>OX387266.1:32117212-42117212 GCA_947562075.1 Orthosia gracilis
GGTACTTTTCCCAACTCCACTTCGCCCAAACACTCTTTCGTCCTAATTTCGAACACTTCACAGGTGGGGGTAATTTACCCCAATGTTAGACAGAGAAATTACCCCTGTATTCTAAATCAAGGATACGTGTCTATTTATCTCTTTCTTAGTACCTATTACTGTTCTTAGGGCTACATATTACTTGTAATTGTGTGCTTTACACGAACTTGGGTCGTTTACATAAATTGGAAGTGAAAATTGTTTTGATTTAGGAACGTCGTGTGTTCGATGTATGATAATAATTCGGTGCCTGAGTAGAAAAGTTTTTTTTTCTGCAATATAAACGTTAGATAAAAGTATAGTATTGTATTTATAGGCTATATATTCCATTTTATGCCTAATAAGGCTACAATGCTAAACTGGATCACTATGCGGATATAAATTTCTACAGATTTTCTACGTCCTGAAACTATTTACCGAACGTAAGATCTTTAAACGCTGATATTTCACCTCTTGTTCGTAAGCCTTTATAATTTAAACCATCAGAATATTTTATAATAAATGCGAGCTTATAAAAACTCGTTCGTCGCTTACATTTTTTTTAAGTAAATTTGGAAGTGGTTTTTTTACAAATTAGCTTTACCTTTTTACTTAATTCTCTGTTCCTTCTTCTTGAATATTTATTAAATATGTGTAAATACATTCATAGATAAATAAATAAAAAGTGATTTCAACTGGATTGCCTGTAAATAATTCAGTTCGTACAAGCAGTTATCATGACTGAACCGATGTCGCAAAAAACTAATTTCCTTTTGAACCCATGTAATATCCAAAGCAATCGTCGTGCGACTACATCATTTAAATCAGCGCACCCGAACGATTCATTCCGCTTTCTGATTTTCCGAAAAAAAAAAATGTCATTATATAGTCGTCACAGGCGCGAATTCGCGCGACTATCGCTTTGGTTACACTGAAAAGAGACTTAAGCATAATTATAACAGTTTTGTAACAAACTGTTTTGTTGCTAGTTACACTAGACAAAGTTCACCAGTTCGAAATATTTCGTAACTAGCAACCAAACCTTTGGTAACTGTTAACTAAACATTTTTCCAGGGAAAAATACTGTCTGCAAATATCAATTTAAATTGCGAATTTATTTTCCGAGCTTGTCTTATTGCTATTATTGTGTATTATCCCATATGTGTCCAGAGAGATTAAGGTCTTTGATATTCGTAATTTATGGATGTATTATGTAGTCATTAGGGATTGTAATTTGACCCGTATTTTTATTTCCAGTTTCAGTGACCGCAAGTACTTTTTTTCGATGGTTCGCCAACGACATCGTGGGCAAATGTTAGTTGCAGAATGAAAATATTATTTATTTAGATTTTCTGCAAGTTGTCCTAATTTGTAGGGCGAGTTTATGAATTATTCAAGTCACCACGTTATTGCCCTTCCAGCGCACTGCTCAAATACTTTTTTTTTTTTTTTTTTTTTTTTTTTATTTGTTATAGGCTCGCGTTTGACCACTATCTCGCCTGATGTCAAGCGACGATGTGGTCGAAGGTGAAGCACGCTTGCCCAGAAGCAACCTATTCACTCTTGACTTGAAGACCCCTAGGTTGTAGCTATCGGGAAACAAAGACGCAGGCAGGGAATAAAAACTATCATCTATTTCATATCGGAGGTCATAAAATCTTCTGGCTTCTTTTTCGAATGATTTCACATCGAGCAATGGACATTTGTCTACTCTGTTCCTGCGAATATTTCCAGTGATTTTTACATATCTATTCTGTAAGCTACTCAGCAAAGAGGGTGATGTGAAAAAGTTATCACAATAATCAGAGAACGAACTATCTGGGTATACAATCTTTACAGCCTCTGTTAGTTTTGTTACTACATGCTCCCCAAGTTCAGTTCAAATCGGCATCTATAGAGATCCGTTTGTAAGCAGTAGCCCAGGCGAGTAGCCGCCCCCATACTTTGAAAAACGAATCGGTTTGCCATGAATATGTTATATGCGGCCGTGACAAGGCCGTGACGATAGACGATAGCGATGAAAGGTTCAGTAACTATTACAAGAGAAGTTGTTTGAATCCTTGCGATCCTGTTGGTGACTGACCTTAAGAGGGCGCACCAGCATTCAAAGTTATTTCAGTGTATTTGCTCTCCAGAATATCTAGAGAGTATTCTATGACCAATTTGGCAGGAGCCAGTAGTTGATGTCGGTTCAACCTTGCAATATTACTGCAATCTTCAACCCTAGAATTACCATTGAATATGGTTCCATCATAGGGCGGGTCTAAATAGACATTAATATATAATTTGTATGACTTCGTTATCACCACTCTCCAGAATATCTATCTAAAGCATTAGCGTTCAGTTTTCGCCTGACCTGAGAAAAATAGAAAGAAAGAAAAAGTATTTGTGTCCCGCACAGGAGACACAAGATAAGAAAAACATAAAGAATAAAATAAAAATAAAAATAAATAACCCCGTTCGAGACCAAAAAGGCTCCTATCTCAGCATGTGCAACGATATTAAGAAAATATCGCTGCGCTGATAAATTCTGATAGGGCTTACTGTTGATGCCACGGACACATTCACGGAAACGGAAAACACAATAAATAATAACAAAATAGTAAAAAAAACAGAAGGTGAGTCACAGTTTGTTTGTAAAATAGGAACATTTTTCATCATTATTTGGCCAGTGGGTCGATACCGACATTTGTAACGATATTACAAAGACAAGCATTTTTTATTCCAAAGCTATTGTTTAACTAAATAATAAATTGGTTTTGTGGTACTTTCCATAAAATGTAAAAAGAATCAAGAAAAAGCCGGTTGTATTATTTTTGTTTTTCACTTTTTAGTGGTACATTATAGTCAAGTTCTATTAATAGTAAGGTAACTTTAATGCCCACAGTGACGCCAGAATAGTTGACACGAATAACATGTAAATTGAACATAACCAGTGGAATGAGACTGTACCAGGGTGAACTATACACATTGGCGTTCCCGTTTACAGCATACTGGCGTAGTGGTATCTTATGAAATGATGTAAACAATAAACATACATGCGATTGCAGCAATCCTGAGAGATTTGCTGTCATGTATTGAAGATTTCGACGGAATAAACTTCTTTCGAACAAAAAAATAATTTATCAAATCTGTTTATATATGATAGAGTTATGCCCGAAAATATATATATTATATAAACATCCGAATTGAGAACCTCCTCCTTTTTGGGAAGTCGATTAAAATGAATAAATACTTATATTTTGGTGGGAGATGGTCTAAATTATTTGTAGAAATTTTTAAACCCCTACTTGCTCTCGTAATAGCTAACGGAATAATTCAATTTTGAAGAGTAAACTATTTTGATATCTAAGATAAGTCATCCATTATAACATAGATGGCGTTAAATACAACTTATCATCATATTTTTTTTATACGACTGCGACGCTTGAGATTTGTCTAGGATTTTGTAGTTATTAAATGTTTTGCCTACTTTGCCTACTGCTCATGTTCATTGCTGTCATTACTTTGAGTGATATAGGTTACCAATATTGTTGAGAAGATGGAAGGTTATTTGACAGGTTGTACTTAAGTATAGTATACCTAAGTGTAGTGTAGCTGGCCTAACGTATCTGTGTCTTTATGTTTTGTGTACAATAAAAAATAAGAATAATTACTTCTGAATTATACCTGACGTGGCCAGTCTGCACGTATCTTTCTGAATCCTAGAGTGTGAATTGGCCACTTTTTGACGTATTCACGTGTGATGTATCAAATATTGCTCGCAGCAGTTTGCCATCGGATTTTCACTACCAAATAGCCTTGTTAGGTTAGATTATTATTTCAGGAAAAATTAAAAAAAAAAAGTTGTTTTTTTTTGTCGATTCGAATTTTACTTAACCCAGATAATAATCGAATAATTTCCCATAAAAATAAATATAACTTTGCTTGTTATATAACTTAAAGTATGACAGCTTTTCGCTTTCATCATGTTTATGTAGTTTTGAATCGAATTTATATTTGCTGTTATTAAAATTCAAAAATCAATTTAGAATGCTGCTCTTTTTGTTACACAGTATAACAATGGCCACACGCAAAAACAGTTTGGCAGTAGGTACTATATTACCAATTTCAAAAATGGAACAGTCCCTTTATTGCTTAGAAATAATGAAAAACTGGCCATTTATAAGCTTCTTAAGAATTTAAAGCTTAGCATTTTATTCTTTTTTCTTTCTTTTTATTTACGCAGTTCCACGGCGTTTAGTTTTAATAAAATGTCGGGGAAATATAATGGGTCGTTTTTAAAACAGTATCTTTTGTTGGGGATGGGCTTTTGAAAGCTTTCGCTTAGTATCGCTACGTTTGTTAATCGAAGACTGCTTTTTATACGAATCTTTTGGTTACTCAAATATTCATAGGCTGAAATGTTTTACATATAAATGTCAAAATGTTTTTGGAGTATTTTTTGAGGATAATACTCATCTTTTGCAGAATATTTTCTTTTGAACAGTCTTATTACTTTCACAGAAATCTAAATCTTCCATTATTTCTATAAAACTATACCAATCCTTTCACAAAACAATCTTATCACCGTACTTATTGGTTTATCTGTTTTTAGGGTTCCCTACCCAAAGGGTAAAAACGAGACCCTATTACTAAGACTCCGCGGTCCGTCTATCTGTCTGTCTGTCTGTCTGTCCGTCTGTCACCAGGCTGTATATCATGAACCGTGATAGCTAGACAGTTGAAATTATCACAGATGATGTATTTCTCTTGCCGATATAACAACAAATTATAAAAACTGAATAAAATTAATATTTGAGTGGGGCTCCCGTATAACAAACGTGTTTTTTTTTGCCGTTTTTTGCGATAATGGTACGGAACCCTTCGTGCGCGAGTCCGACTCGCACTTGGCTGGTTTTTTCTAGTATCAACATTGATTGAAATGATTGTAACAAACACCAATTGAGATTTAAAGAGTTACAAGACACATCCATAACTTTGACTAACTTTATTACACATTTAATAAGATTTTAATTCACAATATACCTTAGGGCGAAAATACAAATACACACACATACAGCTTGCATATAAGTATGCAAATAGCTTGCATGCCATTGTGACGTTCACCAATCAGATATAAGTATGGCACAATGAAATACAAGTTACTTACAGATTTTTGTGCAAGTTACAGGCATGTGTATTTTCACCCTTATGGATCGTTGTATGAACAAGCGTTTCACATCGAGTCAAACAAAGAATATTGTATAATGTCATTGGTATTGCCTAGCAATCGGTAATACAGCGGATCCTTCGGTCAAGTATTAAGTTATTGTTGTTACCTAGGAAATCCAGTTGGGGTTTCCGAGAACTCTGATGACAATCGATTCCTGCAATACATCCTAAGGATATATTCAGCATTGTACGGATAAACTAATCTGGAAGCTAAAATAAGACCTAAAATCATGTATCCGAATGCCTGGTGTAAATATTTTACACCTAATTTACTTAAGTAAGACCTAGATAAAAATAGTTAATGTACGCTACAATTTATTTGGACTAAGATAAAAAAATATGTTTACTAAAGATACTTAACGTGAATAATTAAGAACATAAATTCTAGTTTTAATTAAACAGAAACTGTACTAATTCTTTAAATAAGTACACAGCACCTTAGATAATATAATGCCAGAATAGATTACCCAAATAACATAAAACTGGAACAAAACCAGTGGAATGAGAGTATACCAGGGTGAACTGTACACATCTATGTACCCCTTTAAAGCGTACCGGCGTTATGTTATGTTATGAAATGATGTAAACAATAAACATACACGCGATTGCAGCTATCTCAAGATATTTGCCATCATTAATTTGAAGAGTTCTATTATATATCTCCGAAGTTAAATTTCAATGGGATCAAATGAGAAGTAAAAGCTTTCAAATAAAAAAAATGTCATCAAAATCGTTTCACCTAGTAAAAATATTAGAGGCAAAAAAAGTAACTTCGAATTGGGAACCTCCTACTTTTTGAAGTCGGTTTAAGATACTTGTAGTGAATATCAAAATGCGAGATGCGTAGGAGCGGTCGCTTTGGCGACACTTGGTGATGTATATGTTCAGAAGTGGACGCACTTCAGCTAAAATGATGATGATAAGGTATCAAAGTGTATTCCGTATTAAATAATTACGCAAGTATTTAGAGGTCCAAACAATCGTAAATTATTATTGCAATCAAAATAATAAATCAAATGGTTTTCAAATAACATGAGTGATGTCAGACGTTTAAAATATGATTGAAAAGTTACACAAAGTTGTATAAACATTTTTTTTTATTTGTTACAATAGCATTAAAATAATATTTCAATATTGGTTAGAACTTTATCAATAAAATGGTCTCAAAATATACCCATATTATTTTTTATAAACCAATTTAAATTATGGTACATCATATACACCACCCTTCCTATCGTACAATCGGCGTGACGCTACCGATTGGATCAGTTAGAACTGACCGTATGTGGGAGTGGATTGGCTTGACAGTTATATTTGACGGCACAATCGAATTTTGATTCTTTTGGCATGATCATGGCGATTGGATCATGCCGATTGGACCGTGTATGACGGTGGGCAATTGTCAGTTCAGTCAGATCAAGATTTTTGTCGGTGATAGACAGTCATCATCGTACGCACGCTCTCGCTCTCTAATTAAGATTTTAAAGGCGCAAGTTCCAATAGCCATGACACTGCAGGCTTGATCCAATCTGCAATTCGTCTATATACACCAAACACGATAAGATTAAATTCTCCAATCGGCAGCAACGTTCACTTGAAGCCATGGTATCACCGGTGACAGACGACGATGTTTTAGCCGTTTTGGGCTTCTTACTCGAGAAAAAGGAACAAAAAAAAAAGAAAAGATCGAGTAGAGTGATGCAAACAGTGGTTCATGAAAAGAAAACAGTTTACTTATATAAATTTATTAAAAGAATTGAGGATTACGCCAAAACATTATTGTAATGATTTACGAATGAATGAAGAAACTTACATGAAACTTCTAACGTTAGTTACTCCTCTTATTGAGAAGCAAGACACTGATAAGAGAAACACTATCTCAGCCCACGAGAGGTTAATAGTGACTTTACGATTTGAGGTGCCAGGGACATCATATGAGTGCCTAAAATCATCGGCCATAATATCGCCTCAATCTTTAGTGCGAATTCTACCAGAAACCAGTGTAGCTATTTACGAGGTTCTCAAAAAGGAAAATTAATACCGGTAAGATTGCTGTTTTTTTTATATTTTGTATATTTAGAAACTTGCTGGTGTCCGCGGCTTCACCTGCGTGGACTTCATTTTATATCGCAGATGGAAACCCGTGCCCAGCAATGGAATGAGAAGTAGCCAATGTGTTAGGTAATCCGATCCTTCACCTATCCAAACACATCCATACTTTCGTATTTAAAATATTAGTGTGATTAGCTGCTACCCGTGACTTCGTCCGCGCGGACCTCTTTTATGACAAAAAATAGCCTATATGTTAATCCAGTACATCTATTTACTTACCAAATTTCATCAAAATCCGTACAGCCGTTGAGACGTGAAAGCGGAACAAACATTCAAACATCCATACTTTTACAAGTTATAATGTTTGCATGAGTATTAAGTATGATATTATAATGATCAGTAATTATGAGTACATTAACAAAATGTGATGTTTCGTAGTTCGTGAGATTTCATGGTGATCACCCCATATCCAATATAGGTATTGTTAATGTCTTTTTCAGTTTCCCGATACTTCCGCTAAATGGAAAGAAATTGCGAAACTCTTTTAAGAAAAGTGGAATTTTCCTCATTGCATGGGAGCAATAGATGGGCAACACATTGATACAATCCCACCAGCTGACAATGGTTCTTATTACTACAACTACAAAGGACGACACAACATGGTTCTCATGGCAATTACTGACGCAAGATACCGGTTTATACTTGCTGATTTCGGAATAAATGATAGAGTTGCCGATGAAGTTGACGAAATAAAACATTGAATACTCGTATTCCTTATCCTGAAAACATTGAAAGTAACTCAATGTGTATGCCGTACGTGTTTGTTGCGGACGATGCGTTTACGTTGAAAACCGATATGTTGAATAAATTTTCAACTATAGGCTATCTCACGCAAGACGTATCGTAGAAAACGCATTTTGTCTGCACGATTTAGCATTTACCATTCTCAAATTAATATAAAATCAGATAATATAGGAAAAGTAGTGATGGCTACCACAAGCTTTGCACAACTTTTTAATGGAAAATGTGCCATATTCATATGCACCCCCAGGAGCTTTTACCAAGAAGATGTAAACAACGAGACTTTTGCCAACAGTGGGTATGATATTGCAAGGTTAACTATAGAAAATTAACAAAGGTGTAATCAAGGAAATGTTTTTAATAATGCTAAAATTCTCAAACAATAATACCAAAATTACTTTTTCAATGAAGGTAAAGTGCTGTGGCAGAATTTTGTATTAAAACTTTTTAACAAAAAATCAAACTGACTTCCAAAACAAAACACGACAAAGCGAAAAATGACTTTATTTTTCGAATACGGTCTTTTGTACCTATTGTTTACCGTTTTTCGACATCGACTTCGGAAAAGGAAGTTTTTTTTCGCTTTGTAGTGTTTTGTTTTGGAAGTCGGTTTGATTTTTTGTTAAAAAGTTTTTTATTTGCCTCTTTTTAGTTTTGGTCCAATTAAAATGAAAATCATTTAAAACCAAATGACATTTCATGACGATTCCAATAAACCCAACCACGACTAGGATACATTGTTTTATTTCAGAGTTCCAGTGGCCATTGTGGTCTTCTTCATCAGTTCCACTTCAACAGATGATACTTTCTGAGTGCAAATGATTGCATTATTGGTGAAAATACCAAAATAGTTACTCGTATATATATGCCTATAATATTTGAGGAGTTCCCTCGATTTCTCTAGGATCCCATCATCAGATCCTGGTTTCCTTATCATATTACCACTCTTGGGATATCTCCTTACCAACAAAAAAAGAATCATCAAAATCTGTTCATAAAAGACGAAGTTATCCGCGAACACGCATATAAAAAAATATACGGTTGAATTGAAAAACCTTTTGGGAAGTCGGCTAAAAATACAATTTACTGTATAAGTTTTTATTATTAAAGAAATTAGCATTAAAATATCTTGGTGTTAAGTATATTCATTTTTTAATTATTACTGTGGTATGAAATTGACGACGACAGATGCTGCAGAATCTTCAGGTATGGACAGTAAATTCGCCGGGCCCGGGGCTTCGTGGCGTTGCGAGAAATGCAGGTCACTCTGCAGGATTTCTGAAGACGAATGACTGGGACAAGTGATTTGATATGATGGCGAGGGCAAGTATCTTCTAATTTAGTGAAATATTTTTTAACAGCTGATAATACCCATCAATACACACAACTTTTACTATGGAGACCACTCCACAATTTAAAAAAAACAGATGATTCATATAAAATGTTCATACCTATCGACCTCAATGGTATGAACCAGCTGTTTTTTTTACATTTTATAATATGGGTCACCATATAAAAGTTACTCGTATTGATGGGTGTACTATCTAATTTGTAATCTATCTTAATAATCTAATTTGTGTTTGAGTAGCGCCCCGTGACGTGACTACCAGTGTTATAAGAAGTTTGTCGAGTTTGTGTTTGCTCAGGGATACTCAGAAATTGTATAGAGGTGCCGCCTATATCTACCTACTAAAACATATATGTACAGGTACAGGTATGTACCTGTTGTGATATACTTTGCTTTTCACTTGCCATAAACATGGTTCACTTTGATATGTATAATAGAAATAAATTCCAGCAGCATTTCGCTTTACCTGTGAGATTGCGCGCACGACGATGTCTATCACCGACAAAAATCTTGACCTGACTGAACTGCCGATCGCTGACCACCATACACGGTGATCCAATCGCCATGAGCAAGCCAAAAGAATCGAAATTCGATTGTGCCGTCAAGCATAACTGTCATGCTAATCCACTCCAACACATGGTCAGTTCTAACTGATCCAATCGGTAGCATCATGCCGATTGGACGATAGGAAGAATGGTGTATGGAACCATAGTTAAAATTGGTTTATAAAAAATAATATGGGTATATTTTGAGACCATTCTATTGATAAAGATTTAAACAATATTGAAATATTATTTTTATGCTATTGTAATAAGTAATTCATAATAAAAAAATGTTTATACAATAATAAACTAAAATAACAACCATTACATATACATACACTAGCTGTCCCACGCGGCTTCGCTCCCGTCAACTGGCTACCTACGTACCCATCTAAACCGTTTACGCAGTGCACGCAACGGAAACTCTCAAAAAAGAATAAATTTGTACCGCTTTTGCTACATTTTTGATTTATGTTCCGCTCCTATTGGTCGTAGCGTGATGTTATATAGCCTATAACCTTCCTCGATAAATGGACTATCCAACATAAAAATATTTTTTTTTAATTCCAACCAGTAGTTCCTGAGATTAGCGCGTTCAAACAAACAAACAAACTCTTCAGCTTTATAATATTAAGTATAGATTAATTATATTATAGAGGGCAGGGTATCTTTGATATACATATGTCTGTGGACTGCTCATCTAAAATTAAATAATCACATTAATAATATTATAAAGGCGAACGTTTGTGATTGTGTGGGTGTTTGTATGTTTGTTACGCTCAAACGCCTGAACGGATCTGGATGAAATTTTGTACAGAGATAAATTATAGTCAGGAATAGCACATAGGATACTTTTATCCCGGGAATATGCCCTCTTATATACAGGGTGTTTGGAAGGGAGCTGTACATACGCCTAGGGTAGAAACTAGGGATAGTCTGCTACCTACCCCCGCCCATTATATTGACCTTGGCCTCAAGGTTTTTTTTTAATTTATTATTATTTTTTATTTGACTTTTTTATGATTTTTTGACTAAAACTACCTGTAGCTCAAAATCTATCCATGGGACCGGTCGGCTAATGGTCTTGTTTTAATCGTTAGAGTCTTAGGGTCCTGCAAAAAATTATTTTACACCAGAAAATTGTGGAGAAGAAAAGTTATGGGGCCTGAAGTACCGTAGTAAGGTAAAGAAATAATTTTAAGGGCAACTTTCTATGGGGTTTAAAAAAAAACTAACAGGGTTGGAGTTCTTCTGATTTTTTTAAAACATCCTCAGTCCATGCCCTTTCTAACGATATGCTAAAAGTGTAATTATCACTTTTAGTTTTAAAGTTATTAATTAATTTCCGCAACTAGGGCACTTCAAGCAAAAATTTCAACTAATGAAAATTAAATGTGTTCGATCGTAAAAGGATGGCAAATGAAACAAAAAATTTGGTAATGACTAATGTCATTAAATTACAAATTTTAATTAATTACTAATTTTAATTAATTACAAATTTTGTTCAAATTGATGACCATTGACCTGTAAACATGCTCGGCACCTCTTCCTCATCTCCACGGTCACCGTTCTAAGCTGCAGTTCCTCGCGCATTGTATCGAATGCGGCGTGGATCCTGTTAATTAGAACCTCCCTTGTTGGTACTTCTTCTGCGTACACCAACTCTTTCGCCCTTCCCCAGACGTAGAAGTCGAGTGGGGTAAGGTCAGGCGACCTTGGGGGCCAGGGAATTGGCCCACCCCGACCAATCCAAGAATTAGGAAAGCAGTTGTCCAGAAGCTCCCTCACTGCTAGGCTCCAATGAGCAGGACAGCCGTCGTGCTGGAAGACTATGGGCCGATCTTCGTCAAACACTTCTTCCGCTAAATCTTAGCTAAGATGGGTAAATCTCGACTGACTAACAAAGACCCCAACGAGTTACCTGCCCGGCCCCGTCGACCCAAGAGCGAAAGAGACATGACATGACATGTTTTGTCTCTTACATGTTGCTCTCGTGTAAGAGTGAGACAACAAATTTGCCAACTGTAGGCCAAACTGGTTTAAATTCTGGAAATTACATTTGTCTTACAAATGTCGACTCGTGGTGGTAAAAGTGCCCTAGTTGCGGAAATTAATTAATAACTTTAAAACTAAAAGTGATAATTACACTTTTAGCATATCGTTAGAAAGGGCATGGACTGAGGATGTTTTAAAAAAATCAGAAGAACTCCAACCCTGTTAGTTTTTTTTTAAACCCCATAGAAAGTTGCCCTTAAAATTATTTCTTTACCTTACTACAGTACTTCAGGCCCCATAACTTTTCTTCTCCACAATTTTCTGGTGTAAAATAATTTTTTGCAGGACCCTAAGACTCTAACGATTAAAACAAGACCATTAGCCGACCGGTCCCATGGATAGATTTTGAGCTACAGGTAGTTTTAGTCAAAAAATCATAAAAAAGTCAAATAAAAAATAATAATAAATTAAAAAAAAACCTTGAGGCCAAGGTCAATATAATGGGCGGGGGTAGGTAGCAGACTATCCCTAGTTTCTACCCTAGGCGTATGTACAGCTCCCTTCCAAACACCCTGTATAAGAGAGCATATTCCAATGTTTTTTTGATAATTTAGACTATTGATATACTTGGATAATTTTCGACTTTCACACGGGCAAAGCCGCTGGCAGAAGCTAGTCGTTGCTAATTAAATAAATCCACATACATCTCCACTGTTCGAAATAATAGTTGTGATTTTAAGCCCAGTGCTCACATGAGTGTTATGAATGCATGTAAGTATCCTGTGTTTAAACGACTTGAGTTTGTTTAACCTGCTTATAAAAACAAATGAGAAATTCGTAATATAAATTGGATATTTGAAACATAAGAGGGATCTTCAGCGTTGCTTTATTGGTTAGACTGTTAGAGTATAGCAATTTATGTCTGTATTAAGTTTATTACAAAGCAGCATTAGTAGAATGGGGTTACATTGAGATCTGGGGTAACTTTGATGATAACTTTATTTTTTTAGGTTTTTAAAGCTAACTCAGTGAAAACGGAATGCACCTCAATTTTCTTTTTAAAATTTGCAACTCTGACAAATGTCAGCCATGTTTTGCATCAACCTCAGCGCAAGAATACGATTAATTGATGCAGAAAAATATATTAAATTGTACAGTGTGAATTCATTAAAAATAAATTGTAAATTGGGGTTACTTTATATTGCTATGAAAAACAATGGGGTATCAAAGTAATCCCATTTCTATTTTAACGTTCATAGGCTCGTTTTTTTTTATTTTATTCCAAACTATGGAAGAAATTTATTTTTTATTTTAGTGTATAACATTTTTTGTAAAGTCGCCAACACTGCATTTATTTCATATTTTTTAAAATATAATTGAAGTAGTTATGTCAATTTTAATTTCAAAATTAATCAATTTAACCTCGTATTACAAAATATTATTTATTATTAATAGTATTTCCGGTACACTAATAGAAAAAGACGATAGTTGGACATCGATTCATTAACTTTTTTGTTCGCCAACCGTGTTCCATTTTTAACCGACTTCCCAAAAAGGAGGTGGTTATCAATTCGACAGTTTTTTTTAATGGTTTTTACCTCGGAACTTTTTTTAGCTGGTGCTTGTCATGTGGTCTCATTTAAATTTCATCAAGATCTGATGAAGAACTTCGGAGATATGAAATTGCGGCAAATCTCTTGGAATTGCTGCAATTGTCTGTTTATTGTTTATACCCGTTCATAACTTACCATCACGCCAGTATGCTCTAAACGGGTTCGCAGTGTACAGTTTCCCCTGGTACATTCTCATTCTACCGGTTATGTTCAAGTTACATGTTATAGGCACTATAGAACTTGTCCATTATGTACCACTAAAAAGACAAAAAAAAAACAAAACGACTTCTAGAGCAAAATACTACAATGCGAAAAAAAACTTTATTTCCGAAGTCGGTGTCTAGAAACGAAATACAGTAAACAAAGACACCGACATCGGAAAGGAAGTTACTTTCCGCTTAGTAGTGTTTTGCTCTAGAAGTCGGTTTTTATTATCACCCTGTGCATACTCGTATGTAAATTGTAAATGCCTAAGAGTACTTGCTATTTTGTGAAAAAACATAAGTTAGTAATTGTCCATCTTTTTTAACAAAACATTGTATTTCTTGTAAGTTATGTTAAAAATTTCGAGTGTTCGACTAAAATAAAAATGCATTATATTATCAGCTTTTACCAAATAAATCCACAAAAGCCATTTAAAACGGACATCCTTCACAAAATAATTTAAAACGATATTAATGTTAAAGCTAACAGTTTCAAGCGGTATGCATTGCCGGTAGTTATGCAAATAAAATGTGCAGGCCAAACCGAGGGATTTAGTAACCTTATGCAAATCAAATCCCGAGACTTTGCGGCTGCATACATCGCTTTGCAAAGTTCATGCATTTTCGGGGTAGTTATGACGGATATGAAAGCGAAAATGTTTACTGATAACGATAGGGCTGCTACGCTGACCAGCAAGTTGTTTTGGCTAAGTTTTGGTCTAAGATACAAAATTGCATGAAACTACTGTTTTTCAAGATACACGATTTTCCTAGTTTGAAAGACAGGGGTTTCAATCATGTTTAATAGCCATAACCATGTTTATACTTATAATACAGGTGTTATAAAAAAACCGGCCAAGTGCGAGTCAGTTTCGCGCACGAAGAGTTCCGTACCATAATCGCAAATTTATTTATTTATTTAAACTTCATGTACAATGGTGATACATAGGCGGACTTAATGCAGCAAGGCATTCTCTACCAGCCAACCTTTGGGTTAAAAAGGACACAACAGTGGTAGGAGTACAAAATAAAAAATAAAAAAGAACAATATTATTAAAATCTGATATTAATAAACTATCTAACTAATAAAATACATAAATATTTTCTAAAACAATAGACTAATAAATATTATAATAAATACCATATAATTATTTTAAATGAAACAAATTATTTTGTTTTTAATATTTTTTATTATAGCGGCTACAGAAATACATCATCTGTGAAAATTTCAACTGTCTATCTATCACGTTTCATGAGATACAGCCTGGTAACAGACAGACAGACGGACAGTAGAGTCTTAGTAATAGGGTCCCGTGTTTACCCTTTGGGTCGGAACCCTAAAAAGTAACAAATACTTAACTAGCTACCTACTGCCACATCTAAATCTAACCAGTGTCACTAATACTTAACCATTATTGGATTAGAAATAGATACTGTAAAGAAGATTGTTATTATTTTGTTATTCTTTATAATATATTCTATCTATCGAAGTCCACTTACACCAAAAACCACTAAATACATTACACCTACACTAAACCTATATAAAATACCTTTTGTGTCTGTTATTTCCAAAAGATAATGGTGATATAAATTCATTTATTACCAAAAGAAAAATGTAATTTTTGTGTGGTGCAAGTGAAATTAAATAATTTAATTTGTAAAATAGTTATCACGAATCTGCGCGCGAAACTGTTGACTGATAAATTAGGGCTGCCCCGTTGGCCAACACGAAAACCTCTTGTTTAACAAAATTAAGACACAAATTACGGGGTTACCAGGGATTTCTCTACCCTTTAATACGAGAGTTGAATAAATAATTTACAACAGAAAAATGTGGGAGACTTTGTGACTGGAACAGGTGAAGGTATTCTGCTGCACTCTACTATTATTTTTTCATGATGCGAGTTAAGTTCTCCCTGTAAGCTGTTTTCAGTAACTATCGCCAAACAACGCTTAAATGAATGTCTGAATATTATTTCACTGTTTGATTTTTAACTTAAGCATTAGTACCAAGTGTTAATAATCCAAATGCATTAAATGAGGTATACGGGAGGGTGCTAATGAGGGCAGTACGGAACTACAAACTACGACTACATACAAACTTCAAACCTCAAATATTCTTTAACATGAAAACACTAACAGCGTATTGAAATATGAAACATGAATAGACTTATAGCACTATAAGCTGCTTTATGGAAACTCCTTTTACGAACCTTCATTATTTCGTGTGGGATACAGCGGTCACTTAATTACCTACCTTTCGTAAGCGCTATCACTGACTTGGCAACTGCAGGCGACTATTAGTGGTGGACATTAGCGGTCGGTGGTTGTGAAATGTTTATGCACTGATTAAGTTAAGTGAGCAGGGTTTACTGAAAAGGTTCTTCATAAAGTATTGCAGTTTCTACGGAAATTAGAAGAATGTGTGAAACTCAGGGCCGGCCGATGTGGCGATACTTAGGAGCGGTCCATGTCCGCCTACTGCGGACGTTTTTTGTTTGAAATAATGATAATAATTGTCATTTTAAAGGCATTATCTAGGCGTTGTTTAGTGTTAGTTAAAACAAAGCAATGAACCCGATTCTAGGACGCTGGATACGACTCCATGCAGTGAAATAGACTGGGATGGGAGAGTCTCTAGCGGGTGCACCTAGTTTTAAATTTATGTAATTACCCGTTAGATTAGTTTATTTACTAACACTAGTTATAAGGCATTTTATACTATTACTAACAAAATATGGAACTTATTTCTTATTTAATACATTTTTAAATATTTTTATAAAAGATAAAAAAATAAAACATTTAAAAATATAAAAAATAGAGGCCCACCGGTATCGGGAACAAGGTCCAAGCTACCGGCGGTCAGGGCTCCAGAGAGAGGAACCTCCTAACAATACGTGCCGTGTCCAGCAGTACTGCTTTCTGGATCAGGCCCTTGACCCAGCCTAACCTAACGAGAGCCTCCTAAGGTGTTGGTCGAGTCTCGTAGCTATTAAACCATTGGCCGAAACGACAATCGGTACAATAATTGCTGTGTCCACATCCCACATGTCGACAACCACGCGAGCCAAGTCAAGATACTTGATTTGCTTATCTTTCTCGGCTTTCACGAGGTTCCCGTTATGCGGGACGGTAATGTCAACAATCATTGCACGCCTCTCGATTCGGTCCACCACCACAATATCAGGCTTATTGGCTACAATAGTCCTGTCTGTGATGTAGCAATCATGACATTTTCGTTGATGGTTTGTGTCCATCTCATGCGCAGCACACTTCCGCCGGGTGCTGGACTCTGTCAGAGACCGGTAAGCTTCGAGATCCTAAGCGGTCCGGCGACCGGCGACCTCCTTTTCGACGCGCACGTGGTGGTATCGTCAGCGGAGAGAAGCACTCGTCGCTCGATTTCGACGCAAGTGCCACGGCCGGTTTCACAGCACTCACGGTGGGGCTGGTTTCGGACGGCGGCAAGGCGGAGTTGGGTGACGAGGCTGGAGATGGTAGGCGTGCTTGCTTTGTGGCGGCAGCTCTCGTCAACATGAGACGTCGTCTTCATTTTACTCATTTGTTGTTGTTCAATTTGTAATTCGGTCATAGTTTTGATAATATTATTGTTGTGTGTTTTTTTTCTTGGTTTCATTTTGTCTTGTACAATTCTGATGGTTAAAATTTTATATTTTGTAAGAAATTTCGTACAGAATTCATTTTTGTCAACCGTCAAGTCGATCCACAGATTATTATACCTTTCGTAATCACTGATATGGCATCTGCAGGCGATTATTAGTTGTGGATATTAGTGTTTGGTGGTTGTGAAATGATAATGCACTGATTATGTTTATTGGTGGTGTATATTTTCTGGAATGGTTTTGTTACAAAATAGTATTTTAGACCGTACTACAAAACCATTCCAGACGGCTTAAGCTATTAAAGCCCTCATTTGAACTATAGCAGCGTCCCTTTATCACAATGGAATCAAAGATGACTTAAACTCGTATTTTAATTAAGCATCTGTTGTAAGTTTTTTCTATTATTTAGACAAAAATTTTGATTGTCAACTTTCCAATACTTTAATAGCCTCTAACTATGTCAAAGTATAAAAATACTGCTCCACAATACCAAAACCAATATATTTCTTTACTAGCTTCTGCCCGCAGCTTCGCCCGCGTAAAAAGTGTTTCATCATCCCAAGGGAATATAAACCTATGTCCTCCCCAGGGTCCCAAACTATCTCCATGCAAAATTTCATCTAAATCGGTTCAGTAGATCCAGAGATTACCCTCTACAAACTCACAAACTCACAAACTCACAAACTCACAAACTTTACCTCTTTATAATATTATAGCTGTTCCACTTGGTTTCGCTCCCATGGACCACCCCACAGGACCTGTTTTCAGGTTAAAAAATAGCCTTTGTCACTCAAGAATAATGAAGCTTTCTATTGGTAAAAGATTTTTTTAAATCGGTACAGTATTTTCGGATCCTATTCGGTACAAACAAACAAACAATAAGTCGGTTAACAAAAAATCTTTCCTCTTTATATTATTATTATAAGCTGACCCCCGTGGCTTCGCTCCCATCAACTGGCTATCTATCTACCACTACCTACCTACTCTACCCACCCTACCTATCTACTCCACCTAACCTACTTACCCTACCTACCTTACAAACAAACAAACTCTTCAGCTTTATATTATTAGTATAGATGTTGATAAAACTCCTTCGCAAATGAAAAAATTTGATTACCATTAAAAAGGTTATAGTGAGTCAATCTTAAAAGATAGACATACGCTGTCGCGGACTTTTTTTTAGAACTTTTAAAGAGGAACAATTCCATCATACATGATTTTCACGTAACTTAAACTGTTTACGCAGCGCACGCAACGGAAGCTCTCAAAAAGGAATAATTTTGCCCGTTTTTGCAACATTTTTCATTTATGCTCCGCTCCTATTGGTCGTAGCGTGATGTTATATAGCCTATAACCTTCCTCGATAAATGGACTATCCAACACAAAAAGAATTTTTCAATTCCAACCAGTAGTTCCTGAGATTAGCGCGTTCAAACAAACAAACAAACAAACAAACTCTTCAGCTTTATAATATTAGTATAGATTTTTTCTAGCTTTTTAAGTTTTTTTCACTAACATATAATAAGACATTTTACAATCACAACTACGTAGTAGCTCTACCGTTGCCTCATCTGCAAAAGCCCTTAAATCCCATGTTTATAGCCGCTTCATAACTTATTCGACGCTTAGAAGATTAATTAATGATGAGTATGTCTGGTAATGAGCGAATTTATATTCCGAGGTATTGTGACGTGTCATGAAAGTTCTCTTTATGATCTAAAAGGTAAAAATAAACCTGTTTAAAGGATTAAAATATACGCAAATATTTTTTGAGGTTAAAGGCAAAAAAGTGTTAGCTTATCTTAGTTATCGACATACACCTACCCACTTATCATTAAGAAATACAAAGGTTGTCTGTATGAGATTGTCCTGTGCGATAAGACCGCCCATTGTACACTTACCTTTATAAATGTTTGTCCTGTAATTTTTATGTGTTGTACAATAAAGTATATAATAAATAAATAATAAATACCTAAACTCTGGCCAAAATCATCTTCCTGCCCTTATTCCATGTTACTTTGGGTCGGCGCAACACGTTTTCTTCTTCCATACCGTCCTGTCCCCTGTCATGTATCATGCTATCTTTGACTACCTTTTCTTTCATATCACTCCTCACACAGTCCGTCCATCTTTTCTTTGGCCTTCCTCTCCTTCTCCATCCATCCACATTTATATTCATAACTCTTTTAGCAATATACTCTGGCTAACATGAAGGTACAATTATGTTTACTAACAAACCACTGACAGCTCAATCAGCTGACTGCAACAGTGATATAATATTTGACGGCATTTACATCAAACGTCAGGTTGACAGGACTCGTCGATGTTAACCTAGCGAAACGTCACTGTCGATGGTAGCGGGGGCGGCCATCTTAAACTCACTTTTGAACGAGACGGCGCCCGCGCACCACGCTTGTGATGAATCGCTCAGAATCTTCGCCATCACGCTATTTCAAGATTTAATGTCGATTTCGTATAGTAATAATCGCTAACTATCGAATTACATAGTGATTCCTGTAAATACTGATTAAATACGTGGATTGTGATCTGAAGCCATTTATTATTATTTCCGCGGCTACCTACTCACATAATTAGAAGAAGATGAGTTCTGGTGAAGGGCCTCCAGGCCGTCCTGGCTCTACATATTTTATTTTTAGGTTCGCTCTGATCTTCTAGTCCTATGTACCTTGTATATTTTATGTTCTCAAAATATATTTCATCTGTACTAACTCTATTAAATCTATGTAAGTACAACAAACACAACATTCTATAATTATCGAATTCGTTTTATTACCCTAAAATATTTTTATTTGGTTGGTAAACATTGTATCTTCAATATGGCTGGGGTATAGCAACGGTATTATTATCATATTTTATACGATGGTAAGCATACGATTAAATAAGAATCCTAATACATAACCTTTGAGTAAAGAGAAAGCTTTGTAACATTTATATTTAGCATAGTGTGAGAGGGGCATAGGTAGCTAATAGAGTCCGAAAACCTAGAATTACTGTGATAACTGACATAGTCCAAATAATTGCCAAACAAAACAGCAGTGGGTAAGGCATATTGTTAGCAGAACGGATGTCGATTGGTCACTAGATTAGGATTGGAGAAGTGACGTGGACCGTGACCTATAACCAGCAGTCAATGTCTTTTAACCGACTTACCAAAAAGGAGGAGGTTCTATGTTACTTTATGTATTTTTTTTGTGTATTTACACCTTTATCTTTGTCAATTGTGAACCAATTTTGAAAATTCTACGAAATTGGTCCCATTTTAATTTGGTGAAGATCTGAAAACGAAATTCGGAGATATACAACAGAACTCTTCAATAAAAAAAGGCAAATCTCTGGGGATTTCTGCAATCGCATGTCTGTTTATAACATTTCATAACATAATATCACACTAGTACGCTCTAAAAGGGTACGCAGATTTATACAGTTTACCTTGGTACACTCTCATTTCACCGATTGGGTTCAGTTTCATGATATTCGGGTAATCTATTCTGGCATTATAGGTACCTTACTTAACTTGCCTATTAGGTAGGTACAACTAAAAAGTGAAAATCAAGAAAAACTTTTTTACAAAAAATTACTACCGACTTCTAAATATGAAAACTACATAGTGAAAAATAACTTTATTTTTGGAAGTCGGTGCCTATAACGCAAAAATTGATACCTGCCAAAGACACCGACTTCCAAAATTAAAGTTATTTTTCACTTTGTAGTTTTCTTATTTGGAAGTCGGTAGTAATTTTTTGTTAAAAACTTTTTTTGGCTACTATAAAAAACTAGGCAATCGATCACTAGTAAAATTTGTAAAATCATTGAGATGATTATGTACTGTACGAAGTACATATTATCTCAATGAGCAAAATATAAAACGAACACTTTTCCCAGACACCTCCAATTCACCTAAACAGCTGAAAATGAGACACAAAAAAACCCAAACGCCGTGTCACAAAGGACAATGTCAATATTGTCCGTCAGACGATCAAAGAAGCTGACCTCTGAGGGACTGACATAAAGGAAAAAGGCGTTGCGTATTGTGACTAGTTCAAATTTGTACTCCATGTCGTGTGTAATTGCTTTCTGGATGGGTAGACAGCTACATTTTAATTAACTTCGTTATCTACTTACGGGGCTGTATTTTATATGCTGGATGGCTTTGTTTTTGCTTTGTTTTGTTTATGGGTGTAGGTACCGTGAGAATTTTCTTTTAGTCCATGTTGTTTTTAATAGATCAATATAGCCAAATAAGGAAGCCCAACCACCAGTTATCGTCCCTTTTAGTAAAAATATTAAAGACTAGCTTTCCCACGCGGCTTCGCTCCCGTCAACTGGCTACCTACCTACCCATCTAAACCGTTTACGCAGCGCACGCAACGGAAACTCTCAAAAAGGAATATTTTTTCCCGTTTTTGCTACATTTTTCATTTATGCTCCGCTCCTATTGGTCGTAGCGTGATGTTATATAGCCTATAACCTTCCTCAATAAATGGGCTATCCAACACAAAAATAATTTTTCAATTCCAACCAGTAGTTCCTGAGATTAGCGCGTTCAAACAAACAAACAAACAAACTCTTCAGCTTTATAATATTAGTATAGATAAAAAAAATTTGAGGCAAAGCAACAAGTAAAACTTTTGACTTACAATTCTAGAACCGAAATATTTGGATGACGGCAATTAGATAGGGAGATAAAAACCCCCGACCCGAAAACCTCTAAAATGCTAAAAAATAAGCCTCGTACTCACGTCGGGGGACCGCCAAAGTTACCGTCCTCGGCATGTAACTTGGCAATGTTTTGGCGTAGTGGCGCAAAATGCACGAACTGATCAACGAAAATATAGAGCGATCAGAACGTGGACACGAGGCGATTGGTCTGTCGATCCTTGTGTCAAATTACCAACCAATTAAGCGCTCGGGATGGTGCTAAACTTCCTCATGTCCCACTTAGTAACCAAAGAGACCTAGCCACGACTTGTGCGCATCTAACGACTCATGCCAAGTAACGTGCTGACAACTATTATAAAAGCAGTTAGGTATTTAATATTTTGGTTATTATTTTATTTACTTAGCGGTACCCCGACGTGATTCCCTCTCACAGAGAGGAGGCCTGTGTCCCAGAAGTGGGGACATTAAAACGGCTGATGATGATGACCCCGACGTGAGTACGAGGCTTATTTTTTGCTATTTAATTAATTTAATTATTAATTCGTACTTCTTAAACTATATTTAATATATATAGACACGCTTAATTGACAGTTTATCGAAACACGTAATTATGACACGATTTTGTGCGATGAAACCCTGATTGAAAGAGTAAAATGCGCATAACTTTTGAACGGCTGAACTATATTTCATCAAACATAGCTTAAAACACTCTCGTCAAAGACACCTTTCAAACAAAAAATAAATGAATCAAAATTGGGTTATGATGCCACAGACAGACACACAGATACACACATCAACGAATGTCAAACTTTTAACACTGCTCTTTCACCGTCGGAGGGTTAAAAAAGTGTTTATTTGCACCAGTTATTTTTTAAGGTATTATTCAAATTCTAACTTATATACAATGATATTCTAGTAAACAGATATGTTATGAGCGTGCACATTGTGAAGACTCGAATATGTTCTAATTGGGACGTATATTCTTTAGTCAATGTCACGCATGGCGAAGAGTGATACGCTTTGTTGAAACAAAAACAAAATTTAAAAAAATGCCATCGTGTGTATTTAGAAAGTGTACCAATTATGATACCAAAGTACATAAAACAGAAGGGATCTCATACCATATGTAAGTACGTGATACACCTCAATTTACTAATTTATTTATTTTATTTCCTAATATTCTGATATTTGGAGGTTAGAAAAAGAAAAAAACATTGGTGGTCAGAATAATGTTTGTTCACATTCACAAGCAACTGACAAACACTAGCTGTCTCTTTTTTTCTTTTTGTTTTTATCAAGTCTTCCCTTTCGACTTGTAGTGAAATGTCAGATGAATGAAAAGTGTGTATGTGTGCTGCAGCTGCTGTGCGGAACACTTTTTTCGGTTGTTTTGTGAATGTATAACGTATCTGTTTACTAGAATATCATTGCTTATATATTAGTCTGTCAATTTAGTAGAAGAGAAACTAAACCTGAGACTTTACCTTTTTTTATAAAAGGTTGTTCTGAGTAATGTGTTCAAGAAGTTTTAATCACATTTTAAAGAACCAAAAATCTTTTACAAAATAAAAGTAACGAGAATCTATCACCAGTTTCAAAACTAGAAAACTACTGAGAAGCCAATCGAGATAAGTAACTTTATCGGTAAACACGTAGTTATTTGAATAATACTTCCAGTTTGTCAATTTATACTGAAAGTTTACAGCATTAATTTCAAATTCGTGAGACGAATCTGTAATAGATTGGTGTTGTTCACAAATATTCTTTTCACTCTGAATATTATAAAGGCGAAAGTTTGTGAGTGTGTGTGTTTGTATGTTTGTTATTTCTTCACGCTCAAATTGCTGGACGGATCTGGATGAAATTTGGCACAGAGATAGATTATAGTCAGGAATAGCACAAAGGATAGTTTTTTTTATCCCGGGAGCATGTTCCCTCGGGATGATTTTCGAGTTTCGCGCGGGCGAAGCCGCTAGTAGAAGCTAGTATTTCATAAATAAATGTGTTGTTTGCTTCGTAAAAGTTTAAAGAGTATATTTTTTTTTATTTGTTATAGGCTCGCGTTTGACCACTATCTCGCCTGATGTTAAATGATGATGTGGTCGAAGGTGAAGCACGCTTGCCTATAAGTAACCTATTCACTCTTGACTTGAAGACCCCTAGGTTGTAGCTATAAGGAAACAAAGACGCCGGCAGGGAATTCCACTCCTTAGCTGTAAGCATAATGAAAGTATTTTCAAAACGCTTTGTGCGTATGGGTGGGATATCAACCATGTACCGATGGCGCATTGCCGTACGTCTTGCTGTCCGATGATGGAAAGGGCTAGGCGGAATCAAATTATGTATCAAGTATGTTTTATAATGTTATCTGTTCCAGTTACTATAACTATGGACTTGATTTAAAAGAGTGGGTTTATGTAGGTTACCTTTTTAGTAACCCGCCCGTGTTGTATTTTTTTCTGACGGAAAAGGTAGCTAAAACTTGGAACTAAGCTTAGTGATTAACTATAGGCTTAAATTCTATCATGCAGAGCCTGAAAACATTTGTTTGGTTTAACGGATAAAAAGGCTTAGCTACTATACTTCCTTTTTGCCGGCAATCATCAAGGTCAACACGTAACATCACGCCTATCTATATTCACTAAAAGGATAGGGATAGGTGTACCACTAATACACCCAGTTTTTTTTTAGTAATGGCTTGGTTTTTCACGCGACTTCGTCTGCGTAGCATTAATCTAAGCATGAGCATTTGTACAAGCTAAAAATAATATACCACACTCAGTAGTAGCGTTTGTGTTGATTATACTAACAAAGCAGTATTGTAGAATCTATCTCAGTTAATTAAGTTAAAAGGTTATAACTCTTTTTTCAAACTTGTTTCTTGTTCACACTACAGAAACTACATTTAATAAACCACCACTCATACCTTGTTAAGACGCTTAATTAACCGTAATAAATCAATTAGATGGAAAGTAATTAATTTTGGTTTGGAAAACGTGTCACCCTTCCACGTTCGTCGGTTGACGTGTTTACCATATTGTGGGTAGCCTAATTTATTAAGTTTAAATGCTTTTTAAGGAGTTCATTAATACATTTGGTTTGGTGAAATGCTTTTATTGGTTTGTGCAAAATAAGTAGTAGTAGTTTAAGAGGTTTTAGAACTTATATTTGGAAGAGTCATGCTGTATTTTGCCATCATGAAACATATTTAATTCGGACGATCTAGATTGAAATACCAAACGCAAAATATTCTATTGCCTGATTTTGTTTATACCTAATTAGTCAAAGACATGATTTACGCAAAAATCAATTGTAAAAATAAAATTGTTCATAACTATTTTTTTTAAAACAAACTTTTTTCGTATTCTTCTCAGCATACCCTTTCATTTGATATGCATATCATGGTAGCACATGGCAGCATCTTGGGCCGTCCGCCATTTTGGATTTACAATGATGTCACTTAGCTAACCATGCATTGTCATCTAAACTAAAGGTGTGTGCAAAATTTCATCTTAATCAGTGGAGGATAACTGCTTTAAAATTCAGTAGCAAGATTTGACCCGAACACATACATTGCAAGTTAAAAATAAAAGCTTGTAAAAACAGCTGTTTCCTACGCTTTGTTGAGTTACGCTTACAAAAATGTACTGAACGACAAAAATCAGGTTGTACCTGTTTAAAAGAATAATTTGACATAAATGTTATATTTATGAAGCGTTCGACAATCAACAACTGAATCAAGTTTTAGAATTGATCTTTTCAGTACAATCTGGAACAGTCAGTACACTCCCTAACGAGACGGCTTTGTCTTCAACTATACACGTAGACACCCCCCTAACAATGGAAGTCAGCTGTTAAGAACAAATGGCTACAACTAATAGGCCATCATAGGTCCTCGACCTAAAACAATGAAATGCATGATAGCCATTTCAACAGGCAGACACATTATTCACCGGCCATTAATTTGCAAGTTTATTAGACACAGTTACACCCTACACAAAGAACCCTTGTCTCGAAGTGTATTTATTAGAAATAACGCTAATTAAGCAGAATTGTTTTTAGTGCTGAAATAAAATGCACTGAAGAGTATGGCTCTATTTCTTGGCTAAAATTATTCTTCTTCAGAAAATTAAGTAGAAAATTGCATACTTCATTTGGATCGCTAAGCTTCATTTATGAGACAGCTTAACGCACTTAATTTTCGCATTACCCAGTAATTAGTTTCAATGTTATTTACAGTCGTAACGGGTAGTCAGAAGTTATAAAATCTTTTAGCAGTCGAGCCAAAGGGTATTGTGTTTGTTACCCCAGTCACTTGGTTGTGGAGATTATTTAACCAGTCGCTTCATTTAAAAAAAACACTACAAACTGAAAAAAAAAACTTGATTTTTGGCAGTCGGTGTTATAAAACGTAGTAACGAAAACAGGAACACCAACTTCCAAAATTGAATATAATGTTTATTGTAATTTATCACTCATTAGTGTTTGTTAGAAGTCGGTCGTATTTTTTTTGTAAAAAAGGTTTTGATTTTTTTTTTCTTTTTCGTTGTAGTGCCTAATATGCAAATTATATAGTAAGGTGCCTATAATGCCCAAAGTGATGCCAGAATAGATTACCTGAATAACATGAAACTTAGCCGGTGGAATGAGAGTGTGCCAGGATAAACTGTATACATCTGCTTACTCCTTTCAAGCGTACCGGCGTGATTTTATGTTATGAAATGATGTAAACAATAAACAGAAATGCGGTTGCAAT
The DNA here is from genome assembly GCA_947562075.1 of Orthosia gracilis. Classification (NCBI taxonomy): domain Eukaryota; kingdom Metazoa; phylum Arthropoda; class Insecta; order Lepidoptera; family Noctuidae; genus Orthosia; species Orthosia gracilis. The sequence continues at coordinate 32,144,058 of OX387266.1, forward strand.
AATCCCGATAGATTTTCCGTCATTTTTTGAAGAGTTCTGTTGTATATCTCTGAAGTTCTTCATCAGATCTTCAACAAATTTCCCCTTCAGAAACATACTATATCAAACATTTTTTTTTTTCAAAATCGATCCATAATGGACTACACTCAAAAAAAACTTCAGATTTGAACATAGAACCTCTTCCTTTTTGGAAGGTTAGTTAAATACTGGTATTCAGCTGGATCCGGTTAGGCAAGAAGCCGCCCTTAACAAAGTACGGAGAAGGCTAGGCAGATGAGGCATATGTGCTTGGTTGACGAGTGATGTGAGAGGTTCTAGGTTAGCTATACTTTGTATAAATATCCTTTTTTGTCCCAGTAAAGTACTTAGGGCCTATCTTAGTATTATATTGTCCAAGCATTCAAGGTCCAATTTCGTAGCCTAGTGCTCTAAAGACCAGACATAATAAATTAACTTTTGCTCGAATAAGTAAGCTACGTCTAAGTAGGTTTATTTGTGTCCGACTAATAGTTTCCGCGTGGTGGATTACGGCCCATTCCCTTTCACAGAGAAGAGGCCTGTGTCCCAGCAGTTGGAACATTAAAATGGCTGATAATGATGATGATGATGAATATTTTCAGAATCTCTATGAATACTTTATGAAATTCTTATTAAATTTTAACGTCCTTATCTTTAAATATGGGGAAAGTCTCTCTGCTATGCAAGAAAAACGTACGATGGGAATAGTTAACGAATCCCAGAATAATTAATTTACATTTTATTTTTATTTGTGTTTTGTTTTAGGTTAGGGTCAGTAAAAATGTATTTTTGCAAGATTGTTACATTGTGAAACAAATTATTCAGCAGGTGAAACAAGTTGGTCCTTTATGAATTACCATTATTTCTCCGCTGCTTCGCTCCAGTGACCTATTCTACTGGCACTGTACATTTTCTATAAATCTGAAAGAGAGTGGTCGCGGCCTTGGCACAAGTAGATGGACCATGAGTGGGTTTTTAGTCAATAAAAGTCTGACACGCCCTCCCGCTTTACCCAGAGCGGGCGAAGTCATTGGATGATTTTCCACCTTAAAAACGGATAAAAAAATTCCTTAGTGTGAAAATTACTCTCAGTGAAACTCTGTTTGTAATCTTCAAAGTACTTCTAGAGACTACCTCTTGCAAAGAAATATTATACAATGTTACTGCAAAAGCCCCATCTACGGTGAAATCAAGGATTTACCGGTTAAACCTAAGATTTACTAAGTGTTACTGGTAAAAGTCCGAAATTATCATTGATAATTGCAAATTTCGGGCTTTTACAAATAGTCACACGGCAAATTTTATAAATTACCTCAGAGACTGGTAAATGTTGAAACATTGTTATATCTATGACATACTAAGATACGAAATGATTAGATCAATTAAAGAGTGATTGATTAGCTTTACCAAAGTAGCCATTGCGATTGTTAGTTAGACGATTTTTTTTCGAAGAAGTGGACTATTCGAAACCAAAAATCAATTTGCTTCTTTTTTTTTCTTTCATACTGTACTGACTAAAGTATGTGTTTGAGTAAATTCGACACATTTTAGTCATCAGTTTTTATTTAACGTAATTTTGTTTCGTTGCGTTTCGTGAGCGCATCGTCTGCATTCATACTTTTGGCCTTTGATCTCATTTGCAACGGTTAATGATATCGATTCAACATCACGTCTGCATTGATGCCATACTCACGTCTGTATCAATACAAACGCACGATAGAAAGCAATGAAAGAAATGTTGAATATGACATCCCATAACATTTTCTTAATTCATTCTTATACGTATTAGAATTTGAAACGTTGTTAGGTAGTGGATACTGCATGAGGTTTTTTTTTTAAATTCGGGTAGCTCACGGTAACACTGTGGCGGTTTCCGTAAAAGCAGCAAAGACAAAGCTACCAATGTCGTCTCGACCGAGTCCACCTTACAATCGATGTCGCCGTGGGTGACCGTCATAATTGTTCTCATCATTTCGTATCATAGTATGTCAGAGACATTACAATTTTGCAACATTTACCAGTCTCTGAGATAAATCCTAAGATTTACCGTGTGATTTCTGGTCAAAGCCCGAAATTAGCGATCATCATGTATCAATTCGGAGTTTTACCAGTAAGACTTGGTAAATCTTAGGTTTTGCCGGTAATCCTAGACTTTAACGTAGTTTGGGTTTTACAGTAACATATACATACTAAGTCTTATCAAACAAAACACACACCGAGTTCTCCTCTTAAAGTGCTATCCAATTTTAATTACTTATATACAAATATTTACAGTAAACATAGAAAATCTATGACTTATCCGGAACCACTAGATTTCTTGGCACACTTCCCAAACACACAAAGCAAAATGGTCACAGAAGATATTTATGTAGACCAGAACAAGATTACAACGAGTAACCACATCGCGCAACTTGCGATAATGAAACGTTGTAGAGTGTGCAACTGGCTTTTGAGTGATTTTTTTAACATTTAGTTTGAAATTGGAGAAGGACTAGAATGAAAAACTAAAAGTCTGGCTTAGGTTGACCCAGTGAAAAGAGCCATCAGGTTTTCTGCCCGTGTCGTGGCCAGTTAGCAAGGGGCTGTGGCGCTGACTATTCGTAAGGAGATGCGTTGATAAACGTGGAAATAAGCATCACCCCTCAGTCTGAATATTGACTCACGTTGTCTTTTCAACTGAAAATTAGACCTTGACCTCTCAAGTGTTTTAAGTCTTTTGTTTACAATTTCATAGCCCACACGTGTAGGGCAATTGGAATGCTTTAGCTTACTTTAGCAGACTTAAACTTTGTACGGGGGAATGACCCACATGTGGTGCACTCACGCCTCATCTAAACCACGAAATAAATCACATGGGAGTCACGTACAGGGAACGTGTTAATGGGTAATTTTGCCTGCATCTGTCTTGTTGGTCTAGTTCTAGTTGTTTCAAGTACTACAGCAGATGTTGTGGTGTTGTTACAAGTTTTAGTCGGCCAAAGAGTCCAATTAGAAATTTCTCAGTAGCAGCTTTGAAGTCAGAATTTATGTTTAATTGTTGGGCGAATGCCATCTGCCTCCTACTACCTGATACTTGAACTGGTAAAATGTAGCTACACTATTTAAAACTCTGACTTCCTCTTCAGGGAATATAATTTCAGAACTCTATTCCCCGTAGAGTAAGCCAGAAGTGTATGTCATGTGCAAGAAACTCACAAATAAACACAAAACAAGTTTACCCAATACCATTTACCGTAATAGGTTACGTCAACATTGTAAATTCACGCCTTTAAATAAGCCTATGTCTTGCATAGCAAGTTGACCTACCCTCAACATGTCGCAGTTATGTACCACGGAACATGTCTTGATCGAGTCGTGGCGTGCCAACTTGGATCTAACATCAACGACGTAACATCACTTGAATCTGATACAATGTTCGATTTGCTCTATGTGTGGCAACAGAATATGTAACTACAAGTTTATTGATATTTTTTCGTCTGTACCAAATATAGTGTTAAGAGTGGCTCGCAGCTAAATAACAACAAGCCCCATGGATTGGTCTTCAAGATTAATCAAGCCTGGTCCATATTGGTCCATGAAAGGATGACCATCATCTGCATATCAAGACACCTATGCAGTAGAAAGCACATCAAACAATTGATCCTGGTCGTCATTTGTAAAAGGTACACCGGATGTCCGACAAACAGTTCTTCTAATAGGTACCATTTTACCCATTTACTGGAATTCCCTGCCGGAGTCTATATTTCCTAAAAGCTACAACTTGGGCCTGGCTACATCGTCGACCACGTCATCGCTTACCAATAGGTGAGATAGTGGTCAAGCGCGAGCCTATAAATAATAATAAAAACTATACCACGACAGTAAGATACAGATAGGCTAGATTATAAAATGATTACCCAGCAGCACGTTACAAACGCAAAACGGCACGCCATTTGAAAAACAATGTCCTTTTGTTTCATAGGACACTACTAATGAAGAAAATTACAGAAATAAAACAACTACTTGTAGAGGTACCATACAAAAAACTTATGTTGTAGTCACACGTTTGACCGTACACCTATAAAAGATAAAACTAAACGTTCAGCCAACAGACAAAAATCAACTAAAGCCACTCAATGTTCACTTGAGAAACTAATTCAATCTCCAGCGGTGCACTTTGGCTGAACAAACGAGCACTGTATATTATAAGCGGAGTTATTTCGCGTAAGGTAATAAACCTGGCACACTTGGTTGATTGCAAACTTGAAAGGCAAATATGTGCGATATCTACAGTACCTTGCAGATATTAAAAAAATCTTGAATCCCCGTGCAGATTTTGTGAGCTGTTTATCGTGTTATTGGCAGCGGTATGAATTCGAGTTTCAAATAAGTTTGTTTATTTTTATTTTTTTTATAGTCTTGCTTTTGAACTATCTCAGCTGATGGTAAGCGATGATGTGGTTGACGATGGGGCACGCTTAAACTAAAGTAAGTTATAAGTTAATTATACACATTTATAAGTGTACAAACACAATAATATAATGAAGAAAAAAAAAGCAGTTTTTTTTTGAACCGCTGTGGTGGTTCAGAGAACGTTGTTTAATTCTTATATTTTATTATTAATTAAAAAGAAACTATTTTTTTGCACAAAAATGGATAATGTGTGAATATAAATAGTAAATATTTTTAGCTTAATCGATGCTCTAAATCCCTGAAAACTTGCATAGGTCCTTTAGGTTAAGTGAGATTGCTGTCGTTTCAAATAAGCGCGCGCCCGCTTGAAGGTTAAGAAGATGGTTATTCGCAGCAAGATGGGATGACCTTGTAAGCGGCTCTTGGAAGGACCAAATAGGAATTTGTGCCGAATCGTAACAAGTACGCCTTAATTAGCCGTAGTTTTTTTGCATTAAACATCGCAAACATTTTGGTGATCGAAGCACGTTTGCGAAACCTTTAGGTTATCCGGATCGAAGGACCATGTAAAATTTAGCGCCCGCTTGGTTATGCACTATTTCTGGGTTGTTTAATATCTTGGTTGATTTGGTTGGCTTAATACTAGACTGGATATAGTTTGCTTATCGATTTAAAACCATAGGTTTAATGATATTCAATAATAATTATGGTTTAAAGGTAAGGATTAATATAACATGTATTTCTCTGTTATTTAAATTTACATAAAAACAAAAAAATAATTAACAATAACTACCTAGGTAGTAAAACTCTTAAATAAAAAAACCACGAATACGTATAAAAAGGGCAGGGGTCATTGGGCGTCAAAAAATTTGTTTACATCACTGTCAAAAAGGTTAAAGGTTATATTAAATACAAGTTAACTATCAAATTGTAAATGCTAAATCTAAGCACTAAGTGGTTTGATCCTGGCTTGATTTGAGTTACGCGATTGGTATCCGAACAAGCACTAACTGGCACTCGTTGCGATACATGCATTTATGAAAATACACGCAGGCAAAAGTACGTAGCTATTTGGTTGCAGATATTGTACCGAATACAATCTGAACATGAACATTACACCAGCGGTTACGGCTCCAAATTACGACTGCCTACGAGGACTTATTAGGTCATACGTTCGAACCCAGGACGACGCATTCATCTGTTTATGACCTTCTATTAACATTGAGTGCGCCCTAAGTCAATTCATACGTCATCTTAATGACAAGGCCATCTAATCAAAATGCCAAACCAATTATATTACATTTCGTACATTCCATGTTTCTTTTACTAGTCAGCTTGTCATTTATTTTATTGCAAGCTCAACTTCACTCCAGACTATTTAATTTTCATTAAACTTTAGAGCAGTATCTAAGAGAAAAAATTAAACCAATCTAATTTAACATTCGCCTGATCGCTATTGCTTTTTTACATAATTAAGTCAGTGGAGCTTGTTACTAGCTACGACCGTTTAATACCAAGAAGTTTTTCTAATTAAGTATCGTGATAGCAGCTATAATTATTTAAGATATCTTTTAACCCGCGGCTTCACTCATGTGACCTATCCCACAGAAACAGATAGTCTACTTTTTAGGGTTCCGTTCCTCAAAAGGAAAATGGAACCCTTATAGGATCACTTCGTTGTCTATCTGTCTGTTTGTCCGTGTGTTAAGATTTTTTTTAATTTGACAGGAAGGGAAATCCGGTCGGACTAACACCCAAACTGCCTCAAAAAATTAAGCCAGGCTGGATAGTGTCAGGCTCCAACTGACTAAAACCCGTCCTGCCTTACATAATCCCGCCAACTAAGTTGGCGCTTATTCTGTGCATTAATTTCAAGGGAATTAATATGATATAATCAGGACTGCAATCCCCCATAACAAAACTTCTATATCTTTTGATCGCGTTGATCTAAAGTACCCTTTGGAAAGATTATATTTATTTATACTAAGCAACTTTCAAGTGTAGTGTATCAAACGGTCGTCGTCAACAACCAAGCTATGTTTTCTTAGACTTGGATACTAGTCTTTTTGCGTATCATTAAAAGTAAGTAATTCATTTATTTCTGCTACACTAAAGTGTTCTTACCGACCTGCAAGGAAAACTATACTTAGGCATAAACATGTTAATTAATTTACTCAGTTTTAATAAAATACCAAATTCAATAATGACATACTTACTATATGTTCATCTATACTACTGGTAGTATATCATACTACTGGTCACTTGGCAGAATAATGTAAAAGGGCAACACCAAGCTAATGAAAGTTAACGAAAAAACCAAATAACTTTCATTTATAAGGTTTTTTTTTTATCCGTGGTGAATCAGTTAATGTTATACTTTGAAAAAACGTAGACAATTAATGGAACTTCTTTCTTATATAACTCAATTTCAGACGCTCAAATTTAAGTCAGCTAAGTTTTCGCCATAGTTCTTTAAGGCAAACGCACAATAGATCGGCATAATAAGGGCTCAACGAGGCGAATACCATGATCATACAAAGCATACATTCAGAATGCGGAATATGACAGGAATTATATCTATATATTATACTAACTTCTGCCAGCGGTATCATCCGCATGAAAAGTGTTTTATCTACTCTCATATCGTAATATTCGAATTTTAAACTTCAAAACGAGTTTAAATTGACATATTTTATAAAAAAAAACACCGAAATTTAAAAATAGAATCTTATCATAACACTTTTTCTCTAAAAAAATAATGCTATAAAACAATTATTTTCTTTTATGATACAGGGCAAATCCAAGAAGTTAATATCACCAAGGAGTTTCCATCAATTATTTTATTGTAATGGAAAGCTTATGCGGGGCGCGCTATTTTTAAAATACCTATTACAAAAAGGTTTTGATTCTAATATTTACTTGTCTGTGGCAACGCCCGCTTTCGCGCATGCGCGGTTAATCCGGTGATGTGTTGGGTTTTGGCACCATTTATAGTTTTTGCTGTACTGAATTTCATGAGTTTTTTAATTCTGGCTTAAAAACTGTCTGATATGAGTAAATGTGAAGAAAATTTGACTCAGCCCGATATAAATGCAAAAAGAGGCTAAAAATAGTGTATACCATATATTTTTTCCATTTCCACTTTTGTTTTATTTCAACTGTATGAGTGAATATAAAATAGTGAACGCAACGGCATATAATTGGGTATTAAAACACTTGTGTGAAACTAATATCACACTCGGCTTCGCCTCGAGTCATAAACCCACACTCGTGTTTTAATAACCCCTATTATATGAACGTTGCATAAAATACTGTTACTATACCAAGGGATCATTATGCCGGGATAAAAAGTAGCTTATATGCTATTCCAGACTGTGACTACAGTCTGGAATAGCTAGCTATATCTCAGTGCCAAATTTCACTTAGATCGGTTCAGCCGTTCCGGCGTGATTGAGTGACAAACATACATCCACACATCCACACACACACACATCCATGCAATTTTTTGCATTTATAATATTAGTAAGATTAAAGCACCTTAATCTTTATATTTTTGAGGTGAGAATTCGCTGAACATTGTATTGGTATTGAAATGAAGATGGATGACAGTAATTAAAGATTTATCGAAGTGGATGTTTCTTCTGATTAATTTCTTAGCCTAGCTTGAGACTTATTTTCTTGAGAAATTTGCACAAAGATTACTTAAAGGTACTTTTGGAATAAAAAATGTAGTGTAATTTAATGTTTACACTAACCAACATGCGTTTTCTGTTTATTGGTTGAGTAAATTTCCAACAGCGGATTGCGTCATATGACTTGATTTTAACTTATGAGGTATCAATCGCTTTTTTAAACAAAAAAAACGGGTGTTGCCGGAAATTGCCGTTTTATTGTAATAGATACGTCGAATTGACATATAACCTTCATGGTTTGAGATTTATGAGTGAAACATATCTCACTTGGTATCTATGAAGTTCTTCTTTTAAAAAATGTGCAACATTCGATTATCGACTTTCAGTTGTTTTTTTCATTCAGCTTAGACAAGAAAGATGGATACTTCGAAAATTCGAGTGATTTTTGAATACGAGTTCCGACGCGGAACTAACGCGGCAGAAACAGCTAAACTACCCAAGAATTAGCGCCATGGTTTAACGTTACCTTACCAACAATATTGACTCATTTGCGTCAAATCAATAAAATAAAAATCTGCAGAAAGAAAACCGTGTTGAAACTTGTGTTGCCATGTTGAACCGATACAAAAATGAAGAAATATTGGATCGAATTGTGACATGTGACGAAAAATAGATTCTCTTCGATAACCGTAGGCAAAAAATGCAATGGCTGACCCCAGGTCAAACGCCGCAACAGTGTCCTAAAGCAAAGCTCACAAATAAAAAGGTTACGGTAACTGTTTGGTGGTCTCAGCATGGTGTTATTCACATTAGCTTTCCCCGATCTGGTCAAGCAATACCGGCAGATGTCTACTGTGCCGAACTCCGAACAATGATAGCAAAACTAGCAGTGAAACAGCCCCGACTCATGAATCGATCTTCACCATTATTGCTCTATGATAACGCGAGACCTCATACAGCACGAGAAACCGTTTTAACTCTACGAGAACTGCAACTAGAAACCGTTTTTCACCCTTCGTATTCGCCAGACCTTGCTCCAACGGACTACCATTTTTTTCGTGATTTGGACAATTTTCTACGTGATAAAAAGTTTTCTTCTCAGGAGGCAGGACAAAATGCTTTCACACAGTTTGTCGAATCTAGATCACCAGAGTTCTATCGCAAAGGCATAAATGACCTTCCTATTAGATGGCAGCAATGTATAGATAATAATGGTAATTATTTTGATTTAATAAATATGATAAATTAAAAAAAAAAAACTAACTTTAATTTTTCAGTACAAATCAGCAATTTCATACTTTAATTCATAATATTATAGAATTTAAATGTTGTAAATAGAAAAAAGTGTCATTGCCCTGCATGGGAATGGGAGAACAAGGGCTTATAAAAATAATAATAACCTATTATGAACAACCGGTCTATTCTGTAAACATCTAACCGGGAAAACTTAGGCAGAGTAAGCTTGAAGTGAAATATCATGCCGCCTTTATTGAATGGTTTTTAGAATAGCCTATATAGAAACATAAAGCCTTTTCAGGGCCCAAATAAAAACCCATACCATACTAATTCAGCAATTATAGCAAAATATTTAAAGCAAATCTATACTAATATTATAAAGCTGAAGAGTTTGTTTGTTTGTTTGTTTGAACGCGCTAATCTCAGGTACTACTGGATGGAATTGAAAAATTATTTTTGTGTTGGATAGACCATTCATCGAGGAAGGTTATAGGCTATATCACGCTAAGATCAATAGGAGCCGAGCATAAATGAAAAATGATGCAAAAACGGGAAAAAAAATATTCCTTTTTGAAAGCTTCCGTTGCGTGCACTGCGTAAGCGGTTAAAGTTATGCAACAATCATTTAAGCAGTATAGGTAAAGTAGGGCAGGTAGGGTAAATGAGTAGGTAGGTAGCCAGTTGACGGGAGCGAAGCCGCGTGGGACTGCTAGTATATTATAACTGACAAAAACACAGCTTTCATTATAAATTTCCATCGAAACAGTTTCTAAAATAAGCTCGAGAATAAACTAACCCGTTCAAATTGACCGTTATACAACAATAAGTTGAGTACAGCGCCCTCTATTGTGTTAATAGGGTGATTAAGTGAACAAAGCATGAAGTTTTTGTCATTAGAGAATTGCCTAGAGCTATCAGGCAACAATGGTCGACTATCATTTTGTCCCCTACGTACAAAATTTAGCGAAATTTGCATTATAATTGAATTTTCCACTGCAGTTTATTTATTTATTATTTAACCATTTATGCACACACACATAATATACAGACAAGAAGAAGAAACAGAAAAATAGGTACATAGGTGATGCTTATTTCTATAGAAATCTCTTCCAGCATACCTGCGAAAGGAAAGATGAAAAAAAAGAGATGTAGACACAGTGTGTAGAGTTGAAAAATAATAAACATAAAACGATTCATAACTAATAAACAATACCGATAACAAATTAAATATACCTACTGTCATAATAATAAATACAAACATATTTGTGAAATAGATACTAAAACAATAAATACTAATACCTACCAATATATATATTATGTATATATATAATAAATAATAATACATAATTACGCAACTATGACGAAATGGAAAGATAGTGTTCTTTCACTCTTCTTTTAAAAACTGCAAGAGTTTGGCAGTCCCTAATGTCAGGTGGTAGAGAGTTCCACAATCGCACAGCGTGCACAGTAAAAGAGTAGGAGTAGAAATCGGTAGTGTGAGAAGGGATATTAAGGATATTTTTGAGATGCGACCGGCAGAGTGCATCGGAAGGACGGGAGTAGGAAAAGCGTTCACGGAGGTAGGAAGGTGTTTTAGGATTATGAAGGATGTTAAATAATAGACACAATATGCGAGAGTCCCTGCGAAGTCGAATAGGGAGCCACTTGAGTAACTTGCGAAAATCTGAAACGTGATCATACTTTTTAAGGTTGAAAACAAAACGAATACATATATTTTGCAAACGCTCAAGTTTATTTAAAAGCTCCTCGGTGGCATCCAAATAACAGGCGTCGGCGTAGTCGATGATGGGCTGAATGAGTGTTTGGGCAAGGGAAATTTTGGTTTTAAAGGGCAAAAAGCTCTGGAGGCATTTCAGCGAGTGGAACGAGTAGTGCACTTTACGACTAACCTCAGCGACATGAGCAGTCCACGACAAATAGGAGTCCATGATTACCCCCAGGTTTCTAGCCGTCTTAGTGTACCCAATCTGTACTCCATTCAACCAAAGTGGAGACAGCGACGCAACATCAAGCCGGTTCCGCATATGCCTGCCGCCGATAAACATGGCCTGAGACTTCTTAGGGTTGATTTGCAAGCCAAAGGACTGCGACCACTCCCCAATCAACTCCAGTTTTGATGGGAGGCTAAATAGTTTCCCAGTTTAGCCGGATTGTGGATAACTTTGTACACCTAAATGAGGATTTTGGTGTAAATTATTGATAAATTAAAAATAAATTATTGATAAATTGACCTCGTAGGTCTAGTGATAGTATGCGCAGTAGCGCATACTATCACTAGACCTACGAGGCACGTATACTCAGCAGTAGCTGAGCCTGAGGTTCTTTGTTTGATTCCCGGGCCGAGCAAAGGGATATTGGGTTAATTTATCTGGAATATCTCAGTAGAAGAACGGAGTCAGGATTTGTGCCAGGTTAATTGTACTATGCGCTGGATGTGAGACGTACGGGATCGGTCATTGTGGCAACGCCTGGGGGAGGCCTATGTCCAGCAGTGGACGTCTTTCGGCTGAAATGATGATAATGATGACGATGATGATGGTAATAGGCTCGCCCATTTATTATGGCCCTTATTTTCAAACATAACTAGTGAAATTTGGGTTCACTATTGGTCATATTTAGAAACACTGGCGTGATGTAATGTTACGTATTAAATACCTGTACCTAAAATACCAAATAAAATGTGAAGCCCCATAAAAAAAGGAACACTATCCAATTTATTTATGAGATTCAATTCGAATCACAGACCCGATGACTCAATGTTACTATATCCAACCTTTGAAGGAAATAACAGGTCCCTAAGCTACCACTAATTGCCTTTTAACACACCAGCTTCAAAGACAGAATTGCCATGAATATTCATATATATTTAGGCAGTCTCCATACTTATTCACTTAAAAGCCTCCTTCAAACCGACAAAAAAAATGCTAGCACAAAAGCGACACTCATTTTATCACAGCTTTAATTGAATTAGGATCTTAATTACTGAACACTAAAGTTTAAAATTTTATTTTGAATAACACTAAAATTAAGTCTCCCTACCTGAGTAAAGAGTTAATCTCTATTTTATACTGAAGGGTCCCGAACATAATCATCTAAGTTAAAGTGTCTTGTCAAGTCAGAACCCTTAATGCATTAATGAAAGCTCACCTAGTCTTAATAAACGCAAAGGGTTGGGTGCTATAGGTGACGAGGGGTTGGTTCAGAGTGTGTGAGAGACTCGTGTTCGATACAGTATTTGTTGCGTATTTACTTAAACCAGCATCAAGGACTTATCATTTAAATGACTTGCAGCGACCTAGGTATAACGGCCAAGGTTATAAGTATCTGCAGATAGAGCAAACCCGATGGTAATTGAGTCGAATTTTGTGTGACTTGACATACCAATAGAGATGTTTCCTGGGTACAAAAACGATAATTCTATTTTGGTCCATCAGTGCGATTATCAAATAATATTGGACCCGTATTTTTTGCTTTATCAAATAAATAAAAATTGACAAAGATAAAGCCGGCGCATCAAAGTTCAGGAGTAGGAGCTTGTGACGTCACTTTACCAGTATAAAGTGTAGCACACCGTGACGTCACACGATATTTTTACGCACTTTATCGTCGTATTTTTTTGTTTACGTGGCAAAAGAAAAATACGTGTCCAATTTTTTTAGGTAATCTAACTGACGGAGTAAATCAATTTTTTAGTCATCTACCCTATAGAAAGAAAGAAAAATATTTTTTGGTGAATTCATCATATCAGTACCTACATATTTATTCTGAGAAACATTACAGCCGCTGACTAGCTGAAGGTTTAGTTTATACAGAACGGTTTAATAGAGGATGCCGAGCAAATGAAATGTCTTTACTTTCTTTTTATAGATTTTTGTCTTTCGAAAAATCTCAAAAGGCTTGTAGCTAGCAAGTCAACTTTAGGTTTACAAGCATAACAAAGTCAGCATCTTAGCTTCTAACCTTCTTTATTCCCCACACCAAAACCGAGATAAGAAACATAACATTGTAAGTTTCAAATACTTGCTTCAGTAGCACCTCACCCTAAAACTGCAGAAGTACTATGGTAAATGTACCGTTGCGACGAACTTGCCTCATTTGAGGCGATCCGGTCACAACGGTAGAAAGTTTTCACATGACGTGTGTTGTTACCTCAATTGTACACTTCTTCCCTTCAAATTTACGTTACTGGTAGCTATTTTATGGAGTTAAGTACTGAGTCTTAATTTGAGGTTTTGATTGGTAGATTCGAAATTGAGATGGATTTTTTAGATGTATTGGAGTTGGATACCGATCGATCCTTTGGTTAAATAAATGAAAAATGCCATTCGTACGTCAGACAACGTGATGTAGTTATAAGGGTGTGTGATGAAATGTAGTGAATGTATCCTTTAACAGAATGTTTAACAAAACCAGAAACGGTGAGCACGGCCTACTGTGACAGGTTTTGGTTACACATTTTTATCACAATTTGCGAGCACAAACCGTGATAAAATGTGCGACTTAAGCCTATCACAGCGGCCGTGCTCGCCCGGCAGCTCTTAAGTCTTGTTCCCATTTTTTGTGCTTGTGTTCACTTTTCAATACAACACATGCATTTTGTCTGACTTATGAACTCATAGTTAGTTAAAATATGATATAGCAACTGTCCAGAATAAAAAAGAAATTTAATTGCACCAATTTATTTTATTCAATCAAAAATGTTTTTCACGGCCTCTCCAAAGGAACATGATTTATTTTACGCAAATAATTTCACACAATCTCCGATTGCTTCTTTAAGTTGACTGCAGTCATGGAAGTCGTTCCATTCGGTACAATGCTGCAATAGAAAATAAAGAATTAGTGACGACAAGTGGTAGGTAATTAATTATCATCATAAGCTGAAAACGTCCATGGTTGGCAAGTAACGCCGTGTCGATTGGTCTTGTGCTTCCCACAACCCTCACTGGGTCATCGTTCTACCTTGGCGAAGCTTTCTATCCTTTTTATTTTGCAATGATAAAATAACGTGCGATTCAGAACACTTTCCAAGTTTCTTCAATCCTCACTCTATTATAAGAGAAAGAGCATTTTTGGTTTGGTCAAAATAGACTTCCAATGGGGGTAGGCAGAAACTACATAAAGCCACCTGCTACGATCCTTACATACTTCCTTTGCTCACTCACGTTCATATATCTAGTCATACACGCACGCCGGTTATGAGTATTGCGCACCTGGCCTTTCTATAGAACATCACCGATAAGGTCTATGTATGTGTTTCTAGGGCGTCCGTCACATTTGCTTTGTAAATACCTTTTATCAGTCTCCCTTCACTCATCCTCTCAACATAGCCTAACCATCTTAGCATTTTTAAAATTTTCATTCTTTTAAATTTTTGTCACTACATCTTCTTTTAAACCACAAAGTTGTCTTATTACGTCATTCCTCAATCTATCATTTAAACCTACACCACACATCGCGCAAGGAGCGCATAGGTACTAACATTTCCATAAAATAATGCTCTTGCTTTAATTCTAAGTTAGTTTGGTCTAAAACCACCTTCACACAGTCATTGTGTTACTTTGTTTGTTAATTGTAAGATTATTACTCACGTTCAACATTTGCATTGAGGTACAATGCCTCATTTTCATGAAATCACAGGCATCTGGAGGTCCATATTTCTCGAGGTCTCCTTCAATGCAATACTTCTTTATATCTGCTACTAGGTCTTTGTCATCCATATCGTCGTTCAGAACTTTCTCTAATTTTGTGTTGTCTAGTTTACCGTCATCAGTTGCGAAGCCCCTCTTTTTAGCTATACATACTTCGTGCTCGCACTAGAAAACACAAAATAAATAAATAACAAAGCACACCACCAAGCCAGTATTCTCCAAAATGTTGAACAGAGATACATCTATTAGAATACCTACATTTCGCTTAGTTATATCACAGATAATATAATACTAGCATACAGGTGCCTCATCCCATACAAAGAAACCGTGCCGACGTAACTAGTAATTTTTCGACTGATTAGGCTGATAATTTTTATAAGTACTTCGATCGCGTTCGGTTTCATTCCACGGCTATAGATGGTGTTAGCAGCGACTTGCAAGTAAAAGGCTTTTCTCGATTCATGATTATTTTTTCTTTAAATACACTGACGATTTGTTTTATAGCTTTTTTTGCACGTTTTTACAGCTTCTTTGTACCAAAATGTGTTACAATACAAATTTAAATCGAGTGGCATGCCTCAGATATTAAAAACCGCGCCATCTCTTGGAATCAATTTTACATGATCCGTTCAAATATTATTTGAAATGTGAATTAAGTGGCCAATATTCCATAATGTTGTGCTTAGGAGAGTTGATTAAACAAAAACATACAATTTTTATGATCAATTTTAGAAAATGTTTATTTGAAACTGAATTCAATAGCCAATCTATGCATATCGCGACATCTAGTGACAATTATATGAACCAAATTTTCTTTGTTAGCGCTGGAACCACGCGACTATGTTTAAGTTCTATGTAATAGGGGGCGAGCCTTTTGCCATCAATCCAGACTCCAAGCTGCTAGTGAGAAATTGCAGTAGTGCTTGTAACCACCAGACCAACGAAGCAGTGAAAAAAAAAATCGAGTTTAAGATTTTTTTTGGCAAATAAAAGCCTGCTAAAATTTGACATGTTTTGAAGAAAAAAATAATCTTACGTTAAATCTTTATAGCAGTGGTACTTACTGAAACTGGGTCCTTAGGTAATTGCATGCATTCCTTCATGTCTTCAGTCATAATTTTTTCCTTAATTTCACTACTTTTCTTGCAACAGTGTATTGAATGCTGAAAAAAACAGAATAATTTAAATTCGTCTTAACTTAATATTAAAAAGTGGTATTATAGTTTGTTTGCACAGGACTGATCAGCTGACCTTTCGGCTGAAATTATGATAATAATGACGATGAATATAGTTTGTTTATAAAATGTCTAGAAGTACTAATTCGGTTACACAAATTCTTTCACAGACAGAAATCATCATCATTGTTGAGTGCCATAGGATTCTATTTATCTTTGAAAACAAATTGTTCTTGTGGGGTAGAACACCGTAGCGAATTCGTGTAAACCAGCATTTCAATAGCTGCTGTTCCTTATACTTGAATACGAAAAATGGTTCTGATACCAACAGAATAAAGACTACAAATTGGACCGTATATTATCGAAATAATATTTGGAGAAGCCTTTTCGGCAGAACAAATTTAAATTTGTTTTATACGTCATTCTGTGAGCTATGTCGACAATTTTGGTATTCTGGCGGAAAAATTTCTCCAAGTATTATTTCGATAATATACGGTCCAATAGCTCACAGAATAATCAAACTGTGGCAATGGATCGGTCATATTAGCCGTAGAACCGATGACCGTTTGGGTAGACGAGTTCTAGAGTGCAGACTACAAATGGATACGCAAATGGCGTGTGATTGGAAAGGACTGTAAGCTAATTTATAATGATGATGAAGATGATGATACGTAGGTGTTTACTTACAGGATGAAACATTCGTACACAATCTCTCTTATCCATATCCGCAGCCTGTAAAATAAAATCAGTAATAAAACATAGTAGGCAATCACAAAAAAAGAAACAGGGTGGAATTTTCGGAAGTTTTTATGGAGTAGTTTGAAACAGTTAGCACGTTATGAGATTAAAGTTTGTCCCGTATTAAGTTCAAATCCGAAGGGGGTTTAAAATGGAATGAAAATGTTCGAAGAATTATCTGGCAACACGGTAGTGCCCCAACGTTTCTAGCAAACAAAGGAACAGCCGTACCATCCTTTTATCGAAGCCAATCAGGATATTTTTGACATCCCTGTAATGTCCTTGTGGATTAAGCTAGAAGCTTGAATTCAGTGACTAAGAGAATATAATATAGCTAGGCATAATCCCAAATTACATTTAATTTGAACCTGTAGTTTAGGATTTATTGCAAGTCAAAGTTCCTTAATTTCTCACTGACTTACTGACTCACCGATCATCAAAATTCTAAAGTACTTCTAGTAAACTCACACAAGCTTAAAAATTTGAACAGCATTAGTGTTAACCCATAAAGCACAAAACTAAAACATCCCGCAATTTCCGTCCCGAATCCTAGATATACAAACTGCATAAGTATCCTTGTAATCTATATAACTAATGATGCAATATATCCATATATTGCAAAGTTACTTTTACAGTTCATAATTTTTTTAGTCACCTACACTGCTTATCAAGGAAGATGGGAAAACAGTGAATATAGGTACGTACAGTAACTCACAGACGATGTCTCCTTTAATATACCTATACCAAACTTATGAGTTGGCACAGTATGTCGAAGGCAAGCGATGAGATTGTGATCTTAACGATCTTATAACAGACTAAATTTAGTTAAGTTAGTATTTGAATTTTAATTTCATAAACAAACTGTCCGTAAAACCAATCATCACCTGCGCTACCTACATTTACAGTACAGATAGGAACTAGGTACCTATGTAGGTTGTGGAACCTGGACGTGATAAAGTCCGTAGCTGTCGCAGCAGAAATAGTACCCGAAAAGAAACAAAAGACTGCGTACAAAAAGAAATGAGATCCCATCAAAAACATAACATTTAAAAACCACAAGTCTCGAGGCGCATTTCTTTTACCGAAAAAAATTGTGAGATCGAATGTGAAACCAAGTCGGATAATTTATTCAGTAGGTACCCTAATAATTTGATTACAAGCAAACAAATGAACCGACTTGGTTTTACATTAGAAGAACACAATAATGTCAACTCTCTATGTAAAAGTAAACAAGTCGGATAATGTAAATTGACTTAGAAATAGAAACAATCTATCTATATATATAGATAATGTAAATCGACTTAGAAAGAAAATAATCATACCAAAGCTGATACGGCTAAGACACTCAAAATCACAAGACGATACATGTTGAACTAGATGCTTAACACTGACACTGAAAAACGTAAACATGAGCATATATTTATACTTGGCTAAATCTAGCATTTATTACCTGCTGCCTAACTACCAGAAAATTGTAGCACTCTATTGAAGAATAACAACAATTATTGTCACGTTAGTGTGATAAAAAAAATTGAATAGTTCCGTTTGTTTGTTTATGCGAACAATGTGTTTATGTCATTGAGTCTTGAAAAGCTTTTTATATGTATAAATTGAAATTATCCTATTTAAGGGCAAAGACCTTGCCATGATAGAGATTGATGAGTATATATCGTGCTTGCTAACTAATAATTTACCAGGTAGGGACATGATAAAAAACATAACAATGTAATTCAGACAACGAATTCGCATGAAATAGGTTCGCAATTCGCATCGGTGTGTACAGATTGTTCGAAATACTGCCTGATTTTTTTCATCATAATACAATTTTTTTCCAGGCTTTAGTTATTAATAAAAGTTTCAAAAAACAACTCTTCAAAAGGAAACCACTGCTGCCTATATTTTGTTGAATTATGCGAACAAAAGTATCATCATTACCATCATCTGCCTAGCCTTTTCCTAACTATGTTGGGGTCGCCTTCCAGTCTAACCGGATTCAGCTGAGTACCAGTGTTTAACATGGCGCTACCTCCACAACCCAGGAACTGGGTAACACGATACTTCTTGGCGAGCCTGGTGTCAGGCTTCTGACTACCCGTATAATGACTTTTTTTGGGACAATCCCACCGCACTATCCCCAAGCCACTGCAACTCCTGAAAACCAGAATCAACAGTGGCATCCACCAGAAAAGCTCCGAGGCAATGAAGCTCAACGAAGTCCCGGAGAATGCATTTAACGGTCTTGGATCCCGCAACGAAATTAATCACAAAAGAATAATGGAGGAGTAGGAAGAAATAAAAATTTCCACAGCCCTCCATAGCAAGCAGGAGACAGAGCAAACAAGGCCAATAGGTACAAAGGGTCGTTTACAGCTCTGATAAGCCCAGTTGCTTTGCACCACGGATAAAAAACAGCATTAATATTAATGAGTCCTAACATTTAACATTTGTGAGCTGTTATATTTGATTCCAATAATTGGTATGGCAAAAACGCTTGAACGCACGGAATTTATTACACGGTCCGTATAGTAAACAACTCCTGATGCAGCCTGTACATTATTCAATATAATATTAAGTTCCCGTAACGACCCGTAACGACTGTCAAATATCTTCAAATGACAGCCGGGACCAACTGCTTAACGTTATTTCCGAGGCACGGAAGAAACTCGCTATGTAAAGATAGTCACCCATCCACGGACCGAAATCGGCAAGCGTTGCTTAACCTTGAAGATCGACCCGTGCGGCTGTTATTATTTAGCCACGAGCTGTCACATGTCTTCGAATTTTTGGTTCTAAGACATGCCGGTTTCCTCACGATGTTTTCCTTCACCGTTTTGAGAGCAGTGGTGATGAAATAATTTAAACAAAGTAAAGCGCCTGGATTCGGACCCACGACCTACAACTTGTAAGTCGTGGCCGTTACCACTGACCAGTACTGCTCTCCGCTATGCGAACAAATGTGTAATGAACGAATATGCATAGATATTTTTGGATGGTGATAAAAATAGTTGTATTTAGGGTAGTATTCATATAAATAAAACTCAAGCAAATCCGAATCATACACTTAGTAGAGGTGATTTTAATTTAGAATTGAAATGCATTCACGTGTTATAACAATCAATGGCTAACGTGGTTTTGATTGGCACCTCACATGCAAATTAGGTGGTTGTTAGACCACTGACGAATACTGACGATTAACGATGATGAACAATGGCTTTGAACTAAGTCAGTTTACTCAAAATAATTATGTAGGTAGTGTACAGGCTTTTATGTAAAGTGGTTTTGTTAAAAATCTCTACAAATGTTTCATAAGTTATTGTGTCATTGTGAAATAAATACGATTCCATGTTTGAAATAGAACAACTCAAATTTTAAAACCTTCGACACATTTTTATTTCATGCTAATTTATCTAGTAGAAGATATGCTTCGATCGATAATCTTTTGAACACGTAATTATGACAGACAATATCTTGCAAAAACACCCCGGTTCAAACAGTAAAACACCTATAACTTTAGAACGGCTGAACCAATTTTCATCAAACATAGCTAAGAACACTTTCGATAAAGTCACCTTTCAAAGAAAAATAAACTGAATCAAAATCGGTTCATCCAGTTGAGCTATGATGCCACAAACAGATACATAAACTGGAGCCACATACAGATACACAAATACACATATATGCCAACTCCAATCTAAGGTACCCATAATTGGTTGCATAATACTTAAGTGCTTTAGTATACTCTTGTAAATGTGAGACATGAACGGACGACATTGTTGCAATATTTTATTTTTAGTCAACTGTGGTGCCGGATCCATTCGCCTGGGTTTCCTAAAGTTAACAAGAATATTAAAATGCTTATAATTAATGTTAATTAAAAAAGGATCATAATGATGAGATCAATATCAATTTTTTGAAGCATTAAATAATTATCTACTCGGTATTCACCGCGTGAGCGAAGCCGTGAGTATAAATTATAATGTATTAAATAATAATATCGACAGCCACGCACTGATGCGATCTAACGAACGAAGCATTGCACGTTTTTAATGCATAATACTCGAACATTGCGTCATTGATTCTTTATTGAGTAAAAAGGGGTTTTGGGAATCCCCTACCACGGTTATGTATTTTGCAGGCATAGCGGCATCTTACGAGTTGCACTACAAATTGTCAAATTTTTCTGACACTTATGCAATAGTAATTACGATGACACGCTCGGCAGTCGCACTTGCTGAATACATAATTTAGCAAGTGCGACTGCCGAGCGTGAGGTCCCGGGTAGCGACTCCCAGTTTGGGCAAAATGTTTGCTTTTAGAAATTGACGGTGTGACACCCCTGTGCCTCGGCAAGCATCAAATCCTACGCCTAATCTCTCGCTGGTATTGCGGATCACCGTCCATAAGGGAACCGAGAGGGCACTTGTGTTTCCGCATAAACTTGTGCATTTATAATGTCAGATGTCATGAGCCGACACTTAGTCTCTACTAAGATTGGCCGCCGTGTCTAAAATTCGGTCTGGAGGATAATTTCTATTTACTGCTTTTGCCCACGCTATAGAATATGTATGGGATTGATCACGTGAAATTTCGATAGCGTTTTTCGTTACCATATTTTTTTGAATTTTTACCCTCGCTATTGTTAGAACATGGGATTGAATGGCAATAGCAAATGGGACCCATTGCTAATACCTAATAAAAACGGCCAAGTGCGTGTCGGGCCACGCGCAGTAATAGGGTTCCATTGTTGCATAATAATGCGGACTAGGAAGGGGGTTTTTTGTTGTTACATGATCACTAAAATATTTTCAGCAGCTCACGTCTAAAAACGGACCCACATAGAACGATGGTAACTGAAGAAGGAGTTTCAAAACTTTTTTTACAAAAATTACAACCAAGTTCAACTACAAAGTGAAAAATAACTTCAATTTCGGAAGTCGGTGTTCCTGTTTTTGTTTCTTCCTTTTTTGACACCGACTTCCGAAATTGAAGTTATTTTTCACTTTGCTTTTTTTACTTTTTGTTTGGAAGTCGGTTGTAATTTTTGTAAAAAAAGTTTTAATTTTTCACTTTTTAGTTGTGGTACATAATGGACTAGTACTATAGACTAGGTGCCTACGCGTATTATTCATTATACAATATGGTTTGGCGTTTAACGGGCGAAACTATAATGGTTCCTTGCTGACGGTCCTGAGTGCCCGGTAGCCCGTCTACCTTCGGCTACGGTAGCAGTCAAGGCGATGGCGTGGCATGGGGTGCGGAAAATCCCCGAAGTGAACCCGGCTACCCCAATTAACACCGATAACTATAACTCGGAACATATAACACGCAAACACTCCGGACCGACGAGAAGATAGCCGAACTCGAGGAAGAATTGAGCTGGTTGCGATGGAGTATTATAGGGTTATCTGAAGTCCGAAGAGAGGGGGAGAACGCAATAATACTCAAATCCAGTAACCTGCTCTATTTCCGACAGGGTGACCGGCAGTCCCAAGGTGGTGTCAGGTTTATCGTCCACAAGTCCCTTGTGAACAACGTGGTGAAGATCGAGAGTGTGTCGACCAGGGTGGCGTACTTTATACTCAGAATATCTGCAAGATATTCGCTGAAGGTCATACAGGCCTACGCCCCGACCTCGACATACCCCGACGACGAGGTAGAGACCATGTTTGAGGATATCTCTAGAGCCATGCATGGTGTCAAAACTCACTTCACCGGGGTTATCATGGGGGACTTTAACGCGAAACTGGGCAAACGAGACGAGGATGAGCTGCAAGTTGAGCAATTTGGAGTTGGACGTTGGAACCACCGGGCTCACCTACTGACCAGTTTTATGGAGAAGGAGGGCCTCTATGTGATAAACTCCTTCTTCAGGAAGCGTGAGCACAGAAAGTGGACCTGGCAGAGCCCCGATGGTGCAAAGAAAAACGAGATCGACCTCATCATGTCAACCAAGAAGCACATGTTCAATGATTTCTCTGTGATCAATTCGGTAAAACCCGGGAGCGATCACCGCATGGTAAGAGGCACATTAAACATTAATTTTAAGCATGAAAGGTCTCGACTGATGAAATCCACGCTTCGTGCAGCGCAGATCCAGGTCCGAAACCCCGAGACCTTTCAGCTCGAACTCCAGAATCGTTTCGAGTGCTTAGGGAGCTCCGTGGACGAATACAGCGATGGGTTCGTGTCTAAGTTTTTCAAGACCCGCCGTAAAGATGGGAACAAGAAACTTTCTAATCCTACTCTCAAGCTTATGAAGGAGAGTGCGAGATGATCCTGCAGTCTTCAGACGATGCGTTGAAATATCGCCAGCTAAATAGATGGATCTCAAAGTCCTTGAAAAGCGACCTCCGCCGCTTTAACACCAAAACTATTAAAGACGCGATTGAGCGAAATAAGGACTCCAAGATCTTGGCAACAGATCTGTCTATTGGGTAGAGCCAGTCAAAGTCAAAGTCAAATATATTTATTCAAATAGGCCAAAAAGCGGCACTTTTGAACGTCAAAGAATTCAAAATAAAATTTACAAGTAATAAAAATTTATCTAGCTCACGAAACTGAAGACCGATGATGACAGGATTGTATCCGACAAACCGGAGCTTCTGAGCGAGAGCGAGATATTCTATGGCTGATTGTACACGTCAACCAGTATACCCGTCGCGAATCCAGCGAATGACCCTAGAGCTACATTGACCCGACCCGACCGAAGTCATTCCCGACGTCAGTCTGTATTAAATAAGGATGGCTCTGAAACAGCTTAAGAATAATAAGGCACCGGATGATGACGGACTTACGGCCAAACTCCTGAAGGCGGGTAAAAGACCAGTACCCTTCAGAAGCTGTTTGATTCCGTCATACTTGAGGGGAAAACGCCACATTCATGGTGCAGGGATTTGGTGGTACTCTTCTTCAAGAAGGGTGACTATGTCCTACTGAAGAACAATAGGCCCATCTCACTTCTTAGCCATGTCTACAAGCTGTTTTCAAGAGTCATCACTGCTACATCTGTTTGACGCTTTCTAGCCTTCCGAACAAGCCAGATTTAGAAAAGGCTTCAGCACCGTAGACCACATACATACTCTGCGGCTGGTTTCACAGAAGACCGAAGAGTATAACCTGTTTAGCATTTGAGGACTACGAGAAAGCCTTCGATTCGATCGAGACTTGGGCTATACTGCAGTCTCTCCAACCGTGCCAAATTGACTACCGGTACGTCGAAGTGTTGAAGTGTTTATACAAAAATGCCACCATGTCAGTTCGACTTCAGAATCAGGCTTCGGAACCCGTCCTTCTGCAGCGAGGTGTGAGACAGGGAGACGTCATATCTCCAAAACTATTCACCGCTGCACTGGAGGATGTCTTCAAGTGGGTTTTAGGATGAAAATGGAAAAAACGAAGGTGATGTGGAACGCCCATGTTACACCCACTCCTATCAAGGCCGGAGACTACACTTGAAGTTGTGGGCGACTATGTCTACCTTTTTTCTATTTCTTACATTTAAAAAAATATATATAACGTTGCCCCTCACTAGGAATTTCTTCCTGTGTCGTGGGTGCGTTTACAAACATATAAACTCACATACACAGACACCCAAAGCCGGAACAACTATCTGTAGGTTATTCAAATATTTCTTCCGTGCGGGAATCGAACCCGCGCCACGCAGCGCAGCAGTCAATCGCTCAACCACTACGCCAACCGTGCGCCCTATCTGGGACAAATTAACCAGTTGAGTAGAGCTAATTTCGAGAAAAAAGTCAACCGTCGAATCCGCCTCGGCTGGGTAGCGTTGCTTGGTGTCTTTTCGTCCAACTTACCACAGTGTCTCAAGACGAAAGTCTATGACCAGTGTGTGTTGCCAGTGATGACATATGGCTCTGAGACGTGATCGCTTACAATGGGCCTCATCAGAAAGCTTAAAGTCACCCAAAGGGCAATAGAGAGGGCTATGCTTGGAGTTTCCTTGCGTTATCGAATCAGAAATGTAAAGATCCGCAAGAGAACCAGGGTATAACATAGCCCGAAGGATTGCCAAACAATACCAAACAGTGGCAGTGGGCACGGTACATTGCTCGCAGAACGGATGGCCGATAGGGCAGAAAGGTTCTGGAGTGGCGACCGCGAACCGGATGACGTTGCGTGTGAAGGCCTCCCACCAGGTGGACCGATGACTTGGTAAAGGTTGCGGGGATCCGCTGGATGCGAGACGCACGGGACCGATCAATGAGACGACGCTTGGGGGAGGCCTATGTCCAGCAGTGGACGTCTTTTGGCTTAATGAGACGACGCTTGGGGGAGGCCTATGTCCAGCAGTGGACGTCTTTTGGCTTATATGATGCTGAATACGATGCTTGGGTTGTAGGTTATGCAGTCGGCCCCGGCCACTTTGTACGTATGTGATGCTTACTTTTCCTTTTTTCATTAAAGGTTTTTCTTAAGTTTTTCGTTAATTTGTTTTATTAGTTTTTAAACTGTCATGGTCACTAATACTAACATTAACATTAGAATCGGGATACCACCATATTACCATGTTTACTGTTTGTTGCGAGTTTCTGATATTTCGGTGCTGTTGCAAGCACCATGATCGCGGATAAACGATGATTACGGATTTATCCGTGATCATGGTGCTTGCAAAAGCACCGAAATATCGGAAACTCGCAACGAAAGTAAACATGGTAAATATTCCGCTTCTAATGTTAATGTTATTTGTCTTATTGGTATGCGTCATGCCTGGGTATTACAATTTATCTTTCTTTCGTCTTCTTCCTCCAATAAACATGTAATACGGTACGTAAGTGCGTCGTTTAAAACTGGGGACTAAATATATAGCTGATAATAAATAAAAGTGTGTATAGCACTTAGTTTTAATTATTAACTCAATTAGTGACAAAAGTATCGGCAAAATATATTTTTATTACGTTTGATAAATTAAAGTTATTAGCACGTATGCATTCGTATACAACAATATAAATTAAACATATTAAATAAATATATAAAACAAAAAAATACACATATAATTAAAACTTTTCCGCCACTCTCTTTTTTCATTTAAATTCTTTATTCAAATTCAAAATAATAATTTGCCAGCAAAACATTTTTAAAAGCGAAATTTCCATCAGATCATTGTCTTTCCACATTCTTGAACCAGTCCCTTAAATTTGATGCAATCGTCATTTCTGTTCCATTCGGGACAATTCTGCAATCAAACAAAAATAATAATGAATCAGGTTGAAACAGTTTCTGGTTTGGCTCATGTCCCACTGCTAGGCAAAGGAACTTGCAACTTATTCGATTCAAGGTAAATGTTTATTATGTTCGTTTGTTTCGTCCAACTCGTTTCGCCACCTTCCTTTTTTTTTTTTTTTTTTTTTATTGTAAATAGGCTCGCGCTTGACCACTTCTCACCTGATGGTAAGCGATGATGTGGTCGACGGTGAAGCACGCTTGCCTAGAAGTAACCTATTCACTCTTGACTTAAAGACCCCTAGATTGTAGCTATCGGGAAACACAGACTCCGGCAGGGAATTCCACTCCTTAGCTGTACGCATAATAAAAGTGTCCCCAAAACGTTTTGTGCGTATGGGTGGGATGTCCACCATGTACCGATGACGCATCGCCGTGCATCTGGTTGTCCGATGATGGAACGGGCTGGGCGGAATTAAATCATGCAATTCCATCGCACACTCCCCGAAATGTAACCGATAAAAAACCGACAAGCTGGCAACTCGGCGACGATGTTCAAGGCTCTGGAGCTTTGATTTGACCAGTGCCTTATTGCCGATAAGTCTCTTGGCCCGCTTTTCGATCAACTCTAGTGCATCAAGCTGGTATTTGGCAGAACCGTCCCAGAGGTGAGAACAGTACTCCATGCATGATCGAACTTGCGCTTGATACAAGTTGAGCAGCTGTTCCGGCGTGAAGTACTTTCTCACCTTCGCAAGGATCCCCAACTTTTTGGAAGCCAGCTGAGCCTTAGCCTCAATGTAAGGCCCAAAATTGAGAGTCGATGTCAACGTAACGCCAAGAAGCTCAAGATGGTCCGTTATTGGCACGGTTACATCACGAAAAGTTGGAGCCGGGTGAAATTGGCTCTTTTTAGCGGAAAAAAGACACGCCTGGGTTTTAGTAGCATTAAACTTGACCAGATTGGCATCACCCCATTCGGAGACTGCCTGCAAGGACAAGTTCAAGCGCTCCACCATGGCTTCTCGAAGAGACTGGATCTGTGGCCCGGTAGCCCGTGCGTTGGAGAAGTATCTCTCAGCAACAGTGCTGTCGTCTGCATACCCAAAGGTGCCGGGTTTAAGCAGATCGTTAATGTGCAACAAGAACAATGTTGCTGAGAGTACTGACCCCTGAGGGACCCCGGCATTAATATCCAATTGGTCCGACGAGCAGCCATCAATAACTACTCGAATGGACCGATCACTCAAGAAGTCTGCGATCCAATCACATAGACCACCGGGCAGACCGAATGACGGGCAGGAAGCTTACCGATAAGGCTTTCGTGCCAGACCCTATCGAAAGCCTTCGAGATGTCGAGGGAAACGGCAAGCGCTTCCCCGTGCCTCTCGATGGCCTCACTCCATATGTGAATGGCATACGCTAGAAGATCCCCAGTAGACCGATTTCGGCGGAAGCCGTACTGGTGGTTGCTAAGGATATCGTTACCTTCTAGGTATGCCAGGAGCTTAGTGTTTAGTACACGCTCCATACTCTTACAGAGTATGGACGTTACAGAGATGGGTCGGTAGTTAGCCGGGTCAGCTCGACTGCCCTTCTTGGGCACGGGCTGTACATTGGCTTGCTTCCAGGCATTCGGCACTTTTCCAGTCTCATATGAAAGGCGGAATAGGCGTGTCAAGATCGGAGACAGTTCCGGCGCACAGGTTCTAAGAACTATAGCTGGTATTCCGTCAGGGCCGCTAGCCTTGTTCACGTCGAGGTTGCGCAGCACCCTACGGACGTCCTTTTGGTGGATGCGAATGTCCGACATACTCGTCTCGCATCCAACAAAAGGAGGAGGGGGCCGCGAATCACCAGAATTTAGACGCGAAGATTCCGCAAAAAGAGAGGCAAATAAATTTGCCTTCTCCTCAGCGGAGTGGGCCAGCGACCCATTTGGTTTCAGCAGTGGTGGTAGTGAGGGACGGCAGAAGTTCGATTCGACTGACTTAGCCAGGGACCAAAACGCTTTACTACCTGCTGGGTAAGAAGCAAGTTTGGTCCCTATTCGGCTAATGTGGTCAAACCGAGCCCTTCGCAACACCAACTTGCAGGACTTGGCAGCCCTGTTAAAGGCCTTCTTCTTCTGACCCACGTCACTCGCTTTGCGCGATCGCGCATCGACCCATGCCAGGTACGCCTCATGTTTAAGGGCGTCGGCGCGATGACATTCGGCGCCAAACCATGGCCGGTCAACGCTGGACATTGTTACGTCAGAGAACGGAATGTAGTACTCCATTCCC
The DNA here is from genome assembly GCA_947562075.1 of Orthosia gracilis. Taxonomy (NCBI): domain Eukaryota; kingdom Metazoa; phylum Arthropoda; class Insecta; order Lepidoptera; family Noctuidae; genus Orthosia; species Orthosia gracilis. The sequence goes on from OX387266.1 coordinate 32,172,383, forward strand.
TGACGCAACACACCCGTCACGGCGTCCGCGCACGACGAAGGATCAGCCGAAGAAAAGCAAGTAGGCTGCCAAGGATAGCATGCGAAGAAAGATCGCATGCCATCCCAATCTGCTGACCTGTACCGCCAAACCCGCCGGGTGCCTCTTGGGCTGGGATCGGGTGGGGAGTAGACGGACACAGACTTCACCAGACAGTGGTCGGAACTACCCAAAGGTGAAGCTATCGACACAGAGTATCGGTCTGGATCTGTTGTCAGCAGAAGGTCCAAGCAATTGGCCGTGTGCGAGTCAACATCCGGTACCCTCGTTGCTCCCTGGACCAGCTGGGTAAGGTTGAGCGCAAGCGAAAGCTTTCGCATCTCCCTCCCAGCATGGTCAGTGCACTGGTATGGGAAGAGCCACTCCTTGTGGTGGGCATTAAAGTCCCCCAGTAACACTAATTGGGCGGAAGGGTACCGCTGCTGTGCCGCGTCAGCAGCCTCACTGATGTACTCTGTGAGCCTGGTTGTCTCCTGATCTCCGCTGTGCGAACGGTAGACACAGGCGTAGATAATTTTATCCAGACCTGTGTCCACTAGAGCCCACATCGTTGAGAATCTGGGGTCCTCAAGGTTACGGAGACGCCGATAGCAAGTGTCGTCACGGACGTACATACACACACCCGCGCGTGGTTTAAAATTGTGCTCCAGGGTAAACCCTGGGTAAGATAAGTACGACACATCTGACGGACTCGCTATCTGCATCTCCGCAAGGAAAAACAGCGCTGGTTACTCAGCCTCCAGGTGGTAGTGGACTGCAGAGAGATTTGAGTGCAGACTCGAATGTTGGTGAGGTGCACTTTGTGGGGGAGGAGGTGCAGCCGCTGTTTAAGACCAATTTTCTTTTTCCTTCTCATAAATTTATTGGAGTGAATGGAGGTAAGGAGAAGGAAGTGAGACGAGGTTCCACGCTGATAACCTACAGACACGCACTGAAAAAGACGCTATCATTGGGGCACTAGTCCGGAGACTGCGGGGACGCCCGAGCCCCCCCGGAATGTCCATCGGGCCCTCCCCATCTGGTCGCCAACCAGCACGATGGTGCATTCCGGGATTTTTCGACAGTTGGCGGGGCAGCCTTTCGTGTGTGGCTGGCACACTACTTGGGCCCCCAACTACCTGCGGTCGGCCAGCGGCGCACCGTGCCTCGGATCCCGCTACCCTCCGAGACTAGTCTCCCGATACGTCCATAACAGCGTGCCTCAGGCTGGTCAGCCTGCAGTGGAACGGCTGTCTCGACCCAACTCCTCTAGTGGCTACACCGAGCATCGTATCGGAACACGGCTAGGCCGCTTGGCGATACGTCTTTGCCCGGTGGGTGGTCGCAAGCCTTCGGCCGAAGCCTACCACCAGATGTCACCTGATTTGCACCACCCGGGGACCACGTGTAGGGAATCAAAGGGTACACTCCTACGGACGTGGGTGACTCGGCCCCCAAAATCCAGGATCAGCTACGTCGCGGTCGACATCTGGCTATGACAGGGCTCCAAATTGGTCGGACATGACGTGGCCTGCCCAACAAAATCCCATTTTAAGTTTTTTATTTTAAGTGCAACTTTTGTTATATTTATTATATATTGAGGGCAATTTGGGCTTACAAATATGGTCAGGTAATTAGACGTCTAGAATACTGAAAAAGTTGGGATTTCAGGTCTAGACAAGGATTTTTTAAATACAAAGGCCAATGAATTAAATTGAAATTCTCCTGTTGGATGAAGAACTGAACCAACAACCCAGGACAGATTGTCTTAGCGCCTGAAAATTAGGAGAGCTGACCTCAGATAGTCCTAGGAAGAAGAGTGAAGTAAATTGAAAAGTCTGCTATATACAGCTTTCTACCGCTTATGCTTGTACTTACTTTCAACAATTGCACATAAATACAGTGTTTCATTTTGACAAAGTCACAAAATTTTGATGGTCCGTAGTTATCGAGATCTCCATTAAAACATTTTGATTTTATATCTGTCATCAGACCTGCATCGGATCCAAAGTCGTTAGTAATAATTTCTTCTAACTTTTTCATGTCCAATTTATCATCAGCAGTTGCAAAACCTCTCGTTTTGGCTAGACATAGGTCGTGCTCACACTGAAATAAAGTCAAAGTCAAAGTCAAATATATTTATTCAACTGGGCCAAAAAGCGGCACTTTTGAACGTCAGAATTAAAAGTAACAAATCATAAAATAAAATAAAAATTGATTCTACCGTGCATTCGGAAAAGTAGCTTGTTATGGAGAATAATGCACAAGAAACTCCATACTTACTATTAAAAAAAAAAAAAGTGTTTTACAATATTTACATAAGTACATACATTAATAAATTCATATATGTGAGGACGATGCACCCATAATAGCACTATACACTATACTACGTACAGGTATAAAGTATTACAAGCATTAACAGGTAAATTTATTAATTTGATAAATAGGAACATGGTTCTTACATACTTACAAATATTGCAAACATAGGTAAAATACCTAATTCAACACCAACGGAACAGTGTGTGAGTCAAATTCTTAAAAAAATACATCATAAACATAATTTATTAATAAAATCTTCTTGATCAAGATCGATGTTATTAAGACTTAGTCAAGCCTATTTTCAGAGTCTTTTCGGATATCCCCAACTTTCCGTAATATATGATGCGCCCCAGCGGGCCGAGTGGCTGGTAAAAAGTTGAACTTACTCGCTAAATTACAAGCATAGTCAGCTTGTAGGTGCTGTTCCAACAGCTGGGCTAATGTTTTTCTTTCTCTCTATGAGAGACAGTACCACGCTGGTCCAATGCGTGTTGACTGCTGGTGAATGTAACATGTCTCAAAGTTATTAGTAGATACTTCTGCATTAAAACAATCTACTTACTGTGGCAGGGTCCATGCTGCCTTGAAAACAATGCTTTATATCCTCAGACTTCATAACTTTCTCGTGAAGCTCTGCAGTTTTTTTGCAACACTGAGATGCATACTGCAAAACAGTGCAATATAAATAAATAATGAGTCGAATGGAAATAAAACAAAATAAGATCTTTTTTATGTGTGTACTTACAGAACCAAATAATTTTTCGCATTCTTTTTTGTCTATATCGGCCTGTAAATAAAATAAATTGTAGTATTCTATAATTTTATTTTTAAGATCATTTAAAAATGGATGAACATTGTAAGTGTGATCTTCAATAATTATGTATTATAAGAAACGCATATCAATATTATGACTGTGATTTATAATATCTTACCAAAGCTACAACGATGAAAATGCTCACAACCAGAAGACGGTTCATGCTGAACCGAGTGACACAACTCAATGCACTGATATGAAAGATAAAATCATTAGAATATATACGAAAACTGTCGTATTTTTATTTCCTGCACTACCTAAATACCAGAAAATTGTCACACACTGTATTGAGTAATAATGCAATACAAATGTTCACGTTTATTTGTCATATAGTAAATTGTTCTGTCTGTTTATTCACAAGTACAAACTGTTTTTTACTATTAGTATCAGCCTTGAAACCATTAATATTTCATAGAAATATAGTGTTCATCTTAAAATAAGATTTAGCTACATGCTCCAGACGATTAGCGATGACAAATTTAATTAGTTTTAATAAAATAATGAAAAAAGGTACTTTATATTATTTTTATTATATAAAGTTATGTTCTAGCAGCGGTAAAAATTGCCGAAAAGTCAAAATGTAATTTTTGACTTTTCGGCAATTTTTAACTCTTGGTTTTTTTACCATTTAAAACTAAATTATTGGCAGTGAACCAATCCTGAACCTGCCGTAGTGTGAAATTTACATCGTCAACCTGACAAGTACGTCTATTTATTAAAAAATTAAAGGTAAGTCATCAGCAAATAACACCATGTTTAGTTTGTTTTCCAATAAACGGGGTAAATTGTTTGTGTATATTAAAAATAACAAAGGACCTAAAATTAAGCCCAGGGGTACCCTTACCATTTTCACGTTTAACCGCGACTAATTGACACCGTTTATTTGAACTAATTGCTGTCTATCATTCAAATAAGATTTAACAAAACTTAACGCTGATTGGCCTAGCCCGTAATGCTCAAGTTTCAGAAGTAATGTTTCATGGTTAACGCAATCAAACGCCTTCGACAGGTCGCAGAAGATACCTTTGGCATCTTGAGCCCCTTCACTCATTAAACATGTGTTTCGATAGGGTGACACCAGCGTCTGTTGTACAACGTCCTTTGGTGAAACCATACTGTTTATCATGCAAGATGTTATTCTCATTAAAATGAATGAGCATTTGATTTAGCATTATCTTTTCAAATACCTTGCTAAAAACCGGCAACATTGATACTGGTCTATAATTATTTGTGTCTTTAAAAAAGGCTGGCTTTAAAAAGTGGTATATTCGGACTATATTTCACTAGATCTGGAAAGACTCCTTGATCCACACAAAAAAAAAGTACGGCGCTATAGCCTGAATAATGGAGGAACAAGCTTTGATGGACAGTCCCCAAAGATCTTCGGTTGCTTTGATTTTGATTTGCTAAAAAGCTTATATTACTGTTATGGGATTTATATGTGAAAAGATTAATTTATTTGGGCAGGCTGAAACGTTGGCGTTTAATAATCCAAAAGCAAGCAAGGTCGAAGAATTGATGGTTTCAGTAGATTTAATCGGTAAGTTGGTAAAAAAAAAATTTTGACCAATTTTTTTGTTATCTCTAAGAAGTTTGTGTGTGGTCTCAAGCGTGTAATCAGTATTATTTTTTCGTTTCATTGTTTATAAATTGCCAAACCGTCTTGATTTTATTTTCTGCTAATTTAACCTTATTGCTAATGTACAAGGTTGTGTTTGTCTGCCTTACATGTATTTTAAAAAAAAAATTGTAAGTAGAAACATACTTATTAAAGGTTACAATTTTAGTAGAAGGCTAAAGGCCATTTAGCTCGTAAAGTCTTTCCCTACTTTTTCTAAGCCCTGTAAGCCACTTGGGACCGACTCAGTTGGCGACACATTGAGGCCCATGTCCAACAGTGGACGTCTTTCGGCAGAAATTATAATGATAAGATACTGCGTTGTCGCATTGTCGCGTCGAACCTGTCTGGTTTTAACCGATTTCCTAAAAAAGGAGGAGGTTCTCAATTCGGATGTTTACTACTGTACTTAACTAACGGTTAAAACGAACAAAACAAATGAGTTCGGAAAAAAAAAATTTAGAAAAAAAAGCTGGCAACACCGCCCGAGTTACATGTCAAATTTGTGTTCCGTATTTTGACTTTAGTTGCTTTTTGCCTTTTGTTTGCCTTAAGATTTTACTTTTATTTAATGTGGGTTGGATGCCCTGAATCTGAATGAATGTTTTATTGTAGTTTTCTAGTTCAATTATGCAAAATAACGATCATAGCGTTATGTAAATGTTTATTATTAAATGATCTGAATAAGTTAGTAGAATTATGGACATTGGGATCTTGGATTTCTTTCGTTTTCTACGATGTTAACAAAATGATTTAGATTCATTGCACAGTACTAAATGAACAGAATTTATACGTTAAAACTAAACTAGGACATGATACAAGGCTAAAATTAAACTTTGTGTGCTATAAACAATACTGCCCTTAGAATATCCGTAGTTCAGCACTTCAGACTGCAGTCGTCAGCTGTTCGATAGGTTACCGGTTTAGTGCCACAAACGTTTGTATAACTCGATATTTTTCTAGTAAAACAATTATCCTGACTATTTATAGCGTTTTGTTGTGTTTTTACTTATAATAAGACCCTAATTTCAGTTAAATACTAATTAAATATAATTTTAAAATACGGACTACAAATTTGACATGTCACTCGGGCAGTGTTGCCAACTTTTTCCCAACTCATTTGTTTTGTTCGTTTTAACCGTTAGTTAAGTACAGTAGAAAACATCAGAATTGAGGCCCTCCTCCTTTTAAGGAAATCGGTTAAAAACAGACAGGTTCGACACAACAATGCGACAACGCAGTATCTTATCATTATAATTTCTGCCGAAATACGTCCACTGTTGGACATGGGCCTCAAAGTGTCGCCAACTCAGTCGGTCCCGAGTGTCTCGCATTTCTGCGAAATACGCGCGTATCGTAGGAGTATTTCTGCGAAATTATAATTGCGTTGCGCCTGTCCACGTTTGACACGAAACGTAGGAAATAAAACAATGTTAAAGTGCTCCAGTTTAATTTAATCAATAATATCCATCGCCCGTATCCTTTCATGGCCTCTTTTCCGTCAGATACAACGTTCAAGAAATAAATTTCACACATTCTGTTACTAATTTCTTCATTTCCTGGCATTCCGCGTTTTCATTCCATTCCAGACAGTGCTGCGATCAAAACATAAAATTAGTGCTGATGTCAAATAATGAAAATAAATAAAGACGAAAATGTGGAATCGAATAAATGAAATAAAATTATGAAGGTAAGCGTCGGGTGTAATATGGCGAATGAGAATTATTGACATAAAAGAACAGATAATCGTGAAAGCTCAGTTTGACGATATCGTCAAACTAACACGCTTTTAGACGGTGAGGAAAGTCTCTCTGTAAACACCATCGAAACACACAAACGAAAAGTATGGAAAAAAATTTGAATACCATCCCCAACTGTGGGAAATTTCATAGCCTGTAATGATGATGGAGATAAAATCAACAACAATACAGCAATTGCTTCCCTTTGTAAGACCTAAACTTACATTAAGCATTTGCATTGAAACACAGTGGTTCATCTTCATGAATTCGCAGAAAGCCGGAGGTGCATATTTCTCGAAGTTTCCATTGATGCACTTCGATTTCACATCTGCCAGTAACTCAGCATCAGATGCAAAGTCTTTGGCTAATATTTCTTCTAACTTTGTCTTGTCTATTTTGTTATCATCCGTAGCAAAACCTTTCTTTTGAGCTATACATATTTCACGCTCACACTGAAAAATTAAACAAACTGTAGCCTAAAGAAAAATATAGTGGTTCTATATAATAACATCACGCCTGTATTTCTCGAAGGATCTGGCAGTAGTGCACCTATAGAAAGAAAGAAATAAAGAAAAAATATTTATTTGTGACCCGCACAGGCAAAACGAGATAAGCAAAACACAAACAATAATAAAAAATAAATTCCAGGCGAGACCAAAAATGCTCCTATCTCAGCATGTGCAACGATATTAAAAAGAGATAACGCTGCGCTGATATTCTGATAGGGCCCACTGTTGATGCCACGGACACATTCACGGAAACGGAACATACTTGAATATTTAAATTAATAAAATAGAATAAGATAAATAAGAAAAAATAAGAACAAAGTTTAAACACAGAAGGTAAGTCACAGTATCTAAGTGTATAACGTAGACAAATATATAAATAAAACACAATAAATATACGACAAAAATCCCGACGGCTCAATGATCATTTGTCGTACCGTAGACAAAAGACAGAGCACTTCCACATTTCGACATTTATGGTTTAAGTTGCATGTAAAAGGGCGCCATCAACTGGGCACAAATCCAGAATCCGGGCTGCTATTGAGAAATGCCTGATTAAAAAAAAATCCAATAAAACCTTGTCCATCCCGGGAATTGAACCCAGGACCTCAAGCACAGAAGTGGCGCTTACGACCACTATACCAAAGATGCAGACTTTTGTCATAAATAGTCGTTTTATAATTTTGGTATAGGGCTTTTCCTTACTTTAACTGGGTCCTTGGATACTTGAAAGCATTCACTTATGTCATCTGTAATGATGAGTTTGTAAACATTGTCAGAATTGTTCTTGCAACAGCGCATTGCATTCTGAAACAAAATAACAAATCTATGCTCTTTACAGTTATACAGATTATTATGCTGAATCTCTTTTATGCTTTGAATGTCTCTCTGCTGGACTAAATCAAATGAAAGCCTCTCTAGAATGATTGAATTTTACAGATAATGGTTTGGGGCTATAAATAATTGATTATGGTTCGGCTTTTTTTATTGTCAACCGCTTGTTAGCTGCTATGATTAATTGAGTAAATTAAGAACCAATCGCTTCAATTGACTTGCGTTTAGTGTTTAATGGGGCGATAAATTTATTCTGTAAATATTCTGTTGCAGGATACCTGAACCCATTCATAATGTACTCATAAATTGTAAAAGTAAATAAAACATCTTTAAAGAAACCTTGCACGTGTAGTGGAGATTCTAAATGACAAATATTTATTTCACAAACTTGTAAGGCTTATTCAAAAACACGTATGATGTCTTGAAACAAGTTTTATGACATTTTCAAACATTACTGTTCTGTCCGTCGAGGTTTTTGAAAGTTTTATACAATTTTCTAAAACTATTTTCACTATCTCTCTCTTTTCGCTTTGCCTCTTTTTCAAACATTGCGCTGGATGGAACTAAAAGCTTTTCGGCCTTGCTCCCGTTGACGATAGACGGATCTGAAAGCCTCTCTTAATAATACTAGCTTGAAACTGTCCCACTCTGTGGTCCCACTGCAGGGCAAAAGACTCTTCTCAAACAGAGAAAGTACGATCACCGATCACTATGCTTGCTCAAGACGGGTTGGCGGTTTGAAACTTATATTAACTAAAACTCCAAATTCCTTACGATGTTTTACTTCACCTTTGTCAATGGTGTTCAAGTTAATCATAGAAATGTGTGTACTTACAGGGTAAAAAAGTCTACCGCATTGTTTGCTGTCAATAAGCTCAGCCTGTAAAGTAAAAAGAATACGTAAATGACTAGTAGACAAACAAGAAATACTTAATAACTGTTTTGATTGTACCAAAACGTCTTACCAAAGCTGTGCCAAAAATGAAGCTCAAAATCATAAAACGGTACATGTTTATCCAAATGTTGACACTGACAATGAAAAATAAAATCGTGAACGAATATTTATACTTGTATAAATATAATTACAGACAACGCTGCCTAAATACCAGAAAATCGTAGCACTAACAAGAACCTGAATGTTTAAATTGAGAATTACTCGTCTGCGTGTTTAGGAGTGTGACCATAATCGAATTCCATTGTTAAAAATCGATGAAATGGAAGTTCATAGAGTTGTCCTACAGTTACAGGTACAGTTACAGGTCAAAGGCATCCCTTCTTTCTTTTTATCTGTGTTTAACAAATCTGAGCCTTATCCTTTACGTAATAGTCTAATCTGTCACCCCATCTCATTTTTTTACATCTTTACCTAACAACTGTACCAAAGAAATAATTTTGCAATATTTCTGTACCTCATTTTTGAAAAAAAAAATTAAATCGCAGTTTTATTAGGAAATGACCTCGCCATAGTCACAGCTTTGAAATAATTGAACTCGGATGTATTTCAGATTTAAATTCGACAATTTAAGCTATCAAATCTATGGAAAATTGAAAATTCGATAGAATATGTTTAAAAATAATGACTGGATTACTCACAAAATTGCTCAACTTTATGTAAGTGCCGAGTCAATTGATATTTTAGCACTATAACTATTGCACACTTATCTATTGTGAACTATGAACGAACTACCGGTTTGGAATAGCACGCGATCATAAAAATGACGTAGGTCACGTAGGCAGACGCAAAAATGATTTTATCATGATTTGGTCATATTATTATTATTATAGGCATTTGGCCTTGTCTTCAGAGGCTCATTAACGAAAACGCCGTGAGATAGTAATTGCAACTATGTCAAAAATATATGGATTATCAAGCGCCATCGAAATCTCACGTGATCAATTGGCATTTTGACCGTCATCATCACTGAATCGAATAACTCTTTGTGTACAGAACCTAAATTCTTTTGATGCCTAGCTTAATCTTACATTCTAGCGTCTTTATTGTGTTATCTAACATACAAATTCTGTGTATGGTTATGCAAAAGATCTTGAACTGGTCATATTTGTATGGAACCCAAGCGATTTTCGGTGTCTAACTGTGTAAATTTGTGTTTACTACTCTTTGTCGAAATATGTAGTAGATGAACATTAATTATAATTATTATCCATATAGATTTTGTCGAGTATAAAATCCTTGTCATACGCAAAAAATTAATCGCCAAACAGAATACCTACCTTACCTTTTACGTAAAGATAGCTTAATCAAATTAAATTATGCACGCAAATTAAGATAATATTAAATTTGGAATATAAAGAATCCAATAATTATTATTTTCAATCGTCAGAAAATATCGCAAAAAAATTACTACTCATCTTACTTATATATATTAATATACCTCGACTTTTCTTACAAATGGTGGAATATAATAAAATTTTAGAATTTCCAGCCTGCCCCGTTGTGATAAGGAAATGATGTCGTAAAATTTCTGCCAGGAAATGAGGATATGTCGTCATCTCTGTGAATGATCCTAAGGTGGGCTAAATGATATTAGTATAATTCCATTTTACTGAAAACTCTGTAATATTATAAGGTTCCAGAATTTACGATATTCTGATACGAAATCGATGTTGAAAGAACCGTTGATAATTTTATTTGGTCTTTCTGTTTGCAAAAGGTAAGGCATGACTTAATTTGATCCCTTGAAGTCAAACATAGAAAAAGATTTTTACTAAAAGAACTGTATAGTTTATCTTGCTCAATCTGGCTGTTTTTGTGATTCAAAATAGTCCGAGTTCTAAAAGTTTTGAATAAAAAGCACTTCAACTAACTTGTAATGCTTCAATGCAAACAAGGCTAACTCTTTGTTCGTAATTTCTCATATTTAAATAAAATTGCTACGGTACTTATTTTATAGAAAATAGTTTACCAAAAAGAAAGGAAACTAAGCCCAAAGCTGAAATTTATGTACTCGTATATACTCAATTTTAAGTCCTGTTCCCGGATTTTCCGAAATTACTTTGGAAGAAAAAGAGATACACTGCCAAGCTTCGTTTTTTACTTAAAGTTTATTATTTAAATGTGCAGGACAAGCTTTGTGCGGTCGAAACTGATGAGGAGATCGTGACCAGAATACGAGTGAGGTCATATCACAATATAAAAAATTATAGAAGGTGCAATCATTATGAAACTTTCAATCTAAAAAGTTAGAATATTCCTATTTGCAGCATATTTACTGCGAAAGGCAGAGATACAGTAAGACACAAATATGTTCTATATTTGCCAAAATTATAGCTTCAGAATATGCGAATTCGAAAGGAAACTAAAAATGCTTCAAATTAAATAAAAGTTGATTAAGGAACAGAAGCAAGTACAAAGAAGACGTGTAGTGCTAACATTAGATAAATGGAAATAAGCGCAAAAAAACTATAATGACAAATTGGGGTATGCCTAAGTAGTGAAGAAAGAGTGTTAGAGCATACAAGCAAGTACAAATAATATGCAACGTCTTCAGGAATATCAAAATTGCAGCCGGCTGTAAGGTATAACATAACCTTTTGGATTTTCGTTCGAATATCTGGAAATAAGTTTTTTAAAAGTTTTAGTTTAGTTGGTTCCAAATGGGTCTTCTGTTCCTATCCATTTCACCATCACGCGCCACAGTCACGCAACGTGCCAGCCATCGGCGTATGTTCCAGGGCCGAGGCATGCTTAATTTTATAATCACTGTTGTCTCCTAAACTCCTAGTACTACAATCGTGTGCTAGCGTATTTTTTTAAATACTTATCTTTCTGCATTTTCATTATTAGTGCTGTGCTGGACAAAATATATTAACTTAACATTTTTTTCTGCGTATTTGTCTTAAAAGATCAACAAAATGAAAATGTATGTGTAATGTGTGTTGTGTGTGTGTGTGTAGGATTTTATTTATTAATTGTTTTTTAACTTTAAGTTGTGCAATAAAATATTTTCTATTCTATTCTACAGATTATTCAGGTATTTTTTTAAATATATATATATATTTTCTGTAGTTTCTGCCTACCTCCATGAGAAAAGGCGTGAGTTTATGTATGTATGTATATACATACAGTGGTTCTAGACCGTGTCATTCTATCAGCGATGGTTGAAACAGCAAAAAAAAGAAATTGAAGTTGTTGTTGTTTTTTTATTGTTGTAGTGTTGTGTATATAATATGTTATTGTGTTATGTTGTTGTTGGTATATGTGTGATTTGTTGTTGTGTAGTATTGTTGTTGTTGTTGTTGTTGTGTGTGTTTGTTGTGTTATAAATGTTTTCTATTCTATTTTTAAATGCCAAAATATTCGATTTTTATGAGTAGGTAAAAAAGGACCATATTCGAAATATCTCAATAGGACCCAGTTTTCGGGTGCCAACATTAAAGTCTAATAATAGTCAATTAATATTGTCTACAATGTCCTTCAAACAATAGAAATCGTTGATTTCTCTGAAGTTAAAGTTAATAAACAGAATTACTTTCGTCGAGAGCCCTCAAGTCGATGGGATCGATCGATACCACTTGTATTGTGTGTGATGAGGCTTCAAAGGAAAACGAGCGAGTTTCCGCGTTAGAGGATTTATTAGATAAAAAGATATTGTATCGAGGCCTTCAAAATTACGAGCTTTTGTGCATAGAATTAATGTTGGGGAATGAAATAGGAGAATGGGTGTCGAATATAGAAATGAATCATGGCTGCGAATAAATTAAAGTTTTTGTTGAATGAAAATTGAATTATAACAGTAGCGATTTAATATTATTTTGTGAACATTTGGCACTCTCATTCACTAATGAATATAAAATAGCAATAGGTACCTATATTATTTGACAGTCAAGAACTTTACCTTTTCCCAACTTAGACTACAATAAATGTTTCCAAAAAAAGCTTTGAAGTAGCAGGTACCCACATCAACCGACATGTTGCGAGGATAAACGCCGTTACACTCAATTTAACTCACAATAATCTTTGACATCGATCAAATTTTCATTCGCAGTGTGAATATTACACACAGGCAAGACTTTCTAACGCAGGATACATTCAATTTAATTCAGCCACAAACCTCAAATTTTCTAGGCACTCGAGGTACACTTCGTTCACAATTCGGTTTGACTCTCAGGTATTTGCCTCGCATATTCATTAATGTCAATATTAACTCTGGAAGCATTTTCAACTACGTCTTGACTCCATGTGTGAATTCGAGAGTATCTCAACAACGTTTGCGAGTTTCTCGAAAGTGAAATTTATGATGAATTTTTCATTCATGGTACGCGGAGTCGTGTGAGGTAAGTGAGAAATGTTTTTCCTCTGGCCCTACATACTTCATCTGATAGAAATTTTACTGAGTTTCATCATGATTATTTCATGTAAACACGACGTGAATGCGATCGTGTTGTTTGTGTACTTGCGATGATTGTCGGAGCGTCAACAGCTATGTCATCATCATTCATAGTCTGTTTTACTCGGACAACGTAGTTTTAATTTATCTGAAACACAGACCAACCGCCAATGAATTTATCTCGATTCCGGTTTCGTACAGAGGGAGGAATCGCCCTTTTGAAATGAATTTCTGTGGACTTGTTAAATGGGCTTCGAAAAATGCTTTACGAATGCAGATTATACGCTGTATAAAAATGAAACTCGCAAGTTTCAACGAATTAGTGTTTCTGCGTGGATGACACCTCGAGGTGAGGCGATAAATATTACATATCCACTGAAATATGCATTTGCATATTGTGCATTAATTCTTAGTTTTCCTCATTTTCTCCGAAATTTTAAAAAAAATCTTGGTTTATTGTAAATCAATCCCGCAAAGTTAAGAATAATATTATTATGTGCGGAGATTGGAATATAGACATATTAAAAGACAATAAATATTCAAAAGAACTAATATCCGTACCGAGCAATTTTCATATTTCACCACATGTTAGAATGCCTACTAGGAAAAATACTTGCATAGACCAAATAGCCAGTAATGTTTCCGTTCTTGATTTGAAATGCAGTACACATAATTTAGCCCTCTCCAGTCACGATACCGGCCAATCGTTATCTTCTTACCTTCAAGAGACGAATAAAAAATCACAACCTATAAAGTTCTGGTGTGATAAGAAGAGGGATAATAATAACGACAACAAAACAAAATTTGTAAATTGCTTAACAGCCTTAAGTTTTACTGAAATTTACGAAGTAACCAACTGCATAGCTCTTCTATAAATTATGTTTTTCCGAAATCCTCGTTAATAGGAGCAATAAACCCATAAAAAACAAATGGCTTAGTACGGGTTTAAAAATATCGTGCATTAAAAAGAGAGCTTTATATTACGAATACCAACATGATGCTATAAGTATAGGTTATCACAAGAAAAAATATCACAATTACACTAAGATCTTAAAAAAATGCATATATACAACAGATAAACAAAAACATTTTTTAAATAATTCATAAAATAAATGTAGATCGATATGGACTATCATAAAAAATAGTTTAAACAAACCTAATAATAGCAACTATATAAATGATTTAATAATCCTTGATAAAAAAAACCTGATGACATTTGTAACCAATTTAACAATTATTTTATTGGTCTGAAAAAAAAACCCAACAAAAATAATCCTGACATAAACAACATTAATATTAACAATAATATAAATACTTTACTTCTGACTCCAGTGCCTGAAATTGACGTTATTAAAATTATTAATTCATTAAATAATACGAATTCTACTGGATATGATGAAGTAACCACTAAAATTATTAAATTAAGTGCGAAAATTATAGCACCTCCACTTAGCTACCTAATAAATCTCTCTTTTGAAGAAGGTGTTTTTCCATCTAGATTAAAAGAGTCTATAATTAAACCACCGTTCAAAAAGGGCAACTGTACTAATAAGGGCAATTATAGACCCATTACACTGATCCCATTCTTTGCAAAAAAAATTGAAAAAGCACTGCATGAGAAAAGTAATTGCTTAGTAACAAAATACAATTTAACCTAGGAGAGTCAGTTTGGTTTTAGGAAAAACAGTTCAACTACTCTAGCCTGTTTTTCTTTTGTGAAACTAATTACCGAAAATCTTAATAAAAAAAAAACTACTTTATCGGTATTCTTAGATATGAGCATTTGATTTTGTATAACACGAACGACTACTCTACAAGCTTGAGAAATATGGCATAAGAGGCAAAGCGCTTGATTGGCTTAAAAGTTATTTATCTAATCGCCAACAGAGAACTGTTCTCTCTAGAATAAAAAAAATATACTAGGACGATATATTGCTCAGAACTAAAGAACAGAAAAAAAGAATAATGGTTCTGGCGTCCCGCAGAGAAGTGTACTGGGTCCGCCATTATTTATTTTATATATTAATGACCTCAATTTTTTTTTTAAATATGAATGTATCCAATTTGCTGATGATACTACATTGAGGAAAAAATGTTCCAACATATTTGACATAGAAATACGACAGACATAATAATGCAATTCTGCAACCAGAACCATCAAATTTATTTTTAGGTATAGTAATCGACAACAAATTGAACTGGAAGGAACATATAGAAAGAGTTTGCAGTAAGCTAGATAAGTTTGTGTATGCTCTTCGCAAGTTAAGACTAGTGTCCAATAGAGGAACAGACCTAAATGCTTATCATGGGTATGTTTCATCGGTATTGCGTTACGGCCTAGTCATATGGGGTAATTCAGTGGAAGTGGAAAGAGCATTCATAGTGCAAAAGAAGTGTATCGGATCCATGAGCGGAGCAGAGTATTTGGACCATTGCAGGCCATTATCAAAGGACTTGAAAATTCTCCCACTCCCATTCTCCACTCCAGTTTGCTTGGCTCTTAGACATGTGTTTTTATTCCGTCAGTGAATTTCTTAATTTATATAATGTTCTTATAAAGTACCTAGTTTTGATTTGCATGTACCTAGCGTATTATTTATAATTTCTACACCAGCAATGTTAGTATGTGTGAAACAATGTTAAATGTAAGATCTCAATGTACCATATACTGAGAAATAAATATTAACTTTACTGTACTCGTTCCTAATAAATGTAATTTGCAGTTTTTTTTTTATGTCTTCGTTTTACCATTCACTACCTTTTCGGACTATCCAGGTGTGAAAAGTCGTTTATTTTATCTTTAACGTAGCTCGTAAAATTGGCTAAAAAATTTTATATGGGTTCAGTTTAACAGGCATTACTAAAATAGCAGTGTAAATCAATAGGCAGTAGCGGTAGAAGTTACGACTCATAAACCTATAGGATTTTTATTACAGATCTTCACTTTCGAGCATACATATCGGATCAGTTATTGGATGTTGAAGAGGTGGGTTTTCATGAAGATGTTAGGTACACTATATAGTTGCATATAAATTCAATATAACAGCTGCGATTTAGACATGTTCCGATAATAGTCCAAATATTGTTGGGCGAAATAAAGGATTACTATTATTATTATTATATAATTATATATCCTTCGCTACGGCTGCGGAGAGGGAGAGAGAGTTTTCATCGGCTCACCCGACCTTTGGTAGACGCGCCGGGTGTCGGCGGAGGGTGGACAACGCTCTCTTCCAGCCCCCCTGAATGGGTCCAGGGGCAATGGACTCGGGGACGTCCGGCACCCCCACACATCAGGATCCGAGGTGGCGGCGCGTAGTGTTCCATGCGCGCCCCTCACATTGTGGGGGGAGTCAAACACTCCCCCTCAACCCGAGATCGAGGCCCGTGGAGGCGGGCCGGCACTAGCCGAGGGTTGCGGAAGTACAAGAAGTGTAAGTTAAAGAAAAAGCTCTAGTTTATGTTGCCACTTCTGCTCGTGCCTTAGGTATTTAAAATCCATATTTGCAACTCTTATTTCACCAAACAGCAGCGAAAAAGGAATAAAAATTATAGAAAGAAACTTTGACGACATTAGCCAGTAGCGTAGACATAAAAAATAACAGTTTTATGCGCTGAAAAGTAAACTAGTTAAACTATTATTTTTACGCTTTCATGGACTATTTCATCTTCTTAAAAGTTTTAATATAAAAAGTGCCTTTCATTAACTTCACGCACAATATACTTCTCCTAGAATTTCCCAAGAAGGTCGTGGTTGATCGATTATGCATGAATTTTGGTAGTCTTGAACTAATATTACTTTAGTCTCGAGTGTTTTAGGCAAATCTTACAACAGTATTAATATTTATTGGCTTTTTTTGAGAATAAATCTATAAGTTAAAAGAGTTTTATTTTTAGTATCGTCTGGTTTTTATGATTTTATCTTTACTTAAATTGAGACGGTCAGAAAAATTTACTTCTACCTAGATTAGGATGTTGGGATCGACTTCCAGTGTCACCTGATCCAGCTTAATACCAGTTCTTAATATGAATTGACTGCCTATCTGAATTAAAAAAGCCAGTTACCTCTTTCGGCAGAACAGATCAGACATTCTGTCCTTCTGAATACCCGTAATGTTGTCAAAGTTATACGAATACCAGCCAGGGCTGTCTAACGAGCTTGTCGATACGGGGGTTATCGACCATGTCAAGCGATGTTTACCCTTGAAGATCGACCTCAGCTGTTTTTGTTTACCAATGAGGCTATTTGCGTGATTAATTAAATTAAAGTCCTAAAATTAGCCACCAGACCGAACCGAACCAAAAACCCGATACCCAATAATCCAAAATTAGAAGTAGGCCTAAATTCCTGACCTACCCTTTAACAAGCCCTAATTACGTATCGATAACTCAGAATATACGGTATCTTCTAAACAATTTTCTTCAAACAATCCAAGATACGTATTACAACGGACATGCCCGCTTGGGTATTAGCATAGAAATAGCTCTGTGATCCACTATAGTAGCGTGGAGCGTGAATGCTATCAGTTGTAATTAAGCTGTCGACGCTTGTTTAACTCTGGATAATTTTCTGGCCAAGTAACGTATCGTGAGTTGATTACAGAGTTACAGACTTTTTGGGTAGGGCTTAACGGTGATTGATAGGTTTAGGGTGGTTTATTTAATTTCCGAATGAGATAGCTGCGGTTGGAATATCAAGATGTGTTCAAAGAATTGGAGTGGCTTGTTGAGATTTAAGATAGTTATATAATTGGATTGACTTAAATTTTTAGTAATCTCTATCTATCTGTCTGTCTGTTTGCAGCTTTTTCACATCTTAACGGCTGAATAGTTTTAGACGAAACATGGCACACGGGTAGGTTAGGAGAATAGGTTTTTTATCCGGAGAGTACGTTATTTTGGTTTGATTTTCAACTTTTACCGGACCAAGAAGAAGAAGAAGGCAGAAGTTAATTTCTTGCAATAAATTACCTTAGACTGATAATTATTTTTTTTTACTAAATCCTAAATTATGATAAAAATTCTGTACAGTTCAGTTTCTGTAAATGTTGAATTTAAAACAATTCTGTAACTAATCAATTTAAAATAATGTCCTTATGCCGAGCTGAAAAATAAATTGGGTAATAGGTAAGTGAAAAATCCTCACTGCAATGGCCGGACCTCCGTTTCCTACGGATACGTTTTATGGTATGTGATTCTACAGTCTAGACGAGACCGTTTGCTAAGCGCTATCGGCACTTAGATAGCCATGACCAGTCACAGTGGTTACTTCCGCAGGGATACGCGATCGAGAACGACATTAACTTTATAGAATGTATTTTCAGACAATGTTTTTTTTTCAGTTCTAAGGCTATTTCCAAGCAATTTTTGAAGGGAGTGAAAATACTCGTGAATATAAACAAATACTATGGTGTCAACTCTAGTCTGTCAATAATCAAATCAGCTGTTCTTTACGTTTTGCTATTCATCATCATTTCTGCTGAAAGACGTCCACTGCTGCACATAGGCATCCCCCAATTGTCGTTGCACACTGCGAGACGCATAGGACTGATTAAATTTGCTAAACGCTAATACTAATTACGAACCAAAAATAAATGTAATGAGCAATTGTTTTTTTTTTCACATTTCAGAGTTCCTCCTAATGTATTTTTTTATATTCATGAAAAGTGCTTCAGACCCATGTCAATAAGTTTTATTTTTTCCTAATAGTAATAGCTGCTTTTTAACTATTGAACATTATAAATAAATATCGTGAATTAATTACAAATTAATCTTGACAAATCTCTCAAACACCAAAAATTCTTCATCTAACCAGAAAATATACCAGGCTTACATAACAAAAAGAGGAAATCCAATAACGTCACAGTTCTCATGATAGATGGAACACATTAGCAACAAAGAATCGAGTGATAACTCTGTCGGATTCAAAGCCTAGATTTTAAATTTATGTCCCGGCGTTTCGGTACCGAAATGAATTTTTTGGTATCTACCGATATGAATTTTGGTACCGATAAATGGCGTGAGTGATATTTTGGCACATTTGTTTCTGATAAATTGAATCTGAAATAATTGCCTGAATGATTGTCTATGTCGATGAATATGCTGAAAATCAGAATAATTATTATATAGGAACTATCTTTTATCCGCGGCTTAGTTCCGTGGTATATATCCTTCATTCCTACCAGGAACCATAGATTTATTTATTAAATCATGGAGAAGTATATTTTTTTTTACAAATAGGATCTCAAGTTAGCAAAAGAAGTTACAAATTGCCAAAGACAGAGAAGCCAGTCAAAAATTGGTCACACACATATTCGAGGACAATATTGATCGGTGCCGAGAAACGATCCTGGGTATCATCATACAATTTATCCGGAATTGCAGTATTTATAAAACTGTAAGGCTGCTATTATACATTTTACATAAGGGATTTAAGTTTAAAACCCACAAGTATTAGATTTACTAAAATTCTACAAAAATTATGAGCCATAAATGCGCAGTTTATTTCAAAGAACCCCTTTGAAATAAACCATAAAATTAAAATTAATTGGCTTATCGCTGTGATTATTATGTCAGTGTGTAGAACTACTAAAAGACTAACAGGGTACCATGAAAGACATGTATTAATCCCTAAAAATTGTGCAGGATATTAGGAAAGGCAATAAAAACATGTGTTTGCATGAAATAAAATGTTTAAAGATTGACTTTTGTGTCTCAATACAAAAATGTCGTACCTTTGTGTATTACTTGTAATTTTTTAGATTCTATATGCTATTACCGTAAATATTGCATGAAATATGCACTTCTATGAGACCTTGGAATAAACTTATAGTTGTTAGACTATATAAATACTGTAAAAATAATATCGTAACAGAGCAGCTACCTGTCGCGCACGCCATCCACCCCCGGACTCGTCGTTCAGCTCCGCCTTGCCGCTGCCGGATCTCGGATCACCAGTGTCATCGGCAGTATTAGTTGCGTAGTGCTCGAACGATGAGTATTTTTTACCGCCGACGTCGCCAACACCTGTACGTAGGAACGGGAGAGGCCGGCCACTCACACTCAATTCCAGTCATGCTTAGAGTCTGGGTTGCTACCGCAGATTTTAACAACTGTGTTACCCACCTGCTCCATAACGCAGGTAGTCCTGTTGAGCCTAAGAATTATAGACCTAAAACATGTTTGTCGACGGTTTATATCTTACATACATCCCTAAAATTGTAATAACTTAATAATGTCCGCCCCTCAGAATGGATGTAGGAATGGGTGCCGAAGCACTAAAGAGCTACTCCTCATTGATATGGCCATAAGCCAGCAGGTTCATCGATCCCGTAAGGATCTGTCGACATGCTGGATAGACTACAAGAAGGCATACGACTCTGTCCCATATACATGAGGTTCATGAGGGTGCAGGATTTGTACAAAATAGACGCAACTCTGCGCACCTTCCTTGAGTCATGTATGGGGCAATGGAAGACGGTCCTTCGATATCCAGGATGTCGACCGATTTAGGGGGATAATGAGCCTATAAAGATTAAGTGAGGGATATTTCAGGGCGACAGTTTAGGTCCACTTCGGTTCTGCTTATCCCTGAATCCTCTAAGTACACTATTGAAGGATTCAGGTCTAAGCTATCGGTTGAGAAGAGGTGGTCAGGTCATATCTCATCTCCTTTACATGGATTATTTGAAGCTATTTGCCCCCAACAACTTGCAACTGATGAAGTTACTGAGGGTAACAGAAACGTTCAGTAACGCTATCAAGATGGAATTTGGTGTGGGCAAATGGTTTGGTGTAGTATGGATAATATCGAAATTATATTATATCGTAATTTAAATAACGTTGCACATGCTGAGATAAGTACGTAGATACCCTTTTTGGTCTCGCACGTGGTTATTTATTTTTATTATTGTTTTTGTTTGTGTTTTGCTTATCTCGGTGTCTCCTATGCAGTTCACAAATTATTTTTTTCTTTTTTTCATTCTTTAAGTAAGTCAGGTACTAAAATTGCTCTATATTTGAGGCTGTGGTGATTGCATCCCATATGTGTGGATGTTTTTACCGACAAAATTATGTGCATTTTACGGTCTTTGTTAGCTAGTGGGTAAAGAAATGAGTGAACTGTATTAAATAGGCAAATGGTTTTAATGCCATTATAATTACAAATCAACTGTCCCGGTCAAACACTACTGCCAACTGAGGGTGTCGATTGTCCTGTTGGAGCCCGTGGAAGCGAGTGGTACGCCGAACCGCGCCGCTTCGCCGCCGCGCTGCGCACTCACCCACCAATGCCGTGTGGGCCACGCAGATGTGTGTGCAGCTTATACGTTGAACTCCGGCCACCCAAAGTGTTGTGTACATTTCCCAAAAGTCTTAGATATTTATTACTACAGGTCCGGACATATTGTATAAAGGATCCTGTAGCGTGTTGTTCTCCTCCTAGAAGCAAGAAAAGAATATTCATTTAGACAATACCTACCATACAAATGCGTTAGACTCGTAAAGATCTTGCCACATAAAAATACGGCTTACAATTTCAATTTCAGTTCCCAAGTAATACCCCAGTTCCAAAGCGATTCTTTTGAATAATATCCATTGGTAATCTTATGCAGTTGCCAAGGCGGCATACGGTGGGACGTAGGTCGACAGTCCACTTAAAAGTTTAAAGTTTATTACTAGCTTGCTACCGAAATATGCACCTTATGATATAGTGAGCAAGTCTAAATAGCTGGTAGTTTTATAGTGTCTTGTTTTAAGTGGAAAATAGTGACGATAGTGAGATGCTGAATTAAGACTGATTAAAGCTTTGGTCTCTTGATCGAAACGCATAAAGCTGCGGTATGTGGTGCCGGCGGAAATTAATATTCTGATTTTCCTTAGCAGTATGCATTAGCAGTAAGGAACATTATGTGTCCAGCACCGCATAAGCAACTCTTGCCAAGGCTTGTCATGTTACCCAGTTGCTGAGTTGTGGAAATGTGGAGGTCACATAGGCAGTCGCTTCATGTAAACCCCTGGTATACAGTTTCATCCGCTTATACCGGTTAGGCAGAAACATTCTTACCAACTTAAAAAATAGGTAATCAATTCAAGACGTATGTATGTATTGATTATTGTGTAATATTGTTGGCATTGCAAGAAAGAAAGAAAGAAAACACATTTAATTGACACAAGCCACTAGAGCACACAGCATAAACAGAATAAAAGAAAAATTAGACTAAACAACAATAAAAAAGGGAGAAAACAATATAAATGTAACATAAAACAATGTACACATATGTTACTCTGTATGGGCTTCTTAACCAGCCAAAATTCAAATGCCAAATTTCATAAGCGTTACATACGCTTATGAAATTTGGCATTTGAATTTTTGTGTGTATGTATGTCTGTTTATCCACGTATTTCGCCGAAACTACTTCGCTTATTGCATTAAATATTTATCAACTTAGGGAACTTGGGCTTGGCGTTGAACAGTGTAAGTTTCATCAGAATTGGTTCAGCAGTTTTCAAGGTATGGGACATACAACCGAACTCTTTAGCGACAAACAGCACGAATGTATAATCAATCCTTTAGGTACCAAAGACACCGACTTCCGAAACGAAAGTTATTTTTGCACTTTTTAGTGTTTTGCTTTAGAAGTCTGTTTTTTTATTGTGAAAAAGTTTTTATCTGTTTAAGTATCTTACGTATTCCTGTCCTCGACATGAGATACTTACCGAGTCATTTGGCTTAAAACGTTTTAAAATGGTTCTGGTCATCAAGCAGACAATTATTTCTAAAAGAGCAATTTTTTATTGCAATACCAAGTTAAAAGGACTATAATTATACATAAGTACCGACGAACCTAATTATATGTGTCACGGTCTTTGCTTGTGCAAATAAATAAACGAGAAATTTGCCTATAATGTCCTGCTACATTTCTATGATGCATCGTGCTAGCCGTTAACTATATTAAGATTTTCAAGCCTTTTCATGGATTTTGATGTTCAACGTGATACTTAATTTTCGTGTATTAAACAGAATGTCTACGATTTGGAATGGTATGAATTATTTTCCTATAAAACAATTCAGTGGTATTTTTTTTTAGGCAAAATTACTGTGTTATGAAGCATAGCTACTCAGTATATAACCCTACTATATATTATATTTACTTTTTTATTCATCAACGAAGAAGAAAAAAACGGCAGTCATTAGGATGGCTGTCAAAATTGAAAAGTGTGTGAGTGAAATATAAGTTTTTACCACAATCTAAATATACATGGTAAAAATCCCGAAACAAATATTAACTCCAATGTGTGAGTGAAGTTTTCACTGCTGCAACACGTCACATTAGCATGACGTGAACCCATATGTGTAAGAGCAGTGGTGGCTGTAACGTTACATTTAGCTCCGAAAAGCTAAACGTAAGTCACGTTAGTAAAATAAGATAAAAATAAGGGCCAGCTTCGTTCGACGTGCCGCCCGCGCCAAACGACTGACTGAGTGATCAGCTACAGCCATTGCCACTCGCCTCTTCTAAGTTGGCGAAGGGGAAACCGCAGACCAGGGCGGCGTGACACAGAAGCGCTACCGCGAGATGTGGACCGACGTGAACGCAGTGCGCAACCTGCGTGTACTGCTGGTAGACTTTACTGCTGCAGATCATGCACCACGTCCGGTAGGTAGGCAGGAAGGCAGGCAGCAAGGAGTATCAAGGAACCGGGCTGTGGCGTTACACACCGTTATGAAAAATCCTGCCTACCGTAGATACGCAGGTATACGGTAGGCAGGAAGGCAGGCAGCAAGGAATGTCGAGGAAAAGCGCTTGGCGTTACACGCCGTAGATACGAACCTTCCTACAGAGGTAGGCAAGGCATCGGACAAATGATACACAATATATTTAACTGGAGCATTTCAAAAAGTAATAACTACACTACACTACACTTACAGAAGCTGGAATTTCATAGTTTTGAGAATTTTCAGAATAGAAAATACATTTGGTATTATAGAATATATTACAGTTTAAGAGTTAAAGTTTACTTGGTAATATCAAGTAGTCAACCAAATTTCGACGTTCCCTGCCCGAATCTAACTCAAAAAGCTGACGCATATTTTTCCTCGTTCTGTCATATCTTCTAAATTTCAAATTCAAAATCTCAATTATATGACTAGAACGAATAAAAATTGATTTACATAGGGGGCAGTCTGCCGCTGTCCTTACTACGAAAATTATAATGTAGAACCAGCCTATAGAATGTCTAGTCCATGGTATGTTATGTATGGCTTAAGAAAATAAATTGGACAGACAGATGTCAATTCAGATGAAAATGTCAGAGCAAAAAATATTCTAAGATTTTAAAAATTAGTAATATAAATTAAGTTGTGGAATTTTAAAACAATCAGAGATAACTAAAGGTATTCTTTCAGGTGCTAACAGTATCAAAGAATACATAAAAATGAGTCACATGAGTTGATACAATATCAAAAGATATGTAGGTATGTTTGTATAGTGCTATAAAACGTAAGTAGACTAAAAAAATGTGGATCTGCACAGCAGAATACCACATGGCCCAGTTGTATCTGCCGCGACTTAAAAGTTGAAGGTCGTGGATTCGAGCCCAGGCACTTTACTTTGTGTAAATTATTTCATCACCACTGCTCTCAAAATGCGCGGATCGCGGATTCGATACCCGCACGGAACAAATATTTGTATGACCTACAGATAGTTGTTCCGGCTCTGGGTGTTGCGTATGTGAGTTTATATGTTTTTAAACGCACCCACGATACAGGAAAAAAAATCCTAGTATGGGGCAATGTTTTTTTTTTTAAAGAAAGAAAAAGAAAGAAAAAAAATAAAGAATTCACTTGCTTACCCGATAAAAAGAGCCATTTCCAAAAATTATACGCCGTACTACCAAATGGCCAGATATAGCTCCCAACAGTCTTAATACCGTTACGAAAAACATAACAGAATACCGGCGATATATGAAAACGATGTCGGCAATATACTAACCTGCCACCATCACGTGCCATAACCATAAATGTTGCGTAAATCCCCAAAGAGTTTAACTAGACTGCTCCTGACAGTTTCGAAGCTTCCTAAAAGCGTGCAACAATTTTGTGCTTTTGTCATATTTGGGGCTGATTGAAAATTTTATCGGTGGACGATAAATGCTTTAAAATTCAGTTGCAAGATTTGCCACGAAGACACTTACAATAATAATACATACATACATACATTGCAAGTTAACTAAAAGCTTGTAAAAATATCGGTACATTTCCGTGACGTTTATCAGTGCTTAATATAAAAAAAGGAATAAATATGGCCGCGGTCTCAAACAAACATGTCCATACTGGAGAAACATCCTAACCAAGAATAGGATATTTTGTGATGAGCTGTGTTACGATGTAGAGAGTTTCTCCTCTTACCTGCTAAATTCTCCTTTAACTCAGATGCTAAAACTGATTGCAAAATAAGCAAAAAAAAAAAAATGTATTTTTTTGTAAAAAAGCGTGGGGTGCTTGATGTCTATTGTTATAATATTTTATTGACAGATATTGGTAAAGGTAGAGTCATTTTGAAAATATATTAAAATGCACCCCACGCATTTAAACTTTTTTTTAATCGCATTATTCTTAATTTAAATTTATATTCTTACTTTTCTTTGGTTTGGTTTTCTATTAAAGCGTGATTTTTTTAATTATTATTTATTTTTGACTTTTTAGTTCAATCGCAAATCCTGAAGATTCTCGTAAGGATAATGGGACAAACTATTTAAATAATAGCATTAACATTGGGACTTCATAAGCAAAGTTTTCTTTTAAGGATAATGGGACAAACTATTTAAATAATAGCATTAACATTGGGACTTCATAAGCAAAGTTTTCTTTTAAGGATAATGGGACAAACTATTTAAATAATAGCATTAACATTGGGACTTCATAAGCAAAGTTTTCTTTTAAGGATAATGGGACAAACTATTTAAATAATAGCATTAACATTGGGACTTCATAAGCAAAGTTTTCTTTGCTTATGAAGTCCCAATGCTAAGTTTCAAATGAATCCGACGTCGACCACATCATCGCTTATCATCTGGTGAGATAGTGGTCAAGCGCGAGCCTATAGTGTAGAAAAAAACGCTTTGAAGGGGGTGAAAATCACGTACAAAGATTCCGTTACATAGATTCATAGATATACATACCTAGCAAATAAAAAAAGTTATAATAATAACACACGAGTGTTTTAATACCTAATTATATGCATACACTATTTTATCTTCACTTATAAAGTTTAAATAAAACAAAAGAGGGAACGGAAAAAATATGTGGTATGGCAGGCAATTTAGATTCTCATTGCGCATGACTGCGCACCGCGCGCATCCATAGACAATGACACTACATTTCTACATTAAGTCAATGAGCCCATAAGCGCCAATAAATTAAAAAGTAAAAGTGTGCTATAGAAAATAAAAGTTATTTTATGATGAAGTTGTTTGAAATTGAAGGAAAATGTTGCACTGTAATGTTTTTTTTTTTTATTTTACCTATCCACGAATAAAAAGTACGAGTTGATACAATATTTTTTGAATTCATATTTGGAACATTACGTTGTCAGTGTAGATAAAGGGTATTTAACAGTTAAAATTATAAACACTTTTGCATATCCTCAAAATTGACGACAAGTTGAATCGACTATAAAAAGTTTTAGTTTCATAGGTGATCGGGAAGTGCCTCAAAAATCACTACGAAAATGGTTCGTTTTTTGGTGTAGTTTTTTTTCAATGATACACTTTTTTTGGTCTAGCATTTCAGCCCTTAAACAAATAAGAACTATAACGTGCAATAAGGAACTCCATTCTATAAAAATAAAGGAACATAAGAAAATTCTGTTTTTCCTTGAGATGAAAACATAACTTAGATAATGTACACCTTCCTCTTGCCTTACAAGAGGAAGGTGGCTTCTTATTTGCCACCAAATTATATTAAACAGTGAAAGAAATAAAATAAATACTTGTGAAACAAGCTATACCAAGAAATAAGTACTAGTTCAAACCAAGAAAATTGAAGTGGAAGGCAAAAGTATACACAAGAGAGTGATGGGGTTGGCGTAGAATGGAAATCTATGGCTCGCCGTATGAATTACGTGACGCTCAGAACCCCATGAGATACTCACTATGAATACTTCCTTATAAACTAGATATTTATTTGCACTATTATAATATTTACAAGTACGAAGTTTAATGCTAGTATTACCAGACATAAATGATTTTACCGCTATCATTATGGTGTCGAATGAATTTTACTGTCTTTGATACCGCAGCAAAATTAATCAGAAAAGAATAACGGAGGGGTAGGAAAAAAATACCTTAATTCCACTGCCCTCCATATCAAGCAGGAGACAGAACAAACAAGGCCAATAGGCACAAAGGGTCGTTTACAACTGGAATTATCCCAGTTGCCTAACACTACGTACAAAAATTATCAATAATACTAGCTTCTGCCAGCGGCTTCGCCCGCTTGAATGTCGAAAATTATCCCAAGGGAACATATTCCCGGGATAAAAAGTATATTATGTGCTATTCCAGACTTTAAGCTATCTCTGTGCCAAATTTCGCCAAAATCAAGGCGAGCCCTTACTACTAACCGTCTTGTACGCTTTGCATGAGAATATCAAAGCTACGTTTAGTTTACGTCGGACCACCCCTAAGGTGGCCCTATCGGCCCAAACAGGTGCCTTGTAGCACATACAACTCAAGTAAATAGACCCATATTTAGTCTTTAAAGTTAAAAAAGACAGACCCCACGTAGATTTAGATATTCTCGTTAAGGCAAAGAAATTCTTTATTGCTTTTTCACCGACTATTTTAATAATCAATCAATGCAAAATTTCTCTTGAACACCAGTCCAAGATAGCATACGGACTGCTTCCTTTTTACGGGAACGTTATTTAATTTTATAGAAGGACACGATTTAAGATTACCTTTCAGAATGAGTTGATAGGTTTTATGCAGAGCAAAGATCAGATGGTTTCAATCGCCTCACTGAGATATTAATTGTAGGCAAGTGTCAGCCAAATTTTCGAGTGCAGCTCGAGTATTTGACTGAGTGAGCAGAAGACCGTCGATAGATAGGTCTTGACCGCTCGTTTCTGACAGGTTAAGATAAAAAAAAACTATCCAAGTGCGAGTCGGACTCGCGAACGAAGGATTCCGTATCCCCATCGCAAAAAACGGCAAAATACAGCATTCATGGGATACAGCCTGGTGACAGACAGACAGATCGTGGAGTCTTAATAATAGGGGCCCGTTTTTACCCTTTGGGTACGGAACTCTAAAAACAATTAGGTATGATGGATTATGGTCGCAAAAAAAATTGGGAACCGTAGATGTTGTGCGGATCCAATTTTTTTTTTTCAATGCCCGTCCTGTAGATTATCAAAATGAGGGGTTTTAAGAGGTGATTACAAAAATATATACCACTTATATGTCTAAAAATACATTCGAAAATATAATATATATATCTAAAAACTTGTAAGTAAAAAATAAAATGGCAGAAACCCGACTCCTTAAGAAGCAAACTAAAAAGCTGTAAACAAGAAAAATCATATTGTTCAGTCGGAGGTTAGGGGGTCAGCCAACTATCTAATATGTATTTAAAGTTGAACAACAATAAAAAATAAGCAGCCCAAACGGTTCAACATTATCAGTGTCTCAATGACATCTTCATCATAGCTCTATTAGTAGCAAAGCACTTAGTAATTGAAGACGAGTGCCTCGTTCCAACAAACGTAAGTTAGTCGCCAGACGGAATGAGGGCTTATTGTGAAACGCTCTTTTGATTCAAACGTCGAAAGTCTTTCAATGTTTTGTGTCTAGATTTTTATTGTCTTCTATTTTATTTTAAGTTTGTTTTGTCGTTTGTCTAAATTGAGTTTTTTAGTTTGTTGCCGCTGTTGAGTTTTTGAAAGTCCTATAGTTTTCTGTTTCTAAGCTGTTTGTCACCTTTATTTCTTGTTTCGTCTTTTGCAAGGCCCATTACAGCATAAAATTTAATATATCGGACGTAAGTAAAATGAAAATATTTACATATATATAAGCTTTTTTTTTTTAATGGCTATCCTAATTTGAAGTGGTTGCACGGCATTTGTCGTGCATTATCTGTCTTTTTCGGCAATGGCGGAACACGGTTGGAGTAATTTGAGAAAAAGGTAAACTTTATTTTGTATTTCTTGTAAACATTTAACTTCCAAGCGTCGAAATTCAATTGTTGAAATTCCAAGCGTCGAAATTCAATTTAAATGTTGGTATAATGCGAATCTACGTAAATACAAGCTTTAAATTATGTCACAATTGCTCCTTTGGTTTTTATGTGCATGGCTTTGATGCTGTCCGATATATCGGACGTTATGCATGGCGATCTCTTAGGTGTGGTATTTGCTTGCTTGTCGCAAGTTGTTGATGCATGAATTTTATCGGCTTTGGAATGCAAAGAGGATAATGAGACTATGGAGAATATTATTTATGCTGAGCCACCTATTGAAAGGAGTAGTCAGACTACGGATGTGGTCAATGACAAGTTCTTCCGATGTGCATGATGCCAACCTCAACCACTTGGGCACCATGTTGCTAAAATTGAGTTTTGTGTGCTAGCACCGGTTACATTTTGGCTTTTAGTATGAATATAGGGAAAACTACAGAAAATAAGGATTGTGGAGTAGGCGGAGATGTAGTTCTCACCCTGATAGACCTCGGCAAGTTGCCAGCCAAAAGTGGTATAAAAATATACTTTTACAACTTTTTTACCTCGTTGTCGTTGAAGAGGCATCTGCGCGAGTAAGGCAACTATGCTACTGGCACGGTACGGGCCAACCGTGTTAAGAACAGTCCCCTAAAAGACGTCAACCAGTTCAAGCGAGAGGAACAGGGCAACAGTGACTACAGAATGTCGGACGATGTGTTTGTGTGTCGCTGGAACGACAATATGTAGTCACTGTGGCTACCAACATTGAGAACTGGGACTTGACATGTGCCACTCACTCGTTTAATGAAAAAAGGCAAAAGTCACAATATCTCAGCCTTCAGTGATTGCCAGCTACGACAAGCACATGGGCGAGGTGGACAAGTGTGATCAAGCTGTTGCAAATCTTCGGACGAGAATGCCGATCAAGAAATGGTGGTGGCCAATTTTTGCCTTCTTTTTGGACGTTTCGGTTGTGAACGGTTGGTTGCTTGCAAGTAAAGATATGCAAAAAAAGAGGCTGAGTCCTTGTTTGCGTTCAGAAAGCATGTGGCCTGCAGCTTCCTTCTCACTCATGGCACTCCTCTACACCAAGGACAAAAGCCATCCAAACCCTTGTCCACCACACGGTATGATGGCAAAGATCATTGGATTGTACCAATAAACACGGAACGCTGCTGTGCCAATCAATGTAGAGGAAAGTCCAAGTTCAAATGCCTCAAATGCGATTTAGGCCTTCACCTTAAGTGTTTTATGGAGAACCATGGTATTGATTTACTACTGTAAACATTTTTGTTTACGTTATGCTGACGTTATGTGTAACAAATTTGATATTGTTTCTAATAAACTTAGTTATTTACTCAATTGTATCTTTTATTTCAGAGCCCACCCTAGCGGCCGACACATCGGATGCGTCATAAAATTGTAATTATAGCCGACACAAATTTAGCATCCAATTTATAACATATAACTGTCTCTGTCATTTTCAAAACATTTAAAAATATAACGAGTATTAAAAAAACTCGTTAAACAACAAATGTATTTGGTAATATATGGTGCGAGTAGACCTTTGTTAATGGTAGTTATAAAAATCCATACTTCACAATATCTTACTAATATAATAAATGTGAAAGTTTGGATGGATGTGTGTGCACACATCCATCAATGAGAAATCAAACATGAGATTTTGTTATTCAATCACGCCAGAACGGCTGAACGGATCTGGATTGGCACAGAGATAGACTATATAGTCTGGAATAGCACATAGGCTTTTTATCCCGGTACAATGTTCCCTTGGGATGATAAAACACTTTTCGCGCGGGCGAAACCGCAGGCTGAAGCTAGTAATATTTTAAATGTGAAAGTAATTGTCTGTCTGTTGGTTGCCACTTCACGCCTAAACTAAACCAATTATGATGAGTTTCCTATGTAGATAGATTGGATCTATAGAGATAAATTGGACCTAGGAATAGGACATAGGACTTTTATCCCGGAAGAACCGTTACCTTGGAATAATTTTCGAGTTTCATGCAGGCAAAGCCGCTGACAAACGATACTGTATAACTGGCTGCAGTGATTGTAATTTAAAAGTTTGCTCAAAAAATTATTTTCGCTAAAAAGCTGAGCCTGTGTCACAAATAAACTAAGTTCAGGCTCCACGCAAACGAGCCACCAGTAGCAGCCTCTGGTGGCTAGCGACATACAGTTTATTATTATTACTGGGCGCACGGTTGGCGCAGTTGCTGAGCAATTGACTGCTACGCTGCGTATCGCGGGTTCGATTCCCGCACGGAACAAATATTTGTATGACGTACAGATAGTTGTTCCGGCTCTGGGTGTTGTGTATGTGAGTTTATTTGTTTGTTTCGCACCCACGATACAGGAAAAAAATCCTAGTGTGGGCAATGGTGATAAAAATAAAAGTTTATAAGAATGTTCATAGAATTTGTATGGACTCGCCGCAAACGCGTTAGGGGTGGCGGCCACTCACGATTTAGTGTCAACCACACGCGACTGAGCGGCCGCGATACGCCACCGATGGTGACCACTCACAGCTCACACTCGCATGACTAACAACAGGAGAGTAACAAATTGTAATGGCCACCGAACAATAGTAGCGGCCACCGACCACCTCCGTTTGCGCGGTTACAAAGGAAGTGGCGCGCGACATCCACTGGTGGTTGTGATCGGTGGCCCGTTTGCGCGGAGCCTTAATGTAACTGCAGTAAAACTTTAGTCTTAGACAGCAGTCGGCGATGGCAAAGTTTGATAAGAAAAACAGTGCACTTAGTTCTAAAGTTAAGTGCTTCAAACATTTTAATTTGAATTTTGTGCAGTAAAGTATAATTATAAATAAAGAATATGCTTAGAAACTTAAAAGGAATTAAATTTATGCTGTGTGAGTTCATAGCAAATAAACTAAGCTATTAACTTTGTGGTATTTTTCAAGCTTTATATTACCTTGTTTATTTTATTTATTTTTTGTCTACGAAAAACGTTGCCCCACACTAGGAATTTCTTCCTGTATCGTGGGTGCGTTTACATATCGTATGTGTGTCCACTAGTAATCCATTTTTCATGCACGTCTTGACATCCGAAACTGACACTTGGTCTACTTACGTTACTTTGGTAACATTGAAATAATATGATATAGGAGTTGCTATGGCCACCTTCCGGCTCCATCATTCGACATGGAGCTGGTATCATGATTGAGCCGGAAGGTGGCTATAGCAACTCCTTAAACGGACAAGATATCAACACCGTGTTTGGGCTCATCGTGTTCGTTTATTGTGTTTGGGATAATCGGCGATACTCTATTTACATAGTTCAAAAAGTTTGTTTCAAAAAACATTTTTACTTATTTGATTACTAACTTCTGCCAGTGGTTTCGCCCGCGTGAAAAGGGTTTTCTTATCCCAGGGGTGCATTATACCGGGATGAAAAGCATAGCGTATGTGCTATTCCAGACTATAATCTATCTTTGTGCCAAATTACATCCAGATCCGTGTAGCTGTTTTAGCGTGAAGAAGTAACAAACACAAACACTCACAAACTTTCGCTTTTATTATATTAGTGTGCTGTAGAAACAAAATAAGTCTCAAAAGTGAACCGGAACCATTATTAAAATTAGCGTACTAACTTTTTCTTAGTAGCCTATCATACAAGACTATCTCAAACAGACCCCATGGGACTCAGAGATAGTGTTGTTTTCTATAACAGAAATAATTTTCGAAATTGGAACAGTATTTCCAGACAAACAAGTTGTCCTTTTGTTTGATATTACTTTAGATACCTATGTAACTCACTAAGCCCAATGTGGGATAAGACCATTTTCTCACACAGAAAAGGAATAAGCATTGATCAATTGCTCTTGTGCATTGCCGGTTTTAATACCAACCATTGATTTCTCTCAGACCATGAGTCCTTAACTTTAGTCAAATAAGTTAATGAACGAGACAGTATTCATAAAAGGCTTACTCTTTTAACAAAATGATATTCCATTACTGGATCCAGAAATAAAAAAACAATGCACAACTTTGCATCAACATCATTTCGACCAAATGATTAAATCATATCTGGTGCTCACCCTGAAAGGATATATTTCGTTTTATAACATTTCATAATTTCTCCATAAATTCAGAGATTAACAGTTATCTGTTTCAATTTTGCGAATCGCTTGAACATAAAAATAAATCAATCCTGAACTCAGTGGAATGTACATTCATTTTGTTGAATGAGCATAATTTAAAACGGCTTGAAAGTAATGAGGATTTTATTATTATAGGATTGTTACTTCTTATTATTTTAAGCTCTTATTTAAAAATACTGTGCTGTATTGACAAAATATCTTCTTTTTTTCAGCGTCATCTACGCTATAATGAGTAACTGCTTAATGTCTAGACGTGAATGTAGAATGAACGAAAGCATTAATTAGTAAGATGTGCCGGTATCATGTGTTTAATAACGCATAATAATTCATTTACCTAACTTGAAATAACTATAATTAAGTCGTCTTATAAATATTGGCATTGTAAAACTAATCGTTCAAGTACAGTTACGGTGTGGTCAGTAAGAAAGACTGATTACACGTTGGCTTTAACGTCCATATATTTGCATTATTATTCTAAGTAGGTAAGGTTGGATTAATTAACTTCTTTCCACTTTTGACATAAACAACTGCCAGTAAATTGACTTCCACTCTCAGTATTCTCTTTCTCTGGCTTGATTTTTTAATTACTTGCAAACATTTGTACGCCCTCTGGCATCACATAGCGCACTGTTTATTACCTGTATATGACATAATTATTGTACCTATGTTAAACAAATGAATAAATGACTTATGACTTAGAGCTTCCACTTCACTGATGTTGAAACTGTCACAATAAAAAAAATATATAGGTACCTTGTCACTTTGTGACGCGGAAGTAACAGTTAAGGCGCATGACCACCGAAAATAA
The DNA here is from genome assembly GCA_947562075.1 of Orthosia gracilis. Classification (NCBI taxonomy): domain Eukaryota; kingdom Metazoa; phylum Arthropoda; class Insecta; order Lepidoptera; family Noctuidae; genus Orthosia; species Orthosia gracilis. Next base: position 32,206,753 of record OX387266.1, read on the forward strand.
GCTTTCTTTTAAAAAAATGTTTGCCTCATCTATTCAAGATGTGACAGCGGAAATAAGATATGTTAATCTTGAACATATATCTGAAAACTTCTTTGCTACCCAAACACGTTTAAGAACCAAAAACGAACGGTAATTGAACGGCAAATTAACCTCTTATCCTCTTGGCCTTTAATTTTTTGTCCCGTGACTTATTTTATCTCAATTTGAATAAAAAAACATATTTAAAATATAGGTGAGGTTGAAATGGGCAAGGTCGAATACGATGTCAACCTTCTTCGTTCCTGTAAATAAAATAGAAGGAAAAAATCACAGAACATGGAATGGTCGTACTCACCGCGCTGGCAGTGTCTCGAGATGACAAAACTAATAAAATTCTCCGTATCGTTAATCTTTGACAGTCGTTACGGATCATCAGAAGCCCAAAAGTCTGCGACCAGCCTAGCGAAGGACTACTGGGTTGTCAGGTTAATCAAGTTAAATAGTGGTATTCAGTTGCATCTAGTTTAAAAGGAAACGGACCCCAATATCATTGGGAAAATTCCAAGCAAATACATTTTCCAAACAAATACGACTGTAGAAACCTGAGCTATCTTGTAACTTGAGCAACTGTCACGGAAAACGCGCGAGTCGTTGTTTCTGAAAAACTTTGATATTTAGATTAATCACTGTGGGGCACGATTGATTTAACATAAATCATATAATGTGTTATTAAAATTACTTGATCGTTTACAATTACCAAAATAGTTTAATGAGGGGAATCTAACACGTCACGCAAAAGACTTTGTAATTCAAGTAAGTCCATCATAAATTTGGGGATGCCGACAATTTGTCGTCAACACGAAAATTTTCTGAACAACTTTGTAAATTTTTCGTTATAAATTATAAATATAACATAGCAAACAATAGCAACAAATCGGTTCAGCGGTGTTCTAGTGAAGATGCTTACCAACACTTACAGCATTTTTTACATACAAATAGATAAAGTTTACATGACCGTGTTTTTTGTGCCCGTCTATTTGTTTTTAAACTCTATCGGAGGAGTCCGTTTATGATGTGGGCCTCTGTGGTCGGCCGTGTGTTTTTAATGTTCAAATACAATCTGTGCGCTGTGTGCGCATCGCTCCAATTTAAGTTTGCCCTCAAATTAAGATATCGATGACAGTGGGCGTGGCTTAAAACCTTTGATAACGATTGTCAATTGTTTGTAGTCACGGCCTTAAAAAAATAGCTGCCCTGATGAAGTACCTAAGTTTTATCTAGTCAAAACTAACATTCTCTAATTAAAGTTTGTTGAATTAGTGCTACGGTTTTTATTTTATAGAATTAAACGATATAAAACACGACAATAAACATCGATTTCTAATTCAAAAAGTCAACAAGGACTAGTTTTAAAACCCCCTGGAAACAAAGCATCGATAACATAGGCTATTTAGTGGGCAATAGCTGAACTCAATGTTACTTAGGAGACCAATAAGTTCAGGATTAACGTGCAATTTCACAAACTGCAGCCAAGTACTCGGTGTGCAATTACACAGATATAAAAAACATTACTTTTTGTAGTTTGGCTACACTTTGTAATACGCTAAGTATGAGTTCCTAAGTAGTTCTAATCCCGAATTTCTGAATGAAGAAGAGTATTTGTCAAACACTATTTTAGCCTAAAACATGTCAAACTTTCGCATTAGAATAGGGTTTGAGGGATCTTTATTCCAAGTACTCTCATTACCTTAGGGTTTGCATGCAGAGACAGTGGTCAATCTTTGCTAATGACCTTACGTATATGATGTGACAAAGACAATTTCTGTACTAGAGACCTCTGACTTTATTTTCATTGTGTGTGAGTTTGAGTCGTTTACAATAAAAGTCAAGTCTGCAATAACACGGTTTTTTTAATAGGCTCGCGCTTGATCACTGTCTCACCTGATGGTAAGAGAAGATTAGTAATTAATAATTTATATTAAATCGACGTATTGGAATTCACTTAATTATAAATGTGAGTTATTTAGACCACACAATTATTAGGCAAATTAATTAACTAAGTGCATGTTATTCAGGATATCAAATTTGGATCACCAAATTCATAACTCTGTCGAAAATGGATAAATCCAAATGGCAATTACAATTTGCACCGCACAAACGTCAACAACATCATACTTTAGGTTGATTGTCATTCCAATCAACACAAGTATAGGGGCAGGCGTGTAAATAACTGTGCTTCTAGGGGCGGGATGAGAACTTATTACGATTTCACACGTGGATGCGTGGAAGTCCAACTTCGTCTATATGTAGCCTATGGGGAAGTCATGGGGTCCATTCGACACGAAAACCAACGAGAAAATTGCAAATCGCTTACCGGGGTGCTTCAGAGTCGGTCGCTACAGATGTCAAAGGTCTCCCAAAGCTATCACATGAGACTATTACTAATAAATATTATGCTATAGGCTTATCATCACAAAATTGATTTGTTCGTTTCGGATTCTATATAACATTGTTTATAGGTACGTATGTATCTAAGTATATATTTATTATTCCTTTCTTTTCGTATCTTTTCTCTATTCATCCTATCATTTAGTTGCACCTGCCTTGTTTCATCTCTGCACCACCCTAAGGTCGACTGGTAGAAATGCCTAAGGCATTAAGTCCGCCTTTGTACTTATGCATAAAGTTTTAATAAATAAATAATAAATAAATAAATAGTGGCGAATATCTGCCACACCAACAAGTATTACCTTGATTAGATTGATCATCAGAAATTAGAAAATTTGCTCAGGTACGACTCCCACGGCGGGAGACGTCCCTGTGTAAATTTTCTATTTCCTTGAAAATTATTACCTATACTTGCCAGACTTACTAGAGTTGCCGCTATATTGATCCTAAATTTTAAAAAGGCGTATGTAGTATTTTTACAAACATAACTACATCAATTTGACTAAACCTAAACCTAATGGCTTAGAGGTTAGACAAAGCATCACGACGCCACGTACGACGAAGATTGAAGTGTATCATAACAATGGTGTAATAATGATCCCACTAATAACATAAAATGTAAAAAGGCACAGAGCAACTAAATTTTTACCGACTTCAAAAAAACGGAGGTAATCAATTCGACCCGTATGTTAATATAGTTGGAATTGAACAATAATTCACGTTACTCTGTATGGCCTTCTAAACACATGTGCCGAATTTCATAAGTGTATGTACGTATATTTGGATGTGTGTGTGTTTGTATGTAAATATGTTTGTCCTCGCATTTCTCCGACACTGGATATCGGATCATGTTATTTTTTGTTGGATTACTTATCTCTCAACTTAGGAAAAGAGCAAGTTTCATCAAAATTAGTTCACCAGCTATCAAGATATGAAACATACATCCGAACTCCTTAGCGATAAACACCACGAACGTCTAAATTGACTTAGCATATTTAGGGTTCCGTACCTTGACCGCAAATTCAAGTTGGTTCTAATAGGAAATATAAGGGAATTTCAAAGAATAAATCGGATTTATCAATATATTGGTGTATTTTAGTAACCAAATTTCAAGTTCATAGGTCTATGGGAAGTTAAACAATACTATGGAACAAAATTTTGTAAAAATTGCTGACTTTGGTAGCTTCTCATTGTTTAGCATACCAATAATTTTTAAAGCAGAACTACATTATATATCTACTCAACGAGTTCTAAACAAATATATCCCAATCAATGGGATAGGTCATCTTCTTTTTCGCGTTCCCCGTTAGCTATAAGGTAGCCCCCATTAAAAACACTTGAAAATATTTTTCACAATTTGTTTGTCTTTGGGTAAACAAGATTCTGGTACAAGGTACTGTGAAAATTTGAAGACTGTAACTCCAACCGTTTGGCTTTTTTTTTTATTCGGCCATTCCTCCGCACTATTACCAAACCACTGCAATTCCTGAGAGCCAGAATCAACAGTGGCGACTACTAGAAAAGCGCCGAGGCAATGAACCTCAACGAAGTCCCGGAGAATGAATTTAACTGTCTTGGATCCCGCAACGAAATTAATCGGAAAAGAATAATGGAGGAGTAGGAAAATAATACAAATTTGGACTTCCCTCTATATCAAGCAGGAGACAGAACAAACAAGGCCAATAGGCACAAAGGGTCGTTTACAACTGGGATAAGGCCAGTTGCCTAGCACCACGGATAAAAATTTGCATTAATATGAATGGGTCGTAACATTGTGAGCTGTATTTGATGTCAATAATAGGTATGGCAAAAACGCTTGAACGCACGGCAATTTGTTCTAGTTTTTACAAAGTCCGTATAGTAAACAACTTCTGTTGCAGCCTGTACATTATTTAACACATTTTTGCGTTCATTTTGCCAAAGAATACACTCCCATAAGATATGATGTGCAGATTGTACATATTCGCAGTCAGATGTAGAACACTGATATAAAGACGAGGCAAGGAGCTTGAAGAAAAAAAATACTTTTAAAGTTACCATGCCCTGTGAGAAATTGGGCAACACAGTGATCCACCTTCAGCCACGTCCTGCGCAGCCGCACGTGAACGGATGGAAAGAATTGGTGGCCCTTGATGGAATTATCCCACCTACATTGCCATTCGCATAAAAGTTCCTCCCAGACGTCAATATGTGGTTTAAATAATCACGACAGAGATTTTCTCACGATCACTCCGCGATAAAAAGTCCGCGTCCATGTTCTCTCGTGCGGATTAGTATATTGCAGCACATCGCTGCACTTCAAGGTCGACTGGAAGTACACCAGCAAGTACCGGTAAGGCCTCAGTACTAACCATCCTGTATGCTTTGAATAAGAATATCAAAGCTACACGCTGACTTTGAAGTAATTTACGTCGTACCGCCCTATCTGTCCAAAGAGGCACCCCATAGCACATACAACCCAAATAAGTCGCCCCATGAATAGTCTTTAAAGTTAAAAAGACAGACCCCACGTAGATTTAGATATTCTCGTTAAGGCATAGTTCGTTTTTGCTTTTTCACCAACTATTTTAATATAATCTATAAATGCAAAATTTCTCTCTAAAACTAGACCAAGATAGCACACGGACTGCTTTTAACGGGACGTTATTAAATTTAATAGTAGGACACGATTTAAGATTACCTTTCAAAATGAGTTGATAAGTTTTGTGCGGAGCAAAGGTCAGGTGGTTTCGATCACCCAATGAGACATTAATCGTAGGCAAGATTCAACTAAGGTCTTCAGTCCAGCTCGAGTACTTGATTTAATGAGCAGAAGACTATTGTCCGTGTAACCGGTTAGTGAACAGCCGCTTGGAAGCGGAATCACGAGGAAATCATCAAAGCCTGAATTCCATAAAGGTGGACCAATAATTGAACCCTGAGGACATCCCGTAGTGAGAGACTTCGACATGGAATGATGGCCGATTTTTCATTTTAAGTAATAGCATTGGCCACCATGCCTTATAAAAAGCCTCAGAAATATCTAGAAAATCCCAGTTACGTACCTACTAATGTTCAGATGTATTAACTATTTTCCTAACAGTAAGGGCCTGTCTAATTCATCCAAGCCAAGTTATTTATTTGGTGGTTTCTTCCTAATGTGTCAATTTTATTAACTACAGAAATCAAGTCATAAATAAAATAATGAATGACAGACAATTATACAGACAATTATAACATTTCAAGTGACGAGTGATGGTTGTCAATATCATAGATAAATATCGGTAGCACGAAGGAGATTATATGTCATTCTCCCCCTCTATGGTTTCTGCATCAAGAAGATGGTCATTGAGATGTAAGGGTAATCTCTTTGGCCTTGTAGATCTTCTGAGTTGTGGGGCCTCTGTATTTTGCAGTGGGGTTCTAAAAACTTCTTCTTCATGTATACCCCCATCATCAGCCCTGTCTTCCAGTACGGGCCTTTCAAAATCTTCGTTGTCGACTATCGGGCTATCATCATCCACTATTGCTGGAAGTGGGGCTAAGTGTCTGTTCGATACGGTTGTCTCTTGACCATTACGCCGTCGCACGTAAGAGTAGCTGGGGTTTGTTTGAAGTAACTCAACTTCCTCAACGTAAGGTTCAGTTTTCGAACGAACAAACTTTTTTAAAAGTATCGGACCGGGAACAAGCCACGACGGTAGCGATTCTCCGACTGGCGTTCTCCGAGGAAAGTTGAATAACTTCTCGTGGGGAGTGGCATTTATTGGAGTGCATAGTAGAGAACGCACACAGTGAAGGGAGGGCTTTAAAACTTGCTCCCAATGTTCTATTGGCAAATTCTTGGACTTGAAACTCAGCTGTATCGTCCGCCAGAGCGTTCCATTAAGCCTCTCCACCTGGCCGTTCCCCTGCGGATTATATGGTGTCGTGCGAGAAGTGGCAATATTACAGTTTTTAAGAAAGGTCTGTATTTCTTCCGACATGAAAGAGGATCCTCGGTCGCTATGTATGTACAAAGGCTGACTGTATTCGTAAAAAAGATCTCTTAGACACTTAATAACAGTAGACGAAGTAGTATCAGGACATGCGTATGCGAATGGATATCTTGAAAATTCATCGATAATTGTCAGGATGTACTTGTTTTTTGTATTCGAAGGCAGAGGACCCTTGAAGTCTATGTTTAATCTTTCGAACGGTGATACAGCTTTAATTAGTGTCCCTTTTGATTTGGCAAAGCGAGGTTTGACTTCCGCACATACACGACAAGAAGCGGTCATCTGTTTAATATCCTCTAAGGAGTAAGGAAGATTCTTTAATTTAATCCAGTGATACATTCTGGTTATTCCGGGATGAGAGAGTGCATCGTGCAATTCGTATAATTTAGAGTTACTCATGAGTGCACACACCCTTGACAGTGCATCCGCGGCAACATTTTCGATTCCTGGTCTATAGATTATGTCATATTTGTAACATGACAGTTCTAGCCTCCATCTTTCGATTTTATCGTTTTTTATTTTACTGGTATGGTTTTGATTGAATATATAGCTGACGGATTTCTGATCCGTGATAAGGAGAAAGTGTCTGTTAATGAGATAGTGGCGCCATTTTCTGAGACTCTCGACGATAGCGCAAGCCTCTTTCTCAACGGAAGCATGTTTACGTTCGCTGTCCGACAACGTTCTAGAAAAGAAAGCGACAGGGCGTCCATTCTGGGCTAGCGTCGCGGCTATGGCAAACTCAGATGCGTCAGTCTCTACAGTTAAAGTTTCTTTGTCGTCTATGGCGACTAATGCAGCCTTCACAATATCCGATTTTAATAGATCAAAACTACGCCGTCCGCTTTCGCTTAATGGGAAATTTACGTTGCTGACGAGAGGATGTACTTTTTCGGAGAATTTGTGTACCCATTTGGCGTAGTGAGCAAAGAGACCGAGAGCTCGTTTGAGTTCAGCGGCGTTATGTGGTGGTGGCAGTTTTAACAGTGGATCAAGTCTGTCTTTATCAGGCTCTATTATATTGTTTTGAATAGTATAGCCCAAGAGGCTAATAGTCGTTTTGCCAAAATTACATTTTTGTTCGTTTAGTGTTAGTTTGTACTTCTCTGCTGCAGCCATGAACTGTCGTAAGTTTTTGTCATGTTCCTCCTTATCTTTACCACAAACAGTGACATCGTCAAGATACGCAAATGTTCCTTGTAAATTTTCTTGCCCGATAATGTGTTCAAGTGTACGTTGAAAAGCAGCGACTCCGTTAGTTACGCCGAATGGAATTCTTTTGAATTGGTATAATTTGCCACAGGCTTCAAACGCCGTATAAATTTTTTCCCGTTCTACAATAGGCACTTGGTGGTAAGCGCTTTTTAAATCTATTTGGCTAAAATAATTAAACTTAGCCACTTTCGTCACGATTGTTTCAATATTTGGAAGTGGGTAGGCGTCCAAGTACGTAAATTTATTGATTGTTCTTGAATAGTCGACTACCATCCTCCTTCGATGAGTTCCACCTCCCGTGACAAGGACCTGAGCACGCCATGGAGATACGCTCGGTTCAATTATTTCATCTTCTAAAAGCTTTTATATCTCGGCTTGTCGATTTTCGCATAGTGAAACCGTTTGGCTGTAAAACCTGTGTGAGAGACAACGGACAGACAGACACGTGAGTGACAGCCCGTTTGGACCCTTCGGATACGGCGTCCAAAAAAAAATACTTGTTGAATTGAGAACCCCCTCCTTTTTTTCGTCGGTTATAAAATAAAATGGCGGTAGATTAGAATACCATTATTTTAAATTAAAATATGACGCAAGCTTTTACAAATTATTATCTGTAAAATATTTTCGTTATTTGCGACTTTGTTGAAATGAATGATTATTGTATTTCAATTTTACTTTGTGGATAACGTGTCAAACCTCTGCGCTAGCCATATAATAGTAGTCTATGGCAATGGCGCTCGCGACAACCGCAACTGAGCTCCGTCCAATATTGCCCGAGAATCCCTCTAAAATCGTGAGTCAATGTGTGCGTGCAAAATGGGGCTTTGTTCTTAGTAGGCTCTCTGTCTGCGGTGCGTCCTCCTTGCGTACTTTGTGGTAAGGGTTTATAAAAACTACAAAAAGAAAATCACTGGATTTGTCCAAATGTCCAGTTAGTGGACGTATTTTTTATAACATGATTATAATTGAGCGGAGTAGTCGTTTTTGATATCTCTCTTCTGACTGTGACAGCGTTAAGTAACTATGTTTATTCTTAACCTGTAAACCACTTTTGCTATCAGTATCTGTGTATATTTCCGTATCGTTTGATTTCTATATTTAGCTTGAAACGATACAAGTGAATGTCGAAGAAACTCTCGTGTGTGACGTAACTGTGCATGCGATGCACTGGAATAGCTACAGATGTGTCATATTCTTGTCACAATGAAGATTGAGTGAACTAGAAGTTATTGAGCGATATTTTTCCTGCAAGCAATTTTATTTAAAGAAACCTCGTTTCTGTATGTTAATTTCGGATGAACTGTAATTGAACGTGTAGGTATATATAATTGTAATATTACGAGAAAACGAAAGAAACGCCATATTTTATGCAATCATGGATTTACCCGTTAATTTATGCAAGGGAATTTATAATGATCCCGGTACTTGTATGTTGTTTTTAATACACTGTAGTATGACTTTATGAACTTTATAAGTATTTTTAAATTTTGAAGTTTATTTTCAAATTTTTCTTGCACCCATTTATTTGCTGCAATAATCTTGGCTTGGTAGTAAGTTATTAATATTGAATAACATTGAATAACATGGCAATATAAAGCACGACAATGAGAATACTGGAAATAATGGGTTGGCCTTTATCAGATGATTCATTTATTAGACTAATCCATCGGTCAAACTGATAAAAATAATATGATGTCTAAATATCACACGCACCAAAACGTTTCTCACACAGTCTAGATTAGAAACTAGCAGTTTGAGTTTACCAGCTTAAAAACGTCCTCTCCTCCTCAGCTTAAAAACGTCGTCTACATAAACAAGATGTCTCCTTAACCCCATACGATTCTTTTTACTGCCTCACACATTTTTATGTTTATCTCTAACGTTTTAATAGTTTATCACTAGTCGTAAACTGTTAACAAAATTCAGGAAGTTAGATAGTTTGGGTACGATTCAACTAACGTTGTGATCTTGTTTGATAGTAGTGTTTATTGATGGTATTTCCATTAATGATTTACTATAAAGATTCGTATAGATAGAGATTACTGGATGGATTTGACTAACGTTTGCTTGTAGTAGATAATTTTTAGAAGCTTATGAAACTACACTATCAACGAGTGTCATTGACTTTTGACTTAAATAAAATTATTCATTAAAAATCTTTTTAAAAACAAGCTTTTTTTTATTCTTCTCAGCAAACTCTTTCATTTGATACCATATCATGCAATGCACAAAAAATAACTAGTCCGCCATCTTGATCCATCCGTCATATTGGATTTAGGATAAAATCACTTAGCTAACCATGCATTGTCATCCAAACTAAACATATATGTAAAATTTCATCTCAATCGGTGGAGGATAACTTCTTTAAAATTCAGTTGCAAGATTTGACCCGAACACACATTTACATAAATTGCAAGTTAAATAAAAATTTGTAAAAATGCATATTTCTGAGGTAGGTACGAGGCTTCCAAATTATCTGCCTGCAAGTCGTTACTTAATTCAGATATTCAGTGACTAAACATGTGACATTCTATCAAATATCATCAACGAGAGCGTCGCGGTAATGTCAAAAATGTATGGAATTGCCAAGCACTATCACATAAACAATCCCTCACATTTTGGCTTTCGACAATCGCCATCGCTAGAAAAACACTTAACATAGAGCTTATGCATTAAAAAAATGAAGCTTATATTGAAGGTTCTGGGTTTTCAATAACTTTTGAATATCTACGTTGCTTGGCAACACATGCAATCACCACCACACGCAAAACAACAATAATGTAAACGCAAAAACGTAGAAAGAAAGAAAAGATATAAAGAAAAATATTTATTCGTGACCCGCAAAGGAGACACGAGATACGCAAACCAGAAACAAAAACAATAATAATAAAAAATAACTCCCTGCGAGACGAAAAATGCCCCTATCTCAGCATGTGCAACGATATTAAAACGAAAATAACAACATATAACGAGACTCGCACTAATTGGTATCCAGTGTGTCGATAGTTAAAAAAGAAGAACAAAAAGGTTAGTCTAAATCGACTGCAAATGTACCATCGGCAGGTTCATTAGTGCACTAGCTGTGGAAGTTAATACAGTTAGTACAATTAAGCGCAGGACCGTGTGCACCTGGTCTAACCGCAAACAAATTGGGCCTACGCTACGCCTAGAGCGTGTTAGCTCTCGGATACAGTTATAAACGACGGTTTAATTCAAATTAAAAGTCGGTATACGGGCTGGTTTTCTATTGGATTTTGTGATATGAGTATGGGGTCGTTGGCAAAATGTTTTGAAATGCCAATTTTCATTTTTCGATTAATTTTTTTTTATTTATTTATTGAAAAACATAGATTTGGCAGCTAAATTGACAGGATCAAGTATTTCTTCTTGATCCCTCCTACTTCTTCTTCTTTTTTTCTGTTCTATTAAAGGTTCCCAAATGATACTTTTTAGAAAAGTATTCATATCACCAAGATTTCTCTAACTAAGGGTCAAATTGAGTACATCTTTCTCATTTACCAATTAAAAAAGAGAGGTATCTTATATACACTCGGTCGGAACGGAGTTTGTTTCACTTAATTTACAGTATTGTAGAATATGACCAAACGGTAATAACAACAACACAGCTGATGTTCAGTGTAAACACACAATAGCGGCTGCTAGCGTAGGTACTTTATATGTCTAGTCACCGCGCACTTGTACGTTTTCGGTTTTCTTCGTGCGCCTCCGGCTCTCTCCTCAGCGTCTCCCTTTTGTGCGGATCTTCGCTTGTACTATCCTGCATGCAGCACGCTGTGCTTTGCACAACATACCACGCAAAAAAAAAATCATCATCATCTTCCTGCCCTTGTCCCATGTTACTTGGGGTCGGCGCAATACGTTTCCTTCTTCCATACCGTCCTGTCCCCCGTCACGCTATCACTGACTCCCTCCTCACACAGTCCATCCATCTTTTATATAGCTGCATCCTCCTTCTCCATCCATCCACATTATCCACGCAGAATATAAAAACGGGCATAATTTAAATATTAAAATTATAAATATTTTTACATATTCTCAAAACTGACGGCAAGCCGAATCTATGGAAAAAAGTTTTAGTTTCTAGTTGATCAGGAAGTGCCTCAAAAATCACTGCAAAAAGATGTCGGTTTTTAATGTCTTTTTTTTTCATTGTTACACTTTTTCGGTATAACCCCTCAGCCCGCAAACAAATCGGTACTAAATCGTGCCATAAGGAAATCCGTTCCAATAACCGAGCAATCTAAAATAAATCAAAAAATCAAATTCAACCAATAAATTACTTATGCAAAAAAATAATTACAAAATCAAGTAAATCTACTCATTTGTCTCCATCTTTTGACTCAAGTTTCATCAGTTCCATTCAGCTATTCAATCACTTCATTCTGCCACAGTTTCTTATTTTCCCCGAGACGGAACTTAGTAAGTGTCTTCATATCTTCAAAGGGACGCGCCTTTTGTTACAAAGAAAACCCAAGCGCGAAGTACAGACGCACTCTCCTCTTGGAATTTTGTGAAAGTTACACTGGAATCTAATTGTGACAGTTTAGTGAGGCTTGTTATGTACTTTTTTCGACGAGTGTACCTACTAAGTGTGTTTATTAGGTGTATACATATTCGTTACACGTGTTATTACGTGGATAAAATATATACATTCTTATTATATAGTACCTGTCTGTATCATACAAAGAATAAAGTCGCTACATATATAAATAGGTCTAAGGTATCCTAAACAATAATTGAGAATGGAAGCTGAGTCGAGTACCAAGAAAGTGTCGGTAGTAGATTTGTACCTGATGAAGTTTTAACATCACGCATATATGCTCCGAAGGGTTATGCAAAGATGTACCTCTAGTATACCCACAGTTGCAAGCACAGACTCCGGATTGCTATTTGTCAAAAGTGCTTCTCTGTCGACTACATCATCGCTTATCGTAGTGTAGTGTAGGCGAGATAGTGGTAAAACGGCATCCCATAGTTAAATTAAAAAAAAATAGTTACTCTACTGACCAATCTATTGCTAACTGATATTTCACTCTCAAAGTCGTGTTCTAGAAATGAACTAATGTATTTTATTTTTCGGCAGTAGAGTAACTTATACGGTGAGTATCACTCCAAAAAACGAAACGTGTTTTTCGTCCCGGAAAATTAAAACATTACTGAGGTCTGAACACGTAATTATTTAATCTACCATGCGGACTGTACTCACCAATGATTTAAGTTATTTGATGTAAACTTTTCGTGTATTCATTATCTGTGAGAGTTTCCTATTCATATGAGTAAAGTGAATGCGAAATATGTGTGCCCTGTATTTGCATTTCGCGTTTGTGAATATTTTAACACACAGACAGTGTAAACGTTTACAATCAACGGGGTAATTCACATAAATATACTAATTTCCTAATTGCCTCTGCGATAGGGGTTTCGTAATCGTTGGATTTGGGTGAATAGTTCTGTAGATACGGTACTGACGCATTTGCTGTGTTACGATGCGCTACGCTACGCAATGAAGTTGGTAAACTACGAAATGACGCGATGACGCACCGAGTTTGACGACCTATGTAAGCGTCATTATGTAAGCCAAGTTTGACAACATAGTATCTGACTGTTTATAAACCTGCAATGTGGCTGCAAATACGCAATAGTGGGAGTACTCTCTAATCACCAATGGTGCACTGCATTCCTACTTCTAATTCTAATTAACTACATTATTCGTTACGAATAAAATGTAAAAGTTCGTAAGCATATGCTAGGCATCAAAGTCAATGGTGAGGACATCACTCACCTTCGGTTTGCCGACGATATAGTGGTCATGCTGAGACCATGGAGGACCTCAGTACAATGCTAATATACAAGCTCGATGACCTTAGTAGAGCTTCTGGAAGAGTGGGTGGTACAGTCGGAGACTGAACACTTGAAGTTGTGGACGATTTTGTTTACCTGGGACAAACGATCCGGTAGGTCCAACATCGAGAAAGAGGTCAACGGTCGAATCCAACTTGGCTGGGCGGCGTTTGGGAAGTTGCACGGTATCTTCTCGTCCAACTTATCACAGTGTCTCAAAACGTGGTCTCTCACAATGGGCCTCATCAGAAGGCTTAAAGTCACCCAAAGGAAAATGGAGAGGGCTTTGCTCGGTGTTTTCTTGCGTGATCGAATTTGAAATGACACACAAGACAAGACTAACATCCGCAAGACTAACAAGGTTACTGACATTGCCCGAAGAATGGCCAAACTTAAATGGCAGTGGGCAGGCCACAATGCTCGTAGAACAGATGACCGCTGGGGCCGAAAAGCTCTAGAGTGGCCACCGCGTACCTGAAGACGCAGCGTTGGAAGGCCTCCCACTAGGTGGAGCGACGACCTGGTCAAGTCTGCGGGCGTCCGGTGGATGTGAAACGCACAGGACCGATCAGTGCGGCGACGCTTGGGGGAGGCCTATGTCCAGTAGTGGGCGTCTTTCGGCTGAAATGTTAATAATGAAACATGTAAGTTTAATAATTTTTGAAATCACCTCTTAATGATTTATTTTGATAGCCCAAACGACGGATTTTGAAGAAAAAAAATATACCTCCCCCCAATAGTGTGCCCAAATTCCGCCTACTTTCTAATTTCTCTAGAACGCCACATAGGAACAAACATAACATACATACATAGACTGATAAACACATCACCCTCCTTCGGCAGTCGGGTAAAAACCACCCTATTAGGATTGCATCACAGCAAAATTCCAACGTCTGCATGGCATTTTCCTTATTCCAAAATTTTCCTGGTACAGTAACTACTCTAAGGAAACCGCCGGAAAACGATAGGGTGGTTCTATACTTAACTAGAAACATGTGCCGACACCACAGCATTACACTTCCTCAACGTTTTGTAGCAAGTACCGTAAGTAGGCCAAACCGTGTAATAGGGCTTGTGGTTAAAAATATGATGACGGAAAAGTTAAGTTAACAAAGTATTGCCAGTTCATTAAGATTTTTCTCAACAGGTGTCAATCTATTTTTATAGGCACTAAAAAACTTCTCGCAAGAATCAAGTAATAGATTTAGTTCTGTATTTATAACTATCCACAAATCCGAACATTGACTTACTACTTACTTATTGCTAAAACTTATCAGGAAAACATTATCAATAAAACAAATCAATTACTTAATTTGGATTAGTTATAAACAAACTACTACCAAACTGACAAACACGACTAATTGACTCCGTAGACAGATGTCTAACATCTGTCTGAACAGGCTCTCATTAGGTGACTGATCCGAGAGAGATTTATTTTGTTATTACTCTTGTGACATTATTAATCTTTTTATATGTATTATTAAATATTATTATAGAAATTTAATTTTTAATTTGACTGAAATGATTTTAAAATGGAATTTGGATTATTATATTTCTTTTGTCGATGAATATGTGACATTATTTATTTGCTTATAAATTACTATTGAATTTCTTATTTTGACTTGAATGATTTGAAATTTGGATTATTATTTTGTTATTGCATATATTATGTGGAATTATTGATTTTTTTATATTTATAAATGAATTTTATTTTTGACACTTATTTTTTATTTTGCTAGAATGATTTTAAAAATGTATTTGAATTTGATAACTATTGTCAATTATTGAGATATTGGTACTTATCAGTTTTTTTTTTCATTCCTTTTCATTAGACTTTTTATGGTTTTGTTTAATTTTTTACTTATTACTTTCTACACAATATATATTGTTAAGAAATAACTGACTTATGACTTCGAGCCAATGATGGCCAACTAGCCCGATACAAAAAGCAGTACTTTCTTCTCGATAATGCGGGTATTGTGTTGCAGTTCTTTTCTATGGGTCCCTTACCACCTTGAACCCTGTGCTTTATGCGGGCGGAACATTTTCTTTTTCTTTTGAAGCACTACGTTCTACAAGAACACTTCAGGAACTTAAATTCAAGTTGGGAGCATTATCTTGTAGCAGTAAGTCTGGTAATGTGCTGGCAAAATAATTTGCACCTTTTCCGTGCTGTTAATGCGTCCCCTAATACCATGTTTGAAACTCAAAGCTTTTATTTTTTCATAAAAAAACTCGTTGAGCAAAACTTGGTTTGGGGTTCTGTAGTGATAATATTAGTTTGATGAATGTTATTTAAATGTCACGTTTTCTCCTTTAGAAAATTGTACTGTGTCAATAAACATATTAAGCACTGTCATCACAGATGTAAATCTTCATAAAACTTTCAAGGTTGGACAAAAAAAATAAATTATTTAAGTTAACGTAACATATTTTTTGAGTAGTTCACAAAGAGTTAGGTTTGTTTACGTTAGCGCTTGGTTTCAAAAGACAGACGAAGCAAGAATAATCTACATTATTACTGAACCCTTTTCTTAAAATAGCGCCCGGTCTTAGCAATATTAACGCAACCGCTTCACAGAATGGCAGTTTTTAAATCAACAAAAAAGAACATACTTTTTGTTCACCCTTTTTAATGTTTCATTTAATTCAAAAGTAAATGAATTTATGTACTAAGTTGGAGAAGTTTGGAACATTTTGCAGGCGTGCAAATAAAACAGTCCCAAAATGAATTAGAACACTGTCGTCTCAGAGTGGTAACGTTACCATAAAAAGTTCAGTCAATGTTTTCACTTTTTGCGAGCCACTGTTACTATTGGCTCTAGAACTTCGTAAAATAGTATTATACCTACTTTTAGCATCATGTAATTTAAGACTATCACCTTCTTGCATCTTAAAGGCAGCGCTAAACACATTTAAACCATCTCTCACAGAGAGAAGGCCTGTGTCCCAGCAGTAGGAACATGAAAGGTGGATGAAGATGATGGCATTTAAATCATCGTTCTATTTTTGTCAATCGTTCGAGGACGGCAAAGACAACATTTAGTTAAGAATATTTGAATAACCCGTGAGGCTATCTAGGCTATATTAGATTAATTCCTATAGTATTATTATTTTTACACAATTTATCAAATCATACGCGCCTAGCGATCATCTGGCGCCCTGATAATTCTAGACGATCCTTGTCATTCTAAGTAAGAATGACTCTTTAAATTTCACTCTTACGGCGCGCATTAATGATTTTTGTTTCAAATTATCAAAATCACAAAACAATTACAGACCCGACCACTAAAATTGACCCAATCTTTTCCAAAAGCCCCTCACTAGATAATTTTACACTTTCAAAGGGAAATAGACTATTATTTTAGTGTGACATTGCCTAACAGCGGGGAGATAAGAGTTAAATGGCCGAATAAACACAGATCACGAGGCTTTTATTGCAATACATTACACAGATTGCGTAGGAGAGTGTTGACTGTTGGCACCAAATAGTTTATGTCGAGAGCTGGTGAAATGTGTAGGGAGGTTTTTTGAACGTGCCCGATCAGTTAATGGTGAACGTGATTGTTTAAATGTAGTCGCAGAGAAAATATGAGGCGTTAGAATTGTTTGAACGAAGATTATTTGTTTTTTTTCTAAATATTGTGAAAAATAGTATAAGTTTTGGTGTGGCAGATATTCGCCCCCGAATAGCCTATAGCATAATATTTATTAGTAATAGCATAAGTGATGGCTTGGGAGACTTTTACATCTGCCTTGCGAGATTTTGCTATCGTAAACCGAAAACTCACAGAGGGCGCCATACTAGCAGAATCGAATATGTGCTTGCGACGCCATATTCCCACCACTAGTTGAAAATCTCACCGCGCCGCGCTCGCACGCTTTTTTTTGAGTGTCGAATTTGGTTTTCTTACTACTTTGAAAACTATCTCCATTCTGGAGCAAATTATAACCCGCAACAGCCTAGATATCAACAGTCTATGTTTGACTGAATATTTGGAACACTGTTGGCCACAAAGATGATAAGAACAACGGGAATCTTCTAGCATCTGGAACGACTGACCCTGAAGCAGCCTCGGTAAGCGATTTGCAATTTTGTCGTTGATTTTCTCGTCGAATGGTCCCCAATGTCTTTCCCATAGGCTACATAAAAACGAAGTTGGATTTGCATGCCTCCACGTGTCAAGTCGTAATTAGTTCTCATCTCGCCCTAGGAGCACGGCTATTTACACGCCTACCTCTACAAGTTTCTTCTTTATAATGGATTTTTAACAAGTTCATTGTGGCATAATCGTTGACGCCAAAACATGATAATAATTTTTTTAACTCATTCTTTATATTATATTTTATTTTGCAGTGGACTTTTGAAGCACCTAAAATGAACTAAAAAAGAGCTATTCAGCAAGTTTTCTTTAATAAGTTATGCCAGGTTTGTAGGTGCTTCTCAGAGATATCTTCAAAGTCACGTTTTACGAGTTGAAATTTAAAGCTATATTTTACAACCGTAAACTAGTGACGGATCATCGTTTCTTTACGTTTGTAAATAAAATATTTACTACTAACATCATGGTTTATGGTTTACATAAAATTCAAACTTTTTAAATGTTGATGTATTTTTTATTAAATCGTAGGAATAAAGAACGCTGCGTTTTACGTTCTTGAAAAGTTATGTTCCAGATACTAGGTTTATTACATTTTTGTAGACTTAATGTCAAACATTTTAAAGTCTACTCGAAAACTAAAACGGTAATCTTATCTATACTAATATTCTAAAGCTGAAGAGTTTGTTTGCTTGTTTGTTGAACGCGCTAATCTCAGGAACTACTGGTTGGAATTGAAAAAAATTGTGTTGGATAGATCATTCATCGAAGAAGGTTATAGGCTATATAACATCACGCTAAGACCAATAGGAGCAGAGCATAAATGAAAAATGTTGCAAAAACGGGAAAGAATATTCCTTTTTGAGAGCTTCCGTTGCGTGCACTGCGTAAGTTGTTAGAATTACGCAACAGTCATGTATGTAGTATAGGTAGGGTAGGGTAGGTAGGGTAAACGGGTAGGTAGGTAGCCAGTTGACGGGAGTGAAGCCGTGTGGGACAGCTAGTTTATGGTATAAAACGTTGAACTCACTAGGTATCTTGGCGAACTAATTTATGACCGTGGGCATGGCATATCAGTATCTTAGAGATGCTACTGCCAATCCTGAAACATCACTATGGTTTTTTTTTTTTATAGAGAATGACCGGCTGAGAATGCGATATGGTTTTAAGTCCACCTTGTGCATTTAATCTGTTGTTTTTCGTCCAATCCCCTTTTCAGTTTTGTTGGGGTTGGGTTTCTTTCTACGTCTGCGCCAGAGAGCTCTGTTCTGGGTTCTCTCAGTACTTAACTTCTCTTTCTGGACCTCTTTTAGCAAATTTAACCTCGCTCTCTTCTTTGATATTAATAAGCAAATAAAAACATAAGAGTACACAAAAATTAACCCATTTTCCTAACTTAACAGTACTTTGCCAGGAACTAGTCACTCAAAATATTGACACAACATTATTAATCCATCTTCTTCACGACATTCACCCTATTCAAACTCGGTTATCCATGGCAAACTTGACCCATTTTGTTGAATTTATTTATAGGTTTCAATGTATATTCAGCGTCAACGAGTGAGTCAAGGGCCCACGGTGTTTGCACACCTACGATTCTCGTCAGACACTTCAAAACTCTTGAGATTTCAGTCTATTGAGGATGGAATGAGAATCTTGCGAGTGGAAAGGCGTATAATGAGAATTTGTCGGCTTATTGAGCAATATTTCGAGCCTGAAATAAGTACTGGAAGGATCTATTCTTGGAGGGGGATTATTCGACGGAATTTATAGAATATCATTTCGAGCAGTGCAATGTAAGTGGGTTTTGATGAAGAGTCTTCTTTTCGTATGAAGTGTACTACGAATAAAATGCTACGCGGTTGCTACGGCGCACAGTGTTTCGTTTAGTACAAGCTAGCGGGACAAAATTCATGACGTAATTTCCAGGAATTCGTGATAACAACTTGTAAACAACCCTTCCCAGGTAAGAAATTCCAAGAAATCATTTGTTTGTTACTTCAACAAGTAATTTTGTAGAGGGGTTAAAGGTAATTTTAAAGCAAGTGCAATTTGCATTTGTAAATTAGTTGCATTTTTAGCACACTTGTGACACCATCTTAAATAATTGATATTAAAGTGAAACGATTTTCTTGTGATGGATTCTACTATTGAAGGTATGTACTTACTATTTTGACTTGTTTTTAAAATAATACATGTACATCTTTGCTGTAATTAGAGTTTATAAGAATGTTGAAATATTCCCACATATTTTTCCTTAACTTCAAACTTTAAAGGGTTGCAACTTTTTTATCCCAATGTATCCTGCTAGATTCTTCTGTATGTTATAATTGCAACATTCAAGCGTAGGTTACTTTAGTTTTTGACTCCCGAAACCGCCCGTAGATAAAGTAATTTAATTTCTTTCAGAACGAGCCATAACTATGACAAAATTGGAGTTTTTCGAAGAATGGTTAAAACATAACAAAACTGAAAGAACAAGTCGCATTTTTGATCATTTATGCGTACAACATAATCTACTAGATGCTTCTGAAGATTCACTGAGGAAACTCAAGATGAAAATTTCGAGCCTATCGTCAAAATTAAACGAAAAGTGGTCATCTTCTAAGTGTACTAAGGATGCATTTCTCACTAAACATAAAAATTGGTTAGAAGGATGCGGAATCGAAATGTTAGTGTGTGTGAATAAGCCGTGCCCTTCAACATCATCGGGGGTTCGTTCTGTAGGGCGACCCCACAAAATCTTTGATGAGTCATCAATAAAAACAAAAAGACGGAGAGTAGACGATCTTTTAGAATCGCGAAGTGCAAATGAACTAATTATTGCAACAGAATTAGCAACACGGAAAGAAGGGCATTGAAGTGTTGCCAAACAAATTCGAAGTGTCGCGGCCGGCGAAAGTTTAAAAAAAAAATAAGTGCTCTGAAGCGAGTAGGCGACTGAGTCCAGACGAAGCTTTAGCTTATTATGTAGACTCTAAATCTACTTCTCACTCGTACAAACAGACAAGAAAGTGGTCAATGAAAGCGGGACATCAAGTGTATCCATCCTTCTATAGCCTAGGTAAGTCCAAAGCTTCTTGTTGTCCTTCTGACGAACATTTTTCTGTGACTGAATCTCGAGCTGAGATTAAATTTCAGGCTATTTTAGATAAAACGGCTGAACGATTAGTTGAAGCTCAGTCGAAAGTCATTAGAAGTGTGTTACCTCGTTCATATTATACATTAATAAGCAAATGGGGTTGTGATGGCAGTTCGGGGCATAGTACATATAAGCAGAGATTTGAGAACATCAACGCTACAGACGAATTTCTGTTCGTGTACTCATTTATCCCCTTGAGACTACTTGACGGCGAAACTGTTATTTGGCAAAATCCACGACCTTCTTCTACCTTATATTGTCGTCCTATTAAAATCATTTTTGGCAAGAAGACAAATGAGTTAACAAAAGAAGAAACCACAAAAATTTTGAATGAAATAAGTCAGCTTCTTCCTACTTTATGTAACATTGATGGAACTCAGATCTCTGTTAAACACGATTTGTTGTTGACCATGACTGACGGCAAAGTATGTAATGCATTAACAGACACGCGTTCAACACAAAAGTGTTATATTTGTGGTGCCACTCCGTCTACTATGAACGAGGAGTCAAAGGACTATCCCAGCAACCAAGAACGCTTTGGATTTGGTTTATCTACTTTACATGCATGGATCCGCACTTTTGAATGTTTATTTCATATTAGCTATCGTTTACAAATAAAAAAGTGGCAAGTTAGGGGAGACAACGATAAAGCTATTGTGAAGCAACGCTCACAAGAGATCCAAAAAGCGTTTAAAGAGCGCATGGGCCTTATTGTGGATAAACCAAAACCTGGGTATGGCAATTCGAACGATGGAAACACAGCACGTAGATTTTTTCTAATGCAGAATTAAGCACTGAAATTACAGGATTAGACGTAATTCTTATTCGAAGATTTCATGTAATTTTAAGAACTTTGTCATCGGGATATGACATTAACTTTTTAGAATTCGAAAGTATTGTGGTGAAACAAGAAAATTATATCTTGATCTGTATTCGTGGTACTCAATGCCCGTTACTGTGCATAAAATTCTTGTACACAGTGCAGAAGTCATTAAATCTTGCCTTCTTCCTATTGGCCAGCTTTCCGAAGAAGCTCAAGAAGCAAGAAATAAAGACTGTCGTAGATTTCGGGAACGACATACCAGAAAACGATCACGCTGTGCCACGGATCTTCTGAGAATGCTTTTGATTACGTCCGATCCTGTAATAAACACATTCAGAGAATCACCGCGAAAAAAATTAACTACGTTACCACCAGAAGTTCTGCAGTTGATTGTCCCACCTTCATTACCATCCCAATCAACATCAGTTCGCGAATTTAGTGAGGGGGGTTATTCACTATCGGAAGATTCTAGCGAATTGGAGAGTGGTGATGAGGAATCTTCTGATGATGAGTATTAGATTCAACTTGGTAGATTTTTCTTTTATTGTTAATATGTTTACCTATTTTATTTTGTAGTAATTTTAACAATGTATTAGTTTGAAATCTTATGTATTAGATATAACATTATTGTAGACGGATAATTTTAATTTTGTACGAATTTGTTTCAAGAGTTATTTTATACATATGGATAGTATAATTGTTGTTGTCTTGGACTATTATTGTATTTTATTTGATAAGTGAATAAATAAAAACCTATTTTACACATATTTATGATTTTAATTTTGAAATACCCAGAGACATTTTTGTCTACGTATATATATATATACTACATGTATGTATAGTGCCTTACATGCATAATAATTGGGCAGACGCAGAGAATTATAACAATCAAAGATATCAGTAAACCAAAGTAGAAAATTTGGTGACTACTTCCATCTTGCATTCTTCCATCCTTTCCATCTTGCTCACCTTTGGACTTAGAGAACACAGAACGGCGTAAGGCACCTTAAATATACATAAACAATTAAAATAAGTCAAAAAATAATTTTGTCTCGCTAGCTTGTACTAGACGAAACAATGTGCGGCGTAGCAAAGGTGCTACGCGATTCATAAATAGATGAACAGAGACGTATTTGTGTGTTGTTACAAATATATTTTATTCAATAACATTATTGAATTAAATGTAACAAGATAATTTTCTAAAATATATTACTGCTGAAATTTTATGGTCAAACCAATACTTATACATTTCATCACATCTGAACAACCACCCCAGAACATTGTCTCTAATTACATGTTCGCTACTAGTCCGTACTAAAACCCGATTCTGTCAAACAGTAATGTTACAATTGATTTATAACAGTACCAGTTGATTTGTTACTGGGAAACCGCAGACTATCACTATGTACATAGTCGGGATGTTTTGAAACAAATAACCAGGCTTTGTTAACAGATATCCTTGTTAAATATTATGATTTTCATTTAGTTTGAAGGGATAATCCAAAAATACTGATTATATCCGGATAGTATGTACATTGAGGCACGTTTGCTTCTCCGTAATATTTTATTTCATATACTCAGCATATCAGTGCTAAAATAACGATTTGTTTTTTTAATAAATATTTTTTAACATTGGTAACAATGACAATATAAAACTAACTGTCAGCCTACGGCTGGCTGTCTGTTTTTTTTTCTATATTCAGCCAACGCCTACATAACCTGCTTCTGAATAAGGTTCAACAGAAAAGCTATAAAGAACTTATTACTAAATAATAAACAAATTTGACAATAATTCGAAGTTTTTTAAATTGAAATAAATGACATTAATTTGGAATCAAAGCAAAAGTGAAACCAGGGGTCTAATCCGTATATCCGTCAACGAAGTTATGGGCCCGTGTGAAAATACTCCAAAACTTGGGAGTAAAAAAAAAGTGTCAAGTTAATTTTTTCGGACAGGTAAAAACACATCGGGAGTAGGTACAACTGTAAAATTTTGTTGGCATTCATTGTTAGTTCGGGCCCCGAACGAATTATCCGTCCGTAGGTGATACGGAGTATAAAACGCCCGTAACGTAGGCCGAAACTACGGACTTCATGCTTAGAGTGTAGATCTCCAGTAGCGAAACAATTTTTATCTACACTGGGTTGATATTGAGATTAAACAACAACAGACCAGTGTAGTAAAAACAAATGTGATGCTACTGGTCTATTCAAACTGTAACTAGGATATATAGCAAACAATTTATCAATCTGTACTTTCCGCTTCACAACAGTAGCTAAAGTGCCTAGGATTTGGCTTCTAAAAAGAGCCAAGGCTTTTACAAAATAAATGGCAACATTTTATGTAACCGAGTGAAGCTATTTCGTGACAAATCCACCGTGTGTTGTGTACAAAAATAATTTGTTTGTATGTAGGGATTTCATGTTCAAACAGATTGTGAATGTGGGCATTTATTTAGGCTCAGTTTTCAAAGATAAACATAGAAATAATTTGAATGTTAAAATTATTTTGATTAGTTACAGAGCTATTGTAATTGTTGTGCCTTAATAGCTTTTCGTTTTTCTTTTGTTTAAAAAAAAACGTTTCCCTACCCTTAGAATTTCTACTGTATAGTAAATGGGTTTATATAAACATTTTGAACACACATAAATATAGCCAGACCCGGAACAAATTTCTGAAGAGTCATACATAAATTAACGTATTCGTCTTCTTTATTTTTAACCAACGACGGAAAAAGAGGAGCGTTATAAGTTTGACGTGTGTATATGTGTGTTTGTGTATATGTTTATTTGTTTAAATGTCTATGGCATCATAGCTCCTAAACCAATGAAACAATTTCGATATAGTTTTTTTTTTTAAAAGGTGACTTTATCGAGAGTGTTCTTAGCTATGTTTGATGAAATCGGTTCAGCCGTTCAAAAGTTATGGGCGTTTTACTGTTTGAATCGGACTGTTTTCACAAGATATCATGTCATAATTAAGTGTTCAATCGAAGCGTGTCTAATAATAGATAAAGTATGTTATATGAAATAAAAGTGTGTAAAATGTGTCGGGGGTTTTTACATTTATTATTTCTGGTTGGTGGCAACGAATGACGATGCAAATTTGAGAAAATTAACATCTAGAAATATGGGTAAATACATTTTCTCTTGTGGTCCTAACCTCCCAACCTTCTTATATAATATAAAATCTACACTTATATTACAAAGAGGTAAAATTTGTGAGTTTGTGAGATTGTGAGTTTGGGACGTCGTAGGGGATAATCTCTGGATCTACTCAACCGATTTAGATGAAATTTAGCAAGGAGATAGTTTAAGACCCTGGGAAGGACATAAGATAGTTTGTATTCCATTGGGATGATAAAACACTTTTTACGCGGGCGAAGCCGTGGGCAGAAGCTAGTATAAAATAAAACGAGACTTGTTCAAAATTTCAGCTTGAGTCAAGCATCTCATAGGTTTTAAGCAACTACATTTTTCATTTTCATTTACCCAACATGAGGCACGGTATTTCATAAAATATTTCCAAGTTTGCCAGCAGTTGTTATTGTTTCCATAGTTACGGAAGAATACGAGCATTTTCTGTCATGGTCGCCCGTTATTTCATCTGTTACTTCGTATGGAAGCTTCTACCAACATGCCTTTCGGTTTTTACGAGAAAATTTTCACCCCGAGGCACGCGTACGAAAAGATTGCAAAATGAATCCAGCTTTTGGAGATAGACTTTTGCCCTGAGAGGATTTTAGAAACACCAATTTTCGCCATGAAAAAGTGCCTAGTTTTTGGATGGCCTGAAGTCACCAAAAGCCAGTAGGAGTTATAACTCCTCGTCATCAACATCATCATATCACCCGCAAAACGTACACTGGTGAAAACGTACACTGGCGTCCAGCGGACTCCGCCAGGTCATCTGTCGACCAGGTGGGAGACCTTCCAACGCAGTGTCAGCGACCGTGAAAAGGCGCTGCGTTAGAATTAGAGTGCGAAAATGAAATTCTGTAATATGTCTATTATATTATAGATTTTCTCAGCTGTAGTCGGGTGACTACTGTTGAGTCGAATATAAGTATTTCATTGTATCGTATATTTTTTGTGAGAGAGTGGTGGTCCAGTGGTAACGGCCCCGACCGAGAGCAGTGGTGACCCAGTTGTAAGGGCCCAAACTTACGTGTCGCAGATCTTAAATTATTTTATCACCAATACTCTTAAAAACGGTGAAGGAAAACATCGTGAGGAAGCCGGCATGTCTTAGAAACAAAAATTCGAAGACATGAGATATCCACCAATACGCACTGGGGCCGCGTGGTGGATTAAAGCCCATTAACTCTCTCACAGAGAGGATGTGTCCCAGCAGTGGAAACATTAAAAGGCTGCTGCTGATCGAATATTTTTTATAAGATGATTCACGGACCGTTTGCAGAGGTCATGAGCATATTCGCATGAGATTCGTCCGTTCCTCGGAAAACATGTTAAGCCATTGTTCCCAACTGTCATTTAAATAACTTTTGACAGTCGTTATAGATAGCTAGAAGCCAGAATATCTGATACCAGTCTTTCAAAGAGATATCGTGTAACCCAGTTACTGGATTGACGAGGTCAGCTAAGCAGTCGTTACATTTAAAATACTGGTAGTCAGCTGGATGATGGTTAGACTGGAATTAGCTGACCCCAACATAGTTGAGAAAAGATCAAGGATTTCTAATTGCATTTCTTTTGACGAAAATTTCAGAGCTATAAATAGCTGAAAATGCAATAATCAGATTAGGGATGCCTGGCTGGAGGCTCCAGTTTAGTCTCCACAGGATCGCCCGGTTAAACAGTAACCAATCACTCTGATTGAACTGCGAGAAAAAAAATTAACGTATTAAGATATTTTTGGTGGTAAAAGTACTTATTTAATTCTCTATTCAATGTAATCGCCTCAGTAATTGAGCTATCAGCAGTTAAGTTTATTTTCATGACAAATTGTTACGATAATCATGCCTTTTTTACGACTGGCAATGTAATAAAAATACTTACGCCACCCTATTACGTTGCTCGTTATCATGGATAATGTCAACATCTGCTTACACTAATAAATCATACTTGGAATATCTAAGTGCTCCAGAGTAGGCGACAAACGCTTAGTATAAATACAAATGTAACAAACGCACAAAGTACCCTAATTATTACTAAGCGCAGGTTATATTTCGCCATACATATAAAAATTGTTATAAGTCTTAAAGTATGAGATCATACTGCAAAAATCGGCAGGTAAATTGTTTTTAATAAAACTAGATTTTCATGAATGATTCTTGACAATAGAGTAGCTTACTGCAGTATTGCCAGGCCCGATCTGTTTGCATACCTACAGTGTTTGTTTATTTTGCCCTACGCTACAAATTTATCCTGAGTCGTGAGTGCGTATGCTACCTAGATGACAATCATCTAGGTTTTAGTTAGTCGCCATTTATGGGTTACCAGGTTTAGCAGATAAACGGATAACCCACACATTGCGGCTAACCTGAGCTAACAACATTATTTTCTTCTATTTTCTGCACTACTTTCTTTAAATGACGATTCACTTGAAAAAATCATATATTTGAGTTTCAGAACTATCAGATATAAATTTTATTTAAGTAATTTCGGCTAGATATTTTCAGGCAACTCTGCAGCAATCTATTTTACTATCAAGTATCATTTACTACCTGTAACATTGTTTTAAGTGTTTTTGTGGAAATAAAAATTATTATTATTATTATTATTATTATTTTACTATCAAGTATCATTTTTGAAAATTTGGTTAATTGAATACCAATACCTAAGATCTAAAAAACTATAGTACAAAATTCTTGATATAAATATTGATATAAAAAAAAACGCACTAAGTACCTAATTATTACTGCCTTACTCTGCCAAGAATACATGCCTGTTGTTATTTATATATTATTAAATGGATAAATAGGCTGTTTTTCTTCAAATACTAACATGTTAGGTGATATTACTATTTAGGGAAAAGAAAATGCTTAACATTTTCTTTTCCCTAAATAGTTTATTTATTTAGGAATTTTATTTATGTCACACTAATATTAAAAAGGCGAAAGTTTGTGAATGTGTATGTGTTTGTATGGTTGATACTTCTTCACACTCAAACAACTAGAAGGATCTGGATGAAATTTGGCACAGAGATAGATTATAGTCTGGAATAACGCATAGAATTTTCATCCCGGTATAATGTTCCATTGGGATAGTAAAACACTTTTCACGCCGCGATCGAAGCCGCTGGCAGAAGCTAATTATTATTATAAATGTGAAAGTTTGGATGGATGTGTGCATGTTTATTACTCAATCACGCTAAAACGGTTGGAAACATCTGGATGGATTTAGGCATAGAGATAGATTACAGTCTGGAATAGCACATAGGCCTTTTATTCCATAATCATATTCACGCAGGCGAACCCGCTGGCAGAAGCTAGTTTTTTAAGCACTAGAAACAACGATAGAAAGTCATAAGTTCTGGAATCTTTCTTATATTTCAAGCAACATTTTTCCACACAATCTACATCCTAGTTTTCATAACCAAGAACAGTGACACGCTTACATTTCATGGCGCTACTAGATAAACTCAAACTGCACCACTTCTCATTGTCATAGAACACTTTATACAAGAATATTTTGATATCTTAAAAATAAAATTAAAGAAAAATACAAACATTCCTCTTTTCAATTTTTCAATATTGACCCCATCTAACACCTGAAGGCAGGCTGTCTGAATAATCCTATTTCTCGAGACTTTTCGTAAACATGTCGTATTTACTCGATCCTTGGGAGTATCGACTCGTTTCAGTTGAGGGATTTGATCACCTCCCGATGTGACTGCTTGTACACCAAGACGGTTTTTGCATGCAAAGAGTTTTATTTCTGAATTTTTTAACAAATTTCTCGCTTGTTTTTTGTATGTATTTAGCTTTTTATTTTAAACAAGTCTTCGACTTCATGTTATTCTTGTTGTGACTACACGCCAATTATCTCTATATTTTGGTTACCGAATATTATTTTATATTTCAAACTGCGCGTGGCCGCCATATGTGCGAAACACATTGAGGCACGGACTTGGGTTTAAAGATCGGTTTGACAGGCAACGTCATAAACTATGAGACAATATACATTTCTAAAACAAAACCTTTTAAAGAAACTCGTAAATTGCCTCTTGATGTAAGGGCTGTCAAGACAAAAAAAGTATTTCAACGAAATTCTAAAGAGACATTGAATATCCGATTTCTAACACGAACCCGAAAACCATAAATTAAGATTGGCCAAGAGGCTGCTAGCCGTGAACAGAGTACCGTGGTATTTTTTAGAAATCGCAGGCGCCCGAAGGCGGCGCATGGCGGTGTGCGGGCGCCGGGGTTCTATAGATGGCTAGGGCAGGTAGGGAACCCAAGGATGTTGGGAAGGGGAGAGGACACTGAGCTTTAGGCAGGGAAACAGGACGGACTGATTTTGAGAGATCAAGAGAAGTCGAGTTATAGGGTATTACTTTGGAACCAATAATTGAAAGTTGTGTCGTTGTAAATATCGTGGTAACGAGTTTAATTATTAATTTAAATTATAATTTAGTCTTATTTCGTAATAGTATTGTGTGAGTGAGTGCCTGAATGATTGGGTAAGTTAATATTTATATAACGTAGTTAGGGACAAATCACTAATGTACACTTTATTCTATCATGGCGAGAACTTGTATTTAACTCCTAATCCACACCTCGACAGATATTTGTCACTAGCATTTGGTCTAGGGAAGCGGTGAAGTCTTCCTTCACACTTACAAGCGCTAATTTCATCAATTGTTACACTCTACAATTACCACTTTGATTATGGGCCATTATTTAGAGTTAACTGACATAACACACATGGAAGGCGGAACCGCTAATATCCACTATTTGTATAAAATAGGCTAAATGGCCTCCCTTAATTGGGAACGTAGGACAACCAATTGTTTGTTGACAAATACTGGTTCCTATAGAAGGTCTGGCTCAGAACACCTTGCGTAATACTTGCTGTCGCTCAGATCCAGGGAGGGGGGTAGGCTTCACACGGTAGGCTTCACAAAGAACCCCAGACTACATCGTCTAAGGACGCTTAGGGAACGTGTCTCGTTAAAACTAACCCACGCCGTTTTGTAGGCAGCTCAAAATCGTCACTATTTAGCGAGACATGACTTTGGATGGGTACCGCTCCTTAGCGGTCCCGAAAATCCACGCAATGGGTAGATTAAGGAAATGAGAAGCGACGAATAAATCCGCTCCGACGTACAGCAAGTTTTGGCAATGAATTCTGCACCAGACCGAGTCTGCGCTACGCCTGCATAGTATTGTATTGAGTTAATAAAGGTTGAGTAGATCGAGGGTGAGCTATTTATTATAGTGCGCGTCCAGTAATTCTGGGAGCATGTCTTGTTCAATGGCAGAGGCGCTTAGGCACAAACTGTCCTTTGTCTTAGGATTGGGTAAGACATGTTTAAGTTTAGGGAAACATGTATTGCTTGGACCGTTGCGTAGCCTTCTCTAAGGCCTCGTGTTCTAGGACCAGCATTACACGTACGACGTGCCTGCTGTACAGGCAGTCTCACGTCACTCGGGTGGGAAATCTAGACAAATATCAATGAACTCATTAACGTAAATCAAGTAAACGTATTTATCAACGCAAGCGTAGCGTTCCTTCCTATTTCCTTCCGTTAGGTAAATAATGCAATTTGCAAACCTTTATCTAGTTAACTTCATATATCACAATTGTTTTACCTATAAAGCCCTTATGGCTAACAGACAGAAATGTGTGCTGGGAGTTTGTTTCATAATTTCTTCTTACCAGCTATTGCACATAGGAAATGATGGCGGGTTGGGCGCTTTTGGGGCTGTCTTTAGGAGAGTTGATCTAATCAACTGCAGTTACTTCTAGAGTTAAAACTCTCTGACAAATTATTTAATTGTATTTGTATTAATTCTTGAATGTATATTCACTACCCGTGACCACTATTCGGTCTTTGATGTAATACTCTATACATTAGTGTAAAGGGTTTCTCACACAAGATTCAGTTAATTATAACAATTTAGTTAATATCCCCTTAGTTACGTTTTATCCTTCTAAACCACTTCCAAGTTATAAATTTATAACTGTGAATTCCAAAACAAAAACAAAACATAATTTGGTATTCACTATAATCGGAAGAGAACCATCCAGTCAATGGTGCGAGGTTCATTGGACAGCGCGGAATGGCGGGGCGCTGTCTCTCTTTCATCAAAAGAGCCGACTTTAACTGTAAATCTAGGACACGTTTAGGAAAAACGAAATTTTGATCAGCCTAGGGTCGTTTAGGAACCGTCACATTGTCTCAGACTCAAATAAAATTTATTGAAACGATTCAAATAAAAGCGCGCATAATTTTTGCAAAACTCAATTTAATGAACTTTACAAATGTTTGATAAAATATTTATTTTGTTTCGCTTTTTCAAAAACCTTATTCTGTGCCTTTATGTTTGTGCTAAATAAATGTATTTTCTTTCTTGTCTTGTTTGTTACTAAGTGTAGGTGGTTTCAAACATAATATTTAGAACACACATTTGGTAGAGTAAATTAGTTTGGATGCCATCCAGTCTTGTTCATTAATTAAAACTGAATGATCTAGGTTTATGTCTGTTTGTTAATACTAAACTTCACTGGTGAAACATTCATGTTAGCTCTGAAACATGTACGTTTCTAGGTTATGACAACAAAGTCTTGGGACACTAACTGGGATGAAATATGACACGTTTCAGTTTATTTTGGACTAAGGCCACATACTTGGAAAATAAAACCGGGCCATATTTCTGTAGTAGTAAGTTATATCTTTTTGGACCACTGCAAATGACTACAAGATTTTTCTTGCTTCCTACTTTGGTCGCGGGCGTGTCTTTAGAAGCTCTTCGTCTCGAAAAGATGTTTTTTTTATATTTTTAAATGTGTTCTGTTTATTTTTTTTTTAATATACGTTTCCGTTTGCATCCAATAAACTTATATTGAAATTGCTACA
Organism: Orthosia gracilis; assembly: GCA_947562075.1. Lineage (NCBI taxonomy): Eukaryota > Metazoa > Arthropoda > Insecta > Lepidoptera > Noctuidae > Orthosia > Orthosia gracilis. Next base: position 32,238,344 of record OX387266.1, read on the forward strand.
AAATCTAACAAGTTAAAAAAAAAACATTTTGTCAAAGCTTTAAAAATATACTGCTATGCAAATCCTCGTAAAATTTAGTGAACGAGTTTATTTTATTATACCTGACTAACCCCAACCGTAATTGATTCGTTTCTTGTTAAAACGTTTTATTAATTCTATTAACTATTCACTGACTCCTCGTTGGTATAGTGATCACAACCAACTCACCAACAACAATAATCCTAAGTTCGATTCCCGCATCGGGCAGTGTTATTGGGTTTTCCTTAACATTTCTCAGCCTGATGTTCAGTTTTTTATTATTATTTATGTTTATTTAATTTTTTTGTTTTATTTATTTTATTTACTTTATTTATTTTGTTTATTTTATTCATTTCATTAATTTTATTTATTTATTTGCCTATCTACAATTGTTACACTGTTTACCCTAATAACACGAGCAATAAAGTGATAAAAGTTCTCGCGCTTGACCACTCTATCTCATCGATGGTAAGACATTCTAAAAAAAATACGGATTTCTGCCCGCTTGATGGCAGAAGGCTCGCCTCCTATTACATGGAACTTAATCATAAGTGACGAAATATGTGTACTAAAGTGGCACCTCTGTCTTATCTTGCCGTGAATACAGGCGTGTTGTTATGTAATAATTAATTCAACAGTCTTTTCCTCCTGATTAATTCCGATGAGGGCCCCAAACCACGTAAATTCCTTTAGGACACATCAAACGCTATTGGTTGCTGGTTTTATTGACCACTACTCTGGCTGCTAGCATTCCCCGAAGGCTGAATATATGGCTGGCCTCGCCCTGAAAAAGTGTTTACAAGTCGATATTTCCCCGACGACGTCTTTAAGAAATTGTTACACAGTGAAAGAAGAGTTTGTAGGTTACGGGGCCAGTTTGCTTTGGAGCATTTAGGGTATCTGCTTACTTAGGTGGTGCTAGGGGATGATAAAGTACTAACAAAGCTGGAAGCTGGTGATGCACCATTTCAGTATCTTATGGTTCATACGTGGCCGAATTTTGGTTAAGACATCACTATTCACTACATATTATAAAACAAAATCGCACGTCGCGTCTGTCTGTCTGTTCGCGATAAACTCAAAAAACTACTATACGGATTTTTATGTGTTTTAACCAAAAGACAGAGTAATTCATGAGGAAGGTTGAGGTGTATAATTTGTTATGGTTTTGCGTAAATTGGTTGAAATATGACGATAATTGTTGAAAAGGTCGGCAAAAGTCCAGCCGCCTGGGTGCTTTCATCGAAAGCGCTGCCTAATCCCTTTGAGATATAACAAAACAATGTAAGGTGGGATATTCCTCTTTTAAAGGTTTACAGAAAATTTATGCGCAATAGCATTAATCTATCTTAAGTAAGTATAGCTTATAATACCCATTCGAACTTCAAAAAAAATGGTCACGTACAATGCGGTAGTTGAAAAGTTATTCAAACGGATAAAGTATTAATCCTCATCAACTTAAATAAGTTAGTTACCTTAAGCATCTCATACACATTATGATTATTCTTTTACACCATATAATTTAAAAATTTAAATGAGTATCCTAGAAGTAATCGCAAAATAAACACTAACGCATGCGCAAACAAATTCAAACGCAGTTTCACATAGATGACAGGCATCGCGTGATGCGACAAAACATTTAGGCATAATATGCTCTATTATCCATGCGAAGCCCGGGATGGTCGCTAGTATAATTATGTATAAAATAAGAATCATTGATGCGACGAAGAAGAAGAACAAATTATATTTAATTAAGGCAACAGGGTTGAGAGCTGATCCATACACGAATCTGTAATTCTGCTTACCCACATCTGGCATAAGCATATTCGTTCTACCTACTGCTTGGTGTAAGTCTTTCCACTTTTTAGTTACAAAAGCTACACTGTTTTTTGCAAGTTTTATCCAAGTCTTATAAGTTATACTTTGTTTTGTAGGTCATACCGTCATATTCAGTTAAAATTAATTTTAATTTAAGATAAACACACATCAAAATCACTGATCAAAAATTTTCTAATTCCAGTCACTCCCGTTTTTCGGTTGAATTCACAGCAAAAATAAACCAACCTAATTTCAGAGCCTTGCAACGAAAACAACTTTTTAGCTGTTGAACAACAAGTCATTTTCATCGTCACTTCGGTAGAAACTCCGTTACTGCCAGTAACTGAGCTTGTTTTGTACGCCGTATACCACACCTGTGACTGTATTTGATTTGCTACTACAAACGAAAATACCCGCTTTGATTAGAAAAAAATATGGTTTCACAGTACAGAGATTTTTTTCTAGAATCTGATTGTTGTTGGAACACTGTGTTTTAGTTTTCAAAGTGGAGGTTGAAACAGGTTTTCTTTCTTTTATTCTAGTTCGTTATTACGTGTGGATAAAAAGACCAGGTTTTTTCCACGTGTAGCAGGTTATTATTTTTCTCACGAAAATATAATTATTAAAGATGGATTTGATTGGGAATTTTGAATATTCACGATGCCTGTTTTTTATGATAACTTGATAAGATACCGTCCTGTTATCTGAGGCTCCAGAGAAGTATCATTCGATGTCAGTGAATGGCGATAGTAGAAGTATCCAAATGAAAGGGAATGATCACGTGCTTTTTCGATATCGTTTGTTTGTTTGTTTGTTTCCCCAACAATTTTGCCTTAATGATATTTACTATCGCCACGCTTTTGATGAATAGATTGTCACTTATCTTGGGCCTCTGGTTGCCTTGTATTTGGAAGCTATCGCCTGAAAAACAAATGATTACTATTAATAATAATTCGCTTTAAGCTCAAGGGGCTACTTCTATTTTCTCACTATTCTATAAGAAATATATAATAAGTAGTATGTTATACAATTCACCGGAATTTTACTACACATTTATTTTTAAAAGTTTGTGACGAACAAGGCAATCACTTTTATTTCATGTTAGCTGCCAACATGTTCATACACAAATAAAATAAAAATTACCAATAAATTATTTTTCATTCATTGTGTATCGAATCACGCCATTGTCCCCCATAGTTATGAACAAAAAATTGCAACTTTCACACGGATTTAAAATAAAAAAAGCCAAAAGCCTCGGGCAGACGAGAACTGCAATTATTCCATGTATTCTAAATTCTGAATTCAGACGCGAAGCACTAACAATCACCATTTGTATTCAAAGTAACGTTTGAAAAATCGTCATAAAAATTCCAACGGTTGGCAAAAACGAAACGAAATATTTCATAGTACAGAACAAACGTCGAAGTTGATGCAATAAAGATGAATAAAGACTTTTAATAATAAATATATACAGCTCATGTTACACTATAACATTATACAGGCAAAAGTTTGTGAGTGTGTCTGTTTGTTACTTCTTCATGCCAGAACGGCTGAACTGATGAAATTTGGCACAGAGATAGATTATAGTCAGGCATAGCACAAAGGATACTTTTTATCCCGGGAATATGTTCCCTCGGGATAATTTTCGACGTCCACGCGGGGAAAGCCGCTGCTAGATGCTAGTAATACATAATTTCGCTCGTAATAAGAAATACGAGTACTTACGTTTTATTTAACGGCAAATAGTCTTTCGTTAATAACTTTTAGGTGAATCCCGTATTTTCATGGAATGTTTGCATTCTAATCTCAGTTTCAATCTGTCAAAAACACCTCTCGTCTTTGAGAATTCATTAAGGCGATTTAAATAATATTTAAAATAATCTTTATCTATTCATGAATAAAAGACAACCATACAGAGTAACTTAATAATATTAATCAAGAGTGTGTTAAAATTAGAAGTAAGTGTGACGTCATTAAATCATGAATTTTCACTTTTTAAGTCACAATGGTTTGCTTCTTAACACAAACTTTCGTATTTATTAAGCACTTACCGACAATTGTACAAGTACCTACCTAAATTATTATTGTGTTGTCAAATACCTACAATTTTAAGAGTACCCACCTAAGTAAATATTTTTGTGTATACAGGAATTAACTCTTAATTTACATTTAGGCCACAATGATGATATTTCTTTAAAATATTACGTAATTTATAATGATAATTGTGACGTATACTGGATTTTCTATTGCTATTTTAGTATTATAAGTCTTTTGAGATAATTAGAAGAAGACTGTCAGTTACTATCAATATTCTTTCGAATATTGCTTAAGAATGACTAAATAGTCAATATTAAATTCCTTAATTTTCTTGATACGTTTTAAAATGGTTTCATTACATAAGAATTGATTTTTGACCTAATTGTGAGATTTATAGCAATGTGGAAAATGTTGGGGATACCGCGCCATTTTCTCACATTTGACGTATTGAGACAAGTCGACTCGTTACTATAAAATTGGATGTAATTCGTAAGTTGATTTACTTTGTTGTGAACTACAAGACAGTACAGGCCAGATATTATATTGTGAGTGTGATAGTGATATTGTCTTCCTGAATTCTTATATTTTGTGAGAGATCGACTATTGTGTAGTCGATCTTTCACAAAATATAGCTTTACGTAGGTTATTTAGTATTATAACTTTATTATTGTTAATGGTTGTGTTGAAACTGTACCTGTATCATATTTTGGCCTTTATTCCTAATATTATGTTATATTGATATACAGGCTAGTCATATTCTTACCTTACCCTTGTTTTGATTCTGTAACATTGTGAAATGTTACAAGATTCATCTTATAATGATAATCATAGAATTAGATCTTTATTGTAATAAACGATATTTACATGGTTGTAAAAGATATCTATAAATACCATAGAAGAGCTTCCGTGGAGTTTCTAGCCCTTTTTCTCCACGAGAACTAGTTTAGCGAACGGTTGGTAAGCTCTCTGAGCCATGAATTAATTAACTAACTAACTAGCCTTGTCTTTCTGTGCTTTTTTTCATAAAATCTTTCCCTTATACACCACATACATAGAAACTCTGATTCACAGTAAATAAACAACAACCATCTTGACATTCCAAGCTTGCTATCTTGGTAAATATCGATACTTTCATACGGATTTCCTTCATGATTCTAACAAGTGAAGGCTTGTTTTCAAAAAGCACCATAATAGTCCGTCAGGATTTCAAATCTCTAGTGGGAGTCGTAGAACATAAAATTTTGAAATACAGCTGCTTTTAGTTACAAACGAAGCAAAAAGAAGTAACAATACTTCTGTAATGAACGATCATTTTCTCTTTTCAAAATGTTTGGTAACACACATAACCGACTACAACGTGAAAAACCACTAAGGATTTCCTAGAAAACCGAGGTTATTAAATCTAAAATCCGATTCTTTGCCTGCTTCAGCGAACTCTGAATCCTTTCATTCTCAACTCCTAGTCCAAAGCTTTTAACTCCCGCATCTATTCGCTTGAGGCCAACTTTTTGTTCCTCAAACAAAACGACACATAACAAATCTAGAGTACATTCTGAAGCCTTTGGAACAAAGCGATTGTTTCCTCGTTTATTCTTTGGGGACGCTCCTTTTGTCGACATGCTGTGGTAATTAGATATACTATGTATCACAATGCTTCACGTTTAAAAGCTTTGTTCTGTTATATTTAAAGCAACTGTATAATTAGAGTTAAATGGAATTATTTAGGTTTCGTGAAACCTTGATTCAATAGAAGCTTCGCTTTGAGTTTGATGAAGGATAATTTAAATTTGATTGCGCACAGAATTCAATTAGACATAGTACCTAATCTTCCGGTGAACTTATTATAATAATGTTAGTGAAATGGTTATTTTATTAAGAATGGAATCGGAACTACGACAAATATACAAATAAATTGGATCTTCCTTATGAAGATATTTTTTGGAAGTCACCTATTTTCAAGAAAATACCCATCTTTGTGTACGAGGTTAATAAAATGTGTTAAGGTATCTTATCATATTATGTTCATCATTCAACAGGCCTTAGTGCACCATTCAAGTTGACCTCAGTTTTCCCAAGAACACTGCTCATCCCGGAACGATAGCTTTACTAAATATTATACACCAGACATGTGAGGTATAGTTGTATGACATAAAGAGATAAATGTACAGCTTATTGTATAACCCAGCTAAGTTTAGTGCAAACATACATTATCAACTACATACGATTGCCTATGAGCCATATATTATACTTTTAGGATGTGGTGCGAGTTACAGGTTTTAAGTTAAATAGTAGTTAAATATAGGAGCTGTTTCAAGCTAGCGTTTTGGAATTCATAGAATAAATAAAATTTCTCTATTTGCCTGTTTATAAAATATACAGGCAGTTGATTGATACCGTGAAAACCAAATCCATTACTGCTGAAAAATGACTGAATCTGCAGATATTATATTAGGAGAAATAATTCTAACTGTTTTATAAAAAAAAAACTCTTTGAAATATGTTAACAGTCAAGTGTGTGTTTGGTGGGACCACGAAAAAGTTTTGTCCCACCAATGGGACATCGCAGTGATACCACGGTTCCGAAGTGGTTGTTTAATACTATTACTGATCAGGTGTTTTGAGTTAAATCACTGCAAAAGTGCACCAGTAGTATTTATCTTCATCTTATAATATCGATGAGACAGAAATATTACGTTACATTTTATCGCTTCCGCCTATAAATCAACCCAGTGCAAATATCAGCTTTCAAAGGTAGCGTGGGGCGTAATAATGATTGATGTCCACATTACCATATCTGGCCCCTATTTATCTTATATAAATCGCAATTGACTTGACGCGATCCGTTTATGGCGATATATAACGGCTATGTATTAACTGTAGTATGTAATTTAATATCTGCGTCGATAGTAATGTGATAGATATGGGTCTGATATGATGTTTAGATGAAAAGAGATATATGAGAAGGGAAGGATCAAAGAAACGAGGGATGGGCTGAGTGAAAGATGGTAATTATGTCCAGAACGAGGGTGGTTATTGAGATGATGACTTAAGGCTATATTTCCCGCAGTATACCGCCAGTATGAGCCAGAATATTATTATTCAACATTCTTTTGGACGTTACGAGTAAGCATGTCAATACCTCGCCCTGCTTACTCAGCAGCCTCTGCACAAACTCCCATCCGAAAGGAGCAGCAACAGCGAGATTTTTTTACCAAAAGTGCAAACACAACCGAGAGGGCGTCAAAGAGTCGCAGTACACCGGCTCACAGTATGATGCCCCAGCTACTAAAAAAGGGAAGGCAGATAAGGAGGGCTTCGTGACGGTGGCGTCGAAACGAAGGAAGCCCACTTGCCGAAATCGATGCGATTCTCGGGACCCTAGGGTCCCGGACCTTTGAAAGGCGTACCAGGGGCCGTAACAAACTCGCAGAGGCCTTGTTAGACATGTGAAATGAAAAGTGACACCAACCAGCAATTATTCTTGTATGCACTAAATAAAGACTCTGGATGAGTTAAGCATACACGCATAAAGGAAGACGCGATAAAGCGAAGTCCGATGTTAGCATCAACATGCGACAAAGCCCCAAAAACACACCACTTTCATAGGCACTACAACATAATGCTTACAGAAGAACGATGTGACTACTCAGGCCCGAAAGAGATGAGAGTATATACAGACGGATCGAAGACGGACTCCGGAACCGGAGCTGGAGTCTTCTCACACGACTTGAATATAAATATATCCAGATCGCTAGGAGGGTTCAACACCGTCTATCAGGCGGAGTGTGTGGGCATTATTCTAGCGGTCCACGCCCTAGAAGTCTTGAGCCGGAGAAGCAAAGAGGGTTACGGACTCCCACATAATACTCATCGAAATTAATACTAGAATGTCATAACGCATTAGAATAAATAACTGTATCTAATCGCATCACGGTGACACTGCAATGGATAAAGGGACACAGCGGATCGCTTGGCAAAGAAAACCAGGAGCTCTAATTAACTTCTGGAGCGAGTTGGGCTAGTTGGAATAACCACCAAACGGCCACCATGGCCCACGCACAATGGTCCACCTGAAGGACTAAGTGCGGAAACCAAACATAGATCATATATAAATTGACGCTTCACGTAGGAGTTTTACCGAAAATGAACAGGATTAGTTTTACTACCTACCTTAAAACAAATAATTATTTTATTGTTACGTTCTACCTCCAGAATGAAATGCTGCAGAAGTTAACTAAAGTACAGAATTCAAAATCGTACCTTGAACGTAAGAAAATGGGGATAATTAGCACATAATATGATCCGATAGTCCTAATTAAAGAGTTATCAGACAAAGGACTTTATCAGAAGACTAAAACAAAAGACGGTAGATTACAAACGCAATCTATATAGACGTAATTTTCGCTCCCTTTTGTCTTATAATTTGGTTGTTCATGTTACAGAAGTACAGTAGAACTATTTTTTTTTCGTGGTTATTCAGTCGTCGGAATTCTATTAGACTGCCAAGTTTATTAAGAGCGTCCGGTCTGCACCAAGTGCAAAGGGTATCTGATAGAAATCCGACGTTTGACGAAACTCGAAGTTTGCCGGGGGACATTAAGAAAATAGTTGCACTGTATGTATTTAGGGTCTTTGTAAATTGGTACTATTTTTTTAGTCTAGACAGTAATTTGGAACGTCTCATTAGTACTAATGAGCACACAGTTTCCCAAGACGGACCTTAGCAGTTGGTCGAGAAACTTTTGGGATCGGAAAACGGATAGTTTTTCTGCCTTTTAGACAATTATCGCTACTTACAAATAGTACTAGTAAGTATACTTGTATTGTTGCCTATTAGCGATAATTGGGGTGTTGAAGAAATCATCTTATTATCGTTTTAGAAACAAGAGCTTGTTTAGTTTTAGTAAATAGTACAGAAACAATAAAATTATAAGGATTGTGTCTCAGGAATTATTTTCAGATTTTAAACCATTTTCTATACTAACCAACAACTAGGATCCGTAGGTCGATAGTGTAAGCAACACAGCAATGAAGAGATCCATATGAAAATCAAGATTACCGACATAGCCCGAAAAATTACCAACAGCTGATAAGCTGTATGAGTCTTGGTGGTTCTGGAGTGGAGACCGCGTATATTCAAAGACGCAGCTTTGAAAGGCCTTCTACAAGGTGGACTAATGACCTGGTAGGGGTCGCAGGAGTCCGCTGGATACTAGAAATTAAGAACGGGTCGATGTGGCAATTTTCGATATCCAGTGGATAGTATATTTTTTTATTTTATAAATATAGGCTCGCGCTTGACCACTATCTCACCTGATGGTAAACGATGATGTAGTCGACGGTGGAGCACGCTTGCCTAGAAGTAACCTATTCACTCTTGACTTAAAGACGCCTAGACCCCTTTTCGGCAGAAATGATTATGATGGACTATTTATTGTTTGACTTTCCCTTTAGAAATCGATTACGAAACGTGTAATAACTCATTATTTTAATCATAATACATGAAAGCGTTAAATTGCTGCTTTAGTTGCTATTATGGAAGCAATATGAATAGTGTTGAAACGCGAGTGTTTCAACGAATAAAATATTGATTCGATATAATAATATTCACAGTCGAAACGATTTACGACAGCCGCTTAACGCAGCAATATTAAATTTAGTTAAATATTCTACCTATGTTGTATTGAAATTCAAAGTAGGCTTGCTATATTTCAATATTGTTTTGAGCGTCCTTGTAAAAGATTTGCTTAGTTATTTTCTTTGGGTGCTTCAAAATGGAATATAAATATTTCTAAATCAGCTAAAGCACCTTATTTGTTTTCAATTTCTTACTACAGCATAAATCTACTTGATAGATATATAGGAGTGCTGCTGAAATGTTACAATTTTTTCAGTAATCTATTGGTCTCCTAGGGATACATCGATAAAACCACTATAAAGTATTAGGTACTGAAATATACCTCCCTAAACTCGGGTCATATATCTGCTATGAAATATTATTTTTCCCTGCCCACTTTCATATACTTACTTGTATTTATTCATTCATTGCAACGGTGGAAAGGGTTTAAGTTGCCCAATGATTGTTTTGAAAATGTATAATATGTCAGATTATGTATCTGACATATTACACATTTTCATGCTTCTTCTTCTTCTGTAGTCCATGAAAAACACTTCAAATATTTTGGGCCCAGGAGGCAGTCATGCCGATTGCGGTGACAATGGCGAGCATAAGGTTTGCCAAAGAGTAACTATATGCCGTGTGTGGACACTTGGGACACTCCAGCACGTGTATCATATTTAGTTAACGAGGTGAGGAAATGCCAGCTTAACGCAAGGTTAAAACGTTATGGTTGCGCCAACTTGCAAAATATGATTGACATCCGCTGTTTCCTATACCTATCCCTTTTCCGCACATCCTCGCGAGTGAATAGGAAGATATGCGCCGTCATTTTGTTTTGAAAATGGCTTCCGAATTTGAACCGCACCGCTTACGCATATGGCGTTGCCTCGCTCCGTGGAAAAATATTGATAACTTTGGAATTACCGCGGTTTCGCGTTGTTTCAGTGCCACGAAGACGCTACCACGCGGTTCCAGAAAAGGTTTGTGCATCCTCTCCTAATTATTTTCGGGTTGTACTCTATTGTCCATCAACCCCGCAACTCGAATTACCTATCATCAAGCGTTTGTCAATCGTTTTGTTTCGCACCGCATATACAGTCCACTAAACGCGCCACCATTTTTTTTTTGGTCCCTCTCACCGGATAGTTCGATATTTGAATTTGAATTAGGTATCTACATATTTGTTGTAGTTTAGTATTTAGTATTTATTCCATTTGGGAATAAACGCACCGCAGTTTTATACCTAACGCAATTCGTTGTTTTTTTCGCATATTGTTCATCTATTGCCTGCGTAAGTAAACAATACCTGTAATACATACGCAGCTATAGATCGCTAGTACTAGTTATTCATTCGGAAGTCAAGTATTTGTAAGTATCAGAAACAGAGACAACCTAGTGGGTGAATAAGAATTGATTTAAAAGTACCTACGGTTCGTTTATTTCACGCGCAGTTCGTTTCTAACTGCCTACCCACTTTTATTAGTTATTGTCCGCGTCACTGTTCTTTAGCGCTTATCAGTAAAAATAACTTTATTTTGTTTGTTTACCGCATTGATAGTGTATAATAGTTGTTTACGATGCCTCCAAAGGACAACAAAGTTCAATTGAAACTTTTATATGCTAAAAGAGACATGCTGTTTTCACGCGTGCAATCTATTTGTGATAATACACTCAAAACAGCTGATCTAGCTGTTAGAGATTCGTTCTTATGTTCTGTAGAAAACTTGGATAGTTTGCGCACGGAATTTGAATCCGTAATTCATGACATTAATGTTTTAGGGATAGAATTAAATCCGGATTCCGCTGTAAGTTATCAAGCTTTGGCGTCGTTCGATGATTTGTTCTGTCGCATCAAACGTGTCGCGAGAAGCTTGGAGATGCCGTCTGTCCATCAGAGCCAGGCAAACAACACTCGCGATCGACCTAAATTACCGCCCATTCAGATACCTGAATTTAACGGTGATATTCGCAATTGGAATCTGTTTATAGATAGTTTTGAAAACACTATAGATAAGAATGTCTCTTTGACAGATCATGAAAAATTATATTATCTGGTTGAAAAGTTAACTGGTAAAGCTAAAACTGTTTGTGCCGGCATTACTTTTAGTGCCGAAAATTATACATTAATACTAAAAACTTTAAAGTCAAAATACGAAGACAAAAGATTAGTAGCTACCGCATATTTAGATCAGTTATTCGAATTGAAAAATATTACGGTTTGTAATGAACACAATTTAGAGGGGTTTTTAGATACTTTTGCATCATCTGTTCGCGCAGTAAAAAACCTAAAGGTCGATGACCTCTGCGACTTTTTGTTTTTGTATTTGGGTTTAAAGAAATTAGATAGTGAAACTGTTCGTTTATTTGAAATGAACCATCGCAGTAGTAAACTGCCGAAATTCAATGATTTAGAATGTTTTGTACGCGACCATATTAAAATATTACAACGCACTTCGTCAAACCGTGAAGTTACGAAGAAAGTAGTCACTAAATACGACCGTCGAACGGATGCGCCTTCGAAGTCACAAAAGTCGACACATACGTATGTGAATACTGCACCTGTACAATCTATTTGCTCTTTGTGCAATAGTCAACATCCGCAATTGTACAAGTGTTCTGGTTTCTTAAAATTTACACCTTATGAACGTTATAAGTTTGTTCGCGATAACAATTTGTGTTTTAACTGCCTAAGTGACAAGCATCGGGTTACGGCTTGTAATAGTAGTCAAAGTTGTCGTAAGTGCCCTTCAAAGCACCACACTTTACTACACAAGGAGAAAGGTCCTAATAATGCCGCATCCAATGTGAGCACAGTTAGTTTATCAAGCGGGGACACGCCGCAGCCGCAGCCAGCGCGCGACGTTGCCCGCTCGCAGGACGCCGTAAGCGACGTCACGTTGTGTTCGATGTCCGCTAGCCGTGCGTGTACTACTGTATTGCTCGCGACCGCTCACGTTGTTGTTCAGGATGCTTTAGGTAATCCGTGTCTTGTTCGAGCGTTGTTAGATTGCGCTTCGCAGAGTAATTTCTTAACTCATAATTGTTGTCAACGCCTTGGGCTTGATATTAATAACCGGCCAGCCTGCTCAGTAGTTAAGGGGTTCGGTGGTTTAAAATCAACCATTCATGGTTCGATTAAAATTAAATTCGCATCACGTTTTAATTCCGATATTTGTTTTGATATGGATTCGCTTGTCGTAGATAAAATTACGGAACAATTGCCCACTGTCTCGGTTGACACGTCTTTATTGGCAAAATTTAAAGACCTACCGTTGGCAGATGAATCTTATGGTGTCCCTGGAGACGTCGATATTTTGATCGGCGCATCGATTCTCCCGCACCTCCAGTTATCTCGTAAGATTCAAGGTCATTCGTCGTATCCCGCACCGCACGCCCTAGAAACAGTTCTAGGTTTTGTTATTATTGGTTCCGCACCCGCAAATTTAGATAGCTACTCGACTGTGTCACACTGCTGCACTGTTGAGCCGCCGCTGGAGTCTACCATCCGCAGGTTCTGGGAAATTGAAGAGGTCAATTTCCCGCCTATCCTAAGCCCTGATGATAAGGTGGCTGAGGAGATTTATTGTCGCACGACTACTCGAGATAATGATGGTCGATACGTTGTCGCGCTCCCATTCAAGGGGGATATTTTTTCGCTCGGTGACTCCTACGCTTCCGCTAAAAATCGCTTTTCTTGTTTAGAGCGTAAGATGCAAGCATCTCTGAAGTTGAAGCAAGCCTATGATGAGGTCGTTATCGAATACCTAGATAAAGGATACACCTCACTTGCGCCCACCGCCGAGACTGACGAGACTCGCGATCATCCATCTTACATCATCCCGCACCACGGAGTTGTTAGAGAAGATAAGCTTACTACCAAGCTTCGCGTGGTTTTGGACGGCAGTGCTAAGACTAGCACTTCTGTATCGCTCAATGATATTTTGTATTGTGGTCAAAACCTACAAGGTAACTTATTTGACATTATTGTAAATTTCCGCTTGTTTGCTGTCGCGCTCTCCGCCGACATAAGGCAAATGTTTCTTTCTATTGGTATTCGCGAATGCGACCGCAGGTATCAACGTTTTTTGTATAGATTTTCGCCTCAAGAACCTTTGAAAGTTTACGAGTTTAATCGTGTTTGTTTTGGGCTGAAGTCGAGTCCTTTCCATGCGCTTCGCACTATCAAACAATTGGCCGCTGATGAGGGCGAAAGATTCCCGAAAGCGAAAGATACTATTGAGACTGGGCTGTACATGGATGGCTTTGTCTATAGTATAGCCAGCGAGGCAGAGGCCGTTGAGACCGCCGCTCAAGTAATATGTCTTATGAAAGCCGGTCAGTTTGATCTTGTGAAGTGGACAAGTAACTCGCAGACCGTCCTAGATTCGATTCCACTGTCACATCAACTATCTTCGGTGAAGGAATTTGATGGTGATGATATGCACAAGGTTCTAGGCTTAAGTTGGTCACCGGCGTCTGACATGTTCTCAAGTCTTAAAGTTAGTTCGACGCCGCAAATTTGTACTAAGCGCATTATCCTGTCATGTGTAGCACGTATATGGGATGTTATGGGATTTGTAGCTCCCGTCGTTTTATATGCCAAGTTGCTTATAAAGGAGCTTTGGCTTTCCAATAGTGATTGGGACGACCCCGCGCCCGACAATATTGTAAAATTGTGGGCTCGCTTTCGCCAGGAACTTCCATTGCTCAATAAAATAAAAATTTCGCGCCATGTTGGTATATTGTCAGAGAGTATAGTTACTGTTGTAGGCTTCGCAGACGCCAGTGAAAAGGCTTACGGGGGAGTAGTTTATTTTCACGTTTTGAATGCTGATAAGGTCTCGGTTAGTCTTATAAACGCTAAATCTAAGGTTTCCCCTCGCAAGACCATTTCTCTGGCGCGCCTGGAGCTGTGCGCTATACTTTTGTTAGTGCAATTAATCAGCTCTATTGTCAATGCTTGTGCCTACATTGTTATTGATAGAATTATGGGTTTTTCTGATTCTACTGTAGCTTTGTGTTGGGCACATTCTTCACCCCATCGCTGGGACACATTCGTCGCTAATAGGGTGGCTAAAATTCAGTCCGAATTACCACCACAAAATCTCTTTCACGTCGCTGGCACAGATAATCCCGCCGATTGTCTCTCCCGTGGATTGCTACCTTCACAAATTCTAGATCATCCGCTGTGGTTCTGCGCTCCGTCTTGGATTCATTGTGTGCTTGAGGAATGGCTGGTTAAGCCCTTTAACCCAGCTGCCTTTTCAGAACCACCCGAGGAGAAGAAGCATTCGCTGGTAGTTTCGGTTCCACGTGAAGAGTCGATAATTTTATCGTTGTCTAATCGCGTCTCGTCTTGGTCGAGACTTTTACGTTGTGTGGTGTATGTTTGTCGTTTTATAAAACTGTTACCCACACGCTGTAATATAACCGCCGCTGATCTGGATAAAGCTGAGTCAGTCGTGCTTCGTGAATTGCAGAGACTTTACTTAGCATCCGAATTTAGAAATTTAGAGTCCAACCAACCTTGTAGTCGCGCAATCCAACATTTGAAACCTTTTTTGCAGGATGGTCTCATTCGAGTAGGTGGTCGTTTGAGAAATTCAGATTTAGGATTTGAACAAAAGCATCCAGTAGTTTTACCCCGTAAGGACCATATTTTAGATTTGATTGTAGATTATCATCACAAGGTGAATTGTCACGCAGGTCCGGACTTGTTGATGTCTATCCTTAGACAGAAGTACTGGATACTTTCCGCTCGCAATTTGATTCGTGCTAGAGTGCACAAATGTGTGCCCTGTTTTAAGCTTCGCCCGCGTTTTATCGAGCCTGAAATGGCCGATCATCGCTCTTGCCGTGTTGTTCAATCCGCTAAACCTTTCGTACACACCGGCACCGACTTCGCCGGCCCGTTTAGAGTAACTATTGCCCGTGGTCGTGGTGTACGCTCCACAAAGGCTTACGTTTGTTTATTTATTTGTATGACGACTCGTGCGGTTCATATAGAATTGACCAGTGATTTAAGTACGCAATGTTTTATGTCCGCGTTTAAGCGTTTTCTGTCGCGCCGTGGCCCCGTCAAACGTTTATATTCGGACAATGGTACTAATTACGTTGGTGCTCGCCGTAGTATCTCGGAGTTACACGCACTCTTGCGGTCAAAGTATTATCAGAGTGAATTCGCGCATGTTTTGGCCGAAAATCGTATTGAATGGCATTTTAATACGCCCGCTGCTGGTCACTTTGGTGGCAATTGGGAGGCTAATATTAAGTGCCTCAAGTCGCATCTGTTCCGCGTTGTAGGCGTACAGATTCTCTCTTATGAGGAGCTGAGTACTGTACTCGCTCAGATAGAGGCAGTAATGAATACTCGTCCACTGTGTCGAACTCTATCTAGTGACCCGTCGGAGTCTTTAGCTTTAACGCCGGCTCACTTTTTAAACATGACTCCTCTTAAGTATTTGCCCGCTATGGATGTCGATGAAGACAGACTGCATCTCCTAAAGCGTCACACTCTTTTGGATAGATTAGTTCAATCGTTTTGGAGGCGTTGGAGAACAGATTATTTGCACACGCTGCAGTCGCGTCAAAAGTGGAATACTCCAACGAACCCAGTCACCGTTGGTACTGTGGTAGTTTTAATGACCGAGAATGCGCCCCCCCTACACTGGCCTCTAGGTATAGTGGAGGAAGTTTTCCCGGATTCAAAGGGAGTAACGCGTATAGTAAGAATTAAAACCGCAACCGGTTCGTATTTACGTCCGGTTATTCGCCTCTGTCCTCTGCCTAATCAGCAGCAGATTTCAACTTAGTTAAGTAGTTATGGTAGCGCTTTATAGATATTTAGTTTAGGAATAGGTTAGCAGTTAGAGGTTACACCTGAATTTAGTTTTGATTTGTTTCGCTTATTGTTTTTTGAAGGTAACCCTTCAAACCCGGGGGGAATGGTTGCGCCAACTTGCAAAATATGATTGACATCCGCTGTTTCCTATACCTATCCCTTTTCCGCACATCCTCGCGAGTGAATAGGAAGATATGCGCCGTCATTTTGTTTTTTGAAAATGGCTTCCGAATTTGAACCGCACCGCTTACGCATATGGCGTTGCCTCGCTCCGTGGAAAAATATTGATAACTTTGGAATTACCGCGGTTTCGCGTTGTTTCAGTGCCACGAAGACGCTACCACGCGGTTCCAGAAAAGGTTTGTGCATCCTCTCCTAATTATTTTCGGGTTGTACTCTATTGTCCATCAACCCCGCAACTCGAATTACCTATCATCAAGCGTTTGTCAATCGTTTTGTTTCGCACCGCATATACAGTCCACTAAACGCGCCACCACGTTACATCAAAGTTTGGCCCACTGTACCTATTGTTTTCGAAGGGCATTATCAGTAAGAATCTTAGTCTCTTTCTTGAAGGCTTCCACTAAACAGCTTACCTTCAGTTTACAGCAGTGTTATAACTTAGTCCTCGTCCCCTTTAATAATTATGTTAAACAATATTGTAGATAGTTACCTACCTACCTAGTCAGTACTTCGTAAATACAGGTACTCCTCGAAATAACTTGAAACTCACCTTTTTCACGCTCCAAAAACTCCAGTTATTTTTTATTTATGTCCACAACAAGCTCGGCTTAGTCATAAAAGTTATCTCGAACAAGTGACATTTTTATGACGCGTTTCCGTCTTATGTCAGACATTTTGTCGCAGTTTACAGCCGCTCAGACAATGTGTCTTCAATGCGACAAAACGCGTATATTTGTCGCAAGTATAGTACGGTATATCCACGAGTTGTCAGAGGTCGACGATTGACATCCTGAAGGCTTAGAAAAAGTGTTATTCTATCAAGGATCACGATGGTTATAAGATCAAAAATAGGCCTTTAGGTTCCGATGTTCCCTTAGAGCGGTTCTGCACTGCGTCCGATCCGTATCCGAGAAATGCTGCTCCGAACTAGCTAGTAGTGGTTGCAATTTGCAATACGCATAGAACTCAGGACTCAAATTCGAATTCAGGCGCAAACCCTTTCAGTGATATTATTCAAATGTCACTGAAAGATGACCTTACAGGTGACCATTACGGTTTTGCAGAACATTTTTATGTAATCTGCTATAAGATTTTATGATAGCATTTAGGCTTCCTTATTACTAGCCGAAAATCAAAAATAATCGAAAGAAGAAAGGGAAGTCTTGGCCCTGCATTGACAAAAAAAAAATCATTTATTCATATTATCTACATGTTTAAATATTATTCTATTATAAACTAAAAATAAATATTAAAAAATATAAAAAATAGTAGCCCAAAGGCATCGGGAAAAGGGTCCAAGCTACCGACGGTCAGGGCTCCTTATAGAGGAATCTACTAACTATACGTGCCGTGTCTAGGAGTGCCTTTCTGGAGCCCTTGATCCAACTGTCCAACGAAAGCCTCCACAGATGTTCTTTGAGGCTCTTGGCCATTATCCCATTAGCCGCCACGACTATCGGCACAATGAATGCTGTATTGACATCCCACATGTCGACAACCTCGCGAGCCAGATCACGATATTTGTTCATTCCTAATTAATTTATGATGATTTATGTATATACATTCTTAATTAATTAATTTTTAAAAATTAAAAAAAAGAAAACTAAAAAAAAAACTTTAAAATATAAAAAAATAGAGGCCAACCGGTATCGGGAACAGGGTGGTTAGGGCTCCAGAGACAGGAAGCTCCTCACAATGCGAGCCGTATCAATGAGTACTACCTTCTGTATCGGCCCTTGATCCAACCGCGCAGTGACAGCCTCGACAGATGGTCATCGAGGCTATTGGCCATCAACCCGTTGGCCGTAACGACAATTGGCACAATGATCGCCGAGTCCACATTCCACATGTCGACAATCTCGTGTGCTAAGTCGAGATACTTGATTTGTTTCTCTTTCTCAGTTTTCACGAGGTTCTAGTCATGTGGGATGGTGACATCGATTATCTTTGTGCGGCGCGCTACACGGTCTATCACCACTATATTCGCCTTATTGGCAACAATAGACCTATCAGTGATAATAGACCAATCCCAGTACAACGTGACATGGTGATTTTCGACAACTGGGTCGGGCACATACTCGTAATACGATACCTCAGAATCCACTAGATAGTTTTTTCAAAGCAAGTTGCTGGTTTATAATCCTGGCCACTTGGTTATTTATTTTATTATTATGAGTCTTTTGTGTCCCACTACAGGGCAAACGCCTCCCTTCCTTCTTTCTACCATTTGATAAAGCAGGCTGAAAATAAAATAATTATGTTAATTATGGTAGGTATTCATTAAATCACGTCAAATTGCCGATGTTTAATCAATATTATCTCAAATTGGAACTTATTAACGTGAAGAGTAATTGCTTTTGTTTGATTATAATTTATGAAGTCGAATTCACAGACGATGGATTGATTGAAAATAAAATTACTTCAATTTTATATTATTCTTTTCTGTACAAATTGATTCTGGGAGATTCTAGAGATTCTTTAAGAGAAAATTAGATCTTACTGTTTTCTTGATATTTTAAGCATGTTAGTTTTCCTAGAAGATTACAGACAAAAAAAAACCGTGAAAGCAGAAAACATACTTTAAGGCGATATGTACGACCCAATGTAAACGCAGTACTGGCCGTGCGCCCGCTCGATGCCATTTTGTTTGCAAAACATTATCTGATTTACATATGCTATTTCTGTTATGAAGAAATTCCAGCCATCAATTTTTCTGTTTAAAAGGCTTCAAAGTTATGCAAAAGTAAACTATCACCCACGTGTCTCAAAATTTTGCAAGAACTTAATAACAAATACAAGCCCTTCACCCGCACGATAGTTGAAATTTATCGCCAGGGAACATTCCTCCGGAATGAAAAGTACCCTATGTGTAATTCTAATGTATGAACTATATTACCGTAAAGTTTCATCAAAATCCGTTCAGTAGTTATTGCGTGAAAAAGTAACAAACATCCACCCATTTAAACTTTCGCATTTAGGAGAACTAGCTTCTGACCGCGGCTTAATCCGAGTGAAAAGTGTTTTATTATCCCTAGGAAACATTATACCGAGACGAAAAGTAGCCTATGTGCTATTCCAGACTATAATCTATCTCTGTGCCAAGTTTCATCTAGATCCGTTTAGCCGTTTGGCCGTTGAGTAACAGTTTGGATAGATGTTCATTAATCCATACTTTCACATTTATAATATTTTGTAGGCAGTAGGATTCGGTGCTAATACACCCAGTGAAGGAATTCTGCTCAGAACAAAGCTTTACCCAAAAGCGTGCGTAATTATCGAGCTAATTATGGCCATTGCCCTAAATACGGTACACCCTTTATCCATCTTTTTTGTGAATACAATTTTTGTTTTTTGAGAATATCTTGAGGCAAATGGTAAAACGGTACTGATGTGTAGTAGATATAATTAAGTGCTGCATATACCTGCTATGATACATTGATATGATTCATGATATTATAATGACAAATTTGCCCCCGCTAAAATCTTATAATAGGCCGGTAGAATATTCGTGGAAACCGCGCGATCGAAACTATAGTATAACACTAGCTGCCGCCCGCGGCTCCGTTTGGCATTAGTACTTCTCTCAACATCTTTATTAATTTATAGCCTATGTGTTATTTTGATGTATATGCTATATTTCTGTAGTTTCATCAAAATCCATTCAGAAGTATTTTCGTGATAGAGTAAATAAACATTCATCCATCCATCCTCGCAAGCTTTCACGTTTACAAGGATACTGATCTGGCTATCAAAAATATCAATTTTATTTCAATTTCTCTCTCAAAAATCTAAACATCATAATATTTTTATTTCAACTAAACCTTATAAAAGTACTTTTGAATTATCAGCCAAAATAAGAATCTAGTTGCACATTCGCAAGCGTCAGTATGTCTTTATGCAGAAGAATGTGTGAGAAACTCCACGGACATTCTTTTCCATCAGTTTTAATTACCATTATGTATTTGGTTACACAATTCTTGTTGAAAAATTACATGTATATGTGAATGATGTAAAAAGAGCACGTAAAAGTGTCTAGAGTAAAACAAACAATTCAAAAATACGAGTACAATAAGTACGCAATTAAAAGGATTTATTCCGTTCTAATACCAAAAACTAATACCACTGGTATTTGTTTTACCTCATATTTATTTTCTATTCCGAACGAATACCAATATTTAAATAATTAAATTTAATGTGCAAACGAATACTAGCAACTTCAATTTGGTACAGTTATACCTAACCAAATTTATCTTTTTTCTAGGTTAGTTATCGAACTTATTTCACACCAATAGTTCTTGGTGTTTTATATTCCTAAATTTTAAGATATTAAATTGCTATAAATAAATGAACTCAAAGATAGAGTAGACGAAAATAGTTTCACTAAACCTATTATTCAGATCGTTGTAATAAGTGTACAGATTATGATCTCGCTATAAAAAAAAACGTAATTTGCTGATTCATTGCTATGCAGGTGATGAATTACTTATTTTATTATACAAAAATTTGATTTTCTGTGATATTTTACAATTATTAGATTTAAATTTACTTGTTTCTGTGAAAAAAATACCTGACGAATAAGATAGGAATTTAGACGTAAATAATAACGAACTTATCGAAAAATAACTATGTCAGGTGTATTCTAATATAAATTAAGAGTTGATTTCTGAGATATTTAGTTACGTTTTGAGAAATTATACCTGTGCGTTTTGAGAAGTGATTTTATTTGTGAATCATTATGAATCACTTAACTACACTTTTAAGAGCTGAGATGATTATTTTTCATGAGCAAAACGTTTCAATTAGTGAAATTGCGAGGCGTTTAATGATATCGGTGAGTAATAAAATGTTTTTATTATGTTTAGAAGTTTAATATTTTTAAATAATACACATGTTATTGATTGTTGATTTTTGTAACAATATTTTATTTTTGTTCTCAGAGAAAATCTGTGCAATTGTGGATCCATCGGTATGCAGATTCGGGAAGCATTGATCCTCGCCTGCCGAGACCAAAGGCTGGATATAAATCCAGCCTTTGGTCTAGGTAGGCGAGGCACGGTGCCGCTCATTGGTATCTGTGTATTTATATACACAGATGCCAATGAGCGGCACCGTGTTATAGTTGCTAGGCATATAGCTGAGCTCTTCCTCACTAATAGTTTCACGGCGACTAAACATGGCTTAACATTATAAATTGCACGGAACCACTTGCGTGCTGCTGGTGTGAAATGTCGTACCTCAGCCAAGAAAATTTTACTGACATATATTCACAGGCAAAACCGGGTACGCTTTTCAACAGAATATTTGGATTTCGATCGGTGCAATAATATAGTTATATTTAGCGATGAAAAATGTTTTAAGTAAAAGATGGTGAGCGCTACAATAAAAAAATAATAGATAGTGAAGACGCACGAATCGGCTTTTTATAAAATTATCAGATATCCTCTGATAATTTTATTAAAAGCCGATTGGTGCGTCTTCACTTAAATTTATTTTATGTAAGTGATATTATTGTTAGTGAGATTACAATTTAGCATATCTGTATCTTAATATTTATCTTACTAACATGTTTATTCATATCACTAATAAATAAATTACCCACTTGATTATGCAACATAACTTTAATTCTTGTCCGACTTAGAATATTTGGCATGCACAATACATTATAGTTTATAGTTTTAAAAAACCTAGTCAATAAATATTATTGATATCTTATTACAAATTGTTTAATTTTTATTATCTTTTCTATTCATATTATCAAGTAATTTACCAAAATTAAAGTCTAACAAAATTTAAAAATGGTTATAATGATGCAAAAAGTTGGTGGTTGGCCACCCAGCTCAACCACCATGAAGGGAACTGAACGATTCATCACATGTGCCATCATCAGAGAGACATTAGAGAGAGCATGACACACTCTCAACTGCCAGGGCAAACACAATTAAGTCAACGAACGACATATAGATTCAGTAAATGGTAGATTTACAGTTGGTACATAGTACTCACACATTTGATGTGCAGTTATATAATACTAAAAGAAATTGAGTTTATAAAAAATATAAAGAATACAAATACATTCATACAGTCCTCAGCAGATCCAACAATAATGTTCTGCTCTCACTTGTCCTCAAAATTTTCTCCCACTTGCCCCTCGCCCTATTCCCTCTCACAGAGAGGAGGCCTGTGTCCCAGCAGTGGGAACATTTATAGGCTTATGATGATAACGATACCTGCGCAACATGTCTTTTTTCTGCTAGTAGTAATTTCATTAGTAATTTTAAAAACTTTAGTATCAAAAAATTCTTGGGAAGATAAAAGTTACCAATACATAGTGACGTGTTATTATATTTTGATTTCCTAATACCACCAGTCTTGTAACAGATAATGACCGATCCTTAGATTCACTATCCGAAAAAGAAAACAAACTTAATATTTCGCTAGACATTTTTCTCTGATAAAGAAAATATTGGTATTCAAGTCTATTGGATCCTCTGAGATAGGAAGTTATTAAAATTATGTCAATCAACTTCAAAGGTTGAAACCCGATAAATTCCATTTTCGTTAAGATCACGTCAGAAATGATAGGCTAATAATTTATGAGGTTCGATATTTTTACGGTTTGACAACAAATCAGATGGAAAACTTCCGGTCTCTTTGATTGTTCACAATGGGATATTCTACCTGATCACGTTGGCTACAAGCACTATGTTGAGTGACAATACCTTCCGGATCGCTTCATGTCTGCGTTTGGGTGCTCCTAGTGAAGCTCCACATCGTTGTCAATGTGGTAAAGCAGTCGACCGCCTCGGTCACCATAGCCTATCCTGCAGTAGGAGCGCTGTCCGGATAGCACGGCACGCCAGTTGGGCTCTTGTCACCGCCGGGGTGCCAGCTGTTTTAGAACCTAATGGCTTGGCACGCGACGATGAGAAGCGACCGGACGGAAAAACCAAGAACAACAACAACAACATTTTATTTATAATTAATTTCAGTTTGATTTTATTTTGTTGTATTTTGAGTTAATTTTAAATGAAATTTGATTAATTTTAATTCAACTACCATTTAATTTGATTTTTATTTAATTAGAATTTCATTTATTTAAATTTAATTTTTGATTTATTTAATGCTTTGCTATGATTGGATTCAATTGTGATTTGATTTAAATTTAATTTTGATTTAATTTGAATTTTTGATCTGTTAGCGGTTAAAATTTATTTTTTATTTTCTTAAATTCTTTTTATTCTTTTTTAAATACATAGTAAGTGTTTTTACAATGTGCATGTGTGACGGTTCCTAAACGACCCTAGGCTGATAAAAATTTCGTTTTTCCTAAACGTGCCCTAGATTTAGAGTTAAGGTCGGCTCTTTTGATTAAAGAGAGACAGCGCCCCGCCATTCCGCGCTGTCCAATGAACCTCGCACCATTGACTGGATGGTTCTCTTCCGATTATAGTGAATACCAAATTATGTTTTGTTTTGTTTTGGAATTCACAGTTATAAATTTATAACTTGGAAGTGGTTTAGAAGGATAAAACGTAACTAAGGGGATATAAACTAAATTGTTATAATTAACTGAATCTTGTGTGAGAAACCCTTTACACTAATGTATAGAGTATTACATCAAAGACCGAATAGTGGTCACGGGTAGTGAATATACATTCAAGAATTAATACAAATACAATAAATAATTTGGCAGAGAGTTTAACCCTAGAAGTAACTGGAGTTGATTAGATCAACTCTCCTAAAGACAGCCCCAAAAGCGCCCAACCCGCCATCATTTCCTATGTGCAATAGCTGGTAAGAAGAAATAATGAAACAAACTCCCAGCACACATTTCTGTCTGTTAGCCATAAGGGCTTTATAGGTAAAACAATTGTGATATATGAAGTTAACTAGATAAAGGTTTGCAAATTGCATTATTTACCTAACGGAAGGAAATAGGAAGGAACGCTACGCTTGCGTTGTTAAATACGTTTACTTGATTTACGTTAATGAGTTCATTGATATTAGTCTAGATTTCCCACCCGAGTGACGTGAGACTGCCTGTACAGCAGGCACGTCGTACGTGTAATGCTGGTCCTAGAACACGAGGCCTTAGAGAAGGCTACGCAACGGTCCAAGCAATACATGTTTCCCTAAACTTAAACATGTCTTATTCAATCCTAAGACAGAGGACAGTTTGTGCCTAAGCGCCTCTGTCATTGAACAAGACAAGTTCCCAGAATTACTGGACGCGCACTATAATAAATAGCTCACCCTCGACCTACTCAACCTTTATTAAACAATACAATACTATGCAAGCGTTTCGTAGACTCGGTCTGATGCAGGTTCAACGCAATTGCCTTGCTATACGTCGAAATGGATTAAATCGTCACTTCACACTTCTTTAAACTTCCCAATTTCGAGGATGGTCCAGTGTAATTGACAGCCGTGCGACGTCAACAACGTGGCTTTCCACAGGGCATCCATCGTGTCTCGCCAAATATTATTTTTTTATTCAGATATTGGCCCGAAAGCCTGGTGTGATTTAACGAGACACGACTCTAACATTCATTATAATGATCATATCCCAGTTTGTGATGTTCAGCAATGACTACCCCCTTTAGTTTACAAGTGTACATACATCAAGTGCAATGCAATGAGACCCGCAGTCAGACCTTCTATAGGAAACAGAATTTACCAACTAACATTTGGTTGTCCTATGTTTCCAATTAAGAGCGACCATATAGCCTGTTTTGTACAGTAGTGAATATTAACGGATCCGCCTTCCATGTATGTAATGTCAGTTAAAGGTCAATAATAGTCCATAGTCAATTGAGTAATTGTAGAGTGTAACAATTTATGATATTAGCGCTTGTAAGTGTGAAGGAAGACTTCACCGTTTCCCTAGACCAAATGCTAGTGACAAATATCTGTCAAGGTGAGGATTAGGAGATAAATACAAGTTCTCGCCATGCTAGAATAAAGTGTACATTAGTGATTTGTCCCTACCTACGTTATATAAAGATTAAAACTTACCCTATCATTCCGGCACTCACTCACACAATACTATTACGAAATAAGACTAAATTATTAGTTAACTTAATAGTTAAACTCGTTACCACGATATTTACAACGACACGACTTTCAATTATTGGTTCCAAAGTAATACCCTATAACCCGACTTCTCTTGATCTCTCAAAATCAGTCCGTCCTGTTTCCCTGCCTAAAGCTAAGTGTCTCCCAACCTCCTTGAATTCGCTACCTGCCCTGCTGCACGGCTGGCAGCCACTTTGTCCCAAATCTTAATTTATGGTTTTCGGGTTCGTGTTAGAAATCGGATATTCAAAGTCTCTTTAGAATTTCGTTGAAATACTACTTTTGTCATGACAGTTTTTACATCAAGAGGCAATTTACGAGTTTCTTTAAAAGGTTTTGTTTTAGAAATGTATATTGTCTCATAGTTTATGACGTTGCCTGTCAAGCCGATCTTTAAACCCATGTGTCCGTGCCTCAATGTGTTTCGCACATATGGCGGCCACGCGCAGTTTGAGTGTAGATAATTGACGTGTAGTCACACATGTAAGATTCACATTTAGTAGGTGTTAATCAGACTTTTTTTTACTGTACATACTTTTTTTGTATACTCGATTGTACATCAGTTTTGTGAATTATAAATAAATAAAAAATGTGTGTGTGCAACATATCGACGGGTCCTACGTATACTAGTACAAGTGCAAAAATACAACTATTCAAGAGAGCGGTTTATAGGTTCTAAAGCTTGTAATTTTGTCATAAATCAAGGGAAATACTTGAAATTTTGGTATGTTATATTTTAATATCTAAGAAAAAAGACTGCATTATTAGTTTTTCTTATTTTTTTATACTTTGGAAAATAGCATCACTTGCATTGATGTAGCTTGTTTTCTTTACTATGGTAGAACCTGTAAACTGATACAAGTGGCTACTTATACCAGTTTATGGTGTACTTGCTTATATTTACAATTAAGGAAAACTGAAGGATTTTACTCTTTTAACATGCTATTTCCGATTTATTGATCAATATGATGCTATAATATTAACAATAACATCTGCTTTTATGGACTTTTAAACACTTACAACAGTTTACTCAGTACTGGAAAACTACTTGCAACAGTTTTCTGTATAGTTATTATCCTTAAATATTTGATTGCGTGTGGCAGGAAATTAAATAAAAACATTGAAAATACAAAATAAAACTTTATTTCAAATAAATGACTTTTCCAGATCTATGCATAATAGGTGTTTTTTATTTTGATGTAAATATATTATAGCACTCTTAATACTGAAAAATAAAATCAACGGCCTTGCCATTTTAAAAATAATAAAACTAAAAAATGTAATTTTCTTAACTTAAGCAGGAACTTTCGTTATATTAATTGTTTATTTATATTTTCATTAGTACTTCCTAATCAGTCTTACGTAAGTACTACTTAATCAGTCTTTTAGACATTGACAACATTGTTATTTTTTGTAACAATAATCACAGTAGATAATGGTATAGAAAATCCAATGTAAAAGAGAAACAACATGTTGGAAAAGACAACTAGGCTTTTTAAAAATATAACCTAGTCAGAGATGTCTTCAGTGTTTTCGGTCCGTATCTTCAAATTATTGTAAAATGAATGGTACCGCTCAGGAATCACATTGGACTTGCAAAGATCTTGAAGATCTTTAAATTTTTTCTTGTCAATTGGTAACAAACTCTTGTACGCTACATCTAATCTATAAAGTTTTTTTGAAACACTTTGTATACTGGCACGTGTATTACTTCTCAAACATTGAGTAGTTTTGTAAGCCCCTTCTTCAAACGCATACTTATAATTAAGCATAAATAAATCTTTGGCTTGAACATTAACTTCGCAAACCTTACTCCACATAACAAGTTCCCCCATGGAATTCTTTTTCCAGTTGTCAAAAAAGGGCAGGCAAGACTTAAAATCAAAAACGAAAGATTGAGTTACTTCTCGAACAATATACGGTTTTGCATTAGCTGTCGCCATTTTAAAAGCTAGAATCCACTGTTCTGGAGTATAAATTAAAATATTTCTGGTTTTCCTTTCAATTACTGAATGAATGCTGTCACCCTCATTTTGAGTATGACCAACAACAAGAAATCTATGGGTTATGTTCACGTTAAACTTCCAAGCGCAATACATATACATAAGGAATATAATTCTATTTCGATTTTGGCCTCCACAATTATCCGACCAGAATATAAAAGTTTTGACTCCTTGCTCCACCTTCATACAAATAAAATCGAAAATGCAGCTAGCTATTTCATTGGCACCTTTTTTAGCAGTCTGTTCGTCCCAACAATAACAATAACCCTGCAGATCAGCCATATCAAATGGAGTAAAATTGTGAAAATGTAATTTTCTTTTATAATAAAAAGTACTAACGTTTCCATGTGGTAAATTTTGAGTTTTTTGCAAGTCGAAAGTAACAGCAACTACAGTTTTATCTTCCTTAGCCAACTGTTTATCCATCTCTTTTAATTGCCGAGCCCTCTCTTTTTCAGCCAAATGCCGATTGTGTCTTGATATTTGGTCATCTGTAGGATTTTCTGAGTTTTCAAATGCGTGACAAAATTCGCACTTGTCCTTTTTAGGAATGTGGAAAGAGAGATTAAAGTTTTTATTAACAATATCTCTATACTGCCTTAACGTTTTAACTTGGCAATTTACGGAAATTCCTTCTTTATCACACCATTCTTTGTATAAATTAAACATTCGCGAAAAAGTCAATGATGCATCTAAATATACCTTACTTGTTTCCTTTCTTGTATAGTGAGACTCAACGGGTTGAAACATCTTTACATGGGAGCACACACTGTCTTTAGCTGTCCTGGGTATCGTTATTGTATGATTTGAATGTTTTCCTCTACAATCCTTTTCTATCACACCGAAACCTTTTTCAAACTTGTCCAACGCCGTTTTCACAAAATTATAACTTATAGATAAGGTGTTTAGGAACATAACTTTACAAACATAAGCCTTTTCAATGCTACCACTATCTCCTGTTACTGGTAATGAATATCGCAGAGTGCAATTTCTTTGGGAATTTTCAGTAACAACTCGTTTCTTGTCCAGTTTGGAAACATACTTGGCAATGAAGTCCCACTGTCGAGTGTGATCTCCTATTTCCCAAAAGTTTCTAAATATTGTGCATCTTGCAGTTTCTTCAATTTTTTCAAAACATTTTTTGGGGCATTTACAAGCGCTTTTCATTTTTTTCTTCTCATGTAGCTTCCCCGTTCGACTCATGTATTCTAATCCCCTGTTTAAATTGAACTTGCGTCTTTCATCAAACCACATACTTTGGAACCTCTCTCGCAATCTACCTTTATCTTTCTTTTTTTGGGTTTTTCTTTGCACACTTGCGGGACTACTTAAAGGTGTATCAGTGTAGTTTGAATTTAATAGTGATAAATTGTCAAATTCATCATCAGTTTGTTGGCGAATAGGTGAAAAAGAAAGTAATGGCGAAGGCATTGGTGTTAAGCTATCAATTTCATCATCAGGAAGGCTATTTTGTTTTATCACACTTGATACAGAAATAGGATTTTGACATGGGTGTAGAATTTGAGGCTCATCTTCTTGATTGTTATGCACAATCACACTCACCTCCTGGACGGTATAGCACTCAGAGGACTTGGCAGAATCTGATGAAATGTTTGATAAATTTTGGTATAGATTTTCTACTGTAGGGGTTTCCTCAAACATATCTTCTGGGTCGCTTAAGCTTACAACCTTATTGATGAATGACATCTCTTCAGCCAAAAATTCCGCACTTGGAGGTATGGGGGAATCTAAAATTATATAATAAAATAATTATGCAGTGAATTGCTGCTAAAAATGTATTAAAAATAGTATTGCTATTTATTTTGTTAGTAAATAGAAATTATTATTAAAATAATGGTACTTATATCAGATAAAAACATAACGAAAACAAAAAAAAAAGTCACATGTGACTTGGTATACTGATTGATATAAGTGCAAAAATAATTGAAAAAAAAACATGAATTATAAAATCACATTTCATTAATTTAGTTTAGTATGTTACCTGGCTTTTCTGTTAGACTTTCATTTGTGAAACTATTTTTTTCAATAAAATCGGTCGGTTCCATGGTCTCGTTGCACATTTTCATAGTTTGGTCTAATTCTTCACGTATTACGCATGATGGTACTGTCGGCCGATCTAAAATAAATAAAAATTATTGTGTTAATTCATTTTTTATTATATTTACAAATAATCGTTAAAATTTACTAAAACCACTATACAAAGTACGCGAGTAACCGCTATGAACCTTGTATACTGGTACAAGTGAAAATAAAAATAAACAACACGTAATTTATTTATTTTTTAATTTTACATTTGATTAAACAATACAAAGTATATGATTATATTATTTAAAATGTCAATTAACACTTACCTTCGTAATTTTCTGGAGTGTTTCTTTTACTACACTTATTTTCTAATAAATCTATCATTAATTGACCTCGTGAGCGCTTCATTGTTGTGACTTCTTACCAATACTTACTCATAAC
Source organism: Orthosia gracilis (assembly GCA_947562075.1). NCBI lineage: Eukaryota > Metazoa > Arthropoda > Insecta > Lepidoptera > Noctuidae > Orthosia > Orthosia gracilis. Next base: position 32,268,426 of record OX387266.1, read on the forward strand.
AAACAAAATCGGAATAGTTTTGAACAAATGAATACGTAAACTAAAACGCAGCGCAGTTATACCAGTGTTTAACGTGCTCCCGACTCCGTCGCCGCGCGCATACTGAAGTGAATGACACTTGTGCTGACGTGTCACGGCGCACGCGACTACCTACACTGGTGCAAGTGACTTATATCAGTGTAGATGGTCGTGTGGCGGAAAATGTTGTCACTTATATTAGTTTACAAGTTTGTATCTTTGAAATTACTTGATAATTTAATATAAATTTTACAGGATATAAAGTTAAGGTAATTTTAAGGCTTTTGGTGCAAAAAAACGTATTTCACTGTTTTGCGGGTTACACCAGTATACGTAGGACCCGTCGATATGTCGACAGCATTACGCCATCCCATCTTTTCAGCACGGTGGGCTGTGCTGGGGCGCCTGCTGCTGGTGCAGAAAACCTCAAACGGCGCAAATATAACAACCTTATTGGAAGTTATATGTTTGAGCAATTTGGGGTTGAAACATTAGGTCCATGGGGTCCTCGTGCGCATCGAGTTTTTCGAGAAATTAGCACAAAGCTCTTCGACTCTTCACGTGACCAGAGGGCTGGCCTTTTGTTCAGCCAGAGAATCAGCATTGCCATCCACCTCAGCATTGCTGCCAGCATTCTGGGCACGTTTCTCATTGACATCGACGTGGACGAATTTTTTGATGCACAATGAGCCCTTTCCCCCCCCCCCCTTTGTATTTGTATATAGGTTTTAAATTAATTCCCTTTTTATATGTACCTACATGGGGGTATCTCTGTGTGCCAAATAAACTAGTTTTCTTTCTTTCTTAGATTATAAAATCCGAGGGAATTTAACTCTCTAATTCCATACACCTTAGATACCACTCTCGACCGAAACTTACAAGTATTGGGGTATATCGGAAGCGTTGGGCATTAACAATGCTGACATAAAGCAACTGCTGAAGGAGCGCTTCTTTGGCCACCTGAAAAAGGTAGCGAATAGCCTTATATCGGGTGGAAATAAGTCTTTAACAGTTGGGTCATACCGGTTTTGATGTAATCTTCCGGCATACTCATTTGAAATGGGTATGCACCGGGATGTGGTCGCAGTGGACAAGGGACTCACCCCGTTTTCCATGGCTAAATAGAACTGGCGAAAACCTGTGTTACTTATTACTGATGAACGCAAAGAGGTATGGCAAGGCAAGGAGCTTCACGGGCGTTTCTATCGGGCTGTCCATGGGCCCGATGTAGATTTTTCAGCGTCCGTATCCTGGCTACGTTTCGGCGACCATTTCGGAGAAACTGAAGGTTTTGTCTGTGCAATTATGGACAAAGTGATCCTGACGAAACCAGAGTCATATAATGAAGGACGGAACGGTTGACGTGTGTCGGGCATGCCATCGCCCAGGTGAAATCATCAGACATATTATCTCTGGTTGTTCTCGTCTGGCTAACGGCGAGTACTTACACAGACATAACCAAGTGGCCAGGATTATTCACCAGCAACTTGCTTTGAAATACAATCTAGTGGATTCTAACCCTCTGCCCGACCAATTTAAATATATATTTTTTTGTAGATTATCTATGGTGTAAAGCGTCAGTTTTTTCTATCGTCCTGTTATTCTGTTTTATGTTTTTACATTCCGCTTTACCTCATAATCTAATATTAGTTTTTGTCCATTCATTGCTGTCCTACTGCTGGACAAAGGCCTAACCCAAGTACCTCCAGAAATTTTATGTAAAAATAATTAAAAAAATTTTTTTTTGTAGAATCTTTACCTAGAGTGAGTTACACTAAAACTAATTCCCGTAGCATTTTATTTTAACTGAAAAATTGTTTTTTTGGCCAGGTCACGGAAGCGAAACGATAGAAAAAAAACAAATATTTCATTGAAGGTCCATTATAATACTGAAAACATCGAAATAAACGCCAGGAACTCGAAATTCATTCCACTTCAAAAACACTTTCACAACCATCGAGTTCCTGGAATAACTTTCAATTTTCCAACACAAACCTATCCAGTAGCTTGACCAGGCAATTTGACATCACGTATATGGGAGTGAAAGTCAAAATTCCGTTATTTTCCATTTAAAACTCCTGTAGGTTGGAGTGGGTCCTATTTTGTTTTATTTGAATAAATTGCTCGTTTCGCGGGTGGTGGCAAGCATTTGTTTTCACTTAGAAAACCACTCGACGCTCTTGTGAATCCACCACTTAGGTTGGGGCTGCGAAATGTGTGGTTAAGTGAGTTTGTGGGGAAAATATGGCTTTGTGTTTTACAAATGAATATGTCGGAATGAACAACATGCAGAACTAAGCGAAACATGCACTGTTTTATACGAGTAAGGCTGATGTGCTAAGGTTTTGGCTGAAGTTGTGGGAAGAATTTTGGGTCGCATTGTTGACCTGATTTTCATTTTCTTTCTCAGTTTCATCGTTATTTTCGGTAGATATTTTTATTTTCTTTGATTTTAAATTGAGACACATTGAGAGGTTACATACTGCCTTTTGTTATAGATTCGGTGCTCAAACAATATTTTTCTCCACAAAGAGGAACGAGATTAGGGTACTAGCCAGTTTGTACACAAGAAACTGGTTGATATGCAATTCTCCTTGCATATAGCTGTATAAACTTATTAGACAGAGACCTAACTGCCTTGTAAAATTAAAAACAGTTCCACAAGAATCCACAAATGCTATTTTAAGAATTAGTTTTAAATCCACGTTTCTTGTGGCTCCACATTAATATTGACCGTGCAGTCAAGTAGAAAGTGTTAAGGGTGAAATTAACCCATGAAAATGTGGATTTACGAAATAATCCAACCGCTTTCTTACCCCAACTTCAACATTATTTGCTCAAGAAGTAAAGGGGTTAAAAGGGTCTTTATTTGTTGTTCTTTATTATATTCAATGCTTACAAATTTAGGCGCAACAGAATTTTCGCTTAGTGCTTATATTTTCAAGCTATATTTACTAGATAGTATATTTCTTATAAAGGCTTAATTAAGGTATGATTTAGTGGGCTTTCAGAAACTGAAAATACTTTCAGCACATTTAATATTTTATTCATAAAAAAATAATAGTGATACAGACGACAGAAGTGTTAAAATTTGAAGTATGTGTGACGTCATTAAATCATGAATTTTCATTTTTCTAGATTCAATGGTTTGCTACATAATACATACCTGTCATATTTATTAAGCACCTACCGAAAAATGTCGAAGAACCTACTTAAATATTATTATTATTGTGTTGTCAACTACCTACAAATGCAAAAGAGTACCTTAGTAAATATTGTTGTGTGTACCGGAGATTCTTAACTTATATTGAAGCCACATTGATGATATTCCTATAAATGATTAAGTTATTTGTTATGACCATTGTGACGTATCCTGGATTTTAAATTGCTATTTTAGTATTATAAATCTTTTAAAATAATTAGTACAATACTGTCTGTTAGTATCAATATTCTTTCGAATATTGATTAAGAAATTCTAAATAGGCGATATTAAATTCTTTAAATGTCTTGGTATTTTTTAAAACAGTTTCACTACATAAGAATTGATTATTGTTCACCTAATTGTGAGATTATTTAAAGCAATATCGAAAATGACGGGATACCGTGTCATTTTCTCATATTGGACGTATTGAGACACAGATAGACCCATTATTATAAAACATTGTGTAATTGATAAGCTAACTTACTTTTTGTGAACTAAAAGCCAGTACAGACCAGCTTTATTATTATTATACTTTGTGAAAGATCGACTACACAAGGCTAACGTAAGTTATTTGATATTATAACTTTATAATTGCTAATAGTTGTGTTGAAACTGTTTCTATATCATATTTTGGTCTTTATTCCTAATATGCTAAATTGATTTAAATGCTAGTTTATGTTCTTTGCCTTATCCTTGTTAATTTGATTCTACAATATTGTAAATACTTTATGTGGTCATAAAAGGTATCGATAAATACTATGAAAGAGCTTCCGTGGAGTTTGTTGTCCTTCTTCTCCACGAGAACTAGTTTAGTGAATGGGTGGTAAGCTCACTGAGCCTTCTCAATATGAATTAATTTACAAGCCTTATTTAAATAAATGTCTAGTCTTGTTTTTCTGTGCTTTTATGCATAAACCCTTCCCTTACACACCACATACATTGGAACTCTGATACACAGTAAATAACCAACAACCATCTTGACATACATAGCTTGCTATCTTTGTTGATATTAATACTTTTATATAGAGTTCCATTCATGATTCTAGCAAGCGCATATACTAAGCTACACAGCACTATATTTATTTCTATAGTTAAGCGCTTCGTATTCGACGGTGAAGCACGCTTGCTTAGAAGTAACCTACAGAACCACAATAATTTATAAAAAAAGTAATAGAGCAGTGGTGTCCCAGTGGTAACGGCCCCGACTTACGTGTAACGGACCCAGGCAGGTTCTTTACTTTGTGTAAATTATTTCATTACCACTGCTCTACAAACGGTGACGGAAAAAGTCGTGAGGAAACTGGCAAATCATCCACCAATCCACACTGGGCCCTCGTGGTGGATTAAAACCCATTCCTTCTCTAACAGAGAGGAGGCCTGTGTCCCAGCTGTGGGAACATTGAAAGGCTGATAATGATGATAATGAATAGAAAAGTGACTTTCATTGCAGTCACTTCTTCATCGGACCTATGTACAACACTAGCTTTATGCCGTAGATTCGCTCCCGCCTGAAGGAAATGTGCTCATTTTCGGGATAAAAAATAGTACCTCCACTTTCGGAGGTAGTTTTGCTTTATGTATAGAATTCGTTATTAGTACGAGTAATCCAGATTTTTCTAATCAGGCTAGTACGATATTTCTAAATTACCTCTTACCAAACTGACCATTTAATACCCTTATAATATTAGTTTAGATCAGCTTTAAATGCCAAATTACGACACTTTTCCGTAGCTCATTATTTCACGCCAAAAACAATCTAGTTTCCAATCTAGCTTCACAGTCCCCTTGTCTCCCTGTTTGCGTCTCCCAAGAGTCTTTAAAGCCATTACAGCTGCACTTATCTTTATTGATTACCAGCTGTTGCCAAACTACTTTGTGTCAGTTTCCTGGTGCCTTAAAGTTGGCTCCTAATGCACAAAGTAACGTCACACTCCAGACATTAGTTAGTGCTTGCGAGTTGCAACTTAATTACTGTCATAGGGACTGTTTATGTTGGATGGGAAAGACCTTTTAAAGGAACACCTAGGGCGGAATATTTAATCACATTAGCGAGCTTTTTAGTTATTGTGTGGTTTTATACACCGTTTCCTGGTCTGTCTGTAATGTCAAGTGATGCTATTAGCTGTTGAAAATTTATTTCACCAATCAAAGCATGTATGATTTGACAATTTAGCACATTCGTTTTGTTTTCGTCTCAGTAACTCAGTCTGAATGTTACATTTTCTGCTTTTTTTTTTGACCATTATTGCCCATAATTGATCAAAATTACATGGGGGAACATTGGCCTTAGATTGAATTAACTGAAATTCGATGAAACCAGAAACTATAACGCATAAATAGTCCCTCTCGTCAAAATATGTAACAAATCTATAGAACTGGCAATAGACAAAGACTAGTTATACTGTAAATTACTTAAAACAATGCTTACGTATGATCTCATCTCACTCACTCTCTCTCTCTCTCGACTAACCACTAGATGCCGTAACAATCGGTACTATTCTATGTATTTTACAATCAAGATTAATGCTACGGCTCAACTCTAGAATACCAAATGCACTGCACAACTTAAACCAAAAGTTTTCCACCCTCATCTCAATATATTTCATTCAGCAGTTTTACAATTTATAACGACTATTCCACCATTTTATTGGCCGTAACCGTATAATATTTTGAGTATAACACGTGGTACATTAGAGTTTTTCGGGTCCTTTTGGAGAGTCGAGAGATTTCTTTTGGTTTATTCATAACTCCTGAATCTTGAAGCAGAGTCCTAACAACTTGGGGACGTACATTCAATATTTTAACAGTGGTTTTCACATCTATACTAATATTATAAAGCTGAAGAGTTTGTTTCTTTGTTTGTTTGAACGTGCCAATCTCAGGAACTACTAGTTGGAATTGAACAATTCTTTTTGTGTTGGATACTCTATTTATCGAGGAAGGTTATAGGCTATATAACATCATGCTACAACCTATAGGAGCAGAGTATAAATGAAAAATGTTGCAGAATTGGAAAAATTAATTCTTTTTGAGATATTCCGTTGCGTGAGTTGCGTAAGCGGTTAAACCGCTTACGCAGCTCACGCAACGTTACGCAACAATCATGTATACGAGTATAGTGTAGGACGGATAGGGTAGGTAGGGTAAATGGGTAGGTAGGTAGCCAGTTTACGGGATCAAAGCCGCGTGGGACAGCTAGTAAGAAGATAAAGGGATTGCAGTTATTTTGGGTTATACTCACAATAAAATATCAAAAATAACTTTAATTTCTTCATTTATTATTTGATCCATTTATTTTTAAGTTAACAAAATCACAAGCACTCATCCAGTCGTTACGGTGAATTATGCCTGGCATAATCTTCTTCACTCCATACGGGATAGTCTTTCGCTAGAGGAACATTTCCTGTCAATATAACTCATAAATATGTATGTATTTTAGTTATATAGTATGTATTCAATTAATTCACTGTGTGCTGCACATGAATTAGTATTATTTAGTTAGTACGAATTGAAATATTCATGTGATTTTAAGTTTTAGTTGTGCGCTTAGCTGTCCTTATTTTGTAATCCTCTATATAGCGCGGTTTGCTGTCAAACAACCCAATTAGGGGTTAAACTCGCTTTTGCACATAAGTTGCTCTTTTGTACTTGTACATATTTGTTTTGTGTACAATAAAGAATGTGAATATATGAAAATCAGTGGACCAATGTATTTAGATTAATTTTTCAATCATTATTATATATACAGGGTTACAGGAAAAGTCGACCTAGATCCGTTAAGGGCGTGTAGTACACATCATTTCTGAATGATTTCACTATGGAACCCCCCATCCTAAACTTAACCGTTTTCGAGATTTTCGAGTTTTATTTTTTTTTATGAAAATGCCCAATTTTTCGGCTATTGAATTGAATATTTTGAAAAAAACCAAAAAACCAAAAAAAAAATAAAAAAACTTTTCATGTAAAAAACCAAAAAAAAATCATAAGAGTCAAAAAAATTCAAAATATTCAATTCAATAGCCGAAAAATTGGGAATTTTCATAAAAAAAATAAAAACTCGAAAATCTCGAAAACGGTTAAGTTTAGGATGGGGGGTTCCATAGTGAAATCATTCAGAAATGATGTGTACTACACGCCCTTAACGGATCTAGGTCGACTTTTCCTGTAACCCTGTATACATACATTACAGTTTTACCACCACATTTTTTAAATAAGACACTTTGCCCCACACTAGGAATTTCTTCTTGTATGAAGTTCCTATATTGTAAACGCAAAAAAAGCTGATATATATAAAAAAATAAGACCAATTTGACAAACACGACTGTTCATATCTGATACATAGTGACTTTGAAGTGTTTGTATCAATTTGAGTAGTCTCCTCCTTCCTGAAATCTACCAGTCGACCTAGAAAGAACTTTTATATTAAATCCAGCTTTTGCGCTCGTGTAAGTCGGCTGAATAACATAGTTTCTTTAAAAATAAAATCTTTCGTTATTTCATTCTAAACTGTAATAAACTAATTACTTCATCCTATCAAATAAAATCTCATCTATCATGAGAGACGTCATAATAACTTAATATTCAAAACGTGAAAAACCCTACACGACACATTTAGTTATCTCTACAAACAATATGAATAAAAATTTCAAAATAGGCGACTCCAGACATGAATCAAGAGAACCATGGTGTCGTGTATACTTAATTAATTTTGTAAGGGACCCTCAAGTTTCCATGCAGTCTGTTGCTTTTTATGTGGTGTGGCTCCATCATTAGTTTGGTGTCGACAACATGTCGTATCAAAGGGAATTCTGTCTACTTTTCATTAATTTTAATGATATTAACATGGATACTTTTGTGGGTGAATGTGGAGATTTTGTTTCGTTAGTAATTAATTGTGTGCACACTGCACACAATTAATTACTAACGAAAACTGAGTGTTGTAGGTTTTATTTTTTGTTTTTAGAATATTTTTATGTTTTGTAGTTAGAGTTTTTGTTTATAATAAAGTCAATGTTTTGTTTTGTTGCATGTTTATTTTTTTCGCTTTTATAATTTTGCAAGAAATTCACTTTTTTTATTATTATTGGCTTGCGCTTGACCACTATCTCACCTGATGGTAAGCGATGATGTGGTCGACGATGAAGCACGTTTGACTAGAAGAAACCTATTCACTCTTGACTTGAAGACTCCCAGGTTGTAGCTATCAGGAAATACAGACTCCGGTAGGGAATTCCACTCTCTATCTCTATTTTACTTCTCTATGTACAAAAATACTACATACTACATCCTGTTGCAACCTTAAGTATTATTCATTAACTAGTTTTTGCCAGCGGCTTCGCCCACGTCAAATGCGATTGCTCATCCTAAGGGAACATTGTACCGGAATGGCTAGTAGCTTTTGTACTATGCCAGACTATAATCTACTTCTGTGCCAAATTTCATTCAGATCCGTTCAGCCGTTTTACCGTGATTGAGTAACAAACAAACGCACATTCACACATAAAAACTTTCGCATTTATTGTCAACTATGTTGAAAAAAATCGTGAACTAAAATTATACTGGCATCTAAATACCACAGTAGAGTACCTGAAGTTTTGTAAAGTAGAGCATTGCAATGCTGCCTGCTGCTGTGGTAGTTGAAATACATAGTTTTGTTTTACTCTCTCAAACGAAAAAAATTCTTCCACAAGGCCTTATTAAAACTGCATAGGCATACAATATCTTGTAACTTGCAACATTAATCTTGAGAGACATGCTACCGTTGCATAACTATCTATGTAACATATTATCACGCCAGTGTTTTTCGGAGGGTTAAGAAGAGTTGCCTGTAGGCAGAGCTTGGTCAATTCGTATGTGACAACCCCATGGTCCACGTGCTTGGGGGACGATAGGCAGCGGGGGGCGGAGGACACCTGACGGGAGCATCGCCGCATCATCGCGTCGTCACGTCGTTGACACATTTCGCTCGTTATGTTGAAGTCCCATGTGCTAGGATGCGAGCTTATTACCATCATATAGAAAAATTCCAGATAGAAAAACCCAATAACAGTTTCCCCAAAACAGGCATCGAACCGAGGCCCTCATTGTCAGCAATAGGGCTTGCTACCACTAGACCAACCATTGCTATCTGTCTGTTCAATTTCCCTTTTTATATATCAGGGTTGTTGCGAACATCAGCATCAGTTTCAGCATTCGCGGAACATCAGCATCATTTTCAATATCAGCAGCAGCATCCGTACAATATTTTAAATAAATGAATCTAGTAGCCGCAAACTATAACTTGTGTAACAAGCAAAAAGTAAAAAAAAAACTGTAACGACCTATACTTGGCTTGAGTATATAGGTTCGGGCGCACGGTTGGCGCAGTGGTTGAGCGATTGACTCCTGCGCTGCGTGTCGCGGGTACGATTCCCGCACGGAACAAATATTTGTATAACTTACAAATAGTTGTTCCGGCTCTGGGTGTTTATGTTTGTAAACGCACCCACGATACAGTTAGAAATTCCTAGTGCGGGGCAACGTGTTTTTTAAAAAGACAAGACAAAGACAACAAGATAGATCGTTACAATAAAAAAAAAAACCGTAGTCGTAAAAGTTTTTTTTTTTAACTTTCCTTTTATTTTTTAGCCTATATTACCCGGGCCATAATTATAAATCGATTGACATCTTATTCATCAAAATCGGATGAATAGTTTAAGTGTACGGAGGAACATACGTAAATACAAACTTACATACTTACAGCCCTTCTTTTTGGCTTCGCCGTAGTCGAGTAAAAAGGATTATTCACGCAAAGGGCGTACCTACCAATACTTCACTTAAAAATCACTTGAAGAGCAAACATCCTGATGAATTTGAAAGGTTTTTAAAGAGAGAAAACGACAATCAGTTAAAAAAAAAAAAACAAAGAAATTAACAGTTTTAGTCAATGACAAAATATCAGCATCACAATCAGCGGATGTGAAAAAAATGTGTATCAGCAACAACCCCGGTCTGTATCAGAAAGTAATGTGTAGTACCTTTAGTTTTCTAAAAGATTTCAAACTGGATTTCTTTTATTCCTTTCCGCGTTATCTTGTCTTTACTGCAAGGATTTGAGAGTAGACGTGCAGAGATAAGATGAAATTCTTTATTACATTTTATTTTCTTGAGTTTGCTATATTGTCTGAAGTATATAAAGCTATGTGTCTTAGTTTGCATTTTATTTATAAAGTACCAAGTAAGAAACACAGCTAGGTACCTATACATATATGTTGTGTTTGTTTACCAATTTCAGCAACGGGTATTTATAATTATATGCTTCATTGTACATTTTGTCGTGTTACCCAATCTGGAAATCAGATAGGTAGTCGGTCTACGCCTGAAAGTGGTATTTGATTGAGCTTTTGGGGGCCGAGTCACCCTCGTCCGTAGGAGTATACCCATTTTTTGATTCCCTACACGTGGTCCCCGGGTGGTGCAAATCAGGTGACATTAACTGGTGGTAGGCTTCGGCCGAAGGCTTGCGACCACCCACCAGGCAAAGACGTACCGCCAAGCGGCCTAGCCGTGTTCCGGTACGATGCTCGGTGTAGCCAACTAGAGGAGTTGGATCGAGATAGCTGTTCCACTGCAGGCTGACCAGCCTGACGCGCGCTGTTGGGGATGTATCGGGAGACTAGTCGCGGAGGGTAGCGGGATCCGAGGCACGGTGCACCGCTGGCCGACCGCAGGTAGTTGGGGGCCCAAGTAGTGTGCCAGCCACACACGAAAGGCTGCCCCGCCAACTGTCGAAAAATCCCGGAATGCACCATCGTGCTGGTTGGCGACCAGACGGGAGGGCCCGATGGACATTCCGGGGGGGCTCGGGCGTCCCCGCAGTCTCCAGACTAGTGCCTCAATGATGGTGTCCTTTCAGTGCGTGTCTGTAGGTTAGCAACGTGGAACCTCTTCTCACTTCTTACTCCTCTTATCTATTCACACTATTTTAAAACTATGCAAGGAAAAAGGAATACTGGAGTAAAACAGCGGCTGCACCCCCTCCCCCACAAAGTGCACCTCACCAATATTAGAGGTCTGCACTCAAATATCACTGCAGTCCACTATCATCTGGAGGCTGAGAAACCAGCGCTCTTTTTCCTTACGGAGACGCAGATAGCGAATCCGTCAGACGTGTCGTACTTGTCTTACCCAGGGTTCACCCTGGAGCACAATTTTAGACCACGGGCGGGCGTATGTATGTACGCCCGTGACGACATTTGCTATCGGCGTCTCCGTAACCTTGAGGACTCCAGATTCACAACCCTCTGGGCTCTGGTGGACACAGGTCTGGATAAAATTATCTATGCCTGTGTCTACCGTTCGCACAGCGGAGATCAGGAGACAGCCAGGCTCACAGAGTACCTCAGTGAGGCGGCTGATGCGGCACAGCAGCGGTACCCTTCAGCCCAATTGGTGTTACTGGGGGACTTTAATGCCCACCACCAGGAGTGGCTCTTCCCATACCAGTGCACCGATCATGCTGGACGGGAGATGCGTAAGCTTTCGCTAGCGCTAAACCTCACCCAGATGGTCCAGGGGGCAACAAGGGTACCGGATGTTGATTCGCACACTGCGAATTGCTTGGACCTTCTGCTGACAACAGATCCAGACAGATACTCCGTGTCGATAGCTTCACCTTTGGGTAGTTCCGACCACTGTCTGGTGAAGTCTGTATCCGTCTATTCCCCGCCCGATCCCAGCCCAAGAGGCACCCGGCGGGTTGGGCGGTACAAGTCAGCAGATTGGGATGGTATGCGATCTTTCTTCGCATGCTATCCTTGGCAGCCTACTTGCTTTTCTTCGACTGATCCATCGTCGTGCGCGGATGCCGTGACGGATGTGTTGCGTCGGGGAATGGAGTACTACATTCCGTTCTCTGACGTATCAATGTCTAGCGAAGACCGGCCATGGTTTGGCGCCGAATGTAAGCGCGCCGACGCTATTAAACATGGGGCGTACCTGGCTTGGGTCGACGCTCGATCGCGCAAGGCAAGTGACGTGGGTCAGAAGAAGAAGGCCTTCAACAGGGCTGCCAAGTCCTGCAAGATGGTGTTGCGAAGAGCTCGGTTCGACCATATCAGCCGAATAGGGACCAAACTTGCCTCTTACCCAGCAGGTAGTAAAGCGTTTTGGTCCCTGGCTAAGTCGGTCGAGTCGAACTTCTGCCGCCCCTCACTACCACCACTGCTGCAACCCGACGGGTCGCTGGCTCACTCCGCTGAGGAGAAGGCAAATTTATTTGCCTCTCTTTTTGCGGAATCTTCACGTCTGAATCCTGGTGACGCGCGGCCCCTTCCTTCTCCTGATGGATGCGAGACGAGTATGTCGGACATTCGCATCCATCAAAAGGACGTCCGTAGGGTGCTGCACAACCTCGACGTGAACAAGGCTAGCGGCCCTGACGGAATACCAGCTATAATTCTTAGAACCTGTGCGCCTGAACTGTCTCCGATCTTGACACGTCTATTCCGCCTTTCGTATGAGGCTGGAAAAGTGCCGAATGCTTGGAAGCAAGCTAATGTACAGCCCATGCCCAAGAAGGGCAGTAGAGCTGACCCGGCCAACTACAGACCCATATCTGTAACCTCCATACTCTGTAAGAGTATGGAACGTGTACTCAATATTAAGCTCCTGGCATACCTAGAAGCAAACGATATCCTTAGTGACCGCCAGTATGGCTTCCGCCGAAATCGGTCTACTGGGGATCTTCTAGCGTATGCCATTCACATCTGGAGTGAGGCCATCGAGAGGCACGGGGAGGCGCTTGCCGTCTCCCTCGACATCTCGAAGGCTTTTGATAGGGTCTGGCATGAAAGCCTTATTGGTGAGCTTCCTTCATTCGGTTTGCCCGGTGGTCTGTGTGATTGGATTGCAGACTTCCTGAGAGATCGGTCCATTCGAGTGGTTATCGATGGCTGCTCGTCGGACCAATTGGATATCAATGCCGGGGTCCCTCAGGGGTCGGTTCTCTCAGCAACTTTATTCTTGCTGCACATTAACGATCTGCTAAAACCCGGTACCTTTGGGTATGCTGACGACAGCACTGTTGCTGAGAGATACTTGTCCAACGCTCGTGCTACCGGGCCTCAGATTCAGTCTCTCCGGGAGGCCATGGTGGAGCGCTTGAACCTGTCCTTGCAGGCAGTCTCCGAATGGGGCGATGCCAATCTGGTCAGGTTTAATGCTGCTAAAACCCAGGCGTGTCTTTTTTCCGCTAAAAAGAGCCAATTTCACCCGGCTCCAACTTTCCGAGATGTGACCGTGCCAATAACTGACCATCTTGAGCTTCTTGGCGTTACGTTGACATCGACTCTCAATTTTGGCCCATACATTGAGGCAAAGGCTCAGCTGGCTGCCAAAAAGCTGGGAATCCTTGCAAAGGTGAGAAGGTACTTCACGCCAGAACAGCTGCTCAGCTTGTATCAAGCGCAAGTTCGATCATGCATGGAGTACTGTTCTCATCTCTGGGACGGATCTGCCAAATACCAGCTTGATGCACTAGAGTCGATCGAAAAGCGGGCCAAGAGTCTCATCGGCGATGAGGCACTGGTTAAGTCAAAGCTCCAGAGCCTTGAACACCGTCGCCGAGTTGCCAGCTTGTCGGTTTTTTATCGGTTACATTTTGGGGAGTGTGCGATGGAATTGCATGATCTAATTCCGCCCAGCCCGTTTCATCATCGAACTACCAGACGTACGGCGATGTGCCATCGATACATGGTGGACATCCCACCCATACGCACTAAACGTTTTGAGAATACTTTTATTATACGTACAGCTAAGGAGTGGAATTCCCTGCCAGCGTCTGTGTTTCCCGATAGCTACAATCTAGGGGTCTTTAAGTCAAGAGTGAATAGGTTACTTCTAGGCAAGCGTGCTCCACCGTCGACCACATCATCGCTTACCATCAGGTGAGATAGTGGTCAAGCGCGAGCCTATAACAAATAAAAAAAAAAAAAAGAAAGCTACGTTTGATTAGACTCGAAACCTTCTCCAACATAGTAAGCAATAAAAAATAAAAATAAACTGCAGGCTTGTTACGTATGAAACAGCAATCAGCAAAAATTGCGCAGATATTGTGCAATCATCGCGCGATTATCGCATTACGTCAAAAATCGGCAGGGTTATTTTTGCGAAATAAGTGTATTTCAATCGCGAATCCGCATTATGTATGAGCGATAGCCACACCATAATAGTTTTACGACAGCACTGCTAGAAATATAAACCTGCTAACTAAAATGTGCATTATCACAAGGTGATCGCGATCATTTCGTATTACGGATGGTTTTTGACAGCAGAGCGACAGCCATCGGTGAGCAAATGTGGCTGTCAAATTGCAATTACTTTTTCCCTTGTTGTTGGTCGATTACCAGTACTCGCTGATGGCTTAGTAGGTAAGCTCTGTTTTTGAGTTTTTGACGGCATGTTTTTGTGTGTTATTTTTGGCTTCTTTTATTATACGCAAAATTAATTCCTAGTGAATATTGTAATGGCAAATTGGTGTAGTTTTGTGTCTCAAGGGTTCCCTCTATCTGGCAGAATCTTGATGTTCCGAAATGTATTTGGCATAACACTTGGTATAATCTTCTTTAAACGAATATTCTTAAGGCATAAAAATTATATAATATAATTATTGTTTTGCCGAATGTTTATATGTCCGAATATACATTGGCATAATATTAATATGGCAGAATTTTATTCTGTATTTTTTAACTACTTTTGTCAAAGTTAAAATTTCGCATAATTTCGTTTAGCATAACGTTCATTTAGAGGGACTACTATTTGGTATAATTTCACTTGGCATACCATGGAGATGGCAGAATTTCATTTCGAATAATTTTATTTGGCATATTTCTAAAAAAATCATTTTTAACCCTAAAATTAAAATTTAAATATTGTCTTAAAAAGACAATATGTTGAGCTTCAAAATTTAGGGACAGAAACGAATCGTTGCAAAACCGACTCCACACCGTCTTGTCTGCCCTACCCCTAGAGTGTAATTTAAGCTCGCGTAGGCGCAGAGGGGCGAGGCGGTCCACGAGCTGAGGAGCGTTTAATCCATCAGCGACAATAAGCTCGTGTGGAACCGCCGGAGCCCCGCAGCGCCGGAGCCGTGACAGAAACCATGCCTGCTGCATGTTGCATGCGCGCTTGCATGCTGCATGCTTGCTTGCATGCATGGTGTACGCTTGTTTGCATACCGCATGCTTGCTGCATGTATGATGTATGCTTGCTTGCATCTTGAATGATTGCTGCATGTTTTCATGCTGCATGGATGGTGTATGCTTGTTTGCATGCTGCATGCTTGCTTCATGTGTGAGGTATGCTTGCTTGCATGCTGCATGCATGGTGTTCTGTGTGTGGTGGTGGTGTTCTGTAATGTGATAGATGAGTAGATATGAAATGTATGCCAAAAGATGATTCTAACTGTAAACTTTCTGAGATATGATAGTTCTGCCTTTTAATGACTATCGATAAGAAATGTATGCCAAAAGACGATTCTGTCTGTGAAGTTTCTGCGATATAATGGTTATTCTTTTTAATTATGGATATGAAATTTATGCCAAAAGATGATACTGACTAACAAAATTATGAGTTATGAATGTATGATAAATGAGTGAATGCCAAACGATTTTATGCGAAATGAGCTTGCTATCCGCTGTTATGCGAAATAATATTATGACATAAAAAGTTCTGCTGTAAAGGCAAAAAGGCTAAAAAACGCAACTGGACAAATTGTTGAATCATTGAAACAGACGTGATCTCGATAAAGTGGAGGAGAATTTTTAATTGTAATGTTGGCTACCTAGCGAAGCTGCGAAGCTTGCCAAAAAGGTTGACACGCTAGGTATGTTTACTGCCAAATACTTACAAACACATTAGAATGTGTTATGATCGCAATAAGTATCTTCTATTATATTCAATTTTTATATGGCAAGCATTGGCAAAATAGTCAACATCGGTTGTCGACTATTCTGCCAATGTCTAAAGTAAATATGGAAAACCAGTGTGTTCAGCGATCTTTTTTACGTTTGATAGCTCAAATACGAGATGATGATGTCCATTTAGTGATGTACTAATGCGTTAGCGATTCGATTTCTTAAAACAATCGACTATTACGACGAAATTTTAATCGATTTTGCGCATTGGCTTTTTAGTCATCCAATTTTTCAAATAGTTTCAATAATTTGTCAAATAAATTATTATATTATGTAAATAAAATGAAAATATCCAATATTCACTGCCATATTTACTATTACAAAAATACTTTACATCTGCCAATATTAATTTGTCGGAATATTGGAGCAATAGTAATCAATTGACTATTGTAAAAACACTGAAAAGAACAAAAATAACTATCATTTCGGAAGTCTTTAGTATCTCTTGTTTTTATCGTTTTTCAACACTGACTTACGAAAGGAAAGATATTTTTGCACATTTTTTAGTTTTTGCTTTAGAAGTCGATTTATTTTTTGTGAAAATGTTTTTATTTCTCACTTTTACTACTTTCTCAGTTTTTGTCGTGATAGGGTGACCTAATGGATTAAAAAAATACTTATAACAACTTATTCACACATTGACGCTGTTAGCCGCTAAAGAGTTCGGTTGTATGTTCCATATCTTGAAAAGTTCAGAACTGATTTTCATGAAACTTGCACTGTTCTCTAAGTTGAGAGATACTTAATCAAATAAGAAAGAATGATCACGATCCGATAAGTAGTTTTGGAGAAATGCGGTCACAAACATACATACAAACAATCATACATACACTAATGAAATTTGGCACTAACATATGTGAATATTGAGCAATTCCAACAATGTTACATACTTATGTGTCGAATTGTTACCTCGTTTTTTTGAAGTCGGTTAAATGCTTGGCAGATGATGATGATTTTTGACAGTTAGTATTATTTAATATTTATAGTGCTGTAGCAATACAAAAATCAAAAGAAATAGTATTTCTCATATATGTAGCACGTAGAGGCGTCAAAGTTTATGTTTATACACATACATAAAAACACGCCTATTTCTCATGGACCCCCATGGAAAATAGGCGTGTTTTTGCAGGCAGAAACTACAGAACGCTACCTGCTACAGTCTCTACATACTCCTTTAGCTTCTTTCATGTTCATGCATCTACCATAAACCGGTTATGAGTACTGCACCTGGCCTTTCTGAAAAACATCACAAATTTGATCAGTCTTGTTCGTATGGATCAAATATTAAGTAGTAAGAAAATCATGAAAATACAGAAATCAAACACTTATATATCATCCAGATAATAAAATATACTGCCAAATAAAATCTACCCACTCAAAAAGTTTAAGTACGAGTATCACGTATCAATGAAAGGTTAAACCTACATACGCTTCAGCCACCCTTAACAAATGCTTGAGATTCTTAAACAAAAATAGCCTTTAACGTCCTTCAGTTGTCGAGACAATAAATATAAATAGAAATGAAAAGTCGCTTGAAGGATAAACTGAGTTGACAGGATTCACCAACGGGCTGTCAAGATCAGAAACTTGAATGGATATCATCCTCAAAGCTTACCGGTATGAGACAATATTGTGGGGAAAGATGTTTATTACATGATTTTTATTTTGAGTAAAAAAAAGTTGAGTTAGAGACATGTTTATCAGGTGTAACTTTTATTAAATTATTCCTGTTTGCAAAATTTTAACTCGCAACCAATTATAGTGGTTCTGGGAATCTGTTGTCAAACTCTTTAGAAGACTAAAGACTGCAGATTATTTACAGATAATAATGGAACTGAACAGACAGATAACAGTAGTAAGAACAATAGAAATTCTCGAATGATAAATGTTGCAGGCTACAATCCAAAATCTGTGCATATTCCGTATTTATAGAGCCTTGTTGAAAAATTTCGTTCGTGTAAGAGAGTTCGGGAGTTCGGGAGGCCATGGTTGGGCGCTTGAATCTGTCCTTGAAGGCAGTCTCCGAATGGGGCGATGCCAATCTGGTCAGATTCAATGCTGCCAAGACCCAGGCGTGTCTTTTTTCTGCTAAAAGGAGCCAATTCCACCCGGCTCCTTCTTTCCGAGGTGTGACCGTGCCGATTACTGACCATCTTGAGGTTCTTGGCATTACGTTGACATCGACGCTCAATTTTGGTCCGTTCATTGAGGCAAAAGCTCAGCTGGCTGCCAAAAAATTGGGGATCCTCGCGAAGGTGAGACGGTACTTCACGCCAGAACAGTTGCTAAATTTGTATCAAGCGCAAGTTCGATCATGCATGGAGTACTGCTCTCATCTCTGGGACGGATCTGCCAGGTACCAGCTGGATGCACTTGAGTCGATCGAAAGACGGGCAAAGAGGCTCATCGGCAATGAAGTACTGGTCGAATCTAGGCTCCAGAACCTCGAACATCGGCGCCGAGTTGCCAGCCTGTCGGTTTTTTATCGGTTACATTTCGGGGAGTGTGCGTTGGAATTGCATGAACTAATTCCTCCTAGCCCGTTCCATCATAGGACTACAAGACGTACGGCGATGCGTCATCGGTACATGGTGGACATCCCACCCATACGCACCAAACGTTTTGGGAATACTTTCATTATGCGTACAGCAAAGGAGTGGAATTCCCTGCCGGAGTCTGTATTTCCTGATAGCTACAACCTGGGAGTCTTCAAGTCAAGAGTGAATAGGTTTCTTCTAGGCAAGCGTGCTTCATCGTTGACCACATCATCGCTTACCATCAGGTGAGATAGTGGTCAAGCGCAAGCCTATAATCAATAAAAAAAAAAAAAAAAAAAAAGAGTAATACTAAATAATAAGGTGCCCCTTTTCTTGGTTGCAAGTTCAATTTTTGTGTGTTGAGGAAAATATATCATGAAAAACAAATAAATAAATGTATTTCTAGATAAGTATGTAAAATAAGTATATAAGTCGAGTGCAGTGTAATCAGCTAATGCAATCGGACGCTACTACACTGTAAGCAAAAATTATTTAATTTGTACCGAGCGCGGCAAGTACCGCTGCCACCATGCCTTCGAAAGAAATTGTGGCGAGCGAGGTCCTGGCATTCCTGCAGTACCAGCTGGATGTTATTGACAAAATCAGGGTGACACAGATATGCACGTCCAACTTCAGTGAAGAGGAGATACGCAGGACTAAAACCCTGCTGTTTGAGTAACTACATATGGCTGACCGAATATCGTCCCGTAAGAGGGATGAAAGAGGAGAGATGAGTCTCCAGGCCACTATTAAAATGTTGAAAGAGACCGACCCGGACGACGTGCCAACTTTTGTGGCGGAGGATTTGCGTAAGTTGCTCCCAGTCATATTCAACCACGTTGACGTCACCAGGCAACTGCGGGACATCACAACCCTCAGGTCAAGCGTGGTCGAGTTGCAGTTTAAGTTGGAAGCATCGCAATCTACCATGAGTGATCTGCGTACCAAGGTGGCAGATTTACGCAACACGGTATGTAGGTCACACGAGCCTGCTAACAACGACGACACTCGTCACGGCGCGTTCTATTCATCGCAGCTGAGTTTCGAGTCAAAAAAATTTTATTCGTCGCCCGCCACCGTCACTGCAAATGATGCAAAAGCGCACATCGCCCTCTCCGCTTCGCCCATCGTTAGGGCGCCGAAGAATAATAGAACACCATCGGGACGCTCTTATGAGGCTGCCGTTATTGCTGCTCCTGCAAAAGATCACCGGCAACCCAAGCAAGCATGGGGTGCCCAAGGGCTCTCTGATCAGGTTCGAAACTCGTTGGCAGCGGTAACAATACCAGGGCAGACCGATGGAGAAGGCTTCGTTCGAGTGGTGAAGAAGAAAAAGCCTACTTGTCGCAATCAGTGAGGTTCCGCACTGATAGGGCCGGACTTGTTGCTGACTCCCGCTATTCCATCGACGCAGCTGTACGTGTCACTTCTACATCATTCCACGAAGGCAGAAGAGGTTGTGGAATGCATAAAAATCAAGACTAAATTCTCCCTGAGAGTCGAGCAGTTGGAGTCGCGTCACAAGATTAATTTAAAATCTTTTGAGATGCGGGTTCCAAATCATCATTTGGGGACCTTCATGAAGGAAGAATTTTGGCAGACGGGTGTCGTGTAGCGGCGTTTCCGCGGCAGTCTACATGCATGACACCACGACTCAGCGCAATACTTCGCCGACCCAACTTACTGAATAGATTTGTGTTACCTTTTTTAAGAATTATGTTTTAGTTTATTTTTGTATGTTTTTTTTTTTTTTTATTGGGAGCCTTAGTTGCCTGAAAATAAATAATAATTATTATTATAAGGCGCTCTTTAGTTTCTGCCTGCATTCATGGGAAAAACGAGTGACTTTATTACAGTTTGTATGTAATACATAATATGTATAGTTCTAGGTTTCTAGTTAATCGTGATAGTTAAGTTGCACAATATTATTTCAAATTATTGTGCTAATTAAACGTCAATTTAATAGGAAGCAAATCACTACCAAACTGCTAGTTGGCCTCATAAACTAGTTCCACGATAATCATAGAACAGATGTCACTAATAAACGTTTCTGTTTATTAACTGGCGTATCTCAATAACGATAGCGTAATGCGGATGTGACGTCATAAATAATACGCCGGCTGGCTATACACATAGAGTATGAAGGTACAGAAGTGAAACAATGCGCCAGTGGCATTATACAGGATAAATTTTATATTCTGTGGTAATCATTGTACCACAGAATATAAATTTTTTTAGTAGTTATATAAATAATATATGGTATAAAAATGGAAGAGAAAAAGACTACAAAATTCTTTTGAAAATAAAGTAAAGTTTATTATTGTTAAATGAATTAAAATACACACTATGTGCCTACAGATCCAGATCGTAGAAAAAGTTCAGTATAGTTCTGGGCCACAAGCTTATCTATACTATTATGGAAGCAGCTTAAGAGCAAATGCGGTCGCAGACATCCGACTGCATCTCCTAAGTAAAAAGTCATAATGCAAGGTTTGCCTCTCGCCTATTTCCTTCTCCAATATGGACCAATTCAAAAGATATACCATCAACTGAAGAAAAAAGATAATAATATATACTTAAACCCTTTGTTTCCATTTTTGATGATTTTGCACTGTCAACAGAAGCCTTTTTTATTTATTTATTTTTTGCCAGGAGAAATGCTCAAGTATACTGCGGTAACACGGGGTGATAGCGCAATTATGTGCGACTCCAACCCACTAAAAGTCGGTTTCCTCTTGTGTCGCTTACGGTGGCAACACGGGCACACGTTAGCACTCACCGCAAACCCGCCGCGGCTGTGCGTCATCGGATCCTCCTCTGGGGAGTAACCCCATACACCGGCGCACCAGAACACTTTGCACGGGCACATGGGTGCCAGACGACCCCGTGTTTGGCACCTTTGATCCTCCAAAGGCAGGATCAAGTCAGGTTCACCTCGCCTCGACAATACGGGTACCCACCGGGGGGATGAAAACAGAGGCCTAGTGTACAAATTTGACAACTACAAATAAATAAAAAAATACATAGAAGCACAATTTGTCATCAAATTATATTTTTTTAATCAATTTATGGAGTATCTTTTAAATTTGTACAATACTGGACTCGAATTATGACTTTTACTAAGGAAATTCAATCGGAGCTCTCTGCCCGCATGTACCACGGTATCGCGGCACATTTTTTGAAATTTATGTTTTTCTAGTGGCTTTGCTACTGTGGCCTTTCACACAGAATCCGTGCATTTTGGAATAACTCTCACAGTTTTCAAAAGAAGAGTAAAAGAACACTACCTTTCGATTCCGTCATTCATCATTATGTTTTTACCCGACTGCTGAAGAAGGATAATGTGTTTAACAATTTATCTATGTATGTATGTATGTTTCTTCCTATGTGGCGTTCTAGAGACTAAAAGCGCTGACCGATTTTGATTATTCTTACGTAAATCGATTCGTCTTATCCCTGCGAGTGTTACTGGCTACATTAAAATTGGATAATAGAAAAACGGCGGATTTTTAGCGCCATATTGTGGGGGACCATTTTTCTTTTCTTCATAATCTATCGTGTAGGGGAACCAAAATAAAGGGTTTTAAGAGGTAATTTCAAAAATGTATGTCACTTATATGTTAAAATGTATCTAATTCTAAAAAAAAAAATAACTAAAAAGTCGGAGGATACATCTGGTTTTGGTCATCCCGATCGCGAATAAGTATCCTCCGACTGCACAGCACGATTTTCTTCTTGTTTACGTCTTTTTAGTTGGCTTTTTAAGCAAAAAAGTTAATTCAAAAAATCTAAAAACCCGATTTTTAGATTTTTTGAATTAACTTTTTTTATTATGTATAATATTGTCATGATATTAATTTTAACACTTGTATGTATGTATATGAAGGTATTATCATCATCATCAGCTTTTTTAATATTCCCACTGCTGGGCAACAGGCCTCCTCTCTGGGCCGTAATCCACCACGCGGCGGCATGCGGGTTGGTGAATGTCACATATCTTCGAATGTTTGGTTCTCAAATATATGAAAGTATATTTTTTATGTAAACTGTCTCATTTGTTTATAATTTTTCACCTCTGCACACAATGTCTTCATTTATTTTTTTGCTGGAAGAGATCGTACTGTAATATTATAAATGAAAATGTAAGTATGTTTGTTACGCTTTCACGTAAACACTACTGAACCGATCATCATGAAACTTTGTACATACATTCTTGGAGGTATTAGAAGTAACATAGGATACTTTTTATTAAAAAATGGCTTCACTGCGAGCGAAGCCGCGGGTAAAAGCTAGTTTCATTATAAATAAGCATCACTTCTGTACCTATGTATTTTCAGTTTATTCTTTTTGCCCTTTTACTATGTGTGTGTACACAAAGCAAATGAGATAGGTTTGCAGGGCACACCAACATAGATGTTTCGTGTGCATAGGATCAACGAGTCTATTACTTCGCCTATTTATTAGTGTTTGCTTCACAATAATCCATTGTCCACGCACATTCTTGCAATTTCTTGTCACTTTAATGTTGCGGGGAAAATGAAGCATAAATTAAGCTTATATAACAATTGTTTTCGTGGCGCATTAGTCGAGCGTGCGGTATATAATATCTTACGCCTCGGCGCCGTAAGATCGAATCCGACTGCCGATGGCTAATGTTTTTGTATGTTTTAATAAAATATTTTACATTTGTTTTTTCAATTCATTGCTAAATTATTAGCAAGTCTTCTTTATGTTTGAGTTGGAATATATTAATTGTGTACCCTCTAAAAATGAAACATCATATTTAGGTTAGTAGTTTAAATTCATCGTCATAATGCTATTGACTATCGGGCTTTCGTTACGTTTTTAGACATTACCCTGTGTGTTTTGAGAAGTGCTTTTATTTGTGAATCATTATGAATCACTTAAGTACACTTTGAAGAGCTGAGATAATTGTTTAGCATGAGCAAAACCGTTTGAATTAGTGAAATTGCGAGGCGTTTAATGATATCGGTGAGTAACAAAATGTTGTTATTAAGTTTAGAAGTTTAATATGTTTAAATAATACACATGTTATTGATTGTTTATTTTTGTAACAATATTTTATTTTTGTTCACAGATAAGAACATGTTTGGTCCTTCGGTATGCAGATTCGGGAAGCATTGATCCTCGCCTGCCTGGACCAATGGCTGGATTGTATACATAGATGCCAATGCACGGCACCGTGATTTAGTTGCTAGGCATATAGCGGAGCCTTCCTCTCTAATCGTTCCACGGAGACTAAACATGGCTTGACATTACAAATTGTATGGAACCACTTTCGCGCTGCTGGTGTGAAATGTCGTAGGCTAGCCAAGAAAATTTAACTGACAGATATTCACAGGCAAAACTGGGTACGCTTTGCAACAGAATATTTGGATTTCGATTGGTGCAATAATTATATATAGCGATGAATTTTTTTTTAAGTCAGACTAGGACGGTCGCAAAATTTTGTGGCGAAAAGATAGTGAGCGCTATAATAAATAAAATATTCTTCCATGCAGGTCTAGTGGCCGCATTACTTTGGGATATTGGGGATGGACGTCGTCAATGGCTCCCGGTCGTCGAGATACCAGTCAAGGTTACTTGGACATTTTACAAAACGTGATGCTAACAACTGTGCGCGTTGCATACCGGCAAGAACACATTTACTTCATGCATGATAACTGCGATGTGCATCGCGCGCGACTTGTGCAAAGTTGGTTAAACGTCCAAGAAAATTTTACTGTGATTGAAAGGCCATCAAAAAGTACTGACCTGAACACCATTGAAAACTTATGGGATCATATGGTCCTATCTGATTTGCTTTGTGTACATAAATTGTTAAATAAATAAATATGAAGCCTACAGACGGCACTCAGCGATACTGAAGCTTTCAGTAAGTGAAAGAATGTTTGTTTAGTTTCGACGGGCTGTTTCCGCAACTCCACGACTAAGCGTGTATTTTGCGTACAATGAAAGAAAGAATGTTTATAATAGGATCAATACTTGCCGAGAAAACCTCGTATAATCAAACAATTTGACTTATATTTATGCGAACAGAGGTTATCGACGTACACACTAAGGAAAACACAATGAGTGTCGCGTCTACTCATTTTTTTTATTCTATGGTACGTACGGTAACGCGACAGCTTGGTAAGTTTGGGCGTGAGTTGCGATGCGATCTCGTTACTAAATAGTTTTAAGTTAAGTGAACTAGTTTTGTAGTAATAAACAATCTTGCTAATGATATTATGATGGAACGAAGATGTAAAGCAATCTGAACTTGGGTATATCCTTGTTCCTTAGTTGAAAATGGTTTTATGCTGACAGCGACTTTGGTTTAATCACAATCACAATTACAGGGCGTGATGTCTGATGGCGTTTTATATGCCCAAGTAGGGAAATTATTGGTATGTCCGTCCGTCCGTCCGTATCTTATCTCAGAGACTCTTAGTACTAGAAAGCTCTAATTTGGCATGGATATACGACAAAGTGGTAAAATAAAAAAATAATGTTTTTCGGCTACCTCCTGTAAGTACACGTAAGGTGAGTATGCTTTTTTTCGTCTATCCTATGGTGTAAGGTACCGTTGGATAGGCTATTTAAAAATATTACGGGTCTGTGAAAACCATTTTTGATTCAGGTATCCGTTTGCGTAAAATTAAGCTTTAAATTGCTAATTTTGGTTAGAGTCAAATGTCCTCACCCCTGCGAACTAAATGGTTGCTTTTGAACACAACGAAATTAAAAGGAAAGCTATGACAGCTAGTAGGCTTTACAAGTTTACGAATTATAGTAGACTAACTTATAAATTATATAAGTTTTTAAGCTGATATGGTCACAATCATTAGAATTTATATTTTTTCGGGATATTTAGCATATATATTTAAGTCAAGACACATCAGGGCAGTGAAAACAACGATACCCAAAAATCGACCATAGTAGAACATCTTCTCGAATCAGGGCCAAACCACTGGATCGAGTTACATGACCCACAGGTTGTCTCGACTGAACGCCATTTTATAGCTAGAATGGTTCGGGAAGCAATTGAAATAACCAAGTGCAAATATTTTAATAGGGACGACGGATATCAAATTGTCGAGAGCCTGGAATCCAGTGGTTCAACTATGTAAAGGTCGTAAAACTACTGAACATGTGTCAAAATTGGATACGGTGAGCATCGTCTGTAGTGAACAATGTCGAGTAACTACGAAAAACGAGTGAGAAAGAGGGTAGACAGATATGTCAGCTCGTAAACAACACCCACCCGCAAAGACTAGTTCTCGTGATCATGGCGCTTGTAACGGTGCCGAAATATCGAGCTCTTAACCAAAACCTAAATATACATGGTAAATATTCCGAAATAAATATTAATTCTAATAACTTATAAATTGTACTTGGAAACGTAAAACAGATGTATGAGGACAACAGTTTTTGAATGGCAAAGTCCCTTCATTAGGGCAATGTTCGGTGCTTTCATTTTTTTGTGAAAGTTAGTAATATTACCTATTTATTTTAGTGAATGAAGCTATTTATTTAACGCGCGCGCGCGCACGCTCCACGGTCTGTCTGTCTGTCTGTCACCAGGCTGTATCTCATGAACCGTGATAGCTAGACAGTTGAAATTTTCACAAATGATATATTTCTGGTGCCGCTATAACATATACTAAAAACAGAATAAAATAATTATTTAAGTGGGGCTCCCATACAACAAACGTGATATATTTGTCGTTTTTTTGCGATAATGGTACGAAACTCTTCGTACGTGAGTCAGACTCGCACTTGGCCGTTATTTTCATTATAAATTTTGCCAGTAGAAACCCAAAGTCTAGGTTTGTCCCGATTGATGATGGTAAGGCTCGTCCCCCTATTTTATATTCGACTTAAATATTACAAAAAAACGTCCCATTCACAACAGACTGAATAGGGAAACGTATGGGAAATGGAGTCCACAATAAACTATTGGCAAATGTGGGTGGCCGATTGGAGAATACTGGCCATGATGCTAAGTATTCCGTGTTTCTCTCTATATCCCGTACCTCTAAAGCGCCAAAACCAATCTGTTTGCCAGTGTAGTATTTTGCCAAGGCTTGCAATCATTCATTGTTGTATAGCCTACCGAGAACGATACAGGATCAATATTCCTATTGTTATAGGTAGTGTTGCGTGATCGCTACAAGACTCTTTGCGGTAGCCTTTTTTTTATTTGTCAAAGCAGGCCGGTTACAATTATTCAAATTTTCTTATTTCGTTTTTCAAGAAAACAGAAGACACTTTTTCTTGGACTGACAGAAAAGATTTATAAAATACTAGCTATTACCTGCGGCTTCGCACGCAGTGAAGCCACAATTTTTTTTTTTTAATAATAAGTATCCTATGTTACTTGCTTCTAATACCTCCAAGAGTATATGTACAAAGTTTCATGATGATCGGTTCAGTAGTTTTTGCGTGATAGCGTAACAAACTTACATTCACATTTTTAATATTAGTATAGATATTTGGCGCTGAAATCTTGTACTATATTAATTATTGGTATTTTTATAATAACTATTTAGAAGCGTGTTTTAAAATGGCAAGCAACAATATGACCATAGCTATGTAAATTCTTGTGCAGGAACACATTCCTTGTCGTTAGGCAGAGGGTACGTTATGTACGAGCCCACGGGCGCGCCGGAGCTCGTGGACCGCATGCCGCTGCGACTAAGCTCTGTCAGAGATACCAACTATCGTTTCACTACCATGTCACAGTTGCCGTGCAACAGACTGGAGGACTGGGCAGTTCTGCAAAGGCTGGTGACAAGCTTATCATAAAAAAGCCTTGTCGGTGACAAGAAATTATGCAACTTTAATCAAAACTGATATCAGTTGGGCCGACATCGGTTTAACCCCCGGGACAGAACGAATGACCCCTTTAGTAGCTGCAGTCTTCGGGATTCCGATCATCTTTCAACGGATTCCGTACATATTATTTTAAACGGCCTTTGTTTTTAGAGAAATACTACCGAGGGCGCTTTTGATCGTCCAGCCCGGATCCCCGACGAGTGCCTGTTATCATATTTTTATTTAATTTATTTTTCGTTTTTTTTTAATTTGGTTTTTTAAATAAACCATTACAGTGCAACATTTTCCTTAGATTTTCAATCAACTGCATCATAAAAAAAAACTTTCTAATTTTTATAGGACACTTTTACTTTTTAATCTATTGGCGCTTATGCGGCTCATTGACTTAATGTAGAAAAGAAGATCATTGTTTAGGGCGGCGCGCGCTGCGCAGTCGTGTGCAATGTGAATCTAAATTGCCCGTCATACCACATATTTTTCCGTTTCCACTTTTGTTTTATTTCAACTGTATGAGTGAAAATAAAATAGTGTATGCAACGGCATACAATTAGGTATTAAAACACTCGCGTGTTATTATTATCATATTCGGCTTCGCCTCATGCTCGTGTTTTAATAACCCCTATTATATGACCATTTCATAAACTACTATTATTACCTTACCTTTATTACTTTATAGAATCGTACTTTACTTGTATGCTTAAGTTATCATTAAACGGTTGCACCTGCGTTGAGGATAAGCACTAGTCTTTACTAAATATTTAAAATAATTAATGAGATAATGACTATTGCGGTTCTCCCTGATAACTCTATAGTAGATAATAATGAAATGGGTACGATAAAGTTTGTTAATAATCAAACATGCCATTTTGGTATTCAAAGGAAACTGTTTTAGTAATTCTAAATCCGTCGGTTTGGCATTTTGTAGTGGGATATTTACAGATTTTTTTGGTTTGCAGCAACTATTGCAGGCGTTCCTTTCACATATTTAATAGTGAAGTTTTTTTCGGGATCCCTTCTTTTCGCATAATGTTCTTTATCCTAATATACTTCGGCATAACGATTTTGGCACAATTTGTTTTGGCATAATAATACTTCGGCATAATTTTTTTAGGCATATATTTTATGTTGGCATAATCATCTTAAAGACTTATTTGTTTTGGCATAAATTTGATTCGCATAACGTTAGTAGGTCTAATGACTATTAGCATAACGTTAGTAGGCATAATAATATTTAGGCATACAATTAAAATAAATAACAAAAACAATTTTCATGCAAATGATTTATTATACATAACATTATGTAACTTAAACGATTTTTCAATCGCGAGATAACTTTTATCTGAAGAATATATTAGATGTTTTGACAGTTTTTGTATAAAAAAATATGTCAATCAGTTAACTTCTATTATGAGAAATAAATATGGCGGTTATTCCTCAGATAGAAGTTAACTGATTGAAACAGTGGTCCTTAATTATGTATAATTATTTATTTTAGGTGTATATTTTTAGCAATTGCTTGTAAATATGCTAGACAACCGAACCAATTTGCTATAGTTTCTGTAACAATTAAATAATATTGTTGGTTAAAAATTTAATATGATGTGCAACAAAAGTTAGTGACAAAACCGACTCTACGTAGTCTTGTTTGTCCTACCCCTAGAGTGTAATTTAAAATCGCGTAGGCGCGTAGGGGCGAGGCGGCCCACGGGCTGAGGAGCAGGCGGCTGCGAGCGAGGCGCCGCGGCTAAGGCTGGCCGGCGAAGCCGGCCAACAAGCCGAAGCTGCGGTGGTGAGCGAAAGCCGTCTGCGACGATTAGCACGCGTGGGGCCGCCGGAAGCCCGCAGCGCCGGAGCCGAGACAGAAACCCTGCCTGCTGCCTGTTGCCTGCTCGCTTGAATGCTGCATGCTTGCTTGCATGCTGCATGCTTGCTTGCATGCTGCATGCTTGCTTGTTTGCTGCATGCTTGCTTGCATGCTGTATGCTTGCTTGCATGCTGTATGCTTGCTTGCATGCTGTATGTGTAAATAAATTTATGCTTTAGGATATTATGCTTAAAAAAGTTATGCTTTAGAACTTTATGCTTAATAAATTTATGCTTTAGAATATTCTGCTTAATCATTATTATGGTTAGAGAAATTATGTTTAAAAAAATTATGCGTAAGCTGTTATGCGTAATTATATTATGCCAAAATATAATTATGCCAATCAAAATTATGCTAAGATATATTAGGTCTTAAAATTTTATGCAAATGGATAGGGAACCGTTTTTTTCGCCATCCTGTGTACGCTTCAGAATCAGAATCAGAATATTTATTTGTGAAACATAGGTATTTACATAAAGATCTTAGGTTAGATATAATGGGCACTATGTTTTGCCGTGAAGGCGTACAAATATTATTAAAGACACAAGCAAAAAATAAAAGCAAATAAAAAAATTAACAGAATAAAACAAAATTAAATACTAGAGTTTAAGAGAAATAAAAATAAAAAACTATTTAAATGTATTTAAATATCTTAATAAAATCTACAATTAAATCACACGAAAAAAGATAAACAGATTTCTTAAAAATATTGAAGAATAACAACAAAATATGCACATGAAATATTAAAAATTATCATTTATAAAATAATAATATAATAACAATTTTCAATTAATAGCGAGTAGACTAAACTTAGACTTTTCTTAAACTTTAAAAGGGGCAAATTTTTTATGCCATCGGGTATATTATTATAAATTTTCGGAGTCATGCCAAAAAAACTCTTTGTCATTAAAGCGGTTCTACATTTTCTGTCGCAAAGTTTGTTCAAATATTGTGAACGCATTGGAGTCTTTTTTACTTCGGATAGTTTTTGAAACAGGTGCAAATTGATTTTAACAAACAAAGCAGTCTCGTAAATGTACATAGCTGGCATAGTCACTAATTTTAATGATTTAAAATGAGGTTTACAAGCTTCAGGGCAGTCTTCAAAAAGCATTCTTATTAACTTCCTAACTTCCTGATTATCGTGATGTTGTCTCGATTTCCAGTTTTTGTCGTTTATTTCCGATATATCCGCAATGACAATGTTTGATCCTCATTTGGTCACGGTCGGCTTGTTGCCAGATGCGGGTGAATTTTAAAATCACACTCATATTATAAAGACGAAAGTTTGTGTGTGTGTTTGTTACTCTATGACTCAAAAACTACTGAATGGATCTGGATGAAATTTGGCAAACAGTCTATAATAGCACATATTATGTTACTTTTTATCCCGGGAATATGTTTCCTTGGGATCATTTTCGACATTCACGCGGGCAAAGACGCTGGCAGAAGCTAATTTTACATACTTTGTATTCAACCAGATCATCTTGACAAAAATCTTACCACCTACTATTATATGAGTTAATGTCGTGGTGGCCTAGAACCAAGACCTCGCCTCTCGTGCTTTGTGGTCGTGGGCTCAAATTCGGGGAAGTACCAATGTGACTTTTACAAATTCATAATATTATGTACTTTATACGTTTATCTTGGAAATTGCAGGCAACGATGACGGAAAACATCGTCGGGAAACCTGACCTAATATATATATATTTTTTATTTTTAAATCGTTCTTTGCCCCACACTTGTACTAAACAAAAAGTAACCCGCGACACGCAGCGAAGCAGCCGAGTGCTCAACCACTACGCCAACCGTGTCGTCAGTATATCTATAGTCTGAAACAGCCAAGTCAGTTAATTAACTCTGACACCAGAGGTGATCACATCCACACACGAAAAGAAGAAGAAGGCTACTATTATAAACGTGAAAGTTTGTGAGGACGGATGGATGTTTATTACTCTATCACGCAAAAACTGTCGAAAGGATTTTGATATAACTTTACAGAAATATAGCTTAAAGATCAGAATAACATATAGACTATAATTTATAAAAATATCGGGAGAAGTACTTACTAATTACTAACAGCTATTAACTGATAATAATCAAGCACTACGTAAGATTGATAACAATATAGATAGCAATATGCGGATTTAAAATAGATACAGGGAGGCCAACATAGATATAATAAACAAGGAGATATGCCCGGTAGACGAAAATATATCAGAAACCTGTGTCTCCAGTTTGCCCCTACCACACGGCAACTACTACACATGCAGTTCAGTAAAGGCAATAGATACGCAGTCGCGCACACACATGCATTTCTTAAACCAGAACGTACTACACAATAAATTATAAACCTTATCCCTTCAAGCACATCGTGTATATGTTACGGCTAATACCCGAAGTGCGGCTACACCTAGTTTTAGCCGGTTAGAACTAGGTGTGCTAATACCCGAAGTGCGGCTACACCTAGTTTTAGCCGGTTAGAACTAGGTGTAGCCACGCAACATAGTCGACGGAGCCCTATTTCCGTCCGCAGGGTCTAAAGTAACCTAACACGAACGAGATGACGGGAGCTGAAGTGAGCGAGCAAAGCGAGCGAACTCAGCTCCCGTCAGCTCCCGTTCGAACCTAACCTGTCCGTGCCGGGGTGCCCCAAGCTCCAACCGGCTAATACTAGGTGCAGCCGCACTTCGGGTATTAGCCGTAACATATATACCAATCACCGTACAAATTACGCACACAAAAACATCGGCGCTATCGTTGTGCTATGCAAAAGCAATTTATTTTACATACACGCTAGTGATTGACTAAATCGGAAAGTTATCGATTCGCCCATTTATTATTGTACAATTTTTTTTTGGGTACTTGAAAATGTTATAGTTAAAACAAATATGCAGCTAAAATAAAAATTATTAAGTAAATCAAAAAATTAAAACAATCAAAAATCCGGTTACTTTGGTTTATGCTTTCATAGCGTATTGAAACAGGAAGTATTGTTGAACCCTGCTAGTGCTATGGTGTTTAATCACTGACCTGTAAAGTGGAGGTATTTTTGCAGCACTTGACACTTTGATATTAGGGAGCGTTCAAGTATTACGTAACGCAATTTTTGAAGATTTTTGACCCCTCCTCCCCCCCTTGTAACGCACCGTAACATTTTTCTGTACCCCCCCCCCCCTCCCCCTCTCTAAACGTTACGTAACACTCAAGTGATCATTTTTACCCTAAAGTCGTAAAAAGTTATTTACTAGTTTTTACACTAGGTATAGGTTTAATCTACTAAATAAAACAAGAGAATTAAAATTTTCTTTATCCGTTTTCCAAATTTCGTTGGCATTTTATTGACTCAGTTGCGCTGGCAAATCTGCATGAGAACCTTTATACTTTAACCAAATGTGCATGCCTTAAGCGCTCGTGCTATCGAAATCTATGCTAACGCCCTCTTGCACGTTTTAGTAGAAGTCACACGTCGTCACTAACTCTGTTTATTATATTTTATATATTATGGCTGACAAAAATGAAAAAATTGAGTGAAAATTTCAACCGAAGAAATTAAATATCAATTAAACGAATGGATACTAAGTTATGACTTTGTGCACGTTGGTTCTCATATTTATAATAAAGAGATTAAAAAAAGAATCCAGGTTTTAAATTTTATTCTCTCAAAGTTTTAAGGTTTACGCCGCCATGAATGATCCGCAAAATTCATATTAAAATCCATAAATCCACTTTTTTATATAAAAAAGACTACATGAAACTCAAAAAAAAAAATTGATCTATTAATTAATAATTTATTACCTGAATAATGTGTTTTTCATTCCATTTATATGCATATTATTGATTTTAACTACGATTTAACGCCACGTAATCGGTGATTTGAATTTTTAGGCGAGAGTAGAGCATACATACGCTCAAAAATAGTACAGTCGTTTTGATATTTGAAAACAAAATAACATAGGTAGTAGAACCAAGAAATATTTTACGATATGTTGTTTTTCATGTATTTAAAGACAAATATAGAAAAATATTTGTACTAACATATGGTAAGTGATTCCATGATTTTTAACGTTTTGGTTTAGGCTTCGGTTTTTACAAGAAACCACTGAACAACACGGCATTCTTTTAATTTTTCACGATCACGGTCTTTTAGCCAGCGAGCAATGGAGCGCAGCAATCTGGGAGTAAGATTAACGGACCGCATCAGAAACACAATGCTGCGCTCCAAAACACAAATCGCCGACGTCACCCAGAAAGCAGCCAAGTTAAAATGGGGCTGAGCCGGACACGCCTGCCGCATGTCAAACGATTCATGGGCCAAATCAACCACAATGTGGATCCCGGAAAATGTTAGGCGACACCGCGGCAGACCCAGGCGAAGATGGCGGGATGAACTTGATGCCTATCGACGGGATTGGTCCACCATTACCCTAAACCGAGAGGATTGGAAGGAAGAAGGGGAGACCTTTGCCCTGCAGTGGGACAGGATAGGCTAAAATAATAATAATAATTGACATCCGGTGAAGGCAAAACCTTCAGAGGTAAAGAGTCACCCCGACGTTTGTAATGATCGGTTACACAGTGCCTGACCTTAGCTAAGGCAAGAGCATAAAGATTTTACTTTTCGTAACGTCACAAAATTGTGTATTTTGTGTTCTACCCTCATACGATTTCATTTTAACCCCTGTAAAGGGAAAAGGGTTTTAAATATGGAATGAAAAGTTAATTTGCTTTTCATTTCATGTACTTAAATGGTTTCGTAATTACTTTGTATGTTGACATCATTTAAAACGTTGATGCTTTAATAAATACGTATAATTATTGGCATTGAATGAAATATTAATATAATGACGTAATTATAATTATGATGATATGCCGTACCAAACTCATTATTAATACTTCATGTTTTCTGATTACCTTCGTAAATGTAATTTCTATGAAACCCGAAGTGTTTTCATAACAATAACATTTACGACCAATAGGTATTACAATTTATATAAGATTTTTGATGATTGCCAAAACGGATTTCGCAAAAATAAATCCACCACGTAAGCGGTTTATAAATACATTCAAGATGATTAAAATATTGTAAATAACAAACAATACGCAATAGCAATACTACTCGACATGACAAAAGCCAAGAGAAGGTGCAATTTAAAATATAATTGATTATGCTATACGGTATAGTACGCGGAGAAGCTCATGACCGATTTGCATCATATTTAAAAGGCAAAGAGCAATTTATTGAGGTGGAGTATTATAATAAAGAAATAAAAGAAATACAGCTCATTAGGTCAGATATCAGATCAATACATGGTTCAATTCCCCAGGGAAGTGTAGTAGGCTGCCTATTGTTCCTAATATACATTAATGACCTCCTCAAAATGATAGACGGGCCATGTGTACTGTTTGCAGATGATATTTCTATCCTCACCTTATGCCAAGCAAATGCTAATTTGAACGTAAAACTTACCACTATTTTTAAAACGGAAAAGGAAGGAAAGTGCTCGGCTTCTGTGGTATAAGCCACGGTAGAAAAGTCGCAGAAATAAGCTTGTTCAAAATAAAAGACAGGTATCATAATTGACCCCGAAAGCGATATTAACCAACTGTATGCCGATCGATTGCTTAGAACGAGGGAAATAACCCTTCCCAAGTCACATGCTCCAAATCTAAGGACTATCGGTGCTATAGGCTTACAAAGTATGCATTCAATATCATCAACTATAAGGTCTACCGGAATCTCATGGCAAATGGGGAAATAAAAATTTGTTGTGTAATATTTGGAAAATTGGATTAAACGATCTTGATACCTTGTAATTTTTATTTATGTCTTTAGAATTAATGAACATGAAGCAGACTCTGAATTTGGCTCTGCCAACAATTGCGCAAAAACCAGTTTGTCATCGAGTATTCTGCGTAGAGTAGGCGAGATAGGAAAATGCGACATACGTAAGCGAGTGAAAGAGGCAGTAATACAATGCTATCTTCACCATCAACATTGGCAGAAAAATAGCTAATGCGCAGGGTCTTGCAGCCAATTCAGAGCCACAAAGATCCGCTGTGAGTATTATAGGTATGTGTATGAAGAATGTTCTCCACATCGGGTTCTTAATATAGGAGAATATGTCATGAAAAATAAAAAAAGAAGAATCCCTCGTGTTATTCCTCAAATTATTTCTGCCTTACAATAATCGTCCCAGATATCAACCTATTTTAATTCTAAGCTTAAATAAATCTCCAAAAATTTTATCATTAATTATATCTTTTCTCAGAAAAATAAAAATATTATAACAGATATTTCAGGTTTCATTTCTCATAATCATTGAGCGCTTTCTTAGCATTTATTTCTAAACAAAAATCGATTCTGGTACTGTAGCACCATTAATCTTTCGAGAGTAGTTTCAAATGTAAGTTTTATCTGATCCACCGTCATTCCTACCTGGTTCCTTTTTACATTTCTCTCCATTTAAAATGTATTATTTCTTGGCTTCGAATTTATATTTAGATACCTAGCATTTTTTGTATCTATTAAAATGGTTGTCGTATAAAATCTACCAACATGTTACAGATGTTTTCGGATTTGTATGAGATAACTGTAACTTATTTGGATTAGTGCTTCAAAGATCCCGAAAATTTCCTAAATGAAAGGCTGAGGTTTAGAATTCTTAATTCCGTATTTATCTTAGTAGCTTATCTCGGCTCATATTGCATAGTTTAAAAAAAATAATCTCTAGAAGTACTGATGTAATGCTACACTATTGTTGAGTTTCAAAGCCTATTTCTTATTTTGTTGTATAGGTCACGCGAGTGAAATCGGGGGCGAATAAAAACTGAAAATTACAACAACACGGCATTCTCTTCAGAAACAAAAAGGATACCTTCAGAGCACCAGTAACAATCTTACCCTTATATTTTTGTTACATCATTGGAATAAAAGATGCTTATCTTTTGTGGGGCCAAAGGAATACGCGATAACGTTTAAAATCCAAAGCGTCTGGTTGACAAGAGCTTTCGCGAGGAAATCCTTCCGTGAGACGGTAACGCTTTCCCTCGGGAGGAATGCCGGGAGTTCGTTAAGAAAAGAGAGGAGTTTGAATACGAAATTAATATGGTGTTACTTTTTTTCTAAATAAAAACTGTTGGTATACCGCTGGGTAATCATTTTGTTGCCACAAACAGAAATGGAAAGAGATTGATATTTTTTTGAGTGAATATAACGTAATTTTGTTTTTTTTCGTATTGAAATTCTTGAACGGCCATGTCCGTCCTTTGACGGTATTATTGCCTAAGTGCTTAGGTAGGTGCCTACTACTTACTTCAGTATTTATTTCTATTAATATTAAAGAGAACCAGAAGTTATTTATACTATCAATTTGTCATCCTATCAATTTTCTTCTTGTTTTTGTATAGATTTACTAATTCTTAATTATTTTTTCAGTGAAGTATTTATCTAGTGAGACATTTCTGTTTTTTACCTTGTTCATGTCCACAAATATGCAGTGTCTTTTTTGGAGTTAGATGCCATCTCATGTATCTTAGAGTAATTAGACATAATTCGATTAAAAGGAAATACTCACCCGTTTATTTAAACCATAATCCCTATTTTTCTACATACATAACCACCAACTAGACATTTCTTACTATACACCTACTTATATTATAAATGAGAAAGTTTGGATGGATGTGTGTATGTTTGTTACTCAATCACGCAAGAACGGCTGAACGGCGCTAAATGAAATTTGACAAAGAGATAGTTTATAGTCTGGAATAGCACATACACGGCTTTTTATCCCGGCAAAATGTAAGGTTCCCGCGGGACAACTTCCGACTTTCACGCGGGCAAATCCGCTGGCGAAAGCTTGTATTATAAATGCGAAAGTTTGGATGGAAGGATGGATATATGTTTTTTACTAAATCACGCCAGAACAGCTGAAAGGAACCGGATGAAATTTGCACAGACATAGATTATAGTCTGGAATAGCACAAAGGCATTTCATCCCGGTATAATGTTCCCTTGGGATAAGGAAGCCGGGAAGCCGCTGACAGAAACTGGTATTTCATAAATCCAAGCACACAATTGTGACTGGCAGACGTTGAACAACTTATAAAGTATTACATAACACAGAAAAAGTCGCGTCAGAAAAAGGTTTTATTCCTCGTTGATTTTTTTCAAAGCACACTTCAGTAAATGGCCTCAGGTCGAGTGGGCTAAGGGTACTCCAGGGAACCACAGTTCAGAAGTTGACTGCGCAAGATCAAATGGTGGCGAAAATCTGACGCTTTACAACTCATCTATGGCCCGAAATAAATCCCTTTGCTTGATAAGTATATGATGGGTTGTGGTTTGTAGTTTTATGTTAGTTGGAGTAGTTTTGGACATATTGACTTTATACGATTGTAGGCTTTATTTATTAACTAAGGCTTCATGCACAAAGTTACAAAAGCTAACTTAATGCATTAGGCATTCTCTAGCAGTGAATCAAGGATTTTGAAGAGACAACATGGCAGGTGCATTGTTTAATAATTAAAAAGCTAGTAGTTAACATTATCATACGCTGTTACTAGATAGAAAGTATTGCCATAATACGATATTTTCAGTTTGAAGTTTCCTGACGTCGCCTGGCGTGCTTGCTTTCGTGGCTTCTAAGCCGGGCAAATACCAATACGACTTTTTCAATTCCTAGTTTTATGTACTTTCTAAGTTTATCTTAGATATCTCTGATCTCTGAAGAAAAACTTTTTAGGGTAACCTGGTCTTAGGTAAATAGTTTATTATAATTTGTAATCACCAACTCACCTACAGCAAACGTGACGATTAATGCTTTTACCTTCTCTGTCTGTAGGCTTTTGCTCTGCATCAGCCTTTAATGTTTCCACTGCTGGGACACAAGCCACCTTCTGTGAGAGGGAATGGGCCGTAATCGACCACGAGGGCCCAATGCGGGTTGGTATCGGTCATTCACTTTTCCTTAATCTCTTTGTAAGAACTCGAACTATTAACCATGTATCATTTTACAGCTGGTTTTAAGTATTTTTCTGTTTTTGATATTAAAAATGTTGACGAATCAATAATCGTTGTTACATGTCACATGAAAAACATAACTGACAGACATAACGTTCAATCTAAATCTATTTAATACTAGCTGTCCTGTCAACTGACTACGTACCTACCCATCTACTCTACCTACCACACCCTACCTATACTACATATATGATTGTTGCGTTGGTAACTTTAACCGCTTACGCAGCTAACGCAACGGAAGCTCTCAAAAAGGAATATTTTTTGCCCGTTTTTGCAACATTTTTCATTTATGCGCCGCTCTTATTGGTCGTAGCGTGATTTTTTATAGCCTATAACCTTTCTCGATAAATGATCTACCCAACAGAAAAAGAATTTTTCAATTCCAGCCCGTTGTTCCTGAGATTAGCGCGTTCAAACAAACAAACTCTTCAGCTTTATAATATTAGTACAGATAAACTTTTTAACCATAGTTATGATTACTCTTATAAAAAAAAAACACAAATTACCAACAAAAAAACACTCATCATAAATTCTCCTTTTTGGCCACATTATTAGTATAGTGTGTCACATGCAACGATATTGGCTCGACGACAAAGTGTCGATGGCCCCCGTCAATGTCCCCGTGTCGGGTTCATAAACAAACTGAACATTAAATTTTACTAGCCATAAAAGTGTTCCATTAATTACTAGGTCCTGTTAACAGATTTTATGAGCAATAAAAACAAATCAGTAAGCAGTACAAGGAATTAACAGTCACGCTAGGATGATTTTTTGATTGTCAAAAATTTTTATAAAACCTGGCTTGTATTTACATGAAAATGTATTAATGTTCTTAATTGCCCAGGTTGACGTCAACACACTTGTTTATTTTGTTACTAATTTGTGCCAGAAGCTACGAGGAGCTACGAACACCTCGTGTCAAAGTCAAAATTCTTTATTTAAATACTAAGCGGCACTTTTGGAAGTCAAAAATTAAAATTTACAAATAATAATAATTGATTCTATCCATTTGGAAAAGTAGCTTGTTATAGAGAAGAACGGACTAGAAACTCCATACTTACTTACTCTTTTAAAAAAGGGTTTTACAACATTTACAGATATGTATATGTATATTAATTCATATATGTGAGGACGATGCACCCAGAATAACACTATAAACTATATCAGTATACAGTATTAAAAGCATTAACAGGT
Organism: Orthosia gracilis; assembly: GCA_947562075.1. Taxonomy (NCBI): domain Eukaryota; kingdom Metazoa; phylum Arthropoda; class Insecta; order Lepidoptera; family Noctuidae; genus Orthosia; species Orthosia gracilis. The sequence goes on from OX387266.1 coordinate 32,308,057, forward strand.
AAATTCATTAATTTAAAATAGGAACATGGTTCTCACATACTTAAAAAATATTGCAAACATAGGTAAAATACCTAATTCAACAAAAACGAAACAGTGTGTGACTCAATTTCTTAAAACAAAAGAAAAACAAAAAATAATGGAATCTTGGTTTAAAAATAACAGCACGGTTTGATCTTCAACATTAAGCAACGCTTACCGAGGTCGGTCCGTGGATGGGTGACCAATTTTACGTTACATAGCGAGGTCTCTTCGTGACTCGGAAAGACGCTGTCATTTAAAGATCTTTGACAGTCGTTACGTGTAGTCAGACTTCGATATCTGACACCAGTCTTGCTAAGGGGTATCGTGTTACCCAGTTACTGAGTTGTGGAGGTCAGATAGGCAGTCACTTTATTTGAAATACTGGTACTTAGTGGCATCCGGTTAGACTGAAAGCCGACCCCATTATACGAGTAGTTGAGAAAAGGCTAGGCAGATTTATTGACCCTTATAGGACGTTGACCTCCACAAGTTCTTTTTTATGGTTCCGTACCCAAAGGACTACTAGGAATCCGCGGTCCGTCTGTCTATCTGTCTGTCCGTCTGTCACCAGGCTGTATATCATGAACCGTGATAGCTACAGTTGAAATTTTCACAGATGATGTATTTCTGTTACCGCTAAAACAAAAAATACTAAAAACAGAATAAAATAAACATTTAAGTGGGGCTCCCATACAACAAAAGTGATTTTTGTGCCGATTTTTGCGATGATGGTACGGAACCCTTCGTGCGCGAGTCCGACTAGCACTTGGCCGGTTTTTAATTATTTACTTTGTAATTTATGCCAGCAGACTCACCCGCGTATAAGTCGAAAACTGTCCTGTAGGAATGTCCTACCAAGATTAAAGTATCCTAAGTAAAATTTAATTAAACTGAAACTTAAATTTTCTCTAGTAGATATATATATTAAACTCAAAATATTCGGATCCAATATCAAAACCCTGCTGCTTTTCGGGTGCGAAACGTGAAAGGTAATAAAGGATATCACACGCCAAACATGGATCTTCGTCAACCGGTGTCTTCTATTCTATTCTATTCATCTCTAACGTAGAGCTGTTGGAGAGATCTCCAACAGCTCCACAGGCTTGGCATCTATCCAAGAGAGCCAGATCGACAGCCAGATCAAGAGTCGTGAATGGAAATGGATTGGTCACACACTCCGGACGGATTCTGATCACATCTCTAAACAGGCCATGGATTGGAATCCTCAAGGAAAGAAAAAGCGTGGTGCCGTCCCTTCAAACCTGGCGACGCACTATATTATTGTTTGAAGCGACGAGCATCGGTATAACGTGGAGCGTGGTGAAGCGTGAAGCTCAAGACCAGTCGCGATGGAAGACTACTATGGATGCCCTCTGTCCCGGCTGGGGGGACATAGTCAAGTAAGTCAAGTCTAATTTTATGCCAAGGCCATGGTCAACCTTGTTTCTAATATCATCCAAATCTGTTGAGGCGTTATTACGTAATCACGCCTCAACGGATTTAGACAAACATACAGATTCACAAAAATAAAATCCAACTTCAAAGTTACATTTATTTGTAATGTTAGTATGAGTATTCTATCATAAATGTAGGTTTTTATTAATTCTTACAATTTTAAGCAATTTGTTATACTTTCTAAAATATTTGACAATGATCTGTAACCAAAAAACAGAGAAACCGCTATTTCCTTCTTGTATACTTTTAAAATAATAGCCTTTTTAAAAAGTCATTTTGCCTATTCGGATCGGGTGACAGAGCAGGGGATGCGAACATACAAACAATGTTCTAGTATGTTAAATAACCGTCAAATTCTGGGGCCAAGCATACACAACACCGCAAGACTTGAAACTCGACCCAGCTTTTAAAAAAGATACAAATGCAAAAGAATTTATCTCTAACGTTTCTTTTAAAAACTGTATTCCGCAAATTTTCAAGATGGATAAAGAATACGAAATATTATACTATGTATTTTTTGGCCATGAGTACTCTACTTACAACAATAAAATAATGCAACAAAATTTTTAAAGTTTCTGCTACATTGTATATGTACGTAAGGCCAAATCATATTACAATAAAAAAGAACATTAAAAGGCACCTCTTACCTTTGTTATTATTTACTAGCAACTTCCAGCGGCTTCGCCCGGCTCGCCCGTATTAAAGTTAAAAATGATCCCAAGAATGGTCCCTTGGAGGTCCAGTATCCACGGAATTAGTGTGGTTTAGGCGTCATAACCTAACGAATAGAACGACACACTTTCCAATCTATCTATACTCGTAGAGGCCTACTGCAGAGAGTCTTTAATATTGCACGCCACTGAAATCAATTCTCAATGGTATGTTACCGCCGATGATTGAGAGCCAGATCGACAGCCAGATCAAGAGTCGTAAATCGAGATGGATTGGTCACACACTCCGGACGGATTCCGATCACATCACTAAGTTGGCCATGGATTGGAATCCTTAAGGAAAAAGGAAGCGTGGCCGTCCCCGTCAAACCTGCACACACTCACAGTTTTTCGCCTTAATAATAATAATATTAATAAGGCGAAAAACTGTGAGTGTGTGTGTTCATATGTTTGTTACTTCTTCACACTCAAATTAAATGAAATTTAAATTTACACAGTGATAGATTATAGTCTGGAATAGCACATATGCTACTTTTATCCTGGTATAATGTTTTCTGGGATAATAAAACACTTTGTACGCGGGCGAAGCCGCTGGCAGAAGCTTGTCCTAAAATAAGACCGTCCCCAAACGTGACGTCATACTCAGCCTATATTAGTATTGTTTGATTGCTGAGAGCGCATTTTATAATACAGTAAAAGTAATATACATAGATCTCATACGAAACTGCTAAAGTGAAATCAGGCCAATTGATTTCAATTACATTTTCAACGTTCCATCTCCTTTGCCCAGCTACTCGAGTAAATCCGTGTGTAAAACCTACTTAGCCGATATTAGGACGTTTCAATTTCCCACGTTTTGGGTTCGTTCCGTAATCACTGTCTAATACGTTCTGAGCATGGCTTATCGTAAATTGATATCTACGCATTATTATTTATTTCGTCTCGAATTTTTATGTACGATTTATGGCATTAGCAGGAAATGAGGAATAAATGGGGAAAATTAGTAGTTGAGGAAAAATTAGGGAGAATTATTACTAATGAAGTGGAGTTATGGTTATAATGATACGGATTTATAGCCACTTCTGGCAGTAAGAGACACAGATAAAAATAATATGAACAGTCTTGTAACTTGGGATAGGTACTTTTTTCTGTATAAAAATATTTGCGTACCGTAAACACCAATTTTTTTTTAGAAATTTGTTCGTAGTTATTTATGTATACAGAAAAAAACAAATGACAGGCTTCGTTACCAATTTCTGTGTAAATACAAACAACCTCCTTTTTTGGCAAAAAAAACATTCGCCATCTTTTATTTTCAATTTGATACAAATATATAATATAATACCGTCCTTCCTAGAACTTCTAAGACCCCACAGTATTTGACAAAAAGAACAATAAACAATGATCATTGGAAACATTTTATGAAATGCTATTTATATCGAACATTGATGAGGATTCCTTCTGAAGTTTTTGTTAATACATAATGCCACACTCGAAGATTCACCCGTATCGTAGGTGCTTATGCAAATATTGCATCCACAAAGCCAAGACGGCAGCTCAGCAGCCAATCGCTCAGCCACTGCACGAATCGTACCGTAATTAATTATCAGTTTCGATGGCCTCAATAACATCTAAACTCGAACAAGAAAACATCTCCAGTTCTCTAGGGTCTAATTAAGACCATGCATCGCCATTGTGTAACCATTAACCTATTTATACAACGACAGATGTCTGACGGAGCTCATTATTTTTCTACTACATTATTCATAGACCCTGAAAGAGATAATACTGGCAACACAATTTTGTATGGCCCGGCATTATGTGGCCTTAGAGAGGAGAATGGCATTTTCCTTACTACTAGAGAGGAATTTTCTTGTTGCCGTTTTCATGTATCTAATTAATATTGGACACGGTGATCGGTCTTTGTTTTTTCAAGGGCCTTTGGAAATTGGTTATTTTTAAATCCAAGTTGATTTTCTTTTTGTTTTTAGAAACAATAATGTCTCCGTGCCGTCTTATCCATACAATAAATCCGTATAAATAGTCGTTTTTGTACATCGAAAATATTTCGAAAAAATAGCCAGGGTGTTAAAAGATAACCAACAGAACCCATTTCCAGCATTTATGTAGTTTTGTCTGTTTGTCTGTTTAGTTGTGCACGCATTACGTAAAATGTACGAAACCAATGTTTTTATACATAAAAATTGTGTTGAACTTGTTAATTACTTAGTTTTTGTTTTATCGCAATCGGTTCACTCTATTATGATAAATATGAATATAAAGTGTTCAAGAAGTAAAATATCACAACACACGACAATTCGGACTGACAGTTGAACTCCGTATTCTATAGATGGCGTTGTGCATTTGATGTCATTTACTGAATGGCGGTGTTAAGATTCTCCGCGGAAGAATGACACTATTACGGTAGTTAAGTAGATGGGGAAGTTACGGTAGGGTAGGGTAGGAGGGGAACCCCCCACAGCGCTTACGTCCTCGTCGTGTTCCCTGGAAACGTCCCAGTTCTGACCACCGTAACGGAGTGGCAGACTGGGTACGGCTAAAGTGCGCTGTGCGTCGTAGTCTTTTGTTTTTATTATTTGCGGTAACTGCGACACCTGCGGAGGCTATCATGCCAAAGCCTGCGCGGGACGCCCTCGGGCATTTTATTAAAAAAGGCCCTTCTCAGGGCCAACCCAACGGCCCTTCTCAGGGCCAACCCAACGGCCCTTCTCAGGGCCAACCAAAAGGCCCTTCTCAGGGCCACCCAAAAGGCCCTTCTAAGGGCCAACGCGACGCTTCAGCGTCGGAGGAAGGGCGGACCCTCTATGGAGAAGGGGCGGACGAGTTGTCGGACTCCGACAGCGAGTCCGTTTTGTCGGTAGCCAGCTCGATGGAGGTCGAGCAAGGTCGATCAAAATCGCGGAAGCGGGCCTTCCTCAAGGAAGGGTCAGATGGCTCCTCGGCCTCAGGTTCGGCAAAGGAGCCAAAAAAGAAGGCCAAGGCCAAGAAGGCGACGATGGCAGCGGATACCCACGACGTGGGTCTGGCAAACGCCCAACGCCAGTTGGACCTGGCTCGGCGGACGCAGCTCCAGCAGGAGCTGGAGGAGCGGGTGGCCGCGAAGGAGCAACAAGCTCGCGTCGCCCGGGTCAAATCTGGTTACGGTGCGTCCCGCGTTGTGTACGCGGACCACTCATTGGCTGAACTTGAGCGGATGGCGAAGGAGGACGAAGAGGAGATAGTGGTGGTCGCCTCAAAGTCCTCCAATCTAAAAGGGACGTTTCAGAAGTCCCTGAAATGCCGGGCCGCTAGCATGCGATGCATCGTAGAGGAGCTGGTTCAGCGCCAGGCGACCGACGAAACGCGGCAACTGCAGGCGAGGGTCGATCGCCTGCAGGCAGAGGTCAGCCAGCTCCACCAGAAGCTGGCTGAAGCCACGGCCCTGCCAACCCAGGCCGAGCCGAGACCAGCGGCAGAGGGCCCCTCCGCCTCCAACCTCGAGGATATCATTCGCAAGGTTGTGATGGAGGAGAGGGCCTTTACGAGGGCCTGCCTAGCAGGCATAGAGGACCGGCTCCTGCCGGAGAAAAACCTCCGACCGCCGCTTGCGGCGGACAAGAGACGCGAGGTGCCGGGGCCCACCTCACAGAGGGAGGAGGACCCTTTTTTACCCGCCACCACCCCGTCCAACCAGCAGGGCTGGACGAGGGTCGTCGGCGGGAAGGGGAAGGGCAAGGGCAAAGGGGCGGCAGCTGTCGTCCCGGCCGTCCCCGCCACCACTACCCCAGCCAGCCAGTCACAGACGACAGGCAAAGCTAAAGGGAAGGGCAAGGGCAAAGGAGCGGCAGCGGCCGTCCCTGCCGTTCCCGCCACCACCACCCTTCCCAGCCAGTCGCAGGCGACCGGCAAAGGGAAGGGGAAGGGAAAGGGGAAAGGGCCGCTCCCCAAGGCCGCCAGCGCTGCTCCCACAGCCAAAACCGCCGGCACCAGGAGGAAACTCGTTCCTCCAAAGACCGCAGCTGTCGTGGTGACACTCACCGCGGAGGCTGCGGAGCGCGGCGAGACATACGCGTCCGTATTGTTGCGGGCGCGCGCCAATGCCGATCCCAACCAACTGGGGATCGGCAAGGTCTCTTGCCGGCGGACCCAAGCCGGGGCTCGAATCTTCGAGTTCCCGGGGGCAGAGGGCAGTGCACACGCAGACCTCTTCGCAACAAAGTTGCAAGAGGTCATCGCGGACGCGGCCAAGGTGGCCAGGCCCGTGAAGACGGCGGCCTTAGAGGTGGCCGACCTGGACGACACCGTCACCAAGGAGGAGGTGGTGGCGGCGGTCGCAGCAATCGGAGGCTGCAACGTCGCAGCGGTGAAAGGCCGGGACATCAGGCCCGGCCGCGGCGGCATGGGTACCATTCGCCTGGAGTGCCCAGTCGCCGCTGCCAAAGCCGTCCTTGACAAAGGACGGCTTAACGTAGGCTTCAGCTCGGGTGCAGTCCGGGCACTTGTGGCACAGCCCTTGCGTTGCTACAGGTGCTTCGGAGTCGGGCACACCCGAGCCCTCTGTCCGTCAACGGTAGACCGGACAGAGAGCTGTTACCGCTGCGGCAAGGACGGCCATAAGTCCGCCACGTGCAAGGCCGCCGCACCGCACTGCGCTGTGTGTGCCGCCAGTGGCCGCCCGGCAGGCCACGTCATGAAGGGGAGGATGTGCAATCCTCCCCCTAAGAGGGGAAAAAGGCAGGCGCCGAGCACGCCTGCCGCTACCACCGCCGTGCCCGAGGTTGGGCATTCGGCTGCTGCGGCTGAAGAGGGGGGTGCGATGTCCGATTGATGGATAGAGTCGAACATCGCATCCTCCAGGCGAACACCAACCACTGCAGGGCGGCCCAGGATCTACTGATGCAGATCATGGCCGAGTGGTTGGTGGACGTGGCGGTGGTCGCCGAGCCTTACTCGGTCCCCAGTCGTTGGCTGGGCGATCGGGACGGCTTGGTGGCGTTGGTGGCGCGGTCTTCTACGGACTCCCCTCCCCTCTCGCTCTTAGAGAGGGGACCGGGATACGTGGCCGCCGCGTGGGGGGCCATAGCCCTCGTTGGGGTCTATTTCTCCCCAAACCGCCCTCTCTCGGACTTTGAGGACTTCCTCGAGGTCCTCACCGCAGTCGTAGGGAGGGCGGCGCCGCGCCAGGTCGCCGTAATGGGCGACCTGAACGCCAAGTCGGAGGCTTGGGGCAACCCGGCTGCCTCGTGCAACGTCCGGGGACGCGCCGCCGAATTTTGGTCGGCCTCGTGCGGCGTGTCCCTCCTCAACAGGGGGGCGGTCCACACGTGTGTGCGGCAACGGGGTGGGTCGGTGGTAGACGTCTCATTTGCCACCCCTGCCCTAGCCGCCCGCGTCGTGAACTGGCGGGTGGAGACGGTGGAGACTTTGTCGGACCACCGATATGTGCGGTTCGACATCTCCACCGGCCCCCGGGGGGGGACGGCCCGCTCTGGCCAATCTCCCTTCCCGCGATGGGCTCTCACCCGTCTGGACCGGGAGGCAGCCAAGGAGGCGGCCTTTCTCCAGGACTGGCTCTCGCCCCCTGTCGAGCCTGTCCTGGACGTGGACGCCGCAGCAGTCCAGCTCCGCGGCTCTCTGACCGAGGTGTGCAACGCCAGCATGCCTCGGTCACACCGTCCGCCTCCCCGTCGCGGCGTCTATTGGTGGACGGAGGAGCTGGCGGGGCTGCGGGCCGCCTGCGTGGCGGCCAGAAGGGCCTATATGCGGAGCCGGCGGCGCACTACCCGATCTCAGACCGGGGAGGACCGCCTCTACGCCTCTTACCTAGAGGCAAAGGCGGTCCTCAAGTCGGCGATGTGCGCCGCCAAGGACTCGGCGAGGGCCGAGATGCTGGAGGGCCTCGATAGGGATCCGTTTGGGAGGCCATATAAGGCGGCGCGTAACCAACTGCGCCCCTTTGGCCCCCCACTAACGGAGACCCTGGAGCCGGCGTTGCTGGATGGGGTGGTCCGGTCCCTGTTTCCGCGCAGGGCCGACTTCACCCCACCAACGATGAACCCCCCAGGGGGGGTGGTGGCAGCGCCGGAGGAGGAGGTCCCTCCGGTATCGGTGGAGGAACTTCGCGCGGGGATCCTGAGCCTCCGCGCGAAGAAGACGGCTCCTGGACCGGATGGCGTCCCCGCACGGGTGGTGGCCATCGCAGCGTCCCTCATGGAGGAAAGGTTTCGGGACCTCTTCAGCGCGTGTCTTACGGCTGGGAGGTTCCCGAAACTGTGGAAGGAGGGGCAATTGTGCCTCCTCCGGAAAGAGGGACGCCCGGTGGACTCCCCCTCGGCATGCCGGCCCATCGTTCTGCTCGATGAGGTCGGTAAATTGTTCGAGGGGATCATCGCCACCCGGCTAAATAGCCCGTTGCGGGAGGTAGGGCCGGACCTGTCGGACGCCCAGTTCGGATTTCGACGAGGGCGTTCGACGGTCGACGCCTTGGCCCTGCTGAAGGTCCAGGTGCAGGAGGCGGTGGAGTCGGGGGGCGGAGTGTTGGCGGTGTCATTCGACATCGCCAACGCCTTCAACTCCGTGCCCCACTCTACCATATTGGAGGCACTCCGATACCACGGAGTGCCCCAATATCTGCGGGTGATCCTGGCCAGCTACTTGGAGGACCGAGAGGTCCTCCTCGTGGACAAGACGGCCAGGATCAGGCGCTACGGCGCGGAGTCCGGTGTTCCGCAGGGGTCGGTTCTAGGCCCTCCCCTGTGGAACATCGGTTTTGACTGGCTCCTGCGAGGAGCCCTCCTCCAGGGCACGAGTGTCATCTGTTACGCAGATGACACTCTCCTCACTGCCCGGGGGAGGAGCTTTGGGGAGGCGGCCTGTTTGGCCTCGGCGGGCGGATCCTTGGTTGCAGAGAGGATCCGCCGCCTGGGATTGAGGGTGGCGCTGAACAAGACCGAGGCCGTGTTCTTCCACGGGCCTCGGCAGCGCTGCCCTCCAGATGCCCATATCGTCGTGGAGGGCGTCCGAATAGCGGTGAAGGCCCAGATGAAATATCTGGGCCTAGTGCTGGACAGCAGGTGGCGCTTCGGCCCGCACTTCAGCGGGCTGTCGACGCGCCTGCTGAAAGCCGCGGACGCCCTCTCATGGCTCCTCCCCAACCTCGGGGGGCCGAGCGGACGGTGCCGGCGACTGTATGCCGGCATCCTACGCAGCATGGCCCTGTACGGGGCGCCCATCTGGGCGGACTCCCTCCAGAGGAGGGAGAATGCAACCGCCATCCGCAGGCCACAAAGGGCCATTGCACAGCGGGTGGCGAGGGCGTACCGCTCAGTGGGCTTTTCGGCGGCGTGCGCTCTGGCCGGCACCCCTCCCTGGGAGTTGGAGGCATGGGTGCTCGCCAGAGTGTACGATTGGACGGTGCGGCGTAGGGCGCTGGGTGAGCGCCCCGCCATGGAGGAGCGGGAGGCCGTGCGGCGGGAGGCGAGGGACGCCATCGTCCTCCATTGGGCGGAGGACCTCGCCACCGCCGCCTTTGGACGCCGGACGCTGGACGCGCTCGGGCCAGTCCTGCAGGGCTGGCTCGAGCGGCCACATGGTTTCCTCTCGTTCCGTCTGGTGCAGGTGTTGTCCGGACATGGTTGTTTCGGAACGCACCTGCACCGGATCCGGAGGGAGGAAACCCCAGCGTGCCACCACTGCGGTGCGGTGGAGGACACGGCGCAGCACACCTTGGAGGTGTGCTCGGCTTGGGCTGAGCTGCGCCGTGCCCTGACCGATGTGATCGGGCGGGACCTCTCACTTCCCAGCGTGGTCTACTCCATGCTGGGGAGTGAGGAGGCCTGGGCGGCGGTTGCCTCCTTTTGCGAGGTCGTGATGTCGCAAAAGGAGGCGGCGGAGCGGGCGCGGGAGGACGATCCTCTCGCGCCGCCGCACCGCAGGCGAAGAAGGGGTGGGAGAAGGCGGTTGTACGATCGTCTCCTCCCACCTCCTGGTGGTGACTAGCGGGCGACAGGCGCGGGGGCGCCTTCGCTCGCATTGCACGAGTCACCACCCTCGTCGGGCGGGAACGGCCGAGCACTCGCGGTCGTTCCCGGGCCCCTCCGCTGAGGGAGGGGCGTGAAGGCCCCGCTGTAAAGGCGGGCGGTCGTCGGCGGGGGACTGGACGTAAAGGCTCTGCCAGTTTCCCAGTCCTCCTCCAATTCAAGACGATGCGGGAGTGCCGCTGGGTTATTTTAGTGGGTATACCGGATTCATTCCGGGGAGTCCCACATACCCCCCCCCATTCCCCCAATGGGTGGGTATGCGTAATGCATTTTTTCCCAGCGAGAAAAAAAAAAAAAAAAAAAAAAAAAGGGTAGGGTAGGAAGCATCGGTCACACCCGGGCCCTCTGTCCGTCCAGCATAGACAGGACGGACAGCTGCTACCGCTGCGGCAAGGAGGGACACAAAGCCGCCTCCTGCAAGGCCGCCACGCCGCACTGCGCGGTGTGTGCCGCCAGTGGCCGCCCTGCGGGCCACATTATGAAGGGGAGGAATTGCAGTCCTCCCCTCAAGAGGGGCAAAGCGCAGGCGCCGACCCGGCCTGTCGCCGCCACCGCCGTCCCAGACGCTGGGGCCACGGCGGCTGTTGAGGAGGGGGGTGCGATGTCCGATTAATGCATAGAGTCGAACATCGCATCCTTCAGGCGAACACCAACCACTGCAGAGCGGCTCAGGATCTGCTGATGCAGACTGTGGCCGAGTGGTTGGTGGACGTGGCGGTGGTCGCCGAGCCGTACTCGATACCTGGCCATTGGCTGGGTGATCGGGACGGCTTGGTGGCGTTGGTGTCGCGGCCTGCCACGGACTCCCCTCCCCTCTCGCTTTTAGAGAGGGGACCGGGATACGTGGCCGCCGCGTGGGGAGACATAGCCCTGGTGGGGGTCTATTTCTCCCCAAACCGCCCTCTAAGGGACTTCGAGAGTTTTCTCGAGGTCCTTACGGCAGTCGTCGGGAGGGCGGCACCACGCCAGGTCGCCGTGTTAGGCGACTTGAATGCAAAGTCGGCGGCCTTTTTTTTTTTTTTTTTTGATCTCGCTGGGAAAAAATGCATTACGCATACCCACCCATTGGGGGAATGGGGGGGGGTATGTGGGACTCCCCGGAATGAATCCGGTATACCCACTAAAATAACCCAGCGGCACTCCCGCATCGTCTTGAATTGGAGGAGGACTGGGAAACTGGCAGAGCCTTTACGTCCAGTCCCCCGCCGACGACCGCCCGCCTTTACAGCGGGGCCTTCACGCCCCTCCCTCAGTGGAGGGGCCCGGGAACGACCGCGAGTGCTCGGCCGTTCCCGCCCGACGAGGGTGGTGACTCGTGCAATGCGAGCGAAGGCGCCCCCGCGCCTGTCGCTCGCTAGTCACCACCAGGAGGTGGGAGGAGACGATCGTACAACCGCCTTCTCCCACCCCTTTTTCGCCTGCGGTGCGGCGGCGCGAGAGGATCGTCCTCCCGCGCCCGCTCCGCCGCCTCCTTTTGCGACATCACGACCTCGCAAAAGGAGGCAACCGCCGCCCAGGCCTCCTCACTCCCCAGCATGGAGTAGACCACGCCGGGAAGCGAGAGGTACTGTCCGATCACATCGATTAGGGCACGGCGCAGCTCAGCCCAAGCTGGGCACACCTCGAGGGTGTGCTGCGCCGTGTCCTCTGCCGCGTCGCAGTGGTGGCACGCTGGGGTTTCCTCCCTCCGGATCCTGTGCAGGTGCGTTCCGAAACAACCATGTCCGGACAACACCTGCACCAAACGGAACGAGAGGAAACCATGTGGCCGCTCGAGCCAGCCCTGCAGGACTGGCCCGAGCGCGTCCAGCGTCCGGCGTCCAAAGGCGGCGGTGGCGAAGTCCTCCGCCCAATGGAGGACGATGGCGTCCCTCGCCTCCCGCCGCACGGCCTCCCGCTCCTCCATGGCGGGGCGCTCACCCAGCGCCCTACGCCGCACCGTCCAATCGTACACTCTGGCGAGCACCCATGCCTCCAAGGCTCGAGCGGCCACATGGTTTCCTCTCGTTCCGTTTGGTGCAGGTGTTGTCCGGACATGGTTGTTTCGGAACGCACCTGCACAGGATCCGGAGGGAGGAAACCCCAGCGTGCCACCACTGCGGCGCGGCAGAGGACACGGCGCAGCACACCCTCAAGGTGTACCCAGCTTGGGCTGAGCTGCGCCGTGCCCTAATCGATGTGATCGGACAGGACCTCTCGCTTCCCGGCGTGGTCTACTCCATGCTGGGGAGTGAGGAGGCCTGGGCGGCGGTTGCCTCCTTTTGCGAGGTCGTGATGTCGCAAAAGGAGGCGGCGGAGCGGGCGCGGGAGGACGATCCTCTCGCGCCGCCGCACCGCAGGCGAAGAAGGGGTGGGAGAAGGCGGTTGTACGATCGTCTCCTCCCACCTCCTGGTGGTGACTAGCGACAGGCGCGGGGGCGCCTTCGCTCGCATTGCACGAGTCACCACCCTCGTCGGGCGGGAACGGCCGAGCACTCGCGGTCGTTCCCGGGCCCCTCCACTGAGGGAGGGGCGTGAAGGCCCCGCTGTAAAGGCGGGCGGTCGTCGGCGGGGGACTGGACGTAAAGGCTCTGCCAGTTTCCCAGTCCTCCTCCAATTCAAGACGATGCGGGAGTGCCGCTGGGTTATTTTAGTGGGTATACCGGATTCATTCCGGGGAGTCCCACATACCCCCCCCATTCCCCCAATGGGTGGGTATGCGTAATGCATTTTTTCCCAGCGAGATCAAAAAAAAAAAAAAAAAAAAAAGGGTAGGGTAGGAACCCCCCCGGTGGGTTCCCGCATTGTCGAGGCGGGGGGGCTCAGTAACCGTGGCTTGGACAACCACGGTGAAGCGAAGAGGAACCCGAGGAGGGGCCGCTCGTCAGGGCTTTTGCCGACAAGCCGACGACGTAGCGGCCAATAAGTAGGTTGCGGTGGCGTATGGGCGCCATCGCAACTGAGACGGGCCGCGATGTGGTACAGTAGGCATCGTGGCTGAGGGTTGGAGGCCGCGGCGGGAGAGGAGTGCCGGTATTACGGAGCGCCGCTCGCCCTACCCACCGCGGCCTGCGCGGGGTCGCCACCGTCTGATGGCGGATGCGGTGGGGCCGCAGGGGAGGAGGAGTGTCGGTATAGCGTTGGCCGCTCTCCCTATCTCCTGCGGCCGAAAAGTGGTAGGTGGCGGGGCCACTGTCCTGACCCGTCACAGGGGGACCAAGGGTGCCATACACGGGGTCGTCTGGCGCCCATGTGCTGGTTTGGTCCCTGAGGTGGTCACGGTGTACTTACAGTGTGTTCTGGTGCGCCGGTGATGGGGGGTAAACCCCAGAGGAGGGTCCGGAGACGGACAGCCGCGGCGGGTCCGCGGTTGTATGCTAACGCGTTCCCGTGTTCCCGCCATAAGCGGCACAGGAGGACACCGTGGAGTTTTAGTGGGTTAGAGTCCCACATAACTGCGCTATCTCCCCGTGGTAGCGCAGTATGCATGAGCATTTCTCCACGCAAAAAAAAAAAAAAAAAAGGGTAGGGTAGGAAGCGGAGGACCTCGCCACCGCCGCCTTTGGACGCCGGACGCTGGACGCGCTCGGGCCAGTCTTGCAGGGCTGGCTCGAGCGGCCACATGGTTTCCTCTCGTTCCGTTTGGTGCAGGTGTTGTCCGGACATGGTTGTTTCGGAACGCACCTGCACCGGATCCGGAGGGAGGAAACCCCGGCGTGCCACCACTGCGGCGCGGCAGAGGACACGGCGCAGCACACCCTCGAGGTGTGCCCAGCTTGGGCTGAGCTGCGCCGTGCCCTGATCGATGTGATCGGACAGGACCTCTCGCTTCCCAGCGTGGTCTACTCCATGCTTAAAGTGAGACCGCCTCTACGCCTCTTACCAAGAGGCAAAGACGGTCCTCAAGTCGGCGATGTGCGCCGCCAAGGACTCGGCGAGGGTCGAGATGCTGGAGGATCTCGACAGGGATCCTTATGGGAGACCGTACAAGGTGGCGCGGAACCAGTTGCGGCCCTATGGTCCCCCACTGTCGGACACCCTCGAGCCGGCGTTGCTGGATGGGGTGCTCCGGTCACTGTTTCCGCGCAGGACCAACTTCACCCCACCAGTGATGGACCCCCCACGGGAGGCGGCTTCGCCGGAGGAGGAGTTTCCCCGGTGACGGCGGATGAGATTCGCGACGGGATTCTTTGCCTCCGCACGAAGAAGACGGCCCCTGGGCCGGACGGCGTCCCTGCACGGGTGGTGGCAATAGCTGCCGCCCAAATGGATGACAGGTTTCGGGACCTCTTCAGCGCGTGCCTTATAGCTGGGAGGTTCCCGAAACTGTGGAGGGAGGGGCGGCTTTGCCTCCTCCGTAAAGAGGGACGCCCGGTGGATTCCCCCTCGGCATACCGGCCTATCGTTCTTCTTGATGAGGTCGGTAAAATGTTCGAGGGGATCGTCGCCGACCGGCTCAATAGCCTGCTGCGGGGGGTGGGGCCAGACTTGTCGGACGCCCAGTTCGGCTTTCGGCAGGGGCGTTCAACAGTCGACGCCTTGGCCCTTCTGAAGGGCCAAGTGCAGGAGGCGGTCGAGTCGGGGGGCGGAGTGTTGGCGGTGTCATTCGACATCGCGAACGCCTTCAACTCCGTGCCCCACTCGACGATATTGGAGGCACTCCGCTATCACGGAGTGCCCCAATACTTGCGGGACCTCCTGGCCAGTTACTTGGAGGACCGAGCGGTCCTCCTTGTGGACAAAACGGCGACGGTCAGGAGGTACAGCGCGGAGTCCGGTGTTCCGCAGGGGTCGGTTCTAGGCCCTCCCCTGTGGAACATCGGTTTTGATTGGTTCCTGCGGGGCACCCTCCTCCAGGGCACGAGTGTCATATGTTACGCGGATGACACTCTCCTCGTTGCCCGGGGGAGGGACTTCAGAGAGGCGGCCTGTCTGGCCTCGGCTGGCGGATCCTTGGTCGCTGAGAGGATCCGCCGGCTTGGATTGAGGGTGGCGCTGAACAAGACCGAGGCCGTGTTCTTCCACGGACCTCGGCAGCGCTGCCCTCCTGACGCCCACATAGTCGTGGAGGGCGTCAGGATAAAGGTCGGGGCCCAGATGAAGTATTTGGGCCTCACGCTGGACAACAGGTGGCGCTTCGGCCCACATTTCAGTGGGCTGTCGACGCGCCTGCTGAAGGCCGCCGATGCCCTGTCATGGCTTCTCCCAAACATAGGGGGGCCCAAGGCGCGATGCCGGCGCCTTTATGCCGGCATTCTGCGGAGCATGGCCCTTTATGGGGCGCCTATCTGGGCGGACTCCCTCCACAGGAGGGAGAACGCGACTGCCATCCGCAGGCCCCAAAGTGCAATTGCACAGCGGGTGGCGAGGGCCTACCGGTCGGTAGGCTTTGCGGCTGCGTGCGCTCTGGCGGGCACCCCTCCTTGGGAGTTAGAGGCTTGGGTGCTCGCCAGAGTGCACGAATGGACGGCGCGGCGAAAGGCGCTCGGTGAGCGCCCCGCCACGGAGGAGCGGGAGGCCGTGCGGCGGGAGGCGAGGGACGCAATCATCCTCCATTGGACGGAGGACCTCGCCACCGCCGCCTTTGGACGTCGGACGCTGGACGCGCTCGGTCCAGTCCTGCGGGGCTGGCTCGAGCGGCCTCACGGTTTCCTCTCATTCCGTTTAGTGCAGGTATTTTTTTTTTTTTTTTTTTTTTTATTGTAAATAGGCTCGCGCTTGACCACTATCTCACCTGATGGTAAGCGATGATGTGGTCGACGGTGAAGCACGCTTGCCTAGAAGTAACCTATTCACTCTTGACTTAAAGACCCCTAGATTGTAGCTATCGGGAAACACAGACCCCGGCAGGGAATTCCACTCCTTAGCTGTACGCATAATAAAAGTGTCCCCAAAACGTTTTGTGCGTATGGGTGGGATGTCCACCATGTACCGATGACGCATCGCTGTGCGTCTGGTTGTCCGATGATGGAACGGGCTGGGCGGAATTAAATCATGCAATTCCATCGCACACTCCCCGAAATGTAACCGATAAAAAACCGACAAGCTGGCAACTCGGCGACGATGTTCAAGGCTCTGGAGCTTTGATTTGACCAGTGCCTCATTGCCGATAAGTCTCTTAGCCCGCTTTTGTGTTGTCCGGACATGGTTGTTTCGGAACGCACCTGCACCGGATCCGGAGGGAGGCAACCCCAGCGTGCCACCACTGCGGCGCGGCGGAGGACACGGCGCAGCACACCTTCCAGGTGTGCCCAGCATGGGCTGAGCTGCGCCGTGCCTTGATCGATGTGGTCGTGCAGGACCTCTCACTTCCCAGCGTGCTCAACTCCATGTTGGGGAGTGAGGAGGCCTGGGCGGCGGTTGCCTCCTTTTGCGAGGACGTGATGTCGCAAAAGGAGGCGGCGGAGCGGGCGTGGGAGGACGATCCTCTCGCGCCGCCGCACCGCAGGCGAAGAAGGGGTGGGAGAAGGCGGTTGTACGATCGTCTCCTCCCACCGCCTGGTGGTGACTAGCGGGCGACAGGCGCGGGGGCGCCTTCGCTCGCATTGCACATGTCACCACCCTCGGCGGGCGGGAACGGCCGAGCACTCGCGGTCGTTCCCGGGCCCCTCCGCTGAGGGAGGGGCGTGAAGGCCCCGCTGTAAAGGCGGGCGGTCGTCGGCGGGGGACTGGACGTAAAGGCTCTGCCAGTTTCCCAGTCCCCCTCCAATTCAAGACGATGCGGGAGTGCCGCTGGGTTATTTTAGTGGGTATACCGGATTCTTTCCGGGGAGTCCCACATAACCCCCCATTCCCCCAATGGGTGGGTATGCTTAATGCATTTTTTTCCCAGCGAGATCAAAAAAAAAACAAAAAAAAAAAAAAAAAGTGTACTGTAGGAAGTTGACGGGAGCAAAGCCGCGGACACAACTAGTTGTAAAATATTGATGTGAAGATTGTAAATACCTATTTTTACCAACTCCTTCACCTTTTCATTTTGACTAATTTTACGTGCGACTTCGCTGCCGTGACGCTTCATTCACTTCTAATTTAGCAACGACTATGCTGGTTCAACGATGGTTTATCTCAAACCATGTATTTTCCAAAATTATGCCTTTGTTACTCTATAGCCCATAAACTAGACATCATTGTGAAAAAAAAACGATGTCGATTCGTTGCTTTGTGACAGCGTTAAAGAAGGAAAAACCATCATGCCTATAGTTGCATTTGTATAAAAAAAAAACAATAATGTTTAAAAAAGCGCACTAAGGCCACAGATTCATTAGCCTTTGGCAGTGACTCTTTGCACCCGAATGTTCTAGTCACAGTCAATCGAAACCTTTTGACCGAATAACTCAAGACTATCTGACTTAATTGGTCTATCATGGGTCGACTAGAGATTGGGTTTGAAGTGTCTAATGACGTAACAATCTTCGAACTAGTTCGATGTCTTCAATAGTTTCAATGAGAAAATCACACCTCTAGTGAATGATTTTAGTGTTCGTACTACAAACACAAACAGATAATTTTCATCATAAACATTTTTGTCATGACACTGCAAAATTTTCTCAAACTTATACAAACGTATCTTAAATAATGCAACATCTAGATGACTGTTCCCATTTGCACTAATTAATAATAGAATGCAAAATGAGAGAGAATGCAGCAAAGAGAAGCGCAATCCCTCTTTAACCTTTCAAAGACAACCGTTGCTAATTCCAATCCGTTTTTAAGCCTATTAAAGTCCTATTTCGTATTCTGTTTATTCTTGAAAATGTAGTGGTTGGAACTGAAAAAGGGTTATTTGTTTTGGTGCAACTGTTGGTTTATCTAAGAAGAGAGTTTCAAGTATTTTTTGTTATCTTAAATTTTATCGCCTGAAAGGACCAACATTATTTTGCTTTACTTTATTTTAAACATCACATTCATGTCGAAACAAATATTTAATCCAAGTATAATTTATCTAATAAGACATACATAATTTTAAGATTTCTATAGATAGGCAGAAACTAGAAAATACCATCTATTACGACCTTATATACTCCTTTAAACCGTGAAGGAAAATATCGTGAGGAAATCAGCACGACCTAGTACCAAAAATTCGAAGACATGTGACATCCACCAACCCGCACTAGGCCCGAATTAAGTAAGCGACAACGGAAGAGTTTAAAAATAAACTTTATTTGATCCCAGTTACAGCAAGACAGTAATTACTTAATTCTACAAAATGTTGATCTTATATACTAATCTTATTGCTAACCAATCATCTCTGCTAATGACGCATGTCCTAGATATTATATGCTGACATATAGCTGTTATTCTATATAATATAATTATTGGCTGATGAAGCTAATATTGGGGGATTGGGGTTCCTTAACTCCCGCGTGGAGGATAACGGCCCATTCCTTCTCACAGAGTGGAGGCCTGTTTCCCAGCAGTAGGCTCATTAAAAAGCTCATGATGATGATACTACTTTTGCTTCTCTTGCATTCATACATTTTGTCATACACGAACACCTTCCTCTCCGCCACTATCCCTACCTACTATATTACTTCCCAAACTCGTTATTGCCAACAAGCAGTAAGTTATAAAATATAATAAAAATGCCCTTTATTCTACTGACAATTTTTACACTTAACTATATTCTAAAGAAACACTGTTTTTTAAAATATTGAAAATACTTTTGAAAGAAATTCTTCTTCTCAATCTGTTACTTCCTTCTTTATTTTATTTTAAGAGTGTTTGCAATCGCTATTCGTAGCGGTCGCCTCTGCGGCGTAGGCCCCCCCTAAATCACTCCACATGATTCTATCGCGCGCCTTCTCCATGACACAGGCCATCCAGGATAAATATGTCTCTCCATCTCTTTCTTTGTCTTCCTTGCTTTCTTTTACCTTCTAGTGAAATCCAATCGATAACCCTCTCCGTCCACCCAGTATTTTCCAGTCTACACAGATGCCTTGCCCAGTTCCACTTCATTAATCTTATTCTCTGGTTTACGTCGGTTAGTTTTGTTTTAATACGTATTATTTTATTCTTTATTTTTTCTGATTTTTTCAAGCAGTAAGTTATTCCTATGTTACAATTTCAAGGTTATTTTGTAAGGAAAAACAGCACTTTTTATGCACATCCAATTTCAAAACATTTTCCACCAGTCGTATCAATCTAACTCTTCAACCAATTTTCGTCTAACTCCCAAAATTCACCCATGCAGCGAAGTGATAAATGGGCGAGAAAAACAGACATAAAAATCCCACTCCTCTTTAAATCACTACACGAAAACTTCCACCCAGAATAAATCTGTACAATTTCTAAAATATTGTACTGGAGTTGGTGAACGGTGGTCCATTTAATTACATGGTACGTGCATTTTGGTCCGGAGCCAAAAATCGTTCCGCACATGCTTAGGTTTTGGCTAAGGCCGGCTTAATATGGAGTGGAGGCACGCGCTTAGCCTCCGTGTGGCATAAGATCGGCTTATATAAACATTGTCTGGATTACCTATATAGGTTATAAAGTGGTATTTTAAATTTTTGAACTATTCTGTGTTTTTGGTGAAGAGGTTTGCATAGTTAAATTACTTTTCAACAATAGAAATTAAGGTTTCTGGAAATAAGTTACAGACGCAAACAAACGGAAGTCTAGTGATGCGATAAGCTGTTTAAAATTCATTCACCACTGCTGCTATAGCGTGTTTTTCAATTCGTCATAATTATTTTTCGTTAGAGAAACTAAACCAGAGTTTCTTTAACACATTAATCTGAAATTTTCCTATCATATGATGATAAAAATAAAAATAGGAAGGCATGGGGACTGTTTATCATTAGCGGCCTATTATTCCAAAGATCTAACTTTTCACTGGCGAAACATATCATATACCTAAGCACGTCAGTGCCGCGATCACATAAAATTTACCCCTACAAAAACTCACTCAACACAGCTGAAGGAGTTTTCACTTCAATAATGGAAAAATATCTAACATTCATTTACGGGTTTCTAAACTCAACTCACATAAAATGGCAACAACATTATAATAAAAAGAGAGAGGTGTCTTTAATACACCCGGCTGTAACGGAGTTCGATTCATTTTATTTACAGTCGTTCAGTTTCGTAAAATATGACGAAAATGAATTAACAACAACACAGCTGATGCTCAGTGTAAACACAATAGTGTCCGCAATCGTAGTTACTGTATCAGTTTTATTACAACAAAACTAAATAAACCTTGATTTAAACCTGACCTATGAAGTCCAGGCTTTATGCAGAACTATGGTCTAAACTTGTCCCTATTACAAAACTTTAAAAAAACGTGGTCTTTTTAGTACCGTAATTTGAACCATTGTCAATACATCAACCACAGATTAACATAAATATCATTCGATCACCATAATATCATTCTCTTGCAACGTTTGATATGCTCAGAAAAGAAAACGTTTTGTTAATACGATAAGGATTAAATGATGTTTAGAGTTTTAAAAATATTGAGACTGTTATTTTGCTTGCATATAAACATTAGTTAGATATCGATAGTAGTTTTGTTTAGGTTTAAGCACATTAATTAATGTCGTATTAATTACTAATAATACGCCACGTACGTGTAACGAAACGTAACATTCTCGCGCGTTATATGAAACCATAACATTAAACAAAACCAAGGCTAGTTGAACAAAGCCCCTAAGCAGTGACCCAAAGTACATTAAGCTTTGGCATTTTTAAGTATTCCAAGTCTCTAATAGAACAATTATTGCCTCTCTGTTAATAATATATTGTGATGGATCAACAAAAAAAAACCATCTCAGAATTGGAGCACCGAGGAAAAAGTAATATCCTCAATATCAATTAAATCTACCATGTCCATCCATCCATTTTCGGGTAAAAACAACACAACACAATGAAAAAGATGGTAATATAATCTAAAAGAGAAACTTTGACAGATACGATTTAGACCGTCATTAAACTAGGGGCCGCCGAGGTTTAGCGTTAGACCATGATATGGTCTATGGTTTATCGCTAAACCACGATTTGTAATATTATTTTTGTGTAAACCACGGTTTATAGAGATTTAAACCTGGGTTTTTAGTTAAACCACTTTTTTGTAATAAGACAGTATTATGTGTCTCTCCAGCGCGCACTCATACATCTTTGGTTTTCTTCGAGCACATCTGGCTCTCTCCTCGGCACCTCGCTTTTGTGCGGATCTTCGCTTGTAATATCCTGCATGTGTTAGAATATGAAGTACGTGTGACGTCATTAAATCATTAATTTTCACTTTTTAAGAACAATGGTTTGGTACAACTTTCTTTCTTTCTCTTTCTTTCTTTACAAAATACAAACTGTCATATTTATTAAGCATCTACCGACAAATGTCGAAGTACCTATCTAAATTATTATTGTATTGTCAAATACCTACAATTGTTAGAGTACCCACTTAAGTAAATATTGTTGTGTGGACAGGAAATAACTCTAAAATTACATTAAAGCCACAGTCATGATATTCCTATAAAGTAATATGTAATTTGTAATGATCATTATGATATATCCTGGATTTTATATTGCTATTTTAGTATTATAAGTCATTTGAGACAATTGGTACAAGACTGTCAGTTAGTATCTATACTCTGTCGAATATTGATTAAGAATGACTAAGTGGGCGATATTAAATTCCTTAATTGACTTGATACATTTTAAAAAGGTTTCATTACTTAAGAATTGATTATTGACCTAATTGTGAGATTATTTATAGCAGTGTGGAAAATGGTGGGGATACCGCGCCATTTTCTAGCATTTGACGTATTGAGACAAGTCGACTCGTTACTATAAATAGTGGGTAATTTGTAAGTTGACTGGACACTTGGTTGTGAACTACAAGCCAGTATAGACCAGTTATTATATTGTGATATTGTTTTCCTGAATTGTTATATTTTGTGAAAGATGGACTACACAAGCTACACGTAAGTTATTTCATATTATAACTTGATTATTGCTAATGGTTGTGTTGAAACTCTATCCGTTTCATATTATGGTATTTATTCCTAATGACCATAATATGGTACGTCATGTGGAATGTTAAAAGATTCATCATATAATAGTAATAGTGGAATTAGAATATTTATATGATTATAAAAGATATCTATAAATACTATAGAAGAACTTCCGTGGAGTTTCTTGCCCTTCTTCTCCACGAGAACTAGGTTTAGCGAACGGGCAGTAAGCTAGTAGCGGTAGCAAGTAATTGAATAGCCTAATTGAAATAAATACCTAGTCTTGTCTTTCTGTGCTTTTATTCATGAAACCTTTCCCTTATACACCACATACATAGGAACTCTGATACATAGTAAATAAGCAGTGACCATCTTGACATAATAATATTATATATCGATACTTTTACATGGAGTTCCTTCATGAATCTATCACATGCAACACCCTGTGTCTCGCACAATTTATCACGCAAAAATTAGAATTTAAATAATAAAAAAGGATAATGAAACATTACAATTATTAATATTTTTGCATATTCTCAAAATTAACGGCAAGCTGAATCGATTGAAAAAGTTTTAGTATCCTAGGTGATCGACACGTGCCTCAAAAATCACTGCATTAAGGTTTCGGTGTTTGGTGTGGCTTTTTTTCCATTGTTACACTTTTTTGGTCTAGCCCCTCAATCCGCAAACAACCACTGACTAACGTCAGGGAGGAACTTTTATCCGAATGGCAATGTAGACAGGCACTTCCATAAAGAGCCGACAACTTTACCAATTCTTTCCATCCGTTAGTGAGCAGATGCCCAGGACGTTGCTGCAGGTGGATCACTGCGATGTCCAATTTCTCACAGGACATAGTAACTTTAAAAGTAAATTACTTTCCTTCAAGCTTGTTGCCTCGCCTTTATGTCAATGTTCTATATCTGACTGCGATTATGAACAATCTGCACATCATATCTTATTGAAGTTTATTCTTTGGTAGAATGTACGCAATATTATGTTGGATAATGTACATGCTTGTGGAAACAAGAACAAATATCCGTGCGTTGAGGCGTTCAGAAATCAAATATAAAACCTTACAATGTTAGGACCCGTGGAGCTAGGCAACTGGGCTTATCCCAGTTGCAAACGAACCTTTGTGCCTATTAGCCTTGTTTGTTCTGTCTCCTGCTTGATATGGAGGGAAGTGAAAATTTATATGTTTTCTACTCTTCCGTTATTCTTTTTTGATTAATTTCGTTGCGGGATCCAAGACAGTTAAATTCATTCTCCGGGATTTTGTTGAGCTTTATTGCCTCTGCGCTCTTCTGGTGGTCGCCACTGTTGATTATGGCTTTCAAGAGTTGCAGTGTTTTGGGAATAGTGTGGTGGGATTGTCCCTTTAAAAGCCCGCAAACAAATCAGAACTGTAATATGCGATAACAAACTCCGTTACAAAATCTAATCTCATTGCACAACATTCCCAAAACTTCTAAGAAAAGAACAGTCAAATGCATGAGAGAAAGTTGGTGCATTCTCACGAAAATAGCCACAGGGAGCATGAATAGAAAATAAGAAAAGCTTTACACTTATGGCTTTATTCTGAGATTTTCTTTTGTTGTTTGGGATTTTTGTACGCTGAGAATGTCTTGGTTTCTATTTTACTTAGGATTTGTAGAAGCTACATACTATTCTGAATTCGCTTTGATTTTACTGCCAACGGACAAATCATCTCATCAAAATCTGCATAGATTTTGTATCTAAATTTACGTATTGAAGTTTATTTATTCAAGTTTAACAAAGTAAATGAGGTACATAAGGTTTAAAGGTTCCTTAAACCTTACGTACGACGAATTTCGTCAGAAAACGCATCTCGTCAGATTTGCATCACCGAAGACGCTGCCCGAAAAACACGCAACTTCACAGATACGCAACTCGAAAGTCAATTAAGAAGTAGGATTTAAATGCTTGGTCTTATACATACGGAATTAGTCAAACAAATTAATCTACTATTTCGTATATTATCAATAAAACCTTAATATGATTATGGAAACAACACCTCTAGTAATTATAATACTTGTCTATATTTAATTGCATTTTATTTATCCATCTTCTTTGTTGCTTCGGGTACAACACTACGGTTATCATTATATTATTTTGAGTAGGAGAACTACTAATAGCAGTGCTAGAACTATCTCCGTGAGTAAGACCTGTTCAGCCTTATGATCTATTGAAATGTGAGTACATGGACGTTTAAAGAACATCGGTCTGATATGTATCTATCTGGTTGTTTCGGTTCGCTTGCTGTTGTTTTTTCATCATTCACAATACCGTCGTATTATTGTGCAATGGTTGCCTAATTATCTGTTTTATTTCTACTCTTTCATTTGACTAATTCTTTTGTTAACATCAATCTGGGTGGATGGTTTCAAATATCTGACGAAATGGGTATCTGTCATGTTGTGTGTCTGCCGAATTGCGAGTTCCATTTCTGACAAGCTGCGAGTCTATCCTGAGGGATGACACTTGCGTTTCTGACGATATTCTAGTGA
Organism: Orthosia gracilis; assembly: GCA_947562075.1. Lineage (NCBI taxonomy): Eukaryota > Metazoa > Arthropoda > Insecta > Lepidoptera > Noctuidae > Orthosia > Orthosia gracilis. The sequence continues at coordinate 32,332,713 of OX387266.1, forward strand.
TCCAATAAATCTCATTGGTGTCCCCTGATCTAGGCTCTCATATCCTCCTGTAATATAGTACTGTGTATAGATAATACCAACGTGTCATTTAGGCGTCGGTATCAGTTATATTTAGTTAAATAGTTATATATTTTTATACTTTACTAGCTGTCCCACGCGGCTTCGCTCCCGTCAACTGGCTACGTACCTACCCATCCACCCTACCCACCATATCCTACCTACACTACGCAGCGCGCGCAACGGACTCTCTCAAAAAGGAACAATTTTTTTCCGTTTTTGCAACATTTTTCATTTATGTGCCGCTCCTATTGGTCGTAGCGTGATGTTATATAGCCAATAGCCTTTCTTGATAAATGGATAATTTAATACAAAAATAATGTTTCAATTCCAACCAGTAGTTCCTGAGGTTAGCGCGTTCAAACTGACAAACAAACTCTTCAGCTTTATAATATTAAGTATAGATTTGACCATTAAATTTCGTATTTTTTCATGCAATAATCAATACATCAAGCCAATAGAATTACTTGTGCTATTATTTATTCTGTGTTGAAAGCTTTATTTCTAACCTCTTACACATAAAATAAAACAAAATAATACAGGCTTGACTATAAACTTTAAAGTCCTGCACTTGGTTACCCAAGGCACTAATAAAATCATACTTTCTCTTTTATTCCCAGTGCAGAACGTCGCGTAAACGTTTTCAGCGTTAAAACATTTTATCTTGGAAGTCGCTTTAATAGTCGCCATCTTTAAAAAGATTGAGCTCATTTGTGAGCTCAAAGATAATAATAATGCAATCTGTCAACAATTTGTAGCTGTGACTTAGAGTAATGTTATCTTTTATTGCTAAAATTTTAGTGGCTTGCATGAATTCTTTATGTGCGAGAATGCCACGTGTTTTCATACCTAACTTTTTGAATCAATCGGGCATTGACCTTGTTTTTTAGTGAAGTTCAGTTTAGTGAAGAAATGTGTTTTTTTTAGCTCTCAGTGTATTAATAAAAACAAGAAGTGGCATTCGTCAAAAATCGGTCAACGGGCAATCGGGCAACATAAAACAATTATTATAAAGAAAGTTTAGAAAGAAGGAAGGAAATAAGTACAAAGAAGAAAACGAAGTTTAGTTTTCGTATTCGTATGCTATGGCTATTAATCGCCTTTAGTCTCATAAAGTATGAAAAGTCATGGCCATTTTTGAGTAAATTGACAATAATATACCAAAAAAAAAACATAAACAGAATTTTAAAACAAGGCCAGACATCCTCTTCACATTCTCCCCGCAAAAGTCCTATAGAAATTTTACATTTCCTACTACTCCAATAATACCCTATTACGAGGGTAGTACGAAAACTTGCTAAAGCCGAACCGTATCGAGGAAATGTTTAATGAACTTCTAACTTAATATAATTCCTTAAGTTGAAGTTTCGTGCTTGGGTTCGCGTACTAACTGTGAATTTTTGCTGTCCAGGAAATTGGGGCTGACGAGTTCGAAAAGATGTTTTTGTTCAAGTTTACAGACTTTGTTAAGATGTAAGATGTTTGGAAAGGAATGGATAAGGGGTTGTCATGTGGGTTTATTTATCATATTTAAGCTTTTTTTAAGGTGTAACTTCATGACTTTTACTACAGCTGAACTTTTAATGATGCAATGTGATAGATACTACGTCAAGTTAGGTAAAGGAAATACTTTTCAACACATTTGCTCGTAGTGAGCCTTATTACATCGCTTTTAGGGACATAAACCGAGCTGTAACACACACGTGCGTTGTATAATTACACACAAGTGCGTAATAGAATTATCCCAAAATCAAAATTAAATAATTACCTTTCTGCAAGTTATTTTTGAGCATTTTCAATTTAACCAGGTAATACAGTATTTTTTTTTTGTAATAACAAAGAGGTTTTATGCCGCTGAAAATCCATGTATATTTTTGGAAAAAAAAAAATTTATATATCCTTAATTAAATCAAACAATTATATATTATTATCAAATTATTCATAATTTACAATTATTTATTATAAAATATTCAAATATTTTAGAAATTTTAAGTTGTCGTTCAGAAGAAGAACAATTGACAGAGTTAACCCCGCCAAAAATACTAAATGAAGCACAAAATGCAAGCGACGAAAAGTGCTTAGCTGCCTACGATAGTTTCCTACAACAGTCATTTTCTGAAAATGTGGTTTAGGCGGCTTTCTCTAAACTCGCCAATACATAAAAGCCCAGCTCCCTGTGGTGCATCTATTCCTGGTGGTGCTCAAACATGGTGTTGATGTCAAAACATAACCTGATGGCATTTATGAAAAGACGGCCCGGACGGATATATTGGTCGCAAATCTAATGGCTTGTCACCAGCCGACATTGAAAAGTTTTTGAAAGAGGCTGCGGATAGTCAGTACCTAGCAACAAAGGTACGTTGAATATTGTTAATCAAAACGTATCTAAATAATTGCGTAACCTTAGCATAACTTCTTAGAACTAATTAATTGTTTTCGTTCAGATTACCTTAATATTCGGTGTTATTGGTGCGCGTAGACAAGTGCTTTATAATATTACAACAAAGAATGTAGAAACCCGAAAGCAGACTCTATTCATAACAAGGTGAACATCAATTACAAAATAACGCAAGCCATTAATTTGGAGCCAAAGGCAAAAACGTTTTGCCCCAAACCACAATCATGTACATCTCGTAGGATGAGTTATTTGGTGCCTACTGCTCTATGATTTGCCTTTGTCACCGAGATTTACATAAAAAGAAAACGAAAGTATCTACTAAAGAAGTGGCAAGCACACAAACTGTGAAATTGCCATCCGAATCAATCCAATATCGCTTTGAAAATTGTACGTTCACCATTTGTTTTAATAATTAAACGAAATATGCTATACATGTTTGTTTTTTCCAAACGCAAATGTGATGAAAAACGTCGTATGAAACTAGTGAGCTCTGCTCATTACACACTCGGCTGAATTACGTCCTCGCCTACGGCTTGGGCTGCAACCCCCAGTCACGTGTTTAGTGAACAACTTAGTTCATTTTTATTATAATATAATATTGCGTTACTGTTGTATTTAATATCTATTTCCGTTGCAACAGAATAAATTTGATTATAAAAATAATTATGTTTGAGCTAAGAACTCAGTAATTACATTTTGCGAATAAAATCAATATATTAAATAAAATAAAACATAAACATCAAACATTACCAGGGTCACTGACATAGCCCAAAGATTTGCCAAACTGAAGTGGTTGTGGGCAGGGCACATTGCTCGCAGAACGGATGGTCGATGGGGCCAAAAAGTTCAGGTGTGGCGACCGCGAACCGGCAGACGCAACGTTGGAAGGCCTCCCTCTCGGTGGTCCGACGACCTGGTAAAGTGCCTCTCGAATCAGTGGATGTGAGAGGCACAAGAACGATCAGTGTGGCGACGTTTGGGGGAAGCCCATATCCAGTAGTGGACGTCTTCAGGCTGAAACGGTGATTATTAAACTATTCAATTTAAATTTTAAAAAATCTTATTAGACTATTAATTAAAGATTAATTGTGATGAAGATTATTTTGGCCCATTCAAACCGGTGGGATGTGCGTGGAAATTTTGACAACAATTTGAGCCTCTAAACCTCAGTTGCTTACAGTAATGAGAAAATGATTACTCGCAAATTTAAATTTAAAATTTACGTTGATTGCGCCTCTTTGGGGAGGTGACGACGGGCATTGAACCGCAGAACGTAATTTGTTAAGTGATGTGGAGTTTTTTAAAACTTTTTTACAAAAAATTGCTACCGACTTCCAAATAAAAACACTACAAAGTGAATTTTTTTTCGAATTATTTCAATTTCGGAAGTCGGTGTTCCTGTTTTCGTTTCTTCGTTTCTTGACACAGTCTTCCGAAATTGAAGTAGTTTTTCACTTTGTAGTGTTTTTTTTGGAAGTCGGTTGTAATTTTTTGTAAAAAAGTTTTTACTTTGCACTTTTTATTGGTACATAATGGACAAGTTCTGTAGTAAGGTATCTTTAATACCCACAGTGATGCGAGAATAGATTACCCGAATAACATGTAACTTGAAAATAAACCTCAAACGGCGCAAATATAACAATCTTATTGGCAGTTCTATGTTTAAGCCGTTTTGGGTTGAAACATTAGGTCCAAGTGTTTCGACACATAAATAAACGGTTAGACGAATCTTCACGTGACCAGAGTGCTGGCCTTTTCTTTGGCCAGAGAATCAGCATTTCCATTAAACGTGGCAATGTTGCCAGCGTTCTGGGCATGTTTTCCATTGACATCGATGTGGACGAATTTTTTGATGAGCAATGAGCCCTTTTCACACTCCCCATTGTATATATAGGTTTGTTTTGTTATCGGTCATAAGTTCTGAAACATTCAATTCTATATTATAAAGGATTTTTTTTTTATAGTAAGTGTTTTTATAAGTGCATGTGAGTTTCAGATCTAGTAGATGTCAATCAGACTTTTTGTGTTCTACGTAATTTTTAACCAACTTTCCAAAAAGCAGGAGGTTCTATGTTCGACTTTTTTTTCTGTATATTCACCGGTTTCTCCGTCAATTGTGCCCCGATTTAAAAAAATCTTTTTTTTGTTTGAAAGTGTATGTGCCCAACTTAGGGCTATTTTAAATTGGTGAATATCTGATGAAGAACTTGGGAGATATACAACAGAACTCTTAAATAAATGATGGAAAATCTTTCGGGATTGCTGCAATCGCATGTTTGTTTATTGTTTATACGATTTCATAACATAACGTCACGCCAGTAAGCTCTAAAGGGGGACGCAGATGTGTACAGTTCACCTTGGTACACTCTTATTTCACCGGTTATGTTCAAGTTTCATGATATTCGGATAATCTATTCAGGCATTATAGTTACCTTACTAAAGAACTTGCATATTAGGCACAAATAAAAGGTCAAAAATAAAAAAAAAATCTTTAAAAAAATACCTTAACGTAAAAAGTTGGTACGTACCAAAGACACCGACTTCCAAAAAGATAGTTATTTTCACTTTGCAGTGTTTTTATTTGGAAGTCGGTAGTATATTTTTGTAAAAATCATTTTTTGCATGAGTGGTTGTACTTTGTTTTTTGTGCGGCTTCTCGCAGTTCAACCCAGGAGATTGGCTACTGCTTGACTGCCATAGACACACAAACCTGATACGCCAAACTAGGCGTACCAAGACGTTCGAATAAAGACCTCTTATTTAAAAGTTATTGCCGCAGCCCGATCTCAGCACTTCCTAACTTGTCTATGCCAAGGATGACAATCATTGCTCGTTACATTACACACACCTAAGGGCTGACAATTTCTTCTATCCAGCTTAGCAGATTTATAGTATTAAGCAATGTTTTTAAGGTTATTTTATCATTATTTGCTGTTAACTATCAAAGGATAAAATTTGAAATGAGATAGGGTAAGAATTTAAATAGATTGCAAAATAATAAATAAACCAACTACCAAAACAAAACACTACAAAGCGAAAAATAACTTTCTTCTCAGAATTCGGTGTCTTTGGTATCTATTTTATCAAGTTTTTGACACCTAATGCCGAAATCAAAGTTATTTTTCGCTTTGTAGTGTTCTGTTTTCAAAGGCGGTTTAATTTTTTTGTAAAAAGGTTCCTTAGCTTTCTCTTTTTAGTTTCGGTAGGTACCTCCAATTACCATGAAAATACCCATTATTAAGGATAGCTCAAAAACTACTCGTCAGGAATTGATCAAATAAAAATCCGGCCTGTTCTCAGCGGCTACAGCGGGGACATGTCGGCCAAGAGGATGAAGACCCAAGGTCAATCGTCTTAGATCGGATCCTTTAGGGATGCGGTGGTGGCTGTGAAACTCGCCGTCGTCTCAGTCGGAGGAGTACTTGAAGGTGGAGGATCTAGTGCCAATCCAGGAGCTCATAATTGAAAAACTGATCATCTACATGTCTTCACGGTTTCTCCCGGAGTTGTTGCAGGTGCAGTGCATGTATCCTGCAACAACTCTGACGCAACTTGTTCGTTTCGGGGTGCCATCCACAACGTGGAACTTGGCTCTCTGAAGCTCAAGGTCGTCAACGCCAAGGACGTCCCAAAGCCAGTCAAAATGGCATGAAAGAGTCGCAACTTGGTACTGCAAGAGTCTGCCCTGGCCATTCGGTTGCTCCAGCGGCTTAACCCTGCCTTGAGGACGGACGACCGACGGGAAAGTCGTGAATGCTCTCACTGAGCAGACCGGCATCCGTCGTATCGTCCTCATGGACGGGGTGCCCGCTGAGGTCATCAAGACCGCGGGCTACTCTCTTCCAGGAGGAAATGATTGGCTGGAAAGGTGATACACAATAAAACAAAAAAGTAGCTGTAGATAAAATATTAGTTTAGATTAAAAAATGCTGTCTCAATATTGGCCAAACATCATTTTGCTTGTAACAACAAGCAAAATTGTCTGTTCTTATTGCCGAAATAACAAATGAATAACATGTAACTTGAAAATAAACCTTAAACGGCGCAAATACACCGTGAAATTTAAATGGTTGTTTTCCCGCAGCGAAATGGTTTTGTCTATGTAATACAATCGTTTCGTAGTTATATAAAATATTAGAAACAAAAACTAGCATATTTAACATTGTGAAAAACTAAACTCGAAAGCGATCACGAACCAATAGTATACCTCCCGATATCTACGGCCGAACAGTAGGGTACCGGCCAACAGCAGGCCGTTGACCCGGGTGCTAGGTCACGGCGAAAGGATTAGGTTCGAAGGCGTCTCCGTTTGATCATGTTACGCGCGGGCTAGATTATGCCGTATCACTACACGCGAGAGCTAATTTTACTTTGAACATTTCTAAATCGGTCTTTTCTTTGTCGGTATCGCGGTGATTTTTTGTATTGTTCCGTGCAAACATTTTATGCCTTATCACTACGTGCGAGAGTTTATTTTGGTTTGACATTATTTTGTGCATCGGTTTTCTTTGTAGGTGGTGACACGAGTAGTACCTAGTACCTACAAGTTACGTCTAGAGTTACTATTGTTACTCACTTTTTCGAGTTGATGAATATTTTTTTAATTATTTTAAAACAGAAACATCGTTATTTATTTACTTTAACTCTATACTTCGAAAGTACTCCTTAAGGCAAGTCGTTCTGCCGCGGGAAAACAACCAATTAAATTTCAGGGTGTATAACAACCTTATTGGCAGTTCTATGTTTAAGCCGAAACAAATGAGATAAAGAATAAATATCCTACAAAGATTTATCTAATCTAGTCTGAAAGCCGCTAAAAATACGAAAAATAAACATTCATAAATTTTCTTCAAGAGTTTAATATAGCGCTTTACAAGAACTGGAGTCGGTCGTGAACTCACTGCGATGAACTTGACTCCTTTAGTTATGTTATGAAACTTTTGCTGGAAGATTGTTTATTATAATTATTAAAATTACTTTCACCTAATTTCGAATATGAACAAAGAATTATGTTTTGTGGTAAAAAAAAAATAAGAGTCGCGATAATCGTAAATTCATGAGGGTTATACTCCGGGTATAAACCGGGGTTTCTGGAATAAAATCATCGACGCGTTACAAATTGAACGAAAGTCTATTCCACCAAATAAACCACATTTCTTACTAACGTTAATTTCAAAAAGCGACGCAGTTGGTTTTTTGCAAAATGGGAGGATCCATCTTTTGACGAGATTTGGATTGAGACCGATTCGACGTGCTGAAGATAAATCTGGAAAGGCAGTTTTCACAATCGTTTTAATCTTCACTGTACTCTCTTTTAAACATGGACGATAACGTGACACAGAGCTGAAAATATTTGCGCAGATTAAAGTCATTATAATTTATTTAATCATTTCACTTCCACCCCCAAATACACACCATCATTAGGCCTGACTATACATTACATAAGCCTGTGTGCGCGCAGCAAAGCTTGAATTAATGTTAGTAGATATTCAATTCTGAGCCTATGATTTTTCAGAATTTCAGTCTTAGTAAAAATAATCCTGAAATTGGTTCACATTAGAAACAAATACTATTTTTTATCTTTTGATCACACACATTGAACTTCTGACCCTCTCCTTTTTGCGTCAAGAACTGACACACGACTTCAACATTCAACAAAAACATTAAACCAATTTTCACCAGTTCAACAGCGATAGTTGTTTAGGCAATATTTTATGAAGCAGAGAACAAAAACTTAATGTCATGACCCAAACGAGATATACGATAAACAAGAAATTTCGTCAAGTCACCGAAATATTAGGAGAACATTAAAATTTACTTACAATGATCTGCAAAGTTACAACGATCATCTTTATGAAACTCTATTATTATTTCGGTAAGGTTCAAAGTCACTTTTCAGGAAAGATGTTCGATTAATTATTATTCAAGAGACGGAATGGATCCAAATTCAATGTTTTGTTTTTAAATTATTTGGTGGGGTGGACGGAATAATTATTTCCTACTTTATTTGGGGAGACAATAAATTATGCGGTGTTATCTCGATCTAGAAGTATGAAGAACATTCCGTCACTGTAGTATCTTTAAAGAAGACGTACTGTGGAGAGAGGGGTAGTGGATTTAGGTATTTAAAATACTGAAAACTACCCAATTGAATTACAATTCATTCTTCAAGCATACATTATTCATGAATAAGTAGTTAACAAGTTCGTTCTGGATAATTTTTTTTCTTCATTATATCCTGGATTCATTATGCCCAGTGGTATCGGCCGCGACTTACAAGTTGTAGGTCGTGGATTCGAACCCGGGCAGGTGCTTTCATCACCATCATCATCATCATTTCTGCCGAAAGACATCCACTGCTGGACATAGGCCTCCCCTAGGCGTCGCCACATTGACCGATCCCAGGTGATTTTTTTTGTTATTTCATCACCACTGCTCTCAAAACGGTGAAGGAAAACATCGTGAGAGAACCGGTATGTCCTAGAACTAAAAATTCGAAACCATGTGGCATCCACCAATCCGCACTGGGCCTGCGTGGTGGTTTACGGCCCATGCCCTCTCTCACAGAGAGGAGGCCTGTGTCCCAGTAGTGGGAACATTAAAAGGCTGATAATGATGATGATGAGTAACTAGGCAGATGTTTCGTTTGCCTCATAAGTTTTTTTGAAGTCTGCCGGGAGTTGTGTACGACGAGCAGAAGAGGAAATGTAGCATATCATGTGATACGGCTCCACATTTGTGTTTAAGATAGGTCGGTACGCCATCTAGCCAGCCCTAGCTGACTAGATCCTAATCTGCAGCGACCAACCTGAGCCCGTAGCCGGTCCAAAGATTGCCTTATTTGATACTTCAGTTCGTTTTCAGCAGATAGTAATTTTATGTTTAAATACTTAACAACACAGAGTTTCCTCCTTTCAAAAATACTACTCCAGAACCCAAGAATTTAAGCAGACCTCATCTAAAATTTGTATTTACGACGTAATTTTTACAACTACTATGACATTTTACGAACTATCTTTCGAAGGATGGCAGTATTCCAAGCCTACGTATTCCCAAAAGCAAGATAATAATATGAGTTGAGTGTTACATAAAAATGTCACTTACTACCCTCGCTTTAGTAAGAGAGCAGAGTTACATAGACGGTCATATTTTTCGAACGGTAATAAATTCTTTGATGTAAAATACCTTTGATACTATGTTAAAAAGGTCTTAACAATATTATTTAAGTATTTCATTAAATATTCGTTTATATATGGTTAACTTCTTTCGTAAAGTATTCTTTAGTAACATCGGCTAGTGACTAGATTACAATATTCATTTTTGTACGTATTTTTTAAAGGGAGTGAAAGCGCTCTAGCGTTCATGTTATGCCAGGAGGAAACCTGAACTGGTATGTCGACACAAACAACGTGTTTTCCAGCTACGAGGTAAGAAATGTAAAAAAAATACATTTATATATTATAAACTAGCTTCTGCCAGCGGCTTCGCCCGCGTGAAAGGAAAAAAAATATCCCAAGGCAACTTTATTCCCGGGATATAAATATCATAAGTGCTATTCCTGACTATAATCTATCTTCGTGCCAAATTTCATCCAGATCTGTACAGCCGTTTAAACGTGAAGAAGTAACAAACATAAAAACACACAACCGCACACATTCACAAACTTTTGCCTCTACATAGTGTGATGTTATTCTCTTCCAAATGTAAGAATATGTATGCATGAAAATTAATAAAAGATTCTTCTATACAATTTTGAAACAATACCTCATTCATTACCAAAGCCATACCTTTCCACACAAGGTCCCTTAATTTCAATTCAAAGCCAACAGTTTCAATATATCGAATACCCTTATGAATAAATGTACGATTTTTGCGCAATCAATATTCATGCGAAACTTGGGAACTTGTTTATCTGCAATGTTAAACTAATCATGGCTCGTATCTTTGTGCCAAATTTCATCCAGATCCATTGAGCCGGTCTGGCGTGATCGAGTAACAAACATACATCCATACATCCAAACTTTCGCATTTATAATATTATTATAGAATATTGGCTTGCGTTTGACCTAGCATCCATAACCATCAGGTGAGATAGTTCTCACCTGATGGTAAGCGATACTATGGTCGATGGTAAGACCGAAAACTGATTCCAGCATAATTGAGATAGAGGCTAGGCAGAATTAATCAATCTGCCTAGCCTTTTTTCTATGTATATAAATTAATTTGACTACACTTATCAACGGAAAAATCGAGGTCTTTTCACTTGGAACACTTCATTCTATATGAAATCCTAATTGAGTTTGTTTGTGTTTGCTGAACAAATAATTTGTAAAGGTTTCTCTTGTTCGCGGTTGAATAATTAAACTGTAACAAAACACGATCGTTATAAACGTCGATTGTCGCGACCACATATTGTTAAAAACTATCCTAGTTATAAAACAAAATTATTTATTTTATTTATTTATTTAATACTTCATGCACACAAGTACAGAGGCGGACTTAATGCCTTAGGCATTTTCTACCAGTCGACCTTTGGGTGATGGAGAGATAAACAGTGGTAGGTGCAACAATGAAAGTTATGTGGATTATTTAAATATACATATTAACTATAAATACAATATAATCATACCATATATATTCAAAATAATATACTAACTACATAAATATACTTAAACATTAGTAGTAATAGATAAATAATTGAAAAACATTAGCGCTGTTACGATACTACTGCCAACTATTCTCTATCTATTATTTTCTTTATTATTATACTTCATTGTATACCACATAATAATTACAGGACACTCATTTATAAAGTTAAGTGTACAATGGGCGGTCTTATTGCACAGGGCAATCCCTTACAGATAACCTTTGGATGGATTGAACGAGAGGAGATGGACATAGGTATATAATTCCTATAATTGAAAATAAGTGCAGTATTCACAAAGCACGGAATTTAACAAATCGGAAACAGGCGTTAGTTCAGAATTTTGAAGTCCTTGGTACTAGTGAACTTATAATTTACTGGCTGCCACCCGCGTGGTACTAGTACTTCTCCCAAAATCTTTATCTTTATTTTTTTTAGCCTAGGTGCCTATCCATATATAATCCATCCATCCATCCTCACTAATTTTCATGTTTCTATATTTTTTTATACTTTGCTGCCAATTGAAATTTCTTCCTGTATCGCATTTACAAACATTTAAAATCACATTATAGTTCTCGCCAAACTTCTGGGCCACCCTGAAGTTGGCTTTCCAATGCGCAAGATACGAAACGGTGCTGTTTTTGTATGAGATTCACTACTGCGCAGCCAACGCAGCCAACTTCAGGGCGGCCAAGATTTTTGGCGAGACTATACATACGACACCCAGGTCCGGATATTGGTAAGATTTTAAGAGCGCTGACCCCGGGCAATAAAGCAGTCATATCATAAATCAAATGTTACAGGCGAAATAAAAGAAGCTAATTTATTTATAGTTCAGCGTACAGTGATCTAAAACAGGCGTAAAAAAACAAATAGCCACACTTTAATTATTTTTTGCAAACTTTTCTGCCGCTAAGTTTGAAGCGAATCGGACGCCATAATAAGAAGTTTCTTACAAAATTAACCACTATTTCTCCCTCTTCGTGTTTTATGCAAAAAGTAGCCTATGTCCTTTCCAGAGTCTCAAAATATCTCCTTACCAAATTTCATCTAAATCGATTTAGCGGTTTAAGACATAATAAGAAGTTTCATACAAAACTAAACCCAATATTCAATCTCCCCCTTCGTGTATTATGAAAAAAAATATACCAAAATATGGAGGTAGTTCGAGTCCCTGGGAACGACAGACTATTTTTTTCTAAATCGGTTCAGCGCTTTAAGCGTGAAAAGGTAACATACAGACAGACAGGCAGACAGAGTTACTTTCGCATTAGTAGTACTCGTTATATTCAAAACCACACAATCGCGCTAAGATAACATTATTAGCAAAAGACGTCACACGCTGTACTGACCCCGCCTGCCGAAGTAAGTTATTATTTTATACCAATTGTATACCTAAACATGGTCCTAGAAAGCAAGCGGTAATTATTTATGCGTAGGAGTAAAAGGGATTGGGCACGCCACAATTGCGGTGGTAAGGCCCCTCTTTGAGGAATGGCTTGATAGGCGTCACGCCGTCCCCACCTTCCACCTGACGCAGGCCTTCACCGGACACGGCTGTCTCGGGAGGTTCCTGTTCAGGATAAGGCGGGCGAAAACGCCCGGATGTCACCATTATGTGGACCGCCCGGAGGACACGGTGGAGCATACGGTGGAGGTCTGCCCCGCTTGGGCGGAGCACCGCCGTGTCCTCGTGGAGGCGATCGGCGGTAGCAACCTCTCGCGTCCGGCTCTGGTTCAGGGCCATGGTACGGAGCGAGAGGGCATGGGAAGCTGCCTCCTCCTTCTGCAGGAAGCAGAACGCTTGAGGGAGACGCAAAGGAGACGCCCTCATGCCTTTAGCCACCGCAGGATATGCCCCGATGCCCCGATTCTCGGCCACCGTAGGCGCGGTCTTAGGGACCAGGCTCGAGTCAACGGCGCGTGGTGTTCCACGCGCGCCTCAAAGAGATGTCAGCAAAAGTGACGGGGCCCGCTGGTGCCGATGCCTGTCTGGGTCGCGGATTAATTTGAAAGTGAGTTACCGCGGCCCTGGCACATGCAACTGAAGGAACACGGGTGGGTTTTAGTCAGCAAAAGTCTGACACGCCCTGCCGCTTCATCCAGAGCGGGAGAAGTCATTGGATGATTTCCAACCAAAAAAAAAAGGAATGAAAGGGATGCCATTCAGCGTAACATGACAGTACGTCGCCGGGGCTACATTAAATTTACGGGAAGAAAGGCGTAATAGCTTGTACAGAATAAAATCTCTTATGATTACTTCATATTGAGTGTTTACAGTTTATTGATTTACTAAGTATATTTCCAAAAACGCGATTAAATGTATTACTGTTTCTCTTTGTTTCGAAATTTGATGTAAAAATGTTCATCGGTTGTTTGTGTTTCTTAGAAAATATGCCTAGCCTTTTCCCAACTATATTGGGGTCGGCTTCCAGTCTTAACGGATTCAGCTGAGTACTAGTGTTTTACATGGAGCGACTGCCTATCTGACCTCCACAACCCAGTAACTGGGAAACACGACACCCCTTGGCAAGACTGGTGTCTGATAACAAGCTTCTGACTACCCGTAACGACTGTCAAAGATCTTCAAATGACAGCCGGGATCAACGGCTTAACGTGCTTTCCGAGGCACGGAGGAAACTCGGTATGTTGAAATGGTCACCCATCCACGGACCGACCTCGTCAAGCGTTGCTTAACCTTGATGATCGACCAGTGCGGCTGTTATTATTTAGCCACGATCTCCTCCTTGTGCTATGTTTCTTAGAGTAATGCAATAATACATATCAATTTCCTTGCAATAAAGCTGTCATTGCCATTCATTCTAAAGATTCTTTTTTTTAAACTGAATAAAAAAATGAGATATAAATAGATTTAAGAGTGATAGATTGATACCCAGAGAAGCCAAAAATCTAATTACATTAAAAACGGTATATTGCCTGGGGCCAGCGAAGTAATGTCTGGCATTTTAGATTCGATTACGAAAAATAAACTTTTTTTATGGGATAGATCAAGTCCCAGGAAACGCTAGATATTCAACACACCAGTAAGTAGAATAACTTGGTTTTCTTCGCTTTTTTGTGTCTATATACTCATATAATATTGTTATCTTGGCTGTTACTCATGAAGACAACAATACATTACGTATAATTCTTATCATGCTAGAACTAAGATCCAATGAATTATTCTTCGTTTATTGAACCTAGGACTTAATTGAAATACATTTGGAAAATCAACTAATTGGTATCTAAGGCTTCTATTTTCATAACACTAAGCGTCACATGTCATGCTGCTAATTGCTCTAAATAAAAACATTAACAGTGTGAGCCTAGATATCGATAGTATCAACAACAATTAAACAAACCTTAGGTACATCTATGAACCTAGACAAGTGACATTAAAATCATCGAAAGCGTAAATTATTTTACTAGCTGCAATACTACTAGCAATGCTAGTCCTGCTCCACAACCACTAGTGCGCAAAAACAAGTGATATGCAGTACATTATTGTTTTGAAGTATTGTTGGATCTGCTAAAGACTGTGCTAATGCATATATTTGAATTATATAAACTCAATTTCTTTTAGTATTATGTAAGTGCACAGCACGTGTGTGAGTACTATATACCCAACTGTGAATCTACCACTTGCTGTACCTTTGTGTCGTTCGTTGACTTGTGTGTGACCTGGCAGTTGAGTGTGTCATGATCTCTCAAATGTCTCTCTGATGGTGGCGCGTGTGTTAGATTCCCTTCATGATGGTTGAGCTGAGTGGTGCCGATTCATGTGTTATGTTCGTGAACGGACGCCGTCAGTTGGGATTGGTCATAACTTAACTGCTTCGTATGTTAATGTACCTAAATATTGAAAAAAAACTTTTTTTTTTAGAAAGAGTAAGTAGGTATGGAGTTTCTTGTGCATTCTTCTCCATAATAAGCTACTTTCCGAATGCATGGTACAATCAATTTTTATTCCTTGTAAATTTTAATGTTACGTTCAAAAGTGCCGCTTGGTAGCCTAGTTGAAATAAAAATATCTTTGTCTTTAGCGCCGAATGCGCCAAATGCCGCTGCCACCATGCGTTCGGAAGAAATTGTGGCGAACGTGTTCATGACATTCCTGCAGTACCAGCTGGATGTTATTGACGAAGTCAGGGTGACACAGATCTGCACGTCCAACTTCAGTGAAGAGGAGATATGCAGGATTAAAATCCTGCTATATGAGTAACTACATATGGCCGACTGAATACCGTCCCGTCGGAGGGATGAAAACGGAGAGAGGAGTCTCCAGGACTTTGTTAAAAAGTTGAAGGACACTGATCCGGACGATGTGCCGACTTTTGTGGCGAAGGATTTGCGCAAACTGCCTCCTGTCACATATATGGCAATGCACAAGCGCACCCCGCCCTCCCCGCGTTGCCCATCATTCGGGCGCCGATGAATAATAATACGTAAACACCGGGACGTGCTTTTATGGCTGCTGTTATTGCTGCTCTTGCAAAAGATCAGCGACAACCTAAGCAAGCAAGGGGTGCCTACGGGCACTCTGATCAAGTTCGGACGGTCGTTGACGAAGGTTACAAGATCAGGACAGACCCATGAAGAAAGTTTCATTCGAGTGGTAAAGAAGACAAAGAAGAAGCCGGCCTGTCGCAAACAGTGCGGTACCGCATTGGCAGGACCGAACATTTTGCTGCGTCCCGCTATTCCGTCTACGCAACTGTACGTATCATGTCTGCATCACTCCACGAAGGTGCAAGAGGTCGTGAGGTATAAAAAATCAAGACTAAATTCTCCCTGAGGGTCGAGCAGTTGGATTATTTTTTTGTGGTGCAGGTTCCAACTCATCGTCTGGAGACCTTCACGAAGGAAGAATTTTGACGTTGTATCGGCGATTCCGCGGAAGGCTACATGATACCACGACTCGCGCAATGAGTCGCCTACCCAACGTATTAAATAGATTCATGTTATTTTTGTTAAGATTATGTATCAGTTTATTTTTGTATGTTTAATTTGTGTATTTTATCGAAAGGCCTTAGTGCCTGAAAATAAATAATTATTGTTATTATAAATGTTACCTGTGTCTATTATTTAGGGTGCAATAAAGTAATATTATATACAAAGGAATGAAGCCAGCTGGGTATATTGTTCTATTAATCTTGTCTACTATTTCGTGTTCTATGTGTTTTCTTTTTCGTTTTGTATAAAATATCTCATAAGGGATGTTATTACTGGAGACCAGGTTCGAATTTTCTAGTTGTTACCAACCAAGTGATGGTACTAATTTTAGAAAAAAGTTGTTTACCGTACGGAAATTGTAATGTACATTACACTTTCCAGGCACATTTACCAAAAGCTAGGCCGAAGAATATATTAAGTCGTGGCCCTATTGAGAGCTTTACTTTTATAGCTCAACAAAAGCTACATTGTACAATTCGATGACGATCTACAAGGTTATACAGAAATGGCAATATAACTTATGATAGTTCACTTTAATTGAATGTTTTAATAACATATTTTAAATGGGTCTTTATTCAATCTGCCTAGTCTTTTCCAACTATATTGAGGTCGGCTTCCAATCATACCTGATTCAGCTGAGTAAATGCGTCTTTACGAGTATTATTATAGGTGAAACTGTTTGCATGCATTAGTTAAAGTAGTTAGTATAAGGATCATTACATTAAAACTTAACATCTGTAACTTGTACCAACTTTCTGTGCAAATAAGGAAATATTATATTCTATTCTTGTTTGGAAATAGCGTAAGTAGCTAATAGCCCTCGATATGACCGCGTCCTATGACTTCGGTAGGTCACGGCGTATTTGTTCTCTATTTTTAATTTTAAGAGCAGTGTTTTACGTAGCCAATACATTTTGAAAAGATATTATCGTTCATTTAGCAATATTTGTTTTATGTTTTTTTTTTTGTTTCATTGTGCATGTTATTAAAGAGTACATGAAATATAGCGAAAGGAAAGGAACTTCATGTAGTACTGAGCCGATCGAATGTCCCACGACAAATCTCGTCTTTTTAATAAGGATGAAAGAAAACTGATCTAAGAAACTTAAAAAAAAACCGTTCCTATTCCGATTTTTGAGAATTTTGGTGGAGGCACGAAATTCGCGAGAATTCATGAATCATAGAATTTTAAAATTAATCTAAGCAGAAAAAAGAATGAATAGAGTTTAGGAAAACTTTGAACGATCCACAAGAATACAATGAACATCAATCATGTTACTTATTATTTCAATCCTTCACGCTAGATTTGTCTTCTGAAATCAAACGTTGCTTCTGATTAAAAAAGAAAACTTTCCACTGTATCTGTAAAGCTTTAAGCTATTCAAATAACTTAGAACTTTCTTCAATAAAGATCAATCGAGTCTTTATCATTGCCTATTATCGCAAAATATGGTTATCTCATCCATCGCAGCCATACAAATCTTTTTATTTGTATTTTTTTTTGTTTCAACCTATTTTGTTATGGATTATTAGTAAGTAGCCCCCAGCTTCTAGATTTTTAATCGACGCGTTACAAATCAAACGTTAACGGCTTTGAGTTGAAATTAATTCAACCAATCACAGACACTAACGCGCCTTTGACAATTAATCACATTAATTTTGCGATGTTTATTTTCAGGAACTAGACCTTAGGCAGTAATGGACACCTAACACAAATCAAGTCATCACTTAAAATAAATGATTATAAGCACTAAAAACTGACATCCTGGAAGAATTGAAAAGGTCAGATAAATTGCAGGTTAAATCAATAATACGAAAGAAAACTTCCTGCTTACCATTTTGGTCAGTCGACATTTCACAAAAGGTGTCAGAATATTCCGATATGGGTATTTGAATAATGTATTTATAGTTTATGTATTTTTGAGCACAAGGTCAACTAGGCATTATTTACTACTGATGCAGAAAAACCAATAGAATAAGAGGTTAGATTACCTTTAAAATGAAGAGTTAGGTCAAAAAAGAAGTAAGTGAGCTGAGAAAAGAGACCAACGGTCATCAGAGGTTGAAATCGTGTTTGGTGCTGATGTAGGAGTGAGGTTACTTCTAGGAAAGCGGGCTCCATCATCGACCACATCATCGCTTTCCATCAGGTGTGATAGTGTTTTGTTTTTAGTTGGGTTTGCTCTTGACTCTAGTCTAAGCCAGAGATGACAGAGAAAAATCGACGATGGAGTGAGCTTACCCAGAAAAAGCCTGTTCACTCTAACTTTGAAGAGGTTCGAGATGAATGAAAGAAAGAAAGAACACATATTTATTTGACTCAAGCCAGAGCACACAACATAAACATAAAAAAGAAAATAAAAACTTTAACTAAACAACAATAATATAAAAAAAAGAAAACAATATAAAATTAACATTGTGAATGCGTCTGGAAACACAGATGCAGGTAGTGAGTGAGTTTCACTCTTTTGCTGTGCGCATTATGAAGGATGTTTAGAAGCGCTTGTTGCGATTTAGTGGAATAGCAATTAGGTAAGGATGGTAACTTGCAGTGCGTCTAGATGCCCGATGGTAGAAGGGGGTCGGTGAGATGAGGTCATGCAGTTCTTGAGCACAATCACTGAAGTATAGTCTGTAGAAGACCGACAACCAGGCAACCTTGCGGCGATGAACCAAGCTGTAAAGCTTGGCATACACCAGTTTAACGTCGCCAATTAACTCTGCGTTGAACCGAGTCAAGCGCTGTATGTTGATATTTAGCTGAACCATCCCAAAGGTGGCTGCAATACTCCATGCAGAATCGGAATTGCGGTTTGTACACTATTTACGATTTGTCACTCTATTTAGGATGGCCAGTTTTTTAGGCGCAATTTGGGCTTTGCACTCCATGGAGGCGCCGAAGTTGACATTGAATTTTAACTCCATGTACCTATAGGAACTCGTGCCGATCAGTTACAGAAACAGATGCATCCCGAAAGGTAGGAGTTTGGTCGAAACGACTCCTTTTTGCGGTAAAGAGACACGCCTGTGTTTCGTCAGCGGTACAGACATTTTTCTTGAAAACTATATCACCTTCAATTCCAATAGAATTCCATGAGTATGAACGACAGATTGCCGCTTTTTGCTATTTTGTATAAAACCATTGTTCCATACGTAAAACAAACACTAGATTTTTAGTAAAGGTTTTACGTAATCACTCGTAAAACGACGTGTTTGTATAAGTTATGTTTTCCCAAGACGCTGCCCCACATTTCAACCACATCGTTCTTTTCGTTTTTCTGTCGACGAGCTCTCAGCTCTTTACCAAAAAAAAAAATCTAGGTACGAATATGTATGCGTGGCTTGTTTTATCTACCTAGTCTTTATTTTATTTTGTAGCCTTTTTATAGGTATTTTGTTTTATTTAAAAAAAAAGACTTTTTGCACATAGATATGGCAATAATGCGCATTATGTGCTTATTTATCATAGAGATAAGTAAACAATACATATTACTTACTTAATGTTCTATGTCCCCTAGAGAGGACAGAGGGCGCCCTCAGAAGTCCTCCATCATAAACGATCTTGAGCTTGACGCCATTCCTATGGTCGTCGCTTCACGGTGTAACGCCTGGTTTGACGGAGACAGCCACGCTTTCTCTTCCCTGCCATATTCGAGTCCAACTCTTGTTTGGGTATGTGATATGGATGCCTTCGACGCGTGTGGTTAATCCATCTCCACTTGCAAGGCTTGACCTGATGGTCGTAACAGTTCCTATAGTTGCAACAAAAAAACTTAAATACAAAAAAGAAAACAAAAAACTGTCGATGGTTTATTCCGTCCATCAGTTTCAGTCCGCTCCATCAACTCCAACTTCACAAAACTAAGCAATTCATAATAAACTCGCACTCCCAGCATAAAATAAACATCTATCGGGACTATACACCTTGTTCTCTAAGCCGAAATAAACCCCTTTAGGCGAAGAACATTGTAAGCTATAGGTGCCTACTTTGTACTAGTTCAAATAGGTAGAATTACGTGACTCGACTCCCATAAAAGGGTGAACACAGACTTAGTGAGACTAGAAGTGAATTTAACATTTTATAAAGGATTTATTCAGGATTTGTCGGGTTCGGCTCGGACGATTTATTAATTGTTGAAGCGAAAAGTCAAGAATTGTAAATGGGATTTTGTCAATCTCTCTGGTAGGATTGGTTTTAAATAAGCACTTAGTTTTGTGATCAAAAAAAAATTGGTTGGGTTTAAGAATAGTGGATTTATTACTTTACGTAATAGGAGAAGAAAATTTTAAAAGAGTTTGTTCGGAAAAATTTGTAACAACACGATTTATTTATTTATTTATTTATTTATTTATTTTTAGGGATAACAACAGCTGTCAACACTTAACTAGGTACTTATCTAGGATTACATGGGTAGCCAATTATAGTTATCCACGGCAGATACACAGGGTGGATGAATGTGCTAATTTAGACTAAAATTAACCTGTCCACATTAAAGTTGATTGGGCAACTATGAAGCGATAAATATATTTAAGATATAAAATATGTTATATAATAAATAAATATAATTACAGAATAACATATGCAAATATATGAATAGTATCACTATATATATGTGAAGAAAAATAAAATATATATGGAAATGTAAAAAATACTAATTATACCAATTAAATAACCAGCCATTTAGTGTAATGTTGATAAGAAATGTAAATAGCCTATTTTGATGATAAGTCAAGCAAAACGCGTTTTTTAAAATCATTCTTGGAGCCAATGAATAAGTCCACACTGTTAAAGTGTTTATTATAAGAGTCGAGTAAACGTGGCATTACACTGTTTTTACCATAATTACTGGAGTGAAATGGAGTGCAAAATAATGTAGTGTGTCTAGTGCGTTTTCTTGGAACGTTAAACTTAATATTCTTTAAAAGCATAGGGCAATCGGTCCGTCCCCGTAATATGTCATATAGCAACCCCATATCCATGAGAATACGCCTCTCCTGCAGAGTTAAAAGATTGTAAAACCGACAGTTCTCTTTGTAATCGAGTGAGCAGTGATGAAATTTGAAATTGAGGTGATCAATAAACTTCTTCTGAATGCGTTCAAGACTATTTTTATGTATTGCATAACAGGGAGACCATATCTGACAACCGTATTCCAATATACTACGGACGAAAGCAAAGTAAACAACTTTTAAGCTTAACAAACTCTTGAAAGGTAGGCAAGATCTTATAACAAAACCTAGATTCCGAAATGACCTGCTGCATATCGCGTCGATGTGCTGTCGCATGGACATCTCCGAGTCTAATAGTATACCCAAGTCCCGCACCAACATGACCCTCTCGATTACAACGCCATTGAAACTGTATTGATAAATTATAGGATTTTTTTTACGAGTGAAGGATATACTTTGACATTTTTTTATGCTAACCGTGATATTGTTTTTAGTGTAGTAGTTAAATAAAGAGTTGAGATCTTCTTGAAGCAAGACACAGTCAGATAAAGAGTTGATGGATGTGTAAATCTTTTTGTCATCAGCATAGAGAATGTGATGTGAGTGCTTAATGTGGTGAGTGATGTCAAAAATATAGGCATTGTAGAAGAGAGGACCAAGGTGCGATCCCTGGGGCACACCAGAAGGGATGAATACGAAGTCAGATTTAAACCCGCCCAATACAACAGCTTGAGATCGATTAGTTAGGTACGATTCAATCCACCTGAGCAAATCACCATGAATTCCTAACGCGTAAAGCTTGCGTAACAGGATGACGTAATCCACACGGTCGAAAGCTTTTTCGAAATCAGTGTAGATCACGTCAACCTGACCACCACTTTCCATTTCACGCACCACATAGTCTGTAAAACACGCCAAATTTGAAACCGTGGAACGTTTCTGCATGAATCCGTGCTGAGATTCCGGAATGCCGAGACTAACAACTGGGTAAATATTAGTAACGATAATTTGTTCAAAAACCTTGGCAATACAGTTTAACATAGAGATAGGACGATAATTATCAATTTTAGATTTGGAACCCTTCTTATGAATAGGAATGACGTACGACTTTTTCCACAGAGAGGGAAACACACAATTCTTTAGTGAATGTTGAAACAGAAGGGCAATGGGGTGCGATAAGCTCTTTGCGCAAGATGACCAAAATATAGCAGGAATTCCGTCGCAACCGGCACCTTTGTTTTTATCCAAACTTGAGAGGTGCTTGAATACCGTCTCTTGCGACACTGTAATGTTAGAAATACCATCGAATGCGTGGTAATTTTGCAGAGGACATTGAGGATCGGTATGTGACGAGGACCGATTTATATTAAAGACGCTGTAAAAAAAGTCATTGAAAGCGGTGCATATTTCCTGACCATTATTATATTGTGTGTTACCCAAAGTAAAATAATGCGGGTAAGCGGAACCAGCTTTTTTTGATTTAATGTAGTTCCAAAAGTACTTAGGCGCTTTCCTAATGTTCTGTTCAGCGTTGCGAGTGAAGTTGTCAAAACACTGACCCTGCACACGATGTTGCCTATCCCTAAGTAACTTAAATTCATCAAAATCACGAGGATTTTTAAACAGTTTCCATTTTTTATGTAACTTATTTTTTTCGCGAATTATTTTTATTAAAGAACGACTATACCATATGGGATAAGAATTACTTTCATGACTGATAAAGGGCACAAAAAGAGTGATACATTCTCTTATTTTTTCATAAAATAAATCGACTGCTATGTCGACACAATCAGTGCTAGTCAACAATTGGTCCCAATTAACATTACTGAAATATCTGTTGACATCTTCATAATCGCATTTTCGGAAGTTAAATCTACATACTTTATTCGTAATTAAAGATTTAATGGAAAGGTCTAAAATATCAATAGATAGTGGTGGGTGAAATGTATCTATTTTGGTTAATCCCTCAGTCGCAGAAACATCTAAAGGTAAGTTAGAAAAACAAAGATCCAGAGTGTTGTCACAGTAATTAAGTGTATAATTATATTGAAACAACCCTAATAAGCTTAAATCTTCTACAAATGCACAGGCTCTGTCTTGTACCAGGCTGCCACCAACATGTGTGAGCGTCCAACCGTCACTATTCCAACGTAAACATGGTAGATTAAAATCACCTACAAGAAAATAATTCACGTCTTTGTATTTATCAAAAATAGTGTTAAAGTTAATCAAATAATTATCCAAGCTAGTCGGCAGATTAAAAGTGTCAGGTGGCATATATGATAAAACAACAATTAAATCTGCTAATGCACCAAGATTCCGTGCCGAGATTTTCAGACAAATACATTCGTATAGTGAATTACCCCGCCAGTCGCTGAGCAAGACAGCACAAAGCTCACGGCGGACACAGCATACCACACCGCCACCCGCACGCTTACCTGTAGCATCAAGATTTCGGTCGCATCGAAAAATCTCATACCTACGATCACAGATTTCACTATCTAATATATCACTCTGTAGCCAAGACTCGGTAATTAAGATAATGTCATATTCGTGTAAAAGAATCCTATTATACAACTCATGGCATTTTGTGCGCAAACCACGAACGTTTTGGTAAAAAACATTAAGTCGGTTGCTATCCGTTAAAGTGGCCATTTTTATTAGCTGTCGTGATGTTATGTGTATAGCTATTTACAGCAAGGATAACATAAAAGGCAGGAATAACAAGTGTAGAAGTAATATATACTAAACAATAATAAAATAAGTAATTATAGTGAGAAAATATATAAGTTTTATGCAATAAAAAATATAGTAAATGACATGTGGGTATATTAAATAATAATAAGATACGATATTTTATATGAATATTACATCGTTGTTTACCAATCATCACAACTGGGTTATAAGGTGAAAAACAACTATTTAACCGTACAAAATTGAGGGCAAACTTACAAAAAACAAGAATAACTAGTCACACAATTTTACGGAGGTCTGCAGATGTTATGATACGAATTGTGGCTGAAGTGTCATTCTTTCTAACGAAAAATTTTCCATCTCGTATCCAAATAAACCGGTATTGCGCTGCAACTGCTTTTTGGCGCGCATTCTTGTGTAACAGCTTGTTGGCAGGTGTAAGGTGTTCGTTGACGAATATTTTTCTCAGGTCACCTGTCATACCGATATCGCTCGTGCTGAGGCCCTTCCTGTTTCTGACTGCAGATAGTATGGCATCACGTAGGAGGCGTGAGTTGAGTTTCATCACAATAGATTTCGGGCGACCTGGTACTGGATTTACTGGGCGAACTCTAGTAGCATATACAACATCGGTCGCCGACGATACTATTTCCAAAGTCTTCACTATGGCGCAATAATAATCAATCAGTTTCTCGTTGGATTTTTCAGGAATACCATTAATTTCAAGATTGAAAGCTCGGTCACGCTGCTGCTGGTTATTGAGTTCAACTTCTAATTTAGTTATTTGCTCCTGCATGCGAGATATATCGGAGCTGTGGGTGGAGGTTGATTTGGAGACGTCATCGACTCGTTTAGACAAACACATTTGAAGACTATCCTGATGTTCAATCGCAGTCTTGACCGATTCCATATCCGTAAACAGCTGAGATTGATTGACATCTATAACTGCAAGCTTCGACTTTATATTGTCAAGGTCGCTTTTGATCACAGTGTTAATGTTCAATTGAATGTCAGAAACCTTGTCACGGAGATCTGTCATCATGGATGTTAGCTTGTCGGTCAGGTCCGATGAAAACTTTTCAAATAACTCATCCAAATTGTTGTCCATTGTTTTGCGTTTGCGTCGAATAATATTCACAAACTCAGAGTCTTGTAAGTGAAGTTTGTTTAACTCGGGTTCCGATGCGGCAGATAACGGTTGGTTAGCCAT
Organism: Orthosia gracilis; assembly: GCA_947562075.1. Classification (NCBI taxonomy): domain Eukaryota; kingdom Metazoa; phylum Arthropoda; class Insecta; order Lepidoptera; family Noctuidae; genus Orthosia; species Orthosia gracilis. The sequence continues at coordinate 32,357,619 of OX387266.1, forward strand.
AGGTATAGATACCTATTTACAACTTGTAGGCGTATAGTCCTAGGTGGTGGCGAAAACACTCACACAGATAATTAGCGAGCACAACACAGTCTTATAAGTTTGACAGTTCGCGGACACTGCAAGCGACGCGAGAACAGGGCAGCAGATGCCGAGGAAGAGAGACGAATTATTTCACTTGATTATTTAGTTCTCGATCCGCAATCAAAACTGAAGCAAATGCGCACCTAATAACGCACAGTTTGCAATGCTAACTTTTGACAAAAAAATTATTTGGAGAAGCACACGTCCACCGTCAACGATCACCGCAGTGAAAAAAAGTTTTTTGTTTCAGAGAATTTATCTTTATTATATTTAGAGTAGGTTGATCTTCGATTATTGTTGGAAACGCATTCATTCCTGTTGATGCATAAGAATATTCACTTTCTTCAATACAATATTAATATATAATACAGTTATCATGTTGCACTTTTTACATTTTAACCAGCCCGATGTCATACTGCTGTTCAAAGGTCTCCATAGTATTTTTTAAACGCCTCCAAGTTAGCGTTACCTAGGCCTTTTTATGCAGCGAGCTGGTGACGTCCATCTTGTAGGTCTCACAGCGTAATGACTCCGCAACTGCATTTTTAAGCCCTGACGGAAAAAGAGGGGTGTTATAAGTTTGACCTGTTTTGCTGTGTATATATGTGTCTGTGTATCTGAGTATCTGTGTGTCTGTCTGTGGCATCATAGCTCCTAATCGGATGAACCGATTTTGATTAAATTTCTTTTTGTTTGAAATGTGACTTTGTCAGGAGTGTTCTTAGCTATGTTTGATTGAAATCGGTTAAACCGTTCAAAAGTATTTCGCATTTTACTCTTTGAATCTGAGTTTTTTCGCAAGATATCATGTCATAATTAGGTCTTTCCATAGATTATCGATTGAAGCGTGTCTACTACTAAATAAATTATATTTAGTTTAAAAAGCATGAAATTAAAATAAAAATAAAAATTTAAAAAACCCCCGATTTAAAATTCTCTAAAAAGCAAAACAAAATGCCTCATACTCGCGTCGGGGAACCGCTACGTAAAAAAAATAAACTGCTGTTAACTTTAGCGGTTCCCCGACGCGAGTACGAGGCTTATATTTTGCTTCTTAGAGGTTTTTTATATTCAAATCACTTCCAGTAATCATAAGTTCGAAGACACAACGTTACATTTCGTTGGTACAGCAAGAAAATTGTAAAGACACACATTGCCGGACGTGTTGATATACCCGTTATTTTTTTAAACCAAAACTTCTGGAAGCTTCCATCGTGAAAATAATGGTGCGGTATTGTTTCAAGTTCTTGAAATATTTTTATTTAGTGCAGTGTTGAGGAAAATGTTTATGGTTTTCTTCGGTGAAATGCTTGGTCGTATTTAAAATGATTAATGGAGTTTTAGCTGTGAGATTTTATTTTTAAGTATTGTGTTTTTATTGCATTTTTTATTCGAGCTGTGTTGGTCTGGTTTCCAGAATTGGATATTTCAACATGTATTACTTCGGGATTTCATATTTGATTATTTATGTAACTGTGTTCGGGCCAAATCTTGCAATTGAATTTTAAAGCAGTTATCCTCGACCAATTAAAATGAAATTTTGCATATACGTTTAGCTTGGAGGACAATGCGTGGTTAGCTTAGTGGCATCATTCTTAATCCAATATGGCGGACGGCCCAAGATGGCGGATTAGTTATTTTTTGTGCACTGTAATGATATGATTATCAAATGAAAGGGTTTGCTGAGAAGAATACGAAAAAAGCTTTTTTTTTCAAGTTTTTTTTTTTCAAATAGATTGTAGAACTAGTTTTGGGGGCAAATGCAGCGAAAAAGCTGCTGGGAAAAGATGCAACAAATATAATTATTACAATACAAATGTAGTTCAAAAAAGCACCAAAATCTTAAGCTAACTTAAACTATAAAATTAATTCCAGTCTAATAGAATAATAAAATTAGCAATAACGTTAGCCAGCCAAATCTTATCAAAACATAACCCTTAAATCTTTATTACCTACCTGGTAATGGCTATCTTTACGAGTGAGAATTTAGATTGAAAACCAAACGACCTGAAGAGTTTGTATCTGTTTTAACTGTGCGTTCAAAATGTCCAAGTTAATGCCAATAGTTTAATTACTATTCTGAAATACGGACTACTAACCTAACTTTGGAATAAATCATGAAATTTATCATGGAATGTAGGTCTAACCCTAACCATGACTTTGCCACAGACAGCCAACGTTGTGGAAAACCACGAAGGAAATGGCGGGGCGCGCTGGACAAATCAGTCTAATTTTGCTTTGAACCGAAATGTCTGGAGCTTTGTGTAAAGGATTTTCACTGTAAAATGCATGACATAGACTATTAAGTAAGAACTTTTTTTGAACTAAATAAAAACTTTTCATATAAATATAACCACACCACACAAAAGAGATGTGTAACTTAATTTTTTATAGTATATTCTATTCTATAACTGGCTAGAACTTCAAAAGCAAAAACACTAAAAAGTGCAAAATAATTTCTTTTTTGGAAGTCGGTGTCGAAAAATGATTAAAAAAAGAGGTACCAAAGACACCGGCTGCCGACACGAAGGTTTTTTTTTTAGTTTTAGTACACCATCACTAAAAATTATGAAGTTCTATAGTTACCTAAAGGATTGACAAAATATTCAATTTACACATTCATTTTGGTTGTCGCTAAGGAGTTTGGTTGTATGCTCCATATCTTGAAAATTGCTAGACCAATTTGGATGCACTATTCCCTAAGTTAAGATATACTTAATCCAAAACAAAAAGAATGATCACGATCCGATAAGTAGTTTTGGAGAAATGCATGGAAAAGCATACATACAAACATAGAATAATCAAACAAACGTACAAACATACACTTATGAAATTTGGCACACGTGTTAAGAAGCCCACGTAGCGTAAGATATGTGAATATTGTGCAGTTCCAACAACATTACATATATATGTGACGAATTGATTACCTCCTTTTCTTTTTTTGAAGTCTGTATTAAGATGCACTATTTACTTTTGAAAGCACTATGCGAATGTCTGAGATTCATCGCACCGACTCGTATGGTCTTCAACTAGTACATAAATGCTAACTGTATAATTAATAATCAGATGTCTAAACCATGCCTGCTGTATCATGCCTTTTTTGTCTTGCACGGGGTTTTATTTCTATTATTGTTTAATTTTTTGCTTATTTCTCGTGTCTCCTGTGTGGGTTACAAATAAATATTTTTTTCTTTCTTTTCTTAAAGCAGGATACATGCATAACAATTTTTCTGCCAGCCCACTTGCTGTAAGATTCTCTTTATCAGGCAACCTTTATGGTACCGACAGCACGGTTGGCTACGTGGCTGAGCTATTGCTGCGCTGCATGACCAGCATGATGTGGGTTCTATACCCGCACGGAACACCTATTTGTATGGCCGATAGAGTCCCAGGTCTGGCTTTTTGTGTATGTGAACTGAAATGTTTGTAAACGTACCTACGATACCGGAGAACTACTTTTTACCATTATGAATAAATTAAAATTTGAATGCTTATATGCGACAAGAACAATGTTGCTCAAACTAGCGACCCCTGAGGGTCCTGGCGTTAAGTTGGTCAGACGAGCGGCCATTAATAACCACTCGAATGGACCGGTCCGTCAGAAAGTCTACAATCGAAAAAATAAATTAAAAAAACTAACATAACTGTCAACTGCATTTCTTGCATGATAAAATTCTATCATCTATTGGAACACTGTTTCAACAGTTAACTTAGACGTGCCTTACGTTTCAATGTAAGGTAATAGCTAATCTAGTTTTTGGCAGATATTCAAACAGATTTCACTGTAGTTTGGCTCGCGTCTACTTTGGATCACTAGCCCAATCTGTAGTGATTTTCGACGCTGTAAATGTAATATTTTAGCTTTAAGCCACACGCGATGCTTTTGGCAACAGCGCTGTGTAAGATATTGTGCAGTACCTATTAGTTAATGTGTCGTTGTCAAGAGAGTTGTAATAATAACAAAGATAAAATAAGTACCGGTTTTGAACTACTTCTAGATCTAATTTAGGTTCTTGTTTCTTCTTATTCTAAATAAAACCATTTTGTACCACTCACCTATGTACAGAATTTGAACTATTTAACGTACTTTGATCTCAGAAAAGGTCCTTGGTCCTTGGTCCTTGGTCCTTGGTCTTGGGCCTTTTCTGCAACCAAGTCTACAATTTTATTTAACTACAGGCACGCGTTTTACCACTATCGTCACCTGATGGTAGGCGATGATATGGTAGACGGTGAAGCACACTTGCCTAGAAGAAACCTATTCACCCTTGAATTAAAGACTCCCAGGTTGTATCCATCAGGAAATACAGAATCAGGCGGGGAATTTCAATCCTATGCTGCACGTTTAATAAAAGTATTCCCAAAACGTTTGGTGCGTTTGGATTGGACGCCCACTATTTACCGATTACGCATCGCCGTACGTCTTGTAGTCCGATAATGAATGATGGGCTAGGAGGCTTGACTTGCACTTGATACAAGTTGAGCAACTGTTCTGGTGTGAAGTACCGTCTCACCTTCGTGAGGACCCCCAACTTTTTGGCAGCAAACTGAGTTTTTGCCTCAATGAATGGACCTAAATTGAGTGTCGTTGTCAAAGTAACGCCAAGAAGCTCAAGATGGTCCGTTATCGGCACGGTCACACCGGAAAGAATGAGTTGAGTGGAATTGGCTCCTTTTAGTGGAAAAAAATCACGCCTGGGACTTAGCAGCATTGAATCTGACCAGATTGGCATCACCCCATTCGGAGACTGCCTTCAAGGACAGATTCAAGCACCCAACCATGGCCTTCTGGAGAGACCGGATCTGAGGACCAGCTGTAGCGCACGCGTTGGACACGTATCTCTCAGCAACAGTGCTGACGTCCGCATACCCAACGGTGGATTTTGGCAGATCGCTTATATGCGGCAAGAACAATGTTGCACAAAATTGCGACCCCTGAGGGACCCCGCTGTTAAGTTGGTCAGACGAGCGGCCATTAATAACCACTCGAATGGACCGGTCTCGAAAGTCTGCAATTGAATCGCACAGATCACTGGGCAGACCGAATGAAGGAAGTTTACCACTAAGGCTTACGTGCCAGACCGAGGGAGACGGCAAGCGCTTCCCCGTGCCTCTCGATGTTCTCACTCCAGATGTGAATGGCATAAGCTAGAAAATCCCCAGTTGACTTATTTTGGCGGAAGATATATTGGCGGTTACTAAAGTTGTAGTTAGCTTCCAGGTATGCCAGGAGCTTTAAATTGAGCACTCGTTCCATACTCTTGCAAAGGATGGACTTTATCGTAATGGGTCTGTAGTTGACCTCTGCTTGTGCATAATAAGGTCACTCGGGCTGTATGTTAGCTTGCTCCCATGCATACGGCTCTTAGTTCATCTCATACAAAAGGCGAAACGGGCGTGTCAGGATCGAAGACAGTTCAGGCGCACAGATTCTAAGAACAATTGCGGGAATCGCGTCGAGGCCACTAGCTTTGTGCAGCACCTTACGAACGACCGTTTGATGGATGCGTACGTCCGACATTTTTTTTCGCATCCATCAGGAGAAGGACCCCCTCCTTCCGCGCCTGAATCCAGACGTGAAGATTCCGTAAAAAGAGAGGCAAACAAGTTTACTTTCTCCTCAACGGAGTGGGCCATTGACCCGTCGGGTGTCAGCAGTGATGGTAGTGAGGCACAGCAGAAGTTCGATTTAACCGACTTAGCCAAGGACCAAAACGCTTTACTACCAGCTCGGTAAGAAGCAAGTTTTTCCCCAATATGGCTTATGCGGTCAAAACGAGATCTTCGCATCACCTTTTGCGTATCATAAGTCCCAGACGACAGATAGTGGGAATCGGGGCGCCAAAAGGAACCTGTAGTAGTAATAAACAAGTATGTAGATCTTACAGACTTCAAAACAAAATCCATCGCACAAAAAGCGCCAGCTCTCGTCTGAGTGGACCCTTAACAGTAACACAAGTTCAATCCCGTTACACGTGAAACGTTCCCGGAACGTCATTAACTCCGGAATACAAGTTCCAGATTCTTAAGATTTGTGTACCATTCGTATGTTCGTACTAATTTACTCCGTCGGCATCGCTACAGTTCCTAGCAGTTACGAGTGTTACGACCTCTAATTTTGGATTAATTAAAACTTAGTTAAAAGGGTTTCATGTTGCCTGAATCGAATTTAAAACTGTAATCAATTTAGTGGAGACGGTTTTGTAAGTGGATGGGGCTAATTTGTAAATGTATGAATAATGGTTCAACCTACTTCTTAATATAATTTAAAGGAGAGGGGCTTAATGAGAAAAATGCTTCTTGAGGATAGTTCGTTTGTTTTGGCTCGTTAATCACAAATTATAGATATTTTCTTTTTAACGACTTTAATCTAGTTTCCAATCATCCGCCATTCTCTCTCTATCTCCCAAACACATTCTCACCACATTCACTCATCTTAACGTTTCAATGTTCAACGTTTCATTTCACGGTTAACTTTAGTAATTTAAATGTCAAAATCAAAATAGTTTATTTCAAATAAACCATAAAGGTACCTTTGAATTCTCAAACAAAAAAAAAATATGACTCTAGTTGCAAATTCGCAAGCGTCAGTAGATCTCAATGGAGAAGAATTTGCAAGAAACTCCACGGACACTCTTTTCCATCAGTTTCAATTACAAGTTTTTGGTTACATCATTCTTGTTGAAAAAAGAAATACATATATGTGAGAACGATGCAAAATGACGTGCACGTAAAAGCGTCTAGAGTAACAAACAATTTGAACATAAAAATGGAATAACAGGCCGAGGCCGCTAAGTTATGACCAATCCCAACTGATGGCGCCCGTTCACGAACATGACGCATGGATCGGCACCACTCAGCTCAACCATCATGAAGGGAACCGAATGATCCATCACATGTGCCACCATCAGAGAGAAATTAGAGAGAGCATGACACACTCAAATGTCAGGGCACACAGAAGTCAACGAACGACACGTAGGTACAGTAAATGGTAGATATACAGTCGGAACATATTACTCACACATGTGCTGTACAGTTATATAATACTAAAAGAAATTGAGTTTATACAGTACAAATATATTCATACAGTCTTTAGCAGGTCCAACAATACTTTAGAACTTTTCTGCGCATCACTAATTGTTCTTGTGCCCTAATGGCTGCGGAGCAGGACCAGCATTTAGCCAACCATTTTTATCAGCGATGTAATCCCCCAAACTTATAATATGCTCGCCTGCATAATATGCGTCAAAGAAAAATAACATCCCACATGTATATATATATATTTATACATTATTTTATAAATTCGAAAGTTTGGATGTATAGATAGATGAATGTTTGTTAATACTAAAACGTAATCACGCCGGAACGCTTGTACGGGTCTGAATAAAATTTAGCACAGAGATATATTCGTATATAGTCTTGAATAGCACATAGGCTACCTTTTATCCCGGTATAATATTCCCTTGATATGATAAAACACTTTTCACGCGGGCGAAACCGCTGGCAGAAGCTAATAATAATTATACATGTGAAAGATTGTGGGTATGGATGTTTGTTACTCTTTCACGCGACAACATCGTAATGAATTTTCAAGAAACTTTGCAGTGACATAGCTTATACATCAGAATAACACGTGGGCTATAATTCATAAAATATACGGGAAGTACAAATATCACGCGAGCTAATCCGCGAGCGGCAGCTAGTGCTTCATATTTTTGCAAATTTCTGGAGACTCTTGTTCAATTGTACTATTAACATTTTTCATCATCAACGTTTATAATTTCAAAAAATTTTCTTTAGGTCTTACAATTTACATAATATATTCATTAACGAAGATTAAATTTTGATATATTTAAATGAATTTTCTCACAGTGTTTCAAAACGTGAACAATAATTTTATGAACTACGGAATAGTAACACGTTTCAATCAAACATCTAAGTCTTCGAATATAAAAGCCATAAAATACCTGCAATCGCATAACTCTTGAAAAATGAAGTCGTACAAAATCTTTGACCTGAACAAATAACGGGTAGCCACTGCGATATCTCACGTACACCGAAATCAGCATATAAATGCAACTAAAATTCTCTCTCCTTCGAAATAGTCGCGGAATTTCTCGCCTGTCAACTTTTGATCCGTTCTTATTCATCAAAATTCGTTTTGCATTTTACATACATAGTGGTAATGAAAAAGAGTGGGCGCAAGCATGCGTCAAAATTAAAGTAGGCCTTTCTTAAAATAAGACAGCAGTTACTGTTGTACTGAATTGCGATTGTTTTCCTAAAGTAGCTATCGAATGTGGAAAAACCGCTAATCAACAGATCAAGATTATCATAAATGCAAAAGTGACTCTGTCGGTCTGCTTGCTATCTTTTCATGTCTTAACGGATTTAAATGAAATTTTGCACTTGCATAGACCATGTCCTGATTAGAACATAGGACAATTTTATCCCGAGAGTAAGTTCCCTTGGGATGATTTTCGACTTTCATTCAGGCGAAGCCCTTGGCAACAGCTAGTAGAAAATAAATGGCTCCGAATTGGCACCTACGAGTACTCAAGTACATTCTTTAGGATAACATGTATAACACCCTAAAATACACACACCAATATTGAACATAATAAAACAATACAGGAGAAAAGCAGTAAACAATGGAATTAATTGTATCTAACAACAAAGAGAAGGAACAGAAAGTTAGTTCAGCTGATTTTAATGTGAATTTATGTAGTCTTATCGCGTAAGCTGTATATACTGATTACAATTATATTCATGGCAGTAAATCATTGAAGTTAATGAATCGAACAGAATTCTTTTACATTGTAACAACTTCAGCTTCCACGTGTATCTGTCATCATTATATTGGAAAGACACGGATCTAAATTATTGTAATTATATTCAATGATTGAATTTCGATAGTAATAATTTTTTGATAGTAAACTTATGTCGTCTTATTAATAAAAATGGCGTATTACCAGCTTACTCCGAAGTTACTCTTGGACTAGCTAATCCCGGAGTATCTAAGGATTAACTTACGTTTATTAAAGTTATTAATAAACATGGAACATTAATTTCTTACTCTTGGATTTAGGTGTAAGCTATGGCAACCCAGTTGAATTTAAAAGAAAAATGAATGAACCAGTGAATGAAATCAAGAAAGCTGATGACATTAAGTAGAAAGAAAAAAGAACAGCGGAAAATGTGAAAACTGTCATACAGTTGTGAAAGTGAAGGAGGCAATTTTAAATTTATCTCAACAGTTTCAAGTTAAATCGCATATAATAAGATATTATAGCTCTGTCTGTCTGTTACCTTTTCACGCTTAAACCGCTGAACCGATTTGGATGGAGTTAGTCATTGAGATAATATGTGCTACATAATTACCTCAATAGTGTTAGTTTAAGACCCTCGGAAGGACATAGGATAGTTTTTATCTCGGCAACCATTCTTATGGGGGTGGCAAGGGAGGTAAAAATTTGTATGGTGTACTAATAATTTCTCAAGTAAGGCGGCCCACACACCTAAAATAATATTGCGCGACATTAAAGATAGACTATTAGAAGTACTAATGCTACACAGACGAAGTCGCGGGCAACAGCTAGTATTTAATATTCGTAGTGCTTTTGATAGATCTGATGACGAGTGTATCCCTCATACTCATTTTAATAAAATAGGTACCTAAATATTAACCACATCTCCTTCATGTCAATTCCTGAAATAGGGTTTCTTTTATAGTCTTACGCTGTGTTTTTAGTGTGAATTAGGGATAAACAATAAAATATGGAATGATTGGGAATATTTCATTTAACAAAAAAATTTCATCATCGAATCACAACGAACAAAATGTCAATCAAACATAATAATTGTAGTTGTAATGACTCTTAATTCAACTTTATTCCGACCTTAAACTAGCTAGTATCATGGTGTAACATTTAGTCCAAGACTAGAATCAGATTAGTATAACCCCTCCTTATTCCATGTTTATTAATAGGGAAATTAGTTAATACCAAGCTAATGCTTTGAATAAAGTTAATCTTACCTTAGTTCACGTTTATTAATAAGACGAATGGTGTTTGCAATTTAATCCGGTGACATGCGTACAATGATCTAACCTGTCCCAACGTAGAATACATTGGAAGTCTTCAAGATGGTTTTATTGTTATGATTGATGTAATCTTTGAAGATGCTTATTGAAAACAACCTTTGGATAGATTGGATGAAAAAGAGAAGGAAGAAGATCAATGGTCAGCATCTTTTTCTACCTAACAAAGCAACAATAATGTAAAAACTAAAACTAACTAACTGTAACTTATCTAAAAAAGTACAGGTACAAGTTCATTATCCAGTAGCAGACAAACAGGGAACAGCTTAAATGGGACAAAATCACGTGATCAAACGTTGCGTGCCTCACGAAACAAACGGATCTATTATTTTTATAGTGCGTGCAATTTCACTTGCAAATTTAATCAAAATACCATATTTTCCGTTGAAAATGTAGCAGATTTTTTGACAATTTATTTTGCGGCTGGTTTGAAATATTAGGTGATAAGTTTTTGAGGACAAACTCGTAAATTAGATAGTGAATAAATATGTTTGCGTTCTGTGACATAATTATAATTATTATTTTATTTATTACTGCACCTATAAACGTGGCTTTTGCAATTTTCAGAAATAACAAACCCTCTCCCCAGTGACGCACAGTGTTTAAAACTTTCCACCCAGTCAGTTCTTGGAAATTCTCTTCCATACCCGTTATATAAGACATATTGACGTTGCTTTCATTTTGAAAATCCCAGTTTATTTCCGAGGAAATCACTTTATAATATTTTACTATATTTTAAAACAGTTAAATAACAACCTACAATATTTCATATTTTTCAATCCAAACGAAAATAACCCTTCCCTAGAAATTCAAAAGACCTAAATAAAAACTGGAAACGCTAGTGTGCGCGGTGCCATATTTTTGCATGAGATTTTACTGCCGCGGGGTCCAACGCGATCTTCATTTGTTTGGCGATGATTATGCCCATTCATTGTCCGACCGACCATTGTACGCTGCATGGGTTTTTATCTCATAAATAATACGGAATCCTGATTGGATGGGAGCTATGCATAACAAACCTTGGCACGTCATCTATAACGAGTGAATATTTGCATAACTGTTTTTCCGCCGATTGGTTTTTTATTTATTTCAACGTTTTTTCTGATATGTAGGTGAGTGGGGCTTTAAAAACAATTCTTTTAAAAATATAGAGCCAATGCGTTTTGATTTCAATACTCTCGTTAAATTTTTTATTTGATTTTTTTATATTGTAGCTCATCTCTAGATGTCGAAAAAACTTTTTACAAAAATTACAACCGACTTCCAAACAAAAACACTACAAAGTAAAAAAATAACTTCAATTTCGGTAGTCGATGTTTCTGTTTTCCTTTCTTCGTTTTTTGACACCGACTTCCGAAATTGAAGTTATTTTTTTACTTTTTAGTGTTTTTGTTTGGAAGTCGGTTGTAATTTTTGTAATAAGTTTTTATTTTTCACTTTTTAGTTGTGGTACATAATGGACCAGTTCTATAGACTAGGTACCTACGCGTATAGTGCCCAAAGTGAAGCCAAAATAGATGAACCCAATAACATGAAACTTAAACAAAACTGGTGCAATGAGAGTATACCAGGGTGAACTGTTTACAGCGTATGAGTGTGATGTTAAGTTATGAAATGGTGTAAACAATAAACAGACATGCGATTGGATCTATCCAGATTGATTTGCCGTCATTTATTGAAGAGTTCTGATGTATTTCTCCGAAGTTCTTCATCAGATCTTGAAGAATTAAATGGGACCACATGACAAGCACCCGCTTTCAAATGAAAAAAGAATCATCAAAATCGGTTCGCCCAATAAAAAGTTCTGAGGTAACAAACATAAAAAAAAATACAGTCGAATTGATACCTCCTTATTTTTGCGAAGTCGGTTAAAAAAATTAAAATTCAATTCATTTATTGAAATGACCTTGATTGACTCTCGTGGCGTGAATGCCGCGAGAGTCAATCCAGGTTATTTCAATCATCTACCTGATGTAAGAAGCACAGCTAGGGAGGCATATGTTCAGCAATGGACGTCTTTCGACTGAAATGAAGATGCTGGCCACCCATAAGATTTATTTAAAATACTATCTGCTAGGAAAAAAGGGGTTATAAACAATAAATCTCATAACTTTACTCATAGAGTAAAATTTTATGCAACATTTTCGAACAAAACAAACAACAAAACAAAATCTTAGTTGAAAATTTTAGAATTACTTGTTCGCAGAATTAATTAAAAGTTGAAATATTAAATCCGCAGACGGGTTAAGAATATTATAAATTTGTGAGAGAAAGTCAACTTTACTCTAACCGATATTAAATCGCATATGGTTTAGCAAAAATTTAAATATCATGTTCATCGTAACCATTTCAGACGAGACACGTTAATTGCTGGACCTAGGTTCATCGACCATCGTGTACATGTTGACTGGTCCTGTGCTTTTCTAATCTTGTGTTCTACATTTTAAAGAAAATCTTGTACATATTTCAAACTGGCTAAAGTAACTGTAACCAACAAAAATATAAAACCCATAATTCTTTATTTTACACCAAAAACAATATTTAGTACAATGTGATAATAAAGTACATGTACAGTCAAGGGTCAAAAGTGCAGTCTTACTCTACCAAAACTCAAATGGCTAGTATTTGTAGAAGAAGTTAAATTATCCACAACTGAGTTAATATGTTGTATAGGCTTAACTCAACGTTGAGTTCTCTTACAGCAAACCCTATAAACTAGAAAGTAACAGAAATGATGACAAAAGAGGGTAGGAGCCAGTGTACAATTTAAAATAACATATTTATAATCATTCTATATCTACCGACTATAGTTTGGTGTTACAAGATCGCAAGTCATACGAAATACAATCAATCTACCCAACCTTTTCTGAACTGTTTTAAGTATGGCTTGCAGTCTAACCAGATGCAGCTGAATAACAATATATTACATGGGTTGACTGTCTATCCAGGTGGAGGTGATTTGTATCATTCGGTTCCCTTCATGATGGTTGAGCTGAGTGGTGCCAATTCACGCGAAATGTTCGTGAACGGGCGCCATCAATTGGAATTGGTCATAACTTAACTGCTTCGGCTTGCTTTTAATTATGCACTTATTTTATTTTTGAATTGTTTGTTTTACTCTACATGCTTTTAAGTGCACTTCGTTTTACATCGTTCTGACATATGTATTTTACCATGATGTAACTAAATAATTGTAATTAAAACTAATGCAAAAGAGTGTCCGTGGAGTTTCTTGCACATTCTTCTCCATTTAGAGAGTTTTCAAGATTAAAAAGTTTTTTTGATAATTCAAAAGTACCTATAAGGTTTACTTGAAATAAACTATTTGATTTTGATTTTATATGACCTCCAAAACCCAGTAACTAGGTAACATGATATCCCTTGGCAAGATTGGTGTCAATTTTTTATGACTTTTGACTAGCGTAACAACTGTCAAATGACAGCCAGGATCAGCGGCATAAGGGATATAAATTCCGCAATATTAGCGCAGTAATGGCCTTGCACCCGCTCAAAGCCTGAATATCAATATTTAATCTCCTTTTGGACAGTTATGTTTGCAAAATATTTTTTGATTTACATACGCTATTTCAGTTAAGAAGAAATTATAACCATAAATTTTTCTGTGTAAAAATATTTTTTTACATCCAAGTCGTTTTGGAGGAGTATCCAAAAGTAGCGAAATAATATCGTGTTGTTAATTTAGTTTTTTAAAGCAAAGCTATTAGTTACACGTAAAAACCATGTTTTACAAATAATGTAAATGAATCAATAATCAATTTTTTTTTTTAATCCTTTTGAAAAAAAAAAATATTATTGATATAATGTATGTTCTTGTTTAATCAACACTCCCAAGCAAAAAATTTTGGAATATTAATTCACATTTCAAAGATTTTTTGAACGGACAATTTAAAATTGATGCCAATTGATTGCGCGGTTTCAAATGTCTGAGGCATTCCATTCGATTGTTTAAATTTGTATCGTTACACATTTTGGTGCAATGAAACTGTAAAAACAAAACATGCAAAAAACCGGCCAAGTGCGAGTTCTCGCGCAATGTTCCGTACAAACCTCAGCTTAAAGGTATTATAGACCTGAGTATTTGATATGAATTTCAATTTAATACCTCTACGCGTTCATGAGGAAAGGGGTAGTAAGTTTAAAAATTTTAAAAATATTTATATGAAATAACAAAAAAATTATGGTTTTCGCAATTATTCCTTTATCTGTGCTATAAGACGTTGTTTCTTACCAAATTTCTAGATTCTGAGTTTACCGGAAGTATTCTGTACGTTTTGATTCCCTTGCGAGTGTCGAAAATTTGCGGCATAAACGGCTGTATCTTTTGATTGCGTTGGCTTAGAAGTTAGATTTTTCACAGCGTTAAGGGACAGTGAACTTGAGTATTTGATATAAAATTTAGCTTGATACCTCCACGCGTTCTTGAAAAAAAGGGTCTTGACAGACAGAGAGACAGACGGACGGACGGACAACAAAGTGATCCTAAAAGGTTTACGTTATTTTCTTTCGATGTACGGAACCCTTAAAATACTGTAAAACAAATGTTCACTGTACTTAACGTAAAAATATTCATGCACTGAGTAAACCCTTTTACTTGTAAGTCGCAACTAACACCATCTATCTATCGCCATGAAACGGAACCAAACGCGAAAGATGTACAAAAAATAAACGGTTTAATCAGACGAAAAACGCTAGTTACGTCGGCGTGGTTTATTTGTATGGGATGAGGCATCTGTGTGCTATTATGATATATTATAGCATATCTGTGCCCAAACACTGATCTTCTTTGGCAATTGTTGCTTAAGGCCATAACCTGACCAAAAAATCTAAAGCATTCCTAGTGCCCTAGCGGCACACTGGTGGCGCATGAATTTACAGTAGTGAAAACGCCCAGATTTTAGAATAAAATATTGGTCTTTGAATTTTTTGATATTAATGATAATTAAATTAATTGATATTTCTTTTTAAATAACGAGTAGGTAGCTCTTAAAAACTCACAAAAACGGCTAGCGCGGCGTTTTGTGAGTTTTTATGGGAGGCGCCTTAAATCTAAAGATCCGACCCGTTCGGCTGTTATTATTTTTAGCCACGAGCCTTGATTCGTTTAACATTACACATAAACAAGTCTCCAAGTTTATTATGAGTATTGATTGGGCAAAGTTCGTACATTAATTCATTAGGTTATTCTTGTTATATTGAAACTGTGGGCTTTGAATTGAAATTATTCGGTGTGGAAATTTGCGGCATTGGTAATGAATGATGTATTGTTTCAAAATTATATAAAATATTTTTTTAATACTTGTCATGATAATTTGTTACAGAATTCCATTGAATTTTTTTTTTTTTTTTTTTTTGGTTTTGCTCACTCGAAGCTGGAGAAAAACGTGTTTTTTTTACAAAATAATATGGTTCTGAGTCAAGCGTATCTCTACTCTCAAAGAATTAGAAAAATTAATAAATCAAATGGAAATCTGAAAACCGCACTTTAACACCAAATTAGTTTGTCGAGGAAAACCTGCCATGTTAACACTATCTGTCTGTAAAAAATGCCTAGTAAAAACTTTCAAGGCAATTTTAAGTTAGTACCACAGGTTTAGAATAGTTTCATCATAGAATTTATTTTACGTCATAGAAATATAACATAATAAATCAACACGTGCTTCTGTTATCATTTAGCTACAAGCCCTCCCTTACGAATTATGATAAATTCAAAAAAGCTCATGTCATCATCATAATTATTAAAACACGAAAAACAACATAATAAATATTAAGCCTTATTACACTTTTCATCACATTTTGGTTCAGTGAGCCACTGAAAGCAGCCAACTGGAAAGCCATGTAAAAAAGTTAGAGCATAATTTAAAAGAGCTGTTATAACTCATTAGCACTCATATATTATTCTTTCGAGTTCATGTGGCTAGTTGCTCTAAATGTAAAATCATTTAAGGCCGCTGCATACGTAACATGTTTTAATCCCGGAGGAAAGAGACGACAAGTTTTGAAAATATCGTTTCAAATAAAATGTATCAAAATCAAAATCATTTATTTGCGAAATATGGGTAGTTTTCAGGGTGACATTTTTATAAAAGTTCTTTTGACCATATCCTACCATGGCAGGTGCGCAAAATATTACAATAAAATGAATAAAATATTACATTATTAATTAACAATTGCATCATCTATACATTACATAATTCTATTATTGGACAATCACTTAAATTAATCATTACATTATTTTCTCATTTAAATAATCATTTACGGAATAATAAGCTTTTTGAATTAAATACTTTTTAATTGGTTTTAAATAAATTGAAATTATTAGATTCTTTTATGTACTTAGGTAGTTTATTATATATTCTAGGGCCCATACAAAATGCACTCTTATCAAACTTAGCTGTTCTGTGGCTTATTGCACTGAGTGTACTGGCAAGTCTTGCACTTTCTAAAGTTTCATATTTATTTAAGTTAGTTCTTATGTCCAATGCTAGTTCATAGATGTACAATGATGGGAAAGTCAATATTTATTAATTAATAAAGTGCGGTTTACAAGTTTCAGTTGATTTTAATGTACAAATCGCTCGGATACACTTCTTTTGAGCTTTAAAGATGGTTTCGCTCTCAGTGGCATTTCCATTATACCATATCTCAGTGTCGAACTAACATATGCATGAAAAGCGGACAGAAGAGCACTTTGATTTAAACTTTTCGAAGCATATAAATGGCATATGAATAACGACTTAGTTTTTTACATACTGTACTACTTAGTTTTGTATAAGTAAGAGCATGCATCAAGGGTGCACGGACCCGTCCGTGACGGCGACTTGGCATTTTCTATAAAACGCCATGTCGCGCGTCGTCGTCCCGTTTTGTACGGGATTAAAACACGTTACGTATGCAGCAGCCTTTAGAGATAAACTAAAAATGTTAATGGTGCATGTTTTTTAGAGAGATTAATATAAGGCACAGGAGGACACCCTAGAGTTTTAGTGAGTTGGAGTTGGAAACAAAAAAAATAGTTTGAGACGTAATTGGATTATTTTAAGGTACGGCGTCGCTGGCCCTTGGGCCACCCTTGAGCCGCAAACATGTGTACATAATTATCAATATGCGTTTATAACATTATGCTTTATAAAATTATACTTCATTATTATCATGCCAACAGTTCTTATGATAAAACATTTATGCATAATATTATGCGTAATGATTATTATGCTGTATTTTGTTATCGTCACCTGCCTAGCCTTTTGGCCAACTTTGTTGGGTCGCCTTCCAGTGTAACCGGATTTAGCTGCGTACCAGCGTTTTACATAGAGCGACTGCCTATCTAACCTCTACAACCCAGTAGCTGGGTAACACGATACTTCTTGGCTAGACTGGTGTCAGATCTCAAGCTTCTGACTACCCGTAACGACTGTCACAGATTTTTAAATGACAGCCAAGACCTACGGCTTAGCGTGCTTTCTGAGGTACGGAAGAAACTCGCTATGTAAAGATGGTCACTCATCCACGGACCGACCTCGGCAAGCGTTGCTTAACCTTGAAGATCGACCCGTGCGGCTGTTATTATTAAGCCACGAGATGTCACATGTCTTCGATTTTTTTGTTCTAAGACATGCCGGTTTCCTCACGATGTTTTCCTTCACCTTTTGAGAGCAGTGGTGATGAAATAATTTACACAAGGGAAAGCGCCTGCCTGGATTTGCACCCACGATCTACAACTTGTAAGTCATGGCCATTATGACTGGGCCACCACTGCTGGATTTTGCTATGCCAATGTAAATTATGGCAATATATTTTATGTTTATCGTTAGTCAACCTTAAAATTTTGATGTTAGCTTTTTTTTAAAGTCAAAGAATAAAACAAAAAAATAATAATATTGGGCAAAACCAGTATGAATTTTAGGTCGCGACAACCAAAAATATAATAGTTTTTTATACTATTCTTATTATTCTTTAACTGAAAAAAAGGCCCAGATCTAAATCTAGATAGTTAAGTTGTCTTTGAGATGATGTTAAATTTAATAAAAATACTCTTTGTAGTTTTGATGCGATTATTGTTTTTTGAACGTATTAGAATAACTTTGCAAATTAATTATGTTATAAAAACAAATTAAATGTTTTAAAAATGTTAAGAAATGAAATGAGTATTTGATTGTTAAGAACGCATATATATTACGATATTTTTATCAAAAAATACTATGAGAAACAGCTGAGACGCAATGTTCGTTTTAAAATCAGTTACAGAGGGTTATCTGCGCCTTACATGAACGAACAAATCTGAAGTTCGCTCAAACTTTTTACGTTTAGTCAAGACAACTATTTTATAAAATTACTAGTATTTACTTTAGATGTTGATTTAGACTTGTAATTGAGTGTTTTGATCTCCGAAACTGCCTCCGAAATTAATGCCTGACTGAATGAATGGCTCCGAAACTACTGAATCGATTTAAGAAATTCTTTCACCAATTGAAAGCTACATTATTCTTGAGTGACAAAAGCTATTTTTTTATTCCCGAAAACAGGTCCTGTGGGGTGGTCTACGAGAGCAAAGCCGCAGGGAACAGCTAGTATAATATAAAATGCAAGCTTAAAAGCAAGAAGTTTGTTGCCTATTACAAAAATTCTGATGTTGGCAGCTAGATTAAATACCAACTACAGTTTTATATTTTTAACAGTCACCCAAGCACGCTAAAAACAGGAAAAAAAGGTAAACAGTAAGCTGTCCTCATTCACATCTGTTCCTCTTTGCGAGGTACACATACATATAAGTATATAAGTAATATGTACTTTAGTATGCTGCTAACAAAAAGACCTTTAATTACTGGCAGCCATTTTAAGTTGCAACTTTGTAGCGTGGCAAAGAAAGTTTTATTTGAATTGAACTAGAGTTGTTGTACTGGCTGGTGAGAGCCACCAGTGATGTATTATTTCCTATTTCCATGTAGCGGTGTTAAGGCGATATATACGCCCCAATGTTAAAGCAGTACTGGCCGTACGCCCGCTCGGAGCCAAAATATCAATATTGAACATCCTTTTGAACAGTTTTTCGTCTGTCGTTTGCAAAATATTATTTGATTTACATATGCTATTTCAGTTATGAAGAAATTCCAGCCATAAATTTTTCTGTGTAAAATATTTTTAAATATCCAAGTCGTTTTGGAGGAGTATTCAAAAGTTGCGAAAAATGTCGTGTTGCTAATTATTTTTTTAAAGCAAAACTATTTGTTTTACGAAAAAACCATGTTTTAAAAATAATGTACATGAAACAATAATAAATACATATCTTTTCCAAACCTTTTAACTTAGCCGTTACTAAGGAGTATGCTTTAGAAATTTACCGTTTTACGGCACTAAAGCTTATGTAGGCCCTTAAATTGGTTTTGTAAGAGTTCGATGTTTCGACGAGGTAGCAAGCTGAGGTCGAAACTAATCGCAAAAGCTCCAAATAAATGCGTGAATGGAAATGTAAACATTATTAAAGAATCGAATTACAATTGTTTGACTTGGCCACGTTATTATGTGTATTCAGAATAGCTTTACTGTACAGTTGAATAACATTATTAAAATGACTTGATTATAATCTTCAATTTTTATCAAAGTAAAATATAGACCAACTTGTCACGAATTTATAAATAAATAAAATCCATTTATTGCAGACTTATTACATGTCCATAGTTGTTAGTCAACTTATTGTAATAGTGTCACCACGTCATGTGAAGCTGGATGATTCTCACCAGCACCACCATTCCTTTGTCGCTACCCCGAATCCAATGCATCAGAGAAGCTGTATTCTTGCGCATAATGGCATAAAAGTCATCGACTCTTGTGTCAGCAAATATGCCCGACGCGCTGCAGAATCGGGGGAACCTCACCAGAATCGTAAAGGCGTTATTGTATTGTACACGAGGAGCGCTCTAGGCCCGCTCGGTGTAGTTGAACCATAAAGCATAATTTATATGTATTTTCTCTTTTAAGTGTTTTGTGTGTACATAAATAAATAAATAAAGCGCTGGCGTAAATGTATTGGTAGTAGGCTTTGAACAGTGTCACTTTTACGTCTACTGAAAACCTTGCGAATCTATGAACCAATATGTTAGCACGCACCAACAGCGTTGTTCGTTCTTGCTCAGCATCAGCATCATCTTACAGGATCTCTGTCACAATGTTACCTAGGTACTTAAAGTGAGCGAAACGTTCTAAAGGTACTCCGTGCAGATAGACAGGTGGTATATGCTCCGGTTGTTTATGTAGCCTCTAATGACCATACACACACTCTTCTCCCTGTTGTACCACAGACCGTGAGCCGCAGCATATGACTCACAAATATCGAGCAGTTTTCTTAAACCACTGAGGGATGGACTCAGCAACATCAAGTTTTCAGCGTAGCTGATGTTATTAACACAGACGTTATCTATATGACAACCGACATGGCAGTTACTGAGCCCATTGATCAGCTGATCAACTTACAAGTTAAATAGTCTTGGAGAGGGCAGGCTTCCCTGTCTCACACCACACTCCAGTGTATACTCGTTTGAGAAAACATTTCCACACTTAACGAAATTCTTCTGGTTTTTGTACCAAAAGGAAAAGATGTTAATGAGTTTGGTGGGAGCCCCTACCTCTCCGAGCTTGGCCCAGAGCCTGTTGTAGTCCAATAAGTCAAAGGCCTTCTATAAGTCGAGGAAGCAAGCATAGACAGGTGTTTTTCGTTTTCATAATTTATGTATGTATGTTTCAAAGCCAAGATAGTACTTTCAGTCGAAAGTGACAAACTGCACGCCATTAAGCTCAATATGCTTACTGAGTTGAGGCAAGAATTCAAAAAAAAACAATTCCGTGTAATAAAACCAGTTTCCAATTACCCCGTCAACGTTAAAAACACCAATTAAAATGACAAAGAACACCGGAAGATATCGTAGTTATGTTCGCAAACTTTCATTAACATTTCTTTCATTAAGCTATTAAAAAGTTAATTAAAACCGCGTACTGCACAATGTAGTGGTCGAAACGCGCTGATGAAATTATAAATTAAAACGATTCCGTTTTATGATGTAATGGATTTCCCGTGGCTTTGTCTGCATTTCAGATGGGATGGGCTTTATTTATTTTAATCTCGATAAGCTTTATGTCAATGGATCTTTAAAATACTTGGGGTATCGGGAAATTGATAATTATTGTGGTAAAAGGAATTTGGCGAAAAGAAATTCAACTATGTTGGACACAGGCCTTCTTGCCTATGCCTGGTACAAAAGTGAAACTTCTTGTTTGATTCAATCTTGTTTATCTGTGAATACTATAGGATTATAGGCAACTACAGCTCGACCCACGTGTTATTAGTACTTTTATCTTTCTCAATGATGACCCATGTGTTATTTTGCTATATTACTATCATCATCATTATTTCAGCCGAAAGACGTCCACTGCTGGACATAGGCTTCCCTCAAGCGTCGCCACACTGATCGGTACTGTGCGTTTCGCATCCATCGGACGCCCGCAGCCTTGACCAGGTCGTCGCTATAAGGAGAAATTCCAACGCTGCGTCTTCCGGCACGCGGTTGCCATTCTAGAACTTAATTATAAAGTTTCATTTAAATCCATTCAGTAACTTTTGCGTGAAAGAGTTACAAACATCCATCCATCCTCACAAACTTCCACGTTTATAATAGAAGTAGGATTTATGGTATCATCAACATTCTATTCCCTTATTCCAATCTAATTCGGGTCGGTTGAACATGTCTTCTTCCAACTCTTCAGTTCAGTAACTTAATTAGTAGTAATTTTCTAAGTAGTCTCACCTTTTCTAGAGAGTTTATCTTTCACACATAACATGGTCATCGAACTACAACACGTACGGCGATGCGTCATCGGTACATGGTGGACATCCCACCCATACGCACCAAACATTTTGGAAATACTTTTATTATACAGCTAACGAGTGGAATACCCTGCCGGAGTCTGTATTTCCTGATAGTTACAATCTGGGAGTCTTTAAGTCAAGAGTGAATAAGTTTTTTCTAGGCAAGCGTGCTGCATCGTCAACCACATCATCGCTTACCAACAGGTGAGATAGTGGTCAAGCGCGAGCCTATAAATACAAACTTGACCGTCTTCTAAATTACTGCATTCGATTCGTTTTCAATCTGCGTAAATTATGATGTCTCTGCACATCGGTCACTTCTAAAGAGGTTGCCCATAAGTCAACGCAGAGAGCTAAGGGCACTTACTACCTTGTTTTCATTTCTTACCTCTTCCAATACCCCTAGTTATCTAGCCCCTCACTTTCAATATACTTGCGCCAACCACAACAAAAATCTTCGCTCTTCACATAACCGTCTTCTTCAATGTCCCACTCATTGCACTGACTTCATTCACTGTTCTTTCGTCATTCAGTCTATCTCTCTGTGGAATGCGTTCCCCCAAGATATCAGGATGGCAACCAACCGATTGGCATTCAAGGTGAAAGCTCGTGAGCACGTTCGTTAGAAGTTGGCAGTAGTATCGTAACAGCGCTAAATGTTTTCCAAATATATTGTGTGTATTTTATAGTATGTATGCTTATCTTTGTATTTGAATAGACCTACCTTGTCGTGATTTACTTTCCATGTTGCACCTACCACTATTTGTCTCTGCATCACCCAAAGGTTGACTGGTAGAAAATGCCTAAGGAATTAAGTCCGCCTCTGTACGTTTTTGTGCATGAAGTATTAAATAAATAAATACAAAACAAAAAAATATATATATATAATCCAAATCTCTCCATCGTTTCTTTGGTATGCCCTTACTCTTAGGCTTGTGTTTAAACACCGCCCAAAAAAGTACCTATTTTACTACCAAAAAAATTCTAAACGGTTACCAAAATGGATAAATGGTCACCAAATAACGTTTCCTAAAATATTATGAAATAAATCCATTTTTTCGTATTATTGACTGCCAAAAAAATATATGGACGCCTTTAAAATACACTTTAGACCAAATATTATATATTGTCACTACTTAGATGTTACCAATTATGTAATACCATGACTTCTAATTTGGTCATTTTTGTTAGGCTAAAAAAGCTAACGATCGCTAGAATATTTCCCAAATATCAATTAATATACTGGGGTTCCCAGACGTACGTCGCTTATTTATCGTTATATGGAATTCGCTAAATATATTGAGGTTCAAGGTTCAAGTACGATTAGTACTCTGGCAACATAGTCGACGGAGCCCCGCTGCGCGGGGCTCCTATTTCCGTCCGCAGGGTCTAAAGTAACCTAACACGAACGAGATGACGGGAGCCGAGTTCGCTCGCTTTGCTCGCTCACTTCAGCTCCCGTCATCTCGTTCGAACCTAACCTGTCCGTGTCGGGGTGCCCTAAGCTCCCGAGCTCGCTTCGCTCGCTCTTGGAGTAAGATTTTTGGTAGTAATATTAATCTTTGAGTTGGATAGAATTTGGTGACCGTTGATCCATTTTAGGAACCAAAAATAATATTTGTGCGAGGTTTGCGATTTTTCTGATGTTATTTTATTTATTTTGGATCATAATATTATATACTTTAGGGCCCTTTTAATAAAGTCAATTGATTTTTTTTGGAGTTGTTTATTTTTTTTGGTGCCTAAGCTTAGAGTCTTAAAAATATTTTTGGTGACCGTCTAAATTATACCCTTACTCTTATACTCATCCACATTCATACCAAAACTTTCTACACTACATTTTGCTCATTCTACCGCATTACAGATACTTACCTGTACCATGACATCAGATTTCCACACAATTTTTCTGTTACCGTTCCCATTTTCTTATATAAGAAACGGTTTAGTTCATGAGGCATTCATTAGACTTTCTCTTATGTAATCATTTGTTCCATTCAGATAACAATACACCTTCTTCTTAGCTATCCATGATAATACCCAATAATTTGGTAGTCCTGATTAAAATATTACCTAACATCCCTACTACTTCCAACTAAAATACCGGTGTTCAACTTTCCAGATGTAAGTTTTAGAATATCAGATTTTCTACTTTGTTTACAATTTATGGAGGTAAATATTATTCAAAACTACCTACCACCGGCGATTATCGAACAAGCTGATACAGTTGTTATATTTGCATACCCTAAAGGCTTGTTTTACTACCGAACAGCTGATAAATTGCTCAGATAAGCAATCCCCTTGATAAAATCATAAAATTAACTTACTCGTATATTATTGCAGTTAAAATAAGTTTGATGGGCCCGATTTATTACACAGATATTTGTAATATCGATGTGGATTTTATGTGATATTACTTCATACTTATTTTTCACAACCCTATTAAAAAGCACATCTACATGAACTATAGAATTGTAATTTTTTTAAATCATCAAATTATAATACTGAGCAACTGAGAATAAGCTTAAAATTTGAAAATTGTTAGACAATTATGATTTTCACCATAATCATTTTGGCCCGAAATCACCCACTTCTGAGCAAATATTTTTCCCTTTCTTCTGCCACTAGTATTCCCAGGTCTTCCGGTTTCTTTATTCAGGATCACTCCATTATCTCGTCATCGAGCTTGATGTCCCGCACAGCACCATCTGAGGCACATCCCCTGTCCTCGACGTCGCCGTTTCGCAGAAATTCGTCAATTTTATTGTGTTGCACACTCTGTCTAAGTTTCAGTGCTCGTTTTCAGTGGACAGTCTCTATTAGATATGATTTTACTGTCAACAAAACCTTATTACTATTATTGTTAAATATTTGCTCTTCTGTCAAAGCTATATAATATTACAAAGCAATTTCAGTCTTTGATATAAAATACAATCTGAAATTGACTATACTGTGCAATATGCTATGATTGGTCCTCAATATTACAAACAGGGTAATAGATTGTAACTATTAGGGTTAATTAATATTGTAGGTAACAATATCTGAGCTGCACGATTGACTAAGTTGAGAGGAATGGAATTCGTTGCACGAAATAGTATTATTTTGTCAGTTACGATCTGTTATAATTATAATAAACTTATTGATATTAATATGTCCTAAGATCTATGCCAGTTTCATACTTGGTATATCGTATGGTCTATCTATGCCAGTTTAATTGTGCGCCTCAGATTTTGCTTTGTTTTGTTAGATCCCATTGACATTTAGTACGTATGTATGAAGATTCAAAACATCTAAAATAAAATAAATATTTCAGTTGACAGAAATATTTTGACCAATATCATAGTTTTAAGTAAATCAAAAACAGTAACACTGCTTTCAGATATCAAACTGTAACTTTACCATACAATGTATTCAACCGCATACAATATGAAAAAGTTTCATCACTGACAAAAAAAATTAGTTCTCCATTGGGCCAGTCTTTTATGAAATAAACTTCGCTCTATGTACACTTTTTTCAACGGGAAGCAGTGAATTGGACGTAACGTCATAACTCGCCAGAAAATGAAATTCTGAATGGCGTCATATTGTTAATGTGGGAAAAACAAGATTTTTTAGGCATTTTTCAGACTACACTTGTTGTAGATCTCGTGGTAAAAACAGGAACTCGAGGCTAAATAATAACAGTCACATGGGTTGATCTTTAAGGGTTATTCCCCCCAGAGTACCCCGATCCCAGAGGACCCCGTCCCGTTAGACCCCGAATACGATAAATATGATTACATATCTTTTATTTATCGTTTTCAACCTATACGGATGACATAAAAAGTACTAAAATGTATGTGTTTGAATTACATAACACGAACAAGTAGTTTATTTGAGATTTTGTACAGTGTCGAATTACAAGTTGAATAAAATGTATCAAAATTATTAAAAAAAGAAAAAAAAAATTGATTTTAAAACATTTATTACTAAAGTTGATTATTTATAATTGATAAGACTGATATTTTCATATTTCAGACTATTTTTAAATTGAAATATATTTTTAAGTTGACAGAGATAAGTTACACATTTGTCGCGTATAATAATAGGTTTGACATTACAATTAACATAGTTTTTATTAATGCCCGTAAAACTGAACTCATGTGTGTACATACATCGGAGGTGGGTTATCAATTGGTATTAAACATGGTGAGAGTATCATAACTGGCTTAGTTTTATTCCCGTTTAGGATTAATTGTAATGCTAATCGAAAGAACTGTAGCATTTATTTTTGGATTCCGTAATTTCTTCTTACCCCTTCTTTTTGTCACCAAGATCTATTTTTAAATGAAAATAGCCCATACTTACCCATGACAAAGCACATTTTGCAGACGGCAGAATAGTGGCTTTAAAAAGTAAAAATACTTAACAGATGTTTTCAAATGTACCTATATTCATTTCCAAACAAAGTTTCTTCCACTTGTAAAGTTTAGCTATCGGGGTCAAAGTCACCTTGGTCCTTTTCCTTTTCAGTCCCTTTCTAATTTGCCTTTTGACAAACTTTATTAAATTCGAGTTCTTTCGTAAAGATGTATGTCTCTTCTTGCTTCTGCCAGTGGCTTCGCCCGCGTGAAAAGAGTTTTCTTATCCCAATTGTGACGTTGCAAAATGACGTCTTAAGTGACATATACTGGACATATATCTTGAAGCAGCTCTGGTGTTTAAGTGAATATCTTGAAGCAGCTCCGGTGTTTCGGAGTTTCACAGAGATGGCGTTGTTTCTAGATTGGGTTATACATAATTATATTTCAATTTTTATATTTCAGTTAATTAAGCATAAAAAATTAATTAACAAAGATATTTAAATTCTCACAATTTTATACTAAAACAATAACTTTTGTAATATAATAAAGTCATAGACAAGAGACGACAGTGATTTGAGAATTTTATTTGTGTCTATGGTTAGATCTTCCTCGAGTGTCGATAGAGAGAGAGAAAGTCTCTTTTTATCCTTCTACTGTTGGGGTAAGAGAGGGTTCTGCCCGACCCTGATATCCTGACGCGAGGATGAAGATTTATCAGATATGCTATTTGAGAGGCACCGGTTCGGTGAATCAGACTGTGTCTGAATCTTTCGATGGGTTTTACATGAGTAATATTGTTTCAGTTGAAGCTGAACCTGTCTGTCTGTTTAGCTAGCCTAATCTAACACGACCATGAAAAGAATTGACACGCTCTGGTGTCGCTCCTTGGTCTGGCGCAATTGAAGTTCATCCCATGTTCTGGGAGATTGGAGGTTAGACCTGACAAGCGTGCTGACAGACCTGTGTTTTGGCGGTTCAGAGGTTTGACCTTTGAGTTTGAGTGCTGGCAGTGTGCCCATCTTTTCTATTGGAAGCTACCACCATTCCAAAACCTCGTATGCGAGAGGGCCGTGGGTTTCAGGTAACGATAGCGTTGCCGTTTTCATTTAGAAATGTGCCCGTAGAGAGACAGACTACAGAGATTACTCTGTAGTTCACACGAATACGCAACTGCGATTGAGGGATATGTTAACTGAGTGTTAACCACGTTAAGAGTAGTACCATAACTTTGAGAGAGTGATACTATGTGTCCGTAGTTCTACTGAACATTTTGATAAGGTCATTTCAGTGTAACCAGTTGTTATAGATTTAAAGTCTTGGTTGTGTCTCTGGATGCTTTGCCCTAGATGCTTTTTTCTTTTATGAGCACAAATAATGGGTCTGTTATTATTCGATTGAGCTAGAAAGTATCAAGCGTTCATCTCACGAACCGTCACAAGCGACTCTGAGCTTTTTATATTTGTTGTCTCATCTCTGGTGTTCCCCTAACACACATTGTTACGGAGACGGGGTGTGTTAGAGTAAATACTAATAGCTGATAAAGATTTTGAAAGATCTAGATGTTAAGTGGCTCACCACAATTAAGGTATATGTACCTGTATAATTGTTTATTACATAGACCTTGTAATGTGTAATGAGATATTTGTTTAATTGGATCTTGCTCTAACAAAATATACCCTATAAAATTACTTAAGGCACGGTGGATCTGTAAATAGTTACCGGGATGAAAATGAGTATATGTACTATTCCAGACTGTAATCTATGTCTGCACCAAATTTCATCCAGATCTGTTCAGCCGTTCTAGCGTGATTGAGTAACAAACATACATCCACACATCCACACACACACATCTATCCAAGCTTTCACATTTATAATATTAGTAAGAAATAATATATAACACGGTCAAACTAGACTAAATTTAGTAAACACAATATCAATATGGATGATAATGTTTTCCATTAGCTTTTGCAAACAGCTTTGACCATAATGCTGGTTGGAATTAGTCAGAAACTAGTCCATGGGAACGTTATACCGAAATAAAAAGAACTGCATAACCCAATTCTGGCCACTGTCTACGCGAGTACTAACTATCCAAATCCATTAGTCCGTTGAAGCATAATTGATTAACAAAAATCCAAATAACTTATCTATGTAACTCTAAATTCTCTTTGAACTCTTTGAATTTAGTCTCGCAGTTTCACATACCATCACCTCTTTAAAAAGAACCTCACTAATCTCCGTCCATATTTACAAAATACGAGTATACTTTGCCATTTTATTTAAAAAAAGAAGTCCCATAGCCAGACGACGGCAAAACGAGTCGCAGTGAACTGCATATGACGCCCGGAGCTCGGGAAATGAAATTCTAAATCGTGCTATAATATCATCCCGGAGAAATAATAAAGGATTTATAGTGAATATGTGAGCATTTTGTTAAACCATTTTTATTTTCTGACTAACTGATTGGGCAGTTAAAGTTGGATTTTTAGTACCCAATTCTAATGGATTTTGATTTTATTTAGGACTTGTATTTTCATGTAAGGTGAATATTTAAATTGTTTTTTTTTTAAAAGTACATCTACTATTCCGTCGAGATTATTGATTCTCACTAAAGTTAACATAACCCGCAAAATATGGGTTTTCTACAGCTACTCCTATGCCTAACTCTTAAGTACCAAATCAACCATACATAAAATAGGAACTAAGGAGATATTCAGGACTAAAGAAACGACTTTGAATATCAAATCACCTTTAAAAAAATAAATTGGCCTGTATTTTGTTTGCCAAAAATAACTTACAAATAACAATCCGAACATAAAGACCACCCACGCTTTTCATAACTTACGCCCTTGGCCGTAAGTTATACGGTATCACACTTAACTGAAGCCCTGAGATTACTTGCGAATTATTACAAGCAAAACTTAAGAGGAAAATTCCAACAAAGCTTCAATGTTATGCTAATATTTTGTTTAGAGATAAACGTGATAAGAAAAATAATATATTTGAGTTGTGTTACGGGACAAAATCTTTACAAAAATGTACCTATGTTTGATTTCTAAACTTGGCAGTTGAATGATTGTTGTCAAAGTTGGTTATCATTGTTGAGTTGCGTGTCTTATTTGTATTATATAACTTGAAACAAACAGGTTCCTTTGTTTTCATCATAAACCTGGAAAGGTGCAATTCTGTATCAAATATTATCTGGATAGGCTCACATTTGACCACTATCTTATTGATGGTAACGATGATGTAGTCGGTGCCCGTGAAGCACGTTTGCCTAACCTATTCACTTCTGACTTTAATACCTCCAGGTTGTGGCTTTCCTCTTTTGTGTTTACAAAAGCGTTTAGCCAGTACGTATTATATGGTTTATAAAAAAGTATGTAATAAATAAATTGGTCATGATATTTTGGTCTGTAGATGAACATACACATATATATATCCAGCTGCTCATTACGTTTTTAGTCCACATCATCAGCATCATCATCATCATTCTACTACGTTTATCCTTCTACGAGTAATATTGTTTTAAAATTAAATTCCCTTTTATTTGTACCTACATTGTGTGGATCCATGTGTTCCGAATAAATTAGTTTCTTTCTTTCTTCGTTAATTTGCAGCGTTTTTTCTTCAACACATCTCTCTTTCCACGTGATATTTTCTTTTTAATTTCCGTAAGCCTGGTCATGGAAACCTATCAGACATACAGACAGACAAATGCAAACATTTGCATTAATATTAAAAAGTAATAAAGAGGAGATTATAATAAAGAAAATAAATATTGTATCAAAATCTTCATAACTGTGATGTCGGCAGGAAGACGACCATTACAGTACACAGGGCGCCCCTAAAGTCTGTCATAATGAATCGTTTTGGGCCTATTGCGTATCACTAACGATATCATTTTGTCTTTATTAGCTACATAACAATAGGTATAAATATTATCTTTATTAATGACATTTTGTGAAGGAATATGCTAAATATTACGCTGACTTATACCTATTATTGATTAAAATTTTAATAAGCTTTTTATTATTTACAACTAGCTATTTTCTCGCGGTTTTGTTATTGTGGCCTATCGCACAGCATCTGTTGGGCACTCATGTGATGGTGTATCTTAATGTCAGTAAAATATTTTTTTATTGGATTATATCTGCCAAAAAGATCCTTTTATAACTTATTTCTTTATTATTGTTACAGCCTTCATATCCCAATTCTAAGTACAAAACTATTTTTACCTAGCTGCCGCCTGCGGCTCCGCCCACGTGGTATTAGTGGTTCACCCAATATATTAAGTATAGGCTATGTGTTATTCCGATGTATGAGCAATATTTCTGTTACTTTTCGTCAAAATCCGTTCAGTAGTTTTTGGGTGAAAGAGTAACAAACATAAACCCATCCTCACAATCTGTCAGCGGCTTCAACCGCGTGAATGTCAAAAATTATCCCATGGGATAAAAAGTTTCCTATCTGCTATTCCAGACTATAATCTATCTCTGTGCAAATTTCATCCAGATCCGTCCAGCCGTTTGAGCGTGAAGAAGTAACAAACATACAAAAACACGCGCACACACACTCGCAAACATTAGCCTTTATAATATTAGTGTTAAGTGTGATAGTAGGATTAATTTTCAAATTATTCCATCGAAACGGCCCTGTGACGTGTGGTATTAGAGTCAACTTTATTTTACAAAAATAACTCAGACTACAAATCACTCTAGAGACTGAACCGATTATCATTAATTATCATTTCTGTAACCAAATGTAGCTTACACTAAAACACAATACTAATTTCATCTTAGCTCAATACCTAATCTAACAAGGGTAACCACAATTAGTCCCTAGTACGCATTATTTAGCCAGATAATAATCTAGTAAATTTGCTAGACCGGGAGGAAAACAGTAGGTGGAGGCAATCTGTAAAGCGAGTCTTGGGACCCGGGTATGCGGCAAAAAAGTTACAGCAGACCTACAATTACCTACATAGTTTAGGATATTAACCGAGATGTCTCACTGGCCGTTATTAGAGATGCATTGTCAAAACTTCTTTTTTTTCATTTTTGAATATTTATCTAAACTTTATTTTGACGTTCATTATTTTATCATTGTTATTATACAGCATCATTTACTTTACAATTAAAACTAATTGAAAAGTAAATGATGAATTAATATATCATATATTGAAACTATGAATTCTTCAAGTTATATTAATTGTTTAATAAGCTAGGTAATCATGACTATACCAAATTATTGTGACTATACCAGATTACTAGACATTTGACATATTGTTTCGTAATTAATCTTGTTAACGTAATTTATCTGTTTATTGGATTTTTATTATTTTGTTTGACATTTTATTATAATATTTGACTTTAATATCTAAACTTTAACTGACATTCTTTATTTTACAATTGTTATTCTGTAGCATCATTTAATTTAAATTAAAAATTAAATTTTCCAATTACCTAATATTATTTAAATTTATTTATTATTTTACTCAATTGTGCTGTGCCCAACTATTATGCAGCAATAAAGAAATGAATTTTGAATTTGACCTTTACTTACAATCCAGGCGTGTCAGTCACCGATAAGTCATAAAAAATGACAATAAGGTAGTTTCCTGAAACATTCTCTTTAGTCCGTCAGTTATGAAACCAATAACGGTATTTTTTTATCACGTGAACAAAAAATGACACACTTGGTATCCTTTTTATCCAAAAGAGATGTCACCAGCGCGCCACTCCTGAATTTTGATACATTTTATTTTGTGTAAATTCTTATTGATATCACAAAGCAAAAAATACGAGCCCCATTTTTATCCAACTGACAGATTAAATTGATTTATTTTATCCAGAAAACATCCCTATTGTGCTACCACCAATATTTTAGCAATGGCTGGCTTCTCAATTCGCTGCCTGGGCGAACTCTGAGTTCCGTGCTCTGTGTTGTTTAGGAAAACAAGCCGGAGGAATGTAGATGGCAATATTGTTTTTTGTAATAAGAAAGGGTAATAGGTTCTGGCGTGTTATTCGTTAAGGCCACGCTTTTAGAGGATGTCTCGAAATTTAAGGTACACTGTGTGTAATGCCTACATATTATAGCTATAAACTTAAAAGAATTTAATCTAGTTTCTTTATCTAGTCTGAAATAGTTTTGAGTGAGGAAAAATTAGCACGATATTGACACTAAGGTCCCTATAATTTTTTTTCTATCTCTAAAAATATGTTAATTTTTCTTATTATTCAAACATTAAACTGAAAAAAATGTTGACCGTTATTTTTTCGATTTCGAGACCGTCAGTTTTCATATATTTTTTTTTCTGAATCTATAACAATCCAATTACTGGAAATACAGCGAAAGGTCCTTACAAAATACTACACAGATTTTTTCTATTATTTTTCTCAACGGACATAATTTCGAGAATATTTTCTTAATGGAGGTAGGAATGAGGAAAGCGATGGAGTATAGCTAGAAAGAGGTTGAACAGCAAATTATATTAGTACGGTCACAGGTGCCTCGCATATTTTCTAGGACACACTTTTAGTGTTCAGCTAAAATTAAGGTAACTTTAATATAGGCCACGCTGAGTTCCGTAATGTAAGAAATGAATATTTGATAGTCTGTAACGCCTGTGTATCCAAATTATACACTGACTAGCAAATATTTTACTATTTTTATGGTTGCTAGCCTGAGTGACGATTATATTATGCCTTTCCCTATCTGGAACGTCATCACATACGTATGAAAACCATACATTATACAGACACACACACACACACAAAACACACACATCACATACATATACCACTCCACTCACACAATATTTGTTTTTATTACATTTTTCTTATTTCCTTTTTTTCTTTCTTTATTCCAAACTAAGTTGTTGCGATTAAACATGCCAATAGCGTTTAGTCGGCATTGCCCTTTCCCTCATATCTGTTTGTAGGACCCCAAAAATTCTTTTTCACTGATTTGTTAAACTAATTGGCAATCTTTTGACATACAAAAAAATAGCCCATCATTTATTTTAAAAATAGAATAAGACGAAATCCACTAGACAACAATATTACGACAAAAGATTTCCAACCCTTTTCTTTTACCTCGTCAAAAGCATCAACAAAAAGCTTTCCCCTTTATCAAAACACAAACGAGTCTTCTCCTAACGTCCCTATCAGATGGCGTGATCTCTAATTTGCTTATGGCATGAGATAGCAATGCTACAATGCGTGTTTCCAAGCAATAAAGCTTATATTTCTGCAGCAAATGCAACAGGGTTGTTTATCAGGCTGGAACTGTTTTGCTGTGGTTTGCGACATTACTTCTGGATTTTGTTATTATTTATTATAGTACTTAGCTTTTGCCCGCGTTGCTTGCGACAAAAAGTGAGGTAAAGAGCAAGCTGGGTTTGTTTTTGTGTCGTGTAGCATCTGTGGCTTTAGGCTTGGACATAGAACTAAGAACATTTTGAAGATAACTATCTGATAAATGTTATGGCATTGAATGGACGATTTAAGACAATTTTCATGTAATAAGATTTCGTATACGAAAACAAGATATTTTCATACAAAGCAGAAACTACGCCACCTAATATGAACCATACACACAAAAAAACACGAGTCTATAAATTCCATAAAAGCGTGTGGTTTGCATGCCATTGTGATATTTACCAATCAGATTGATGAAAGCACAAAGGCATTCAAACTACACAATTTTGTGCAAATTACGGACATGTAACTTTTCACCCGTATCACTTAACTTTGTGTGAATTATGTGAAAAAAAACCAGCCAAGTACGAGTCGGACTCGCGCATAGAGGGTTCCGTACAAACCTCAGCTCAAAGGTTTTATAGATCTGAGTATTTGATATGAATTTCAATTTAATACCTCTGCGCGTTCATGAGAAAAGGGGTAGTAAGTTTAAAATTATTAAAAATAATTTTATATGATGTAACTAAACATTTACGGCTTTCGCAATTTTTCCTTTATCTGTGCTATAAGATGTTGCTTCGTACCAAATTTTAAGATTCTGAGTTCACGGGAAGTACCCTGTAGGGTTTTGATTCCCTTGCGAGTGTCGAAAATTTGCGGCATAAACGGCTGTATCTTTTGATTGCGTTGGCTTAGAAGTTTGATACCTCCACGCGTTCCTGAGAAAAAGGGTCTTGACAGACAGACGGACGGACGGACGGACAACAAAGTGATCCTATAAGGGTTCCGTTTTTTACTTTCGTGAATCCTACAAACCACACTAACCCGGAACCCTATAAACCACTTTTCACAAGTATATTTAAGATGATTATCCAATTTGTGACTGCAACAGACACATTTTTACCGTCGTTACTGTTAAAAGTACCTATTTCTCAAGTTAAAAATTGTACACATCTGGCCAGTTTGCAACTAAAATATGATCACTTCCTGAAGCTAGATATAGGTCAACCAAACTAACCCAACCCTCATAGGTCTCGTAACACGAGGAAGAGTTATCTTAACATCTTATTTGCCGGGGTCGGTGAGGTCGCTCCGTGTAAAATATTAATAATCTGCCGCATCTGGTCAAAGTTGAAGCTGAAATAGACTTTGGAAAATAGTTCGGCTGATCGCAGATCGCTCGAGTCTTGCGGCGATATTT
Source organism: Orthosia gracilis (assembly GCA_947562075.1). NCBI lineage: Eukaryota > Metazoa > Arthropoda > Insecta > Lepidoptera > Noctuidae > Orthosia > Orthosia gracilis. Next base: position 32,392,642 of record OX387266.1, read on the forward strand.
TTTCGACTTCAAAAGGCAAGTCCAGCCATAAATTATAACGCCAAAAGTAACTCTGTTTGTCTATTTGTTTGTTGCACGCTAGCAAAAGCTAGTAGATAATAAATATTACAAAAAAAATCTTCAAGGAAATGAAAAAATTCGTTGCAGAAAACAAATACTTCCGTAATTAAATGATCCTTGATGATTCAAGAAGAACCCTGTTTCCTATATCGGTATAAAAAAACACAAATAAAACTGTATACAGATATTTTATTTCCATCTGCTTATCCGTTGCAACAGTGTATATTTCAAATAAAATAACTAGGTAAATAAGTTACAACAAAAACGTCTACTATAATTCACACAGGTTCAATTTCAAAGGCAAAAAAAACTCTGTAGGTACGCAAGCGAACAAAAAAGTTCGAGATAAAAATCAAAGTTAGGACATCTTTCAATATATACCTTACAAGAATGCTGATGACTTCGCCTATGTATGCGATCAATAAAATCGGAACTTCTGAAAACCTAATATCTGTAGAGTATAAAGGCGTCAACGTTCGTTCGGGTCCAGTAGGGTAACCGTACTATTCGGGTAAACGAGGATAGGAAATGAAAGGACGGGATAATACGTTGGACAAACTTATGAAGTACTCGTATAAGCTTATGTTATGCTAACCTATGATTTGTGTCGTTCTTTCATAATATCTATACTGTTCTTTCTTTTTAGTAGCGGTACCTAAAGTTTTTACCTAATACATTTTTGATACCAGGAAACAGCGACCATTTTTTTTGTGAATGCCATCTTGTTCTTGTACCTAGGGTATCATGCTATCCAGATACTGGGTTGTGGAGGTCAACTAGGCAATCACACCATGAAAACAAAGTATTCTGTTGTATCCAGTTAGATTGAAAGCCGACCTTAACATTGATCGTAGGGAATAAACTCAGCACGTTGATTTTGGTATCAATACCTCGGCAGAATTGTTGAAATTTTCTCAGACTAGAGATACTCATCGTATAAGTTTTATATCGTTCAGTATTCCGCCCTTGTTACCCTGACTATACCCGTAGGCTAGGTTCAGTTGGCAACGGTACTTGTAGTTACAAAGTATCTAGTATTTACTTTCTTTACGCTAAATGAGCGATACGATCAGAATACTAGACCCAAATTGCTCGTTGCTCGTTGTTCTCGTCGTTCGGCATAAACATAAGTAAATAAATATGGAATTTTATGGAATCTTAAAATTCGTGGTTATTCCTTAGAACTCTTGGAATAGCCAATGATTCTGAGAAGTAATTACTATCGTTGTAACGTAATAATATATTTGAATTCAAATTCAGTAAAAACAATAATGTTCAAATAGTTGATATTAGTTACTGTTAATGTGCGGCACAGTAGAGGCGTTTTATCTATGATCCTTAAAAATGTTGTCTTATTGAAGTGCAAATTTGAATTTGTAGTTGGTGAAGTAAAGTGTTCAAAACCTTTATTTCGTGCGTAGTGCATATGTCAATTTCATTCTTAAAAAGTAAGAGTCCCATGCAAGCGCAGTCTTAATGAAACATGGCCTAAAACATTAACTTTTCAAACTTTACCTGTAACTCCTTCAGGATCTCCTTTGTGATATAATATTTAGTAGTAATGAAACCACTATTAGTTGACTTAATATGATATTTAATCTCCGTACTAAATAAAGAGTCATCACAAATTACATTAAGTCGCGGACTTTAAAAAACTGGTCCTACTTTCTCCAAGTCACGTGGGCTACCTACATCGACATTGATAACTTCCTTCGCCACCGCTTCGAGAAATGCTAATTTGAAGACGACGTTACGACACTCCAGAGATTTTTTTCTCATCGTTTTATTGCGCTATACTTAAAAAAAATATCCTATTATAATGTGCCAGACGAAAAGCACGTTTATGTTTGAAGTGGGTACTTAATTAAAAAGAAAATAAATATATTTTTCGCTTTTATCCCCTTGACAATGAACGGAGATGACACGATTTGTCGCATTAATTAGATTCTTATGAAGATGAATAATTAATTAAATTAAATAGGTTTAATTAAAAGCCTTTAGGGACTATAGGTCGACTATTTTGTGGATGAATCTTGACCACGCATTTTATTACATATTTGAATTTAATAATAGTGCATCAGATTTTTTTTTTAACATTTAAATTATGTCAATTACAATTAGTTTCCACTATCTTGCGAATTTAATCATTACAAAAACTCTATATCTACCAAATTGAATGCCATTTCAAAATCTATCCTTGTGATTTATTTCGTTGTTCGGTATTACGAGTATCTACACAATTTTTTGCGTCAAGCAATTTAGCATTGGAACTGTTAGTCGTTGCCAGTACACTGAAAAATACTTCGGAGAAAGTTTAAAACTGTAACATTCATGAATACCTACGTACCATCCGAACTAAATCCCATCATCCATGATGTTATGGCATCATAAAATTTATCACCCAGCACTAAATCCGAGATCCATGTACTAAAAATGTAAACAGAATTTAAAATAGTTTATGTGTTATCCTATATTTTGTAAATGTCACGTACTGCGGTTGGGTCTGGGTCCTCTAAAACTACGGTTACGTGATCTAGTGTACAAGAAAATGCTTTTAAAGGGTACCTAGGTCAATTTGAGTATCTTTGTGTATTGGATAAGGAGCTTAGAGCTTGTTACTAGAGTACATAGTGGTTTTTGAGTGGTACCTAAAACCTACACAGAATATTCCTTGTTATGAACATGACTTGGTGACATGCGTTTCGCCAAATCACTGGTCAGTAACCCCTGTCATCTACTTTACAGAATGAACTACCCAAAAAAAACTTGTATTCAAAATTCTATACATATAGCATACAGCAAAATTAGCTTATTATTTTCCTATTCCTTGGAAACAGCCTTCATTTTTGTGAGCATAAGTTGGGCTTAAAACTCACTGGCCTAGGGAGGGTTGGTGGATGTCACATGCCTTCGAAATTTTATAGGCGAAAGGTTCTAGGCCAGGCTGGCCTAGAACCAAGGTTTCCTGGGGATGTTTTTTCTTCAGAGTTTTAAGATTAGTGGCGATGAAATAATTTACTTAAAGAAAGTTACTACATGGCTTTGACCTATGACTTGTAAATGATAAAAATAAATAAATGATAAATGACTTATTTCTGTTAGTAGGTTTGTACAAACACTTTTACATGTCGATCATATTTTTAAAACTAGATGAAGTCGGCGTTTCCTATCTGACTACTCTGAGAAGAAAGGCCGAAACAAACTCAGAGGTCACAATCTGTTTTAAAGTCCAGACAAAATCTTGGTTAGATCATGTGAAGACCATGTAGACTGAAGTCTGAAATGGTCTTTTGAGGAAAGAACCAGCCAGATTGAGTGGACCTGTCCAGTCAGTGCACGCATTTGTTAATAACCGTGCAGCTCAACTCAGAAATTAAGGAGCTCAACGATTCGACGAACAATACCAAAGAAAGGACATTCGGGTAGGCCGCACAAACTACTCAAACTGCCAGACCATGATTAAAACTAACTTAGATAAATTAAAATTAAAAACAAACAAAAAGTATGATCCACATAGTCTTCACATTCACAACAATTAAGAAAAAAAAAAAGAACTTAAAATAAAATAATATAATACTTTAAAAAGTAAATATTCTTGTCATTGCAAGAAAACAAAAAAAGAAAAAAAAAAGAAAATTCATGGTGCAAAATATAAAAAAAATCAAAATTAATTGGAGCAGCTCAATCCCAAGCCTGATTGTCTTCAACGTAATCTTTAATTGTATAAAACGCTTTCTGGCACAACTTACGTTTAATGAATGTTTTGAATTTTGAATTTGGAAGCTTATTATAAAAGCGCACACATTGACATCTAAACGAGCCACCTATTTTCGTGAGCCTTGTTGCAGGTACTACAAATTTGTGTTTGTTCCTAGTATTTATGTTATGGATATCACTGTATTTTTTAAACAATTTTATATTTTTATGGGCATATAAAAGATTTTCATAAATATACTGAGAAGGCACAGTCATTACATTAATCTCCTTAAATTTCTCTCTGAGAGAGTGTCTCGGGCTTAATTTATAAATTGATCGAACAGCTCTTTTCTGCAAAACAAAGATAGTCTGGATGTCGGCGGCATTTCCCCACAACAGAATACCGTACGACATTACACTATGGAAATAGCTAAAATATACTAAACGGGCTGTCTCTATGTCAGTTAAATTACGAATTTTCCTAACAGCATATGCTGCGGAGCTTAGCTTTTTTGACAATTTATCTATATGTGGGCCCCACTGAAGCTTAGCATCCAAAGTTAAGCCTAAGAATACTGTGCTATTTTCAGGATTCAATTCTTCGCCCTTTACCAACACATCAGTTTTCACCTGCCTAACGTGAGGTAGGGTAAACTTAATGCATTTGGTTTTTTTTTCATTAAGTAGTAAATTATTAACATTGAACCAGTGAACTACTTTTGAGATCGCGCTATTTACATCGTCAGTAACCAGCTGCTGACGTTTAAGTTTAAACAAAAGTGAAGTATCATCCGCAAACAACACTATATCATGGTTATCCTTTATGAGGTATGGCAAGTCATTAATATAAATAAGAAACAAGAAAGGACCAAGAATCGAGCCCTGCGGGACGCCCATCGTTACTATAGATCCGGGAGATCTTTTTCCATTAACGTCAACGCTCTGAATCCTATTACTTAAGTTTGAAGTAAGAAGATCCAGAGCGCTGTTCCGGATTCCGTAGTGGCGGAGTTTCCTGATTAGCGTTTCATGAAGAACACAATCAAATGCCTTGGACAAATCACAAAAGATTCCCAAGGCATCGCACTTATCTTCCCATGCATTATAAACATGTCCTAAAAGCTCAACACCGGCATCAGTAGTTGAACGACCCCTTGTAAAACCAAACTGTTTGCTATGTAATAATTTATGTTTATTAAAAAATCTTTGCAATTGCTCTAAAATTAATTTCTCAAATATTTTACTAAACGTAGGTAGTACTGAAATAGGTCTATAATTTGTAGGGTCTGATGTACTACCTGGTTTAAACAATGGTATTATTTTACTATTTTTCATAAGGTCAGGAAACTCCCCACAGTCGATACAATTATTAAAGATAATAGCTAAACTAGGTGCGACAATATCAATAATAGATTTAGCAACTTCTACAGAATGACCCCACAGATCTGCAGTCTTTTTAACATTTAAAGTGTGAAAGGTTTTAATTATGTCTCTACAAGTAATATGTTCAAAAAGAAATTCCGAATCGCAAACATTAACATTTTCTTTTAGCAAAGACTCAGCAACAGAAGGTGATGAGTTTAGGGATTTAGTAGTTGAAATGGGAATATCTGAAAAGAAATTTTCAAAGGCCACTGCGACTTGTGAGTCTGATTTTATGATTTTATCATTAATAGACAGGCTGTAGTCAATATTTCGGTTACCAGATCTTCCCGTTTCACTATTAATAATATTCCAAGTCGTTTTAATAACGTTACTACTGTTTTTAATCTTTGAACTCAAATAACGCGACTTGGCCAAACAACAAACTTTTTTAAATAATTTTGAATAATTTCTAACATATAAATTAAATTCAGCAGTGTTGACATAAGTCCTTTCATTGTACAACTCATAAAGCCGTTTCCTACTTTTATGAATACCAATGGTGGCCCAATCACTGAATGATGCATTATCTTTAACTGAGATAGTCTTGGGAATAAAGGTAGAATTAAATTGTTTACAGTACATATTAAAAAAATCATCATATAGATGATTTGGATCAGCATGAGTTGACAAAATTGGTAATTTTTTAATGAGTTTAACTTTAAACGCTGCCAAGCGACTTGCAGTTTTGGGGTTAACAGTGATATCCTTTTTGGCCACATTGTTGTTTTGGTTAGGTATAGTAATCCTCTGCCCACAGTGATCAGAATCTAGTAAATTTATAATTTCTTTGTGGACTGGTATAACATTAGTATAAATATTATCTAAACATGTGGCACTAGTAGGGGTTATTTTTGTGGGCTCCAAAAATAGGTTTACAAGATTGTAGGACTGAAACAGACTTAATATTTTACTACAAGAACCTGAGTCCTCTAATAAATTGACATTAAAATCACCACAAGTGATAATGGATTTATTCGAGTTACAAATCTTGTGTAACACTTCATCCATTACCTTTTCAAAGCAGTCATACAATCCTGAAGGGGGTCTGTATACACTTAATACAATAAACTGCTCCAATTCTATACAAGCTATTTCGACTGTCCGCTCAACAGATAGGCTCACAATATCCTTACGGTCTTTAAATTTAAGCTGGTTACTTACTAAAATCAATGAGCCACCATGTATAGCATTAACTCTGCTGAATGTACTACCAACCTGGTGATTTTTAAAATTGAACAATAACTGGTGGCTTTTAAGCCAATGTTCTGTTATACAAAGAATATCAATACTGTTAAAGTTCATAAATAATTCTACTTCTAAATCTTTGTTCATAAATCCTTGAATATTTTGATGCACTAGGTTAATACTATTTACTGATTTTAAACTTTTATGTGACTTTATTTTGCAATTTTCAATTTGTAAACTTTTGCAAGAGGTTGTCTCTATTGTCTTAATTTCTAATTTAAATTATTATCAATATCAATTTCTGATACCAAATCATTAGCTGGATTAAATAACATGTCTTGGCATTGCTCAATAGAAGCAAGTTGTTTAGCCAAATTCTTGGCTGTAATAGAAAAATAATATGATAGCGACACAGCTATCTGTCGTTTACAGTACTTTGAAAGAAAGTACCTATCAATGAAAAATCTATCTTTTGTCAAACAAAAGTAACACCAACATAATTGTTAGTGTCAATTAAATGGAATAAATTATTACTATATGTTAAATTATGTAATGTCCTATTCAATTCATATCTAAGATTATTTTCTTCCTGTGGCAAACTTTGGCTGTAAGGGAATGTGAACATCACAATTTTTTTTAAACTAAGGTTGCACAATGATTTATAATGTTGGAGTAATTCTCCTTTGTTCACGTTACCCCTATTACCAATAAACATTAACAATGTAGTTTCCTGGTTAAAATTGCATTTTATGACTTTTTTCATTATGTCAAATAAAGAACAACCAGGCATACAATAGTTCATTATTGAGTGTCCTGGATATTTATTTGTTAACAAGTGGCCTAGATCCTTTCCAATTTCATCACAAAATAATACTATTTCTGTATTTACACTCTTTTTAGGCAAACAGTTAGTAATTTCTAATGGTAAACTGGCACTAGACCGTGGTACGGTGACATCATATATTGTCAATGAATGGTCCGGTGTGGGTTCAACAGATGGTGGTTGACAATGAGCACATTTGTTAGTTTGTGAGCTTACCAGCTCATTCATTGCCAATACATATTCCCTCTTTTGGTTTTCAGAGGCTGTATATTTGATGGTCATAGAAGTAAGTTTCTCCTGTAGTTGGTCAAGTTCATACTGCAAGTCTTCTGTGTCAGTTTGGTATTTCCTAGTACTTTTTTCTAAGTTAAATGAATACATATCTAATTGTTTAAGTAAATGCAACCTTTCTCTATTGAGTTTAACATTTTTGATGAAGAACCTTTGTTTCTTGACCATTTTCTTTGTTTTAACTATAAGTAGGTCATTTACAAGTAAGTCATTTTACCTCTACTGCTCCTTATTTATGTTTAACCTTTACTACAGATAGAACTTTTCACTCTCACACACTCTCACTTCAAATAATATAAGCGTAGGCAAGTACAAACTTGACTAGGTACTTAGTTTTTTACGAAGTTACCAACTTTTTTGGTACGTAATACTTTCCTTAACGGATAGGTCAAAGGGTTTCCTATATATTTACATTAGTATATTGGCCAAATGTACGTATTTACTGACGCCTACTTTGTGCCTACTGAAAGGTTTAATTTGGAAGTATTTGGTCAGGTCTCTCTAGAGGATTAGGTGTCTTGCTCACGGAAACCAAGAGCCTTACATTGTGGTAAATAACCTTGGCAAATCCGGTTTTGTCTCTGCAAGAGGTAATTGTAACTACGTAGAAAAAAAAATGTAGGTTTGTAGGATACCTATTTGTAAGTAAAATTATTAACACGTGTTGTGTTTGATTTTTTTACTACAACAAGAAATTCTGGGTCTAACATTTTATTACGAAAAAACTAAAAGTCATTCGGCTGAAATGATGATTGTGTTATAATTCTAGGGAGACTGGAATGTTAAGTGAGCCTTATTTTTTGTTTATTACAACTCTGGTCTGGTAACACTAATAAAAACGTATTTTCAGTTTAAATTATACTACCTCAAAGCACCCTATTTAAGCCAGTGCATATAAACTTTAATCGCTAACCTGAAACTTTACCAGAAAACTTCCTGAAGGTTCATAAAAACAATATAAACGTGTAGGTTTGTAGCGCAATGACTTTACTGCTGAATGCCATAGTAACCGTTTATGACGTAATAATGCCATGATACGGATTAGAACAGCAGTCTAAAGCGAATATTTTTGATATCATTTCATGTTAGCAATAGAAAAAAAGTGGGACGAGCTCGACCTTTACTGAAATGACTGATCTACAATAAGAGATCCGAATTGACTGATAAAATAGAGAGGAAGCCTCTACTTTAGTGGAACAATGTAAGTTACTTACATTAGATTAGATTCTTATAAACTGATCAAAGTCTGTTTCTGGTTAATAAAACACGTACTTGCCATTTATCGCTTCAAATAATCTTATTCCCTCTCTAAAAAGCTTATTTTATTCACTGAAAACGGTGAATGAAAAGATTTGATTAAAATTTTGTTTATGTTTGAATAGAACACACCAATATATTCAACCTCCATCTCAATGCTATATAACCTCCTTACGCAAAAAATACTCGATACCAACTCCTTGTGCAAAGAATACTCGACATGCAAACTCCTTGTGTTTTTCGCTAAAATCCTTCTTTTACAAGCTTATAATTAACTTGCAATTTATGTATGTGTGTTCGGGTCCAATCTTGTAACTGAATTTTAAAGCAGTTATCCTCCACCGATTAAGATAAAATTTTGCATACACGTTTAGTTTGGATGATAATGGATGCTAAGCTAAGTGACGTCATTCTAAATCCAATGTGGCGGACGGCCCAAAATGGCGGACTAGTTATTTTTTGTTCACTGCCATGATAAGGTTATCAAAAGAAAGGGTTTGCTGAGAAGAATACGAAAAAAGCTTGTTTATAAAACGATTTTTAATGAATAATTATTTTTCTCGTATTCAGTATCGTATGCAACTCTTGAATAAAACAGATTTATATTGAGGGCCATGAACCACTCACGTCGCTCAGGATTCTCACCTCTATGGTCTTCGCTTTAAATCCGTTCTTTATTCACTATTTGCATAATATACTATTTTTATGTGCTTATTATGTAGCTAAGAATAGCGTTTATACTAACGTCGTCATCATCATCATATCAGCCGAAAGATGTCCACTGCTGGACATACGCCGCCCCCAAGCGTCGGTGTCACCACACTGGCCGGTCCCGTGCGTCTCGCAACCAGCGGATCCCCGCAACCTTCACCAGGTCATCGGTCCATCGAGTGGGAGGCCTTCCAACGCAACGTGTTCCGGTTCGCGGTCGCCACACCAGAACTTTCCTGCCCCATCGGCCATTCGTACTGCGAGCAATGTGCGCTGCCCACTGCCACTTAAGCTTGGCAATTCCTCGGGCTATGTCGGAAACCCTGGTTCTCTTGAGAATCTCTACATTTCTGATTTGGTCAAGCAAGGATACTACGAGAAATTATAATAAAGTATTGTGCTAGAAACGACATCAACGGCATCTTATAGAGGATTGGTCAATTTTGCTTTGTCAAAAGTTTCTTAATATATACAAGTATAGGCAATTTATGCTTGAACGGCCGTATCTTTATTCTTTAAATCTATGGTTATCAAGCCGAATACGGTGCAGTGATGTTTGCAGCATCATAACATGTTGCCACGACGTAGCTTGTTTGCTACGGCTTAGCTCGTAGCTGTCGTGTAGCCCTCACCGCTACGCCACGAGCTTTGCTGTCGTAGCCGACAACGGTTACTCGACTCGCTTGTTCAATATAGGCAACTTAAACACAAAGTAGAAACAGTTTTCCAAACTTTAGAATAGGAACGAATAACTTTAAAGCACTGATTATATTACCTGAAATCGTGATTTTCCGATTCGTTTCTTTCTTTACCGTTGCAGTTCTCCATATTGACATCGATTCAATTTTTCTTTTTCGTTTTTTTTTTAAATACCCACACTGTCAATTACTTTGACAGTGTGGGTATTTTTATTTAGTGATTTGTGTTTTCATCGAAAACAAAATGCAGTTTACTAATTCGAAATAAAATATTTTTTTTTTAAGTTATTATTATGAGGCGTATGCCCCGAAAGTTTGCTTGAAATGAATGGATATGCAGAACAGACTTTTTTTGTTTTCTATAGCGTCTAAGCACAAGGGTGCCCCCGTGTATGACCCCTTGGTCCCCCTGTGACGGGTAAGGTCAGTGGCCCCGCCACCTATGACTTATCAGCGGCTGGGGAAAAGTACCTCCCCTGCGGCCCAGTGGGTCCGCCATCAGACGGTGGCGACCCAGTCCAGGCCACAGAAGGGAGAGCGGCGCACCGCAATACCAGCACTCCTCTCCCACCGCGGCTTACAACCCTCAGCCGCGATATTGTATGGGTATGTGAGGCGGCCCGCCTCAGTTGCGATATTGCCCAAACAGCACCGCAACCTTCTTGTTGGCAGCTACGTCGTCGGCTTAAGCGGCAAAAGCCCTGACAATCGGCCTCTCCACGGGTTCCTCTCCGCTTCACCGTGGGTGACCAAGCCACGGCTACTGAGCCTCCCCGCCTGAACAATGTAGGAACCCATCGGAAGGGATGCTGAACAAGGTCTGTAGCGCCTCAAAATTTGTCATTCCAGAGACATACAATTTGTAAATATTTCATTAATTTAAATAAAATCGTGGATTTTCTTTTCAATTTTCATAAACAAAGGTACGTACCAATTCTCTTAAGCCCTGTAGGTGATAAAAACATAGTTGGATGGCTGCGACAAATACCCAACAGTTTTAGCAAAACCTGAGTGGTTCCCACTTATGCTAATTCAACTGCTTACTTCAAACGTCTGTGCGCTCGAACAATGCTTATCTCTACCGCTTTACTTAACTACATTTGTGACTGGAATTTCTTTAGGATTAAAATTAAAAGCACTAAGTAACGGAAGCCTGCGTGAGGGTTACATACAAATTGGTCTTTATCAGTTTAATCTTTATTAAGGAACTGTGGATAGTCATGCGGAGTAATGGTGGGGTTAGTTAATTACGCGTTAAATAGCTGTGGAGAATAAAGAAGGTGTTATTTGAGACCTTGGCTAGAAAATCTATCAACATATACAGGGCTTTTTTGCAATATTTTGTTAACAAATTATTTTAATAACAACTAGCTTCTGCCAGCGGCTTCGCCCGCTTGAAAAGTATTTTTTATCCCAAGGGAACATTATACCGGGATATTATAAATGTAGCCTGTGTGCTATTCCAGACTACAATCTACCTCTATGCCAAATTTCATCGAGATCCATTCAGCCGTTCTGGCGTGATTGAGTAACAAACGTACATCCATCCATGCATCCATACTTTCACATTCATAATATTAGTTAGATTGCTGATTCGTAAAGTGCAACTCGCAAAATAAATATACGGAACGAACCGAACGGATGGCAAATGTGGCAGAAAGGTTCTGGAGTGACGACCGCGAACCGGAAGGCGTTGCGTTGGAAAGCCTCCCAACAGGTGGACCGATGACCTTGTGAAGGTTGCGGGGTTCTGCTGGTTGCGAGACGCATGGGACCGGCCAATGTGGCGACGCCGACGCTTGGGGGAGGCCTATGTCCAGCAGTGGACGTCTTTTGGCTGATATGATGATGATGATGAATCGCCATACCAGTAAGTATTATTAATTACACTGTCCAATTACTCTTTCAATTGATTTTATTTAATTAAAATTTCCACCGTAATTTTTCTGCACTACTATATATCGTGAACACACCATCGTCTATTTAAGCCTCTAGATGTCACAGAATCTGACGTCGAGTCAGCACTTTAGACAAAGACGCAGAGAGGTTGAGTCCTGTTAATCAAACGATGTGGGCAAGTATAATAGCTGATTCCTCATACATCGGCTAAATTACAAAATATTCAAGAAAAATCTATCAGTGTCTTTTTCGCTCAGCTGCTCATGGTATAGTGGTTTACACCAAATTTATTTTACATATATATTGTTTACAACACAATATAACATATCTATTTGCCTGTATATTTAACTCCGTAAAAACTGATTTGAATCCGTACAGTTCAACGTAAGGTTAAGTTGAAAACCAGCACCAGGCAAATCCTAGTTGTCTGGCATTTTGCTGAATTGGACCTATTTGGCGCAGGCGCGGGACACACTATGTTATTGTTTTAAAATTAAGTTCAGTTTTGAATACTGTCCAAATTTCATCACTGTACAATCTCCTTCGTTTGATGGTCTATCATTATAAGTACGGGATATTGGCAGAATTGTGGTTACTCTTCCACAAAAGCCATTAATCAAGAATTGAATTGATTGAAGTTCAGTTTTATTTTTACCTACATTGTGGGTATCGGCATGTGCCAAATAAACTAGTTTTCTTTCTTTAATTTTTCTTTCTTTCTAGGGGCCTCTATATTTCAAGTCATGTCCTCCAACTCGATTCTAGTCGACTCAACTCGAGCTTGTTCTTAATTAACATAAATCAAAGGGCCGTTGTCCCATGACAACGTCCCTTTGATTTATGTTAACGTCTGTGTCAAGCAGGTCCTTCAAACCAACTTGGATTATAGTCTGAATAAAAGGCATAATATTTGATGAAACTTAAACTTCTGTATCTTCTTTACCATACGACTTGTCATCATCACAGTTTAGTCGATTTCATCAACCATACTTTTACAAACTCAGGTTTACGGTCCACCCTTAATGTAATCATTCCCGCAACAATTTAATAGTTTCCAAACATTCTTTGGCGGACGTAAAGTTCCCTTCGTTGTTGATAAGGCCAATAATTTCTCACGCAACTTTGTTTCCAGGACGAATTAATTTAAAACTTTTTCGATTTTGTATTTTAAGGTGCCTGCTACTACAAATTGCGGTTTTCCGATCAGTTTTTCTCATGAACCGTTGGAGTTGCGAATTTTATATAGTTAATATTGTAGTTCAGAAAGTACTCTGCGATGTGGTTTCCTCCCAATCGTTTTTCTGTGTCTTATTCGAAAAATCACAGCAATGTGACTTTGACTCAATTTTCAGCATCGAGTTAATCAATAATATCTTTGCACCATCCCATCTTCTTAGCACGGCGGTGGCGGGATGTGCTGGGGCGACTACTGCTGGTGCAGAAAATCTCAAAAGGCGCAAAGATAACAACCCTATTGGAAGTTTTATATTTGAGCCGATTGGGGTTGAAAAATTATTTCCACGGGGTCCGAGTGCGCATCTAGTTTTTTGACAAATTTGCAAAAAGCTTGTCGACTCTTCACAGTGGGCTGGCCTTTTCTTCGATCTGAGAATCAGCATTGCCATCCAACGTTCTGGGCACGTTTCCCATGTTAATTTTTTGATGCGCAATGAGCCCTTTTCCCTGCTCCCTGTGTGTATATGTAGGTTTGTTTTGTTATTAGTCTTATGTTTCAGAATATTCACATCACACATCATCATCAGCCTATTAATTTTCCCACTGCTGGGACACAGGCCTCCTCTCTTTGAGAGGGAATAGGCCGTAATCCACCACGGGCCCAGTGCGGGTTGGTGGATGTCACATGTCTTCGATTTTTTGGTTCTAGGACATGCCGGGTTCCTCACGATGTTTTCCTTCACCGTTTTGAGAGCAGTGGTGATGAAATAATTTACACAAAGTAAAGCTCCTGCCTGGGCTCGAACCCACGTCCTACAACTTGTAAGTCGCGGCCGATACCACTGGGCCACCACTGCTCTACAGAATATTCAATTTTATATATTACTAGCTTCTGCCCGCGGCTTCGCCAGCATTCAAAGTTCAAAAAAAAATCGCCACCAAACTTTACAGGATTATCCGCTGGGTCAATCTAAAGATTGTCTGAAAATTTCGTTAAAATCGGTCCCGCCGTTTCGGAGTCTATAAGGAACATACATACATACTTTCTCTTTTATATAATATAATTGATAAAGGAATACATTTTCTAAACTAGAAAAATAAAACACTTATTAAAGGTCCAGATTATTTTCAAATAATATGTCGATACCGGAACTGTCAATTAACCTCAGGCAAAGTTACCCAAAATTTCAAAATGCCGCTTCCGTTAATTGATTTTTGGAGAAAACATTCCTTTAGTTATCCATAAAACGCATTACCATGTAAGTTTTTGGAGTAATCGTAGAAATTTCGGTGAAAAATGTAAAAGATATTCTACTCGTTGCTTTATTCAGTGCCTTAATAATACCGTCGAATTGATAGAGGGTGCGTTGTACTTTTTTGTGGGTTTTTGGTGATAGCAGACTGTGTTATCTATCGATTTTATTACGCAATTTAAATAGAAAGTATCCACGTAGGGTATCCTGTTTATCATAGTAGGTTTGGTCTTTTCTGGAATTATCGACAAAGGTTCAGTTTCTGGAATGGAAATTAATGTGAGAAAACGAGTGTTACCGCAAGTGGTTAAACTAATTTCCAACAGCAGTTGCACAACATTTGAGTTGCTTTACATTTGTGATACGTCGATTCGATCGATTTCGACCAAGAAAATAGGTTTTGCATCATCATTATCATCATGATGATACTTGATTGATGATGTTCATGTTTATTTTATTATACCTATTTGTAATGTTATAGACACGATGCTTTCATTAATGCATTTGGGCCATCTGTCATCTGTAGTGTTAATGACACTGCCATTGCAATTATTATAGGAGAATCAAATGTAAATAGCACTACGCCTCTATGTCACTATGTCTCTGTGAAGAACAGTCTCATTGCCTCAGTAATTTCATAAATAAATACGCGAATCACAACTAAATAAACTTTTTGATTCATAGTCTAATCAAGTGTTATAAGTTTTTAAACTGTCATGGTCACTAACACTAACATTAACATTTTAAGCTGGATGTTTACCATGTTTACTGTTTATTTCGAGTTTCCGATATTTCCATGCTGTTGCAGGCACCGGATGATCACGGATAAACTGAAGTTATTGCGGGTGTGTGTTTATGAGGAGACAAAACGGTCTACCCTTTTTCTTGTTTGTTTTTTGCACTCAGTACTCGAAACAAACAGTAAACATGGTAAATATCCCGCTTATCAAGTGTTGCCATAAAATCATATATATTGCATTGCAAACATATATGCAGCAAAATAATGATACATGCAGCTTTAGTCATATTTTTTTTGGTTTTAAATTGCCTTTAGAGATACATTCTTTGAAAAAGGTAAAATATGCAGTATTTTAAGTTAAAAATATAATATATATAAGATAAAAAACTTATGGATTTCAGTCACAATTTTAGAGGGATAACGTTTCACAATCCCAAATAAATTCTTGCTAAGAATTTTAGGGTTCATATTTCTTAGCATTTTATGTTTAAGTAAACTTTAACTTTTCGCCTGATATGAAGAACGCGTTACATGAACCTTTTCACGGTTAGTTAAATTGGTACTCACTTCGAATGAATATATTTATTCTTCTTAAAATAAATCTGGCAAGTAATTTTCGTACTTTTATTTCTAGTTTAATTTGGTGCGAATAAACGAAAGTTTACTTCTTCGCTATTATGTGTAACATATGGGCTATTATGCGTATTAGGTATACTCATGAGAACATCGACCTAAGACTGTTAGGCGTTAGTAATAATTGATATTTTTGAAATAAAACGAAAACAACTGCAGCTCATTACAAGAATCTGTAAAACTCACTTAAACAATGGACATTGATGCGTATCATCCCACTTTCAAACCATTGTCTAACCAAAAACATAAATGAGCCCACGACAAAATCCCGTTGACGTGTCAATACACACTACCAGTAAAACATCCTGACACTTTCCTTCCCGATTACGTATTCAACATCAGTCCTCGGGGGTTGTTTGTAACAACCTGACAATGGTCTTACATATCAGACCTTCCGCTTTCCTATCCAATCAATTGGCGATCCCTTAAGGGATTTGTTGTATATCAGTCTATACAAAGTTATGATAAGGGAAAATGTCGGCCCTTGAAATAATGTACTTACCTTTGTATGTAATTTGTAAGTTATTATATCTCTCTGAAATTAATTAAAAGCATAAGAGAAAGTGAATGTATTTTTGTTTTGTTTTTGATTATCACGAGCTTTGAAAAAAAATCTCATTTGCAGAAATTCGCACTCATGCAGGGTAATTTCCAAAAAAAATTAAATCATGGATCCTGATCAAAATAATTAAAAAAAAATTGCAAGAGTTTGCCAAGTTCTTATTTATTGTGTAATTTAATTTAAAAGAAAGAAAAAAAAGGGTCAACCTTAATTTTGTATCGAAAGAAATAAAACGAGCATTCCCCTTAAGGGATCCAAGTTAAATATTCATTGTTAGACACATGGGAGTTCGGTTGGGAATATGTTTAAGATAATTTTGGGTTACTCAAACATGCAGATATGGCTATCTCGGCAACCTTTTTCCCATGGATTAAACAGGGAAAGGTATTGGATTATATCAGAATGACTCCACAGTTTCAGTGTCACTTTTCGGTATTAATAATGATAAGAACCTTTATTATATGGTTGTATTACCAATCTGAGTTACGCATTAAAAATGATCAAATTTTTGTGCATCTCTAATGTTAGGATTAGTTTTGCTATTCAACGTGACAATGATGGTGTCAGTCTTTTGGGCACAATACTTGTAAGCAGCGATGCGCAAGAGATTTTAGAGCTTTTTTTGCCTTTTACTTTTTAGGGTTCCGTTCCCAAAGGGTAAAAACGTGACCCTATTTCTAAGACTCCGCAGTCCGTCTGGCTATCTGTCTGTCTGTCACCAGGCTGTATCTCATGAACCGTGATAGCTAGACAGTTGAAAATTTCACAGATGATGTATTTCTGTTGCCGCTATAATAAAAAATACTAAGAACAGAATAAAATAAATATTTAAGTGGGGTTCTTATACAACAAACGTGATTTTGTTGCCGTTGTACGTAATGGTACGGAACCCTTCGTGCGCGAGTCCGACTCGCATTTGACCGGTTTTTTAATGATGTGTAAGTCGTTGCGGAAGCCAGTGTTCCTGTTTTCGTTTCTTCGTTTTTTGACACCGACTTCCGAAATTGAAGTTATCTTTCACTTTGTAGTGTTTTTGTTTGAAAGTCGGTTGTAATTTTTGTAAAAATGTTTTTTATTTTTCACTTTTTAGTAGTGGTATATAATGGACCAGTTCTATAGGCTAGGTACCTACGCGTATAGTGTCCAAAATGATGCCAGAATACATTAACCTAATAACATGAAACTTAAACAAAACCAGTGCAATGAAAGTATACCAGGGTGATTTGTTCACATCTGTGTACCCCTTTAGAGCGTACCAGTGTGATGTTGTGTTATGAAATGGTGTAAACAATAAACAAACATGCGATTGCATCGGTCCCGAGTGATTTGCCGTCATTTATTGAAGCGTTGTGATGTATTTCTACGAAGTTCTTCATCAGATCTTGATGAAAATTAAATAGGACCACATGACAAGCACCAGCTTTCAAATATCATCAAAATCGGTTCAACTAATAAAAATTTCTGATGTAACAAATATAAAAAACAATCGAATTGATAACCTCCTTATTTTTGCGAAGTCGGTTAAAAAGTGATGTATAATATGTAAACGATGGAATGATTGAATCTAATGACTGATGACTTTTGCTTTGAAGACTAAGGGGTTACATTGGATTTTAGGCAAAAGTTTGATCCTGTCATCCTTCGCAGAAACGTGGTTACAATCATAAACATTTATTTTTACGTTTCAACAATATATGAGTAGGTACATTGCGTTATCGTCGCTCGAAAGCAGCGCAGAAATAGGCCTAAATAAAATAAAAGTACCGTAGATAATATTATTATACGCAAAAGTAAAATGTTTAGCACAATAAAAGCTTATTTTCCTTAGACGATACCCTTTTCTTGTGTAAGATGATAAGAAGCTAGGATTTCCAGTTTCTTTCGCAAATCAGCTTAGGAACGAAATAATAAGGCCTCTATTTTCTGCTGTAAGTATTTTTACCGGCAGATTTTGACCTACAATTAATTGTTGCCTTAATCTTGTGGTCACAAGATCTACTACTTAGCATAAAGTCCTGGATTCGATGTCCGAGTCGGGCAAAGTGTTTTTGGGTTTTTTCCAAAAAAATCTCAGTAACAGGATTCTGGAGTTAGTGGGACTTTAACATAGCTGGCGCAATTTGCCTGCACCTAATATAATTGTGTAGGTACTCTTCTGCAAAACCCCTTTTTTATCCTGGAGAAATGCTCATGCAACACTGCGCAACCACGTCGAGATAGCGCAGTTACGTGGGACTCCAACCAACGAAAACTTCACGGTGTCCTCCTGTGCCACTTTTGGTGGCAACACTGGCACGCGTTTTCACTCACCGCGAACCTTTTTTTTTTTATTTTTTTTTTAGCGTGGAGAAATGCTCATGCACGCACTCACCACGGGGAGATAGCGCAGTTATGTGGGACTCTAACCCACTAAAACTCCACCTGTGCCGCGTATAGCGGGAACACGGGAACGCGTTAGCATACAACCGCGAACCTGCCGCGGCTGTCCGTCTCCGGACCCTCCTCTGGGGTTTACCCCCCATCACCGGCGCACCAGAACACACTGTACGCCGTGACCACCCCAGGGACCAAACCAGCACATGGGCGCCAGACGACCCCGGTCTGATGGCGCCGGTCCCCCTGTGACGGGTCAGGACAGTGGCCCCGCCACCTACCACTTTTCAGCAGCAGGAGGTAGGGAGAGCGGCCAACGCTATACCGACACTCCTCCTCCCCTGCGGCCCCACCGCGTCCGCCATCAGACGGTGGCAACCCCGCGCAGGCCGCGGTGGTTAGGGCGAGCGGCGCTCCGTAATACCGGCACTCCTCTCCCGCCGCGGCCTCCAACCCTCAGCCGCGATGCCTACTGTACCACATCGCGGCCCGCCTCAGTTGCGATGGCGCCCATACGCCACCGCAACCTACTTATTGGCCGCTACGTCGTCGGCTTGTCGGCAAAAGCCCTGACGAGCGGCGCCTCCTCGGGTTCCTCTTCGCTTCACCGTGGTTGTCCAAGCCACGGTTACTGAGCCCCCCCGCCTCGACAATGCGCGAACCCACCGGGGGGTACTCACCGCGAACCTGCCGCGGCTGTACGTCTCCGGACCCTCCTCTAGGGAGTATCCCCCATCACCGGCGCACCAGAATACATGGCATGCTGTGGACAACCCAGGGATCAGACCAGCATAAGGGTGTCAGACGACCCCATGTGTGGCACCATTGGACCTCCAGTGACGGGTCAGGTCAGTGGCCGCGCCACTTACCACTTTGCGGCTGCAGGGGTTAGGGGGATCTCCCTAGCGGCCCACCGCGTTCACCATCAGACGGTGGCGACCCCGTCCAGGCCGCGGAAGGTAGGGAGAGCGGCGCACCGCAATACCGGCACTCCTCTCCCGCCGCGACCTCAAATCCTCAGCTGCGATATTTTATGGGACCTGGGACGTTCCATACGACATCACGGCCCGCCTCTGTTGTGATGTCACCTCTGTTACCAAGCGGCACCGCAACCTACTAGTTGGCCGCTACGTCGTCGGCTTAATGGCAAAAGCACTGACGAGCGGCTCCTCCTCGGGATCCTCTCCATCGTAGGTGACCAAGCCACGGCTACTGAGAGGAGCTTGTGGCTAAATAATAATAGCCGCAAGGGTCGATCTTCAAGGTAAAGCAACGCTTGCCGAGGTCGGTCTGTGGATGGGTGACCATTACATAGTGAATTTCCTCCAGGCCTCGGCAAGCACGTTAAGCCTTTGGTCCCGGCTGTTATTTGAAGATCAATGACAGTCGTTACGGGTAGTCAGAAGCCTGAAATCTGACACCAGACTAGCCAAGTGGTATCGTGTTACCCAATTACTGGGTTGTGGAGGTCAGATAGGAAGTCGCTCCATGTAAAATACTGGTACTCAGCTGAATCCGGTTAGACTGGAGGCCGACCCCAATATAGTTGGAAAAAGGCTAGGCAGATTATTGACCTCTGCACAACCCTTTGGGAAATACAAGCGTGATGTTATGTTATGATTTTAACTTAAATTCGTTGTCCATTGTTCCATTGAAAATCAGCGCCCAGCGCGTGGTCACTCATGGCACAGCGTTATGCTGAGTGAGGGTTAAAAATGTGGTTCTTGTATGTGGGTCGTCTTCATACCATCCTACATACGAACTCAGGTGTGCGTGCTGACGTGTGCCACCTGTAGAGTTGCCAGGAGCAGTACGTAGGTAACGCAAGTCAAAACCAAGCGGGATCTAGATCGGAATCTAGGGGTCTTTAAGTCAAGAGTGAATAGGTTACTTCTAGGCAAGCGTGCTCCATCGTCGACCACATCATCGCTTACCATCAGGTGAGATAGTGGTCAAGCGCGAGACTATAACAAATAAAAAAAAAAAAAATACTGTCCCAGGGCGACCGTGGGTACCACCCGGGCACCGGCCGCAAAAATTGCAAAAATATAACACATTTAAGTATTCAATGAGAAAAAAGTGTTAATAATAAAAGATTTCTTCGCATTATATTTATGAAACTAAAAAACATCCAGTACGATTTTATTTAAGTCTCGTGCATTTGAAATATAATATTTGCTATCCTATTTCAAATGCACGAGATGTCATATTTACCCTCTGTGTTATTATACTCTACATGACTTTAAAAAATGCTAAAATATAACGAACTTTTCATTCACAAAATATGAAAATTGTTCAGATTTCAAGCTTTTTGCAGCATGATATTTTTTATTTTTAGTTAGTTTAATTCTAGGTGGACGAATCGAAAACTTCTTTTGAAAAATATTATTTCGAATTGATAAAATATTTAGTTAAAATCTGTAAATTTTTCAGCATTCAAGGAGCATTGGCTTCACCATCTGCTTTCGATGTTTGTCCTGTGTAGCAGAAAAGGATATCACAGTAGAAAAATGTTAATGTACAATATGTATTTATTTATTAGTTTATCCTCGCACTGCAATAGATTTGCAATGGATCACAAACTTATATTAACAGGTTTCCTCACAATGTTTTCCTTCACCGTTGTAGGCGATGTCATACTATGTACAGAATTAAGAATTAATTAAGTCACATCGGAACATGCCCGGATTTGAAAAATTTTATGTTAGTGTTTGTGACCTGAAGCACGAGAGGCAAGGTCTTGGCCATTTTACCACCACGATATGCATGGCTTTGTAATTCTGTTGTTGAATGAAATTAAAAATATATAACTTATTTAATTTTCAGTCTAATAACAGTGAAAGAAAATCATAATCACCCTTATCCAATTAATTTTGGGTCGACGCAGCATTCTGATATTTTCCGTCATGTCACATTATTTCCAGGCATATTATTTTTAAACAATCCAACCGTCATTTATATGGTCTTCCACATTTCTTTTCCTCTTTTATACTTAAATCTCTCTCACAATTTGTTCCACTTTCCACATTACGGACCGTATCATGCAACAGAATACAAAACATAACAAATTCCAATAGAATAATACTTTACAAGCCAATTGTTACAGCAATTTTCTAAGAGCGCTTTTATCATCGAGACCCGTTTACAAATATGAGGTTGCAAATTTTAAATCAGATTGAGGTTTCGCACCTTCAGTCACTTTGGATAAAATATTTTAATGTCTTCGATAGCATTACAAATCACTTTTTTTTAAAATAAAGATTTGATTTTACGATGTCGAAATTCAGGACGAAATTGTGGTTCTGAAATTTTAATTTACATTGCGTTTTCCACGATTGAAAAAAAAATAATATGAGAAAATGAATGTGAATCAGCACAATATAAAACTATTTAATGTCACTTTCATATAAAATTAATACAACAATAATGTTTCAAAGTTATCAAAATTTTCTTTTCGCTCATTCAACTTCATTTTAATTAATCAATATTTCATTTATTTTCTCTTGAATATTTCTTTGTCCGCAAGAATATTTCTTTAGAAATCTATTGGCAGTTTAAGATTTTACAGCGAAATAATTTAAGCTAGCTGGATATTTTAGGCACAAAAGGTTTGGATTTCTAAGAACCTAATGCAAAATACAAGGTCAAACTTCAACTAAAATTCTCTGCGTTTGAAATAACTACAATATTCCGAACGTCAACGTCAGGCCAAAAGAGTGGCTACAGCCAAATTACCACCACTTATTTATAATCCGGGATAATCCACGAACAAACGCACCCCAGCAAGTCTAAATGGTTTAGAATATAGATTAAATTTAATGATGTGATCCCCAATTTCGGCTTTTAGCCCTTAAGTAATTTAATACTTGGGAGATACAGTGAGATGGGCGAATGAATGGACATTTAATGTAGTAACTGAGGGTAATGTCAATTGAGTTTATCATTGGACTAATTAAACCATTCAGTTAATAGTTTTATATTCGTCAAAGAATATTTATTGTGACTTAATTTCCAACTGAAACAAACAATCAATAAAATAAAAAAGAAAGAATTTTTCGAATACAAAATAAATTAAAATGTACAGTCTATCACTAAATTCTTAACACAAAAAAAAATCCGTCACGCATTCTAAATTTGGAGTTCCAAGTATCTGCCAAGGAAGTGGGATCGACATTATTGGACAAGTGAAATACTGAATTCCCTTAGCGAAGGCAAAGGGTGCGGATGGGGTGTTAAATGTCTTTTCCAACTCATAAATCTTCGATTAAAATCGGGGGCGCAGTAATTGAGCGTGCAATTTATAATACTGTTATGATTTTGAAAAGCAATCCTAAGTTTATACAAACGTTGTTGAGTTATTAAGCAGTATTATGGAGTTTACAGTATTTTAATAAACTCCTTGAAGGAAAATATCTCGTTCCTCTCTTCGTGCAAGTTGTAATTATTCACCGCACGGAATGAGTTAGTATTGTGCTTCTGGCAATCAGTAGTTTTTGAGTACATTCCACAATTCTTTGTGGTTTGCAAGTTTCTTTTGTAGTTTTCATTACGTGGTTTAATTTTTTGTGTGCTTACTAAAGTATAGAAACCAGAATATAAATATCTATACTAATATTATAAAGCTGAAGAGTTTGTTTGTTTGTTTGTTTAGACGCGCTAATCTCAGGAACCACTGGTTGAAATTGAAAAACAAAAATTGTTTTTGTGTTTGGTAATCCATTTATCGAGGAAGGTTATAGGCTATGTAACATCACGCTACGAGCAATAGGAGCAGAGCATAAATGAAATATGTTGCAAAAACGAGAAAAAAATATTCCTTTTTGAGAGCTTCTGTTGCGTGCGCTGCGTAAGCGGTTAAAGTTATGCAACATTCATGTATGTAGGGTAGGTTAGGTAGGTACCAGTTGACGGGAGCGAAGCCGCGTGGGACAGCTAGTAGCTAATAAAACAAAACAAAGAGTTTTCTTTTGTCAAGTAGGTAAATCAAGTTAATTTTTGCATATAAATCGAGTTATTTTTGCAAGCAAAAATATTATCTATAAAACCACGCAAAAATGGAGCAGATATTTCAACTCAAGGAAATACGAATTTACTGAAGTAAATGACTCACTGAATATAAAACCATGACCACTTCCGAGAAGCATTATTGTAACAGCTCTCTTATTCAAAGTTTATTTTATATCTAAAAATAACACCAAAGGAGATACGAACTTGTTTTAACTCAATCTGTGAGCGAATAAAATAATAATATAACAAAATTAAATGCAATTTCAACGGCAAAGGCTTAAACTTCGCTTACTTTGAGCTGTTTTTGCTTCGTTAGTGCTGCATGAAGCTGCAGAAGCACAAAAGCGTCTGAAGAAATCCGGGTCGATGCGGCTTGGGCTTCATGACCTCTAAACCTTAAAATAAAATGCAGCGTAAAATTTCCTTAAGCATATAATGGCGGATTTTGTGTCAAGGAAAGTGGACCAGAGATTACAGCGATTAAAAAAGAGGTTTATGTTGAACAAAAAGAAGAATTTACGGCCCAAGAATGAGAATTTAAATTACTCTGTGTAGTGGTAGCTATAATTTTTTTATTTTTAACTGCCTACATAATTACTGTTCAAGTTTCTAAAGCGTACTAAGTGGTCGTTATACTTGTAGGTTCATCATCATCTTCCTTTTAACGTCCCTACTGCTGGGACATAGGCCTCCTCTCTGTGAAGTGGGAATGGGCCATAATCCACCACGCGGGCACAGGTGCGGGTTTGTGGATGCCATATGTCTTCAAATTTTTGGTCCCAGGATATGCCGGTTTCCTCACGATGTTTTCCTGTGGTGATAAAATAATTTACACTAAGTGATGCGCCTGCCTGGTTTCGAATCCACAACCTACGATACGTAAGTCAGGGCCATTACCACTGGGCCACCACTGCTCCCCACTGAGCAACTACTGCTCCCAGTTGGTTTTTTTGTTTGCTTTTTTGCACACATACTAGTGGTTACGTTAACGGTTTCGTGAGAAGACAGACCGATGGATAGGATTAACTTAATTGTTATTTTAATAGCTAGTATTCTGTCTTCTTCTGCCTACCCTTTTCCCACTTAAGGTGTGTTCGGTTCTTCTTATTTCACGGCGCCAAGACGTTCTGTCATGTGGTTTCGGGTAAAGTAATTGCTGCTTCCTAAAAAACTTCGTCATTCTCGCAACTAACGAAAAGGCTAAATTTCTGTACTAAATATAAAATTGCTATCTAGTAACAAGTCTAAGAATAGACCCCTCAGCAATTAACTTCTACAACATAAGGCTCTGCTTTGAAAACCACACTATCTAATTAAACAAAGAATTTCGCACGCCTACGCAGTAAAGCACTTTTATACGTAACGGTAGTCCCAATAAATTAACGCCTATTTAAACATTTTCGAAATGAATTTAATTGTACATTTTCTCGCGCAACAGTTCGTGGCCATTTTGTTTGTTTTGTCTTTAAATTGAAATTTAAATGCAATTTAAGATGGTTCACCGAATAAATTTTTGGTCTTAATAAGGCTGACGCCACTTAATGCCTTTAACTGTCTCCAATAAGTTAATTTTTGTGGGTATATTTATTTAATTTTCGGTGTAAAATTTTTGGCTGTGAATAAGGAAGTTGGAAAGCTATTGTTAATATTCAATCGGTGCAGCCATAATATTGAATGTCGGTGAGCCAAACGCATTTTTCGCAGAAAACGTATTTTTACTGTTTTTTCAACCAACCACAAATTGAAAGCAAGATTTTACTAGAACTGTTTTTTGGGTATTTAGTATCAGTTGCTATTTAATGTTTCTGATATACTTATAATAGTATATTATGCAACTAGTGAATAAAGGACGGTTTTAAAGCGAGGGCCATAGATGAATCACGAACAAGTGAAGGATTCTAACAACTGAATCACGACCGTAGGGAGTGATTCATGATGATTGGATCACGAGCATAGCGAGTGATTCAAGTGTTAGAATCCTGAACGACGCAAGTGATTCATGGCCCTCGATATAAATCCGTTTTATTCAAGAGTTGCATACTATATTTTATACCATGACTTCGAGAAAAAGAAGGATTTAAGCCAAAAGCACAAGGAATAATAATAAATAAATAAATAGTTTATTACCTTCAAAGTTTACAGAAAATGAGAAACCTTAGGGCTTCACATTTTTTGTAAATTGAAGCTGAGCCTTTGAGTTTGAGTTACCTAAACAGCACCTGTGTTTCAGGGGCCAGTGACCACCACCGTTAAGTTAAATAATTATAATTAATTAAACACCAATGCAATTAATATTAGAATTACAATCCAAATAAGTATTCACTAAACATCCTAGACCAAAATAAAATCATTATCAAAAGCCTAAATATAAACAAACTCAAAATTAAATCGACGAAGGAGTTTGAAATTCGAATATTCTTTGCACAAGAAGTTGTATCGAGTATTTTATGCGCAAGTAGGTTGTATTGCATTGGATGGAGGTCAAATATATATTGGTGTGTTCTAAATTCAAACACCAAAACAGTGATTAAAAGTGCTTTTTATTCACTGTTTTCAGTGAATAAAATAAGCTTTTTAGAGGGGGAATGGTATAAAAATATTTTTGTAGTTATTATGTCAGATCAGATTTAGTTACTCTGATAAATTAGAACAATAATATGGCAAAATTAAATGAATTTGTTTGGAATCGATCACGTGACATTTGAGCTTTTGACAGTTCTTAACGCTAATGTGCGATTATGTGTGAGTACCATGTTCTTATTTATTAAATGAATGAATTTACCTATTAGTGCTTATAAAATTTCATACCTATACGTAATATAGTAGTGTTATACTAGGTGTATCGTCCTCAGGTATATGAATTAATGTATGCAGGAAAATTTTGCGAAACACTTTTATTTCAAGAGTAAGTGTGGAGTTTCTTATACGTTCTTCTCCATAACAATCTACCTTTGCGAATGGGCAATAGAATCTTTTTTTATTTATATTTTATGTTGTTTTCTACTTTTAAAAGTGCAGCTTAATGGCCTAATCTAAATTTTAAAAAAATACTTTGACTTAAATGAAATATAACTTAATCAAGAGGCTCACAAGTAACATAGCGATTGGAAAAAAGTTAAAAATGTTTGGGAAACCGCTATCAAAATGCCACGTCATCATTTCGTTTTGTTTTAGCATTCCGATCATCGAGAACCCCCGACGGAAAAAGAGGGGTGTTATAAGTTTGACGTGTAATGCTGTGTATTTGTGTGTCTGTCTGTGGCATCATAGCTCCTAAACGGATGAACCGATTTTGATTTAATTTTTTTTTTGTTTGGTGATTTTGTTGAGAGTGATCTTAGCTATGTTTGAATAAAATCAGTTCAGCCGTTCAAAAGTTATGGGCGTTTTACTGTTTGAATCGCGTTGTTTTCGCAAGATATCGTGTCATAATTACGTGTTCAATAGATTGCCGATCGAAGTGTATTTACTATGTACTAGATAAATTATGTAGCATGAAATAAAAATGTGTCGGGGTTTTTTAAATTTTGAAAATTTACTTGTCTTTAATAAAACTGCACTTTAAAAGGCAGAGAATAATTTTCTCTGCCTTTTAAACCCTAATCTTCTTAGTCGAATTAAAATACAAAGGCACTATATCTTCAGCGGTTAAGTGGTTTCCAAAGCTGGATTAAAGGCTTTTTAATGTCATACCTGAATGCTCATAATTTAAGATGAACAATAAAAAATGGTCTTCATTTATAATACTCAGGAGCTTATTCTAGGTTTCACGAAAATAATTTCATTTGATTTATTTTTGTTATGTTTTTGTTGACCTCTTAAATTTTTTGGGACTACATCAGTAAGGTACTTTGTTTGAGAATACTACAGGTTTTATGAAGTGCGTTACCATCGTATATTGAAACTTTAACCTTATTTAAAAGGGTATTCGGTCCTTGATTGACTAACTTGACTACAAGATAAAATAATAATACCTTAAGGAGTTAACAAAAATGATTGGGCATATAGCTTAACAACTTGATAGTTAAAACGAAACGTGGCTTTGCCTATTTTATCACACGAACATAATTAATAAATATGACACACAACAATTATGAATCTTCTCATCAGTAAAATGAAACTAATACAGGTTCCAGAGATTACCTCTTACAAACAGACAAAACTTTTCATCTTTAGTAAACCAAAGAAGATTCATTTATAAAAATCAGCCAAGTGCGTGTCGGATTTCGCACATTTAGGGTTCCTTACCAATTTATCAATATATTGGTATTTTTTAGTAAACTATAGGATAATAAATATTATCAACAAATTTCAAGTTCATAGATCAAGGAAAGTTAAATAAAAATTCGGAACAAAATGTGTGACAGACAACAGACACACAGACGGACACCTGTCCTAAATAATAATTATTAATAATTAAATCATATTTTTCAGTGAATAATTTTCCTAAGACCGAATATTTTCTCCCAATAGTAATAGTATTAGTAATATATCAATGTGGCGACGCTTGGGGGAGGTCTATGTCCAGCTGTGGATGTCTTTTGGCGTATTTGATGATGATGATGAATTTCTCTCAATCCCACGAAAGCTTAAAGATTCTCAATAATTAATAAAACGTCATTCGAAATAAAAGCTGGTTGATTAAAAACAGGACTTCTGTAATGGATTCCGTTGAGTCGTACATAAACCAATTTCTCATTTTTAAATAGGTCGGATTTTCCTTTTCGAACATTAATTTCCACTGAATAAAAATCAGGGAACCCATATTTTAAAGTTGCTGGATTTTGTAGGTCTTATTAATTAAACTACATCGTGGCAATTTTCATTGTTTCAGTTTTCACAAACCTTTTGGGAAAAGCCTTCCTTTCCAAGAAATTAATTATCATTTTGGTGCTGTGAATGTTATTCGATCTCTTACCCGAAAATAACCTAAAAGAAGTGACTGTTTACTAGTGAGAATGATCGTCAAAAAATCAGTCGAAATATCTGGTGGCGAAATATAATAGAGTTCCGACAGTTGTTATTGCTTATGGATTTGTCTAGAACCCCAACATGCTCTTATTATATGTTTTACGTAGCTTTCTTTTCTGATACAGACTGCCGCTAAAAACCTGTCCAAATCAAAATCAAAAATCATTTATTTGCGTCAATAAGGTACAGATAATAGAATAAAATTTCCCTAATAGAATAAAATAAAATAAAATAAAATAATTACAGATCTCTTATTCCGCCTTTAATTTCGGCCTGCAAATTAGTCATAGAAGTTATTTTGTCATTACAGTCAAAATTCATGCAAGCAGTCAATGCAAATTAAGATTAATTAAAAATAAATTATATCACATAAATTAAAATGGCATTATCTACCGCTTTACAACTTATAATCCAAAAACGCCAGTACACTGTAAAAGCATTTATCAATAAGTTGATTTGTTAAACTACGCTTAAATTTAAAGTATAGTAATGTTTTTTGGCACTCAGAATTTTATTGTACAATTTAATGCACATAATATAGCTGTTGTTGGATGTTAGTATGAGATTAGTGTTTGGTCGATGCAACTTGTTAATATTATGTGATCGAGGGGCGTTATAGCTTGTCGCATACTCAAAAAGACCCTTATGTTTGAAAAAAAATATACATGATTCCAAAATATACATGCATGGTAAAGACAAAATTTTGTATTTTCGACAAGATTATATTTGTTTCAAACCGAACACTTTTTTTGCATTATGAATTCTTGATCAATTTCAACAAAGCGACCCCAAAGTCATTACATTTCAGTACATTTATAAGCAAGTTAGCTATAGATTGACAAGCACTCATCCCCTTTTAACCAGTATTATCAGAAAAAAATAACCATAAAGGTTATAGATAAATAATACATGTTTTGCCGACAAAATATGATGAAAACAATTAATCATACATCGAAACCTTAACATATCTCAAAGGTGAATCAAAGGTTTCAATAAGTTAAAATTCGTTAATTTTGCTCAGAATTCAATTTATCGATAACTCGTACAAAACTTTTGACTTGAATTTATGGTTATAAAGACGAACTTTAAGAAAATAAATCAAATTATTTTGGTCATCATTATCCAAGCAGTTTTGCTTGGTAAGTAAAACTGGGTAGATTCAGATCGTTAACGAAAATATAGTATAGATAGTTCAACTCAACGCGTGCGCTTGTTATTATACATTACGCATTTGTGTGGCAGTGACGCGGCAGTCTTAGTCCGAGCAAACAACCACCCACACATACTTACACACATACATAGCGCCGCGCGCAAAGATGAGTTGAATTATCACATTTGAACTAAATTCTCCTTTTTTTCTTATCTTTATGCTTTACATAAGCTAGGCAAAAATATTTTGATTACTAGCATTTGCAAGCGGCTTCGATCGCGAGATTGTCGGTAATTACCGAAAGAGAACTTACGAACTACTGGGATAAGATATACAGATCTTCAGTTTTATAATGTGAGTAGGGTTTCATCTATTCCGAAACCTATGTATTTAGAGCTCTTTTTGAATGAGTTTGTACAAGAAATGTACCCTACTTATGTCACAAAGTAAGTAAATGGTGGCACACCGCAGAAGAGAATTGATTACCGTCTTACCAATTACCTACCAGTTTCGTTTTATATCCCAGCCTAGCCTTATTTTTTCGAAGACTACATTGATCGATCTTGAGTAGTTCGACAGCTAATTCGTTCGCTTAAATATCGGCTTACACATGACTAATCATCGCTAAGTACTTAGAAAGGGTAAGTCAGCACTAGGTCGAGACGGCACTCATCGCTGGCCGACTAGTACCTACAAGCGAGTGTAGGTAAGTGGTGACAAAATTAGTATTAGCTGGAATATTATTCTTTTAAAGTTACTTTCCGTAATAGAGTCCTTTCGCACAATATGTCCCACCTCTTTGTCTACTCCTTCATGGCCTACCAACTGTACCTTTGAGGATCTGAACGTGGCGATGGCGAATTACAGACCTATTTAAGTAGCAAGATACTGGTCGAACAAAAAATGGTTAAGACTAAATTTGAGTAATACTCCAGACGAGCTCAAGGTTTTATATATATTTATCAAGATGACCGATAACTGAAGTAATGAAAGCTTGCCAACTTTGATTTGGAAATTTGGCATAATCTTATGTCTTATTTGACAAGAAATTCTAATGTCTATAGTTACATACAAAGAGATATTCACAATGCTCGATTAGTTTCATTTTGTGGCGGTATACTCGTACTGTAATTTAAACTTAAAATACCGAACTGGATTACATAATTTAACCATCACATTACCGTACTGTATTTAACTACTTTTTTATTTTTATCTAAATACAAAACCCCGAACCCCTGCTAAATACTTTTCCAACAGACTAGGTCTCGATTGGCTTCATTCCCAGTGAAGCGTTCGCGCCTGAGGCACTCACATACTTTTGTACGCCACCGTCAACTACATTCGTCTAAATGAAAAGGCTTAAATAAAACTCGAATGAGTCTACCTTTGAATAGACAAGCTGACGTGAACATGCTCTTAAGAACATATATGAAAAGGCGGGAAGGAAAACACCCGTGTTATGTATGGAAGTCGTTTTCCGGAAGTTTGAAATGGGGGCAAACTGAGTGTGGTACAGAATTATGTTTCGTGTTATCAAAGCATTGAGTATGGGAGTTACTAGGGGTTTTGTAATCATTGGGTTCTGATAATTTGATAAAGGAAGCGTTTTGGTTGGGTACTGGCAGCATTGAGTATGGGAGTTACTAGGGGTTTTGTAATCATTGGGTTCTGATAATTTGATAAAGGAAGCGTTTTGGTTGGGTACTGGCAACGGGTGATAAGTGATAAAACCTTTTCATTATCCATGAATGAATGATTTGGAAGTAATCTCGTGCTGTATATTTGCTGAGGCAAAAAATGGTACTGTTCTTACCGACTAAAAAAAAGGAGTTAATATATTAACCCATTTGCCTGATGGTATCTGCGAGTCAGTGTTATTTATGATAAAAGTATGATTTTAATTTATATATAGTTTTAAATTATAGTAGTTTTATAGTTAGTGTAGGTCATTGTATCACCCCAAAGTCATTGCTGTATAAGTGACTTCCCTGAGTTTCAACACATCAATCGGTCCTTTCGCATCTAGCGGATTCCCGCAGTTTTAACCAGGTCATCCGTCCATCTAGAGGGATGCCTTCCAGCGCTGTGTCTTCCAGTACGGTGTGGTTACAGTGTAGTATAGCTATTCTTCTTCTTGTTCGTTTTCACAGTCTTGACAGAGTAGTGGTGATCATCACGTAGCGATTTCGGCATATGAATATGTATGTATAATTACTTACCAGTTTATTTAAAACAAAGTTTACCTCAAACTAAGTCCTTGTTTTAAATAATAGTGTTACAAGATTCATTTATAGCTTAGCGTCTAAGTTTACCTTCCACTTAAGTTGGTAACACTACTTTACCAGGTAAAGTCCTGTTGTATAACAAACTAGATTAAGGAAGTTTATTTAGGTACTCATCTACCCTATGTTGTCCTCGCTAAGATTAGGTACCTACCTTTCTCCTTCTTTGTTTTGTCTAAGTCCTTCATTTGACATGTTTTTTTTAAGTAATAACTTATATAGAATGGATGAATTAGGCGGAATGAAGAGCTAGTAAATGTTGTTGGAATCTGCTGGATATGAGACACTCAGTAGACGTCGGCTTTCCAGGGTTCGGCTGATATGATGATCAATTCACCATATTCACATTTTGAATTGTTTTTTTTTATATTCAAGAATGCAGAAATAAAAAAACTTTAAAATCTTTAAAAAATGATCTTTTATTTAAATCATCTTTAAATCTCAAAAACAATATCTATACCTATTTATAATATTAACTACTATTTTTACATCGTTCGATCTTAGATGACCAGTTGATTGTCAATAACGATTGAGATTGCTTTCAATCATCAGTCAATCAATCTATCGTATATCAATCAGTTTCAATCGTTTGATTGAAAATCAACTGACCGTTATTATTAAAGTTATGAATTTAAATATTAGAAATGTGAGTTTGTTGAAATGTAGTATTATTCTAGCTTTTATTAAATTGACCCTGATGCTTAGGATATTTTCTATGCGACGTTGGCACAGATTTTCCCTTTTAGGCTCCTGAATTAT
Source organism: Orthosia gracilis (assembly GCA_947562075.1). Taxonomy (NCBI): domain Eukaryota; kingdom Metazoa; phylum Arthropoda; class Insecta; order Lepidoptera; family Noctuidae; genus Orthosia; species Orthosia gracilis. The sequence goes on from OX387266.1 coordinate 32,425,592, forward strand.
TTAGCCACGACGAACAAAACAAACAAAATAATTCACGAAATTGTGCCGCTGATCTATTTTTTAAAAATCTCATCAAAAAAACTTAAGCTTTCTTCGCGAGCCCACCTGTAAGTTCTTTACAGGATAATCTATTGTTTCCTAAAAACTCACTTTAGAAAAAGCTAACGTATCCGTAGCAAAAAAACAACGGGCATACTGGCAAGGGCAACTCATATTTCAGATATAGATTTGAAATTTTGCATAGCTGGAAAAATTGGTAAATAAACGTCAAAAAATAACGCATGCATAGGCACTATCCCTTTCAAAACCCGACACAGAAAAAAATGCAAAATACAATGCTTGCCAAAAAATAATGGACCGTAAAAATTCGTTTCTGCAACATAGTTTTACTAAAAGATTGACGTCCGTTTGACAAGTGACAATCAGGATCGTGGGTTTTGGGATTTTTTGAAACATTCTGTACATCACTATTATCATATTTTACAAACATTTTTACACCAGTCCTTTTTAAATCAAAACTGTCGTTCTTTGTTCGAATTTTTCATTGATCAATCGAATAATTAACATATTCATAAATCAAATCACTATTCACATTTCGAATTCACTTTTCAAACTGATTTGTGACACTTCACACACAATGGTTTTTGACACTTCCTTATTCGATTTCCAAATAGATTCTTATCAAACTCATTTTGAACAGTCACATTACTTTAAGAAGTTCTTTTATTTACATAATTAATAAATATATAACACTTGCGAGACCTATTAACGTGTGTAAATCAAAACTGCTGGCCCACTGCGCGCTTCCCTGCATTGCTGCTGGAGTCTCGCCTGTGAAAGAAAAAATAAAAATTAGAGACCGATGAGAGAGATGCTCAGAAAAAAAAGGAATGTAGACAGTTTAGATTTACATAATTTATGGGGCAACACTCATTGGAGATGCCTTTTACTAGATTTAGATTTACTATAGACATAAACTTTTCCGATTTTTGTTCTCAAATAACGTTTGAAACTGCAGACGTGGGTTTGAATACCCAAGGAAAAAGAAAATAGTTTTGATGTCAAGCCATCTGACCATGTGTGTGTTTTTATTTTTTTTATCTGTTCTGGTCAGGTAGGCAGTCGCTACATGTACAATACTGGAACTCAGCTGCATACGTCTAGAAAGAAAGACCCCAATATAGTTGGGAAAAGGCTATGCTGATTTATTGATTAATCTAACTGTTGTCCGCGACTTCATCCACGTCAAACCCGTAAATATATTAAATTTATTTTTTTAATTTTCCAACAGGATCTGTTATAAAAACTAGCCTATGAACTCCGTCCCGTCAAAATTGGTCCAGCCGTTTCAGCGATTACCCGTTACAAACAGACAGATAGATAGTCAAAACCTAAAAATTGCGTATTTGTTATATAAGTACCGTATTTACTTTCACATGCATTCAACAAAACATTGTTATTTTGATATTACATACAGACACTTCAATTTTATTTATTTGCATAGATGTATAGATATGTAATTACTACTATTAGTCTTTAGACCTATCAATTCTTAGGGGTTTCTTTAGTTTATTTAATGTTTCCTTGTTCTTAGGGAGCTGTATGAAAAAAGTAAAATTTAAAAATCCCTCGGCCCATAACATGAACGGCTGAACCGATTTTCATCAAACATACTTTAGCTAAAAACACTCTCGATAAAATCACCTTTCAAATGATATCATAATCGGTTCATCCGTTTAGGAGTTATGACCCCACAGACAGTTACACAGGTACACACATCAAACTTATAACACCCCTCTTTTTCCGTCGGAGGCTTAATTTTATTTTGTCAGCTCCATGCACTTAAGTGGGTTTGTAATGAAAATAAAAATAAAGGTACCTACTACACCTATAATTAATAATGATCTTATATAGTGTAGCGTAACTTAAGAAAGGTCTATGTACCGATGTTATATTGTATGAAACTGCCACATAAAGATTCAGTAACTACACCAGTTACTGCCGATGTAATTCTTTCGTTCGATGGTTATTTTTATCGAGATTTATTTCTCAGATTTCTTTTGAAACGCAAAAAAAATGAAATTTGAGAAACGAATTGGAACAAATTGGAGAAAATTTTAAGAAAAATTGAACTGTAGCGTTTATTTATTCTTAGAATTGTCATTTTTTTGGGTTGATGTGGCAGTATTAATTTGTTTGTAGAGCTTATGTTCCGGATCAGTTGTTATACTAGTAATACTACTTATTTTTTTGTTTTCACACCAAAGGGCCTACTTGACGCTGGTAATTCGGTAGCCCGCTTGATCGTGCCCTGCGTTGTTGTAAGACGAATTTTATTTATATATTTTTAGGCTGGTTATATATGGAACATCATTATGTCTCTTTCATCGCCGAACACCTGAAATAGATTCATGATTCCCGTTCAATAAGCGTTAAAAAAAATGTGATTCGTGGTGCAAGAACGTATGTAAGATAAGGAATCTTCATGACTTTATAAGAGATCTCGACGCCTGTATCGATGGTCCCGATTCCAGAAAGTTTGTAAAAACTAAAGACGCGTTAAATTAATTTTAATTCCTACCTATCCTACTTGTGTACTTAAAAAAAATAATCTGCGTCTTAAAAATTTAAATAAATAGGACCATTGCCAAACAAAGCCTTAAGCCTTTATATGAGGCCTTATAATGTGCCTGGCCTCATTTGAAATTACAGCATTATTTTTATCAAAACGTATAAAAAGCTTTACAAGAAATCACATGTCACTTTATTATTGTCAAACAAACTTGACAGTTTCCTGAATTTACGAGGAAAACCAGGATGTTATGTAGTATAATAAAACATGTAATATGACGGTCTATTATGTGATATTTTGGTCTGTCAATGGTTATAAAAGTCCACATGATTTGTAAAGGCTGTATGTACTTTATCATAACAAGGAAATATTTTGCTTTGAAAATTCTTTTGGTTGGTTGACTCATTTTGATAGGATTATTACTTGATTTGTTTACAATGTGTCAAAATACATTTGGTTGTTTTATTTACATGAAATGCAAATGCTATATTAAATTTTATTTACATTTATTGTTTAGTTGTATCGGTAAAATGGTTGTCTCGATAAACTGGTTGTGATAAAAAACCGCGCGGAAGCCTGGTCCTCTTGCGGATCTCTACATTACTGATTCGATCACGCAAGGAAACTTGGAGCATAGCCCTCTCCATTGCCCTTTGGGTGACTGTAAGCTTTCTGATGAGGCCCATTGTGAGCGACCACGTCTCAGAGCCATAGGTCATAATTGGCAACACACACTTGTCATAGACTTTCATCTTGAGACACTATAAGTTAACATAGTAAGTTGGACGAGAAGATACTGCGCAACATCCAGAATGCTGCCCAGCTGAGTCGGATTCGACGTTAGAACTCTTTCTCGAAGTTGGCCCTACCCAACTGGATCGTTTGTCCCAGGTAGACACTTGCGGATACTTCGTAGCGACTAATTTTAATTTATATCTGTTCGCCATTCATTCTCTATCCCCCTTCCTTGCATATTCTCTCTTTCATTCACTGCTACGTTCCTATATTTCTTGTTATTTCTTAAAACTAAATGCGTTTAGAATTAACATTGTAGGCACATTGTAGACATAACTACCTTTTATTATTTTGACAGTAAGAATATAATGTAAAAAACCATAAATGTATGTAAAAAGCGACAAACATGTAGGAAATGTTAATGAAATGTTAAATTGTTATTTTCTTCACCATAGCAAACAGTAATTTTAACTAATAAATAATTCAAGATCGCTTATCGCCATTGTAAAAAAGTTGTTTGCTTGTTTACGACGTTTATTCCGTTTCCCCATAAAACCCATGTTTTAAGTATATTTTCAAGCATTAATATTTGAATTTAAATGATTAATAAAGCACCCGTTTATACGTTTATGCGTTTCAGTAATAACAATTTTCCCCTATAATTTTCTCATTGTAGGGTAGGATAAAACGAGTATTGCGATAGGTACTAACATAACATAAACATAACATCATGTCTGTTTTCACCAAAAGGGTGGGCAGAGATGCAATTTTAGTAGACCCAATCCAGACTCCATGCTACTACCTACTATTACCTACTACCTGCTACTACGTGCTACTACCTGCTACTACCTGCTACTACCTGCTACTACCTGCTACTACCTGCTACTACCTGCTACTACCGGCTACTACCTTTATTTCAATTTAGTGTTCACGCCGACTCTATTCGGTATCTCGCAGACATCGCGACACGAAAACGTGCCAACGACGCGACATTGCGCTTTCAGAGTAACTGTTGTCTGTAGTCAATTTTAGAATCACTTCTATGAAAACTATGTCATATCATTTCTGTCTGTCTTTATGAAGGGAAATTCTTATGTGCTTTTTGACTTCGTCCCATGTAAAGCATGTAAAATTTCTACAAATTGTAATATTATTCGCAAAAGTAAACGTAAACGTTTCAGGTAAACGTTTCTAAAGATAGAAAAATAATTTTCTCAACCATAGGCGTATCAAGCAACCCTGAACGGAAACGAATAATAAATTTTAGAAATGCTTGATAAGTAAAAATCATATCATCATTCAATCACTTGTCGACCAAACTGCTGGTGATAATGGTACTCGCCACAAAGAAATCTTCCCTAATGTTTTTCCCATAAGGAAAATACGAACGTCCGAAGGTATGCCGACTAGGATGGGAAGATCATTTTTTGTGGTCAGTGTTTCTCTTTATTAGGGAAGCTCGAGGGGTAGATGTTATTATCAACCCTTGCTCATACACCGATAAATTTTGGTCGTTATATTTTCGTGGAGGGTCGATCCGGTTCATAAAACAGTATCGATTTGTAAAGATAATATAAAAAAATATATATATGTAAAAAACACAAAAAAAAAACCGACAACCAAAGCAAAACAATCAAAAGTGCAAAAATAACTTTTCGGAAGTCGGTGTTGCAAAATGCAGACAAGAGGTAACAAAGACACCAACTTCCCAAACGAAAGTTATTTTTTAACATATTTTGTTTTGCTTTGAATGTCTGTTTTTTATCTTGGGATTGTATCGACCAAAGTTTAACGGTGTTTATCTTGATAAAATGTTAGTTAGAACAAAGTTTTTGTAGGGTTCTAGCTAAAATAAGAAGAAACAACACAACATTGATGGTTGCAGTTAAATCATAGTTTTTAAGGCGATGACAATCACTGACGATCTTGAGGGAACAAAACGCGCACTCGTTTCACACCCGCGCGACACAAAATTCAGTAGATATTTGTTTCTTCCTTATTATTCTATGACTTTAAAAAAAAAACCTTAGATCAAAATGTAGATACTTAAATTGTTTTTAGGATGTTGATAATTTTATTAAAATACGCCCGGCAGATTTGGAGCGATTGTCGTTTTTTTTGTCCGTATTAGAGTTGACTTACACTATGTTATACGAATAAATCTCAAAATGTTCATATATCAAATTATAAAGAAAATGGTCTAATATAACATATATTTTTGCCAAAAAATTACAACTAGCCGTTTAGACGCACTTCTCATTTTAAAATCAGCTACTGAGGGGTATCTGCGCGGGCAGCGCCTTGAAAAAATTTTCTACGGTTCTTGGTTAAAATTATAGAAGTAATTGGTTACTTGATTTCCACAAAGCTAAAGGCTACGTCTACCCCAGAATAAACACCGATGCATCACAGCAGCAAACGACTCATTTTATTTATTTATAATATTAGTTAGACATAATAAAATAATATACTAATATATCAAATATATACGGAAAAAGGAGAAGATTATAAATATTAGGGAAAGATAATACTAACCATTTTCCTAAAAGTTGGCAATATTTAAGCACGTCTTATTTCTATAGGTAATATATTCCTCAACCGAAGTGCTTGAATCACTTTTTAAACTATCTTAAAGAGTTGAAGAAATCTCACATGCACTATTTATCCGGGATGCCATATGGAAAAAAAGAAAATGCCTTCTTCCTTTGCTCGAAAAATAGAGCCACAAAATAAAAACAGATTCAAGGAATAAGATCGACTAACCGTAAATGCATAATACAAATTAATGAACAAACTCCGCTAATGAAGTTTCGTGCAAAAAACACTTTAAAAATAAACTGGTTCCCAGCTAATAAAAAGGTAAATAAAAATAGCTCAACAGCAGTGTTATAGTAAAAATAGTAGAAAGTTATTATAAAAATAAACATAATTATCGCGCGATATGGCAATATTTATTTTATTTTATGGGCTACTGTCACGATTCTCGAAATTATAAGGACGTGCATTCACAAGGCGACCAAAATGTCAATAACTTTCCCCCAGTTTTTGGAAAAAATACCGGTGCGTTACAAAATTGACGCATGTCAAGTAATGCGACTGGCTCTTGAAAATTCAACAACCACACACAATCAACCAATCTCAGCAGCCAACGCGCGTTTTACATTCTTATTTAACATTCGTTTATCTATAATTTTTGATCCAGATTCTGGGCCTTTACTGCGCACGACTCAAACCATAATAAAAAAAAGGTTTTGTCAAATTATCGAAAAAATAGATTCCTTTCATTTTGAAACTGAAATTAAATTACAAATCAATACGTGAGTTATTTTTTACGCTACCGTTGCTAACTACGCCGTAAAAATTCCTTTTCGTTTTAAAAACCATTGCATGCTAACGTTTTTCACGTCATGTCAACGAACATGGTTTTTCAGCGATCCATTATAAGTTGTTTAGTGAGTGAACGGCTTTATACCACCGGAGGTAAAATTAAATTAATGGAATAATTACACTAATTTATTCCAAAAAGTAGGTGTGATACCATCCACGTTGATTTACACTGTGATTAAGCCTTAATTATGTATTTCGAACCTGAAAGAAGTTTACGAAAATCTGTGAATTTAATAAATAATTAAGTTCATAGGAAATTAATAAGTAAGTAACTTCTGAACAAGTAATTAATTTTGAATTGCCCTTAAGCGGTACACGGAATGATTAGTAAAATTCTGTGAATTATTATTATTTGAATGAATAACTTTAGTATACCTAATAAATGTATGAATAACTTTAGTATGTACAGTTTGGCCGAAACCGCACGGCTAGGCGGAAAAAAAAAAGGAAAGAGCATGAGTTCACATGAGATCTATATTGTCGGACAGATCTTACGAAGCTAGCTTGATAGTTTGATAATAATCAAGCTATACATATAAATATTATATGTATAGCTATGACTTCGTATAAATATAAGGAAATATTATACTATTATAATGGTAAGTGAAATAACTAGAAACGTTTTATTAAAATTATAATTTTTGTTTCAATATTTTATCAAAACCAAAATCAAACAAATTCAAACTTATAATTATTAAATTCACTACAGTTATTCTGACATAGATTCTGCTTCAACTTCATCTTCCGTTTAGCCATCGGAACTTAAATCAGAGTCATTCTGCAAATTTATTACTAAGCGCGATCCCAGTAAGCTATGCTTTTCTTGAAATATTCAGCTACTTTAAAACGGTCCTGAGATCACGAGATAACGCACGACCCATCTCTGGATATTTATCTCATGTGCGTCTGACATAGACAGTCCGATACAAACGACACTAGCTATCGCCATGGGCGTTGACAGCGGACTGACAGCCAGTGTTGCCATCTTGGATTTTGAGAAAGACATAGGCAAGAGCCGAAAATTACGTAGAAATAGATAAATTTGAATATGAAAAATACGTAGATCTACGTACTTTTTTTCTGAGTGAAATGAAGAGGGTAAGGTAGGTAAAACTGCATAAAACGACAATTTAAATGTACATAAATGTAGCAGACAAAACTTTGATCAGAGATATAACCGCGAATAAATCTATGGATAAAAAAAAATCTGAAATTTTGTATGTCGTCTTTGTGGCAAATAAACACTTTTTCTTTCTTCTTCTTTACGATACGGATAAATGTTGGTTTTTGCACTATCTACATGTGGTCATTCATAGAAAACAATTTTTCTTTATTACGATAAATTCGTTTTTGAATTAGTTATGAGCTTACAAAAAATTCAACATAAAAATATCTGAATTATATTGCGAAATATTTTCAGGTTAGGTTCACAATACATTATAGGCTTCTCTTTCACGGCAACAACATTTTTCGTTTTTCACAGTCACATGAATCATAGTTCTATGGAATGGACACTTTGTTTTTCGAATGAATGACGTCACGTGTTGTGTGGCGGCAAAGAGAATGCATGAAACGGAAAGTTTGTTAACTTTTTCGCGAAAGTAACGGAAATTATGCCCATTTAGAGAGAATTTATAATGTTATTGTGCTTTGTACAATTTTGATAGAAAGTACGTAGATTCTGGGACTAGAGTACTTAGATTTGCAGGCAAGGCTTAAAATACATAGATCTACATAAAAAGACATAGAGTTGGCAACGCTGCAGATAGCGGAGCGGCCTGTATTGTTACCCCTCGTCTCGCCGCGCACCTACCTAAAGGGCGGTACAGCGGACTTTTCAAACTATACTCAAGCAGTATCGTGTTATTCAGTAACAAGGTACAGTTACATCAGGTTAGTCAAGATTAGAAGCTGATCCAAGTATAGTCGAGAAATAGCTTCGCAGATTGATTTTCAGAGAAAATCTTCAAAAGGTGCCTGGACTTTTGAGAATAATACCAGGGAGTTTTAGATTTTTACCTCACTAAAACCACCCCAGTGATCACCACCAGCACATAGAAGGGGCTTCATAACTACACTACACTAACACACTATTTGGAGTGTCCAATTTGGCACTATTTAGACACTATTTGGACACTATTTGAACACTATTTGGACACTATTTGGACACTATTTGAACACTATTTTATTTATTTATTTAAACTGCATGTACAATAGTGGTACATAGGCGGACTTAATGCCACAAGGCATCATATATCTATTATCTAGATATCCATCCAAATACTGCCACGATTTGGATGGATGATCGAAGTCTGAAAAAAATAAGTTTGTATAAGTTTGTATAAAAGACCACCCCGGAACCCAACACTCCGTAGATACAAAAATTGTATCTACGGAGTGTTGTTTCACATTTTCATATGGAATACGTTATGATCGGCATTCGAAACATGTTCAGCAGGGATTCGAGTAACATTTATTTTTCAAAATAGTACGCTTCGTAATTTTGACACAAGCGTTGTATGTGTTTTAAATATATTTTTTTTTCAGAGATCAAAACGAGATAATATTTGTTACTACGATCCTTTATTTTTATTTTCGCAGCTCCATGCTCTGTTTCTTTGTATTTACCTACTATCAATAGCCTTTGTTCAATTAATGTTGTTTTTTTTTCGATGGGAATAATAATTTTAAAAGGTAGATATTCTGATCTTATAGATTTATCTACACAACAAAAACTCATAAGGACGTTAGCAAATTATAATTATTATCTCTGTACCCTAGAGCGGAGGCCCCGCGTATCGGCAAGCGTAGCGAATCGCTGACCTTAAAAAATCGGCCAAGTGCGAGTCGGAATCGCGCACGAAGAGTTCCGTACCACTATCGCAAAAACGCCACGAAAATCACGTTTGTTGTTGGAGCCCCACATAAATATTTATTTTATTCTGTTTTTAGTATTTGTTGTAATAGCGGCAACAGAAATACATCTTCTGTGAAAATTTCAACAATCTAACTATCACGGTTCATGAGATACAGCCTGGTATCCTAATCGTGTTTGGACTTATTGGAATCGTCATGAGATTTACTTTGGTTATAAATGATTTTCATGGTAATTGAAGGTACCTCCAAAACAAAAAGCAGATAAAAAAAAAAAAAATTGCAATAAATTCTAACCGACTTCCAAAACAAAACACTACAAAGTGAAAAATAATTTTCTTATCCGAAGTCACTATTAAAAATTAAAAACAATGAGTAACAAAGACACCGACTTTGGAAAAGAAAGATATTTTTCGCTTTATAGTGTTTTGTTTATCAAGTCGGTTTGATTTTTTTGTTAAAATGTTTTTGTACCAATATTTTTAAAAATCCGAAAACAAGCACCTGAGAACAAAACTTAACAAGATGTCAATAACGATTTTAATACAGTTTTAGGTATTGGTCAGTCGATAAGGTGTAAATAAGTCATGAGAACCCGATATTTCACTCATAGCAGCATCGAATAACAGAAATGAGAGACCAAATAACAAGTTAACTAGTTACACCAATTATTTCGACCAATTAAAAGCTCCAGTTACTTGCTTAGCCAGTACACAAACAACGAAAGTACGAAGTCGATATTTCAACTGCGTAACACTATAGAAATGTTTTAGTTCTGCACCCGTACCATGAGCTCTTAGTGCAAGGATATTTCCAGTGTGAGTAAGGACAAATGTGTCTGACTTGTATATTCAAATCTTTTACTCACACTGTACTCACCTTGCTCTATGAACTCTTAGTAATCCCTGATCGCATTTTACTAAATTCAACAATTGCATGGCTTGCTAAATAGCGGGCGAGTACAATGGCTGTTGCGCGCTAAGCGAAGCACGAAACTGCTGGTACCTTAGATCGTTTGTGATTTTACTGCAAGTAAAGTATTTTAGATAGATTTAGAGATTAGAGATAGATTTTACTGCAATAGTATTTGATGTAAAATGTTGTTTGTGTTGAGTGAAAACTTTGTGAGTGTTTTTGTACAAAAAGATTCACTCTCTAAACCGCTCTCTCGGCCACCGAACATTCGGTGACACTCAGTTCATTTCGCGGGTGACAGGTTCTAACATGCACCTTACAAGTGGTGGTCAGCAAACGCAAAACAGTATCGAAGCATAGCAGAACTTGCTAAGATTTATTTATCTTCTCCCGGTAGCAGTTTACGTTTATATAGTGAGCGGCTGTATTAAAAAGCAGGCATAATTAAATGAGTAAAAGAGCGCGCAATCGTTTGCTATCAACAAATACTGATAGATATGAAGTAGTAATTAAGCAAATTTATATAAAACAATATTTTTCTGCGTAATATTACGTGTTATTGTTCATGATTTTGTATTCGGTATTCGGCCAAATAGTAAAAAAGCAGCCGAATAGGCCGAACAGGAATAGGCATCACTAGTTTACATCGACATAAATCATGTTCCTTGTATCCGGGGTACATAGTTTACAAGGAGTTTAGTGTTACAAAATGAGGCCTCTTGATCGGAACGATACGTGACGATACGGTCAAACAAATTTGCCGTGTGAGGACGATAATTGATTGCTATATCAGGTTTGAGACTGCTTACAACATCTGTATTTTTGTAATACACTGGCTTTTCCCTGCAGCTTCCCTTTCGTGATTTATTCTACAGGGAACAAACATTTTCAAGGATAAAACAGAATATGAGAGTATGGCACTCCACGAAAGCATGGGATCACTGAGATTGGATCATACTGATCCAATTCACAAAGATTACCTCTTACAAACAAACAAACAATTTTCAGTCTATATTAAATAAGTTAAGATTAATTCCGTTTCATTGGCTACGAAATTTAGAACAGGATTTGTTATTAAAACATTTAGGTATATATAATAAATAATTTACATTTATATATAGATAAGTTTCATAACAAAATCAATTTTGACAAATTACAAAATAAATTTTAACGGCAAAACATATGCAATAATAATAAAACAAACATCGCAACGATCAAACTGGGAAACGAATGACAACACCGACCTTTACCCAAATTTAAAATTGTATGTACCGATGTCAAACGAGTTTTTGAATTAACGCTCACCGAATTGATTGACAGTTCTAAAGAATTAATTCTGAAATGTTCACAGTTGAATTGACAGCAATTGATTTGTGTAGGCTTACGAGTATCCATGTAGTACTGAAAATTGGTTGTTACGGTATTCTTTTGTTTTGCGTTCTCTAACATGCCAATCAATTGTCAAGTTTTGAAACTAGACTATCAGGTTTATGGCAATCATTTTTAGGGTTCCGTACCCAAAGGGTAAAAACAGGAACCCTATTACTAAGACTCCATTGTCCGTCTTTCTGTGAGTCACCAGGCTGTATCTCATGAACCGTGATAGCTAGACAGTTGAAATTTTCACAGATGATGTATTTCTATTGCTGCTATAACATCAAATAAAAACAGAATAAAATAAATATTTAAGTGGGGCTCCTATACAACAAACGTGATTTTTTTGCCGTTTTTGTAATAATGGTACGGAACCTTCGTGTGCGAGTCCGACTCGAACTTATCCGGGTTTTTTACATTTTATATATACCTTAAATTGATGACACTTCAGATTACATTCTTACGTTGCGTTGGAAAGCCTCCCACTAGGTAGACCGATGACCTGGTGAACGTTGCGGGGATCCGCTGGATGCGAGACGCACGGAACCGGTCAACGTGGCGACGCTTAAAGGAAGCTATAAATGTGTGGGCTTTCAGATTATTATTATTTAATAGCTTATGCCAGCGGCTTCGCTCGCGTTGATTTCGGAAATTATCCCACGAAAACATACGACCGGGATAAAAAGTATCCTAAGTATTACATAATCCAGGTAAAAACTATCTTTGTGCCAAATTCCATCTTAATCCATTTAGTAGTTTTTGCGTGATTGAATAACATAAATCCATCCATTTGAACTCTCACATTTATATTAAAACATTTTTGGCAACAACAATTCAGATCATTTAACAGTCAATGATTTGTCACTGGTAGCCAAAGGTCCCCTTTTTTAGTTGGTATCTTATTTATTGTCTTGTGAAAACAAATTCTGATAAAATATTCTATACAGCATAAACTCTACAATATAACTTTAACAATTCTAATTCAGCATTTTACCTCTAAACTTGGCTGCAAATGTCTTGGCACCACCCATTTCTCCACTTAATCTTCACATAAGAAAACTAAGGTACACTTTAGTATGCATTATGCCTCGTTGTAACGATATTACTAGAACATAAACTCGATGGCAGTCAAGTGAACTAATGCTGTAATTTGTAGTAGTCTTGGCTTCTTACATTAAGGAGGCAATGAATACGAAACTATATGTATTGCTTGGGGTGTTTCTTATTGGATTGCTGGGTCTTTTATGTTATTTTTTTTGTGTCAAAGGAAATGTTTTTGGGAGTAGATGGCTAACTAAAGACTAGCTTGGTAAAGCAAGTAAATTAGGCAAATAATTTTATTGTAGACACATGCAAGATTGGTGCAATTAATGTTTAACACACGCTTGAAAGTGCTTTATTTTATCCAAGAAAACATTATGCCAGGTTCTGATCAATCCCTTTGCACAAATTTAAACCAAATACGTTCAGCCGTTAAGGTGTGAAAGGGTAACAAACAGACATACAGGCCGTCAGACCAACAGACAGGCAGAATTACTTTCTCATTTGTTACATTTTTATGGATTTTTCAGCCTAAACCACTGGGTTTGAAACATGAGATTTTCCACAAGAATGCCTCAAATATCATTATTTCGATATGTGTATTTATATATATATTATATATAGATTCAAACAATACACTATCGATATCATAATGACAGTTTCGAAATATCGTTACATAGAACTAGAATGTATCGATGTAACAAGCTTCGTACTAACGTAGTATTGGAGAAAAGTGTTCGGAGTATTGCAATACGAACAATGAAGTTTCTCTTAGACGTAGGACACCCAATGAAAGTGAGTATTATAGAAAGAATTTTGAAAATTCTTACAGGAGTTTAATGGTGCTGAACGTTCGTTAATTTTTGCAATAATAAAACAAACAAATTATGCATTACGGTTTTCAAATTGGCATTCTCTTTTATGTGAAAAGTTCTTGGCTTTTACTTTCAGTGAGACAATCAGAAGCAGTAATTACATACGTAATTATATTTGTCTCTGGACCAGACAAACAAATTGTATTAGTAATTATGTGAAAGCGTCTGCTCCAGAAATATACAAAAGTAATTAAGTGCTTACAACATTTTGTCCTAGTATTCTAATTGTTAAAATAATTGTAGGACTTAATTATATGACTACAAATGTCAATGAGCAATGGAAAAGTACGCTTTGTTCTGTAATTTAGTGTTTGTAGAAAAGTAACAATAATTAAAAAAACTTTGTACAAAAAAAATACTACCGACTTCCAAATAAAAAAACTACAAAGTGAAAGTCAACTTTATTTTTGGAAGTCGGTGTCTTCAATAGGTACTTATTCATTGCGTTATGGACACCGACTTCCAAAAATAAAGTTATTTTTCAATTTGAAGTTTTTTGCCGACAAACTGTCCTGCAGTTTGGTAGAAGATTTGTATAATACCCACTCATGTAATTTTTGTTGAATTTTTTTTTTTTTTTTTTGTAGGTATCTAGTTTTTTTTTAATTTTTTTACTTTTTAGTTGTACTTACTTAATTGTCAAGTTGTTTAGTAAGGTACCTTTAACGCCAGAATAGATTACTCGAATATCATGAAACTTGAACATAACCGGTGAAATGAGAGATCTGCGTAACCCTTACGAGCGTACTGGCGTTATGTTATGTTATTAAATGGTATAAACAATAAACAGGCATGCGATTGCAGCAATCCCGAGAGATTTGCTGATATTTATTGAAGAGTTCTGTTATATATCTTCAAAGTTCTTCTTCAGATCTTCAACAAATTAAGAAGGAACCAATTTCTTTCAAACAAAGAAATCATTTTCAAAATCGGTCCACAATTGACGGAGATATCGGTGAACATATATAAAAACATAAAGAAAAGATACATAATGAAGAACATAGAACATCCTCCTTTTTGGGAAGTCAGTTAAAAATATCGCTTATATTCCCCGTAGCGGTAGGCAGCGGTGTACCATAATAGCATGTTTAAATACCAAGTAAATACCCTTCCGACCGAATAACCGCCACCGTTGCTAATATCTATAGTGATTAGATAAATACGCAGAAGTTGTCATATTGTACAATTGTGTGCGCAAAAACAGATGTACTCTTTATTAAAGATTCTCATAATACAATGGAACGGCAATCCGACGCGATTGGGCCGAAGCAATTCGAAGACATGTGACATTCACCAACCCGCGCTGGGCCTGCGTAGGTGCCCGTTACCTCTCTCACAGAGAGGATGCCTGTGTCTCAGCAGTTCGAAAATTATAAGGCTGATGATGAAGCGCTACTAACGACCTCACCAGCTTAGAACCCAAGACCCAATCCTCAACAGCCGCACTTTAACCACCGACCAACAAAACAATCTGAAGTAAAATATTACAATAGATTTGTCCAACCCCGTTCTATTCCACACAAGAGGGTTAGTGGAAGGACTAATGCTGTAATTTGGAGCACATTGCCGGCACCAAGTAATGAATACATTAGTCTAACGTCACAGTCCATTTTAGGCTGAGCGTAGATCGAGGCAAGATTGTGGATTAGCTGTCGTTTTATTAACAAAGGATCTAGAGAAGTGTCATACGATGTCAGCGATGGCGATGGTTTGAATGCCAAAATGTACAGAATTGATAACGTGACATTTCGATAGCGTTTGACATTCCCATTGCGTTTGACAAGCTCACAGCGTTTGACATGCCCATAGCGTTTGACATTGCCATACATTTTTGTCATCTTTTCAATCGCTATCTGGATCCTTTCGATGGAAGAATGTCATTTGTAGGGCTTCTGAACTGTTTTAACCGACTTTCCAAAAAAGAGGAGGTTCTCAATTCAGTTGTTTTTTTTATGTATGTTCGGGCATACTATATACTATATACATATAGACTTCCAAATAAAATACCTACTACAAAGTGAAAAATAAATTGAATTTCGGAAAGCGGTGTCAAAAAACGTAGAAACGAAAATAAGAACATCGTCTTCCAAAATTGAAGTTATTTTTGATTTTGTAGTGTTTTTAATTGGAAGTCGGTTGTATTTTTTTGTTAAAAAGTTTTATGTTGACAAGACGTCTGGCTATAAAATATGAATCTGATCACATATTCAGAATATGAACAGACCGGGGACTCTCTCTAGTCAAAGTGGTATTCTGTCTGCGATAACATTGGTGACCTTTTATTGGATTCACCACTTGTTATTTTAGCAGCAACAATTGTTTTGACGGCGTCTAGGCCTTTTGAATCAAAATTATAATGAGGCAGAAACTCGATTCTGCACGTTGAACAGAATTGTTCTGTTTTGGAAAAATAAAACGATTCCACTCACGAAGACTTGAAGTTATGTGTAGATTGATTTGCATAATTCAGACCGAGTATCGCTTTATAAAAACAATGATTACGTGCACATGTAAACTTAGTTGTGCAAAACAAGAACGAAAGAAACAAAAAATATTTATTTTTAAAAATCAAGCTATAATATCAAAAAACCCATATATGGCGGAGCATACATATTCGCGAGCTGGCTGCCATATGTATCTTCCGACTGCACAGTATGGTTTTCTTCTTGTTTACATCTTTTTTAGTTTGTTTCATAAGCGGGTCTGGCTTTCCGTTTTTTTTTATTCACATCATTTTAGTTATCATTATTTTTTCAAATTACTTTTAAACTTATAAGTTAAACTTATATTTTAGTAACCACCACAAAAAACCCTTCATTTTGATACCACAATCGCAGGATTTCGAATAAAAGGTGAGACCGGCTCCCCCAGGCGTCGCCAAACTGACTGAAACCGTGCGTCTCGCAGCCAGCGCATTCCCGCAACCTTAACCAGATCATTGGTACAATTAGTGGGAGGCTTTCCATCGCATCGTCTTCCGGTTCGCGGTCTCCATTCTTAAACTTTTCGGCCCCTTCGGCCATCCGTAAAAAATCCACATTCTTGAAGCTGAAATTAATTGAAACTTCCTACAATAAACCTAAGGTCTCGGAAGATGAACGGCAACTTGGGCAAGGCTTATCCAGCCGTAAACTTCAACAAGTTTAATTCATTGGTCGAATCAATTCAACACTTTGTCAAACTTTTTGACAACCGGAATGATAGATTACTTCTGATGGCTTTATCATTTCACCTTGAATCAACTACAAAGGAAGTTAACTATACTGGCAAGAGGGTTGTGACAAAAAGATCGCGATATGGGAAAACGATTGTAAAAAAGCCAAAATGTTTGGGATTGACGACGTCACATATCATTGTTTGACAGTAATTTTGACCAGTACCTAACTTGAGACAATTGAATAAGATTAAACACAGATTTTAGCGAAATAAAAACAAATGAAAGAACAAAGAACTCGATTCAAAAATAGAATTACTAAACCAAGGACAGACGTTTGAAACAACAATTAAACTAATCGTCGTTTATCTCAGCTGATTAAATCCACACCAATTCCATCCTGCGACAACGTCTGACGATTGTCTAACTAATTAGAACTACTAGACGCTCCGAGATGCCGTTAATTAGGAAGACAGCGCTGATTCATCGCCATCTTTATACTGACACGAGGGCGTAGGTTAAGACACGCCTTTATTTTGTTTTTGTTTTATTTAAAAGACTGTTTTCTTGGTAGTAGATTAAATATGTTTGCGTAACAGTGTTCTTAGAAGGTTTTTCCTTTATTAAGGTTCTGTTTCAAGATTATACACTGTAAAAGTAATAAAGTAGAACTAAATACAGTTTTAGCTTATTATCTACCATCTACTCTGTCAAACTATAAAACTACAAACGTAGGCGGTGGGTTACTTCACAGAAATGTTTTAGGTATTTAACCTTTTTATCCGACTGCCGAAGGAGGATAATGTGTTTATCAGTCTTTGCATGTATGTATGTTTTTTTGTTCCTATGTGGCAAACGCGTTGGCCGATTTTGATGATTCTAACGTCAATCGATTCGACTTAACCTTGCGAGTGTCACTGACTACATTAAAATAGGAAAATAGAAAAATGGCGGCTTTTGGGTGCCATATTGTGGAGTCCATTTTTTTTCTTACAATCCCATCGTGTGGGATATAAACATAAAGGTTTTCATGAAGTGATTTAAAAAAAACAACACTAATACGTTTAAATATACATAATTCGGAAAAAAAAAATAACTAAAAAGTTATAAATAAAAAACTTTTTTTCAAAAAAATACTACTGACTTCCAAATAAGAAAACTCCAAAGTGAAAAATAACTTTCTTTTTGGAAGTCGGTGTCTTGTCGGTACCGTTTTTTTGCGTTACGGACACCGACTTTCGCATACTGGCGTGATGTTATGAAATGGTATAAACAATAAACAGACATGCGATTGCAGCAATCCCGAGAGATTTTCCGTTATTTATTGAAGAGTTCTCTTGTATATCTTCGAAGTTCTTCATCAGATCTTACCTGATTAAAATGGGACCAATTTCGATACATACTCATCCAAACAAAAGTAAAAACAGTATTGCTTCATCATGTTTATCAACGCTGAAAAGTACTGTCAATGCTTTTAAAAATGTCGCGTGTACAAGCCTGAAAAAATATTATTCGTAAAATTTTCAAGAACTTACCAGTGAGAACATGCACCCTTGCCGTCGCTGACTGCGCATTATCCGGCGCACATTGATACGTGCCAGCATCCGACGTCCGTGCCGACTGCACTAATAGCCTACTGCTACTGTGTATACCCTTCTCGGTAACTAAGGATATACCGCCCCGCGTCGAGTCGAAGTTTATCGTCTGTTGAAGAAGAAAATGTATTAAAAGTCGGGGATTTCTAAGACGACGGCGAAAACAAGTGACAGGTGACAGCCGACGGGTGATACCCGAGCGACCAAGTTGCCGTCTTTATAAATCGATTCGCATAACATCAGAAGGCCAATTTTCGTACGTAAAAATCGTTCACATTCAAATCGAAATTTCGGCGTCAACTCATGTCAAAAACTAGTCTAAATGTAAAGTAATTAGAATTGTTTTTGACAGTGAATGAGATATAGATGCAAAAGTTAAATAACATTATGGGAATTGGCTATCTGACCTTTTGGAGCGATTGGTCCAATTCACCTTACTCGTATTCGCGATTGGTCTAATTCGGAGTGTGTAATGATAGCACTGCTTGCAAAAGAAGATGTCAAACAACTGTCCAGTGCAAGACATTTTAGTTGTCTATTTAATAAAAGTCTGCACACAATAGTTATTATTTGTAATAACGATGGCTAAGTCGGTTTTAAACGTTTATTTTTTTACTAAAATGTTGGTGAAAATCTTTCGATATAAAAAGAAAGAAAACCTCTTTTTGGATGAGTACAATTGCAGGTATAGTGCTTGCCAAACTTCTGGGCCGCTCTGAAGTAGGCTTTCCGATGCGTAAGGCACGAAACGGTGCTGTTTTTGTATTAGATTTACTACTGTAAGGCCAGGAAGTTTGGTGAGAACTGTACCTAGTTATTAATATTCAGTAAATAGCACGGTATGACTGCAATTAAACTCTCTCTCTGTAATCTGAAAACTCATTACAGGATGAAAAACTACGAGAAAGTTGAAGACGCAGACGCTTGATTCTTTAAAAAACGTCAGAGAAAAATTTATTCCGAGCGTCTTTTCATCCTCAATAAAAACTACATCGATGCCAGTAAGTTGGGTACTAAGTGACTAAAAAACCGGTTTCAAGATTGCAGGAGTGCAGTAATCTACGCTTCCTAAAAAAAACCATGGACCAACGACTTTAAAATGCCAATTAAAATTTACCTATTTTGTAAAAGATTAATAGTGTTTTTTACTGTGGTTACTATAAGACTACCAGCGTTGCAGATGTTTTTTTTTTATATTTTTCATTTAAGCACATTTTTTGTGTTTCCTGTGCGTATCTTAAATACATAATATTGTTCTCTCTTTGTATAAAATCTTTCTTGATTTACCTACAAAAAATTGTGCTGTAAAGTTTTTTTCAGAAGGTAACATAACAGCATGTGGACTGGCATAACAATAGTTATCTGAGTGAATTTGGACACTCATGTTAATTAATAATTAAAAGTGCTATTCCGTACAACTTTCAGATTTCACAGTTGAGCATGAAGTGAGTTGACAACCATTCCTATCAAGGTAAAAGGCAAGGTAAAACCACCCAAGTTTTCACGGTAAGATGTTTAGAGAATAAACCGCTTTGCAATTATATTACGCCGATTGTTTCAGGGCAGATTTTATTTAGGTGTACTAATATAAACACGGTAATTGATTAAATTTTCATGAAATCAGTTGAGCCGTGGCTAGAAAAAAATAAAATAAAAATATATGTCACAGAATATTTCGTAGCTTTCCTTTTCCCCTCTAAAACTTTTCACTCTCAGATTTTTCAGTAAAACCTTTGAATTAAACCACAGTTCAAGCATTTCCCGTTAAACTATAAACCAGCTATTTGCCAATACTACCAACTCAAGGACATTTTAATCAGGCTGGCAAACGTTAAACGCATAAAGACCCTATTTGCATATTGCAATGCTGGCAGCTTTGCCATTTCTATGTGATTAATTCGAAATTATTTTGAATTTGAATTTGTGTTCCATTCGTTTTTGATTGAAAAATGTAGAAGTTATTGTAAATTGGATTGGTTATTTTGGTGAAGAAATGAAAGGGAGGGAGCTTATTATGTTTTGGTGCAAAAATCGAAATAAGCTTGTTATATATATGAGTATGTGTAATATGTGTATCACAATACTGAAACAGAAGATGATCGACGTTTCTGATTTTCTAACCACTTGTAAAAGTTAACAATATTTTTCTTAACTTCTCGGGCTTATCTCTTTAACAATACTGAAATAAAATATCGTTCAGTAAAGTGGTAGACGATCTTCAATAGCCTAACGATTGCCAAATGGTAACAAAAATTTTCTGGAACACTAGACTCGCAGACAAAATAAGCGATTTCAGATAAAACAGAATAGTCGAATGTCATACAAAGAGTTTTCCAAATAAAATATATTCGAGTACCTTTTACTAAGAAACCACTTAACGTGATACGTGAAGAAAATAATTTCTTGATTACTAATAATAAGGGCTACATAACTATTGACAGCTTGACGGGCTTGAGCTATGAATTTGACGGTTGACATGAAAGTAGTTTTTCATCGTTTTTAGGGTTCCGTATACATCCAAATATACATATTATACGCCGAAAAAGTGGTAAACTAGAAGCATGAAAAAAAAAATCAGGGACCCATTTGCGTAAAATTAAGCTTTAAATGGATAATTTTTGTAAGTCAAGTGTCCTCCTGCTTGCTTTTGGATATATGAAAAAAATCACGGTAGTAATATATATAACGAAATTAAAAGGAAAACTATCACATCTAAGTAGACTTTATCAGTTTACGAGCAACTAAAATGTACTAGGAAAAGTAAAACTTTTGTACATTGATGTATAAAGTTAATTTTGTATCTTCGTTAGAGCAATGTTTGGTGCTTTAATTTTTTATGAACGTTAGTAATTTTACTTATTTATTTTGGTGAATATAGCTGTTTATACGGAACCCTCTGTGCGCGAGAATGAATACTGATTTAAACTTCTATATTTATCACATTTTCTGGTCATTATGAATATTGGTACGTAACGGTTGGGCAATTCAAGTTGGCAGGGGGCTCCGTTTACTTTGTTGCTTTAACAGTGATCGTACTTATCTATTCTATATTAAAATCAATGTAAAAATTAAAATGATTAAAAAAAAACACATCTTTTTATCTTACAGTCACTCAAAGAGCAATGGAGAGGACTATACTCGGAGTTTCCTTGCGTGATCGAATCAGAAATGTAGAGATCCGCAAGAGAACCAGGGTTACTGACATAGCCCGAAGAATGCCAAACTTAAGTGGCAGTGGGCAGGGCACATTGCTTGCAGAACGGATGGCCGATGGTGCAGAATGGTTCTGGAGTGGCGACCGCGAACCGGAAGACGTTGCGTTGGAAGGCCTCCCACCTGGTGGACCGATGACCTGGTGCGGCCTGGTAAAGGTTGCGGGAATACGCTGGTTGCGGGAAGCATGGGACCGATCAATGTGGCGACGCTTGGTTCCCCCAAGCCTATGTCCAACAGTGAACGTCTTTGGGCTAATACGATGATGATGATTATTCAGAGAGCCCTATCAATTTAATTATTCCAATAGTTCTTAGCATATTGCCTGCTCATATTCCATAACATATAAATTTTTGGATTGGTCTATATTAGCTTTCATTTCATACTCATATTGTTATGATAACGAAATAATAATGGTATCTTCCACTTTTTCGGGGGGAAATTATACAGCCTTTGTCACTCCCACAATTGAGACAAATCCAACAACACCTCATATGTTATAATCCGTCAAACCGTTTGGGCTGTAGAGCGTATCATAGAAATGGACTTATATATACACATAATACATACATACGCTCAAAAAACATTACTCTCCCGCAGTCGGGTAAAAAGACGTGTTCACTTCAAAAGAGAAGTTTTTGACGTTTTAATAATCCAGCTATATGCAAAATAATGTTCAGCAGTTTTCTTAAACCACTGTAAAATAAAAGTGTTAATATTCTAGAAGAACTTGAGGGAATAATATTATTTACATACGCAGTAAAGACTTTAATCAGAGTAACAACTGCGAGTCAAAGTTGAATGATGTTTACATTGTTCGTTCAAACTTTACTTGAAGGATCTTGAAGCATTTGCGATCGCACAAATGCTATGAGATGACTTTATTTTTTTTGTTTGTCACTAAAAAGGGCGGGTGTCATTGACTTTACCATGGGTTTTTTCTAATTTTTAGGTGTCAGAATAAAATTATTGTATTTCTCTTAACAACGATGATTACACATTAAGGAGAATCTATCAGCAGAAAATAATGAATAGCAGTGAAAACCTACTACTTATCTAGGTCCTATTTTCTTTAAAATCTGAGAAAACTGTGACAATTAAGTAATGTTTGTTTTTATTTTTTTAATTTATTTCAACAAAAATTACATGAGTGGGTATTATACAAATCTTCTGCCAAATTGCAGGACAGTTTGTCGGTAGAACTGTATGTCATCAATCTTTTTCTTCCAAACGTAACTCTCTTGTCTCATGCATGTAAAATTACAGTAATTCTCTTACAATTTATACACCTAGAAATCTCAAACACGGTTATCAAGCTTAACGTCAAACTGGGAGAGAAATTCTCATATAATGTCCAAGAATACTGTGACTCCGGTAATTGTTCCAACGACACGCCTGCACTTCTAGATACGGCAATCTGAAATGCAGTCGCCGTGAAAGGGTTGAATGTCATAGAGAATGTGTGAAGGCGACTGCACAATGGTATGTGGGTGAAATCAAATTTAACAAATATTTGTAGTTATAAATGTAGAAATGTGGGATTTGCGGGGTAAGTAAAATGCTGAACAGCTTACAATTGGTTTATTATTACTTTCTCAACAAGACACAATAAAAATCTTCATATTACATTTAGGTACATCCTCTAGTCTTCGCTCTCAAACTCCAACCCACACTCCACTGACATATCACCTTCCGCCTCTTTCTCGCTCTCTCGTTCCTTCTCTCTCACCCACATTGCATTCAATTCCTCATAGATTTACACTATAAACACGCATCCTACATTCGGCCATCCTGCTACCATATCTGTCCCCAGATATGCATATTCTCCACACATGCCACTCTTGAACACCTTATTCACATACTAGCTAAACACTACACACAAATCCTATAGGGTCCAAAGAATTTAGGTTTCACTTTTAGACCTGGGCCAAACTGAGTTCTCTTAATTGATAATTTGAGAGATGCATAATTAAATAAAAAATAAACACGCATCCTTCACTAATATATTTCTATGTTACATTTAAAGAATTGCTTTCTTATTCAAGAATGACGAATTATCACGTTGTTTTATCCTTATTCCTTTGATAGATGAAGTAACGTGTACCCCACACGTTACTTCATCTTTCCTTTTTTGCCTATTTTATTTTCCAAGATAACAGATTTAAGTTGGTTCAATACGCAAAGCCTCTGATAGTCTGTTTATCTACAAAGTGAGGATAATCTGTTCTTGGCCAACTCTATAAGAATAAATCATTTTAATAATACACCTAAAGTTTTTACCCGACTGCCGAAGGAGGGTAATGTGTTTATTAATAACAATAACGATGACTGGCTGAATTTGCAATACTCAGGAATCTTTTATCCAAAAAATATATATGGTGGTTTGATATATTCTTACGATCTCTTCGTCGTGTCCCTGAAAAGCCATCGTGGCGTTATGCACGATGTTCTTCCACTTCATTCGGTTCTCAGCTTAATATAAAGGGTGGTCCAACCATAATGCACGATGTTAATTGTGAGTCACACCTTGACGTGATGTTTTTTGCCCAACTTTATTTGACATTTCTTTGTTTTAGTCTTTGACAAATTCAACCATGAAGAGGTACACAATTGAACAGCGCGTTAAAATTGTTAAAGCCAAACTGTTACCATGAATGATGTTTGCTATCGCGCTATAATAACGGACTTTTTGTGACCAGAAATTGAGGATATGGAGCTGTACCATATGTGGTTCCAACAGGACGGTGCCACTTGCTACACTGCTTACGAAATAAGGTCTCTTTTGCGTGAGAAATTCAATGGCCGTGTTATCTTACATCGTGGCGATGTCAATTGGCCGCCATGATCATGTGATTTGACCTTTTTTGGGCATATTTTAAAGAAAAAGTGTACGTTAATAAGCAAAGAACAATTCAAGAGCTAAAAGATGAGATAATTAGGCACATGAACGATATTGAACCTCAATTATGCTTCAGCGTCATTGAAAATATGGACCATCGGATAGAGTTATGCCACCAAAGCCGTGGTGAGCATTTGGCCGATATTTTGTTTCACAAATAATTTTCATAGATCCTATAATAATAATAAAAAAATTAAGATAACTCTCTGAAAACTTTTTGTTTTATTTACAATTAACATCGTACATGTCTGGACCACCCTTTATTATAATACTAGCTGTGCCCGTGGCTTCGCTCCCGTCAACTGCCTATCTACCCTACCCTACCTACCCTAGGCTACCTACCCTACCCTACCTACCCTAGGCTACCTACCCTACCCTACCTACCCTACCCTACCTATCTACCCTACTAATTAATAATGGTCAAAGTAATAAAGAGATCTGGCCGACCGTAATGACGAACATATGAAAAAAAGTAAAAAAATATACCCTATGTCCGTCTCCTGGTTCTAAGCTACCACCCCACCAATTTTCAGCCCAATCGGTTCAGCCGTTCTTGAGTTATAAATAGTGTAACTAACACGACTTTCTTTTATATATATAGATATTCTATGTTAATACTAACATTATAAATAGGAAAGTACTCTGCCTGTCTGTTACCTTTTCACGTGTTTATACATGAAACGACGTATGAGTAGACAACGTCTTGGATAAGCACATAGGATACTATTTAATCTGGTAGCAATAAGTATGGCGAAGCCGCCGGCAGAAGCTAGTTTTCTGTATAAAAACCACCAAAACTCCATTTTAAATTGTTTGTTAAAGTTTACCCCAAAAACCAATGAATAAAAGTCCAAACTAAGACACTGACAATCTGTTTTACAATATATGATGATAACTGTTAATTCATAGTTCTCGCTACGCCAAGTATGAAATTAGAACTGCTGACTTGGCAAACAACTTCGAGATTAAGCGGTGCAAGAAAACTTATGCGAAGTGCTTGAAAGCTTAGTGCAGGGAAAACGTTATTAATTTGTAAACTTTTTGCATTCCCAGGAAGAGGAAACGTTAATCTATTAATATACAGAAACGCGGGCAGATCTAGATACCTTAGGAGAGGACTGCAGAAAATAAAGTGTTGAAATATCTGGATCTTGATAGTGGTCCGTCTATTTTACCCGGATATAATAACTGTAACTGTAACTTTCAAATGGCAAAAGAATAATTCAAACAGCGGCAGTGGTTGCAGATAATACACATATTACATTTATACACATATAATATGTACACAAATTCACTAAATGTCACACTCTCCTTATGATATAAGTAGTGTTTTTGATTTAAATTAGAAATATGAATGATTGTGTTGAGTCTGGATGTCTAGAAACCATCTCAGATACTAACCTAGGTAGTATCCTCCAATGATAGATATACCAAATAATGTCTGGACTTTAAAAGGAACTGTGATCGGTGAATTTGTTTCGGGTATTCTGCCCAGAGTTTTCAGATAGAAAATACTTTATACAATTTTAGTGTTCTCACGCGTAAAGGTGTTTGTACATACCCACAGAAAAACTCATTTAGCATGAAAGGGAAACGTGATACACTCACAAAAAATTAAAATTAAAGTTAAACGGTCGAATAACATTTCAGGTTTATTAAATTGACTACTTATATTCTAGAAGATGAAAGGATCATAGAAACTGTTAATATCTCACAACGTAGTATGAAAATGTCACTGTCATCTGAAGTGAAGTGCCGAAATAAATGAGTGAGATACTGTCAGAATTCAAGAGACTTTCATAACTTTTAATAATTTAATTTACGAAGGATGTGAGCGGCAATTTTCTGTTCTGTTGGCGTAATCGTCTATGGATGAATATTATGTATGCGAACCGTTATGAGATTTATGTACAGTCAGGAAACTTGGTTGTTGAGCAGATTAAGACACGATATAGATTTAGAAACAAATAAGTTTATAATAAAAATAGCGGCCAGTTATTGTATCCCTGTCACCACGTTTGTTAGAGGCAGGTTGGCGATTTCATACTTCTATGAACACTAGCTTTTGCCAGCGGATTCGCCCGCGTGAACGTCAAAAAATATCCCGAAGGAGAATTTTCCCGTGATAAAAATCCTATGTCCTATTCTGGACTATAATCTACCTCTGTGTGAAATTTCATCCAGATCCGTCCAGCCGTTTGATCGTGAAGAAGTAACAAACTCACACGCACACACACACAAACTTTCGCCTTTATAATGTTAGTGTGATGATATATAATATATCTTTATATACATAAGTGTGATGTGATAAGTTCAGGGAAAAAACACATTTTAATTGCCCGGATTTGAAACCACGACCTCGCACGAGACGCGAGGGCTTAGCGTCTGGCCTAACAATATCTATTTATTTATTTATGTACACACAAACACTTAATAGAGAATATAAAGAATACAAATAGAAGCGCACAAAGTAGTGCT
Organism: Orthosia gracilis; assembly: GCA_947562075.1. Classification (NCBI taxonomy): domain Eukaryota; kingdom Metazoa; phylum Arthropoda; class Insecta; order Lepidoptera; family Noctuidae; genus Orthosia; species Orthosia gracilis. The sequence continues at coordinate 32,452,704 of OX387266.1, forward strand.
TATTTCAAAAGAATTACTTCCAGCATACCTGTGACAGGAAAGTTGGATGATAGACGAAGACGCAGTGTGTAGAAAGAAATAAGGAAACTTATAATGGACTAAAAACTATTATATATAACAAATTATATACAAATTGCACATAAACTTTGACTAAATGTTTAATCAAAATACATACATGTAATATATAATAATTACAAGATGGTGGAGAGTTAATACAATATAAGTAAAACGTAGTAAGATCGTCGACTTGTATCTTGAATAGATATACAATTTGGGAGTCACATATTTTAGGTGGAAATGAGTTCCACGATCGTGCTGCATGAGCATTTTATTGTCAATAGGCTCGCGCTTGACCCTATCTCACTTGATGGTAAGCGATGATGTGGTCGACGGTGAAGCACGCTTACCTAGAAGATACTTATTCACTCTTAATTTAAAGACCTCCAGATTCCAGCAGGAATTTATTATTTTTATTACCCACTTTGAGTAAAATCCATTTGATAATTACTAACGATAAATGAGAAAAATGGAGTCAAAAAACTTTTGTATATGAATGTAAGATCAAAGAGACGGAGAATCAATTGGACTAAGTCTAAGATGACATCACTAAAAAGTGTGGGACCACTGAGATAACGATAAATAAAATTATTCATTAAAACATTTTTTTAGACAAGCTCTTTTCTTATTTTTCTCAGCAAACTCTTTCATTTGATACCCATATCAAGCCTTACCCATACCCTCCCTTGTCAGTAGAGGTTGTGGGACTTTATTCCCTATTCCGCAGACCTCCAAAATGCTACCTAAAGCTGAGGCCCTATTAGTGCGTTGCGTTGTCGCAACGGATCTACGCATTGTATACCACACCTGCGTTGCGATGACGCACGATCTCGCAACACAAGAGGGTGACGCACGTCGCAATATGGATTTCAGATTCGGCAATGGATCGGAACAAACATTGTCCGTCGTTTGCACTGGAGTTTCTCTCACTTCGTTTCTTGTCCTTCAATCGTTGAAACATTGCGTGCGACGACGCAACGCAAAATGTGGCATGTCACCAAAAAAAAAAAAATTGTAAACCGACGCAGCGTTGACACTGAGACGACGCAACACAACGCACTAAGAAGGCCTTACAATAAGGGATATTTTACTGCGTTGAGGGTTGATTCTGAAGACATCTCACCGTGATAACTTAGGTAAGGTTAGCTCGAAGTGAGTTCGAGTTACTTCACTTGAGTGATCACGGTGAGTTTTTGTACGTCTTCACTATAACTGTTCTCACTACCAAGCTATGTGGCAGATCCAAATAATCAAATCCAGGTTATGATTTACCTGTTGCAACATACCAACATAGATAGAACACTCACGATCACAATTACAACATACCATGCATGATTGATTAACACATATTTAAATTTACAAACATACTTACAGGCTTTCACTGTTATATAATCCTCCAGACCGAATTTCGGTCATGGTAGCCAAGCTCAGTGGAGGCCAGCTATCGGCGCGTGAGATATTATAATGCACAAATGTGTGCGCAAACACGAGTGCACTAAACGACCTGAGAGAGAACAAGCGTGGAACCAACGGCTAAACTTGCGTTTCGATTCACAGAAATGTCACACCACCATCATCCAAACGGGCTGTTACTGAGCCCGGATTTCTAAAGCCAATTTCACTTTACCAAACCTGGGAAACGAACCCGGGACCTCATGCAGGACCAAACAAGGCAGTTCACGTTTATAAAAGATATTAGAAGGATCAGTGTATAGGTATGGCACAATTGCCGAAACTTAATCAGCTCCAAACTAAACACTACAAAGTCGTAAGAGGCAAGTTTAAAGTCCCAGGCAATGCCATTATCTCCGACCCAATTTGGTGTTAACAGGCCAGTGTGAAATCAACTTAATCCTAATTCCCAGTGGTATTCACATGTGGATGCGTCGAGTTTACGTCTAATTGCGATTTCGGGAATAGCATTTCGCTCTCATGGTATATAATAGACCGGTTAGGAGCACTAGAATCTAGATGGAATTACAACTAAATTCATGGACTTAGCTCCCGAACTAACGACCGACTTAGCTTGCAGGCTAACGTTTTATGTTTGTATTAACTATGGTTTACGGTTATTGTTTTATCGATTGGAAATGGTTTATTCAATGGCGAGGACATTCGTTGGTAAATACTTATATTCTAAATTCTTTTGAAGAACATTACCTCCATTTCACTTGAATCAGTCGCCGTGACAAAAAAAAAACTATGTAAGTAAATAGCAAGTTACGAGTGTAAGCCACTTGTCAAAGGCAAAGTTGGCGACATAGATCACAGAATAAGTAAGCTGAAGTGGCAATGGGCCGGCCATATAAGTCGTAGAACCAATGATCGTTGGGGTAAACGTGTTCTTGAGTGGAGACCGCGAACTGGTAAACGTAAGGTAGGACGCCCTGAGGCTAGGTGGAGCAACGATCTTCGCAGGCTGGCTGGTAGCAGCTGGATGACAGTTGCCGAAAATCGAACCAACTGGCGTGCAATTGGAGAGGCCTATGTCCAGCAGTGGACTGTTATAGGCTGATGATGATGAGATGACGATGAAGGCACTTGTCCCACTGCCGACGACCAGCGAGAAACGAGTAGTGCTAGAAAGTGCTGAGTGTTCTTTTGCGATGGGCGATGTATCTGAACTGTCTAGTTGACAATTATAGTTCTAATAATTGTTCTGAATTCATAATATGGGTATGTTATCTAGCTGCACTCAGATCGGAAATGTAGATAGAAATGACCGCTGGTTGGTCTCTCAGCGTGATTTCTGACCGCCAAGCGAGCATCGCTGAGTGAGTATTATCTTTGATGACTTTTGCCGCTGCGACAAACTAGTAGTGAGAGAGTTCTCGCCGGCAGTGTGAACAGCCAGCGATCAATTATTAATATATTATTATGTGTCTCTTTTATTGATACGGGATCTATATATTTTGTCCGTTTCTTCAGCGAGAAAATAGTTGATAATTAATCGCTTCGTCGCCGCGTCGTCGGCGGTGGGACAAGTGCTTAACTGCCTATTTGCGGGTGCGAGAGCGAGTGGAGAAAATTACTTAGGATATAATAGGTAATAATTCGAGCGTTACACCGCGACAAGTCAGGTGGTATGCATACGTTGTTTGAATGGAGGACTACCGTTTATGCAAAGTTATCAACTATGAGATGGCGGAAGGTAAACACAAGAATAGTGGTCAACATCTTCGCCCACATTGTGTTTAAGTGACAGTAACCTACATTGTTTCTACCCCAGGTGAAGTTTTTGGGAACTGCTTTCAAAACTAGCAAACAATTTATACATCCTTACTTTACTTTACAACAAAATTCATTTAAACACGTATTACTGTTATAAACGTGAAAGTTTGTGAGGATGGATGGCCGAATGGAGGTTTTACGCGTTTTGATGAAAATTTTACAGTATTTTTTTTACCTTCCTGGTGACAATTCGATTAGAAATTTTTATTAAGAGAAATGGCTAGTACGTTCACATGGACGCAATGCGATTCAATCCGAACTATTTGCACTTGAAATTTTTTATAGAAATTATTTCAGGATATGGCCTGTCGACGTAGTTGAAATTGCGACGCGCCATCAGAAAGATCCCTAATATAGTTTATACATCAGAATTGTCTCGCAGGCTATATAATATATTGTGCAGGAGTAGTAATTCCTACAAAAAAGAATAGAATGTAGAGCCGTGTGTGGCAAATAGTAATATAACAATATTTTCACAAAAAATACAAACAACTTTTTATTTGGAAGTCGGTTGTACTTTTTTATAAAAAGTTTTTATTTTCAACCGACTTCAAAAAAAGGAGGAGGTTCTCAATTCGTCGGAATGTATTTTTTTTTCATCTATGTTCCCCGATTACTCCAAGACGCTTGGACCGATTTGGAAAATTCTTCTTTTGTTGAAACTAAAAAGAGATAAATAAAAATCTTTTTAGTTGTGGTACATAATGGGTAAGTCCTATAGTAAGTAGTACCTATAATAGTAGAATAGATTAACCGAATGACATGAAACTTGAACAAAACCGATAGAATGAGAGTGAGCCAGGGTGCACTGTACACATCTGCGTGCCCTTTTAAATTGTACCGGCATCATTTTGTTATGAAATGGTGTAAAATATAAGCAGATTTGCAATTGTCACTATTCCGAGAGATTTGCCGTTATTTATTGAAGAGTTATGTTGTGTATCTCCGAAGTTCTTCATCAGATATTAACTTAATTAAAAATAAGACCACGTGAGAAGCAACGACTTTAAAATAAAAAAAAATCTTAAGGTTTACCTAGTAAAAAGTTCTCAGGTAACACATATAAAAAAACACTGTCGAATTAAGAAACTCCACCTTTTTGAAGTCGGTTGATAATAAAACATTGAGTTTTTTAGTGATAGTTGTAACAACATACCTATCAAAGGCAAAATAAACCCACATTTCATCATCTCATTCCTTTTAATGTATAATTCATGATTAATAGAAATCCGAAGATAAATCATGAATGAAACATCTCGATCCCGTTTTCTGAGAATCTCGTTTTGTAGATGACACAAACTGATTATGTACCTCTGAAGGAACAACTTTCATTATGATAATCAAACTTTTTGTTCGGTTTTGTTGGGCTTTCATCAATTTATTACTTTCGAAAAACTTTGTAATGCTCTATGGAATTGTTTATTTAACTCGAGCACCTCTGGGCTCTCTCTTTTATGAAAATACTACTTGATAGAAAGTGAAAGTCTGCAAGTGTGAATGTTTGCTAACGAATTATTCCTCAAGAGTTGAACAAAATAAATTTGGAACACGGATAGAATGTACGTAAGGCAAAGCACAAAAAAGTCTTCTGTGCTTTCGTTAACATGGAGTAGGCTTATTACAGTTTGTGGAGGGATGAACTGTTATCGACGCTTTCCGGGTACGTTGTGGACTGGCGCTTCGTACCGGCACTAAAATATATATATAAGGATTCCAGTGCTTTTGTTAGGATTAATGGGGCTTATACGGACTGGTTTTTCATCTCAAGGGTTGTTAGACAAGGCTGTGTAGCGTCACCGTGGCTGTTCAACTTGTACATGGATAGTTGTCTAATAGATTTGAAAGAGCGTGAGTGCAGATTGACTGTCATATGCTTTCTCTACGCATATAATCAAGTTCTACTTCCATCGTCAGCAGAACAGTTGCAAAACGAAGAGAACTGTGATGAGTGAAGGTTTTAAGTTAAGAGGGATGAGTATAAATGTGAACAAGACTAGGATAATTGTGTTTAAAAAAGAAGACTATGTGTCGGAGTGAGAAGTGAAAATAAATGATAAGAGTATGGAGCAAGTTAACGAGTTTGTATATTTGGGATGTATGTTCACAAGGGATGGAAAGATTGAAGAGGATGCGGTTGTGACCAGCCAGTCTCAGGAGGCTCGACTCGCCGTTTACAACATCCTGCTGGTGCCTACACTTATGTATGGAAGTGAAAGTTCTGTATGGGAAAAAAGACATGAAAGTAGGATTGCGTTCCTTGCGAAATATGTATGGTCGAACTTTAAATGATAGATTGAGGAATGATTTAATAAAAGAACGTTGGGGTTTTAAATACGGTTTGGTCATGTTGAGACGATGAATGAAAGATGACTATCGAAAGGTTTATTACAAGGCAGGCGTGAATGGAAGCACCGGGAGGAGACGCCCTAGAAAGACATAAATAGACCTTGTTGGCGATATTCTTCAGAAAGGCCAGACTCATAACCGGCGAGCGTGTATGAATATAAGGATCGTAGCCTTTACAGTAATTGACATTACCTTGGCATTATGACATTATCTTTGTACTATAATTGTAATTGTTGTTGTTTTAGAATATTTTGACATTAACATTTTGACATTAAGCATTTTGACAATACACAATATGACATTTATTTTATGTGTTTTATGTGTTGTATGTGTCTTCATTACATGATAAGCGTGAGATTCACATTTCATTAATCCTTTTTTTTTAAACTCATCTGTACCTATCTATTAAATTCTGACTGGTGTTAATAATAATCGTGATGTTTGTAACTATATTATTAAATTCAAATGTAATATTTTGCATGCCGTAAGGCAAAATGTATTGGGACAATTTATATGTATACCTACATTATCACCAAATAAATAATTTATTTCTTTCTTTCTTAGTCGCTGGCGTTCTGTAGTTTCTGTCTACCCCCATGGGAAAAAGGCGTGAGTCTATGCATGTATGAATGTATTTCGGAGATTTTTAAAGAGAAATGCTTTTAACAGTTCTAACAATAGAGTAATACAAAAAATAAACAGAGGTGGCTTGAAGTAGTTTTGGACGGTAATATAAAAATCCTGTTGAAACCGAGACAGTCTTGTTTTGTTAGCCGCAAATCGCTAGATAAGCTAACGGTGTCGCCTTAAGAATTTAAAACAATAATTTATATCTGCAATAGTAGTCTATCTTAGAATTGAAATGTAATTTTGGTATATTTTAAAGTTGTTAAACCCCGACGGAAAAATAGTAGTAGTAGTAGTGTATATGTCTGTAGCATCATAGCTCCTTAACAAATAAACCGATTTTATTTGAAAGGTGATTTTATCGAGATTGTAATTAGCTATGTTTGATGAAAATCGGTTCAGCCGTTCAAAAGTTATGGGCGTTTTACTGTCTGGATCGGGTCGTTTTCGCAAGATATCGTATCATAATTACGTGTTCAATAGATTGTCGATCGAAGCGTGTCTACTACTAGATAAATAATGTCGCAAGAAATTAAAATGTGTCGGTCTTTTTTTTAATTTTACTTATTTTACATCACATTGGCAACCTTAAACGTTTCTACTGCTGAGTCACGCTTTCAGATTATCGATTTTGTACATGATTTTGCGAATTTTAGAGCCCTCAGTAAAATACATTTTTTTTTTTTTTTATACCCGACATGCTACTTTTAGCATCAACGGCTAATGATTTTAACCAGTCCATTAAGGTTTGGTGACTGTGTTGTGTTTTTCCGTCAGTCCTTGTAATAGCGTGGAAAGCTACGGGGAAGTACTCAATCGCTAATCGCCAAAGAAAAGCACCATGTCTTACAAGCTCTAATATTGCTATTAATTCAAATGTATTCTTACCTTCCCTCTATGCGTCCAATTAATGGTATTGGGCGGTTCTGGCGTATGTCTTACAATACACGTCAGATTTATCGTAGACCCCGCGTAAATGAACAAGTCTGGGCCTCCCATGATCTCTGTCTCGGGTTCTGTGGACAACGGGTACACATGTGAGTATACTGTTAGAAACATGGGTAATTAGTTGGGGATAATTGATGGTACTAGTAAAGTGCGTGTAGTTAATAGGGAGAATAATCTGAGAAAGCCTCATTGGCATCGGCTCTGTGGAATTTCATTCTTAACGATATGGTTGACGCAGTGTTTGAGCAATCGGCTGCTCCGCTGCATGTTGCGGGTTCGATTCCGGCACGGAACATATATTTGTATGGCCTACAGATAGTTGTTCCACACACACAAGACATCCTGTGTCTTGTGTTTGTGAGTTTAAATATTTTTAAATGCAACCACGATACAGGAAGAAATTCCTAGTGTGGGGCAACGTATTAAAAAAATAAAACTTACAAAAAGCTGTACGTATATAAAATTATACTGCTGCGACTGAGAAAAATGAATTGTTTAGTTTAAACGTTATAACTTAACAATTATTAAAAGGAAAAATACTCCTGAGACGGTGTCCATCTAAGGACACATCAACTATCTGTCAAGGAGTTGGTTTGTTTGCTGAGAAAATCTCTTCTTTTCGTTGTCTTCATTGCTGAATGTCGTGAACGTCTTGGAAAGCTTTGACGAAGTCACTGACGAGCTACTGACATAATAACGAGACCGAGACCGAATACAAATGCCTGAGGCTAAATCCGTCTCCAAACACTATTTTTATGACATCAACAATAAAACATAGCAGCTCTATTACTACAAGCTTGAAGAAACTGTTCTCTATCTAAAAACGTACGATTTTATGGAGTTATAAAACAAAGATAAAACTAAGAACTTCTCACACTTGGCCCCGCTGTTACCTGTGGTTTCTAAGCTGCTGAAATATCTTTAAAACTCTGAACTGTAGTTGTCTTATTCCCTAAACAAATAAAACTGGTACTATTGTCAAACTGCAAAGTGCAAACTGTACTAACTTTGTAAATAAATAAGTTCTGCTCAAGAAAACACGTGCTGGTGAAAAGTTCTTCGAAAGTTTACAATTGATGACACTTTGATAGGTTTAAAACATCACCCGTGCTTTGAAAATATATGCAGCTAAAGTGACATAAAACAAAATGATACTTTGATTTAATTTGATCTATTTCAACTAAATGAAAACAAAAGCATATTATAGTGAAGTAAAATGGTGTGTCCATGGAGTTTTTTGCGCGTTCTTCTCTAGAGACCTACAATGACGCTTGCGAATGTGCAACGAGCTTCAATTTTTTTAACCGACTGCGCGATGTAAAGGATGGTAATGTGTTTATCAGTCTATGTATTTATGTTTATATGTAGGTACGTTTGTCTGTTCCTATTTGGCGTTCTAGAGTTACTAATGTGGCGTAGGCCGTTGTTGATAATTCTTACTCAATCGATTCGTCATAACCTTGCGGATGTCACTGGCTACATTAAAATTGAAAAAAAAATGGCGGGTTTCGGGCGTCATATTGTGGAGGCGAAATTTTATTTAATTTTTTTCATCGCGTGGGATGTCAATATAAATGGTTTTGAGAGATATAACACAAAAATGTATAAAAGTAATCAAAAAAAAAAGATAAGTAAGAAGTTAAAAATGAAAAATGTCAATTCAAAATTGGCATGGTTTATTTCTGAACTTGGTCACAGCTCGTTAGGCCTACTACCTATCTATGATAATATGGTGGAGTTTCGTCGTCAGTTTAAATGTTGTCAAAATAACGCTGAGCAAATTAAGATGGATATTCTCGCATCACAACACGTTAAAAAAAAACTTTTGGAAAGGGACAAGAAATCTTAATAGTGAACCCACTGTCCCTTTTAATGTTAATGGAGTAACTGAGCCACGTGTCATTGCAAATATTTTTAAAAGACACTTAAAGACAGATCCCCCTCCCAGCAGGCCGGCAGGCATATTACGTATCTTTTGCAAGAGCAAAACAAAAGCGATTTTGCGCAATAATTGCTCTTCCATACAGAAGTTTTAGAGTTGTTGGCGGTTTTTTTTTAAATAAGTAGTTTTGATAAACGACGAGTGATTAGAAAACGGTTGTGTAGTGACCTACCATACCTGCAGGTAATGCCGACTTTTATGGCATAAAGCGTTTGATCGCTTTGCTCTTGCAAAAGATACGTAATAAGCCTGCTGGGATACTCAAAACAGAGAACACAGCAGTAACACCATCTTTTACGGCGAAGTATATAGCTGCCATTATTAAGAATATGACTAAGGGTAAGTCCGCAGGGCACGTTAGAATTAGTATTGAGCATTTGCAGTATGTGCGAGTTCATCTGCCTAGAGTTCTTGCTATGATTTATACATTTTGCTTGCAAAGACACTCGTGGTTGTGCCAACAATCAAAAATAAAACTGTTGATGCGTCAGACAAAAGCTATTATAGGCCCATTTCGTTAGCTGCAGTTCGTTTTTAGGCAGGGGCTGTCGACCGTGTTCTATGCCTCAAACATACTGGCCGGTACTATACTGACAGGAATACTCCTGTCTATGCCATTTTAGATCTATCTAAAGCTTTCGATTTGGTGTCCTAATATTTGCTTTGGCACAAAATGAGGACAGAACTCTGAAGAGATAGTTAACATTTTTGATTATTATTATAACAACCAGGTTAATGTAATAAAATGGGCAGCGTGATCTCCGAGGCGTACAAATTGTACAGTTTGAGGAGTGGAGTTAGCCAAGGTTGTTTATCCTCGCTTCGTCTCTTCAATCTACACATGAACGGACTGATCCAGAATCTCAGCAGCACAAATTTTAGATGTTCGGTAGATGGCAAATTCACTAACAACATCAGTTACGCGGACGATGGTGTTGCTGAGTCCCTCAATAGCACCGTTTGAAAACTACTCGCTGTATGTGTGAATTATGGGGCTCATGGGCTCAGGTATAATGTGAAGAAAAGTGCACTTTTGGTGTTTCAATCTGCTGGCTATAAGGTCACGCACGTACCACCCGTCTTCATAGATGGTGTGCCCTTAAACAGAGTTTCAAGATTCAAGTATCTGGGCCACTGTTTTTGGATGACCTGTCAGACCAGAGGACATTGAGAGGGATCGCCGGGCGTTGGCAGTTCGATGCAATATGTTGGTTCGTAGATTTACACGCTGCACTTCTTTTTGAAAATCTTTTTACACGTGCAGTCTATGGGTCAAGTATACGCAGAGGACAATCAACGCCCTACGTGATCAGTATAACAACGCTTTTAGGATGCTGATGCGGCTGTCGTGGCACTGTAGTGCATTGGGCATGTTTGCAGACGCACATGTCGATGGCTTTCAAGCCATTCTTAGAAAAATAGCCGTCTCGCTGCTCACTCGTGTCCGTGGCAGTGGCAACCGCATTCTCAGCGTTGTAGCGGGCCGAACAGACTGCCCAATATTGTGGTATTGTGTTCGATTACATATCGAGAAGAAATAGATTATGTAAATTTGCAATTTTACCTCTACTGAACACAGACTTTTATTTAATAAATTATACAGAGCTTTAAATTATTCTTAATGTATTTTAAATTTAGTTTTGAAATTTTACAAGGATTTTTATTTTATTTTATCGACATGATAAAATAAAATGATATTATATAATTGTACCTAAATGTATAAATTAAGAAATCTTTGTAGATTTTAGTGTGATTCGATTTTTATGTATATGTGTTTTTATATGTTAATGAGGAATTCTGTTTGTTTTTGGTGTATCAAATTTTAAGTGTCTAACATAGCTTATAAGTATTTGTACGTACTAATAAAACTATGGATTTTATATCTGAAACAAATTAATAATAATAAAAATATGAAAAAACACGACTGCTTAACAATCGATCTAAAAAGACGTAAACAAGAAGAAAATCATGCAGTGCAGTCGAAGGATACATATTCGCGAGCTGGCTGACTAAAACCATACGTATCCTTCGACTGCACAGCACGTCTTTTTAATTCGCTTCTTAAGCAGTCGGGTTTTTTGTTATTTTGAATTAACATTATTTTTTTGACTAACTGTACAAAAGTACATTTAAATCTTATATTGAAATAAATTATTTTTAATTTCAATTTGTTTATTATAATAATTAATAAAAAGTACACTGGTTACATGGATTCGATTACGAAGATTATAAATGATGCAAAGAACACTGGGTATATGGATTCCATTGCGAAGAAAGATTATAATTGATAAAAAGTACACTGGGTATATGGATTCGATTACGAAGATTATAATTGATAAAAAGTACACTGGGTATATGGATTCCATTGCGAAGATTATAATTGATAAAAAATACACTGGGTAGGTATATGGATTCGATTACGAAGATTATAATTGATAAAAAGTACACTGGGTATATGGATTCGATTACGAAGATTATAATTGATAAAAAGTACACTGGGTTTATGGATCTGATTACAAAGATTGAGAGCAGTGGTGGCCCAGTAGTATTGGCCGCAACTTACAAGTTGTAGGTCGTGGGTTCGAACCCAGGCAGGCGCTTTACTTTTTGTAAATTATTTCATCACCACATTGCTCTCAAAAACAGTGAAGGAAAACATCGTGAGCAAACCGGCATGTCCTAGAACCAAAAATTCAAAGACATGTGACATCCACCAAACCGCACTGTACTGCGTGGTTTATAGCCAATTCCTCTCTATGAGAGGAGGCCTGTGGCCCAAGAGTAGGAACATTAATAGGTTGATGATGATGACAAAGATTATAATTGATAAATAGTACACTTTGGGCATATGGTTCCGATTACGAAGATTCTTTCACTGTTAGAAAAAAACACTACACTTTCATCCTGAAAAATTTCATGGTTCCTATGGTAGTACTTGTATTTAGTAGTAGGTAATTAATCCGACTACAGCGAAGTCAAAGAGAGGGTTATGATAACATTATTTTAGGTATTATTTTAGACTGTATTTTGATACCCTAACTGCTTAGTTTAAAGATCACAGGCCAAAATGTTATAATAACTCATTGTAATTCATGTAATGATTGAAATGATGTAGGCAATAGACAGAAGTTTGTTCATTAGTTAAACTTCAAAAACAGTATACCATCTTATTCAACGAGTGAAAAAGGAGCAATACCCTTTTCGACATAAAATCTCTAAGCACCTAACAAGAAGAACATCGAATATTTAGACACGTATTCGTAACAGCTCTATACATAATCGTCACTCACAAAAACGCAATAACCCGAAGGATATATAACCCTTAACAAAAAATAGTTGCCGTGAAATTGTGCTTCATTACTCCGTAGGAAACTTTGACATTTTGTGAGAGACAGCTGTTCCTTAACATAAGGGTCCCATTACACTCCGGGTAAAAAGGCGAAAGGACATTTTTCTGGCTACGTTTTTTTCTATTCTCTTTCTCCTTTATCCTTTAAAAGTATTAGAGAGGCTGGATGGTATTCATAGAAATGCGTGATAATAATTACCCATATCAATACTGAAGGTATATTTTATCCGAAAAGGACGTTATTCAAAAACATTAAGCGTTTTTCGTCGGGTTAAAAAACAAAATAACATTGCTGTACCTGCCTCTTGGACCAAAAATAACTGAATTCATTTTGCGCAAAAATAAATGAATTTAAATCATCATCTTACATAGATACAAGTAACTGTTATTCATTAGTATATAAGAGCAAGATATTGATGTTTTTAATACGTATAGTGATTTTTAGCTAATATTAGCAAACACTTAAAAATGAGTTCCATGTGAATGAAAGCCAATATTATTAGTTTTGAACTATTGTAACTAAAGTAACCTATGAATAAAGTTTACCGCGTTCATTGTTTAATCTCTCTAAAATCAACACAAATCACACAACTCCAACCCTTACACTAAATAAACTTTCGATAACCTAAAACAATATCGACTCACCATTTCCTACTAACTAAGAGCAAACAAACAATGTACTAACTTTAACATCGAATGAAATAGTAATAGAAAACAAACGGACAAAGTCAACATACGGTATATTATGTTTTTAGGGGTTGTTCAGATGGGCAACAATCACACCACAGGACTAAAAATGTAATGCTGGGCACAAAATTACAAAGGTGAACGGCAGATTTTGTACCGCATATTTTTTTTTATTGTTCGTTTATAGAATTTGGTATATAAATAAAGGCAACTAAGCCATTTATTTTCATGTAAGTTTACTATTTTTAGAACTTCGGATTAATTAATAATATCAATAAAAAGATTTTAATATAAAAACGTAATAAAATCGTGCACTCAACGCAGTTATGTTTTTAGATGTTACCTTACATAAAATAAAACAAAATTGAAATGATAATTAATTATTTAGAAATAGAAATAACATTAAATATAACCAAACTCATCATTATCAAACTGTCGCAGTCTGCTGGTGGATATAGGTATTTAGTAATACCCTGAGTAGGTACGATCCTCATCTCAATCTACCTACTTATTGGTAAGGAACGGCTAAACAAACAAAGATAGCAACAAACAATTTACTTTACACATTACCTATGTAACAATCTGCAACATTTACCTATATGTAACAATTTACATTGGTACACTAGTATATAACCTTAAAAAACAAAACTGGTTATAACTTTTATGTTCCAAGTTCTAAAAATCTAAGAATTAAAAAAAGGATTATTTATCGTATTAACTACCAATTAAAACAAAAAATATCCCAAAAGACGAAATTTTATTTGCGGTACGAAGTGCCCATACAAGCCTGCCGTTCGCCTTTAAATTTCGATGGCTGTCGCGAACATGGTGTGGTTTATTTACAATACAATAGTTGCGACTCAATCACTCCTGGGATCACAGAGCACCGAGACGCCTCGGCGGCTAGTGCTAAAGAAGAATAACATATTTAAAATATCACTTCTGGCTGTTGCCTGCTGATTCCGTGCTGTTACGTGCATCTAAATCGCTACATTCGAACTAATATCACACAATTCCGTTGCTGTAGGCAGCGCGCTATGGAAGTTATCCGTGCAATTTGTACAGATAGATACAACAGCTCGATTGCAACCATTGTAGCTGTTGCTTAACAGACATCGTCGGGTCGGCGGAACCTACTTTTTCAATGGAAGTTAAGGGACTTGCCACTCTGTTAGGCATACCTTTATAGGACTCTCGTGACCGAGAAGTCTCGCATTTTGTGGCTTCCACAATATAACCTCAAGTCACTACAAAGTGACGTTATTTACACTATCCAGCAACTTTTTTGTGGTGTGGTTGGCGTTGTGGCTCGTCTGCAGAGCACTTAGACGACAAGTGTGAAACTTCAGCCATGCAAACAATAGTTTTAGGAAAATGTTCTATTTAACTTTGGCTTCTCTACCTGAAGTTGCTTCCTTTTGATTTCGGCTACCATACGTTCTTTGTACTGCAAAATTGGTATTACAAATGGTGTGCTAATTATGTTAATGGCAAGGTTACATTTTATGTTTGGTGGGATTATTTAATGCAATTCGATAACTATCACTTACCGTTCTGTGTATTCGTACCAAATAAACATCCCCACAAATATTTGACGCGTAAGTCGCTGAAAAGATTCAACTATTATAAAGCAAATTAAACGAGAAGATAAATGAATAAGTATGCGAAATTAATTGGAGTGAACTGATTGGTATGGAGAACGCCGTGGATGTAGCCGTGACTAAATTCTATGATAATTTTTTAGCATAATTAAATCTGACGTTACACTCATTAACACAAAGTCACAAAGATTTCCGAAATGGTTCTCACTTTCGCTGATAGATATCTATAAAAACAAGGCAAAGGCCTGGTTCTGGTCAGGTTTCAGGTCATCTGGTTTTGGTCAGCCAGCCCGCGAATATGTATCCTCCGGCTGCACAGCATGATTTTCTTCTTTTTTATGTCTTTTTATTAGTTCGCTTCTTAAGCAGTCGGGTTTTTTGATTTTGATAATTAACTTTCTTTTATTTATAACTTTTTAGTTCATATTTTTTTCGAATTAGGTACATTTAAACATATAAGTATTATATATTTTTTTTAAATCACCTCTTAAAACCATTTATTGTGATACCTTACACGATGGGTTTGGAAAGAAAAAAAATATTGGGCCCCCACAATATGGCGCCCAAAATCCGCCATTTTTCTGTTTTCCAATTTTAATGTAGCCAGTGACACTCGCAGGGTTAAGACAAATCGATTGACGTAATAATCATCAAAATCGGGCAACGCGTTTGGCCTCTGGAACGCCACATAGGAACAAACATACAAACATATATAAATAGACTGATAAACACATTACCCTCCTTCGGCAGTCGGGTAAAGACACAGCCACATTCCATGTTTCGTCTCGCTCCCAAACCCACAAACTCGTGGCGCGGAAGATCTGACGCTGCTTTTATCTTACACCAGTTGACCTCACATACAAGCTCTATTCTTCCTTCCTCTGAGATCTACCGTGGCGTCGAACTATTTGTGTCGAATCCAAGTTAAGTGCCAAGAATTTTTCCAATTCACAGACGTCTATTGGCTGCAAATTTATTTTCTAGACACTCGTGAAAAATATGGTACAGTAACGTAGCTTGCTACAATCTTTGGACAGTTTCGAAAGGCCCTGAATTTGGCGGGCGAATCCAAGTCCTGAATGGAACTCGTCAGTGTAATTGGAACGTATCCAAATAGAAATGCATTCGGTAAGTATTTTAGAAATACTTTGGAAGTGGAAATTAGTGTTCTAGTTATTCATGGCCGTGATTACGACTTAGTGTACGAAAACAAGACATTAGATGAAAAGGTAGCAAACACTTTCTGAGATTGAACCTTGTTTTTAGTAAGATTTTGCAAACAAATTGCTCGAAAGTAAACGCTACAATTTATAGTATCTGACAGCAGAGTAAATAAATAAGTAAATGTTAAGGAAGACAGAAGGCGATATGCGGCGTGGTGGATATCTGTCAATCGTACTGGCCATAGCCGCGGCGCTGCGGGCTGTGGATGCGCAGCGCTCATTCCTCGGAGCCTGATTTGTGCTGCGCCTCGAAGTTACTCATACATGTACTAACCTACAATGTTAAGGAAGACAGCATGTCCAATAGGCGGCGTAGTGGATATCTGGCACTCGTACTGGCCGGAGTCGCGGCGCTGCGGGCTGCGGATGCGCAACGCCCACTCCTCGGAGCGCGGCTTATGCTGCGCCTCGAAGCGCTGGTCTGACGTGTACGTGTAGCGCCCAACCGTCAGCAAGTGGATGTCACGGTGACGGACCCACGATACCTGTACAACAAAAAAATTAGTAACAGGATCAAATCAGAGAAACAATATAATATGAATCGTACTCCCGATACGTTTTGACTGGAGAAGAATGTGATTAAAATTATTTCTAGTCGAAACATATACGCCACAACAGTGATGTTAGAAATTATCCGCAATTAAGTAATGTAGGTAAGTATGAAATTATTAGAAATAACTTATATTTGAAGAATTTAACAGCTCGTAGATAACTATGAGTTACAAATAGTTTGTTTAAACAACATGTAGAGTAACTGTAGACGACCTAATTGGTCCTTCAATAAACTTATATTCAAACACAGAATATGTATATGTTACGGCTAATACCCGAAGTGCGGCTACACCTAGTATTAGTGCGGCTACACCTAGTTTTAGCCGGTTAGAACTAGGTGTAGCCACGCAACATAGTCGACGGAGCCCCGCTGCGCGGGGCTCCTATTTCCGTCCGCAGGGTCTAAAGTAACCTAACACGAACGAGATGACGGGAGCTGAGTTCGCTCGCTTTGCTCGCTCACTTCAGCTCCCGTCATCTCGTTCGAACCTAACCTGTCCGTGTCGGGGTGCCCTAAGCTCCGGCTAATACTAGGTGTAGCCGCACTTCGGGTATTAGCCGTAACATATACATTGATAGATAGATAGTAAACTGATTTTCAATATAAATTTAAACACTTGTAACTAAGTTTAACTTAACATTATAAGCGGGATGATCATGGTGCTTGCAACAGCACCGAAATATCGGAAACTCGAAACAAACAGTAAACATGGTAAATATCCCGCTTATAATGTTAATGTTAGTGTTAGTGACCATGATAGTTTAAAAACTTATAATGCTTAACTTTCTCATCCAAACATACATTAGAAACTGAAGTACATGAAATTTACCGAATAACCTTAGAAATACCGTTAGGTTAATCAAAACGGCATCGCGATAACTAATCCAGTGGATTGCCCTGTCTAACTTATTTGAGATGGGTCGAACAATGATAACAAGAAAATAGCTATTTGGAGGTTTAACTAAACTTGTAATGATGACAATGGAATCGAAAGGCGTAGAGCAAGTAAAGATAATATAAAATAAGAGATACAATACTAACTGAAAATTGAAAGTTTTTTTTTTAATAAAAACAAACAATTGCTTTAGTTGGCACTCTTAATAGAAACTCGATAGATGTACAGTAAAACAAAAATTATTTTGTTAAAGCGCAATGTGAAGCCCACACCTATAAAAAAGTAATTGTTTTAAAAACACTGCTCTATACTTTGACCATGAACCTTTTTATTGCGGTAGCTCTTTTATTTCATTACTGAAACTATGGTGTGGAAAATAGACCCTTTTATATAGTGAGATAGAACAAACAGGAATAATGTTAATGTTGTGTACTAATAATCTGCATCAGCTAGAAAAATGTCAGTTAGTATAAAATCTAATGCATGTTAAAATAAGCAGAAAATTCTTATCGATTGTGATGTAGATAATAACATTCCTCTAGCTGTTTTCAAAGTCAATATCTTTAGTCAAGCCACCTATTTACCAACAGGTAACAAGGACCTAAGTTGGGTTATTTGAAGACTGTCTTTCGAATCCCAAAGCGCTTTGGGCTCCGTTGCAGAAATGAGTCCTACTCGAATCGGAAATTGCCTATTGTAAAGTCGAGGAAAACTGTGTTCGAAGACTTGGCGAGACCTATATCCAAGCTTGATTTAAGTTTCTATAAAAGCAAACAAACTCGCGACACCTGTTTTGGAATAGAACTTTATCATAACTTTGTTCACTTAAACAAATGTTATTAACTTCACATTACTGGAATTTTGGAATAGAAATTTTGGTTTCGTGTTGTGAGTTTTGAGTATGCTGTGCTGTTTTATAAACCTCTGTAACGTTAATTCCAACAATTTTTTCATTTCCTGATGTTACATATTCATCCTGCATGGGCATAATACGCATCATTTTCCTTTACATAAGTATATTTTTCATCGCTATCACTAAAACAAAAACATTTTATCAAACCGACTTCCAAAACAAAACGCTACAAAGCAAAAAATAACTTTATTTTTCGAAGTCGGTGACTAAAAACAATAAAACAATAGGTACCTAAGTTTTTTTTGTTAAAAAGTATATATTTATTTATTTAATAATTAATGCACACACACAGTATAATACATAAAGACAACACATCAAGACAATAGAGTACAAGGGAACTGCTTATTTCTTAAGAAATTTCTGCCAGCAGACCCGCGAAAAGGAAAAATGGAAAAGAAAAGTAGATAATAGTGTGTGAGAACAGGAAAATAAAAAAGTGAACGACTTAAACTAAGATCTAAAAATTAGCGCACCTACACGAATAGTGTAATGGAGGATATATACAAATATAAATACATAATTGTAAAACATATAGATACTTATTTATAATATATAAATACATATAGAAATAAAGATCAGACTTGAGAGGATAGATAATGCTCTTTTAAACGTTTTTTGAATTGTGAGATAGTATTTAAATCTCTGATGCTAGGAGGAAGTGAGTTCCACAATCTTACAGCATGGACAGAGAAGGAATAGGAATAGTAACTGGTTTTATGTGGATGGGATTTAAGAAGAGATTTGAGATGTAATCTGCACAGTGCATCTCTGGGGCGAGCGTAAGAGAATCGCTCACGTCACGTTCACAAGTAGGAAGGATAAGAGGGGTTATGCAAGATGTTGAACAGGAGACATAAAATCCGAGTGTTCCTACGAAGACGGATTGGGAGCCACTTGAGTTCCTTGCGAAGGTGAGAAACATGATCATACTTACGTAGACCAAAAACAAAGCGAATACACAAGTTTTGCAAGCGCTCAAGCTTGTTTAATAGCTCCTCTGTGTATATTGTCCACTTTTTAATTTTGGCTCCTCAAAATACCATGAAAATCATTAATAAATAGCCAAAGTACATTTCATTATGATTCCAATAAGCCTTAAAACGACACCGAATCATTGTTTTATTTCGGAGTTCTTATGCCTTCTTCATCATCAGATCAGTTCGATGGTACCATTTTCATCAGTAACATTTACTTATAGGTATTTGCTTCATCATAGTCAGTTAACTATTTTAGATATTATCTTATACCCGTGACATACTTATCATTAAACAGTTCCAGTGGCCATCTGTGGTCCTCTTCATCAGTTCCATTTTACCAAATAATACTTCTCAGTGCTAATGATTGCATTGTTGATGAAAATACCACCAATTATTAATAATAATAATATTTGAGGAGCTTTCCTTGATTTCCATGGGTTCCCATAATCAGATTCTGACCTGCTGACTATGGAACCACTTGGGAAATATGCCTTTTCAAGCAAAGGAAAATTTTCCAAATCGGCCCAGGTGTCTTTGAGTAATCGGAGAAAATACATTAAAAAATAAGATTCTGAGGAGTTGAGAAACTCCTCCTTTTTTTAAAGTCGGCTATAACAGTTTCAAAGAAAAATTACTATCATTAACTTTGGGGTTCATAAAAACATAGAGAAGATCTCTAACAACGATGGATTCCTAACAACGTTCAAGTTAAAAACCTAGCCAAGGTTTTTTTTTTATTCATCTGCGATCAGCCTCTGGGCTTTAATCAGATTGTTTGTTTCTTCATTTAACAGTTTGAGATTCTTCACGACCTGCGATGCGTCATCTCGTTATGCATCAGTGATATTATATTGAAGCTATTCGTTTTCTTTTAAGTCTGTAAGTAGAGATCGAGGACTCCAGTAGTTCTTTAATAGTGGGGATTTGAAATTAATTATGTACTTCTATGTTCTTTGTGAACCCAGGAACGCAGCTCAAGATTTTTAATGTTTTGTTTTGGAAGCGTTGTAGGATTTCCATGTTTGAGTTCTATACCATATGTCCATATGGGTCTTTGGGCGCATTTGTAGATCAATAATTCATTTTCTAAGCTAAGAGATGACTGCCTGCTCCAAAGCCAGTAGATGTCTGCAAGTTTTCTGTTTGCTTGACCTAGCCAATGTATTGAAACACAAAACATCACAATCAATTATTTTATATAGTCGTTTCGTTGTAGCATGGCAACAGCGGTCCTTGCCCTAATCTCTGAGTAGAAACATGGACAACTAAAACAAGGTATCGTAGTTATTCGTGAAAATATTGAGAATCAGAGCAAAGCCTGGAAGAGATCGCGTTAAGCGATAAGGCCGCCTTGTAGGTATTTTAGTTTTAAGTTTCCTTTTCTATGTTTTAACTTGGTTTACCTACAATAAAGCATATATAAATAAATAACAAGAAATACGGTTATTCGGCATTATTTCCGTTTTTAAAATGAGAATCTCAATAAATTAAATTGGGTCAATGCTCGCTATTGCTATGCTAAAACGCAACTGCTATAGCTCCAACTTCAGTTAAATGCAGCGACCAATCATTCGGTACATTAAATCTGCTAATAACTGTAATACCACAGTTTAATACAGATTTCAAAGCGACTAGCTCGCTATTCATCTAGACGTACCAACGGAAACTGTGACAGAAATAGGGGGACAGGACTTTGAAGCTCTAACCAATGGTCCCTATTCAGATTGAGCATTTGCTAAATTGGAAATAGAGCTCGGTAATTAGTCTTTTGTTGTGTTATTTGCTTTTGTCCATGATTTAATCTTCTCTTGTGTCATTTTGGATAAACTAAGAGATTTGTTGATCTGGAGTGATTGTGTAATAGACTCTATAACGTGCTCTGTCCTTTTTAGTAGCGGGTTCTCATTGAAATAGTAGCAGTGTTAACCGTTATTTTTTTTCACTAATGAATTATACAATCCAAGATGATGTCTTCAATGTAAAAATTGTTGGGTTATTTATATGGAACCTAATTTTGGTCACCGCCAGCATTACTGCATATCATAAAACAAAGTCTCCCGCCACTTTCGTCTGTCTGTCCGCGATAAACTCAAAAACTACTTAACGTATTTTTATGTGGTTTTCATCAATAGACAGAGGAAGGTATAAGTGTATAATTTGAAATAGTTGAAATATATTTATTGAGCCAAACTCGAACCCCAGCTCAGGTCGAAATCGATTCGATATCGAGTCGACCTGTAAGTCGACGTTCGAGAAGGATCGATCCTCTAATTCCAGGAAAACCCTCGTAACTCGGGAACGGTTGGAGTTGGAGGAAAAATAACACCAGTTTGAAATCCTATACTACGTATAGGATTCCAACAAACCTCGGGAACGACCAAGCTCAAAATCCCCCCGGGTAGTTTTCTTCATTTTATTATTTTTCATAATTGTTGAAAATGTCGGCGAACCTCCGTAACAAAAAATACATTGTGCAACACTTTGAACGTAAACACGCCACTGCGTACGACCACTGTTATCCTCTACGGAATAGTTTGTACATAACAATTTCAGATGAGAATATTTTCTTGTTTCATACTTTTTAGAGCGTGATTTTTCAGTAGTCGGGTTTTGTTTTTGAATTTATTTTTTATTTAAAGTATTTTGGGGTTTTTGCAGAGCCACATCACATTTTTTTTCTTTGTAAGGTTTATTGTTTTACATGTATCTAGAAATATAATGCATAAGTTACAAGAGTGGACTTCGCGGCGCCGTAATCGGGTAAAAAAATAGTTTTCATGACTTTGACTGGATATACCTCGCAAACGGTACTCTTGACAAAAATATGATGTACGAAACCCTACCTTCATTTTAAAATCCCTATTCAATGATACCACACATGATAGGGTGGGGCGATTTTTTTTTGGTCCTGACTGCCTGCCACCTAGAGGGCGCCATATTTAATTTAATTTGACGTCACAAAGCCTATAACCAGCGGACAAACTAGATCATCGGTTCAACTTGCGAGAGACTTTCTAAACGGTACGCAGTTATCATTCCAGGACTTTTCGGCACTATCAGTCCATCTAGTTTGCATCTAGTTTGTTTTTTTTTAGTTTGAAATTGCAGATCAATAGATAAAACAAAAGTCTACTCACAGTTCTATTCTGCAAATTCTTCACTTTGCACAGCAGTAAGACCGGGTGTCCCACAAGGCCGGTCACGTTATCTGGCGTGCTGGGGTCAAAGTATGGCGCTCCAGGAGTCTGAGGCCAGTCTTCCAAGAACTCTGTCCGGAACCTTCTGGAGGATTCTGATACAGTGCTCTGGTCCCGAGGACGGTTGTTGCCACTATCTTGACGGCATACTGTGGACAAAAATATATTATTAATACCGTCTAGGCACCGTTATTTCTAAGTAAGCACCCGTTATGGTTAACCTCACATTTTTTTTATAGTACTTAGAATCTTGCCATCTACGATGCAAATGATGACGTCAAAAATGTGTCTTATCTCATTACTTTACAAATACGCGTAACTAATCAAAATTTTTATTCTTATTTTATGAATAATACATTGCCCAGTGCGGCGGATTACGTGCAAAGTTGAAATTTCATTATTCTTCTAACTCATTGTTTTACTTTTAATAGCATTCTTGATAGTCTCACGTATGATTTTTTTTGAAAGTTTGTATGAAAGAGATGCACCGGTTAATTTCGATTTTATTGATAGACTCGCATTTGACTACTATCTCACCTGATGGTAAGTGATGATGTAGTCGACCATGAACATGTAGACGTTTACGAAAACTTCTTTCAGCATTGAGCGTGTCAGAAAGTAGATATCTTCGCTTTATGAGGAATGTCTAGCAAGAAAAACCTTATTATTACACGACATCGATCTATTTAATCATTTTCTAAGCACTAAGCTCATTCCGAACGAACAGATTTTTGCACAAGTGCAATTACGGTTTCATAATGCCTTGTAGAGGTCAAAAAGCAATCAATTCGTCGAAAGAAATCAATCGAAAGAGCGAACAAGAAATGGACGGTTACTGTATCGGAACGGTATTGAAATGAAAGTTTTTTATGACTCTGTTAATAATTGCAGAAGCTCGATGCGAAATATCTCAAAGTTCAATTTTAAATTACATTTTCAGTCGCGCAACGAAAATGCTAACAGTTTTTAAATAATTTCTTTAATATGCACAATATGTCACCATATGTGTTATTTTTACTACCGTGAATTTGTTTTCAATTGTTTAATAGCAAGTTAAACAATATTTTTGGATCGAGCTGTTGTGAAAGTTGATTGTTTGTGACACATCACCACTAAACGAATTTGGATAAAATTAAAGACCATGGATCATCACAACAATTAAACAACATGGCCTGGTTAAGGGCATAGGATACTTACTATCTCAGAATAAACAGTAAGATGTAGCGAAAATTATTATTATGTCCTTTATATTTCTCTTTTTCTTATGTTGTACATTTTTAAATATTTTTATAAAATAAATTGAAAAACAAAAACATTTAAAAATATAAAAAATAGAGGCCCACCGGTATCGGGAACAAGGTCCAACCTACCGGCGGTCAGGGCTCCAGAGAGAGGAATCTCCTAACAATACGAGCCGTGTCCAGCAATACTGCTTTCTGGATCAGGCCCTTGACCCAGCTGCCTAACGAGAGCCTCCTAAGGTGTTGGTCGAGGCTCGTGGCTATTAAGCCATTGGCTGACACGACTATCGGTACAATGATCGCTGAGTCCACATCCCACATGTCGACAACCTCGAGAACCAATTCAAGATTGATTTGCTTATCTTTCTCGACTTTCACGAGGTTCCCGTCATGCGGGACGGTAATGTCAACAATCAGAGGCGTGCCTCTCGATTCGGTCCACCACCACAATATCAAGCTTATTGGCTACAATAGTCCTGTCATTGATGATGGACCGATCCCAGAACAATGTGATATTGCCATTTTCCGATGCCCCAAGAGTGTATTTCAGAGCAAATTGCTGAAGGATAATCCTAGCTACAAGGTTGTGCCTATGCATTGCTCCAAAACGGTTAAGGAAAACAACGTGAAGAAATCGACAAGTTTTAGAACCAAAAATTCGAAGACACTGAGATCCACCCAGTGCAGGTTGCACTGGGCCCGCGTGGTAGATTACGGCTCATTCCCTCTCACGGAGAGAAGGCCTGTGTCCCAGCAGTGGGAACATTTTTTTTTAAAAAGTTGTTAATGATGATGATAAATTTTTGAATTTCATGCGAATAAAGCTTCTGGCACAAGTCAGTTTAAGTATAATTAAAGAAATATCATCTAAAGTAAGAAAATTTTTCCTTCTTATTTTGACCACAAATCCTAACTTTTCAAATTAGATTACAGATCTTCTTTGATTAATTAAAGTTCTCTGAATATTTCTCAACCCTAAAGTGAATCGTAAAAATTAAGAATTTCATTTTCATGTTAATTTTCTTACTTAGCACAAAAGATTTTTACTCTTTCTGTTTCTTTTAATTATTTGGGCTGGTAAACGAAATATTTTGAAATTTAATAAACTTGACTGTATTCACTTTTTTCTACTTCGATTTTCATGTGTATTAACAGATGTTGTTTTGTTTTTTGCGAATATTCGTAGTTTCAATATATTCAGTGAAAAACACAAAATGGACGACTATTATTTTTTGTTTATTTTTATTTAAAAATATGCCAGAACACGAACATTTTTGTCATACCCTTTAATGGGTCAAACTGTGTTTAAGACTAGCGACTCGTCCGTGCTTCGCAAAGATTTTACTAATTTAGCGAAAACTCCGTGATTACTTTATTACCTACAAGTAAGTTTAATAGTTAAGTTCATTGGTATACCTACACATAAGTTAACCTTCTTGCATAAATTATTTAAAAAACGATGAAAAATATTTCCAGATCCGTTATGTTGTTTTGGTGATCCAAAGGTCATGCAAACACGAACAATTTATTTTATAATAAATTATAAAAATTGCACATATCAATTGTGAAATTTTTAAATGTCGTAAGCGCACTGTTTGCTTTTAAACTGTCGACGCTAAGCCAAACGTTGAAAATCCAAAAGCGCATAGTATGTTCCTCACGACATTTGAAAACACCATCTATATAGAAGTTGCCTACTTAATCGCTACGAGCTACGGCTCGTAGACGTTGACGTCACGGCTACGTCTGCTATGCAACCGTAGCAAAACATTAGCTTGATACGAAAAAATGCAGTTATCTATCCAAGGCTGCATGCAAGCATGCAATTTAAAAGTTAAATTATGTATTCCCAATAAATAAGTACATGCAACTAAGTAGGTATGTTTCATGAAAAAATATTCTATCACGCGAAACTAATTACTCTGTCAGTAGACAACTACAATTTGATTGTTATGATATACAACCTCTGTTTTATCATAAAAAAGTTTTAACTTTAAACAACATATACTTAAATAATTATGGACCTAAGAAAATAAAAATGACTCATTATTATGAAGAAGAGTCAGTTCATACCGAGACGCGAAGTAAGTTCATAATATTATTGCTTTAACAAAATTATAAATAATTCATTCCACAGCCTCTTCACAAAACCAAAAAATAAAACACGTTCGTAAAACAGGGACTTCATAACAGAATCCGCTCTCGAAATTATTATAATTTTAGGTCTCAACATTAAATTGTAAATATTCAGGCTCCATCTACAAATAAACAGGAAATAAGTTCATTAATTTATTTCAGACTGCCAAGATCACCATCAGATTAATGGAACTCTCTGATCAGATTAAAAATTAATCGTATTATCTTTTAAAGAGCACAGGAAAGTAATTGAGGGGAAAATGAAACGTCCACAGAGGAGACGTAAATCGTGATTGTCAGCTGAAGCTTGATTAAGTGCTAAATTTTAAATTATGATCCCTCAGCTTTGTTGGCGAATTTATAACTGACGGTTTATTACTATAGAGAGTTGGTTGCGCAGCGGACTTGTAGAATCTCTTAGGGTGGGTGCAGACGGTAGGTTTTTGTGCGGCGAAAATCTGACCGGTAGGTATCTACGTAGGAGGTATAAGAGAGAGTGAAATTCCATGAGTGGACCCTACCGAAATGTCACCTGTGGTATGTGCCCTACCGAAATGTCACCTGTGGCTCTAGAAAAGAGGCCCTATACAAATGACATTCTATTTACGAGAGCGTGGCGATGGCGATTGACAGAAAGTCAAAAATGTATGGGAAATTCAAACGTTATCGAAAAGTCAGGTGATCAAACCCTTACCTTTTGGCATTTTGAGTATCGCCATCGAATGACACTTGTCTGGAGCCTCAGGTGACATTATTGATTGGAAAACATGTCAAAAATGTCAAGCGCTATTGTAATGTCACGTAATCGTACCCTAAAATTTTGGCATTTTGACCATTGCCGTCGCTTATGGAATGACTTTTGTCTAGAAACTCTGGTTAATCCTTTAATCCATATCGTTTATAGAATTTCTCTAGACCATAACTGTACTGACACTGACCGTGTCTGACTTTCTCCAGACACAATAATTATATCAAATTACTACAAAAATCTTTATAAATTGCTATAACTGTGTCTTAAGATTATCATTTTCGCTATTTTTTAACACCGATCCTTATAAATGAGTATCAGCGAAATTTTGCCACTCATAGTTAGTGTTTTTACATTCACTGCAGATATTTTATTTTCGGAAAATTTAAAAAGAAATAATCTTCTGACTGTTCTTTACAGTCGGTTGTCTACCCGCTACCTTACACATTTTATTACGCACATGAAAAATGTATGCCCACGTCTGTCGCAAGTAGATAAATCGCACCTGCATTGCGTGTTTTTGTAGCTGTTTCAAACTGAAATGATAAAATCTTGAATGACAGTAATTGAGGCCGATTCAATTGACCATGTCATTTTTCTGATGTTAGTAGGAAATGAGCCCTGTCGCTTCTGTTTTCGAATTGTGTTTTATGTTGCTTAGTAATTTTTGTTTTTATTTTTGGTGCTCGTGGCTAAATAATAACAGCCGCACGGATCGATCTTCAAGGTTAAGCAACGCTTGACGAGGTCGGACGGTGGATGGGTGACCATTTTCAACATACCGAGTTTCCTCCGTGCCTCGGAAAGCACGTTAAGCCGTTGGTCCCGGCTGTCATTTGAATTTTGCTCTCTCCCTCTCCATCCATCCCCATATATATTCATCACTCTTTTAGTAACATGCGTTTCATCCCTCCTCATCACATGACCATACCAGGACAAACGGTCCTTTCAACTTTTCTTTCAGTGGCACCACTTTCACACTTCCTCTAATATAATCTTGTCTCACTTTATCCAATCTCGTCACAAGCACCAGTTCTATAAGAAGAAATTTATTTTCTCCAATAGAGCTGGTTCTTGCTATTTCTACATAACAGTTTATAAGGTTAACCTCTTTAATGAGGTTTTTACTATTGTTTATGTGGTTTAGACGCCCAGACAATTTAATTAATGCTTTGCGAAATTGCGAAGCTTAATGTTCTCGCTGCACTTTTACGTTAATCGTAGCGATAAAAACACTTGAGAACATCTTCATTTTAAGTGTCGTTTATAATTTCGGGAGTTTATCATTTTTGGGTTTATAGGTACGGTGTCACAGGCTTCTTCGTGCTTACAAAGTACCTACAAAAAGTTATGATCCATTGTTCATTTTAATTTTTAGAGGTTTTATAATGAATAAGGTTTCAACAGCACGTTATTCTTGTAACGCTGAAAGGCTTTTTCCGAAACTTCCACATAATTTTTACTTTTTGTATAGTTTATTTTTTTTGTACACTGTATTCTTGGTACTTGATAAGTTTTGTTACAAGCTTTGTTATATTAAAGCGTGAGTTTAAAACATTAATCACACTTATAATTGTTATTATAAAAAATTGTACTTAGAAGCAGATTTATTGAAGTGATAAAAGTCGTGGTATGCAAATTACTTTGGCTTACTTTCTTTTCGTCACGAGGATTTTTTTTCTTAATTGTTCACCTGATTAAAATACAGTGTTAAAACACCACAAGGATCCGAAGTGTGCAAAGGCATTTTATAACGTATCTATACTTAGGCTTAAACATGCCTATTTTTAATTTTCAACGAGAAGGTATACTGAATTCAGTCTATTTTCTTACTTAGAGTATACTAATCGTACTTATAAAAAAAACTAAATTAAATTATTTCAGTGAAAATCAATGTAAATCTGTTTTCAAATTTAAGAGCTCTGAGTTTTGATTTTTGACAGATAGCGTCTGCGATGCAAATGCGAACATTCGTCACAATGCGGGTATTGCCGCACTGGTGTAAAAAACATTGTTTGTATACACAAACCAGAAACAAAAATAAGACCTACCACGCTCTTAAGATAACATCACAAAAACTTACCAATAATGCAGCCCAGGAAATGAGCTGTGAATAGGCAGACGGCAGCAGCACGCGCCATCTTTCAGGCCTCCCCGGGGTGAGGGGTCATCGCTCCTGGAAACAAAAGAATGCGCTAATAACCTCTGTAACCCTTAGTGTTAGGCTGTGTGTTCACTTGGCATAGAGAATGCGAGCCCCATTTTTAGCAATTGATTTGCAGATTCTTAATTCAAATTCTCTATAGAAAATTCGAATTTAGAATGTGCTAAGCAATCGCTAAACAGTGTCGAGATTTAAATTAAACTAAGTGCGAGTCGGACTCACGCACGAAAAATCACGACACAAAAAACTGCGAAAAATCACGTTTGTTGTATGGGTTGTTTCACTTAAATATTTTTTTATTTTGTTTTTCTAGCGGCAACAGAAATACATCGTCTTTGCAAATTGCAACTGTCTAGCTATCACGGTTCATTCAGCCTGGTTACAGACAGACAGACAGACGGGCCGAAAAGTCTTAGTAATAGGGTCCCGTTTTTACCCTTTAGAAACGGAACCCTAAAAAGTATGCACATGTTATTAAATTTGAAAAAACTTGCAAATTTTGTTGTTAGAATTATTGTTGTGTCCAATAAAACAATATTTTATAGATCCGCGTGGTCGACTTATAAAAAATTTATTGACTTGCGTTTTACCACTACCTTACCTTATGGTATGCTATAGTGTTAAATTAATTGGTGATTGCTGTATGGTATGATATAGTTGATATTGAATTTTAACTTGTGTATGAAATTTGTAAAATTATAAACTTCATATTCAATTTTGATTTTTAATTTTGTTTATAATGGTAATTCCTATGGTCTGATTTGTGTTATATTTATTTATTTACTTGATTCATGTTATTTACCTTATTATAACATTTAATGTAATTTTTGTTTCTCTTGTTATAAATTATTTTAATTATATTAATATATTTTTTTTTATGTTTTTATTTATTTGATTCTAGTGTTTTTAATGTACAATTAGTAACTTTGTGCTGTCTCACACGGATCACTCAATCTGCTTATTCAATAAAGCCCTCTAAAATACAGGCTGTGCCTAGTTTCGGCCCATTGCCACTTGAATTGTGTGTCAAGTTTATTATAGCCCATTGTGAAAATTGTTTCTTTGTTGTAACCTGAGTGTATAAATAAAAAAATGTGATTATTAAATGTGGTCTACAATGGAGCACACTTGCTTAGAAGTAGCTTATTCATCTTTGACTTAAAAGCCCCAGGTTTTAGCTATAAAGAAACAAAGATTTCGGTGGAACTCCACAGCAATATGTACAATGAAAGCATTCTCAAATCGTTTTATGCCTATATGGGCCACTTCCTTTCACAGAAAAGAGTCTTGAGTCCTGGCGGTAGTAACATTTAAGACTGATTATGCAATTTCTTAAATATAATACGTGTGCTGAATCTGTCGTACTGTTCTGTAACAATCTCAACGTGATAATTCAGGTGAAGTGAGCTTTCAAACCCTAGCATCAATTGGAAAGACAGCTCAGAATACTCAATTTCAACGACGAGCTTTTATGCGAATCATCCGGCTGTTCCTTCAATTATACCAGCCCATACTGTGTATTAATATTTCAGCAGTTTCACAAATAGTCAAGTTAATCTTTCAGCTCTTGTTTTCTCGCGAAAATGAGATCAAAACAAGAGCTGAAAGATTAACTCACCTACTTGGGGCGGAGGGTATTGATTTGTTCACAGCGCGAACGGTAATCAAAAAATTGACCTCGTTTGATATTTTTAGGTTACAGTTGCTTCGAGCATGCCCCTTTTTTATATTGCCAAGAAAAGACACTGTCGTAAAATACGTATTAAATCTAAACAAATATTCTACTACTATATTACACTCGTATAAGATTGTGAGGGTGGATGTATAGATGGATTTTTGTTACTCTTTGGGGATTTTAGAAAACTATTTAAAATATGTAAAATTCCACAGATCGGTTATAAATATAAGTATCTTCTAGCAGTTAAATACCATGGTACCCAAGAGCATAACTTAACTCATGTAATCAATAACCATAACACACGATCTATGGCTGCTGGCAGATTCAATGTATGCAGAGTCACTTATTACTTTGGTGACAGAACCCTAAAAAACGAAAATTGATCTCTTGAACAGTCTGCCGCAGACATAAGGCATGAAACGAATAAAAACAGCTTTAAAAATAAATTAAAAAGATATTATTTAGAAATGTGTTAAAAT
This sequence comes from Orthosia gracilis, assembly GCA_947562075.1. Taxonomy (NCBI): domain Eukaryota; kingdom Metazoa; phylum Arthropoda; class Insecta; order Lepidoptera; family Noctuidae; genus Orthosia; species Orthosia gracilis. The sequence goes on from OX387266.1 coordinate 32,483,696, forward strand.
GCCTATAAATAATTAATTAGTACCTATAAATAATAATTACTTTTGAGTACGAAATTTAAGAATGAGTTAATAGAGACTCACCGACCCCGCAGTCAAACCATTATTACGGTGCGGCTTAGTTTATAAGTTACTTCCCATTATGTGTAAACAGAAATATAAAAAAAAAGAAAACTTTTTGTTGGAGATAATCTCTGAAAGAACGGATCCGTTTTAGAATTACTTTCACCCCGGAAAAATAGAAATACAACCTACAGTTTAATTGAACGTGTGAAATTGAAAAATTGGAGTGAATCGATTACCTCTCGATTAATTGACAAGCCTTACTTAAATAAATACCTAGTCTTGTCTTTCTGTGCTTTTATTCATAAAACCCTTTCCTCACACACCACATACATTGGAACTGATACACAGTAAATAACCAACAACCATCTTGACATTCAAAGCTTGCTATCTTGGTAGATACCAATACTTTTACGAGTATATAGAGTTCCATTCATGATTCTAACAAGTGCAAGCGTTATTTCATTGACATGACATGATTCAGCAACCGTTCTCCTAGCACTACTGACATCAAAAAGAATACATAATGTGTCACATTTACAAATTGTGCAGTGAACACGCAGCTTTATGCTGGTATGTAAAATAGGACGTGGCATTTGGATGCTCGGTGGAAACGGTAGGGTTTGCAAGGGCGTCAATTTTCTTGAGTAGGCGGTCTTACAGTGTGTTTTATATTGTTCTGTAGCCGTCTTTATTACTTGCTGGGTTAGTAGGGGTCTTGTGTTTTTTGTTGCCTTTCCTTTTGGGACTTAACTTTAATTGGACGTTGCCTAGAGACGTAAGATAATATTGTGAGTCTTCTTTATTTCGGACGAATATGTTGTGTATAACTGAAACACACATTCGTTATCCTTATAATCCAGGAAAATTCGTACCTTTTGAAACAGCATGAAGATTGGTTATTCAATCTATCTAGTTTAAAGCTAATAATGTTCATTATAAGCACGTTAAGCCGTTGGTCCCGACTGTCATTTGAAGATCTTTGACAGTCGTTACGAGTCAGAAGCTTAAGATCTGACACCAGTCTTGCCAAGAGGTACCGTGTTATGGTAAGTTACTGGTAAGTCACTGGGTTGTGGTCACATAGGCAGTCGCTCCATGTAAAACACTAGTGCTCAGCTGAATCCGGTATGACTGGAAGCCGACCCCAATATAATTGGGAAAAGGCTAGGCAGATTGATGTTCATCATAACATGTAACAACTGAACTAATAAACCTTCACTTAATAATATAAATACATTTGTGAGAAGATTAATTTAGTGTTTCACGGTCACCAGTTTAGTTCTGTTTAATTAATCTGACAGCTGATAAAATATTAAATCTGATTAGTTTTATAGGAATACATAAAAAATATGTTTTTTTACTTATTTGTCTGGGACAATGCAATATGCTCTAAAAAGTTAATCTTAAAAATAATGTCCATCCATATATGGTGCTGATACATGACCCTAAAATCAAATCCCCAAATATTTAGATGAATTTCACCACCCGTCAATTGCAGAACAACCCTAATGAACGAATAAGTACTTAAAGCCAATATACACAGTATCTAAGTGTTCACTAATGGAATCTTTGTGTAACCTTATCTAACATTGTGACAAAGAAAACGGTCTTAACCTAACACAGCCTTAAGTACTGATAATATGAAAGAACACTACATATTAAACCTTTGGTTATAATGCATAATATTGTCTGAAGATAATATTCATGTTACAGATTTGGTTAAAAATTACTGACGTTCAACATGAACCATGTTTAACCAACAAGAGAATTGGTATGACAAACGGCTAGTATCTTCAAACTAAAATAAAATAGAAAGAAATAATGGAAAAAGAAAAAAAGAAATGGAATATAAAAAAAAGAAAGAATGAATGAACAAAGAGGTAAGGGAATATGGAATAAATTGTTTGATTGTCTATTTGTAATATAGGATTTAATCTCTATAAACACTGATGCGATTACGAAAAATAGCTTCTTTATTTAAATATTCCTGAGTGTCATTGGCTACCACTAGCCAATGACACTCAGTAATGTTGGTTGATTTACCAATTAAATGAGCACTATCATTTTATTTTGAAAGCAGAATTACTGATCAAAGGTTTCAAAGGGTCTATTGAATTTTATTAAAGAAAAAAGCTAGCAAAATGAAACAGAGACACACAAAAATACCACAACTCCTAACCGAGGGCCCTAAAAAAAGATAGAAGCAATTTCAAATTAAAACATCAGTACATTTTCAGCCCTTTTTTACGCCAGCAAAATGGGCATATCCTTGCTATGATAATAAACATTCTTACGTAGCTATTTTCTGACTAGTGTTGTACTTTGCATCCGCTGGAAATGCGGAACTGGAATTTTCTAGTGGAGATGTAACGGAGGGAGGTCTAATAATGAAAATCAGAGGAGGCCTAACCCGATTTTTTATGTTTTAAGCCCCGTGCTAATGTTGTTGACACGTTCAGTACAAAGAGAGCAGATGTGTGGTGGAGACGAATTATTTTCTGAGTCACTAATAAATCACCTCGGCAATGAGGCAGCAAAACTGTTGATTTTATTCAAATACGGAATTATTTCTAAAATTTGATTACCAGTCTTCTAATCTTTGTTTTATTTTTCTTGTATCGCCATTGCCTACATAGCCTTCCTAACATCCCTATTTCTAACATAGCTATATTCCAAATTTGAATTTTCAGGACGTTAACGTAATATCATAAGCCAGGCATACACTGATCATAAAAGTTTATGCTCTAAATAGTGGTTCAGTTATTTGCTATGAATTTATTTTGCCTACATTAAATTCTGCCTGTATCTGCCCGTTTGGAAAGATGTGAACAAAAAAGAGTTTTATTAAAGACGACTAACAAAAACAAGGCAACTTAGTATTTTTACGAGTATTTCGAACAAAAAAAAAGATATTTATGTAGGCAACAGAATAATTTTGTACTTTTCCTTCTCTGAAAAAAAAAAATCCTTCAACGTAAAAATACTATTAACTAGCATCGAGTTTCTGGATTAATATTTTTTTTCCTGCCCCTGTCTCATGTTACTTTTCTTGTTCCGTTCCATGCTGTCAACCGCTATCATTGACTTGCTTTTCTTTCATCTCACCGTTTCTTTGACCGTACCATCCTCTCCATGCAAATTTATATTGGTGACCTTAAAATACATGCTGTAAGATAATTAACATTTATAGGTTACATATTTCTGCTTTCTTATAACCACAAATTGTGAACACATTTTTCTTTTTTCACATCGTACCTGATTGGTAGACAAGGGTCAAAGGTCAACCAATTTAGCTGTTTCCGTGCAGGTTAAATCATTTGTCCAGTTTTCATACTGTAATTATTCGGTTCATTTGATATTCATTCAGCGGAAAATATTACAATATGCCAGGTCCTGCCATGAAAGGTTAATAAAGTCAAACGATGTCTGTTTTATTAATAAAAAAGGTCTTCTATAAAATATTTATGATTGCATTTTTTTTGCTTGTTTGATTCTATTATGGGTAATCTATATGATCCAATATGATCATATTTATACAATTAATGTTGTTTTATGTGTCTACCTTTAGGGTCGTGTTATTCTTTCTGTAACGAATTTTGATGTAATTTTCACCATAATTAAGACCGTTAATAAAAAAATATTTTAACAAAAAATTAAACCGACATCCAAAACAAAACACTATAAAGCGAAAAATAACTTTATTTTCGGCAGACAGTGTCTCGGTACCTATCTTTTTTCGTTTTTGAGACTTACTCCCGAAAAGAAAATTATTTTGATATGATAGCTAGATACTGCCCATGCTCTGGAATGAATAACTACATTTTGTAGTTTTTTTAAAGCAGTTTGCAGTAAATAAGAGGTTGTTTGTAATGGCACAGCAATGTACAAATTGAGCTCTTTAATTGAAATAACTTCCTTCATTTTTTAAGTTGAAAAGCCATATCCTAAAATTTAGAGTAAAAATCTGTTTAAACACTAAAAACGCCTAGAACCCGTTCAACAAACTATACAAAATCCACTCCAACTTTATCTTAAAACAATACCCACTCGAATCAGAATGCTAAGATAGTTACTCTATCTCCCATTCTGTTCCATTCAACATCCCTTTGTTAGCCAGCCGTTCCACTAACGTTTGAGACAATAGGACAAATAATGGCTGCTTGGACTTTTAGATAACATAATTATCTTTGCCATGATTCCATGAAGCTGTTCAAAGACTCATTATGTTTGTTACTTCAGATTTTGGGACACGATAACGGTAACGACATGATTGTTATGAATACAAGTGCCTTAATAAAGAGGGTCCGTGTTTATTACATCTTATTTATTTAAACTTTAGGCACAAAGATAGGTACTATGGCTGGACATAATGGCTTAGGCATTCTTTTCCAGTCAACCAAGGGAGGTGATCTTTCCAAAATTGTTCTCTCGATACGGTACGAACTATTCAGAATGACGTTTAAATTCATGATTAACTTGGAGGGGGTAAAATACTCATGAATATGAATGACTTTCCCTACAGGAACAACCTTGAAATCGGCTGTTCCAAGCCGATTTTTTTCGAGGGAAACCAACATAATGTACTGAACAGCTGTTTTTTTTTCATATTTTCGATTAAAAGCTTTTTTTATTTATGAGTGCTTTCACTCTCCGAAAGAGTACCGATAAAAAAGTCAGTGTATGGTTACGTAAAAACATCCGTACTTTTATTATAAGTACCTTTCTTTTTATAGTCTATAGGCTCGCGCTTGGCCACTATTTCAACTGATGGTAAGTGATGATGCGTTCAATTCACCTTTCTACCTGAACATTGTCAAAAAAATATGGCTTAGTATGTCCGAAAGAATGTTTGATACATTATTCAAACAAGTCCACGCAGCTATACAGCTCCGTGAAAATATTCAATAACAAGTTGCATCCATGAATATCATTAGCCACAATTTATGTAACCCACATTTCAAGGTCACGTTGGTTAGAGTGTTTATTACACAAACGTAAACAGTAAACTAATTTTAACGCCTTATTTAGGAGAAACATAAACAGTACATTAGGCATAATTTATGTGGCCTACATTTCAAGGTCAAGTAGGCTAGAGTTTGTATACGTTTACGTAAACAATGAAACTAATTTTAATGCCAAATTCAGAAGAAAGTAAGTACTAAGTTTTGTGTTCATAACCAAATTCTTGAAAACCTAATAGTTACATAACTCTTTACACAATTTCCGCCTTTCCACAATTTCTCATCCAGCAAACTCAAAGTTAAGAATTCAAACAATCAAGAAAATTAAATTACAAACAAACACACAAACAAAAGCATCAAAATTTCATGCAATTTAATTACAGATCGTTGATTACAAAACTGGTACAGAACCAATATCCCGTCCGAAGCCCTTCAAAATTTCTTAACAAACTTTTGAGCGCCATATTGTCCCAATTTCAAATCTGAAGCAATAAGCTTAAAACGAACTGGTTCGTTGCTTTCTGATGAAAGCCTTCACTGGCATGGGATAGGCTTCAAGACTTTATTGTAAAGGCTTTGTGTTATATCGGTTGAACAGCGTCCCTGAAATTTCTTTGATATCGGAAATCGGAATGTGTACGATGGAACATAAAATTTATTGATGTTTAACAAAATATCTGTTATATCCGGCAGGCATGAGATGTCCTATCGCCGGTATTATTATTATTGGCAAACGTAACACAATGCCTTTTGGCAACGTTTGCCAATTATTGTGTTATAGGGACTACATGAATAAATATTATGTACGTATTATAACGAAATTATAAGAATTTATACACATACGAGATGATTTTGATGGAATAATAATGACAAAAAGATTCTAGCTAAAGTCAACAGGAAAAAATATTAATTTATTGATATAACTTATTTTCCTTATTAATGGTCAGATCCTTAAACATAGATATTTGTTAATTATTTTTGTATCACTGATGACAGTGTTATTTAGTTTGGAAAGAGTACTTTATTTTGCTGGTAAATATTGTTTACTAGCTGTCCCAAGCGGCTTCGCTCCCGTCAACTGTCTACCTACCTACCCATTTACCCTACCTACACTACATACATGACTGTTGCGTAACTTCAACCGCTTACGCAGCGCACGCAACGGAAGCTCACAAATAGGTATAATTTTACCCGTTTTTGCAACATTTTTCATTTATGCACCGCTCCTATTGGTCGTATCGTGATGTTATCTTGCATATAACCTTCCTCGATAAATGGACTATCCAACACAAAAATATTTTTTCAATTCCAACCAGTAGTTCCTGAGATTAGCGCGTTGAAACAAACAAACAAACTCTTCAGCTTTATAATATTAGTATAGATTTGCATAATTTACGAAGAAAGACCTTGCCTTAAAAATCAAAATACAGATCTACTTAGAAAAAAACCGGCCAAGTGCGTGTCGGGTCACGCGTAGTAATTGGTTACCGTAGTTGCACAATAGTGCGGACTAAGATGATGGCTTTTTATTGTAACATAACCATTGGAACGGTTTGAGCGGCTCAAGTCTAAATTAGGGTCCACATAGAACGATGGTAACTGAAGAAGAAGTTATAAAATCCAACTTCACAAGTGAAGTTAGAAAAAATATTATCTAAGTATTTGAGTACCACCGCGTGTAGAGACAAGCGTTTGTAATAAAAATTGATAACCAGCGTCACGTTATAATTTGAATACTGCAAGCATTGCCGTTACGGAGATAGTCTTCGTTAAAATCTCCAAATATTAGGCTGATATGCAAAGGCGATAAAAAATTACGTACGAAACCTGCTGCGACACTGTTAGGGTATTTCCTTGATCTAAACAAGTACTATCTTCACATTGTTTACTTTGACAGATACTGCATTACAATGTTCACCTCCAGCAGTGTCACTGTAAGATCGTGGATTGGAATATTCAATATTAAGTTTGGCCCAGGCACATACACCAAAACCGGGGTTTGAAGAAGACTGCATTTGTTCTGATTGTTTCTTTAAAATTGATTATGTTGAAGGAATCTTGAAGGCAGCTAAAAGTTTCAACTGCTAAGTGAATATCGGAGGCCATTATCTGAGGATCACATACTGTATCCTGCAAGTGTTTACATAGTGATTGTACTTTATGAAACATAATTTGACATGATCTATGGAACTCTTCTAAAAAATCAGTATTAAAAAATCGTCTTCTGACAGCTGAGTTGGTTGCGTAATAAAAAGTAGAGCGGTTACACATAAGCGAGGCCCTGGATTTTCACCGGGAATTAAGACCTCTTTCACATCTCCAATTTGAGTTCCAAACTCATATCCTTCGAAAGCCTCCTCGTTGATTCCTCTTCCTTGCACATATACTTCTTTGCCAAAAGCCCCACAACCCAATTCTACATTACTTAATTCTGTTAACAATATCTCAAACATTTAGCATAACCCAGCATATAAAACACTAAGAGCAGACCCGGCCACCCACCCGTCGTGTCGTTCGCCCGTACGGTAAATAGTAATGTTGAATTATTAATTTCTTGTACCGTACTTTCTGAGTAGGTGGTACTTAAGTAACAAAAAGTAAAAATATTTTTTTTAATGATTGGAATCACCGACGAACAAACAACTAACGTAAATACGACTAACCTACTAGCACAAAGTAAGTAAGCGGCGGCGCGCCGCAGATTCTGTGCTACCAATCATTTACAAATTGGTACCTATTATTAATAAACTAACCATTAAGATGATGATGACATGACGCGAATGTCAACCTTATGTCAAAAGTAATTAAGTCTATAATCGCGATCACTAAGAATTATCTATGGTCGGGTAGCGGAATTTGCTTGACAATCGAATCTAGGTTGACTTTAGATTACACAACATCGAAAATACTTATACTTATTGCACTAACACAACAAAATAGATTCCCCCGCGCGCATATGCTGTACGGACCGGTACTGCAAACGACTCTGCCCGCCCACTCCAATGCGTTATTCGCAAAAACATTATTAATTTAGAAATCATTATTATTAAGGATGTTATGATGTCACAATCACTGTGTTGCCCAATTTCTCACAGGGCAGGGTAACTTTAAAAGTAAATTATTTTCCTTCTAGCTCGTTGCCTCATCTTTATGTCAGTGTTCTACTGCGAATATGTACAATCTGCACATCATATCTTATGGAAGCGTATTTATTGGCAAAATGAACGCAATATTATGTTGGATAATGTACAGGCTGCATCTGAAGATATTTACTATACGGACCTTGTAGAAACTAGAACTAAATTCTGTGCGTTCAAGTGTTTTTGCCATACCTATTATTGGAATCAAATATAACAGCTCACAATGTTGGGTTCTATTAATATTAATGATATTATTTATCCGTCGTGCTCGGCAACTGGGCTTATCCCAGTTGTAAACGACTCTTTGTGCCTATTGGCCTTATTTGTTCTGTACCCTGCTTGATATGGAAGGAAGTGGAAATTTGTATTTTTTCCTACTCCTCCGTTATTCTTTTCTGATTAATTTCGTTGCGGGATCCAAGCCATTTAAGTTCATTCTCCGGGAATTCATCGAGCTTCGTTGCCTCGACTCTTTTCTGGTGGTCGCCACTGTTTCTGGCTTTCAGGAGTTGCAGTGATTTGGAAATAGCGCGGTGGGATTGACCCAAATAAATAAAGTTGAAAAAGTCTCGACAGATTGATTAATTTTATAAATCCACTGCCTGGGGGGTGACCATAAGCTCTTAGAGTAAGGTTATTTTGAGTGTGTGTAGAGGACAGATTTATATGACTTTTATACATCTGTCACTTACGCGATATCAAAATAACCTTACTCTAAGAGCTTATGGTCACCCCCCTGTTCTTACTTACGTCGTATTCCTCATTACTAAGGGTACTGAGTAATACCCCAACGGCAGATCAACTATTACCAACGTGCGAAACGGACAATATTTTTTGAATATAAACCGACTTCAAATTCAAAACTCTACGAATTGAAAAATATCTTTCGTTTCGGAAGTTTGGTGTGTTTGGTTTGGTCTGTTGTTGTCCTTTTTTGACACTCTTTTTGACCTCCACAACCCAGTAACTTCCCAGTAACTTGGCAACACAATACCCTATTGCAAGATAGGTGTCAAAATGTCTGGCTTCTGACTTAATGGCAGCCGGGATCCCTTGGTTGTAGTAAATCATTCACTCTTGCCTTTTAAAAGACCCCCAGGTTGTAGCTCTCAGGAAACACAGACTCCGTCAGGGGATTCCACTCCTTAGCTGTACGCACAATGAAAGTATTCCCAAAACGTTTAATGCGTATGGATGGGTTGACCATCACGTACCGAAGGCGCATTTTGTCGTTTGCCTTGTAGTCCATCTATGAAAAGGGCTAGGCAAATCATATTGTGTAATTTCATCGCACACATTCTTCGAAATATAACCGACTAAAAAACGATAGATAACATAGCGAATTGTTTTTTTTTCAATCTTTTCCCACACTAGGAATTTTTTACTTTATCATGAGTGTGTTTACAAACATATAAACTCACATACACAACACTCAACAGCCGTATCAACTATCTGTAGGTCATACAAATATTTGTTTCGTGCGGGAATCGAACCCGAGACACGCAGCGCAGCAGTAAATCGCTCAGCCACTGCGCCAACCGTGCGCCTAATATAGATGAACTAAAGATAAACCTACGTTTAACTCCTTGGACGAATACGGGCGTTATACTGTGTTATATTTAACAATAAAATAAAACTAAGACTTGTAAGAATCTGATAATTGGAAACAAAATACTGTCGAATTTATATCATTTCTTTTATTTGATTATTTTTACCTAGTCACATTAATACAATCTAAAATAAATATTAAACGAATTGAATTAAACTATAAACACAATAAATTATTTTTGTTTATTATTAATAGGCATCCAACTGAAACATATTAAAAGATTTTTTTTTTATATCTATGGTTAGTATTACAATTTCTTAAAGGTTAGCACCGCATGAGTAAAATTAAAATATAAAGTAAAATATAAAATAAAATTTAAATTCAAAGTTAAAAATAAACAAAATTAAAATAAAGTTACAATTAAACTCAATAAAACTTAAATCATATTTACAACTAAATAACATAAAAAACATATTCACAATTCAAAACAACAAAAAACGTGTGGCACTCGGAGACTGCCGCGGTAAAGCTATTGCATAGCATTTTTTATCAACTTATGCAATTATAATTATTTATTTATTTTATTTATGCAGTATTTCTAAAAAGTCATTAAAAGTTGTGCTATTCATCGATAGATGGAAAAACTAAAAAGTATCACCGCTGTGCCGGTCGGAGTGGGGGGTGTTAGGTTATTTTCGTTACGGCATTTCTGAATTCGGTCTCCACGCTCAAGGCCCGAAGCTATGCAATAGCTTAAAAAATGTACCCATCAATATTATGAACAATGGCTTTAATATTATGGACAATGGCTCATCATTTCAGCCGAAAGACATCCACTTCGTTACATAGGCCTTTCGTTACATAGGCATTCTGCATTATCCATTATTATTTTTGTCACTTATGAAGAACAGCCCGATGGAAATTAGCAAATTAACAAATAATCCTTCCATCCATGATGATATCATTATTTCTATGTCTCGCTAATAACGACCTGCTTCTTATTTCATTTACATAAAAGTTATGCCACGATTCTCGATTACTCTTTAGAACGACAAAAAAGAAGACCAACACGAGTGCATTGAAATCAGTTAATAAACTGACTATAAATTTCACAATATTATGGTCTTGATACGTTAAATATGACCACATTAGTAAGATATAATCTAACAACAATAAGACGTCGCTCAGTACAAATATCAAAGAGGCTGTATACAAGCGGCGCAAGATGTCAGAAGTTGTATTTTTGCGTGTAGTGGAACTACGACAGAGAGAAAATACAACAATAAAGTAAATAAAACAGTTAATTACTAGCGGTAGAATTAGCTTTCCAAATTTTGTGAACAACTCTATCGGCATGGGACAATTCATTACATCACAATAAAAATCTACATATTCAAAAGCAACGGTTGTAGTTAAAGACATACCCCAACCAAATAGGGTACTCTTTAAGTATCTCCTTTGTAAATAGTGTCTTTGAAAAACTTTCACGAAGTCAACGTAAAACATGTGACTTATAAGAACTAGCCAGTGGCTCTTAGCTGTTTCAAAGTATAGTATGAAATCGAAAATATTCATAGGATATAAATTACCGACTGTAAAATCAGAGTTAAATAGAAGAAAATATGTTGAATAGAGCATAAAGTTCGATAGCATTCCATTAAGGAACACAAAGTTTCTGTAATTCCGAAATCTGACCATGATGCACCATGATAGCACGCCGATTATTAACGCTCCTAGCGTCACCACACTTATGAAAAAGAAAATATTTCTTTTTTGAATATTTGAAAGTTCCCATTTCCAACTGTCTGTTGAATGAAATAGTTCCTCATCCATGTCCTCTGTAGAATTGAACTGTACTTGGTTCAAGTCTTCTGTAGAGTAGAATAGAACATTGGTATCATAATTAGCCATGGCGATTTTCACTTTTAATTGCAATGTTTTGATTGAATCACTTTCACTTCCTTCGTTTGCTTCGTGTCGTTGTTTGTTCTTAATTTAAATTTTGTTCGACCAATGCTCAGATACGTCGATAAGCTTAGCGCTGGCCTTGCAAAGATCTCTGTCACTTCTTGTAGTTATAGAAGATGGTGAAACGAGGTTAAAATGAATTTGAACTGGAATTGCTGGTGGTCATCAGAGAGGCCTCTGCCAAGGATTGAGATGATACAGGCTGAGTAACCAGTATCCGCTTCGAATTTAAAAATATAAAATTAAACTGTTTATGAACAGTATTTCGTAAAGCACTAAAAGTAGACGTGGCTGCTGAAATAGTCGATCTAACAATGGTAATTAATAGCCAAACGCTGATAAAAGAACCAAATCATTATTTTTATCACTAGTATATCGCAATCAGTACAAATTAAGTTAATTAAAAAAATCTCTGTTTCGTTTTTGTTATGGCGGGTATTTTGTTATAGGGTTTCGTAGTCAGAGGTACCGACTTATTTACGTATGTAAAGCAGTGATAGCATATTATCACAACGAAATTATAAAAAACAATGTTGTTAATGCAATTGTAACTTAAAAAGCGCAGGGCCATTACCATGACGTGTGAAAATTATCATGGTTCCACTCTGAAAAGGGATAGTGCTGTATGTCTAGTCTAGCTCCGTCTCTCTCTTACAGAGGAACCATGATAGTTTTGACGCGTCATGGCAAAGGCCCAAGGTCTTTCTAAATACAGTACCTACCTACTCTCTCGCTAAACCAACACTCGATCATCGCCATCACCAGCCTTTCAAAGATCCCACTGCTAAGGCGCAGTAGGCCTCCTCACTGGGAGAGGAACAGAGCCGTAATACAACACGCGGGCTCAGTGCGGGTTGGTGGTAGTCACATGTTTCGAATGTTTGGTTCTAGGACATGCCGGTTTCCTCACGATGTTTTCCTTCACCGTTTTGAGCAATGGTGATAAAATAATTTACACAAAGTAGAGTGCCTCCCTGGGTTCGAACCTACGAACAACAACTTGTAAAGCCCACTGGGCCACCATTGCACACACTGTTTGATTTTTAGGCTTCTGACTTTCGGTAAGCTGCCAAAGACATCTTTGGCAGCTGTTACGGAAAGTCAGAAGCCTCAGAAGGATCTTCATTTGTCCCGGCTGTCATTTCTACATAGGACAAAAGAAGATATGGTGTCTTTTTTATTATTTGGCTTCTAGCAGGTCAATTCAAGTGATTTGCTACTGCTTTACCGATATGGTGGACCTATATGGTGGATTTATGAAAATGATGGTTATATCATACGAGCATGAATCATCATTATCAGTAAAACAACCAAGTAACTGGGTAACACGACAACCTTTGCAAGACAGGTGTCAGATTGTCTGGCTTCTGACTTTCCACTAGGACCGTCAAAGGTCTACTAATGGCCGCCGGGACCCCTTGGTTGTAGTAACTCATTCACTCTTGCCTATTAAAAGACCCCCAGGTTGTAGCTATCAGGAAACACAGACTCCGTCAGGGAATTCCACTCCTTAGCTGTACGCACAATGAAAGTATTCCCAAAACGTTTAGAGCATATAGGTGGGTTTTCCGTCATGTACCGAAGGCGTATTTTGTCGTTTACCTTGTAGTCCATCGATGGAAAGGGCTAGGCGGAATCGTATTGTGTAATTTCATCGCACATATTCCCCGAAATATAACCGATTAAAAAACGATGCTATGTTTAACCCCTTGGACGAATACAGGCATTTTGCTGTGTTATATTTAACAAGAATCTGATGGTTCAAATCAAAGCAATGTTGAATTTATATCGTTTCTATAATTTGATTATTTTTACCTAGTCACATTAATACAATCTAAGCTAAATACAAAACGAATTAAATTAAACTATAAACACAAGATATTATTTTTATGTATATTACCTACTAGCCATCCATCTGGTAGGTACTTGATAATTTTTTTTTATAGGAAAATTAGCAAACAAATCCAAATTAATAAGCTAAACAGACATGAAGTTAAGACTAAATTAAAACATTGGTTGTATGATCAGGATTATTCCCGTACAGAAGCCTTAGTTACCGATCCCCCGTAGTCACGCAGTTATACTTACGAGTACATAGTCACATAGATATTTCACTCTAAAAACTTTTTTATCCGATCATATTTTATTCGTTTACTGTTTACTTACATTACTATCCCAAACACACGCACATACACAAGCAACCTCACATACAACCCTTCTCTCACACTTTCATACATCCAACAAAAATAATAATAAATTAATAAAATTATCAACATCATCAATTATCATAAATCAATACATATAATAAATCTGTAGAAAAGTCGTTTTAGTAAATCGAAAATATTTCCAAAAAAAAATAACCAGTGTGTTAAAGGATAACCAACAGGACCCATTTCCAGCATTTTTGTTTTTTTTTCTGTTTATCTGTTTATTTGTGCACGCATCAAGTAAAATATACGAAACCAATGTAGATAACTTTTATACATAAAAAATGTGCGTAACTTGAAGTATTACTTAGTTTTTGTTTCATCGGAATCGGTTCACTCTATCAAAAGTGAGTTGAGTTTAAATTATTCAAGAAGTAAAATATCACAACATACGCAATTCAGATACTCGGCGCATTTAGTAATTCCATATTCGATAGATGGCGTTGTGCATTTGGCGTAATTTTCTGAAGGCTAGGTGTTGAGATTTTCCGCAAAAGAAAGACTCAAGAAAAAAAAATGGTAGGTAGTTAGGGTGCCTACGATCCATCGGCCGCACCCCCTCTTGGGGAAGTGGCGGTCAACTCTATACGTCGAATCAACGATATATATACCTTCAAGGGGTATTTCAAGTGTGCCTAGAGAAAAAATATAATTTGGGACCACGAGACTAAAAAAATACGTTTTATGAAGTTTTAGGTCTCTAATCATACTACCAATGTCAATAATGACGTTGACGTGTGTGCGATGTGCTGCCCGTCTGGAAAGCCTAATGATCAACGCGGTGGCCTACTACGCTCAAGGTTGCTAGTTCGAGTCCCAGCTATGTATAGGTATTTCTTATGTTTTCGTTTCAGTGTGGTGTTCTGGAGTGCTACTGAGTAGCGCGCAGCAAATCTGTCCTTACTTTTTTGTGTTAAATCAATATTCTTCTCCCTAGAGTAAATAGTATTCTGTGCAGCGAACGCTCAATCTAGGTAGGTACCTTTCTACGTAAAGCAGGTAGGTCAGGTAAGAAAGGCAGGTAGGTCTAGGTAAGTAGGGTAGATAGAGGTAGGTACAGGTAGGTAGGTAAGTAGGGTAGGGTAGACAGTTAACGGGAACGAACCCGAGGGCACAGCTAGTAAACTTATATTTACTATCTGTTTTACACAACTTACATTTTTTTCTAAGTAATTTTTCAATTGCGTTTGTATTTTTTTTTACTTTTAAAAGTTCTACTGTCATGATTTTTTTCACATATCCAAAAGCAACCATTTATCTGGAACACTTGACTCTGACAAAAATTACCAATTTAAAGCTTAATTTTACGCAAACGGATCTCTGAATCTTAAAATGGTTTCAACAGACCCATAATATTTTTTGAAGGCTTATCCAATGATACCTCACACCGTGAAATATACGAGAAAAAAAACCGGCCAAGTACGAGTCGGACTCGCGCACGAATGGTTCCGTACCATTATCGCAAAAAACGGCAAAACATCACGTTGTTGTATGGGAGTCCCACTTAATTATTGTCTATCATCTGTGAAAATTTCAACTGTCTAGCTATCACGGTTCATGAGATACAGCCTGGTGACAGATAGACAGACAGATGGACAGTAGTTTGGGTACGGAACCGTAAAAAACCATTCCTACTTTACGTTTACAGGAGGTACCCTAAAAATTTTTTTTCTTAATTTTTTTTAGCACTTTGTAGGAGTGATTAATATATATATATATATATATATATATTTATATATATATTTATATATATATATCCATGCCAAATTACAGCTTTCTAGTACTAAGAGTCTCTGAGCTAAGCTGCCGATGGACAGAAAGATATAGCGAAACAATAAGGGAGGTACCCTGTTGACTACGGAACCCTAAAAAGGCTCTCCTGAAAAATATTAATTTCATATATTTTGACTGCTAAATTCACAAGCTTAATCTAATAGTATACTTTTACACTAAATGGCTGACACTTAATAAAGAATTCCAACAATATCCTACAACCATAAATTCAGCTGCTTATTCTTTCAGAAACATGACTCAAGCACTAAAAGCGCTTCAGAAACTTAATACCGAAACATATTCGAGATAACAACAGATGGCCCGAACACCGAAGAAAGTTGGCAGAAAAAATAAGGCCATGCCTACACGTTTGGTGTCAAACAATAGCCACATTACGTCAGCCGTGGAATGGAAATGAAATAATTTGTCGTTCGCTACCACAGAGCATTGATTCGACACGGTGGCCTGGTTGATACGGTATAGTCAAAACTACGCATACAAACCAAGCGTTTTAGTGAGTGTCAATGTTATTCATCTAAATTGATTGTCCGTGACAATACGGTATTTGACTGGAATTTTTATTAGATTTTTCAAAACCATTTTTCACATTCATTATAATTAGATGAAATTCAGTGATTCTCAGATTATGGAAAAAAATTGAGTTTTAAAATATTATTTCATATTATGTCACAGCCCATATTTCATATGGAATTTGCGTAAAAAGGGTAGTAGTAACTTCAACAACGCTTAACTTTTATAATTTTTTAACCGATTTTATGATTTTTTTACGAATCCTATTATTTTAGTAGCATCTTTAAAATACGTAGTGATTAATGCACACTTTTTTATAGTAGGGACGTAGTCATATACCCTATTCCAACTATGGCTATGAAAACCACTACTTGAGCTCAATGCAGTTGCCTTAACAGAAATATTATCAACAATAGCGTATCTAGTCACTGCACGCACGACGGCGTTCTGTGCTCTGTATTCGCAACGCTACTCGAGAAAACAAGAGCGATGGTGTTTGAAGTATCTAATATATTTTGAGTACTTATAGTCGGTAAGCAGCTTGGCTTGTTAATAATTATTTTTACTGGGCATATTTAAGGCATATTATCGAAATAAAAAGCGAAAACATGAAAAACAATACAATAAAGGTATGTGCTAAGCCTGTAATATGCCCGCTGCTGGAACACAGGTTACTGTCAGTTGTTGGGTTGCATGTTCTTTTTTATTATTTTGGAACTTAGTGGAAAATGACAAAAAACTCAACCCACAGACATTAATATTTTATTTTACTATACCTTATTAAGTTAGCCAAAAAAAATGTAGAAAAGAAAGGAAAATGAAACAATTTGTCGTTCCCAGCGCTACTTCTGCAAACAAGAACGATATGGCGACTGAGTAATACATCATACTTGGGTTCCGTTTTGCCCGTTCTCCCCCTTCGAGAAGCTTACTGTTATTATCAATTATTTGCGCATATTTTTCCAGTTATTGTTTTCTCCTTGATGTCCATGTTTCGACAGCAATCCACGCCTTCTTCGAACGATCAGTGTCCTGACATTGGACTTCTGACTTGGAATATCAACTCCTTTCTTATTTATTTATTTATTTATTGGCCTATCTACAATTGTTACACTGTTTATTCTAATAATACAAGCAATATGATACAAGCATAGTATACAATATGATGCGATAGACACAGCATGCAAAATCAATATTATAACATTCATAAAATTACAATAATAGTGCAGAAATAACACTTACAACAACTAGTGGGTAGTTTTACAAACACAATAGGTACAAAGATGACATGAAAAAAAATATATATATGGTAGTTACTTTTGATGGACATGGCGCTTGAATTTTTGAAGTGTTGTTGAATAAATATCTATTGATTCATCGCAATTATTTAGCAGCCTGCAAAGTCTGGGGATGGGGGAATTGGATCCCGAGACAGTTTTGCGGAATGGAGGACGCAATAGTTTTACAGGGTGACGCGGATAATTGTAGGGTAGGTTAAAATTAAATTTACTTAACAACTGGGGGCAGTCAATTTTACTCTGAAGTATTTTAAAAAGAAAAAATAAATCTATTTTATCTGTTCGTTTTTCGAGTGAAGCTATGCTAAATTTTTCAAGACGTTTTGCATAGCTCGGTACTTTTTTGGCTAATCCCGCAGAATAGGCAAGATGGTACAAAAATCTTTTCTGGATCCTCTCTAACCTAAGACTATGTGTTGCATAATGGGGACGCCACACAACCGCGCAGTACTCTAATACAGTACGTACGAGACAGTTAAAAAGAAAAATCTTAGTTTTAGGCTTACGAAAACATTTAGCATTACGCAAAACAAAACCAAGTGTATTTGAAGCTTTTTTAATGATGTTGTCCATGTGGGGAATAAATGTTAATTTACGAGTCCAGTCCAGTTTGTGTCTATGTCAGCACTGGGATCCACTTCAAGATTTATAGCTTTACTGCTAAAGCTTTATTTGAAAGCAGTGAGCATGGCCCGGAAGGGTCAACTTTGCTGTTTGAAAACAGCCAATCAAAAATAAATATTTATTTTTAATTTTACTGTATCATATTAAACTAGCAAATATTTTAGTCGAGGAAGGAAAATGAAACAATCTATCGTTCCCGGCGGTATTTGTGTAAACAAGAACGATGGCGACCGAGTAATACATCATACTTGATGTCCGTTTTGTCCGTTCTCCCCCTTAGAGGAGCTTACTATTATTATCAATTATATGGGAATATTTTTACTACATTGTACGTAAAGAGAAATGAAGAGAATGAATGTTGGTTAATTGATTAGTTTTCCTCTTTCCTATTATTTTTTCATGAACTGCGGTATTTTATACTAGTCTTTTATATGAGTTTTTATAAGTTTTCTTGCTTTTATGGCAATTTATTTGGGGTT
This sequence comes from Orthosia gracilis, assembly GCA_947562075.1. NCBI lineage: Eukaryota > Metazoa > Arthropoda > Insecta > Lepidoptera > Noctuidae > Orthosia > Orthosia gracilis. The sequence continues at coordinate 32,502,289 of OX387266.1, forward strand.
ATCACCCTTCACTTTTTAAAGTCAATTCTATCAGACGACATTTCAGTTTACTTAATAAAAATATTAAAATAATTTACTGTTGACAACGATCAATCTTGTCTACTGGGTATAAAGGCATGGAAACTGCATTTTCACTGGTTGCCATATACTATATAATAAATAGACGGTTCCTGTAGAGCAAGCCACCTACATAATATGTAAAATAATAGTCTGTGCTATGTACTAGTTTGTGTGCTTTTATAAAGTTTAAGCTAGGCTATCTTTTAAACTCCAATCAATCTATTCTTATAAAAAAAATCTTCTGCATGAGGGAAAACACATAAATGAGTTTATCTTAAGCATTACATAAAAACAACCAACAACAATACACATTAAAATAATTGTGCAATAAACTTCAAGAATTAAAAGAAACTTCAACCTTAAACATACATAAAAATCAGCTCATCTTGAAATGTGAATAAAATTGCTTTAAACCTACTAAACGGCACTCTAATGAAATGCAGCCACAAATACTTTTAACTTTTCAATTATTCTACTCACCCAACTGGATAATTAATTTTTATATTTGAAACAGAACATAATCATAGTAGATTTAAACTTTTATATATTTCTAAACTTATGACTAAAAACAAAACAAACTTATATTTACAGGGGAGAGGGAAAAGGCTTCATTGCATATCAGAAAATTCGTCCACATCGATGCCAATGGGAAACGTGCCCAGAACGCTGGCAGCATTGCCACGTTGAATGGCAATGCTGATTCTCTGGCTGAAGAAAAGGCCAGCCCTCTGGTCACGCGAACAGTCGACTAACCGTTTACTTATGTCTCGAAACACTTGCTGAGCACTCGGACCCTATGGACCTAATGTCTCAACCCCAAACGGCTCAAACATATAACTTCCAATAAGGTTCTTATATTTGCGCCGTTTGAATAAAAAATCTTACAAAAAATAAAAAATTTAAACTTTTATTTCAATCTGACATTTTAAGTTCATAAATGTCGAGACTAACTTTCAAGGAAATACCTTATTTCAAAGAAGGCTTTCATATTCTTTTGTAAAAGTTCAGTAGTAAACGTAGCTTTTCTAAACACCACAAACGGTTCATAATTACCAACGTTGGCATACAGACTCAGCAAATACGAGTAACAAAATGACGCCAAAACTCATCTTCGTGGCATTTCGTAGCCCCATACAAAACTGAGAAATGTGTTCTATTCTTCGCAAGGAAAACAGGTTCTTTTCAATTTATTGAAAAACTTTAATACCAAAAGCAAAATAGAATTTGGTTCTAAAATTCACAAAAGTTTGCGAACGTAAAGAAAGTGCACACAACGCTTTCTCTCATGACATTCTGTTTACTATTTCGCTCTTTACCTTGTGGTTTGAAACGCAATATTTCCGTCAGCCAAGCGATGCCGGGGCGTGTTTCTAGTGTATACAAATACGGCAATAAATTCTCTACTTTACTTGCCATACTAGTCAGAGAAACCGGTAAGGGTAATATTAATGTTCAAAGGCGACAAATCGTATACCATTATAATGTTTAATGCGTGACTTGAACACGGCCAGTTGAATCATTTACCGACCGTTGAGTTCCATGTAGGCTTAGAATGGATGACTTTTGATACGGAGTTGAATTAATGACTTCATTTTTCTTGCGACATTGTATAAACCACTATTAGTTTGTCAAACAATAAGAAACCAATATGTAAGCTGCGACGGTCAATTGGAGAAGAAAAGTGCCAAGACAAATAAAAGTCAGCTGGGCACTGGAAAATAACTTTACCATCTTGAAACCAACGTAAGACAATAATATCTAAAATAAAACCCGACTATTGAAAAATAACGCTTCAAAAACTATGAAACAAGAAATATTACATGTAAATTTACTGTCGTATGCCACCTACCGTCACTAAAAATACATTCTGCTATTATACGACCACGGTAAATATACGGGAATATTTTTTTTTTCCCGACTACGGGAGGATAATGTTTTTTGAGCGTATGTATATATGTATGTATGTATGTCTATTTCTATAGCACGGACTACAAACCCAAACGGCTTGACGAATAATGACATATGAGGTGTCGTTGGATTCGTTTGGGGGTGAAATAGACTACATATTTATTTTAAATAGCATCTCCTTACAAAAAGGGGATGATACTCGTACAATTTTTTTTTATCCTAACAATATGGGTATCAAATGAAAGCTACTAAATAGGCCATTCCAAAAATATACATATTGTAACACTTTAATGTCTCACATTATTTTTTCATTTCATTATTTTGCCACAAATTCAAGACAAGCCTAACTTTGATACCAAAATAACCACATAACTTATTTGGAGAACTCGTTCATTACTAAAACTAAAAAGTCTGAAATAAAACAAATTATTATAAAAAAAACCCCGACTGCAAAAAACTAATAAGCTGAAAAGAGAAAAACTTTTATAATTTATACCTACATTAACATATAATGAGGTGCTGGAGGCTAAAAAAACCGACCAAAATTTCGTTTGTCACCGTTGGCAGCACCTCATTATATTGAATGTAGGCATAAATTATAAATGTTTTTCTCTTTAGCAGTCGGGTTTTTTGTTTAAAAATTTTTTTTTTTTATTTCAGATTTTTAGTTTTAGTAATGAACGAGTTCTTCAAATAAGTTATGTGGTTATTTTGCTATCAAAGTTAGGCTTGCCTTATATCTGTAAATATGATGTGTCATAAATCTAGTACTTGTTTTTCTCTTTTCAGTGAATTAATTTTTAGCATTCGGGTTATTTGTTTTTATAATAATTTGTTTTTTTCATACTGTTTAGTGCGTGATTTTTCAGTGGTTGGGTTTTAGTTTTTGAACTTATTTTTTATGTTAAGTTATTTGGGGTTTTTGCAGAGCTTGAGGGAACCAATGAACAAAAATGCATATAAACATACTTACATAACGAACAACAAATACTTTGCGACGCCGTAATCGGGTAAAAAATTATATTCATGAATTTGACGGGATATGTCTCGCAAAGGGTACGCTTGACATAAATATCAACCTTCATTTTAAAAACCCTGTTCAATAATACACATGATGGGATGGACCTCCCGTGCCCGCTAGAGGGCGCCATATTCAATTTAATGACGTCACATAGCCTTAAACCAGTGGACAAACAAGACGCTTCCAACAACACCTCATTTGTCAAATTATGATAAGTAGTTTAGAAGTTATGAGGGAACAGATGAACATATATACATATACACCTACCGGTCAATAACATAACCCTCCCTATTGCTTTGCCGAAGACGGGTAAAAACCAAGAGGCTCTAAACAAAGTGTCATTCTAACAACGATGGCGATTATCGAAATATCAAAATGTAATGGCTTCTCTTCACAAACGGCGATTCATCTATAAATACATGCAAACACGATCATATGGAGGGCTTACTAGCTTTTAGTCGCCAATCATCGTCTTTAATCGATGATTGGTACATACATCAATCATGGCGATCGCTGATTTGTCGGTTTTTCGACCACGCATCAAAGGGAATTCGCTTGTACTTGCATGCGCGTGCCTGAAGGACAGCAAGCGAAGCCAGGCGAGTGACGCTACGTATATTTACTTTGTTCTATTACAATGAATGCTCAAATACCTCCTCTTTTCTTTTCTTTTCTTCTGCCATATGTTTTTCACAACTTCTCGTTTAACTAAATTGACAAAATTATTGTATACTAAAATTAAATGAATGGTAACAACAGAAATAAACTCCACGTCCATCTTGAAGGCTTGCCGCTCAATAAATGATCACGGAAGATCATGATTGTGACGTTTACCCTGCCGATGATAGAAGATCACACGAGTAACGTTCATCGCCGATAGTGAAGAGGAAGCTTAAAGGGATTGATCACGTGACATTTTGATAAGACTTTGCAATCATAGACACCTTTGACGTTAAGGCAAGCTTTTCTCGGTGAAGTAGGCATTTCAGGCGATATATACGCTCCAATGTAAACGCAGTACTGGTCGTGCACCCGCTCGATGCCAAAATATCAATATTAAACCTCCTTTTGTACAGTTTTTTTTGCAAAATATTATTTTATTTACATATGCTATTTCAGTTATGAAGAAATTACAGCCATCAATTTTTCTGTGTAAAAATATTTTTAAACATCCAACTTGTTTTGGAGGAGTTTTAAAAAAGTTGCAAAAAATATCGAGTTGTTAATTATTTTTTTAAAGCAAGACTATTAGTTACACGAAAAAATCTAGTTTCAAAAATTATGTACATGAATCAATAATAAATATTTTTTTTATATCAAACCTTTTAAAGTAACCGTTACTAAGGAGTATGCTTTAGAAGGTAACTATTTTCCGGCACTAAAGCGGTGGAAGGCCCTTAACGCGCCATTGATACCGCGATGTGAGCGGCGCGAGCATGTGAACAAAGCCGGCAAAAGCGTCACTGCAAAGCTGTGTAGAGAAGGCTACACAACCACCATACCACAAGGGATATTTCGTAAACTAAAATATACAGGGTGTCCCAGAAATCGACGTCAAGCCGTAAATGGGTGATAGACCAAGTTATAACAGTTCTCAGAAAAATACGAAAAAAAATCTATCTCATGTTTTTAAAAAATTATGTTCACTTTAAAAATTTACTTAAAAAAAGTAGGAGGAGTTGGCTTTGAATTTTAGGCAAAAATCTACACAAGCATTATTCAAGATTACATAATAATAAAAAAATAGATAAATTATGGGATTTGTAGCAATTGGAGTTAAAGAACCATTACAGGGATTGATTTTTTTAGTAAATTTTTAAAGTGAACATAATTTTTTAAAAACATGAGATAGATTTTTTTTCGTATTTTTCTGAGAACTGTTATAACTTGGTCTATCACCCATTTACGGCTTGACGTCGATTTCTGGGACACCCTGTATATTATTGTTATAATATATATTTTGCATTAAAACAATCACGATTTGTTTGTTTATTATAGATTCAAAGTGATGTAAAAGTCAGGGTACCTGCCATTAAAATAATCGCAATCGCGACGCTTTGACAGTGCGCAATAACTTTACATTTTCAGATGCTTTAAATCATATACATTTATTCAATCTGTAGATAAATCGTTTTTGGAAATCGAAAATATTTGCAAAAAAAAGTTAGGTAAGTAGGTAGGTATGTATTTAGATAATTATGTAGGTAAGTCAGGTAGGTATGTAGGTAAAGTAGGTAGGTAGGGTAGGTATGTAGGTAGGTAGGGCAGGTATGTAGGTAGGTAGGATAGATAAGTAAGGTAGGGTAGGCAGTTGACAGGAGCGAAGCCGCGGGCACAGCTAGTATTTGAATAAGATAGTTCTAATATTTTCCTAAAGTCTTTCTTTCTAGACTAGTATCCCAGAAGTGGCACCGATGCAATCCATAAGAATTCCCTAAGCTCCTTCGCATCTGATCAAGACGACCAGCAAGAAATTTATAGTGGGTCCCAAATGAGGTCGGTTCTTTTCAGAGAGACCGCAACATCGAGTAAATTTACTAGATCAGTGAGATATCTATTACGCTCGAAATGGAGTCTTTACATTTTAATGTATAATGGTTTGAATGAGGACACTAAAAAGATGATTTTAGTGACTAAAAAATAATTAAATCCGTGGCATTTTATTTATTGTGCCTTTTTACAGTCGACTGCATATCAGCAGTAACACTTGGACCTTGAACTGACCTGAATTGAATAAAAACGACATTGTTTTTTGTTCATCATTTACATTCCTCTGTCAGACTCCTCCTTCCTTCGGAATATTTTACCTCCATGTAATATATTGGGATTTGGCTGCATCCAGTAAGACTAGAAGCTAACCTCAAGGGATTAGGCGCACAATGCCACATTCGCAAAATGACATTTTGAAATTTCGCAAAATTTCACATTCTCAAATTGTCATATTCCGAAAACGCCACATCGCAAAACGTCACATTAGCAAAATGCCATTTTCGCAAAATGTCATTTTCGCAAAATGCCTTATCGCAAAATACCATTTTCGCACAATGTCACTTGGGACATAGTCGATTTTTTTATATTCAGATGTTAAATGTTTTTATGAATAACGCCACCCAGCTATAACTTTAAGAATGACTTGATTAAGCAAATCGTATAATCAATGCTGCAAATCAAAGGTACACTGGCAATAGATGGCGCATGCGGAAAAATACTTTACAAAAACCCAAGGCAATTTTACAAAAAAATATGCTTTTTTGATTAAAGTTATTTTTTTTTTTGCTAATTATGTTTATGATTTTTAGCGACATACATTATTTCAGTTTACATTTTTAATTTATTTTATGTTAAAATGAATAAATAATGTGATTAAATACGTAACTAAATTAGTTTTATTTTTTATTCATAAATCATCGGCTCGGAAATCACTAAGTGACTTTAACTTTTAAGAATGTGTCATTTTGCTAATGTGACTTATTGAGAAATGACATTTTGCGAATGTATCATTTTGCTAATGTGGCATTTTGCTAATGTGGCATTTTGCTAATATGGCATATTGAGAAATGACATTTTGCGAATGTGTCATTGTGCGCCTAATCCACCTCAAGATATTTGAGAAAAGGCAGAATGATTTGTTTCTTAACACGCTTTTATTAACTAGGTATGTCTGTATCTATGAATCTATGCAACAGAATCTTTGAACATGATTTTCTCCTCTTCAAAACGTCGGTATAGTTTGAAACTTGGCACACTTTTTAACGACCGATAGCAGTGCAATAATTTCAATAGTTTGTCCCATTATCCGTACCAGGATCTTCAGGATTAGTGATTGAACAAAAAAGTATGAAATAAATAATAGTTTAAAAAAACTAATAAGCATGCTTTAATAAAAAGCCAAACTAAGAAGTAGAAAATAATTTTCAGTAAATTTTAATTAAGAATAGTGTGATTTACAAAAAAAATATTTTGTTGTAAAAGGCCTGGGGTGTTTTTTAAGACATTTTCAAAATGACTACTTTTACCAACATCTGCCAATAAAATTTTAGTACAATTGACATCAAGCACCCACACTTTTTTTAAATTTATTGAAAATTATTTTCTACTTTTTAGTTTGGTTTTCTACTTAAGCGTGTTTTTTAGTTTTCTTAAACTAATTCACTTTTTATCACTGATGTGCGGTCGACTGCACTATCTAGAGCGAGGGGCGCCATATGATATGTAGTAGCTCATATAATTAGACATCAATTTAATATTCAACAGATTTTCAATAATCCTACATCAAAATTTACAGTTATCTTGAATATGTCGCGGTGGGTATTATACTCCTAACTATTTAAAAGGGCTAACGATACCAATAAAAACTCAAAAGGTACACCGCTTCCTCATAATTCAGCGTTACTGTCTCATTTAGTGGTCGGCCATTCGTTATTTAATTCCTTTAATGTACCCAAATATAATATTCATGTCCGTCCCCATTCAAACGCGGACCTTATATTTGAATAAACTCTTTTATGAGCCAATTATGGTACATGTTACGGGGTTTTGCCCTTTTTCAAAATACAAATACGGACCGTAAGCAATATGTGTGATTTTAAACCAATTGTGAATTTTTGAATTTTATTGTTTGAACGTTCATTCGTGGGTATACGAACTCGTTTTATATCTTTGAAATATTATGACCAGAGATTTGTAATTGTGTTAACCGGCCGCTGCGAGTTGATGGTAAATTGTACAACGCTGTGAATTAAGGGTAAACTGTACCAAAAACAACTCAAGGGATTTATTTTTCTTGAACTCTAAGAATTAATTTATATTTGGTTATTCCTTTATTATTCTGTTCACAGTTCTCAAATTTGTGAAACAGCTGCGTGTGTATTGTGTTCTTGAACTTGAACTTTTCCATCTTGAAGATTTGATTCGAATAACGTTTTTAGAAAATTGTGAAGAAGTTTTCTATTTCACTTGTTAGTTGTTCTTTAGTTTGTTCAGATCCTAAACTCATGATCAATTCACAGAATAACTTGAAGAAATGTTTTATTCAGTTTCTTTTGTTATGTTTTCTGATGTGAATGTTTACAGTTATCTCTTTTTTGGCACAAACAAAATAATGAGATATGTGTTACGTATGCCTAGGAATCTGCTGACATTGCGGACATTAAGTATTCATAGGCCTTGGCGACGGTGCAGTTACCCTAAGGCCGACGCACTTAGCTTAGGAATTACCTGACTTAGAAACTACGTAGCGTCAATATAGGAAGTTACTGACGATGCAATTACCTTGAAACCGATGCAGCCATGACGTTAAGAAATCAATCAATACCGAACTACCCCTCAGATGTCCAACCCGCGCGTCCATCATCGTTTAATGTCCAAAAATCGTTCGCTATGGGCGCGATGTCAGTAAAACGCCGATTTCTCGGTAGTTTTGTATGGGAACCATGTATAAAATTTATGCTGTTAGAATCTCTATGAAATAAGCTATCACATTTCATATCCGACTTACTGACACATCGAATAGGATGGGTATTCGTAGGCCAGTTAGTTGTAGTTAGTCTATTTAATTTTTGTGACCACTCCATGTCCTAACATCGGCTTGGAATGGACATTTGTAGGATAATTAATTGTTATTGCTCGTCGACACGTCACTTGACCAGAGGGCTGGCCTTTTCTTCGGCCAGAAATCAGCATTGCCATCCAACCTGGCAATGCTGCCACCGTTTTGGGCACGTTTCCCATTGACATCGATGTGGACGAATTTTCGATGCACAATGAGCCCTTTTCCCTCTCCCCTCTGTATTTGTATATAGGTTTAAGTTATTTTTTTAAGGACATGTAGTTGTATATATACTGTATGTACAATTAACTTTATTAATTAAAAGTTTCGAATCATATCGGGTTTCTTTCCAATACCACGGCTGTGGTAAACATAATTTTTGAGAAAACACCACTAAGTGAAATCTTTCATTTAGAAAAAGGTCAATACTAACATTTATTTTATTCTAATATCTTTCTCTAACCATTATCCTCTTTAGTTTGGGGCCAGCGCAGCACATCTTCTTTTCCGATTTATTCCTTTTTGTTGTCATCACAATATATTCATCCTTAACATTATCATCTTTCACACCAATTTCATTCATCGCTTCTTCTTTCAATCTCTTCGTCTTTCAATAAATCAACAATTATTTTCAAAGTCATATTAAAAGGTTATTCAAAAATAGTTAAGTACCTACTTAGACATTTTAGACACCGAAACTCAAAACAAATTACTCCCATGCCATGTCAAGGTTACTTAAAATTTTTGCCCAAAATAAAGGATGTCGGATATTGTGAAGGTTCAAAGACGAACAAAGTAATTAATTAAGCAATTAATATTATGTACGGATGGTGAAACTGCTGTGTTGTGACATAATGCTGTTAATTACATTCAATTACAAAGTTAAACTACGTCGAAGGTTTGTAAAATCATCATTAATTTTCGTAGTCACTGTTTTCTGTTTGATCGTTCCGGGAACTCTAAATGTTTCCGGGATGTAACAGCACATTATAATTTTAACTTTCAGCCCAATATGTTAAGTGGTTGCGTGATTCGATAGCATGTGTGAATTAATTTCAGAGGAATAAAGCTGAAAATGATTTGATAAAGAAGGTCACTTAATTCCTTTTTGTTTTGTTTTCAAAAATTTTCGAGTGGAATCATACATTTGGTACGCCCTCAGATAAGGTGGAGCAACGATTTTGGCAGAATGACTGGTGGGTGGGACCGAAAATCGAGACAAAAGACCAGCAATTGGAGATAGTCTATGTCCAGTAGTGGACTGCTAAAGGCAGATGATGATTGTGATGATGTAGCCAATACTAGATACTCTTTATCGAAAGCTCGGTAAAATTTAAATGTTGGCCAATTTTTGATCCAATTTGCATACTCGGAGGTTCTTAATTTGCATTAACCAATCAAAATTATATCGTGGGTAAATAATTTATTATATGTTATTATAACGGCATCATGTTCATTCGCGGAATATAATAAATGTTTTCTACCACATTATTGCGTGACCAGAAAATTACCTCTCACTCACTATATTAATATCACCAACAAAAAAATAGTCTATCATCTCATAATAAATTACGAAAATAATGGGTCATAGAAAATTAACAGAGGCAGGGCCTATTGTACTTCTGACCGCGAGAGAGGGTTGGCAGATGACGCATCACAACTTGGCGCTAAAGTGACGGGGTCACACATTGTGCGGGACCACGGGATTAGACTCTTAAGTAGTGTCGCTGTTTATGATTATAATGTAAGAAAATTGAATCAGGGGTTTAACAAGGGCTTTTGGAAAGGGCGGAGTGCGGGAGTGGAAAGTGGAGTTAGCTGATGAAAAGTTTTGGAGATGGGTGAAGGTTTGGCGAACACGAAGTGATTTTTCAATACCTATTAGATGACACCTATATGTAAAGCACCTATTGCGAAAAGCAAAAACAGTGCGCCTTTATTTAGACAATACATTTAATGGTCGCCTAGTATTAGTGAAAATATTTGCAGGTCCTTGAATGTTTTTCAAAGTTGCTAAAGGCCGTATTGTTATTTATGATAAAGGTTTTTTGTCTACTGGTAAAACATACCTCACTATGTCGTGAATGAAAACTGAAACTTGAAAAAGGTTCCTAGAATAAAACACTTATGTAGATTTCCTAGAACTTGTTAAAATTATAATACACATACATTTATCTTAACGTCCATATAACTCAAAGGAATAAACATTAAAAACACAATTCGAAGAACTTCTCAATATAAAAGTAGGACCATACATATTAAAGAGTTTTGGAACTTTTCCCGAAATAGCTGGCAGCGGAGTATTTAATGATGCCAAGAATTCAAACAATGCTGTGATGACCGAAGTAGTAAACTAGGGGAGTTTTGATAGAGGCGAAAATATTGTCCAAAAGGTTTTCTGTAATTTGGCTGGCATTAAGCAAATGTTCTGACCAAATTTAAGGTCATGTTGGTCAATCTTATTCAATGGAGATTAGCCAAATGCGCAGGTGATATCATAGTGTGCAAATACACTCTGTTTCTTTAAACAGAGAGTGCGTGTTGTGTTTGCGCAATGTCGGAATGCCAAATGAATGAAAGTAAAGAAAAAGAAGAGAATGCTAAAGACCCAAATTTTTCGAATGGAAGAAATTCTGGCAAGATTAGATGCAGGAACAACGCCTTTACGGCTTTTCCAAGGATCAAGGTTGTCACAATACCAACGCCATCTTCCAAAAAAACGTATTATGGTATATAGCTAAGTTGGACCTTGGAGAAGAACATAAGGCACTTTTGGTCTCTATCTCGAAAACATTTTCTTGTGATGATTATCGTCTTGCACGTGGTGCAGGAACAGAAGCGAGTATATTGTGTTTTGGGAGTAACAAAAGGCAATTACAACCGGGATATTTTGACACCAACTCTTTTCAGATTGAAACGTCGCTAATTCATAGTTGGCAGCCGTGATATACTCGTATCAACATTTCTTCATTGTATAAGTGAAAGACACAGCTGTCTTCCCAAAGTAAGACACACGGAAAATATGAAAAAGCAAAATTGTTTGTCTGTTTGATTATGTTTGAAAAAGGTAACCTCTGGAAGTACTGACCCTATAAGAATAAATCTTTTTAACAAAAAAAAATAACCGAGTTCCAATATACTACAAAGCGAAAAATAACTTTCTTTACCGGAGTTGGTGACTTTGGTACCTATTGTTTTCAGTTTTTCGACACCGACTTCGGAAAAGAAAATTATTTTTGCTTTGGAGTGTTTTGTTTTGGCAGTCGATTTGATTTTTTGTAAAAAAATTGTTCACTATTTATCTCTTTTTACTTTTGTTAGGTACCACCAATTACCTTGGTACCTTCTTGAAAATCATTTATAGCCAAAATACTTCTCACTACTATTCCAATAACCGCAAACACGACAAGGATACTTCTTTTTACTTAGGATTTTTAGTACCTTCCGGCTTCATCATCAGTACAGTTCGTAGTTTCATCAGTAGGTGCCATTTATTCTTTAGTATTTGCTTCATCATAGTCGGTTTCAGTGGTCAACTATTCGAGATATCTTATAAGTACCCGTGACATACTTAGCATTATGGAGTTCCAGTGGCCGTCTGGTCTTCTTCATCAGTTCTACTTCACCAAATGATACTTTCTGAGTGCAAATTATTGCATTATTGATGAAAATACTAAAATCGTTATAGGTATGCCCATAATATTTGAGGAGTTCCCTCGATTTCTCCAGGATCCCATGATTAGATCCTGACCTTATGACCATTAGATCATCTGGGAAGTATACCTTTTCAAACAAAAGAAGAATTTTCCAAATCGGTCAAGGCGTCTTTGAGTAATCGAAGAAAATACATTAAAAAAGTCTGCGAATTGAGAACCTCCTCCTTTTCTTGAAGTCGGTAAAAAAATGCAATGATGATCTTTTAGAAAGAAATTCCAATTACAAAAAAAAACATTGTTGAAAAACATGTCGTTTAATTTTTATCGCTAAATACTCTTTAGCTTTTTTATCCCGAAGAAAAAAAGCAGGGGAGTGAAGCAGAGTAAAACTTAGTTTTGAAGAAAAGGAAGTTGCATTTCACGTGACTGCCACTTTCCTCAAGTACTAAGAAGTGACAGATTCGTTTCAAATTCATATTTCTTGAAATGCACGTTACTGTCTTTCAGTTTCATGAAACTTGAACAAAATTTATCATAGTATTTTTCTAGAGGAAACCGGCGAAAATTTATTACAAAACAAACGACAAATTGTACTTGTAAATATTCGTGTGCTTACTAAAATATTTCCATCATAATGTGCTACGAGCTCAATGAGTTTTCGAGAATCCTCGATAGAAAGAAGATGTCCAATACAGGACATAGGCTCCTCCAAGTATCACCACATCAATTGGTCATGTGGAATCCAGTGGATTCCTGCAGCCTTAAGTCATCGGTCCACCTAGAGGCAGGCCTTCCAACTGCAACCGCAACCGGCAACCGGTCGCCACTGAAGAACTTTTCGTCCCCATTGACCATCCGTTCTGTAAGCAATGTGCCCTGTCCACTACTTCTTAAGTTTGGCATTTTTTAGGGCTATATGACTCCTACTTAGGTACACAATTATAATAGGCACCCATATATCTAACAGTTTAAATTCAAATTTAGAATTGGACCTTTGGCACAGAGTGGCAAACAAGTAGGCATCCCACCTGTTAGTAACTGGTCACCGACTCCTATAAATAAAATATACATCTGCAATACCAGCGAAGCCACAGGTGTATTTATTACCTACCTTTTTTAAGATGACTCTTCAATTAGATGCTGTCCATACCGTAGCAAACCGATCCTAAAGATTCAAGAAGTTGAGCCGTAAGATGAAATTCAAACAGGAACTTGCAGAACAGGATCATATATGTATTTTGAATATACACTGAGAATAGGAAGACTTGCATTCAACGCAATGTTTGCTTTTAATCCAAAAACCACTTTTGTTAGCTTTAGAACTATGAATATCCATAAGCTAGAACATTGTATTCAGATCATGGCAAAGCTGTTCTATGCAAGTATATTCACAACAGAAAATAAACAAAGCCTGTTCAAGCAACTAGCTTGTATGGATATTGAGTGGATAACTGGGAAAATCGAAATACCTAATAAACCTGAAAAATGCTTGGAAACCGGAAAAAAAAATGAACCGGTTAACACCTAAGTACATAAGGAACATTTTCTTTCAGTTTTGTTCTACCTTTAACCGCAATTAAACGGTTATAGGCAACAATAGTTCGTAAATAGGTTTTGTGGAATTAACCGGTTATGATTGGTTTGTGTCACATACTTTCAATGCGCAACCGTGCTGAAGTAAACAGTTCAGTTTTAGTCGCGCTCCCCCCATAAATCAGTTAGTTACCGTTTTCAATAACGCTCTTTTAACGTTTAGACTACAAACAAAATAAAGGATAAAACCAATACTAACATTTAATAACTGGTTATTTTCAAACCGATTCCAAGCCTTTCTGAAAATTATGGTTTTTTTTTCCGGTTATAGACAAATCGCACTAATAACCTAACGATGTTACAGCTATTATCTCTTTTCGATAATATTGGTAATTAATTATTTATTTTACTACAATGTTGTCATTTGCAGGGCAACGACCTGGTTTTCACTTTACGCAGACTGATACTTTTTTTTTTTTTTACTTTTATGGGTTTGCTCTTGACTCTAGTCTAGGTCAATGACAGAGTCAGAGTCGACGATGGAGTGAGCTTACCCAGAAGAAGCCTGTTCACTCTAACTTTGAAGAGATTCGGGTTAAATGCGTTCGGAAACACAGACGCAGGTAGTGAGTTCCATTCATTCGCTGTGCGCATTATGAAGGAGGTTTGGAAGCGCTTGGTGCGTATTGGTGGAATGGCAACAAGGTAAGGATGGTAACTTGCAGTGCGTCTAGATGTCCGATGGTAGAAGGGGGCTGGTGGGATGAGATCGTGGAGTTCTTGAGCACACTCACCGAAGTACAGTCTGTAGAAGACCGACAAGCAGGCAACCTTGCGGCGATGAGCCAAGCTATGAAGCTTGGCATCTACCAGTTTAACGTCGCCGATGAGCCTCTTGGCTCTGCGTTCCACCGAGTCAAGCGCAGCAAGCTGATACTTAGCTGAGCCATCCCAAAGGTGGCTGCAATACTCCATGCAGGATCGGACTTGCGCTTTGTATAGGGTAAAAAGCTGTCCAGGCGTAAAGTATCGCTTCACTCTATTAAGGATGCCCAGTTTTTTGGCCGCAATTTGGGCTTTGTACTCAATGGAGGCGCCGAAGTTGAGGCCGGATGTCAACTCCATGCCTAGGAGCTCGAGCCGATCAGTCACAGGAACAGACGCACCCCGAAAAGTAGACGTTTGTTCGAAAATAATCCTTTTAGCGGTAAAAAGACACGCCTGTGTTTTGGTGGCGTTTGTGTTTGTGGACATAATTCTTGAAAAATAAGCCTAGCTCAACCTGCTATCCTCTACTGGGCTTGCTGCAATGCTTGGGGCCTTCTGTATGATTAAATGGTTAAATTTGATTATTTATTTAAAACGTTAGCCTATAGACTGAAGATAAGAATATTTGTCCATACTAAAGAAAGCCCTAAATAAATCACACAGCATAGCACTAAAATATATTTTTTAATAGAAACTTCATATCTCGACGGGAATGCTAGAGTTGCACTCTTGTAAAGGTAAATAGTTTTTGATTTACTCGTCTAGTCTAGTTGAAACTAGTTTTGAGCTATAAATATACTCGACGTACTTGTAGACGGCACTTTGGAAATTTATTACCCTTGTACCGTAAAATATTTTCAGGATTAGCCTTAGAAAATGCGGTAGAATTTTTACCTGGATTTCAACTTAGCTTTTCAGTTCGGCAATAATAACGAAAAGAACGAAAATAAACTGGATTTTGGTATGAATAATGGGTATTGTTAAAGCTTATTTTAAAGACTTAAATCTTTAGTCAACGTAATTGGATTCTTTGTGACGTGCCCAGGCTTTAGGTACTGTTTTGGTCTTGAGAGAATTAAATTAAAAATAGCCTTTTAGTATTAGATTTAAATGTACCTAAACAACAAAGGAGAAGGTTTTTTTTCAAACTAAAGACAATAAACTGTAAATAATCAAAATAGTACTTAGAATGAAATTAAACGCAATCAGAAAATCTTAGTGGTGCCTACTTTCAACCTGCCTAGGCAACTTTGTTGGATTCGGTTTCAAGTCTGAATTCTGATTTTAGTATCGTAGACCAAAATGGCATCTGCCAATGAGCTTATTTTTTTTAATGTTGCATGCGCGGAGCATAGTTTTGTAGGCTGGCTCAATCATAAGTGATTCCTCGAATCGCTGTGATATGAGTCCTCAATTTAATTGTACTAATTGGTGTAAATAAATGTTTTATGAATAAAAACATAATAGATTTAAATTATAACTGTATTAATAAACGTAGCATGTTAACTAATATTGTCATAAATAAGAAATCAACAATAATATAAGTGCGATTACATAAATGAGTAGAAATGAAATAAGAGCCGCTAGTTTTTTAACAACTGTATTTATTTGCCGTGACATACTTCTATTTACGACCTACTTCGATTTTCAATCATTCCGGATACAACACTACTTTTATGTAACGATAAAGTGGCAACCCACCAAATTTCAGTTTAGTCAACGAAATAAAAAAACCAGCCAAGTACGAGTCGGACTCGCGCACGAAGGGTTCCGTACCATTATCACAAAAAACGGAATAAAAATCACGTTTGTTGCATGGGAGCCCCACTTAAATACTTATTTTATTCTGTTGTTAGTATTTGTTGTTATAGCGGCAACAGAAATACATCATCTGTGAAAATTTCAAAAATCTAGCTATCACGGGCCATGAGATTCAGCCTGGTGACAGACGGACAGACAGACTCACAGACGGATCGTGAAGTCTTAGTAATAGGGTCCCGTTTTTATCCTTTGGGTACGGAACCCTAAAAATCAAAGTTTAACTGGACGCAGCTGAATACCTTAGGTTAACACACAAGGTTAAGTTGGCTCACAAAGTTGGGTAATCTCACAAGGCCTAAATCCATGACCAAACATGGCTGAACAAAAATTGTACCGTAACAACTTGCATGCTCTGTCATGTACCCTCATGTTTTACACAAATAAAGAAACTGAATCTAGATCTTATTTAGAGTCATTTAGGAAATTAGCCTTATTATAATCAATTCAAATTGACCAACTCGATACTAAGCAGCAGACTTACATATTCAAGAATGCTCAACAAAACACCTCAGCCTCACACGGTAACCACATAAGTGATTACTTGAACGTTACATAACTTTCACCTTAATATCCTAATGGATGTGGTTACGGAAAAATATACAACCCTCAAAATCCACTCGGAAAATTAAACGAATTACTTGACGCCACACGCCACACTCGATGAAACGCGTGCTACTAAAAGAGTTATGAACATACAGGGTGTCCCAGAAATCGACGTCAAGCCGTAAATGGGTGATAGACCAAGTTATAACAGATTTATTACAATAAATGTTCAATCTGCCTTCCTTCGACGGCAATGCAAGCACGACATCTTCTTAAAAAAGAAATTAAATCTGATAATTTGTTTTTTTTTTCTAAGATGAGAAAACTGGTCCTGACTTAAAGTAAAAAGGTTGAGTCACTATCATAACTTTGCTCTTAAATTACGTAACGTCTCTATCGAACTAGAAACGGAGTTTAGCAAAGCTTTAGGTAAGCTAAAGTCATTTTAAGGAAGTATGGACATTTTGTGTAAAAACCGAGGCTATTTACAAAAAAAAATTTGACCAATTATTGAAAACGTAATCTAGCAAGTGTTACACCATTTTTGAATCCTTATTAAATGCGCCAATTTTTCATGTTACTTGCCAAACTAGCGTAGTACATTTTTTTTTCAGTACAGTCAGTTAAAGTTAGGCGAAACAGTAAATTTGAATAATTTGGTTTTGAAAAAGTTTAATTTTCTTCTAAGTAGGAGGAGTTGGCTTTAAATTTTAGGCAAAAATCTACACAAGCATTATTCAAGATTACATAATAATAAAAAAATTAGATAAATTATGGGATTTGTAGCAATGGGAGTTAAAGAACCATTACAGGGATTGATTTTTTTAGTAAATTTATAAAATGAACATAATTTTTTAAAAACATGAGATAGATTTTTTTTCGTATTTTTCTGAGAACTGTTATAACTTGTTCTATCACCCATTTACGGCTTGACGTCGATTTCTGGGACATCCTGTATATGGGGATGGATGGAGAGGGAGAAAAAGGCTAAAGAAAAGATGAATGGACTTTGTGAGGAGTGACATGAAAGAAAAAGGAGTCAGTGATAGCGTGACGGGGGAAGAACGGTATAGAAGAATAACACAGCATGGGGCAAAGGTAGGAAGACAGACTTGATGCCACTCGAATTTTTCACATTCATGTTTTACGCAGATAAGCGAGCTTGTGGCTAAATATAAGAGAAGATTTCATGGTTAAGCAACGCTGGCCGAGTTTGGTCCGTGGATAGGTGACCATCCATTTCATACCGAGACGTCTCCATGCCTTGGAAAGCACGATCTGAGGCTCTATACAAGTGGCATTCTATGTCAGCCAAGGCGATAGTCGATATTTTAAAATGTAAGGCATTTTTCACGTGATTTTTCGATGTCGCTTGTCAATCCCATACAATTTTGCACTGGTAATAACAATAACTAACTTGTCTAGAGACTCTGTTGTGTCCGGCTGTCATTTTGTAGATCTTAGTAGGTAGGGCTAGTTAAATGTCGGAAAATGGACACAGAGAGACAATCGCTCTAGGTAAAATTGTGGTATCCAAAGTCCCTAGACAAGTGATATTCTACAATCGAAAGCGTGGCGATAGTGATTATCAAAAAGGCAAAATTATATGGTATTGACGAGCGATATCGAAAAATCTCGTGATTAATCCCTAACATTTTGTCTATCGCCTTCGCTCAAATCAAATCAAAAATCAAAATAGTTTATTTCAAATAAACCTTAAAGGTACTTTTGAATTGTCAAACAACAAAAAAATATGACTCTAGTTGCAAATTCGCAAACGTCAGTAGATCTCAATGGAGAAGAATTTGCAAGAAACTCCACGGACACTCTTTTCCATCAGTTTCAATTACAAGTTTTTGGTTACATCATTCTTGTTAAAAAAAAAAAAATACATATATGTGAGAACGATGCAAAAAGACGTGCACGTAAAAGCGTCTAGAGTAACAAACAATTTCAACATAAAAATGCAATGACAGGCCGAGGCAGCTAAGTTATGACCAATCCCAACTGATGGCGCCCGTTCACGAACATGACGCATGGATCGGCACCACTCAGCTCAACCATTATGGAGGGAACCGAATGATCCAACACATGTGCCACCATCAGAGAGAAATTAGAGAGAGCATGACACACTCAAATGCCAGGGCACACAGAAGTCAACCAACGACACATAGGTAGATTTACAGTCGGAACATAGTACTCACACATGTGCTGTGCAGTTATATAATACTAAAAGAAATTGAGTTTATACAATACAAATATATTCATACAGTCTTCAGCAGCTCCAACAATACTGCAACACTTTTCTGCCCATCACTAATTGTTTTTGCGCCCTAATGGCTGCGGAGCGGGACTAGCATTTAGCCAAGCATTTTTATCAGCGATGTAATCCCCCAACTTATAATATGCTTGCCTGCATAGTGTGCGTTTGCGCTGACATAGAATGCCACTTGTCAAGAACCTCTGATGTATCATTTCTAGACGGGAAGTCGAATCCGATAATATAGAGAGAAGGCTTATTGATAAGCTTAATAAAGCTTGATGTTGTTGTGCAAAAATAAATATCTGCCTTTTGAAATCGTCTAATGCTTGAAAACTTCATGCTATATCAGCCAGTCAGCTCAGTCTGCTATTCTTGGCCTAATCTACTTTGGGTGCCAGCTTTAGATACGTGAGGTCTATAAATCTTTATAAATTGACCAAGCCTCAATAGACAAATATGACAGATTTATTTCTTTTTTGGTCACTTGCCAACTTATAGGCAGCCACGGCCAGTAAATAAACTCATAGGTATGACAGAGATTTTTGTAAGCGTTAATCGATGTCTTTAGGAATAGAAATAATCTATAGTAGCCCAGTAGAAATCGGTCTTAAAAAGGATAAAATCGCAAAGCTTGTTGTAGTTCTGCATTTTTAGTATATTTTATGGGCCAGTTAGGGTAGTGTTAATCCAAATTTGCAACTTCTAAAAACGTGTGGTCGCGGCGTACCATGAGAGAAATTCCGAAATATCGGGACGTTTTCACTTTTTGCTCTAAAAGTCATAAACTATGCGGTTTTTGATAAACCAAATTTGGTACATTTTTGAAGTTCATTAAATTTGCAACATTTTAAGGCCAACCACAGCTACATAAACCCTATAAGGCCGAAGCTATGACCTTCTCAAAATCATAATCTTAAATGTAAGATTATCACTACCCTACCTGGCCCATACAACAGTATCAAGATTTGCGATTTTAATGTTGAACTTTACTAGGCTATAGGTATTATTAAAGCAAAGACAACATATAATCCCACACTGTAGGTGCAGACAGTAATTGCAATTAAAATTAAATACATGAATCGAAACCAATCAATCTGCCTAGCTTTTTCCAACTATGTAGTGGCCAGCTTGCTGTCTGACTGGATGCAGGTAAATACCATTGATTCACACTGATTGACTTCCAACTTTGTAGTGGCCAGTTTGCTGTCTCACCCGATGCAGGTAGATACCATTACGTTACACTGAGTGACTACCTATCTAATCCCAGCAACTAGGAAACACGAAACTCCTTTGTAAGACTGACTGTCAGATGCTCGGGCTTCTGGCTACCCGTAATTTCTATATAAGGTATACTCATGACAGCCGGTGCTGTCTGAGCCCTGTGCTTCGATATAATAATGGGTGGTCCATCCACGGATCAACATCAGCAAGCGTTGCTTACCCTCCAAGCGTGCGGCTGATATTATTATGCCACGTCGAGTTCCGTGTGAGTCAAAAACTGTGCACCGATGAAGTTATCAGAACCACGTATATTGAAGACAAATCACCGTATAAAGTCCTACCATCACCTTGTTAACGAGGTTTCCTCACTGACCGTCCCCCGACGACCTACACATTTGTCGCGCTAACAGCCAAGCTCAGCCGTGTAACTGCGACCCGACATCGACACGTTGACGGCAAGAGAGCGTGTCCCCGAGATAACACCGACCAATGACGTATCGAGACGGGGACATATTGCTGCCTGTCTTGTGGATAAATGTGTATAGACGTACAGGAGTAAATATGGACGTAAATATACGCGATATGGGCAAATGTAGCCAATACAAGCCAGGCTACAGAAGTTATTAAGACAACTCATTGAGCGACAGTGTGATTTATTATGGTCACGGTTATAACAACCATTGATTGGAAAGATAGAAAGTACCCTTACTTAATAGTTACAGAAAAAAATTGAATGCGTGACGTATTAGTAACATATCTGTCGAGTGTCTATTACTGACATAATATCGTCAAATGAAGCATCGAGACAGGGACATATTGTTGTCTGTCTTCTGATTAAACGTAAGATATATCTGATAAATGCAAGTGTAGTCAATACAAACCTTCATGTGAAGGAGTCATTAGAGACCCAGTATGCAATAATGTGATTATGATCAATAATAATGACAACCAAAGAGGACACTAACCGTGATTATTAACTACCTTGTAAAAGGTAAAAAATCCGAAAGGACATCGAAATATAAATCAATGGCTAAGTATTGATTGCAAAGACAAATTAACATGTAACTAAACTTAACTTATATATATTATGTATGAAAATAAAAATTCTGTCGTTTTTTCATAATATCTAGACTCCCAAAGGTCTGTTTATAAAATTTCGCGAGCTCGTTTTCGTCCTAAATCATCATACATTTCGATACAAATTTGCAAAAGTGCTAATTCGTACGCGAACTAGCTTCTTACTGCTCATCACAGCATCTGTCTCTTTCACACGTCTTGTCGGAGGAGATAGCAGGCATTTTAACCTCGCCAAATAACCTCGCAAAATAGTTCGTGCCTTCGACTAGGGGAACCTTAAGATTATTGAACGCTTATCGTTCATGTATATAAAAAAAATCTCATTATTACTTGAATTGCCAGTATCGAAAAAATGCCATTCCAAAGAAATATTTTCTTACAAAAAAACAATGAAAACGTTCACACCGAAGACTTCCTTCCAATTTATTTCAAATCATGTTCGGAAAAAATGTATTGGAGCTGGAATGTTGGAAAATCGACACTAGCTATCAACTGACAGCGGAATTGAGAATATATTTTTTCTTTTCTTGAAATCTCTTTTACTCGTATTACTTACTTGTGTTTCCTAAATGTACTCCCAAATTGATGAAGGTACTGTATCTAATTGTATACCCAATATACTGTTAATTAAGAATAGTGTGATTAACAAAAAAAGCGTGTAGTGCTTGATATCAGGTGTTATAATATTTTATTGACAGATATTGGAAAAAGTTCTTTTTTATTTTCATAGTATATAATACTTGTTACAATAACTACCTAGTTTATATACACTTAAATAAAAATAAAATACGACGAACACGTATAAAAGGGCAGGGGTCATAGGGCGTCAAAAAATTCGTCCAGCGATGTCAACATGAAAAGTGCCCAGAACGGTGGCAGCATTGCCACGTTGGATGGCAATGCTGATTCTCTGGCCAAGGAAAATCCCAGCCCTCTGGTCACGTAGAGAGTCGACTAACCGCTTGCTTACATCTCGAAATACTCGAAGAGCACTCGGACCCAATGGACCTAATGTTTCAACCCCTAACGGCTCTAATATATAACTTCCAATAAGATTGTTGTATTTGCGCCGTTTGAGGTTTTCTGCGCTAGCAGTAGGTGCCCCAGCACAGCCCACCGTGCTAAGAAGATGGGATGGCGCAAGGGTGTCGACACATGTTATATGCCTACTCACCTTTCATGGCATTATGGTCATCCCGTCTGGTCTCTTCCCATCGTCGCGCGCCAAGCCATTGGATTCTAAAACAGCTGGCACTCCGGCGGTAACAAGAGCCCGACGTATGTTGTCAAACTCTACTGTACTATTAATTTGTATTTTTACCCATGTACATAGAACAACACTTTTGTGATGTCGTTTGATAAATCAGCAAAAGTGTTTTATAATGTATGCTGCAGAATTTTCGTAAAGAATTCGTATGCTCTTAAATCTAAAGGAGATACTAACAATTCTAAACTAAAATCTTTTCTATTCAGCCGAAATTCAGCTATACTGAGTGAGTACATTAGAACGTACTGCCTCATGTCGAAAACCTCAAAATAACGGCCTGAGGCAGTAAGGCTATCAATCATCAGGTTAATGACACTTTAATATGAAATGGTATTGTATACAAGTATCGGGAGCAAGTAAAAATAATTTTTCACTTAGATTATACCCTAAGTCAAATTGAGTCAGAAACTATTGCACTCAACTTTTTGCTCTGTGTGCCCATGTTAATTGGGTGCATCACGTTTTCTTCTCGTATGTTTTCCTTGTCAACAACGCTATCATTTACTTCGTCATCTTTTATATCGTAATCTATCTGTATATTGGTGTCTGCTCAAATAAAACCAACTACAAACGCACCAAATCAAGCAACTAAGGACCTTTCCTGATGGTGCGATGCAATTCGATACTCGTATATATCACACCGATAAGCGATTTTTACCCGACTGCCGAAGGAGGGTAATGTGTCTATCAGTCTATGCATGTATGTATGTATTTATGTATATATGTATGTATGTATGTATGAATGTTTGTTTCTATGTGGTGTTCGAGAGAACAAACGCGTTGGCCGATTTTGATAATTCTTACGTCAATTGATTCGACTTAACCCTGCGAGTGTCACTGGCTGCATTAAGTTTGGATAATAGAAAAATGGCGGATTTTGGGCGCCATATTGTGTGGGACAAATTTTTTTTTTTTCATCCTTACCTATCGTGTGGAGTATCAAAGTAAAGGGTTTTAAGAGGTGATTTCAAAAATATATAACACTTACAATGTACCTAATTTCAAAAAAAAGTACTAAAAATTTGTAAATAAAAAAAGTTAATACGAAAAATCTAAAAACCCGACTGCTTAAAAAGCAAACTAAAAATACGTAAACTAGATGAAAATCTTGCTGTGCAGTCGGAGGATACATCTGTTTTTGGTCAACCTGATCGTGAATATGTATCCTCCGACTGCACAGAATGATTTTCATCTTGTTTACGTCTTTTTAGTTCGCTTTTTAAGCAGCGGGTATTTTGATATTTTGAATTATTACTAAAGAAAATTGCTAGTAGGTTTACTTGCACGTAATGCACGAAATGCAATTTTACCGATACGTACTTGAATTTTTCTTATTAAATACGTAACGCGCGATAACACCTATTGACGCAATTTGAATTACGTCCCGCCATCAGTACAGGGCCTTACGAGTCATCATCATCATCATCAGCCTTTTGATGTGCCCACTGCTGGGACACAGGCTTCCCCTCTGTGAGAGGGAATGGGCTTTAATCCACTAGCGGTCCCAGTGCGGGTTGGTGGATGTCACATCTTCATCGATCATTCATCATCTTCGAATTTTCGGTTCTAGGACATGCCGGTTTCCTCACGATGTTTTTCTTTCACCGTATTGAGAGCAGTGGTGATATATACAAAAAATAAAGCACCTACTTGGGTTTAAACCCACGACCCAAGATATCGGTCGTCGGACTAATTCGGGGCCGTTACCACTGGGCCTTACGAGTACTACACCTTAATTACGGCCTATTTAGATAAAAACTAAGTTAATTTACCTTTACTAACAAGAAGTTACGTAATATTACGTGTAAACAGGCATCTTAAGCCGAAACTCCTGCCGTAAATCAAACACATACCACCTACCTATAAACTCAGATACCATCTCGAACCATTAACTTAACTATCAAACTACATAAAGAATCACTCTTACGCTTAAGAGCTGAAGGAAATAGTGGCTTATAAAACTAGAATCTAACACCTCGTTCCATAAACTGATAAAGTTCTCCGTAACAGCGATCCCTGTAATCAAGACACCGAAACTTTTTCAACTAATTAATTATGTGAGTCGCTAAAGGCAGTAATAGTGAAGTTAGTCGGTATGCTGATCAGAAGGAAACTGGATATCGTACTTGAGATTTTCCTTGAGGACAATGTCACTGGAGATCTTTAATAAGTAAGAGATTAATTAATCTCGAAAATTATAATTTCCCGCGATCCTATTCTTTGCTGTTAGTGAAGTAATAGTTTTCTGTCAAACGTTTTACCTAGCTGATTTATTGTGGAACATATAAATAGTTCAATGTTTATTTAATTTTCATTAAACTTTTATCTGACTATAATAAATGACATGCCAACATAAATCAAATGCCAACTAACTGAGTCGAAACATATGCCAACTTTTCAAAAATAAGTTTTCCAAATTCAAACAATGTGACACTTTTTACTTAATATGTAATAATATATTAATAAATATCTTTATTTTCCAAACATTCTGTATTTTAAGTTAACAATATAAGTACTTATACTAAACAATAAAAAAATCACGGTCCTTAACTGCCAAACGCACACGAAATTCAAACGAGAATAAAAGAAGTCAAGCACATAACGCGTCAGGCGTTAGTCATTGACTCTACCTTTTTACCAAACACTCGATTCAGCACCAACCGATTGAATCAAACGTTAACGAACTATAGAAACGTGACAACGGACAGAATCTTTTTTCGCATTTTCGCATCAAACATTTTTCGCATTCGCATTCGTGTAGTGAATTTGAATAGTGTCCCTTTAGTGTGCTTTACGAAACAAATTCGTCTCATTCACTTTGATTCATTAAACTGGCATACATCCGATGTGTAGTTGTAGCTAGCTACGGACCATTTTGCTACTTTTTCTACAGAAAATAAAAGTGCAGAGTGTAAACGTGATAGTCTGTTCATTGCAGTGACAGTCGAAGAGAAAAGTAATTGAAAATCTCAGTACAGAGTGTTTTGCGGTGGAACTTTTATTCTGCAAATCCATTTTATTCCTTCTACTTTTAACTTGTGTCCCCGAAGGATAAAACAGAGGTATATGAGAGTAAGTTATTGTAGAACACGTTCAGGTTATCAGGATGTTAAAGGTCTCATAAAGTATGAGACTTTAGTGCCTACAATATGAGATTTTGGTATCTATTCATATAACCTTCAGGGAAATTTTTATTCACCAGCCTGAATTACACTCCCAGTTATAATTTGGAAAAGTTTCTTTAAAGAAATTAGATAAGCGTCAAAAAATAAACGCAACTGAAGTGTTGCGATTGACTAAAAAAAAAATCATACAGCAAACAAACATCAACAACTGATACGCTTTTGACCGTTTTTTTTCTTTTCTTTTGACATTTCATCAAACGTGAGTGACAGTAATAGGGCTCCGTTTGGACACTTCGGGTACGGAACCCTAAAAATCATGAACTCAACAATGAGATCAACGCATTTTTATTGCATAGTTCCTATCACAATATGTAAACATTTTCTTTTTTTTCTTCTATTAGCCTGTATAGTATACGTTGTGTTCACTACAGCCAGTAGCAGTGGGTCCAGTGATTCCATTACTCTGCAATAACCTAGTTTCCCTAAGGGATGGCTGATGAACGGCTAAGCAATTACTGTGAGTAAGAGGGACTAGGGAGTAAATAGCTAAATAGGTCACCATTAAAAAGAAGATTCATTCTTCGCTTCTAGTAATAGTTACATGAAGTACTGGGATTTTCCTTTATTGACGTAGGTGTCTACAGAAGTAAAAGCAACATTTGAATTCGACATTTCTTTACAATTATTTAATGAATGCTGGTCCATAATTAAAATATCAAAAGAAGTCGGTGTCTTTCGTAGGTACCAATTTTTTGCGCTAATGGACACCGACTTCCAAAAATAAAGTTATTTTTGTCTTTGTAGTTTTTTTATTTGGAAGTTGGTAGTATTTTTTTGTAAAGAGTTTATTTTTTATTTTTCACTTTTTAGTTGGACCTACCTAATAGGCAAGTTGTTTAGTAAGGTACCTATAACGCCAGAATAGATTGTCCATATCATGTAACCTAAACATAACCGATAAAATGAGCGATCTGCGTACCCCTTAAGAGCGTACCGGCGTGATGTTATGTTATGAAATGGTATAAAAAATAAACAGACATGCGATTGCACTAATCCTGAGAGATTTGCAGTAATTTATCAAAGATGATGATGTTGTATATCTTCAAAGTTCTTCGTCAGATATTCACCAGATTAAAATGGAACCAATTTTGAAACATACTTTTTCAAACAAAAAAAAAGTATTTTCAAAATTGGTCCACAATTGACGGAGATATCGGTGAACATACACAAAAAGAAAATAAAAACAAACTTAAACTCGAACATAGAAAGTCGTTTAAAAAGACGCTTAACTAAATCATTATCATTTCAGCTGACACCCAAATCACTGTTAGATATGGGTTTTCCCCAAGTGGCATAACGTCAACCGTTCCAAAGCATACGGTGGACTCCCGCAGCTCTCACTAGAGCTCAATATTATATTTTTATTTCCAAAAATAAACGTGTTCCACGATGAGAAAGTTTCTTTGACCGGTTTAAAAAAAACACAAAGGCTTATAAAGTGTTTCCTTGGCAAAATACTATGTCTTTTATTTACTAAATCTATTTTTAAACAGAAGAATCGTCTGATATTTTTTTCACTTAAGTTGTAATTCATAAAACATGAAATTCCTTATCAGCCTTAATATTTAATAGCAGCTAGCTGATATCTTCATGGTTTTGAATTTATTTTAATCACGGACGATACCGCTATAAATATCTTGTATTTTTGTTCATCTTGTATCATTTACAAAATAAAAGGTCACACTTTTATCTCTATGTCTGTGGGTATCGTAAAAGATAAGTGAAGGATTATATCCAGAAGATGGACGGATAAAAATCTCTTAAGAGTATGGTTAAAACATTGTCTTTTATTGTGGTGATACTATTTCTTTTCACTTTTAATAAACTTATGTAGCTCTCACTGGCAGGCTGGGATTCATTAATCAGTTAATAAGATGAAGTAATAGTGGATTTTTGCATCGAGCGCACAGTGAGTTATTAATGCATGATTGTTATGTTGGTTCCCGAGCGCATGCGAGACCACGAAATTAACACGAGTGCATTAATTTCTCATTTTAGCGAGTTGCGTAATCTACTTTTCTTTCAACTACCAATCTACCTACCGTGATAAAATATACCTGCTCAAAATAAACACTCAAGTTAGCGAAAACTATTTATCCCGCGACTTTTGCAGCACAAAGATATTAGCAATTTAATATGCAGCTGTATTTATAATATATAAATGTTAATGTTAGTAAACGTTGTCTGTTTCCATTTTTTAAACTTTTCTTGCTAAATATGAAGTATCAAAGTTTTAAAATGATACAAAATGCGCGCCATTTGTTGGGAGACATTATTATTTTTTTTTATTTTTTTATACTTGGCGTCTCACAGTTCGGTCAAAGTGACCGGATACTGCTTAACCGGACTACCCTGTGGAGACTAAGCTACATTATAGCCTCCAGCCAGGCTTGCAATTAATTCTAAAGCTAAGCGACTGCGCTGAGGGCTACCCCAGTTGGGGTCGGACCTCGGCTCAGGGCGTCGCTGGGGGGACAACAACTAGGGCTGGATCTTAATAAAGTGATTCTACCATCCGTTCGGAAAAAGCCTACGTGGAGAAGAACGGACAAGAAACTCCGATTTACTAACGTTATTCTAACTACTATTGCACAGCACGCGGGCTGGCTTGTAGATCTTGACGGGGACGTCGCGACGGGCCTCGGCGGCGAGGACGGAACGATTTCGGTCTGTGTCTTCGAATTGTGCTGGTCTCTTTGTTGCTCTCTTGGAGCAGGGTGTGGCGTCATCGGGGATGGAGAGTACGAGCCTTGGACGGCGAATTTTTGAGATTTGGGAGGGTTCATAGCGGGAGGCCGCTCGAATTAAGGGGTTGGGACGATTGACAGCAGAGTCGGAAAAGCGCGTGGAATTGCGTTTCAAAAACTGCTGGATTGTGGGGATTTTAAGATCGACATGGAGTTCCTGAATACGTACGTACCAGGGGGCTCCCGTGATCATACGGAGGAATCGGTTTTGAACACTCTGAAGCTTATGAATGTGATGGGGCTTTGCGTGTGCGAAGACAGCGCATGCATAGGTCATGATGGGACGGATGACCATGGTGAAGGTGCGCAGCTTGCACCTAAGTGACAGTTTGCTGCGTGCGTTCACCATCCCATGAAGTCTGCCTACAGCAAAAGCGGCCCGCGAGCGCGCCGCTTTAATGTGCTTGGCGAAAGTGAGGTGATTGTCTAGGGTGACACCTAGGTACTTGGCTTGCTCCTCCCAGGGGAGACATTAAACCTCTGTAGTGAATTTATATCAAAATAAAAAACAGTGCATTAATGTAAAACTGTCCAACGATGAGATTTCATATAACATTTCTGCACTGTTTTGGTTCTAAGCAAAAAATACGTCCTTTGTGATCGGTTTTAAATTGATTAATGATAACATTACTACGTAGTTGAAAGAAAAAATATTTTTGTACACTCATATAAGCATAATCAGAACACCTCAGTACCACTGCTGGGACATAGGTCTCCTCTCTGTGAGAGGGAGTTGGCCGTAATGCACCATACATTCCTATTGCGGATTGGTGGATGTTACATGTCTGGGAATTTTTGGTTCTAGGGCATCACCATTATCATCAACCTTTTAATGTTCCCACTACCGGGACACAGGCCTCCTCTCTATGAGAGGGAATGGGCCGTAATTCACCACGAAGACCCAGTGCGGGTTGGTGGATGTCACATGTCTTCGAATTATTGGTTCTAGGACATGCCAGTTTCGTCACGATATTTTCCTTCAACGTTTTGAGAGCAGTGGTGATGAAATAATTTGTACAAAGCAAAGCGCCTGCCTGGGTTCGAAATCACGACCTATAAACTTGTGATCCGCGGCCGTTATGACTGGGCCACCACTGCTCTAGGGCATGCTAGATATTTATTTTTGTGTTATTATTTTTATTTGGAGTATGTAAGAATCGTAGCATATGTCGGGATGGCAGAAACTACAGGTTTCTGCCTTGCCCCATTGGAAAGCGGCATAAGTTTATGTATGTATTCTATTTTCATTACTTTCAACTACTTTCCACCTTCTATCGATAATTTTATCACCGAGAAAATATGTCGATATTATGCAGTATCCACACAGTAAGTGTGAATTGAGATTAATATTATGCTGAGCTACAGAACAGACCGGTTCATTGTGAGTTATTGGCTTATATCCAAGGAGAATGGCGATTATTCCGTGTTCTTCACCTAAATGATATGCATTACGCAGAATGAGTTCGGTTTTCTTTTTTCCAATGTCAGCTAAGTGATAATAAAGTATTATAACGAGTTGTATATTGGATACCTTTTTTGTTGTTTATTTTAAACATTATGTAAGCAGGCAAGCTAATTATGTAGCCCAAGAATTGTATAGTCAGCCAATAATGTTAATTCAATTTTATTAATAAAATTAAATAAATTATTTATTAGCTTCAAAATTTAGAAAAATCGTGAATCCCTGATCCCCGAGCTAGGTGTGTTTCAGGAGCCAGTGATCTCCTCCGTTATATTACATAATTATAATTAATTAAACACTAATGCAATCCAAATAAGTATTCACTAAATATCACAGACTAAAATCTAAATCATTATTAAAATCCTAACAACAACATCATTAATGTTACTTTTACTAGCAACACCAGATTTCTGGTTCTAAACTCGTCAAAAATGTCAAATGATGCGATAGGCAGTTTAATTAAATTAATTTGACCAATGAGACAATTTGTCTCATAAATTTTGCAAATATTGCAGAGTTACACGTAAGACCTACTTCCACTCTATGACCTTCTTCTCTCATCAGAGAAACATTATCGACTTTAGTTATCAAATAATAAGCTCCGACTATCCAGTCCAATAACCAGTCCAGTCCAGTAACAATTAATTCAATTGTCTGGCTGTAAAATCACTAATGAGGGACCTACATATTAAAACAACAAGATACCTATTAAAATCGAAATTATTTTATTATAATAGCAGTGCAAATAATTAATCATAAAAACATATATATATGTACTCACGCCTCATGTCTCAAGTATACCACATACTTGAAACGTACTCTAAATAAACATGAAAACTGTTTATCGAACAAACAGGCGTAAAATTATTCAATTGAAAGCCGAGAGAAAATAACATAGATATCTTCGTGTGAAAGATCACGTTAATTCGTAATATTTAACGAGATTGTTCACACTTATATTTACACATAATTTTAACATTGTGATTGATTGTGTTTTTTTTTTATTTGTCACACTAACGAAAAAAGAAAGAAAAGTGATTATTTGCCACAGACAAAGAAATTAATTTTGCTTGAACTAAAAAACTTTAGCGATAGTATAAGTGGTACTTAAATTATAAATAGAAACATACTATTACCTATCTTTGACGTAAAAACAAAAGAATGAAATGGAATGGAACAGAAACCATGCAGATACAAGAAGCAGGCAACACTCAGCTTGATGCAGTGCCACAGCACGGCTCTGTATTTAGTGGTGCCCTGGAAGCATCGGTTTACCTCGTAAATGAGAAAATTTACAAAGCTACAGAAAAAGTGTAAGGTGTTTTTAAAGCATGACTGTCCCTTTTCAGAAATCTAAAAATATTGTCTTCCTTATTAAAAAAAATTCAAAATAATTCATATGAATTCTTGTACCGTTTTTATTTTTTTATTTTTCAACTTTTTACTATACAACTGACCACGAAAACCTACCTCCAACACAAACATGAAAAAATCGAACTAAATGGCATCACCATACAATGAAAAACACTCGTCCAAATCCACCACTACATACAGTTCACAGAGCGTTAAATAAACGAATTTTTCATTACGCCTTTTATGTGCACTCTCATAAAATATTACACACAATACATTACACTGCCTTATATATTACACATACGAGCGTAAAAAAGTACAGACTATGTGTACGCCAAAAGTCAATTTGTCCCGCTGTGTAACCAGAGTGATGTTCGTCCTTTTTAGATTGACATAAATCATTTTGGACCACAGGGGAGATCAAGATGCGAAGGCACTTTTTTCATCGGCGTTTTATTAAGAATAATGGTAAAGAAATTATTTTTTATATCATATTTGCAAAATGTATATTCCCTATGTATTGCAAAATTTACTGAGCACTGTTTTGTATACTTCTTTTATTTTAAGTAAGTTTTAGGGGAATCTAATATCAGTCGTTAAAATTTTATTCAAATGCCATAGATTTTTTCAAGGTTAACTATTTCACTGTAATTTTATTTTTATCTTGAAGAAAAGAAATTCACATGTGTTTTAGAATTTTCAATGTTGCACCTCTTATAACACAAAGTATTCTTTAAACTTTTACAGCACGTAAAAGTTAACAAAATTGCATTTCTAAAACAACAGCCATTATTGCTTGCACATAAAACTGAACAAACTCACATTTAAGGTAGAGTTAACGATACCAATAAACTACCGATATCGACTATATTAACCTAAAACGACTTTACGATTTGATGTCATTATTGGAAAAACAATAAACCTTCTAGGGCGAGCAATTTGTTTCGAAATAAAATCAACAATCCCTTTCGGTCCACGATTCAATCGCGATAAGAATAATACCGATAAGAATCTAGCTATTGCGACAAAAGGAACTACTAAGTGCACAAAAGGAGAAAATCTCACCCAATTAAGTAGACTTCCAAACTCTCCGGTCCCACAAAAAACTTAACAAATTTGAACAATGAACAAAACAGAACTGGCGTGAAAATTAAAAACAAAACTGTCACAAAGTTTTCAACAAAAAAAAAGTTTCACACAATTTTATGACAGCACTTTGAAAACGGAACACTAGTTTAGATTTAAAAAGAGAATCACTTCCACACATGAACTTTTAAAAATAGGGTTGTAACTCAACGCACACTTTTTAGCGTGTTCGTATCGCGAAGGTTGTGAGTGGTACGAGACTACGAGTGTTCGCGGCGTCAGTAGGGCTGCCACTGCGATGTAGGGTACGCAACGCGCCTGCGTAGCTTTGCGCACCGGGTCTGCACTCCTGATACATTTCTGCTTCAATTAATCCCCGCACTGTACTCAATTACATCTAGTAGTGCTTCGTGGGTGGCAAGTTTAAACTGTTAGCACGATATTTGAGTGATCATAGACTATCGCGAGTTTGTGACAGATATTGTTTCTACACTAAAACTCTGAACGTAATTATGAAACTAGCAAAAAAAAAATTGAGTGGATTTTTTCACTATCTTATGGAATCCGGCTCATGAAATGGAATACTTGCAGAATAACATAATTATTCATGTTAAAACATACGAAAAACAGAACTAACACCACAGTCAAAAGTTTCCTTCATTAACAATAAATGCTTAGATTCTTTGATAAACACTCGATTTTTAATCCTTTTTACGTATACTGAAAAAAAGGTCCCATCTTATAAAAAATGTTGACCTACTGGTAGATACTTTGACAAAATTTAATATACTTGTGGAAACAGTCAATTCGAAACCAATACATAGCAGAATCATGTACCAATGGATCAAAGGATTTATATACCTAGTGCGGTCCAGAAACTATTCGAGCGAATAGTACTAGTTTACAACGGTGACATTGTTAGCGTTCTTGATTGGTTGATATAGTATCGTTATGATCCTGTATGAAACTAGGTTAAGAGCCTACATACACTTTAGTGCCGTAAAACGGTAACTTTCTAAAGCAAACTCCTAAGTAACGGCAGGTTAAAAGGTTTGAAAATATATAAATATTTATTATTGTTTCATGTACATTATTTTTTATTTATTTATTTATTTATTATATACTTTATTGTACACCACAAAAATATGTACAGGACATACATTCACCAAACAAGTGTACAATGGGCGGTCTTATCGCACAGGGCAATCTCTTACAGACAACCTTTGGATGG
Source organism: Orthosia gracilis (assembly GCA_947562075.1). Lineage (NCBI taxonomy): Eukaryota > Metazoa > Arthropoda > Insecta > Lepidoptera > Noctuidae > Orthosia > Orthosia gracilis. The sequence continues at coordinate 32,536,039 of OX387266.1, forward strand.
ACTGTACGATAGGAGAAGAACTTAGGGCTGTCAGTGTACAATAGTATATTATGCAACTAGTGAATAAAGGACGGTTTTAAAGCGAGGGCCATAGATGAATCACGAACAAGTGAAGGATTCTAACAACTGAATCACGACCGCAGGGAGTGATTCATGATGATTGAATCACGAGCATAGCGAGTGATTCAAGTGTAAGAATCCTGAACGACGCGAGTGATTCATGGCCCTCGATATAAATCCGTTTTATTCAAGAGTTGCATACTATATTTTATACCATGACTTCGAGAAAAAGAAGGATTTAAGCCAAAAGCACAAGGAATAATAATAAATAAATGGTTTATTACCTTCAACATTTACAGAAAATGCGAAACCTTAGGGCTTCACATTTTTTGTAAATTGAAGCTGAGCCTTTGAGTTTGAGTTACCTAAACAGCACCTGTGTTTCAGGGGCCAGTGACCATCTCCGTTAAGTTACATAATTATAATTAATTAAACACCAATACAATTAATATTAGAATTACAATGCAAATAAGTATTCACTAAACATCCTAGACCAAAATGAAATCATTATCAAAATCCTAAATATAAATAAACTCAAAATTAAATCGACGAAAGAGTTTGAAATTCGAATATTCTTTGTTTGCACAAGAAGTTTGTATCGAGTATTTTATGCGCAAGTAGGTTGTATTGCATTGAGATGGAGGTCAAATATATATTGATGTGTTCTAAATTCAAACACCAAAACAGTGATTAAAAGTGCTTTTTATTCACTGTTTTCAGTGAATAAAATAAGCTTTTTAGAGGGGGAATGGTATAAAATTACATACTTAAATAAAATAACTTAGACATCATAACCTACAATACATACATACAATATTATATAATATACTAATACATACCAAATATATAACAGAGAAAGGAGAAGAATAAAAATTAAAGTGACAAGTAATGCTCTTTTACCATTTTCTTAAACGTTGGCAGTGTTTGAGCACGTCTTATTTCAATTGGTAATACATTCCACAACCGAGCCGCTTGAATCGTGATAGATTTATCAAAAAAGGAAGTGGAATGCATACGAATATTTAATTTTAAATTTTCCGATGATCTCAAGGACCTAGAATGGGTGTCACAGAGGAACTGAAAGCGTTCTTTGAGATAAAGAGGAGTAAAAGGATTAAATAGCACGTTATAAAGCAAAGAAAGTATGTGGGCATTCCGGTCTTATGGTTTTTTCGTATAACAAATAGTTTTTCTTCGTAAAAATAATTAGCAGCACGATATTTTTCGCAACTTTTGGATACTCCTTCAAAACGACTTGGATGTTTAAAAATTGTTTTACACCGAAAAATTGATGGCTGCAATTTCTTCATAACTGACATAGCATTTGTAAATCAAATAATATTTTGCAAACAAAACTGTTCAAAAAGAGGTTCAATATTGATATTTTGGCATCGAGCGGGTGCACGGCCAGTACTGCGTTTACATTGGGGCGTACATATCACCTTAATTAATAATGAAAAAAAAAACCGGTCGTGTACCCATATTAACCGAAACAGTAAAAACACCATTGGGCTTTATGGATACGTCTTGCGTGGTTCCACGTCTTAAATACATGAATGGTTAAGCCACTGTTTCCAAAGGAAGGATGCCCCATACGGGCTAAGTGGAGTAACGATCTCAGAGTGGCTGGTAGGAGCTGGATGAGAGCTACCGAGAATTAAAATAAATGGAGAGTGATTGGATATGACGATATCCAGTAGTGGACTGCTGTAGGCTGATTATTATGATGACAATGATGAAGGCACTGTTTCTTAGTGTCGAAAAGGGTACTGTATGGCCTGAAAAAAAAATACAAAATTGAAAAGCTTTTCTCATGAATTTATTTTCCAGATTAATTAACTGAATGAAGCTATTTGTAACAAGCCATGAAATGGCAATTTATTTGTTTATTAGTTTATCCTCGCACTGGAACGCCTTGCAGCAATATCACTAATGGAGCACAATCTTTTAATAAACTCACTATAAGACCCGGTTTCCCCACGCTCTTTTCCTTCACCGTTGTCAGCAATGTCCAAGATAAACTTAGAAAGTAATTGAAAAAGTCGCATTGGTACTTGCCCGGGTTCAAACCCACGACCTCAACCACGAGAGGCGAGATCTTAGCCGCTGGGCCACTACGCAATATCTTATCTAATAGTGAGAGGGTTGAACTGATGATGTTATGAATGCGTAAGTTTTAATACCGCTGGTTGTATGTTGTGCTACAATTTCAAGGTTAAACCTCCACTAGCGTCACATAATTTTTGACGTTCGTGCCACTTTATGGGCTACGCAACATTCGAATCCTCTTCTTTTTGTGTCAATGGAAAACTCTTCAAATAACGCTCTTGTGTCACCAATCCTTTCCTCAGTACATACAATTGATGTAGGTACACACCACATACACAACACACGCATACACGCACTCACCATTACAGTTTATATTTTTTACAAACAAAAATTGTTTTAAATATTTTTTTCAAAATATTTTATACAAACCTTTTTGTTTTTCTGTGTTTCTTATTCCAACTTTGGTTTTGATTTCATTTTGATAATTATTGCATAAGATTGAACTGTATTTGTTGCCGGGAGAGGGCACTGGCTCCTATAACACAGTTTAATCACCTAGCACAGGAGTCAGGGACTTCACTGAATTGTATTCTTTTTCTTATGTAAATATTAATTATTATTATTTATTTAAAAAAAATTGAGTCCTGTAGGTGGCCACATAGGGACTCTTTGACGAGTCTTTAACATTTTATTTTATTAGCAGTGATGAGAGTGATCGCGCCTTGACTTAAAACGTTTTTATAAATACGAAAGCTTCCTGTTCCCTGCAATTATTTCCCTCTCCTGTTTTTTTCTTTAATGCTATGCTTCATATTCTCTCAGACCACGGACCACATTAACCGTTGCCCATTAGAAGGGGATGGTTTGTTAGGCCAGCGCCTTTTACCACTTAAGTGATTCATTTTTCTCGAGTGAATTGCGTTTTGTGGAAAATGAGGCGGTTGTTTTTCTAGTAAGTTGTGTGCCTTGTGTTTTCCGGTATGTTAGGTAAAGGTGATTTAAATTATAAGTATTCTATTAACAGAAAAGAAAATATTAAAGCGATGAATTTAATTGTAATTCAGCTTATTAAATACTAGCTGTCCCACGCGGCTTCGCTCCCGTCAACTGACTAACTACCTACCCATCTACCCTACCTACCCTTCATACATGATTATTGCGTTACTTAAACCATTTACGCAGCGCACGCAACGGAGGCTCTCAAAAAGGAATAAATTTGCCCGTTTTTGCAACATTTTTCATTTATGCTCCGCTCCTAGCGTAGTCGCGTCCTAGTTGGTCGTAGCGTGATGTTATATAGCCTATAACCTTCCTCGATAAATGGATTATCCAACACAAAAGGAATTTTTCAATTCCAACCAGTAGTTCCTGATATTCACAAACAAACTCTTCAGCTTTATAATATTATATATTATATATTTATTCTATTATATAGTATAGATTTATTCGAAGTTAGGTTAATTTTATTTACTTGGACCATTTTATGCACAGGGAGTGCAGTTTTAATCTAATATTTCATTTTAAAGTTACCTCACTATCTTTGTCAAGCAATTTTCAACCGAGTAGATACTGTCAAGTAGAGCTGATGACTAACAAAAACTTTTTTACAAAAATTACAACCGACTTCCAAACAAAACCACTACAAAGTAAAAAATAACTTCAATTTCGGAAGTCGGTGTTTCTGTTTTGGTTTCTTCGTTTTTTGACACCGACTTCCAAAATTGAAGTTATTTTTTACTTTGTAGAGGTTTTGTTTGGAAGTCGGTTGTAATTTTTGTGAAAAAAAATTTTATTTTTCACTTTTTAGTTGTGGTACATAATGGACCAGTTCTATAGGCTAGGCACCTACGCGTATAGTGCCCACAGTAAAGCTAGAATAGATTAACTCAATAACATGAAACTTAAACAAAACCGGTGCAATGAGAGTATACCAAGGTGAACTGTTCACGTCTGCGTACCCCTTTAAAGCGTACCAGTGTGATATTATGTTATGAAATGGTGTAAACAATAAACAGACATGCGATTGGATCCATCGCGAGTGATTTGCCGTCATTTATTGAAGAGTTCTGATGTATTTCTCCGAAGTTCTTCATCAGATCTTGATGAAAATTAAATGGGACCACATGACAAGCACCAGCTTTCAATTTAAAAAAGAATCATCAAAATCGGTTCACCCAATAAAAAGTTCTGAGGTAACAAACATAAAAAAAAAAAATACAGTCGAATTGATAACCTCCTCCTTTTTGCGAAGTCGGTTAAAAAAACCGGCAAAGTACGTGTCGGACTTCGCACATTAGGGTACAGCACCAATGAAAAATATGATTTTTTAAGATATTTGTATTTGTTAGTAATATATACGAAATAATAAACATTATCACCAAATTTCAAGTGCATAGGTCTATGGGAAAGTAAAGTTCTTTGGCACAAAATTGTGTGACAGACTACGGACAGACATGTGAGTGGCAGCAATAGGGCGCCGTTTGGACCCTTCGGATACGGAACCCTAAAAAACTATCGCTAAAACAATTAAATCTACGTCAAGTTTAGATTTGTCGAATGATTATTTTTGATACGACAATTGAGCCTTAATAAATTACTCTGAGCCTTATTACCAAAACAATGCGCTCGCGTGAAGCCACGTTTTAGGCACTCAAGGGATTAATAGTCAAGATTGACTGTCAATAAACCCAGAGATTTTATTGTCAAAAATGCTTTAAATTACAATAATTAAATCTAGGCCCCGTAAAGAAGATACTTAATTTGAATACCAATCACAGTTACGAATATTTAAGCATAACCAGACTATAAAGTGAAGCAATCAACTATAAAAGAATTTATAAATCTTAATCAATGTTATCCGAATCACATCACATCATCATCAGCCTATTAATGTTCCCACTGCTGGGACACAGGCCTCCTCTCTGTGAGAGGGGTTATCCGAATAATGATTACCAAATCGAGTCATTTGAAATGCGTATTAACCCTTATTTAACTGTCACTTCATCATTATCATCATAACAGCCGAAACACGTCCATTGCTGGACATAGGCCTCCCCCAAGCGTCATCACATTGACCGGTCCCGTGCGTCTCGCAACCAGCGGATCCCCGCAACCTTCACTAGGTCATCGGTGCACCTGGTGGGAGGCTTTCCAACGCAACGTCTGTCGGAAAGCGGCCGCTACTCCAGAACCTTTCTGCCCCATCGGCCATCCGTTCTGCGAGCAATGTGCCCTGCCCACTGCCACATAAGATACGCAATTCTTCGGGCTACGAGTAAGTATGTCGGTAACCCTGGTTCTCTTGCGGATCTCTACATTTCTGATTCGATAACGCAAGGAAACTCCGAGCATAGCCCTCTCCATTGCCCTTTGAGTGAGCTGTCACTTTGAACCCATTGTAATATAGACCAGATGGGTTGAATAGTAACGATGTAGTTTCTCAAAACAATCGTTTGAAAAATATATAAATATCGACAGCATTATTCCAGTCGAGGAAGTAGTCAAATAATAAAGCAGAAACAAAGCACATGAACCACCGCCACAAATTTTGAACGTAACACACAAATGCGGCCTACATTTTCTATGGACTATCTAGGCGGGTAGCCGGCAGTGCTTACGAGATGATAAACTCGCCAGGCGGGTACGGTGTCATTGCGTACAGTCGATCACATAACTAATTAGTAGTTTGAACTCTAGCTTTTTTTAAGAAGATTGTTATTTACTCGTTCTGGTTTATAAGTCTATTTGAAGATAGTTTTACGTGTGTTTGAGTGTGATCATCGATAGCAATCAAATAGAAGGTAAGGTAATAACGTAATTTAATCAGTGATCCCCAACCTTTTGTATTTATAAGTCATTATATGATAAGACCTAAGAAGTGAATATTTTATTTATTTGATATCTACTGTCTAAGAATAGCAGATGGTACAAAACTTTTTCTACCAGTCAACCGGTTCAGATATGAGACAATATGAGATCCAATTATATTATTTATTATTATATCTTTGCTTTTCTTTTATTATTGTTTTTATCATGTAAGTAAAAAGTAAGATTTATATCACTAACTGACTGTATAACAAAATCAGTAGCAACTAATAAACCCCTCGAGTTTGAGATCATTTGATCCGTTTTGATGAGTGCAATAGTTTAAGCTTGGTAACGAGAGTTTGATGATAAAATAGGAGATAAATAGTGGAATAAAAGTTTGTAAAATAAACTCCATAGAACAACCGAAAAGTACCCGTTACAAAAATCAATCATCAGTTGACTGAAGTGCAGCAAAAAAAAATAATTGCATTATGGCTCATTTATATTAAGTCGTTTTGATCGATTCGGTTACAGCCCGTATTCGGTTACCAACTAGTTTAAACGGGTTTTCGGTTAGCCGTATTCGACCACAACCCGTTTTCAGATACTAACTAGTGTAAACAGGTTTTCGGCTAGCCGTATTCGACTACAACCCGTTTTCAGATACCAACTAGTGTAAACAGGTTTTCGGTAAGCGGTATTCGGCCGCAGACCGTTTTAGGTGACCGAACACGCTTGACTTGTTGAAACGCGTCACTCATTGTTCAATCGAAGAGCGCAAACGGCAGTGCACGCGTCATGTATACTGTTTGTTTTTACAGTTACACATTTTAGTCATTACAGTTAAAATCCCTTGTCGTAACACAATATGTATGTCCATGATGATGCTTTCAACACGAGTGTACACGTTTCGGCTGAATGCGTTCATCGAATCATCCGGCAAACCAACGATTAAAATGAATACGATCGCCGTATTTGATGACCGACTTAATGTAAACAGCCCAGTTCGGTTAACTGATCTGTTTCAACCGAAAGCGGTCGCCGTATACGCTGGCTGACATAATAAAAAAAAATATATATATATAATATGTATGTATATATTTTATTGCAAACTTAAAGGTCCATAGTTTTGTGAAACGCCATTTTTTTTAGATTTAAGTGTGGAATTGAACACACGAGATAAATTGCCTCCAATTTATGCTTAGTTTGAACATGATTTAGGCATGATGCTTGCATTAAATAATTTAAGGAACGTCGAAAACAACGTTTAGATTGCTATGAGAAATTAATTAACACCGTTAGACAATATGAAATTTAAAACATCAAAATTGAGATCAATCAATACAAGTCAGTCATTTGTATTTACAGAACAAGACATAAATATAATAGTAATGATTATAAAAATGAAAAAAAAAAACAGAATCATCAAGTAACATAAAAAGTTAAAGATTAAAAATAAGAGTTTTAGATTAAAAATAAAATCAACATTAAATAAGGAAAAAAAAACAAAACATCAGAGAAATAGTTTCAAAATTTAAAAAAAAAAACGGCATAGTCAACTAAAGTAAGTTTGAAAATTAACAGCATGGAAATTAAAAAAAATAATGTTATGTTTCAAAAAAAATCTGAGCAAACTGTTAATGACCCCTCAGTAAATTTGATCAATGAACCTGCAAAGCGAGTTCTTGGCTTGTATAAGAATGATTTTTGATCAAATTGTGTAATCTCGTTAATTTCTGATACCAACACAAGATTTTATGGTTTTATTTTTTTTAGACTTGCGCTTGACCACTATCTCACCTCGCGGTGAAACACGCTTGCCTATTCACTAAAAACAAAGTATCAATTATCTTAGAAGATAATGCAAAAAAAATTAGGACTCGCCAGGCCGGTCTCAGGCATGAAACGAACATTTTTACAGAACCTGCAAGGCAGGTCCCTGGCTTTCAATCGTTCTATAGTCATGTACTATCCATTTGGGCACAACAAAGTGTTATTCTTTATGCGATATGGATTGTCGAAATGCTAAAACTTTTGTAATTGGCCACTTGACATTCATTAGCGCATGTCAGCCGCGTACCGGAAGACGCAGTGTTGGAAGGCCTCCATCTTGGTGGAGCGACACCTGGTAAAGGCTGCGGGAGTCCGGTGGATGCGAAACGCACGGGACCGATCAATTTGGCGACGCTTAGGGGAGGCTCATGTCCAGCAGTGGACGTCTCTCGGCTGAAATGATGATGATGATGTCAGCCCCATATATTTTTTGCTTTTTGACAGCCGATATTCTACCACTTTATCTAGGTATCACTCATCACTCTCAAAACGGTATCGTCACAGCACAACAAAAGAAATTGTCCGGAATTCTATTAGTAAGTCAGACATCGAACACTGCAGGCATTATAGACAGGTGGCAAATTCGTCAACCACATTATATTTGCCTCACAGGCCACCAGCCTGCATTATTTTATTTACACTTTATTTACCCTAGTAGGAAGCACAGCTGTGAATCATATATTTTGATCTTGATAGCGACCCCTTCATTCGAGAGTAGAACTTCCTTGAAAACGTGTTTGAATTTTGGTTGAGGAAGTATCTAGCTCTGATGATAAAGTAATTTTCCCGCTTCCTTGCACATGGGACCAAAAAATATATTTTCAAAGGAGGAGAAGAGGTACTTTTTAGAACTTTGTAGAATCGACGCAGGTGTTAATCCTAATGCATTTTTTCCAAGATTGGTCGTTACAGGAAAAAGCAGTCTTATGTTCCCTTATGTAACGTTCTATTGTTCACTAATGTTGTTTTTTTTTTTAATCAGTAGTAGTACATACTCGTACATTCTTTTAATTAAAAACTTTTTAACCATAATTACGATTAATGCACTGATAAGTAGGTATTTATTTCAAATTTTCTAAGAATAATTTGAATTTAGAATCTAACCGTATGTAAGAATTTGAACTAACCAAATTTAAATGTTTATTATATTTTTATTATAAATACGGCTGGATGTATGAACCCCTTAGTAAATTTATAAATAATTGACAACAATCAGATAAATACTGCAGTCCCAAAACAAAAAGGATTATCAGTAAAATTATAGACACATACAAAGTATTGTATATTAGTATGTAGGTACTCGTATTATACAAATTTAGTATAGTCAATATAGTATGGTCACTGCGTTATAAAGTACTCCAAAAACGTAATAAAAATGCTATTAAAATAATATAATTTACCTGCTTCAAACCCACTACTCCCTCACACAAAGGTTTGCATACATTAATCAAAACTAATTTTAAAGGACTCCTTAATATCCCTTTTGTGACCTCTACAGTGTTACTCACTCACTCGTTCATTCATTCGTTCTCATGTGAGCGTAAAATTACATTCAGCATTGTTATGATTACCTGTCTAAGAATATTATTACTCTATATCATATTTTATGTAAAAAAATGGCTATTCGAAAATCAGAAGCCAGAAAATAAATTTAAAATAAAAATATTCCTTTTTTTAAATGAAATAGTTTATATATATTTCTTGATAAATGTATTTGAAGTAAATATAGGAGAGAAAATATTTCAGGGTAGATTTGCCGGTTTTTGTCTCTATTTAACCTTTTATTTAAATGAAAAAATAAGCGAGGTTTTCCCAACAAAACTGGGGCGTTCACCCTATTTTCTTTTTAAGTAATGAGAACACACAGTCGGTAATGTCGTACACATTCTTGTTTCCTTTCCTTTTTGTCTTCTGTACCTATTAACCAGTTTTAGTAATTTAAGGAAATACGTTTTCCGAGAATTTTTAGAAGAAATAAAAACAACGCATAATAGATTGTATGTTATTAGTTTTAGGATATACTTCAAAGTCTGTTGAATTTAATTATTGAGATTATTTATCTACCTAGTCTTTAGATAGATAGATATAAATATTACTCCAGACTATTCAGCAGGTGAAAAATTGTAACATGTAGTTTAAATTTTTGTAGGTAATAATGTTCCTTCTAACATAGAAAAATATATTCAAAACCTCTCAAGTAAATAATTAATAATGTCAATAACGGTCTAGTCTCTTAGATTGATCGATTTGAGATTTGAGACTAAAAATACAATTACGTTAAACCCTGTTTAATCTATACTAATATTATAAAGAGGTAAAGTTTGTGAGTTTGTGACGTTGTAGGGGGTAATCTCTGGATCTACTGAACCGATTGAATTGAAAATTCTTTCACGAATGGAAAGCTACATTATTTCTGAGTGACACAGGCAAAAATTTATTTTCAAAAAAATTAGAGATCCTTATTGAAAATTGCAATAATGTAACCAAAGTAGCAAAATTGTGCTTATAAAATTCATTCTTTGGCGTGCGCTAAGAAAACTATTGATAACATGAAAATTATGTACTACCTACACGATTAAAGTACTCATTAATAGCTACAAAAAAAAAAAAAATAGATCGCCGGTAGAAACAAAAGTTGTGTTAACATTCGTATTGTAGTATTAATTTAAATAAATAGTTTAACAATTTGGTAGGTGGGTAGGATAGGTAGGGTAGGTAGGGTAGGATAGGTGAGGTAGGTAGGGTAGGATAGGTAGGGTAGGGTATGTAGGGTAGGGTATTTTTTTTTTTTTTATTAAATACTAATCCCGCTAACAACGTTAGCGCCTAATCTGTGCAAATTCTTTCATTCCATTCCTCTTTCATGCTTCTCGTACTTTCATTCTTCATACCATGGTTCTTCTTGCATACTTCATCTTGTATACAGTGGGTGGGACTCCCACTTTGTTTAAATACTTAAAAGGCAACTTTATTTATCTAGTGTGAGGTCAAAAGACAAAAAGTGCTAAGTATACAAGATTTCAAAAACATAAACGCTGTTAATCACAATAAAATATGCAAAAGGTGCTGCAAATCACAGATAAAGTACAGAATTTCTGTTTATCACAGGAAAAAATCACAAATTAAATAATGCCTTAAACTTTGGGATGAGAAGCACAAAAGTGCTTTTCATCATACATAAAATCCGATGTTGCTAGGTACTACCCAAGTGCATCGTTCGTCATTGCAGTTTTGTGCGTGCTATTCTATGCTTCTTACAAATATTCTTATAATACTAGTGAAGCATAGTGCCGCTTCAACTTCGGTTTCGTGCAATGACGGTGGAAGCCACATTAACACAGTACACCAGGAACTTTTCCCTGTGTTGCTTACTCATGAGCCCATGCAGGCTCTCCTTCGTCAATCGCCTGTCCAGCTCACATTCGAGTTGGTAGCGCTCCCTGATAAATAACGGGCAATATACAAGAATGTGCTGAACAGTCTCTGCCACGCCTGGATCGCAGACGCACGATGGGCTCTCCTTACACTTGAAGCGATTCAAGTATTCAGAGAACCCACCGTGCCCCGTCCAAACCTGCGTGAGAACGCCTGTGGGCCGCACCTGTTTTATAATACGGTAAGCAGCTATGGCATCCGGAAGAAACATTTTCGTCACAGAGGCCGTCTCGCCCGACACATATCTTCGGTTCCATTCATCAAGCGATTCCAAACGGATCTGTCGCTTGATAAATGACACTGGACATCGGTCGTAGTCCGGCTTCCTCCGTAACGACAATGCTGCCTTCTTTGCAGACTCGTCCGCTCGCTCATTCCCCGGCAGGCCCGCGTGGGCCCTGATCCAGAACAAAGACACAGCTTTGCTCTGGCCCAGGGCTTGAGCCAAATTGGCGCGCGCGCGAACTGCAAGGGGATGGAGAGAGCCAGGGCTTGCAAGCGCCTGCAATGCTGACATTGAGTCACTGTACAAACCATAGCTCGTCTCTTGCCGCGTGAGGATCATGTCCGTCGCTTTGCAGATGGCCAGGAGTTCCGCCTGGTAGACTGTGCAGTACGCGGCTAAGCTAAGTTTGAGGTTCCGGACTTCGCCTTCACTATCCCATATGGATAATGCGGCTCCGACCTTCCCCTCAATCTTGCTGCCGTCAGTGAAGATTCGCACCGCCTGTTTGGTCTGCCAGGCACATGAACTCCAGGGGCATTTGTGTAGCTGGATGAGGAGCTTCTGCAAACCTTACCGCACCTTCGATCTCCCTATCTCCTGGCATAAACCGGGATGACCCTCTTCTCGCTTCATACAGGGCGGCTACCTCCTGTATGCGCAGATCTAGAGGTAGTATTCCGGACAGTACCAGTGCCGGGTTCAGGGAGACGGTACGGTAAGATTTACAGATCTTCTGGAAGAATCCTCGTTGGACCGAGCCTAGCTTCTTCCGTATTCCCAGCTTCTTTGTAGCGGGAGCCCAGGCTGCGGCCGCGTACGTTATTATGGGCTCAATCATAGCAGTGTAGATTGTGTGTATGATCTGTGCGTCCAATCCCCAACTCACTTTAGCGGCGCAAGACAGCTACTTATAAATGTTAGCTGCCCTCCTGCTGACGTTCGCGGTGTGCTCGTTGAAGGTGAGCTTCTCGTCTATGGTTAGACCCAACAACTTCATCTTCTTAACCATACCAATGTCGACCCCGGCCATGCTCAGCCTTGGGGTATCATACTTGCGCTTGTTAGTTACGACCATCGCACAGGTTTTGTGCGGTGCGAACCTCAGCTTGTTTCTGACGCCCCAACTGTGTAGGGTAGGGTAGGTTCGGTAGGGTAGGGTAGGTAGGGTAGGTAGGGTAGGAAGGTAAGGTAGGGTAGGTAGGGTAGGTAGGTAAGGTTGGGTAGGTAGGGTAGGTAGGGTAGGTAGGGTAGGTAGGGTAGGTAGGGTAGGTAGGGTAGGTAGGGTAGGTAGGGTAGGTAGGGTAGGTAGGGTAGGTAGGGTAGGTAGGGTAGGTAGGGTAGGTAGGGTAGGTAGGGTAGGTAGGGTAGGTAGGGTAGGTAGGGTAGGTAGGGTAGGTAGGGTAGGTAGGGTAGGTAGGGTAGGTAGGGTAGGTAGGGTAGGTAGGGTAGGTAGGGTAGGTAGGGTAGGTAGGGTAGGTAGGGTAGGTAGGGTAGGTAGGGTAGGTAGGGTAGGTAGGGTAGGTAGGGTAGGTAGGGTAGGTAGGGTAGGTAGGGTAGGTAGGGTAGGTAGGGTAGGTAGGGTAGGTAGGGTAGGTAGGGTAGGTAGGGTAGGTAGGGTGATAGGGTGGTAGGGTAGGTAGGGTAGGTAGGGTAGGTAGGGTAGGTAGGGTAGGTTGGGTGGGTGGGTAGGTAGGGTAGGTAGGGTAGGTAGGGTAGGTAGGGTAGGTAGGGTAGGTAGGGTAGGTAGGGTAGGTAGGGTAGGTAGGGTAGTTAGAGTAGGTAGGGTAGGTAGGGTAGGTAGGGTAGGTAGGGTAGGTAGGGTAGGTAGGGTAGGTAGGGTAGGTAGGGTAGGTAGGGTAGGTAGGGTAGGTAGGGTAGGTAGGGTAGGTAGGGTAGGTAGGGTAGGTAGGGTAGGTAGGGTAGGTAGGGTAGGTAGGGTAGGTAGGGTAGGTAGGATAGGTAGGATAGGTAGGGTAGGTAGGGTAGATAGGGTAGGTAGGGTAGGTAGGGTAGGTAAAGTAGGTAGGGTAGGTAGGGTAGGTAGGGTGATAGGGTGGTAGGGTAGGTAGGGTAGGTAGGGTAGGTAGGGTAGGTAGGGTAGGTAGGGTAGGTAGGGTAGGTAAAGTAGGTAGGGTAGGTAGGGTAGGTAGGGTGATAGGGTGGTAGGGTAGGTAGGGTAGGTAGGGTAGGTAGGGTAGGTAGGGTAGGTAGGGTAGGTAGGATAGGTAGGGTAGGTAGGGTAGGTAGGGTAGGTAGGGTAGGTAGGGTAGGTAGGGTATGTAGGGTAGGTAGGGTAGGTAGGGTAGGTAGGGTAGGTAGGTTAGGTAGGGTAGGTAGTGCAGGTAGGGTAGGTAGGGTAGGTAGGGTAGGTAGTGTAGGTAGGGTAGGTAGGGTAGGTAGGGTAGGTAGGGTAGGTAGGGTAGGTAGGGTAGGTAGGGTAGGTAGGGTAGGTAGGGTAGGTAGGTTAGGTAGGGTAGGTAGTGCAGGTAGGGTAGGTAGGGTAGGTAGGGTAGGTAGTGTAGGTAGGGTAGGTAGGGTAGGTAGGGTAGGTAGGGTGGGTGGGTAGGGTAAGTGTGTAGGCTAGGTAGGTACGTAGGTAGCCAGATGACGGGAGCGACGCCGCGGGGGTCAGCTAGTTCATTCATAAAGTGCGATAAAGTGCCTTCACCTTCCTCCCACGTATTGCAGTGTATGTAACGTAACGTAACGTTAAATTGAGATCAAATCGAAGAAATACTTAATCAGCAACTTCCAACAGTATTGTTGGCTGATGATAATGAGTCAACTTCGATTTATATACCTTTGCTATTGCTCCAAAAAATAAACATTGCTTAAATGTTGCCATAATTTTATTAATATCAATCATGAGAAAATTTACAACTAATTAGGGATAATAATGAAAAAAAAACTCATAATTTGACTCATGACCACTGTGAATAATGTGTAGACCATTCATTTGGATTGGGGGTATTTCGAAGGACCGTAGCGGGTGCGGGGAACTAGATTTTTTGCGGATTGTAAATAGACAGAATGAGAGTAATTGGAATGTAGAATATGACACACAGTATGAGTTGAGCTAAGGGAAAGGAGTATGGACTTACTTGAGGTGGATGATGATGGTGCACGTTGTTGCAGGCCTGCTGTGCTGATGTTCCTACGTAGATTGCACTATCACTTGCACTTTAGTTTATACACACGTGTGCCGGCTACACTAGTAAAGTTCAAGCGGTTTGGATAGAAAACTGTGCGGTTAAATGCGGTTTAATATAAAATATTGCGGAGCGGTGTTGCGGTGATTCGAACCTTCAAAAGGCGAATATGGCGGATACTTCTTCGTTGGTTGTTGTAGATGCGCCGCGATTGGGCGCGTGCGGCGAGTCTTCCTTCTCTCTCCTCGGTATGGGAGCGGGATAGGAGGGAAAGCGAAGGATAGCTTACTCATACTGCGGTCGAATAAAAACCATGATTTGAATATTAGAAGAGATGCGTTCGGAAATTGAAATTAAAAACTAAATGTGTTATTCTTTAAACACTTGCGCGAGCAACCACTTTTGAATTTATGATTGAGATCGATACTTCGCAGACATTGAATTCATCTTTTCTACCCAAAAAGTTATTAAGTTACATACACATACTACAAAATACATTGCTCTCTGTAAAAATAAGTAACCGTTCATTACCAACCAGATAGCCACCATACCGTGACAGATGAATGACAAAACATTATTAGTATGGGACCCAACCTCATGGTCGAATAGACAAATCAGGAGTAGTCTTTACGCGCCGTTTGTTCCTACCCGTTATATTGGAATCTTTTTTTTCTATATTATAAAGAGCCCAAGGCTCATCGTTTCGGTTTATGAACTCTTAGATGTCTGTGGTCCGAAGATTAGACCCTTTTATATGGCCGATACGTGGCCGATATTTTAGACCATATCCTGGCTAGCTTGTTGAAAGAGAAAGAATTTGTTGGAGGCTGTAAACAGTTTTGTAGGTCGGTTTCTTTGTGATAATTGGGTGACGGTAGTTTTGACTTTGACTGCGGATTTGGCGATTTTTGGTGGCTATTGTTAGTGGTTAGAAGGGTGCATGTAACTTTTAGCGTTAGTTTTAGTGGACTCACCTACCCTGCCGTGATAAATTTATAAATATGCGTGGCTGTTCACTATGGCAGATAGTAGGGGCAAAAAAAAATCTTGCTGTCCTACTTATATCATAAATTATATACTTTATGCATGTTTATTATACATTATATACTACATATATGCATGTATGTTAGGGGACTTAGTCCATAATACGTTTACGGACCTGGGTGGTCCGTAAGAGTGTATCCTATTTGATTCCCTACACGTGGTCCCCGGTTGGTGCAAATCAGGTGACACTAACTGGTCGGCCGAAGGCTTGCGGCCACTCACTGGGCAAAGACGTACCGCCAAGCGGCCTAGCCGTGTTCCGGTATGATGAACAAATCAGGATGAAGAAATAATAGTTATAACGATGGCTTGGATAGGATGTATCCTGTAGTACATTTCCATAGCATAATTGGTATTTTTTACTTTTGTTGGTAAAAAAAAGCCTTATAGTTCTGGAACCAAATCTATGGTAATTCTTCTAAACTTCATTTTATTTGGAGATTCAAAGAAATAAGCACAGACTTCTTTATCCGTTCAAGTTGCTCTAAATCTGTAACTTTCTCAAGTCCTCTGATTTATTTCTTTCTCACGAGCAAAGTAGAGCTATATCTAGGTTTTTTCTTACACCAACTTAGTAAACAATTTTAATTAAAAACGCTGGACATTAAGTGGCTAAAAAACTAAATAAAGATTCTCCCTACAGGTGTAACGACGATCAATTTCCAATCGTTTTCTACTACACATACTCGTACATACACAAACACACTAGAATGATTTTATCAACATTAGTTATAGGGATCTAAATTCTATAGCAGCGCACCTTAAACTGGCCTTGTGAAGTATGTACGATTTTTCTTCAAAAGGCGAAGCGAGCTTAAATATTAATGCCTGTTGTCACTCATGTATGACCTAATATACCATTCCACACTATTCCACCCATCCTTTTACGCCTAAACCGCTAAACCAATTTTGGTACAGAGATTGAGCCTTGCAGAAAAACAAAGGATAATTTTTATCTCGGGACTACATACCCATGCGATAATTCCTGAATTTCACACGGATGTATCTGCCGGCAGAACCTCCACAACCTCATGCATCGTGAAATTTAAAATCGTCTACTGCCTTTTCAGTAAAAGTTGATATTTCTGCCTTTGGTTTTTAAGACTCATTTTCTTCCAATTTCAAGAAAATAATAGTTGAAAGAAAATTAGAACTTCATTAAAATTGATTGAACTTTAATAAATTACTGTTTGAAACTCTTTGTTATAACAAAATTTTACCGAAATGAAAATTAGTGGCTTTGAAAAGTAAGTTATAATTTTGTGATGAAATTAGTGATAATTTGTGGCTCCGAATAAGTTTTTTTTCAATGTGTCCATTATTGTTTTAAATCAAACTTGTTCAATTTATTTGTACTTGTCTATCTTGGATATCGCTGACAATCGGTGAAAGAAGTCATCATGAGATCATCCGGACTTATAGTTAATAGTAGGATTGGGATGGCCATGTCTGTCACATGTTAGATGAGCTGAAAGAAAGGAGTGAGCGAAAACGAACATGGAAGGCCGAACTGGACGCCTAATAATAAGACTGTCCTGAAATGACAGAAGACAGTCGAGTGTGGAAATAGGAGAGAATCACCTTTCCCCAGCAGTGAAACAGACTAGTAAGATAGAAATTAGAAAACCAATTACTCTCCAGCCAAACTAATTTTACATTTGACAG
This sequence comes from Orthosia gracilis, assembly GCA_947562075.1. Taxonomy (NCBI): domain Eukaryota; kingdom Metazoa; phylum Arthropoda; class Insecta; order Lepidoptera; family Noctuidae; genus Orthosia; species Orthosia gracilis. Next base: position 32,553,307 of record OX387266.1, read on the forward strand.
CTCAAAAACTTATTATTTATACTTCATAAAAGATAGTTTGATCTCTGCGATAGCTGTCAATATCAATAAAGTAACAATAGCGCTTGACAGGCTAACAATAACCTATACGTCAGTTTGACATATGTTGCAGAGATCAAGCTATCTTTTATGAAGTATAGTGATGAACTAATGTGGTACCGATTCGATTTCTCGTAACAATTGACATTATCAGTGACGAAATGTTAATAAATTTAACACATTGTTATGCATAATTTGTGCACTCGAGAAATAATAGTTAAAATTTTTTTAGATTGTAAATTACAGTTTAAATGGAGAAGAATCCAACGATTCATCATGGTAAAATCGTAAGTATTTTAGTTATTTTATTAGATGTTTTTCTATGTTTATAAACCCAATAAAACTTTTTCAAAATTTTACCTTCACTGCAATATTTACTGCAACTTAAATTCGATTTAACAATGAATTTTAATTTATCGGAATAACGGAGTGAATAAGCACGTCGCTTCACTATTGTAAGCGGCCATGAAGTAGTGGATTTTACTGTCTATGGTTGCCTGTTAATGATTATGAAACTCCTTAAAAGTGCATCTGTCAAATTTAAATGGACGGAGAGTACCTGAAACTAATCAACAATCTTAGAGTACAACTAATAAAGCTCTGAAAGTTTAATTTATAACTCATTTGACTGTTTTAAATCAATCAAACGCTGTCCAAAATTTCTCCAGAGAAGCGCCACAACACGTGACCATCCGCTTATGGGCTTAATTTTCTTCTATAAAAGTTAACTTTGGGTAGAATTTCAGCTGGGACATTTCCCATTTTACTTAAAATTCACAATCATCTTTTAAAAGAAATGCGGGTCCGCAAAAGATCAACCATTTACTCAAACCAAAATATCAACTTCGCGCCATTTTGCGAGATAACTTTTTGTTGAAGGAGGTAAAGTAATCTGACTGTTGAACAATTGATTCAGGAATGTTTCTTCACTGTTTCTTTGAACAAGTTATTTTCTTTGATTTTTCAAAAGTTTGAAGACATTTGTCTAAATTGGTTTTGAACCAATTTTTTTTAAACTTTATATGTGTTCCACTACTGTGCAAAGATCCTGCTTTTTTCGAAACTCGAACCATGACTGCCTTCAGTTCCAGAATCCGCACTGGGCTTGTGTGGTGGATTAACGTCCAGTCCCTCTCTCAGATTGGAGGCCACTCCCAGCAGTGGGAACATAAAGATAAAGATATATTTATTTTTTTCAAACACGTGTATACATACATAAATAAACAATACGTGCATGCAGGATAACATTAAAAAAAAAACAAAAAGTTCGGACATGTTTGCCACATACTATGGCGTGCAAATATTTTGGAAGTGAATATCAATGAACAGTTACAAAAATAGTCTGATTATGTTTACACTTATGTTTAACCATCACGTATCTAACATACTATGTTAATACCGTATAGAAGTACTAACTCTGAGTTCTACTAAAGTTACTTCTAAGTTAAATACAAAGTAATGGTAAGTTCTGCAGGAATGCGTCTATGCAAAGTTATGACTTCGTCATGGCTAAGGTGGTCATTTCTCTTTGATGTGGGCTGTAAAACTAATCTGCTTTAGCAAAATTATGCCCATTTTCCCTTAAACTAGTTGACATCTAAAATAAAACTCAAAAATTATGGCATTGTTTGAATTTTGATCCCTCGAATTAGCGTCTAGAGATGAAAATTTAAAAAATTTGAATGTTGAAAAAGGACGTACGGATTGTATTCTCTTTATTTTCAAAATTAACATAAACTTAACCACAATTTAGCAATTATTCGTGTCGAACATTATTAAATATTAACATTCTCAGTACTCTACCATAGTTACTACTTGTAATTAACATGTTCATTTGCGAGAAACAGTTATAATTATTAATAGAGAAAATTTTAGTTTCTAGAACATTATGCCCTCTATAATCCAGTAAAGACCTAAATATGTAATTACAGAAGTTAATGAATTACCATTTTCAATCTCGTGGTCGTCCTACACATTTGAAAACGTTTCTAGTTAAAGAATGGGTATAATTTAGACGGTCATCAAAAATATTTTTAAGACTCTAAGCTTAGGCACCAAATAAAATAATTGGTTCCCAAAATGGATCAACGGTCACCAAATTCTATCCAACTCAAAGATTAATATACCGGGTGTATTCGTGTTTTTAACGAATTAGTCCAAGAGCGAGCGAAGCGAGCTCAGGAGCTTAGGGCACCCCGACACGGACAGGTTAGGTTCGAACGAGATGACGGGAGCCGAAGTGAGCGAGCAAAGCGAGCGAACTCGGCTCCCGTCATCTCGTTCGTGTTAGGTTACTTTAGACCCTGCGGACGGAAATAGGAGCCCCGCGCAGCGGGGCTCCGTCGACTTTAAAGGCGTCCATATATTTTTTTGGCAGTCAATAATACGAAAAAATGGATTTATTTCATAATATTTTAGGAAACGTTATTTGGTGACCATTTATCCATTTTGGTAACCGTTTAGAATTTTTTTGGTAGTAAAATAGGTACTTTTTTGGGCGGTGTTTAAACACAAGCCTTAAAGAATTAGTAAAAAGTCACTATGAAGGTTGTATTAGTAGGCATTGTGTATTAAGGGAGGTAAGTAAGGAATTACGATCGAGGCTCTAGTAGTTTCTGAGTCGAGGTTCGTATAATTCCTGTACCGCCCGTGAAACATACAATGTTTTTCATCACATTTGCGAGCAAATAAATAAAATTATAGGGCAGAAAAAAGATTTTCATTAATTGTTTTTGCTGCATGGATAATTACTGGCGGTGTTGCATTTAAATCACACTCATCGGACGTCGACGACATTTTTTATAACTTTTTTCCTTGTCTTCACATACAAAATGTAAATAATTATGAATTATAGCTTTAATACACAAGTCAGCACAACTATTATTACGAAATACGTAAACTTTTTTTAAGCGGATGGCGGGCTTTTTGCCCACACCACAGATTATACAAATGTTTCGTTCACAAACGTTAAGGCCATGACGGAATGTAAAAAAAATAATAATATCGACGTTTTGATACAAAACTATTAAAATCGATTATTAAGAATATTAGTTGAGTATTTAAGTAACATTCAGCGAGATTGCAATGAATTCCTGTTTAGATAACATTTTAAGACAATTTTTCAATTGCGTGTAAACTCCTTGCTTGAACTTGCATGACCTGTGTGCTGTGCTATAAATTAAAAAAAAATTACTTACCGACCTTGGGTTTCATGACAAAAAGAAAGCTCGAGGGTTTTATATGGGGCATTACGGCCAAGTTAACCTGTGTGTTTAGAAACTGTTTACGTGCAAGTGTGATGAAAAATATTATACTCAATAATAAAAGTGTTTATTTATTTCCACAAATTACATCCCTGTTTTAACTTTTTATGTTGACATGTTTTGATAAAAAAGTTCTGAATTCTAAACCAAGCCTAGGCCTTTATTTCAGAACTCCAGGCGCATAGACGAAAGATAGAGATAATCAACATAGAACTAAAGTGTTTGTGGGTGTGAGTGTGTGCGCGTGAGTGACTGTGTGTGTGAATGTGTGTGTATAATAATTCAAATTTATTTAAAAATTTAATGTTTTATAACGGATATAGATTTACCTTAACATAATATTACCTACATTTAGTAATAGTTATACAATTGATATGCCGTGTTATTTTGCTACATCAAGAAATTCTTTGGTTTCCTTACAATTTAAGTTATGTAATACTTTAATCATTTTATTTTTTCATTCAATTGCTTTTAACAAAACTGTATGCTGGCTTCAACCTAATGGTTGTTGATGGGGTCCTCTCTTCTATTTTGATATTTCCACGGGATCGTCGTAGGTCACTTTGGCTGCATTTTTGGTGCACAGGGGACAGTGTCGGCGGTGGAACATAGTGTTTTGGGCCGGGAAATCTAAATATCTGTCGACAAGAAAAAAAAGACTTCTATTTTGTATTTTTTTATACTAGCTTCTGCCAGCGCCTTCGCCCGCGTGAAAGTCGGAAATTACCGGAGGGAATATATTCCCGAGATAAAAAGTATTAAATTATGTGCTATGCCTGACTATAATATAACCGTTCAAATCCGTTTAGACGTTCTGGCGGGAAGAAGTAACAAACATACACACTCACAAACTTTCGCCTTTATAATATTAGTGATGTGATGTACCGTCTGAAATACATAAAAACGTAATACGGTAATAGCTATCATCTGCCCACAAAACTTGTCAAAGTAATCCAACATTTTTGTTTTATCTAACCGATTCTTCAGGGAGCCCGTAGGAGTCAATAAAACTTTTCCTAAGAAGAATCTCGGTCGTGGAATGAACTTATAAACCAACTTTCTTATTTTCAGAGCCTAGAAAATTGTTATTTTTGATGGCAAATAAATAAATTTTCCGTGTATTTTTTTGTCTCTTAGCCTTCTTATGTTGTTATCTTTTTTAGCCTTCTAGACATGGCGAATTTCTTCGAGAACTTCAGAAAGTTTTTCTTCATCCACTTCTTCAGACTTAGTTGAAAAGTTTCTTGATCGAGTAATGCACTGAACTTACGAATTCGTAAAATTCTATTAGTTCAACTATGAATAGCAATTACAATGAATCACAATGAACTCTTGAGACATCTTGAAAGTTTTGTATTGAATTTTATTTGCATGATTTTATGGCGTAATTCAAATAAAATTGAATATTTGATTGATTGTTGACCGTCGTGAATATGATGAATTTCTGATCTATCAACAAGAATATAAAATTGATTGATGAGAAAGGAATGAGTCTAAATAAAAAATGTCTTATGCTTCCAACTATTATAATCCGTTGCGTAAACATAAAGATATCATAACATGCTGGACATAGACCTCCTCCACGCGTCAGCACACCGACCAGTCTAATGCGTCTTGCATCTAGCGGACTCCCGCAACCCTCAACAGGTTCACCTGGTGGGAGACCCTCCAACGCAGCGTCTTCCGGTTCGCAGTTACTACTCCAGAACTTTTCAGCCCTAGCATGCATACACAACCATGCTTTCTGCGAGTAATGTGCCCTGCCTACTGCTACTTAAGTTTGTCAATACTTCTGGCTATGTTGGTAACCGGTTGCGGATCTCTACATGACTGATTCGATCACGCAAGGGAACTCCGAAAATAGCCCTCTCCATTGCCCTTTGGGTGAATGTAATCTTTCGGGTGAGGCTCATTGTGGGCGACCACATCTCAGAGCCAAAGGTCATCATTGGTAACTCACACTGTTCTCAGAATTTCGGCTAATGACACTGAGGTAAGTTGGACGAGAAGATTTTGTGCAACTTCTCGAACGCTGCGGCAGCCAAGTCTTATTCGACAGTTAGCGTCTTTATCGAAGTTGGCCCTACCCAACTGGATCGTTTGTCCCAGGTAGACATAGTCATCCACAACTTCGAGTGTAGAGTCTTTGACCTCGAATGGGTGTAACATGGGTATTCACCATCACCTTGGTAATGGCTATGTTCATTTTAAGACCTACTCTTTCAGAAGCTCTATTGAGGTCATTGATCACTGTACTAAGGTCCTCCATGGTCGCAGCCATGACCACTATATCGTTGGCAAACCAAATGTGCGTGATGTACTTGCTATTGAAGTTGATGCCTAGCCCTCTCCAGTCCAGAACCTTGAAGACATCTTTCAGTGCAGCGGAGAACAGTTTCGGAGAAATGACTTCTCCCTGTCTCACACCTCGCTGCAGAAGGAAAGGTTCCAAGGTCTGACCCTGAAGTCGAACAGTCGCACTAAACGTTTTGAGAATACTTTTATTATACGTAAAGCTAAGGAGTGGAATTCCCTGCCAGCGTCTGTGTTTCCCGATAGCTACAATCTAGGGGTCTTTAAGTCAAAAGTGAATAGGTTACTTCTAGGCAAGCGTGCTCCACCGTCGACCACATCATCGCTTACCATCAGGTAGATAGTTAGATAGATAGTGGTCAAGCGCGAGACTATAACAAAAAAAAAAAAAAATCATGCTGACGTTTTTATAGAAACACTTCATCACTTCGATGTACCGGTAGTCGATTTGGCAACGTTAGAGAGACTGCAGTAAAAACCAAAGCGCGATCGAATTGAAGGACCACAGTCACTAAGGAGAGATGCAGGTTGCACTCTTCGGTCTTCTTTATAACGAAAATATGTCATCCTTCTTGAAGAAGAGTACAACCACTCCCTGGCAAAGTGCCTGTGCGTTTTGCGTTTTCCCCTCGAGTATGACGGAATGAAGCAGCTTCTGAAGGGCCTTAAGTACTGGTTTTCCATCCGCCTCCAGGATTCGGCCGTAATTCCGTCATCGCCCATTGCCTTGTTGTTCTTAAGCTGTTTATGAGCCATCCTAATCTCGTCGGTCGTCAAGAATGTATTCGGTATAGTGTCGTGTCAATCTAGCTCTAGAGCCTTTTACAAGATTTACGAAGGGTTCACTTGTTGACGTGTCCTGGTGACGTGCCCACAGAATCTCTCGATCTTCTTCAGAAGCTCCGATTTGGCGGGTACGATCCTGCCATCATCGGCCTGCAGTTTCATGAGTTGGCTCTGCCCAATAGACAGGTCTTTTGCAAAGACCATTGAATCCTTATTCCACTCAATCGCATCTTTAATACTTTTGGTATTAAAACAGCGGATGTCGCTGTTTATGGACTTTGAGATGCGTGTATTTAGCTACCGGTATCAACGCATCGTCTGAAGGCTGCGGAATCATCTTACGCCTCTCTTTTATGAGTTTGAGAATAGGATCAAAGAGCTTTTTGTAATCACATTTTCTATTGTTTATCATAAAATAGCTCTATAAAGATTAAAAGCAATCACATAAATCACAAAGGCTAATTCATTTTCATTCAATTTCACCCATTCTAAGGATTCTAAATCAAAATCTAATTTGAGTTCTTACTTTAAATCTAGATTGCCTTGTAGAATTGTTAAAATGCAAACTTCATAATGTGAATTAAGTCCTTCAGGCTTCTGGTAGATTGGCCACTCGATATAGTGATTAGGTGAAACTTGGCCCGGTTAGCTTTTAGATAGACTTAGCTAATAGGGTTACAGAAATTGAATTTACAAACCTTTCGGGTATTTATGCAATGTAGACTAAATGGCTGAAAATTTCGGTTTCGGTTTATATGGTCCAGTATTTAGTTTTGGACTTTGATTTCATATTGCGGTTTTGGGATTTACGAATGGAGTGTACTGACTGGTTGAATATTAACTTGTTTATATCAATGTCCATGTAAGCATAACAATATTATTGTAAACTAGCAGTCCCACGTAGCTTCGCTCCCGTCAACTGGCTACCTACCTACCCATTTACCCTACCGTAACTACACAACATACATGATTGTTGTGTAACTTTAACCGCTAACGCAGCGCACGCAAGGGAAGCTCTCGAAAAGGAATAATTTTTCCCGTTTTTGCAACATTTTTCATTTATGCTCCGCTCCTATTGGTCGTAGCGTGATGTTATATAGCCTATAACCTTCCTCGATAAATGGAATATCCAACACACAAAGAGTATTTCAGTTCCAACCAGTAGATCCTGAGATAAGCGCGTTCAAACAAACAAACAAACAAATTCTTCAGCTTTATAATATTAAGTATGTATAGATTTGGGAGTGTGTTGATCGAAAAATCGTGCGTACGAATTTCCCCATCAACACTTTTATGCACTTTGAGGGAGAACTCTTAACAGTGATTTAAATACGCACATGATTTCACCATTCACCAACCTGTCTATTCATAAATAAATCCATTACTAATTACCACATAACTAATGGTTATCATTGAAAATAAAGCACCACTCAAAATTCGATTCACGTCCATCAATCGAGGATTGACAAGAGACAAATCGTTAACAACCATAGCACGTTTTACGACTGTTAACAATACTACAATTACGAAAAGACAAATTATGATGGATTAACCGAACATAATTTCCCTGACTGAAACTTTTAGTCACATTTTCAAGTTTCAATTTATTTGCCAATCACCGCGCTTGCCAACTGTTGAAACTTTACTAAATACTTCTTGCTGGCGAATAATAAAGCTTTTCTTGGATTGGTCGTTTGCCAGGGAAAAAGGAAATAAGTTTTTCTATTGTATCGGTGAATATGCTTTTGTAACTAAAATCTATGGGTTATTTTGGTTTAGTGTGTTAGGAAGTTATAACTTTTATAAGATAAAAATTGCGTGATGAATATAAGAAAGTATTTCAATAGACTTCTGGTTAAAAAAGTAAGAAAGAAAAATCAAAAAAGTCTACTGCTTAATAAACGAACTAAAAAGACGTAAACAAGAAGAAATGTATCTGCCGAAAAAACCAGATGTTCCTCCGACTGCACAGCATGTTATTCTTCTTGTTTACGTAATTAACTTTTTTATATATAACTGTTTAGTTTACACTTTTTTTCGAATTAGCTAGATTTAAATAAATAAGTTCTATCCTGTCCTACTTCCTACTATCCTATCCTACTAATATTATAATTGTGAAAGTTTGTGAGGATGGATGTGTGTTTGTTATGTACGGATGGCGTGTTTGTGTAAAGGTTCGGGAGTAAATGACACGATAATTGATGAGTAAATACTGCTCTTTATTAGATGATTACATGGTTTTATATACTCTCCCTCACATCTCCCCCATATTACAAAAATAAAATAAAAATTACATTTTATTTTATTACTAAAATACAAAATACATGACCTTAATTTATTGAGTACAAATTATATACGTATTTAAATGATGTGTACTCCTCTCGTACATAACCTTAGAATATAAACACAATATATGAGTAATTAGACATACGATTAACACATACATTGCAGTACATAACATAATTAAACTCGAACCTACAGTCTCGCGACTGCGGTCCGTCTCCGCTTACCACTGAGTCTACGGACTGACCCAAGCAATTTGATACTGTATGCGTCACAACACATTTGTCAATACAGGCCAAAAATAGATACTGACCAAACAGTATGTAGTTCTAAACATAAAACAATTTGGTTCTGTTTTTGTGTATGATGTCTGTTTTACCTTTTATTTCGACTTCTACATTGGGTGACAAATCTCTAATTACAGTATATGGTCCAGAGTACAGTTGTTTAAGTTTATTGCCAGTTTCGTTTTTAATTAAGATTTTGTCATTAGGCTTATAGCGTACAGGGTTAACATACCTGTCATATCTACTTTTCCTGTCTACTTTACTAGTAACTAAATTTTTTCGCGCTTCGGTTTGGGAAACCTGAAGCCGGTATTTAAGTTTCAGTGGGTAGCTATCGTAATTATAAAGAGGTTCTACGCGTTTTAACAAATTATTTGACAAATTACACTTCTTACCATAAACAAGTTCGAAGGGTGAGAATTTCGTTGAAGTGTGAACTGTCTTATTATAAGCAAAGCACCAGAACGGTAACCAAGTACTCCACAACTCGGGTTTTCTTCGGTTTGGATTCGCAAAAAGGCGCCGAGGCTTTTGTGAGTATTTTCTAGCGCTCCGATGCTTTGGTGATGATATGCAGTTGAATTTAATTTTTTAATATTAAGTAATTTGCAAACCTGTTCGATGGTTTCAGACATAAATTCTGCACCTCTGTCGGTAGCTATCTCCCTTGGTACGCCATGCTGTAATATAAAATTATTCACAAAGGTACGAGCTACTTCAGCTGATGTTTTAGTGATTAGGGGATAGGCACATACATACTTTGATAGCTCACACTGTAATGTAAGTATAATCATAGCTGTCTTTATCTAGTGGTTCTACTAAATCTAAAAAGATTTTATCAAAGGCCGAATGAGCTGTCGACGTAATTGTCATGGGCTCTTTCACCTGAAACGTATACTTATGCTTTTGACATTGGGGACATTTTTTAACAAAATTTTGGACATCAGTTTCTAAGCCAGGCCAAAAATAATATTTTTTAATGTTAGTTAACATTCTTCTCATGCCCGCGTGGCCACTCGTGGGCAAAAGATGAAAGTCATTTAGAATCACTTTCCTATCATCCTTGCTTTCTATTCTTTCGACGTCTTGTAAGATACATAATCTAGGCCCTTTCCAGTTATTACACTTTTTTATTTCACTTGTTAGTTTTTCTACAAATACGTAGTTATTTTGATTTTTAATAAAATATACTTCATCAATATTAACTTTTTCACAAAAATCGCTCAGGTCTCTCGCAAATTCGGCTCGCGTAATTTGTGATTGAGACGCTGGCTTAAATATTGTCTTCTGTTGCGCAACATAGAATAATAAATTACTTTCAAATGTTATTAAATTATCACTTCTAAGTTTATTTAAATTACTAATGTCAGTAAATCTTAGTTCTACTGCGTCTTTCGGCTCGATATGGGTTTCCACAACTCTTGGTTGATCAGGCCAATCGTTGGTGGGCAACATATCATTCGAAGGAGCAGCGTCTAACTGTCTCTTTTGAGCGCGCGTCATGACCATGACATGCAAGCATTCATTCATTTCTTTCAGTTCCTTTGAAGTCACTTTTATTCTGGACAATGCGTCTGCAGCCGCATTCTCCTTTCCTTTCACATATTCGATTACGTAATCATGTTCTTCTAGAATAAGTCTAAATTTGAAAAGTCTGCTAGAGGGATCTTTTAAATTAAATAAGTAAACTAGTGGTTTGTGATCAGTACGAATTATAAATGTGCGACCGTATAGGTAAGGTCTGAAGTATTTTACGGCCCAAACCACAGCTAGGAGCTCTTTTTCTATAGTGGGATAGTTCATTTCCGCTTTATTGAGACTTCTACTAGCATATGCTACAGGCCGGCCATCTCTATTACATAAAACAGCACTAATTGCATACCCAGAAGCATCAGTTTGCACAATGAATTTATTCTGTTCCGAAAAATCTGGGTACTGTAGAATTGGAGGTGACATAATACTTTGTTTAATACTTTCAAATGATTTTTGGCAATTTTCGTCCCAAACAAATTTTGAATTTTTCCTACATAAACAATTTAAATAGTATGTTTTGTTTGCAAAATCTGCTATGAACTTTCTGTAATAGTTCGCGAAGGCAACAAAACGTTTAACGTCATCCGTACTTTTGGGAACTGGGTAATTTTCCATAACCTTAATTTTGTCTGGATCGGGCAATATACCATTGCCTGACACCACATGGCCCAAATATAGAATTTCCTTCTTAAGGAAATCGCATTTTGAAGGATTTAACTTTAGATTTGCGCTGCGTAATTTTTCAAATATTTGTATTAAATTTTTATTGTGATAGGCTGCGCCCCATACAGATTAAATCGTCAAGGTACACTAGGCACTTGTCATATGATAACCCGGCCATTGCTATCGTCATCATACGCGAAAATGAACTCGGGCTGGTCTTGAGCCCCATAGGCATCCTAGTCATCTGGTATTGACCGTCTGCACAAAATGATGTATATTTTCTACAGCTTTTCTGAAGTCCTACATTAAAGAAACCTTGGTTCAAATCTAAATGCGTGTAGTAAATGCATCCAGACAGGGAATCTAATATGTCAGAAATGTTGGGCAGAGGGAATTTGTCGTCCTGTATGCAATTATTAAGTTTACGGTAGTCTATGACTAACCGCCATTTCTTTTCTCCGTTAGAGTCAGATTTTTTCGGCACTAAGACAACTGGGACTCTACCCTTACACGCAAAAACTACTTAACGGATTTGGAAGAAAATTTACAGTAATATAGGTTATATATAGACATAGGCTACCATTTATAAAGATTTTTTTGTAATTTGATCATAATATAATGATAAATATCAAGTGAGTCGGAAAAAACGCGTGCGCTACCTACACCTTTGGAGATACACAAATATAATGGAGGATAATAATAATAATAATATACCGTAGGATTGTTTGTCTTAAATAGTTCTAAATAAAAGTCCGCGACAGCATATATCTACCTTTTATGTGGAAGCCACTGTGGGCGCAGCGGAAAAAGGCAGTAGGTAGGTACTTACGGGTGCAGGATTGGAGCTTTGAATAATAATGTCCTTCGATAGTTTTAGCAGTGGAGTTTTCACTATAGTTGAATGCTGGTAAGCCACCCACAGAGTTTGTTTGTCACACACAACACTTATATTTGAGTTTTCTTTGAGAGCGAGAGGAACGGGAGCGCACACGCGTTACCGGAGTTGCGATTTTTTGACAACTGACATCGGATAGGAAGTAGGAATGGGGGGTGCGCGGGAGTTAAGGATTGGTCCTCGTGTATTTGATTGAATGATGTGAAATGAATGTAAGTGTTGCTATTTTAATAATTTGAGTGCGTGAGTAAATATTTATAATATTTAATTTATATTTTTAATATGGCGCAGACAACTCCCCCGGACTAGAGGTTTCCTCTAAACAATTTAAGAATTAAGATATTAAAAGAGAATAAGAGTAGTAATATTAAAAAAAATAGTGAGTAATATTAAATTTACTGCGAAGGTAACGGACAAATCCGAACTACTGGCCTTATATATGAACCAGTCGCGGTTTTTACTTTAACTGTTCTTATAATTTTGTCCTTTCCAGGATAAACCACATCTACTATCCCTAGAGGCCAATTAAGAGGATGAGAGTGATTGTCTTTAATTACGACAATAGTACCTAACTCGATAGGTTTTGAGGGAGAGTTCCATTTTTCTCTTTCTTGCAAAGACGTAAGACATTCTTTATTCCAGCGTTGCCAAAATGAATGCGTTATTTTATTGAGTAATTGATAGCGTGATAAGCGATTATCAGCGATGTCGGTAACATCTTCAGCGGGTAAGAATTTCAGTGGAGTTATGTTTAAAAAATGATTAGGCGTTAATGCGGTAATATCGGAAGGATCCGAATTCAAGACACATAGAGGTCGGCTATTTAGCAAATTTTCGATTTGAACAAGCACAGTACTAAATTCTTCGTAAGTGAGTATTTGAGATCCTATGACTTTGTAAAGATGAGTTTTGACAAAACGAACACTTATTTCGCTGAGTCTGTTAAAATGCGGGCCATAAGGCGGACTATGCTTAAATTGTACGCGATGCTCAGACAATAACTGTTGACTAATATAATTAATATGCGATTTGGACTGTATAAGAAAGTAAATTTCATTGAGTTTACGTTTTGCTCCAATAAAATTGGTACCTCCATCGCTATATATTAACGAAACAGGACCTCTGCGAGATATAAAGCGCTTCAAAGCGGTGAGAAATAAATCAGAACTAAGATCAGAAACAAGTTCCAAGTGTAATGCTTTAGTCGTTAAACATACAAATAAACAAATATAAGCCTTTTGGCTTTTGATTCCACGTTTGCGAATATGAGTTATGAAAAAAGGACCAGCGTAGTCAACAGCGGTGTGAACAAATGGTTTCACGTCTGAAACTCGAAAAGCGGGCAGATCACCCATTGGAGGGTAAGTATTTTTTGGATTGAGTCTAAAACACTTATTACATTTGTGAACTATTTGTCTTACTACATTTCTAGCGGAAATTATCCAAAATTTTTGTCTTATCATAGATAATAAAAGAGCGGGACCTGTATGAAGATTAACGATATGATAATAACCAATTATGAGGTTAGTTACGCGATCTTTTTGCGGGAGTAATATCGGATGCCTTTGGCCGTAATCGAGTTGAGAGTGAGTTAATCTTCCACCTACTCGTAAGATATTAGAAGAGTCGATAAATGGATTAAGCTTTAAGACTTTTTTATTTATTGGTTTATTTAATTTTAAGTTGACCATATTTTATCTTCCGAAAAGTGTAAATTTTGGACATATTTTATGAGATATATTTCAGCGGTATCTAAATCTGAGACTGTTATAGATCCATGAGATTTAAGACGTTTAGAAAAGCGTAGAATAAATACTACGATGCGAAGTATTTTTGAGTAACTAGAGACGCGATCAATTAATTCTTGAATAGGACGAGTAGTTTCAGGTTGAATGACCTTAGCGGATAGAGTAGTAGTTTTCATTTCCATGAATGCCAAATTATTAGAATTAATTTCAAATGTTTTAATAGGCCATTGCCATATGGGAGATGAGAACCAATGAGGAGCGTTAAACCAAAATTCTAGTTTTGAAAGTAATTTCGGCGTTATAGGACGAGAAACAATATCAGCGGGGTTCTCTTGTCCATTAATATGAAACCAATGTTTAGCGGGTAATTTAGAATTTATTTCCGTTATCCGATTTGCGACAAATGTGTGAAATTTATATGCGGGTGAGTGTATCCACGTTAGTGTTACGGTTGAGTCAGAGAATGCGTAAATTTTGTCAATTTGACAGCGTTTGCTTAGAGTATCTTTTACAGCGGTGAGAAGATTAGCTAATAAGAGTGCAGCGCATAGTTCCAAGCGAGCCAGCGGCATTTTATTGAGTGAAGCGACGCGTGATTTCGAGGTGAGTAGAGTAACAGATCCGTGATCTATATCATTAGCGCTAACCCTTAAATATACGGCTGCACCATAGCAGCGCTCACTAGCGTCTGCGAAACCGAGGAGTGTCACGTGAGTATCCGAAGTTATACCTACATGACGCGGGATTTTAATTTGTTCGAGATACGAGTAAGTGAGTTCGTTGTGGAATTGATTCCACTTATTTTCAATATGCATAGGTACTGGACTATCCCAGTCAAGTTCATGTTTCCAACATTCTTGAACGAGTAACTTCATAAATGCTGTCACGGGAGCGATAAGACCTAACGGGTCGAAAAGACGATCGGTTGCGGAGATAATTGTGCGTTTCATGCATATGAGAGAAATAGCGTTAATTTTAAATTGAAAGGTGTCTTCTACAGGATTCCACTGCATACCTACAATTTTCACGTTTGAATTAGCGTCTGTGTCGAAATTAATATTTTGTGGATTTTTATGCGAAGCGGGGATTTTATCCATTAATTGAGAACTATTTGAGACCCATTTTATAAGATTGAAACCTCCGGATTTAAACATAGCGACCATTTCGCGGTGAGTTTTTTCGGCTTTATCAACTCCATCTAATGAACATATATAATCGTCCATATACATATGATTTTCAGCCTCGTATGCGGCTAGTGGGTACTGATCTTTACTTTCAGCAGCAAGTTGGCGAATCACCCTCATAGCCAAGTATGGCGAACTTGAAACACCAAAAGAAACCCTATTGAATTCGTAAGTTTCTAGTTTACTAGCGTTATCGAACCTATATAAAATGCGTTGAAAGGCGTGATGTTTAGAGTCGAGTTTTAATTGAAAATACATCTTCTCGATGTCAGCTGCAACAGCGACGGAGAACATGCGTAAATTTATGAGTAAGTCAAATATGTTACTTTGTAAATTAGGACCAATATATAAAATGTCATTAAGAAATTTACCTGATGAAGTTTTACAACTAGCATCAAGTACTATGCGTATTTTAGACGACTGTTTATCGGGGCGATAAACAGCGTGATGCGGAATATAATAATGCGGAATTTCAAAGGAGGGATTATCAACTTTGGACAGATATCCTTGATCTATGTAGTCTTGAATAGTGGCGTTATAATTTTTACGAATATCGGGATGCGAATCTAATTTCTTTTCTAAATTAATGAGACGTCGGTGAGCAATAGCGTAAGAATTTCCTAATTCAGAATATGGAGTTTTAAACGGTAACTGTACAGTATATCTGCCAGTACCATCACGTGATTGCGTAGCGTTAAAGATAAGGTCACAGGCCTCATCATCAGGGCTCCTGTGAACTTTATCAGGGACGTTTTCTAATTCCCAAAAGCGTTGAGTGAGATTTTCAAGTGATTTAGATGCGGTAGCGCAGAAAAAAGATTTATTATTATATGTATTATTATTTTGGAAGATAGGAGTGCGAGTATCTAAGCGGTTATCACAATCTGCGCTACCCATGGCAATGTAACCTAGTGTAGTATGTACAGCGACGACCGATGAACCGGGTATTGTAACCTTTCCATTTCCTAATAGGAACGGGAATAACTCGTTGCCAATTAGACAATCGATCTTGGCCGGTAAATGGAATGCATCATCAGCCATAGGTAAGTTGCGTAAGTGAATTAGTTTTGACGTATCTATAGGTAGACTAGGTAAGCCGTCGGTAATATTTTCTATTACGCGAGCATGGATAATATACGAGCAGCGTGAATCAAAGCGGGAAAATATTTTAAATTTCGTAAATCCAATAGCAGATATTTTAGATTGGCCTATACCAAGAATGTTTGAGTTATCGGGAGTAATGACTAAATTAAGGCGTTCACAACACGACTTTGTGATAAAATTACTCATTGAACCTGTATCTAGAAACACGCGAACCTTATTTGGATTCTTATTTTTATAAACGTATACAGAAGCAGTAGGTAATAAAACTGTAGTACTATTACTATCGATATTACAAGTAGAAGCGGTCATTGATAACACAAGATCATTTAAATTTTGGCGCGCAAACTTATCAGCGGCGGCGGCGACCGAAGAAACATTCGACACGATCGCGGCAGGCAGAGCGGTAGTGAGGGGAGTGGCGCGGGGCGCGGGCTGCGTGTTGACACACTGATAGATCAGGGGCGCCGGTGCGTTAGGTTCGACTTCCAAGTTTTCTACATGTAAGAGCGTATGATGTTTGCGTTAACATGTGGAACAAGTATTTATTGATTTACAGAATTTAGTATCATGAAATCCTAGGCAATTACGACAGAAATGATGTTTATTTACTAGTTCAAATCTAGTACGCTGGTCTTGATTAACAAAAAATGAACATTTATATAGAGGATGCGAGTTAGGATCATTACATATTTTACATGAGCGTTTTTGTATTGCGGGTGAATGAGTATTTGCGACGAAAGCTCGAGTAGTTTTAGAATTTGATGTATTATTATTATAATTATTTGAGGAGCGTTGAGTCAAAAAAGGTTTTGTATTTGAGCTAGGATTACGTAGCGTTTGTATTTTACTTTGTTCTTTAAGAAATTTAGAAAGATGATCGAATGTGGGTATTTGAATATGTCTATGCGATTGCTCGAACAAGTTCACTACCTCCTTATCGAGTTTAGTAAGTGCGACGTGAGTAATTATAAAGTCTGAGAGATCGTCAATATTTAAACGACGTAAAGCGGCTTCTGCAGAGTAAAATTGATCGAGGAATGTATCGATAGATTGATTTGGTTTATAGTTAATTATTTGTTGTACGTAAATGGAAGCTTGTACTCGAGTATCTTGGTATTTTTCTAATAGAGAATTCCAAATTATAAGATAATTATTGGCGGTAGGTGTAATACCTGAACAAACGGTTAATGCTTTGCCGGACAAAGAATCTATTAAATATTAAACTTTTTCGGCGTCTGAGAGATGCAGATTATCGTGGATAAGACTTTTAAAATTCTCGTAAAATGGCGACCAATTATATGGCGATCCATCAAACGAAACTAACTTAAGGGGCGGTAACTTGCGGTTCAACAAATCATATTTATGAGAATTATCTGTAATGTTTTTATTAGAATTATTTTGTGTGAGTGTGGATGCTGTATGTTTTACGTAACAATACAGTTCGTCAAAGGATTGTAAGGCGGCGTAGTTCGGTTTTGCGGATGGATCATTTTCTAATCGAGCCATAACACACGAGTCCAGAGTATCCATGAAATTTGATCGTATAATATCTACCGATTGAATGCGTGCTAGAAATTGCGATTGAAATTTTGGATCGGAAACCTTTAGGCTAAGATCGTATATATTCTGCATAATCTGGTAAAGATTCTCCATCTTAGCTTCGAGAAGAGATAGTTTTGAGTAAACCTCGTGTTCATCATGTCTTCCCTTTTGCTTGTCTTGTTGACGCCATTTTGAGAATAGGTATCTAGTAATAATATAACGTGCGTGGATGCGTTAAATGTTTTTAAATGCGTGAAATAAGCGTTAAATATATATGCGGATATCAAAATATGAATAAACAAATAATTAAATATCTAAAAGAGTGTGCGTTGGATGTGATTTAGCGAGGTTGCTAATGCGGTGCGAAATGCGACAATGGCTGCCGTAATTTCGAAATAATAATTGTGTGAGGAAAGCGTTTGCGTATTGTGTGTGGTTAGATGAGTGATTGAGAGAGTATATTAAGTTTTTTATTCGGCGAGAGGGACCAGAACTTGTGGGCGCAGCGGAAAAGTAGGTAGGTACTTACGGGTGCAGGATTGGAGCTTTGAATAATAATGTCCTTCGATAGTTTTAGCAGTGGAGTTTTCACTATAGTTGAATGCTGGTAAGCCACCCACAGAGTCTGTTTGTCACACACAACACTTATATTTGAGTTTTCTTTGAGAGCGAGAGGAACGGGAGCGCACACGCGTTACCGGAGTTGCGATTTTTTGACAACTGACAGCGGAATGATGTGAAATGAATGTAAGTGTTGCTATTTTAATAATTTGAGTGCGTGAGTAAATATTTATAATATTTAATTTATATTTTTAATATGGCGCAGACAGCCACTATGACCAAACTAGTGAACCTTAAATACAATTATATTGGATACTTTTTTTACAATGCACATTTTAGTATATTTATCATACTCTTATCAAAATCGACACATTTGTCGCTTTATATATTTAATGTAGATAAACTTTGTCTTTTACACTAACTGAATTGAACGCATAGTTTAAAAGTTATCACGATAAGATTGACTTGAATGGAGCTCGACCGACATAAATACGCGCGACCCGAACTCGGGCAGACGCGTTAGGGTAGACGTCGTCGACGGTTGTGTTCATTATGCGTATTTTCTCTACAGCAAATTCGATTTCGAAGCGATTTATTAATTCATACAATAGGCATAATTATTTCTTTTAATAAGTGTATTTTTAGTAGTAACTTCAATTACTTTCTATTTTAATTTTAGTCGTATTACAATTGTTTTTATTTTTGTTTGTTTAATTATAGGATTGTAGTTTTAGTTATATACATCTAAAATTTCGGAAACGTGTAGAACGGATAGTAAAAAAAAAGGATTTGTCACGAAACTTTATGTGGCAGACCAAATTCCTCGCTAGCGAAGCCGCGGAAAAAAGCTAGTTTTGTAGATTTTTGATATCAACTCTTAAAGCCCTTTATTTTGATACCCCACACGATGTGTTTGGAAGCAGAAAAAAATTTGGGCCTCCACAATATGACGCCCAAAATCCGCCATTTTTATATTTTCCAATTTTAATGTAGCCAGTGACATTTGCAAAGTTAATACAAATCGATTGACGTAAGAATCATCAAATTCGGCCAACGCGTTTGGTCTCGCCACATAGGAACAAGCATACATACATGCATATCCTGATAGACACATTATCCTTCTCGGCAGTCGGGTAAAAATAATTGACATTAAACATTTAAAGGATAAATCTATAAGATCTTTATCTTAAAATAGAAGCTATGAGAGGTACTTATTCTTATAAAAAATACTCAGACAGATTAAATAACAGTCCGTTTGATCTCAGCCTACTGAAATCTGCTAACCAAGTCACAGTGAGTCGTCGGCATATTATCTCATTTTTAAAGTATTTCAAGTTACTTTTACACAAAAATGAGAACAAAGTGCAAAATAAAAATGCAAACACTCTCAAACAAGACCTCGTTCACAAGCACACTAATAAATATATTTCGTAACGTAACAAAACGACTGTTTTGCCATAAAATCCTGAATATATCGTACTTTTTAGTCCAACGGCAACCCAAGGGAACCACATGTCCATGAAATGAAATGTTATTTCTATGTTAGACGATCACTCGAAATTTTCACAAACGGAACCACAGAGTCAACTTTCAGTAAGTAAGAAATATATAGTGCCTTTTGACTAATAGTATATGCAAGTGTCTTTATGGTTGAATATTTAGATGTATGGGTGTTTCTTAATCATTCAAACCTCAATGGCTGAATGGATTAAGATGAAACTTGCCAAAAGGGTAAACTATAATCCAAAAATCCATTAGTTAATGATCTCTTCATTTACCAGAATATATGTCTTTATGGCGATGGGAGTTTAATAAGTCTCACAAACTCACAATATATTCGACCCTCCAGTCTTGTATATACTTAAGCACTACTACGATATTTTTTCATCCTTGCAGTGCGTTCCCTTGGGATAACAGCATCTTTCATGTATGCGACGCCAAAGCTTGTTTGTTTAAAAATTGTATTATATAGAATGGCACAATATTTTCTATTTAAAAAGGTTTTGTTTAGAAGCAAGGAGTAGTTGAATGCAAGGACAAAGTTGTACATTGCAGTTTATGGGACTGTTTCAAACAGTGTCTTCCGGTTGATAATGATGCCGTGCCAAATAAATTGGATGGCAGAAACTGTCCTGTTTTGGTCGAGTAACATATTTTGTGGTTTACCAGACATTGTAATTTGGGTAAAAGATAGCCCTTGATTGCCTATAATTAGTCAGAATAAAAGGAGGACTAAGAACTACAGGATTGTAATAAAAAGTTTATACAAAATCAGAAAAAAGTATTATTTATGGGAAATAATTAACCGGGTGAAAAATATACTGAATGGGCGACTATTATACTAAGTAAGCAACTATTTATCCGGTTTGAGGAATACCTTTTAGGAGGTTTTTATGAGCTGCAGTAATAATATTGTGACATACTATAATTGTATTTGGGGTTCTATTTTTTCTATATTAGCATATTATTCTTCATCGTAAATGAAGGCGACATCGCTGTGCAGCGCGGGTATAATTGTGTTTTCAACGAATTGGTACAAGAGCAAGCGAGTTCGGGAGCTTAGGGCACCCCGACACGGACAGGTTAGGTTCTCCCGTCATATCGTTCGTGTTAGGTTAGGTAACTTTAGACCCTGCGGACGGAAATCGGAGCCCCGCGCAGCGGGGCTCCGTCGACTATGTTGCCAAGGTACTAATCAAGTCGCTGTTTTAAACATTTGTATTCGCCCACTGTTTGTCGCCCACTTAGTATTTCAGTAAGCCATATTCAGTATTTTTTACATCTTTAACTTGAATTTATTGTCGCTCGTTTAAATACTACCCATTATTTATTACATAAGTTTAATAAAATGGATCGGTAAAATCTTGTGCTGCGTAATTATCACTTCAAAATGAGTTTTAAATCAATGATACCGTATCATTGTATCAAACTGTTAAGGACAAAGGACATTCCTGCTCCACACTCAACAGCGTTAAATTAAGTCTTTGCATAGATCTCATCAAGGCAAGAATTACTTAATACCTTGCCTATTCTTTATTGTACACAAAATAATCGTTACAAATACAAAAGGAAAACTTATGTACAAAAGCGAGCTTAACCCAAAATTGGGTTCTCTGACATCAAACCTCAGTGCTAAAGAGATATTTATAAAATTAGGACAGTTAACAAAAGTGCACAACAAATACAAAAAAAAAAACTTTTAAACCTTCACTTGTTTGCGTAGAATCGAAGAATTGCGTGCATAGCGAAACTTTTTAGTAGGTTCTTTTCGAGTCGAACATAGCGGGACTAGAGCATAGGGAGACTAACCGACTTATTCTGACGACATTCCTGGATTGTGGATAGGCGAGGAGCTAAAGAGCTCTAAATGTGAGAGAATAAATCTCATTTAAGTTCTCATTTAGTTACTTTAGCACTGTCAGACATCATTTCATAAGAAAATTACTTTGTTCACTTTTAAAACTTTGGTCTCCTAAATGCAGTTGTAAGATTAATGTCTTAACTGGTGACTAGATCAACCAAAACTTTACGCAGGCCCCTTACATCTCCTCCCTCCGACCTCAATAGCTTTAAGATATATATGTCGTCGGCGGAGGTTTCTTTTCAAGAATTTAGAGATCTGTCTATTGAGCTACCGGTATTTGCATGCCTCATCTGAAGACTGCAGGATTATCTCACGCCTGTCCTCCATAAGCTTGAGAGTAGGATAAGAGAGCTTTTTGTTTCTATCTGTACGACGGGTCTTGAAAAACTTAGACCCGACCGTATGGACAGCTTCCACGAACACGTCACTGTATTCGTCCACGGAGCTCCCTAGTCATTCAAAACGATTCTGGAGTTTGAGCTGAAAGCTCTCGGGGTTATGGACCTGGATCTGTGCTGTCCGTTCAGCACAGATCCAGGTCCATAACCCCGGCGTGGACTTCATCAGTCGAGACCTTTCAAGCTTAATATTAATGTTCAATGTGCCCCTTACTATGCGAAGGTGTTCTCTTACCCACTGTGCATGCACTGTGCATATCAGACTTCATTTCTTAAGAATATTAAAGTTCGCTTTAAAACTTTGGTCTCCTAAATGCTGTTGTAAAATTAATGTCTTAATTGTTGACTAGATCAACCAAAACTTTACGCAGGCCCCTTACATCTCCTCCCTCCGATCTCAATAGCTTTAAAATATATATGTCGTCGGATAGATCTCTTTAAGGCAAATATTTCTTATTCTGATGACATCTTTCAATTGTGAGGAGCTATAGAGCTCTAATTTTGAGTAATAAAGTAGGTATCACTTAAATTCTGTTATTTCGTCAATTGATAAACTTAGATTAGATTTTCACTTATTTCAATATAAATAATATTCGCTAACCAGACTTTTTTGTAAATGTAATGTCCCTTCGATTAAAATACTTAACTTCGGTGTTTAATTAATTTTCTATTGAGGTCATTAACTTTAAACGAATCGACAATTTGCAATAGTTGCTTTGTAGCAAAGAGTCTGCTAAAAAAGTCATTAGTCCCGAAAAAACTTACAATCAGCAAAAGTCATTTAGTATCAAATATTTTTCTTGATTAGCTCTATCTATTTTTATAACTTACTAGCTTCTGCTAGCGGGTTCGCCCGCGTGAAATGTGTTTTATCATCCCAAGGAAATTTTTTTATCGAGATAAGCAGCGTATGTGCTAATTCAGACTATAATCTATCTCTATGCCGAATTTAATCCAGGTCCGTTTAGCCGTTCTGGCGTGATTGAGTAATAAACATACACACATCCATCAAAACTTTCGCATTTATAACATCAGTAAGATAACAATTGAGCACCGAACAAAAACCTTAACTTCGGTATCTTATGAGTCACTTATTTAGGTCATTAACACCAAACAGACTCATAATTGGCAAAAGCTGTTATCTAGCAAAGGTTATTTTTGAAAAATGCCTGATAACGGTGTATATCTCATTGGGTTCTATAAAATCCTTTATTTCGGTATTCAAGATTGTTCATTCATTTAGGTCATTAACTCCGAACGTACTAACAATGGACAAAAGTCGCGTAAGAAGCAAATGTTCTTCTTGAAAAGTTCTATCTATCTGTGTTCTTTTTAGTTGTGGGATACCAAAAAAGAACTTTAACTGCGGTGACCAATCAATTGCCCGTTTTGGTCATTAACTTCCCGACTTACAATTGGTTATAGTTGTTTTGGAGCAAAGGTAATTCTTGAAAAGCTATTTCCAAAAATTTCATATCTCATAGGTATTGCGTGGTATGAAAAACTTTACTTCGGTACTCAAAATTAGTTACCATTTAGGTCATTAACTCCGAACAAACTAAACATTGACAAATGTCGCGTAGGAAACAAAGGATCTTCTTGAGAAGCTCTTTCCAATGGCCTATATCTTTTGGCTATTAAGCTTTGGGACAAATTTCCATAGTTAGATGCCCATTCTCTTTTGTTACTCTTAAATCTGTTTTCGATCATTACAAACAATAAAACAATGACATCAATCGTTCCAGGAGTAACACGTAAAAAAGAATGGATTTGAAATTTGAATTAACTGTAAACGTATTTAATCATTAATATTATTGGAAAATTAACCACATTGTGTTGTCAATACTAATTGAAATTATTGCCGAAATATGGTTGCATACATGATTTTGCACTAACTAATACTGTAAATTACTATTTAAAATTCACGAATGAATTAACAAAAATCTCATTAATATTTTGCGATGGTTTTGTAATTTCAATTTATTTAGAGTGTAGTTAGTATAAAACTATTTTTCAGTACAGTGGTTAACCGTTGCGGCTAAAAATGTACCTTAATAAAAACTTTGGTAACAATAAACAGCGAACAGCTCGACTGGAAAAGTCGTTTTTTTTAAAGAATCTGTCGCTGAATAGTTTAATGCTCCATTTCTTTCAGGTGATTTAAGTGTAAAGTTTTTAAAAAGACGTATTTTTTTTTGTTAAAGGTAAGAGCAATGGTGGTCCAGTGGTAACAGCCGGGACTTACAAGTTGTGGGTTCGAACCCACCCAGGCACTTTACTTTGCGTTAAATATTTTATCATCACTGCTTTCAAAACAATGAAGGAAAACATCGGCATGTATTAGAATCGAAAACTCAAATACATGTGATATCCACCAGCCAGCACTGGGTCCGCGTTGACGATTACGGCACGTTCCCTCTCACAAAGAGGAGGTCTGTGTCCCAGCAGTGGGAACATTAATAGGCTGATGACGATGAAGAGGAAAGAGGTTAAAATACTAATTCGATTACGAAAATTCATTATTTGAAGCTACGCTATCAAGACTCAAATAATTTTATCCCGCAAAGCCTCATAGGGTCCTATGGGACTTTCCATAAGAGAAAAACCGCGTAAAAAAGGTAGTTTCTAATTAAAGAATACAGTCATGTACCTTGTTGTTATGTTTCTACTTTTATCTTGTGTGATCCTAGCTGGTGGTGTGCTGTAGTTTCTGCCTACCCCCAAGGGAAAAGGCGTGACTCTATGTATGTGTTTTGCTTTTGTCCGTTTTCATTCTCCCAAACCAAGCTTTTCAGCTCAAGATATGAAACTCAAAGGAACCTTTCCAAACACCCTCGGCTATAATGATCAAATTAAGACGTCGCTACATTCCTACCCTTATCTTAACCTCACTATTATAATTACATACGAACAATACGGCTTTCAGCTGAATTTTGACAAAGATAAGAACCGATATGCAAAGTCAGCTAACTGACAGACACTATGATATCACGTGGTACCATTTCTATGCCTCCAAGTGTACTTATAGTTCTTCCAAATTTAATTAAGTAATTTTCAACTTTACATGTGAAACTTTAGGGTTTAGAATTGAATGGGTATGGTAATAAACGGTAAGTTATGAACGTAATCTAGTAACACGGGCCAATAATATGTAATGTCCATGTTTCTCGGCGATTGCTATAAATTGGTCATAACATGTAATGCCCAGACAGGTCACATATGTTTCACATTAGGCACAATAAATGTTATTGTTGTCTACTGAATACGTAATAGGGATTAGCCCTTTGTTGCCAAGTTTTATTACCTGCCTACAACATATCGACAAATGTTCCACGAGTTTCAAGCGAATAGGTAATCTAGTTTTGAATTGATACGGTACACGTAGAAATAGTTACAGAATTTTCGGATCATTTGAATGAGCTGGGTATTTCAATGAAATACTTAGATAGGTATTATACGCGAAACTAGTATCTAGTAAAATAAGAAATTACTAAGACAAGCACTAGTTGTTGCGTCGTTATGACAGAAGAAAACCGATTTTGTTTATTGTCAGTTTCTAATTTTTTTTCCAAATTTTGGGATCCGAGAGCGTAGAAGGTCTTTAACATCAAGAAACAAATTTTAGAACTCAAATGACAGGCCACTTGGTAAGGCGAATAACAGATGAAGTAAGTCGGTGATCGATTGGCGTCCAAGGATTGGAAGTAGAAATAAATACTGGTCATCCAGCGGCGAGATGGACAATGGGCTGTCGACATTTTTGCCGCGGAGAAAAAGACACAGGAGCGTGGAGACTAACACGAGAAAAGAATGGCTTACGCCCAGTTTGTGGATAATAGCAATAAATATCTTACATTGTGTAGCGTAAAAAAAAAAATTGTCACTACATGTGTCACGTTTAATTTTGACGAATAAAAGATAAAATAAAAACAAACATTGTTCAACATAAAAAATATACAAAGAAAAAAGGAATGGCGACGTAAAGGAAGACTATCGGTAAAGTTGGGAAATGGATTGTCTAGAATAAAATTTGTAATTTTGGAAAATAATGCCTATAGGAGAGAAGGGGTTGCAACCGCTATCCGGCCCTAGGCGCGATTAAAATATAACCGTGCATAAATGTAAAATTAAAAACGGTTCATTTCACGACCTTTTGACACGAATAGGTGATACATATAAAAAACTATTCAATAAATGCTTCGCTATTGCTACAAATTATAAAAAGTGAATAGGAACAAAATTTTGGGATCACTTGACGCGGAGCGATGTCACGACGTCCTCCCGGGGTCTTCACTCGTATATTATGGAGTCACCCCCGCAAGCACACGCTTCCCGAACTCAGTCGGTGTTGAAATAACTCGGAACATCAGTCCACAGCTTGTTATATATTCCAAGAACCGATACTGAGCGAATCTATGGTGAGAAAATAAAAGGAAATAAACACCACAATACTCAAAACAGAACCTTCCAAACAGTTAAAATTTAAAATGTTTTAAATACATACCGGTTCTTTGTAACAGACGGCCTTATGCGCCGGTAACTCGGAAACAAATTAAATTCCTGGTGAACAATTGACACTCTCAGAAAGAAATGTCCAATAATGCTGCAGAACTAAATGCAACATATTGGTTTGCATGGACGCAATGCGATATAAATCCAACGATTTGCACTTGAAATTTTCTTAAAAAAAATACTAAACGTGTTACTTCCAAGTAGATACGTCGCCAATTCACAAGAAAAATTTTCTCTGTCATCCAATGGAATGATCAAACTTCTAAGTTTGAACCGAAATAAGAAAAAATTAGAAATGAGGTCGACTTACACGAACGGAATAGTTTTTATTCAGCCGAATCAATAGGCAGCGTGATAATGCTGCAATACCCCCTTTCTAAGAAAAAAAAGGACGAAAGTACGAGTGAGAAGAAAGATAAAGCTGGAACAGGCAATGACAACAGCAGGAATCATTTCTGAATCAAACGATATCGAAGTGCAAAAGATACTGAATAAACACGGTGGCCACCACATCTAAACGTTATCCGCGCCAACTCGCGATATCTCGATTACATCTATGGAGAATATGAAAGAAAATAACAAACTCATAAATCTAAATATATATTGTTCAATTAGAGACAAACACCAACAACTACCACATCCTAACAACTATGAAGAACAACCAGGGAACTATACATCTAAGTAAAGCTAGCCTAACTTAACATAAGACTTAACTATTACCTAACAACAATAAGAAAAAACCCGGGGATCCCCAAAAAATAAATAACGTCAACACGTAAAGTCCAACCTTAGTTATAGAAACGAAAGACAAGTTGGACAAAAAACAAAAAAACAAGTTTGAGAAAGAAAACTTAAGTCAATTAAGTCAAAGAAGAATTCAAGACAAAAAAACTCAAATCAGAGAACTCAAGTCAGAAAACTCAAGTTTAAATTCAAATTAAATGTAGAATGACACACCATTTGTGTTAAACTAAAAGAAATAAAATAACCTGAGAACACAGGTTGACACAACACAGAAATAAATAGATGTCATTATTAACAGATAATTCATGAAGTTTTTAACATAATCAAAAACTTATGCAAAGAAATATTCCCATAAACCAAAGAGGAAAAAGGTTTAGAAAGCAAATGTTAATGTTAAAATGGAACAAAGAGAATTCAATCAAATTTATTTTAAGATATCTTTGATATGATATTGTCCGGAGTGGACTGAATCACAATCCTGGAGCAAATATGTGGTCCTAGAAATGACTCTTATTACACGGCACTTAATAAAACGTGGAGCAAGCTTTCCAGAAAAAAAATCATTTCCAGAAGACTTGGAAAAGTTCTTTCTCCATACAGTATCACCAATATTCAGAGTGATAGCTGATCGATTAGAATTATATGCACGAGAGTTACGGAGGAAAGCTAAAGAAAGATTATCAGCTACCTTTGCATAAACTTCGCTGAGAGAGGATAGGTTTGAAGCATGACGAGCCCGACTGTCTGCCAAATTAGAGCTTCGAGTCTGACTATCTACACGACTGCTATCCATAAGGACCTCTCTACCAAACATAAGAAAGTTAGGCGTAAAGCCAGTAGCTAGATTAACACAAGAATTGAGGTAAAGCTTAACTTTAGGTAACATTTTAGCCCAACTTCTTTGGTTTTCACCAACCAAAATACCTAAACACGTAATAACACTTTGGTTGTATCGCTCAACCGTATTTGCTTGGGGTGTATAATATGGCGTAAAAGTAGGTGATTGAATATGAAAAGATCTGAGAAAATTAAGGAATTGATTACTACGAAAAACTGTAGCGTTGTCGCAAAGAATAGTACGCGGAACCCCAAAATTAAAGAAAATTTCAGACTCTAACGCTTTTATAACAGAAAGAGCGTCAATCCTTTTCAGAGAAACTAGCCAAACATATTTGGAAAAAACATCTACCATAGAAAGGATATATTTATAACCATAATAAGCACAGGGCAACGGACCAATTATATCGATAGAAATCATCTGTAAGGGCAAGGAAACCTCTTTAGGGTAGCACATCTGACCGCGAGGTTGCGTGTTCGAGATTTTATAGGCTTTACAAACCTCACATTGACTTAACGTCGAAGTAACGTCACGGAACATATTTGGCCAGTAGAACAACTCCCTAAGCTTTAGATACGTTTTAGTAACACCGGGATGTATCGAAGGAAAACTATTGTGAATTTCCCAAATAGCGTCTGGAACCTTTTCAGCTGGTAACACCACGTGCCATGGTTCAGAAGATAAAGGACTAGTAACAGGCATGCGTCTCATAAGGATACCGTTATTTATAGCGTATGCTGGGAACATTTGTGGCGTGTCTCGAGCACCTATATACACCTTCTTATACCAACGGTCATTAGTATGTTCAGGACCCTGGTCAAACGACACAGGATTAGCATAGATCCTGGATAGAACATCGGGGACTATATGTTGCGAACCTTTACGATGCACAATATCAAAAGTATATTGGGAGATAATAGTAGCCCAACGAGCTAAACGACCAGATGGGTTGTTAAGAGTGAGGAGCCACTTAAGGGCCATATGGTCTGTTATGACTGAAAACTTCATCCCATCTAAATAACATCGAAAATGTTTAATTGAATCCAAAACTGACAAGAGTTCACGTTCTGTAGTACTATAATTGCGTTCAGTTTGAGTGAATAAACGCGAATAATAGGCGATTGGGTGCTCAACATCGTCTATCTTTTGTGTCAGTACCGAACCAAGACCAACAGCTGATGCATCACACTGCAGGATGAACGGCTTGGAGAAATCAGGACATGCCATAACAGGCGTATCGATTAGCGCTTGTTTCAACTTAGTGAAAGCCTGATCGGCTGCATCATTCCAACTTATTGGATCATTACCCTTTCTCTTACCGATAAGGGCAGTAAGCGGAGCAATTATAGAAGAAAACCCTTTAACGAAACGCCTATAATAGGAACACATACCAATGAAACCGCGTAATGACTTAGCTGAAGTGGGAGTAGGATAATCTTTAATAGCATCAAGTTTGCCGGGATCGGTTTGAAGTCCCTTTTCATTAACTATATAACCCAAATATTTTAGTTCGCTTTTGCAAAACTCGCATTTTTTCAAATTTATAGATAAGCCTGCTTCTTTAAGTCGAGCAAGCACCTTCCTGAGCAGCGCCATATGACCAAAGAAATCTTTAGATACGATTATCAAGTCGTCGACGTACCCAAAAATACAGTCGTCACTGGTAGAAGTAAACTCGAAATTAACGATCATATCAGTAAGGCGTTGCATCTCCGAAGCAGCGTTCGTTAGACCAAAAGGCATCCT
This sequence comes from Orthosia gracilis, assembly GCA_947562075.1. Lineage (NCBI taxonomy): Eukaryota > Metazoa > Arthropoda > Insecta > Lepidoptera > Noctuidae > Orthosia > Orthosia gracilis. The sequence goes on from OX387266.1 coordinate 32,583,128, forward strand.
AACAAACTCAAAGAGACCACGTTGTGGGACAATAAATGCTGTTTTCTCACAACTTTCTCTATCAGCAAGTGGAATTTGCCAGAAAGCACTTCTAAAATCCAATGAGCTAATATATCTAGCACCACGAAGGTTGTCGAGGATATCGTGAATACGGGGAAGAGGATAAGAATCTCTGATTGTCACACTATTCAGTTTTCTACTGTCGACACAAAACCGAACAGAACCATCCTTTTTTGTCACCATTACCACAGGACTAGCCCATGGAGAACGAGAAGGACGAATAACACCCATATCTAACATTTTGTCAATCTCTTCATTGAGAATCTTCAACTTGACTGGGGATAAGGGATAATATCTTTGACGGATAGGGTATCCCGTAGTATTAATTTTATGGGACAACCAAGATGTCTTTCCAAGACCAACTTTTTCCGAAGAGATAACTTCATACTCCTTAATAACTTGTTGAAGACAAGACTCTTGATCCGGCGATAGGATGTTACGAGGATGAATATAACGAACCTCACTAACAGAGGAAACTTGAGGGGGAGAGTGCTGAACAGAAGGGATAAACATATTACCATCAATATTTTTATCGAAAGCCTGACTAAAAATAGACGTCAAACCGAATTTATTCCAAAATTCGATACCTAAAATAACAGAAGATGACATCGAACTTGCCACTAAAAACTCATGAATAAAAGTTGTACCGTTAAATTTAACTGGAAGATGTACAGAACCAAGAATATCAATCGGTGAATTATTAGCCGATATAACACGGGGACAAGCGTCTTTTGATGTCAAAGAAATACCAAGTTGCTGAATAAAATTATCGTTAACAAGCGAAATCTGAGCACCAGTGTCAAGCAATGCTTTAACAACTCTACCACATAATAATACCTCTATAAACGGTCGGTTATCAAATGAATCTGTAGTAAACACTGGGGATACTGTACGAAAAGAAGCGTATCGCCAGTGGTCTATGCATTTTTTGGATTACATTTCGGACATTCTCTAGTAATAAATCCAGGAGTGCGACACTTAAAACAAATCATGCCTGTGATCTCTGGGCAAGAGCGGTAAGAATGACCAACTTTGTTACATTTTAAGCAAAGCTGAGACTGACTACAACTAGGACAAGTCCGAGGCTTACTAGTTGTTGGTTGATGGGAAGTTTTGTTCGGCCTGGGTTTTGGTGAGTTAACAGCCTGAGAAGTCGACTGGTCGGCAACACAATCGAAACTGGCTACCGCCTTTGGAGGTTTTAGAAAGGACTCGAAATGAGTAACAGCTTCGATTAAATTATCGATGTCATGAAATTTTTGGATGGACAAGCAAGGAGTGTACTTTGGCAACATGTTGTGAGTGATGATCCGCAACAACTCCGATTCTTCAATAGGCTTGCTCAGTTTAGCATTTAAGTAAGAAACCTCGATAATAAATTCTCTTATTAGCTGTTCCGGTCTCTGCTTGAGGTTACGGACCTCCTGGCTTATCTTAAATTCAAAATCGGTCGTACCGAATGTCCTAAAAAAGGCTTCTTTGATCTCAAAGAAGGAAAGATCCGGACGACGGATTGACCTAAAATATTGAAGTGCGACACCTGACAAGACTTCATGGAATCGCCTAACTAAGTAACCATCAGACAAATTGTCGGCCTCCCTGCACTCTTCTAGACTCGTGAAAAATTCCCGTACGCAGGTCTTTCCATCGAAAACAATCTTCCACTTAGTAAGAGAGAACTGCCTGGTAAATTGTGGGCGTTCATCAGATCTTATTGGAGAAGGAACAACACTTTGTGAGGAAGCGCGAGAAGCTCTTGGCTGAATGGGACAAGGTGGTGGTCGCGAAATGATGGGACTATCACAACGTGGAGTCTCACCAATAGGGAACTCCTCTTCTGACATGATGTAACTAGTATAGACCTAATAACGAATGAAAGAACAGACAAAGGACGATTGAATCCTAGCGAAAATTAAGCACGGCATGAACAGCTGGACAAAAATAATCCAGCAACCAGCAGTCAGCGAACGCCAAGCTAGTAAACAAAGATCTAGGCTAAATAAGGAGTAAAAATCAGGAAACCTATCGTTATATTTGCTGCCATAAGTGGATAAAATAAAAGACGGTTATGTGTACTATAGTTCACAAAATTAAATTCCATTAAAAAACATTACATTTCATGAAAAAAATACGTCAAGGAAAATAACAGCTTCACAGATCTGTACTGGTGGTATAAATCCTAGAATACCTTTCTTGAATGGAAGAATATCAGCGTCCTGAAACAAATAAGCTTAAGAATCATTAGCTCCCAGAGGGAGTGACCATCCTCAATAAAGCAAAAAAAATAAATTATGTCGAATCATTTAAATTTCAAAGTTATTAGGTAAAAACACTTACTTTAGTTGTTCGGGCGCCAATTTGTAGCGTAAAAAAAAAAATTGTCACTACATGTGTCACGTTTAATTTTGACGAATAAAAGATAAAATAAAAACAAACATTGTTCAACATAAAAAATATACAAAGAAAAAAGGAATGGCGACGTAAAGGAAGACTATCGGTAAAGTTGGGAAATGGATTGTCTAGAATAAAATTTGTAATTTTGGAAAATAATGCCTATAGGAGAGAAGGGGTTGCAACCGCTATCCGGCCCTAGGCGCGATTAAAATATAACCGTGCATAAATGTAAAATTAAAAACGGTTCATTTCACGACCTTTTGACACGAATAGGTGATACATATAAAAAACTATTCAATAAATGCTTCGCTATTGCTACAAATTATAAAAAGTGAATAGGAACAAAATTTTGGGATCACTTGACGCGGAGCGATGTCACGACGTCCTCCCGGGGTCTTCACTCGTATATTATGGAGTCACCCCCGCAAGCACACGCTTCCCGAACTCAGTCGGTGTTGAAATAACTCGGAACATCAGTCCACAGCTTGTTATATATTCCAAGAACCGATACTGAGCGAATCTATGGTGAGAAAATAAAAGGAAATAAACACCACAATACTCAAAACAGAACCTTCCAAACAGTTAAAATTTAAAATGTTTTAAATACATACCGGTTCTTTGTAACAGACGGCCTTATGCGCCGGTAACTCGGAAACAAATTAAATTCCTGGTGAACAATTGACACTCTCAGAAAGAAATGTCCAATAATGCTGCAGAACTAAATGCAACATATTGGTTTGCATGGACGCAATGCGATATAAATCCAACGATTTGCACTTGAAATTTTCTTAAAAAAAATACTAAACGTGTTACTTCCAAGTAGATACGTCGCCAATTCACAAGAAAAATTTTCTCTGTCATCCAATGGAATGATCAAACTTCTAAGTTTGAACCGAAATAAGAAAAAATTAGAAATGAGGTCGACTTACACGAACGGAATAGTTTTTATTCAGCCGAATCAATAGGCAGCGTGATAATGCTGCAATTGGCTTACATTGGGGTATTTTTATTCAGATACGTTCTTTTATATCAATTTTATAACCGATTTCAAACAGGAGGACGTTCTCAACTCGACTGTATTTGTTGTGTGTTACCTCAGAACTTTTTACTAGGTGAACCGATTTTGATGTTTCTTTTTTTATTTGAAAGCTTTTGTTTTTTTTATTTAACGATAGGCTCGCGTTTGACCACTATCTCGCCTGATGGTAAATGATGATGTGGTCTACGGTGAAGCACGCTTGCCTAGAAGAAACCTATTCACTCTTGACTTAAAGACCCCAAGGTTGTAGTTATCAGGAAACGAAGACTCCGGCAGGGAATTCCACTCCTTAGCTGTGCGCACAATGAAAGTATTCGCAAAACGCTTTCTACATATGGGTGGGATGTACACCATGTACCGGTGACACATTGCCGTAAGTCTTGTTGTGCGATGATGGAAAAGGCTAGGCGGAATCAAATTGTGCAGTTCCATCGCACACTCCCCGAAATGTAACCGATAAAAAACCGACAGACTGGCCACTTGGCGTCGATGTTCAAGGCTTTGGAGCTTTGAGGCGACCAGTGTATCGTTGCCGATTTGCCTCTTGGGCCGTTTGTCAATCGACTCAAGTGCATCAAGTTGATATTTGGTAGATCCGTCCCAGAGGTGAGAGCAGTAATCCATGCATGTCCGAACTTGCGCTTTATACAAGTTGAGCAGCTGCTCAGGCGTAAAGTACCGTCTCACCTTTGCAAGGATCCCCGACTTTTTTCAAGCCAAATGAGCCTTTGCCTCAATAAATGGGCAAAGCTAATGCTTTTCATGTGGTCCCATTTTAATTTGACCAAGATCGGACATGTAGTTTTTGAGTTATAATAATTAATAAAGCGTATTTGCATGGTAATATAAGTTACCAAAACTAAAAAGAGAAAAATAAAAAACTTTTAACAAAAATATTATACCGACTTTTTTTTTAATTAAGCGGACACCTACTTTATTTTTGAAAGTCGGTGTCAAAAACGAAAAAAAAATAAGTACGAAAGACAACGACTTCCGAAAAAAAAGTTATTTTTCGCATTGTAGTGTTTGTTTGAGAAGTCGGTTTAATTTTTTTGTTATTATGTTTTAGTATCGATATCCAAAAACTAAGAAATCGTCTCTGACAGTATCTATATCAAAAATAAAAAACAAAAACATTTTTGTCGTAAACAATACGTTGAATACATTTTCCCTTCTATACCTACGATATTGTTACGAAAATATTTATGTAAAAGAATATAAGGAAAACAAGCAAGATATAAAAATCAGATCACATGGCGTTCGTTTATGGGATAAAATGTGGGGCTTCCAAACGAGAGGAAAGATGTTCATTATGAGGGATTTCTTGTGAATATAGATAAGTTTTATGTACCTGTAGCTGAGATGTGGTTTTCGGAGGGCTTTCCATCTGTATTTACTTTCATTGAAAGGGATGCTCAATTGATTTCCTTTTGCTGGCAAGAGAATTTACTTATTCGTTAATACTCGCACTGGAACGCCTTGTAGCAATTGCAACAATGGAAAAGTGAGATCATTTTCGAGTGTTTTATGAATTTCATTTTATTTTTTCGAGTAACTGCTGAATAAGGTTGAAATTAACATTAATTTATTTTATCTCTCTTATTTTAAGTATCTGGCTATTTCTGCAAAACAAATAATGACAAAAAAAGACGGTACCACAACTACCTTTGGTAAAAATATTAAACACTACACGGAAAGATCCACAAAGTGCCAGACGGATATGTGACGTATGAGCGTTATTGTACGTATATGAGGAAGCTATATTTAAGGCTTTCCAATAACAAACCACTAATAATATCCACCCGCCACAAGACAATATCCAGTAAACAATGTTTAGACCCACAACTTAAATTTCACGCTTACATAATTTCTCAAAACCAGGTGTCATAATAGATAGGTACAGAAGGCCAACTCAAAACAACAAGCGAAAACGCATGCACACAGACACGCTTCATGTACAGATTGCAAGTGCATCTGAGACTGGCATAAGTAAAAATACTGAGCCGTGAAGGAGACAGATGAAAAATGCAGCGGAGAGATGATGTTGAGATGTATGAGTAACTAGAACGGATAAAGTAAGAAATGAGTAGGTTTAGTAGATTATTGTAGTTACTCTACAGAGTGTAATGGTAAGGTGAGATCAAATATCTATGAACAAATTTCTTCATGGCAGTCATAGTCCATTCTTCAAAAAGATGTAATATTGTATCTTCCATAAAATTTCGAAAAAACGGTCGGCTAATGAAAACTTTGTATCATCATCATCCTATTAGCCGAAAGACGACATTGGCTTTCCCCAAAACAACAACGACAAACAATAACTACAATTTTTACAAATTATTTTTTGAGAAATGACTGACTTCCTTTGAGAAAGTCGTTCATTTCCATGAGTAGATGCTTGTTTTAAAATATGATTACACCGTTCCATTACACGCGGTATAAATCATACAATTTAGGTATTTGTGATTGGGTACCTAGCATACTTCATTATTCCATCAAAAACAGACAAACTCATGCAAGAGCATGTAAGATGTAAGCCTATGTATAGATAAGTATGCATAAGAATGTAAGCTAAACTAAATAAGCCTATAGGCTTATGGTGTACTCGCTTACACGTGCAATAGTGGAATCTATCCAATAGACTCAAAGTCACAAGTGATAAATTATATTTTGGGTCATCTTAGTAAAATCAATAAACAGTTAAGCGTTTCAAAAAAACGATACTATGGCCTGGAGTTTGGATTTTTGACCCGTTTATGGCAAGAGGCTTGTCTTCTATTACCACAGATTACCTCCGAAGAGGAGGGGAGGTAATCTGTGTCTATTACATTGAATTTAAACATAACTGGTGAAATGTGTGTGTGCACCTCTGCCTAATCCTTTAGAAAATAAAGGCGTGATGTTATTTATGTTTACTTTGAATTTATATTTGAATTTGAAATTGAATTTGATTTGAATTTGATTATGAATTTGAATCGATGCCCCTAACTTACGTGTCGTATAAGTCTTGGATTGTGGGTTCGAACCCAGGCAGGCGTTTTACTTACACACTGTTCTAAAAACAGTAAGGGAAAACATCGTGACGAAAAAAGGCATGTCCTAGAATCAAAAATTTGAAGACATGTGACATCCACCAACCCACACTGGGCCCGCGAGGTGGGTTAAGGCCTATTCCCTCTCTCTTTCAGAGAGATTCTGATTCTTAAAGGGCAGTGAATGATGGCGTGACAGCAGGGGAAAAAAGAAGCAGGAAGCTTACAGCGCTGAACCATAGTAATACGCGACAAGGGCAAGAAGATGATACACAGTCGCGACTGTGTGTGCACGGGTATTTGCTCGTTGTACCGTCGTACCTTCTGCACTTACCTATTTTGTGATCAGACTAAGTTTACCTGTCGACAGACTTGGAAGTCAATTCGAAGAGACGTTTAAGTAATGAGACGTACTCAAACTTATGTAAAAGGTACTTCGTATTCAGTATGGAACTTTTTAGATGTCAAGAAGTCTGTTAGTTTTCTAGTTCTTCAATATTCTGAGAATAGATTGTAGGTGATACTTATGATTTTATTTAAACTTACTTAATTTAATTTCATACACTGTCAATACTTTTAATTGGTTAAGGATAAGTTTTGTGGAAACCAGTAAACATCTCCTGAGAATGCCTCGTGTAAGGACAGAATACGTGTCGAGAATAAACTTTTTTATTTATTATTTGATTTCAGGACTTAGTCACTTAGCAACCACATCACCCAGGCAGAGTATAGACTTTGGTTGCTTGTAGTATTATTTTTACAACACCTTCTGCTTGTGCATATTTTCGCGAGCGAGAGGGCTGTCCTGTATTCTTTATCTAGATTTTGGAGAAACAATACGATGTTGTGTCAGTGAATCTTATTTAAGAATAAGTTTACAATTGTTCATACAGACTTGTAGCGACATCTACACGATTATATAGATACTAGCACGGTGGACAAATGATACTTTGTTGAAATAGAATGTAGCAGCCTTATGTATAAAATCTCGCTAACCGTATGATAAAATACTGGCTGGCAAGTTCTTGATTTAAATTTTCTATTAAAACTTTGGATTTAGAATCTGCTTTAAATATCAGTGTTACATAGTTATTTTTTGTAAATAAGGCTTCAAACCTCATTATCTTTTTTACTCTGATGAAGAATAATAATACATTCTAAAACATATTTCCTTGTCGCTAATCCACAAATTAATGCGTAAAGGATAAAACTAATCACGGTCTCAACGGATTAATTAAAGGATTCGTTATACGAGTATCTAATTGTAATCAAATTATTACTATTGATTTAGCCGGTGGCTTCGTCCTCGTTAAATGCGAAAATTATCTCACATAAACTAACAATCGGGATGAAAGTATTCTATGTTCTAATCGAGGTCAAGCTTTTTTTTACCAAATTACATCAAAAGCCGTTCAGCCATGTTTGAATGTTTATTATACATGTATACCATTTATTCATTCTTTGAACTTATTCATTAACCGATGACCTGGTTAAGGTTGCGGGAAGGCGCTGGATGCGAGACGCACGGGATCGGTCAATGTGGCGACGCCTGAGGGATGCCTATGTCCAGCAGTGGACGTCTTTCGGCTCAAATGATGATGGTGATGATGATGACTTATTCTTTACGTTTATAAGCTTAAAAAGACATTTAAAAGATATAAAAAGCAGAGAGCCACAAGTATCGGGAACAGGTTCCAAGCTACAGGTGATCAGGGCTCCAGAGAGAGGAACATTTTAACAATACGAGCCGAGCCGTGTCCAGAAGTACCTACCACTTTCTGAAAATCATGCTCTGCAGTCGGAGGATACATATTCGCGAGCTGGCTGACCACCAAACCATACGTATCCTCCGACTGCAGAGAAAGATTTTCTTCTTATTTACATCTTTTTAGTTCGCTTCTTTAGCAGCCAGGTTTTTGGATTTTTTTAACTAACTTTTTTATGTACGAAGTATTACTCGTATTATTTATTTTGTTAGGAACTCAAGGTTTAATTGCTTTTCATACTAGCCGCATGGGTCTGATATTCAAGATTACGCAATGCTTGCCGAAATTGTACCGTAGATAGGTGGCTATCTTAACAAACCGAGATACTTCTTGAAGCTGGTTAAGAAACCCCGCTGTCATTTGTAGATCTTAGATTATCGTGACGGATACTCAGGAGAGCAATGGTGGCCCACTGACAAACGACCGTGACTTACAAATTGTAGGCGCCTGCCTGGGTTCGAAGATAAGCGCCTGCTTCACTTTATGTAAATGATTCCATCACCACTGTTCTCAAAACGGTGAAGGAAAACATCGTGAGAAAACCGGCAATGCTTCGAACCAAAAATGTGAAAACATGTGACCTCCACCAACCCGCACAGGGTCCGCGTGGTGGATTACGCCCCATTCCCTCTCACAGGGTACCTCACGCACAACGGAACAAATGGGAATGTAAGTAAGGAAAAGGGGTCCATCCTATCCTACGGATTGTCAGAAGACAGCAAAACTGACACCAGACATCCCAATGCATATCTCGTTACCCAGTTGCTTGATTATGGAGATCGGATTGATTTGTTCAATATTAGGTATTTTATGTATGTTTCTAGTATTTTGAATGGTATGAATCACTTCTTCTTTGCTTCACTTTACTTTTCTTATATTATTTGGAGTCGGCGCACTTTTTGTTCTTCCATACCATCCTGACCACCGTGACTCCCTTTTCTTTCATGTCACACTTCACACAGACCATCCATCTTTTCTTTGGTCTTTCCCTTCTTCTCCATCCATCCACATTTAAACTAATAACTCTTTTAGTACCATGCGTTTCATCCCTTCTCATCACATGACCATAACAGGACCAACGGTTTCCATTCAATTTTTCTATCACTCGCGTCACTTTCAAAATTCCTCTAATATACTCATTTCTCACTTTAGCCATTCTAGTCACTCCACACATCCATCTCAAAGTTATCATCTCTGCTATATGCAATTTCTTTTCATCCATATTTTTCACAGCCCAACATTCTGATCCATTCAGTACGACAGGTCTAATCACGGAATTGCAGATTTTGCCCTTTAACTTGAGGGGCATCCGTGGGTCGCAAGTTGTTCCCGTGACCTGTCGCCATTTCATCCATCCTCAGTTGATCCGGTGCGTTACGTCTCGGAAACGAAATATAAATATTTTGTGGAAGAAAATTTCCTAAAAGCAGCCTTAAAATATTTTGTGATTGACCACAAAGCGTTTTGTAGAAAAAATAAGCCTTTAGTCATTTTCTCGCTTTGTTTGATGTCATAAACACATAATGGTTTCAGTAACAAATGGATGATTAAATATCCTCATGTTCCGTTTTAACATTAAATTAAAACCAATTATTGCTAAACCACTGAAATCGTTTTCAATATTTTGAAGTGTTAAATTTATTATTCATCAACCGTGTCAATTAATCTGATGATATTTTATATATGCAATTTAAATTATAGTTTTTGTGGATTGGTTATGCAAACGCATTATATTACCTGTTAAAACAAATGTATGTGTTAATGAATAAATAAATAAATAAATATATTTGCTATTATTTATTCAATTCCTTGTGATCAGACTGATTCTCCTGACCCATTTCATTTCGATTTTTAGGACCTCTTTTGTCTTCTCTGTGTTCACTTCTTTCTAGACACTTTTATGAAATTTATTCATCTTTTGATTGATGTACATCATTATTTAGGAACAATCACTCATTTTTCCAAAACTGTTATCGTCACAACATGTTTTTTAATATCTTACAACTTTCCTTTTTGTTCTAGTCGAAGTTTGCTACGGTGTAGCAAGTACTCTGCTATGGAATAGCTCACTTTGTGCTACGGCGTAGCCAACATCGCATTATGGCGTAGCAGACACTGCTAATTCATTCATTATCTTCTGTATTTTCTTCGTTCAGACCAAATCTACCAAAATCTTCAAACTGACCACGAAAATTAAAGACAACGTAGACAACACGCTACTTCTATTTGTTTCCAATTTGTATTGTTCAGCGAAAGTTCAGACTTGAGCACTTTTTAATCCCTTCTGAAGTTATGATGTTGCTCTAATCACTTACTAAGTTTCTTTATTCACCTTTATTAGTAGATCCTTTGGACTTTTGACTGAATTTACTTTAGCTTCATTGTTTGTAGAGGCAAAAATGGATAAATTCTGTGTACAGGTATGTGTCGCAGCCTTAGCTTGGAAAGAAAGCCTTTTTAATATATAACCTCCATGGCTGACAATAACTTTTTTTACTTTTTCGTTTTCTCTGAGGACAGAGAAGGAGGTTCGGCAAACAAAGAATAGCATGGCTGATTTTATAAATATTAAAATACATGCTGCCAGAACGAATTTTTTAGCCAGTCTGTATGCTGCAATGTTCCCTTTGGCAGGTAACCCTTGAAGAACCTACGTGAAACGCTTCGACGCTATCTCTTCTGGGATGAAGCAGTGGTAACACAAATATCAACTGTCTTACAACTAACATAGATGTTAGCATTAGTTTCCATTTTGAAACCTGAATAAACAGAATAACATTTATTTATTCACACCCGTAATAAGTACTACGTTCCTGCAGAAAACTGTTAGTATATAAAACATTTAACTCGTCTTATTTTGTGGACTAAAGACATCGACCATAATGATGTCACTGAAATTGTATCTCTGCTTTGGACTGACTTAAAATTGAGGATCATAGTAGGTACAGGAAAGACTCAGTGAAGAAGTTTTTCAAGTTTCCCCAGGGATGTGCCCTAACAGGCGTTGCACAGAAGGGGTGACCTGTTCAGAGGGACCTGCTACGTGCTGATGATAATCACCGGGGTGGTTTTAGTGAGATAAAAATCTCACACTCCCTAATCTTTTTCCCCTTTTCTTTTGCCTTTTGTAGGATTCCCCCGATTAAAAATAAATAAAGGTACAGTAAAGTAGAAAGTTTTTGAACTATGGTTATAGTCCAAAAACTTTCTATTTTAGTTACTATTACACAAATAACCCTTAAATGATTCAGTCATATCTATAGTTCACTTCAACCAATACCTCCCTCTGTCAACAAAAACAAACAAACGTCACAAAGCAAGCACGCAAAGCTCCTATTTACTTTCAATTCGTCGAGATAAAGCCCAAAGCACACTGTTCACCGTTCAGTTTGATTAAAACACACGGATTTCCGGCTGCGTTTGACATGCAAACAATGTGCCCCTGCCCTTAGGTGGGGTTAACTATTGGTTCTGATAGTGATGGAATGCGTGAACTGTGAATGTGGTATTGTTTTAGTTTTATTCAAATAATATTGAACAGAGTTACTCATATTTTTTGCTACTTACTGCACAGGGGTACAAGTCATTCAATTCAAAATACCTATAATGGCAATAAAAAAAAAATTGCAGACTCATAGGTCCATAGTTTTGTTAATACTACAAAATAACTTAAAAATTATGTTAGTAACACATTTAGACACAACATTTTATTTATATTGTTAGTACACAATACTTACAAACTGTGTTAGTAACAAACTTGTTTATTTTGTAAGTACATCCTACTTATAAGCTATGTTAGTAACAAAACAAAACAATCAATTCATGTATTTGTTGCGGTTACTTGACGCACCGGGCACATGCACATGTACTTTTACCCAGTGCGCCACGATGGCGCAACACGGCTTATCACGGATGACCTTCAGAATGCTGTTGGTAATTCAAGCTTTTAATATCTATGTGGAGTTACTTCTAGTAAATTTAATGTTGACGTTCTATTCAGGCTTCATTGTCTCTTGGACTTTGGTACATATTCTATCAACACGGCACAGTAAAGTAAAAGGTCAATATTCACTTGTAGCAATTTTTTTTATTCAGCCGGATGCAAGATTCACATAATAATCCCTCGAAACTGTGGCAAGTATTCGTTACTGAATCACTTTCAAAATAAAACAAAACAAAGGAGCACACGCTTAAACAGCTACCACAAAACTCTACTAGATGGCGCTAAAGTTCCGTCAAATACAAAGAAAGCTTCAACATGGGATCCCCTTACACATAAAAGTTAACGACAGTGCTGTAAGGGTGGTTAACAGTGTAATAGTGATTGTTCCCTCGTTGTCTTAGACAGGTAATCACACAGGGAGGTTTATCTGTCGAGTTATCTCGAGTGATTTCAATATTAATACCTACTAGATCGGTGAAACAAAAGTAGCTTGTTTAATTAGATGAGTTTTTTTTATTTTTTTAATACTTAAGTCTGCCAGATTTGTTAAAAATAAGGCCCGCATAGCGGTAGGTCGTTGTCATGAAAATTCATAATAGGGATGTTGACAAAACATAATTAAAGATACATTGCCTTGAAATATCGTAAAACGTCACGGTGAGCTACACTTTATACTGACAAGCCCCCACTTTAGAACTTTGATGCGCTTTATCTTTGTATTTTTTTATTTATTTGATTAAGCGAAAAATACTGACGGACTAAATAGAATTATCATTATTCTACCCAGATAACATCCCTATTATGTTTGTTACTTTGTGCATTTTAAATTATATTGCTTTAGGACTTAATAACCAAAATGGGGAGACCTTTGGCCAGCAGTGGGACAACATTGGTTGAAAAAAAAAGCAATATATAAGGTTGCTCGTAGTAGTTGTCGTCGAAATTTTGCAAAATTTTCTTCTTTTTGCCCTCATTCCATGTTACTTGGGGTCGGTGCAACACGTTTTCTTCTTCCATACCATCCAAAAATTTGGTTAAATGCTGCCTGAAAAGAATCTGTATTCTTTTCCGTAAGGTACTCTTTCCATGAATATCGTACATTGTCTACATAAATATTAAAGAATTCTAAGGTCTATTGGGCTGTTGGTAAAAAAAAAACATTAGAATCGTGAAACCTTTTACGACTGCTTTTACTACCTATTGAGCGACAATTAGCAGACACAATAGAAACAACAATAGCTTACGCGCGACGTTTGAGGAGGTACTATGGTAGCTCGTTGTCATGTTCTTGAACCTGTGAAATACCAAGAAGGTTCAATCAAATTTCAAAGTACCCACATAAAAATAAACGAAAATAACCTTGTCTAGAACTATGCGTAAGTACTCAAAAACTTACAAAGTAGATAAACTAAGATAAGAAGATGAGGTTACTTAAGTTTAACTTGATTCACCGCACTATTTAAGTTTGCCGTGCTTCTCGTAGTAAGCATTATATTAAAGTTATCCTAATAACCTTCCTTGTCGTTGCATGAAAGCGGCAATTGTAATCGAAGAAGTCGAAAGAAGGTTCATCAATAAAGATAAAATGCTGTTATTTGATAAACACATTACTGGTAAACGGTGAACCAATTTGGATAGTGTTTATTTGTGATAGTCCGAAAAAGATTGCTACTGAAAATGAAATTGGAAAAAGAAATTCTGAAATATTGGAAAATTCTGGCAAAACTGGGAGTGCTTTTTTCTACGGCATTTTAGTATGAACTTTGAAATTTGGTCGGGAAAACACTGTGAAGTCAGCTACTTTTTTAAGGGTCCGTACCAAAAGGATAAAAACGGGACCCTATTACTAAGACTCCGCTGTCCGTCTGTCTGTCTTTCTGTCACTAGGCTGTATCTCATGAACCGTGACAGTGTCTAGCTAAAACAGTTGAAATTTTCACAGATTATGTATTTCTGTTGCCACTATAACAACAAATGCTAAAATTAGAATAAAATAAATATTTAAGTGGGGCTCCCATACAACGAACTTAATTTTTTGCCGCTTTTTGCGATAATGGTACGGAACTCTTCGTGCGCGTGTCCGACTCGCACTTGGCCGGTTTTTAATAAACCTAACAAAATTAAAAAAATTAACAAAGTAAATTAATAATAATCAGGTATAACTGGGCTCCTCCTTCCTCCTCGCATCGTGTTCCTCATTTCTGAGGGTCGTGATTCCCCGGTCTTTGTGGAAACAACTTCTTCTTCACCAATTTGCGCCACCTGCTCCTGTCTTTGGCGTCGTGGAGAGCTTTTTGCAGCTTGGTATTTATTGATGTGCGGACTTGGTCTGACCATCTGATTAGAATTCGACCTCTCGGACATTTCCCTTCGATATTGCCAGTAACCATCAGCTGTTTGAGGTTATGTCCAAAACTGGGCTACTACTGAGTTTTTTTTATATGAACACAACCAATATCACTTTGCTTAGGGATCAGACCCAGAACCAGTGCCAACCTAGTAGTCACGCTAGGGACCATTAGACCAACGAAATCTAGTTTACGACACGGTAAATTTCTGAAGACATTTCTTTTTTTCAAATGTTGCGCTTCTATTCGAAAAACAGTAGTAATACTGAACGCACTTGAACGAACATCTGGGACCATAATTATTAACTGTAACTGTTATCATTTTATTACGAAGGAAAGAGATGCACAACTTAGTGCATAGTTTTGTAAACTCATGTGTCTCTCCTGGTCTCTCTCAATTACTATCTCGCTCTAGCAAGGATATACAATAACTATAAAGTTTAATGTTGCAGCAACTGTTTCTGAATTTGTAGGAATATGTAATGCTACTTGTAAGTCTTGGTTTTACATTTGAAACACATTATTCGGAAATATACTTTTGACTATACTTGCGCTGACAAACTGTTTTTAGATATTACACTTTCTTTTAATTATTTAAAATAGGCTTGCCACTATCTCTCCTGATAGTAAGCGATGATGTTGTGGTCAACGGTGAAGCACGCTTGAATAGAAGTAACCTTGACTTAAGGGTAACGGCTAGGTTAAAAGATTTGAAAAAAATATATACTTATTACTGTTTCATGTACATTATTTTTTAAACATGTTTATTTGTATAATAAATTTTTAATATAAATATAATAATATAAATAGTTTTGCTATAAAAAAATAATTAGCAACACGATATTTTTCGCAACTTTTGGATACTCCTCCAAAACGACTTGGATGTTTAAAAATATTTTTACACAGAAAAATTGGTGGCTGGAATTTCTTTATAACTGAAATAGCATATGTAAATCAAATAATATTTTGCAAACAAAACTGTTCAAAAGGAGGTTCAATATTGATATTTTGGGCCGAGCGGGCGCACAGCCAGTACTGCGTTAACATTGGGGCGTATATATCGCCTTAAAGATCCCTAGATTGCAGCTAATGGGAAACACAGACTCCGGCAAGGAATTCCACACCTCAGCTGTACGCATAATAAAAGTATTCCAAAATCGTTTAGTGCTTATGGGTGAGATGTCCACTATGCATCGATGGCTCATCGCTGTACGTCTGGTAGTCCAATGATGAAACGGGCTCGGTGGGCTTACAATACTCATTTTTTTTTACACTGCAATGTTTCACTCCTAGGCATAGGCTTTTCCACTTCTAAATATGTTCAACGTCTATTTGTTAACTTTACTAAAGAAACTAAATGAAAAACATGGTTGTCCCTGTCGAAAAACACAATATTTTGTAAGTTAGGTACGTCTAGTCAGAACGAACTACACATTTTTTTCATAATTTATTTCAGTGTTAGCAGTTTGTGGTTGCCTTGTAATCTAACATACAATGTTGAAATAAATTTCTATATTCATGCGTGGAGAATCGAATTCAATTCCCTTCTTACTGGCTTCGACATTATTATTTAGTTATGAAGTTGTTGATGAATGACAAGTAATTTTCCTACAAACAGGTTGAGAATACAGAAAATCCATTTTACTTTATCGTTATAAAACTAGAAACCAAACTCAATGGTAAAACGTCGTATACAAAATAAAGATTTAGATAGGGATTAAATAACAAAATGACTTACTTCAGGGTAACTTTTTTTTTCCGTGGTGTAAATCCTCATGGATGTTCCCCGCACTTGGGCGGGCGAAAGGGTCTGTCAGACTCTTTCGGACTAAAATCACCCCGGTGTTCCCTCAATGTAGGCGGCTATACGGCCCCGATGCAAGTTTGTGACAGTTGTGCCTATTTTGTGTGTCAACATAAGAGTCTGTTTACCCGACTGCCGAAGGAGGTTAATGTGTTTATCAGTATATGTATGTATGTAAGTTTGTTCCTATTTGGCGTTCACAAAGTCCAAAGGTGTTGGCCGGCAAACCCACTGTGTGGGGTATCAAAATAAAGAATTTTAAGAGGTGATTTAAAAGATATAAATGTTAATATACATATTTAAATGAACATAATTCGAAAAAAAATGTTAATTAAAAAGTTACTTAAAAAAATTAAAAAAACCCGACTACTTAAGAAGCGAACTAAAAAGACGTAAACAAGAAGAAAATCATGCTGTGCAGTTGGAGGTTACATCTGGTTTTGGTCAGCCAGCCCGCGAATATGTATCCTCCGACTCCGGCTCCAAACCCGACGACAGGATTTTTGGTTTTTTGAATATTTTTTTTTTTTTACATTGATGCCCATTACATGTATTCATACATACCGTGTAGGTATATATATGAAACTAGATTCACTTTATATTAATGACGAGTTAGCACTACGTCCGATTTGAATGCCGAGAACCAACAGCATGAACTAATTGTAGGCAGTTAACTATTCACAAACGAATGTTTGTGAACTTTGACGTACAGCCTCCGACTCAAATTCGAATTGTCATCATAGATTTCTCACCGAATTGTCTCGGATCAATAGGTTTCCGAGACCTGAATTCAGTACCCTCGCACAAAACATGAATGGATCTATAGAAACTAATCACAAACAGCAAAGGACCGTTCGATGTAGCGATACTTGGCGGCTCTGAGACCTTATGTCAAGCAGTGGACCTTTTAAGCCTGAAATCGTGATGAAAATGATTTAATGATTAAATATAATAAAGATGGTTTTCCTATTTTTTTTGGCGATTGTGCTAAGGCTACAAGGCGTTTCAGTGTTCCAATTCTATTCAAAGTTCTCGACATATTTTATCGTATTTGCATCTTAAACAGGCATGTCAGTAGCACACACTATTTGGAGGACACACACGCCTCCGAAATACTATGAAAAAGGGTCAGAACAGACAGAGCAGCAAAATGCTTGAGCTGGTTCTTCCATCATCATTTTCCTGCCCTTTTCCCTGATTACTTGGGGTTCGATGCAACACGTTTTCTCCTTCAATTCAATCCTGTGTAACGTAAATACGGAAGAAGAGAGAGTGAATGATAGTGCTACTATTCACTATCTTTTCTATACGAATCCTTCTATGTTTTCTTTGTCCTTCCAGTCCCTCTCCATTCATTTAAATTGACATGATTCCATCCCTTATTAATTAATCATCCGCCTTTCATCTTTCTCCATTACAGACATAACCTTATTAAGTTTTCAATATCAAGCATATTATAAGCGTGATTCACTATGGCGTTTGTCCAAGCGTGCAAATATTTATTCAATTTGCGATTAACAGCATTATGTTCTAGCATTTTGTTGCTCTGTGAGGTCTGACCCTAAATTTTCATAATTGCAGCCAAAGCGTGAACAAGCTACCGAAGGATGCTTGAAACCATGACACATCACCCTGCAAACGGATAGAACAACGGATCAGATGCTGTCTACCATAGAAATAATGCTGTCTACCAAGGGAATTGCTTTTGTAATGAGAGCGTGATCGGTTTTAAGGTTAGCTTGATAACCCGCGTTGCAATACATGTCTGATAAAGATATTATCAATACATCAAAGTTATGTTTATATCGTAAACAATTGAACAAATACAAAAATACAAAAAAACGAAAATACTGGATACGAAATACAAACTACCACAAATGAGAATTCTTCAAGGATATATAAGGATTTATCAATCGACTTGGAATTTGGTATAGCGAATTTATTATAAATATAACTTAGTTATAAATATCATTATTTTTATGAATCTTTATTTGGGCGCACGGTTGGCGCAGTGGTTGTGCGATCGACTGCTGTGCTGCGTGTCGTGGGTTCGATTCCCGCACGGAACAAATATTTGTATGACCTACAGATAGTTGTTCCGGCTCCCAGGGTTTTGTATCTGAGTATATATGTTTGTAAACGCACCCACGATGCAGGTAGAAATTCCTAGTATGGGACAACGAAAAAAAAAAGAAAATATTAAATATATTAGCTTCTGCCACCAAGCGGCTTCGCCCGAATGAAGACCATGTCTAATTTTGGGAGCGCATAATGTCAATCCCATGCATGTCTGTTTTTTGAAGTTATCAAAGCCGAATGTCACTTAATCTAGAAATTCTGAATCAAAGTTTTTCATCTTCTGCATGCACTTCTTCAATTTTGTTGAATGAATGATAATATTGACATATACGAGTGATTGTTTAACAAACATCTTTAAAAATACTAAAATAATTATAGGGTTACTGGGATTAAAAACTCGCTCTAATCCCAAGGTCAACCAAAAAACTATTCACATAGGAGTTGTTTAACAACTAACGCTTAGTAACAGTAGAATTAATCAAGACCCAAATGTATTGTAACCTAGTAACATCATCAACACAAATACGGCCCGAGGGATTTTAGATTAACAAGCACTTCTGTTCAAGGAGGTCTTTGTTAGAGCTAACTTAGACAGGCATCTGGCCGATATTACTAGAATAATTCTGGTATCTGTTGCCATGTAAGGATACTACGCCAAAAATCGTAATATGAATTGGTATCTCATAAATCTATAATCTTTTGAATTCGGGTCTAAAATTGCTAAAATATCGGTCTCACCTTCAGTATTTTAAACAAAATTTGTCGGCAAGTCACTAACTAAACGCAAGTCAAGTGATGTGACTGGTTGTTGAGAATTCTTTATTGGAAAAGCTAATGCAGGTTTGACACTAAGTCACATTAATTTTGAAATAGTTTATGTTTCAGAAACAAGGTCTTATCCTTGCAATATATTGTCATGGTAATTGTCATAGTCTCCTGGGCAGACATGGGTTTGAGTCCTTATTATATAGCTTAGTCAACTCTAACATCAAAAAGATGTAACAGGTAGACTTAACTTCACTAGTAACCACAGTAAACAAACTTATTTTCTTTGGACACCATTTAAAAATATAATTATGAACTAACATAAGTATATTTACTCTCCAAGAGGATTCTCTAAGCGGACGTATCATATCCAGCTATGGGGCTGTACTTAACAAAGCAATGTTAAAATTATACAACAATTTCAAAATAAAATACTCAGACATGCTGTTAATGCACCATGGTACATCAGAAATGACGACCTTCACCGCGACTTTAAAATGAAACTCGACAACACCGTTATCCAAAACTTTGCTGAAGCCCACGAACACAGACTTCATCGACATGTGAATATGGAGATAATACAGCTGCTAGATATAGTGCGTAGGCTTAAGAGAACTAAACCGTTTGAGTTAGTGTAGTGTATAAATACTGAAAAATAATAGCAATAACACTGTGCTATACGTGTAACACGTGAACCAGGTATTTTTAACGTATCAGACTCTAAGAAAGTGCAAATTGACACTATTCTTAGTCATAACATTATACAACATAAAAATAATTTAGACTTAAGTTGCTTATTAGTCTTTTTAGGCTAGATTGTAATTTATTAATGATAATTTTAGTTTTTATTAACAGAAAAAAAAAACTTCAAGAATATAAACCTTATGCAATGCAGCTTAATCTATGACACAGCGCCATTTTACCTGCGAAATAACTCTTAAAGCTCCATCCAAGATATGCAGAGTACAATGTACGAACTTCATGATATCGCATTTCCGTGGCACGCTCTGCACTCCGGCGGGACGACGCGGGACGGGAGCGGAACGAAAATGGGACGGTAGCGGGACGGCAGCTTCACGATCACTTGATATTTTTCATCGGCTATTAACTAGCCGTGCTCGATTCGTATAGAAAACCGTACGAAAAATATCGCGCGGCACATTCTGATATTGCAATGGCTGGACTGTAATAAAGATTTTCAATCGAGTTCTATCTGACCAATAAAATGGGGTTTCAAAGTTGCCTGAATACAGAAATTTTATTATTATTATAATAACTTCGAAACGGAATAGTCGTATTTAAGAGACTGTAATCACAATTGGATGTCTATTATTTGAATGGCAATTGGATATTCAGTATAAGAGCGAGACCTATACCTATCATGAAGAGGAGTGCAAATACAGCTTACCACTATAATAAATCATATTTACAAGATAACAAGGTTCTAGATAGATAGTTGTAGTCCTGTCCTATGCTTACTAAATGCACAAAACGGGTTAACTGCTTGATTTCGAATGTCATAAATGCCCGATGGCTAATTCCCCAAAGTACTCCAGATCGAACGTGCGAATTGCCAAAATCCCATAGCATCGATGTACCACAATTTCGAATAGCCATTAGATCGCGCGTCCGTTTCGCCGAAAAACCATTGCATTGATAGTCCTATCCATCGAATGTCTATTGGCTCGACGTGCCAGTAAGTCGAAAGCTATTCAACACAAAATATTGAAGAAGATTAACAGAAGGAACATAAAATTGGGATAAAACAAACCAGCAGTGTTTATATTTATTTGTTTACCCTCGCACTGCAATACCCTACCCTACCACGCCTTACAGCAATTACACCACTAGTGCACTAACTTACAAATACACTATAAGTCCACGTTTCCTCACGATGTTTTCCTTCACCGTTGTCAGCGATGTCCAAGATACACTTAGAAAGCACATATGACTTGAAAAAGGCACATTGATACTTGCCGGGATTTGAACACACTACCTCAAGCACGAGTGGCGAGGTCTTAGCCATCGGGCCACCACGACATATAAATATAATATATGATATCTTATAGGAATTTTGTGAAAACCAGGAATTGTTCCGTCCTTTTTTTACTCTTCTTGAATATTTTACTTACTGGCACGTCGATTCAAAAGAAATTCGAGGGATAGGGCTATGACCTCAGGGAATTAGCTATCGGGCATATGACATTCGAAATCAAGCATTAAACCCGCACAAAACAGCTCATTGCCTACCTTCCTACAATTCACAACCACCACATCAAAGTCAAAAATGCTCCATTAAATTCCGTTCAATAAAACGGCCCTAAATTAAAAATTCTAAAGGCATGCAAGACCCGGGGTCGACAATAAGCGTATAACTCAATTACTCGAATGGCATTCATCTTAATATCTCAAGATGCCGACGTAGTCACTCAATTTTATGAATCGGGGTTTTGCGTGCTCAATGTTTGACGTAATGAGCCACTGAAGTAACGAATTTCAGGCGAAGTGAGGAACGTCTAAATTAGCCATTATAGCACAAGATCCCAGCGCTTAAATATGCAGGTACATACTTTTTGATAAAACTTAATTTTTATGTTACTGATACTTGATGTGTTTTGAATGAGATTTTAGATCACCTAGCAATCTAGGGGTAACCAGCGTACCTTTTTACACCTGGCAACCACACACAACACAGGAGAAATTCCTAGTGAGCGACAACGTAACAAATGGGGACTAGATATTGCCAGGCAGCCCTGCAGCAATCTATTCTACTATCAAGTACCATTCATAAAAACAATGCATGCAGATTTTAGCGGAGGGATCTTAGACTACTACATTTTTGGGTAAAGTAGGTAAAAATACAAGTTTGGACGTAACACGCGAGTGCCTGTCCTGTTACCTGGTGTTGCTTACAGTTTTTTTTTTTTGGCTCTTTGTTTATGTTGTCTTTGAAGTGTTACTTTGATAGTTTAACTAAGTACATAAGTTTTGTTTAGTTGGCTTAATGAAATTTTGATTTTAGGTTAGGATTTAAACGATAAGAATAATTGTCCTAAAACCCGACTTTTATTGTGGTGCGCCGCCGCTTATGTACTTTTTGGTGCGTGTTAGGACTTATAGTATTTTCTAGTGGTTCCACAATTCTTATCGTTTAACCAACGACAACAATTAGAGAAAACAAAGATCTAGATGGTTTTTTAAGTGACATCGTTTATAAAAAGTACACTATTTAGGGTAACCATAGCTGTTGCTATTAAATTAATCAAAGCTCATGCCATTCATAAATCAGACTATCATTATCAGCCTCTCCAATTGCACGCCATTTGTTTTGATCCTTTATTCCCTTCTGGCTCCTTCGAGCTTGCCACCGGAGTCGTGGCTGGCACTGACTAGTAGCGTTACTTATTACACTTGTTAAGTGTCTAATGCCCCCTTCGTAATTATAGTAAGGTGGTCGTTTCTCATCACGTACCAACTGGATAGTAAGCAACTGGTTAAACATGTTATAAATAATCAACAAATACCTAACCATCTTGGTTAGACAGGAAATATAAAAACATTCAACACGATTACAATTTAATCACAATATAATTAAACATTAGAATAATCTAGCTATTAATATTTTATTATCGCCTATATTCATCTACATTTGTATTTAATACATTATTTTAAATGTTTAAAAAAAGAAAACTTAAAAAAAAGAAATGAAAATGTAGTAAAAAATTGAGGCCGTGCAATGAAAGCCTCGACATTATGGTCGTCGAGGCTATTGAATTCCATTCCACATGTCGACAACCTCGTGTGCTAAGTGGAGATATTGATTTGTTTCTCTTTTTCGGCTTTCACGAGGTTCTCGTCATGTGGGATGGTGACATCGATTATTATCACTGTGCGGCACGCTATTCGGTCTATCTCCACTATATCCGGCTTTTTGGCAACAATAGACCTATTAGTGATGATACACCGATCCCAATACAACGTGACATGGTCATTTTCGAGAACTGGCTCGGGCACATATTTGTAATACGGTACCTCAGAATGCACTGGATTGTACTTCAAAGCAAGTTGCTGGTGAGTAATCCTGGCCACTTGTTTATGCCTTTGTAAGTACCCGCCGTTAGCCAGACGAGAACAACCATAGATAATATGTCTGAAGGATTCACCTCTGCGGTGACATGCCCGAGACACGTCAACCGTCCTTTCCTTCATTATTTATCTGCAGTAGTTATTCGTCAGGATATTTTCGTCCATAATTGCACGGACAAAATCTTCAGTTTCCCCGAAAAGGTCGCTTTCAAAACATTTGATGTATAATCATTTAAAATTCTGCCAAAATCTTTCAAAGAAAAATAGTCATGTATTATCCTTGAAAACTTACTTGATATTTTTCTTTTCAACCCGCAATTTCTATACACCCCATTTAACGGTATTGAGAATCGACCACCTTACCTTAACTATGAAGGGGACAAATGACACTTACTAATTGCCATTGACCACGGGGGTGGTAAACGCCACTTGTTAGTGCCAGCCACCACCCTGGGGTGGCAAGCTCAAAGGGGCACATGGAAATGAACCGTTTTGATCTTCAGCAACTCTCATCCAGCTGCTTCCATGCATCAAACTTATTAAATATCGTAAGGCATATCGCCAGCTTTATTCGATTCTTCATCACATTCTACTTATGAATGATGGTAGATAATGTAGGATATAATCGCAAGTACTCATAGCTAATGAGCTGGTAATCTGTCACCTCAAACGTACTACTGCGGTTTGCTGATATAGCGCTGAGCGCTGCTAAATTAGGTGTCTACATAACATAGCATTTATATCTGTTATACTTGGAAAGATAATATAAATTGGCCTATGAGTTGAGAACTTATCTTTTATTTGAAGGATAAAGCACAGCACGTCTTACGTCTGTCTACTATCAGAATTTGAGTATTCTGGACAAAATTGGCTTTCAAATAAAAACTTTTTAATCATAAAGAATAACATAATTGTTATTATAAGCTTAAAACTAATAAAGAGATTCTTAATTCAAAAAAGGGACACAGCACAGTAGACATAAAGTATAAAACAACAAAAATAACATGAAATTGAGTGTTTGAGAAGCTCTTTAAAATAATAACCTCTTTTTGTCTCATCTTCCCTGTATAGTATGCGTATCAGTGTTTAAAATAATCAATTATTAGAAAGTTTTTATAAATAAGAAAGTTTATTTTTAGAGATGTTGCGAATATCTAATTAAAACTCTGACGGATGAACTTTGAACTTCCAAATTTAGTGTAAACAAAGAGGTTAAAAAAGATAAAAAGAAGGCTCTAAACCCCTAAAGAAAATATCGGGAAAGTATCCAAAAATAACAATTAAGCGGGATTACGGGCACACGCGCTCCGTTGCGTCCGTGCACACATAGAACCGCAGGAAATTGCTTTTAACAACTTTAATTGGACTCTCACAAGAAAAAACTTTTCCAATCTGCCTTTGTAAGTGGCAAAGCTTTAAAAGCCGAGATTAAAACGGTTATTAAGCACAGTTTGTTTATGAAAGATACATCTATTATTCATGCCGTTTGACGCTCCACTCTGGATTAGGCCGATATTGGGGGTGTTACGGTGACCTTTGAAAGGAAAAGGTAAAATAAGCTATTAGCATAAAAATATTCTTTGAAGTCAATTTTTTTGAGTTTTCTGTGGTTTTATTATACCTTTGAGTTTTTATTTGCGTTAAATTTAGAAGATAACTTTATCTTTTTTTTAATTTCAATGAAACTGTTGTGTTGATTTCCATAATAGTTTTGGAACCTGAGTGTATTAAACCTGATCAGTGCGACTCCCTCTGATACTTTATTAATACAATGTTATTACATCTGTTACGGCCATTAATTAATTAAAGGCATGATTGAGATGGTCCATTTGATATTCTTTAACTTAAATGTACCCTCTCAATCGTCATCTTCATCATTATCATTTCAGCCAAAGGACGTTCACTGCTGAAAATAGTCTCCCTAAGTGTTGCCATATTGGCCGATTCTGTACGTCTCGCATCCAGAGGATTCCCACAACCTTAACAAGGTCATCGGTCCACCTAGTGGAAGGCTTTCCAACGCAGCGTCTTCTTTGATTCGTCATCAGTCATTTCATGTTCCCAATACTGGGACACAGGATTCCTCTTTGTGAGTGAGGAAATGAGCCTGTGGTGGATACCACGTGGTCCCAGTGCAGGTTTGTGGATGTCTGTCTGCCTTTAATTATCTCATGACAAATAATTTCCACTTACCTACACACGGCTGCTGTTACAGAGATTTACAATTATTTTATTAATTTATTTAGACTTTATGCACAAAGGTAGACATAATGCCTAAGGTATTCCTCTTACATTCGCATAAATTGTTGAGAAATTACAAAATAAATGAAACAACTCGAGAAATGTTTCGTATGTCGTTGCAGACAGGATTCTTGTGTCCATACATTTTGCATATCAGCAGATGTAGGTACGATTGCGTTGCGATGAATGCGTTGTATCTTGAATGTTTCAGCGGACTGAACACAACTTTGAATGAAAAACATTATGCTTCTACTGAAAGAAGCTAAAGTTTTAGGGCAAGAGGTCAACGACTTCAGTTGTATTCACCGTGTGATGTTATTAATCTCGTAACACATTTTTTTACAATTTTGTATACAGCTAGGTACTAAACTAAGGTAATGGAATTGTTGTTATATAAACTTTTATTGTCTGCGCAAGCAGTTCATTGAAGTCAAAATATATCCATGTAACCATCTGTCTTACAATCCCTCTTTTTATTACTTATCTAGCTGGAAAAGATACTTTTCATTTCTCATACTCGGAAAGTAGTGTTTATTTGATCCAAGTAGCGGGTGGAAGATGCTACTTCCCACCTTTGGGTGGGAAAGACTCATAGTACTTAATTGCTTCCGTCCCTAGGGTGGGAATAAATTTAAAAAATATAACTAAATTTAAAAAAAAATGCTGCAGTATTGTGAGTGTATAAACGGCCTGTGTGAATTAAAAAAATAAAAACTAAGCGCGTCCGCCCGCGGCAGTGACGCGGTGTGTTCCATAGTTAAAATTTTAAATAGACTATGTAATTTGGAGGTATACTATGTAAGCTGTATTGAAATCTCGGATTAAGACTAATATCTTATTAAAAATGAGTTCAAGTGATTCTGAAATGTTGACCCCGGATTCTGTTAAAGACGAGGCAAATACAATTATCGAAAATCTTTTGCCAGATATTTCTAATGAAAGATACTTAAATACGTACAATGGCTTTATAAAGTGGCGAGCAGATAAGAAAATAAAATCATTTTCCGAAAGTGTATTTTGCCAGGCAGTCCTGCAGCAATCTATTCTACTATCAAGTACCATTCATAAAAACAATGCATGCAGATTTTAGCGGAGGGATGTTAGACTACTACATTTTTGGGTAAAGTAGGTAAAAATACAAGTTTGAACGTAACACGCGAGTGCCTGTCCTGTTACCTGGTGTTGCTTACAGTTTTTTTTTGGCTCTTTGTTTATATTGTCTTTGAAGTGTTACTTTGATAGTTTAACTAAGTACATAAGTTTTGTTTAGTTGGCTTAATGAAATTTTGATTTTAGGTTAGGATTTAAAGGATAAGAATAATAATTGTCCTAAAACCCGACTTTTATTGTGGTGCGCCGCCGCTTATGTACTTTTTGGTGCGTGTTAGGACTTATAGTATTTTCTAGTGGTTCCACAATTCTTATCGTTTAACCAACGACAACAATTAGAGAAAACAAAGATCTAGATGGTTTTTTAAGTGACATCGTTTATAAAAAGTACACTATTTAGGGTAACCATAGCTGTTGCTATTAAATTAATCAAAGCTCATGCCATTCATAAATCAGACTATCATTATCAGCCTCTCCAATTGCACGCCATTTGTTTTGATCCTTTATTCCCTTCTGGCTCCTTCGAGCTTGCCACCGGAGTCGTGGCTGGCACTGACTAGTAGCGTTACTTATTACACTTGTTAAGTGTCTAATGCCCCCTTCGTAATTATAGTAAGGTGGTCGTTTCTCATTACGTACCAACTGGATAGTAAGCAACTGGTTAAACATGTTATAAATAATCAACAAATACCTAACCATCTTGGTAAGACAGAAAATATAAAAAAACATTCAACACTATTACAATTTAATCACAATATAATTAAACATTAGAATAATCTAGCTATTAATATTTTATTATCGCCTATATTCGTCTACATTTGTATTTAATACATTATTTTAAATGTTTTAAAAAAGAAAACTTAAAAAAAAGACATGAAAATGTAGTAAAAAATTGAGGCCGTGCAATGACAGCCTCTACATTATGGTCGTCGAGGCTATTGAATTCCATTCCACATGTCGACAACCTCGTGTGCTAAGTGGAGATATCGATTTGTTTCTCTTTTTCGGCTTTCACGAGGTTCTCGTCATGTGGGATGGTGACATCGATTATTATCATTGTGCGGCACGCTAATCGGTCTATCTCCACTATATCCTTATTGGCAACAATAGACCTATTAGTGATGATACACCGATCCCAATAAACGTGACATGGTCATTTTCGAGAACTGGCTCGGGCACATATTTGTAATACGGTACCTCAGAATGCACTGGATTGTACTTCAAAGCAAGTTGCTGAATAATCCTGGCCACTTGTTTATGCCTTTGTAAGTACCCGCCGTTAGCCAGACGAGAACAACCATAGATAATATGTCTGATGGATTCACCTCTGCGGTGGCATGCCCGAGACACGTCAACCGTCCTTTCCTTCATTATTTATCTCCAGTAGTTATTCGTCAGGATATCTTCGTCCATAATTGCACGGACAAAATCTTCAGTTTCCCCGAAAAGGTCGCTTTCAAAACATTTGATGTATAATCATTTAAAATTCTGCCAAAATCTTTCAAAGAAAAATAGTCATGTATTAACCTTGAAAACTTACTTGATATTTTTCTTTTCACCCCGCAATTTCTATACACCCCATTTAACGGTATTGAGAATCGACCACCTTACCTTAACTATGAAGGGGACAAATGACACTTAATAATTGCCATTGACCACCGGGGTGGTAAACGCCACTTGTTAGTGCCAGCCACCACCCTGGGGTGGCAAGCTCAAAGGGGCACATGGAAATGAACCGTTTTGATCTTCAGCAACTCTCATCCAGCTGCTTCCAGGCACCCTGCGAAGATCGTAACCTAGCCTGTATTCAAAACGTATATTTATAGCCTATATTTAAATCAAAATTATTAAATATCGTAAGGCATATCGCCAGCTTTATTCGATTCTTCATCACATTCTACTTATGAATGATGGTAGATAATGTAGGATATAATCGCAAGTACTCATAGCTAATGAGCTGGTAATCTGTCACCTCAAACGTACTACTGCGGTTTGCTGATTTAGCGCTGAGCGGTGCTTAATTAGGTGTCTACATAACATAGCATTTATATCTGTTATAACTTGGAAAGATAATATAAATTGGCCTTTGAGTTGAGAACTTATCTTTTATTTGAAGGATAAAGCACAGCACGTCTTACGTCTGTCTACTATCAGAATTTGAGTATTCTGGACAAAATGGGCTTTAAAATAAAACTTTTTAATCATAAAGAATAACATAATTGTTATTATAAGCTTAAAACTAATAAAGAGATTCTTAATCCAAAAAAGGGACACAGCACAGTAGACATAAAGTATAAAACAACAAAAATAACATGAAATTGAGTGTTTGAGAAGCTTTTTAAAATAATAACCTCTTTTTGTCTCATCTTCCCTGTATAGTATGCGTATCAGTGTTTAAAATAATCAATTATTAGAAAGTTTTTATAAATAAGAAAGTTTATTTTTAGAGATGTTGCGAATATCTAATTAAAACTCTGACGGATGAACTTTGAACTTCCAAATTTAGTGTAAACAAAGAGGTTAAAAAAGATAAAAAGAAGGCTCTAAACCCCTAAAGAAAATATCGGGAAAGTATCCAAAAATAACAATTAAGCGGGATTACGGGCACACGCGCTCCGTTGCGTCCGTGCACACATAGAACCGCAGGAAATTGCTTTTAACAACTTTAATTGGACTCTCACAAGAAAAAACTTTTCCAATCTGCCTTTGTAAGTGGCAAAGCTTTAAAAGCCGAGATTAAAACGGTTATTAAGCACAGTTTGTTTATGAAAGATACATCTATTATTCATGACGTTTGACGCTCCACTCTGGATTAGGCCGATATTGGGGGTGTTACGGTGACCTTTGAAAGGAAAAGGTAAAATAAGCTATTAGCATAAAAATATTCTTTGAAGTCAATTTTTTTGAGTTTTCTGTGGTTTTATTATACCTTTGAGTTTTTATTTGCGTTAAATTTAGAAGATAACTTTATCTTTTTTTTATTTCAATGAAACTGTTGTGTTGATTTCCATAATAGTTTTGGAACCTGAGTGTATTAAACCTGATCAGTGCGACTCCCTCTGATACTTTATTAATACAATGTTATTACATCTGTTACGGCCATTAATTAATTAAAGGCATGATTGAGATGGTCCATTTGATATTCTTTAACTTAAATGTACCATCTCAATCGTCATCATTATCATTTCAGCCAAAAGTCGTTCACTGCTGAAAATAGTCTCCCTAAGTGTTGCCATATTGGCCGATTCTGTACGTCTCGCATCCAGAGGATTCCCACAACCTTAACAAGGTCATCGGTCCACCTAGTGGAAGGCTTTCCAACGCAGCGTCTTCTTTGACTCGTCATCAGTCATATCATGTTCCCAATACTGGGACACAGGATTCCTCTTTGTGAGTGAGAAAATGAGCCTGTGGTGGATACCACGTGGTCCCAGTGCAGGTTTGTGGATGTCTGTCTGCCTTTAATTATCTCATGACAAATAATTTCCACTTACCTACACACGGCTGCTGTTACAGAGATTTACAATTATTTTATTAATTTATTTAGACTTTATGCACAAAGGTAGACATAATGCCTAAGGTATTCCTCTTACATTCGCATAAATTGCTGAGAAATTACAAAATAAATGAAACAACTCGAGAAATGTTTCGTATGTCGTTGCAGACAGGATTCTTGTGTCCATACATTTTGCATATCAGCAGATGTAGGTACGATTGCGTTGCGATGAATGCGTTGTATCTTGAATGTTTCAGCGGACTGAACACAACTTTGAATGGAAAACATTATGCTTCTACTGAAAGAAGCTAAAGTTTTAGGGCAAGAGGTCAACGACTTCAGTTGTATTCACCGTGTGATGTTATTAATCTCGTAACACATTTTTTTACAATTTTGTATACAGCTAGCTACTAAACTAAGGTAATGGAATTGTTGTTATATAAACTTTTATCAATTTACCGTAACCGATTCGAATTTAAACCAGTTTTATTGTCTGCGCAAGCAGTTCATTGAAGTCAAAATATATCCATTTAACCATCTGTCTTACAATCCCTCTTTTTATTACTTATCTAGCTGGAAAAGATACTTTTCATTTCTCATACTCGGAAAGTAGTGTTTATTTGATCCAAGTAGCGGGTGGAAGATGCTACTTCCCACCTTTGGGTGGAAAAGACTCATAGTACTTAATTGCTTCCGTCCCTAGGGTGGGACTAAATTTAAAAAATATAACTAAATTAAAAAAAAAATGCTGCAGTATTGTGAGTGTATAAACGGCCTGTGTGAATTAAAAAAATAAAAACTAAGCGCGTCCGCCCGCGGCAGTGACGCGGTGTGTTCCATAGTTAACATTTTAAATAGACTATTTAATTTGGAGGTATACTATGTAAGCTGTATTGAAATCTCGGATTAAGACTAATATCTTATTAAAAATGAGTTCAAGTGATTCTGAAATGTTGACCCCGGATTCTGTTAAAGACGAGGCAAATACAGTTATCGAAAATCTTTTGCCAGATATTTCTAATGAAAGATACTTAAATACGTACAAAGGCTTTATAAAGTGGCGAGCAGATAAGAAAATAAAATCATTTTCCGAAAGTGTATTTCTTACATACTTCAATGGACTATCTGGCAAAATAAAGCCATCTACACTATGGAGCAGGTATTCAATGCTCAAGAGTAAAGTAAGAGAAAAACACAATGTCGACATTGTCTTTTACTCTCGGGTTCAAGAGCAAAAAATCTCTTACGAAGTGGAAACATTTTTAAATGAAGTCCCTGACGAGATATATTTGGCAGTGAAGGTAAGCTATAAACGTTTATCTAGGTAGGGAGCGGTCTTTCACTCTAAAAATAAACGTCGATCCCAACGACTTTACTCTGATATGTATTATAGAAAGGTTTCCATTAAAAGAGGCAATCTTATCAATCAAACACACTGACCAGATTGCGTAAATTAAGAGTAAAGACGTCGGATAGGCGTGCATTTCTGGAGTAGAAGATGTCTGCATGTTATTCTATCTACATAGGTACCTAAAAGATTAATAGTAATGAAGAATCAAGTTTTTCACAGGTGGTGTTGATACTCGGTATAAGCGGTGTCTACAGGAACAGAGAACTCACAAATTTAACAATTAACGACTTCGAAAAAGTCATTTATTACAAACAAGGCCATTTATTACTCGTAAAATTGACTAAAACAAAAACAAATATAAAGCGCACGTTTGGGGTACGAGAAGAGTTTACAAAAATAGTAAAAAAATATCAAAAAATCAGACCTAATGACATAAAAACGAATCGCTTTTTTCTCAACTACCAAAAGGAAAAATGCTATAAACAAGTGATCGGTAAAAATAAAATCTCAGGTATGCCGAAGCAAATAGCAACATATTTGAATTTACCAAACTGTGAACAGTAAATTGTTATGGACGAACGTCAGCGATACTGTTAACCGATTCTGGGGCGAACTTGACAATGTTAAAAAGACATGGAGGATGGAAAACCAGCACAGTTGCGGAAGGCTACATTGAGGATTCTGTCCAAAATAAAACTAAAATTTCAAACAAATTAACTGAGACTCAGTAGTTGATTTTAAAACGAGAATCATGACTAATCTGCTAATCGTATTTTTTTGAAAAAAATGTGTGTATACAAAATATGTTACATAATAATATGTAAATATATGTCACATAAGACCCTTTTCTTAATAACTTGATCTACGAAAATTTTGAATTTGATTCATAAAACATCACCACGGACAAAAGAAAACGACAATCGCACAAAACCCGCCAGGCGTATTTTAATGAAACTTTCACCATCTCAAAAACAATTTTTATCTACATTTTTACCTAAGACTTTTATAAGTCATAGGAAAATAAGAAAAGTAAAAAAAAAATTTCTAACATAAACTATCGCGAATCGGAATCGGAAATCAAAACATATCGCGGGCTGGCAGACCAAAACCAGATGAGATCCTCCAACTGCATAGCATGATTTTCTTCTTTTTTACGTATTTTTAGTTGGCTTTTGAAGCAGTCGGGTTTTTTGAATTTTCGACTTAGCTGTTTTATTTATAACTTTTTAATTTCTTTATAACTTTTTTTTTCAATTACAAAGTTTCAGTTACCTTCAGTAGCTCCATAAGCTGAAGATTGCTGGGGGCAAAGAGCTTCAGGTCATCCATGTAAAGGAGGTGAGATATAACCTGACCACCCCTACTCAACCGATAGCCTAGCCCAGAATTCTCCAGCATCATGCTTAGAGGATTCAAGGCTAGGCAAAACCAAAGTGGACTCAAACTATAGCCCTGGAATATACCTCGCTCGATCCTTACAGGTTCGCTATTCCTCTGGATATTTCGACATCCTGGATAGCGAAGGACCGTGCTCCGTTGCCTCATACACGATATCAGGAAGGTGCGTAGAGTTTATACCGACTCGTGCCGACCAATATTTGTTGATAAACGTTTACTTACATTTCCATCCTTATACGTTTTGGAAATGTGTAAATTCGTCAGAAACGACCTTTCGCTTTTTGAGCAGGATGAGAAAGCCCCACTCAAAAGGAAAATTGTGCAAAAACCTTTAGTAGTGCCTCGAAGCAAATTACAGCTATGTGCCAAAAACTGCCACACCATGGCGGTAAAAATATATAATAAACTACCGGAAAAATTAGAAAACTGAACAATCTAGAATTTAATAGAACTTTATATAATTGGCTTTGTGACAGATGTTTTTATTCAATTCATGACTATTTAAGTTTTAAGCCGACATGATTTAGATAACTGTTGTAATGTTCGAGTACTTTTTTAAAATTCAATTTTTTACTTTGACATTATGATTCAAATAAACTTATTGACTATCTTGATTGTTATAATCCGATATATTTTCTAATTTAATGTAACAATTTATATAGCTGTAATAATTAATGTATGTTTAATGCTAATATACTTATAAAGTATGTTAATCATGATGTGCATGGTGACATTTATGTAATTTTTAACTTTATAAGGCATGTGTAATTGTGTACCTACTCGAAACATTTGCACGACTGATAAGTCGAATATAGTGAGTCATATAAGAATTATTTCAACACCTTATTGTGTACCTATATTCTGGCAAATAAATTGATTTCATTTCATCTATTTTATACAATTCTAGCACCCTCATGAGCCATGTATGAGGCACCGAGTCATAGGCCTTCTTATGATCTATCCAACATATCGACAGATCCTTTCGGGTACGTCGAACCTGTTGGCTAATGGCCATATCTATGAGGAGCAGCTCCTTAGTACCGCGGGATCCGTTCCTACATCCATTCTGAGAGACCGACATGATGCAGTTATTGTCGACGTGTTTATTAATTTTGACTCTCAAAATAGATGTAAGAACCTTATAGACCGTTGGTAAACATGTAATAGGTCTATAATTTTTGGGTTCCGCAGTGCTACCAGACTTGTGGAGCAGGTGGGTTATTCCTGTTGTAAGGAATTTGGGTAGCGAACCAGACTCTAAGGCTGCCTGGTACTGAGATGCCAAACGAGCGTGCGACCTTTGTAGCCATTTTATCCAGAAGTTGTGCAGCCCGTCCGGCCCTGGAGATTTCCAGTTCGGCACCGAACGGACTACACGGGCTACATCTTGGGGGCTGATCGTGATAGCCCCCATTTCTTGTATTGGATCGCACGCTCGCTCGACTTCCCGAGTCCGTTCACTTTCGGTCTATAAATTAATAATAAATAAACCTAAACTGTAGTTTAGGTTTATTTATCATTATAAATTAACACTTAAAAGATCCATACTTAAAAGATTACTTACCTTAGTTACAAATTTATAATGTTTATTGTGATATTAAAGAGGTACCTATACCTGATGTCCTAAACTGAACCCTAATTTAAAGATTATTTATCCTATCTGTTGCATAAGTATCAAATCGACTACTTTTTAATAGTTTTAGTTACTTTTCTGATTACCTATCCTAGTCATTTATATCCGTAAGCTAAGACTTACTTGTGAAACTATAAAAATGTGTTTATTTGATTAATGAATAAACAATAAAACTAATTAAAATGCTTGATTTAATTTTAAAAGAATTATACTGCAATCAAACCATAACCCCAGTCTAGCTGTTCTTGTTTGTGTTGAATAAATAGTTATTATATTATTTTCAATCACTGTTAAAAAAAATTAAATCTTCGTATATTTGAATGTTAGCTCTAGAAGTATTTATTTTATTCGAATAGTATAATTAAACGAATAGTGCAAACCTTAGTCCGGAGTCTACGCGTGTTAAATGTTGCCCGGGCCAGTCGTCGATTTGTATTCTAGTAGCCGGTTCCCATCCGGGGATTCTCCGCACCCCTTGCCACGCCGTAACCTCGACCGCTACCGTAGTCGAGGGTAGACGGGCTGCCGGGCACTAGGGGCTATTCATCGGTTTGGGGGGGATTGCCGTAATCGCCACGCTTGGCGATCGCCAACCCGCCTGGGTTGGCGATCGCATTTTGTTATAAAGCGCACAGAGAACGCGCTGCCCATTCTCTAGTATGTCCTTTTGTCGCCTCTTACGACACCCACGGGCAGATATGGGATGGTGAAATTCTTAACGTCCAGCACCATACGGAAATTTTTTCTTAAGGACCATTAATTTTTTTGAAAAAATGTTATAGTTTTTATTACTCAAGGATAATGAAGCATTGTAATGGTGAAAGAATTTTTGAAATCAGACCAGTGGTTTTTGAGTTTATTCGTTACAAACATACAAAAATACAAATCTTACCTCTTTATAATAATAAATTATTATTAGTGTAGATTGTGAAAAATTGAAATGTTCAAATACTGTCCGAATACTTTTCTGTTGTTAGTTTGAAACGGTTTCGCAAATACTAGATTCTGTCAATGTTAATGTCTGTGTTTATCTGTACCCAATAAATTGTTGAGTTACCTCTTTATAATAATAAATTATTATTAGTGTAGATTGTGAAAAATTTAAATGTTCAAATACTGTCCGAATACTTTTCTGTTGTTAGTTTGAAACGGTTTTGCAAATACTAGATTCTGTCAATGTTAATGTCTGTGTTTATCTGTACCCAATAAATTGTTGAGTTTTCTTGTATAATCAATACAGGTAGATAAGGAAACTGCTGTTAATTAACCCATAAAACAAACAAGCAATTTGTTTGAATAAAGTATACCTAATGAAATATGTATTTACGGTATATAAATATTATCGTCCAATATCTGCGCCTTATCTGTCCAGAGCTTTTCGTACAGGTTTTAGCTATATAGCCAAGGTTGATTTTCATATAGATTGCCGCTTCAAAGAACAAAACTCAATATCTCATGAATTCCTGACCACAATCAACATAATCTTGCGTTCGGAACCCAGCTAAGTAGGACAGCGCTGCAAAGCCATGCTGGACATTTCCACATCAAAATTGCATTTCAGATAGATGCTCAAATACACATCTCGTTACATTAGGGTGTGCTGCATCACATTAGCAATGCCTTGTGGCTTCGGCATCACGATTCACAATATAACAACGTGTCAAATTAATTGGCCAGCGTCAGGTAGCAATTATGCCACGCGTCCAACTTGCCCGGATTTGCATATTACCAAGGCAACAGCGGTGACAGGCGGCATTGTACACCTGTGTTTTGGTTAAATACACGATGGTGCACCGTGTACGCACACTGCATACCCTAGTAAAGGACTTCAATGCAATCTATGACACGTATTTCTCAGTATTTGCTGATGGAAAACAGATGGTTCTGGCGTATCGCCAGCACATGCAAGTTTAGTGCACTGCTGATTCTGTTTGCTGGTGTGACACTGTGTAAGTACAACGTGGAAGCAGGTTAATTGGGTCAATTATCTTTAACAGGAAATGGTGAGCACCCGATTTGTTTGACATTAATTGCATTAAGAGCGACAAATTGAATTTTTAAAGAGCTTTCTGGTGTTGACTTCCTTTAACATTAATGATTGCTGGAGTTGAATTCTTTATCGGGTAATTGAATTTGCTAAAAATATTACGCTGTTGATAAAATTATATTTTTTAAGTATCTCAAGAACAAGAAAGAATACTGATAACACTTGAGGCCAATTTAAAAACTGAAATTCCAACATCAGCTTTCATTAAATTCCAAAGCCAAGTGTACTTGACACCCAATTTCATTCCATCGCAAACATTAGGACTCAACACAGTGTAATTGCTGCCTTTAGTGAAATAATTACTTAGCAGTTAACTGCTATAGAAATTTATTAAATTGTCGCGAAGGCAAGGCAGAGTTTGTGCGAAATGCAACTGTATTTGGCGACCGGCCAGAGTAAGTAAGAAAACCTGTATGTATCGATTTGGTAGTGCGAACACAAAAAGATTCAGAAGATTGACTCCATACTACAAGTGTAATGAGGCGTACGCACACATAGACACCTATGTATGAAGATAATAAACAAATAACGGGCGCGAGTGCGCTTGCACAGGCTGTATGTGAAGATGTAAAGCGTGTCTATGTTCGGTACGTTTTCACTCGTTGTATGAAGCTAACCTTCTGTATTATTATTTGACGCGAAGCACGTTCACCTAAAGGCTAATCATTTGGCAAGCATAAACAATTTGTGTTATTTATTGTTCCGAGTCAATTTCGTATACAATACGAGAATTGTGGTTACAGGATTTCACGGTGGTTACAGATTCGCGATGGTGTTTACTTGCGACGCGGAAAATTTAGTTTTGTTTGTCACGAATAGTTCATGCATCTAACTACTTAAAATTTAAATAGCAGGACCAATTTGTGAGTTGGTGCTTTGCATTCGTTCGACACTACGTATTTTAAAGTTACATTATTGTGACGTTAATTCGGTGTTTGTTAATGCAGATTTACACGTCTGTTTACACGTCTGTTTAATTCATCTAAATGTCTCGATTTTTTTAAGGAGATTTGTTTGCCTAGATAAATATATTCCTGTACATACTCTAGTAGTCCCTTCTCAACTTTAAATGGTTCTGCTCTGTTTGTCATAACCTTGGTTTTAGTGGTGTTTAGTTCTAAGCCAATGTGACGACTGACGTTGTTGAGGTCGTTTATCATAATTTGTAACTGTGTTGGTGTTTCCGAAAACAGTACGATGTCATCAGCAAATCTTAGGTTGCTAAGGTAGTTCCCATTTATAAAAATACCTTTATCTGTCCAGCTTAGGTTTTTCATGATGTATTGAAGAACAGCAATGAACAATCTGGGTGATAATGGGTCACCCTGTCTCACACCTCTGCATGTACATTATCTAACATAATATTGCGTTCATTCAGCCAAAGAATACACCCATAAGATATGGTGTGCAGAACGTACTTATTCGCAGTCAGATTTAGAACATTACATAAAGGCGAGACAACAAGCCTAAAGGAAAATAATTACTTTTAAAGTTACCATGTCTTTTGAGAAATTGGGCAACACAGTGATCCACCTTCATCCACTGTCTGGCCATCCGCTCACGAACGAAGTATTCCACTAACATTGCCATTTGGATAAAAGTTCGTCCCAGACGTCAGGCTGTAGTTTAAATAATCTAGAGATTTTAACACGGTCGCTTTGCATTTAAAAGTCCGCTTCCATGGTCTCTCTTGCGGAATAGTACATTGCAGCACGACACTGCACTTCTAGTTCGACCGGCAGTACGCCAGCAAGTACCGGTAAGGCCTCAGTAATAACCGTCCTGTTTGCTTTGCATAAAAATATCAGCTAAACGCCCGCACACCATCCTTATGGTGGCCCTATCGACCTAAACAGGTGCCCCGTAGCACATACAACCAAGTAAGTAGAATATATACATAAATAGTCTCTAAAGAGAAAAAAAAAGACATTTTTCAAAAAAAAAATACTACCGTCTTTCTAATTGAAAAACTACAAAGTGAAAAATAACTTTCTTTGTTAAAGTCGGTGTCTTTGGTAGGTAATTTTTTTTTTGCATTATGGACACCGACTTCCACAAAGAAAGTCATTTCAAAAAAAAACTCTTTTTAGTTGTTGTACCTAATAGGCAAATATCATGAAATTTGAACATAACCGGTGAAATGAGAGTGTACCAAGGTGAACTGTAACATCTGCGTACCATATAACAGCTTACTGGCGTGATGTTATGTTATCAAATGGTATAAACAATAAACAGACATGCGGTTGCAGCAATCCCGAGAGACTTTCCGTAATTTATTGAAGAGTTCTGTTGTATACCTTCGAAGTTCTTCATCAGATCTTCATCGAATTAAAATGAAAACAATTTCGGAACACACTCTTTCAAACAAAAAAGATTTTTTAAAGTCGGTCTACAATTGATGGTGATATCGGTGAACATACAAAAAACAAAAACATGAAGTCGAACATAGAACCTCCTCCTTTTTGGAAAATCGGTTATTAAGACAAACCCCACGTAGACATAGATATTCTCGTTGAGGCATAGAAATTTATTTCTGCTTTTTCACCGACTCTTTTATTATGATCTTAATTAGAAGACCGTCGTCCGCGTAATCAGTTAATGAACAACCGCTTGGAAGTGGAATCGCGAGTGAATCATCATAGCCTAACTTCCATAAATACGGACCAATAACCGAACCCTGAAGACATCGCATGGTAAGAGACTTCGATATGGAATGATGGCCGAGTTTGGGTTTTGCGGAAACATGTAAAAAATAAGAGTAAACCAGATTTTATATATTTCTATAGCAGTTTTCATTTTTAGTAATAGCAATGGCCACCATGCGTTATCAAAAGCCCCAGAAATATTTAGAAAAATTCCAATCACGTACTTATGTTCAGATGTATGAACTATTTTCCTAACAGTAAGGTCCGTGTCTACGGTAGATTTTCCCATAGTGAAACCGATTTAATTGTTATGAAATATCGGTCCGTCCGGTAAAAAGACAGTAAATATTTACACGAAGGAACGACGAAGCAAAAGAAGTGTATAGAGATCGTAATCTACTGGTGTCGTTCTGTAGTTTCCGAATACCCCGTAGGAAAAAAGGCTCTGGTTTATATATGTATGTACATATATTATGTAAGTAGACTAGTAGGTATATCAACTCCGAACGCGAGCTAACTAATGCAAAATTTCAGTATAGATTTTACACCCAAATGGTTCCTGAATAAAAAGTATAGGTACCTACCTAATAAACGTACCCAATACAATCTGCAAGTACAATAAGAAGAATGATAAATTATTCAGCGTAATGCCACATACATTACAAAACCATCATTTCGTGCTTAAAATTGTAATTTTGCATGACCAAAAGACATAAATCAGTTTTAGATACTGGCGTTTTCCTGATAATCGATGTGTTTTATTTACATTTTGTTTTTAGAAATATATAATTAAAATAAGCATGATCAAGTATTATCACGCAAGAGCTGTTTGGTGTGCTATGTAGATTATGAGCTTTGTTTTAATATTACAATTTGTAGTCAGTATCATAAATCATCAATACATATAATAAATCTGTAGAAATTTTGTACGCTTACAAAAGCGTACAAAATTTCTTTCATTGAAAATATTTCCAAAAAAAATTGCCAGCGTGTTAAAGGATGACCAACAGAACCCATTTACAACATTTTTGTCTGTTTATCTGTTTAGTTGTGCATGCATCACGTAAAATTTACGAAACCAATGTATGTAACTTTTATACATAAAAATTGTATAGCGTAACTTGAACTGTTACTAAGGTTATGTTCCATCGCAATCGGTTCAAAAGATATATGAATTTAAAGTGTTCAAGAACTAAAATATCACAACACACGCAATTCAGATACTTGAACCATTAAACTCCATATTCGATAGATGGCGTTGTGCATCTGACGTCATATTCTGAATGGTGGTATTAAGATTCTCCGCGGTAGAATGACCCTAGAAAAAAAATGTGTAGGTAAGGTAGGATAGAGTAGGTAGGGTAAGGAATACATTTGACGGAAGTGAAGCCGCGGGCATAGTTATTGCATACAAAATCGAAATACCTAGTCAGGTACGTAAAAGTTTAAACCACAGAGTTGTGTTAGTACTGAAATTATTTTATGCAGAATATATATAGCAACATGGATTTCAAAGGGTCTTATGAATCAATCGTGCATATTTTTTTCTAAGTTAAAATACTCCTTGAAAATTGCTTAATGGACAGAAATACGAGGTAAACAAGGGAAGAAAAAAAGCTAGTGGTATATTAAAAGAAAACGATTCTCTATTTCATATTATTACTTGTATTTTAGGTCA
Source organism: Orthosia gracilis (assembly GCA_947562075.1). Classification (NCBI taxonomy): domain Eukaryota; kingdom Metazoa; phylum Arthropoda; class Insecta; order Lepidoptera; family Noctuidae; genus Orthosia; species Orthosia gracilis. The sequence goes on from OX387266.1 coordinate 32,624,043, forward strand.
TAACATACAAATCACAATTCTTCATGGTCATATTGGCCTATTTCTATAAAATCATCCTCAATAGTTTCATTGTTGTTCAGTAACCTATGGAATTCTTTGTTAAAATAATCTGATATCATATTCCATACATTTATTGAATACCATACAACTACGCTTAGAGAAAATATCAAACGAAACAATAAACCAATCATTTTCACAAAATATGTTTCAATAGAAGATTATTTATAGTATTTTACTATACTACGTAAATATATCGAAACAGATTGTCAACTAGTCGAAGAAGAGTCCTTTAAAAGAAATAAAATTGTAGATTCGATCTAGACATATCGAAAGGTTATTAACAAATCATATTATTGTGTTATGCCTAAATATAGACATCCTTCTTCCAACTTACACACTTAAAATATACCTAAATAACACTAATTTCATAATAAGTAAATTATTTTACTGGAAATTATATCAATATTACAGACCAGGAACCAATGGACAAACTGCGACTTAATAAATTTATGTGGATGATGTCATCCTATTTTCACAGGAGTGACCTAGAATAATATTTTATAATATAATAACAAACTTCTTTTAACTAAACGTTTTAACCGAGAACTTATCGCACACTTAAGTTTAAACGCAAGACAAAAGGAAGTAGCGAGCGCACAAAGAAATTTAAGTTATTAGACAAAATTTCTTTTCACAATGTGATAAAAGTAGCTAAATGTTTAAGATCAGATAGAGCGATAACTCAGATAGAGAGAAAATTGCAGTTTTAACAGTTTTATATGTTCAACACACCACGTGTCTGAATTTAAATTAAATCTGAGCAGAACAAAGTTAATTCAAACTTAGCAGAAACGTACTTGAATATTAACTAAACCGTAGACTCACCTATGCATACAGTGGTTAGAATCAAGATAAATATAATAAAAAACTTACAGACAGCGCCGACTATTCATTCAAATATATTCCATAAATATAAAAATTCTGAATACTAAAGAATACGCAGATCCGATGATACAGACCTACAGACAGATACTTGTGTAAATGGTTTACGTAATCATTCAATCGTCGAATATAATGTCGGTACCATAAATCATGTCGGAAACGATATCGAAGACTGCATGAGCGTGTGGGTACACGATGGTCGTCAACATCACAATACTATTTGCTATCACAAACAGTTTCATAGTCTCCAAGCCATCTGATGATCTGAAAATGGTAAGTCAATCGTAAAAGTACCGTTAGAATCTTCAATAGCAAATAAAAACTTTTGTATGGACCCTTTATTGAGTCATTTGGAGAAAGCGGATTCTTGATCTGATTGAGGACTGGGTTGATAGATACGATATTGGATCTTTCGTGATATTGTTCAGCTTTCATAGGATTTTTGCCGCAAAAGCGGATCCTTGATATCATTTTTCTGGACTCACGAACCTTGCTTCAATTTCTTAGAAGTTGTTATTATGATTGAGAAGATTTTCTGATTTTTAAATGTGAAGAGAAAATAATTAGGCTAAACTGTTTGAATCAATTTAGTCTAATTATTTTCTCTTCCGTGCCAAAGAATTCAAATATTTTAGCAACGATTACAAATAGATTATTACTGAATTATATTAAATGGAATTTATTTATGAATAACAAGCTGCCTTGTGTTTGATATTGCAATATTATTTTGGAATTGGAATTGTTTATGAAATTTGGCAGAAAGGTTCCTCAAGTGACATAAGTGAGCGCTAAGAAAGGATTTTTTGAAATTCCACCGCAAAAGGGATGAAAATGAGGTTTAAAGTTTGTATGTACTTTCTACACCTTGTAAGTTGGACACGTGGAATTTTAGATTTACACTCTTGGTTGGTAAAAATAATGTTTTTATTGATTTTTGGCAATTCGACCCCTAAGGGGATAAAAAGGGGGTTGAAACTTTATATGAAATTTTTCGGTTTAGAAGGTAAAACATCTGAAATTGTAGGTTTACGCTAAAACGTAAAACGTTTACGTAAAAAATCAATGAGTTTAATTATTTCCAAAAATTCTACCCTTAAGGGGTTAAAGGTCGCAATTTGTTGGCTTTATATATATTTGCTTCTTTTTATGATGTAGGGAAACAAACGAGAGATATTTGTTTGTTTGAAAAGTCTAATTCCTTGGGCAAAATAATAAAGGTTACATTCGTTTTTCGCCAAACGCCAAACTAACGTAGGTAATTTTATGAGTGACGTTTTAGTGTCGCATTATTTACGCAACATTCGTTTTCATACTAAATTAATTTTTGCTCCACCCGAATCGCGACCAATCTTCTGCGCTTCGGATTTAGCAGACTTGTGGCCCTCGCCAGGACATCAGTCCAACTTGTGCAAGGCCTTGCAATGTTGCATCTTCCAGTAACGACCTCGCCACTCCAGAACTTTAAGTCCTATAGGCCATCTTTTCAGCGAAAACTCTGGTCTGCTTAATGCAATCAAAGTTTGGTAATTCTTGGGGTTATGTCGGTAAGGTACCTCAGTTTCCCTTGCCGTGTTTCAGAGTCGGATTCGATAAATACCTTCTTTAAAGTCACCGACTTTCTTGAAAATGGGTGCGACATGGGTATTCAAAATGACCTTAGTTTTATCCATATTTATCGTAAAACTCGTGCGGAAGCGCCACTGCACTGTCTTCTTCATAGTATTAGATGGTGAGTGGTGTATTCACTATGAATCTTATTGTAAAGCCTCATGACTGAGGTTTTGATCGAATAACCGGTGTGACTGTTATTTATCCACGAGCCCTTTATTTAGGTAAAACTTATGAGACACGTCATTTAAGTTTCGTAAATCCTAATTTTAAACGTATTTATCTACGATACAACATTTATTATTGATTTTATAATAGCTTATTTTTGGTCGCCATCACTAACTGCACATAATAAAGTCATCAAAATACGAAATCTTGCGAACGATGTCGCGGGCGGAGTGCTAGTTACCAAAAATACAGTGAATTGCGAAAGCGTAACATGAACAAAACATTCACAAAAGTTACAAATAACAAAGATATTCGATATTCAAATAACAATAAAAAGTTTAAAAATCCTAATTTCAAATATTATTGCATTCATTTATATTTCGAACGTGCTTATATCCAATCGCAGCAAATAACTTCTCCGCCATAACCGATTTTAAACGATCACAACCGAACGCGTTCGTTCAAAAGCATTAGCATTCGCGTGGATGAGTTTCGAGTTACTCCAAGTGCCGGAACATTAAAGGCTCGTTTGGATCTGATAGGGAGATTTCTTTAATTTTTGGAACATCATGAGTATGTATATTAAAGGTATGGCTTCGAAGTATATTTTTTATCGGAGACAGGATATTGGAATATGAATTTTCATACTCTTAAGGTGTTTTGAATGTTGTCGTGTGTTTGGATTATTTTATTTTATGTACATAATTATGTGTATGGATGTATCTTTTATATGTATTTTTTAATATTCATATTGTAAAATAAGCGACTCTTTGAAAATCAATCCATCTTAAGTTAATTTTCCATGTAATGACTAAATTATAATTACCTTAACCATCCACCAAAGCCTTGTTCTTCGTCATCCAAAGAATCGCCTGTTACAGGAACGTTTTCAGTACTTTCCGCTTCTTTTCCTTCAACTTTGATCGTCTTTTTCTTAGCTGTCCCAGAATTGAGTTTACTTTTCTTCATAATCTAGAAAAAAACAACGTTAAATGTAGATCATTACGTCAATGGGACACAATGTGATTTAATCACTATGTATGCTACAAAATATTATCTAAACGAATTGTGCAAAATCGGTTAAAACTGCTATTATCACAACATCATTTGAATGAAATTATGTTAGTAAATATAAAACTATTGCAGACAGCTAGAACAAATTGAAATGAACAAAAACCATTTGAACAGCAATTTGTAGGTGCCACAAAACTGTCTGTAGTGCGTACTGTACTGAATATTTCAAAAAGTTTCGCTAAAAACTATTGAAAACGTTTATCCAGGCGTAACTTTTGAATAGGCGAACCGATTTGACTGAATTTTTACTAGTTGCGAGGTAGTTTCTAGTGGAATTTGATGAGAGATGGATAAAAATGTTCTCTGTCAAAAACTAGCTAGAACATAAAAACGTATCGTCATTTAAAATTTTTCAATAGATATATTGGTCCAAGCTAAAAATGCCAAACTATTGTCATTTAAAAATGTGCACAAGCTTTTTTCATTTTTTCGGTACACACATTTAAATTTTTACAAGGCACAATACTTATTCTGAATATAAGGAAAGCTCTTCCATAGAACTCATGATTCCAACTCACGAACCTAAATGACTGAAAGAAACCAAGAAAACTCGAACGAGAACTAAGAAGCCACGTAACAAACACAAAGATACAAGTACTTTCCCGAGGCTAAACAAAACACTAACACGGGAACACCTGGGCCCCTAATCAAATATTATTTGATTCAATATTACCTCAGTGGCAAAGGGTGTGCGGTGAAGAAACAAGTGGCTCGGTCTCCTCACGCTGAACACTAACAGACCTAACGAACCACATTCAGCGGGAAACCTCTCAAACGCTGATCGATACTTTACGTGGTGCAAGTTTTTGAGGTGAAGACTTGTATGCAAGGAGCGATTAGCGGATAGGGAATTATGGCTATAGACTGACCGCTTAACTGAGACCATTCTGAAGTAGCTGCGTGCTATGGAATGGAATGTATTAAATTATTTATTAAAACTTCATAAAACATAAAAGTACATAGGAGGACTTAGTGTCGCCACAGGGAAAGTGACTTGGCAGTTGATAGTTCGCTGATGGGTATCAACATCTCTCTTGCTACCTTAGGAACGGTCTCCTTAAGTGCCTATAGTTTTTTTTATAGAAATCTCATTTAAAATTTGTTATAAGGCTTACTTTTAAATTATTGCAAAGGCGTTTCATCTCGAGGCTTAGCTTCCATGGCATTGCCTGCAGGAACTATATATTATCAGATATGAAAAGCTTACGGCCCTCGATAGGGTAACTTTCAAATTATTATTATACAAAATTCATAACCCGATCAGTAACTGCTTATAAAGGTTTATCTCCTACAAGCATAAACAATCATAGAAAAATATAAAATAGATTTAGATTTTTGAAGGTTCATTCTCGCTTATTGACACTTTTGAACATGAAAACTTTTAGTAGTTATCGGATCAACGTTTTCTATTGGTTTGGTATTGCTTCTTTGAGTAAAACAGCTCATTCGTGGAAATGCAAATACTCAATCAGCATGAATGACTACGATATTTCAAAGTGTGCCTGGTACATTTTTTTGTGGCATCTGTTTCATTGCATCCTGTATACAATTAATTCCTTAATGATCAGAAACACTAACAAGCTTCCACGCAAAACAAACAAAGAAAATATTAATTAATTTCCCCACTCAGTCCTTACCCCAACGCTTCGCTGTCGACGCCCTAACACGATTATGAATTATTACCGACGGGTGAATGAGTAAAATTCGGCTGTTCACCTCCCAAGGTAATTTGCAAGCTGTACGGTGAAAAAAATAAAATTGCTGGGAAAATATTCCTTAGTAAGAGACACTTTTTCAAAAGATTTTTTGGGTTCCGTACTGAAAAGAGGTCAACGAGACTGGACTGACACCCGTTTCTCAAAAAAATATCAACGCCTCACAAATAATAACACACAAGTCAGGTGATGTAAAATTGGCTGTTGTTATAAATCAATTATCATTATTTTGTAATTTAAATGTGCAGATTAATGGCCTAATTGAATTTAATATATTGACTTTGACTTCAACTTATTACTTTGAAAATATTAGAAAACAATTTTTTTTGTGTTTAAAAACGTTGTTTTTACACCCCACATTAGGATTTCTGCCTGTATCGTGGGTGTGTTTACTTACATTTAGACTCACATACACAAGACACTCAGATCCGAAACATCTGTAGGCCATACAAATGTTTGTTCCGTGCGGGACTCGAACCCGCGACACGCAGCACAGCATCCGATCTCTCAACAGTGGTTGAGCCGTGGTTGTGGCTGCAATGGATTGACGACACCGTTGGCGTAGTGACGCCAGCCGTATCGTCAATCTACATTGCAGCCATTAACATGCGCTTGAAAACATGTCACATTAATATTGCGATAATTCTCCTTGCAAAGCTTCGACTATTGATCTATCTGAATCGTTATAGGTAATTTAACAAGTTCCTGCAGTAAACTTGTAACTATAGCCGTTGTCATGTCAAAACTTACTGTAAATAAAATGTCCAAATGAAAGGGTCTTGGTATATTGGTAAAGAATGCCAAAGAACCTTTGTTCACGACGTTTCAATAATGAAATAAATGAGGCGAAGAATTCTTTACAAGTTTGAGTGACATGATTTCTGTTGTATATAGGTACAGAACCGATGTGTACCACTCCAACTCGTACCTGGTCATTTTATTTTTTGATTTTGTTCGCTATGATGCCCGATGTTCGTTTTAATTTTGTAAAGAGGATTTATGACGTCTTTGAATACGGCTAATGATATCGGATTATATATGTGTCCATGCAACATAGTCATGACTTTGCATATAATTATGGTTGGTATATGTGGTAAATTATTGTGAATCTATTGAATTGCGATCACTTGCTCCTAATTGTGGATAGATTCTTTGGCAAGGTAATTGCGTGGCACTCAATCAATAACAATGTTTTCATTTTAGCATTTCGACAGTATTCATTGCGGTATTAACGTTTTCTAGTAGGTGAATTAAAAAATAATAATGGAACAATGGTTCATAAACTAATGGAACTTTTTGAAAGATCAAACAAAAATTAGTTCAAAAATTAAAACCAACTCTAAAAAGCATGAAACAAGAAAATATTCTCATCTGAAATTGTTATGTACAAACTATTCAGTAGCGGATAACCGTGGTCGTTACCACCTACCGTAACAAAACAATACATTCTGCAAAGTGACATACACACAAACCGGTCAAAAACATAACACCTTCTTTTTGCTTCGCCGTAGTCGGGTAATTAAATTAGGAGTAGCTATGTAAGGATTTAGCAGGTGGTTTTCTGTAATTTCGGCATAAACTATCCCATGGTGGTCCATGGTATAAAGGCGTCAGTTTATATTATGTATTTAAATAAATAATTTTCAATTCGAGCTAGTTTTAATTATTAGATTTTCCATAAATGTATTTAATTATATTATTATTTAATTCTAGATATTAATTCTATATATGACAAAGGTCAACTAAATTAATTATTTATCTCACAAACGTATTTCTTAATAAGCTTCTAGAGCTCAAGACTAGACTAATCTAGTTCATAATAAATAACAATGTAATCATAACTAAGGCTTACCGAAATCATTCATTGGAGATTAAAGAAAATAAACAAAGGCTCGTCTTTTATTATTTTATCATATCATCATTTAATACTAGCTACTACAAACGTAGGTAGTAGATAGTTGTCTACCCTACCTACCTATTTTTGTTTTTATTGTTCAAACTTCCCTGTATTCTGGCGAACAAAACAAAAAAAGAATGAGCCAAATAGGAGCAGCCGTTCTGAAGTGATGCGCTTACAAACATTTCGGCGATTCATTTTTATTTATATAGAAGAAAATGCCCAAAAATAAATATTGAATATAGTAAAAAACTACCTACGATGAAAACTTAGATTTTAAACATAAACTTAACAGGAAGGAATTTAACCTTAATCCAGAATGAACACATCGACAGGTAAGCCGCAAAGCTGAAGAAAAAACACGTTTCTGCTTTCTTTCTTAATGACACTTCTGAAGATATAAGGAAAATCAAACAGAAAAGATAAAATAAAATAAACTTCTGATCTCTACTTAACTTACTGCTCTGGTAATGAAATAAAATGTGACAGTTTGTAAGAATGTTTATCATTCAATCACGAAACAACAGAACAGATTTAAATAAAACTTTGCGGATGGATAAACCGTGTCCTACTCTAGGGATAGAGCAGGTTTCTTAATTTATTTGACCAAATAAGTTTGTTTTTTTTTGTGATAGTTTCCCACAAACTGTGAAAAACAGGGGGTAATGTTATAGACCAAAACCAAATAGTTATCCTCCCACCACCAAGATTTCCTTCTTCTATTGGAGATCACGGTATATTCCACACATATAGTGATAGGAAGCTGTTTCCCTAAGAAACGAGTAAAACTGCGGGTTAAAACTAGTTTACCAGAAAACCGTGTCCTAGAAACCGCTACAAATTAAATAAATAAACCCACAAAAAAAATATTATGACACATTTTACTGCAGTTTTCCACAGATTAATTTCTTAAATTACAGATATGTGAGTTAAAAATTAATACCGCAGTAGCGATAAAATTTTATACGTTCATGAAAATGGAGGCTTTGTATTTGTGTATTATGTCTACCTACATGTAGGTGATGTTAAGAAACGATGGATGGACTGTGTGATGAATGAAATGGCTAGAAAAAAGGTGACTCCTGAGATGACAACTAGATGTTTGCAAGAAGAAGAATCTGATAATCGATATATATATATATAGCTAGCCAAAGACATGTGACGCTAAGAAACTAGGAATTGTGTGAAATGGTCCAACCCAAATAGAATGTATTATTGTCTTTAGCAACCACATATGTAACTACATGAAAGTGAAGCTAAAAACGATGGATGGATCATAAGAAAAATGATATGAAGAATTAAAAGCAAAAATCTTTTAAAAATAAGCTTTAATTGAATAAAAAGTACGATATATAATTACATATCCAATGAGCCCAAACACAATGGTGCTATCATATTTGGTTGAGGAGTTGCTAAGGCCACCTTACAGCTCCATCATGAGAACATCCCCAAAATATCATATTTTTTCTTTGTTACCACAATTACATAACTAGATACGCCAAGTTTCAGCTTAATCTGATGACAGGTAGGTAGTGCTTGAGAAATCGATTACTACAGACGTACTACAAAAGCAAGCAAAAAAAGCTTGTAAAAAAGAGAACGTTACAAAGTGAAAAATTACTTTAATTTCGGAAGACCGTGTTCCTGTTTTTGTTTTGTTAGTTTTTTGACACCGACTCCAGAAAATGAAGTATTTTTTGCTTTGTAGTGTTTTTTTTTTTGGAAGTTGAAAAGTAAAAAAAACGTTCAATGTTTAGTTGTGGATTATCCGAATTGCACTAAGTTACGCCAGAATAGATTATCCAAATAACATAAAACTTGAACATAACCGGTGAAAGTGAATTGTACACATCTGCGTACCCCTTTAGTGATGTTATGTTATGATATGGCCTAAACAATCAACAACATGCGATTGCAGTAATTCCGAGAGATTTTCCATTCCAGAGTTCTGTTGTATATCACCGAACATTTTCATCAGATCATCGCCAAATTCTAATGGGACCACATGAAAAGCACCAGTTTTCAAATAAAAAAAAGAATCATCAAAGTAGGTTCCAAGTAAATAGTTCTCACATAAAAAATACATTCGATTTCAGGAGCTCCTCCTTTTTGAAATCGATTAAAAAGGAAATTACCGAGATGACCATTATAGAGTAGTATCCAAGAAGATGAAAACAAAGTCTTGTTGCACCGACCCCAATAGATTGGGTTAAGGGCAAGAGAATAATGGTGATAGCTTCATGTAGGTACGTTGTACATTGTCTATAGAATCGCTAACGAACTTGTGTCTTCGACTTGGATAGGCGTTACGGTTGTTATACAGGCTGTTGTATTTATTTGCACTATAGCTGTGCAAAAATTATGTCTTCATGTAATGTTTATACACACATCATGGAAGTATTCTCCAGCATCGGTATGGAATAGAATAGAATTTATCTTTATTCGAGTATCTATGACTCAAAACTGGTTAGTAAAACCCAGATGATCAGGTGGCATAGCGATGATTCAATTACACAATCAGTGCTGACAGCTTTCTACTTATCAGTTTTCCGGATTTATTATCTATCATGACTATCTATAAGAATAACTTAATGTTTTATTTATCAGATTTAAAAACTTCTCTGAAAAAATAAAAATTTCACCTCCTCGTGAAGTATGCCTACGATTTATAAATTATTGATCCTTTAACAATCTATTTTTGTCATTATTCCCGTATTTATATATGTGATGACACAAAATTATTTTAAAAAGCTTTTTATTTCGCTGAAATTGATCACTCATGCCCTAAAAAAATAGTTTTGCATTGCACGCACTTAAACCCGTAAAAATATTTGAAGTGTCATTCCGTAGTACTCGTCGAATACTTTTTAAACCAATTTAACTGCAAAAAAATATTCTGTATTCAGTTTCAGTGTAATAATTTTGTTGAAAAAGTTAAAATGTTAAGGATTATTGCGCCATCGTTATTGAAAATTTCTGTATTTTGTTGGTGAATCTTTGCTAGTTTATGTTTTTTTTGTAGTTTGTGTATTTTGTTGTTTGTGTCAATTAGTTAGTCCAAGAGCGAGCGAAGTAAGGTTGGAAGCTTATAATACCCCGACTCGGGTAGGTTAGGTTTGATTGTGAGTATAGCGCGTTTACACAACCAAGAATCTAGATCCGTTTTACATGACAGGTCTCCGAAAGCTGAACTTATAAGTTTGTCGCCGGAGGAAACGATTCTGTGAAGTGTAACTGGCAGTGTTACCTGACCGTGTTCCTCCTCCAACCTAAATGCTGGATCGCATAAAAGTTGTTAATCGCATATTTTCTATTCAATGCCATAAGAAAGAAGGCATCAGTAAAGATTTCATCTCATCAACTCTAGTTCTCCGACTTATGACAGGGAGGGTTTGCCTGACATCTCCAGAGAAAAGTAATGTGATCTTGCCCATAGACGTCTCATGACCACGGCTTCAACGGCTTTCTTATTTGATTGTGCATTCATTCCAAACGATAAGACATCAATCCTGAAACACTCGTTACCAAACATATCGGTGTATCGTTGCTGTCTAAATCGTTTGGGAATTTAAACGTTGTCTGAGCCGTTTTACCGCCAGGATTTAACGTGGTTGCGATGCCTAAATAAGCCACAGCCAACGCATTTTTTTCTTGTCGTCTGATTGGAGCGAGAATTGCTTTCCATTAATAGATAATTCTAATGCTGCCTTGGGCGTCTAAGAAAAATAGCTGCTCTTCATCATAAAGTACACTTTGGACAAATCTGTGAAATATTTCCCATTGTTCCGATGTAAAATTTCATAAGGTGCTATGTCAGGCAATTCACTGGATTTGTAGTTTCACTCGGCTGTATATTCACGAATCACGTGACGTTGCTCAGATGTTTGAGGTAGGAATTGAACAACAACGATATCCTGAATATCACAAAGGAAACTATTTGTCACCCTTTCGTCTGTTGGATTAATATCCTGCTCTGAATATTGCGCCATTGAAGGCGTAAGAAGTCTTCACATAGATATGGTCTATATTTTTCCCACAACGTCAAAGGATCTGAAAGACTACAGAACATCAACATGCAAGACGCAAGCATTAAGAACTATCGCTGACACAGGCCTACTCATGTATATCGTCCCAGTGTTGGTCACCTTCAAGCAAGTGAAGGTGACCAACCCTTCACCTACATGTTGCTTGAAATGTTGGATGCTCTACACCACCAACTATTTATAGAAAGGTGAAAGAAGTGGGCTTCGAACAGTATGCAGCAGTTTTTTTTATAACACGCTTATGTTCTTTTCTTTCTTTCTTACCCAATTTCTGCGGAAATGAAAATCATACACAAAAACACGGACATATTTATTTTGTCGATATGGGGTTTGGTCTAAGAGCGTTGTAAGTGCTGAGTATTTACTCTTTTCAGAGATCTAACCATGTTTTTTCGGTTTCTTCAAAAAAATTGTTGGGTAGCCAGGATGGAAAGAGTTTTTTCCAGTTATCAATAAAACAAAGTAGATAAAAGTTTCACACTTTATAAATACAATTCAGAACAGAAACAAGGAAGCGATAAAGAACATTATGCAAAATTTAGAAGCACATAACTGCAAATTCTAGAAACTTCTAAATTAAGGAACTGCGCTCTAAGACTTCATGTTATGTAAGTTGTGTAAAATTTTCACCTCCTACCTGGTACAGTTTTGTAAGAAGAGAAGTTTCGGTTATTTTAACCCTTGCGGTAACCGAGGTGTCTGAACAGGTATTTTATTTGATGCACTTGTATACAACGAAAAATTTTACAAAGCAAAAGTTGTGTGAAATATTTTGAATGCAGTATTTTTATTAATAGAGTGTGTTTAATTATCATTAATGAAAATTGCCTAGACTAGAGAATGTTGACGTTATTACTTTGTTGAATGAGGTTTGTGTTTTATATCTTCGATCCTGGATTGAGAACGAGATAATTCTATGAGAGCGGATTATTTGATTTTTTCAGAGGTTTTGGATTTTCTATTTAAATAATGTTTGTCTTCTTTCTTCATTTCTTGGAGTCAATATTTTCAAGCAAGCCTCTTTATTCTTCATTAAATAAATGTAGGATTTTTAATTCTTTACAATTAAAAATCCGCAACATCGATTAAAGAAGTTACTAGAAATATGGAACGCAGCGGTGACAGAATGTCTGAGAGAGCATGGTATCAACAAGGGCGGAGATAAAAAAGGTGAACGGCGAAGAAATAGGAAAATTTAAATCGCTACTAAGAAAAATCGGCAAAGTTCGAGTCGGACTCGAGCGCGAAGGTTGCGTACCACTATCGCAAAAAACGGCAAAAAGATCACGTTTGTTGTATCCCCCACTTAAATATTTATTTTATTCTGTTTTTAGTATTTGTTGCTATAGCGGCAACAGAAATACACCATCTTTGAAAACTGTCTAGCTATCACGGTTCATGAGATACAGCCCGGTGACAGACAAACGGACAGTGAAGTCTTAGTAATAGGGTCCTATTTTTACCCTTTGGGTACGGAACCCTAAAAATTATGGAGTTAGTGTTAAGCGAGCCGAAATAAACGAAAATAAGAAGAAAGTGTTTCTATCATCACGCCCTCCTACATAAATAAATGATCTTCAAACTTATACTCTCCATTCAATGAAAGACAACACGCCGTAGATCACACAATTGCATGCCCGCGTCACATCGGCTTGCGTCAGTTTATTAGAGTGACCACCAGCCGTGACCTGACAACTACGTAATTGTAATCCTTTGCCACCATTGTGGACGTTATTGCTCCTGGTTTAGTTCAACCCTTGAGTACTAGATTAACTTGATATCCAGTGATACACTGTGTGATAATGAAAAATTGTTATGAATAGTTCAATATGTCGATTGACACCTAGTGGTAATTTTCTGGTGCTGTGTAATATTATGAAAATGTTTGCCATATTTCCCAGAACCCCCTCAATACAGCTGAAATGGTGCAGTAATCAATCTAAAATTGTTAGTCGCAGTGAAAAATTGGAAGAGTGGTATTGCTAATAAAATGTGAGCCAATTTTTGAAAACTAGATTGTTAAATATGCCAGTTTTAAGAGTTTCAGAAGAATCAAATTATAGAATAATATTTTATTTACTCACTAAGTGGCCATCTTACAGCCAGAAAATTAAATGTACTTCACGCTGCATTAAAATTACACAAAATCCCTCCCCTATGATTCTAGACCCAAAAAAACCGGCCAGGTGCGTGTCGGACTTCGCACATTAAGGGTTCCGTACCAAACCGTAAAATTAAATTGGTAGTTAAAGGAAAAATGAGGGCATTTCAAAGAAAAATCTGATTTCACAATATATTGGTATTTGTTTGTAATATATGTATATGTAACTAGCACTCCGCCAATGACTTCGTTCGCGTAATCTCGTATTTTATTGTACAGATGACTTTCTTTTGTGCAGTTAGTGAAGGCGACCAAAAAAATGCTACTGTTAAATCAGTAAAAAATGGGGTACTGGTAGATATCCAGGGTTTATTGATTTGGGATGATACGTTAATTATTTTAAAGAATAATAAATTTTAGGTTACCACCACAAAGTAAAACTCCTGCCCTAAAAACTTAATAACCTCTTATTGCCCCGTTGAGGGTAGAGTTTTTAACAAACTAAATAAGTTATTCGGTAAGGGAGATACGGGAGAATGACACTTACATCTAGTCAGCCCTAGTCAACCTCACCTGCACGCTCTGGAAGTTTGTACACACACACAACCAGGGACGAAATCCTTTCAGCTGTCGTGGTGCTCCCTGCTAAACAATTAACGAGGCAATGGCGACCGAGCTGTGGCGTTATACCGCCACAGCACTGGTGGTACATCAGCCTTGTTGCCCAAATAGCAGCTTGGTGCTCAAAACAAGCCTTTAATGAAAAGTTTGCCCAGATCCAAAGAAAATGCAGACAGGATCACAACGCCTACCTGCGTCATATATGTGAGGAAATTGAAGCTCATGCAGATAGATAGAAATCGAGAGACCTGCATCACAAAATCCGGCTTATAACCAAAGCGATTCCATCTAAAACTTGGGCCACTGAAGACTGTGGTCAGCGAACTGGAGCAGATATCTGAGGCTTGGAGATGTTACTATAGGTCACTGTTTGAGGATCCGCAGTCGGAAGCCTTTACACCTACTGAACCTGAGAGTGATACACTGGAGCCAGACATTCTTAGATCTGAAGTCAGAGCTGCCATTAAGCATTTGAAGAATGGAAAGGCTACGGGTTCTGATACTATCCCAGTTGAGACTAATTGAGCATTGCGGGAACGCGGCGTTCAGATCTTTAAAATCATCTGCAATAAGATATGGTTGATAGGAAAATGGCCGACGGAATGGGCTCACGTGGTTCATTCCTCTCCACAAAAGGGTTCGACCAAAAAGTGCAGTAATTACCGTCTGATTTCACTGATCAGACGGTTCATTATAGCAAAATATTACTGCACATCCTTAACGAACGGCTGAAGGCACACCTGTCTAAAGAAATCGCACGAGAACAAGCTGGGTTTGTGAAGGGAAAAGGAACTCGGGAGCAAATTTTCATTGTTCGTCAGGCTATCGAGAAGGCACGAGGATTGAACAAGCCGACCTACATAAGATGGAGCGCGTGAGTCTTGCAATCGGATTGAAGATCACCGGAGTAAGACCAAAATAATGATTGTGGACCGTAGCAACAGCAACTTGTCGGCTGTGACACCAATTGCCAAATTGCCGACCGCTCTGACAAGAGCGAAACGAAGAAGAACAAATAAGTTATTCACTCATTTCTTCTCTTTTTTATTTTTCATTTATGTTAGTTACATTTCAAAGAAAGATCACCTCAAAAATCTTTAACACCCCTTAATTATATCTGAGAGTAGTTAAAAAAACGTATTATGTCAATTTTGAACATTTCCTTTACCCAAAAGGAATTTGATTTTTAATACAAACAAAGCTTTTACCCCCTTTTCACCCTCTTAAAGGTTGAAAGTTCTGGAGGGGCGGATACGTACCGGAAGAGGCAGCGTTGGAAGGCCTCCCTCTAGATGGAACGACGACCTGGTCAAGCAGTACGCATAGGAGCAATCAGTGTAGGCACGCTTGACGCTTGCCTGTGTCCAGCAGTAAACGATTTTTGGCTGAAATGATGATGATCAAGAAAGGTTGAATTTCTGAAAATTCCTTCTTAATGCTCCCGTAGACCATAAACCCGTACAGCAAAAACGAAACCCTGTGCCGTAAGATTCTTAGCCAACTTTAATACCCGCTAAATCATATGTTGGGGTAGTTTTGAAAATCTTATAATGACAATCCTTATTTTATGGTTTAACTAGCTGTCCCACGCGGCTTTGCTCCCGTCAACTGGCTGCCTACCTTCCCATTAACCCTACCTACCCTACCGTACCTACACTACACACATGATTGTTACGTAACTTTAACCGCTTACGCAGCGCACGCAACGGAAACTCTAAAAAGAATATAATACCTAATGTTTCCCGTTTTTGCAACATTTTTCATTTATGCTCCGCTCCTATTGGTCGTAGCGTGATGTTATATAGCCTATAACCTTCCTCGATAAATGGACTATTCAACAAAAAAAGTATTTTCAGTTCTAACCAGTAGTTCCTGAGATTAGCGCGTTCAAACAAACAAACAAACTCTTCAGCTTTATAATATTAGTATAGATTAGACAATTTCAAGTTTATTAACCCAAGGCATGAAATTCTTAAAAAAACATTAACAACTATAAAATCGTCTTTTTGGAGTACTTTCGAAAAACTAATAATGACAACCTTTTTTGTTTACCTAGATTGGTATTTATATCGAGTTTCAAGTTTATTAACCCAAGAAATAAGATTCTTCAAAAAAACTTTAACACCCTAAATCATCTTTCGGGAGTAGTTTAAAAAAAAGTAAAATAAAAACCTTTATTATTCATTTAGGTTAGTGTTTGTGCCATGTTTCAAGATTATTAATCCAAGAAATCAGAATCTTCCTTACAAACTTCAATAACCCTTAAAACATCTTTTAGGGGTAGTTTCGAAAAACAAATAATGACATCCCTAAAGGTTGTACGTGTGGTACTATTTGTGCCAAGTATCAAAAATGTTGGTCGAAGGAATTAGATTTTTTATACAGAGTTTCAACCCCTTGCCCCCTTAGGAGGAATTTCCAAAAATCCTTGCTTAGTGCTCACTTACATCACTTGAGAATCCTTTCTTTCAAATTTCATATTCCTAGGCCAAGTGGTTTTGGCTGTGCCTTGATCGATCTGTCAGTCTGTCAGTCAGTCTGCCAGTCAGTCAATCAGTCAGTCGGTCAGTCAGTTTCTTCTTTTATATATATATAGATATTAAACATTGTCAACAAATTTGAAGTTTATAGGTCAATGAGATCTTAAAAAAATCTTAGGAACAATATTTTGTAACAAAAAGCTGACTTTGGTAGCTTCTCATTCCTTTGTATATCAATACTTAAAAGCATTTAAAAATATTTTTTGACAATTTGTATGGCTTTGGTCAACAAGATGTGAAAATTTGTAGCTAAACTGTAGCTTCAACCCTTTGACTGTATAATCCGTGTGTCTGAAGGTGGACAGACAGACAGACGGACACGTGAGAGACAGCAATAGGGCTGCGTTTGGACCCTTCGGGTTCGGAACTCTAGAAACGGAGAAAATATCCTGTTGCACCAGAAGTCTCCATTAAAACCTCATATGCGAAAAGGCATCCGCTTTGTCAACAAATTTGACAAACATTTAAATATTTATCCTGGGTTTCCTCTATCTGGCAGAATTTTGATGCTCCGAAATTTATGTGGCATAACACACTTGGCATAATCTTCTTTAGAAGAATATTTTTAAAGCTTAAAAAATATTTAATATAATTATCGTTTCGCCGAATGTTTATATGGCCGAATTTACAATGGGACAATTTTAAGTTGTTTAATTTAAACAAATTCTGTATTAAAACCAATGTCAACATTCAAATAATTTAAAAAGACACATCTTTTTATTACCCGGCCTAATAAGTGATGGGCATTATTCAAAAAGCCCGGTCAATTTAATTATTTAATTAGTTTTTATCATATTGCCTACTAATTTTAGTGGGCATTTCTATAAAATGGATTGTTATGAATTAACTATGAACTTTTTGTAATGTGATAGATGAGTATTTCAATTATTATGGATGTGAAATGTATGCCAAAAGACGATTCTGACTATGAACTTTCTGCGATATGATGGTTCTGCCTTTTAATGATTATCGATATGAAATTTATGCCAAAAGATCATTCTGACTTACAAAATTATGAGTTTTAATGTATGATAAATGAGTGTATGCCAAATGATTGTCTGCGAAATGAAATTTACGCCATTCGTTGTTATGCAAAGTAATATTATGACTAAAAAAGTTCTGCTATAAAAGGTAGACCCATTTATCCTATGAGTTAACGAGAATAAAATAAATCTATAATAGACTGGCTAATATGCAAGAGTTAGGACGGCATTGAAACTCTTTTACATAGTATGCCATGACCAGTGTGCTACTTTTTTTGTCATTATATGGCGTTAAAAAAACTTTAAGATCTTTTTTGAATTTCGAAAATTAAAGCAAGCCGATTTTTCTTCTTCATTTTCATTCGACAGTTGTAATCATTTCAGCTGCATTGCAGACGATTGATATCGAACGGTCGCTACATTATCAATAGGACCGATCTATCAACGTCGCCATGCTTTGTATCCCTCGGTAGTATCTTCAGCGATCTTATTCATCCATTTCACTTGAAACTGAAGAAAAATTAATTTATTTTTGACTTTTACTGAGTAACTATTAGTATTCCCCTTTTTATGATTACTATCTTTTTGTCTGTTTATCTTGCCTTTAGATCACAATTTTCATGATGGTAATATGAAGATCTCTTTATTATTATTTATCCTTTTGATAAATTTAATTCTGTGTGCTTGTGAATTAGTAAGATCTCTATTGATTTGGATTTGAGCTTAATATTTCAGAAAACCAAGCAATAAAAAAATGTGACGGCCAAAATTTTATCAAAAACATTTGCTGTAACAAAATTATTTCAGTGGCACTATTGATAAAAGACCCGGCCAATCGGTGTTTTAAAAATGCCTGAAACAAATAGTAAACAAAATATAATAAATAATAAAATAAAAACAGATGAAAATATATATTAACACATTTTGTTAAAACATTAAAATATTGAAATCCTTCTAACAATAATACTAACAAATAGCAAACACGATCCAATGATTCCACTGTCAACAGCAAAAATACCAAAATAAAAACGGATTCCTATTCAAAGGTAGAATTTTCTATTAAATATTATACAGACGCAAATACAAAATCGAATCAAACTCCTCTACATTGTTTTGTTGCGATACAAAATTCAATTTAGCTTTGAAAATATTTTACGACACATTTGTAGAAAATGCATTTTCCTTTAGTTCCTATTGTCTATATACTTAACCTAGTCTCTGGAAGTTTCTGACAGTGCCTAGTAACAACAGAGACTGAATTTGAAAGAAACAAGATTTCCTCAAATCTTCGTGTTTAATTTATTGTCTTCAACATATTGCTGAAAGAGCAGCTACCAATTCTAAGCTCCAATTCTAAGCTTCGATTTATCTCAATTTAAATTTACATAGTATGAAATACTTAATTAACAATAACTACCTATATACACTTAAATAAAAATATAATAAAACTACTAACGCGTATAAAAGGACAGAGGTCATAGGGTGTCAAAAAGTTCGTCCACATCGCTGTCAACGTGAAAAGTGCCCAGAACGCTGCCTGGCAGCATTGCCACGTTGGATGGCAATGCTGATTCTCTGGCCAAGGAAAAGCCCAGCCCTCAGGTCACGTGAGGAGTTGACTAACCGTTTGCTTACATCTCGAAATACTCGAAGAGCACTCGGACCCCATGGAACTAATATTCAGAAACTTATTGCTTTAGTAATTATTAAATTTTTAATTAATAAAACCATTGTAAAATTGCTGAGTGTTAATTATAATCAGTTTTGAGTTATTGAACGAATCTTCAAATAGAAAAAAAAATATTTATATTACACGGAATCTGTTTCTGATAATTTTGCAGGTCCTTTACATTTAAATAAAACAGAATAAAACTTAAATTTTTAATTCCACGTGGTCAACCGTTGTCAACCGCTCTCACAGGAGGCTGTGTCCAGAATTCGAACTGTACAGAGAGCCATGGAGAGCTCCATGCTTGGCATTAAGTCAATAGAGCGAGCTCAAAACATTTCGATCCGAAGACGTACGAAGGTTTCCAACGTCAGGAAACGCAATTTGGAACTGAAATCGAACTGGACACCAACTTACTCCACCTATCATCAATTTCATTTGATGATAGGTGGAGTAAGTTAGTGACCGAATGGCGTTCAAAGATTGGCAGAAGAAGTATTGGTCGTCCAGCCGAGAGTCCAGGCGAGATGGGCAGATGACATTGATGCCATTGTAGGAAGAACCTGGATGAGGTTGGCACAGGTACGTTGTGTATGGGGGATCCCCTCACAGTGCTTACGTCCACGTCGTATCCCCTGGAAACGTCCCAGTTCTGACCACCGTAACGGAGTGGCAGACTGGGTACGGCCAAAGTGCACTGTGCGATCGTTGCTTTTTATTTTATTTTATTGCGGATTCAGCGATCATTGCGGAGGCTATGCCTAAACCCTCGCGGGACGCCTGCGGGCGGTTTAAAAAAGGCCCTTCTCAGGGCCAACCCAAAGGCCCTTCTCAGGGCCAACCAAAAGGCCCTTCTCAGGGCCACCCAAAAGGCCCTTCTAAGGGCCAACGCGACGCTTCAGCGTCGGAGGAAGGGCGGACCTTCTACGGAGAAGGGGCGGATGACCTGTCGGACTCCGACAACGAGTCTGTTGTGTCGGTGGCCAGCTCGATGGAAGTCGAGCAAGGTGTGCGATCGCAATCGCGGAAGCGGGCCTTCCTCAAGGAAGGGTCCGACGGCTCCTCTGCGTCGAGTTCGGCGAAGGAGCCGAAAAAGAAGGCTAAGGCCAAAAAGCCGGTGACAGAACCGGACATCCACGTAGTGGGTCTAGCGGATGCCCAACGCCAGCTGGATCTGGCTCGGCGTACGCAGCTCCAACAGGAGCTAGAGGAGCGCGTAGCTGCCAAGGAGCAGCGAGCGCGCGTATCCCGGGCCAGCTCTGGGTACGGCGCGTCCCGGGTCGTCTACTCGGACCATTCCCTGGCCGAGCTGGAACGGATGGCGGTGGAGGACGAGGAGGAGATAGTGGTGGTCGCCTCCAAGTCCTCCAACCTGAAAGGGACTTTTCAGAAGTCCCTTAAATGCAGGGCCGCCAGCATGCGGTCTATTATAGCGGAGCTGGTGCAGCGCACGGCGACCGACGAGACAAGGCAACTGCAGGCGAGGGTCGATCGCCTGCAGACTGAGGTCAGTCAGCTGCACCAGAAGCTGGCTGATGCAACGGCCCGGCCGACCATGGCTGAGGCCACGGCCCGGCCAATCATGGCTGAGCCGAGACCTGCGGCAGAGGGCCCTGCCTCCTCCAACCTTGAGGATATCATCCGCAAGGTTATAATGGAGGAGAGGGCCTTCACGAGGGCCTGCATAGCGGGCATAGAGGACCGGCTCCTGCCGGAGAAAAGCTACCGGCTGCCTCTAGCGGGGGCCAAGAGGAGGGGTGAGCCGGGGCCGACCTCACAGAGGGAGGAGGACCCCCTCCTGCCTTCCACCACCCCGACCAACCAGCAGGGCTGGACGAAGGTGGTCAGCAAGGGGAAGGGCAAGGGCAAAAAGACGGCAGCGGTCAAACCTGCCGTCCCCGCCACCGCCCCTCCGAGCCAGTCGCAGTCGAGTGCCAAGGGCAAGGGGAAGGGGAAGGGAAAAAGCTCCCCCTCAGCCGTCCCTGCCACCACCCCTCCCAGCCAGTCGCAGTCGACTGGAAAGGGAAAGGGGAAGGGGAAAAGTTCCCCCCCAGCCGGCGCCAAGAGGAAACTCGTTCCTCCCAAGTCCGCAGCCGTCGTGGTGACGCTCACCGCGGAGGCTGCGGAGCGCGGTGAGACCTACGCGTCCGTCATGATGCGGGCGCGTACCAATGCCGATCCCACCAAATTGGGGATTGGCAAGGTCTCATGCCGCCGGACACAGGCTGGGGCTCGGATATTCGAGTTCCCGGGGGTGGAGGGCAGCAAGAACGCGGACCTCTTTGCAGCTAAGCTGCAGGAGGTCATCGCGGACGCGGCCAAGGTGGCCAGGCCGGTGAAGTCCGCGGCCATAGAGGTGACCGATCTAGACGACTCGGTCACCAAGGAGGAGGTGGTGGCGGCGGTCGCAGCCACCACGCGGGCTGCGATGTCGCAGCGGTCCAAGGCCGGGGCATCAGACCCGGCCGCGGCGGCATGGGCACCATTCGCCTGGAGTGCCCAGTCGCCGTTGCCAAAGCCGTCCTCGATAAAGGACGGCTAGCTGTCGGCTTCAGCTCGGGTGCAGTCCGGCCACTTGAAGTCCAGCCTCTGCGGTGCTTCAGGTGCTTCGGCATCGGTCACACCCGGGCCCTCTGTCCGTCCAGCATAGACGGGACGGACAGCTGCTACCGCTGCGGCAAGGAGGGGCACAAAGCCGCCTCCTGCAAGGCCGCCACGCCGCACTGCGCGGTGTGTGCCGCCAGTGGCCGCCCTGCGGGCCACATTATGAAGGGGAGGAATTGCAGTCCTCCCCTCAAGAGGGGCAAAGCGCAGGCGCCGACCCGGCCTGTCGCCGCCACCGCCGTCCACGACGCTGGGGCCACGGTGGCTGTTTAGGAGGGGGGTGCGATGTCCGATTAATGCATAGAGTCGAACATCGCATCCTTCAGGCGAACACCAACCACTGCAGAGCGGCTCAGGATCTGCTGATGCAGACCGTGGCCGAGTGGTTGGTGGACGTGGCGGTGGTCGCCGAGCCGTACTCGATACCTGGCCATTGTCTGGGTGATCGGGACGGCTTGGTGGCGTTGGTGTCGTGGCCTGCCACGGACTCCCCTCCCCTATCGCTTTTAGAGAGGGGACCGGGGTACGTGGCCGCCGCGTGGTGAGACATAGCCCTGGTGGGGGTCTATTTCTCCCCAAACCGCCCTCTAAGGGACTTCGAGAGTTTTCTCGAGGTCCTTACGGCAGTCGTCGGGAGGGCGGCACCACGCCAGGTCGCCGTGTTAGGCGACCTGAATGCAAAGTCGGCGGCCTGGGGCAACCCAGCCGCCTGTTGCAACGTCCGGGGACGCGCCGCCGAATTTTGGGCGGCTTCGTGCGGCGTCTCCCTCCTAAACAGGGGGAATGTTCACACGTGTGTGCGGCAGCGGGGAGGGTCAGTGGTTGACGTCTCGTTTGCCACCCCCGTGCTAGCCGCCCGCGTTGTGAACTGGCGGGTGGAGATGGTGGAGACCATGTCGGACCACCGCTACGTGCGGTTCGACATCTCCACCCAGGGCCCGCGGGGGGGAATGGCTCGCTCGGGCCAATCTCCCTTCCCGCGGTGGGCTCTCACCCGCCTGGACCGGGAGGCAGCTCAGGAGGCGGCGTTCCTCCAGGACTGGCTCTCGCCCCCTGTGGAGGCCCTGGACGTTGACGCCACAGCGGTCCAGCTCCGAGGGTCCCTGACCGAGGTATGCAACTCCAGCATGCCTCGGTCACGCCGTTCGCCTCCACGTCGCGCCGTATATTGGTGGACGGAGGAGCTGGCGGGGCTCCGGGCCGCCTGCGTGGCGGCCAGACGGGTCTACACGCGGAGTCGGCGGCGCACCCACCGATTACAGGCCGGGGAGGACCGCCTCTACGCCTGTTACCTGGAGGCAAAGACGTTCCTTAAGTCGGCGATGTGCGCCGCCAAGGACTCGGCGAGGGCCGAGATGCTGGAGGGCCTCGACAGGGATCCGTATGGGAGGCCATATAAGGCGGCGCGGAACCAACTGCGCCCCTTTGGTCCCCCAGTGACGGAGACCCTGGAGCCGGCGTTGCTGGATGGGGTGGTCCGGTCCCTGTTTCCGCGCAGGGCCGACTTCACCCCACCAACGATGAACCCCCCAGGGGGGTTGGTGGCAGCGCCGGAGGAGGAGATCCCTCCGGTATCGGTGGAGGAACTTCGCACGGGGATCCTGAGCCTCCGCGCGAAGAAGACGGCTCCTGGACCGGATGGCGTCCCCGCACGGGTGGTGGCCATCGCAGCGTCCCTCATGGAGGAAAGGTTTCGGGACCTCTTCAGCGCGTGTCTTACGGCTGGGAGGTTCCCGAAACTGTGGAAGGAGGGGCAATTGTGCCTCCTCCGGAAAGAGGGACGCCCGGTGGACTCCCCCTCGGCATACCGGCCCATCGTTCTGCTCGATGAGGTCGGTAAATTGTTCGAGGGGATCATCGCCACCCGGCTAAATAGCCAGTTGCGGGAGGTAGGGCCGGACCTGTCGGACGCCCAGTTCGGATTTCGACGGGGGCGTTCGACGGTCGACGCCTTGGCCCTGCTGAAGGTCCAGGTGCAGGAGGCGGTGGAGTCGGGGGGCGGTGTCATTCGACATCGCCAACGCCTTCAACTCCGTGCCCCACTCCACCATATTGGAGGCACTCCGATACCACGGAGTGCCCCAATATCTGCGGGTGATCCTGGCCAGCTACTTGGAGGACCGAGAGGTCCTTCTCGTGGACAAGACGGCCAGGATCAGACGTTATGGCGCGGAGTCCGGTGTTCCGCAGGGGTCGGTTCTAGGCCCTCCCCTGTGGAACATCGGTTTTGACTGGCTCCTGCGAGGAGCCCTCCTCCAGGGCACGAGTGTCATCTGTTACGCAGATGACACTCTCCTCACTGCCCGGGGGAGGAGCTTTGGGGAGGCGGCCTGTTTGGCCTCGGCGGGCGGATCCTTGGTTGCAGAGAGAATCCGCCGCCTGGGATTGAGGGTGGCGCTGAACAAGACCGAGGCCGTGTTCTTCCACGGGCCTCGGCAGCGCTGCCCTCCAGATGCCCACATCGTCGTGGAGGGCGTCCGAATAGCGGTGAAGGCCCAGATGAAATATCTGGGCCTAGTGCTGGACAGCAGGTGGCGCTTCGGCCCGCACTTTAGCGGGCTGTCGACGCGCCTGCTGAAAGCCGCGGACGCCCTCTCATGGCTCCTCCCCAACCTCGGGGGGCCGAGCGGACGGTGCCGGCGACTGTATGCCGGCATCCTGCGCAGCATGGCCCTGTATGGGGCGCCCATCTGGGCGGACTCCCTCCAGAGGAGGGAGAATGCAACCGCCATCCGCAGGCCACAAAGGGCCATTGCACAGCGGGTGGCGAGGGCCTACCGCTCAGTGGGCTTCTCGGCGGCGTGCGCTCTGGCCGGCACCCCTCCCTGGGAGTTGGAGGCATGGGTGCTCGCCAGAGTGTACGATTGGACGGTGCGGCGTAGGGCGCTGGGTGAGCGCCCCGCCATGGAGGAGCGGGAGGCCGTGCGGCGGGAGGCGAGGGACGCCATCGTCCTCCATTGGGCGGAGGACCTCGCCACCGCCGCCTTTGGACGCCGGACGCTGGACGCGCTCGGGCCAGTCCTGCAGGGCTGGCTCGAGCGGCCACATGGTTTCCTCTCGTTCCGTTTGGTGCAGTTGTTGTCCGGACATGGTTGTTTCGGAACGCACCTGCACAGGATCCGGAGGGAGGAAACCCCAGCGTGCCACCACTGCGGCGCGGCAGAGGACACGGCGCAGCACACCCTCGAGGTGTGCCCAGCTTGGGCTGAGCTGCGCCGTGCCCTAATCGATGTGATCGGACAGGACCTCTCGCTTCCCGGCGTGGTCTACTCCATGCTGGGGAGTGAGGAGGCCTGGGCGGCGGTTGCCTCCTTTTGCGAGGTTGTGATGTCGCAAAAGGAGGCGGCGGAGCGGGCGCGGGAGGACGATTCTCTCGCGCCGCCGCACCGCAGGCGAAGAAGGGGTGGGAGAAGGCGGTTGTACGATCGTCTCCTCCCACCTCCTGGTGGTGACTAGCGAGCGACAGGCGCGGGGGCGCCTTCGCTCGCATTGCACGAGTCACCACCCTCGTCGGGCGGGAACGGCCGAGCACTCGCGGTCGTTCCCGGGCCCCTCCACTGAGGGAGGGGCGTGAAGGCCCCGCTGTAAAGGCGGGCGGTCGTCGGCGGGGGACTGGACGTAAAGGCTCTGCCAGTTTCCCAGTCCTCCTCCAATTCAAGACGATGCGGGAGTGCCGCTGGGTTATTTTAGTGGGTATACCGGATTCATTCCGGGGAGTCCCACATACCCCCCCCATTCCATTATGCGTAATGCATTTTTTCCCAGCGAGATCAAAAAAAAAAAAAAAAAAAAGGTACGTTGTGTATGGTTCAAGAAGGGAGAGGCCTATGCTCAGCAGCGGGCGAGGTCGAGCTGTAGATGATGATGATGGTGGTCAACCGTAAAATTATTTACATTTTATTGACTATGTCATTTTTTAAGATACAACAAATTAAATGTGTTTTAGTAACTGCTTCCAGAGCCTCTAGACAACGTTTTTGGAATACTTTTATTGTGCGTAAAGATAAGGAGTACATAGCCAGGGAGGTCACCATAAATCCTGAGAGGTTACACAGCGCGTTACGTTGGCGTAGCGATGCGATGTCGCGAACGCAACGCAACGCACTAATGAGACCTCAGTAGTCCTACGCATGTAAAACGTCGCAGCGACAGCGCGCTACGTATATGACACTTGTATACATCTTCTTACAATCGAACCATGATAGTTTTGACACGTCATGGTACGGGGGCAGAGGTCTTTTATTCAAGAGTGAATAGGTTATTTCTAGGCAAGCATTCTTCACCGTCGACAACATCATCGCTTACCATCAGCTGAGATCACATGTTTAGTGCGAGCCTATGAATGATAAAAATTTAAAGTGTAATTCTACGAGTATCAGCGTTAGCGACGATCACGTGACATGTCGATAGCGATTAGAATTACTATATATTTTTACAATTGCTGTCGCAACGCTTTTGTTGATAAAATGTCAACCTCTGGGCTGTTAGTAATATTTTAAAGTGAATCGTGTTTAAATCTTTATAAAAACCAAGCCACTTCAAAAAAACAAAATTTAACATCAAATAGGTGTTAAATTCTCAAGTAAACAGTGCAAACAGCCTTGAAAACTAAAACGTTTAAATCAATCACCGGACGACGTTTCTCCCCGCTGGATTCTAGATACAAAGGAAATACATTAAGACGAACTAAAGAGCTTGAACAGCTTGTTTATACCTAGAAGATCTCGGGCTTTTGTGACGAAATTGTTGAGATAAACTTTGTAGGAGACCCCATTTCCTGGGAATCAAAAGATGCTGCCTTGAGCGATCGTAAATCTCTTCTTGATCCTTAAATCGGTGTTTTTTATTTTGTTAAATTAACAAGAAGATTTTAATTTCATTGAGTTTGTCCTTATTTTAATTCCAATGGATAATTATGAGAAGTAATAAGGTATTTCAACAATCTCAATTTTTATTTAAACATATTTGTTGAAACCACGCCTTTAGACACTGACATTTAATTAATAATAATTACTATAATATTTTTCACGAATAAAAATATTTTTTAGTTTTAACAAATAACTGAAAAGAGAAAAACAAGTAATAGATATCATACTTAATATTATAAATGTGAATGTAAGTTTGTTTGTTATGCTTTCACGCAATAACTAGTGAACCGATCATCAAGAAACTTTGTACATATTATATTCTTGGAGGTATTAGAAGTAACATTGGTACATTTCATTTTTTTTTTAATGGCTTGTCTGCGAGCGAAGCCGCGGGTAAAAGCTAGTAATTTATACATTAAATATTATGAGGTGCTGCCAGCGGTGATATACGAAGTTTATTCGGTTTTTCTATAATTTTTGTTTGTCTGCAGGCCCGCCTTCAGCACCTCACAATATTTAATGTAAGTATAAATTATATCAAGTACCTACTTGTTTTAATCTTTTCAGTTGATTAATTTTTAGCAGTCGGGTTTTTGTTTTTTTTTTTTTTTTATTGCCGACTTTTTAGATTAAGTAATGAACGAGTTCTCAAAATAAGTTATGTGGCTATTTTGCTATCAAAGTTACGCTTATTTTAAATTTGAGCCCAAATAGGAACATAAAAGTGTTACAATAGTGTTAGTAGCAAGTGTTAGTAGCTTTCATTTGATATCCATATTGTTAGGATAACGAAAAAAAAATTATATTACCCCCTTTTTATTAAGAGAGGGGTTGCTAATTAAAAAAAATATGTAGCCTATGTCACCACCACAATTGAGAAAAATCCAACGACACCTCATATGTCATAATCCGTCAAGCCGTTTGGGCTGTAGAGCGTGTTATAGAAATGGACATACATACATACATTCGCTACCAGCTCCAGGTTCGCTTCCAGGTTGCCTGGAAGAGATCGCGGAATGCGATAAGGCTGCCCGTTGTATATTTTTAGTTTTAAGTTACTTTGGTTCCTGTATTTTCTCGTGTACAATAAAGTGTATATAAATATAAATAAATATATACGCTCGAAAAACATTACAGTCCTCCCATTTTAAAAAATAAAGAGCTGCCCTTGCTTCATTTTACATTTCATTTTTAAATACGAGTAGCAAGCTCAAGAATCCCTTTATTCATGTTACTTCTTACTTATATTATCAATGCAATGATCTGGATGGATGGATGTAGGTATGTTTGTTACGCAATCTCGTTAGAACGGCTGAACGGATCTGGATAAAATTTTGCATAGAGATAGATTATAATCTGGAATAGCACATAAGCTACTTTTATTTTGGTATAATATTCCCTCTGGATAATAAAACATTTTCCACACAGACGAAGCCACTGGCAGAAGCTAGTTCTCAATAAACTACCGACAATTTGCACTATAAATCTATACCCTATCATCAAACATAGGTCATGAACAGGGAGAGAGCTCGTTTCAAAACTGCTGCAAATATTATTAATATTCCCATTTTATAACGTACCTGCAATGCCTTGAAACGCTTTCAAACTCACACTTTGCATAATAAATCTTAACTCTATCATTGCCGGGACTTCAGGATACCGAGGGAACGCGTTTCAAAGCTGCTGCAAATATTCCTTAAACGAACACGCACGCACACATGTTTCAAATTCCCAAACCGATCTCAATAAACTACCTTCACTTTGCACTATAAATCTACACTCCATCATTCCTAGGTACCAGTACGACAGGACACCGAGGGAGCTCGTTTCAAAGCTGCTGCAAATTCCTTCAGTTACGGACGTCGTGTCTATAAAGAGCTTTAAGTTTTCCTTTTACTCGTGCAGTGTCACAGGTGAACGTGTTGGATGAAACAGTCTGGATATTTGAGCGTTTGTTTTGTGAGTTGGAGAACGGAAATAGGTGCGATCAAATCAAAAGTGTAATTTTTTGTATTTTTTTTATATAAATAAAAAAAAAGAAAGAAAGAAAAGAAAGGTAGACATATGTGTTTTGCATAACTAGTGTCTCCCGCTCAGGAGACACTAGTTATGCAAAACACAAACAATAATAAAAAATGAAAAAGTAAATAACCCCGTGCGAGACCAAAACGTCTCCTATCTCAGTATGTGCAACGATATTAAAAAGATAATAACGCTGCGCTAATATTCTGATAGGGCCCACTGTTGATGCCACGGACACATTCACGGAAACGGAACATTCATTATTTATTATTTATAAAATTAAGTTTAACACTTTTCACAATACGGTATTGCAATAAGATCCCGTAGAAAATAAAAATTAGTTAAAAATTTATCTAAGTAATATATCACTGAATGAACCAACGTTATCTATAAACTAATATTAAAAGGAGAGCTAAAATTGATTGCTTCTTTTATAAATTTTTGTTAAAGTAAATCTGGTTACGAAAATTCTGGGTATAACGAAAAGGTACGATCATAGTTTTACCCGACTACGGCGAAGCAAAAGAGAGAGTTATGTTTTTGCCCGGTATGTGTGTATGTTTTTATGTATGTATGTTCATCTGTTCCCTTATAACTTTAGTGAATAGTAAATTTTTATTTCCTAAATCATCTACGTTATCGTTATCTCTCTCATGGAGAGGATGCCTGTATCCCAGCAGTGGGAACATTATAAGGCTAACCTACCGTAATAAAACAATATATTCTGTTTTAGAGTCTGTGTTTAAGAACTGGTTCTTGCCATGTAAACCACTACTTCTTAGCGACAAATGTACACACACATATACACTACATTACTAAAATGCCAAAAGTAATTTATTGAAGAGTTCTGAAAAATTTCTCCGAAGTTCTTCATCAGATTTTGATGAAAAAATGGGACCACATGACAAGCACCAGCTTTCAAATAACAAAAGAATCATCAAAATCGGTTTACCCAATAAAAAGTGCCGAGGTAACAAACATAAAAAAACAGTCGAATTGATAACGTTCTCATTTTTGCGAAGTCGGTTACAAATGAAGAAGTGCCAAAAATCCTGCAAAGCGTGGTCACGTTCTTGCACAGAAACAATGGTGATTTAGACATTTTACCTTTCCATAAGGCCCTTGACCTTAAACCTGACCCAAGATATGAAGATTAGATTCATTCACCCAAAATTGTTACTTGTAACCAATCATTTCGAATGCCGACTAGGTTTATCCTAGTCAGTCTACCAAGGTGAATGGCTCTTGAATACCCATTCGCACTCCAATCTCTAAACTACTCAGTCATGTATACCTTCTCGAACTCAGGTAAACTGACAAGGTATCAATTAATCAATGTTCATCTCACAGTGAGTTCAGTAGCTAGGTACATACTTAATCTATCTCTTCTTGGACAATACATTAGATAAATGCAGTTAGTTCAACGAGATAGGTACAGTCTGGTGTAATTTATAATTAATGAGCATTTAAGATTAAACAAATGTTGCGAAGAGATGGATAAACCAGCTTATAAAAGAAGTCGTTTCGGTAGCGCCAATTTATAAAAAAAATAGCTGTTTTATTTATTAAAATACTATAAGTAACCTGTTTTCCATTGTTTATTACTTTCAGTATAATTATTATTAACGTTAAAATACACAAACCGTTTCCAATAACAGCAATGCCACTGGCAAGTAAATTGAGTGGATGACAGTTTATGAAACCACATCAAGTTATAATTATGGAAACCAACTGGTCTTTACTTTACGTGTACAGGAGGCAAACAAAAAAACAATTTTCTTTCAACTACGTGGTAATGTTATAATTAATCACTACTATTATTTGGTACTCGGTTTTGTACCAAAACAGTGCAGAAATGATGAAATCTCATTGTTGCACAGTTTTTCATTACTGCACTGTTTTTTATTTTTTATTTAGGTATGTATTTACCACAGAGGTTTAATGTCTCCCATTAAGTTTAATTTAAAATGTATGCATTAGATCAAAAAGATACTGGCTGAAAATAAAAATCGGCTGAATAAAATCGATTTTATGAAAAAATAAAAAAAATAAACAAATGGCGCGCATTTTGTACCATTGTAAAACTTTGATACTTAATATTTGGCAAGGAAAGTAAAAAAAAATGGAAATAGATAGTGATAGCGATATGAATACAACTCCAGAAAGTATAAATACAGCTGCAAATTTATTTGTTAATAACCTTTTGCCGCAAAAGTCGCGGGATAAATATTTTTCAATAAGATATTTTTTTTCTTTTGAGTTGGTATATTTTATCACAGTAGATTGTTAGTTGAAAAAAAAGTAGATTACGCACTTCGCTAAAGTGAGTAATTAATGCACTCGTGTTAATTTAGTGCCCTCGCCTGCGCTCGGGCACCAACATAACACTCATGGATTAATAACTCACCTTGCGCTCGATGCAACAATCTACTATTTTGTATTGTTTTTATTTTACCACTTTGTCGGCGTGATTAATATGTATATCCTTTCAAAGCTTTCTAGTACTAAGAGTCTCTGAGCTAAACTGCAAACGGACGGACATGGCAAAACTATAAGGGTTCCTTATCGACTACGGAACCCTAAAAACTTATCCCGCAACAGACCCGCGAGCACATTAAATTTAGTATATATTTTTTTTCTTTCAACGTTATTCCAACACTACAACCAGTCTTAAATCCTATAACTAATGATCTTTTTTCCATCCTTTAGAGGCTGAATAGTGACCGGGAAAGCCTACTTAGATTAGAACGAAGAACGAGTAGCCCGCCCTTAACCAATTTGTTAATAAAATGAGTATCATAATTCAACTCATCCTTCAGTACTTATGATAATGTTTTAACAAAAAATATTCATCTAGAAAGTGAAGGTATAAAACTGAGATTGAACAAGGGTTTAGACTGCTTTTGTTCAGTCAGGTAAAAGGTTTTATTAGGTATTTAACTACTAAAGATACGAGAAACAATATTCCCTAAAGTATCGTTAGATGATCTAGGATTATCGTAAGACGTTTTGTGAGCTGATTTTAACCCGGTTGGAACGGAGTTCGATTCATCAAATTTACAGAATTTCAATTTCGTAAAATATGACAAAATATAAAAATGATATGAAAATGAAATAACAACAACACAGCTGATGATCAATGTAAACACACGATAGCGGCTGCTAGTGTAGGTACTTCGGTTTTCTTCGTGCACCTCCAGCTCTCACCTCGGCGTCTTCTTATTGTGCGGATCTTCGCTTGTACCAAGCATGCAGCACGCTGTGCCTCGCACAGTTTATCACCCAAAAATGATTATTTATATTTATTTATATTAATAAAAAAGGCTATTTAAATGTTAAATTTATAAATATATTTGCATACTGTCAAAATTGACGACAAGTTGAATCGATTGAAAAAACTTTTGGTTTCCTAGATGATCGGTAAGTGTATCAAAAATCACTACAAAAAGATATCGGTTTTTGGTGTCGTTTTTTTCATTGTTGCACTTTTATCGTTCTCACAAACAAATCAGAACTATAACGTACGATAAGGAACTCCGATCCAATATAATAAAAAAAAAAATGAAGGTACTACTTTGTTCAATTTTGTCCGACCAGTATGTAGCCACGTGATGTTTCAGAGCCTCACTTGTCTGTACAACTGACATTCTATCAACGAAAGGGTCGCGATAGCGATTGTAAGAATGCCAAAAATGCATGGGAATGTCAAGTGCTATCGAAATGTCACGTTATCAATCCCTTCCATTTTGGCATTTCGACTACAGACCGTTCACTATAACTTGTCCCTTACCGCCATGTAACAGTTGCTTCTGTTAAAAGCTGCAGTAGCCTCTGTCGCGTCACGGGACAAGTTATAACGGACGCACTGTATCATGACGATACAGTGCGTCCTGACATCATATGACACTTGTCTATGGAATGCTCTGACATTAGTTTCATTGACATCGAACTCAAACTCAATGATACTGGTAGGTATATTATCGTCAGTAAGCTGTAAAATCCAATTTTCTTTATCTGTATCTCACAGGAATAAATCTTTGATTCCTCCAAGTATACTCAATAATCAGCCTCTGATTTCCTCTGTCATAAGTATGTAATATTCTCTACCATATCACATTCTGGCAGATCAAAGCCCTTCAATTTCCAATTTTCAATAATCTCACAATTTTTTCTCTTCCTTCTATGAATCGTTTTCATTATGACGTTACGGTATAATTTTGTAGAGCTTTCCACGCGAGCGAACTTGTCTCGCAGTCTGTGAATTGTGAAAACATTCGAGGATGGAATGCGCGCGCTGCTATCGCGGTTTAGATTATGGTTATAGGTAAAGGCAATCGTCAGTTTCGTTGTTGCTGTTGTCAGGGTACAGTTGTCTTAACTCACAAGATAAGACGAATGCAGTTAAGATAAAATACCTATTAAATATAATAATTTTGAGCGTTCCTTGGTGTTAATAATCGGCGCCTAAAAAATACAACTAAAAATATTTTTATTATTCGAGCTCTCGGAACGCTTATATTCGCAGCAAGTGGGATTGGTCATCTCAGTATTCCGATTTCGTGTGATCGAACAATGTTAATGATAAATTATGGATTCCAAAAAAAAAGTGTTAATTTTATCATGCATAGGTACATAAATTTACTCCACTTTTCCACAATCTTGAGATACATTTATTACCGTATGTTCATTAACTGAAAGTTATACAAACTCACGAGTCCTAAATCTAGGATAAAATTTCGTTTATTTTAGCCGTTCTGGCACTTGGGAGAATGTACAAAAATCATCAATAACAAGTAGGTAATTAATTACTTTTGAACATTCTTCATTTAAATAATTTATGCATTGTCCCAAGAAACAAACATGTGTGCAAAATTTGTTTGAACCACCGGGAAGTGGGTCAAAATTAACTTGCAAGTTTTGATTACCGACACCGCAGGACAGGTGAAACTAAAATGAATAAAAAAGCTTGTAAAAATCCTACTGTATTCAAAACGATGTTCTAAACTTAAATTCAAAAATAACAAAATTCTGTTGCGATACTATTCGAATTCAAAACAAAAAACCGCACAATGCGCAATTCTTTGAATACGTAATTTTCAAAATCATTTCATGGACCCGAATACACCCGTTTTTACGTGATTACCAGCGTAGTGCATTCAAGACGTCGCACATTCGTCTCCCGGACGTTATCTCGGGCTCGTGCACCCCACTTCATAAGTTCGTTTGTCTTGCTGAATGAAAATTAGAATCACGTCACATTCTGAAGAAAAAAAACAAATACTGTGTGATTTATGCTTCATTGAAGCATAAAAGATCAACCAACAATTCAGAATCGATTTTAGTAAATAATGCCAGCGTCATCGTTCGAATTCTCGCTCCGTACACGCCCGTTTTCGCGTGATTATCGGCGTAGTGTATTCAGGACGTCGCTCATTCGTCCCCCGGACGTTATCTCGGGCTCACGCACCCCACGTCACAGGTCCGTTTGTCACGCTGAATGATACTCAGAACTGTGACAGTGTAATACTGGGGCGACGTTCGAGCGATTAATCGGACCAGGGTAACTTTTCGAGGAGATAACTATTAAGCTTCATGTACTGTAGAGGTATGATGCAGAGGTTTAATTATAATCTTCTGAGAGTTTGGTTTTCTTATAAATTGTTATAGGCGTTTTTCCAGCTTCGTTAATCTAAATTAATACGTATTAGAAAGAGGTACAATTGTTTAACAATTCCTTTGTAGAAAGAAATCCCTGAAAGTACCAACAGATCGTATTTTGAAACTTATCTTACTGATACATAGATCTTCTAAAGCTAAGTTCCATGGGAATAATAAGATAATTGACATGACATTTAACACAATTGTATTATTTATCATATTGCAAATATTTTACAACTTCTTATTGTTACTCAAAGGACCTTATTTTAAAAAATCTCGCCGGTTTAAATTTTTATTCAAACCATACAGAATTTGAATTTAAAACCTGCTTATAAATAGCTAAAAAGTGTCGTGATTTTTATAAATAAGGGCCTTAACGTTTATTTTTAACCTTTGTCGCGACAATGGCGTTACGCCAGATGTGATGACACAGTACCACCTCGTCCATTATGCCCTCAACTGTCCAACTGACCACCCTTCGCAGCAAGCCACATTGCAATAAAATACACAAAATAAAGTCGCTTTTCTATTTTGTTAAAATTTCGCAATGTTGAATGACGTTTCCACCAAAGCGAAGAAATATGATGAATATACTTATGTAACCAAATGAGGTCAAGTAACATTACGTGCCATGACGTCACTCCTGTTTTGCCCGAAAGGTTAGACAGACGTTTTCCGATCACCCAATTTTCGGCATTTATAGCACAAATTCAAATTCTATGCCTAAGAATCCCTTCCAGTGGGTTCCCGCATTGACGAGGCGGGGCTCAGTAACCGTGGCTTGTTCACTCACGGTGAAGCGAAGAGGAACCCGAGGGAGGGACGTTCGTCAGGGCTTTGGCGACAAGCCGACGACGTAGCGTCTAACAAGAAGATTGCAGTGCTGCTTAGATTTATTCATGCACAAAAAAGGCTAATTTGAATTTTCCGATTTATTCCTATAATTAAAATAGGGCTCAGGACCGTTGTAAGCTGGCTAAAATTGGCAACAGGCAACAGTTTCTTACGCGATAAAATTGGTCACTTGTATGC
The DNA here is from genome assembly GCA_947562075.1 of Orthosia gracilis. Taxonomy (NCBI): domain Eukaryota; kingdom Metazoa; phylum Arthropoda; class Insecta; order Lepidoptera; family Noctuidae; genus Orthosia; species Orthosia gracilis. The sequence continues at coordinate 32,659,588 of OX387266.1, forward strand.
ATTTACATCTATTATGCAACAAATTAAATTAGGCAATTTTCCGCACTGCTTAATTGGACAGCTTGCTTAATTTATGTGCATGAAGCTGCATGAAAATTTATTTACATTGCGGCAGAGATTGATGGTTTAATTTACTGGTTATTTTTAAGAAACTTTAAGACAAGCATTGTGTACGTATAGTACATTCTTGGGAAGTTGCCAATAATTTAACTTATTGCGCTAAGGCTATAACGATTATGATGCGATACGCAACAACCTTCAACCCACAGCTCACTCATTCAGCAGACTCATTAAGACTGAATGAGGAGATTCAAACTCATTCAGTATGACAGTCAGTCATATTGAATCATACAATAAAAAATTTGGTAGTCCGTGCCCTGATTAAGAATCATTACCTGCTCTAATAACGATCTCTTTCTCGCTTATTCAAAAAATGCCTATAAAAATGATTCTGGGAATCGTAAGTCTTCAAAATAAATAATGGTGATCAGTTCAACTGTTCCTTCTGTGTTCTCACTGTCTCACAGAAAGCAACCCAAAATGTGTCAAGTATAACTTAATAATTCACGTTGTACCAGACGTTATTAAGGGTTGCCCTAGTAGTGGGCGTATATAAATAGAATTATTCACGACTGCTTGTGTGTTTGTTTGTATGTCACACAATGTACTATGATAGTGTTTTGAAATGTAATATTCTCTTTGTTTGGGTAACTAATTAGTGTGCGTATTATAAACACTAATTGGCACCCAAAGGCTAATGCTCTAACTAGATAATTATCACGCCTCCACTCTTCTCTTTATACATGCCTGTGTGTAAAACAAGCCGCTGCAGCGCTAGCAAACAAATTCTTGAATAAAACCGATAAAAATCCCTTTGTCGAATGGATCCTGTAAAGCGCTACAGCAATGCTTGTTGAAAAACATCAATTAAGACCAAGTAAACTTTGTCAAACAGAAAATACTGTTAGAGGATGCCTCAATTTTAAATTTTTCAACATTTCCCATCTCTAGGATTTACCAGTAGCATAAGGGTGTTGACGTATACAAATTATGTGAGAAGTTCTGCGTTAATTGTACACTGTGGCTTTGTTTAAGGAAGGCTATAAAACTTATCACCCTTCTAGATTTTAACGATTTTTCTTCGAACTTGGCGCCTTTTTTACATTTATGTTTTTTGTCAAGCTGGTGCCTTTTCACATTTTTATATTTTTGGTGGAATCATCATTACACAACTGTGACCCTTCAATCTTTTTCGTTTGTGGCGTCGTCGTGACCTTTAAAACATACTTGATGCACTATCTACCCTCGAAGGCATGTAAGCATGATTTTATTACAATGTATATGTAGACGGAACGATGTATCTATTTATGATGGTAAACTTATACTACCTACTCCTTTCAAAATTCATAATTAGTGTAGTAGCAACCCCTAAAGTTTAGGTAAAAAATTTCGAGGATGGCGGGGATGGTCCTTCTGTAAAATTTATATTTTGTGTCAGGGGTCACAAGCACGGCAAATTTGTTTGAAAGTAAAATGTGCCTATTTTATTCGAATTTAATTAAACCACGAGTTCCAACAGAAAATAATGAAATAACGATGTACAAAAGCATTCCATACTGGCATTATAATTTTCTTCGAATGCAAATCAATTCTGAAATAAACTGAATAAGAGAATATTTTATTTTATTTACTAGAACCGAAAAAATTCAACTTATATTATCCAGAACATTTTTTTCATTAACTCCTATGAGAATCCCAGCCTTGTTTCATCATCTTTTTAACTCTGTCATTATTTACATTTTCAAAGTCTTTTTCATTTTCAAAACTTTCTCACAAGGAAAAACCAACCGTGCCAGTTTTTTTTAGAAAATTGTCGCTGGTCAAACACCAACACGACATATCGTTCCATAACCAACATCCATGGATTTACGTGCTCTTTGAAGCATGGCTAGGATTGCGTTGAGTTGATCTCAAACGGGGATTAATTCAACGGTGAAATAAAAGAAAATGAACAACACTTTTCAGTTGTATGTCGGCTATCTGTTTTCTATTGAAGAATACTTACTTGGTTACAAGAAATATTATGTTTTTAAAGAAAATGTTTTCATGATAAAAATATTTTTGTTTATTTATGGATTTGTAACTCTTATTCATAAAAACGTGACATATTTTATAAACTCTGCATGAATTATAACCATCTTTATCAATGTAAAAAGACCAACTATATACGCTTTTTGAGTCCTATGAAATTTATGATTAATGGATTAATGTTCGCTTCATAAGGTTCTTATTAAGTTTGCTTTGGGTTTAATTTTTATTTTATTTTTACTTTCGTCGTTTTAAACAATGCACCTGACATGTTGTCTCTTCACTACCGTTGGTTGACTGGAAGAGAATGCCTTAGGCGTTAAGTCCGCCACTGTACCTTTGTTTATTTATTCATTTTTTATTATATAAATCTTTGTACACACAAATGTACACAGGCGGACTTAATGTCTTAGGCATTTTCTACCATTCGACCTCTGGGTGATGCACAGACAAATATTGGTAAGTGCAATATTGAAAGGAAATCACGATACCTATTTAGATTTATTCAGATACAAAGCTAGATAGATAGATACTCAAACATAATTATAAACTAAATACACGAATATACTCAAGCAATTAGTGGTAAATATTATCGCTGTGACGATACTACTGCCAACTTCTTACAAACATGCACGCGAGCTTTCACTTTGAATGCCAATCGGTTGGTTGCCATCCTGATTTCTTGCGGAGTGCATTCCACAGATAAATAGACTGAAAGAAGAAAGAGCAATGTATGAAGTCAATGCGGTGAGTGAGACATTGAAGAAGACGGTTATGTGAAGAGCGAAGAGTTTTGTTGTGGTTGGCGAAAATTGAAAGTGAGGGGCCAGATAACTAGAGGCGTTGGAAGAGTCAAGAAATGAAAACAAGGTAGTCAGTGCCCTTAGCTCTCTGCGCTGGCGTATGGGCAACCACTTAAGAATCGACCGATGCGCAGAGACATGATCATATTTACGCAGATTGAAAACAAATCGAATGCAGTAATTTAGAAGACGGTCAAGTTTGTTGAGGAGATCTGCATTTAGGTCATCATTCTTTTATCGCTATTAGGTCGTTACTTAACTAATAATAATAATATTTTTATTGAAAAAAGAGCAAATACATTTCACACTTATCAAAATATTATCACAAGTAGGTACATTACGTTAAAAGTTCTTGATAAACCCTTACGTCTAAACTAGGCCGAGCCTGTACCTTAGACGTTAGTCGCTTCCAATGTTGTTACAATCAGAGATGAGTAGGTACTAATAGTATGATTATACATTACAAGGCAAACATTATATTAATAAGAAATTCATTTACTCAGTGTACAACGTGGGTAGATTTGTTACTACGTTAAAAGAAAAGTATGAGTTTTCACATATTTTTTGTCTTATATGTACCCTACATCCAACCAAACATAACAAAAGCAACAAAATTCACGAACTTAGGCAATTTTTAGAAAACATGAAAGAAAATGATAATTTGTTTTTTCTGTTTTCTAACTTGCCGATAACGTCAGCTACATCGTCGACATTCCCTTGACAATACAATTGAAGGTCATCTGCATACAGATGATACGCACACTGAAGTTCGGAAGTAACGAGTTTAATAAAAATAGAAAACAGAAGAGGAGAAGAATGCCGCCTTGAGGTACGCCAGTTTTCAAATAACACCAGTATATCTATTTGTATTTTAGGTATGCATATATAACTTTAAAAGTCACCCCTAAGGCTTATACTGTGTAAATAACACAAGACAAAATATCAAAAACGAAACTTACAAGAATAAGACAGTAAATGTAACTCCGACAGCTGATCTTATTAGCACATTCTTAGAATAAAGTATAACTATATAACTATTGGTATTTTAAGTATGCATGTATAACTTTAAAGGTCACACTAAGGTTTATACTGTGCAAATAACACAAGCATAAAAACAAAAACGAAACACAAGAATAAGGCAGAATAAAAAAAATATAATGTACAAACAAAAACGGATTAAAATAAAACAAGAAATAACAAAACATTCACGAAAACTGACAAAAAACAGAAAAGATATTTAAATAACAACAACAACAAAAAACCTTTTAAAAGTTAAAATGTACCTACAAAGAATAGACAAATTTTTAAGTACTTAATCTATCTTTAATTCATCTTCTCACAAAACCTTAAACATTCACGACATATATCTCCCAGCAAATACACGTTGAAATTTTAAATAAATAAATCCTGAATCCACATTAAAATGACTTCAAGGAAATAAAATCAAAGAAAAACTGTCTCAAAATAAAAAAAACAAAATAACATCTAAATGTAACTCCGACAGCTGATCTTATTAACAAATTCTTAGAATAAAGTATAACTATATAACTATTGGTATTTTAAGCATGCATGTATAACTTTAAAAGTCACACCTAAGACTTATACTGTGCAAATAACACAAGAAAAAAAAAATCAAAAACGAAACATACAAGAATAAGACAGAATAAAAAAATATATATTATACAAATAAAAACGGATTGAAATAAAACACACGAAATAACAAAACATCGACGAAAATTTACAAAAAACAGAAAAGGTATTAAAATAACCACAACAAAAAAACCATTTAAAAGTAAAATGTACCTACAAAGAATAGACAATTATTTAACTACTTGTCTATCTTTAATCCATCTTCTCACAAAACCTTAAACCTTCACAACACACATCTATACATCTCCCAGCAAACACGAATGAAATTTTAAATAAATAAATTCTGAAGCCATATTAAAATGTCTTCGAGGAAACAAAATCAAAGAAAAACAGTGTCAAAATAAAAAAGCAAAATAACATCTAAATGTAACTCCGACAGCTGATCTTATTAGCACATTCTTAGAATAAAAAAAACGTCCGCGTAAAAGGAAATAAGCCAATATCAGCAAACAGCCTGTCTGACAGAATAAACCTTGACTTCTATAGCCTCCATTTGAACAAATATTCAGTACTTTCACTTTGTGGCATTTGACATGCCTTACATCGAGAATATCAAAGAGGTTTCTTTTAAAAACACTCAAAGCCGGTTTGGGACTCGACTTTCAATGGAGTGTATGAATATATTTATGTATAGCAGACCCGCTTTGGGCCAACAGATAAATCTTTCATTTTACACACTGTATCTCGTTATGTTTTTATTGAAACTCGGCCTTTAATCTTATTTGCGACAAACGTGAGTTTAATGTGAAAAGGTTTAGTGAGTTTTCTTAGAAATTTTTGGAATTTGTATGACCATAAAAGAGTAAAAAGTAAACAATTGCCGTTAGGCAGTTGTTTACTTCAGAAGTCTTTTTGTTTACATTGAATTTTTTTGCACTGTCAGCAACAAGTTCATAACATCTAATAATACAGGTAGGTAATTGAATTTAAACTTGTCTCAAATTAATCTTATTTTGTCTACTATTATGTATTAAAAAAAAAACTTTCAACGCTCTTAGTGAAGGTGATGTCACAAATAATGTTGCATGTTCAATATTGAAAATAGATCAAACCTTATTCAAATTAATCCCACCTGTGTTACCTGTAACGAAAATACTTCATCGAGTGTCTATCATTGTGATTTATGTGCCCAATGGGATTTCCCATCGGCAAAAAATACGAACTTCCATACAATATTTCCCCCTCTTAGGAGACTCAGCTTAAGTCTTCGGTTTCGCCCGCGTGAAAATCCGAAATTATGCCACAGAAAACTACTCATTGAAAAAAAGGCTATTATGTATTTTAATCTAGTTTATGAACTACCCGTCTGCTAAAATTCATCTAAGTCTGTTTAGTAGTTTTTTTTGTTGAAGGAGTAACAAACATCCAGCCGTCCAGCCAACCTCGCAGACTTTCGCTATGCATAATGCATTTTCTTAGAGCGTTGAGTAAGAAATTTGTGCAAAATTTCATGCTTCTAAGTCCAGTGGTTCAGGGTGCACGTTGTCTTTTCTATTAATGAATCTTATTTATGTAATTGTTGTGTGGAAGTCACATTATTTTCATCTCTACCGTGATAAGTTCAAACTCCACGTAACAGATGGCGCTAACTATGTGTTTCAGTGTTTCAAATACCGTAACACGAGACGAGACACGTTTACGAGAGGTTTTGTTTATTGCCCCAATATTGCACATTATAAGTGGTTCAAATGGATCAAATTTTGTAATATTAAAGTTGCGTACAATGGACGTCATGTAAGAATTATTTATAAAAGAAAAACTATATACCTATTCAGTATTTATTTGAAAAGTAAAGTAGGTATAATTTATAGTTAAAGTCTTACATCGTGTGGGCCAAGTTAATAATTGCAACGGTGGCATTCATTAAGTCTTTCAAAGTTAAGTGCACTGCACTTTGAAAGCCAAAGTATCAAAGTATGGCTCATTTTCTATGATATGATGATGAATCTCATATAACTACTAGAATAATTTAAAATAAAGAACAGCTGGATAGAGACTTTAATGAACTTCCCGAAGTAAGACTTCAGGACTCGGAGAGAATAAATAGAACACAGTTTCTAGGAAAATGTAGTTATTATAATAAAAGAGACGCGTCTATCACAGCTTTATTTGGTACTGGAGTACACGTTTAAACTCAGTGCATCAATTTAATGATAGTTTTTATGGTCGGCGATTCACGTGACACTGAGCACGGGTCGCCTTCAGAATACGAGCTTTGAGAGTTTGTTTACGCTTATTGCATTTTCGTGTTATGTACTGAGTTTACAGTAAATACCTCATTCGAAAAGAACAGCAAAAATATGTGTATTTATAGTGGCTGTATCTATGTCACCCAAAAATGAACTCTCTATTCATTCTGATCGTCTGATGTCAATAAAAGGCTATGTATTTTTATCCGAAACGATGATAAAACTAAATCCAATTAAACTTCCTTAGAAATAGCTAAGGTGCGACATGCTTAATGACCGCTTTTATGGCTGGACATAAGGTTACTTTGTTTCTGAGCTGGTTCTTAAGTTGTTAAGATAACCACTTAATGTCAAGTTCAAGTTAAAGTTAAAATTATTTATTTCATAACAAAAATACATTTGTGTCGAAATATTTGCACAGTAGGTACACAAAAAGAAGCAACACAATCAATTATAACATAAGTAACCTCGTTCTTCACCCACCATCGAAGTTAGAACGTCTATCCAAACAAAAAAGAAAAAATATAGTAACTTTACAAACCCTAATATTCTTATTGATACACTACAGTCACTAGCAAAAATGCTGCAAAAATACATTTAAAGTCAATTTTTTTTTTTTTTTTTTTATTTATTTAATAATACATGTATAACTTTACAGGTCAGACCTAAGGCGTTATACAAGGAAAAAAAAAAAAAAATTAAAAAACAAAAACTAAACATACGGGAATTAGGCAAAATTAAATATATCTATATACAAATAAAACTAATTAAAAAAAAAAAAAACAACAACACGATCTAACAAAAAACATTGAAGGAAAAAAAAATACAAAACAGGAAAGAATAACAGAAAAAACATACAGAAGAAAAAAATTACAAATCTAAATTATTCACTAATCTAACTTTCATCCATCTTCTCACAAAAACTTAAACATTCACGACACACATCAATCCATTTCCCAGCAAACAAGTCACACTCCGGTGCTGATATCAGAAGGGCATTTAGCATTGTGGGTGCCCGAACTAGAGGCGAGTTAGCTCGGGACACCGTACGTGCCGATGGTACGGCCAAAAGCCGGTGGCGTCGTGGTCTAAGCTGTTGTTTGGGCACCACAGGAACAAACAGCCTCAACAACTGCGCCACGAGCTCCTGGCAATCGGACTCACCCCGCATAATACGGCAGGCAGAGATAAGCAAGAAGTAGTTACGCCTTACTTCGAGAGAATTAAAATTTAAAACACCAAGTAGAAATTTGGTAGGGTACAGGAAGGGGTAATATCCGAAGAGTTTTTTATAAAGAAAACGAAGAAAGGCTTTTTGGATTTTTTCAAGAAGTAAGGCGTAAGTACTTTCATACGGGTTCCAGATCACTGCTGCTGATTCGAGTTTACTCCTGACTAAGGCCATGTATACAAGTTTAATGGCATGTGGACTGGTAAACTCGCGCATATTTCGAAGTACAAACCCTAGTCTTCGATATGAGTCCGCAGCAAGTGTCCTCATATGCTCATGAAAAGTGAGCTTCGTGTCAAACAGAACTCCGAGATCCTTTACAGAATTAACGCGGGCTATCAGATCGCCGCCTAAAAAGTACTCTTCATGCCAGGGATTACGTGTGCGACTGAAGGTCATAACGCTGCATTTAGCAATATTGAAGAGTAACTTATTATCCATGCTCCCCTGATAGACCGCGTCAATGTCATCCTGCAGAGTAGTTGAGTCTGCTACTTTTTCCAAGCCAAATATCAGCTTAAGATCATCAGCGTAAAGTAAACATTTGGCATGTTTGAGAACCTTCTCAAGGTCATTGACCATAATGATAAATAGCAAGGGTCCCAATATAGAACCCTGACTAACTCCAGATCAAGTATGATATGGTGCGGACACAAAGCAACCGTGTCGAACATACTGCTGACGATCTCGTAAGTAACTTGCGAAGAACTTAAGTAACTTCGGGGAAAAGCCTAAGTTATCGAGCTTGGTGAGCAATACGTCGTTATCTACCCGGTCAAATGCTTTTTTAAAATCAAAATATAGAACGTCAACCTGTATGCCTTTATCTAAGTGCTGCGATATAACATCCACCAGCGTTAGAAGGTTCGTATTAACGGAGCGGTTACATCGAAAGCCATGTTGGGAATCGCAAAGAAATGGTTGTACCTGAAAACTAATAAGCCTGTGTAATATTGATTCAAATAGTTTTGAGAATGCGGAGAGTATAGCTATGGGCCGATAATTTTCTACGTCAGAAGTAACATTAGACTTAGGTATAGGTTGGACTCGCGATACCTTCCAACGCTGCGGATACTTTCCGGTAGATAATGCCAGATTAAATATATGAAGTAGAGGTGATATTAGATGATCTTTACATCCTTTAATAATGTAAGCGGGAAGGTTATCTGGTCCTACGACTGAGTTTGGTTTGAGTTTATCTATAGCTGTTTCTAGATCACTCGATTTAATTGCATCTATATTTACAAAGTTAGCATGGTTTTTCTCATTGTTACTATCTGTTTTATAGTCTAAAAGAGGGGCGTCGGATAAGAAAACACTTGAAAAAAATTCGGAAAAAGCATGTGCAGCATTACTGCCAGCATATTCTTTTCCATTTTAAAATATTTAGTACAAAACAAGGCAACATTTATAGTAAAGTCAAAAGGGATCTTAAAAACTAGTTTTTAGATTCTTTGTCATTACAAAATTCGTCAATGCTATAATAGGCTTTATTAATTAACAAAGCCCTGAGTTTATTTTTAAACATGTTCACATTCTGAATATTCTTTAATTCTGCTGGTAATTTGTTAAATAAATTGACAAACTGTACGCATGACGAGTGTTTGACAACATTAAGCTTTGCTTGCAGAATAGTAGGAAGATCTTTTCTGCGAGGATCTATTCTATTTTTTCTTTCTTTGTCTGTTTCAAACTCGCTTAAGTTTTTGTTTAAATGAGTAAGGAGAAATAAAATATAAATACATGGTACCGTTAAAATTCTAAAATTATATATATTCTTCTTTCATGATTATGTCAGGTTTAAACGAAGCATGGTTCTTAATTCTCGCATTTGTATAGTAAAGGCTGTTAATATTATAACTGATTAATATTATATTTATAGCTGTTTATCCAAAATTTAATTCTGTATTTAATTTTTGATTCAACTAGAGCAAAATAGACGGTACGAAGTCGGGCAATAGATAAAATATCGCTCAGTGATCTGAATAAAATATCCCTCAGTGAAATTAATCAAAGAGTCTATTTGCACTCCTAGAAATTTTAGGCTTTCTACTATATATTTTTTCCTGCCTTAGGATTCTACGTTTACTAATTCTTTGTTTCTATATATCATGCACTTTGTCATACATTTAATTTAAGATTATTCATAGAAAACCAGCTTTCACAAACAGCTATAAATACATTTAACTTACATTTGCTATTAATACATTTAATTTACATTACACGTGCTCTCCAGCCGGTCGATTCTTTTTATATACTCACTAGTGATAACGTAAAAGATCTCTTATTTCAAAATGTATACAAAAGGAGAGTTTTCTTCTTACCGTCACCAGATGGCGCTAATCCAGTTTTAATACAAATTGACGTTTACGTTAACATGATTGAGCGTGAGTAAAAACTCACACTAAGGCTGAGACATCTCACCGTGACGACTTAGGTGAAGTGAGCTCCAAGTTAGCTGTCATCCCATCCGACGCTACGTGTTAACAGCTCACTTTGACCTCTAGGTGAAGTGAGTCATCAAGTAGAAATATCTACAGAATTGCACTATGAAGTAACTATCACATCATATCCGGCCCTTGTTCCACATTACTTGGGTTCAACACAATACGTTTTCTTCCTCCAATCTCCCCTGTTACCTGCTATCATTCCCTTCTTTTGTCTTTGGCTTTTCTCTTCTTTTCTTCCAACAACAGTAGGTACACAAAGCAAATCAAATAGATTTGCAGGCCAAACCAACATGGTGTGCGTAAAATCAGCGAATATATTACTTCGCCTATTTATTATTGTTTGCTTCACACTATATGAAGCAAAGATCCTCAACCCGTCACCGGCTGATATTTGAAAGTTCTCGAAATTGCTTGGCATAACAAAGTCCCCTTCTAGTATTGTTTTTCTTAATCTGCCTTTGGATGTTCTTAATAATAATTTTTCAACGACCGCTACACTTGCGGCTGACGTCTGAGACTCACGTTCATACATCTAGTCATACACGCACGCCGGTTATGAGTACTGCTGATAATTAAATAAAATCAATACGTGACAACGTATTGATTTTATCATATCGTACAATTTTTTCGTTATCTTAAAATCTAATAGTTAATGCACACCAAAATGGTTACCTAAAGTTCGAAAAATATTTGACCGAATTTCATTTGACCTAAAACTTTTCAACTATTATCGTTTCGTATTTTTTTACTTCATCGAAGTGACGTCTCCCACTGTCTCAGTTGAACTGTTATCAATTTTTTTCGTTACTCCGACGTTACATTTGGTCGAAAAACTTTGTACCGAAGTTACACGTAGCCAAAAAATACCTTTTGTTCGAAGTATTTATTTTTTATACGCATATCAAAATACTAAGTGAGAGAGAAACAGTGGGCGAATACAAATGTTTAAAACAAAGACTTGAAGAAAAAATTGTCGACGGATGTCGACTATTTCTGTCTGCTAAAGTAACCTAACATGAAGGCGAAGACGTCTGAATTCTCGAACCTAACCTATCCGTGTCGGGGTACCCTAAATGCCCGAGCTCGTTTCGCTCGCCCTTGGATTGATTATTTGGAATAATTAATTAATTAAAATGTCTAATGCATGACAGTTATTAATAAATCAATTGCATGAAAATTCAAAATAAATACGTGAACACCGACAAGACTGAGTGAATTTGGTTTTGCAGCGATTCGTTTCTGTCACTAAATTTGACACATTGATCTTGTGCTACAAAAGTCAATACTTTTTATGACACTATTTTTTTTTTTTTTTAAATTTTATTTTTTAAATTGAAAATGCTACTAATTAACCTGCTACATATTTGTGACCAAATAATATTCCATAAATTTTTCTTTTTCTTTTTATAAAGGGCAAATACATCGATATCGTTTTAAAATTATTATAATATAGGTGTAAGTATAGGTATAATATACAATATAAAGATTATAGTATTAACAACAAAATAATGATTGGTCAGACCGCCACTTTGAAGCATCCTTTGTTAGAAAATTGAGGTTTTATTATAACAAAGCAATATTTAGGCTGGCGATTGAAAATTCGCTGGAATATTTTGAAATTAGGCCTGTGTTCCATAAACAGCGATGAGCTTATTTCATGTCATAACGGAGGGACCCAATTTATCATTTCCGTGAAACTCGGGTCTGTTATTTGAGGATTACAAACGTGTCAGCGTGATGACCTATTTCGCGCATTATATAAATACTAAGCAATAATAAACAATGCGTGTATAGGAACTCATTCAGTTTACTGGATTTAAGATTAGATAGATATCATTTTAGCAAATTACCCAACAAATATCTACCTGATTGACCTGGTTTGATTTCTTAGTCTATTAATTAATACATCTGCCAACCCTTTTACACCCACGTTGGAATCGACGGACAGTCTAACCGAATATGAATGCAGCTGAGTAGTACTAGTATTTCGCATGGAAGCTATCTGACCTCCACGATTAATAGATTGGCACTTGTTGTTATTGTTGTTACTATAGATTGTTATTTATTCATAAAAATATTTTTATATAAATGATGCGCTCACGTGTGCCCACCTTCATATTACAATAAATAGACACATATATCTAAAACAGATATAATTATAATTGTTTATAATAAGCCTAATACAAGGGCAAATCTTTCCCAATGAATTTTAAGAAATTTTCATGAGATTTTTTCTAAACTTGTGATTCAAGACAAACGGAGACAGATTATGCAATCATTTTGACAACTAACACCACAGACGTGAATTTAACTAGATAACGCAAGTCTCTCCATCTTTATGAAAACCAAGCGTGCCACTTTTTCACACACAAATTAAGAACAAATTTACGTCGTATGAAAGAAAATATTTCCATTGCCTCAGCCAACTTTTTTTCTATACAGTTTTTACAATTAGGAATTCTAGATTTTGGTGGATGTCCGGTCCCTATATGTAGTATAGTAGTGCTGGGTGCATAGTCCTCACGTATATGAATTTATTCATGTATGTACTTATTTTTTTAAAAGAGTAAGTATGAAGTTTCTTATGCGTTCTTTTCCATAACAAGCTACTTTCCCGAATGCACGGTAGAATCAATTTTTATTACTTGTAAATTTTAATTGTTGACGTTCAAAAGTGCCGCTTAGTGGCCTAGTTGAAAGAAATTTATTTGACTTTGATAATGCTAAATGAAAGACCTCAATGGACGATTATTAATCGTATTTTTACTCCCTTTTTTGACGCGAGAAATACATAAAATCGCGATATCTAGTTATATTTATATCTGTGAATAACACCAACATCTTTATAAAACTGATCGTTAATATATTTAACCAATTTTTTCTCAATTCAAATCATAACAATACCTACAATAAAGCATCAAATATCGATAATACGTTGCGAAGGTTTCACTCAAAATACCCATGACGTCACATGCTGTTAGCAGCTCGAATGAGCGCACACAAAAGCGCGTATAGAGGGTGTCAATCATGTTGACAACATCTGAAATTTCCGCCGTGTGTATATTATCAACTTGTAAGCGGAAATAATGATGAGGGACATGTGGGTGGGTTGAAGGTTTGTAAAATGTGAGTTTAGTTAAGTTAATCTTAAGATTAGATAATTTAGAGTGCGGTTGTATTCGTTGGAAAGACAGGCAAGCTTATGAATACATTTTGTCACAAGTAATAAGTTGCATGTCGAAGGGAGTAAACAGACCTAACTAAATACCAGAGACAAATCAATTACTTTTATGAGCCTTTTCTACAGGCTTTATTTTCTGATAAAATGATCTAATAAAAACTCTTTTCTTACTTAGGTATACATTAATTTCCTATTCCTTCTTAAGTTGCTGGCAAGATGGGGCTCCCACTTATTTAGAATACTTATTTTATAATGTAAACGTAGATTTTTCCTTTCAATATAAATTATCTTCTAAAGCAAGGAAAAAGCTATTGTAGAAATCTTTTACTAAGTGTTCTTGTGGAGAGTGTATTTTCTATTATATAAATGTAGTTGTTTTTTGATGCATTTAAACATTGGCACTTAGCACAAACATTTCAATTGGAAATATTTTATGAAAAATCTCAAAACATCATCCAACATCACAATTTGATACTAAAAATAACAAGAAAAATTCTTCAAAATTTCAGTTTCTAACATTAACTATAAGTCCTAGCTCCATTTTTTGTACCAGGAACCCATAAAAGGCGAATACAACACTGTCATCTCATGCTGCGCGACAATTTGTCACCCTACAACCGCTTGCCGGTGACTGCAACGACAATATACCAGTATTGTAGCAAGGTACAGAGTTTTCATTAATAATATTTTTTGTAGTGTATCCAGACTGTTGTATGAAGCTAAGTAAAATGTATTCACGTAAAAAGTCTGGAAAAATTGGTACTGTATAGACGTTTTTAAAATTGTACAATTGAAATTCTATCAGTAATAACGATTGTATAAGTCCAAAATACTACTAATACACGTGACGTTTCGGTAGCATAATTATATCAATCCAATACATTTGGACTTATTGGCAGACATTATCGCTGGTAGGTAGTTTGTCACTTTATTTAGTGCCTGGGCATAAAATTCCTAATCATTTAAAAAGCGCACTGAAACCACTATAAAACAATGAAATCATGAACGAAAAAAAGTAAGTAAGGATCGTAGCAGTTGGCGTTCAGCAGTTTCTGCCTACCCCCATGGGAAATAGGTGTGAGTTTATGTAAATGTTTGATTACTATCAGTCTTCTTCTTCTGTTTGAATCGAAGGTTAAATTCTTTAGATAGTTTGAGTCCAGTAGGTGGCCACGTCATTAACAGAGCCAGTGGTATTCATTAAGTCCCCCAAAGTGCAGGTGAAAGGGCAGTTCTGGCATTCCAATATGTGGTTCATGTTTTGGACAGGGACATCGCACTCACATTGTGTATCCGAAGGTTCCATAAAACCCCACATTTCCATGTCTTTGCTATCTGTTCACAAAACAGTATTTTATTGAATTAACAAATGAGGCAGTATTATACTTTTGACGAATACTTTATCGCAACATTAGAGAAAATAGGAACATAATAATTTTACTAGGAACCTGAAACAAATGAGACAGTCTCTTCGTGCGATGTTACTATTTGTCATTACGAGACCGTCCTACGACGGTGACTCAGTGGCGACTAAAAACTGCAGTTATTAGTCATACGGCGATCTAGTTTACCATAGTGGGTTGAATTTAAATACACTGTTCTATTGTTCTACTACTATTTTAAACGTGAGTTTATGAAAACTTTTGAATCTTTACAGTAATGATTATGGCCAATATATATCAGAATAAGACAAAAGCTATAATTAATAAAAATATTGAGGAAAGTACTAATTCCAGGAGGGAGCTAGTTTACAATTCTGGGAAATATTTTGAGCCATTATTATGCCCAGATAAAACACTAGGAAAAGTTTGACAGGCGGGTTTCGGAGACTAAATTTTGTATTTTTATAAGGCCAAGGTATTTTGAAGTTCAAGGTATTTTGATCCTAGTTTAAATAAGTGACTTACAATTTTCATCGGCAAACTTTACCTTTTTTTAGGATTATTTTACATAGATTTCTCATGATTCTGTCAATGTCTTATCTTGGGATTTGTTTATTTATTTAATTAATCTTCAAGCAAAACAAAAGGTTGACTTACTGCCTAAGGCGTTCTCTACCAAGCAAGGGAGATTTTGAAGTTTTATTAAGGTGTTCATACAAAGGCATAATTAAGATTATCATGTAATGATTTTCATTGTCATTCCCCGTACCGTGTTGTCAACTGCTATGATCATCTGGTAACAAATGACGCTATTCAACTTATCTTGATGAAAGGGGGAATCGAGAATAAGTTGGTACAGCACAACTATTTTCACGTTTCGTCAGTCGTCAGATTTCTATCAGTTGCACTTGGTGCAGACCGGACGCTCTCTATCAACTTGAAGGTCTATAGATTTGTTAATACTCTAATAACATAATGTTATTTATTTTAAAAAAATGGGAGGAAGGCTGCTAGTTTTACAGCTCTATATATTTCAGACGGAAATAAAAAAAACAATAAAATCCTTTGTTCTGAATTCAAATTATTATATAAAATAAATCTAATAACTGATAGACATACATATTAGCATTCGTTTGTATTCGGAAATACGACCATTGCCGAGGAACATGTTTTCGCACCATAGCCACCACCACTTCTCAAAGGTACAAAGTGTAACAATGCAATTGCGTCTTTTGAATAATGTTTTCGCATTTTCTGGGTGAGAATAAATTGTTGATAATGATGAGTACATTGACCCCTTTTCGGGCGTTGTGTTGATTCTGGTAATACCTGTAACCTCCTTTTGTGTCCGATATACCTGTATATTCAATGTGAAATCAGCTACCATAACAAAATATACTAATTTACAATAAATCATATTTTCCGGTAGCACTGCATTGTCGCCTCCTATCCCCAAAATAACAGAATTAATTTTGCCATAACAAGGAAAAAAGGTACAACATTACAAATAAGTATCTCGAAATGTAATTAAATTACGTTGAAGGAACCTTCAGGGGAAAACAAAAGGAATGTTGACAAGAATGCCTCATTAATTTTGAACTAATCTGATATTTACCTACTAAGGGGTAATTAGTCAGAAGAGCTTTTGAAATCACGTTTAGCGAGAATAAAATCACCTTCGCGAAAAATGTGAACGGGATTGTTTAATTATTTTAAATGGAAAATAGCCTCTTTACTGTTTTTGTTTTTTTAATGAGACAATGTCACTAAAGTGTCGTGAGTTAAGTAGAATTATTTTATTTTGTTTATTTTTTTAAGGAAAACATCGAGTGTTCAGAATTTATTTACATCACCAGCAGACTGTTGCGTAAAATATATTTTTTTTAATCCTTCACAGTGGAGAAGCTCTAGACAAGTGGCAATTTACCAACGAAATTGTGGCGATAGCGACTGGAAAAAAGGCCAAAAATTTATGGGCTTGCCAAGCGCTCTCGAAAAGTCACGTTATCAATCCCTTACGTTTTGGCACTTATATATTTACGCCAGTATTGCCAAAATATGACGACAATGATAACGACGCGGTTGAAACCGCTGGCAGGAGCTATCCTGAATAGTTTTTTATCATCCCAAGGGAACATTATAGCGGATTAAAAAGTAGCCCATGTGCTATTCCAGACTAAAATCTATCTCTTTACTAAATATCATCCAGATCTGTTCAGCCGTTCTGGCGTGATTGAGTAACAAACATACATCCATCCAAACTTTCGCAATTATAATATTAGTAAGAAGTAAGATTAAAACTTTATGCACAAATACAAAAGCGGACTTAATGCCTTATGCATTTTCTACCAGTCGACCTTAGGGTGGTGCAGAGATAAAATGTGGCGTAAATCCAGAGCGGTGAGAGGGACATTGTTGAAGACGATTATTGGCGGAGCGAAGATTTTTACTGTGAGCAGAAGGAATTGGACATGTGAAATCAGATAAGAAGGAGAAATGGGTTTATCAATAAAATGACGAATGGGTTGATGGAGCATTTCGACTGTTACCATGGTTTAAACTTTAAACGAAGGTGACAGTCGAAATGCCCCTTGTCATACACTTGTCCAACAGTGTCATCCTTTTGAAATTTAAAGGATAACACTTTGTCAAGTGCCTCTGGAAAGCGCAACAATGCGACGTCGTTGCAACTATTTCTGATTTAAAAATATCTACAGATACAAAATCCGGTATTTCTATAAAAAATCGTCATGAAACGAAAACGTATAGGTAGTTAGGTTCTGAGCATAAACGAAAAAATTCTAAGTCCGGTCACGGTTTTTTACAGACCCGTTTTTCATAAAAATCTTGTTCTATCATTCTCTACTAAGCACGAGGTAGCCGAACATCAGTCAACGTATCAAATCCAAAGTGAGACACGATATTTGTACACCTAAAATGTAACCAACCGAACTTAGGCAGTATCTCTGCTAATAAAACACCGTATATAAAACAGATGGCGCTACTATCCACTGTCGAACTTATAAACGTTTTCATGAACGAAAATGATTATATCAAATAAAGAGATATAAGTCGAGATTAATCAGAGTGGAAAGCTATGGCGGAGACGTTTGCCCAGCAGTGGCACAATATAGGTTGAACAAAAAAAAAGTAGAAATAGGGTCACCAAAATTATAATTGCAAAATGCGGACATTGTTATGATCAGTAGCCATAAACGAGAAGGTTTGAAAAAATATGTGGTAAACCATTTTGTTTTAAGCCTACGTTGTCTTAGCGCTGTGAAATGGTCTCCCCAAAGATTTGGTCAGATTACTCGTACGTTGCCGTTTCGAACTTTACTAGTCCTTATGGTGCAAGGGCACCACCTCTTTGCTAAGGTCTGTTGTCGCCATTTCTTTCTGGGCCGGCTTAACGAACAGTGGGTTCAATCTCCATATTGTGACGTTTTTGTTGTATCAAGCCTGGGATGGTCTGTCTCTCTTAGGGCTCACTGCTTTTTGCACTAATCCATAGTTAAAATAATAGTAGAGTGTACAGGGGGATTATAGGCACAATCCTATCGGAATCCTCAAAAATCATAAACCCCAAAAAAATCCTTTAAATCCAGCTAAAGCCCGAACGAGTGGCTACTCTATTTGCATGTAACAACACGGTCGTGACAGCATAGCAAAGAGAGAAAAAAAAACACAATATTTTCATAAACTTGTTATTGCAGAAAGGTTAAACATGGCTATTTATTTTTAATGCACTTTCATCAGCCTGCTTTATTAAAACTCCTTCAGTTTTTTAGTTTGAAAAGGCACGTGCATATAACGTGCAATTTTATTTTTATTATATTCGAATTATAGTTTTCAGCTTACTTAGAGTTATGTGAAAATTAATTGTCCATTTCTCTTTCAGCAACCAAAATTAAGAGCGTCGACAATGTGACTTTCTATCAAAGTTAATCTACATATTGACAACATTTTATTTATTAAGGTTTAAAACAATAACAATATAATGTGTAAAAAATATCCAACCTCCTTCATAAACAGTTCAGATTTCCAAAATTGCGAGGAATTCATAGTCAAAACTTTCAAAGATAAACCTAGACTGTTGAATCTTTTTACCTTTCCAGCCGATTACTTAAACTTACGAAATAATAGTGATTGTTATTGTGGCTGGTATTGCTGCAATTTTTTCCAGGAAACTCTATCAACTGTGGTTTATTGAAGAAAATTAACAAATCAAGTCATTCATGAATGAGCTTCTTGGAAATTTTATTTCATACACTTTCTGCGAGTGCAGAGTTGCAGTAGTCAGTAATTCTCTAAATCTAAAGTGAAAAGTTTTTTTTTTGTAATTTCTGGCCACTTATTTTGGCTCACGTAATTTTTAATATCGAAACAAAAATTGGATCAATTCAGTCATTAACTTGCCGCATTTATCAATGACGGATTAACACCATCTCTTGTTTTCTCCTTCACAAAACTGTACTATGGACAAACCTTAAAGAAATTCCTTGCATGCTATTCGCCATTAACTACCACACAACCTGAAGGTGTGCTGAAGTATTCATAACGTGTGCTATTATTCTAACCAATAATTAAGATCCATTATAATAAAATAGCCTCTTGAAGTAGTAAAAAGTGTATGATTTTGATGTGCCATAGTATAGCATTAAATGGTGATTATGTGATTTATCATGAAGAGTTAATTTCTTTCCAACTTCATTTATTACGTAATTTTATACCATTAACTTATTAAAATACGCTACAATAATAATTTTGCATGAATTAACATTTTAATTTAAATCACTTTATGTGGTTAAGATCGAGTTGAGCTAATTCGAAAACACTTATTTATACATTGTTGTGTAAACTCTAGTAGTAAATTAACATAACAACCAAATTAGCATTACACACTCAAATACACGGATCCGGTTGGTGATGTTCTTCAGAAAGGCCAGGTGCGTAGTATCCATAACCGGCGCGCTGAGACTAGATGCAAATGGACTATGTAAGGATCGAGTCACAGCCGACAGAGAGAGATGCCGTCGCATAGTAAGGCGAATCATGGCGGTCCGGTGTCTCACTGCAACATGCTGATCACGACCACTCTGCCAAGAATGTACCAAAGAAGAAGAAGGATCGTTGCATGTGTTTCTGCCTTTCCCCATGAGAAAAAGGCGTGAGTTCATCTATGTATGTATGTAAAACACTGCATTTAACTAGAACAAAACACTCTTTTAATTAAAGAACCTACAAGTACTACCTAAAACAACCAACAGGACTTCTTGTTTCATTCGTCTTTATATACACAACCGGTTCATTTTGTCTTAAGCTTTGAGCTGGAATGGAATGTAGAAAAAGACACAGAACACAGAAATACCGGGCCTCGGCGTTAGAGACTTGAGATTGGAACACCAGAGGTTCAAGACAAAAGGTCATTCTATCTGCAATGGCGATGGTCAAAATGCCAATTTCGATAGCGTTTGACATTCTTCTAATTTTCTTTTTAATCGCTATCGTGAAACTTTCCTTGATATAATATCACATAATATCTTTACACATAATAGCCTTAGTACTAATAACATTCGTACACGCGCATAATTCCGCTGCCACAAGCAGTGTCAGAAATACCACTGACCGTCGGTTTCTGTGAGTAAACGGTGAAGCCCACTGACTCGCTTGCTTACGTAAAACGTGTTGATAGTACCATATATCTAGCAGTGCCCGTCTATGCGTACCATTGCTCTGTATTTTCTTCCTAATAACTTGTACGTTGGAACTTATTACGCGGCGTATACATTTCCCTGTTTGATTAGGTGTCCCCCGTACAAGCAATTTGGAAAGAAAACATTAGGTTACTCATTCATTTCATTTATAAACATGGTTTCTAAGAATCTGTAGATGTCGTGATAGCTTCAATTTGAACGAGACTGAAATGTTTGTTTGCAGTAATGTATCCTTATGAAGTGGCAAAGGTTATACAAAAAATATGTTTAATATTGTTTGTTTACTTACTTACAGAAAAACATGTTATTTCGTCTTCTGTTATTTTAACATAACACGGTATAAAACAAAAATTGTTTCATGTAATAATATTTTTTGTCATCACAGTCATCTAATAAAAAAATTTGAACTATGAAATATTTTACCTTACATGACGTGTAATAAAAATGCGTAGAATTTTCAACATTCTCAAGAAAATTCTATATTCTCCAACAATAAACGTTGGTAAAACGTGAGTGAAAAAAGAAAGCATTCTTTTGACAATAATGGCCCAAAAATGTTTCCTTGAGGAATACCTCCGGAGGCTGTGCGCGGAGCCGAGACAAAGGTGTAGCGTCACATACAATAGGCTCTTACTCGTTGCACGTCTGCCCTTGCAGCATAGGCAATGTTTATAATAGAATATTTGAGAAGCACAATCTTTCTTTTTTGTAAGAAAGAATTGCTTAGGCGTCTCGAAAGCTTATGTTAGGACTAAGCAAACTTGTTGCGTTGAAAAAAGGAATGTGGTTTTACGTGGCTAAAAGACTGCTGTTACTTTTAAAAATTTAAATAGTTGCAATGATTGTGTGTAAAAAATGGTAGAAAATTAATAAAGTTAAGGAAAAGTGATGGCATAGCGACAAAAGCCAGCCAGGTGCGAGTTGGACTCGCGCACGACGGGCTCCGTACCATTATCGCAAAAAACGGCAAAAATCACGTTTGTTATATGGGAGCCGCACTTAAATATTTATTTTATTCTGTTTTTAGTGTTTGTTGTTATAGCGGCAACAAAAATGTGAATAGGTTTGAAAAGTCGTTTTATATATCATTACACGCTACTCGAGATTTATAAGCATCAAACTCGAGTTAATTTTCTTGTTAACCAAGTATCTCTAATTCTAGTTTCAAAAGAGAACCTCTTTTGAAACTAGAGTGAATTCGTGTAATATTTGATATCTAACACAGGTCTTGGTATTCTAAGAATTAAGTGAGGTAAAATTAATTCATATTGATGTTTGTTCAAACATCTAAGATTATCATAATATTTGGTTTAAGCTCGATTAAGACCTCACTAAACTTAGAACTTTCTGACAGGCGTATTAATTTCCGTTAAAGCTTGGTATGAATATTATTAAATTACACGGTGCCTAGTCTGACTTGACTTGATATTAGAATGTTTTACGAATCTTCTTTTCATGCTAGTCTTTAATTTTCAGACTGACTATGTACTAATTGCTTATCATCCAATATCATTAACTTTTCAATAGTTTGATAACTTGATGTGTATAGATTAACAACCATATGTGTATGCTCCTATACAAAAGGTATCACATGTTATGCTTACCTAGAATTTACACCGTTTTCCTTGTTTCTTACTCTTACTTATTTATTTTACCATTGGTGCAAGTCAGGTTGGCTAACCTGACTTGTTATTTTCTATTTTCCCTGCGACTCCAAACATCTCAAACTTTTAACTAAGTAATAAAAATCCAAGTATAATGGCGGTTTAACAGCTTTTGTATAGGTCCTTAATATACTTAAAAATAACTTATTTGTTTTAAAAAGAAAACTTATTGACACATCTTACAGTAACTATGTAACACCTTTCAAAAAAATTTCTTTGTTATTTTGACACTAAGTTTAAAACCAAAAAATTTCACCTTTGTTATTTTTGAAAGACAGCCAAAGTAAACAGTTTGAAAGTAATGGAAGAATGGAATATTTGATGATAAATATTACATCTACCTATAGATGCTTTTCTTCACACAACAAAGCAATAAGACACCATTTTTTTTCAAAAAGTCACTCCGAAAATTCACAAAATTGCGAAATTCCAGCCAAGTACAACGCACCCTTACAAACACATAAGTGATGATTCGCACGTGATCAGAATGCTCATACGATCCGGTAGATGGCGACATGTCATTCGTATATATGGTGAGAGGTAGGGTTGTGTGAGCCATAAAATAGATAGAAACAGAAGATCGGCCCCATACAATGAACAAAAACAAGCGCACGCAAACATAGTCACTGTTCGTAAAGTATGTCCATGCAGGTCCATGTTTCGTCATATCCTTGTCCCATGTTACTTCAGGTCAGCACAATACGTTTTCTTCTTCCATTCGGTCCTGTCAACGGTGACGCTATCACTGACTGTCTTTTCTTTTATATCATTCGTCACAAATTCATCTACGTTTTCGTTGGCCTCCCACTCCATCTCTATTGGTACACATTTACATTCTTAACTCTTTCATTCACTTGCGTTTCCTTCTTTATCACATCAAGACAAATAATTGCCTTTTAACTTTCTTTAGAGTTTTTAAGTGCGCGCGTTTTTCGCCCGTTCGTTGTAAGGACCAAACCTTCTTTACTACTCCGAGGTCGTGCCTTTTGATTTGTAGTTATTTAGTACTTCTCTTGCTAAGTTATCGAGATTTACTGCCGCTATTTTTATCTTGTCGTTTTCAATATTTTTGGACCCTTTTTTGTAGTTCGTTTATGAACGGGTTATTTTTTATTCAGAAGTGTACTTCGTTTAGTTGATGCATTCAGCTGATTCAGCAAACACATTTATAGTTACAAACTTTTTCCTTTCGTTGCTATTCAAATATATTCAGGTAATTCTATTCTCTTTTTACATGCATCTCATGTTTGTGCTATCCTTTAAACGTATAATGAAAACTAATTGCAGGAACCACCATTTATTTTAAGCACCACGTTTTAAACTACAAAATCGTGGCAATGTATGGCACGCTGCTAAAGTGGGACATTATATATAGTGTCCCATATAACATGACACGTTAGTACCAGAAAAGATTAAGGATTATTCTGCTACGCAGCTTCTAGCTTGTTAAAGAAAATAACAAGTTTCCAAGGATATTTATTTTTAAAACAAAAATGGAAACAAAACTTACTGTGTTGTTACTAATGATTAAATCCACTTTCTATTTGAAAACAGTATTGAATACATATCATAAAATTGTGAACAACTTTCAGAAACAAAATAAAAATATAAAGTCACGTAGGCATAGCAACAACGTTAAACGTAAATGTTAACCGCACAAAAAAAAACAATGTCAAAACATTTTTTCACGAAAATCGGCCTCAAAGCCGCCATTGACACAATTGGCCGCTAACCCCATCAAAAAAAACAACCGAACCTTTTATTTGCTATTATTTCAATTTTATTACACGAAAAATAGGACACCATATTGTTAAGCGGTATTCTGGATTTATCCGTATATATCTGGTGTGCGGCGGACTCGGTTACGATCTGCAGATATGATTAATGACGAGTGAGGCATCATATATACGTTCGGTTTTTGCCTCAGTATATGTGTATAGGTCCCAAATGGACTGCTTCCTCTGTTACATAAGCGTTTTGGCGCTTGATCATCAAAGCTATTATGTTAGACTGTGAAATATGGAGATGTATTGCTACTTATACGGACAAGTTGGGGTGTAATTTGCTTGTTTAATGCGCCCTGTCTTTCACTTGTCAATTGACGAACCCCGAAGCGGTCGCCTTCAGTGATTTGTGAAAGCTAGTTTGGGCAGTAGCTCTTTAATATTTGGTAAAGTCCATTTATTGAAGAGATATTCTTGCCTGACTAACATGGAGATAGAAGAAGTAATCATGTTTCATGATTACATTTTTACGTATATATTAAAAAACCTATTTTGGCATTAAGTCCGCCTGCGTAGTTTTTTATGCGTCTCTGAACGGTCAACTTGTGCAAAATGCAAACATTCCGTAATAGTATACAGCATTCGTTAATAACAAAAATACAAAACAATTTTATTTATATAGAACTAAGACTACTAAGATATTTTATTGGAATAGTAATTCATTTAATTCAACCATAATAAATAAATCCCTGCTAAAATAAAATCTTTTAAAGTTATTATGTCGGTGGAGTGCCACAAACATACGAAAACAATTTTGCATCAATTTGCGAGCCCGTTAAACAGATCGTTGGTTTGTTCCGAGGTAATTTAATTATGTTTAACATGGAAATAAGAGCAGGTTGCAATATTTAAAATGAAATTCGAGCTCTTGACTGCGAGCGGACTGATGTCGAGGTTTGTTTTTTACTTTGTTTAATAATTTTCGGGATTAACTCCGTCTGTCAGAAACAACTGTTCGTCCCACATCAATTCTTGTTCAGATGCATCCTAAAATGTTTGCAAGTTTTCTACCGATTTTAGGATCCTGCAAGATAGGCGTTACGACAATGGGTATAATTTTAAAGTTAGATCTATCAAAATATTTCGACAAATAATTTTTAGTCGTATTGTGGTATGAAGTTTGTATTTGGAAGACTTTTATATTTTTGTCTCACCAAACATGCTTCTACAAAATTATTTAAAAAAGTAACGTGACGAAGAATTCCTACTCTCCAAAGAAGGCTTTTATTTAATTATGTTTTCCGAGTTAGTTCTAGTAAGATCAGAATCAACACAAACCACTATCGAAAAACAAATTCTGAAGAATAATATTCTAACCCACTCTCTTGAAATAGACGTTTTATTCTGATATTAAAGAAACAAACTCGCAATTTTGTTCTCTCTTTCAAAGTTCATCTTTGAAATCTTTTGGGAAAACTGTGTGCACACTCGATCTCGCTTCAAAGACTTTGAAAGTTTTGTCTCGAACCAGAGAGAGCTTAAAGTATTCTAAGTAGTTTGTGCTAGGTAAGTATTTATAATATAGTTGTGTGTGTTAGTAGGTAAGTTCAGTGCAAGTTGTACATTGTTAGGAAAGTTATTAGTTCGAAGGTAACTTTTATCAAAAAAAATGTATTTTATTCTTCACTAGCTGTGCCCGCGGCTTCGTTCCCGTTAACTGCAACCTACCTGTACTTAACCTACTTACCTAGGTCTAGGTTATTTACCTTTCTACCTGCCTAGATCGAGCGTTCACTGCACAAAATACTATTTACTCTAGGGAGAAGAATATCGACATCATACAAAAAAGTAAGGACTGATTTGCTGCGCGCCATCTAGTAGCATTCCAGAACACCACACCGAATAAAAAATAGTAGTGTTTTTATTTGGAAGTCGGTAGTATATTTTTGAAATACAGTTTTTTTTTCCTTTTTGTTGTACCTAATAGCCAAGTTCTTTAGTAGGTACCTATAATGCCAAGATGAACTGTACACATCTGCGTACCCCGTGTAGAGCGTACAGGCGTGATGTTATGTTATTTTCATAACATCACATCACGCCAGTACGCTTTACACGGGATTATTGGTATTGAGTACCATTTCTGGTATAAACAATAAACAGGCATGCGAATGCAGCAATCTCGAGAGGTTTGCCGTCATTTATTGAAGAGTTCCATTGTATATCTCCGAAGTTCTACGTCAGATCTTCACCAAATTATAATGGGACCAATTTGGAAACATACTCTTTCAAACAAAAAAAAAAAGAATTTTCAAAATCGGTCTACAATTGACGGAGATATCAGTGAACATAAAAAGAAAAAAAACAATGTCGAACGTAGAACCACCTCCTTTTTTGGAAAGTCGGTTAAATATCCATAGTTGGGACTCGAACTTGCAACCATAAGTGTAGTAGGTCACCATGTTTATCATTAGGCTATTCAGACGAACAATAGCGGCAGCGAAATTACGAACCACATTGCACGCACGTCAACGTCATTATTGACATTAGTAGTATGATTAAAAACCTAAAATCTCATAAAACGTATTTTTTTAGTCTCGAATTATTATTTTTACTCTAACCACACTCGAAATAGCCCTTGAAGGTATATCGTTGATTCGACATAGAGAGTTGGCCCCTGGTTCGCTGCGTCCACGCACGGGGGCGCGGCGCGCGGGTTTTAGGGACCCTAACTACCAACCATTTTTTTCTATGGTTATTCTTCCGTGGAAAATCTTAACAGCGCCATTCAGAAAACGATTTGCACAACGTCATCTATCGAATATAGAGTTTAACAGTCCGAGTTTCTGAATTGCGTATGTTGCGATATTTTAATTCTTGAACACTAAACTTTAAATACATCTAACTTTTAGAGTGAACCTATTGCAATGAAACTAAAATTAAGTAATACCTCAAGTCACGTAATATATAAAAAAAAATCATATATAAAATTTATATATATTAGATTCATAGATTTTACATGGTACGTGCACAAATAAACAGATAAACAGACAAAAATTTCAAAAATGCTGGAAATGGGTTCTGTTGGTTCCCCTTTAACACCCTGACTATTTTTTTGGAAATATTTTCGATGTAGGTACAAAAACGACTTTTCTCAAATTTATTATATTTATGATTTTGTGTTAGAAGTTGCTGGACGTACTTATTCTTCTTTTGTCTTTATGTTAATGAAACATTTTTATCTGAGTTCTGGCCAATTCAGTAAAATGTTTTTCAATAATTAAATCTTCTGTGCTACAAACCGTAAACCATAATGTTATTCCTTTTTTATTCGAGCAGGTTATTTAAACTTTAAGTTTTTCACTTGCACCGCTCATTTTAAAGTCAACTCTTATTTATTTAGACGACTATAAAACCAACAGACGTCATTAAAACACTCCAACACTGCTGCAGCTAACCATAAAAATCACGTATTCCTCTCGACTATTCTATTCACTTACAAAGATCAAACGAAGGTCATAAAGCCAGGATTGCACGATTATTAATACCATCTCATTTTGAACATTCAAATGCAAAGTGCACCCGTGTTCACACATGTCACAGCAGTAGCGACGCTAATGCGCTAAATAAATTCATGCTAGACACGTCACAGTTCGCAGGTGTGTTCCTAGCCTGAGATATTATGTAGATGAGGGGAATAAATTCATAATAATTCTCTTAAAATCTTTTCGGTTGGTGAAATGAAAATACAATGGGAAGGATTAGTTGGTTGAAGACAGTAATGGCGGTCTTTCTGTGAATTGAAATGGTCGAGCTTTTTGCGAATGGTTTTGCTGGCTGTGAAAATGTTTTAAGATAGGATTTAAGTAGAATTTGAATACGGTAAGTATACCAGAAATAATACTTTTAAATTTTATCTAGAAAAGTATTACTTTTCAGAATTTCCATAGATTCGAACATCTACGGAAATCAAACAATCTCGATAGATGCTGTATTGCTAATTATTTATTATAATAACGTGTTTGTTAGTCAATTATTACCCCAGGGGTGAAAGTAACTTATTTAGACCCGAGACGGGGTTTAGCGAGGGCGCCAATATTTCGAGGGACTAAATAAGTCTTCAACCACTGTGGTTTTCATTACGAATACAAGGAAAGTAAAAATATAAACATGAATTAGCTAAAGAAAAAATTCAAGTCAAGAACGGATTACTAGTTTCCCTCCTATTTTGTTTTTTTCTGTCACCGGCCAGCTATACAGCCATTATTTTCATTTTCATCATTAAAAAAATGGTAAATATTTTGTCCAAATATATATTATTTTAAAGAAATAGTTGAAAGTAAATTATAATAAAGGCATTTAAAAAATATATTCTTTGATTAATATGTTGAATACAGGCCTGTGGACCACAGCCAAGAGGCAACGCTGGAGCCCATGATCAACGCTGATACTCTTGGATCCTTGGGTCTATACCCGCAAAACTGCAATACGCAGCAGTGGTAAAATAGGGATCTGTTCTTTGAGATACCTATTCCTATCAGACAGGTGAAAAGTGACATGCACACATTACCGTACAACTTACCTGTGTCCCCATGGTAGTCCCAGGGCTCGTTCATTCTCGTGGCCGGTCGAGGGATATATGGGGCAAATATATATAATAATAAGGGACAACCGACGTGGTCTGGACCGAGATGGCAGACAGCTAGACACGTTACCGACAAAAATACTTCGCCGCGCGTGTAATATCTACGCAATCAAAGGCACGGGCGATTCACAGTATCACTCACGGATCACGAATACAATTTCGAGTAACAATCGGCTGGCTAACAATCAATTTCAAACAAAACCAGATCTAGACCGAATCGTCACGTCTCGCGCCTTCGATCACATTTTTACGAATAAGTGTCAACGTCAACCCAATCAAAAGCTGTCAAATTGATGACAGCGAGCTGACACAGTGTTGCAACAAAACAACAAAAAAAGGAACGAAACTTTTGGTTCCGAACACTTAATTTTATGTTATTTTTACTGTCAGTTGAAAACGATTCTCCCTAGCGCTGAAAAGTATTAAATTCAAGCAGCTCCTCAGGCAAATTCAGACCTAATTTTCGAGTATGAGTAATGAAACACAATTATAAACTATTAGTGAATAAATTTTCCCATGTCCCGTGGATAAATTCTTGAACCCTGATTTATAGGAAAAAGATGAAAAAAATACCACAACAAAAATCTTCACAAAAATCGTTACATAAAAAGAGAAAGGGACCAAACTGACCCTAATGGAATTTACTCAACCACGTTCCAATAAATTTAACTTAATAGTGTCTCGCTTTTGTCATTCCTGGGCATTATCCTAGAAACGGATTCCCTTGGAACACACACACATACAAACAAACATACGTGAAGTCTATTCTGTGAAGATAATTGAATAGATTATTAGCGACCCAAAGGACCAAGGATCGATGTGGGGGAAATTGGTCATAGTTTCATTTTGAGAGTATGAATAAGACAAGGTGAATCTGGCAAATAAGGAGTTTAATATTCTTCTTCGTTATTTTTCATATGAGGATGTGGCCACCTCTTGTGTCAGAGTTAATTAAGCCGCCTCTGGGAACACCACAGGCCTCTGGCTTGGCAATAAAAGACTTACAATAACTATATAAATCCAGGTTTCCTCACGATAATATTTTTTTTATATTTAAAAAATATATTTATAACTAACCAACAAAAAATTTTTTTTTTTTCAGTTCCCAGAAGGTGCAGGTGGTTAAACTTGCTGGGCAGGAAATGAGGTGGGGTAACTCCTACGATGAGGCTCCATACTGAAATTGTGTTTGGGATTGGTCTGTGATACTCCATTTGGCCTGGTTGTCTCTACAGCGACCAACCAGGTTATGCAATCGTTAACGGATTTCTAGGTTGCCCACGTTAGTTCGTGTCCAGGGGCAAGAACTTTATTTTCATCGGAAGAATTGAAAATTTATATTGACAATGAATTTTAAAACAAAAGTTACTTTCTGATGAAAATAAAAATGCTACAGATTTCGAGGATTTGAAAATGACATCAAACCATTAGCTTTTAATAAAAATATTCCTTCCTTTCCTTACAGGTACCCGCAAAAGAGTCACGAAAGCTTGTTTCATTATTACTCTTAGTATCGTAACTAAATATAAACCGTCATTATTCGTTAACTACGATGTCTTCTAAGAAGTTCTGTATCAAGCAGTTTGTACCAAAATAATTATAAGTTACTTTGACACTTCGCCCATGGTCTACAAACTCGGGACTTCGTTAATTCATACATTAATGATGGTGAGTAGAGAAGATGTTTGAGACCCCAGTTCCAAGAAATAATCCCGGTTCTTGGAAATAATTTTGTACGTCTTACAAACTGAACTGAAGTCAAGTGACGCTATTGGCTGTTGAAAATTTATTTAACCAGCATTTTACGCGTGTTTGACATTTGTAGACACATGATGACAATTTTGCGATAATTTTTGTTACAGAAACTGTACCTTATTTGCATTGTTACACTGAAGAATAAGTTTTGTATCTTTATATTTAAGCAAACATTTTCTCGTTACTAGAAAATAAACTTTTATAAAATAAAATATTGAAAAATAGTAAAACTCTGAATTGTTGCTAGTAAAGACAAAGTTTGCAACTTTGTCTTTGTCCCAATATATTTTCAGTAAATACAGACATTTAAATTTTTTACTAGTTCGCAATTTAACAAGGACCGGTAAATTGATTTGATTAATATTGATAGTTTGGATAAATTTGATAGGATTGAATTCCTAAAAATAATATGATTTAATTAATTTTATTTTATCTTACATTTAATTAATTTTATTGCATGCCAAATTTTGGACAGGATACATCGCTCAATATTTTTAGGATTTTAATGTTTACCTGTATTCTGACAAACAATGTTTTTTATGGAGGATTTGAATAACAAGATAGATTATTAATGATACAATTTTAAACAGTTACAAAGTATCCTAAGTTTAAGTCGATTCAAAGTAAATAAGTGTACACCCGACAAGATTAAAAACTTTTTTGATCACACTCTTTTACTGAAATTTGTTATCGACCAAGTAATTAAGTGCTTAAAACACACGAGACATTGATAAAGAACAAAAAAAAATAAAAAATGTCAGTTTTTATCAAAACAGAACGTTGAAACCTATTACCCATATAATGCACTGATACTCCATAACCATTCATACAAACCATTATAAGAATGGTTAGACTGGAAACCCCCACATAGTTGGGAAGGTTCCCTATCCATTTGCATAAAATTTTAAGACCTAATATATCTTAGCATAATTTTGTTTGGCATAATTATATTTTCGCATAATATAATTACGCATAACAGCTTACGCATAATTTTTTTAAGCATAATTTCTCTAACCATAATAATGTTTAAGCAGAATATTCTAAAGCATAAATTTATTAAGCATAAAGTTCTAAAGCATAACTTTTTTAAGCATAATATCCTAAAGCATAAATTTATTTACACATACAGCATGCAAGCAAGCATACAGCATGCAAGCAAGCATGCAGCAAACAAGCAAGCATGCAGCATGCAATTGAGCATGCAGCATGCAAGCAAGCATGCAGCATTCAAGCGAGCAGGCAACATGCAGCAGGCAGGGTTTCTGTCTCGGCTCCGGCGCTGTGGGCTTCCGGCGGCCCCACGCGTGCTAATTGTCGCAGACGGCTTTCGCTCACCAGCACCTCGCTCGCAGCCGCCTGCTCCTCAGCCCGTGGGCCGCCTCGCCCCTACGCGCCTACGCGATTTTAAATTACACTCCAGGGGTAGGACAAACAAGACTACGTAGAGTCGGTTTTGCAGCAATTCGGTTCTGTCACTAACTTTTGTTGCACATCATATTAAATTTTTAACCAACAATATTATTTAATTGTTACAGAAACTATAGCAAATTGGTTTGATCAGAATTATGTATGGGGCACTACAAGTTCACCACCACCATTCCCACCCAAAGTCTGGAGTACGTATCTACTAGAAAAGGAAAATAGACCTAGGACACAAAATCATGCAGAGGCATGGCACAATAGATTTGCACATCCTGGATTTTATTTTTTGGCAAAAAAGATCGTTCAAGAAATAAAACATCAAACCATTGAAATAGATAAACTGTATGTCGGAACATCATTTATACCAAAAAAAAAAGAAAAAATACACGGACAAAACCAAAAGAATTGAAAAAATTATTAGTAAAAAAGATGAGTATACTTCTAAACTAGCATATTTACAAGCAATTGCTAAAAATATACACCTAAAATAAATAATTATACATAATTAAGGACCACTTTATCAATCAGTTAACTTCTATCTGAGGAATAACCGCCATATTTATTTCTCATAATAGAAGTTAACTGATTGACATATTTTTTTATACAAAATCTGTCAAAACATCTAACATATTCTTCAGATAAAAGTTATCTCGCGATTGAAAAATCGTTTAAGTTACATAATGTTATGTATAATAAATCATTTGCATGAAAATTGTTTTTGTTATTTATATTAATTGTATGCCTAAATATTATTATGCTAATAGTCATTAGGCCTACTAACGTTATGCTAATAGTCATTAGGCCTACTAACGTTACGCGAATCAAATTTATGCCAAAACAAATTAGTCTTTAAGATGATTATGCCAACATAAAATGTATGCCTAAAAAAATTATGCCGAAGTATTATTATGCCAAAACAAATTGTGCCAAAATCGTTATGCCGAAGTATATTAGGATAAAGAACATTATGCGAAAAGAAGGGATCCCAGTTGGGAAAAGGCTAGGCAATTGATGATGACATGTACACACGTAGAAACCTAGAACCAAGTGTAACCATCATCGCTTACAATAACGGCCAATAGACGTAAACGCATCGATCCGAATAAGCGACTGCAAATGTCTGTTCCCCACATATAAAGGGTGATTTTTTTGCTGGTATCTTTTTGGCAACACTGTTTTTGACAGATCACGCGTGAATCGTGTCTTGTGTCATTGTCAAACTTGTTCAGTTTGGTCTATAATTTAACCATGAATCGACTTACGAACGAACAACGCTTGCAAATTATTGAATTTTACTATTAAAATGCATGCTCGGTTAAGAGAGTGCATCGCGCACTTCTTCCAATTTATGGGCAGTTTGGTCGGCCTACTGAGGCAGCTATGGAAGAATTGGACATGCCTGACATGTGGTTTCAACAAGACGGTGCCACATGCCACACGGCACACGAAACAATGGTCCAATTGAGAGCCGCCTTTGGTGAACAGTTTATCTCACGTTTTGGGCCCGTCAATTGGCTGCCTAGATCGTGTGATCTAACGCCTTTGGACTATTTCTTGTGGGGCCATGTTAAGGCTCATGTCTACAGGGATAAACCAGCAACGATTGACGCACTGGGAGCCAATATTGAAGCATTTATTCGTGATATACCGAGAGTGTGCCGAAATTGCCCAATTTGCGAATGGGCCATCTAAACCGGAGCCGCGGCCAGCATTTGCATGAAATCATCTTCAAACATTAAATTATATTGATCGTTCTATCGATTCCAATAAAGATTTCATCAAATTTTTCTAATTTTTTGTGTTTTTTTTGAAAATCAAATCCTATACCTCTTAAAAAATCACCTGTTATTTTCTAATTTCGTTGCAATGCTGTTTATTTTCCTTGTCCGCTCGTTTCTATTATCCCACATTTGGACCACAAAACCCCACAAATTTTCAATTGGATTCAGATCCGGAGACCTAGACGGCCATGGAATAACGGTTATTTCGGCAGAAAGCTGGTGAAACCAATTTAGTTACTGCTTTGGTAGTATCTCAGTTATCGTGAATGTAGAAGAATCTTGTGGCTTCACCTTGCAGATAAACTGTTCGCACTGTCGGTAACATATTCTTCTCATAGCTGCTTGCATTTGCACGAGCAGAAATGAGGACGAGCTCGTCTATACCTCCAGCTCCCATCCATTCTTACGTGTTTGCAGAAATTCACCCGGATAATTGATTTGCAACAACGTGGTCCTTCGCATATCGGCCACATACAGCGCAACAAAGTGATGCACCAGCTGTGGAGTTTTTTAAACATTTATCGTCTAAAAATACCACGTTACTCCAGAAAATGACAAAATATTGACAAGCAAAATTTAATCTTGCTTGTTTATGAGCTACTTTCTTAGCATAGTTTCGATATGTAATCCAGTGGTTTGTAAATTGGCCCGTTTTGTTTGTAACGATATATCATAACGTGCCGCAAAATATCACCCGATATTTTGCGGCACGTTATGATATAACGTTACAAACAAAACTTAAAGGTTAAAAGGATGTTCCTCGTAGTGCATCGCCGTTCTTTGCGCTTACGAGATTCAGCGAATGCCATGATAATACCGTCGTATATCTTCAAGACTGCCTTCTTCATGGTGCCGTCTAATCTATGTTCTCACAGTGTTTCGTGAGAGATTTAATTCTCTCGCGATTTCCTGTATGCCACGTTCACTGAACACAATTATGCGATGCGAGCTCTATGTTCTATTAATTGTTCCGCCATTTTAAGAAGGAAATTTAAGCAAGCCTCTTGCCCCTGCCACGGCCAAGCCTTGGGCACGGGGCTTGCTAGGCTTGTTGGATTGTAATACTCGTTTGTCCTTATCGATAGAATTTACGAGTGTTTAAAAAAACCCGTCCAAGTGCGTGTTTGACTTCGCACATTTAGGGTTCCGTAACAAACCGCAAAATTAAGTTGGCTGTAATAGGAAAAAATGAGAAAATTTCAAAGAAAACATCTGATTTATCAATTTATTGGTATTTGTTTTTAAAATATACGTAATAATAAATATTATCCCCAAGTTTGAAGTTCATAGGTCAAGGGAAGTTAAAGTATTCTTCGGAATAAAATTTTGTAAAAAAAGCTGATTTTGGTGTCTACTCATTCCTTTGTTTTCCTATATTTTTGAAATAAAAAAATACAATATGCATCTATTCTGCTCTAAACAACGATATCCCACTCGATGGGGTAGGTCAATAAATTTAATTTGCTTCCTCTTTGGCTAAAAAATAATATTTGTATAGCTTTTGGTCAACAAGATGCTTATACTGTATATATAATATATAAAATTTGAAGACCGTAGCTCCAACAGTTTGACTGTAAAATCTGTGTGACAGACGACTGGCAGACAGACAGACACGTGAGTGATAGCATCAGGGCCCCGTTTGGACCCTTCGGGTACGGAATCCTAAAATGTTGTTTACTTATTTCCCGGATTCCATATTCAAAACACAATTCCTGCTATATAAAAAAATATATTTTCATGCCTATTAAATATCTACTCCATTTATCATAAATACTAAAGTTGCACAGAATTTTGATCCTTACTGATGCGGTATTCATTATATTCAAAATGTCATGAGAGCAACATGCACAATAAAAAGAAGAAAATTTAACTATTTTGACAGTTTCAAAGGACTTTTTAAACAAGTAGCTCAATTTTTAATCTTGTCCGCTGTACGTGTACAAATATTATTTGTTGAAATGTAATAGTAACAAAATATATAGTGTTTTGCTTTCAAAATTATGAAACGTCGTTCGTACATTACTTTTTTTAATATTACCTCGTAACTGGTTTTGAAAGCCACCCAAAATACATCTCTACCCTGTTTTTACATCAATAGACTTGACAGTTCATTTTCACATTTAAATCAACATAAAAAATCCGTCTCGAACGACATAGAACTTGAGAGAACAAGAGATAAAAGCCATAAAAGGCAATCGATATCAGAAGTGCTGATAATAATATCATCGAGAATAAAAACCCTCACGTACTTTTATGGCCTACGAAAATGTTTTTGACGCTTCCAACATTGGAACTGGATGTTTGGATGTTTGTTAATCAATCACGACGGATTTTGTTAAAATGTGCCAACTAGTATGTGCCAACATAAGTAGACAGTGGCCTGGATAAGGAAATAGGATATTTTTTATTCCGGTAGTCTTATATGGCTCTGCTTAGGAAGGTATAATTTGCTTTGGTTGAGTCTAAGCTTAGATATAATATTGAGTTTTGGGCCAACAGTTTCAAGTCCAATATCTACATGGCATTTGTAATTAAAAAAAGAGCCATAAGAACAATGCTCCGTTTGAAACAAACGGACTAGCACAGGGACCATTTTACTAGACTTAATATTTTGATAGTGCCATGCCTCTATGTACTGATGATGTTAACCAATTTTGTCAAAAATGTGCATAAATCTGAAACAAATTAACAATGACAAGTTAGAGATAATACGCGTAATCTTGCCGACTTGCCTAATACAATCTAACCGAAATTAAACGTTGTTCTTCACAGTCCCAGATATCAGTCAGTCTTTCTATTTAAGGCCACCCTTAGAATTTTAAAACATTAATAGCGTAAACTTATTAAAAAGCAAATTGAAGACATATTTATTGAGGAAGGGCCAATGATATTCTAGTAAACAGAAACGTTACACACTCACAAAACAACAGAAAAAAGTGTTCTGCACAGCAGCGGCAGCACACACACACACACACACTTTTGATTCATCTGACATTTCACTACAAGTCGAAAGAGATGGTTTGATAAAACCAACAAGAAATAAAGAGACGGCTAGTGTTTGACACTTGCGTGTGAATGTAAACAAACATTATTCTGACCATAAATGCTTTTTTCTTTTTCTAACCTACAAATATCAGAAAAAATAATAATAGTAAATTGAGGTGTATTGCGTACTTACATATGGTATGAGATCCCTTCTGTTTTATGTACTTTGTTGGTATCTTAATTGGTACACTTTCTAAATACACACGAAGGCATTTTTTTTATTTTGTTTTTGTTTCAACAAAGCGTATTGCTCTTCGCCATGCGTGACATTGGGACGTATTCGAGTCTTCACAATGCGCGCGCTCATAACATATCTGTTTACTAGAATATCATTGGGAAGGGCTATAAAGGTGTCGATGAGTTCATAGATGATAGACAACACAACCGTAATTATTAT
Organism: Orthosia gracilis; assembly: GCA_947562075.1. Classification (NCBI taxonomy): domain Eukaryota; kingdom Metazoa; phylum Arthropoda; class Insecta; order Lepidoptera; family Noctuidae; genus Orthosia; species Orthosia gracilis. The sequence goes on from OX387266.1 coordinate 32,696,709, forward strand.
TGTTCTAGATTGGAATGAATTTTAAATGGTATGTTGCTTATTAATTTTTATCGTATAAGTGACATAAAAGTGTTTTTTTTATAATGGTATGCTAATTTTATCACTGTATTATTCATAGATTATTATATTGGCATATTATTGAACTTTGTACAAAAAATTGTTTTATTTTTTATGTTTACATTCTATTTATACTATTGATTATTCCCTGAAAATTAGATGACTTGCTATTGATCTTTAAAGCAAAATTTTTTTTTTTTTTTTTTACATTCTATCTTTGACATTCTATTTTTATTATTGTATTATTAAAGGATGCAAAAAATATTGCTTTTGTTATTGAATTTTGAGTATTTTATCATTGACTTTCTATTTTGATAATCATTGTATTCAAAAATTTGATGACTTATCATTGATCTTTTTACCACATTTAGATTCTTTATTTTATCCTTGAACTATTTTTTTAATTAGTTTATTATTTTTAATTAGTAATATTGACTATTTTAAATGAATGTAAATTATTAATAATTTGTATTTGTTATGTTATATGCTTTATATTATATGTTTATTTTTATTGATAATATTATTAATATATATGTCGCATCAAGGCTGGCCGATAGATGCAAACCATCGGGAAGTCAGGATGTATTCCCTTAGGTTAAGACATCGTGTATGGGCAGGTCGGTGGGTACAGTCGTGCAAATGAAATAACATAAATTATTCGATACACTGGGTTTATTTAAATAGTTTATAGTTACAATCTTGCTCACTAATATTACTGATCGATACCGATTCTACAACGTCTTAGCTCTAGGGCGGTCAGTACTCAACTCCTATATACTGTGTCCCCACCACACAGGTCGTTAGAGGAAGCGCGCCACAGCGTAGTTGTTCTTGATTTGCCGACAGGTGGCGTGCTCGTGATTTGTTTTGACGTCCGTACTATTGACTAAACCCGACACGGCCATCCTGCGATACAGGCGTCCTCGTCTGTTCCTCATTGTCAGGTTTTAACAGTGTATCGAATCATGTGGAAATCCTCAATGGATGTCCTCAGCCCTTGGGGAAAGCTGAGGGGTCTGTCAGACTCTTACTGACTAAAACCACATGGTGTTCTCTAGGCCGTAATTCCTATTGAGAGGCGAGCGTGGAACACAGCACGTCGCCTTCTCTGGCCTCTCTCAGGTGACAGACTCCCCAAATCTATCACCCGCAGGCATTATCTTCTTGTCCTTGCTCCATGCCATCTCATGTCGTGTTGCGCTACACGTTCTTAGTCCACTCCGTTCTACCAGTCTCCCATCATACAAGGGAAGTTTTCTGAAACACACAAAATCTCCACACAGTATTCGCTCGTCCAATCCTGACTCATACTCTAGGTGAGTGAGGAAACATTTTGCATAGTTACATATCGAAAGGATCACTGGTCTAGGTATTTCTTTACAACAGAAAACCCCTACAGTTACAATCAAGCTGGTCTGAATCGTCACCCACTAAAGCAGGTGAGACTCCTACAGCGCAGTTACAGTCAAGCTGGTCTGAATCGTCACCCACTAAAGCAGGTGAGACTCCTACAGCGCAGTCACAGTCAAGCTGGTCTGAATCGTCACCCACTAAAGCAGGTGAGACTCCTACAGCGCAGTCACAGTCAAGCTGGTCTGAATCGTCACTCACTAAAGCAGGTGAGACTCCTACAGCGCAGTCACAGTCAAGCTGGTCTGAATCGTCACCCACTAAAGCAGGTGAGACTCCTACAGCACAGTCACAGTCAAGCTGGTCTGAATCGTCACCCACTAAAGCAGGTGAGACTCCTACAGCACAGTTACAGTCAAGCTGGTCTGAATCGTCACCCACTAAAGCAGGTGAGACTCCTACAGCGCAGTTACAGTCAAGCTGGTCTGAATCGTCACCCACTAAAGCAGGTGAGACTCCTACAGCGCAGTTACAGTCAAGCTGGTCTGAATCGTCACCCACTAAAGCAGGTGAGACTCCTACAGCGCAGTCACAGTCAAGCTGGTCTGAATCGTCACCCACTAAAGCAGGTGAGACTCCTACAGCGCATCACAGATCAACACCCACAACAGCAGGAGTGATCTTGACATCCCATTTACAAAAATTATCATCTTCCACAAAAGTAGAAAAGACCACATACTAATTGATCATTCCAAAGATTCTATTATAGCTTCGGAATTATCTACACTTAAGGTGCGAGAGTTTATGGAAAATGTTTCCTCCGACTCCAAGGGCGTATTATTAATTACAGGTACAAAAGACATACCGAACTCATCATCTGCCGTCACGGTCCATTCATCATCATCATCACCATCATTTTCGCAAATTTCCAAATAACCTTCTTGCCCTTTAGGTACTTACTTAAATTTTACTACCCTTAAATTTTTATTAGCAATTTTATAAATTCTGTTAATCAAAATTAGAATACCAAAATTATTTAAATTTTCGTAATGAGGGCTTGACGATTCGAACGTCATCAACATTAACATGGTGACCTCACCTCTGGCGTGACTATGTGAGTTTACCTTCTTTCAACGTCATAACTCAAAATGAACCTTCTGCAAGGTCTCTAACATAAACATGAACATTCACACAAGACATAGTGTCACACAGACTTACAGGTGCCATACAGGCCTTCAGTTGACACACAGGCTCACAGTTGCCACACAGGTCAACAGCTGCCACACAACGCTCGGCTACTCCTGACCAAAATAGATCATTGGGTTCGTGAAAATAGGGAAATTTTAGAACTCTACTCTTTAACTGAATCATTACCCTGGGCCATGTACCACAAATCGATCCAAACCAACTTTAAAAATTCTGCTGCTGCAAAAACTGTCAAGCTTAAAGAAACCTTCGAGTAAAATCTTCAACGCCACGGCCCTCTAGCCGACCAGCAATTGTATTGCTCTCACAACGGTCTCTAGACCCCGACCTCCACCAGAATCCACTGGTATGGTCAATCATAATATATTCGATAGACTGAATTACTAGACACTTTAAGCTTGCTCATCATCATCAAAATTCCTTTAACATCAACATCGACTGGTACATGACCCGTTGGCATCTTCCCTAACCTACCGCGTGCATACTTGTAGGTCCTAAGCATTCCTATTTAAAGCTTTCATTGTATAACTATCACTGTCCTGTCATAATAACCTATCGCGGACTTAATAAAGGGCCCATTTAGTTTTCACACTAGAGTTGCCCACACAACACTATTGATTAGAAAAAGATCCGACGATCAACAACTAAATAAAGTAATTTTAACATTTCCGTTAATCTTTACCATAATTCAAAGGCAATGCATACTCAACGAAACCTCTTCGTAGACCCATCGCCACATGTTACTCATGAGGGGCGGTCCAGAATTTGTCGCATGAGTAGACATGTTAATCAGATTTGGTTTCACTACCACTGTTATCAACTATGATGTCTAATACTCAAGGAACTTGGTGATCGAGGATCCTTCCCAAAAGATTCGCACTTTTACTCAAAGATTTACATACCGACTGCTAACAAAAGGGAAACAACTAACCCTGATAATATTAAGGAGCTTCACGAATTAATTCGGATCAAAATCTTTAAAATTAAATATCAACAGTAACCATTTACTATCGCTCACTACCTCAGTTTTTATGTAAGGAAAACGATCGCGAGATCTACTGCTATCCTAATGTTACTTTGAAAGTAAGCAAGTGAATTCAGATCTGAAGACGGTGGTCGTAAATCGTGACGCAACATAAGATTTGTTCTGAATACACGTAAATGACCAGTACCGTTACTAACTCGATACAATTGCGATGGCCCTACGTCATTACTAACTGGCTTTGTTACTGAAAATCTCCTTCTTATGGGATATCTCATCCTAAAGTTCGTATTGAACCAAAACTTGAAACTATACTGCCAATAGGAAACTCATTACCTAACTAATTGCTTTTTACAAGTGTGTCTTAATTACCTAGTGATAGTGCTAGATATAACCACTACCAATTCGGTGATCAAACATGAACACTTAAAACTCGAAATAGTATCTCTTCAGAAGAGAACTTTCCACCTCACTATCGAAATAACATGGAAGCGACTCACCGAGTATTCCATTTCAAACTTGCGCGCTCCCAACCTCAAACTGCTAGTCTGCCGATCCTCCTAACCTCTCAGATGTTGACAGGTCAGCCTTCGCATACAGCATCTGAACTGCTAGCAGCAGCAGAGGCTCCACTGCGATACAATATGGTATCTGAAACATGAAAAACACTACGAGAGTACTTTTTTACACGGTTATCTTAACCATACACAGCTTTGATGGAAATTAACCGGTGTAGTAACCTAAACCGGCACGGCAAAATGGGTTATTATGAACACTGAATGTGAATGCAGAGACCTTCAGTGTCTGACTACAATGTCCCAAGTGCCCAGGTAGGTATTCTTACTTCCAAACAATGATAGTCAGCCAAGGCCAGTCAAGGGCTACCGCCAGTGATAGTAGAATAATAACCCTTCAACAACACCTAACTTGACCATCGATAACTAACATGAAATTATAACCTAACACGGGCCACCCCGACGATCCATTGACCGCCACAAAACCAGAATTTTGAATAATTGAACACTCTTGGCCATAGTCAATAACAAAATGAAAACGACTCACCAGATTGGCTTAAAGATCCATGTGTATGGATCTTTCCACACGTCCTCACGCTCCTCCTTGACCTGTCCAGCTCCTTGGTTGTTGCTAGCTTCCTTGCTGCTCCGCTCTAGACTGTTTTTTTTTTATTCTAGACTGAGGGTAGTCGCAGAAACGAACCACTACTGTTTTTTTTTTTCAACTGACACCGCATTTTTTTGCAAGAATGTAACCGCCATTTTCACTAGCATTGTTTTTACGTGTGATCTCATCAGCACGACCGAATCCCAATTCTGATGTCGCATCAAGGCTGGCCGATAGATGCAAACCATCGGGAAGTCAGGATGTATTCCCTTAGGTTAAGACATCGTGTATGGGCAGGTCGGTGGGTACAGTCGTGCAAATGAAATAACATAAATTATTCGATACACTGGGTTTATTTAAATAGTTTATAGTTACAATCTTGCTCACTAATATTACTGATCGATACCGATTCTACAACGTCTTAGCTCTAGGGCGGTCAGTACTCAACTCCTATATACTGTGTCCCCACCACACAGGTCGTTAGAGGAAGCGCGCCACAGCGTAGTTGTTCTTGATTTGCCGACAGGTGGCGTGCTCGTGATTTGTTTTGACGTCCGTACTATTGACTAAACCCGACATATATATTTTTTTAATGGTGTTGTTTTATTTTACAAAATTTTCACACAATGTATATTGTTCCGAAATATATGACTTAATGACTATATTTGCCCAATGGCATGCGGGCGAAGACGCTTATAAAAGCTATACGTATCTATGTTTGTTAATTAATCTTGCCTTAACGACTTAAGGCATTTGGATTTAACTTTGACCATGACTACGAGGTGTATTCCTGTTGTCCCCGTAAACGTCATCTTATCTTCATCTTATTCCTGTATTATTATTATGTCCTTTATCAATTACATGTCTTATAAATTACATTTTTAAATATTTTTATAAAATAAATTAAAACAAAAACATTTAAAAATATAAAAAATAGAGGCCCACCGGTATCGGGAACAGGGTCCAAGCTACCGGCGGTCAGGGCTCCAGAGAAAGGAACCTCCTAACAATACGAGCCGTGTCCAGCAGTACTGCTTTCTGGATCAGGCCCTTGACCCAGCCGCCTAACGAGAGCCTCCTAAGGTGTTGGTCGAGGCTCGTGGCTATTAAGCCATTGGCCGACACGACTATCGGTACAATGATCGCTGTGTCCACATCCCACATGTCGACAACCTCGCGAGCCAAGTCAAGATACTTGATTTGCTTATCTTTCTCAGCTTTCACGAGGTTCCCGTCATGCGGGACGGTAATATCAACAATCATTGCACGCCTCTCGATTCGGTCCACCACCACAATATCAGGCTTATTGGCTACAATAGTCCTGTCAGTGATGATGGACCGATCCCAGTACAATGTGATACTGCCATTATCGAGAACTGGGTCGGGCACATACCTGTAGTACGGTACCTCCGATGCCACAAGAGTGTATTTCAGAGCAAGTTGCTGATGGATAATCCTGGCTACAAGGTTGTGCCTATGCAAGTACTCTTCGTTAGCTAGACGAGAACAACCAGAGATAATGTGGCGGATCGATTCACCCGGGCGGTGACATGCCCGACAGATGTCAACCGTGCCATCCTTCACAATAAATCTCCGGTAGTTATTCGTCATGATAACTTCGTCCATAATTGCACAGACAAAACCTTCGGTTTCCCCAAAGAGGTCACCGAAACGCAGCCAGGCTACGGACGCTGATTGATCTACATCGGGCCCATGTAGGGCCCGGAAAAAGCGTCCGTGAAGCTCCTTACTCTGCCATACTTCCCTGCGGTCTTTAGTATCAAGCACTACAGGCTTGCGCCAGTTCTCATTCGCCAAGGAGAGCGGGGTGAGTCCCTTGTCCACAGCCACTACATCTCGATGCATACCCACGTCGGTGTTTAGAAAGTATTCCCTGAGATTGCATATCTCGCGGTTGTGGAGGTTTTTGGCATTTAAAAAGCCACGGCCTCCACACTTCCGCGGGATATACAATCTCATGACCGATGATCGTGGGTGATGCATTCGATATGCAGTCAGCAGTGAGCGGACCCGCCTATCCAGGGCGTCAAGTTCCGTTTGAGTCCATTTGAGTATGCCGAAAGAGTACATCAATACCGGCATGACCCAACCGTTGAAGGCGCGCACCTTGTTTCCGCCCGAAAGAAGGCTATTGAATACCTTCTTCAGGCGGCCAAAGAAGCGCTCCCTCAACGATTGCTTCATGTCAGTAGTGCTGATACCTAACGCTTCCGACATACCCAAATACTTATAGGTTTCGTTTGGAGAGAGGGATCTCAGGTTTATGGAACCCGTGAGTTGAACTCCTACGGATTCCACAATCTCCCCTCGCTTTACATGCATGACCGCACATTTGTCCACACCAAACTCCATCCTGATGGCGCTACTAAAAGTTTCAGTTACTTTTAGTAGCTCCATCAGTTGAAGATTGTTGGGGGCAAATAGCTTCAGGTCATCCATGTAAAGGAGGTGAGATATAACCTGACTACCTCTCTTCAACCGATAGCCCAGCCCTGAATTCTCCAAAAGCATGCTTAGAGGATTCAGGGCTAGACAAAACCAAAGAGGACTCAAACTATCGCCCTGGAATATACCTCGCTCGATCCTTACAGGTTCGCTATTCATCTGGATATTTCGACATCCTGGATAGCGAAGGACTGTGCTCCATTGTCCCATACACGACATCAAGAAGGTGCGTAGAGTTGTATCTATTTTATACAATTCTAGCACCCTCATGAGCCATGTATGAGGCACCGAGTCATAGGCCTTCTTATAATCTATCCAACATGTCGACAGATCCTTTCGGGAACGCCGAACCTGTTGGCTAATGGCCATATCTATGAGGAGTAGCTCCTTAGTACCGCGGGACCCGTTCCTACATCCATTCTGAGAGGCCGACATGATCGAGTTATTATCGACGTGTTTATTAATTTTATCTCTCAAAATGGATGTAAGAACCTTATAGACCGTCGGTAAACATGTAATAGGTCTATAATTTTTGGGTTCCGCGGTGCTACCAGATTTGTGGAGCAGGTGGGTAATTCCTGTTGTAAGAAACTTGGGTAGCGAACCAGACTCTAAGGCTGCCTGGTACTGAGATGCCAAACGAGCGTGCGACCTTTGCAGCCATTTTATCCAGAAGTTGTGCAGCCCGTCCGGCCCTGGAGATTTCCAGTTCGGCAACGGACGGACTGCACGGGCTACATCTTGGGGGCTGATCGTGATAGCCCCCATTTCTTGTATTGGATCACACGCTCGCTCAACATCCCGAGTCCAATCACCTTCGGTGTGACTGACAGGCACCGACCAGATGCTGCGCCAAAATGTGAACATGGCATCATCATCCGGCAGGCGCGTATCAGTCACACCTTGGTCGGGTCGCTCCCAAGCCCGGTAAACCCACCTTTCATTTCTTTGGAATGTGCGATTCTGGGTGTATCGCTCCACTCGCCGCCTATACCTACGAATCCGATTTGCCCTGTGGTGTGATGTCACGTACATCAGCACGTCACGTACAGCACGTAGTATAATATGCTAAGGTTGATAGTATGTGAATACGTGATTATAGATTATCGACATAACATCACGTCGTAACTATGTATATAATGTTGCTAATTAAAGGTGGAAGAGTAATCGACTCTTGGAGTAGTAACTAACATGTAGTTTACTTTGACCCCTCCATCTCCTCGCATCGCATGGCGACCCTGCCAGTCGGCTGGACGGCGTTATAGTTGTCCGACCAGGAGCTAGTCACGGTTCGTGGTTCGCGGTTTGATTGTCTTCGTTGAGTATCACGTCAGTCGCGTCGCGTCACAGGCCATGGGGAGCACGACGTCCAAGGAAGAGGTGATTATTGCCCAGGCGTCTACGAGTGGTGCAAATACCGCAACGGCTACGCAGGAGCAGCTGGCGTTTATCAAGACCGTGTTGCTGTTTATGGCTGTGGGTATGGCAGTTGTCATCATAGGTTTGGCGGTTCGCATGTATCGGAGATGTCACCACAACTGGATTGAAGAAAAGATGAGACAGCGGGAAGTCCAGAAGGCTGTACAGATGGTTTGACCAGGAGCCGTCGGAGGAACGAAGTGAGTGTTTCTTATGTGAATGTGAATAAGTGTGTGTCGGTGCTTGCGGTCATCGTTAAATTTGGAGACATTGATTTAAATGGAAGTGGAGTTAACGTCGCTATTTGTACAACTTAAGTTATTAAGGGAATCTATTGTCAAGTTAGGCCCTAGTAGGCGAAAAGGCAGAAATTTTGATAGTAAGATCAGTGAGGTGAAAGCGCTCTATCGTAAATTTAAGTGTATAGTTTCAGAATCTAGTAAGTTCTCGGAAGAACTGGCTCAGTTGGTATGTAAGATAGAAGCGTTATACGTGGACACTGTTAAGTTTGAGAGCGGAACCGGAACGGAACAAAACATGGCGGCGGAAAAGTTTTCTTTGAGAACGGCAGTTGGCCTACTCCCGAAGATGAGTGGCGATGAACAAGTTACGCAAGACTTGATTGATGCCATAGGATTATATAGTTCTATGTTAGTGGAAGCAGATAATGCTCTTTTAATTAAATTTGTTTTGACAACACGACTTACCCAGGGTGCTAGGATTCGGTTGTCCTCTACTTACGCAACGGTAGATTGTCTGTTAGCTGATATGAAGAAGCATTTGTTAACAGTAGAGTCAGACGTAGCTGTGCAAGCGAAGCTTGCTCGCGCTAGGCAGAGTGATAGGTCGGTCGCGGATTTTGGGGCTGAGATAGAGAAGTTAATGGTTAATTTGACTATCTCTCAAGCCGGGGAAAGTTCGGAAGCATATGAGATTTTGCGGCCGTTGAACGAAAAGTACGCGATCAGGAAGTTTGCTGACGGGCTTCGCAATCAGCGTTTAGGTACGATCATTACGGCGCGGAATTTGACTTGTTTGAAGGATGCGATCAGGTTAGCAGAAGACGAAGGTTGTGCATCGTCGGCACAGGTCATGGCGTATCAGCGTTGGCCCGCGAGGGGTGGTTTTGATAATAGAGGTCGCGGAAATGGTTGTAGGCGGTCTACAGTAGGAAATGGATACGCGCAACATAAGACAGCTGTTGAGCGTACGCGCAAAAATGCCACCGCATGGCATAATCGTGGAATGCGCGGTCGTAGCAATAATGCTCATCGTGGTCATTCGACTCAACAAGGTCGGAGGCGTGTAGCGTATTTCGAGCATGCGCGTAGTGATGCTGACTCAGGCGGAACGTCAATGTCACGACGTAATGAAGCGACTGACCACCAGTTGCAGTTTTTTCGAGACTAAGCGTATTTTAGCTTGCGATAGTATTAATTGGGTTAATTTTCTAGTGAATAATATAAATGCGGAATGGTTAGTAGATACGGGCGCGTCGATATCGGCTGTAAAAAGTGGTTTCTTGTTGAACAATACTTTGTGCTGTAAGGTAGTTAAGGAAGAATTAGTGATTAATGGTGTAGGAGGTAGTTTGAGGGCTATAGGTTATGTATATTTAACGTTGGAGTATGGACGGTGTTCTTTCACGCATAAGTTTTATATATTTGATGATTTGCCATGTAAGTCGGTTGGTATATTAGGTCAGGATTTCTTGCAGAAGTATGGTGGTATTATAGATTTTTCGGCGAATAGGTTTTCTCTTAGGGATCGTGGACGACGGGTGGTTTCGATGCCACTTAAGTCCTATGATTACTTGTTGACTATTCCACCGCGTTGTGAGGTGGTTAGGTATTACCCCGTTAACAGAGCGGAAGATTGTGTGGTAGTTAGGCAAGAATTGCGGAAAGGCGTTTTCTTGGCTAGTGTGTTAGTAAGGCCTAAAAGCGGGATGGTCCCCGTTAGGATTTTAAATACGAACTCCGAGGAAGTTGTGTGTAGTATGTCCGGTGTGGAAGTTTGTCCGTTGAGTGATTTTGATTGTTGTAATTTCGTGAAGCCAGGGACGGACGCTGAGCGTGTAGAAGAGGTACTTTCTTTACTTAAACTCGACTATTTGAACGCCGAGGAGCGGTTGTCGGTTGAGCAAGTGTGTGCAAAGTTTTCGGATGTTTTTCATCTCCCGGGTGATAAATTAGCTGTCACTAACGTATATGAGCAGTCTATACGCTTGAAAGAGAGTGCTACTCCGGTGTACAAGAGACAGTATAGGATACCTTATGCACAGAAGAAGGAGGTTGATAGGCAAGTGCAGGAGATGCTGGAGGGTAATATCATTGAAGAGGCGGTTAGTGAGTGGTCTAGTCCTGTTTTGGTGGTACCCAAAAAGACGGATCGTAGTGGGGAGAAGAAATGGCGAGTGGTTATAGATTATAGGCAGTTGAATGAAAAGATACAGGATGATAAGTTTCCATTGCCGAATATAACTGAGATTTTGGATTCGATGTCAGGCGCAGTTTACTTTAGTCACTGTGATTTATCACAATCTTATTATCAGTGTGCTTTGGAGGAGAGTAGTAGGAAGTACACTGCTTTCACAACAGACAAGGGGCAGTATCAAATGTGTAGGTTACCAATGGGTTTGAAGATAAGTCCGAGTTCGTTTAGTAGATTAATGACTGTGGCCATGTCTGGATTGAATTACGATAGGTGTCTGATTTATTTGGATGATCTCATTATTTTTGGACGGAATTTAGATGAACATAATCGGAACCTAATATCAGTATTTTCACGCTTGAGGGAAGTAAATCTAAAGTTGAATCCGTCTAAATGTGAATTTTTGAAGAAGCAAGTGCTTTATTTGGGGCATGTAATATCGGCCGAAGGTATTTCACCAGATCCAGAGAAGGTAGAAGTTATTAGAGGTTATCCGCGTCCATCGACGGTTGATGAGGTAAAGCGATTTGTAGCGTTTGCGAATTATTATAGGAAATTCATACCACAGTTTGCTGATATAGTGGTACCTATGAATAAGCTGTGTAAGAGAGGTGTTGTATTTAGTTGGTCCGATGAGTGCGAGAAGTCGTTTTTGTTGCTTAAGGAAGCGTTAATGAGTCCACCGGTGTTGGATTATCCTGATTTTTCTGATAGCAATACTTTTATATTGCAAACCGATAGTTCTGGATATGCTATAGGGAGTGTGTTGTGTAATGGGAACGGAAAACCCATCGCATATGCTAGTAGGTCGTTAGGGAAGAGTGAGTTAAATTATCCGATAATAGAGAAGGAGTTGTTGGCAATAGTTTGGTCAGTTAAATATTTTAGACCGTATTTGTACGGACGGAGGTTCGTTGTAAAGACGGATCACCGGCCATTACTGTATTTGTTTAACATGACAGATCCATCTAGTAGGTTGACTAAGTTTCGTTTGTGTTTAGAGGAGTATGATTTTGAGGTTGAATATATTAAGGGCAAAGAGAATGTACTAGCGGATGCACTTTCTAGAATAGTGATAACGAGTGAGGATTTGAAATTGATACGGGAAAAGACGATATCCGTAATGACGAGGGCGCAGTACAAGCAGTTGGGAAAGCCAAATGTTTGTGATAGGGACTCCGTGGTATCTGGGACTGATCACCCTAGGATCGTGGAAGTACTTAAGAAGCAAGGAAATGACATTGAGATTTGTTTAGATGATTGGGAGAAAATGTTACGTAACAATAATAATAACAACAATAATAATAAAGGTTGTAGGGAGATATTTTCAAAGTCGCGCAATTTAGTGTATATGCCAGAAAACTCGAGTATTTATGTAAACTATGAATCTTTATCGGGAATTTCGCGAGACGAGTTATCGAAAGACATAGTCAGTTTTTGTATTGAAGAAGGCATTAAAGAAGTAATTATTATGAAGAATCGTTATAACGTTGATTTTATTACAAGAATGGCAAAATATTTAAAGGAAAATAGAAGTTCGATTTGTGGGGATTTTAAACTGTGTGTAGTGAAGGATTTACGGAGAATAGAAGGGAAAGATGAGAAGAAGGTTATTTTGAATGATTTCCATATTTTACCCACGAGTGGTCATGCAGGAATACGTGGGATGGTGAATAATATAAAGAAGTATTATTATTGGCCTTCTATAGAGAAAGACGTAGTGGAGTACGTTGGTAAATGTGATAAGTGTTGTAAGCAAAAGTATTCTAGGAATACTAGGGAACCCATGACGATTACGACTACTGCATCAACATCGTTTGAGAAGATTTATTTAGACATAGTAGGACCCCTTGATAGAGACGAAAGAGGCAATGTTTACATATTAACTCTTCAATGTGAACTTACGAAGTTTGTAGAGGCTTATCCGTTAAAGAATAAATCCGCAAATGAGGTAGCAAAAGCCTTGGCAGAGAATTTTGTTTTGAGATATGGAATACCGAAAACATCGCAGCCCATGCATACACTTTTTGCTTCAGGAAGTCGATGCGCTCTGTGACATGGGATATATAGTCTTCGGGGCTGACATCGGTCCCCGAAAACGCCCGTCTCACAAAGCGCATCACTCTTGGGCGATTATTGCCCTCCCTGAAGCAAATTAGTTTGCCGATGAGTGCTCTGGCCCCACCAATACGACGTTCGATCCTGCACTGCCAAGCCGGTACGGCTGGTTTCTGTCGTGTAGCTCTGTCATCTGCAAATTTGACGTGAGCTACACGACATGCCGCTACAGCCGCGCAGTACATGATCGAATGTGTATCAGTGAGGTCTTCGCAGTCATCAAAATAGTTTGACAACTGCGAATCCAGAACAGCCACCAGCGCCCTATTTTTGTTATGCATGGGCAAACGAGGTAATCGTGGCCTAAGTTCGGGTGGCATGTAGCGATATTCCCGAATAGCACACTCCAAAGCACTCCTCAATTCATCATTGCACTGGGTACTTACGTTTGTAACCATGTCACTACTCGCCTCGTCAGCGTGGATGGGAGTATGGTTGGGCTGTGGTGGCACCACAGCCTGCGACGATGGAGCAGTGACACGGTCACCCATTTCCGTTCGGAGGCGATCAAGTACAGTATCATCCAACATACGATTACGCTGGATGACCCGCACCTGATCCGAGAGTCGTTGGGCCGAAACGTTGACGGCTGGCTCAAGCACCTGAAACAAAGACAGCATCCGGACACGGTACGCGGTCAGGTTGTTTCCTCCCTCTGTAGCCCCAAAGTATGCGCGCATGACATTTTCATTGATAGATTGTGTCCATCTCATGCGCTGCACACTTCCGCCGGGTGCTGGGACCCTATCAGAGACCGGTAGGCCTCGAGGTCCTAAGCGGTCCGGCGGCCGGCGTCCTCCCAGTCGACGCGCAGGTGGTGGTGTCGTCGGCGGCGAGAAGTACTCGTCGCTCGAGCTCGACGCAACTGCCACGGCCGGCGTCACAGCACTCACGATGGGTCTGGGTTCCGGCGGCGGCGAGGCGGAGCTGGGCGACGAGGCCGGAGGTGGTGGGCGTGCTTTTCGTGCTGCAGCTCTGGTCAACATGTCTTTTTACATTTTATTTATCTTGGTGTTGTGGATATTGTTCATGTTTAAATATCAGGTGCTATTGCAGGTTTTTTTTTTCCATTGATTCTTTGCATGTTGTGGTTTTTTTTTTCAGATTATTGTATATTACTTGTATATTATTTAAAAGGAAAATTCGGAGAGAAAAAATTTTTGACGTCCGTGTTGACAGCCGAGCCACAGATTATTATTATTATTTCATTTATTCATGTTATATACATATTTTTACATTTTTAAATATTATTCTATAAAAATAAAATAAAAAAACATTTAAAAATACAAAAATAGTAGCCCACCGGTATCGGGAACAGGGTCCAAGCTACCGGTGGTCAGGGCTCCTGAGAGAGGAACCTCCTAACGATACGCGCCGTGTCCAGGAGTACCGCTTTCTGAATCAAGCTCTTGATCCAGCTGCCCAACGAGAGCCTCCTCAGATGTTCGTCGAGGCTCTTCGCTATTATGCCATTGGCCGTCACGACTATCGGCACAATGACTGCTGTATTCACATCCCACATGTCGACAACCTCGCGAGCCAGATCAAGATACTTGCTTTTCTTATCTCTCTCAGCCTTCACGAGGTTCTCGTCATGGGGGACCGCTATATCAACAATCATTGCGCGACGCTCTAGTCGGTCTATCACCACTATGTCAGGCTTATTGGCAACAATAGTCCTGTCAGTGATGATAGACCGATCCCAATACAACGTGACATTGCCATTTTCGAGAACTGGGTCGGGCACATACCTATAGTAAGGCACTTCTGATTCCACAAGATTGTATTTTAGAGCAAGTTGCTGATGGATAATCCTGGCTACAAGGTTGTGTCTATGCAAATAGTCTCCGTTAGCCAGACTAGAACAACCGGAGATAATGTGACGGATTGATTCCCCCGGTCGGTGACATGCCCGACAGATGTCAACCGTGCCGTCCTTCACAATGTATTTCCGGTAGTTGTTCGTCATCATAACTTCGTCCATAATCGCAAAGACAAAACCTTCGGTTTCCCCGAAAAGGTCACCAAATCGCAGCCAGGCCACGGACGCTAAAAGATCTACATCGGGTCCATGTAGGACCCGGTAGAAGCGTCCGTGAAGCTCCTTGTTCTGCCATACCTCCCTGCGGTCATTAGTATCTAATACAATAGGTTTGCGCCAGTTCTCGTTAGCCAAGGAGAGTGCGGTAAGGCCCTTGTCCACCGCTACCACATCTCGATGCATACCCACGTCGGCGGCCTGGAAGTATTCCCTAAGACTGCATACCTCGCGGTTGTGCAGGGTCTTAGCATTTAAAAAGCCACGACCGCCGCACTTCCGCGGGATATACAGTCTCATAACCGATGAACGTGGGTGATGCATGCGATTTGCGGTAAGCAATGTGCGGACTCTCCTATCCAGGGCGTCAAGTTCTGTCTGAGTCCATTTGAGTATGCCGAAAGAATACATTAAGACCGGCATGACCCAGCCGTTGAAGGCGCGCACCTTGTTCCCGCCTGATAAAAGACTATTTAGTACTTTTTTCAGGCGGCTAAAAAAGCGCTCCTTCAACGACTGTTTCACGTCAGTAGCATTGATGCCTAGTGCTTCCGACATACCCAAATACTTGTAAGCTTCGGTTGAGGAAAGGGATCGAAGGTGTATGGAATCCGAGAGTTGTATTCCCACGGATTCCATAATCTCCCCTCGCTTTACATGCATGACTGCACATTTGTCCACATCAAATTCCATCCTGATGGCGTCACTGAACGTTTCTGTTACCTTCAGTAGCTTCATCAGTTGCAAGTTGTTGGGGGCAAAGAGCTTCAGATCATCCATGTAAAGGAGGTGTGATATGACCTGACCACCTCTCCTCAACCGATAGCCCAGGCCCGAACCCTCCAGTAGTGTACTGAGAGGGTTCAGGGCTAAACAAAACCACAGAGGACTCAGACTGTCGCCCTGAAAAATTCCGCGCTCAATCCTTATAGGTTCGCTGTTTTCCTGAATCTGTCGACATCCTGGATAGTGAAGGACCGTCCTCCATTGCCCCATACATGACGTCAGGAAGGTGCGCAGAGTTGCATCAATTTTATACAACTCCAGGACCCTCATGAGCCATGTATGTGGCACTGAGTCATAGGCCTTCTTGTAATCTATCCAACATGTCGCCAGATCCTTGTGGGAACGGCGAACCTGTTGGCTAATGGCAATGTCGATGAGGAGCAGCTCCTTAGTACCGCGGGACCCGTTCCTACATCCATTCTGGGAAGCAGACAAGATGGCGTTATTGTCAATATGTTGATTAATTTTCGCTCTCAGAATGGATGTAAGAACTTTATAGACCGTCGGTAAACACGTTATCGGTCTATAATTTTTAGGATCCGCAGTACTACCCGATTTATAGAGCAGGTGGGTTATTCCTGTCGTTAGGAACTGGGGCAGCAACCCTGACTGCAAGGCGGACTGGAACTGAGATGCCAAACGAGCGTGCGATCTTTCGAACCATTTAACCCAAAAGTTTTGCAGTCCGTCTGGCCCTGGAGATTTCCAGTTGGGCAACGGACGGACTGCACGAGCTACATCTTGGGGGCTGATGGTAATTGCCCCCATTTGTGGTATCGGATCGCACGCTTGCTCGACCTCCCGAGTCCAGTCACCCTCGGTGTGACTGACAGGCACCGACCAGATATCGCGCCAGAACGAACACATGGCGTCATTATCCGGTAGGTGCGTATCAGTCACACCTTGATCGGGTCGCTCCCAAGCCCTATAAACCCACCTTTCGTTACTCTGGAATGTGCGGTTCTGAGTGTATCGCTCCACTCGCCGCTTGTACCGACGAATACGGTTTGCCCATGCATAGATCTTCTGCTTCAGGAAGTCAATACGCTCTGCGACGCGGGACATATAATCTCGAGAACTGATATCAGTCCCCGAGAACGCCCGCCTCACAAAGCGCATCACTCTAGGGCGAGTGTTGCCCTCCCTAAAGCAGATAAGCTTGCCGATGAGTGCTCTAGCCTCACCGATACGACGCTCAATCCTGCACTGCCAAGCTGGTATAGCTGGTCGTGTAGCTCTGTCAGTTTTGGGAAACTTGACGTTAGCTACACGACATGCCGCTGCAGCCGCACAGTACAAGATCGAATGGGTATCGGTAAGGTCTTTGCTGCTATCAAAAACATTTGATAGCTGCGAATCTAGAGCACACACCAGCGCCCTATTTTTTCTATGCATAGGCAAACGAGGTAAACGAGGTCTAAGCTCAGGCGGTGTGGAACGATACTCCCGGAACGCACACTCCAAAGCGCTCCTCAATCGTGCATTGCATTGGGTACTCACGGATATAGCCCCGTCGTCGTCATCCTCTCCAACACGGTCGGGTCGCGGTGAAACACTGGGCTGCACCGCGGCCGGTGGCAAGGCAGGCGAGACACGGCTACTCCGTGATTCCTCACGCAGTCTATCAAGTACAGCGTCATCCAACATACGGTTACGTTGGATGACCCGCACCTGATCCGATAGACGTTGGGCCGACACGTTGACAGCTGGCTCAAGCACCTGAAACAGAGAGAGCATTCGACCACGGTACGCAGTCAGATTACTTCCCCCCTCTGTAGCCCCAAAGTATGCGCGCATGACGTTTTCGTTAATCGATTGTGTCCATCGCATGCGCTGCACACTTCCACCGGGAGCGGGGACCCTGTCAGAGGCCGATGGGCCTCGAGGTCCCAGGCTGTCCGGCGGCCGGCGTCCTCCCCGTCGACGCGCAGGTGGTGGTGTCGTCGGCGGAGAGAAGTATTCGTCACTCGAGCTCGACGCAACTGCAGCGTCCGGGATCGCTTGACTCACGATTGTAGGTGGTCCCGGCGGCTGCGAGGCGGAGCTGAGCGACGAACCCGAAGATGTTGGGCGTGTGTTTAGTGCTCGGGCCTGGCTTCTTGTGAACATAGCGTATTCATCTCAGCATGTCAAAAATATTATCATGTTGTTGGTTGACTGGGTTATGTACATACTATAGTTTTGTTCCATTTAATTTTTTTCTTGTTGTTTTTCTGAATCTAGACATTGTTTTATTCTATTTTTCTATGTTAAAATGTTATTAAAATATATAGTAGAATTTGGAGATAAAATTTTATGTCACACTTGACAGGTCAGGCCACAGATTATTATTTATTTATTATTATTATTATTATTATATACTTTATTGTACACCACTTAAATAATTACAGGTAAAAACATTATAAAGATCAGTGTACAATGGGCGGTCTTATCGCACAAGGCAATCTCTTCCAGACAACCTTTGGATGGACAAAACGAGAGGAGATAGACATAGGGCTGTCAGTGTACAAAAACTATATTAAATAATATTACTTAGAAGAGTACACTTCTTTAGGATAATAAAACACTATTCAGTCAACCGAAGACGCGGAGAGAAGCTTGTATGGAATATTCTTGCTGTAATGAACACCTACATGTATGAGTGTTATATGTCTTGAACTCTGTTCTCAAAGTAAACATTAGACTGTGTCAAATTTACTTCCATTTGCTTTTCTCTGTTCTTGCGTTTGGAGTTGTGAAGGGTGAGAAATGAAACATCTGGGTCCTTATAATGTGTATGACCTTTGACGTGTACACTTTATGGAAAGGCTCAGCTGAAACTTTGCAATCAAATTCTAAATTCGTCAAATATAAAAGCTAAAGTTTATTTTTGAAATGGAGAGAACCTTTGCGGTTCTGCTTATTTCTATAAAAAAAAAACGATTTTGTTAAACATTTTTTATTTATGTTATTGTGTTTTTGTTGTTGGTGTTTGTTTTATTACTTATTCATTTATTGTACACTTTATAATAATCACGTGAAAAACAAGTTACTGAAATTGACTTTTTGGTCTCGCACGGGGTACTCCTTTTTGTTTTGTTTTTTGTCTATATCTCCTGTGCGAGTCAAAAATAAATATTTTTCTTTCTTTCTATTGATTATAAAGGTAATTCACAATCACGAGAGGATCATATTACTTATCCTGTAATTTCCATAATCCAAATTCCTTTCTCACCCGTACTATACATTCTGCTACTTATTCCTCACAGCTATGAATACACAGAGAATTCGCAATTAATCTCCCCATGTTTGCTTTGGTGTTGCCAGTGTTTGCGCTTAGTTCGCTTATTTTCGTGATAGAAACACTTTAATATTTCTTATTCATTAAAGTGTTTTGGAAGTTTAGAATTACGTTGCTTACGTGTTGAGAGATTAAATAACTTTGTACTAACTTGGGCGTAAGTTGGTAGCTTTTTGTAAGAAAGAAGCGAAGTTTTAAACCATTACTGTGAGAAGTTATAATTGCTCGTTTTAATGAAAAATGTGATGACGTGTTATGAAAGACATAGTAGTATTATCGATTTAGAAGGGCTTTTGTCATAATTCTATGAACGTTGTCAAAGTCAAAAATGTTTCTAATTTGCCCACATTTTTAAAAGTTTTGGACATTGTTCGTGAATTCGTCACTGATATTAGATTGCTACTAGATTTCGAACAATCTTAATTGAATTCCTCGTAATTATAAAGTAGCTTTTAGCTGGATTTAGGTAATGTGTATATTTTGTGTATTTCTCAGATATTTAATTGCCGGGGTAGATGGTTCTTGTAAAATACTGATATTCAACCGCAATTGGTAAGACTAGAAGCCCGTGCCGAGTAGTTTGGATGAAGCTAAATGAGTTGAAATATTATATAGGAATTCGACGTCAGTTGAAGGGATTGTAACAACTCAGAAATTTTCTAGGTATTATACATATTTGTAATTGGGTATTAATTCAAATACCTGACGCTGAGGTATTTTGTTATTTAAATACTTATTACTTCAAAATACATTTAGCAATATATGGATGCGTTCTGTATAAAATATCGTACGATAGCTTTCGTAAGCAAAATGGCGACTGCTAAATATGTCAATATTATTTAAAGTTGGCGGCACTGCACCTGTACTGTATGTCGTCAAGTACCTATCTTTTCATTTACCATTTTCATTCTTAAACGGTTATTTACATAACCTAACACCTGATTGTATTTCGTAATTTGTATCTTAAATAAAAATAATCAAAGTACTGAATTTGTATTTTATATTACAAATCACGATTTAAAAATACGATTTAAATAGAAAAAAGTTGGATGCTATTTTTTGTTGTTGTAATAGGTATTTGCAAGGAATCTCAATTAGACATAAGAGGTAACGTTATCAATCAACCATGACATAAACACAAGACCTAAGTGAAATCTAGTCTATTACGCCCAAAGAGTGTCACCAGCAAGATAAATTCGGATGCAATTTTTCATCGCCACACGCTAACGATATGAAAGGACCATGGAAGCCAAACGTGTCACTGGCTAGAAATATGACTTGATACTGTAAGACCACTGATAGGTAAGCTTGATAAACGACGAAGCAACCACTACGTGCCTGCTCCAGCAATGACAGATTTTTTTGACCTTCTTGGAATAATAAGTGACGTTTATGATGTGAATTATATAGAACAATTTGTTGAAATTGGAAACTAGTCCTTTGGGACTGAAGTTCGTCTGCAATTTTATAAAACAAAGTCGACGTTTGTATGTTATGTAAAACCAATTTGAATTGTTTTCCGTTTCTTTTTTGGCGCTTACTGACAAAACTCTAAACATTCATAGAAAAATAAATCATGTTAACGCCATACAATATTACTTTGTTTTGTCCCTTTATTAATTTGAAAGCATTTAAAAAAAATTCTGTGTTAGTACAAACAATGAGGGTTTTTAAGAAAATTCACGCCACTAGTTGGCGCCACATTGGTGAGAGGTCTTTTACTTGGAAAATTTAACTTATGACATCAACTTGCTTGACGTCAATTTGACTAATGTCAAAAAACATAAGCATTTGACAGCAGCTTGGACCTCACATCTCAGTGATGTCACCTAGTGTACATGATTTCAGAATACCCTCATTGATTTTCGTGTACCAGAACATTTTTCTATAGAAAATTTAACGCCACAAAATCCCACCAAAACAATACTGTAATAATACAATTCTCTCCAGTTTTTGCACATCCATTTACTTATACAAAATAAATTGTTGGAGGTAAGTATTTATTTCGATTGTTGGAGCCCGGTGATTGCATTACGCAGTATTTCGGATGGTAATCAATTAATCTTTCAACAATGGGACAAGTTGATGATATGACTGTGTACAATCAATTATTTACTACTTGACTCTGGCTATCTGTATTGATTTTGGATTTATTCAATTCGTTTACTTTAGCAGATGTTTGTGGAGTGGATAAAATTAGTAACAAATTCAGTAGGCACAATATCATGTTAGAATAATAAAAAAGTTAAATATAGAAATCCTACTCGACCGAATCAATTATTTAGTAGGTACTTGACTCTGGATATCTGTATTGATTTGGGATTATATTATTCAGTTGACGTATATTTATTAACATATTAGGTTGGGGAGAAAGTTTTTCACATTATAGTATGTATGAACTTGTAATAAAATCTATTTAGCTAAACTATTTGTATCTGTCTGGTTTTGATATCACTGAAAGTTTAAATTTTAAAGAACATAATTCCAAATTCAAATTAGGAAAATGTGTGATTTTCATTTTTTTTTCGTACTGTCAAGATGAGTGAATCTAATGAAGAAATTCGATACATTTTAAAATTTTACTACAAAAAAGGTAAAAATGCAACGCAAGCCGCGAAAAAAATTTGCGATGTTTATGGACCTAGTGCAGTGTCTGTAAGAGTAGCACAAATTTGGTTTAAGCGTTTTCAATCCGGAAATGTTGATGTCAAAGATGCACGTCGCTCTGGTCGCCCTATTACGGATAAAATGGATGCCATTTTTGAAAAAGTGGAGCAAAATCGGTATATCAGTAGTTACAACGTAGCTGAAGAACTGGGAATTGACCACAACAGTTTCGGTGCATTTAAAAAAAACTGGGTACACAAAAAAGCTTGATATTTGGGTACCTCACGAGCTCACTGAAAGAAACCTAATGAACCGTGTACTCATTTGTGATTCTTTATTACGACGTAATGAAACCGAACAATTTTTGAAGAAGCTGATAACTGGTGATGAAAAGTGGATCACGTACGACTAGAACGTGCAAAAAAGGTCGTGGTCAAAGGCCAGTCAGGCTTCACAGACTGTGGCGAAACCCGGGTTAACTCGCAACAAGGTGACGCTGTGTGTGTGGTGGAATTGGAAGGGCATTATTCATTATGAGCTGTTACCACCAGGCAGGACCATCGATTCTGAACTCTACTGCAAACAACTGATGAGATTAAAGCAAGAAATTGAGAGAAAGCGGCCGGAATTAATCAACAGAAGGGGTGTGGTTTTTCATCATGATAACGCTAGATCTCACACATCTTTAGCCACTCAGCAAAAATTAAGTGAGTTTGGCTGGGAGGTGTTAATGCATCCACCGTATAGTCCTGACCTTGCACCTTCAGATTTCCACCTGTTTTGGTCTCTTCAGAATTCTTTAGGCAGTGTCAGGTTAACATCACGAGAGGAGTGCCAAAACCACTTGTCGCGGTATTTTGATCGGAAGTCCCAAAATTTCTATAGCAATGGGATCATGTCCCTACCTACAAAATGGCAAAAAGTTATCGAACAAAATGGTACCTATATACTTTACTTAAATGTAAATAAACTGTATTAAAAAATGATTTGAATTTTCTTAAAAATGCGAAGGAACTTTTTCCCCTACCTATTATATACAATTGAATATTCAAAAAGATAATTAAAACCACAAACCTGTATACAAATACAAAGAGGAGAGGGAAAAGGGCTCATTGTGCATCAAAAAATTCGTCCACATCGATTTCAACGGGAAGCGTGCCCAGAACGCTGGCAGCATTCCCATGTTGGATGGCAATGCTGATTCTCTGCCCGATGAAAAGGCCAGCCCTCTGGTCACTTGAAGAGTCGACGAGCTTTGTGCTAATTTCTCGAAAAAATCGATGACCACTCGGACCCCATGGACCTAATGATTCAACCCCAAACATCTCAAACATATAACTTCCAATAAGGTTGTTATATTTGCGCCGTTTGAGGCCAGCACAGCCCGCCGTGCTAAGAAGAAGGGATGGCGCAAGGGTGTCGACACATGTTTCATCCCACACCAAAGGCCTATCCATCTTCAAAGGCATTATGGTCATCCTGTCCATTGGTTACTAAAACAGTTGGCAACCCGGCGATGCCTGACGTATGATGTCATTAATGTTGGCGTGCCGTGCTTTCCGGCCAGCGCATCTACTGCAGGATAGGCCATGGTAACCGAGGCGGACGACTGCTTCACCACATTGACATCGATGTGGAGCCCCGCTAGGAGCACCCAAACGCAGGCATGCAGCGATCCGGAAGGTGTTATCACTCAACATAGTACCCATGTTGGATGACGGTAGTGCCTGTAGTCAGAGGCCCGACTCCCACTCTCCCTCAGCCAGCAGGCGGGCACGCTCAGCAGTATTGGTGGACGTATTTATAAGTTTATTCCGTACCAACCTGCAGAGCGGCTCATTCCACTGTCTCTGGGAAGATGGGTTCTCGGGCAACGCCGTATTCGGACAAGCCACTTTCCAGGCGCACACTGCGTCGGTCGAGCACGGCACTCACAGTTAACCAGTGAAAGGGATATTTTTTTTGTGTTGTGGGTAGATTCCACACTACTGCTAAAATTGCTTTGTGTAAATCCCAATTAGTAAAATCGTTGCCTGACCTGGTAATGGCATCTTTGATAAAATACCTAGCAGTCACTACCAATAGTTTCAATTACGTCTGACGGCTGATGAAACTGGATCATTAGATATCTTAACTTTAAAATTTAATTTCAATTTAATGATTGCAGAGTTTGCCATTGAATATTAAATCTTGATAGGTATCTATGCTACTCAATAACTATCTTATAACGATCGTCTGCATTACCAACATAACGTTTTAAATGACTTTAATTAAGTTTCAGAGTACTTGCATATTTCAAGAACTAGCTTTTGGAAGCAGCTTCGCCCGCGTGGAGGTCGATAATTATCCCGAGGGAACGCTTTCTCAGGATAAAAAGTATCCTCTGTGCTATTCTTGTCTACAATCTGTATCTGTGTCAAATTTCATCCAAATCCGTTCAGACTTTCTGGTGTGAAGAAGTAACAAACATACACATTCACAAACTTTCACCTTTATAATATTAGGTTGATTATACTAGCCCGCCTAAGTCAAAAATTATCTTGAGGGAATCTATTCCTGGGATAAAAAGTATCCAATGTGCTATTCCAGACTATAACCTATCTCTGTGCTATTTCATCCAGATCAGTCCAGCCGTTTAAGCAAGAAGAAGTAACAAACATACACATACACACACTCACAAGATTTTGCCTTTTTACGAGTAATATTAGTGTGAGTAATACCACTAACCTATATTGGCTGATAAAGGCCATACATTCTCTCGGGTCATTTTGACTCATTTGACCCACTTCACCTCTTGAGATTGGTTTCGTTCCAATTTAACTTTCTTTAACAGTTATATCATCGAACTTTGTCGATAGTTTAAAATTATTGAATTCGGAGAATGGCTTTTAAAGTTACGATTTATTGGGAGTTTGAATTTTGAACGTCTGTAGGAGACAGGTTTAATACAAAATTGGTCATGGATCTAATTATTTTTAATGTTCAATAAAATAACACTAAAAAAAGTGAATTTTGTTATTAAATATTTAAAGAGCATTCAATTATCTTTGAAATTAGATATAGAAATAAAGAATAGAATAGAAAAGATTTATTCGACACAATTACAGTACTACAATCTCAAAGTAAAAGAGAACTAGAGCAATGGACCGTCCACTGAAGTAAGTATGCATGCTCAAGTGTCCTATGTACATACTTATGTCGGGTTAAGTAAATAGTCATCATCGTTAACGTCATCAGCCTTTCAATGTTTCCATTGCTGGGACACAGGCCTTCTCTCTGTGAGAGGGAATGAGCTATAATCCACCACGCGGGCCCAGTGCGGATTGATGGATGTCACTTGTCCTCGAATTTCTGGTTCTAGGACATGCCGGTTTCCTCACGATGTTTTAATTCACCGTTTTGAGAGCAGTGGTGATGAAATAATTTACACAAAGTAAAGCGCCTGCCTGGGTTCGAACCCACGACCTGCAAATTGTAAGTCAATAGTAAGGACGTCAAAACAAATCACAAGCACACCTGGTAGCAAATTAAGAACAACTACGGTTTGGCGTGCTTTTCTAACCGCTTTCGTGGTGGGGACAGCAGAAAATGGCAGTTGAGTCCTGACCGCCTTAGAGCAAAGACATCGTAGAATCACTGTCGATCCGTAATATTTGTGAGCAAAAATTGTAACTGTGAATATTTGAATAAAACCAGTGTCTCGAACAATTTTTATAATTTCATTTTCACCATCTACCTGCCCACACACGATGCCTTAACCTAAGGGAATACATCCTGGCTGCCCGATGGTTTGAATCTATCGGCCACCTTGATGCGACACGTATATAGGTTCATGTCAAATATACATTTGCACATAGTAACGCTTTACGTTGTGATAACTGTACAATTGTACAGCGATGGCCGTCTTCCTTTTCCTTGCCACTTTACAACTTTGTTCCGTCTTGGGATAGTATCGCCTGGCGATCTTAACTACATCCGTCATTCAAGCTTGTTATTCGAAGTAAGATCTCCACAACTTCATCCCATAACTTTCTCACTTCATTTTTTATCAGATTCATCTGAAAACGAATGACTACATTAAAAACTCATTACACAATAACGCAGAGTACAACATTAACAGCAAATAAATTTAATAACAAGTCTTTGATTGGTTAAACTAATTATTCGCTACGCGCTCCCCATCACTACTTCCACTAGAACACACAGAACTTTTAATGCAAAATCGTTTATGGAGTTAGTCACCTAATGGCCCGGAAACTGAACGTAGGTGCTTGAACGCCAAGAATAATACACTTTTAAGACTTAAGTTATCTTCCCTTAATGTGAGACGCTTAACTTTGTCGAAAATGTTCAGAACATTTTTGTGACACTTTATGGATTCAAGTGAACATAATTTTTAATTTCGTGCGATGTTATTATTTTTGTAGTTGAAGGAATTTTTAATATCAAATGTTTTTCGTTTTGAGCTAAAATAATAAAGAACGTAATTTAGGTGAAAAAGTAACATTTTTTTTAAAGAGAAAATATCTTTGTTTTCCCGTAATAATAAGGTTACATTTTTTACCTTTTGTAAAGAAAAATAATATACGTAACTTGTCATCTCATATAAGCCGTAACAGTAGGCCAAGGTTTAGGTCCAAAAACCATAATAGTTTGCTTTAAGAAGCCGCAATTTCCCTTGAATAGCAGTACGGAATTTTTATGCTGAATGCTGGTAATCCTACTCTTGAAATCACTTCAATTTCGCTACCAAACCGGATAAACCAAGTCAAATCAGCAGACCAATGATCTTTTTATATAGATTTCTTGAAATCTGATATACATTCTATTTACTTGGTAATTATGATCACCTATGTAAATCTAGTCTTACTTGACATATTATCATCTTGTGTTTAATTGCGTGCCAGCTTATGTATTAAGCTTTTGTCTCTTGATCGGAATGCGTAACGCTGCGGCATGCGTTATCGGACACATAATGAAAATAAAAATAAAAACCAAAATCGTTTATTCTCAGGCATGTCACCCATAAATTTAAAAATACATTAAAATTAAACATAGAATGGACATAAACTTTTTTGTAATTTAAATTAATCAGACGCCACAATAACACAGAATTAAAATTAATCTTAGAAATAATCGTCCTCGTCTCTGACGCATGCTGCTACGGAACAAAAGACCATTTTAGACATATTTCGTAATTAAGATTATGTGTCCTGTACCGCAAATCGTTGTGCATACCGATTAAGAGACCAAAGCTATACCTGAATAATAAACTATTTCTATTTATATTTCCTATTTCTACGTTCTATTCTACTTCTGAATGCAAATAACTCATCCATCGAAATGCGTATATCTCCAACGAGACGAATTAATTGCTCGAATCGAATGGAGGTTCGAGTTGCTTCGAGATCAGTAAATCAATCGGTTATCCGCTCCTCGAAAGATTTAATGCATTATTTATAAAGTGAATTAAGACTCGCTCAGATTTTTATCTTATTTTTTTTAAACGATTTGATTTAACTTTCTCTCTTTAGAGATGAAAGAATAGTTACATAGTAGTCTGATCGACGTTTTGGTTGTTTTGGTTGATCTTTTTATCACGGCAGTATGGGATTTGATTTACGGAGTACGGAAAAAATATAATTAGATCGGTATCTCAAAATAATGATCTTTCCATCGTTGTTGGATAGATTTTTAAAGAACTAATAATCAATCAAACTACCAAGCACTTACCCAATTACCTATGCTGCGGCTGACTTCTAGTCTAACTGCATGCAACTGATAACCAGTATTAATACAGGTTGTTCCTATATTGTGTAGGTACTGGTTTCTTTAAAAAGCGTTGGTAACAAACCTGCGGTACCCCAAGGATTACTGAAGTCCTTATGTGGCGGTCGCCAATCTCTATTGCCCCCAATGGTAATACAGCATTCTTGTTTGCTACTTTGTCAGATTTATTATTTAAAACTTTTTTAGTTTTCAGTGAAAAAACACTAGTACAGTACACTAGCCTTCAAAGCTTAGTACCACACTTTTAAAATTACAATTTTTCCTAAACTATAGAAATACGGAGCAATTTCAAAAGTGGACAGTGTACTTAGGCAGCATGAACGAGTACAATCTGATTTGAGGAAAATATTTTTTGATGATACTTACAAACATGACAGCCACATGACTTACCTACAATTTTCGTACTTCAAGTGTAATATAATACGAACATTTGAATGGAGGCCTTAAATCACATACCTATCGAAATTATAGTATATTATGCAACTCATGTTAATAAATACCACGTAATTGCTCACGATAATCGCAATGAGCTAAATAGATCACAATGAAATAAATGCATCAATATGTTAATTTATAGCCCGCGAACACTGACTGTTGACATTGGAACAGCAAGCCGATAATTGTATTGGCTCGCGTTTCCACATCCATAACTGTGTTTCATCGTTTGATAAATGTGTGTATGTATTGTAGGGGCATATCAAACACAGTGTTTGACACACGGACGTGGTGGAAAGAGTACTTTTTGTGAAAATATTTTTAACTTATTTGCAATTAAAGTGTAACTGGCTAAATGGGGGTGAACTATAGGTACAGATGGATCTATAGTAAATCCACATTCGTACCTCTGCCTAACACTTCAAACAATACTGGCGTGATATTATGATACTGGAATGGGATTATTACTTATTTTTGACTATGATAGGGGAATTGTAAAAGCAGAAAAAAAATTGCGGCGACCCTAATAACATGAGAAAACATTCCTCCTTTTTTTTCTAAGGACATGTAAAAGAACAAGGAATTCAATAGTTTAAACCCAAAAACCAGCCTAGCGAATCTAAATCCTATCCAAATCTGTCTGACAAATTATAACAAAATAATTTATCAGTAAACAGAATACTTACTTCGTTATAACTTAAAGTAGATTTGCCCGAAATCACAACACAATAAAACAATTTACGGGCTAAGAAAATAGCCTTCAAAGGAGTTACGCCAAAAATTCCTAGAACTGCTTAAATATTCAAAGTTTAATTTCAATTTCAGACTAGATAATCAAAATCTTAACCTTGGAAAAAGTAAGCCGTATTTAAAACATGATATTGGAATCTCGCCTACAAGTTTTCAAAGGCTTTAAGTTTACCACCTACATTCGGAATCCTTTAAATTTACGCAAATATCTTGAATTGGCATTAAATAAATATTTGGGGTTGAAACTCTTGTAACTGCCAAAAACTTTATTGAATTTGACTGAAGCCTTAATTTTTGAGTATTTATAGAGCTGAATGAGATTTTTTTTTAATGATTTGAAATAAGTACCTAAGTAGTGTGTACTAAAATAAGTATGTTTATTAGAAATTCATTCAGATTTCATAAGACAGTATTTGGGTTCAGACACATTCTACTGCTATTATAAACGCTAACGTTTATTGGATGCATAGGCAAATGGTTGAATGCCTGTTACTCTTTCACGCAAAAACTATTCAACAGATTTTGATGACACTCTACATTTGTATACTTACACTTAGGCTGTAATTTATAAAAATATTGTGCCATGGCCAAAATGGGGTGAAGTACTAATGGTGTGGTGTGGTGTATGGTGTGTGTGGTTTGTAAACGCACCCACGATACAGGAAGACATTCCTAGTGTTGGCAACGTTTTTTAAAAAAAAAGTAAGAAAAGTAGTAAGAATTCTAAGCATGCGCCGTGAGCAGCTAGAACCTACATAAAGTCACATTTTTTTTCCAATGGGTTATGCAGAAAATAAGGAACGCCACCTTCGATCATATTATGACAAGTATGTCATTCCCTTTTTCCTTGAATACACATCTCTTAATCAAACAGTGAAAACTATCAATACATTAAATATTTCATGTCGTTAAGCAATGTACCTATTGTCACCAAAATTGGAATTGACTTCAAGTTTATGCAAAACCATTAACAAAACCTCAAACCTAGATTCTAATCCCAAACTGCCAACAAGCGTTCCACACGCCACATCCGTATGTCCTCTCATAAGTACATGTGAAATAGTCAACGGTCAGCTATACGGGCTGACAAATGACGTCCGAATATGAGGTCAGTGGTGGACAATGATAATGTCGCCAGTAACAAATGGCGGGCTGCACCGAATAGCGGGGCCGTCGTGATTTGAGGATTACGATATATTATTACCCGACGACAACGGCCTGAGGTCTGATGACACGCGATGTGGCATGACTAGGTGGCCGAATTCTGAGAGTTTATTGCTTAGCAGTATTAATTCTAGGTCTGTTTCTGCTGAGTTGAGATTTAGTGCATCAATTTCTGGTCCTTTGGGAAGGATGTCAACGTTTTAATAACTTTTACTAGCTTGTGAAAAGTTTCTTGATGCTTCAGATTAACATTTAAATGTATATAAATTATTGTATAAAGATTTAACATGAAACTGTTTTTATCTTACTGTGTACTTTCAGGATTTTTCGTTCGTTAAATTGACAAAATATAAAGATTTGACCAGTAAAAGATGGCGGGCTGCACCGAATAGCGGGGCTGTCGTGATTTGAAGATTACGATTTATTATTACCCAACGACACTATCGGCCTGAAGTCTGATGATACAAGATGTACTATGACCAGGCGGCCGAATTCTAAGAGTTTATTGCCAGAACTATTACACTCTTCGAATTCTAGGTCGGGTACTCGTTGAGTTCAAATTTAGTGGTTCCGTTTCTGGTCCTTCGAGCCGGGTATATTTCAATAACCTTTAAATAAAAGTATGTGAAAGTTTTCTTACAGCTCCCGTTTTACCTCAAAATGTATAGGTAAACTACATACATTTTTATATTAATTAAATAAATTGACAAAATGTAACAATGTTGCCAGTAGCCAATGGTTGGCTGTACCGAACAGCGGGGCCGTCGTGATTTGAGAATAACGATATACGATAAAACGATACGACACTATCGGCTTGAGGTCTAATGACACGCAATGTAGCATGAACAGGCGGCCGAATTCTGAGAGTTTATTGCTGAGGAGTATTCTAGGGCTGTTT
The DNA here is from genome assembly GCA_947562075.1 of Orthosia gracilis. NCBI lineage: Eukaryota > Metazoa > Arthropoda > Insecta > Lepidoptera > Noctuidae > Orthosia > Orthosia gracilis. The sequence continues at coordinate 32,727,610 of OX387266.1, forward strand.
CTGTTGGAGTTGAGATTTGGTGATCCTGTTTCTGGTCTTTCGAGCTGGATACCATTAAATAATGTTTAAGTGAAAGCTTTTTATTACTTCATATTTATAAATGATATAAATAATATAAATATAAATGATTAAACTAACTGTGTTCCTACGGGAATTTGTAAATTAAATTGACGAAATATGGTAATGTGGCCAGCAACAAATGGCAAGCTGTACCAAATAGTGGGACCGTCGTGATTTGATGATTACGATATATTATTACCCGACGACACTATTGGCCTGTTCCGTATGGTGCCGGACGTTAAGAATTTCACCATCCCATGTCTTCCCGTGGGTGTCGTAAGAGGCGACTAAGGGACAAACCAGAGAATGGGCAGCAGCGTTCTCTGTGCTTCTGTAACAACCATACTGCGATCGCCAACCCGCCTGCCAAGCGTGGCGATTATGGCAAAACCCCCCCAATGAAAAGCACAAATAAAAAATGGCCCCTAGTACCCGGCAGCCTGCCTACCCTCGACTACGGTAGCGGTCGAGGTTACGGCATGGCAAGGGGTGCAAAGAATCTCCGGACGAGATCCGGCTATCCCAACAATCACCGACGACTGGACCTGGCAACGTACAACACGCACACACTTCGGACCGACGAGAAGATCACCGAACTCGAAGAGGAATTGAGCAGGTTGCGATGGAGTATTATAGGGTTATCTGAAGTCCGAAGAGAGGGGGAGGACTCGATAATCCTCAAATCCGGTAACCTGCTCTATTTCCGAGAGGATGACCGGCAGTCCCAGGGTGGTGTCGGGTTTATCGTCCACAAGTGCCTTGTGAACAACGTGGTGAAGATCGAGAGTGTGTCGACCAGGGTGGCGTACCTTATACTCAGAATATCCTCAAGATATTCGCTGAAGGTCATACAGGTCTACGCCCCAACCTCGGCACACCCCGACGACGAGGTAGAGACCATGTATGAGGATATCTCCAGAGCCATGCATGGTTTCAAAACTCACTTCACCGTTGTCATGGGGAACTTCAACGCGAAACTGGGCAAACGAGACGAGGATGAGCTGCAAGTGGGGCAATTTGGAGTTGGACGTCGGAACCACCGGGGTCACCTACTGGCCAGTTTTATGGAGAAGGAGGGCCTCTATATGATGAACTCCTTCTTCAAAAAGGCGTGAACACAGGAAGTGGACCTGGCAGAGCCCCGATGGTGCAACAAAAAATGAGATTGACTTCATCATGTCAACCAAGAAGAAAATGTTCAATGATGTCTCTGTGATCAATTCGGTAAAAACCGGGAGCGATCACCGCATGGTAGAGGCACATTGAACATTAATATTAAGCTTGAAAGGTCTCGACTGATGAAGTCCACGCTCCGTCCAGCACAGATCCAGGTCCAAAACCCCGAGAGCTTTCAGCTCGAACTCCAGAATCGTTTCGAGTGCCTAGGTAGCTCAGTGGACGAATATAGCGACGGGTTCGTGGAAGCTGTCCATACGGTCGGGTCTAAGTTTTTCAAGACCCGTCGTACAGATAGAAACAAAAAGATCTCTGATCCTACCCTCAAGCTTATGAAGGAGAGGCGTGAGATGATCCTGCAGTCTTCAGATGAGGCGTGCAAATACCGGCAGCTCAATACACAGATCTCTAAATCCTTGAAAAGAGACCTCCGCCGCTTTAATACCGAGCGTTTTAAAACCGCGATTGAGCGAAATAAAGGCTCCAAGGTTTTTTCAGGGGATCTGGCTATTGGGCAGAGCCAGCTCACGAAACTGAAGACCGACGATGGCAGGACCGTATCCGCCAAACCGGAGCTTCTGAGGGAGATCGAGACATTCTATGGGCAGTTGTACACATCAGTCAGCAAGCCCGTTGCGAGTCTAGCAAACGACCCAAGAGCTAGATTGACCCGTCACTATACCGAAGATATCCCGGATGTCAGCCTGTACGAGATTGGGATGGCTCTGAAACAGCTTAAAAACAACAAGGCGCCGGGTGATGACGGAATCACGGCTGAACTCCTGAAGGCGGGTGGAAAACCGGTCCTTAAGGCCCTTCAGAAGCTGTTTGATTCCGTCATACTCGAGGGCAAAACGCCACAGGCATGGTGCGGGGGTGTGGTGGTACATTTCTTCAAGAAGGGCGACAATGCCCGGCTGAAGAACTATAGGCCCATCTCACTTCTTAGCCATGTCTACAAGTTGTTTTCAAGAGTCATCACGAATCGTCTCGCGCGCAGGTTTGATGATTTCCAGCCTCCCGAACAAGCCGGATTCCGAAAAGGCTTTAGCACCGTAGACCACATACATACGCTGCGGCAGGTTATACAGAAGACCGAAGAGTATAACCTGCCTCTCTGTTTAGCGTTTGTGGACTACGAGAAAGCCTTCGATTCGATCGAGACTTGGGCTGTACTGCAGTCTCTCCAACGGTGCCAGATCGACTACCGGTACATTGAGGTGTTGAAGTGTTTGTACAAAAACGCCACCATGTCAGTCCGTCTTCAGGATCAGACCTCGAAACCAATCCTTCTCCAGCGTGGCGTGAGACAGGGAGACGTCATTTCTCCGAAACTGTTCACTGCTGCGCTGGAGGATGTATTCAAGGTTCTGGACTGGAGGGGCCTAGGCATCAACGTTAATGGCGAGTACATCACTCACCTTCGGTTTGCCGACGACATAGTGGTCATGGCTGAGACCATGGAAAGCCTCAGTAAAATGCTCGATGACCTCAGTAAAGCTTCCGAAAGAGTGGGTCTTAAAATGAACATGGACAAAACCAAGATCATGGTGAACGCCCATGTAGCACCCACTCCTATCAAGATCGGAGACTCTACACTCGAAGTTGTAGACGATTATGTCTACCTGGGACAAACGATCCAGTTGGGTAGGTCCAACTTCGAGAAAGAGGTCAACCGTCGAATCCGACTCGGCTGGGCGGCGTTCGGGAAGTTGCGTGGTATCTTCTCGTCCAATTTACCGCAGTGTCTCAAGACAAAAGTCTTTGACCAGTGTGTGTTGCCAGTGATCACCTATGGGACCGAGACATGGTCGCTCACAATGGGCCTTATCAGAAAGCTTAAAGTCACCCAAAGGGCAATCGAGAGGGCTATGCTCGGAATTTCCTTCCGTGATCACGTCAGAAATGATGATATCCGCAGGTGAACTAAAGTTACCGACATAGCCCGGAGAATTGCTAAACTTAAGTAGCAGTGGGCAGGGCACATTGCTCGCAGAACGGATGGCCGATGGGGCCGAAAAGTTCTGGAATGGCAACCGCGAACCGGAAGACGATACTTTGGAAGGCCTCCCACTAGGTGGACCGATGACCTGGTTAAGGTTGCGGGAAGGCGCTGGATGCGAGACGCACGGGATCGGTCAATGTGGCGACGCCTGGGGGAGGCCTCTGTCCAGCAGTGGACGTCTTTCGGCTGAAATGATGATGATGATGACTATCGGCCTGATGGCACGCGATGTACCATGACAAGGCGGCCGCATTCTGAGAGTTTATTGCTGAGTAGTGTTAAACCTAGGTCTAGTTCTAGTTGAGTTGAGCTTTAGTGATTCTTTTTTCTACTTAATTTACCAAATAAAGTATACTGTAGGGATTTCTGTTTATAGTAATTGACGAATTTATGAATAAATTACGCGCTACATAATCCAGATTTACAATTTCAGAAAACGGGTTATAACATATCTATGAGGGATGCACTGAGTTGGGCATTATTGCAAAAGAAAGAACTTGCGTCCAGAAGCCGGTGTTTCCTTTCCTTAAATAATGATAAAATTCCTTTCTCGCTAAAATAATTTCTTCTCTATTCACAAATGAACAAAAAACACAAAGAAAAAACCGGCCAAGTGCAAGTCGGACTCGCGCACGAAGAGTTCTGTACCATTATCGCAAAAAGCCGCAAAAAAAAACACGTTTGTTGTATGGGAGACCCACTTAAATATTTATTTTTCTATGTAAAAGTCGTTTAAGTATTTGTTGTTATAGCGGCCCCAGAAATACATCATCTGTGAAAATTTCAAATGTCTTGCTATCACGGTTCATGAGATACAGCCTGGTGACAGACAGACAGTGAGGTCTTGGTAAAAGGGGCCCGGTTTTACCATTTGGGTACGGAACCCTAAAAACTAGCACTAACATAATAAAATTTATAATAATACCAGACTCATCTCATCATTAATCTGTTCATACCTAACAGACGCCTTTTGCTCTCGGCTTTAGGCAAAGCTCCAAATGTTATTAAGTCGGGACTTGTTACTCTAGAAGCCACAGTGACGTATCCGATCTTTAAGCATAGGCTAGCAATCATAATACCTTAATAATTAATATACGTATTAAGCAATCTTGGTACGTGAATGAAGGAAAGCATTAAGAATCTTTATCTGTCACGCCCGCATTTCAGTCTTGTAAGTAATGAGTGAGTCATTGATTTCTGTGACCCATTATTGTTTTCAAGTGAAACTTCGCAAATCGATATATAATTGGACGAGAATTAAGAGTAGGTCAAATTTGAAGGACGTGTTACGTTTAGGCACAAATAGTTACTTGAGAGAAAAGAAAGATAGATAAGTTTTACTCTTGCCTGCTTTCACTTTAAATATGTTTTAGTCTTTATTTTTAATAAGATGTTTCACTTTAGTATGTGTACGGTGTTGCAGGCGCAATTTTCTCTTTTGTTTATTTTCGAGCAATAATCTGGTTCAATGTTATTTATATTTTCAGTTCCGTTTTACCACTCTTCCAATTATTTACAACCCAATCATACGATGTTGTCATAAATAATGATCACTATAATAACTAAAGTCCCCGACACGAGCAGCTATAAATTTTGTAAATAAGAACTTCTAATAAGTTAGTAATATGGACCTCTCAAAGGCTTTTGATTGTGTTAATCATGAAACCTTACTTTTAAAGCTGGAACATTACGGATTAGGTAAACTTGCACTAAGCCTAGTGAAATCTTATTTAAATGACAGGCAACAGCAAGTTCAGATAAATGGTGTAAATTCACGGGGCTTAAAAATAAAAATGGGGGTACCACAGGGCTCTATATTGGGTCCTTTCCTCTTTCTGGTGTATATAAATGATCTACCGCATTTATTGAAAAAACAACCACATATAGTATTGTTTGCTGACGATACGTCCTTAATATTTAAGATCAATAGACGTTCCACACGTATTGATGACGTAAACAACGCTCTACAGCAGGTCCAAAACTGGTTTACTGTTAATAATTTAGTATTAAATGGAAAAAAAACGAAGTGCATAAGATTTGCGTTACCGAATGTTAAAAGTAATAACTTGGAAATAATATTGAACAAGGAGAAACTAGAAATCGTCGAAAACGCGGTTTTCCTGGGAATCACGCTCGACTCGAGGCTACAATGGGGTCCTCATTTAACATCTCTGGCAGGACGGCTTAGTTCAGCAGCATATGCTGTCAGAAAAATCCGTCAATTTACTGATGTACATACCGCGAGGCTGGTCTATTTTAGTTACTTTCATAGTATCATGTCTTACGGTATTTTGCTATGGGGACGGGCTGCAGACATAGAGTCTATTTTTATTCTGCAGAAAAGAGCTATCAGAGCCATATACAATCTTCGCAGGCGCGATTCTCTTAGGGAATTATTTAAAGATATCAACATCATGACGGTACCTTGTCAATACATTTATGAAAATATAATGTATGTCCGGAAAAATATTCATCTTTTTACTAAAATAAGTGATAGGCACAATTTTAATACTAGAAATAAGGACAAGTTAGATCAACCTCGATTCAGGGTAGCTAAAGTAGCTAGCTCTTTTATGGGGTACTGTGTAAAATTTTATAATGAAATTCCACTAGAAATTCTCCAATTAAACGAGTCAAAATTTAAAACATGCATTAAACGCACACTATGTAGACAAGCATATTATAAATTGGAAGATTATCTCCTTGATAAAAATGCTTGGCTAAATGCCGGTCCTGCTCCACAGCCACATACATTTGTAGCTATAAATTAGTTTATATTGGAAGAGATGCTGCTGCCCTTTTCGTATTGTTGTTTTCAGTGTTTTATTTTTATTTCATTTGTTTATTTCAATAGGACTTAGGATTCTTTACATGTTATATTTAGAAATAATAGCATTGTATAATGTAGAAGCACTTTTATTTTTCAAATTTGTGAATGTGAAGTACCATGGAGCATTTTTATTAGGTTACAACTTTTTATTTTTTTTATTTTGACATTGCGAGCATGGCAGTTGAGAGTTTGTCATGCTCACTCAAATGTCTCGCTGTTGGTGGCGCGTGTTATTGGGTCATTCGGTTCCCTTCAAAATGGTTGAGCTGAGTGGGGTTGATGCACGCGTCATGCTCGTGAACGGGTGCCGTCAGATGAGACTGGTCATCTCTTAGCTGCCAGTGACTTAATTCAGTTCCTATCTTTTAATATTTTTTTTTATTATTATCTACATTGTGCTCACATAATAGAAGCAACAAGAAGTACTTATGTAACCAAACATTATATGTAACACATATTATTTAAAAGAGTGTCCATGGAGTTTCTTGCACGTTCTTCTCCATAGAGATCTACTCCTTGGAATGTGCAACTTAGCTTCACTTGTTAGTTTGACTGACCGACATTTGACAATTCAAAAGTGCCTGTAATTGGTCTATTTGAAATAAACGTTTTTGATTTGATTTTTTGTACTATTATACGAAACTAATGAGCACTAATGTTACTTTGAGTAGATTGAATTTGAATTTTTTTATTGCTGATTAAATTGTCGCTACGTAACTTAGTAGAAGTTCTTATTTATAGAATTTATAGCTTCTCGTGACGGGGACTTTACCCATTCATTGAAAATAATTAACGAACAATATGGGTTATGTTTAATGCCGAATGTAACATTAATTTTGTTTAGAATGCATTAAATTTGCAGCTATAGTTCAAATGCTCCAAACCGCTTTATTGGTTAGGTAATTAATAATTCTATGATACTACTGTATTCCATTTTGAAACGAAACAACATCATATTATTCGAACAAACATTTTCATCACTTTACAAAATATTGCCGAACAAACTCCATTTTGAGAATCAACGTATCAAAAACATTCGTATAAATTTCCAAAAAAAAAACCTTTTAAGACTGTTTGGTAACGTTTACCGTGAAAGTTACACAAATAAACATTGAACGATATGCGGTAAAAACGGTTCAAACCGTGAATTGTTTGCTTTTGGGATCAAACATTTTACGATCGGTTGTTTTGTTGCACAGACTGTTAATGATACTTTTAAAAGATTTGTGTTTCTGTAATGTTCTTTGACAGTGTGGTTAGAGAATTAGAGAAGAGAAGTTGCTTAGTTATAAAAAAAACAACTCTAGGTTTATTTCATTTGAGTGAGTATACTAATCTCAGATTTTTAATTTAATAGACTAAACTGACAGCTTCCAATGAACTTATTCTTATTTAAATGTTGCAAGCGCGGAGCATTAGTGTTGTAGGTAAGACTCAATCATCATTCATCGAATCGATGAATGATGATTTGAATGACATAAATCCTCAATTTTAATTTCACTTATTGGTGCTAATAAATGTTTCAAGAATATAAACGTAATATATTTAAATATGTACACATAGTATATAAACTATTATTGTAATAAAGAAATAATCTATATTTATAAAAGAAGAAACTGACTAACTCTGATTGATCAACGCATGGCCAAAACCGCTAGGCCTATAAGCATGAAATTTGGCAGAAAGGTTCCTCAGGTAACGTAAGTGAGCACTAAGAAAGGAATTTTTGGAAATTCCACCCCAAAGGGAAAATGGGGTTGAAAGTTTGTATGTAATTTCTACAGTTTGTAATTTGGACACGTGTAATTTAAGATTTACGCTTTTGGTTGGTAAAAATAATTAATGTATTTATTGGTTTTTGGAAATTCGACCCCTAGGGGGGTTAAAAGGGGGTTGAAAGTTGAATGTAATTTCTACAGTTTCTAAGTAGGACACGTGATATTTTAGATCTAGGTTCTTGATTTATAAAAATAATTCATGTGTTAATTGGTTTTTGAAAAATCAACCCCTAAAGGGGTAAAAAGGGGGTTGAAAGTTTGAATGTAATTTCTACAGTTTGTAAGTTGAACACGTGAAATTTCAGATCTAGGATCTGAAATTTCATTTCATTTGCATGGCCAAAACCGCTAGGCCTATAAGCATGAAATTTGGCAGAAAGGTTCCTCAGGTAACGTAAGTGAGCACTAAGAAAGGAATTTTTGGAAATTCCACCCCAAAGGGAAAATGGGGTTGAAAGTTTGTATGTAATTTCTACAGTTTGTAATTTGGACACGTGTAATTTAAGATTTACGCTTTTGGTTGGTAAAAATAATTAATGTATTTATTGGTTTTTGGAAATTCGACCCCTAGGGGGGTTAAAAGGGGGTTGAAAGTTGAATGTAATTTCTACAGTTTCTAAGTAGGACACGTGATATTTTAGATCTAGGTTCTTGATTTATAAAAATAATTCATGTGTTAATTGGTTTTTGAAAAATCAACCCCTAAAGGGGTAAAAAGGGGGTTGAAAGTTTGAATGTAATTTCTACAGTTTGTAAGTTGAACACGTGAAATTTCAGATCTAGGATCTTGGTTGATAAAAAGAATTCATATATTTATTAGTTTTTAGAAATTCTACCCCTAAAGGGATAAAATAGGGGTTGATACTTTATGTGATTTTTTTCGGTTTAGAAGGTAAAACATCTGAAATCGTAGATTTACGCTCTTGATTAATAAAAAAACAATGAGTTTATTTATTTTCGGAAATGCCGTCTCTAAGAGGGTAAATAGGGGGTTGAAAGTAAATATCAGTTTAGTCTACGAAAGTAAAAATCAAAATATAGATTAGCACCTAGGCACCGTATGAAACTCGCTGACTTCCTTTTCTTTCACTCCTCACACAATCCATCCATCATTTCTTTGGACTCCTCTCCTACACCATCCATTCAATTTTTTTGTTGTTGTTAAGCGATGATCTGCACCCTTGTCTCAAAATAACTTATTCACTGTGGATTTAAAGGAATTGATGCAAAATTTCATTTAAATCGATTGAGGATAACTGCTTTCAAATTCAGTTGCAACATTGATCCGAACACAGATACATTGCAAGTTAATAAAATGCTTGTAAAATGGCAATAAGGACGGCTTAACGTATTTATCGAAGCACCGGATGGATTAGTCTCGGAATCTACATCTAATGTATGGTCACCCATCCAAAGAACAACCTTAGCAAGCGTTACTTAACCTTAAAGATTGACCCGTGCAGCTATTATTATTAACCCTCACTGTATACTATAACACCCCTAACTGTATGAATTAACACCATGAATAAGGGAGCAAGATGAAATTTGCCGCACAAACAGCTAATGACACAAAAACCTTCGTTATCTCTTAAATGTGGGTATACCTATACATTACTTCTACTTCTACGGATAAATACGGGTGTAATGGTCCCAGAATTTATCTTGTATTTTCCTTTTTGTAGATAACAATACAAAGAGAGAAACAATGGCAGGCAGCCAATAGTAGCGGGCTTAACTGTTTAATGTGATTAGTAATTAATTTATTACACGTTCGGGTTCAGTTTAAATGTTTCTACTGAAAATTGAAGTAATTGAATTGTTTTACAAGACAATTAGATGAAAGAAATGCATTTAAATTGAGTTTGAGAGTAAGGTAAGCAGATAAGTCAAAGTGGTTTACAAAGACAAAGTGGGTGGCCATTATTTTGATCTAAGAATAGGTAATTAAGCTATCTGTACATATTATCCCACTGCTTTATATTGCCTGTTAAAACCTTGGACCATATTTCAAATTAAAAAAAAACCGTAACATAACAAACGATTCAGGTTCTGGTAAAAAATTAAAAAAAAACAAAATCAAAATCATTTATTTGCTAAATATGGGTAGTTTTCAGGGTGTCATTTTTATAAAAGTTCTTTCCACACCATATCCTACCATGGCAGGTGTGCAAAATATTACAATAAAATGAATAAAATATTACATTATTAATTAACAATTGCATCATCTATACATTACATAATTCTATTATCGGACAATTACTTAGATTAATCATTACATTATTTTCTCATTTAAATAATCACTAACAGAATAATAAGCTTTTTGAATTAAATATTTTTTTAATTGGTTTTTAAATAAATTGAAATTATTAGATTCTTTTATGTACTTAGGTAGTTTATTATATATTCTAGGGCCCATACAAAATGCACTCTTATCAAACATAGCCGTTCTATGGCTTATTGCACTGAGTGTACTGGCAAGTCTTGCACTTTTTAAAGTTTCATATGTATTTAGGTTAGTTCTTTGCAGTTATCAGTGCCTTTGAACTAAATTTCTATGAATTTTCTTTATTTGTTATAGTGTGTGTACATATATCATAAAATAAACAGATAGGTACTGAACTCAAAACCGGGTTAAATTCCTTATGCCATCAAATCTGCCTATTTTTCGCAAAGAACATAATAGGATACAGACAGAAAATTCCTGGAAAAATAATACCTCGAAATTCTCAAAGACGAAACACACGAGAGAGCACTCAAAACCTAACAGCATCAACTTCCCTTTCCTTCAATTTAAGACAGCAAACAAAATAATAACGCAGTTTATGTTATTTAAAATACACGTTCCCAAACTTCTTATGAAAACAGTGCAGTCTCTTTGAGACTTCAAAAGTAAAGTTTAGACTTCTGGTGATACCGTGAAAGCTTTCACAAGCGACTTTCGACAAACACCATTGCAAACAAAGTGCATATACGTTTGCGTAACGTTAAATAATACTGTACGGAACCCCGAGTGGAGAGAATTCGTGCTATTCTAGTGTTCTTGTGTGTTTACTTGCCCCTGATTTTAGTATAGTATAATGGAAGTATATTTTGTAGCTAAAACAATAGAACCTAAGTGGTGGATAAGCAATATGTGTGCTCTCTTTTGAGGTCAATGATTTAAGTGCATTCACACTTTGCATTCATCTAAGCCTAAGATTCTTCTAGATAAAAACCTTTTTACATATTAATACAACCGACTAAACACTACAAAGTTAAAAAAAAAAACTTCAATTACGGAAGTCGGTGTTCCTGTTTTTAACCAACTTACCAAAAAGGAGGAGGTTCTATGTTGGACTTCATGTTTGTTTTTTTTTATATTTATTTTTAATATGTTCACCGATATCGCCGTCAATTATGGACCATTCAAAATTCTCTTTTTGTTTGAAAGAGTATGTTTCGAAGTTGGTCCCATTTCAATATGGTGAAGATGTGATGAAGAACTTTGGAGATATACAACAGAACTCTTCAATAAATAACGGCAAATCTCTCGAGATTGCTGCAATCAAGTAATTGCAGATGGAAACACCAAATAACACTTTGCCGACCCGTAAATCCCATGCTTAACAGTAGCGCTTGCCACCTACTAAACCCAAAATGGTTATAAGTTAACTATCGACTCACAAACAAGAAGAAGCTCTCGGTAACCATAATAATTATGAGCTTTGAATTGATTAATAACAGCTTTTAACAGGAATAGGAATGTTTCCTGGGTAGAAAAATTAATTCCATTTAGTCATTATTTAGGGCACGTATTTTTTGCTTTATCAAATAGATTAAAATTGACAAAGATAAAGCGGATCAAAGTTCAGGAATAGGGACTTGTGACATCACTTTGTCAGTATAAAGAGTAGCAAGGTGTGACGTCACACGATTTTGCAACGCACTATATCGTCGTCATTTTTTGTTTATGTGGCAAAAGAAAAATACGTGTCAGTATTTTTAGGTAATCTGATGGACTAAATAGTTATTTTTTGTCATCGTCCCTATTTTGGCGGTGTTATTACTAAACAAATTACCGGATTACAATTAAGACGACAAAACCATTGCGTTACAAGACAGTCTGCTATAGAATAAAATATGTTTTGGTTTTCCTTTTACATACTAGCGACTGATGATACATCGGTATATCTATGCCAATCTATTACGGTAAGTCACTTTCCCTCCTATCCTCACCGTGCTACTTAATCTTCGTAATACCATCTTGATCTAGCAATCTGTCCGTAAGCAAATAATCTTACCATGATGATGCAAAGATTAATTTTGACGAACTTCCTTGATTTACTTATTACAAGCTTTTCTTGCGGATGTTTGATTTCTTCTTGTTTAAGTGTGTATCATTTTACGTATTATTTATATTTTTTTAAATATCTTTTTATACTTATCAATAGTTCTATATCTACTCTTTATGTATGGGCGCGCTCGACGCAATTTTACTGTTTTAATTTGAACAATTCTTCTCTTTTACTTTGCGTTTGTTGCTGTTGCGTTGTGCCTGTTTCAAATATTTTTTTCGTGTTTTGATTATTTTAATGAAGTTTGTTTTTTCAACGTTTTCTTTTATGCGTACATATTTACATGTAAGTACCTATTAAGTATTTACTTTAAGAAATTATCATATGTGTTATGATATTGACTTAAAGTAAATAGCTTGAAGTTCCCTTGGATCATGAATTCCAAGAAACGTTATTTGTCTTCCAATTTCGATATCTAGGAAATTCTAATAGGGTGCACACACAACGTACATTGAATATCTTCCTAGTTGACAATATCTACATAAAATTATAGAAGTTAATACAAACTACCTATAGCTTTTTACTGATGAAGTGGCATTATAGGATAAGGAAATTCGACCCCGAGTAACGGAGTAAGAGCCAAGATGGAAGAAGAAGAAGAATCATACAAGTTAATACCACCCTGTAAATATTTACATAGATATGTGTAATATTACCTACTAACAAAACATCGGGAGGAAACCTAAACTTATATTGTTAATGTAAGTCTGAAAAAGCTAAATCAGAGGCTTGTGGGGTTTCCAGATGCGGCTAAGTGTACTCTGACACCAGAGGTGGCCACATCCTCGCACGAAAAAAAGGAAGAAGAAATAGCCTACTCTTTTATCTCTTATCCACCATCTGTTGTTGTCTGGCAGAATGATTAAGGCAATAATGCCGCCATTTTACCTTTATGCATGAAGTTTAAATAAGTAATTTTAACAAGTAAAATTTAAGTAACCCCTGACATAATTTATCTAGTAATAGACACACTTCGATCGACAATCTATTGAACACGTAATTATGACACGATATCTAGCGAAAACACCTCGATCCAAATAGTAAAATAAATGTTGAACAGCTGAACCGATTTTCAACAAACATAGCTAGCTATAGCAAGAACACTTTCGATAAAGTCACCATTCAACCAAAAAAAAAACAAAATCAAAATCGGTTCATCCATTTAGGATATATGATGCCATAGACTGACACACAAATATACATAGACACAGACACACAGTTACACATGTGAAACTTATAACACCCCTCTTTTTTCGTCGGGGGTTAAAAGAGACATACACATTAAACGGTTTAATATTGTATCTTGTTTTTTGTCCTGTAACTTGTAAAAATCCATTAAAAATAAAATACTATGACGGTCATTTGGGCTGGTTATTGATTGGAGTATGTGGAAACGCCAAAGTTTGACAGGTTTTCACGGTAAAGTAGAGTTTTACAAATACTCAACTTCAAATTCTTAATTCAGAAATCATTACACATGTAATCTTAGTAGTCTGATACAAAACCAGCCATATCCACTGTAATTCGACAACTTGGTTGGCGTAGTAATTGAGAAATCGGCTGCTGCGCGCCTGTCGCGTGTTCGATTCCTGCACGGAACAATTATTTGTATGGCCTACGAATGTTTGTTCCGGATCTGGGTGTCTTGTGTACGTGAGTTTAAATGTTTGTAAATGCACCCACGATACAGTAAGAAATTTCTAATGTGGCGAAAAAGTTGATTAAACAAAAACATCTCATAGTTTGTTTCTAGCTTTATTTAAGGAAAACACCAACTTAGTCTGCCTACATAGATATTTAACTAAGTATGTAAAGTAACTTAATGTCAATAAATTCAACTTCTCTATCACCCACGCATTAAAGACCTAAAGTACACTAACATAGTCCACTAAAGCCTGATTAATATTCAGCTAGTTAATCTAGCAATATATTAGTAAGTAAAATAATAGTCTCGACACCTACGTTGAGCATCTTAAATTATTTAGAACATTATATTCCCAATCAGGTGGGTAGGAGGTAAGTAGGTAGATGGTAATTAGGCTAGAGATGTTACCTAGGCTACTGAATACAGTGGGCTTAGTGAGAGTTTTTACTCTCGCAAGATCGCGTTAAAGTCAATTTGAATAGAAACTGTTTTAGAGCCGTTAAGTGATAGTAATGGCTATTGATGACTTTTTTTGTATACAAATTGACACAAGAGAAAGATCACGAATTAAGTGATAGTAATGGCTAATGGTGGTTTTTTTTTGTATACAAATTGATACAAGAGAAGGATCACGAATATAATCTTTTGGGAAAAGTGTTTTATCATCCCAAGGGAACATTATACCGGGAAAAAAAGCCTATGTGCTATTCCAGACTATAATCTATCTCTGTGCCAAATTTAATGAAGATCCCTTCAGCCGTTCTGGCATGTTTGAATCAAACATCCATCCGTCCATCCAAACTTTCACATATTAATAAGATAACAACATCCTTAAAAGCCTAGGAGGCCTTCTAAACCTGCGTCTTCTGGAACGCGGTCGTCTCTCCATACCTTTTTGGCCCATTTGTTCTGCGAGCAATGTGGCCTCCCCACTGCCACTTAAAGAAACATCAACTCGAGAAGAATTAAACACTTTTGATGCTAACTACTCTTTCACTATTTTCCAGCAGCAAGTATAATAGTTAAGCTACTACCATGAATAATTATGGTAGAGGAAGCTGGGTAAAATAAGATACCTATTGATTACCTACACAACACCATGCCATATGAAAGGATTGGATTACGTTATGATGGGGTCATTAATCTCAGGTATTTTGGGCGAAAAGTTACCTAAACCATCGATACGATAATACCACGCATCCCTACGTGATTATCATAGCAATATATCAACGGCGTAAGAAATGACATGCTTCATTAGTTGAGGATTAATATCACTAACGAAACCAAAATCACAGGAAAGTACAGAAGGCTGCTTCCAAACATGAAGCGAAACGCACGCACCTACGGACATACGATATGCTTACTTACATCGAGTGCAAGTTCATTCGCGACTGGCATTAGTTTCAGACAGTTTAAGATTGCGGTATGTACCCACGTCCCATATTTATCTTTTAATTGTTATTTTTAGGGGTTTTTTGAACAAATATAAATATACGTGTCAGGATTAAGGATCACTCAAAAAGTGTGATAAAAAATCATACTTTTTCAGTGATCCTTAATTCTTGCAAAAAATGGATGTTGAATAAAAACTACGACAAGTATGTCTTTTGTACCGACAGTTAATAGGCGTGTATGTCCCAACGTGCTTTTAAAAAATAAAAATGTGTGTATCTTTGCTGCTTCAATAGTAGCCTTTGCTAAAGTACCATCGAACATTTTAATATTAATTGACAACAATTTCAAACAGTTGAGAAGTCTAAGTGTGCGTACGGTTATTTTCGCTTAGTTTATTGAACCTTTTGTATCTATCGTACCTGTGACAAAATGGCGCGTTTCATTCATCACGGACGTAATCCTTACCGCACCGCAACACGGGTAGGGTCAACAAAAGTAACAATGCAAATTAACGTGTGTAGTCAGTTCGGTGAACAAAAAAGTTAAGTGTGTTTGGCTTTGTTAGTTTTTGATGTTTTTGGATCATGAAAATGTAAAAAAGTGTTGTTTATTAAATATTATGTAGGTCGTATAGAGTCTCAATGCGATTTTGAGGAATAACAAAGTAGATCAAGGCTTTTGTCAAAGATTTTTATTCTTTTAATTAAGCCTTTATACCCGGATTGGGGCATCTCGATAATATGTTACGATATATGAGTATAATAAGTATCGAAGATAAATATTGTATCATAAACCGGATATGATTATCTTAAACAAACTTAAAAAAGACACGGGAACGTACCCCTTTTTAGAACAAAAGACTGTTGTACTTTTGGGAATAACCCCCTTAGGCAGACTTATAAGAATAGCAGCTCTCTACAAATGCAGTCATAATAACATTAAGACATAGCAACTGTCAACGACAAATCAATAAAACCATCTCAATAACAAAATACCACGTCTGAAAGGGCTGTAAGAATTCTCACATAATTATCATTCCTCTTACAACCGGGACAAAAGGATTGGTTCATCCTATTGACTTAAATCCTATTCCATCCTATTGATCGTAGATATGAATGAAAAGTCCTGAATTGATCAGTCATCAGCCCTTTGTAATTTGGGAAAGTGATGACACCTTTAAGAAAGGGTCAATTCACACCTAGACGCGAGGAGACGTGATGATGCAAGCAATTTTTAATATAATACTAGCTTCTGCCCGCGGCTTCACCCGCGTAAAAAAGTGTTTTATCATCCTTAGGGAATACAAACTCCTATATCCTATGTCCTTCCCAGGGTCTCAAACTATCTCCATGCCAAATTTCATTTAAATCGGTTCAGCAGATCCAGAGATTACCCCCTACAACGTCACAAACTTTACCTCTTTATAATATTATTATAGATTATTATAAATTCGAAAGTTTGGATGGATGGATGTTTCAGAATGGCTGAGCGGATCTGGATAAAATTTGGCACAGAGAAGCATAAAGACTTTTATCTCAGTAGTATGTTCACGTGGGATATTTCTTTATATTTGATGGATATACACCGTGAAATTGAAATGGTTGTTTTCCCGCAGCGAAATGGTTTTGTCTATGTAATACAATCGTTTCGTAGTTATATAAAATATTAGAAACAAAAACTGGCATATTTAACATTGTGAAAAACTAAACTCGAAAGCGATCACGAACCAATAGTATACCTCCCGATATCTACGACCGAACGACAGCAGGCCGTTGACCCGGGTGCTAGGTCACCGTCGAAAGGATTAGGTTCGAAGGCGGCTCCGTTTGATCATGTTACGCGCGGGCTAGATTATGCCGTATAATTACACGCGAGAGCTTATTTTACTTTAAACATTTAATAAATCGGTCTTTGCTTTGTCGGCTTGTGGCTCGCTCGTTTGTTTTGCGTGCAAACTTTTATGCCGTATTCACCACGTGCGAGAGCTTTTTTTTTTTTTTTTACTTTTGTTGGGTTTGCTCTTGACTCTAGTCTAAGTCAATGACAGAGACAGAGTCGACGATGGAGCGAGCTTACCCAGAAGAAGCCTGTTCACTCTAACTTATTTATTAGAGCTTATTTGGGTTTGACATTATTTTGTGCATCGGTTTTGTTTGTAGGTGGTGACACGAGTAGTACCTAGTACCTACAAGTTACGTCTAGAGTTACTATTGTTACTCACTTTTTCGAGTTGATGAATATTTTTTTAATTATTTTAAAACAGAAACATCATTATTTATTTACTTTAACTCTATATTTCGAAAGTACTCCTTAAGGCAAGTCGTTCTGCCGCGGGAAAACAACCAATTAAATTTCAGGGTGTATAGATAGATAGATAAATGGATATATCATTCTAGTGTGTAGGTATGCGGAACAGGGTGTAAAATCCCACAAACCTCCATAGAAAAGGGAGGATCTTCTGACCAGATGGTTATTGTGTCTGGTCTGGGCAGCTGCTCAACGATTATTGTCGGACTGTTGTATGTGTTCAAATCCGCCAAAAACTTTCGCGATGCAGGATTTATGTGACGTCATGTCATTAGTTCGTAAGTGGCGGCGTTGGTGCCGCTACATCACCGCCACTAGAGACTGGAGGTCGGAGTCGTAGTTGAGTCTTCCATACATCTCGTGATGCATACCAGGCTAGTGGAAGATTGGTTCTCGTGAGTCAGAATCGGCCGTCGCCGAGTTCGCGGTGAGTCGGTACTGTATGCGGTTGTGGCCCAGTGAGTCGAGGTAATGATATCCCAATGAGTCGGGAACTGGCTGGCTGTGTGACTTGCTGCTCGAGGAAGTGATGATGTCGTCACAATTAGGTAGCTCTGCACGAAGGCTGCACTGATGTTCATGTTCGAGGGCCTTCTTCCGAACGAACCTCTTCCGCGTCTGACTTTTCCTGCCTCTCTGCCGATTACTCTTCCGTCAGTATAACTGTCTCTTTGGTGTCGTTATTTGCGCTCATCTCAGAGGCGCTCTCAGAGACGCTCGTCGTTTCTTCGATGACACATTATTATGTCACTATAGTGATATCAAATACTCCAAAAATATCCGGTGAATTTGGACGTTCAGCATTCTAAGGTTCAGCAACTTGGCACCGTTTTGCACACAGAGAAAGTTTTTTTGCGTCTTATTGGAGGCCTACGTTATGAGAGGAATATGTGTGCAAAATTTTAAGTTTCTAGCCCTTGGAGTTTGGTCTGTGCGTTTATATAAATATTTCATACCCACTTAGGAGTACAATTTTGGTAAACACTGAAATACGTAACTTATAATTTTTGCCGTACTCAATTCATACGAAACTTAATGCAAATATATCCAAGGAATAAAAAGTTTCATACAAACTTTTATCCCCAATTTCAAGTCCGAAAAAATTAAAAATCCGCCCGACAAAATCCGTCCTTGAATACATGTGCGAAATTTTAAGTTTCTAGCCCTAGGGTTTAGCCTATGCGTTTATTTAAAACTTTCATCCGCTATTTTACCCTCTTAGGGGTTGAATTTTGGATAACGCTGAAATACGTAACTTATTATTTTTGCCGTACACAGTTCATACAAAATTTCATGCAAATATGTCCAAGGAATAAAAAGAAGCGCAGAAATACTAAGTTTCCAGTCATTTTGATGATAAACAATTTATTTTTCTTACAAACTTTAACACCCCTTTTTAACCCTTTAAGGGATGAAATTCAAAAAATCCTTAAAGACGTATTTTTTTATTTATGTTTAAAGGCTAAATACCATATTTCATTCATTTCAAATTAAAAATGACAGAGTTGCATACAAACTTTCATCCCTTATCTAATTCCCTTAGGGGTTGAACTTCAAAAAATCCTTTCTTATTCCTTGTCTACTTTATAAAGCAAACCTCTGTGCAAAATTTCAGCTTTCTAGGTCCAAGGATTTGGGCTGGGCGTTGATGAGTCAGTCAGTCAGTCAGTCAGTCAGGACTTGTCGTTTTATTTATATAGATTACACTATGGAACTTTATTTCCTTCCTTCATTTAAATGAGAGAGTAAAAAAAAAACATGTAACGTCATCTATTACGTCACACAAATCCTACATCGCGCTATTAAAGTTCGATTTGAACAACATACAACAGCCCGACCACAACCATCGGGCAGTGGCCCCCTAGACTCAACAACCTTATGCTGGAAAAATCCTTTTCAATGGAGGTTGCAGAACTTTCCACCTAGTTCGACATACATATAAACACACCCAGCGGCGTCGAGATAGAGTATGACACAGCGATGCTTTGCCCAAGCTGCACCTCGCGAAATCGAATACGCCCCGTGGTGTCACGATGCTTTTTGTGGTACTGACAGGAACTCTTCAAGCATTGTTACGGCGCGTCACTTCTCGATCGAATACGCGCGTCTTTTGTGTATCTTGATAGGAATGTGTGTAATACTTGGAGGAGATAGAGATCAATATGCTATGTATATTTTGGACTAACATGTCACTGCTTCTTCTTTCTGAGTGTCCTTTGACTTTAAGGGTAATTTATAAATTAGGTTTGAAGGTGATAGGTTGATGGACATTACTTTCCTTCAAGGTCTTTCCTTATGAGGTTGGTTGTAACTTTGATGTGTCAATGCCAGATGTGGAGAATTGGTGTTTGATAGAATGTCAATAGACTTTTATTTTACTTCCTTTGTATGTTTTGGACAGGGTAATGTCACGAAGGTAAAAGAATCGACAGAAAATACATACATTTTCTTTTTATTAAGTTTGATATTATGACTAAGATCTTATGCCATTAAGCCAATATAAATAATATAACAAAGGAGACCCGTCACCCTAAACTGAGAACGTTAGCTAACATGAAAACTTTTACCTTGCCTAAATACAACAGTAGTATGAGAACATACACCTACATACTACCAAAAACAATAAACGAACTACCTGCGCACATACAAAATAAATACCTCTGCAACCCTAAAAAAGCAAAAAGTGTACTAAAGAAGCATTTTATGCAAATTACACATCATGAGTATGTAATTTAGTTTGATATATCTACCTCCGGTTTTATCAACTACTTAAAGATATTTGTTTTCCCTTTAGTATCGCTTGAATGTAAAACTCACAGTTTTTATCATTGTTTCGTAATTGTTTGTCTCAGAATTAATTATTCCGAACTCATTAGCCATATATAAGCCATAAACGGCTTCTGTGGTTCTTAACTTATAATATAATTGAAACTCTGCGATATATATTTTGAACATAAATAAAAAAAATGAGCTATACCAGAAACAACAATGCAGCCAGGGCAAGCAAAAATAAGTCCTAGCCTAGTTTTAACCTTTTAGTTCTTGTAATATCCGTGTCAAATAAACAATAAACATTACATTATACGTCTTCACACCTCAAGGTATTTACTCATAGGTGGGCGTCAAAGCCCTGGGCCATTGCCTGGATTTAATGAGAAACTGCCGGCACTATGAGCTAACCTAACACACTATATCGTGAAACTGATTCGCAACACTCTGTATAGTACGTTATTAGGGTGATTACTTATAGTCTGAGTGTGAGATTATTTATTTTATTTAGCTCTCGCTTGTTTTTTCTAAAGCAAAACAATATACAGCTAGCTTTTTGCCACGGCTTTGCCCGCGTGGCCTATCTCACAGAACAGTGAATTTCTTCTTCTTTTCGTATGAGGATGTGGTCACCTCCGGTGTCATATTTAATTAAGCCACCCTACGGCCTCTGACTTGGGTATTTCAGACTCGCATTATCTATATAACTCCAGGTTACCTCTCGATGTTTTCCTTCACCGTTGCCTGTGATGTCCAATTTAAACTTAGAAAGTACATATATGAACTTGAAAAGGTCACATTGTTACACAAGCACAAGATGCGATGCTACTCGGCCACCATGACAAATAACCGTGAATTTATCGATATAAAATCAAAACTCTGATATTCGGCGGCAGTGAAATATTCCATCAATAAAAGAATTTTCGTGAACGGGTCTGTAAATAAAAATATATATACTTATCAAAATTAGTAGCCTTCATAAGCTCCACCATATAATAGGGACTTGTTCCCCTTGTTAACCTTTTACAAACTCCAACTCATAAAGAGAACAATTTTTATACTAGTATAATGTATTTATTGTCAAATGTTTTTTGAAGCCATAAGTATTTGAAATACTTACTGCAAAATTCTTCAGTGTCAGGTATTTGAAATACCAATTACAAATTATATCTACGTGAAGTTGACAGCCGGAATCGACGATCTTGTCGCCTATATTTGTCGGTTATGTGTTTTTTTTTCTAATTTTGACGTAATTCCATTTATAACCGACTTCTCAAAAAGATCGAGGTTATCAATTCGAATGTATATGTGTTTTTTCGTTGTCTATGTACGGGTATAATTCTGTCATATATAGACGGATTTGCAAATGTCTTTTTTTTGAAAGGGTGTATTCTCGAGGTAGTCAGGTGGTTCCATAGTCACCAAGTCAGAATCTAATGATGGGATTCCATACAAATCAAGGAAACTCCTAAAACAGCAGGCATATAGCGATTTTGATATTGTCATGAAATTGGCAAGTATTTGCACTCAAAAGTATCATGGTTGGTGAAGTGGAACTGATGAAGACGGCCACAGATAGCCACTATACGTTTATCATGGATTGCAAGCATGTAAGATATCTCGAATAATTAAGTGACTATGATAAAGTAAATTTATATAAATAAATGGTACTAATGCAAATGGTACCATAGAACAGGTCTGATGATGAAGCACTGGAACTCCAATTTGGGCTTATTGGAATTGAAATAAGATGTACTCTACTACTATATTATTTTTTCATGATTATGAGGTAAGTACCAAAACTAAAAAGAGAAAAATAAAAAATGTTTTTAACATAAAAATTCAAAGACTTCAAAAGCAAAATAATACAAAGCGGAAAATTACTTTGTAGTCTTATGCTTCAGAATTCGGTTTTTCATTTTTGTAATAAGTTTTTTTATCAATTAGTTTGTATTGTATATTACTTTGGTATCAATAAATTCCACACTTAAGAACTGAAATAGGAACAAAACAAAAGAAAATCTAACATAGTTTTTCCTTTATTTGTTTCTCACTCCTTACAATTTGTTACCGACAGCTGAAAAGTGGGTTATTGCTTGGCTTGACAACTCGCTCAGTGTTATTTCTCAATTGAGTTTCACGAGTTTCGCCCACTCTTTAGTGGGCAAAACGTTTCAATTATAGATGTGACCTATGCTAGGCTGGGCGTAATGTTTAATGTCAGTATCTATTCCCTATTTAATTATTTGTAGATCAAGAATAGTTTTGTATTCGTGGCAGATTTTACAGTGTGGATCTTATCTCAAATACTTCAGTTAGGATTAAAACTTAATTTAATGGTAATTATAATTATCATTTCAGCCGACAAATATTCACTGCTGGACAAAGAACTCCCCTAAGCGTCGCCATAGTGGCCCTGAGCATTTCGCTTCCAGCAGACACCTTCGGCCTTCATCGGTCTTCTAATGGGAAGAGAATGGAAATAATGGCAGAATTACAGTTATTTACTACTGTTATATAATAATATATTACATGGTACTTAAATATAACGTGCAAAATGTGTGTACTATTATGAATAGTACACACACATTTTGCACGTCTCACGGAAAACCTCTGCTTAACCCTCCGGGGAATAAAGGCTTGATGTTATTTGTTATGTTATTTAATCATTATATATATTCATATGAAAAAATCAAAGATAATAAAAACAGGTAATATGTCTAACAAACCTATTTTGACAAGAAAAATTCACACATACACCCGCCAACCACTATAGTTTAAGAAAACGCCGAAGTTTCTAGTGTCCGGAAGATCTTTTTATTCGAATGTCTGCACTGATACCACCGATACGTCGTTCCTGGGTTGCCAATCTCGTCCAGCTGGAGATACGGCTGCACAGTTCAAAGGACTGAGAGCTTCTTCGCTGACAGACACTACCTCTATCTTGCACCAAGACTATACAATACAGTCGGTAAAGATATGGGTATGAAACACCTTAAACACTTAACCAACTTCAAATTCAACAATAATATTGTGCAATCAATAAAATTATACACAAAACACCCATTCACCACCACCAACCCCACCCCTCACACAGACTCTGCCCTGTTAATTTAAATGCTTTTTTATCTGTCTTTTAATTTTAAGGATATCAATTTCCCGTTTTAATCTTAGTTTGCATACCTAATAATGCGTGCACGCTATAACTCTTTTTTTTTTAAATGTTCTGTGTATCATGCTCCTTTTGGCAAAAAAAATTGGCAGTCAAGTGATACGGGACTTTCGGGTAAAAGAGCCAGGGCTGCACTGATAATTGTTACATAAAGTGTGTTAATAAATACATACATATATAAACTCACGCTTTTTTCTCTGTGGGGGTAGGCAGAAACAACAGAACGCCACCTGCTACGATCCTTACATACTTCTTTTGCTTCACTCACATTCATACATCTAGTCATAAACGCACACCGGTTATGAATACTACACACCTGGCCTTTCTGTAGAACAACACCAATAAGGTCTCTATATGTCTTTGTGAAGAATAAAGGTTAAATAAAGTGTAAAAAATATTATCCAGAAATATCTGAGAAAATGGTAGAAGAAAACAGACACAAGTAATGCCTGAAATTATCTCTATTTAGACTCACATGCCTAAATTACCATACGTTACAAAAATAAGTACCTACATTAGGCAGAACATACAAGAATATTGTTCAGAAACTTATGTTATTGTTTTCTTTGTGAATTATAAGACCGTAGTTTAATGTAATGTTTATGTATATCAACATAAACAATATAATATTATTGTAAGAAGCAAAAATTTTGTAAGAAAAAAAAATATCGAGAGTAGTATTTTTAAAGGAAACTTCTTCGAAATTCGATACTTTAACATTCTTAAGCTGATAACATACCAAAAGCACGCTAAGATGATTTAGCTAAGCTCACAAAGCAGAAGTATTTTTTCATTTCTTCGTGCAAACCGCAAATCAACTTAACAAATATGAAATATGTAATTTAAGCGTAGCAAGCTAAGCAATCCTTTAAGCTAAGCTAAGCTAACTTAGTACAGGGATGGGCTGACTAAAACTGGCTGAAATCAAAACAACGTGTTGAATATGCAAAGTGATATATGATTTTTTTAGTGTGACGTAGTCGGATTTAATACCACTGGCGAGGACTTCGTTACTCTGTGACAAACTAAACAATAGGCTGGCTGATAGTGTTAGCTTTTACGGATAAGCCGATTTTAACGTCAATCCTTTGGCAACAAAAAGAGAAACAAACAGAGTCTATGGTATCACCTATTCCTAGTTTATACTAACTTTTTCTCACGGCTTTGCTATCATGGCGTACTTCACAGCAACCGTGTTTTTTTTCCGTGATGAAACGGGCTTTTTCCCGCAGCTTTGCTATCGTGGCGTATTTCACAGAAACCGTGTATATTTCCGGAATAAAACTAGCTTTGCTATTCTGGTGTATTCCATAGCAACCGTGTATTTTTCCGGGATGAAACTAGCTTTTTCGCCCAACTTTGCTATCGTGGCGTATTCCACAGAAACCATGTATTTTTCCGGGATGAAACTGAATTTGCCCGCATCTTTGCTATTGTGGCGTATTCCATAGCAACCGTGTATTTTTTCGGGATGAAACAAGCTTTATTCTGCAGCTTTGCTATCTAGGCATACTCCACAGTTACCATGTATTTTTCCGGGATGAAACCAGCTTTTTCCTACGGCTCTGCTATCTTGGTGTATTCCACAGCAACCATGTACATATCCGGGATGAAACAAGCTTTATCCCGCATGGTGTATTCCACAGTAACCATGTATTTTTTCGGGTTAAATTAGCTTTTTCCCGCAGATTTGCTATCGTGGCGTATTCCATAGTAACCATGAATTTTTCCAGAATGAAACTAGCTTTATCCTACGGCTTTGCTATCGTGGCGTATTCCATAGCAACCGTGTATTTTTTCGGGATGAAACAAGGTTTATCCCGCAGCTTTGCTATCGTAGTGTATTCTACAGTTACCATGTATTTTTCCTGGATGAAACTAGCTTTTTCCTACGGCTCTGCTATCTTGGTGTATTCCACAGCAACCATGTACGTACCCGGGATGAAACTAGCTTTTCCCGCAGCTTTGCTATCATAGCGTATTCCACAGCAACCGTGTATTTTTCCGGGATCAAGCTAGTTTTTTCCCATGTATTTGCTATCGTGGCGTATTACACAGCAACCGTATATTTTTTCGGGATGAAAAGTTACCCTTGGCATTCAAAGATGGTGTAACTTTTTATCACTTATAGATTTTTTCGTTATTGCTTGTTTCCGGGGATTACCTCCACAAAACAATGTAATAATAATACCAGCCAGTAAAAATAAAGATGCAATATTGTATTGTTGTATTAAGACAGCCCATTGCAGGGCAAAGGCCTCTACTCTTACGGAGAAGGCACGTGCGTTGAACACTTCGCTTGCTCAGTGAGGGTTGGCGATTTCAGACTTACATTAACCAAATCTAGGTTTCTCACGATTTTATCCTTTACCGTTGTTTGTTATCTCCAAGATGAACTTTGAAAGTTCATTATGAATTTGAAAAAGTCTCATTGGTAGTTTCCCGGATTTGAACTCATGACCAAGCACGCGAGGCGAGGTCTTAGCCACTGGGCCACCACTATTGTCCATTATGATATAAAATTTAAATTAAATTGAAATTAAAAGTTAATGATATTCGAAGTATGATCTGTCGGACTAATTCTAGTCGAATATATGTTTTATCGAAGTAATGAATAGTCGAACTATTCATCATCATCATTAAATCAGCCGAAAGACGTCCACTACCGGACATAGGCCTCCCACAAGCGTGGCCTCATTGACCGGTCCCGTGCGTCTCGCAACCAGCGGATCCCCGCAACCTTCACCAGGTCATCGGTCCACCTGGTGGGAGCCCTTCCAACGCAACGAGGGTTTGCGGTCACCACTCCAGAACCTTTGTGCCCCATCGGCCATCCGTTCTGCGAGCAATGTACCCTGCCCACTGCCACTTAAGTTTGACAATTTTTCGGGCTATGTCGGTAACCTTGGTTCTCTTGCGGATCTCTACATTTCTGATTCGATCACGCAAGGAAACGCCGAGCATAGCCCTCTCCATTGCCCTTTGAGTGACTGTAAGCTTTCTAATGAGGGCCATTGTAAGCGACCACGTCTCAGAGCCATATGTCATCACTGGCAAAACACACTGGTCATAGACTTTTATCTTGAGACACTGTCTCTACACTCGAAGTTGTGGGCGACTATGTCTACCTGGGACAAACGATCCAGTTGGGTAAGACCAACTTCGAGAAAGAGGTCAACCGTCGAATCGATTCGGATTCGATCTGGGCATTATTCGGGAAATTGCGCAGTATCTTCTCGTCCGGCTTACCACAGTGTCGAACTATTATATTTCGAAATTAAGACCGTGTCGAAATAATAAACTATCGAAATTCAGAATGATATTCTGCTGAAAATTAACGCTCTCAAAAGCAATCTTTCTTGACTATTTAAGTTTGATATTTAATCGATTCTAAGTTGATATTTAAAACGTTCCTTCAGGCTTTAGTAAATCATAAAATAACTAAAGTATTCGGCACAGATTATTCTAGCGCTCACTTTGAACGTTTTCAAAAAAATAAACATTAAACTTGGATCAAACCTTAACGACACGCCTCGGGTGAACGCTCTAAATAGCAAATGTTTTAGAAAACTGATATCGAACACATTGAGTTTTCCCACAGAGTATCCTACTAATATTATCAATGGGTAAGTCTGTATGTTTCTATAACAATCATTTAAAGAAAACCCTCTTCACAAAGGGCTGGTAACGCACCTGTTATAGGCCTGAAGCATAAAATCATTGTCATTCAATGTCAGCGATCAAGGACGTTTGACATTTTCGCAATTTTAAAATCGCTTTCGTTGGTAGAATGTCACTTGGCTTGTGCCTCAGTTTGGCTGATTGCTTCTTCGCCACTCTGTAGCATAAAAAATGCCTCAACGGCTAAACGGATTTGAATGTTTGGCCAAAGTAGACCATAGCCTGTTGACGAAGGTTACCGACGAAGAATAGCCAAACTTAAGTGGTAGTGGGCCGGGCACTTACAATGTGCCCTGCCCACTACCGCAGAACGGATGGCCGATGGGGCCGAAAAGTTCTGGAGTGGCGATAGCGAATCGGAAGATGTTGCGTTGGAAGGCCTCCCACTGGGTGGACCGATGACTTGGTGAAGGTTGCGGGGATACGCTGGATGCGAGTTGCACGGTATCAGTCAATGTGGCGAAATTTGGGGGAGGCCTATGTCCAGCAGTGGACGTTTTCCGGCTGAAATGATGATGGTGAGACCATAACCTGGATAGGACAAAGGACATTTTTCTTTCGATAGTACATTTCCTTCGGAAAATTATGGCCATTCACGCAGACAAAGCCACTGGCAAATCTAGTACACTATACGCTTGTGCAGTACACTCAACAACCCCCAAAGGACATATTTCTTTCAAGACTCGGGTCATTGTACAAAAAATTGGCAAGCAACAGCTACAATACCCTCCAAAAAGGAGGCTATCACGCTAAAGTTTCGTTTCAAAGTGATAGATTGGTTAGTGAGCGTGTCCAATCTGCTTGATTTACCGCGCCAATAATCTGTGACGTCACGCGACACGTCAGGTGTCAGGCGGAGTCGCGGCGCGCCATTGTCACGTACTACAAAATGGAAACATACGGAGTTATGCTGTGAGATGACCCGCTGGAAGGTTGAATAAAAACCTTACAAAAGGGCCGGTTTCTTCCGAAATTAATGACATCTTCCAAACTGTTTCATTGTTCATTCACTGTTTGAAGTTTATTCAGTAAGTTGATTAAATAACACATTTACACATCAATCTAAGAACAAGTTCCGAAAAAAATGTAAGGGTCACTGTCTCTTTAAAAGGCCATACAATTAGTTGTAATGTTCAAATCATAATTAAGCCAATGTCTAAGGTGGTCTCTAACCTCATAACAAGCGGCTAACCGATGTGACATACAGTTTTTTTTTGCAGTGCAATCACTAGATATGACCATGACTCTATAAACCAACCAAGGTGTTAAAACAGCAGCATCATGCTGTTGTTTTGACTAATTTTGTAAATTCCCTACTCCTAGGATACCAAGCTTCAGACAAAACCATTGTCAAAGATCAGAGTAAATAAGTAATTATTATGTTTGTAGCTGTATGTATTCATCTACGGGTAAACACCACACTGTAAAAGCTGAATAATAATTTACCCCAGGATAAGAATGCAAGTTGCAGCGTTCACACTTCTAAAACTCATCCGTATGTCACCTCACGCTGCAAGCGAGCAGCAAAAATTTTCGGATTAAGGCCAGACAGACAATGAAACAGGGCAGGCTCTGTCGTCCAAAGCCTGTTTTCCTTGGCCTCGAGTCAAATTTTGCATTTGGAAGATGAAATGTTTCCTCAAATTCAAAATTTTCAAAAGCTATTGTTCGGCATTATTAAGATATCCATTATGCTCTTCCCTGAAAATTGCATGTTTATTCTTCAGCTATTAAATAAATCGTTTGAATAAGCCACGAGGAAATAAGGAATGAAGTTCCTTCGCTTTTATTTTTATATTTTTCTCGCTAACAACAAGATATTTATATTAAGGGGTGTAGGCGTGCCGCAGCGTAAGTATTGAAAAAGATAATTCTGCGGTGGCTTTTCTTTTTGTTTACTTGCCAGTTTTCTTTTGTTTTTTTTCTTTTCGTTGCACGATAATCTTTTATTAAAAAGAATGAATGAAGTTTGTTATTAATTTGAGAATGAAGTTTAATTTGTAGAATGCAGATCTAATTCGTTACTTTCTACCAATGTGCACTGGGCCTGTGTAGTGGATTACGGCTCACACACTCTCACAGGCCAGTGTCTCAGCAATAGAAACAATATGCCTGGGCTATTTGGTACTGCCCTATCCCACCAATTTAACAAACATATATTCCAACTTCAAAGCAAACAAACATTTCAAAATTCATAAACAAAATTCTACTATTCTCTTACCTCAAAATCAGAACGTGCTTACTGCATATTTCAATAAAAGTTTCGTCTCTTGTCAGATAGCTCATAAAGTATTACAGGGGCTTGTAGAACGGAATCTTCTGTGTACGAACGTCGATGCGATGTGGCGTAAATATTTTACGATGGACTACGTACCTTCCGGGTGCAATAGATAGAATTCTTATTGCGAACAATATCAAGTTTGTTTGTTGTGCTATTCTGTTTTGGTTGAAATTACTTTTAAACTTGTGTGAATCATACTGATAAGTAGCTTAAGGCGAGTTTAATTGCATTCTTCTAGTCCGTATGCTATGTTGATAAAAATATATAATAAATTACCGGTAAATACAAAACAAGTAAATAAAACCAATATAATATTTATTAATAAATTTTAACAATTCTTAATTAATAAAAGCTATTACACAATTGACAAATATTTTACGGATAAATTCAATAAAAATGAAGATAACTGGTTAATTAAAATGAAATTAATCAATTGAATCAAAATATATAAGGACATATTAGGCATATTAGGCTGTATCTAGAATGTTGCTATGCCCATTGTTGGTTCATAATTGTTTCTGTAACTTATATTTAGCACCTGTATGACACAATAAATTGAATTTGAATTCGAATTTGAATTTAACCAATGAAATTGAATATGATCAGAGACTCTGTCTAGAGCCTCTAATCAATCAATCAATTTCTTTGTCTAAAGTGCAATTCTTTCTATAAGCGACGTTGCTTAACCAAAAATTCCAAAATGTATGGTTTTGTGAAGTCAATCTCATTATCATCATCATATCAGCCTAAAGACGTCCACTGCTGGACATAGGCATCCCCCAAGCGCCGCCACTCTGATCAGTCCCGTGCGTTCGCATCCAGCGGATCCCCGTCACCTTCACCTGGTCCACCTGGTGGGAGGCCTTCCAACACAACGTCTTCCGGCTCGCGGTCGCCACTACAGAACCTTTCTGCCCCACTAGCCATCGGTTTCGTTGATCTGTTTCTTTTAAATTTTGGACACTCGTTATCGCCTATTGAATGTTACTTTATCTAGGGCCTAAGGACATCTTAGCCGAGTTTGAAAGCTGGCGGTATCATTAAATAACAATGAAGGCCCTGACAGCGGTACTTGAGCAAGGTTAAGACGTGCTGATCATGTTCAGTTTCATTGGTAAAACGGGCTCTAAAAATATAACCTAAAAGTTATAAACAAAATCCTGACTAGACAATAGAGTGCGTGCTTCCCCTTGACATAAAAAAAGCTGAGAATAAATTTTCATTTAAGCGTAGAATCCGGAACTATTACTTGTCCTCTCTTACGTAGCTCGGTCTTCGTCATAGTTATTATATTTAAATTTCTGTTTCATTTAAAATAATTATATGGTATTTATTATAATATTTATTAGTCTATTGTTTTAGAAAATATTTATGTATTTTATTAGTTAGATAGATTATTAATATCAGATTTTAATAATTGTTCTTTTTCATTTTTTTTTATTTTGTACCCCTACCACTGTTGTGTCCTTTTTAACCCAAAGGTTGACTGGTAGAGAATGCCTTGCTGCATTAAGTCCGCCTATGTATCACCATTGTACATGAAGTTTAAATAAATAAATAAATAAATAAATAGAGGGAAGTTAAAATATAAAAAAAGAACATTTTATGGTTGAGCTGCTGACCAAGAGAAAAAGCTTTTAGAAACAACACACGGTTCACTAAACCGGTCCCGTATCTAAAAACAACAGTCACTCCATTGACACAGTGGAATAGTTCAGTCGATCATCTATATTCTCTCATTGCTACGGCGTAGCACGTAGCGCTACGCGATTTCTGCGAGATACGACCGTAGCGCCTAAAATAGTTTCTTCCCTAGACTGTTTTACATCGGAAAAACTCAAAATAAATTCAGTACAAAACTTTTGTATTTCATTTGGCATACCTAAGTTTGTGGCCTTGAGTACAGCGAGGGTTAAACACGTGTAGCCACTACCTACGTTTATTCTGAATGAAAATACAAAAGTTTTTGCGCTGTATTAAAAAGTTATGGCAATAGGATTTGTGTTGGACTGTTTATGTTAATTTGTATTTCGAGGCATTACGGGGTTGAATTTGTTTGAAAAACAATACCTATGGTCACAGATAATATTATACTAGCATACAGATGTCTCATCCCATACAAAGAAACCGTGTCGACGTAACTAGCATTTTTCGTCTGATTAAAGCGATTATTTTTTGTACGTCGTTCGCATTTAGTTCCGTTCCATGGCTATAGATGGATGGTGTTACCAGCGACTTGCAAGTAAAAGGGTTTACTCGGTGCATTAATATATTTTTCTTTAAATACAGTGAAGATTTGTTTTATAGTATTTCTTGCGCGTTTTTACAGTTTCATTGTACTAAAATGTGTTGCAATACAAATTTAAACAATCGAGTGAATTGCCTCAGACATTTAAAACAGCGCCATCTATTGGCATCAATTTTAAGTGATCCGTTCAAATAATCTTTGAAATGTGAATTAAGAGCCCAATATTCCATAGTTTTGTGCTTAGGAGAGTTGATTAAACAAGAACATACTATTTTTATGTTCACTTCCAGAAAATGTTTATTTAACACACAATTCAATATCAACGCGGTGCATTTCGTACCATCTAGTGAGATTTATTTGAACCAAATTTTCTTTCTTAAGGCTGGGACCCCATGCTATGAAGTTGACTACTGACGAATCGAAGTTTTTTCTATGTAACAATTTCTTCTACCTATTTTACAGTGTAAAGTATCAACATCATATTTACAGTGTCTTCATTACATAGCAGTTAGTGCGATTTTCCAAGTGCAATGTTTCTGACGTGCGGTTAACCGTTCTACTAATTAAAAAGTCCTGTTGATCCACAATATAATGTGGCAATATCGAAGCTAATTCACACGAAACATTGCCAAACCTGAAGCCCCATAAATCCTACATCGTGCCAGCAAAGTTATCCGTGCGATGAACAAGATTATCTTCTATATTTACAACAGCCCGACAACAATAATTGGGCAGGTGGCCACCAGAAACAAGTCAACAATCAAGAATTAGGAACTTTTCTAGTTTGTTAATGGTCATGTCTTGAGAAAAAAGCGGAAACGGTGCATATAGGTATATGTATGAACTTTCCTCCCCGTTATTCGTACGAGTACCTCTTATAAAAAAATACTCTATTTACGTATTTATATCAACAATAAAGAAAAGTTGTCTATTTCTTGCTTATTTCCTCCAAGAAGTTTACAATTAGCACAAAATGGAGAAGCTGATGAGTTTTTTCTTGAACTCCGTGGAACTAACTTTGATTAAGTTGAACAAATTCAACACATTACGGAGCTATGCGGTGCTGGTAAACTTAGTGCAATTAATTCCTCAAGAGACTTACTAGCTTACTTATATCTAAGTTCAGAAAAAATGGTATATTTATAAATAACTTCTTCATAAATACATACATACATACATAAACTCAAGTCTTTTTCCCATGGGGTTAGGTAAAAACTACAGAACCTACTACGATCCTTACATACATCTTTTGCTTCACTCACATTCATACATCTGGTCATACACGCACGCCGTTTATGAGTACTGCACACCTGGCCTGTCTGAAAAACGTCACCAATAAGGTCTATCTATGTCTTTCTAGGGTGTTCCCTCCTGGCGTTGCCATTCACGTCTGCCTTGTAAATACTTTTCGTTAGACGCCTTTCATTTATTCTCTCAACATGGCGAAACCATCTTAATATACTTTTTTCAATTTTATTCACTACATCTTTTTTAAACCACAATCTTGTCTTATTACATCAATCCTCAATCTATTATTTAAAGTTACACCACACATACTTCGCAAGGTACCTTGCGTAGTATAACTTCTTCAAACCATATTATTAATTATCTACACACAAAAAAGAAAGTAAAATATAAGCCCCTACTTTAGTATTTTCCTGATTTAAAAAAAAAAAAAAAAAAAAAAAAAATATTATATTTTTTTATTATTTAGAAAAATATGCAGACATTTTTTATAGATCTGATCTCTGATCTACAATTTTTGTCTGGGCTAATTTTGTGATAAAGCTTACCATTTTTCTAAAAGTCGCGAAAAACCCGTTTTTGTGAACTTTGACCTCGAGGCTTTTTTTTCCAGGTGTCGGATCGATGAGGACTTTTTAGATTTTGAATAATCGTACTAATTTTTAGCTGGGTGCGAATTATTGTAACCTCACCACTATTTTTTGGTCTAATTTGACCGGACTACAAGGACTTGCATTTTTAGCCGTATATGTGTTATGAAATTTCTAAACAGAAGAGATTCTAAAACGGTGACATTCAGTCACTGATTGCGATTGTTAAAAAAAAAAGTTAATTCAAAAAATAAAAATAAAACCGACGGCTTAAGAAGGGACTAAAAAGAAGTAAACAAGAAGAAAATAATGCTGTGCAGTCGGAGGATACATATTCGCGAGCAAGCTGACCATGATTTTCTTCTTGTAAACTTCTTTTTATTTCGCTTCCTAAGCAGTCGGGTTTTTTTATTTTTGGGATCATTTTTATTTTGACTTTGCTCCACACTAGGAATTTCGTCCTGTATCGTGGGTGCTTTTACAAACATATAAAATCACATACACAACACCCAGAGCCGGAACAACTATATGTAGGTCATACAAATATTTGTTCCGTGCGAGAATCGAACCCGCACCACGCAGCGCAGCAGTCAATCGCTCAACCACTGCGCTAACCGTGCGCCCAGTTATTTTTTTTTCGAATTATGTACATTTAAACATATAAGTGTTATACATTTATGAAATCACCTCTCAAAACCCTTTACTTTGATACCCCATACGACGGGCTTGGAAGAAAATAAAATTGGGCCACTACAATATGGCGCCAAAAAGCCGCCATTTTTCCATTTTCCAATTTCACATTAAACACTTGCGTGTTAAGACGAATTGTTTGACGTAAGAGTCATCAAAATCGGTCATCGCGTTTGGTCTCTAGAACGCCATATAGGTACAAACATACATACTTAGAAAGGCTGATAATCACGTTACCCTCCTTCGGCAGTCGGGTAAAAAATACAAAAAATATGGGTTCGACATGCGCTATCAACATATAATAACATACTCGTGAACGTCACATCATCTGGAGCCTAACGTATAGACAAAATGTCTATACACGTGCACTATATTTGATACCTATGATTATTTTGCATGTTGACTTAATTATTGTATGCCAACTATTCAGGACATAATGGAACTGTAATTTACCTAACATCTGTCTGTATAACCTATGTCCACAATAAAAAGATTTGATTTGATTTGACTCTTTCCTTCGAACTCGTGGCCACAATATACAAAATGAAACATCCTTAATATTCATCACAATACTTCCTTCGCTATTTATGTCAACGGCTTCGTGCCTAATTTGACAGCAGAAGGCATTGCTTTTGAAACAATACTTTTTCGTACTATATTGTTATTATTACTAGGGAGGACCAAATATACAAGGTAAAACTCTAACAACCTTGCAGGGCTGTATAACTAACATCATAAATAACAACTTTTTTTAACAAGCTGTGAGGTTTCGGACCCCTCTCGGTTAAAAGCCTCCTCCAAAGTGTGCCATATGTCCCTGTCTTTCGCTTTCTCAAACCAGTTTCTGCCCGCAATTGCCTTTATCTCATCTTGCCACCTGGAACATGGTCTACCTCTGCTTCTGGTTCTCTGTGGTCCCTCCCATGCTGTTATTTTTATTATCTATATTTCATCCGTGTACCTGGCTATGTGGCCAGCTAATTTCCATTTTAGTCTCAGGGCGAAGATTAATGCGTTTGTTGCCTTAGTTCTGCTACGTACGTCAGTAACTTTGACTCTGTCTCTTAAGATGGCTATTCGTCTGGTATTTCTTTTCTTTTTGAAAGATGGTAGTTTCCCAAGGTAGGTAGGTAGGTAGGTATATTCCTGAACATATTCCAGTGGCTCATTGTTTACTAAGATGGGTACCACTTTATCATTAGTCATAATTTTCGTTTTTTTTTTTTTTTTCAATAGGCTCGCGCTTGACCACTATCTCACCTGATGGTAAGCGATGATGTGGTCGACGGTAAAGCACGCTTGCCTAGAAGTAAGTAACCTATTCACTCTTGACGTAAAGACCCCTAGATTGTAGCTATCGGGAAACACAGACTCCGGCAGGGAATTCCACTCCTTAGCTGTACGCATAATACAGGCATCTTCCTCCGGAGCGCGTTGGAAGCAGTCGTGTACTAGAATATTACAAAATTTTAATAAAAACTTAGCAAAGTAAAGTGATCCTTATAAGTGCAGTGTTTAAGTCAAATTAACATTGTAGTGAATTAATCACTCAAGACCTTGTGTCCTTACGCGAAACTACACCGGCGCGCGCGCAGCACCGCTCACCACCGCGGGAAAGAGAGCGCCCGATATTTTTCGACCTCCTCGCACGTACTCGTAACATAACAACATGAGTATGGCAACCAAGGCGACACTAATAAGCAGCAGCGAGAGCGGTAGCGGATCGGCTCCGAACTTATCCACTTTAAGCGATGAAGACCTACGCGCTAACATTACTTCAAGAAAGCGGAAAGGTCGTACAGAAGAAAGTGATTATAAAAACGATTTCACGAACTTTCGCATGGAAATGATGAACTTTTCAACCAATTTTGGCAAAACACAAACCGAAAACCTAAACCAAATTAAAGAACAAATATCGGATATCAGAAACGAGATTAAGACAGTAAAATTAACTACTGAAAATTTTTCTCAACAGCTGAAACATACAAATACAGAAATAGCAAATAGGTATCAAAGCTAAAACAACTGCCACCGAGGACAAAATAAAAAATATAGAAACCGAAATATCCCAAATCAAAAATGAGCAACACACAAAATGTTCGGCTCTAAAATCGCCCGTCGAGTGTCACGAAGACCTCATCCTAGAACTTAAGGATCGATGCGACCGTGAGAAAAATATTGTTATTGTGGGTATATCGGAAATAAACGACAAAAACTTTAAATCAAGACAACACCACGATAACCAGGAAATTATGAAGATAATTACAATGCTTTTTCAAGATTGCCCTAAGCCGATCAAATCTCAGAGACTAGGAAAATATGTGCAAAACAAGAACCGACCCATAAAAGTTTACTTCGAAAACTCCAAAACTGCTAAATACTTGTTAAAAAATAGAACTAAACTACCTGAAAACATGCAGATTTATACTGATCAAACCCCAAAACAAAAACAATACTTAGAATCTCTTAAAGATCAGCTAAATAAGCGTACACAGGGTGGTGAAAAAAACCTCATTATTAAATATGTGAAAGGAATACCGACAATAGTTACTGCAAACCAAAAAAACCAGTAAGTAACCCATCACAAAATGTCAAACCAACGGATAGTTCTAGAAAACTATACCATCATAATATAGTAAATAAGTATGAGGACATTCCATTGCATCCGTCTTCGCTAAGATTTCTTTATGCAAACTTACGCAGTATACGCAAGCCTGGAAAGTTCGATGAAATAAAATGCATTCTAAAGGCCATAAAAAGGACTACCCACCTTTTGATTTTCACTGAGACGTGGATAAACTCAGAATCTGATGCGAAACTATACCAACTACCTGGCTATACTCACATCTATAACTAAAGACAGAATTGTAAAGGCGGAGGCGTTTCCATTTATGTGCACAGCAGTATTAAATATGATATAACTGAAGAATTATGCGAGAACGGAAACCACTATTTATGGACATATATAAACAAACTATCATTAAATATTGGAGCAATTTATAAACCGGGGGATACCAACATAAACAATTTTTTAGAAATATATTCATCCCAACTGGAGCGACGAAAACGATCAATAGTTTTTGGGAATTTCAATATAGATTTACTAAATGCAAACAGTAATGTATCAAAATATCAACATGGAGTTCAAGAAGCCGGCTATAGAATAATAAATAAAATCAACAAATCATACAGCACGCGGGACACGGCCACAACAAACACAATACTGGACCATGTATGTACTAATATTAACAACCATTCTCTCAGCGTTTCGATAATTGAATCAAGTCTTTCTGACCATAAGCAGATATATCTAGAAATGAGAAGTTTGCCTCCTCAGCGTAACAAAAAGAAACATTATAAGGCTCTGGATTACGAAAATTTGTACAACAACACACTAGAAGCAAAATACAGCAATGATGACCACGACTATAATCAACTAGAGACATTTATTTCAGAACAGATAGAAAAGAACAAAATAGATAAGGTTAAAATTCTAAACCCCCCCCAACAAGACTGGATTAATCAGAATATTATAAACGCAATCAATTCACGAAATAGTTTTTGGCAACAAACCAAATCAAA
The DNA here is from genome assembly GCA_947562075.1 of Orthosia gracilis. Taxonomy (NCBI): domain Eukaryota; kingdom Metazoa; phylum Arthropoda; class Insecta; order Lepidoptera; family Noctuidae; genus Orthosia; species Orthosia gracilis. The sequence goes on from OX387266.1 coordinate 32,765,398, forward strand.
CCCAGATAATGACAATTTGCAAAAAAAGTACCAGAAAGAAAAACAGAATGTGAAGATGTTAATAAACACGCATATGTGACTTGTTTAATTCTTTTTTCTCATCTATAGGCGCAGACTTAGCAAAACAAATACCAGACACATATCACACAAATGCGGGCAACACATTGATGTACGATCATAACTATACACATGACATAACACTAAACGAACTAACGCCGTGCACCACAGAGGAAATAATTAGAATCATAGACAACCTCGATAGTAACACTAGCACTGGTCTGGATGGTATTAGTACTAAGGCAATAAAATGTTTGGAAAATATAATCGTTGAGCAACTGACCAACTGTATAAATGCCTGTTTGCGACATAGAACTTTTCCCGACACTCTCAAGGTGGCTAGGGTCAGTCCTATTTACAAATCTGGGAAGAGGACTGACCCAAGTAACTACAGACCGGTGTCAGTCTTACCTGTTATGTCCAAAATATTCGAACGCGTATTATATAGTCGCCTAAATAACTATTTGACAAATAAAAAAATTCTAATAAACGAACAATATGGCTTTCGCTCGAAATCAAGTACTCTTTCGGCCGCAACGGATCTAGTTACCAAAATTAAAACTCATATAGATCAAAAGAGCTATGCCTTAGGAATATTCATTGATTTAAAAAAAGCGTTCGATACTGTCAGTCATCAAAAACTGCTTCAGAAGCTAGATAACATAGGTGTTACAGGTACAGCACATAAAATGTTCAAGTCGTATTTAGGAAACAGGCGTCAAGTTGTTAAAATAGGAAATGCTCACACTGGCTCGGTCCAAACTATCTCATACGGCTGTCCTCAAGGTTCAATAATCAGTCCATTACTTTTTCTCATCTATATAAACAATATTAATAAAATAGGGTTAATAGGACACCATAACATATTTAAACCATAACTAATTTAAATTGACTTCAGAATAAAATAATTAAAACCTTGTTCCATTATAATTATCTTACTCCAACAAAGACCGTATACGAAAAAACTAAATTATTAAATATTAGACAGCTATACATTTATTACACCTGCATTCTTATTAAAAACATAACTTCTAACTCAATACAAACTAACATACAACTAAAGAAAAAAACAATGTCACATAACCTGAGAAATAGATATAAAAACAAACTTGAAGTCATCAGCGTACGCACTAATTACGGTAGAAAGACTATATTATTTGAAGGAGTACATCTGTTCAATGCATTACCGGACGACATTAAAGAGTGTGATAACGTAAATATGTTTAAATATAAGCTAAAGAAACACTTAAGTACATTATAACTGCTTATACTCTGGAGGAAATTTGTATTTGTATTGTTACTGTATTTATGTTTGTTACTTTGTATCTCATTATAAGCGGACTGTATGTTCTTATGAGAAATAAATTCTTTAAACCGAACCGATAATAAAAGTGTCCCCAAAACGTTTTGTGCGTATGGGTGGGATGTTCACCATGTACCGATGACGCATCGCCGTGCGTCTGGATGTCCGATGATGGAACGGGCTGTTTTAGTTAAGTTCATCTCTAGTCCCACCCGGTTGCTTGAAGCCTCTAGATCGTTTATTATAACTTTAAGTTTTTCTGGATTATCCGAAAACAGGACTATATCGTCTGTAAACCTTAGAGGGCTTATGAATTTTCCATTCATACTGATTCCCTGCATTGACCAAGGCAGATCCTGCATAATATTCTGCAGTACCGCTATAAATAGTTTAGATGATATTGGATTGCCTTGTCACACACCTCTATTGATTTTTATGCATTCGCCTGTCTTCTCTAACCCTAACCAACAACAACAACATTATTCTTCAATCACAACAAAATCGTTCAATATTATAACACCATAAAATTAGTCCCATCCAATATGCATAGTTTGAGCACCCAGCCGTTGTTCTGTTATGCATAAACCTCAAGGTTTATAGGATGCTGTTACCATGATCTGGAAGCCATAGGTTAACTAGGGTTGTTACGTAGGCGATCTTAGCAGAGCTAGGTGCGAAGATGCAGAGCGGAGGTGAAAAATATAAGGAAAACAGATAATTACGAGTATCTATACTAATATTATAAAGCTGAAGAGTTTGTTTGCTTATTTGTTGGTTTGAACACGCTAATCTCAGGAACTACTGGTTGGAATTGAAAAATTCTTTTTGTGTTGGATAGTCCATTTATTGAGGAAGGTTATAGGCTATATAACATTACGCTACGACCAATAGGAGCGGAGCACAAATGAAAAATGATGCAAAAAGGGGGAAAATTATTACTTTTTGAGAGCTTCCGTTGCGTGCGCTGCGTAAATGGTTTAAGTTACGCTACAATCATGTATATAGGGTAGGTTGGGTAGGGTAGGTAGGGTAGATGGGTAGGTAGGTAGCCAGTTGACGGGAGCGAAGCCGCGTGGGACAGTTATTAAATAATACTTTCGCAATGAAAAACCACAACCTATTGTTAAAACTATAAGAAGGGACAAACTACGAGTATATTTTACAAAAAAGCAGTTTTCAAACTTTAAATATTTGGAAAACTTATTTAAGTAATTAGAAAACTCTACTTCATCCTGAAAAACTCGGCACTAAACTTTAGCATTCAAGTTTGATTTGACACATTCATAGTTTTTACGGCACCTTGACATCTTCCTCGTAATTTCGTAGTGGTTTTTAAATAAACTTGCATCACTTAATAGCTGCTCACAGTCACAAAGTAACCTAATGACAGCAGTGACAAGGCAGTTAACACTTTAAACTTCGAGTGAAATATCTTCCACATTGAAGAGTCTTCCCTTAATTGGATTCTATTTTCTTTACCTTCATTGCAACTCCGCTAAAAACTTGCGAAGATGGATGCGGATTCATGTTACAGGTCTATTTAATCTTAATGGTGGCTGACAAAGTCTCTACTCGCTGCGCAGTATCCCACCCTTTACCCCCATTCTCAGATAAAGTTGCTACTGCACAGCGACTCGCAGAGTATTCCGAGCCACCATTAAGAGAAAATGCGGTCGCAGAGATCCGACAAAGTAGCATAAGTAAAAAGTGGTTTAGCTGTCGCCCCTTTCCTCCACCAACATTGGACCAATTTAAAAGATATTGCAGAATCTGAATAAGAAGGATATATAACTGTGTCCCTAAGTTTTCCTTTTACTAGAGAAAGTTCTGCATTAGCGGAGCCCGAGGCGAGGTTCCCGTACAGCCCTAGCATTAACATATTGTGAATGTTAATATTGTCCCAGACCTATAGTTTGGAGACCACAACTTAATCCTGATTTGATAATACAGCCGTAAACGGGTTTCGTGTATTGTTGACATTGATATTGGATTCGATATTGTACAGTGTGTTTTAGTGATTGTTAAATCAAAGTTGAAATAAGTATATGACGATATTGTTGCCATCCCGGATAGGACTTGTAGGCGGCTGGCACAAGAGCATTGGAATACGTAGAAGAAAAAAAGATTTTGACGACACTGTTGGCGCTGTGGTTTAGCTATCGGCTGCTGCTCTGCATGTCGCGGGTTTGACTCCTGCACGGAACAAATATTTCTATGGCCTACAGATATTTCTTTCGGCTGTCGATGTTTGTGTATGTAAGTTTATTTGTAAATGCACCCACGTTACAGGAGAAAGTCCTAGTGAGGGGCAAGGTTGAACAAAATAGGTTTATACCCAGCAATGGGTGAAATTGGGATGCTTAAGTAAAGTATTTGAGTACAATGGTGTTATTAGATATTGATGGCAAGCGAATTGATGTTAAATTGAAAAAAATACTCTTTGGTTATTCCTACTAGAAAAACTCAAGTAGATTTGGTCATGAAAGGAAAGACGACTAACAAAAGATATTTACAGGGCAGACGTAAGTGGAAACGCCGACAGGGAACATCTTACTGGAAATTTTCTTTAGAAAAACCACGTGCATAGAACTCATAACTAGCGTACTTCAATGACCAGGTGTTTGAAATTAAATGACGCAAAAGTAAGGATCGTAGCAGATTGCGTTCTGTATCTGTCTACTGTCATGGAAAAAAGGCATGAGTTTATATAAGCATGTATGAAAAACTCATTTACACTTCCAAAACCAACCAATTACAGGATCACACTTGTATACGCATCTTCAAAACATCTAACAAAACAACATTTCTGTACAGAAGCAAATTATTTTTCTTAGCATCTGACTTAATTAGTCTTGCATCCCACCGCAACGGCTTTTGCAACTTAATTAAATAAAGGAAAATATACAAACAGGTGAGGTAAATTTAGATTACCCGTAGTCTGTGTTTCTTGATGATAACTATCTTGGAGTCTTCCCACACCTTTAGAGACGGCAATAAACGTTAGAGTATAGAAACTCACTGGCTGATTATGTCGTAAATGAATGTGTACCAAGATTTGACACATGGTAATTAGAATATAGAAATTCACTGGCTGATTATGTCGTAAGTGAATTTGTACCTAGATTTGACATATTAGAAATTCACTGGCTAATTATGTCGTAAGTGAATGTGTACCATGATTTGACACATGGTTATTAGAATATAGAAATTCACTGGCTGATTATGTCGTAAGTGAATTTGTACCTAGATTTGACATATTAGAAATTCACTGGCTAATTATGTCGTAAGTGAATGTGTACCATGATTTGACACATGGTAATTAAAATATAGAAATTCACTGGCTGATTATGTCGTAAGTGAATTTGTACCTAGATTAGTCATATTTGAAATTCACTGGCTAATTATGTCGTTAGTGAATGTGTACCATGATTTGACACATGGTAATTAGAATATAGAAATTCACTGGCTGATTATGTCGTAAGTGAATGTGTACCAAAATTTGACACATGGTAATTAGAATATAGAAATTCACTGGCTGATTATGTCGTAAGTGAATTTGTACCTAGATTTGACATATTAGAAATTCACTGGCTAATTATGTCGTAAGTGAATGTGTACCATGATTTGACAGATGGTAATTAGAATATAGAAATTCACTGGCTGATTATGTCGTAAGTGAATTTGTACCTAGATTAGTCATATTTGTAATTCACTGGCTAATTATGTCGTAAATGGATGGTATCAAGTTTTGACACAGTAATGATTCACATGACCTTGTACTGCACATTTTGTCCTACTATCCGTACGGCATAAGACGCAAGGTTGTAAACCAGCATAAGTCAACTATGCACTAGTGTCTGGCATGTTGCTGATTAGACCTATTTGGCGCAGCCGTGAGGCACACTTTCTCTCTTGTTTATATTTTTTTTTTTCAAGTGGCCCCAGACTAGTGACATATCATTGAAAGCGTGGCGAAAGCGATTGAAAAATGTATGGGAATGTGAAATTCTATCGAAATGTCTCGTGATGAATCACTTTTTTTGCATTTCAACCATCGCTATCGCTGACGTAGAATGACAATTGTCTATAATCCATTTGAGATAACATTAGACATTTAAATAACCCCATTTTACAGCCCGTTCAACCTATTTTGATTTCTATTGCGTTGGTGATATGACAAATGGCAGTTGTTTTGGTAACAGGTTTCTGCTTTTTTATGCCATCCTTATATTTACGGGATAGAACTCAAAATCGGTTGAACGGACTGTAAAAAGGAGTTGTAAAAATTTCTAATGTTATTTTAAATGGAGTATTGTGCCTCAGACGACTTGTTGTATGCCACTAAAGTTGTGCTAAATAAATTTATTTTCTTTTTTTATTGAGACTGTAAAAATGGCCGTGTAATGCCATGTGACGGGTGATGCAAGGACTAACCGGTTCAATGCCGTAATTACCGAAATAATTTAAAAAGCCACAATTGTCTTGCGTGGATCCACGTATCGGGTACTCAAGGGATTAATCTATGCTGCAAAAAATATAGAGTACCTACAATGCCGTGTGAAACCAGCCTTAGTTGTCCATATATTATTCTCGAACGGGTTATTCTTTTTTTTTTATTGTAATTTAAATGGTGTTCAATAAAGAACATTCTATTTATATGTTACCTGAACAATCTAAAATTTGTTAACCTAATTTTCTTCCAACTCCATCATAATTATCATTTTCCTAGAAAAAGTATAATGAGATCAATCAAAACATATACGGAAAAGAAAATTACTTTCATTCAATTAAACATTAACAAGTTAATGGAAAGTTTACGGTGACAGAATTCCGAGGAAAGTCAAACTTTTATCAACGTTTCTTTGTCTCCGAAAAAAAACATTCATTCATTTCGGAAAGTTTGGGTTATTGTAGGATTGACTTAAGTAAATTACTGTTGTACCTACTGTTGATTGAACAGAACGGAATTGAAAAACGAAATCTTGACATTTGCTGTTCCACTGAATTGTTAGTTACGATGAACAAAAAAATTTGGCATGTAGCTTTGATTTATATCATCACCTATCCAAACCCAATGGAATGCGATATGTTATGATAACCAGAAGATGCCACAGAAAGAGAGGCCCTCCTCGTATACCTTGGTGTACATATAGTCGGTTAAGTAGAAAACTAATTATTATTTTAGCGCACAGAATCAGAACCGGACATATACTCGTACCATCAAACAATTTTGCCTTTTTAATGGGAAAGATTTCTTCCCCTAAATGTGATACTTGTGGAGTAACAGATGATGTATACCATTTGTTGATGGAATGTGTTCAATTTCATGCAGAGAGAGAGGAATTACTGCAAAAATTAGATGTGGACAAATTGCAGGTCGGAATCATGAATTCCATACTCTCAAACCCTAACAGTGAAGGAGCTTGTCTTTTATTTAAATTATTATCATCTTAAGTTTACTTTTAGTTTTGTTTTAATTTAATTTAGTGATGTAAGTAATATTAAGAATAACCGGACTGGCATATACATGTAGTATAAAAGTCCAAAATAAAAAGAATAAAAAAAAAAAAAAAGAAAGAGAGGCCAGAGGCCTACTCTTGGTGGTAGGGATCACAGATGCTGACAGAGAGCTTCATATTTTGGCTGTGAACATAAAAAAATAAACTAAAGTATAGTTTAATTTTTTTGGCCTATTTTATCAGAATTGGTATAAATGAACAACTGATCTTTTATACCAATTTTATACAAACACGTAGGTATTCTATATATATCTTCAAAGATTTTTCGATTACAAAAGAGCCAAAGTTAATCGAATCCAAAACTCCAAACAATACCTACGTATACGGTAGGTAAACTAACACTGGTTGTACAACGCTCGATTCATATACAGACTAGTGTTGGTTTAAAAATCAGAGTCTATGTGCTCGGCAGTGGAAACCTACTGTATCTCGGTTTACAGTTTACACCCCTCACTATTACAAACCTCGAGAGAAACTGTTGCAAGGTTATGTTTTATTTACTAGTTCTGTCCGAGACTTCGACTGTAAAGTTTTTAACCGAACGGAAAGAACTGAATGTTATTCTTAGATCTGGTATCGAACTTTATGTGAGCTAGCTAAGCGGAATAGAAAAATTGCTAAATCTAAACTAGTAATATTATAGAGAGGTAAAGTTTGTGATTTTGTGAGTTTGTGATGTTGTAGGGGGTTAATCTCTGGATCTACTGAACCGATTTTGAAAATTCTATTGGCTATAATATATTTTCAAAAAAATTAAGAGATCCTTATGAATATTGCAATAATGTAACCCAAAGTAGCAAAATGTTGCCTATAAAATTCATTCCTTAGCGTGCGCTGAGAAAACTATTGATGATACATAAAAAATATTACTACATAATTAAAGTACTCATTATTACCTACAAAAAAGTCTGCGAGAGAATATATCTAACTATCATAGTTAAGTCACAATAGCAGGTAGGTAGGGAAGGGATGGTAGGGTAGGGTAGGTAGGCTAGGATAGGGTAGGGAAGGTATGATAGGGAAGATAGGGTAGGGTAGGTCGGGTAGGGTTGGTCGGGTAGGGTAGGTAGGGTAGGAACTCCGTAATAAAACAATGTATCCTAGTCGTGTTTGGGCTTATTGGAATTGAAATGAGATGTACTCTGGCTATAAATGATTTTCATGGTAATATGAGGTACCAATACGAAAAAGCGTTAAATTAAAAAAAAAAAACAAACCGACTTCTAAAGCAAAACACCACAAAGCGAAAAACAACTTTGTTTCCCGCAGGCTTATTACGTATATTGCAAGAGCAAACCGGTAGCGATTTTTGCGCAATAATTGCTCTTCAATACAGAAGTTTTAGAGATCTTGGCGGTTTTTTTTTCAAATAAGGGCTTTAGACAAACCGCGAGCGATTAGCAGATGATTATGTTGGACCTACCATACCTTCTTCTTCTTATTCGTTGTCTTCATTTCTGAAGGTCGTGCCCGTCTTGAAAAGCTTTGATGGAGTCAACGACGAGCTGCTTCCAAGCCACCCTGTCTTTGGCTCTTCTCTTAACAGTGGTCACATTAAGTCCCGTAATGGCCCTGACTTGGTCAGATCAGCGAGTAGACTACCATACCTACATTGTAGGTAATTCCGACTTTTATAACATAAAGCGTTTGATCGCGCGATGATTCCTGATTGTTGTTTCTTACGTAATAAGCCTACCGAATTCGGTGTCGAAAAACGAAAAATAAAAAGTACCAAGGACACTGACTTCGTAAAACAAAGATATTTTTAGCCAAGACTGGCACGAGACTAGCTAAAATCTATAAATGACAGTCGTTAACACCAGTTTAAGACTACGACAGTCGCCAAAGACCTTGAGGGAACAAAACTCGCACTCGTTTCACACCCTCGCGACCCAAAATTCGGTATATTTTTTGTTATTTTTTGTTTTTACACTTTAAAAAAAAGCCCTAGATCAAAATATAGATAATTAAATTCTATTTAAGTCTTTAAGATGTTGAAAATTTCATTAAAATATTCCCGGTTGTTTTGGTGCGATTGTCAAAAGTCAAGATCAAGATTGTCATATTTTGATCCGTGTCACACATAACTTTAAAAATTAATTACACTATGTCATACGAATAAAAAAAATCCTAGATCAAATTATTAAGAAGATGGTCTAAACCTTTTTTTTCTAAAAATTTCGTGTAGCCGTTTAGACGTGACTCTTATCAGCTACTGAAGGATTTTTGCGCCTTAACATGCTTTCCGAGGCACGGAGTAATCTGGTATGTTAAAATGATCACCCATCCAAGGACAGACCTTGGCAAGCATTGCTTCACCTTGAAGATCGACTCGTACGACTGTTATTCTTTAGCCATGAGCTCCTCTTGTCTTACCGTGTGTGATGAATTCATATCGTGAATTGATGAAAACCCAATTCACATAAAACTCTAATAACAAAATATCGGTATGGTTTGTAAATAATACTGGCCTGAATTTTATTCGATCCCAAATTTAAACAATATAATTTACATATTTACACAATCACGACTACAAAACACACAAGGTAACACAAACAAAACGCTTATTTCATAAAATATTTGCCTATTTAAATGTGTGACAAAGTATTTACTGATTGCGGCCGTTTTATTGGAGTTCGGCCTTCATAAATAAGACCCTTGTTTGTAGTGTTCAGCCAGAGTAGCTACGTTATTTCAATATCTAATAATTTTGAACTCAACCTGGGTATATTTCCTAGAAATATTCAGCAACGTAATGAAAAATATGAAAATATGGGATGAGAAGAAACGGCAAACAATTAAACTACTATGAATATCAATGCCTTGTGGTTGCAAGCTCTACTGCTGACCGTGATATCCTGGATTCGATTCCAGGGTTGGGAAATTGTGTTTGTATTATTACCCGACTGCCGAAGGAGGGTAATGTGTTTATCAGTCTATGTATGTACGTATGTATGTTCCTATGTGGCGATCCAGAGTCCAAACGCGTTGTCCGATTTTGATGATTCTTACGTCAATCGATTCATCTTAACCTTGCGAGTGTCACTGGCTACATCAAAACGGGAAAACAGATAAATGTCGGATTTTGGGCGCCATATTGTGGGGGCTCAATTATTTTTTTCTTCCAAACCCATCGTGTGGTGTATCAAAATAAAGGGTTTTAAGAAGTGATTTCAAAAATATATGTCACTTATATGTTGAAATGTAACTAATTACAAAAAAAAAACTAAAAAGTTATAAATTAAAAAAATCAAAAAACCTGACTGCTTATGAAGCGAACTAAAAAGACATAAATAAGAAGAAAATCATGCTGTGCAGTCGGAAGATTCATCTGGTTTTGGTCAGCCAGCTCGCGAATATGTATCCAACGACTGCACAGCGTGATTTTCTTCTTGTTTATATGTCTTTTAAGTTCGCTTCATAAGCAGTCTGGTTTTTTGATTTTTTTAATTAACTATTTTTTCAATCAGAATTCTTTTCTTAATTTCAACCTTTCACGGTTAACAGGTATAATCTATACTTTAATTTCTAAACAACATACTGTATCAGTTGCGGATAATTTAACTTCTTCAACAAAAACTAGCCATTTGAGTTTTGGGACAGTAATACTGCACTTTTAACCCTTAAAAACTAAACTTCAAAAAGTAAACTTAAAAACTATGATTCAATGAAATTATGATTACCTTTTTTTCTTCTTTGAAAAAGAATTCGTCAAACAAATCGCAACCATGCCAATTTTGGTCACCAAGCAACAACTCTGTGTCCAAGATTGAAGTGCCGATGAAATTACAGACAAGGCACATGCTACTTTCGTTGTTTTTGCTTGAAGGGTAGAATGCAATGACACGTTGGGCACGTTCTAATACGTGAACGTGACTTACGAGTATTGCAGTTGTAATAGAGAGAGCTTTGGGTCACGTGGGCTGTTACTTACTTGTATGAAGAGTGCCTTAGGTGAGCGATGGACTGCCGCGATGTTGGTTGAGGTTCCATTTTTGCTTTGTGAAATTACAGGTTCATGACACTTTTTACGTTGTTTTTTAACGCAATGACACGTCGGTCACGTCCTAGCACGTTGACCATTATGAGGGAGAGAGGTTTTCGTCACATAGGCCTTCTGCCAGTACTGAAGTCGTATGAAGAATGGCGATGTAGGTGATCGATGGACAGTCGCGGTGTGGGTTGAGGGTTTGGTACCTGCTTGATCGTTTTCGAGATTTGGTTTTGGGATTTATTTGGATTACATGACACAAGCGAACTGGAAAACGGTGCGTCGTAAGGCCTTCCACTAGGTGGACCGACGACCTGGTTAATATCTCGGGAATCCGCTGGATGACATGCTCAACTTTATATTCTAAGGAATTAATACTATTGTTAAGGGTTTAGCATAAGTATGTACATGCATTTGTACCTACTTATATCGTATGTCTTTTTGTGACAGTTAAAACCTTTTTATTTCTTTCTTTCTTCTATTCTTTCTATTCTCACCTATAGTGTGGCATTGTTTGTTCGTTTGTTCATCATGCAAAATTGTATCAATGTTCATGAAAAACTTGCATTTGCAATATCCATAAATTATAACTTAAAACAATGGAATAACTATTATGTCAAATTGTTAGAATTCTTAGAACCAAACCAATTTATCCAAGTGATTCAAACAACCTCAAGAGAGATCGCCTGACAGTTTTCTAATGAAGATTCCACGAAGCGAAGTTATTCGTACCCTGACACTGACTAACAAACTGGCCAGCAACTCCTATAATAACTCATTTTATCCCGTTGACGTTTCGCTAGTTCTCGAGAAAGGTAAATAGTAAACTGGCTCATATTAAAATCAAGAACGGACTCGTAAACTAACACGGGGGAAATTGAAACACGCTCTGGAATACCCATTTCGGGTCACATTTCCGCGTTTAATATTTGTTTATAGCATTTTAGGGTTGGGCTTGTGTGAAATATGGTGAGAGTGTTTATTTATTTTATATTCATAATATAGTAATGCTTTACATTATTTTTTTCTTCTCTTTTTGTTTAAGAAATTGACTCGCACAAAGTTCCGTTGTTGTTGAATTAGTTAATTAACCTATAGTTGCAATATTTGTATGTATGTGAGTACCATGTTCCTATTTATCAAATGAATGAATTGAGCTGTTAGTGTTTGTAATACTTTATACCCATACGTAGCATAGTAGTGCTGGGTGCATCATCTTCACGTATATAAATGTATGTAAGTATGTTAATGTTGTAAAACATTTTTTTAAAGAGTAAATGTGGAATTTCGTGTCCTTTCTTCTTCATAACAAGCTACTATTGAGAATGGACGGTAAAATCAATGATTATTACATATAAATTTAAATTTTTGACTTTAAAAAATACCGCTTATTTCCCTAGTTGAAATAAAGAATTTTGTCTGTCTTTAGCGAAAGGAAAAGTGGTATTGACAAACGTAGTTAGTTTTTTTGGTGTGACTTCAGTGACTGAGGCCATAAACCATTTAGACCCAGTTTTTTAAAGTGAAAATTATCGCAAATGTATGCGTCAAAGGCACCTTAAGAATTAGCCGCCATGATTGAAAAAAATATGATATTTTAACAGCCAACGCATAAGTTCACTCGCTTTCATTTGTATCTCGACGATAATTTATTTTCAGGAACTGATATACTGATATAACGGTACTTATTGCACTTTTTTAACCCCCGTTCTGGAACGCTGTTGTCTCCCTCTTGGAGGAAGGCGTTAATAGCTGCGACGCAGTTTTAAAACTAATGTAGCTATTTAGGTACAAAAACAAATTGTAAAATGTGTATTTGTTCCAATAAAGAAAGAAAGAAAGAACGGTTAGTCAAGCAAAAATCTTATTCGTCAAACAAATCTCGATATGATGATTACTGTTAGCCTCTTCATATCATCTTACTGCCGTGTTTGGGTCTCCCGTAACTTCCAGCTATTTCGGTCCAGGGCTAGTTAATTATTTCTAAATCATCCGCCCAAGTTATAAGTCGCTGTCTGCAAAACGGTTATCTTTTTAATTTAGTTAATCGATTCTGTTATTAATATTTTAGTTCAAAAACGGTTTTCTAACCTTGGGGCATCATCATTTTGCTAAATTGATAACTTGATACTCATTTGTTAAAGGCAGGCTTGTGACGAGAGTAATTAAAAATTAATGTCCATTGTTTAATAACTCACGAACAGAAACTCAGTCTATGTTGTCAACATCATGACATCAACTAAATTTTTTATAACTGCCAAATTGAATACAATTTCTCCATTCCTGCGTTGTAATAATTTAGTACTATAAATGTATATATATATTTAGTACTATACTTGTTGGTCTAGTGGTCGCAAGTGCTGCTGCTGAGCATGAGGCCATGAGTTCGATTCATGGGTCGGGCAAAGTGTAATTGGGTTTTACTTTAAAATGACTACTGATAGCAGTCTAGCGTCTGTCGCGGATAAAGAACAATGGCGAAATCTTAGCAAACTTAAATTTGAGCGTCTAAAAGTGAGTTATATACGAAATAATTTCTATTAATTGACTACGTTTTCTGAAAGTATAAAATTAACTGGTTTACCATGGATAAAAATGTGTATTAATTAAAGTTAATTGATTGATTTTTCGCTAACTCGCACAGAGTTAATGCTAGTGTTGCCATTTTACACTTAAGCTGCCAAGCGACAAGTTGTGACTGTAGTAAGTATCTCATTATTGTAATTGTTATTATAATAAAACGGAGTAAATGAATTAATAATAAAGTTTATGTCTTAGTGTAGGTGCCCTTACAGGTAGGTAAGAATACTGTAGTGTATCACTACATAGTATAAAACAAAGTCGCTTTCTCTGTCCCTATGTCCCTTTGTATGCTTAAATCTTTGAAACTACGCAACGGATTTTGATGCGGTTTTTTTTAATAGATAGAGTGATTCAAGAGGAAGGTTTATATGTATAATAACATCCATTAAATAGTGGAGAAGTACTGTTATTTTTGAGGTTTCTAATGTGATGTCGTAAATAATTACATTTTTTCCGCTTACATTGCAAACGCAGGCTGAACCCTACGAGTTTTATCAAAATAATGTACTAAGTATTGTACACATTGAAAAGGTCTACAGAAAAGTCCGTGATGGTATATGTCTATCTCTTATGGATAACCCACAATAACTTTTTTTTGTCATTTACTTTTTACGGCAAATAATGGCTAATTTTCGAAGCGATTTTAACCAATACAGCATTAATCCTTAACCAATTAAATACCTTGAATACATTGTTCATTTAATATAGATCTATATGGCCCTTTACACCGTATGATTTAAGTGAATATTTTCGAAGATATTACAGATTTAAAAATTGCGGGACGTAGCGTTTGCGGCGGTACCGGCCGGCCGCCCGGTGCGGCAAGAGCGTGCCTATAAATAGCGCGTCTGAGGCCGCGGTTTTCCCCATACCATCGCTCCCCCAAAATTGCCAACTACAGGATAGTTCGCAACGATAGGACTCGATCCCACGGTGGAGGCACCCTCATTTACTTCAAAAATGAGCTTCACTGTAGCGAAATCACCCCTCCCAACCCCATTTCGCACCTTGAATATTCAGCCTGTCGGCTAGGAATGACTGGTCATCAATCGATCACCATCATCTCCGCCTATTACCTTCCACACTCCTCGGCGTCATGGGTTATGAACCCAGACGATCTTAAAAAAGATCTTACCGCCCTCTTTAACATGAGTGACTCTGTTATCCTAGCAGGTGATCTCAATGCAAAACATCCAGCCTGGAACAGTACCGTTACTAACCCTAGGGGAAAGTAAACCGGGTAAACCCAAATCGGAGCCAACCAGTTATCGGCCCATCAGCTTAGTGAATTCGCTCGGAAAAGTCTATGAACGACTTATTTATAAGCGGCTCAAGGACTTTGTCGAGCGAAAAAGCCTAATCCCTGACGAGCAATTCGGCTTTCGGGCCAAACATTCCTGCGTCCAACAGGTTCACCGAATCGTCGAACACACCAGTGCTGGGTTCCAGCGTGGTAGTTTGACGGGTGCTTTGTTCTTCGACATAGCGAAAGCGTTCGACAAAGTCTGGCACAATGGCTTAGTTTATAAGCTATACAAACTTGGCGTGCCAGATCGTCTCGTGCTCATCTTACGAGACTGGTTATCGGACCGAACTTTCCGCTATCGTGTCGAGGGAGAACTCTCCTCCCCTCATCCCATACGAGCCGGAGTCCCTCAAGGCTGCGTATTATCCCCACTAGCTTTCACGCTGTACACCAGCGATATCCCAAAGAGTAAGGAGAGCCAGTTGGCACTCTTCGCCGACGACACAGCCCTCTATTACTCGGGCCGAAGCCCCATGAACATAGCCCTAAAACTCCAGAGAGCCGCCAACTCCTTGGCCAAGTGGTTCCGCCTCTGGAGAATAGAAGTCAACCCCGACAAAAGCCAGGCTGTCCTCTTCTCAAGGCCTGACCGAAAATATAATAACCGATATAAAAGCCCCCGCCCCCCAAAACCCATCACCATGTACGGCAAGCCGATCCCCTGGGAGGAGCAAGCCAAGTACCTAGGCGTCACCCTAGATAATCACCTCACTTTCGCCAAGCACATTAAAGCGGCGCGCTCGCGGGCCGTTTTTGCTGTAGGCAGACTCCATGGGATGGTGAACGCACGCAGCAAACTGTCACTTAGGTGCAAGCTGCGCACCTTCACCATGGTCATCCGTCCCATCATGACCTATGCATGCGCTGTCTTCGCACACGCAAAGCCCCATCACATCCATAAGCTTCAGGTTGTTCAATTCCTCCGTATGATCACGGGAGCCCCCTGGTACGTACGTACTCAGGACCTTCATGTCGATCTAAAAATCCCCACAAGCCAGCAGTTTTTGAAACGCAATTCCACGCGCTTTTTCGACTCTGCTGTCAATCACCCCAACCCCTTAATTCGAGCGGCCTCTCGCTACGAACCATCTCAAATCTCCAAAATTCGCCGTCCAAGGCTCGTACTCTCAATCCCCGATGACGCCACTACCCTGCTTCAAGAGAGCAACAAAGAGACCAGCACAATTCGAAGACACAGACCGATCTCGTTCCGTCCTCGCCGCCGAGGCCCGTCGCGAAGTCCCCGTCAAGATCTACAAGCCAGCCCGCGTGCTGTGCAATAGTAGTTAGATTAACGTTAGTAAATATCGGAGTTTCTTGTCCGTTCTTCTCCACGTAGGCTTTTTCCGAACGGATGGTAGAATCACTTTATTAAGATCCAGCCTTAGTTGTTGTCCCCCCAGCGACGCCCTGAGCCGAGGTCCGACCCCAACTGGGGTAGCCCTCAGCGCAGTCGCTTAGTCTTAGAATTATTGCAAGCCTGGCTGGAGGCTATAATATAGCTTAGTCTCCACAGGGTAGTCCGGTTAAGCAGTATCCGGTCACTTTGACCGAACTGCGAGACGCCAATTAGAAAAAAAAAAAAAAAAAAAACCGCGGTTTTCCCTATAGCACTTTGAATTTAGCAGCGATCGGACGCGTTTATTATAAAAACGTGCTTTTCAGCGCGACAACGTATCAGTAATTATAAGTAAGTTACGATAAATAATTGTATGATAGTAGTTTTAAAATATAAATTATATTCTATTCTAAGGTTAATTTTTAAATCGCACTTATAGTAATTATAAGTACCTACATAAGGTGAGATAAGATTAGATTAAATAAAACCATAATTTATGGATTGCAATTTTCTATTAAGATCTTGATTAAAATTTACAGTTAGATCAATTTAATATTAGGGAAATTATTTTCAAAAATCGTGATTTAAGGTGAGATATTATGTAAGTTCAGAAAAAGTACTTAATAGAATAGGTATCTTTTGTTGTTGATGATTGTTGATTATCTTTTGTTTTTAGTCGCACGAATAGCAAATTATTTTTAAGTACTTTTAATTTAATTAAAATCGTTGTTTAAGTTGAGGTATTTCAGTAAAAAAAAAAGAACTGAATAGAATAGGTATCTTTTGTTTTTTATGATTGTTGATTATCTTTTGTTTCTAAATGGTAAGAATTTAGATATTTTTTACTGCGGCACATACTAATAATATGGCAATTTGTGCATAGGTAATCATACATATAGAACTGAGTAAATTTTGTACAGAAATTATAAAGTCATGTCTGGAAGACGTCGTCGTTCGAACATAGGTCGTAGTACAGTGAATGCCAGAAGAGTACGTTCAGCAAGAGATGAAGAATCGTCAACGGAACGTGAGGCTCGCCTCAGTCAGGCTCGGGATAGATATAGAGCTGAGAGAGAGAGAGAATCTTCAGTAGAGCGTGAGATTCGCCGCAGCCGGGATCGAGATAGGCATACGGTTCAGAGGGACAGAGAATCGTCAGTAGAGCGTGAGGCTCGCCTCAGTCAGCTTCGGGATAGATATAGAGCTGAGAGAGACAGAGAATCTTCAGTAGAGCGTGAGGTTCACCGCAGCCGAGATAGGGAAAGACATCGAATACAGAGAGCCAGAGAATCATCAGCACGAGTTATTAATTCATGGGTGAATAAAGAAAATTCTGCCATGAATTACGATCCTTCGATTTCTTACAAGGACGATCGTATAGTATCAATAGGTACCTACTATGTCAGTAGTGTGTGAACATTGCTTGGCATTGAAATTCAAGGACGAATCGAAAGGCATGTGTTGCTTACAAGGAAAAGTCAAATTAGAAGAAGTTCTCCCTCCACCTGAACCACTTCACTCTCTTCTTACGGGTGATCATCAGAAATCCAAGCAATTCATGCGCAATATACGCCGTTATAATAACGCATTTCAAATGACCTCTTTTAAGAGTAAGCAAGTCGTTGAGCGTGGGTTCATGCCTACATTTAAAATTCAAGGGCAAGTGTACCACTTAGCTGGGAGCTTGCTACCACTTCGACCCGATGATCAAAATTTCTGCAAATATATTTTATTGCAGATCCAGATACACAAGCATCTACGCGGTGTACAAGTGTTGCACAGCCAATTGATAGAGATTTGATTAGATCTCTCCAAGATATGTTACATTCTCATAATTGCTACATACAGTCTTTCAAAACTGCGATTGAGAGTGTTCCAGCAGATACTCAAGACTTTAATGTCGTAATCCATGCAAATAAAGTTCCTGTTGGAGAACACAGAGGACGATACAATGCGCCTTCCACGAGTGAAGTAGCAGTGGTGATAGCTGGACAGCAATTTGACAAAAGAGATATTGTATTGCATAGTCGTGATGATAATTTGCAAAAAATTTCAGTGTTACACAGATCTTATGACAGCTTACAATATCCGTTGATGCTATGTTGTGGAGAAAATAGTTATGCCATTAATATTTCTCAAGTTGACCCAATCGGTGGTACACCTCTGCGTAAAACAGTGTCATGTATGAACTACTATTGCTACCGTATAATGACAAGACGTAACAATTTCAATACTTTGCTTAGATATGGAATGTTAACAAACCAATACTTGGTAGATCAATATGCGAAAATTGAATCTGAGAGATTGGCCTACATCCGTAATAATCAAACTAAATTGAGAGCTGAAAATTACGTTCATCTTCAGGATGCTTTACAGGCGAATGAACACCGCAACGGCATTGGGCAGTTGGTTATACTACCTTCATCATTCACAGGTGGACCTCGATATTTACACGAAAAATCGCAAGACGCCATGACTTACGTAAGAAATTACGGCAAACCTGATTTATTTATAACTGCAACATGTAACCCAAATTGGCCGGCAATCAAAGAAAATATTAACACCAATTTAACTCCACAAGACAGATACGATATAGTTAACAGAGTCTTCCATTTAAAAGTACAGAAACTCCTGCACCTCATTAACAAGTCTCATATATTCGGTCCGCCGCGCTGTCATATGTACACAATAGAATGGCAGAAACGTGGCTTGCCACATGTACACCTGTTGGTGTGGTTAGTGAACAAAATTAGACCAAACCAAATTGACAGGGTTATTTCAGCTGAATTACCGGATAAAGATGAAGATCCTATCCTGTACGAAATCGTAAAGAAACATATGGTACACGGCCCTTGCGGGACTTTAAACCCGAATTCTCCATGTATGCGAGATTCTAAATGCAGCAAAAAAATTCCGAAGTCGTTCCAAACTCAAACAAGTACTAGCGATGACGGATATCCCAAATATCGTCGACGATCGCCAGAACAGGGTGGGCAAAATGCTACCGTCCGAAACCATGATATTGATAACCGATGGATCGTTCCCTATAATCCGCTCCTTTTGAAAATTTTCGATGCCCACATCAACGTAGAGTTGTGCAATTCAATAAAGTCAATTCAATATGTTACTAAGTACATTAATAAAGGCAGTGATCAAGCCACTTTCAGCATACAATCATCAAATGAAGTGGAAAAATATCAGTCTGGACGTTAGATGTCATCTGCAGCTCTGAAGCTGTATGGAGGATTTTATCATTCGAAGTGCACGATCGGGCTCCCACAATTGTCCACCTTGCAGTTCATTTAGAAAATGGACAAAGAGTATATTTCACAGAGAACAATATACAAGAAGTTGTTTAACCCGCGGGATACAACATTGACAGCATTCTTCAAGTTATGTGCTCAAGATGATTTCGCGAAAACGCTGACATATGACAGAGTTCCAGGTTACTATACATGGAACCAGAGTTCTAAAACTTTTCAACGGCGAAAACAAGGTACTGCGGTTGATGGTTTCCCCGGAGTAAAAAAAACGGATGCTCTTGGCAGAGTCTACGTGGTTCATCCCAACAACAGCGAATGCTTTTATCTGAGAATGTTACTGCATATTGTAAAAGGCCCGACATCCTTTGCACACCTAAGAACTGTACAAGGTGTTGTTTACAATACTTATCAAGCAGCATGCAAAGCTATGGGGCTCTTGGAAGACGATTCTCACTGGGAAAACACATTATCAGAAGCAGCTGTTTGTAGTTTAGCTACATCATTAAGATATTTATTTGCCGTCATAGTAGTGTTTTGTCAAGTAACTGATTCTGTTAATCTATGGAATAAATTTCAAGAAAATATGGCCAGTGATATTCTGATTCGGCGACGGCGAGAGTTAAACTCAGATGATGTACAATATGATCAAACCATATTTGACGAAGCATTATTGGAATTGAACAAAGTAGTGCAATTACTTTCGGGTAAATCGATCAAGGATTTTGGGCTGCCGATGCCAGCTAATACTACTAACTCAGATTTAACTAACAGTGCCGAATACACAAGAGAAACATCATACGATCAAACGAGACTTTTACAAAATATAGCTCAAGATGAGCCACGATTAAACATCGATCAGAAAAAAGTATTCACTGCATTACTATCAACAATTGATAACAATGAAGGGAAATTGTTTTTCCTTGATGCCCCAGGAGGTAGAGGAAAAACATTTTTAATCAATCTGCTTTTAAAAAAAGTGAGATCTATCGGAAAAATTGCGTTAGCTGTTGCGTCATCCGGCATTGCCGCTACGGTTTTGGAAGGAGGCCGAACCGCACACTCCACAATCAAGCTCCCGCTGAAAATCGCCACCGATGATAATAACAGCGTCTGTAGTGTTTCTAAACAGAGCAATACAGGAAAATTGATGCGTGACTGCTCATTAATAGTCTGGGACGAAGCTACCATGTCAAACAAGACGTCTGTGGAAGCACTGGATAGGACAATGCGCGATTTGCGCAACAAAAATTCACCTATGGGTGGATGTACAATTCTGTTCTCAGGAGATTTCCGTCAAATCCTACCAGTTGTGACTCGAGGAACACGTGCTGACGAAATAAATGCTTGCCTAAAAAGACCCAACCTTTGGCCACATGTCAATAAATTAAAACTAATATGAGGGTTTCGTCATCTTCACATGAGAACAGGCTATTTCCAGAGATGCTGCTAAAAGTTGGCAATGGAGAGTTAACACAAAGTGAGGGAAGGATTGACCTAGAAAACCTTTGCGTTTTGATAGACAACATCCAAGAGTTAGTCAACAATGTCTATCCTGACATTGATAACATAAGTTATAAGACAATATCTTGGTTTAAAGAAAGAGCGATTCTGTCACCAACTAACGAACAAGTAGATAAAGTAAATAACTTGATTCTTTCAAAGATTGATGCGCCGACGAAAATATACTACTCGGTCGATACTGTTCTCGATTTGGAAGAAGCTGTTCATTTTCCTACAGAATTTCTAAATTCTTTGAACCCGTCTGGACTCCCTCCTCACAAAATGGTGTTGAAAGTAGGTTGTCCTGTTATTTTATTAAGAAACCTGAATCCACCTAAACTTCGCAATGGCACGCGTTTGCTGGTAAAATCATTGAAAACTTTCATAATAGAGTGCACAATACTCACAGGTTGTGGTACCGGAGAAGATGTATTGATTCCCCGAATCCCTCTGATACCATCGGATTTACCCTTCCAATTTAAACGTTTACAGTTTCCGGTAAAGACATCTTTTGTAATGACCATTAATAAATCGCAGGGTCAAACCTTCAACGTTGCAGGCTTAGATTTGAGCGTTGACTGTTTTTCACATGGACAACTGTATGTCGCTTTTTCAAGAGTGATCTCCAGAGAAAACATGTTTGTATTGTCTAATGACAAAAAAAGCTGTGAACGTTGTTTATAAAGACATTCTGTAATATGTTGTAAAAATAAAATAAATAGTTAAAAATGTAAAAAGTAAATAAGTAAAAATGTAGTGTATGAATTTAGATATTCCAAAGATAGCAGGAAATCTTCATGGTATAGGGAAAGGGGGATTGTTTTACTCCAAATTTAACGCGTGCGGGCCACGGGCAGTAATGAATAAATCAAAACTACTGAATCGATTTTAATCACATAGGCTATAATATTTTATACCCGTGCGAAGCCGGAGCGGGCCGCTATGTTTTTATATACAACGTTCACAGTTTTTCTGTAGTGTATTTAGTATCAGCATTGCACCCGTGCGAAGCCGGGGCGGGTCGCTAGTTAGAAATAAATGATTAACTTACTTTCAATTAATGATAGGCAAAAAGACTCTTATCCAAGTCTATAAATATATATATATATCTTGGTTGTTGACGAAGATCTTTTGATACACGTCAAAGTCGCCTATAAATAAATTTACTCTTTTCAAAGAGTAAATTTATTTTACATTTCATTCTGAAATAACGTTTACAGTTTCCGGTAAAGACATCTTTTGTAATGACCATTAATAAATCGCAGGGTCAAACCTTCAACGTTGCAGGCTTAGATTTGAGCGTTGACTGTTTTTCACATGGACAACTGTATGTCGCTTTTTCAAGAGTGATCTCCAGAGAAAACATGTTTGTATTGTCTAATGACAAAAAAAGCTGTGAACGTTGTTTATAAAGACATTCTGTAATATGTTGTAAAAATAAAATAAATAGTTAAAAATGTAAAAAGTAAATAAGTAAAAATGTAGTGTATGAATTTAGATATTCCAAAGATAGCAGGAAATCTTCATGGTATAGGGAAAGGGGGATTGTTTTACTCCAAATTTAACGCGTGCGGGCCACGGGCAGTAATGAATAAATCAAAACTACTGAATCGATTTTAATCACATAGGCTATAATATTTTATACCCGTGCGAAGCCGGAGCGGGCCGCTATGTTTTTATATACAACGTTCACAGTTTTTCTGTAGTGTATTTAGTATCAGCATTGCACCCGTGCGAAGCCGGGGCGGGTCGCTAGTTAGAAATAAATGATTAACTTACTTTCAATTAATGATAGGCAAAAAGACTCTTATCCAAGTCTATAAATATATATATATATCTTGGTTGTTGACGAAGATCTTTTGATACACGTCAAAGTCGCCTATAAATAAATTTACTCTTTTCAAAGAGTAAATTTATTTTACATTTCATTCTGAAATAACTAGGAAAGGCTAGGCAATATTGCGATATTGTCCTTTTACTTCCACGAAATTTAATAATTATTAACTATTAAACAAATTAATAAAAGTTACCCAGACAAAACCTACAAAAGTTCATGACGGAATATCTATTATTCTCGGCGTTCTTGAACAAAATTCTTGCACAAACTAATTCAGAACATGAACCTAAATTAAACCAGATATTTTTAATTTAGTGTCGTAGGAATTTAATTTCAGCTAAAACAATGTATGGGCTTCTGCAATTGTCCTTTGAAAACGAGTTACCGCGGCCCTGGCTCATGCAACTGAAGGACACGCGTGCGTTTTGGTCAGTAAAAGTCTGACACGCCCTCCCGCTTCACCTAGAGTGGGAGAAGACATTGGGCGATTTCCAAAGCCAAACAAAAAAGGGCTGTCTATTGTCTGCCTTGAGATTGCCCTGTGATTTTTGCCCGGTTGATGGCTCATCCCGTATTAAATGAGATTTAAACATGACTGCCGTAATTTGGGTGTACTACAGCATGGCAAATTCGTACGTGGCACTCCAATGGTACGCGAGCACGGAGGACGTAAGGCAGCGGGGGTGGTAAAACATACACGCGGGACGGGAGCGTCGCAGAGTCACGGCGTTCCACACGCCATTGGGTAGTAACGTCCCCCGCCACCCGCACGGACCATGGGAGTGTCATGTACGAATTTGCCAAGGTATAGGTTAACCTATGCTTAATCTTTCAGGGAATACAGGAGGGTCACAGACATAAATCTAACTAGATAACGCAAGTCCCTCCACCTGTATGAAAACCAAGCTTGTCACTTTTTGACAAACAATTTGAAAACAAATTTACTTACCAATTAAAGAAAACATTTCCAATGCCTCGGCTAACTTTTTCTATACATTCTTTACAGCTCAATATGACATGACATGGTAGGTTTCTGGTGGGTTTCCGGTGCCGATAATGATTAATGAAAAGCTCAGACTACGATCATTGATCGTAACTTTACTTCATTTTTTGACACGCGAAGTTCATACAATCGCGTCATCTAGTTAGATTTATGTCTGTGGGCGTGATGCTATTAGTTTCGTATATATTAAATTTGCCAACTGCTTCCATTATAAGGCCACCGACTTATACAGGCGTATTCAGGTATTCACGAACATATCTTAAATTCTGTCTACACTTTGAAATCAGTATTCTGTTCCATAGTAAGTATGACAAGCCGTTTCTGGAGGCCTGTGAATATTTATGATATTCGTGACACATAACCTTAAACCTAAAGGACGGACGTGACATCAGTGTTGATATACAATTCCTTTTTATGAATACCTTAGGGCAAAATCGTACAGGTATTCGCTCCGAGTGTGCAAAAATCAAGGAGTAACGAATTCCTTGACACGTAACTGGACAGCATTTTAAAGGAAACGATTACAAAAGCGATGTTAATTATGTAAACTTTGTGTCAGACAATGCACCCAACAATTCCTTAGGTATTTAACGATAGTGAGAATTAAAGAAGGATTTCTGAAAACTCATCCTTAAAGGGCTTAAATAGGGATTGTTAGTTTGAAATCATTGCGAAAGGTCATCCCATCGGGATCATACGCAGCTTGTATAATATAAGACAAAAGGTAGCCGTTACTATTATGTCAGAACAAACTTTACATTTTATTTAAATAAGGAAAGAATACTGACCGCGTTTACTCACGGCATTTTAACTCATGATCGATCTTACTTTTGTCTGTACTGCCAATTTCCCTTCCAAAATCTTTTTAAAACTCAACAGCCATTAAAATTCCAGCCAGTCAGGCTTCTCTTTATAAAGAAATATTCAGCGAGCCAGACCGTCCGAATATTATAACGTTTATTTCGATCGTTGCCCGCGGACGCTCTTGACGTCAGAACGATCGGAGGTGCCGTTAAAATCGTACGCTGGATGTATTTCGTGACACCGAGACGTAATGCCTACCTGTATTATTGCGGAACTAGATCATTTGGAAGCGGTAGAGGAAATGGTGCGAATGCAGAAATAAATAAACGTGTTTATAGGTGAATGTCTCAAATGGATGGATTGTGTGAGGAATGATATTATTATGGAAGAAAAGGGAATTAATTGTAGCGTGAAGGTAGACAAGAGAGAACGGAAAACGAAAACACGATGCGTTGCAGTAACATCGGATAAACGCAGGTAGATGCTACGGTAACTACTACTCAGTTTTACTGAAAATAAAGCGACTAAGGACAGATTTTTCAATATTCAGATAAATTCTATCGGAAGAATTAATATGGTGGTTTGACAATTTTCAATTCAAAACCTGATAAACCGCCGTTTATATTATTCAGGTAAAAGTTAGCTGACTAATCGAAAAATCAACATTATATTAAATTGCTTACCTGGCTCAAGATACAAGCAAAGAGAAGCTTTTAACAACAAAATTCTTCCACCTTCCTACTCAATATGCACGAAGTAAAAGACACTCAGAATAAAATTTGGTGAAAAAATTGAAGCAGGGAGAAATGATAAATAATAAATATAACCCTTTCGTTCTTCAAAGCCCTACATAGCGACCTTTATCGTGTTTGTCGAACAACAAAACTGTATTATTCATTGAAACCATAAAAATATCAATAAAACTGTTTGGAATACATAATAGACCCGCTTAAAAACTGTGACATTTAAAGGTCAGATTAAAAGTTCCAAATGTTTAGTCTACATTTGAAATACTATTTATAATCTCGACTGATAAACGAGCCCATTTATTATCAGAAATATCAATAATTTTTTAACGAACTTCACAAGATTTTGTTTAAATTCAATTCTCTATTTATTTCTCGTGAGAGTTATAGGGTCACCCTGAATAATAGTACAAGTCAGGGCTGCCACCAACCTTGAACAGACTATTCCCCTTCTTAGGTCGTGAGATAAGTAATTCAAACAATAAAAAAACCCGACTGCTTTTAAAAGCGAACTAAAAAGACGTAAACAAAAAGAAAATCAAGCTGTGCAGTGTGTCGTAGGATACATATTCGTGACCTGGCTGACCAATACCAGATGTATCCTCCGACTGCACAGCATGATTTTCTTCTTCTTTACGTCTTTTTATTCTTCTATTCGCTTTTTAAGCAGTCGGTTTTTTTTAGTGTTTGAATATAATTCTTTTATTTATAACTCTTTAGTTAACATTTTTTTTCGAATTAGGTACATTTAAACATTTATGTTTCACATATTTTTGTCATAAATCACTTCTTATTTTGTACTTTCCAATTTTAATGTGGCCAGTGACACCCGCAAGGTTAAGACGAATCGATTGACGTACGAATCATCAAAATCGGCCAAAGCGTTTGGTCTCCGGAACGCCACATAGGAACAAACATACATACATAGACTAGACTGATAAACACATTAACCTCCTTCGGCAGTCGGGTAAAAAGATCAGGCAGTCAGCAATGCTGCCTGTCCAGGGAGCGTCTAACCGGTATATAACCTGTGTGATCCTTTAAATATCCCCCTAAACAATTGTGTTTCGGCTGATTTTGTTTAATTGTATTGGGATATGCCCGCCTCTTTATTCACACTACAAGTCAGAATATAATAAAATAGGAAATAACTTCCATTCCTCATTATATCCGTGTATCAAGCATTTCATATCGAGTTGGGAACGCGTCGGCATTTCCCGAACCTCTTGGGTTCTCTCCTACGTGACGAGCTTTCACTCCTAAAATATTTGTACTATTCATCGCCCGAGTATTAAAATTTGTGCTATTCAACCTCCTTTATATCACACTTTATTTTTTTACGGGTGTCGGTTACACCAGTGTAGGTTGCTACCGTGCACGTAGGTATACGTGGCGTAGATTATGATGGGGCGTTGTTCGAGCTATCAAATTCTGTTGTTTTTGATGTTCTATTATCCCATCCATTAAATATGATTCCCCGAAGGAGAATGTGTATAGAATACCAAGATACTGTCTTGATGGTCTTTTTGATACTGTCTCGTTAATACCTACTTTAAATAGTGACATGATATGAACGGACTTCTAAAAAACTGAAAAAAACATACTATTTTTTATTTATTTTTCGATTACGTCAGGGCGTTAGTTGTGCTATACTTAAATACATTTTTTGCGTTTTAACATAACAAACCATCACACCAGTGTTCGCCGAAGAGGTAGGCAGAATTGTTTCTAAATTCCGAAAAAAAATTAAATTCATTAGAAATATTTCAGAGTGTAAAATTACTCCGAAATATGGAAAAAACCGCTTTTCAACAAACTCATAAATTTTCGCATAACTCGACCCGACACTGTAGGAAGTACCCTGAACTTTTTCCGTTTTTAGAATTGTTTGTTTTTTATAGTTCACAGTTCCACAATAAAAAATGCAAATAATCCAAATATTTTTAGACATGTTAACTTTTACCCTCTGAAAGTTTGCAAATAGATAAGAGTCACCCAGTAGCGGGATGAAATGGCCACAATTCTAGACAATTAAAACAAAGCAGCACGGATTCCAAATCACATAAAATCATCGTCCTTGTGTCCTCATTGTCTGCCTTTCCAGAAAATAATAAATTATAATATTATAAATAATAAATAAATTAATAATAATATATTTATCATATTTTTTTATAATATTAAAATGAGTTATGAAAGTAAATGTAGATGGATGTAGAGGGAGGGGACGGCCAAAGAAAAGAGAAGATATATGAAAGAAAAGAGAGTCAGTGATAGCGTGACGTGGGACAGGACGGCATGGACGAAGAAAACGTGTTACGCCGACCCTAAGTAACAAGGGATAAGGGCAGGATGATGATGATGATTATTACATAATATAAAGTCATGCCTTTTTCCAGTGAGGCAGAACAGAACGCCGTCTGCTACAATCCTTACATAATCCATTCGCTTCGTGGAAGTTTATATATCTAGTAATAGATGCTCGCCGGTTAAGATTGGTTAAACTATTATGGCCCAAAAATGTTGTCAACCCCGGAGGTCTCATACTACAAACAGTAACATCTCTAACATTACAAAGTCCTAATACCTTATTTCATAAAACATACCATTTATTACGTTTGACCCTATTTGACCTCAATTAGTGTTCCCACAAAATTCAATGGTGCTTATTGAACCTAATTTGGAGGTTTTGGCTATGAAATATAAAGGTTTCGGGCAGTGGGTGTATTCAGGAGTGAAATTATTCTGATATTATTTGGACTATAGTTTGGTAAGTATCTACGCATTTTTTTTGGTACTCATTTAAATAATGGTTGATCATGCCAAAGCTTTTTTTTACGGCTGATTCTATCAGTCTTTCTTAGGACTGATTCTATCGAAATCTTCCTTAGGCATGATTCAAGCAGTTGGATTGTGGAATGTATTACCTATAGAAATTAGACGCGCTCAAACACTGCCAACGTTTAAGAAAATGGTAAAGGAACATTACCTTTCACTACAATTTTTTGTCTTTTCCTTTCCCTGTCATATATTGAATATTTATTAGTATATTAGATATGTAGTATAGTATATATGTATTTTATGTTATTATGTATAAATAAGTTATATTATTTATGATCTACTAGCTTTTACTCGCGGCTTCGCTCGCAGTGAAGCCATATTTTTTTTTTAGTAAGTAGTATCCTATGTTACTTTCTAATACCTCCAAAATAATATGTACAAAGTTTCATGATGATCGGTTCAGTAGTTTTTGCGTGAAAGCATAACAAACAAACTTACATTCACATTTATAATATTATAAGTAATAAGTAAGGATTGTACACTGATAGCCCTTAATTCTTCTCCTATCGTTCAGTCCATCCAAAGGTTGTCTGTAAGAGATTGCCTTGTGCGATAAGACCGCCCATTGTACACGTTGTTTGAAAATATTTGTTCTGTATGTATTTTTATGGTGTACAATAAATAACATATTAAATAAATAAATTAAACTTTTCCTTTTATTGATAAAAACCTATTTTTTCAGATTTATATAAAGACACTGTTCCTTGAAATACCGCTTCAGGCAATCGCTAACCTACGCCAACATACCTCAAACTGACTATATCTTTGAAAGCACGTTTATATTAGACTATTTTATGCGTATGTCGTTTAAATAAAACATTATTACTAAAATGCCCTTTGACATCTAAGGGAGGCTAAAAAACTTGTCTTTCCCAGTTATTTTAGGCGTAACAGTAATATCAAGAGATGTTCTCATTTAAATATTATTACGAAGACACTTCTCCATTTTCTTTCCCCAAACTATCTACAAGGTCAATTTACTTTTCCATTTTCCTATAGCGAATGGTCCATAGTATTTCAGAAGAAAGTTTTTCCCGAGTATAGCCGAGAAGACCCGACATTGAAAGCCGGAAATCGTATATTCTAACTTGTGACAAGTTTAGCTTGCGGTGCGGACGTGAATTGTGACGTCATTTGATCCTGAAACGCTATAATATCTGATAACGCGCACAATATTGTTCAATATCTATCAGTAAACTATTCCAATAGTGAGATATTAGCTTAATATAGAACGGTTATGTTTAACCGGAGGTATTTTGGCGGATGATTACGCTTTAGGCTATGCACAGATGAAACCATTGCTTCCTGTGAAGTTGGTAGAGATTACGTCAAGAACATACCCATACAATCTAAACCGATGTACACATTGAACACACAATGAGTTTAACTTACACAGATAGGCAGTTTCGTATTCTGTTCAAACAGTTCTTTTGATTGATTGATTTGCGTCTGACCACTATCTCACCTGACGGCAAATAAACAAATGAATTTCGAATCCATAGATCGTTCTGTTTTCAAAATAGATAAAACAACAAACAATCGCGAAGAATCTGATTTAAAACGTGACCAATGCAAAATGGAATGAACGAACCAAATCCGTAACTACTCGGCCATGCTGCGAACACAACTCATTCATTCATAGTCCGCGCACACCGTAAAGAATGGGACCGACGAACGGCTAAACAGCGCTGTCAATTGCGCCGTTGTTAAAGAAACAAAACATTGGACGCTAACCTTTTTTTTTTACTATTAACCAACGTCTTAAAATAGATCGTGTACCCTGACCTTTAATGACTCTTTCTACTTCCAACCTTTACAAAATAAACAGTAGCTAGGTAACTGTCTATCTTACTGTGAGGCAACAATAACTCAATTACAGCTCCATCCAAGGGTGAACGCACTACAAAAAACTCGTTTACAAATTCAGACGAATATTAAAATAGTCTAGGTAAACTTTGTGGCACAAGGTTAGCCCGACTTGCAACTGTAGAATTTTTAATCTAGATAAAAGGCACAACGAAATTTTTAGAAACCGTCAAGAGTTACTAAAGCTCACGGAGGTAGGCTAGGATTAATTGGAAACGTGAGCTTGTATAGATTTATTGAGAAAATCTTGTTAGCTTTGATGTTTTCGTGTAGCAAACAAAAAACAGTGACGAGACTCTTCAAAAACAACCAGGCAACAAACTCATCTTTACTTTTATACTTCAAAAGACAACCACATTTAAGATAAGACCCTCATCACTTTAAACAAAAAACAATACAAAGTACATTAATTAACCCGAACCGGACCGAAATTTAATTACGCCGTGCGTAAGTTATGCTAATTCTTCGGCCGATTATAAGATTAAGTTGAGTGTGAATTACTGTCGTTCCTTATAAGAAAAAGGCGGGCTCGTTATCCCGCCTTGTTGTTCTTCGGGTGATTACATTGCGGGAGAATCCCTCGACGCGATTCTCGTACCTTCAACGGGTGGT
Organism: Orthosia gracilis; assembly: GCA_947562075.1. Lineage (NCBI taxonomy): Eukaryota > Metazoa > Arthropoda > Insecta > Lepidoptera > Noctuidae > Orthosia > Orthosia gracilis. Next base: position 32,795,965 of record OX387266.1, read on the forward strand.
CGGCGGTTTTGCAATTTAGTTGGAACGGGCGATGAGAAAAATTTGCGGAGAGGACGCGAAGCGCTTGCGCGCGGCAAGTCGCGGCGCGGCGGCCGCGGCACGGCAGCCCCGCAGTCAGCGGCGCGGCGCGACGCGATCAGTCTGCGCCGACACGCTTCTCCACGCTTTGCTCATCCCGCGCTCCCGCGCTCCCCCCCGCACGTCAAACTAACTAATTGATTTATATCCCCAAAACATTAGTAAGCGAACTTACAACAACTTTATGTGCGACGCTACCAACAGTGCTGTGAACTTTTTCTTAATGGACGACTCAAAGTTATGACTTTAAAGTGGATTTAAACTCGTCAAAGTTTATTTTTTTCATGTTTTATTTAATGTTGGCGCCGGAGGAGCAGCAATATGTCATGGTAAAATGACACTGGATGAATAATGGTAAATATAAGCTCTTTGTGTTAAGTTTGTGTATCACGCTGACTCACGGTGACAAAAATGAGCTAATGGATTCTCTCGCACAAAACAGACACAAATAAAACGTGAATTTTAAAAGTCTGCATCATTTATTATCACGTCACCAACACAATTTGTATGAATAACTGAATAACTAATCAGTTATTTTGTCTTTACATAATAATATAGCGAGTTCACAGGAAGACTTCGTTATGGCGTGAATTTTAATACAAAATAACTAATGCTACGGTTCGCGGCGACTTTTTACCGTCTTTTCTGAATATTTAACGTTGGGAGGTCCGTTTATAAATTATAATGAAAGAAATAATAATGTTTCCTCTTTTCTATGCTCTTTCTTTTTCTATTTTCATACCTTGTTAGAATACCCTCGCATTTTATTTTTTTGTCTGTAATATAGTTGGGCAAATGCATCCTGCATCTCTTTCTTCATACCATCCTATTAATTACTTTTTTATAAAATAATTTAAATTACTAATTGATTGAAGCAGAGTATACAAAGTTCGTAACTTGTCACTCTGTACAACTTTGGTATCGGCTAATTGAGTAATCATCGTTCTCATTAAGACAACCCTACTTCCTCCTTCGCGGTTTTCCCAAGAAAGAGATGTTTTCTCGTCATTAACTTATTTGTATTCTCGTTTATTAATTTTATTTACTTATACTATTTTGAATAAAGATTTTTAGGTACGGTTGAAATGTTAGCACATACCTATAAATTTTTTGTTTATTTTTTTGAACCTCACTTACTGGGTCTTATGGTGACGAAAAACATCTTAAGATGGTAAGCAGTGGTTTGGTGTGGTTGAATGACTTAAAACATTTAGAAACACTGTCTACATGTTACATGTACTGCTAATAGTACAACGTCAATTTCTCCCTTAGTCCAGTGATCGTAATGTGCGGTTATCAGAATGAGATTCTGAGTTCAATTTATCTTATCAATTATTGGTGTGTTCTAGTTACTTTTGAGTGACTTATAATTCAGAAAATATAAGAATACATACAATCGACGTTTGTCTGTTTTTTTTTATATAAAATCCAAGAAATATACAGTGGATGTACTTTTTACTTTAAGTAAAGTAATAATACTTCAAGCTCCAATCGTCCGTTTGATAATTTAAATAGTTAGTAATCTGCATTCCTATATCTACATTAAATTGATTCTATAGATTACTGCATTTATTGCAGTAGCAGATTAGACGAAATCGCTAGAGTAGAGAGCGATCCCCTACTGGAAAAAGGCGTATAACAAATCAACATTATCTGCCTAGCTTTGGGGATAGTTTCAAGTCTAGCCGAATGGATGCATCTGAATACTAGGATAAGAGGACACTTCTTGTATGGTTAAATAGTTCCTATTATGTTCTATCTGAAGAAACAGAAACAGTATATCAAACTAATCTAAACTAATCTTATTAAGAGTTAATTAAAAAGATGTAAACAAGAAGAAAACCATGCTGTGCAGTCGGAGTATATATGTATATTCACAAGCTGGCTGACCAAATGATGATTGATTTTCTTCTTGTTTACATATTTTTATTTCGCTTCATAAGCAGTCGGGTTTTTTGTTATTTTTTTTATTTTTTTTTATTTACAACTTTTTATTCATCTTTTAGTTTTCGAATTACTTTTAAACATATACTTGGTATATATTTTTGTAAACACCACTTAAAACCCTTCATTTTGACACCCCACTAAATGGGATTGGAAGAAAAAAAAAATGGGGTGTCTACAATATGGCGCCCAAGATCCGTAAAGTTTGTTTTTTTATGTCACTTATCAAAGCACACTGGAGCGGTCAAGACCTGTCTAACGAGCCTAATTATATAAATCCGTTTAGTTGTTTGAAATATATGAGGTAATAAAGAATTTACATACATAAATACAAGATAAGCGCATAACCCTTTCTTTGTAGTCGGGTAAAAAACCTATGTTATATGTTTCTAGAAGGTAATCTCTGAAAGCATATTGATCCGATTGCGAAAATTTATTCACTCATATAAAGAATGTTACTGAATGTCATAGGCAAAATTTTATCCCGAAGAAAATAAATTTCCTGGGGGATACGACATGAGAGCGAAGACACGAGCATATATCTAGTAATAATTTACCTTCGGTCTTCTTTCATTCTTTCTAGTATCGATACGAACTAAACATAGCTCTAGATGAGGTAAAAATATTACCCAATCAGCAATGTGGTAGCTCGACTGACTTATTTCGAGTGTTCTGGACATTTAAGAATTGCCCCTTGTGAGAGAGGTTTTATACACCTCACATTTACATTGTCCTACTTGCACATAAGCTCGGGGTGCCAGCGCTAACATAGAAAATTTGTTCCAAATAAATGTCATAAGATGGCGCGATATGCATCGATCTGTTATTGAATTGTTTGTAAAATTACGTTTGCTAGAATTGATCATAAACATTGTATGATCTTTTTTAATCGACTCTTCTAAGCACAAAATTATGGCATTTTGGGCTCTTAATTCACAAGATTATTTGAACGGATCATTTAAATTTAATTCCAATAGATGTCGGTTTTAATTTTCTGAGGCATGCAACTCGATATTTTAATTTGTATTGTAACACATTTTAGTGCAATGAAACTGTAAAAACGTGCAAAAAATACTATAAAACAAATATTCACGGTATTTAACGAAAAAAACTCACGAACCAAGAAAACCCGTTTAATTGCAAGTCGCTGTTAACACTATAGCCGTGGAACAGAACCGAACGCGATCAAAGTACTTATAAAAATAATCATCTTGATCAGACGAAAAACGCTAGTTACATGACGTGTGCGTTTCTTTGTATGGGATGAGGCATCTGTTTGCTAGTTTTGTATTATCTGTGACATAAGTATCTAATATCTTTAAACGAGCAATTCTTGTATATATATAATCTGAATCTCGGAAACGGCTCCTACGATTTTCATGAAATTTTGTATGCAGGGGGTTTCGGGGGCGATAAATCGATCTAGCTAGGTTTCATTTTAAGAAAACATAGTTTTCTCTATTTTCACCAGAGCAGAGCTCGGTCACCCAGGTACTGACAAATAAAGGGATGACTACTGAGATGAAGACTGATGTAAAAGTATAGAAAGAGAAGACATGTGACATACTCCAATCCTTTTTCTCTATTTAGTTTTGGTACCTTACATTATCATGAAAATACGCTTTATTAAAGATAACATAAAAACTACTCGTCCGATCTTAATCAAAATTAAATGGAACTACATGAGAAGCACATATTTCATATAAAAAAAGAAACATCAAAATCAGTTCATAATTGAAAAAACATACAGTCAAATTGAGAACCTCCTCTTTTTTGAAGTCGGTTGAAAACTATTAATTAATGTTCATCACATCCAACACAACAATTGAGAAAATATTAAAGATCGTTTTAGAATTGGAAACGACAACCAAGAAGGTATCTGTCGTTCCAAATTCGTAATTTTCATATACAGTTCACGGATCCTCTGGCTTCCGGCCAGGACTACGGAATGCAATGAACGTATTTTGAGATTTGGTTCGAATATTAAAATACGATTTTTAAACTCGATAAGACACAGCTATAAAGTTCAGAGGTGTACAGAGAAATTTGGCATAAGGTGTGATCGGAAACGGGTTGGTGAAATATTTCTACTTCTCGTTTATTCAACGAAACTTTACGACTGCATTTTCCGAATGGGTACGCAGAAGTGATCAGATAGTACACTTGCATTGTGCCAGATATTTTTAGCAGATCCACATAATAGAGGCCATTATTTAGGAAAATCTCAAGACTGCTGACCTGCAGGCTGTATTACTTCCATTATATAAAATAATATGGATTATAGTGCTTCGCCTTACGTAGTCGTGAGTCGTGGTCTTCGAATCAAATCCCGTATTTGATTCGAAGACCACGACTCACGACTGCTGAACAATCGCAATTGAGCACATTATACCAACGAGTCAGTACCTATATCCATAGAAGTTTTTGACGTGACTACTGAATTTCTTTGTGAAGACCACCGAATAGTTTTATTTTATCTTTCATACCACTTTTACCGAACTGGATTCATTCATCTTTTTTCACGAAAATATTTCAGCACTTAGCACGAGTTACCGAGCTAGCTCTATCATTTATCGTATTTTTTTCTTTAGTTTTGGTTAAGTGCTCGTATTCAATCACCGAGAAATTCGGCAGCATCCATAGATTTTTGCAAAAACGCTGGTGGGAGAAGGCCTACTTCGCAGTACAACGGTGAAAATAATTGCTGACAGTTATTTTTTTCTTTTTTTAACTATATTCACGCGTTTGGCCACTATCTCGACTGATGGTAAACGATGATATGGCCTACGGTGAAGCACGCTTGCTTAGAAGTAACCTATTCTCTCTTGACTTAAAGACCCTAAGGTTCTAACAACTAAACAAAGATTCCGGCAGGGAATTCCACTCCTTAGCTGTGCGCACAATGAACGTATTAGCAAAACGCTTTGTGCGTATGGGTGGGATGCCCACCATGTACCGATGGCGCATTGCCGTACGTCTTGTCATCCGATGATGAAAAGGGCTAGGCGGAATCAATTTGTGCAGTTCTGTCGCACACTCCCCGAAATGTAACCGATAAAAAACCCATAGGCTGGCAATTCAGGCGTCGATGTTCGAGGCTATGGAGTTTTGACGCGACCAGTGCATCGTTGCCAGTAAGCCTCTCGGCCCGTCTGTTAATCGACTCAAGTGCATCAAGCTGGTATTTAGCAGATCCGTTCTAGAGGTGAGAACAGTATTCGATGCATGACCGAACTTTCACTTTATACAATTTGAGCAGCTGTTCAATTGCCTCTAATGAAAAATGTAGTCGTAGGTTTGTAAGGTAGGCAGAATCTGCATAGCTCTTGCTTAACCAAATACCTATATTTTCGTTTTTTTTTGCTGTAACCCTTTGGACGCTTAATTAGCAGACATAATAGTAAAATAATGTCGTCAAGTGACAAATTTCACTTTGTTCCACTCAAAGGTTAATCCACAGTCCGCCGCTTTGAGGATTTTAGAGACCAACTTCTCTTTTTCAGCCCGTACGCTCCAATGCTGACTATTGGTCCCTTTCAGAATAAGTCTACTTTATCCGGTTTTGAGTCACCGGCACCGGTATTTAACTCTTGCTTGGTTATCCATATCCTCATAACCCGAATCTCTTCAAAGTTAGAGTGAACAGGCTTCTTCTGGGTAAGCTCACTCCATCGTCGACTCTGTCTCTGTCATTGACCTAGACTAGAGTCAAGAGCAAACACATCAAAAGTAAAAAAAAAAAAAAAAACCTTAGTCTCCCTGAAGATCAGTTTAAGTGGGCCTTTCTTACTGACATGATCCACTATCACATAAAATAATATTATACTTATAATACTCGAATGTTAAGACAAAGGCGTGGTTACAACCACTATCAGAATATCATAAAAAAAATTTAGGCTTTTGGCCTACCTTTTATATGTAGAAAATTTTCCCATAATATAACGTTTTGCCAAAATTATACAAAGATTAGTCGGAATTTTCAAGCTACCCTCCATCACCCAAATTAAACTTAATAAATAATATTAGCCGTTTGGGTGCGACGGTAATTAAATTTAGCTCTTATGCCTTCATTAATAAAGCCCATATTTACTTGTTAATTAGGTTTAATTTACATACTTTTGCGTAATTTTTACCGCCACACCCTTTCGGCTATATTAATTTTAATTGATAAAATTTTTGGTTCACGTCAGTATTTGGGTTAGGAACTTGTTTTTAAGGTTCCCTAACCAAAGGGTAAAAACGGGCCCTTATTACTAAGACTCCACGATCCGTCTGTCTGTCTGTCCGTCTGTCACCAGGCTGTATCTCATGAACCGTGATAGCTAGACAGTCGAAATTTTCATGTTGATGTATTTCTGTTGCCGCTATAACAAAAAATACTAAAAACAATAATATTAAAGTGGGGCGCTCCCATACAACAAACGTATTTTTTTGCCGTTTTTTGCGATAGTGGGACGGGACCCTTCGTGCGCAAACATTTCAGCATACATTTCTAGTAGCTCTTCTTTTAGCTGTAGCTCTTCTTTTACGAAGAAGTGATTCTGTAAAAATATCTCTTTTCTGTTCTCTGTTCTGCATATTATTATAAATAGCAATAGCAATTTTATTGTACTTGGCAATATAACTTTATACACCTACTGTTCTAATTTATTGTAGACAGGCACGTGTCATCTTTTGATCAACATTTTGTTTTACTTGTAAACACAAGCAAAACAAAAGGTTAAACAAAAGATTCTCGTTGAACACAATTTCAAGTATTTTCAAGTTATTTTTGGTACCTGGGCCATTATTTTTTTCCAGGGACCATAATCGGTCTCTCAAGAACAGCCTATTACATTAAAAAAAGTATGATTACTATAATAAAATCGCTCTTGGTAGAAACGTAATAATAATATCCCTCCAAGAAGACATTTAAAACATTAGTGAAAAAGGCTATAATTTGACGTAAATGACGGTAACTCAGTCGCTTGTCTCGGTAACGCAGTCGTATCTCGTACAAAATCCGGCTGTCCCAGCAAGCAACTCGCTTCAAATACATTGACATTACATTAAAATTCTTCACGGCACTTTTAAATTAAAATATCTACAGAAATTAAGGTAAGTATGAACTTTATTAACAGGCTAATAGGTTTATCTTTTCTTTAACCGTGTATTATTTACGAAATATTTCTTGTCTTGTCCCTGTTGAAGTAAGAAAACGTATGTACTCTGTGTTACCAAGCAAAAGTGAGCTTTAATTTTTTTTTTTTTCGTGCATTTTCGACTAAATTCGTTTGATTTAACGTGAATTGCTGGCGGGGTGAGGCGGGTGTTCGTGGCCTTGACGCTGGCCGCGTCAGTCGAGCTCGAGTCGTCCGGAGAGGCGCGTGTGTTTATTGTGCGGCCGCTGAGTTACCGACGACAAACGGTGAGTTTTTAAGATATTTGATTGTTTTTATATAGCGTTTTGTAATAGAATAAGTAAATATTTGCATGCACTCAAAAATGATTGGGTATTTATTATCATATGACCCAAATGTTAGAATACACGTTTTTTTTACAACTGCGTTACCACTACACTGCGTTACCACGAGAAATAACGCAGTTGTAGGTGCAGTAACGCAGTTGCAAAGTAAACAGTTTTCGAAGTGTATTTATTTATTTTACAGTTCATTTAATCAATTATTGGGTTATTTTGTTACAGTATATTATTTTCAACATAATGGCGTTAACACCGGCTGAAAAACAACGGCGTTTTTAACAGGAGATTGCGAATCCTGCAACACGAATGAAATATTATCTTTCAACACAGAGAATCAGTCCCGAATAGTAAAATACCAACAGTGGGTTCGACAATCTGAAGTTATTGACAAATCGGGCAAGAAAGTCAAAATCACAAAAAACATTAAGGAAATTATCACAAGTCCTGTCGCAGAATTGATAGAAAAATTTAAATTGGCAATAAAAGTATTTAAAAAACATATTTATAATATTAAAATGCAATATAGAAGTTACCGGCTCGCAATAGATGATCTTAAAAATGATGAAGCTCTCCTGCATGTAGATTTTAGTGAAAATTATAATGGAAAATATTTTGAAGAAATCCAACATCATCATTTTGGTGGATCGCGCCAGCAAATTACTTTGCATACAGGTGTCTTGTATATAAAACCACAGGAAGCAGACAAAGCACAAGTTACTTCTTTTTGCAGTGTATCACCGAATAACTCTCATAATCCTGCATCCATTTGGGCACACCTTCATCCAGTTATCAGCACATTAAAGGTTAATCATCCACATATAAAAACAATTCATGTCTTTGCCGACGGTCCAGCTACACAATACAGACAGAAGGTAAATTTTTATTTTATCTGTTCGAAAACCTTTAAAGATTATGGCTTTGATCGCATAACCTGGAACTTTTTCGAAGATGCGGCTGATGGTGTCGGTGGCTATCTTAAACGCACAGCTGATCAAAAAAATGTTTCGTACGAACCATATGATAATATTGTCGAGATAGTTCCTAACCCTAAAATAATTAAGAAGGGTAAACGTGTATATTACGAATTTAATGTTCCATTAAATATATTTGAGAAATAAGACTGATGAGACAAAGATTTTATGTTTAAAAATGTTAATTTGAGAGGATTTTGTTTTGTTTTTGTTTTTAAGGAGAAGTTTTATTTTATTTCAAATACTTTATTATTGTTTTAGATCGTTTCTACTAGTTAAAGCGAAAAAAACACCTAATGCTGTGATAAGATTACCACTGAGTTACTTATCCAACTACTGCGTTACTTTTTTGTCCCTCTTTTTCTGAATACATTAAAAGCTATAAAGCTTTTAATATCATTTTGAACCAGCACAAATTTTCTATTTTTTTGTTTATCTACCATATTTAAACCTATACAATAAAGATTGAGCTTAAATTGCTATTATTAAGGCATATTTTGAGAAATTACAGTAGCTTAAATTAAAATAACGTAACGCAGTGGTAAACTTAATTAGAAAATAAGATATTAGGCTGAGATGATTGTGATTTTACATTATAAGATTATCGTAATTCTTGTCTTAGTTTATGTCTCATAGGTATTTAAAATTGAGGTAAAAGTTCCTACAATAAAACTGATTATTCTAAGTAAGTAACACAGTTGTTGTTTTTCTACTCCTTTCCTTGTATTAAAATCAAACAAAACAATAAATAATAAAAAAACATCGCTGCTAATGCCTGTACTGTTTACTTTAAATATTGATAAAACTAAATTAAACTAAAAAAAATAAAAAAAACGAAGTTGTTTTAAAATTATTTTTACGACATAGTTAGTCAATTTGGGCCCTGGAAAAAAATAATGGCCCACCTCACTTTTAATAGGTACTTTTTACTTGACGTGTGTAATAAGATCCAATATAAACGTGTGTAATGAGAATTTTCTTGAGCCACATCTTTTTAATCTTGTCATAGTGATTGAAACAAAAATAAAAGCCTTCGCATTTATAATATCAGTCGGATAATCAAATTACGTATCTACATTTACACGACTAAACCAAATCTGCCCCGCACTAAACTATCGATACGTTCCAAAAATTCGAAGCGGTTCTAAATTTGAATGAGCGTTCAAATCCAACCTGAACTATTTTTCTACCGGCCTGCGTGATGTAAACACAGATAATATAATACCACAGTACGGTTCCCTTGAAGAGACAACCTTAATAGTGTACCTATCATCACTAATTCACCAAATAAGTATTGCTTGTGCTGTAGAAACAGCGCTATTAGATATTCAACTCAGCTCAAACCTGGAGCTGCCAAATTGATGTTTGGTGTTCCACACAACAGCATTCGGCAAAGCTATTGCCAAACATGAGTTACATATGCATTTGGGGAGGCTGCAATGTAGATATTACGTAAATACTATATCCCTGGAGGACTGACATTAAAATAGGCTATCCCATAGACGTGGGTGTTAATAGGTACTGTTGTTAAGTACAAGTATTTGGATCGTGGAAAACGAGCCGAACGAAGAAAAACTTTTAATTCAAAAGAGCTACTTGTATTTTCACTGTTTTCAGTTTAGGTAAACTTATATTTTAATCCTTACGTAACACGAAAGTCAGATACAAGAAACCGATAAAAATACTCACACAAATATACCGCAAACAAACATTTACATCTCATGAAACATTTAACTACATACCGCAAACAATTTCCCAATCTATTTACTATAATATCACCCTGATATTTTCGCCCTACCCTCCACCAAATGCGGTGAAAATACTCTTACAAGCTTGTTAACCTAATCGCTCACTCGTCTGAGATAATCGATTCGTCTTGTACCACTCACCGCTGCACAACTTTTTCTTAACATAAACTTGTACATCAATCAACTTCTCGTGTCTTGGTGAGTGAATTATTTTTTTCTAGGAATAGAAATACCTACGCTTGCTCAATGCGGGTATGCTCAAGACTTATAGTAACTACAAATTACTATGTTACCCATACACTATAACAACGAGTATCATTTGCAAGCATCAACTTTAATTATTATTAAGTATTTTTATAGCGGTCAAAACGGGGCTTTTGTTTATTAACAACTTTATTATATATTGATAAGTCCAGGTTTCCTCACAATGTTTTCCTTCACCATTGTCAGCGAAGTCCAAGATAAACTTGGAAAGTCCATATGAATTTGAAAAAGTCACATTGGTAATTGCTCGGATTTGAACCCATGACCTTAATTTAAATAGACAAACATTGGAAGACTTTCGGGGAGATCTTTGCCCAGCAGTGGGAATCTCTGCGGAGACTAGTCATCGACACGGGAGATATTATAGTGCACATGTGTGTGCGCCAAAGTGAAGAGAGATTCCTTGTAGAAAACCCAATAACTCTTTTGCCCGACTCAGGAGTTGAACCCAGGAGACGTTTAACATTCACGCTGTGATTGTGCAGGAGAAAACAGAAATAAACATTTATAGAAAAAAAAAGTTCTTTTAGGACTGGAAGAATTTAGATTTGAAAATAAACCAGGTACCCACGTGTGGCTTATTTCCAAATCTAAATTCTTACCGACTTAACTACCCAACACAAAATACAAATAGTGATATCCTACATCCTATATATAAATAAAACTCACAGTAGTATTTTTCAGATTGTATTTAATAATAGTAACTCGACGCACACCCGGCACAACTATTCTGCCGGGCGAGCACGGCCGCTGTGATAGGCTTGAGTCACGCATTTTATCACGGTTTTTGCTCCCAAACTGTGATGAACTAGTATGACTCAAGCCTTTCACAGTAGGCCATGCTCGCCCCGCTGTGTAACTCGACGCACACCCAGAACAACTATTCTGTAGGCAGTAAACATGCCGTCAGATCCTAGGGGACTTGACATGAGAAGTAATCGTGTTCGAATCGATTTAATGTATATATACGACACTTTAGATAATACTAAGCATATACTTATCAAATTGTATAATACAAGTTGTACTTTTAACCGACTTCCCAAAAAGGAGGAGGTTATCAACTCAAAAGTTTTATTTTTTATATTTGTCTCAAGTCAGTTTTTATAAGTGCCTCAGAACTATTTACTAGGTGAAACGATTTTTATGATTCTTTTTTTATATAATGGTGCTTGTCATGTGGTCCTATTTTAATTTCATCAAGATCTGATGAAGAACTTCGGAGATATAAATCAGAACTCTTCAATAAATGACGGCACATCACTCGGGATAGCTGCAATTGCATGTCTGTTTATTCTTTACATCATTTCATAACATAACATCACACTGGTACACTCTAAAGGGGTACGCAGGTGAGAAAAGTTCATACTGCTATGCTCTCTTTCCACCGGTTTTGTTTAAGTTTCATATTATTGGGTCAATGTAATCTGGCATCACTTTGGGCATTATTGGTACCTAGTCTATAGAACTGGTCCATTACGTACCACAACTAAAAAGTGAAACATAACAACTTACATAAAAAACAACCGACTGCCGAAATTGAAGTTATTTTTCACAATGTAGTGTTTTTATTTGGAAGTCGATTGTATTTTTTTTTAAGTTTACATCTGAAACATATCAGCAGTACCCCGAAGTCTAGATATTATATTATGGGACTTCACACAACTGTTCGCTGTTATGTTTAAATAGCTTTTGCCAGCGGCTTCGATCGCGTGATTTTGAAAAGTATCCAATGTGCTATTCCTGGCTATAATCTATCTCTGAGCCAAATTTTATCCAGATTTATCTAGCCGTTTGACCGTGAAGAAGTAACAAACACACACACACTCATAAACTTTCGCCTTTATAATATTAGTGTGATGTAGAGTACTTGGTTAATTTTCAATGACCAAATGTTTTCCAGGAATTAGGGATCAATCAAAGAACGGTTTATGCAAAGTTCAACACCCAAAAAAGAATAAAAAATCTGCCATTCTGTACATTTTGCCTAGTTAAAAAACAGCCAAAAATTTACTGAATGGCAGATATTTTTGTCATTAAAAATTAGCTTGGTATAGGTATACCTCTGCTTACCCCCTCGGCTACGAGGAATACAGGCATGATGATGATGTTTACTTCTTTTAACAATAGGAAAAAACCTCAACAAAACCTCTTATCAACACAAACGACAATATAATTGAAAACCCATCACAATACAACATTATTTTTCAGGTCATTACAGCTAATCACATCCAGGGGCACTGTCCGATCCTTATCACTAACACAATACCCCCTTATTCCCTAGTAATAGTCTTGTTGATAAAGGAGAATCAAGCGTCGTCGTGGACTGATTGTGATATACCGGGTGCCTCGGACAATAGTCAGCTGATTATAAATAGAGTCGTACCTACTGGACAAAATAGATGTGTAATTTGTAGGGGCTTGTGTGATATAGATAGTGGAAACGGAAGCAATACTTGGAGAGTTATCGATCTTTTATGGATCATTTTCTTCAAAAACATTACCCCACACAAGGAAATTCTTCCTGTATCATGGGTGCGTTTACAAAAAAGTTAACTGTTATACACAAGACATCTAGATGCCGTACAAAGATCCATAAAAATATTGGTTCCACAGCAGCTAATCGCTCAACTATTGCGCCAACCGTATCGTTTGATGTCGTCGTCGATCTGTAGTTGTGATATTTCTAATAATTTCATCATGTCTGTTTGTATGACAAAAAGTTTACATTCGATTCACGAAGAGTGAATAGGTTACTTCCAGTATCGACTAGATTGTAGTTCCATCGTCGACTAGATTATAGCTTGCAATCACGTGTGATATTGGACAAATAATAAAAGAGACAGGCCCACATTTTAAGTAAAAAGTTTCATAACACTTTGGGGACTAACTTAATCTACGCTTTGACGATCATACTTACTACAATATTCATATTGCCATTTAAATGCCAAAAACTGATCCTCTTTAGTACAATCAATTACTTACAAATACCACACGCACACAATAACGTTAATAACTTTCTTTCGCTGATATAACAACACGCCCTTAATTGGCTTATAATGACTTAATAATGTTACACACCGAACAAAGAACGAGAGTGTTAACAATATCCCAATTTTTGCGAAGAATTCCCGACGCCAACAATTTGCTAATTACATGCCTAACAATTATTGGGGGACCCAGCACAGCAATTAGCAGCTTGACGCTCAAAATGGCTTCTCGATTAAGTAATTTGCCAACCAATTGAATTCCGACATCAAAGAACGCTCCTACTCGCATAAATAATATTAGATTATTCCCTCTTTAAAGTATCAAACCCAAGAGGCAAGATTAAGATGCTAATTTTATTTTGACGTAGGTAAGCGAAAATGGAAAATAAAGGAGAAGCGACCACGCGCCGGAAAACTAAACAAGTGACAGCTTTCTAGAGGTTTTGGCCCTGACAAGGGTCAACGGAACCCTTGGATGCACGCCCAGAACCTTTCCAGAGTGATCCATAAGTTACGTTCAACAGTGCCTCTCTGCGCGAAAGGGCTAGAATGATTATGGCTAAACAAAAGGATTAGATTCCTTTATCACGTTCACTGGATTCCTTATGAATTAAATTAGGAAAGTAAAACGATAAAGAAAAATAAGATGTCATCACTACTGATCTACTCCCCCAAAGATGAATGCATTAATATTCTTCCCCCGTAACCCCCAGGGGATAAACGAAAAAGTTTGTCACCGAAAAAAAGTATATTAAAATAAAAAATACGTGGTAACTATATTAATAAATTCGTTTCACGTCCAATACATACGTCCCACAGACCTCAGTGCAGGGAATTTCAACAAGGTGTTCCGTGTAATGTTGTTACTAGAGAAGGGCCGATTAATCGGAATCCGTATTCGGCTTCCGTGTTTCTTTAGGGGAACGCGAACCGCCTTAGGACAGCGTTTATTTGAATAAAAGGGTTGGTTTACGTAGTTGTTTCAGCAAAAGTCAATAAAAGGTTCCCTTGTACCTAGAAAGCCACAGGCCATATTTACGCCAGTATTTTTGCTACATCAGCTCAAAGGAAAAGTAAACACGACTGCTATTTTGGTCTTGACATTTTAGTAACTCAGCTCTTTCTATGTTCTAAATTACGTTCCCCAACAAAAACACAGAAAATAATTCTCGAAACTGCCAGAAATTAGGCCGAACTGAAACATCGAAGTGAAAAAGTCCCGGCAAATTCTACGCAAAAAACAAATGCATAACTCTTGCCAACGATCTCTGGCGGAAAATAACAAAAGTATCCGAACGTCGTCCTCGGCTCAAACGATAAAAAGGCCGAAGATTCGAAACTGGCCGAAAAATTGCTCTCGTCCGGAATCAAACGGTTACGTATAGCGGTATTATAGGGCCTTACCAGGCATTTCTATAGCTTGATATTTTTCTCGATATTTCTTATAGGGCCTAGGTTTTGTTCAACTAGATTTGGGTTCACTTTCAATCTAAGTTAAGGAGCCTACTAACAGGTGGGATAACTAATAACTGTCAGTGGGATTCTTAAAGTTCGCAACCGTGGCGACAGCGATGTGGTAACGCGTCGTATATATTATAATTGTTTAGATCAATTTCTATGCAACATCTTGTAATTACGGCAACTGATAAAAGTATATTCTTTCTTAATCATTTCACAATGCAATGTTCCATTATAAGTATCTAATACCTCAGGATATTTTGTTATCATCAAGCAAGTAGCAAACTCAAACCAAAATCGATACCCAGCGCTCACTGCTAAACCCTTCCAAACTCGATTTTTCTAATCATTCGATCAAATATTTGTTCGACTAATATTGTGATAAAACCGTCGCCCCATTTCTTAGAACAACTTTTTCTATCTTGTTACTGCCTTTGTATGAAGACTAAAATTAATGGGAAATGAGAGATTATTAAATTTGCTAGATCATAGAGGAATTTTGTGCTCCGAGAGAGAGAGAGGTTCCTTAGAAGATTCAGTATCATAGTAAACGTTTAAATATTTTATGACCTCTAAAAGTCGCCTACTAGGAAAATACCACAGAGCTTGTAAAAGCCATGACACATTAAAGTAATCATTACTAATATTATTAATTTTTTACAGGGAGTTACTGAAAAATTTGGCCATGTTTTATTTAAAACTGCTTCTGCTCTTTATATGGACGATATTAGTTTTTTTTTTAAATACAACTACGCCTTTCCGTTACACCTATTACAATCTTTGTTCATAAGGAAAATTATGATAATGCCATTTCTAGCAGTGGTCAATCGACGTCTTGATACTCAAGAAAATACAAAAAGATCTGCGAATAATTAAATATATCAGATGAGATATTTATATTCTGGCTTGATATGAGTGGGTGGAATCGCTTTAGTACAATGTTATTGATACGTAGGTTTGTTATGTGATAAGGTTCTCTCGTGAATTGTTTCGTAGACCCAATATAATAATAATAATAAATAATTGTTAAAAATTAAATTGTACTGGGATCGGTCTATCATCACTGATAGGACATCGTTGGAGGATATCGTTGCCAATAAGCCGGATATAGTGGTGATAGACCGATTAGCGCGCCGCACAATGATAATCGATGTCATCCCGCATGACGAGAACCTCGTGAAAGCTGAGAAAGAGAAACAAATCAAGTATCTCGACTTAGCACACGAGGTTGTCGACATGTGGAATGTGGACTCGGTGATCATTGTGCCGATTGTTGTTACGACCAACGGCCTGATGGCCAAGAGCCTCGACACCCATCTGTCTAGGCTGTCATTACACGGTTGGATCAAGGGCCTGATACAGAAGGCAGTACTCCTCGATACGGCTCGCATTGTGAGGTGGTTCCTGTCTCTGGAGTCCTAACCACCGGTAGCTTGGACCCTGCTCCCGACACCGGCGGACCACCATTATTTTTTATATTTTTAAATGTTTTTTTTTTATGATTTGTTTTTATAAAGAAATATTTAAAATGTTAATATTAAATGTGTAAAAAATTTAATAAACGAAATAATAAATAATAATAATATGCGATCATTGTGCCGATTTTCGTTACGGCCAATGGCCTGACGGGCTAGAGCATCGACGATCATCTGTTGAGGGTGTCATTGCGCGGTTGGATCAAGGACCTGATACAGAAAGCAGTACTCCTCGATACAGCTCGCATTGTGAGGAGGTTCATGACTCTGGTGCCCCAACCACGTATCCGGCGGACAAGCATTATTTCTATATTTTAAATGTTTTTTTTTATGTTGTTTTGTGTTTGAAGAAATAATTTAAAATGTTGGTAAATGATGTGTAGATACAGAGCACCTATAGTACAGCCACTTACCCTAAACCATAATATAGATCGATAAATATATAATCAAAGAGAACTCTTTCTGTTTTATTTTTATTACAAGCATATTTTATTTTTGACTTGCAATGTTACATACATTGCATGTCAAAAATAAAAAAAGCTTGCAGTGTGTTCGGGTCAAATCTTACAACTGAATTTTAATGCAGTTATCCCCCAACGATTAAGCTTAAATTTTGTATACATGTTTAGTTTGGATGGCAATGCATGTTTATAGCTAACCGTTATAGCAATGTGACGTCATTCTAAATCCAATATGGCGGATGGCCCAAGATGGCGGACTAATTATTTTTTGTGCACTGCCATGATATGGGTATCAAATGAAAGGGATTGCTAAGAAGAATACTAAAAAGCTTGTTTAAAAAAAATAGTGGCTCTCATCTCAACTCAAACCAAACATTTCTCTCTATGTTGCTATCTCTTGCCAATTTTTGAATCCGTTAATTACAGATTGTATTTGACCTATCTAACGCCCTTGCTATACTTACCATAATTATGATTTTACCATATATATGTGTACCCTAAAGTCATTTAAGAATGTAACCGAAAATACACAACGAAAGATTCTAAAAGATCTCATGCATTCAACCTTTCCCATCTTAGTTAGTAAACATTTTTGTGGTCAACGAAGCAAAATCTGAGCAGACAAAATCTATTTCACTCCGACCTAACTTGACCCGCTCAATATATTCCTAGCATAAGGAAATTTCTAAACATTTCTTGACCAGTAGGTAGGTATGCACTCGAGGTAGCCAAGTACCAATGTGAGGGGAATTCCACTCCCAAGATGCTCGCATTATGAATGAGGATCCTAAGTTGTACGTGCTTAAGGTAGGTAAATCTACGAAGTGGGAATGTACTTGGTCTGTCCACTTGTACCATCAGACACACGTTCATGGTAACTACTTGAATTTGATAGCTCTACTTTTCTCACTGACATGTAGTTGAGCGTACTGAGAACGTATACTTGTTCTGTCCTCTCTGGTGCTTGCAAATTGACTGGGCCACGTTGTTTTTTTACTCCAGGCTCTGCATATTTGAAGCAAAAAAAATAAAAGATTAATGTTTTCAGCAATACAAAAAAAACAACTTAATAAGTAATAATAACTTAATAAGTTATTTAGAATTAAAATATCTCTTTACTTGACCCTACAAATGGCACTGAATTGGTAGTAAAACATCAGGTACTATTCTTCGGGTCGAGTCTAAGCGGGTCGAGTGGGCGGGGACCCACGAGAATGCGGGTTAACGTAGTTTTTATTGAAGGATAGTCAGCCTTAAGTAGATGGACTAAGAGAGGAGTGATATGAAAGAAAAGGGAGTTAGTGACAGCATGACGGTAGACAGAACGGTATGGAAGAAGAAAACGGGTTGCGTCGCTACCTCAAGCCACTCTTAATTCAGTCCGTCCCGAACACGCTTCTGTAGTAACATCGGTATCTTTTCATTTCAATAAACCCTACGTAATATTCTTGATGTTAAATACGAGAATATTAATTCATTCTCTGTGGCTTATAATTGTCTGAATTCATTTTGTTCACCGCTTTATTCACGTGGAAGTATTGATTACCGAACATTGGAACGGAGGAATTATGTTTATTAACTTGTTAGGTGTGACATATGTACTATAAGGGTCAAAATTGCAGTCACAATCTACCAAAACAGAAGAGACATTTTTTTTGTAGGCAGCAGAATTTGAACTTTTCGCGGTTAGTAGGAACTATACTTTAATTTCTATACAATGTATTAAATCAGTTGTGGATAATTTAACTTCTTCTACAAAAACTAGCCATTTGAGTTTTGGTAGAGTATGACTGCACTTTTGACCCTTGACTGTACATACCTACCTACATATAAACGCGTGACTCATATTATAATAGAGTGGGGAGAAAAACATAGATTAACAATAAAGTTTTGTATAATATATTTATGTATTAATGTAATAGCAGTACACCACAGACTACCCCCTTTTTCATTGTTAATTATTTTAGTCCATCCAAAGGTTGTCTGGTAAATATCGCTGTCATAAGACCGCTTTTGTACCCACCCGTTTAAATAAGTTTTTCATATAAAATATATGTATAACTTTTATGGTGTACAATAAAGTATATTCTATTCTATTCTATTAGACTATAGGCCCAAAATATCTAATGTATTCCAGGCTCCAGAGAGAGTAAAATCCAGTCCATGGTCTACTCGAGTACCAATTTCTTGCAAATACGTACAGTTGTCGAGATGTGATTGATTAATAAAGATCTTATCAGCCAAATACATAGACTTTCCCATTTATAATATGACAAAATATAGAAATGCATTAAAAAAATAAATAGAATAATATGAAAAGGAAAATAAAGAATAAAAACTTTTCACAAAAAATTTAACGTCTTCGTAAGCAAAACACTAAAAATAGCAAAAATAACTTTCGTGTCGGTAGTTGTTGTCTATGGTAGCTATTTTTTTGTCATTTTGCCCTTTTTGGTGTTTTACTTTGGAAGTCAGTTAATATTTTGTGAAAAAGTTTTTATTTTCTCTTAGTTAGTTTAGTTTATTTATTTGTTTTATTAATTTATTTTTGATTGACAAAATATCCATAATAACTCAATTTACACATTCGTGCTGTTTATCGTTAAGGAATTCAGTTTTATGTTTCATGTCTTGAAAACTGTTGAACCGATTTTAATAAAATTTGTTCTGTTCCCTAATTTGAGATATACCTAATCCAATACAAAAAGAATGATCACGATCCGATTACTAGTGTCGAAGATATGCGAGGACATGCAGGGTAACTACTTATGAAATTTGGCATAATAAATGTATACATACATGTAAACACACATTCATACACTTATGAAATTTGGCACACGTGTTTAGAAGCTTACATAGAGTAACGTAAAATATGTGAATATTGTCCAATTCCAACAATATTACATGTAAAATACGTGTCGAATTGATAATCTCCTTTTTTTTAGAAGTCGGTAATAAGTATTTATTTAGCACGACCCTAAAGCTATAGCACAACAGCTTTACTTTGAACGCTTCATATACAAGAATTCGATTTAGAAAAAAGTGCCTATATATTTTACATTTTCTATGAAGTAAAATTATTGAAACAATAAATGTGATAAACACCTTACACTCCGACCAGCCTGTTATTTTACTTTCGACGGCTCAAAAATTAACGATTTAGTGATGAACTAATGCGGTGCCGATTCGATTTCTTATAACAATCGATTTTATTAAGGAATAATTTTTTGTCGATTTTATATACGATAACACACTCAAGATTTGTTTGAATTGAAGATTCCCGTTTATACGGAGAAGAAGCCAACGATTCCTCATAATAAAATCGTAAGTATTTATAATGACATTAATTTATAGCTATGTGAATTCGATTTAACTGTGAATTTTAAATTATCGGAATAACGGAGCGAAAAAGCACGTCGCTTCACTATTGTAAGCGTCGATGAAGTATTGCATTTTATTGTCTATACGCCTGTTACTAATTATGAAATTGCAGAGGCATTTAAAATTCATCTGTCAAAAGTAAAATAATTGGCTGGACGCAATATAATCGTTATTTTATATAACACCAACAAACAGTCATTTTCGGTAATGTATTTGCCAATGAGTTTCAGCCTCTTTATTAGCCGACTTTTATTTGTCTAGGCCCCGTCTCGTGCCAAATACTCGACTTTGTCAAAGATAAAAGTTAACAGCAAAAGTTTCTCTCTATTTTATCTAGGTAATTCTAGTACAAACAAAGGCTCCCTCAATTTCTCAAACAAACAGATCAGTGGATAAACAATGCGAAGTAATTATTAAGAAATTAAAGTTAAATTCTGAAAACATTTTCATTCAAAGTTTCAGAAGTTCTTTCAGAATTTCAGTTGATTGATTTAGTAAACTTGAGTATTTTTTTCGGAAGAAAGTTTTGAATAATGCGCGGGTATTAAGGTAACTTATTTAGTCTGATTGGTGTTTTTCTAACAATGATTTACTTAGTTTGAGAAAGAATTGTTGACGTAAGTAAAGTTGACAGGTAAAAAAGTAATCCATGGTTGTACAACATAAGGTAACTCTCCTTCGACAGTCGGGTAAAAAATCATATAAATAACTCACACACACCGATAACAATACATATTACCTATTATGAGATAATAAATCGTCCGAAATGAATTTAATAGCGACGAGACTGCACCGACTTAATAGGTGACCCGCATTCAAATATAGAAGTCGCGTACTACCTACTGTGTGTCTGGGTGTTATTTACACATGACATAATTATCTATATGGGTGAACCAAGTCGGCCATCGTCACTGATGGAGATTTAGAAAACTTACGAAAAAGCATGACGACTTGGAGGACGCACGACACCGGGTAGAGTGAAGGCAACGGGGGAGACTTGTACTCAGGAATGCGATAATATAGGTTGTGAAATAGAACATACCTTTAATCATTTGGCTTATGTTTTGTTTTCACACATGTGATCATAGTATTTGTTATGACCTAATAGTGGTTTATGTAACGGTCATATAATTGGGGTTATTAAAACACGAGCGTAGGTTTATCACACGAAGTGAAGCCGAGTATGATAATAATATTACGCGAATGTTTTAATACCTAATTATATGCCGTTGCATACACTATTTTATCTTCACTTATACAGTTGAAATAAAAAAAAAAGTGGATACGGAAAAAAAATATGTGGTATGGCGGGCAATTTAGATTCTCATTTTCACATGACTGGGCAGCGCGCGCATCCATAGACAACGACACTAATTTTCTACATTAAGTCAATGAACCCATATGCGCCAATAAATTAAAAAGTAAAAGTGTGCTTATAAAAATCAAAAAGTTATTTTATGATGCAGTTGTTTGAAAATCGAAGGAAAATGTTGCACTGTCATGTTGTAATGGTATTTTTTTTTAATTTTACAAATATAAAGTTTGTGTTTATACAATATTTTTTGAATTCATATTTTGAACTTTACGTTGTGAGTAAAATATAAAATATTTTTTGAATTCATATTTGGAACATTACGTTGTGAGTGTAAATAAAATTCATTAACTATGAATCACCTCTAGTGAAAGGCCGAGGTCCATCAGCTACACAATAACTCTAATTAAGACCTCAGACTCAATCTCAGCAATCAATACATCTAGCCCTAATTAAGGGTACCTAAATCTCAAATGGCTTCGATCATTAACGCGCGTCAAGAATCTGACACAGACTATAAATTATAATCTCGAAGGCAATGAAATCGTACTCACGTAATGACAGCACAGTAATTAAGTTCGAGACCTAAACGAGAATATATTTTGGACTGCATTTTGATAGGTTTAGGGTTTATTTTAGGTTAATGGACTTTGAAGATTATGTAGCTCTCTCACTAGCTTGAATGGGTATCTTTATTCAAACTATACATTCAACGAATTTTATCTAAATGAAGATGGTCAGTTATTATTTATCAAATATTTAAAAAAAAAAAAAAAATCTTGCCATGAATATCATACAAATGATATGGTCGGTAAGAAAATAATTGATATTTCCCGTAGCACCTATCATGACGTCTTGCAGAGGGACCTTGTAGGTAAGTCAGGGAATAAAGTAGCCACTAACACTCACCGATATTTTTCTATTAGTAAAAGAATTTTTGATTCGAAAAATCTGATCAATACTGCCTAAAGTAACTCTTAATAATAAATAATTTTACGTCCCTATTAGTATTGATGTTAATTTCAACTATCACCAAGCAAGATACAAATTGATTGTCAACCTAAGCTATATATTATTTTTTGTGGAGGGGCCGAGAAATAACTCGGACACTTCGACCCATTGGGATCTATTGTGGTCAATAGATCCCAATGGGTCGAAGTGTCCGAGTATTCCGTACTTACTATAAGGATTATATATCAGATAGTCTCAAAGGATTTATTTTTCTTATCCAAGGTCTACTCTCACAATTATATTGCCTGAATTTTCTATTCCTCCGATTTTCTTTGTAGGCATTATATTTACTTCATCTTATCGATTTCTAAAACGGCGACCCCATGAAATTATCTCCGAGCATGTGCATAGCTCGCTCACTCCAGGCGTTAGGTATTAATAAAAAAACACGACGTAAGCCAAAAAATTACTCTTAAAAAACCGGTCAAGTGCGTGTCGGACTTCGCACAGTTAGGGTTCCGTAATCTGCAAAAATAGGTTGGTTGTAATCGGAAAAATGAGGGAATTTCAAACAAAAAATCTGATTTATAAATATATTGGTATTGTTAAGTAAATTATAATAATAATAATAAACATTATCACCAAATTTCAAGTTCATAGGTCAATGGGAAGTTAAAAAATTCTTCGGTAGAAAATTTTGTAAAAAAAAAGATGACTTTGGTGGTTTGAATTCCTTTGTTTTCCAATATTTATAAAAACGAAAATACAGTATTTATCTACTCAACTAGCTCTAAATAACGATACTCCACTCGATGGGGAAGGCATTCTTTTCACGCCTCCAACAGCTAATGGGCCTTTTTTAAAGGATTTTTTTTTTTTGGGTGAGTGCCCTTAAATGTATAAATAATATTTTCTGACTATTTGCATGACTTTGAGTCAACAAGATGCTTATATTGGGTAGACTGTAGCTCCAGCCATTTGGCCATAAAACGCGTGTGAGAGACGTCGGAAAGAGAGACGAACACGTGAGTGACGGCAATAGGGATTTGTACGGAACCCTAAAAAACAACTATTCAGCTCATTTTGGCGAGTTAAGGAGTCTGCCCACTATAACGTACCATACCATGCATCCTCTAACTCTTTGCATAGCACGCGACGGTGTTGGTTGGTGACGGATCAGTGTACTGGGCATAGTCTCATACATTCAAATACATTTTTTTTTGCCTGACCAGTTCCTAGCTCGGTCGTGGTATGATACGGTGTAGTAGGCAGATTCCTTTATGTAAACAAAATTTACTGAATAGCTGTTTTTCAATGCCTGGAAATAATTTGAATATCACGTTGTATTGGTACCAGTCTAACCAGGCTAAAATATTGATATGTAAGCCCACATCAAAATTCAGGTCTAGAAAGAGATTTAACATAATACTTGCCTTACATACGGTTACAATATTTGCTACATTTGTGTCGAAACAGGGTATCGATCCACGAAACAAAAAAGTTCATGCGAACATTTCGACGTCTTGCATAACATGGTCGTTCTTACAAAAGGGTATTTGTGGCTGAATAAGAGCTGGTTGATCGATTTCTGTGATTAAACAGCACATGTTGCGGTCAGTATTTGATTGAATAGCCATTCAACCGGTCTGGTCTGTAAAAATCTTTTTGAGAAAATTTTGCTAAAAGTGAGCATGGCAGGCTCACATATTTATAGTTTCAGGTGAATAGGAATTTCTTCCTGAATCGTGGGTGCGTATACAAACGTTTATGCCACTTCAAGCCAGTGACAGTTCGCTTCAAGCTCACTTCTATTATTTTTCTCAATTTCATGTTTACAGAATGCGAGTAGTACTGCTGTACCATAATTTAGAAGACCTGTACAAAAAAATATGTTGGAAATTAAAACCTAAAAATAACACAAATATTGTTAGACAATATCGGTGGCCGTTATGTATTAACAAAAGGCCTAAAATGTGACAGCTGGTTTAACCCTTGAACATCGGTGTTATGTAGCCTAATTGGAACGTAGAGGTTACATAGCAAGTCCCTACGTAATAAACAAAATATTGACAATGTCTACATTATGTTTAAGACTGGTAGTCGACCCCAATTATGAAAACAGTTCACGAGTACTAGGCAAAGACACAATTTTTCAACGTAACGTTAGCCAAACAGTCCGAAATATATAAAAGTAGCTTTTGCTGCGACTTCGTCTGCGCAGGATTAGTACTTCGATTAACCTATTTTTTATTGCGCAATAATAATGTAGGTGTATTGGCTTACTTGATAAATTATAGATTCGTAATACAAACTTTCACCCTCCTTTACACCCCTTAAGGATGATTTCCGGGAGAAAAACTATACTATGTCCTTCCCAGCGTCTCAAACTATCTCCACACAGTATTTCATCTCAATTTAAATCGGTTCAGCGGTTGAAGCATACAAAGGTAACAACATACAGATAGACAGAGTTACTTTCGCATTTATAATATTAGTATAGAATAGCTACTGCCAGCGGTTTCGCCCGCGTGAGTGTTGAAAATTATCCCAAGGGAACATATTTCCGGGATGAAATGCATCATATGTCCTGACTATAGTCTATCTCTGTGCCAAATTTTATCCAGATCCATTCAGTAGTTTGAGCACGAAGAAGTAACAAACATACACACTCAAAAATTTTTCAAAAATATTAGTGTTATACATTAGTATTGATTGTTTTGCACAACCAAGAAGTCTCGTAGGTACTCGTTTCATTTTAGACCTATTCTAATTGATTTTTTATGGTGTACATAGTAATTCTATCTTTTGATAATCAGTGTAGATTTGTTTTGATAGAATATCAAAAGCCTTGGTAAATGACGTAACTGAATTTCCAAAAAATGGGCTGAATCACGCGATAACCAAGACACCTTAATGATGTCCAAAACACATATCACAGTTCCATTTATCGGTTCACAAAGAACAGTTCTTTGTCCCCCCGTATCATTACGTTCCGTGTACTAAATTGAATAAAAGCCGGACACACGGACATTCGTTGTTAACCCGAGATCGTCTCACAAATGACTGACAATAGACTCGAATGTACTTGAATGAGGTGATTTGTGTTGGATCACAGGTGAATGAGGAGTCTAAAGGTCAATTTGGTACTTTTTGTGAGTGTCAGCACTTATTGAGATAGACGATTTATCTGGAACGGGGAGCAAGGTTAAAAAGAGTGTGTTGTTTTTTTTCGTCACAATTGTTTTTATATTTGACTTACGGTGATGTTCTGGTAAAAAGTTTTGTGTATACGGTAGATGCATTCGCCATTCTTATTTTAAAAATAAAGGAATGTTTTTTTAAAAACAACACCTAAAATCCAAAAATCATACTAATATTATAAATGTGAATGTAAGTTTGTTTGTTACGCTTTCACGCAAAAACTACTGAACCGATCATCATGAAACACACATATATTCTTGGAGGTATTAGAAATTAATTTTTTGAATGGCTTCACTGCGAGCTAAGCCGCGGGTAAAACCTAGTAACTAATAAAAGCAACCACACCTAAGACATTTTCCAGAAGGAACGAATTCATACGCGCTTTGGCGAGGTACTGGGCGCCAATATAATCGCATTCACAAGCATCGCTCGAATTCAAAATACGGGCGTAAATCGCGTGCAATTAGCCAGACTTTCGACTCGCGCGTGATACGCGCGTACTGCGCGCGAATCGAGGTACTAGAAACGCCTTGTTACGTCCACTTTACATGCGAATTTCAAAGTGAGTTCGCTTATCACGGGAAATGGAGCGGCCAAATTTTGTACGGAGTTACCCAAACGCTCGCACGTTGGTACGCTCCATCTAGACGCAACGTATGCGCGTATTACGCGCGAGAGATTCACAGCGAATTCGCCCTTTCTGGACAAGATCTTACTGTTTTATTATGACAAGCAGTTTTCGTCGTCTCAAGAAAGAGGGGAAGCGTAAAACAAACTACGGATAGAATGTAGATTCTATAGCATGATTTGCTCGCCTCGCCGACAAGATTATCCTTTCAATGTACTTTTCAACCCTATTGAAGAAACTCGGGTAGTCTGTAGGTATTATTTTGCTCTGGTTCAAACTTGTTTTAGGCATGGCTCAAATATTCAGCATTACATAATTTATTAATTAAGTTTTTCCTCGATCCCATGCCCTAATCCTCAAAAACTGTGCAATTTTTTTGTGGAATAATTAGTAAACTATGGCACTCAACTATTGTGTAGCTTTATATCAGTGCAAGAAGGTTAATTAATTGGATCAGTACTTTTTCAAACATCATCATCATCATTTCAGCCGAAAGACATCCACTGCTGGACATAGGCCTCCCCCAAGTGTCACTACATTGATCGGTCCTGTGCGTTTCGCATCCACCGGACGCCCGCAGCCTTGACCAGGTCATCGCTCCACCTAGAAGGAGGCCTTCCAACGCTGCGTCTTCCGGTAAGCGGTCGCCACTCCAGAACTTTTCGGCCCCAACGGCTATCCGTTCTGCGAGCAATGTGCCCTGCCCACTGCCACTTAAGTTTGGTAATTCTTCGGGCTATGTCGGTAACCTTGGTTCTCTTGAGGCTGTCTTCATTTCTGATTCGATCACGCAAGGAAACTCTGAGCATAGCTCTCACCATTTCCCTTTGACTTTAAACCTTCTGATGAGGCCCGTTGTGAACGACCACGTCTCTGTCCCGTATGTAATCACTGGCAATACACACTGGTTATAGATTCGTCTTGAGACACAGTGGTAAGTTGGACGAGAAGATACCCGCAACTTCCCGAACGCTGCCCAGCCAAGTTTCGTGTCTTCGTTTTTTTAAAACCGTCTTTATAAATTGAAGTTATTTTCACTTTTTTGTGTTTTAAATTGGAAGCCAGTTGTATTTTTTGTAAAAGAGAATATCGCCGAAGTTCTTCATCAGTTCTTTACCAAACCTAAATGGGATAGCCGAATAAACTTCATTCGAACAAAAAATAACTTTGCAAATCCGTTAATATATGGCGGAGTTATGCCCGAACAAACATAAAAAAATATATATATAAACATCCGAATTGAGAACCTCCTCCTTAAGTCGGTGAAAAATTCAGCCAGTAACAGACAAATTTTCAATATATTTTTGTTTGCTTTGAAGCAGTTTGTATAATTGTCCAATATTATCATGAAAACTCCTAATTAGCTAGTCCTACTAACAACTAGTGTAACTCAATTATTTGTTCGGGTCATTATTATTCGTTCATTATTTGCATGCTCAAATATTTTATTTAATTATCTACTCCTATTATTAGCTACCAATTTTCGTTTGTTTACAAATTAGTTTTTAGTTAATTAACAAATGACTTCTGCCACACCTTTCAACATTGGGTTTGTCATTTCAATGTCCCTTTTATTTGAGGTTGCAATACAATGATAGACGTATATTTTTCATTTCGTTACTTTTTATTACGTTTCATAATTGTCAAACTATTTAAATTGGTCGGAGTACTCTTTTCTAGGAATCCCCCGTATTATTCTTAATAAAAATGTATAAAATATACAACTTATTTTTCAAATAAAAACACTAAAATTTTATTATAAAATGGCTTCATCTTTAAATTCATTGAAGAAATATTACTTTCAGAACAAATCGGGCGGGTTACTAAGTGTAGGCGTATGTCAATAAAATTTCCTGCCCACGCTTCTTCAATACTTTTACTATATAAATAAAATACATTTTTTTGTTAAATAAATCTAACGTGGGAAGAGGACGGCATTTATTTACGTAGATACAAAAATATGAATATAGTATTAAATACTTTATTAACTATAACTACATGTTTATACACTTAGGTATATTAAAAACTAAGAATTAGCTAATCTTTAAAATAAATAAAATATAACGTCGAAAATCTCTCTCACATCATAATATGGCAATGCTTATTCTAGACGAGTTGATCGATTTTTTGATAAAAGATCTTTTTATTTGGCTGTAAAGTTCTTGGTTACTAATGTTAATATTATTCAATGTTTATTATCTTGCTCTTTATTATTTACTCTCTTTATGGATGTAATAAAAACAGTTTCATTTATTTACATTCTTGTTTGTTTAATTTAATTTAACAGTTATTTTTATTGATGCAATTATAATACTTCGCTATCTTTATGAAAATATTTCACTTCGTTCCTAATTTCTTTTAGCTTCTTCTTTTGGAAATCAATTTTTAAGATAATATAAGCGAAGCATACACAACTTTTTACAGACTGGATGACAGGCTTCCTCATTGTGGGCTACGCCCCCAGTGAGGCTATGTTATAAAATGTTTGAACCATAGTAATTTTAATGTGTTTTTTTTCCAAGAGTTGCCAATCTTAAAAAATCTTAATAAAACAACATAAAAACCTTTCTTATTCAGCATTTTAAAAGAAAATTACGTTACCATTTTTATTTAGAAGCACACAATGAATAGGAATAATGCTTTCAAATACAACAAAAGTTTAAAATGTCGTACCATTTTTGTGTCTCTGTTAGCGGTTTAAAAAGGAAAACAAATATTATATAAAGTGGCTCATTGTCCGTTTTGTGCTCACAACATTATTTCTTATTTCGTCTGAGACTAGTCTTGGCAAATACCTATTTGGTTTGTTAAAGTGTCTTGAAACGATCACCAAATCCGTGCTTATATAAAAAGCTTCAGAAAATTTTCGTCACTCCACTGCGCATTTACAGCCAAGTAGATTTAGAAGAAATCAGGCACATTGGTCTATAATGTTCTGCTTTAATTTATTTATTTATTTTATTTATTAGTTTATCCTCGCACTGGAACGCCTGGCAGCAATTAAACCAATGGAGCACAATCACTTTTTAAACATAGGTTATTTTCATTGGTTAATAAATACATGGCTTTTAGTTTGAGTAAAACCGGGACAAAAACTGCCTTATGTTATAGCTTTAATTTTCGTTTCTCTCAATCATTTTTAGGATTCCGTACCTCGAAGGGAAAAAACGAAATCCTTATAGGATCACTTTGTTGTCCGTCTTTCTGTCTGTCAAGACCCTTTTTCTCAGGAACACATGGAGTTATCAAGCTGAATTTTAATTCAAATACTCAGGTCTACTGTCCCTTAAAGCTGTGAAAAAAATTAAACTTCTATGCCAACGCAATCAAAAGATACAGCCGTTTATGCCGCAAATTTTCGACACTCGCAAGGGAATCAAAACCTACAGGGTACTTCCCGTGAACTCAGAATCTTGAAATTTGGTACAAAGCAACGTCTTATAGCACAGATAAAGGAATAATTGCGAAAACCGAAATAGTTTTAGTTACATCATATAATAAAATATTTTTAATAATTTCAAACTTACTCCCCTTTCCTCATGAACGCGTACAGGTATTAAATTGAAATTCATATTAAATACTCAGGTCTATAATATCTTTAAGCTAAGGTTTGTACGGAACCCTCGGTGCGCAAGTCCGACTCGCACTTGGCCGGTTTTTTATACCTAGGCATATAACAAATTACTAAAATACATTTAACCCTTTAGTTACTATAGAGGATTACTGACGCCTAAGTCATAAGAATATACACCTAGTTTAGAACTACGTAACCACCTTTGTTATTAGCCTTCATAAAGAACCGTTACTTATTTTTGTCCTACAAAAAACCTAAGTTATGGAATCCCTAATCTCTTGTTCAAACTAGTTAGTAAGTTCGAAAATACCACTAGTAGTTCCAATTCCCTAGGAGTAAATTCTTCTTACAACACGTATGCAATAAATTGATACCACTAAATCAATTTATCTGAGCACCTCTGAGAACACGCTAAGCTGTTACCGAAGTCTGCGCGTCTAATCTTACAATATCAGGCATGTTCGATATAAGGGCTTGTGAGCTGAAGTATTGGGTTTCATTGATAACGTAAATAGGTATTTAGGCAAAGCTCATTATGATTTAAATAAATATAAGCGGAATGTATTACCTATAATGTATTAAAGTATACGAAGCAAAAGGAGTATGCAAGTTCTGTAGTCTCTGCCAACCGCCGTGGGGACGTAAGTTTATGTATGTGTGTTATATAGCGAAAAAAATTGTTTCTTTGTACTAGGTAATCTCTAGAAATACGGTTCTGATGCCGAAAATTCCTACACTGATTCAAATTTGTATCACTTAGTTTCACAGGCTTCTTTTGATCCCGGAAAAATGCACGGTTCTTCGCCGAAAACGCGCGATGCAATGACACGGAAAATACCAGTAGGTATGTTATAAGCTTCCTGCCTGCCTAGCCTTTTCCCAACTATTTTGGGGTCTGCTTCCAGTCTTACCGGATTTAGCTGAATACTAGTGTTTTACATGGAACGACTGCCTATCTGACCTCCACAACCCAGAAATTGGGTAACACGGTACCCCTTGGCAAGACTGGTGACAGATCTCAAGCTTCTGACTACCCGTAACGACTGTCAAAGATCTTCAAATGACAGCCGAGACCAACGTCTTAGCGAGCTTTCCGAGGCACGGAGGAAACTCGGTATGTTGAAATGGTCACCCATCCACGGACCGACCTCCTCAAGCGTTGCTTAACCTTTATGATCGACCAGTGCGGCTGTTATTATTTAGCTATATGATTCAAATATGTGTAGAAAAATGTATACCACATACCATTGTAATAAATCATCATCATTTCAGCCGAAAGACCTCAACACAGGCCCCCAGGCGTCGCCACATTGACCGGTCCCGTGCGTCTCGCATCCAGCACATTCCCGCAACCTTAACCAGGTCATCGGTCCACCTAGTGGGAGGCTTTCCAACGTATCATTTTCCGGTTCGCGGTCGCCATTTCGCAACTTTTCGGCCCCATTGGCCATCCGTTCAGCGAGCAATGTGCCCTACCCACTGCCACTTCGGGCTATGTCGGTAACTTTGGTTCTCCTGCGAATTCCGAGCATAGCCCTCTCCATTGCCCTTTGGTTGACTTTAAGCTTTCTGATAAGGTCCATTGTGAGTCCGTATGGCGCCGGACGTAAAAAATTTCACCATACCATGTCTTCCCGTGGGTGTCGTAAGAGGCGACTAAGGGACAAACCAGAGAATGGGCAGCAGCGTTCACTGTTCATTTGTAACAACCATAATGCAATCGCCAATCCGCCTGCCAAGCGTGGCGATTATGACGCCCCCCCCCCTCCCTCCCATGAATATCAATAAATAAATATCAAAATACATAGTTAAATAACATTTTTCGATGCGAGTGAAAGTAAAATTGATCACAAGATTTGGGCGTTAGTAAGTAAAAATTGGTGTCAATTTGATAAAAAAATCTTTGAAAAAAGCTCAGTTACAATAGTTGTATGTCAATGATATCCAATCATCCATGTCATTATTATTCTACCACTACCCACTACATTACAAATTACGATCACACCTGCGCAACTCATATTTTCGAGATAACATTTTGTACATCAGTATTATATTCAGTAACGGTGTTAAATAATCTCTCTTATCGGTGAACTTTTAATGCAAAATATTGTTGATAATTATTTTGTTAACAAGTACCTAAATTGTAACAATACGGATCCGCAGTCATCTGGGGTCTATTTAATAAAACTGATGGGTGACTGATGACGATCTGAAACCCCGACAATTTTATACGTTTCTTTAATACATTTTAAATTATTCAGTTAAGCACATATAAAAATAATGGGTCAGTTAATCGTAGGTAATTTTTTACAAATATGTCGCGTGACAAGAGACAGGTCGGTATGGTAGAAGTTAATGTGTTGCGCCGACATCAAGTAACATGGAATAAGGGCAGGAAGATGGTAATGTCACGTTAACAGTTATTTATGTATTAAATAGGGCCCTGACTGCTTCATTGGCCCTGACAGTTATTTTGGTGAAAAGTTATTATCTAGCACTAGCTTTTGACCCCCGCAGCTTCGTTCCTACCTACCCTACCTACCACCTCTAACTACCCACCTACCTACCTAACAACCCTAACTACCTACCCCGCCTGCCCTACCTACCTACTCTAACTACCTACCTACCTAACAACCCTAATTACCTACCCTACCTACCCTACCTACCTACTCTAACTACCAACCTACCTACCTAACTACCCTAACTACCTACCCTACCTACCCACCTACCTTACCTCCTACCTACCCTACCTACCTACTCTAACTACCTACCTACCTACCTAACTACCCTAACTACCTATCCTACCTACCCACCTACCTTACCTACCTTACCTACCTACCAACCTACTGATCTGCCCTACCTATCAACCTACCTACCGGTCCAGTAGATTCGGAGCCTATTCGGTACAAACAAACACACAAACAAACATAAAAATCTTTATAAAATTGCTATAGACTAGATTATCAGACATCGAAAGGACGGTCGATATTGATACTACTTAACACTTTAAGTTTCCCTGCAAAGCTTTTCAACAGTCTCACAGCAAGAAAAATCCTACATCTATAATTAATTCCCAGCACGTTTGATTCTGTAGAAAGCTATGTACCTACTTTCCTCTCAGTAGATTTTCAACCTATATATTAAATGCAAATTACGCTTATACATTATTGATATACGCTGCATTCCGTTTACCTTGTACAAGCTATTGTGCTTTCTCTGAAACGATACGAGGTTGAACAACGGTTAACTCGCCCATTGTATATGTAGGTACCGTAAGTAAACGAAAGGTATTTGTTAGGTTAGGTATTATTTAATTGTATGTATGTTGCTAGGTTAAATTTCGATTATTCTAGGCCCTTTTGTGTTTGAGGTTTCTTTATGTTTTGAGGTCGGTTGAGTTTTTCAAGAAAACATAAGAGTGAATATTTGAAAAAAGAAGGCTACTACTTCAGTACACAAAATTAAAAAAAAGAATTTAAAAAAAATTGTATGTGTTCCAGCTTTCATGTCCCTCATGTGAAAAGATAAAGCATTATTTTCTGGTTTGGATTTCAGACAAAATGAGAACAAGATGTCTAATAATTTATCGGCCCTGTGTTTTAAGACTGATTGTTATTTTGATTGATGACTTATTAAGTACAATATTGTACATTATCAACACAACTAATAATATCTCAGAGGAATAAAAAGGCTTAATTTTCCAATTCCATTTTTGTTCCTACTCTCTTATTCTATCTTTCCTACTGACCTGATTATAAATAACTTTTTTTTATAACAAGCTTTATCGTATTCTTCGTAGCAAAATCTTTCATTTGATACCCATATATATCATGGCAGTGCACAAAAAATAACTAGTCCGCCAACTTAGGCCATTCGCCATATTGGATTTAGAATGACGTCACTTATCTAACCATGCATTTTCATTTACATTAAACGTGTATGCAAAATTTTATCTTAATCGGTGGAGGATAACTGCTTTAAAATTCAGTTGCAAGATTTGATCCAAACACACTGACATACAAACATACATTGCAAGTTAAATAAAAGCTTGTAAAAAGCTTTTCTGTTTTAATTTTCGTCAGTTCAGGACGAAGGGAATTTTATTTTCGTAGTTAGTAACCTTCGCGAGGGATAATTTACGAAATTCACGCGGTTGAAACTACTGGAAAAAGAAAGAATTTTATAAAAAAATCAACAAAGACCAAGAATACTCAGCCAGTTGAATGCCAAATTCTCGACATGAAGTACCCTCCAAATATTTTTACTAACCATTAGGCACGGTATATACCAACATGCTTTTTCCTTCAAAAACCCACATAATAAAATTTGAATGAGGTGGAGAAAAGGATCTAATTAACTCAGTTTCCCACTCGAGTGGGGTTTGAACTCAACCTTTCTAAAAAGGATGAATGAAAATAAGTTATATATTCAAACGTGCCACAACCGCACCACATCACAGCGGAAAAAATATGGCAGAGCAAAAATTTTATGAATGTTAGTTTTATAATCATCATTATCAATTTGCTTTTATCCGGATTACAGTTGGCTTCATCGTTACTTTACGTTAGTCCTCATCTAAATAGTGATTTGCAGTGATTTTTCATCTTTCACACAATCCATTTATCGTTTCTTTGGTATTTCACTACTCTAATAGATTATTAGTAGTCACCTCAGTAGTTCACTCCTATCTAGCTTCTTATAAACGTCCAACGAATTGCCGTCACGTTCAACAGCAGTCGTAAACTTTTGGTCAACATCGCAGCCAAGTTTATACCACAAACCTGGTGCAGTTCACCGACATACTATGCTTGTTGCATGGTGCAGCTTCACAACTATGAATATTTATATCTTTAAAATCATCATCATTATGCTCTTACCCTTTTGCGAATTTAAGTTGTAGTTGGCGAAACATATTTTCTTCTTCGATACTTCCCTATTAGTCGCTATCTGTCAGCCACCGATTTCTTGTCAAATCTTCTTTCACACATTTCTCTCCATTCATTGTCTGTTCATTCAGTCATTATCATTCATTATTATCGTCTATTCATCGTTTCTTTGATCTTTCCCTATTCTTAGTAAATTATCAGTCGTCATCTCAGTATTCAACCCCTTTCTAACTTTACACACGTCCGACAAATTGCCACCGCGTTCAACAACAATCGCAAACTTTTGGTCAACACCGCAGCCGCGAACGCAAGTTTAAACCACAAACTTGGTACAGTTCTCCGAAATACTATGCTTGTCGGTGCAACTTCACAACCATACTTATTTCAGCAATGCCACAACGGAACTTCAAGTAGCTGCAGCGGTGTTGCTTGAAACATTCACATAGTTGCTTCGTTTAAGCATGGCAATGGCCTTTTTCTAATTAAAAATTGTCTGCTTAGATTGCTGAACAATAAATTATACATAAGAAACTAGATAAAATTCAATACGTCGAAAAAATTGAGCTTTACTATCATTTTAATTTACCCTATTCCCATCGTAAATCGCAACAATAGCCAAATGCCGAAAAAAAAATTGAGTGGTGTAGTGTGGTGTCGCCCGTCTGATCAAGCCCTTATATTCATCCTTTTCGATAAAATATTGAGATCGAGAAGCGTCTGTACGAATAGCAAGGTCGCGATCTAATTTGTATTCAAGATTAATGATAGTTATAAATCACAGAAGAATTTTGGCTCCTAAGAATCTTCTAAAAGTCTAATAATATTTCAAGGAGCGAAACTGTCGGTCTGGTTTAAGATAAGTTATTTGATTTTTCGAGTTCAACGTGTTTCATGTTGTGAGCAATTTTTGTGATTGTGTTGCGTTGCTTTTGACCTTTTCATGACTACTTTGGCCTCATTCTTGTTTGTGTTCTTCATTGCTGAAGGTCGTGCCCGTCCTAGTAAGCTTTGACGGCTTCAATGATACGAGTAAGCTGCTTTCATGCCACTCTGTCTTTGGTTTTTCTCAGGGCAGTGGACACAGCGAGTCCTGCCATCGCCTTAATTTGGTCTGACCATCAAGTAGGAGAACGTTTGCGCGGTGTTTTCATTTCCATTTTCCCACTAGGATCAAACAGATTATCCAGGCATTAAGAATTTGTTAATAAGGTTTACTTTGAGTGTAGAGTCTCCAACCTTGATAGGAGTGGGTGTAACATGAGCATTCAGCATCACCTTGGTTTTGTCCATGTTCATCTTAAGACCCACTCTTTCGGAAGCTCTACTGAGGTCATCGAGCATTGTACTGAGGTTCTCCATCGTCTCAGCCATAACCACTATATCGAAGGTGAGTGATGTACTCGCCATTGACTTTGAAGCATAGCTCTCTCCAGTCCAGTACCTTGAAGACGTCCTCCAGTGCAGCGGTAAACAGCGCAGATACAAATCATGAAATATTCATTGAAAGACGCAATTAGGTTAAAAGACAAACAATTACATCCTACCAACAAAAGGGTGGAATTCTTATTTACTTAAATGCAGATCTTTCTTCTTTATCCTGAATTATTTAAAAAACTCTGTGTGGAACCCGTTATAAGCAATGGTTTGAGGATTAGATTTAAAAATTAAAAAGGTTGACAATCTCCTAAGTGGGTGGTGAGGATTTTAATATATTTAAAACATTTGATGCTGAACAGAGCTCTCCGTTTAATAAAGGTTACCCTCATCTTTTGTCGTTTTCTACGTAAATGGTAAATACTGTTTCAAGGTTTTTTATCCATGTTGTAGGTTTTTATGTATACTTTTGTCTCTAGTAGTACTCTCTATTTAAAAACTGTCTTATGTGAAGGTAATACGATAAATGAATCAGGTATGTAAGCATGATTTTTATCTCATCATCTATATCTAACCTTAACCTTCTTTAACCTCCGATTTCCAAATTGAGAATTTGAAGTTGAGTATTTGTCAAACTCTACTTAAATCTGAAAAATTGAAAACCTGTCAAATTTTGGCATTAAAGTAGGATTTATCTCTTGTACCTATATTATATTATTATGTCAATTAAAATGTTTTCTTTTGCCTAAACAAGGATTAATTTTATTGTAAAAAGAGATTTTTTCTCAAAAATAAAGTAAGCAACTTCAAAAAACAACACAAATTCTTACTGCCGAAAATTCATATCACAGAAACATAACATTTCAATTTAAGGGAACACCGGTTACCCAAAACGGCGCAAGATACGAGGCTACTAAACAAAAAAGTTACAACAAGCAATTATTGCCAGCCGGTGTAGGCAGGGTTTGCGAAAGTTGGACCCATAAACGCTGCATGAGAATCGGTTTGAATAAAAATGAGCTCGTCCAACCACAGGAGTTTTTGTACCGTAGTCGCGCTTTGTGAAATTGATAAAACGGTTGCTGAAGATGGCTTTATAGCGCTTTTTTCGCTTTGTTGCGCTTGATGTTACATTTTGTAGCCGTGATTGAAAGAACTATTTGGTGAAGGTTGTGTGACTGTCGGATTCAGGTTGAAAGAATTTACATAAATGTTTTTGTTGCGTGTACATATTTTGTTAGACTTTTCTGTTTAATATAAAACATGAACTTATGTAGGCCTAGAATAAAAACAGGTGCTGTTTGGTTTTAATTACTATGAGCCTAACCTTTAGGAAAGACTAAAAAATTTCAGAAAGGTATATAAAAACACGCATTTTTTGTACAAATGGTAAATAACGCTAAGTGAATCCCTCGTTACAAAATATACAGACGACGAAATACACACAGGACATTTTCAGCAAATTTCTTCTGAAGACAAAGGCATTCGCTAAGAAAGGATTTTCATAAATTCCTCGCCAAAATAGGTCATACAGGGATAAGAATGTTCATGCGAACAAAGCTAGCTACACGAATTTACACTAAAACTGTATGTAGGTAGAGGGTAAAATAATTTCAGCCGCACGGATCGATCTCCAAGGTTAAGCAACTTTTCGAGTTAGATCCGTGGATGGTTGACCATATTTATAAAGTGAGATTCCTCCGTGCTTCGGAAAGCATATTAAGCAGTTCCGGATATCATTTGAAGATCTTTCACAGTCATTACGGGTAGTGGATGAGGTCTTTATCCACCCTTAAGGATCCTTGTAGACAGGATAACCATGTAAATAAAATAGTTACATATACTTACTACTGTTATTACATAACACAACATAACATACCACAAAATAACAACACAAAAAAATGTAATATCTTTATTTTTGTATTTTTTAAATCTAAAAGTAGTTACAAGATTAAAAGTAAACATTAAAATAGTATAATTAAATATATAAAAAAAATGTATATTAGATAAAGTTATGTAAAAAATCTACAGGAGAAATAAAGGATTTTTTATTTATTTATACGGTTAGTCTAACACCAGTCTTGCCAATGGATATCAACTCAGTTACTGGATTATGAAGATCAGATTGGCAGTCGCTCCATGTCATAGAAATATAAAAAAATCTCGGCTGCATTCAATTGAACTGTAAGTCAACCCCAATATAGCTGGATATCGACTTGGCAGATTGATTGACAACTGTATGTAGGTATATTGACATAAGATTGATTTTTAAGATTGACATTTCCCGATGGATCAATTAAAATCGAACGAAAAAAAAATTAACACCCCTCTTTGAAGCACGAAGCCACGTCATCAACTATCTGTCCCTAAAGTGGCGTGGCCAACTGTGTGTATGCGATACGCCAGCTAATTAACAGACAGCATGACACGCGCAATCTATAGGATAAAATCTTTCATGCAAACGACTAGTCAGTTTGATTGACACCGGTATGTAGGTATATTGACATAAGATTGAGTAGCCAATCAAGACCTTACACCTTCCTCGATAGATCAATTACACTCGAACAAATTAACACCTCTCTTTGAAGCACGAAGCCACATCATCAACTATCTGTCCCTTCGGTGGCCTGGTCCACTGTGTGTACGCGATACGCCAGCTAATTCACAGACAGCATGACAATCGCAATCTATAGGATAAAACCTTTCATGCAAACGACTAGACAGTTTGATTGACAACGGTATGTAGGTATATTGACATACGATTGAGTAGTCAATCATGACCTTTCATCCGCTTAGATAGATCAAACACTTGAACAAATTAACACCTCTCTTTCAAGCACGAAGCGACATAATCAACTGTCTGTCTCTGCGGTCGCTTGGCCCACTGTGTGAACTCGATACGCCAGCTAATTCACACACAGCATGACAAGCGCAATCTATCCTACCTTGCCCACTACATGCGCCTCTGAAATTAGCCGAGAATGATTGTCAGGAACGTGTACTTAATTAACTTGATTAACCTGTGTATTCTGTACCATGTTGTTGTTTATTTTACTTAGATACTTTATTGAAACTTTCACTAGAAAATGGCTGGTGTTTTTGAAGAGAAATCTATACTAATATTATAAAGCTAAAAAGTTTTTTTGTTTTTTGAACGCGCTAATCTCAGGAATTACTGGTTGGAATTGAAAAATTCTTTGTGTTTGTTTGTGTTTTATAGTCTATTTATCGAGGAAGGTTAAAGGCTATATAACATCACGCTACGACCAATATGAGCGGAGCATAAATGAAAAATGTTGCAAAAACGATCAAAATTATTCCTTTTTGAGAGCTTCCGTTGCGTACGCTGCGTAAGCGGTTAAAGTTATACAACAATCATGTATGTAGTGTAGGTACGGTAGGGTAGGTAGAGTAAATGAGTAGGTAGCCAGTTGACGAGAGCGAAGCCGCGTGGGACAACTAGTATGAAATATAGCATTATAGGATCGGTATTTAGCAGCTGGCATTCAGCATTTATTGCCTGTAAGGGAAAAAAAAGCAAATTTATGTGAAAACATTGTAATAGGTACTACAAGTAAAAATGTTGTGAAGGCCACTACGTAACGATTAGTTTACGCAACGATTCGTACATATTCATGGGTAAGCAAATACTCTGTAGACAGCACGTCAAAGGATGGACCTACTAGCCTGAAAATTGTCTTGTACCCCGACCCGAAGATGTTTCATGTATGAGTAAAATTTCATTAGAGTTGACGTAGGCATCCTTATACTTGATGGATAAGATAAATAGAAAAATTAATGAGCAGATAAATTTTTGCCAACACGAGAACTAAACCAAAACAAATGTAAATCAATTAACGATAATCCATAAAACCAATGCCCTGGATTTATGCATAGTAGGTATCTTACTTTTATCCGCAGCTTCGGTCCCGTGGCATATAATACAGGAGCCGTGTTGATCCCTGGATAGAAACCTCAGACTCAGTGACAGAGTATCTGTATATTAGTGAAATAATTATCGTAATAGTTGTCTTATCATCCCAGGCACACACAAGTAAAGCACCACTAATAATATTAGTTTGATTGACAACCGTAATAATATCAGAATCTACAGAACAATGGTTCTTACGTTAAACAACTAGAAAACCGATAATAAAATATTATTCACCTCGTTGTAATATCATCGAATTATTTCTGTCTGATCTTTCTTTAAAAGACTCATTCAGGTTTGCCAAAAAGTAATGTCAGCTCGTATAAAAGTACGAAATTTTACTGGCCTCATTATTTTTATATAGGTTTCGTATGTACTGAGTGAATGTGGAAAATAAAGATCATATCTCTGTCTCGCTTGATAATATTCTAGTTAATAATACTGGGGCCTAGCTTAAAGCCTTGTCACTTGGTATCAAACAACCTGTCGGGTAAATAATCCGATATTGTAGACGCTTTCGCCATACATAACTCCATCTCGTGTAATGCGATTATTGAGTTATTTTTTTCAATGGTTACGTGGTTCTGTCCTTATTTTGCGAAACAAAGCTTTGTTCAATTATAGCATAGGCAGTGCCGACACAAATCGAATTATTGAAGAATAAAAATAATAAATCAAAATAATAATCTAATATAAAGCGTGTCGCATTTTGTGCCACAACATTTTTTTTTATATAAATTTTGCCCCGCACTATGAATCTATCTAATCTAGGAATTTTAATGATCATTATTGTTATCCTTAACCCGTATTCACCCATTACTGGGCCTCTCTTTTTTTTTGTCAGACCCCACCCTCCTGGGTCAATTTTAGCCAGGATTTAGCCGCATGGGAACAGTATGCCGTTTACACATTTTACTGTTTGGCTATATTAATTTGACCACGACTTATCATACTTACTTATCATATAGATCATATGTCTGCCTCGTTTGATAATGTTATAATGAATAAAGCTTACCGCGTTGTCGCTTGGTATCAACCAACCTGTCATCGTAAATAATTTGATATTGTAGACTCTTTCGTCCTACGCCACTCCTTCTCACGTAATGCGATTATTGGGTTATGTTTTTAAGAGGTTACGTGCTTCTTGCCCTTGTTGAGTAAAAGTATGACCTATATGCGCATATAGGTCGTCAAACTATCATACACATCATCATTATCATAATTTCAGCCAAAAGATTTACACTGCTGAACATAGGCCTCCCCCTAGCGTCGCCACACTGATCGGTATTGTACGTCTCGCATCCACCGGACGCCCACAGCTTTGTCCAACAGCCTAATAGCGTAAGTGTATTCGGCAACGCGAAGGATTTGTTCCCTTCAATCGACCAATCAGATAGATGGAAATACAAAACGCGTCTTTCATCTCGCACGTGATTGTCCTTGGATCAAATCCTTCGCCAAGTAGGCAAGGTTAAGGTTAAGGTTCGGCAAGTAGGCTGCAGGTCGTCAAGGCTGCATATCATAAACATCTTTCAATTTAAATAATCATGTAAATTAAATTTATGCATATCACAACCTAGATAGGTAGTTTTATATATAATAATTATCATCTACAGCCTAAGATCATCCATTGCGAGCCTCTTTTTTGCTGTTCCAATCCCCGCACTTATATTACTGATTGGCCATTATTTTGACCTACTCGTAGTAGTTTGGGAATAAAAAATGCTATAATTGCGAATTAGGCTAACTGCGAATTGGACCAATCGCATAATTGGACCAACCGCGAATTCGATGTTTTTTTAACATTAGACCAATCGCGCCAACAAGATTATTTTGAACACAAACATCGATATTTCTTATAGACTAGATACCGATAACGTTAGCTCAAACCCTAGTTAAACCAAAGGCTCATTGAATCTAGACCCCAGCTTTAATAAATTCACTTAACTGGAACACTGCGCCGCGCCCTACCTTACATAAAATGAAGGTACGCGTGTACGTAAAAGAGAGATACAATACATCAATAGTTTTATTACAGCGTAAAAACCTTTTAGCATGAGAACTGAGAAAGAAAGATGAGTAGTCAGCATCAT
This sequence comes from Orthosia gracilis, assembly GCA_947562075.1. Classification (NCBI taxonomy): domain Eukaryota; kingdom Metazoa; phylum Arthropoda; class Insecta; order Lepidoptera; family Noctuidae; genus Orthosia; species Orthosia gracilis. Next base: position 32,838,143 of record OX387266.1, read on the forward strand.
CTTCATTGCATATTAGTATTCAGACGAAGATTTTTCTAAAAACGTGTGCTTTTGAAGATTAATTTGCAAAACAAGTAAATTTTTATGTCATTGAAAACATCTTATTATTCTGTTCTGTAGTAACTGTGCATTTTTTGGTAAAAAAAATTGTGTAAACAATAAAATTAAGGTAGCTTTATATCAGTAAATAAAAACATCAATTCGTATTCTGATGTACCTACTTATCTGATTAGGAATAGAGATTATTCCTTCCAAAGATTACCTCCTACAAAAACATGTTTACCTGTTAATTATAATATTACTAACTTCCGCCCACGGCTTCGACCGCATGGTATTAGAACTTCTCCCATACGCACTAAACGTTTTGAGAATACTTTTATTATGCGTACAGCTAAGGAGTGGAATTCCCTGCCAGCGTCTGTGTTTCCCGATAGCTTCAATCTAGAGGTCTTTAAGTCAAGAGTGAATAGGTTACTTCTAGGCAAGCGTGCTCCACCGTCGACCTCATTATCGCTTACCATCAGGTGAGATAGTGGTCAAGCGCGAGCCTATAACAAATGAAAAAAAAAATGTCTTTATAAATTATAGACTATGTGTTATTCTGATGTTTAAGCTATAAGTCTGTAAAGTTTCATGAAAATCCGTTCAACAGTTTTTGCTTTAAAGAGTAACAAACGTCCGTACATCCATCCTCACAAACTTTCGCATTTATAATAGTAATAGGATTTATCTATTTAACAACAGCTTTTGTGTTAAAAAAAAACACAAAGCACGAAAAGAAAAAACAAGAACTAAGCACGTCTTAACACCTATCTATACATATAAATAAAATTGGAGTGTCTTTTTGTAATATTGAAATAACCGTTTTTTACGGTATACACCAAAATAATATTTTTTGCAATTTTTGTCTGTCTGTTTGTTACGGCTAATCACTGAAATAGCTTGACCGATTTGAACGGGACTTTTATTGGCAGGTAGCTGATGTAATAAGGAGTAACTTAGGCTACGTTTATTTTAGTAAAATTCTTTTATTATTATTTGAAATTTGTTAGGCGGAACGAAGTTCGCCGGGTCAGCTAGTAAGTGATAAGACGACAACAACAAGCTTCATTTATAAGTACCATGTTTCACACATTATTAATTCATCTAGAAAAACTTACTATTCAACGCAAAATCTAACCAAAAAGACAAGTTCCTCAAAGATAAATGAAAAGGCAAATCTGTTATTTTAACAGGCATTCAATCATAAGTCTTGTGCAGACAATCTTTCATCCGCCGTGACAAACATTGGACAATAACGTACATCATAAATCAAGAGGAGTTATCTTGTGAAATCTAGACAGTTCCCCTCTTTTCATTTTTGTCTCTGGAGTTCTTTACCTCTATACAAAGGATGGAGATATATTAGATTTATATGTATTAGGTTCGGGCTCGAAGTAATCCTGAACTATTTCGTATATATTATTATTTGTATTCAGTGGTTTGGTATTCTCAGGGGCAGACCTAAAGCCTGAAATATGTGTATGTAATTGAAGAAATAATAGGAACTACAACAGCAAACACCTGGGTACAAAAATGAAAATTCTATTTCGTCCGTCTGTAAGATTATCAAATAATTTAGACCCGTATTTTTTGCTTTCTAAAATAAATAAAAATGACAAAAATAAAGCGCATCAAATTTCAGGTGGTCAGTGGGGGCTTGTGACGTCACTTTTTCAGTACGAGTATAAAGTGTAAAACACCATTACGTCACAGATATTTCAACACACTGTATCGTCATATTTTTTTTTACGTAACAAAAGACAAATACTTGTGCAATATTTTTAGGTGGTAGCTGTTTCTTCTATCTAACTGGCGGACTAAATAGATATTTTTTGTCAACTACCCTATTTAGATACCTAATAATGTAAAGATAATCTGTGTTTGATTTTAATTTGTTGGATCTATGTGTGCAGCCTACTAGTCTTGTCATATTTTTTCTTTTTTTTGTGCTTCTTACATATTTAACTAGTTTGGCTTAATAGTAGGTATTTATTGAAGCAGACTAACTACACTTTCACACAATTTAAATAAAATAACTTCTTAAATTGGCACTTCAGTAACCATGCAAATAACAGGTATGCATGACATTGACATAATGAATATTAGAGACAAAGAAAAATAAAAAGTGTTTCCAGTAGTACTAAATCTAGAACGCTATAGAAACAACAAAAAATTGAGCTATATAGACATATACAAATACAACAACGAAGAGATTATTCCTGCCACTAAATCTAAGCAACAAAACGCCGTGTATCTACTAACTATGTTAACATAATCCATACAAATAAAATATCCAACATATCTAATATCAAATAAGTAGCACTTCTCTATTGACACATTATCGAAGGACGTGTCTTATAAGACTAGGAAAATCTGTTCACACTATATAAAGAACCCTTTTTGATGACACTTTTATAGCCCCCAAGCTTTTCCTAGAAGATTTCAATAAAATTTTACGTCACACCCACAAAATGTCGAACCGACAACTTAATATCGCGACAATGTACCAAGAACTTTATAAAAAAAAGTCGAAGAACAAATGTAATTCTCAGTTCGTAATACCCTCGAGATGGTATGACATCTACATAAGTACTGAACACAACCACAGGGCAAATCTATGTAGTTGTATGATAAAACTTAGGCCGTTTCTCATGTTTACTAACATAGTATATATTTCATACGTAAGAGACGAGACCTCTCAAACTTCAAGTTAAGTTCTGGAGCTTAGGCTCCCCGCTGAAACACTTAGATTGCGATTTTAAGTAAGTCTGCAAAGTTGTAAATTACTGTAACATGGGCGTAGGGGTATTTTCTTTGTCCTAGTATTTTCCCTGCCTCCTAACGAGGTACATTTTCTCGTAAAATAGTACACAGTTCTTAACTTAGATAGTAATACTTAGTCTCACATACTCGTTAGTAAATGGAGGGTGATTATAATAGAGAATGCTACATTGTGGCATAGTTTTCGTAGCGCGTGCTACGCCGTAGCAGTGCTACGGTTGCGTAGTCGCTACACCTAAGAATGTTGATTCGTTTCGAAAAATAATTCATTTGTTTTTATTTTGTTAAAATTTGTATACTTCATTATGCTACAAAAATGTTTTGGGCACTTTAGCTTTGGATATTTGCGACTGCAGTTTGACCCACTTTACAACTTTATTTTTTTTAATTAGATTTTTAACTATTATGGCGTACAGTAATCTACCTTTGACATGCCTTTCCTTCGAGGAATACAGTTAATAATAATTATATGTTCTGATGTACTCTGTTGCCCCTTTCCAACTCATGACCTAGATCTAGAACATAATTACCACACTGCGCCATGCATTCCAGTTGTCATCACACACTTTATAACTATTCAAATACAAGCCACAACCACGAGGGACCGCTTGTGGCATACATTTACATGATTGTATATACTAGACAATTAACTGGCCTCAGATAATTAGCTATAAATATGTTCTGTCAATAGTCATGTGGCATCAGCATTGTAATTACCGTTGAGACTTGAAAGTTATGACTTGTGTCGTCAGTATGCTGTAATGTTGTTGATATACTAATTTTCACAGATGTGTTAGAGGATAAAAATATATCTCATCTCATCAGCCTTATAATGTTCCCACTGCTGGGACACAGGCATCCTCTGAGAGATGTAATGGGCCTTAACCCTACACACGGGCCAAGTGCGGATTGGCGAATGTCACATGTCTTCGAATTTTTAGTTCTAGGATACACCGGTTTCCTCACGATGTTTTCCTTTACCGTTTTATGAGCAATGTTGATGAAATAATTTACACAAAGTAAAGCGCCTGCCTGGGTTTGAACTCACAACCTACGACACGTAAGTTGGGGCCGTTACCACTGGGCCACCCACAGACATAAATCTGACTAGATGACGCGATTGTATGTACTTGGCGTGCCATCGATCGTAATCTGTGCTTTTCTTTTAGCATTATCGGCACTGGAAATCCACCAAAATCTAGAAAAATGTCTTTTTATGCCATATTGAGCTGTAAAGAATGTATAGAAAAAGTTGGCCGAGGCATTGGAAATGTTTTCTTACATTGGTAAGTAAATTTGTTTTAAATTTGTTGTGAAAAAGTGGCATGCTTGGTTTTCATACAGATGCATGTCTGTGGGGCCTCCACTGCTCCATAAAAATACGTAGGGTCATATTGTTAAATTTTAATGACGCGTGCAAGTAGATATGCAGTATTATAAATGGAAAATTATGACTAATTCAGCTCTAGACAAGTGGCATTCGATGCCAGCGAAGGCGATAGTCGGAATGTCAAAATGTAAGTTTGACATCACGTGATGTTTCGATATCACTTGTCAATCCCATAAAATGTTGCCTTTTTGACATTTGCTATCACCATGCTTTCGATAATGGGTTGTCACTTGTCTAGGGCCTCTGACTCTTATCATAAGACAAACCGTATGACCAAACTTTGGTTAAGTAATAACTGCTGCACGCCCACGGGTTCATGGGTTTAATGGTTAAGCTACTCTCCCCAGGCCAGGGATGGTTCAACATCTATCACATACATAATCGTGATTCACCGTCGACCACATCATCGCTTACCATCAGTAAAATAGTGGCCAAGCGCGAGCCTATAGAGTATAAAAAATATACTTTGGCTCCTCCAAGCCTGGAAAAGCAGGTTAAGCCGTAGGTTCCAATTGTCATTTCACATTCATGATAATAATTATTTCAACCTAAAAACATTCACTGCAGGAAATAAACCTAACCCCAAGCCTTGCCTCTTTGACCGGTCCTGTACTTCTCGCATGCAGCTGACTCGCAGATAGTCTATACCGCCAGTAGCTGAAGTTAAAATGAGAATCACGTCTAAATGTCCAGTTGTACATTTTTGGAAAAAATATATGTTACATTAGACCATTTTTTTAATCATTTGATCTATGAAAATTTTGAGTTTTATTCGTATAACATAGTGTAATTCATTTTTAAAGTTATAACTAACACGGACCAAACAACGACTCTCGCACCAAAATTGCCGGGATTATTTTAATTAAATATTCACCATCTCATAGACAATTTAATTATCTATATTTGGCTTTAATAATAAGGAAAGTACACAAACTACCGAATTTCGGTTCACGCAGGTTTGAAAGGAGTGCGCGTTTTGTTCCCTCGAGGTCGTTGGCGACTGTCGTCATCTTAACTCATAGTTAATATCAAAAATACCTTAACAGATTAAGTATCGGAATTTCCCAGACACACAATTTAACCAAATTAAATGTCAATTTATTATACAAAGCAGCAAAACTTTATTGTTATACTAGTAATTCGCCACGATATTACCCCGAACAGAGCGAAGGACACAAAGCAATAACTTAAATAAAATTAAGTTGTCATTTCAAGTTAATAGCCTACATAAAAGTTAGGTCTTGCTATATTGAATGTTGTTATTTTATTACAATCGGGCAACATGAGACAATAGTAAACCTTTTTTATATTTTTAATTTTGGTACCTAGACGAATTTTATTTTATGAATGTTATGTTTTTATATCGTTATCTTGATCTTGTCCTTTTTGATAACTACTTTTTTGAACTAACTGTTTATCTGTCTAGCATAAATAAACATCTTGAGCAATGATGAAAAGTTTGTATATCCCTTTATAACACGCTTTTATTAGCTTGGTATGAATGTATCTACATATGTATATGTATCTATGAAACTTCTTTTTTTCTTTTTATCGGATTCTTTGAACGTAATTTTCATCCCCTTCAAAACGTCAGATTAATTTGAATATTTATACACGTATCAAGGACGGACAATGCAATAATTAAAAAAAATAATAATGATAAAAAAGAAACAAAAAATATGTTGTATCTTTTTATAACTAAAAAATAAATAATGGTTTTAAAACACACGCTTTAATAGAAAACCAAACCAAAAAGTAAAAAATATTTTTTCAATAAATTTAAATTAAGAAAAACAAAAATATGTATTTTTTTGCAAAAAAGCTTGGGTTGCTAGATTTGAATTGTTATAATATTTTATTGACAGATATTGGTAAAAGTAGAATAATATTGAAAATATCTTAAAAACCCTACGGTATTTTTGAACTTTCATTTTTGTATCACAATAAAAAAAAAATCCGTTTAAAGTCAAGTGCTGATTTCATTATTTGTTACGTTTTCACGCCTAAAACTCTGCACTATTTTTGATTAATTTTGACATGGGGTTATATGGAACTCGGAGAAGGATCAAATATACCTACTTTTATTCCGGTATTACTTTCCTTTGGGATTAGTTCCGACTTTTATGCAGGCGTGGCCACTGGCAGAAGCTGGTTATGCATATTAATATGTTCGAGAATAGTCCCTTCAGAAATTCATATTCAACTCCAAAAACAAATGAACTTGAAATAAATCCACTTCAATAATGCAACGGCCGGAATTTAAATCTCCTCCCGATAGTTATCCCGACCATTCCCGTTCAATTGAGTCCGGACCGAGGACCAAGTGATTAATTGGTCAACGAATCAGACCCCAGGAACCTTTCGATAAATAAAGTCATCTCCCTTCTCACCTAAATTTCGTATCTACAAGGACAGCGCCTAATTAATTTTCTTCGTTACTAATTGCTACAGACTTCATTTAAAGTCATTTATCTTTATTAAACCAATAGGACTATATACTACTTTCTTGTTAATTACTTAAAGATCATGTCGCAATTCACAAGCAAGATACGCCAAGTCAGTCTTTTCTAGAAAGAGATGACGAGACGATTTGTTCTCTCACTATGAGGGCGAAGGTTCGATACGGCACGTGCAAATACTGTCTGGCAGGATTTGGGTTAGGCCTTTGTCTTACAATGAGAGAGGCCATTCCTCGACAAAAAAATCACAAGCCCGTCAATCAATAGGTACTGTACATAGTGAATATTGATTTTTATACGTACCTATATTATAATTATTATTCTAAGTATTTAAACTTATTTTCAGTTGCTGATCGTAGTCACTAAACTTAAGTTCAGAACTGTTAATTTTCAGGTTCGATGAATTTTCCGCTACCTACCGTTTACTCACATTTGAATACTAAATTGAATTTAAATAAATCCCCTTAATATACATGACGAGGACTTATTAGACAATTATCTTCTATGCAATTCTTAATTACTAGGGAAGTATTTCGAGGGCAAAGACGAAGTGCGTTCATTCAGCGATATTATATCAGGAAGTCCAAAATGTATTTATCTATAACTCACTATAAGTCCAGGTGGTCACGATGTTTTTCCTACACCGTTGTCAGCGATGTTTAAATAACCATTCGCAATCACTAAACGCAGGCTATACAAAATAACCCTTTGGCCAATTTTATTCCTCGTAATAACTTGTTCAATCTAAACAAGAACAGTTTATACTTTTGATAATACCGCCATCTAGCGAAACCTAATTGAACTACGTAGTACAATCAACAAAACGAACGCAATGACCCAATCATTGGTCTAGTACTGCATCGCGCTTACGAAACGTTCGCACGTAGTTATAACTTTCTGGTTGCGAATATCAAACAGGCAATCCCTAGGCAGGCCTAGGCTATCGTAAATGTGGATCAAAGCCTTCAGTGTGTAGATCTCGAATTCTATACTCTAGATCTAGACTAAATATAATTATGAGAGTAAATATTTATTTGAGTTAGCTTGAGATCCGTATACCACAAGTACCTACTACAACACAAACTAAGATTGGTAGTGCTTAGAGGCCACTTCTGTTTGAGATATAATTCCTGTGATGTAATATTAATGTACTTGTAAACACACATTAAATATCTGTATACATACCTCCAACGCTTAGCTAAGAGCTAATAGTTTGCTTACTTAGTACTGGGCGGAAAGTCCGGGCAAATATATACTTTTTACAGAAACCCATGCGGTGGACTAATTAAACAAAAGAATATCTTTTGAACGATTCTTAATTAGGAAGTATTTTGAGGTCATAGACATAGTTCGTTCAAACAGCGATATATCAGAAAGTCCAAAATTCGTTTGTCCTCGCACTGGAGCGGCTTGCAGCTAATACAACAATGGAACACAATCTTATAATTAACTCACTATAAGTCCAGGTTTCCTCACGATGTTTTTCCTTCACCGTGGCCAGCGATGTCCAAGATAAACTTAGAAAGTACATATGAACTGAAAAAGTCACATTGATACTTGCCCGGATTCAAATCTACGACCTCAAGCACGAAAGGTAAACTCTTAGCCACTGGGCCACCACGATGTGATGTATAGGACTGACCGCACTACTAAAATATCTCGCTGTCAACCGACTTCATACAGTATTTATCTCTTATAATTTACTAGATAAATTGTGATTTTTTATTTCTAAACTGACAGCAGTCAATGACCTTACTTTTTTTTAATTGTTGCAAGGGCGGAGCTTGTGTTGTAGGTAAGGCTCAATCATACATGATTTAACGAAACGATGTGACATGACTCCTCAATTTAATTTTACTAATTGGTATAAATATTATTTTTATGAATACAATCGTAACATATTTAAATATAAAAGTATTAGTATACACATAGAACATAAACTTTTATTGTAATAAATAAGAAATCAATAATAAAATAAATGCCATAGATATGTTTATTAACAAATATATTAATATATATACAAATGATTAAAAAAAATACAAACCTATATACAAATATAAAGGGAAGAGGGAAAGGGGCGTAATGTGCATCAAAATATTCATCCTTATCGATGTCAATGGGAAACGTGCCCAGAACGCTGGCAGCATTGCCACGTTGAATGGCCATGCTGATTCTCTGCCGAAGAAAAGGCAAGCCTTCTGGCCACGTGAAGAGTCAACGAGCTTTGTGCTCATTTATCGAAAAACTCGATGCGCACTCGTACCCCATAGACCTAATGTTTCAAAACCCAAACGGCTCAAACATATAACTTCCAATAAGGTTGTTATATTTGCGCCGTTTGAGGTTTTCTACACCGGCAGCAGCTGCCCCAACACAGCCCGCCGTACTTTATATATCATTGCACTTCTTTTTTGTCTTTTACTCCAGGTTTGTTGGTGTTGTGTTGTGCCTGTGTCGAATAAAAATATTTCTATTCTATTCTATTCTAAGAAGATGGGATGGCGCAAAGGTGTCGACACATGTTGCATCCCACGCCAAAGGCCTACCCACCTTCTAAGGCATTATGGTCATCCCGTCTGGTCTCTGCCCATCGTCGCGTGCCAAGCCATTGTGTTCTAAAACAGCTGTCACCCCGGCGGTGACAATAGCCCGACGTATAATGTCATTAATGCTGGCGTGCTGCGCTATCCGGCCCCTCCTACTGCAGCAAAGGCCATGGTGACCGAGGCGGTCGACTGCTTTACCACATTGACAACGATGTGGAACTCCGCTAGGAGCAACCAAATGCAGACATGTAGCGATCCGGAATCCGTCACTCAACATAGTTGGGTGACGGTAGTGCCTTTAGCGAGCCATAGATAGAATAAAATGATATAAATGAGTAGAAATTAAATAAGGCCCGCTAGTTTCTTAACAAATGTTGCTGTGAAATTCGAGAAGTTCCATTTTCGATTGACTTCGATGTTCGATCAACATTCTTTCATTCAGGATACGACACTATTTTTACGTGGCAACCCCCCAAATTTCAGTTTAGTCTACGAAATCAAAAATCGAAATCATAGATTAATTGAATGTGAACCCAAAACAAGCACAGCAGAAACTGAGTAGAGATGCCGATTGGAAAAAATTCAAAATGTATGGAAATGTCAAACACTATCGAAATTTAATGTGATCAATCCCTTCATCATCATTCTTTTAACATTCCCACTGCTGGGACATAGGCCTCTCCTCTGTGAGATAAGAAATATGCCATAATCCATCACGCGGGCCCAGTGCGGGTTGGTAGATGTCACATGTCTTCAAATTTTTGGTTTTTTTTTTAGAGTTTTTTAGAGTTTCCTTACGATGTTTTCCTTTATCGTTTTTAGAGCAGTGGAGATGAAATCATTTACACAAAGTAATGCACCTACCTGGGTTCGAAACGACCTACGACACGTAAGTCGGGACCGTTACCATTGGACCACCACTGCTCCATCACAAGTGACATTCTAACATCGAAAGCGTGGCGGTAGTGATTCGAAAAATGACAAAAAGAATGAAGATGTATGTATCAAAGTATATATTGATATTAAATAGTTTTTTTTTTAATATTTGTTTTCTATATTTGTTTTTCCATTAAGTTGCACCTACCATATTTTATCTCTGCACCACCCTAAGGTCGACTGATAGAAAATGCCTAAGGCATTAAGTCCGCCCTTGTACTTGTGCATAAAGTTTAATAAATAAATAAAAATGTATGGGAATGTCAAACGCTATCGAAATTTCACATGATCAATCCTATGTATTTTTTTTAAATTATAGTCTCGGTTTTATTCCATTTGTCTAAAGCCTCTGACAAGTATCATTCGACGTCAGAGATGGCGATGGTTGGAATGCCAGAATGTAAAGGTTTGCAGCTTCAAACTGCGAATTTGCAGTCGGGAAAAAACACTTAGTAGAGATAAATAATCACTTTTTTTATATACAAACCATTTACCTAACTGCGTGGTACCTACTCCAATTTATTTTAAACCGCCTTTATGAAATTGAACCAATTACTTCCTAACTCAATCTTCGGGACCTTTCTTGTGTCAACTCAAAACAAATAGTAGACCTAATTACATTTCACACACCGCTTACAAAATTCAAAAGGGAATTATCATACGCACAGTATTACAATTCCGTCCGCTTTCAACTCAATGTGGAACTATTGAATAGACAATAAGTAGGGAACAATAACAAAGATTGTACGTAAATACAGAGAAACTTATTATCTGTGTTGTTCAAACATTGTTAGGGCGCGTATGGAGAAAAGGGGTAACTTAAGCACAGTTATAGCGCGCGGCACGTAAGTTGAACAAAAATGTACTTACGTTTTATTGAAATTAAACGATTTAAACCGAAATTAATACCTTATAAATACCGTTGACATTATACAAATTGTCAACGGTTAGGTCGTACAAAAAGAAGAAAAGTCAGTTTAAATCGTTTAATTTCAATAAAACGTTAATATACTTTAGTTCAACTTACGTACCGCGCATTATAGGTACTTCGTTGTTTAAAGCGGAGGTCTCCAAGATACAGAAACTTGTGTCTAGCGGTTTTAATGGCTTCAATTATTTAAGAAATTCTTACACAGATGGTTGTATGTTCTCGATCCTATTTAAAGGTCATTCGGCTTTTGTACCTCTGTGACCCATCCGTCATTCATAAATGTTTTTTTTTTTTCGATATGAACTTGCTCTTGCCACGCTTGTTGGGAAGCGACGAGGTCTACGATGGACTAATCTTGTCCAGAAGATCCATCAGCATACAAGCATTAATGGCCATCTTTCCACACAGTGCAAGTGGATCTCAACTCTAACGTTGGAAGATAACGCAAGGTCCTAATGACGTGTAATGAACTTACATCTCAACTTTGCTAGACTATAAAAGCAAGCATAACAAGCAAACTGTTACTCGTAATAGTTTCTTTAATGAAGCTGGCAGTGTTGATTTATTTTGGCTTTCTCAAATATTGCACTAAACTTACGACGGGCTCTTTTCTGTATTTGTGCCCGTTTGTTTGCAATACTCCATGCCCCATAGTGCTGAAATATGTAAAATTTCACTTACTTACTTAGGTACATTGACCTTTGAAGAATGTTATGTATTTGCTGTCATTCTAGTTATGCCTACTGAGCAATGAAGCTATTTACGGTACCAAATGTGTCTGATAGAGTTTTCTCTCCCTACTATATTACCTACTTACTTCGATGTGTTAATATTTAATAACAACTCTCAATATACAGTTAAGGTACTACTTTAGTTTTGCTTACGATTTCTGGAATTATAATTCCGAGAATATTATATAACACCCTAGCTTCTGTAAGTAGTTTTGCCCTCGTGAAAGGGAACATGTTTCCGTAACAAAAAATATTGTGTCTAATAAAGATTAGACACATTTTGAGGAATTATGGTATGGGGAAAGCTCCATATCATAATTCCTCAAAATTGATTCAGCGGTATAGGTGTAAAAGCGTGGCAAACGGACAGATAGACAAACAGGCGACAGGCAGAATTAGTATTTCATTTATAATCATTTGTATGGATTTATTTTCATTATTACGTATTGCCAAAACTTCAAAGACTGGTTATCTATGAAGTTTCTGAAGTTTTGAAACTTAATTATATAATTTGTCTTAGTAAAACGTAGGTCCTAGCATCTTAATATTATAAATTTAAAGTTCTGCATGTTTAATGCGGTTAATGAGTAAAGCGCTTGCAAAAGTTAATTTATAGCGGCTATACACCGTCACATACGAACTAAAAAAAGTTCTAAACGTTCTATCCATCTGATCGGCAGATCCTTCTGTTTCAATAGTAAGCGGAACTTTTTACCCGGTTCCGCATACCTCTGTATTCGTCTTTACAGGTGATCCTCGATAATGTACGTCATATTAATCAATCTGCATAGCATTTGCCTGACTATTGCTGAGTACTAGTATTTTACATCGAGCAACTGCTTATCTGACATCCACAACCCAGTAACTGGGTAACACAATACCCCTTGGTAAACTGGTGTCATATCTCAGGTTTCTGACTACCTATAACGAATGTCAAAGATCTTCAAATGACAGCAGGGACTAACGCCTTAACGTGATTTCCGAGGCACGGAGGAAACTCGTTATGTCATATTATGATTAAAAAACTTAACTTACCAAAATCATGTATAAAAATATATTATCCTTATATTTTATGTTATTCATAGTCCGCAGAAACCGCATTCCGTTGAATCATGTTACTGGAACATTACACGGCTGTATTGTTTACGGCCGACATAAAAGAATGTGTTTTTATCGCACATATACACCCACGCGTCTACCTACCCGTAGATAACTACCGTCATAAGGACGTGAATGCTAAACTTTGCTGAATACTTTTTTATCAGGCGATGTTTTTGATAAGCTGGCGATTTTTGAGATAATATTTTTCAGAAAATATCATAAAACTACAAGATTTTCTTTAAGCAGTGACTACATCACCGTTTCCCATCAGGCAAGACTGTCATCAAAGGCAAGCAAGCAAAAAAATATTTCAGTGATTCGAATTTACCAAAATTGTAATTCTGGTAAATTCTAGAAACATGTCTCACTAACTGTGTACAGATAGTGAGACATGTTCCTAGAATTTGAAATTTAACGTCTAACGCTATCAATAAATATAAATACTTCATGCGAAAAAGGTCCAACGGCGGACTTAACGTCTTAGGCATTCTCTAACAGTCAACAAAGGATGGTGAAGAGATAACATGGCAGGTGTATTGTTTAGTAATAAAAATAAAACCAGTTAATAACATATTCAAATAGGTAAACTGCACGAACATGTATATTGAAAACTAGCTGTGCCCGCGACTTCGTCCGCGTGGAATAGTGACTTTTCGGGCAGCATATTTTGAATTACATATACCGTCGTTTGGGTAGCTAAAAATACGATCACAATAAAAAACACTAACACTATAAATAATAATCCCAAGTTACGTGTCCTGTCACAATAACAAAACAAAATCACAATTGTCTGCGCGCGAGTTCGGCAAAACAAAAGCGGCACAGGAGCTTCCGTGTTACGTAACGTACGTTCCGGAAGGATAGCATCGGCGCACTGACCACTGGGGCGCCCCACTTACCGATTGCAAGGATCTAGAAATTAGAATGCAATAACAACTCACTGACCTATTTCCATTTCTTTTACGCACGGGATGTTTTGCAATGACTTGCGTCAGAGCGGCAACAACGCATCGTAGGTTATACTCTTATCATAATCAGCTGTTAGGAAAGATACATCGTGTTCAAACGGGGCAAAAACTTAAAAAATCATTTGCGACTAAACTACTGCTCCTATTTAATTGATTTTTGGTACAGAGCTTGGAAATGGTACCTAGAGTTTAAAGGAAAGCCCCTCTGTCGTATCAACTCGGCATAGCCACGGACGCGCAGGCGCGAGGCGTGTACGTACTCTGATAGAATACCTTAACAAATGTTCGCCGTGATTCTTTAAATTAACATAACTTTTTTATTTATGAACCGATTGACATGAAGTAAACACTAAATGTTAAGTGAAGCTTACTACAATATATGGTGAAAACCGCATCCAAATCGAATAAGCCGTTTCTGAGATTAGCGTGCACAAACACACAGCCAAACAGACAAACAGACAAGAAAAATAATAATTACAGTTTTGGGTTCGGCATCGATATAATAACAACCCCTGCTACTTTTTTTTTATATATTTCCATTGTACAGACACCACTTTTCTAGAATTTTATTATATGTATAGATATAGATAATATATACGTATATAAATATATTTATTAAGTATCAGAAAAGAAGAAAGTGAGATGATTCTGCTTAGTTGTTTTCAAAGTAAAGCCGCAAAATAAAAAATGATAAAGAAAAACAACGCCAGTCCAGTCAATATTCGCTATTTTGATGAAGCAAATGAGACACCAAACTGAAAATAGTTCAAGGACATAGAGTCCGATACATTTTCACTAATGGTATTCGAAATTAATAAAAAAAAATATTACAAAAACAAAAAACCCGACTGCTAAAAAATACTTAACTGAAAAGAGAAAAACAAGTACTAGGTATAATTTATACATTATAATATTTGGTTTATTTCAGACTTTTTAGTTTTATTAATGAACGAGTTCTCCAAATAAGTTATGTGGTAAAATATTATTTATTTTAATATCAAAGTTACGCATTTTTCCATAAGGTACCCATATTGAACTTATGACATCAAAAAAAATTGTATCACCCCCTTTTTTAATATTTAAAAATTATAATTCTATGTCACTCCCACAATTGAGGCGAATCCAATGACACCTTTCAAGTCATAATCCTTCAAGCCATTTGGGCTTGAAGGATTATGACATATATACGCACGAAAACATTATTCCTTTAAGCTTTAAAGAAACAGCCAAAACTAATCATCACATTCGGTAAGACAAATCGAGTCAAAAGTGAGTATTATTTGCATAAATTGGGATTCCACTTTAATGTCGGTCTTTTGAACCCGTCTTAATATGATGGAATCTTTAGTAATGCGTCGTCGCGGGCTCGACGTGTCAGGTTTCATTCTAGATGAAATATGTTTGAGATTCTGGATAATAATCTAGGATGAATTTTGCTGGGATTTCATGACTCTTATCTTACCAAGAATTTAACACTGAAAAGATGTAAGAATACTTCAAAAGAATAGAATATCATGTAGTTAAAAGTATTTTATAAGTTTTTTACACCACTATTAATTTTTCAGTCTTCACCTCTACGTTCGTCATCATCATCTTCCGCAGCCCAACTTTGGCCACTGTTTCAATCTTATAAAATCATATCTCATTCTCATATGAGTTCAATCAATGTGTTTTGGTATGCCGGTGATTGACGGTACTCCCAAGAGGAAGTTCCGGTGACGGACTGTCACGGTGGGTTCAGGGGAGAGTGCTAACGGGTGTCCGTGTTGCTGCCATAAGCGGCACTAGACACGTGGGAGTCCCACATAACTGCGCTATCTCTCCGAGGTAGCACAGTATGCATGAGCACTTACGAGCACTACTTATTATGCCTACTTCGTCCAGTTTATACCCTCAGTGACAGCAATGTCGTCTAGTCCATCTCGCCGACGAACATGCTCATCTTATTTTTCAGTTATGATATAAGATTTCCATGCACATGTGGCAAAGAATCGACCATCAATTTTACCCTAGATTTTACCACTGATTTAACCTTACAAGCTTAGTGAAAGAAATGTCAAAGTTTTGCCTCAAAAACCCAACCAAAAAATAATTTGTTCAGAAACTAAAACCCGACTACTGAAAAATCACGCTCTAAAAAGTATGAAACAAGAAAATATTCTCTTCTGAAATTGTTATACACAAACTATTCGATATATATCAGTTATTAAATGAACAACACATATTCAAGAGGTTTTCAGGGGATAACCGCCGATATACATGCACACATACCGGTCAAAAACATAACCCGACCTTTTGCTTCGCCGTAGTCGTGTAAAATAATAAAATATCCTCGATACCTACCTTTTATACATGTGGAAACTTGTAATAAGCAATTTTCCCTACCTACGAATACTTTTTATGTTTGTTATTCTTTTGTAAACTTTCTGTGTAATAGAATAAATAAATAATTCATTCGTAATCACAATCACTAACAGCACCCGTTTGTTCCAGCGCTCCTCGGTGACTTGTCTGTAATGGGGAACACGGCGCGCGGAGTAAAATCCGCTTTATGTCTATCTCTTCTACATGGCTTCCTCTTCCTCATCGGTAAGTACCTTAGCGTTGTGTACCGTGTTATACAGTAGAGGTCGATTTAAATCTAATGGCGGCTTAGAAACAAGAGGCTTCGTTGTCCAGTAGCAAATTCAAACGCCAATGGGGATGAGGAGTGTGGGACTGAGCAAAGAAAATGCCGCATCAGAGCCGCCATTAAGTTTGTACCGACCTGTACATAGAATATGGTTATTTTAATAAATGTTACTCTTTTTGAGAGCTGTTGTCGTTTTTCTAATGGCATGTGGTTGTTTTATTTGAAAGGTAACGGAAGGGTAGGTTTTTTCTGATATTTTTAATGTTGGAGAGATTGCAGGAGTTTATTTGTTCCTGTAGTACCAAATAAAAAATTGTAATGTCATGCAATGAAATGGTGAATTTAAGTAGCTTTGAAATATAGGGTACTGAAAAATACCGTTAATTTCTGATTTTAATTTCGTGGACAAACTGAAATTTGGGGGTTTTCACTTTATCTTAGCATAAAAATAATGTCGTATCCTGAGTGATCAAAAGTTAACCGAAAATCGAAGTAGCTTGAAAATGGAACAATTTCACAGCAAAAAAAATACATTTGTTATGAAACCTATTTAAGTATTTAATTTTCCTTGCCCTTATTTAATTTCTAATCATTTATGTCAGACTTGATTCTATCGATCGCATTTATTTTATTGTTGATTTATTACAATAAACGTTTATGTACTATCATCTATCAAATCATCTTTTAAATTGGTCCAATATTGGAGGAGGAAATAGAAAAGTGTTAAACCTCGAATTAAGAATTTTTACTAAGGAAATTCAGTCGGTGCTCTCTGCCCTTATTTTCTCTTAAGGCGATATGTACACCCCAGTGTAAACGCAGTACTGGCCGTGCGCCCGCTCGATGCAAAAATATCAATTTTGAACCTCCTTTTGAACAGTTTTGATTGCAAATTATTATTTGATTTACATATGCTATGTCAGTTATGAAGAAATTCCAGCCATCAATTTTTCTGTGTTAAAATATTTTTAAACATCCAAGTCGTTTTGGAGGAGTATCCAAAAGTTGCGAAAAATATCGTGTTGCAAGTTTTTTTTAAAACAAAACTATTTGTTATACGAAAAAACCAACTAATGTTCATGAAACACTAACAAATATATTTTTTTTTTCAAACCTTTTAACCTAGCCGTTACTAAGGAGTATGCTTCAGAAAGTTACCGTTTTACGGCAATAAAGCGTATGTAGGCCCTTAAGGCCCTTCCTGATGACGCGACGCAATTTAAATTACGTCGAAAGGTAATATCGCGCATGTATTATCTAAGAAAAATTGAAGTGCATATCGGTCGAATTGTACCGCATTGCGTGCATGCGAACATATTTGTAATTTTACTTAGTAAAAATCGCATAGCGGTGTAATGTAAATCGAATTGCATCTCGCCATCAAGAAAGGGTTAGTTTACATAAGACGATAATGTAGTTTATATTATATACCAACATAATATATAAAATTACAATAAGTGCCTAAAGATTATTATATATATATATAAAGAAAACACATAACTACTATAAAATAAATAAATACCTATAATATATAAGATCACGGGATAGAAGAAAGATAGTATTGTTTGACAAGCTTTAAAAAAAAAAAGATGATACTTTTAGCGTCACGGATCTTAGGTGGAAGTGAGTTCCTCAGTCGTACTGCATGGACAGAGAAGGAGTGGGAATAGAAACGAGTTTTATGGGATGGGAAATTGAGGTGGAGTATAAGGCGAAATCCACACAGGACATCAGCTAAGCGTGTAAACGAAAAACGGTCGCGCAGCTAGCCAGGGTATGCAGGGTTAAAAAGGATGTTGAACAGGAGACATAATATGCGAGTGGGCCTGGGAAGACAGATAGCGAGCCACTTGAGATCCTTGCGGAACTGAGAAACATAGTCGTTAACTGAACTGAACTGAGAAACATTGACTTATGTCCATCAACTGGGCACAAAGCCAGGCTCCAGGCTACAACTGAAAAAAATATTTGAATTAAAAAATGTGGTTCGCTCGCAAAAAAACAATTTTTTTCCCATTTATTGTTGTAAACCTCACTCTTTTTTATTTAAAGGATTTTATATTTACAATAAGTAACTAACTAATAATTCATTCAGTAAAAGCCTTTTGCACTTTTTCTGCCTGTCTTTACTCTCATCAAAGCTTTCAAGCAAAGCCTTAAGTTTATTGAGGAAATATTAGCGAACATTAATTGGATCTGACTTAACTAACTTTTAGAGATAATGACTTTTCTGAACTGGCTGCAGCTAACTTCACTTTGGTAGGAGACAAGTAGCTATAAGGGTTATCATATTTTGTATTCAGTTTATATCTTAAAATTAATACAATTTTTTTTTTATTATTCTGCACACATTTTTTTTGACATGTATTGGTTTACCTCGATGTTTATAATGACATATATCGTATTAATTTTGAATTATATCTTCTTGTAATATATATTGTATTAACTTGACATTACAATTTTTTGTGACATATATTAGTTTAACTCGACATTACGTTTATTACTTGTGACATTTTCGTATTAATTTGAAATTATAATTCTTACTTGTGAAATGTGCCTATAGGAACAAATTTGCTTTTTTTTGTTTTTATTTGTGAGCTGTTGAATAACCTGTTGCTTAACTTGACATTATAATTAGTTCTTGTGAAATACATTGGACATGATTTGAAATTCAATTTTTTGTTACTTATACAGTATAAACTTGACTATAATCTTATCTTTAGGCATGTGTGGAATAAATTTGAAACTATATAATTTTCTATTGGAACATATTTTAAATGAATGTGACTCAATTTTCTAATAATTTAATTTACCTTCAAGTGTATCATAATAATTCTTTTTTTTGTAATTTTAATTATTTAATAAAAAAAAGAAATGGTCAACAGCCGGAGCAACCTGTTCAATAAAAGATGTTTTTTTTTTATAACGACTTACTAACACCAAAAAATGTATCGTAAAAAGACAAAACCTAGAAGAGGTCAATCACAAGAACAGTCAATAATTTGTGCATGAGCTATCACAGTCCAGGTACAGATTTATAGCCGCTATTAGGTCCCACTATGATATAGAGCAAGCCTAACGTCATTTATCGAACAGCTCCAAAGTTCACCTATCAATTTTTGAAATAGGTTTTCCTATTCCGATTCTGGACTTCTAGCTCCCGTATTTCTATTCTGAAAGCAATCTTCTTAAAACAGTTGTATGAATCTTGTGGAAGTTATTTTTGTACCAAACTTTCACACGAGTTATTTGCTAAGATGTTTTACTAAACCTAAACTAACCATTTACTATAAGTTCATTAAAACATAATAAAGATTATGATATTGTGTTCCGTTTCCAAAAAAAGTATCAAAAGTTATTGTTATATTTTTTTAAAGCCAACTAAAAAAACGTAATTAACGATTTTTTGCACCAGTACTTAAATTCGTTTCTCAAATTACTTATTTTGATATATAGAATCGCCCCATGGGTTGATACAGGGTACTCGTCTTCATTCTATATCTATTAATACACAAGTAGATACATTTTTATTGCCCATACTCCTGTCATAATCCCATCCTCGCCATCATGGCGAGAGTAGGTACCCCATTTTCAGCGATCACCGTACGGCAGGATTATGCTAAGCATTAGGATTACGTCCACCTCACATAGGTGCTATTTCCATCCTTTTTATTTAAGCCCTTCCTGCCGACGCGAGTTATTTTTAGGTTTTCAGTGGTCTTTAAAAACCCTTTTTCTATTTCATCCACCCCTCTTACGGACATTGCTGTCTATTTTTGGTAGACCAACATTATTTAGATACATACTTACGTAACAATCCGTAGTGTGTACAATAATACAGTACATGTTTCCTCTAACAGTTGTATTGATTTGAATTAAACATCTGTTAATCAGTTAGGTCGATTGTTCACGAGGAACCGCACGACACGATTTGCGGTCACGATTTTTAACACACGACACACTGCATATGGTCTGTCGTCCGTTCGTTTGTTCACTAGTCACGATTCTGCAACGACACTGCAGTTCACTTGTATTGTTTTATAAGCGCGTGAGTGAAGAACCACGCGTTAGCCGTACGGTGCGGTGTGTCGTGTCGTCTACAAGCGCATACCGGTTTTGTTCAGCCGCTAAATCGTCACCGCAAAAACCGCGACGACACAGCGGCATCGACGACATAGCCGAAAAACCGTATGAAAATCGTGTGGCGTGTGGTGCGGTGTCGTGCAATGAACAAACGGTCCATACAAATATATGAAGCTCTGAATCGTGACCACATTTTGCAGTGTCGTGTGTCGCGTCGTGAACAAACGGCCTTAAGGTATAGGAATATAAATAGTTAGTTACAATAACATGATTGTATTGTGTTTTAATAAATATTATTTCAATCTACTCGCATAATAAAAAAAACTAACAAACAACGCATAGTTTAACGTTTATTCAATGAAAGTGAATAACAAGTAAAATTTAAAAACCCCCGCGCGTTATCTTGCGCAAATACTCCGATTCAAATAGTAAAATGCCCATATCTTTTGAACGGCTGAACAGATTTTCATCAAACATAATGTCACTTTTAAACAAAGAAAAACTAAATCGATATCGGTTCATCCCTATAGGAGCTATGAGGCCACAGAAAGATACTCAAATACACAAATACACAGGTGCACGTGTCAAACTTATGAAACCCCTCTTTTCCGGCGGGGATTAAAGGACTTTAATAGGATATGGAAGTTTGTTTTATATTGCAGTTTATAATTTTAACCGTCGAGAAATCCTATATCAACATACATGGGTTTTAGTCAAATATTTAGTAGTTAATATTTCATTCGCAAGGAGTATGTAAGGATCGTAGTCAGTGGCGTTCTGTAGTTTCTGCCTATCCCAATGAGCAAAAGGCGGAGTTTGTGTTTGTAAGAGTATTTTATTCGCTTCAAAACATATAGAATGTAATATTGGGAAGTGGGTGCGACAAATATACGGACAGATGGACGGGACGAACTTTTTATTGAACCCTAAAAATGAGTATGAAGAATATGATCCCATACTGCGTACTTCTCGTCACAGTTCTAAAGATAAACTAAAAGTATTGGACCCTGCAAACGATCAGCTGTGATCGATCACTTTTTATGTACCTAGCGAATGTAGTTCCAATATTTTATTAATAGAAATGTTGGACAGAACATAGATATTAAATAAAGGGGTGCTCAAAAAGTTGACAGGAATCGATTAGTCGATAGCGAGAACTTTTCTAGTCGATCACAAAAAATCGCTGAAAATATTTAAAAAAAATTGGCTAAGTGCGTGTCGGATTTCGCACTTTTAGAGTTCCGTACCAATTTATCAATATATTGGTATTTGTAGAGTGTATAGACGGAGAAACGGACAGACGGACAGATGATCAGATGGACAGACAGACAGACGGACTTTCTCACAGACGCACAGACGCACAGACCGACAGACGGACAGACGAACAGACGGACAGATGGTCAGACGGACAGACGGACAGAGCGACAGACCGACAGATGGACACGTGAGTGACAACATTATGGTTCCGTATGGACCCTTCGGGTACGGACCCTTAACACTACGGTTCACGCGCCTCAAAAAGGTTCATGAGTGCTCGCGTGGGCTACCCTTGTAGCCCATTTAAAATCGAAATAAAACAAAAGATAATGGTTTCATTTTAAAATAAAACACATTTATTGTTATTATTGACATTTATTAAGTAAAATGAAATTATAAAATTATCTCTTCTTTCTTAAACTAAAAAATATTAACAAAATTTCAGACTTCTTAAAAAATCACATAATTTTTACGTCTTTGAGATCAATCAACTTTTGGTAAATTTTTTAAGTTTTTTTTTAAATAAAAAAAATTAATTTTCGTTACACGAAGGGCAAATTAGAATTTGGTGATCACTGCATATACGCCTGTAGCATTTTGAGCAAGTTTTCCTTGTGCTGCGATCGCGAATTCTGCTACAAAACGCACAGCGTGCAACCCCGCCACGAATTGGTACACTTCCTTGTTGAGGAACTTCTGAAATGTTCAACAATAGTTTGGCTTTTGTTTTGATGCTTCTTGGAACATTGTCTTTATAAATACGTTCTAAAATTAATGGTTTCACAAGCTCAAACCCCAAAGAATGAAGAAAAATGCGTCTGATGACGTTTGTATTTGAATTATTCAGCTGATGAATAACTAGGCCATTTATGGCGGCAATATTCAATAAATTAAAAAATAATGTAAGAGGCCAACGTCTACTATTTCTAGATACGTCATATTGACGACACATCCTGTCCACAATATCCACCCCACACTTTGAGTGATTATAAAAAGTTATGATTTCAGGCTTTTTTGCGTCGCCGGTAGTAGGATCGATTGCGTCATCGTGGTGCATTGTCGACAATAATAAGACTGTTTTGTTCCTTTTTGGCACATAACTGACTAGTGTACAGTCTTTCTGAAACCCAAATAAAGAGCTATTTATTTGTCGGCCCTGACTAGTCTTAAAATTGGTGGGTATTTCTGGTTTGTTGCTCTTGAGAGTGCCGACAACAGTAATTCTTTTTTCCAAAAGCTGCAATGCCACAGGATAACTGGTAAACCAGTTATCCATCGTAACATTACATCCCATATTTATAAGTGGCTCTAGTAATCTGTTGGTAACGTCTGCAACTTTGTTGGATACACGAAATGGGCCTTCTGGTTGTTCACCACAATAAACTTCAAAGTTGTAAATATACGGGCATTTTGTGTCCACTACCATAAATATTTTTATTCCAAATTTTGCCGGTTTATTGGGTAGATACATAATAAAACCACATCGACCTCTAAATGCTACGAGTTGTTCATCCAACGTCATGTGTTCACTTGGAGTATAATATTCTAGGCAGTGGTTTCTCATACCCTCAATAAAGTACCGTATGGCAGCAAGCTTATCAATTTCTTGTCTTTGAGGGCGATCGCGGATGTCATCAAATCGCAAAGATCGTAGTAGGAAACGAAATCTATTTATCGACATTGTGAGATAGACCAGTTCAAAGCCTGTCCCAATGGAGTTGTCCCAAAAGTCTTTAAGATTTTGACGTCCTGATCTATTGGCTCCGATTACTATAAGTAACCCAACAAACGCTCTCATTTCAATGAGAGTCGTAGGCTTCGCATCGCGTTCTCTTTGGTATTTATTCTTTATAGTATTTATATATATATTTGTACAATTTACCAAGGCTTCAAAAACATCAGTGTCAAAAAATAACTCGAAACATTGAAGGGGTGTGCTGGCATTACAAGCAGTACCTTTTGGTCCTAAAGGTCTTTGTATAATATTGTGGGAACGTACCCTTGTTGCAGGAAATGGACGCTTCTTCCATTCAGTTTGATTTCGTGACTTATAAGTGGCTAAATCTGCAAGCGGTACACTGTCATCCGAATCACTGTTTTGTTCAGCAATCTCATCATTTTCATCATCTTCCTGCTCGGTGTCAGTTTCATGCGGAGAATGAATTATATTTTCTTCTTCTCTCAAATCCTCTTCCTGTTCGCTTTCAATAAAATCATCCTGATCTGACTCCTCTTCTAGCCATCTCAACAAGTTTTCTTCCATTCTGCGTTCCATATTTCCGATCTGTTTATAAAATACCAACAAAAAGTAAGTTTAAAATTCATAAATATAAAATATAATACCAAAATTAATAAGAAAAGATAAATATTTATCTCAAATTAAAAAAAAAAAACGCACCTTAAAAGCTCCGCCAGTGCACGCATGGGCTACATACGTAGCCCAATAACTTTAAATCGTTATTACTCGCACGTGCGCCAGCGTCGAGCGCTCACGCCACACTAAACGCGTCGAGCAACAACCAATCGGAGCTTAGCTAGAGGCTCAAAGTTAAATCACACGATTTCGTAAAGTAATGAACAAAAACAATACCCTGGGCTACATATGTAGCCCGTGCGTGTACTCGCGTGTTAAAAAGGGCGGTAGTCGTTTAGGTATATAACGACATTTGGACCGTTTATGATATAACTACATACCCATATTTGTCAAAAATGATAAATAATTGTCCCATTTTTTGTGCCAGATGCTGTTCCATAAAGAAGAAAACGTATGAAAGCAACTAGCACAATTGTGAGATTGTCGGCTTGCCACCTGTCATCTTTCGGTTTTATTTATTAGGTCCCTGTAGTACACTACTACTACTAACTATCATATTTATATACACAAAAGGTAAACACATTAAACTACTCATCTTATTTCACCTGGGTTCGATTGATCTTAAGCTTTCTTTTTTCGTAGTAGTTCTGGCAGGTTAACTGTCGATCGCTTACTGTCCAAAATGTTTGACTTAGATTGCCAACACGAAAAGTCATAACACCAATGTGCAAGTACATAGCTTTGATGGTACATAAAGCTGGAATTACGTAAGGATTGAATGAGCGTTACGTATAAATATTTTACGAGGAATGGCTTAGGAGTGTGTTTGTGCGAGATTTGATTTGTCGCGCTCCGTTCCCTTTAATAAAAATACCAAACATACTGATTATTTCCATTTCCAGTTTGAATTTCGAATCTAAAAGCCAGTCACGGATTAGTAGCGATGGGCAATCAACCGTGATCATTCCCAGTTATTGGAAGTACACCCATACCTAGCCCATCCTTGAGTCAAAGGTCAAATAGGTTCAGAAACACGTGTTTTGCATTACTTCTAACTCATTGCGATATATATGGTCAAGGAAAGACAAGAGTATACAACACAACTTTTATTCGAACCCTATAAATTTTTCACGAACCTCCGCTTTCTGAGTAAAGAATTTAAAATTGAGTATC
Source organism: Orthosia gracilis (assembly GCA_947562075.1). Classification (NCBI taxonomy): domain Eukaryota; kingdom Metazoa; phylum Arthropoda; class Insecta; order Lepidoptera; family Noctuidae; genus Orthosia; species Orthosia gracilis. Next base: position 32,863,487 of record OX387266.1, read on the forward strand.
TGTCAAACTCGACTTAGCCTGAAAATCTGACAATAAAGTATGGTGTGAAACATTCTTAATACCAAAAAGTCAATTAAAAATCCGACCCTAAGATTAAATAAGCTAAGAATGAAACTATCGCATTCGGGTCAGCGCCCATCTCTACAACAGAAACGGACAATAAAAAAAACAAGGATTATTAACTATTAACAGCGAGCAATAAAGACCGATGTCGTTGCCAAATACCCACTGATACAACTGAATGAATGATATCTGCTCGTAAATCATAGAGCCTCTTTTGAGCGCCTCTTTTGTAATCCCCGCGTTGTATTTATTCCCTTTCGGTTGGCTGGCTCTGAATGGGAACTGAATGTTATAGAGATATGTTCTTGCAGTTCTGTCTAAGATATATGGATGGAGACCATGTTTTGAGGTCGTGTTTGTGTTGTTTGCTATTGTCAGTTTGTCTGTTCAATTTGTAAATAGGTCATAACAAAAATGGATACAGTACCTACATAAAAGACAGCATTAGCAAATTAATAGACGAGTATCTACGAACCTTTAACGGTTAGCCTGTACTCTCGCTGATTGGCAACTTTCATCATAGCACGACGAATAGAAAAAGTTACAATTCTAATACCTATGTCGCATATTTTCCATGCCAGGCTTTATCCTCTCCTTTTTCAACTTCTAAATTAATTATAATTATCGTTCCATGCATGTCCTCGACATGAAACACACGGTGTCATTTTTAAATGATATTTCTAATTTAATGATATTTGTATTCAAAAATCTAACTCCATGTTAACAAAGAAGATGTGTCACCTGCCTAGCTGTTCCGTAAAAATTGAACAACTTTGTCACCTTTGTTTTTGCAAAGTCCGTGATATTAATGTGATTTTTCTATGATGATATGTGGTTCTGTATTTTTTTTAAATAATAACATACAGCATATTTCATTCCGCTGCATGTTCAGGATTCAAAAATGTATGAAATTATTCACCAAATCATAAAAAAACTAAAATTAACAGCAATAAAAACAGACCAACAAAAATAAAATAAAACTAAATTTAAATTGGACACGAACTTCAGAATTAAATTCGCTAACTGGTTCCAACTATGAATGCCAAGCATAACGGCTCTGACTGCAGGGAATATGACAACAGGGGTGGTTTCACACCCCCCATGAAACTAATTTAAAGTTCCACCACTCGACTAATACTGATAGAACAAATTATGGCTATGGGGTTGATGACATTATCATAAATAAATGCAGATTGAGGACGGAAGTAGTATTTGTATCAGACAATGTTTTTATCATGTTATTTTAATCCTGATGTATGGGTACCACAGACATAAATAAAAATAGAAAACTCAAGTCCCTCCATTTGTATTAAAACAAAGCGTGCCACTTTTTCACAAACAATTTAAAAACAAATTCACTAACCAATGAAGTAAAATATTTGCAATGCCTCGGCCAACTTTTGCTATACATTCTTTACAGCTAAATATGGCATATAAAGGCATTTTTCTAGAAATGATAAGCTCAGATTACGACCATTGGTCGTAACTTCAGTCCGCTTTTTGGCACATACAATCGGTCATCTAGTTAGATTAATGTCTGTGATGGGTACCTACACCACTGCGTAACCCTTTAGAGGAAACAGGCGTGATGTTTTGTCATTTTAATAAGTTGTAAGGAGGTTTCCGAACTGTTAACTGACTTAAAATCATTATAAAAAGACAATGATCAAAATCGGTTCAGCCAAACGCGAGAAAATCGCGGACAAACATACAGGTCAAACTGACAACCTCCTTTTGAATTCGGTTAAAAATAGGACCAACAAATAAGACAGGGCATATAATCAAAAGTTTAACAGTTAAATCACAAGTTCTTTTTTTATTTATTTTTTAATCAATCTAATCGTTGAATGTCTTGTCTTTTTATTTTATAAGTTTGTGGGATCATTGCGCACAATTTTATAGGTTGCTTTTTTCGAATGCATTAATAATAATAAAGTTTTCAAATAATTGAACCACATCCAACAATTCCAACAAAAGTTATCTAGTTAAAACTGAAAGTCTAGCCGAGTTAAAAATAAAGAATTTGTTATCAAAATTGAAAAGTTAGGGCGACCCAATTAGGCCCCCCGAATATAGTTTCGTTTTAATGAATGCAATTTGAACTTGGCTATAAAAATAATAAAGTTGATATAAAAGAGGTTTTTTTTTTGTGTCACTAATACTTTGAAATTAGAATCATAAAGGCCAGTGTCTCTATTTTCAATTGGATTGTCATATGTTTGTGTTCAAACCGTACTTACTTTTATTAATTTTTGTATAACATTGCATTTCACTAAATTTTAAGACAGATATCCCCAACTGATGGAGCTGGAATAATTGAAGTTCGCATACACGTTTGGTTTGTATGACAATGCACGATTATCTAGATAGGCTCGCGTCTAATCTCTACCTTACCTGTAAGCTTAGTATGAGTTTTTACTCACGATCATTCGCGTTAACAAAAACGTCAATTTGCAGTAAGGAGAAATCTCTTTTTTGTATACAAATTAACATAAAAGACCGTGTACGTAATCACGATCAAGTGCGTTAAAAAACTCGAAATAAGCACACTGATGGCAAGTGATGATTCTTTTTAAAAGATAAAAAAAACTAAAGTAAATTATGATAAAAAGGGTTGCAAACTTAATAAAGAATTACCAGTGCTTGGTTGTTCTTTATTCATATGTAATCTTGAAAAGATAAACCAATGTTAATATTGCAGATAAAACGAAAATTATAAGCAGTAGGTTTAAAATAAATTTACAATACCAATATTAATTTTCCATTAACAAAATGTACTTAACATAATAACAATATATAACCCTTTAATTACATGTAACTGTTTATACACCTAATTAACGGAATGATACTATAAACTTCACACGCAGAGTTTAATGCCCCTATAAATATCATTTAACATAATAAGGTCACATAAATTCATGGGATAACGATATAAGGCTAAGTTCCTTCTTATTATATAGTACTGTGTCATATTTTTGCAAGGATAATCATGTGAATGCGGATTTAGATTATATGCAAAGATCGGGCAAAGAAGTGTTGGGGTCTCCTTTAGGAAGATCTCGCTAAAGCCTGAAGTCCGGATTCGTGCTTAGTTGATGGTAATAGGCTCGCTCTCCCCATGAGTCTTGAAACTAGTGGGTAGACCTCACGTGTCTGTCTTTTTGTTAAGTTTTTTTTTTAATATTTCTAACTAAAAACAAAAAAACGACAAAAAATCCATATAATTAACAAAGTCAGAACACACAGCACATGCAGTGCAGTGCAGTGTGGGCAGGGCACATTGCACGCAGAACGGATGGCCGTTGGGGCCGAAAAGTTCTGGAGTGGCGACCGCGTACCGGAAGACGCAGCGTTGGAAGGCCTCCCTCTAGGTGGAGCGATGACCTGGTCAAGGCTGCAGGCGTCCGGTGGATGCAAAACGCATAGGACCGATCAGTGTGGCGACGCTTGGGGGAGGTAATATTATGATGAATTAACAAACGTGCTCACAAAATTTCACGAGAATCGGTTTAGAAATGCGACCTGTAGAGGAGAACAGCCAGACATCCACCGGACATACGAATTTTTTTTGAGTGAGCTGAAACGGAGATGCTTCTTTGATGATCTTTGCTCTTTCAACAAATCAAATGTAAAGAAAGTAGAAAACGCCATTGCTTTGCACTTTAGTGAGATTATAATATCTACTTAAATATAGGCTAATAATGCTTTTTTCTAATATATTGCTGTTTAAGACAATATTCAATAAGAACTACGTTATGTAACCTTATTGCAAAATACTAACGCAGAAGACAGTCGGGATAAAATAGACGAAATTAACAACCAATAGCACACAACAGTCTTGAACCGAAACACAGCCGGAAATCTTGAGGAGAGGTCTTTGCCCAGCAGTTTGATAATACAGGACACAGTTTTATTTATTGTTTTATGTAGATACTTGCCTAAATATTTTATTCTGTTAAAATTATTTATGCTGCCCCAGTGCGGCGTCACCCAGTCGACACCGGCTGTCGCTGAAGCGCTATGGCTCTGCCTCACACGTGGGTCTGTTCGTTATGCTGAGCGATAGCCGTTTTACGCGGTTTCGACGCATACTTTCTCTAATTGGACATAAGTTTTCTTTTCTCTTTCTTCGATTACTATTTTAGCGATAGTAAGCGTCATGCCTGGAGCAAATCAAATAATTTTCTTTCTTTCAGTAACCTGTTAGAGCTAAAACAAGCCAGTGCAAAAAATACCTAGTCCATTTCAACCTTATTTTATAATCCGACGCGAATAGCTTACTTTAATCGTTCCGCCAGTACTGAAATATAGTCGGCTTAATTGCTTCCACAGAACAGCTTTTACATGCTGGTAAATTTAGCTGAAAACAATCTGCAAACATCGCTAAACCACTTACGTAGGGCAAATCCTGAGGATTTAGAAATCTGGGAAAAAAGTAAGCCGTTCATTGAAAAAGACTTTGTGAATTGAATTGTTACAATCTTTTTTAGTTTTCGTATTGACATGATACGTATAGACAGATAGTTGGATTTTTGTTTATTGTATTAAAAGAGTTGTTGCAATATTTTTTAGGCGCACGGTTGGCGTAGTGGTTGAGCGATTGACTGCTGCGCTGCGTGTCGCGGGTTCGATTCCCGCACGGAACAAATATTTGTATGACCTACAGATAGTTGTTCCGGCTCTGGGTGTTTGTGTATGTGAATTTATATGTTTGTAAACGCACCCACGATACAGAAAGAAATTCCTAGAGGGGGGAAAGGTTTCTTTAAAAAAAAAATGTTGCTAATTCTTTGGGAATAATGACGGTTTCATCCATAGCCTCTGTTTCTTCAAGTTTAAGACTTGAAGAAACAGATGCTTTATTCTATTTTTTAACAGAGGTCTTTATTCTTAGATGATACAAAGGCAAAGGTGGATAGTCATTGGTCATTATCATCTTCCTATCCTTCTCTGAACTATGTCGTAGTAGAGACTCCCGTTTCCGTACTTAGATTCCCATTTGGTCCGTTGTGCATGGGGATACTGGCTAACATAGCCAGCCTAGCTTCTTCCAAAAGCACAGAAGCTTGCTGGGGGCTTCACAGGCTTCACGGAGTGACTCACTCTTCCGAGGATTTCTTCATTGAGATGTCACGTGAAGTGAACTATGTTGAACTAGTGGGTAGACCTCACGTGTCTGTCTTTTTCGAATAAGAGAAAGAGAGAGAGTCTTTTTCGGTGAGATGTTGAGATTAGCTTACAGTTTAGCTTTGAGCTGAATACCTGTAACAAAATGGTGCATATTGCAACAACATTTACCTATGTTACATTTAAGTCCCACGCATTACTGGGCAACCCTATTGCATCAACATCATCAACAAAGCATAAAACAAACGGGCTATTACTGAGTAATTTTTAATGGTAACCTCTGTTTTCCCAATCCATTTTTGGTATTTCCCATTTTGATAAATCCTTTCATCAATGCAGTCGAATAGAAAATGGATATCCGTTTAATAATTCAGTGTGTTGTGTCCATATTAGATAATAAAACGCACTGTTTACAGTAAATATTTGCTGAATTGGAACAAGGTTTATAGATTATTTCACGGTTTATTTAACTTTAATATGTTCCCCAACGTTACGAGACGGCTTTGCAGCACTTGTGATCGCGAATGGACTCTTAAAGTTGAAGATTCAAATGGCGCATTGGCGGAGCACCCCGGGCTTCAGGAAGTGGAAACCTACATACTCGTACTTAGGGGTCGATTTTGGCACGTGTACATTATTATTTTATTTGACTTTCTAGTTACGGAATTATTTAACATACGGCATGGCATTATTAGAATTACGTTGCGTTGTTAATTCACGATAGCAAAGGTACAAAAGATACCTACGTCAATACCTTGAAAAATACTTTCAGAAATGTTGAGCATTCCTGGCAGTATGTTTAACATTCCTGGGAATATTGACAAATTCCATTAAACACAGTTCATTTACAAATATGTCATTATTATTAACATCAGCTTTTATGTATTCATCAATATATACATAACAAAACCTACAGAGATACTAAAAAAAAGGTTTATTTGCCAGTTCCTACCATAATGGTAGAAACCCTAAAATAAATTAAATTAATGAAAGCCTATATTAAAAGTTCTTCTTTGTCTCTCCGCCAGCTGATTCCGGCACCGAATCACCTCAAGATCACACAACTATGGACATCTCTTCGCGCCACTTTAGAGCAGAGTTCCTTCAAGAGTGGCAAGGATCTCCAGACGCTCCTTACTTCGACCCCAGCACGCCAAGAAATATAACTGGTTTGGTGGGACATCCAGTTCGACTGCTGTGCAGAGTCAAGAATTTGCAGAATAGGACGGTGAGTAATTTTAAATGGTATTATGACGTAGTGATCCCGTGGTTAAAGGATTTTCCATGCTTGCAGTCTTCGTGCAATTTATGTTATTTGCAATGAAACTCTCTGTGAACTCTGAAAGAAAACGACATGAAGAAACTAGCATTTCCTAAAACCAAAAATTCGAACATGTTTTATGACATCTATCACCATGGATACTGGTTCCGTATGGTAGATATAACCCAAGGTAGCCGGCTTTAACCCGAACCATGGGAACATCAACACACCCTATCTGTTATAATGAAGAGGCAGGAGTGTAAACAAATATTAATCATTCTGCTGTCACGTCAAAAAGCCTTCAATTGACTCATAGGTCAATAACGGTGTTTGGACTCACGGTATAAGAGGTCCCGGTTTCCATATTACACGAGAGAAATCCATTTTCATTTAGGTGACACGATCCTGAATTCTCCGTAACAGCGTACCGAGAATTCTGTCACAGAAAATTTTGGGTCAATTTCATCTAAAATTCTTCATTAATTTCTACAGAAATATTTACACGCTAAAAGCCGAACAAATTCATCGAATTTTTCACCCGAAGTAATTTGTAACCACGAAATAATTAACATTCAATGAAAAAGAAAACTACTTTGACATCTCTTGATTTATCATCGTAAAAAAAAACCTTTTATATTCCACGGTACGGGCTTTTATATCCACTTCTCGTTAAATTTAAAATTTACTGCTACGTCGAAAATCCACTACACCGAATATTCACTTGTCGTCAATTTTAAAATTCACGTTTAAATCCTTCCATAACCGTCACAGAAATAATAAACAATATTCTCATATCATGGAAAAAGCGATAATGGATAAGCTTATTGAAACGTCTGATATATTGGAATATATTTAATAAAAGCGCCTGATATATGTTCGTCAGTGTACTCCCAGCTTCCATGGAGAGATATCTCGTTTAACACACAAAAGGTCCATCAAATTTGCCAGTAATGAAGAGATTGGCGTGGCGTTAGAAGGCCGTACGACTGGTATTGACAGGTGAACGAGCAGAGAGCCCAAGGCAACTTTACTTCCTATATTAGGCAATTTAAAAAAGAAGACGGACCCATTTCAAGCATTTAATCGTAAGGCGCGTGTACGTTTTCTCACAAATTTTCCTAAAGTCTAAGAAAAAAATCTTTAGACCGCAAATAAAACGTTGAAACGCCTTCAAGATTAATACCATCATCCCGACAAATAGCAATAGATCCTCCCTCGTGTACTGGATCATAAAATTCTTAAGTGTTACGGTAGGCAGTTTTATATTTACGCTTAACTTCAGGTATCGACCGTTTTTCCTCGGAAGTACGCACTTTAGCTCCATTGATAACTCCTCCGGTAAACGCTTTAGGCCGATCCATTATAAGGAATTCTTTAAAAATATCTAAGGATAAATTGAAGTGGTATATTTTTCTTTATGCCAAAGCCCATCTTGGCGTTCTCCGGCCGTTAAGTGACTCTACGTCACACTCACGAAATAGCTGTTTGTAAACAACATTAAAATATTTTTATAGCAAGTTGTAAAGTACGACAGGTTGGCACTTGGAACTTTTTAATAGATGCTCTCGTTTAACTCACGCTGGGATGAGTTTTGCTCGAAGTGCTGTCGAAGATTGATATGTACATTGTCGCCTTCACTTTAGTTGATATGTTTGCGTAGAGCATCAAGAATCAAGTAATCGAGCTCTGTTTTAATCTACCTTATAAGATTATCTCCTTAAATATGTTCATCGAAGCATTCGTGCTTATACTATGATTTATTAATATTAAATGTAGATCAAACGTCATACCAAAAATATCTCTCAATCATTATCTCCGGCATTTATTCTGCGACATTTTGACTGTCAGAAGTATCATCTGTCATTACTCACAGCTTTCCTTTCAAAGCCGTAAAATAGTTCAACAGTTCCAGTTCCCTCCATTAGGAGACAGGTAGGTATCAATTTGTCGTTTGAACCTCCGAAATCAATACCTTCATTAATAATTTTGTCTTTGAGCGCTGAGAAAACAGTGTCTTCTGTGAAGACAGGCTCGTCCTTTGAAATGTTAAGTTCGTTTATTTATGTTTCAACATCTTCCCTTACTTTTGTCCCTTCAGTAACTTTGTGAATTGTGGGATTACCATAGATCACTATGGAATTGCCATTAGCATGAAGCTGATAGTCGTTTTCATAGTTAATGCAGGAAGTTTTTAATAAAGCATACAAAAAATTGCTGGCAGTTAGTGAAGTTTCATGAATGCAAATGCAGCTTGGCTATGCTAATGAGCGGAGCTTTCATTGCTCAGATGAGTTAGGTTTGAGAAGTAATTCTCAGCAATTGTAATGACATGCTAGGGCGATTGCTTATTGACAATCACTTGTGAATTGTGGTTTCAAAGCGAAAAATTGGACGTGAAAGCACTCTATTATGACAAGGTCAAATCGTTGCCATGTTTCCTATAAGCAATTTCGCTTGCACTATATTCTTTATTCTTCAGTTACCAGACACATTTTCACCATTTCTAAAGATAAAACAAAATGTTTGGTATTATACGTGAATTTTGTGTGTTCGATTTAGGGAAACCCTTTGAATCGTATCTATGTGTGTCATCTAGCATTTCCGTTGGAATGAAAAAGGTATAAAAGATAGGAATAAAAAGGGTTATTTATGCCCATGTTCGTTTAATTCTTGGGTTGTGTTTATTTGTTATCATTTCTCTCTTGATTTAGGGATATGAAAGTGGTGCTTGTTAAGATTTTGTAGTTACAAAGAACACTAGAATTCTTTTTGGAGCAATATCAATCAAACTCATCGTAATTACTATTGTTACTTAATTTATTTTTATTGATGAACTATCATTTTGCCCGCAGCTTCACACCCGTGGCCCACCCGGTAGGACCTGTTACTTTTTCGGGATTGAAAGTAGCATATGTTACTCGGGAATAATGTAGCTTTCCATAAGTGAAAGATTTTTTTAAATCGGTTAAATAGTTTTTAAGTTTATCCATTACAAATAAACTTGCGAACAAATCTTTTCTCTTCATAATAATATCTATACCAATATTAAAGAGAGGAAACATTTTTGTTTGTTTTTTTGTGTGTTTGTTTGTACTAAATAGGCTCCGAAACTACTGGACCGATTTAAAAATTTATTTCACCAATCGTATTATTGCTGAGTGAGATAGGCTATTTCTAATCCCGAAAACGGGTCCTGTGAGGTAGTCCACGGGAGCGAAACCACGGGGTACATAGTTATATATAATGTTAGTGTAGATTATAATTTACCTACTGTTGATCGACTATTCTAAAAAAAATACTGCTCTACGAGTTTTTGTAACGTAACATTATATTTAGCCATATATTCCCCAGGTATCATGGGTCCGTCACCGCGACATTCACCTGCTGACAGTGGGGCGCTACACGTACACGTCAGACCAGCGCTTCGAGGCGCAGCACAAGCCACGCTCCGAGGAATGGGCGCTGCGCATCCGCAGCCCGCAGCGTCGCGACTCCGGACAGTACGAGTGCCAGATATCCACCACGCCACCTATAGGACATGCTGTCTTCCTTAACATTGTAGGTTAGTATATATATGAGTAACCTCGAGGAGATGGGCTTCTAGTGGGACGGGTCACTTGAGGAATGGACGGTTTTTTATCGGTTACATTTCGGGGAGTGTGCAACGGAACTGCACAATTTGATTCCGCCTAGCCCTTTACATCTCGGACTACAAGACATACGGCAATGCGCCATCGGTACATGGTTGAAATCCCACCCATACGCATAAAGCGTTTTACTAATATTCTAATTGTGCACACAGCTAAGGAGTTGAATTCCCTGCCGGAGTCTTTGTCTCCTTATAGCTACAAACTTGGGGTCTGTAAGTCAAAAGTGAATAGGTTACTTCTAGGCAAGCGTGCTTCACCGTTGACCACATCATCGTTTGCCATTAGGCGAGATAGTGGTCGAACGCGACTCTAAGGTGAAAACACAACAAAAAAAAGAATGTTGCTCAAGTCAAAAACAGTCCGTTTGACTCTAGTAAAAGAATAATCTCAATGTCACAATGTTGTGGAGTGGAATTCCCTGCTGGAGTCTGTGTTTCCCGATAGCTATAATAGGAGTCTTTAAGTCAAGAGTGAATAAGTTTTTTCTAGGCAAGCGTGCATCACCGCACACACAAAAAAAATCATATCACACAGAAGACACACACACACATTTCCAGACTCCTTTTTGGAGCTACACTTTGAGTCATGCCATTGTCAGGAACAGTATCAGCCAAACTCGCCGTGATTTCTATTGTTACTTTATTTATAAACTAGCTTTTTTCCCGGGGCTTCGCTCCCCTGGCTAACCCCGCATGACTCTTCTCTCCCTACACCGTTCGTATTTCATCATACATTTGTATGGCAAAACAAATAATCCCTTTTTCGAACATCCATTTCACAAACATTAAGGTACATCTACAACTCCTCAGATATAAACTTAGTATTTACGAGTACATAGGGGACCTAAACAATTGGAACGCAGGTATTTGTTGATTCCTCCGAGATTGCTTTGTCTCGTACTATGTTACCTAAACAAACATGGCCGCGATAGTTTCTAAGTACTTGTTCATAATTCATGTACAGGCACGTGTAAATTATAAATTGTAATTATTATAATGAAGGGACAGGCCGTTTTTGCGAAATACTTCTTAGTACACTTTAACACTATCCCGTGGTGCCTGAATATCTAAAATCTGTTTTTGAGGAGTTGAGAACTTGTCAAACTCTACTTTAAATGCTAAAGTTTGAGAGATTCTCATAGATGGAGAGATTCTCTCTAGATTTTGGTGCCACTACCTATAGAGGATCTTATAAACCTTAAAGCAACTGACGCTGAGATTGGCGTGGCTGCCTACTGGTCCCAAAATAACTAATGAGTTTTCCACCTACTTCGAGTTTTATATGTAATCAACATCGAATTCTCAATTCAGAAACCGGAGAAACAAAGACGATACTCTCTTTTAAACCTCATATTTGTTCATTTTTAATTAAATATCTGAAATTACAGTTTCAATCCAATAAAATGCTCCTGCTACATTTCTATAATCAAATCTATTATTACACTGCTGTTGCAAACAAAATGGATAACTGCCATGCAAATCTCAATTCAAAAGCTCACTAACAATAGTAGTCCGTTCTTTACATCATATATACTCAGTCCGAATACCTTCTATTGTACCACGAGTCGGGCAAGGACTGTGTTCTGTAGATTTGTGTACAATAATATCGTGCAGTACTGGTATGTACAGCTTGAATTGCAGTGGAGGTGAATTGATAGCTACATAGCAGCAGATAGTCACAAGAATGTAATGATATGACAAGCTAAATATTTGCCTATTTATCATAAAGTGAATTGTATTAACTTCTGTAATAATTTTTGTAAAATTCACTGTATTATTTTTCTAAATATAGTTGGTTATCTGGCTCTCTTTTTAGACTCTATCCCAGTAGGAATTTGGAAAGGACGTGCACTGAAAATAGTCCAGAAAGAAGTTATTGTTGGTTCTAAATGTGGGAAATTGGCATGAGGTGTCACGTCACATATTCGCGATCTGACTGACCAAAACTAGAGGTATCCTCCGACTGCACAGCATGATTTGCTTATTGTTTACGTCTTTTATTTCAATTTTTAAGTAGTCGGGTTTTTTAATTTTTTGTTTTTTTTTTTTTTTTATTCATTCAAGTTTTATTTATTTTTTCTAGAACCGGAAACGATAATATCCAGTGGACCAGAGCTGTTCATCCAGGCAGGCTCCACCATCAATCTGACCTGCACAGTGCGTCACACTCCTGAACCACCCAGCTCCATCACCTGGACGCATGGAGAACAGGTAATTTCAAATGTACGTTTTCTTTTAATATTATTACGTATAACCCCGTAGTTTTCCTAAACTTTGTCGATTTTTTCGACATCACCATCCTTAGATATTTATGTTAAACAACTTTGACACTTCTCGGGAAAAACAATAAATGTAAAAAAAATTAGAAGTTTTTAAATTTTGAAGTTCCAATTCTTTACCAACCGCGCGTGCCAACTGTTAAATTGACAGTGGGACATTTATGGTACTTGTGACGGATAAACAGATACAAATTCAACCATTACAGCCAACTACGACAGTTTAACCTATTTGTGATAAAAGATGAAAAATACATCCATTGTTTCTCCCGTCGTATCTTAATATTATGTAATGCTTCTAATCGATTGTTGAATAAAATTGATATACAACAATTATCCTCTATAGGGTATTTGTGATACATCTAGATAAAGATTTTCACTCCAAAACAATATTATCAACATAACATTATTATAATTGTGGAATGTTTTGAAGTGAACATAATAAGCATATTTTACAGCTAGATCAACAATTTGTTAAAAGAATATTTTCTTTCTATTTTTAAATTGTATGTTTTTTACTTACAGTAAACCAAAGCTCTAAATTCGGCAATTAGCATCTGTCATACCAATCATAATAACAATTAACAGATTAACAAACTATCAATAAAATTGGGTTATTATTTTAATAATATTATTTTAATCCGGTCTGAGCTGTAAAGTTATACATATATACTTAAATAAATAAATAATAGTCCGTAGGTTTTACAAAACATATCCTTTTGTTGTTATCAAATAATATGGATGTTTCCCGGGTAGAAAATGATAATTACATTTAGTCCGTCAGTGAGATTATCAAATAACATTGGACCCGTATGTTTTGCTTTGTCAAATAAATAAAAATTTACAAAGATAAAGCGCATACAAGTTCAGGAATGGGGGCTCGTGACGTCACTTCGTCAGTATAAAGTGTAGCACACCGTGACGTCACACGATATTTCAAATCACTGTATCTTCGTATTTTTTGTTTACGTCGCAAAAGAAAAATACGTGTCCAACATTTTTAGGTAATCTAACTGACGGACTAAATAGATTTTTTTAATCATCTACCTTATTATTCAAATTCATATTGTTTATTTAGTTTTAGAAACAAACGCAGTTGTATGTTCACAACGGTCGAGAAGCCACAAGCCACGTGGATCTAATATACATTTACTGTGTGGTCACACATTAACCACTGCTGACCACAATATAGTGCACGCTCTCGGCGCTATCTGTGGTTTGTCGCTATTATAGCTGCAACATACCGGCTTTATTATGCTGGATTTGTTTGTATTGTCGAGAATCTAGTTTTATTCAAGGCGTTTAAAGTATTCGTCCATCTTGTAATAATATAGTACCTTATTTTATTGCAAGTGAATAGGTTACTTTTAGGCATGAATTTACCATTAACCATTAGGTGTCATAAATCAAACATGAGCCAATACTAAAAATTAAGTTGGTACTTCACTTCATTAAAAAATGTCTAAAAGACCTTTGCGTGTGGAAAAATCGTACGCTTTCCAAAGGTTTGGAACCCCAGGGTCCAAAAACACGCTGCATAAAAAATAACATAATATACCAGCCTCTTTACGGACCCGCTGCAGGGCACTGCAGTATGATTGTACTTATATGTAGCATGTTACATTTGCCAATAAAAATTTAAATATGGGTGTGTATGTATTGTAAATGTATTTTCTGAGAAGGTACGACAATTGATCACCATGCTTGCTCAAGATGGATTAGTGACTCATTTTGTATGAAATACAAGATATAACTTGGTAAGACTAAATCAGTTAAAGTTTACGATTTGATTGTTATTTCAAATGATTGTACACGCTCAACCTTCATGAAAATGTGTATTTACTTTGTTGAAAAAGTACAATGTCGTAGAATAAAATACCTTGAAAAAAATCATTTAATAACTTTACAAATTCAGCTAATAACAAAATTTGTCGACAAATACCCACCAGCCGGGATTAAGGGCATTAAATACCCAATGTGTATGGAATTAAGGCCTCAATCCTGAGTCAATCGATTTCATGATTTAAAAGTGATTACGTAGTGAATGGCCTGTTGAACAAATTCATTCCGTAATTAAGTCAGCAGAGTTAGTCTGCCGCATTAAATTTTAATGTAAATTTAATAGTGACTATAGAGTAAAAGTTGCACAGTAAAAAAAAAAAATATATATGTTGTTGTTTGCTGCTGATTTTGAATTGGTATCAGTATGATAAAAAAAAAAAACTGAAATACGAAATGCTATTTCATTGTTTCATATTATTTTTATACAGTTTTAAATTTCAATGGGTTTGTTTTCAGGAAATGAAAATTCTAAATCGAGTTTCATTACATAAATAACCAATGAAAATATCTACTAAATTTTAACGTTTACATTATTTTCGAAAAAAGAAACAACTTTTTAAGCTAGTTTTTTTTCAGGTGATCAACTTTGATTCAGCACGGGGTGGAATATCACTGGTCACTGAAAAAGGCCTCAAGAGTACAAGTCGACTCCTGGTGCAGCGAGCTACTGGTTCAGATGCAGGCGTTTACACTTGTGGCCCTAACAATGCACCCTCAGCAGCAACTAGGGTCCACGTGTTATCTGGTAAGAAATCATCAAAATGTTTCCTAATAAACATCAAAAATAATTTCAAAATTCAAGTAATTAAAGGATAAATATCAATTTAAACAATAATTTGTAAATTTTGAGCAGAAGTTTTAATAATTTTCATAATTGACTGTGTCAAAGCCTTTATTCAAATCGTTTTTAAATAAACCTCTCTGTGAAATACATGATTCTAATAATTGTATTTGAAGGCATCTTAATTCAAATATTCTCTGTTCCTAGGTGAGCACCCTGCAGCGATGCAACAAGGATGTGCAAAATCAACACTAGATAAAACAGCCTCCATTCTGTGTTGTTTGATAACAATCTACGTGCTAAGAAAACCTTCGTTCAGCAACTTACAGTTCGGCACTTGAATGTTTCAAGCCATCTCAAATGAAGTACAAGCTGAGTCAATAATTCGTATTGTAATTTTGTTACTTGAGAGTAAAACAAGAATGGTTGATTGGGTAAAAAGGGGTAAGGGACGATGCGTACTTTTTAGTGCCTAAAAAAACTTTCTTAAAAAGCCACGACGTCTTGTGAATAGACAACTTTCCGGCTTCGACAGTCTTTAATATCTCGTTATTTGCTTTTGTCAAGTAACTTTGTAAAAGTGATTTTGTTTGGGTCGTTAAACATTGAGAATAGGATCAAACAACAGTTTGGGAAAATTTTGTTTTTCAAATTTATTAGAAAGTAAAATTCGGTTGATTATGTATTGTAAATATTTCTATCACAGCTTTGTACATACTTTAATGTATTATAAGTACAATTATATCCTGTTGCTGTCTGTCCGCATCGTTATGTTAACATAATGAAGGATAGGTGAAACTGTTGTATCTCGAAAAGGTATTGTTTAAACTCATTAACAGTTACGTAAGGTTACATAATAATTAATTATTACGGGCAGACAGCGAAACCCTTCTAATTGTAACTAAGGTTTAGCTTTAGAGAATTAAATTGAAGAGTTAAAACTAACAATTATGTACTATGTGTTCGCAAATGAAGTTTCATGAACATAAGATTTTTACATATAAAGATAAGAACCATAAGGGCACATAAGGGAAGTTTGAAAGTGGATAGTCACCATATTCCATGGACATTGTGAGCTTTAATGGCGGTCACAGATGCTTATGGCGTTTCCAGAGACTATATTGCACACTTTTGGAAGACATCGGCACGGATCGGGTCGCAAACGATGGTCCGTGAAATAAATAACAAGAAAGTGAGCGGGTTTTCTTAATATGAGGTTGGAGCTCTTCCTTAAACAGATAGGGTTCGTGGCAAAATTGATGATAAAATAATATGACACTAATAATATAGTAACTTTTTATAACATTTGCCTTCATTTATTTCTCATTAACTCCATAACAGATACTGAGAAGGAATACAGGTTCTAGCCACAGTCGCTACAGCTTTAAAGATTGTCGAAAAGTCAAAATTTAAGGGTGTCAGTTACTTAAAGATTGTCAAAATGTAAGGGTGTCAGTTACATACATATTGTATTTATTATCATTTTTTAACAGCAGTCGAATTTCCCTTCGTCTAGAAATTACGTAATATATTTTATCGGAAGATAGCGGCTCAAAAAAAATTTACTCAAGGTTGAGTTGAGTTCCCAGGGTCTGAATTTTCGAGCGCGTCAATGAGAGTGATTGATAAATATTAGAACTATCATTCTATAATTAAAATTTGGAAAAAGATCATGGAAGAGTCCATAAGACACTCAAGCAAATAAGAACATACCACCTAATATCGTATATAAAGTTCTAACGATAAATAAATAAGAAAACGTGTCGACCATTACGCACCGGCTTGAATATTAATGACATACTAAATTTTGTCCAAAATGTGAAACAGGCCATTTATGTGAGATACTTCACGTCACTTTACACAAATTACCTTGACAATTAATTAGATGGCGTCGAATTGGAGAAAGAAGAAATTAATGTAAATTATCTGTAAATAATTAAACGCAAATTATTGTCCAATTTTAAATAAATAGATACGGAATATATTATTATGAATAATGAACGTCAACGAAATAAAAATTTGTTATAAATCATATTTTGTGTTTTATTGAGGCAGTATTTTTGTACATATTTTAAGTACGTTTTGTTTTGTTTTGATTACAGTGTTTTTGCATAAATCGTGTCTCGGATTGATTCCTACTGCAAGGACAAAATATGGAAGAAAAAAAAATACAAAAATCACGATGTACCTATATTGTTTTTTTTTCAATGAACAAAGAAAAAATACGGGCCAAGGAATCAATACAAACAAATCCTATGATTCCCCAGTAGGCTACCTTTGTAAATGGCGTCTCTTGAGTTTTGTAAAAGGTAACCAATGGAACCGAGGATTCTATCCACAATCGAGGTAAGTATGGCAATGGAATTCGAAAGTGGGACTAAATCTGAAGATCAAAAAGAAGAAAAGAATAGAAAATATTTGTTCGATAATAACATACAATTACATAAATATTTTAGTTTCATAACACGCGTCAGACTATCGTCTAACTGAATCAGATGGGGAGAGATCGTGAGGCGAGTCACAACAACACCAGCCATTGGACAATAGTCAAATTGACTACGAACGCGATGTAAAGAGCAAAGTGATGACTAAGAATTTCTTATTTTAAAGAGAGTTAAACTGCTTGTTTGTTTGTAGGCAGTAATCTCTGTAAGTACTGATCCGATTTTGAAATCTCTTTCATCAATAGAAAGCCATACTATATAGTCTTATCCTAAAAATATACGCAGACTATGAGTACGACAGTGAAGCCGCGAAATAAAACAAGAATTCTCTAAGTGACATCATGCTAAAGGATTTTTTTTTAAGATAGATTTTAGTCAAAGACTCTAACCATTCTTAATAAAAGAAAAAATCTTAATTCTATTTTAGAAAAAACGACAGCTGCCTTTGTAGAAAATAATTAATTTAAAATTCCATCGTCGTCTACAGTTTATTTACTCGGCCTAGATTTCAGTATAAATAGAGAACAGGCTATGAAAATATCTTTAGTACTTTAATCTTTGTCGCTTTAACGGCTAACATTTGAATAATGGCCTTTATTAACGTTTTAGATAAAGTCCAGTTTCATTTATGCTTTTATTATTTTGTTTATTAAAATCTGAAAGTTCACGAATTCAGAATTTAAATGCGGGCAGTAAAATTGAAAAGAAAATTTAATATCTAAATATTTCTTTCGATTTGTTGAATCTGATGAGACAACACATTTTCAGTAAATGTGTTATTTTTTTGTGGGTTAAGATGGGTCTAAAACATCAATGCGAAAATGAGAGCCAAGTTCAATATTAAGAATATGCGTGGTTGACTTCGCTGACGAAATAATTGAGATCTAAATGGATGCCAACTTCTGCAGATAATCCTGATTTTTTTTTTTAAGAACTCACAATATTCTAAAATAAATTAAAACACTTTCTTGTTTTTTCTGCTTTAAAGATGTTTCTTATTATTAAATATAAATACATTTCTTAGATTTGTAAATAGCGTATAACATGAAGAAGATAATTTGATTAGCTAAATATGAGATAACTTGTACTTAAGTGAAAACTAGCCAAGTCAAATCTTGAGATTTAATATATCCTAAGTTATCTGCTATGTGTAAATAATTTGCCTGTTCAAGTTTAAGAAGGTATATTTTTAAAAAGGGAGATCGTTAAAGCAGAAAATGCAAGAAATTGAGTTTTAATTTATTTTAGAAAATTGTAAGTTCTTATAAATAAATTTCAGGATCATCTACAGAACTTGGCACCCATTTAGATCTGTTTTAGTCGGCGAAGTCAACAACCACGCATATTCTTAAAATGAACTTACCTCCCATTTTCACATTTATGTTTTCGATGGGATATCATTACTTTTTATAAACAAATTATTATTATTCTTCGTTCAAAAGTGATGTGTAAATATGCTTGCACTTCTCTCCCTCGCCATAAAGATTGCAGACTATCCACTGTTAGAATATATCGTTGTGTAAACAACTGCAGGTGGCATACAACCACGGCTATCCTGTAAAAATATTATCTTGTTTCATAATTTTCAGATCTCGATTTTGCTGAAGTCGGGTTTTTAGTTCTTAATCATAACTTTTAATTTAATTTTTTTTTATAAGTGCAGCTTTTGGCTTCGCGATTACTTAATGTCCTAGGTCCCCTGGATGGGGCAAAGGGCGTCCCCAGTAGTCCTCCATCGCGATCGGTCCTGTGCTTCCCTCTTCGCCTCGCTGAACGTCATACCGATGATCGGTCCTCGCTGCCGCCAATACAGATTCCAATCCAGCGCTTGCTTCGGTATATGATCAGAATCCCTTCAATCCAACTCCACTTGCGACGCTGGATCTGGCGGTCGATCGGGCTCTCGTGGCATTGCTCCAACAGCTCTACGTTGGTGTTGGTCTCGGGCCAGTAAATGCTGAGTATGCGACGAAAACTACGGTTAACGACGACTTGGATCTAGAGTGAGATGTCTTTTGTGACCTTCTACGTTTCGCACCCGTAAAGCAGCATGGATTTGACATTTGACCCGAAGATTTTGAGTTTAATCCTTCGGGTCAGTTTCCGCGATTGCCAAACGGGTCTCAGCTGCGCGAAGGTAGCTCGTGCTTTGGCTATCCTTGAATCGATGTCATCTTCACTACCTCCAGTTTCTGACACGGCGCTCCCGAGGTAAGTGAACTTGTGGACGCGTTCCACTGCCTCCGCGCCAATCAGCAACGTTGAAGTATTCTTCACACCAGATCTCATCTCTTGGGTCTTCCGGGTGTTTATTTTTAATCCCGTTTTCGAAATCGACAAAGGTGACATAGACCTCCCGCTGCCATTCTGATGCCTGTTCTAAAATGATACGGAGAGTGTTAATCTGATCCGTTCACGAGCGGTTCGCGCGGAAACCAGCCTGCTCTTTGCGTAGGAGAGGATCTACGGCCTTCGATAACCTATCCAGGATAATCTTACAGAGAACCTTCGAGGGAATTGAGAGTAACGTAATACCTCTCCAGTTAACGCATTGACTAAGATCTCCCTTCTTGGGTACAGTTATCAAAAGACCCTTGTTCCAATCGTCCGGAAGCTCTTCGGTGGCTCATATCCTCTCAACGTTGACGGCGGAGGATAAGTCAGCTTGTAGCATTTCCGCAGTTATCAGGTCGAGTCCTGATGCATTGCCTGTCTTCATAGAGGTCCTTGCTCTTGCAACTTCCGAAGCTGGCTTCGCGATAGTCTAGTAAAAATTAAACAAAATTATCGAGTAAATGCACAGCAATACAAAGCAGCGATCAAAATCTAGTTATACTAAACCAATAATATTTTTGAAATGTGCATATTGACCCCTTTTTTTGACCTTCATAACCTTTTTGTTATTTTTCTTCGTGACGTCACCAGCCGATGATCGTAACGCTTTTAACGATACCCCATATTATTATATCAAATTTTGATAAGTAGTTTAAAATTCATAAGGAAACAGATGAACATTCACACATATATCACCATCATCATCATTTCAGCCAAAAGACGTCCACTGCTGAACATAGGCCTTCTCCAGGAGTTTGGACTTCAGATAACCCTATAATGCTCGATCGAAACCTGCTCAATTCCTCTTCCAGTTCGGTGATCTTCTCATCGGTCCAGTGTTGAATGTTGCCAGTCCCAGCCGTCGGTGTTTGCTGAGGTAGCCGGATCTACTTCAGATTGCCATGCCATAAAATCGACCGCTACCGTAGTCGACGGTAGACAGGCTACCGGGGCACTTCGGCCATTTTTTATTTGTGCTATGCATGGGGGTTTCCCGATAATCACCACGCTTGGTAGGCGGGATAGCGATAGCAGTATGTTTGTTACAAAAGCACAGATAATAATATGTATATGATTGCGGTACCACCATACGGTACGATCACCATTTCAGCCGAAAGTCGTCCACTGCTGGACGTAATCCTCCCCAAAGCGTCGCCGAACTGATCGATCCTGTGCGTTTCGCATCCACCGGACTTCTGCAACCTTGACCAGGTCATCGCTCAACCTAGAGGGAGGCCTTCCAACACTGCGTCTTCCGGTACGTGATCGCCACTCTAGAACTTTTCGGCCCCAACGGCCATCCGTTCTGCGTGCAAAGTGTCCTGCCTACTGCCACTTAAGTTTGGTAATTCTTTGGCCTATTTCGGTAATCTTGGTTTTCTCTCTGCTAGAAAGTACTATACATATAAAAAAACCGGTAAAATCATAAAACTTCTTTTGACTTCGCCGTTGTCGGGTAAAAGGTGAACTTTAATCATTGAATCTATTTTCCTGCGAAGTTTTTGCTATTATAATTTCGAAAGGCGCTATATGTTAATAAAATTTTATTGCTTGTAAAAGATTTCAAATAATAAAAAATCACTGTTTTTTTATTTGTTTCTTTGTATGCACACAATTACTCAGTTGGACACCAAATTTTAATGTTCTAAGTCACCTGGAAGGGGTTTAGGTTTTTTACCTATCCATTGGTCATTGATAAAAATGGCGACTGTTAGACGTTATTATCTCCATAACCGTTTAAAGTATATTTATAAAATATTGTTATTAAGGGGTCAAAAGTGGCTTCAAATGGTTCGTGTCACACATGGCTGCCGCGTGGCCAGTTCCTTTGCTTGAACTTGGTTTTACACGCTGCCGCGTGTATAGATAATTTACTAAACATGACAAGTGTTAGTTATACGGAAAAACAAGACATCCCACTCCTCCACACTTCATCACTCCTTCAGAACTTCTATCCCACTAGGACTAGTGTCCCAGATATTTCAGTGATATACCGACAGATATTTCAGTGTCCCAGATATTTGCAGTTAGTACTGCAGTGGCCAATCTGGAAATATCTTAACCGATTACGGGCCCAGGTTGGTCGCTGCAAAGACAATCTGGTAAAAAGGGATATCTTTGACTCATCCCAAATATACAGTTTCAGTGTGGAGCCCCTTCACAGGATATATACCACTTACTTTCCTGCCCTATGTACAACTGTACCTTCTACGACTTGAACGAGTCCCATGACATAGCTATCCAGTTGCGTTTCATTCTGGTTGACAAAATTTCTGTTGAATCGACACGTAAATAAGAAAAACACCTATTTTATAAAAACGTAACGTCTCACAATTATAAAAGTACCAATATATGAGTATCTCAGGGATTAATTCATATAATTTTTGCTTTTATGTAATCAGGCTTCTTATTTTCTTTGTTGTGTATTTCTTATAAGCTGAATCTTATAAGAAATAAGAATTCTTAAAATAAACTTAGATGTTAACATATTTTTCATAAAACCGATACCTGAAATTTAATTTGGGTACCTAAAAAATACTGCTGAAAACTTTGTATTAATTCTACTAACCTTAGTACATTTTATTATAAGCAACTCCATTATTCTATTAAATTAACAGACTCTTTATTCTTTCACAATCTTGTACTTTTCTACTTACAATAAAATGTTCAGTACTGGTCGTAAACCCTTCGAGCAAGAGCAACACAATAATTGAAGTTACCTCAGCACATTCAGCACATTGGTAACAACTTAACCGCCTAAGCTCATGTACAAAGTAAACGAGCTGGATGAGAAAAGGCACTTGAAGGATGAACTTGGCATATGTATTTTTAGGCTTTCCTTGCAGAATCACGCCGATCGGTGGCTTTTTTGCAAAATATCGGTGTGATTTAAATGGGCCAGTGAACTATGAGAGCCTCTGGAGTAGCGTAAGTTTGTTTTATCTTCTTGGAATACAACGACAGTAATACAGAGGGAAAAATCTAAAAAAATCCCACCACGTAACTGAAGTGTTAATCTGCATAATGCATCTCAAATTTGCAATGTACTAAACCTATTTTATTTATGGGCTGGAATAGCCCATTGAGCGATCTCCTACGGCGGGATAAACTTGTGGACGCATTCGACGTTTTGCTAAATTTAGACTTGATCGCTTCAGCACCCGCTCAAGCCTATAACTCTAACCAAACTCTCCGAGGAACAGACTTTCCCGTGTGAATTCTTAAGAAATACACAGTTTTCTTACAAGTTATAGCAATAAGTAATAAAGAAAATTGTTGTGGTCCTGAAAATAAATAGAAGACTTGATACAACTTGAAACATTTATAATTTAAGTGATATTCTTACTTCGCTGAAATAAATGTCTGTCTTTTGTTTCCTTGTTTATGAAACTTTTAAAACAAACTGACTTGCAAGTGGACATAACATTATTTCTAAACTTGCATCTTATCTTCTGTATAAATCTGTTTATCAGTCTTTAGCAGAATTTTCAAGCAATTACAATAAAAATTATATAGCCCGTCAAGTGCCCGCCAAGTGCACAGTTATTTTAATTGAGCAGTAGACTAAATTTTTACGTCATAAGCACCACTTTTGAAGTTTGAGGAGCTTTATCTTTGTCAATCTGTATTGATTTGGTAAGGCAAAAAAATACCTTTAACAATATTTAAAAAAGAATCTAACTTACCCAGGGATCATCCTATTATAGGTACTAACTTATCACTCTGAACATAATCTTTCGAAGAACTTTACGAAATTCGTTAGCAGAAGTATTTCTCGTGATAGATTTCTGTATAGGGGACGTTGTTTTTTGCGTTTACCTGTAGAGTCATTGTTATCTTAAACATACAGGGTGAATTTGTGAAAGTACCTACACGGCTACACTTGAATATGAACAACGTTTACTATCGGCACTACACTTCTTTTTTAGTGTGGATAAACGCATACTTCGCTACTACGGAGAGACCACCAACCACGCAGTTATGTGGGACTCCAACTCACTAAAACTCTACGGTATCCTCCTGTGCCGCTTATGGCGGGAATATGGGCACGCGTTATGGTGGGAACGCTCTCTCGCCGGGTCTTCCAACCCTCAGCCACGATATCGTATGGTACCTGGGACGCTCCATACGACATTGCCGTCCGCCTCTCGCCAGGGCTTTTGCCGATAAGCCGCCGACGCGAAGTAGCAGCCAAACAAGTAGGTTGCGGTGCCGCTTGGCAACAGAGGCGACAACGCAACTGAGGCGGGCCGCGATGTCGTATGGGAGACATCGTGACCGAGGATAGGAGGCCGTGGCGGGAGAGGAGTTCCGGTATTACGGTGCGCCGCTCTCCCTACCTTCCGCGGCCTGGACGGGGTCGCCAACTTCTGATGGCCGACATGGTGGGGCCACAGCGGTGGATGAGTGTCGGTATAGCGTTGGCCGCTCTCCCTATACGCCAAAAAATGGTAGGTGGCGGGCCACTGACCTGACCCGTCACAAGGGTGACCAAGGGTACCATACACGGGGTCGTCTGGAGCCCAAGTGCTGGTTTGGTCCCTGGGGTGATCACAGTGTACAATGTTTCTGGTGCGTCGGTGATGGGGGGTACTTCCCAGAGGTGGGTCCTGTGACGGACAACCGCAGCGGCATCGCATCATCATCATCATCAGCATTTTAAGTTTCCGCTGAGACACATGTCTCCTCTCTGTGAAAGGGAATGGGTCGTAATTCACCACGCGGGCCCAGTGCGGCTTGATAACTGCACTATCTCCCCGTGGTAGTGTGGTATGCATGAGCATTTCAGTAAGCAAAAAAAAAGTGTGGTGCCGATAGTAAAACTTGTTCATATTTAAATGTAGATACTTTACCACAATAAATTTAAATTTACCCTGTATAATTAAGATAATAATAACTCTACAGGTAAACGCAAAAAACGTCCTCTAGACAGAAATCCATCACGAGAAATAATTCTGATAACGAAATCGTAACATATTGTTTCCAAAAGGCACTTATACAAACATGGCTACGAGTAGAGGTGTTGTTCTAGCCGCTAGAATTTCAAGGAAATGGCACATTCTCCCGGTCAACCGAAATGTTTTGCTTGACGACAGGGCCGGCAATGTGATAAGACTGATTTATACAAATGTTTCCGTTCATAAATTGCATGCAACACCTTCCAGAATGGATTTTCTTTGTTTTAAATTAGTTTAAAGGTTAGCCTTTTAGCTTAGACACAGGAAGTAGCCATTTTATTTATTGTAAATTAAAAGGCTTACTATTTATTTGTCTGTCTGCGGGTTGCTGCGCTTGGGACCCCTGGTTTAATTTGTGACTCATGAGTTTTATATTTCTGCATACCTACTGTTACGTTCAAAGCGCACTAAGTTTTGGGAATACTTTTATAGTGCGTGCAGCTAATCGGTAGGTATGAGGAATTCCCAGCCGTTGGCAGTGTTCAAGTCAAGGCAAGCGTGCTCTTTCGTGGATCAGACTAGGTGCTAGTCGAACGCGAGCCTAATAATTACAGAAATAAAACAAAGTAAAGTACCGAACTACTGATTCAAGCATTTAAAAGTGAAGGTATAGCTAGCCTTTATTAAAACGCGAGATACGAAGAGATTAAAGAGACTACAGCTAAAAAACAGCTTAGTGGTCACGCGTTCTACTTTAATACAAAACTAAAAAAATACAGAACTCGTTACATGGCCTCCGCTTTTAGTATTAAAAAGAACTTTCAGGAGTTAAAACTTGAAAGCTCTCTACTGTTCGGTTCAAGCCTGAATAGAATATAGAATCAGCATCTTTTGTTTAAGTATATGCCTGTAAACACCTGCAATAAAACATGCTTTTGTATGATTTAAAGAGATAGTTGAACAGCAATGAAATAGTATCGAATAAAATTAAATAGATTGACTCACAAATAAGCATTATTAGATGGTGTACATTGATAAAAACCGATTCAAGTTAACATTACTAGTATTGTCTATCTTGCAACAATAAAAGAAGAACAGGTAATATCTGTTTTGATTGTATACTAGCTGTGCCCGCGGCTTTGCTCCCGTCGACTACCTACCCTACCCAAGTTACCTTCCTATCAAACCAATATCAACCTACCCTACTTACTTCACTGCCTACCCTACCTACATACCATTTTTTTTCTAGGATCAATATTTCGCAGAGAATCTTAACACCGCTATTCAGCAAATGACTTCAAATGCACAAACGCCATCTATCGAATATCGAGTTCAACTATCCGAGTACATGAATGCGTGTGTTGTTCTTCAAATTCATCTACCTTTTGATCGAGTGAACCGATTGCAATGAAACAAAAACTTAGTAATACTTGAAATTACGCTAAATTTTTTTTTTTTTTTTCGATTAGAAACGACTTTTCTACAGATTTATTATATGTATAGATTTCAAAGCATAGATTAGAATACGAGTCAATTTATATAGTTTGTATATTCATCCATCCTTTGAGGCAATTCTCTAGAGGAAATGCCTGCAGTGGAGCGGTCGATTTTTATATAGGTATATAATTATATAATATTAGCTGCCACCAGCGGCTTCGCCCGTGTGAATGTCGAAAATTATCCCGAGGGAACATATTGCCGGGATAAAAAGTATTCTATGTATAAATATGTGCTATGCCTGACTGTAATCTTTCTCTTTTCCAAATTTCATCCAGATCCGTTCAGCCGTTCTGATGTGAGTGAGCAGCAAACATACACACATCCAAACTTTCGCATTTATAATATTACTAGCGACCCGCCCCGCTTTCGCCCGTGACAAATTATACACCAAAACTTTTCTCGTTTTTCACTCTTTCTATCGGTAAAAACCGCATGAAAATCCGTTCAATTGTTTTTGGGTTTATCCCGTAAAAACGCGATGGGGGACTTCACTTTTATTATATGTGGTGAAGTGATTTATATTCATCCAAACTTATGTTATAAATGCCTGTATATATATTTGTTGCTTACGTTTTCACCCTTAAACTGCTGAACCAATTTTAAAGAAAGATGATCATATAATACTCGTAGTGTTCATGATGATCATAATAGATTTGACATCGGAAAAGCACATAGGATGTTCTTTATTTAATATTTATTGTTTACTTTATTGTGCACGTGTTTATTTATTTTATCACGAGAGAACATTCTTTTGGGAATATTTACGATATTCGATGCGTGTGATATACTCGCTGAAGTTAGGGTACGTTCACACAGAACATCCGTATTTCCAGAATAATTTTTAACGGATCAGTCGCTACTGGAGGTGGTGTTCACAACGCATTTACAGTACCGTTTTAATGGATCCGTCGCTACCGGGGGATAATGTTCACATCACATTTTGTCAGCGTACCACCAACTTTCAAACAAATGGATGGATCAGCATTTTAATACTGTTGTGAGTGCGAACTCGCTCATACAGACCTACGCCACTGCTGAATAAAAACCTATACGATAAAGCGGACCTGTAAAACGGACTGCATTATATTTTGTCGGATCGGTATTTTTTACTGGCTCTGGGGTATCCCAGATCCGTCGCTACTGGGGGATAATGTTTACATCACATTTTGTCAGTGTACCACAAACTTTCAAACAAAACGGATCAGCATTTTAATACTGTTGTGTGTTTGAACTCATTCATACAACTTCACAAGTCAGCGCCGAATAAAAACGTTACGATAAAGCGGAACTGCAAAACGGACCTCTGTGTGAACGAGAACTTCACGCATACTGAAAAAGGTACTACATATTGACCGTGCAAGCGCGAAGCGCAAGCAAAGCGTCTCTGTTTCGGCTTGAGCAAAAATGCTTTCGTATAGTCTATCCGGATGTCCGGTTGTTGTTCTCTACAGGTCACATTTTACAACCGATTCTCTTGAATGTTGTGAGGAGTTTTAATAATTATATGGAGTTCTTTCAAAAATACAGACTCACGGAGTCTACAGCATGTAATAATTATAACTAGTGTCTCTCAAACGCAAACACTCTGTTATATGTATTAGTTTGGATCTGCATCATCCTTTATTTCATAGATATAACATTAACCACAAAGATACAAAGTTCTTCTACGTTCTTTTACGTGTGCTTAATCAGTTATAAGAGACTACTGCATGCACACATAGCTATATACTATAAGCTTAATATATACAAGTAAAATATATTTTCAATATTAAGATAAAATAATTTGAAAATTATAAATATAATACAAGCAATTAAAGTAAAAGGAAGAGAGTGCTCAAAGGGCATCAAACTATTTTTCCGCATCGCTGTCAAAGAGAAAAGAGTCCAAAAGGTTGGCAGCATTTCCAGGTTGAATGGCAATACTCACTGACCTTTGTTGTGTAAAAAGGTCAGTAGGTATATACAAAAGGATAGCTTATGCTCTCCTATTGTATTTATATCTGTTTAGTTTTGTGTGCAATAAAGAATTCTTTGGGCAAATAATAACTGTCTTTTAGGTAAGTATTTTCTATAAGTTACCTACCTATTAAATACCTTATCCTGTTTTCAAAGCCAAAAATATCACAGCCTCTAACCAGAATGTTTATTAAAATCTAAAACAATAACCGTAACTCTGCCTTGTTATCAGATCGTAATTCTCAAAGCTAGTATTCCAAAAATTTGCCGAATAATTTACCTAGCAACAGTAATTTACATCTTTTCTCTGTAAAGACGGTATGCAATACAAATAAATTGTTTTATAAAATAAATTATTCTGCCTCATTAACGGACGTTGGAGGCTGAAAATGGGTGTAATTAATTATGCCTGTACACTTATATAAAGCCCTGTAAATTGTTTGCTTGCTATTATGTTTGCAAGTTACAGGGTAAGAAAGGAAATTGACGTAGTCATAATTGGAATTTGTTGGACAATTTCAAAGGCTAATCAACAATGTGTCAAGACTACAATGATGTCCAAGGATTTGATTAACTGTTCCAGTTACCAAATCACTGAATGTTTAATATATATAATAATATATATTTTCTAATTGTGACAATTATGCTTGTCTGAAACTGATGTTACATAAAGAGTTCGATTCTGGAACAAAAATATTCATCAAAACACTGTAAACTGCTATGTTCCTCACCAGCTTCCTGCCCTTATCCCAAGTTACGTAGGGTAAGCGCAACACGTTTTCTTCTTTCATACCGTGCTGTCCGTTGTTATGCTATCACCGACTCCCTTTTCTTTCATGTCACTCCTCACAACTTGCTACCTTGGACCACTCACTGACCTACAAGAACCACTGCGATAGAACTAAACTAAAGGTTAACACACGCAACAAATTGCTTCGTCGACTCACATCCACTGCCTGGGGCACCTCTCCTCACGTCCTTCGTACGTCTGGCCTGCCCATTGTATCCATGCTATCCGCTCATGCCCGAAAAGTAGATGTAACTCTAAATTACACATTCACTGGGTGCCTTAAACCTACTCCACTTACTGCATTATATCCACTGGCAGGAAAAGCCCCTCCGGGGGTCCTTAAGGAAGTTGCCTGTTCCTCCGAAAAACAAACAGGAGACCGATAACCGCCAACTACTGTAAACCACGGAGCAATCAAGGGGGCGGACTAAAGAGTCGGAATAGCTTCCTTAAGTAGGTTAAAACAACAAACGACAACAGCCCTGGCGAAACACGCAGCTAACTGTGGCTGCTTAAATACCCTCCTCCAACTGACTGTATCGATCCTGCAGAAAACCGCCCAGTCGGGCATAAACTGCCATAGCCAACCTGGAAATGCCTTAATAGGCTAGGAAGCCAAGAGGGCCGCTGTAGGTATACCCTTGTCAGTTGGGGATACTCCGATCAGCCACAATGTGACTGTGGAAGCACACCGCATATGACGCCCCATCTGTGTCTCTGTGCACAAACACCTGCATCATGAAAGTGCGAGGCCAGTGCTAGGTCTGTCGACGTGTTTGAGTTCTGGTCGAAGCAAAACATCTGAATTAATTCACTCATCAACTGTAAATGGACTCATCAACACGATGAATAAGAAGAAGACTCCTCACACAGTCCATCCATATTATTGGTCTCTCCCTCCCTCTCCATCCATCCACATTTATATTCATAACATGCGTTTTATCCCTCCGCATCACATAACCAATACCAGGACAAACGGTTTCCTTTCCACTTTTCTGTCACTGACGCTACTTTAAAACTTCCTCTACATTCTCTTCTCTGCTACATGCAATTTCTTTTCATCCAACTTTTTCACAGCCAAACATTCTGATCCATACTGTATATCAATGTATGACAGGTACTTTGAGTGAAAGACTTCTTTGAGTGAAAGAATTGAACAATGTTCAAATGTATGTATGTGTGTGTGTTTTTTACTCATACACCTTCGTCAAGTTTTAACGGTGTAAGTATTTACCGTCTAATCAAGGCAAAGATTTACAATAATCAGCCAAAGATGCCACGTCATCACAAACAGTAGCTAATAGAAATGCCTAGTTCCAAAACTTGAGCACATACATACAAGAAGCAAGTTAATTTTCACCTCGTGCAAATGTTAGAGATATGCTAGTTACGAGTTGCAACATGCAACAACTCGTAACTTTATAAGCAACTTATTTGATACATAACTTTGGATGAACATATCCAATGTGCACGCACTTGGAATTACTATATCTTGGTAACTTTAGTATAAATGTGTAGTTTACAGTCCTGGTAGGTCACACTCCTGGTATTTAGAACTTTTGATCTACTAGTTTCTGTCAGGCCGTCTCTACGTGTAAATGATCCAAAGGCATCATAATCCAGGGAACTATATCCAGAATATGACATCCGTTTGCTAACTTCCATTTCTTTCTTTTTTTTTATTTATTTATTTATTTAAGGATCACCAACGAGTGTTACAAAACACGTACACGTACACGTATTGTTTATTGTCAATAGTGTCGCGCTTGACCACTATCTCACCTGCTATGCGATAATGAAATCGACGGTGAAGCACGCTTGAAGTATCTATTCACTCTTGACTTAAAATCCCTAGATCATCCATAGCTACACTATCGGGCAACACACCCTCCGGCAGGGAATTCCACTCCTAAGCTGTACGCTTAATAAAAGTGTCCCAAAACGTTTTGTGCGTATGCGTAGGATGTCCACCATGTACCGATGATGCATCGCCATGCGTCTGGTTGTCCGATGGTGTAACGGGTTTAAGGTAATAAACAGACAGACATACCGGGCAACTGTCGCAGTTACAATAATAGTTTGGAAATATAGATGCGATTCAAGCTACAAAGATCATAGCTAAGTTCTCTGCTAATACATAACATACGTGTATATGGACAAACTAAGAAAACCATAGGAAATAGGTGTAGTTTATTTTAATTGATTAATCTGAGGTACGTACTTAAAAGTACTTTAAGCTGTTTTATAAAAGAAGAGAAAGATAGAAAAAAAATGTTTTTGTTTTTGTGAAGAATACCGAATACTTAAGTTCGCGTATTATTTTGGTAGGTACCATAGATACGATACTGTTGGCAAATCAATTATTAAAATAATTGAACTGAATATTATTTAGTTAACGAATCTACAAGAATTATTGTTCCAATATTTTGTCCCAAAGTTTTTCCACGTGTTATAGTTAACTGAAAAGAGAGAATCTGGTTCTCATCGTCGGCAATATATTTTTTTAAATATTTTAGATTAATAAAAACATTTTGTTAGTTCAGTTTTTTTTTAATGCAACTCTTATGCGTTTTGAAAATACTTCAATCAGCTTTTCCTATGTCTTACTTACATTTTTGTACTCTGTAATATATCATCTATATTGGTCATCCATTTTAAATTTTCTGAAATTTGTGGCTCCATCAAATCATCTACATATTTCCATGAAACCACAAAACCTAACTAACGAGTCAACTAAATCTCAAATAAAAATAGATTAACGAAATTAATAGGAACGGAACCCTAAAAAATAGTGACGTAAACGCTAAGAAAAGTGGGAAGTAGAATAAAAACACGGAGCGTTTGGAAGCCGACACGAATCAAGTTGGATTAGTAAAGTTTAATTTATTTAGTTAATTACAAGACGCGCCTGGACTAACTTGGATGTTTAATTATAATCTAGGAAATAGTATGATTCCTAGAAAATAGATGAAAATAACATTCTTGAGATAATACTTGTTGGTACTTGTGGGTACGTGTGTATTTACTTACACATTTGTAGGCAAATTGGTAAATAAGGGTCAAACCACACTCAGATATAGTCGAAGTTAAACGACGCAAAGAAACGCGAATTCGAGCATATGCTACAGAATTTGACGCATCGCTTTGACGCGACTTCTTTACGTCGTGGAAATGTAAATGGTCGTCGTCGAGTCAAGGCTTCAGAGCCTTAAACATCGTCGCCGAGTTGCCAGCTTGTCGGTTTTTTATCGGTTACATTTTGGGGATTGTGCGATGGAAGTGCACAATTCGATTCCGTCTAGCCCGTTCCATCATCGGACTACAAGACAAACAGCGACGCGTCATCGGTATATGGTGGACATCCCACCCGTACGCACAAAGCGTTTTGGGAATACTTTTATTGTGCGTACAGCTAAGGATTGGCATTCCCTGCCGGAGTCTGTATTTCCTGACAACTACAACCTGCAGGCTTTAAGTCAAGAGTGAATAGGTTACTTTTAGGCAAGCTTGCCCCATCGTCGACCACATTATCGCTTACCATGAGGTGATATAGTGGTCAAACGCGTGCCCATCAATAATAAAAAAAAATATGAAAGATAATAATGTTGCTATGACTCTGTCTCGATCTACTTTGACCCTGAAGTCTACCGCTAAGTATATCCACGGTTATATTTTAAGTAACACAACACGATGTGGTGATGAAGATGTAAACAAACCAAATATGGAAGGTGCACGAAGATAAATAGGACAATATAGGTGATATTTACAAGAACATAACATCTTCTAGTTAACCCGATGAAAAATCACCTTCATGCCTTTTCTTTATGCCAATCTTCAACCGTCACATTTTGGTTAAATCCAGTCAAGACTTAGTGGCCAGCTCTTATTATGGATTTGTGAAGTGTAAAAACTTAGTAACCTTCATGTGTAAATGTTTGAACAATTTCGTTAGATATAATGTGTACTCTACCGAATTTACACTCATGTGCTTATGTTCTAAATTAACACTCTTATTTGCGTCGTTGTTCTAGTGTTCGAAATCGATACTGCGGAGCATGAGGTCCTGGGTTCGATTTCCGCAAAGTGTTATTTTAGATTTTCCATCTGGAATTACTTAGCAGTAGTCTATTTTTTTTTGTTTTAGCTTGGAGGAATACTCATGCATGTAGCGCCACCACGGGGAGATAGCGCAGTTATGTGGGACTCCAACCCACAAAAACTCCACGGTGTCCTCCTGTGCCGCTTATGGCGAGAACACGGGCACGCGTTAGTACTCACCGCGAACCCGCTGCGGCTGTACGTCACCGGGCCCTCCTCCGAGGAGTACCCCCATCAGAACCAAACCAGCACATAGACACTAGACGACCCCGTGTATGGCACCCTTGGTTCCTCTGTGACAGGTTAGGTCAGGAGTCTGGACTTGTGCTCGAATGGCAATACAATCATGCCCATATTATATGGAACTAAAACATAAGTGGCAACATATAGGTATAAGTTGTCCGTCTGCCTAACCTTTCGGGAAATACAAGCATGATAGTACTTATCCCATTACCACTACTATTCCCAAACCACTGCAACTCCTGAAAGACAGAATCAACAGTGGCAACCACCAGAAAAGCGCCGAGGCAAGGAAGCTCGTCGAAGTCCCGGAGAGTGAGTTAAGGTCTATATTTATTACGTATGTTATGTAAGCCTCTTTATTTTTTTAGCAACGCCGATTATATTACATATTTATCATTCCGTTATCATGTCAATATTCTGCTCACTCTAAAGGATATCCTGTTTCATACATCAGCGAATGTTTTTGATTCCTAAACAAGATTGATGATGATTCTATCGAATTACCAACGTATAATAGAACTCACTTAATAACAGAAAATTTGTGTAAAGTCGAGAATTGCTGAATTGGTATTCCTATTTTGTATCTATCATCATCACTGCTGGATATAGGCCTCCCCCAAGCGTCGCCACATTGACTAGTCCCGTGTGTCTCGCATCCAGTGTATCCCCGCAACCTTCACCAGGTCAACATTCCACCTAGTGGGAGGCCTGCCAGCGCAACGTCTTCCGGTTCGCGGCCGCCACTCCAGAACTTTTCTGCCCCATCGGTCATCCGTTCTGCAAGCAATGTGCCTTGCCCACTGCCACTTAAGTTTGGCAATTCTTGAAACTCGGTAACACTGGTTCTCTTGCGGATCTCTACATTTCTCATTCGATCACACAAGGACACTCCAAACTAAGCCCTCTCCACTGCCCTTTGGGTGCTTGTAGGTAAGCTTTCTGATGAGGCCCATTGTGAGCGACCATGTACTACTTTCGTCATGAGACACTGTGGTAAGTTGGACGTGAAAATACCGCGCAACTTGCCAAATACTGCTCAGCTGAGTCGGATTCGTCGGTTGACCTCTTTGTATCTATTCAGGTTTTTAAATCACTAAAATAAATTAATTAAAATAAACACCAAAAAAATTCAGCCGATGACAGTGGTCCATCGGGCAAAAAAACTATCCTCATTTTTCTTTCATTACAAAAAAACAATCGTTTACTTGAATTATGTTAGGTTTTTGTCAGCAACCTTCCAACTCAGCTTAGTATTTCAATTCAGTAAGAGTAATATCCGAAATGTCACACTTTTTTCAATACATAAATCTGTTAAAAGTCTTAAACTGTATGATTTATACAGACATAAAACCTTCCCTGGGGTTTGGTATTAAATAAAAATAAAGGAAATGAAAAAGACAAGATAAATGTGCTCCGTTTTTTACGGTTTAAACAAAAAATAAACTGTGAATGCCAAAAAGCTTTTTTATTAGATCCGAGACTTCAAGGTCTTATAATATTTAAGTATATTTATTTTTGTGAGTTTCAAGGGCTGATCTCCATTATATGTATTTATAGGAAGATTAAAACTGCTTAAACATTTTAAACACCTGTTTTTAGCTTGGAGAAATGCTCATGTATACTGCGCTACCACGGGGAGATAGCGCAGTTATGTGGGACTCTAACCCTCTAAAACTCCACGGTGTCCTCCTGTGCCGCTTATGGCGGGAACACGGGCACGCTTTAGCACTCGCATGGGTTTGGGAGACCCCATACGAAATCGCGGCCCGCCTCAGTTGTGATGTCACCCAGGCAGCACCACAAACTACATATTGGCCGCTACATCGTCGGCTTATCGGCAAAAGCCCTGACGAGCGGCCCCTCCTCGCGTTCCTCTTCGCTTCACCATGGGTGACCAAGCCACGGTTTCTGAGCACCCCCGCCTCGACAATGCACACAAACCCACCGGGGGTTACCTAGTTTATTAAGTGGTTTGCTTTGTTTCTATTATAATTCATTTTCTAACCACATTGAATATCAATAAACACCCAATAAAATTAAAATATATCTCAAGACAAGAAATAAATTGAATGAAGCGAAAGCAATGAAAAGTAACGACAGTACCGGTAGCCAATTCATTCAGATCTGTAATAAACCCTTTCAGAAGTTCAGAGCTCCACATCAATTGTACTAAAAACCTGACGCAAATTAATACTATCAGCAATTCTATTCAGGCTATTGCAATTTGTCCTGGAACCTTTACAATTTAATTATATTCTCGAATGTTTGAATCTTTGAGTTCGGACGAACTTTCAAAGTTCTCTGTGATTCGGGAGAGCAATATTATAGATTGTGCCAGCTAATTGGTAGGACTTAAGTGAATTCAGTTCAAATTGAGTGCCGGAAAGTAAGACACCTCCGCTTGATTTTGATAAAACCTATCGATTGAATGGGAGTTTTGGTTTAGAAACTTCGCTATTGTAGATACTTTTGCTCGAGAGCGCCGAATAGTCTCTTGGCAAGAATAAAAATGTAGCAGTATATATGGACAAAAATATGCCCGAGGGATTTCTGTGAAAATTAACTTGTTCAAATAAAGAGCACTACAATGCGCAAGATATTCGCAATAACGAAGGGGAGAGAGAACGAATAATTATTTTTTCCATTTCTGCGAGAAGGTTCATTTAAGTCCATGGTCACGTCGGCTCGGAATCCCTAACAAGTTTTATCTTGGTCAGCAGAAATTAATTCACGTAATCGAAACCCAGACGAACTTAATTTCGATTTAGTGAAAGATAAAAGTTTTATTTTTTATTTGAGCTAAGACAATAAGGTAGGTGTATGATACCGAGAATACATTAGGAAAAGTAATTTTATATGGAATAATAAATAAACCAGAAACTTTTACAAACTGCTGTGTTAAATAAATACGAAATGAGAAACTTTTTAAATAAAATTCTTTGTCGGTAATATTAAAAGAGTTGTGGTTAGCAAAATAAATATTCATGATAATAAGTTTTATGAAAACAGAGATTGTCTGGGAAAAATAATATGATTTAGAGTGACGGTATTTAAATCAAAAGCTGAATACTTTTACCAGTTCAATGAAGGAGGCAGAGTAAAAGACGATAAAAGTAATTGTGCTAACGTTATTCAGATTTTGCCATTTGACGCATTTCGCAAAATATTCGTTTAAAGAGTAAATTGTAGTCTTGTAGTGGATTAACCTGAGACAAGACAGGCAGAAGTAACTTTGGCTGAGTCAATTTACGAGGCAAATTTCGCGTCTTCCACCGTTGCCGCACGTCGGCCTCAAAAATCTCGTTAAAAACTTAACTTTGGAAGTTAACCGATCTGCCGCGCGGCGGTTGTACAGCAAAATGTTACCTATAGTATGAGATCCCACTGAAAATATCTTCAGATACATTATTTTTGATAAAACATGATTTTTATAAATGATTATTGATAGTAGAATAGTGGTGTGGCAGATAGCTATAGCATAATATTTATTAGTAATAGTCTATGTGATGGCTTGGGGACCTTTGACATCTGCCTTGCAAAATTTGCTATAGTAAACCGACAAGAACAACGGGAATTTTCTGGCATCTGGAGCGACTCACCCTGGACCAGCCTCGGTAAGCTATTTGCAATTTTCTCGTTGGTTTTTCTCGTCGAATGGTCCCCAATGCCTTTCCCATAGGCTACTTATAGACGAAGTTGGACTTCCATGCATCCACGTGTGAAGTCGTTATAAGATCTCATCCCGCCCCTAGGAGCACGGCTATTTACACGCCTGCCCCTACAAATAGATTTATGGAGAGTTGCCTGGAAATATCTACCCGCAAGTACCTTATTTAAATAAATTAAAATGTCTGTTTGAAAATTTAGTCCCAAAATACAAGATTTCTCTCTAACTCTGGAAAAAGGCGTAGAAAATACGAAAAAATAAGGTTGCCAGCGATAGCTGAACCAAGAAGTTATCCGCATTCTGTGGATTGCTAGATTACCTGGCAACCTGGCAACCCTTGAATGACGGTGAACTAAGAGCTAGACCATGTTGCATACGACCCCACGATACAGGGCAAACATAAAAAAAAATACAAAAAAAAAAGTGTTGCGGCTAGATGCAGTCGGGCAACCCTACAAATAATCTATTCGATGAACATGTATTTCAAGTCAAGATCTAGTTCAAGTATTACACAAAATCGAGTTTTATCAATAACAAAAAACGAGAACATGCAGATTTTTTCAGTGGGATATCGGGTTATATGAGATTCCATGCGGAATTAATCTATTGAACTATGCAGCACGCGATGTGTTGCCATTCTGCTAGTAGTTTCATACGGTTGAGTGATATCTCTATTAGCTGCGCGTTCCACGGAAATTGTCTGAACGCCAGAATCCTCAGAATTACTCTATCGAACCTTCCTCGTCGTTTGGTAGCAATTATAGAAAGAAAAGAAAAGAAAGAAAAAGTGTTTAATTGGCACAAAACGACATACAATATAAATATATGCTTCTGCTAAACCCTTAACAGTAGTATTACTATATTACTATTACTTAAAGTATGTTAGTAAAGACGAGAAATAAATAAATTATTAATACCATTTACTACCTACATTTTGAATAAAACAGAGAAGAAATACGGTGAAAAAATGGCAGGCAGATGCATGTCGTGATTGTGGCAAAAAGGCTTCCACTCAGCATAATGCTGTGCCTTGGGGGATCCACAGCACTGCGCTGATTTTCATTGGTCGCCAAGGACGTGACGTACGGAAGCCAAATTTGTTGTGTATGTAAAAATAGATACAAAGAACATAAAATAAATACAGTAAGCACAAATAAACCACCCAAAATTATGATGTGACCAAAACCAAAAGCTTCTTGTTCAAATGTATGTGCTGCTCGTTCAAATTTACTGTCAGTTATTAGTAATACAATAGAAATCCTATTGGTCGGTTTACATACATTTCTGTATTCCCCAAAGGGTTGGGTAGACCGATACTATAAGTGCATACTATAGTATCGCAGAACATGCTGAGGTAGGAGCCTTTTTGGTCTCGCACGGTTTATTTTTATTTATTTATATTTTTATTTTTTTGTTTTTTTCTCGTGTCTTCTGTGCGGGTCACAAAATAAACATTATTTCTTTCTTCTTTAGTACATTTCGCCATTTATTTCAATTGGGAGGAGGGGGTTTGGTCCGGGCAGCAATAATACTCAACCCGAAAATCAAACTCATTACCTCATGCTCAGCATTAACGCTTGCAACCACTACATAGATCAACCAGGAAGCCATTTATTGGACGGTTTGATCGTTTTAAATCTTATAAGTTGCTAAAACCCTATAAAAAAAGAACATTCCGTATTCTTACTTCCAAGCAATCAGTGACGTGTCCCTCGTTTATAATACTTGAGTTTTTTATCTGCAATAGCAGGAGTAACAAGCTCATTCCGCTTCATTTAATATTCCGCTTTCGTCTCCCCACTTATTAGTTGTTCTTTATATGTTGTATCATGAACAAACATGTCCACATCAGAATAACAAGCATCTCAGAATGTCACACGAAAATTAATGCTTGCCTCTAAACAATTTCCTCTTTAATTAAAACCTTATCAACATTTGCAGTCACGTTAAGTCAAAATTTTCGACGGGAAAGCGGAATGCCTTGTTTTCGTTTTAGAGTTTCGTAATTAGTGAAATAAAAGCCGATTTAGGAACTTAACAACAACGTGCTGAAGATGGAGAAAAGTTTTTGGGAAATTAATTTTAAATGTGACCCTGAAATGTTTTGAAATCCACCCACATTTATGCCTTTTATTGTATTATATCGTGATTCAATATCAGAAGTGGGATGACTGTAAAGCTCAATTGCGATCCATTTCTAGACCATTAGTTTTTTGGCACACAACCTAAAGATACGAGGTTAGCATGGTAATCCTTTGATGTAACCAAGGAGAAAATTTTGGCAGGCTTCTAAATAGAAGTCGGTGTAATAATATTATCTTTAGACCAAATGAAAGACTTTAAGCCAAAAACCTCTATTTTCCTGAAAGCTACTGCTGATATTTCAAGGAAGTTGGTGAACCAGTTTCCTGAAAATAAAACGAGAAGTTTATTAGCTATCGAGGATATAACTTTCGCTTCTCGATACCCGTGTTTTCAATAAGTATTTTAGTTCGAAAGGTGGAATTAATCGCTTTGAAAGCTTGTTACTTCGCAGAGATAGAAACTAATATTTGTAGGGTAAAAAGAAACCCATCATAAAATAAAAAAGTTAGTAAATTCCGAGATAATAAATACTAAGAGGTCTCTTAAAATTAAGAGAATTTTTATAATGAATTTAAGTGTTATGATAAAAATCTTGAAGAGAAACGTGAAAGTGCTAACAGCATGCCTGGTGATGAAGTTTATTTTAAACCATTATTTTTTGATGGAGAATTATTTCTAAGTATTTAATAAATCATGCATAAACTCTACGCATTTAGGAGAAAATTTAAAGTCGTTACGGGTAGTCAGAAAAAGTCTAACTACAATTTTTATCAAGGTATATCGTATTATCTAGGAACTGGGCTGTGAAGGTAAGATAGGTAGTCGCTCCATGAAAAAACCCGACAGCTTAAAAACTCAGCTAAACAGACGTAAACAAGAAGAAATTCAAACTGTGCAGTCGGAGGGTGCATAATCGCGAGCTAACAATAATGCTGACCAAAACAATAATGTATCTTCTGACTGCACGCACAGCATGTTTTTTTTTTGTTTACGTCTTTTTAGTTCACTTCTTAAGGAGCCGGGGTTTTTGAATTAATATTATTATTTATAATTTAGTTATCAATTTGTTTTTCAAATTATTGTTAAAGATATAAATGTTGTCTTTCTTTAATCACCTCTTAAAACCCTTCATTTTGATACCGCACACGATGGCTATGGAAGAAAAAAATTGTCATATAGTATTATAAAACGTAAATAGACTAAAGAATGTAGATCTGGACAGCAGAACACCACATCCTACAATATGGCGCCCAAAATCCGTAATTTTTCTTTATTCAATTTTAATGTACCTAGTCATTGACACTCGCAAGATTAAGACGATTCGATTGCCGAAAGAATCATCAAAATCGGCTTACGCGTTTGGTCTGTAGAATGCCATTTGGGAACAATAATACATACATAGACTGATACACACATTACCCTCCTTCGGCAGTCAGGTAAAAAATTGCATCCGGTTAAACTGGAAGCCAACATTAACGTAGTTGGAATAAGGCTAGCCAGGTGATAAAACCCTATTAGCAAGCTATAGGTATGTACCTTTCGAAGAAGCCTTACAAACCGCCAAAACTTTCCAAGCCTAAACCCCAATGTTTCGTCCATACTCGTAGAACAAAGAAGTTCAATACAATAGAGTTATTATTTGGGAAGCACTTAACGACCTAATTTCTACTCGGTTAACTTTCAGGCACTTTGAAAGCTTTCCACAAATTATAACAATCAGAAGTTTTGTTAGTGAAACTAACAAACATTCTGCCGTGTTATAGTTGAGAGTGTCACTATCTGACAAAATCATATTTTGAGTTATAGAAGAAAAACAAAACAAAAAAGAAATAATAAAAATCGATGCTGTTAATGTTCGGTTTTTGACCAACCTTTTTTAAGAAAATATTTGCTGGCGGCTTATGAACCTAAGAATGTGTGTGTAAAGTATTTGTGGGTGGAAATCGTTCGTTCCTATTATCTCCAAGAAGGCAATTGAACACCACCTACCTCGTCTCAACTCCCGGTGTAACATAGTGTTCATTAATACTGATTAAAAAAAAAACAACTTAACCTAAAAATAAACAATTAAATAAAACTATTTACAAAAAATAAACAATCTAAATAAAGCTATTACTTGAAGCTATAAAATAACAATTCAATTATATTGAAATGTAACTATTAAAAATAAAAATAAAAAACCAAAGTGTACAAGTAATGCGGACAACCACATTATTTTATAGATACGGAAATAACCGGTTCCTCATCGCCGCCCGCCAGCGGCCGCGCGTCGCGCGCGCACGTAGCTAACACAGGTAGTCCGTAGCCGAACCTCTCGAGGCACGGACGCTGTCGCCTTGACTGATTTTCTCACTGTCCTACCGTCATTGCGAAATATCAATTTTGAACGTAAAGTTAGTTACGAATATTTAAACTATAATATCAACTTAAGAGTGGATTGCCTTTGTCCATATACTTAAAACAGTTGTAATTATTAATTAAGTGACCGTGATTCCCAAACTTGGGTGAGTTGTGCACATTTATTTATAAAAATTTCTAACGGCCGTTACCTACCTGTTGTATTTTCTTTGTCTTGATTTTGGAGGTACGAGTCCGAGTAAATATTGTAGCTTTATTCTATCCTGTGTGTAATGCTTATAGTTGCCTTTCTTCCATTATGTTCTACTTAAAACTTTCAAAGCTTAACGTTGTAACCGTCTCTGCTTGCTTAAATTTACTATTAATTTAGATTCTTTACACCTAGAATTCTTCCCGCCGTTATAAGCCCTAAATTGCCAATCTAGTTCTTGCCATGCATCCTAGCGTTTCCCGTGCGCCCCTTATACCGGCAGCT
Organism: Orthosia gracilis; assembly: GCA_947562075.1. Classification (NCBI taxonomy): domain Eukaryota; kingdom Metazoa; phylum Arthropoda; class Insecta; order Lepidoptera; family Noctuidae; genus Orthosia; species Orthosia gracilis. The sequence continues at coordinate 32,905,334 of OX387266.1, forward strand.
TAATGATTCGGCTTTTGTTCCTAGGAATTACGTCACGGTTCAACTGACTAACCGGATACTCATTCTGTCTCCTTCATCGCCTGAGTGGAGTGGCCGAGCTGACCGGGACTACGCCTGGAGGACGGGACTTCGCCAGGGAAGTGTGGAAGGCTAGACAAGTGCGCAACGATCTAGGCCGAACCTTTCTTTTTTTAATATACCGTTTTTTTTTTATAATTTCAAACTTAGTTTCATTTCTTCTTTTTTCTTGTTCACGTCCTATATACGTGACAATGGCGCCCATAAACGTGGTTTAAGGTCTTTCGCACTTGGTTTTGGTCTTTTTAGTGGTTCTATGTGGTGGTGGTTTTTTAGCAGTGTTTGCCTACTTGTCTTAAATTTCTTAGAACTTTAAGTAATTCTGTCATTTAAATAATAGGTTTAATTACATAAACTTTGTGTAGTTTACCGTAATTTCTATTGTGTTGAACGGTAGTTATAAAATTTTGAGTCGCTTAAGTAAAAGTAACTTAGTGTATGTCACCTGACTTCACCTGTCTTATTATTTTATGATTGGTTTTTGTTCTTAAATAAATTGTAACAGAGCGGATTTTACTTGATTTATGTTAGTAAATTGTGCATAACCTACCCAGTTTTTTATCTTATTTTTTTTTTTATTTTTTTTTTTTAATTTAAATAACAATATGGCAATTCCAATAAAATATTTACAGCTTCAGAAATCTGAGCTCATGTATGAAGTTGCTATCCGTGGAGAACTTCCCTCTGACAACGTAGCGGGTTTAAGACGTCAAGTCACTAAATTGACTCAATTATATTCGTCTGATGACATAATCGATTCGGTTTTCCAGTTTTCAGAGGATAGTAAAGGCTCTCAAGAGAAGCTAGAGAAGGTTAGGGCTAATCTGGATGCCTTAAAACTTAACTTTGATGAATCTCTTTTTAGTAGAACTAAGTCTCTTCTACATCATTTATATTATAGGCTTCAACGTATTGAAAAACCGCAGGCGGCTGATGATTTATCGAAATTAGATAAAATAAAGAAAATTTACGAGGGGTATTATGAGATGCTTTTGAGCCTTGATAAGCCAAGGGTCAAGGACCAGAAGCAGCCCACGTCTTCAGTTACTTCTGAAGAGGATTTTTTAGATAAACCTAATTTATCCGGGATGAATATTGCAGTTTCGTGTGATCGCGGGTTAATGGGAGAACTGATTAAGTTAAAATATGACGGAAAATCTTGTGTCAGATCTTTTATACAGAAAGTTGAAGAATTCCGTACGTCTAAAAATATAACTGAAAATAAAATGCTAAGTTCTGCTACTGATGTTTTCATTGGTGATGCACTTCACTGGTACCGTAACATCAGGGGCAGTATCGGTAGTTGGAATGAGGTACTAATTGCGTTAAGGAATGATTTCGACGTCCCCGACTACGATTATCGCATGGCCTCAGAAATTAGTCAGCGTACACAAGGCGAGGAAGAGAACATAACAATTTATCTATCTATAATGCAAGGCATGTTCTCTAGGCTAAGTAAACCTTTAGAGGAATACGTTAAACTCGAAATCATTCTGCATAATATTCGTCCTTGCTACTCTACTATTATAGCTGCTAGTCCTAATATTAAATCACTTGAAGACTTAAAATTAATTTGCAAGAATTATGAACGCATAAAGGTTCGTTCAGAATTCTTTAAGGAACCATCTTCGGTTTCGGCTAATACCTTGGCTCCAGAATTTGGCTACCAGTCTTCAAAACGTAAGTCGACGACTAGTAGCCAAGGTAATTTTTACGCTCGTAGTAGGTATGACGGTGCTCACCATCAAGGGTCACACAAGGTCTCTGAAATTCAGGCTCCAGAAGTCGAAACTTCGGCTATCACCAAAGTTCCCTACTGTCATCGTTGCCGTGTTAATACGCACTCTATGAAAGACTGCGCAGCTGAGCGTAAAATTTTTTGCTTTAAGTGTGGCATGAAGGAAGTTCGCACACCAGAGTGTCCAAACTGCAAACCAAAAAACTAGTTTCTGAAAATTGTAGGATACATGCGGTTAGTCATACAGATAGCTCGAACTGGAATGATTGGCTCATGTTTGTAAAAAACTTCTTTTCTAGAAAACATATTTCTACAATTTTCAATGTCAAACCGAGTAATGACCCTAGGCCTTATGTGAAGGTAGGAATCAATAAGGATTTGTTTTTGTATGGTTTGTTGGATTCTGGTTCCGCCGTCACTATCCTAGGTAAGAACTCTCATGAACTTTTAATAAAATTAGGTCTGATTTTATGCAACGATGAGAGAATAACTGTTACTGCAGCAGGAGGTCAAAGGATAACATCCCTTGGTTATATTCTTCTACCCTTGACCTTCGAAGAAAAATTTTCTATTATTAAGGCGCATGTTATTCCAGCGATCGAAACCGTTTTAATCTTAGGAATCGATTTTTGGAACACTTTTAACCTGTGCCCTAAGTATTTGTCAGAGAAAGAAAACTTATTCTTAACTGGCCCCGGGCTCTCGGAAATTTCTTCGTCATCTATTCATCATCTGTGTGGCTATGACGCTTTGAATTCTTCTGAAAAGCTGTTAGCTGACAATATCGTAAGTCATTTTAAGGACATTTCGTACGCAGAGAGAGGTTTAGGTCGTACTCACGTCATTAAACATCGTATAGATACCGGTGACGCTGAACCTATTCGACAGCGATATTACCGCATGTCACCAGAAAAGCAACGTATTGTTGCTGAACAGGTTGATGAGATGTTAGCGTTAGACGTTATTGAACCTTGTGAGAGCCCGTGGTCTTCTCCGGTGTTAGTGGTCGGCAAGAAGGATGGAAAGCCCCGCTTCTGCTTAGACAGTCGTAAACTTAATGCTGTTACAAAGAAGGACGCATATAAGCTGCCATATGTGTCTGAAATATTGGATAATCTAAAGGATGCGCGTTATCTTTCCAGCATTGATTTATCTAAAGCTTTTTGGCAGATATTAATCGATGAAAAGGACAGAGAGAAGACTGCGTTTTATGTTCCTGGTCGAGGAACTTTTATGTTCAAAGTCACAGCTTTTGGACTTACCAATGCCCCTGCTACGCAACAGAGACTTGTTGATCTCTTATTCGGGCCTGAATTCGAGCTCAAAGTCTTTGCTTATTTAGATGATGTAATTATCATTAGCAGAACTTTCGAGGAACACGTAGAACTGCTTCAGAAGGTTTTCCAAAAATTACGTTCGGCTAATCTCACTGTCAATCTGGACAAGTGTCACTTCTTCCGAAGTCAATTACGTTATCTTGGCTACATTGTGGATGCTCATGGCTTAAGGACTGACCCAGATAAGGTCAAAGCCATATTAGACTTCCCCACTCCTACTAATAGGAAGGAGGTTAAGCGTTTTCTGGGTACAGCGTCTTGGTATAGGCGTTTTATTCCACATTTCAGTACCGTAGCAGGTCCTCTAAATAAGCTTACTTCTAATAAAAAGAACGCCCCTGCGTTTCAATGGAACCCTGAGGCTTACAAGGCTTTTCTAGAATTAAAATCCAAACTAGTTCAAGCACCTGTCCTTGCTTGCCCTGACTTTAACCTTCCTTTTGAGGTGCACACTGATGCTAGCAATTTTGGTATCGGTGCAATGTTGGCCCAAACTATTGATGGTGTGGAACATCCAATCGCATACATGAGCCGTTCTTTAAGTAAGCCGGAGAGGAACTACAGCACAACAGAACGGGAGGCTCTTGCCGTTCTTACGGCCCTTGAATACTGGCGCTGTTACCTTGAGACTGACAAAACCTTTTTAGTCTACACTGACCATTCATCGCTTAAATGGTTTATGTCTCTCACTAATCCAACCGGTCGGCTCGCAAGGTGGGGAGTTCGCCTTTCTTCTTTTAATTTTGAAATAAGACACCGCCGTGGAAAGGATAATGTTATCCCAAATGCCCTTTCTAGATGTGTTCCAGTTGAGGTTATTTCAAACGGCGATGTTCCCGCGGCTTCAGGCCCTGATACTCAGGATTCTTGGTATCTGAAGATCTTCCAGGGCTGCCAGGCTAATCCTATTAATTTCCCAAATTACAAGGTGGAGAATAATGAATTATATAGGTACATGAAAACTAAGGTTGACCTTACGGTTGAATTTGCTTGGAAGAAGGTTATTCCTAAAGAACTACAAGCAGACATTTTAATTGAGTGCCACTCTGAACCTATTTCTGGTCATTTCGGCGTGTTTAAGACATATAAGCGCTTAGCACTTCGTTTTTATTGGCCCGGTATGTATTCTAGCGTAGTTCAATTTGTTTCTAACTGTGAAACATGTCTAGCTCATAAGCATTCTACACAAGGTGTCTCTGGAAAAATGGGTAGGCCTAAAGACGTTTCTCGTCCCTTCTTGTTTTTTTTTTTTTTTTTTTTGTTTTACTTATCACTAATCCCCGCCAACTTAATTGGCGCCTTATGTGCTTAACCTCTATCATTCTGGTCAATCTTTCATGCCTCTCGTACATTCATTCTTCATACTAACTCTTTCTTTCATACATCACCTTGCATTCTGTGGGTAGGAGACCCACTTTTATTATTCTATTCTAAGGGCATGATTTATTTACTTATAAAAATAGGTGTAAAAATACAGTATGCAATAAATAAGGTGCAATATATCACAGTTGTGCGGAATGCTGGTTATCACAGTATACAAAAAAGGCAATTTATCACAGCAAGCAAGTACAATATATTTAGGGATAAAACCCACAAGCACAGTTATTAAAAAATCACAGTAGTTTTACACATTATAAGAGCTTAGGTACTAACCTGAGGTACTGCCGGCTATACGTGCCAGTGCTGCATTCCGTGCTTACATTTAAATATTATACAAAATACTAATGAAGCACGGTGCGCTTCAGGTTTTGTTTCGACGTATAACCGCAGTGGCTACGCTAATGCAGTACTCCAGAAACTTTTCCCTGGTCTTTTTGTCCATGAGCCCATGCAGGCTCTCCCTCGTTATTTTCCTGTCCAGCTCACATTCAAGTCGGTAGCGTTCCCTGATAAATAACGGGCACTCTACAAGTATGTGCTGGACAGTCTCTGCCACGCCTGGATCGCAGACGCACGATGGGCTCTCCTTACACTTGAAGCGATTCAAGTATTCAGAGAACCCACCGTGCCCCGTCAAAACTTGCGTGAGGACGCCTTCGGGCCGCACCTGTTGTACGATACGGAAGGCAGCTATTGCATCCCGAAGGAACATTTTCGTCACGGAAGCGGTCTCGTCCGACACATATCTTCGATTCCATTCATCAAGCGATTCCAAACGGATCTGTCGCTTGATAAATGAAACCGGACACTGGTCGTAGTCCGGCCTCCTCCGCAACGACAATGCTGCCACCTTTGCCAACTCGTCCGCTCGCTCATTCCCCGGCAGGCCCGCGTGGGCCTTGATCCAGAACAAAGTCACAGCTTTGTTCTGGCCAAGGGCGTGAACCAGGTTGGCGCGCGCGCGAACTGCCAGGGGATGGAGAGAGCCATGGTTTGCAAGCGTCTGCAATGCGGACATTGAGTCGCTGTACAAGCCATAGCTCGCCTCTTGCCGCTTGAGGATCACTTCAGTGGCCTTGCAAATGGCCAGAAGTTCCGCCTGGTAGACTGTGCAGTACGCGGCAAGGCTAAGCTTGAGGTTCCGGACTTCGCCTACATTATCCCAAATGGACAATGCGGCTCCTACCTTCCCCTCAATTTTGCTGCCGTCGGTGAATATTCGCACTGTCTGCACATTGTTACTGTCTAGTAACTCTTGGTCTGCCAGGCATATGAAGTCCAGGGGCATTTGCGTAGCCGGATGAGGAGCTTCCGCAAACCTCACCGCACTCTCGATCTCCCTGTCTCCTGGCACAAACCGGGATGACCCTCTCCTCGCTTCATACAGGGCGGCTGCCTCCTGTATGCGCAGGTCTAGAGGAAGTATCCCAGACAAGGCCAGTGCCGAGTTCAATGAGACAGTGCGGTAAGATTTGCAGAGCTTCTGAGCGATTCCTCGTTGAACAGAGCCTAACCTCTTCCGTATACCCAACTTCTTTGCAGCGGGTGCCCAGGCGGCGGCTGCGTATGTAACTATGGGCTCAATCGTTGCTGTGTAAATTGTGTGTATTACTTGTGTGTTCAATCCCCAGCTCACCTTTGCGGCTCGGGACAGCTGTTTGTAAATGTCAGCTGCCCTCTTGCAGACGTTCGCGGCATGCTCATTAAAAGTAAGCTTTTCGTCTATGGTTAGACCCAGCAACTTCATTTTCTTGACCATACCGATGCTGACCCCGGCCATGCTCAGTATTGGAGTGTCGTACTTAAGCTTGTTGGTTATGGTCATCGCACAGGTTTTGTGCGGTGCAAACCTCAGCTTATTTCGGACGCCCCAATCATGAACATGGGCGAGGGCTGCATTGGCAGATCTCGAGACTTCAGTCGCCGTGTCCCCATCCACGACCAAGACGATGTCATCCGCGAACGCCTGCGCGAAAAGTCCACGCTGCTCTAGGTCCTGCAGTAGTGGGTCGAGAAGGAGGTTCCACAGGATTGGACCTCCGATCGACCCCTGAACGCAGCCCTTGCTAGTCTCTCGAGTGCATTCCTCACCGGCATACCGAACCCTGACCTTCCTACCATCGAGGTAGCTGTCTATTAGCCGCCTGATGTTGACCGGGCACTTTTCCTCAGCCAGTCTGACTCTAATAGCTGGCCACCAGGCGCTATCGAAGGCGCCCTCTATATCCAACGACACCAGGACAATTAGCTTGTTCAGCCTCAACTTGTCCTGTACGTGCTCCATTAGCGTAGAGAGGGCGTCCTCGGCGTTCCTCTGGGGCATGAGGCCAAACTGACGAGTACTAAGCCGCGGTACAAGCTGCCACTTTAGACGCGCTACGACCATCCTCTCCAGGACCGTCCCTTCCAGGTTCTATCAATTGACTTGGTTGGTCCATTGCCTTCTTCTCGGAAACAGAATCAGTTTATTTTCGTTGTGACTTGCTGCTTTTCTAAATATTGCCTTCTTTTTCCACTTCGTCGAGCTACCTCAAATTTAATAGTTAAACACCTTGAGGATGACGTCTTTCTCGTCCACGGAATACCTCAAACTATTATTCTTGATAATGGAAGTCAGTTTACTAGCCGAGATTTGGATAAGCTTTTCAAAAAGTACAAAATTCCTAGCATACATTTTACTCCAAAGTACACTCCACAAATCAACACAGTGGAAAGATATAATAAAACAATAATAACTGCTGTTTCTAGTTTCGTAGATGGGGATCATAGATCTTGGGACTCCAACCTTCCTCAAATCCAATTCGCTATTAATAATTCTGTTAACGAAAGCACTGGTTATACTCCATCCTTCTTGGTACACGGAAGAGAGTTAGTCGTGTGTGGTTCTCATTACATCGAATATCCAGATCCAGCAGACCTTATATTTCTACCACGCGATGCTTATGCTGCAAACCTGGGTCAATTATCGCCAATATTCGATAAAGTTCAGGTTGCTTTGTGGGAAGCTCATGTAAAAAATACACAGCATTATAACTTGCGCCGCAAACATGCAGAGTTCAGTGTGGGCGATATCGTTTGGAAGCGTTGCTACTTCCAGAGCGATAAAGATGCTCATTTTAGTAAAAAATTAGCTCCTAAATTTCAAAAATGCCGGGTAAAAGTTAAACGATCACCATTAGTTTACGCGTTTGGCATATTAAGGACCTCAAGCTTAAGAGATACCCGTAGTAAGTTAATAACATTTTTTTTTGCGGATTTCAATAAGTTGAAATCCTTTTTCTGGGGAGAGGGGTAATGTAACATAGTGTTCATTAATACTGATTAAAAAAAAAACAACTTAACCTAAAAATAAACAATTAAATAAAACTATTTACAAAAAATAAACAATCTAAATAAAGCTAATACTTGAAGCTATAAAATAACAATTCAATTATATTGAAATGTAACTATTAAAAATAAAAAACCAAAGTGTACAAGTAATGCGGACAACCACATTATTTTATAGATACGGAAATAACCGGTTCCTCATCGCCGCCCGCCAGCGGCCGCGCGTCGCGCGCGCACGTAGCTAACACAGGTAGTCCGTAGCCGAACCTCTCGAGGCACGGACGCTGTCGCCTTGACTGATTTTCTCACTGTCCTACCGTCGTTGCGAAATATCAATTTTGAACGTAAAGTTAGTTACGAATATTTAAACTATAATATCAACTTAAGAGTGGATTGCCTTTGTCCATATACTTAAAACAGTTGTAATTATTAATTAAGTGACCGTGATTCCCAAACTTGGGTGAGTTGTGCACATTTATTTATAAAAATTTCTAACGGCCGTTACCTACCTGTTGTATTTTCTTTGTCTTGATTTTGGAGGTACGAGTCCGAGTAAATATTGTAGCTTTATTCTATCCTGTGTGTAATGCTTATAGTTGCCTTTCTTCCATTATGTTCTACTTAAAACTTTCAAAGCTTAACGTTGTAACCGTCTCTGCTTGCTTAAATTTACTATTAATTTAGATTCTTTACACCTAGAATTCTTCCCGCCGTTATAAGCCCTAAATTGCCAATCTAGTTCTTGCCATGCATCCTAGCGTTTCCCGTGCGCCCCTTATACCGGCAGCTTAATGATTCGGCTTTTGTTCCTAGGAATTACGTCACGGTTCAACTGACTAACCGGATACTCATTCTGTCTCCTTCATCGCCTGAGTGGAGTGGCCGAGCTGACCGGGACTACGCCTGGAGGACGGGACTTCGCCAGGGAAGTGTGGAAGGCTAGACAAGTGCGCAACGACCTAGGCCGAACCTTTCTTTTTTTAATATACCGTTTTTTTTTTTATAATTTCAAACTTAGTTTCATTTCTTCTTTTTTCTTGTTCACGTCCTATATACGTGACACCGGGTCAGCAGAAGACCTGCGGCGTGCACGGCACTTCACAGATAGGCAGTCTAGACGTACTCTGGGTTCAAAGGTCTTGAAGATCGCACTTCAGACGGTAGTGAGTCCACAAACACTAAAGATGCTAAAACGTTTAGCTTGAGACACGATCACAACAAGAGAGGAAGAAACGTTCATCCAGCTCAGGGCTCTAATTCATACTTCACGCCACGGATATATAGAACCGCGACGTAGGTCGAGGGCGAGTTTAGTGATGATTTACCAACTACCCTCAATTCGATAATAAGAACCGAACAGTTAATCAATTATAAATTATATGCGAGAGTCTCTGGTGTCAAAAATAGATCTTACTGCACACGAATAGGCACATATGTTTTCAAAATAGGTTTTGAAAACATATCAATTTGGATCTTTTTATCCGGCATCTATTGATTGTAGAAAAATACTGCTTAAGGCGATATATACGCCTCAATGTTAGCGCAGTACTGGGCGCACGGCTAGTAAAAATATTTTTAAACATCAAAGTCGGTTTGGAGGAGTATTCAAAACTAGCGAAAAATTTCGTGTTGCAAATTTTTTTTTTAAAGCAAAATTATTTGTTATGCGAAAAAACCATGTTTAAAAAAATTACTTACATGAAACAATAGCAAATATTTTTTGTTTTAAGGAGTATGCTTTAGAAAGTTACCGTTTTACGGCACTAAAGCGGATGTAGGCCCTTAAACAGATCGATACAGAATATTTTGCTAATTACGGTAGTATTAAAAACTCAAAATCGGTCAAATGTAATATAGTGACAATCTAGCGATAGGACGGCAGCGTTATAAACAAGGTTATTATGAAGGTGTATGAGGCTTTGAGGACAAAAGATTTTCCTGGCATTACTATGTGTTCTGGTTTTGCTTTTTAAGACCCCTTGTTTTAGAGGCAAAATAAATCTAACCACAACTTTTAGAAATGTTTCGTCATCGCTAAGGGATTGTTTGATAAGGCTTTATTCATCCGGATTGCTGTCCACGGGTTGTTTGGTTAACTTTACAAAATATTTTTTTTCATATAAATAAAAAAAAATATATACAACTAACCGTGTATTTGTCATTCAAACCAAACGTTTACCAATACAAAATTTCAGCTCAGTTAATTGGGGATAGCTATTTTAAAATTCAGTTGCAAGATTCGACCCACACTTATTAACGAAAGAATTAATAAGGCAAGTTAAATAACATTTTTGAAAACTCTTTTCATGAGTTTTACAACGAGACTAGGTGATATGAGCCTACAGTCTTCCGGTTTTGGATATCCAACCCCTAGGAGACTCATTCGCTTCCCAGCCAGTGCATCACATGTGAACAGGAAGGTGCTCCATGCGTTCCGTATGTTCCCCACACAACCTGCACATGGGTGTCGCGGCCAGACCCATCTTCATGACCATGTCGTTGGTTCCAAAGTGCCTAGTAATGGCCCCAAGCAGGTAGCATTTCCGGGCTTTGAAAGTAGAGCCTATAAATTTCTTTGAGTGTTGTAGACCGGTATTAGACAGCCAATATGTTCGTTGTCTGTGATCTGCAAACTCCCTAAATGCGGCTTTTACGAGACACGTCGAAATGCCTACACATGGTTCTGGGCCCACAAAATCATTTGCTGAGCCCTCTCTTGCCAGTTCATCTGCCACTTCATGTTAACTATATAAGTTTTTAAACTGTCATGGTCACTTACACTAACATTGCCATTATAAGCGGGATTTTTACCATGTTTACTGTTTGTTGCGAGTTTCCGATATTTCGGTGCTGTTGCAAGCACCATGATCACGGATAAACGGATACACAGGGAAGACTGCACAACCTAATCAAAAAACTGGTTGTAAGCACCGGAAGTGCGAGGTTGAGAACCTCGCACTTCCGACAGTCAGCATTTTTGCCGTACGGGAGGGGAGTGACAGATAAGGTTGCTAACATTCTTCGGAAATACGCCGTAAAGACTATTTTCACTCCTTGCAGAAAAGTGTCACAGATGCTGCGCTCGCCGAAGGACAACTTTCCGCTGGAAAAGCCCGGTGTTTATAAAGTAGACTGTAGTTGTGGCAAGTCTTACATCGGCCAGACAAAGCGTACGGTTGCTTGTCGAATTTCAGAGCATATCAGGCCGGTAAAGAACAATGACACCTAAAAATCGGCCATAGCTCACTATCTTTTGGAATCAGGATTGAATTACATAACCCTCAAGTCATTTCGACAGAACGCCACTATACCCCTAGACTGGTGAGGGAAGCTATCGAGATTACCGAATATAAGAATTTCAACCGGGAGGATGGGTTTCGACTGTCGAGAGCTTGGAATCCAGTGGTTCAGCTGTGTAAAACCCGAAAAAGTGCCGAAAAAAGATCGCGATCGGACACAGTGAGATTCTTGTGTCGGGAACAGAATCGAGTTGTGAGTGACAGTAGTAGCGGTAGTGAGTGCAAAAAACAAACAAGAAAGAGGGTAGACCGTTTTGTCTCCTTATAGACACCCACCCGCAATAACTTCAATTTATCCGTGATCAGGGTGCTTGCAACAGCACCGAAATATCGGAAACTCGCAACAAACAGTAAACATGGTAAATATCCCGCTTATAATATTAATGTTAACTATGTTTTTCAATCTTTACAGTAAAATGTTTTTTTTTTCATATTTAAATCGCAGAAACTGCATTTTTTTGTTTCAAATTATACCGGAACAACGACTGAAATATCGTTGTCAAATGAAGCCTAACAAAAACACTATTTTCAATTCATAGAGAAAAAAAAGAAACATAGCCACTGTTGTTAACTTAGCCTACAATAAAAAAATATTCTTTATTATTTTACACAGTAAAATTGGACGTAAAAAAACTGAATAAAGAAGGTCCCAATTTCGCTTCATTTAACCATCTAAAATTATAACAATCAGCAGAAACTTACATTCTCGTATAGATAAGCTTGTATTGTTCAGAGCGAAGGCCTTTCGAGGTTTTGCCACTTTCCTCCGAAACGCAGTAGGTTCACAATACAACAACAACTACAAGACACGTACTAAAGAAACTATAATAATGTTTAGTATCTTCTCTAAGATATTTCGGTAGGCCATATCAACACTATATATTTTTGACTTTTGACAATCGTCATCGCTGATAAAATAACACCTTATCTATGACCCCAGCAAAATACAAAGGAGACATTTATTCAAATTAGGCGGAGAATCAGCACTTTTTGAACGTCAAAATTTACATAAAGACAGTCCCCAAAAACGCCCCACCCGTCGCTGCTTAATCTGCTTATGCATCCATCTTCAATTGGGCCATGACTGAGTCTGTCACGATGTCACTTTTTATCTAATAAGAACCTACAAATAACTGCACATGCCATTCATACTATACTAATCTTATAATTACGAAAGTAACTCTGTCTGTTAAGTTTTCACGCTTAAACTGCAGAACCGATTTTGATAAATTTTGGTATAGAGAATAGGACCCTGGAAAGTACATAGAATAGTTATTACCATCCTTATGTTTGTATGGTTAACCAATCTTCTTCTCCTTCTTTTCGAGTTGATAGAAAACTCTTTATAAATTTTGGGCCCAGTAGGTGGCCACCCCGATTGCGGTGTCAGTGGCGAGCATAAGGTCTGCCAAACTGCAGTTGTATGGGCAATTGGGACACTCCAGCATGGTGTAGCAATAATTTCTAAAAACTCGGAGATGAAGGTGGAGTGGAATTCCCTGCCGGAGTCTTTGTTTCTTGATAGCTACAACCTTGGGGTCTTTAAGTCAAGAGTGAATAGGTTGCTTCTAGGCAAGTGAGCTTCGCCGTCGACCACATCATCGCTTACCATCAGGCGAGATAGTGGTCAAACGCGAGCCTACCGATAAGTAAAAAAATAAAAATAGATAAAAAATAAGCTATTCGAAGTTCTTATGGTGCACAGACGAAGTCGCGGTCAAAAGCTAGTACAAATGAAATAGCAGCTTTTAGTGACCTTGGGAATTCGTATTTTACACAGACCGCAACCGAAGGTCAAAGTTGTAGTAACTTACCTATATCATTCACCACGTTACGCCTACCAATGTTCGTTATGATTTACGATTCCGTTTCAAACTTTTAGGGACCTACAACGCCATAAGGACGAGATTCCTTTGTACAGAGGAGATTGGGGTAACAAGTCGCAGGCGGCCACCCGGACCTAATCTGCAGAACCTAAAAATCACTGAAGTGGAATCGACCAAACGTCATGTTACATACGTCATTCATGACCCAGAGGGTCACAGGGATGGGTTGACGTGCATTTTGGTACGTGGCCAAAATTCCCAACTGGCAATCTGTTACATAAATTTTTCTATCAGGGACACCCAGTGGAAATACTACGGAATATAGTCTAGACCTTTTTCACAGGATTGCTTGAGATATTTTAAGACTTGTAGGTTACGCTCATATTGTTTATCTAATATCATAGACTAGCTGTTGTCCGAGACTACGTCTGTGTAGCATTAGTACTTCGAAAAGCCTATTTTTTATATCGAGCAACAATATTTTAGATGCGTGGGCCGCCTTACTTGAGAAATTATTAATTCACCATACAAACTTCCATCCCCTTCAAGATGATTTCCATGATAAAAGGGTCTCAAATTAAATCCACACCAAATTGCATCTAAATCGGTTCAGTGGCTTTCTACCCCCTACCTACCTTTCCCTACCTACCAACCTACCTATCCTACCCTACCCTACGTACCTACCTACCCTACCCTAAATACCTACCTATACTACATGCCTACCTACCCTACCCTACATACCTGGATTGTTGCGTAACTTTAACCGTTAAGGTCTAAAAGTTCCCCGTTTTTACAACATTTTTAATTGATGCTCCGCTCCTATTAGTTGTAGCGTGATGTTATAAAGCCTGCCTTGGGCTAACCAACACAAAAATATTTTTTTATATCCGACTGGTAGGTAGTTCTAGAGATAAGCGCGTTCAAACAAATAAACAAGGTAACAAACATTCAAACTCTTCCGCTTTATTATATTGGTATAGATTATTTATAGACCTTCTTACACACAATCTACTATTTTTTTTTCCTCCTGTGGCAACACTACAGCTAACAGCTGATTTGAATTTATCCTAATAATTTTAATTTTAAATATTAGATTTCTCTTATAATAAGGCCTATTTCCAATTTAATAACAAATTTAAATGGTATTTAGTGTTTTGTGTTAAATTTAGGCACTAAATTGAAGTGAAAAAATTTAATATAATTGTGTTTCGTTGACAGTTACCGGCTCAAGCGAATGTTCTTTTTCGTCTCGGTATCAGGTACAATACTATATATTTTACGTGATATTGGATTGTTTGCGTTCAAATTTTTTGTCTACAACTCATTGGATCACTTTTATTACGGTTATAAGTTGATGTCAGTGACCTATAAAACGTAAGCATAACCTTAATTAGCTTGGTGACAGAACTTCTTTCTTTATGATCTAAATTTCATTTTCCGTTCAACTAATCAACTGTTACTCAATCCTATACTCTATTCCAACCTCTTCTCTCTTTCTTTAATCATGATTATGACTCGTACCGCGCGTGCTCGCCTAGAAGAGACTAAACTCAGTCAGGCTTTGAGCGAATTAAAGGCATCTCAGGAGCTCTGTGACCAACTGATTAGGGAAAAAGATGAAAATGAAATAGAGTTCCTTGGTGTCCTTGACAGGAATAGCAAATTAAAAACAGAAATGGCTCAGTTATATATTCAACACACTGATGCTATAGCAGACCGCAGCAGGCTCCAAGTTATTGTGGACGGGTTCAGCCAGTGTAGCAATGAGTATGAACAAGCTCTTAGTCACAAATGCTCATTACAACAGCAGCTACAGGAGGCTCAAAGTCAGATTGAACAACTTGAAACCACAAATCTTAACATCACTGCCTCGTTGAATCAAAGTCTATTCAGTGAATTGGTGCCTGTTGCCCCATCAATGGTTACAGCAAATAACCCTTCTTACACAATAGATTTAACAGGTCATGACGATTCAAAATCAATTAAATCATTGAGGGTAGTTACTAGTAAAAATAAAATAAAAAAATACATAAAAATTAACAAATACATAGTCAAAACTAAGAAAATGGTCAAAAAACAAAGGTACTTCATCAAAAATGTAAAACTCAATAGAGAAAGGTTGCATTTACTTAAACAATTAGATATGTATTCATTTAACTTAGAAAAAAGTACTAGGAAATACCAAACTGACACAGAAGACTTGCAGTATGAACTTGACCAACTTCAGGAGAAACTTAATTCTATGACCATCAAATATACAGCCTCTGAAAACCAAATGAGGGAATATGTATTGGCAATGAATGAGCTGGTAAGCTCACAAACCAACAAATGTGATCATTGTCAACCAACATCTGTTGTACCCACACCGGGCCATTCATTGACAATATGTGATGTCACCATACCGCGGTCTAGTGCCAGTTTGCCATTAGAAATTACTAACTGTTTGCCTAAAAAGAGTGTAAATACAGAAATAGTATTATTTTGTGATGAAATTGGAAAGGATCTAGGCCACTTGTTGACGAATAAATATCCAGGACACTCAATAATGAACTATTGTATGCCTGGTTGTTCTTTATTTGACATAATGAAAAAAGTTATAAAATGCAATTTTAGCCAGGAGACTACATTATTAATATTTATTGGTAATAGGGGTAACGTGAACAAAGGAGAACTACTCCAACATTTTAGATCATTGTGCGACCTTAGTTTTAAAAAAATTGTGATGTTCACATTCCCTTACAGCCAAAGTTTGCCACAGGAAGAAAACAATCTTAGATATGAATTGAATAGGACATTACATAATTTAACATATAGTAATAATTTATTCCATTTAATTGACACTAACAATTATGTTGGTAACCACTTTTGTTTAACAAAAGATAGATTTTTTATGGATAGATACTTTCTTTCAAAGTATTGTAAACGACAGATAGCTGTGTCGCTATCATATTATTTTTCTATCACAGCCAAGAATTTGGCTAAACAACTTGCTTCTATTGAGCAATGCCAAGACATGTTATTTAATTCAGCCAATAATTTGGTCTCAGAAATTGATATTGATAACAATTTAAATTAGAAATTAAGACAATAGAGACAACCTCTTGCAAAAGTTTGCAGAATGAAAATTGCAAAATAAAATCACATACAAGTTTGAAAACAGTAAATAGTATTAACCTGGTGCATCAAAATATTCAAGGATTTATGAACAAAGATTTAGAAATAGAGTTATTTATGAATTTTAACAGTATTGATATTCTTTGTATTACAGAACATTGGCTTAAAAGCCACCAGTTATTGTTCAATTTTAATAATCACCAGGTTGGTAGTTCATTCAGCAGAGTTAATGCTATACATGGTGGCTCATTGATTTTAGTAAGTAACCAGCTTAAATTTAAAGACCGTAAGGATATTGTGAGCCTATCTGTTGAGCGGACAGTCGAAATAGCTTGTATAGAATTGGAGCAGTTTATTGTATTAAGTGTATACAGACCCCCTTCAGGATTGTATGACTGTTTTGAAAAGGTAATGGATGAAGTGTTACACAAGATTTGTAACTCGAATAAATCCGTTATCACTTGTGGGGATTTTAATGTCAATTTATTAGAAAACTCAGGTTATTGTAGTAAAATAATAAGTCTGTTTCAGTCCTACAATCTTGTAAACCTATTTTTGGAGCCCACAAGAATAACCCCTACTAGTGCCACATGTTTAGATAATATTTATACTAATGTTATGCCAGTCCACAAAGAAATTATAAATTTACTAGATTCTGATCATTGCGGGCAGAGGATTGCTATACCAAACCAAAATAACAAAGTGGCTAAAAAGGATATCACTGTTAACCCCAAAACTGCAAGTCGCTTGGCAGCGTTTAAAGTTAAACTCATTAATAAATTACCAATTTTAAAATAATACCATTGTTTAAATCAGGTAGTACATCAGACCCTTCAAATTATAGACCTATTTCAGTACTACCTACGTTTAGTAAAATATTTGAGAAATTAATTTTAGAGCAACTGCAAAGATTTTTTAATAAACATAAATTATTACATAGCAAACAGTTCGGTTTTACAAGGGGTCGTTCAACTACTGATGCCGGTGTTGAGCTTTTAGGACATATTTATAATGCATGGGAAGATAAGTGCGATGCCTTGGGAATCTTTTGTGATTTGTCCAAGGCATTTGATTGTGTTCTTCATGATACGCTAATCAGGAAACTCCGCCACTACGGAATCCGGAACAGCGCTCTGGATCTTTTCACTTCATACTTGAGTAATAGGATTCAGAGCGTTGACGTTAATGGAAAAAGATCTCCCGGATCTATAGTAATGATGGGCGTCCCGCAGGGCTCGATTCTTGGTCCTTTCTTGTTTCTTATTTACATTAATGACTTGCCTTACCTCATAAAGGATAACCATGATATAGTGTTGTTCGCGGATGATACTTCACTTTTGTTTAAACTCAAACGTCAGCAGCTGGTTACTGACGATGTAAATAGCGCGATCTCAAAAGTAGTTCACTGGTTCAATGTTAATAATTTACTACTTAATGGAAAAAAAACCAAATGTATTAAGTTTACCCTACCTCACGTTAGGCAGGTGAAAACTGATGTGTTGGTAAAGGGCGAAGAATTGAATCCTGAAAATAGCACAGTATTCTTAGGCTTAACTTTGGATGCTAAGCTTCAGTGGGGCCCACATATAGATAAATTGTCGAAAAAACTAAGCTCCGCAGCATATGCTGTTAGGAAAATTCGTAATTTAACTGACATAGAGACAGCCCGTTTAGTATATTTTAGCTATTTTCATAGTGTAATGTCGTACGGTATTCTGTTGTGGGGAAATGCCGCCGACATCCAGACTATCTTTGTTTTGCAGAAAAGAGCTGTTCGATCGATTTATAAATTAAGCCCGAGACACTCTCTCAGAGAGAAATTTAAGGAGATTAATGTAATGACAGTGCCTTCTCAGTATATTTATGAAAATCTTTTATATGCCCATAAAAATAAAAAATTGTTTAAAAAATACAGTGATATCCATAACATAAATACTAGAAACAAACACAAATTTGTAGTACCTGCAACAAGGCTCAAGAAAATAGGTGGCTCGTTTAGATGTCAAAGTGTACACTTTTATAATAAGCTTCCAAGCCACGTACAAGATCTAAGTGTTAATAAATTTAAAGCATTCATTAAACGTAAGTTGTGCCAGAAAGCGTTTTATACAATAAAAGATTACGTTGAGGAAAAACAGGCTTGGGATTGAGCTGCTCCAATTAATTTGATTTTTTTTTTATATATTTTTTCAACGTGAATTTTGTTTTTTTTTATTTTTTGTTTTCTTGCAATGACAAGAATATTTACTTTTTAAAGTATTATATTTTTTTTTTTAGTTTATTTTAATTGTTGTGAATGTGAAGACAATGTGGATTCAACTTTTGTTTGTTTTTAATTTTAATTTATCCAAATTAGTTTTAATCATGGTCTGGCAGTTTGAGTAGTTTATGCGGCCTACCCGAATGTCCTTTCTTTGGTATTGTTCGTCGAATCGTTGAGCTCCTTAATTTCTGAGTTGAGCTGCACGGTTATTGACAAATGCGTGCACTGACTGGACAGGTCCACTCAATCTGGCTGGTTCTTTCCTCAAAAGACCATCATCAGACTTCAGTCTACATGGTCTTCACATGATCTAACAAAGATTTTGTCTGGACCTTAAAAGAGACTGTGACCTCTGAGTTTGTTTCGGCCTTTCTTCTCAGAGTAGTCAGATAGGAAACGCCGACTTCATCTAGTTTTAAAAAATATGATCGACTTGTAAAAGTGTTTGTACAAACCTACTTACAGAAATAAAATCATTTACTGCTAAATTTAGCAAATATTTACATTGCATACCTACAAACTGAACAGTGAATATGTGAGCGAGTTCAAACATACATAATCATATCGATTATGTGTGTTTATACTCGCTCGCTCGTTAATTAGCATGGCTAAAGTTCTGAGAACGCGACCACTAGAAAACCCTTTGATTAATATTATTAACTCGCTTGGCAGCACCCACTTTCCATCCGGTTGATATCATTCCTAACCTAGGATAGGTTCGTTCAAAGTTAAATATGTAAACGAAAATACGGGTTGCAAAGATTTAATAGGATTTTTAGGCCGTTGACATTATCTAAATACGGACCTCTTTATCACAATACTCGTCAATTAAAAGCTCACACCCATCATGACTTAACGAGATAAAAAAAACGGCCGGTTTCACACTGATGAACTGCGTTGTTTTACACGTTTGGGAATCCGGGTAATCCACTGTGAATGTCACTTCAGTGGTCAGCTGACCGGAGACTGGATTTAATCAGTATGCCTTCGACAACTCAAGATAGGTACTAACTATCGATGCTGGACTTACGGCATTATATACGCCCCAATGTTAACGCAGTAATGGCCGTGCGACCGCTCGGAGCCTAAATATCAATATTGAACTTCCTTTTGAACAGTTTTGTTTGCAAAATATTTTTTGATTACTTATGCTATTTCAGTTATGAAGAAATTCCAGCCATCAATTTTTCTGTGAAAAAATATTTTTAAACATCCAAGTCGTTTTGGAGGAGTATCCAAAAGTTGCGAAAAATATCGTGTTGCCAATTATTTTTTAAAGCAACACTATTTGTTATACGAAGAAACCATGTATAAAAAATAATGTATATGAAACATTAATAAATATATATATTTTTTTAAAGCTTTTAACCTAGCCATTACTAAGGAGTATGCTTTCGAAAGTTACCGTTTTACGGCACTAAAGCGGATGTAGGCCCTTAAGTTTGAGAGACAACTAGATTGTCCAACGAACTTAAGAACACTGGATGCATATTTTAAATGTTTACACTGAAACTAAGTAATAAGTGCTAGGACGAAACTACTGTTTTATCCTAGCATTAAATGTCATGTATTAAATTATATTTGCTGCCAAATATTCCAAAAACATTGGCATGTGTTGTCACATCCGCTTTCTAATGCTAAACAAAGTTTTTTTGCAAAATGATTGTATTACTGTATAAAACTAATGGAACTAAACGTGACAAAAAAACTCGCCGTGACTTAGGTGGAGCGAGCTAACAATCCATACAATCAAGGTAGAATGATAGTTTACTTCAAGCTCACAAAATTGTCACGGTGAGATGTTTTCAGAATAGGTGGAAATGTTTACAGTGGTGAGACAATATTTTTTTTCATAAATTTGGTCGCGTTGTTGTTTTATGTACGATTTCCACCAACCGGGCCGCGCCGGGTCACGCCGGAGCGCATTTTACACTGTGAAACTAAAGGAAATTCAGGCTTCTATACGATAGTTACGTTTCATGTTTGCATGGAATTAACGCTGCTTGGAACTCGCGCAGTCGCGTCAGCCAGTTGGCTGCGCTCGGACACCGCACTATGGAAAATCGTAGAACAACTGCTGATTAAAAATGGGTTTTGTCAATGTCGCTACTGGCATACTTTATTTATTTTACTCAATAGTTTAAGGACCAAACTAGAATATAATATCAAAAAATTATACATGACGGGGGACGGGCCCCCTGGTTATTTTTTAAAAGAGTGACGTCAGCATTGCTGACGTCACTATCTCTATTCTCATCATGGTGTTGGTGCTGGTGATGGTTACTCATGTTAAAAAATGAAAGACAAGACTTCAAGAGTTTCACTTTATACTCTTCCTAGTAGGTAGCACACAATAATGACACACAATAGCGTACAATAAATTAAGATCAACAACAAACAATGACTCACAATATTCCGGAGCTCCGTACCGTCCGACGACTCGACTGAGAATGAATTGTGAGCGTTTTTTTTTTTTTTTTTTTTTTTTTTCTTTGTGGCGTCTCACAGTTCGGTCAAAGTGACCGGATACTGCTTAACCGGACTACCCTGTGGAGACTAAGCTATATTATAGCCTCC
This sequence comes from Orthosia gracilis, assembly GCA_947562075.1. NCBI lineage: Eukaryota > Metazoa > Arthropoda > Insecta > Lepidoptera > Noctuidae > Orthosia > Orthosia gracilis. The sequence continues at coordinate 32,926,273 of OX387266.1, forward strand.
AGCCAGGCTTGCAAATTTCTAAAACTAAGCGACTGCGCTGAGGGCTACCCCAGTTGGGGTCGGACCTCGGCTCAGGGCGTCGCTGGGGGGACAACAACTAGGCTGGATCTTAATAAGGTGATTCTACCATCCGTTCGGAAAAAGCCTACGTGGAGAAGAACGGACAAGAAACTCCGATATTTTCTAACGTTAATCTAACTACTATTGCACAGCACGCGGACTGGCTTGTAGATCTTGACTGGGATTTCGCGACGGGCCTCGGCGGCGAGGACGGAACGAGTTCGGTCTGGAATTGTGAGCGGTCGGGCGGTCGTATTTATACGGAACCTCGGTTAGAGTCGTTACAAGTCTATTGACTAAGTCAATAGACTGTCTTTGTTTGTTGTCTGTTTATAAATTCTAGTTTCTATTTTACAAATCATAAAATGAATTATGAAGTACAGATTAATTCGTTTTTAATAATAAAATGAGTAAATATAATCACATAGTCATTTGAGCGATTAACTTAAATATTCAAATAAGCAATCACACGTTATTTGAACTTAAAATAATCGATCATAATTTATTCGACGCTCGATTACGCCCTCACGCCGGTATTAATGTCGATTTGGCGCCGATACGGCCATTCTGACAGGCGGTGCGCGCTCTGCACCAGCCTGAATGTAGATCACGATCGTCTTCTATATCTGAAACACATAATGGTATTTCTCTGAGATTGGTATCCGTAGGCAACCTACGTTGCACTATGGTTTATAATTTAAATGTTAGTAGGGTCTCGGAGGGTCTCGTTGAGTTCTCGGAGGGTCTCGTTGAGTTCTCGGAGGGTCTCGTTGAGTTCTCGGAGGGTCACAATCGTCTTCTAAATCTGAAACACATAATGGTATTTCTCTGAGATTGGTATCCGTAGGCAACCTACGTTGCACTATGGTTTATAATTTAAATGTTAGTAGGGTCTCGGAGGGTCTCGTTGAGTTCTCGGAGGGTCTCGGAGGGTCTCGTAGAGTTCTCGGAGGGTCTCGTAGAGTTCTCGGAGGGTCTCGTAGAGTTCTCGGAGGGTCTCGTAGAGTTCTCGGAGGGTCTCGTAGATTTACATTGTTACTCAAAGGTTTTTATAAAAATGATAAGAATGTTGTTGAAATACTCACAATTTATTCTGAGGATATTTCACCTCCATCTCTGGTATCTTCGACGTGTTGTGCAGGCTGTCTTTCTCGTGAAGTTGATGGCACGGTGTCCACTGGCTCTGCGTTTCGGGGTGTAGATGTTTCTCCATGCGCCGATACGGTCTCATCACCGGGTTGTGAAGCACGGCGAAGTTGGTCATGAGCGACCTTGCGTGGGCGGCCTCTACCGACCACTTTCTTCACCAAGTATCGATCATTCTCTAAAATTCTGCAGATCTCATGCGGTTCACTGAATTTAAGGTCCAGTAATGTCTGGTTTCGTGGGTTATTCTTTATCAAAACATAATCGCCTCTTTGGAATGGATGAATTTTTGCTTTCCGTTGGTTGAAGCGCCGTCTGTCCTGTTCTGAAGACTGTATCATCTTTTGTTGTGCATGTTGAGTGAGCGCTTCGATGTCAACAGTTGCTTCATCAATATCTACCATGTTTAGAAGTTCCGGCGGAACGCAGTGACGACGTTGTGTGATGAGCGTGAGGGGAGCGATGCCGGTTACGCGATGGACTGTACAATTCATTGCTAGTTGAAGCGCATCGGGTGTTGTATGCCACGGTTCAGCTTCATAATTTTTCATCATGATTAATGCATTCTTCAGTGTTGCTACTAATCTTTCAACCTGCCCGTTCGCTCGGCTGACTCCTGGCGCGATAGCATAGATATTCATTCCAAATTGGTCACAGTAGTCTTTGAACTCTCCCATGAATTCCCTTCCTCCATCAACAATGATTTGGACAGGTGTACCGAATAGGTACACAGTGCGTTTCAAAGCAGCAAGCGTGCTTTGAGGGCTTTTGTTGTTGGCGTAATAGAACATCACATACTTCGTAAAAGCATCAATCGTGACAATGACATATTGATTTTCGTTTCCCAGTTTACCAGTAATATCCATATGGATTACTTGAAACGCGGCGGTTGGCTTCTGGATGGGATGAAGCTGTGCTTGTACAGCGCCCGATGGTCCTTTCGATGTTCTACATACTATGCAGTTGTCGACAAATCTTCTTACCATTGAACTCATTTTGTCAAACCAGTAAGTTTCCTTGATTTTCTGCAGCGTCTTCTCCCATCCGGGGTGTTTCAGTACTGGAGTCGATGTTAAGCATTGTATTATCGTACTTCTAGCATTTTCATGTTTTTCATCACATTCCCATTGTGCACCTTGTTTTGTTAATTCGTACAGAGGCACCATTATACGGGAAAAGTTTGGGATGTATTTTCTGAAGTAACTAGCTAAACCGTTGAACTGCCTTACTTGTTTGACCGTTTTTGGAACTGGTGCCTTGACGAGAGCTTCCACCTTCCTAGGATTTGGTTGCACTTGTCCATCTGAGACAATGTTGCCCAGATACTCGATGGATCGCTTGAAGAAGCTGCATTTGTCCGCATTGATCGAAAAGCCAGCTTGTTGAAGCGCCATCAAAATGCGTTCAAGGTTTGACAGCCCTTCAGCGAATTCTGTACATTTGCTCAGTACATCATCAACATATACCTGCGCGACCGAACCAAGGAGTGGACACAAGGCCCTATTGATGCAACGCTGATAAACTGAGCAAGCATTGCTCAATCCAAATGGCATCGTGAGGTACTCGTAGAGTCCGTCTGGTGTAACGAAGGCAGTCTTCTCAATTGACCCTTCTGCAATTGGTATTTGGTGGAAAACCGGCTGCCATGTCCAAACTTATGTAGAAATGTCCGTTGTCCAAGTTATCTTTTGTCACTCTTTTCCAGAGAACCCAAGTACGTGACAAGAACTCGGCAATATCCTTTGTAGAGTCGTATACATGTTCTCGGAATCTGAGAATATCCCGAGAATATCTGTTCTCAGGCTCGAACGTCGTAATCAGGTTGCTGCGTAGTTCTTCCCATGAAGACGTAGTCACCATCCAGTCGTCGACCCACATCTTAGCACGTCCTCTTAGTAAACTGCATACCTTCATACGAACGTTGGAGTCATTCAGTTTATATTGTTCTACCGCCTTGTCAATATGTTGACACCATTCACGTATGCCGACGTTGGTGTCAGGATCGAATGATGGCAGGTAGACATCCTTAATCCTGATTTTAGAATCTGCTGATGGCGCACATAAACGCTCGGACATTTTCTGCATCGTGTCCATCATCTGCATAAAGAATTGTGGTGGTACACCAATAGGCGGATCACGGCCCGGCGCATGAATCATCTCATGATGAGTTTGAGATGGATAGCCCAACGAAGTGGTGGGAATCGGTATTGGTTCCATTCGTTGAGCAGTAACAGTTCCAGGTTGGTCAGCTGGAGACCAAGCTGATGATGAGGTGGTTTGGATTGGACGCTGTTCGAATCCCACTTCTGATGACGGGGGACGGGCCCCCTGGTTATTTTTTAAAAGAGTGAGAATAGAGATAGTGACGTCAGCATTGCTGACGTCACTATCTCTATTCTCATCATGGTGTTGGTGCTGGTGATGGTTACTCATGTTAAAAAATGAAAGACAAGACTTCAAGAGTTTCACTTTATATTCTTCCTAGTAGGTAGCACACAATAATGACACACAATAGCGTACAATAAATTAAGATCAACAACAAACAATGACTCACAATATTCCGGAGCTCCGTACCGTCCGACGACTCGACTGAGAATGAATTGTGAGCGTTTTTTTTTTTTTTTTTTTTTTTTTTCTTTGTGGCGTCTCACAGTTCGGTCAAAGTGACCGGATACTGCTTAACCGGACTACCCTGTGGAGACTAAGCTATATTATAGCCTCCAGCCAGGCTTGCAAATTTCTAAAACTAAGCGACTGCGCTGAGGGCTACCCCAGTTGGGGTCGGACCTCGGCTCAGGGCGTCGCTGGGGGGACAACAACTAGGCTGGATCTTAATAAGGTGATTCTACCATCCGTTCGGAAAAAGCCTACGTGGAGAAGAACGGACAAGAAACTCCGATATTTTCTAACGTTAATCTAACTACTATTGCACAGCACGCGGACTGGCTTGTAGATCTTGACTGGGATTTCGCGACGGGCCTCGGCGGCGAGGACGGAACGAGTTCGGTCTGGAATTGTGAGCGGTCGGGCGGTCGTATTTATACGGAACCTCGGTTAGAGTCGTTACAAGTCTATTGACTAAGTCAATAGACTGTCTTTGTTTGTTGTCTGTTTATAAATTCTAGTTTCTATTTTACAAATCATAAAATGAATTATGAAGTACAGATTAATTCGTTTTTAATAATAAAATGAGTAAATATAATCACATAGTCATTTGAGCGATTAACTTAAATATTCAAATAAGCAATCACACGTTATTTGAACTTAAAATAATCGATCATAATTTATTCGACGCTCGATTACGCCCTCACGCCGGTATTAATGTCGATTTGGCGCCGATACGGCCATTCTGACAGGCGGTGCGCGCTCTGCACCAGCCTGAATGTAGATCACGATCGTCTTCTATATCTGAAACACATAATGGTATTTCTCTGAGATTGGTATCCGTAGGCAACCTACGTTGCACTATGGTTTATAATTTAAATGTTAGTAGGGTCTCGGAGGGTCTCGTTGAGTTCTCGGAGGGTCTCGTTGAGTTCTCGGAGGGTCTCGTTGAGTTCTCGGAGGGTCTCGTTGAGTTCTCGGAGGGTCTCGTTGAGTTCTCGGAGGGTCACGATCGTCTTCTAAATCTGAAACACATAATGGTATTTCTCTGAGATTGGTATCCGTAGGCAACCTACGTTGCACTATGGTTTATAATTTAAATGTTAGTAGGGTCTCGGAGGGTCTCGTTGAGTTCTCGGAGGGTCTCGGAGGGTCTCGTAGAGTTCTCGGAGGGTCTCGTAGAGTTCTCGGAGGGTCTCGTAGAGTTCTCGGAGGGTCTCGTAGATTTACATTGTTACTCAAAGGTTTTTATAAAAATGATAAGAATGTTGTTGAAATACTCACAATTTATTCTGATGATATTTCACCTCCATCTCTGGTATCTTCGACGTGTTGTGCAGGCTGTCTTTCTCGTGAAGTTGATGGCACGGTGTCCACTGGCTCTGCGTTTCGGGGTGTAGATGTTTCTCCATGCGCCGATACGGTCTCATCACCGGGTTGTGAAGCACGGCGAAGTTGGTCATGAGCGACCTTGCGTGGGCGGCCTCTACCGACCACTTTCTTCACCAAGTATCGATCATTCTCTAAAATTCTGCAGATCTCATGCGGTTCACTGAATTTAAGGTCCAGTAATGTCTGGTTTCGTGGGTTATTCTTTATCAAAACATAATCGCCTCTTTGGAATGGATGAATTTTTGCTTTCCGTTGGTTGAAGCGCCGTCTGTCCTGTTCTGAAGACTGTATCATCTTTTGTTGTGCATGTTGAGTGAGCGCTTCGATGTCAACAGTTGCTTCATCAATATCTACCATGTTTAGAAGTTCCGGCGGAACGCAGTGACGACGTTGTGTGATGAGCGTGAGGGGAGCGATGCCGGTTACGCGATGGACTGTACAATTCATTGCTAGTTGAAGCGCATCGGGTGTTGTATGCCACGGTTCAGCTTCATAATTTTTCATCATGATTAATGCATTCTTCAGTGTTGCTACTAATCTTTCAACCTGCCCGTTCGCTCGGCTGACTCCTGGCGCGATAGCATAGATATTCATTCCAAATTGGTCACAGTAGTCTTTGAACTCTCCCATGAATTCCCTTCCTCCATCAACAATGATTTGGACAGGTGTACCGAATAGGTACACAGTGCGTTTCAAAGCAGCAAGCGTGCTTTGAGGGCTTTTGTTGTTGGCGTAATAGAACATCACATACTTCGTAAAAGCATCAATCGTGACAATGACATATTGATTTTCGTTTCCCAGTTTACCAGTAATATCCATATGGATTACTTGAAACGCGGCGGTTGGCTTCTGGATGGGATGAAGCTGTGCTTGTACAGCGCCCGATGGTCCTTTCGATGTTCTACATACTATGCAGTTGTCGACAAATCTTCTTACCATTGAACTCATTTTGTCAAACCAGTAAGTTTCCTTGATTTTCTGCAGCGTCTTCTCCCATCCGGGGTGTTTCAGTACTGGAGTCGATGTTAAGCATTGTATTATCGTACTTCTAGCATTTTCATGTTTTTCATCACATTCCCATTGTGCACCTTGTTTTGTTAATTCGTACAGAGGCACCATTATACGGGAAAAGTTTGGGATGTATTTTCTGAAGTAACTAGCTAAACCGTTGAACTGCCTTACTTGTTTGACCGTTTTTGGAACTGGTGCCTTGACGAGAGCTTCCACCTTCCTAGGATTTGGTTGCACTTGTCCATCTGAGACAATGTTGCCCAGATACTCGATGGATCGCTTGAAGAAGCTGCATTTGTCCGCATTGATCGAAAAGCCAGCTTGTTGAAGCGCCATCAAAATGCGTTCAAGGTTTGACAGCCCTTCAGCGAATTCTGTACATTTGCTCAGTACATCATCAACATATACCTGCGCGACCGAACCAAGGAGTGGACACAAGGCCCTATTGATGCAACGCTGATAAACTGAGCAAGCATTGCTCAATCCAAATGGCATCGTGAGGTACTCGTAGAGTCCGTCTGGTGTAACGAAGGCAGTCTTCTCAATTGACCCTTCTGCAATTGGTATTTGGTGAAAAACCGGCTGCCATGTCCAAACTTATGTAGAAATGTCCGTTGTCCAAGTTATCTTTTGTCACTCTTTTCCAGAGAACCCAAGTACGTGACAAGAACTCGGCAAAATCCTTTGTAGAGTCGTATACATGTTCTCGGAATCTGAGAATATCCCGAGAATATCTGTTCTCAGGCTCGAACGTCGTAATCAGGTTGCTGCGTAGTTCTTCCCATGAAGACGTAGTCACCATCCAGTCGTCGACCCACATCTTAGCACGTCCTCTTAGTAAACTGCATACCTTCATACGAACGTCGGAGTCATTCAGTTTATATTGTTCTACCGCCTTGTCAATATGTTGACACCATTCACGTATGCCGACGTTGGTGTCAGGATCGAATGATGGCAGGTAGACATCCTTAATCCTGATTTTAGAATCTGCTGATGGCGCACATAAACGCTCGGACATTTTCTGCATCGTGTCCATCATCTGCATAAAGAATTGTGGTGGTACACCAATAGGCGGATCACGGCCCGGCGCATGAATCATCTCATGATGAGTTTGAGATGGATAGCCCAACGAAGTGGTGGGAATCGGTATTGGTTCCATTCGTTGAGCAGTAACAGTTCCAGGTTGGTCAGCTGGAGACCAAGCTGATGATGAGGTGGTTTGGATTGGACGCTGTTCGAATCCCACTTCTGATGACGGGGGACGGGCCCCCTGGTTATTTTTTAAAAGAGTGAGAATAGAGATAGTGACGTCAGCATTGCTGACGTCACTATCTCTATTCTCATCATGGTGTTGGTGCTGGTGATGGTTACTCATGTTAAAAAATGAAAGACAAGACTTCAAGAGTTTCACTTTATATTCTTCCTAGTAGGTAGCACACAATAATGACACACAATAGCGTACAATAAATTAAGATCAACAACAAACAATGACTCACAATATTCCGGAGCTCCGTACCGTCCGACGACTCGACTGAGAATGAATTGTGAGCGTTTTTTTTTTTTTTTTTTTTTTTTTTCTTTGTGGCGTCTCACAGTTCGGTCAAAGTGACCGGATACTGCTTAACCGGACTACCCTGTGGAGACTAAGCTATATTATAGCCTCCAGCCAGGCTTGCAAATTTCTAAAACTAAGCGACTGCGCTGAGGGCTACCCCAGTTGGGGTCGGACCTCGGCTCAGGGCGTCGCTGGGGGGACAACAACTAGGCTGGATCTTAATAAGGTGATTCTACCATCCGTTCGGAAAAAGCCTACGTGGAGAAGAACGGACAAGAAACTCCGATATTTTCTAACGTTAATCTAACTACTATTGCACAGCACGCGGACTGGCTTGTAGATCTTGACTGGGATTTCGCGACGGGCCTCGGCGGCGAGGACGGAACGAGTTCGGTCTGGAATTGTGAGCGGTCGGGCGGTCGTATTTATACGGAACCTCGGTTAGAGTCGTTACAAGTCTATTGACTAAGTCAATAGACTGTCTTTGTTTGTTGTCTGTTTATAAATTCTAGTTTCTATTTTACAAATCATAAAATGAATTATGAAGTACAGATTAATTCGTTTTTAATAATAAAATGAGTAAATATAATCACATAGTCATTTGAGCGATTAACTTAAATATTCAAATAAGCAATCACACGTTATTTGAACTTAAAATAATCGATCATAATTTATTCGACGCTCGATTACGCCCTCACGCCGGTATTAATGTCGATTTGGCGCCGATACGGCCATTCTGACAGGCGGTGCGCGCTCTGCACCAGCCTGAATGTAGATCACGATCGTCTTCTATATCTGAAACACATAATGGTATTTCTCTGAGATTGGTATCCGTAGGCAACCTACGTTGCACTATGGTTTATAATTTAAATGTTAGTAGGGTCTCGGAGGGTCTCGTTGAGTTCTCGGAGGGTCTCGTTGAGTTCTCGGAGGGTCTCGTTGAGTTCTCGGAGGGTCTCGTTGAGTTCTCGGAGGGTCTCGTTGAGTTCTCGGAGGGTCACGATCGTCTTCTAAATCTGAAACACATAATGGTATTTCTCTGAGATTGGTATCCGTAGGCAACCTACGTTGCACTATGGTTTATAATTTAAATGTTAGTAGGGTCTCGGAGGGTCTCGTTGAGTTCTCGGAGGGTCTCGGAGGGTCTCGTAGAGTTCTCGGAGGGTCTCGTAGAGTTCTCGGAGGGTCTCGTAGAGTTCTCGGAGGGTCTCGTAGATTTACATTGTTACTCAAAGGTTTTTATAAAAATGATAAGAATGTTGTTGAAATACTCACAATTTATTCTGATGATATTTCACCTCCATCTCTGGTATCTTCGACGTGTTGTGCAGGCTGTCTTTCTCGTGAAGTTGATGGCACGGTGTCCACTGGCTCTGCGTTTCGGGGTGTAGATGTTTCTCCATGCGCCGATACGGTCTCATCACCGGGTTGTGAAGCACGGCGAAGTTGGTCATGAGCGACCTTGCGTGGGCGGCCTCTACCGACCACTTTCTTCACCAAGTATCGATCATTCTCTAAAATTCTGCAGATCTCATGCGGTTCACTGAATTTAAGGTCCAGTAATGTCTGGTTTCGTGGGTTATTCTTTATCAAAACATAATCGCCTCTTTGGAATGGATGAATTTTTGCTTTCCGTTGGTTGAAGCGCCGTCTGTCCTGTTCTGAAGACTGTATCATCTTTTGTTGTGCATGTTGAGTGAGCGCTTCGATGTCAACAGTTGCTTCATCAATATCTACCATGTTTAGAAGTTCCGGCGGAACGCAGTGACGACGTTGTGTGATGAGCGTGAGGGGAGCGATGCCGGTTACGCGATGGACTGTACAATTCATTGCTAGTTGAAGCGCATCGGGTGTTGTATGCCACGGTTCAGCTTCATAATTTTTCATCATGATTAATGCATTCTTCAGTGTTGCTACTAATCTTTCAACCTGCCCGTTCGCTCGGCTGACTCCTGGCGCGATAGCATAGATATTCATTCCAAATTGGTCACAGTAGTCTTTGAACTCTCCCATGAATTCCCTTCCTCCATCAACAATGATTTGGACAGGTGTACCGAATAGGTACACAGTGCGTTTCAAAGCAGCAAGCGTGCTTTGAGGGCTTTTGTTGTTGGCGTAATAGAACATCACATACTTCGTAAAAGCATCAATCGTGACAATGACATATTGATTTTCGTTTCCCAGTTTACCAGTAATATCCATATGGATTACTTGAAACGCGGCGGTTGGCTTCTGGATGGGATGAAGCTGTGCTTGTACAGCGCCCGATGGTCCTTTCGATGTTCTACATACTATGCAGTTGTCGACAAATCTTCTTACCATTGAACTCATTTTGTCAAACCAGTAAGTTTCCTTGATTTTCTGCAGCGTCTTCTCCCATCCGGGGTGTTTCAGTACTGGAGTCGATGTTAAGCATTGTATTATCGTACTTCTAGCATTTTCATGTTTTTCATCACATTCCCATTGTGCACCTTGTTTTGTTAATTCGTACAGAGGCACCATTATACGGGAAAAGTTTGGGATGTATTTTCTGAAGTAACTAGCTAAACCGTTGAACTGCCTTACTTGTTTGACCGTTTTTGGAACTGGTGCCTTGACGAGAGCTTCCACCTTCCTAGGATTTGGTTGCACTTGTCCATCTGAGACAATGTTGCCCAGATACTCGATGGATCGCTTGAAGAAGCTGCATTTGTCCGCATTGATCGAAAAGCCAGCTTGTTGAAGCGCCATCAAAATGCGTTCAAGGTTTGACAGCCCTTCAGCGAATTCTGTACATTTGCTCAGTACATCATCAACATATACCTGCGCGACCGAACCAAGGAGTGGACACAAGGCCCTATTGATGCAACGCTGATAAACTGAGCAAGCATTGCTCAATCCAAATGGCATCGTGAGGTACTCGTAGAGTCCGTCTGGTGTAACGAAGGCAGTCTTCTCAATTGACCCTTCTGCAATTGGTATTTGGTGAAAAACCGGCTGCCATGTCCAAACTTATGTAGAAATGTCCGTTGTCCAAGTTATCTTTTGTCACTCTTTTCCAGAGAACCCAAGTACGTGACAAGAACTCGGCAAAATCCTTTGTAGAGTCGTATACATGTTCTCGGAATCTGAGAATATCCCGAGAATATCTGTTCTCAGGCTCGAACGTCGTAATCAGGTTGCTGCGTAGTTCTTCCCATGAAGACGTAGTCACCATCCAGTCGTCGACCCACATCTTAGCACGTCCTCTTAGTAAACTGCATACCTTCATACGAACGTCGGAGTCATTCAGTTTATATTGTTCTACCGCCTTGTCAATATGTTGACACCATTCACGTATGCCGACGTTGGTGTCAGGATCGAATGATGGCAGGTAGACATCCTTAATCCTGATTTTAGAATCTGCTGATGGCGCACATAAACGCTCGGACATTTTCTGCATCGTGTCCATCATCTGCATAAAGAATTGTGGTGGTACACCAATAGGCGGATCACGGCCCGGCGCATGAATCATCTCATGATGAGTTTGAGATGGATAGCCCAACGAAGTGGTGGGAATCGGTATTGGTTCCATTCGTTGAGCAGTAACAGTTCCAGGTTGGTCAGCTGGAGACCAAGCTGATGATGAGGTGGTTTGGATTGGACGCTGTTCGAATCCCACTTCTGATGACGGGGGACGGGCCCCCTGGTTATTTTTTAAAAGAGTGACGTCAGCATTGCTGACGTCACTATCTCTATTCTCATCATGGTGTTGGTGCTGGTGATGGTTACTCATGTTAAAAAATGAAAGACAAGACTTCAAGAGTTTCACTTTATATTCTTCCTAGTAGGTAGCACACAATAATGACACACAATGGCGTACAATAAATTAAGATCAACAACAAACAATGACTCACAATATTCCGGAGCTCCGTACCGTCCGACGACTCGACTGAGAATGAATTGTGAGCGTTTTTTTTTTTTTTTTTTTTTTTTTTTTAATACGTGGCGTCTCACAGATAGACCAAAGTGGTCTGCGTCTGTTTAACCGGGCTTCCCTGTGGAGACTAATGTAGTTAGCCTCCAGCCAGGCTTCAAATTTACTAAACCTAAGCGATAACGCCTGAGGGCTACCCCAGTTGGGGTCGAACCTCGGCTCAGTGCTTCGCTGGGGGGGACAACAACTAAGGCTGGATCTTAATAAGGGTGATTCTACCATCCGTTCGGAAAAGCCTACGTGGAGAAGAACGGACAAGAAACTCCAATTATCTAACTAGCTTTTAACTACTGCACAGCTTCCGCGGGCTGGCTTGTATAACTTGACAGGGGCGTCGCGACGGGCCTCGACGGCGAGGCCGGAACGAATGCGGTCGTTGTGTGTATTCTACGTGTTATGCGAATGTTCGTACTAGATACGAACCCATTGACCGTCCTTGTAGACAAGTCTATCAAGTTCCCTAGAAATGCTTTCGTACCTTTGGAACATGGCACTGCATTGAACGGGGTCGAAGGTACCTGCATTCCGGATTTCTGCATCCAGAGCGCGGGCTTCAGGGGTCATCCAGATGGAGTACGCGCCGATTATATTTGCAGCTACGCACAGGTATGACTCTTGCCTTTTTGGGGCGACAGGGGGAGGGCACTTGGCGGCGACGGTGGTGGGAGCCACCTTGCGGCTTTGTGCGGGCATGGGGGCAGCCGGGGTCGCTGGGACCGGGACTGGAATTGGCGCTGCGATGGGGTGGTCCATCAGCGCTGGAATGGTTGGAGTCGGCTGAGGAGCCACGCTTTGGTGGTTCAGCTTCTCCCATGGAGAGGTTCTCTGTGGGGCGAGTCTGGAGGGGACTTGTGAGGTGGGAAGCCTCGAGGTGGAAGTGGGGGCTTCGCGTTGTGAGCGTGCGTTGGAGCGCTTATTAGCTTTAGGAGCTAATTTTGGAGCTTTTGGGCAGCCTCGGTAGTTAGTCGGGTGCCCGACTTGGCCACAGAGCACGCAGCTGGGAGGATCCGTGCATTCTGCGCGGTCTTTGGGACGGGGGCAGTCCTTAGTGCCATGCTCTCCCAAGCACTTGACGCACCTGGGAGTGGCGTAGCAGTGGGTCTGTGAATGACCGTATAGTTGGCAGCGGTGACACTGACCAACTAGGTGGGGACGGTAAGGTTTTTCAATAGATATGCCCGACAGGGAGCACACCGTTTTGACATTGATGATGGGGTTGTAGCCTCCGGTGTTGCTACAAACGACAAGTACCATGTCGTACTGTTCGCCACCTCTTGCTTTATGCAAGCGGAAGACGTTAGTGACAGGTACTTTTTGGGAAATTAGGTCACTTTTGACTTCTTCCGTCGGGATTTCCTTCGGAATCCGTCTAATGACAACTCTGATGGGCTTATCCTCTGGGAGAGAATATGTATGGAAGGAGATATTGCTTCCGAATTGTGAGCGGTCGGGCGGTCGTATTTATACGGAACCTCGGTTAGAGTCGTTACAAGTCTATTGACTAAGTCAATAGACTGTCTTTGTTTGTTGTCTGTTTATAAATTCTAGTTTCTATTTTACAAATCATAAAATGAATTATGAAGTACAGATTAATTCGTTTTTAATAATAAAATGAGTAAGTATAATCACATAGTCATTTGAGCGATTAACTTAAATATTCAAATAAGCAATCACACGTTATTTGAACTTAAAATAATCGATCATAATTTATTCGACGCTCGATTACGCCCTCACGCCGGTATTAATGTCGATTTGGCGCCGATATACATATTATTTGAAATGTTTTTTTTTTTTACAACTCTACAAACTTTATAGTTTTGACGGACGTCCATGTTAAGCCCGTTCACTTCGTCACTTTCAAATTTATTTTATCGTTATACATTACAGGAAAAGGTATAATGTATTATATATTTCTGGAAACCTCGTCTTTTGAAGAATATGAAACACCTATTATGTATTTAATATTATATTAACGTTTACCTTAAAATAATTGCAAAATAAATAATGGTAAAAAAAAAGTTTATTTAAAGTTCATCGAGACTTTTGACAGTTACCCATGTTTACCCATGCTTTACATTTAATGTTGATTTGTAGCCTAGCTATCCATAAACATGATCAAATAAAAAAAAGTTGCGAATATTTGCGATTTTCGGAGTAATTTGTAAAAATGTGATAAAAGTCAGGAAACAGAAAACCGCTCGCTATCTATTGCGGTTTGAAATGTTCCTGTTTACATCAATAGTTTGCGGTAAGTTTTGTAATTTATCATTGATATTAGGATGTCTTATCTTTTTTGCACTCATATTTCGTGTGAAAATATTAATCAACAAGATGCACACTACCCTCATATTTCATATAGTATATAAACAGTGGTTTCATTTTATTTTAAATAACAAAATAGTGGTGAATTTGAAGAAGAAGAAGTGTAATTGTTACCAATACAATATAATTACGTGTTTTGTTAACTCTTCAAAATGTCTACTTTCAAGTGTTCTAAACGTGAAATAATACTTTCGTATATCAAAGGAGGAAAATCGTTGGAGGCATTATCAACCGTTTTAAAAGAAAATTATCATGTATCTAAAGACAACTTATGTTTCATCCTCAGTGATTTTCAAAGACATATTATTCCCACTTTTAATAAACGATGGACAGAAGCTTCACGGAAAAAGGATTTATTTTTAACGAAAAACAGTAACTGGTTGGAATCAGAATATTCAGTAAATTTACCGAACTCTGAAGACGTTACAACCGTCTCCACACCATCTACTTCTTCTGGAAAACGTGGGAGACCGTGCGTATCTTATCCAGACTTGTCAGAATCCAGTAAGAGAAGAAAAAATCTAATGTTACTTAATGAATATGGATTTGAACACGTCTATAATGCATATCTTCAAGGGTTACGTTCAATAGGAGAAAGAACAGAAGCTAATCTTGTGGAAACATTAAGGTTTGCTGACAGTGAAAATAAGACCTTATTCTCGAGTCTCATAGAAGATGCAAGGCAGACAAAAATTTTAACGGATGAAGAAGCATTGAGCGTGTTTATTGACTTGGATTTAACAAAAGCACAATATTTGTACTTGAGAAATGTAACGAATGAACGAAAATGTTTTGTGTTTCCACCATATTTCAAAGTGCAAGAAGCTAAAATTACTTGCTATCCACCATCTTCAGCTATAGAAATTACAGATACAAGTGCAAAAATAGTAAGACTTCAAGATTTATTAGATCACACTGCAGCTAGGATATTGAAAATAGATTCAGTGTATAAAAATGGATTGAATAACTTACTTCTATACAGCAAATGGGGCTGTGATGGCTCATCTGGTCAAAGTCAGTACAAACAGAAACTGCGAGAAGAGTCTGAACTAATTTCTGATGCAAATTTATTTATCACTTCTTTGGTGCCTATTAAGTTAATTAACGAGCTTACAGGTGATGTTGTTTGGCAAAATCCGGTACCTTCATCTGGTCGTTTTTGCCGGCCTATAGTAATAGAATTTTGCAAAGAAACTCCCGAGAAAACTAAAGCTGTTGTGGATGAAATAAAAGGTCAAATAAATTCTTTGCGTCCATCGTTAATTAACAAAGAAGGTGAAGGATTGCAAGTGAAGCATGATCTATTTCTTACAATGATAGATGGCAAAGTAGCTCAGGTATTAACAGATACGTCTTCGGGTTCCACATGTACAATATGTGGAGCTAAGCTACTCCACGCCAAATGAACGATTTGACTAAAGTTACTGCTAGGCCTGAAAATGAAGATTCTTATCAATACGGACTGTCTACTTTGCACGCCTGGATTCGTTGTATGGAAATGATTTTACATATTTCCTATAATCTGTCTTTCCAAACTTGGTCAGCCACAAGTGAAGAAAAGAAACGACTAAAGCAAGAGAAGAAAACCCTGGTACAAAGGCGTTTCCGTGAAGAGCTAGGATTGATCATCGATAAACCAAGACAAGTAAGTGGTAATTCTAATGACGGTAATACTGCCAGAAGATTTTTTCACAATGCAAGCTGCTCTGCTGAAATTACAGGAGTGGATATAAATTTAATTAAACGACTTTACATAATTCTGCAAGCTCTTTCATCGGGTATAATGATAAATGCTGAAAAATTTGGCAGTTATGCTATGGAGACTGCCAGAATCTATGTGAGCAATTATGAATGGTACTACATGCCATCTTCCGTTCACAAAATATTGATTCATGGAGAAAGTGTCATAAAGCATTTTGCAGTACTTCCTATTGGTCAACTTTCAGAAGATGCACAAGAATCTCGTAATACGGATTATAAAAAATTTCGTCTACATCATGCTAGAAAATGCTCAAGATCCGCTACAAACGAGGATGTATTTCATACTCTTCTTTATACTTCAGATCCATACATAACCAGCATTAGAAAACCATTACATACTAAAAACGTGAAGGAACTTGACGAAGACACCTTAGATCTTTTGAAAGTAAACGACATACCTAATATTTAGTAAAGATTACAATTAATTAATTAACTAATCATAAAAAACATTTTTATGAAATATTACGATTAAAACCGATTTTAATCATAAATATTTAAACAAAAAATATATTATTATTTAAATTGATATGTATTTTGATGTACTATATGATATTAGGTTTTCGTAAACATTAAAATAATAGTATACATCGTTAAAAATAAATATTGGACATTTTTTATAATTTTGAATTTGTTTTATTTTTTAATGTAAGGTTTTACATTCAATCATAATTAATTATATTAGATTTGAAGCCATATACACTATTCTATATCTGTGCAAAATTTTAGAACATAATATTCAGAAATAAAAAAGTTATTGATTTTTAATCAGAAACAGACCTTTATTTTCCATAGCACCGCGACAGCCGGTCGGCTCCTCGCGGACGTGGACGGTGGCACTCGGCTGTCATCGCGTCCTGTTTATGGGGATGCAGCAGATTTACTAAATGTTCATACTTTTCATGGTCCATTCGATAATAGACATAAAATTTTTGTGCACTAATTCTGAAGTCGTTATGAAGTATATTGGAACTCGCCAACTTGACTCCTCTTCTGTCATAAATCATCAACCCAGCCCAGTTTTTCTCTTTTTCCTATGATTATTTTCCTCTTCGTCCAATGCAACCGCCAGCAATATCACATCCCATCCTACCATTATTTCAACAAAAGTTAGGTCACGTCAATACCGCAGGTAAAAACTGACTGTGGCACGAAAGCATCGAGTTGCTGAGAGAGCATGCTAGCGGATACGAGCATCAACTGCGACGCGCTGCGCTGCTTCCCTTTTTTATTTATGTTTTAGCGTGGAGTAAGAGCATTACATCGTGCATTAGTAAGAGTATGCGTGAGCATGCATACTGCGCTACTACAGACAACGGGGAGATAGCGCAGTTGTGGGCCTCTAACCCACTAAAACGCCACGGTGTCCTCCTGTACCGCTTATGGCAGGAACACGGGTACACGTTAGCACTCACCGCGAACCCACCGCGGCTGTCCATCACCGGACCTTCCTCTTGGGAGTATCCCCCATCATCGGCGAACCAGAACACTCTGTGCGCCGTGACCACCCCAGGGACCAAATCGGCACATGGGTGCCAGACAGTGCGCTGCACCCCTGGGTGGCCCGGTTGGTGGAAATCGTACTTTACTGTTTTAAATAGTTGCACTTAAGGGCCTTCCACCGCTTTAGTGCCGTAAAACGGTTACTTTCTAAAGCATACCCCTTAGTAGCGGCTAGGTTAAAAGGTTTGAAACAAGGTTTTTTCGTGTAACACGATTTGCTTAAAAAAATATGAACAACACGATATTTTTTCACAACTTTTGGATACTCCTCCAAAACGTCTTGGATCTTTAAAAATATTTTTACACAGAAAAATAGATGGCTGAAATTTCTTCATAACTGAAATAGCTTATGTAAATCAAATAATATTTTGCAAACAAAACTGTTCAAAAGGAGGTTCTATATTGATATGTTGGCATCGAGCGGGCGCACGGCCAGTACTGCGTTTACATTAGGGCGTATATATCGCCTTAACGACATGTTTAATAATAAAAATATGATCTTTGTCATCCATCTAACCACTTAACCGTTTCACCTCACTCTCAAATTAAAACCAGACAAAAAACGCCAGTTGTTTACACACAGACAGTTTGGGTAATTCACCGCGACTGTCACTTCCGTACGGAGGCAGCCGACCGGAGATAATCGGCGCGCCCTCCACAGGATTACGCGCCAGAGCCTGAAATCCATTTGAGTAGATCTATCGGCCAACTAGCGCTGTACTTTATCTGTGGCTAATTGTGTGAATGACAGATGGACTTAGGTACGTAGTTTTTGTTGTTAATGTCTTAGGTTGAATCTTGATGAAGCGGTGGTTTCAACATGAATTGAAGACTTCTTAAATACACACTTAAGAGGCTTTTTTTTGTTTTGTTGTTGAAATTGACCCAAGTCAACCACGTGATTGACTTGGGTAATTTTCGTCCCTTCTTGAAATAGTATTGTGTGAGATGGTTTAGGGGCGTTCTCTGCTTTAATTGTAATTAAATATTTCTGTCACGTGCCATTAACAATAAAAACGTGAATCCTCTGACTGCTCTTACAATCTAATTAACTGCTAAAAGAATACAAATAAAAATTAATCCTCTCAAATCTATTAGAACTGAAAATTCTCGAGCGACGTTATTTTACAAGACTGGATGAAAGCTAACAATGTTTTTCAATCATTTTGGTGACATAAATCAGTACCTGGGCGACCGAACTTTGCTCGGGTGAAAATAGAGAAAACGACGTTTTCTAAAAAAAACCTAGCTAGATCGATTTATCGCCCCCGAAACCCCTGCATACATTTCATGAAAATCGTTGGAGCCGTTTCCAAGATTCAGATCATAAATATCATTTATTATTGGATACATATACCTACATATATATATCTATATTTTATTATTATTCTTATATATATATATATACATGTATTATATACACACCATATTATAGACCCAGTTTTTTATGCATAGCTTTTTTATGCATTCAACCAATGGTAAAATATGCTAAGCAATGGTGACAAATTTAGTTAAAATGCGGTTAAATTTACTGTTTAACTTATTCGACCATTTGAGCTAACAATTATTAATGAATAAACGCGTTTTACCGAAATTGATTAATAAACGCGTTTTACCGAAATTGATGAATTAACGCGTTTTACCGGAATTTAGCTAAAATGCGGTTAAATTTACTGTTTAACTTATTCGACCATTTGAGCTAACAATGGGCGAATAAACGCGTTTTACCGAAATTGATAAATAAACGCGTTTTACCAAAATTGATGAATTAAGGCGTTTTACCGAAATTTTAAACCATTGGTTAGCATATTTAGCCATTGGTTGAGTTAAATAAGGATAAAAAAGTTGACCTAAATGTGTAGAATTATTGGCCAACTAGCTCTGTACTTTAACTGCGGCTAATTGTGTGAATGACTGAAGGACTTACTTAGTTGTCTTGGGTCAATTTCGAGTGGTAGAATGTTTTAGAGGTATTCTCTGCTGTACGCAAAGACTTTAAATTCGATTTTCCCTACGCCTGTATCATGTATTACGTGGGACTTAAAAAATACTTGCGAAGTGTGTGTGAATTATGATATGTTTGTCTCGTTCGCTTTGTAGGGATTGTGGCAGTCGTTTTATAAGTGTTCTCTGTAGTTGAGCTATAACTCAATTGTTTACACGTGCCATTAACATTAAGTGATAAAAAGGAGGACTTAGGTATTGTGAATAACCCCCCCGGTGAGTTCCCGCATTGTTGAGGCGGGGAGAGGAGGAACCCCCCCCCGGTTCAGTAGCCGTGGCTTAGTCACCCACGGTGAAGCGAAGAGGAACCAGAAGAGGGGCGGTCGTAGCCATAAGCCGACCGCCACCAGGACCATTGGCCTTGAACCGTCACAAGGGCACCTAGGGTGCCATACACGGGGTCGTCTGGCGCCCATGTGCTGGTTTGATCCCTGGGGTGGTCACGGCGTACTGTGTGTTTTGGTGCGCCGGTGATGGGGGGTACGTCCCAGAGGACAGTGCCCCAGTGGCGGACAGCCGCAGTGGGTTCGCGGTGTGAGCTAACGCGTGCCCGTGTTCCGACCATAAGGGGCACAGGAGGACACCGTGGAGTTTTAGTGGGTTGGAGTCCCACATAACTGCACTATCTCCCCGTGGTAGTGCAGTATGCATGAGCATTTCACAAAGCAAAAAAACGGTATTGTGAATCAAGGGTTCGAGTGTGTGTGTGTTGTTTAAGAGGTACTTTCTTTTCTTGTGCTTGTACAGTGTAACATTACGTTAAGCTCAGATGAGCTTAACGCAAGCCACGTTATTAAAATAGAAAAGTTATTAAAAAAATAAACTTAGAAAAAGGTTGTTTAGAATAGATATTCTTAGGGCTAGCTTCACACGTCGTTGGTTGATTGTGGTCGACAGCTAGGGAGGCTTCAGGATGGGCCAGAAGACGTGGTTTGCCCGAGGTAGGCAGGTGAGCAGACACCACGACGGACAAGCAGGCAATCGGATATGTAGGCAGCAAGACGGATAGGCAGGCACACAGATAGATAGTCAAGGTAGCTGAACTGGTAGTCAGGCTATCGGGCAGGTAGGCAGTAATACAGGTAGTTACGTAGGTAACAAGGAGTGTGGAGGCCGGGCTGTGGCTTCATATGCCGTTCAACGAGCACTTTAATCTGAAGCGGTGACCGACGAGGTTAATGAAGTAAGTAAAAATGCTCACATTTAAGTTCCATACTTAATAAATAATATTTAATGCACTTCAAAGATTCAATAAACATTAATAGGCTGAAGATATTACATTTTAAAGAGTTTTTCAGATACTATCGTACATTTGGTAGTATTAAGTAGTCAACCGACTCAAAAAGCTGACGCCCGTTTTTTTCTCGTTCTGTCATAGCTTCTAAATTTTAAATTCATATTCCCAATTAAAAAATAAAGACCGGAATGAATAAAAACGGTTTACAGAGCGGGGTAGTCTGTCGCTGCCCTTATTATAATGTACAACTAGCTTAAGGAAGGTCTAGTCCATGGTATGTTATGTCTATGGCTTAAGAAAATAAAAATAGACAGACAGACGTCAGATCAGATGAAAATGTCAGAGTATAAAATATTCCAAGTTTTTACAAATTAACAATATAAATTATGTTGACGAATTTTAAAACAATCAGAGATAACTAAAAGTATGATTTTCAGGTGCTAACAGTATCAAAGAATACATAAAAATGACTCAAGAGTTGATTCTATATCAAAAGATGTGGTTTGTATAGTGTTATAAAACGTAAGAAGACTAAAAGCATGTGGATCTGCAAAGCAGAATACCACAATAGGGACATAGAGAAAATAAAAATAGATGAAATTTATTGAAACAAGATTAAAAATTTTAACATAAAGTCAAAAGGTGTAAGTACATTGCTTATAAGCTTTGTTATTGAGCGCCCATAACAATGCGCATCCATTTATTCCGGATTGGAGAATCTGTTCGAGATG
Organism: Orthosia gracilis; assembly: GCA_947562075.1. NCBI lineage: Eukaryota > Metazoa > Arthropoda > Insecta > Lepidoptera > Noctuidae > Orthosia > Orthosia gracilis. Next base: position 32,947,551 of record OX387266.1, read on the forward strand.
CCCTTGCTACAGCCAACAATGAGACGTATAACCGCATGAAAGCCGTTCGCGCCTCCGCAAACATGCCGGACGCACTACAATAGCGAGGCACCCGCATAAGCATCCTGAAAATATTATTGTATTAGACACGCAGAGCACTAGCAGCCCGATGGGTGTAATTCACCCACAAGCTGCTCGAGTAGACTGGCAATACGCCTTAAAAAGAATTATCTTAACTTCCCTCAAGCAGCGTGAAAACCGAAGCGCAATCATATTCCCTCAGACTGCCAGCGCTCTGCGTTTACACTCTACCTATGTCAGCATCATCCTGCAACTCGTCTGTCACAATGTGCTCCAGATATTTAAAGCTTGTCACTACACGCAGAGCCACACCATTAAGCATAATAGGCGGAACACGGACTGGACCACGCTTTCTACTCTTGAAGACAAGAACTTCGCTCTTCTTAGAGTCATATGTCAGTCCAAGATCCACCGCGTATGCCACGCGAATCGCAACCAGTTTACGAACAGCCCCCACCGAAGGACCCAGCAGACCTTGTCATCTGCATAACTGACCCCTTCCACATACCAACCCGTATGGGTGCTGCTGAAGTCACCGATAAGGTCACTAACCCGATGATGTGGTGGCACACCACACTCCATGCTGTAATCATCTGATAGAGCCCCCGCCCATCGAACCTTGGTATCGTTGTCAACACTGAAACAACTTCCGCTGGCACACCCGCACCCTGTAGCTTCCTCCAAAGCCTCTCATACAAGGCAGTATCAAAGGCTCTGATCAAATCCAGAAAGCACCCCGAATTTAGATTTATTTATTGGAGATATAGATTTATACCTCGATGTAGCGTTTTGTAGGGATTATGTCAGACGGTTAAGTAATAGTTCTCTGCTATATAATGTTTACTAAAATGTTAATTAAAATTTCAATCGTCCGACATTTATATGCTGGTTGTATTTAAAATGGGGAGGAATTTTAAACCTTTCATGTCAGTTTTAAAAGCAATGAAGGCACCGATTATTTGAGCGAAGATACTTTTATCCGACTACAAAGAAAGATTTTTTTTTTTTGTGGTCGCTATCGTGCTTCCAAGTGGGTCAATTCTATTGATCAAATAGCGCTGTACTTTATCGGCTGATCGTATGAATAACTAAAACTTTAGGTTTATGTCAGTTATGTTGTGGTAAATTTTGAGAAATCGGTTAAAAGGAGAAGTTTTAGCGTCGTTTTGTCTACGGTTAAAAGATTTGGCATATATTAAAAAAAAGTTTAAAATAATTGTAAGAAGTAATGGTAATAAAGGGACATTTTTATTTTGATTTCGTCGCTTAGTGCTGTATAATTATCAAGACATGCAATAAATCTGTAGAAAACTCAGTTCAGTCAAAACACTAGCCAGGGTGTTAAAGGACCAAAAGAACCCATTGCCAGCATTTTTGGAATTTTAGTCTATTTGTCGGTTTGTCTGTCTGTCTGTTTAATTGTGCAGGCATCACGTAATATGTACAAAACCAATGTAACTTTTACACATAAAAATTGTGCTTAACTCAAAGTATTACTTAGTTTTTGTTTCATCGCAATCGGTTCACTTTATCAAATTAAAGTGTTCAAGAAGTAACTAACACAACACACGTAATTCAAAAACCCGGACAGTTGATTTCCATATTCGATAGATGGCTTTGTGAATTTAAAGTCATTTTCTGATATGGCCACGAAAGAATGATCCTAGAAAAAAATGTAGGTAGGCAGGAAGGTAAGAAGGGTAGGTAGGAAGGAAGTTAGGAAAGTAAGTAGGGTAGTGTAGGCAGTTGACGGGAGCGAAGCCGCGGGTACAACTAATGGCTTAATAAGACACTTCTATTATGATGTAGGTACGTAACGGGACACTTGATGTACTAAATTTTGATCAAACTCAATCATCAATTTGTATTTGTTTAGTTTTTAATGTTATACATACCTCCTGCCACATAATTCTTAGCTGCTTGCTTTTGACAGCCTGAATTTATGTAAAGAGCCATTAGCAAACCCCACTAAGCCAGTTTCAGGCCCTTAAATCTCAAACAGCCGAACAATAACAATCCAACGAATATCAAATAAGGCGAACCACGATTACTAAAACCCCAGCTTACTCTACAAACGCAACAAATCTCAATCAATGTTCCCACTATTTACTAAACACCCTACCTAATCGTTCATACAAAGGGGATAGTGGGGTAATTTCAGCCACTTCACAACACGACCGGCTAGCCGGATTTAATCGCTGTTCCCCGCCAGGATTACGCGATGGACCCTGAAAATCGCTGGAGTGAATCTATCTACTAACTATCACAGAGCTAATAAGGATTTATGGGCGTCCAATAGAACGTGAGGCGTGCTTTCCGATGTGCAGTTTTTTTTTTGATAGATGTTTAAACGGTTTTGTTTGGTGTTGTGTTGGCCAGCTAAAAGCGTAGATAGACAAAAAAGGAGAGAGTTGAATTGAGCTGTCAATTCATCTGATGCTACGGATTGACAGTTGACTTCAAACTCATTTCACTTGAGAGAAAATGTGGGTGGATAGCTCTTACGGAATTTCTTTAGTAAAATGTCATAATTCGAGGTTTGGTTCTAACATATTTACTTCTCCAATATTGGACGAACTTCAAAGACATTCCATTAACGGAAAAAGAAAGATATATTCTATGCCCATATGTTTTTATTTATTCATTTATAATTGTCATATTTGTACACTAGGCAGGTGTCGATGGTTTTTTGGCTTCTAAAGATAATGTATCATCAAAAAGTTAAACAGTCTTTTTAGTTTACTTAAAAAATTCAGTCGGATGTCTTTGAACTCATTTCCTCTTAAGTTTAAACGATAAGATTTTTTACAAAATAGACCGACTGGTGGGTTAAATGGTTTTGTGTTGGTCTTGTGGTGGCCACAGGGTGCCATCTACAAGCGGGGATAGAATTTAGAAGAGAGAGCTTGAAGTGTGACAGCTGATTGACAGCTGACTTTAGGCTCTCTTCAACTTCAAATGTTCACAATGAGATATTTATTTACAGCTGATGGATGTAGGAGGAATAATTATATTGTTTGTATTCTAAGTAAAATGTCGTAAAGAAAGATCTGGATATGAGTGTGGATGGTTACAAGAATTGGAAAAGACCATGGAAACGGTGGAGGGATTGTGTGAAGGATGTAATGTCTAAAAAGTCACACCCTAATGAAATTACGGCTAACAGAGATGTATGAAAGAAGAATGTTAATTTATTTATTTACTAGCTTCTGCCAGCGGCTTCGCCCGCGTGTTTGTCGAAAATTATCAAGGGAACATATTCCCGAGATTAAAAGTATCCTATGTGCTATTCCAGACTATGATCTATCTCTGTGCCAAATTTCATCCGGATCCGTCCATCCTTTTGAGAGTAAATAAGTGACAAACATACAGACACACACACACTCACTCACAAACTTTCACCTTTATAACATTAAGTGTGAAGTGTGATAATACAATATATGTATGTTTATAGCATTATGTATACAATGAGCAAATAAATTCACGCTTATCTAGGTTAACTTTGTACTTTACCCAGCCCAAACCTTTGACACCAGTCTGGATATTTGTCAAGGGCAATCAATACCCTTACAAATAAGGTACGCAACACCTCCCACGCTAACGAGCTTGTCTCTTGACCACATTTAAGGTCACCTAAATATAGCACTTATGATATAGCATTGAGCCACAGACATAAATCTAACTAGATGACGTGATTGTATGTACCTCGCGTGCCAAAAAACGGAGTAAAGTTACGACAAATAATCGTAATCTGAGTTTTTCATTTAGCATTATTGGCACCGGAAATCTAGAAATATACCTTATTATGCAGTATTGAGCTATAAAGAATGTATAGAAAAAGTTGGCCAAAGCATTGGAAATGTTTTCTTTCATTGTTAAGCAAATTAGCTTTTTAATTGTTTGTGAAAAAGTGGCTCGCTTGGTTTTCATACAGATGGAGGAACTTGCGTTATCTAGTAAGATATATATATATGTGCATTGAGCGACATTTGCGGCCTATGCCTACTAATGTTTTGTAAACAAAGATGTCCTACAAAAAACAGATATCAGATAGTTATAAAAGGCTATAAGTAGACCAAAAATATCTATTTAGTCCGTCACTTAGATAACCTAAAAATATTAGACACGTATTATTATTTTGCCATGTAAACAAAAAATTTCGACGAAACAGTGCGTTGAATTATCGTGTGACGTCGCGGTGTGCTATACTTTATACTGACAAAGTGACGTCAAAAGCATCCACTCCTGAACTTTGATGCGATTTATCTTTGTCAATTTTTATTTATTCGATAAAGCAAAAAAAAATACGGCTCCAACGTTATTTGATAATCTCACGAACGGACTAAATAGAATTATAATTTTTCTACCAACGTCCCTATTATAAATAGCAAAGGAGAACGTTTCTCTTATCATTTTACAAATCAATCCATTCTGTCAATTTTCTGAAAGACTAGAAAAAAATACATGGGGCCGAATTTATACTTGGCTAGTTCTGATTCTTCTGCTGGTATTTGAATTCTTAAGTTTTAATCACGTTAATGCTTATTTTTTATAGCTAGTTGCTGGCTAAAATTGTTACCTCATGTACAGGGTGCCTCAGACAAAAATAACTTATGTAGATGCATAAAAAATAACAACCATACTTATATATACATGTTAAATTACAAAATCAGAAACTGAAGACAATATGATGAAATTACTTTTTGAAAATAATATTATTCAAATGTCGTCCTTCGCGGTACTGACACTCTTCAAAGCAATCTCAAACATTCATGAAAACGCGCCTCAGAAATTGAGTAGCCCGGTCCTTACACCTCCAAGTTGAGTAGTAATGTTGTCGATTTCATGTCTAATGTTTGTCTAATTTAGATATAATTATGGTTGATAGATTACTGTTGTACACCCCGACTCATCAGACAACCCCAGAGGAAAAATGCCGGAGGTGTGAGGTCTGAGCTACTCAACTTCAGGGGTGTGTTTTCATGAATGTTAGAGATCACTTTGAAGAGCGCCTGAGCCACGAAAGTCTATATTTGAATAATGTTATTTTCAAAAAGTAATTATTATGTAACTGTTATTCGACAGACAAGGTGTATTTTATATATATATATATATATATATATTTGTTATATAAAATTTATGTATCTACAAAATGTAGCTTTTTTTTGAGACACCCAGTATATTTCTCAAAAGATAGGTACAGGTAATAATAGTTATTTGAAGTTTATAGCACAGATACTTCTCTTACAAGAATCGGCTTGAAAGATTGTTAAGCAATAACATCAAAGAATTCAAGAGTGACTTGAAATAAATAGCTATTATTTTCGAATCAACGAACGGGTTATGGTACTATTTTCATAGTCACACGAGAAAATATATTACTTGCGAGAAAGTTCAGCGACCTCTTTATTTTAGAAGATACGTTGGTTCTGTAAATAGCTTTCGATAAAGTTTTTCGCACAAGTTGCTGAAAAGTTGTTGTTTTGAAATGTTACAATTTAAATTGTGTTGTTCTGAAAAAATAGTGTATGGATGAAATTATGAACAAAGTTATTCCAGAACAGATTACCCGAATAACATAAAACTTGAACATGAGTGATGTGAGAGTGTACCAAAGTGAACCGTACACATCTGCGTGCCCTTTTAAAGCAAACCGGCGTGATGTTATGATATAAAATGGCGAAAATAATAAACAGACATACGATTGCAGCAATTCCGAGAGATTTACCGTCATTGATTGAAGAGTTCTGTTGTATATATGCATTCCATGGAAGTTTCAAATTCACTGCCTCTCGTATCTGGAATGATCTTCCTCCGCCGTTTTGCGCTACAAAAACGATTGAAACATTTAGTACTAAATTCAAGCAGTAATTATTACTCAAGCGAAAGGAATCTGGAAGATAAGCTTATAATACCTAGGATTTGCACGCAGTTAGTATTACTGCCCCCAATCCATTTTCTTTATTTTGAACTTTCTTGCGAACACCACACCACACATAATAACATTCACACCACTCTATTTTATCCAATACTTACTAGCAAAACACTATTATATGTATTTTTTTCGCCTGGTTTATTTACACTTATTTATTTACAATAATTCAGAACATAATTCTTTTGACAGCCGACCATAGATTTATTCCGTATTTAATATAATATTCCTCTTTGGTCGCCGCGCTCTGTCGTTTGTCTATGGTTTCGACAAATGATCATTGAGCATCGCGGACGTCGGTCTACATCGGTCTACCTACATTCAATATGTTTTATTTATATATTTGTATTATAGTTACATATAATTAAACATAATTTGACCCGCCTTCTATGTTTATTCTATTTTGTTTGTTATTTATTTATGTATTTCAAATTCAAATTAAATTTATTGCTTCCATAATGTACATACAGGTGGTAGATATTAGTTACAGAAACAATTATGGACCCTGTCGGGCACAGCAACAATCTAGATACAGTTATAGTGTCTAGGAGAGAGGAATATAGCGCTTAATGTTTTCCTTTATAATTAAAATTTCAGTTAACCATGTTCTATCTATCTGCATTTATTTGGTTTAATGTACTAATATGTGTGTGCCTTTTTATGTTCGTGTTAAATTATGAATTAATAATTTATATTGGTTAAAAATTTAATTGCTTATTTTTTTTAATTACAGTTAGTTTATTTGATAGAAAATTTTGGATTTTATTATCCGTTTCCATGTGTCCGTGGCATCAACAGTGGGCCCTATCAGAATATCAGCGCAGCGTTTCTTTATTGAATATCGCTGCACATGCTAATATTAGATGATGATTCTGCCTTTTTGGTCTCGCACGGGGTTTTTATTTTCTATTATTGTTTTAATTTTATGCTTATTTCTCGTGACTCCTGTGCGGGTCACAAATAAATATTTTTTCATTTTCTTTCTTTTTTTCTAAATCTCCGAAGTTCTTTCATCAGATCTTGATCAAATTTAAATGGGACAAATGAAAAGCACCAGATTTCAAATAAAGAATCATCAAAACCGTTTCACCAAGTAAAGAGTTCTGAAGTCAGTTAAGAATTTTGTTCGAAATTAAGTGAAATTACAGCTATGTGTATTCAAAATAAATTGCTGTTGAATAGTGTTATTGGGTTTTATCATCTAGATTTTTTCAGTCGCAGTCCGAAGTCTGGACTTGTACCCGATTGAAGAATACGCTAAACCTCTATTATAAAGCGATTTAAACATAACTGGGCAAATGTGGATGAAAATGAGGTAAATCTTGGCCTACACCTTCGGGGAACAAAGGTATGACTTCATGCTAGAAGTTAACAAAACCATCCAACATCAGCTTTATAATGTTTCCACTGCTGGGACGCAGGCATCCTCTCTGTGAGAGAGGTCTTATTTCACCACGCAGGCCTAGTACGGGTTGGTGGATGTCACACGTCTTCGATTTTTTAGTACTAGGGCATGCCGGTTTCCTCGAGATGATTTCCTTCACCGTTTTAAGAGCAGTAGTAATTAAATAATTAACTCGTAACGTTTAAGTCCACCATTGACCTAACAAAACCATTAGTTAAAAATGTAGTCTTGCTGAGTATCAAAACATGGTAATTTAACAGATAAATCAATGTGGGACTTTCCAAATCTGCCAAAGCATCTTCTAATTTCAAACTCTACCGTGAAATTCAAATGATGATCCAAAATTCCAAACACTGCGCCAAGTAGATAAGTACTGGCCAGAAACAAGCTCAAACAGAGCCGTAATTTTCATGGAAATCAGCAATCAGGACAGATGCGGAGAGCTGCGGTCATCTACCGCACACGATACGAGTACACTTACCACCGTTGAAACTTTGAGAACTTTTGAAGCAATTTCGGTACAGTCACGTTTAATAAAGTATTACTTTACTTTGCGTCCTAAGTGAAGTTTAAATCTGTTTTAGACGATAATAGCTATTAGTAACTTTTCAAGCATACTCATATCGATCTCTTCTTTGTTCGAACAGTATTTAGGTCAGCAAGAACAAATGGGATGTAATCTGCAAAAGGCATTAGGTAACAATAGACCTTTTTGTTTAAATAGCAATAAGGAAGACAATATTGTGAACAGAGTAACTGTAAATACGAATGTTTGCGATAGGAGATATTGGAAAGCGTATTATCTTCCTTCCGGATTAAGTGCAGACAGGTTTTTTCTACTCGTTCGTAGTGAAGGACCCGTTCAGGAAAAACAGTGTGACACAAAAATGTTTTCGTTCCTATCGATAAGGAAGCTGTATAAATATGCCGAGCGGAAACTCTTTTACATAGTGTTATATCTATTACAAATTCTTTCGCATGACGTGTTCGCAACAAAATACGTTAACATTTGTTTTTCAGAACGTTGAAAATGTGTAGATGGTAAAAGTTTTCAAAAGAAATTTTCCTTTTGTAACTCTTAATTCTGAACATCTTGATTCTCAAACTCAACTCAAATCTGAGATTTGATTTAGTTACCCACTATTCTAATTGTCACTTAATCCAATCAAAGCCCCCGTCCATCAGGAATTATTGAACAGTCATTTTCCCTCGCAATTCAGTCAAGTAGGTATTACTTGACCGGTAATCAAAGTAATTGAGGTTCTAAATTTAAATTGAATCCATTGCAACCGCACTGAATGGCACGTGATAAATAAATCAAGTCTGTAACAGGGTTCTTGGAACTTGTGACGTCACTGGTTGACCAAAGGTCATTTGAAGTCAAAGAATAGATTAAAATAGAAATAGATTCAGGCTAAATGTTACAGTAGGTGTAACATGATATTGGGCAGATGTTAAGTAGGCCGTTTTGCAATGCAATGTATTTAAATATGAGTGCTGAAATGATCGAAGGACTAGAGTAGTACTGTCATTACTACAAAGAAGAAAGATTTGTTTTTCTTTAGAGGCACACAAGGCAAAAAGCTGTTCAATAATGCAAGTACCAACATAAAACCTAAACTATCTAAAAACAAAAAACGCCTGTACAGTCACCATACAAGAAAGAATAAGCGCCTTGTCAACTAGCGGCTTCACAAAACGTCCGTATGACAACATTTCTCAAACAGTTTCAACCCTCTCCGTATACCTAGCCACAGACCTCGGAACGCCGTGCTAACAGGACTAAACACCATTGCTTATATTCCTGGTCAAGCAATTGCTCTGAGCACAAGTATCAACTCCAAAGACATAACTTTTTGCATCTATTCAGAAGCGCGATTCGTTAATTCAACCACATCGCTAATTTAACCGATTGTCACATTTTGTTATGCCACGCACGATTGTAGCTATACGATCGCATAGCATTTAATTAGGATCGCTTCAAAATTGCTACCATTTTAGGTGACATCAGCACAAGGGGCACACGCAGGTGCCGCGGCTAGGCAGCTGTGAAGACACAATTTGGCTGAATAATGCTTCGGGTAAATATCGCGTTAATAGCGGTACGGAATCGCAATTATTTGGATGATTTATAGAATCATGGTCTTATAGAGACCAGCGGTCTTTCTCCTCTTTGTCTGGTTGTATTGCTTCTGAACCGCTGCCGACCTCCCTAAGTAATGTCATGAACAGTCAATTTATTGGAGTAAACAGCGGTTTGCATGGAAAGTTTTAATACTGCCGTCTCTAGCAGTGCCCGCTAAGGTAGTTCGGTGTTCTGTATACCTAGCTGTTCCCGTTGGTAATTTGTACTGGCGAGGAGATAAATTGGGCTTCCCTTTTCGGGGACAACGGTTGAGGGGAATAAACTAGTCAGGCTAGGAGCAAAGGTGATTTATTTTCTTCTTGAATTGCCTAAGGGTCGTTCTGTAGGTAAGGTTGATAGAATGTGGTGAGGGATTACAGCAATGATTATTGGGCGGAGATGAAATTCACTTTTGGGGATGATTTGCAGGAAATGACGCAATAATTTTGCGCGCTATGTTGTAGATTGTTAAACTATTTTTCCCTTAAACATGAAAAATTGAGTGTGTTGTTTTCAAAATGTTAGACTTCGTCTTTATCGCTCCTATAAAAATGTCCTCACCTTAAGAACACCTGTTTCTTGTCAATATAATTATGTCGTAGCCATCTGGTTAATTTAGCCAGCTAAATAGATGCCTAGGCTGATAATTAATTGAAGTAGAATCATTCAACGTTTAACAACTTCGCGAATTGAAAGTCAGTCCTTTGAAGATGACTTATCAAGACTCAGCCAAGTGATTGAAATATAGTCCAGTTTTTTTCGCTTAGCTCAAAAGTTAAAACGTTGCGCTCCATTCGGCTAGTTGTCCTTCAGCCATTTAATTGTATGCGTTTAATAAACGGCCTAGGCATCCAGTTAGCTGACTAATTTAATCAGATTGCTGACACATATATACCAGGTTATATCGAAATCCATTAAGCCTGTTACCTTTTCGAGTCTTAACACGTAAAAAGGTAACAGACATAAAGAAAAACAGAGTTACTACATCAAGCAAGACCTGAAAACCACGACAAAACGACCCAATAGCCAGACTAACTGATCCAATTTTAAACCCAACCAATATTTCAGTTAGCTGTAAAGAACCGCAAAGCCACAACAAACGACACATCAAAATAAAAGACGATCGAGCGAACCCATCGTTAATAAATAAGTGAGCGACTACAGTTTATGCAAGAAGACTAAAATCCCAATGTGCTCTTTAGAGTTGTGTGTCAATCTGATCTGTGACCACAAAAACTATTTCAGCAGTATTTTATAATTTTTTGTTGTATTTTTACCCTATGAAGGCTTTATTTGTATTTTGTCTTTAAAACAAGATATTCCTTTATTAAAACTACTTTATTAACTTACTTTGCGTAATAAACACAATCTCTGGAATTCACTTAAATCAATCCATACAAAACCGCTCCGAAACCAGCCGATACGCAAAATATTCATTATGTAGTTGGTTCAATTTGGAAGCCAACCAATATTTCAGGTGGTAGTGTAGAACTGCAACAAACGACACATCAAAATAATAATAGCCCATCATTAAAAAGCGAGCGACCACAGTGTAGGCATGGAAGCTAAAATCCCAGTGTACTCATTACACTTGTGTACATCTATGACTACAAAAACTGTTACGGCAGTTAGTAAATGATCACCAGGTTTTGAATTGTTACAATATTTTTGACCAATGAAATTTGTTTGTGTTGTTTATAAACAAGACCTATGTCTTGTTATGATATTTGTATTTATTTATTCCAAACAATTTTTACATTGTGTCGAAAATCAAAATCGCCAACAAGAACCACTAATCCTTTATACAAACTAACTTCGAAACAATTACAATACAATGAGCTAAAATTTCACATTAAACAATAATACACTTCTATTTCATCCTGCAAATAGTCAGACAAGTATTCAATGATGTCAAACAGATATTCATATAATACGACTTTATATTAATACGATGATAAAACTTACGCACCCCTAAAAATAACGTCACCGCCTTTTAAACACATGTATCTATAACTAGCTTCTGCCAGCGGCTTCGCCCGCGTGAAATATGAAAATCATCCCGAGGGAATGTTCCCTCTAGAATGGAATATGTATCACCGAGATAAAAATTATCCTATGTGCTATTCCTGACTATAATCTATCTCTGTGCCAATTTTCATCCATATTCGTTTTGCCGTTCTGGCGTGGTTGAGTCACAACCATATACACAACCAAACTATCGTATTTATGATATTAGTAAGATTCACACAAATTAAATAAAAAACGAATAAAAACCACTAGAAAACAATTTATTATGGTGTCCTTTCAGTTCGCTAAAAAAATATTTACAAAATTTTACTTGACAAACAACGATTGGAAAAAACATGATTTGTCATTTCATCATTATACAACAAGTTTGCCAAATAATTATCTTAAGAAAATAATTATCCGATAAACTTTTTTAGGGTTCCGTACCAAAATGGTAAAAAGAAACCCTTATGGTGAGACTCAGTCTGTCTGTCCGTCTGTCACAGCTGGATATCTCAAGAACTACTAATGATATCAACTTGAAATTTGGAATAGTTTTAGATGACATGTGCCTAACTATTTTGCAAATAAGAAAGATTTTTTTTTTGCCTCAGGGACCGAAAGGGGGTCTTAAAAATTCGGGCTTAGGTCTACGACGGCATGTGGAGCATCATTTGAAAGAACGCCATTTGCACATTCTCAAATGTTTTTTATTTTTTTAGACTGCATAGTTTTCGACATTTGACAAAAAAAATAAAAACGATAACATTCCCCCTTAACTCTTATTTTCGAAGTTCGCATAGAGAAAAATCTGAAATAATTCTATATTAACTTTATTTTCTATATTTTTTTTAATTTTATTGTATCGTGTTTTACATACAATTCTATATAGAATTGTATGTAAAAGTTACAGGAAAAATAAAACGATGTCATCAAATAGCAAACTTTTTTCAGAAATCATCAAAAATTACATTAGTACAACTATCGGTCAAGAGATCGCGATGACCTAAACCTGCAATATTCTACGCCGCAGTGTTATAGGTCTCACTGATGAAAATTTAAAAACATTTCACGTTTCACAACTAAACTATCCTCCTTCCTATCTGTACTGTCCGCCTGTTCGCCATTCCACCTGTCCGCCTGCCTACACATCCGCCTGTCCGTCTGTCCATCTATCCTACTTTTGAAGGACTGTACGTAAAGTAACACATTCAAAATATTTATATACGATGGTTCGGCCCTCGGTGCGCGAGTCCGACTCACTCTTGGCCGTTTTTAAAAACGTATTATTTGACAACTAATTCTTTTTTTTTCATTTTATCTCATAAAGCACGTTTGTTTTACATAAAAACTTATTATTTCTACGATCATGAAACGGGACGTTTGCCGCCATATTGTGTGTCGGTGACTTGATTATGACGTTTCATTCGTTCCGGTCCTCTTGTAGTTCATGACACTTCATGATTAAAATTGATCGAATCTGTTCTAAAACTGAATCGGGACATCCACCCGCGTCACGTAGTCTTTTGGCTGCTACCCCTAGAGTGTATATAAAAAGCGGAGGCACGGAGGGCGAGCAACCCCCACCCGCTGTAACAAAGTAGTCGGAGATGATGTAGAAGCAACTTTAAAGTTCAATAAAATTATGCAAAACAATACCGTTATGATCAATTTGTGACTGGTTTAGAAAAATTATTACAATCATTTTGTTTTTTCTTAAGTATAAACGTGATTTTTCCAAAATAATCTAAATATTTAATGAAAAATCTATAAATGAATAAATATCATACGAAACATTCGTAAAGCATTTGGCAAATAAATGGTTGGAAAAGCGAGTGTTTATAAAATAAAACATTTGCGGAATAATTTGTTTGTGAAATAAACAAAAAAAATGTCAATGGTGTTTTGATGAAACGTTAGTGAACCATTTTACCTTACCCAGACTTACTAACTCAATTTAAGCCGAACAATATTTCACTTCCTAACTCAAACCGAAAAGCAGCCCACAACAAACAACAGATCGAAATAAAACACGATCGAACGAGCCCATCATTAATAAGCGAGCAACCACAGTAGGCATGAAACCTAAAATCCCAGTGTACTCATTAGACTTGTGTCCATCTATGGCCACAACAACCGTTTCGGCAGTCAGTTAGAGGGAACTGAATCACAATTCGCAACACTCCAACGCCGAATTTATCGCCGCAACTAATCGCTGGACCGTAATCTCGCATGGAAATTGGAGGCCGAAGATTACACAAGTTGCTTTAACTTTTTCTACTTCCTCATTAGTCAGGGACAGACCTCATAATTAATTTATTCCTGCTTTGTACCAACCTTGAACGATCATTCACGAACTTAGATTGAGTTGTATTATGTTGTGAATTTCTGAAGAAAAAATTTAATTAAATAAAATTGATTATTTTTCTGTTTTACTTCCTCATACCTAAATATCTACCAACAAATGAAACACCCAGAAACCAGAACACTAAAAATTTATTTTATAAATAATACCTACATAAAAAAATACACACGTCTAAACACAATCCAAGTGCGCAGGCAAATAGCGAGTTAGTCTTCTGTAAGTGTCTATGCTGTGGTCATGTCCGTACTTTCATAGCAAACGCTCCTACGGAAATGCGATTTTCGGTATGAATACGAAAACGAGTATTTCCACGTGAGTAACAATGACCGGAGGCATCCTCTTTACCTCGAAATATATTTTCCAAGGACTCGGAATGGAAGTGGCCATTCTCATTTGAATCGAGCTGTTTTGTTCCCGAGAATCGATGATTGCCTTGTTAACGGTCGGACAGACGATTAGACATGATTGTTGAGAATTGATTGTAAACTCTTCAGCTTATTCTGTGTTTTGATTAGCTTCGTCTATGGTTTAAAGTTTATCGATAACTATGAGGTGATTTACAAACTGTTCGCCATTCTAAGCCCGAGGCCGAGTATTTTGGGACAAATATTTATACTGCCGCAGTTTGTGCTACTCCGATTGTTTATTTAAGTAATTAATTAATTTAGTTTACCCAATCTTGGATACTATACGAAGTTTCGTACCTTCTTTGTATGGATTCGGTTTGTTATTACGTAACTTTTTCAGTTGGTACGTCTTCTAAAATAAGGCAAAATTCCAGCTCATTATCAAAAACTTCTTCTTTCTTCATTACTAAAACATCCCATCGACATAGCATAATTCTTAAACTTTTTACAAAAGACAAAAATGGCTGAATATTCAAAAGAAAACTTCCTGCCCCATAGGCGCTCATACATAATATACTTCCAAACTCGGGTCTCGCAGTTTGACACATAAATGTCCGATCTACTGGTTCCTTTCAGAATTCCATTATCCTTGAAACATACGCTCCAAATTCAAATCGTTAGCTCGTTTTGTACTGGCCACAGATCATGTAAAAGAACAGAGGTGGCCTAAAGTTGGCCGCGTAGAAAAAAGGTTTATGTTCGAAAGGGCCACACTTCTTAAAAATTTAATTTCGAAAATTTATGAGGAATCTTGTCTCTTTTTTGCCTCTTTCCATTAGGGATAGCCCTTCACTAGAGATATTCAGGAGAAGAATTAAGGAACATTTCCTTTCTACATGACACATAAATATGTATGTATTTTAGATATACATATGTTTGTATGTTTATGCATTATGTGCTGTACACGTATCTGTGTAGTGTATTTAGTTAGTAAGAATTCAAATGTTTTTTAGTATTTGTTGTGCGCTTTTGTTAACAGTCCTAATTTTGTAAATATCTCTTTAGCATTGAGGTTTGCTGTCAGAGAACCCAATTTTGGGTTAAGCTCGCCTTTGTACATAAGGTTTCCTTTTGTATTTGTAATATTTATTTTGTGTACAATAAAGAATATGAATATGAATGAAATCTAAAACGATGTGCATATTTCAACAGTGAATTTGAAAACATAGGCATTGGTCCATTTTCATACAAAATAAAAAGGGTCAGGGGACATCTAGCTTCTCAATCCTCTGTGGCACTGACCCACATAAAGTTACGAATAGAAAATGAACTGTATTGAAAATTAAAATACTTTTGTAAAGTACTTTTGCATTAGACATTGTGGGGAACGCACCCGAGTTTTAACTTTGTGTTATTTTTTTATTTGGAAGCTCGGTCATTTAATTAATTTATGCTACATTGTTGCGTGCGCCACTGGCTCTATTTGTGAAGTCTCCTAAACTAATTTACGGACACAACTTTCGCGTTTGCAGTTGTTTTTGTTTGAACTGTACCTAGTCGCGTTTATAATGAACATGAACAAACAACATCACGCCCGTATTTCCCGAGGGTGTAAGCAGGATAGAGTACCTACAACAACGTTTGGCCAATTATGTTAATGTCTATAACAGGCGGCAATAGTATTGCCACCAAATGGGCACAAATCCTGGCTCCGGGCTATTATGGAGAAGATCCTTGGGGAAAAGCCCAATTATCCTTTTCTTGACCTGGAGACCTAATCCAAGACACCACCACACTCATCATTTCTTTATAAATAAAATAACGTATTAAGTAAATTGATGTAATTGCTCTTAGAAGGAATTGTATGTTCATAAGTACACTCTCCAATCTTTACTTCCAATATATTAAAATCGAACAAGTGTCATAAAAGTCAATTAGAGCCATTAATAATGCTGGTAGGCCATGTGGCTATAAAACAGTCCACACAAGAAATTACATACGTAATAATAATTATGATAATAGCGATGGATACTTCGTCCAACGCCTCGTATTGTTGATGGCAATTTTCCCAATGGAAGGGAATAAATCTACATTAGCATACAGTGCAAGTTGGTCGCTGACTGAGCATATTCATGAGAGATCGACTAATAATTTTCGACTATTGGAGTCATATGGTAGTTGTCCTAGGTCGATCTAGTTAATTAAACTATTGTCAATCTGGACATTTGGATCATGAAACCTGTGGCGAGCATTCTGCATGCAATTATAACCCTTTTCTAGCCACAGTTAAGGAACATTCGAATTTTTTATATCATTATAAAAAATTCTAATGTTCCTTAACTTATTATTCACTCGTGGCTAAATAAAACACCCGCACGGATCGATCTTCGAAGTTAAGCAACGCTTACTGAGGTCGGTCCGTGGATGGGTGACCATCTTCACATAGCGAGATTCCTTCGTTCCTCGAAAGCACCTTAAACCGTTGGTCGTCATTTGAAAATCTTATACAGTCGTTATGTCGGGTAGTAAGCTGCCTGAGGTATCGTGTTACCCAGTTACTGGGTTGTGGAGGTCAGTTAGGCAGTCGCTCCATGTTAAACACTGATATTCAGCTGAATCCGGCTGGACTGGAAGCCGATCTCAACTTACTTGGAGAAAAAGTGTAGTCAGATTGTTCCATAACTTAATATTGAATATAATTTCATTATTTTGATCGGCTTATTCACAGATTTCTTGAAATATGTATGATCCTCAAATCATAAATATAAAAAAATAAACGTTTTTTGGCATAAGTGCCTGCTAATGACAATTTTATAATTTGTTGGCTTTGATGAAGAAAATACTATGGAATTGTAGATGCAAAAACCCAACAATTAATACTTTATGTATTCAAAAATCAAGTTTACTTGTTTTATGAAACTTAGGTATTTTACTGTGATTTTTAGAACTTCAAAATGTCCATCTCTGCTTGAAATATGTAGATTATAAATTTTAAAAAACATAACTACTATCAAGGTAATATCCATTTTTCACAACCATCTTTTTGGCACCACCAACAGATTAACCTTATGGGATGAGATAGGTACTAACAGCTAGAACGATGCTTAAACATTAATCTCTGTTCGAATCTGATGGATTATTTAGTTTCGAATCCGTCAGATTCGAGTCGAGCTTAAATCATACAAAATCAACCGAATGAGTACAATCAATCACAGCAGTTTACAGCTCAATCGTCCAAAAATCTTTTCAGAAGTCGGTGTCTCTGGTATCTATTGTTTTTCGATTTTCGACACCGACATCGGAAAAACAAGTAGTTTTTTTTTTGGAAGTCAGTTTATTTTTTTTGTTAAATAGTTTTTGTTTTTGGCCTTTTTAGTTTTGGTAACTCAAATTACCACGAAAATCATTTAAAGCCAAAATACATCTCTTGAAAATTCCAATAAGCCCAAACATGACTAGGATTTTCTTTTTTTTTCAGCGTTCAAGTGCCTTCCATCCAGCATCATCACTAGATCAGTTCGATAGTACCATTTTCATTAGTCATCATCGTCATCATCATCAGCCTATTAATTTTCCCACTGCTGGGACGCAGGCCTCCTCTCTGTAAGAGGGAATGGGCCGTAATCCACCACGCGGGCTTAGTGCGGGTTGGTGGATGTCACTATGTCTACGAATTTTTGGTTCTATGACATGCCGGTTTCCTCACGTTGTGTTTTCCTTCACCGTTTTGAGAGCAGTGGTGATGACATATACAAAGAGTAAAGCGCCTGCCTGCGGGGCGAACATGGACGTACCCAAGACGTTTGTGACAAGACATGAAAAATTATGTCATGTCTTACAATTTATCATAAATGCTAGCGCGGGTCAAACATATGACATAGTTTAAAAGCGTGACATGCCTTTCTTGTTGTTCCCCGGCAAGCACGGTCTACTGTGACATGGCACCACTTCACATGGCGACATAATCTGAATAGGCGGCCTAATACAATAAAACGTTTAAAAGTGTGGCGTTCATACAGTTAAACTACTTTTTGATTTTATTGGACACTAATTAATTTTTGACATACGACGCGGCACGCCGGAATTTCTTTTACTTTGTTTGTTTGATAAGATAGTCAGTGTTTGATATAAACATATTGTACAATTATTGTGAAAATATTAGTTAACCCGCAAATATGTCCGAAATAAATGTCAAGGAGTTATGTCACAAGTCAAGAAATTATCTCACGCCGCCGTGCTAGCATTTAAGACAAAATGACTTTATCGACCAAACTGTGATAAAAGTGTGACTCGTGCCATGCCACAGTAGGCCGTGCTCGCCGGGCTGGGCTCGAACCCACGACCTATAAACTTGTAAGTAGCGGCCGATACCACTGGGCCACCACTGCTCTTCATCAGTACCATTTATATATAAGTATATGCTTCATCATAGTTTGTTAACTATTCGAAATATCTGATACCCGTGACATTCTTATCATAGTTTCAGTGACCATCTGTGGTCTTCTTCATCAGTTCCACTTCAAAAAATGACACATTATGCAAATTACATGCATTATTAGCAAATTATTGCATTGTTGATGAAAATACTTAATAATATTTGAAGAGTGCCCTCGATTTCCATGGGATCTCATTATCAGATTCTAACTTGATGACAATAGGATCACCTCGGGAGTATACCATTTCAAACACAAAAATAATTTTCAAAACCGGTCCACAATTGGCGGCGTAACCGCGACACAAACATATAAAATAAACATAGTCGAATTGTCGGTTGAAAAGTCGGTTGAAAAAACGGGACTACGCATAAGACTGGGTTTAAAAACCTGACTCTAATGTTCATAAAAAATATGCTAAACCCAGTCATGAATTTCCCAAAAAGCCATTATTCTAAAAAGTATCCGAACAATAAAATGCATTTGTTGATAGGCTAATCCGAACTAATTTGAGCGTACACAATCCAGACTACAGAGCCAGCGCTAACGAACCGCGTTTGTTACAATAATGGCCGACACGGCCCATATAGTCCACTTTTAATGTAAGCAAATACGCCAACATTCTAGCCAGTTTAAAAATGCTTTTGATTTAATTGTCCGTAAAAGCAAAAAGGCAATTTAAAAGGGATCCAGCAGCTTCAAGCGAACTCCGTTAGGCTTTGAGAAATTTATTGCGATCACAAATAATCTACGCTTATTTTTTCTTTTACAGCATTCTTTTAAATTCTTACACAAGACAAGTTCTTACGCAGGCTCTTTGCATGTTTTTACGACAGACGTAAATTACAATTATTAAAGCTACTAACCTAAATAAACGAGAATAACTGTGGGCCTGAATTCTTTATTTGACGGATGACTGTGTTGTGTCATAACATTCACAACAGTGGATGGATTGACTCTGAATAAATCAGAATCGATCTTATCTTTCAGATGATGTAACTTTGAGTGTGCCTATTGTTAAAGCTCTATATATCAGCTATTTTTTGGTATTGAAGTTTGATGTTCTATAAAAGAAGACGGTAACGAAATATCAATACAAAACCTACTTTCCAAAAAGGAGGAGGTTCTATTAATGTATCACGGTTAATACTATTTAACTGATTCGTACCTACTTGCGCATAATGGTGCCTTCTTAAGCAAGATGAGAAAGATTCGGCGATTTGTTAAGAGCTTTCCACCTCTTTAGTGCCAAAAAGGTTACTTTCTAAAGCATACTCCTTAGTAACGGCTAGGATAAAAGTTTTGAAACAAAAATAATATCTATTATTGATTCATGTACATTATTTTTGAAATAAGGGTTTTTCGTGTAACTAATAAGTCGCAAGGTGCACTTTTCATTTCACTCACTGAAATCCCTTCAAAACCTATTGCCCTTTAAAACCAAAATCCATCTAGCTCAAACTCTAATTCAGCCGATCATCGATTACGCTGATGCCTGCTATCTGGATGCCACAGAGGAGCTCTTAAATAAGCTTGAGCGCTTGTAAAATCTGTGCATCCGTTTTGTATTTGGTCTGAGGAAATACGATCATGTCTCTCAGTTCCGCAAGGAACTCAAGTGGCTCCCTATCCGTCTTCGCAGGAACACTCGAGTATTATGTCTCCTCTTCAACATCCTTTTTAACCCTACGTACCCTGGTTATCTGCGCGATTGCTTTTCCTTCACTCGCGCTGCCGACGTCCAGTGCAAACTTCCCCTCCCACAATACTAATTTCTATTCCCACTCCTTCTCTGTTCATGCAGTACGACTGTGGAACTCACTTCCACCTAAAATCCATGACTCTAAAAATGTATCTTTGTTTAAGAAACAGGTCAAAGAACATTACCTTTCCACCATCTTGTAATTTTACTTATTATTATATAATATATGTATGTATTTTATCTTTTATTTATGTAGTTAAGGTAAATTTGTACTTTATAATATAATTAGTAAAATAATAATAGTCTATTTTAAGTTTCCTTATTTCTTTCTACACACTGTGTCTTCGTCTATCATCCAACTGTCCTGTCGCAGGTCTGCTGGAAGAAATTTCTTTTGAAATAAGCAGTACCTTTGTGCTCTTTTATCTGTATTCCTTCTGTTCTCTGTTAAGTGTTATGTGTGTACATAAATAAGTAAATAAATAAATAATAGTTTTGCTTTAAAAAAATAACTAACAACACGGATATTTTTTCGCAACTTTTGTAAACTCCTTCAAAACGACTTGGATGTTTAAAAATATTTACCGGTTATGTTATTCGGGTAATCTAACTAGCTTAACTTTGGGCATTGTGGGTACTTTAGAACTTGCTAATAATGTACCAAAACTAAAACAGGTTGTATTTAAAAAAAAAAATACAACCTTTTTAGGTATACAGACACACTAGCAATAAGATGCAGTCGGGAGAACACAGAAAGTAATTCTAACAAACAGGGTATACATCATGCTAAGTTTTATTTAGTTTTACATCAAAATGAAGTTAATCGCTTATGCATTAAGTGCACTGACATCGTAGGACTAAATAAAACCTATCGTATAGTAGATACATTTTATGTTATGATCTAAATCTAGCCATTCAGCTCAAAGCCTAATAAACCTAACCCATCGATTTTTATTGCTAATACTGCAGTGTATAAAATAAAAGCAATTTAGTGGGATATGTTCCAATTTTCAACGTACACGCTTTGAGCTATCAAACATGGTTATACGGTTTAGAACATAACATCGTCTCGGACATTAATCTTAAAGAGGAAGATAAACAAAGAATTTATTTATAATGGCGATTGATATTTTTTTATTCATATCGTTATTTGATTCAATAGCCATCAAATCTCTACTTAATTTTTACTTCAAGATCGCCCAGCTTTTAGAACTCGATCTCGCCTGATGAAAAGCGACGTCTCCGATCAAAATTCTTTCCCCTATTATAAGGAAGACGTATCTAACAAAAAGTAAATACAGAGAAAAAATATTACGTGTGTAGTGGGCGATCGAAAGTTCAGTTTCGGTTTCGGTTTCGGTGGAGTTTCGGCAAAAAAAGAGTTTCGGTTTCGGCGGCAAACCTGCTGAAACTACGGCCGAAACCGAAACTGCATTCGGGAGTTCTCGCGCTGTGATCGGCCATGTTCGGCGGTTTAAATTCCATCCAAGCAAGAAACCGACGAAGACATTTTGCCGGGTCCACGTGCCTAATCATGTCGTGACTGGCTTTTGTTTGCAATTATATTATTTTAAAGATAAAAAAATAAAGAGAGTCAGTCTTTATAATAAGGTTTTTTTTATTTTTCCGTTTCGTCGTAAACCCAGTTTCGGTCGGACACTACCATGCTGTGATTTAGTTATTGCATTTATCAAAATTCTGTAAATGTACCATTTTTCGGCTCATATTTCCGCTTAATTTAGTATTATAGCATTAAAATGTTATAATATATATGTATTGATACTATTTTTTTAAGAAAGAAGCCTGCCTTTTACAAAAAAAAAAACTGAAAAATTACCTAGAACTAATTAGGAAAGCCGTAAAACACCTTATGCGCCCTCTGACCAATTCACCAATTATAACATCTATTTTCATAATATTAAGTTCAAGAATAAAAGGCGCATTTTATTATTTACGACTTTCATCCTTAGTACCTTAGCTGTCATTCGTCTATTGAAAGAAGTGGTGTACTAAATTGAAAAGACGCAAGTGGTAAAAAGGTCCTTTTATCCTGGTATTATCCCTAATTTTCAAATGAATTGAAAGGCGCAATGGGCAGTTACGTCTTTTCACTGTCACACGTGGCACTTAATGAATAGATGCGCCTTTTTACTTTTCGATCAAATTAGTTATTCATTGAAAGATTAGACTCATCTACGCAAAATACGTCTTTTAATTTTACTTGCATGAAAATTGTCCTTTCATCTTAGTTAAAGTATAAATCATAATGGGGATTAGCCCTTCTTCACTGTGGTAAATCCGAAACCAAATGAGATTAAAAAAATATCAGCAGATGCGTCTTTTTTTCCTCATTCCGGCAACATATAACTCAATTTTGGAAAAAAAATATGGATAGGTACGTCCTTTTTACCATCGGGGACTATGGTACGTTTATGCCCAGAATATTTCACTCTTGCTTTCTACTACTGGACTGTGAACTTTCGTCAAATATATCAGTAGTTGAATTTAACCCTGTTTAGTTATATGAAATGATTATTTTTCAAAAAAGTGTATTTAACGCTCTTGTGACTAGTATTGCAGATATCTATAAGCAGCAGTGACAACTTTGATTAATATTAGTCTGCAAACATACAGTTTGTTTTTTAAATCACAGCAAATAAATATAGGTACTCCCGATATAAACCACGAATGGTTTCCTACCACTCGACTTGATTCTTTAAACTTCCATTATTACTTGTTTTTTTTTACACTAAACTTGGTGGCTACCTTCTGCCTGCCTTCAGTGACGCAGTGTTAATAATAAAATATGTTAATTCTGCGTTCTTATTTTAAACATATTCTATTTAAATAAAAATGGGTAGTAAGTAAGAGAAGGACTCCTTTGATTACATATGTAGATTTTTTTATTTATTAAAATGCATTTAAGTTCGTCTCAGATACGATTACAATTATAATTCAATACGATTTCTATTTTTATTCTTTGCATGATACGCTCTAAATTCAACCAAAGCGTTCAGGACCACTTTTGAGAACACATCAGGGGCCTCCAGTGCGAAGAAGTGACCATAGTTATCAAGCGGTATGGAACAAAGTAAGTTAGGGAATTTGAACTTGAGCATATCTGGTGACATGTAGATAATTTCATCTTTGGCGTGCACCGTGCATGTTGGGACTTGAGTGGGGATTCTGAAAACAGAAAAATGTGGACTCTTAGAAAACGTTTTGTAGATTGCACTCAAAAGTGGAGCGGTGATATTCGCAGCATAAAACTAAGCTGTTAGAGAAGGTGAGTTTCAGTTAAATGAAATACGATTGGAACAACAATGGACCTACTATAGACCAATAATAAAACTATTAGTATCAAAAATCCATTGAGTGTTGTGAGCATGTGTCAAAAGCTTCTATCAGTATTTTGCAATGACAAGGAACAACTAAGCAAGACCAATTTTCAAAGAGTTCTATTTGAACTCTTTTTGATTCTAATCTTTTACTAACTTCAACTTGACAATACACAGCCAAGGTATCCGTGAAGAACGACGGCAGTGAAGCTGACTGCCTAAAGCGGCCGTACGGCGTACGTAAGCATTTAACAGGGCGTCGTAACAAAAAAAAATGCAAGTGTGTTATACTTACGAGCCAATTCCCATTCCAAAAGTCCTCTTATTAATAGACTCAGCATATAATCTCACAGCCGTTGTAAATTTATTCTCCGTCCAGTAGAACATGACGAGATCAATGAGGGCCTCGGGGGGATATAGTTCGTGTAGACCTCCATCAGCACTGAACTTGTACGATTTGCGACTTCCACTAGAAACTGACTGCATCAACCATGCGAATAGACCCATTGGGGAGTCGGACATGGCGATACCTGAAAGAAAAGTTCATGGGTTTTATGTACGACTAGCTGTCCCACGCGGCTTCGCTCCCGACAACTGGCTACCTATCTCCCATTTACCCTAACTACACTACATACATGATTGTTGCGTAACTTTAACTTTTGTTACGCACCGCACGCAACGGAAGCTCTCAAAAAGGAATACTTTTTTCCGTTTTTGCAACATTTTTCATTTATGCTCCGCTCCTAGTAGTCGTAGCGTGATGTTGTATAGCCTATAACCTTCCTCGATAAATGGACTATCCAAAACAAAAAAAAAACAATTCCAACCAGTAGTTCCTGAGATTAGCGCGTTCAAACAAACAAACTCTTCAGCTTTATAATATAAGTATAGATACAGTATAGATTACGTCTCACAGCGGACAACGATGGCTTCCCATAGGTCATGATGGCGTCTCATAGTGGCTCAACATAGCCTGCAGTGGCGTATGATGCCCCTGCCAATATATATCATGTGATCACCCTCTAAGAAGAGATTAGTTGGCCTACTATGTTTCGTGGTAGCTTAGTGGTGCAAAGACCAAATACTTTTCATTCAATTAACCCTTCTTCCAAGACCGGGCCATAGGGGTCTCTCATGATTTTATTTTATTAACTAAAATCATTGTGTTAAAGAGTGAACTCTTGGTTTTCCAGTCCGCTGGCCATAAGGTCTTACACGTTCCACCCGTCTTCATAGATGGTGTGTCGTTACCCAGAGTTTCAAAATTCAAGTACCTGGGTCACTGAGTCTTGGTTGACCTCTCAGACTGCAATGACATTGAGAGGGAGCGCCGGGCGTTGGCTGTCCGATGCAATATGTTGACTCGTAGATTTGCGCGCTGCACCAAGGCAATAAAAGTTACATTGTTTAGGGCGTTTTACACGTGCAGTCAATGGGTTAAATATACGCAGAAGACAATCAACGCCCTGCGCGTTCAGTATAGCAACGCTTTTAGGATACTGATGCGGCTGCCACGGTACTGTAGCGCGTCAGGCATGTTTGCGGACGCACGTGTCGATGGCATTCAAGCCATCCTCAGAAAGAGAGCCGCATCGCTGCTAAGTCATGTTCGCGGCAGTAGCAACAGCATTCTTAGTTTTGGCTAGCCGAGCATACTGCCCATTATTGTGGCAATGTATTAAGTTACATATCGAGAAGAAATAGCGAAAAAATTGGTAACGGTCTTCATTGAATTTTATTGTCATTTGATTTAATTTTATTTCTATGAATTTTGAAGTTTTATTATTTTTGTCATGGTAATTTAAAATCTATTCTGTATAAAATCTTCTTGAGATTTAAAATGTTTTTATTTTTGCCATTTTAATTTTAAATTTACACTTTTTTTAGTTACAAGACAGCGAATCCTGATAAACCTAAGCATTTAAAATGTAAGAACTTACCAATTGTGTCTGGTTTAGTAGCTTGCATGTGCAAGTAACCAGTTTCTTCAGTCAGTCCCAGCACAACGGTGAGGATTGGGTACATCCTTTCCGCTAGAGCTGGATCTACGACCAATGACTGGAGTGATGGGTTGATAGAACCAACCACATAGGTTATTAACGGACCTGGAGCGAGAGAAAGTGGGAAATTCGTGTGGTAGCCAAGGATTTCCTGTAAATAGAAAGCGTTTGTCAATTATGGTATTGAACTTCAGAATTTTAATACATTCGTTAAGAATATCTTATTTTTAATCGAAATTGGTATTACTATGGTAATATTATTTTCGAATCTACGCTCTGAAATAAGCAACAGAACTTTCTTACTTCTGACAAACTAAAAGACTCTCCAAAAGTATATATGTTAAATGGTTTTTTTAGATTTAATAACCTAGGGAC
Organism: Orthosia gracilis; assembly: GCA_947562075.1. Lineage (NCBI taxonomy): Eukaryota > Metazoa > Arthropoda > Insecta > Lepidoptera > Noctuidae > Orthosia > Orthosia gracilis. The sequence continues at coordinate 32,973,640 of OX387266.1, forward strand.
TTGGGGGTCTTTAAGAGTGAATAGGTTACTTCTAGGTAAGCGTGCTCTATCGCCGACCTCATTATCACTTACCACAAAATGAGATATTTATTTATTTATTTATTAAAACTTCATGCAACATACAGGTACATAGGCGGACTTAATGCCTGAGGCATTCTCTACCAGTCAACCAAGGATTAAACACGATCCAATAACTCTAATATTATAAAGGTGAAACTTTGTGTGTGTGATTGTATGATTGTTACTTCTACACGCTCAAACGGCTAGACGAATCTGGATGAAATTTGGCACAGGGTCAGATTTTCGTCAGGAAATAGCAAATAGAATACTTTTATCCCGGGAATATCTTCCCTCGAGATCTTCTTCTTATTTTCGAGTCGATGGAAAACTTTTTTCGACTTTCACGTGAGCGAATCCGCTGGCAGAAGCTAGTTAATAATAAATAAAAAATATGGTGGACAATATTTACCTCAGGATAAAAAGTGACCATATTGTTAGCGATTAAAGCTCCATAATCGCCGCCTTGCACATAAAAATTCTTGAATCCAAGTCTGTGCATAAGGTTCCTCAAAACTGCTGCCATTTCTATTTCTCCCAAACCTGGACGGGTCGTTCCCTAAAAAAAATTACAACCCAAAAATTAGGTGAATATATTAGGTTTCTCAATGAGGTCCAAAAATATAGAAAACTTTTAGCCATTTCTATGCAATAATATTTCTTTAATGTTACACTAGTTCATTCACTGGATATGATTCAAGCAATTTGTATTCAGTTAATTTGCATAATTTTGCCATAAGAATATCTTGAAGTCGTTAAAATACGGTTTTATAAAGAGCTTCATACATTAAAGTAACTTCTCGTCGTTTATTTTATCTTAACACTATACTGGAGTCAAATCAAAGCTTAATATAATAATTTTAAATGCCTCGTGATATTTTTTTGCACAATCTAATTTACCAGAATCCAAACAATAACGCTTACATCAGAAAATCCAAATCCTGGCAGGCTGGGAACTATGACCTCGACAGCAAATCCTCTGTCTTCAGAGTATTCAGTAATAATAGGAATGGCTTCATAGAATTCCCGAACGGATCCAGGCCAACCGTGCAACATTAGAAGAGGTAGAATCAATACGTCTTCAGGTACCTGAAATAACAAAACGCTATCGGTTTAGTTATGTTTTAAAAAGATTCAAGTAAGATGGAACTTTATGGACGTTTATTGGTCAACTCTAGAAGCTAAGCGATTGGAAAAATGTCACGTGACCTATTCCACCTTACATTTTGGCTATTCGACCATCGCCATCGCTGTCAAAATGACACTTCGTCCAGAGCCTCTGGGACCGCATACGACTTTATAACTATTTGCTTTAAAGTGTAAAAAAAAAACTGGCTGGAACTAAACAATTAATAGGTTCTTTGAAACTGATTCTTAATTCGAATGAGTGTTCAACCAGCCAGGATGTTTTTTATGCCAACATTGTGTAAGTTTTCTTTCAGCAAAGAAGTTTCACATTATACAAAAACAAACTATTTAATATTCGAATAGTATTTTTTACGTCACTGTTTGCGCTGACTTACCTACCAAGTTGAGCACTTGGCTTCTATAGTAGTTTAAATAAATTTTGCTACGCTTGCTAAAACGAAAGCTGCACATACACATTTTTGTATGAGTGAAAATCATTTTCACAAGCTTTGTGAATATATCATAAGTACTTAAATAAATAAAGAAATGGTTACAATTAATATAATTTATAAGTTTGATAGCCATTAAGATAACGACTAACTGAATCAATCAACGAACTTATAGAAGTATTAGCTTCTGCCAGCGGCTTCGCCCGCGTGAATGTAAAATTATCCCAAGGGAACATATTCCCGGGATAAAAAGTATTCTATGTGCTATTCCAGACTATAAATCTATTTCTGTGAAAATTTCATCAAGATACATCTAGCCGTTTGAGCGTGAAGAAGTAACAAACATACCAACACACACTAACAAACTTCTGCCTTTATAATATTACTAGCTTTTACCCGCGGCTTCGCTAGCTGTGAAGCAATATTTTTTTTTTTTTTAATAAGAGTATCCTATGTTACTTCTAATACCACCAAGAATATATGTACAAAGTTTCATGATGATCGGTTCAGCAGTTTTTGCTTGAAAGCGTAACAAACAAACTTACATTCACATTTATAATATTAGTAAGGATTGTGATTATGGCTATGTTCAGCTTCTAAAATGAACGGTAAAATAAAATTTTGTGAAGGACATTGTGCACCTATTCCGTAAAAATCTCATCACGAAAATTTAGATGAAATAATCTGTCAATCTCTAGTAAAAGATGGAATGACAGGTCACTTAAGTTTTTATGGCAAGATTTTTAAGCAATAGACCACCTGGTGTAATTCAACTCCGGGTTTCTGTCAAATAATTATAAGGAGCTATACTCCATTTGAAATAAAATTAGAAATATTTACAACCCTTTTTTACATTCCGACTTTGTGTTCTATCCAGTAAATATAAGAATAGCATAAAAAGAATAAACCTGTTACCAAAACTAACTGTTAAATACAGCTACCATTTGCCATATCACCAACGCAATAGAAGTCAAAATCGGGCTGTAAAAATGGATTACTTAAATGTCTAATGTTATCTCAAATGGAGAATAGAAGAAGTCGAACTTATATAAAACTCACCTGGGGTTTTACATGTATAAAGTGTATATCAAGCCCTTGAATATTAGTCTTGAACTGTGGGTATTTATTCAGGTAGGATTCACGTTCAGTAAAGTTGTATTTATTCGCCCAGAAATCCATCCAGTAGTCCAGGTTATTGGAGTTGAGACCATATTCGAATCCTATGCCTTCTAGTGGGGGAATAACTTCACGGCGGTTGTTAATACGTTTCTTGAGATCTTTTACCATCTGAAAGTGGCAAAAAAAGGTTAGTAAATATTTGTAAACTATCGTTTTCGTCATCGTCGTCTTTAATGTTCCCACTGCTGGGACACAAGCCTCCTGACTATGAGAGGAAATGGGCTATAATCCACCACGCGGACACAGTGTGGATTTATAGATGTCACATGTCTTTGATAATCGTTTTACATCGAAAAAATACTACAACACATACCCGTATCACAACGAATGCATATCTGGACCAATGAGTTGAGGTCATCAACCGCATCAGATCAATCTTGACCAAAAAACGTGGTGCCAAGAAACAAGTAATGTAGAATGTAGTAGATACAATAAATAACTTCAAAGGAGTATAACATTTGTAGTAATAACTTCTTGTTATCGAATTCAAAGCCAAAAATTCATTATATATTAGATATGAAATTCCTTACCTTAGCAGTGAATTGGATTTCGAAAGGCCTAATATCAGTGCTAGCACTATCTTCCTTTCCCAAAGGACCCCACCATTTTTCACTTAAACCATCTAAAAATTCAGGCGGAAGGACCTCCTTAGCTGTCAAACCCAATACCAGAGTGACGTAAGCCCAAAGTACGAATAGCCTTACGATCGTATTCATCTTTGCAGACTAAGGTACGTCAAATTCAAAAGTGTCTGTTTATATACTTTCGTTTAGTTAATTCTCGTTATAATTTCTCATCAATTAACTTGTTATACTTGTTCTTCTTGTTTTTTAACTTGTGATAATATTTAATATATACACAGCTCCAAGAGCGTATGTTCAACTTCCTTTTTTATATAGATTTTATATACCTACCTATCAACGTTATTATTTTTTGCACGACTTATATCTTTTTGTGGTTTTGTCCGCGTGATTAAAACCAGTCAAAATTAAGTAGTTGGTAGTAGTGGTACAGAAAAGAACAAATTAACGCTATAATTTTTAAGCTAAGTCAATAATAACATTTCCATTAACAACTTAAATACGCTATATCATATGCTTACTACAAGAAAGACCCCATTTTTTATCCAAAAAATAATGGCCCAAAAAAGTAAAAATTGTTTATATTCGTGCGTACCTATGAATTCAAAGTCAGCGGATATAATAAGGCAACAAACCGGGAAAAGTGAAAAGCTATTGAGCAGACCTTCGCCCAGCAGTGGGACCATATACATTAGTTAAAACATAAATACGGTACTTCACGCCAGAACTGTTGCTAAATTTGTATCAAGTGCAAGTTCGATCATGCATGGAGTACTGCTCTCATCTCTGGGACGGATCTGCCAAGTACCAGCTGGATGCACTTGAGTCGATCAAAAGACGGGCCAAGAGGCTCATCGGCAATGAAGTACTGGTCGAATCTAGGCTCCAGAACCTCGAACATCGGCGCCGAGTTGCCAGCCTGTCGGTTTTTTATCGGTTACATTTCGGGGAGTGTGCGTTGGCATTGCATGAACTAATTCCTCCTAGCCCGTTCCATCATCGGACTACAAGACGTACGGCGATGCGTCATCGGTACATGGTGGACATCCCACCCATACGCACCAAACGTTATGGGAATACTTTTATTATGCGTAAGCCAAGGAGTGGAATTCCCTGCCGGAGTCTGTATTTCCTGATAGCTACAATCTGGGAGTCTTCAAGTCAAGAGTGAATAGGTTTCTTCTAGGCAAGCGTGCTTCATCGTCGACCACATCATCGCTTACCATCAGGTGAGATAGTGTCAAACGCAAGCCTATAATCAATAAAAAAAAAAACAATAGTTTCGTATAAAACACCTCTGACAAACAAACATTCAGAAATCAGAATGTCATTCTATAACACAATGGCTCTTCTTTTTGCGCACGGAAACATCGAATTGCTTATTAATTCCATTTTAAATTTTTATGACATTATAAACACCTGAGCACTTATTTTAAAGAATTTTGTATGACATTACAAAGACCTGTGCACTTTTTGTGAATAACAAAAAGTGCACAGGCAAGCGTGCTCCACCGTCGGCCACATCATCGCTTACCATCAGGTGAGATAGTGGTCAAACGCGAGCGTATAACAAAAAAATAAAATAAATAACAACTATGAAACGAAAAAAGTGCTAAAATAACAGAAATAATTTAAAAGAAACCATTTTTTTATATTTCATCATCATCATGTTCCCACTGCTGGGACACAGGCTTCCTCTCTGTGAGAGAGGGAACGGGCTTTAATTCACCACGCGGGCCCAGTGCGGGTAAGTGGTTTTATAGTTCAACAAGCAATATTGTGAATTACTTGTTAATATTATAAAATTATGAATGATTGAAAAGTACTCATACTTGAAATCCTCAACAAAAAACGTGTCACATGATAAAAAATCTCATCACTCATTTTTCTGCTGTCCTCAAACACAAGCATCCACCAATAAATTCATATTGAAACACTCCAAAACATCCATCGCGAGAAATTGAACGATTTTTTCACCGAGACCAAAGAAAATGGTATTCAACGCATATAAGGAAGGGGTCGACATGATAAATTATGTAATTTGAAACAGACTCCTGCCTGGAGCCGCCGCAAAAACGTGGTCTTAAATGGAGTGCCAACCGAACACGGTTCCGGGAAAATATCGGATGATATCACGAATATACGTGTTTCGTTTATACTTTTATCTTTTGTGAAAGGCGGTGTTTTGGAGTGGTTTTTCAGATTGTTTTTATAAAATTTTCAAGTTATTTATTTATTAAAACTTTATGCATAAGTACAAAGGCGGACTTAATGCCTTAGGCATTTTCTACCAGTCGACCTTAGGGTGGTGCAGAGATAAAACAAGGCAGGTGCAACTAAATGAATACAGAAAAGATACGAAACAAGAATAGAGAAAAGATACGAAAAAAAAAGTAATAGTAAATATATACTTAGATACATACATACATATACAATGTTATATAGAATCCGAAACCAACAAATCAATTTTGTGATGATTCTCCAAACTTCTTGCAAATGTGCTCACGTGCCTTCAATTTGAAAGAAAGCCGACTGGTTGCCATCCTGATGTTCTGAGGGAGCGCATTCCAAAGGGAGATTGCTTGGACAAAGAAGGACGAGTGAATAAACCCAGAGCGGTGAGAGGGACATTGTAGAAGACGATTATTGGTTAGGTAGACCGAAACAATATATTTCATCTATCTAAGCGTGCCTCACCGCCATCCACATCATCGCCTACCAGCAGGTGAGATAGTGGTAAAACGCGAGTCTATCAGTACTAATAAAAAACGTAGGTAAATTCTGGGCCGATTCAATATATGTTGCCATAGAGATGTTTAAAAAAGTACTAATCTCTTCCGATAATTTGTGTAAAAACAGCAAAAGCACAGATAAGCTCAAATTTTTATTGTTTTTTTTTTTTCTTATTTTGGAATAGGTAGAAAGTCAAAACAATAATAATGAAGCTTTTTACAAAAATCTAAAGAGATACGTACACTATTCCGTGCTAAGAGGCTTCGATGATAACCACTTATGATGGCTTTAACCATTAAACCTTCGCAACTGTCCCTAAGGAAGGCGCTCAAAACCTATACTTACAAAATGAACAATCGCAATAGCGACCCACCAATCCAACATATAAAGCCGTTCACACACATAAAACTGATAGCCTTAAAAGGAATAAACTTTTACGAGCGTACGTATCAGAGGTCTGTCGCGGTCCTAACGAACCGTTCTTTATCTATGCCCCCGGGACCAATAAGCTGCATCCTCTTAGGAAATTAGTGGTTTCGTGAACTAAAGTTCCGCGGTAAGTGGTATAACTACTGTGTTGAGGCGAATTAAAGACTTAAGTTAGTGTATTAAAGACTAACTCGGCTAATCCGATTTAGTTGCGAAGCCTGTCGATGTAATAGAAAATTTTCTATTATTTTAGAAGCGTGGTTAAGAGGAGAAAAATATAAAGATGAGCTAATGGGTATGGTCTCACCTCGCATTCTGGAGTTCATGAGTTAATCCATAATAATGTACTTAATTAACTTTATCTTGGAAATCAATGACATCGGTGAAGGAAAACACCGAAAAGTTGATGAAAGTCTGAAATCGCACACTCACCTTGTCCAAGCTTGGCGATTTATGCTCGTGCAGAGGCCTTACAGTGGGTGGGTTACAGACTGCGTTTATGGCCAAGAAAATAAGTGTAAGAACATAAAGCAACTGTCACCTTTCTTATTGCACTGAATGAAGTTAACCACAATTTTGTAGAATTTTAGGGACACTGCACTGCAAGACGCAACTATCCGGCGACCTTGTTTTTTGTGAAAATGGTCGTTGCATTGTCGCATCGATCGACCTGTGTGTAAAATTTGCTGGTAATTTTGTTGGGGCGATGTTAGAGTTATTATTTATTACAAGTATCGATGTAATCCGAAATGTTCCCACCGTCTATGTAAGTCCCACGGCAACGTCTAATAGTCAATTATTATTTTACACGTTCGGGCCACATAACAGGTATAATCGCTTTAGCTCATTAGGAACCGCCGTAATGAGATCTTAATCGGTCATAGACTCGTGGTTGCCAAGATTTGATTTGATTTATAGGCTTTTAATCAAATATTAGTAGTCTGTGGTGCTTTACTTATTCTTATTCTTTATTGCACACAAAACATAAAATGAAGATACAAAAACAATGGACAGCTTATGTATAAAGGCGAGCTTAACCCATAATTGGGTTCTCTAACAGCAAACACAGGTGCTATAGGAAATTTGCGTATGAGGACAGTGATCCAAGTGCACAACAAACTTACACGTACTTTATAACAAAACGGACTCAATTGATGAAGGCAAAAACCTTGTCATGGTCGAATGGGATTGCGTGGATCACGTCAGCTGCACGCACTAAGACGGCTGGGCAAGTGGATCCACGCAATAGATTCCTGATGATGAAAGTTGCCGTCGGCCTAGAAGCTAGAAGGAGGTGGTGAAATGGCTTGGACGCGTGCCAAAGGGCTAATTTAAAACCGAGGGGATGAAAAGTACCTGGAACAATTTAGGAAGGCCATTGCCCAGCTGTGGAACAGCAGCTACTAGATAAAAAAATAAGATTACGGCTAAGATCTATATATAGAGCGTAAACCATGATAAACCTCGTTGATAAAAGTCACTGAACTGAATGTCCACTGGGATTCTTAGGCCAATGACATTTCTACTCTATAATTGCCCATTAAATAAAACTATGTATCCGAAATAAGTAAAAAATAACGACAGCTACCACATTGAAATACTTATCACTATCGCTAAGCAAAACTATAAATAGTAATGTGTCTGAGATTACAAAAATGGTTTATAAAGATATTTTTTTACGAGTTTATATAATAGTTCTCCAGACAGAATATTATCCACGACGGCCAATCACAGTGGACTAGCCATCGACGCAGGCGATATTTTGGTGCATAAGTGTGTGCGCAAACTCAGGAGCACTCTCTCTATCCTCACTTTCATGGTCCAGTGGGGCGGCTATCTGACATGACCGGAGAGAGATTAAGGTTGTCCTAATCGACGGTACGAATTATTTGTGCGCGTGGTTAAAATGCATGCTGTCTCATCCGACAACACGTGCGAAAGTGATAGATGCTGTGATGAGCAGTAAGAAGCTAGTTTGCTTACGAATTAGCACTTTTACAAATTTGTAGCGAAATGGATGATGATTTAGGGCGAAAACGAGCGCGCGAAATTTTATAAACACAACTTTGGGAGTATGGATACTCGTATCATGAAAAAACGCCTAAATGTATAATATCAAGATAAAGTTATTTGCATTTTTGAACTATCTATCCCTGTATGGAAGCTGTTTTGCAATTTTCCTTCTTCTTATGGTATTTATTTCTACCCAAAGATGCGTTTAAATTAGTGTTGTAATATGGAATTTTCGACGCCCAAAACCTTCAAATATTTTTTTCATATTTTTTTGGTTCCATACGGGGCTAGATAATGATGAGACAAATAGATTTATTTTTTTCATTTTGAACATGCGTTGTCAAACAGTGGAGTAATCGCTATACTAGGTTTATATGGAAGCATGATCGACTAGTGCGATCTTAAGCGTAGAAACAATGGCTTAATGTGCTATCCGATGCACGGGGGTATCACACCGACAATTTCCAAACTCCAGGCTGAGAAATTCCTAATGGAAAAACCCAAAATCACTTTTTGCCTCACCTGCAAATCGAAGTCAGGACCTCACGCTCAGCAGTCGCACTGGCGACCGCTAGATCAACGAGTTGTTTATTAAAACGTAAGTCGAAAAGTACTACAAAAAGACCTTCCCTTATCCGGTCCCGGAGGACCAATAGCGCGGGCCCCGAGGAAATTTGCGATATGCTGCTAAACGGTGACGGAGAAATAAACAGTGAATTGAATGTATTTATGGGAAAGTAAATAAAATGGGACTGATTCGTCTATTGATGGGGAGCAGTTGTTTTGTTTATGGTAGGTAGAAATAAAAGTAGATAACGTAGATAGCTCACAGTTTTCTTAGATACACATGACATTTTGCGGTTATTCATGTAAGAAAACTAGGTAATTAAAGATTTAGGAATCAGCATAATGCATGCAATAGTAATAATAATAGTTCAATACTCATATATATTTTAACCGACGAAAAACAGGAGGGCGTTCTCAATTTAACATGTATATTTTATGTATGACCATGCATTACTTTTATAGAGTGGTCTGATTTCAAAAATTCTTTCAGTTTTTTTTTTATTGGAATGAGTATACCTCAAAGTTGGTCCCATTTAAATTTTAAATATAAAATCCACCTCTAAAATTAGAAAAAAAAAGAATTATTGATAATTCTTACACTAAATTTTCAACTGTGAACCGATTCTGTTGAAATTAAGTAAACTGAAAAGCGAAAAGGGAGTCAGTGATGGCGTAACGGAGACGGAACGGTATGAAAGAAGAAAATGTGCTGCGCCGACCACAAGTAACATCGGAAAAGGGCAGAAAGATGATGATGCTTTTCAGTTCCTTATTTAGTCGGTTATTTTTTTTTGTTAAAAAGGCTTTTGCTTTAAAGCTCAAATTATAGCTATATATACAGCTCAAATGAATTCTAGTAAATACGAATTGCCGCACTCACCGGAATTCAGATTCACCGATTGATTAGTTATTAGAGAGGTTATTAATAACAAATACTCAATTAAATTTGCATGAGATTTAAATACAATTTTCGATCATTAAAATGTTATAAATGTTGAAATTGATGAACATTAAAAGTATAAAATTTTTTTCTTTAAACTGTATTTGCTCACGTTTCATCAGTTCCTTCATATAATCCGACTATATTAATTTCTAAAGACTTCACTGTTTATGAGTGTTATTTCGGCAGTATTATTGTTACTTTCTGATATAATTTTGTTTTTGTATGCTGTTTGTATCGCATCATATAGAACACGTAGTTAATGTTATTAGTGTAATAATTGTAACAATAAGGTCAATAAATAAATAATTTATTTTCAGTATTTAAATATTTCTGCAATGAAATTGCAAATTGTGTTGCCAATATAGACAATATATTTAAACATTTCCATGACTCACATCAGGTATAAATGCACCTACTATTTGTGTTTCCATGTACTTTTTTTTTAATTTTTGTTAGGCTCGCGTTTTACCATTATCTCACCTGATGGTAAGCGATGATGTGGTCGACGATGGAGTAATTTATTCCACTTGGGACAGACCAAGGGGAAAAATTTGCTAAACTGTAAACTTTATTATATAAAAAACTCTCTAATTGTATTATAGGTTTAACACTGCAAAACTGATTCTAAATTAAAAAACCGTGAAAAAAAAGTAACTTATCTCATTATGGTTAGAATTTTTTAATAAATAAGAGCCTTACCAGCTACAACCATAATGATGGTGCATACATACTCAACACACGCGGGCTGCGGAGGTGTTTAATGAAACGCACACGTGACCCTGTGCATCTAAAAAACTCATCTAGGGCGGGCGGGGGTATACAGTTCCCCCTCCTAGGCCTCTACCTGTTTAAGAGCCTTCCACTGCTTTAGTGCTGTAAAACGATTACTTTCTAAAGCATACTCCTTAGTAACGGCTAACTTTAGAAGATTTGAAAAAAAAAGTATGTTATTCATTCACGTACATTATTTGTGAAACATGGTGTTTTCGTGTAACTAATAGTTTTGCTTTAAAAAAAAAAACACGAAACGATATTTTTTCGCTACTTTTGGACACACTACTTTTACACTCCTCAAAAACGACATTGATGTTTTAAAATATTTTAACACAGAAAAAAAACAATCTTAATAAGGTTCAACGACTCTTAGAACAGTTTCATTTTCCTTTGCCAGCATCAAAGCTTGCATGATGTATTGAAACCTCTGAGAAGTTATGGCGTTCATATTGAGAGCCCTCTGATTGCGATAAGTCACGTTCACTACCATCGTGCCTGTGTCTTTGTAGCTGGAGAATTGTGGCAGTGAAAAAAATGTTACAGAGTTTGACAGTGTCTTTGGTCACAGACAAGTTAAGAGTGGCGAAATCAAATTCTGATTTTGAATTTTATTAGCGATATTTCATGAGCGTTCCAAATTCTGGCCATCGAGAAGTCTCGATAGAAAAAACATCTGAATATTATAAAACAATATAGGTCTATGACATTTAGTGAGGGCTGTTTTCTTTGAATTCTAGCTATGCTTATTTTCTATTTCTACATTATAGTTTAGTAAAGTGCCTCAAGCATCTTGTAGTACTAAAATAAATTACATTTTCGTTTCATAGAACTGTTGTAATATCTAGGCCTAGCTCAAAGACTTGTGGCTTTACTAAGAATCCAACTTTCAGTCTTTACTTTATGAAGTACATTACAAGTAATCCATCTCATTATATTTTCATAGATTAATCAAATCCGTTTCTGACAATTTTCTGAAAAAACGTTTCTGACAATTTTTTATCTAAGTGCTGCAATCCGTAATTTACAAATCTCGTTCAGCAGAACGTAAAATGGCTTAGACTGTAGTCTATTGTAAGGCGAAAGTTTGTTACCACTCTGATAGAGAGGCTATAATACTGACCAGTCTGATAAAAATCTATTCACGTAACGCAAGTTACCACGTAAAACGATTCAATTAATGACTGTTAACTAGAGATGAACTGACTAGTCACTGATAAGAGATATGATAGCCGACTATCTAGTCACATTTAAAGATGGCCACTAGTCGGCATTTAATGTTTTACAGCAGAACTGGAAAAAAAGGTAGTCACCAGTATGCACCTGCTCTATATTTAGTATCATTTAAGAATAAAAACAGTGTATACTATTAATAAAAACAAAAAATGTTTATCTAGGTAGACCGACTAGTAACTGACAAGTTGGGAAAGCCGACCCACCCACATATAGTCTGCGATTAGATGGCAGACTAGTCAGCTGGTATTTTATTATATCTAAACATATAGTAATAGTCTCTTTTACTTTGTGAATGGAGACGAAACAGACACAAGTCTTTGTCAAATAAATATTTTCTATTCTATTATATTCCATTCGTATGCCAACTAGTCGTCTTCTCGGCCAAGTTTATAGTCGGCCCTTCACTACTACTAACGCAATCTGTGAACAAACCATTATCACGACTTTTGTTCGTTTTTCTTCCGCTCCGCTCATCCGGTTTTCATTTGCCGATTAATGATTCAAAGGTTTAATTCTCATTCAGGAATTAAGCTATTTTCTTTGTAAGGATGGGGTTAAATGGATTGAATGGTTTTTACATTTTGTGTTACACAATGGATTCCTTTTTGTAATGAAGATTGGGAAATACCTGATTAATTAGCAAATAAATGATGTATTTTCTTTTTTAGGGTTCCGTATCCGAAGGGTCCAACAGGAGCTTTTATTTCTATCACTCACGTGTGTGTCTTTTCACAGTATAAGCTTGTTGACCCAAAGCCATACAAATTTTGATGTTTTGATGGGGACTCCCATACAGCAAAAGGGAGGCGCGAAAAAAATTGGACGTACCTCATCGAGTTATGTATCGTGGTTTCGAGCACTAGCTCGAAAAAATACATTATTTATCTACTCACTACTAAGTAAGTAGATAAATAATGTATTTTTTTTTAATATTTGAAAACAAAAGAATGAGAAGCCACCAAAGTCAGCTTTTTTTACAGAATTTTGTTTCGAAGAATTTTTTAACTTCCCATTGAGCCGTGAACTTCAAATTCGGCGATAATGTTTATTCGTACGTACATATATTTTACAAAAAAATACCGTACTGATAAATCACAATTTTTCTTCGAAAATCTCTCATTTCGGTTTGGTACGGAACCCTAAACGTGCGAAGTCCGACACGCACTTGGCCGATTTTTTTTCAGAAGCACTAAAGACTAGTAAAGCCAAAGGTCATCATCTATATTGTGTATAGAACGAGCTGATCAACATTATACATGTACATGTGGGTATATGAAGGCTTAAGGCGATTTTTAGATCTGGCTCCTCTTGTTTATGTCTATTCAGTGTCTAGATATTAGCAAATAAATTATGTATTTTCTTTTTACACAAGCACTCTGAAGACTCTAATAGAGCCAAATGTCAGCATCTACATTGTGAATAAAACGCACAGATCAGTGACCAGTTGATCAGCATCATTGTAGTATTTACATTCCCGAAATAGCAATATTCGTTAAAACTAACAAGCATCTATTTCCTGCATTGAATGATACGAGTATGCGACCTACTGCCATGAGATCAAAATATTTGAGTCTATTGTGTACTGGTAGATATAACACTGCTTTGCTTAAAATAAACATTATTGGTATGGCACCTATTATATTTAACAACAAATTGTCAAACTGTATTAAGGATTAGGGAGGTAACCATAAGCTCTTAGAGTAGGGTTATTTTGAGTGTTTGTATCGGACTGATGCATATGACTTGTAAACATCCGTCCCTTACGCACACTCAAAATAACCTTACTCTAAGAGCTTATGGTTACCCCTCTTTTATCTATTTTTAATTTTTTTGGGTGGTCCATCCAATGATTTCTCCCACTCTGGGTGAAGCGGGAGGGCGTGTCAGACTTTTACTAACTAAAACCCACCCGTGTTCCTTCAGTTGCTTGTGCCAGGGCCGCGATAACTCTCTCCACGCCGTCGACTAGGGGCCTGGTCCTTATCGGACGGCGAGCTACCCATTACTCGCCGTCCGCAAGCCCGCGCCTACGGTGGCCAGGAATCGGCTTGCGACTCCTGCGGTGGCTAGGAACGTGGGTCTCCTTTGCGTCTCCCTCACGCGTTCCGCCTCCTCCTTTGCGAGCATTACTGCTTCGCAGAAGAATGAGACAGCTTCCCAAGCCCTCTCGCTCCGTACCATGGCCTGAACCAGGGCCGGACGCGAGAGGTTGCCACTGCCGATCGCCTCCACGAGGACACGGCGGTGCTCCGCGCAAGCGGGGCAGACCTGCACCGTATGCTCCACCGTGTCCTCCTCCACACAATGGTGACACCCAGGCGTTTCCTCCTCCACACAATGGTGACACCCAGGCGTTTCCTCCCGCCTTATCCTGATCAGGAACCTCCCGAAACAGCCGTGTCTGGTGAGGACCTGCGTCAAGCGGAAGGTGAGGACGCCGTGGCGCCTCTCAAGCCACTCCTCAAAGAGGGGCCTTACCGCCGCAATTGTGATGGTTACCTCTCTGCCCTTAGTAGAATTCAAGAAACTCCTGTCGTCGATGCTAACAGAAAAATGTTATTATTCTGTTACCGATTTTATAAATGATGGATTGTAATATTTGCTTCACTTTCTTAACCGACTTCTCTCTCTTCTCTTTTTTTTTTATGTATGTACGTTTACTCAAAGACGCCTGGACCGATTTGATAAATTCTTCTTTTGTTTGAAATGGTATACCGCACAGGTGGTCCCATGATCATCAGGTCGGGATCTAATGATGCGATACTGGAAAAATCGAGGGAACTCCTCAAATATTATAGTCATACATATAGTTATTTTGGTATTTTCATCAACAATGCAATCATTTACACTCAGAAAGTGATTTTGGTGATGTGGAACTGATGAAGAAGACCACAATGGCGACTGGAACTCCGAAATAAAACAATGTATCCTAGTCGTGTTTGGGCTTATTGAAATTTTCATGAGATGCACTTTAGCTATAAATTTTGCTGTTAATATATGATTTAATATGATTTAAAAGAGTGTCCATGGAGTTTCTTGCACGTTCTTCTCCATAGAGATCTACTCTTTGGAACGTGCAATTTAGCTTCACTTGTTTGTTTGACTGACCGACATTTTGACAATTCAAAAGTGCCTGTAATTGGTGTATTTGAAATAAACGTTTTTGATTTTGATTTTGAATTGGAGGTACCTACAAAAACTAAAAAGAGAAAAATAAAAAACAAAAAATCGAACCGACTTCCAAAACAAAACACTACAAAGCGAAAAATTATTTTCTTTTCCGAAGTTTTAAAAAGTTTTTATCTCATTTATGATAATTATTATGTAAATAATTTTAGACTCAGCTGATACATCATGATCATTTTGAATTTAAGCACCTAGTTTTTAAATTATCTGTAGATTAACCACTATATGTTTTAATGCCAACAGATAAACTGTACTGAGAACATATTTGAAGATAACACAATTATTGTAATACCTGCATTCTATACAAATAAAGAAATTATTATTATTATAGATGTGGGAATATGAAGGCTTTAGGTGATTTTTAGATCTGGTGTGTGAACCGTACTGGTCCAACACTCAGGAGCAAGGACTTTGAATGCAAACCACGCTTTATAAATTCGAAGATCAGCTTTATTGTTACATAGTACACAGTAATACAGTTTTAGTTAGCAAAACCAACAGCGATATAATGCAAGTAACTAGCACTGATATTGGAAAACGAATGGCAGGGCATTCAACTGAGATGCCCGCCGATTCACTTCTATCCCCACCAATCCCCATCATTAAACTTGCTTGTGATTGATCGTCGATAACTGTTAAAGTCTCGACCAATCACAAGAAGTCAATACAACTACCTTTGATCATACAACTTCAGAGAAATTATTGTAATAAGTCAACAAACATAAATAATTGTAGGCATAATTTAAATATTTACGAGTATAACAGGTGCCTCTTGTTTGTGTAAGGTACCTACTTAGTGTCCCGATGTGCACACTGCACAGGTATAGTGGAGCAAGATAGTTGAACTGTTTCTCCGGGACTCGTAGACCTTCATTGATTTGGCGTCTGTCTTTGCGGTTACTCTTGCTTCACATGTTTAGAAATTGAATATCATTTTACTTACTCTCGATAGAACAAAAGCAGCTTTTTGTTTCACTTATTCAGCAGAAAAAAGAAACATTACCCTTAATTCGATCTTGAGCCACTCTGAGTAGCCAATGGACTGTATACGGAACCCTGCAGGGCGCTCATTTGATAAGGAAAACGAATATAATATTACATAACACTTACTAGATATAACCACAGTTTCATTCGCGTGAATGCTCCGGTTCCTAAAAGCCTGATACATTTTCTCGTCAGTAAATAATAATAGTTAGGATGTTAGTTTTTAGGGTTCCGTAGTCAACAAGGAACTTTAATTTGGCATGGAAATCCGTATTAATCACGCCGACAAAGTGGTAAAATAAAACCATTAGAAACAAAATTTTCGTGGTGGTACACGTAAAGTGGGGGTGTTTTATTCCTCGTTTCATGATGTGGTATCATTAGATAAGCCATTCAAAAATATTACGGGTCTGTGAAAACCATTTTTCGATACAGTCATCCATTTGCGTAAAATTAAGCTTTAAATAGCCATTTACAAAATTAGCCAATTTTGTTAGAGTCAAGTGCCCCCTACCCCATCCCTGCCAGCTAACTGGCTGCTTTTGGATATGTGAAAAATTCACGGCAGTAATGCATGTTGCAGTCAAAATCTGCCAAAAGTACTTTTGACTGAAAGTTCTCGACGATAGTAATTTTGACTGAAATTATAGTCAAAACTAGTTTTGCCCAATGGAGCTGGTTAAAAGTAGTTTTGACTGATTTATTTCGATAAAGGTAGTTTTGACTGATTAATTTCGATAAAGGTAGTTTTAACTGGTTCCATCAGTCAAAACTCTTAAAAAGTTAAGGTGGTCGACATAAATTACGAAGAAATGCATTTTTTTTACAATTTTATTATAATTGAATAATCTACAAATATTTTTGAAAAAAAATTGTGAGTAGAAAAGAAAGAACGTTTTTACCCGACTGCCGAAGGAGAGTTATTTATTTTATTTCCTATGTGTCGTTCTAGAGACAAAACACGTTGGCCGATTTTGATGATTCTTACGTCAATCGATTCGTCTTAACATCGCAAGTGTCAGTGGTTATATTCAAAATGGAAAATAGAAAAATGACGGCTTTTGGCCGCCAATTTATTTTTTCTTCCATACCCATCGTGTGGTGAATAATATAACACTTATATGTCTTAATGTACACAAAGCAAATCAGTTAAGTTTGCAGGGAACACCAACGTAGATGTTTCGTGTGCGTAAAATCAACGGATGTATTACTTTGCCTATTTATTAGTGTTTGCATCACAATATATATGAAGCAAAAAATATGAACCGTAAATTTAACTATGTAACTAACTGGTCCCGTGGCATGAGTGTATAAGCAATAGTCTCGTAAATAAAAGGTCTTAGGATCGAATCTTACCAACGCGTTAACTTAATGCATTATTAAAAACTTTTTTTTTTCATTTTCGCAAAAAAAATATAATGGTAATTTACCTGATAATAAGAACATTATTGGAGAAAAATATATTGATAAAAATTAAATAATTTTTAATAAGAAATCAACAATATTTATTAAGTTTTAAAACAAATTATAAAGTTTTGTGCATAACAAATACTCTAAGTCGGACAAGAATTAATGTTATTTTTGATATTCAAGTGGGTAATTTATTTATTAGCGATATGAATAAACATGTTAGTAAGTTAGATTTTATGATTTAGGTAGAATCCTTTATTATTGTAATCTCACTAACAATAACATCACTCACATAGAACAAATTTAATCACCCCCTGATATTTTTATAAATGGCCGATATGTGCACGACTTTTTGATAGCCATTCAATCACAGTAAATTTTTCTTGGACGTTAAACCAACTCTGCACAAGTCGCGCGCGATTCACAGCGCAATTATCATGCACGAAGTAAATGTGTTTTTGCGGGTATCCAATACGTACAGTTGGTAGCATCACGTTTTGTAAAACGTTAATTTATCTGATTTGCTTTGTGTACTTAATTCGAAAAAAAAATGTTAACTTAAAAGTTGTAAATAAAAAAGTTAGGTAAAAAATGATTTTTTGAATATTTTTCTTATTTGGGAAGAAAATTAGCGATAGAAGATATGGAAGATACTCTTCATAACAATTTAAAAACTTTGCAATGGAAGTGAAACACGCAAAATTTGCAGAAAAGAATACGCTGTCAGTACAGTAGACTAAAACGCTTTAACATAATTAAAATCTGTGGCATAAAAAAGTTAGTAATACGACTAAACCCAGAACCTATCAAATAGTTTTTTACCGGATGAAGAAATCTATGACTTATCTAAACCTTAACCTTCCGAATAAACCAATTTACAACAAATAAAATCTTTCATTACATACTAACGGGTTAAAATTGATTTTGACTGATATTCTAGTGGTAAAAGTAGTTTAGTGTCAGTCAGTTCAGTCAAAATTACTTTTGCCTGATTTTTTCAATTAAAAGCCCTTTTGACCGATTAAGACTTTTGACTGTAACATATATAACGAAATTAAAAGGATAACTATCACAGCTAAGTAGGCTTTACAAGTTAACGAGTAATAATCAACCAACTTATAAAATGTACAGAATGTATGGAAAAGTAAAAAAAAATGTATATTGATGTATAGAGACAACAGTTTTCGAACGGCAATGTTAATTTTGTCCCTTCGTTAGAGCAATGATTAGTGCTTGCATTGTTTATGAACATTAGTAATGTTATCTATTTGTTTTTGTTTATGTAGCTGTTTATAAGGAATCCTCTGTGCGCGAGATTTTTTTTCAGGGCGAATTATAGACTTCCAATTAAAAAAAAAAAAAAAAACATTTTTCTACGAACAAGCTTTTATATTAAAAAATGTTTTTTTACACAAGCTTTTACATTTCAAAATTGTTTGTCACATTTAACAGCTCAACCGGGCACTGGGAAGTGAATCAAATATAATTTGCAAGATTTGAATACAGACACCGGCACAGGTATAACTATATAAAAACCCCTGTATAAAAACCTCCCACTCTAAAATGTAATAACATACTCGTATTCTCAACTATGCACCAAAGCTGTATTAGTACATGAAAGGAGTTATTTTCCACATGAATTTACCAACACATACGCTTTACATTTATAGGTGTGACCCAAATCACAATCTGGAGGTTTAATAACCTGCGGCAGTAAGATACGTCCATATACACTTTAATTACTAAATATAATTATGTTCCATAGTTACATTTCGAGTTTATGTCACATGTAAATTGAAATACGAGCTTTACGACTGCTGGCTTATTTACAATTTAGATTAGAAATACTTTAGTATTACATAATCGAAATACCTTTGCAAAACATCCAGCATCGGATATTAGGTGCGATAACAAAAAATTTCAGCGCTAACGTTCATCGCAGGGTCATCACTCCCTTAATTCTAATTACCATAAATCCGAAAAAAACCTTTCCAAAATTTCCAAGCACAAACTAAATGAAACTCAGCATATTTTTTCGCACAAAAAAGACTACAGTTCACTAAACACAGTTGTTTATCTCAGGCAGCAGAGTGTTGCGAGTGCCATCATCATCAGTCAGGTCGGGCCGCGGTAATTACTTGTACAGCCCTACAGGACGACGGGACGTGCTTGGAGCAACCCTGATCTACGAGTAGGGTTGCTAGCGGTAGAGAGCGAACTGAGGTTGTTAAGTCCTGCGCAAAATAAAATTAATAACTTTGTGGCATTTAAAATTGGAATGGTGATAATATTTTTGAGGTATTTTAAATTTAGAATCGTGATGAGCCTTTTTTTTTGCTTAGCTGTAAAATATAACAGGCCTGTATCATAACTGCGAGACTTGTTCCGATTAAGTTACACGCCCGTAATTTCACACGAATTATGGTTCCACTTTTTTAAACGACTTTTCAAAAAAGATAAGGTTTTATGTTTGACTGTTTCGTTTATGATCACCAATTTCCCCGTCAATTGTGAACTGATTTAAGAAAAACTTTTTTGTTTGTCAGAATATGTTTTCGAATTAGTCCCATTTTAATTTGGTGAAGATTGGAGGAAGAACTTCGATGATTTAGAAAAGAACTCTTCAATAGATGATCGCAAAGGAGATGTTCTAGAAAAGTATGGAGCCTGGGCCAGATCAGATCAGCAGTGTGTGAAAAATTACATTTCGACAATGGCATTTTTTTGACGTCTCATCGTAATTATCTGTGACAAAGAAAAACATCGCGAATTCAATTGTAACAGTGAAGCAATCAATCAATGTCCGTAGTAAGTAAACTTGGTTGAAAAAATTAAAATAATCACTAAAAACGGAGAAACATATCCAATTCAAAGACAAAGCAAAGAAAAACTCAGTCATCACTTCTTAAAACGGTCAAAGTCGTCAAACATCATGTCAAACACAACTGTCATGGCTACCCTAAAAATTCAGTGTCATAAAAAGAAGAAACGGAATCAGGAACATACTCACTTTGTAGTGTGTTTTTGGAAGTCGGTTGTATTTTTTATTTTATCTGGTAGATAGTGCCTACACTGACACTGAAATAGGTATCTACTGATTGAACTGCTTATCTGTTAAATAAAAAACATATACATAAGTATTTCGGCTACATGGTAGGAAATTCACGGTAGTGTAAACACATAAGCCTCTTTTCTTGTTTTCCTAAGAAAGCCTTATTTAAAGAAATAAGATGAAGGTTATTTTTTGCGAATTCAAAGCTTATTTTCTGGAAGTGGTTAGCTTAAAATGCAGGTGCTACGGGTAAAAAGGGTTATAATCCTAAAATCCAAATTCTAGTAAAACTTATTTATAAAAATACATACATTTCTGATAAACTATTTAAAAAGACCTAAGCCGTTTGAGGACCTAAAACCATATCATGTTCTTAAAAATTTATTAGATTTTTTCTATCGCACAAGAACGAAAGGAATGCGATGTTTCTGCAGACAGACAGTTTTCAACTTGAAGTGTTCAACAGTCAGTGCGACTTGACAATGCAACAACGATTTGACGAACATTTTTTATAAATAATATTCAATAGGTACATGTATTGACCGTAAACCGTCTGTTGAACCCTTCATATTAAAAACTAAACAGAATAAAATTAAGTTGCCGTCCGTCTTAGAGAACAGAACTTAGACCACGAATATCAAAACTTGTAAAAACGTTTAATTATGTAAGTAAGTAGCAGTAAACAAATTAATGTATTTAATATGCAAATCCTTCTTACCTTGATCTCAATTAGTAATTACTTAACTAGTCGTTTGCTCCAAATAAAGCTTTAATGCCGTAAAAGAGAAATTTTAATAATGACGCGATAACGGTAGGTACTTATTATTTTGTTAGGTTCAAGTACCTCCAAATCCTGTGATTTCTCACCGAAAAAAATTACTAAAATATCAATATATAGTGTCGGTTTAGAAATGATAAAAAATAAATATATCTTTATTCAAACTTCAAATTGGTAAACTAATGGGCCTTTCTAATAGGTCTTATATATAAAGTAGGTAAAACAATGTTAGGTGCTTGTACTAGGTGGTAATCCTGTATCACAGCCGGCAGGGTCGCAAACAATGTAATTGTAAGCAAAAGAAAAAAAAATATACCATTCCTATAAATATTATTACATTAAAAATATTCCATTTTATTCACTGAAAACAGTGAATAAACAGCACTTTTTATCACTGTTTTGGTGTTTGACTTAAGAACACACCAATATATTCGACCTCCATCTCAATGCTAGATAACCTCCTTGCGCAAAAATACTCGATACAAACTTCTTGTGTAAAGAATACTCGACTTTGAAACTCCTTCTTCGATATTAATTTTGAGTTTGTTTATATTTAGGATTTTAATAATGATTTAGATTTTAGTCTCGGATATTTATTGAATACTTATTTGGATTGCAATTCTAAAATTAATTGCACTGGTGTTTCATTAATTATGTGACGTAACGGAGGTGGTCACTGGCCCCTGAAACACATGTGCTGTTGTGCACATGACCTAGCTCAGAGGTCAGGATTTCACATTTTTTGTAAATTTTGAAGGTAATAAACCATTTATTTGTTAATATTCCTTGTGTTTTTCGCTTAAATATTTCTTTTTCTCGTAGTCATGGTATAAAATATAGTATGCAACTCTTGAATAAATCGGATTTATATCGAGGGCCATGAATCGCTCGCGTCGCTTAGAATTCTAAGACCTGAATCACGAGCATAGGCCCTCGCTTTAAATCCGTCCTTTATTCACTAGTTGCATAATATACTATTTTTTGATTTAGGTTCGCGCTTATTTATCTCACCTGATGGTAAGCGATGATGTGGTTGATGGTGGAGCACGCTTGCCTAGAAGTAACCTATTCACTCTTGACTTAAAGACCCTTAGATTGAATTAATACTAAATTAATTTAATAATTTATTCCTTAATTTAGTCTTAACATTAGAATAGTGACAGAGATTATTGAATAAATTGCTAATCTTAATTACTAAAACCAGAAGAAAATTAAAAATTAAATAATATTTATAATTATAAACAGATGATTCCTAACTTAGCTTAGTTTATGTAAAATTGTTTGCACTTAATTATTTACACACACGGACAACGAACTTTGTGCGTCAGCAGATATTTGAGCTGGGTTAACCACTAATGCAAAATGTTTTCAAGTAAGAACAGGAGACTTGGTGAGCTTTCTTTTTTTAAAAGCTGTACATGCCGACTCTAAATTGCTAATATATTTTTCATCATCATATTGTTGCCGTGGAGCGCAAGATAGGTCGATTTAGCGACGCTCGGGGTAAGCCTAAACCCAGCAGTAGAAGTCTTTCAGCTGGTTATTATAAAGATTCACCTGCTCATTGCCCAATTTCGTCGCAGCATGAAAGAAAGAAAGAAAAGAAAGAAAAAACGTTTATTTGCGCCAGGCACGACGCATACCATAAAAAAAAAACAAGGAAAACGTAAATACAAATACAGAGTATGCGTTACAACCACGCAAAACGGTCATCGCTCAGCATAATACTGGGACTCGCGTCGCGTCGCGGAGACAGAACCACAGCGCTGGTTTTCAGCGATAGCCGGTGTCGCCTGGATGACGCCGAAACAATGAAACCTTAAGGGCAAGTGACGGAGCGAACATGTTCTATTTATAAATAAAAACAAATAAATAAGTAAAAAGAATTAAAAAACACAAGTGTCCAAAACAAAAGTTCAGTCTTTATAGTTATAGACTAGTACTTATACGAATATATATAGTAAAAGATATTTTTAATATTTTATGAAATCAAAAAATGCAAAATGCATGCTATTCTTCTTCCATACCTACACTTCCTGTATCTGTAATTCTGTATACGTCGTCATCACAGTGGGTATGCATAGTCACCCCCTTAATTCTCCTCAATGTTAATAATGTAATGTGTAATTGCAATCGCTTTCATGATATTCTGCTGGATATTTACTTGGTAATTCAATGAATATTAACCGTCAATTAACATATGTTACTGTTCGCACGCTGGAGTGATTAATTTAAATGCACGAGTACGTATAATATATTTCTGGTTTACTTATTTAAGATTGTTCGTTACGAATCATATTTTTCCTGTTTTCTCAGTTTAACTATTTGTTTTGCTTTGTTTTAAAACTCCTGTTAGTCCTAGGGTTGCTAATGAAACAACAAGTAATCCTGCGGCCGAAAATGCACTGACTGTCTTGCTTAGTTTTTAGAAGAAGCAAGTCACCTGGTTTGTAGCAAAGTGAAACAAACATTCCATGTTCATAACCGACAGCACTGTGCTAGTGCGACGCTAAGCAAGTAAGCGCCGTGTCAGAGCGTTTTTTTTGTTTGAGTTTTGTAGGTCTTTCTTCCCCTCGACTATTTCTCGAATCACACTTAATAATGACCAGTTTTAAGATGATATTGTGCATCCCAAATCTTGAGTTTTTAAAGGACAATATATCGTCATGACGAATATTTTTAACTTTTACCAGCAATTTGAATGTGGAACACTCGAGTCGAGGTTGACTCAAGTCAAGAAAATAACTAAGCAGGTATGAGTTAGTTTTGCCACGGGGTCTCAGCGCTAAGAAAGAAAATTTGGTTCAAATAAATCTCACTAGATGGCGCGATATGCACCTATCTGTTATTGAATGTGTGTAAAATTAACATTTTCTGGAATTGAACATAAAAATTGTAAGTTCTGGTTTAATCAACTCTCCTTAGTATAAAATTATGGCATACTGGGCTCTTAATTCACATTTCGAAGATAATATGAACGTTTCATTTAAAATTGATGCCAATAGATGGCGCGGTTTTAAATTTTTGAGGCATTCCACACGAAAGTTTAAATTTGCATTGTAACACATTTTGGTGCAAAGAAACATTAAAAACGTGCAAAAAAATACTATAAAACAAACCTTCACTATATTTAAAGAAAAAAATAATCACGAACCGAGTTAACCCTTTTACTTGCTGCTAACACCATCTATCTATGGCCGTGGAACGGAACCGAACGCGATTGATGGACAAAAAATAATCGGTTTAATCAGACAAAAAACGCTAGTTACGTCGGCACGGTTTCTTTGTATATTATATATTATCTGTGGTTGCTATGCAGGCGGTCAATTGCCCGTCTTCGGCACTTCGGCAAGTTAAATAAAAACAGTCCTGAAAAAATCAAACACGGAAATCCCATTAACATTTCTAATTCGAACTCGTATTTTTCTAATTTGCCCCATTAAGTTGCTTTAAGGAAATCAGTCTGACACGTTTTCAGTTACTTGAAAATACAGAGAAAAATGTACATTTACAATAATTAATTTTCCAGTTCTGTTACCCTATTTCCAATTAACGGAAAGGAAAGTAAAAACACGCAAGTACACTCGCGAACGAAAGACTTTCGTTTTAAAACACAATTTAGGGGTGGTTAAATATTTTCATTCAATTTATATGTATTTTTGTTCGCAGTTAAGAATTCTTGTTTACATCGGATTTGTAAATAAGAAAATGTTGTTTCTTAGGGATTTTGTAAGGTTACGGTTTTAAAGAATAATAAAGAAGCGTTATAGGAGAACTTTAAGGGTCGTATGTTGTGAAGTTGGGATTTGATATTTAGATATTTTTAGCTGGAATAGGAGACACAATGTTACAGCGAAGACATTGTATAAGCGATAACAATCGTCCAAAAGTTCATAAGGAGATCAACCAAATTTGTACCATGTTGTACATTGTTTCGTACATTCTTAGATTTGATTAAGCAATTAAAAGAGAAATTCTTCTCTGTCTACAAAAATTAGGTTCTGCAGGTTGCCCTAAAATATAGTTGACTTAAAATTACACTAAGTTGTTCCCAATAAGTAACGAAATGCATTTTGTCTTGATATTAACTACATAAAAGAACCGTTTTATTTCAATATTTGGATCAAGTTATCTAGACAATCCCAATAGTTAACAAAATCAAGTTCATTCTGTGAGTATTCTTGTGCATTAAGGTTCCCTAGTCGAAGGCACGAATTATTTTGTGCGCGAGGTTAAAATGCATGCTATCTCATCCGACAACACGTGCGAAAGAGATACATGCTGTAATGAGCAGTAAGAAGCTAGTTTGCATACGAATTAGCACTTTTGCAATTTTGTTTAATGGATGGTAATGGATAATGATTTAGGACGAAAACAAGCGCGCGAAATTTTATAAACAGACCTTTGGGAGTCTAGATATCATGAAAAAACGACTGAATGTTTATTTTCAAAATAAAATTATTTGCATTATTGAATTACGAATCTCTCCCTGTATGGAGGCCGTTTTGCAATTTTCCTTCTTCTTATGGTATTTATTTCCGCCCAAAGATGCGTTAAAATTAGTGTGTTGAAATATGGAACTTTCGACGCTCATTACTTTCAAACATTTTATTTTTTTACTTTTTTATTTCCATACAGGGCTAGATAATAATGAGACAAATTGATATCATTTTTTATTTTGAACGTACATAGTCAAACAGTGGAGTAATTGCTAGACTACGTTTGTATGGAAGAATGATCGACTAGTGTAACCTAGAGGTTTGTATTTTTGTATTATACATTAAGGTGATATACGTTTTGTTGCTGTACAAAAAACTTTACGTCGGTATAAAGGTCCAAAAATTTTGGCATTTCGACATGCATCTGTTTTTATTTATATTATACTGGCATTTATTTTTTTGTATTTTTGTTTTACTTTTCTAACATAATTTAAGAACTACTTACACTATCGTTAAGGGTTTAGTTTTCAAAATCTACTATCACTGTTCTTGTTCTTCTAATTTAATGTTTGTATGTTGTTTTGTGGCAATTCAATACTTTTTCTTTCTTTCTTTACCATCGTCATCACTGACAAAATGACACTTTATCTAGAGCTGTTATTGACTTTCTGACAGTCGTTGTAGCTGAATAAATGTTACAAGTATTTCTTTGTGGAGAGCTTAAAATTAGTTTTACTATCGCTCTAGAGAATACGCGTGTCTTTTTTTTATTTGTTACTTTTAAAGCGTTAAAATTGAGAGTTGGCAAGAGAAGTCCGACGTGCCATCTAAAGTCAGACAGCATGACGCCCATACAACTGCCATAGAAAACGGCGTTTTCGTAGAGTTGGTCAATATATTTCTTTAGATTATTATATCTCGTTCGTTTTACGATGAATTTTGATTCTGTTTTCGGTATCAGTATTCTTTTTTAGTATTTTATCGATATGAAATTTTGCATTTTATTAAAGAAACATTGGTATAAAAAAGAACAATAAAATGCTTTGCTTTCATGAAACCCTACATCGAACGTAGGTAATCAAAATGCCTATAGCTTCAGGGCGTATGATATACCTACGCCTAGTTTTGCTCCTATACGAAGTACGAATACTTTTTCTATTACCATACTGTACCTGCTAAAAATCATGCCCTTCATTTCTTTTTCTTACAATAAGCCGTTCACTTGGTTGATTCTACCCTTAACGAAATTCTTTAATTTCATGAAGGATAGAAAAAAGAATTGGAAAACCTCTCTTATAAGGTAGGTATCTCGTAGGTATCTAATGGTCCTTCAAAACATTGCGATACAACTAATGAGGATCCTAATGCGCACTCCATTAGTTGAATTGGATTAACTATATTAATTTGCATGCTGATTAGGTTAGATATTGCTTGTTATAACTAATCAATGTCGCGGTATATTCGAATCTTGGTACTGTTTAAACTCAGTATAGGTATACTAATAAAATTCATCCGTTGCATATTTTCATCGTATTATTTACTCGATCATATGTTTTTCTTCATTATCAACAGCCTATAGTAGTCCACTGCTGGACAAAGACCCCTCCAATTGCACGCCATTTGCTTCGATCTTCGGTAACTCTCATCCAGCTGCTTCCAGCCACTAATATGTTTTTCTTAAAAAAGAAATGTTTCGAAGATGTGTTGCGAAAGTTTTCAATTATAAAACTTTCGCGTTTTATAATTGAAAACCAATATATCACAGGAATCGTGTTTGAAGCGATTGAAATTAAAAAACACAAAACGTTCAATCGGGATGTCGGTTAAAAATTATACGCGGCGTGGAATCCAGTGATTCAAAAAACATTATACCGTTTTGTGCAGTCGGCGAACTTACAGAATAAGGACACGGTCAGTGTTGTGTGTAGAGATGTGAGGGTAGAGAAGAATTGTATGTCCCAACGGATTCAGTACACCGATACACCAGTCTGCCAGGGACCACGGTCGTTGCAACACGGCCGAAAAGTCGGGTGAAATAGGTAAATAAATAATCGAAATGAGCGTGTTAAATTCCCGTGATATATTGTTTTTCAAAGAAATCATAAACAATTGTTTAAAATAATTTCATTATTTGGTGCTTCACCCTCACTGCAAGTTTAGATAAGACCTCAACTAATGACTATTCGGGATCCAGATCCATCCTCGGCTGCATAATTATTACTATAAGATGTTGGTACATGTAGATCCTTTATTTAAAAAAAAATCAAATCCTAATAAGAGGAAAATACGCGTACACAAAAAGTAGCAAGCGGTTGTACCTACCTGTACCATCCAATTTTGCTTTTCCCCTTAATAACCCCGCCCGTTAATTTAAAAGGTGCATTTAGTTCTAATTGAGAACGAAAACATATTTGTGTAATTGTAAATAATACCCACTTGCCACTCACTAACTATCACGTCATCATGATATAAACCACTTCACATTTTTCCCTAAATTAACCTGATATAAGAATAGGTGTGTATGGAAACAACTCCCTGGATTGCTTAACAATAACAGCCTCGCTGGTAATCTTCAAACTTTTTTTTGGGTGCTTGATCATCCAATGACTGCTCCCGCTCCGGGTGAAGCGGGAGGGCGTGTCAGACTTAACTGACTAAAACCCAACCGTGTTCCTTCAGTTGCTAGAGCCAGGGCCGCGGTAATTCTTTTTCCCGACTGCCGAAGGAGGATAATGTGTTTATCAGTCTACGTATATATGTATATTTGTTCCTTGTGGCTTTCTAGAGACCAAAAGCGTTGGCCGATTTAGATGATTCTTCAAACGATTCGTCTTAACCTTGCGGGTGGGTGTCACTGGCCTACATTAAAGTTGAAAAAAGAAAAATGGCGGCTTTTGGACGCCATATTGTAGGGTCCATTTTTTTTTTTTATCCCCATCGTGTTGAGTATCAAAATAAAGGGATTTAAGAGGTGGATTAAAAAATATAACACATAGGTACATGTTTAACTTTTTATTTAGATTTTTTTTTCGGATTGGGTAATTAGAAAAGAAAATCTAAATAATAAGTTATAAATAAAAATAATAAAATCAAAAAACCCAACCGCTTAAGAATCGAACTAAAAAGTCGTAAACAAGAAGAAAACCAAGCTATGCAATCGGAGGATACATCTGGTTTTGCTCGCGAATATGTATCCTTCGACGTCAAAGCATGATTTTCTTCTTGTTTACGTCTTTTTAGTTTCGGTTCTTAATTTAAATTTATCCGCGACCAATCTTCAAGCCTAAGCAACACTTCTCGAGGTCAGTTCATGGATTGGTGGCTATCCATTGAGTATCGAGAGTGTTTTTCGAACAAAGTTATGTCTTTGGTTCTGGCTCTCATTTGTTAATCTTTGTAGTTCAAAGTCGACCCCAAAATATGTATTTGTAATAAAGCTATTTTATTTTTGTTTGGAACCCCCTTGGTTTATCAGCTGTCAAATCTCATGGCAAGTAGTGTGATTAGTTGACAACATACATTAACAAAAATAAATCAAATTATTTAATCCATGAACTGATTAGATACGTAGATAACATTGGGATTTAATATCGAGTGATAAACAAGGAATTAAATATTACGTTACTTGATGAGGGAACTTGAGACATTTCGTAATCATGGATAAGCTTTATTTTTTTTTTAAATAGCACTGCGCAATGATTTTTTATTTAGAGTACCTATTTTGAAGCATGGAATTGTATTTATAGACAATCAAACTCAACGACTCCTTCAATAAATTTATTTTTCGTGGTCCGCGGGTTATAACGGCCCGTCAATTCATTTTCTGTCTTGTGTAGGTAGGCGCGCTAAGTACTGTCCTGGCTTAAAGCGAAGCTGGTGACGTCACGGCAGCCGAGGAGTTGACCCCGAGGAAGAAATACCGCAGGGTTGGGATGTTCCGATGCGCTAGCAGGTTTGTTGAGGGCCGCCAGATATGGCGGCAGCCGTTCTCGAACGTTCCGAAAGTCCAAAAACTTCCACTTCGAAACTTGAACCCTGGAATTGATGTCCAGCGGTAAATAATGAGTCCTCTGTAACCCTCCACTTATGGTTACCTCGCAGTTTAATCGAAAGCGTAAGAGGTACCTGCGGCACTTAAGGCAATTGTGTGTACGGTCACCATCAGATGCGGAGTTTACACAGGAAATTATTAGAATGAAATGAGTGTGAAGTGTCTGTGATACATAACTGTTTATCATTGTAAGCGAATGAAAAGCATTCGTCCAAAAATGAAACACAATTTTGCAAGTACCTACTTGAGCACACAAAAACATGAGCTGGCATCATGAGTTTTTTCAACACTTACCCAATACGGGTAGTATCACTAGTTTAATGTTATAATGATATTCCAGCAGCCTCATGAGTCGAACGCTGGAAGTTGCTGCGCAGGTAACCCGGTAGAAGAGCTCGAGATTAGCAAACGGGCGTTATGGCAGACGGCTGTGTCCTAACTCCTAATGAATGGGCTCTCCGCTCAGCGCAAGCGCAATGGTCACGCGTTGTTCGAATGGGGAGGTGAAGGTGAGCAGGATTAGTACGCAAGCGAGTGAGACAAAAACACTACAACCGGCGCGGGCTTCGTTTAGAATTTTCTGTTGGTCAGCTCAATTCAAGTCTAACTTAGATTTAGGTGCCTACTTATGTTGATTATTATCCTATGAAGTAGTATTTAGATTGATACTTATAGTATAGAGTTTCAACTTAAGGAACAAACACTTTATCTCTATCACGTGTGAAGAACAGTGTGCAAATCACGAATTTAAACGTGATGTCGCCAGAATTGGACCTTTGTAACGATCTTCATCATCATAAGCTTATTATAAGTTGGGGGATTACATCGCTGATAAAAATGCTTGGCTAAATGCTGGTCCTGCTCCGCAGCCGCAGCAGGGCGCAAGAACAATTAGTGATGGGCAAAAAATTTTTGAAGTATTGTTGGACCTGCTGAAGACTATATGAATATATTTGTATTGTATAAAATCGATTTCTTTTAGTATTATATAACTGCACAGCACATGTGTGAGTACTATGTTCCGACTGTAAATCTACCATTCACTGTACCTATATGTCGTTCATTGACTTTTGTGTGCCCTGGCAGTTGAGTGTGTCATGCTCTCTCTAATTTCTCTCTGATGGTGGCACATGTGTTGGATCAATCGGTTCCCTTCATGATGGTTGAGCTGAGTAGTGCCGATCCATGCGGCATGTTCGTGAACGGGCACCATCAGTTGGGATCGGTTGGTGCTGTTATTTCATTTTCATGTTGAAATTGTTTGTTACCTTAGACGCTTTTACGTGCACGTCTTTTTGCATCGTTCTCACATATATGTATTTTTTTTCAACAAGAATGATGTAACCAAAAACTTGTAATTTAAACTGATGGAAAAGAGTGTCGGTGGAGTTTGTTGCAAAATCTTCTCCATTGAGATCTACTGACGCTTGCGAATTTGCAACTAGAGTCATATTTTTTTTTTGTTTGGCAATTCCGTAGTTCCTCTAAGGTTTATTTGAAATAAACTATTTTGATGCTTTGATTTTGATTGATAATTTCAGCCAAAAGATGTCGACTGCTGGACATGGGCCTCCCCCAAGCAACGCCACACTGACCGGTCTTGTGCGTCTCGCATCTACCGGATTCCCGCAGCCTTGATCAGTTTGTCGCTCCACCTAGTGGGAGTCGTTGCTCCAACGCAGGCCGCGTTGGAGCAACGACTTCCAGTTCCCGGTCGCCACTCCAGAACTTTTCGACCCCAACGGCCATCCGTTCTGCGAGCAATGTGCCCTGCTCACTGCCACTTAAGTTTGGTAATTCTCCGGGCTATGTCCTTGGTTCTCTTGCGGATGTCTTCATATAATGTAACGTAGATTTGGGTTCGAGGTTGTTGATGAGGAAGGGCTTGTAGATGAAAACACGTTTTTATTGATCACAGAAAGTTTTATGACGATTCTTTTTTGCACAACTGACAAATCACATTTTTCTTTTGTAAAAACAAAAAAGAATATAATAAAAAGGAAACAATTACGTATTCAAAAAAGGTTTTTTGCTTGTCGCCAACAGGGGTAAATAAAGCACAAGTTCACAGTTGAAAAATGATTTTAACAGTTAAACTTGAACCTGAACAAACTACGTTAAAAATAAAAATATAGGTAGGGTTGTCGGTATCAGTTGGCTGGTCTGATTTCGGTTTCAAAAGGCAAGTATAAAGTTATATTGATAGTGAATCAATCCGCTATAGACCGCCATTTTATCCACATAATTAGCTATATTTCAAAAGAGGTATGTTACAATTTTGCTGTACATCGAGTATATTCAATCTATTTATTCGTTCCGCTCAATCTGGGCACGGTCGGTATCAAAACAATTATTTAATAATGTTGTCAATGCTAAGATGGATTACATATTTTTCATTTCTTAATCTACTACCACTTTTGAATCATCAATACTTGTAAAAAATCTGAAGGTTTCTAGCACTTCTAAATTTAATTCAAATAACAAGGTAAAGTTCCGGAGGGGAGTTATATTATTCGGCAATGTATCATACAATGAACTAATCCTAACCATACAACCCAAAGAATATATTTACAGTATAAGCTGGCTCACGTAAAAAAATATTATTTC
This sequence comes from Orthosia gracilis, assembly GCA_947562075.1. Classification (NCBI taxonomy): domain Eukaryota; kingdom Metazoa; phylum Arthropoda; class Insecta; order Lepidoptera; family Noctuidae; genus Orthosia; species Orthosia gracilis. Next base: position 33,006,233 of record OX387266.1, read on the forward strand.
TGTATGTAAAAGTACACACAAAAATATGGAGAATATTACTTCTCCTGAACAACTGAAAATATTTTGGTATCTTAGTGACTACAAAAAGATGGATGGTCATTTGATCACATATTATTTCCAATACACTGTCCCAGTTCAATAAAATACTGATAATGCTCCAACAATAAACAACCAATTTATTACATTTATCGATATAGATTTCTTAAAGGAAACCAATAAAAACATTAGTTTTGAGCCAGTTAATCATCTTAAGGGTCCTGAAATACTCTAGGATATAGCATCGTGAAGAGAAACTAAAATTAGAATTAATTCAAACACTATTTGGTGAATATTGTTTCATCGGGAGAGACTAAAACTATGGCTCAGCAGCAATCGTCTAGTCAACCAAAAAAACAAGCAATCTGGAATGACAAAAGAAAGAAATAGCCAATAGAAATGAGAGACCCAAATAACAGAGTGGCATAACAGACAACATAGAAACACTTGTATTTTTATCTACAAGTTTAAATATGTGCGTAAGTACCAATGTCTTTGCGCAGTTTTATCAATAATCTTGAATATATACCTATACTGGATATTCTAGCTTGATTGAAAATGCTAATTAATCTAAGTCAGACGATTAGATAATGATACACAAAATTCATATTAAATCGGAAATCTTCCTATTTGCAACAGATGCCGTACTGGCACATGCTCGTATTTAGTTATTTAAAGTTATGAAAGTGAGAAGTGTTTAAAATTTCAAAATGGCACATAAAGTGTTTTTATTAATATTTTTGGTTGTGTTTAGTTTTGTGTATAGTTTCGATGAATTTGAAAGAATACATGAAGCAATTGATACAGGCATGTTGGATAGTGTGTTAGATGCACAAGAGTGTCAGCGACAAATGAGATTTATTAGAAGAAACGCTATGTTGCTGCTTCAATGTGAGTGAAAGTTTTATTTGAATTTTTGTCGCAAATTTGCATTTGCGATTATATCTACGTAGAATCAAAAAACCGCATGTTAAAATCTCTGATCTCTGTCTTGATCGCAGTAGCTATAGAATTATTTTTGTTATCATAAATATAATAGAAAATACTTTTTCAGAACATTTTGTAGGTTCAGTAATCATATGCACTGCAGGTTGTAGGTAATACTGAATTTCAATTAAATTAATTTTTCAAATTTAGCACATTTTGAACGGATAGTCCCCTAAAACGCTTAAGTTACTGTTACAATATGTCATTATTATTACAACCAAGAATCTTTCCCTTATTAGCGACACTATCGGATGGTATAGGAAAGATGGACTCCTTTTCCGCACTTAGACTCGCATTTGGTCCATTGTACGTGCAGGCCTCCAAGGCCGTAATCTACCACGCGGGCCCAGTGCATGATGGTGGATGTCACATGTCTTCAAATTTTTGGTTCTAGGACATGCCGGTTTCCTTACGATGTCTATCTACACTACAAAACGATACTCGATTCATTTACGTTAATATATATGGTCAAACACGCACGCCCGCTGTTTATAAATCGTCACCAATAAGATCTGTGTATATCCTTTTAGGACATCCCTTTCCATCGTTTCCAATCACGTCTCCCTCATAAACGCTTTTGTTAGTCGCCATTCATTAATCATCTTAACATAATTAAACCTCCTAAGCATACTTCATAATAAACACTACTACCAAATGTTTTACAGTTACGGATTCTGGCTTAAGAACACCGAGAGGTATACTAACGGGCAACTCAGTTGACCTGGGCAACTACCATCAATGTATAGGCATCAATCATGATTTGGAAGACATGCACATAGAAGGCAAATACTGCTCAATCCTTGTGCCATTCAACCAGACGTTTCATTTTCCTCGTCCTCGAGATATGCAAGGGACGCAGTTCGATCCGAGTTCTTTGCGTTTAGACAGCGAAAGTATTGCTAAGATTGCAGAATATCAACAAATTCGGTCGGAATTACTGGCGTCAAGTGGAAACTTTGATGGTTTTAAACATGACAATAGGTAAGTTAATTTTTTAATGGCCACACCGAAAATTTTTGAATCAAGAGAGATAAAAAGACAAGACACAACTCTTGTCTTTTGTCTTTACTATTTTGGTAAAAATAAAGTATATTCTATTTAACACTATTGCAATATATATTATTAAATGTAGATCATGCAGAAGGCAGTGAACCATATGTTTTTCATAATGTTTGTAAAAATTCTGTAAAGAGGCTCTGGCTAAGTGTCATTTTTTTTCTCTTTTTTTCACTTTAGTTTTTTTTTTAGTTTTCTAATCGCTATCGCCAAGCTATTGATGATAGAATGTCACTTGTCTTAGGCCTTTGATATTCTAAAGCTGCTTCTTAATCATGTTTTGAACGGCATGTCATGTGCTTAAGCATAATTTGACTTTTTACAGATTTAAGACAACCATCTCAAACCTTTAACCTTTCAGGTCTTTTCCAGAGAATCCTCTCACACACATGGTATTCAGACTGGGAGTTTGCGTACCAAAGCCATGCACCACTCACCAAGCAATCACTTCGTTTTTCTTCAACGTTTCCGCAGTAGGTTTTCAATTCAGTGAAGACTATTGCCGACTTCCTGGTGATAAACCGTGGGCTCCTGCAGATTACACCGCGGTGTAAGTAGCAATAAATATTTAAACAAATGGTATATAATGACTTATCCGATTATTTTAATCGTATTAGAATTGTTGTTTGACGAGAAACAAATGATTTGGAAATAAACGTACAATTACCGGCAATGCAGAGAGAAAACTTTAAAATTGATGTCAACAGCGTATACATTTTGCTTTGTTAAAAATGTTGCTTTTTTCAGACTTAACTTGTTTGGCTAAATGACATAAAGACATAGTTATTTATTTTATCGTGTATATTCTAACTTTTTCTGTTTTACAGTGCGATATTTTCAGTACTTGGATTTCTGACTTTAGTTAGTACAAGTTACGATCTGTGCTATCGATTCCTATTTAAGAAAGGTGAGCATTTCTGTTTTTCCATCATCTACATAATAATCATCTTGAAATGGACTAAGCATTGCTGTTTTTGCTTTTACATTATAATTATGTGCATTTTTAACAATAAATAGTTTAATATTAACTTTATTTGTATCTTTATTCATAGTGCCGATTATATTACAAACTAGCTTCTGCCAGTGGCTTCGCCCGCGTGAAAAGTGTTTTATAATTCTAAAGGAACATAATACTGGCATAAAAAGTAGCCTGTGTGCTATTCTAGACTATAATCTATCTCATTGCCAAATTTCATCGAGATTCAGCCGCTCTGGCGTAATTGAATAACAAACATACATCCACACATATGTACATATATCCAAACTTTCACATTTATAATATTAATAAGATAAGATTTTTCTAACAAGAATTTACCGCAGTTCGGGCTTTTATAGTAACATAAATATATATATCATTAAGTAAAACTTTGTTATCCTTTACAGATACCAGACAAATGAATACACTTGGTCGATCCTTCTCTGTTTACACAAATGGACAACGACTGACAACATTTAGTTCTAGTGGTACAAACTTACAATGTCTTGATGGAATTAGGACCCTCGCTATGATATGGGTTGTAGTTGGACACTCTTTTAGCACTGAACCATTTATAGCAAACCCTATTGATGTAAATATGGTAAGTAAAATTAAAAAAAAAAACTCACAAGAAAGTAGAGTATATTATATATTATTTGAGACTCTGTGCAGCAAGTTTTGAGAACGTATTTTTTTTCTACAATTAATGAGGATTAATTTCAAATGTACGATCTATCTGTCTAGTCACTTGAAAATATAATTATAATAATTCAGAATTATGCTAATCCTAAATTATCTAATCTATGTCCGGAAATATTCTGCGATAAGGCGAGTTAATTGATTGATCCACTGCAGCTGTGTAATAAAGTTGATTGGAATAAGAAGCTCTCGGAGGATAATATATTTTTTTAATGGCTTTTAGTGGATGTTTTCTGCCAGAGCTTTGTGGATAACTGCGGCCACCATGACAGTAGACACGTTCTTCACGGTCGCAGGAGTACTTCTTGTTTATACGACCGCAGGAAAGATGAATCATAGTAAGTTAGAATATATAGTGTACCTTTCTTTATATATAGTGTAAGTTGTTCGTTCTAGTATAAGTTTGTAAAGTTTACTTTTGTTTAGTGTTTAAGTATGTACATAAATAAATTTAGATCAGGAAATGTATATAAAAACAGTTCTTGAGAAATTTAATATGACTATCTGTAACTTAGTTAGAATTAGAATATTCAAATATTTTTTCATCCTACTCGGACTGAACAGGGTTGCCTCATAGAGCAAATTCAATATGGCAAAGTTTGAAACTATTATTGAATGAAGAAAGTGTTCTGGTCTGGGCAAACATCAGGTATGCAGCAGAGCTATACCAAAGCAACTTTATATTATTTTGCTCTAAAATGTAATTGGTGGGAGCATAATAAATAAAGCTACATTATGCCTCATCATCGTAAATCTACACCTTCTCTTAAGTCACCAGCCACTGATACCTGGCTCATCTGAAAAAAAGTCGGATTTCATGCCATACCGTAATTTTTTTTACCTTACAAGATTTAAAAAAAGAACTGTATGATTCGAGTTATTGATCCATTGAGATAGTTATTAGCCCACGTGTTTACACAATCTTAAACATGCGATATCGATTAAGTTGCATTATCTCAATCGATACATAAAATCATTTACATGCAGTAGTTCGACATTCCAATATGTTTGCAATCATTTTAAAGATTGCTTGTATAATTAAACATTTTTATTACATAAACGTTGATTAAGGATGCTTGGTAACAATAATAAGATACTAAATTAACCCTCTGTAGTCAAGTTAGAAACTTGTAGTTATTTGCCCGAAAAATAATAAGGTATTTTTTTTAAAATCACACTTAAATTTTGAATGGTGTTTTAAGTACAGACAAGATCATTTAAAGAAGGTCAAAAAGGAACCCTGCAAATAAAATCTTGGATAAAAAACTGTTCATCGAGTACCATTCAGATGTCTCTTTGATCATTATGTTAATTCTCTTACCACCCTGAAATGCGATTAGATATACCTACGTCATTGCAAATATCAAAATGTTTTTATCAAGCTCATCAATCAGAATTCTGATGTTTTGTTATGCATAGAGCACTTTACGAATATATGTATATTTTAAAAGTTAAGAAATTATCAATTAGATCCCATATCTTACTGACAACACAAGGACTTCGAAATTAAAGATCAAAGATATAAACTATTGACAGATATATTGATGTGTTTGGAATTGCTTTAACAGTTTCGTCAATTATTTATATAGATTATATTTTTATTTATTTAATATTTTTGAGTAGCTGAATATTAGATAAAAATATTTTTATAGGTAATCACATGAACATTTTACTTTTTAGTTACGTTTCTTAAGAACCTCCACTGGTTTTATTTGAATCGCTTCATGAGGGTGACTCCACTGCTGGCTGTCACTGTACTCCTTCAAACTTCTTACTTCAACCGCATTACTGATGGACCTCATTGGACGACTCCAATCCTCCATACGGAACGATGTCGGCAAAACTGGTGGTTAACATTGTTGCATGTTCAAAATTGGTTTCGTATCGAGGACATGGTATGCTTTTTTGTTTTGTGTTTGCAGTTAATTTTACAAATTATTTTAAAATATTATTGAGCTTTTAAAATTTCTGAAGACCATAATGTACATTGTACGGTGGTAAAAAACTGTCGAATGCATGAAATCACAACCAAAGCAGATTTAAAAGTGGTTATACTTATAACTGTTAGTGGAAAACATATTCTAATGTATAAAACACTTCTTTGCGTGTGCATGCATTAAGCTCACAATACTATTAAGGCCTAATACTATAAACGGCTACAGAGTTCTCTTCTCTCTTGTCACAACAAATCATAAAACGCTATTGCCAAATTGGACCAAAGATTACCCTGGAGAACCCCTAGATTTACCTAAAGAGCCCAACTATTTGTGTTGGGTTGGGCATTCACTTTTTACATTGCTGAAGATTGTAAAAATAATTAGAGTTTTATTAAAATTTCAGTGTATCAGCCACTCCTGGTACGTCGCCATTGACTTCCAGCTGTATGTGGTGTCACCTATAGTTCTCGTTTGGGTGATGACTGGAAAGAAATATCTGGCTTGGATGGGTGTGGCAGGTGGACTTGCAGCTGTGCTGATAGCTTCGACTATATATAGTTTCCACTTAAATATGCAAGCTGGAACCCTAGTGCCAACGTAAGTAAATAATTGATCTCCATCAATTTGCATGTAATAATGTTGATACGGCAGAAACAATATTTATTATAAAAAAATAATATTACCAATACAACAAAAATTAACTCAATAATGCAATTTCATTAGCAATTGTGTATTTGATTTTATCCAATGGCATCTTTAAATTTTACAAGTTTTAATCTTTTACAGTCGTTTTATGGACATGTTGGATTACATGTATAAATACTACTTTAATACTCTGGCACGAGCTTCTCCGTTCTTCGTCGGGTTGCTCTTTGGATACATTCTGCACCTTTACCGCAAGAATAGAATGCAAATACCATGGGTGAGTTATTGACTTTGTAATATCCGATGAGAGAGAGATTGATGATGAAAATAAAACCCTGACTGACAATGTAAGATAATAACGTCTGGAACATCAATAAGATTATAACAAAATATATTTTCTATTTTCAGTTCTTTGCCATCTTCTTCTGGGCTTGTTCAGCTGGTGTATTGGGAGGAATCTTCTACTTCAAGTATAGGATTAAGGGTTTCGACTGGGATAACCAATTGATAGACAATTTGATGAATTCTTTCATGAGACCTGCTTATGCATGTGCCATATGCTGGTTAATAGTAGCTTGCCAGCACGGTTATTCTGGTAAGATATCAATAAATTTTCTAAATTTTTGGACATCATTATCATGTTTTTATTTTTCATACATATTTTTATTCACTAGTATTATTATTTATATTTGCAGGTCCTATTAATTGGTTCCTATCTCTTGATTCATGGCGGTTACCAGCTCGACTCTCGTATGGAATGTTCTTATTCCACTACCCTCTCATGTTTTCTCTGAACGCCGGAATGGTAGCCCCAATCTACTTCTCAGTTGCCAATTTTGTAAGTATTGAGAAAGTATTTTTTGTAATTTTTATATATAATTTTTCTTAATATTGATGCTATTGGATTTTAATTATTGTTTCATTCTTTGCATGTATATACTCGTACTATCATTAAAAACGTTTTAATATAATTTTTATTCTTCTTTCAGACGTTTAAGTTCCTATCTTATTTGGTGTTGGCTCTGGTTTATTCCTTCGTTTTCACTCTTCTGGTTGATTCTCCGGTGACAGTCCTATTCAAACAGCTAATGGACTCAGGTACTACAGTACTAATTCACCTTATCCATTTTACATAGATTTATACAAAAATCAATAAACATTTATTTCGGAAAATTCTTCTATTATAAAGTGTTTCTGTTTCAGCAATGAGAAAAAAACCAGTAGTGAAAGCCAGCGATGTAACGAAAGTGGATGATTTAAATAAGAATGGTAAAGGGATCCATGATCACGAAAACAAGGAAGATGTTACCGATGAAAATAAAATAAAATCTGATGGGGCAAATAAATCAGATGATTTAAAAGCTAACGCCAGTTCTAATGAGGTCTTAGAAAAATCTGACTCGAATAAAATTGCTGATGAGAGTAATGATTCTAAAGACGATGATAATGTAATCGTTATTGATGATAGTGGTGTCAATATAAGTGCAAGTACACCTGAAATTAAGTAGCTCAAACTATACCGTTACTGAGTTGTTGAATAAGAAATCTCTGAGATGTTATTTAATTGTAGTTTGATAAGATAGTTAGTAATAGATATGAATAGGAATGTAATTAATGATATAATAGGATTATGTTCATCGATTGTTTATTAATTAACAGAAAAAGGCCAAATAAAAGATGAAAATACTTAACCAAAGTTTCTACCTATTTTATTCAAAACCACTCTATAATCTACATCGCATTCGCATTTTGAGACAGTCAAGTTTCCACCAGGGATATTCATTGTTCACCACTTCCTTACAATTTTCAGTTACATATTTGGTAGAAAACTTTTATCAAACTGTGACCCTAAAGCCCAATTTTTCCTAGAATCCATCACAACGTTTTTCAACTTATTCTTCTTTTCAAGAAGCTTATTCAATTCCGTCAGCCCACCAAAACTTTACCAAAAGAAAACTAGATCAACATAATATCCTGAGCAAAAATAATAACATACATTCCAAGCCAAGTTCATCCTATTCAGGACAATACTTTATCTACAAACAAACCACTCTTGCCTTTTATAATAAAATCCCTCTACTCGTATTGTGCTTGAACCAAATACATTTAAAATATACCTTGGCTGTTGCAGATACCGAGATCGCATGCATTACGATTCCTTTTCTCCCCATTCTTATACAAGAGGGGAATGCATTACCCTTTGTGGGTTGACATCTGAAAGCATAAACGGTGCCTTGTTTGCATTTGCTTTTATGCTCTGTGAAAAAGTTTTCCGGCCATTATGCGGGGTTGATGACCGTGCTGTATGGTTGGGTGTTAAAGATTGTGTGATGTAAGAGATTGGTTCAGAGATAGGGCTGAACAAAAGAGCTGCTTTTTAAACATTGTTTAATACATTTAGGTAGTAGATCTGCCTGGCAAAGTCTGTACTGGTAAAGGTTATTTTCAAGAATGAAGTAAACACTTTTAGGCAAGCATGCGCCATTGACGGGCTCATTATCTCATAAGAAAGTGGTCACCGGAGAGCAAACTCAAAGCAGAATCACACTTAATGCTTGCTTATAAATATTAATATTTTAAAGTGGGTGTCTCAGAAAAAACTAACTTTTATGGATGCATATTTATATATAAACAATCAGATAAATTACAAAATCAGAAACTGAAGGCATCATCATCGTCATCAGCCTTATAATGTGCCCACTGCTGGGACACAGGCCTCCTCTCTGCGAGAGGGAATGGGCCGTAATCATAACGTATAAAATGGTGAATGTCAAATGTCTTCGAATTTTTAGTTCAAGGACATGTTTCCTCACGATGTTTTCTTTCACCGTTTTGAGAGCAGTGGTATTGAAATAATTTACATAAAGTAAAGCGCTTGCCTGGTTTTGATCCCACGACCTACAACTTGTAAGTGGCAGCGGTTACCACTGGGCCACAACTGCTCGAATTAATGGCAAAAACTGAAGACCTGCACATTTTCAATTAATGGCAAAAAATACTTTTTGAAAATAACATTATTCAAATGTCGTCTTTCGCGGCTCTGGCACTCAAAGCTATCTCTAACATTCATGAAAACGCGCCCAGACCTAACATCTCCAAGTTGAGTAGATAGAGATTTCTTGTCTGATATTTTTCCTTCAATTCAGATATGGTTGATGGGTTACTGGTACAGTCGAATTTTCAGATAACTCAAGAAAAAAAATCCGGAGATGTGAGGTCTGGGCTACTCAACTTCTGAGGCGCGTTTTCATTAATTTTAGCGATCGCTTTGAAAAGTGCCAGAGCCTCGAAGGATGTTTGAGTAATGTTATTTTCAATAGTAATTTTCCCATGTCTTCAGTTTCTGATAGGCGGGGTATTAAAGGATAACTGATCCTCCTTAGTTGATGTAGAAACACTAACTAATATATAATCTAAACTAGCAAAGCGTTTACGTAATTAAAGTAGGCCTACAGCCCGTTTACTGTATTGAAACTTACATAACATTTACCCAGTTAGAAATTATGTTTACTGAATATTACATAATCCACTTACGTAAGCAAATAACTATAAGAAAGGGTCGAGTATTCTGTCAGTAAAATATTATATTATTGGATTTATCTGCCTTTAGATTGTTGTCAATGTCAATTCGATATTGAAAATAACAATGAAATACTGAATTACGCAAGTTGATTCAACCTCGTTTTGATGTGAAATAGAAAGGAAATTATAATTGGAGATGAATGATAGTGAAGCTCGTGTTTTGAGAGCTAAAGAAAATATAGGTAACTAAGGACAGAATTGGTGAAATAGCAAGAATATATCTTTCGGAGCTGATTTTGGTTGATAAGACAGAAGTGTTGAAACGATTGCAGGCAAAGATTTGTATCGACAGGCTCGAGTCTGGGAGACTACTCGAGTCTGGGAGCCTCCGTAGTTTCGGACTTCGTTACAGGCATTTCCTACTCCGTATCGACGAATGATTCGTTCGTGACCCGAACGAATCATTCGTCGTTAGGAAATGAATGACAACACAATTTGATAGTTCTACTTACTCCCGATGTGTTTTTACCTGTCCGAAAAATGTAACCTGTAGGATGCAAATGCAAATACACCTTAACATTAATTATTGTCAATGCAAATGTCAGTGTAATGTAAAAATGTCAATGAGTGCCAACGGGCTGGAATCAAGAAATAAAAATGCAAGTTGTCCGATCCAAACCGCGTCTATTAGAACACTAAATTAAATATTGGTACAAATGCATCATCAATGCTCTGCTTGCTGCTGCAGCATGATTATCACAATATCTAAAGTAGGTCGCAGGTGTATGTGCAAAGGGGCGAGCCTACTTATATACCCATGTACGTGCACCGTACGTAACCTAACACTTGTTTTTTCACTCCGAAGTTTCGCAGTATTTTCAGTTGGGGTCCGTAACTTCGTGGATGAAGGTAGGGCGTAGACCCCCAGATCACTATCTCACGACTGTACTCGCCAATGAGGCACCTAATTGCAGACCCCCAGATTGTAGCTGTCAGGAAACAGATATCCCGACAAAAAATACCACTCCTTGAAGGGAAAATAAGTTTAGATCAACAGATGCAGAAAATTGAGAGACAATAAACACTGATTTAAAATCTGTCATCACACTTCACTACAACTACTTACAAAACTGTCAAAATTGAGAACTAACGAAGAACAAAGCTTTCCCAAAAACACCTAAAGAAAACTTTACTCTCATTTCATTTATTTACCGCTCGACTAGTCCAAAGGAAGACACAATAATAAGTACAAAACTTTAGTTCTGAAACCCAGTGACTAAATTAGAAGTTCCAGTTAACAAATTCGCTAATTAAGTAGCGAAAGTTTGGTTTCCATTAATTGCTGCCGTAAAGGAGTTCGAGACGATTAGCACATCGATTTTCAATTCGAGTGCGATATTGAAATTCGGTTTATTTGCTTTTGTCCAATTTGCTGGAGTGCCTCAAGTAATAGTCGGTAGGTTTCATTTTGAGCTGAATGGATTCTGAAATGAAAAGAAATGAAATCTGATGTTTATTTTGTATAGATTAAATGTTTATAGACCGAATAACGACAGTTATCTAAAGTGTTTTTACTGCTGATTCATTGGCTCTCAATGGAATGGTCACAGTATATTTTTTTCTTTGGGATAAATGCGTCACCGTAACACCGACCACTGTAACTGTCCAGAAAGCCAGAATAAACAGTTTAGACCACCAGGCGAGTCCCGAGACAATGAGCCATGATGAGTTCAAGAGAAATGATTCAACGGCATTGGATCTCGCAACATGTTAATCAGACAAAAACAGCGAATTAGTATGAACGAAAATATAATTTTCACACCCCAAGTAGAAGACAAAAAAGAGCCGGGTCAATAGGCAGAAAGGGTCGCAGTATAAATAAAGCTAAAAATATGACAACGTTGATAAACATAATCGTACATATAAGACAATGTACAGAAACATCTTCCAAACATTTCGTCATTAGCATTTTCCCAAGACAATAAGAGGCAAAGTAAGAAACAATTTATGTACCTGACTTTACCGCATTCAACAATGTTACATACTCACTTGTTTCCAACTTCACTCAGTCAATCACTCACACAGTACATACTTCGCAACTCTGCCCTTCGTTACTCTTTGCAACGCAACTCTGCCCTTCGTCACAGTAAATCAAGAGACTGACATCTTTATACAGGTTGGCTATCTTTTATGTAGGGATACAACTTTATAAGAAGATTATTTTTATTACAAACTAAAATATTATTCAGGTTTTGTCGTTTTGAGTGTTAAACAACTTTACATTTTTGCTACAAAAAATGTGACCGCTTTTCATCGTGGTATTCATAAAATCGCATTATTTACTAGCTAGCCGCCTCTAAAATTCACAATATTCTGCTTTGAGTATTTCAGAGATTGACCACGCCACGATATATCTCTATTAAAGATACATATTGCGGTGATAATGGTATTAAAGTCTATCCATTACGAATTTTCCGCATTCTAACTAAATAATGGAGATATATCGAGAACAAATATGACGCCACATCAGAATGGTGGCGGAAAACGACGTATTTAGGTATACATCCGAGCTAGCCAATCTGTATAAATAATAATATTTGTTCGTTTACTCTCTTAGAATATTTTAAGAATGAATTATTGTTTATTCGCGTCGCAGTTCAAATAAATTAGGTGGACATAGATTAGGATGGAACGCAATTATTTTTAATTGATGAAGTTAATTCAAATTTACATTTTCTTGTCACGATCAGCGTTTTAATTTTGATGGAGGAGGAATGAGGAATTGAAGAACTACGAAATAGGAGGATCCCCAGTGGTCCTACAAAGTAGGTCGAAGTATTTAATTTAGTAATATTATAGAATAAAATATACTTAATTCTAAAGCAAATAAGTTCTCATAGGAACGAATAATTTGGTGCATTCGACAAACAGTTAATTGATGATGTACTACCATCAAAAAGGGACATGACTTATACAGTGGACATCATAATACAACTTATACCATGAAAATTAAGTATATTTTTGTGCTACAAATGACCTAATAATTTGGTGCATTCGACAAACAGTTAATTAGGTAGTACATCAAAAATGAACGTGACTGATACAGTGAACAACTTATATAAACTAAACATTATAAGCTACCATTCAGCGGTCTTACCCGATTCTGGCGAATATTTTTACCACAAGAAACGCAACCGTCACGGCAAAACCTATTAACTTTTGCTTACCTCCTGGTTTATAGTTGAAGACTGTACAGAAACTGAGGCGGAACTACTAGAAAACTGCGTCCGTTTCAATTCCATACAGTCTAAGCTTCAAAGCCGCGTACTGCCCTTGACAGTTTGGAAGTACGGATATAGTATTATAAATTTAATGGTACGTATTTCTAGCTTAAACACACAGTTGGTGGATAAAAGAGTTTGCTAGAAATGGCTGTAATATAAGAGAATTAAAATATTACGTTACGTTTATTATTTGTAATAGATAATTGAAACAACTTTTATTATACCAAAATGATGTAGGTACTTTAGGCGTATCTCAGCCCAACCCTTTGGAATGTATTCTCAACTACTTTTAATGTAAAGTTATGAAAAAACGACCCATATTCAATGAAATTTTACCAATAGAGACGTCATACTCATTATAAAGAAATAAAAACATGGCGAAATTATCATTTAGCTACCTACATAGGACCTATGGAACTTGGGACTTTATTTTTATCATTGATTTGGTTAAAAGATCACAGATATATAAGTAGGACCCCGTTGTCAGAAAGAGATAAACATACTGTTCAAACGTATGTTCGTGTCGCGGCCAGATGCAAGACGAACTGAGTTCACTTAAGCTGATCAGCCTGTGTTTACATTGCCGCGCGGACGTCGGTAAAATGTATCTACCTCAGTATATACGTTATGGACTAAGTAATTAATACGGCATTTTCATGATGCCCGGGCAGTTTGAAAAATGCTCAATATGAGTAGCAACATGATAAATTGAAAACCATAGTTAAATTGACGTATTGACGGACTTTCTGAATACAGCCCATCACTTTTTGTGCCGAGTAATATAAAAATGTGTTTTTTTTACTATTTTAAGTTTGACATTGGTTTAAATATAGAATAGGTAAGTACGATCACTATTTAGGCAACAAAGTCGACGGAACTCCGCTGCGTGGTGTTCCTATTTCTGTCTGCAGGGTCTTAGGTACCGTAACATGAATGATATGACGGGAGATGAGTTCGCTCGCTTTGCTCGCTCACTTCAGTTACCATCAGCTCTTTCGAACCTAACCTATTCGTGTCGGGGTGCCCTAAGCTTCCGAGATCGCTTCGCTCACTCTTGGACTAATTTATTGACAACCATTATCGAATTGCTCACCCGTTACGTAGCAATATTCATAATGTACAGACAATGTGATAAATATAGAAGTTAATTCAATATGCATTATGAATATTGCCCGGTAAAGGTTACTTTAGACCTTGAAGACAGAAATAAGAGCCCTGTTCAGAGGGGTACCGTCGACTTTGTTGCTTGAATAGTAATCGTACGTTAGGTACGTATCCTATATTAAAACCAAAGTCAATACTAAAATAATATGAAAAAAATAACCCATCTTTTTATTACGCGGCCCAGTAAATGATGGGTATTTACAAAGGCTGGACAATTTCATTATTTCAATAGTTTTTATCATATTGCCTACTCATATTGGGCATTTTTCAAATCGCCTGGGCATTATGAATAATGCCGTATAAATCATTTGGTCCATAACATACATAACAGCATTGCCCTACGCGATAGCCCTTCTCTCGATGTCTTCAAGAGGAAAATTAAAGAGCATTTCCTTTTAACGCTATGTTAATATATATATATATATATATATATTATGTACTTATGTATATATTTATGATTTATTTTTATGATTATAATTATGTTATTTTAAAATTGTACACTGGATCCTACCCTCTTTTGTCATCATTCTCTGTCACTCTCTAGGGTTTGCTGTAAGAGAACTCAACACTGAGTTAAGCTCGCCTTTGTACATGTACTTTATTATCACATTGTATTGAATATTGTTTTTGGTGTACAATAAAGAATTAATGTTAATGTTAAGAATGTTTATAACAAAAGTTGACTTCGACGGAATTTTTGATTTTATAATACAAATATCCGTTTCCTACGAAAATCAAAGCGGAAAAAATTGTTAAAATTGTAGATAAAAGACTTTAAAAACCGGCCAAGTGCGAGTCGTACTCTCGCACGGTTCCGTAACACTATCGCAAAAACAGCAAAAAAACACATTTGTTGTACGGGAGCCCCACTTAAATATTTATTTTATTCTGTTTTAAATATTTGTTATTATAGCGGCAACAAAAATACGCCATCGGTGAAAATTTCAACTGTCTAGCTATCACGGTTCATGAGATACAGCCTGATGACAGACAGACGGATAGTGGAATCTTAGTAATAGAGTCCCGCTTATACCCTTTGGGTACGGAACCCTAATTAAAATTACTTTCCCCCCTTAAATAGAAAAGTTTAGACGTACATTATTTACCTCATCGCACCATCCGGTTTCTAAATCCTGTACACAGCGCAAATGATGAATTATTTGCATTGTGTCCAGGATTAACTTCACTTCACATTCTGCTCTGTTCTGCTCTGACTTCTTCACTTTCGCCCTGAATATATCCTTGCTCAAAAACCCTACCAACTCCCTAATACATAAACCCCTTCAGAGTCACCTATAATATAGTCAGCACGTAATTTTCAGCGTCAGCTGTTTATCAATACGAAATTATATAAATCCTTTAGTCGAGATCTTAACCTTCCATAGACGCGAAGGCGGCGTATAAATCAAATAACTTTTCAAAGCACGTCCCCATGAGTTTTGACCAGAGAGATACGAATGAATTGATATGGATATAGCCTTATGAATTCATGTCCTGCCTTCGAATAAATCTTTTAGACTGGACGAGGAAAAACTTGCGTAGTAAGTTATTGTGTAGTTGTGAACTGGCTTTATGGAGTAAAATTGTTTTTTTTTCTATTCTTAGCTGATTCTGGTTTCCGTTTTATATCCTTTTAACTTCCAATCTTCTTCTGCTAAGTGTTTTTTTTCTTAGTGTTAGGCTCTCGCTTGACCACTATTACTATGTTGCCGTGGAATCCCCACTTGGCATGAAATTTTAAGACATAATTTTGTTTCGCATAATGTTTTCGCATAACTTTTATTAGCTTAATAATACTGTGGCATAATAATACTTTGGCATAGTGAAAAGGTTAGCATAACATAGTTATGACATTTGGTCTAATTTGTAAATGTATTGACACTATTGCCTTAGGGTCAAAGTTGAACTTCTTTTGTTAGTTCATACAAGAAACAAAGCTTTTAGAACAATAAAAATAAAGCACAAAAGTATTCAACCGTCTGTCCATTTCATAATTTTTCGTATGAGCTGCGACCCTCGTGCTGAATATATTTGTAGGTGAACAATGCAGTAGCTGAATGTGTAGGTAATCATATCAGAGCAACCCTTATATGCCATTGAAGCAGACCCTTTCCTACTCTCGAAATTGCAATCTATTTGGGTATGGGACGCATGAGACTTTTTGCCAACCCAACTTAGGCATGATTAAAGAAAACGTTAATTCTATAAAACATTTTGTATTCCAACACCTTTAAGAATCCCACGCGTTTGGAGACGGGAAGCCGAGCCGGATAGTTATCTGAATGAATTCTATGAAACTTAAAACAGGCTAACCACGAAATGCTTTCGCAGTTTCGACGCAAAACTTTTCTCTCAAATGTTTTCCACGGTCCGACGGAGCGAGCCGCAACAAAGCCAAAATTAGCCTGTGTTGCAAACCACGGAACGTTCTTTGAGCATTTTCTATAACAACGGTCACACTGACCTATTTTTTGTTATAATCGTTGGGTGTTTTAATCAATCTTCAATGGATGAAACGAGTTTTAACGTCGGAACAGACCCCTTTTACGAGATTGTTTCAATTCTTGTAATTTGCAATTCATCTGTGAGCGCAGTGTTTGGAATACTTGAAGTTTTAATTTATACCGTTCTAGTGGCTCGCCAGTGGCTTTGCGAGCGTTGAATTAAAACACCGAAATCTTTCTTTGGAGTTGTTTTTAATGATGGTGGAGGCGAAAAGGATTTCTCGTGGAAGGATTATTATTATTACCTTAAAGATGCCTGAAAGACATCCTGACGCCTGACGCGGATGCCTGACGCTTGAAAGATGATTAATGAAAAGAGTTTTGAATAGACGGTTGTCTTATTCAAATTTAGGTCACAATATTGAAGGACATCTTACGACAAAACAGATTCATACCATATTGATCGTAGTTTACAAATCCAACAAAAAATATAAGAACATATTTATAGAATATCTCATGAAAAGCTTGAGCGCGCAAAGAGAGTTATTGTAGTCGGTGACAGAATAGTGAATCATTACTTACGATCGAATCGGTATTCTGTCACTGTGTATTTTTCAGATAGAAAACGAGACCTCGTTTCTATATGAATCCAACTTTTTTTGCTATAGGGGTGGTTGGGTACTTGTTGGAGGTAAGGCGCAACCTCAATATGTTTTTATGTTTTTTCGTGGCATGCTGAATAATCCAAAAATATTGGAATCATTGGGCTTGAGTTAGGACTTATGGAGCAGCTTTTTAAAGTCCCGGCAACCCGTATAAATTTATTAAAGTTTGCACCAGTGATTCGTGCAGCAAAAATACTTAATAGCATCAATCTGCGTTTGTACATATTTTCTTGCTCTTTGGTGGAATTCCAGAGAGTGACACTTAGTGTGTTGTCCATTGGGTAACTTGTGCTTCTACCCAGACCCGTTACTTGGGACTGTACAATTAGCAATTTTTGACTACTTTTGTTAGCTTGCGTCTTACCTGAATGTATGTGTTAATGAATCTATACTTAATATTATAAAACTGAAGAGTTTGTTTGTTTGTTTGTTTGAACGCGCTAATCTCAGGAACTACTGGTTGGAATTGAAAAATAATTTTTGTGTTGGATAATCCATTTATCAAGGAAGATTATAAGCTACATAACATCACGCTACGATCAATAGGAGCGGAGCATAAATGAAAAATGTTTCAAAAACGGGCAAATTTATTCCTTTTTGAGAGCTTCCGTTGCGTGAACGGTTTAAGTAACGCAACAATCATATATGTAAGGTAGATGGGTAGGTATGTATCCAGTTGACGAGAGCAAAGCCGCGTAGGACAGCTAGTAAATAAATAAATGTATTTTGGACAACAAACAACAATGCTTACAAAATGATATTAATAATTTCTTCTCGTACTTATCTTTATTGGCATTTGAAGAAACAGATTAGAAAACTTTACCATTTTGTGGTATCGATAATCATAACGACTCTTGAGACTGAAATCAATACAAAAATAACATTTTGTCACAAAAATCATCATGATTTTAGCCTTAAGAAATACAATGCTGGACAAAACCTAGGGTCAACACATGGACCGGTCCTATGCTTCTTGTATCCAGTAAATTCTCGTGTCCTTAACCAGGACATTGCCCCACCTTGAGGGAGGCTTTACATTACCATCTTAACCAGCAAACTCAATCAACAATCCTCATCTATTTGTCTACCACGAATTGTTCCAAAGTGTTGAATATTTAGCAATAGCATTATCAAATTTTAACACATTCAAAGATAAGCTAACTCGTTGCCAGTTTAGGAATTGGATTACAACTCAGAAGCCCGAGGGACGCCTGGTACCTGCCTGCCTGGCCATAACATTTCAATCTCATAAAATATTCACCGAATAGTTACGGAACCATTTTTGGTGAGAACTGGAAAGTTTAGATTAAGTTCGGTTTAGCGTGTTTGGCCCTCGGCGTCGACAAGTCAGGCTTTGGAAGCTAAATAAACTTTGTATTGTTAATAATGAAAAGCAGTTTTCAGTATAGTAGGCTAAATTTCTTCAAGAATTTTCATGAACTTGAAGCTGTGGTAAAGCCAGGTGAATAAATGATACTGTCTTTTCAAGGTACAGAATTGATTCCTCGAGCTCAATCAATCAATCAAATAGTTTATTTCAAATAAACCTTAGAGGTATTTTGAATGGTCATACAAAAAAAAAGATGACTCTAGTTGCAAATTCCCAAGCGTCAATAGGTATCAATGGAGAAGAATTTGCAGGAAACTCCACGGACACTCTTTTCCTTCAGTTTTAATTGCAAGTTTTTGGTTACATTATTCTTGTTGAAAAAATATGCTTATGTGAGAACGCTTTAAAAAGATGTGCACGTAAAAGCTTCTAGAGTAACAAACCATTTAAAAAAATACAATAACAGATCGAGGCAGCTAAGTTATGACCAATCCTAAGTGATGGCGCCCGTTTACGAACATGACTCATGGATCGGCACCACCCAGCTCAACCATCATGAAGGGAACCGGATGATCCAACACATGTGCCACCATCAGAGAAAAATTAGAGAGAGCATGATACACTCAACTGCCAGGGCACACAGAAGTCAACGAACGACACATAGATACAGTTAATGGTAGATTTACAGTCGGAACATAGTGCTCACACATGTAAGTTATGTTTTTATTACCATCAACCGGGCACAAATCGAAACCAGGCTGCTACTGAAAAATTCCAGATAGCGAAACACAATAACACTTTGCCCGACCCGTGGGCTTATTACATAAGAAACAGCAAGCAGCAACAATTATGCAATTATTTCGCGATCAATATAATGGTCTGGTTGCTGAGGCCTTTAAGTTAAGGTATTTTTATGAAATTGCAACACTTTTTTTTATTCTTTTATTTTTATTTTTTTAATGAGATTTTTTTTTTACAGACATGTTGTTTTAAATATACACACCAACACAAACCATCGCGGGTTTATCCGTGGTGTGGCAACTTTGTGGCAACTTCGTGGACGCTGTTTTTTATAATAGTCAATTGATTACTATTTAGCTCCAATATTTCGATAAATTAATATTTGCAGATGTAAAGTATTTGTGTAACAGTAAATATGGCAGTGAGTATTGGATATTTTCATTTTATTTACATAAATAATGATTAATTTAAAAAAATATTGAAACTATTTGAAAAATTGGATGACTAAAATTCCAATGTGTAAAATTGATAAAAATTGCGTCGTTATAGTTAATATTTGTAAGAAAACGAATTGATGACGCAGAAGGACATCATCATCATCTCATACTTCAGCTATGAAATGTAAAATAGATCGTGGAACATACTTGTTATCCAATTTACTTTACACATTGGCAGAATATTTGACATCGGTGCTTGCCATATAAAAATAAGAACATAATAGAAGATACTTATTGCGGAAATAACACATTTTAATGTGTAAGTATTTGGCAGTAAACATACCAAGCGTGTCAACCTATTTGGCAAGCTAATATTTATAATAAAAATTTCACCTCCACTTTACCGAGATCACGTCTGTTTCAATGATTCAACAAATTTTGCAGTTTCGCATACATTTGAGACACAAAACAACACCAATTTGTCATTACAATATTCATTAGGAATTAATTTGCAGGTTATTAAAGTAGCCACAAAATAACAGACGAAAAAATGCCGCCAAACACTCAAAAAATTCTGTCTACTCAGCCATCAGCGAGCGATTGACTATCGACCAACAACAAGGGAAAACTAATCGCAATTTGGCAGCCATATTTGCTTGCCGATGGCTGTCGCTCTGCTGTCAAAAACCATAGGTAATACGAAATTATCGCGTTCACTTTGCGATAAATGCATATTTTAGTTAGCAGATTTGTATTGTTAGTGTGCAGTGATGTCGTAAAATTATCATGGTGTGGCTATCGCTTATACATAATGCGGATTCGCGATTGAAGAGCAATTATTTCGCAAAAATAAGCCTGCCGATTTCTTGACGTAAAGTGATAATCGCGCGATGATTGCACAATCTCTGCTGATTGCTGTTTTATACGTAATAAGCCTGCCGGGCATCGAACCGAGTACAGCATGTTCACCAGCAGTGCTTCGCGACCAATAGACCAACAAAGCAGTCGAGATGATGTTATCAAAGTAAATATAACGATTTTGGCGATGCTTTCCGAAGTCTAAATTGTTCAATTTCTTAATCCTTTTCTTCCTTCTTATTTTTCAGAATTCTTATTTTTACATATTCCGAATATTTCATATTCATTTAATTACATTTTCTCATTATTACATGTTCCATTTTATTCCACAGTCTGTATTTTCCATATTTAAATACAATCACAATAAAAACTTTGTAAGAGATTTTGTTCCACACACAATTTAACATGGGGATGACCAAAATCTGCTTTGTTTTGTGGAGTTGTTCTAGTGAACGCTATAGGACAACCAACGTTTTAAAGGGTTGGCACTTCCGTTTAAAATAAAAAGGTAGGAAGAAGTATTTTTTTATTTTACATACATTTTCTGAAAAAAGTGGCATCCTATTTTTTTTATTAACCTATACTGTCCCACTGCTGGGCAAAGGCCTTTATATTATGAAAAGATAATTAAAAATTTCCAAATACATACGGAGCAAAGTCATTGATGATTTATTAAAAAGCGCAATATAACCTTAAGAAATTATAACATGTTGGTTCAAGTAACAGTATAGATACATGAACGATGACTTTAAAAAAAAACAGGTTCCTTTTTGTTTCAGAAAATGTTTGAAAGGGAATGAATTGTTTTCACCCATCTTTTTATACATGTACATACGTAGTAGTATAGTTTATATTTTGCTCTAGATCTTTTTCTTTCTTTGATTTATTTGCTGAAATTGAAGTTGATCAGATGAAAAAATGTATGACAATCGGTTTATTTTCCTTTTTGTATCGAACTGTACTAATTCGGAAAGTTTTGGTATTACGACAATAAACAATTAAGAAACCGGAAATCTAAGAATCTGAAAAAATAATAATTAGGAAAAATAATGTTGCGTATTTTAAAGAATTCGTAAAATAAATAATATATTATGGAGAATCGCGAATTTGGATTTTGGCGCTGACACCAATATAACACATACTTATTTTTGGATAATTTAACTACCAAAGTTATTTTATCCCACAATAAAACAAAACCCAAATAACATCGACTGACAATCTAATTAGATTATAAAAATCCCTGTCAACTGAGTCATACATGACTCACGTGATTGTTTCACTATTGTGTCTGCTATGTGGACAGTGTATTACCTCAAAATAAAACATAACCCAATTAACATCTAGTGGCAATCTAAATAGATTTAAAAAAAAACTGTCAAATGAGTCATATATGACTCACGTGATTGTTTAACTATTCTATCTGCTAGTTGGACAGTGAACCTGTTAAGAAGATTTTCAGTTAGCAATCTACGTTTAGTGCGGAATTTTTGAATTACAATTTTATTAAAGCTTACTATTTGAGGAAAAACGTAATTGGAAACTTAATAATCGCTTGCTCATTGCTGCGAGCGACAGGCTTATAGATTGTATCCTATTTCTGTTCCTCGAATAAAATTCAATTTTTAGGAGGAAACTGGATCATCGTTGGTATTAGAAAAGTATTTTTTTTACTTGCAGATTGCTTTGATTTAAT
The DNA here is from genome assembly GCA_947562075.1 of Orthosia gracilis. Lineage (NCBI taxonomy): Eukaryota > Metazoa > Arthropoda > Insecta > Lepidoptera > Noctuidae > Orthosia > Orthosia gracilis. Next base: position 33,028,707 of record OX387266.1, read on the forward strand.
TTTTACCAACTTCAAAAATACAAACAAACACACATACACTTGTGAAATTTGGCACCAAAGAGACCTACTGCCGAAAGGAAAGTTATTTTTGCTTTTTTATTGTTTTGCTTTGAAAGTTGGTTTATTTTTTCTGAAAAAGTTTATATTAAGTAATACACATGATTGAGTACAGTCCTTGATTAAAAAGGAAAACAGGAACATTGTTAGACCAGACAAAACATGAAATCCTTTTATTTTGGCACGGATCAATAAAGTCGGTAATATGGAGTAAAAAACTTTTTACAAAAAATACAACGGGTGTCCTGTTCCTGTTCCTTCCTGGAAGTTGGTGTTACTGTTTTCTTTTCTTCGTTTTTCCCGCCTTTTAGTTTTTACCTCCTTCCGAAAAAAAAGTTTTTTTTCACTTTGTAGTGTTCTTATTTGGAAACCATTCCTTTTTTTTTGTGAAAATGTTTTATTTTGCACTTTTTGGTGTTTTGCTTTTGAATTCGGTTATTTTTTTTAGATAGGACTTGCCTTAACCAGCGGTCTCGCCCAGGCGACAGCAGAAAATTCCAGTAGGACAATTCTGTACTACCGAGATGAAATCTGTGAATGCAGTTATGTTATTCAAAAAGTAATTAGTTTATTACCAATATATAAATTTACATTGTATAAATACTTAATTAACAATAACTGCCTATATATACACCTAATTAAAATAAAAAAACTACGAACGCGTATGAAAAGGGAAAGGGTTATTGGGGGTCAAAAAATTTGTCCACATCGCTGTCAACGTGAAAAGTGCACAGAACGCTGACAGCATTGCCTTTGGAACGTTGGATGGCAATGCTGATTCTTTGTCCGAGGAAAAGCCCAGCCCTCTGGTCACGTGAAGAGTCAACTAACCGTTTGCTTACATCTCGAAATACTCGATGCGCACTCGGACCCCATGGACTTAATGTTTCAACCCCAAACGGCTCAAATATATAACTTCCAAAAAGGTTGTTGTATTTGCGCCGCTTGAGGTTTTCTGCACCAGCAGCAGCCGCCCCAACACAGCCTACCGTGCTAAGAAGATGGGATGGCACAAAGACATTGAGATATATTGCATCCCACACCAGAGGCCTACCGAAAAAGTTAAGTACAGGCTCGGTTAAGGTACTGACTGCCCCGTCTCAAAAATCCACCCGGTTGTTTCAAAAGTGAGGCTATCAATACTATTGCACTAAGTACTGATTCTACTAAGTATTGATATTATTGTGATGACGATGACTGTAAAATCCACCTAAATTGAAAGAGCCATATACCGCTGAATATACACGTGGACATCCCCGCCACATCGACCGGTCCTTTGCGTCTCGCATCCAGCAAATCCCACAGCCTTTACCAGTTCATCGGTCCACCCAGTGGGAGGTCTTCCAACGCTGCGTCTTCCGGTACACGGTAGCCACTCCAGTTTTTCTTCGATCCCGTCGACCATCCGGTTTGCCCTGGTTTCGGTTATTGATAAACAACTCACAGCGTAAGACCGCTGTGCCTAGAAACATGATTAATATTTTGCACAAAAAATTCCTTAGACGATGTATGACGCAGTTGAGGACTAAAGAAGGATTCTTGAAAATTGACCTCATAAAGAAGTACCTAAATATGGGATCAAAGTTCGTAAATAAGTTGTCATTTTTGCCGTTGGGAAATTCCACCAGGGTCATCAACGGAAGATTATTTTTTCTAAAACTCGATATGTCATATAACAGCCGAGGTTTCACTGCCATTTTTGAGCGATCGATTTTTTTTTCTATTTTCGGTCTTACTTTTTTTTATTCCAATCCCAATATTCCCTACAAAAATATTAAAAGTCGCAATATTTCAGGAATGAATAACATATTCTATATCACGTTCACTACGTGCATTTGTGCGGTTTCGATGTTGCGTATTCATTCGATGTAACAAATCATGGTATATGTAACGGTATTTCCTGGATACAATGCCAGAGATATTTTGAATTCCCGTTATTTCTTAGCTTGCTTGCGTTTACACCACAGAGCTCTCTCTGTGCATCGGCAGCTGCTGCGTAAGGCATGCCGCCTTCACAAAAACATTGTCAATACATTTCATAAAAACTAAGAGTTTCAGTGAATATCACTCATTTGACAATAAAAACTGCCGTTCGGGACAATTCTAACTATGCCTGTAATAGCTGAAATTGAGCTAAACGCAACTTTCGAAAACAAAAATATTATATTAAAGGCGTCTACAGTCGGCGATCCATACCAATAACACAATAATGTTAATTTAGCTATCGAAAAAAACTCAAAAACATAGAACAGAATAAATAAAAAGCACCTGTACACACCTTATTATCACTAAAGTCAATTCGCTAAAATTGTTCGCGATTCGTTTGCCTAATTTTTGTTTATTTTCGGACTACAGCGCTTCAGGCTGAAATTACGTTGTTTTGCTCTGTAAATTCGACAACTTTGATAAAACAAATATGTATTGCGTCTGGATAGTAACCGTAGTAATTTATTTTTATATGAATAATGAATGTGTGGCCATAAATGAATTAATTGTACCACTGATTTGATTATTAAAATATTGTTCATTTTAATGCCTTTTTCACTTTTCGTGTACTTAACCTATAGGTAAATAAACCTCTGCTTTATCATTTGGTTAACACAGGCATGAGGTATTGTTTCTGTATGGCTTCTTCATTCTAGAGTCGCCAGAACGCCATTTGTCCGTCATGAGGTCTTGGGTTAGATGACCAGGTCAGGCAAAGAGCTATTGGGTTCCATCAGGAATTTCTTACCAAAATGTTGGAGTCTAAATACGTATCGGGTTGATGGCAATATACCTCACCTCATGGCTGGTGAATTGTGAGCTTACGTTATGTACCATCTCTCTCCAAACCCTTCGAGGAAAATATTTACCTCTGTTAGTATTTGCAACAATCTGTAAAGAAAAATAATAGTAATAGTTGTCAAATTGACTCTTGCAGTCGTTATTGGACTTCCTAAGGCTGCAAGATAAACTGATTCAGAACTTTCTTCTCTCAAGTAAGTTGGGTTTCGCTGCCCCTTACAAAATGGATCAAGTTATAACCTGATGGTGTTTGTTAAGTCAGAGATCTAAAGCATCACTCGTGTCGAATCGGCACCAAATCAAGTGCGTTCTGTAGCACAAACAATTAAAATGAAATAATGGCAGAGAGCGCTGATTGAATTTCCTTAGTAAAAAGTCATAATTCAAGGTTCGGCTCTAGTCTATTTCCTCCTCCAATATCGGACCAATTTAAAAGATATTCCATAAACCGAAAATGAAAGAAAATAGAATAGAATGGAATGGAATAGAATATAATGGAATGGAATAGAATAAAATAGAATAGAATAGAATAGAATAGAACAGAATAGAATAGAATAGAATGTACCCCTCCTTCCTCTTCCTTTTTGATGATACATTATCTTTAGGAGCACTAAAACCCTCCAAAATGCTAAAAATTGCACTGCCAAAGCCTGAGGCCTAGTGTACAAATTCGACAAATATAAATGCAAAATGGAAAACATAGGGGCATAGTATATATCTTACTTTTCCAGTTTGTGGAATATCTTTTAAATTGTTCTAATATTGGAGGTGGAAATAGACCAGAGCCAAACCTCGAAATATGACTTTTTACCAAGGAAATTCAGTCGGCACTCTCTGCCCTTATTTCCTCTTAAGAAGGATCGCGACTTACGGTTGATAACACAAAGTACACAAGGGCCGTATCATGATTTGGTTGTGATAAAGGGATATAATCCCGTAAATGTCCGTCTCTCTCATGGATTTAACACTTCGTAGTTTGGGCCTTGAACTCAAAATGATCATTACCTAACAGGTAATGCAAAAGCAAATATAATCAAATACTCGTAGCAAAAAGATTTTTAGGAATTATACTAACTATACCCCTAGGCGATTCTGCTATAATCTTTATAGCGGTATTGCAAAATTTTAAAAAACTTAACTGGCTTAAAAGGTATCAAAGTAGCTGGACATCGCTTAAGTCACCTCAGATTTGCGGACGACATCCTTCTTTTTGCTGAGACTAGTCCCAAGTTAGAAGAAATGATATATTTACTAAGTTTCGAAAGTGAAAAAGTAGGCCTAAAAATGAATGAGGACAAAACAAAAATAATGACGCAGCATAACTGCTCCAATCAAACTAAAAGTCAAGGCTTTGAAATATGTTAATTGATATATGTACTTGGGAAAACAACTATCCTTCAACAATAATATTGAAGAAGAGGTCAAGCGAAGAGTACAGCTAAGTTGGAGGAAATTCTGAGCCCTCAAAGAAAACTTAAAAGGCGATTTCTCCATCTATCAAAAAAGGTAGTGCCGGATACAGGCATCCTACAGCCCCCACTTACGGATGCCAAACGTGCCAAACTTAAACTTTTAAAATACAAAATAATCATAAGAGATGGAACAAACAGGCTCTTGGCGCTGGACAAGAGCCAGCGGCAAGAGTCGGCAAGAGAGGCCTAAAAAACGCTGGACATTACAAAAATTGCTGGCAAACAATGGATAAAAGAAGCCGCCAATAGAGATAAATGGAATAAGCTAGAGGAAGCCTATACCCGAGAAGGGGTTCCTATGCTTAATAAAAATTAGATTAGATAAGTTAGTAAGTGATTAAATTTCATAAGTGATTAGATAAGTAAGTGATTAGATTAGATAAGTAGAACAATTAGAAAAAAAAATTAAGGTTTTAAAAAAGTAAGTGGTCTACAAAAATTTAATAAATAAACGTGTATTCTCTAATAATGTAATATTTAAAAAAATGTGGTAGTAGTGATCTCTTCCAATTTCCCTTTGGGTGACTGTAAGCTTTCTGATACTGCGATAGAACAAAGAATTAAAATGTAAAATATTGTTTAGTCAGGGTAAGAAATAAATAGCTTTTTATTTTATTTTATTATACCCTTAGGCGAAAGTAGCTACTATTTTGGATCTGTTCTACTTCTGAATGGAAGGATCATAGTTTTTTTTTTATTATCTGGCAACAAAGTGCCTTTGACTAAGTACCTTTACTACTGTGGCAATTCAATCGCCATCGCCACCCGCTCTTTAACTTGGACCACAAAGACAGTTTAGAGTTTCACAGCGAGACCGGAATTAGTTTCGCGTTTCTCTTTAAACAAAAAAGGTTTTGGCAGCCAATTCGACGTGTGAAGGGTAAGAAAGGTAATATAATCTTTATCATCCATGGATCAAAGATACAGTGCTGACATTAAAATACTTCTTCTTTTTCAAGAAGTCTTTGATTCGACCTGAGAATTTAAAGAGAAAAACTATCACTAATAACTATTGTCAATTAGTAAAAATGCAAAGAATTAACAAACGGTTTTTGGAACAATCCCACCGCACTATTCCCAAACCACTGCAACTCCTGAAAGCCAGAATGAACAGTGGCGGCCACCAGAAAAGCGCCGAGGCAATGAAGCTCGACAAAGTCCCGGAGAATGAATTTAACTGTCTTGGATCCCGCAACAAAATTAATCATAGATATAGATATATCATATAGATATATCATATAGATATATCATATAGATATATCATATAGATATATCATAAGAAAAGAATAACAGAGGAGTTAGAAAACTACAAATTTCCACTTCCCTCCATATCAAGCAGGACACAGAACAAACAAGGCCAACAGGCACAAAGGGTCGCTTACAACCGGGATAAGCCCAGTTGCCTAGCACCACGGATAAATATTAGCATTAATATTAATGGGTCCTAACTTTGTGAGCTGCTTTATTTGTTTCCAATAATAGGTATGGCAAAACGCTTGTATGCACGGAAATTTGTTCTAGTTTCCACAAGTCCCGTATAGTTAACAATTCCTGATGCAGCCTGTACATTATTCAACATAATATAGCGTTCATTCTGCCAAAGAATACACTCCCATAAGAAATGATGTGCAGATTGTGCATATTCGCAGTCAGATGTAGAACACTGACATAAAGTCGAGGCAACGAGCTGGAAGGAAAATAATTTACTTTTACCGTTTCGGTTTCGCTTGTCTTCTTCTTTTGAGTCGATGGTTACACTATGCATATAGTTTGGGCCCACTAGATGGCCACGTTAATTGCAACGTCACCGGGTCGCTCATATTCATTATTTTATTAACCGACTTACCAAAAAGGAGGAGGTTCTATGTTCGACTTCATGTATGTTTTTCTTTTTTTTATGTTTGTTCACCGATATCTCCATCAATTGTGGACCGATTCGAAAATTATTTTTTTTGTATGAAAGAGTATGTTTCGAAATTGGTCCCATTTTAATTTGGTTTTGAAGATTTGATGAAGCACTTCAAAGATATTCAACAGAATTCTTTTATAAATAACGGGAAATCTCTCGGAATTGCTGCAATAGCATGTCTGTTTATTGTTTATACCATTCCATAACATAACATCACGCCAGTACGAAATTGGTCCCATTTTAATTTGGTTTTGAAGATTTGATGAAGCACTCTTTTTTTTTTTTTTTTTTTTTATTGTAAATAGGCTCGCGCTTGACCACTATCTCACCTGATGGTAAGCGATGATGTGGTCGACGGTGAAGCACGCTTGCCTAGAAGTAACCTATTCACTCTTGACTTAAAGACCCCTAGATTGTAGCTATCGGGAAACACAGACTCCGGCAGGGAATTCCACTCCTTAGCTGTACGCATAATAAAAGTGTCCCCAAAACGTTTTGTGCGTATGGGTGGGATGTCCACCATGTACCGATGACGCATCGCCGTGCGTCTGGTTGTCCGATGATGGAACGGGCTGGGCGGAATTAAATCATGCAATTCCATCGCACACTCCCCGAAATGTAACCGATAAAAAACCGACAAGCTGGCAACTCGGCGACGATGTTCAAGGCTCTGGAGCTTTGATTTGACCAGTGCCTCATTGCCGATAAGTCTCTTGGCCCGCTTTTCGATCAACTCTAGTGCATCAAGCTGGTATTTGGCAGAACCGTCCCAGAGGTGAGAACAGTACTCCATGCACGATCGAACTTGCGCTTGATACAAGTTGAGCAGCTGTTCCGGCGTGAAGTACTTTCTCACCTTCGCAAGGATCCCCAACTTTTTGGAAGCCAGCTGAGCCTTAGCCTCAATGTAAGGCCCAAAATTGAGAGTCGATGTCAACGTAACGCCAAGAAGCTCAAGATGGTCCGTTATTGGCACGGTTACATCACGAAAAGTTGGAGCCGGGTGAAATTGGCTCTTTTTAGCAGAAAAAAGACACGCCTGGGTTTTAGTAGCATTAAACTTGACCAGATTGGCATCACCCCATTCGGAGACTGCCTGCAAGGACAAGTTCAAGCGCACCACCATGGCCTCACAAAGAGACCGGATCTGTGGCCCGGTAGCCCGTGCGTTGGACAAGTATCTCTCAGCAACAGTGCTGTCGTCTGCATACCCAAAGGTATGTGTGTTTAAGCAGATCGTTAATGTGCAACAAGAACAATGTTGCTGAGAGTACCGACCCCTGAGGGACCCCGGCATTAATATCCAATTGGTCCGACGAGCAGCCATCAATAACTACTCGAATGGACCGATCTCTCAAGAAGTCTGCGATCCAATCACACAGACCACCGGGCAGACCGAATGAAGGAAGCTTACCGATAAGGCTTTCGTGCCAGACCCTATCGAAAGCCTTCGAGATGTCGAGGGAAACGGCAAGCGCTTCCCCGTGCCTCTCGATGGCCTCACTCCATATGTGAATGGCATACGCTAGAAGATCCCCAGTAGACCGATTTCGGCTGAAGCCGTACTGGCGGTCGCTAAGGATATCGTTACCTTCTAGGTATGTCAGGAGCTTAGTGTTTAGTACACGCTCCATACTCTTACAGAGTATGGACGTTACAGAGATGGGTCGGTAGTTAGCCGGGTCAGCTCGACTGCCCTTCTTGGGCACGGGCTGTACATTGGCTTGCTTCCAGGCATTCGGCACTTTTCCAGTCTCATATGAAAGGCGGAATAGGCTTGTCAAGATCGGAGACAGTTCAGGCGCACAGGTTCTAAGAACTATAGCTGGTATTCCGTCAGGGCCGCTAGCCTTGTTCACGTCGAGGTTGCGCAGCACCCTACGGACGTCCTTTTGGTGGATGCGAATGTCCGACATACTCGTCTCGCATCCAACAAAAGGAGGAGGGGGCCGCGAATCACCAGAATTTAGACGCGAAGATTCGCAATCAAAAAGAGAGGCAAATAAATTTTCCTTCTCCTCAGCGGAGTGGGCCAGCGACCCATTTGGTTTTAGCAGTGGAGGTAGTGAGGGACGGCAGAAGTTCGATTCGACTGACTTAGCCTTGACTCCAAAGATATTCAACAGAATTCTTTAATAAATAACGTGAAATCTCTCGGAATTGCTGCAATAGCTTGTCTGTTTATTGTTTATACCATTTCATAACATAAAATCACGCCAGTACGCTCTTGAGCGGTACGCAGATCTCTCAACCTTTTTGATCAAGTTTCATGATATCCGGCTAATCTATTCTGGCGTTAAGGTAACTTACTAAACAAGTTTCCTATTAGATAGGTACAACTAAAAAGTGAAAAATAACTTTTTTTTATGGAAGTCGGTGTCCGTAACGCAAAAAAATGGCACTACGAAAGACACCGACTTCCAAAAATAAAGTTATTTTTCACTTTGTAGTTTTCTTATTTGGAAGTCGGTAGTATTTTCTTGTAAAAATGTTTTTTTTATTTATAAAAACAAGTTGTCCTTAGGATTATACAAAGCACACCATTAGGCCCCCAGGCCCCTGCCTTAGCATGCCATGGTCTGTGAATTTTGTCAACGCGCTATTAGTAAATTAAGGTGTAATCAAGTCGATGTAGTGTTGTTTTAGTATCCGCTTTACATTTTTACTGTTCTTTGAGTCTCGAATGTCTAAGGGTATTTGGTTTAATATATTAGATAGTACGACAGATGCGGTGCGTCTACTATAAAAGTTATATTTGCATGGCATTGGAAAAGATTTTGTTTTTACTTCTCGAATATTCACATCATATCTTACTGGAACTTGAATATCAGTATTATCAAAATGTTCTATGAGGAACAGGTACTCAGCGCGGGCCAGAACAGATAACACTTTACAATATTTGAATCATCATTCATCATTTCAGCCGAAAGTCGTCCACTGCTGGACTTAGGGCTCCCCAAGGCGTCGCCACATTGACCGATCCCGTGCGGCTCGCATCCAGCGCCTTCCAGCAACCTTAACCAGGTCATCGGTCCACCTATTGGGAGGCCTTCCAACGCATCGTCTTTCATCATCAGTTTGCTATCGCTATTCTAAAACTTTTCGGCCCCATTGGCTATCCATTATGTTTGAATAGACCTATATAATTGTCGCGGTATTTAATTTTAACATAGTCTGGTACTACCTGCTTCAACAACTGCGTTTGCAAGTTATGTATTTTATTGAGGTAAGTTTTAAAGGACATGGCCAGAATTTGTATTGAGCTGTGCCCTAACAAAAATTATTCATGTACATTGACATTCAGTATGTCGTATTAAAGCTTATACGTATGGCTTTACCATAGTTTAGGTTTTATGATCAGAGAAGAAGCGAGAGTTTTGGGTAATAATGATGTCGCTACTTAGACACGTTGAAGTGGCAGTTGACAGTGACAGTTGACAATGACAGTTGAAAATTACAGTTGACAGTGACAGTTGACAGCGACAGTTGACAATGACAGTTGAAAATGTCAGTTGACAGTGACACTTGACAATGACAGTTGAAAATGACAGTTGACAGAGACAGTAACGGATGAGATTACGGCATTCAGAATTTATGAAAATGGAAAATGAAACACTCTGTGCACAATTGGATATGCACTAAAATAGAACTTTCATTTTTTATATAGATATCTAATTAAGTACCGTACTTAAGTACATACATTTGCTTAAGTATATCTACTTCTAAATTCTACAGACTAATTTTACGGACATTTTAAGATAAACATCGACTCGAGAGCGTCCGAATACAAATAGTAAACAAACAGGTCCATTAAACACGGCACTAATATTCACAAAGAAGCGAATACGAAAGTCCGATAAACGATAGCGTGGGGCAAGCTAAAATATTCAACAGAATAACAAAAACGAACACAGTAATACATAACATCAACGCAAGCCTGCACCACAGATTAGTTAGACTGCACCAGTGCAGTGCGCGCGTGTACAAACGTCAAAATGACTACGACGTTCGGATACACACTGGAATAAACTTTCGATGCTGAATGCGCATTATGGTGTCGCGCGGAAGCTTGAAAAATGGTGTCTGCGATATTCGTAAAACCTAACTTTTATTTTAGAGGTATTTATCTTAGCAATGCGATTCATGCAATTTAAGTTGTTTTCTATTTTAATCTAACCTTCCGGCGTACTTCAGAAACAGTGTTTGTCTTATTCGTGTATCCAAACGCAAATAAATGCATTGGATAGAAACCGTACAAAAACAAATAACATACATATTTTTTGGAATTTTTTGTCGCCTGTTCTAGAGAAATGTAACTGTTGCGATTAATTTTAATTATTTTACAAATTATTTTCACACATTAATAATTACTGTACAATTATGTATTCTGAATTTATTCGTAGGGCAGAATCTGGCCATGTCATTTGCGTCGATAGAATAGAATAGAAAACATTTATTCGACGTAGACACAACACAACAACAACAATCACAAAGTAACAGAGAAGAATAGTAAAAAAGTACAAACAAGGTTTAAGAATTATTGCGACAGGCGTGCCCATACCGAAAGGGTTACCAACTCAGCATTTGCTGGGCGTCAGACACCCAGCGCTGATTTTCAGTTGATACCCCGCTAATGACACAAGGACGTGGGTAAATAAAATACATACTTAAAATACTCGTAATGTCATAATATCAGTCAAAGTGTCAGTGAATATGTGTGCTTAACTTATAAATTGAAAAAATATGTAAAATAGATAATATAAAGTAATATAAAAATATATAATGTGATGGTTAAAATTGTCTCAAAAACCCCAAATAAGAAGAAGAATAAAAATAAGAATAATTTATTAAAAAGTATGTACGTTCACAAAAATGTACATTAGGCGCAGTAGTATTATTTCTAAAACAATGGTATAAAAGTGCTTATATGTAAACTATAACTAAAATATTTTATTACAACTGCAAGATTTTAAACAAGATTTTCTATTTTTGGTAGGGACCTGCCCGATTTAGGTTCTTTCAAACCTGTGTTTCAGGCCATGACTTTACATTAAGCAATATTGGGTCTGTTACATTATTAAATAAAATTAGTCTATTAACAAACATAAAAATATATAAAATTGAAAAAAAATGACAGTGTAGTAAGCAAAGCATAGCATAGCTGGTAAGTCCATATGAGATTATCGATTCCGCAAGGGCTGCGTACATTTGAAGGTGCAGGTGAAATTGCAGGTGTATGGTTAGTTGGGGCACTATACCAAGTGGATCATGTTATGGACAGAGGAACTGATCCCACATCTTAACAAATATTATAAAGAGAGAGCTAGAATTTTGTGAGTTCATTCCTACTTGAAGGGTAACATCTGGAACTACTACACCTATTTCAAAAATCCTTCACCATTTGAAATTTACATTATTCCAGACGGTAAGGCTATTAATTATTATGACTCAGGCAAAGCCGGGGTGGGCCACTAGTATGCTATATTTAAGTCACTTCACAGACTTCGTTACTAGATCACTTTGTCTTGAGCCTTAGGGTAGTAAGCATCCATCGCTTCGACCACTTTGTTGCCTAGTTAATCTTTTCAACACGCTGCGCCGTAAGTTAGTTCGCTATAACGCGCGGACGGACAAGAGCAAAGAAGTAGTTTATAACTTCAACGCAACTTTAAACTTTGTAGTCAGTATCAGACCGAACACTGCATCTTTTGTTTTGTAGGAATTGTATATTTTCTTCGACTTTGCGTTCACAATTGACAGTTAAGCTATTATGCCCAACAATTTTTAAATCTTTAACAAATAGTACAAACGTGAATAAGTAAATCGAAGAAGAAAGATTATCGAAAAGACTGCCTCGCAATGGTAGTGAACAAACTTGTATGGAAACGGGAGAGGAAGATCTTTGTCCATCAGTGGGACATTAAAGGCTAATGTTAGAGAGGTAGTCTTTAACGAGTAGTACCCTACAAATTATACCTACATGTATATAAAATCATAAAAACGCCATAATCTATTTATACCCTTTGTGCCTATTGGCCTTGTCCTGTCTCCTGCTTGATATGGAGAGAAGTCAAAATTTCTCCGTTATTCTTTTCTGATTAATTTCGTTGCGGGATTCAAGACAGTTCAATAAATTTTTCGAAACTTCGTCGAGCTTCGTTGCCTCGGCACTTTTCTGGTGGTTGCCACTGTTGATTCCGGCTTTCAGGAGTTGCAGTGGTTCGGGAACTGTGCGGTGGGATTGTCCCAATCTATATATATCATAGACCAAGTTTTCAGTGCACTTTGTATAAAGCCCGGGCATCATGAACAAGTCAAGTCAAATCGGGCAATGTAATGAATACTGATTAAACACACACACTTACACACACAACACTACACACGTAACGGTAGGGCAATTCGATGATTATGTTCAATGAATTAGTCCAAGAGCGAGCAAAGTGAGCTCGGAAGCTTGGGACACTCCGACACGTATAGGATTTAATTATTTCAATCATTTTTAGCTGCATGCTCATATTGGGCATTTTGCAAATTGTCTGGGCATTATGAATAATGCCGTCACTTGATCAATAAAATTATTATATAAATAAAAATGAAAGCTTGTATGTTTGTCCTTTATGCGTTAGTAAACTACTGTTTTTTATTTTTTATTTTTTTTATTTTGACTTCATGCACAAAAAGGTACGAAAGCAGACTTAATGCCTTAGGCATTCTCTACCAGTATACCAAATGTATTGATGAGACAATATGACAGATGCGTTGTTAAATAATTAAAAACTAGTTATTAACAAACAAAATAGGTAAAATACACGTATATATATATTGAATATATAAATAAATGTATATATATACATATATATATGTATTTATGTTGTAACAGAAAAGATGACTCTGCTTATTGCTAATTTTTCTAGAAAATAAATAAGCACAAAATAATATGTAATTGATCCGATTGTGGTGGAATTCAGTGGGATTCTGAGAGAGCCCACTTTTTTGGGACGCGAAGGTTCCCGACCCAAAAAACTAGTTACGCACACTTTTATATCTTACTTGGCATTGCAACACATACAGCTGATTGTGAAAAATTAAGAGTTTTTGCATGTTATAAGTTTTGGCTACTACGAATCCTAAAATCCTTTTAGGCCACATTCACGCGGCCGCCTGCAGCAAGCATATAGGCATGTATGGGCTTTGTAGCTGTTCGCTCATTTTCTATTCAACACCGCCGTGCAGGCTTCATGCGCCGAAGCTAGATCGTGGCTTCAGGCTGAAACGATACGGTGCCGGAATTACAATTTTCACACGAAAATTTATGGAAACAGGGGCTGATGTAACAGAGGTATAGTTTAGAATTTAATGTAGTTTGATCTTGTTTAAATTGAGTGGCAATACTCGTCAAATTTGACCATAAACTGACGACATTCCCAAATTCAATACTCGCTGTGTAGAGTCGATCAAGTTTCGTTCCTTTTGGTACAGGTTTGTTGCCGTTGATGCAACCTCTATGAATAGTAGAACTATCATAATCCATGGATACTTACAAGCTACCAAAATGTTTCCACATTAAGTTTTCTAGGAAGAAGCTCTTGGTGTCATCTGTGTATCACTTGGTACCCACGTCATCCAGAAAGTAGAACAAATCAGAGATCTGGGTGTATTTGATAAAAAGCTAACGTTTATACCGCACTTGGTTCATTATCAAACGAGCCTCTAGAATGTTGTGATTTGTTATTAGAAACGTGGTTGGCTTTCGATGGAATAAAACCACAGAATAAATATTGATAAAACTAATTTTTTTATTGTACAACTGTTACGTTAGTAGTATTTTGGAATACTGTTTGGAGGCCGCATTACGCTACACATAATTTGAGACTGGAGCGCATTCAGACGAGGTTCCTCTGGCATTTAGCATATTACTGCGGAATTGCCAAAAAGAAGCCTTCGTACGCAGCTAGGTTATCGCATTTTAGAATAAACTCTCTAGAGAAACTTAGAAATATCATAAATACAAATTTCTTAATTAAAATCTTCCGTAACAAAATAGACTGTCCTCAGTCATTCAGTCATTAGGAAGGATCAGGTTCCGGCCTCCAGCTAGACCGCCCCGTGCTCCTATCACTCCTTCTTACCCTCCACCACGTAGAACCGTCCTCGGTGACAATTCGGCCATTCCTCGGCTGTGTAAACTATTAAATAGTTGCAGCGAATTAGTACACGTACATTCGGACTCACTTATCAAGTTCTGAAAATTGACATACGATGTTTTGTAGTCAAAACATCGTATGTATTTTAATTTTATAGTTTACCATTTTTTTATTCTATTTTGTTATTCAGTGGTTCAATACTTTAGCATATGTGGTTCTTACAGTGGTGGCCCAGAGATGACACAGCCCCGATTCACATATAGTCGTAGGTCGGAGATTTTGACCTAGGTAGGAACTTTATTTTTGTAAAATTATTTTCCTCAGTACTGCTTTAAAAGCGGTTAAGGAAAATATCAAGAAAATCGACATAAGCCACACATTGAAACACATTGACATAATGGAAAGCACATGAAGAGGCAAATATCTAGGATAGGAAAAACAACAGACCATTCAGGCGTAAGTAAAATGTTATTTAATAAAAGTAATTCTTATTTAGGAATAAATTCGTCTTATTGTGCTAATATCTAGAACAAAAGGTCAAAGACCATACTGATTTCAAGTAACAGACAAATTTCTAAATAATAAAACTTGACAGCGTCATCAACCCGTATTTATTTTTCCAACGATGGAATCGAACCTATAAAAATAAAATCCATTTTTATCCTCAAGCGTTTCGGAACGGAACGTAAAATCCTATGTGTTTTGAAAAAGGGCTTTAAAGGTCGATTTCGTTCGGAAACTGGTATTTGTTGGATTCAACGGTATCTGTGAGTGTTATCTTGTACTGACTATACTCGAAAAGATAGATAAATATTGGCAAAACTGGTGATATTTGTTTCGGTTTGCGTTCGAATATATAATAATGTTTTTTTTTCTATCATATTATATTTTAGGGCAGATTTGTTATGCTGAGGCCCCATTAGTGCGTTGCGTTGCGTCATCGTCGTTTTACATATATATTTTAAGGGGCATGTCACATTATGCGTTGCGTCGTCGTACGCAACGTTTCAAGGGATCAACGGACGAGAGACGAAGTGGGGAGAAGGTGATGCGCTGCGCTGCCGGAGCTCCGGTGAAACAACGGATAGTGTTGGGGGCAAACTAGATACAACATTTTTTATCGGATCATTGGAGTACAACCTTTGCTGGCAGGTTATAACAATGTAAGCCCGATTTTTTACTATGCGGCAGTCAGACTCCAACCGGTATATTTTACTATATTCAGCATTGGCGACGAAAATTTTTCGAATTCATTTGAATCATCGCACACAAAGCCCGATTGCCAATTTACGATGACAAAAATATAATTTTGGAATGTCTAGAAACTTAACAAAACTAATTTGTTTAGCTTCTTCAATAAACAAACAATAGGATCTTATAAGAATAAATCTCACTAAAGTAACACAAAAGCCTGTGTAAGCGCGTTTTGTGTCCCTTTTTTGTGCACGGCAAACGTGAGACAGTTTCGCTTGAAAGCTTGACGGAATAACTACGTTTGTTCTGTGCCACAGTGTTTAAAAATTGAAAGTTTTTAACATGGAGATTATATTTTTTATTGTTTAATTGCCAATTATTTGCATAATTCGAGCAGTAATATAACTTTACGTGGAAGACAAATTTTATACACAAAATTTTTTAGACTCACTTAAATTTTTAGACATTCAAAAAAAGTGCCGCATAGTTCCGTTATTATTTATAGTTCCTTAGAAAATACAACCTCTGAGGATTCTAAAATAAGCAAAGACCTCGTCCCATATCACCCCTCTTTGATAAAATGGGTCCTTTATTTCCAGGTAGTCGCGATGATCCTGTTTCACAGCAGATGAGATTTAATAGACACGAATAGTTTTAATTATTAAGAGATGAACGTTTTTATAGTTTTTCAAGACATTGAACCAGTAAAATATATTGAACCCTTTTGAGACTTTGGTAAAACAGTTAAAAGATGTTGTTAAAGTGTTTGTGTCAAAGCTTTTAGCCAAATGGGGTGAATGTAAATGTATGTTCTACTGTTTTAAAGTTAAGCATGCCAATTGGCTTAGTGAAGAATTTAAGCTCCCGGAGATACAATCAACACCATCACAACAAAATATGTCTTCGGCGAAAAGCGAAGTAAAGTAAAATAATTGTTTGAAGTCAGCTCTGAACGCAGCAGAAAGAGAAAACTTAGGTCTCTTGTCTCGCGTTTTACTCCTGAAAAGCTTTCTTTGGCAACTGAAACAAGTCTGGTGAAATCTGGCAAAAGCAAGGCAGCTCAAGATGTATGCGATACATTCGACTCCTAGAAAGTTGAACAAAAATAAATAGGTTCACTTATCGTGTTCTGTAAATAATGAAGACTCCAATATTTACTGATCATCGTCATCAAGTAGATGACGATGATCAGTAGTTAGCATAGAACATAATTTAAGGACTTTTATAGAAAATACTTAAAATATAGCTTTTTATTGATTGTACCATGTTGAAAATTAATTTTTACCTTTTAACACTAATATTACATAATTACCCAGCCAGAAAGTAAATAAAAGCTTGAACTTTATTTTTGTCATCGTAAATTCCGGCCTTGTGTGCGTCGCCGTGCGTGAATGGGGTATTGTTAATTTATTATTCGAAATGCCGATCAGTAAAATAGAACCATTTGAGATCAATTCCAAATAATGTGAAATTGCCGTCGTTTTTTGTCATTAAAAAGTGATTTTAAAATTTCAGAAATTGAACGATTAGTTTTTGTGAATACTTTAAAAAAGACGATCTCTCAAAAGGATTCAGATTATTACCGATACTGTCTTTAAATATCAATTCAATATTTATCGATATTTGTTTTCTCATTTGTCCATCACTAATCCACACTGAGACGCAGCACTGCGACGACGAGCATCATCCTATTGCGTTGCGATGTCGTGCGTCGTTGCAAATCAGGTGTGGCATACAATGTGTTGATCCGTTGCAACAACGTATCGCAAAGCACAAATGGAGCTTCAGCCTTAGGGCTCAAATCAATCATTATTGAAAATGCGACAAAATTTTGCTTAGTAATACTATTTTCTTGTCTTCTAAATAATGTCGAAATATAAGCTTTCGCACAAATTGGTCCAACAACTATTTCTAAAAGTATCATCCTTGACTTCGAACTAACTATTTGGCAATTAGGTGTCTAGTAATGTAGTAATATTAGTAATATTACATATTACATTACTACTACAACTTTACATGGCAACACTCAACAGAAATTATAATAAATGATGGCAGGGCTGGTGGGGTTAATTCAGTGACATATTCAGTATGAGTATTATGTTTAGGAAATTTTTACCCTCCTTTTTTCGAAAATTGGGGCCTACGCAAAACTGCGGTATACTCAATGTTATAACACTTTTACGGCATTGGAAATTATTCGATGATTTTAATTCAAACTTTGCTGATGTGTGCGTAATACAGCTATATTTACGGATCACGGCAGTGGCGCCAACCGGTGAGTAAAGAAACGGTACGGTAGCCTGCATTAGGAAAAAACGTGAAGTTTCCCATTTTTAAAAGATCGAAAAGTAACGAAGTTACAATTTATAGTGTCTATCAAATAATGAATTCAATTGATAGACAAAACGGACTTTTAAACATAATTTTTAGAGCTTATAGAGAGATTTACATGAATGCGTTTCGCGAATGCATTTAATTTTCTACAAACTCTTCTGTAACTGCACATTTTCCGTGACTTTATAGCCAACAATGATTGACAAACGATAATCAAGATGGCGGACAAACTATATATGTGAGCCAAACCATTGCCGATCAAGATGCATACGAGCCAAGTTTAGCGAAACGTTAGCTAACTCAGCTTTGTAGGTAATTGTAGGCATTCGGTTCTGTTCGTAGCTTTGGGCTAGTTATCTTTGTAGGACGTGGAAAAGTATCAAGATTTTCAAGCGTATTGATTTCATCCAATATGGACCATGCCATCATCATTATTTGTGTTGCTCATCCTTATATCCGCCCTTTGCTGTACAAAGGCAACTTCAATTGAAAGCCAACTCAAAACTCAGCTACTCTCATCCAGTTGTGAAAATAATACACCTAGAAAAATTATGTTAGAGCTCCGAGCTGAAAGACGTCCACTGATGGAAATAGGCCACCCCCAAACATCGCCACCTGAAGCTGCCTCTATCCATCTAAAAGCTCACACTTCAAATTACTACAAATCAGATTTATGAAACTGTGTTAGTATACAAAAAATACCAATTACGAAGAGTTATTCCTGGATTGCAAGATGCTGCCAGTCCATGATAAACTGGTGTTTTTATCAGCTTTAGACCAGTTTCGTATTGAGGAGTTCAAAAAAATTATTGCGCGTACAAGGTCACAAAAGAATGTAGGCGTAGGAAGATTTGTAGTACCCACTTGTAATAATTATCACGGCCGCAGATGTAGAAAATATTTAATTCCAACAATTTTTAATAACCTTCTAGTTGCTATAGAAAGCAGTTGTACCACAAAAAACGCATTTAAAAACCAAGTAAGTAAAGTATACGCCATTAAGCGAAAGAATATACTGTTGATTATAAAAATAATAATCATATATTTTTTGTGAGAGTTGCGTCTGCCAACAGTCCGACAGTTTGGCAAAAAAAAAAATGTTGTATGCGTGCCATCTTTTGAGAATATACATTATTTCATTTTTTTTTTCGTTCCACAACATGCCTAACATAACCCAATAACAATTCCGCATCTAGGAAATCACCTCTTACAAATAACCCTAGAAAACCCAATGTTACCCAAATTACGCCATCCTAGTCCCAATCACACTTGTTACCGAAGTCGGGCTCAATTACTACTTAATTACAAGAAATAAGTGCCTTTTCATCCAGGGTTGAGCAATAACCGTTATAACCAAGTGTAATTACCGAGTGTCTTTGCAAAATAATACGGTTGATAACATTCGGGATGTTTCAAGTCGGTTCAGATTTCAGTTGCTGATAATTCTGTAATGACATTTTGGTGAGGCACGATAGCAGCGTACGGCGGTTTAGTCCCCCGCAATACGCGCTTGGGTTGACTAAAATGGCATAAGATGTCTTGATTGATATCGTTGATGTTGACAATACGATTCCAAATATTAAGATAATTTATATTATGTATCATTTGGTCAGATAATGTGGATCTGTACTGAATGTGGTATTCTGCAGTACAGATCCACATCTTTTAGTCTATTTACATTTTATAATTCTATACAAACCAAACTTTTTTTATCGTTTGAAATTGTATCAACTCATGTGACTTACTTTTATGTATTCTTTGATAATGTAAGCACCTTAAAAGCATACTTTTAGCTATCTCCAATTGTTTTAACGTCCACAATAAGGGCAGCGGAGAGCAGACTGCCCTCTCTGTAAACCGTTTTTTATTCGTTCTGGTCATGATTACTTATAATTGAGTTTTGAATTTGAAATTCAGAAGATATGACACAGGACGAGGAACGGGTGTCAGATTTTTGATATAGTTTGGTTTCACGTCTATTTTATTTAAACAAATTTGTCTAAATACTTGAATTCTAGCCTGATCAGTTCAGTGTAACTAGTATATTAAACGTACCTGTAAGGGCAGGAGCCTTTACACTTAATGTTGATTGTTTAATAACATAAATGTTAATGTTTAAAAAGGTATTTAATACTAAATTACATTAAAATTATGTAAAAAGAAAATAATAGAAAAATGTTATAAAATGTTGAATGTTGCGGGAGCTCGATACAAAGCGAAGACTGACGTACTTGAGTACGTGCAGATACTAGATTTTACAAATTAACAAAATTTGCAGTATTTTAACTAGGCCAAAGTACAATGTGCGGTTGCTAATCGTACTGTGTACCTTGTGTTCTAACTTTCAATACTTAGTAGTATCTGACAATAAACAATGAGTGTGTGTAATACTATGTATAATTTTTTCCGACGTCTTGCCTAACCCTGTAGGGGGTGTCTACTCCAATTCAGAGCGAACTTCAATTTCGTGGCGTCAAACGCCACGAATACACACATATAAAAAAGGACAAGACGTCAAGCGGCGTTATAGCAGACGACGTTATCCTCCGGGAGAGGCCTCGTCAGTCACGTGTGACACCGATGCGGTCCTCCCGCTTGCGTGAGGTGCCACAAAGCGCCTTCACTACATATAAACTTTCACGCTCGCCTCTAAGTTCCACAGGGTTCGCTGTTCGGAGTGTAACGCCACAGCCCGGTTACTCAACACTCCTTGCTAACTGCCTTCCAGCCTACCTGTATACCTGCTTATCTGGTTACCAGCCGTTTGCCAGCTTGCCCGTCGTGGTGCCTGCTCCCCTGCCTACCACGAGCATACCACGACTTGAGAAGTTCCTGACTGTCCTGTTGCCTGCTTGGTAGACAACCTTGAACAACCCACGTCATGCGAAGCCGCCCCTATGTTTTTTAATACCCAATTATCTTTTCTTTCATAGTTTTAATTTTTTTAATAACTCTTATTTTTACTAACGTTACAATAAGCAATCGATCCATGTTAAATATTGATTTCACCTGCATCTCGTTGGCGTATTTTATTTTATTTTTATGTTCAGTTTGTTCTGACACAGACTTGTTGTTAATATTATATAGTTACGCATAATTTCAGTTTCAGTGAAATTATGCGTAACTATACTCCATTTGCGATAACATTAGACGTTTAAATTAGCACATTTTACAGCCCGTTCAACCGATTTTGACTTCTATTGTGTTCGTAATATGACAAATGGTAGCTGTAGTAAACAGTAGGTTTTGGTACCTAACAGGTTTATGCTTTTTATGTCATCCTTATGTTTACGGGATAGAACTCAAAATTGGTTGAACAGTGTGAATTGTTTAACAGTGTTTTTGTTTGGCAGATGATCATGTGATACACAAGTCGGTACTGTATAATCAACTTATGGTATTCCCAGTGCTGGGACACAGGCCTCCTTTCTGTGAGAAGCAGTGGTTGGTGAACCACCACGCGGCCCCAGTACGGATTGGTAGATAGCAAATGGTCTTAGAAATTTTGGTTCTAGGATATGCCAGTTTTCTCACGACGTTTTTCTTCACGGTTTTGAGAGCAGTGGTGATGAAATAATTAGTCGACTGCGGGAGAGATTTTTCGAGCGTATGTATGTATGACCATTTTTATAGCACGTTCTACAGCCCAAACGGCTTGCAAGGTTATATCATATGAGGTGTCGTTAGATGTCTCAATTGTGGAAGTGACATAGGCCATATAAGTTTATAAAATGGCGCCCCCCCCCCCTAAAAAAGTGGGTGATACAATTTTTTTTCGTTGTACTATCAATATGGGTATCAAATGAAAGCTACTAAAGAGACCATCCCAAAAATATATATATTGTAACACTTTTATGTTCCTATTTTGGTAAAGGTTTATTTATTTTAGCAAAATTAATAATCCTTTACCACATAACTTATTACGAGAACTCTTTCATTACAAAAACTAAAAAGTCTGAAATAAAACAAATTATTATAAAAACTAAAACCCGGCTAGTAAAAATTAATTAACTGAATAGAAAAAAACAAGCTCTAGACACACAGTGCACAGAGGGGGTTCCGGGGTGGTCTTTTAAGACGTAACGGGGTTCCAGGTGGTGACCAGGGTGGTTTTAGTGAAGTAAAAATCCCACACCCCTGGTTTTTCCCAAAACTCCAGACACCTTTTGAAGGTTTCCTCCCGTAAACAAATAAAAAGATATAATTAATGTTTTAAATATTATTAGGAAAAAAAAAATAAAAAAACCGAATAAAACTTCGTTTGTCACTGCTGGCAGCACCTCATAATTTTTTATGTATTAATTATATCTAGTACTTGCTTTTCTCTTTTCAGTGAATTAATTTTTAGCAACCGGGATTTTTTTCCAAAGGAAAAAACACTAGGCTCCCTCCCTACTCCTGCACTCTGTGCGTACCAATTGTTTGCTCTTATAATATTCTAAACATCTACACAAGTGTAGCGAAAATATCTCCTACCAATTCAAACACAATTGATCCATTCATATACAGGGTTACAGGAAAAGTCGACCTAGATCCGTTAAGGGCGTGTAGTACACATCATTTCTGAATGATTTCACTATGGAACCCCCCATCCTAAACTTAACCGTTTTCGAGATTTTCGAGTTTTAATTTTTTTTATGAAAATGCCCAATTTTTCGGCTATTGAATTGAATATTTTGAATTTTTTTTACTCTTATGATTATTTTTTTGGTTTTTTACATGAAAAATTTTTTTGTTTTTTTTTTGTTTTTTTTCAAAATATTCAATTCAATAGCCGAAAAATTGGGCATTTTCATAAAAAAAATAAAACTCGAAAATCTCGAAAACGGTTAAGTTTAGGATGGGGGGTTCCATAGTGAAATCATTCAGAAATGATGTGTACTACACGCCCTTAACTGATCTAGGTCGACTTTTCCTGTAACCCTGTATATTTTCGCAAAAGGATAAGTTCAAATTAGAGCAAAGTTGAGCCGTGCCGGAAGCAAGCCGGAATACTGGACCGGACAGGGGCGCTCAGTGTTTGTTAGAGGACTATTACTGACCCCTTTAGACTGAGGTAGACGTACTTATAGACATTTGGGATCTGAGGTATTGGTACTTATGGACAGCGGGATTTGGGGTATAGGTACTTTATGGTGAACGATTGAAACAATTCCGGAGAAGTGGCTGATCAACCCGTGCGGAGTGGATTGCGCTTTGAGAATAAATTAGACAAGCATCACGGAGAATATGATGCTTTAACTGCTTGGACGTATTAATCTTGTAAAATCAAAATCAAAAATGAAAAAATAGAAGAAGTACTAACATGTAGGTGTATTGTGAAGAGAGAAAAGTTTCTGCTGTGGTCTGCAGAAAATGGATACTTCAGTTAAAAATAGTATAGGTTAGGTCTGTGTGATTAATGCTAGGTGTCGTCTAATCTGTGTAGATTACTCGAAATATATAAAAATATTCAGAAAATGGCATAACCAACAAAAATCCATATAAAAAGCCAATTTTAACAGCCTTTCAATATGACATGTTACCTTTTTACGTGAAGTGAGATTTACCTACCAATACTGTTTTCAGTTGACACGTCATAGGTTTGTACTTCATGAAACCATATAGGTCATCTCATTCATACTCCAAGGCTCTCAGATACCTATATATCAAACGGGGTAGATACATGAAGTATTGAGGACTGCGAGCCGTTCCGGTACTTTGAAAGGTGAGGGAGGACAATATAGTATATTATATGGGCTACGGGTATTTAACACTTCGGACTCAACTGGGTTTTTACCCTCCGGCGTGATGTAGCGCAAAAGGTTGCTTTTACATATTATTAGGTATGTCGTGTGCCAACATATTGGCACAATCCGAATTATTAAAATATCCTTTTAGTTGACTAGTTTAGTTATTTGATGGAAACTACGCAATATGAAAAGAACTGAATGTTTTTCATGACAGAGTAGGTTTATCTGTAGAATAGTTAGTATCAGAGTTCATGAAATAATGAAGCTACTATTATATTGCAAATAATTCCAAAAAATAAACATGTCGATCTTCTTGGTAGTTTAAGTAGATACCCAAAGGGCCAATTTCTAAATTGAGAATTTGTAGTTAAGAAGAATTTGGAGTGTGAAACTACACTTTAATTCCAAAGTTTTATTAGGTTTTCATAAATAATTAATATGAGTAACAGAACCGTATTAGAGACTCAAGCATTACTTATGACTGTTTCCAAGCAATCAAATATATCTTTAAAAGAGATTTTTACTATCATGTCCTTTATTCATTCCATTTGTTATTTACTATATTTTTAAATATTATTATAAAATAATAAAAACAAAAAAACAACATTTAAAAATACAAAAAATAGAGGCCCACCGGTATCGGGAACAGGGTCCAAGCTACCGGCGGTCAGCCGTACTGTTTTCTGGATCAGACCCTTGACCCAGCCGCCTAACGAGAGGCTCCTAAGGTGTTGGTCGAGGCTCGTGGCTATTAAGAATAGAATAGAATAGAATAGAATACTCTTTATTATGTACACCATTAAAGTTACAGAAAGTATAGAAGAAGTAAACATTACACTGGGTGACACAATGGGCGGCCTTATCGCTAAAAGCGATCTTTTCAAGACAACCATAAGCCGACACGACTATTGGTACAATGATCGCTGTGTCGACATCCCACATGTCGACAACCTCGCGAGCCAAGTCAAGATACTTGTTTTTTTTTATGATAGCGGTCAAGCGCGAGCCTATTGATAATAATAATAAAAAAACAATGTGATACTGCCATTATCGAGAACTGGGTCGGGCACATAACTGTAGTACAGTACCTCCGATGCCACAAGAGTGTATTTCAGAGCAAGATGCTGATGGATAATCCTGGCTACAAGGTTGTGTCTATGCAAGTACTCTTCGCTAGCTAGACGAGAACAACCAGAGATAATGTGGCAGATCGATTCATCCGGGCGGTGGCATGCCCGACAGATGTCAACCGTACCATCCTTCACAATAAATCTCCGGTAGTTATTCGTCATGATAACTTCGTCCATAATTGTACAGACAAAACCTTCGGTTTCCCCAAAGAGTTCACTGAAACGCAGCCAGGCTACGGACGCTGATTGATCTACATCGGGCCCATGTAGGGCCCGGAAAAAGCGTCCGTGAAGCTCCTTACGTTAAGCTCATTGTTAGGCTCGCGCTTTACCACTATCTCACCTAATGAATTTTAATAAGGTCGATTATTTGTAGGCATCTGTCTCTCGACTCAAGCCTACAAATAATCGACCTAGACATTAACACTTGCCCTCTAAATATAAATAGTTTAACATACAAACTGCTCATAAGTTTACCTACAATATTACAATCGTGATCACAAAATCGGACATATTACGTCCATATCACACATAAGTATCGAAAGATACTACGGTCCCAACTTTTATGTGCCACCATTCGGAGTGAAATTGCCGTGACTGTACATACATATGTGAGTTTTGAGGAAAAATGGGGGGAATCTAGTAAATTATCGCTCCGTCTTAACGGCCGGAACGTCCGAGGGTCACACTCTCGGGAGCTCCTTATCAAAAAGTTGTCAGAAAACTTACTTATTTGTTTTTATCGTCGTCTGGTTTATATTCATGATTTAGTGTATTCTGGTGTTTATTTTTGGTGAAATATAATATATAATAATTTTGCATTTTTGATGTTGACCAATAAAGAATTTTGCAGACAGACATCCACCTGCGAAAGCCTGTATCAGATCGTATTAAGCTCATCACATGCAACTACATATTTTCATATAAATTGTTTAGTAGATTTCTATAAAATATCGTTGTCGTATTGAGGACTTCTGCATGCCTTCGTGATCAAATGATTATATACTGTTTACATGAAACATCCAAAGCGGTCAAAGGAGTACTTGCTGGAATTAGCACACCTAGCTAGCCCTCCGGCGTGATGTAGCGCAAAAGGTTGCTTTTACATATTATTAGATATGTCGTGTGCCAACATATTGGCACAATCCGAATTATTAAAATATCCTTTTAGTTGACTAGTTTAGTTATTTGATGGAAACTACGCAATATGAAAAGAACTGAATGTTTTTCATGACAGAGTAGGTTTATCTGTAGAATAGTTAGTATCAGAGTTCATGAACTAATGAAGCTACTATTATATTGCAAATAATTCCAAAAAAATAAACTAACTAACTAGCCGGTTTTGCGTGTACCAGGACTCCATAAATAGATGAAAATAAATCAAAAGTAGATCCAGTTCACGTTTTTATCAAATTTTAAGAACTATTTGAAGTATACAATAGTTGCAAACGTTTAAAAAACGTTTCACAGAATTACTAGTTGATAAATGTTATTATTCAGTGCAGGATGTCTTGAATGATATTTTTTTGTAATGTACCTTATATCACATTTACATGCTATATTAAGACAGAATGTACATGGATCCTATTTTATAATGTAACCACTTATTTTAATGTACCTACATTCTAAGCAAATAAAGACCTATTCTATTCTATTCAATTCTATATCTGTTATGGACCAAGTCATTAATACGGCTTTATTCATAATGCCCGGGCAATTCGAAAAATCCCAATATGAATAGGCAATAAAAATTAAATACTATTAAAATAATTAAATTGACCGGGCTTTCTGAATAATGCCATCACTCATTGCACTGGGTAATAAAAACATGTGTTTTCTTTTAATTATTGTAATCTTGACTAGATTCATACTGCCCGGATATTATACATAGTGCCCTTATTAATCACTTAGTCCATGACAAATATCCACAACAAAAGTTGCAAAAGATACAATCGACCATGAAATCAGAAGTGGAAAACAAACAAATTAATTCCAAAGAACATTTAAGACGCGTCGGACTATTTTAGAAGTGTCCAACGCCATCTAAAAAAGTTAACAAGCTGTAAAATATAAAGCTACTCGTATTTTTACCGCTGCAAAATGAGAATCTTTGGAAAACAATGCGCTTGCTCGCGTCTTTCAAACATTCCCCCTTTGAAATTTCCTCTTCAAAGCACGAACTGGAAACCGGGTTTTTTGAAATATTGTTCACAGCTACTAATGGAACATGAATTTTTAACCTACTTCGATAGACGCGGCCTAACATGACGTCATAGTTAGTTTACTCCAGTTCGTCTACTTCAAACTCGTAGTAGTTAATAGTTAAAAATAAATGGGCGCTTTTTACGAGGAGGCTTACATATAACCGGTAAAATATAGATGTATTTAATGTAGATACATCCTACCAATCCCTGTGGGATACTGGCGTGATACTAGGTATGTTATTCACTTGGGATGATAAAAAAAACTTTTCACGCTTATGAAGCCGCGATCAGAAGCTAGTTAATAATAAAATGAATATAAAATTTAAAAAATTGGTTTGGTTGAATGTTTCGTACCTACCCATCGATGTTAAAAAGGCACCATAAAAAAAAATTATATATGAATGTGAATGAAAAATGGCGCACCTACGCTATATAATACCATAAGTCCAGATACGCTGTACTGGTATACGGCGTGCGTATATAACTAGCTAGATGTATAAACGTAAATGAAGACGATCAAAGGTCCTTTATGGGGTACCTGTTTGGTCAAACAGACTTTCAGGTATCCGACGCTGCAGGACTTAAATCTACAGTGGAAAATGGCCATCCGAATAGCACGTAGATACCGAACGGTATCTTTTGAGGTGGCAACACTTCTGGCACGCTTTCCACCACTGGACATCCTGGCGGATATGGCCGCGATATGTCCGGATTCGTGCAATGGCGCGATTTGGCGAATGCGCCAAAGTGGCAATAGGGTGCCAGGAATTGCTACCCTTCGGTTGAGGCGGCAGGAACAACGACACGCACTCGACCGGTGGCGCGAGACGCTACAGCAGCCGCAAATCTCGCGCAAGTGCGTTGTCGAAGCCGTTCTGCCGCACTTCGAAGCCTGGCTGAAAGGAGAGCGCATCTCTTACAGGCTCACTCATACTCACAGGGTACTGACCGAGCACGATTGTTTCGGTGAGTACTTGAATAGGATTGGGCGAGAGGCCATGGCTAATTGGCACCACTGTGGAGTTGACCTTGATTATGCACAGCACACGCTCGAGGAGTGCCCTGCGTGGGCCTTTGAGCGGCAGGTCCTGGTCACCAGGATCGGGCGAGACCTGTCTTCGCCAGCAGTTATGAGTGTCATGCTGGCAGAGACAGAAAACTGGAGGGAAATGGCCTCCTTCTGTACGACCGTGATGGTCCAGATGGAGGTCGCCGAGCGCTATCGTTTCTCGGAAAAGAAGGCGTCGGGGATGCAACCGCGTTACCAAACCAAAAGCAAACCAAAAATTGTGTACCATTGTTTCACTCACCACATATCTGACAGGAATCGGTATATAAAAGAACAGACCCCTAGTTTACCGCTGCTGCGTATCGCAGTTTTGCGGGTATAGACCTTGTAGGATCCCAGAGGCGCAGCATTGCTCATGGGCCCCAGTATTGCGTCTTGGCTTGTGGTCTGCAGGCCTGTATTCAACAGTTTTTATTTGATACCCACATCATTGCAAAAACGTAAAAAAAATATTTTGGTTCCCTTTTTTGGGGTCGAGGGGAGGATAATAGAAAATAATAAGCCTATATCACTCCCACAATGAAGACGAAGCCAACGACATCTCATAAGTCATAATCCTTTAAGCCGTTTCGGATGTAGAGCGTGTTATAGAAATGGACATACATACTTACGTTCTAGAAACATAACCCACCCGCAAATGGGTAAAAAGACGAGAGTTTATGTATGTGTATGCAAAAAGTCATGCCATGTTATATCTTCACGAATCTTGGTTTAGTGGCAGAAAATTCCTAAGGCATTTCAAGTCCATCTTTAAGCCTTTGTAATTCATGAAGGTTAAATTAATAATAATGAATCCTCCCTATCCCACATCTATAAGACCAAGATTAATTCTAAGCCGCTATTTAAAACCGCATTTGGTAGAAATAGTTGATATAACTGCACTTTGAATTGGCAGGGCGCCAGACCATTGCTTTGGTATTTACTTGTGTGGCAACAGTAATCTTTTGGCCTAGTTAGCTTAGCTATTCACTAGTTTGAAAAGCAGCAGCAGAATAAATGTTAATTAGTAGAAGTGTTTGTGTGTCTTGCATGGTGGTTTTATAAAATTATACATTATCAACAGTCTGGAGGTACCAGTAATCCATACAGGTTAAGTAAAATCTATAATTCCATTCAAATACTATAAATGTGAAACGATTCTGTCTATTTTTTCACCTCTAGCCTGCTGAATTTAATGAATTTTGGTAATGCGATTGTGAGAGATTGATTGATGATTGTTTCCATGGAGATAATAGTAGTTTATGCAATGGTCATATAATAGGGGTTATTAAAACACGAGCGTGTGTTTATCACATGAAGCGAAGCCGAATGTGATAATAATAACACGCGAGTGTTTTATTAAATAATTATATGCCGTTGCATACACTATTTTATCTTCATTCATATGGTTGTAATAAAACAAAAGTGGAAACGGATAAAATATGTGTCATGGCGGGCAATTTAGATTCTCATTGCGTATGACTGCGCAGCGCGCGCCTCCATAGACAATGACACTACTTTTCTACATTAAGTCAATGAGCCCATAAGCGCCAATAAATTAAAAAGTAAAAGTGTACTTTAAAAATTAAAAAGTTATTTTATGATGCAGTTGTTTGAAAATCGAAGGAAAATGTTGCACTGTAATGGCTTTTTTGTTTTTTAATTTCACCTGTCCACGAATATAAAGTACGTGTTTATACAATATTTTTTGAATTCATATTTGGAACATTACGTTGTGAGTGTAGATAAAATACTTTTTATTGCAGGAGTAAAGTTCCTTTGAATTAATTTCCGTAGTTCATGCGGGGGAAGCCAAATATCACGTAATAACACGATATCCAAGGCATCTCAGCACAATTATCACACTTATGTAATAAACATACATGCATAAATATAATAATTGAGACTTATCTTTGTCTGGATTAATGAATCTTCAATAAGAAACATTTTTTTCTAATTGGTGCAGTTGAGCCGCAGATTAGCCTCCAGACAAACTCGAAAAAAATTGCATTCTCTCTTTATAACATTAGTAAACATATAATAAGTCAATACTAGAGTGGATGGCTGTAAGAGTTGTGGAATACCAAAAAATCTATTACATTCCATTCTCTCATTGCACAAAACACATTTTTGAGTCGGCAAAATAAGCTTCGACATTTTAAAATTCAACGAATATGAATTCCAATTCTTGCGGAATTAGTCCGCGAGCATCAAGGCAATATGTATGCAAACAATTTCAAATCGCATGGAGGCACTAAATATTTTAACTCATAGTAGTAGTTGCGGAGTTTCATGGAAGTTTGCTAGTGGTCTAACTCAGAGGTCCGCCAACCTTTTTTTGTGTCGTGGACCACTTGGCGTTTTTTTTTTGTTTTGGTGGGCACCTAGAATTTTAATCTTTTTATTTTTCATTTAAATCGGGAGCCCGTTAAATACGAAAATAACAAGTTTTTTTCATTTTGCCACCACAATGCGAAGGGCGTGCAAGGACAAGACAATCTGAAAACAAAAATAAGGGCAAAGCGAGTTCTAACAGGCACCAGAACGGGATCGCTTTCATGGAATCCGGTGTCTTGGACCAGAATTTACCTCTAATGCGCATTTATTTTTCTTTGTCATAAACCAGTTGCAGATCTGTTTTGACCTCCGGGGTCCAAGTCTCCACTTTGGAAATCACTGGTCTAACTTTACCTAGGACGGCTAAACTCCGCCGAGGAAGCGTGGAAGCCTATTGTAGGAACTTTGTTACCTAATATGTATGTTAATTTTATGTTATGTTAATGGGCTTTTATACCTGTAGGTACGAGTATTTAGAGTATTATTAAAGCTTGCGTGTTTTTAGTATAATTTTAATTAAGGTTTTAAGGAAATAATAAAATAGCCTATAAAAAAATAATACCACAATAAGCCTGTATTATCTTAAGTAATTAGTATATGTTGTTATGAGCTGTTACCATGCATACTACTTGCGCCTTCTTGACAAGTAATCTGGTCCTAAATGCGATCCAGGGTCTGATGATAGAACTGTAAGATGGCCATGAGAACTCTGTAATTAAATGACGCAACCCCATCAAGTTTGGGCTCGTTTGATTTGTCTTGACCAGGTGTCATTCCATGTAAGGGATAGCGGTAGTTAAAATGTCAAAATTTAAGGGATTTATCACTTGCCATTCCGATAGCGTTTGATATTCCCATACATTTTTGTCCTTTTTTCAATCGCTATCGTGACGCTTTCGATGATAGAATGATTGTTAAGAGCCTAAGGGCTCTGGTCCTAAATGATATCCAGTCTCTGATGATGGAGCTGGAAGGTGATCATGGGAACTCTAGTTCGATTAATTGATAGTAGACACTCGACTGTCGATTGTCAACAGTAGCTAGTTGATATTCGTCAGTCGATTGTCGATAGTAGATAGTTGATACTCGTCAGTCGATTGTCGTTAGTTGATATTCGTCAGTCGATTGTCGATAGTAGATAGTTGATACTCGTCAGTCGATTGTCGTTAGTTGATATTCGTCAGTCGATTGTCGATAGTAGATAGTTGATACTCGTCAGTCGATTGTCGTTAGTTGATATTGGTCAGTCGATTGTCGATAGTAGATAGTTCATACTAGTCAGTCGATTGTCGATAGTTGATACTCGTCAGTCAATTGCCGATAGTTAATACTCGTCAGTCGATTGTCGATAGTAGATAGTTGATACTCGTCAAAGGATTGTCGATAGTAGATAGTGATACTCGTCAGTTGATTGTCAATAGTACATAGTTGATACTCGTCTGTCGATTGACGATAGTCGACAATCAACTAGTTTCTCAAAAAATATAGTTTCCATACCATAGCCAATGAAGTGCGAAAACAAGAATTCAAAAATTCACCGAAGTAAATCCTTAGTTGGACCGTATACATTACGTATTCGGTGGGCATGACTTATTCATAGTTTATGTGCCTCAGGGTGCGTGGCGCGCTATGGTCAGCACTCAGGTATTGTGGCCACGTTACACTGAAAGATCGGCGAATATTTATTAGTAGATTTATTTCGCTTGGTTTCTGAAAGTAGCGAAGTGAATTTAAATATTTATGTTTAAATAAAATTTTGTCGGGTGGTAAAATAGAATAAAACGTTGTGATTTATAACACTTTTGCTTTCTTTTCTATTTTTTGTAGGGATTTCGAATTTAGGATGTAAGCCAAAACCGCTAATTCACATGGTCATTTGCATGAAAATTGCAAGTGACCAATTTATTCATTTATTTTTATATACTTTATTGCGTACCAAGACAAATACAACCAAGGTCCATAGCTATACTGTGAATAGATATTAACATAACGCATCGACATTTAAAAAGAGAGAGTCATTTAATAAATAACAAGGATGACACTCTCAAGTAACGATATTTTTCAAAAGTCAACGTGCCATAATCGTTTCCTGTTACAGGAAAATAACAGAAAAAGATTACTCCTGAATAAGTTATATTAGCATCCCCAAAAAAAAACTTGTCCTTTGAAACATTAGGCACTGTCTTAATACATGGCGATCATCGCGGGGACACGCGATCGTCGCGTTCATTTGTATGGTATACGAAAGCGTTGTCGCGCCGACAGAGAGCGCTTTTCGATTTAGCCATACAAACAAACGCGACGCGGACGGTCGCGTGTTCTCGCGGTTATCGCGTTGTATTAAATTAAAACAGCGCCTTAAAACTACATCTGTTGTTATAAGACATTAGCTGCCGACCAACAATTTCACATCTCTATCTTACTTATTTCTGCGTCCAGATGCTCTTCCGTCTTCGTAATCAAACACCCTGAGAGAGTTGTTCGTTTAGTTCAGTTTAAATGAGGTTTTCTCGAAGACTAAAGTTTTAACACAATTAGCTTACCCGCTTGACTTATCGCTCAAGGTGCGCTTGTAACAATAAGGAAAAGCTTCGTCTAGATAGTTTAGAGAAATTGTAAAAAAATATGAGTTTGTTGCTAAATGTGTTAAGAATAAATTATGAGTATGAAACGGATTGATCACGTGACATTTCGATAGTTAGATAATCTAGCTGTCGAAATGTCACGTGATCAATCTATGATATTTCATAGCGATAGATTATGATATTTAAAACCGTTTTTTTTTATTTTAATTTTTGAACTTGGATACATTTTAATTTTTTATTTATTTTAAGACATTACATAAGACATTCAAAATGTAATTGTGTTTTATTTAATTTATTGTATTATTTTAGCTATTATTGTAATTATAATTTTGTCTGCCTAAATTGGTGAAACACGGTTGACTGCGCATTCAGCTGACATCTAGAAGTGTATTTTTGTGTACTGTGTTGAGCAATAAGTTAATTTGAATTTGAATAGCGTTTGACATTCCCATACATATTTGCCAAATTTCCAATCGCTATCGCCATACTTTTGGTGATAGTATGTCACTTGTCTAGGGCCTCAGGTAAAGCTGTCGACTTATCCTTCATTGATCAGATACTCTAGACAAGTGTCATTCAAAATGTCATTCGAAATGTCATAAGGGATTCATTACGTGACATTTCGATAGTTGTAACGATTAGGGGCCAGGCAGGTAAATTAAACTCTCGAAGAGAGGGTAGATACAACAATTTATTTTAAGAAATAATTATATAACATTTTAATAGTAAGACTGCAAGACTGGTGTGAGTTCTCGACATCGAGCGCGTGTTAGGTTCTAGACCGCCGTAAGAAAACTACTAGTGAAGAAACCCAATCTGGGGTTCTTCTCTACCAGACAACTTTCGGTGTTGCTGCAAGTCTGTGACTGGACAACCTGCGTGTTACCCTCCGACACGAAGATCGACCTACCTACCTGACTGCCACCAGTCACCTACGTTCTGAAACTACCAGGATAGTGGTTGTCTTACGGCGGTCTAGAACCTAACACGCACTCGATGTCGAGAACTCACACCACTCTTGCTGGGTTACTTTTAAAATTTTATAAAATTATTTCTTAAAATAAATGATTGTAACTACCCTCTCTTCGAGTTTAATTTATCAGCCTGGCCGTTTTTACAATCGCAATCGCAACGCTTTCGATGACAGAATGTCACTTTTCTAGGACCTTTGTTGACCATAATTTCATTAGTCCACTGGACTAGAGTCTCTGAGGATCTAGACAAGTGTCATTAGATGTTAGCGATGGCGATGGTCAAAATTCCACAATGTAAGGAATTGATCACGTGGCATTTTAATAGCGCTTGACAATCTCGTACATTTTTGAAATTTGTCAAATCGATATCGATCAATTAACCCTTCCTTGCTGGCTGATAGCACAGTATGCTTTATGGCATTGCTTGTGGAGTCAATTTTCTTTTACGCAAACGCTTCAACTAATCAGGGACAGTTTCCTACGCGTAAGCTATAAAATCTCGCCTAGCTTCCCCTACACTATCACCGAAAATTCTCGATCACGCACCCGCGTATGATTTAGTCACGGCAAAGTGTCTTACCGGGTGAAATGTTACTAAAGTTGAAGACACACCGAGAATACTAAAGACCCATGTAAATGTTGTTCTTGATATTTATATCGGCAAGTTCGCGAGTTGGGTTCGGCCGTTCGGCCGTAATCGTGTCGGGAATTAGCACCGTAAATCATGTTCGAACTTTTTTTGTTTCTGATAAATTACTCGTGTGTGAGTGGATTATATTTGATGGCGGAATTAGTGGATGCTGTAATATGATATGATGTTTGGGTTCTGTATCTATTTGTTTCAGAGACGTGGTCGCTCACAATAGGCCTCTTCAGAAGGCTTAAAGTCATCCAAAGGGCAATGGAGAGGGCTATGCTCGGCGTTTCTTTGCGTGATCGAATCAGTAATGTAGACATCCGTAAGAGAACCAAGGTTACCGACATAGCCCGAAGAATTGCCAAACTTAAGTGGCAGTGGGCAAGGCACATTGCTCGCAGAACGAATGGCCGTTGGGGTCGAAAAGTTCTAGAGTGGCGACCGCGTACTGGAAGACGCAGCGTTAGAAGGCCTCCTTCTAGGTCAATCTAGTCAAGGCTGTGGGAGTCCGGTGAATGTGAAACGTACAGGACCGATGAGTGTGGCGACGTTTGGGGGAGGCCTATGTCCAGCTGTGCACGTCTTTCGGCTGAAATGATGATTTATTTGTTTCACTTGCGCATGAAAAAGAAACAGAAAATAATTTCTTGTGATTGTACATCACTTATTTTAAGTTTCTTTACATTGTATTTGGTGAATGTCACTGGACACACCATCTGACAAGCAATTGGGGTCTTTGATTGCCATAAATTCGCTGAGCAACCTTTTGTAATATACAAAAGCTTTTGTAGTATATAAAGAAAACAGTGCAGCAAGTGAAGAATCACCTTGGGTGCTATTCTCTAAGGAAACAGCCTTGAGCGCAGTGCTGTGCCAGCGACGAATCTACAGTTTGGTATTCGCTAAGCCGCGAATAGCGACACTAGCGCTCTAAGCTGTGACGGCCGTGAGTTTGAACTACTCAATGTCGAGCAAGTTGACAGTTCTTCATACATTTTGGTATTCCGTAAGAAAAAACAGCGTCGAAGACGCTCGCAGCCTGGCTTACAGCCTCGTTTTTATGTGTCAAATCCAAAAGCCACTATTTCTGCGCGTAATTCTTCTTGGATTTTAATCTTACTCATATTGTAAAAGTTTATGTCAAAGTTTCGATATAATAGATGTGTGTGTGGATGTATGTTTGTTACTCCCGGGCGGATCTGGATGCAATTTTGCATAGAGATTATAGTCTGGAATAGCATATAGCCTACTTTTCATCCCGATATAATGCACCCTTGGGATAAGACGAAGCCGCTGGCAGGGGCTCGTTATAAAATAAATTATTTCGATTAATTAAAAAAATGGCAGCTCGGTTATTTAAATTTACTTTTATTAGAAGAAGCTAAGAAAATTAATGATTCTAACAGACGAGAGGATTAGCAACGTTGAAAACAATATCCCCGGGATATTGACTTTATCCATAGTTTCTGGCTTTCTTAGGATTAAATAACATATTGGAAAACAATTTAGCTCTTAGCGTATAGGCATTTTATGTTTCATATGAATGTAAACTTATATATTATGTAACTAACTGATGCCCACAACTACGTCTGTGTAGCATTAGTACTTCGACTAGCCATTTTTTATATAAGGCAATAATATTGAAGGTATATGGGCCGCCTTATTAGAGAAACTATTATTTCACCATTCAAACTTCCACCCCACCGAAAGATTTCCATGATAAAAATTATCCTATTAAGGCAATAGGATAGTTACCTACGGTCTCGAAACTGTTTCCACATCAAATTTCATCTAAATCGGTTCACCGGTTTAAGCATGAAAAGGTAACAGACAGAGTTACTTACGCATTTATTATATTAGTTTGGATTTCACAGGTTAATTAGTAGCTTTTATTATTAAAATTATGAGTCATAAATATATTTGAGGACATTCAATATTAAGTAAGATTTATTGCGATGTGAATCATTTTTATTGGTCCGGCTTCATCATCATATTAGCCC
This sequence comes from Orthosia gracilis, assembly GCA_947562075.1. Taxonomy (NCBI): domain Eukaryota; kingdom Metazoa; phylum Arthropoda; class Insecta; order Lepidoptera; family Noctuidae; genus Orthosia; species Orthosia gracilis. The sequence goes on from OX387266.1 coordinate 33,065,251, forward strand.
AAAGACGTCCTCTGCTGGACATAGGCCTCCCCCAAGCGTCACCACATTGACCTGTTCTGTGCGTCTCGCATCAAGCGGAACCCCGCAACCTTCATAACCTGCCTTCCAGCTACATGCTGAATCTTAATTGGCCTAATTCTTATTTGTACAAGCAAACATGTGCATTAAGACTGCAAAACGGACACATTATACATCCTTACTAATATTATAAATGTGAATGTAAGTTTGTTTGTTACGCTTTCACGCAAAAACTACTGAACCGATCATCATGAAACTTTGTACATATATTCTTTGAGGTATTAGAAGTAACATAGGATACTTTTTATAATAATAATAATAAAAAATGGCTTCACTGCGAGCGAAGCCGGGTAAAAGCTAGTAATATATATTTTGAGTAATAAAAAAAACTTAAAATGACAAAACTCAAGATTTATTTATTGAAATATTTTCCAGTAATAAAATTTTATTCTATAATAAATACCCTTTTAGTTTCTAATCTCAAGTATTTTTTTTAGAATCTTTTATCACTAAGTTAGTATAATTTAAGTAACTTATGCCAATAGTAGTGATAATCTTTCAGTACTTTCACTTAAATTTGTATTACAATTTCTTAACATCTCTCATAAACTAAACATAATATCTGTGTGTATAAAAAATAAATATTAAAATCATGTTCCATGTATTCAACTTAGTGCAGTGCTTAGGTCTCTCTTGACCAAGACTCTGTTATTTCCTGATACATATCCAACATCGTCCACTGGTTGGCAATAAGGAGTTGCTGGTTTTCCAAGCGCCTCTCTTCAATAGCGAAAAAACATTTAGTTAATCTCCATTTGTGAATGGTGTTTGTGAAATGAGCGTTGGATTAGATAGCCTCGTACCGTTAGCAAACGACGCCTACAAGGAGCTGTGAACATAAACATGCAACAAATTACTATTTAGAGGTAAAAAGATATGCAGGATACTAATGTATAACAACATCAATTCAGCTCTCTCTTTCTGAAGGAATATATATTATAGGTTACACATTTTAGTATTGCAGGTTAATTGATATGGTTTTGGCTACTGTTAAAAACCCCAACAACTTGTTCCAGCCTGGGAATTAACAGTGAGAACACTATTTAATTATCTAGAGCAATTCTTACACTGAACCAACAATTAAGCTAAACTTACTTGTAGAGGCAATTGAGGCAACTCTCCTATGAGGAACTACAGGTCGTCAAATAGTAATACGAAATATAAACAAGTTAGTGAAATATAAAAAAATAACATACCTAGTAAGACGTTTCTAAAAACCTCCCCACTTGTTTTGTGTTCGTCAAGATGGCCCTGATTTTACATCCTGTAAATGTATTTCAACGCAGTACTGTTATATTTTATCTTAAGATAAACATATTATATATTTCTTGGACAACAATAATATTGTCACATTGTCACTGTACATATACTACATAATAATACTCACATTTCACACATCCACAGAATGTTAAAATAAATCGTTGTGAAAACATTAAAAATTTCAAACTTGAAAATAGTTTTAAATATAAACAAAAATTATCAAATAAAAATATAGTCGGTTGCGATTTTGAGTATGGTGACAGCGTCACAGCTCACAGAGCGTTGCTTTTACTTACGAAATAGGCAATGGAATTGTCATTCAGCCTTAAGATGTATTAATAAAAATGCATTATTTAAACTCTTATAACTATGGAATCGTTTGTACTTTCACTCTATTACTTAAAATACATAAAAGTAGACCTGTATTATACATTTTAGGAACATAAAACTCTCAGTCGAGATTTATCGATTATAATTTAAATATTTTGTTTAAAGCTCTAATTCGTTTACGAAAATGTGACGGGAGATGTCAGCCTACAGTTCGTCGACGACCATAACCGCGTTAGAGAATACCGTTTAAATCAGCGCTGCACGATCGGTCGATTTCTAAGCTGTCTCACTGACGAGCTCATCGATGAGCACAGCCAAAAAATTGTCTCTTAGAGAATAGCATGGCTGATTGAATTACTTATTAATTTATCCCTTACGGAGTTCAAAATTCATATCCTGAATGCTTTACAACAACAACTTATAACGCAGAACATACTTAAGGCGAAGTTTTTAAATAAGTTATCTAAAAGGTCATCCAGTTATTAAACTTAACAAACTCGACATGCTCCTAGAAAACGTGAACCTTTTATTAAAACGCACATATCACAGTTTGTTCAAAATGTTAGAATGCTTTACCCTTACTTCTGAAATTAACTTAGAGGAAGACCTTTTCATAACTCGCCATAAATTCATGTTTATACAATTATGAGTTGGCGTATGGGACGAAATTGAATAATTTTCGAGTCATAAATATTAAATTACATTAAATAGCCTTTCGCCATAACCTGCATAATTATATTGGTAAGTGAATACTTGCATCGGCATTATTGTATTATATGGGTCACCAACACAAGTCAACAAAAATTATGAAATTATAAAGTTTTGAGATGATTTCTTGTGATTTTTCTGATTCAATTTCACACAAAATTTTGCATTTGTTTACTCTTAAAATATATTTTTTGAGTTCCGTAGTAAACAAGGAACTCTTATAGTTTCGTCATGTCTGTCTATCCGTCTGTCCTAGAAAGTAGTAGTTAGTACTAGAAAGCTATAATTTGGCATGGATATACATATTAATCACGTCGCCTAGGTCGCGGCTGAGGGTTGGAGGCCGCGGAGGGAGAGGAGTATTACAGTGCGCGGATCTCCCTACCTTCCGCGGATTTTACGGGGTCGCCACCGTATGATGATGGACGCGGTGTGGCTGCAAGCGAGGTCCCTATCCATTGCAGCCGAAAAGTGGTAGGTTGTGGGGCCACTAACCTGACCCGTCACATGGGACCAAGGGTGCAATACACGGGGTCGCCCTGGGGTGGTTACGGCGTGTAATGTGTTCTGGTGCGCCGGTGATGAGGGGATCCCCTAGAGGAGGGTACGGTAATAAACAGCCGCGGCGGGTTCGCGGTAAGTGCTTACGCGTGCCCGTGTTCTCGCCATAAGCGGTACAGGAGGACACCATGGAGTTTTAGTGGATCGGGGTCCCACATAACTGCGCTATCTTCCCGTGGTGGCGCAGTAAGCATATGCATTGCTCCACGGTGGAAAAAAATCATAGGAAGGGTAAATAAGGGTAGGGTAGGTTGGGTAGTTGGGTCGGTAGGGTCAGTAGGGTAGGGTAGGTAGGTAGCCAGTTGAGGGGAGAGAAGCTGTGGAAGACAGCTAGTAATTAGTAAATTAAGAAGAGGATCACAGGGCAGCTTACTTAAATGAAGTTCATAAAATGCGTAATAGTAGTTTATGCAACGGTCATATAATAGGGGTTATCAAAACAGCTGTGTGTGATAATAGTATCGCACAAGTATTTTAATACCTAATTATATGCCGTTGCAGACACTATTTCATCTTCACTCATACAGTTGAAATAAAACAAAACTGGAATTGGAAAAAATATGTGGCATGGCGGGCAATTTAGATTCTCATTGCGAATGACTGCGCAGCGCGTGCATCCATAGACAATGACACTATTTTTCTACATTAAGTCAATGAGCCCATACGCGCAAATAAATTAAGAAGTAAAAGTGTGCTATAAAAATTAAATAGTAGATTGTTTATCTAGGGAGCAAACAACTATTTTAAAGGCGAGAGTTTTTTTTAATCCTGAGTGCAGCGATGGATTCAAACTACGAAACTCGAGCTTAAAATAGTGTTGCTCCCGAGGTGGAACCTCTACTTTTTATCACCCTCTATGAAAAAATAAGTAAGTGCAACTTAAGAACAAGAACGTTACTTTTCATTGCTCAAATACGATCAGGAACCATGAGACAACATAGAAATAATTAGAGGCTAATGGTTATATTTGAACAATTATCACAGTTTTCCAGCCAGTCACTACTTCAATACAATGTTTTCTTGCGGTCTGCAATAGAATTACAACCACTCATTAGCCATTCACCTCATACATTCATCGTAATCGATATTAGTGATGTAATCCTATTTTGGACCGCATGGTTTGAGATTCATTTCATTGCATTGAATGTGGATCCTTAGGGGTTAATGAGCTATTTTAGTCCCTGTTTACGAAGAATTAACTAGCTCTTGTTGAATAGTTGTGATAAACATGTTATTTTATGATGCAGTTGTTTAATAATCGTAGGAAAATGTTGCACTGTAATAGTTTTTTATTTTTAAGTTACCCTGTATACGAAAAAAGTACGTGTTCATACAATATTTTTTAATTAATATTTGGAACATTACGTTGAGAGTTTAGATAAGAACTGAAATTGAGTAAAATTTTCTCTTAGTAAAGATCTTAAATGGCATAATCCAACTACACTATGCTTCGTGCCACTAAATGAAACTTTCAGTTTCCAGTCCCCGCGGCAACCCAACCGATGATTTGAAATACTTTTCAACTTCGAATAACCGTTTAAAAGTCGCAGCCAAACGAGAAAACTTGGCATATTTAAAATATTTAGTATTCCCAATGTTGAGCAAATCGTACAGAAACTCACAATTACCTAATGTATTGTAAAACCTGACTTTCGTATCGTAAATTTTCTATAGGAGATACGTGCTTTGTATTGGATAGGAGGCACATAAAATATTTTCTGATTTTGCGGTTAAGGGGAAAGCGATTGGGAAACCCGCGAAACATATGTTTTTTCTTTTTGCAATTATGCTGCAAATAAATAGGTTGTATTTTTTAAGATTTTCGCTAACAGAACAAAATATGCATTTACCGAATATTCATTGAAAGCTTTAAAAAATTGATAGTTAATTTTGATTGATAAAAAAACATCTATTATATATCTTTTTTAACTTAGAGTAATGTACCCTATGTCGTGATTTTATTAAAAATAAACGGTCAATTTGAATTTGGAAAATTGTATTGATGATTCAAATACTAAGTATGTATATTTATTTGTTTATTTATTGGTTCACCAACAATTTTTTACACTGGTATTATGCTAAAGGTAACATGCAATAAAATAGAGTACAATAGTGTAACAATCACTTATAGGTAAACTCCGCATGCTTTAAGTATAAGTTGCATATGAGAGATAAAAAAGAAAAAGCAAACTAATCTAAAATTATTATTGAAAACACGCGACTTCATAGATATCTAATCCAAATCGAGATGTGTATACTTCAGTAAAAAAAAATTTATACCATTCCCCCTCTAAAAAGCTTATTTTAATCACTGAAAACAGTGAATAAAAAGCACTTTTAATCACTGTTCTGGTGTTTGAATTTAGAACACACCAATATATATTTGACCTCCATCTCAATGCAATACAACCTACTTGCGCATAAAATACTCGATACAAACTTCTTGTGCAAAGAATATTCGAATTTCAAACTCCTTCGTCGATTTAATTTTGAGTTTCTTTATATTTAGGATTTTGATAATGATTTTATTTTGGTCTAGGATGTTTAGTGAATACTTATTTGGATTGTAATTCTAATATTAATTGCATTGGTGTTTAATTAATTATAATTATGTAACTTAACGGAGGTGGTCACTGGCCCCTGAAACACAGGTGCTGTTTAGGTAACTCAAACTCAAACGCTCAGCTTCAATTTACAAAAAATGTGAAACCCTAAGTTTTCTCATTTTCTGTAAATTTTGAAGGTAATAAACCATTTATTTATTTATTATTATTCCTTGTGCTTTTGGCTTAAACCCTTCTTTTTCTCGAAGTCATGGTATAAAATATAGTATGCAACTCTTGAATAAAACGGCTTTATATCACGAGGGCCATGAATCACTCGCGTCCTTCAGGATTCTAACACTTGAATCACGAGCATAGCGAGTGATTCAATCATCATGAATCACTCCCTACGGTCGTGATTCAGTCGTTAGAATCCTTCATCTATGGCCCTCGCTTTAAAACCGTCCTTTATTCACTAGTTGCATAATATACTATTTTTCAATAGCGAATAACTTTTTCACTCATTTAAAATCTTAATCATGTCCTTTAGAACCGTAAGATATCTATGAATTTCGAGTGCTATCGCGTTGCATCCCCTTAATCTTAAATTATCCTTTATAACGATTTGGTAGCATCTGGGAGAATGCATAGTGGGATTTCCGAAACGATATCTGGAATGTGGGCTAGCAATAAAATGGATTGCAATTGCAGTGTTCTATTTCTAGCGTCTATACGAGTACAGACAATGGACGATAGAGGGAATTTAGTGATGTGGAGTTTCTTTGTTTTGAGTTAGTATCTTCTGTCTGAGGTAGAAATCTTACGGTATCAAATCCATACATATGTAGGTATCTACGTCAACGCTTCGCCATTTCATGTGTCAAGTGATTTTTAACCGACTTACCAAAAAGGAGGAGGTCCTATGTTCGACTTCGTGTTATTTTTTTTTTCTGTGTTTTCACCGATATCTCCGTCAAATGCCTCCGTCAATTGTGGACCGATTTTGAAAGTTCTTTTTTTGTTTGAAAGAGTATGTTTCGAAATTAGTCCCATTTTAATTTGGTAAAGATCTGATGAAGAACTCCGAAGATAAACGGCAGATCTCTTCAATAAATAACGCCAAATCTCTCGGGATTGCTGCAATCGCATGTCTGATTATTGATTATACCATTTCATAACATAACATCACGCCAGTATGCTCTTAAGGGGTACGCAGATCTCTCATTTCACCGATTATGTTTAAGTTTCATGATATTCGGGTTATCTATTCTGGCGTTAGGGTAACTTACTAAACTACTTGCCTATTAGATAGATAAAACTAAAAAGTGAAAAATAAAAACTTCTTTACAAAAAAATACCACCGACTTCCATATGAGAAAACTACATAGTGAAAAATAATTTTATTTTTGGAAGTCGGTGTCCATAACGGAAAGAAAATGGTACCTCCGAAAGACACCGACTTCCAAAAATAAAATTATTTTTCCCTTTGTAGTTTTCTCATATGGAAGTGGGTGGTATTTTTTTTGTAAAAAATGTTTTTTTAACGTCTAATGCTAAAATTAGTTACGATTCACGCATGTATTCTAATAGTTAAAATACGCCCGTTTGAACGATTGCTTATACGCGTTTACCGTACAAGGAAAACGCCCTTTTTTGTACCCGGAAATAGCCGAGTTCAAAAAAGTACCAGTCTACATGGTCGTGACGAAAACAAAATTCAATATTTTTACACTCGATGAAAACCAGACGAAAATAACATTGAAGACGAAAGCTTATCATGGTCGTATTTCAGCTAAGTAGTCGCAACAAAGTGCCATCTTCTGCCTTCTATGTTTACATACCGGTATTTATGTAAGGGAATTAAGAAACTTGGTAGCACATACATATACTGTGTAAGTTCCGTGACAATTTGCAAAGTGAAAACATGTAGTGAGGGTGTAATGTTTCAGTGTTAAGTAGAAGTTATAGTTTTACGGTAGGTACATTTTCAGGTTATGTAATTTATTAGACATAAAACGTATTGTACTTCGTAGCACAACCATGAACTCATTCATTGTAACTTTAGATGATAATAAAATCCTTTTAATTTGTACTATTTTATACCACTAATTAGAAATTGTATACCTCTCAATTATCGCAGATATACAGGTTACCACGTTAATGTTTCAGCTGGCATATAAGCTGATGAAACGGCAGCATGGCTAAAAATTTGTACTGATTATGTACTCCTATTTCATTATAGGTAAATTGTCGTAAATATTTAGAAAAGCAAAAAAAAACGATTTTCTACATATAACTATGTGATTTGTATACTTGACACTAGATGGCGATAATTGAGAGGTGTAAAATTTCTAATTAGTGGTATAAAATAGTAAAAGTTAAAAGGATTTTATTACCATCTAAAGTTATAATGAATGAGTTCATGATCGTGCTACAAATACAATACCAGAAAACCAACAGTTATACATAAAATGAATTAAACAAGTTGAGTACGTTACATTAAGCCAGGTTTTCACAATTACAAATGTAATAATTTTAAAGAGATCTTAGGGATCAACAACGCTAACGAACAATATTGCACACTATCCACTTTTGAAAATTCAAGGTTCTTCTTTTTGTTCTTTTCTTTTCTTTTTTAAAAATCTTTGCCCCACACTAGGAATTTCTTACTGTATCATGGGTGCGTTTACAAACATATAAACTCACATACACAAACACCCAGAGCCGGAACAACTATCTGTGGGTCATACAAATACTTGTTCCGTGCGGGAATCAAACCCGCGACACGCAGCGCAACAGTCAATCGCTCAACCACTGCGCCAACCGTTAATCTACTACCGTTAAGATGCTTACGCACTGATGAGTTTTTAGTGATAAACACATCCACTAATAGGGTACTATCCGCAAAGCTGAGCTCAAATGGCACCACAGGAATCAGAATAACAAACCAAACTGTCCAAGTTCAACGACAAAATTTCGCATTTTATGCATACACAAAACTAATAGTGAAAGAAAAGTGGAGCTAACTAAGAATTGAGGAAATCGGACCATACTGCAGCTAAAAACCCGGCTTCGAGAGCGCGGTGCATGAGTAAAAGGAAAAAAAACGGATTTAGTTAAAAGATACGAATATGAACGCGAACATTAAAAGTCCAGTGTAACTTGCAGTTATTATGTCAATCTACCTACAATGTAATGAGACTATTGTACATCCAATTAATATTAAAAACAATACTATCAGGTTGATTTTAAATTACTCGTATAATTACTTCGCAGTGGAACCGTCTTGCACACGGTCACATTACGATGGTGGACAGTAGTCCAATGTACTATTTACACCAAAAGCATTGCCAAAGCCTAAACGCTGACTCATCCTTACCACCTTTAAACACTTCGAATCACACTATATATTAATATTATTATACAGGCGAAATTTTGTGAGACTGTGTGTGTGTGTTTGTATATTTGTTACTTCTTCACGCTCAAACGGCTGGACAAAACTGGATGAAATTTGGCGCAGAGATAGATTATAATCAGGTATAGCATATAGGTTACTTTTTATCCCGGGAATATGTTCCCTCGGGATAATTTTCGACTTTCACGCAGGTGAAGCCGCTGGCAGAAGCTAGTAAATATTTATATTTTTTAGAAAGGAGAGTTGTAAAAGCAGATTAGATAAGATATTAAATATCTTTGTTTTGATAGTTCTTACTCAAAATTTAGGAATCTGGTCATTGAATCATAATTAAGTTCATTGGCTCTTGATATTATAACATTTCATTAACAACCTACTGCCTTCGTTCAGATTTGATCAAACATAGAAAACTGGATAGGACTGAAAATATACATCAATGCGTATCTGCTGCAGTTACAATGGTATTTGCAGCTAATGTATATTGTTATGTTTTTTTGCACCACCCGGTCTAAGGTCTCCATGACAATATCCATACATCTCTTTACAACATCTACAAAATAGATTTATTATTATTGATGACAGTGTTACATACTCTTTGTACTCCACTCCGTCAAGCGCCATCTGGCTGGAGCATATGGCAGTAATGTTCCCTATTGAGACGTAAGTTTTCAACAGGATGGTTGAATCTTGGCTATAAAAAGCAAGACACACTGCCTTCGACAAACTTTCTATAAGAGACGGAATTTTCTATTTTATTCTAATTCCTTTTACAAACAAAGAATTTTACCTCTTCAAGTACTCGTATATATTAGCTTTTCCAGTGTTCTCACTCTGTATTCCTTTCCTTTAATTTTGAATCACATGAAAGCAATAAAATTTGACCAGAACATATTTCAGAATCTCATGTTTTCATAATCATTTTTTAGGTTCACGAGTTTCAGATCCGGAAAAAAACATTCGTTAGATCCCGACAGGGTTTACGACAACCCAGGGATATGCGTCATTCCGTATGCATGGACATAAAAATATGTTAAACGAAACAAAGGCTAATATGTATGAAAATCCAGAAACCCACTACACCCACGCGACTCTTGCAAATTAGGATAGAAATGTGACGTCACAATGTCCGCGTAGTTACTGAAAATGATAAAAATGAAGATTTTCTTGAGTTCGTAAAAAAATTGACCTGAAGCACGAGTCTCCTTACCTATCTCAGCAGGCATATCGAAAGATCATGGTGGAAAAGTATGAAGAGGGATTCTGTATGGCAGTGCTAACCGGTTGTGTGAAAAATAAAAAAGCCATTGTGTCTCGCGTGGATCCACGTTTTAGGCACTCAAGGGTCAATCATCATTATCACCTACGCCTTTATCTGTTTCGGTCGCCATTCATTCTAGCTGGACGCAGCTGAGTACCGATGGGTATTTTACCTAGAGCCCAAGCGACTGCATGGAAGACCTCTACAACTCAGTGATGCTCCATGCTAGGGAAGACCACAGTATAGCAATGTAAGTCATCAAGTGAAGAGATTATCAGGAAACTGTGGTTATAATTAATTAATTTTGAATTACAGAAGAAAAAAAAACAGCTGATAAGATATACAGATATAAGATATACAATAAATTAATCGAATTGAATTTCTGATCACAAGAGTTACATCATCCTAAAAGGTAAATATTATTATGCATACTAAGAGTTCCCTGCTACCACAGTCCGCTTTACTCAAATAACAAATTCCAAAGTCAACAGTAACTGAATAATTCACAATTTATTCAGAACAGCAGGCAACTCATAACAACTCATCTCTGTTATCGCCTCGCACAGTTTGTAATACGATCATCACACATGTAGCCGACCTTTTAGGGCTACAATTGAGTTACTTTTGAACTCCAAAGTACCATTAAAACGTTTTAAAATCCCTTTTTAAAGTGAGGTCGGAGTTTTAATGGGTTTAAAGTAGGCTTTTGTAAGTGTTTTCTTCAGGGACGAACCGGGCACTAATTCATCTTTAACATTTTAGGTCAGGGAAAAGTATGTTGTATTACTTAACACGTTCACTGCTAGGCCTGGTTTTTAACACCTGGTAAGTATCTTTCCTTCCTTGCGGTTGTTAAAATCGTGCCACCAGCGCTTGATTCGTATGCGGCCTCGTAGCCGCACAGTGTTGAACGTTTTATACACCCCACTGTAACGTTATCCTCTGTCTATTTTATAAGTCTATATAAATGGTTGACTGTACAACTGGATTCTTATTTTGTGTGACAATTCAAAATGTATGGTTTCTAAGAATTTAAAAATATATTCTGATTTTGAATGGTTTAATGCACGAGCAAAACTGCCATATAAATTCTCTATCAGTCTAACTTAAATCTCAGAGATATGCAAAAATAAAACATGGTAGATTTTCAAGTTGTCTGTGAATGAAACCCAGAAGCCGCTACCAAATCCGCTAGAATTGGCAGCTCAAAATAAACAAAATTGTTACGAAAAACGTTAGACAATAAACCCAGGCTCGTTTACTAAAATAACAGTAACATAATATTTTCGACAAGCCTCGAGGATTTTCTAGGAATGGAAACAAATAGAAAACTGGCAAACCAAACATATAGAACATAAAACAATTTGTAACAACAGGTATGAAATAATAACTCGAAAATAACTTTAATTCCTCATACCCCGGGCATGAGGAATTAAAGTTATTTGCACAGGAATCTACCAACGTACTTGCGAGAAAATTTATTATTTGAAATCATTTATTCATTTCTGGACGCTATCACGACACTTCTGAATGTCAAATAAATTATTACGGTCGGAGTAATATCTTCATTGAGAGTAACAGACGAAAAACGGGGACCGAGATATTAAAATAGCTATGGTGAGGTAGATAACGTCAAAATGACTTTAGAAGCTTTAAAAAAAACTGGGGATTTTGGACCCCAGTTTCCAATACCATTAGCTCTGTCGATGTGGTAGCATGCGGGGAAGACAACGTATAATTCCGACTACATAATCGTATTACAACACCTTGTATTATGGAGAGATTTGACAGTGGAAAAACGGATAACCATTCGAATGCCGCATAGCGAGTATTTTGCAATTTTAAAATCTTTTAGAACTCGCAGTCGTTTCGCGTTGACTTGTGAAATCATTTTAACTTTTACACTTGGTTACAGCTGTACTGTCATCCACATAAAATACCATTTTGTTAGTTGTTACTTTAGGGAGATCATTAATATATATTAAAAAATGGCGGTCCAAGTACACTACCTTGTGGAACTCCATATTTTACATTCCTTGGTTTAGGTATCTAGCGACAATATATGTATATATACTTAGTTGATTTTGAATAAGTGAAAAAAATCACGGCAGTAGTATATATAACGAAATTAAAAAGGGAAACTATCACAATCACAGATATGAACCTAACTAGATGACGCGATTGTATGTACTTCGCGTGTCAAAAAACCGGCCAAGTGCGAGTCGGATTCGCGCGCAAAGGGTTCCACCCATTATCGCAAAAAACGGCAAAATAATCATGTTTTTGTATGGGATCCCCACTTAAATATTTATTTTACTCTGTTTTTAGTATTTGTTGTTATAGCGGTAACAGAAATACAGCCTGGCGACAGACAGACAAACAGACAGACAGACGGACCGCGGAGTGTTAGTAATGCGGAGTGCTAGAAAAATGCTTGTCTATGCCATATTGATCTGGTAAGACTGTATAGAAAAGTTGGCCGAGGCATTGGTAATGTTTTCTTTTATTGGTTAGTACTTATTTTTTTAAATTGTTTGTGAAAAAGTGGCACGCTTGGTTTTCATAGAGATGGGACTTGCGTCATCTAGTTAGATTTATGTCTGTAATCACAACTAAGTAGGTTTTACAAGTATACGAGTAATAGTCGACCGACTTATAAAATGTACTATAAAAAGAAAAAATATATTTTCATTAGAGCAATGTTCGGTGCTTTCATTGTTTATGAACTACAGTATTTTTATCTAATTATGTTCGTGAATGAAGGTGTCAGTACGGAACCCTCGGTGCTCGAGTCCGACTCACACTTGACCCGTTTTCTTTCATTATTTTGCAAAAATTTCTTATGAAATAAAGAATTTAATTTGAAGAATTGAGTGTTATTGAATATTTGAATTTCTCTCAATGAAGATTTCCGTATATTATTTATTGCGATATTTTCAGTTGAAAATGTGTTTATTAAAATTTCCACGACATCAATTTCTGAGAAGAAAACATTTTTCTGCCTTTAGTTTTACAGGAAATAATAAAAAAAAAAAATTCAAATATGGAAAATCACCTGTAAATAACTCCCAAAAAAGGATTCATCATTTTTGAATTCTTCCATTTCGTATGATAAATTTAACCGTATGATTTCAAAACAGATATTCTTCAGATAATGTTCACTGAATTTATGTGAACCAGAAGTGTTTGTAGTAGATATCATCACGGTTACATCAGCAGCAGGGTGTGTAGGTGTAATTAATGTGTGTAGCCTTGAGTTTATGTGTCCTCTAATGCCTGGCGGTTGATGTATCCATGTGGCTGGTAATGTTTGCTGCATGTGTACATATGTTACTACGGCTATCATTGTAGAACAGAGTGTAAACTTAGACACTAACTAATGTTTCATGTACCAGAAACCAGCTATTTGGAATACAGATAAAAATATATATCCACTACGTCGTTTATTAATTATTTTTATTGTTTTCGTTATAACTTTTTAAGCTCTGGTATTACATAGAGAGTGATTCTGATTAGTCAGCAGTCTCAAGAATTTGTTCAAAAGTATTTGTACTAATAATTCGCTGCCCGTTTACTAAATGGCATGTTCAACTGTACTTAATCCTCTTTTCTTTCGCCATGAGAGATAAAGCTATGATAAAACTTTATTTTTCGTTTTCCTGATAGATTTTAAGTAAGACAAGTTATTGTGATTTTGACTGCTGCAACAGTTCTTATTTTCATAAATAAGTTTCTTCATTTTGCTGAAATGTTTATTTCACAAGAAGCGAATTCAGTAGTTTGTTAACCAAAATATTTTCCTTCTTCGTTGTTTCTCTTCAAATTATTTCAGCGTTAGTTTATTTAAATACTTAAAAATACTCTATAGATCTTTTAGAATTATTAAGACTTATTCGAAGTATTTGAATAAGCAATTAGCAATTATTTCATGGTTTTCTAAGGAGCTTTTGAAGACCTTAGTACCAAACTATATTAACATATGGGTCAATGGTACTTAAGTTGGGATAAGATTTACTATAGAATTATAAAGGGGTTCCATTAAACCCGTTTATATATTTAATATATCAAAGATCAAACCCCATAATGTCGAGCCCGGAAGTATTGAAAAACTCACCTTAACAGAGGGTTTTCCTCAATGAGATTTTGATTTATGGGGTTTTTTGTGTATTTTCTCTTTTAGAGAGGAAAGGAGTGAACCCCAAAGGATTTAATTGTAGAAGGATTTTGGGGGGTTGAACAAAAAAAGTACTTAAGGTAATAGAGGAAAACCGTCAAAAACGTGAATCGATCATGGCTGACAGTTCCAAAGTTGTTTTACCTACTTACATATCCATAGTTCCATATTTTAGACGCAAAAGTAACTGTTTCGGTCTGTTTCTTACCTTTCCACGCCAAAACAGCTGAACAGAATCGTATTCAACGCGGCACACGGGACAAAGGTTGGACCATAACTGGGATTAGGACTTAGGATCTTTACATCCCGGTAGTAAACTTTTCTCACAAGTGAAGCTGTGCGCAGGAGCTTGTTATATCATAATGATTTATGTCTTTGCCTAAAACTAAGTATCAACCTAATGATTAGCCTACTTAACCGTTTTATTGAAGCTTACACGATTTATAAATTTAGGAAATGTTATATTAAGAACCACATAATGTATTGACTAGAATATTGCAATATTTTTGGGAAAGGGTGACAAAAGATAAAAAACGTTACTTCTGTTTATATCGGCTTACGTAATAGGACGTATGCACTATAAGGGTCAAAATTTCAGTCACACTCTACCAAAACAGAAAAGGCAATTTTTCAACTTTTCGCGGTTAGTAGGAATAATCAATACTTTAATTTCTATACAAATATTAAATCAGTTGTGGATAACTAAACTACTTCTACAAAAACTAACCATTTGAGTTTTGGGAGCGTACGACTGCATTTGACCCTTGACGTACCTAAACATTCACGACCAACTATCTATATATACTGGGCTACAGGTTAAGTCGACCTAGATCCTTTAACCTCCTTGATCCTTTCGCGTTTCGGTAGTTTTTATCATTCCTGATTGATTTGACCATGAAACACTGTACTAAACTTAACCGTTTTCAAGATATTGAAATTTTAAGTTTTTTTTTCGGTTTGTCTATTGGCCCTATTTTTGGATTTTTGCCTCTAATTTATCTGTGTGGACGATTTTTTTTGTTTGAATTAAAAAAGTTGCTTTATTAATATCAACACTATGATTGCAGTTAACTGAACCAACAGAATAATAAAAACTGCAACCTCTTAAAAGATGTAGGTCGACTTAACCTGTAACCTTGTATGTACAAACATGTAAAAAAGAGCCTTGAACAGAGAAATAGCTGCCTATACAAATATTGGTAATATTGGTATCGTGTTTCTGATTACCGGGATAACGGATTGCTACTAATCCGCCATCGATTCGTTGAGGAAAGGTCACGCGCACAATAATCCGATATATTTATCGTCTAAAAGAAAACTGCTCAGACGGAAAACGATTTGTGGATGTAATAATTAGGGAGGCGTGTTTAAATAGTTAGGTACGAGTGGGTTTTTTTTTTCTAAAGAATGTTGATTAAAGTATAGAATGAACTAGTAGTCTTTTAGACAACATATTATATATAAATTAAATTGTTTTATTAGAATACTAGGTTCTGCCAGCGGCTTCGCCCGCGTGAAAGTCGAAAATAATCCCGAGGGAACATATTCCCGGGATAAAAAGTATCCTTTGTGCTATTGCTACTATAATCTGTCTCTGTGCCAAATTTCATCCAGACTCATCCAGCCGTTTGAGCATGAAGAAGTAACAAACATACAAACACACACACTCACAAACTTTCACCTTTATAATACTAGTGTGAAAAATGTTCTACAGCCAAACACTTACGAATAAAGTCATGCGCAAGGAAAAAACTGTTTGGCAATTACTATAGATATGGTAGGTAGGTATTTATTTCTTTGTTGCTGTTAGCCAAGGAAAGATTTGAGCTTTGCCATGTGTACCAGCATTCTCACACTAATCACGCTCAAAAGTTACATCAGGGTGGCCATAATCTCTTAGAGTAAGGTCATTTTGAGTGCGAGACAGGGACAGATGTATACAAGTCATATACTCGTACCACTGTCCCTTACACACACTCAATTTAACCTTATTCTACGAGCTTATGGTCATCCCCCAGAAGTGATGATACAAAAGTGGGAATAGAATTTTATACAAAGTTTTCGAGGCATTTAGTTTATAGATGACCCAATTACTAATGGTTTTTTGATTTAAAAAAATTACGTACCATGCTGAACCAAAAATTCGAAGACATGTTGTCACCCAACTGGGACCGCGCGTTGGATTAAGATCCATTTTCCTTTCAAAGTATAGTAAATGTCCCAACAGTGGGAATTTTTAAAGGCAGATGATGATAATGACTATGCAGTATTCAAGACACTCTTTCAGTAACTTTACTAACTAATCCCAAAGCACCATTTGGACGAAATATGAAATTAACAAACCTTTACCTGCAAAGTAAGACTTTGACAACATGCAGTCTCCTTTTCTAGTAAAAATGTACACAGGAAAATATTTGATGGTAATAAACTGTGTGTTTTCATTTTCCTGACAAATGGCAGCTGCAAGTGTTATAAAATGGCTTTTTAATGTGGGGCAGACGCCTTTGGGTCGCTGCGATTTGTTGAACAAATAAGCGCACCGTTATGAAATGCAAAATGTTTCATTCTGTATGTTTTTTCTCGAGGGATGTTTCACCGAGACAAAGATGAATGAATTAATAAAAATAGAGAGAAAGCTTAAAGATTATATATTGTGTAGAAGATTTGTGAACAGTGGATTCGAAAAGCACTCACCTCTCGCCTCCGTAGGTATACTGCCTCGCGTTCCTAGGGCTCAGCGTCGTATCAGGCAGCGAGGGTCTGGATCCAGCCGTTCACACACACGATATCGTCATCAAAACAAGTCCATAGGCATAAGTCCTTCACATTGTTCACCTGGGGCACTCCTAAACCACCATAAAATCGGGATAACAGAAAAAAGCGCGGAGAGGTCCGCGGCTCGTTCGACGTTCGTAGACAATCCATTTTTTAAAGAAAAAGATGGCGCTGCATTGTGGTTCGCCGCTCGGATTGGCCAGCGAGTATCCAATGAGACGATGGCGGGACGTTTCAAATCCACCGTAATTTGGTTCTTACTACACACAATTGATAAGACACTCTCAGAAAACTACTAATATTTAGAATGTTTACAAAATAAAGAACAGTACGGAACATGCCGCTCGCCTTAAAAGAATGTAATTCTTTTAACCTTAAGTTAAAGATATTGAAATAATGAAAGATTAAACGAAAATAGTCGCTAATCGCATTTAAAACTAAATAAATTCTATTAAAAATAATTAATACTTAAGAGGTAGGTACTTAGCTAAGAAACGTAACAGTAAGAAATAGGTATTCTTAATTATTCTAACGGTAAAGGACATATTTTAACTACAGAACGTTTTACAAAAGTTTTGCCCATCTGAAGGGTTACGACGCGGGTGATATTATCTGACCCTGGATGAAGAGCATGTACACGAGCCAATCGCCATTGCAAGGGTGGCAGGTTGTCTTCACGTACGACAACAATCATACCCTCTCGGAGTGGAGAGCCGCTATCCTTAAACCATTTATTGCGTTGTTGAATCTCGTGTAAATATTCACGACTCCAACGCCTCCAAAAATGCTGTACGCACTGTTGCACTCTACGCCATCTAGTGAGACGATTTGACACGTCTTCGCATAAAGAAATATCAGGCAAGGCCGTCAGAGGACCTCCTATTAAAAAATGAGAAGGGGTTAAGGGTAAAGGGTCTAACGGATCAGCACTTAACACACAAAGTGGGCGCGAATTTAGTACCGCTTCTATCTGGCAAAGAAGAGTATGCATCTCATCATAGGTTTGAGTCTGAGTGCCAAGTACTCGATGAAGATGGTGTTTAAAACTTTTAACTCCAGATTCGAAAAGACCACCAAAATGTGACGCATATGGTGGTTGAAAATGCCAAGTGATACCCTGTTCTAATGTCTTACTGTGAAGAACGGTTTGGACAGAATCGTTACGTAAATATTTATATAAATCTTGTAGGTAATTATTACAACCCACAAAGTTCTTTCCACAATCCGAGTAAATATCAGAACATAAACCTCTGCGGGACGTGAAGCGTCGCAAAGCTGCCAAAAAGGCATCAGTTGACAACTCGGATACGAGTTCAAGGTGAATGGCCTTGACGGACATGCACACAAAAACCGCAACGTAACATTTGACTATTTTTGCATTGCGAACCTTATTTGCCCGAACGTAAAACGGGCCTGCAAAATCAACAGATGTCTTAAGAAAAGGTCGCTCAGGTTGCACTCTTGCGGCGGGTAGGGTACCCATAGCTGGCTGCGGGTGCGTGGGCTTCGCACGAAAACAACGAACACAGCGATGTATACGCATACGTATAGCGTCGCGACCAGACACGATCCAGTACCTTTGTAATAATATGTACTGTACAGCCTGTGGACCAGCATGCAAGTGACTGACATGGGCATGGTCAATAAGTAGATTGGTGAGATGGTGCCTTTTAGGCAGAATTAATTGATGTTTAGAAACAAACGGCAACAATGACTTATGAATCCGCCCACCGACACGTAAACTATTTTGTTTGTCAATGAATGGTTTTAACCTACGTAGTTTAAGGGAAGGATAATTACCTAATGCAATATTTTTTATATCTTCGGGAAAAGATGAATGTTGAACTAAATGAATAAGTCGACCTAGACAAAAATTAAATTCGGGAACAGTTATGTAGGTTGGATATTGAATTTGAACCTTTTTGCATCTATTATAAAATCGAAATATGAGTGAGGTGACTCGAACAAGTTTACCTAAACTAGAAAATCTTTCTATGTAATCCGTAGCATCAGGAGGCGCCGGCGTCGTGATGGACGAGTTTGTTACCACCGATAGTGGGGAATTACGCTTTTCCTCGGTAACTTTAGATACCTCTTTAGGAATTGGCCAACACTTAAAATCACGTGACAACCACCAGGGCCCCTGGAGCCACATTGAAGAATTTTCAATAAAACTAGCAGGCAGCATTCCTCGAGAAGGTGCGTCTGCTGGATTATCAGCAGAGGGAACATGTCTCCAGCAATCGGCAGGAAGCCGGGATAAAATCTCACTCAAACGATTAGAGACGAATGTTTTCCATTCATGTGGTGGCGAACGAAGCCACGCTAACACAATCTGAGAATCAGTCCATGCATAGACATGATTGCAGTTCACACGGTCACCGTACACCTTCATAATTTTATCAATTAGCTGTGACAATAAAACAGCCGCACACAGCTCGAGACGCGGAATAGTGAGAACCGGTTTGAGCGGCGCTACGCGAGTTTTCGCTAGTAAAAGAAATGTTTTAACGTTATCACTACTATCAGTCACACGAACGTAGACGCACGCAGCGTAAGCACGCTCAGATGCGTCCGAAAACCCATGAATCTGAATAGAACTTACATTTGGAAAAACAAAACGTGGGATTTGAAAACTCGATAGCAATGATAATTCATTGATGAAATTAGACCATGAATTAATTATATCTATGGGAGGTGACTCGTCCCAATTGACACCGGAGATCCATAATAGCTGAATAAGATGTTTTGCATAAATAGCTATAGGAGATAACCAGCCCATAGGGTCATACATTTTCGCTATTTGGGATAATATGGTCCGCTTGGAGATTTTATCTAAAGTTGCTTGAACACTAAAGGAAAATGTATCTGATTTTGGGTTCCATTGGAGTCCTAAAACCTTTGTTTGTTTATCGCTTTCCATTAATGCAAATGAAACATTATCGGGCCGCTCGCCATGAGCCTCTGATGTATGTACAGCAGCGAGTAACGCTGGCGAATTGCTCTGCCACTTTCGCAGTTCGAAACCAGCCGCTGAACAAATACCTACTAACTCTCGTTGTAAAATCAGAGCATGTGTGACGTCACATGTGCCAGTGACCACATCATCAACAAACACTTGGTCGCGGAGGACCTTAGAACCTAACGGGAAGTTAGTAGCTTCATCATCCGCCAACTGTTGAATCGTACGAAGTGCTAAGTAAGGTGATGAACTAACACCGAAAGTGACGGTTCGCAGCCGATAATCACGCAAAGTTTCGGTTGGAGATTGTCGCCAAACAATACGCTGATAGTCCCAATCAGAATGTTGTAACAAAATGTTTCTGTACATCTGCTTAATATCAGCAGTGACAGCGATAGCATGAATACGAAACCCTAATAAAACATCTACGATGTCCTGGTGCAATTTAGGCCCAGTTAATAAAACATCGTTAAGTGAAATACCATTAGAAGTTTTGCAACTCGCATCAAAAACAACACGGGTACGAGTTGTTTCACTAGAATCTTTGACCACGCAGTGGTGCGGAATGTAATAGGTACTGATAGAAGGAGGGGAATTCACGGGCTCCATGTGACCAAGATCTAAATATTCCTGGAGGCACGCGTGATAATCAACCTTAAGTTGTGGATTACGTTCTAACCTATACTCTAATTTTCTAAACCTAGATACTGCCGTATCTCGTGATTCGCCGAGGGCAGGTGCATCGGGTTTAAATGGAAGCGAAACTACATATCGCCCATTTTCGTCGCGAGTGTGTGATTTTACGAAGATAGACTCACACAAGGCTTCGTCAGGGCTGGAAACTCTTTTTTCAGGAAGGGACTCTA
Source organism: Orthosia gracilis (assembly GCA_947562075.1). NCBI lineage: Eukaryota > Metazoa > Arthropoda > Insecta > Lepidoptera > Noctuidae > Orthosia > Orthosia gracilis. Next base: position 33,086,181 of record OX387266.1, read on the forward strand.
ATTCCCAGAATCGTTTCAGATTTATGACGTCATCGTAGGATGAGCTAGAACTACTGAAACACACTTGAAGCGAAGAAGGCGTATTTTGGTTGCAAGAAACATCACCCATTAATAAATAACCAAAGATACTATTTAATGCCATTGGGGACCCGGAAGGGCCCGTAATCACGTGACCTAATATCACCTGGGATAGAATATCCGCACCTAAAAGCATTTCCACCGACTGTGGAAGATAAAATTTCGGATCTGCCAAATGTAAGTGTTTTATGTGTGGCCAATCCCTAAATGGTAATGTTACACAAGGCATGCGTGACATAAGTGTAGGTAAAATCAATGCATCAACTGAAAGGGATGGTTGATCAACATGAGTAGGTGTGACGCAAAAAGAAACAACACCCTTAGGGTATACAGGATCACTACCTCCTATACCGAACACGGGAACGCGCGCATGCCTACGCTGCAATCCTAACCGCTGAACACAAGTCTCGGTAATAAAAGTCGCTTGACTACCGGTATCTATAATACACCGAACGGTGTGTTTTTGCGAGCCTACGTGTACATTAACTAGCGCTGTACACAAAAGCACGGTACTTGCGCGCACGGAAGGCGCAATGGATTGCGGAGCGATCGCGTTATCTCTCGACGTATGATTCACAGCTGTCAGTACGGTTGGCGCGGTACCGGGCGCATCTGTCTCTGTCGTTTGATGCACGGTAGGTGAGACAGCACTAGCGTTCAAATCTGCTTCACTGACAACCGGAAAGCTATGCTGTTGATTAAAATGAATTAAACTATGGTGTCTTTTATGACACGAACGGCACGCAAAGTTAGATTTGCAATGTTTCACATCATGTCCTACACTTAAACAATTGTAACAAACATTTTTGTTTTTTTATGAAAGAATACCTATCTTGAGGGGATAAGTTTAGAAAATTCGCACATTTCGTCAACGTATGTTGAGCACCGCAACTAATACAAGATATCCTTTTACTATTTGAATTGTTGGACTGTGAATTGTCTGACTTTGTTTCCGGGCCCGCCGCGACGCCGGCCGAGAGCGCACGGCGCGCGTTCGATGCGGGCGGAGTCCTAGAACTAACTACCTTTTCCGCATAATGAATGGGTTTGTTTTGATACGCAAATTCACTTGCAGATAACTCGCGTTCTAAGAAATTTATTAATTCACTAATTGTGGGTATCTTAGATGGTTGGGACAACGACAAATCGAAACGTCTACGTAATGTTGGTGGAATCTTACGTAAGAAAAGAAGCACTAACATGAAACTCCACTCCTTCGTTGGAAAGTGCATTACTTCTAAAGCCATGATATTTTCATGATAAGTGTTCAGTAAATTTCTTAACCCTTGAACTAATTTGTCGCTTTTATCGTACTGACAAGGTTCAATATCGAATATTTTTTCTAGATGAGCGGAAGCAATGGCTCGTTCGTTATCATACCTAGACTGTAGCATACCTAACGCGACCGTATAGTTCTCGTCAGTTATTGGAATAGATTTAATTAGATTGTAGGGTTCATTTTTCAAAGAAAGTAGCAAATAGCGGAACTTCTCCGAGTCTGAGTAGGTATTTTTGTTGTGCACTAGTGACCGAAATAGATCGTAGAAAGCAGGCCAATCTGTTATTTCTCCTGAAAAGGTAGGCATTGGAAGAGTAGGTAATCTACTAGCACAACTACTAGACGATGGCACGTGAACAACAGCATTATTAGGGGATCCGAGTGACGACATCCTACGTTTATGTTCAATTTCATCTTCTTTAATTTTATTTAAATGTACCACAATAGCACAATAGCAATCATTAAAACTGTTACGAATTCTTAGCTGTTCCTCTTTATCAAAAGTATTAGACTTAATGAGGGATTTTTCAATTTTAGCTTGAAGTTTGAAAAACTTGCGCTGTTGTGAAGTTAAATCTTTAGATCGAGATTTAAATTGTTGTTCGTCGGAATCTATGAACTGTAATGTTCGTTGAAGCTCATCGAGAATTATTTCTCATTCAAAAAAATCTTGTTGGATTGCCGCCATATTGATAGACGCGTGGCGTCGTAACTTGAAATTCGAACAACAAGGGAATATGGAATGGAAAACCTCACAGGTGAAAAAATATGAACAATCCGGCTCGAATGATCAAACAGTTATGTGTAGAAGATTTGTGAACAGTGGATTCGAAAAGCACTCACCTCTCGCCTCCGTAGGTATACTGCCTCGCGCTCCTAGGGCTCAGCGTCGTATCAGGCAGCGAGGGTCTGGATCCAGCCGTTCACACACACGATATCGTCATCAAAACAAGTCCATAGGCATAAGTCCTTCACATTGTTCACCTGGGGCACTCCTAAACCACCATAAAATCGGGATAACAGAAAAAAGCGCGGAGAGGTCCGCGGCTCGTTCGACGTTCGTAGACAATCCATTTTTTAAAGAAAAAGATGGCGCTGCATTGTGGTTCGCCGCTCGGATTGGCCAGCGAGTATCCAATGAGACGATGGCGGGACGTTTCAAATCCACCGTAATTTGGTTCTTACTACACACAATTGATAAGACACTCTCAGAAAACTACTAATATTTAGAATGTTTACAAAATAAAGAACAGTACGGAACATATATGGAATTTCATGCACGTTCTTTTCCATTGTGATTTACGATTTGGTACGTGTGATTAGCTTAATTTTTCTGACTGATCAACTCCTGAGGCCCTAGTAGACAAGTGACATTCTATAGTCGAAAGCATGGCGATAGCAATTGTCAAAACGACAAAAATGTATAGGAATTTCAAAGCTATCGAAATGTCACGTGATCAATTCCTTTCATTTTAGCATTCCATCGCCATCTTCGACATCAAAAGTCACTTGTCTAGAGCTTCTTGACAGTTCAAAACTGCCTGTAAATAGTTTAATATTTTTTTAGAAATTTTGCAACGGATTTCCTGTATCGTGGATGCGTTCACAAACGTTTAAACTCACAAACACCAGACACCCAGATCCAATTGAAATATGCAAAGCTTAAAGTTTGAGTATGTTTGTAATCATAGTTAAGTATGTTTAAAACTTCAAGATAAGCAGTAAAAATTACTGATTAAATAGATGACATTACATTTAATTTTAACCTTTATCTCTTTATAGCGCAAAACAATCCTATTACAGTACTTAGCCGGTTCCTACTGGAATAAAATAAAACGAATTTTATGATTGCTTTCCGTGCAGATGATTACGAGAAATTCTCATGAATATTACAAATACTATCGGTGGCCTTCGGAATATCGAATATCGGAAATGTTAGGTTAGTCTTGTTAGTCTTGAACATTTTAGTTTGCAAGGAATGTTGAATTTAGTTCGCCGTTTCGAGTAGTACGAGTACGCTCTTTCAGTTTTGTTTGTTCACATTGGTTACCCGATCAGAGTTAGCTTGGTGAAACTTGTGAAACAATGCCCAATCATCATAGTCTGTGGGAGTCAATTGAGCATTGGGAAAACATAAGTCGTTTGAGTCAATATTTATTACTAGCTGACCCGGCGAACTTCGTTCCGCCTAACAAATTTCTAAAATAAAAGATTTTTTCTAAAATAAACGTAGCCTAAGTTACTCTTTATTACAAAAATCTTCAAAATCGGTCCAGCCATTTCAGAGATTAGCCGGAACAAACAGACAGACAGACAAAAATTATTTTGGTGTATGTACCGTATATATATTCATATACATGTAGTATGAAACGGTTATTTCAATATTACAAACAGACACTCCAATTTTATTTATATGTATAGATGTATAGATTGTCTTTAATATCTATACATCCATATAAATATTTTTTATTGGCAGGTAGCTGATGTAATGAGGAGTAACTTAGGCTACGTTTATTTTAGAAAAAATCTTTTATTTTACAAATTTGTTAGGCGGAACGAAGTTCGCCGGGTCAGCTAGTTTAATAATATTTACTAGTCCTCCACAAAATAAAATATAATAATCTGAAGCGATGGCAGGAAAGATCTAGGTTAAAAGGCAAATATCAAAGAAATTAACATAAAGTTTGTCAGAATTCGTAGGATATGAGACCCACCGAACGATCAAAATTGGAGGAAAATGATGATGATGATACAATAGAAGTTACGAACAAGCTCTCTTAGTTTAATATTTCAGATCAAATAAACCTGTTTTCGTGTTATAAAACAAAATCATAAAGTTTAAAGTTGGATAACATTATTTTTTGCCGTTAGAAATGGCGCAGAGCTCCTTATTGTGATTTTAATTTGATTTAGTGGTGCTCAGTTTGAATGAAGGCCGCATTACCAGCAAGTGTTGCTCCTTCGTCATTTCTTGAATATTTGCTCCATCTTGTTTTCAGTGAGATTTGAATAAGTTTGAACTTTTGCTGCGATTTTATTTTAGTGGCGATTTTTTCGGGGATTATTCCTGATTATACACTTTTGAGTTCTATTTGTTGTATTGGTAGGTAATTTAAAGTAACTATCTTCTTTAATAGTTAATACATTTTCACCATGAAAAATGAAAACATTCAACCAATCTGCCTAGCCTTTTCCCAACTTTATTGGAGTCTGCTTTCAGTCTTACCGGATTCAGCTGAGCACTACTGTTTTACATGAAAAGCAAGACTGGTGACAGATCTCAAGCTTCTGACCACCCTTTACGACTGTCAAAGATTTTCAAATGACAGCCGTGACCAACGGCTTAACGTGCTTGCCGAGGCACGGAGGAAGCTCAGTATGTTGAAAATGGTCACCCCTCCATGGACCGACCTCGTCAAGCGTTGCTTAACCTCGAAGATCGTCCCGTGCGGCTGTTATTATTTAGCCACGAGCTCCTTCCGAAAAAATTAAAATATATTATTATAGCAAAAAAATATTTTCTTAAAGGTTTTCAATAACCTTAAAGAACATTTTTGGAATTTAATTTAATTTTTTAATAGTCAATTTTTTGGGTATGTTATTTTTATAATTCAAAGATTTAACGATTTTATTTTGTGTTTTATAATGACCGTGTATGGATATGATATCTGAAATATTTTTTTTAGTAATAATAAGTGAGGGGGAAAAAACTACCAAATGGACGCGAGCAATTTAAAATGGGCACTTATGAAACTTACATTTAATTATATTTAAAATTATATTTAATTAGTATTTAAATGAAAATAGGGTGTAATAATAAATAAAAAAACCCCACAACAAAACGCTATAAATATTCAGGATTTTTGTTTTACTGGAAAAATATCGAGTTGTACAAAGTTTGTGGCACCGAGCCGGTAACCTATCAAACAGCTGACGACTGAAGTTTGAAGTGTTTTAACGTATACATTTTGTTGATTTAGTACTGTGCAGTTAATCTTAATCGTTTTGTTGACATCATAGAAAACGAAACGAATCCAAGATCCCAATGTCCATAATTCTACTAATTTATTCAGATCATTTAATAATAAACATTTACATAACTATGATCGTTATTTTGTATAATTGAACTACAAAACTACAATAAAACATTCATTCAGATTCTGGGCATCCTACCCACATTAAAATATAGTAAAATCTCAAGGCAATCTTATGCAACTGAAGTCAGTAAAAAAAGCTTTTTAAGCCAATTCAACTGCCTACCTCATTTCTCTACTGAACTACACTAACTATTCCTTCCATTTTCAGCTTAACTGTATTTTGTTTTATTTTTCCTCTATTCTTTTGGTTCTCAACGTTTCTTAATTTCTATTTCCATTAACCTATGCTAAAACCTCTTTCTCCTCCTTATTTTAGTATAATAACTACTAGCTTTTTATTATTAAGCTATGCACCTGCCATGTTGTCTCTTCACCACTCTTGATTGACTGGTAGAGAATGCCTAAGGCATTAAAGCCGCCTTTGTACCTTTGTGCATGAAGTCTAAATAAATAAATAAACCATGCTTGTGATGACCCATAAGGCTACTGCTCAGGACTTAGAAATTAAATTGAGAACAGCACTCCAGGAACTTAAAGACTCACAAAACCAATGTCGGGATATGTTGCAAGAGAGAGAGGATTGTGAAGTAGAACTTGAGAACATTGTTTATAAAAACACAATCCTTAAACGGGAGCTAGTTGATCTGTTAAGATATGATTATGCTAGTTGATATGCTATGGCTCAGTTGGCTGCAAAAAAGTTGGGGATCCTTGCAAAGGTGAGACAGTACGCCTGAAGAGCTGCTCAACTTGTATAAAGCGCAAGTTCGGTCACGCATGGAGTACTGCTCTCACGTCTGGGAAGGATCTGCCGTACCAACTTGATGCACTTGAGTCGATTTACAGATGGGCCAAGAGACTTATCGGCAACAATGTGCTGGTCGACTCAAAGCTGCCTTGAACACCGACGACGAGTTGCTAGCCTGTCGGTTTTCTGTCGGTTACATTTCGGAGAGTGTGTGATGGAACTGCACAATTTGATTCCGCCTAGCCCTTTCCATCATCGGACTACAAGACGTACGGCAATGCGCCATCGGCATCATCCCACCCACGCACACAAAGCGCTTTGAAAATACTTTCATTGTTCATACAGCTAAGAAGTGGAATTCCTTGCCTTTGTTTCCTGTTAGCTATAACCTAGGGGTCTTCAAGTCAAGAGTGAATAGGTTACTTCTAGGCAAGCGTGTTTCACCTTCGACCACATCATCACTTAACATCAGACGAGATAGTGGTCAAACGGGAGCCTACAATAAATAAGAATACTTAGTCAGCAATACCAGAATGTTGTGGACAAACGCGACCAACTGAGGGTAGTCACGGATGGTTTCAATAACTGCATTAATCGATATGAGGAGGCTTTAAGTAAAGTTAGGGATCTAGAAGAAGAATTAATTCACGCAAATACTCATATTTTTAAATTACAAATAGAACAGGAATCAACTCAGGAAAAATTGTTACAAAGTTATTCATAAGAAACTTAAAAAATATAATATTTAATGCTTAAGAACAGACTTAGTTCTACTTTCAATGAATATATAAAAATGTAATAAGTATTTTTATTTCATTTTGATCTTTTAAATTAAATGTTTTGTAAATGAGTTTGAAAACAACATTTTGGTTTAATTTTTTTTTTCTATAATCAGAGTTTTTCCCATTTAAACATTGTATTGAAGGCTTCCATAAAATATGTGCCAATTTTCCTTCCTGGAAGAGAAAACTTCGATCAAAAATGGATTTCAAAAGCCAATCAAAATACATACCAATATCTATCAAAGTCCATACCCAACCATTTACTCTTAAGTAAGGTTACAACCATTACATGGACTTCAGTAGGTATTTGTTCATTGTTAAGGACTCAATTCATTCCATCATTGCCTTTATTAGTCTTGGGTACAATTAAGACAATATGTATAGGTTTAATTGGACCCTCTTTCAATGTATCGTAGTATCTAGTAATACATTGTATAATTTATAACATGACTGAGTAAACGATACACGTACTAAAAGCCCTGAATGTTAAGAATATTTACGCTTGCTTGAACCAACGAAGCTAATAAAATTATTTCAAAGAAAAGAAAATTATTATATAAAGAAAATGTAAATGATAAGCAAAGTGCAAATAATAAGTTTTGCAAATAGTGAGCGGCACACTTTAAAATTTTGGGGTTATTTATTATCTGTTTCTACTTGTAAATAACTGGGTAAAATTCTGAATAAACATTAAAGTATTGTTACTAAGTTATCCAGAAAAGTATCCCAAGTCCACAATAATGACTTTTTCTACACGTATGCCTCGTTTAATCAATGCACCTGCCATGTTATCTGTTCACTACCCTTGTTTGATTGCTAAGGACATGAAGTCTGCCTTTGTACCTGTCAGCATGACGTATATATAAATAAATAAATTCGCTCCGCCGATATTCATACACTTTGTGGTCCATAAACTGGTAGTAAACTTCTTATTCGGCGCACCACACACCTCTTACCGATGTCAGCTAAATAGAACCCTCAGATCTCATTCTAAAATGCAAACCGTGTACCCCTACAACACTAAACATGAATATTATACAAAATAAACGTTTTATAAACCAGCGTTTTGTCCTGAATGACTTTCAAGTGGAATACAAAGCGCTCTATTAAGACCGAGTCGCATCTAAACGCGGGTGTCTGACGCTGTAGTCACGTTGCACACTTCGTAAAGGAAGGAAACAATTCGGTACAGACTGCTTGTTCCCACCTTCTTTGTCGGCGGCCTGTGGCTTGTTAGTGTTTTGATGATCGTGACCGCAAGAATTTGGTAGTGGTTATGTCTGAATTGTCTTTAAGAGTTTGTTTAGAATAGGATATAGAGATGCTTTGGATCTGGGTGATTTAGCGTTGAATTAACTTAGATAAATTTAAAGAAATATTTATTTCTTCTACCTGATTGTTCTTTAACGTAGATATAAGGCAGATAGAATAATAATATACTGTAATATAGACCGTAATAGTTACACGACTTTTAATTGGTACACCAGCGGCCTTATCGCCACAAAACTGGCACGTGATAATGAAATCTAACCGATTTAAGCTCAGCGACTGCAGTTCTTGACGTTGGATGGTGGTTTCATACCAATTTCGCCGAAAAACATCGAGAACAAAGCGGACCTGACAGAAACCATTTTTGACATTTTAGTGTGTTTTCGTTATGTTTTTAAGAAATTCATGAATGTCTGCGTCAACGTTCCTCTACAACATGAGATGTTGGTCGTCTTTAGGATCATCGCATTATTGCTTTAGTCCTGACCTCCTTCTTTCTTCAGAAGCCTACACTTGCTGCTGCACTATGACGTCTTCGCTGAGGTCAATGTCGCATCATCTATGTATCTATTCTAAACATCCTTGAAACGAGCAGGACACTAGGAACTGCCAACAGTGCCAACCACGTCTCCAACTTCCTTCTTAGAACCTCAGGTGCTCTCTTTTTCATTCAATCAAATTGCGATAACTGCTGTTTGAACAATCTCTCCAGTACAACATGACATAATATGAGCAATGAGCACCTTGTTCTTACACTACTCATATTACGAAACACTTAAGTATTGTGTCAAATTGAATACACGCTATATTCCTCGTCATTGTTTACCGTAAGCAATATTATATACACTACAGAATTTCACAACGTCTTACACACGTCATGTGCCTGAAGCGTGAAAGCATCGTCTATCATAGTATCGCTTACCTCTACAAGCACCTATATAATTTGCATATATACCTACACGCATAAAACCACGCCTTTTTCCCAAGGGAGTAAACAAAAACTCTACTACTTAGTCCTCTTGCTTCGTAATAATTTGTATAGGTACTTTAATACATAACTTTATCTACCTCATTGTTAAACTCAACTAGACTCTCGACCTGCCTCGCTGGTCTAGTGAATGCAAGTGTTATGCTGAACACTGAGTCCGGGGTTCGATCTCCGAGTCGGGCGAGGTATTGTTGAGTTTTACCATCTGGAATTAAACAATAGGTACTCGTACCAGCCCGGAATCTAGATTTGTACCCGGTTGATGGCATAACACTTGCTCCCTAGTGGTACTTAAAATAACTGGTGAAAAGTGGTTGGGCTATACGCCTCTGCCAAACCCTTTGGGAGATATGTAAGTCTTGATGTGCCTAAAATAAACACAACAAATTAATTAACCAAAACACAACAAAGTAACGAATACCATCTTTGAATTACCGGAAACCTTAAAACGTAGCAAGTGTGTTATGATATCTGATTCTAATTAAATTCTCTAGAATTTACAAGGTGGCCAATTTAATCTGAAACTTCAGAGTGGGTTTATTTGTCAAGACAAACGTCAAAGTTACGTGTAACTGTACAAGTTCATTTTAGTTCTGGTTTTTGCCGTGTGTCAAGTTATAATGGACACCTAGTACATCAAGAGAGTAATGTTTCTACGTTATTTGATTGCGTGCTATTAATTAAGTTTTATACGATGTAAACTTCACACGTTTAGATGTTTTAGCACTTTGACAAAGAGTGTTAAATAACAGGTTGTCGCTTTAAATAATTGGTTAATTGTGGCTTTTAAAAGCATAACAGTCTGTTCATTTAGAGGCGATAGTTACGTATTAGATCATCGACTGGTCCTGTGCGTCTCGCATCCAGCAAGTTCGAGCAGACTACTGGAAAGATCTTCCACCGCTGCGCCTTCTGGTAAGCGGATGCCACTCCAAAACTTTTCGCGCCCATTGAGCACTTTTATTTGCAAAAATGACACTTGCATAAAATGACTTACGTAACCCATAAAAATCGAACCAAATACAGTTAAATATTTAACAACGTTACTTCAAAACAATATCTTGAAGAAGTCAGAGCAAGAAAACGTAATAGTTGACCACTACATGCAAATGAGAGAGCAAACATCACGTCTGTCAAAAACTCGCTTAGCGACTAGAGTGGTACCAAAGTCGCGACGCATACTTTCCAAATTCTTAAAATCCTTTATGCACCGAAACTTTTAGAGTGGCGCTACACTTGTTAATTTTCTCATACCATCCAGCAGATTACAAGTGGTTACGTCGCAGACTTTGTACTTTATAATCCAGTCTTCTCCACTTTGTTCATAATTATGCGAACCGACTAACTGAATTAGTAAAGAAGCGACATCGTCTTTGATTTACATTTGCACAGAATTTTCCGAGAGCTAACTTCGTGACAGATTGTAGCTGCAAGCGTGAAGCCAGTACAGCGATGTAAGTTTGTTATTTTGATTGCTGGATATGGCAGTGATTTTGTTATTATTAAAGGAAGCAATTACCAGTTACTTTAACAAGTTAGTTAATTAAAGCTAACGGGCCTCGACGTCCTGTAATGTGTGTTCAACAAAAATGTTAAATATAGTTTTCAGGAGTTGCAGTAGTTGAGAATAACGTGGCAAACTTACCCCAAAAATATTTTCAGGACTTCAAAAGCCCAGCTTTTATGTACATGGATGAAGAATGTTGCATGCTGCCGGAGTCTGTGTTTCCCGATAGCTACAATCTAGGGGTCTTTAAGTCAAGAGTGACTTAAAGACCCCTAGATTGGGATTGGGTCTTTAAGTCAAGAGTTACTTCTAGGCAAGCGTGCTTCACCGTCGACCACATCATACAAAGGCATTTAGTAAAAACTAGTTTTAACTAAGGAAAACGAGTTCTAACGAAAAACGGATTTTAACTGTAACATATTTTTTATTATATAAAAGAAGAAACTGACTGACTTACTGATCGTTCAACGCACAGCCAAAATCGCTAAGCCTAGAAGCATGATATTTGGCAGGGAGATTCCTCAAGTGACGTAAATGAGCACTAAGAAAGGATTTTTGGAAATTCCACCCCTAATAATAATACTTGGTACAAATAGTAATCTAAGTAAATGATAAAGGTTATCATAATTAGTTTTTCGAAACTATTCCCAAATCATGATTTAGGGGGTGTTGAAGTTTGTATATTTCTTTAAGAATATAAATTCTTGAAATGGTTATTTGTAATTAGTAGTCTTTTTTTGATTTTTGTGCGATGTGTGCTAAACGCTACTTGACGTTTTGCCTTTCTTGGGAGGCTGTGGTGTTTTTTTCTTCTGGGCAGCTGAGGACTGGTACGCGACCGTTCTCGGCTCGCCACAAGTTTTTTGGGGCGAAGCCCTGACAATAGAAATGTACTGATGGGCTGATTATTGATGATGAGAGTGGCCCGTTTTGATTTGAGACGCGTGAGGGCGTCCCGGCGACCAAAAGGGCTACTTGTTTGCTGGTCTTTGGTGTGTGAGCATTGTCGCTTGGCCCACGTGTACCGTGTGCCAGCGACCTGGGTGCTGTTTGTTTCTGTGTAATCTGGGCGTGGACTGTGTACCCACGCAAGGCTAATTTTTCCTCCACGGTAAGTTGCCTTGCTCAAAGGAATGACCTCGTGACCGTCCTCTAACCTTTCATTGAGAATTTGTGAGTTGATTTGCCGGTTACTTTCAGAAAAAGTGGTGTGGAGCTGAAATTGGGTCAACTCATCTGGCTGGATTTCTTACCTCCGACAGGTATGCGTCCGCCTTTCTAAAACTCTGTTGGTTGGAATTTTGTTCTTCGGGCAGAGAACCGTATATTTTATTTAGGGAAGGCTTCACTTTGATCATGGTTCCATAAGTATTAGGAAGAATGCAGCGAACAGCGCTTAAGGCGATTGTGTATACGGTCACCATCAGATCGGAGTTTACAAAGAAAGTTATAATAAAAAGAAATGAGTGTGAAGCACACAATTGTTATAAAGGGCGAGTGTAAAGCATTCATGGATTATGAAGCGAAAACACAATCAAACAAAGAAAAATGATGAAACATAATTTTTGCAGGTACTAAAGTACACAAAAAAAAATCGGTTGTCTGTAAAGTCGGTTTACTGACGATAGTTGAACGTGACAACGTCATAAGAAAATACTGATGGAATGGTTGCATTTTTTAAAAGAAAATTTTAATTTTATTTGTACGGATATAGAGGAGGAGGTAAATGGAAATCACAATTGAGTTGATCAAGTTACATTTATTTGTACGCATAAATACAATTGTCATTTTTTTTTTACAATGTTCATAGTTTTTACAAGTATCACTGAACATATATTTAATATCGAAAGAATCATTACCTAATATCCCGCAATTATCGTTGCTATAAACAATTGACACCACATTCACTTTTCACTGCACTTCATACTTGACGAAAACATGTAAATGTATTATTGTATAGCAGCTGTCCACGCGGACGCATCCCTCACTCAAGTAGGTAAGAGACAGATGTCGAACGCTGCCGAACGCGGAGGCCGATTGTGCCTCTTTGTCGCTCGTTCCGCGCTCTCGCTTGCACTTTAAGCCTTAAATGGAACACTTCAGAGCGAGGTAACGCCGCATGACTCATGTTTTTTCGTGCGTGCAGCCGGCTCCATCGAATTATAAGACGTTGTCACGTCAAAAAATATGAGCTAGCATCCCATGAATCCTGTCAACACCCACCCAATACGGGGATTCCTCAATAATATAATTTAAGGTAATATCATTTGAATAGACCAAAGTTGTTCCAAATATAATAAGTAACTTAATGGTCGCACGGTGCAAGTTACGGCTCAGATGACCCGGTAGAAGATCGGGATTAGGAGCGTGCGTTCTGGTAGACGGCTGTGTCCTAATGAGCATATTGAGCATAGCTAATGCCTCTCCGCTCGGGCCGAGCGCAATGTTCACGCGTCGGTCAAAACGGAAGGGTGAGTAGGATTGGTGTGAGCGAGTGAGACAAGACACTAGAACAGTCGTGGGCTCGGTGTGGAATTTTCCGTTAATCAGTGCAAACGTAAAATAATAATTGCTTATATTTAGGTACCCACTTATGTTGGTTATTATACTAAGATAAGGTATTTACGTTGTTAACTAAAGTACAACGTTACAATGTGAAAATATTTGATAAAATATTCAATTTATACATTTTACCAGCCAACTGTAAACAACGACCCTATTTAACCTTAACATATATTTTTATTGTGACGTTTTTCGAGTAGATTAGCAGAATAAACCACTTGTATATTGGGATCTTGCGCTTTATTATTTCCCGAACACATTTGTATCTTCATTTTATGTTTTGTGTTCAATAAAAAACACAAAACATAAGAATAAGAACGCAAGTTTTAGTGGTAGGCAGTTCAAGGATGGTCTCAAGGATCGACTGGACGACTCTTCCCCAAGTTTCTTTTGACAACTCTGTTGCACGCTTTAGCGAGAAAGTAAAGAGCTTGGGGATATTCATTGACAAGAACTTCTCTTGGACTGCCCAGCTACAGGAAGTTAGCCGCGAGCTATTCGCATATGCTGGATCTCTGAGAAGACCCATTCCGGAATTCCATTTTGACCGCGCGTTTACTAGTAGGCGTTAGTACTTGTTAGTAATGATTGCGCACGGGCGCTACATAGGCTAGAGAGGCCTCTGGGCACAAATTATATCCTAAATGAATAATAAAGTTGTCATTTCATTTTTTGGAACTACCCACAAAAACGATTTAGGGGTGTTAAAGTTTTTTTGAAGAATCTTACTGCGCAATCTGACTAACATAGACGAATAATAAAAGAGAGAAGAAAAGAGTGAATTACTAACATATTTGGGTTGTCAAAAACATGACTCTCAACGAGCAAAAAGGGGTTACAAGTTTTTACGGGAGGATTTTGTATTGTGGCTGAAACCTAAAATTTATTATTCGTTAATTCAAATAGCGAATCGTCCCAAACCAATTTTTTTATTGATTTAACAGTAGCTTATTATTGGTTGCCTTCATAAACTGCACATAAAAAAGTCTAAATAGACGATAGAGAGATAATCTCACAGAAGAAAGGATAAAATAAGAAATCACACGAACAAGGTCGCGGGCGGAGTGCTAGTTGTTATATATAATACATAAATAAAAGCATATCAGAGGCCTGTGGTGTTCCCAAAGGCGAGTTAATTAAATCTGACATCAGAAGTGGCCACATCATCAAACGAAAAGAAGAAGAAGTGAAGTAATTATGATTATGATCTCATACCTTTGTTAGTTTGTTAATTTTGTTGCCAAGATTCTCTAAATAAGGCGACAGAATCTACTTGCTTTACTGTTTCACCAAAACCCAGAAGAAAATTGCCATAACTTTTACTCAATGCACAAAAATAAAACAAGGCAATTTCCACTTTCTTATATGATTAAGCACAGACACAACTTTTATCTTAAGTGATAAAAAAGATGTGCAAACAGCGTGTAAAATAAACCATCTAGCGCTACCGAACAATCACGATAAAGGCATAAAACTAACACTCAATTCGTAACAATTGGTTAACTTGGAGAAATATCATTGGGCATCCAATCACACGTTTAATGGACTAACTTTATATTTGGACCCAAGTTTCCCCTTTTGTTATGTTCAAAAGATTATTTAGACAACGAAATGTGACGCAATCAAAACTTTCTGTTAAACAATAGGAAGGATTTACAGAGCCCTTTATTTAAAGTGTACCAACACGGGTAAAGATATGACATAGAAACAAACTATCACACGAATATGAGTGATAGACACAACGCTACAAACGTTTGTTAATCAATCACGCCACAACAGCGGTATGATTTGCTTGAAAATTAGTACAGAATTTTTAGACCATGGCACAAAGTACGTAAGTGACGGCGCGCCGCAGACAGAGAGGCTACTACGAACACAGCGTCATTTTGCACACACACATTGACATTGTGATTTTACAGGGATTCTTGGGCAATATTGAACAGAACTCAGCCGCGGATGTCATGGATAAGGACATAAGGTATTTTTTATCTCATAAGTACATCCCATGTTTCTTTACTATTCATCCCTTTTAAGGTGAACCCACACCTAGACGCACCGCAGGAGCCGCACGCGCCTTAGTCATCGCATTTTATAAATCTTTATATGAAATCGTATGCAGCCTAGCGCACCTATCCGCGCCGCATGATCCGCATTTCAGCAAAATGCTGTAGGTATACGGATTCCACCAGCGCATGTGGATGATGTCATTAGATTCGGTACGTTCGATGCTTGCGGCGAGTGCGGTGCGGGCGGTGCGAAGACGTCATCCGTATCCGTATAGAAAATATTGATATATTAAGATGTACAGAAGTGGATACGACGAGGGCGGCGCGGATTGCGCGGGGCCTTGAGAAAATGCGATGACTGCGGCGCATGCGGCTCCTGCGGTGCGTCTAGTTGCGCGTTCACCTTTATTTTCCGATTGTTGCTGTTGTGTTGTACTGTATTGAGTAATATGGATTAATTTTGGCTTGCACGAGGACGAAGCCGTGGGCGCACGCTAGTTTTTTTCTATAAATAAGCGTGTCATATTTACAGCAATATCTATTTGTTAGGTAGGTGTTGTAAATGTCCAGGCAGATTGAGATACGTCAGAAGGATGTGAGTGTGGATGGCATTACATTAGCTGGAGAGACGACCTGGTAAGGGGCCGTTGTTTACCGTCGTCGGGGGTCGTTTGTTATGGAAATCTATGGGGACGCCTCCGTCACAGCGGCAGCTCGTATTGTGTGTAGCAAAACATTGCGGTGTTCGATGTTGTTCGAGTTGACTGAAACATGCAACAAAAAACTTTTTAACATAAAATTAAACTGACTTCCAAAACAAAGCACTACAAAGCGAAAAATAACTTTTTTTTTTATCGAATTGTTATTTTTGCTACCTATTTTTATCGGTTTTTGACACCGACTTCCGAAAAAAAACTTTCTTTTCAGAAGTCAGTGTCCGTGGCGTTTTTTGCACGTCCTTCGACATAGACACCTACTGACGCTTGCGTATGGTATGGTCACAGTAGAGAACAGTAAAACATCTTCATACAAACGTGCCGCTCTCGGTTTGAATGTGTGCGTGCGCGCCGCGCGCCATGTCGGCACGCGATTTCACGCACACGCTAGCATAATATATGGGGGAATAAGGTGGCGGCAGTGCGGGCTGTGCAGCGCGACTGTGAGCACGCGCGTACGCTACATGACCGCTTGCGTTCGTCAACTCTCGCCGGCGCGGGCGGCGGACACTTGTCATAAATTACGAGTATCATGACTTCAAAAAGGGGAAAAAAATATTGTAGTGTTTTCGGGTGCCTCAATAATGATTTCGCAAACCCGGACTTATCATTCTTCATACTTCCTACTCAACCAGAAATGTAAGTACCTACTTATACTTAAATATTATTAGAAAATATGGTATTGTATTGTTTATTTCACAGTTTATTTGCTTTATTAAGAGCGTAGCCGAGTCGCATTTTTCTGAATACTATGTTTAGAGCTAAAGTTTATTTTAAGAAGTCTAGTTTTACTATAAAATAGAGGATTGAGTACGAAACATCGTTTAGGTAAACATATTTTTCGCGTAGGTATAGTTGTAATAAGGGCAATTTCACAATAATTAATATTGCAAATTAATTACTTTTGAAATTATTATTTTTTCTATTGTCTGATGTGTTGTTCAATCCAAATATGGTTCCGGTAGTCTGACGATCGACTTATATACTTGTGTATACATCGCATTTTTTTGGCCGGCGATCGGGTCGGCCACTTGACACTTGTTTTTGTTTCGCTTATCGTATGAAAAAAATGTGTTAAGAGGTCTGTTCTTTTTGTTTATTATTGTAAGGTGATGTGTATTATACTAAATGCAACAGTTATTTTTGTTAGATATGGTTTCATTTTGTAAATATAACGACTTTTGTATACAAAACTTAACTTTTGTATTAACTAAAAGTAAAAGTGACAACCCTGGGTATCAACGCAAGAGTAGGCTAATAACTCGGCGGGCGGCCTTAGATAACCTACTGTATATTTATTTACTGTGGTATGGTGATAGTTCAAAAGTAGGTAAGTAGATACCTTTAAAAGGAAAAACGAAAAAAAAATGTTTTTGATAATCTTAACAAAGTTTAAGTTTTGGTAAGTCCTATCGAAAATGTTATGCACCTTATTTTTAGGGTTCCGTACTCAAAGGGTAAAAACGAGACCCTATTACTAGGACTCCACGGTCCGTCTGTCTGTCACCAGGCTGCACCTCATGAACCGTGATGAATCTATTCATATAAGTTTTTGAGACCACATCCTACCATGACAGGTATGCAAAATATTACAATAAAATTAATAAAAATTACGACATTAATTAATAATTGCATCATCTATTGCGTGCTCCACCGTCGACCACATCATCGCTTACCATTAGGTGAGATAGTGGTCAAACGCGAGCCTATAGATAATAAAAAATAAAAATAAAATCTATACATTATATAATTATATTATTGAAATTCAAATTCAAATATATTTATTGCTCAACACATACATATTCACACATATGCATTCCAGATGTCAATTGAATGCGCAGTCCACAGTGTTGCACCAATTTAGGCATGCAAAATAATCAGTAAAATTACACAATGTCATAAATTCCAATTAATCACCCATGAAATACTATATATTCATAATTATTACCCTATACAATCTCATAAATTCAAATCAATATCTTATAAAAGCCCATAAATTAATACCCTTCAAATTAATACTTTATACAATGTCATAATGTCAAAATAACAATTTTAAGTTAATACGTCATGCAATGTATCTGTCGGGTTTAGTCAATAGTACGGACGTCAAAACAAATCACGAGCACACCACCTGTCGGCAAATCAAGAACAACTACGCTGTGGCGCGCTTCCTCTAACGACCTGTGTGGTGGGGACACAGTATATAAGAGTTGAGTACTGACCGCCCTAGAGCGAAAACGTTGTAGAATCGGTATCGATCAGTAATATTAGTGAGCAAGATTGTAACTGTGAACTATTTGAGTAAACCCAGTGTATCGAATAATTTATGTTATTTCATTTGCACGACTGTACCCACCGACCTGCCCATACACGATGTCTTAACCTAAGGGAATACATCCTGACTTCCCGATGGTTTGCATCTATCGGCCAGCCATGATGCGACATCAGAATTGGGATTCGGTCGTGCTAATGAGATCACACGTAAAAACAATGCTAGTGAAAATGGCGGTTACATTCTTGCAAAAAAATGCGGTGTCAGTTGAGAAAAAAAACAGTAGTGGTTCGTTTCTGCGACTACCCTCAGTCTAGAATAAAAAAAAAACCAGTCTAGAGCGGAGCAGCAAGGAAGCTAGCAACAACCACGGAGCTGGACAGGTCAAGGAGGAGCGTGTGGACGTGTGGAAAGATCCATACACATGGATCTTTAAGTCAATCTGGTGAGTCGTTTTCATTTTGTTATTGACTATGGCCAAGAGTGTTCAATTATTCAAAATTCTGGTTTTGTGGCGGTCAATGGATCGTCGGGGTGGCCCGTGTTAGGTTATAATTTCATGTTAGTTATCGATGGTCACGTTGGGTGTTGTTGAAGGGTTATTATTAACTGCTGCTAGCAGTTCAGATGCTGTATGCGAAGGCTGACCTGTCAACATCTGAGAGGTTAGGAGGAACGGCAGACTAGCAGTTTGAGGTTGGGAGCGCGCAAGTTTGAAATGGAATACTCGGTGAGTCGCTTCCATGTTACTCGTATTTCGATAGTGAGGTGGAAAGTTCTCTACTGAAGAGATGCTATTTCGAGTTTTAAGTGTTCATGTTTGATCACTGAATTGGTAGTGGTTATATCTAGCACTATCACTAGGTAATTAAGACGCACTTGTAAAAAGCAAGTAGTTAGGTAATGAGTTTCCTATTGGCAGTATAGTTTCAAGATTTGGTTCAATACGAACTTTAGGATGAGATATCCCATAAGAAGGAGATTTTCAGTAACAAAGCCAGTTAGTAATGACGTAGGGCCATCGCAATTGTATCGAGTTAGTAACGGTACTGGTCATTACGTGTATTCAGAACAAATCTTATGTTGCGTCACGATTTACGACCACCACCGTCTTCAGATCTGAATTCACTTGCTTACTTTCAAAGTAACATTAGGATAGCAGTAGATCTCGCGATCGTTTTCCTTACATAACAACTGAGGTAGTGAGCGATAGTAAATGGTTACTGTTGATATTTAATTTTAAAGATTTTGATCCGAATTAATTCGTGAAGCTCCTTAATATTATCAGGGTTAGTTGTTTCCCTTTTGTTAGCAGTCGGTATGTAAATCTTTGAGTAAAAATTGCGAATCTTTTGGGAAGGATCCTCGATCACCAAGTTCCTTGAGAATTAGACATCATAGTTGATGACAGTGGTAGTGAAACCAAATCTGATTAACATGTCTACTCGTGCGACAAATTCTGGACCACCCCTCATGAGTAACATGTGGCGATGGGTCTACGAAGAGGTGTCGTTGAGTATGCATTGCCTTTGAATTATGGTAAAGATTAACGGAAATGTTACAATTAAGTACTTTATTTAGTTATTGATCGTCGGGTCTTTTTCTAATCAATAGTGTTGTGTGGGAAACTAGTGTGAAAATTAAATGGGACCTTTATTAAGTCCGCGATAGGTTATTATGACAGGACAGTGATAGTTATACAATGAAAGCTTTAAATAGGAACGCTTAGGACCTACAAGTATGCACGCGGTAGGTTAGGGAAGATGCCAACGGGTCATGTACCAGTCGATGTTGATGTTAAAGGAATTTTGATGATGATGAGCAAGCTTAAAGTATCTAGTAGTTCAGTCTATCGAATGTATTATGATTGACCGTACCAGTGGATTCTGGTGGAGGTCGGGGTCTAGAGACCGTTGTGAGAGCAATACAATTGCTGGTCGGCTAGAGGGCCGTGGCATTGAAGATTTTACTCGAGGGTTTCTTTAAGCTTGACAGTTTTTGCAGCAGCAGAATTTTTAAAGTTTGTTTGGATCGATTTGTGGTACATGGCCCAGGGTAATGATTCAGTTAAAGAGTAGAGTTCTAAAATTTCCCTATTTTCACGAACCCAATGATCTATTTTGGTCAGGAGTAGCCGAGCGTTGTGTGGCAGCTGTTGACCTGTGTGGCAACTGTGAGCCTGTGTGTCAACTGAAGGCCTGTATGGCACCTGTAAGTCTGTGTGACACTATGTCTGGTGTGGATGTTCATGTTTATGTTAGAGACCTTGCAGAAGGTTCATTTTGAGTTATGACGTTGAAAGAAGGTAAACTCACATAGTCACGCCAGAGGTGAGGTCACCATGTTAATGTTGATGACGTTCGAATCGTCAAGCCCTAATTACGAAAATTTAAATAATTTTGGTATTCTAATTTTGATTAACAGAATTTATAAAATTGCTAATAAAAATTTAAGGGTAGTAAAATTTAAGTAAGTACCTAAAGGGCAAGAAAGTTATTTGGAAATTTGCGAAAATGATGGTGATGATGATGATGAATGGACCGTGACGACAGATGATGAGTTCGGTATGTCTTTTGTACTGTAATTAATAATACGCCCTTGGAGTCAGAGGAAACATTTTCCATAAGCTCTCGCACCTTAAGTGTAGATAATTCCGAAGCTATAATAGAATCTTTGGAATGATCAATTAGTATGTGGTCTTTTCTACTTTTGTGGAAGATGATCATTTTTGTAAATGGGATGTCAAGATCACTCCTGCTGTTGTGGGTGTTGATCTGTGATGCGCTGTAGGAGTCTCACCTGCTTTAGTGGGTGACGATTCAGACCAGCTTGACTGTAACTGCGCTGTAGGAGTCTCACCTGCTTTAGTGGGTGACGATTCAGACCAGCTTGACTGTAACTGCGCTGTAGGAGTCTCACCTGCTTTAGTGGGTGACGATTCAGACCAGCTTGACTGTAACTGCGCTGTAGGAGTCTCGCCTGCTTTAGTGGGTGACGATTCAGACCAGCTTGACTGTAACTGCGCTGTAGGAGTCTCACCTGCTTTAGTGGGTGACGATTCAGACCAGCTTGACTGTAACTGCGCTGTAGGAGTCTCACCTGCTTTAGTGGGTGACAATTCAGACCAGCTTGACTGTAACTGCGCTGTAGGAGTCTCACCTGCTTTAGTGGGTGACGATTCAGACCAGCTTGACTGTAACTGCGCTGCAGGAGTCTCACCTGCTTTAGTGGGTGACGATTCAGACCAGCTTGATTGTAACTGTAGGGGTTTTCTGTTGTAAAGAAATACCTAGACCAGTGATCCTTTAGAGGTGCTGCAGGAATCTCACCTGCATTGGTGGGTGACGATTTAGACCAGCTTGATTGTAACTGTAGGGGTTTTCTGTTGTAAAGAAATACCTAGACCAGTGATCCTTTCGATATGTAACTATGCAAAATGTTTCCTCACTCACCTAGAGTATGAGTCAGGATTGGACGAGCGAATACTGTGTGGAGATTTTGTGTGTTTCAGAAAACTTCCCTTGTATGATGGGAGACTGGTAGAACGGAGTGGACTAAGAACGTGTAGCGCAACACGACAGGAGATGGCATGGAGCAAGGACAAGAAGATAATGCCTGCGGGTGATAGATTTGGGGAGTCTGTCACCTGAGAGAGGCCAGAGAAGGCGACGTGCTGTGTTCCACGCTCGCCTCTCAATAGGAATTACGGCCTAGAGAACACCATGTTGTTTTAGTCAGTAAGAGTCTGACAGACCCCTCAGCTTTCCCCAAGGGCTGAGGACATCCATTGAGGATTTCCACATGATTCGATACACTGTTAAAACCTGACAATGAGGAACAGACGAGGACGCCTGTATCGCAGGATGGCCGTGTCGGGTTTAGTCAATAGTACGGACGTCAAAACAATTCACGAACAAAAAAATCACGGCACAAACAAATCACGGCAAATCAAGAACAACTACGCTGTGGCGCGCTTCCTCTAACGACCTGTGTGGTGGGGACACAGTATATAAGAGTTGAGTACTGACCGCCCTAGAGCGAAGACGTTGTAGAATCGGTATCGATCAGTAATATTAGTGAGCAAGATTGTAACTGTGAACTATTTGAATAAACCCAGTGTATCGAATAATTTATGTTATTTCATTTGCACGACTGTACCCACCGACCTGCCCATACACGATGTCTTAACCTAAGGGAATACATCCTGACTTCCCGATGGTTTGCATCTATCGGCCAGCCTTGATGCGACATATCTATATCAAAGTCATGTAAATTCAAAACTTTTAAGTTATGCAATGTCATAAATTCAAAACTAATAAGTTATACAATGTCATAAATTCAAATTCATAAGTAAGTAATGTCAGAGTTTATAATGTCAAAATAATTTAGTTATGTCTTATAAACAATACATAAATAAAAACAAAAAGTAAAAATTTAATAAAACAAATCGGACCCAAGTATTCACCAAACAATATGTATTATTATTATACATACAGATTTCTATCTGACAGGTACTCATTTATTGTGTAGTATGTCTTTTTCATCAGAAAATTATGAAACAATTACTCAACCTTATTATTACATTATTTTTGCATTTAAATAATCATTAAATTAACAGAGTAATAAGCTCTTTGAATTAAATACTTTTTTAATAGTGTTTGGTAATTTATAGAAATTACTCCTTGAAAATAAACAACTTTTGAAGAGTGGACTGTATGAATGGTTACTTGTACAATATGGTTAGGATAGACAACTGCTTGAGGAAAAATAGAAAATGGGCGGCAGCTGCCTGGAAGGATGGGATCACATGCACTTACTTGGCGTTGCTGATCTCGTCTCCTGGAGCTGGTTTGCGGTGCTCGACCATCACCGCATCTTTCCTGCGCACGCGGCGGTGGCTCTTGCTTGAAGACGTTGAACTAAACTGTCACCTCACGCACGTTCACAGTATAAAAAAGAATACACTCGCGACTTCTATAGCATTGCGCGACTGAGATAGCGATATACAAAGTGCATGAGGGAATGAGATAGAGGATAAGGAGGTACAAGTGCATACGGACATTAAAAATGTATGAAACAATTACCGAAACACAACAAATAGATTTAAAAAAAAAAATGAAATTATTCGATTCTTTTTGTACTTAGGTAGTCTATTATATATTCTATGGCCCATACAAAACGCACTCTTATCAAACTTAGCTGTTCTATGGCTTATTCCACAGTGTGTGTACTGGCAAGTATTGCATTTTTAAAGTTTCATAATTATTTAGATTAGTTCTTATGTCCAATGCTAGTTCATAGATGTACAAAGATGGGAAAGACAAATTTTTAAAATTTTGAAGTACGGTTTACATGTCTCACTAAATTTTAATGCACAAATCGCTCGAATACATTTCTTTTGAGCTTTAAGGATGGTTTCTCTCTCAGTGAAATTCCTCCAGAAGATTATACCATATCTAAGTGGCGAACCAACATATGCATGATAAGCGGACAGAAAAGCAATTAGATTTATAACTTTTGAAGCATATTAATGGCATATGAATAACGACTTGGTTTTGTGCATACTTCTTCAATATGTGTCCTTCATTTCATGTCTAAGTCTATGTGTGGTCCTAGAAATTTTGAAATTTTCCCAAAAGAACTGCTTGGCGGAAGCATGCAGCTCCTCCATCGAAGTTCTGCCAAATGGAATAAAGTTGTGCAAAGCTATATCCATGACTAAGACAAACCCATTATCATCTGTAAAGGATGAGAATGGCTATCTCAAGGAAACTGGACAGGAAACTAAACTCTGAGCGTGACGTTCAAGACTCACTTCCCAGAATTCGACTACGTGAGAGTCTTTATCGCTAAGACTACGCGACAGCGATAAAGATGAACCAGCCACAAGAGACGAGCTCACAAGGCACATGTCTAAAAATAACTCGCTCACGGCAAATAAGGTGGTAGATAAAAATAAACCGAAGTTTGTCATAGCGGGCTGGAAGCCCTCAAATACCCTGGTCCTTAAAGAAAGGGCTCAGCAAATAAATCTGTGGGTCCAGAACCATGTGTAGGCATTTTGACGTGTCTCGTAAAAGCCACATTCAGGGAGTTGCAGATAACAGACAACAAACGCATTGGCTGTCTAATACCGGTCTGGAACACTCCAAGAAATTCTTGGGCTCTACGTTCAAAGCACGGGAATGCATTTGAAATATGAGCAGGGGGCAAATCCGCTACCTGCTTGGGGCCTTTACTGGCCACTTTGGAACCAACGACATGCTCATGAAGATAGGTGTTACCGCGATAACCATGTGCAGGTTGTATGGGGAACATACGGAACGAATGGAGCTTCTTCTGTGCACATGCGATGCACTGGCTGGTAAGCGAATGAGTCTCCTAGGGACAGGATATCTAAGACTAGAAGACTACAGGCTCTTATGTCTTAGTCTCGTTGTAAAACTCAAGCAAAAGTTTTCAACGAGATTAGGGGGAGCCTTTTGTGGTCCCCTAGATCACCACAAAAGATCCCAATGGGTCGAAGTGTCCGAGTTATTGGCCCCTCCACAAGATAAGTTTAAAGTCTCTTGCAGACAGGTGCGATGAGATTATGCTACAACTTACGATGCACTTTCTAAATTTCACAATTAATCCCATGATAAAAATGCCTCTTTTAACCGAGAGAGTTACTCCAGCCAGAAAATGTCGATGTCTGGTTGAACGTTACCGCAACTGCTGCGGCGATACTGCACCGCGAGCCTACAACTATATTCTGCCATCCGCAGTGACGCCTGCTGGTCGGTTTTGCTACTCCCGCAAGACACCTATCGAGCTCCCGATAAGATATTGTTTACGCGATCGGAACTTGAACTGATTCTGTATATTGTGCTGCGAACATTTAATCCTTGTTACTGTAACTCTCTCGACTATTCTCCTTCCAGTTTGGAAGGAGAATTTCTACTAAATGTGTCACGTGTTTTTTGAGTATAAAGGACCATAGAAATTGTGACTACCCTCATAAGACTTTTATTTTGTCGCCGACCTACCTCATCTACACGTACCTAAACTGGTGACCAAGAGTCGAACATTGCAAGAAGACGAGAAAATGAGTGACAGCGAATACGCGCACACCGCGTCGTTCGCGTCGCAGCGAACTCTACGGATAACGCACAGATCACGCAAAACGAAGCGCGTGTCCTTCATAAAGGCACACGATGTACACCGCGTTTCATTGAAGTGGCCACCATTCTGGCCTGAGGAGCCCGAAATCTAGTTCGCACAGACAGAAGCGCTGTACGAAAATGCGGGAGTGACCAACGATATCACGAAATACAACGATGTCATCGGACAACTTGGTCCAGAATATATAAAGGAGGTGAAGGACATCATCATTTCCCACCAGCAACCAACCGGTATGGGAAAAATTCCTTAATTAATATCTGCATATGATCACGATCATCATCTACTTAGGTAGGTATTCAATATTTTTTATCATCATCATCATCTTTTCAGCCGAAAGACGTCCATTGCTGGACATAGGCCTCCCCCAAGCATCGCCGCATTGACCGATCCCGTGCGTCTCGCATCCAGCGGCTTTCCGCAATCTTAACCAGGTCATCGGACCACCCAGTGGGAGGCCTTCCAACGTATAGTCTTTCGGTTCACGGTCGCTATTCCAGATCTTTTCGGCCCCATCTGCCATCCGTTCTGCAAGCAATGTGCCGTGCCCACTGCCACTTAAGTTTGGCAATTCTTCGGGCTATGTCGGTAACTTTGGTTCTTCTGCGGATGTCCTCAATTCTGACGTAATCACGCAAGGAATCTCCGAGAACAGCCCTCCCCATTATCCTTTGGGTAACTTTAACCTTTCTGATGAGGCCCATTGTGAGCGACCATCACCACTGTCAACACACACTGGTCATAGACTTTTGTATTAAGACACTGCGGTAAATTGGACGAGAAGATACCACACAACTTCCCGAACGCCCCGCCCAGCCTAGTCGGATTCGACAGTTGACCTCTTTCTCGAAGTTAGACCTATCCAGCTGGACCGTTTGTCCCAGGTAGACATTTTCGTCTACAACTTCGAGTGTAGAGTCTCCGACTTTGATAGAAGTGGGTGATACATGGGCATTCAACTTCACCTTGGTTTTGTCCATGTTCATCCTAAGACCCATTCTTTCGGAAGCTCTACTGAGGTCATTGAGTCACCGTCGGCAAACCAAAGGTGAGTGATGTACTCGCCATTGGCGTTGATGCCGAGCCCCCTCCAGTCCAGAACCTTGAAGACATCCTCCAGCGCAGCAGTGAACAATTTCGGAGATTTGACGTCTCCCTGTCTTACGCCGCGCTGGAGAAGGATTGGTTTTGAGGTCTGATCCTGAAGACGGACTGACATGGTTGCGTTTTTGTACAAACAATTCAACACCTCAATGTACCGGTAGTCGATCTGGCACTGCTGGAGAGAGTGCAGTACAGCCCAAGTCTCGATCGAATCGAAGGCTTTCTCGTAGTCTACAAACGTTAAACAGAGAGGCACGTTGTAATATTTTTTATTACCCACGCATTATTATTTTTGAAATGAATATTCTTTCTGTAGATACAAAACTATTTAATTATAACTATGTTTTACTTTACCACTGTGTCTGTGTCAAACACGTATAATTCTCACGTATTATCCTGCAAGTTTTATAAAGTTGGTATAATGTATTGCGCGGCCGCTTTTCTATAACATTCTAGATTTGGTTGGGTCACCACGCATAAATATTTTTTTTCGATTATCTCGTTAATTATTTAGTGTACAAGTCTGAAATTACACAGGATTATAATTGAACTGTATATCTATTTATTGATATAAGATTAAGTTACCGCTACTACAGGAAACTCGGTTATTCGGTTTTCAAATAACACAGTTGCGCGACTTGACCGGACCAAATTGAAGTTTCATCATAACTTTTTAATTTTGTATAGGATACTAATGAAACTTCAGTACCTATAAATGGTGGGCAGTAATTATCTACATAATAACGTTTCCAGTTAGTCTTTGGAGGGCTTATTGGAAGTGCTAGGACCTAATAAAGCATATCTCTATTTACTAAAATAACTTCAAAACGGTGCATTATTGTGGATGCATTTATTTAACTAATTAGCTAGATGTCTTGTACAAAAATGATAGTTATCCTTTTAGTCAAATCCGAGATGCAGCAATCGTGCAAACGTTACCACAACAGGTTTTAAATATCTTCGCAACCATAGCAAATACAAATACTAACTGATTGTATCATTTATTTCAAATTGATATCTATTTATTTAGATAACATTTATATCATAATACCCGTTCGAAAACAAAAGATCTGGCTGCGGTAACGTTACTTCAGCCGGAACTGTTTTTATCAAATAATTAAAAAACTATCAGCTAACCAAATTAAAAAATCTGCTTACCAATTACAGAAGCTTTATATCTAATTATCTATTGCATTTAGATAACGATATTCGACATTTTCTGGCTGGAGTAAAGCACTCCTTTTAACCCCCTGAAATAACGCCACCGAAATAAAAGTCACTCCTAGATTCATTAATTCACAAATTATGGTGTTAGTTACGTAATTCCAATTTGCTTAATCTACTTATGAATTTTACGGGAGCAAATACATGTGTGTGTGTATGTGGGTGTGTAAATACGATAAAGTGCACTTTCTTTACGACCCTGCCAAGTTAATCACAATTTATTTCAGAAAACAAATGTTATTTCTTATGAACATTGCAGATTTCCAATTAGTGTACTAATTAATGTTTTGCAAGCACGTGCAGATTTTGCTTCGTTAGTTTTCTTTATTATACTCGTGTATAGAATTCTTCAAGATTAAAAGAAAAATATCCTTGTTGTTGGCATTTTTAATTTATTTTATTGTAGTCACGGCTGTTTCTGTAATTATTTCTATGGTCTGCGTTCTTTTAAGCTTTATATTTTTTACCAGATGGTTTTATAGTATTACTCGTAGTAGGGCACTTTCATAATCTATGATAAGATAGAAACTATTGTTGTTTAGTAACACGAGGCAGTATTATTGTTAGCTCATCTGTTGCTAATGCGTAAAACTTAACGTAACTTTCATGGATAAATCTTTTACTGTCCAGGCTGCTCGTCTATGGAATGCATTGCCTGACCCAATAAAACGTGCTCAGTCGTTGCCTGTATTTAAAAAACTCATCAAAGAACATTATTTATCGCTGTGATGTGCTCTTGGTTTTTTGACATAATGTGCTATGAATGTCGTACATCATTTATTTTCATTGCTTATATATTAATTATGTATATATTTATGTATCTATTATTTAGCATATATATGTATTTGCGTTTCTAGTTAGTATTATTGTATATAGTATTGTTAGTATTATTCTATATTGTGTTCATTGTTAGAATTGTCGCACCACTGACAACCCCATGTCATGTCCAGGTAATCTCTGTCCATTCCAGGTTGCCTGGAAGAGATCGCGGAATGCGATAAGGCCGCCCATTGTATGTTTTAGTATTAAGTTTCTTTCTTTCTTGTATATTATGGTGTACAATAAAGTGTATATAAATAAATAAATAAATAAAACAGACTGTTAATGAAACATTGTAACTTTCCTGTTATAATCACAGCATGGCAGTGACACAGTGATGCTTCGCCACTTTGCCACGAGGTTCCCGTCGCGCCTGGTGGGACCACACCTCGCAGTGAAAAGAAGCTGATCTAGTCTCTATGATCGCTTCAAGCATCGCGGCATCGTTGCTTAAAATTAATAGCCCGATTATTTCGTCGTTTTCACATCTGTAAAATATAATTAAATTTTAAATTTTATTTAAAGATTCAGAGGGTTTACAGCACATTTCTTTTTAGTAACATATACTTATAAAACTACTGTAAGTAAAAGGTATATATCAAATCAAATAAACATTTACAAAATTATGGGAAAAGGACGAGAAATTGTCAAAAAACAAATTGTCAATGGATTAAATTAAAAGTTATAATTTGAATTTTGAATAATTAATCAAAAATATGTACATTAAAAATAACAAGGTCAAAAATAAGAAGATAAAAAATTCAAGAATATATTAAGTCTAAAGATTAAAAGGTTTGCTAATTAATTTAAATATTTCTAGTATGAAGAGCATTTATGTTTCAGTTTACAGATTTCACAGTATTATAATTTTAAACCCGTATTCGATCTTAGACTAGTAAAATATTTAACTAGCTTTAGATGAGATAAATCTATTGGTTTACCCTACAATGTTTCCAAGTAGTTTTCACAACAGATCAAAAGGTTCAATCATTTGACGTAAAATATTATTATCTCGTTCATTGAATATGACTCGTTGAAAATGAGTAATTTTAGAGAATTTATAAATAATAGGACTCATTAAGAGCGAAAGGTCAGTCCTGTGTTAATTACACAGAGATTATAATAAAATTAATTATGTTTAGAGTTAACGAAGCGTGCGTCGTTAACGAAAATACGGTTCGGTGTCATTTGTGTTTATTTTTCCTTTTTTCAAGTTCATAAACATATTAGCATCTCTAGGTACTTAATGTCATTACTGTCAGTTTAAATTTTTTTTTTGGCCACTCAACAGTGGGCAAAAAACCCCACACCACCACATTTCGCCAGATATGTTTAAGTCCCATGCAAGAGGGCGACAGAATTCCCAGAAAATCCCAATAACAGTCTGACCGAGCCAAGAATCGAACTATTCAACCATTTAACTACAAAGACTTATAACTAAATCTACGAGTTATGAGCTTTTTATAATTTTGTAGATAAATTGGAAAAAATGGCAAGTTGATACATAGATAGAAAGTCATAGTTAGTGGTAGGTGGTGATGGGTAATTTTTTTATTATTATTTTTTTTGATTGAAATGTTATTTATTATTTTTTATTGAATTTTCTTTTTATGACATATTATTTGCGATTGACATTTTAAATTCTTTTTTATTTTTTGGTGCAATTTTTTTTTTATGTATTGTTACAGTATATTTGTTGTTATTATGTGTATATAAAAAAAAGAAAAAAAAAAGGTTATGTAGGTATACTTTGATATTTGGGGTGGGTAAGGTAATTATTTATTAAGTGATCACTATAATGTAGTGAAAGTATTGTGAGAAAGGGGGCGGGCTGTAAATCAGCGTTGAGTCATGCCATGCTTTACACTGCTCAGCATATGCTGAGCCCGCTCCTTTTGCCATACCGAAATAATATTGTGCCTCAGAGCTAATTTGTGTTTGTTCATGTTCTGTTACAGTTGGCAACACATGTTTTCTTTCTTAATGATATAAATAAGTAAGTATATGTATTTATTGCTCAGTATATGGTACATTGAGGTCTTACATTTAATATTGTTTCAGACATACTACCATTGCTGGAATTGAAATATTAAATAATAAGCTAAGTACATAGAAATCAAAACTAGGTACATTATAAGAATATTAGATAAAATATTGAAATTTTGTATTAAGTTTATGAATTTAAATTAATATAAATCATAATTTCGAAAATGTAAATCATAATGTCAAAAAATAAATCATCGTATCAAAATATAAATCATAACTTCAAAATAAAAATTACAATGTCAAAGAATTCATAATAATGTCAAAGTGCTAATGTCATTATTAAAGTTCTAATTACAATATCAAAATGTATGATTGAAAATACATTGACGGGATAAAAACACATGTCTAAGAGCCAAGCAAACATATTACATTTAAACTTATTAATTGGTAACATTCTCAGGACAGGTTGACAGGTTATCAATTTATTTTACGGCAGATATTTTTCTTGCAAATAACCACGATATAACTCGATGCTTTTAAGTAGTTATTTGCCTAAAAAGAAGTAAAGGTACGTTGCATGAGAAATTCATAGTCGCGAAAAATTGCAACTCATGACAAATGAGACCTTTCATTATCATGACGCGAACGTTCATGTCTCGCTGGAGCTCTAAATTGAAGAATATTGTCTTGTTATATTCATTACGATATAATTTTTTTGTATAATATTTTAAAATTCACCTCTATGAAAAATATTACTGGGACGTCCCAGCTAAATTTTTCATTGAGTGAGGGGTAGGCAAATACAATTATCACCATCATCATTTCCTGGGGGCCTTCCAACGCAATAGAATTATGTTTCAACTTAACTCTTACTGTCGTTTTTAGTGACGTTTGTATATTTTATGTCAACTTAATTTGAAAGTATCAATTTTTCTTTAAATCAAATCTAACTAAGCAGAGATTATTGTATATGAATACAAATATGAAATATGAAAAACCATGCGTTCAGCACGAAAACCAATCAAAAAAATTTTCCACTTTTGATTCAACGCCGAAAGCTCCGCACATTGTTCTTTCTCTCCTTCGTCCGTGTCTAGACAGATCTCTGCAGAATCTTTGAAAAATAAACCGTCTTATAACACTGGCTATCTACAATCTCCGTATGTACGAGAGGATCTCCGATATCAGATCACTCTTCCCAATGGTAATGGCCTTGAATCGGTTTCGATTTGTCTTAATATAGTTTTGCCTTGGAGGTATATATTGGAAGAGTTATATAGGTAGTCATCATCATCATTACAGCCGAAAGATGTCCACTGCTGGATAAAGGCCTCCCTCACGCGTCGCTACACGAAACGGATCCGAAACGCACCAGACCGATCAGTGAATTTTTCCTATTCCACTAATATTATAAGCTAACTGCCGCAGGCGACTACTCCCGTGTGGAATAAGTTTTGCCCGATATACTTATAAATAATAGCCTGTTTTATATATTATTCTGATGTATAAACTATATCAGTGATAATTTTCTTCAAAATCCGTTTAGCAGATTTTGGATGAAGGAGTATCAAACATCTCATACTCAAACACGTTCACATTTACAATATAAGTAGGGTGTATGTATATAGGAGAGGATCACCGATATCAGTCCACTCTTCTCAATATAATGGCCTTGAATCGATTTCGATTTGTCTTAATATAGTTTCGCCTTAGAGATAGAAATTAGGAGAGGCGATATAGCGGGATACAAGCTTACTGGCCACTATTTAAATGTCACATTATTGCATTTTTTTTGTGCAGATATAATCCTATCTCACTAATGTTATTAAAGTGAAAGTCTGTATGTTTGTTAGTCAATCACGTTTCAACGGCTGATCAGAATTGGATATAACTCAGCCCAAGGGTGGATCATGAACTGATTTAGGATAAAGAATAATTTTTAATCCTGCCGTAAGTTTGTTTGGGTTTTTTTATGATTTTCACGCAAGTGAAGCCGCTTGCAAAATTAGGTAAGGAATTAGCTTGTCGTAGTAAATATTTACGTGAGCCCAATAGTTTTCGAGGTTTTTGCAAAAAGGTCACTTGAGTTTATTTCGCGAATTGTTTTGTTTTTCACTATATAAGTAAGTAGTAGGTAAGCGATGATGTGTTTGACGATGCAGCACGCTTGCCTAGAAGAAACCTATTTACTCTTGACTTAAAGACTCCCAGGTTGTAGCTATAAGGAAATACAAGGACTCCGGCAGGGAATTCCACTCTTTTGCTGTACGCATATTAAAAGCATTCTTATTTTACTTCAACTAATCTGGTGTTACATGTCAACTCAGGGCTGGTTCCTGTGTTGACAGAATTCCAAATACTCAACACAGAAACCAGCCTGAAAACAAAGTAGAGTTTGTGAAATGTTAAACTGCAAATTCTTAATTCAGAAATGGGGGACTAATCATATGAAAAGTTGCGATTGATTTTCACCGATGGCATTGACCCGAATTATTTTCCCAATATCTTGGCCTCGTAAATAGTTATATCATCTATTCAGTACCCACAGGCTACAATGTTTATCTGAGAAAATAACATCGTCCCAATTCTGTCTGATTAATGAACTACTGTTTATCACTTCAGCACTATTGTTGAATTCTTCAGTGAGAATAAAATATTAAGTGAGACTAAGCATTTTCTTTGGGTATTATTGTTGTTAAGATGTGTGTAGCAAATAAAGTTTTTTTTTTTTTATATGTATTTAATGGGTTTGCTCTTGACTCTAGTCTAGGTCAGGGGTGACAGAGACGAAGTCGACGACAAACTAGACGTTAAATTCAAAATTCATTCACATTCAGTTCTACTATACAAAATATTTACTTGAACTTGTCTTCCTTCTGAAAATTTCGACACCCATTACCTAATAAAGCAATCAGTCAATATTGGCATATTGAGACATCAACCAATATAACTCTATGTACAAATCAAATGTACAAGGAAGTAATCGTCTGATGGTCTAATCCAATTTTAATCCCGAGATGTCGGAATCAAATTCTGCCTTCCTCCTTCGCCCCAGATAAACAACTCCCCCAATCGAACAATTATAAAGCTACAGTCTTGATTGCTGAAAGCTTGATTTAAAATCATAAAGCGTTTTTAATTAAAGCAGGGGTGCCGCCGTGATTCGCCATTCACTTCCTCGTCACGTCTGTCATTTTTTGCCATGTCAACTCAAACTAATTCATGCAAATGATCCTCGGTGTCGTCTAAAATGGGTCTAATCTTATCGCCTGTATAATTGCATGGTCCAACCCAAATAGGAGCTTAATTTTTTTTATCAACATTTAATTTGGCCAGTCGCCAATTCAGACTTCCCCCTTTTTAGCAGAAGTTTTAATGAGTTTGTGTCCGGACACCCTGAGTTGGGAGGATTTCGTTTTTAACGCCTCTTGTTTTGCAAAAATGTTGAATGGTTTTTGCTGTTCCGATTTAGACACCTACCTACTTATTAAGATGAATTAAATTGCAGGAAGAAAATAAGAGCCCACCAAAGTTACAGTTTACTGGGGCAGAGCCCGTTTCCAAGAAATGAAAACAAATGTAAACAGTGTTTATGTCAAGCATTGGAAAACAAGCAAGCGATCCATCTGATGGTGAGTGGTCACCGCCACCAATGGATGTCTACAATACCACAAGTTACACTCTTTAATCTTATTGCTTTTCACGAATCATGATTCTAAAGTACTGGAGTTTTAATACTTCAACTTACTACGTACTTGTTTCCCATTTAACAGTTCCCTCCTTCTTCTAACACCCAAGGTGTTACGTACTGTCAGTAAATAAGAAGAGTAAATCTGTACCTAAACCGTAGTGTTTTCTGCTAAAGGAAAAGATTTACCGTCTCTTTACCGGTGTACCTCTCGTACACGTGCACTTCTAACGAGTTAGATTAAATATTTCTCTCGGCACTGTTCTACACTGACTTCGTGCTCTGCTGACCTACTTTGTGGTAACGCTGCTTGATATTCTGGAAGGAACTTGATGACGAAAAGGGAAGATTAAACATGCACCTTTTTCTGTCCTTATAATGATCTATTAGAAAATACGATTAGATAGTTCATAATCGATTGCTACAAAACGATGGATTTCAATGTAAAAATTGGATGCATCATGGCTTGGATTGGAAGTAGGTTAGTTTTATCCAGGTAGCACATTAGCTAATTTTCGACTAATTCGCGGGCGACGTCGCTTGTCAGTCGCTAATATTCCCATATATGTTTTACTGGTATTCCAAAGGGCATAAAAAGAAATGGTCCAAAAATATATGTTTGTGTTGAAATAAAATATAAAACTGGCATATAAGACCAATTTGATTTCCAACAAAAATGAAACTATCCAACAGAATAATCTCTTCCATCCCAAATGGTGTTATTTATTTTAAAGTCCGATCTTAATATAGATTCCTTTGTATCCGTAGCGAAAATAAACGGGAATCAACAATTTCAAAGTCTTTGTTAGTAGGATAAGCAAAGCGTTTTCCTTTAAAGTAGGCATCTAGTTAAATCGAGACAAAGGAAATTCTTGGACTAGGGTAGGAAAAAGGAAGTCTAGAATGTCTTTAAAGGGAAGGGTGGGACCTATTATCGTGAAAATAATGCTTTCTGATAAAAGTATTAGGTTCCTAACAGATTGGAGGTGGGAGAAGTCACGCAGGGTTAACGGTTATACACAGTTCAATTGCCCTACTGTAGGTAAGTATCTATATCTAAACCCACTTGCCTTTTGTTTTGCGTGAACAGATAATCGTCGTTCATAATCTCTTCTTCCGGTTAAAATTTCCATAATCGGCCGCTGATTTATGGCGTGGGTAGGGGTGAGGGGAGAGGGGCGGGTAGATGGTACGGGAGCTGAGTTCGCTCGCTCACTTCAGCTCCCGTTATGTCTTCGAACCTAACCAGCCCTTATCGGGGTGCCCTAAGCTCCCGAGCTCGCTTCACTCGCTCTTGGACTAATTCATAGATGCCATGGTAGTCAAAACGATCGAAACTACATGAACAACAAACGATGACTGTCACTGACAGCTAACAGAAGAAAGCGCGGCGTGGCTTCACGTTCCGTTCCACAGTGTTAACAAAAAATCGTTGTTACATGGTTGATATCCCACCCATACGCACAAAGCGTTTCGAAAATACTTTCATTGTGCGTACAGCTAAGGAATGGAATTCCCTGCCGGCGTCTTTGTTTCCCGATAGCTACAACCTAGGGGTCTTCAAGTCAAGAGTGAATAGGTTACTTCTAGGCAAGCGTGCTTCACCTTCGACCACATCATCACTTAACATCAGGCGAGATAGTGGTCAAACGCGAGCCTATAACAAATAAAAAAAAAAAAAAAAAAAATATTTGTGTAAAAAAGTCAATGTAATTACATAATACGCCACGGTTTTTGTGCACATTAATTATACACAAAATTTAATATGTGAGAAAGTGAAAATAAAATTACATTGAAATAAAAATATGAATTCAAATTGAATAAAATACACCTCTACCGTCAACGGAACGTGAAATGTGAACGGAACGTTTACCATGACAATTTACCAACCTAAAAATTTGCACTAACCAAAATTTGTATGGAATCTTTAATTTTTTTTTCGTAAACCGTGATACTCCGAGTTTTGAAACGTTGTAAAAAATGTGAGAGAGTAATGTTTTTTTCTAGAATTCAAATTTGTCCACGTTGTTACAACTTTTTTTATCCGACCTGGGATTCATTCATTGAAATAAAATAACTTGAAATCACTTAGCATTTAACCTCTAAAAGTTATGTCTAATTGTTTTGTTTTGACGTTTGACATCTGATGTTTGCTAGTGATGTCAACGCATTGGAGTTGTAATTGTGAAATGCTGCGGAGAGTGCTTTCGTTCCTCCGTCGGCGATGTCATTGTTGATAATATTTTTTTTTTAGGAATTTAATCATAAATTGAACTTGAATACTTTGATGGATGGGATTGGGACCCCGGATGGAGTATTTCACTGAATGCCATTCTTGAGAGGCTGCGGTCGGTCCTTTTTCTTGGCAGCGGGGACGGGTGCGCACCGTACCAGGCCTGCCGCGTGTTTTTGAAGTGAAAACTTCTTTAGCGGCGTTGAGCAGTTTTGTGGGATGGGTAAAAACTGTGAAACTCGCGTCAGGTCACGTGTGCTGATCGAAAAACCGTAAGACGGTTGGAGAGTAGTGTTGTACCATCGAAATCGATTAATCGAACAATCGATTAGTTTTTTTCGATTATCGATATTTTTTAATCGATTGTAAGGGTTTACGTGAAAATCCTTTGCAAACCATCACCAAAACACTTCTAGATTTTATTTCTAAGAATAATAGATTGTCTATCTTTTCATTCAATTGTCAAAGTTTACGTGCGCATGTAGATAATCTAGCAATTGACGCTCTTGTTAAAAAAATGAATGTGTTAATTTTATCAGAAACTCATATGAATAAAGATGAAATTCCGAATAATTGACATTCCGAATTTCAACTTTGTTTCGAGTTTCAGAAGAAATAATCGTCCAGCGGGAGGAGTAGCTATTTATCAAAATATTAACACAGTTCATTATTGCACAAATTACATGGATGTGCATGTGAAATACAATAGCATGTTTAATGCTACTGTTTCTGATATCGGTGATATTTGTATAAGCCGTTGCCACTCTGGTGATAATCAGTTCATTGTTATGGTTGCCGTTTACATCTCTCCAAATAAGTCACTGCGTGCTATACGAGACTTCTTGTACGAAAATTTATTCATTTATTCTCATGACGCATCCGCATTGCTTCAAAAAAAAATTGGAAAACGCTTTGATGAATTGCCAATGATTTTGAGTGGAGATTTCAACATAAACTTGCAGACGATAAAAATCAACTATTAATTGAATTTTTAAATAGTGAATTTGGTTTAACTATGTCAAATGATCGCAATCTTAGCACAACGAAATACAAAACTACTATTGATGCTGTCTTTATAAGACATTTAAATAGGTTCGAATCAAAACTGTTCGTTTCTTACTTCAGCTATCATAAACCTATCGTATCATTTTTAGAGATTGGCGATAATGGTTCTGGTAATAATGATGGTGAAAAAGTAATCGAAATTATGGATGTAAATTGATTTTTCTGAGAGATAAACTTTTTAATGTAATATAATGTATTTTAATGTAATATAAATTGTAATGTTTGTGTACGATAGCGCAATAAATAAATATTGTATTCTACCACATAAATGATTGTACTTTTATATTGATATTAAAAGCAATTTGTTCAAAATTATTCCCTAACTATTCAAATAAATCAAAAATGCACAACGTTAACAATCAAGTTTTCACTTTTGCCGGCACTCCCGGAGTGCAACCCGTGTTTTTTTTTTGGGGGCAAAGCCGACAACGAAAATGTAATGAGGGCTGATTGTTGCTGTTGAGAGTAACCGGTTATGCTTTGGGACGCGTGAGTGCGTTCCGGCGACCAAAGGTGCTGCTGGTATGCTGCCGTTTGCCGACCTGAGTGCTGTTTGTTGCTATTGTGGTGTGATCTGAGCGTCGACTATTTTCCCACGCTGAACTCATTTACCTCCTCGAACAACGTGGCGTAGAGTTGACATATGGCCGATTGTTCAGCTAGGGTTATCCGTTCGGCTAATACTGACTGTCCGCTTGGCTGAGGATGTCTGCCTGAGACAAGGCTTTGAAGTGTGGAGTTGGCTGGCTGGACTGCGCCCCTACCGAGTGTCAGGCATTCCCTTTTCATTATTTTGATCTTCATCCCTCCACATAATAATATGACTGGGCAAGCCAACTGCAACAAATTTTAAATTTTTTCAGCCAATTTTTAACGAAAATGTTTTTCACAGTGCGTGTTTCGGTGAAACTTAGCGGATAAAAACAATAACATACTGGCTTGCGGGGATCCGCTGAATGCGGGACGCACGGGACCAGTCAAAGTGTGGCTACGCTTGGGGTACGCCAATGTCCAGCAGTCAGTGTCTTTCAGCTGATATGGTGATGATACTGAGATCTTGCGATTTATTTACCCGAAACCAATCCAACTTTACAACGACACAAGCACACGGTGTCAACTTCTTCAGTAGGACCTACAGAAAAAGACAGGTTGGCCGCGCAGTAGCTTAGTTTCTTTGTACAGAGTAGTCAATCTTATGACAGTCTCTTCTTTTTTTTAAAGATTGCTCATGCTCAGTTCATTCCTCAATTTCAATGGTTGTGAAGCAGATTTTAACCGAAGGAACCCACCTTGAGATTTATGTATGTTATGCTAATAACTTTGTTTGTCGAGCACCTTAAAAGCTTTCATCGGGTTTCCTGTTTTTCTTGCAAAGAAAAGGTGGATTTAGTGAGTATCTTGCTGTATGCAAAACATGCGTTTGATAAATTAATCAATGGACGTTGGGAGACTTCCATATTTTCTTTGTCTTTAACATTTCATAGGCGAACCATCATAACAATTTGCCACTAAATACTGAAATATTTATTAGCATACCACACAGTACTCAATGTCAGAACGGATTTGGGTGAAACTTGGCTGAATTATGACATAAGTATATATATATTTATTTATTAAAACTTCATGCAATATACAAGACACATAGGTGGACTTAATGCTAAAACTTTACTTAACTTTTTTTAATTATTATTTTTAAGGCGGAAAACGTGATGCGCTGAACCCTAGTACCATGGGACAAGGGCAGTAAGATGATGATCTATTTATTGTAGGTACATAT
The DNA here is from genome assembly GCA_947562075.1 of Orthosia gracilis. NCBI lineage: Eukaryota > Metazoa > Arthropoda > Insecta > Lepidoptera > Noctuidae > Orthosia > Orthosia gracilis. Next base: position 33,125,542 of record OX387266.1, read on the forward strand.
AATGTACACACATGTTCAATAAATAGACAAGAAGAAGGAACAGGAAAATAGGTACTAAGTTTATTAAAAAAAAAACTCTTACTTCATAAATTTGATTTTAAAGGAAAATAAACAATAACATTTCCTCATTTTTAAAGAACTCTCAGAACCTGAAAGAATATTGAATTTACGCTACAATTTGATTCCAATCGACCTCCTTCATCTAATTCTCAACAGCGAGCTCGAGAGTTCCTCATCCTCTCATTTAAACAAAACAAAAGCTTATAATATACTTCAGGAATGTTCATAAAACACATCGCCTTATTTTAAATACTTGTTTATATTTACTTAGTTAATTAATTCAGGTTTAATTAGTCTGTCTTGCAAAATTATTTCCACTTAAATTATCCCGTACAAGACAAACGAGGCTTAAGGCCCTTATGCGAGTAATTTGCGAACCGTCGGCAGGTCCAAATAAAATATGCGAAGGCCTAATGAAAACTATCTACATTATTAACCTAGGTACCAGTCCTTAACAACCCTTCTGGCCTTAAAAATTCAAAATTCAAAATTTTTTATTTCACATAGGCCTACATGGGCACTTATAAAACGTCGGCAAAAGGTGCACGGTTCGGGTTGGTCGTTTCCTATGGAGAAGAACCGGCAAGAAACTCCATGGTTACTCTTTTAAAATGGTTTGGTTTTACAATATTTCCATGTTACAGCATTAGTACTTAGATATGGGGGGACAACGTAGGCCCGACAATAAGTCGTAAAAACTAAACAAAGTAAATAAAAGATTGTAAAACAAGATGAAAAGTTAACAAATGTTAACAAGCATATCTAGAAATCTAGAAGGCCTACAATGTTCACACATTCACAAAACAATCGGTAAAAGAATCTATACAAAGGTAGTAAAAAGAAAACCGTATATCAAAACTAAATTTAACATGAGGCACAAATGTTGATATCAGTGCTGTAACTATTCTTTGAGGGTAAGGGCGTATAAATATGATTGAAAACCATTGTAAAGAGTCTAATCAAAAGAAGAAAAAATGAGATTGAGAATAGTTAGAGACATCCACATATTTGTGCCGTTTATGAGTTACCAGGGAAGCCACATGCGCAGAAGGAGCTATAGCCAAACTTTTTTATCTTCAACGTAGTCCTTGATTTTATAATATGCTTTTTTAATAAGGACACGTTTGATGTAGTTTTTGAACTTTCCATCGGTCAGTTCTATAACTGCCTTTGGCAACTTGTTATAAAAGCGTATACTGTTTATAAGAAAAGACTTGCTAGTTTTCGTTAATCTGAATTTGGGTATTACAATTTCATGCTTACTGCGTGTATTTAAATTATGGAAGTCGCTTCTAATTTTGAAAAGCCTTCGATTTTTGCGGACATACATAATACATTCCAAAATATAAAGTGAAGGCAGAGTCAGTATATCGATCTCTTTAAATTTTTCTCTGAGTGACTCGCGAGGGCCCATTTTAAAGATCGCGCGGACTGCCCTCTTTTGTAGGATGAAAATTGAGTCAACGTCTGCTGCAGACCCCCACAGCAGAATGCCATAAGACATAATACTGTGGAAATAAGCATAGTATACTAACCTAGCTGTAGCTACATCAGTTAACCGTCTCATTTTTCTTACTGCATATGCAGCTGAACTTAACCTACCTGAAAGAGTTCTAATGTGCGCGCCCCACTGCAGTTTTGAATCGATAGTAATCCCCAAGAAAACAGTTTCCGCTATAACTTCAAGATTTTTGCCGTCAAGATACAAATTTAAATCACGCTGTGGTACATTTGGTAAAGAGAACTTTAGACATTTTGTTTTATTCGCATTCAGTAAAAGATTGTTAGCTGCGAACCATTTTGAGAGAATAGTTAGGCTTTCGTTGACATGTAAGACATCCGTATCTTTCCTATCTATTTTAAAAATTAGCGAAGTATCATCAGCAAATAGAATTATATCAGATAATTTGGCCATCATAAAAGGGAGATCATTAATGTAAACAAGAAAAAGGAAAGGGCCGAGAATTGAACCTTGAGGCACGCCCATCTTGACTAGAGACCCGGAAGACGTCGCCCCATTAACATTAACTTTTTGCTGCCTGTTTGATAAATAGGAAAGCACAAGATCAGCAGCTTGTCCTCGAATTCCGTAGTGGTGTAATTTACAGATCAGTGTGTTGTGGTCAACGCAGTCGAACGCTTTTGAGAGATCACAGAAAATGCCAATGGCATCCTGGGACTTCTCCCAAGATTCCAAAATGTGGCTGATGAGTTTTACTCCCGCGTCCGTTGTCGACCTACCTTTCGTGAAACCAAACTGCTGACTATGCAGAATCCCATTTGAGTTAAAGTGAGACAACATCTGGTCCAGCATGATTTTTTCGAATATTTTACTCAATGCTGGAAGCACAGATATAGGTCTATAATTAGAGGGATCACTCTTACATCCTGATTTGAAAATTGGTACTACTTTACTGTGTTTCATTAAGTCGGGAAACGTGCCGCTGTCCAAACATTGGTTGAATATGCCTGTCAGGATAGGAGCAATTGAGTCAATAATACCTCCAAGAACCCTAACGGATATTCCCCATAAGTCTTCAGTATTTTTTATGTTGAGACTTTTGAACGCGTTCTTAATTGTATCAATACATATTGGTTTAAAATTAAAGTTTGGTATCTCTTTAGTAAAGTTTTCTTTAAGGAGATCTTCAGCTAATTTAGATGAGGAGGGAAGAGACTTCGTAACCTCTAACGGAATGTTGGTAAAGAAATTTTCTAATGTCTCAGCGACTTCTTGCTTATCAGAAATGGTTTGATTAGCTATTTTCAAAGACAACTCATTTTGATCGCGTTGTTGTGTCTTTCCAGTTTCTCTATTAATTACTTGCCACACAGTTTTTATTTTATTACTAGAAACACCAATTTTGTTAATAATTATTTGAGATTTTGCTTGGGCGCAGACTCTTTTGAATATTTTGGAATAGTTTCTAACATAAGTGTGAAAAGCTTGATCGGAAGTCAAAGATTTTTCGTAATATAAATTATATAACATATCTCGGCTTTTTCTTATGCCCACAGTGGCCCATTCACTAAATTTCGATTTGGAATTGTTGACTTTAACTGTTTTTACAGGACACGTTTTGTTGAATTCTTTGCAAACCGTAGAGAACAGCGTGCCGTAATTTATATTGGGGTCTTTTGAATCAAAACTAGCGTTACAAAGGTTGCTAAGAACATTATTATTAAAAGAGTTTAATTTATTTTTGGTAAGAGGTCTTAATCGAATTGATTCAGCCAGGTTAAACTTTTTATCTGACTCAAAAGATACTAGTTGACCAGTATGGTCTGACCTAACGCCACTAATTAAAAACGAATCTTTCACTTTACAATCAGTGAATACATTATCTATGCACGAAGCTGAAGTTGCCGTTATTCTTGTCGGTTCATTAAATAAATGTTTTAAATTAAATGATTTGAACAATGAAATGAGCTTACATTTTTCAGGTGAATTGACTAACAGATCTATATTTAAGTCACCACATACAAAAACTGATTTATTATCTCTAAAAACTTTACTTAATAATTCTTCCATTGCAATTAAAAACAAAGACAAATTCGATGCTGGTGGTCTGTAAACACACAAGATAGTATGGCCCTCGACCTCTGCACATGCTACCTCACATAAGCGATCAACAGAGTAAGCAGTGATATCCCTCCTTTCTTTATATTTAAGATGACTATTACAAAGTATCAGGGTACCACCACCCACTGTGGATCTGTTGTACGCGCTGGCAACTGAAAAATTATTTACATTAAACAACATCCTATCTGGTTTTAACCAGGTTTCACAAAAACATAAAATATCCATGTGGTATTTATCTGCTAACAATTCCACGTCTAAAATTTTGCCGGAGAAGCGATTTATATTTTGATGATATAGTAAAATATTACTATTCGTCTTCTCTTTTGTCGGCTCTAATAGTTTAAAGTATCTACTGTAGTATTATCAGAAAAACTGGATAATACTGTTAAATTACTAAACCTAGGCTCAGTTAAATCATCAATAACTGCGTGTATATTAAAAGCTAACAATGTAGCTAATAAATGTCGACTTTTTTTGGGAAGAAACATATGCTCCCGAATCAAAACAAAATCACTAACAAAATTGTTAGTGTCAAAAAATAATAAACGGTCACTATGACGACACGATAAAATATGCATCAAGTTATTTAAACTTGAAATATATTCATTTTCCTGAGCAAGTAACTTGTCAGAATAGGGCAATGCACATAAAATTAATTTGCCTAATCTTAACTTAAGTAGGGTGTCGATACCATTAACTATGTCCCTTTTTGTTACACTAAGACTATTTCCAAAAAGAAGTACTACAGTAGTTTGCTCATTCAATTGTGTATGTTGAATTTTATGAATAAGCTCATTAAAATGCAGTTTATGATAACAATGGTTCACTATTGTATGTTTAGAGTGGTTATTTAATAATGACCCAAAACCTGTTCCTAGTCCATCAGAATATACTAAGACATTACTTTGAGTGGGGTTCAAAGTTGTTACAGTATGAGCAAGAGGTAAGGTTGAAGGAGTAACATGTTGTGACATGAGAGGTAGCGGAGTGGCAGCACAACTACAGGTGAGGTTGTTAGTCAGTGACTCATACCTCTCTGCACTATACTTCACCAGGTCCACCAACTCACAAGCCTCCTGCATGCGCTCACTTAACATCTGTTGACTACATTCATATTTACAAAATATTTCCTTAAGTGTATTTTCCCTACTCAATAATTCCCTTTGAAGGTTCTGAATGTCAACATCATACATTTGTGAACTAGTTTCTAATTTACTAATACATATATTTAATTGGCCTTTTAGGTTTCTGAAATCTCTTCTAAGTTTAACATTATGTTTGTAAACATTTTGAGTTTTTAAAAGTTTCTTATATTTCTTAATACTCTTGTTGATTTTAATATATTTCTTTATTTTATTATGACTACTTAGAATTGGACATTTAGCTATGGTATCATCCACTGTAAGGTCTATGGTTATGGTGGGCCGCTCACATGCCAGTCCGGATGCACTATCCATCAGCTCATGGTACAGGTTCTTGGTGTTAGAAACCTCTTGGCTGACTTTCAGCGAGTCCATGGAGGTTATGGTGTTATGGGCCTCGCACAATTCTGCTTCTAGTACAGATATACGCTTTAGTGCATGGTCATGAGTGTCATGGCACTGCTGAAAATCAGATAATTGTTGACGGAGACGGTGATGCTGGTCCAGTACATCCAAATGCTGGGAATGTAGTTCTGCAAGCTGGTTTTTGAGTTGAGCGTTTTTGTTCACTATCAACTCAATCTCAGATTCACTCTCCTCCCGTTCCCGCAGTAGCTTGCTGCACTCATCTCTAGATGAATCCAGCTCTCTCAGCGCTGCTTTTAGTTTGTCATTCATGTCACGAACGGTAGCTGCCCGGGTCATCATATTGACTGTTTTCTTTATGCAACACCTGTAATGTGACAGAAAACAGCTGAGTAAGCGAAGAGAATATTGAGTTAATTGAAAACTTAAGAAAGTAGGAGGAGTTTTAGGTTAAAAAGAAGCAAAATGTTTGAAAACAATAGAAGTTTCATAAAAAAAGACAAAAGAAAAAATTATAAAAAAATATGGAGGTATATGAGAAAAAGAGAAAAAAAAAGAAACTAAGAAGAACAGCTATTTGATTAAATATTCTCAGACTTAATTACAGGTGATACTTTATGGAAAGGCTTTATTAAACATTAGTGTTTTTAACTAGATTAAATTTTTGTTGGATTGTTATGAACATTAGTTTTAGTGGGAAAGTCTATTAACAATGTGATCTTTGCGGTTTATATAAAATATTTAAGCTAAATTAAAGACATATATTATGTGTGAAGTAGGGTTTGCAGTGAATGTTTTGTCTGGGCAAGTGTTTTCGTCCTCGATTTTGCTTCCACAATTTGTCAAACAAAATGAGACACAAACGTAGCCGGTGTGTACTGGACGTCGCTCAGAGCCCTGAGCAGTATATGAGTGGTGTATAGTATTTAAATAATAAAGCAATAACACGTAAATCAAAACAAAATACTCCCCCGGTTCAAAGAATTCAAATCCACAGTTCAAACGTTGACAGCCGGTACATGACTTGGTGAAATATCAATTGTTATTGAGTTAACACAACAAAACTGGTCACAAACACTACGTGTGTCACTTTGCACGTTAATTCTAATATAAATAAAGTATTTTTAACAAATTAAACACAATAAAACAATAATTTTAAAATAAATTAGCTAAGAGGCCGTTTTTTGACGACCTGTCGCCAGTGTTGCCAGCGTCGAAAGATCTGATGATCCTTAACGCTCCTTAGTTAAGTGAGGGCTTGAATCGTAACATACGACTCAAGTACGTTTGTGAACGCAATTTTGGAATGTAATGTCAACTTTATGCCCCCATTAAAGTGTTCTGATAACACCTAATGTAGAGGTGTCCCCGTTTGGGGTCACATTCACAAAAAAGCTCATATCTCTGTAACGTGACTTACCTACATGATGATTGTCGTAATAAAAGGGTCGAACTGTAGCAATTATTTTTTATTTGCCCGATTAGCTCATCTGTGAAAAGGGTTTTTAAACGTCAATGAATGGGCTTTAAAACGTTTTCAATGGTTGACGTTTTGAATAAAAATGTAATGGATAAACGTTTAAGCGGCGTGAGTAAATAAATTGGAGTCGGTCGGTTGTTTTTCGCAAAACTTTTCAATACAGTTAATAGTTGTCGCTTATTTGAATAAATAGTTGGACCAGATACAAAATTCAGTGTGTGATCAAACATTTTATATTTTGTTAACGATAGATTTATTCTATTCTAGCTGTACCCAGGGCTTCGCTCCCGTTAACTGCCTATCCTACCCTACTTACCTTCCTTCCTGTACCTACCCTACTTACATAGACTTACCTAACTTACTTACCTTTTTAATCTATGTACTCTAGGGAGAAGAATATCGACTTCATACAAAAAAAGTAAGGACAGATCTGCTGCACGCCACCTAGTAGCCGTCCAGAACACCACACCGAAAAAATACTACCGACTTCCAAAACGAAAGTTATTTTTCACTTTGTAGTTTTTTTTATTTGGAAGTCGGTAGTATTTTTTTGAAAAAAGTTTATTTATTTTTCACTTTTCTGAATAGGCAACTTCTTTAGTAAGATACCTATAATGCCAGAATAGAATACCTGAATATCATGAAACTTGAACATAACCGGTGAAATGAGGGTTTAGCAAGGTGAACTCTACACATATGCGTACCCCTTTAGAGCGTACTGGCGTGAAGTTGTGTTATGAAATGGTATAAACAATAAACAGAAATGCGATTGCAGCAATCCCGAGAGATTTGCCGTCATTTGTTTGCAGTTCTATTGTATATCTCCGAAGTTCTACATCAGATCTTCACCAAATTAAAATGGGACCAATTTGGGAACATACTCTTTCAAACAAAAAAGAATTTTCAAATCAAATCCGCAATTGACGGAAATATCGGAGAACATAAAAAAATGTCGAACATATAGATCCTCCTACTTTTCAGAAAGTCGGTAAAAAACACCTATCCTTAACTGGGACTCGAACTCGCAACCTTATGTGTAGTCGCTGCGACCGCGCATGGGGGCGGGTATTAGGGACCCTAATTACCTACCAATTTTTTTGTATGGTCATTCTTCAGCGGAAAATCTTAACACCGCCATTCAGAAAATGACGAGAAATGCACAACGCCATCTATCGAATATGGATTTGTAACAGTCCGAGTATCTGAATTGCGTATGTTGCGATATCTTACTTATTGAACACTTTAAATTCATCTAACTTTTGATAGAGTGAACCGATTGCGATGAAACAAAAACTAAGTAATACTTCAAGTTACGCGCAATTATTATGTATGAAAGTTATCTACATTGGTTTCATACATTTTACGTGATGCGTGCACAAATAAACAGACAAACAGATGAACAGACGAACAGACAAAAATTCCAAAAATGCTGGAAAGGGGTTCTGTTGGTTCTCCTTTAACACCCTGGCTATTTTTTTGGAAATATTTTCGATGTACAAAAACAACTTTTCTACAGATTTATTATATGTAGTATATATATTGAAGATATTGATAGACAATGTGTTTGTAAAATTTTCCACGCCGTTAATCGCCGTATATTTTTTAATAAAATAAGTGATATTGCTTGTCAAATAATAGCTTTGTTTAATATTTTGGATATCCATTGTTCAAAATTTTATTGAAAATACTCAAATAACTATTATACACTTGGTAAAAATAATAAACGTCAGGCATTCTATTGTTTCAGCCATTTACCTACTGAAGCATACACTCAACAACGATAATGAAAATAACGCTGTTTTATTTTATTTATTTATTTAAAATTTCATTAATAACCTTTAACAGCTACCTATAATACGCCAATGCGATGATTTAACTACATACATGGGAACACAAATTTTGCCCGCATTTTCAGTGCACTTCAGTGCCATTTTTGTGAACCTCAACAGGCTGCAATTAAGATATATATCTGCAGTAGAAATAATTTTAAATAACTGCTATTATTTTATATAAACTATTACAAATGTGCTTCTCAGACTAAATTAAAAAAATCCAGAAAAAGACAAGCAGTAAAGACGTCGCATAAAGAAGCAAATCAATCAGCGATCCTTTAATTTATTATTTAGGTCAGGGACGCTTACTACTCCTACGGTGGGTGCCCGCATTGTCGAGGCAGCAGGCTCAGTAGCCATGATTTGGTCACCCACGGTGAAGCGAAGAGGAACCCGAGAAAAAGGCTAAAGCCCTGACGAGAGGCCAAGCCGATAAGCCGACGATGTAGCGGCCAACATGTAGGTTGCGGTGCTGCCTGGGTGACATCGCAACTGAGGCGGGCCGCGATGTCGTATGGGACCTCCCATACCCATACGATATCGCGGCTGAAGATTGGAGGCCGCGGTGGGAGAGGAGAGCCGGTATTGCGGTGCGCTGCTCTCCCTTCCTTCCGCGGCCTGGACGGGGTCGCCACCGAGTGATGGCGGACGCGGTGGGGCCGCAGGAGAGGAGGAGTGTCGGTATAGAATTGGCCGCTCTGCCTATCCCCTGCGGCCGAAAAATGGTAGGTGGCGGGGCAATTGATCTTGACCCGTCACAAGGGAAACAAGAGGACATGGGATCGTCTGGCGCCCATATACCGGTTTGGTCCCTGGGTGGTCACGGTGTACAATGTGTTCTGGTGCGCTGGTGATGGGGGTACTCTCCAAAGGAGGGAGGGTCCGGTGACGGACAGCCGCGGCGGGTTCGCGGTGAGTGCTAAAGCGCGCCCGTGTTCCCGTCATAAGCGGTACAAGACGACACCATGGAGTTTTAGTGGGTTGAAGTCCCAAATAACTGCGTCATCTCCCCGTGGTAGCGCAGTATGCATGAGCATTTCTCCAAGCAAAAAAAAAAGTAACGCTTACTACCTACAAGCAGAAACACGGCAAGTATCTTTCCATCCTAAGGCTTGAAAAGCAGGTATAAAATCATACCTAGCATTAACTCAACACATCCCAGAGCGGCGTGCGTGCCTGCAAATAAATTAATAAACACTGGCTATACGCAGCTTTTCGTAAACAACTACTCAACTTTATATTTTTTTTGCTTCAACTGAACAGCGAACGCGACCAGAATCGTAATGAAACCTTAATAAATTATTTTGTTTTTGTTTTCTTGGTACGATTTAATTTTGCACTATGGCCCCGGGCCGTAAATCAAGTTGCTAACTTTTTGGTTTTTGGAAAGCGCTACCCAATGCTGAATTGTTTTCGATCCAAATGGTATAATAAATGGCTTGACCTTTGGTCTTTAGGCTGAATATGGAGGAAACTTAGCATTGGAAGATAAATGGTAGACGCCTAGTTGAGGAATGTGAGTGATATAAGCACGGGATTCTAATAATGGCGGTCGTCTCGGAAGTGGAGTTATGATCGTGTCTTACTCTGTAGGTAAGTGACTATTATTTTCTCCTGGGGTGTTTAAGTTGGATTGGAGAGAGTCATTTAACAAGCTTTTATTTAACTTGCAATGTATGTAAGTGTGTTCGGGTCAAATCTGGCAACTGAATTTTAAAGCAGTTATTCGCCACCGATTAAGATGAAATTCGCATACACATTTAGTTTGGATGACAATGCATGGTTAGCTAAGTGACATCATTCTAAATCCAATATAGCGCACGGCCCAAGATGGCGGACTAGTTATTTTTTGTGCACTGTAATAATAATGGTATCAAATGAAAGGGTTTGCTGAGAACAATACGAAAAAAGCTTGTTTTAAAAAACATTTTATAATGAATAATTTTATTAGTAGCCTCATATTGTGTAATAATCAAACAGTGACTATTAAAATCAATATAACCATGTCACTATTCTAAAGTTAAGGAAATATTTTTTTATGTTATATGATCTTCCTTTTTGCCTTTTTTTTTAGGGTTTCGTAGTCAACAAGGAACCCTTATAGTTTCGCCATGTCCGTCTGTCTGTCCGCATCTTAGCTCAGAGACTCTTAGAACTAGAAAAGTATAATTGGCATGGATATACATATTATTCACGGCCACATAGTGTTAAAATAAAATCCAATGATATTCTAGTAAACAGATACGTTATACACTCACAAAACAACCGAAAAAAGTGTTCCGCGCAGCAGCGGCAGTACACATACACACTTTTTATTCAACTGACATTTCACTACAAGTCGAAAGGGATGGCTTGATAAAACCAACAAGAAAAAAATAGAGAGCTAGTGTTTGTCACTTGCGTGTGAATGTAGACAAGTATTATACTGGCCACCAATGTATTTACCATATCTTTCTTTTTATAGCCTCCAAATATCAGAATACTAGCACAGAACAAATAATAGATATTAGAAAAAAAAATTGAATACATTTGTAAATTGAGGTGTATTGCGTACTTACATGTTATGATTGGTACACTTTCTAAATACACACTATGGCATTTTTTTTTATTTTGTTTTTGTTTCAACAAAGCGTATCGCTCTTCGCCATGCGACACATAGACTAAAGACTATACGTCCCAATTAGGACGTATTCGAGTCTTCACAATGCGCGCGCTCATAACATATCTGTTTACTAGAATATCATTGATTAAATCAGTTTTTTTTGTGTACCATTTTTACAGTAAAATCCCAAAGTAAAGTTTTTTAATTTTTTCAAGTCTATCCAATGGTGTGGGATATCGTTGGATAGGCCATTCAAAAAGGAAAACTTTCACAGCTAAGTACAAGTTTGCGAATAATTTTCGACCAACTTATAAAATGTACTTGGAAAAGTAAAAAAAAAATCATATAACGTTGTGTAAAACAGGTAGTAAATATAAGTTTTCGAACTTCACTTGTGAAGTTGGATTTCATTAATCCTTCTTCATTTACCATCATCCTATGTTTTAAGACGCTGTGAACTGCCGAAACCGTTGAAATGTTCAAGAAACAACAAAAAGGCACCTTCTTAGTCCGCATTATTTTGCAACTACGAAACCGTATTACTGCCCGTGGCCCAAAACGCACTTGGCCGGTTTTTGACATTGCTTGGGCCCCTGCCAACTGTGATACAGGATTACCTAGTACTGGCACCTGACATTGTTGTACCTACATCATATCTTAGAGTTATTAGTAAAGTTTATCAATCTCAAAGATTTAGCCCGACTGCAAGGAAGGGTTATGTTGTTATTTATATTTTTGCATTAAGTTCGACCAAACAAATTAAATTAAAGCTCAATGGGAGGATATTACGAATTCTGCCAAAACATGGCCATGAAAGTGAGATATGACCCATGAGTGCCGGTCAGAAAGGGGACACCGATCTTGACAGATTGCTATGATTGATTGACGTGTCACCACGTATACTCAAGTCATGTTTTAGCTCGAAAATGGTGGTGATAAGTGAACCTTAACGGGTTTAAGTGTACAGATTCTATTGGCTCCTTGTTATGGTAAAGTGAGAATTTACTTAACTTTCGAAGTTATTAAATTAAAAGAATAAAATAATCATGTATATAACGGTGAGAACCGTTCATGCGCAGAGCCTAAAATGCTGGGTCTAGAAACTTGAGTATTTGCACAACAGTTCCTTAAATAACGGAAGTGAGCACAAAGGAATGCATTTTGAAAATCCACTTCCAAAGGGTTTAAATAGAGGAAAAGCTTGTTATTTTGGCCGATCAAAAACCCAATCGACATCAAGGCTTGTATCTCTATCTAGCAAGTTGTAGTTCTTATTAAAGATCCGAGCTTCTGAAATCAACTTCCATGGAACGATTAGCAACTGAAACTGGCGATAAAACTTTTTCAATAAAACTAAATATGTCCTAATAACATCATCAATATAAGACTTCTTCGCGAAATCCGATCCAAGAATCTTGTCATCTCCTTATCTAATACTTTGAAATCTTATCGCCTTATATCTAGAAAAAAACCCGATATAGGAAAACATTTATCCCGCCAGTGAGGGATCGAAATACAGACGAGGGTCTAGATTGATGAGTCCTGAAGACGTCTTAATCTAACGAAGGTTACTACATTTATATACGTACGTAATTATTTACAAATATTTTTGTATCTGGCCCACTTTTAAATACTATCAGGCAAGGGTATCGACTTTCATTCGACTGCTTAAGGCGATATATACGCCCCAATGTAAACGCAATACTGGCCGTGCGCCCGCTCGATGCCAAAATATCAATATTGAACCTCCTTTTGAACAGTTTTTTTGCAAAATATTAATTGATTTATTTATTTAACCATTTATGCACACACACATAATATACAGACAAGAAGAAGAAACAGAAAAATAGGTACATAGGTGATGCTTATTTCTATAGAAATCTCTTCCAGCATACCTGCGAAAGGAAAGATGAAAAAAAAGAGATGTAGACATAGTGTGTAGAGTTGAAAAATAATAAACATAAAACGATTCATAACTAATAAACAATACCGATAACAAATTAAATATACCTACTGTCATAATAATATATATGTCGGGTTTAGTCAATAGTACGGACGTCAAAACAAATCACGAGCACGCCACCTGTCGGCTAATCAAGAACACTACGCTGTGGCGCGCTTCCTCTAACGACCTGTGTGGTGGGGACACCGAATATAAGGGTTGAGTATTGACCGCCTGGGGGCTAAGACGTTGTAGAATCGGTATCGATCAGTAATATTAGTGAGCAAGATTGTAACTGTAAACTATTTAAATAAACCCAGTGTATCGAATAATTTATGTTATTTCATTTGCACGACTGTACCCACCGACCTGCCCATACACGATGTCTTAACCTAAGGGAATACATCCTGACTTCCCGATGGTTTGCATCTATCGGCCAGCCATGATGCGACATCAGAATTGGGATTCGGTCGTGCTTATGAGATCACACGTAAAAACAATGCTAGTGAAAATGGCGGTTACATTCTTGCAAAAAAATGCGGTGTCAGTTGAGAAAAAAAAAACGTAGTGGTTCGTTTCTGCGACTACCCTCAGTCTAGAATAAAAAAAAATAAAGTCTAGAACGGAGCAGCAAGGAAGCTAGCAACAACCAAGGAGCTGGACAGGTCAAGGAGGAGCGTGTGGACGTGTGGAAAGATCCATACACATGGATCTTTAAGCCAATCTGGTGAGTCGTTTTCATTTTGTTATTGACTATGGCCAAGAGTGTTCATTATTCAAAATTCTGGTTTTTTGGCGGTCAAGGGATCGTCGGGGTCGGCCTTATTGCCTAACACGGGCCCGTGTTAGGTTGTAATTTCATGATCACTGGCGGTAGCCCTTGACTGGCCTTGGCTGACTATCATTGTTTGGAAGTAAGAATACCTACCTGGGCACTTGGGACATTGTAGTCAGACACTGAAGGTCTCTGCATTCACATTCAGTGTTCATAATAACCCATTTTGCCGTGCCGGTTTAGGTTACTACACCGGTTAATTTCCATCAAAGCTGTGTATGGTTAAGATAACCGTGTAAACAAGTACTCTCGTAGTGTTTTTCATGTTTCAGATACCATATTGTATCGCAGTGGAGCCTCTGCTGCTGCTAGCAGTTCAGATGCTGTATGCGAAGGCTGACCTGTCAACATCTGAGAGGTTAGGAGGAACTGCAGACTAGCAGTTTGAGGTTGGGAGCGCGCAAGTTTGAAATGGAATACTCGGTGAGTCGCTTCCATGTTATTTCGATAGTGAGGTAGAAAGTTCTCTACTGAAGAGATGCTATTTCGAGTTTTAAGTGTTCATGTTTGATCACTGAATTGGTAGTGGTTATATCTAGCACTATCATTAGGTAATTAAGACACACTTGTAAAAAGCAAGTAGTTAGGTAATGAGTTTCCTATTGGCAGTATAGTTTCAAGATTTGGTTCAATACGAACTTTAGGATGAGATATCCCATAAGAAGGAGATTTTCAGTAACAAAGCCAGTTAGTAATGACGTAGGGCCATCGCAATTGTATCGAGTTAGTAACGGTACTGGTCATTTACGTGTATTCAGAACAAATCTTATGTTGCGTCACGATTTACAACCACCGTCTTCAGATCTGAATTCACTTGCTTACTTTCAAAGTAACATTAGGATAGCAGTAGATCTCGCGATCGTTTTCCTTACATAAAAACTGAGGTAGTGAGCGATAGTAAATGGTTACTGTTGATATTTAATTTTAAAGATTTTGATCCGAATTAATTCGTGAAGCTCCTTAATATTATCGGGGTTAGTTGTTTCCCTTTTGTTAGCAGTGGGTATGTAAATCTTTGAGTAAAAAGTGCGAATCTTTTGGGAAGGATCCTCGATCACCAAGTTCCTTGAGAATTAGACATCATAGTTGACGAAAGTGGTAGTGAAACCAAATCTGATTAACATGTCTACTCATGCGACAAATTCTGGACCGCCCCTCATGAGTAACATGTGGCGATGGGTCTACGAAGAGGTGTCGTTGAATATGCATTTGCCTTTGAATTATGGTAAAGATTAACGGAAATGTTACAATAACTTTATTTAGTTGTTGATCGTCGGATCTTTTTCTAATCAATAGTGTTGTGTGGGAAACTCTAGTGTGAAAACTAAATGGGCCCTTCATTAAGTCCGCGATAGGTTATTATGACAGGACAGTGATAGTTATACAATGAAAGCTTTAAATAGGAACGCTTAGGACCTACAAGTATGCACACGGTAGGTTAGGGAAGATGCCAACGGGTCATGTACCAGTCGATGTTGATGTTAAGGGAATTTTGATGATGATGAGCAAGCTTAAAGTGTCTAGTAATTCAGTCTATCGAATGTATTATGATTACCGTACCAGTGGATTCTGGTGGAGGTCGGGGTCTAGAGACCGTTGTGAGAGCAATACAATTGCTGGTCGGCTAGAGGGCCGTGGCGTTGAAGATTTTACTCGAGGGTTTCTTTAAGCTTGACAGTTTTTGCAGCAGCACAATTTTTAAAGTTTGTTTGGATCGATTTGTGGTACATGGCCCAGGGTAATGATTCAGTTAAAGAGTAGAGTTCTAAAATTTCCCTATTTTCACGAACCCAATGATCTATTTTGGTCAGGAGTAGCCGAGCGTTGTGTGGCAGCTGTTGACCTGTGTGGCAACTGTGAGCCTGTGTGTCAACTGAAGGCCTGTATGGCACCTGTAAGTCTGTGTGACACTATGTCTGGTGTGAATGTTCATGTTTATGTTAGAGACCTTGCAGAAGGTTCATTTTGAGTTATGACGTTGAAAGAAGGTAAACTCACATAGTCACGCCAGAGGTGAGGTCACCATGTTAATGTTGATGACGTTCGAATCGTCAAGCCCTCATTACGAAAATTTAAATAATTTTGGTATTCTAATTTTGATTAACAGAATTTATAAAATTGCTAATAAAAATTTAAGGGTAGTAAAATTTAAGTAAGTTCCTAAAGGGCAAGAAGGTTATTTGGAAATTTGCGAAAATGATGGTGATGATGATGATGAATGGACCGTGACGACAGATGATGAGTTCGGTATGTCTTTTGTACCTGTAATTAATAATACGCCCTCGGAGTCGGAGGAAACATTTTCCATATGCTCTCGCACCTTAAGTGTAGATAATTCCGAAGCTATAATAGAATCTTTGGAATGATCAATTAGTATGTGGTCTTTTCTACTTTTGTGGAAGATGATCATTTTTGTAAATGGGATGTCAAGATCACTCCTGCTGTTGTGGGTGTTGATCTGTGATGCGCTGTAGGAGTCTCACCTGCTTTAGTGGGTGACGATTCAGACCAGCTTGACTGTGACTGCGCTGTAGGAGTCTCACCTGCTTTAGTGGGTGACGATTCAGACCAGCTTGACTGTAACTGTGCTGTAGGAGTCTCACCTGCTTTAGTGGGTGACGATTCAGACCAGCTTGACTGTGACTGCGCTGTAGGAGTCTCACCTGCTTTAGTGGGTGACGATTCAGACCAGCTTGACTGTAACTGTGCTGTAGGAGTCTCACCTGCTTTAGTGGGTGACGATTCAGACCAGCTTGACTGTAACTGCGCTGTAGGAGTCTCACCTGCTTTAGTGGGTGACGATTCAGACCAGCTTGACTGTAACTGCGCTGTAGGAGTCTCACCTGCTTTAGTGGGTGGCGATTCAGACCAGCTTGACTGTAACTGCGCTGTAGGAGTCTCACCTGCTTTAGTGGGTGACGATTCAGACCAGCTTGACTGTAACTGCGCTGTAGGAGTCTCACCTGCTTTAGTGGGTGACGATTCAGACCAGCTTGATTGTAACTGTAGGGGTTTTTGTTGTAAAGAAATACCTAGACCAGTGATCCTTTCGATATGTAACTATGCAAAATGTTTCCTCACTCACCTAGAGTATGAGTCAGGATTGGACGAGCGAATACTGTGTGGAGATTTTGTGTGTTTCAGAAAACTTCCCTTGTATGATGGGAGACTGGTAGAACGGAGTGGACTAAGAACGTGTAGCGCAACACGACATGAGATCGCATGGAGCAAGGACAAGAAGATAATGCCTGCGGGTGATAGATTTGGGGAGTCTGTCACCTGAGAGAGGCCCGAGAAGGCGACGTGCTGTGTTCCACGCTCGCCTCTCAATAGGAATTACGGCCTAGAGAACACCATGTGGTTTTAGTCAGTAAGAGTCTGACAGACCCCTCAGCTTTCCCCAAGGGCTGAGGACATCCATTGAGGATTTCCACATGATTCGATACACTGTTAAAACCTGACAATGAGGAACAGACGAGGACGCCTGTATCGCAGGATGGCCGTGTCGGGTTTAGTCAATAGTACGGACGTCAAAACAAATCACGAGCACGCCACCTGTCGGCTAATCAAGAACACTACGCTGTGGCGCGCTTCCTCTAACGACCTGTGTGGTGGGGACACCGAATATAAGGGTTGAGTATTGACCGCCTGGGGGCTAAGACGTTGTAGAATCGGTATCGATCAGTAATATTAGTGAGCAAGATTGTAACTGTAAACTATTTAAATAAACCCAGTGTATCGAATAATTTATGTTATTTCATTTGCACGACTGTACCCACCGACCTGCCCATACACGATGTCTTAACCTAAGGGAATACATCCTGACTTCCCGATGGTTTGCATCTATCGGCCAGCCATGATGCGACATATACAAACATATTTGTGAAATAAATACTAAAACAATAAATACTAATACCTACCTATATATATATATGTATATAAAATAAATAATAATACATAATTACGCAACTATAACGAAATGGAAAGATAGTGTTCTTTCACTCTTCTTTTAAAAACTACAAGAGTTTGGCAGTCCCTAATGTCAGGTGGTAGAGAGTTCCACAATCGCACAGCGTGCACAGTAAAAGAGTAGGAGTAGAAGTCGGTAGTGTGAGAAGGGATATTAAGGAGATTTTTGAGATGCGACCGGCAAAGTGCATCGGAAGGACGGGAGTAGGAAAAGCGTTCACGGAGGTTGGAAGGTGTTTTAGGATTATGAAGGATGTTAAATAATAGACACAATATGCGAGAGTTCCTGCGAAGTCGAATAGGGAGCCACTTGAGTTACTTGCGAAAATCTGAAACGTGATCATACTTTTTAAGGTTGAAAACAAAACGAATACATATATTTTGCAAACGCTCAAGTTTATTTAAAAGCTCCTCGGTGGCATCCAAATAACAGGCGTCGGCGTAGTCGAAGATGGGCTGAATGAGTGTTTGGGCAAGGGAAATATGCCTGCCGCCGATAACCATGGCCTGAGACTTCTTAGGGTTGATTTGCAAGCCAAAGGACTGCGACCACTCCCCAATCAACTCCAGGTCACTGTTTACGGCAGACACGGCAGATTCCACATCAGAACTAAGAAAGTGATGTTAGAGCAGAAGGTCGTAAGCGTAGAGATGGCAGTTACAGGAGATGAAACTAGTAACAGTGTTAATAAAAATAGAAAAGAGAAGAGGAGAGAGAACGCCACCCTGGGGCACACCCGCAGTAAGTGAGCACCAATCCGAAGAACACTCGTCAAGGCGTACCCGCTGCGAGCGGCCTCTGAGATAGGAGTCGAACCAATCAATAGTGGAAGAGGAGAATTTGAAAGATTTAAGGATCCCAAGAAGGATGTCGTTGTCAACAGAGTTGAAGGCACTGCTGAAATCAAGAAGCACGAGTAACGTAAGAGACTTGTTTTCCATAGCCCAGCGGATGTCATCAGATGTCTTTAAAAGAGCTGTGACAGTACTGTGACCAGGTCGGAAACCAGATTGAAAAGGACTAAGAAGATCATTACTAGATAGAAACAGAGACAGTTGCTGATGAACAATGTGCTCAAGAACTTTGGAAAGATAAGGAAGGATGGAAATGGGTCTGAAATCGGACAGTGTGACCGGGTTAGGTATTTTGGGTAACGGAATAATATGGGCTAGTTTCCAAGCATCAGGAACGGTGCAAGAAAACAAGGAATAGTTAAAAATGTGGGTTAAAACGGTAAGTATTGAGGAGAGGATAGGAGTAATCATTCTTGAGCAAAGATCAAGAATGATTTAGATTTACATAAGCTATGTCAGTTATGAAGAAATTCCAGCCATAATTTTTTCTGTGTAAAAATATTTTTAAACATCCAAGTCGGTTTGGAGGAGTATCCAAAAGTTGCGAAAAATATCGTGTTGCTAATTATTTTTTTAAAGCATAACTATTTGTTATACGAAAAAGCTATATTTAAAAAATAATGTACATGAAACAATAATATATTTTTTTCCAACCTTTTAACCTAGCCGTTACTAAGGAGTATGCTTTAGAAAGTTACCGTTTTACGGCACTAAAGCGCATGTAGGCCCTTAAGAGGAAATGCAGTCGTAGATTTCCGACTGAATTTCCACAGTCAAAAGTCATAATTCGAGGTTTGGCTCTCGCCTATTTCCTCCTCCAATATTGGACCAATCTACACGATATTACATAAACTGAAAAAGAAAGATACCGACTGCACAACATGTTTTTCTTCTTGTTTACCATCTTTTAAGATCGGGTTTTTAAGCAGCCATGCTTTTGATTTTAAAATTATATTTTTTTTATTTACAGCTTTTTAGTTATCATTTTTAATAAGTGGTATATATTTTGTAACCACCTCTTAAAACCCGTCATATTAATACTCCACACGATGAGATTGGATAAAAAAAAAATTGGAACCCGCTAAATATGGCACCCAAAACTCACCATGTTTTTTTATCGTCACCTATTTAAGAACATTTGGGTGGTGAAGAAGCATCTAACGATATGAATCCTTCTAGCGGTTTGAAAGATATTAGGTAATATACATAAAAGATACGTGCGAAAAAAAAAACCATTTGCGACCGGCTGTATGACTGAACTCAAGTTTTTACGAGTGCATATTTCTTTTCATAATCACAATCCTCAAGGTCATACCTTTCGTAGTCCTTCCGAATAAGGCTCACCCAAACCTTTGATTCTGTTCCAACCAATTTGCGCAGAAAATAGTAATAAAATGCGGTCAGCACTCATGGAGGCTTAGCCACATAAATTAATATCAATTTAGGACGAAAATGCGGTCCAGTCCCCGTGGAATATGTTGATTGAAGATAATCAGGCCTTATCCAGCCGAGAAAGGGTCGGTGTGTTCCGTACATCACGGGAGTTTATACCTTCGGATTTTTGGACATGCGATTAATCCAAAGCCAGGTTTAATCCGGCTATTAAGCGGCCCTAAAAATGAAAGAGAGCAATGTACACTAAAAAGGTTAAGTATTTTGATTATTTTCAGTGTTTGTGGTAATTTCCTGATGGTTCTCTATAATCTAACTAGCCAGCTGACTGCAATAAAACGTACACTAATCCTGTTATAACGGGCCAACTGGAAATGAAAAACGGAACAATAATTTGTCTGGGGAACTATCTCGTTAGTGGACGTGAATTTTTTTGTGTTTGTGAGCCAGATTTATTGCTAGTCAAGTCGCAGTTCCGCTATGATGAGTTACAAATGTTTTTGTATTAGAAGTAGATATAACTTATGATTAAGACTAAATATTAATATCTGTAACGTGTCAGTAAATAGTGAGCCGCTCTTGCTTTTTCGATGTTTAACTTACCTTACACGAGTGGTATCCAATATAAATAGGACCCCTCTCTCGAGGATGATACTAAAACTAAAGTTTCAGCTACAACATCAGAAATCCTTAAAAATTACATTTTATCAGCGATAGCGACAAATTAAGAATGGCACTAATTTTTTATTACCTTTTCGTTTATTGGTAACGAAAATTATAGGAATTCGCACGCATGTTTTAGTAGTTATATAGAATGGACATCCATCTTAAAAATGACCGCGCCAAGTGCGACTTAACCTTCGCCTTCGTGAAATTGTATCGGCCGCTGTGCCAAAGCAAGGAGAGTTGATTAATTTTCTTCACGTCTTTCCATTTCATTGACCTCATCTCTGGTAATGAGATCAAGTCAGCTACATTAAGCCTTAACTTCGAAACACATAGTCAACACCACAACAAACCATTTTTCTCTATCGACTTTTATTTACTAGCCCAAAACAATAAGTAGCCAACAATGATTTATTGCTCCTAGATTCAATATGAAATATAACTCTATCTTAGACAAAGGTCATGTAATACTACATGATTGGTATACATTTCTTGTTAGTTGAGATGGCTACAATGAAGGTTTTTGTATTTTTTTGTGCTGAAAATATTTGACCGTTCTACACTGTTTGTAGTCATTTTAACATTCTAAAGATCTTTTTATGAGAATTGATTTGATAAAATAAACCAAGCCAAAATTATGTGACAGTGGGCGGAGAACATTGCTCGCAGAACGGATGACCGATGCGTAGAAAAGTTCTAGAGTGACGACCGCGTTCCGGAAAACACAGCGTAGGTACGCAACCCACAATATCAAGGGACCGATGACCTTGTCAGGGCTTGTGAAGGCTATCTACTGAATGCGAGAAGCACAAGACCGGCCGATGTGGCTACGCTTGAAAGAGGCCTTTGCACAGCAGTAGACGAATTTCGACTGACTTGATGAGGACCAATAGCCATTGGTAAATAACTATAGTAGATTATGTCATAAGGGACCAAAAAAATGTATTGAGGGCGAGAGCGATTGTTTGAATCCAGAGCGAAGCGAAGTACGCCGCTCGAGGTTAAATAGTTTTGGTACCATGTGGCACACTCTGCTTTTCATCCCCCTCTATGAGAAAAATAAATAAGAGATGCTTTTAGTAGTGACGAATATTTATATTTACATAACCAAATTACAAGTTTTGTTGGGATCAGAAAATGCCGTTGACTTATTTATTACTTGGGTATTCGTAATAACTTCAGACTCTGGTTGATGGTCATGTTAAGTCAATGGTGAAATTTCATACTGTTTTGAAGTGGATGGGCGCCGCGGCGACAAAGGTTGAATCGGTTGATCTACTGAGGAAGATCTATCAAATTTAATACTTTTCTCTCGATTTGTTTGGTAGTAAATTGTTTATGACAGTTTCTGCGTTTAATTTTACACTTTCTGGTGTTAATATTTTAACTTTCACTGCTAGAACTCATCTTTTATTCAATTTGTGTGAATCAAATTAAAATTGATACTAAAATTGGTAATATTTTGATAAAAAGTAATATAAAATAGTAGATTGTATCATAAGGGAGCAAAATAATATTTTTACGGCGAGGGCGCTTTCTTGAATCCAGAGCGAATCCTGAACGTAGCGAGGGATTCAAAGTACGTCACCCGAGCCAAAAATTTATTTTGCGCCCGAGTGATACACTCTTCTTTTCATCACCCACTTTGAAAAATTAAAGGCGCCTCATATTTTATTGTAATATTATTATTTAATAAAACATAGACTAACAACTTAATTGTAATTAAATAGTATCTAATAATAAAACCACTAAAAACTTATATTTACATTTTAGACATTTTCGCAATTATGAAAATTTATTGTTACAGTTTTATTAGGATTAAATATTGTTGTATATTTAATAATCTGCGAATTATGTATTTAATAATGTGCTAATAATGTCCGAATCTAGCTCATTTTGAGGCAAATACGACGGTGAATCTCGTTGTTTGTATGTAGATGGGCGCGGCGACAGTGGCATGGATGGATTAACTGAAGGTTGCAGTTTAATGTTTTCCGCGATGCGTTCACATGTTTTCGCTTTGTTCTCAATAGAATCTTCTATATACCCCTCTGCTACAGCACCCGGCTTCAATCCTCCATGTCGCTTGGAAACAGTTAAGTCCGCTCCAGAATCTGCCAAAAGGATAGCAGAAGTACGACGAAAACAATGTCCTGTATACAGCTTGATACCTGGTAACTTTAAATAAGTAGCGATTTATTGTGGCATCTTAGAAATTTAATTTTTTCCCATAACTTGTTTGAAGCACTTGCCATTTTGATAACGGATAAAAAACCGATTGGTCTTGATATCAGCAGGACTCAGGTCCAGGTATTTCTGTACAATAGTTTTGTATTCTCCTCGGATTACGAAGGTTTCGTAATCCGAGGAGATCGGTTGGTGGACCGGTTGATTTTTGTTTTTGTGTCTGTCAGCTTTACTAACAGTAAATCATCCGAGTGATTTTCGACATCATCAACAGTTATTTTTAAAAGTTCATTGCCACGACAAACTCCATGTACTCCGACAATTAAAGCCGACTGTATCAAAACTGAATGTGAATAAGTCAAGTATCTATCGAAGTACAGGTTACAATTAAATGCGCATTTTAAAACTATGGTCATACTTTACTAATCCACCATATACATAGTTACTTAATTTTACGGCAAGAAAGACTTTGTCGGGTGCCTCATTAAGGAAAGTCTCCACGTTTTTGACTGAGAACACTTTGGATTTTTTAGGTTTAAATCCATCAGACGTCCTCTTCAGATACGCTATTAATTTCGAATATGTGTCCTACGTCGTTATTAGAACTGACTGTTGATTTTAGCATTGAGTAGGTACTCCAAAGAGTGGAAGGTTATTTAGTTTTGGCTAAGTACTGGAAATAGGCCAAAAACACAGCTTCTGAAAAATTCTTGGCGCCTCTTGCATTTTTCTATTCAATAAACTTACCACAGGCTTTCATATATTTCTCCCGGGATTTCGCAGGTAATAGATTATCCATCACACTTTTTGCGTCAGTTCTAATACTTTCAGGAGTTAATTCTATACTTTCACTATCACTTGAAGTACTCATTTTTCAAAACAAAACCATGAATTTCTAACAATCCGTGAAAATTGACGAAAACGCGGGCTGTAGTTCGCGCGTTTTTAATTTGATTTCTTTTTTTTATTCAGTTGGCGGCGCGACTATAGGCCGTCGTACCAGCCAGTCTTTATTCAAACAATATTTGCATTCGATTTTTTTGGCGCTGAGCATTAAGATGTTCCAAATTCAAAAAGTGCGTGGCAAAGATAATTGCGGCGCACTCATAAAGAGGATTACCAACTCATTACTGCCCGCTAAGTTTCTTATTGAAAACACAACCTTTGGGTGCACTTAAAGGCGAACCAAATCGTCCTTTTCGAATAGAAGGGATGAAATAGTTACAAGTGCGGAAGGTAAGTGATTCCCGATGAGTGAATAAATCGACAAGAGTCGGGAATCATCTTACGTTCGTGTATCATACAACATTTTACTATACATTGCGCGAGGAAAAAAAATCTGAACCAAGCAAGAAATTAATAAAATGGCGAGCTTTTTCAAGCGCGCTCGGCATATCCACAGATTAACTAATAGTTCCTCGGGCATATTTACTGCGCATGTGCAAATAGCTGTCACGTCGTAACGCAAAAAGGTACGAGCAAAATACACGTTCTTCCAAACATAGGTATTTAATGAATATTTAAAATTAATTTATTGATCAAATCTAAATATAGAGTAATTAAAATAGCCTTTTAATGAAGTATTAGTTATATTTTACCTTTTTATATGAATGATAATCTGTACTTAACTAATTTATAAAACTTTTCTCAAATAATAAAAACTCTATGCGTCTGGTTGACGACGGAGTTAAAAATTAAAAAAATACAGAAAAGTAAAAAACACAAAAAAAAAATTTAACACTTTCCGCACAGTTTGGCTACTTGGAAAACGCTCTTTTCGAGGACATGCATTGTAAAAGTCATTTCCATGCTGGTGACATATATTATCTCATTGTAATTTTATTTAACACTATCAAACTGGATAATTGTAATGATAACTGTATGCCTATGAATGTCTGACATAAATAAATAAGTTCCCCTTTTTTTTAAATTCAACCAAAAAGCTACAGCTCAATATGCAAACTAAATAAAGGCTCAAAGGTTACACATGAATCTATTTATTTATCTTAAACCCTTTTATGCCGACTGAAACTCAGCAAGTTTGTTCAACCAATAAATATTGGTGGTTTCAAATAGCTGACACGTCGCTACAAATAAATTTATTTCAGACGTGATAAACATTTAAATTGCTTACAGATATAGTTGTTGCGTTTTATTTTGGCAATTGCTGTCATTGACCGTCAAGACTTAACCGCCCTTAATTGATATTCATCTTTTTATTGTAGATGAGTTCGAAGTTGGCCCCTATATATATATATATATATATACTTTATACTATCTCACCTGGTAAAGGATGAAGCGGGTGACGATGAAGCTCTTGACTTAAAGATTTATTCCTGATACCAGGTAGTAGGTATCAGGAAACACAGAATTTGGTAAGGGAATTCCACTCCTCAGCTGTACGCAAAATGAAAGTATTTCCAAAATGTTTAGTACGTATGAGTGGGATGTCCACTATGTACTGATGGCGCGACGCCGTACGTTTGTTGTCCGATGATGGAAAAGGCTGGACTGAATTTGATTGAATTGTGTGATGCATCGTGAACCTCAACATTTTTTACTACTTAAAATCAATACATAATTAAATAGTTTATTGTTCTCTGACGTGTCTATACTATCATGGTTCCACGGGCAGAGAAAGACAGAGTAATACGGGACGAATAGCACCATCCCTTTTTCACGGCGAAATCATGATGATTTCTTTGTCACATTATAGTACGGCCCAAAATTCCTACGAAGTAATATTTGGGAGAGTGTAAATTCCATAAGTGCCATGTTGAAACGAAACTTCTATAGCTTATATTAAGAATTTATTTTGTTAAAATGTGTTTTGTGATTGAATACTTGTGTATGAATTAAGTTTCTGCAAACGATCTATCTATCAGGTTTTTTGATATTAGTAACAACTAGCTTCTGCCAGCGGCTTCGCCTGTGTGAAAATGGATTTTTATCAACTCAAGGAAACGTTATACCGGGATAAAAAGTAGGCTATGTGCTATTCCACCATATATCCACCTCTGTGCCAAATTTATCCAGCTCTGCAGTGCTGGCGTGATTGAGTAAAAAACATACATCCATACAAATAAATGTTTCGCATTTATAATATTTTATAATAAGATAGCAACAATTATCAGCAAAAAAATTCAAAACCAATGACCTTCAGACTTTTTTCTTGTCAGGATTCAGGTTCTTATATTTGACTGTGGTTTAAACAAAGATAAACTCGAAAAAAATATCTTTTCATTTAAAAACACACCTATTCATAAAAATCTTTATGCAGAACATAAACGAACACGTTTGCAACTACAACTGAGATATCAAAATGGCTCCTGAAATTCGTAGATATGAAGCACTTTATATCGCCTTTTTATATCAAATTCATAGTGAGGATAAAGTTTTCCACTATCATTTTAAATGAACAGTGATATAACCAGATGACAGATCTTTTATGGAAGCAGCTATGTTTTATTTTGCATAACTATTTTATTTTTATTGTGACATTGCTTTGTTTTTGTACCGTTTGCTGCGATATTTTTTGTAGCAGAATAAATACAGTTGCAATTTTTATATAATTTCTTCTTTAGTTACCATTGGGGCAATTTTAGTTTTGAATTAGATGCATTAGCATAACTTGCTTGGCATAAGGATCATGGACTGATTTTCAAACTCAAGATCTGAAGTCGTCATGGTTTTCGATATCGTGAAAAGTTTAACAGGACACCTGGCAAGCTGCGGTGATGACAGGTGGATAAAGGTTATGTCATAGTGGCGACCAAATATTTGAGAGGTAGATTTCATTGACAGGTGACAAGATGCAGGTGTATCGAGGATAAACGCTGGATGAGGTTAGGACAGAAACATTAGAATTTGCACAAGAGCAGAGAGACGTATCCCCAGTCGTGGGTGGAGTCACGCTGTAGACAATGATGATGGTCGTAGCTCACATTTCCCTGCTCAATTTCAAAATTCATGCCAAAGTTTACTTCTAGGCACAGGTAAATATAACAATCAATCTTAATGTTTTATGAGGATTAACCAGCGCTTTCCTTCCCTTTATAAGGACTTTTAGCCTAATCGACCAAGACATTGTTTACAACACAATAAGTTTTACAGCTCAACGCTTAAATTAAAACTAAAGCGCGTAATAGCCGGTAATTTTAGCTCAAATTGTAAGTAACAATGCAAATTATTGCCCATAACACGTTACAAAGAATTTATTGCCCCTCACTCCAATGTAATGGGCTATAAACAATGTCGCGAAGTATTCATAAAATATATTTGTTTATTTTGTGGAAAATTAACCCTTCATACGACTGACCTGTAGAAGCTGAACAGCGTAAATATGTGGTGTTTTTGATCATTATAGATCATCGTTGTATTCGAAAATTCATATTGGGTTCATGACAAAGTGACATACTATATAACGGCCGCCGCTTATGTACTTTGTGCTATCAACACACTATCACTATCGGCAATCGTTGTCATTGTCAAATAGACCAACATGCATGTTCAGATCAAATAATAAATCAAGATGGAACGTTGCAAACAACAAGGTGACGCCGCGCCGGTTAAAACTACGCCTTGCCGTATACATACAATTACACGCACACACGTACAACGAAACGCCTTAGCTTCTCAGACGAGCTCTCAGATCAATTATAAAGCATGGAACTGGCAAGCGCTTCTTAAATGTCAGTGTCACTTGGTCAATCCCATATTTTGACTTTTCTAATATAGAATGTCACTTTGTATATAAATTCTTTACATATTTTAAGGTTACTTTGATGCTTGTATTTTTTCCTATTTCAGTCATACGCTACGCTCAAAATCATCCCAAAATATATTCTGCAGGGTAGCTACTCAGTATTAAGTTGTATTGTCATTTACTTGAATATTGGAAAAGCGTGTAATATCATTATCTCCAGTCTAGTGCCGCCCGAGGAGATTGCTGTCAGTTAAGGGCAATCAGATTTTTCATTCGATTTTTAAATATTTTATAAGGTAAACATAATATTGGCCAACGAGAATTATAAAAATGTATCCAAATAGCAAGCAATGTTAGCGTCATGGACTTGTTTTAAATAAAAAATGCGTTTTTAATTTGTTATAGAGAAAAAAATCGTTGTTTTCATAGTTTTTCATTTCATAGTTTCATATCGTTTGCGTTTTACTACATGTCACAAAGAATGGCTTTGAAATTACTTTTTGTAGGTTTTTTACTGGTTGAACGGACTGTAGCCTGTGCTTTTAATTACTAGATTTTTTTAGTAGATGCTAGTTTGGTTGCCTTTTTTTTACAAATCTTTGTGTATTTATGATAATTAATTGTTATGCCTATTTCATTAGCCATCTGCTGTTGAGTTTGTTTGTACTTTTTAATAAAGTTTTTTTTTTAATTGTCGTCTAGTCCAGTTTTTCATAAAATAAAGTCCTCGTGTCTGTCTGTTTGACATTAAATGCTTTTACAGGACTAATTTTGATGCGGTATCTACCTCATTTGTTCAAAATGAGCATAATTATAGTAATATTTTTATAGTGAAAGTAAATTTTATCTACTTATCATAGTAAAAACCTGCACATATGAATGTTAAAGTATAAAATTTATAGAAAGCTTTAAAATATATAAACAAAGGGCTTGTTTCATAGTTAGGTTATAGATGAATATGAAATAAGCTACTCTAAAAGTACGATGAAATTGTAGAAGTGTTAGAAACACAAGAACCATTTTTTTTATATTTGTAATAATTTATTTACTAATTACTTAGGTACCGGTACAAGTAGCTAGATTAAAATAATTAATATTACTTTGTAAGTGAGGGCAGTGGTGGTCCTGACTTACTTTACTTGGTCGTGGGTCCAAAACCAGGCAGGCGTATTACTTTGTGCTATTTATTTCATCACCACTGCTCTCAAAATGGTGAAGGAAAATATCGTGAGGAAGAACTAAAAAATCAAAGACATGTGACATCCGCCAACGCGCACTGGGCCGGCTGGCATATTATGGCCCATTCCCCCCTACAGAGAGGAGGCCTGTGTCCCAGCAGTGGGAACGTTATATACTAATTATGCTATGCTTATGCTTCTTAATAATTTACCTATCTTATTTTTTATAACAACATTAGGTACACGTACAAGTTTTATTAATATTACACTGTTTTGTTAACATCTTTCTTTGGTTCATCGTCTTCTTCTTTCTTAACTGGCTTCTTAGAACCTGGAAAAAATATAATTATTTTATCAAAAGCTTAAACTAACAATGTGTCATCACCATCATTATGATCGGCTTTTTAACGTTCCCACTACTGGGACACAGGCCTCCTCTCTGTGATAGAGGGAATGGGCCATAATCCACCACGCGGGCCCAGTGCGGGTTGGTGGATGTCACATGTCTTCGTATTTTTGGTTCAAGGACATTCCGGTTTTCTCACGATGTTTGCCTTCACCGCTTTTTGAGCAACAATTTATACCATAATATTTATTAATATGAGGAGGTAAAGCTGTTTGTGGGAGTAATTATCCGATTATGAAAATATGGTCACTTAGAAAGCTAAGCTTAGCTAGGAGAAGCTTCTTTTTATACTTAAAACATCTTTCATAATGTAGGATAGAACTTAGGAAGCTAAGCTGAAAGCTAGCTCGAAATCGGCAGGTCATTAATCTCTCAGTCAAAGGTTAAGAGGCTCACGGACGAGGATCGACCATAACCTCTTAGAGCAAGCTTATTTCCAGTGTGCGTAAGAGACAGATGTATATGACTTGCATACATCTGTCCTGTCAGTGTTTTGACACGTCATGTTACCGAGCCATCTTTGTTGATTTATAAGAAAACTAAAATTAAGCATACGTCCACTTACCTCCTCCTAATAAAAGCTTGAACAACGTAGAGCAAGGAGCATCTATCAATACCATCATGACGAATGTTACGATGAACGACAACGTATAGTGTGCCAGGAACTTGAAAACCTGAAAAAATGTAGCGGTATTTTGTACATACATATAAAGAAAACAACATTTTGCAAACGTACTGTACGGAGAGTAATTAATAAATAATAATTTTTATTCATTACATAAAAAAATTGTTTACAAATAAGAAATACTCGATAAGTCCAACTACAAGTGATGGAACTCTTCCAAACTATGCAGATGCCTGTGTCTTAGAAGTCAGAACTGATCTAAGGTAAGCGTCAGGACCCCTGGACCAATAGAGATATTTGATGTTTAGAAAATACCAAAATTGACTACCTTTTTGCTACTATTTGATACCTAACTTCAAATATTTCGTACCTCGACTGACAGCGAAAAAACACGTAAAGAAAGTGGTCAGACATTCTGACGTCAGGATGTCTGGACCATTTTTTTTTTTCATATTTCGAGACAACACAACGAATTTATCTCTTTGTAAATATTTACTACCTTTTTAATACCTCAACATATATTTTTTTCAAATTGTTTTGGCATTCCAGAAAAATGTTACGCAAGAAAGAAACTTTGTTAGGTAGTTATGTATATTCTCTCTTTTAAATTACAGAATAAGCAATAAAGTTAATAATTATTAAAAAAATAATGTAAAATCCTAAACCTGTCCTGTAAGCCTACACTGTGAAGTGAGACCCGATGAATATGAAAGTTTGTTTGTTTTTGTTTCTTTAGGCCCTGTTAAAAAAAGCTTAAAAATATAACAAGAAGATAAGAGAATTCTAATCTTTGTCATCTCCCTCCTTATACCGTAAGTATAAAGAATGTTATTAATGCTATGCCATGTAAATGAATAAATAAATAGATATAAATAGTCACTTTATTCATAGAAATATCACCATACATTAATTAATAATCTTGACTTCCGCAAAACTTGTTATCTTATCACTATAGTCAGTTCGTCTCTCATACTGCAACAAAGTTTTTGCCCGTAACATAATATTATTCAGAACAAGCTTCTTTTCTGACGACGTATACTTTTTATTTCCAACAATATTCGTGGGTACCATTGTTTTTTTTTTAAAACTACCTACCCTCATATTGGTAATTTAAAAGGGAGAATATACATAACAACCTAACAAAGTTTCTTTCTTGCGTGTCATTTTTCTGGAATGCCAAAACAATTTGAAAAAAATATATGTTGAGGTATTAAAAAGGTAGTAAATATTTACAAAGAGATAAATTCGTTGTGTTGTCTCGAAATATGAAAAAAAAAATGGTCCAGACATCCTGACGTCAGAATGTCTGACCACTTTCTTTACGTGTTTTTTCGCTGTCAGTCGAGGTACGAAATATTTGAAGTTAGGTATCAAATAGTAGCAAAAAGGTAGTCAATTTTGGTATTTTCTAAACATCAAATATCTCTATTGGTCCAGGGGTCCTGACGCTTACGATCTAAGAGTAACTGCTTCGTTGATCTAGCTGTCGCAAGCGTGACTACTGAGCATTTCAGTTTCGATTCCCACGTCGGACAAATGAAATAGTGTCATTTTTCCATTAATAGATAAGTACCTGGGCGACCGAGCTCTGCTCGGATGACAAAAAAACTTGACGTTATTTGAAAATGAAACCTAGCTAGATCGATTTATCGCTGTCGAAACCATCTGCAGTTTATTTCAAACAAAGCTTAGAGGTACTATTGAGTTGCCAAACAAAAAAAAGATGACTCTGGTTACAAATTCGCAAGCGTCCGTAAAGTAGTTTGGAAGATGGAGATGAGACACCCCCAGGCCTCGGAAAACACGTTAAGCCATTGGCAGTGTGCTAGATCTCTCTCCGGTCGTGCTGGATTGTCGTCCTATCGGACTATGAGAGTGATGAAAGAGGATGTGTCTGTGTTTGCGCACACACTTGTACACTTTAATTTCTCCTGCGCCGATGACTTGTCTTCATTGAGATTAGTCGCCGTGGCCAAAATTGGTCAGCAGGATTATTTATTATATTATTATTATTGGCGGCAAATAGGGACGTAACATAATTTATGCTTTGTTGCTAGTACTTACAACTGATTTTACAGTGAAGAATGCAGGCGCGATAACACTATTATTGATCGCAACCATAAGTGCGTAGTGGAACAAATATATCCCGTAAGACATTCTGGACTGCAGCTTCCATACTTTCAGTGATAGGAACCAGTTAATAGGACCTGAAATAAAATCATATTATTACAGCTTATACATTGTGGTGGTTGCATACGAGCACTACAAATTGCTCACCGTTGACTTGATGTAGTTATAGATTGGGTCAAAATAGTAGAAAAAACACAGAGCAGGGAATTGCTGCATCTACACGGCTGCAATTGTTGGCAATCCAATTAGTAGATTTCTATATTCTTATTAATCTCTACAGCTGGGGATAGTCCTACTCCAAGTGCTGGGCCGTGGTGGCTCACAATGGGCGTGATCGTTTCAGAAATGTAGAGATCCGCAAGAGAACCAGGATTACCGATATATATACATAACCCGACGAATTGTTAAACTTAAGTGGCAGTTGGCAGGGCACATTGCTCGCAGAACGGATAGCCGATGGGGTAGAAAAGTTCTGGAGTGGGGACCGCGAACCCGAAGATGTTGCGTTGGAAGGTCTCCCTCCAGGTGGACCTGTTGAAGGTTGCGGGGATCCGTTGGATGCGGGACGCACGGGACCGGTCAATGTGGCAACGCTTGGGGGATGTCTATGTCCAGCAGAGGACGTCTTTCGGCTGATATGATGATGAAGCAGCGCCACAACATTCTGTCTTCGACCGTCCGCATCAAGACTGACCCAGGTACGTTTTTAAGGTCATCGGTTCAATTTACTGGAGAGCGCTTTATTTTCTTGTACAATAAAGCATATTCTATTCTATTCTACGCGATGTTGCGAGGTTACAGGTGTTTGGAGCCCAGAAATATGCAGATATGTGATAAATTCTCATTTCATACCTACTTGGTTAATTAACCTTTGGGAGGAAAGTTTTACCTCTTTGGATATCTGTGTTACTTATAATATTCTGATTTTCTCTTACCACCATAACCGTTCACACATGCTAGCACCATACATCCAAGGAAGAGTGCCCACAAAGGTCTGACGAAAGAATTGTACAGGTTATCAAACAGTTGATTGTCCCAGTCAAATTGTCCAATGGGATAGTTGGTGTACACGACGAACGTTGACAGAGCAAAGGCTGCGGTCCAGTAACATGCTGTTGATATCTGTGGATAAACCGAGATATATTAATCTTGAATAATATTATAAACAGGAACAATTACATGTTTTTAAATCCAATCTCTGGATGTATCGATCCGATTTCAAAAAATCTTTCACTGGTAGTCATAGGCTACAATTGCCACAGATAATATAATACTAGCATAAATATGTCTCATCGCATAAAAAGTAACCGGGCTGACGTAACTAAAGTTTTTCGTCTCATTAAACTGTTTTTTTTTTGAACATCGATCGCGTTCGGTCCCGTTCCACGGCAATAGATAGATGGTGTTAGTAGTAACTTGCAAGTAAAGTGTTTACTCGGTTCGTGAACATTTTTGTCTTTAAATACAGCCATGATCTGTTTTATAGTATTTTTTGCACGTTTTTACAGTTTCATTTCACCAAAATGTGTTACAATACAAATTTAAACAATCGAATGGAATGCTGCAGAAATTTAAAACCACGCCATCTATTGGCATCAATTTTAAATGATCCGTTCAAATATTATTTATTAAAATATCTAAATTAAATATCTTTGAAATAAATATTTTTATTTAAATATCTTTGAAATGTGAATTAAATGCCCAATATTTCATAATTTTGTGCTTAGGAGGGAGAGTTGATTAAACAAGAACATAAAATATTAATGTTCAATACCAGAAAATATTAATTTGACACACAATTCAATAACAAATAGGTGAATATCGCGCCATCTAGTGTTATTTCTTTGAACCAAATTTTCTTTCTTAGCGCTGGGACCCCATGCAATTGCTAAGTTTCTTAGGCTAAAGGAAAAATATGCACGATTCCTGTGTGATAGACCACAGAAGCTAAGCCGCGATGAAATAATATTTATTATATATTCAATCTTGAGGCGATTCTTAGTTTACATTCGTAGAAATGACGATTACGTTGTTTCCGGTCTATCCCTATTAAACTAGGTACTTAATGCTAAGACAGGTTGTTCAAAAATACAAAATAATGTTATCTGTTAAGAAAATTCATTGACGTCATATTCATTAATAAAATAAGCGTCAAAACTTACTTTGTATTGCAATAAATTACTTCAACAAGTATCTCAAAAACGTGTGCTTGATTAAATTATCTAGCCGTCACACAGGATTTAAAAGACATCACTCTTTATTAAGCTACGTTATCGTCATACAAAAAAATCATAAAAATAGGATCACGTGTTGTTTTATCAGGTTTTGCGTTTCGACACTGGAGGTCTTTCTGAAGAAATCCTGATAAAATTTTGCCTTAAGAACAAAGCTGCCAATGATGATGATCTATTCTTATATTTCTTGTTCGTGTTGTACTAGAAAATAAATCTATAACATTATGGTTTCAACGTACCTTTGACATAACCAGCTTCTTTGTTTTAACGATGTATCCAAAAAGCATACCAACGAAGAATGGAGAAGCTCGAGTTAAAGTGTTCGTGTAATAGTTGGTTGAGTAGTACATCATTTGTTCTGGACGACTGAAAAAAAAGAAAATATTGTTAACATTGCGATTCCTGGGAATGGATTGGTATGAAATGATATGAAAGAAAAAGGCGTAAAATGTACTCGTAACAAGAGACAAAAGCAAATGGTCAGAGGGATTTCTGTTGAGTTAGAAGAAGAAAAAATGCATTCTCATTTCACAATAATCCGCCGCTCGTTGATGCGATGACTCGATGCTCGTTGTTTTCACTACAGTTATAGTTTGCAAAAATATTTTATAAAATAATACCGGATTATACACATTACCGTTAACAATAATACGTACGCCATCATAGTAGACGGAAATTCCATGATGAAGTTGTAAGTGGTTGAAGCCACCAGGATACCGAGCAAGCCAGTGAGTAACGCTGCCCATGCTATCCTCTTATTGCCCATTAGAACCCAGAATAGAAGGATTGGTGACAAGATATGAAGTTGGACATCTATGGCTAAGTACCAAGTTTGGCCGACACACTGAAAAAAGATAATACGTCATTGTTTTGCTTTTAGCTGTTATTCGTAAAAGCGACTGGGGTGAGGGATAATTTGATTTCATTTTTGCATTCTACATGGAGAAAAAGAAATTATGGCTACGGGGTAGGCAGGTACGCATTCGGAGCGAACAGCATATCTATACATATAATAAAATCGTACAGACGTCAAAACTGTACAATGCTACAACAAAATTTAACCTGAAAAGATTATCGTAGAAGTAAGATTGTATTGTGCGATCCAAGACAGTTGAATGGTTTTCCGAGACTTGTCGATTCTCATCGCTTGGTGATCATTACTGTTGATTCGGACTTTCAGGATTTGTTTTATGGGAAAGGGTCACCGGCTTGTCCCAAAAAACAAACCACTTATATGAAATTCATTGAGGTTAGTATTTCTTATATAAACCATTCTGATAATAAGTTTAATAAAGCTAACCGTATTCGTAGGATTCATGTAGTTCTGTATGTGCAGCAATGTAGACCACCACGAGGTCCTACACCTATGAACATGGCCCACTACAGTCGTCCATATTGGCCCATCGGTCACACGGTTGAGATAGGACGCTTCTAGCAAAGCAGCTGCGGCCAGAAGTGGGAACATTCGCAGGAGTCGGTTCAGCCAAAACAAGTGAATGTTTTTGAGCAGTTGTTCTGGAATTATAAATTAAATATTAATTGGAACACTTGGCTTTAAAAATATGACTATACGCGTGCAAAAATCATGAAATTACTTCTGATTACAATAATGAAAATAAGTATACGAATACTTTTAATATATCAAATCTGCATTTTAATATATTGTTTTCGTCATATCAATATATTTGTCATTTTAGTATGATTGTGATCATTAGATCTTAGTGTAAATGATAATTCTTAAACATTTCTACGTAATGCCCTACATTCACATAATATTTCCGAAATAATAAATCTGATAGAAACAATTATTGAAGTCAGTAAGCGATAAAAAGAAATCCATGTGGTCACTGATTAAACAATTATTTGCGTAAACATAGGAATTTTTTGTTTAAGCCAAAACGATAAATGTCGCCCGATTTGTTATCTTTTTTAACGATTATTATTACTTACGTCCGTTTATCTTGGCGAAAAGTGATTTTATATTTTGTTCTTATACGCCGCGCGGTGGTGGTTTAGCCTGCTTTGCTTTTCAGTGACCGCAATACGAATTTGTAGATATCCATTTTTAGACTGCCTGGAGCAGTTTGTAAGACCAGCTGCAATATTGCTAGTTTGCCTTAAGGTTTATCATTTTACTGCGGCAATTAAAAGAAAAGAAAAAAAACTGTTGAAATAATACAAAAGCTTTAAAAAATAGTCAACCCGAGACATTTGAGAGCAGGGTAGTTTTATTTTAGAGATATGAATTGCCATCTTGATGAAAGTTTATCAATACAATTTCATTTGAACAATTATTTAATCAGCTCGTTCGTTGTGATGTTTATGGTATATTTACTTACTTGAATTAAATTTTCCAACCGTAGTATAAACCACAAGAAAACCGCTCAACATGAAAAACGTATCCACTGTTAAAGTCGCTGATAACACCCACAAGGCTTGCCAGGAAGTTATCCACTGTAGATAAGGAAATGAATCGTTAAGAGATATAATCAATACTAAATTTTCTAGAAGTTAATGAACTAATCATTAAATTCACCCATAACCATAGAATTTGTCCACTTTATTAGAAAAAAATCCTCCAAAACAATGACATTCTTTCAGCGATAACAATATTGTCAATAATCAAAGGCATGCACGACATGCGCTTCATAAATGCCACGAGATCATCTCCAATATTTTGACATTTCAATGATCATTATCGATAAAATTTCAGTTTTCAATTCGAGTTTGAACGCGTCCTAAGACGTATATATTCCCCAATTTTAACGTGGAACTGGTTGTGCGCCCGATCGGTGCCAGAATATCAATATTGTACCTCCTTTTGGCCAGTGTTTTTTGCACAATATTTTTTGATTTACATATCCCATGTAGGTAAAGATGAAATACTAACAATCAATGTTCCGGTATAAAGTCGTTTTGGAGGAGTATGCATAAGAAAAAAGGAATCGTGTTGTTAGTTATTTTTTATTTTTTGACAACTTTATTCATACGAAAAAACCATGTTTCACAAATAATTTCTATGAATCGATAATAAATATATATATATATATATATTCTTCAAACCTTTTAATCTAGCCGTTACTAAGGAGTGTGCTTTAGAAAGTAACCGTTTTACGGCACTAAAGCGGAGTAAGGGCCTTCAGTAGATTGCACAGTTTTAAACATGCATTTTAAGGTTAAAGGTAAGGAAATTATCTACTCTTTTATCAACCTTTATCTTCTTAAAATGACACAATCAGAGAAGATTAATTTATATCAGAAATGCTTTTAAATGCTGGCTTACCAAAAATGTATCAATGGGATTTATCCAATTTGGTTCTGATGAAAACGAATGGCCTAGAACCACCCACATCATGGCTAATGCTCGGATGCCATCTAAACACTCTATACTGTTAGGACTCGACTGGAAGTTCATGAGACGACGACCATTGGTATATACTGAGAACATTCTACCGACTACGCTTACTGTTTTGGGATCTGAAATAGAAATGGTTTTTAAAAATGACACAGTTTTCGATCATGATGAAAATTTTATTTAGTTTAATGCAAAAGAAAATATTGGAGAGAGAGGAAGAAAACAAGGAAGACATAGACTGAGTGAGGAATGACATGAAAGAAAATGAAGTGAATGATAAGGTGACGTTTGACAGGAAATACTGGAAGCAGAACGTATTGCGCCAAAACCCAAGTAACATGGGATAAGAAAGGAAAATGATATTGAGAAGGAAATATTCCATCTGAACACAAGTTATACTAAGTTAGATAAGTACTAAAATTAGATGGATATAAATAAATGTAAAGAAAAGGACATACCTCTTTTCAAAATGAATATTTGCCATACATCATATGTTGTGCTCAGTACAGTTATCAAACCAATAATAGAGAAGACCACACTGCAAAATGAAAAAAATATACTTAATTAACTTCTGAGTTATTTTAACCTACCATTTATTATCTTTATTTTACTTACACGGCTGCAGTATCGCCTGGTACCCAAGGCTTATCATCAGGCAGACGACAGAAATCATCAGTGTATTGAAATCCTACCGCAGAAATATTGAATAAGAAAGAATTGATGGCTTGTTCAGTAGTACAAGGTTTAGGAATGCAGACGGCTAGTCTGAAAGTAAGTGCGGCGAGGGGGTTCTCTATTGTGGTCCTGGAAAAACAAAACAAATGATAAACGTCAAAACTCATGTTGCCACTAAAGCTGCATCAAATGACAATGCAGTAGACATGTTGTAGGCAATACACGTATCTAGTGCAGGAAGCCTATTTGACCCTATGGTGTCAGTTGTATCGAAATTCTAGTCCCTAGACCAGGGATGGCGAACCTACGGCACGCAGCCACAGGTGGCACACGACAACATTTTTCAGGCATGCCATTACAAAGTTATTTAGCATCTAGATCATTTGAAATTGCAGGAATATCATCGACTTCTACTTTTATATCGACAAAACATAAATCAAGATTCTTTGGCGGCCCAGCATTTTCACATTTATAAAAATATATAATTTAATGGCACGTTTTCTAATAAAGATTTGCCATCCCTGCCCTAGACAAAAAGTCCTAAATGGCACGTGGTCAATCCCAAACATTTTAGAATTTCAATAATCGCTATCGGCTATACCGGGTCTTGCTGTAATAAATGTAAGCTATAGTAGCGACTTCAGAGTTAACAAAAAAATTACCTGTCACCAACAACTCCTGCCATCGCATGCATTCCTGTTCTCATAGCCTTCAATTCTTTTAAAGCCTTCATTGTCTCGCCATCCATACGTAATAGTTTTGGATTAAAACTTGATGTTTCGGTCATCTCCCAAGGAAAATCGAAACTTTGGTCCATTGGTACACGTATCATACAGTATTTCCCCTGAAGTTCATTATCTGATCCAATTGGCTGGTTGAAACCGATGCATTGGTGATAGTTGCCCATGTCTAATGTGTTGCCTTCTAAGAAACCTCTTGGAACCCTGATTCCAGCATCAGCGACTGTGTCACAAATATGAAGTTTTACTTAGTATAAAATTTGCAATGTATTTTATTAAATCCTCTGGCATTCTTACCAAATTTAATTTATTAAAGTTTTTTATTTACAGAATTTATTTATTTTTTGTATTTTTGGTATTTCCTTAAAGTTTATGTTGAAAATAATCAATATTAGTAGATTTTTGGATTTAGAATTGAACTCCTTTTGATATTGCCCAAGGAGAAAGTGAATTAATTTCTTATTTTCTTCACAAATAAAACAAAATATACCACAACAATTGTTTTAACTCTTGGTTAACTTTTTGCCTAGCGTCTCAAGTGCTTAAAAATAAAAATCATACTTACAAAACATGGCGAGGAACGTATTATTTCTTATAATACGAATTTGTTCAAGACATTGTTCTGTATTCAACACTTCTTCGTATAGTTCCTGATCCAGCGCTTCATTTGGTACGGGCAAATTAATGTGGCCTGTAACTAAACTAATTAAAACTAAATTAACTAAAACTAAACTTAAAATTACTTTACAAAGCATTTTTATTTTATCACAGAAATATTTATATCACAGATTTTCCATACGGATTTTTTAATGATTATTAACAACTGCAATCAAAATCGGAAGACATGAAAATGTTGGAATCATTATTTTTATAATAATTACGAGTATGCCAGGTAATCTTATCTAATTATTAATGAAGATATTTAGATAATATTAGTTTATAGGTGATTAGGTATAAGTAACTTCGGGGTTGTTGACCGATGCCAAACCTTGACATGGTCTTAATTAAGATTCTTATCATAAAACATAATGCGGTAGTATGATTGTGAAATTACGGTGTATATGGGATGGAGATTATGTATACTAACTTTTTAACGTGGTTTTGCCCACATGAAAAGTGTTTTTATCATCCCAAGGGAATTTCTTACAGGGGTAAAAAGTCCTATGTCCCAATCCAAGTTCTGTGCCAAATTTAGTCTAAAGCCGTTCAGGCGTTATTAAGACGTGAAAAGATAACTGACAGATAGCGTTACTTTCGCATTTATAGTATCAAGTTTGGATTAGTATTGAATAAGTATGGAATTATGAATTTATCATACTCAAGCAGGGCTATATTCGTCAGAGAATTTTAACACTGCGGCTGTAGAATATTGCAGTTTTAGGTAAGCGCCATCTCTTGGCTGATAGTGGAAATAAAGTAATTTTGGTTGATGATTTCTGAAAAAGTGTGCTGTTAAGAGACATAATTTTATTTTTCCTGTAATCTTTACATAAACTTCTATCACAGAAGAATTTCAGATTTTGCTCTATGAAAACTTCGGAGATATGGGGAGGAAATGTATTTTATAAAATTATGCGCCCTTGAAAAAAGTTTTTTTTTGTTTTTGTGCAAATAGCGTTCTTTCATTTGATCCCCCACATATTAGCCCCACTTTAAATTTTTAAAATCCGCTTTCATTCCCTGTTGCAAAGAAAATATAAATATTTAAATTTCTTTCAAATTTGCAAAATAGTTGGGCGAACGGCATCTAATTTTTTCCAAATTTCAAGTTGATAGCATTACTAGTTCTTGAGATATCCAGCTGTGACAGACGGACAGACATACTAAGTCGCGCCTTCTTATTCGTCATCATATCAGCCGAAAGACGACCACTGCTGGACATAGGCCTCTCCCAAGCGTCGCCACATTGACCGGTTCCGTGCGTCCCGCATCCAGCGGATCCCCACAACCTTCACCAGGTCATCGGTCCATATAGTGGGAGGCCATAAGGGATCCATTTTACAACTTTGGTACGGAACCCAAATAAGCCTCATAATCGCGTCGGGGGACAGCTAAATAAATAAAATAAGAACCAAAATAACAACGTGCGTTTCATTGAATTAATTATAAATACTTAAACAATGTTATCATTGGCGGGCCCCCAACGCGAGTACGAGACTTATTTTTCACTTTCTGGATGTTTTTGTATCGGGGGATATTAATTTTTTTTTTTTTACCCTTTCATGCCGAAACGACTGAACTAATTTTCATGATTATTGTTATAGAAATAGATTGAAGAATTACATAGGATAATTTTATACTAGCTGTGCCCGCGGCTTCGCTCCTGTCAACTGCCTAGTCGACCTTACCTGCAAACCTACCGTCAGTACCTACCTACATAGGTATGAACCCTACCTACTGCAGGGTAGGCACCCTACCTAGGGTACAACAGCGCGATTCAGAAAATGATATCAAATGCACAACGCCTTCCATCGAATATGGAGATCAACTGTCCGAGTATTGCGTGTGTTATGATATTTTACTTCTTGTACACTTTAAATCTATATATCTTTTGATAGTATGAACCGATCACGATGAAAAAAAAACTTAGTTGTACTACTAATTACACACAATTTGTATGTATACAAGTTATCTACATTGGTTTCGTACATTTCACGTGATGCGTGCACAACTAAACAGAAAAACTTTTAAAATTTGTATTGTAACACACCGCGATTTTTTAAAATTTGTATTATAACACATTTTTGTTAACGAAACTGTAAAAACGTGCAAGCAAATACTATAAAAACAAGTCGTCGAAGTATTCAAAGAAAAACATATTCACGAATTGAGTAAGCCCTTTAACTTGCAAGTCACTGCTAACGCTATTTATCGGCTGGGACGGAACCAACCGCGTTCGATGTACTTTTAGTAAAATAGTCCGTAGAAAAATCTAGCTACGGCGGCACCGTTTCTGTCTATAAGATGAGGCAGGCATCTGTATGTTAGTATTATATTATTTGTGACCATAGTCTCCGTGACTTCACCGCATATTTCAACCATATCATCATTAATTTAATAAAATGATAAAAAGTGCATTCCACTGTAACATAATCCAATTGATACAAATCTTATCGAATGATTTCTTTATCACTTTAAAATTCAATGTTAAATCAAAGACATTACTTGCGATGTTTTTCAATACAAATTTATATATGAAATTAAAGTCGTTTGAGAAAAATTAAATACAACCAGAACATTCCATAGAAATCTGTTACTGCTACACAGGCTCTACTACCCGACTGATTTGGTACGGGTTTCTACCCGTGATCAGGCAAGCCCGGAACATCAACACCGGACTGAAAAAACGTGGCAGTCCCTTGAATGTCCGTCGTAAACAACGACCTAAAGGCTGAAAACTTAGATATCTCGATGACCCAGCACAAAAACGTCTGGTGAAAACTGACGAGGAGATCTGATCCCAAATAATGGGACAGTACTTGCCATATAAAGAGACGAGCTATACTTAGTCATCATCATCATTAGCCTTTTAATGTTCCCACTGCTGGGACACAGGCCTCTTCTCTGTGAGACAGGAAATGAGCCTTATTCCACCACGCGGGCCCAGTGCGAATTGGAGGATGTCACATGTTTTCCAATTTATGGTTCTAGGACATGCCAGTTTCCTCACGATATTTTCCTTCACCTTTTCGAGAGCAGTGGTGATGAAATAATTGACACTTGGATTCAGTACATAAAAAATATAACAACATTAAAATTTACAGAGCAACAGAATAAGATTATGATCCACAAATTATTTTATTTATGAAATAAAAAAAATATTTTGCTTTTTCTTCCATAACATTAACAATCATTATTATTTATTCAATTTATCCTTTACCCAATAAGAGACCTTTTACAAACACACACAGAAAAACTTAAAGAAATTTGCGAAGTAAATATTGAAAGAAAAAGTTAATAAAGACATCAAAGCTTAGAACTTTTAACAGCAAATGAGTTTTGATATTTGGCATAATAATTTAAAGTCATCAGTGTTTTTGATAGAACTTCACTTAAAAAGCAATCAGAGTTTTCATCAGTTTTGGGTTTGACGCCAAGCGATTTGAATCGAGAACAAACTGATCAAATCCATTACAATTAAGAAAAAAACAGAAAAGTTTGTGTCTTAATTTTTTCTTCATAAACCCCTTCCTTTGATTTTCTAAAATTAATTCTGACCAGCGTTTGCGACGTTAATTTATTATGATTGAGCTTCTTTCGTGTTCTACTTCAAAATTAAGCTGAGATAACTTTTTCGTCAGGACATTAGGACTGGCTTCCGGGTATTAGTAAGACAAGCTTTTTATATTCTCATCAGTCCACCACGATCGTGCTTTCATTGATAACAAATTTTTAAGCTTTGTGTTTCAAGTTAAAAGCTACCAGCGGCCATTGACCCATTCAGCTGTAGTTACTTGTATTCAAAAGTAAAATACTTGTATTACT
Organism: Orthosia gracilis; assembly: GCA_947562075.1. Classification (NCBI taxonomy): domain Eukaryota; kingdom Metazoa; phylum Arthropoda; class Insecta; order Lepidoptera; family Noctuidae; genus Orthosia; species Orthosia gracilis. Next base: position 33,168,986 of record OX387266.1, read on the forward strand.
TTTGTTTCATGATTACTAGATATCGATACCCGTGACGTCAACGGAGTCTCGCTTATTAGTTTATTTACACCCTGTGATATCTTAGTAACTCCGAGTTACTGCCAATTATTTATGTCATATTTTCAATTTAATCTTGTGTTAGCAACTAACCCTGTATAAAATTTTGGTACAAGTGGGCCTTAGAGCTTGAATAGATTGACTTACATTCATACTCTAAGGTCTGGCCTTCCGAAAAGAGGTTGTAGGACTGTCGCCTTTGATCTAGGCCTTGAATGACTAATTGGTAGAATTTTTTACCACTTCGCTCTTTAGATTCGGGACAAAACAAATCTTGAACTCATTTCCATGCTAATTTCGGAATGGGAGAGAAATAAATTCATCAGCTAGATGTTTGTACAAGCTACAAGGGAAAATAAATTAATGCGGCTTTATTGTGTACCGATGTGGCTTCGCTTTAAATAAGGCACTGTTTACATCTTATTTTTTAAATTAATTTGAACCCTAAAACACCCTTTCCTTCTGCCCTTTTTATACACGATTATTATAGGTAATATAGGTGTTTCCCGCGACTTCGTCTGCGTAGCATTAGTACTTTGACAAAAAAGTGATTTAAGTATTATACTAAGAAGTAAATATTCAAAATTACGCCGATAGTAAATAATATCTTTTAAATTACGCCATTAATAAATAAATTCTTTAAAATTACGCCTTTAATAAATAATTTTTGTCTTACAAAATGGTTCTTACGATGGATATATTAGTTTAGGACCAATTGGGCAAAACTCCATCTATTGCAAAAACCTCAAAACAAAACAAAAAGTCGATGACTACTTTTAACTAATTTAACATACTAACCCTTAGTTTCCCAGCTCAAAATTATCGCAGAATTAGTGTGACAAATTGTCAAGCACGCGTTACCTGCTGTGATTGGTTGAATGAATTTTCAACAGCCAATCACAGCAGATAACGCATGCTTGACAATTTGTCACAATAATTCTGCGATAATTTTGAGCTGGGCAACTGAGGGAAGTCTTCACTTATCTTTTTTGTTAAAAAAAAAACCTTATAAGTGAGTGTAAATGGATAAAGTAACATTAAAGAAGGAAGTTTTGTTTTTTACTATAATTTGTTTGAATTGAGACCCCATGCCGGGAATCAAACCCAAGACCTCATGTTTTGCAGTAGCGCAGTGGCACACAAAAAAAATGACTTCTATTCTACAAAAAATTTAAACGTTATGGAACTTCAAATTGATGATGAAGATGCCAAGCTGTAATGAAACTGGGCTGGCCATATCTGACGCTTTCTCCTTAAATGACAACGCAGTTGGTCTCAAACAGCGACAAACGGCTACGAGAGAAGACCCGGAAAAAGGTAATAAGCAGAGTCATCTATCTTACTTCTTTCCTGTTACTTTATTAAAATATATATATATGGGAATGTATGAATGTAAGGTGTTACTTAAGTGACAACACTGATGGAATTAGAGAATGATGATGGAATGATGGAGTGACAACACTGTGTGAAAGAGCGAGCATGCGGGAGGACGCGTGTAAAAAAGGAAGACGAAAGACGTTAAGTTGTAAGCGGTAATTATTGTAACGAATTTTTCTGAAGATTAAAAACGAATAGAAGTCAAAGTTTGCTCAACCAGTTTTTATTTCGAATATAATGAACACACTACATATATATATATATATAATGTAAATATTATTATATTCAATATATATGTAATATTTAACAATGCACCCGCCATGTTGTCTCTTCACCACCCTTGGTTGACTGCTAGAGAATGCCTGAGGCATTAAGTCCGCCTTTGTACCTTTTGTGCATGATGTCTAAATAAATATAGATGTTTGCCCTGCATTGGGACAAAATAGACATAATAACAATAAGAAATTAATATAGAACGCAATATTTTTATTGTACAAGTAGCTATTCTATTACAGATTCTTCGATTTTACCTAATCCTCATTCAAGACTAGGCGGGTACTCCTACCCTTCAACGGATACAATGAAGTCTAGCGATAACAGAATCTGATCGCTCAGCTCTTTTCAAGTCACGGTAGTAGTAAAATAAACTTTGTACTAAAAATGATATCTTTCTAAGCTATCTACATTGTTGCAAAAACATGGCACTACACAGTCAGATTTTCGAACATAGAACCTCTGAATTTCAAAAACGGAAGAGGTTCTATGTTTGACTGTGTTTTTTTTATCCGACTGCTAAGGAGGGTAATGTGTTTATCAGTCTATGTATGTAAGTATGTTTGTTCCTATGTGGCGTTCTAGAGACCAAACGCGTAGGCCGATTTTTATTATTCTTACGTCTATCGATTCGTCTTAACCCTGCGAGTGTCACTGGCTGGATTAAGATTGGATAATAGAAAAATGGCGGATTTTGGGCGCCATATTGTGGGGTACCATTTTTTTTTCATCCATACCTATCGTGTGGGATAACAAAGTAAAGGGTTTTAAAAATATAGCTGATTTCAAAAATATATAACACTTATATATGTTTAAATGTACCTAATTCTAAAAAAAATAACTAAAAAGTTGTGAATAAAAAAAGTTAATTCAAAAATCTAAAAACCAGACTGCTTAAAAAGCGAACAAAAAAGATATAAACAAGATAAAAATCTTGCTGTGCAGCCGGAGGATACATCTGATTTTGGTCAGCCAGATCGTGAACATGTTATTTTTTTAATAAGATGGAACGTCTCACTTAAACAATTTAGCCGTTTGCATGCAATGAATATACAAATATTTGCTACAAGGTTTGGTAAGGCGCATATTTTTACCGTTTATTTCACCCCAGACCACCATCATTCATCATCATTTCAGCCGAAAGACGTCCAGTGCTGGACATAGGCCTCCCCCAGGCGTCGCCACATTGACCGATCCCGTGCGTCTCGCATCCAAAGCCTTCCCGCAACCTTTACTAGGTCATCGGTCCACCTAGTAACCATCCTTCCAACGTATCGTCTTCCGGTTCGCGGTCGCCATTCCAGAACTTTTCGGCCCCATCGGCCATCCGTTCTGCGAGCAATGTCAATGCCCACTACCTCTTAAGTTTGGCAATTCTCCGGGCTACCCCAGACCGTAGGTATATTTAACATATATAAACCGGCCAAATACTGACTATATTTATTCTCCAGTATGAAACTGTGATATATCATAACCTTCCATATTTGACTAGTATTACATAGATCTGTGGTTGTTACTTTTTGCTTCTAAGCGGTCATGAGGAATTAGTGCGCATCCTTGGTCTGTAGGAAGTCAAATATGAACGCGCAAGACTTGTTAAAAAATATATTTATTGAATTAAATACACGTGTGCTCAGCATGAGCGTTATAATATGAAGAACACTTAAATCTAAGTTATACTAGTGGAAAGGTTTACATGTGTGTGTCCGAGTCTGCACGTCACAGTAAGCCAGTAACAGAAACTCACACGCATTTCAGATCACTTCTAATTGTTTTAGCAATCCTTACTTGGTAATTATTTTAAATATATCGTAATCCTTTACAAAACAGTTTTTTGTTAAGTAAGAGGTTTCAAGCGGTCACAATTAAATTTTTATTAGGCAGGTGCACCGCGGGTGGTCGATAACTTGTTGTCTTGATAGTCATTGTTGCTACGTTTAACTAGTATGTTGACCAGCTTCAGCAACATCACGATTATGATAACGAGCAGGCCAGACTGCGTGTTTGTGAACCTTGATGCAAGGTTTTGGCTGGGTCTGTGACGTAGCAGTAACACATTTTTTTACATAGAGTCTTATTTAAAAAACTTTCTGATGACAATATAATAAGTTCGACTTCGAACTGTGACACGCAAATTCTTATTTCAAATTTTACATGGAGCATTTGTGTTTAGAACCGTTTATTGTTATTAGTTGGACTTCGAACACTGCCAGTACATTAATACCTCAATGACACTGCCGCGCAAATTCTTAATTCAAATTTTTCATGTAGCATTTGAATTTAGAACTGGCTATTGAATCTAGATGAAAGAATCTTACCGAGTCTGACGCCTTATCCATTTATTCGCTTCCTTTGTGACATCGTTCATCCCTAATAGATCGTAAATGCTTCCGATTTTACTGCAGTAACATATTGCTGTAACAACCCTACGTATGCTTTATACACAAATAGACAAAACGTTCAATCAGTGAGCAGATGTTCGAGTCGTAAACGCAAAGGAAAAAGACCGTGGGATATTGTTTATTAGACGTGTTCAATGTAGAGACAACTTCTAATTTACACAATTTGTTTCTTAGATGTAGTATAACATTACATTACGTCTGTTTTCGCACAGACTTAGGTAGACTTGTAAGTGTAGAAAGTACTGCTCTGCCTAAGTATTTGGGGTGTATTCCGTAAATATCAATCTGCCTAGCCTTTTCCCAACTATTTTGGAGTCGGCTTCCAGACATACCGGATTCAGCTGAGTACTAGTGTTTTACATGGAGCGATCTATCTGACCTCCACAACCCAGTAACTGGGTAACACGGTACCCCTTGGCAAGACTGGTGTCAGATCTCAAGTTTCTGACTACCCGTAACGACTGTCAAAGATCTTCAAATGACAGCCGGGTCCAACGCCTTAACCGCAGGACCGACTACGTCAAGCGTTGCTTAACCTTCTTAGCCACCAGCCACGAGCCGCATTGAGTATTCCGTATATATGAACTGGTGAAATGTGGGTTAGCTTCATACTTAGGCTTTATCTACCTACCCTTGAGATATGTGAAAATCCCATCTATGTATAATCACCGGCATCCCATTCAAAGACATGTGACATCCACTAAACCGCATTAGGTCCGCGTGGTGGATTAAGGCCCATTACTTCTCTCACAGAGCGTATGTCTGTGTTACAGTAGTAGAAACATTACAAGGCTGCTGATGATGATAATCTCCGGCACGTAAGTTGACAAGAATCGTTAGATAAATCGTTTTTAGGTATGTTTGGTAGTAAAGCGGGGCGCAGAGAACATTCCGAGCGCGCGATTGGTTAATCACTTGCCACAAGGATATAATGACCAATCGCGTCGCGTCCACGTTCCGTTCGTTCTTCTTCTCTCACGCTCTTCGCGGCTTCGCCATGTTACATGCCCGGGATTATAATAGGCGGTGAGCCTATAACCAGCAATCTAGAGCTTCTTGGCGTTACGTTGACATCGACTCCTAACTCTCAATTTTGGCCCATACATTGAGGCAAAGGCTCAGCTGGCTGTCAAAAGTTGAGGATCCTTGCAAAGTGAGAAAGTACTTCACGGCGGAAAAGCTGCTCAACTTGTATGAAGCGCAAGTTCGATCATGCATGGAGTGCTATTCTCATCTCTGGGATGGATCTGCCAAATACCAGTTTGATGCAATAGAGTCGATCGAAAAGCGGGCCAAAAAGCTCATCGGCGTTGAAGCACTGGTCAAGACAAAGCTCCAGAGCCTTGAACATCGTCGCCGTGTTGCCAGCTTGTCGGTTTTTTTCGGTTACATTTCGGCGAGTGTGCTATGGAATTGCATGATCTAATTCCACCTTGCCTGTTTCATCATCGGACTACCAGACGTACGACGATGCGCCATCGGTACATGGTGTACATCCTACTCATACGCACAAAACGTTTTGGGAACACTTTAATTATGCGTACATAAGCGCGTCGTAGCGTCGCGTTGCGTACGTAGCTAAGGAGTGGAATTCCCTGCCGGAATCTGTGTTTCCCGACAACTACAATCTTTAAGTCAAGAGTGAATAGGTTTTTTCTAGACAAGCGTGATTCACGGTCGACCACATCATCGCTTATTATCAGGTGAGATAGTGGTCAAGCACGAGCCTATAGTGTATAAAAAAATACCAGATTCTAGGCTGGTAAGAGATAATCCATATGGTAAGACCTAATAAATTTTGCTCCAATTCGGGCATCATACCCAGGACCTCGTGCTTAGGAATAGTGATTGATACCACTTTTTTGTATATTGTCAATTTAACCTCATATTAGCAACTAACTCTAAGTTAAGTTTTTCGTGCAGTGGGCCTTACTGACTTAATTATCTTAAAAGTAACTGTAAAAGTAAAGTTCTACAAAACCTTGACATAAACATATATCAACATCTCAATTATGGAAGAATAGACGGACTATCCAAACAGCAAAGGTAGATCGCACAATCACTAACCAACATTTTACCAAGTGAAAATTTACTACAGTTAAGTGATAATGCCGTTGATTAGAGTTGCACCAATCGATTGCTGGAACAAGCTTTAGTGTACGTATTGTGTGTAGTTGGGAGCAAACGAACGGTTAGACGTATACCTACACAAATGTTGGTGCAACTGACCTCGGTTAGCTTTGCGAAATGAGACGAAAATTTCAATTAGGAACGAATAGATTTGAGTTGATTTGTTTTTTTATTTGAATAGATATCATTTTATTTTTTGCTCAATTGGTTAATAATATTAATAGTAGATAATTCAATTTTTCAATATTTAGTCTTGTAATACTTGCTAGAAATGACAATAATATTTATGTCATGGACCTAGTGGTTAATATGCGCACTATGTATAATGCCCGGGCATTAAGAATCTAGTCAAGTCAAATCGGGCAATGTAATGAATACCGATTTAAACTTCTATGTTTATCAAATTGTCTGGTCATTTTGAATATTGCCACGACACGGTTAGGCAATTCGATAATTATAGTCAATAAATTAGTCCAAGAGCGAGCGAAGCGAGTAGCACAACACTTTTTACCCATCCGTGTCGTGCCAGAGTGCCCTGGGGATAGGTTAGGTTCGTCATCTCCTTGATTTTAGGTTACTTAAGACCCTGCAGACAGAAATAGAACAAAAAAAAAATAGTTTTCTTTTATCTCATCTGTTGGTAAGCGATGATGTGGTCAACGGCGAAAGACGCTTGCCTAGAAATAACCTATTCACTCTTGACTTCAAGACTCCTACGTTGTAGCTGTCGGGAAACACAGATTCCGCCAGGAAATTCCACTCGTTAGCTGTACGCATAATAAAAGTGTTTCCAAACGTTTTGTGCGTATGGGTGGGATCTCCACCATGTACCGACAGCGCATCGCCGTACGTCTGGTAATCCGATGATAAAACGGGCTAGGTGGAATTAGATCGTGCTATTCCATCGCACTCTCCCCGAAATGTAACCGATAAAAAACCGTAAAGCTGACAACTCGGCGACGGTGTTCAAGGCTCTGGAGAATTATCTTGACAAGTGCCTCATCAGCGATTTGCGTGATTTTTAGACAGTTGGCGGGGCAGCCTCTCATGTGTGGCTTGCACACTACTTGGGCCCCCAACTACCTGCGGTCGGCCAGTGACGCACCGTGCCTCGGATCCCACTACCCTTGTGACTATTCTCCCGATACGCCAATAACAGCGCGTGTCTAGCTGGGCTTCCTGCAGTGGAACAGCTATCTCGACCAAACTTCTCTAGTTGGCTACACCCAGCATCGTTACCGGAACACGGCTAGGCCACTTGGCGGTACGTCTTTGCCCGGTGGGTGGTCACAAGCCTTCAGCCGAAACCTGCCCCCTGGAATCAAAGGGCACACTCGTACGGACGTGGGGGATTCGGCCCCCAAAAAAAGTAGTAATAAACTAATTGTACTTACCTATTCTATGTTAAAATCAATGTCACACAATTTAATTGCTTTCAATAGTTTTTATTTATTTATTATACGCTTGATTGTACACCATAAAATACATTAATAAAAAGAAACTTAAGTCTAATACACATACAATGGGCGGCCTTATCGCATACCGCGATCTCTTCCAGGCAACCTGGTATGGACAGTAATTGCTTGGACATGAAATGGGGCGGTCATTGGTGTAACAATAACAGTGCTAAAATGATATACTGCAATAGATACACAGATAAATACATAAGCTATGTAATAGATACATAAATACATACATACCCACTTAATATAAAGGCAAATAAAAAGAAATACAAAAAACAAAATGACGACAATCTGTTGATAATGACAGTTCTGTTTGAAATTGACAAGCTAAGAAGACAGCGACAGATAATGTTCCTTTACAAGTCTTTTGAACACAAGCAATGATTAAGCACGTTTGATTGGATCTGGCAATGCATTCCATAGACGAGTAGCCTGTACAGTAAATGATTTATCCAAAAAAGTCGTGCAATGCGCTGACATTTGAAGTCGTAAGTTCTCTGATGACCTAAGAAATCTCGTGTGGGAATCGCGGAGAAACTGGAAACGATTCTCGAGGTAAAAAGGAGTGTAAGGAGTAAAGAGTACATTATATAAAAGGGAAAGAATATGAGCATTCCGCATTTTATCATATTGCTTACTCATATTGGGCATTACCCAAATTGCCCGGGCATTATGAATAATGCCGTATTGTTCAATTGGTCCACAGCATTTATACTATCAAGGTTTTTCACGTGATTTTGTTATTCAACTTGAAAATCGGTTAGCCCAATACCAAGAGATTTTCGAGGTAAATTTTCAGGTTACAAATAAAATTTTAAAACTTCCGAAACGATATCTTGCGCAAATACGGCATACAAACACTAAAACGCCCATATCTTTTGAACGCCTGAACCGACTTTCATCAGACATAGCTAGGAACACTCCCGAAAGTGTCACTAAATCAAAATCGATTAATCCGTTTAGGAGCTATGATGCCACAGACAGACACAAACACACAGGTACGCACGGTAAGTAACTTATAACACCACTCTTTTTCCGACGGGGATAAAAAAAACATTTATTTTCTAAAAGTAATTCGCTAAATAAGGCGTTTTTAATTCTTCTTAGACGTTTCCACGAAAAATATTTCCTTAATAAAAAATGCAAAACCTCGAAAAGTCGGAACTCATTAAGACTGAATAGATTTGCATGATTTTTCTTCAGTTTCTCCATTTCAGACCCTTTAAAATTCACTAATGGCGGCCTTCCCTTAAAAATATGCCACTGAAGTAGTATATTTAAGACTATCAATGATATGCAAACCAAATGCAATATCGTTAAGATATGGTTCGGTTGATGAACTCGAATGTTGATAATAAGGAAAATACTGTAGAAAAAAACTTTATAACAAAAAAAAAAAAACCAAATTCTTAAGCAAAATACTACAAAGCAAAAAAAAACTTTGTTTGCCAAAGTCGGCGTCGAAAAACGAAATCTATCGGTACCAAAGACGTCGGAAGAAGAAGAAGTCGGTTTAATTTTTTCGTTAATTTTTTTTTTATTTTACTCTTTAAGTGTTGGTACCATATTAACACGAAAATCATTTATAGCCAGAATACATCTCATTTCGATTCCAATAAGCCCAAACACGACTAGTCGTGTTTCCTAGGATACATTGTACCTACCAATTATACCAATAGGATAAATTTTACCTACCTTTCGGTTTCACCATCGGATCAGTTCGATGGTACCATTTTCATCAGTTTCTATCATTTATTTATATGTATTTTCTTCATCATCGTCGCTTAACTATTCAAGATATCTTATACCTAAAACATTTATGAGTTCCATTGGCCGTCTTTGGTCTTCTTCATCAGTTCCACTTCACCAAATGATACTTTCTGAGTGCAAATGCTTGCCATGTTATTGAATATACCAAAATAGCTATATGTCTGCCTATAGTATTTGTAGAGCGCCCACGATTTCTATGGGATCCCAACATCAAATTCTGATTTGGTGACAAAGGGAACACCTCGAAAGCATACAAACAAAAAAATAATTATGCAAATCCGTATATATATGACGGGGTTATGCCCGAACATAAATAAAAAAAAACATTCTTATTGAGCACCTTCTCCTTCTTGGGAATTCGGTTAATATACGAGTATGTTGTCTTTCACGATGCAGGCTGGTAGAAAAATTGTTCTGAACAAACTGCTCTACACTACATTTGATCTCCTCATCTCATCTTCTCATCTGTACACATTCTTTCAACGAAAGTGTCTCAATAGCGAGTGATAAAATGTCAAAAATGTATGGGATTATCAAGTGCTATCACGAAATGTTACGTGAGCAATCCCTAACCTTTGGTATTTCGAACATGCCATTGTTAATACGAGTAGGATGACACTTTGTAGCCTCTGGTTAGTTTTTAACACTAATTTGATAAAGGAGGCCAATTAGACTATGTAAAAAAAAATCTTTACAGACATAAATTCCTATTCCAACTAATCCCTTTAATTCTTTATACATCGTCACCAAAACTTAAAACCAAAACCACCGTCTACAATCCCTCGCTTCTTTTTTCGAAAAACAAAACACAGTCGTATAAATCACCAAATTTGAACACCGAAAATTGTCCTGAAAACAGCATCGCCGACTATCCTCTTCGGGCCTTAACAAGCCGATCTACGTCCTAATTCGCGTGCAAGTGTCCGTCCGTTTCCGTCCGTTTGTCTGACCGCGACAGAGAAAAGGCACGGCTTGCTTTAAGCTCAGCTTAATGCTAGACCTCACATCAACTGCGGGTAATTACTATCTATCTAATAACTTGCTATCTTAAATGCATTTCCGTACGTTTAATGGGGACATCCGCATCCTCTTTTAGACTTAACGTTATTTAGTAAAGTTGAAGTAAACGACGATTTAAAAAGAAGATGACTGGGTTTTTTAATTACGTTCCTTTTTTGAGTTACCGGTAATTTGTAGAGGGAAGTTTTGCAGCAAAATTTTGTGTGCTTATGTGGGTTAACGATGGTAATAAAAAGGCCTGCAAGGTCCGAGCATCCAAGGCCGCTATCCCACTGAATTAGCTGCTTTATACCCTTGGCATGATCTTATTCGTATTAATAATTAAAAGAAAACTAATAGCATATATAAGAGCACAGAGACAACATTACATGAAATTTACTACAAACAAATGAACAGGCCTGCTTACATTCTTGCAGATAGAACAACCCAGTAAACAACAACGTGTGCAAAAATCACACATAAATATTAGATTTTCAGTAGACGTTGTAAGTAATGTATCTCAAAAATACGAGAGTCTCTCTCTTCCTGTGAGAACGAGCAACTGGCATGATACGAAGGATTCTATCTCTGGCACTAGGTAAATAATATATTTGACCCAGAAAACATAAAACCCCCGTGACGTTTCATTTTTGCCGGTCTCATGATCTGATACCGGTTTCTGTCGCCCAAATTGTGCTAAAAATAAACTTAATTTATCAACAGTCATATGAGTTATCACCTACGTTCACCTTCCATCTCGGCTTAAATAAAAATAATGGGCGCCTACGTATCTTTTAATAGCAAATCTACTAGATGATTAGGCAAACAACTTCTACACTACTCATTCCATTAAATTTTTTTCTTTGTATATTTTGATCTTAGGCCGGCGGCGTTCTAAGTTTTGTTGAAGGAAACTTCCGGATCTTTAACCGAGTCAGGAAAACAAAAAATAATCCTCAAATACTTTTAATAAATAACAACCTAAAACCGTCAAATTGATTGAGTCGATTGCAGGAAATGACTTTGAATATGGGTGAAAGATCAAAAAAGTCGGTTCAATTTTATCGAAAAGTCGTTTTTGTACTTTGTCATGCTAAGTGCATGAAAGTACAAAAACGACTTTTACTTTCGACTTTTTTGAAATTCCATAGATAGAATTTTTGTTGTACCCTGTTCTACTGTTGTATGTAGATACTTAAAATAAACAAAATAATGTAATACAAGAGTGTGAAATCTTCAACAAGTGTTTTTATTTTGGACTCTTACGATCTCGTCTCTGAGACGCAACACTATATTTGATAAATGTGAAATGAAAATCTGCAAATACATTATTTAAATTTTCAAATAATATCTTTTTCAAAACAGGGAATCAACTTTGAAAAACAACGCTTTTAGCTTACTATGATATCAATCTATGCGTTTGGAAAGCATAGCTATGTCTAACGTTTATGATAACAATCATTATGATTGATGATACCAGGGGTGTATAATGGTGTAATAATACATTTACATATGAATAGCGATGCTGCAATTTCGTGAGATTTTATGTGTTATTTCTACACATTTCCCACATAGCTATACAAACACTGTTATGATAACATTGCAACGGCAAGTATTTTAAAATAGTAAACATTGAATTTCTTGCCGGCTTTTCTCCATAGGAAGTGACTAACTTTGGCAATTTCAAGTGCTCAGGTCTATGAGTTCTCTTCTTGTTCATTTTCTTCATTTCTGAAGGTCGTGTCCGTATTTGAACGCTTTGACGGAGTCACTAACGAGCTGCGTCCACGCCACTCTGTCTTCAGTTCTCTTCGGGGCAGTGGTTATCGTCAATTCTGTAATCGCTCTTATCAGGTCTGACCAGTGAGTAGGGGATCGTCCGCGCGGTCTCTTTCCAGTCTAATCGGTCTATGTGATATAAAATATTTAAAATTTGATTTTTGCAACTGTGTTCGTTTGTTTCGTTCCATTTGGATGTCGAAATTTAGAATCGACAGGTTTTAAGTCATTATCAAAATCTATTCTCAGATTTCATGTTACAAAATTAATTTTCATTAAAACAACAAATTATGTAATAACTTAGGGCTAGTTTCTGAAATCGATGTCAAATCTCAAATCTGCTTACAATTTGTCACAAATTAGACAGCCCTCAATTGTCAGTGGGTTTCTCATCACTGCATCATCGAAAAATTACGTAATCGCTTGTTACATTGAATAATCGGCATTAATTTATTTCCGTCGGCTACCCTAGCTGGTATTCATTCACTTCATTCACTACTATAACGTAATCAGTAAATTTAAATGGTATTTTATCTTAAGCAGCTAAATTGGTGTAGCCGCCAAGTTAAGCAAAACTCATCATGGACGGTTTTTGGATGGGTGACTTCACACAGGTTAAGCAACACTTACCAAGGTCAGTCTTTGGATGGGTGACCACTTTTTTTAGGTTCGTTTTTAGATGGGTGATCCTGCCAGGTTAAACAACATCTACCAGTGTACACCCATCCCAAGACTGATCTTGGTAAGTACTTAGTGTAAGGTACAGTCAACATTAGTGCGTGTGAGGAAGCTTCAATTCCCAGATCAGTTAGATTAAGTTTTTGTTTTTTTTATTTTTATTTACAAACATAATAACTATTTTGATAATTGTGTCAAGTTTTTACAATGTAATTAATTTAAAAAGTTTGTAATAACCTTTTTTTTTAAGCATGGCAATCAACTATAATTGATCTAATTAACATATTTTTTATAACAGAACCGATACCAAAGATTTAGCCGACCCCTATTATTTTTTATCATAATAAAAGCACTTAAAATCATTATATTAATTATAATCTGCGAATAATCGAATAATATCCAACAATTATGAATTAGGCTCGTTGACAAGAGGACAACGTTGAAAAAGGTTCTCAGAAACTCAAAACTGCTGTAACATGTGGTTAATTCGAGATTTTTCTCAAATGTGACAAATTGTCAACCGCTTGTCATACTTGGTGTTGAGAAACTGAAAGTAGAATTAACCGGCGATTATTCGTCGATTACGTTAACAGCCCTAAAATCGAGATCTGGGAAACCGGTTGTTGGTGGTGAGAAACTGAAAGTAAAATGAACCGCCTATTATTCGTCGATTACGTTAACAGCCCGATAATCGAGAGCTGGGAAACCGGGTGTTAAACGTCTAGATCTCCCTGTTGTGTACAAGTAATATCAACATACTTTTTTAAACTGGGCGTTTATTTCCTTGGATTAACACTTTGGTAATCGGAGCCTGAAGGTTAGATTAGGTTAAACATTGTCGTAGAGTTGACGGACTCCGACAACGACTCCATTATGTCGGACGCGAGTTCGACGGTTACCGAGAGAGAATCTCGGCGCAGAAAGCGGGCCTTTCTGAAGGATGGTTCCGATGGCTCCTCGGCCTCGGGTTCGGCGAAGGAGCCCGCGAGGAAGGTCAAGGCAAAGAAGCCGACGACAATAGCGGACACCCACGACGTGGGTCTCGCTGGCGCCCAACGTCAGTTGGATCTGGCAAGGCGGACTCAGCTCCAGCAGGAGCTGGAGGAGCAGGTTGCGGCCAAAGAGGAGCGGGCGCGCGTCAACCGTGCCAAGTCCGGGTACGGTGCGTCCCGCGTCCTGTACGCCGACCACTCCCTGCTGGAGCTGGAGCGGATGGCCGAAGAGGACGAAGAGGGCATCGTGGAAGTCGCCTCCAAGTCCTCAAACCTGAAGGGGACATTCCAAAAGTCCCTAAAATGCCGGGCCGCGAGCATGCGCAGCATCGTTGCGGAACTGGTGCAGCGGAAGGCTTCCGATGAAACGCGGCAACTACAGGCGAAAGTTGATCGCCTGCAGTCGGAGGTCAGCCAGCTGCACCTTAAGCTGGCTGAAGCCACGGCCCGGCCAATACAAGCCGAGCCGAGACCTGCGGCAGAGGGCCCCGCCTCCTCCATCTACCTTGAGGAAACTCTTCGCAAGGTTATGGTGGAGGAGAGGGCTTTCGTCAGAGCCTGCATAGCAGGCATCGAAGACCGGCTCCTGCCGGAGAAAAGCCTCCGACCGCCGCTTGCGGCGGACAAGAGGCAAGGCGAGCCGGGGCCGACCTCTCAGGAGGAGGACGCCCTCCTCCCTTCCACCACTCCGACCAACCAGCAGGGCTGGACGAGGGTCGTCGGCAAGGGGAAGGGCAAAGGCAAAAAGACGGCAGCGGTCGTCCCTGCCGTCCCCGCCACCACCCCTCCCAGCCAGTCGCAGTCGACTGGCAAGGGAAAGGGGAAGGGGAAGGGGAAAAGATCCCCCCCAGCCGTCCCCGCCACCACCCCTCCCAGCCAGTCGCAGTCGACTGGTAAGGGAAAGGGGAAGGGGAAGAGCTCCCCCCCAGCCGGCACCAAGAGGAACCTCGTTCCTCCCAAGACCGCAGCCGTTGTGGTGACGCTCACCGCGGAGGCTGCGGAGCGGGGCGAGACGTACGCGTCCGTCATGATGCGGGCGCGTACCAACGCCGATCCCACCAAACTGGGGATCGGCAAAGTCTCATGCCGTCGGACACAGGCGGGAGCTCGTATATTCGAGTTCCCAGGGGCGGAGGGCGGCAAGAACGCGGACCTCTTCGCAGCTAAGCTGCAGGAGGTCATCGCAGACGCGGCCAAGGTGGCCAGGCCGGTGAAGTCGGCGGCCATAGAGGTGACCAATCTGGACGATTCGGTCACCAAAGAGGAGGTGGTGGCGGCGGTCGCAGCCATAGGGGGCTGCGACGTCGCAGCGGTGCAAGGCCGGGGCATCAGGCCCGGCCGCGGCGGCATGGGCGCCATTCGCCTGGAGTGCCAAGTCGCCGCCGCCAAAGCCGTCCTCGATAAGGGACGGCTAGCCGTCGGCTTCAGCTCGGGTGTAGTCCGGGCACTTGCAGTACAGCCCCTGCGGTGCTTCAGGTGCTTCGGCATCGGACACACCCGGGCCCTCTGTCCGTCCAGCGTAGACAGGACGGACAGCTGCTACCGCTGCGGCAAGGAGGGCCATAAGGCCGCCTCCTGCAAGGCCGCCACGCCGCACTGCGCGGTTTGTGCAGCCAGTGGCCGCCCAGCAGGCCACATTATGAAGGGGAGGAATTGTAATCCTCCCCCGAAGAGGGGCAAAGTGCAGGCGACGACCCGGCCTGTCACTGCCACCGCCGTCCCAGAGGCTAGGACCACGGCGGCCGTGGAGGAGGGGGGTGCGATGTCCGACTAATGCAAAGGGTCGAACATCGCATCCTCCAGGCGAACACCAACCACTGCAGAGCGGCCCAGGATCTGCTGATGCAGACCGTGGCTGAGTGGTTGGTGGACGTGGCGGTGGTTGCCGAGCCGTACTCGATACCTGGCCATTGGCTGGGTGATCGGGACGGCTTGGTGGCGTTGGTGTCGCGGCCTGCCACGGACTCCCCTCCCCTCTCGCTTTTAGAGAGGGGACCGGGATACGTGGCCGCCGCGTGGGGAGACATAGCCCTGGTTGGGGTCTATTTCTCCCCTAACCGCCCTCTAAGGGACTTCGAGAATTTTCTCGAAGTCCTAACGGCAGTCGTCGGGAGGGCGGCACCGCGTCAGGTCGTCGTGTTGGGCGACCTGAACGCCAAGTCAGTGGCCTGGGGCAACCCGGCCACCTCTTGCAACGTCCGGGGACGCGCTGCCGAATTTTGGGCGGCGTCGTGCGGTGTGTCCCTCCTAAACAGGGGGGATGTTCACACGTGTGTGCGGCAGCGGGGAGGGTCAGTGGTTGACGTCTCGTTTGCCACCCCCGTGCTAGCCGCCCGCGTTGTGAACTGGCGGGTGGAGATGGTGGAGACCATGTCGGACCACCGCTACGTGCGGTTCGACATCTCCACCCAGGGCCCGCGGGGAGTTATGGCCCGTTCGGGCCAATCTCCCTTCCCGCGATGGGCTCTCACCCGCCTAGACCGAGAGGCAGCTCAGGAGGCGGCGTTCCTCCAGGACTGGCTCTCGCCCCCTGTGGAGGCCCTGGACGTTGACGCCGCAGCGGTCCAGCTCCGAGGGTCCCTGACCGAGGTATGCAACTCCAGCATGCCTCGGTCACGCCGTCCGCCTCCACGTCGCGCCGTATATTGGTGGACGGAGGAGCTGGCGGGGCTCCGGGCCGCCTGCGTGGCGGCCAGACGGGCCTACACGCGGAGTCGGCGGCGCACCAACCGATCACAGGCCGGGGAGGACCGCCTCTACGCCTCCTACCTGGAGGCAAAGACGGTCCTCAAGTCGGCGATGTGCGCCGCCAAGGACTCGGCGAGGGCTGAGATGCTGGAGGGCCTCGACAGGGATCCGTATGGGAGGCCATATAAGGCGGCGCGGAACCAACTGCGCCCCTTTGGTCCCCCAGTGACGGAGACCCTGGAGCCGGCGTTGCTGGATGGGGTGGTCCGGTCCCTGTTTCCGCGCAGGGCCGACTTCACCCCACCAACGATGAACCCCCCAGGGGGGGTGGTGGCAGCGCCGGAGGAGGAGGTCCCTCCGGTATCGGTGGAGGAACTTCGCGCGGGGATCCTGAGCCTCCGCGCGAAGAAGACGGCTCCTGGACCGGATGGCGTCCCCGCACGGGTGGTGGCCATCGCAGCGTCCCTCATGGAGGAAAGGTTTCGGGACCTCTTCAGCGCGTGTCTTACGGCTGGGAGGTTCCCGAAACTGTGGAAGGAGGGGCAATTGTGCCTCCTCCGGAAAGAGGGACGCCCGGTGGACTCCCCCTCGGCATACCGGCCCATCGTTCTGCTCGATGAGGTCGGTAAATTGTTCGAGGGGATCATCGCCACCCGGCTAAATAGCCAGTTGCGGGAGGTAGGGCCGGACCTGTCGGACGCCCAGTTCGGATTTCGACGGGGGCGTTCGACGGTCGACGCCTTGGCCCTGCTGAAGGTCCAGGTGCAGGAGGCGGTGGAGTCGGGGGGCGGAGTGTTGGCGGTGTCATTCGACATCGCCAACGCCTTCAACTCCGTGCCCCACTCTACCATATTGGAGGCACTCCGATACCACGGAGTGCCCCAATATCTGCGGGTGATCCTGGCCAGCTACTTGGAGGACCGAGAGGTCCTCCTCGTGGACAAGACGGCCAGGATCAGGCGCTACGGCGCGGAGTCCGGTGTTCCGCAGGGGTCGGTTCTAGGCCCTCCCCTGTGGAACATCGGTTTTGACTGGCTCCTGCGAGGAGCCCTCCTCCAGGGCACGAGTGTCATCTGTTACGCAGATGACACTCTCCTCACTGCCCGGGGGAGGAGCTTTGGGGAGGCGGCCTGTTTGGCCTCGGCGGGCGGATCCTTGGTCGCAGAGAGGATCCGCCGCCTGGGATTGAGGGTGGCGCTGAACAAGACCGAGGCCGTGTTCTTCCACGGGCCTCGGCAGCGCTGCCCTCCAGATGCCCACATCGTCGTGGAGGGCGTCCGAATAGCGGTGAAGGCCCAGATGAAATATCTGGGCCTAGTTCTGGACAGCAGGTGGCGCTTCGGCCCGCACTTCAGCGGGCTGTCGACGCGCCTGCTGAAAGCCGCGGACGCCCTCTCATGGCTCCTCCCCAACCTCGGGGGGCCGAGCGGACGGTGCCGGCATACAGTCGCCCCCCGAGGTTGGGGAGGCGTCCGACAGGTCCTGCCCTACCTCCCGCAACTGGCTTTTTAGCCGGGTGGCGATGATCCCCTCGAACAATTTACCGACCTCATCGAGCAGAACGATGGCCGGTATGCCGAGGGGGAGTCCACCGGGCGTCCCTCTTTCCGGAGGAGGCACAATTGCCCCTCCTTCCACAGTTTCGGGAACCTCCCAGCCGTAAGACACGCGCTGAAGAGGTCCCGAAACCTTTCCTCCATGAGGGACGCTGCGATGGCCACCACCCGTGCGGGGACGCCATCCGGTCCAGGAGCCGTCTTCTTCGCGCGGAGGCTCAGGATCCCCGCGCGAAGTTCCTCCACCGATACCGGAGGGACCTCCTCCTCCGGCGCTGCCACCACCCCCCCTGGGGGGTTCATCGTTGGTGGGGTGAAGTCGGCCCTGCGCGGAAACAGGGACCGGACCACCCCATCCAGCAACGCCGGCTCCAGGGTCTCCGTCACTGGGGGACCAAAGGGGCGCAGTTGGTTCCGCGCCGCCTTATATGGCCTCCCATACGGATCCCTGTCGAGGCCCTCCAGCATCTCAGCCCTCGCCGAGTCCTTGGCGGCGCACATCGCCGACTTGAGGACCGTCTTTGCCTCCAGGTAGGAGGCGTAGAGGCGGTCCTCCCCGGCCTGTGATCGGTTGGTGCGCCGCCGACTCCGCGTGTAGGCCCGTCTGGCCGCCACGCAGGCGGCCCGGAGCCCCGCCAGCTCCTCCGTCCACCAATATACGGCGCGACGTGGAGGCGGACGGCGTGACCGAGGCATGCTGGAGTTGCATACCTCGGTCAGGGACCCTCGGAGCTGGACCGCTGCGGCGTCAACGTCCAGGGCCTCCACAGGGGGCGAGAGCCAGTCCTGGAGGAACGCCGCCTCCTGAGCTGCCTCTCGGTCTAGGCGGGTGAGAGCCCATCGCGGGAAGGGAGATTGGCCCGAACGGGCCATAACTCCCCGCGGGCCCTGGGTGGAGATGTCGAACCGCACGTAGCGGTGGTCCGACATGGTCTCCACCATCTCCACCCGCCAGTTCACAACGCGGGCGGCTAGCACGGGGGTGGCAAACGAGACGTCAACCACTGACCCTCCCCGCTGCCGCACACACGTGTGAACATCCCCCCTGTTTAGGAGGGACACACCGCACGACGCCGCCCAAAATTCGGCAGCGCGTCCCCGGACGTTGCAAGAGGTGGCCGGGTTGCCCCAGGCCACTGACTTGGCGTTCAGGTCGCCCAACACGACGACCTGACGCGGTGCCGCCCTCCCGACGACTGCCGTTAGGACTTCGAGAAAATTCTCGAAGTCCCTTAGAGGGCGGTTAGGGGAGAAATAGACCCCAACCAGGGCTATGTCTCCCCACGCGGCGGCCACGTATCCCGGTCCCCTCTCTAAAAGCGAGAGGGGAGGGGAGTCCGTGGCAGGCCGCGACACCAACGCCACCAAGCCGTCCCGATCACCCAGCCAATGGCCAGGTATCGAGTACGGCTCGGCAACCACCGCCACGTCCACCAACCACTCAGCCACGGTCTGCATCAGCAGATCCTGGGCCGCTCTGCAGTGGTTGGTGTTCGCCTGGAGGATGCGATGTTCGACCCTTTGCATTAGTCGGACATCGCACCCCCCTCCTCCACGGCCGCCGTGGTCCTAGCCTCTGGGACGGCGGTGGCAGTGACAGGCCGGGTCGTCGCCTGCACTTTGCCCCTCTTCGGGGGAGGATTACAATTCCTCCCCTTCATAATGTGGCCTGCTGGGCGGCCACTGGCTGCACAAACCGCGCAGTGCGGCGTGGCGGCCTTGCAGGAGGCGGCCTTATGGCCCTCCTTGCCGCAGCGGTAGCAGCTGTCCGTCCTGTCTACGCTGGACGGACAGAGGGCCCGGGTGTGTCCGATGCCGAAGCACCTGAAGCACCGCAGGGGCTGTACTGCAAGTGCCCGGACTACACCCGAGCTGAAGCCGACGGCTAGCCGTCCCTTATCGAGGACGGCTTTGGCGGCGGCGACTTGGCACTCCAGGCGAATGGCGCCCATGCCGCCGCGGCCGGGCCTGATGCCCCGGCCTTGCACCGCTGCGAAGCCCCCTATGGCTGCGACCGCCGCCACCACCTCCTCTTTGGTGACCGAATCGTCCAGATTGGTCACCTCTATGGCCGCCGACTTCACCGGCCTGGCCACCTTGGCCGCGTCTGCGATGACCTCCTGCAGCTTGGCTGCGAAGAGGTCCGCGTTCTTGCCGCCCTCCGCCCCTGGGAACTCGAATATACGAGCTCCCGCCTGTGTCCGACGGCATGAGACTTTGCCGATCCCCAGTTTGGTGGGATCGGCGTTGGTACGCGCCCGCATCATGACGGACGCGTACGTCTCGCCCCGCTCCGCAGCCTCCGCGGTGAGCGTCACCACAACGGCTGCGGTCTTGGGAGGAACGAGGTTCCTCTTGGTGCCGGCTGGGGGGGAGCTCTTCCCCTTCCCCTTTCCCTTACCAGTCGACTGCGACTGGCTGGGAGGGGTGGTGGCGGGGACGGCTGGGGGGGATCTTTTCCCCTTCCCCTTCCCCTTTCCCTTGCCAGTCGACTGCGACTGGCTGGGAGGGGTGGTGGCGGGGACGGCAGGGACGACCGCTGCCGTCTTTTTGCCTTTGCCCTTCCCCTTGCCGACGACCCTCGTCCAGCCCTGCTGGTTGGTCGGAGTGGTGGAAGGGAGGAGGGCGTCCTCCTCCTGAGAGGTCGGCCCCGGCTCGCCTTGCCTCTTGTCCGCCGCAAGCGGCGGTCGGAGGCTTTTCTCCGGCAGGAGCCGGTCTTCGATGCCTGCTATGCAGGCTCTGACGAAAGCCCTCTCCTCCACCATAACCTTGCGAAGAGTTTCCTCAAGGTAGATGGAGGAGGCGGGGCCCTCTGCCGCAGGTCTCGGCTCGGCTTGTATTGGCCGGGCCGTGGCTTCAGCCAGCTTAAGGTGCAGCTGGCTGACCTCCGACTGCAGGCGATCAACTTTCGCCTGTAGTTGCCGCGTTTCATCGGAAGCCTTCCGCTGCACCAGTTCCGCAACGATGCTGCGCATGCTCGCGGCCCGGCATTTTAGGGACTTTTGGAATGTCCCCTTCAGGTTTGAGGACTTGGAGGCGACTTCCACGAAGCCCTCTTTGTCCTCTTCGGCCATCCGCTCCAGCTCCAGCAGGGAGTGGTCGGCGTACAGGACGCGGGACGCACCGTACCCGGACTTGGCACGGTTGACGCGCGCCCGCTCCTCTTTGGCCGCAACCTGCTCCTCCAGCTCCTGCTGGAGCTGAGTCCGCCTTGCCAGATCCAACTGACGTTGGGCGCCAGCGAGACCCACGTCGTGGGTGTCCGCTATTGTCGTCGGCTTCTTTGCCTTGACCTTCCTCGCGGGCTCCTTCGCCGAACCCGAGGCCGAGGAGCCATCGGAACCATCCTTCAGAAAGGCCCGCTTTCTGCGCCGAGATTCTCTCTCGGTAACCGTCGAACTCGCGTCCGACATAATGGAGTCGTTGTCGGAGTCCGTCAACTCTACGACAATGTTTAACCTAATCTAACCTTCAGGCTCCGATTACCAAAGTGTTAATCCAAGGAAATAAACGCCCAGTTTAAAAAAGTATGTTGATATTACTTGTACACAACAGGGAGATCTAGACGTTTAACACCCGGTTTCCCAGCTCTCGATTATCGGGCTGTTAACGTAATCGACGAATAATAGGCGGTTCATTTTACTTTCAGTTTCTCACCACCAACAACCGGTTTCCCAGATCTCGATTTTAGGGCTGTTAACGTAATCGACGAATAATCGCCGGTTAATTCTACTTTCAGTTTCTCAACACCAAGTGTGACAAGCGGTTGACAATTTGTCACATTTGAGAAAAATCTCGAATTAACCACATGTTACAGCAGTTTTGAGTTTCTGAGAACCTTTTTCAACGTTGTCCTCTTGTCAACGAGCCTAATTCATAATTGTTGGATATTATTCGATTATTCGCAGATTATAATTAATATAATGATTTTAAGTGCTTTTATTATGATAAAAAATAATAGGGGTCGGCTAAATCTTTGGTATCGGTTCTGTTATAAAAAATATGTTAATTAGATCAATTATAGTTGATTGCCATGCTTAAAAAAAAAGGTTATTACAAACTTTTTAAATTAATTACATTGTAAAAACTTGACACAATTATCAAAATAGTTATTATGTTTGTAAATAAAAATAAAAAAAACAAAAACTTAATCTAACTGATCTGGGAATTGAAGCTTCCTCACACGCACTAATGTTGACTGTACCTTACACTAAGTACTTACCAAGATCAGTCTTGGGATGGGTGTACACTGGTAGATGTTGTTTAACCTGGCAGGATCACCCATCTAAAAACGAACCTAAAAAAAGTGGTCACCCATCCAAAGACTGACCTTGGTAAGTGTTGCTTAACCTGTGTGAAGTCACCCATCCAAAAACCGTCCATGATGAGTTTTGCTTAACTTGGCGGCTACACCAATTTAGCTGCTTAAGATAAAATACCATTTAAATTTACTGATTACGTTATAGTAGTGAATGAAGTGAATGAATACCAGCTAGGGTAGCCGACGGAAATAAATTAATGCCGATTATTCAATGTAACAAGCGATTACGTAATTTTTCGATGATGCAGTGATGAGAAACCCACTGACAATTGAGGGCTGTCTAATTTGTGACAAATTGTAAGCAGATTTGAGATTTGACATCGATTTCAGAAACTAGCCCTAAGTTATTACATAATTTGTTGTTTTAATGAAAATTAATTTTGTAACATGAAATCTGAGAATAGATTTTGATAATGACTTAAAACCTGTCGATTCTAAATTTCGACATCCAAATGGAACGAAACAAACGAACACAGTTGCAAAAATCAAATTTTAAATATTTTATATCACATAGACCGATTAGACTGGAAAGAGACCGCGCGGACGATCCCCTACTCACTGGTCAGACCTGATAAGAGCGATTACAGAATTGACGATAACCACTGCCCCGAAGAGAACTGAAGACAGAGTGGCGTGGACGCAGCTCGTTAGTGACTCCGTCAAAGCGTTCAAATACGGACACGACCTTCAGAAATGAAGAAAATGAACAAGAAGAGAACTCATAGACCTGAGCACTTGAAATTGCCAAAGTTAGTCACTTCCTATGGAGAAAAGCCGGCAAGAAATTCAATGTTTACTATTTTAAAATACTTGCCGTTGCAATGTTATCATAACAGTGTTTGTATAGCTATGTGGGAAATGTGTAGAAATAACACATAAAATCTCACGAAATTGCAGCATCGCTATTCATATGTAAATGTATTATTACACCATTATACACCCCTGGTATCATCAATCATAATGATTGTTATCATAAACGTTAGACATAGCTATGCTTTCCAAACGCATAGATTGATATCATAGTAAGCTAAAAGCGTTGTTTTTCAAAGTTGATTCCCTGTTTTGAAAAAGATATTATTTGAAAATTTAAATAATGTATTTGCAGATTTTCATTTCACATTTATCAAATATAGTGTTGCGTCTCAGAGACGAGATCGTAAGAGTCCAAAATAAAAACACTTGTTGAAGATTTCACACTCTTGTATTACATTATTTTGTTTATTTTAAGTATCTACATACAACAGTAGAACAGGGTACAACAAAAATTCTATCTATGGAATTTCAAAAAAGTCGAAAGTAAAAGTCGTTTTTGTACTTTCATGCACTTAGCATGACAAAGTACAAAAACGACTTTTCGATAAAATTGAACCGACTTTTTTGATCTTTCACCCATATTCAAAGTCATTTCCAGCAATCGACTCAATCAATTTGACGGTTTTAGGTTGTTATTTATTAAAAGTATTTGAGGATTATTTTTTGTTTTCCTGACTCGGTTAAAGATCCGGAAGTTTCCTTCAACAAAACTTAGAACGCCGCCGGCCTAAGATCAAAATATACAAAGAAAAAAATTTAATGGAATGAGTAGTGTAGAAGTTGTTTGCCTAATCATCTAGTAGATTTGCTATTAAAAGATACGTAGGCGCCCATTATTTTTATTTAAGCCGAGATGGAAGGTGAACGTAGGTGATAACTCATATGACTGTTGATAAATTAAGTTTATTTTTAGCACAATTTGGGCGACAGAAACCGGTATCAGATCATGAGACCGGCAAAAATGAAACGTCACGGGGGTTTTATGTTTTCTGGGTCAAATATATTATTTACCTAGTGCCAGAGATAGAATCCTTCGTATCATGCCAGTTGCTCGTTCTCACAGGAAGAGAGAGACTCTCGATCCTGCGCAGCATGGCCCTGTATGGGGCACCCATCTGGGCGGACTCCCTCCAGAGGAGGGAGAATGCAACCGCCATCCGCAGGCCACAAAGGGCCATTGCACAGCGGGTGGCGAGGGCCTACCGCTCAGTGGGCTTCTCGGCGGCGTGCGCTCTGGCGGGCACCCCTCCCTGGGAGTTGGAGGCATGGGTGCTCGCCAGAGTGTACGAGTGGACGGCGCGGCGTAGGGCGCAGGGAGAGCGCCCCGCCGCAGAAGAGCGGGAGGCCGTGCGGCGGGAGGCGAGGGACGCCATCGTCCTCCATTGGGCGGAGGACCTCGCCACCGCCGCCTTTGGACGCCGGACGCTGGACGCGCTCGGGCCAGTCTTGCAGGGCTGGCTCGAGCGGCCACATGGTTTCCTCTCGTTCCGTTTGGTGCAGGTGTTGTCCGGACATGGTTGTTTCGGAACGCACCTGCACCGGATCCGGAGGGAGGAAACCCCGGCGTACCACCACTGCGGCGCGGCAGAGGACACGGCGCAGCACACCCTCGAGGTGTGCCCAGCTTGGGCTGAGCTGCGCCGTGCCCTGATCGATGTGATCGGACAGGACCTCTCGCTTCCCAGCGTGGTCTACTCCATGCTGGGGAGTGAGGAGGCCTGGGCGGCGGTTGCCTCCTTTTGCGAGGTCGTGATGTCGCAAAAGGAGGCGGCGGAGCGGGCGCGGGAGGACGATCCTCTCGCGCCGCCGCACCGCAGGCGAAGAAGGGGTGGGAGAAGGCGGTTGTACGATCGTCTCCTCCCACCTCCTGGTGGTGACTAGCGGGCGACAGGCGCGGGGGCGCCTTCGCTCGCATTGCACGAGTCACCACCCTCGTCGGGCGGGAACGGCCGAGCACTCGCGGTCGTTCCCGGGCCCCTCCACTGAGGGAGGGGCGTGAAGGCCCCGCTGTAAAGGCGGGCGGTCGTCGGCGGGGGACTGGACGTAAAGGCTCTGCCAGTTTCCCAGTCCTCCTCCAATTCAAGACGATGCGGGAGTGCCGCTGGGTTATTTTAGTGGGTATACCGGATTCATTCCGGGGAGTCCCACATACCCCCCCCATTCCCCCAATGGGTGGGTATGCGTAATGCATTTTTTCCCAGCGAGATCAAAAAAAAAAAAAAAAAAGGTTAAACATTGTCAGGGGAACCACCCCACAGTGCTTACGTCCTCGTCGTGTTCCCCGGAAACGTCCCAGTTCTGACCACCGTAACGGAGTGGCAGACTGGGTACGGCCAAAGTGCACTGTGCGTCGTAGACTTTTATTTTATTCATTGCGGTATCTGCGACACCTGCGGAGGCTACCATGCCAAAACCTGCGCGGGACGCCCTCGGGCATTTTATCAAAAAAGGCCCTTCTCAGGGCCAAACCAAAGGTCCTTCTCAGGGCCAACCCAAAGGCCCTTTTCAGGGCCAACCAAAAGGCCCTTCTCAGGGCCACCCAAAAGGCCCTTCTAAGGGCCAACGCGACGCTTCAGCGTCGGAGGAACGGCGGACCTTCTACGGAGAAGGGGCGGACGACCTGTCGGACTCCAACAACGAGTCCGTTGTGTCGGTGGCCAGCTCGATGGAAGTCGAGCAAGGTGTGCGATCGCAATCGCAGAAGCGGACCTTCCTCAAGGTAGGGTCCGACGGCTCCTCGGCGTCGAGTTCGGCGAAGGAGCCGAAAAAGAAGGCTAAGGCCAAAAAGCCGGTGACAGAACCGGACACCCACGTAGTGGGTCTAGCGGATGCCCAACGCCAGCTGGATCTGGCTCGGCGTACGCAGCTCCAACAGGAGCTAGAGGAGCGGGTAGCTGCCAAGGAGCAGCGAGCGCGCGTATCCCGGGCCAGCTCTGGATATGGCGCGTCCAGGGTCGTCTACTCGGACCATTCCCTGGCCGAGCTGGAACGGATGGCGGTGGAGGACGAGGAGGAGATAGTGGTGGTCGCCTCCAAGTTCTCCAACCTGAAAGGGACTTTTCAGAAGTCTGGGAAGGGGCAGGGCCGCCAGCATGCGGTCGATTATAGCGGAGCTGGTGCAGCGCACGGCGACCGACGAGACAAGGCAACTGCAGGCGAGGGTCGATCGCCTGCAGACTGAGGTCAGCCAGCTGCACCAGAAGTTGGCTGATGCAACGGCCCGGCCGACCATGGCTGAAGCCACGGCCCGGCTAACCATGGCTGAGCCGAGACCTGCGGCAGAGGGCCCCTCCGCCTCCAACCTCCAGGATATCATCCGCAAGGTTGTGATGGAGGAGCGGGCCTTCACGAGGGCCTGCATAGCAGGTATAGAAGACCGGCTCCTCCCGGAGAAAAGCTACCGGCTGCCGCTTGCGTCAGACAAGAGGAAGGGTGAGCCGGTACCGAGCTCACAGAGGGAGGAGGACCCCCTTCTGCCTTCCACCACCCCGACCAACCAGCAGGGCTGGACGAAGGTGGTCAACAAGAGGAAGGGCAAGGCCAAAAAGACGGCAGCGGTTGTACCTGCCGTCCCCGCCACCGCCCCTCCGAGCCAGTCGCAGTTGAGTGCCAAGGGCAAGGGGAAGGGGAAGGGGAAAAGCTTCCCCCAACCGTCCCTTTTTTGAAAAAATGCATTACGCATACCCACCCATTGGGGGAATGGGGGGGGTATGTGGGACTCCCCGGAATCAATCCGGTATACCCACTAAAATAACCCAGCGGCACTCCCGCATCGTCTTGAATTGGAGGAGGACTAGGAAACTGGCAGAGCCTTTACGTCCAGTCCCCCGCCGACGACCGCCCGCCTTTACAGCGGGGCCTTCACGCCCCTCCCTCAGTGGAGGGGCCCGGGAACAACCGCGAGTGCTCGGCCGTTCCCGCCCGACGAGGGTGGTGACTCGTGCAATGCGAGCGAAGGCGCCCCCGCGCCTGTCGCCCGCTAGTCACCACCAGGAGGTGGGAGGAGACGATCGTACAACCGCCTTCTCCCACCCCTTCTTCGCCTGCGGTGCGGCGGCGCGAGAGGATCGTCCTCCCGCGCCCGCTCCGCCGCCTCCTTTTGCGACATCACGACCTCGCAAAAGGAGGCAACCGCCGCCCAGGCCTCCTCACTCCCCAGCATGGAGTAGACCACGCTGGGAAGTGAGAGGTCCTGCCCGATCACATCGGTCAGGGCACGGCGCAGCTCAGCCCAAGCCGGGCACACCTCCAGGGTGTGCTGCGCCGTGTCCTCCACCGCACCGCAGTGGTGGCACGCTGGGGTTTCCTCCCTCCGGATCCGGTGCAGGTGCGTTCCGAAACAACCATGTCCGGACAACACCTGCACCAGACGGAACGAGAGGAAACCATGTGGCCGCTCGAGCCAGCCCTGCAGGACTGGCCCGCGCGCGTCCAGCGTCCGGCGTCCAAAGGCGGCGGTGGCGAGGTCCCCCGTCCAATGGAGGACGATGGCGTCCCTCGCCTCCCGCCGCACGGCCTCCCGCTCCTCCATGGCGGGGCGCTCACCCAGCGCCCTACGCCGCACCGTCCAATCGTACACTCTGGCGAGCACCCATGCCTCCAACTCCCAGGGAGGGGTGCCGGCCAGAGCGCACGCCGCCGAAAAGCCCACTGAGCGGTAGGCCCTCGCCACCCGCTGTGCAATGGCCCTTTGTGGCCTGCGGATGGCGGTTGCATTCTCCCTCCTCTGGAGGGAGTCCGCCCAGATGGGCGCCCCGTACAGGGCCATACTTTTAAGGATGCCGGCATAGAGGCGCCGGCACCGTCCGCTCGGCCCCCCGAGGTTGGGGAGGAGCCATGAGAGGGCGTCGGCGTAAAGTGCGGGCCGAAGCGCCACCTGCTGTCCAGCACTAGGCCCAGATATTTCATCTGGGCCTTCACCGCTATTCGGACGCCCTCCACGACTATGTGGGCATCTGGAGGGCAGCGCTGCCGAGGCCCGTGGAAGAACACGGCCTCGGTCTTGTTCAGCGCCACCCTCAATCCCAGGCGGCGGATCCTCTCTGCGACCAAGGATCCGCCCGCCGAGGCCAAACAGGCCGCCTCCCCAAAGCTCCTCCCTCGGGCAATGAGGAGAGTGTCATCCGCGTAGCAGATGACACTCGTGCCCTGGAGGAGGGCTCCCCGCAGGAGCCAATCAAACCCAATGTTCCACAGGGGAGGGCCTAGAACCGACCCCTGTGGAACACCGCACTCCGCGCCGTAACGCCTGATCCTGGCCGTCTTGTCCACGAGGAGGACCTCTCGGTCCTCCAGGTAGCTGGCAAGGATCACCCGCAGATATTGGGGCACTCCGTGGTATCGGAGTGCCTCCAATATGGTGGAGTGGGGCACCGAGTTGAAGGCGTTGGCGATGTCGAATGACACCGCCAACACTCCGCCCCCCGACTCCACCGCCTCCTGCACCTGGACCTTCAGCAGGGCCAAGGCGTCGACCGTCGAACGCCCCCGTCGAAATCCGAACTGGGCGTCCGACAGGTCCGGCCCTACCTCCCGCAACTGGCTATTTAGCCGGGTGGCGATGATCCCCTCGAACAATTTACCGACCTCATCGAGCAGAACGATGGGCCGGTATGCCGAGGGGGAGTCCACCGGGCGTCCCTCTTTCCGGAGGAGGCACAATTGCCCCTACTTCCACAGTTTCGGGAACCTCCCAGCCGTAAGACACGCGCTGAAGAGGTCCCGAAACCTTTCCTCCATGAGGGACGCTGCGATGGCCACCACCCGTGCGGGGACGCCATCCGGTCCAGGAGCCGTCTTCTTCGCGCGGAGGCTCAGGATCCCCGCGCGAAGTTCCTCCACCGATACCGGAGGGACCTCCTCCTCCGGCGAAGCTACCACCCCCCGTGGGGGGTTCATCGTTGGTGGGGTGAAGTCGGCCCTGCGCGGAAACAGAGACCGGACCACCCCATCCAGCAACGCCGGCTCCAGGGTCTCCGTCACTGGGGGACCAAAGGGGCGCAGTTGGTTCCGCGCCGCCTTATAAGGCCTCCCATACGGATCCCTGTCGAGGCCCTCCAGCATCTCAGCCCTCGCAGAGTCCTTGGCGGCGCACATCGCCGACTTGAGGACCGTCTTTGCCTCCAGGTAAGAGGCGTAGAGGCGGTCCCCCCCGGCCTGTGATCGGTTGGTGCGCCGCTGACTCCGCGTGTAGGCCCGTCTGGCCGCCACGCAGGCGGCCCGGAGCCCCGCCAGCTCCTCCGTCCACCAATATACGGCGCGACGTGGAGGCGGACGGCGTGACCGAGGCATGCTGGAGTTGCATACCTCGGTCAGGGACACTCGGAGCTGGACCGCTGCGGCGTCAACGTCCAGGGCCTCCACAGGGGGCGAGAGCCAGTCCTGGAGGAACGCCGCCTCCTGAGCTGCCTCTCGGTCTAGGCGGGTGAGAGCCCATCGCGGGAAGGGAGATTGGCCCGAACGGGCTATAACTCCCCGCGGGCCCTGGGTGGAGATGTCGAACCGCACGTAGCGGTGGTCCGACATGGTCTCCACCATCTCCACCCGCCAGTTCACAACGCGGGCGGCTAGCACGGGGGTGGCAAACGAGACGTCAACCACTGACCCTCCCCGCTGCCGCACACACGTGTGAACATTCCCCCTGTTTAGGAGGGAGACGCCGCACGAAGCCGCCCAAAATTCGGCGGCGCGTCCCCGGACGTTGCAACAGGCGGCTGGGTTGTCCCAGGCCGCCGACTTTGCGTTCAGGTCGCCTAACACGGCGACCTGGCGTGGTGCCGCCCTCCCGACGACTGCCGTAAGGACCTCGAGAAAACTCTCGAAGTCCCTTAGAGGGCGGTTTGGGGAGAAATAGACCCCCACCAGGGCTATGTCTCCCCACGCGGCGGCCACGTATCCCGGTCCCCTCTCTAAAAGCGAGAGGGGAGGGGAGTCCGTGGCGGGCCGCGACACCAACGCCACCAAGCCGTCCCGATCACCCAGCCAATGGCCAGGTATCGAGTACGGCTCGGCGACCACCGCCACGTCCACCAACCACTCAGACACGGTCTGCATCAGCAGATCCTGAGCCGCTCTGCAGTGGTTGGTGTTCGCCTGGAGAATGCGATGTTCGACTCTATGCATTAATCGGACATCGCCCCCCCTCCTCAACAGCCGCCGTGGTCCCAGCGTCTGGGACGGCGGTGGCAGCGACAGGCCGGGTCGGCGCCTGCGCTTTGCCCCTCTTGAGGGGAGGACTGCAGTTCCTCCCCTTCATGATGTGGCCCGCAGGGCGGCCACTGGCGGCACATACCGCGCAGTGCGGCGTGGCGGCCTTGCAGGAGGCGGCTTTATGCCCCTCCTTGCCGCAGCG
Organism: Orthosia gracilis; assembly: GCA_947562075.1. NCBI lineage: Eukaryota > Metazoa > Arthropoda > Insecta > Lepidoptera > Noctuidae > Orthosia > Orthosia gracilis. The sequence continues at coordinate 33,199,635 of OX387266.1, forward strand.
GTAACAGCTGTCCGTCCTGTCAATACTGGACGGACAGAGGGCCCGGGTGTGACCGATGCCGAAGCACCTGAAGCAGCGCAGAGGCTGGACTTCAAGTGCCCGGACTGCACCCGAGCTGAAACCGACAGCCAGCCGTCCTTTATCAAGGACGGCTTTGGCAGCGGCGACCGGACACTCCAGGCGAATGGTGCCCATGCCGCCGCGGCCGGGCCTGATGCCCCGGCCTTGGACCGCTGCGACATCGCAGCCCCCTATGGCTGCGACCGCCGCCACCACCTCCTCTTTGGTGACCGAATCGTCTAGATCGGTCACCTCTATGGCCGCGGACTTCACCGGCCTGGCCACCTTGGCCGCATCCGCGATGACCTCCTGCAGCTTAGCTGCAAAGAGGTCCGCGTTCTTGCCGCCCTCCACCCCCGGGAACTCGAATATCCGAGCCCCAGCCTGTGTCCGGCGGCATGAGACCTTGCCGATCCCCAATTTGGTGGGATCGGCATTGGTACGCGCCCGCATCATGACGGACGCGTAGGTCTCACCACGCTCCGCAGCCTCCGCGGTGAGCGTCACCACGACGGCTGCGGACTTGGGAGGAACGAGTTTCCTCTTGGCGCCGGCTGGGGGGGAACTTTTCCCCTTCCCCTTTCCCTTTCCAGTCGACTGCGACTGGCTGGGAGGGGTGGTGGCAGGGACGGCTGGGGGGGAGCTTTTCCCCTTCCCCTTCCCCTTGCCCTTGGCACTCGACTGCGACTGGCTCGGAGGGGCGGTGGCGGGGACGGCAGGTACGACCGCTGCCGTCTTTTTGCCCTTGCTCTTCCCCTTGCTGACCACCTTCGTCCAGCCATGCTGGTTGGTCGGGGTGGTGGAAGGCAGGAGGGAGTCCTCCTCCCTCTGTGAGGTCGGCCCCGGCTCACCCCTCCTCTTGTCCGCCGCAAGAGGCAGCCGGTAGCTTTTCTCCGACAGGAGCCGGTCCTCTATGCCCGCTATGCAGGCCCTCGTGAAGGCCCTCTCCTCCATTATAACCTTGCGGATGATATCCTCAAGGTTGGAGGAGGCGGGGCCCTCTGCCGCAGGTCTCGGCTCAGCCATGGTCGGCCGGGCCGTTGCATCAGCCAGCTTCTGGTGCAGCTGGCTGACCTCAGTCTGCAGGCGATCGACCCTCGCCTGCAGTTGCCTTGTCTCGTCGGTCGCCGTGCGCTGCACCAGCTCTGCTATAATAGACCGCATGCTGGCGGCCCTGCATTTAAGGGACTTCTGAAAAGTCCCTTTCAGGTTGGAGGACTTGGAGGCGACCACAACTATCTCCTCCTCGTCCTCCACCGCCATCCGTTCCAGCTCGGCCAGGGAATGGTCCGAGTAGACGACCCGGGACGCGCCGTACCCAGAGCTGGCCCGGGATACGCGCGTTCGCTGCTCCTTGGCAGCTACCCGCTTCTCTAGCTCCTGTTGGAGCTGCGTACGCCGAGCCAGATCCAGCTGGCGTTGGGCATCCGCTAGACCTACTACGTGGGTGTCCGGTTCTGTCACCGGCTTTTTGGCCTTAGCCTTCTTTTTCGGCTCCTTCGCCGAACTCGACGCAGAGGAGCCGTCGGACCCTTCCTTGAGGAAGGCCCGCTTCCGCGATTGCGATCGTACACCTTGCTCGACTTCCATCGAGCTGGCCACCGACACAACGGACTCGTTGTCGGAGTCCGACAAGTCGTCCGCCCCTTCTCCGTAGAAGGTCCGCCCTTCCTCCGACGCTGAAGCGTCGCGTTGGCCCTTAGAAGGGCCTTTTGGGTGGCCCTGAGAAGGGCCTTTTGGTTGGCCCTGAGAAGGGCCTTTGGGTTGGCCCTGAGAAGGGCGTTTTTTAAACCGCCCGCAGGCGTCCCGCGAGGGTTTAGGCATAGCCTCCGCAATGATCGCAGTTTCCGCAATAGATTAAAATGATAGCTACGATCGCACAGTGCACTTTGGCCGTACCCAGTCTGCCACTCCGTTACGGTGGTCAGTACTGGGACGTTTCCAGGGGATACGACGTGGACGTAAGCACTGTGAGGGGATCCCCCCCCCCCAACCGTCCCTGCCACCACCCCTCCCAGCCAGTCGCAGTCGACTGGAAAGGAAAAGGGGAAGGGGAAAAGTTCCCCCCCAGCCGGCGCCAAGAGGAAACTCGTTCCTCCCAAGACCGCAGCCGTCGTGGTGACGCTCACCGCGGAGGCTGTGGAGCGCGGTGAGACCTACGCGTCCGTCATGATGCGGGCGCGTACCAATGCCGATCCCACCAAATTGGGGACCGCGGTGGCATGGGCACCATTCGCCTGGAGTGCCCAGTCGCCGCTGCCAAAGCCGTCCTCGATAAAGGACGGCTAGCTGTCGGCTTCAGCTCGGGTCCAGTCCGGGCACTTGAGGTCCAGCCTCTGCGGTGCTTCAGGTGCTTCGGCATCGGTCACACCCGGGCCCTCTGTCCGTCCAGCATAGACAGGACGAACAGCTGCTACCGCTGCGGCAAGGAGGGGCACAAAGCCGCCTCCTGCAAGGCCGCCACGCCACACTGCGCGGTGTGTGCCGCCAGTGGCCGCCCTGCGGGCCACACTATGAAGGGAAGGAACTGCAGTCCTCCCCTCAAGAGGGGCAAAGCGCAGGCGCCGACCCGGCCTGTCGCTGCCACCGCCGTCCCAGACGCTGGGACCACGGCGGCCGTTGAGGAGGGGGGTGCGATGTCCGATTAATGCATAGAGTCGAACATCGCATCCTCCAGGCGAACACCAACCACTGCAGAGCGGCTCAGGATCTGCTGATGCAGACCGTGGCTGAGTGGTTGGTGGACGTGGCGGTGGTCGCCGAGCCGTACTCGATGTCTGGCCGTTGGCTGGGTGATCGGGACGGCTTTAGAGAGGGGACCGGGATACGTGACCGCCGCGTGGGGAGACATAGCCCTAGTGGGGGTCTATTTCTCCCCAAACCGCCCTCTAAAGGACTTCGAGAGTTTTCTCGAGGTCCTTACGGCAGTCGTCGGGAGGGCGGCACCACGCCAGGTCGCCGTTAGGCGACCTGAATGCAAAGTCGGCGGCCTTTTTTTTTTTTTTTTTTTTAGCGTGGAGAAATGCTCATGCATACTGCGCTACCACGGGGAGATAGTGCAATTATGTGGGACTCTAACCCACTAAAACTCCACGGTGTCCTCCTGTGCCGCTTATGGCGGGAACACGGGAACGCGTTAGCATATCAACCGCGAACCCGCCGCGGCTGTCCGTCTCCGGACCCTCCTCTGGGGTTTAACCCCCATCACCGGCGCACCAGAACACACTGTACGCCGTGACCACCCCAGGGACCAAACCAGCACATGGGCGCCAGACGACCCCGTGTATGGCACCCTTGGTCCCCCTGTGACGGGTCAGGACAGTGGCCCCGCCACCTACCACTTTTCGGCCGCAGGGGATAGGGAGAGCGGCCAACGCTCCTCCTCCCCTGCGGCCCCACCGCGTCCGCCATCAGACGGTGGCGACCCCGCGCAGGCCGCGGTGGGTAGGGCGAGCGGCGCTCCGTAATACCGGCACTCCTCTCCCACCGCGGCCTCCAACCCTCAGCCGCGATGCCTACTATACCACATCGCGGCCCACCTCAGTTGCGATGGCGCCCATACGCCACCGCAACCTACTTATTGGCCGCTACGTCGTCGGCTTGTCGGCAAAAGCCCTGACGAGCGGCCCCTCCTCGGGTTCCTCTTCGCTTCACCGTGGTTGTCCAAGCCACGGTTACTGAGCCCCCCCGCCTCGACAATGCGGGAACCCACCGGGGGGGCAAAGCAGCCGCCTGCCGCCGGCCGCTGGCCGCCGGGGGGGCAGTCGGCGGCCTGAGGCAACCCAGCCGCCTGTTGCAACGTCCGGGGACGCGCCGCCGAATTTTGGGCGGCTTCGTGTGGCGTCTCCCTCCTAAACAGGGGGAATGTTCACACGTGTGTGCGGCAGCGGGAGGGTTTGTGGTTGACGTCACGTTTGCCACCACCGTGCTAGCCGCCCGCGTTGTGAACTGGCGGGTGGAGATGGTGGAGACCATGTCGGACCACCGCTACGTGCGGTTCGACGTCTCCACCCAGGGCCCGCGGGGAGGAATGGCCCGTTCGGGCCAATCTCCCTTCCCGCGGTGAGCTCTCACCCGCCTGGACCGGGAGGCAGCTCAGGAGGCGGCGTTCCTCCAGGACTGGCTCTCGCCCCCTGTGGAGGCCCTGGACGTTGACACCGCAGCGGTCCAGCTCCGAGGGTCCCTGACCGAGGAATGCAACTCCAGCATGCATTGGTCACGCCGTCCGCCTCCACGTCGTGCCGTATACTGGTGGTCGGAGGAGCTGGCGGGGCTCCGGGCCGCCTGCGTGGCGGCCAGACGAGCCTTCACGCGGAGTCGGCGGCGCACCAACCGATCACAGGTCGGGGAGGCCTCTACGCCTCTTACCTGGAGGCAAAGACGGTCCTCAAGTCGGCGATGTGCGCCGCCTAGGACTCGGCGAAGGCCGAGATGCTGGAGGGCCTCGACAGGGATCCGTATGGGAGGCCTTATAAGGCGGCGCGGAACCAACTGCGCCCCTTTGGTCCCCCAGTGACGGAGACCCTGGAGCCGGCGTTGCTGGATGGGGTGGTCCGGTCTCTGTTTCCGCGCAGGGCCGACTTCACCCCACCAACGATGAACCCCCCACGGGGGGTGGTAGCTTCGCCGGAGGAAGAGGTCCCTCCGGTATCGACGGAGGAACTTCGCGCGGGGGTTCTGTCCCTCCGCGCGAAGAAGACGGCCCCTGGACCGGACGGCGTCCCCGCACGGGTGGTGGCCATCGCAGCGTCCCTCATGGAGGAGAGGTTTCGGGACCTCTTCAGCGCGAGTCTTACGGCTGGGAAGTTCCCGAAACTGTGGAAGGAGGGGCAATTGTGCCTCCTCCGGAAAGAGGGACGCCCGGTGGACTCCCCCTCGGCATACCGGCCCATCGTTCTGCTCGATGAGGTCGGTAAAATGTTCGAGGGGATCATCGCCACCCGGCTAAATAGCCAGTTGCGGGAGGTAGGGCCGGACCTGTCGGACGCCCAGTTCGGTTTTCGACGGGGGCGTTCGACGGTCGACGCGTTGGCCCTACTCAGGGGCCAGGTGCAGGAGGCGTTCGAGGCGGGGGACGGAGTGTTGGCGGTGTCGTTTGACATCGCCAACGCCTTCAACTCCGTGCCCCACTCGACCATATTGGAGGCACTCCGGTACCACGGAGTGCCCCAATATCTGCGGGCGATCCTGGCCAGCTACCTGGAGGACCGAGAGGTCCTCCTCGTGGACAAGACGGCCAGGATCAGGCGCTACGGCGCGGAGTCCGGTGTTCCGCAGGGGTCGGTTCTAGGCCCTCCCCTGTGGAACATCGGTTTTGACTGGCTCCTGCGAGGAGCCCTCCTCCAGGGCACGAGTGTCATCTGTTACGCAGATGACACTCTCCTCACTGCCCGGGGTAGGAGCTTTGGGGAGGCGGCCTGTTTGGCCTCGGCGGGCGGATCCTTGGTCGCAGAGAGGATCCGCCGCCTGGGATTGAGGGTGGCGCTGAACAAGACCGAGGCCGTGTTCTTCCACGGGCCTCGGCAGCGCTGCACTCCAGATGCCCACATATTATAGTCGTGAAGGGCGTCCGAATAGCGGTGAAGGCCCAGATGAAATATCTGGGCCTAGTGCTGGACAGCAGGTGGCGCTTCGGCCCGCACTTTAGCGGGCTGTCGACGCGCCTGCTGAAAGCCGCGGACGCCCTCTCATGGCTCCTTCCCAACCTTGGGGGGCCCAAGGATTGATGCCGGCGATTGTATGCCGGCATTTTGAAGAGTATGGCCCTGTATGGGGCACCCATCTGGGCGGACTCCCTCCAGAGGAGGGAGAATGCAACCGCCATCCGCAGGCCACAAAGGGCCATTGCACAGCGGGTGGCGAGGGCCTACCGCTCAGTGGGCTTCTCGGCAGCGTGCGCTCTGGCCGGCACCCCTCCCTGGGAGGTGGAGGCATGGGTGCTGGCCAGAGTCTATGTATGGAAGGTGCGGCGTAGGGCGCTGGGCGAGCACCCCGCTATGGAAGAGCGGGAGGCCGTGCGGCGGGAGGCGAGGGACGCCATCGTCCTCCATTGGGCGGAGGACCTCGCCACCGCCGCCTTTGGACGCCGGACGCTGGACGCGCCCGGGCCAGTCTTGCAGGGCTGGCTCAAGCGGCCACATGGTTTCCTCTCGTTCCGTTTGGTGCAGGTGTTGTCCGGACATGGTTATTTCGGAACGCACCTGCACCGGATCCGGAGGGAGGAAACCCCAGCGTGCCACCACTGCGGCGCGGCGGACGACACGGCGCAGCACACCTTCGAGGTGTGCCCAGCTTGGGGTGAGGTGCGCCGTGCCCTGATCGATGTGATCGGACAGGACCTGTCATTTCCCAGCGTGGTCAACTCCATGCTGGGGAGTGAGGAGGCCTGGGCGGCGGTTGCCTCCTTTTGCGAGGTCGTGATGTCGCAAAAGGAGGCGGCGGAGCGGGCGCGGGAGGACGATCCTCTCGCGCCGCCGCACCGCAGGCGAAGAAGGGGTGGGAGAAGGCGGTTGTTTAATCGTCTCCTCCCACCTCCTGGTGGTGACTAGCGGGCGACAGGCGCGGGGGCGCCTTCGCTCGCATTGCACAAGTCACCACCCTGGTCGGGCGGGAACGGCCGAGCACTCGCGTTCGTTCCCGGGCCCCTCCACTGAGGGAGGGGCGTGAAGGCCCCGCTGTAAAGGCGGGCGGTCGTCGGCGGGGGACTGGACGTAAAGGCTCTGCCAGTTTCCCAGTCCTCCTCCAATTCAAGACGATGCGGGAGTGCCGCTGGGTTTTTATAGTGGGTATACCGGATTCATTCCGGGGAGTCCCACATAGCCCCCCATTCCCCCAATGGGTGGGTATGCGTAATGCATTTTTTCCCAGCGAGATCAAAAAAAAAAAAAAAAGTTTAAACATTGTCAACTAGACTATAACTTGTATTATCTACTGATCAGTTTTATGCGTGGTTTTAAAGATTGTAACAGAATCACTCGTTGATAAATGTTAGGACATTCTTCCAAAAATAATTTCACTTGAAACAAAATGGATATGCATAATTTAGTAACCCAAGAAAGCTTCTTAGAATCTTGTGTGACCCAAGATAGGTAAATCTTTTTGACAAATAATATTTCAGAAGCTTAGCAAAAATAACTTTTACTGATTTTTGCAGGCCTTAGCAAGATTACGTCAAGTATAACTTGTGTAGTATTGTTTTTATGTAGGCACATGCAGCCAACCCTATTCTCTACAGTTAGTATATAGATATAAGTCTACAATAAGACATAAATCTATAAAATCAACAAACCAGAATCCAGCAAGGATGTCATCATCATCATATCAGCCGAAAGACGTCCTCTGCTGGACATAGGCCTCCCCCAAGAGTCGCCACACTGACTGGTCCCGTACATTTCGCATCCCCCGGACACACACACACACAGGATGTATGGAGGCAGAAATATGTACCTATTAGTAGCAGTTCTATCTAGCTTCCTTCACAAATTGAGATCTGCAGCTACAAATACAGCAATATCAATTTAGAAACGAATATGCTGTTGTTGACGCTTGGGTAACGCTTGGTTGACGCCTATGTCCAGCAGTGGATGTCTTCCGGCTGATACGATGATGATGATGATATTGATGACGCTGTTGTTACCATTAACAAAATCATCTTCACGATGCAACTTTATCCATATACCCCACAGACCACCAAGATGCCTCAGCGGCCCTTCTAGAGCTCTAGGCCCTCTTCTTCTTCGGCACTGTCAAAACTTTCCATACAAACCAAGCGTGTCAGTGAGTGTCAACGATACATCATCATCTTCCTGCTGCCCCATGTTACTTGGGGTCGGCGCAACACGTCTTCTTCTTCCATACCGTCCTGTCCCCCGTCACACCATCACTGACTCCCTTTTCTTTCATACAGTCCATTCTTCTTTTCTTTGGCCGTCCCCTCCCTCTCCATCCATCCACATTTATATTCATAAATCTTTTAGTAAAATGCGTTTCTTCCCTCATCATCACATGACCATACCAGGACTAACGGTTTCCTTCAACTTTTCTGTCACTGGCGCCACTTTCAAACTTCCTGTAATATATTCATTTCTCATTTTATTTCACCTATATAAGTGTTACTGTTTACTCATAGAAATTGATGGTCTGTGTCAATTTTGACGACGGAGATATGATAGCTAACAACTTTTGATCAGCTCGTTATTGAGGCCCTCGTCGGGAAAACTGTTATTGAGTTTCTCCATTCAGAAATTCTCAGTGGCAGCCCGGAATCTAATAACCCCGTGCTTCGGAAAGCACGTTAAGAACCTTCCACCGCTTTAGTGCCGTAAAACAGTTAATTTCTAAAGCATACTCCTTAACAAGGGCTAGGGTATTGATTATTGATTCATGTACATTATTTATGAAGCATGGTTTTTCCATGTAATTAATAGTCTTTCTTTTAAAAAATAACCAACTATACGATATTTTTTCGCTAGTTTTGGATACTCCTCCAAAACGACTTGGATGTTTAAAAATATTTTTACACAGAAAAATTTATGCTTAGAATTTCATCGTAACTCAAATAGCATATGTAAATCAAATAATATTTTGCAAACAAAACTGTTCAAAAGGAGGTTCAATACTGATATTCTGGCACCAAGCGAGAGCACGGCCAGCACTGCGTAAATATTGGGGAATATATACGCCTTAAGAAGTCGGTCCTGTGCCTGATCTCAATCCAGTCGTGTCAATTCTCTTCCCTTCTTACTATGAGAAAGATGGAAGCAAGAGAGAGAGCTTTGTACCTCTTTGGAAACCTCCGCTGATATAGGCGCCTTGGCCAAACTTCGGTCAGGAGGTCTATTATTATTATAAACCGTCGCGGCAGTTCCGTGTTCTGTTTTGCAACAATACCTATGTTATATTACACCAAATGATTGCTATGTCGCACGTAGCTTGTTATATCATCTCCCCGAGCGTTATGGAAACCGACTTATTTGTTTTGTTTGCAAGCAACACCTCTTTTGTGATACGGTTTAATTGTGAGGTAGCGTACCAATTACACTGAGCAATTTTTCGTAATGCTTAGAAAGCTTTAATCAGAAACTTTACCCAGTAGTGTCTGATTCTGGGCTAAAAAGAAGATGATAAACTCGTACCTATCTGCTTCTGCTTCTTAACTTCACAGATCACTTCATAAATCATACTGAACAAATATGATGTAAACTTGAATCCGCTACGTTTAACTTATCCATTTTTTTATATCTCTACTCCGTCTTAGAGACGTATCTGGCCTACGAACAAAGAAAACTGCCACAATAAGGATTGTACTACCCACCATGGAGTGTTGCGTCCATTGATTGCCACGTTGCGCGCAACTTGTTATAGCAGCGCTCCGAGCACTACGCTAATCCACTTCGCCCAGTTTACTGAACTTGCTCGACAATATAAACTTCTGCTGCACTTTTTCATTCTTCGTATTTTTCTTTGACTTTAGTTAGAATTTTTTTTGTTTGCTAGCAGTAGGAATTTTATTTTACCTCTAGCGCAAATAAGAAATTTATTGAAAAATTACGCCAGTTTTTAATGTAAGTTATAACAATAATTTAGGATTAGTTTTTGTAATCAACATATTTTATAACTATTATATACCTATACATATATATATAACTATAATTTGCGTCATCTAACCAAATGACGCAAAGTATCGCGTGTCAAAAAACGGAGTAAAATTACTATCAATGATCGTAATTAGAGGTTTTTATTTAGCATTATCGGCACCGGAAATCCACCGAAAAATGCCTTTGTATGCCATATTGAGCTGTAAAGACTGTATAAAAAAAAGTTGGCCGAGGCATTGGCAATGTATTCTTCCATTGGTAAGTAAATTTGTTTTCAAATTGTGTGTGCAAAAGTGGCACGCTTGAATTTCATACGGATGGAGGGACTTGAGTTATCTAGTTAGATTTATGTCTGTGGTATGTAACCATTGCAGTCACTGGATGCTACGACAGCGCTACGGCCGTAGCAGTCTTGCTACGCCGTAGCACCTACGCAGCTCGTTTGTGTGAAATTCTAAAAGTGCACATTGTGCATTAACTTATAATGCCAGAGTTGTAACATAATTTTTGGATCGCTGTTGGTTATCTCAATAAATAAATAAGTAGCAATGGGCCGGTCATATGAGTCGCAGAACCGATAACCGATCCATACATGTACTTGAGTGCAGGCCGCGAATCGGGCAACGTAAGGTTTTTTAGGCTCACCCTAGGTGGAGTGGCTGGTAACAGCTGGAAGTGAGTTGTTTTATAAATGATAAATGATTTTATTTCTGTAAGTTAGTTTGTACAAACACTTTTACATGTCGATCATACTTTTTAAAATTAGATGAGGTCGGCGTTTCTATCTGATTACTCTGAGAAGAAGGGCCGAAACAAACTCAGAGGTCACAGTCTCTTTTAAAGTCCAGACAAAATCTTGGTTAGATCATGTTAAGACCATGTAGACTGATGTCTGAAATAGTCTTTTGAGGAAAGAACCAGCCCGATTGAGTGGACCTGTCCAGTCAGTGCACGCATTTGTCAATAACCGTGTAGCTCAACTCAGAATTTAAAGAGCTCAAAGATTCGACGAACAATACCAAAGAAAGGACATTCGGGTAGGCCGCATAAACTACTCAAACTCAAAATCGTGGTCTGGCAGACCACGATTAAAAACTAATTAAAAACAAAAAAAGGTATGATTCATATAGTCTTCACATTCACAACAATTAAAATAAAATAATATACTACTTTAAAAGTAAATGTTCTTGTCATTGCAAGAAAACCAAAAAAAAAACAAATTTCATGGTGCAAAATAAAAAAATAAATAAATATTGGAGCAGCTCAATCCCAAGCCTTTTTTGTCCTCAACGTAATCTTTAATTGTATAAAACGCTTTCTGGTACAACTTACGTTTAATGAATGTTTTGAATTTGTTAAGACTTAGGTCTTGTACGTGGCTTAGAAGCTTTTTATAAAAGCGTACACATTGACATCTAAACGAGCCTTGTTGTAGGTACTACAAATTTGTGTTTGTTCCTAGTATTTATGTTATGGATATCACTGTATTTTTTTAACATTTTTATATTTTTATGGGCATATAAAACATTTTCATAAATTGTTGACAATTAATATGAATGGCGTATGATACGAGAGGCCTGTCTCCAGCTGCGGACTGCTGTGGGCTAATGATAGAAGAGAATATAATTTATTTAACACCAAAAAAGTTACGATAATAGTATGCGCAACTCTTCCATAATTCAAACCAATCACCAAGCCCGAACGCATTTTTTTTTTATCACTTCTTAAAAAGTTGAACCAAACTTCTCAACACACAACCCTCGACACACAACTCCATCACCCAAACAAATGATTGACATAACCAATAAACGCTGACATACGATTATGAAGCAAGTTTCTGTGTTAAAGAATAATCCACGTCGGTGTAGTGGCTCCAATGATTATGACCGAAAGTTTCTTCACTGGTAATGTAAGTACCCTCTGCGTCGTGTCTTTAATGTTTACAAGTTTCATAAACACTTTGTTTAGTTAGTGTTATGTTTATTTGGTTTATATATTTTAGGCTGTACGGTTTCGCTGTCCGTATTATCATCAGAATCTGTGATCGTTAACGAACATAGTTCGACAAGTGCGTGTAGTACCTTTGTATACAGAAACCCTTGTTGTCGGTTTCCGTTGTAAGCAGTAGCCGACCAGACACAACACCCGTTTGAATCGAAGATCCTCTGTTTTCTATGAAGGATGAGGAACTTTACACACTGTTCTCCATACCTGTAAATTTTAATCTCATATCTCAAGCATTGGGCTGTCTCTTTAACATGAAAATAGAATTCATATTTGAGAGATATTTTCGATACTAATAAAAGATCCTGCAGAATTTGGTTTAGTCACAAATAAGAACGAGATTATATGCCCTTCATCCATGTTAAAAAGATGTGAAAACCCAAATAACCATACTAATAATTCCATGGTAGGAACCCCGGAACAAATTGAAAAACCGCGCCAAAGCAATATAATATCTAAGTCAACGACACTCGTAAAACGTAACTCTTCTCACAAGGGAAATTGCTCCAAGTGACGGAGCCAGTAAAACAATACATACGACACAAAATTTCAAACATCTAAAAGTCGAAACTCCATATAAACAGGTAAGCAGTTTATTTTATTACGAAACTCTGCAACTGTGTACCAAATACACTCGCCTGAAACTGGACACACTAACAATTTCCGATACCGCATGCAACTGTACTTTCGCGACTTTTATTTTTCAGACTTTATTTTTTCTACATCTCTCCGTACAACGGAACGTTCTAATGTGTTGTTTGAAAAGGACAGAGTATACACGATTCGTTTTACGCGCGACTCGTCTTATTTTCCTAATTTTCCGCTATAATAACTTGAAATTATTCCGGGGGCTGCTCTAGAAGGAAATGCGTAATATTATTATAACCACATAGAGTAACCCAACTGTTTAGTTTTCGACGTAATTTCAGTGTTTTCGGAATGAGCTTACTTAAAAACTTGGGGTCCCACGTGGACGGAAAACGAGTGTAAGAACTAATCAACAATGTTGTAGTTTCTTCTTTATTTTATATTAGCTGCCCCACGCGGCTTCGCTCCCGTCAACTGGCTACCTACCTACCCATTTACCCTACCTACCCTACCGTACCTACACGACATACATGATTTTTGCATAACTAAACCGCTTACGCAGCGCACGCAACGGAAGCTCTCAAAAAGGAATAATTTTGCCCGTTTTTGCAACATTTTTCACTTATGCTCCGCTCGTATTGGTCTTAGCGTGATGTTATATAGCCTATAACCTTCTTCGATAAATGGACTATCCAACACAAAAAGAATTTTTCAATTCCAACCAGTAGTAGTTCCTGAGATTAGCGCGTTCAAACAAACTCTTCAGCTTTATAATATTAGTATAGATAATTATTAAGTATAGATGAGTTAGAAAAAAATGGGATGTTTTAATGAAAACGACATGGTTGCGTTTACTTCGAACGTAATGATCGCTATATCAATAAATAATAGAAGCTTGATTGCTTTGGAAGTCTATAGAGCCAATGCAAACTCCAATTTGATTGATATGACAAATTGCGATGTCTGTTTCGCAATAATTCATAAAATTTTATATCCATACACTCTTAAATTCATGACTAATTACATTGAAATTCAATTTTGGACGGAACAAGAAAACTAAACAATGGAATGTAAGTCAAATTGCAGCTCCCAAAACTGCTAGTTCCCTAGTACAAATATAGCATTTGTAATGGAGTTTAGACAGATGTAACTTGTGTTGGCATCCGTACCCGACATAGATAGGTTGTACAAATACTGTTGCACTTTAGTGACGTGAAAAGTGAGGTGCAGAACTTCCACTTAAAGTGACTTTACGTTACTGTTGATAATGTTAACCGTCTAACGTTGACTATCTGAGACATGGTCATAATTTCGACTAACTTTACCATTTATGTACATGGGCGACAAAACTCTGCTCGAGTGAAAATATAGAAAACAATCTTTTCTATAATTTTCCCTGATATGAGACCTAGCTAGATCGATTTTTCGCTCCCGAAAATATATTGCAAATTTTATCGAAATCGTTAGAGCCACTTTCGAGAAACGACAGTTATATATATATATATATATATATTATTATAGTTATATTCCTATTAATATATATATATATATATACAAATATTGCTCGTTTAATAGTAAAAGTAGGATTAAGTTTTTTAAACTTTGGCCGTTCGGTACCTAGTCCTACAGATGATCGTACTAATAGACTACTAGTACCGCTTTATTCTTTTACTGCTATTTAATTTAAAAAATCTGTATGTAACGTACAACTACTCATTGAATCTTCTCCTTTTCTTATAATCAACGACAAATCATCTTGCATTATTTCTAGGTTCGCGTATCTGTGCGAGTCATCACGGCTCCTATTTCTGCCTTGAATCGTTAGTTTCACTTCAACTGGTTTAGTTCGAACTAACGACATCACCATACCTTAACCATTAAAATTCTATACAATTATTTTGCGATGTGGCGTAGATTGATGGTAATAATAAAGACACGCTCTTGTAGTGCACTATAAGGGTAGGCGTTGCCATAGTACAGATGCACGTGGGTGTTTCGAGATCCAGCCTTTGTTTTCCCCCCAGCGACACCATGAGCCAAGGTTCGACCCCATAGGGTGTAGCCATCAGCGTGGTCCCTTGGGTTAAGCTTTTTGTGCCTGGCTGGAGGCTCTAGTTTTGTCTCCACACGAAAGCCCGGTTATGCTTAACTTAGGTAAATCTTTGATTTACCTGTAAAACGCCAATTATTAAAAGAAAAAGGTTTTGGCCTTTTTCTTCGGGCGGCCGTGGCGCAGGTCAGACGTGTCCGGTGCGATAGCTGTTCTTGTCCTGTTTTTTTAACGGATAAGTTCTTTTGAGAACTGGAGAGTGTCAAAACGTACCTATTGAAAAAAGTTATTTGAGAACTGCTCCTTCAATGTTTCTGGTAAACAGAGCGTCAAATCGTGTTGGGATGAGTGGTGGCTATAACTCCAACAAAATAACATCACGCATGCATTCCTCGAAGAGTTTACCTTTAATACACCCACATTTCGATAGTTATATTGTCCAAGTTCTACGTATTAGGATACGAGTCTATTACAATCGACCAAAAACCAAACTCCAAGTTTGGTTTTTGGTTCGAGAAATGAAAAAACTCAAAGCAAAGTAACAATTCGTCCGTTCCAGGAATCCGACTCCCCACTATACCAACAAGAATAAATTATTTATTCATTCACACATACAAATGAGGAAACAAACAAACAAAATGTAGCCACAAATTACCACACTCAAAATATAGGCTAAAATACTACTAAATTAAACTGCTTGAAGAGTCGTTTATGAATATTAATGAAAAACAACACAACCATTACAAGAATACCGTCCTGAAAAAAAATAAACCATTCTAAAATATTTTAAACCTATTCGAAATATGAGAAACCATTTAAAAAAAGAAGCATCTCAAGCCAGTTTAATCCACTCAATGCGGAGTCGTAGGTACTGTAATGGCTGAAGCTACATGATTTATAAACCGTGGCTCTAGACAATAGGGATGTTTCCTAGGTAGAAAAATAATAATTCTATTTTGTTCGTCAGTAAGATTTTCAAATGATATTGGACCCGTATTTTTTGCATCATTAAATTAAAAAAATATTGACAAAGACAAAGCGCATCAAAGTTGAGAAGTGGGGGCTTGTCACGTCACTTTGTCAGTATAAAGTGTAGCACACGTGCGTTGTATTTTTTTGTTTACGTGGCAAAAGAAAAATTCGTGTCCAATATTTTTAGGTTATCTAACTGACGGACTAATTACATATATTTTGTCAACTATCCTATTGGCATTCGATGTCAGCGAAGGCGGTAGTCGAAATATAAGAGATTGATCACGTGATTTTTCGATATCGCTTGTCAATCCCATGCAATTTTGCCTTTTTGACGAAGACGATCACTATCGCCACGCTTTGTGTAGGTATCAAATGTGGCAGGCCGAATATACTTTAAAGATTCATTCGTATTGAGAATGGATTGATTGATTGAAGACAGAAATCAAAAAAGGCAAGGCGCCTTGAAAGCGCGATGCGCCAGTGATATGAACTAATGTAAAATCTAGTCAAACGAATAGAAAAAAATCCTATATACGCGTTTTATTTGCTAGATAACCTCGCAGGCCTCACAGTACCTACTTCTGCGGTTGTGAACCTTCTGAACCCGCAATTTATTGCAATTCCGTCCGACTTAGACGTTGGTCAGAGCTTTGGACTGTACATTCTGTTTTGTAGCTCAGCAGAAGGACTGATCTTTGTGCGGCAGTTCGCTTAAACACGAGAGAGTTTACCTAAAGTCAGATGAGTTTCGACGTCTGTTGTGTACTTAGGAGAACGTAGATTGAATATAGATTGAATCACCTTTTAGTGCAGTTTTGTACTGCAAATAATTTATAAAAGTTGTGTATTTTATCGGGTGCTATTTTTCGTTGACAAACTTTTCAAAGCGCTGATATAATTAGTTTTGTTGGAAAACTGTGCTGCAGACATGAGAGAAATAAAATACTGACTTATTTTCAAATTATTTATTCATGAATCTAGTGTTTTTGTTGATAACATCAAAACAGAAATCAAACATTAACTGCATGAAATACTTTTGATTTAGAGTTACAAAGATTATTTCGATTTAATATAAAATCCAGACGAATTATGTTGGAAACAATGTTCTTGTTTGATCTGTGTAATACTTATGACTGTATTGATATTCGCAACAGAATCGGCTACGTAGTACCCAGAACAACGATATGCCGTGGGGTGTGCGCAAGACCTTTATTTGCAGTAAGTTCCTGTCGCACAAACGCGGGCTTGCGAGCACCCATACGCCGCCTTACCGACCAATACAATAAGATCTTTGAAAACATTGACTTCTTCTTTGTTTCTGCTCAAAAATTTACAAAACTTACCAACAAAATAATTTTAGAATATAATAGTTAGTTTAGTTATTTAGTTTAATATTTGCTCATTCTCTTTCTCTTTTTCTGTTGTTTGCATACCTGTCTATGTTTAAGTACACTTTTAATAACTTTTCTGCTTTAAATCTTAGAATAGCGCACTGTTTGATATAACTTTTAATATGTTGTGGAAAATGTCGTAGGTTATGGCATTTATTAACCTTGTATATATTTTATAACTTAGTATAAGATTTTAATGTAAAGCTGTTTATTTTCCCAAATAAATAAAATAAAATAAAACTGAAACTAAATCAAACAAACAAATTGAACAATCGTAAAATGCAGTTGATCTAGACATATCCCATTTCTAAAAATATGACAAAATTATTTAGCTTCCAACTTTGGCTCCGGCCAGGTTTAATTAGGACTTCTTTCAATATCTTTATAAATTATAGCATACATAATAATATATGTTAGTCTGATACAAGAGGTTAGCTATATTACTGAAAAAATATCTACATCAAAGTCCGTTCATTCGTTTTATAATATAGGTACTAGCTAACCCCGCGGCTTCGCTCCCATCAAAATATGTTACTATTACTTAGCCTATGTTACTCGGGAATAATGTAGCTTCCCATAGGTGAAAGAATTTTTAAAATCGGTCCAGTAGTTTCGGAGCCTATTCGGTACAAACAAACAAACATACAAACAAACAAAAAAATCTTTCCTCTTTATAATATTGGTATAGAAGTAGGATTACTCATATATTGAATTATATACTTTTAGTCCCATTTCGCCATATTTCGCTACATTAGAACTGTAGCAAAGCATAGCCGACGATGAATATTCACTCTGTATCAGCATAAACGAAGTTAAACCAATTCCTGCTTAATATGCCATGTGAGAGGCCAGCAGGGACCAAACATTATGAGCTCGGATCGTAGAAGCTAGGGAGATAGGGCAACACCTACATAACTTTTCGCTTAGAAGCTCCCATTATCATAGCCGTGTCGTTTAGCCTTTGGGTAACTTTCAGCCTTATTGTGAGTGGTCAAGTTACCACATTTCAAATGCAAATTAAATTTATTGCATCCATAATGTACATACAGGTGGTAAATATAAGTTACACAAACATTTATGGATCCTGTCGGGCACAGCAACTTTCTAGGTACTGTAGAGGCTTTCCACATAGGACGAGCAACCTGTTCGGCCGCTGACACCTAAAGCTGGCGACTTATAAGTTTGGAAGGAAATCGAATACAGAATATTTGAAATATATCGAACGCGTGTAGTTTTTTGTTTAGCTGGGACTTCTGTAAAAGCCGCCTGAGGGCAGGCACGTTGTTGATTCAATACAAGTTAAAAGTAATTTCTGCTTATTATTTGAGCTCCCGGAGCTACACCCTGAGAATTATGATGAGACGAAACATTTTGTGAAATCCATTTCGGGTTCTTTTCTAACGATTATGAGCAATACAAGAATCAACTTCATCGTGGATTCGTGTGTTTTAACGAATGACTTTTTTGTGATGATAGACAGTTTTCAGTTTTGACATGTCATAGTTAGTAGGGATGGGCAAGCAGAAAGTGTATTTATCGATGATTTTTGCTGCAATTAGTATCGATGTGATTAAAATAAATTATTTTTCAATTCCATGAGCTGATGTAAGCTGCCGGGGGAAGAAAAGGCTGGCAATGCTGACTACGCATCGAAGCAATATTTGTTTTTTTAATTCAGCTAGGCTGAGCTTAATCCAGTGCATTGATGATATAAGCATTTCAAGAGTGGGAGAGGTATTGGTCATAACTGAAACCAACTTTGCATACGGGGCATAGCCTTCGCAAAGGATGTTGAATTGGCATTATTGGTCCAGTTGATGACTGTTTATGGCATTGATCCAGTTAATAACTTACTGATAATATTAAATACGTTAAGTGTGATAAGCTCTGGATAAAGTTCAATGATAGGTTTAGAAGATTCGATGCGATCCAGCCTTTCCTTCTCTGGCCTGATAAATGCTTGAGGGTGAAATATTATATCACGTTTGAATTTCACATAATTAAACCCCATCCGGGTGGATGTGAGTTATCACATCATTTCTGTTAGGAATAAGAGGCCGCCTTGTTACTTTTGCGGAGGTTTTGTGCAAGGAGGTTCAAGCATGACGGCGTTGACTTGTTAATGCATGTGCACTTGTCAGCTGAAGTTAGAGTAAATATCGGAGAATCCGGTAATTCGTTTGCCATGACTTGAGCCTTCCCCTTGTAAGGGAAGGACCTCAGATTAATTCCTCCGTTAGGTAAAGGTGTTAGGTAAGAGTGATTTTACTTCCAAAGTTGAGAATAGCTGCGCTTCACATGATTCTGCGCATCTATTCGTAGGGGCGTAGCTCATGTAGAGGCTTTCCACATAGGACGAGCAACCTGTTCGGCCGCTGACACCTAAAGCTGGCGACTTATAAGTTTGGAAGGAAATCGAATACAGAATATTTGAAATATATCGAACGCGTGTAGTTTTTTGTTTAGCTGGGACTTCTGTAAAAGCCGCCTGAGGGCAGGCACGTTGTTGATTCAATACAAATTAAAAGTAATTTCTGCTTATTATTTGAGCTCCCTGAGCTACACCCTCACAGTACACAGTGTCTATGAGAGATGAATAGCGCTTAATATATTCCTTATTAACATGTATATTGCCTATTTATCTGTTTTGATCGATTTAATGTAATAAATTCAAAACTCATTTATTGTTTTTTTTTCAATTTATTTATTATATATGCACGCCGCACTTGTCAGAATGTGATGATACCATTTATTAATCTTACGACCATTATGTACCATATTCAGACAAATAAATGATTGATTGATTGATAAATGTCAAATAACTTACAATCAAACGGGAACACCCAAATACTCCGAAATATTTTATTCCGAATTTCGATGTTCTGATTTTCAAAAGTCCGAATTTCATAATACCAATTAATTATAATGTCTATTATTAAAAATCACAAAATTTATTTTACCGAAAGTCGTAAATGTGATTTGTTAGTTTTCCGATTTTCATACGTTCGAAGAATCAAATACTCGAAGAGTTCTCGGTCCGAAAAACGACATTCCGATTTTCAATACTTCGAATAAACTAAAAGTCAACATGTTATGCTACAAAATTTAGTGACAGAAACGAATCGCTGCAAAACCGACTTCACGCAGTCTTGTTTGCCCTACCCTAGAGTGTAATTTGAGCTCGCGTAGGCGCGGAGGGGTGGGGCGGCCCGAGAGCTGAGGAGCAAGTGGTTTGAAGGCCCGCCGCCGAAGCTCAGCTTCGGCGGAATTTCCTTCCAGCTGCCACCAAAACTGCACTCGCCCAATCTCTCCTTCTCCCAATCCTCGATTATGCCGATGTCAGTTATTTAGATCTGACTGAAGTGCAGCTAGATAAGCTTGAGCGACTCCAAAATTTTTGTATTAGATTCAAATTTGGTTTACGCAAATATGACCATGTTTCTGAATTTCGAATTAAGCTCAAGTGGCTGCCAATCCGCCTTCGCCGGAATGCCCATATTCTATCTTTACTCTACAGTATTCTGTTTATTCCTACAACCCCCTCTTATCTCAATGAACGCTTTAAGTTCCTTCATGACACATATTCTAGACACTTGAGATAATCGGAGAATTCGAAACTTTTGATGTCTGCTCATTCCACTAAGTTTTATGACAAATCGTTTACGGTCCAGGCTGTGCGATTGTGGAATGAGTTGCCGTTGCCAATTAGACAAGCCCAGTCACTGGCGTCTTTTAAGAACCTAGTTAAAAATCATTTCCTTTCTCTCTAACGCTTTTATATTTGGATCTCATTTCTTTCATCTTTTTCTATTTTTTTTTTTTTATCAATTGTCCCCCGTTTCTTTGAATTTGTTAACATGTAATCTTAAGTATGTATATATTTAAGCATATATGTATGTAAGTATATGTGTATATAAGTTTTTGGATAGTATTTATTATAACAATAAAGTTTTTGTATACATTTATGTTTAATGTAATAGCAGTACACCACAGACTATTTTTTTCTTAAAAGATATGTATAACTTTTATGGTGTACAATAAAGTATATTCTACTCTGTTCTATTCTATCTATTTATCATTATTTGACATAAATTCTGCCACCGAGTATTAACATTTTTCTAACAAGAAGGCTTTTAATTTAGACCTAAATAAGTGCAAACTATACATTAATAACTTTAACTCAGTCGGTAACCTATTAAATATTCCCACCGCTTGGTATTGGTAGCAATGTTTAGCTATATTGAAATTAGGTGACATTTTGTGTTTCAATTCCTTCCTTCTGGTGCTTTCTCTAATTTTACGTTCCTATTGTGATTCATATTGATAAATATACTTGGCAAAGTGAGATAGGACTACTAATATGTATAGGCTTGGTACTGTCAATATTTTAAGTTCTTTAAAGTGCTCTCTGCATGAGTCTCCTTGAGAGATCCTGACTATAGTCCTTATGGGACGTTTCTGTAAAGTAAATGTCTTCTGCCAGTTATAACTATAGCTATTACCCCAAAACATGACGCTGTACCTTATTCTAGATTCTACCAGTGCATGATATACAGCCTTTAGTTGCTTTAAATCCAAAATATCTCTAAAGCTCCAAGGTGCACAGAACGCTGATGAAATAGAAGAGTCAATAGCAGCCAGCTCCTGTTGCCAGTTTAAAAACACGTCTATGTTTATCCCTAAAAAATCAACTTTGTCTACTAATTCAATCTTATCTTCTGTAATTTGTACATTTATATTGTCATTGTTACGAGTTGTCGTCTTAAATAAAATAATGTTATTTTTACTTGTATTAAGAATAAGGTTATTGGCTGTAAACCAGTTGCAGATAATTTATAGGCTTTTATTTACGATTTTGGTCAACTCGTTTAAGTAATTTGCCCCAACTATAATATTAGTGTCATCTGCAAAGACAAAAATTTTGCACCAGGCTTGACGTGGTGCATAAAGTTAAGCAAAATAATAAAAAGTATAGGCCCTAAAATTGAGCCTTGAGGTACACCAAATTTTATGTCTATAAT
Source organism: Orthosia gracilis (assembly GCA_947562075.1). Classification (NCBI taxonomy): domain Eukaryota; kingdom Metazoa; phylum Arthropoda; class Insecta; order Lepidoptera; family Noctuidae; genus Orthosia; species Orthosia gracilis. The sequence goes on from OX387266.1 coordinate 33,221,320, forward strand.
GTTAGAAGTGTGTACGACTTCATGATTATTATCATCGATGCTTTTAATTTCGACATACATCCGTCTATTCTGTAAGTAGGACCTTAAAAGCTGTAAGGCCTTGCCTCTGATACCGTAATGTTCTAGTTTAGTAAGTAATAATTCATAGTCAATCATGTCAAAAGCAGAACTAACGTCGATAAAAAGCCCAGCCACTTTCGTTTTGTCATTTAATTTATTAATTATGTCATCTTTAAGAATGTTTATTGCATCTGAGCAACCGACGCCTTACTGATATCTAAATTGCCTTAAATAAATGATATTATTCAAATTCAAATGAACCATCAGCCTGGTTTTAATATGTTTTTCAAATAATTTTGATAAGGTTGGCAAAAGGGATATGGGTCGGTATAATTTTTCGTATCAGTCTTATCGAGTTATCTTTAATTTTACTGAATTTATCCGTAAAATATTCTTTAATTATGTAATAGTTCTTATTAATTAAGAATTGTTTTAATTTACTTATAAATATATTGGTTTTATTTACTTGTTATATATTTTCCGGTAATTTATTATATATTTATTATATGTATTGATTTTTACTGACATAGCATTTCAGGGCCAGGGTAAGAAACTCTATCAATATGTTTTCACTACATTATAAAATAAAGTCCCCCGCCGCGTCTCTACGCGATAAACTCTAAAACTACTGTGCGTATTTTCAAGCGGTTTTCACCAATAGAAAGATTAAAAAACGAGGAAGGTTTTTGGGTATTATTTTTCGTGGGCGCAGCTGGTGCGGGTCACTAGCTAGATATAGTGCCTTAATTATTCGGCTGACTGAAGTAGAATAGAACATAAGGAATGGTAACGCAAGAATACAAACAACATCAACTTAATAGTTTGCTAAACAAAATCAATTGAAAGTTTCACGTGAATAGAGGTTGCGGGAAATATCAACCACACGCTTTCTAGCGTTACAATTCAGTAAACCGACATAGCTAAAGCTCATTTTGCCCATATCGAAGCTGCAAATAATATGGTTTCGTTACCACATCTAAAAGTTACGCCACAGCGAGATAACTGGCCTGCACACTGTATGCATGTTGATTTTAAAATCTTAATTCAATTACTCCTATTTTAAATTCCAATGCTCCGTGTTCCACTATAAAACAGTGTTAGCAAATTCTAAAATATTTTATAACAAAATTTATTGTTTTAATTTAGCTGCTGAAAATGTCGGCGGTATGTGTGTTGAAATATTTTGCTAACACAGTTTAAATATTACGTGTGCTGAATTAGTGGTTTTGATCGTGACTATAATATAGAGTGCGTGGTTATATTTTAAAAGCCACTGGCAGTACCTAACGGAGTTTTTAGGGCTCCGTACCTCAAAATGTAAAAAAGGAACCCTTATAAAATCACTCTCTTGTCCGTCTGCCTGTCCGTATGACACCACCGATTTTCTTAGGAACGGGTGAACTTAGAAAGTTGAAATTTATACCAGATACCCTCAGTATATCTGTTAGGTGCATAAAAATCAAGGTCCTGTGTCAACACAATAAAAAGATATGGGCAAATTTTTATTTTCGCGAAAACTTGTAAGTACCAAAATTTTCACCTTTATTAGAGAAATATGAAAGCCCACCACCCGACCCAACGTACCCGTGTTTGGCTACCCTGGGTACGGAATCCTTCGTGGGCGATTCCGACTCGTAATTGGCCGGTTTTTATTTTAGTAGTAGCTAAAGTAGCTTTGATTAAATGGCTCAGACGTAAAAGCGGTTTCTACAAACTATGTAGTCAAAGAAATACTAGAAATATTAATAGTTAGGTATTGTAAGCTTATGGATGTTTTGCCACTATAGCTTGCAAGAAAATTATGTAAGCATTGTAAAATAAAAACAAGAGACTTCGATAAATTAAATTATATTATTATTTATTGAGTTACAACTAGTTTCTGCCCGCGGCTTCGCCCGTGTATAAAGTGTTTTATCATCCCATGGGAATACAAACTATCTCCACGCCAAATTTCATCCCAATCGGTTCCGTATATCCAGAGATTACCCCCAACAAACTCACAAACTTTACCTCTTTATAATGTAAGCATATTATTTACAAAAACATAATTTAACTATGGTATCTATCTATAAGTAACTAGACATAAACAATATAATCTTAATAATTAATACTATAAAATTCTTATTTCAACATCAGTATTTGGTTCTTCGTCTTCATTTTTTCTCACTTGCTTCTTTGGACCTGAGAAAAATAAAACTTTGTTTGTAATTAATGAAAGAATTTCTGATAGTAAAGGTCGTGTGAGACCCTACTTTAATGACATAGATTGACAGATTTCTTAAGTAGCGTTTGACAAAACTTAATTCAGAAATCGGCGGTTAGAAACTGCTTTCAATAAACTACTTGCAAAACATGATTGTTCTTGTTACAAATGTTGACCAACGGTAAACTACATATTTAAACGGTGGGCGTGGCTGAGCTTGAGCTACTACTAAGGTACGGAACCCTGAGAAATATAAACGAACTTACCTCCTATAAAAGGCTTGACTAACGTAGAGAAAGGAGCTTCGATCAGTAATACCGAGATGAATGTAACGATAAAGGCCAACGTATAGTGTGCCAGGAACAAGAAGGTCTGTAAAAAAAAATACATTATGAAATATTAGATTACGTACAACTACATATTATAGTCGTGACAATGTAAGAAATTTAATTTGGTAGCCATAAGAATACCTAATAATAAATAAACATGATGCTTACAATTTACGAATAATAGTCGTTGTTATAGTGTACGAGTAACATAGTAAATAATTAGGATTATGAATTTGATTTGTCAATTTCTTACGTACAAAGATAGCGCGGCATGTAAAATGAGAAACGTAATCAGACTTCATAAATTGTCACGATTATAGTTTAAAATTTGACAGTGATATATGTTTTTTCATGGCAGTAGTAGCGGTTGACTGTTCAATAAAATTTCATAAAATTAGGAATGTCGGAGGTGAAAAATATATCGATGTAACGATATTTATTAAAATATCAATATAGAACTCTATATATCGAGGAAAGAATAACGATATATCGGTAAAATTTTAATGTATTTAGTACAGTCCGGCTCAATAATAGGTAATACTAATTTTTATACAAAATGAATTTATATGAGAATCTAAATAAAAACGAAGGTATTTTAATCATTACTCATTTAAATAGGCTACATTTTAAAATATCAAAAGCTAAATAGCAATCTTCAAAAAATATTAGAAACCGACATGATCACACACACACACACAACGCAACGCAACGAACTCACATTTGAAAGTGAGTGACTACTGACGCATGATGGCTGCCGCGGCCGCCGCATACACACACACACGCAACACAAACAAAACATTCTATTAATCTATACTAATATTATAAAGAGGTAAAGTTTGTGAGGTTGATGGGGGTAATCTCTGGATCTACGAAACCGATTTAGATGAAATTTGGCATGGAGATAGTTTGAAACCAGGGAAGGATAGTTTGTATTTGCTTGGGATAATAAAACACTTTTTACGCGGGTGAAGCAGCGGGCAGAAGCTAGTAGACAATACAGTTATATTCCGTTCGTTCCTGCCTTTTACGGCCTTGAATTCTGTTAAATATTTTGCCAATAAATTAAATTTGAAAACAATATCGTTTTTGATACATTTTTCGATATTGAATATTTTGTATCGATATATCGATGTATCGGAAGAAAATATATCGGCAGAAAATATCGATATATCGAAGCAAAAATATCGGATATATCTATGTATCGATATTTTTACAACAAGCCTACATAAAATGTTATAAGTTTGTTGTGAAGACTACTCTCCATCCAGCCCGTAATTTTACATTTGACAGCTTAAAAACTAACCATTTAGTGATGAACTAATGTGTTACCGATACGATTTCTTATAAAATCGACTTTATCAATGAAGAAATTTTAATCAATTAAACACAATGTTATTTTATTTATACCTAACATTTTGTATTGTTTAAAATCAAATACAGGTTATCCATATACAGTTAAATATTAATAACAGTAGGTAACAAAGTAATTATTTTTGTTTGTTTTGATTTTTTTTGTGTTTTTTTATTATTATTTTGCATCTTCAACATGGGTTTTAGTTATTTTATTTGCTGTTTTCTAATATATATCCAATAATATTTCTTTCAGAATTTAAATTTCACACCTTTTCACTGCAATATTTACCGCCACGCAAATTCTATTTAACTATGTATTTTAATTTATCGGAATAACAGACCGAATAAGCTTCACTACTGGACGCCCATGAAGATTTTCATTTTATTTTCTTTGATTTGCCAAATGAAAAAAACCGGCCAAGTGCGAGTCCAACTCCCGCACAGAGGGTTCCGTACAAACCTCAGCTTAAAGGTATTACAGACCGGAGTATTTTGTATGATTTTCAATTTCATACCTCTGCGCTTTCATGAGGAAAGGGGTAGTAAGTTTAAAATTATAAAAAAGTATTTTTATTATATGATGTAACTAAAAATTTACGGTTTTTGCAATTATTCCTTTATCTGTGCTATAATACGTTGCTTCGCACCAAATTTCAAGATTCTGAGTTCACAGGAAGTACCCTGAAGGTTTTGATACCTTTGCAAGTGTCGAAAATTTGCGGGAATTTGCGGCATAAACGGCTGTATCTTTTGATCGCGTTGGCTTAGAAGTTTGATTTTTTCAGGGACAGTAGACCAGAGTATTTGATATAAATTTCAGCTGGATACCTCCATGCGTTTCTGAGAAAAGGGGTCTTGACAGACAGACTGACGGACGGACGGACGGACTACAAAGTGATCCTTTAAGGATTCCGTTTTTTCCTTTCGAGGTACGGAACCCTAAAAACAGACTGGACGGAGTGTAGTCAGAGTAAAATTATATCAACAACTAGCTGATGCCCGCGTCTTCGCCTGTGTAGCATTAGTACCTCCAATAGGCAATTTTTTTTTATATCGCGCCATAACATTGTAGGTGTGTGGGGCCGCCTTACATGAGAAATGATTAGTTTACCATAAAAATTTCCACCCTTCTTTTTATAGGATAGTTTTTATCATCCTTAAGGGAGTGCATAAGGATTATATAAACAATCCTATATCATTCCCAGGGTCTCCAACTATCTCCATACCAAATTTCATCTTAATCGATTACTGAACCAACCACCACCACAAACCACTGGGTTTAAGCGTCAAAAGGTAACAGACAGGTTGTTAAAATATTTTTTTTTAAATATCTTAAAAAGCACGCTTTTTTATACTAAAATAAATTTGTCTGTTAATCACACTATTCTTAATATAAATTTATTGAAAAAAAAGTTTGGTTTTCTATTAAAACGTGTAAAATTTTTTGATGGATACACGGTGGATGTGTACACGTCAGAACGGCTGAACGGATCTGGATGAAATTTGGCATAGAGATAGATTATATAGTTTGGAAAACGCACATAGGCTACTTTTCATCTGCTTATTATGTTTTCCTTGAGATAAGAGAGATAAGAGAGTCTATAAGTTTTAACTTAAATGTCTGCTTTGTATTCTGTTTGTATGATTTTATACTTACTAATGATTTTACAGAGAAGAACGTAGGCGTGATAGCACTACTGTTGATCACACTAATAAGTCCGAAGTGGAACAAATATATCCCGTATGACATTCTGGATTGAAGCTTCCAGACCTCCAGTGATAGGAACCAATTAATTGGACCTGAAAGAAGAAAATCAAACATTATGTAAGGCATCTTCCCAGTGAACAACAAGCAACATCTTTTTCTCAGGAAAATCGTAAAAGTGGAGGTAATAATTTAAGAGAATGGCACTTCACTGAGACTGAAAAAAATGCAGCGATAAATGATAATGCTGAATGATAAATCCAACACATGCCATGTTTTGGTCATCATCACGATCTTTTCAGACGAAAGATGTCCACTCAGACTTGAGTCGGCCCCAAGCGTCGCAATATCGATCTGTGCTAGATAGACTGAACAACGATGTCTGTACCAGTTTTGTCTGTTCTAGTATAGACATCTTCATTCACTCTATGTTTAAAAACAAACAATCTTAGTATTTCAGTGTTTTTAATAGATAAATTGTACCCATTTTTGATGTTTTTTTATACTTCTCGCACTCTTTAGTATGCTCAATTTATTCGAAAATTGCTTTGAATAAAATACTTTCCTTTATGCCACTTTAGATAGACCACAAATGAACCTTTAAAAATACGTTGACTGTGCAACTGAAAATTAGACATTGACCCGTCAAGGGATCATGGTTTTTTATTACAATTTCATAACCCACATTTGTAAGACAATCGGAATGCTTTAGCTCATACGTGCGAGATTTGATAAGACTAAAACTTTGTACGGGGGAATGACACACATGTGGTGCACTCAGGTCTCATGAAAAAAAAATGTTTATTTCACACAAAGGTCACACATAATACATAACATAATCATGATGGTGCCAACTCCCATACTAGGCCTGAGCCTGTATTTTGGGGGCTAGTGAATCACCGGGGTATTAGAGATTAGCGAAATGCCTCACATAATATGTCACGCACATTAAACGTGGTAAAACTTGAAAAAAATTTAATTCCACTTACCACCATAACCATTTACGCATGCAAACACCAAACTTCCAACGAAGAGTGCCCACAGAGGTCTCACGAAGGAATTGTACAGACTATCAGCCACTTGGTTGTCCCAGTCATGTTGTACGATGGGATAGTTGGTGTATATGAGGAATGTTCCCAGTGAAAAGGTTGCGATCCAGTAGCACGCTGTTGTTATCTGAGAAAAATGTTAAGGTCTTCTTAAAATACTGTAAAATGAATAATGTCTGTTCTGATTCCTCCAAATTAAAAGCTAATATTAAGGTCCAACGAAATCCTCATAAAATATCACGTGCGCAAGGTCTGATGGACCCTGTGTGTCAACTGCGCTTTCATCTCACTGAGTTATCTTGAGCCTCCATTAACCGAAAGAGTCGCAGCGTCAACCGGACATCACCAAGCGGCACCACATCGAAAGGTCCTGCGCTTCTTGCATCCAGTGGACACCCACGAGCATCACCGCACGTTCCCGGCAGGAGATATAGTTCGTAGTAAAATGAGAGAAATACAAAACGTACCTTTGACATAGACAGCTTCTGCGTTTTGACAATGTACCCGAAGACTGCACCAACAAAGAACGGTGCGCCACGAGTTAATGTGTTCATGTAGTACTTTTCCATGTAATTTATAATAATCGTAGGGTCTAAGGAGCTAAAAAAAAGAGAGCCGTTTTAGGAATAATATGATTTTCAATATCGTGGGTGGATAGAGAGGGAAGCCAAATAAAGAATAAATGAATTGTTTGAGGAATGTCATAAAAGAAAAGGGAGTCAGTGATATCGTGATGGTTTCCGTATAGGATAACTGTGGTCGTATGCCACTTTGCAGAATGTATTCTTTTGTTACGGTAGGTGGCACACGACCACGGTTGTTCTCTACGGAATAGTTTGTACATAATAATTTCAGATGAGAATATTTTCTTGTTTCATACTTTTTAGATCGTGATTTTTCAGTAGTCAGGTTTTAGTTTTCGAACTTATTTTTTTGCTATCATTTTGTTTTAATTACTTTTAAACATAAAAGCAGTATATATTTTTGTAATCACCTCTAAAACCCGTCATTTTGACACCCTACAGTCTACACGATGGGTTTGGAAGTAAAATAAATTGGGTTCCCCAAAAATAAGCCGCTATTTTTCTTTTTTAAATTTTAATGTCAAAATGATTGACGTGAGAATCATCACAATCGGCCTACGCGTTTGGTTTCTAAAACGCCACATAGAAACAAACATCCGTACATACATAGACTGATAAACACATGACATATGTCGTGGTGGCCCAGTGGCTAAAACCTCGCCTATCGTGCTTGAGGTCGTGGGTTCAAAACCGGGCAAGTACCAATGTGACCTTTCAGTTCATATGTACTTTCTAAATTTTTCTTGGACACCGCTGGCAACGATGAAGGAAAACATCGTGAGGAAACCTGGGCTTATAGTATGTATAAGTTTGTATATGCTCCATTGGTTTAATTGCTGCAAGGCGTTCCAGTGCGAGGATAAACGAATCAATAAATAAATGACCTTAATTTGCGTCGCGCAGTCGGGTAAAAAGAAAACATGATGGCACGACCCTAAGTAATATGGGTTGCTAATAGTGGCTGAATTTGATTTCGAAAGTGAAACAAGTAGTGAATTTTGGAAATGAGGTGAGCGATACTTCCGAGATGTCGAGAAAAAAGCAAACTAACAAAGACGTATGGCAGCAATGCTGTCTTTTTCACTCTTTACAAGAAATTACAGCAGTCTCGGAAGTTGGCTGCAAGACCCTGCGCAGTGGTTATTTATGTGTCAATGTTGAAGTAGAAGATATGATTGTACAACTGCGTCTTTCACTCGCTTACGTTTGTCGCATAGTCCTAGCTTACTGTATGCAGTATACTCGATAACAAACTGTTTCTTGCGCAATGATTCGCAGAGCCTACTTCAGACACACAAAGATCCGCTGTAACTACTGTAACCATTAATTGCGACAAATTTGGCAATTTATTAATTGCTTGGTAACGCAAAATCCCGAAACCACACAGGTTGATATTTGTAGCACCATAATAAGTTAACGCTGAGTTTATGTCGAACTAGTAAATATTTTAAATATGAATTGAACCTCTACTTACGGTGACAGAATAGAAGAAGGAAATCCCGTGAGGAAGTTGTAAACTGTGGCAAGTGTCGTAATAATGATCACTGAAGATAATAGCGTTCCCCATACTTTCTTCTGATTAGTATGAAGAACCGAGTAAAGCATAAGTGGTGACTGAAAATAAAGTTGGACGTCTATGGCTAAGAACCAAGTCTGGCCGAGACACTGAAAATAAAATTAACACTGGTGCTTTTAGATGCAACTTATAAGGAGACTGGAGTTAAGATACGGGAGCGAAAGTACTGATACAGAACTTTATAAATTCCAGCAAATGAATCACACTGATTCAGGTGAATATAATTTACAAAGTACCTATACAAATCAAATAAAATATTTTTTTATTATACTCACCATTTTCTTTGGGTTCACATAGTTTTGTACATGCAGTAAGGTAGACCACCAGTATGTCCGGCAATTTTGAACCTTTTCTTCCACCGCAGACCACAGGGGTCCATCAGTCACGCGATTGAGTAGGGTCGCTTCGAGGAGAACAGCGGTGGCCAGTAAAGGGAACAAGCGTAGCAGTCGATTCAGCCAATAAAAGTGAAGGTTTCTGACCAGTTGTTCTGGAATTATTAAAATAAACAATATCTAGAGGTAACCAAGACTCGTGTCTTCTCTGTTTGAGAAGAGGCTTTGAAAATGAGCGAGCTATCCGATGAATAAGCCATCATGCCGTCTGTCGGGACAGATCAACTCAAAGCTGTTATGGCTTCTTCTTCTTCAAAACCAGCACCAATAACGCAAATTTGTCTATTATATATCTCTTATAGCAGACCATTGCTGGAAATTGGCATATGTATGTTGGTAAGTATAAATTAGCCTGTAATTTTTTTGATGAATCAATCACAATCAAGACTTAATAACTTACTTTGATTAAATTTTCCAACCGTAGTATAAACTACAAGAAAGCCGGTCAACATGAAAAATGTATCCACTGCCATATGAGCCGATGTCACCCACAAGGATTGCCAAGAAGTCATCCACTGGAGATAAAATGAAATAGTTAATAAACAATCAATAAAAAATAGCAATAAATAAATAAATTCTGAGGGCAACCTAACTAAAGTCCCCGTCACGAGAAGCTATAAATTTTAGGACTTTTGTTAGGTTGCCCACTTCATTTTCTTAGAAACGATTTTTAACCTGGGACGGAAAAAGGGGGATGTTATAACTTTGACGTGTGTACCTATGTATTTGTGTGTTTGTGCATTTGTATCTGACTGTGGCATCATAGCTCCTAAATGGATGATCCAATTTTGAATTCGTTTGTTTTCTTGTTTGAAAGGTGACTTTATCGAGAGTCTTCTTAGCTATGTTTGATGAAAATCGGTTCAGGCGTTCAAAATTTATGGGCATTTTACTTTGCATCAGGGTGTTTTCGAAGATATCGTGTCATAATGACGTGTTCAATAGATTGGCGATCGAAACGTGTCTACTGCTAGATAAATTATGCAGCATGAAATTAAAACGTGTCGGGTTTTTTTTTTAATTTTTAGATTTTACTTGTTTATAAAAACAATATCTCTGCTTTCAATAAAATATTGATTGATTTGACTTTGAACGCGTTCTCTAGCAAAATAATCTAAGGTAATTTTTAAGACGATTGCAGTACTTACCAAACGAGCATCAAAAGGATTTGACCAATTTCGTACAGTGGAAAACGTATGACCAAGGACCACCCACATCATGGCTAAGGCTCGGATGCCATCTAAACACTCTATGCCGTTAGGAAGCGACTGAAAATTCATGACACGACGTCCATTTGTGTATACTGAGAAAGATTTGGCGATTACGCTCACTGTTTCGGGATCTGTAATAGAAATGTTTATGATTAAAAGAGTATTTAATCATGATTATGAAATAGAATACCAAAGTACGGTTATTAAATATTTATATAACAGTACTTGAAAATGAAAAGATAAGGACGTACCTTTTTTCAAAATAATTGTTTGCCAAACATCAAATGTTGTACTCACTATAGTCAGTAATCCTATCAGAGAGAAGATTACCCTGCAATATACAAAATATAAAGTAATTTCAGAGTGAACTCAAATCAAACGTAACTACGAGTGCCATTGTAGTTTCACTTACACTGCGACAGTATCTCCAGCTACCCAAGGCTTATCATTAGGCAGACGACAGAAATCTTCAGTGTATTGAAATCCTACCGATGAAACATTAAATTCATTGAATAACGAATTGATGGCTTCTTCAGTAGTACAAGGCTTGGGAATGCAGAGAGCTAGCCTGAAAGTCATTGCAGCGAGAGCTGGGTTGTCTGCTATACCCCTACAAATATAACAAAATATTAACATTTATATTCTTATTCAAGCAGCATTAAGTGACAAGGATGTTCAAGGCTTTAAGACAGGATAAAATCATTGATCTGGCGCCAAATGAATGGTGAATAAAAACCATACAGACCGTGTCACTAGTTGTAATGAATTTGTTAGTCCCAATTAAAGCTAGCGATATGATCGATTGATGCCCGTTGTAGTGATAACTTCAAACCTAACTAGAAAATTACCTGTCCTCAACAACTCCTGTCATAGCAAGCATCCCTGTTCTCAGAGCCCTGAAGTCTTCTAAAGTCTTCACTGTCTCACCATCCAAACGTAAATGATTAGGATTAAAACCAGGCAGCTCCCAATGTAAATCAAATGTTTGGCCCAACGGAACTCGTATCATGCAGTATTTCCCTTGAAGTTCGGTACCACTTGATGCGATTGGTTGGTTGAAACCGACGCATTGATGATAGTTGCCCATGTCTAGTGTATTGCCTTCCAAAATACCTCTCGGAATCCTCATGCCAGCATCAGCAACTGTGTCAGAAAAATGATCTTTTAAGCATTTGATAAGGTACTTTACTAATACTTCTAAACAATACACAACAATTTAAAAGAACAGTAAAGATTTGACAGCGTAATAAATCTACTAAGTTTTGAGTGTGAATCCTCCTATGGAGAATATAAGAGTAGGAAAATACCAAAGATATGATGAATGGACTGTGTAGAAGATGATTTGACTAGGAAGGGGTTGACTACTGAGAGTAATAGAGAAGTATGGAATAAGGACATATTGAGCAGACCCCAAATAAATTTGAATTAGGACTTAAGAATTACGAAAATAATTAATAAAAATAAACAAAAATGTATAAAAATAAACAGCCTGGCCCGACGTCTGTCGGATCTGGTTATGCAACGTAACCGTACGTTGGATGATGCCGTACTTGATAGACTGCGCAATGAATCTCGGAATAGTGGTGCCTGCCTTGCCACTGGCCGCGGTGCAACTGCAATCCAGTGTTTCACCGCGACCCGATCATGTTGGTGAGAATGACGACGATGGGGACTATATCTGTGAGTACTCAATGTAATGCACGTTTAAGGAGCGCTTTGGAGTGTGCATTCAGCGAATATCGCCCCACACTGCCTGAGCTTTGACCTCGGCTACCTGCCCATGCATAAGAAAAATAGGGCGCTGGTGTGTGCTCTAGATTCACAGCTATCAGATTATTTTGATAGCAGCAAAGACCTAGCCGATACCCACTCAATACTGTACTGTGCGGCTGCTGCGGCATGTGTAGCTAACGTCAAATTCCCAAAAAGTGACAGAGCTACACAACCAGCTGTACCAGCTTGGCAGTCCAGGATTGAGCGTTATCGGTGAGGCTAGAGCACTCATTGGCAAGCTTATCTGCTTCAAGGAGAGTAACACTCGCCCTAGATTCGCCGCTTGTACCGATGAATACGGCATATATGGCATCATATATGGCATCAATGCCACTGACGTGAAACAGTTGTTGAAGCAGCGCTTTTTTGGCCGCCTGAAAAAAGTACTATATAGTCTTTTATCAGGCGGGAACAAGGTGCGCGCCTTCATTGGCTAGCTCATGCTGGTCTTAATGTATTCTTTCGGCATACTCAAATGGACTCAGACAGAACATGACGCCCTGGATAGGAGAATCCGCATATTGCTTACCGCCAATCGTATGCATCACCCACGGTCATCGGTTATAAGACTGTATATCCCGCGGAAGTGCGCAGGTCGAGGCTTTTTAAATGCTAAGACGCAACACAACCGCGAGTATGCAATCTTAGTGAATACTTCCAGGCCGCTGACGTGTGTATGCATCGAGATGTGGTAGCGGTGGACAAGGGCCTTAACCGCACTTTTTGGCTAACGAGACCTGGTGCAATGATACTCGTACAACAGAACTATTGTTGCCAATAAGCCTGACATAGTGGTGATAAACCGACTACAGCGACGCGCAATGAATGTTGATATAGCGGTCCCCCATGACGAAAACCTAGTGAAGGCTGGGAGAAATAAGAAAAGCACGTATCTTGATCTGGCTGGCGAGGTTGTCAACATGTGGGATGTGAATACAGCAGTCATTGTGCCGATAGTCGTGACGGCCAATGGCATAATAGCCAATAGCCTCGACGAACATCTGAGGAGGCTCTTATTGGGCAGCTGGATCAAGGACTTGATCCAGAAAGCAGCCGTATTGCGTAAGTGCGCAAAGAGTTTAAACTCTATCGACCAATCACATGCGAGATGAATGACGCGATGTGGATTTCCGTTTTGTGTGATTGGCCGATTTGGTCAGTTGGATAGAGTTTGAACTCTTTGTGCACCCACGCAATACGGCTGCTGGAAAAGGCGCGTATAGTCAGGAGGTTCCTCTTTCAGTAGCCCTGACCACCGGTAACTTGGACCCTGTTCCCGATACCAGTAGGCTACTATTTTTGTATTTTAAAACTATTTTTTCATCCCTTAATATTAAAAAATGTAGAAATATGTATATAAAATAAATAAATGGAACAATAATAAAACTGGTAGCTAGGACCCGGTGGCTACTATTATTTATATTTTTTTAATGTTTTTTTTCCTTTTTGTAAGTGTTTTATAATAAAATTTAAAAATGTAATAATTATGAAAACGTATAAATAAAGGACATAATATACTTTACAAAATGAAAGTACCTAACAATAAACTAACCACTAAAGTGCTTATAAATAAAAATAATATAAGTATACTTACAAAACATGGCTAGCATCGAGTTATTTCTTATAATGTCTAGTTGTTCCAGACATTGTTCTGAATCCAGTACGTCTTCGTAGAGATTCTGATCCAACGCATCATTTGTTACTGGCAAATCAACGCGCCCTTTAACTAAACCAACTAAAACTAAACTTAAGATTAATTTAAAATACATTTTAATATCACAGGTATTTTTCAGAATTTATTTTTCAGATTTTATTTTCCAATTTTTTTTTATAAAAAATTAACTACTGCAATCAACGATCGATTGTTATATGAAGTTTTTGGAAGATGTATGTCTATTTATATAACTAATCTAAAGAGCAGATTAATCTTATCTAAATCAGCCGTCGTGTCAAATGATTCATGAATAAATTTGATGAGGAAAACTGATACTTGGATCTATTAGTCAGTCAGTGGCTGTTGACCGATGCTTTTACTCAAGTTATTCTAGAGGTCTATTACAAAATACGTAGATTATTCAAGTAAAAGTTAAAGTGGTTGCGTGGTGATTGCAGATAAGAGATCATCCATTCATCAATCATCATCATCATAAAAATTTCGGCCTCCCCAAGTGTCGCCATTTCGATTGGTCCCCTGTGTCTCGCATCCAGTGGACGCCTCGAGCCCTGACCAGGTCATCGCTCAAAAATTATATGTATTGAGTCAAAAGTGGTCGCAGCAGAGAAATTTTCCACAGGTGAGGGATCACAGATCTTTAGTTTTTATGGGGTCTTCGCACGTACAAGTGACAGGGCTGCGCAATCCGCGAAGTTGGCCATGGTCTACAGAGCACAAGCACTGATGATTATTTGTGGAGGTGGAGCAAATGGAATGGTGTACCGTAACAGTTTTTGTTTACCGGGAGAAACCTTCAAAAGGCGCTTAGACTTCTGGTGAAAAGACGAGGGAGTGTGGTCTTTTTACCTCACTAAAGCCTCCCCGGTGATCACCATCGGCACGTTGATCGCCCCGTGACCTCTCAACGGACCACCCCGGAACCCCCTCTGTGCAACGCCTTTTAGGGCACATTTCTGGGGAGACTGAAAAAGCGCCTCCACTGAGCCGCGCTGTGCACGACAGCACGTGATCACTGTCACCGTCTTTCCTGTAGTATTTTTTATCGTATATTTATCTAATAATAAATCTAACCAAAAGTCTTATTTAACATTCATTCAATATTATAGGTATTGATGTTCATTCATCATAGTTTTATTTTTTTAAACAGTTGATAATATTTATATAGTATTATGGCCCCAAAGACCGTGCAATAAGAGCTATTTTGCCAGTCAGTGTGTGTTTTTTTAAATTAATCTAATCGAGGAGATTTGACTGATTGGCTTTTAATAGAACAAGAATCATAATAAGTAATTTTATAATGTCTTAGTCACCTGATAATAAAAGCCTTAAGATAATTGCTTGAATTAAGGGAGACCGGGGTGTAGTATTGCGGTGTAACGCTTTCCCTACCTTCCGCGGCCTGGACGGGGTCGCCTCGCCACCGTCTAATGGCGGACACGGTGGGGCCGCAGTGTGCCGGTGATGGAGGGTACCATCCCAAAGGATGATCGGTGACGGACAGCCGCGGTGGGTTCGCAGTGAGTGCTAACGCTTGTCCGTGTTCCTGCCATAAGCGGCACAGGAGGACACCGTGGAGTTTTAGTGGGTTGGAGTGCCACATAACTGTGCTATCTCCCCGTGGTAGCGCAGTATGCATGAGCATTTCTACAAGACAAAAAAATATGGAGACCGGGATTGGTAAGCTAAATTTTTCACTCTTTCATATGTTGTAATATTTCTACGAGTATGTGTATAAAATAAATTTATTTGACACGAATAACTTCATTCTACCTAGCCTTTGCCCAACTATCTAGGAGTCGGCTAAAAGCCTAACTGGATTCAGCTGAGTACCAGTATTTTACATGGAGCGAATGTCTATCTGACCTCCACAACACAGTAACTGGGTAACACCGATACACCTTGGCCAGACAGGTGTCAACACTTCGTCTTTTCGTATTATGTTACACCACAGCACATGTGTGAGTACTATGTACCAATGTGTGCCCTGGCAGTTGAGTGTGTCATGCTCGCTTTAATGTATCTCTGATGGTGGCATATGTGTTGGATCATCCGGCTCCCTTCATGATGGTTGAGCTGAGTGGTGCCAATCCATGCGTCTTGTTCGTGAACGGGGATTGTTCATAACATGGCTGCCTCGGCCTGTTTTTAATTAGGAAGGCTCCAGGTGCTGACGGGATCACCAACGCAGCGCTGAGCCACCTGCCCCACCGATTCGGGGTTTCCGCGCACGGGCTGCTTCCTGGCCTCATGGAAAGAGGGGTGCGTCATCATACTGCCCAAGTCGGGCAAGAATATCCTGAAGGCGGAGAGCTATCAGCCTTGCGCTGCGGTGCACGCGCACTTTCATTGAACTGTGAGATGGCAATAAAAAAAAATGCTAAACACAGTCTGTAATCTGTATTCGAACCTCATGTAAGAAACTTGAAGAATAAACGAAGTTATCTTGTCAAGATATATTTTCTTCATCCTGGTCTGGGAGTGAACGGGTCGGCAGTGGCGTGCCTAGTACCTACGAAAGTTGTCCCAGTTCGTACCCGCAAGGGTTCGAAAAAATTGGTCCTCCTAGCGCCGGATCTCAAACTGCGAGGAGATTGTCAAGATTCAAAGAAAATTAACAGAATAGTCAAGACGTAAAATATTAAGTTTCTTCAAGATCAGATAGTCAAAAACGTAAGATTCCTATTTCTGTCAGAGTGAAAAAACGTTGTCAGGTTTCTTGGACAGTCAAAACGTAAGGGTTTATCGAAGAAGTCATCAAAACGTGAATTACGGGCATCGCAAAGCTTATTTCATAACTAGCTGTCGCCCGCGGCTCCACCCGCGTGGTATTAGTGCTACTCCCAATATGTTTAAAAATTATAGCCTATGTCTTACTCTGATGTACGAGTATAAGCTACATTTCTATAAAGTTTCATCAAAATCCGTTCAGTAATTTTTGCGTGAAAGAGTAACAAACATCCATCCATCCTCACAAACTTTCGCGTTTATATAACGTAGTATGTAGAGTTACGATGGTCGGTGAGTAGTTTCTTAGTCGTTTAAGTAAACGCTAAGAAATTGCACCATGTCGGCAGATAGGCAACGCAACTTATCTGTAATTTCGATGCGAAAGTCTCTTACTTTGCAGAGAATAGTGAAAAGTGAATCTGCTCATTTTGATGAGCAGATCCACTATTCACTATTCTCTGCGAAGTAGCATCAGGTACCTTTTTTAGAGGGGGGGAACCTTGGAAAGGTGCCTAGACTTCTGGGGAAAAGACCAGAGAGTTTGGGATTTTTACCTCACTCAAATTACCACGGTGATCACCATGAAAGGGCTCCATGACCTTTTAAAAGACCACCCCGGAACTCCCTCATCCCCAGGGACTACTGGGGAGACTGCGGAAGCGGCTCCTCTGAGCTACCTTCGAAACTGTGACTTCGACAGATAGGTATTTCGATAGTTACTTATTTAAAAAGAACCTTTAAAAGTGTTTCTCACGTGCAAGTTCAATACATATAATAAATCTGTAGAAAAGTCGTTTTTGTACATCGAAAATATTTCCAATAAAAATAGCCAGGGTGTTAAAGGATAACCAACAGAACCCATTTCCAGTAGAATTTTTTTCTGTTTATTTGTGCACGCATCACGTTAAATGTACGAAACCATTTTAGATAACTTCTATACCTAAAAATTGTGCATAACTTGAAGTATTACTTAGATCTTGTTTCATCGCAATCGGTTCAATCTATCAAAAATTATATGAATTTATATTTTTCAAGAAGAAAAAACCTATCACAACATACGCAATTCAGATACTCGGACTGTTGAACTCGATACTTGATAGATGGCTTTGTGCATTTGGCGTCATTTTCTGAATTGCGGTGTTAAGATTTACACGAAAGAATGACCCTAGAAAAAAAATTGGAGGTAGGGATGCTACAGCCTGCCCCTCGTACTCATTGCGGGGAATGCGGGGACGCAACGAACCAGGGCTGTCAACTCTCCATGTCGAAGCAACGATATACCTTCAAGGGCCATTTCAAGTCAAGTGCGGCTAGAGTCAAAATAATAATTCGGCACGAGACTGAAAATTACGTTTTAAGAGGTTTGAGGTCTCTAATCATACTACCACTAATGTCAATATTGTCGTTGACATGTGTGCAATGTGATTCGTAATTTCACCGCCGATACAGCCCGTCTTAAAAGCCTCATAATAAACGCGGTGGCCTACTACGCTCAAGGTTGGAGTCCCAGCTATGGATAGGTGTTTTTTTTATGTTTTTGTTTCGGTGTGTTGCTATGAAATGGCGCACAGCAAATCTGTCCTTATTTTTTTGTATGAAGTCGATACTCTTCTCCTTAGAGTAAATAGCATTCTGTGCAGCGAACGCTCGATCAAGGTAGGTAGCAAGGTAAGTAAGGTAGGTAGGTCTAGGTAAGTAGAGTAGATACAGGTAGGTAGGTGTGTAGGGTAGGGTAGGCAGTTAAGGGAGCGAAGCCGCGGGCAAAGCTAGTTCAAAATAAATCTACTAACACTTGAAACCGCAGAACGCAGCAACGGCAAAGGTTGGCCAAGATTAAGCCCTGTAGGTCTCCGAAACAACCTTTCCTTCTAAGTAGGCAAATATTCAACATAAACAACCAATAAATAAAACTTAAATTAATTGGGTACCTACCTAATTCATCAAACATTGGAAATAAGTATCTTAAGTAGGTTAACAATATATTTTTACTACATAATAATCAAGTATTAAAAAATAAGCTTTCCTGCCTGCCTGCTATGACTAATAAAGATAATATAACATGAATGACTATATCTATAGATACCTATCAGGGTTTATTTTTATCTCGAAATAAACATTTACATTATTTTAATCAATTAATTAATATGTATGGATAATATAAATATGAGATTAGTTGTGGTTAAGTACTGGTTTTTCTAAATGACGAATGTTACGGAACAATAAGGAATAAATATGAAAAAAATATTTGATAACAAACCAATTTATCGATAAATATACAAAAATCAAATACTAACATTGAAAACAAATTCAATTGATCACAAAACTAACGATTTAGAATTATAGATATAACAATTTAAACAATTATCTAAGTCTCTTTCTACGAATACACCGTTTTCTATGGCAGTTGTATGGGCGTCTTGGAAACTGACGTCAAATTCTATGTCGGACTCGTCTTTTTACTTATCAACTTTGATGCTGAATTACTTCGTGGCTGATGACGATATTTTAAAAAATTTGCATATTTGTTTACCAGAGCTGATACGTATTGAAAATAGCAAAAAAAAAACAAAAAAAATCCCCCATCCACTGCAACTTCTGTAAGGCAGAATCAAGAGTGGCGATCACCAGAAAAACGCCGAGGCAATGAAGTTTGACGAGTCCCGGAGAAAGAATTATTTCTTTTGGATCCAGCAAAAGAATTAAGTACCTAATCAGAAAATAACATGTAGAACATGAGGTATGCAACTACCAATTGTAGTTTGGTAGGTACTGCGTTTGGAACTCCACAGCATACTTGATGTATCACAAAGTATTAGCTACTGTTCCTAAGCCCACGCTTCTTATTATTTCCGTGTGAAGATGTAGCCACCTCTGGTGTCAGAGTTGATTAAGTTAGCCCACGCTGTGAAGTCGGCACCGTTGGTACCTAAGAGCAAGCGGTAAATCGTCGCTTTTTCCCTGAAAAAGCTATGCAGATAAAGAAAGTGATGGAAAGCAAACGGAAATCTGCTTCCCTTTAATACCCGTAGAAGTCCTCATCATCATCATATTCATTTCAGCCGAAAGACGTCCACTGCTGGACATAGGCCTCTCCCAACTGTCGCGACACTGATCGATCTTATGCGTTTCGCAACCACCGGACTCCCGCAGACTTGACCAGGTCGTCGCTTCACCTAGAGGGAGGCCTTCCAACGCTGCGTCTTCCGGTACTCAGTCGCCACTCCAGAACTTTTTGGCCCCAATGTGCATCCGTTCTGCTTGCAATGTGCCCTGCCCACTGCCACTTAAGTTTGGTAATTCTTCGGGTTATGTTTAAAAGAATAAACGTGACAATCCATAACCTACGAACACGTGTCTGATTTCGTGACCCGCAACCTTCCACAGCTCGACGAGGCAGTACTCAAATAGGGGCCCACGTCCTCGCACTACTAGGCTCAACTTACCCCGAAGGAGGACCCCCTAAATTAGGTTACCACCTTGGTTCTCTTGCGGATATCTTCAATTCTGATTCGATCACGCAAGAAAACTTTGATCATATCTCTCTCCATTGCACTTTGGGTGACTTTAAGCCTTCTGAAGAGGCCCAGAGCGACCACGTCTCTGTCCCCTAATTAATCGCTGGCAACACACACTGGTATAGTACTTTCGTCTTGAGTCACTATGGAAAGTTGGACGAGAAGATGCCGCACAACTTTCGGAACGCTGCCCAGCCGAGTCGGATTCGACTGTGGATCTCTTTCTGGAAATTGGTCCTACCTAACTTGACCCGTTGACCGTTTGTCCCAGGTATACATAATCGTCCACAACTTCGAGTGTAGAGTCTCAGACCTTGATAGGAGTGGGTGCAACATTGACAATCAACATCACCGTGGTTTTATCCATGTTCTTTTTTAGAACCACTCTTTCGGCAGCTCTACTGAAGACCACTGTATAGTCGGAAAACCGAAAGGAGTGATGTACCATTGACGTTGACGCCTAGCCTTCTCCAGTCCAGAAACTTGAAGAGGATGTCTTCAAGTTACTGGAGAGGGCAACAGTGAACAGTTTTGCAGATATGACTTCTCCCTGTCTCACACATCGCTGCAGAAGGATAGGTTCCGAGGTCTGATCCTGAAGTCGGGACTGATGGCAGTCAGACAAAAACTTCAGCACCTTGATGTACGAGTACCAGTAGTCGATATGGCACCGTTGAAGAGACTGAAGTAGAAATCCTACAGAGCCCCCTTACTCGTGACAATAACTTGGGAACCGATCACTTTTCCGATTTCTTTTTTGTTCGAGTTTCATTTTACCGAAAACTATTGACCGACGTCTTTTTACCCGACTGCCGAAGAAAGGTAATGTGTTTATCAGTCTATGTATGTTTGTTCCTATGTGGCGTTCTAGAATCCAAACCCGTTGGCCGATTTTGATGTTTCTTACGTCAACCGATTCGTCATAACCTTGTATCACTAGCTACATTAAAATTGGAAAATAGTAAAATGGCGGATTTTGGGCGCCATATTGTGGAAGCCCATTTTGTTTTTCTTCCGTAACCATCGTGTAGGGTCTCAAAATAAAGGGTTTTAAGAGGTGATTTTAAAAATATATAACTGTAGAAAGTAGTGCTCGGTGCTATGGTGACCTAACACACCTTTTTCTTAATTATAGGATATGGTAAAAGTTTAAGTCTTGAATTATAAGGTAAACAACTATATTGAATCACTATATAACACTTAGATACACGAAATGGTGAATTATGGTAAACTACGAGTATGTGACTAAATTAATGGTCAAAACGGTTATGGTTTTGGTTATGAGTACGTGGTGTAGCTGACGAGATCTATGCGCGAACTGGCCCACATTTCGGTAACCCAGCGAATGTGCATACTTGCGTTCGATGCATTTATGCAACTACGATGAGTGTTCAATTAAAACTCGAACTTATTCCCGAGAGCGAGAAGAAATGCGGGGTGATAGCTAGAACTATACTATGATATATATATAACACTAGTTGAACCCCGCGGCTTCGCTCCCGTCAATTGTCTATCTACCTACCTATCAACTACCTTTCTATCCTACCTACCTGTCCTACCTACCTACCCACCTACATACCTACCAACCTTGCCACTACCAAATAATGAATTTTATAGGCAAAATTTTGCTACTTTGGGTTACATTATTGCAATTTTCATAAGCATCTCTAATTTTTTTCAAAATCATTTATAGCCTATTTAACTCAGGAATATATATATAAATAGCTTTCCATAGGTGAAAGAAATTTTAAAATCGGTCCAGTAGTTTCGGAGCCTTTTCGGTACAAACAAACAAACAAAAAAATCTTTCCTCTTTATAATATTGGTATAGATTAAATTACTTAAACACATTCGTTTCTAGTAATCTAATCTGGTAAGCATAATAACATTGATAAGGCATATTAAAGGAAAAAATTAAAATCATATTGGTCCACCTAAATAACTATTATTATTAAAACATTAATGATGATTTAAAATTTCACTATTGAGTCTTCCACAGTAAAATAGTATATTATGCAACTAGTGAATAAAGAACGGTTTTAAAGCGAGGGCCATAGATGAATCACGAACAATTGAAGGATTCTAACAACTGAATCACGACCGTAGGGAGTGATTCATGATGATTGAATCACGAGCATAGCGAGTGATTTAAGTGTTAGAATCCTGAGCGACGCGAGTGATTCATGGCCCTCGATATAAATCCGTTTTATTCAAGAGTGAACAAAAGTGAAGTTTTGGGGGCCGAGTCACCCACGTCCGTAGGAAAGTACCCTATTCGATACCCTACACGTGGTCCCCGGGTGGTGCCAATCAGGTGACAATAACTGGTGGTAGGCTTCGGCCGAAGGCTTGCGACTACCCACCGGGCAAAGACGTACCGCCAAGCGGCCTAGCCGTGTTCCGGTGCGATGCTCGGTGTAGCCAGTTCAGGAGATGGGTCGAGGTGGCGGTTCCATTGCAGGCAGACCAGCCTGACGCACGCTGTTAGGGGCGTATCGGGCGGCTGGTCGCGGAGGGTAGCGGGATCCGAGGCTCGGTGCACCGCTGGCCGACCGCAGGTAATTGGGGGCCCAAGTAGTGTGCCAGCCCCACACGAAAGGCTGCCCCGCCAACTGACGAAAAATCCCGGAATGCACCATCGTGCTGGTTGGCGACCAGAAGGGAGGGCCCGATGGACATTCCCGGGGGGGCTCGGGCGTCCCCGCAGTCTCCAGACTAGTCCCCCAATGATAGCGTCCCTTCAGTGCGTGTCTGAAGGTTAGCAGCGTGGAACCACATCTCACTTCCTTTTCCTCACCTTACTTCACTCGCATCAAACTATGAAAAGGAGAAAAAAGTTCAAAGTTGAACAGCGGCTGCACCCCCTCCCACTCAAAGTACACCTCACGAACATCAGAGGTTTGCACTCCAACCTCATAGCAGTCCATCATCACCTGGAGACTGATAAGCCGGCTCTCTTTTTCCTTTCGGAGACGCAGATCAGATGTCCATCAGAAGTACCGTACCTAACTTACCCAGGGTATACCCTGGAGCACAATTTTAAGCAACGCGCGGGTGTATGCATGTACGCCCGAGACGACATCTGTTATCGGCGTCTCCGAAACCTTGAGGACTCTAGGTTCTCTGTGTTGTGGGCCATGGTGGACACGGGCCTTGATAAAATTGTCTACGCCTGTGTCTACCGCTCGCACAGCGGCGATCAGGAGACAACCAGGCTCACAGAGTATCTTAGTGAGGCGGCTGATACGGCACAGCAGCGGTACTCTTCCGCCCAATTAGTATTACTGGGGGACTTCAATGCCCACCACCAGGAGTGGCTTTTCCCGTACCAGTTCACTGATCATGCTGGGCGTGAGATGAGAAAGCTTTCGCTTGCTTTAAATCTCACCCAGCTGGTCCAGGAGGCAACGAGGGTGCCGGATGTTGATTCGCAAACAGCCAATTGCTTGGACCTTCTGCTGACAACAGATCCAGACCGCTACTCGGTGTCGGTATCTTCACCTTTGGGTAGTTCCGACCATTGTCTGGTGAAGTCTGTATCCGTTCACTCCCCACCCGATCCCAGCCCAAGAGGCGCTCGGCGGGTTTGGCGGTACAAGTCAGCAGATTGGGATGGGATGCGTTCTTTTTTCGCATCTTATCCTTGGCAGCCTACTTGCTTCTTTTCGGCTGATCCTTCGTCGTGCGCGGACGCTGTGTCGGATGTGTTGCGTCAGGGAATGGAGTACTACATTCCGTTCTCTGACGTAGCAATGTCTAGCGTTGACCGGCCATGGTTTGGCGCCGAGTGCAAGCGCGCCAACACGCTTAAACACGAGGCGTACCTGGCATGGGTCGACAGTCGGGCACGCAAAGCAAGCGACATGGGTCAGCGGAAGAGCGCCTACAATAGGGCTGCCAAGTCCTGCAAAAAGGTGATGCGACGATCTCGGTTTGACCACATAAGCCGTATTGGGACCAAACTTGCTTCATACCCAGCGGGTAGTAAAGCGTTTTGGTCCCTAGCTAAGTCGGTTGAATCGAACTTCTGCCGTCCCTCACTACCACCACTGCTGAGGCCCGACGGGTCACTGGCCCACTCCGCTGAGGAGAAAGCTAACTTGTTTGCCTTTCTTTTTGCGGAATCTTCACGTCTGGATTCTGGTGACGCGCGGCCCCCTCCTCCTCCTGATGGATGCGAGAGGAGTATGTCGGACATTCGCATCCATCAAAAGGACGTTCGTAGGGTGCTGCGCAACCTTGACGTGAACAAAGCTAGTGGCCCCGACGGGATTCCGGCAATTGTTCTCAGAACCTGTGCGCCTGAACTGTCTCCGATCCTGACACGCCTGTATCGCCTTTCGTATGAGACGGGAAAAGTGCCGAATGCTTGGAAGCAAGCTAACGTTCAGCCTGTGCCCAAGAAGGGCAGTCGGGCTGACCCGGCCAACTACAGACCCATATCAATAACGTCCATCCTCTGCAAGAGTATGGAACGAGTGCTCAACTCCAAGCTCCTGGCATACCTAGAAGCTAACGACATCCTCAGTGACCGCCAATATGGCTTTCGCCAAAATCGGTCAACTGGCGATCTTCTAGCGTATGCCATACACATCTGGAGTGAGGCCATCGAGAAGCACGGGGAAGCGCTTGCCGTCCCCCTCGACATCTCGAAGGCATTTGATAGGGTCTGGCATGAAAGCCTTATTGGTAAGCTTCCATCATTCGGTCTGCCCAGTGGTCTGTGTGATTGGATTGCAAACTTCCTGAGGGACCGGTCCATTCAAGTGGTTATTGATGGCCGCTCTTCTGACCTACTGGGTATTAATGCCGGGGTCCCTCAGGGGTCCGTACTCTCAGCAACATTGTTCTTGCTGCACATAAATGACTTGCTAAAACCCGGCACCTTTGGGTATGCGGACGATAGCACTGTTGCTGAGAGATACGTGTCCGACGCGCGCGCTACTGGACCTCAGATCCGGCCTCTTAGGGAGGCCATGGCCAAGCGCCCAAGCTTGAATCTGTCCTTGAGGGCAGTCTCCGAATGGGGCGATGCCAATCTGGTCAGATTCAATGCTGCTAAGACCCAGGCGTGTCTTTTTTCCGCTAAAAGGAGCCAATTCCACCCGGCTCCTTCTTTCCGAGGTGTGACCGTGCCGATTACTGACCATCTTGAGAGTCTTGGCATTACGTTGACATCGACGCTCAATTTTGGTCCGTTCATTGAGGCAAAAGCTCAGCTGGCTGCCAAAAAATTGGGGATCCTCGCGAAGGTGAGACGGTACTTCACGCCAGAACAGTTGCTAAACTTGTATCAAGCGCAAGTTCGATCATGCATGGAGTACTGCTCTCATCTCTGGGACGGATCTGCCAGGTACCAGCTGGATGCACTTGAGTCGATCGAAAGACGGGCCAAGAGGCTCATCGGCAATGAAGTACTGGTCGAATCTAGGCTCCAGAACCTCGAACATCGGCGCCGAGTTGCCAGCCTGTCGGTTTTTTATCGGTTACATTTCGGGGAGTGTGCGTTGGAATTGCATGAACTAATTCCTCCTAGCCCGTTCCATCATAGGACTACAAGACGTACGGCGATGCGTCATCGGTACATGGTGGACATCCCACCCGTACGCACCAAACGTTTTGGGAATACTTTCATTATGCGTACAGCAAAGGAGTGGAATTCCCTGCCGGAGTCTGTATTTCCTGATAGCTACAACCTGGGAGTCTTCAAGTCAAGAGTGAATAG
Source organism: Orthosia gracilis (assembly GCA_947562075.1). Classification (NCBI taxonomy): domain Eukaryota; kingdom Metazoa; phylum Arthropoda; class Insecta; order Lepidoptera; family Noctuidae; genus Orthosia; species Orthosia gracilis. The sequence continues at coordinate 33,247,200 of OX387266.1, forward strand.
GTTTCTTCTAGGCAAGCGTGCTTCATCGTCGACCTCATCATCGCTTACCATCAGGTGAGATAGTGGTCAAGCGCAAGCCTATAATCAATAAAAAAAAAAAAAGAGTTGCATACTATATTTTATACCATGACTACGAAAAAAAGAAGGATTTAAGCCAAAAGCACAAGCAATAATAATAAATAAATAAATGGTTTATTACCTTCAAAATTTACAGAAAATGTGAAACCTCAGGGATTCACATTTTTCGTAAATTGAAGCTGAGGTAGGTAGCACCTGTGTTTCTACGGCCAGTGACCACCTCCGTTACGTTACATAATTATAATTAATTAAACACCAATGCAATTAATATTAGAATTACATTCCAAATAAGTATTCACTAAACATCCTAGACCAAAATCATTATCAAAATCCTAAATATAAACAAACTCAAAATCAAATCGACGAAGGCGTTTGAAATTCGAATATTCTTTGTTTGCACAAGAAGTTTGTATCGAGTATTTTATGCGCAAGTAGGTTGTATTGCATTGAGAAGGAGGTCAAATATATATTGGCGTCTTCTAAATTCAAACACCAAAACAGTGATTAAAAGTGCTTTTTATTCACTGTTTTCACTGAATAAAATAAGCTTTTTAGAGGAGGAATGGTATAATAGTATATTATGCAACTAGTGAATAAAGGACGGTTTTAAAGCGAGGGCCATAGATGAATCACAAACAAGTGAAGGATTCTAACAACTGAATCACGACCGTAGGGAGTGATTCATGATGATTGAATCACGAGCATAGCGAGTGATTCAAGTGTTAGAATCCTGAGCGACGCGAGTGATTCATGGCCCTAGATATAAATCCGTTTTATTCAAGAGTTGCATACTATATTTTATACCATGACTACGAGAAAAAGAAGGATTCAAGCCAAAAGCACAAGGAATAATAATAAATAAATATAAATGGTTTATTACCTTCAAAATTTACAAAAAAAATAGAAAACTCAGGGCTTCACATTTTTTGTAAATTGAAGCTGAGCTAGGTAACAGCACCTGTGTTTCAGGGGCCAGTGACCACCTGCGTTACGTTACATAATTATAATTAACTAGCTGTGCCCGCGGGTTCGCTCCCGTCAACTGCCTACCCTGCCCTACCTTAACTACCCTACCTTATATACCCTACCTACATGTCTACCCTACCTACATACCTACCCTAACTACATTCCTACTCTACCTACATACCTACCCTACCTACATACCTACCCTACCTACATACTTACCCTGCCTATATACCTACCCTACCTATCTACAATTCTTTTTTTTTTAATTTTTCTTTCATAAGAACCTTCTCCTAACAATAACAAACACAACAAAAAAAAAGTCAGCCAAATCGGTCAAGCCGTTTTCATGTTATGTCGTGACAACGGAAAACGGGTTTCATTTTTATATATATAGATTAAACACCAATGCAATTAATATTAGAATTACAATCCAAGTAAGTATTCACTAAACATCCTAGATCAAAATCAAAATCATTATCAAAATCCTAAATGTAAACAAACTGAAAATTAAATCGACGAAGGAGTTTGAAATTCGAATATTCTTTGCACAAGAAGTTTGTATCGAGTATTTTATGCGCAAGTAGGTTGTATTGCATTGAGATGGAGGTCAAATATATATTGGTGTGTTCTAAATTCAAACACCAAAACAGTGAATAAAAAGCACTTTTAGCACTTTTAGTGCTTTTTATTCATTGTTTTCAGTGAATAAAATAAGCTTTTCAGAGGGGGAATGGTATAAACAATATTTTGGTTGCCTGTGTCCATATATTTTTCGTCCCGTTTTAGCGAACTATAGTTCGCGTTAGGCCAGCGTTTGGCACTATATGATTCGCGTCTTATGGTCGGTTTCGGAGTCAGCGGAGTCGCTGCTAACTTCTGTTGGCAGCAAATGTAATTCAATCCATACGTTGGTGCAGTTGGTTTTTTGTACTTTACATTCATTAGGTTCTTGTCGCAAAAACTTTCGTCATTTTGCAGGTCTGTTATTGGTTTTAGCAGCTCACACATGTAAATTGGTCCATGGTGTAGACATGCCGTTAGTTCCTGTGTGGACATGCTAAAGTATGAATCTTTCTTTAGGTTGACTGTCAAATATTCGGAGACTGGTATAATCGTGGTCATCATGGTGTTTGTTTGGTGCGTTACAGGTATTATCTTGTCCAGTTTATCAGTCCACTTTATCTTGATACTAGTGGAAAAGTAACTTCGATTATGACAATTTTTTTTTTTTTTTTTTGACTTTCAGCAGTTTGTAAAGATACTGAAGGTCAGTGTCTAAATTAGTGATTGGTAGTGTGAGTTCGCTTGGCATCTTGCCATATATATTTAGAGCTCACGTTTAAGTTGCGTTGGTGGCAGTTAATGTATGCTAATTTGACCGTGGTAGATGTATATTAAAGCGTCGAGCAAAGTGTCTTGAAGTCGTCTTAATCCTTGCAGCAAGCTGTTTCCTGACATCGCTGACAATGTGAAATCATTGACGTATGAAATGTTTTGTATTTCACGTTGGAGAATGCTCACGTTTTTTTGCAATTCCATAAGCTTCTTGTTTATTAATTTGCGCTCTTTGTTTACAGTGATCTCCATTCTCTTCATAAGATTGAACTCTGCTTCAATTATGGAAGTTTCGTTTTTCCATAAATTAGAAAGGTGTTTCTCATTGCGATGTATAGTTTCAAATGTCCTTTTCATATTGGTCTGCATAATGCGAGTCCAACACTCCGATTACGTCATTCGCTAGATACCCGATACAGACGATTAGGCCTCGACGGCGACGACTCGTCTTCCCCGAGGCGCGTCGCCGTCTAGCGTGGATATCAATATGCTGTGTTAGCAAAAGTTCATTGTAGTATTCGAGTTCCTGGTAGTCGTGCCGGGATTGCTGAACGATCGTATTACAATGGCTTTGTGTTTCAATGGTTGCGCACAATTTCTCTTGGCAATTTGCTATTTTGTTGTAAGTGTTTATGCCTGTCCAATAGGGTCGCATGTCGTAGTAAATGACTAATGTCCATTTACGAGTATATCTGATTTTATTTTTGAAGTATGGAATATTGTTTGGAAATGGTTTCACGCTGTCTAAACCGTAACATAGAAAGATCAGCATGAAAAACTCTGTAATACAGTTGCTACAGTTGCGATTTTTGACCTCGGTTTTCTTTTTCTTTCTGGTAATTTGGTTGTTGGTTTTATATCTGGTTCTGGTATATTTGCATTATTCTTGTTAACGGGCAAAACTGAGACTTTCACAATAGGGCGTTTCATGACCTCATTTTTGTTTTTTAATGAAACTGCTTTGGTTAAACCACCATGTCCTAGATGTGTGTCGACCACACGTCCAAGAGCCCATTTTTCTGGAGGGAGATTCTCATCATGAATCACTACTAGATCTCCAATTCCAATGTTTTTCTGTTAGTTATTTAAGTGGACCAATATGCTTTAAATTTTTGCTTTTGCGTCTTTTACAAAAAATCAGGGCAACGCCACAATCCGTGCTCAGAATTGCACAATGCACAGGTAATCGACCGCGACACGTATGACATTAGATTTGTGTTTTCTTTGTTGCCTGATTGATGGTTATTTCGTTGAAACCTTCTCTTCTGGTTTTGGTTGTGGTTGCTGTATGGGATTTTGGTTGGCTGGTTCTTGCTTGCAACGAGACGCTTCTAGCACTGTGAATTTTTCTCCAAGAATTCCAGGAACTCCTGCAGATCGGGTAGCTCTCTAGGATTCTTGACTGATTCTTTGTATTCGGTGAAGGTAACATTAACCAGCTTTTGCACTAGTAGGTGCACTAGAAGTGGATCTCAAGTTGCTATATCCACTTCGAGATTCTGTATAGCTTGTAACGTCTCCTTGATTACGTCACGCAGCTTCTTAATCGTAGCCAGCGATTGCTGTTGTATATTGGGCAGTCCAAGTAGGATATTAATATGGGATGTGAAAATCAATTTCTTGTTACCATATCTTTGGCTTAAAATTTTCCAACATACTTGGTAATTGTCAGAGCTAATATGTAAATAGTGAATCAGACGCTCTGCTTCTCCAGTCACCTTACTCTTCAAGAACTGAATTTTTTGCGCATTAGACATCGACGTAAGTCCATCAATGCCTATTTGTGGCCAAGGTTTGTATAGTACCTACTTTTCTCAAATAATGCGCGGAAATAAAAACTAAGTAGTACCTAGAACTCATTTTGTCAAATACAATTACTTTTTAAAATCAATGACTGTTCGTCATTAACAACAATATTTTTTTCATGCCTCCTATTCGGAAAGTAGTGCTTATTTGATCCGAGTAGCGGGTGGAAGATGCTTCTTCCCACCTTTCGGCGGGATAGACTCATAGTAAATGCTTCCCTCCCTAGGGTGGGAATAAATTTTAATAAAAAACTATTTAAAAAATATACTACTGACTTCCAAATAAGAAAACTACAAAGTGAAAAGTAACTTTATTTTTGGAAGTCGGTGTCTTTCGTAGGTACATTTTTTGCGTTATAAAAAAAAAAACATTAACCTCCTCCTTTTTGGTAAGTCGGTTAAAAATAGAACTAAAATTGGTTAAGCAGTCGTCTGTAAAAAATCTAACATAATTAAGAAAAAAATGCTGCGGTCTTGTGAGTGTATAAACGGCCAGTGTGAATTAAAGAAAAAAACTAAGCGCGTCCGCCCGCGGCAGTGACGCGGTGTGTTCCATAGTTAAAATTTTAAATAGACTATATAATTTGGCGGGATACTAACTCTGTAAGCTGTATCGAAATCTCGGATTAAGACTAATATCTTATTAAAAATGAGTTCAAGTGATTCTGTAATATTGACGCCAGATTTTTTTTTATTATTTGTTATAGGCTCATGCTTGACCACTATCTCACCTGATGGTAAGCGATGATGTAGTCGACTGTGGAGCACGCTTGCCTAGTGTTAAAGCATCAGTTAACTCGTCGCAATTTGTAGTCAGTAAGACATTTAACTATAAGTTTTTAATCAGGCGTTAATCTTACGGTCCTAGAAAAAGGTGGATCACTGCGTGCTACATCCTGAGTTTTTAATTACCAAATTCCCAAGAAGTTCCTCCGGTTTTTAAACATGGTCCATACGAGCCGCATTATTATCTTCATACTAGCAAAATGGAATAAGCTGGAATTGGATATTCTGGAAATTGGATATTGAATGAGTAAGTACCTGAGTGACAAGGCAACGAACACGTGTTTGAAGAAAAGTGTATCGGACTTTAAGTGAAATAAAACAGGAAGCTTTTAGCATTATATTATTAATTACATTCACCCAAAACTCATTAATATTAAATCAGGTAAAATAAAATATAGGTATTAAGAACTTAAATAAGGTTAGTAAAATATTTTTTCTATTACATTTTCAAAGTTATGTATTTTTTTTATTCTTTGTGTATACACATACATAACAAAACACATACAAATTTACAAGGAATTATTTACAGAGCATTAGGTTACATCACAGTTGTATAATATAGTTAACGTGTGCTTAAAATATAGTACAGTAGTGTTATTGTTAACCTACATTAGTTAGTTATTTATTTTTCAATATACAACTATTATTTTCTAATTTAAACCTTTATTATTCATTGTTGCATTGTAAATCTTTTAACAGGCAGATATTTAATATGTTTGTTACGTTATTTCTTAGAAATAGTAAACCTTACATACTTTCCTACAGTAGCTTTTAAAACTTATACACTTAATAACTTGGGCTAGTTTTAGCTGACATTCTCATTAGTCACTATGATAGGTATTTGTTGTTACAGTTTCGTTCAGATTATAATTATATAATTATAGGTCTACGACACTCTCCATTCTAAAATGACTGAGATTAAAGAACTTAAAAGGAAGCGAAGCAGTTATAAAGGAAGGTTAACAGTATTTGGAACCTATTTGAGTAATCTAAAAGATTCCGAAATAGCCTCGTTGCAGGTAATGGAGCTGCAATTGCGAGTCGCCAAATTAGATGATCTTTTTGATGAATTTAATGAGGTTCAATTAAAATTAGAATGCTTGTGTGATAACGTTGACACTGAGACACTCGAAAGAACTACAATTGAATCTCAATAATATGGGTTGGTAGCCCAAGCTAAAACTATGTTACGTAACTTTTCAAAATCTGAGCAAGATGACATAAAATCGAATTGCAGTACTAATATTAAGCGTCAGTTCGTCAAGTTGCCTACAATCCAATTACCCAAATTCACAGGATCATATGATAACTGGCATGAATTTCGCGATACCTTTGCAAGTCTCATTCATGGCAATGACGATATAAACGAGATTAATAAATTTCATTACCTCAGATCATCATTATCGGAATCTGCTGCTATCGTGATCCAGTCAATTGAGTTTTCTGCTCAAAACTACAATGTGGCATGGGACCTTCTTTGTGAGCGATTTGATAATGAAAGATTATTGATTGAGAATCACGTTACGTCGAGTCGATCGCTAGGGAGTCTTCAACTGCATTAAAAGGTATCATAGACAATGTAAACAAAAACATCAGAGCGTTAAAAACATTAGATGAACCTGTTAGTAATTGTGACACATTACTTATCCATATAATTCGACAAAAACTTGACACAACAACATTCCGAGAATGGGAGGAATACAAAGGACGTATCGATAAAGTTAAACGAATCACTTTTGATCAGTTCATTGTTTTTTTGCGTAATCGGGCTGATTAATAGAAACACTGGAAAAGTCACGTCATTCTACAACTAACTCAAAACATAATACTAAAATAAAAGCCTTTGTTACAACACAAAACACGACCAGTTCTTCATCAAATAGTTGTCCGAAATGTAAAAGCGATCACAACGTTAATTCATGTCCACAGTTTCTATCATTAAGCGTCAATGATAGAATGTCTTTACTACCTAGCTATTAGGTATGTTATAATTGTTTGCGTCACGGTCACTATCCCAATAATTGCAAGAAACCAGGGTGCAAAATATATAAACGCAAGCACCATACGCTTATTCATAGCACAGACTTCAAATCAAGACCTGTTTTAAACAAATCAACTGACGGCACGACTGATAAGGCTAAGGTTGAGTCATCCTGCACTGTTGACACAAACAATAGTCACGTTTCGCTCTCAGCTAATATCTCTGCGCATTCGCAATTTCGCATACGAGCAGCGCAGGCGACATCCTATTGTCAACTGCGTTAGTGAGGTGCTACAATGACAATAATAAAGAACACATAGCTCGAGCGCTTCTCGATTCTGGAGAATTTATTTAATAAACTAAATCTGCCTTATTTAAACACAGACAAATCTATACAAGGCATAAATAAGTCTATATCGCATGTGGAAAAAATGCGTCGTGTGCACATTAAATCGTTGCATGAATCGTACACTAATGATTTAATATGTTTTGTCTTGCCCACAATAACTGATAACGTCCCCGCTAGACAGGTACATGTGAATATACCGTCAAACATTCACTTAGCCGATCCGTATTTCCACACACCGGCTTCTATTGATATTATTATAGGAGCGGACGTATTCTGGAGTTTATTAGGATCAAATAAGATTTTACTAGGTGATGGGAAACCAACACTTTATCAAACTAGACTTGGTTGGCTAGTTTGCGTCCCAATTAACGGCGGCTTCAATAATAATTCATCTCATTTTTCATCAATTAAATGTAATTTTACTAATGTTAACGATTATTATGAAAGTTCTTCTAGTTCGATTGAGTTAGATGACATCCGAAACCAATTGTCGCATTTCTTGCAGCTCGAGGAAGTTTGTCATGAGTCATCGACTTATTCAGCTGAGGAGAAGATGTGTGAAGAACACTTTATAAAAAACACAACGCGCTTGGCAGACGGCCGTTTATGATTATAATCTCCAGGGAGGGTGACCAGAAGCTCTTAGAGTAAGGTTATTTTGAGTTTGTGTAAGGGACAGATGTATATGACTTGTATACATCTGTCACTTACGCGATCTCAAAATAACCTTACTCTAAGAGCTTATGGTCACCCCCCTGGTACTTAAGTTAGTCTTTACCGGTAATGATTCAAGCCCCGCAAACATTAAGACTTCTTCATAAATGCTGGCCTTCTGGTAGCTTGGGTATAAATGCTTAAAATGTTCAACATCTAAATAAAAAATCAAAAGAGGAAGTAATTATTATTATCATGTGATTAACTCTCTACTGATTTTATGTTTCTGACGTTACTTTGCAATTAAAAAAGGGTTCGTCCGAAACACCACAAAAAACATATTAATAATAATGAAATTCCTGTTTCGACCGGATCGGACGAAAATCAGCGACCGAAACGCCTACTAAGCCCAATTTCGATGTATCTCGAAGAAGGTTGTCAAAATAATGCTCAAATTTCCAAGCATGTTTGAGAAAAATAACTTTTTACTAGTGGCCGAAGCCTCTTTTGAATTTTTTTCATTTGCCAAATGATATATTTGCCATATTTTCACTACACCGTAACAACGTGTTAAAAGATAAAGATAAATTTATTTGTTTAAACATGTGTGACATGTGTTTGTGTATGTTACGGAATAATATTTGGTCACAAATACATAGGTTACTAGTTAGCATTTTCAATATTAAATTAAAATAGTGTCATATAAAGTCAATATTGTAAGTTGTGCTACAAAATTTGGTGACAGAAACGAATCGCTTCAAGACCGACTTCACGCAGTCTTGTATGCCCTACCCCTAGAGTGTAATTAAAGCTCGCGTGGGGCCGTCCAAACCACGCAGCGCCAGAGCCGTGACAGAAACAATGCTTGCTGCATGTTGCATGTCTGCTTGCATGTTGCATGCTTGTTTGCATGCTGCATGTTTGCTTGCATGCTGCATGCCTGGATGCATGCTGCATGTAGGCATTAAAAACAGGCAGGATAGTTAAATGATAACCAATTGCAACGACTACGACGCATATCAACTATGTAATTAACAGCAAATGTGATTTATGATAGTGGAATACCGACTTTCACAATTTTTTTAATGTGTTCCTGCGCTTAGAATGGTGCCGGATAAAAAAGTAACAGCAAAAATTAGAGATGAAATTGTGTGCACAAATTTTCTAGGCGTTCTGTGAAATGAAAATATGGTAATTAAAACAGTGGTATTATGCATGTTCGTAAACGTAATACTTCGAACAAATGTTATTTCGACTATGTGTAACTTCGGTAAAAAGTATTTCGACCGAATGCAACGTCGAAGTAACGAAAACACTCGAATAGATATTAAGTCAACTGATACGGTGGCAGACGTGAAATTTGCTGAAGTATAAAAAATCGCAACGATAATCGTTGAAAAGTTTTAGGTGAAATGAAATTCGGTCAAATATTTTTCGATTATGGCAGATAACCCAATAACTTGACGTCAAGTCAAGTTATTGTCACTTAACATTCATGTGCAACATATAAAAACTAGATTTTCCACGGCTTCGATCCAGTGACCTTTCGTACAGGAACCGTCCTTTTTTCAGGATAAAAAGTAGCCTAACGACAGGGCAGCTTTCTAAGAGTGACACCCTGGATATTATATAAAAAACTTTTTGCAAACATAACAAACAATTTTATGGTAATTCACATCACATCGTCAGCCTATTAATGTTCCCACTGCTGGGACACAGGCCTCCTCTCCGTGAGAGGGAATGAGCCGTAATCCACCACGCGGGCCTAGTGCGGGTTGGTGAATGTCACATGTCTTCGAATTTTTGGTTCTAGAACTTGCCGGTTTCCTCACGATATTTTCGTTCACCGATACCAATAGATGGGGTAAATCGTTAATGTAGACAAGAAATAAGAAAGGACCCAAAACTGAACCCTGGGTTACCCCCATTTTCACGGTTAACCCGGACGAATTGACACCGTTTATTTGAACTAATTGCTGTCTATCATTTAAATAAAATTTTACTAAATTCAGCGCTGATTGGCCTAGCCCGTAATGCTCAAGTTTCAAAAGTAATGTTTCATGATTAACGCAAACAAAAGCTTTCGACAGGTCGCAGAAGACACCTATGGCATCTTGTGCCTCTTCCCACGCATCAAAGATGTGTATTAATAAGGTGACACCAGCGTCGGTCGTACAACATCCTTTGGTAAAACAATACTGTTTATCGTGTAGGATATTATTCGTATTAAAATGAATGAGCATTTGATTTAGCATTATCTTTTCAAATATCTTGCTGAAAACCGGCAGCCCCGATACTGGTCTATAGTTATTCGTGTCTTTACTGTCCCCGGATTCAAAAAGTGGTATAACCTGACTATGTTTCATTAGATCCGTGAAGACTCCTTGATCTACACACAAATTAAAAATTAAAGCCAAGTACGGTGCTATAGTCTAAATAATGGAGATACAAACTTTGATGGACATTCCCCATAGATCTTCGGTTAGTTTGATTTTGATTTGCTTAAAAGCTTCATTATATACTGATATTGGGTTTATATATGAAAAGTTAAATTCAGTCGGGCAGGCTGAAACGTTAGCGTTCAATAAACCAGAAGCAAGCGAGGGCGAGGAACTTGCAACTTAGTAATAGGTATCTCGCCGGCTGGCGTTATGCACATCAGCTTTCCACTTATTTGTATTTATCCTTCGTTCAAATAATGCAAGATTGAATCTCAGACACTTGGCAATTTCAAAAATATAGTATGCAGGGTACAGTCAGAAGGTTATGTGACTTAAGTATAGGCCTTCACGAATCAGACCATTCCATATTAAAAAGTTACTGTCCGGGCACGGGTGCCTTGGGAAGTACCTGTGCCGCATTGGTCGGGAGCCCATGCCCGGATGCCACCATTGTGGTAACTGCCTAAACGGCACGGCGCAACACACTCTTGAGGAGTGCCCAGAAGAACTGACCGCAACCTCTCGCTTCCGATCGTGGCCCAGTCCAAGGTTGGAAGCCAGAGTGCGTGGGACGCCGTCGCCTCCTTCTGCGAGGAAGTGATGGTCGCAAAAGAGGCAGCGGAAAGGGAGAGGGAGAATACAACCTCCCTCCCTATCCCTAGTAGACGCACCGGGCGGCGGAGGCTGCGCGGAGGATACTAGAGGAATTGCGGCCGAGTCTGCGTGAATTCATGCAGGCCAGTACCAAGCACTCCAGCGCCCCCGCCAAAGGTAGCTGCAGAACACCGTGTGGTTTAGTAAGTTAGGGTCTGGCAGACTCCTTCGCTTGCCCCAGGGCAGAGGACATCAATGAGGATTCCCACATGTAAAAAAATCTGCTGTAAGGTATGTACCTAGGGGTACCTACTATTCTACTTTTGATATAGGTAGGTGTCTAAATATGCACCTATCTACTAAGTTTCATCCATTCAGTTTGTTTTTCTTTGCTATTCATCCTTGTCTTTATTGATAAACAAGATCAAAAGTTAATACGAACACGATAACTTACGACCCGTGACTATAGCTAGACCTAGACTTTTCTATTATTGATTTTACGATTTTTGTAAATTTCACGTAGGTGGTATGTAGGTACCTATCTACTCGTAGGTAGTTTAGGTAGACTACCTACCCAATCATCATTATTGTCATCAATTCATCACAGAGTAGGTACCTACAGCAGGTAATAGATAGATGGATTCATCAGTAGTTATCAAGTAACAACCTACCTACCTAGGTACACTACAAAAAATCTTTAGGTACCTATCGTTTGTTGTAGGTACTTATAGCTTCCCAACACTATATACTTGCTATCTAATAGGTACCACCTAGGTACTATCTTATATATATATTATATCTTCTATAGGTACAGCTTGGCCTTCTGCTGTTCAAATGACCGACTATGCTGAAACATTTTCTTGATCAATTCACTTTTCTTACAAAATAGACTAGTGAATAGGTAAATGCAGTTTCTTTTTTTTTTAGGTAGTTACAAACTAGGTTTTAAGTGAATCTATTCTCTTTACTAAAACTGTACGGTGTTACCTAGTTATATTATGATTCTATTTCAACTATTAAAAAAGTTATCACGATTTTTATTACAATCAACCATTTTTCTTATCTTTACCTACGCTGATTTATCAACTTGATGGATTACACACGTTAAACAAAATAATGAATCTAGATCGTATATAGTAGAAGCTTCATACAATAATATGTACCTACCTTTACAAGTCACACTCGCAGGTCGATTAAACTAAGACTATATACGTTGAAATACTAATTATATGCCGTTGCTGACACTACTTTATCTTCACTCATACAGTTTAAATAAAACAACAGTGGAAACGGAAAAAATATGTGGTATGGCAGGCAATTTAGATTCTCATTGCACATGATTGTGCAGCGCGCTTCCATAGACAATGACACTACTTTTCTACATTAAGTCAATGAGCAGCCCCGGATCTAGGGGGGTGGGGTAAGCCGGAGCCTATACCACGGGTGGCAAATTCAAACTTTGCAGACGAATGCACAACTCATCATTTACTTAACTTTGACCATTGTGAAGTCTAGACCTACTCTAGGCACGAAAATTATAATACTCGCGGGGCGCGTAGGCATACTTCAATATCCACGCGCGCTCGCCTGCAGGCATCGTAGATCGCGGCAGCACGCGTCTGGTTATAAATGTTCTATCTCAAGAAGTCCGTTTGACTATGAATATTGTAAGGCGTGTACATGCCAATTGCTTTACTCGCAAATATATTGAATATGTCAATTGAAGAACATGCAGAAGGTTTTTCCCAACTTTTTTTCCTAAAGACCGGAGGCACTTTGTATTCGGTCCTGGCCACAAAGAAAAAAAACAGGTACATAGTGAGGGCGGCAAAAATTCCTAGAAAAATTCGTGCGTTGCTATTTCTGGCCAAAAGGCTATTGTGGTGACAATTCAAGAACTGCAAAAGCATGGAGCAGATCTAGCTCTAATATACGAGCGGCATTTAAACACTCTTGAATTCTGCCAGGAACTCTACGTTTTTAAAGAGCGAGCCCCACTTTTAGTTGGCGATATAGAAAAGGCTAACGGTTTCTATCTCTTGTAACAGATCTATGCGCATTAGTTGCAGGATGCTTTTCCTTTTTGTATTGGCCTGCAAAATTACTCTACGCTTCGTATTACATCTGCAAGCTGCGAGCGAAGCATCAGCAAACTAAAACTTATTAAAAATTATTTGTGATCTATGAGCCAGGAACACTTATCGAGTCTTACAATCTTAGCGATAGAAATCGAATTGCACACGAGAAAAATTATGACAAGGCTATAAATTTATTTGATGAACAAAAAGATTGAAGACTTCAGCCCCTACCCCTTCCCCCGTGGGTAAGCCACTCACCGCATTGGTACCTAATCTATTGATATATTTTGGTATAATTGGACCGATTTAAGCAAAAATGATTCAGTCCACACTAACCTCATTTCGAGATAATAGAGTTTAAAGTTTATTTCGGTATTTCTCTGGCTTTGTAGTTCTAAATGTTATGTTTTTAATTTTATGTTATTCTAAGTGTTCTAAACTAATTTACATGCATGTATTTAGTAAATAAATTTTAATAGTTTCGTAGATATTCAAGAAAACTTGCGCGTGGATCATTATTACATAATACATTTTGTATGGAATTAGCTGTGTAGGCTGCGGAAAGAAAAATGCAAAAATGTTCCAAACTATGACAAAAATAAAAGCTTAAAAATGTTTATTATTTTTATTTTATTTAAAAAAACACAAATGTTACCCTACTCCTCATCCAAATCAAAGTCGGGTTCATCACAATAACCATCTATATCGTCTATTATTGCATTGTCTCCCTTCAGTTTTTTATAATAACCAATGCAATCATTTGGTATGAGATGGAATAACGATTTCAAATCGTTTAACTTCTTTTTGTTAATCAGTTTTCCTGAAGGCCATAATTCTTGCAAATCTTCTTCTATGACACCCAAATCAACACCTTTTAATTTCTTTTTAATATTCAGTTCTTTGTAGTCCTCATTAAAGGAAGTTCTCATGAACAAAGAATGTTGAGTCTTTTTTGTGATTAAAATTTCTTTTGTTTTGAGCCAGTTTACTTTGCTCTTATCATTAAATATTTTTCTATTAACTATTTTCTTTTCTAGAATTTGAGATCCAACAAAATCACAACTTTCCATTTTATGGACCTGTAAAGGATTTTTGTTTTTGCATTGTTTCATAATGGCAATATAATCATCCACGGAGTATATCCTTTCATATTGCTTGAGTCGAGTCTCAATTTTAGCGAAGTCGTTGTCATTTGGTAGGAAAGTGTGTCCTGATTCTAGGTAACGGAAGCTGATTGTCTCGAGAGTGGGGTGTCTATTTAATAAAGCCTTTAAAATCAAAACGATTTTGATATTCCTGTTTTGCCCTCCGCAACAGTCACTCCACAAAATCAATTTTTTTACTGTAGGAGGTAGCACGCACTTAATATATTTCCTCAAACATGAACCCACTTCTTGGGCCCCTCTGCCTGCCTCGCCTTCAGCCCAAACAAAACAATTCCCAACACCGTTGGAAGCCGAGTGTATACCGCAGTTGTATACCCATAACTGCCTTTTGTAGAAAACTATATTGGTCGGTATTCTAGGTAAAGGCAAGGTTTTCTCCAAATCGTAAGTCAGACATTCAGTTTCTTCACAAGTTTTAGCCTGTTCAAAATCTTCCTTCAGCTTCTTCCTTAAATCTTCGGCAATTTTTTGGTGTTCTTCTTTTTCTCTTTGGGCATTTGCTCTTTCAGCTGAGGTAGTAGAATTTTTCAATGTCATTTCATAAAGATCACATTTGTTACACGTGTCTTTCTTAAGGCTCTTGCACCTCAAATTGAATTTTTGTACAAAAATATGTCTAACAACATTGAAGGATGGACATTTTTCATCTTTTCCAAATTCTTTTTCGAATTCTATTTTGAACAATTCGTAGATTTTTGGTACCGTCATTCCTGGCTGCAGATATAAAGCATCGCTGTTCTTTTCTCTACGATAATGTGACTCGTATTTTGGCAACCTTTTGATAACATCGATAATAAGCTCAATATGTCTTTGTGGCGTTTTATTCCATCCGCCTGCTGTTTCTCCTCTTTTATCTTTTATTTCTCTGTCATTGCGTTATTTTGTTTACTTTTTAGCCGAGATATTAATGATAATTTTATATTTAACCGTGAATCGTTTTTTAAGAATTGAATTTTTCGTTTTTCTTTAATGAAATAGAATAGTCATGTGGTCTGAATCAGTATACTTCTGTAGTCGAATGTTATTTGGAATTGAGTTAAAATGATTCAAGGTTATTGGAACATTTAAGCAGAATGATTTTTATAATATTTTCCATATTGTATAAAAAGCATTATTGTTCCAAGTAGTTTGAATCATTATAGCAAAAAACAAAAAACCTATATCAGGGCAACCAAGAAAATGCAAAAATGATTCTAATAGCTTGAAACATTTATGCATTATGAAAAAATGATGTTCGCTATGACAGTTGTGGTTTGGACCATACGGATTTTCGTCAATTATTAACATAGAGTTCCGAGTCTTTGATATGTTAAAATATACCTTATTTAGAGTACATAAGTCACAAAAACTCGAAATTGTCGAGATTGTGGGTTGGATCATTTTTGCATAAATCGGTCCAATTTATACCAAATTAAATGATAATTTACATGTAAGGTCGAGGTTTCCGATGACCTTTACATTCAATATGTATTCTCTCATGCTTCTCTGAATATATTATCATAAGAGATCATTTTTTACCAACTTCAAAAACTAAGGTCTTGAATTCAATATCCCCCAATTTTGAATTAAGACTAACGTTGTGTTTTCGTTAAATTCTACCCAAGCCAGAAAATCTATCAAATTTTGGGGTTCAAATAAGGTTTGACAAGTTCTTAGCTGGAAGTAAAAATAAAATAATAATAATTAAAACTATTGTGAACTGTAAAATTATAGGTAACTAATTCTGAAATTGGGGCACCTGACCCATGCTTGGCGCTAAATCGGCCACTATTTAGACTTTTTGAGGTTTGCTCAGAGATTTGCCGTAGGTAGTTCATTTGTTTGCAAGCTAAGTCGACACATTATATTGGCTTAATTTTGTTTCTTGCGGCTACTGGCTGTGAATGATGCCGGTTGCAGTGAACGATTCCGCCATCTCAGTTCCATACAGACTGAAGATAAGTTCCTATGTGCGTAGCTTATCCGTGGAACGTGCAGATTATAACTTGATATAGATATGATGTAGGACCTCACGTACGATACATAAATCATGTATAGCCATGTTTAGTAACAATAATCTTTATTTACAGTGACCTTCATCAAGCAATGAGTGTTATCATTTATAACAGCAAACACGATAACAGAATAGACAATATTTTAATATGACGTAAGTAAAACACAATAGTCATTAACGTACCTAGTAAATGAAATAAAAATCTCAAAAATATGACGTATTAATTTTTATATAATATAAATGCTTTTAAATATGAAAATAAAAAACAGTTTATTCAAAACCATAATAAAGAAATGCCTAATCAAAAAAGCAGTTTTTGTGAGTGGCAATTAACAACTCGGACAGAATCGTTATAATTTGCAGTGTGACCACTATTACATAAGCCTTTTCAGTGATAAAATAATATAGTAGCGGCTACAGATCGTACATATGTATAAACTAATGCTATTATATTGCTTTTAGTTTCATTTATATACTAGGTCAATCCTTGCAGACATCTAAGGCCTCCTGCTTTTCTTCAGAAAGCTCCTTGCCCGTAGCGTCAAGCATTTGTCGGGCGAAGTCCGTGATGGTCAGACCCTGAACAATCTTCCACTGCCCATTGGCGGTGGTGACTGGGAATGAAAACACGACGTCACGAGGAGTTCCGTATGACCCGTCGGAGACAACACCCATGCTCACCCAGCGGTCTCCACTTCCCAAGAACCAATCCCTCATGTGATCAGAAGCGGCTTTCGCTGCAGAGAGAGCTGAGGACATCTTCCTTGCGGCGATGACGGCAGCACCACGCTTCTGCACTGTTGTGACGAAGGTAGACTTCAAGTAGGCATCATCATTGATAGCAGCAGGCACAGGCTTCTGTACACCACCAACAGTCACAACAGCATTTGATGGGTCGGGGAACTGAGTGGATGAGTGGTTACCCCAAATAATGACGTTCTTAACATTTTGCACTGGGACACCAATTTTAGCGGCCAACTGAGACTGGGCACGGTTCTGGTCGAGACGAGTCATAGCTGTGAAGTTCTCTTTAGGAATGGAAGGAGCATATTTAGAGCAAATGAGTGCATTTGTGTTGGCTGGGTTGCCAACAACAAGGACTTTCACATCCTTGCGGGCAACTTTGTCCATGGCTTGACCTTGCTCTTTGAAAATGCGAACATTGGCGGCAAGGAGATCTTTCCTTTCCATGCCCTCTTTCCTGGGCATGGCACCAACTAGGAATGCAGCAACAACATCTTTAAATGCTTCCTCAGGCTTGAAAGTCGGCAACACTCCGGCTAGGAGGGGCAGAGCACAGTCCGCCAGTTCCATGACTACACCCTCAAGGACTCCCATCATGGGGGCGATATCAAGAAGGTGCAGGTACACAGGCTGGCTGGGGCCGAAAACGGCACCAGATGCAATCTGGTAGATCAAGGAGTAGGCGATCTGGCCCGCAGCACCGGTGACAACAACTTTGACAGGTTCAGCCTGAAAATGAACAGAAAAATACAATGTAGCTTTATATTCCTAGTTTATTGTAGCAATAATAAACTAGCCATTCATTCAAGGTTATTGAAGCATCAATCATAATTACAATTTTTGAATGGAAAATAACACCACCTGGTACTTATAGATTTATCTTTCTGGGTACCATTATAGGGGGTGAATAGGAATGCACGGGTGAATGGGAACAAAACTTTGATTAGGTTTTAAACCACTTTAATGGTTCCAAACAAAGCATCATTTTTTTTAAGTAATTATTTAATATATTGGAGTACCTACTAGAATGCTATAAACAATTTTTGAATAATGTGAAAATCCCTTTCAAAGTTTTGTTTCTATTCACCCCTGTAGTCCTATTCTTCCCTTTTGATGGTACTAAATAAAATGTCCCTTATTAGAATCTTATAGCATAGAATAGAAGCAAGATAGCTGAATCCAATAACATTCTACTATTTAAAAATAGAATTTGTTTTCATAATATTTTCACCCGCATCCCACATATTTCCAAAACAAGACAAAAAAAAATCTACATTTACAAACTTGATCTTTTTCCAACAAAAATATGATACTAATTCCTTCAGTATTCATGTTTGTGCCGATCTTGTGCCAATGTTATTATTATGTAAGAGGTACAAAACAAGATCACTGCCAGAGAACTGTTAGCCATGTTACCATGGTTACAAAAGATAATTAAATCAAAAACTTTTAAAAGTTAAGGGTGAAAGAGAGAATGGATGGAACTTTTGGTTATGTCAAATTCTATAAATTAAGAATGAAGTACCCATGGCTAACTGTTCAATAAAAACCTGTTATTAATAGTCTAGGCAGTAACTATGCTAAATTATAATAGAGGATTATAGGCACCCTGCAAATAATAAGGAATTTGTATGAAGTTTTTTTTTATTATTACTTTATTTTATATTCCTCATATCGTTAGATTGTTACGTCTGTCGTAATAATCTAACAAATTAATGATAAAGAATCACCGCAACAACATTAAAGGTCAAACCAAAGTCAAAGCATCTTAGCAATTATAAAACTCACCATTTTTATGTTTTAGTAGTAGATTGTTCTTTAAACTATAAGAGATTTCTATTGCTTCTAATATCAACCGGCTGAACCTTCTTTTCGAGATCAACTGTGCCGAATCCCGCGCTAGGTAATAATGCGTCGTGTGAATGTGAAGAACTCGTGTACAAGTTAGCCCGGTGATCGGAATTGACAATGACAAATTGATAAAAGTCTTACAGCTGACAGAAGTTGTCACCTAGACTCGCCGACTGTCAAGAATATCAGTCGGACTCGCACACGCACTGGCCTTGGATGGATGTCACGTCATGTGGTTCGTGCGCTACAAAGCGAATCGTGCAGAGCACGCGTGCAAAACATTCAAACAAAAAATAATATAGCAAGAGACTGAGTGCAAAATTATTGAGAGTTGCAATGTTTTCATCAGTTTGTTTATACCACAGACTCTGTGGTATAAATTACTCTGTGGCACAGAGTTATAATACTCAAGAGTATGATTATGTTTTCTACTGAACGGATAATAGATATAATCTTATAAAAAGCATTGGTCCTATAATGTTGCTTTTGGACTAATTCTTTTGGAAAAACTCACGAACTAGGTATATTTAAGTAAAAAATATGACAAAAAATTTAATAAAATTTTCGATTCTGGAAAATTTGTAAAAAGATTTCTACTACGTACAAAAAAAATATTATCTCCCAAATCAACAACCCGTATGGAATAAAAAATCATATAATGCACAATAATTTTCACCGTCGTCGGCCACATCATCGCTTACCATCAGGTGAGATAGTGGTCAAGCGCGAGCCTATATAAAATAAAAAAAAAGAATTAATTATTTAGCAACACCAACTTGATATGCCAAGTGACATAACTATAACCTCAAAGTTCTTTTTAGGTAGTCTTAGCAGCCTTGATAGGTTTTGATAAAAAGTTCAGTGATTTTTTCGTTAATTGAACTGGAATTACTTCAATTTTTAATGTTTTAAAGATTCATAGCAACAATATGTCGTCGCTCTTAAGATCTACAAAGTTTGTGCGGTACTTCACTGGTGCGGCCCGAACACTTATCCTGAACACAGCCAAGACCGCAGAAGCGAGTTCTTTAATCAATCCTAAAGCTATAAGTGCCGCTAACAAGTGAGTAAAATATATTACAAATAAATAAATAAATAGTGTAACGTAGCTTTATATAAGTTTTATATTCCTTCAATTCTACAATTCAAATAAAAAGTTCAGGTGCAAATTTTAGTTTTTTGTGCCCAATGATAGAAATTAATATGAGCTAACGTAGATTCAGCTCTTTCTTTAGTTCATCGTACCGTAGATGACCCCTGACATTGAATTGTATTTTTGTATACCTTTTCATTGAAATAATGGTTAAGGTTATGATCTGGAACAAAAATTAAACAAAATTGCCATTGCTTATGTGAAACAAGTCGTGAAATGCAGGTGTGCTATTAAGATTTTCACTAAAGACCTACATAGTGAGAATTAAAACAATCTACATTAGTGGGGGCACTTATTGTTAGTCTGATGCAAACTGAAATTCAGCCCTGTCACCATCTTTGGACTAGACAATAGGGGAATAAAAGTTATATTCTTCAGCAAGAAAAAGCAGATACTACCAACAGCATTGATTCATTAATCTTATCAAACCCCTAAGAGAGGGTCATCTTACTGACCCAAAACTGTTAATGAAATAGGATTACTTCTTCTTCGTCCTTCCACTAAATATTATTTTTTACTTCCAGTGTTTTAATGAGAGACTATGCAACAAAGAAAAAAGAAAACTTAGAACCGCTGTTACAAAAACTAGATGCTGAAGTACGAAGATTTGGAAGAATCACTAAGAAGGACATTGATGAAATTCTTGATGAAATCAAATCGAAAAATGATATCACCAGTTCACAGTCCCTGTTGGTCATTAGATGTTGTGGTAAGAACTTTTATTTATTTATAGAATAAGACACCTTTGCCCAGCAGAGCAACATAAAGGCCAAATAAAATAAAAAATGTGAATGCAGCATCATACTCTTAAAAGAAGAAATACTTTAAAAAAAATTAAGGATGAGGAGGATTTAGTGTGAGGGCACAGATTAGAGAAGTTATTATGTAACAGATGTTTCAATTTCCAAGATTAAGTATGCAATTTTGGGCTCAATAACCGTGACGGTTGGGTAGAATCTGTGACTGCTCGTTTCTTGCGAGTGCGTGGTTGAAAGACCCCCTCGTCTTTCAACCACGCACTCCCTCTCTCACATGCGAGCGGTGACAATTGACTGGCGGAGTGATCACGAGACCACAAGAAAGTGTAGGCATTAATCGCTGTAAGTACGTTCGAGTTAAGGAGGGCAGGAAGAAGTTATATATTTCTGATCTCTCATGTAATCATGGTTAATATTATTTAAATCATTACTTTTTTACTGCAACCAATTCAGCCAAAATGTGTCAAGGCACTTCTCCCGACATAAACTACGGCACACACATACGTGTCCAATGCTGTTTCCCTACGCGGCGCCAGAATAAGTAGAACGATTTTTGTTTGTCATACAATTTATTCTATGAATAATCTTATGTTATGTGGTGATACGATTTCGTATTTATGTTTTTAAATTGATGATTAATTTTGAAAAAAAAATTATCAATTTATTGAAATAAAAATGTTTTTTGTTAATTTCATTAAAATATGTTCTTTTTTTAAATTAATAACTGACTTCCAAATTAAAAAAGATCAGAATGTAAAAAGAAATCCTATTTTTTTAACAAAATCATGTTTTTTTATCAACCCTGCATGTTATGAAATGTGCCAAAACGTGCTGCATCTTTGAAATTTCACAAAATTTTCTTCCAATTATCGAATTAGAATCTGATGATGATCCGATGATACCTATGAAGATGATCATCTTCATAGGTATACAAGTTGAAAATAAAAAAATTCTAGGGCTATAATCTAATAAGGGCTGTGTAAATAACCATCACTTTTTCATAAATTGATTAATACACTACATTTTGCTAGAATATAAAGTATCTTGGGTTTTTTCATGCAGCTAGCTATGTATAAAGTATCATATCCAGTAGGCAACATTTGACCTTGCTCATCATGTTGATTGGAAAAGAAGAACTTTTGTTGAGTATTATTGTTATTGTTGTCTCATCGCGTCATGTTGCGCGCCAGTTGGCAATGTCACCAAACATGTTGAATGTAATGTGTAGCCTGTCTGATTGCCTAATAGATTCGAGGCTGTCAAGTAAAATTTTAGTAAATTTAGTTAATTTGACCTATTAGTATGCTGAATGGTCTAGTCTAGTCTGAACACATGATCATCATCATCATCATATCAGCCGAAAGACGTCCACTGCTGGACATAGGCAACATTGACCGGTCCCACTAACCACATGATAGAGGACTTCAAATTGTAATTAGCCAACTCAAACTATCTTGCATATTTGTTTGAGAAAAATATGTTTTTTCATTTGTTTCTTTTCATAAACAGGTGAGCTGGTACCAGAGGAGTTACCAGAACAGAGAACACTTCTGGTTCAAAAGATATGGAGTGTGCTCACAGAGAGAGGGATTCCTATGGATATCTCTCACTACAATGCTCTGCTGAGGGTATACATCGAAAATGAACACCAATTCTCTCCTGCCAAGTTCCTTGAAGAGTTGGAGAGGAAAGGGTTGCAGCCAAACAGGTAATTGAAAAGGATTTTTTTTCACATTAACGGTTCAGCATAGGCATTTTTCCTACGTACGGGTACAATTCAATCTAGGGCGATCTAATCTTGACGGCTGTGAAATGCGCTACTTGCTGCAAAGAACCATCTACTCACTCCCTCGGTCACATGAATTTGCTACACACAGCACAGTGACTCAAGTACTGTTCAGAGCCGCCATTAAGCTTTAATCGTACCATACACAGCGTAAACAATGTTTAAAAGAGCTATAGTTTTTGATACAATTACAGTTGTTTTTTAAATAAAAGTTATGAAAATTGTATATCCTACTTCTGTATCACCAAAATACGCGTAAATGAAAATAAAGGTTTTTTTGCCTGTTTTACCACACTTATTTGGATTTTCTAAAAACAAAAATGAAGGGATAAATTGTACCTTTTTATTCAGGGTAACATACCAAAGACTGATGTGGCGTTACTGCCAGGAGGGTGACGTAGAAGGCGCTACAAAGGTGTTGGAAAAGATGCGAGAACTCAGCATGCCCGTCTCAGAACCCGTGCTAAATGCCCTAGTAATGGGCCATGCATTCCATGGGGACACTGATGGGGCTAAGGCTGTCCTCCAGACAATGGCTGGAGCTGGCCTTGAACCTTCTAATCGCACGTACACTCTGCTGGCCTGTGGGTACGCCAAAAAGGGTGATATTAATGGCATTCAGGCGACAATCAAAACTGCAACCGAAAAAGAAGCATTATTAACAGACAGGGTAAGATTGATTTTTACTATCCATACTAATCTTATAAATATGAAAGTAACTCTGTCTGTCTGTCTGTCTGTCTGTCTGTTACCTTTTCACGCTTAAACCTCTGAACCGATGTAAATGATATTTGTTATGGAGATAGTTTGAGAACCTGGGAAGGACATAGGATAGTTTTTGTCCTGGAAATCGCTTACCATCAGGTGAGATAGTGGTCAAGCGCGAGCCAATTGATAATAAAAAAAATAAAAAAAAAACATCTTTTAGGGGTCGGACATAATTTCTCAAGCAAGGCGGAGCCCACACCAATAATATTTTGGCGCGATGTAAAAAAAAAGACTTCAAAGTAATAATACTACGCAGGCGAAGTCGCGGGCAACAGCTAGTTATAGTATAAATGCAGAATGATATCTGTTTCTTCCAATGAAATATGTTTTATTTATGTGATTGTATTTTAACTTTGCAAATTTTTCCATTTTAGGATGTTCTAGAAATCATTGAACATCTAGCCATCAGTGGACATGGTGACAATGTGGAAGAACTGATCCCACACTTGCAAAAAGGTATCGGCTACAATCAAGATGTCTGCAATGTCATACTGAGACTACTCAATAAGGGACAAGAACAAACTGCAAAAAAAGTCATGAAAACAATGCCGAAATCAACAACCATCGAGGATACTCCATTCAAGGGCGCATTCTTTGTGAAGCAGTTACTTAGGCTTAACAAACCTGCTGATGAAGTGATCGAAACCTGCAGAGAGTTGCAGAACGATGGGCTGGTTCCAAATGCTTTCTTCATCGCAACTGACGGGGCTCTTCAACATGGCCAAGTTGAATTGGCAAGAAAACTGTTCAAAGAACTAAAGAATGAAGGTCGCGAAATCAGACAGCATTACTATTGGCCATTGTTAGTGGCCAAAGGAAAGGAAAATGATGAAGAGGGCCTTCTGCAAATTCTAAAAGAGATGTCCAGTGACGGAATTACTGTTACTGGGGAAGCTTTAAGAGATTACGTAATTCCTTTCTTAATCAAAAAAGATACACCACAGAATGTATTAACTAAACTACAAATCGCAAATGTACCAGCAATACATGGAGCAAGAAACTTGATGGTGGAGCTATTAGATGAAGGAAACCTAAAACATGCAGCTGAAATAGCTATGTTGTATCGTCCGTGGGGCAACTACTCTCTTGTTGCTAGGTCCCTTATCCATTCAGTGACCAAGACAAAAGATATCGATAACTTTGCAACAGTACTTCATGTCATTAGTAGTAAACCTCCAACGCAGGCGCAGGCTGAAGAGGACTCCGTCCAAGACGAAAGTCAAGGTGAAGAAAATAATCAACTCCAAGAAGTAAGCCGCATCGTTAGGTCGTCAGTCAAAGGATTGGTTAGACCTGAATTGGCAGAAAAGCTTTTGCAAGCTGTTTACTCCAAGGGCTTAAGAATAACCACTGAAGCAGCAGAATCCATAGAACAGTTTCTTGGTGAGAGCATGACGACGGATTTGTCGCAGTTATTAACCAAGTTGTCGACGTCTGAAATGGAGCCGATTCCTATTGAGAACCAGCGCAGGTCGGGCGGCGTGCGAACCACCGCTCAGATGGAGAGTCAGTTAGTACAACTGAAGGCCAAGGGTGTCGCCAACCTTACGCGCATACAGAAACAGTTACTTGTTGCTTACATAAAAGAAAATAATGTAAACAAGGTGAACAGTTTCTTAGAGGAGTTAAAAGCATCTGACTTTGAACTAACAACAGCAACTCTGGCACAGCTGTTTGAATTTTATTGTGAAAATGATGAAATTGAAAGGGCTGAAGCGTGCAAAGCACAGATCGCGAAAAAGGAGCCAGATTTTCTTTTAAACAGATACAAGTTAATGCAGATGTCGTTTGCTTTGATTAGAGCCAACAGATTCGATGAGGCTGTGGCATATTTGAGAGATAACAAACAGACGGAGGAAGGTGCAGGCTTTATGATCAATTCAAAGTGCTGGCAGATCTTGAACACATTAGCAGAAAAGAAAAATGATACTCATGTAAGTTAACTCTATGAATTTTACTACTGTTATACCAAGTAACGACTTTCCTACCACTTTCGGTGTATCAACAAGTAATCAACTAATAGGGATGT
The DNA here is from genome assembly GCA_947562075.1 of Orthosia gracilis. Taxonomy (NCBI): domain Eukaryota; kingdom Metazoa; phylum Arthropoda; class Insecta; order Lepidoptera; family Noctuidae; genus Orthosia; species Orthosia gracilis. The sequence continues at coordinate 33,272,515 of OX387266.1, forward strand.
TGACAAAAGATATCTATTTGGTCCGTCGGTTAGATAACCTAAAAATATTGGACATGTATTTTTTCTTTTGCCACATAAACATAAAATTTCGACGATACAGTGCTTTGAAATATAGTGTGACTTCACGGTGTGCTTCACTTTATACTGACAAAATGACGTCACAAGCCCCCACTCCTGAACTTTGATGTAAACAAAATTGCTTGTAAATTTTAATTTATTTAATAAATCAAAATATACAGGTTCAATATTATTTGATAACCTTACTGACGGACTAAATAGAATTATAATTTTTTACCCAGGAAACATCCCAATTGAATTAAACAAGTTTAAAACAGTATTATTCGTCAAAAATCAGTAAAAGGATCTTACTTTTATTCCAGGTAAAAGAAATGACAAAGACCCTCATTGATTACAAATACATTGAGCCTTCAAACGTCATCCTGGGACCTTCAATCAAAGTGCACTTACTGATGGATGACATAGACGGTGCCCTCAAAGAGTTTGAGAACAGCTGCAAACAATATAGAAGTACTCCGTGGAAGGGAGAGCTGATGAAGGCACTTATCATGAGGGAGGATGCTGCCAAACTGCAGTGGCTGGCAGATCTTAGTACACAGGTATAGTATGCCCAATTTTTAGGGTTCCGTACCCAAAAGGTCCAAATGAAGCCCTATTGCTGTCACTCAGGTTTATGTCTTCTGTCACACAGATTTTACACCCAAACGGTTGGAGCTACAGCCTTCAAATTTTCACAGTATAAGCATCTTCTTGGCCCAAAGCCATACAAATTGTCAAAAAATATTTTTAAGGGGGTCTCCCATACAGCTAAAGGAATGCGCGAAAAAATTTACCTAACCCATCGTATCGTTGTTTAGAGCTCGTTGAGTAGATAAATACTGTATTTTTTGTTTTAAAAATATTGGAAAACAAAGAGATGAGAAGCCACCAAAGTCAGATTTTACAAAAAATTTGTTCCGATTTTTTTTGTTAACTTCCCATTGACTTCCAACTTGAAATATTGTGATAATGTTTATTATCTTATATCTCACTAATATTATAAATGCCAAAGTTTGGATATATGTTTGTTACTCAATTACGCCAGAACGGCTGATCGGATCTGGATAAAATTTGGCACAGAGATAGATCTTAGTAGAACTTTTTATCCTGGCAAAATGTACGGTTCCCGTAGGACAGTTTCCGAGTTTTACACGCACTTGGCCGTTTCTTAAACTTTACTTAAGTAGTAAAAATACTAACTTTGAAACATGTCTAGTGTTCGCAAGCGCGCCTGCTGAAGTTGATGAACTAGATTTGATCCTTCGGTTTGACAAAGTATTATTGGTTTTCCAAAGACAATTTCTCAGTAGCAATCTAGAGTTGTGCCAGGGGTCTACTCCCAAAGCACGAAATCCGTAGTTTCGGCCTTCGTAACGGGCTGTTCCTATTCCGTATCACATACGGACGCATGACTCGTTCGGGTCCAGAACTACACTAATGAATGACAACACAATTTGACAGTTGACTACCCCCGATGTGTTTATACCCGTCCGAAAAATTGAATCATTACGTAGTAGGGTTCACTCTGAATTGCCGGAGTACTTTCGGACGGGCCCGTAACTTCCTTGACGGAGTTAGGTAGTAGATTTATGTATTCATTTATAAAAATAGTGTAGCATAAAAGGTTCTAACAAATGCGGCTTTCAGTCATTATACTCATTAGACTAAATCAATATTGTGGCTGATCTGAACACCTATCTAAACACTTTAGGGGAACATGGTGATATTACTTCATCATCACGATCCTCAGTCGTTACGGTAGTTAGAACCCAGGCAATCCAAGTCGATTCTTGCCAAGGGCACGGGATCCCAGCGCTAAGAAAGAAAATTTGGTTCAAATAAATCTCACTAGATGACGCGAAATGCACCGATTTGTGTATATTGAATTGTGTGTAAAATTAACATTTTCTGGCATTGAACATGAAAATTGTATTTTCTTATTTAATCAATTCTCTTAAGCACAAAATTATGGAATATTGGGCTCTTAATTCACGTTCCAAAGTTTATTTCAACGGATCATTTAAAATTGATTCCAATAGATAGCGCAGTCTTAAATATCTGCATGCCACTCGATTTTTTACATTTGTATTGTAACACATTTTGGTACAATGAAACTGTAAAAACGTGCAAAAAAATACTATAAAATAAATCGTCACTGTATTTAAAGAAAAAAATTGTCACGAACCAGGCAAACCCTTTTACTTACAGGTCGCTGCTAACACCGTCTATAACCGTGAAACGGAACCGAACGCGATCGAAGTACTTATAAAAATAATCAGCTTATTCAGACGTAATACTCTAGTTACGTCGGCACGATTTCTTTTTATGGAATGAGGCTTCTGTATGCTAGTATTATATTATCTGTGCTACAGTCTTATTATAAACGTCATTTTTTATCTGTGTTTTCTCATATAATTTCAGGTCCACGGCGAAGTGAACATTCTCCACGACTTGGTGCTCGCGTTCGTGGAGTGCGGTCGCTTGCGTCAGGCGCGCCGCATTCTCGAGACTCCCGGTCTGCAAACCCGCCACCGACGCCTGGAAGACGCCTGCCAGAGATATGTTGAGGTAATGGTCTTATTTTGAACCTTATGCACACACACTCACAAATAACACATAATTCTTGCGCTGCATGCCCAGTTACTTGGTTACGGGAAGCCGCTGTATGCGAAACGCACCGGTCGATGTGGCGACACTCACACACACACACGGGAGGCCTATGTCCAGCAGTAGACGTTTTTCATCTGAAAAATGATGATGATGTTGATGCCCAGTCACTTGTAGTCGGGTAGACCTAATGACTGCGCCAGTAAATGGTGTTAGCGTAGCCCAAAGCATAGTCCATCCAAAGGTTGTCTTGAAAAGATCGCTTTTAGCGATAAGGCCGCCCATTGTGTCACCCAGTGTAATGTTTTCTTCGTCTATACTTTCTGTAACTAATATGGTGTACATAATAAAGAGTATTCTACTCTAAGGACTTGGCCATACGAACAATTTAATTTAAGTAAAAACTAGCTTTTTACCCGCGACTTCGTTCCCATTACCCAACCCATATAAGGTTACCATTCGTCCTGATTTGTCTGGCCATGTCCGGACATTTGGCCTCCTGTTCGAACTCTGTCCGGCCTTCTAATTTGTCCGGCTTTTTTGCTTGGATGGCAAAATTTTGTTTTTTTTTTCATACAATCACGGCTATAGCTATCCTCAAAGAATATTTTCTTGTTTCATATTTTACAGAGCGCGGTATTTTTGTAGTCGGTTTTCGTTTAGAAACTTTTTTTGTTACTAAAATAGCCGGACTTTTTTTTAAATTCCAGTATTTTGTCAGCACTTTTCAATTTTCGAAATAACCCTAAATCCACAGGACACCTTAAATATTTCGGTATGAAAACTAACTTTTCGGAATTGGAACACGAATGTCAGAAATTTCATTAAAAAGCAAACATTTGAAAAAATATTAGACTAATATTCGACTTTAATACGCTAAGAAGATGTTACCAAATCAATTGTTGTGTTATTTGAGGTCGGCGCAGCTTGTTTTCTGCTTCCGTACATTTCTTATCATACTATAATATCCATCCATTGTTATTTTTTTGTTTCTACGAAAATGACCTCATTTTAATTGAATTCCAGGAAGGCAAATCAGAATATCTCGAAGGTTTACTCGAAGCTACAAAGGAGTTGTCAAACATTGACCGCTCCAACATCTTCTACCACCTGCTCATCACTTACTGCAAAGCTAAAGAAACCGACAAAGCCCTCGGACTTTGGACCCTCCTACAAGAAGAGGGCGAAATCCCCAGCAATCAATTCCTTTCATATCTCGGCAAACATTTGAAATCGCAGAACAGAGAAGTACCATTCGTTATACCAGAAGAAAAAACTAGCAAACCGGGTAAGACCCGAAAAGGCGACCTTGTAGAAAAAATCGTGACGCGTAGAGAACCATCAAAACCGACCAAAAACGATGTATCCACTCATATCGAAACCATGACCAAAGACGGACAACTCTCACAAGCAATGGATGTCGCTATGAAATCAATCGAACATGGAGTAATCCCTAAAACCAGTGTCTTGAAATTCTTACTAAAATCATTGGCTGACGCTGGTAACGTGGAAAAAATACAACAGTTGGGCAAATACATAAACGATTCACTAAAGCGCCGTATTACATACGATGATAAGTTAACTTTGGCAGTATTCACGCGAGGCGCTGGCGCACAACATATCGACAGTTTACTGGAGTCAGCGAAATCAGCTAAAACAGAAGAGGAATTAGACGATTTGTTGAGAAAGTTCCCAAGGAGCGGTGCACTCGCAACCGCTATTCAAGATAGCGAAACTGTTACCAAATGTAAGTATTGAGCTGGAATATTATCTGCCCAAAGTACTTCTAAAAATATTGAGTTTTTATAGACGTATATCTCTCACCCAAAATCCCACAATAGGGACAAAGCATGTATTTTTTATTTTCTAAATGAAATACTTATTAACAAATATGAAAGATTTTTTTAAATAACTCGATCAGAGACGAAGTTATAAAGCGTCAAAGTTGAGAATTAGAAAAGAGAAGTCTGACGTGCCACTTGACGGCAGATGGTACGACGCCATCTACATGCTGCCATAAAAAACGGCTTTTTCGTAGAGAGTCACATTTCTTTGTATTGTTATATCCACTTCGTTTTCCGATCAATATTGATTCTGTATTCACTATTTTAGGGCAGATTTCACCAATGAAACTAATCGCGATTAGTTCAACTAAACTCAGTTTATGCAAATACAGCGTTCTGATTCGTAGTTTTTCAGCAGCCTCAACCAATCTCCTTTTGTTTTCGACCCTTAGTCTTTTTATTTCGATCAATTTTGATTCTGTATTCACTATTTTAGTCTTTTTATTGATAAAGGTCAAATAACAAACATTATTTTCATGCAATTAAAAATGTTTTTTTTTCTCTTGTATAGGTAACCAAATTGCCGAACTTGCCGCAGAGAAAGGAAAGTTCCTGCCAGCCAACCTGTTATGGATGGAACTCGTATTAGCTGGACAAGAGCAAGAAGCCGAAAAGATTTGGACAAAATGGCTGACTAACGCACCTGTCGTCGTATTCAGAAGATTATTGCAAGAGAGTCACATAAGAGGACAGCCAGAAATCATTGAAAAACTTATCGCATTATTGAAAACAAACAAGAGCTTATCATTGGCGTCGTTGGGAAATGCGTATTCGCGTCTTATTAATTATTATCTGCTTGAAAATAAATCAGAAGTCGCTGAAGAAGCTTTATCCGCGGCGTTAAAATTAGGCCTGAAGTCGGAACACTTAAACAAAAGTACTCTAACAAGACTGAAGTCTGCAGTAGAAGAATCTGGAAGGGTGTTCAAGTTCTCCATCTGATTCTAAATAGTAATACGCCATGTGGCTTCGCATTTCAATATAAGCGTTCATCTTTGTAAAAGTATTGTATTTGTATAACATTGTATACTATTCACTAAACTTTGTTGATGTCTTAGTACAATGATGTTACTAATGAGTTTCAAAGCATGTTTTGCTACTACTAGGATATCGGAACCATGTTTTTATGATGTCTTGTTTGTTGTCGCCATATTGTAAAAAATGTAGATGATTATTCACTAACTACGGACATTAAAATTATGAATGTGAACTGAGAATTGAAATGCATCTGTAGTAGTTAATTTTAGTTATTAATAAATTATTAGTTAATAATTTACAAGTTTTATTTCCCAACTACGGCGAAGCTAAAAGGAAGGGTTTTGATTTTAGCAGACTATGTATGTATGTCGTCATCATCTTCCTGTCCTTGTCCCATGTTACTTGGAGTCGGCGCAACACGTTTTCTTCTTCCATATCGTCCTGTCCCCCGTCACGCCATCACTGACTCCCTTTTCTTTCATATCACTTCCCTTGACACAGTCCATCCATCTTTTCTTTGGCCGTCCCCTCGCCATCCATCCACATTTATATTCATAACTCTTTTAGTAACATGCGTTTCATCCCTCCTCATCTCATGACCATACCAGGACGAACGGTTTCTTTTCAACTTTTATATTTACGTATGTTCCTCCATAGCGCCTTAACTATTCATCCGATTTTGATGAATAAAGTGTCAATCGATTCGTTATTATGGCCCGGGTAACAAAGGCAAAAAAATATCCGTAGTCAAGTTACAGTTTTTAAACTTTTTTTAACAAAAACCCTTTGTGTCACCCGCCAAGTTCGTCGTGGCCTTATTTAAGCTTCGTGTGTTCTCTCAAGTTTAGTGAAAGACATGCAAAACCTATAAAAAGTTGATTTCGAACTTTTGCTACGTCAACGAGAGGCTGCATCGACTTCTGGAAAATGCCGCGCGCTTTAAACAGCGCTATTGCACCAATCTCTCAACACGGCTCCAAACAGTGTCATTCTAACGTCGATAGCTAGACATTTTGGTAGCGCATTATGACATTTCTTTTTGAATTATCAACAATCCTTAGCGCTGATATAATATCACTTCGTTTCTAAACTCTGGGATCTAAGAAAATAATGGCTTATTTACATTAGGTCGTTTTAATAACCGATTCGGTTGCAGCGCTGCAGGTCGAACCGACAACTTAAATGAATACGGTCGCCGTATTCGGTGGCCGACTTAATGTAAACAGCCCAATTCAGTTAACCGATCCGGTTCAACCGAAAGTGGTCACCTTTGCCGACCTAATTTTAACGCATCGTAATGCACGAAGCTATAAACGGCAAAGACCGATCGACTCCGACTCGATTCTGTCCACATTACAAAGTTAAGATCGACCAGAGTTTATTTAGCATCGTAAGATACTCTCACCTTTTGTGGTCAAATGATAGGGTGATCGGTGATCCTATCAGAAGTTGAGTAATTATCTGAGCAACTTGCATAAATATTAAAATAGCTGCTATCTACGACCAAACGCCGATTTTAACATAGCTAGAACAAGCAATCGTGAAACACGCGACGACCGCAACGGCACCTGAAAAAAAATATTGTGTGTATGGGCCCTTATAGTCGTTGCCATTAGAACAATTTTTTAGGGTACAGGCGTTTCTAGCGTTATGCCGCGGTCCCACGACCTGATTTATCACATGCAAGATCGCGCCAGGACAGGCGGACAGGCCGTGGAAACCGACGCGTCCGATGAAACCTGTGGTGGCCTGTCGTCGCCCGTCTGATCCATCGGGATTCGGTAAGTGCAAATTCGCGTAGGCGCGTGCTATTCACTCCAATGATTAGCCAACATCTCGTAAACACGTGGGCCGATTTATATTATTTATACGGATAAAATGGTACGTCAATACGGATAAAACTCTCATTTGAGACCGAAATCACCAAAATATATCCAAAAACATATATTTTCAAGTTAAGTAATTATAAAATATTTTATAATTGTTTATTGGAATGACGTCCAGCAGGCCCCACCAGGCCGACTCGCGTCGTGTGAACACACGGCACGGGCCGCGACCGGCGACAGGCCGTGGGACCGTGGCATATCAGTCAGGCTGCTCAGGTCCATCCTAATCGCTAGTAAGATTCTTATTTTTCTTATTCTTATATTAAAAAAACGTTGCCCCACACTAGGAATTTCTTCCTGTATCGTGGGTGCGTTTACAAACATATAAACTCACATACACAAACACCCAGAGCCGGAACAACTATCTGTAGATCATACAAATATTTGTTCCGTGCGGGAATCGAACCCGCGACACGCAGCACAGCAGTCAATCGCTCAACCACTGCGCCAACCGTGCGCCACCAATATACTAATCTTTGCCGCCACACGGCGATAGATAAAGGTGAAGCATGTGTAGTTACCTCTCATTATACTACGTTCACACACAACGACTCGTGTCGGCTTCGTCTTACTAACGATGTCATTTCATCTCAAGTCCATACAGACCCTAACACATTTTTTGAGGCTCATATCTCGATAGAAATCTGTCTGTTGTATGTAAGATTATTTATAACACCGCATCCAATCGAAGTCGCTACATGTGTACCTAGCCTTATGCACGCACCGCTACGATAATCCTGATGCAAAACTTTGTGCGTGTTTAGTTTTAACTCCATTATGCCTCGTAAAATAATATTTTGCTTTTATAAATGACTCGCTAATATTATTGATTATTGGTAGGCTTTATTCAATGTAACTTATTTTCTGAACGAGACGCCGCCGACGGAAACGAGTTTTGGCGGGAAAGTAAGCGTCAGTTCGAGTGAACATTTTCAATTTTCTTTCTTTTCGCGCTCGCGCTCTTATCAACTTAGTTGGTAGCTCACGAAAAGTTGTAAAATTATTTCAATAATTTGAATTTCAAGGAAAAATGTTTTATCCTGTAGATTCTTTGAAAAGAGGCGGCAGATTTTATTTGTGTTGGGTCGCAGATTCATGGCCTTTACGTTTTGCTACTATTACTCACAGGCAGCTTTGGTCTCAAGATATTCGAACAATATGGTAAGTAAATTACTTGCAGTGTGCCAATTTGTAGCTATTCATTTGTCTTTGTTATCTCACTGTTTATTTTTGCATTTTAGTCATGATTTATTACAAGTTATGACGAATGAGTCTGGTCGTCCCGCCAACCGATTTTCTCTACGCCTAAGTTCTCAACTTCTCCGAGGATTAGTAAGAATGTACCATAGAAAAGCCACCGTTTTCTTAGGTAAGCTTAAGTAGACAACTTATAGGTATCTAAATATTTTCTGAAAACATTACTTAAGTAAAACTTACTTGGGTCGTTTTCAAGCTAGGCGACATCTAAATATGTTTGCCCAGTTTCAAAACGCCGCGCTTTTGTTTGGTTAGGCAATTATTACACTTAAATACCTATGGATTGATATACTTATAATATGTTATGTTCTATTTTAGTTGAACTATGCATGATCAACGCAAATGTAATGAGACATTCCAAAAAAAAGTAAGTAGATTTCTATATTAAATACAAATTTCAAATATACACTTATGTCAATAAGTAGTGGATCAACAATGATTAAATTTAACAATTTATTATACTTAGAAGAATTTACATCAACTATCTAAGTAATATCCTATTATCACATATTATTGATGTAGTTAGTACTTAATCCTAGTGCACACAATTACAAATGGCATATTATCTTAGATGGAATATCCATGAGGTTGTGGGTGTGGAAGACCAAGAAGTGAGACGGCCTCAGCTTCAGCAGCTGGTGGTTCAAGAGATAATTGAAGAGCAACCTGAAAATGAACAGAAGATTGAGGAAATGATACAGGTTTTTAGAGTTTTCATTTTGAAAACTATAGGTTCAACTAGTTAAACTATTATGTAGTTTTATTATGCAAGAGAACTTTTCTAGGAATACCTACAATATGTAAATAAACAATTAATTGAACAGTAGTTAGTGCTGTACATTAAAATTTGTAATTGTTTGAATAACACACACAATAACACACCTGTATTCCCTAAATGACTAGGCAGAGAGTTTCCAACCCTAAAATTTTGGCTCTTTAAAAGTTATTCATACTTGATAAAATTCTTACAACATGTACAAGTAGTACAGTAGTTGTATAGCTTTTATAGTTTTATCAAGATATATATCTTCTTTCTTATAATTTTACAAATCAAAATGTTTGCTTGCAGCAAAGTGGCAATCTTGTCTCAAACATTGCTGACATAACACTCAAAGAGACCACTATTGCTGAAGTGTTACTGCCACAAAATGTAAGTTTTCTTTTTAACTCTTGTGTTCTTTATAGTTATTATATGCTATCTTCAATAATATTCAACAGAAAGGTAAATAGGTAATGCTGGAATGTAAAAGAAAATAACATGACACACACAACTGTACTCTAGTTTGGGTAATCAGGTACAGTTGGTCTATATATTTCACGAAGTCGTGTTGGTCTTTCGCGATCTTTCTTTTGCATATAGAAGAAGAAAAATTATTTATTTGTGACCCGCACAGGAGACACTAGATGCACATTGTTTGTGTGTGCTCAGACGATATCACAGGGTCCCAGCGCTAATAATGAAAATTTGGATCAAATAAATGTCACTAGATGGCGCGATATGCATCGATTTGTTATTGAGTTACGTGTAAGATTTACATTTTCTAGAATCGATCATAAAAATTGTATGTTCTTTTTTAATCAAATCTCTCCTGGACGCGCAAAATTATGGAATATTGGGCTCTTAATTCACATTTCAAAGATTTCTTGAACGGATCATTTAAAATTGATTCCAATAGATGGCGCGGTTTTAAATTTCTGAGGCATGCCACACGATTTTTTTAAATTTGTATTATAACACATTTTGGTACAATGAAACTAAAAAAGTACTATAAAAGAAATCGTCACTGTATTTAAAGAAAAAAATAGTCACGAACTGAGAAAACCCTTTCACTTGCAAGTCGCTGCTAACACCATCTATAACCGTGGAACGGAACCGAACGCTATCGAAGTACCTACTTATAAAAATAATCATCTTAAATAGGGGGAAAACGCTAGTTACGTCGGCACGGTACCGTTGTATGGGATGAGGCATGTGTATACTAGTATTATATTATCTGTGGCGATACTGAGCCCTCCCGAGCTTACGCTCTCAGAAACTATGTGCATGTGCATCTACACACACCACTAAGACTAGAAACTAACAAACTATGTGGGGGTTAGCAAAAACTACTAGAACTGTCTTTATCTTAATATGTTTGAAGAAAATCTATCTACTTTATTTATAAAAAGAAGGGTGCGGTTCAATGATGTGGTGATAGTTTTGTTAGTTTTTCGCCTTCGTTTCTTTTCTAATTCAATTTGGACGTTTTTGGGCGAGATCGTGTGTCCTCGTCTTGTAATAATAAATTGTTCAATATCTCCTAAATTTATAATACCTATAGGTAAATGGTAATACTTTAAGTGCGAGAGAGTACACGTCGTCGAGAACCTATGCTATCTCGCTCACAATGTTCGCTTAGTCTCCATAAATTTACTTAGTAGTGCTTGCTAGTGCTACAGGTAGAATCAAACCTAATGGCGACTCGGCACACTCCGCGAGCCGCAGCACAGCAAATTCATGTGACAGCGGGAGTGACTAAAGTTGTCACAAAATAAAAGGCCCGTTTTGACAGCTATAAAAATACTTAATAATAATGAAACTTGATGCTTGCGAAGGATACCTACTCGTTGTTATAGTGTATGGGTAACATAGTAATTAATTAGGATTATGAATTTGATTTTTCAATTTCTTACGTAGAAATTGAAAAATCAAATTAAAGTAGTTATTACGGCATGTAAAATGAGAAACGTCAACGGACTTCTTAGATTGTGACCACTTTACTGCGCAGCAAAATGTAAACTTCATAGGCGTCATTAAGTTTGAATCGACCTATACTTCCTTATCTATAACTTAAATACCTGCACTAGGCCCGTGAGGAGCATTAAAGCCCCTTTCATAGTGAATGCATGTATCCGTGCCGTCCCTGCAGAAGAATGTATGAATGCTATCATCTTCATCTTAAAATTAATAAACACTATGATCTCAATCTTCCATATCCCAGGACGGTTTCGGGGAAGAGAATCCAGAGCTAGCTCTCCAGTTCTTTCAAGACCGCACTCTCGAGCAGATGTTGGTGCAGCCGGACGTGTCCACAGCGCATAGCGGTCTGGAAGTCGCACTCGACATCACCGACAAGTCGCACGACAAATCGCGACTTATGCATGCGCCTGCGCAAATGGAGAGGATATCCGAGCATGACGTAACTCTGTTCAGAAAATGTATGGTTTTTTATGTTTTAAAATATTTAAGTACCTTAATAATAACGGAATTAACTTTGTATAGTTATTTACCTGTGAATGAATTTTGGAATTAGTACAAGCTTTTTGTTTTAGCTACCGGAGAGGAACTGATGCCTGAATTTGAGAAAGGTAATTTTTTTTAAACTTGTCATGCTAGAGACAAAAGCACATTAATTCTGTGTAAATATACTAGATTTTCATGACAGTTAGGTACAGCATATATCCTGAAATCCAATGGCCCACACCGTATCTAAACTCATTCATACAGCAGCCGTATTGCGTAATTGAATACGGCAGCGCAGAGTTTGACCGCTATCCAATCGACCAATCATAAGCGAAATGAATGACGCGAAGTGGATTTCCGTCTGTGTGATTAAACTTGTCATGCTAGAGAAAAAAGCACATTAATTCTGTGTAGATATACTAGATTTTCATGACAGTTAGGTACAGCATATATCCTGAAATCCAATGCCCACACCGTATCTAAACTCATTCATACAGCAGCCGTATTGCGTAATTGAATACGGCAGCGCAGAGTTTGACTGCTATCCAATTGACCAATCATAAACGAAATGAATGACGCGAAGTGGATTTCCGTCTGTGTGATTGGTCGATTGGATAGCGGTCAAACTCTTTGCGTTGCCCTATTCACTTACGCAATACGGCTGCGGGTAAAAGGATGAGGCCTTTTATTTCTATTGAATTCCTTTTTATTAACCTATGAATTCCTACAGACATTCCCGAAATACCTGAAATCCCGCCTCCTGAATTGCCTGTTCCTGAACCAGATAAGTTAGTGTTTTTATTTTTGAACGGTAATCGAGTGTGTAGAATCCTTACATAACTAAAAACTAACGACCATATTGTCAGGCCTGTAAATCCTGTAATTCTCTGACGTGCAGATACCTACCACACACTACTTAGGCAAAGAGCAAGGTCCTGGGTTTTGTACCCTGAATAGTCATCAGATTCACACGCAGATACCCAGATATTCAACCCAGGAACTGACGTTCGAGATGCAAATTTTTATTGTATTAATCATACTTATAAAATATTGCTCTATCTAGGCCTCAAGAAATGTTAGTACCGGAAGCTCCTGCTCATGTTGTCGAAATCGAACCTCCAAAAATACAAGAGCCCGTGGAAATTGAATTAGAGGTAGGTATATTCCGCAAGTAAATAGGCTTCATTTTTGTTAAATTATTTCTCATTAAGAAGCCATGAAAAACAGGCCATTATTTTGCTCACTATAGTAATGAGCTCTTTCGACCTTCTGGTTGTGGTTAGACGACTTTTATAAAAATATACTTATAGCACAAAATATTTAAAAAAAAATTGATAAATATTTTATTTTTATTTAACAGTAGCATTTGTTCGGTTTAGGAATTAGAAGAAGTTGCACCACATGTGAAAAGGCGTAAGTTCAGAAATAAGTTGATTATCGATAAGAAGACGAAGATTGGCCCAAATACCTTCCGAGCTAGGATTGAAAATCCGCTGGTGGAATTACGATGCGAGGTACCAACTGTAATAAAATAAAGATCGTAATAAAACGTTCTCAACAGTGTAAAATCCTTTTAAACACACGCTTTAACAGATTCACTGTCCATATAGCAAAAACAATAATTAAAAAAATCACAAAAGCCATATGTGTGACATGGGATTGCGAACCTGTAAAGTTATCTGTGGTTGCCAAAAGGTTCTATCAATTTCCTTTCTGATGTTAAACTACCCGCATTTTCTCTACAAAGGACAGTTCGGACGACATCATTGTCATTCGCGTGCCTGCGGATATATATTTTCGGCGACCTTGTCACGGTGGAGAAAAGATAGTGTCTAATTTTGGATTCCCTATTTCGCACCTTTTCGCCCGGAATCTTGGAGTCATCTCAGCACAGCCCCTAGCGGATCGAGAAGAGGAGGTGAGTACTATTAGTACTAGCATATTTGCTAGTCAAGTACTAGACTAGGATTGTTTTATAAAATGTTGCTCATTCATGAATTTCGATTTATCTGAACTCAACGACCGTATCCGATCTTAATTACTGATCTAGATTCATTCGCCACATTGGCAATTCAAATATCTATTTTCTATGCAATGATTTTTATGATAAATGTTTATACACGAAAAAAAAAGATCCCTCAAAGGCCGATAGAAGAACCCGCAGCCATATTGCGTAATGAATTCGGCAAGGCAAAGAGAACAATCGACCAATCACATGCTCGGCAATCCACATCGCGACATTCATCTCGCATGTGATTGGTCGATTGTTCATACTCTTTGCCCTTTGCCTTGCCGAATTCATTGCGCAATAATGTACGATTTCCACCAACCGGGCGACGCAGCGCGTCGCCGCGGATGCGCGATCACGCGCCCGTAGCCGACCGCGTCCGCCCAACGGATACAATCTGCTGGAACAAGGGCGCAAGCACGCGCGTGCTCGCGAATCCCCTAGCATGCTCTTATCGACTAGAGTAGCTTTCGTGTCGCAGTCAGTTTCAATTAACAGATAAGATTATCATCTGTATCCATATTCATTTTGCAAAAAATAAATCACGTCAGTCTACAGTTTAACGCACAACTTGAATGATTCCACTTGCCGGCCGGCGTCAACAAGAAGCGCGCGCGGCGGTAGCCGAGCGGAGCCGACCGGACGCGACGACAGCCGAACGCCGCCGTCCACGTACGCGAGGAGCCGATCGGCTGCCGCGGCGTCCATACGCAGCCGACTGGCTGACGCGGCATATGCGCGGATCTAACCGAATTCCAAGCAGTGTAAAAGCCATGAAAACATGAAACAATACTATTGTATAGAAGCCTGAATTTCCTTTAGCACAGTGTGAAATGCACTCCGGCGCGCCCCGTTTGGTAGAAATCGTACATTAAGGCTGCTTCTAGCTTCCTCAGCTAGTCCTAACATCATTTTCGTTTGGTAATCTTTATAAGTATATTTCCAGCAATTCACAGAAGCCATAAGACAACAGTCTCCCCGTACATTCCCGAGATCGGTGCTCGAGAATATAGAAGAGGAGCAAGACGCACCTATCGTTCAAGACAGACCCGAGATTCTAGTGGAACTGCCCAATCCCGAAGGGAACATTACTTTGAAAGAACTGACCATGCCTGAACCTCCACGAGTCAGTGTTCCGATGGATCTGGATATCACGGAAATGCTCACTCAGAAGGTGGAGACACTGTCGCAAGCGCGCAAGAGGACGGCGGAACACGAAACAGTTGAAAGCGTAAGCACAGATAATATTGCTATTTTTAAGGTCCAAGGTTATAATGCGATTTTCAAGACTTTGGGATTAAAAGAGGGAACAATATTTTTTATGGTCTAGACAGCTTGAACATAGTCCCTTTAATTCACAAAACACAGATCATTTTTAACGTCCTTAAACTTTTGTTTACGTTTTCAGCCAAAACGACAACGCTCTATCGGTTACGTATCGTTTCGGGAGAGTCAGTTGGCCAAAGAGCAGGCACAGCGTGTTCCACCCGCACCGTGTCCCGTGTTTATCACAGGTAATTACATAACCTAGGTAAGATTGTAAGATGTAATTTTATTAATTCCAATTTCAAGCTTGTTCTTGAGGGTAAACGATTCGACAGTCAAACGTACTACCATTTAATAAGGGGCGATCTTATTGCCCTAAAGGAATAATGGAAAGATCGAAAAATTAAAATTACATAGTTATTATGCTGGCGGCCACTAGACTAAGGCCCACTTGCACTAAAAACCTAACTTGGAGTTAGTTGCTAACACGAGGTTAAATTGACAAAATTGTTTGACAAAATGTCAATTTAACCTCGTGTTACCGACTAACTCAAAGTTAAGTTTCAAATGCGTGGCTAAGGAAGCCATTTCTTCAATTCTTACCTACTCAAAAAATCATATACTGCTACTTTTTCAGAAGCAGACGCAGACAAGGAAAATGTGCCCGCCAATTTACAACAGCCTCAAGATGCGGAGTTGATTCTCTCATCAAAACTGCAAGAAGCTGGCCTAGCAGACATTGTACAGCCTTTAGTTCCAGAGGTAGAAGCACACTCATCAACACACCGGCCACTAACTTTTCGAAAGACTGGTAGTGATCGATCTGAAACTCCATTAGGCAGTTTGGATAGGACGAAGGTGTCGCTCGGTGATTCGGAACAGACTACCGACTCGAAGAGGTTTATACGGTACGTATAAATTTTTGTTGGTTAGGGGCACTAGGGGTCATAAAAACTGAGGCTACGACGATGAAAATTATTTAACAAGGAATAGTCCATGTTTCGTTATTGTGCTTAAAAAATTAATAATCATTTTTTTTCCATTTAAATAACACAATGGCTCTTCTATACGGTTTTAATGTTTGTTACAGTGATCAGTGGGGAACTGAAGGAACGATGATAAAAATCTTGAAGCAAATCAAAACTGGTGTTAAGCCAGTGACTGTGACGACTCTCCTTAACAAAGGTCCCGTCATATCCGGATACAGACGTATCATAGCCGCGCGGTGCTTTACTTCAATACTCAGTTAGTGTATTTTACTCAATATCCTAAACTTCTTAGAATCAGTTATCACTAATTAGCATAAAATAAAATCGCTATTTTTGTCTGTCGGCTCTTAGAATACATTATGCTAAAGTAGATAGTTGAGAAAATTTTGTTACAATTAAGTAAGGTTTATACAAAAGATCTGACTTGTGATGATTTTCTTCTTTAATTCAATCCTTTATTTCTTTCTTTCCATTAGTATTAATCACTGAAACATGTATTCTTTTCAGAATTAAAGCAACACGGTTTCATCAATGTAAAGAAGATTAGCGAGACACTGGAAATAGCAGATGTAACTTTAGGGCCCAAGTTGACTGACCTATAGTTCATTGATTTATAGAACAGTTGTTTTGTATTAGTTTAACTATTTGATAAACTATTGTTAGGCTTATGTTTAACTAAATGCTAGACGCAAGAAAACTGATGTTGATATTTTTTGGGATCTCAATATTTATTTTGTTAGTTAATAAATTTTATCCGATGTTTTACTATGTAAGATGATTTATTAAAAGGATATGTGTTAAAAGTGAAGTTTGTTTTTAAATGAAAGATAGCATTGATATGAACAATTTTATTTACGATCTGTATATAATGATATGATTTCTGTACACTTTACATAATAAGTCATCAACTAGATTCAAGCTAACTAGATAGATTTATGAGTATCTTAATAATAGGTAGGTAATGGCTTAATAATTTACAAATTCTAATAGTATAATCGAATGCTGTACAATTAACAGTCGACGTAAATAACTAATCTAGACATTTATTCTTAATAACATAAAATACAGCCATTTACATTATAGAATTGGTATATTACTATTAGTATTAAATCTTTAAGGGCTTAATTGGTAGTACAATTTTACACATTATTCTTAAAACAGAGAAGGAAAATAGTAAATTACGGTCATTTATATGGAGGTTTCCTACATTGGTAAAGCATTTTTAATTTTTATTTATACAAAATCAGTCTCCTACTATTTGTTAAGTCCGCCGTATGAAATGTACACTAGTAAAAGGAATTAACATAGTAATCTTATAACTCAAGGCAGTCACGCGTTGTCTCATAGGACGTACACCACTGGACGATTGGAATAATGTTAAACAACGATAGTATGTCTTGAACCGCATCACACGTTAACTAAGCACTACATTTTATTACTTCTGATGTATCGATTACATCAGAAACAACTTCAAGCACACTTCAGTGTTTCACAGCCTTGCTAATAGTCGTTCCAAGCTCTCACTCAATTTATATTAATTAATTACAGTCTGTCCTTAAAGGTTTAGGAATGACAATACTTAGGTTAAGATTAGCTACCATTATTTTGTAGATTTATCATTTCATGTAATACTTTGAAGACAAATGGAACGAATTATTGATAAATTCTTATAAAATCAATCCAAATAATTATAGTGAGTAAATATTTAAATTTATCATTTCATGAATCATAAAACATTTACCTATTCGGCTCCACTACATTAAAGCCAAAGGCCATGGATATAAATTATATATTACTAGTACAGAAAATTAACTCTAATTTCATATCATGCATAACACTTAGATATTAGATTCAAAACAGGTTCTTTATAAAATGAAAAGTAAAATCTCATTCACCCAACGAGAGGCCATGTAATATGAACAACAGAGGATTCCAAAAATGGTAGTTAACATTTAAAACGGTGACATTATCACAGATCACTCGAGACATTCTATAGAGCTTTAAAAAAGTGGAATGATACTCAATAGAGAAGTTAGAGCGCGCAGGATCGACCAGCAGTATAGCTCATGGTGCTAGCGAGTCGCTGTCGTACTCTTTAGGAGCTTCGTCGTCGGAAGGCGCGTGCTCGCCATAGTTCATGCTCTCAAAGTATTGCTGTGGCTTACCATTCCACAGAGAGTCATCGGCCGGACACGCACATGTCAGCGAGCGCAGCTTGGCGTCCGCGGCCACGGAGTCGGCGCGCTCGTACAGCACGGAGCGCTCGAGCTCCAGCGCCAGGTTGTGCGGCGGCGTGTAGGCGTGCTGGTAGGGCGGGTAGGGACACAGCGCGGCCGGCAGCGGGCGCGCGCGCGGGAACAGCGGCGCCAGGCGGTCGGCGCGCGCCACGTACTCGGCCGCCAGCGTCGCCACGCGCCAGTGCTCCGACTCATCTTCGGTTCTCTGTCGAAAGGCCCAACCGTTGTTACGGACACCGGACGCTCGTTAAACGTCGCGGTGCGTCCCTGCGGCCTGTGCGGCGAGCTGATGTTCGCTGACCTTTAATGAGTGTCCGAGTCCGCGAAGTGCCCGCGAGCCGCCGCTAGTCATCCTCGAGCGGTCAGACGAATGTAACAGAATGACGAACTATTAGCTTATTATAAAACATTTTAACTTAGATAATTTCATTGTGAGATCCGTACTATATTTGTGAGGATGACTACTGCCGACTTCGTGAATTGAATAAAAGGTACATAGGTACTGCAATTTTTTGTGATATCTACTGCTACAACTCCACCGTGTCAATAAACATGAACTACCGGGTATTATTTTATGAGTACAACATCTGTGCATAGCTTATTATTACTCTATTAGTTACCAAACCATTTACCAACAGTGTAAGGCTATGTGAGAGCATCGGTATTTGCTTGTTATAAGCCAATTATTCTGTGCCATTATGCCACTATGTCAATACAAACATACAAATAAAAAATACAAAAATCATAAATAACAAAATAAACACACTCAATACTAACTTATAATGCGTCGTATAGTGAGTAGTGGCGAAAATAATTATACAATTTATAAAAATGTATTTTTATCTTGCACTTACCATACCACAGTCTTCATTAATGTCCAGAAGTCACAAAAATGTTAAAATGTGCACGGAATAAATAACACTTGAAAATGTTTCAGTTTAATAATGGTTTTTATAAATTAAGGTTTATAGTTTGATTTTGTTGGTATGTAAAAAATCCCACGCCATTGAAAGATGTCGCACGAAGGAATTGTGAGTTAGGTACAGATCTAAAATAAAATATCTCTGAATGTAAAACGGCTCACAGGTTCGGAGTACGACAACTTTTACAAACAAAATGTGTCAATTGATATTAAACATGAATATGTGGGGGCTGGTGACAGGAAAATCGATCCAAATACTGATGTTCAAAATAATTATTGAGCTAAGATTAAAATTTTGATACAAAAAGTAATATACCTATTTCAGCATGTAAGGAAAGATGTTACGCCACCCGAACCGTCGCTATAGTTAGTGACGAGGACACACAATCGTTAGCACATGCTCGCCTACACTACGGACCGACTCGCTCTACGTAAAACTAAACCAAACTGAATGGGGGCGGGCCCCGGCGGTAAAGTAAAGTAACCGAAGCGAAACGAAACGACGAGGAAACAAAACTTACGATCGACATAATGGCATGCGAGACGCGGCCCGACACGAGAAACTACGAGAACGTCAGGTCCGGCGCGCGCGGGCACTCACGCGGCTATGAGCCGGAATCTTTAAAGAACCACGCGTTCCAGAATGAGCGGGCGCGCACCTTGGGGTCCGGCGCGGCCGGGGAGCGCCGCACCGGCACGCCGGACTTGGGCTCGCGCTCCTTGCGCCCGCCCGTGGCCGTGCTGCCGCTGCCGCTGCCGGAGCGCGCCGACGTGCCCGAGCGCGCCGAGCGCACCGAGTGTGCGGACGGAGGCCGCGCAGGCGCGCGCGGGGCTGGCCGCGCCGCCGTGTGCGCAGTGTGCAGCGGGATGCGCGACGGCCGGCGGCGCGGCGTGTCGGCGATGCGCGCCTCGTCGTCGTCGGCGTCGTCCGGCATGTGCAGCGGCTCCATGTCGCGCATGCTGGAGTGCGCGTCCCGCACAGGAGAGGCACTGCGCAGCGGACTGCGTCGCTTGCCCTCCAGCTGCCGCACGAGGGCGCGCGCCCCTTCCAGTTCAATGCTTTTCTCCTCCAGCTGTGAACAGAGTACATTCAAAATTAGTCATGAATTAAAAATAATCAATAAAAGGCGAGCATTATTAGGGTACTAGGGTATCAGGAACGAAGTTCTTCACACAAGAAAGAGGAACAAAGAGAGAGAGCGCGTGGTGTGAATATATGCCTACTCATAGAAAAATACATAAAGAGGAAGAGAATGGCGTATGGAAGGGGTATAACGCAAAAATCTTACGTGACATTACATTTTCTCCCGAATTGTACTGCCAAAGGAACTTCGAGTCACAACTTCGTTAAAGTTCTACCTACTAATTTTACAGGAAATTCCGTTTAATGGTGAACGAACTTCACAAACAACTGACTAATCTTTAAAATGAACTACAGGTGTAATTGGTTAGGTATGGTAAAAAGACGCAAACGTAATTGCGAGAACTGTAAAGGAAGCCCGTCACGACTTCATGAGTCAACGACACACTAATTTGATATCCTTCGTCGAAGAAACAACCTGTGGATTTCCGTTTCATTAGTAAGTAATAAAACTTTACGACAGCTGCAATCTCGTATCAAGTCCGAGTCAGGACCTGATAAACTTGACAATTCAGTTAACCCTGAAGTAAAGACAAAGTTGCATAACTTACTACCTGTAATATTCATGTGTAGTATGTACTCATTTTAACTTAGTGGAAACGTTGAGTTTTAATCGAAGTAAGATATTTATTTTCTTCTGAAAGAGTATGTTTGCTGAGACTTAAAAACCGGCCGAGTCGGACTCGCGCACGTTGGGTTCCGTACCATTATTGCAAAAAAACAGCAAAAATATCACGTTTGTTGTATGAGAGCCTTACTTAATTACTGATTTTATTCTGTTTGTAGTATTTGTTGTTATAGCGGCAACAGAAATACACCATCTGTGAAAATTTCAACTGTATCAATGTTCATGGGATACAGCCTGGTGACAGATAGACAGACTGACAGTGGAGTCTTAGTATTAAGGTCCCGTTTTTACCCTTTGGTTACGGAACACTAAAAACGTTACTAACTTTTAAACCAGTTGAATATACAGGTAGTGGAAAAACAGAAAAATATAATTACTTAAGTGGGGCTCCCATACAACAAACGTTATTTTTTGCCGTTTTATGCTATAATGGTACGGAACCCTTCGTGTGCAAGTCCGACTCGCACTTGGCCGATCTTTTTTTTAATTTTATTCTTTAGACTTTCAGTGGACTTATAAATTGTTGGGAGAGCTGTTTCATCATCATCATTTCAACCAAAAGACATCCACTGCTGAACATAGCCCTTCCCCAATTATCACCGCCTCTAGCGGATTCTATGGAGACCGATGACCTGGCTGCGGGGAAGTTATTTACTTACTCTAAATTTGAGGTCATCGTTGAAGTCTCGCGCACGCTCCAGTCTATCTAACAGCATAGTGCGCTGCGCGGCCGCACGTCTCAGGCGATCGCTCAATACCTGGAATGCACATTTTACTAATTAGTACTGAATAATAACAGGGAATAAAACATATCAGTCGTAGAACAAAAGGCCGAAAAGTTGTAAAATAAATCTATATATTTATAAAAATGAATCCCTATTTCCCTTGGTGACGGCATCACGCGTGAACGGCTGGACCGATTTCGCTAATTCTTTTTTTGTTGTGTTTTTTAGGAGAAGGTTCTTGTGAAAGAAAAAATTTGACAAATGAATTGTAGATAGGTAGGGTAGGTATGTAGGTAGGGTAGATAAGATAGGGTAGGGTTGGCAGTTGACGGGAACGAAGCCGCGGGCACAGCTAGTATATAATAAAATTGGTCGTAAAGTATCTGAATTAACTGATAAAAACAACAGCAGTAGCTGAGTGCCATTGGCTAGTACTTTTTTTATCCCGCAAATATGCACGGATATGGATCCGCGGTAAAAAGCTAGTATTAATTAAAACTAGACATGTCAAAGTCATATTATCAAAGAAACCTATGAACAATTTCTAACGCAATTTATCTAAAAGCGTTCGATGACGCTAAAATTATCAAATTGTGAAACTGAATATTCATGATGAGTCTCTTGCGATTTAATACTATCCTTTTTATAAGATATGCCGCGAAACGATAACAATAATGGAAAAGTTGTGTTATGGCTTGATAAAGAGTTATACGAGATCACAAGAATAAAAACCTTATTTAAAAAGTTTTTAGTTTCCATCATCTAATATTTGAAAATTATAGCATTAAAACCTGCATGGTAGGTGAAACTGATCAATGTTCAAAAGGTACACAATTATTTCCAACTTGAGCTAAACATTTATTTTGTCTAACAATTAAACAAAGTCGTTTATTTTGCGGTAGTGCACTAGTTCCCGGTTTTTTATAGAAATACATACTTCCTTCTTGTTACTAAAGCGGTAAAGGACAATAGTTTTTCGTGAGCTATCACGATTTACTTTCAGAGAGCAACGCATAAATGATTCTCTCTATGATGTAGGTACAATTTTAATTTATAAACATGATTCTATAAATATAAAGAGCTAATGGATACGTATTATCAAGCAATGTAATAAAATTAGCCTCCAACATGAATAGTTACATACTGGCATGATTTATTTACATGAATGTAATTATTATAATAAGTGAACTTCCTTCTGATGGAGGTGATATTGAAAAAAAAACAGGATAGGCCATAAAGAAATAGCAAATCATAAAAAGGAAACGCACTAGTCACCGGTCCAATTGCTATCAATCATTTAGAATAGGCCAAGGATTGTGACGCATGCGTTGCTTAGCATATGGTATTGTTTTCAAGTGTTTTGCGATAGGCTTTGCACGCGAACGTGATGCAAACAAAAAAAGCTTAATGTTTATGGCGAGGACTTCAAAAATGTGACGATAATGATATCTAAACACATAGAAATGTCCACGACACAAAATACTTAATCTAAGTAGTGATTGTGGACTTAAATGACGGTCTGCACGGCCGCGGAGACGGACACACTCCATTAGCTCCACAGATCTGCGTAATTCTGCCGAAATCTCTGAGATTACGTCACAACATCAGACAGCACGTTAGTGCAATGACAGTTTTGAAGAACGACTAGCACGTACTTCGTTACCTCACTCGTTCTGCAATTAACAGCTTAAACTGTTTTTATCGTTTTGTTAATGCAACACAGATTTCTAACGACCCAAAAATTTCCTAAAATTGACACCTTACCGCAAGTTCCATGCACTGAGTCGATCAAATCGGCACACTAAACAATATGATTGGTGATTAGATAAAACAGGGTCACAGATAGTCTGATTCAAGGAAACTTTGACAGAAACCGTCCAGATCATATCTCAGGCGATCGTCTCTTAAGATCTCACTCACTCTTTTCTTCACTTATCTCAAATTATCGTACGTCACTCAAAAAATAAAGGCGTACCTGATTTTGAACGGTGGAGGTGAGCAACTGTCTCTGAAGTTCGACAGGATTGCTCTCGAGGAGAATCGCCGCGAACTTCTTGGAGTCAGGCGTGGCGACGCACGGCGGGCGCGAGGGGGTGTCGAGCGCGGAGTCCAGGCGGCCCAGCGGAGTGCTCGGGGCAGGCGCGGCTGGGCTGGCCGCCGCCGCCAGCGCCTCCAACTGCGCCGCGCGCAGCAGCAGCGCGTCCCGCTCGGCGCGCAGCCGCGACGTGTCGGCGCACGAGCTACAAGCGCCCTCAGTGAGCGCGCGCGTGAACGACTCCTCCACGGTGTCAACGGGGTGTCGGTCATCGAGCTCGCCGCGTAGCTGTTCTGCTTCGTCTCGTAGCCGCACTCCTTTTCTCTGGATGACGTCGAGCAGCGCCCACAACTCGTCTTCGAGCGGGCGCGAGCGTGTGGCGGATGCGGAGGCTGAGGCCGAGGACGAGTGCGCGTCCTTCCCGCAGGAGGTCTCGGTGCTGAAACCGGAGTCCTGCACGGAGGGCTGCGGCTTAGCGCGCGTGGCGTCCCCCGCGCCGGCGGCCAGCTTGCGGCGCACGCGCACGCCGGGCTCCCAGTCGCGACGTGTGCCGCTCGCAGGCGTCGACGGCGCCATCTTGGAGCGCAGGTTTGGGAATGTCTCGATGACGAGGTCGCGAAACTCAAGCAAAGCTCCGACTTCATTCTGGAGTTCCTAATTAAAGGAAATATTCATAAATAATAATCAGAAAACACGTTCACCAATCATGTAGGATCATACGGCTCGCAGAGGTATGAGAACCGAAACTAGTATATGTGGTCAATAAGTTATTTCTTGAGCAAAAATTCAAGTCATCATCTGAATATTACAACACTATTTGCATTGGATGCTTACAGAAACTATGGTTGAATAAGGGATCAGATCGTATCGTTATATGACTAACCTGTAGCGCGACGAGGGACTTAGCCTGCTCCGAGATGAGGTAGTGAAACGGTCCGGGCGGCGAGCGCAGTTGCAGACACTCCATGCCCGAGCCACCTGACCCGCCGCTGGCGCTGTCTGCACCGCCCGTCTGGAAACAACCACAAAACAGTTATAAGATTGCATTATATTCAACTAATTAAAACCCGCATTATTGGATGGTATACTGGCAAGAACAAGTTCCTCAGAGGCATGCAATCAACAGAAGATTGGTGACGACAATTTTAGTAAGCCACATGGCGAGTTTACACAAGATCACTTTTGGCGAGGTATTTTACCTTAAACCAGGTAAAACGGGCATCGCAAACAATACTGTAGCAATTTAGTAAATCGCACAGTCATTAACAGGCAGGTTTTTTTTAAAGGAACACAAGTAATGTCGCCGTGCGCCCCAGCGTAAAATTGCGTTATGGTCGAGTGCGTCCCGGACACAGCGTCCACGACTCTCTTCCTTCGCGACCATTGTGTGTTCTTGCATTATAAAAAACTCTATTGCTAAATCTCTTTCAATTCGTCTACTTCCAACCAAATGTTATTAAGGTAGGACCATATTATAGTGTCTCGTCCGAACCGGATTAAATAAATCGGCGTTTGCAACCAGTTTATCTTGTTCTTTTTTTGGTATCAAATCATGACGTTGTCTGTCGGTTAATTTTTAAATTACCTGATTAATAAACGATGTCTATTGATATTTTGTTTCTTCCTCTACCACTTGAATGTCTGAAATGCAACTCTTGATCTTTAAATTCACCGCTTTCGATGCTGGCACTAGCCTTAATTTAGCACAAATAATTAAAGTAATGAGGTGAATAAATTAACGCAATCCGTATTTTCTATCAGTTTCTGTCACCAGAGCTAGTTTATAGTAATCAGATGTTTCGTAAGCTTGGTACTTAGATGCTCTCCGATGCTTCTCAGACCTCGCTAACTGTTAATGTCTGCAATTGACATTTCAAACGAAGATAATTGAAAACTTTGCTGTCATTAATGTCACGATTAGACTATCAACACAGGTAACCGTTCTCTTTGTGCAAAAATTGTATAAAAACCGGCTAAATGCGAGTCGGACTCGCGCACGAAGGGTTCCGTACCATTATCGCAAAAAATCTAAAAAAAATCACGTTTGTTTTATGGGAGCCCCACTTAAATATTTAGTTTATTCTGTTTTTAGTATTTGTTGTATAGCGGCAACAGAAATACATCATCGGTGAAAATTTCAACTACCTAGCTATCACAGTTCATGAGATACAGCCTGGTGACAGACGGACCGCGGAGTATTAGTAAGTAAGGGTCCCGTTTTTACCCTTTGGGTACGGTACCCTAAAAAAGACCTTTTCTGTTTTTGTATTTATACTGTTCAAAATTCCCGACAGTTATAACAAAAGTTTCATTACATAGTCGAACGAATGAACTGGTCTACTGGCCTGTTTGGTACAAATTAATCCAGTGTTAATTAACCACAATTTGAAACATGATTCATAATTAATTAGTGTTACGAAGCTCACAAACTCTACCACAACAGTAGTATCATAATAAAAGGCATCTATTACATAAAGCAGGATTCCATACAAGACAAGAATAAGAATTGAAGAATTGCCAAACTTAAGTGGCAGTGGGCAGGGCACATTACTCGCAGAACGGATGGCCGATGGGGCAGAAAGGTTCTGGAGTTGCGACCGCGAACCGGAATATGTTGCATTGGAAGGCCTCCCACCAGGTGGACCGGCAAACCTGGTGAAGGTTGCGGGGATCCGCTGGATGCGAGACGCATGGCACCGATCAATGTGGCGACGCTTGGGGGAGGCCTATGTCCAGCAGTGGACGTCTTTCGGCTGATATGATGATGATGATACAAGTCAATGTTTCAGCCAACGGTTTTGACACAGTTTTGTCAATAACTTACTAAATTTTTATCAGTTTGATAAAGGGTGCTTATGCTACATACCAGAGAGAATGTCGATGTCGTTTCCAAAGTGCTGATAATGCAGTAGTGTTGAATTTCAACACCACATTGTTAGTTTGCGACATACCATTGTTATCGTGGTACGAAAAGATATTGTATCCCTAGAGATAAAATAAACGTGCATCTGTAGATACGGTAGACAGGCTGGTAACTGTTTTTGTGAATAACATAAATAATGTCATCAAATCGATTTCGTACATGTATATATGACACGTTTGCTATTGTTACTGTAAACACTACGGAGTTCACATTCAGTCGTTACTATAATTGAAAGCATGTCCGAGCCACTGTTTTCCTCATTTTGTGTCAGTTGCTAAAAGGACATAATCTGGTACAACATACACTAACAGATACATTGACAGACATATTGGAGTGGAGACCTATGTTCAAACGGGTCCGTGCCGTGCCCACTCGACCCGAAGAATAATACCAGATGTTTTAATACTAATTCAGTGCCATTTGTACAGTCAGGCAAAGTGATATTTAATTCTAAATAACTTATTAATTTACTATACACAGAATTTGGTATGATTGTATTTAATATTTTGTTATGATACATAATTTATCCTGGTGGCCAGTGATTTCTTTTAAAAAATGTAGCGTTATAAAAATAACCTCTACCTCGCTTTAACCGGTTTTTTGGTTCTTACTTTTTTATATTTTAGTAGTAATTACCTACTTTTTAACTTAATAATTGTAATCACGTATAAAGACTGATCCAATAAATACCACCGTGTCACTAGCTAATATGCTATTGTATGATAATTAACAAAAATCTGTGATTTTTACTGCAAAATACAAAGTGTATACTATACTGATAGACGATAAGTACTTGTTCAATTATTGATTTATTTATCCAAACGTTATTTAAATTTTTAATTCACTGTGGTGCAAGCGATAAAACAACACTTTTCTGCCTTACTATAAATATACGTTTTAACGCCTATCAAAACAGAAATATGCAGGTATTATTTTTCGGGTCGAGTCTAATCGGGTCGAGTGGGCATGGACCCGTTCAAACTTCGCTGACTCTAACTTGATACAGATAGTACTTTTAGTAACCGTATTTGTTTGTAGCATCGACCACATAGCCGCTGGTTTGTAGTCACTAGTCATATTCAGTATTCAAGTTTAGTCATTTTAGATAACTGAATGACGCACAACGTCTCCATCTGGAAACAGAATGGAACAGTTGGGAAGATAGATGAATCACATATGAAGTTATCAATCTTTGAGTCAGCTCGGGAATCGTGTGAAACTAAGTAACTAACTTTGGTTTCCATAAAGAATAAAGTTGAGAGGTGAATGAACTGTCTCAACGGTGACATTTGGGTTGGGACAGTAACTTTGCCTTACTATGCTATAACTGTTAACAATACTAATGTGTCTGACACCAAATTTGGAAAATAGCAGTCCGTTCTCTTTGCAATGAATTGCGTTACTGGCTGAAAACTACACTCTAGAAAATGAAAGTTGGCAGGATTGTATAAAACCGTTTCCGTTCGACCGACGTATTGGTTTACGGTTTTGAATAATTCTAAGTCAATTAAGACGAAAACTAGTAATGTTATCTACAATGGCAGTACGGCACGAAGCCGGTGTGTCGAGAAAGCGCGTGGTGACGGTAATGGCCGGCCTATCGCCTGTTGACAAACGAGCGCAACAATCGACGGAATTTTCATTCAATGACACTCCGTTTTGGCGGTTTCTTAGTTTCACTTTCTTTACAATTGCGTCAGAACAAGGCCGCGTCTACATCCACACCAGCTGCGTGATATTATAATAGCAATTCACTAATGTGTTATGACATTAAGCCGCTCGTCGTGATTAGATGTTAGTGCCGGATCTGTCGATTGTTTATTTTCACCCGGCGAGACGTAACAATATGCAAATTATGGGCGCGTGCACATGTACATAACATAATGACACTTTCATAAATGCGAGTAATGATGAGTATTAAGATTGCACAGAGTGTTGGATGTCTAAATGTTTATACAATCACGACGGTATTGCCCATCGATGCTGCATGAGATTTCTCCTTCTTAAACATTAAATAAATCAAGCGTCTGAATTCAAATCTCCAATAACATGTACTTAAAACAAATGAAACGAATGTGCGAATGCGTCATTGTCAAATTGAAGTACTTAAAAAGAAGATTGATAAATCACGTAGTATCTGAGAGCGAGGACAATGAGCCAAAAAAAACGCTCAAGAGTTAGAGCGGTCAGTTTTTAAGTACTTAGTTGAAGAATACAGTTGTTAAGAGTAAAAAACTAAAAATGTAACCATCTGTCTAGTACTGATGTACCATCTGTCTAGACTGTTCCATTATTATTACGTTTATGTAGGTTTTAAGTCTAACCTAATTCAGACTAATGAAATCAATTTTACGCAACAGACTGCCTTCGGCGCTAGACGGTCAAATTTTATTGGGGATTGACTAAAATTCTAAGGCCTGAGAAAGAGCTTTAGTCAGTTTTCAAATTTATCGAATGTCTGTCTTTCCTTTTTAAAACGGTTGCAAAGCACAAATGTCCTACAACAATTACCAACGGTCGCTATAAGTGTCGTGACAAGTTATTCTAAAACTGTATTGTCATTGGTTTAAACAATGTTGCTGTGGGTAAGTTACTAGATAATGATTAATTTTGCAATCTAGGTGCTGTCCAAGGACAAACGCCTGTGAAGTATGCAGTAGGTCAGTCGACTTTGGCTAAAGCTGTTCTTATTCGGATAAAAAATAACACAATAGAATATTTTCCATCTAACACAGATGTTATTGTGATAAACTCTGAACCAATTTTTTGTGTAGATGTTCTGACTCACACTAAATGATTTTTTGGGTTTGTATAAATCCAAAGTCCATTCTCTGCTATAAATCAAACTTTGAAAATAAAAAAAGGAGATATTCTTATTTCAATATTTTCAAACTCAATTTTAGAGCAGTCTGTTTTTTGCTTCTGTTAATAATTACCCATGTTCGTGACTGCGGGTATTGGCAAGACAATCAGGTGTTCCATTATCACTTGATGGCCCAATCACTGCACGTGATACACCACGTCCATACGTTTTACGAGACGAATTCGTTTCGATGGCCGCTCTACATGCGCGCTGAATAACAACCAGCATTATCTTACCGTTAGCGTTAGCCACATTCTCGGGTACTTATTTTTTATTATCATTTCTATAACCACTTATTACATCTATGTACTCGTCAGAACGTGACGAGTAATCTGCATCGATTAAAATAAATGTTACTATTACGAGCACAAATTATTTTCGTCTGTGAATAGGGACAAGGATGGCATTCTGAACAATGAGGCGGAAAATTATTATAAGAGATCCGGTCGGTTCATTAGGTAATCGCTTAATGAGTGAAGCATTTCCTGCGTTTTTATGTCAGAAAATCATTGAGAACGTACTCGAAGGTAATTTTAATGTTATTCGTATTAAAGCGTACACAGTTTTTAATGGTGAGAACCGAAGATTAGGTAATAGAATTTGCAGAGGATGAGTGCCGAAATGACGACCTTCAATATTTAGAGGTGCAATACAAAAAGCTGAATTCGCGCTAAATCACATTTGTTTGCACGATTGTAGCAACACAGAATCGCGACTGTTCTGCGATTGTGATGTAAACGAGAAGCGAATCGATCAAGTCACCACGATCAGATATCCAATCGATTATGTCTACATGATCGATGTTTACCTTTCCATCATATCATTGCTGTAAAACTCACCGTGCGCCCTAATTTTCACTTCACATCGTTCAAGCGAAACCCACGGGTAGAAATTACTAATCCATCAACCATAAAGGTTTTCAATAAAATCTGCACTTACCGCAAGCGAATTTAGAAAGCTTCTTGAAAACTAAGATAATTACAAACTTGTAAAAGTTAAAGCCGTGTATAATTGTACTTATATGAAAAAGACTTTACATGTAGCAAGTGGTAGCATTCACATTCTGTGCGTGTACCTACTGTGCCTCCGGCGAAAGAAATTTTGAGGTGCTTAATTAGAAAGATTAACAGCAACGGTACTTTTGGGCAATCTACGCGCCGTTGAGGAATTTAAAGTTCTAATTTTATTAACGTACGCCCCGTTTGTTTTGTAGACAGTGCATCGTTTATTTCTGTGCGATATTAAGCTGAGAGGTAAACAGTTAAACTATCGTCATAAAGTTCGTTTTGTATGTTCTGAAACATTTCATGTTGAAGTAAGAGCACCTACCTACCTATATGTTACGTTCGCCCTGCGCTATGGGTGGTCTTTGTAAGGAATAGGGTCATCTCATCTCTTTCTGGCTTCTGAGAGCGTTTGTAATAGGCGCTTTTGAGATAATATCAGGCGTAAGGAAAGCAGTTTCTACACCGAGAATTGATAAGACCACACTGCGAAAACTTTGTATCCCGTAAGGACAGATGGTGGCCGTTTTCTGAATTTTCGGCTTGCGTTATTAGAGCTTTCGCAGTCATTGTAGAAGATTCTAAAGGGTTAGATGCTCGAGGGATTTGTAAGATTTTTCCCTCTGATTCTATTTTCCTCTTTAATTTTTTAAGATCTTGGCACTATTATACGTTGAATACTTTTCAAGAAAACACGTTCGCAATATCAGATGGGTTATAGTATAAATAATTATGTTCCTCAGCATGTACAATGCTTTTGTATTTAATACGTGCTTCAGGTATCACTTCATATCGATTACGAATGCTCACGACTTCGACGTCACATCAACCGTCCATATATATAACGTCCATAAAAAACATATCTAGGGTACAAAATGTTCTAGAACATTTATCATACAATCAAGAAATTAGGAGCATTCGTTGTCCCACGTTTTTACACAACCTACAGACTTCTTCACGTAATTTTCAAATACATAACCACTATGTTACGTGTTTTGCCGACGATTTACTACAAACTGAGAAACGTTCTGTACTTTTAAAACTGTGGGCAATAAAAAATGTCATAAAGTTAAGTAAACTAATAACTAGTAAATACGTTATTGTTTCGTATTTATGTTTGTATGCGATATAATTTAGTGTTAAAGGTCAGCACATTTCAACCAAACCCTTCTGTTGAATTGGTAGTGAACTACGAAATATAATATGTTATTTCAACAATTAATAATGTTGTCGGTTCAGGCATTGTTTGCTTCTGTTTGAATATGAATGAGACGCATTTATACAAATAAATTTGTATAGCAATTGGTAACCAGGGACGTTTGTCAACAATCGTATGTAGGTTTCAACCAAACCCTTCTGTTGAATTGGTAGTGAACTACGAAATATAATATGTTATTTCAACAATTAATAATGTTATCGGTTCAGGCATTGTTTGTTTCTGCTTGAATATGAATGAGACACATTTATACAAATAAATTAGTATAGCAATTGGTAACCAGTGACGTTTGCCAACAATCGTATGTTGGTATCTGCAATAATAACAAACAGGGAAAAAATCATATAATTATGGATTGTTGTAAAGGAGATTCCATAACATATATGACGTATTTTCTTGGAATTCATAACGTATGCGAGTTTACATTATAATACAACACACTCAAGGAGAAAGCGATAATTATTACAAAAGGTATTGTTAAATGTTAGATCGTGTAGTTATAAATGTAATCATATTCAACACAATTAAAACTTAAAATCAGCAATGTTTATTCAGGGCATTCCTATGGTTCTAAAACAATAGTCGTATTTAGGTCGCATTAAAAGAAATCTATTCATGTTGTTGCCAACTATTATAATATAGAGCCTTTTATGAATGCCATAATAACGCGAGTCGGGCTACAGAAAGGAGACACTATTTGCATGATAATACAAAACAAACTCTTTATACATGAAACAGAAAAAGTTTTGCCCGAGGCGGAGTGGTGACAAGCATTTTGCACCTGGGAAAACATTGCAACGTAAGCAAAACCAACAGATAGTTTGCGAAACATAGAATACAGTAGAAATTGGCAACCATTATTGCATGTGACACTGCAAATAGGAGGGGCATTATGTGACCTGTGACATAATATTTACAAAATGTAGGTACTTGCATAATTTGATTTGCTTTGATAGATGTCTCGTGTCAACGTCAGACAGAATCAGACACATCACTGGCCGATTTGGCCAATCGAGCGGTAAATTATTGAAATTTGCTGAACGCAAAAAAGAAATCACGTGCGCTATGGTATTCATTGTCCTATTTCGAGAGGTAAATGTGAACCACATTCTGTGCACGCGTATGCAAATTGCCTCGCTACACCTAAATTCTGTGTTCACGTTCATCAACGAAACGAATTTTTAGCAAACGAAGTTATTTTTCGCTGAAAACTGCAATAAGAATTTTTCTTCTAAATATTTTCTCATTTTAAATAGCTCTCCCTTTTTCATAGGTCAAGTATTCGGATTTGAAATACATGCTAAAACAATAAATTCTATTGTAAACATTGTAATCGCTGTTTGTCAAAGCGAAGCCACAAAAGTCCTTCATTGTATACCAAAGAGGTTTTAATAAACGAATTTGGCTTCAACTTGCAAATTGGATTTATAAGTTGTATAACAATACAAAATTCAAGATGGATTAAATTAGAAAGATCAAGGTACCGAAATGGGAGAACAAGGCTGAGTCATTAAAAAAAAACACAATTTAAGTAGGAACGAACGTATCATTTGCAATGCCATATTTTGCATGACTTGTGTACATGAATTATATTAGAACACGCGATTAATAATAAGCGTAAGTCATCAAATGGCAAGTACAAAAAACAGGATAAATGTATGATAGCACAGTGTACAGACAACAATACAAAAAAGTAATAGAGTACACCGAGCAAAAACATTATTTTAAAAGTTCCCGAACACGCTATGCTTGGAGGGCAAAATGACAAGATAAAATACATTCCATAAGTATTCAAAAATATATAGTGAAGTAATGCTGTGACACCCCAACACAACTAATCAACCTAGATGAACTGTACATTCGCATTGTAACCTTCAATATAATTTCTGTTATTCAACTATATATGAACTCTACTCATTGGTAGTTTATTGTGAGTATTGTGACTCCATAACTTTGACTAGGTAAATATTAGTGACACAATTATAATGTCTACTTATTGAATCGTTAAAAAATTAACCTAGTGTTGGTAAAAATGTGTTGTTTGGTAAGCCAAAGAGGACAATCCTAGTTAATGAGACAAAGGCACATATTTTGCACATTCAATTGATCGACTTGGTCGGATCGAATATTTACGCACCCACAGAGGTTTTGCCATCAGGAATGGTGACAAACACATTTAAACTTGGTAAAGCAACCTCGTGAGACAGGCAATGAAACTAGACAAGAAAGAACAACGGTATAAAGGCATACGAAACAGAAGAGCACAAGTAAGCAGAATTGATTCCAGGTTGCAGAAGAAATGTTTTGATTAATGAACAAAAAGTTCTGAGGTGAACAAACAAATAAATTGTTGTGAAAAGTCAGAAGATTGTATACCTTTAGCAACATCAGTTGATTAAAGCAATTAAGGTGTTATTAATTACTTTGCTTGATTTTATGAGTGGTAATATATGGGATGACGATACTATTGCTTTGAAAAACCTTGAACACTTTGTTCATAGTCAGATTTCATTCCGTAAAAGGAAAATGCTTCAACAATTTCTACCAACCGATTCAGAATTATTCTTGGCTGTTATCGTATCCTTGTTTTTAAGTTATAGCAAAATATTGAACAGTTTGTAACTTGGTAAATACCCAAGAAGAATTGACGATAGCAACCGTGACTAAATTAGACGTTGGCAAACTGTTGACACTTGTCAATAAATAAAACAAAACAAGCGAGCAGCAACGTGATCCAATCAAGCGTTGAGTGCTTTCACTCTCGGGCTTGCTCGCTCCATTTTAGGGTTAATTTTCGATATTATGAGACCTCGAGATCCGTTGCAACCGATTTCACTATCGATATCAAAGTGTACATGATCCTCATTAACTTTTTGTTGTGACAGTTAATGAGGCTGACAATAAGGTCCCTCAGATAATGGAGCAACAAAAAATGCAAAAAGATCACGGACTATTATTTTTATACTTTGGTTATCCGAAACAGATTTTCTTCATGATGGAGTAACGGTGTTAATAGAAGTGAATATAGAGTGAGGTGTATCTTAATTGTTTTAACGCTAATTAGGAAATATTGTGTAAAAGGAAATGAGACGATCTATCAGTTGGATGAAGAAATAAAAAACCATTTAACACTAAGCCTTGAGAATGAATACAATTCAGATAGTGAGTTTAATACAAGCAAATCAACATACTTCAAGTTCATATTTTGCATATAAGGCACATTAGTCACACCTTTGACTTTGAAAGCAAGCTTTCTGACAACAATCTATAATTATTATAGACAGTTTTGAAACTGTTGATGCCGCAGTACGCTATGAAAAAGTGTAATACACGATCTCTTGCAGCAGACTTATTTTATCATAAGCCTTTATTGTAACAAGGCAGGGCGAAGGAATGCATGCACCAGAAAAAATATAAAAGTTGATAAAAACAATAACTTCATTATTTCTAGAGTACATAAGCATACAGTGTTCATTTGTTGACAGGCGTTAATTAAAAAGACATTACACAAATTGTCTGGGATTGAAATTGAATGAGGAACTTAGATTTCTTTAAGATAGAATCATGATTTTCATAACAAGCTACATTTCCGAATGGACGGTAGAATTAATTATTATTACTTTTAAATTCAAATTTTTGACGTTCAAAAGTTCCGCTTAATGGCCTAATTGAATAAAGAAATTTTGATTTTGATTTTGCAACAATCTGAAACTACTTCTAGCTGCCCAGCAATCTAATATTTCAAAGGATATCAAACGCAGACCTATAACAAAAGGGTTTAATCAAATATGGAATCCCAAAGTATAATACGACAGGCTTAACAATACGATAAAGCGAACTCAAAGTATTGAATTATGTATTTTAGTTGGAAACTAGTGCACGCATACGGAAAAGGCCTGCATGCCGGTGAACAGCCAAGCGTTGCCGAGCACCGCCCAATCGCCCACAATGCGTGAAACCAAACCGGTGCATGCGGCCATTGAAAAAAAAAAACACAATTGCATGTTAAGGGACCAATTTTAACGTATTTCCTTCACGGATCTAATCAAATCATTGCGCGGCAATAATTGTATCGAACGAATAACCTGTAACTTAATTGCAAAGCAGCATTAGCAAAGTTATAATGTATAGTTTCATATAAAAGAGAGTACATTCCCATAGCTGACAATTCAATATTACATACCAATATCGAAACTGTTCTTCGTGAGTTTTTCTCGAATCCAATCAAACTTGCTATTGATAATGACTAACACAATAGCGACACTCGAAACAGATATAAGAAAACC
This sequence comes from Orthosia gracilis, assembly GCA_947562075.1. Classification (NCBI taxonomy): domain Eukaryota; kingdom Metazoa; phylum Arthropoda; class Insecta; order Lepidoptera; family Noctuidae; genus Orthosia; species Orthosia gracilis. Next base: position 33,308,610 of record OX387266.1, read on the forward strand.
AACTGATATTGACAAGACAAACGCTGGGTAAGTTTTAACGAATAATCCCATTGACAATAATAAATCGAACAATGCAATTTGCACATTCATACAATCATTTCGTATGTTGAGTTTGCAAAATAAACCATTCGGTTCACATAGTGATGCAAACATCGCGTTCAATCATTGAATTAATTAATTATCAAACAAACCTTTGTGAGCTTTAACAATAACTTATAGTCCTCGTGGACATTTAAGTCTATGTGAATGTGAACACACGGTGCAGCTATAATACTACATTCGGATCGGATATTCTGTACTCCTTTTGCGATAACATTAGACGTTTAAATCAGCCCATTTTACAGCTCGTTCAACCGATTTTGACTTCTATTGCGTTGGTAATACGACAAATGGTAGCTGTAGTAAACAATTGGTTTTGGTAACAGGTTTATGCTTTTTATGTCATCCTTATACTTACGGGATAGAACTCAAAATCGGTTGAACAGGCTGTAAAATGCTGTAAAATGATTTGGAAACATGTCTAATGTTATTTCAAATGGAGTTTCGCTATCTTTGCTTTATATGAGGAATCTCTTCGTCGCTAAAAGGTCGTATTCAATCATTCTGAATTTGTGTGTCTCTATTAACATACTCCATTGGATAACTTCTTTTATGAATTTGTGAATTATTTTTGTCTCCATTTCAAATATTACCTTCTACAGCTGTTCCTAGCTGTATGCCCGAATTGACGACAGTCATCGTGGCACTCTCCAACAAAATTGGATTTCACCATCATCATCAGCCTTTTCAATATTTCCACTGCTGGGACGCAGGCCTCCTCTCTGTGAAATATAGAATGGGCCTTAATCCACCACGTAGGCCCACTGCGAATTGGTGGATGTCACGTCTTCGTATTTTTGATTCTAGGATATATCTTTTTACTAGCGATGTTTTCCTTCACCGTTTCTGGAGCAGTGGTGATGAAATAATTTACAAAAAGTAATGCGCGTGCCTGGATTTGAACCAACGATCTACGAAACGTAAGTCGGGGCCGTTACCACTGGGCCAACACTGCTCTCAATTGAATTTACTTCTACATACTTTGAGACACATTCCAATGGATGACTTCTATTATGAACTTGTTATCTCTATTTTAAGTATTATTCCCATCAGCAGCAATACCAGCACTAAAGTATTCCTAATAGCCCCGATGTTATTTCTAAACTTATCGTCTCTTATTGAACGCTCGACCCCTCACGTACGCAAAATATCGACGCACGTGCGCGTACACATATGGCCTCCACAGACTATGTGCAATCTAATTAGGCCCATAATCTTGATAATTTTCACTTCAGACATGTCATCCTTATTGACATTTAAAGGTTGGGTTTTGCAGCTGCCCTATAAATTGCAAAAACAATGTAACTGTCGCACCTGTGAACGGAGAAAAAGTCCGATAACGGTGCTTGCTCATAATGTGTTGATGACAGGGTAGAGTGGTGATAGAAGAGACTATCGCCACTTATGCTTGTCCATTCATCATCATCAAAGCCTTTAAATATTCTTACTGCTGGGACACAGGTCTCCTCTCTGTGAGAGTGAGGGAGAATGGGACGCAATCGCACGCGGGCCCAGTGTGTCTTGGTAGATGTCACGTCATGTCTTCGAAAGTTTTGTACTAGGATATACCGGTTTTCTCACGATGTTTATTTTCCTTCATCGTTTTTATGCTTGACTAATAATTTGCTGTAAACATGAGAGAGCCTTTTCAAAATAAAATGTTCTCTATCGCTCTTTCTGCAAAAGTTTCACCGCAAATCTTCAACTGTTGTGTCGCAGACTCGCAGCTAAATAATACATTGTTGACTCGACTAAAATTGCAATTCCAAACTTTCCACTTCACAATGTTGAACAAAAGAACATAGTTTCTGTTTATATACAAGCAATAAATTAGTAGAATTGACTCGTAGGATGTTGTGCCATACATGGCTGTGTTTAGCGGCTCATTCACGGCGCATTGTTTCAGAGCGAGCGTGGGCGCCTGATTGTTGCACCCACCATCTATTCCGAATCGCTGATGAATTGCAACGTGCGAAACGTATTTATCCCAATTAATCTCGTACGGTGGAACGGATGCGTTTCAATCAAGTTAATATTGGATAAGATTTTCTAATTGCAGTCACGAGTCGGTAAGTTGCAGAAATGTTGAATTATGTGGAACGAAATTATTCAAATTCTTTCTGATTCTGGGCATGATATGCAATGAGAATCGCATGAAGGTTACGAAAGCAATACCGTACAGACAAACAAATTTATGATTTTAAATTCATTAAGATATCACACTAATATTATGAAGGCGAAAGTTTGTTAATGTGTGTGTGTATTTGTATGTTTGTTTTTTCCTCACGTTAAACGGCTGGACGGATCTAGATGAAATTTTTATCCCGGGAATATGTTCCCTCGGTATATTTTTGACCTTCACGCGGGCGAAGCCAGTGGCAGAAGCTAGTAAATTATAACACGTAGCACGAGCCAAAGACTAATTATAAGCAAATAACGCATAAGCAGCCAGGTGCGCTTACCAACGACTAGGGCGTGCCCAAGTTACGGCTGAGTGTCTGCCGCAACCCAGACTAGTGCGGTGCGTCATTCGTTAGGCACATTGTACCGTCCTTAATAAAACCACTAATGCCATACCGGTCCACATGACAGGACACATCAAAACCAGAGATCGTTAGACATTTTGTAACTAGATTCCATTAAACACGATGAATAATTGCTGGAACGTTTCACCACGATCATTATCTTTCACAATGGCCCGAAACGAAACGTATCAATTACTAAAATTACACGAAAAATATAGGCGGTATATTTTTGTACTTACTTATTATTACGATGTTCACAATTGATTACATACTGGTGTTCCGTGCAACAAGTATGCAAATGAAATGAAAGGGTTACTGTCCGTGAGTTATTCAATAATTGTTATCAAACATGTTTCAAAACTTAACGGCTAGCATTCATTAGATATTTGTAAGATTTTTTTATGTACGTCATAACTATAACAAGTTGGAATAGCTATTGAAGAAATACCATAAGGTGTCTATGTAATTAATGCATGTAAATTGAGAGTTGTTAATAAAACAACAAATTATTCAAATTGAACCATTGTATTATTCATATCCATTTGTTCATAATGACAATTGCATATATTACTGCTAACTTAACGGGACATACGACACCATTGAATGCACTTGCAGTGATTCACCTTTGTAATACAAGCATAATTAATTACATGTAATATTATTTAATTAGCTATTCCTCATGTAGCATATATCACATGTTACGTAAATTCTTAATTTTGTTGCAAACCTTAAATTCAACGAATGGAATGTGTATGTGCCATATATTGCAGTATTGAAGTAAGCGTTCGCATTTTTAACATGTTTGAAAAAATGCGGTCTAAGCAATATTTAATGGACTCCCACTCCACTTTAGTATCCTAGAAAAAAATATACAAATTGCCAAATAGGTTGCGCGAAGCCATTAACATAGGTACAACAACACCAAACAAAAATGAATTTAAAAAAACAAAACCGGAACATAAATCTTTTTTAGGGAAAACATATGAAAATCTGAAAGAGAAAGTAATCGAAATAGCGAAGACACAGAAGATTAAAACAACATTAACGTTTTCACTTAAATTCCAGATAATAAACTAGACAGATAATAGACTTCTGAAAAGGTTGTAAAAAAGCTATTAGCTACGATGAAACTTACGCCAGCAGCGCTTCTATTGTTTGAAGACGATGGGTAAACGTGCCAAAGTTTAGTCCAACATAATGAAATGTTTGACGCAAGTAAGATTATGTATGTCTACCCATGTCAAGCTCAGCTTATCAGCAGGAACTTCATTGTTTCCTTAAAATCTCCAATTACTTACCTTTAAATCGCCAAAAGTTCCGACAGATTTCACCACTTCACAGTAATATTGACATTTGTAAATATCTCTATTGCCACGATATGCCGATAAAGAGTTTGGTTTGAATGATATCGCTCCAAAAAACGAGTTGATTTGAAATCTACTGATACCAGATACAAAAGATTCGATATTTCATAACTTCTTTGAAGATCAACAACTGCGGGTGATAGACATGAGTGTAATAGTGATATATTATAATAGAACGTGGAAAACTAACGAAACGTAACTTCCGTTTCTCAGCAATCTCAATCATATAAAAACATAATCGAACCAGTAAATTACGGAAAGAAAAAACATACTGAATATTGAGGAAATATTGTCACTTTCATCATATCAGCGATCAGTCTTGAATATAGACGTTTCCTAGACAATCATCGGAGAATAAATAACATTGGTCATACCACTGAAATGCACTTTACGGAACAATAACAACAAAGAATGGTCTGCGATAAAATGAAATATTTCCAGTTTAAAGCTAAAACGCGTTCTAATCAGCGGCAGCGCAAGGCCAACAGGGCAATATTACGAATATTGACCTAAGCCTGACCAACTTTAGTCAATAAGAATTTATATGCCAATAAAATATTTTTTATACACAAGGAGAAGTAGGAATTAAGGCAACTAAGACGTAAGCTTATTAATATGTTCCTTAACGTCTAGAATTCTAGATACTGATCGTTCCACAGAAAAATATTGTGTGTATAAACATTGGTTTATTGCACGAACGAAAAGTGCTCACTGATGCAGTCAGCCGAGATAACACCAATTGGTGTAATTGATGTTAGAACTCGGTGAACGACTCATAAGTGCCGTCAATATACACACCAATTGTACGTATGAAATGAATCATTAAATGTACTACTTAAAGACATGCCTCTAATGGCTCAGACGTCTGTCCAGGCACGGTCTTAGCACCTATTCAAATGAAGATAAAGCCATTTAACATGATTGATAACCTTATTTATAGCTTTCGTAATAATTTAAAACCTTTATATTGATATCGGGAACATGACATATCCTATTTTTTTTAACAACACATTGATTTATTTGCTTTTGCTTTTCCAATGGACAGGTCGTGCGTCAAGAATTAACTGTATTCTTCATTTGCTCGGCCAATGAGTCAATGTAACTGGTATTTTAATGTATAATTGCTACATTTAGTGCATTAGCGTCAGCTGTACAGTTGCAGTGGCACGCTTAAGTCTCCTTAACGGAACTAATGAGACCGGCCCCTCAGTCACACAGGCCACTGCCTTTTCCGTCAGCTATTTGTGTCACCCTGATCCTGTACTAGATATGTCTTCGAGTGGCCTAACAGAGCGTTTTCTATACCCTGCAGTAACTCGTACTTCACAAAAAAACTGCTGAAAAGCATCAGACAAAAAGCTTAGACAAGGTTTCTCTTGCAATACAAAAGATAAACGATATCGCTTTCGGCAGATTCAAGTGGGTCGGCTTGTGTCGGCACTGTCTAAGTAAGAACTTTGATAACACATGGCCGGGAGTCTAGAGAGTTTAAGTGTGGGCGCGAACAATGCCGTGAATCATCACAGCTGTGAATGAAGTGTATTCGACAATGGGTCGGTGCTCCCGAAACAGAAATAGACGTTGTTGCATCGCTTTAACTATTTCGACACGCTAGATGTTTCAGGTGAAGCCAAGTATACAAACTTGGAACACCGTGTTTGGTTGTAACTTAAAATAACTGCCGGAGGAGTGACTGTAAAACTTTAATGAGCTTGCGACCTGATGCTTCCATGTGCACGTAAGGAGAAGATAATGAATTCTTATGTTGTCTCAAGCTACAACGTATTTAAAGACGAATTCCTCTGACTTATTATCTTAAAACAAGTCTGTTTTGTTGCAAAAGAAAAACAACACACAATAATGACAAAAACATGATTGTCCATCATTCGTCGAGGGGGTCGTTTTCCAATTAAATCTAACAGTTCTTATTTGTCTGAACATAAACATAACGAGTGTTGTGGAAAGGCATAATCGTATAAACAAGGAAACGTCCAAGACCGGCGCCACGGTCGGTAATCTGGGTCGACTTTAAACTTTTTACCATAATTCTTCACCTCCCACAATCGCTGTTTATCCAACAGAAATTTTATCAGATGCAGTAAAATTCACCGTAATCACATCTGTTTTATTTTCTACTGGATGTAAATTGTGTAGCGTCGGACTGTGATTGAAGTGATCTAGGTACCCGGTGGTAGGTGATGTGTTGAAAGTGTGCATATATTGCAACATAAGCTTCTAGGAAGTCTGAGATATCTATCATATATCTTAGTGACACTTCAAAGAACGACAATCGATTGTTCTGTGAGTGGGACACTTTCACCTCAGCCCTGGCTCACGCCTCTTAATTCAAAATCCTGTGTAATTCATTTCGTTATCGGTAGAGCGGATTAAAATCGAGCTTCACAATAAATAATTCACATGCACGACACGTTTCGTAAAAGGTTACACGAAACTCTATGACATCGTTGTCAACACTTTCTATCGTCCAAGTGTTTGATGGGTTTAATCCATGACTCATAGAATGTCAATTTATCGGACTATCGGTGTTGATAAGTAGAGATAATGGAGAGTGATGCAACATTATTATAATTAACCGTGAACTCTAAAATAAGACATTACATAACCAGGAAATCGACCTACGTGAAACAACTTTCCGTTTTGTTTCTTATTGCAATAAATCCGCCTGTTTTAAATCGCTCCATTAACGGCGGTGCCAAAACCGCTTTGTTTCTTTAGAAGATTATTAAAATAAAGAGGTTTCTTCAGTGAAATGGCAACGAAGATTTGGAAAATATAAAACTTAATCCAAAAATAAAGCTGTCAAGTTTATACGAAATGGGATCTTTAATACATCCATATATTCTGGTAAAGAGGAATTTTCAACTTCTGAATGAGATAAGTTGAATTTTAATCTCCGTGTGCTCTAAAGCGCTGAATGGAAGGATTTGATGAATGGTTTATTTAATGGAACCCGTCTATCCTAATCTCTCTATATTTAGGATTTTAGCCGGTATATGAAAGGGTTCTGACTTAAGCTACATTTTTTAGATTTAATACTGCTTGATTTAGTCTTGGATAAACTTTTATATAGATTTTGTATACCGTACAGCTAATCGCTTAAAGGGTCAGTAAACTTGTATGGTAAAACTTTACACAATACAGTACCGGCTTTTGAATGAGTCATCAACGTGTATGTTTACCATTACCAGGCTTGTTGATACGGAAGGCAGAATAAAATCGGCGAAGGTGTTATGCAATCTTATTAGCGTTTATTCTGCTTTGAGAATCCTAGATTCGCCTCGACCTAGATGACTAATTTTCATTCGGAACAGTTTCACAGTAGCAAAATATACAACGAACGTGGGTAATTTCATATTCATAACTGCAGCTTCCCTTAAATAATTAGGTATGCGCACACGAGAGTGCACAATAGCGCGCTCGCGTCCGTTACACTCACAACGAGGCCTCACAGCTATCCGCATTCATATTTAGACCAGAAATATGGCTTAGATGGAGTGATACCACGAGCCAAGCAGGCATTTCTCTACGCGCTAATTAAAGTGCACGACGAAATCCGATAATGCGGTATTATGTGGCAATATGTCACTCGAAACGACGTCAGGCGAGGCGCGGCTGTCCGACCCGACCAGCTCTGGTTTCTTGTGGTTCAATAATGTCTTGTTTTATAAAGTAATACCAGTATCGACTTTCTGTTGACTTCCCCGAGCTATGATTCATGTTTTAATTAATCTAACGGCCAGCGCAACGATTCGCTTCGAACGCGATGCAATAGAAATCCTATAATAAAAACTATATTTGACACAGATCACGTTCGTGTTCCAAATACATAATGAAGAGTTTTTTGCACTAGCCAATAGATATGAAGTAAACAAAGCTCAAGTATACTTGACCTTCTTCATAATGTAGGACTAGGAGTCGATAAGACAGAAGGTGGTTCTAGCGGATAGTTATTGAAGACATTACCCGTTTTAAAGTTTATTACGAAATTAAATCCGATTGAACAGTTCACATAATTCTGTGGTGGAAGGCGGAAACAGCGGCGGAAGCGGCGTCACGGTCCACGGCGCGCGCGCACACTATGAAGTGACGTCATCGACGGGGACCCAGCTGGATGTTACAATAGATTCCAAACAGGTTTTATTTGATTAACAACATTATTCATTTTAATTCGAATGTCCATAAATTATGACAGTGAGGTATACTGGGTATACAGTAGTTGTTTTGATTTTCAGCCCATGAGAAAAGTAATAATATATACTTAAACGACTGCAGCAGGCACCAAATCGAAGATAACCGGCCTAATGGCTGCAAAATATAATAAGTAGAAGGTCAAGTTCGTTTTAAGCAAAGCTAGCAAGCGAGGAGATAAACCGACAAAATAAAAAGAGCACAGAGTTGAGTCACGCAGAAGAAGACTTTTGTGCTCCTCTTCATTCCTCCTCATTATTGGCCATACAATCTTACAATAAAATTCAGTTGACATTGGCAAAGTCAACGCCTCCAATTTGGAATAGCGACAATTGGACAACAATAAAGAAAACGGAAACACACCGAAACCTTACCCCAACAATGGAACAAAGAAGGCTGAATAAAATAACAATCCGTTTTAATATAAAGCTGAAATATCCAGGTGTATCGAAATCCGATACATGATACTTTTTGTTCTCCTTTATCAAATGACAGCAGTATCATGTGACATTTCAAGGCGATTACAGTTTTGATACTAGAGAGATAAAAAATGCTGCTAAAGTATTTTGTAAATATAGAGTTGTTTGATAAAATATTTGAGATAAATATTATATTTTGGAAGCAGTAGAATGAAACATATCGAATTATAGTCAATTAGATGAACTGTAGCTAAAACACTTGGACTGACATTTAAATTTTTTGCATCCGGAATTATGTCCCGTAACGTCCGCCGATGTCATCCGTTGTTTTATGTGATTGTAAAAACGGATTTAAAAATATAAACTAACACAAAAAATTGTTTTGAAGAACGTTCTGGACGATTGACAGTTGGAGCGTGACGTGACGTTAGGCCAACGGTTCAACCAATAAATAAAATCAAAGGGTGTTTCATTGACATTTGGCCTTTAGCATTTCCGTATAATTTTTTATTTTTTTAAACTTTGCCCCACACTAGGAATTTCTTCCTGTATCGTGGGTATTATCTTTTTAACTATAAATATGAGCAAAGACATCATCGAATTCGAAACAATTTCTCTGAAACTGATAAAAGATTTGAGAATCATTGGAAAGCCAATATCAAAAATAAGATAATCTTTACAAGAATTATCTTACTTTATGTGTCAATAGGACTACCTTGCAAAAAAAAAAACTAAGTTTTTCATAAATCAGAAAACTGACGTTAAAAACTGTCGCTCTTCACTATTTTATCAAACTTCCCAGCTAGTATAGCCAACAGATTTCGCAACGCAAAGTCAACTTTAATTTGGATTCTAGTATCATCTCGATGTCGGCCTACGTAAACATCGTCCATCAACGAGTTTCACACAGTTTTTTTCCTTACCGAGTCTCTACTTAAAACAATAAAACCAGCTTGCACAGCCCACATAGTAAGAGATCGCGTGATCAGAATTAATAGCATTGCCTGCAAAAATGAAAATGACCTTCCCTTTGCACATATGAAATTACGTTAAATACAAACTTGTCAGTCTACATAAAAACTAGCAATACCATTTACAGATGATATTCCAAAGGACCGAAGACACAACATTCCAATTGAATATATTTTTAATCAGCTAATTATGCACAAACAGATGCTTTCTCGCGATTTCTAAGGAGAAAAAAGTAGAAAGTTAGTCGTTCGAGACGTTCCAACGCACGTTATATCGAATTCAAATCGCTGCGTTCCATATCTCCTCCCGAATGTGTCGATCCACGCAAGCTGTTATTTCATACGGCATACCGATACTAAATGCCATCTGCACACTTAATAGTGCACACTAAAATAGAAATTAGACGTCAGTCGAGTTGTCTTTGATTTCAACTTTCGATTGTGGCAGGAAAAGGTAGCTTATTCCCCCTCCTATAATACAGCTAAGTACTGCAATAACTTCAGAATTATGGTTTATAAATTAAACCAAATCGAAGTGGCCGATTGAAGTGACGTCCTTTTCTATGCCCACTCTGTCCAATCGTTTGTAATTCGAATAGAGATACGCGCCAAATACGCCCCTAACCACTTGGCAATTAACAAATGTGTAATATGAAAAAAATATTTTTGTAATAGGAGACACTCAAATTTGTTTTGGATAAAATTAAATCATAGCTGCGGGTGAACATAACAGCTCCCCTGTTGATTTACACCCCTGAGCTGACAATAAATATCACTTAATATGATGAATGGCCGAACGAATTGGTTGACATTGCTCCCTTCCGTTGCGTATTTTCGTTGTTTGATGTTGAGTAATATCCGATACTTTTAAGAATGTATTCTGAGAATATTGGGGCTATCAACTTCAGTATTAGAACTTTAGTAGATACCAAGACGCGAAGTTGGTTCAAAATGATTAATTGTTTTTTAAATGTTGAAGTAAGTTATAGATCAGATCATTAAGATCTTTTATGAAAGTGTCTAACGAAATTCTTCGTAAATCTTTCTCATATAAAATTCGTCACTAAATATAGCAGTGATGAAAATAGTCAACCAACAACAACATAATACACATAACAGTCAAAATAATTTCAATCCAGAATGCTGATTCTTTCGGGAGATCAATCATTTGACAAACAATTTTGAAGGTGCTCCTTAAGGAACTCCAACAGCACAACATTTATTCGATTCGATAGTCATGTGAAAAGTGTGAAAACACATATTTTCTAAATTCCAACTACCTGGTTAAACTGGCATGCTATTAGGAATATAAAAGGCTAATATAAAGGCTAGGCTTTTTTATTCTTTTTTGGGTGTTCAATAAAGTATATTCTTTATTGTTTATTATTTGAAGCTAGCAGCGTAGCGATAAGAACTATATATAGCAATATTTTCACACGGTGCTGACCGTGTAAACCTTGGAAACGATTTGCGACTCATGAATGTGTTGTATATCCTGCTTGCGTAAAATTACAGCAAAACGCACTGGTCTCATTCTGATTCAGGACAATAAATTAATGGCTCACGTAAACTTAAGGTGAGCCTAAAAATTTGTAGGTTAACTAGTGAGACACTCATATTTAGGAGCAAAATTCATACGTTTTGTTTATTTATCATACCAAGGGTGAATAATTTGTGAGCCAATTGACACTACTGGGCAAAAAGGGTAGCAGGATCGCACAAAATATTGAGACAAACGGCCTCAAATGATGATAACGTAGAACAAAGGTCTATATTCAGCTTTATCGGTCCCTAGACAACTGTCATACCTTCCGTTTACCAGTTTAATCAGGAAACAGTTCCAGAGAAGGTCGCAAGAGAAAACAACATAGCTGGTAATGTGATAATGACATGACTTCTGTTACTACTGTGTAGCGGGGAAGCCGGGCCACTAACCCATTTATGAGGTGCCGGTAATTGAATTACACTCGTCTCTGACGCGACTGAACGTTCAATCGTACTCTTGAGTTCATTGTGAGGTTGGTTCATCTATGATCGGTGTGTTTTGTTCCTTTTAAGCTAGGTTGGACTGACTCATCTTAAAACTCTGTTTATGATCGAGGTATGCTCTGGGAGGACTGGTAATAAGTATAACGGTAAGTATTCTTTGAAGAAGAACCGTTGGTGTTTTTGGGATACTTTATATAGAGGATATCATATGAGGGAAAACAAGATAAAAAATTCTTGTAGCAATATATACGGTAATAGACCGGTAGAACGGTTTCTATATTATATGGACATCCTGTTGGTAGAATTTGAAAAATGTTATCTAATCTACGGTCGTAAGAGTCATCGAAAGGGTGAAAAGACATGGAAGTACCCGTGCCTAAGCCATGTTTATAGCCGGAGCCCTAAAACTTAAGTGAAAGTCCAATAAAAGCAAGCAGGACGTCATTATTAATTCCAGTCGTTAGGATTACATATCTCGCTCGTAAAATTATAAATATACGACCATTTTTAGTACAAGTGCAGTTAATCGTTTCTAAGAAAATAAAGTGATGCAAATAATTGTCGGCACAAAGGTTAATTATTTTGTTTACGAGATGAAGTAAACCGTTTATATTACTACTTACAATTACAAACGCTATTCATTCATTTCCAACACAGCATTTACTCTTTAGGCTTACCTGTAAAGAAAAATAAAAATTATTAGTCGACAAATATTTACTTATAAAACATAATTAGAAGCCACTTATAAAGTTAATATTGGAACAAATGATTACGAGTTACGACCCAAAAAAATTACGAATCCTGACTAAATAGGTCGCTCCAATTTTCAAACGATGGTTCAAAAGAAATCTACACATCACACTATTATTTATTCTGTGACATCACAAAATACGAAAGCAGCGCAAAAAACTCCAAGAACTCAAATGTAAATAGCCTTTGAAGGCAGTCTGTACTTCAATTTATTCATTAGAATTCTGTTATGCCAAGTGCCATATGGTGTACAACAGTCCTGGAAATTTAAAATAAAGACTCCAGGGGTCCACAAATACAAGCCACAATATCGATGTATTTCTATAGTGGTCAGAGAAAAACAAATTGAAACACGGATCGGTGGAAACACTATGCTCTTATATTTGTGATGGTAAAATGGAATGGGTTAATGGTCACTTTGTTAATGGTTTACCAACCAGTAATTAAGCTAAATAACTTAGACCATAAACCTACCGTAGCAATATTTTATTATTTCATGTAACATCGTATTGGTTATAGCTTCCACCAAGACTTAAATGCTATAGGTGCCAGTCAAGGATGATCCGAAGACCATTGTTGCAAATACAGATAAATAGGAACTTGATTATTTCTGCTTTGCATTGAATGCTTTTAAACGTCATAAGGCCTACTCTTTTGCTCTGCAGGCGGTTTTGGACAAAAAAAGGACACGCTTCGGCGTTGGCAAAAATAGCATCTGAAGAATTATTCTTTTGATTTATGTTAGGATTTAAGTAGCATTCAGAGAGTCAAAAGACGAGCAAAGCGATAGGAAAAATCTAGGTCATCTGCTGCTAACCTGTTGTTTTAATTCAGTACGTTCAACAAATCGAACTTTAAGAACATGTTGTGCAACTCACCGCAACACGATCCACCCGCGTTCTGCGATCCTTTCGTATAGGTTCATTTAGGTATTGGTGTCGCCATATAGCTGAGTCAACAGTTTGCACGCGGGTGGAGCCGTGGGAGTCACAAGTGCTAACATCAATTCCAATTAATCACTGGAACTCTATAGGGCTCATTGTTCTATTTGTTAAGTTTAAGAAACGTTGTATTAACATCTGTGTTATGTTTCAATACAGAAGACTTAACAAGTGGCTCAACATTAACAGGGTCGTGTAAATCTGCGCAACTCATCGCTACGCGACCTGCATACGTCCTTTTATGCTGCCATATAAGTTGGCGTTTTTGTTGCTATGGAACTTATGTTCTGTGGCATTATGAGAAGCAATTGATTTTTTTGGTGCAACTCCTGATTAATTTCGATTAGACTTTAAGAGCTATTAAAACCTTCCCTTTATTCGGTTGTTAAGGACAGATTCTGGTTACGGCAGATTCTTTTTATAGCAGTTTGACATGATAGATGTAAATTGTAAGTAGTGCGTATAATTTCTACTAGGTCGTTAGGCATTATTTACTGTTATACCTAAGGCAACCTTCCCTCCTTCTCCATAGCAGTTTGCGGCTTCATCAATTAACTTTCAGCGTAGGTACTAAACCTATATCTACTTTCCAAGTAAAGGATTTCCACATGTATGTTTTACTTGTTGACATTAAATAATGTGTAAATGATTAGCCGTGCAATTGAACAGGTAATGAACCAGTCCAACACGTAAGTGATTAAGAAATTGCAATATCCGTACCATCTAGCCACCCTATCTAAAGTAATCTGACAAAAACTTAATTAATATTACCACAGCGGAATATCTCAAAAACAAAATACCAAAACAGTGAGCAGATAAAACGCTTATGAACAATAATTAATATGGCATAGTTTCATTAAAGGTTGCAAAATATGGGAAATGCTTACATCACCGCGATTCTATTATACTTCATTTTATGTAACGGTAGGTACAATGTTACATTTACGGTTATTATTTTAATAATACCATCAAAATATATTATTGTCGTCGTGATGCAATGGATCGAAATTTATAGCAATAACTAAATGTAACTCATTCGCGTTATACGATTTCTGAATTACGTGATTTCAATGCTGTTGTAGTTAAAACAACTTTTATATCATTGTTGCATCGCACTTCTCGATACAACGACGTCAATCAATAACAATACAAGACATTAAACAGTCAATATTGATCAACCTCTTTATAACATTGACGCATATACAAAACCGGTCAAGTGCGTGTCTGATGTCGCACATTTAGGGTTCCATAACAAACCAAAAAATTAAGTTGTTTGTAATAGGAAAAATAAGGAGAATTTCAAAGAAAATCTGATTTATCAATATATTGGTATTTTTTTTTATAAAATATACGTAACAATAAACATTATCACCAAATTTCAAGTTCATAGGTCAATGGGAAGTTAAAAATTCTTCGAAATAAAATTTTTAATTCCTTTGTTTTACAATATTTTTTCTAAACGAGTTCCAAACAACGATACCCAACTCGATGGTGTGGACTTCTTTTTTCATGCGCCCCTTTATCTGTATGGGAGCCCCCCATAAAACCATTTAAAAATGCACATACACATTTGACATTTTATATGGCTTTGTGTCAACAAAATGCTTAGACTGTGAAACTTTTAAGACTGTAGCTCCAACCGTTTGGCTGTAAAGCCTATGTGACAGACGACGTACAGACAGATACGTGAGTGACAGCAATAGGGCTGAAAGTTCCGTTTAGACCCTCCGGGTACGGAACACTAAAATGGAAACATTCTAGAAATAGGCGAAGAAATGAAAACTAAAGGTAGTGAGATCGGTACGGAATTCGGTAGAGATGTTAAAGAGCATGTCTTTGAATGTCAAAAGTCAGAACATCTGCAGAACTGCACTGAACTTACAAAATGTGACACTATAGGATTTTATACAGAGGAAGGCATCGGTATAAACAGTCTGCGTTTCCATGAAGCTAACGCATAAATCAATACTAGAACAGACTAAAACTTCTAAAAAAGCAGACAGCAATAACAAGCATAATTTTCAACGAGAAGCTCAACAAGAATTAATGATTAGCATAGAATTTTAATGTGGTATCAAACTCAATAAGCATAGTTAGGTGCAGTTTACATGACAGCGGTTCGCAGAAGTCACAATGACAATTTGTTCCATGAACCGTATTGTTGGTTCGCTTATGTAAACACCGACCGATATGCGCTCAAAGCAAACAATAACCGTACATGAGTTAGCAATCGTTGGCTACGTTCTGTGATACAAGTGTATTAGCCCAGACAACTTATGAAAAGGAAAAGATTTGTCTAGACTAAACTCAGAAGCAAAGATATTTTTTTTAAATCTGCTTAACAAGCACATTTTTAACAGACTTAAAAAAAGGAAGAACATCTTTTTTATGTATGTTCCTCGATAACTCAAAGACGCCTGGACTGATCTGAATTTTTTTCTTTTGTTTGAACGGATACACTTCTCAGGTGGTCCCATGATCATCAGGTCAGGATCTGATGTTTGGATTCTGGAGAAATCGAGAGGACTCCTCAAATATTATAGGCATAAATATAGCGATTTTGGTATTTTCATCAATAATGCAATAATTTGCCCTCAGAAATTATCATTTGGTGATGTGGAACTGATGAAGAAGACCACTGGAACTCCTTAGTGCACATCGAATAGTTATCCGAATATGATGAAGCAAATACTTATAAATAAATGGTATCTACTGATGAAAATGGTACTATCGAACTGAGATCAGATGATGATGAAGCCGGAAATTAGACACTGGAACTCCAAAATAAAACAATGTCTCCTTGTCGTGTTTGGGCTTATTGGTATCGTTATGAGATGTACGTTGGCTATTAATGATTTTAATGGCATTTCTAGGAACTTACCAAAAATAAAAATCAAACGGACTTCTAGAACAAAACACTACAAAGCGATAAATTACTTTCTTTGCCGAAGTTGGTGTCACACGTACTTCGGAAAAGATATTTATTTTTCATTTTGTAGTGTTTTGTTTTGGAAGTCGGTTTTATTTTTATGTTAAACTAGCCGTCCCACGCAGCTTCGCTCCCGTCAACTGGCTACTTACCTACCCTACATACATGAATGTTGCGTAACTTTAACCGCTATGCAGCATGCAGCGCACGCAATCGAAACTCTCAAAAAGGAATCATTTTGCCCGTTTTTGCAAAAAATTTCATTTATGATTCGCTCCTATTGGTCGTAGCGTGATGTTATATAGCCTATAACCTCCCTCGATAAATGGACTATCCAACACAAAAAGATTTTTCAATTCCAACCAGTAGTTCCTGAGATTAGCGCGTTCAAGCAAACAAACTCTTCAGCTTTATAATATTAGTATAGATAGATTTTTATTTATCTCTTTTTATCATCAGTTGTCATCGATATGTTGTGTTTAGTTAAAGTAACATGTTTTGGTGCGAGTAGTCACTGAAGTGACTGTTCATAACTAAATGCTAAAACCAACATCTATTCATACTTGTTTGCTTGAAAGTTTCATTTTATGGTCAGTTTGGTTTACAAAGCGCGAGCGCAAACATTTCAGAATATTTTTCCATTGTTAAATTTAACGCACACTAGGAAAATGGTTATGGCTGAGCCAATACCACAAAAACAAATATAAGCTTCATTTGTGAATGTTGTGTTTCTTGCAATGCAACGAAAATTGCGTCAATTCACGAAACCGTATGCGGTTTCGTTGTCATTGAAATCAATGTTTTAGAACGTAGACTGTAGACAGAAAATTGTTAGGTTATATTACTATAACTAAAGTTTACATTGACTTTCTGCATGAGTGGTATCCTCGTCTCGGGCAATCAAACGTGAACCGTCCACCAAGTCACCAATGTCCAATCGAATCACCCTTCACGACGGAAACCATTTTATTTTGCTCCACGTCCTATATGACACCGCTTGAATTGCTTTATATGAGACCGGATAAAACAAAAACTTGTCTCGACTTCGCCTTGTTTTTATATTCCATTAACAACTTCATTGCAGACATACTGATATCAGAAATGTACAAAAACAATCACATTTCACATCTCCGCGGCTGCGGTTGCTGAGCGTCTGACCTCACCCCAAATTCCGTTACAGCCAGCCAAAAATCTTGATTTCCTTGGAAATCATAAAAGCTGACTTTAAATGGATGATGCGCTTTCCACAACGAGTTTCAAGTATTACAGAAGCAATTGCAACTATGTTTGTACAAATATTTAGTGCAAGCCAAGCTAACTTTGAAATGTAACACGAAATAATTAGTAAGGTACAATGAACAGGAGTGTTAGTTATTCAGCACAACGGACGTATGCGAAGCATTTGACACTTTCTATTTATGTTGAAGCGTAAGTTCGCGTGACTGTTGCCATATTGAATGACATAATTTTAACTCCTTTGGGTACTATAGTTTCTTCCTGTAAACAGATGAATTATTTAAAACATGCCAAGGGTTACTTAATAACTTTGCTGGTATTAATAAATGAATCATCCATTATAGTAATCGCTTCCCGTATAGGAACCACTAATTACTAATTTATAACTAGAAGCTACTCATTTATTTTGTTCAATTAAAAGTTTTATAAACCTTAAACTGCTATAGTAGGTATAGACTTTATCACCGTAAGATCCGACTGATTTCATAAATCATAGAAATTCTTAGGTCGTCGTTCGTTCGAGACGAATGCACCGTAGATGGCAAACAACCGCAGCACTTCGCATGCGGTTGGTGGCATTAGCCTGGAACATGAAAATGGATGCCATATAACGTGACTTTATCGATACCCACATAAAATACTAAGTGGTAAACCTGAGCCTATACTTTCTTCTAATATCAGGAGTCACAACTCTAGCGCACCGATCGGATAAACCTAACAAAGATAACGTCGACAACGGCTCTGGTGACCCAGAAAGAGGCAGAGTAAGCGATCAACAAGCCGTTTAATCGGATTATTAGCTTTACAACATTTAATCAACAAGTCCCTAATCGTACCCGGCATCGGCTACTGGGATTGAGTTGGTGGTGATCTCGAGATAACAGATAGAAAGCCATTGGAACAACACCAACCGCGTTACGCGCGCTGAGCAAATTTAAAACGGAACTCCACCACCGCACAATAAATAAGGTGCGAGCCGTTGCCCGTAGCTTGTGCAATGCTTGGCACATAAAATATTACCAATACCATCATGGATTCAAAAACCTCGCGAGTACCATAAATATGACGATGACTTTATATGATAAAATTGTTGCTAATGTCTTCTTTGAAGTCAAAGAGCACCATCAGCGATAACGAGAAGAACCACGAGATAGTTGCTTTGCTCACGCTATAAAATGATTTTGGTTGGTGCGCGGGCGCAGAGGTGCTATGAGCAACAAAACTCGGTTCGAAATCGGCGCGCCCAATGTCAGACGGCACAAGGTCGCCTCTCACGATAAACGCCTCTGCAAACCGTTCAGACCCAACAAAGCCAGCAAATCTGCGATCTGATCGCTTCACAACTATTCATCTATACTTATTTGGCTCGAAACTACACACGGGAACATCCATTGTTCTGTAATTCGTTTTTAAGTACTGACATTTAGAACTAGCACTTGCGTCGGCGTAGCGTTTGAACTGATCCGATCGATATATGCGTCAGACTAGGTAATGGATACGAATAAAGTTTTAACGTTAACGATGGCACCGGTAGATTAAATTGATATGGCAGAACTGGATGACGGGCGAACCGTTAATACCTGGCCATCGTCGCCTATAACCGCATCTGTATTTATCAGTAGGGTGGCTATCGAAGCGTTGCTTGCTTTATAAGGGACAGGCTTTTTATGCAATCATGTTTCTACGAACGCGTTTTATATGCAGGATGTTTTAGTCGAGTTTTAACCGGACAACAACCTTTAACGAACGTAATAAATATGAAATAACTTGACATATTGGATATGGTGGCTGTGAATAATCCATCACGTACGGCAATGGCTTATCGCGATTTGAACGACAGAGTCTTGCTTCCACGTGCCAGTTAGTAGCACCGGTATTGCATAAACGTGTTACAAGTCGTTAAGAGTGCATAGTAATAATTTATGAAATGCTTCTAATCGATTTAGTAACACTTTCTCTTGGTTAAAACTTCATAGGTTAGTTAACCCTTCCGTGATACTTTCTTTCACGCCTATAGAGGAATATCCATTACAGAGTAATATTAATTTTTTAGTTCATAAAATTAATAAGCGATCACGGCCAAAGCCATTGGCGGTATAAAATTGGATTTGCGTAGAAAAAATCTTTGCGAGTGAAACTCGCTGCTCGTGCTGTGCTCTCGATTTTAACGTCACGACGGAAAGAACAGCACTGGTTCACAGAACATGGGTTAATTGAGCACACAAAAAACCATTTCGGCACCCAAGGACGCTGATATCGTGGTGACTACAATGCCATGACTAACTGCGGTACAATACTATTGAGATATTCAATATGAAATTAACTTGAGATTTGTACGGCTTTGCATGCTAAATAATTGATTAAAGTAAAAGTTTAAACCTTTAGCTTCTGGTTGGGTTTTAATCTCGTGCAACCTTCTGCTGCAGTTTGGGCCGCTGCTAACTTATTTTAAACTCGTTCACCGGAAATTATTTATTTTGTCATGGCGCCCACCTGCCACACAAAAGGAACGATAAAAGAAGTCGATGACGTTGCGGCAGATGATAAATTGAGGTTTAATCTTCATTTTATTTTTTGCCGATTGCTCTTAACAAAAGTTTTGTTGGCATGTTTGCTAGACGCTATTCAATTTTACAAAGCAGGCAAATTCAAATTCCTAACTTTCAATTTAAATCCGTACCCGACGAACTTGTCGCTGGCAACTATTTGTGCACATAAGTTTATGGCAACCTTTTCTCAATTCAAAATGTTATTGCAGCACGTGACTTGGAACTCGTATTACTCAATAACATGCTTAAGGCAAACGTGAATTTACTCACATAAACACCGCAGGTTTTAGACGAGGAACTATGGAACGACTTTTTAAATTTAGCTGTCGGTGTTTGTTTTTTTTTTACGCACTCATCTTATCTTTAGTGAATAGGGATGTTTAAAAATAAATAAAAATTGACAAAGATAAAGCGCATCAAAGTTCAGGAGTGGGGGCTTGTGACGTTACTTTGTCAGTATAAAGTGTAGCACACCGTGACGTCACACGATATTTCAACGCATTGTATCATCGTAATTTTTGGTTTACCTGGCAAAAGAAAAAATACGTGTCCAATATTTTTAGGTTACTGACGCACTAAATGGATATTTTTTGTCAATATCCCTATTAGTCATTCAGCAAGATATCTTTAGAAAGAAAATATCTTATTTACAGAGATAAGGATAAGACACCAGAAGTTCCAATGAAAGAAGTCAGAAAAGAGATAAACTATCGAAAGATATGGTAGAATGAAATAGTAACAGATAAGCATTTTTGGTCCGAAAATCTTGCGGTTTATGTTCGTTACTTGAAAATATACGCAAAGTTCATCTCTCGCTACTTTGTTGGACTACTTTTTACATTTTTTTTCGTTATGACTTATGAGACATTGAGTGGCCAGTGAGTGGGCGTTAAGAAGACCCGTAAAAATAACCGATAATAATTAGGTTGGCCAAAGTTAGACTCCAATTAATTTCTGAATTTGCCTGTTCGTCAAACAGAAACTTTCTGTAAGTTCTATATCAAAGCAGATGCTAGCTAGAGTCTTAATTTGTGACCAAGACCTTAACGCATGGAGCACCTTCTGTGCACATGCGATGCACTGGCTGGTAAGCGAATGAGTCTCCTAGGGGTTGGATATCCAAAACCGGAAGACTATAGGCTCATATCACCTAGTCACAATAGATCCCAATGAGTCTAAGTGTCCGAGTTATTTCTCGGCCCCTCCACAAGATAAGATAAGAATCAAACCTTTTAATAAAACTTTTTAATCAAGTGGATTTACCACTTTCAATTCCTTCGAACGAAAACATTTTAGAGAGGGTTAGAAACGTGTGGTTAGGTTAAAGAAGTTAAAAACGTGTGTAGTATTCGAGGAGTGATAAATTGCACTTGACACGTCTAGCACGAACTGCTGATGCTCGGATACATTGAGTAGCAACTCACGACGATGATGTATCACAGTGAAAATGTTATTCTTCTCACTGCGCTGAGGCAAATAATGTGGTAATCGGATGAACCAACATCAATACGACAGCTAAAGCCAATTTGATAAGATACCCTTCAAGTGAAACCGTGACAACCGTGTGCAGGTAAATAAGGACAATAAATTACTCTACATACATCGGAAGGTCGAGTTAAATTCGTATTCCAAATTTAGTGTCCTGCGGCAAAGGGTAGCGTTGCCAAAACAAAGTTTCGAAGCACCCGAAAGAATGTCTACATGGACGACCTAATTTCGAAAACTACTGGGTAGCCTTCAGTACTATTCCGCTTCCAATTAAAACTTTTTTTGTCTTATAAATCGTACTATTGCGAGGTCCCTGCTACTAGCTACAGCACTATTTTTTTTGTACTTATTATGACAAGCAGATTTTATTGCAGCAGAGCTTGTAATTTAATTGCTCTCTGGCGAATTCGGTTTTAAATTTAGAACAGCTGGCTAGTTCAAAAGTGTGTTTGTCTAGCTTACGTGTGAATTTAAATTATATAGGGAGATCCACAGATTATGCTCAAATTACTTTATGTAAAATGCTCAGTCTATAATTTGCTTGAAGAACTGATTCGCTTAACAAAACACCGAGACCATATAACGAAATCAACCTTCAGCAGTAAGCAGACACAAAAAACAAAACGTACTATAATTTACCTTAATTCCATTGCCTACCTTGAAACGTAATGCGTGCTGTTAAGTAAGTTTAATCTATCAAACCACTAATGTCCGCCATTTCGCAGTCCTAAGTACTGTTTTGGAAAACGCTACTGTCCCCTAACCTACATTCTGACAATAATAAGTGTCTTATATAACCAAACACAATACGGCATTTTGAAAAAAGTAAGGTAATGACTGTTAAAGGCAAACCGACTGAGAAATTACTTCTATGGTCTTGCGTCTTTCCGGCTTATTGCCAAATAGAAGTAGATGTTCGAAAAACTTTGGCACAATGCTTTGAATCTGTAAGTCTTGTGTCTGTCTGTTGTTTCTTTGTATATGTGTGTGTGTGATTTGTTTGCATGTTTATTATGTAAGTTTATGTATAGTAATTATTATAGTAAAATAATTTTGTATATATTTATGTTTTTATCAAATAGCAGTACACCGCAGACTACCTTATATATTCTAAGTTTTATCAGTCCATCCAAAGGTTGTGTGGTAGATATCGCTGTCAGCGATAAGACCGCCTTTGTACCCATATAAACAAGTTTTTCTTGTAAATTTGTATAACTTTTTCGGTGTACAATAAAGTATATTCTATTCTATTCATGGAAAAAACAGCGTAGGTTGGAAGACGAACAGTTTGGAAAAGTTATAAAAATTGATCAATACAATGCCATCCATTGTAATCGGGGCAATAAGAAACAGAGTAGATACCGATTATTAAGATTCGGTCATGGAAGATTGGGAATTGACATTATGATTGAAATTTGGTAACACCTTAAATGCCAGGTGACCGACAAACACTACATTTTCTATTGTGTCTCGTTATCTGGCAGTTAAGGTGATGGACAGGAATACATCTGAAACCTTTCAGGATATACAAAATTCGTCTACATAAACCAATTGATTTTAATACAACTTGTCATCGTTTCTATCTAAGGCTGTGGCCAGTTCAAGTTGCAGGTAATCTTGAGCTCATTGGCAAGCCTAAAACACAATTCATGATATGACGTGATCTACTGATTGACTCGTTTTAAAAGTTATCGGAATGCAGGTGGTTAACCTTTCGAAATATATGGCTATGTGTGCCGACATGTCAAGGATAATATGCTTAGACAAAGTTCATGCACGATCAATTAGTAATGCGGACACAGACAAAATTAAAAAACGCCTTTAAATTATGTTTTTTTTTTGTTTTGCAAACGTGGAAGCATACACACTGCCACCATAGTCTGGAAATATTGACAATAATTAAATAATGCAAGGTGGGGTTTCTGATAATATATATTGTGATTGTAAACTGTCTCGAAGCAAATTGAAGCCATCCTCCTTTTACTAGCACAGAAAAGATTTATGAGTTTCAGAACAAAAAACGATGTAATATTCACTTTGAATAGGTCATCTGCCTCCCAAACACCCGATTCAAGTAGGACAAAAGTATTGGGACAACTTTCTGTTAATTGCTAAGTACCCAGATGAATCGCAACAATTATTGAAGAATTTTAAATCTATTGTTTTCACGTATTTGTGTTCAACACTATGGTAGTTATTCCGTTAAAACAACTTAAAGCGTGTACACACTGCAGACAATAATTACGGAAACTACTTTCTAGTGTGAGTCATTCCAACTTTGCCAATGACTAAATAACGCCTTGTTACAACTTTTTGTGTAAAATACGTATTCAAATTTTTAGCTTTTACTTGTTTTGTTACTTTTGTATGCTGATTGAAGGGAAAACAAACATTTATCTTTAGTGGTGAGGCATTCACTCTAGCTTTCTTATCGTCTTCGACGATAACATTTGGTCTAAATATAGTTCAGTTTATTTAACGCTTACCAGTTTTACAAACAAGATAATCGCTCTACTTGTCGATTCTGTTCAAACAACTAATCCGACTTCAGCACCCGTACGCATTATCAATCCAATAGCTTAACTGTTAAACCCTTCACAATTTACCTTGGAAACTTGTTCATAAATTGTTGAATATGCACGACCGAACACTGTAGTATTTGACAAGCAATTATTCATAAGTTAGAAAATCAGCGTTTGCCAGTAAACAAGTATTAAGTAAACGTTTGTGTAAAGAAAGCGAACCTGTGGTGCGAGTACCGGGGCTGTCTCTGTAGCCGCCGTTTTGCTGGAGTCTGCGTACACTAGACACAAGCACGCGGGCCAGCATGGCGCCCGCTCTTAGCAGCCACCTTCCCAAAATAAGCACAATTCTCCATCAGTCACTTGCTCCTCAATAGAATTGATACCGCGAGCTGTAACTCAACACTGCAGACACACGAGGGGCCCGGCGGTTCACTGGGCCGTATCCAACACACGCACTCACAATATAATTGTTACCGCTCCCTGTTTTCAGTCACTACACTTACGGTGACATGTCAGCAAATCATATGTTTTGAAAACAATAGTGGCCGTTTCGTACGAAACGAAATGTGAAGTTTCCAATTTATTAAACTTGATTTGTTTTAACTTATTATCGATTAATATACATATCACTAAATGCACTGCAAGATGATTGGAATGGACAGTTATTACTGCAATCGTAACAGATCACGTCGTCAATTATTCGATTTGCTCGGGTTCGGTTACGGGTCCAGCTGGACGTCACTACGTGACAGTCCGTATCTCTTCAAAGCTTTTACCGTACTGGCTGGAAGGCAGTAGTGCGAGCTCGGAAAAAAGAGAAAGAACGATTATGACGAACCAGAATCACAAGTCCATAACCAGCCATGTTGTGTCTGCGGATATGCACCTTGCGGTGTTGGCTATAAGGTGCAAATTCTCTATCGCTTCGGTACCAGCTGTGTCAGTTTTCTCGAATGTTGCGTGTGGAAATTCGAGACGGATTGAGCAGCGCAGTCATTGAGTGTAAAAGAGATACAAGCAAATATCGAATGCTAACGACGTTAGCCGATTGGAGTCCGACCGCCAAGGCCGACTCATGTCACGTTTCGCGAGACTAGACGTGCCTCCTATATACAATAGGTATGTGCACAATTGTAGTTTATTGCACTTTGTTTGACTGTTTGAAAACTTACTCCAAGCAGTCCAAAATATATAATGACTCTTATCTCATTAAATAAGTCGTTACGAGTTTATGTGTAGCTCAACAATAAAGGCTTATTATCGCTCATTAGCACTCACTGTCATTGTTTCTTGGTGCTAATGATAACGCATACCATTGACAGATAATTCATTATTTACATTGTGATTAATTTTGATTAGATAATTCTAGCGAATTCGTTACTTAGTCAACGTCAGCTCGTATCTAAACAGCTGACAACAATACTCATAATAATGTATCATAGAAGCAAATTGACGTCAATGAAGTGCAAATAGGCGCAACGTAAGATTATTGTTATGTTAGTAACAATGAACGTTCAATCAGATTATGATGCATTGAAGTTATTTTTCACTTTGTAGTTTTTTTTTATTTGGATGTCGGTAGTATTTATTTCTAAAAAGTTATTTTTATTATTCACTTTTTTGTTGTACCTAATAGGCAAGTTATTTAGTAAGGTACCTATAAAGCCAGAATAGATAACCCGAATATTATGAAACTTGAAAATAACCGGTGAAATGAGAGGACTGCGTACCCCTTAAGAGCGTACTGGCGTGATGCTAGTTATGAAATGGTATAAACAATAAACAGACATGCGATTGCAGCAATCCAGATAGATATGGCGTTATTTGAAGAGTTCTATTGTATACCTTCGAAGTTCTTCATCAGATATTCACCAAATTAAAATGGGACCAATTTCGGAACATATTCTTTCAAACAAAAAAGAATTTTCAAAATCGGTCCACAATTGACAGATATAACGGTGAAAAAAAAAATACAAACATAATGTCGAACATAACCTCCTCCTTTTGGGAAGTCTGTTAAAAATGTCACGACGACGTGTCTTTGTTTTTCAGGGAGTTTAATATTTAGAAGCCTATTGTTTGGAAACTATTTTCCAGATGTTAGTTTTAATAACAGCTTTCAATGGCTGTTTATGCAAATGTTTGGCATTAATATCAAGATAAAGGCGTTTATCGTATCCTGGTTACAAATTACAAGCAAACCGATTACCCAACATCTGAGTATAAACCCAATCGTATCATATTTTTAATATACATAAATTCGTCGTAAATATGAGTGTTGCGTCAACTTGCGTCGCGTCGCGGTCGTGAATGGACGCGGATATGTACGAAAACACATAAAACATCAAAGTTTTCTCCCCCGACATCCGTTTGCGCCGGAGCGTGGAGACAGATATGCGAATAATCCACAATAGTAACAATGTGGTGAATTTGATCTCGATGCCACATTTCTCTTTTATGCTATCCGTTAATGGATTGCTCGATGATTAAACAAGAGGCTCGTGTGTGTAACTGATTCTAAGTAATTTGCTTAGGTGGCTGAAGAGAGTACTATGCCAGTTTTAAGAAAATCTTAGCTTCGCGTTATGGAGAATAAAATGATACCTAGACATAAGATATTCAACTACATTATGATGCAGTGGTCAAACGCGAACCTATTAATGATAAAAAAATATGCTTTCAAGTTAAAAATGCAATGGAGGAAGCCTACACTCAGCTTTTGGTTATACAAGCGGATTATTATTATTACAAACACCTTAAGTTTGTAATAAATCTTGCAAGATTATAAAATCTCGATATATTGTGAATATATAATTTCAAAGACAATAAACTGAAACCCCATCAAAATTCTACGAAGAATTATTGAATTATTGAGAAGAGTTTACAATATCACGCGATTTATTATTATGTTACGGTGTTTGCAATAATCCGGTGACACTGACAAGGAAGAGGCTGAGGAAGATGAAGACGAAGAGAAAAGACATTTGTTTATCTATGATTACGCTATAAAATTACAATGCAGAAGGCTTATGCAACGAGCTAAACAACTATACAGCATTTAAAGCATTATATTCACAGGGTACGCAGTGATATGGCATTATTTTCTTAGTTATTCAATAAGAAGTTCCTCCAGCAGTAAAAGCTATTTAAACATACCTACAAGGTAAATTAAACTTAGTAACTCAGCTAACTTTGCAGCAACTTCCGGAGAGGAGTTCCGGTTGGAACAAACATTGACTCAAGATAAGATTCAGCTTTGCTTGCGACTATTTGAGTTCACCTTGTCCTCAATCTTAGATTATAAGTGACAACATCGTGACACCTTTAAACCACTTCAAGTAAAAACAAGAAAAACGAAAAAAGCAACAAAACCACTTTTCAAAATAAATTGCTACTGGATTTGTAAAGATTTTATCGTTAATGTTATGCAAAATGAAATAAAACAGGCCAAAGTGACAGAGGTCCCTGAACAGGATTTGCCGGCTGTCGTGGTTTGAAATGACGTGAGCATTACACCATGCTTTCAAATAAAGACGACAGTTTATTTGACAACTATTTCCATTAAATGAACATTTGGTGGCAATCAATGCAAGATGTGTAGTGTAGGCGGCAGATAAACGACCTCCTTTGCAGAAGCGGGCAGTATTTTTGCTGGAGTTGCAAACTAGAGGGCAAGAATTCATGGCAAGTATTCTATTCCAAGTCTAAACCAGTTACATTTTCTAGAGTTTAAATGAAGGTTTTTGACCCGAGAGGTCTTTCTCGTCTATTCCTAAAATGGACAGTTGCCATAATCCCGATACGGTCTGACGACATTAGGGTATTTAAAAATCTTTTCGTTTACGTCTCTTATTGATGACTAATTAACCGAAATTGGCAGTCACGTAATCAAACCTTTGCGGAGAATTTAATATGTCTGACTATACCAATTTTCCGCCCACTTAACGAACTTCAATAGCATGAGTAGGAAAATAAACTTTTTACGGCAGGATTTATCTACGCAAACTTTTTAATGCTATGCAAATGACTTCAGGACTTTGATCTTATATTATTTTACATAAATTCATGCCAAAATATACTGCCCAACTATTAGA
Source organism: Orthosia gracilis (assembly GCA_947562075.1). Taxonomy (NCBI): domain Eukaryota; kingdom Metazoa; phylum Arthropoda; class Insecta; order Lepidoptera; family Noctuidae; genus Orthosia; species Orthosia gracilis. The sequence continues at coordinate 33,336,698 of OX387266.1, forward strand.
GGAGAACACCACGAAAATAAATTCTGTATGTAATATATTAAACTCCCGTGCAGAATTCCGATAGCAAGATTTTTTTCGTCATTACCTTCTTAAAAAAAACGGAGGTAATCAATTCGACACGTATGTATGTAATGTTGATCGAATTGCACAATATTCACATATGTTACTCTATTTGGGCTTCTAAACACGTGTGCCAAATTTCATAAGTGTATGTTTGTAAGTTTGTATGTATGTTTGTCCACGCATTTCTCCGAAACTAGTTATCGGCTCGTCATCATTCTTTTTTATTGGATTAGGTATCTCTCAACTTAGGGAATAGTGCAAGTTTCATTAAAACCGGTCCACCAGTTTTCAAGATATGGAGCACACAAACGAACTCCTTAGCGATAAACAGCACGATTGTGTAAATTGGGTTATTATTTTTGTGATGGTGTACTAAAACTAAAATGAGAGAAATAAAACCATTTTCACAAAAAACATATACCGATTTCAAAAGCAAAACACTAAAAAGTGCAAAATTACTTTTATTTCGGAAGTCAGTGTCGAAAAACAATAAAAGAAGAACTACAAATGAAACCGGCTTCCGAAACGAAAGTAATTTTGTACTTTTTATTGTTTTGCTTTTGAAGTCGGTATATTTTTTTTTGTGAAAAAGTTTTTATTACCGGAGTTAGATTAGAACGTTTAGAGCGGAACGTTACCGACTCTAACGCATGAGCTGATCATATAAGTTGATATCAGCTTGTAGGAGTGAGATTAACTACTTTCTTTTTACATCCCGAGGCAGAGGTGACTCGTCCAGTTTAACATTAATGTAAATGTCATTGAATGCCGTCCGACCGGTTACGATGGATTTTTTTAATCGACAACTGCCTCTGGTGTTATTTTGAAAGCTGCAAATTAACTTTAGCGATCCTTGTAGTCTTCACGACTAGTCTATTAAAGCTTCTATAATGACCTTTTGATCGTCCATTGTGCAAGGAATTTATTAACGAACGTTATTAGCGGAGCGTAACTGCATTTATAATGCGATGATCTTCAGAATTACTTGTATATTTAACTTAATAACGGGTGGCTTTTTACCCGACTGCCGAAGGAGGGTAATGTGTTTATCAGTCTATGTATGTATGTATGTTTGTTCCTATGTGACGTTCTAGAGGCCAAACGCGTTGGCTGATTTTAATGATTTTGATACGTCAATCGATTCGTCTTAACCCTGCGAGTGTCACTGGACACTGACTTAAAATTAGAAAATAGAAAAATGGCGGATTTTAGGCGGATTTCAAAAATATATAACATTTATATGTTTAAATATACATAATTCTAAAAAAAAAATAACTAAACAATTGTAAATAAAAAAATATTTCAAAATAACAGAAAACCCGACTGCTTAAAAAGAGAACTAAAAAGACGTAAACAAGAAGAAAATCATGCTGTGCAGTCGGAGGATACATCTGGTTTTGGTCAGCCAGCTCGCGCATATATGTATCCTCCGATGGCACAGCATGATTTTCTTCTTGTTTACGTCTTTTTAGTTCGATTTTTCTTGCATCGGTTAGCAGGGATCGCCTTGTATGTATCAAGCACACTTTATGTCCAATTGTTTAACTTACAAGTAGAAACGACTACTTCAAACAAGCAGATTTACATAAGCCTGATCAACACATTACCCTCTTTCGCTTGGATTCAGTCGAATAATTAAAATGCATATTAATGATTTTGACTTGCTAATGGAGTGTAAAATTTGAAATTCATATCTCTAATACGAAGAGCAAATATTTTTTTCAATAAACACTCTCTTAAACACCGATCTTAAATATGTATATGCAAGTTGATTTGCTAATAGAATTTTTTTGAACATTTCAAACGTTCTACCTACCGTATGTATGTATAGAAAGGTGATCACATTGCATGACTGCGTGCATATTCGCGAAGCACATTTTTGTAAAATCGTTTAATAACTAACAAATAGACATAGAGCGGCCTCGACTCAATTGAAATCCAATCAAATCGCATCGTATCACGAGACGGACGTTTGGTACGATGTTTAAAGTGCGCACAGCACTATTACCACAGCCATGGAGGCAATGAGTTGAATTGACAATGTTGAACACAATTGACAGGCAGCCAGTGACCTGACGGCTAACGATGTGCACTGCGCACGCACACTCTTTATTTGTAATGCAAAACTGCAAACATCCTATCGTCACGACGACTGCGCATACGACACCCATCACAATACCAACTTAATTTCATAATATCATAATCTATTATAACAACTTAAATTTATAAATGACGCCATACATGTGACTCCTGGCTGCAATTTAAGGAGTTTTTTTTATGTTATTTTGATTGGTCTAGCTAGGAAGTAAAAAAAATCAGATAAGGTCACGATGACTCAATGCTCGACTTTTTGCTACGGTAACATATTACAAAGGAGTTCCTGTGAGTTCTCATAACATTACATATTTCATTACAGATAACATTTGGTAGTTTAAAATGTAACGATCCTTGGAATTGCTCCTTTGATGCACGACATTGTTTATTAATGAGAAACAGACTTTGAATATGTATAGGGAACAGGTTAATAAAATGAGCAGGAGTTGTTAACCCTTCGAAGAAATAGACCTCGCACGATGACGAATCATTATAGATATCAGAGACTGCAGTCGAACTAAAAAAAAAATATCTGATAATATCAGATACATCATCAATATTATAACTTCCACTTGATTAAAAACGGGGCCACTGTACCGTAGGAAGTAATTATACGATAGTGCAACACATTCTTAAGAACTCCGAATGACAGGGCAGAATTGAGATCCATATCCATTTCATCATCTGCCATAGTGGCGGTGGTGTCGACATAACACATTATTTGTAAAGTTCTGCAAGGCACGGACGCAACTACTCAATAAAATGATGAGGTGATGAATGGAGTCGATGATATGGGCGTCAGTTAATCAACATTATTGCCATAGACTTTTTGTGTTATCCAGAACATACAATTATTCCGTCAAACAAAAACTTACATCATCAGCAATTAGATTGTGTAATTGTCAGTATGAACACCGCCGCCAAACTTATGTAGCTCGACTTTTGTTAGATTAGATGGAATCATTGTTATACTTCTCATTTTACGTAATGTTGAAGCATCGCGTAAAGCTGCACACATGTTTTTGCACTGCATGTGGAAATCGTTGAATAGAAAGAAACTGTTATCTATCCATATATATTGTAAGCGAAACAAGTCTTACATGCGTCACTGAAGGAGTAGTCAATATTGACACAAATGTAGAGCACGATCAAATAGAAAATTGCAAAATATGAAACAATCAGTGTTTAAAAAAGTTTAATGATGTTGCAGTTGGAGTGGAGACCAAAAACTGTGCAGCTGCACGATTTGTAATCTGTATCTGGATACTGGATGGGGCAACCTGATGATATTTAAACATGGCGTCGCGGCGTTAAATAACACAATGAAATACCTACTCCAGTGTTTCAAATTTCTCAACTGTCAGAGCAGTGTATACTGAAACGAATTCGCTGGAAACAATCATTGTTGACGAGCTACAACATTCGTAGACAACGAGAGTTCTAATCACTTGTAGAATTAAAAATACATTTCTTTATTTTTAAACTTGCTTTGTTGGTAGATTTGAGAATAATTGATTTGAAAGTTGAGGAAATGCAATAACTGTACGGGTCAGTTGGTTAACAAATCTTCTTGTATACTAAATAGGTCTATGCGTACTATGCTTATTTGTCGTCGTCGAAGCAACGGTATTCAATCCATCAGCGGACATTTGCAAAGCAGTTATGCTCCAGTTTCGGATAATTGCGTTTGCACTTGTTATGCGTAATCAAGCAAGAAGCAGACATCGTTGACCACAATTGGCCAACATGTAACATAAATAATGCGTGAAAATGCGCCGGCTATTAGTTGCGTGTGCAAACATTAACATTCGGAGCTTGTCTCATTATAAGAGTTGCCACACGAATTCACTGCTACCGGACACACTTGCTTGGAAAAGAAGATGTAGGAAGCAATTATTTTTCTTAAACACGTATTGTTGTATGAGATAACGAGTTGGATGTGGTAGTTGACATTTGAGTTATGATATATACGATTAAAACTACCGACGCGTCACATATTTTTTGTAGTTTAAGTTAAAGTTACTACTTAAGGTTCCCCTAGTCGATGGCACGAACTATTTTTTGCGCGAGGTTAAAATTCATGCTATCTCATCCGACAACACGTGCGATAGAGATAGATGCTGTGATGAGCAGTAAGAAGCTAGTTCGCGTACGAATTAGCACTTTTGCAAATTTGTTTCGAAATGGATGATGATTAAGGAAGAAAACGAGCGCGCGAAATTTTATAAACAGACCTTTGGGAGTCTAGATATCATGAAAAAACGACTAAATGTATATTTTCAAAATAAAATTATTTACATTGTTGAATTACTAATATATCCCTGTATGGAGGCCGTTTTGCTCATAACTTTCAAATATATTTTTTTTTACATTTTTGTTTCTATACAGGGCCAGATAATGATGAGACAAATTGATATCATTTTTTAATTTGAACGTACATCGTCAAACAGTGGAGTAATCGCTAGACTACGTTTGTACGGAAAAATGATCGACTAGTGTAACCTTAAGCTTAAATCATACTTGATGGTACTCCATCAAGTATGATTTAAGAAAGAGCGAACTCGGACGGATGACCAGACTCGGACGAAGATTAGATCTTGGCACTTAGACGGTATTACTCTGGCACGCTTTTTGAATTTCACTGAAATAAAAGGATATTAGATTAAAAAGATTGGCGGTACATTTCACTTTATTTAAATATGGAATGTAAATTTTCCACCGTCGAAAAGAGATTTGAAATATCCGTTTACTCATTCTATTTTAAGCACCAGCATTATGAAGAATAGAAAATCTATTTCCGTGTGTTTTTTCTCGTGATCTCGCGACATCGCGTGACTTAGTATTTATTACCTGTGTAATTAGGACGTAGATGCTCCACTTAGTTCAGCAAGAAGATCTTACGTAGCGACCTCATGCTTTTTACAAACTTAAAATATGTATTGAGAATACCCTGAAGAAAGTTTAGTAACATATAGTAGAAATATGATGGCAATTACACTTTGTCAACCCGAGCAAAGACTAATGAAACAGAAAAGTTTGTAAAGAAAATCTAACAATGAAGCTTACGTGAAAAAAAAATACACAGCAGCTACGCCAGCTGAATAATGAAGACCCACAATAGATTTCAGAATACAATATGGAATGGTAATTAGTGCATTAGCAGTCCACGATTGGCTGTCTGTCTTCCTCAATCCCACGCTGGTTCTACCCATCAAGTGTCGAAGCTCATCGGTTGCGTTGGTCGTGTTTATCGTTCCGTGTGGTTGGTAGAGCTGGCAGTTCAGACAATCAATATTTGACGAAAACAGTCATCGTCGTGAGGTTATCTGATGGCATTGTGAATTATGGCGTTTCGGTGCCAGCCGCCAACATCACCGAATAAGAATATTACAATAATTTCGTGTAAACCTTCGTAGAATGTTCAGAGATAGTAATGCATATTGAAAGTACTATATAATGTTATAATACTGAGTTTACAGTAGTCTTCTGCTTTATGGTTATCGTGGCCTTAGTACCAGCCACCAGGGTCAGGATAACTTTATGTAAATAGCAGAACTATTTACGACTGAAAGAACGTCGATATTGAGTTGGATCTTAAATAAGAGTTACGTTGCCTTTCAGACCTTTCGTGTTGTATAATTTAGTAGATACTATTTTAAAATCACATAACTTGTTATAACTTAGTGCTGACGCGTAAACTAACGATGAACGTTTTAGAAATATTCAGCACATAACGGCTACGTAAACATATACTTAGAAAACTAAACACCAAATTGAGCGTAACAGCTGGAGTCACCTTGGAGCACCGATCATTCTCAATAGCAACTAATTCTCAAAGTTGGGGTCAAACAACTTGCCAGCGGCATGGTAATTACTTCCTTGTAATAACTACCGGGTATCGCGATAGCTTTTTGTTGACTTTTTCTAATGGTGCACGTGCGAATCGCTCTAACCTCGAACGCGAGGGCGCTGGCCAGCCACCGTGAACGAGTAACTTGTGCCCTTCCACCAGCTGTTTTTTCTAGAACGTTTACTTAGTCCAAAAAATTACATCATACCCAGAAAACAAACTTTGTTAGTAAGATGTTCAACGTTAAACAGTTCTAAAACTGCACCAAGTTTGATGAAATAATATGTCGCCTTAAACGAGTTTCCATTAAGTTGACTTTTTCAACTTGCGCGGGTTGATAAGTAGCTTATAGATTGTGTTTGTCTTTGTGACCCCGAGAAGCATGGAAACTAACCTCACATAAAAAGAAATATTTCATTTTGTCCACCCTCGCAACATTACGCAAGACAAATATGTCCACCAAAACATAATTTCACTTTCTTTCGGATCACAGTCGGCGTAGGATGGGCGTGACAACCGGCCGCCTCCAGCGGCACGTAGATTGCATACTTTCCCTGTTTTTATGGGAATCATGGGGCGCCAATGATATAACAATAATGTGAAAGCTTTAAAGATACATACCACTTTTTGTATGCAAAGAAAATGTCTCCAAAAATCGTCATCCGAATATTGTAACAGAAGCCTGTAACTTACTTGGAAATGGCTCACTTCCATTTAGGGAAGACAAATAACAAATGTTTGTCTTCCATTCTATAAAAGGAGCCAAATAAATGTGGAACGTACGAGCCAATGCATTGAAGTCTTTATTTACGAGTGCTTCGTTTAAACGAGAAAGTTTTTATGCAAAGTTTACAGACAAGTGGGTACTTCTTAAAAGTCATGTAAGACAAAGAAAGAGAGTAAATGATTGCTTTTATGTAAATATAGAAATGGTATAACCGTCTGTAAGTATGCATGTAGCGTGCTGCCGAGCACGGCCTCTCCCAGTTTCCATGAGCAAGCCGTATCGCAATGGTAATCGGGATATGACGCCATTAGCAAACAGGTGGGTGTGAGTGACTGCCAATCCTCCAACATAGGGATAGGGGTTTACCTATCTGTAACCAACTTTGCCATATAACATGAAGGTTCTATATGAGATGAGTTTATCAAAGTCAATGCTTTCAAAATACACACCTAAACTTCGACCTTAAGTCTAGAGTGGGTGTTCGCCAGCTATTAGCATTGACACACATAATGCTTTGCAATTGCAACGACATTCTCGGCAATTCGACTCGAAGAATAATTATAATGAGCATGTGGATATTGCGACAGCTAAGGTTAATTCGTGGGTAAAGCGGAACTTGAAACAATATTGTATCATAATAGAGGCTAAGGGAATGAATTTAGCTTTGGAAGCAGTACTGTTAAATGATCTTGGCTTATATTTTCGTCTCCCGTGGGTGTCGTTAAAAATGGCTGGACAAAATGAGATGAAAAAGGAATTAACCTGAACTCTTTGATAAAATTATCAAGCAAAAATTCTACCTTTTGCTTTAACAAAAGCAAAACCTTGCAGATAAAAGTAGAACGTTTATTCTTACCGGACTCTCGCAAAAGGCAGAGGAAACTCAAGATGAAGCAATTAACCAATTTAAAAATAAAAAGATTTATGTTTGTTTTCCATCAGAGACTATAATTGTACACACATGTCCGTCACGCTTTTTACCTTCAAAAATAAGTAGAACTTCAAGCGTAGCAGCTTTACGATATTTTGACACAAGTGGGCTTCGAATGATTAATATTATTAAGTTCAAGAACTGACAAGCTGGCAATAAATTGAATATGGGAATATAGCAATTTCCTTCTCATCACAGTAGTATGAAAATTCATTCAAATGAGACACCTACAACTATTTCAATTATGCATTAACACTTTATGGATAACACCTATTAAAAAAACATTTAGCGTCTATCCAACGCCAATCATTAACTGGATGTAACCGTTCAGTTAGGTCAAGTTTGCTCGGCGTAAGAGCAAGGTTGGCCGTTTGAGGTTTAGCTTTTATGGTAAGGAATAAATGTTCTAAGGAATTACCATGGACGTCAAAAATAACGTCAAAGTGGTCATTAGTTGAATGGTCAAGAAAAGAAAACAAATTTAAATTTAGTTAACATGAGGTTGCAAGTGTCACTACATAATAGGGATATCCTGGGGAGAAAAATGATAAATACTGCTTTATCAAAAAAAAAAAAATTGAAAAAAAAGAAAAAGCGCATCAAATTACAGGAGTTTGTGACGTCACTTTTTCTGTATAAACTCTAGCACACCGTGACGTCACATGATATTTCAACGCACTGTACCGTCGTATTTTTTTGTATACGTGGCAAAAGAAAAAATACGTGTTCAATATTTGTAGGGTATCTAACTTACGGACTAAATAGATATGTTTTTTCAACTACCCTATTATATGTAGAAGTCAAAAACCCTTGTCTTACGTGTCTCTTTGACTAATGGCACCGTCCGCGTCAGTCAGATCGAAAACATGATTGTATGAAAGTGTATGTTCTACAGACCGACCATGTTTTAGACTTAGAGCAAGCTACTAAGGTTGCAGGAAGTTTACCCTGTCACAACCTAGACACTTTTCTAATTTGCAAAGTCAGCACGTTAGTTTTGCACGTGCAATTCTAGTAATCTGTTGACATTTTACACTTGCCTATATTAACACCTTAAGTTACTTATACTGCATTCATTAAATTAGAAATGCAGTCATCTTGACTAACCCGTATTGGTATAAATGCTACCAAATAAACTATCATACCTCGCTCATTTTTAAAGTTTCACGGCAGAGCAAAGAGCTGTAATTATGGAAGTTCTCGAGTTGGGTGTTAACAATAGCAGATGGAAACACAATAATTCGTCCATTGTGCCGACTACCAAGAGACTGGCACGCGTTCTTGCAAAGAGAAATTTGACAATGCACTTATAAAGAAAGTTTTATAAGTCATCAGAACGTGATTAAAACAAACGAAACGTGTTTGCCTCGCTAATTAACCAATGAGACAGTTGGTGAACTGATATATTTAACGCGACGCAAGCATCCGATATTTTAAAGAACGGGATGGTTTAATATTTCTGACGATCGCGCTCTCGATTGTGCTTCCCTTGTTCATTACTTGAGAACCTGTATACTGCAACAATCCCGGGCTTGATTTTGCACCTTCCAATCTACCCAGCTTTATTAATTTCACCAGGTCTCACTAATGATCCGATCTCCTGATTTACGATTGACATTTTCGTGTCATTTCCCTCCGGAAGGCCTGGTTTGTTAGCTTGTGACGTGACTTATACTAATTTAAATATAATTTGCATAATGTAACATATAAGTATTGATAAAATCAGTGGCGGAAGACGAAGAAAGTGACACAGTAACCCGCTTGTCTCGGAGTCGAAAGAAGCGAGAGTAATCGGATGACGTCTGCGATCACAACGGGCGTGGCGTTGACCTCAAGCCTTAAAACACAGGAACTTGCCAATTTATAGTCTCCAGGGGCAATCAAGCAATGTACTTGTAGATCGCTCTCCATAAATTAGAACGTTTGACAAAATTAGGTGAGGCATCGTCGAAATTGCTATTTCATTAATTAAATGAATGTCCACCAGTCACGCGACAAGTCCGGCTATGGCAAAAATTATATGCAAGTATACAAATTGTTGTTATGTGTTGAAGGTAGGAACATAATAACACAATTACTGTCAATGGGAGTAGACGTAACATGGAATCAAAATCTATGTTATTACGTCTCTTTATAATACACCTGTCAGTTTTGACGGTTATTTACTAAATCATATGACGAAAAGCAATTTAACAACGATCTAATTTCGCAATTTCGTACTGACTGACAATGTTCAATTGTGTAAATGTGGTAATGAAAGCGCGTTAGCGATTTCAGCCCGCAGAACAGATAGAGTTGGTCTGATCGCGTAATGACTTACAGCATCGACTCAATCAGGACAATTATACATTTGGCCCCGAAATAGTCCATCTAATAGAATTGTTTCGATATTTTCAATTACGACTCTCTGCGGAATAAATTGTAATTTCAAAATGGCCTAACCGCGTGGTCGCATGAAAACCGCCGTAAGAGTCGATTTCAGGCAATTATAATTTTAAAAATGTATTACATAAATTATCTTCTCTTTGGGGACTTATAATTAAATAAACTAACTTCTACTATAACTACTTATTCAAATTCAAAACCATATCTATTATTCTATATTTGTATCCACCCAAAATGACTGTATCTTGGAGAATAAAATCTAAGGTTCACATAATGCATTTGTCTCCGACTACTTCACCATTTAATCTACATACATTAACATTTAATTCCTCCATGTTAACCTAAAAGGGAAGCAGTTGTTTAACGCTAGGAAAAGCAAATTGCTGACATTTATTGCGTCAGTTACTACAAAATGACGCTTTTAACACAACGAATATGTAGTGAAGAAACAACCAAAAATTAAAGTACCGAAGGACCAATTTCAAAACAAAAGCCTTGGCAAGCTTTAACTCTGAGCACATCTTGGAGCAAAGAAATCAGATCCAGGAGTTGCCATTTTACCAAAACCGTTGGCGTCTTGAGGCTCATTGAACGCGTGAAGTTCTTGAGACACATGGATCTTCGTGCCGTTACAAGTCTGCCTTCTGTTCTTCCTAATACAGCGGCAACACCGCGGCAACGATCAAACTTCTGCGCACGCGCAACACGCAACGCAACTACTTTCGCCGATTAAAATCCGACGCCGTCCGAGATATTGTACGTGTCAGACGTTTAACGCGTACCTATTACGAAAGTACGTCACGATTCATACAAATAATTTATTTGATAACTAATGATTTTTCGTGATGCCCTCACGACGTATTCGCGTGTACCTATACGATTTAAGACCGTAGGTAATTGAAAATTTCTATAACGATTCGATATCCGAAGCATAAAAAATTAGAGCGTTTTCTTTTGCTATACAATAATACGACAAAAAGTAAATAACTTAACACGTAAAATAATATCACTTTCATATTCTGAGCCGTGCCTCGCCAATTGAGACCCCATCATAACCGAGACACCAACTTATTCAGAAGCAATTTAAATATTTATTAAAAACGAGTCGTTAAGTTAGACAAACATGCCTATCAGAAACAAACGGGTTCCTAATGTAGGCAATCCTGTCTATGGCGACTGATTGATGAAAGCCGTGAACTATGGCAAAGGATTACTTTCCGGTACCATCGCTTTCTCCAGTAATATCGATTATAAAATACCAGGCGATAAATCAGCATTAACAAGCAAATTGCTGCCGGGGGCAACGTATAGACATATGCACAAAAGCTATACAGATTAAACTTCAATCGGTACCGGAGTGAAATTGGACCGGAATAACGAAAAGAAATCGATACATAGCGATGTGGTTTAAGGCAATTTTGAAAGCTTATGTCTTACTCCGAAGAACATATTATATTGGCCATAAAATAATAATTTTATTGATACTGCACTTCTGGTAAGTACTTCCGAGTCTGCGGTGTGGAAAAACCGCATTGGTTTTTATATTACCTGTAGTTCGTATAATGTGATTGTATCATGTTCTGCAGAAATATCCCCCTTAGATGCATTTAAGTATTATTCATTGCGCAGTTTTTCAATGTTAAAAAATCGCTGTAAATCTTCCGTTCTTCAAGGCGGAAAAAGTGATTTTTTCAGCAAAAACAGCTCAATTCTGCACAGAAAACCACGGCCAACGCTACAGGTGGTCCCCGCAGACTTTAACTTCAAAAAGAAAAATTATTAGTCATTTCTCGAGAACGACAATGCGGACGTGAGGAAATTATTTACAGTGACGTCAAGGATCGTTATGTGAAATTAATCGCATCGTATCGAATGCGATAAACGCACGATTATCAATTACAGAACAGAAAGACAAAGAGATTTGGTAACACACACATAATATGCTGTGCAACCCGATAATATCAACCAAATTGGCATTAGCGATCAAGTCGTGAACATTAATGTACGCTCGTGTGCACATAATTAAGTTACGTTTGTTATAGGGAAACTTATGTAACGGCGAAAGCTTTCGATATTTGAACATGGACTCAAAATAACTGACACTACGCCTGTACGCCAGCTTACCACAGTGTTTCAAGACGAAAGTCTATGACCCGTGTGTGTTGCCAGGGATAACCTATGGCTCAAAAACGTGGTCGCTCACAATGGGTCTCATCAGAAAGCTTACATTCACCCAAAAGGCAATGGAGAGGGCTATGCTCGGAGTTTCCTTGCGTGATTGAATCAGAAATGTAGAGATACGCAAGAGAACCAGGGTTACCAATATAGCCCGAAGAATTGCCAAAATTAAGTGGCAGTGGGCAGGACACATTGCTCGCAGAACGGATGGCCGATGAGGCCGAAAAGTTCTGGAGTAGCGACCGCGAACCGAAAGACGTGGCGTTGGAAGGTCTCCCACCAGGTGGACTGATGACCTGGTGAAGTTTGCGAGGATCGGCTGGATCCGGGAGGCAAAGGGACCGGTCAGTGTGGCGACGCTTGGGAAAGGCCTATGTCCAGCAGTGGACGCCTTGCGGCTGATATGATGATGATGATATCAGCTAGTGTCGAGCTAATAAAACATAGCTACAAATCGACCATAAATGTAACTGTCACGATTTTAAAATTGCTACCATCGTTACGGTTAATTGTCACGAATTTGTCTTAAAATTAGCGTACTACGTTGAGTGGGTAAGTAGAGCGCGTCGCGTTGAATAAAAAGTGTCTATTGCAGCGGCTGTCAATCAAGCGATGTGCACTTTTATTTTGTGCCTTTTTTCAACTTTTACCAAGTATACTGTGACTTTCTGCGCAGAAAACACTTTCCATCAATTAGCTGTTGAATGGAAAGTCTAACGCACACTGTACACTTTTCACATCGTGTCGATAAACAATAAATAAATGCAAGTCAAACTTGCATAATTACTGTTCTGCATCATAAAATTCATTAACTTCTATTTGAGGTAAATTGCTACAAACCGCAGAGCGAAGTTTGACAACAATGAAAACTTTCTTTTAAGAAGCCAATTTTAAAGGACTATGAGGCAATGCAAAGACTGTTTGAGTAACCAGAGATCAATATAATCTGTTAAGTTGATTTTTGATGCATTGGGATCATCCCAATGCATCAAAAGTCAACTTAACAGATTACTGCAGAAAGGAACTGGTTAAGGTAATGCAGTGCAGTAGTTTCCGAATTGTTCTCCACCCCTGTTTCGCGTGCTACAAAAGGGTTGGTCATGTTCAGGGATCCACGAGGTGGGGCTTGTGAAAAAGCGACCCACTATCCTTGCCATAAATAGGTTAACGACGTGTCATGTCTCCTATTCCATTACAAAATATGTAATCACCTCTGACACGAACTACGAAAATAATTTTCACTATTTATGAGCATCGTTGAGCTGAATTAGGAGGTGGACTAGTTTCAAAGAGTGTTGCTCTAAATATTTGCACATTTATATGCTCCTTTTCACATTTCGCTTTCATTTGCCTTTCGCTATTAGTGAGTGTTCGCTACTTTTACAGCGATGAAGTATCGAAATAATTTGTATGATCTGATGCATTTAATAAACAGTTCGGTGGCGCAGGATATAAGACAAGTCACAACATAATGTTACTGGCGTCCACCGCTTTTAATATTAATAACAGTGTTAGTATAACATTGAGTGGTGTAGTGTGACCAGTGACTGTGAATTATATGCGCCAGTCAAAATATTTCGATAAAGCCCAAATGTTCACGGCAGTAAATTTATCAAGCTAGGTCGGAAGTTTGTTTGACAGAGAACTATAGCAAACTAGACCTCTAGTGGCACTTAGTGGATTTCTCTCCGTTTGATCGTTCGACCACTAATTCTAAGAAACCCGATCGGAATTGTCAACTTGATTTTCGAAAGTTCCACAATTCCAATATGGCTTGAATCAATAGTTATCAACAATACAAACCGCAAATTAGTCGATTGTAAATCAATCCAAACTGATATCAATTGTTTCGAAGATAATGTCTGTAACAACCGAACAACTCGACAACTTTCTGACAATATTCATAGTCACATTATTGTGAAATCAGAAAACGACCTGGTATAATATGATTATGTACCTATTCATTGGTTTATCGTGGTATAATCACAACAGTGGCAAGTGTCCTATATAAAAACTGGTCACAACATAGTAGCATTGGAGTCGGCTCGGCGAAATGAAACCCCGACCGGACGCGATCGTCGATATCACATTAGAAAACCGCTGGCTAGGTACACACCTCGATGCATATTGGTTACACCAGCCGAGTTCACAACCATAGCGGCTAATTTGTTCGAGTCAAGATCAAGTCGAATAAAAATAGAGCGATCTGGGTCTTCTAAGGTTTCTACTGAAACTGGCGTAGCAGCATCATTAGGTAAGATGTCGATAGGAAAACTGCAATTAGATTATTTATAGGATGAAATAGTTTCTAATCTGCACGTGCAATCGGTTAAACGTTTTCATTCTCATAGGTGTACGATGAGTCAACTGGAAGTAATCAGAACAGCACCAGTTTGCAGGAACAGTTTGCAGTGCTATGTTGCTAACCCACTGTGATTTTCTAAAGCTTCTCTGGTTAATATTTCTATAATAAGTTTTCAAGACCCATTTTGTCCTCGCCAGGGAAAAAAGCATTAGAGGTAGATACTGTACAGCAAAATTAATGCGAGTCCGCCAAATGAGAATTTATTCTACTATCTTTGTTAAAAATTAATTTGCTTTGCTTTTTGCTCGGACAGATTTTCCTGCTACGATTATTTTCTGGATCCTAGTTTTCTTATGTTGTTCCAGCGAAAACTAAATATTTAGGTGGATTCGCTTGTATATTTTGTAATATATTGGAAGATTAGGCGTAACTACAGAAAAGATATGGACGATAAATTACCGAAGAAGAAACTAAAAATTAAATCATCGATCCAAACGTAATAAAATTACCACTATCAACAGGCCATCAATAAGATATGATGTCTTTCGAATCACGAAACGCTAGAACCGATTAAATCGATATAAGATCGGATCGGTATGAAGATACTTTTAGTAGCAGAACCAGCGTCCATTAAAAATCATCGGTAATGCTGATGATCGAGATAAAATCATTTGTAAATGGGTTGCATAATGGTTTGATTCAATCTATTGTTGGGTATTCCGGTTTAGTTATTCATTATGACAAATGCCATTATGAATGCTATTGATATATACGGGTTATCTCTTCGTAAGTTATCTTATGTCATTACTTATCATCCTTATCAATTTTCTTGGGAGTTTTAAACAGACTTTACGGTACCAAGTAGAATGTTTTTGTAGGTATTCAAAAAGAAAGATATTTTTTTTTATCAATGTGTTTTGATACAGACTAGACAAAAAAACCATGAGATGCAGTGTATTTGAAGTAAGCTGTCAATCTTTAGGGCGGTTACGCACTACATCCGATTCGTGTCCGTGAAATTTTGATTCCGAAGTAGCCGTAGTACTTCTTGTAGGGAAGCTTACGCACTACATCCGAATTCTATCCGACATAATCTGCCATAATTCAGAACATTTTGAACTCGGAACTTAAATCACGGACACGGACGTGTAGTGCGTAAACACCTTAGACTTAGACAGGTGAAGAGGATAGTTACATTTAGACACAGTATAATTATCCTCTTAACCTAAGTTTTTACGTTGAGAATTTTTCAGAATATATTGGACATCTTTTTCAGTAACTTCGCAATTATTTCCCTAATATAGTTTACTACATATTTCGTTACGTACTTAATACGCCAATCACTGTTAATATTACTCAAATTAAATTCGGAAAACTCGATAAGAGTACCTACCTAATTCAAGGTTCTTGAATTTCTCAATACAATTTTTACTGCGAAATTACAAAATAAACCTCAAACTTAATTATGTGTACCAATATTTTTCTTTTTATTCAAATGTTAAGCAAATTGTCAAGACGTTCGTCAGTAGCCTGAAGCTTTCACCTTGTTTTCAAATATTTTTACAATTTACTATTTTTCTTTTATTTCTATTATAATCATAACCTCCCCTTGAGACTAGAAGAAATATTGAAACTGAGAAAGGTAGGTATATCTTTTGTGGGAATAGTGTTGCTACAGATTAAAATAAAGATCTACTGAGATATTCCCATAACGGATCTAGCAGCTAGATCAATTCTATAGCCGGTATTCAAGTCATTATTCTCAGTAAAAGTCACATGATATCACTACTGATCAAGTAGTTTAATACGTACATATGTATCATCCTGTGGAAGCCACTATTATTCAATTAATGACTTCATCAGAAATAAATACCAGGTAGCCACTTCGCCCGCAATTGTTATTCTTTGAGACAATACCTTGTTGTTAATTCCATTATGACATGACTATGAAATACCTGACCAGGGAACACGTTAGTCAGTTGATTGTCTAGCATACTCGGCCTTTTCAAATTCTATATTAAAAAGACACGTGCGTGGGAGGAATCAAATAACTAAAACTAAATAAGCTAGGCTTCATGTCTCGAGGTCGAAAACAACAAATGATACCAAAGTAATGACTTTCGTCACAACATGGCCAAATGTATCCACAATGTAGGCAGGTAATCAAATGAGTCAATTTAGATGTGTCTTACGAAACTGAAGGAAAAAAATAAAAATACGAGTTTTGTCGTTTCCTTCAAATTACTTTATTTTAATCAGACTAATTTAGCCAGATAACGAGGTAGGGTTACAAAAGGTCTCATTTTCATTGTTTTAACTTCTGAATAAAATCCACATGAAAATGTAAGCCTCGTTACCCCTAAATATTATCAAACAATCGCGCTTAGTATTTTTAACAGCGACCTTACCCTTTCAAACCCTTTTGTTTTCGAAGTAAACAAAAAGGGAAAAGCGTGACCATTAAATAATTTCTATTACAATTATACCATGCATTCTGGAAAATACGGACATTTAGGTACAGACGGCAAAAAGAACAATACCTACTTCATTTAATGAGGCTAACGATGACTAAACAAATACATAGGATTATAAAATTGACGTCGGTTTTTGTATTTATAAATAACTTTATGTTTATGACGCCAAATAAGTACCTACTTAGACGTACATATGAGGCTTTATTCACGTTGAACATGGGGATGCCCAAAGCCGCGTCACGCGTTCGTTCAGCAGCTCATGTAGGGGTTCAGGTTTAAGTCCGTCCGAAATTAGCAGGTATTCTTCGAATCACCTCGTGTGTAAAACCGCCAAACATCTACTGCACATGTCATGCAATTAGGGTTGCCATCTCTTAATTCTGCCACCCAGGACAAGGAGCGTGAAAACCCCGGATTTTGGAGCTTACAACCCGGACATTTAAACACGTTTTAATTTCATAACTTTTGTAAACTAAGTGTGGTTTAAACTTGTTTTTTTACAAAAAATACAACTGACTTCCAATTAAAAACACTACAAAGTGAAAAATAATTTCAATTTCGGAAGTTGGTGTTTATGGTGTCGTTTCTTCGTTTTTGACACCGACTTCGAAAATTTTGAGTTTTTTTTAAACGATTGAAGTTATTTTTCACTTTCTAGTGTTTTTAATTGGAAGTTGGTTGTATTTTTTTTATTTTATCTTTTTTGTTGTGTTGTACCGTAGTTATCAATTTCTGTAGTAATCTTACTTCTTACTAATGCGCAAGTTTGTATATATGTCTGTTACTCAATTGAGTAACAGACATATATACAAACGCGGCGTAATTACGCCAGAGCGGCTAAACGGATCTAGATGAAATTTGGCAGACGGATGGATTATAGTCAGGAATAGGCTATTTTTTATCCCGGTATAATGTTCCCTTGGGATGATAAAACACTTTTGACGCGTTCGAAGCCGGTGGCAGAAGCTAGTATACAATCAACAGACATGCAAACTCGGTGATTTTCCGTAATTTTTAAAGATTTCTTTTGATTATCTCCGAATTTCTTCATCAGATCTTCACAAGATATTCTTATTCTTTATTGTACACAAAACATACATTTACAAATACAGTAGGACAGCTTATGTACAAAGGCGAGCTTAACCCATAATTGGCTTCACCAAATTTAAATAGGACCAATTCGGGAACAGACCCTTCGATATCATACAAAATTGGTCTACAATTGAAGGAGAAATCGGTGAACAATTGCCGTTGGTGATTTGAAGACTTTAAAACCCGGACTACAAATAAAACCCCGCCCGGACGCTCCCCGGACGCCTTCTAAATTAGGACAAATCCGGGGAAACCCGGACGGATGGCAACCCTACTTGCAATGTACAGTCGGTTCTTGACGTATCGGTAAAAATATTAGTATAGATTATACCCGGGCAAAAATAGATCGGCAAGTGATAGATCGAAGCCTGGCTCAATATCCAGGGTGTGCTGTGCTAGTCTGCCGGTCGTACATTTAAGTATCACCACTCGTGATCAACCATAACACATGGTTCAACTAAATATTTCCTTTCGGTTGAAGCAACAGAATTGAAGCTCTGCGCCAAGTCGGCGCCTCTCAATCCATTTGGTGGCACCTCTGAGGTGCCATATGTTTTCACCTAAAACTGCCACTTCCACGACATCTTCGGTGGCAGCGTATAGGCCACCATGTAATATTATTTTCATATAAGCAACAAATAATACATTATTCTGCTGGTCAGTCGCCGTTTTCGATCAACAATAACCAACTGTTGATCGAAGGTCGCCATGTTAATTAGCTATATCGGAGGGTACTTGTGTGTTAGTGGTTACTCTGCGACTCTGCGGTGACAGCAGTGCGCAACAAGCGTGACGACACGGAAATGCGGGCTACGTTTAGAAAGCAGTTTCGTTATTTGGTACGCATATGTGCACATTATTGCTAATTGATCGTACTATGCAGTGATTTTGCAGATGAATGTTGTGCATAGAAATATGCAAAAAGTAAATAACGAATAAAAATATGCGACAATTTTAATAACACAATGAATGTTGTTGAATTGTCAAACTGAAAAACAACCAATTACCCCACTGGAAAGCATACATTTTGTATACAAGTTCCTTTTGTGACGTAGGCAAGGGATCAACACGGAGGAATACATGGCAGACGAAGGCGCTGGTAAAAAAGGTATTGCCATTCGAATAAATAATAATTATAATCAATTATACTATTCTTTTCCGTAGACGGCTGCCCTTGCCAACAAATAGGGTTTCAAACGTAAGCAAGCCCAACAAGTGGGTGGCTAGGAATTCCACGTATGTAATTAGCTATAGAAGAATTAAACAATATTACCTGTTTGAAGACATCACGAATGGGTAAACCTCACTGGTCTTTTATTAAGGAAAAAAAAATTCTCGGATAATCCAATTTTTTTTGTTGTGAGAAAATTATAAATGCCATTAGGTTCAACATTTACCAATTTTGCAGCTTTAACAATTTTGTCTTCACAAACTAAAACAACTATGACTAGACCAATAGACTTACAAACAAAACGGTGACTAATACTTAAATACTCGTACTAATACTCGTATCTTGGCTGGCGTACTTACAAATTCTACTTTACGACTAAGTAGGTACTACCCATTTTATCCGATTAAAAATTAATTCACAGGAGTTTTTTGTTTGTTTTCTCCATTGGCTTTACATTAAGTGTACTTACTTAAGTAAGCACTGCAAAGGCAAATATGTATCAGCGATGGAAGTTTTAAATAATCGCATTTCTATAAATAAAACTCTCAGACAATGAATTATTCATTAATTTTAATAGTCAAAGGTGAATGTCAAAACAACGAAAATACTAATTTAACTAATCTATTAGTAGTTCGGAAATATAACTGGAGAAAGTGACTAATTACCGTTGAAACGCGAATAATGTAGTCATACACTAGACATGCAACAAAATATGAGTAGCGAAACTTTCATCTGTGCATAAGATACGGGGTCTAATGAGTGTACACCACACCAGAAATGAGCAATCGATTATTCACCAATTCCAAACGATATAAAACGTAACAGTATATGATTTAGCGGTTAGAAATCTCAACTTAGAAGCTATAATATAGGAAAGAATATTATAGACTTTTCCATTGTTGCATTTATAATTTATTAAATATGGCCGCTGTACCATAGACAACTGAAAGGGCATAGACAATTATATTCAGCCTATGCTCCAAACAACAGATTACACACAAATTCCAACCGATATAAAACGTAACAGTATACGATTTAGCGGTTAGAAATCTCAACTTAGAAGCTATAATATAGGAAAGAATATTATAGACTTTTCCATTGTTGCATTTGTAATGACAGTGATTAAGTGTTTAAGATCCGTAATCAGCCCCAACTTGGTGCAACTCGTTTCGCGTCTTAATGACGTGATTGGTAGACCTCGAAATTAAACAATGTTATGACGATATAAAAAGTTGATTTAAGTATAGATAAAGAGAGGTTACGTTTCTGAATTTGCGTTCCTAAAAAGTTGAGAAATAATATAGACTGACGGACAAGACAAATAATTTCGACATGTCTCTCCTTTGTCGTTCTGAAAAGCAATTTATTTATAGAAGTTTACAACAGAATCATTAAGTGAATAAAGTGTTTATTGTAACATCATGTTGTATTATGATGGAAGTGTCCGTTGCGATATCAGAAGTCAGAGATAAGCATCTGATTAGATTGAAGACTTCTTAACCCGTCAATAGGCTATTATAATGTTGCGCAAAATGAACATTACGTTTTAATGGAAATTCTTCCATCTTCACAGAACTTCTGGTATCGATGTAACGCGAAATTAGTTGATGTAATCGAAATAAGGTAAAAAAGCGATTGGACTAGAACGAGCGAATGACGCAAGGCGAATGGATGACGGTATGTCACAGACAGCAGTACTTTGCTTTACGCACGTCTACGTTTGTAAAATATGGTAGAAAAATGCTTATGTTTTGAAACTGTTTTCCTGCATTACAAATTGAGCATACTTGTCAAGTTGCTTGAACGAAATAAGTTCTTGCGACCGCTTAATGTGCAAGACGCATTACTGAGCCCAAATCGGTTTATGCAGAAGTAATGCGCAAGTTAACAGTTTTCTTCCAAAAATGAATAAAAAAAAACGAAACGACTTTCTATTCGGCTCAAGTACAAATGTATATATGAGATAATGTATCTGATTAAGCTTACCCGTGCAATGTTCTCGCTAAGTGCACCACTAAACGTTATCTATAACATTACACTACAACACGCACCGTTTTCCTCACTTTCTTTTTTGGAAACAAGATTTTTTTCATCGTTTTTCTTTCACGACACACTGTGGCACATGTTTATAGATTGGTTGTACATAAAAGTAACAATGGTAAGCGTGGAGGTCGCGACTTGCGAACTGCAAAATATTTCGCAACTCTCTGAAACAGACTGGCTGACTGAGCCGAACATTGAGCATTGCCAACTAGGTAGATAGGTTTTGCCACAAGCACGCGATCGGTAGTTACGTACCTTATACAATTTTAATATCGAGTGTACACGAAACAATGTCTGAAAACTATGATGATTGCGCTGGCGATAGCCATGAATAATTTCTAGATAAACGTTAATTGATTTGGTAATCTCTAATTGACAAACATGAGTTATTATTAAAAAATAAGGAACTGCGTCGACTCCATTACAAATGAAAGATTCTTTGATTTGGATAGGCGCATTACCAAAACGGTTTCATTGCAGAACCAATTAGTCTCTAGAAAAAATTGTAATAAACAAAAGAAAAAATAGTGTATTCAACCATTTGATTCAATAAACTTGAGATTTCGCATTTAATAGACACTCCAGTGTCGTAGCATAATGGCTAGGTCTTATAATTTTCAGTCACATAGATAATAAAATTCGTAGCTAACGAATGCAATTCGGCGTGCCGTCGAGTCCCATACAAAATGTAACTATGGTAGTGAGGGGACGGTTCACGCGAGCATCGTCCCTGGTACCCTGGCACCGACAGCAGCCATACTCCGACATGCGACCTTAGACGCTATAAAAATCGTTTTATCTTTCTTTATTAGAGTTACAAAAAATAAATTACTCTGCAAAGAAAGTTTTGCCGTTTCGTTTTGAGGTGTTTGCGTTTACAGTGTGAACGCTACGTAACTCACGATTTTTGAAGTGCAAGAAATACAAGGTATGAATTAAGATACTTATATGTTTTGCCTCAAGGTTGACAAGAATCAATGCAGTATCTCTTAAATGGTAGCGGTGAATCAAACTGATCCGTTTAATCACTGCAAACACGACCTCGAGTTCGCAAACCTTTGATATCGAAGCCGTAATCAACTCATGAAAGAAAATACATGAGTAATACAAAGATGGATACAATTAATACGATAACCTATTCTCTCTTCCATTCAAACATGGAATATAAATCATATTGTCGAGTATTTAAGACAAGTTTCTTTATACAGGCTCCGAATTAAGTGGCTTCTTGCAACATACGCGACAGCTGCTCGGTGGCAGATGCTGCGCGAATTCTTTATGTGGCGAACTGGCGGGGCTCCTACCTCCTTATGTAAATGAGTTATTTACACAGAACAAGCTACTCGACGTACATGGATGCATAAACGATCGCATCGCACAGGTGGAAGCGTGGGAGTAAAAAGTAGATATTACTTTACTGCACAATTAATACAGGCGGTGGTGCCGTGGCGTTTCGTGCAAATTAAATTGTGTCAGCTGCTTGGCCCACATCACATTGTCTCGTCGTGGGATCAAGATACTATTATTGTTCATCGGCAAACTGTTGGCAAAATAGAAAATTGTGAACAATGGCGTGTTATTTTTTAACTTCCCGCGCCGAAGCGCTTGGAACCAGACGAAGAATAACTAATATACGTAAGAGCATGCGACTTTAATATCTTCAGCATTTCTAGTCTGACTGTACTGACTTTCACGAAGCAAAAATCAACAGTCATAATTTCCAATTAAAATGTTTACAAACGTTGTCGAGTTGAGCGCATGTAAACAACTGTAAATGTAAAGTTTCACATTGTTTTTTTCGCCGCATATGGCGTTGCATCTTTGTGTGCACATAAAAGCGGATGATAAAGCATCACGGAGACAGGCGTCGCGAAACTGAAGAACCTAACGTTCGTCGATTGCTATAAAGATAAGTTCATATTTCGTTCTTATCTAAACATGCAGACATTGCATATCAACAATAATTTTACATAAATACATAGGTTGCTGGTCGTATCATGGCGAAATCTTTCGGAATTAGGCGGTAACGGTGGAGACGTACTATGTTTTGCTGGAATGAGTTCCACGTAGGCTTTTAATTCGAATATTCTTGCAATTTTGTAAGCATAGTTGGTAAATTGCCACATATTATTTTGACGTGCTTAATGTTGCGAGCAGCTCCTTGTATGCTCATATTAATATGGTGTAACACATTAGATACAGCAAATTATGTTTAAACTGTTGTAACACTTTTTCAGCTGTATTTGTGTTTTAGCGATGTCAGTGGTGTAATTACCCGACTACGGCGAAGCCAGAAAGGAGTTTATGATTTTAATCTGTTAGTATGTATTTTACCATCTTATGATTGAATGTTTTTTCTATTTTTTTTATTGATGATAGGCTTGCGCTTGACCACTATTTCAACTGATGGTAAGCGATGATGTGGTCGACGATGAAGCACGCTTGCCTAGAAGAAACCTATTCACTCTTGACTTGAAGACTCCCAGGCTGTAGCTAACAGAAATTACGGACTCCGGCAGGGAATTCCACTCCTTTGCTGTACGCATAATAAAAGTATTCCCAAAACGTTTGATGCGTATGGCTGGGAGGTCCACCATGTACCGATGACGCATCGCCGTACGTCTTGTAGTCCGATGATGGAACGGGCTAGGAGGAGTTAGTTCATGCAATTCCAACGCACACTCCCCGAAATGAAACCGATAAAAAACCGTCAGGCTGGCAACTCGGCGCCGATGTTCGAGGTTCTGGAGCCTAGATTCGACCAGTACTTCAATGCCGATGAGCCTCTTGGCCCGTCTTTCGATCGACTCAAGTTCATCCAGCCGGTACTTGGCAGATCCGTCCCAGAGATGAGAGCAGTTCTCCATGCATGATCGAACTTGCGCTTGATACAACTTTAGCAACTGTTCTGGCGTGAAGTACCGTCTCACCTTCGCGAGGATCCCCAATTTTTTGGTAGCCAGCTGAGCTTTTGTCTCAATGAACGGACCAAAATTGAGCGTTGATGTCAACGTAATGCCAAGAATCTCAAGATGGTCAGTTATCGGCACGGTCACACCTCGGAAAGAAGGAGCCGGGTGGATTTGGCTCTTTTTAGCGAAAAAAATACACGCCTGGGTCTTAGCAGCATTGAACCTGACCAGATTGGAATCGCCCTATTCGGAGACTGCCTTCCAGGACAGATTCAAGCGCCCAACCCTGGCCTCCCGAAGAGACCGGATATGAGGCCCAGTAGCGCGTACGGCGGACACGTATCTCTCAGCAACAGTGCTATCGTCCGCATACCCAATGGTGCCGGGTTTTAGCAGATCATTTATGTGCAGCAAGAACAATGTTGCTGAGAGTACCGACCCCTGAGGGACCCCGGCATTAATACCCAGTAGAAGAGGTACCCAGGTCAGAAGAGCGGCCATCAATAACCACTTGAATGGACCGGTCCCTCAGGCAGTCTGCAATCCAATCGCACAGACCACTGGGCAGACCAAAAGATGGAAGTTTACCTGCCGGCCAGCTTTCATGCCGGACCCTGTCAAAAGCTTTCGAGATGTCGAGGGAGACGGTAAGCGCTTCCCCGTGCTTCTCGATGGCCTCACTCCAGATGTGTATGGCATACGCATTTCTAATCGAACCTTAAATAGTAAAAAATAGTGAAAATGAGAAAATATTAAATCATAAAATGTAAATAAGTGGAGTGGAAAAACCTTTTAATAGTTTTTTCGTAAATTAATTAACTATTGTCTTCAACTCTTTATATCTCATAAAATACAAAAGGAGCTCCACTTTATTATCTTAGTTATCTGTTCACATAATAATGCCTAGTTTAACTTTGTGCTTTGAATAACTAAAAACCGACTAAGTGCGAGTCGTACTCGCGTACGAAAGTTTTCCGTACCATTATCGCAAAATGTCAAAAAAATCACATTTTTTGTGCTTAAATATTTATTTTATTCTGTTTTTAGTATTTGTTGTTACAGCGGCAACAGAAATACATCACCTGTGAAAATTTCAACTGTCTAGCTATCACGGTTCATGAGATAAAACCTGATGACAGACAGACAGTGGAGTCTTAGTAATAGGATCCCGTTTTTACCCTTTCGGTACGGAACGCTAATAAAACAGGTAAACAATAACACACAATTGTGAAATGAAGATAAAAATAGCTATGTACCTACAAAAACAAACAGATACTATTTATAATTAATAAACAAAACACATACCTTAGTTAAAAATAAACATAGCAACACTATTTGTACTGACTTCACTATACCTACTTTTTTAATTATTTGTTTTGTTTTAAGAATTATTTCAAAATATAATAGATACATTTGCAGCAAAGAATAACAACATAACAATAACAAAAATGATCCTAGAATTAAAGACTGATATTAAACAGGTGCTAGATAAGGCATTCTACTGTAAGCAAATAAATACTTGGAAGGTACAGACAGCAAGTTGAACCAAACCAGTTGAGGTGTAACCTAAGTTGATGTTTTGTAAACTATGCAAAGTACAAGTAGTAGTTATCTGTGACTCAGCAGGAAACTTATTATTTTCTAGTTATGTAACTTATGAATGTTTATCAGTCTTTTTATCTTACAGCTAACTGCTAGTTAAAAACTGCCCATCATTCTATGAAATTCTTGGCTGGTCATTCCAAGTGTCATGTACATTTTAACTTGGAATGACCAGCATACACCATAATTTTCTTGCTGCAAGTATTACCACTGACTGATGTGCGTTTGACTGCATGTTGGGGTGCAAATAAGTAATCCTACCAATATTATAAATGTGAAAGTTTGGATGGATGGATGTTTGTTACACAATCACGCCAGAACAGATCTGGATGAAATTCGGCACAGAGATTGATTATAGTCTGGAAATGCATATAGACTATTTTTTGTACCAGGAACATCCCCCCTTGGGATAAGAAAATACTTTTCACACAGGCATAGCCGCTGGCACAACATAGTGACATATATATTAGGAGGTAAACATTGAATAAAAAGCCAATTGTTAGCAATAGGTACTTGTAACTTTCAATCTTTAGCCAAAATCAAGGGGCAATAAAAGTTACCCTGATTTTCATGGAATACATGATTAACTTAGAAAATACAAAGAAATCTTCTAAGGTGAAACCGTGAAGATAGAAGTTATAGGGAATATTGCAAAGGTCTTTTCGGGCGAAGATAAACCAAAAAAAATATCTTTTCACCTTTATGTTTGGTTACAAAGTAACTAATCAAATTAAGTAATGGAGAATAACGTCATATAAATATTGATGTAACCATTTTATCAGTGCCAATAAATGATTATGATGTTGATGATGATAATAATGAGAACCTTCCTGCTCTGTTTAAAGAATAAAGAAGAAGTTAACTTTTAGTTTAAGTTTAGACAGTGTTTCTTAGAACACCGTCTGACTGAACTTAGCCCTGTACTTGGCGAACGAGTTGACATTTTACTCATTGGACCATAGTTCCAGTTCCGCCAGTAAATTACCTATATCTATACTAATATTATATAGAGGTAAAGTTTGTGAGTTTGTAGGGGGTAATCTCTGTATCTATTGAACCAATTTAGATGAAATTTGGCATGGAGATAGTTTGAGACCCTAGGAAGTGCAAGGATAGTTTGTATTCCTTTGGGATGATAAAACACTTTATACACGGGCAAAGCCACATTCACAAGCTAGTTCTAGATAAAGAAGCAAATACTCTTGTCATAAAGTTTTACAATATCTAGATAATACACATTCAAGGTAGTATAATAATGCAACAAGTTAATATTTTATAATTAAATAAACAGTAAAGGACATGGCTATAGATATGCAATATTCATGACATTTCCTGGTAAATAAAAGACTAGAAGGTTTAAGTTTCAATGTTTTTACAGTAATAAGAAATATCTTGTTTGTGCACCTTGTAATTATCTTGATTAATTTATTAACAGTGATAAAACTAAATAAAAAATATTATAGATACAGCAACACACAATGTAAAATACTGACACAAGACTCAAACGCATCTAGTACAAAAAATACACTTTAATTGGTATACCCCATAATATGTGACAACAATCCTACACCCTGGGGGTCATGTGCCCTCCAGAAAGTGATAGTCAATCTTTAACATTATGCTAAGTACCCACTGTAGCAAATATCTTTGTTTCAGTAAGTTAGACATGTTCCAAGGTTAATTCAGACAAGTACTAATTTCAAATTTAATATAAGCAACATTATTTTGTGCATAGTTTGTTAAGAGGGTCGATTCTGTGCCTTCATGGCTTAAATTCGACATGGAGAATGAGGGTTTAAAGTATAAGATTACGAATATACAATCGTTTTCATTGTGTATAAAGGTAAAAGTGAGGCAACAATGATTACTTACCACATTATTGTAG
Source organism: Orthosia gracilis (assembly GCA_947562075.1). Lineage (NCBI taxonomy): Eukaryota > Metazoa > Arthropoda > Insecta > Lepidoptera > Noctuidae > Orthosia > Orthosia gracilis. The sequence goes on from OX387266.1 coordinate 33,364,410, forward strand.
TTGAAGGCTGTGGCCCCAGCCTCGTAGTATTCTCTATTCATTTTCTCCCCCATGTTGACGAATGCAATCACTAACTTTTCAAAGTTTTAGGTACACACACAACCACAATAAACAACAACATTATTTATTTTTATATTGCTTAGAACATTTTTTATGATTAAAAGGAAATTCAATGACCGTTAGGAGCGTCCGAACCAGCATCATTAATTTCAGCTAATATTATCGCGATTTTTTTAATTTTTTTATAACACGCGTTTTTTTATATACAATGGAATGATAATTAAATAAAAAACACGGGTAATATTAATATTTGTCTATTATCACGAAAAATTTAATAATTTATTTTACTACTTCTTGACAATTTACCTTGACACATAAAAATGTCAAAGTCGCCATGTTTTTCCACAGATAATAATGTCAGGTATACTAAACACTTGGCTTCATGTTAAAATAAATAGGACTTGTATTCTCGATAGCATGTTTTCGCAAATATTTATAAATCTTGATGATGAATGAAACCCGACTCATCAATTTATCTGGCATGAATTTGGATAGCGATTCGACCACAAAACAACTGAAACATACAAAAGCCAGTTAAGGGCAAGTGCAGGGCAGCAATAATAGGCTAGACACACGGGCCATGATGATGGACAAATAACTTCATATACTTTCCCTTGACAGCCCGCATTGTTAAGATTAGAGTTGCTGTTCACATGAGTCTTTCTCTTAACATGGTTGTTTTTTTAGTGGTGCTGTTGTTACATCTCGATACCAACTTCCGACACATTTTAGTTTGATTTGCGTGGTTCTCTACGCTGAGCAGATCTAAGTTAGAACTCTTACCATTTTTTTTTTTTCGGGAATTGAAAATCCTCATTGGATGTCCTCCGCCTCTCCTCCGGGGGTCGCGGGAACATACGTAACCCCCGGCTAGTGCCGGCCCGCCTCTGCGGGCCTCGATCTCGGGTTGGGGGGGAGTGAGGTGTTTGACTCCATATTCAGTAAGTTCTTAACGCGTGAATTAATTTTTTTTCGTAAAATATGGTACAGTACAGATCATTCGCGAGTGAACTCATAGCAAAAAAATTCTATATCTATGAGTGAACTGGACCCTAGCATAATGCCAGTCACTCACATTCGCACAAATAAGTGTGACTGCAACTTCTGCACGTGGAAGACGTCCGCAAGGAATTAGAGTTTGTATCTAACATGTTTAATTTTTGTCTAGAAAACTAACTTCCTAAAAGCCCCTCATATACACGACGTTCGAATATTTGTATGGATAGACCCGGGTAAGGGACTGTCCATGGAAGAAAGGTTGCGGTTTGATTCGTTTTTCGAAACTAAACCAGAGTATTAGGCCCGTGTTCCAGCAGTGGGAATGGGAACGTTCAATACCGATTAATTATATCGAGAGTTGTAAGCCCAAAAAAAAAATCCTGCAATTTTCAAAATATCTAGATAAATAGAATAAAATACAACAGAGGTTTCAGTTGTTGATTACTGTTTAATATTATTATCCCAGTAAGTACGCAGTACACCACTTATAAATAAGATTTTTAAAGGTACAACATGAATAAAAAATAATTAGAAAATATTTCATTTGGAAATTTTAGTAGCTATAAGTTCCATAGGGATTTTTTTGATATCAAAAAGTAACATCTTGTTGTGTTGTATTTTGGTCGTACAATACTGACGTTTTATTCAAACTATCAATTTAAAAATTAAGTCAACAAATAAAACAAATTAATAAAAAATCGCCAAAAAACAATAAATGCGTTAAATATTTCAAGTTCTCTTGAATTTATATTTAGAAGTAGAAATAATAACTCTTTTTTTATATATAAAACCTAACCAATCATTACACTTATAGTTTATAATTCACTGGTTACACTATTAATTATGCAAAAACGATGAGACTGTTACGTATGGTAAGGATACAAAGATTTCATTTGGTATTTAGATCCAATAACTACTCTGCACCAAACTTATCAAATTTAGTTCATTTTTTTTCACCGCCATACAATACAGTTATTTCTTAATTAACAATATATTCCTTCAGTTTCAAAACTGAAAAAGTAACATAAACAAATATTTTATAAAAGACTAAATACTATTAACAGTCAAGTTTACTGGAATGATAAATATAAAAATATAGTTTCAGATTGGTTTATACATGAGTTAAAAATGACAAAAACCTAAACTACTACACGGTTAAAATAACTGTGCACCTCGCTGTATGCGCCGCTGTGCACCCCACTCCCGCCCATCCGCGCCGCGCCCTGCATTCGCCGCGTGCACCAATATGAGTCGAAAGTCAGAGTGACGTGACAGCACCAAGTACAGTTATTTTGACCGAGCAGTACAGTAATCACAGCGGATCTTTGTGTCTCTGAAGTTGGCTCTGCGAACCATTGTGCAAGAAACAGTTTGTCATCGCGTATACTGAATAGAGTAAGCGAGAATAGCCGCGACAAACGTAAGCGAGTGAAAGAGGCAGTTGTACAATGCTATCTTCTACTTCAAAATTGACACAAGAATAGCAACTGCGCAGGGTCTTGCAGCCAACTTCAGAGACAAAAAGATCCGCTGTGACTACTATACCTACTCTTTAATCCCCTGACGTGATAGCGCCATTTGCAGTTATTCTGACCGAGCAGACAAAATAACTATTCTTAATCCCCTTATTCTTTAGCTTCCATTTGTTCCATTCCATCCGACGTAACTTTATCTTCTTCTTTACTTAGAGGTTTCGTAGTTGAATATTTCTTCAAGTATTCCTCCAGGCCATCTGAACCGACGCGTGCGGCTATCATCTTGAGCGTCATGGCGAACAGTTCGTGGGCTATATTTTTGTCGCGGGCCATGGCGGATTCCTCGCAGTAGAAACAGTTGTTGAAGTATAAGCCGGTGACGCCTTTGAGCTCGCCAGCGGTCGCTGCGTATATCGTTGTAGCTGCTGCTTGTTGCTGCAACGACGTATATTATTAATTAAGTAGTTAGATCGTCTATGCTAGAATTAATGTTTTGCTAGAAAATTATTAACTTAATATTATTTTTGTTACGGCAAGAAGTTCAAGAATTTCAGTTGGAGACAGTGGTGGCCCAGTGGTAACGGTCGCGACTTACAAGTTGTAGGTCGTGGGTTCGAACCTTGGCAGGCGCTTTACTTTGAGTAAATTATTTCATCACTACTGCTCTCAAAACGGTGAAGATCATGAGGAAACCGGCATGACCTAGAACCAACCCACACTGGGCCTGCATGGTAGATTGAGGCCCATTCCTTCTCCCAGAGTGGAGGCCTGTGTAACAGCAGTAGGAACATTAAAATGCTGATGATTGATTGATATTGATAGAAATTTAACAACCCTGACGTTAGGCCTGTTCCCATAACTCATATAATAAAATGGGATAAAACAGAAATACACGATATTCATCATCACCATTGTTATTCCAGTTAAAAGACGTCCACTGCTGGTTATAGGTCTCAAAAAGTTGCCAAATCAACCTGTCCTGTCGCTCTTGCATCTGGCAGAGTCTTACGCAATCCATCTTATTTAAACTTACCAGAGATTTAGTGAAAGGTCTGACTAAGAAGAATGCGAATCTGAACAGCCACCATGACTTGCTCAGATTGGTGAACACCATGTTTCCTGGATGAAGGGAGTTCACGTAAATATCCTTACTTCTCCATTCTTCACTTAACACCTGAAAGATTAACGAAAATGTAGGTGAATAATTTTAATTAACTTATCAGATTATCCACCTATTGGAACTCCATAATGCAATTATACCAACAGAACAAAAACTACTTCCATTGCTTTTGATCACTGATCCTGTGTGTGGTGGAGTTGTGGGCATATAAAAGGCGATGGTTCAGAATGATTGCATAATAGCAGTGGACTGGTTTAGGCTGAAGATTTTTATTATTTGTCTATTGTCACAGAGTCCCAGCGCTAAGAAAGAAAATTTGGTTCAAATAAATCTCACTAGATGATGCGATATGCACCGATTTGTTATTTAACTGTATGTAAAATTAACATTTTCTGGAATTGAACAAAAATGTTCATGTTTAATCAAATGTCCTAAGCTAAAATTACGGAATATGGGCCTCTTAATTCACATTTCAAAGATTATTTGGGCGGATCATTTAAAATTGATTCCTATAGATGGCGCGGTTTTAAATTTCTGAGACATTCTACCCGATAGTTTAAATTTGTATAGTAAGCGATTTTGGTGCTATGAAACTGTAAAAACATACAAAAAAGTACTACAAAACAAATTGTCACAGTATTTAAAGAAAAATATTCACGAAACGAGTAAACCCTTTTACTTTCACGTCGCTATCTATCGGCGTGGAACGGAACCGAACGCGATTGAAATACAAAAAATAATCAGATAATCAGACGAAAAAAGCTAGTTATGTCGGCACGTTTTCTTTTTATGGGATGAGGCATCTGTATGATAGTATTATATTATCCGTGCTATTGTATTATTTTTGAAGCCCTTGGACAAAACAATTTCATATATTTATAAATACTATGGCCATAGTTACCTTAGCAGTTATAACATTATACAATTTGGAATTGTTGTAGGCCATCATTGAGCTGTAGGCGTCTTTCGGCATCGCAATATTTTGTAGGGTGAAAACATTCTTGAGGTCAGCAAACCTGAAATTATTAGAGAATATTGTTTTAAAAGGAAGCTGTTGCAAAATTATGCCTTGATCATAAATCTATGAAATTAGGATGTATGTGACTGTGCATATGCTGTACCACGGGGTCTCAGCGCTAAGAAAGGAAATTTGGTTCAAAAAATCTCACTGGATGGCGCGATATGCACCGATCTGTTATTGAATGTGTGTAAAATTTACTTTTTAAAATTTATAAAAATTTTATCTTCTTGTTTAATCAACTAAAAAACTCCTTAGCACAAAATTATGGAAAATTGGGCTATTAATTCATATTTCAAATCGCGCGGTTTTTAATTTCTGAGGCATTCCACTTGATTGTTTAAATTTGCATTGTAACACATTTTGGTGCAAAGAAACTGTAAAAACGTGCAAAAGAATACCATAAAACAAACCTTCACTGTAATTAAAGAAAAAAATATTCACGAACCGAGTAAAACTTGCAAGTTGCTGCTAACACCATATATCTATCGCGATTGATGGACAAAAAATAGTCGGTTTAATCAGACGAAAAACGCTAGTTACGTCGGCACGGTTTCTTTGTATGGGATGAGGTGTGATGTATACTTTATCTATATGCTAGTATTATATTATCTGTGGCTGTACTAACACTTAAAGGGCGCCTGCAAGCCTTGAATGCAGCATAGTAGTCACTATCTGTATTGTACGCCTCAAATTCAAATTTCTGTAATAATTAGTGAAAAGAATATTTACCTGTGTGATTCTGAAGAAACAAATATAACTCGAGAGCCTTTCCTCAACAATGGCTCCAATAATATTGCTAGGTATGTGTGACTGACATGGTTGACTTGGCAAGTTGTCTCAATGTTATCTTCTGTCTCAGTGTATGGCAATCCGAATACTCCAGCATTCAGAATAACAATGTCTAGGTGGCTGAAACATGAAGAGATTAAAATGTATATTTTGTTATTGTTGTTATGGGGATTGTAATAGTTATAGTCTATAGGTCTGTAAGGGAAGTTATTATTTTTAATTGTATTTTTGGTAATCAATGTAAGTTAAATGTATGTATATCTTTGTTGTAGTAACATTGAATTGACTTTATAGCTCTTACCAATGAGTTCATTCATAAATTCTTGACTAGGACATTTCTTATAGTTATAAACACACAATGTTGTATGATGTGTTAAGAGGAAAATATTTACTGTTCTAGTGTATTTTCCAAGAAAAGCAAAACAGCCTTACATTGTCCTAGAATATGTCGGAGGAAGTTTTAGAATACCTACTCTGAAAACACAGTTTTTATTGCTGCTGCACATTTCTTTACACTCTGCAGTGAAGCTAAATCTAAATGAATAGATTTTAAATCATCTTCTGAAGCTTTGGTTTCCCGCACTATGGTCTGTATGGCTTGCTGAGTTGATTCCATATTACGATTTGCAAATAAAACATTGCAGCCGTGTCTTGCAAGTGACTTTGCAGTTTCATATCCAATTCCTGCATTGGAACCTGTTACTAGAGCATATTTTCCAGATAAGTCAACACCATGGAGAATCTAGAAAAACAAATGAATTTTCCATTAAAAGCTACCAGCATTACTACATACCTTTTTATAGGCAAGGTGTGCAAGCTCGAGAAAGCAAGAATTTAAGATAGCAGAGGCTTGTGAGTAGAGAATTGGATCTCGCATCAAACTCTTAATACTGCATATCTGTGAGACCTCTATCAGCAGATCAGATCAGAAGATGTCAATTCAAAACAAAATCATTCTTTTTGTTCTCTTTGAGATTCTGCATTTTTCATATTATAAGCAAAAATGATAATTGTATAGAGATATCCTTGGTATTTTTATTTATTTTATTTGTAACACAGGACGCTTGTTAGCTTAATAACATAAGAACAACAACATAATAGTTACAAGTACTGGCCTTGACTTTAATACTAATTTGGAGTATTTAATGTTATATTTCAATTACAGGATTTTGTATTCAAGAACATGTTTCTAGAACAGGTTTAGTGTCTGATTATCTTTAATACTTATTCATAATTAATTATGATAGTAGGTAGGCAAGCTTAATATATGGTTGGCCTTTTTTCTAAGTTATCTGTAGCATCAGAGATCAATATTTTTTTATTTTATTTTAGTTATTATGATGAGAGGGAAAATAAATAAAATCATATTATCATAATATTATTTGAGGGAGGCCTATGTCCAGCAGTGGACGTCTTTCGGCTGAAATGAAGATGATGATGAATACTTTCTGGCAATAGTTCAGTGTTGAAATATTAATTAGTATAGGTTCAAAGCCAATTAGATCAGCTTGATTAACCAATAATTATTATTTAATGCAAACCAATACAACTAAATAATTCTATCATTATACTGACCTGAAAAGCTGTGGAAGAAGCATCAAATCTCTGTCGGAAGTCATGCACATGTTCCTTCGCATCTGTAGCGAACGCTAATCTGGGATCCACGTATGTTTTGTTGCCAGTATCCTTCTGAACATACACAGGTTTGTCTTCATCATCCAGTTCTTTCGTCCAACCGAAAGGTAATTCTTTCGGGATCTCCTTCTTCCGACCTGTTCTTGGATGTGTCCATTGAGTCTTTTTCGTACAGGTGCTGAAGTGTAAAGTTCAGTGTCACTGTTTTCATAGGTACAGTTGATAAACACGCGACCATAAATTATGATTAGATACTATGTTGATAGCAACTTACTTTATAAAGTAAACGTTTCCATCCTCGGTTGACTTCTGCTCCCATCCTGACGGTAGCTCATCTTCACTATCAGTGTCTATGTTATGCATAATAGTTAATATTTGATTAAAATTCTGAAGACAACCGGTTTAATGTTTTGCTACTCCAGACAGAAATTGACAGAAAATGACAGAAATAGAAATGAAAATACGCCATAGACAGCAGTGTTGCCAGAATTGTTGAGCCTCAACTCGCCCAAAAAATCATCCTAAGGAGCCTAAATTCACTCAATCATCAAAATAGCTTAAAATCGCAGAATAGATATTCTATTTAGTTTTATTTCCTTTGACCAACTTAAATTTATGAGGAATTCGATTATGCATTCAACATTCTTTTTTATGTTTCTCGATTATGATATATCTACTAGTAGCAAAATTTTCACAAAAGTAAGTCAAATTATTTATTTTTTTAGGCACATCAATAACACAAACACAAACATGGAAATATTAAATTTCATGAGGTCATATACTAGTATTAATGTCAATAACAGACGTACACAACATTCACAAAAATAATCTTTCTTAATACAATACAATACTAATTTAGACAGAGGATGAATGAATAATAATTTACAATATAATCTAAATAATGTCAACACTGATGAGATTTAAAATAAAATAATAATAATTTTGATCAATTAAAAATAAAACAATAGGAAAAAAATTGTATCAATCAATCTGCCTAGCCTTTTCCCAACTATATTGGGGTCGGCTTCCAGTCTTACCGGATTCAGCTGAGTACTAGTGTTTTACGTGGAGCGACTGCCTATCTGACCTCCACAACCCAGTAACTGGGTAACACGGTACCCCTTGGCAAGACTGGTGTCAGATCTCAAGCTTCTGACTACTCGTAACGACTGTCAAAGATCTTCAAATGACAGCCGGGACCAACGGCTTAACGTGCTTTCCGAGGCACGGAGGAAACTCGGTATGTTGAAATGGTCACCCATCCACGGACCGACCTCGTCAAGCATTGCTTGACCTTGATGATCGACCAGTGCGGCTGTTATTATTTAGCCACGAGCTTTTAGGAAAAAAATTGTATAAACTTATAAAATAAAATAAATCATAGATGCAAATATGTTTCCCTTTCGTTTCCAATAACTTCTGTTTGAGCCAAGAGGGGTCGTCATGAAAAATGTATAAGCCTAAAGGCTCACACCAAGCATTGTATGTTGCAGGCAGTCTTGCTATTAGGGAAATCAACCCGAGATTCGATTTGTATCGAGGTATACTAAAGAAGTTACAACATTTTCGCTGCACATTAATTTTAGGAACGTCTATCACGATACGTTCCAAAAGTCCGTCGCATGATGTGGGACTCCGCACAATTTTTTGAAGAAACAGCATTAGTGCGTAGTGTACTTGGATTCGGCAGTGTCGTCTGAAACCCACATTATGCCATCCACAAATCGTTTGCGATGCTGTAGGGTGCGTTGTCCGAAGCGAGACAGAGTCTCCTCGTAAGAACATCTCATACTGACACTAGGGTAACAAACGCAAGATGCCTAGTAGTCGACTGTTGAGGGGACTCGATATGGTCAGTGTGGACGTCATAATGTGGGTTCCTGACGACACTGCCGAATTCAAGCACACTACGCACTAAGGCATTAAATAATGTTATCTTAGAGGCAGTCTGCCTGAAGTCTTTGGTATTGCGTCTGATAAAAACCAACATTCTTGCGCCCTTCTTTAACAGCTGCTATATGAGGGATAAAGTTCAATAAATAAAAAATAGTTTTAAATCTGTATAGATATACATTTGGCACAAAAATCTACAAAGTTTCTAATTTCTTCACAAAATGTCTGAAAATGATGAATGATGATAATGGCCCAGTATTTAATATATAATATATTTTCAAGCTTTCTCCATTTATAACACACAAGACAACCACTTTTCACTAAAAGCACGAGATATTCTTCGAAACTTTAATTTCATTTGTTTTGATGTAGCGTTTTTTAAAAGTGGTCAAACGCGAGCCTATCATTAAATAAAAAAAAAATAAAGAATTAGAATACCTGACATCATTCAACACACTAAAAGCTAAAGCCAACTTTATTTCGGTAGCCACAAGAACTGTTATTAATTCTGCATTATACATTTCTCTAATGTCACGACTGAAGTATTACCAAAAATAATGATGAATAAATTGTTAAATTTTACCAGTCATTTTCATCGTTTTTCAGATAATGTAGTATTAAAGTTAGACAGTGTAACCTTGAAGTAGCCAAAAACAGCCCAATTGTCTTTCTGAGGTAGCCTAATTGGCGACTAGACAACGATCGTAAAAAAATGGTCGCTCCATCACCATACCCAGTAACCTAAATGGCGAAAATTTGCCTAATCTAGCAACACTGGCAACTGAAGACTACTTGACACTCTTGACATTATAATTCATAAGATAGCTTGATCTTGTCAAACTAACGCATACGTTATTGTTACGTTAGATGTTAGCCTGTCAAGCGCTATTGTTACTATAGGATACAAAACAAAAACTTATGTCGCAGAGATCAAGCTATCATACAAGAGTACCCCACGTGACATTAGACTACTAAAGTTTGGTTTATAAGACAGCTTTAAAACTTATTCTTTTTTAATTTGATGACATGGTTGGCATAGTGGTTGAGTGATCGGCTGCTGCGCTGCGTGTCGCGAGTTCGATTCCCGCGCGGAACAAATATTTGTATGGTCTAAAGATAGTTGTTCCGCGTCTGGGTGTCTTGTGTATGTGAGTTTAAATATTTGTAAACGCACACACGATACAGAAAAAAATCCTAGTGTCGGAAAATGATTAAAAAAAAAATAGTGTGGGTGGCTATAGTTTTCTGTCAGTCTGAAAACACGGGAAAATATCAATGTTAACTCACAATGGCCACAATTAAACTTCATAAGAAGTATAAATGACCGTATCGAGTTTCAATACATTGTGGGGTTGCCTTATGCTCAAGCAAGGTTATTTCCATTGTGCATAAGGGGCAGACGTATACAAGTTATATAGGTAATCTGTCCCTTTTCCACAGTCGCACCATGATAGTTTGACACGTCTTGGTAGTGCCCCAGATGTTTTACAGTTTTATACTGAGCATGGAAAGACTAGAAAAAGTTGTGAGGGCAGAGCAATAGCAATCTGGTTTATAATAATTAAATATTTCGAAAGGAAGCATTTCAAAGAAAACAAAATGTATTTATTAACAAATAATTTAATTAATAACAAACTATAAACCTATTTTAATTACGTTTTACAATAATTAAGAAATTTTGCTAGTTATCAAAGTCTGGTATCTTCAATTTGTGGCGGCATCTTATTAGTAGGCGGTTCTTTTGTACTAGGTAATAAAAATGCAAGTACGCCGCAAACTGTAAAAGAAAATATGATTGAGTTATAAAATGTTACCTATGATTATCGCCAGCATGCAATATTAACTCACGATTATAACTAATAACTGGCGTAATATCTTAGTACGTATATTAAAGGTTACTTAGAAGTTTCTCATTTAAATAATAGGGATGTTAGCGGGGTAGAAAAATGATAGTTCCTATTTACTGTCACTGAGATTATTAATTATTATTGGACCTGTATTTTTTGCTATATCAAATAAATAAAAACTGTCATATTATATATTAGGTATTAATAATTAAAGAGACAAAATTTTACTTAACAGTCAAAAGCGCATCAAAATTCAGGAGTGGGGACTTATGACGTCACTTTGTCAGTATAAAGTCTAGCATACCGTGACGTCACACGATATTTCGACGCACTGTATCGTCGTAATTTTTATGTTTACGTGGCAAAAGAAGAAATACGTGTCCAATATTTTTAGCTTATTTAACTGACGGACTAAATAGACATTCGTGTTTCCCAATTACGATTCCGGTCAGTGGTGTCCGTACCCATCTTCGTAGGTCTGTATCTACCTACTAAAAACAATATCACAAATGTACTTACAAATTACTAAACCTTACAAATTACTATACTTACAAATTAATAAACCTCCAAACAGGTAGAAGGTCAATTCACAAAATGCATTCAAAAGAATTCCTGCGAGATTGGTACCAAGTATTGAGCCCGTTCGTCCTATCATCATAGTTAAACTTACAGCCATGCCCCTGAAATGATTACATAATGAACAATTTAATCACAGCGCATTTATAACAGAAGGTACACGAGTACGATTTAGGAAGCGGCAGGGTTATTGTGGCCATTTTTTTTATGGTCGAACTTCGTCCAATGACTTCTCCCGCTCTGGGTGAAGCAGCAAAGCGCGAGGGAGTGTCAGACTTTTACTGAATAAAATCCACCCGTAGTCCGTCAGTTGCGTGAGCCAGGGTCGCGGTAACTCTTTTCCTAATTTAACCGTGACCCGGACAGGTATCGGCCTTAGCGGACTCAGTTTTTGCTGACATCTATCTCTCTTAGAGGCGCGCGTGGAACAATACGCGCCGTCGACTCGGGCCTGGACATTATCTGGCTTAGAGCGTCAGGGCGTCTCCCCTACGCGTCCCACCTCCTCCTTCGCGAGCATTACTGCTTCGAAGAAGGAGGAGACAGCCTCTCATGCCCTCTCGCCCCGTACCATGGCCTGAACCAGGGCAGGACGTGAGAGGTCGCCACCGCCGACCGCCTCCACGAGGACACGGCGTTGCTCCGCCGAAGCAGGGTAGACCTCCACCGTATGCTCTACCGTGTCCTCCGGGCCATTCATGCAATGGTGACACCCGGGCGTTTCCTCCCGCCTTATCCTGAACAGGAACCTTTTGGCATTCAGCCTGCGTACCACCACTCTCAGCTCTACTTCGGTCACCTCCGAAGCAGAATTTTTGGGGCCCTGGACTAACACTACTTGGGGGCATACCACAAAACTCTAAACTACCTAATTAATTCAAGTAATTGACCTTTTGTCAAAAAACTGTTTTCTATCATTCTGAAAGTGCGTCCTCTTGCGACAATGATCTATCAAAAGAGAGGTCTAATTTGTGGCGAAAGAGTATGACCTCCGACCTTTTATCCATTGTCTGAGAAACTCTAGTACTGGTCATGAGGTATCATGGCCAACTTGGAAGTCTTGACTTTGAACATAGGTTGACTGAACCTTGCAGCACACAGCCAGAAACTGAAATCTAAATACTTTTCCGTAAATTTTTAATGAGTTCCAGAGGTTAGAAAGGGCGAAAATTTCGCACCCAGTCTCGGAGAGGTTAATTTTACAGAAATAATGATAACTTGTTGCAGAAAAGCCTGAATGAAGGATGCAAGAGCGTGCAAAGCGAGCTCCGAAATATTGGTAGGTGACTTGGGCTAGATTTTCTTTTAAACTTTTTAAAATAAATAAGTAGCTTCTTATGTACAAAAGGTAAAGACTCAAGGTAATCCAAGCCGCAAGAGACCGAACGAGGCGAGCTCGAAAATTTTAGCACGTCCACCGGATAGATAACATTTTATTTTGAACTTAACTCTGTGCTTATCCCTCTCTACTTAATTGCGCTTGAGTAGAGAAGAGTAAGCCATATACAATGTTTTTACTAATTTCCTTACCTCAAATTCGTAGGGAAAAATTCCACAGAATATGCGTTCACTGGTCCAATTGCGAGGCCCATGATAGGGAACGAAGACAGGAGGACGGCAAAGATCATGTCTTGCGTTATAAAATTGATGAGAACACAGAACGTTCCTATTACGAAGAACACTACGATCAGAAGCCTCTTCTTGCCGATGAGCTTCACTGTGCTGCTGACTGCCACGGCTATTACGGCACAGCTGACGTTTGCCACTGAGTTTATTATAAATGTGATATTTTCTATAGTGTCAACGCATTCGGCATCTTCATCTACGGTCTGAAACAAAAGTGGATCGTTTGTTACATGTTGCACTGCTAACATTTTTTTTATTTTGGACAATAACTACAGCAATCACTGCAGAGCAATCAGTTTACCTCTGGACATTATAAGGTTTTGTCAGAAGGGCTTTTTTTTTCTTAGCGCTTATTATTTACTTAACTGCATCCATACCTTCCATTGTGTGTTCTCTGAATACACATATATTTAGACCAATGTCTTTGCTTAATCCTTACCTGATTAAGTCTATCAAAGATGACATCACAGGCCGTCATGCCTTCTCCGACGCCGGTCAACACCCTGTTCAGTACATCTGGGACCCACATGTACAAGCCGTTTAATCTGAAATAGAAGTAACGAGTTATGAGATGATTGGGAACACTTTGTAGTTTTCAACATCGCGCCTGGCTCTTGGATGATAAAATATAATAATATCAATAATTTATAAACTTTAAACGGCTTGTTTTTAATCGGGACTATAGGTTGACTTCGAATGATACTCTAAATAGTTCTCTAATAAATAGCGCGCTCTGCCCTCTATCTCGAAAATGATTCAAGATATAAAAAAAAAAATTAAACAAATGTTGTAGAATTAAATCTTCTACAATATTTATACTGAATACAAAGAACATAAAACCCATAGGAATTATGTTCTTTGTTAATCATATTTTTACACATTTATTGCAAATTTCTCGTATATTTGCAATAAATTTGTAAAAAATCGACTTTTTGACCTTTGACCTTGGAATACCTGTAGTCGCGGACACCCTAAGATAAGTAGGTTTTGAGACAAGTTTTAGGGTGTCAAAATAAAGGTTTATTATACAATTTTATAGCTGACTATCTCTCATTCCGAGGTGAAACCCCTATTAAGCCTGGACTATAATTATATGGCCTTTTGCGGTTATATAACAGCCGTTCGAATATTAACTGTCTTTTTAAATTAAATATGTGCAATTTAATTTATTCGGGTAAGTAGGTAATTGTTACATGACTATTTTTCTTTACAAGCGTTATCAAACCCATGTCTTTTGTTTTTTGAGGTCAGATCTGTATCAAAACGGTAGGTATGTTTTGTACCCGTCTACGATGTTTTCCCTCGTAAGACTACCTATACTCCATTTGCGATAACATTAGACGTTTAAATTAGCCCATTTTACAGCCCGTTCAACTTATTTTGACTTCTATTGCGTTTGTGATACGACAAATGGTAGATGTAGTAAACAGTTGGTTTTGTTAACATGTTTATGCTTTTAATGTCATCCATATGGTTACGGGATAGAACTCAAAATCGGTTGAACGGACTGTAAAAAGATTTGGAAACATGTCTAATGTTATTTCAAATGGAGTTTATTACTTATAAGAAAGAAAAGTAATCTAAACTTACACTGCGAATATTCCAAACATCAGGAATCCGTTCAGCGCAAACCATTTGAAGTACGGAGGCTTAAGTAACGGTAAGCTCTGTACTTTTAATGATGTGAGGAAACTCTTTTTAGTGCCATCACGAGGAGGTTCTTCCAGGCGCTTGATCTGTAACCATCGACATACAATTATAATTTAATGGAGTAAAAGAAGTATGGATGAGATTGTAGCGGCATCTATGCCGCCAAGTTCCGACTAATGACCAGACGTCACTCAAAATCCTGCATCACGCAAGCCTCTGCTTGGAGTGATTTGAGAGACTTTCTTTTGGAGTGATTTGAACACATAGGTACAATACAAAAGTCCGACAACTACCAGACACAACATCTGTCTGGCGGGAAGATCTTCCCTTTTCAATGGAGACTTGCGGGACTTTATAATCTATTCTGCATACCTCCAAAAGATGAATGGCGGGGATGGTGTAAGGTGTAGGTGGTCTAAGTATAATTACCGGAAAATCTTCTGGAGATTTCCTCTTATTGCCAGCGTATATTCCTTGCAGTACTTTGAGTGCTTCATCCATTTTGCCCTGAGAAACCAAGTACTTCGGACTTTCAGGACCGAACGCCAGTAGACCAGCGGCTATTATGAAGATAGTTGCGTATATCATCGACAACAGTCTCCATGGTCTGAAAATGTATGCTCCGAAGTCTATCCGGAAATCTAAGGGCAGTATTCCCCAAGCTATAACTGGAAAGTAAGAAGAATGATTTATTGTATACGAAATAATACATTCAGACTGTCAGCCTCTATGTCATGTCTTACAAAATTGTTACCCACTCTCAGTGGCGTTTTTGCAGCCTTGGCCGCCCTAAGCCGTATAGTACCAGCCGCCCCATTTCTCAGCTCCGATCATGTAGGTGTAGTACCTATATGAATTTACTTTAGAAATTTAGTTATGACGGGATAAAAAACTCAGATCTCTATATTTATTATTTCTAACATCTGTCTGTTTAAACATGGTTATGTGCATCTTCAGGGCACGCCACAATTGCAGGCAGGGGGTGTAGTCTGCACGGCCGCAAAGGTTGATGGGGTACGCATGAATTCATGCGGGCCAATACCTAGCTGAAGGAGTGTGACGAAATGCGCAAGCAGTCCAGCGTCTCGGCCAAAGGTAACTGCAGAACATCGTGTGATTTTAGACAGTTAGAGTCTAACAGTTGCCCAGTGGCTAAGACCTCGCCTCTCGTGCTTGTGGTCGTCGGTTCAAATCCGGGTATATACCAATAATATAACTTTTTCAAATTCTTAAGTACGTTTTATGTTTATCTTGGACATAAAAAAGGGGGGGTGGATCTTCTGCAACCCACCCTGAATAGTTTTGTTTGGCCTATTCATGAATAGATATAACATACTTTGTCAAGAAGAAGCGGAAATTTTTGCACTTCGCCTATATCGGTAGTTTCTCTAATATGAGGCTTGGGGCTTGGCTTGAGGATTTATATTTTGGTGCACTTTACACAAAAATACAAATAAAATTGAAAGCCAGAGGGTCCAAGTGCACCTCCTTACACCGCCTCCCGGCGCCCATGCATTTTTTGTAATCATCCATGTATTACTAAATGAATATCTGGCCGCCCTGGGCCCGAGCCAACTCGGCCTTAGGGCAAATCCGCCACTGCCCACTCTGGTCTCGAAATTTGGATGTTGCTGACTGATCAGGAAACATAAGGAAACCATGGTCTTTAATTAAAGACCAGTATGTAACCATTCCGTCATAAAATGAAGCGAACGAGCGGCCCTGTTTTTTTTCTGAATGAGAAGAGGCGTATGCCTAACTGACTCGTTGGTCTCTCTGGGATTCACGGTAGAATCAATTTTTGATACTTGTAAATTTTAATTGATGACGTTCAAAGGTGCCGTTTAATGGCCTAGTTGAAATAAATATATTTGATTTTGACTTTGATCGATTCTCGGGTCGGGCAAAATTTTGGGTTTGTCCATCTGGAATTGCTCAGTAGTAGGCTGGAGTTTGGGCTTGTGCCTGGTGATGGCAACAGGCTCCAATTACATGGGACTTAAACATAATTGGCGAAATGTGAATAGTGTAGGTGGCACATCTACCTAACCTGTCGGGGCAAGCAGGTGTGTAACATCACGATGTTATAATAGGGTAGTTGACAAAAAATATGTATTTAATCCTATGGTTAGATAACATAAAAATATTGGACACGTATTTTTCTTTTGCCACGTAAACAAAAAATTGCAACGATACAGTGCGTTGAAATAACGTGCGACGTCACGATACGCTACACTTTATACTGACAAAGTGATGTCACAAGCTCTTGAACTTTGATGCGCTGTATCTTTGTCAAGTTTTATTTATTTGATAAAGCAAAAAATACGGGTCCAATATTTTGTGATAATCTCACTGACAGGCTAAATAGAATTATCATTTTTCTATCTAAGAATCATCTCTATTATGATGTTGAGAGGTTATTGTCGAGTCCGGGCTGTCGTGAGACTATTTATCAATACATATCAACGGCAATACTTACGAGGCACTAATGCAGATCCAGTAATCTGTAGAGCATTCGTGATGGACAGCATCACGTCTCTGTGCTTTCCCGGAAGGATCTCACCAATGAAGGTGTAGGGCACTGCTGCGGGGCAGGCTATGCTGACCAACAGTAATTGACATGTTATGACGGAAAAATGGGCAATCATCATCATCATCATCATATTAACCGAAAGATGTCCACTGCTGGACATAGGCCTCCCCCAAGCGTCGCTACATTGACGGAAAAAATAGCAATATCGAAGATATTTTAAAAAGGAAATCGGGGTGGTACATCATCAGTAGGCCAGCCGAAAATGGTTCACTGATGGATATAGACGCCTCCCCACGTATTGGCTTATCGACCTATGCGTCCAATACTCAATCAACATTGATGCCCGCGAACTTCTGTAGGTCATAATTACATGGCCCGATTTCTATCGTAGTTCGGTACCAAGACTTGCTGATTTTTATTTTGTGTCTAGATACATCTTCTATCATCTGTGTTATCGCAAAAGCTATCTTTGTTTTCAAAATTGATATCTATGCTATATGATTGTAAAATCAACCGCATAAGATATTAGGTAAGAATGTCTTGTCAAATGTTTTTTTTTGTCGATATGCTCTTGCTTGACCACTATCTCACCTGATGGTAAGCGATGATGTGGTCGACGGTGAAGCACACTTGCCTAGAAGTAACCTATTCACTCTTGACTTAAAGACCCCTAGATTGTAGCTATCGGGAAACACAGACTCCGACAGGGATTTCCACTGTTAATTTTACTCCGAGGAGTCCGAGATCCTTAGGAAAAGGGGGAAGGGAAAGGTTTAGGCGAATTAACCACATAAAGTTTAAATATTTGTTCAAAGGCCAGGGTATCTTACCAAAGTGACGTAAGGAACTTGCAAGCAGCAAAGCTGATGAGGTTCGGCATAAACCCAGCTGTTATGCCGAATACCCCGGTAAGCAGAGACGCGTATATAATCACCAACTTGCGGCCCCGAGTGTCCACGAGGTAGCCCCATGGAAACGAAGTGACCACGATTCCTGCAACGTTAATTTGATGTTTTATTGGTGTAGGCACAAGTCGAAGTGTATGAGGCTAATATTGACTTTACAATATACATGTTTTGATAGAGAATGCTAACGAGCACTACCGGAAACTTCACCTTCACTTGAAGGGCATTTCCATAAATGTTGCCTAACTGGAATACTAGGAACGGTAGGGTTGGATTAAATAATTTACATTCAATGTATCTAACACTATGTTTCTATTAAATATATTCTCTTGAACTGCGATTCGGTTTCAGAACTCAGCCATTTTGGGAGCCCTATTGGTCCTATCTTGGACCTAACAGGTCCATTAGTTTATCATCATTTATCTAAAATCTGTTCAGATTTGAGATATATTTATTTACATAAACATGTGTATATATACAACAAATAACAATACACCATGACGCGTTTTCACTCAACGTGCTAAAATAGTTGCCGTTCTAAGGGGGGTGGAAATACGCAATCGCACAATATGCAGATCGCTGAGTTGCTGCCCTACATTTTGTTCAATAGGTCGAAGTACAAATGCAAGTGCAGTGAAAGTGACGTCAATGAAAATTTTCTTGTAAACTATAATTTAAATAATTTGGCATTCCTTTAATCATACTTCGATTAGGTCTCATCTCTTTTGTTTTATAAGCAATTAATGTAATTTTTCTAATTAAATCTTTAATTAAATATTTTCCTAAGTCAATTTGGTTTTTTTTCGATCCTCTGATTGCAGCTAACGTAATTAGTGCATGCAGGATAACAATAAAAGAAATGGCTCAATCATAAGTAATTAAATGAATGAAAAAAAAAATGAAGATGATGATAATGATTCTGATGTTGATGATGTTTTGAATGTAATGTATCTGTGAGTGTATGTTTTAAGTAACATTGAAGATTAAAAAGAAAGCGTGGCATTTCCGAACCGACTTCACTTCACTAACACTATCAGCGGGGTTATTATCTACAATTCTAGAGATAATAGTACGATTAAAAAAATATGGCCCGGTACCTATTTTATAGTTTTGTTTTAAGGTAAATGAATGACTGGTTTTAATTGATCAATTTCTGTGACAATCGCAGCTGACCTCAATCGTTTTTTTTTCTTGTTGAATACAAAGCAGATATTTTCTTTTTATTGATGGTATTATATTGATGGTAAGACTGGCATTTTCTTGGTAATTTATGGTGAAATACGAGTGTCAGTACCTATTTTAAAGGTTTGCGCGTTTTCCTGGCGTCTTGCAGCTTGGTCATCATACTGGATCGAAGTGAACTCGCCACGACGTGGTCGGTTACGTTGCGTTCTTGTGCGTGCGATAATAAAAATGCCGTGTTTTTGTTATGGTGAACGCGTATAAACAAATGGTACGACGTATCTTTACCTCTAACAATCATAACTTTTGTGCTGAAAGAAACATTTTTTTAAATTTTATAATAGATACTCTCGCGGTTGACCACTGTGTCACCTGATGGAAAGCGATTATGTGGTCGACGGTGTAGCTCGCTTTCATAGAAGTAACCTATTCACTCTTGACTTAAACACCCCGGCAGGGCATCCCACTCCTTAGCTGTACGCATAATAAAAGAATTTCCAAAATGTTTAGTGCGTATGGGGATATCCACCATGTACCGATGGCGCATCGCCGTACGTCTTGTAGTTCGATGATGAAACGGGCTGGGCTGAATTAGATCATGCATTTCCATCACACACTCCCCGAAATGTAACCGATAAAAAACCGCCAAGCTGGCAACTCGGCGACGATGTTCAAGGCTCTGGAGCTTCGACTCGACCAGTGCCTCATTGCCGATGAGCCTCTTGAATAAATGGCGCCAGTAGTTATTTCAAGCGATTGTCTGTATTAATTTTTATCGAAATCGCAAAACGAACCGATAAATCTGTAATACCTACTTTCTGACTCTGTGACTGCTTTCATATAACAAATTCGATTAACTTATCAAGTTAATGTGTGTCTTATCAATTTTTGTGATTTGTATCAATCAATACTGTCCAGCGATCAATACTGTCCAGGGTGCGGTAGATTTAGTTGTCAACTGAGTTGGAATATTAACCGTGATCGAAAAAAAGAACAAGAGTGTTTTGAATGCTGTTACTGTCGACAATGGGCGTAAAACGATTCATTATGTGGTATAAATATTTGCCGGACAGTAAGGTGGTAGTGGGGCTACACTGGATCATTGGACATATATTTTAGTATCACCATACGCATTGGAAAGGGCTCTTTTAGTTTAGTTCAGTGTCTTACCAATATAAGGTATTGAAGCAATGAATCCTCGCTGACCATCAGTCATGTCCAGATCGCACATCGCAGCTGGTAACACGAAGGAGTAGCCAACTGGTTCCACGATAGCTGCTATTAGGAACAGGGCTAAGACCAAACAATACTTTATATTGTACCAGCCGATTCCTGGAACGAAATATGAAAGAGTTAGAACTGAATGTAGGGTGCTTACGAAATATTGATCGGCTAGGGTGGACCGCTGGTTAAGGCTGTGGGAATCAGTTGGATACGAGAAGCAAATCCGGTCGATGTAGATAGGACTCCCACAAGCATTTGCATGAGGGAGGCCTACGTCCAAAAATGGACGTCTTTTGGCCGAAATGATTACGATGTGGAATTATTATGCTTGAATGCTTACTTGTTAAGCTTGAGGAATTCGCGAAACGCAGAATTTTACAAAGAACTAATGATGTGTGTAGAGATGTTTCCGACTGCAAATACAATATAATGAAGTGTATTGATAATAGCAGAGTATAAATTCAAGTTTGTTTGAGTCACTGTGCGGTTTGTTAGTAAAATACCATTTTTTTTGCAGAATTTATAACTAATAGGTTACTTCTAGGCAAGCGCGCTTCACCGTCGACCACATCATCGCTTACCATCAGGTGAGATAGTGGTCAAGCGCGAGCATATTTTAAATAATAAAAAAAAGATTGCTTTCTTCGAATGACCGGATGACATAATCTTTGGTCAAGGTCAAAACATACATATCTAGTGACTAGCTGTCCCACGCGGCTACGCTCCCGTCAACTGGCTACCTACCTACCCATTTATCCTACCTACCCTACCGTACCTACACTACATACATGATTGTTGCGTAACTTTAACCGCTTACGCAGCGCATGCAACGGAAGCTCTCAAAAAGGAATATTTTTTCCCGTTTTTGCAACATTTTTCATTTATGCTCCGCTCCTATTGGTCGTAGCGTGATGTTATATAACCAATAAGCTTCCTCGATAAATGGACTATCCAACACAAAAAGAATTATTCAATTCCAACCAGTAGTTCCTGAGATTAGCGCGTTCAAACAAACAAACTCTTCAGCTTTATAATATTACTAGCTTTTACCGGCTTCGCTCGCAGAGAAGCCATTAAAAAAAAAAAAAAACTATCCTATGTTACTTATAATACCTCCAAGATACTACTATACTATACTTTCATGATGATCGATTCAGTAGTTTTTGCGTGAAAGCGTAACAAACAAACTTACAATTAACATTTATAATATTAGTATGATATATATTAGTATAGATTAACGTCCGGCAACACCCCGGTCTTCGAACTTGTCTCAGATTTATTGCTCTTTCCGTCAATCTCCATCCCTAAAGGTTTAGTATACTTTATTTATTTTTCAACTGACTTCAAAAAGGAGGAGGTTCTCAATTTGATAGTATGTTTTTATATGTTTGCTACGCGATTACTCTGCCAATTATGAACCGATTATTTGAAGGCTGGTGCTTCTCATGTGGTACCATTTAAATTTGATCATGATCTGAACTAACAAGAGCGAAATCAAAAACTTAAAAAAGAAAAACATTTAACTGTCTTTCAAAACAAAACGGAACAAAAACGGAAAAGGAAACGAAGTCGGTGCCAAAAAGAAAAATATAGGACCAAAGACACCGACTTCTGAAAAGTAAGTTATTTTTCGCTTTGTAGTATTTTGTTTTGTTAGTCGGTTTATATTATATATTTGCAATTTATAGATATTGCTGGGTTTAGGTGCGTCTGGCGGTGGATTTTCCGTGCCGTAAACTTCAGTGAGTAATAAACTCAAGATAAACCATTGATAAAACAGAATGTTTGCTTTAAATTATGTCAATTGTTCGTAACAGTGTGTATGGCATTAATCTTAGTGCCATGGGAATTAAATAGAGCTGCGTTTTGTAATCATATCTAATCTCATAGTCATCTGTTGCTTGAATTAGTTTGAATGTGTTTGACAGCAAACTACCAAATTGTTATGGGGGCTGTATAACTTAATAATGCCCATAAAGCTGTTCACCTTATTTGACACGGACGGTACAATGTTTACAAGCGTAATGGATTACTTGTTGTAGTAAAATTATTATGGCGAGTGCATGTTTTGAAAGCGAAGGCGCTGGTGTAGACATTGGCGCCTATGCGCTGGCGAGACATGAACCTAACGATGAGAGGCTGGTAAGATTAAAAACAATTGAAAAGTAGTTTCGTTGGGCACCAAATGAAGAAAGGATCTAGATCAGTAAAGTGAACAATGAAGATGAATAGGGTAAAAGATACCCAAACTTTAGGTTAGGTTAAAACGGGCTGGTTTCCGCAACTCCACGGCCAAGCGCGTATTTTGCGTGTGGAAACCTTTCAGAGAAAATGAGGGGCAAAGGAGAAAAGAAAAAGTAAAAGCTTAAGGTCGTAGCCGTCTTAGACGACACCGCTCAGACCCGGCAAAATATGTTGGGTCAAAGTAAAAGGGTGTTGGGTCGTGTAAATGCCTTCACGAAATGTTTTTAATTTAGCAAGATAAAAGAACCAATATTTTGTTTTGGTCATCGTCTATAGGTAGATATAAAATTCGCGTCATAATATGCTTCTCGTTGATAAGCGCCTATTGGGGCGTAACAGTCGCATCAAGGCAGAATTAGATTAATAATATTGTATAGGAACGGCTTATCTGACGTCTTGTTTATTGTGTGTTAATTATATGGAAAACTATAACATCAAATATTGGTATAGTGTGCAAGCAAGGTTTATTGATGGCATTATCATTAATCGCCGCTATTGTGTATAAATCTTCTTTATCACGTAGGTTTGTTATCATTATTTATTACTACCATACGGATATGTTTACTTACACTGAATCACGTTCAACTGCATTTTCGTCTCCTTTGCGTGATAGTAACATGGGGTAATGTAAATGGCTCACAGAAAAGGGTAGGTATAGGGAAAGGCAAAAGATGTGATGGACTGTATGATAGATTATATGAAAATATTTTATAAATCGAAACGAGATGACTACTGAAATGACGGCTAATGGAGAAGTATAGAAGAAGAATTTATGACATTGTATAATTTTAATCATAATTTGTGATATGACATTGTTTAATTTTAATCATAATTTGTGATATGACATTGTATAATTTTAATTATAATTTTGCATGCCTTAATTGGTAGAACACAGTGGACTGCGCGTTCACTAGTGTTTCTGCTCGAGGTTACTCGAGAAAGTCTTTAGTGACATCCTGAAAAAAAAATACCAACGCCTCGAGAATTGGAGAAGTCAATTCCGTGCGCTAAATGAAATTGAAAATGAAAGGACTTTTCAACGCTGCAACGAAACGACATTGATTATATTTTACCGAAGAGTTATTTATTAGTTTATATCGAAAATCAAATTCTAATTCAACCAAAGTTTCCGTCATCGCAAACAAAGATAGTGAAGAGGACCTTCTTTCGGCAGAAATGATAATGATGGTGATGAATCTTGTTGATTTAATTTTACTAATTATTTTTTATTAAATTTAAGACTGTTGTACGTAGGGACCCAAAAGGTGAGTAATTATTAAAAAAAATAGTTAAGTTCTTTCATTTTTATACGACTATAGACCAGTCGAGTAGAATTTGTTTAATTTATTGTTGATTTGTCAATTAATAAGTGCAATTTATGTTAACTAAATATTTACGATTTCATTGAATGGATAGCTTCTATCATTATAATTTGTAAAAAGCAAAAATTTGAAAATAGCATCGTGTTTAATAATTTTTTTTAAAATCTCCAGAAATTCGAGAAATCCTGGTCGAAAATCCTCGTGCCTCGAGAAATAAAAAAGACCGAGTAACCAGAAAATGTAGCATTCACCTAACATTTGGAAATGTATAATTATGTACTGTTTATGTAAAGATTTGAATTTGAAGAAGACATGTTAAGATCCACCAGGGGGTCAGATTTAGGAGATAAGATCGGGCATATTGTGTAGAGGAATGGGGAGGATTCACAAGGGAAGAACAGTATGAATGTGGGAAGGCTCTAAGAATAGCGAGAGAAACATAAAAGAAATGGACGGATCGTGTGAAATATTAGAATTTAAATTTCAAACTAACAATAAAATTAACTTTGAGATGACAGTAGGAAGTATGTAGGTTTATGGAGAAAAACCATGAATTGCCGATCATAAACACAAATGCTAATGAAGCAGCTGATGATAAAAAGGTTGTATTCGCACAATATGCGCAAGTAAGAATAAATTAAGATTATATCGCATCGAAAACCATGAAGACAGAGTCAACGGAAACAATAAATAAAATTGATTCGCGATGTGGGTCAATACGTTTTTTTTTATGAACCCCGAGACTTTTAGTGTCTTTAAAGAATGAAAAACGAGTTAGGTATCATTTGTCATTCTATATTCTGAATGGAGGTAGAAAAGGCTGGTGAAAAATACAAATGGACTTGGATAACGTTGTTTCAGATAGATGGATGGGGCACAAGTATTCAGGTAGAAGGTAAAGGTATAAATGATAAGCAATAAACGTATGGTTAATTTTAAGTAGGCTCGGTTTTAGAGTCAATATTATAAACTTCTATTTTCCCGTAAAAAGAATAAAATCGTGAGATAGTTACTAGAATCTAGAATTCAAGTAATCCTTGACAGAAATCGTGTGGGTACTTATCTATCTAAAGGTTTTAATAAATTACTCAAAACTTTTTTCAAAAAAAAATGTCATCGTTAGGGAAGTCGGTGTCTTTGGTATTACCAGTTGTTTTTATTTACCTCTCGTTATAGTTTTGCGACATCGACTTCCGAAACAAAAGCTTTTTATTTTGCGCTTTTTAGTGTTCTACTTTTGAAGTCGGTATATTTTTTGTGAAAAGGTTTTTATTACTCTTTCGTGAAAACGTTTTTTTTTTGGTAGGTATCACTAAAAAGTGAGCAAGTTCTATAGTAAGGCTAGGTACTTGAAAGATTGAAAAATGCCCATAATAGCTCAATTTATACACACGTGCTGAACCGATTTTGAAGAAACTTGCACTATTCCCTAAATTTAGATATAGTTAAAAAAGAATCCATTAAAAAAGAATGATCACGATCCGATAACTATTGTCGAAGAAATGGTGGACAAACATACATACATACATTACATACGCCTATGAAATTTAGCACAAATATTATGTGAATATTGTGCAATTCCAACAATATTATATATATAAATAATTTATACATTTTTTTTTTTTTAAGAACCTTTTTTCGTATTCTTCTCAGCAAACCCTTTCATTTGATATCCATGTCATGGCAGTGCACAAAAAATAACTAGTCCACCATCTTGGGCCGTCAACCATATTGGATTTAGAATAACGTCACTTATCTAACCATGCATTGTCATCCAAACTAAACGTGTATACAAATTTTAATCCTAATCGGTGGAGGATAACTGCTTTAAAATTGCTTGTAATAAGTGCGTATGTTATAATCGAATTGATATCCTACTTTTTTTGAAAACGGTAAAAAATCAAGCCAATCCCATTTCAAACTTGTTCTCAAAGGGCTCCTGCAAGTAATTTACAAATCCGGTTTTGGACGACGCCAGTCCATCCTCATATCACTAACTAAGCAAAGGTTCATAACCATGCAGTTGCAGAGGAGGAACAAGAGTAGAAAGGAAGGTTAAAAAAAGAAAATAAGAAGTGTTAAGTATTATATAAATAGGAATCGTTCGTCGAAGCTCTTTTTCTTTGTGGACGGATTTCATCTATTAACCTAATCAAAATATCCACAGCTTTTGGTTATGTATTATTTTTAATGTTTTTTTCTTACAAAGCAGCTAGTCTTCCCCGTTTGTTTGTAAACATGCCCAAGTCTCATAGGCTGAATAGTGTGTGTGACCGTGAATATTGTACTATTAATAACTACTTAATTGAAGTTTTGCATGTTTTGTTATGTAAAGTAGAGTTCGAGCTGTGTCTCTTACAATCTTAGTAATTGCGGTTATCAATGTCTCGGCCAAAATACATTACTTCCTGGTGCTCTTATGTTTTAATACTACAGAAAAAATTATAATTATAGCTATCTTGCTTACCTGCAACTGCCAAGGCCTGATCCAAATCCGCGGCATATTTCTCTCTATTATCCACACCCTCAGCAATTGTATTAATTTTATTATTTTCCATTTTATTGCCACATTAAACTTAAACTAAGTATTAATTTAAAAACAGTTCACCACTCGCACAAGTATCAACAAGCATTGTTTTTGGTCGCCGTAGCTCGACTGCAGATAAAAATGTATTGATGAACGAAAACACGCGATAATTATTCCAATTAACTGATTAAGTGCTGAAACACGTCCGATTTACTCGAGTGATACGATGCAAAGCCGTAACTAGTAGCTCGTATTAAAAACGTGCGGTTATTAGGATTTTGTATCACACGCGTGCCCAATCCCGTGTCGGTTCCAACACTACACGAATTCCTTGATTACCTCAGTGTTTTATTTCTGAAGACGTCATTGCAGCTTTCACCTGACTAAAGACCGATACGTATTTATGAATTTATCCTTTTGTATTTATGATTCAATGTTATTAACCTTCGACGATAAATTCGACGATAAAAATACATGATCATGACACAAAAAATTGTGTAATACTTTTATTGTATATCTTTCTTTTGCATTTTCAAGTCTACATTGAATGAAAATATCCAATTCGATGGAAGAGGACGCGACGAGAACGGTTTGTTTTATCGATAATATGGATTCTAAAGACGTCATCAGCCGAGTCGACTTGTGCAATAAGAAGGCAATTACTATGTTCTAGAGAAATCTGGATACATTTATGAATAAAAGGGACAGCGAAAACAAGAAACCAGGCATTAGATGCTACCATTTTGTTTACGCTTTGATGATTGGGTGCGTTCCTTGAAATAATTAATTATTAACAATAATAATTAATTAGTTATTCTAGAACTAGGCAACGATTTTGACCCGTGAATTTGGGCCCAAATTGGGTTGTTTTCGAAATATCAAACTTTTTAAGTTTAGTTTCCTCAATGCGATGCCAGCGCGCACTACTGACTTTTTGTTAACCGATAGCTTTTTTATTTTAATTTTATATAGGCTCGCGCTTGACCACTATCTCACCTGATGGCAAGCGATGATGTGGTCGACGGTGGAGCACGCTTGCCTAGAAGTAACCTGTTCACTGTTGACTTAAAGACCCCTAGAATGTAGCTATCGGAAAACACAGACTACGGCACGGAATTCCACTCCTTAGCTGT
Source organism: Orthosia gracilis (assembly GCA_947562075.1). NCBI lineage: Eukaryota > Metazoa > Arthropoda > Insecta > Lepidoptera > Noctuidae > Orthosia > Orthosia gracilis. Next base: position 33,392,171 of record OX387266.1, read on the forward strand.
ACGCATAATAAAAGTATTCTCAAAACGTTTAGTGCGTGTGAGTGTGGAGTGGGCGTGGTTATTCGTTCAGGGAATAAGTATGAAGCTATAATGAAGTGCACGCATTTGGCGATTAAAAATCGTATGATAAATGATCGGCGTGTGATAGCGCTCTAACTATTGGTAAACTAAAAGTTGCTAGTCCGCGCCGGCTCTAAGGCGCGGTTGTGATTCAACGTTGTAACCTCTTGAGTGCCTAAAACGTGAATTCACGCGAGATAGAATGGATTTTTAATTGTTTCGGTAATTTCTGCGTTGCATATCGTGCGTTCGATTCGCGCACGGAACAATTATTTGTGTGGCCTACAGATAGTTGCTCAGGAACTGGGTGTCTTGTATTGTATGTCGGCTTTCAACCGGTTGAAAGGATTTAAAGATATTTTGTTTGCACAGACCATATAATGGCAAATCTTTGGTCGTAAGTATGTCTATCATGGGTTCACTTATTTATTCTAATCAAATCCTGGTTATCCTTAGCTATCTTAATCTTATTTGCAGTTTGTATTTTCCGCTAGTTACGCAAATTGTTTTCCTCAATTATTCTTCAATAATGCAAAGTCTATTGATAACATAAATTATACATAAGAAACATGATTTTCCTATATCATTTTAATTCATTATAGAATTCTTAAGACATTATGATATTTCTATTGCAGAACATATTTGACCCAAAAGGATTATATGAGTATACTATACTTATACCCCCTTATTAATAAACGCGGAGTAAAGTTACGCCAAACTTAAACCTAGAAAAATGTATGGTTAATACTTAGATGATCCAAGATGTAACTTTGCTCCGAGTTTATTAATAAGGGGGATATTGTCTAACTGTCTGTGTAAGACTAGACATACAACATAGATTTAATCAATAGAGGGTGACGTACGTCACCGGTACGTCATTAACATCGAAGACCGCTATTGTAAGACAGTGTACATTCGATGGAATCAATCGAGGCAATTTTAAATTCAACGACTAAAATGTAGATAGTTAAATTGTCTTTGAGATGATGTCGATTTCATGAAAATAGCCTCAGTGCGGTTTTCGTGCGATTGTCGTGTTTTTGTCCGTTTTAGACATAACTTTACAAATTGATTACACTATGTTATACGAATAAAACTCAAAATTTTCTTAAATCAAATATTCAGAAAATGGTCTAATATAACATATATTTTTTCCACAAAATTAAGACTAGCCGTTTAGACATGATTCTCTTTTTAAAAACAGCAACTCAAGTGAATCGGCGCCTATAAGATATTATTGTTAGCTACTTTATAAGTACAATAAGTGAAAATTGAGTGTCCGCACTAATAAAACTTATTTTTAACAGACCAAAGAGGAGGAGGTTCTATTTTTTTTTGTGTATATTCACCGATATCTCCGTCAATTGTGGACCGATTTTGAAAAATATTTTTTATTTATTTATTTTTTTATTTGATTTTTCGTTTGAAACAGTATGTTCCGAAATTGGTCACATTTTAATTTGGTGAAGATCTGATGAAGAACTTCGAATATACAATAAAACTCTTCAATAAATAACGGCAAATCTCTCGGAATTGCTGCAATCGCATGTCTGTTTATTGTTTATACCATTTCATAACATAACATCACGCCAGTACGTTCTAAAGGGGTTCGCAGATGTGTACAGTTCACCTTGGTACAATCTAATTTTACCGGTTATGTTCAAGTTTCATGATATTCGGGTAATCTATTCTGGCAGGTACAACTTAAAAGTGATAATAAAAAAAAAAACATTTTTACAAAAAAATACTACCGTCTTTCTAATAAAAAAACTACAAAGTGAAAAATAACTTTCTTGTTGGAAGTCGGTGTCCATAATGCAAAAAAAAAATAAAACATACCTACGAAAGACACCGACTTCCAAAAAATAAGTATAGTTTTTATTTGGAAGTTGATAGTATTTTTTTGTAAAAAGATTTTTTATTTTTCACTTTTTTTAATACTGTTTTATCCGTTCCCACAGACAAACCATGAACACCGTTTTGCGGGGCATAGTTCTTAAGTTATGAATTTATAAATTTTCTATTGTAATAAATAAATATTAATAATCAGTTAACTTATGTAATCAAAGAGGAGTGGGTCTGAAATCGATCCCTGTGGAACTACACTTAAAGGATTTATCATATTTTTTAAGGTCAGTAGCCTACTTGCGCAAGTGAATTCGGCAAGGCAAGAGGTTTGACCGTCATCAATCGACCAATCACATAGACGGAGATCCAAATCGCATCTTACACAATTAGATTGCAGTTATGTGACAGTTCGTAACCATTAAAAACAACTAAGTATTAAAATGTATGATTCAATTATCTATATAGGAAATTTTATAGGTACGTATTCTATTGAAGGTTATCTTTTTAAAAGTTGTGCGCTATTATGGATCTTGTCTAAAGCTTTCTGAAAGTCCATGCATGGACTTAGTTATACGTTATTGTTTTCTTACAATTTTTATAAGTATCTTGCTTTTTTTTTTAAAACTTTGCCCCGCACTAGAAATGTTTTCCTGTATTGTGGGTGCGTTTACAATATAATACTATGTCAACAACACACAATGTCATAATTATTGGTTTGTTTATGTAATAAATATACTGATTACTAATTATGCATACTAGAAAATATTCCAATCAATCTCTAAAGAAAACTACAAATATTTGATTAAAAAAATTAATTTAATAACAAAATAGTACCTACTTTTTAAAATTACTTAAGATTCTATATCTTCGATTTGTTGCGGCTTCTTATTAGTAGGCGATCTTTGTGTGCCGGGTAATAAAAATGAGAGTGCGCCGCAAACTGAAAAGGGTAGAAAATATAATTTAATAACTGTACTTGCTTAGGTAGTAATACAATAATCTTGTCGTTCTTGTTAGCGCCCACAGCGGGAGCCCAATTTCTTTGTCACTTACCTTGTTAATACAAGCTATTTGGGTATATTTTCGTTTTTTTTTATTGAATACTAGGTTTTTTCCCGCTTCTGTGGCGCACCCCACAATACCCGTTTCTAGGATAAAATAAGGCCTCTGGCCCTCCGGAATAATGTAGCTAACTACTGGTGAAAGAATTTTAGAAATCTGTTAATCAGTTTTTGAGTTTATCCATTACAAACAAATACTCAAAACGTTTTGGAGAAACTTTTATAATGCGTACAGCTAAGGAGTGGAATTCCCTGCCGAAGTCTGTGTTTCCCGATAGCTACAATCTAGGGGTCTTTAAGTCAATAGTGAATAGGTTACTTCTAGGCAAGCGTGCTTCACCGTCGACCACATCATCGATTACCATCAGGTGAGATAGTGGTCAAGCGCGAGCCTATTGACATAAAAAAAAACAGTCCGAGCTAAGGCCGTCTCCTTCATGTAGGTCTAGGTACAAATTAGTGTTATATAATCATACTTACAAATTAATAAACCTCCAAAAAGGTAGAAAGTAACTTCGCAGGATCCATTTAGAAGGATGCCTGCAACGTTGGTGCCAACTATTGAGCCCGACCGACCCATCATCATGGTTAAACCTATAGCCATGCCCCTAAAATGATTACAAAAGTACATTTTAATTGTAGAAATATATTCAGATGAGAGATGGGAAAACGGCAGCATAATTGCGTTAGTGAGTTCGTCAAAGCAAAGGGAAGGGTCGAACTAATCTCGAGGTGAAAGACGCGATGTGGATTTCCGTCTATGTGATTGGTCGATTGTGCATACTGTTTCATGAGGTCGAACCCTTTGCCATGCCGAATTCACTTAGGCAAATAGGGTGTAGGAAACTGCGCTGTCTAGTATTAGCACTATCAGCCTATAATGTTTAATAGCAGTGTAGTGATGGCCCAGTGGTAATGGTCTTACGTTGTAGGCTGTGGATTCACCCGACCCCTGTGAAACCCAGGCAGGCGCTTTTATTGTGTAATTTCTTTCATCACCACTACCCTCAAAACGGTGAAGGAAAACATCGTGAGGCAACCGGCATGTCCTAAAACCAAAAATTCGAAGACATTTATGTAACAACCACCGACCCGCATTGGCCTTGCGGGGTGGATTACGGCCCTCTACCAAATGATAAATAATTTTATTTCTGTAAGTTAGTTTGTACAAACACTTTTACATGTCGATTATACTTTTTAAAACAAGATGAGGTCGGCGTTTACTTTCTGACTATTCTGATAAGAAAGGCCGAAACAAACTCAGAGGTCACAATCTCTTTTAAAGTCCAGACAAAATCTTGGTTAGATCATGTGAAGACCATGTACACTGATGTCTGAAATGGTCTTTTGAGGAAAGAACCATTTGTCAATAACCGTGTAGCTCAACTCAGAATTTAAGGAGCTCAACGATTCGACGAACAATACCAAAGAAAGGGCATTCGGGTAGACCGCATAAACTACTCAAACTGCCAGACCATGATTAAAAACTAACTTAGATAAATTTAAATTAAAAACAAACGAATAAAAAGTATGATCCACTTCACATTCACATCAATTAAAATAAAATAATATAATAGTTTAAAAAGTAAATATTCTTGTAATTGCAAGAAAACCAAAAAAAAAATATTCACGGTGCAAAATATTAAAAAAAACAAAATTAATTGGAGCAGCTCAATCCCAAGCCTTTTTGTTCTCAACGTAATATTTAATGGTATGGTATGGTGGCTTTCTGGCACAAGCAAACCCAGAGAGGAGACTTGTGTCCCAGCAGTGGGAATATGGTGGTATGTTGATTTTGTTATGCTAATAGTAATGTTGCCACTGCTGGTACACAGAGAGGAGTGGTTCGAAATCCTCCACACGTCTTCGTATTTTTGCTTCTAGGACATGCCGGTTTTTACGCGATGTTTTCCTAGTGGTGTAGAAATATTGTACAGTAAGTAAAGTCTCCAAAACTTTTAAGTCGCGACCGTTACCGCTGGGCCACCACTGCTCCTATCAACTTACTACAATGGTATAAACTTACCGCAAATGGGTGGGAAAAAATTCCACAGAATATGCGTTCACGGGTCCAATAGTAAGAGCCAAGACTGGAAGCGAAGACATGAGAACAGCAAAGATCATGTCTTTTGTTATGAAGTTGATGAGTATACAGAATGTTCCTATTACGAAGAACAGTATAATGAGGAGATTCTTTTTGCCGATGAACTTGACTGTGCTACTGACCGCCACGGCTATTAAAGTACAGCTTATATTTGCTACTGAGTTGATAACAAATGTAACTGATTCTATAGTGTCTACGCATGGAGCGTATTCATCTTCGATCTGAAACAAAATTAGATTTCATGTTATTCTTGTTTATACACCAGCGACCACACAGCCCCTAGACGACGAGTAACAGGCGAGCGATGTCTGTCAACAAATATGACTTAAAGATCTAATATAGGTCGCTACTCATGAAATTCGAATTAGTATAAGCGACCACTTCTGTGAGTAGTAAACACTTCCGCGTCAGTCAATAAAAATCGATAAAATAAATGTTATAATGGCACCTTGTACAATAAGTTTGTGTGGTAACAACAGCCAGACTTGTGGCCGTGTAGTTGATATTGTAGACTAAGAACAATGGTTTTGTCTGTTCAGATTTCAGCCAGGCAATTACTAGACTAAAATAAGACGGCATATGATTACAAATAATTATGGATCACACTGTCTGTACTGCAGTCTCTCCAACGGTGCCAGATCGACTACCGGTACATTGAGGTGTTGAAGTGTTTGTACAAAAACGCCACCATGTCAAACCGTCTTCAGGTTCAGATTCGCCGACCAGGATGTTGGGTCTATTCCAAGCAACTATCCGAATACGTTTGCTGTCGGACTGTTGAATATGTTCAAATTGCGCCGAAAACTTTGTTTGCACTTGTTGTAGGATTCTATGATTCAGTTTGTATGGGCCAACATAGAAGCAGCTACTCTGTTTCATTCTAGCCTGAGCAGCGCCAGAGTACACATCTTCGGTTTTCCTATCTCTGCATCCATAATCAGCTGTATTCTTAATACGAACCTGATCAAATCTGTCACGAATGACGTCACATGCTGTCTTGCCTTCCCCGTCACCGGTCAGCACCCTGTTCAGCACGTCCGGGACCCACGAGTATAAACCATTTAATCTGCAATGCAAATTACAAAATTATAACACTGACACTGCTTGATATATAATCCGCTGCTGGTTTTTATCCGGCTGCAAGGAAAAGGTTATGTTTTTCGCGTGTATGTAATATTCTTTATAGCCTCTTATCTTTCAAACCACTAGACGGATTTATTTAATTAAGACATCGTTAGATGCGTCTTGTCGGCCTAAACATTCTTAAGCAGGTGATGTTAAACATGGCAGATTTTGGGCGCCATTTGTACGGGGCCCAGATTTTTTTTCGTGCCTTTCTTTTGCAGAGGTGGTTACAAAAATATATACCACTAAAGTGTTTAAAAGTAATTCGAAAAGAAAAATGATAGGTAACTAAAAAGTTTTATTTAAAAAAAATAGTTAATTTAAAAATCAAAAACCCTGCTTATGAAACGAACTAAAGAGATGGTAAACAAGAAGAAAATCATGCTGTGCAGTCGGAGGATATATATTCAGATGGAAAAGATAATACTTTGTCCGAACCTAGAATCGAACTCAGGACCTCATGCTGAGCAGTAGCGCTTGCGATCACAAGACCTACGAGGAAGTCAAATATTCAAGAGTTATTATCAATTACAAATGAGACCAGAGAATGATTGCTTTCTTATAAATCTTTACGTGTGATTGTTCTCAAGAACGCTCAGCACACCTGGTCAGTTTTTTGCCCGGGCAATCTTTTGACTGTGACATGAGCTATTTTTCTATTAAGAAGTCAATCAATCTGCCTAGCCTTTTCCCAACTATATTGGGGTCGGCTTTCTATTAAGAATTACGAGAGTGAAAAAAACTTACACGGAAAATAAGCCAAACAGAAGAAATCCGTTCAATGCAAACCATTTCACATATGGAGGCTTGAACAACGGTAAGCTCTGTACTTTTAGTGATGTCAGGAAACCTGTTCTAGTATTGTCGTGAGGAGGTACATCCAGGCGCTTGATCTGAAACGATAGGCATTCATTTGTAAATATTGAGCAAACGAAATTTGGAAGAGATGAAATCTTCAGGGGAGACGTGTCCGATTAAATATATCTAGGACCCTATCTTGTCCGGCACTCTAATTGCGTAATTTTATAGAAAGATCAAAAGACGCGCGCTCACGCGATATCATTATTACTTCATATATCTAAAAATCCGTTTACTCGACAGCGTGAAACGCAATGAATACTGTTGAATTCTCAAAGTAAAAGCATGCGCGCGTTCTTTGAGCTTGCAATAAAGTTACGCAATTTGGGTGCTGGTCATCATCCTCCTGTCCTTAATTTACATATTAATTTGGATTCGGCGCAGCACGTCTCCTTCTGCCACCTTTTTATTCTGGCATATGTCCAAAGAGACTTAGAAATATTAGAGAAAAACCGGCCAAGTGCAAGTCGGACTCGCGCACGAATGGTTCCGTACCATTATCGCAAAAAAACGACGAAAAATCACGATTGTTGTATGGGAGCCCCACTAAAATATTTATTTTATTCTGTTTTTTAGTGTTTGTTGTTATAGCGGCAACAGAAATACATCATCTGTGAATTTTCATTTCACTGTCTAGCTATCACGGTTCATGAGATACATTCTGGTGACAGACGGACAGACAGACAGGCGGACGGACCGCGAAGTCTTAGTAATAGGGTCCCGTTTTTACCCTTTGGATACTGAACCCTAAAAATCATGGTATCTGCGTTATTTCTAATCCATCACAGACTTTACATATTTTCTCTCAATGACGTGACCATACCCATATATGTAATAAAGATTGTAAATTTATATCGTGTATTATCTTTGATGATCAAAGATTACTTTTAATACTGGTGTGCGATAATTTTTCTGCAAATGACAGTGCTTTTCAGGTACCATTTTAATGTATAAGCAATCACAGATGTGAAGATATCATGGTCTTAACTTAAAGATAATATATTCAGCTGCAGAATGACATCAGAAAAATTGTACGACATCATACAAAATTTTCGCACGAATACGTTTTTCCCATCGCAATATACACAAAAAAATAAAAATGTAGGGTCCGAATAGGTACCAGTTTAGATAAATTTACATAATAAATAAATTGTCATTAGTCGGGATCCTAAACGTCCGAAAATTGGCCCGCTAGCAAACCTTTATTTATTTTGGCAGGAGAGAAATGGCAGTCTCATTAAATACTTATTGCTATTCATTCTGAGTAAATTGGAAACAAAACTCAACATGAAGAAAAATATGAATCGTAACCGATATTTACCGGAAAATCTTCGGGTGCTTTTTTCTTGTTTCCAGCATATATTCCTTGCAGAACTTTGAGTGCTTCATCCATTTTTCCCTGAGAAACCAAATACTTCGGGCTTTCAGGACCGAACGACAGTAGACCAGCTGCTATTAAGAAGACAGATGCGTTTATGACCGTCAAGAGTCTCCATGATCTAAACATGTATAATCCGAAGTCTATCCGGAAATCAAGGGGTAGGATTCCCCAAGCTAGTACTGAAAAATAAGGAGAAAATGCAGTTATTGCATTTGATATATGAGTGTTAGTGAAATTTTTTTTACAATGTTATTCGTACACACATATTGTACATGCACAAAAACAGAGCAATAATGGTCGTCGTGGTTGAGTTTATCACGATACCTCAGTTCCAAAGTGCTACAAGTCTGAAATTCAGTGAGTTTGAGATAAGTATGAGAAACGATTACCCACCATTTCCAAAGAGAAACAAGTCGATAAATGAATGTAGTTTAGTTGTTACACCCAATATTTTTTCATAAGTCTAGATCATAAGAACGGTCATAATAATATTAGGTACATTTTAGATTTATTAATCTGAAATGATTTATTAGTGTAAGAATATTTAAAAAATACACTGGTAAAATTATCATATCGTTTAATTTTCTTATTATCTCATAAGAATCTTTTTCTGTATTCTTACACTTTGGAACTGAGGTATTGATCTCTCTATCTACGAGTTGGCCGATCAGAGGGTCTAGAGAAGTCTAGACAAAGTGTCCATTCCATAAAGCCTTTGTCAAACATAACTGCGAATCGAACCGAAAACATGGAGAATGTGAACTCAAGCGGAGACGTCAAACTAAATGAAGCGAACTGAACTCTTGTAGAAAGCGAAGTGTCGTTACGGGACGTCACTCCGACCAAAGATTATTATTATATATGACTCCGACTCAATCCATCGCGGTACACGTCAGAACTCGTGTTTTTAATGCGTTTTTATAGTCCTTGTGACGTGTATTACCATATTGGGTATTTTTTGACACATTCTATTAATCTTTCGATATCCATCGTGCCACGTGTCTGAATAGTTTTGATTTTTTTAAATAAACACAACCGTCACGCTTCGGTCTTGCTTTGCGTCGCGCATTCGTCTCTGTTTGACGTCGTGCATACAAAGCGATGTTCACACCTCGCTTCGCGCGCACGCCTTTGGTTTGTCATGACGTTTCGCGACTTTCAGCTCGCTGCGGTGTCGGCACCTATCGGTTGGCTTTCGTTTTTCTATGTGACTAGATTCAAACGATAACATAGATTACAAAATGAAAACGCTTCACCACGCTATCGGTTCGTTGTGTATTTGACGAATGCTATGGCGATGGACAAATCGCCAAAATCAAAGGGATGATCGTGATATATTCAAAACACTCGACAATCCCATCAATCAATCAATCAATCATTTATTTGTCTGAATGTGGTACATTATGGTCTTAAGATTAATAAAAGGTATCATCACATTCTGCCAAGTGTGGCGTGCAAATATAGGTACATACATTATAGGACACATATTATTAGGCCATTATTAATTGCATTATCACGAATAAGAAATACACACACAATCCAACAGACCAGACTTTGAGGTATATCAAACAAAAATAACATCATAAATAACACCATACTTTATTGTCGTTTTGCCAATAGCTATCGCGACGCTTACGTTCATAGCTTATATAGATATTTCACTTGTCTAGAACCTCAGGTGAATATAACGACCGAAATGCATTCGTTTTATGAAAACAACACAGTCATGGAGATTACAGATAGAGCATCATTTCATCAATCTTTAACTTATAATTTTTGATCAAAGATACCAGCGTTGTTTTAAAATAGAGAATGACTAGGAGTAAATTAATTATCATAAGTTTTAAGTAATATCGAAGATAACACTGGTGATTTCAGTGATAAACGTCTACCGATTTACATAAAACAAATTTGCGGGGAAACATGACTTGTGTTTCACTGCCATCTTGGATTAATTCTTCCTGTACGAAAAAGACATGGATACCAACAAATAGTGCTATTTCTTTATTCGCATAAACTAAGGGTTTGGCTGAATTTTTGCCTGGAGTGAGATGCATCTAAAAAAAGGTGTCAATCAATGCTTGTTCTCTTTTTTATTGTATGAGAAGATGACTTTTTCACAACAGAGAGGGACAGTATGGTAGTACAAATATTAATAATAAAAATTACAAAAAAATCTTACAAGATGTCAGAGCTGTGCCGCTAATCTGTAGAGCGTTGCTGATGGACAGGATCATATCTCTGGACTGGACTGGAAGGATCTCACCAATGAATGTGTAGGGCACTGCTGCTGGGCAAGCTATGCTGAAAAGCAGTCATTGATACATTTCGTTAGGGTGGGAAGTATATACGTGCTCAAAATATAAAACCTAGGATTTACCGGTACACCTAAGATTTCTCAATTCTGACTGGTAAAAGCCCTAAAGGATCTATGATATTCGTTAATTCGGACTTTTACGAGCGATCACACCCTCAGAGACTGGTGGTAGGTTGTTCGGGCTTTTACAGTAACATATACGTACTAAAGTACCAAAAATTGTAAATGCACATTTGTTTAATTGAAGCCCGAGTATTCTTACCAAAGTGAAGTGAGAAATTTGCAAGCCGCAAAGCTAATGAGATCCGGCATAAACCCAGCTGCTATGCCGAATACCCCAGCTAGCAGTGAAGCGTATATAACCACCAACTTGCGGCCTCGAGTGTCCACGAGGTAGCCCCAAGGAAACGAAGTGGCCACGATACCTAGAAGTAATACAAATTTTAGCCTCGTCATCACACACGTGATTAGGGTTAGAGAGCAGAGGAATGCTCGGGCATACTTGGAGAAGCTCATAGCTCAAATTAGAGTTTGTGAGGATGGATAGAAGTCTATTTATCTATCACACAAAAACTTCTGAGCGGATTTGGATGAAGTTTTGCGCACAAATAGATTTTTGTAACCTGGATAGTGCCTTTTTGTAACCTTAACACATTCGCTGCCGTAATTACTGAAATAATTAAAATGCCATTGTGTCTCGCGGGAGCCGAATCCTTAGCAGCGAACGTGTTAAACAAACAAAATACTTTTTCATCCCGGTTCTAGGGTTCCTTAGGGATAATTTTCGACTTTCAAGAGGGCATATCGATCTTCGGTAGTGAAGTTTTACTGTCATACCTATGTATGGTATTGAAGCAATGAATCCTCGTTGGCTGTCAGTCATGTCCAGATCGCACATCGCAGCTGGCAACACAAAGGAATAACCAACCGGTTCTATGATAGCAGCTATCAAGAACATTGCTAATACCAAGCAATACTTTAAGTTGTACCATCCGAGTCCTGGAACCAAAATTAAAGTGTTGAAGCTACTGATTTTATTGGCCGTGCAGCAATCCATAATAATATTGTAAATGCGAAAGTAACTCTGTCTATCTGTCTAGATTTGACGTCTTAATCTTGGGACACGGGTAGAACATGTCTTGAATTAGGACATAGGATACTTTTTACCCGACTGCCGAAGTAGGGTTATGTGTTTATCAGTTTATGTATTATGTTTGTTCGTATGTGGCGTTCTAGAGAACAAACGCGTTAGCCGATTTTGATGATTCTTAAGTCAATAGATTCAACTTATCCTTGCTAGTTCCACTGGCTACATTATAATTGGAAAATAGAAAATGGCGGGTTTGGGCGCCTTAATGTGGAGGACCATTTTTATTCTTCCATATCGGGAATTAAAATAAAGGGTTATAAGAGGTGTTTTCATATAACACTTTTATGTTCAAATGTATTAAATTCGTAAAAAAAATGTTATCTAAAGAGTAATAAATAAAAAAAAATAGTAAAAAAATCAAAACCCCGACTGCTTAAGAAGCGAATTAAAAAGAAATAAACAAGAAGAAAATCATGCTGTGCAGTCGGAAGATACATCTGGTTGTTGTCAGTCAGCTCGCGAATATGTTATATGTTGTGTGTATATGAGTTTCTTCTTGTTTACGTATTTTTAGATTGTTATAGTATTTTTTGTTATACTGAGAGTTTTTGAGTTCGACATTATGCCATCGTCCAATCCGTGACTACTATTGTAATCATTATGGGTTGTTGTGACAGGACTCCCACGTCCCCCTACTATCACCAAACTTTCGAAGTTGCGCCGGTGGGATCGTAGGCGAGGTCGAAATTGGTACACAAATAAACGAATGAAGCCGTTGGTGGGAGCTTCGACCCCTGGGCCCGGCGGCGACCCGCAAAAACTGAATATAAAACCAATACAGCACGAATGCAATAAAGCATGAATATTTTCACAATAAAATCTAATTCAATGTCTAAACTGCATTATTTTACCATTGTTTTACGTAAGTATGTTTATTGTTTGTAGTAAACAAACAACCATGTTAATTCACCGTGTTGTCTGAGATATCAATATCTAGACCAAAATACATCGCGTGGGGCATGAACACGTTTTAAAATTATTGTGACAACTGTTAGTAGTATCTAAGGCCCACTTGCGCTAAAGCCTTAACTCAAAGTTAGTTTCTAACACGAGGTTAACTTATGAATATGTCATACATAATGGGCCTGGGTTAGCTACTAACTCGGTGTTAGTAGGATAACCCAGGGTGGTGCAAGCGGGCTTATGAGTGGGTAGTTAATTAGCTTGCTTACCTGCCACGGCCAGGGCCTCATCCAGATCTGCCACATGTTTCTCCTTACTATCCACATCCTCAGCAAGAGCATTTACTTTATTGTTTTCCATTTTTAACACATTAAACTTAAATTTAATTTAATATAAACACACTTTACCACTTTTTCCGGTATCAACAAACATTGTTTTTAGTCGACATACTTCAATTATAAACAATAAACACGCGATGATATATCAAAATAACAACTGATTATTCAGTGCTGAAGCTAAAACCCGTCCTATTTACACGAATGATATGAAGCGCAGCGGTAATTGAGCGACTTATAAACCAGTGTGTTTATCAGGAATCAATTTGCGATACTGTCCTGCACGCGCTAATACTATGGTGCTCTGTAACGTTAGCATGCGGGTCGTAGGTACCTACATATCTATTTTCACTATCAAAGCAGTAGCGTTATTCTGAAATCACTTCATCGTGAAAGCTTATTAAAGGTGAAATGAGTTGTCGATCCATAGCAGGGGCGTAGCTACCGCAGTATCAGCCGTATGAATTATACAGGGCCCCCGAACTACATGGGCACTGACAACAAATATTTGTATGACCTACAGATACTTGTTCCGGCTCTGGGTGTTGTATATGTGAGTTTATGTGTTAGTAAATGCACCCACGAAACAGGAAGAAATTCCTAGTGTGGGACAACGTTTTTAATAAAAAAATAAATTATCTAAATCGTTACGGTCACTCTAACATTCTCTCACAATGAAAACTTAATCTATCCCACTCAGGATTCCTTCATTTGTAAGTTCGTATTGCTAGTTCTTCGTCCTCGTTCCTCATGAACGTTTAAGTTATCCCAGTCAAGATACCTGGCTCTTATTTTATTCATTTTGCAAAAAACTTTATATTCCTTCTGGTCTTTGCTGCGGTCGGATGAAAAGGGATCCCAAGAAATTTTTAAAAGGGGCCCCTTTATGCCTTGCTACGCCACTGATCCATAGCTTCAGGAGGAATGACAGTGGTCACTTCACGTAACACAGATACACACGTCGAACGTAATCTAATCTTTTTCATCGAGGGTTAAACCGAATTTCAAGTGTAGGCAGATCCCGCTCTCAATGGTATAAGCACAAGGTTTACACTAAGACCTAAAATATTCTAATGAGTCAAATGAGTATGTGACACTGAGCAAGGCAGGCAGGCCCTTTTGTTCTAAACAAAAGGGCCTATAATATAATAATAAGATAGAGTTAGATTGCTTATTAGTCTGTTTAGGCTAGATTGTAATCTTTTATTAAGAGCTTTAGTTTTTATTAAAATAAAATAAAAATAAGAGAATCGTTTGAGATTATATATGAATTGAAGTTAATTTATATTTCTGTACTAATATTATAAAATTGAAAAGTTTTGTCAGATTTTTTTTGGAAATCTCCTTTCTCTGAAACTACCAGTCGAATTTGCAAAATTATTTCTATTTGTTTCTTGAGGGAGATTGGCTATTGGACGCTACGAGCCGAGCAAAAAGAATAGAACGTTCGGAGAAAATGAAGTAATGACGAGAAGCAGGTGGGTGAAACCGCGGGACACAAAAAGTTATAAATAATAACAGTAGGTTTTGGTACAGGTAGAACGGCAGTTTACCTGGCAGTCAAAATGTTACATAATTATGTTAAACAACACATGTTTCTTTTACCTTCCAAGCATTTAAAAACCTTATGTCAGTTTATACACAATTTTATTCTTTACATATTTCTGTTCGTTATTTCTTTACACATCCAAAACATTTCTTATTCGAGTGGACCAATCGAGGCAGTTTTGATTTATTTGGACAGTATAATTTATCTCTGAACATTGTTTGTTGCGTTGCAAGAAAGTCAATCTCATGTCTTAGGTTCTTTATAGTTATTTGCAATGGAACCAATTCTTTTTCATAATAATCTAGAAAGCGGTCAGCCGATGCTTCACCACCGTATATGTTATCCTCCGTCCCTTCCGCTTTTGGTTCGAAACTTCTCGTCTCAATATCTGAAACAAAGTTAATCAGTTACTCACTTTAATGCTGTTGCTACTACGTCATTGTTTTCAGACGTTACATCATATAAACAACATGATTTTGCCTAAGCTTGTTGAGGTTTGAGCAAAAACCATAATTCATTGATTTAAGCAACTTGGTACAAATTGGTTATATATGCGACCTTGATGTAACGTCTCGGGACAAGAAGGACTGTGACAGGCCTTGTGAGAATATAAAATCAACCTGGCTGGGAAAGCCCGATTACGACATCTAAGAAAATGTAATAAAATTGTTCTTAAGGACCTTGGAGACCATTAGAATACCTTAGTATTTAAATTATAATTCACTTACCACTATATTGCTCAGGAGATGTTTGTTTTTTCCTTTTACAAGTGTCACTAACATTTACTAATCTGGTTTCGCTTATAGAAACACGTTGATAAGCATTTGCCTTCTTGATTCGTATGGACATATCATGCTCCGAATCTACGGGAATCCTTAATTCATTTGAAGAAAGTCTAATTTGAGATTTTATTACTGTAACCGAATCATTTGGCAACCGTTTTGGTGCATTTGCTGAGTCGAAAGTTTGAACTATTCTTTCATTATTATTATTTAGGTAGCTGTGGAATCCCAAGTCAATAGAAATTGTATCATTTTTCATCACACTTTTTAAGGTGCCAATAGATTGAATAGATGGTAATACTGTATCTTTGGGCAGAATTACCCGTTTATCATATGGAGGGGTTCTTTCAGCATGTTTTTTTGTAGACGTCGAAGGAACAAATCCGCCCGAATGGTGTACAACAGACTCAGTTCCAATTAAGTCTTGACATACTATTGTTTCCAAGTCGTCATTTTCATCATCATCATCATCATCAAACTTCTTAAATCTTGAAGCTATCTGTGTTGTGATTGGGACACCATTAGATAAATTTGATTCACTATAATCATCTTTAACTGGTTCTAACATTGAAGTTGGTTCAGTGTTAAAATCAATAATTACCGGAGCTGCTATAATGTCCATAGCTCCCTCACTTCTATATCTTGTTTGACCTCCAGTATGTGAATCAATATTATCGTCTTTATTTTTTTTTGTAGTTTCATATTCTATTTTTCGATCTGGTTTCGACATTTCATCATCTCCGGTAACTGTTTCGTACTCTGGCTCACTGGGTAAGGATGAACGTTTTTCGTCTTTCCCATATACGTCTGAACTATCTCCTGTAAATTTTGTAGGTATAGTGGCTTTGCCTTTACTATATTTTTGTTCTTCTGGTTTTCCGATTTCATCTATAATCGTTTCCCTTAGATTTCCCTCTGAATCTCGTATTCTATCGTCCTCTGTATCTACTGCAGAAGTTGTGATCTTATCTTTAATATCATCTTGTTTGGCTGGTATTTCCATTCCATCTGTAATTGTGCCTTCCTTAGAAACTCGTTTTATCTCTTCCTCTGTTATGGCCTTAATATCTTCTTGTTGTTCTTCTGGTTTTTCGATTCCTTCAAAATCACGTTTAATATCTTCCTGTGTATCTTTTTGTTCTGCTGGTTTTTCGATTCCATCTGTTACTTCTTCTCCTCCAAATCGAGATTCTACATCTCGATTTACATTCTCCTGTGTATATTTTGTTGGAATTTTCGCATTATCTCTAATAACTTTTTGCTTTTCTGGTTTTTCCATTCTATCTTTTTGTTCTTCTGATTTTCCGATTCCATTTATACTCTTTTCCCTCAGAATTTTATCCCTAAGATTTCCCTCAGAATCTCGTATTCTATCCTCCTCTGTATATATTGCAGAAGTTATGATCTTATCTTTGATATCATCTTGTTTGGCTGGTATTTCCATTCCATCTGTAATTGTGCTTTCCTCCGAAACTCGTTTTATCTCTTCCTCTGTTATGGCCTTAATATCTTCTTTTTGTTCTACTGGTTTTTCAATTCCTTCAAAATCACGTTTTATATCTTCCTGTGTATCTTTTTGCTTTTCTGGTTTTGCCATTCTATCTGGACTTCTTCCTCCATCAGAATCTCGTTTTATATTCTTCTCCATGATTGAATCTAAGGTAACAGGGATTTCTCTGTTACTTTCTTTTTCAGTAAAACCACCTCTGGTTCGAAGATATTTCTCTGGTATTTCGTCTCCTTCAATGTTACTATATTCCAAATTAAGGGTTGTTTTCGCAACTGACTCATTATCGCACACCCTTGGGTCAATACTTTGTTGCACATCTTTAGAGCCTTCAAAAGGTGTACCCGCAGCATCAGCATGGAGTGGTACTGGTTTTGGTATTTTAAAAGATTCTGTTTTCTTTTGTTTGTTCGGTTGTGCAGTGTCTTCTGTGATGTTTTCTTTTGCTTTCTGTGGCTCTAATTCTATTTCATTTAAATTCTGGTCATCTCTTTCATTGGAGGCGGTGGGTTGTTTAACGTTGGAAATAATTGAAGTTTCTCTTTTAGAAGACTTTAAGGGTATGTCATCAGTATCTTCACTTGCTGATTTTGTACGTAGTAGTAGCGGTGGTATTTCAGTGCCTTTTAAGTTTATTGTATCCTGTGGCTTTTGTTCTTGTAGCTCTTGATCCAGTAACTCTTTGTTTTGTAGCTTGTGGTCTGGTATTGAATCTTTTTCAAGTATATCGTCATTTGTGGCAATAACTTCGGGTGTTCGTTTACTGGAAATTGTGGGAATAGGAACGGGAATGGGAATGGGTAGGGGAACAGGCATTTTGAAAGATTCCTTAAGTGATTGCCTTACATCCGCAACATCAGATGATCGGTGTTTTGCTTGATCTTTTATATCCAATGTGTCTTTCTCCTTTATACGTTGAACTCCTTTTGGCGGAACAAAGTAGGGCTCGGAGTGGTCATTGAATGACTTTCTCGATTTTTCTTCACTAGGACCTCTACTCCTAGCAGTTTTGTCGTCACTGATTCTTGAATCAGTTTTTGTTTTAGGAGGATAAGTTATAATCGAATTGGAATGTGTGCTCATAGAATTTGTCGCCGACTCTTTTTGGTAAATATCTACAATAGAATCAACTTTATCTGGTATTTTTGTGCTTGTTGATTTGTCACTGGATTTTCGTTTCTTTTTGAATAATCCACTATCGAAAACTGAACTATGTCTTCCACTACTTTGAGTTTCCTCATCATGTAGCGTGACAGGTTTTTTATTGCTATCAACGGCGGTTCCAACATCTTCTGCTTCTGCTTCAAGTTGTACGTTTTCTTCTCTTTCAGGTCCTGACCTTGTACTTGGCTTGTAAGAATATTTATCTTCACCAAAAGGTGGATCCAAACATCCCCCTGTAATTACAGAAAATTTACAGTTCAGAATATGATGAGTATTAGGTGTTATACCTTGGGGTGTTGCTAGAAACATTGTATGACGTTGATTAATACGGCAAGAATAAGTAATAGTTAAAAAAAAAACTAAAAAATACGCTTTAATAGAAAACGGAACTAAAAAGTAGAAAATAATTTTCTTTCAATTTAAATTAAGAATAGCGTGATTAAAAAAAAAATTATTTTATATTAAAAAAGCGTGGGATGCTTGATGTCAATCGCTATAACATTTTATTGGCAGAAATTGGTAAGACTAGTCATTTTGAAAATGTCTTAAAATGCAGCTCACGCTTTTGAAAATATTATTTTTTCTACTTTTTAGTTTGGTTTTCTATTAAAGCGTGTTTTTTAGTTTTTTTTAAAACTATTATTTGCTTTTTACTTTTTAGTTCAATCGCTAATCCTGAAGATCCTGGTAAGGATAATGGGACAAACTATTTAAATTATCGCATTGTCATCGCTCCTTGATCTGTGTGCAAAGTTTCAAACTAATCCGACATTTTGAAGGGGGTGAAAATCACGTTCAAAGATTCCGTTACATAGATTTATAGCTAATAAAAGCGTGTTAAAAAAATCTTACGATTTTAGCGCATATTATTAAAATACCTTTTTTATTTTATTTAAATTAGACTCGCGCTTGATCACTATCTCACCTGATGGTAAGCGATGATGTGGACGACGGTTAAGCACGCTTGCCTAGAAGTAACCTATTCACTCTTGACTTGAAGGCCCCTAGATTGTAGCTATCGGTAAACAAAGACTCCGGCTGGGAATGCCACTCCTTAGCTATACGCATAATAAAAGTATTCCTAAAACGTTTAATGCGTAAAAGTCGGATGCCTACCATGTATCGATGGCGCATCGCCGTACGTCTGGTAGTCCGATGATGGAACGGGTAGGCGGAATTAGATCATGCAATTCCATCGCACACTACCCGCAATGCAACCGATAAAAAACCGACAAGCTAGCAACTTGGCGATGATATTCAAGGCGCTGGGGCTTTGACTTGACCAGTGCCTCATTGCCGATGAGCTTCTTGGCCCGCTTTTCGTTTTCGATCGAATCTACTGCATCAAGCTAGTATTTGGCAGATCCGTCCCAGAGATGAGAACACTACAAAGATTATGAATAATCGACCAATCACAAAGACGGAAATCCACATTGCGTCTTTCATCTCGCATGTGATTGGTCGATTTTTCATACTCTTTGCCCCTTGCCTTGCTGAATTCATCACGCAATACGGCTGCAGTACTCTACGCATGATCGAACTTGCGTTTGATACAAGTTGAGCAGCTGTTCCGGCGTGAAGTACCTTCCCACTTTTGCAAGGATTCTCAACTTTTGGCAGCTGGCTGAACCTTTGCCTCAATTTATGGGCAAAAAGTGAGAGTAGATGTCATCGTAACGCCAAGAAGCTCTAGATAGACCGTTATTGAACCGATCACATCTCGGCAAGGTGGTGCCGGGTGAAATCACCTCATTTTAGCGGCACAAATACACACCTGGGTTTTAGAAGCATTGAACCTGACCAGATTGGCATCGCCCCATTCGAAGACTACCTGCAAGGATAGAACACTCCACCATAGCCTCACGGAGACACCGGATCTGAGGATCTCCGTATCTCCGAATCTACTAGCGACAAGCCCTGGCTTCGCACGGGTGTAAATTAAATTCGGAAGATTTAAAAAAACAGTCCTGACAAAAAAAAACCGGCAAATCAGTTGAAAGTCTTTAAAATTTAATTTATACCTATATTTAAATTCAAAATGTATGTATTTTGGACTTTTATCGAACCTGGTTTACACTTTCCAAACAACCACTTTTGTCCTTCCGGTTGAGTTGAGACGGAATAAACGTTTTTGGTAAGTGTAAATGTTTGTTTCAATGTACCATCCGATTTAGTTGCTACACTAGGCTCAGTTATATTAGCACTGTATGACGAACTTGGCATGTAAGGGTACTCGTTATCATCCACAGCTTCTAAACATATTCCTGTAATAAAGTACTTAACGTTAAAAACGTGTGCCAATAGTAACTTAAGCTTATAATGATAGTTCCTCTAGCAATTATCGTGAATTTACGAAGATCATTGTTGAAAACACATTCGCTGCATTGTGAAAGGTCATCTATGGTATCATTATTCTTATATATATGATCGTGTATAGTATGGACAAGTCAACACACAAATAATATACAAATATACATAGTTTAATTTGGATATTTATTTATATGTAATTACCTGGTCTTAGCATATCGAAAATATGTTTGCGTAGTTTCCTCGCTGGTTTCTTTTCGAATTCTGCTTCCATGAATACATCAAAAGTCATGATAGTTCGATCACTGTTCACTAGTCTAATCTTTTGTTTAGTTCTTGAAGTATTATCAGCCATAGCAACATCACGTTGCATATTATGTATTTCATCTTTTTTCCTAACTTTGATTTTCACATTAAGAGGTGTACTTTGTGGAATACTTGTGGTTTGGATTAAATCTTTCTTGGGAATAGCTTCTACATCAAATGCTAAATTTTGAACGATTTGGTCCACTACTGCTTGCTGATTAATCATATTGACGCTTAAAAAGCTAAAAAAAACAGTTGGTTAACTCTATAAAGATATATTCTTCGTGGATGTTGTCGTCAGGATCGTGAGAGCTGAGCGTGGACTCTATTTTTCAATTCTCAGGTTTACGGCATAATGAACCTGAAGTAAAAAAGGGGATGTCGCTCATTTAGTATAATAAATATATGCTCTGTTATCAAAAGCCATAAGGCTTCGTCCTAACAGACAGCAATCATTGCGCGAATACTCGATCGTCGCATTTATACGGCAAAATCGTCCGGCGCAACAACGCGAACGAATTTGTCGTATAAACACGACGATTGCAACGTCGGATCGTAAAAGGGCTCTCGAAGACATAGGAACATAAATTTAAAAGTGTCGGTTTTTTTGCTTGAAATGGCTTCTAATAGACAATATCACGCTTATGTATTTCATAGGATGCAATGTGGTAGGTAAATTGACAAGAAAAGTTTTTATTTGCAAAGAAAATGTATGGAGCTGATATAAAAAATGTATAAATCTTCGGCACCACAAGATTTACCGTAACATCCTTGCACACGGTTATATTACTATTTATTTATGATTTTGTGCCGTACTTCGTATAACAAAACTTAGTGTGTTTTTTTTTAATCCTTTACTTTTTTAAACCAATTTATGCTATATATAGAAATAGACATGTTAAGTGATGTGTCTAGCTACTTGCGGACGAATGGCATAAATTAATGCGTGCATGTCTGGTGTTCTGTGAGAGAAAGTATGCGAGGGTGTCCACTGTTCCATGCTAATTGTATTGTTATTTTTGAATTATGAATTATTGATTGCATTATATCTTAATATAATTATTGATGCATGTCCACTCCACTGTGCTATGTTAATTGTATATGTGAATTATTTAATTATGTTATGTGACAAAGTTGTCAACATTGTTATGTTTCACGATTTTTAAGTTAATTAATGTAATTGGTATCTGTATCGTTTTAATTAACTAAAAATAAATAAATAAACAAATAACTTAAAAATTAAATTTAAGATAATTAAAGATATTTTGATGTTTTATAAACCGACTTCAAAAAAGGAGGCGATTCTCAATTCGTCTCAATTTTGTTGTATGTTTGGTTCCGAGATATCTTCGCCAGTTGTTAACCGATCTTGATGATTCGTTTTTTGTTTGAAAGAGTATGGTCTCGAATTAGTCCCATTTAAATTTGGTGAAGATCTGATGAAGACCTTCGGAGATATTCAATGGAACCCTTCAATAAATGCCGGTAATATTGGTCCTCGTGCTCCTACCAGTAGGAGAACAAAGTAGGAGCAAGTGGAAACGGGGAAATCATCCGAGATTGCTGCAACCGCATGTCTGCACATTGTTTACACCATTTCATAACATAACATTGCGACAGTAGACTCTGAAGGGGTACGCAGATGTGTAAAGTTCACCCTGCTACACTCTCTTTCCACCAGTTATGTTCAAGTTCCCTGTTATTGGGGTTATCTATTTAGGACATAGCATGCTTGCTTTCTAACCAATCGAGATGATCAGTTTTTTGTATGAAAGATTATGTTCCGTTTAGTTCCCGAAATTTTTCCATTAAATTTGGTGATGCTGTGATGAATAACTTCGGAGATATTCAATAGAGCTCTTCAATAAATAACGGTAAATCACCCAAAATGGCTGCAATCGCATATCTGTATATTGCTTATACTTCGGAGTTGGGGAGTTAAGTGGTATAATTCCAGTTTTCATCAAATTAAATTATATCATTAATTGTTATAATAAAATATATCATACGTTTTGCACCGCTAAAAATGAAATTCAAACTCAGGCAATAAATAACATTTAATAAAAATTCAAAATTTAACCATCAAAAACAAACGAATAAACAACACGATTTGATTTTATACGATTGTTTTCTTCATAAATAGACTGTGTAGCCACAGTCATTGTTTGATTCGACGATGGTTTTCTGAGTTCTATACCGAGTACTGTGCATTTCCGTATTATATCATTCAACCATATTTTCAGTGGTAGCATTTCGTTTTCAATAAATCGCATATATTCTACAACTCTTATTTCTGGTGGAGTTCTACACAATACCCTTAATTTATTTGGTGAATTTGGTCTGCTTATGTTACCGATTGTAGAAAGTGTTTGATTATCGGGAGACAAGGCACGCGGTGAGCCATTACTTCCCAGTAGTACTAAATCTCTTCGTGATTCATATATTTTACAGGTCACAGATTTGGACGACACAATTTTACTAGCGAGTGGAGTTCCACCAGCAATAACAGAACATATCGGGGATAAACTTAGCCATCGTTCGAATTCTCGCTTAAAGGAAGTCTTTGTTTCTACAGTTTCCTTTACTACGGTTCTACTCAGTACGGTATCGCTAAATACAGGATACAGATCTTCTGTATTTGTTATTTTATCTAACGATTCCTCATACAGAACGTCGTTCAGGTTCTTTTTTCTTTTATTTGATTTAATTTCCGCTGAAAAATATGAATATATTATAGAGTTAATATATCAGTGATCACAACTGACATTGTGATAATTGAAGCCAAATGTTTGCACTTTGGGTGCACAGGAAAATAAAATGCGCAATTTTCGTCGGTTTCGTTTTTCAACAATATTGGTATTGCAGTATATTTTTGCTATAAAAAACCGTGACGACAAGGGTCATACCGAAACATAATTGACAAAAATTGCGCAGATTTAAAGCGTCCGTGTATATGTGTGTTCATACCTGTGTCGTCCGTATTATTTACTTCAGTGTCCTTCCTTTCTGGTTCTCTAAGCTGCAATAAAGTTTTTGTCGTGTCGTCGAAAATAGGTATGATCATATCGTTATCTGAATGTGTGCGTCCATCCGTTAAACCATAAAAATGTTCCTTGCTACCACAGTTTTCTAAACTAATTTTTTTGAGCATATACGTATCGCTTATTATTTTTGGGATGTCGCCAGATCCAGGGCCTCCAAGCATTGCATTTGAAGATGGCAGTAATAAATCGACGCAGGAATGGTATGTTTTGACGGCATTATCACTATCATCTTGTATAGCTTGCTGTTTCTGTAGGACAACTTTGTACGTCATGGCTATAGGTATAGTGTATTCTATTAAATTCTTTTTCGTTCTCCAAACGAGTTTGTCCAGGTTTTTTATGCTTGATATTTCAGGCACAATTTCTAAGCAACACTTAGAATTATTTATAGTTCTTTTTTGGATGAGTGGTTTAAATTTTATTCTTATACATGCAGTTTCCATTTTGAATTAAGTTCGAAAACAAAAAAAAATCTGTAAAAAAAAACAAAATAAAAAAATAATATACTATTTGAACGTTGATTTCTGTTTTTATACCGTTTTCAATCATTTAGGATCTTATACATCATAATTAAACTGATGTCTATAAAACTCCATTGTAAAAATCTACATCATGTTAAGGATCCCAATTTATCATTGATAATGGTACAAGATCGAAGGCCCGCCTTGTGGTTTCTTCTGTATTTTACTTAGGTATTATTTTAGGAGTTCGTAGATAAATTATAATACCTTGAAGGTCGACCCTAGGTCGACCTTCAAGGTAAAGCATTGCTTGCCGAGCTTGGTCCGTGGATATCTGACCATCCATTACATGCCGAGAATCTTGCATACCAAGAACTTGCAAGCAGGTTAAGCAGTTACCAACTGGTCTATTTACTGGGTTGCAGGGATAAAAGCCTACGCACACCGGGACGGAATAGCAGAGAATTTTGCCATCGTCCAGCGCACACTAGCCGCCTAGACACTGTAGCATTCCGGCGCGCGCCCTACCAAGACATCCCACCACGTGCTGCGGCATGCCGCGTCACGTCGATGATTTTGCTAGTAATATAAGATAATATGATAATGTAAGATAGCAAATGTGGTGTGCATGTACTCCCACTTGCACTGCCTCAACCCGCGACATGTCACGGGCCGTGACTCACGGCGTCCTTCGGAGTGATGTTGCATACCGCAGTGCGCTGCGTCACCCACCGCAGGATCCCTTAGCGCGCTCTCCAATGCAGTGTCAAGAAATCCCTTTCGATGCCACGGAATCATTGGCATTTATGTCGTATTCCTACCAGATAAGGTTGAATGTCCATTGGTAAACAGTGTGTGTAGGCCCAACCTTCATTTTGGGCTTCGCCGTATTCACCTGCTTCCATTTAGACTAGAAATCGTGTCCAACATAGTTGGAAAAATTGATTTGTGCTTAAGCTCAAGTATTATTCATTTATTATGTTGTCAGTTTGTAACTTTTACCTTACCGTTAAAAATGTGTATCACTTACCCGAAAAATACAAAAAATATGCAGAAATTATTCAGCAAAAGTATTTCTATGAACACATAATTTAGATCTTCAATAAAATATTATTGTAAAACTAAAATTTTGACGGCATTATGGTGTACAATTACCAAAATAACCTGAAATTAGTGTCAAATAAAAGACATTTTTTTTCAGTTTCACTGTCAGTTTGTGGAGCAAGTAGGTTGGTGATGTTTTAGTACCTAACCAAAGACTTATACAATTTATTTTTCTTTGCAATCTTAGAATTTTTGTAAAAGAAAATGCCTCTTAACATTTATGTTTTTTTAATGTAACAAAAGCCATTATTTGTTAAATCAAAGCATTTAATATCCACTTATTAAGGACTGATGCAGGTCGCTGGTGTATACCTAGTTACATTGAAAAGCTAGAACATTCATAAAAACGCTGATTAACGTCTCTTTTTAAGTAACGATGGAAATTAATATTATTGTATTAGTTTTGTTCTTAGGGTCAGCTCACACCGAAATGCAAGTGGCGGTAGAACTTACATGTAGAACTTTATAAACTACTGAAAAATCTACAATGGCGACTACCGTGTTTGTGTTTTCCGCTAGGGGCGCTAGTGTAGGCTGAGGTCTTCAAAATGTCAAAATTTATAGTTTTTTAGCTTTTTAGAAGCTTTTTACAACTTTTTTTATTGTTGTTAATATTTTCCCAGTATGACAGATTAAGGTAGGTACAGCATTTAGCAATCTCTGCTTTAATAGAGTGTTATGTTTCGGAAAATGATATCTTCCTTTTTTTTAAAAAATGGGACTGCACAAAACTGCGGCATACTCGTTTTTATTTATAATCGCACTTTTACGGCATTAGTAAAGAATTCAAACTTTTAACAAGTAAAGAATTAAAGCTTCCGTGCGCGTTATACATAGTTATTAAAAAGCTGCTATTTTGATATTACAAACAGACATTTCAATTTTATTTATTTGTATAGAAGATATATTTTACGTCCTTTTTACAAATCGACATGACATAATATGTACGTGATTATGGTTTTGCAAATGGATTGCTTTCAGTTTTGACAAGAATTCAATATGACTTGCTTGATATTATCTGGCATTATATACGTTGTGTAATGATTGTGAATTATGTAATCGTGATTGATTATGCTAATGTTTTCACATGTGTCTAGCTCATGTCCAAATGTACACGTGTGTGTGCATTGCCGGTCTATTCTACACTCTTTTGCAAAAAAAACGGGCACCTAAGGAAATTGATATTCTAAGGTCAATATCAATTAATTAAATGAAGTTTAATTATTTGACGTAGTCTATATAATTATAATCGTATAAATTAATACGCGTGAAGTGTATTCCGGTATTTTTTTTTTTAATTTTCGATGTATTCTTTAAAACCAATGTACACGGTCAAACAATAAGAAGTGGTCGGCAATAAAGACAAGAAGGTTTTTCTACTTTTTTTAATTAAATAAAGTTACAAATGTGAAAACCTAATAACGAGTTTGACCTCCTCTTGCCAAAATCACAGCTTGAATCCTTCTGGGCTTGCTTTCCACGATGTTTTTAATTGTTTATCTTACCCTTCTCTTTAGAACATCCCAGACATTCTCAATTCGATTGAGGTCAGGATTTCGAGCTGGCCAATCTAAACGACGGATCTCGGACTTCTTGCATGTAGGCTTGCAACGGTGCGGGCGAGCATTGTCGTCCATAAAAATGGAATCTTCCCCAAGTGCAGTCAATGCGGGTTGTACATATGGAATTAGGCCTTCCATTATGTACCGGTGTGCATTTAATTTTCCATTTTCTATGAAAACTAACTCCGTACGCTCCGTCGAATTAATTGCTGCGCAAAGCATAACGGAGCCTCTGCCATAAGGAGTGATTTCTTCGAAACACACATCCGCATATCATTCCCGTGTTCTTCGCAGCACTCGCCGGCGTCGGTCCTCTCCACACAAAGAGATTCTAGCTTTATCAGAAAACAATACTTTATTCTAGTCCTCCAGAGTACATGAAGCACAGTTTCGAGAAAACTGAAGTCGAGCAACACGGTGCTCACGGAGTAATTAAGGGCCCCGAGCCGGGCGGTTACAAGCTAACTTCTATTCCTCTTATTTCTTCAGGTCCACATTACGATTCAGCAACGCCCGACTCACAAAAAAGCGGTCATTCTTTTTTATTTTTTTAAATCTCTTGGTTCTGTGCATCGTTTTCTTCCCGAACCGGGTCTTTTTTTGGCCGAACCGGTCTCTCGATACCGTTGCCAAGTCCTCTAGACAGTTGAAAGACTCACATTTAGCCGCTGGGACAAAAAAGTTTCCGAACAACCTTCTTCAAGTAGGGCTATAATTTGACCGGCCCTTATCGCTTTATCACTCATATCAAAAAGTGGTATTTAATGTAAAAAGAAAGATTAAATTGTTTAATTTGCAGTAATTATCCAAAAAGTTTTAAAATTTTGATAATCAGTAAAAAAATCGTTTCAGCAATTCGCGCCGTTAGTAAAGCAATTTTACAATAATCCACAATAATCAATAATTTTCTTTTGTTAATTTCAAAATTTAAATTTGGTACGTAAAGAATCATGCCAGGATGCTTCAAATAACATGCCAATACATCGTCAAATTAATAAAACCTCTTTCTTGTTCTTCTGCATTGAAATAGAGAAAAAAGTCCAAAGTGCCCGTTTTTTTAGCAAAAGAGTTTATTAACATCTCACCTCTAAAACTATCATGGAGTGGGTTTTGTCATGCCTCCTTGGATATATGATTGGCAGCCCCGTCATGTCCCCTTTATGCTCACTCCACCAACATTTTCAGTGTTTTATATATACACCAACTTTTTAATAGAATTGACCGGCTGGTTTTTATTTATACAAACCAAACCCTAGGGTTTTTGGGAATTTCTTGCTGTGTCGTGGGTGCGTTCAGAATGAGCCAGATCCGGAACAACTATGTAGGTAATAAACGTATTGATTCCATGTGGGAATTGAAGCCAATCCGCTCAGCCACTGCTCTAACCGTACCGTCCGATCCTTGTGGTGCATGTGCACTTGTGCAGGGTATGATACTAGTTTTCTCGGACAGTTTCTTCTTCTGCTATTATGGTAACCCAGAGTCTAGGTAAGTTGGCAGGCTGATGTTGCAGATAGGCTCACACTATAACATGATATAACTGCATGCAACTCAGTGCAATGCCATCGACCACTTTAGTTCATACGACGTTCAGTAATACTCAATCATTTTGGTCGGTCTGAAGTTGGCTAAAAACCGGCCAAGTGCGAGTCGGACACACGCACGAATGGTTCCGTACCATTATCGCATAAAAAGGACAAAAATCACGTTTGTTGTATGGGAGCCCCCACTTAAATATTTATTTTATTCTGTTTTTAGTATTTGTTGTTATAGCGGCAATAGAAATACATCATCTGTGAAAATTTCAACTGTCTAGCTGTCACGGTTCATGAGATACAGCCTGGTGACAGACAGACAAACGGATCGAGGAGTCTTAGTAATAGGTTCCCTTTTTAACCCTTTGGGTACGGAACCCTAAAAATTACTCAGCAGTAGAAAAACTCATACTAAAACAGTAGCATGCCATGCCATGCGCATCCAATATGATTATTAACTGAACATTATAATTATCATAAATGTTTACTTTGTAACAGTTCAATATAATTACCTAATTTTGTGTTATCTCGAACTTTAGCTTTTATTTATCAAGGTTTTCAACACTGGGAATTGGTCCTTTGTCCCGGATCATCTTGATGATTCCTATTTTGTTGTTCCATAGGATAAAAAGGAAAAAAAATCGGATTTAAAATCAAATAAAACGATAACTTGAGTTATTCTCCTTTTAATTTCCAAAACCCTCGCTACTTCGCAATACTTACATCACCATCAATTCTTTTTAATATAATTTATACAAATTTTACTTTTACGATATGCGACGATAAGTTATTGCTCCTAATTTTATTACTAAATTCCTGGATTATAACTAAGCACTCGAATAATTTAGAAGAGAATCTGTACAAAAGAAAATAAAAGTTTTATGTAAAATGTATAAAAGGAAAGAAATCACGATCACAGTTTTGTTTTTCATAAACAATTTACAAACACTGGCGTTCCTAAACATTTAGTAGTTACTGATCTTTTGTACAAAGCTTTTTCTTAAAAATTTAATTCATAACGTACCAGTTTTCTTTACATTAGTAAGACTAAGCATACAACGTTTACGCCACAGTCTCGGGCGTGGTATCTTAAAAACTACAACAAATTAAAATTTCAATAAATATACACGTATTACTTATTTATGTACATACTTATCTACTCAAAATATATATTAGAAAAACCTAAAGAACGCTGCATTCAGGTCTGCTGAGTGACGTAAATATAAAACAAAATTTAAATTTCTACAAAAGGACCATTTTAGTGGTCGTTCTAAAAGGGTACTAAGTACCTGTGTGGTTTTATTTAAGGCCTACTAATAATTTAGTTTTGTTTTTTCAACTGTCAGGCAAAAACAATATCAAAAAGCAAAAGATTCTGTCTGAAAATCTCGATTAATAAAAAAACTTGATCTGTATCAAAAGAATAAACATGGTACGTAAAGAACTATCAGCAAAAACGGATAAATGATGATAATATTATTATATATCATCAATTATCCGTTCTTTATAGATATAGAAATAGACATAAAATTTTGAATAACATTGATTTGGTCATCATTGTTTTGTAACAAGATTGCTGCATCATATTTTCAATTAAATGCATTGTAATTTTACCCTGAGTTTCCCAGCTTTAATTATCGGAGAATTAATGTGACAAATTGTCAAGCACGTGTTATCTGCTGTGATTGTCTGTTGAAAATTCATTCAACCAATCATAGCAGATAACGCGTGCTTGACAATTTGTCACATTAATTCTCGGATAATTTAAAGCTGGGAAACTGAGGTTTATTGTCTTTATTATTTTTTTGTTTATCTTTAACAAAAACAATGTATATTCATATATGTGATATATATATGGAATAAAGTTTTGAAAATGGTAAATGATGCCTTTTGAATTTGGACGTTCTAGAAAATGACTCAAAGAAAACAAACAAGAAAATAAAAAGCACTTAGCTAGCTTTTTGTAAACGTCAAAAAGGTGAAGTAATTCAAGAAATGGGAAGCACTTATTTTGTATTAATAAAATTAATAAAAACTTACATCTATGTATAATAAGCGTAGGTATTTCATTAAGTACAATATTTATAAGTTTATTTACCTTACGCTAAGGACTAGATTTTTGAGATCATTCGGAAAGCCAATTCGTTCAATACGATCTACTTTAGATATACTTAATTACAGAATAATGATTTTATTAATAATGTTGACGATGGAATGGAAATGTTGAGGTACAAATGCCATTAAATTGTTGTCTTTTTATTAATATCTGACTGACATGGGTGTTTGGACAAAACCTATGTATTTAGTTATTGAAATTCTTTGTTACTGTTAATAATTAATCCTTACTTATTAATATTCTATGATTACTTACTTTAATTAACTGCTTCAGGCAAGTTTTCTGTGTATTTATTAAATATATTATATTGACATTCGATATTATGCTAAAAATTATATAAAACTATTAATATTGCAAAATCGTCCCACCTATATTGACACTTTCGTGAACAATTTAACATACAAGCCTATCCCTATTCAAATTTGTAACTTCCATCGTGCTCTGATTTACCCCTTTTTGGGGTAAATTCATTCTGTGTTTGTTCCACATCCAATTGCCGGCCAGCTTTTTTTAAGATTAGGAAACCGATTAAAGCCCACTTGCACCATATAATGTCACTAAATAAATTTAGCGCTAAACGAATTTAATAATCGTTCTATTTCTAAAAATTGTTTGAATATGACAGAGATAGAATTGCGTTTAGGGTCAAATGCATTAAATTTAGTGATTTCTGGTGCAAGTATCTAGGTTTCTATGTAAATTGAATCTTAGTTAAATTAAACTTGTTCGTATTTTAAACTTTTTATACTCTTTCCTTTTTTGACGTTTTGACTTTGATTTTGATATACCAACAACTAGCGATGTAATATTTAGAAAGCTGTTCGTATTTTTGCACCTGTTTGAACTAAAGATAAGATGTTTTTTAAAGTATCGAAATAAATGCATAATATTAATTACCAAAATTGTATCTGTGTCTTCAAAATTACTGTTCAAACCTGCACAAATTAGAAACATGATGCAGTATGCATATATGATTTATCTCAATGTGGAACAAACACGAGGCCTTACAACTAAACACCAAAATAATCATTCGATGCTACAAATTACATAACGTCCGCAGCATTGTCGTGAAACAGATACAATCACAAAACTATAGGGTATTTCTAGCACAACACGTCTAAAACTTATTTACAGGATTCAGAAATATTTTCAAAACTTTGGTGTTTAACACAGAAGTAAATCTTGTTTTAAGGCCCACTTGCGCCACACATCACTAAATTCATTTAGTACTAATCAAATTGAAATCATCGTTCTTTTTTTGAAAATTCTTTTGAAGATAACAGAGAAAGAATGATATTTTGAAATACGACGTTTAGCGCTGAATGTATGGTGCAAGTGGGCATAAATCTTCTATACGCCATTACCAATGTTGATCAAATATTGTACATAAATTGGTGACAAAAGTTTTGGTGCAGTACGTCTCCAACATTAGTCCTTCAGTACGAAAGATTAATCGAACATATTGTAATGAAACATGTGCATCAGTGTTTTAATATTAGAATTCAGATCTACTTGACTACAATGCTAAAAAACGTTAGGTCTGAGAAGCAACATCGCGATGACATCCGACCTTACCATCACGCTTCATTCTTTACCACACATTAGCCGACCAACCAAATCATAAATCGAGAATATTAGGTACTATCATGGTACTACTCTATCTTTTAAAGGGAATTATTACTATTTTGGAGTCATTAGAATAATATTAAAAAACTACTGACAATTTAAACGTTAATACCCATTCACTTTGTTTCGCTTTGTTTGTGAATCATCATTTACACAAATTGTATGATAGCAGTTGATCCTTTCTATGTAATTAAATGGCTTATGACTGTGTAATAAATGTTTCGAACTAGTTTAAATTGTTTTTGCCTGGTCTTGACGAGATTATAATTTGTTTGTATTAAAACGATTGTAAATCAAAGTGACACCATAACAAAGAGATATTTATCAAACTGAAACCTTAACGGTACTGAAATGAACTAAAGTCAACATTATTACAAGATTATGTGCTAACTAGGAAGCCTCCATTTCTTTTTTGTGCTCTCATTTTTTTGTGTAATTTTTAACTGTTTATTTTTTGCTATGTATTGTTAACAATAGTTCTAAAGTATTTTAAGATATCAAAAAATGGTCTACATTAAGCTGTCTGAAATTGTTTTGCAAAAAAACAGGCACTTTAGATTTTTTTCTCTACTTCAATGAAGAAGAACAAGAAAGAGATTTTATCAATTTGACGATGTATTGGCATGTTATTTGAAGCATCCTGACATGATTCTTTATGTTCCAAATTTAAATTTTAAAATTAGAAAAGAAAGATTATTGTAAAAATTGTACTAATGGCGCGTATTGCTGAAACGATTTTTTTACTGATTACTAAAATTTTAAAACTTTTTGGATATTTTCTGCAAATTAAACAATTTAATCTTTTTTTTACATTAAATACCACTTTTTGATATAAGTGATAAAGCGATAAGGACCGGAAAAATTATAGCCTACACTTATAGTGAGTTTATAAGATTGTGCTCCATTGGTATAATTGCTGCAAAGCGTTCCAGTGCGAAGATAAACTAATAAATAAATCAAGAGACCGGTTCGGTCAAAAGAAGACCCGATTTGGGAAGAAAACAATGCACAGAACCAAGAGATGACCGCTTTTTGGTGAGTCAGGCGTTTCGGAATCGTAAGGCATCAAGTGTGGACCTGAAGAAGAGCCTCGAAGAAGTAAGAGGAATAGAAGTTAGCTTGTGGACGGTCAGGAGGAGGCTTTTGGCTGCCAATATCAGGAGTCACCGCTCGGCTCGGGGCCCTAAATTACTCCGTGAGCACTGTGTTGCTCGACTTCAGTTTGCTCGAAACTGTGCTTCATAGACTATGGAGGATTGGAATAAAGTATTGTTTTCTAATGAAGCTAGAATCTCTTTATGTGGAGAGGACCGACGCCGGCGGGAACGCTATGCGGAAGTGTTTCGAAGAAATCAATCCTTATGGCGGAGGCACCGTTATGTTTTGGGCAGCCATTAATTCGACGGAGCTTACGGAGTTAGTTTTCATAGAAAATGGAACATTAAATGCACACCAGTACATAATGGAAGTCCTAATTCCATATGCACAACCCGCATTGACTGCACTTGGGGAAGATTCCATTTTTATAGACGACAATGCTCGCTCGTACTGTTCTGGCGACGTGGAAGCGTAAACGTCGGATCCCAATTTCATGCATATACATGCATGAAATTGGGATCCGTCGTTTAGATTGGCATGCTCGAAATCCTGACCTCAATCCAATTGAGCGTCTGTGATGTTCTAAAAAGACGGGTAAGATCAATGAAACCTGCTCCACAAAATATCAGGGAGCTTAAAAGAGTAATTGCAGAAGAGTGAGAACGTATTTCTCAAAACGTTATTAAAAACCTCGTGGAAAGCGTGCCCAGAAAGATTCAAGCTGTGATTTTGGCAAAAGGAGATCACACTCGTTTTTAGGTTTTTACCTTTGTAACTTATTTAATTAAAAAAAGTAAAAAATCTTCTGTCTTTATTGCCGACCACTTCTTATTGTTTGGCCGTGTACATCAGTTTTAAAGAAATCATCGAAATGAAAAATAAAAAATGGCGTAATCCACTTCGCGCTTATTAATTTACACAATTATAAGTACACAGGCTACGTCAAACAATTAAATTTCATTTAATTAACTCAAATCGACCTTGGGATATAAATTTCCTTAGGTGCCCGTTTTTTTTGCAAAAGAGTGTAATTATTATTTAGGGAGTTACTCTAGAATTATTTTGAAATTAATTTATTATTTGGTCCTAAGGGCATTGTATTATTGAATTAGAACTTGGTACGTATTGAGCATGAGCACCCACCCCTGTTATCCATAAATATATATTATAAATTTATACCCTAAAAGTTACATTTTTCAAATCAATTAAACTGTGTGCAAAAATCCAATTAAATAATAGTCGGTTAACAAAGAAATGGGGACCTCAGTTATGAATGCGATATTTTCAACAGAACTGTTTTGAATGCTAACTGGTTGGTGCCACTGTGTAAGTGTATGCTTGGTTAATTGCAACACATTATTTTTATTTCATTTATATTTTTCAAAGCGAACTGCTTTTCTGATTTCATGTTTAAACAGGCATGTAACAAAATTTTGTTGAAGGTGACCCATTCGTATTTTAAACCTTATAACTTACAATAAGTCTAATAACCAGACACGTCCAAATTTTGAAATATTGGCAGCGTTCTACATAACTATCTAATTAGGTACACACTCCGTGCTAGGGTACTAGAGTAAGTACAATATAGATTTGACCACAACTGGTCGATATAAAAATAATTTTATACACAAACTTACTCTATGACTAGGATCCAAAGACTAGGTTCCATAGACTAGATTCAAATGACTAGAATCACTCATCCCCCGTTTATACTTAATTCCTAATTACAAAATAAATAAAGCGACGTTATCGGATTCTATTTAACATTATTTTCTTAAATTAATTATCACCTATTGACTTGGTTTTCAGCAATATATGACCATCTAGCAGAACTAATAGGTATATGTAGATACATAATTTGATATAAAAGCTATCTAACATATTACATCATATCACGCACGAAACTGTAACGAATCCATTGTAAACTGAGTTTACGTACGAATGTGAAAGAGGTCTGTTTAAAAACGACTTTGTCTGTTAAGTATATTCAAATAAACTACATCAATATTATAATAAGCATACTGATTATCTTGTTAAGTATTGGAAATTTGAAGAATCAGGGGATTATTGATCCCTATCGACATTTATAAATATTAAGGCCATTAAGGCCCACTTGTACCACAAACAAATTAGGCCGGGTTCCTCACCTCTAAACTATCGCAGAATTTATGTGACAAATTGTCAAGCACGCGTTATCTGTTGTGATTGGTTGAATGAATTTTCAACAGCCAATCGCAACAGATAACGCGTGACAATTTGTCATATTAATTCTGCGATATTTTTGAGGTGAGAAACTCGGCCTGAATGCATTTAATACTGAACCCATTTTGAACTTTTCTGTCCCTATCATCTTCCAACGATTGGCTGAAATCGATAAATGATTTGTAGTAAAACTGAGCCTTAAGAATAAATGCGGGCAGAGAGCGCCGACTGAATAGCCTTAGTAAAAAGTCATTATTCGAGGTTTGGCTCTCGCCTATTTCCAATACTTGGTCCATAAATCGAATAAAAAAAGATATATATTGTGTGTTTCTTTTTCATTTATAGTGGGCAAATTTTGTACACAAGGCCTCTGTAGACAGCGCAATTTTGAGCATTTTTGAGGGTTCTAGTGCTTCTTGTATCATCAAATATGAAAATGAATTGGCACAGTACCCCTCAGTTTCCCAGCTCAAAATTATCGCAGAATTAATGTAACAAATTGTCAAGCACGCGTTATCTGCCGTGATTGGCTGTTGAAAAATCATTCAACCAATCACAGCAGATAACGCGTGCTTGACAATTTGTCACATTAATTCTGCGATAATTTTGAGCTGGGAAACTGAGGGTTAATCTCTTTTTTTCCAAATTATGCTAGAGCCAAACCTCGAATTATTGCTTTTTATTAGGATATTTAGTCTGATGTCTGCGACCGTTCACAGACAAAGTGTTGGTTTTTGAACAGACATTATCGCCACCTTAAATTGTGTTGATCAGTAAAACATGTATTCGTTGTATAGAAATAAACATGTACGTACTAGTATTATATTATGATCTGTTTGTTATATTTAATATTTATTGCATCGCTTTCCGTAAAATTATTAAGGCTTAGCTAATTTATTATTTAGGAGGCTTGTCACTGGCAGTTAAAATTTCTTTTACGCAAATATAAATTTTAAGAAATCATTTCATATTTTTTATTTTAGCACACATCAATACTCGTTAAATTCAAAATTGTATAAAACCAACCTTGTAAACTGCTGCTAAATAAAAAATAACGATAAAACCACTTTTTTACGAACCTTATCAATACTGGCCTTAATTGTCTTTACTGTACCCCACTTGGAAACCAATGTCTCGCAATTAGCGACTCAAAACTTCAACATGATGGTGTCATCCTGGAAGACGCCCTTATTACATGCATCCGAGTGAAATGCGCCGAGGGGCGTTGGCGGGGCTCAGGTACACAGCCCAGAGTTGTCTACTAAAGAACGCGCTAACACATCAGCCGCTGCGATATCGCTCACTTTACCTTCGAAGTGCCCTCTCACATGGAACATGAACTCCGCTTTCCCAGCAAACTCCTGCCTGCACATGAGACATAAATGGTGTGCATGTGTGTGTTGTCTCTCTGGAGCGTAGTGTGTGTGACCACCATGAGTGAAGTACGCCCCTCCGCCACCCCCGCCTCCCCCTTCGTTGACGACTGTCGCCGTAGACACAGATGCTGTCGCGATCCCGTGACCGTTCAGTATCTGCTGGTTCTGATTGTGGTGATGAAGGAGTTGTAGTTTCTCCTGATTTGATAAATGCACCTTTTCTTGTTGCTGGAAAGATGGAGAAAAATATAAATTATTGATTATTTTATAATTGGTCCTTCAAGCCGGCATTTTATTTCATGTGTAGTTGACCAATTCAATCCGATTGAACATCGATCATACCTGATGTTGCGTGGCTTGCTGCATCTTGTCTTGTAGCAGCTTAGTATCGGGTAGATGAGACTTGGCATGGGCGCTCCACTCGTCTCTGGTGGCAAACAGTCTGCCACAAAGCTCACATGACCAGGATACAACCATACCTGCAGTGGCTGCTGCTACTGCGCTAGCTGCACTCGTGTGGACCAGGTTTGTGTTCTGGAAGTCGAATGATGCTTTACCATTGCTGTCTTCTACGTGTGTATGCTTGTTTGTTTCAAGGAGTTGAAAATCTACAACGTCACATTGGTTTTTGGTGTCCACATGTAAAGAAATAGTGAAGCTCTGTGTGCTGTGCCTACATTTACGTTAATTATAGATTTGAGTAGAGCCATTCTAAATCTATTAACATTTACTACTTATTGTGAATGTAACTATTTTTTACACAAAACTTTAAAATAATGAATACATAGTAAAATAAAAAATGGACATTAAATAGAATCCACGTAGATCTAAAAAATTAAAATGCTACGTACCCAGATGAAGAAATAGAAAATGAGGAAAAAGAAACGGCAAGTCACAGTGTATTTCGATATATTTCAGTTAAATAATAGATCTACACAGTGAAACCACAAATATTGATTATTTATAAAACAAATGTTAAATGAATTTAATTCATGCTGACACATCGAGTACACCTACAAACCATGCGTTGAATTTTCATTAGATTTACCGTAAAGTTGTGTCCAGGTACCTGGCACACCTGGATCGGCTGTTGGTGTGAGTGTTGTTGCTGTTGTTGCTGCTGCTGTTGTTGTTGTTGCTGCTGCTGCTGCTGTTGTTGCTGCTGTTGCTGTTGCTGGGCAGCTGCAGCCGCTGCTGCTATCTCCGCCTGACTTGGTTTTGTGTCCTCTTGTTTCGTCAACTGTGGCTTCACGTCGTCTAGTTTTAATGCTGCAGAAATTAAAGGATCTTTAGGAAAGTAACCCAAAAGGGTCACTTTGTTGTCCGAATAAACAATCTAAACTACACCTAGCAAAGCTACATATATTTAATACATCTAATAAATAAAAAAATATATTCAAATGAAAGTTTGGGTGGACTTTTCTGGATGAAGGCACAGAAATTGTCTACTTAAGGGTATAAAATCGAGTATTATTGCGTTAAATGTATGAAAATAAGCAATAAGAAGCATTAAGAAATAAATAAATTCAAAAGAAAAGATCTCATTCTCAAATCTAGTTCAACGTTTTCGTATAGCTCTACACATAAATGCTTCACTACCGTTCGAGACCTCACAACGGTAGTGATAAGATATGTCTGGAAGGCATCTATCATCACCATTACGAAGCATACTCACGTGGTATTGTGATGGTTCTTTTACCTAGAGGCGCTATGTTCGATGGCGTTATGTGTTTCAGTTTGTTCATATGTAGCACTAGTTTATCTCTTCTCGCGAATGCTTTGTTACATACTTCGCAAACGTACGGCTTTTCTCCTGTGGTAAGGTGTGAGAGATATTTAGAAACAATATTTATTGGGACCACAAATATTTGTTTTGAAAATATTCATCGATATTGTTAAGTGGCAGTGCTATATTGCTTTTCATTATCTGCAATTTCAACAGATAAGGTATTGCAATGACATTGTCTGAAACTGTTGGTTTAGTCACAATTACATTGAAAAAGAAAGCAAGCAATTCATTTCGATTACGTATCAAATGACAAGTTTAACTGTAAATGTTTTACAAGAAATGTCTACTGATACCAACCCACCTGTATGTATTCTCATGTGTATCGTCAACTTATCTTTACGAGCTAAGCCTTTGCCACAGACCGTGCACTCGAACGCTTTGCTTCCTGAAAAATGTAAAAGATTCTGTAAAAGATAAGCATATCTTTTCTTTCATTACTTGCATTGCTGCTCTTTTGATTGCTTGACAAATAGCCAGATCATGTGGGCATTGTTTTAGATTACGAAAATAACGAGGATGTAATAATGATAATCACAAGAATAATTGAACTTCTTTTTTGTTCAAAGTTCAAAGATTCTTCCAAGACTGTCAATCGAGGAAGATGTAGTCGTACCTGTGAAATATTTTTCTATTTCGATGTCAATTTACCTTCACTAGTAGAACTAGTTGCTTTTATTGCTGGATGTTTTCTAACACTAGTAGTCTGTAACGCTTTTAATCGTGTTCCCGGGTGCATCGAACCACCTTCTGCGTATGGTTCCGTGAACGGAATCAAGTTCGGTCTCGGTATATTGTGCGTTACTTCTGGTGACCTGGCGAAATCAAACGAACTATTTAATAAAAAAAACATAATAACCCGTTCTTCTCGACTGCCTAAGACAGTAAGAATAGTAGGGATATTATATTTTTGGGAGTTCAGAAAAAAAGAGAACATTCAAAACAAATTCAAACACCGAAAAGCAAGCAAAAATTAAAGCAATTCAAATACAAATTCAGAAAAAGCAAAGAAATTAAAGAATGAACATGGAAAATAGAGGATCTTTGAATTTAGCAGTTAACATAATGAAAATCTCACCAATTGCCAAGACTTTGTAGGACTCGAACGCCTCCTTCAAATCCCATGCCTACGTCATCAGGTACTGTAAAAGTGCTATCTGGACCTCCGGTACTAGAGCTGACTTGCGGTACTTTTATAGGAGAATTGATTGTAGCATAGTGGTGTTGTGTCGAACTAACTGTGGGGGGTGATGGATGACCTTGATGAGCATTGCCGTTCTGAGTTTGCTGAGGGAATATTATTTGTGATTTCTGGAAAAAAATATTCCATATATTATTATAGTTTACTTGTTAGACATTGTTTATTAATAAAAAATAACATTTGGAAACGTACCTGCATTTCTTGATGATGTCTTGCGTTGTTATTGTTATTATTTTGTTGCTGCTGTTGTTGTTGTTGCTGTTGCTGATGTTGTTGCTGCTGCTGTTGTTGCTGCTGTTGCTGCTGCTGTTGTTGCTGCTGTTGCTGTTGTTGTTGCTGCTGTTGTTGTTGTTGCTGCTGTTGTTGCTGTTGCTGCTGCTGTTGTTGCTGCTGCTGCTGCTGTTGTTGTTGCTGCTGCTGTTGTTGTTGCTGCTGTTGCTGCTGCTGTTGTTGTTGCTGTTGTTGTTGCTGTTGTTGTTGCTGCTCACGTCGCGCAGCGGCTGCCGCTTGTGCCATATGTTGTTGGACGGCTACATGCGCTTCTAAGTATGCAGTTTTTTGAGCTTCTGTCATTTTGTCCATGTTAACCGTCCCATCCTGTGAATAAAGAAATTAATTTATTTATCAAAGATTTAATTATTATAGTAGATATTTTTGTGAATATTGCTTACAAATAATCTACGAAAATCTCTCTCGTACCACCACCCTTCAAATGAATGCATTATGCAAGATGCAACTGAGACAAGATCGCAAGCCTCCAAGATAGCAAAAAATTAATCAATTCCTGGCGTCTAGTCGGAATTACACCGCCTTCATTGAGTGTCTTTGATGCGGCTGGAGGGCCGGGGAGGGTCGCGTTAGGGTGGCTCCCCCGACAGTGCATTCACCCCGCAGAAAGTGAGAACGGCCCCCCAAAGTACCCCGACTTTCATTCCGTAACACGATGTTTGAACACCCTATGGTTAATTGCCCAAATTCGGCACGCGTGCAGTTCAACGAACTCGGATGTGACCAAGATGGGGAAAAGGACCTATGACGTGTCAGATTTGCAGAGTTCAAGGAACTTTTGAAGACATTTATCAATAGTATTGGGAAAAAAATGAGTGTTCCATCGCAGTTTTGGGGCTATAAAACACACAACAAAAACACGAGGTGCCGTTTTGCGACCGTAGAGTTACGCTACTACTAATAAATATGAATTGTGACTACGTAGGTCTATCGCAATTTCAATTAGAATTAACAAATAACACTTTTCGCCATAGATACGCGAAAATGAAGAACTAAATAATAACGAAATAGATTGACAACAATTAGGGCTGAATCTGTAAACTGGACTTTTCGTGAATTGTATTTTTCTTGATAGAAATTGAACAACAACTTAAAAAAAACTGACAAGTCTTCACTACATAGTATAAGTCGCTTCCCGCTGTCTGTCTGTCCCTATATATGCTTAGATTTATAAAACTACGCAACGGATTTTGATGCGGTTTTTTTTATAGATAGAATGATTCAAGGGGAAGGTTTATATGTATAATAACCGCGGGCGAAGCCGCTGGCAGAAGCTAGTATATGTATAAAACTGTCGATTCATTTTATCCGTAATTTTGTGCGATAAGCAAAAGCATTTATAATTAACACGATTATCATCTGCTTAAATTGTAAGGCAGATAAGTGTGTTATTAATAGCAGTAATTACTGTGTTCAGATTATTTAGTAGTGTGTGGAACTGTGGATTAAGATAAAAAACTGA
The DNA here is from genome assembly GCA_947562075.1 of Orthosia gracilis. Taxonomy (NCBI): domain Eukaryota; kingdom Metazoa; phylum Arthropoda; class Insecta; order Lepidoptera; family Noctuidae; genus Orthosia; species Orthosia gracilis. Next base: position 33,433,789 of record OX387266.1, read on the forward strand.
CCTCAAGTTGATTTACGTATCTCGATCAACTTCGGAACACAAGGCCTTAGAGGCGAAGAGTAGGTCTGTGTAGGCGGTATGCGATACGTGTACAAACATTTATCGAGTTTGTTATCCGGTTCGACGATATTAGGGCAATTCATTTTTTTTTTTTCTATAATGGGTGTACTACGAGGGACCTTTTTATGGTTTTCTGTTTTAGGAACATACACAGTCACAGCAGGTTCAGTGTCTTCTTCTTCTTTTCTAGCGAGGTTGTGGCCACCTCCAGTATCAGAGTTAATTAAGCCACCTCCAGTATCAGAGTTAATTAAGCCACCTCTGGGAACCTGGCTATTTCAGGCTTACATACGTATATAAAGCTCAGTAAGGTTCAGTGTAGTAAAGCTGGTTTACTTGCAAAAACAATTTTTATTTGATCAAGAATTGAGTCAGATCATCATTCAGTTTCATAAAAAGCAGGATTCGCCATTGATTAATGTGTCAAGCGATAGGTAACAGACGACACTGCTTTCCGATATAAGATTTTCTCTTTTCTATAAAATGCATAGCTATTCAACATTTGCTTTTGTTTGAATGTTCATGGTATGACGCCCCCTCAAGGTAAGGGAGGAACCAGCGATAGGGGAATGCTGAAGCCTCGGGGGGCCTTATCACTCATGCACTGATTAAAAACAAACTTACCTAAACGGAGGGTTTGCATATGGGGAACGAGATAGGGTGTAAAATGTTCGCAAGAGAAACTGATATGAACTGACGAGATGATGAGAAATGTTTTTATCTAATGCAGGGTAGGATTTCGGTAATGAATATAGTTGAAAGTTTTGCATAGCGTGACGAATTATTATCGATAAAATCGAAACTCCAAAAAATTATGTCATTGAGTAATACTATTTTTTTTTCGTTAAATCCCACCGCACTATTCCCAAACCAATGCAACTACTGAAAGCCAGAATCTACAGTGGCGGCTACCAGAAAAGCGCAGAGGCAATGAAGCTCAACGAAGTCCCGGAGAATGAATTTAACTGTTTTGGATCCCGCAACGAAATTAATCAGAAAAGAATAATGGAGGAGTTGGAAAAACACAAATTACCACTTCCCTCCATATCAAGCAGGAGACAGAACATACAAGGCCAATAGGCACAAAGGGTCGTTTACAACTGGGATAAGCCCAGTTGGGCCTTAATGGGTCCTAATATTGTGAGATGTTATATTTTTTAAATTAATTTATTGCCGTCATTTGGGGAATTTAATGTTACTAAATCGATAACTTAGAGTCAAGGCTGCGGATGCCCGGCGGATGCGAAACGCATAGGACCGATCAGTGTGGCGACGCTTGAGTGAGGCCTATATCCAGCAGTGAACGTCTTTCGGCTGAAATGATGATGATGAAATCGATGACTAAATAAATATTTTGATTCAATGATTGCAATCAAATAAATAATTATTGGATATCGATGGCTTTTAAGTCCCTTACGACACTGTAACGGTAGTAATAGCGTACTGCGCGACTGTCCACGTTCGATTCTCCACAAATGAACAATGAGTCAATGGTTTATAGTTTGTAAAAAATATTAAATGTCACAATGAAAGTTTTCGCAGAGGGAACGAATATTTAACTAAAAGTATAAAAGTAAATTAAAAATCTTACTCCAAGATCCCATAGTTGATTGTAGTAGGAACTCAAACGCATTCTATCCCAAAACACTAAGAAACAGTCTTCAAAAGCACCGTAATTTCCAAAAACATCCATCGACTGGCGAAAAACATGGTTCCTTCGGCACGAAAGTACTAGGCGCCCATACTTTAAGAAGAGGTCGTGAAAACCCAAGGGCGACGGAGCGCGGTAGGGCGGTCTCGAGACGGGCGCCCTCCGCCGTCACTATGCACTAAGTGGTAAGTGCAAGTTAACCGCCAGCGAGCCTGCAAGTCTCATCGATCGCGAACACTTTCTTTTGGGACGCACCTGGGTAAGGAACAAGGATACCGTCTGGGCCACTAAGTGTAATGAAAAGGTTCAGACAGAAAAAATCGTTGGCGTTTCAGGGAGTGCGCTATAGAATTCCTCCACTTATTTTTTTTATTATATTATACCCACCAGGTTCATATAGATTTTTTTGAAAACTATGATCTATTAAAATATACAAAATTGTTTTGTCATTATGAAATACTAATACTTACAAAATTATTTGCATAATTATTAAGAAATAGTTTACTAGCCAAAAATATTACGTACATCGCTACGCTACGCTACCTATTTTGCTTCAGATTCAATTTGACCCTTTAGAACCATTTCGTGCCAAGTCGATTCATTTCGATGAACCTTCAATTTTCTTAATGCTGAAATTAATTCATGAATATCGTAGAAACAGAAAACTTACCTAACCAACTAAGTATATATAACCTTTGAATAGAAATGCCGAAACTCAATCAAAAAGCTCTACAAAGCGGCATACTTTATCATCGGCAGCGTGCGTGAGGGTTTATTAAAATGTAAAAAAAAATATCAGATTGACAAGCCGCGTTATCGATAAGTCACGTCTCATCATAATTTTCCCTTAATTCGGTAGTTGAACAATCGCTTATAGAATGACACATAGTCTAGATAGAGCTTACTGTATGTTTTAAACACATATATAAGTTTCTCGGAGGTTTTAAAGTCTCGACAGACATCGGATGTCGATTAAAAGTAAAGTATGATACCAAACTTTATGGCACCTCTAATATTTACAGCTAACAAAACGTTCTTAGTTTAAAATAAAACAAAGAAAGTAACAAAGTAACTTGTTTGTTCAATTCAAAACACTCATTGTGCTGAATAACTTATCCGACTTTATGGCTCACTTCAGAGTCGTAACTTTTAATACTTTACGTAGTAAACCTGTAATTTCTGTTTTATCGTTGTTTTCATAGTGAAATTGCGTGTTTTGTGGTACATTAAGGTAAGAGAGATGATAACGCGTGAATTTTATCGGTCCGGTTTAAGGTCTACGCCGTAGGCCTCATTGGCGTAGAGCCCACGCCGTAGGCCTCATTTGCGTTGGGACTACGCCGTAGGCCTTATCTGCGTTGGGACTACGCCGTAGGCCCCATTTGCGTAGAGCCTACGCCGTACGCCTCATTCGCGTTGGGACTACGCCTACTATGGCGTAGTATGCGATACTAACCAATTTGTGGGCGACGAAGCTGAACTTGTAAAGTTGTAAGGTAAAAGTAGCCAGTTGCCATTTTATTCGTAAAAGTTGATGACTAGTTTCAGAGATAGGAAAATGTTTCGACACTAAAGCCTCGTTGACACGTTGAATGTAAACGCTATTAGGTGCGGTTGACTGGCTATTCTCGCCTACGCGAGTCGCTTGGACATTCTCGCTTCTCCGTCTGTTTCGGTTGACAAACTCTCTCGCGCAAACGAGGCTTACTAATGACCATTTCGAGCTCTTTATTTGAGCTATTTTCATTTGTTGCCTATTTTCATGTAACTGTATAATCTGACTGGCATTTTAAGTGATAACCTTCAAAACAATCATATTCCTTCCTCCTTCCGGTTTAAGTGCAATGAATCAGTGCCTCTTGACCTCCACATATCTACCTCAAAAATTTATTATACACAAAGATAACACGAAATATTTTAAAGATATGATAATACATTAATTTCTTACTTTCATTTTATATCTTTACTAGCTTTCACCCGCGACTTCGCTCGCAGTGAAGCCAATTTTTTTGTTTTAATAACAAATATCCTATGTTACTTCTAATAACTCCAAGAATATATGTACAAAGTTTCATGATGACCGGTTCAGTAGTTTTTGCGTGAAAGCGTAACAAACAAACTTACATTCACATGTATAATATTAGTATAGATAATCGTATATTTTGAAAAGATACGAGTATATTGAAGTAAAACGTCCGTGTGTCTTCTTCAGCCTTAGGCATCGAATCAAATATATTAATCGTACTCGAACTAATATATCAGATATCTACCTATTTATTTTATCTACATGAGGATGACACCCTTTAGGTAATGATTCACGACTCTACACGGATACAATATTTAGGTAATAACATAACTAAAACTTCCGTTATAAGAAGTTACATACACGCTAAAGATAAAAGTATGTTCATCACATATAATTTACAGAGAGCAATCACAAGTAAGCTACACTACATATTTTATGAGCTGTTAAAATCATAAAATGAAACCTCTTAAACATACTAAACTGTGGTGTCATACGTTGGAGTTAAACTTTATCAAAGTTCGGAGCCAGCCATTTCTGACGAAAATATGGCTGGAAATGTAACTACAAATATCCCTGCAGGAATTTTCCTTCATGGGAGTTACACTAAGGTTTATTTCAGTAGGGTTATTGGTCTATAAAAAAGTTCACCCAAAAGACTAAAAAGTATTTCCTCTTTCGTCAGAAACGATGGCGTGTGGAAGTAATGTAGATGTAACCGGAAATTAATAGGAAACATTATCCACTGAGCTTTATAAAATAATGCTCTTTTACAACCCTACTTTAAAACGTTTCCCTTAACTTAGATCTTTTGAACGCGATAACTCAGTCGTGTTTGTAACCGTGCGTTTCAAGACCAATTTATGTGTGCCTTCTAAAGTTTATAGTTTCGTGCTACCGCTAAGTTTAAACTTGACTGGCGTCATAAAGTTGGGTATTTAGATAATCTGTTTCAGTTGTATGAAAGCCATGTGATGTGACGAGGGGAAGGCTTCAACCGTTTCAGTGCAAGTGGTGTTCAGGGTAGGTCGTGCGGTCCCCCGCGGGGCGGAGGGAGGCCGTAGTAGGAATATCCTTCACCTCCCGCGCTAGGTCAGGGTTAACGGTACCCCCGAGCTCGGGTGACGGAGCCACCTTCGACCTTGGATGGGATGCGTGCGGTAATGCATTTTGTACATACACACCAATATACAGTAGATACCGCACGCAAGACGAGAAGGATAGACCGCTCTGAAAGCTTGCTCTATGTAAAGGATCATAACAGTCGAAGTTACCAGGAGTAGTGGCTCATACAAAACTTTATCGTCCTTCAATTCATTTACAACGGACGGACGCGGTACGAATAGTAACTTTAATTTACATTCAAAAGCTCCCCGATCACAAGAGTCCAATCTATAATCTGTCACAAGTAAACTTTCATGTAAGTAAATTACAGGGAGCGTCATAAAAACAAAACGTCCATGGACATGCGTAGCCAATTCCCGCGTTGCCAACAGTCGTGTTGCGCAGCCAACATCGCGAACAACCTTATAACTATCGCTTTAGAGCAGATAATTCATTAACTTAACTGGCTACGTGGATATGGAATATATGCGTTCGGTAATAGTTCACAGAACGTCTTTATTAAGGTTCAAATTCGATGTACGTGTGGAGTTTCCTTTTGGGGATTCTGAGACGGAACTTTTGCCGTTAGCTTGAGGGGATACGGTTGAGATTTGCGTGAGGAGCTGGCTCGGGTGGTGGGTGGCAGTGGGTCGATACGAGTCGGGCGTTGCGCCGATCGATCGTGGAGAGGGGCGCTCTCGGCGACGGACCGTGCATCGCCTGGCGCCCGCCGCGGCCGCGTGCCTTCACACTCGACAACAATACATTTCATATTTAAGTGCCTTAGTTTATCCATAGATAATGGGGAACATCTTGTAAAATCTAGCATAGCTGACGAGTCGAGAGACAGAAGCATGTCCATCTATTTCATTCCATATGCAATCTCCACGTTCCGTCAAGGACATTGGCACAATGGCGTAGGTACTCGCTATCTCCGGAGTTATTTTCAGTGGATTCTTAGAGAGCTTTCTCTCGGAATAAACTTAAGGTACAAGTGCATCAACCTGATTTTAAGTCACTAAACTTATGAATGATAACAAAATGGGTTATGTTTGTATAAAACTTATTAAGTAGGTTACGGGCATCGATTTTCCTTTATCTAATCTAGCACGAAATCGATCGATGAGCAACGGCAAGGTAATATAGATAGAGCCACAATATCGATGTATAAATTATGGCAGGCCGAATATGTGATCACGTTATGCATGCATTCCGTCATGTTGTTCTCCCTGAGGGATGGGGTCAAGCCGAATGCGGAATGACATTTGTTTGGACATGATTGTGCATTGTGTCGGTTGTACTTGCGTCAGAAGTAACGCTATTTCGTTGTAACTATATTTGCGCATGTTCTATAGTTAATCAAAGTAGAATACAAGACCTTCTTGTGGGCAGTTTATTAGCTACCAGGTACAGAAAAACAGTAGTCAGTTTTTGGAACCATTGCAAGATTTGCAAATTTTACAATAATCCAGAAACATCTTCAACATATATTTATTTTATGTCTCGCGATAGAAACATTTTTTGAGTTGTTACAGTGACATAAGCCAGTTTTTCGCAACTGTACACAGTTTAAGGCTGTTTCAGTAAACGAACAATATCTCGAAGTCTCGGGGCAATAGTCAGTATTAACCAGTTATCATCCTGCCCTTTCCCTAATTCATTTAGGGATAAGGTCCACAAGCCAGCCGGTACCTACGATTAAATTAGAAATTGGGTAGTTTTATCACGCATACACGTACATATTTTACTGTTTTGCGTTGTATGAGTATTGAGTACGCATGATAATGTTATTACAACAAAGAGGAAACCAGGTAGATAATCTGTTAGGGCCCAAATAAAATGGACGCTCCCTCAGTTAACTCTTGTAATCTGCGTGGGGAAATTAGCACATTTTTTGCCTTATGTTCGGAGATTAACGACGATTTATTCATAGTTTTGATTAAATGTAGTAGGTAGTTGTTTTTCAATTTGCTTTTAGGTGAATGTATTTACCTCATTGTATACTCAATATTTAAGACTCAATATTTAATATTTAAGGGGTCATTTAAATTAAATGTTCGGTGTCTGGCTAATGGTTTCAAAACTAAAAATGGTAATGATGCTATTCTTAATAATAGTTAATTAGTGGGTTCTTTTCTCCATCATAAGAACCACGAGAATAAGAGGTTGTCTATTCGAACCATGAAACGCGAATATTTGACAAAGCGTAGTAACAAGTCTACCTCGAGATTTTAATCACTGTTGTTTTATCGTTTTCTTTGCGGACGGAGTCTTAGACACAGCAATTAATACCGAAATCACCGAGTCATTTAGATACTAGCTGACGAAGATTCGGTATTTCTTTATGCAATCAATAGTTTATCGCGTAGCCCTTCCATGGTCTTTTTTGGTCACCGACTCACCCGGGATTCTGTAAGTGTTAGTACAGTACCAGTGCTACTGATCTGGTCTTGTGAGCGTTAACGTTGTTTCATTTGAATTATTATAATAAAAATCTTTAAGTCCTGAAAATGCACACTTCAATTAATTCCTTAAAAAGATTAAACATAAATTAAAGTTTATAAATGGAAGATCGTCATTTTTATCGATCACACACTGGGGACACGTTTTGTGGTAAACCACAACAAACCCATACCCAATCGTTCACCAAAGGTACAGTGCATCGAGTAAGACCCCTTGGTAGACAGACCGGCTGTTGCAGCAATAAGCTTTTCTTTTATCCCATAAATCTGCTTATCCCGACACCCACATTACGTATTTGTCAGAACCCTCAATAATTGAATGTAAATCTTTTATCACAAAATCGTAGCAAATTTGTTCTTTTTCAATTGTAACTTAAATACGAACTAGGAAGGTAACAAACAGTTTTACAGCAAAAACCAAAGTCTGGTTTCTGCAACGCGATCATTAACTCGAATCTCACTTACGATTAAAACATAAAGTTATCCCCAATAAGCGAATATCACTAAGCATTATTTATTCGCACATATTCCATTTGATAGGTATTCGCAAAACCGCCCTTGGCAGCCCAATATAGCCTGACCTTTACGAGCCGAAACAGAGGTGGATGTCGGTATAGCTTTTCGTTAGATATTAATACAGCCTCCATTTTGAGAGAGAGTGATGAGCCAAATTGGGAATGTGGCCGTGAAAATTAGTCACGTGCACTCACAAGTGGATCTGTGTTCTATTTATAGATCGTTTTGCTTTTTTCTGTGATTTTGGATTTATTTTGGAATTAAAAATATTTGCATTTATCCGAGAATTTACAGAATAAATTTCACAAAATAATGTTTTCAAATAAATTCAATGAACTTAATTGGTAGGTTTCTTGCAATTTCTTACAAATCACCTGCTTGCTTTTTCATTATTATATAAGGTACAACTTACTTTGAACGACGAATCTTATTCCGCTTATTGAATGTTGAAAGATTACGAATGCATAAAAGGTGACGATTAAGCTAGGGAGCGGTCTGGCGGCTATCCAAATAACGTTATTGTTACATAACGTTTTTCCCGGACAAGCATCGTTGTTGTATGATTGTTCGTTAAACCATGCTCAACTATGTCCAATTTACCAAGTCACAACAGAACGTAATTTCGGAAAGCCCCAACTCCCTGAATGGGCAATTAGGTCCGTTTTTTAATATTAATGTTTTTTTAACTATTACAAATTTATTATATTATTATTAGATGATATATAAATACCCTCAATTAGTTGATGAGCAAGAAACCGTCACCGGTATTGCTAAAATAGAATAAAATATGAAAAAGTTAAATATTCCCGAACAACGTGCTTGCAACGCAGGAAAATGAAAATTGGTCCTTTTGCTTCCACGTCGAAATGCGATTTCACCATAATTCCCAAGTTACCCCGAACGTGTTCGCAGCCACCATAAGTACTTATGTCTCCCACAGAATTTTCTATGGAAAGAGGAAGAGGTTCTATGTTATGACGTCGGTTCAAGGGCGCTGCATCCAGCTCTCCCCACGGCCTTCACCAGATCGTCTCGCCGTGGGGGCGTCCCACGCTGCATCTCCCTGCCCGAAGCGGGCAATGTCTGCTATACTTGAGTACTCTATGCATAGTATCTATGTATATACAAGGGCAGCTTGATTTAAAAATACCACAGTTCTATGAATAGTAGGGAGAAATCTTGGCTTGTATTAGAAGTTTTCAGTTGTGAGAATGATTTTTATAACTGGATATTGATTTTGAGAATAGATTTTAGCTATTTTTATAAAATCCGTGAAAGCGGAACACATTCCTTTACCTGGAGTTTGCCAGCCAATTGACACAGACCGATCGATATCAAACACCTTTTTAATATAAAGTATTCACAGCTAAGAATAGGTGACGTTCTGTTTTCCCGTTTGTATTACGGCGACAAAAAATAATTAGAATATGATACAAATATCCTTCTACGTCTTCTTCTCGTTTTGCGGTACATTTTAATCGACTTTAAAAAAGTAGGTAAAGTAGGTTCTGATTTCGACGCAATTTTTTTATATCATGTTGTTTGGGCCCAGTATAGGCGGCACTCTAATTGCAGCGTTAGAGGTGTTATTTACGTACATAATGTCCTACTTTACATACATTTAGATAGACCGATGACTTCTAAACGGTGCCGGACTCGAACAAAATGTGGATTGTGATTTTTTGGTGGCTAAAATTCAGCGGCTAATATTACAAGACCACATATCAAGTTAATGCATTTCCAAATGGTTTCGCAATGTTCAAGGCTTTCTGTAGCATGTTAGGCCAGCATATATTGTTAGTATGTCGCTTAATGTGTGGGGCAAAATCTGGGGCCTGTATCACCACATAGTTATAACGGGAAATTTAACAGAATTTGTATGAAATTATCTGCCAAGTATTAACTTGGCAGATAATTTCATACAAATTCTGTTCCATTTTTGAATGTATTCTACTGAAGATCTGAATTTTTAACCGACTTTCCAAAAAGAAGGAAGTTATGTGTATCTTTTCCGATTTCTCCGTCAATTGTGGAGTGATTTAAAAAAAACTTTTTTTTTGTCTGTTCCCGAATTGATCCTATTCAAATTTGGTGAAGATTTGATGAAGAACTTCGAAGATATACAACAGAACTCTTTTAAATGACGGGGAATCTCTCGGGATTATCTTGGTAACTCTTTGGCATTCCACCGATTATTTTCAAGTTTCATGTTATTCGGTTAATCTATTCTGGCCACTCTTGAGGCGCCATAGGTACTTTACTATAGAAGTTGCCTATTATGTACCACAACTAAAAAGTGAAAAATAATCACCTATTCATTTTTCGTTTCTTCGTTTTTAGACATTGACTTCCGAAATTAAAGTTATTTTTCAATTTGTAGTGTTTTTGGAAGTCGGTTGTATTTTATTGCAAAAAAGTTTTTGTAATTACTATTCGAACATTTTGAAATAAGGCCTTAGTGTAACTACTACTAGCCGGTTTAATAGACTAGCTTTTGAAGTCCCGCTTGCGCCACCAATTTTTTATCTTACCAACTCCGAGTTAAATACTAAGCTGGCCAATTAAGTATGATATATTTTTTATTTAACATCGTTTTAGCAAAAAACTCTAAGTTAAGTCTTTGCAAGTGGTCCTGAAACTCCGCTACATCCACTAACCTGAAAGTTGATAGTAGAGGTGACGATCTTCATGGACTCAGCGTAGTTCCTCAACACGGAGTCGGTGCTGAGGCAGCTCTGCCGCCACTCGTACAGCTGCTCCAACCTCGTCACGCAGCGCTCGCAGATCTTCTTCGGTAAGAAGTCGTCCTTCGATATCTGCTGGATTTACGGGGGAAGTTGTTAGACAGACATTCTAGGGTCTTAAAAAGAGGGAGTGGTAGAAAGTTCTTGTCAAAAAACTCGTCTCGAAAAGTAAGTATATCAACATACTGCCAGATCTTTCGTCATGCAGCATTGTTATAAAAACAAAGTCTTCTTATAGCTATTAATAGGAACCACTTTTCAACACAAGGTTTTCGATTCAAGGATAATCTTGCCTTGTTAATTAAGTGGCCTATTGAAAATTAGCCGTGGGTACGAAATAACTCTATTGTGTAATATATGTTATTCTTGTTCGAGGGCGCTGAAAAATATTACGTTTTGAAAAATCACGCAAAATATAGGTAGATGTTGACTATATTTTTTCAAGTTATCAAACTACGCTACGCTATATTCAATATTTGCTATAACAAACATTATTTATATATCATTACCCCAAAATAACAACCATACAAAATTGCTCTCTATAATCCGCGATCACAGATCCCTATTTATCAGGCCACCATTTCACACAACTTTAACCTCTATGTCCTGCATAATAAAAGTCACTAGAAAAGGGGATTAAATGTGACACGTGGCGATCCTTACAACCATTTCTGATTATCGTTGGTTCCCCAACATTTAAGGTTCTTAGCAGACGTGCAACTTTTAGTATCAGCAATCTGTAAATTGGCAACTTTTTAGCGTAAGTACATCGTTATTTGTGATACTACTTTTGGTAAGCGGGTATAGCAATTTATATTAAATCGGCCAAAAACCTTGTTGCGAGTTTGGTGCCATCAGTAGCGTCCATTAATTACTATAATCTACATTCGGTCGCCATCGCAAAATCTCGCATTTCAGCCGTTGTAGATGTGTGAGTGGATACCGCGAATCGGCAAACGAAAAGTGAGGTGTTCTAGGATAGGTCTAGCAACTATTTTCGCAGGGTGACAGTTGGATGAGTGTTGCCGAGAAAGGAGGAATCTATGTCCAGTTGTTGACTGTTGAAGGCTGATGATGTGGCACTTTTTAGATGCTGTCCCTCGCGACTCGCTAAATTACTTTCAGTCGCAGTATAAAGATTCCCAGAAGCTCCTTATTCGCAGTTCACTGCAAAAAGGACTGTCTGATAGGCCCTAAAGGATTCGCAGTAAGCTGTCTGACCTATTTCAGGCTGTAGGTACGTGGGCTGGTGAGCTGCGACTACGAGGTCGTTGATCTGCGCGGCCTTACGAATGCATTAGTAAAGAAACAATCGATCGCTTCTTTTATATTAATGTGACTTGCCAAGTTCGTTATGATCTCCTTTGTTATTGGATCACTGAAACTTTTTAAGATCGTTTTCTAAAATATGTTATTATCTAGGTATTTTTGTAAACAAATGCTGGCTGTTCCCTCTATAGTTCATTGCTATTATTTGCGCGTATTTTAATCAATTGGATGAAATGACCAAAACTGGATTCACGTAAATAAATAAGACTGCCCTTACTCTTAGATAAGGGCAATATTTAAAATATTTTTAAATTATTGTTAGTTATTGTTATTTTAAAGGATTTGTTTAGTTAAAAAATATTACATAGCTACTAGAAAGGTATGCATAATTATTTAAAAGATTATCAAAGTAATTTTACTAAGCATGATAAATTAATTTTATTTCTCGAATAAATAAATTCTAATGTCATAAAAAATCCATTCAATTTTTCCATGTCTGGATTGAATTAATTAATATGAATATTTTATATGGATCACTAGGCGCCAAAAAACGATAATTTATGCACAGAAAAAAAACTCAACAGGTATTGTGATATTTGGTGATTCCTTGTTATGCTTGGTTCGTAGATGGTTCGTAGCACCTCGTAGCGCGCAGGCGTCTACGAAGTGCTACGTCCGGCGCGACGTAGCATCATTATTGCACTTCTCAACCAAACCACAAAGCCACTGTTTACGTTACACTTCACCACCATACTGGGTATTACGTCATCTAATTAACTGATTTTATTTTTAATGAACAGGTAAAACACTTTTCCTAAGATATTGCAAGTCACTGAGACGTCAAGGGCAAAGTCCGCACAGTACAAAGGGCTTACTCACCATAGTCGGCAGGCAGGTCCTGAGTTTAAACAAGATCTGGCGCTGCTCCGACTCCTTATCGAAGATATGGAGCCTGGGACCGCTCTTCAGGGAGCACAACCGACAGAGGTCGGTGAACGCCGTGAAATTGAGGTCCTCGGGCTCGGTCATCGCGAAGCACCTGATGAGGAGGTCAAGGAGGCAGGAGTTGTCCATGTATACGGCGGTGGTTCTCGGGTGGCGGGAGACAGGGTCAACGTCGCATGTCGCGGGTGCAGGCGTCGGGGAGGCGTCGCTCCGCCGCTGCGTCCGGGGGGCACTGTGGGGCCCGCGCGCGGCCCCTACGCCCCCGGGCCCTCGCCCCCTCGCGCCCCCGCGCCGCACGCAGCCCCGCTGTGCCCTCGCCCCCCTCCGGCTGAGGGGTGGCGTCCGCGGAAAACGCCAGTTTTCCCATTTAATGTCTCAGAATGTCTGTTTATCGATATGCAATTGATTTTATTGTTTGTTTGCGTAGGTTGTCTGTCTTTGTCGTTTTTGAACATGGTTTAGATGGCTATGGAATCGGAAGAAGTGTGTAGGTGTTAGGTTATTAATTCACTGAGCTTATTATAATAGTAAGACTAAGAAATCTATAGCAAATGAATTTAATGCAAGCACATTAATTACTTATTAGAAAAATATTTAACAGATATTTTTCAGATTTTCTTAATACTTTGTCTTACTAAAGAAGCGATTTTAAGCTGCCTGGCCACTTGGCGCGGAGCGGAGATAAGATGAACGGAGTTTTTATGCAATTCGATTAGTTGGCTCCGCTCCTCTTTTCTCCGTTCCGCGCCATGTGGACAGGCAGCCTAAGGCACTCAAAATCTGCCCTTGTCTCGCGCACATAGGCATTTAGTATACACATTACGAAATTATCTTCCAAGTTTCTTTAAAAACATTTTCAACATCAAACAACAAAAGCCGCCTGTACACGACCTTATTAACATATTCACGATCTATTAACATTATATTAAGGCCTTGACAACAAGTATAAGTTGATACACGGTGACATACTAAACTACATTTACGTACTGAATTTGGCATACATTTTTGACATTTGAATAGACAAGCAGCGCTGTTAAAAAGTGTCAAGAAGAATTGGTCGTTGTGGACATTCGACCTCTTTTCATGACCTACTTGAACGTCAAGTGTTCTGTCATTATTCATTAAAATTTTCTACGAAAACACAGAACTATAATTATAAATCATGTCTAACGCTTCTTCGGACACTGATGCTGATTACCATACTTATTCGGAGCGGACCCTGGCTATCATCAAGCCGGAGGCCTATGACGATGCAGAGGCGATTATCAACACCATTATAGATCATGGTTTCACTATCCTTGCGGTTAGTACTTGTGATCATGTTATACACCTCCACTCAGCACGGAGATATCTTGATTTGACAACTGCTAGAGCGCATTTTCAAGACACAAACAAACCAAGCGTGTCACCGTTTATTCGCAATACGGCTCACGTGTCGTACGGATATTGAATGGCGAAAATGACAGCAGATATCCGCTTACCACACACTTTCGGCACCACGAATTCCGCTTACCGCACACTTTCGGCACCACGAATTTTAGTAGTACTGTCGTTTAGCGTCAAGAGCTGCAATTCAATGCTCTGTGAGGTTGCTTTAACCTGCTACCGCCAGTTGCAGGTAAAAGTAAACTATTCATTAAATACTTTGTTTGCTTCCTAGATTGGTTTGCAGAGAGAGCAATGTAGGTACTAATCAATCATCAATCATTGACGAGATCTTAAAAAAAAAACATTTTATTTTTCAAAGCAAAACGTAAGTAGTCCTGCTCAAACTTATTAATTCATCATCATCATCTGCCTTTTAATGTTCCTACTGCTGGGACACAGGCCTCCTCTCTGTGAGAGGGAATGGGCCGTAATCCACCACGCGGGCCCAGTGCAGGGCATGGTGGATGTCACATGTCTTCTTATTAATTATTTAATGCTATTTTAACTTAGGCTTATTTAAGGATTAGGACTACCTAACACGATTGCTTTTGTTAGGAGTTCCCGTAGATGCCTTCGATCACGCTACGAGAATAGAAACAGTTCAGCTCGCCTACATATGTACGCGGGCAAGAACGTAGAACCATACTTAGGGTTCAATGAATGTGTCTATTTATTTTTAGATACTATGAGCCCGACAAGAGAAACAACCTTGTTGCAATAAGTTAACAGAAAATTTTGAATAATATTTCGCACAACGCGACGTAGGAATTGATCTCTCTTTCATACAAAGCAAGCGATCACTAGGCCAACAGAGCGTCTAGATACTGAAAATTGACATTAGAATATTGAAGATGTCAAAGAACCCGACTGCAAAGAAGAACTAAAAAGATTAAATTAAGATCACTTTTTTGAGGACTCCGATGGCAGTAGGTGGCAGTTATTTTGGTTCAATCTCTGAATTTGTACCACCAAATGTAAGGCAATCTGATAAAACTTATGAAAAATATAACAAAAGTGCTTATACAATCAAAAGCATTCAAACAAAACAATATAACTGTAGATATAATAATGGTAGCTTTATCTGGGCATTCATCTCGTCGCTCTATTATTGCTGAACTATTAAACACAAATGTCGCGTCACATGCGAGTGCTTTAGTGTTTATTAATCTAATACTATTAAACGAGCAATTCTTGTATATATATATTATATAATCTGAATCTCGGAAACGGCTCCAACGATTTTCATGAAATTAAGTATGCAGGGGGTTTCGGGGGCGATAATTCGATCTAGCTAGGTTTGATTTATAAAAAAGGTCGTTTACTCTATTTTCACCCAAGCAGATCTTGGTCGCCCAGGTACTGTTGTATTAAAAAACTGAGTTAATATAGGCCACAATTATTTTACTTTAATCTCAGTACCACAAAAACATAATAGGTATGTTTAGTACAGGAAAATCTCTTAAATGTCTTTGGCATATGTATCTGGTAGATGGGATGTTCGTCCTTTTGGGCTGTGTAGAATAAATGTAGATACTTTCCGTACTAGACTTCTATATCTTTATTTATTAAGGCTGTTTAACATCGTAAAATACATACGTCTGTTATGTGCCAAATCAATATTTTTCTGAAAAAAAGTACTTATCTCAAATCGAACACTGACTCATTGAATAAGAGGTCTGCCTTCCACATTACAACACTTAGGCATCTTTGATTTCATCTTGAACTTTCGGTGCTATTTAATATTGATTATTTAAAAAATACTTAAGAACATTGGATATTTCTAGCAATCCACCTTTCAGCTTTTACCAAAGCACATCGGCCTTTCTAGGCCAGTAAGCAGACGGATGGGTGACTGCTATAACATTATTAATAGACAGGAGGGTCTGCCCATCCCCGCAGCCGCTTCAAACGACACCCCCAGTAGCGGTAGGGGGTTATATTTACGGTGTGCGTTTTCTTTTTTAACAGATTTTTTTCACACTAGTATAAAGTAGGCAACTTATACTTAACATCACACCAATGTGATATAGCACCATTTTGATGGTTAGAAGTTTAAAAGAAAAATATTTTTGATACAGTTTTCGATTCATATCCGGAACATTTTTATGTTAGCCTACCTACACTGTCCCACTGTTGGTTGAAGACTTCCCCCAAATCCTTTCTAAGTATTATTTTCTGCCTAGAACTTATCTCTGTAAAATAAGTTTCAGGAATGGGCCAAATAGAAGATTATTGTTAACTTGCTCATCATCATCTTCCTGCCCTTGTCCCATGTTACTTGGGGTCAGCGCAACATGTTTTCTTCTTCCATACCGTCCTGTCTCCCGTCTCGCCATCACTGACTCCATTTTCTTTCATATCACTCCTCACACAGTCCATCCATCTTTTCTTTGGCCGTCCCCTCCCTCTCCATCCGTCCACATTTATATTCATAACTCTTTTAGTAACATGCGTTTCATCCCTCCTCATCACATGAACGTACCAGGACAAACGGTTTCCTTTCAACTTTTCTGTCTCTGGCGCCACGTTCAGACTTCCTCTAACATGCTCATTTCTCACTTTATCCATTCTCGTCACTCCGCACATCCATCTCAACATTCTCATCTCTGCTACATGTTATCTCTTTTCATCCATCTTTTCCACAACCCAACATTCTGATCCATATAGTACGACAGGTCTAATTATGGTTAATTTACTCATTTAGTAAAATGTCTCTAATTAGTAGCCGATCTTGCATTCCTATTTTAAATACAATCTTGTTCATTTGACGAATTTTCAAAATTAGTAAATATAATACGGCATCTACTGACGAAGATTATCCCCTCATGGCTAAACTTCTCACACAGGGGTTTGAAATATTATGCAGAATAATATCGACTTGGAAATGTTCTCCTTCCTTTATAAAATTAAGTATATTCAAAAGGGTTTAGTAAAAGTTTAATAAAAGGAAAAAATAAGTTCCTTGTAGCTTCATTCATTTCTAAATCTTGAAATAAAATTTTAATGTTATAATAAAACAGTTTTTCTGTTTTCCTTAAACAGTCTCTTTCTGAATGCCCCAAAATGTATTTGAACGAAGACAATGCAAAAAAAAAACAGAACATGAGAGCACGTAAATTAAAATAAAAGGAGAGTGACCATCCCCTCATGTCCGAATTTGACGCGTGCCGCGGGCATCGGAAGGGTTGTGTGTGATATGCAAACTCGTACGTATCGATATTTAGCGAAATTCAAGAGGGTCCGTAGTGTCAGTAAAATAATTCTGTACAGAAAGCTTTTTTAGATGGTTTGAGCAACCATATGTATGAATGAATAAATAAACGAAGCACAAGGAGTTATGTAAAGAAAGTAGCAAGTAAAAAGAAAGACTTTATTCTTTTTATTTTATCTGATGTATATTATTATTTATTTAGAATGTTGTGTGTCTTTTAGTCTGTGCTTAATAAATGTATTTTCTTCCTTTCTTTTCTTTCAAGTGGTCCTGGGAGCAAAGCGTGAGTTTAAAATATAACAATCACCAGCTTCTGTGAGCGGCTTCGCCGGCGCGAAAGTCTCAAATTATCAGTGTTTATCTACTATATTATGCATGTATTATACATATAACCATCCTCTTGAATCACTCTATCTATTAAAAAAAAACCGCATCAAAATCCGTTCCGAAGTTTTAAAGATCTAAGCATACAAAGGGACAGACAGACAGCGGGTAGCAATTTTGTTTTATACTGATAAACTTCCATTTTATATTTGTGACATTAATGATTCTTCGAATTGATGGCGCTTTTGTTAGGCCATCTTAAACCCTTTTTGCTAGTAAGTAGCAAGTTGAAGACGTTATCGGTGATGCACGGTTCCCATATCTTAATATATATAAATCTCGTGTCACAATGTTTGTCCTCAATGGACTCCTAAACCACTTAACCGATTATAATAAAATTCGCACACCATGTGCAGTTCGATCCAACTTGAGAGATAGGATAGTTTAAAAGGGTAGGGTAGGTAGGGTAAGGAAGGGTAGGGTAGCGTAGGGTAGGTAGGGTAGGGTAGGGTAGGTAGGGTAGGGTAGGGTAGGGTAGGGAGGGTAGGTAGGGTAGGGTAGGGTAGGGTAGGTAGGGTAGGGTAGGGTAGGGAGGGTAGGTAGGGTAGGGTAGGTAGGGTAGGGTAGGGTAGGTTAGGGTAGGGTAGGTTAGGTAGGGTAGGGTAGGGTAGGTAGGGTAGGGTAGGGAGGGTAGGTAGGGTAGGGTAGGGTAGGGTAGGGTAGGTAGGGTAGGGTAGGGTAGGTAGGGTAGGTAGGGTAGGGTAGGTAGTGTAGGTAGGTAAGTAGCCAATTGACGGGAGCGAAGCACCGGGGGTCAGCTAGTAAATACATAAATATCTAAAATTATCTCCAAATATTGTGTGCGATTTAGTCTGAAATCGTCAATACGATTTGAGCAAGCGTGGTGATTAATAGTCGCACCTTCTTTGTATGAGAAGATATCTTTCCCTGTTGTGGGACAGGCGGGTATTATAAGCTTTTTAGAAAGGAGTAGATATTATTAAGGTAAGTAGCGATATATTTCATAAGTACAAAGTCCAGGCATTCCATACCTACCTTACATTTCACAAATACTCTCTTTCGCATTTCGCATTCTTTCGTCGTCCGGCCACCCCTCATGTCCGAATCGAACTAGCCGCGTGCCTCGGGCACTGCAAGGGTTGCGTGATATGCAAAACTCATATCGACAATAGCAGAGTTGAAGCGGGGCGCCTTCATTATTCCGCGTCACAAGCAACCCTCTTTAGAAATAGGGATGACACGCTTTCATTGTTGAGTTATTTTTTGGGGCTTTGATTAGAGCACGAAATAAGTGTAAACTATAGATAATGAAGCTATGGAAACTTTCGGAATAATCCAGTCAAATATCGACTGGATTATTTTATTATATTTATCAAAAACTAGAGAAAAATAAGACACAGTAAGTGTGTTAAAATCTAAGATAAACAGAGACAGCACTACATAAATCTGACGTCACTATGAAGAACAATGGATGTTTTGCGTGACAAGGAGCACATGTTAAAAGCGTGTATTTACTCCAATATTTTACTGATTTTCTTTTATTTTAGAGATTAGATTTTTGTTATTAATCATTTATGTACATTTTTTTATAGTAGTCAAATACCTACATTATATCAATACATTTCTTATAGTGTGATCATTTGTCCACAAAAACCATTTATTATGTTTCTATAAAACAAAAATAAAAATAACTGTACTGCGATCGACAACCCTACGTCAGCGGCAGATCTTTGAGCCCCAGCTCTCGTGTCGGTCACCGCTGCGCTGTTATCTATGGCAACCATAGAAAAAAACTAATTACGACTCCCCATTGACGTTTAGAGGGGACACTGTTTATCAGCGCCCATGATAATAATTGCTATTTGCATACGCTCTGGTTTATTTTAAGTCACTATTATTACATAAGGATCATATTTTCTAGAAGTGTTTTCTTCGTGTCAGCTACAGCCGGGTTTTTATATTGAGAATTAAGAACGACTTATCTGACAGAAGTAAATACGAAAGGACATCAAACATAAAAAAAAAAATAGGGCGTTTTTCTCAATGTCAGATATTCATTATTTATTTATTTATAGCCTAGGAATATTTTACAGTTCAATTTTATTCCAAGCAATAAAAAAGGTATTCAATATAATCATACTTATACAAATAAAAATACACTTATAAATATTATAAAATTGTAAATACACTTATTGATGTGTAAATATTACCTACAGTACTTGCATGATAGCGTTGTGGACTTTTACTTTGATTCATCGTTGCCAACATTTTTGCCTACTAAAAGAATATTATTTTTTATATTTCAAAGACCAAGCAGTCTTTGAAATATACTCGTAATAAAATTATATAATAACACACGTAATCATCCTCCTAGCTCTGCATGATTAAATTAATCGCCCCCAAATAATATGTGACGCACCCCTAGCTTAAAGATTACCTCTGCGTAGATGCTGCGTAGCAACTGTGCAGCGATTTGAAAGAAAATCGTGCTACGCGCTACGCCGTAGGTTGCTACGTGCTACGTTCTCGTAGGCACAAGAAAGGTTTTAAGTTTGTTGGTAGTTAATGAAGGTATATTTTTAATAAAATTCGACTACATTTAGTATACCTTACCTAACTTTATTCCAGCTTGCCGTTCTCTAAACAATAGTTTGTGAACTAAGAGGGCACTTTAAAGGTTTTTATTTGAACTCATGGTAAAGATTCACAGATAGTATACTGACAACTTTGCTAGAGAAGTACGTGTTGCATACGAATTTGAACCTTATCGTTAGCAAAATAAGAATAAATAAAAATAATTTAGGATCGTAAAGTCAAATTGCAATCTTGCCCCTTAAATATTTTTTTATTATTGCCACCCACAGAAGCGCGAAGTCCGCCTGACTCCTGAGCAAGCAGCTGAGCTGTACAAGAACCACTATGGTAGCCATCACTTCCCCCACCTCGTCGCTCACATGTCCAGTGCACCAATCATTGCGCTTGTTCTCTCCGCTAAGAACTGCATTGCGAAGTGGAAGACTCTGATGGGACCTGCTATGTTAGTATTAGTCAGGTGTTATGCCCATTTTCACCAACATTAGATGACAGCTAGACTGTTTAAATAAGTGCACGTTGTTTTTTGTTGAAAATGCAACAACGTGCAGTTATTTAAGCAGTCGTTTGCGCCTAACGTGAAAGCCAATAGCGTTCTTTTAATGAAGCATCGCCTTGTAGGTACATTAGTGAAAACGAGGTTTTAAGTTTTTATATTTGTTTTTTTTTTTTTTTTTTTTTACTTTTGATGGGTTTGCTCTTGACTCTAGTCTAGGTCAATGACAGAGACAGAGTCGACGATGGAGTGAGCTTACCCAGCAGAAGCCTGTTCACTCTAACTTTGAAGAGATTCGGGTTAAATGCGTTCGGAAACACTGACGCAGGTAGTGAGTTCCATTCATTCGCTGTGCGCATTATAAAGGATGTTTGGAAGCGCTTGGTGCGAATTGGTGGAATGGCAACAAGGTAAGGATGGTAACTTGGAGTGCGTCTAGATGTCCGATGGTAGAAGGGGGCTGGTGGGATAAGATCGTGGAGTTCTTGAGCACACTCACCGAAGTACAGTCTGTAGAAGACCGACAAGCAGGCAACCTTGCGGCGATGAGCCAAGCTTTGTGGTGGTTTAGTAGATGTATTTCGCTTTTTCCACCGAGTAAAATACCTAGATTAATAAATAAATAAGTGGAGGCCTCCTACCTACGCTCGCGTAAAAAACTAGTAGGTAGTCTAGTAGTAGCTACTTACATAGATATTATTATTGAATTAAACGAAATATCATTATGAAATGATTACCTATGAGAGTAATAAATGGTAGTTACCGACCTTGTAAGATTTAAAATAAGTATAATCTAATATATAAAATTCTCGTGTCACAGTTTTCGTTGCCATACTCCTCCGAAACGGCTTGACCGATTTTGATGAAATATTTTGTGCTTATCCGGTATCTATGAGAATCGGCCAACATCTATTTTTCATCCCCCTAAATGTTAGGGGTAGTCCACCCCTAAATTTATTTTTTTATTTTTTAGACAAAATTTTTAATTTCTATTTTTTTTATGATACAACATACAAAAATACATACAATCCTCAATTTTCACCCTTCTACGATCAACCCTTATTTTTTAATAGCCATTTTAGTAATTTAATCATTTTTGGGACTATGTAGGGTAGGTAGGGTTGGTAGGGTTGGTATGGTTGGTAGGGTTGGTAGGGTTGGTAGGGTTGGTAGGGTAGGTAGGGTAGGTAGGGTAGGTAGGGTAGGTAGGGTAGGTAGGGTAGGTAGGGTAGGTAGAGTAGGTAGGGTAGGTAGGGTAGGTAGGGTAGGTAGGGTAGGTAGGGTAGGTAGGGTAGGTAGGGTAGGTAGGGTAGGTAGGGTAGGTAGGGTAGGTAGGGTAGGTAGGGTAGGTAGGGTAGGTAGGGTAGGTAGGGTAAGTAGGTTAGGTAGGGTAGGTAGGGTAGGTAGGGTAGGTAGGGTAGGTAGGGTAGGTAGGGTAGGTAGGGTAGGTAGGGTAGGTAGGGTAGGTAGGGTAGGTAGGGTAGGTAGGGTAGATAGGGTAGGTAGGGTAGGTAGGGTAGGTAGGGTAGGTAGGGTAGGTAGGTAGGGTAGGTAGGGTAGGTAGGTAGGGTAGGTAGGGTAGGTAGGTAGGGTAGGTAGGGTAGGTAGGGTAGGTAGGGTAGGTAGGGTAGGTAGGTAGCGCGTTTTTATGGCAAAACAAAGTTTGGCGGGTCAGCTAGTTAAAATATAATATTTACAATTACAAAACTAGAAAGAAACCCAAGTAGGTAGAGGCGGTAGCCCTAACGCGTGTTTACGTGAAGTGCGCTTGTAGGTAATTATTTCAAGGACAAGGCCAAGTCACAATACTGTTAGGTATCATTACCCTGATAGTGTCTATAAAATATCAATTTTTATTTTAAAAGTAGGTAAGTAATCTGGCATATATTTAACAAAGTGTTTAATGTACTGAATCAACATGTTATATGTTTAGAAATATGTAATACATCTATTTTATAACAATAACATCACTACATTAACTGTCTTCCTACTTATAAAATATTAGCTTTTACCCGCGGCTTCGCTCGCAGTAAAGCCATTATAAATATATATATGTTTTTTTTAATAAGAAGTATCCTATGTTACTTCTAATACCTCCAAGAATATATGTACAAAGTTTCATGATGATCGGTTCAGTAGTTTTTGCGTGAAAGCGTAACAAAGAAACTTACATTGACATTAATAATATTAGTATGATAAGTGAAAATAGCACTAAATACTTTGATGTTTTACCCACTTTATAGATTTTTAAAAGTATTTTTAGTTTTAAATATGGTTATGATCGTAATTAAAAGACCTGCTTATTCATTGTATGAAACACTTCCTTAAACATTATGATAACACCAGTTTATTTAACACACGCTGACACGTAAGTATTGTTGACTGTGGGAGGGTATGCTGTCTTAATAACGAAGTAGAACACAATCTCTTTCTATAATTTGTTACAAGTGGCACGTAATATTTCCAAAATGACTGGTGACTATTAAATCAGCCACCAACTTCTGTAAATTCACCAGGTCGCATGGAAGATATCCATTATCCAGCCCCAGTAACCAACAGAGTTATTCAACCGCTGGTTCTACACGTCAGTACACAATCTGACTGTATTTCTCTGAAACAAAGAAATGAAACAGGTGTCACTTTATGTTGAAGTATATAAAAAATATGTTTGCTTACGTCACGGCATGAGTAATGTATAAAAACTAATGTATAAAATCAGAAAAATACACTTACTGCTATATTATTATTTAATCTCTGATGCCAACATTCTCCTCTTGCAAATAGATTAATAAGGTACCGTATGGTCTCGGACGTAAAGGATTTCAGCATCCCATATCTTCCCGTGGGTATCGTAAGAGTCGACTAAGGGAAACGATAGAGAATGGGCAGCAGCGTTTTCTGTGAACTTTATCAACAAACTGTGATCGCCAACCTGCCTGCCAAGCGTGGCGATTACGGTAAACCCTCCAAACCAAAATGAATAGCACAACAAAAGAACGGTCTCGAGTGCCTGGCAGCCCGTCTACCCTCGACTACGGTAGCGGGCGAGGAAATGTCGTGACAAGGGGTGCGAAGAATCGCCGGAGTGGTCCCGGCTATCCCAATAAAAACCGTTGACTGTACCTGGCAACATACAACACGAGATCACTCCGGACCGACGAAAAGATAGCCGAACTCGAGAAAGAATTAGGCAGGTTACGACGGAGTATTATAGGGTTATCTGAATTCCGAAGAGAGGGGGAGAACTCGATAATCCTCAAATCCGGTGTGACCGGCAGTTCAAGGGCGGTGTGGGGTTTATCGTCTACAAGTCCCTTGTGAACAACGTGGTGAAGATCGAGAGTGTGTCGGCCAGGGTGGCGTGCCTTATTCTCAGAATATCCTCACGATATTCGCTGAAGGTCATACAGGTCTACGCACCGACCTTAGCACACCACGACGACGAGGTAGAGACCATGTATGTGGATATCTCTAGAGCCATGCATGGTTTCAAATCTCACTTCACCGTTTTCATGGGGGACTACAATGCGAAACAGGGCAAACGAGACGAGAATGAGCTGAAAGTGGGGCTATTTGGAGTTGGAAGTCGGAACCACCGAGGTCACCAACTATCCAGTTTTATGGAGAAGGACGGTTTCTATATGATGAACTCCTTCTTCAGAAAGCGTGAGCACGGGATTTGGACCTAGTAGATCTCTGACGGTGCAAATAAAAACGAGACCGACTTCATCATGTCAACCAAGAAGCAAATGTTCAATAATGTCTCCATGATCAATTCGGTGAAAACCGCGAGCGATCACCGCATGGTAAGAGGCACGTTGAACATTAATATCAAGCTTGAAAGATCTCTACTAACGAAGTCTTCGATCCGTCGAGCACAGATCCTGATCCAAAACCCTGAGAGCTTTCAGCTCGAACTCCAGAATCGTTTCGAGTGCCTGTAATAGGGAGCTCCGTCGACGACTACAGCGATGGGTACGTGGAAGCTGTACATACAGTTGGGTCTTAAGTTTATCAAGACCCACCGTACAGATAGAAACAAAACGCTCTCTTGATCCTACTCTCAAGCTCATGAAGAAGAGGCGTGAGATGATACTGCAGTCTTCAAACGATGCGTTTAAATACCGGCAGCTAAATTCAAAGTCCTTAGCGACCTCCACCGCTATAATATCGAAAGTATTAAAGACGCGATTGAGCGGAATATGGGCTGCAAGGGTTTTGCAAGAGAACTGACTTTTGGGTAGAGCCAGCTCAAGAATTTGAATTGGATAGGAACGCTTATTTGTCTTTCAATTACGCACTTATTACAAGTTAGGCGAAAATATTACCAATTTAGATTTTTTTTATTTGAGGAATGTGTCCATCTATAGTTATTTAACAAAATACAAGAAATACTTATTGAATAGATTCTAAATTGAAAGCAAACCAATATTGACGACACGGTTGGAGCAGTAGTTGAGCGATCGGCTGCTGCGCTGCCTGCCGCGGTTTTGATTCCCGCACGGATGGTTGCTCCGGATCTGGGTGTCTTGTGTATGTGAGATTAAATGTTTGTAAACGCACCCACAATACAGGAAGAAATTCCAAGTGTAGGGCAACGTTTTCAACTTGTTCGTCTCAGCCTCATAGGCAAACCATGAGACCAGATCTACTTGAATATAATACTTAAAATAAGTTATTATTAGTAGCAATGATACTAATTATATTACAATATTCTGATAAACCTTAAGTCTTACAGTATAAAAATCAAAATTGTATAATAATATAAAATATAAAAACATATATTTTGTCCCTAGGGTGCTTGAGGCTCAAGCGTACTGGCCAGATAGCCTGCGGGCGTGCTACGGTCGGCGCACTAAGTACGGAGACTACTTCAACGGCATCCATGGCAGTGACAACCACGCTGATTCGATTCGAGAGATTCATTTCTTCTTTCCTAATAGTAAGTTCTTAACCGGACAGGTAAAAGTAAATAAAGGCTAATAAAGCCTTTATTTACTTTTACTTGTCCGGTAATACAGACTATTCAAATCTTACAAGTTAAATGTGACCCACTTCCCAGCAGAGTCCGATCGGATTGAAATTTTACACTCGTTTATTTCTCGTACTATGGTTTTTTTCATTTAAAAGCTTCTGTTTATTTGAAATATTCGTCTAAGCCTGATCTTTCTCCGGTCGTGACAGGTTGCCCTCCCATCAGGTAATGAAAATGATAGAATGAATCTGTGTTTGCGTACAGACAGGGTCGTGCAGTATTTGAATTACTTGTAATTAAAATGCGTAATTGAAATACAAATACATATTTGGTATTTGTAATTCAATTAAATAGGTACTTCTTAAAAATGTAATTTGAAATCGGTATTTCAAATACCTGACGCTGAGGTATTTTATAAATAGCATTTCAAATACTATGGCTTCAAGATACATTTGAACATAAATACTTTTGGCGATCTTAATAATGGGTGCGTTCTGCAGAAAATAGCGCTCGATGGCTTTCGTAAGCAAAATGGCGACCGCTAAATATGTCAATCTTTAAAGTTGGCAACACCGCACCTGTACTCTACAGTCGGAAATAGCTGTTAGCTGACTCACCCTAAAAATGAACGGATTTAAACCCTCTACCTGTTGTTGTTCATTAAGGGTCATAAAATTTGTATGAGTTTGTCAGAATAGCGCAGCTACTCGATGAACAAATATAATAATAATACAGATACGCAAATTTGATCTTTAAAACGTTAGCGTTAGGATATGTATAACTACTTGTTACGGGATTTTGATTTTTATGCTGTAAGACTAATGGTTTATAAGTGTATTGTTGCTACTGATATTGCTACTAATAGCTTATTTTAATTATCATATTCAAGTAGATCTGGTCTCGTGGTCCGCGTATAAGGCTGAGACTGCTGTGCTAGTTCAAATACTTCGTCGAGGATATTGTTTTCTTCAATTTAGAATTTCATTCATTTTGGAAAGAACTATAGACGGACACATTCTTCAAATATAATATGTCTTAACTGGTAATATTTTTGTCTACTTGTAATAAGTGGGTAATTGAAAGACAAAAATGCGTCTTCATTATAAAACTGGTATTCAAATGTTAAGAAGGTAAAAAGTAGGAAAATAAAATGAACCGTGACAATAAAGCTAACGCCAGTCCACGCACAATTGCAGTGACTACGCGCGAAAATTTTTACCTTGCCTTATTAAATTGCGAAAAAAAACGTCTTTTGCCGAATTCTTGTTTTATAATTTTATTATCACGGCTCAATTGTAAAATAATCTAAGTATTTGCACGAGGAGAATGTTGGCATCACACAGATTGCTTGGAGACTTAATAATAATATAGCAGTAAGTGTACTTTTACAATTTCATACTTCGTTTTTATATCTAAATATTCCTTATGTTCCTGTTTCATTACTTTGTTTCAGAGAAATACAGTCAGATTGTTGAAATAAACTTGGTTACTGGGGCTGGATGTTTTCCATGGGACCTGGTGAACTTATAGAAGTTGGTGGCCGATTT
This sequence comes from Orthosia gracilis, assembly GCA_947562075.1. Lineage (NCBI taxonomy): Eukaryota > Metazoa > Arthropoda > Insecta > Lepidoptera > Noctuidae > Orthosia > Orthosia gracilis. The sequence continues at coordinate 33,461,157 of OX387266.1, forward strand.
AATAGTCACCAATATTTGGAAATATTACGTGCCGCTAACAATAAATTATAGATGGCTTTAGTTGGTGTGTGTGAAATAAACTGTTGTTACAATAATTTCTAAGGAAGTGTTTCATACAATGAATAAGCAGATCCTTTTCACGATCATAACCATATTTAAAACTAAGAATACTTATAACAAATCTATAAGTAAAGTAGGTAAAACATTGAAGTATTGAGTGTTATTTTCACTTATATTTTATTTATAAGTACGCATGAAAGTTAATGTGATGATGTTATTGTTATAAAATAGAAATATTACTTATTTGTGTGTATGTTGCTTCACTACATTAAACACTTTGTAAAGTATGTGACAGATAACTTAACTACTTTAAAAATAAAAATGGGTATTGAAACGATGAAACTGTTTTTTGTCGCGATATCAACTTAAATCAGCCTTATCATAGGTAGTTTGTATGCTAAATTATTTTATATGTTTTACTTAGCTTTAAATATATATGACAAGTAATTATTTAATATTAATATTGAATAAAATAGTTATCATATTCATTATTGATTTCATTTCTGTTGTTATTTGTATTTAAATAGTCAATTTCAATTAACTGTTTTAATTTATTATAAATAATATTTTGAATTCATAAAACATAATTTAGGCGGCTAGGAATGGAAAAGAAATAAATATTGCATTAGATTATTAAGATGTTTTACCAAAATTTAAAAATATATGCTATGATTATTGGAAAGAATATTTAAATAAACGGTCATTAGAGTAATGTTTATGGTATAAAATCATACAGTGTGAACCTCTTCGCGTGCCCTGGTTCATGAATAGTGATGCTAGTAGAAAACATTGTTACTGCTCTTAGACTCAGATCTGAACACATTCCATGCAAAAAAATGCATTCATGATGAAGAAAATCGCTTCACCCAATTGTGAGGAATGTGGAGTTGTCGAGGACCTACAACATTTATTGATGGAATGTTTTCAATATGAGTCCAGTAGAAATAATTTAGTAAGGTCACTGAATTTGAACAGAACTGAGGTAGGCATGTTCCATACTTTTCTATCCCAACCAAATGACGACGATGCGAAGGATTTGTTCAAATTCACGGTCCACGTTTTGTGAAAGTACAATTGTTTAGGATACGATGGGACTGACATACGCTATGCGCAAAATACCCTATAAATAAATAAAGAAAGAAAAAAATAACATAATTGAATATTGTAACATAAAGCAACAAGTAGTGGAAGGTTAGTTTTAAACTCGCAACCATGTTGACAACGTTTCACTGATGCAACCATTGGACCAAATCAACTTACATATACTGTCGAAATTAACAAATCCATTATGTGACAAAACAGTATTCAAAAGCTTACCTACCCTAAACTTTACGTGTTAAAGATCAAATTGGCATAACTGTATTCCATAATATTTGCCTACCTTGAACAAGTCGTTCTACTTCGATAAGCTCGTACTTATCGAATAACACTTATCTACTGCTAATTGCGACGGGAGGGTGGATAATGTAACAGCTATTACCGACTGTACGTCAAATTGTCATAACCTAACACCTGACTCTATTTGATATAAAAGTAGGTACTGTATTTTGTATTTCAAATACACAATTTAAAAATATTTTGTATTTGGTATTTTAAATACATGCGAGATAGTATTTTGTCATTTGTATTTTAAATTACAACCCAGCTCTGCGTACAGACTGATGCACTATGATAGGTAGTATGATAGGTATGATAGGTAGATGCACTATGTCGTTGATGGATAGTCTCCGCTGTGATTAGTCGCCATGACTGAAACTCGGTTAGGACTTAGGTAGAGAGACGGAGACAACACATTGTTGCACTCTTCGCTACACAATTTAAAACACTTTCCTTTATCATACAGCGGGCGTCTAACGCCTCGAGTCTCCTTTTTGAACTGTGATACAATAAATAGGTACCTACTCAGAAAATTTATAAGGTGCTAGTAAGATTTAATCTTACTTAAGGTGCTATGCCTTGTAATACTTTGATTGCTCATAAAGTCCTTACTTAAGATTTTCAGTAGTTAATTCAAACGACTAAAATTTCATTTATTTCCACAGTGAAAATAGGTCCGCTTGTCCGCCGCTGGCAAGTAAATGACTACATTCAGAAGCATCTGACGCCAACCTTACTGCCAGCATTGACAGCACTGGCCCATGAGCGTCCAGCAGAGCCCATCCTATGGCTGGCCGAGCATCTCCGAAGGCATAACCCGAATGAACCCGAGCTCGCGCCTCAACCGTCGGAGCAACGGGACGACATACGATGTCATACGCCTCAACCATCCGAAGAATCACTTGTAAAACACGTAAATATAGCACATAGGCAAAGATCGCCTTTATAAATTGGTAGTGTCACCCACTAATGTGTCTCTTTTTAAAGCTCAATGCGTCTTGTTAACATGTACGATACGGTAAACACCTGTGTGCACCTCGCTGGAACGCGACGCAACTCCCGCCTACCCACGCGGCGGCGAACTTTCGCTTCGGGCGCCAATAGCGAGTGTCGAACGTCTGATTGCCGTCATAGCGGCAGTTAAGTCACAGTATAAATATGGACGAACGGTACGGAAACTACCTACAAACAATCTAAACGGCACACTCGCACAAATATGCGCATCCCTAAGCGGCACGCACTACTGACAGCATCGCGACAACTGCATAAGGACCTCGTCGATGCGCATGTTTGTTTGAGTGTGCCGTTTCGAGCGTTTGTAGGTAGTTTCCGTATTGTTCGTCCATATTTATACTGTGGTTCAGTTGACCTTGTCAAGGTATCAACTATTTTGGCGCACCTCTTGCGCTCCGCGCTCCTGCAACTGCTCCACATAGTGGATACCTACCCTCCTTTATACTGTAGACTTTAGCTCCATCTACCTACAGTTTTCTTATGTTTCTTGTTTTAATAGGTATAGCTTTATTTGGTTGATTAAATAATTTGGAATGTTACTGGTTTTTTTTTCCTCTGCACAAAATTACTTAGTGAGCTAGGCGACTAGGTCCGATTTGTGGATGGCTATTTTTGCGTGCAGTTTGTTTGGGATATATTATTTTACCGACTACATACTGTTACTGTAATTGAGAGTTCGAAAAGGTAATATGAATTAATATAAAAATTGCCTATCGTAATTCGTATTTCGTCCCATCCCTTTGAAGGAGTAAAAAACCTTTGCTTTAGACTAGTGAATATTAGGTACCTACTCGTTTTGTTTGTCATTGATTACATAGGTTCATAGTTCTCTTTAATCTTTCTAGTCATTTTTATCAGTGGGTTTGATCTAGGTCCTTGAGATCATCGGCAAACCTGAAATTAAGGTTACACTAGTCGATCATCCTTCCATACAACGTAATCTAGCGATTACTCCACTGTTTGACGATGTAAGTTTAAAATTAAAATGAGATCAATTTGTCTCATCATTATCTAGCCCTGTATGGAAACAAAAAAGTAAAAAAACAAAATATTTGAAAGTTATGAGCGTCGAAAGTTCCATATTTAAACACTAATTTTAACGCATCTTTGGGCGAAAATAAATACCATAAGAAGGAAAATTGCAAAACGGCCTCCATACATGGATAGATTAGTAATTCAACAATGCAAATAATTTTATTTTGAAAATATACATTGAGTCGATGTTTCATGTTAACTAGACTCAATTATCTGTTTAAAAAATTTTATACCATTCCCCCTATAAAAAGCTTATTTTATTCACTGAAAACAGTGAATAAAAAGCACTTTTAATCACTGTTTTGGTGTTTGAATTTAGAACACACCAATACATCATATTCTACCTCCAACTCAATGCTATACAACCTCCTTGCGCATAAAATACTCGATGCAAACTTCTTGTGCAAAAATTTTCGATTTTCAAACTCCTTTGTCGATTTAATTTTGAGTTTGTTTATATTTAGGATTTTAATAATGATGTTGATTTTGGTCTAGGATATTTAGTGAATACTTATTTAGATTGTAATTCTAGTATTAATTGCATTGGTGCTTGATTAATTATACGTAACGGAGGTGGTCACTGGCGTCTGAAACACACTAGCTCAGCTTAAATTTACAAAAAATGTGGAACCCTGAGGTTTCTAATTTTTCTAAAATTTTAAGGTAATTAACCATTTATTTATTTATTATTATCCCTTGTGCTGTTTGCTTAAATCTTTCTTTTTCTCGTAGTCATGGTATAAAATATAGTATGCAACTCTTGAATAAAACGGATTTATATCGAGGACCATGAATCACTCGCGTCGCTCAGGATTCTAACACTTGAATCACTCCCTGTGGTCGTGATTCAGTTTTTAGAATCCTTCACTTGTTCGTGATTCATCAATGGCCCTCGCTTTAAATCCGTCTTTTATTCACTAGTTGCATAATATACTATTGCGCCCTCGTTTTCGTCCTAAATCATCCTCAATTTCGATACAAATTTGCAAAAGTGCTAATTCGTACGCGAACTAGCTTCTTATTGCTCATCACAGCATCTATCTCATTCGCACGTGTTGTCGGATGAGATAGCATGCATTTTAGGCTCCCAAAATGATTCGGACCGTCGAATAGGGGTCCCTTAAGCGTTCTTATGCATTCCACATCCTTCTTCGACAAATCTTTCACGGTTCGAGCTCAGATTAGAGAAATCTCTAATCTGAGGATTCGAGCAGCTCGTTTGTGGAATGCGTTACATATCTAAGTAAGGCATGCTCAAACATTAGGTACTTACATTAAAACAAAACACTACAAAACGAAAAATAACTTTCTTTTCCGAAGTCGGTGTCTTTTGTATCCATTGTTTTCCGTTATTCGACAACGACTTCGGAAGTAGTTATTTTTCGTTTTGCAGTGTTTTGTTTTGTAAGTCTGTCTGATTTTTTGTTAATTTTTATTTTCTTTTTCTCTTTTTAGTTTTGGTAGGTACCTCCAATAAACATGAAAATCATTTATAGCCAAAGTACATCTCATGACGATTTCAATAAGCCCAAACACGACTAGGATACATTGTTTTATTTCGGAGTTCCAGTGCCTACCGACCGGCTTCAATCATCAGATCAGTTCGATGGTTCCATTTTCATCAGTGCCATTTATTTTAAAGTATTTGCTTCATCATATTCGGTTAACTATTCGAAATATCTTATTGTGATAAACATATATAAGGAGTTCCAGTGGCTATCTGTGGTCTTCTTCATCAGTTCCACTTCACCAATTGATACTTTCCGAGTGCAAATGATTGCATTGTTGTTAATAATACCAAAATCGCTATATATATGCCTATAAATTATTAAGTATATAACTGTCAAAACGGGCCTTTTATTTTTACCCGACTGCCGAAGGAGGGTAATGTGTTTATCAGTCTATTTATGTAAGTATGTACGTATGTATGTATGCATGTATGTATGAATCTATGTGTGTTTGTTCCTATGTGGCGTCCTAGAGACCAAACGCGTTGGCCGATTTTGATGATTCTTGCGTCAATCGATTCATCTTAACCCTGCGAGTGTCACTGGCTGCGATAAGATTGGATAATAGAAAAACAGCGGATTTTGGGCGCCCTATGGTGGGGGACCAAATTTTTTTTTCATCTATACCTATCTTTTGGGGTATCAAATTTTAAGAGGTGATTTCAAAAATATATAACGCTTATATTTTTAAATGTACCTAATTCTAAAAAGTTGAAAATATTAAAAGTTAATTGAAAAAATGTAAAAACCCGACTGCTTAAAAAGCGAACTAAAAAGACGTAAACAAGATGAAAATCTTGCTGTGCAGTCGTGATAAATTTATGGGAAAGCCAAGCGCGATCGCGTCACGTGATCAGTTTATCGGAAAGACAAGCACTATCGCGTCAAGTGATCAATTTACGGGAAAGCCAAGCGCTACCGCTTCACGTGATCAATTTATGGGAAAGCCAAGCGCTATCGCGTCACGTGATCAATTTATGGGAAAGCCAAGCGCTATCGCGTAACGTGATCAATTTATGGGAAAGACAAGCACTATCGCGTCACGTGATCAATTTACGGGAAAGACAAGCACTATCGCGTCACGTGATCAATTTATGGGAAAGCCAAGCGCTATCGCGTCACGTGATCAATCAGTCGGAGGATAGGTACATCTGGTTTTGGTCAACCAGATCGTGAATATGTATCCTCCGACTGCACAGCATGATTTTCATATATTTATAATGAACACATTTATTTATTTCAAAAATGCATATGGATTTTCAGCGGCATAAAACCTCTTTGTTTTTACTAAAAAAAATACTGTATTAACCGGTTAAATTGAAAATTTTCTGTTTACTCGCATATAACTTGCAGAAAGGTATTAATTTAACTTTGTAGGGATATTTCCTTTACGCACTAGTGTGTAATGTTATCATGCACGTGTGTGTTTTAGCTCGGTTTATGGCCCTAAAAGCGATGTAATAAGGCATCACTTTACCAACAAATGTGTTGAAAAATAAATAGAACAAAAACAACAATTTACTTTTCCCAACTTTATTTATAGAAACAGTTTACAAATGAGCTATCACAGGCGTGTAACTACAATGTCGTTGCAAATATACGTTAATAGCGATCGTTACTGATGATTACAACATGACGATTACAAATTATCATGAGTTACAACTTAAAAAAATAAACTAAAATAAAAATATACTTAAAGCCATGTTTACTTCGAAATGCCGTTTAGATTACACTCATTTGATGTTTGTCTAATACATATTACATGATCTGCCAAGTTTTCACAATTATTAATAAATATTTTTACGTGAATCTTAACAACATTATGAAGCAAAAGCTAAATGAAACAAAATCTTATTGTGACTATTTATTTCGCAAATAAGTACACTTCTCCGCGTCAATGTCTAGTTACAAAAATACTTTCATTATTTTTTCAACAATAATCTCACTACCCAATCAATATCTCAACATTTCACAAAAATTTTATTTCTAGCGTTTTATTTTAACACTTATTAAAATTACCTAACCGCAAAAATAGTCACAACATTTTTTGTTAAAACTTATCATTACAGTGATTTGGTAGAAAAATCATGACTTAAGTAAAATTAATATTATAGGAGATTACGAATATCTTCTAAACACCGGTTACGGCATCTGAAATAGAAAAGACATATTAGTATAATAATAATTATTTATACTATATATTTGAATTCGGATTTCGAGATAATTATCAAATATTGCAACAACCTACCAACTCTATATCATACATTTAAAAGTTCAAATTCTATTGCAACCGTTTTGGGCCTTTTCAATACAAAACGGTCACTTAAAAATCAACTTTAAATACAATAACCTGAAGTCAATACTTGTGGCATTGGGGATGGATATCGAATGAATTCAAGTATTGAAGAGAAGTGTTAATTATATAGCATTTAACCCTACTTCCTACTTTAATTAATACTTGCTTCTGCCAGCGGCTTCGCCCGCGTGGAAAGTGTCTTCTTATCCCAAGGGAACATTTTATCGGGATGAAAAGCCTATGTGCTATTCTAGACTATAATCTAGCGTGGAAAGTGTCTTCTTATCCCAAGGGAACATTTTATCGGGATGAAAAGCCTATGTGCTATTCTAGACTATAATCTAGCGTGGAAAGTGTCTTCTTATCCCAAGGGAACATTTTATCGGGATGAAAAGCCTATGTGCTATTCTAGACTATAATCTAGCGTGGAAAGTGTCTTCTTATCCCAAGGGAACATTTTATCGGGATGAAAAGCCTATGTGCTATTCTAGACTATAATCTAGCGTGGAAAGTGTCTTCTTATCCCAAGGGAACATTTTATCGGGATGAAAAGCCTATGTGCTATTCTAGACTATAATCTAGCGTGGAAAGTGTCTTCTTATCCCAAGGGAACATTTTATCGGGATGAAAAGCCTATGTGCTATTCTAGACTATAATCTATTTCTGTGCCAAATTTCATCCAGATCCGTTCAGCCGTTCTAGCGTGATTGATTAACAAACATACATCCACACATTCACATCCATCCAACGTTTAACATTTATAATATTAGTAAGAATTAAGATAGTAAGATTATAAATGTGAAACTTTACATGTTCGCGTTTCAATCACGCAAAAACAGCTGAACCGATTTAGATGAAATTTTGCACACCGCTATAACCTAGATTAACACATAGGACTTTTTATCCCGATAACTCGGTATAATTAACCCTTGGGATAATAAAACACATTCCACGCGGGCGAAGTCGCGGGCAGAAGCTAATATCAAACATAAACATAATTATCTAATAATAACATAACATAATATTTATGATTGATGAGCAAATAGCGAAAATAATATAAACTCATCGAAGTAATTAACCTTGAAAGGAACTTATAACACTTGCTAATCATGTATTGTCGCGTCTAATGACATGAAATGACTGTTGAAAATATTGTTTATCTTATATCAATAATTATATAAGTAACATGATCAAATTATGGAAAAGCCAAGCGATATTGCGTCACGTGATAAATTTATGGGAAAGCCAAGCGCGATCGCGTCACGTGATCAGTTTATCGGAAAGACAAGCACTATCGCGTCAAGTGATCAATTTACGGGAAAGCCAAGCGCTGTCGCTTCACGTGATCAATTTCTGGGAAAGACAAGCGCTATCGCGTCACGTGATCAATTTATGGGAAAGACAAGCGCTATCGCGTCACGTGATCAATTTATGGGAAAGCCAAGCGCTATCGCGTCACGTGATCAATATATGGGAAAGCCAAGCGCTATCGCGTCACGAGATCAATTTATGGGAAAGCCAAACGCTATCGCGTCACGTGATCAATTTATGGGAAAGCCAAGCGCTATCGCGTCACGTGATCAATTAATGGAAAGCCAAGCGCTATTGCGTCACGTGATCAATTTATGGAAAGACAAGCGCCATCACGTGATCAATTTATGGGAAGCCAAGCGCTGTCGCGTCACGTGATCAATTCCAAATCATCGCCATCGCTGATAGAATGACACTGTCTAGAGCAGGGGTCACCAATTACTTTCATTGAAGGTCCATTTTAAATAACAATATGACCGTCTCGGTCCGTAAGGTTTACAGCCACCTACTATCAAGGAACAATAAATATTAATGTCATGTGCATAATAATTATTTTCGCCTTGAACTATCCGTCCTTAGTTTGGACTAAAGTCACGCTATTGTTATTAAATCTTGGACATGCTTCTACTCCGAAATTTATTTTTCACCGCAATGGCTGCTGATCTCGCGTTCCACGCTCGTCTGTTGTCGAGTCGATGGCAGTAAAAACAAAGCGCGGGGTAAATGATTAAATAACGTACTCAAGTAACACAAGTAAATGTTTACTTAAGGTCGACACAAAATAAGTCGGCGGTCCGGACCCGGTTCGCGGTCCGCCATTTGGTGACCCCTGTCTAGAGCCTCGGGACGCCTTTGAAGTGTATTTCAGGCAAGAAACGAATTAAAAATGGTGTCGCTATTCATTCTCTCTCACTCCAAAAGCTCCTGTGTTTGGCCACTATTTTCGTTCATTAAATTTATTTCTTTAAATGCGCGGGTTATTGTATTTTAACAAATATACAAGAATACTTACATTACAAGCTTAATTCCTCTTCTCCCTGTACATATGCACGTAGGCGGCATCAGAAGGCGAGCACATGCCGATCTTTTGACACACTCCCTTCGTGCCGATTTGTTCGATCAGGTGGATGATGCTGTCGCCGTAGATCTCCAACAGTGCGTGACACTGTTTAGGGAAAATATGAATTATTGTATTAAAACAGATAATAAGACATACTAGCGACCCGCCCGGACTTCGCTTGGGACAAATTATATATGTTATGGACAAAATTATTATTACGTATAAAGTATTATTCATAACGCCCGGGCAATTTGAAAAATGCCCAATATGAGAAGGCAACATGATAAAAACTATTGGAATAATTAAATTGACCGGGCTTTAATTCTGAATAATGCCCACCACTTATTGGGCCAGATAATAAAAAGATGTGATGTTTTAAACTATTTTAATGTTGTCATCATACTTAATATTATAAATGTGAATGTAAGTTTGTTTGTTACGCTTTCACGCAAAAACTACTGAATGCTGGGATGCCCTAAGCTCCCGAGCTCGCTTCGCTCGCACTTGGATTAATTTCATTGACCATATTTATTGAAATGCCCAAACGCGTTACGTAGCAATATTCATAATGACCAGACAATGTGATAAATATAGAAGTTATCATCATTATTCATTACATTGCCCCATTTGACTTGACTATATTCATTGACTATATTCCCAGGCATTATACATAGTGCCCTGATTAATCAATGATTCCATGATAGATACATAAACTTTTCTTATTTATCGCACTTTCTATAAGTTAGAACCGTATCATAATTGTTTGGGTGGTGTGAAAAATAAGCGGTTTAACAGAGAGGCATACAGATACTTTGTTTTGTACCATTTAGAGATAGAGATCCTTGCCTATGGATGTTAAGAAACAGCTTGTAGGATGGCTATGTCAAACCTTAGACTACGATATACTGAGTTGATTGGTTGGTTGAAGAAGTATGAAGCAAGATATTGAGAAGAAGTCGATAGGTTTCACTTTCAGTGCTAAAATACTTAATTAAAGAAAGATGGTCACATCTAGGAGTTGATGATGATTAAAAATAATTTGTGTGCAAACGAAAGGCCATTTAAAGTGCAGCCTTCACTTTTGCTGTAATATTATTTGTATTTTCGACCCAAGAGTCACACACATTTATTAGTGCCATCATATTTTATTATGTGAAACATCATCCTTGTCATGTATATCCCCAGTTATCGTAATCCAAATAATTATCCATTAAACACTAAACATTATTTGTGATAACGGTATTTAGTCACAGGTACAAAGCTATTGTTTCAGTGGTTATTTAGATAAAGTATTGCTTAAACCTTTTTATGATGGGTAGTAAAGATACATTGATGTTGATTTATACTAACAGTCACGGCACTGAAGCATGCTAATAAAATCATGTTCTTAGGGTTCCGTACTCAAAGGATAAAAACGGGACCCTATTATTAAGACTCCGCAGTCCGTCTGTCTGTCATCAGCCTGTATCTCATGAACCGTGATAGCTAGACAGTTGAAATTTTCACAGATGATGTATTTCTGTTCAGATGCCGCTATAACAACAAATACTAAAAATAATAAAATAAATATTTAAGTGGGGCACACTAGTTTGGTGGTGTTTCATTGTGCGCGCAGCTAAAGAGTGGAACTCTCTTCTTCTCTTCTTTGTTCCTTGATAGCTACAACCTTGGTGTATTTAAGTCAAGAGTGAATAGGTTTCTTCTAGGCAAGCGTCCTTCACCGTAGACCACATCATCGCTTAACATCATGCGGGATAGTGGTCAAACGCGAGCCTATAGAAAAAAATATGTTTGCCGTTTTTTGCGATAACGGTACGGAAGCCTTCGTGCGCGAGTAAAACTCGCACCTGGCCGGTTTTTTTTATTAAAACAGGGAGTGCTTGTGTATGGATAATTCGAGTTATTTGCAGATTTCTAGAGTTTATCGTTTTACAGTCGGGTTTAAAGTATTGCATTGATATGGACTGAAGTCAAGTCCAAACTCATCCTGCGATAAATGTGAAAGTTTGTAAGGATGGATGGGTGTATATTTGCAATTCTTTCAAGCAAAAACAACTGAACGGATTTTGGTGCAACTTTACGGTAATATAGTTAATACATCTGAATAACACCGGCTGTCTATTAATATTATAAAGAGGTAAAGTTTGTGAGGTGGTAGGGGGTAATCTCTGGAACTACTGAACCCTGGGAAGGATGTATGATAGTTTGTACTCCCTTGGAATGATAAAAAACTTTTTGCGCGGGCGAAGCCGCGGGTAGAAGCTAGTTATTTATAAAGATGGAAATACTCGTATGAATATTAATCAAGCTAATCCGCGGACGGCAGCTAGTATGAAATGTCTTTGTTTATCGTTATTTACAGCTTTCTCCTTTCACTAAACCTTGTTTATATGCATCCCTTAGAATTATTTGGAATTATACAGTACATTTATCTCTTTGTCATATGCCACGTTATCTACCCTTTATAATTGAAGAACGATTGAGATTACAATATCAGGTTCACATTCATTGATTAATAAAAAAGGGTGTAATGTAGGTCACACATGTAACTCACATTAGGCAATTTATCAGTTGGATATCTAGGTCACATATGACGGATGAGGGGTGAAAGTGGATTGCATGATGATTCACCTGCTACTGACTGACGTGCTTAACGAGCCTCAAGCCAGGGCTACATTACTGTGTTGGGTCGTGTCGTGGTGCCTTCTGCCGCAGTTGTTTTGCTACAAAACTCGTTGTGATATTACGAAGATTCTAACAGAGTCATTTGACTGGTGTATCCCGCGCAACGACACGGTAATGTAACCCCAGCTTTACTCACCACTCACCCACTCCATCTATGATCATTATGATCCATTCATAGATCGCTTATATGATGTCATAGTGCTCATTACAAACTTATATTAGACCGGTAAAACAAACGTCTTTACCTTGCTTAAAACTCATAAAAGTGTGCATTCTGCCGTTCCGTGCTGCATTCTGTTCGAATGCCATAGTGACATTCACCAATCAGAAGTTATTGTGGCACAATGGCATGCAAGCAACTCGTACTTGCACACTTTTATACCCGTTACAAGGATATCCATTTTAGTCCTTATAGGGTTAAAGATCAAAAATAAATTAAATCGAGCTTTGTCCAACTGATCTGAGTCCAAATCTCCTTTCTAATGCCACTGTATATTTACTAAAAATTAATAATTCATACCGTGTCACAATCTAATCTTCATCATCCATAAAGTGTATTTTCCGATATCAACTTTTAAAATAACTGCTTTTATCCAGTTACATCCAGTTTTGGCAAACGGCGCGACACATGAATGACATAGCTATTACGCGGCCTAAATTGGCCAAAACATAGTAGACTTAGGATTATGTCTATCTTGACTTTAATATTGACATAATAAAATTATCTGTATTTTTTATTTCTTCGCTAATCATGCAACCAGTAGATAATTATAAGAAGTAGCCAGATTGTGTGTCATGTTGACTTATACAAAGTCAATTTCGTCTGAGATTCGTCCAAAGTAATCGGTAGCTCCTTGTACGCTATCCAACAAGGGTTATTGCATAAATTCACACAATCATTGCCTTTGATGGACTTTCATTTTGTAAATTCAACAGTATTCATTGCCATTTTACGTTTGTCGAGCGGACGAATTTTTGAACATACTAAGCAATGGTTCAGGAATTACCTTCGATGGTAATAATAACTTTGGGGAGCGGGTCAGAATTTTTCATCCTTATTGACGGTTCAGTCGGCAAATTTATTCCGTCCAACGGCCGTCCCGACAGCCAATTTATAGGTGCTAAGAGTATACTTACTCAATCGCACACATTTTGTGTAAATTGAGTCAGAAACGTCATAGGGTTCTGGGATCTCGGTCTAGTAGTTTCCTCTGTCAAAAAAACTATTACCGCCTGTTGGACGGATAGTAGTACTTAAGGTTACACTAGTCGATCATTCTTTTATACAAACGCAGTCTGGCGATTACTCCACTGTTTGACGATGTACGTTCAAAATAAAAAAAAATATATCAATTTGTCTCATCATTATCTAGCCCTGTATGGAAACAAAAAAGTAAAAAAATACAATATTTGAAAGTTATGAGCGTCGAAAGTTCCATATTTCAACACTAATTTTAACGCATCTTTGGGCGGCAATACCATAAGAAGAAAGAAAATTGCAAAATGGCCTTCATACAGGGATAGATTTCAACAATGCAAATAATTTTATTTTGGAAATATAGATTTAGTCGTTTTTTCATGATAACTAGAGTCTCAAAGGTCTGTTTATAAAATTTCGCGCGCTTGTTTTCGTCCTAAATCATCATCCATTTCGATACAAATTTGCCAAAGTGCTAATTCGTACGCGAACTACCTTCTTACTGCTCATCACAGCATCTATCTCTTTTGCACGTGTTGTCGGATAAGTTAGCATGCATTTTAACCCGCGTACAAAATAGTTCGTGCCGTCGACTAGAGGAACCTTAAGCAAGACAATGAATGGATTTGTATGAAGTTTGAGACCCATTTTGAAGTTTTATTTTTATATGCAATTGTTTGAAACTCACCCTGTCATTATACTTGGCTGGTATGAGTGCGCAAGACTTTTCAATGATGTGCACGATGTTACGGTCGACTTTCTCGTTGCTGAGCACTTTGTGGACTGCCATCACCACCGCCTCGCATACCGCGCAGTCTAGGATTTCTTCTGTGAAATAAATTATAGTTATATATATTTTTTTTACCACTACCTTGTCTATTATGTAACACATTGTCTAAGAAATTAGTTTCGAAATATGAACATTTAGACACAAGATTATAAAATAAAAATTAGAAAAAAACAAAATGACATGGTAACAGTTACAAAATGACTTTTGTATGGAGAACAGTTACGAAAACTGTTCTTCATACAAAAGTCATTTGATTTGTTACGAAATTACTTTTCGTAACTAAAAAGGCTACTGTTGGTAGACGCATTCTGCCGCTACGCCCGCGCTTTTTCCACCGCCCCACCCGGCAAACGAAAACGCGAAAAAGCGTGCGTTGATTGTGTGTATATAGTCTGTGGTTTTTAGTCTGAACGTTTTCTAATAAATTGTTGTTGGAACTTATTTGAATTTAATTAAGTAAGCTTAACAGGTTGTGGAAAAAGAATCGTTCGTGTCTCTCATAAAAAGGCTTTATTTTAACACTCGCATATAGTTTTGGCTACATCGCTCGTGTTAAAATCTCGACATTTTATGCTCGACACGAAATGTTCGATAGGCTCGCGCTCCACCACTATCTCACGTGTAGTAAGCGATGGTGAAACAGGCTTGCCTAGAAATAACCTATTCACTCTTGACTTTAAGACCCCTAGATTATAGCTGAATTATTGTGAAACGATAAGGTTGTTGTTGTAATAATAAGCATCGCTAAATCACACAGATAGGTGACATTTGACTACATGATGGTGTTTTTTTTGGGTTGGCTGATTCATGATAATAAATTTAGATGTAGATTTTTTTAAGATATTCAATTTCGTAGTACTGTTTATATTTTATAGGCTCGTGTTTGACTCGTAAGTTTTAGCCAGCGATTGCAATGTTAACGCACAAAAACATGTTTTTTACAACATCACATTACAAATTTTTGAAATTCTCGGTTTTCTCTATTATAATATGACTTTCCTCTTGAATCATTCTGTCTATTGATGGAAACCGCATAAAATCCGCTGCGTAGTTTAAAAGGTCTAATCGTATAGACGGCGCTGCGGGCAGCGATTTTGTTTTGTATTATGTAGAGAAGAAATATTTGCAACTACGAGTATCTTCTGTCAGCGGCTTCATCCGCGTGAATATCGGCAATAAATCGCACAGGTGCGTAGTACGCAATCTGTAGGACAACAAGACAAAACCCACCTTTAACAGTGGCAATATTGGCGCTGTCGCACAGCTTGAGCTCCTGGCACACCTGCTCGGGCTGCAGCTCCTGCGCCAGCAGAGCGATGAGCATGTCGGCGTACTTCTCCACGAACTGGTCGCACTCCGAGCGGATGTTCTTTGGCATGCGCTTGCATACGCCGTGGATCACCTTCTTCACTTCGTCCTGGAGGGAAAATGTGGTTTTAGTTATAACGCAAGCTTAGTAATGACTTCTAACAACTCACTAAAAAATAAAATAAGCTTCAGAAAATTTTACGTGAAGGTAAGCGTTCGACTCGAATCTGCTATATCTTATTGAGTCTGATGCTTACTACTCGCTCAAAATAACTATGCACTTTGCCCTCACTCCCCGTGCGTCAATAGCGAGTCGGTCGTCAGAGTGACTTGACAGCGCCAAGAGCACAGCTTTTTTTTGGTCTTTACCCCACACTAGGAATGTCTTCCTGTATCGTGTAATTGCAGTACTAACTAACAGGTTAATCCTACACACCTCGTTGTGCTTGTCCTTGATCTCGTCGTTGATCTCTCTGAGCACAAACTCGCACAAGACGCAGACAGTCTTCTCCGACACCGGAGGCCTGACAGCACGACCGTTCACTGTGTTGTCGTAGATTTCGTTCGTTTCTGGAAAGATAAATGTAATTATTTTAAGTTGGACCGGCTCCGCTATCAATTCTCTATACTATAGTGACTTTAGTATAGAGAATTGATAGCGGAGCTAATTGCTCGGAAAAAAAAGATAACCATACGATAAACTTTGAACAAGAATGACCATTGAGATCCCTGAAGAACACGTATCTTTTAAGATACTAACAATATTATGGCGAATAAGACAAACTTCTTTTTCTTTTCTTGTCGACGGTACATTCATAGTTATACTGTTAAGATACAGTAAGTGGAAACGTTTATAGCTGCAACGGAAGCCTTATCCAGATCGTCGAGGGTGGGGGTGAAAGCACATTTGGAACACTCCGGAAGACGTGGTCAAAGTTTGATCAGGAGCACCGCACTCGAACTGTGTGTTTTGATGAAAAGTTAATCTACCATTTCATCAATTGTAGATGTAGTATGTATATTTGTAAAAACTTCGAAAGTACAGCAATAACATACCGATATCGTGGTCCTTGTTCGCGACCACCAACATGTTGGTCGGCAGCAGGGATTTGCCTCTGAAGTTGTTCCTGTCAGCCATGCGCTCCGGCTTCTCGTGGAACTTGTCGATTGCACTGTGTCTGGTAACCTTCAATGGATCCTAAAAGTTAAAGATTGAGATTTAATAGTGTACGCAGTGTTTATATGAAACACCATCAGGTGAGATAGTGGTCAAGCGCGAACCTAAAATTAATAAAAAAAAAAAAACTAAAAAAACTTCGATCGAGTTTTAGAAAGAGACTGCCATAATAGCCTAAGATCCAACTGCAGAAATCTGCAGGCATCAGGATTTTGGATTAAATTTAATTTTCAGGAATGATATTTGATAGTAGAATAGTTTGCTGCAGGGTTGCCTAGAAATATCTAGCCGCAATAACCTTAATTAAGTAAATTGTAATTTATGTTTGATAATTAACTCCAAATATAAAAGTTTTTCAAGTGAATCCAACGTCATTTGAAAGAAACTGGAGCAGAAAATAGGAAAAAATAAGGTTGCCAGCTCTCAGTTAGCCGCAAGCTCTGGATTGCCAGTTTACCTGCAAAACCTGGCAATCCATAAAGAATGAATAACTAAGAGCTAGTTGATGTGGCATACCTACTCAATCTACAGGAGAAGTTTCTAGGCTAGGCCAGATTTAAAGAAAAAAAGAAGAAAAAATTGTTGTGGCAACCCTGCAGATTTTTGCAGTGAGATCTCAGTACTAAAGTGTATTTAGTGACAGAGATGTCGTTTTAAAAAGCCATCACTTTAAATACCATATTTACGGTACGAGAGTAAGAATGGTAATGGAGAGGAGAATGGTGGTGATGGGACTCTTCTCGGAAAAATCTGCTAGCAAACTTATTTCTGCCCCAAGAAGCGTTGCTGTGTTCTCGTTTGAATGCTTAATATTATTGGTTTTGCAGAAGGTTGATAACCACATACAATCACCAAAGTCGTCGGCCAATTAACCATCTAAAAAAATCTATTTTAAAACAAATACAAACCTTGACCCCATCCATGCACAGTTTCAGGTATACGCATATTTACTGCGGGTTCATGTTGGCGATCAACATCTCGACCAACAGTGGCGCGTATGTGTCCACGAAGTCTATGCATTCCGTGCCGAGCTTGGTTGAGAGATGCGTGCAAAGATTGCTAGTAAAATAATAAAACCTATTTCTACTGTACTGCTTACCTTGACCTCATCCTTGCACAGTTTGAGGTAGACGCATATTTCCTGCGCGTTCATGTTGGCGACCAACATCTCGACCAACTGTGGCGCGTATCTGTCCACGAAGTCTACGCATTCGGTGCGGAGCTTGGTTGAGAGGTGCGTGCAAAGGTTGTCCAGAGCTTGTTTGATGCTTTCCTGAAGAATGATGATCATTTCTTTATACAAGTCTTGGAAAGAATATTCTTATCAGAATATGATGGCAGGCGTAAATTTAAATAAATTCTTGTCTCTGGGCGAGACTATTTTACCATAATTTGATATCTTTAAAGACTTAGACCTATACATTGATGAAAGGTTAATCCGGAATAAGCAGTTCGCTCTGGTTAGCCAGAAGTCACATTCACACAGCGGTCTCTATAGATTCAAACATTTTCTTCCGTCTAGCACTAAAACTACCTTGGTTCAAGCTCTTGTATTGCCTATAATCGACTATGCTGATGTTTGTTACTCTGATCCATCCTAAGAACTTCTTAACAGAATGGATCGACTTCTTAACAATTGTATTCATTTTATTTTCGGCTTTCGTAAATATGATCACATTTCTTCCTTCCGTTCTCAGTTTAAACGGCTGCCTATCCATCAGAGGATATCCCTCAGATCCCTCTGCATGCGCTTTACAATCATGAACGATCCTTCTACTCCCGATTTTTTAAAAGAATATTTTAAAGTGTTGGGCAGTTCTCACGATCTTAACCTTCGAGCTTCCAAAATCTTACTTCTCCATACTCCTTTTCACCGCACTGGGTTTCTATCTATTTCTTACACTGTCTCAACTATAAAACTCTGGAACGTGCTTCCCCACAACATAAAAAAGCTGAGAATAAATTTTCATTTAAGCATAGAATCGGGAACTATTATTTGTCCTCTCAAACATAGCTCCGCTTTCGTCATAGTTATTAATTTTAAACTGTCTCATTTAGAATTTGGTATTTACTATAATATTTATTAGTCTATTGGTATATAAATTATTTATGTATTTTGTTAGTTAGGTAGTTTATTAATATCCGACTTTAATTATTGTTCATACTTTTATTTTGAAACCGCCCACTGTTGTACCCTTTTTAACCGAAAGGTTGACTGGTAGAGAATGCCTTGCTGCATTAAATTCCTAGTTATTACAAGAAGCAATGTAGTATGATTTGCAATGCTCTCTAAATGTCTGATTCAGAAAGTGTAGATTATGCGCTAGTTCTTGTTTGGCTAGCGATTTGTTCATTGTACACAACCCTATTGACAATCACCGTATTCCGTCTATGTATCACCATTGTGCAAGAAGTATTAATAAATAAACACAGTAAAGTGGATTTTTATGTGGTAGTTCTGGAAAAGTTGTCGAAATCGACAAACGTGCACTAGAATCACAGACATAAATCTAACTAGAGAACGCAAGTCCCTCCATCTGTATGAAAACCAAGCGTGCCAGTTTTTCACAAACAATCTTAAAACAAAATTACTTACTAATGAAAGAAAACATTTCCAATACCTCGGCCAACTTTTTCTATACATTCTTTACAGCTTAATATGGCATAAAAAGGCATTTTTCTAGATTTCGGTGGATTTCCGGTGCCGATAGCCCTAAATGAAAAGCTCAGGTTACGATCATTGATCGTAACTTTACTCCGTTTTTTGACACGCGAAGTACATACAATCGCGTCATCTAGTTAGATTTATGTCTGTGTCTACAACAGTACTGCTTTAGAACACATCTAGCATAATATGTAAAACACACAACGTTTGTTTCTTTTCCTAAGATATTATACTCGTTTCATGTTTAGATTATAATATGTAAAGATGCAAAGGTAACTAACAGTAATCTTACTTTTATTGCTGTTAGAGAAATAGAACAAAACAAAGCATAAATATTTTGATTCATTGCATAATTTAACTGCCAGATTTACAAGTCTGATTGTAAATTGATACTCTATGTCTTCATAGAGTCGAATAAACAAAACTCCAAAATAAAGTTTAACATACCTCAGTGCGGTTGGTCTTGAGCATGGTCTCGAGTTGTTCGACGGCGAACAAGCACAGCGGGCAGTTGGACTTGTCGGAGTTGATTTCCACACGACGGACTTCTTCGGTTTGTGGGCATAGGCCGATTGCGGGGCACACCTGGGGGACAAACATAGATTATACTATGGCTTTCATTTAAATGTCAGCTAATTAAAAAGGGCAGCTCCAAAATGTATTTGGTCAGAAAAGAAAGTAAATTGATCTGCTTCTAGTGGTCGGGCAGTTAATTAATTTGATCAGCCAATAATGTAATTTTGGACAGCCTTAAAATTGATGTCATATTATATTAATCACATCTGCAGCAATATTAGCTAAGGTACGACTTTGTGCATCACGGCCGATCGCAGCCACGCGCGGTCTATCGCAGTAGATCGCGCGGTCGATCGCGTGCGGCAGACGCTCGCGGCTTATTCGACAATAGTTAGAGTTGAGGTTGTATGGCGCCGTTACCGCAATCGACCGCGGGCGGCTGCGATCAGCCGTGATGCACGGCATTGTGGCTTATAATATCTCAGTTTTTTGGATTACCTAGTAAAATAGACGTCTCCACGTCAAAAGTATAAGGTATACTCACGCTAGCCGGGTCGATCCTCTGCACCAATAGGGCGACGACGGCGGGTCCATATTGCGTCACAAATTGTTTGCATTCACCGTTTACCGACTGCGGCAGTTTGTCGCAAGCCTTGTCTACAGCCTCGAAGATCTCGTCCTGTGTAATGACAAAATAATTAAAAACTTAGTAAAATATGTATCCAAAAACAAAAGTTGAAAATGATGAGTACAGTACAACTTTTTTTCTTAATGTCCCTCAACAATCATCGCATTTCCGAATACAAACGAATGCTAATTTCCATGTCCATCAATAATTAGATTTATCGTGTGTAATAATTTGAATTCAGAACTAAGTATAGCTCTCGACAAACTTCTGGGCCGGCTTGAAGTTGGCTTTCCGCATGCGCGAGACACGAAACGGTGCTGTTTTTGTATGAGATTTACTACTGCGTAGCCATTTTAGCCAACTTCAGGGCAGCCAAGAAGTTTGGCGAGAACTTTATTGTTGTTTTGTTTTGATTTCCGTGTGAAATATAAAGAGCTGTAAAAATAGTAGCTTGAGCAGCTTTCCTCCCATTTTAAAAATAAATTACATTATGTTAACAACTCTACTCTACAACTCTAAAAGAGTATTAACAACTCTATATACTTCCAACAAGGTTAACTGATAGAAAGCCGACGACTGTCAAAACACGAAGTTTGCCGAGGGACATTAAGAAAATGTTTGTACTGTAAATGGATGTGCTTTACTTGTGAAATAAACTACAAATCAAACAACGGTAACAAGTTAGTAAATTATGGAAAATGCAAATATTGCAGGTAAATTAAGGACAATAAAATAGTGATATTAAACCGAAATCTTGTATAATCTTGAAATCAAAATATAGTATCTATTGAAAATTTGAATTAAGAATGTGCTTATCAGTTGGTGAACAGCGTCGAGAATTTTATAAATAAAGCCCTTAGTGTTATTTTACCTCGGTTCTGGTATCGCTGATCTCCACTTGCAGGTAGTGCAGGAAGTACTGGCAGAATGAGCAGGCTGCCTTGCCTTGTGGTTGTGGCACTGACACGAACATGCGCTCGATGGGCAGAGGGGCTGCTTCAGCTGGGAGGACACGCACGTTGGTCTGCTTGGTGATGGGCACGCGGGCCGACTGTGGAACAATATAAATTATGAATTGACAATAATAGCGGCCTGTTACTGTTCCACTGCCTGAGTATTAATCGCCATGCTTGTTCAAGCCGGATTGGTTATTTCAATCTTATATTATTTTTATTTTTTATTCTGGTTTTAATTATGGCCTTGTTGAAATCAATATTTTTGACTTGACTTGAGTTTTATCCTCAACATTGTATGCTGTTAGGTACTTGTAATTATAATACGTTTTGGAAGAGCGAAGTGCTCTACTATAGGCTATTTTTGCCTAAAAAGCACTTTAATTACGAGTCCACATATGTAGTGAAGTTGAAGGCTACTTACTGAAGATAAAAGTACGCTCATATAAAAACTTTATTCGAGATCATCGACAATGTTACTGTCAACTATCATTGAAATTAATCGTCCTACATCGGTCTATAAGTAGATGAGCCATTTCCAATTGCTCTTAAATTCCTATCCCATGATTGGTTGAAGTATTATCGACATCTGTGGTCTGACTACAAAGTACAGAACATAACAACGAAAGTATTTGCCTGATTCTACAGTTCTCATCCAAAAAAAATTACAAAAAGGAAGCTTGCTGGCTTGCGATGATTTCAAACTATCAAATGCAATTTCTCACCTCATCAGTATCCTTCTTATCATCACCGATCAGCTTGTTGGGAGTCATAGCAATAGTCTTTACAGCCAGCTCTCCAGACATCAAAGGAGCGATGGGTTCGTCCGTTTTTTTGCCACAGACTCCGATCATTGCGCATAAAGTGTCGGCTTGGAGGTCGTCCACCAAGTACTTGTAGATTAGAGGGTAGTATTGTTCGGCTAAGTGAAGGCATTCGGTTTTAAAGTTGCCTGTTGCCTTGCAGAGGCCTGTGGGGAAAAATACAGATATGTACACAATCATGAGAGTGGGTTTTTTAACCGACGAAAAAAAGGAGGAGGTTCTCAATTCGACTTGTTTTTTTTTAAATGACTCCACGCATAACTTTTAATAGAGCGGACCGATTTTTAATTCAATTTTCATTGGGTGGAGTATACCTCAAAGTTGGTCGCATTTAGAAGAAAGCCTCAGGAACTTTTTATATCGTTACAATCCTGAAAATAAAATCCTCGAAACTCCTACATCATTAAGAAACTTGTAAAAAAATAAGATTTTTATGAACTTTAGCTAGGCATTTGTTTGGCGTCAGCTCAAAATGCTAGACTAAAATAATTCATATTTGGAACAATACGTTGTGAGTTTAGATAAAAATAGTTAATGAGCTTAATGATACTTTATCAATTACAAGTGTAATGCTATAATGTATGTGGTTTTCCTTCGTTGAAACATTTTTAAATACCCTGGTTATGAACAGGATTATATTAGTCTTTGTAATCAGATTTTGTGTACTCATAACCGGCTTCGTCCGTGTGAAGTGTTTAACGTGTAAAAATCACCCAAGTGAACATACTACGGGGATAAAAATATCCTATATCCGAATACAGGTCTTGCGAAACGTGTGCCAAATTCGTTCAGCTACTCAAGCATGTATATAGCTATATAGTACTGCTATACAGTAAGATCGATTGTTACCTTTGAGCACCCTGTAGAACTCGACTTCAGTGGTGTTGGCGACCATGACGTCACGCAGGTGCTTGACCAGTTGTTCACACAGCTCGCAAGGCACGTCACTGCCGAACAAAGAAAATTAATTTAAAATTAGAACAATTCATATTTAAATCAAGCTTATCAGCATGGCATTTATTTCCGAAAATCATATTTTAATTTTTGCATTATATAAGTTCAACATTTCAGACGAAAGACGACCACTACTGGACATAGGCCTCCACAAAGCGTTGCCACACTGATAGATCATGTGCGTTTCGCATCCACCTGATTCCTACACCCTTGACCAGGTCATCGCTCCACCTAAGTAAGTAACATATAAGTTAATCTGTTAGAATAAACGAAACAATGCCACATTGTGCAACAATAAAGCTCTGGAACGCGCTACCCTTTGGCATTAAAAAGGTTGAAAGCAAATTCTGTTTTAAAAGAAAAGTTCGTGATCACTATTTGAATCAGACTAAATAGCTCTCATCTAGAGACAGAAGTTTAGTCATAATAATTATTAATAGGTTTCTCGTTTTTTATTGGTATTTATTAGTTTGTTTTATTTGTAGTTATATGTGTATTATTAATATATATGTAAGTATATACATTTTCGTATACGTTGTCCTTTTTAACCCAAAGATTGACTGGTAGAGAATGCCTTGTGGCATTAAGTCCGCCTATGTACCACTATTGTGCATGAAGTTTAAATATATAAATAAATAAATAAATTGTGGGACTTTTCCGACCTACGAGGCAGCTGTACGCAATTGACGGAAGCAGAAAATCTAGTCACTCCATGTTGGACTGGAATCTATATTCGGTTAGATTGGGAGCCGGCCTCAACATAGTTGGAATAAAAGGCTAGATAGATCGAGGGTTACGCAATGTACGCATTAGTTTTGACATAGTTCAACGCAATATAGGCACCTCCGTTTTTCAACATACGTCGCTATTCTAGACATAGTATAGAGTCCTAAGATCCTAAGTTATAAGCCCTGTGTGACTTTCTCAGTGGGTCTGAAGTCGACAAGCATCGCGCAGGAGTGTTGACGGAGCTCACGATATTAGGCTATGAGGCTCTTTTATAAGGTCGTAATTCGTCTGTAACTATTCACGACTTAGGATGTTCTAGAACCATGTATGACTTAGTCAGTAGGTTTGAAGATGATGAATTGCGCAGGGAAGGAAATGTAGTTGTGTTGGTGGAAATTGTAGGCCCACTGCCCGCGGACGTGACACATGCTTTGAGGAGTTAAGTCCTGCTTCACAGCCTGGATGATATTCTCATAGTATTTGAAGACCAGCATCGCGCAGGAGTGTAGATGTAGCTCAAGATAATATTATGAGCCTCTATTATAAGGTCGTAATTCACCTGTAACTACCCTTGATATAGGATGTTCTAGAACCACGTATGACTTACTCAGTAGGCTTGAAGTCGGTGAACTGAGCAGGGAAAGTAAAATCGTCGTGTTGGTGGAACTTGTAGGCGCACTGTCCGCTCACGTGGCACATGCTCTGGGGAGTGAAGTCTTGTTTGACAGCCTGGACGATGTTCTCGTAGTATTTGAAGACCAGCATCGAGCATGAGTCGGACAGAGAGTCCATTTTGCGACACATCTGGAAAGGATTACATGGGAAAAGTTATGTTGGTGTCAATAGAGCATATTTTTTGCGTATTTCATTAATTTATCAGCAAATTTGATAAAATACATTTTCAAGTGTAAGTTAACCGCTGTGATTGGCTTTTGACAATTACAGCCAATCACAGCTGTTTACGCGATAAATTTTAGTTCCCGAAAATGGGGGTTAGCTATAATTACTCACATCTTTTTATTAGATGAGCAGTATCATACAGTTTATTTTAAAGAAAATGAATACATTACACAAGTAAATATCAAAGTACCTACTCCGGTTAATTTCAATACATAATTCGAACAATATGCTGTCACCACCACGGTTCTTTTGAATCTTTCTAACTATTACTGATCATGAAATCATTCCGCTTAAGATTGACCATTAACTCGAATTAGAATTAATAGAATTAGAAGAGAATTAGGATAAATAAATAACATTAATTTGTTATTTTTAATACCTGCAATAATCCAAGAAGGAAGTCTTCATAGCTGGTGGCGTCGAACTTCTTCCTCAACACGCCGACGGTTCTGTGACAGTTGTTGCATTCCACACGCAGGCTCAACTGGGTGTTCTGTAACAAACATAAGACACGTTAAATATTAATTGAATTTAGAACTGCTAATTACACAAATGGTTCACTTCCCATTGCATCTACAATAGGGATGTTTCCTGGGTAGATAAATGATAATTCTATTTATTCATTCAGTGAGATTATCAAATAATATTGGACATGTATTTTTTTGCTATACCAAATCAACAAATATTTGCATCAACGTCCAGGACGGGTCGCTTGTGACGGCACTATATTAGTATAAAGTGTACTAACGGCGTGACGTCACACGATATTTCAACACATTATATCATCCTCAGTCGTCTCTTTATGTTTACTTGTCAAAAGAAAAATACGTGTCCAATATTTTTTATTATTCTGACGGACAAAAAACAAATTTTCAGTTAACATCCCTATTAAGAATAGCATAATAATTATTTTCTAAAAGGTAGGTTTTCAAGGTAACAACAATTTTTCACTTAGTACAAGCAAACTTGTCATTTGATTTATTTACAAGTTGTTCAAGCTTTTGTAAACGCGTGTACTTAGCAAGGTCTCGATTCCGATTGTTTAATCATTAAACCTCAAACTTGAAATTACTTAAAACTGAAGAAAGGTTTTTGCATGGTGTTGGAATAATATCGTCTGCGAAATGTGTGTGTGGAAAGTGTGGAAAGGAAACAGACATACTTACCTAAATGCAATTATTTACAGCATTATTAATGTTATAGGGATTTATCGGCACAATAAAACATAAATTCGCAATATTTACAAAAGTGTCGTGTTGGAAGGTCATTGCGTCTAATGTAATCGCGATAACCTGATAATAATGTTGTCATGAACTACTTTTAGTGACTAATGTGTACGAAAGTACTATTTAGCTGTGTTGATTTTTGTACAAAAACATCAATACAAAGTTTGTACTTTAAGGTGACGACAGTCGCCAACGACGTTGAGGGAACAAAACGCACTCTCATTTCACACCCGCGAGACACAAAATTCAGTAGTTTTTTGTACTTTCCTTATTATAGTATGATTTAAAAAAAAAACGGCAAAAAAATCACGTTTGTTGTATGGGAGCCCCACTTAAATATTTATTTTATTCTGTTTTTAGTATTTATTGTTATAGTGGCAACATAAATACATCATCTGCGAAAATTTTAACTGTCTAGCTATCACGGTTCATGAGATACATCGTCGTGACAGCGGAAGGACAGATAGACAGACGGATCGTGGAGTCTTAGTAATAGGGTCATGTTTTTACCCTTGGGTACGCAACCCTACAAAAACCTTAGATCAAAATGTATATAGTTCAATTATCTTTGAGATGGTGTCAATTTCATTAAAATACGCCGGGCGTTTTTGGTGCGATTTTAGTTTTTTGTCCGTGTAAGACATAACTTTACAAATTAATTACACTATGTTATACGAATAAAACTTAAAATTTTCTTTGATCAAATTATTAAGAAAATGGTCTTATGTAACATATATTTTTTCAAATAAATTACGGCTAGCCGTTTAAGACGTGATTCTCATTTTAAAATCAGCTACTCAGGGTTATCTGCGCCTTAACATTAAACGAAGTAGACGGAGAATGCACTTTAAATTGCAATATGGCTTGCATTCCTTGTATTCAATGCGTTCTCATTACCAGCGTGGGTGTATGAGTAGATGTATGAACGTGAGTGAAGCAAAAGAAGTATGTAAAGATCATAGCAGGTGGCGTTCTGTAGTTACTGCCTACCCCCATGGGATAAGGGTGTGAATTCGCATATCTGACAACCTGGCTTAGCAATGAAAAGCCAATTTATGGCATTTGTTCATCAATATTAAGATCCTATAAAAATATCCTTGGTTTCTAAAATTTCGGCAACGGATTTAACTACAGTTAAAAAATATAACTTGATTAATGTTATTATATAAATCAAGTTATATTTTTAAACTTGATATCTTATTTCCTGTTTTCATTGATAGATTAGCGTGTCAAGTGTACTTATCTTGACTCTTATTAATAATATTATATGGTTGCCAGTTTTAAAAGTACCTAATAAAGAAAATTTAAAGAACATGAATAGCGTGATCGTGACTAATTTTACAAAGAAAACAATGCGAATGAAGTATAATAAATTGATGACATCAATCATTACTTGTATGACATCGAATTTTATGAGTCACTTCACCAATTATTGTGTTAAAATAAATATTTAATTAATTGAATGAATCGAGAAGTTTCGATAGTTCTAAAGCCGTTTGCAGACCAAGAGCTATGCAATGTATGTATGCAAGTTGGGGCCCAATCTTGTAACTGAATTTTAAATCAGTTATCCTCAGCCGATTAAGATGAAATTTTGCATACACTTTTGTTTTGGATGACAATTGTGGGTAAGCTAAAAAGTTTGTCTAAAAAAAGTTTACTTACATACATACATAAAATCACGCCTTTTTCCCTTGGGGGTAGGCAGAAATTATAGAACGCCACCTGCTACGATCCTTATATAAGTCTATCTTTTTTTCATTGGAATAAAATGTGTATGTTTTTATGCTTGATACTTCTTCACGCACGAAATTTGGCACAGAGATAGATTCTAGTCTGGGATAGCACATAAGATACCTTTTATCCCGGAAATTTGCCCTTGGGATAATTTTCGACATTCACGCGGGCAAAGCTGCTGGCAGAAGCTAATATTTGTGAAGACTGCAAACTATGTTGACAAGAATGAAAAATTTCCTCAGCCATGCAAGCTAACTTAACTGAGCTATTGGTTTGCAACGGGCTTAAAGAAAAACGATGACGGACTAAAGGAAATGTAATTGAAAAATAGTACGTAGTAACAGCCACACTGCGTAGTAATAATCCGATTGATGCGAGACGCACAGGACCGATCAGTGAGGCGACACTTGGGTGAGGCCTATGTCCAGCTGTGGACGTCTTTCGGCTGAAGTGATGATGATGACGTAGAAATGAATATACATTACACACACACACATACTACTTTTCTCTTTCTCTTCTAATTACTTCTAATAATAACAAAATAAGATACATGTTTAAATCCAACAATATAACGTCTTTAAAGATTTGTTTACAACAAACTTACAAATTGGAGATAATCTCAATGACGCATTGAGTTCATCCTTGTCATACAACTGGGTCGGTCCGAAGTGCGCATGTACTTTGTGACAAAAGGCAACCGATTTATTTTTTAGAATCACAAAGAAATAGTCAACAATGTGGTATACTGTCATAAATACTGGCTTTTGGCCGTACCATCGGCACGTACGGTGTCCCGAGCTAACGCGCCTCTAGTTCGGGCGCTTATAATGCTTAATGCCCTTCTGACATCAGCACTGGAGTGTGACCTGTTTGCTGGGAGATGGATAGATGTGCGTCGTGAATGTTTAAGTTTTTGTGAGATGATGGATGAAAGTTAGATTAGTGAATAATGGTATAGATATTCTTTGTAAATTTTTACTTCTGTATGTTTTTTCAGTAATTTTTTATTTATTTTTCTGCATTTTTTTTTTGTTAGATTGTTTTTATTTTTAAATTAGTTCTTATTTGTATATAGATATATTTAATTTTGCCTTATTCCCGTATGTTTCGTTTTAGTGTTTTTTTCTCATTGTATAACGCCTTAGGTCTGACCTGTAAAGTTATACTTAAATATATAAATTTAAGTTCTGCAGGTAGGCACGTATAGGGACCTGACTACCTTTTAACAATATGGGTATTATGATGGCAAAAATGCATGGGAGTATTCCCATTCATTCCAATCGAATTTTATAAATTGTTAAAGGGTTGAGTAGTTAGTAGAAACAGACAATGCAGAGTTGAGTAGTTAGTAGAAACAGACAGCTGCGAAACCAAACGGGCTAACGGCATAGAAGAGTGGATTCAAATTTCAAAACCTTGAAATTTGAATCCACTCTTCTTTTTAAATATTATCTTTTATATTCGAATTCGTACATACCTACGCAGTACGCGCGTATTTGTATTAACTTACAACTTTTTCCCATGGGGTTAGGTAGAAACTACAGAACGCCACTGGTATGATTCTAACATATATCTTCCTCAACTCATTTTCCTCATATAAGTTTCCCCTTTATTCCTGTTTATTACAATACTTGTAGTATCGGTGATTCAAAATGTCATTATACACCTTGAAACCCATTGAATTTAAGAAAAAAGTATATAAAAATACAACTTACAAAATCCTCAAGCAGGTTATCGATTCTTTCGCTGTTACACAAACCGGCGACGGAGCAGACTTGCTGAGGGTTCATCTCGGAAGCCAAGGTCTCGACAAGTTCAGGAACGAAGTCATCAGCCAGCCTCATGCATTCCTTTGCGACTACATTCACAGGGATCAGCTTACAGGATCCTTCAAACACTTCCTTCAGCTCCTCCTGTAAATATAATTATTTGTTTTGTAGAGTATTGTAGACAACAGTATTAAGTTAAGTATTCATGAAACATAAGTGGCTAAAATATTGACAAATAGACAGGATCATATATTGTGACCATAAGCTCTTTAAGTAAGGTTATTTTGAGTGTGCGTAAGGGACAGATGTATACAAGTCATATATATCTATCCCTTACACATACTCAAAATAACCTTAATCTAAGTGCTTATGGTCTCCCCTAGGACTCACGGTGACCACTGCCTTGAGAAGAGCCGAAGACAGAGTGGCCTGGATGCAGTTCGTCTGTGAATCCGTCAAGACGATTCAGGACGGGCACGATCTTCAGCAATGAAGAATATGAATAGGAAGACATGGGAAGAAGGCGGGAGGTCAAAGGAAAGATGTATGGATTGTGTATGGTTGTAAGAAATGGAATAAACTGGCGTGAATTAAAGCTTGACGGTTGCGCAGACCCCAAGTAACATGGGAATGGGATAAGGGCAGAGAGATAGAGATTTGAGAAAATGGTCAGGAAGCCTGCTTTGACTGTTTGTGATGTGTTGTTTTCAGGTAAAAGAGGCTTCTAGGTCCGCAATTCAGGCTGGTAAAAAATTATATTCTCAGTTATGACTGTAGCATTTGATTGTGTAAAGGTTAATTTGCTAAATTTACTCTACGAACAAATAATACATTGTACCATGTTTATCAAAAGTATAAACGGTATTCCCGATTCGTATTCTTTAAATTAACAAAAGCAAATTATTTTTCCAGCATAGTGTTGATGATGTAACTAATAATACTTAAATATTTTATGGTCACGCTTGCTGCATGTTACGGGTCAAAGATGGAAGAAAATACTTAGTTATGCTTTGCTATTTGGCCAATAATTTTATAGTGACTTCACTAGAGTTCACGACCTTTATACTACTCCAATTATAAACGTGAAATTTGAGAGGATAGACGGATGGTTGGATGTTTGTTACTCGTTCACGCAAAAACTACTGAACGGATTTTGATGAAACTTTACAGAAATATAGCATATAAATCAGAATAACACATAGGCTATTATTTATAAAGATATTGGCAGAAGTACTAATACCACGCGGGCGGAGCCGCGGGCGGCAGCTAGTAATTTTATAGAAGAATTAATTGAAAACATTGAACAGAAAGAAAATGTATCTATCTACAGCTTACGTACATACATCATTCATCATATATTTCATGTTTATATACATGGTAAATATACCGAAACAAATATTAATTCTACAGTTTTAAGTTTTGATAGCAAGACGTTCTTTTCTCATGACGCCCAAATTACACACTATGTACTTTTTATTCGATTTTAGTGGTACCTACGTCTATCAAACACATTGATAATTTTAAGAACACAACGGTTCTATCACCAAAGATAAAGTTATTTAGCTATACTAATGACGTAATGAATAACTACAAAATAACAACAAAGGGAAACATCTATAAATAAACCTACATACGTAATTATCACGCTAATAACTAACATTAGCAGAATACAAAGACTTACTATAAGATTACGTGCCCAGAGCAGAATCTGAAAGCATGTATATTATTGATATTTAAAAAAGGAAACCGTTTGTCCTGGTATGGTCATGTGATGAGGAGGGATGAAACGAATGTTACTAAAAGTGACATGAATATAAATGTGAATAGATGGAGAGGGAGGGGACGGTCGAAGAAAAGATGGATGGACTGTGTGAGGAGTGATATGAAAGAAAAGGGAGTCAGTGCTAGCGTGACGGGGGACAGGACGGTATGGAAGAAGAAAACGTGTTACGCTGACCCCAAGTAACATGGGACAAGGGCAGGAAGATGATAATATTTAATCAATCTATGAAAGAGTTCTTAGATTGATTTAAAACTTTAAAGAACATCACATAAATACTTAAATGAAATTATGTTACATTTAGCCAGTGACATATATCGCTAATACCATTGTGGATAAGTGTTTATCTTCCTTGTATAGCCAGATGTGGAACAAATATTTTGAACAAAGAAATCGTACGCATCGACTTTGTGATACTTTTTATTAATGAGTGTATTCAGTTCGTCACAATGGTTGGATTCAGGTCATTCTTATCATGGAAGTAAAAACAAAGGAAAGACGTTTATGCAAGGGCAACGCCAGGCGACCAGGGAGGGTAGGGGGGAGCAAGTCGATTTTTTATTAGTTTATCCTCGCACTGGAACGCCTTGCAGTAATTACACCAATGGAGCACAATCTTATATTAAACTCATTATAGGTCCAGGTTTCCTCACGATATTTTCCTTCACCGTTGTCAACAATGTTCAAGATTAACTTTGAAAGTACATATATGAATTGAAAAAGACACTTTGGTACTTGCCCGGATACGAACCCACGACCTCAAGCACGAGAGGCGAGTTCTTAGCCACTGGGCCACCACGACATACACATTGATATATGGATGATAAGCGAAGCATTAATTTTAAATACAGTCATATATGAAACTTTACACTGGCAGTGCGAGTCTTACGGCGGTGGTAAAAAGAACGGTACAAAGTCCAATGGGTAAAGTGCCACGAACTCAATCATCGGGGGCTTTTTGTAAACTTTTCAACCACTTGATTATGAAAATCTTATAAGTTTTTTGTGCACACTCATCATAGCCAGACCATTGAGACGATTTGTCTCCATGGTGCTTCTTAACAGGTTTTTAGTCTACTGAGGCTGCTTAACGATCGTTCTACCGTACCAGTTCGGAAAAAAACTCTTTTAGGATATCAACAACGGCTAGATTTGTTGGGTTGGTTTTATGTTGACTTAAGACTTTGATTTCTATGCATTTTTATCTCTAGGAGGGGGGCGGGGGAGGGACTGCACCCTTGCGTTTACGGGTGAATTATTTGCATGTACCTTAATAATTTTAAACAATATTTAATTCAGTTTCTCGCTTCCTTGCCTATAGATAACTAGCTTCTGCCCGCTGCTTCACCCGCGTAAAAAGTGTTATTTAATCCCAAGGGATACACTAGCGGGTTAAAAATCAAATTTCGTCTAAATCGCTTCAGCCATTTACTCGTGAAAAGGTAATAGACAAACAGTTACTTTTTCATTTATAATATTAGGTATGGATTGGGTTTTTCTATGAATAGTTACAGTGTCGGCGAAATACACAAATTATTTCAGATTGATAAAACTGGAGAAAACTGGTGGCCTAGATGTATCGGCCGCGACTAATAAGTTGTAGGCCGTGGATTCGAAACCAGGCAGGCGCTTTACTTTGTATAAATTATTTCATCACCACTGCTCTCCAAAACACAAAGGAAACATCGTGAGGAAACCAGAATGTGACATCCACCAAACCACACTGAGCACGCGTGGTGGACTACGGCCTATTCCCTCTCACAGAGAGAAGGCCTGTGTCCAACAGTGGGGACATTAATAGGCTGATGATGATAAAATTGGTACATCTAAAAACTAACAAAGTGTTAGTTTCACATAGATTTAGCATTATTTATAGGAATTGGCTTAAAGCAGTGATAGAAAGTCAACCCTCAGTCATTGTTTCAACGTTCGATCACTCGTCGTTATGATAATTGTACAGTATTTATAAAACAATGTTGCGCGGGCGTCGTGTGACTGTCGGCCAATGACTTACACACAACAAGGTGTAAGTTCAACCTTTGTTTGTTCTAAGATAAGTTGAGAACGCGAGCGCTGACAAAAAATATTACTGTCCTAGATATGTCTAACGTTCTTTTGTGAGAAGTTCGTTAGAGTAATTGTAAAGGTTCAATTATTATTGTAGTTATCCATATTGATATTATAAACTAGCTGACCCGGCGAACTTCGTTCCGCCTAACAAATTTCTAAAATAAAAGATTTTTTCTAAAATAAACGTAGCTTAAGTTACTGCTTATTATATCAGCTACCTGCCAATAAAAGTCCCGTCAAAATCGGTCCAGCCATTTCAGAGGTTAGCCGGAACAAACAGACAGACAGACAAAAATTGAAAAAAATTTTATTTTGGTGTATGTACCGTATATATATTCATATACATGTAATAAAAAACGGTTATTTAAATATTACAAACAGACACTCCAATTTTATTTATATGTATAGATGAGAAAGTATGTAACTCTGTCTATCTGCCTGTTAACTCTCGCTTAAATCGCTGAACCGATTTATACAAAATTTGGTATGGAGATAGTATGAGACCCTAGGAAGGACAAAGGATAGTTTATATTCCAGAAATCGTCCTTAAGGGGTGAAAAGGAGGGTGGAAGTTTGTATGGTAAATTAATAATTATCAAGTAAGGCGGCCCACACCTACAATATTATCGAATGATATAAAAAACAGGCTATTCGAAATACTAATGCTACGCAGACGAAGTCGCGGGAAACAGCTAGTAACAAATAAGTGCTGATTTATAAACTACATAAATGGTGTTTCTTTTAATTCAGGTTTGGCGCAAGTCTAATATGTATGTATGTAAGTTTGGGTAGGTTATGGTCTACCAAAACCGAAACACCATGAAAGGATAGTCGAACTCAAAAGTAAACAATCATTGACTTGCTGTAACTCTTTTTACCCAAATACGGCGAAGCAAAAGGGAGGATTATGTTTTTGACCGGTATGTGTGTGTATGTATGTATGTATGTTCATATGTTCCCCCATAACTTCTAAACTACTTTTCATAATTTGATAAATGAGGCTTAAGCGAATGATGACTTGTATATGGGTGCCATATACAAGTTATTGTGACTGAATCTAGGGGGCACGAAGTTAAGAAAAAACAATGTTTCGCCACGCCCCATCATGTGTGATACTGATAACATTGAACAGGGATTTTAAAATGGAGGTAGAGTTTGATACATCATATTTTTGTCAAGCGTACCGTTTGCGAGACATATCCCGTTAACTAATATTCTACCCGACTACGGCGTCGCAGTGTTTGTTGATCGTTAAGCATGTATGCGTGTACGCATCTATGTTCATTTTTCCCTCAGGCTCTGCAAAAACCCAAAGTTCAAAAACTAAAACCCGACTACTGAAAAATCACGCTATAAATAGTATGAAACAAGAAAATACTCCCGTAAATTTACCGTGGTTGTATACTACTTTTCAGAATGTATTATACATACGACTGTAAATTTACGTTTTAGCTCTTGAACTATTTTTTTTAAATATAAAATGTATTGTAATCGAATCCAGGAGGATCCATTTTACAAGTTGAAATCTATTAACAGAGACGCTGAAAATAGCTGATCCACGGTATTTGGAAAAAAATCGGATGTGACGAGGGTAGTCATTTCTACCTGTAAGCTCAATAGCGCCATCGTGATTTATTTATTTAATAATAAATGTACACACACAGTATAATACATAAAGACAACACATCAAGACAATAGAGTACAAGGGAACTGCTTATTTCTTAAGAAATTTCTGCCAGCAGACCCGCGAAAAGGAAAAATGAAAAAGAAATGTAGTCAATAGTGTGTGAGAACAGGAAAATAAAAAAAAATAACGACTTAAACTAAGATATAAAAAATAGCGCACCTACACAAATAGTGTAATGGTGGATATATACAAATATAAATACATAATTGTAAAATATATAGATACTTATGTATAATATATAAATACATATGTATGTAAATAAAGACCAGACTTGAGAGGATAGATAATGCTCTTTTAAACGTTTTTTGAATAGTGAGATAGTATTTAAATCTCTGATGCTAGGCGGAAGTGAGTTCCACAATCTTACAGCATGGACAGAGAAGGAATAGGAATAGTAACTGTTTTTATGTGGATGGGATTTAAGGAGAGATTTGAGATGTGATCTGCACAGTGCATCTCTGGGGCGAGCGTAAGAGAATCGCTCACGCAGGTAGGAAGGATAAGAGGGGTTATGCAAGTTGTTTAAAAAATGAATCTCTCCGCAACAACACGCCTCTACCATTGGCTATATCACATTATAGTACATTACATACATTCTTATCTGTAAGTTTGTTTGGGTCACAAATAAATATTTTTTCTTTCTTTAATTATAAGTCTTACCTGTGTCTCGTTGCTCATCAGCTGGTCTCTGGCTTGTTGCACCATGTCGGTACAGATCTTGCAGATGCTGTCGGTGTCTTCTGGGACGACCATCTTGGGCCATACTTTGGTGGCACAGTGGTGGGTCGCTCTGCATTCGCGGCCGGTGCTGGAGGAAAATTCAAGAGTTTAAAAAAAAAAAATTTTTTTTTGTGATTCGTATTCACAGGCATATTACATATCTTTCGATATTGATATCAAAAAGATATCGTAATTCTTTCGTAATGTTCAGTATTCAGTTGAGGGTTTCTAAGTCCTCAAAATAAAGCAGCTTTATTGCGTTACACACTTTCTAACACAATCAATTTTTAAGGAAATATCTATTGGTATAAAATCTATTTGAACAATTTGTAAGGTCGAGAACGCAAATGGAGCAATGAACGATGCCACAGTTTTTGGTACCAACGTAGTATTTTAATAACTAGAGCATTTAAAACCGGTCAAGTGCGATCGGTTTCGCGCACGAAGGGTTCCGTACCGTTATCGCAAAAAAACAGCAAAAAGACACGTTTTTGTATGGGAGCCCGACTTAAATATTTATATTATTCTGTTTTTAGTATTTTTTGTTATAGCGGCAACACAAATACATCATCTGTGAAAATTTCAACTGTCTAGCTATCACGGTTCATGAGATACAGCCTGGTGAACAGACAGGCAGACAGACGGACCCCTAAAAATGAAGTCAGCTACTACTACAGCAGTACAACTCCACATGGTATTATGCTGTTGATTGCTCACGTGATCACGTCACAGCGTTACTCTATGAATGAACACCACAGGTGTAACGGCGATCTTCGCATTCAATGGCTCAATCAATGACGTAAGTCAAGCGTGACATTAAAGTTATGAATACGAAAATAACGAGTATTGATAAGAGAATATACAAATCGCAACGCTGTTTACATCAGACGAAATAATATTAAATAGTATTTGACTTTGATTTTGATACATCATCATTATTATTTCAGCCAAAGGATGTCCACTGCTGAACATAGTCCTCCCCCAAGTATCGCCACCTCGATCGGTGCTGTGCATCTCGCAACCAGCGGATCCCGCAGCCCTAACAAGGTCATCTCTTCACCTAGAGGGAGGCCTTCCAATGCTGCGTCTGCCGGTATACGGTCGCCACATGATTTTGAATCATAGTAATATAACTATTGCGATCATTATTGTTCAACTAACAGGTCACGACGAAAAGTGGGTTATGTTTAGACGAACCAGATTAAAATATTCTTCCTATATTTGAAAATTTACAATTGTTATTTAATCATAATAACAACTAATATTATAAAGAATTTATACCAAGTAGGTATTTGTTTACAGAAGGCAATCTATGAAAGTACTAATCCGAACACATTTTTTTTTGCTTATTGATAACTTAATTATCGCCTACGCTGCATCACATCATATCACATCACATCATCAGCCTATTAATGTTCCCACTAATGGGTCACAGATCTCCTCTCTGTGAAAGGGAATGGGCCGTAATCCACCACGATGCACCCTGCATACTAGTTTTTTATCCCGAGAATCCAAAGTCAACTTAATTATCGTCTACGCTGCATCACATCATATCACATCACATCATCAGCCTATTAATGTTCCCACTAATGGGACACAGATCTCCTCTCTGTGAAAGGGAATGCGCCGTAATCCACCACGATGCACCCTGCATACTAGTTTTTTATCCCGAGAATCCAAAGTCAACTTAATTATCGTCTACGCTGCATCACATCATATCACATCACATCATCAGCCTATTAATGTTCCCACTAATGGGTCACAGATCTCCTCTCTGTGAAAGGGAATGGGCCGTAATCCACCACGATGCACCCTGCATACTAGTTTTTTATCCCGAGAATCCAAAGTCAACTTAATTATCGTCTACGCTGCATCACATCATATCACATCACATCATCAGCCTATTAATGTTCCCACTAATGGGACACAGATCTCCTCTCTGTGAAAGGGAATGCGCCGTAATCCACCACGATGCACCCTGCATACTAGTTTTTTTTCCCGAGAATCCAAAGTCAACTTAATTATCGTCTACGCTGCATACTAGTTTTTTATCCCGAGAATCCAAAGTCTGTTGGTAAGACCACAAGAGCGAAACCGCGGGAAAGATTTAATCTACCATAACTTTCATATTAGTTAAGATGTCAATATAAACAAAACAATTTCATAAACCTTGCTACAACCAGAAAAACAGCGATCAAATCTAATGGAAACTTGTTGAAATGAATTCGATACGTATTATTCGATTTATAGGTTACCAATGCAACTAGATATTAGACAGCGAACAACGGGTTATACAACGGACTTATGTAAACAGTTTTACAATCGATTATGTCCGAATACGAGAATCGATACGGATTGCAGACCGCTTGTTGTATTGGCAATTGGCGGCCGACATACAGACCACGGAATCGCGCGGAGGCACTGTAGTTCATTGACGTTAAGAAAATAGTGAGTCTTCGTTGTCAGCCGGCCCCTCGACCAATCGGGTAGCAAGCTTTCTAATTTGTTGCGACCCGATTGGTCGACAGGCCGGGTGCCAGCGATGACTCACTATTTTCTTAACGCTAATGAAATATAGTAACGCTAAGTTACCAAAAAATATTGGACAAATATTTTTCTGAAAAACAAAACTATTTGGTCCGTCAGTTAGATTACCAAAAAACATTGAACACATATTTTTCTTTTTGTCACGTCAACAAAATATAACGCGTGACGATACTGTGTTGGAATTTCACGTTTAATTTTTAACCAAGAAGTGACGTCACAAGCCTCCATTTCTGAACTTTGATGCGCTTTATCTTTGTCTATTTTATATTGATTTTATAAAACTAAAAATACGAGGCCTATATTATTTTATTCAGGAAATATCCTTACCGTCGTTTATTTATATGATTGTGACACTCACTGAGAAGCTAGGTTTGTATGGAAAGTTATGTCAATGCAATCTCTAGCAGAGGCCATAGAGGCATTTTGTACTCTGTGGAACTGCAAACGTAGGTAGTACGGTTTTTACTATGGCTTCAATTGTTGTGCAATCTAATTGAAGTATTGTTCTTATGAATAAATATTGATAAGTAGCTGAGCACGCAGCTCTGCACTCAGCTTATTACTAATATTACCCAACTATACCAAACATGGAAGTGCTGCAAAATGTAGCTAAAGCATAAAATAAAGAAAATGTATTCAATATTGTATGTTTACTAACCAATATTATATGTAATACAAAAATATTTAATCTGCAGTTATATCAGCTCTAACAGAAAGACAGAAACGTTACGTTGTATGATATGATATGATGCATTGAATATAAAAACATTTGTCTTCATACATAAGCGAGCCTAGGTGCTGAGGTGGTTGAAAGTAAGCGAAAGTCACAACTAACAACGACATCTTTTCAATAGGATAATCCTCTTTTTATGACAAAATCCCCTATTCACCTTTTACATCACTTAGAAAGAAACTGCTAATTTTGCGGATACCACAACGCAAATTTGCTTACAAAAACATTACTAAGGCGATTTGCTATGGCAATTGATATTGTTCAATTTAATTGAATAGTAGTCGTTCTAGCGGATTCTAGCTTATTATGGAAAAAATGGTCAGTGAACGGATACTGTACTGCGCTTTAAGATGATGCAAATGCTAGTTTCGTTTTGATGTTTTATTTAGTTTTAATGTTGTTTGTTAAAAAAAAAGACCTCTCTAACAGACTGACCCTCAGTTTCTAAGCTCAAAATTATCGCAGAATTAATGTAACACATTGTCAAGCACGCGTTATCTGCTGTGATTGGCTGTTGCAAATTCATTCAACCAATCACAGCAGATAACGCGTGACAATTTGTCACATTAATTCTGAAGATGAATCAATTTTACCTTACGGGACCATATAGGTCCTGTTTTCCTTTTGATTTTTGCAATGTTAAAACTTGTACATTATGAAAATGACATGAAAATATTATTAATTCCTATTTAACCAATTAATAAGGTGGCGATTTCCTATTTAGGCCAAATTATTCAGGTTCATCTTTATTGTTGTTGTTGCAAAGTTGCAATATCAGCTACAGACGACGCAAGAAAAAAAATACACCATTATAAATTGACCACTAATGACCACAAAAGTACTTGAATAAATCCTGCTAAATTAAATATTGAATACAACCAGTGACCATTTATTTCTTGTTTACGTGCACAAACAGCGATAATAGCAGGAAAACCATGTAGTTAGTTATGTCATTTAGATAATATATGTTTTTCAGAGGACATTATATATGGACATATTTACCTGAAATTGCTGCACCAGTATGAAGGCCCCCATGTGCATTGAGCGCTGCCTAACAGGGTGCCTGAAATAGAAAAGCATTGTTAGCTAGCTTGTTCCGATTTTTGTAAAATTTAGTTTCATGGCTTTACCGTCCTAATGTATGGCGTGTCTGCCTAGATTCCGTCCACACCTCCGCTTTCGTTGCGTTTAAAGTGTTTTATTTCTCAAGGAAACATTATAGCGGGATACAAGTTTGCCTATGTGCTATTACAGACCATAATCTATCTCAGTACCAAATTTTATTCAGTTCCGTTCAGCCGTTCTGGCGTGATTGAGTAACAAACATTATAATACTAGTAAGATATCTATGGAATTGATAACAAGAGACCTTAAATGTTCTTATCTTAACATATACATATATTATTGCCGTTAACCATGTTAGCACTTGGCGAAGTTTACAGATTAAATCTAATGATTAGCCCGCGTTACAATGATCTTTTTGATTTGGTAGCCCACCATACTTGGGACAGTACGGTGAGTATATGATTTTACCGTCTTAGATCACGCTTGCAACAATGCGTGTCCAGCAAAGTGGAACGGAGCGATCATTATGTTTGAAAACTACTTTGTTTGCATTGACATTAAAAAATGTGATGTTTTTTTGAAATATTGTTTTCTTATTGTTTAAAAAAGCTGCTGGGGAAAACTAAATTCGGAATAGGACCTTGTGGCGCTCATTAGTAGAGTTGTATGCCCAGTAGTGGGCTGCGACAGGTTGAGTTGATTAATTGATTCTTTAGACTTTTTGTGGAAAATAATATACCAATGCACCATTGTAAGATGCTGATAATTAAGAAGAGGAACTAAATATAGATTCTACAATAACAAGGTGGTAACATTGTAGTGCCCCTGAAAAATTATGAAAGTCATGTCTTGGCACATGTACTGAAATGTGAATAGCAATTACAAAAACATGCTGAAAAATTACTTTACAGAAGTACCTACTTTAAGTATGATGTTAAAGGTTCATTAATGATTGAGCGTTAATTAATTTCAATCAAATTATTCAAGCATTTTCATAGCATTTTCTTTTTCAATTTTTGAATCAAAATCAAAAAACAATTAAAAATAACACAATTTGTAAATTGAAAACATAATTAAGTAGGTAATTACTAAAACTAAAACAACTTAGTTAATGACCTACTAAGTACCTAGGCGTCCGAGTTCTGCTCGGGTGAAAATAGAGAAAACAACTTTTTTCGAGAAACATGAGACTTGGCTAGATCGATTTTTGGCC
Source organism: Orthosia gracilis (assembly GCA_947562075.1). NCBI lineage: Eukaryota > Metazoa > Arthropoda > Insecta > Lepidoptera > Noctuidae > Orthosia > Orthosia gracilis. The sequence continues at coordinate 33,502,692 of OX387266.1, forward strand.
CCCGAAAACCCCTACATTGCAATTTTTTTGAAATCGTTAGAGCCGTTTTCGAGAACGTAATACAAAAATAGCATTTAACCGTAGGTATACTAGATAATTTTACCATAAAAATCGTTATTTTTGACATCAGAAATAGATAAAAAAGCTTGCATAACATTAATATGGTAAATGAAATACAGCGTTATTTTATGAGAATACGATGAAGTTACATGATCAATTATTGTGTTATAAATAGTTATAATAAAATATTTATTTTTCAATCTTAACGTTCTGGAAATAAATTTTCGCTGTTTCACAAATCTTGATTCAGTTTACACTTGAATCAATAACTACGAGTACATGACCGTTGAACATGTTCATTTGATAAATCAAGATACAGCAATGAATAAGTAGCTGGGTTCAATTATTTAGAGTTAATTTAATTTCTTTTGCTAGTTAAACTGTTCGCAGCAAAAATAAAAGTTGAATGAGCTTAAAAATCAGGTAAACACATTTTTAACCGACTTCCCGAAAAAGGAAGAGGTTATCAATTCGACTGTATTTTTTTTGTGTGTTACCTGAAAACTTTTACTGGGTAAACCGATTTTGATGATTCTTTTTTTATTTGAAAGCTGGTGCTTGTCATGTGGTCTCCTTTAAATTTCATTTCTTCATCATGATCTGATGAAGAACTTTGAAGGTATACATCAGAACTCGTCAATAAATGACAGCAAATTACTCGGGATAGCTGCAATCGCATATCTATTTATTGGTTATAACATTTCATAACATGACATCACACTGGTACGCTCTAAAGAGATACGCAGGTGTGAACAATTCACCCTGGTATACTCTCATTCCACCGGTTTTGTTTAAGTTTCATGTTATTGGATTAATCTATTCTGGCGTCACTTTGGACATTACCTATAATTTCCAAAGCTATACCTAGCCGATAGAGCTGGTCCATTATGTACCACAACTAAAAAGTAAAATAAAAAGCTTTTTTATAAAAAATTACAACCAACTTCCAAATAAAAACACTACAAAGTAAAAAATAAATTCATATTCGGAATTCGGTGTCAAAAAACAAAGAAAAGAAAACAGGAACACCGACTTCCGAAATTGAAGTTATTTTTTACTTCATAGTGTTTTTATTTGGAAGTCGGTTATAATTTTTTGTAAAAAAGTTTTTACCAAAAACACACAAACCTACCTACTCAAAATAGTATTGCAAGAGGAATGCTGCAAAAGTGTTCGGAAACACCGATGCTAAACAATTTATCCCATGGATACAACTAGTACTTAGTTCATAAATCACCCATAAAAATCCGAAATTCATAAGTGGCTCTTATTTTATTTCGACGAGTATTTAAACCTTGCACCAAAGAACAGCCCAATAAGTCGCTTGCAAAGCATTCACTTGATTAAATAAATACTTTGTAACTATAGTTATTTAGGTATTAAAAGAGTCTGGATGCGCTCACGCAAATTGATCGGGAAGCCAGAAGTACAGTTATCCCCAATCTTTTTGGTCGGCGCGCTGCTATTTTGATATGAGATTTACTAACCAGCAGCCGTATTGCGTAAGTGCGCAAAGAGTTTAACCGCTATCCAATCGACTAAATCGGCAGATCGGAATTACACAAGACGGAAATACACATCGCGTCATTCATCTCGCATGTGATTGGTTGATTAAGTCGGTTGGATAGCGTTCAAACTCTTTGCGCACTTACGCAATACGGCTGCAGAAGTACTGTTATCCCCAATCTTTAAGGTCGGCGCGCTGCTATTTCGGTATGAGATTTACTAACCAGCAGCCATTGTAGCCAACTTTAGACCGGCCAAGAAGATTAGGCACTAACTAGGTATCTGACAGATTAAAAAAATTGTTAATTCAGTATGGCTTGTGCTTTCAAAAAGAAGCAAACGAAAAGGCAGACTTCATTTGCATGATTAAAACTTATTTAATTTTTATATATCCGAAAAACTTACCCTTTTGTTTGTTGGGCTTGGGCACTGCTGGTTTCTTTTTCTGTGGAATAAAATATCAATTGAGATTTGTATAAAGTACAACAAATGAAGCAAAAGCAGTGTAAGTGCAAAAAGTAGGTTTGTAAGGATCGTCTGCTGGTTGCGTTCTGAAGTTTCTGCTTACCCCCTTGGTGAAAAGGCGCGATTTTATGTATGTCTAGGGTAAAACCAGGATAGTTGCCGCATGGGTATAGTTGCCCCGATTGTAATTACTCTAGTTGCGCGGATGAATCGCACGCTATTTTGTTAATCTATGGAAAATCTCTCCAACTACCACTAAGTTGACCGTGTCTGAGCAATTGCATGGGAAGGCAAAAGGCGATCAATGTTTTTGCTGGATATATGTCCCGTTTCTCGGCGAGGCACCTTTACATGTATTAAGCAACTATCCCCTGTGTGGGATAGATGTCCCAAAATATAGAGGGTCCACAAAAATCGCTAATACTCTGGCAATATTAAAGGTAATGTTTTTTACTTTTCATAAATTTGTAGATAAACAAAACCGGCCAAGTGCGAGTCGGACTCGCGCACGAAAGGTTCCGTACTTGGTAAATTGCGGTTTACGATTTAATACGTATTAAAAAAAAACTACTTACATATTTTTTTTAGTTTTATCATTTTCTTATCTTAGAAGTTACAGGAGGGGGGGGGGGACCATTTTACCACTTTGGAAGTGTCTCTCGCGCAAACTATTCAGTTTAGAAAAAAATTATATTAGAAACTTCAATATCATTTTTGAAGACCCCCACACGTATGGGTTCGATGGAAAAAAAAATTAAGGTTAAGGGTTCCGTTTTTTTGCCATTTGGCTACGGAACCCTAAAAACCATAGTAGCGACCAGTTTTACAAATAAAATATTTTACCTTTTGCACTGAGAGATAAAGAGTGATTTCAAAAAGTGTGGCAACTATACGGCTTCTACCCTAAAAACCACGTCGGATTGGTCCCTCGCCCACTTGCAGTAGTCATAACATGATACACGATTACACCAAACATCATTCATTGAAGTTGTCACGCAAGTAATGTTGTGTATTTCGTAAGGTACTACATTTCCCATAACACATATATTGATATTATATATTTGATAAACACAATAGTGATAGATAATTTTCCCAGATGACGAATAACTATCACAGTCATTTTGCACAGGCTAACGTCCAAAATACTTACTGGGTTTACCTCAGAATGTGTACTTGTATTGCACTTAAGTTAGTTAATGGAAAAATAACTTTGAGAGTCACAAAAGAAGCGCACTTGTATTCATTCCACTGGAGGTATTTGGTGACCTCCCAAAAAAGTCGACAGACACTGTGATACTCTTTGCCAATATTTCATCCCTAAACTATGCATGAAGATTTCCACAAGAAAAATGGGGACGTTTCTGCTGGAGATCCCTATCAATCACAAACAGTATCTTTTCTAAACAGTTTTTTGGAGCCTAATTTTGGCTTGAAAACTGTTACAAACTTTTGATACTAAACATACAAACAAAGTTAAGTTTCTGTAAGAGATAGCTAAAAGATTCACACTTACATTCATAGACAAGATATGGTCAATCTTGTCGTTGTTGCACATGCCGATGAGTTTGCACATGGTCTCGGGCGAGGTCTCTGACTGCAACACATGGTTGATATACTGCTGCAGCTGAGCTGTGTTCTCCTTGCAGATCTTCGCGATGGCGGGGTACTGCACGTCCTGGCATTCTGATGATACTCGGGAGGCCAGATAGTCCTGTATATAAGGATTCTGTTTTGTAATATGCTTACTATTTATATATGTGCTGAGAGATGACCGTTTTGCCACTGACAGAACACATATTTTTCTCATTATTTCATTCTATGTTGGTCTTCAACTTTTTATATTAATGCGTCTTGTAGTGTCATACATAAATGAACGCATCTTCTTCCCCACACTATAATACCAATAAAACCCACATAATAAAGTTATGTGTCTGGCACAACCCTTAAATCCCCAAGTACAATATTAAAGATTATACGGTTGTTACGGATTTCCCAAGCTGTGATAAAAATGTGTGACTCAAGCCTGTCACAGTAGGCCGTGCTCGCCCCCCAAGAATAAGTAAACTACATTGATAAGGATCAAGTCTTTATAATGTAAGCAAGAAAGAAAAGATGATAAGAAAGTTTTAGGCTGTTGTGACATCTCTCTCTACATATTTGTAGATAAATTAGAAAAGGCACACGCTGATAAGAGAATTAAGTTCAAGTTAACAGCTTGGAATGTGGCATATGGAATATTCTCAATATATGATACAGTTATTTCGTACAATTAAAAAGAAAAACATGTTAATCGTCTGACATGCTTCTAGCACTTCAAAAAGGTCACATGGCCATAAAAAACTTCGCAGGGAATTTCAGTCTTAAATAAAACATTATGCACTACAGATGGCTAGATAAAGTAGCAACCGTAGAACACAAAAAGTTGAAGTACGTTATATTATTATCACTATTGTATTGTCAATTAGACCTAATTATATCTTAATTCCAAATATTTCATAAAATCCTACATATAGCCACATTTCGGTCTAAAAAAGCGTTAACGGCATTGAGAGATAATTAGCCCAACATTTTGGCCCAATAGACCAACATTGCCACCAATACCAACCTCATTGATAAGTTCCCTGACATCCTTCAGCTGTCTGAAGAGCCTGATGAACTTGTTGGCCACATCATTGGCCTTCACAGCCTCAGCCTGTTTCTCCCAGACGGTGGATGTGCAGTGACCTACGGCCCCGCAGTCAGCGCCGCGCCTGTGCAGACAAGGGTCATTGAAGCGGCAAGCGTCACCGTGCGTGAGTCATGAATGAGTAAGGAAATGTGTATGTGTAGGTATGGAGGGTTCTTATGTTTTTTTTTATCGTTAGCGTAAAGGCGATGATGATATGTACTCTGTTGTAGGTTACAAAGAGGAAATAGCACAAAGGATAAGGCGTTGTACGGATAAACGGCTTAGTAGGCGATTCGGCCGCCGAGTTTCATCCGATCCGGTCGAATCAGGAATTTCATTATTATTAATATTTTTGAGTGGTGTTTCGAAGGAATCCGTTTTAGATGCAAATTAACGTCAGAAACATACTTAAATAATATCTTTTTTACTTTGTGGCCATGTATACTTAAATGATTAATTATAAATAAAATAAACGCGATCGGGTCGGTTTGTTTTCGACTTTTGCTGAATCGAACCACAAACATGGTTGAATCTTGATATGGGACTGTCTTTAAAAAATAATTAAAAACCGCGAAATGTTGCACAATTTTTAACTTTTTTACAAAAAGAAGCTAATTATTTTGAAATCAAGTGCAAAGAGAGGGAGAGCATTATCATTTATCATATACATAGGTACAAAAACTCGTGAAACAATTGAAATTGATGCACACATTTTTAGTACCATTTAGGATTTGGTTGATCGAAATTGTGTTGAACTTTTAGTATTTTAAGTGACCTTTTTCGCTAAGAACTAATTTTCAGATGATAGAAAAACACATGAGACTTAAAGATTTCTAGTAGGTATATTATTGTCAATAGTCAACTTTCTCTGTCACTCTAGGGTTTGCTGTAAGAGAACTCAGCATTGAGTTAAGCTCGCCTTTGTTCATATACTTTATTATCACGATGTAATTTTGTTTTTTTAGTGTACAATAAAGAATTAAGATTGTTTTTTTTTAATGAAAATAGTTGATCATTGTTTTGATCGTATTGAACAGACTGATTGTTTTAAATATTATATAAACATAAGAAGAGGTTTACTTGTTAACGTAGTTAGTCACTGATTTTTGTTGTTCATTATTTTCGGTATTTTAGTAAAGTGATTGTTAATAGGTAATTGATAAAAATACTGATTATTATAATTTACATTTATTATTTATGTTGTTCACGTTTCAATTGATATATAAGACTGATTATTGTTATTCACAGGTTTATAGCCTTCCTGTTGCATCTAGTCTTATCATACCATTATTATAGCTAGCCTTCATTATTTCTTTCATTTACTTTTAAATCAAATTATACCTAAGAGAATCTTTTGTTAGTACCCATAGTGAATACAAAAAAGTACACAGCATGTATTCCTTAGCAGTGGTCATAAAACTCAGATCAAATAAAAAGTCAAGATGGAATGTTCGTCAGTCGAGCTCTCAGATCAAATAAAGAGCTCGACTAACAAGCTAAGGCGTAGTTTCGTTGTGAAGGTGAAGCCGGTTAAAACTACGCCTTGCCGTATATATTCATACACAATTACACGCAAACACGAGTGTCATTGTGTATGAATATATACGGCAAGGCGTAGTTTTAACCGGCTTCACCTTGTTGTTTGCAACGTTCTACCTTGACTTTTTATTTGGTCTGAGATAAAACTATAGTTATTTACTTGTTTTCCAGAAATTCAACACTAAAGGCAAAATTAGTATTGAGCTATTGCTCATTTCACACATAATGCCACACCGTGCAATCATCCAATATGCAAAAGCATTATATCTCCCCCTTGTGGTGTTACTAAACGGACGCGGACGTGGGTAATAGATTGTCAATAGTAATCATTAAATTGCTGTGACTTTGCACTGATGTTATGTTTGTAGTGATATATGCATATGTTTGAACACGATAATTATGTATGCAAACTAGCTCTCTTTTGATCACAACTTTTTTAGATTAGGGCAATTTAATTAGAACTTAAGGTTAATTAACAAATTACCTATTAATAGGTAAATAATAAACATTAGTACATTCAGATACAAATAAAACCATTCTAGAATCATCAAATAAATGGAGAATTTTCGTGGCATTTCAATGAATATGTAGGTAGTTGATAAAAGATTCTGTCCTTAGGTGCTAGCAAAACAATTTCATTCAGTTTGTAAATATTAACCATGAGAACATACTTTCTTTCTGTTAATTAATTTGAGACAACATCATGATGTGTTGATACCTAGCACCCAAACGTATTTTTGTGTGCCTCATTTTACTGATTTACATTTTTTTTGTGGAATAAAACTTACTTAAGGCTCTGACACCATACTGTTGGTCCCTTAGCACACTCCTTCGGTACTTGTCGTGCGAACGACAAATCTGCGAACAAAATACCACAACTTAATAAAGTGTCACACAATAATAAAACTCAGCTTATCTCATTTTAATGACAAATAATAAAAGTAATGCCAGCAAAACAAGTCAAGCGGGGTCAGCTACTGCTTATCACAAGCAAGTTCTACAATTAAAAGAGTGGATACTGAACTTGATAAGAGAACAAAGCAGACATATATAGGACTTTATTGGTTATCAGTTCTTGGCCTAGGCCCTATCATAGGAAACATTTAATCTAAATCAAGTTTCCTAGCAATCGGCTTTGCCTTCTTCCAATTACGTTGGCTTTGGTTTCCAATAATATCCGGATGAAGCCGAGTACCAGTATTTTAAATCAGAGTGTCTGCCTATCTAAAAGTCAACAATCCAATAACTGGGTAACGCAACACTACTAAGTTTCAACTACCGTTTGTGTGTTATTGGTATCCAAGATTAGAAAACAGGTTTGCTTAATTAATTCATTGCCCAATAGATAGCACATTGTTTACACTTCCTATTTACAGCTACTATGAAACAATGTTTAGTTTTGTGAACCTATTTAAAAGAAATAATTATAAGTTGAATTATATTGTGCAACTACCTGCATTCTACAAACTGTTATGTTCAGAATTTGTAAAATGCAATGCAGACATAGGAATGATATCACATCTTTTAACTATATAGCTAAGTATTGCACTTTGATTAGTAGTATTGTAGTAAACTAGTTACATGGCTAACATAACCACACATATTTTTAAGTCAACTATTAGCCAGTATAGTTCTTGCCAAACTTCTTGGCCGCCCTGAAGTTGGCTACAATGGCTGCGCAGTAGTAATTCTCATACAAAAACAGCACCGATCCATGCCTTACTCATCGGAAAGCCAACTTCGAGGCGGGCCAGAAGTTTGGTGAGAACGATAGTAACTGAATTACAATAGGTACTAAATATCCTGTTGCGGAACTCATTTATACCTAAATGATAAATAGGTACACACAGCTGCTACTGAAATGATTAAAACAGGAAATATGATCCCGAACATGCAACAAAGTTACTGATATCATTTACGGACTACTATAGATTGTATAAAAAAGTTTAATTAGTACATATCTGGTAATTTAATTATGAGTAGGTGACAAACATTAGATAAATCTACAATTCTACATGTCCAGCAGTACAATGTGAGCTATTTTTTCGAGAATAATCTAAGGTTATTAGAACACCAAGACTAATTTAATAATAATACATTTAGAACAATGAACAACTAAAATTAAAAAGCATAACTAGGTGCTTATTTAATTGGCATGAATTCCAGCAATGATCCAACAATAATTAATCAGTCTGCGTTCGTAATAACGCGATGAAATCACTATGTAACGCGAAAATATAATTATTACGATTTCAAACAATGGACAGAGGGTACTTTGCAGGCAGTTTGTGAGAACTGCATAAAAGGTCCAAGTAGCGTAATTCCTAAGTTACGTACTAGGTTTACTAAACAACACAAATATTACAAGGACGAAAATAATTACAAATACGATTCAGCAAAAAATAATGTAAGTAGTTTACTCACTTGTACAACAAAAGAGTGCAATTAGACAAACCACGAAGGTGTTTGTCATTTTTAAAGCTTTCTTATTATCTCCTACAATCCAGTTCCGTTCTCTCCGTACAAAATACTAAACAAATACTCTTTAATTTCACTTTGTTTGGAAGTTAATGCGTATCGATTGATAAACAAATTGTCAAGTCACTCAGCCGACCGACAACGTCTGTCTGCGTTGATGTTGCTGTCAAACTAGTAGTGATGGGCACTGCAATAACGATTTTAGAGAAACCGTTTTTCAAGGCTATTATTTAAACGATCAGTTAAATAAATAGGTTTTGGTCAGCTCCAAAATGTGTTACGACAACAAACAAAGTAAATTGAGCTGAATCTATTGACAAAAGTAACTTACTAAATGGTCAGCAAGTAATTTGATATTTGTCAGCCTTAAAATTTATCTGATAGAAAATTTAATTTATTGCAGCTGCGCAATCTATACTATAATATACTATAATAATAATGTAAAGCTGAAGAGTATGTTTGTTTGAACGCGCTAATCTCAGGAACTACTGGTTGGAATTGAAAAATTATTTTTGTGTTGTATAGTCCATTTAGCTATATAACATCGCGCTACGACCAATAGGAGCGGAGCATAAATGAAAAATGTTGCAAAAACGGGAAAAATTATTTAGTTTTTTTTTTGTATTAAAAGTGAAATATCATTACGACACAAAACTACTCTATTACTAACTACAAAATTTTTCAAAAGTTATAAAAAAAACCCTTCATTATTGATATTTGTATATTGCCAAACGTTGATGTACAGTCAAGGGTCAAAAGTGAAGTCATACTCTCCCAAAACTCAAATGGCTAGTTTTTGTAGAAGAAATTAAATTATCCACAACTGATTTAATATTTTGTACAGAAATTAAAGTATAGATTATTCCTACTAACCACGAAAAGTTGAAATTCTGCTGCCTACAAAAAAATTGCCTTTTCTGTTTTGGTAGAGTGTGACTGCACTTTTGACCCTTATAGTAAGTACATAATATCAAACGTTGACGTTTAAATGATTTGGTCAATTTTAGCTGGCTATTTCATGAAGTAGGTATAATCATTTCATGAAATGGTCGGCCACATCATGAAGTGATCAATTCTATGATCTGGTCACGACATACATATTGGAGCAGTGACTTCTTCATCTCCGTTTTTCTTATTTTTTATTTCTCATCATTTAAAATATTAGTTTTTTTTTTGTAACGCTTTACCTCTTCGATAAGTAAACCGTTACGCTACGCTAACAAGTAATAAGCTAAAAATCTAATGGGCATCACTAATTCACTAGCTACATTTTTTATATCAGCGCCATCTAATATTGTTAACATGTTGGAATGTTTTTGTGCGTGTATGGCTACTCGACGCTAGATAGCATTGTTATCAACTTAAAGACAGCTTCAACTATTGAATAACAGATGGCGTTATCTGCCGATTGTTCTTTATTAATTTCATTTTAGAAGGTTTGTATACATGTTTTGTCTTAATACTTAGAATTGATTGAAAATTCTGTTTTTCAAAATGAATATAATATCTTTGTCCAAAATTTATTCCAGCCTGATAGTTCGGCCCGTTTATATCGATAGCGCGGCGGGAAGTTTAAAACTTTAAATATAATGTCAAATTTCTAAACTAATATTACAATGCTTAAATGTTAGTGCGCCAATTGTTTTTTTGGACTGGTAAGCGAAACTGAAGTTGTAGTTTGGCTACGGCTGAATGTCTTTTAAATTCTTAATGCAACAAAATAGGATATATATTCGACCTAGGCTACCTACATGCAGCCTAGGTCGAATCTCCAACTGCCAATTAAGTCTTTAGTTGGACTTTAGTCGGATGATGATTTTTCACAAGTTTTCTCATTCATGTAGATATTACCACAAAAAACGTTTAGGTAGGTTACCTACAAATATGCTACCCATCGATGAAACGCCTAGTCTGACTAAGATTATCATTAGGTACCTACCTACCTATGACCCATTCGTATAGTGGCACTGGTAACTTCGTCACAAGAAGTAAGGATGAAAATGTACGATGATTTTACAAGTGAGAGTTGCAAAATTCATCCGACACACAGTGCAGTGCTCCTAATGTTGACCTGATCACATCCTACTTGTTGAAGTGTCATATATATCCGACCATCTGCACGTTTGATGATCTTAAGACCGTCACCGATGCCTTAATAAGAATTCATAACATAGTTAATCGAAATGAGACGAAGATAAATTGCAAATTTTAGGAGATCTCTAGCTATGACGGTGTTTATGTGTGCTATGAATTTTTATTTTTTTGCTCTTTTAATTGTATTGTTATATCTAGATAATACCTAAGTACCTGCAATAAGTTCCTAATTAGATTTTATTATCCTACTAATATTATAAATGTGAAAGTTTGGATGAATGGGTGTTTGTTATTCAATCACGCCAGAACGGAACTGCATGAAGTTTGGCAAAGAGATAGATTACAGTCTGGAATAGCACATGTGCAATTTTTTTTTATCCAGTTGGTAGGTTCCTAAAGGATAATTTACTTGACTTAAACGCGGGAGGAGCCATGGACAAAAGTTGGTATTATCTATCGTTGGTCTGTAGTGTCCCTCAGCTGGGCAAAGACGTCCTACCATATTTTCCAGCGATTCCTAAGGAAAACATCCAGGTCTGTACTAGAAGAATAAGTTAGAAAAGGAAGAAGAAGAAAGTGGGGACGAGGACGGTAAGTTAGTAACTAAAGTACACGGGTTAAAAACGTTTCAAACCCTACTTTAATAGAAAATTTACAGGTTTTCAGGCTAACGTAGAGTTCGACAAATAGTTACTCAATAGGGTAGTTTACTGAAAATTTGTTTTTTGTCCGTCAGGTAGATTAGTAAGAAATATTGGACACGTATTTTTTTTTTTGACGCAAGCATGAAATTACAACGATAAAATGCGTTGAAATATCGTGTGACGTCACGCCGTTAGTACCCTTTATATTGCCGTAGTGACGTCACAAGACCCCATCGAGTTCAAGCTCCTGAACTTTGATGCGCTTTAACTTTATCAATCTTTATTGATTTGGTAAAGCAAAAAAATACGGGTCCAATATTATTTGATAATCTCACTGATGGACTCAATAAAATAATCATTTTTATACCCAGGAAACATCCCTATTCAGAAATCGGAGATAGGCAAGTAAAATTACTTAGTTAATCATTTTTATTTACTATCACAAAAATATAGGTAGGTGTACATGTAGATATCTAGGTATCTAAGTACATCTCAGCAAAATATTTCACCACAGCTCGATAACAGAAACAAGTAAATAACGAAACAAGTAAGTAAGTATATAAAGTACCTAACCGACCACAAAATCCAAGACAAGGAACCTCGACCCAATAAGACGTCGAACTCCCATAGAAAAGGATGAAACAAAATTGGTAATTCCATTCTCCAGGTTGGTTTTTCGAGACACAATTAGGACATTTTGTTGGAGTTCGGGTCGTGTAATAAAATTAAGGAGACGCCGGTCGCTCGCGGTAAGTCGATGTCTTCGGCCGGCATAAAACAAATCCGCCCCGAGCCGCCGTGAGGACTGGCGCACACAGACCCGTGGAGACTTCTTTCTTCTTTATTTTCGTTGTAAGTAACTATGTATAGGTATGTTTGTTTGGGTACAAATTATGAAGACTTTTTTAAAAGTATTTCATTAATATTCATCATCTTATAGGCACAAGGGTGAGTACAACAAGATTTAGCTATATTGCGTGGGTAATTTGGGCATTATTATTTATTTAATTATCGTGCTTCACCTTCGACCACATCATCACTTAACATCAGGCGAGATAGTGGTCAAACGCGAGCCTATAACAAATAAAAAAAAATACTCCAGTTACTGAACATGTTCTTGGTCTATTTAACTGGACATATTATCTACTTATAACAAATAAGTCCCTATACCTAGTTGTATTTCCAGCAGTAAATTCCTGCTAGCCAATGATAAACTAAAACTCAGACACTTTATCATCAACACCAGAGTTATGTAAAAATGTTTCAAAAATGAAAACATAAAACAGGCCCTTTTCTTTTTTTTCTTCTGCGTTTATCTTAGAACGTCTGAAAGATACATACTACAAGAGACGAACAACTCCCATCACAGTCCACTGTTGAACAAACGCTTTCCTGTAGTTACGCTACTACGCCCGGTATTCCACTTTCCACATCCAATCCTCTGTAATACCTTATTCGGATTAACAATCTACTGTTATAATTATTCTAACCCACCTGAATGTTCTAGGAACTAAATCCTCACCGACACCCGATTGCCAGTGCACGCGCTACCTTTTGTGTGACTCTTTGACAAATATGGTAAAATTGAAAACATTCCCAGCATGTCGACTTTTCCGCCAGATCTTTAAACTGCAAAAAAACAACACAATCAGACTTGTTACGTGGAACACCGGACACCGGTACCGAACGATATTTTTTCACCTCAATGCCATCTCTACAGATTTTCGCACGTGCGCGATGTTCACATATTCTGAATAACACTTGAATAGCGCGTCCTAACGCACTGGACACTCGCCCCCGTACCACGTGACGTGACTACACTGCTACGACACTTTGTTTGTGTATCAAAACGGACAACAACCGTGACTTTGTAAATGGCTGGGACGTGGTTATATGCTGTTTTAGGACGGCCTTTTTGTATCCTTTATGTTTATATGAAGACATTTCCTTAGTACCTTACCTTTACAAGAGAATATGGGAACTATCTAATCCATACAAAGTAATTTTGGACCTCAATATCTGTTGTGGGTTCGTGTAAGCAGTTATGAATATTTTTGTTGAGTGTAGGAACCCTGTTGTAGCAGTTGACCCTTTAATGCGTAATTTTTTTAGACAGTTCTTAGCACCGTAGGACCATTTGCTACTCAATTACTAAGTAATATTTTCTTCTGAGAAATAGTTGGGTCTTGTTGGGCATCACTATGTGGATCAACTCAAAAGAAAATGTGTTTTTGTTTGGGATATTATTAATTGCAAATGAAATAAATAATCACCTATTAATTTATTTCCATCATTTAAAGAAAGAAAACCAGTTTATTTGGCACACACAGATACACGTAATGTAGGTACAAATAAAAGTGAACTTAATTTTAAAACAATTACATAGTGTGCCCCGCGGCTGCGCCAAATAGGTCCAATTCAGCAAAATGCCAAACAAATAGGAGTTGCCTGACGCTTGTTTTCAACTGAACCTTACGTTGAAATGTACGGATTGCAAGTGGCGTTTAATATTTAAAAAAGTTGTTTTTATACTCGGGTAGTTTGAGAAATATTGCGATCAGACTATGTAAGTCACATTTAGAGTTTGTCAGAGAGATGAAACAAAGTGAAATAAGAATATTAGCAGAAGGATAGAAGGTAAGTTGCATCCATAAATAATATTAACCATTTCAAATTTAAATTATTAAGCAAAATATCCTTTTTAATCCACAGGCCTCCCAACTTCGAACGAAAGCAGGTGTCAAGGATGGATGACAGACCAGCCCGCGGCCGAGGGCACGAGGCAGCTATGCGTGGCAGCGGTTTATACGGAACGTTAACCACTCGCATATTATAGCTATGCTATAATAGTATTAGTGTATTTTAGCTATTTATATACTTTTTTACATCAGAAATAGAGAGATAGAGATCATTTATTTGTCCGAAACATGAGACACACACAAAGCATGCAAGATGTTAATTACATTGCAGAAAGGATCAGTCATGTTTTACCTTAACGGCGTACAAATATGTTTTACAATAACATTAATTATAACTATTAATTTCATGCATATAATAAATGAATTAAATTTAAAAATAATGTAGTTAAACTCAAACATCAAATAAATTAAATAAGTAGAATAACAAAAAATATTATCTTTACTATGCATATTATTATTATTAACTATACTGACCGCACAGCAAATTAACCAGAGCGTACAAACGTTATACTCACACATATAAAAAAATAAGTCCAAGAGCGAGCGAAGCGAGCTCGGGAGTTTAGGGCACCCCGACACGTATAGGTTAGGTTCGAAAGGGACGACGGGAGCTGCGTTTAAATAATACCCTTCTTTTTTAAAGAATATTCTTCATCTATAAACAGAAAATCTATATAGTAAAACGCCAAAGAAAATAAGTAAAAGAAAAGCTGCAGCCTAGATCCAGCATCAGTGAACCACATTCAGTATGCGCTTAGTCCACCGCGTCCGAAGCACCTGTAGTCTACAAAATATAGTGTCGAGCGCTAACACCGAGTGGAGTCGCAAAGTTGGCCGCAGTTAGGAAAGATTTGTCGCGAGCCCGCCAACTAATGCCTTATACTCTTGCTCTTGTAAGTAAAAATTATGATTATCGCCCGGCGCGAGCGAAGCCCTTGATCCCTAACTAACGGCCTGAGACGCAAGACTTTCCTTTTCTTCTCAACTATAACTCTTTTTTATTGGCTCCGCGGCGGTTGCAGCGCCAGCGGCCACTGGATTAGGGACTGACCTAACTGATCGGAGAACTAACGACTCCTGAACGTACGTTATTTACAAATCGGGATCCAAGATG
This sequence comes from Orthosia gracilis, assembly GCA_947562075.1. NCBI lineage: Eukaryota > Metazoa > Arthropoda > Insecta > Lepidoptera > Noctuidae > Orthosia > Orthosia gracilis. Next base: position 33,517,959 of record OX387266.1, read on the forward strand.
CTTGTTTGCGAGCTAGTGGAGCAAGGTGAGACAGTGACCGATGTAGGTGGGTTATTGGGGAAATATCTGTGGAAAGTTTAAGTAGGAAATATTTTATTCGTTAGCCTCTCTACAAGAATGTCTCAGAAGTTTTAATTGTAGGTAAATAGCGTAGAGTCTATTCCAGCATAAATGTATCTCAGTTGCCCAACTGAAATCCAATTATCTGTCTACAAAAACCCAGCTCGACTAGTACATAGGTAGCGCGAACATCATAAAACACAAGTCAGTCCTCAAGTGCAATACAATACATAAATGAGAGTGGCCGGAGACGGTGCGAACCTGCGACGGTCGATTAAGGAAGCGACTGCACCGTTGCCTTGGCGACGGCGCCATCTTGGAACCCCCCGTACCCACCCGCACCCCCCGCGACCCCCACGTATACCCACCACAACCCCCACTGTAAACAACTCGCTGTATCGTTGCACTGAAATACTCGATATATTTAAAAGGCTCTCCAGTCCCCCTGAATCACTGGCGTAAGATAAAATTGTCAATTTATTGAGGATCAAAAAATATGATTGCAGCGCACGTTGGTAACTATTTACTAAATGGGCATATAAAGACGAGAGTGCATTTTAATGGCTTTTCAGTTTTCACTGGATCTGAGAAAAGCTTTTGTGGAAAATAAAATGAGCGTTAGTCAAGTTGGTAAAATTTACGACGGTTCTAGTAGGTAGAGTTTGTTCGTATTTTTCATTTGCATCAGTGCAGTTAATTGATATTAGAAATACTTTCCAACAAATCTATTAAGGGAAGTTAAAAACAAGGCCGCATTTACAGATTTTCCTTGTTTGTCAACTCGTGATTTGGTTCAAGCACATTCTAAAAATCTTAAACTACACAACTGCCGCAACAAATTGCTCAATATATAAAGGCTATATTTACAATGTTACAACTTCAGACGATGGAAAGCTTAGTAAGGAAGCTAAAATCTATGGCATTGAAGTGAAGTCTAGCGTGTTGTGTGCATTCACTTATATACTTAGCTGTATAAACCGACATACACTACTTAGTTGTATAAAATTGAAAATCGTCGAACTTACCTATTGGAGAGTTATAGGTTCTCGTCAAAATATGGATGAATTGGTGATTAAATTAAATATCGAAAGAATATGTTTAGGATTTATTTAGCACCAACATGGCAAGTGACATTTTTTACGAAAAAAAAAAAACGAAATCAGCACACACGAAACAAACATTAAGACAACAGTAGGTATGATTAGGTAATTTATTGCAATTATTGCTAAATGTTTTACATGATATTGGGAACTCGTTTGTGCAAACAATATTTATATAAGTCATATTTAAAGACGTATTTTTTTGTTAATCTTGAAAAATATGTAGACTATACTTTTTACCTTTTGTATCTGATACCCAGTCAAAAACGTTATCTAGATAGGTTCATGATTAACAATGCTCACCAAATAAAGATAAATAAACAGTAATTTTTCCCGCGATGAATATTGAAGCAGTGATTCTGAACGGTGACCGTCCAATTACACGTGAACGGTCGCGAAGACAAATGGCGAACATTACTCAAGATTAGGAGCCGCCCGACTCTAGTCGACCTAATGTCGCCGACTGCACTAAATCATATCACACGATTCGTTAAAAACATGCACGATAAACCATCCACCATTTTTTGGAAAAATTTTAATATTTCACCGAAAATTTTGCTGGTGAATAATACCGAAGTTTCTTCATTTAAATATTATGTACTGTAAATACATAACAAAATATAGTCGGTAAGCATTTTCCGTTACACATAGGTACTAATACCCATTAAGTTGATATTATTAAAGTAGAAGGCAATCTGTACAACGTTTTAATGTATTATGTAGAATTATAAAGGCGTAGAGCCCCCGCTCACTTCTTATGATTTATTCATAAGGGAAGAACAATGTTAAATTTGAACATGCCTACTTGTACGCCAGCGTTTTAGTAGAAAATGTCAAGGGTTTATTAAGTAATTTGTTTTTCATAAAGATTTATTGATAAATACTGAGAATATACACATGTAATGACTTCATTAATATTGGCAATTAATAGCATACTTGAACGACAAACTGTGTAATATAAGGCTCAAAGAAAATTGAGGAAAATGAGTTGTGTGGCTTATTTGTACGAGATAACCGCGTAGCAACTGAAATGTCATTTAAGTTGGTGAGATTATTTTTAAATGATTAGAAATAGCATACCTAGTCATTAGGTAAAATATCAGTATTCACGGTGAAAAGCTCTGTTGAAATATAAAATCAACAGCATTTCCAAATAATATGTTTAAAAGTGTAATCTTGAAGCAGTAGAATCCGTTGTAAATGTACTCATTTTGTCAGTGCTTACAAAATTCTAAAGCTGAGAGCGAGTGCAATATACAAGGAGGGAAGTTTGTGAGGCTGTGTGGGTGAGCCGGGCCCCGGGCACGGGTGTCGGGCCCCACAGCACTCAGCGAGACCTGCTTTATACACATAATATTTATACGAAAAGAAAACTTGTTTGAAGTCGTGAACAAAGCCAATCCACCGCGGTTATTCGTGATATTTTCAGGCAAAGTCGTACCTTATTCGCAAACATCGAATCCCGAACACAATACAGTGCGAAACGAAATTCGAAGGATAGATAATTTCGGAGAGAAAGAAATAAGGCGAAAGGGAAAAAATATAAATTGAATAGTCGAATACACGCATCCCGGCATTACCATAAAGGCAACAGGGATCAAGCCGGATTCCTCTACGAACTTTTTTATTTTCCTTCCACCTCTAAATCTCCCAGGCAAAGCTTCGCGAATCTGCAAATGTTGATTTGATGATGTGGTGTCTGTGCGCGTCGTGCGTGCGACACGATGTCGCGCGGCGTCGGGTCTCGTCTTGTCGCGTCGCTCAGCCCGCACTGCTTATTGCTGACCTGAATTTTATCGTTCATGACATGATGCTGCGACGTCAGCGTCCCGTCGTCGTACGAGCGGCTTTTGATTACTTGCACTTTTATTGCCTCCCGCTCGTCTAAGATTTGTAGCTCCGCCGTAGCTCGATGAAATCTGCTTTAGTGTTTGTTTATTCAGCGCGACGGAGGAATAAACATAACCGTATATCCCGACGTTACGTATATCTAAAACAATTGAGTAGGAGGGCAGGGTTGTAGAGCGAGTAGATAGCTAACGAGCAGGAGCAAAAGGTTGCGGCGCGCTGGAGGGCGGATTACGGTGCTCATCCATTGCGGTCATTAAGACACATTACCCCGCCCCGCGCCACCCTCGCGCCGCCGCCGCCCGCACAGACCCGCTTTTTAATTCAACTTTCCTCCTTCACCAATTTGCATGATTACTTTCGTTTTTATTGTGCTCCTCCGCGGCTCCATTCCCTTAAAGTATCGGTTATTTGGATAAGCCGAGCACACTAAATAAACATGTATCTCGAATTAAATAACACTCTTGCAGCAAGGATAAAAAAAAACGTATTATTGGGCTTTCACTTTCAGAGTATCCTTTTACGTAAGATCTTAGATAATAACTCCGGTCTATTAAGTACGTAATGTTGGATTGTAATTGAATTGTAACAATCCCACACTCTGACAGCATTTAAGACAGATTTATAAATTGTCAAGGATCCCTATGTTTATTATCATATAATGTTGTAAATCAGCAATCAGGCGACGTAACTCTCGGTAACAGCACCATACATTAGCGGGCAGCACTAAACCGCCGAAAACAACTATCCGAGCTACAATTTTGAAACAATTACCTCCAGCTCAATATCGTAAGATTAAGAAAGTCCACGCTCGGAATTAGGATTTGGGAGCGAATGAGGGCAAACCGTCTTAACAGCCCGACTCCACAAATTGCGGACCTTAACGACGGCATAAAACTCGAGTCGCTCTCCCGGAGACGCCACAGATTGTACTCAGACTTAGTTCAGGATTAATGGTGTAGAAAACAGATTATCATTGGCTGGATTTCCATTAGTTTGGCCCCTGCCACCGGCGCGTGAAACCTACGGAGATAGCAGCCACTCGCTGTTATTATTTTCCACATAACGGAGCAACGTCTCCCAATTTAATTCTATTAGGTTCTGTCGCGTTTGAACGACAGCACAATAAAGTCGTTTGAGTGGCGACGAGTCGCTCCGCTCGCTCCGCTCCGCCGCGCGTCGCTCCGTGCCCTCCTCTGATATACGCTCATTTGATTTCCGCCACTGTTCTGTTTATAAATTTTATATTGAACACGCTTTATGCGATGTTTGTTCAGCACCGAAAGTGTATGTGAGTGATTCATATTGTTTTCGGATGCTATTTTATATCGAGACGGAATGAATTTTGAATGGGAGTGGAATGTTAATTGACATGCTATTATTGAATGAATAGCATCCATGAAAATGAATAAGCGATCTACTGTCGGATAGAGTCTGCGGACACCAGGCATCTTATAATAAACCTAAGCCGTAATGTACTTAACCTAATGCACGGGGTCCCAGCGCTAAGAAAGAAAATTTGTTTCAAATAAATGCCACTAGATGGCGTGACATGCACCTATTTGTTATTGAATTGTGTGTAAAATTAACGTTTTCTAGATTTGAACATAAATACTGTGTGTTCTGTTTAATCAACTCTCCTAAGCACAAAATTATGGAATATTGGGCTCTTAATTTAGATATCAAAGATTATTTAAACCGATCATTTAAAATTGATGCCAATAGATGGCGTGGTTTTAAATTGCTGAGGCATTCCACTCGATTGTTTTAATTTGTATAGTAACACATTTTGGTACAATGAAATTGTAAAAACGTGCAAAAAAATACTATAAACAAACATTCACAGTATTTAAAGAAAAAAATATTCACGAACCGAGTAAACCGTTTTACTTGCAAGTCGCTGCTAACACTATCTATCAATCGCCGTAGAACGGATCGAACGCGATCGATGTACAAAAAATAATCTGTTTAATCAGACGAAAAACGCTAGTTACATTGTTGGCACGGTTTCTTTGTATCAGATGAGGCATCTGTATGCTAGTATTATATTATCTGTGCCTAATGGTACCTAATTAAATAAGTTCTTCCTGACAATTTTCCCGAAAATCAATAGAAAATCCTATAAGAAACTATTACATGTACAATCTTAATCATGTATAAGACATAGGCTAAAACTAATTCGTATTTCTTGCCAAATGTTTTTTAACTGACTTCAAAATAAGGAGGAGGTTCTCAATTCGTCGGAATCTTTTTTTTTATGTATGTTACCTGATGACTCAAAAACGTCTGGACCGATTTGTCAAATTCTTCTTTTTTTTGTTAGGAAGGATATACTTTCCAGGTGGTCCCATGGTCATCAGGTCAGGATTTGATGATGGGATCCCATGGAAATTGAGGGAACTCCTCAAATATTATAGGCATACATATAGCGACTTTGGTATTTTCATCAACAATGCAATCATTTGCACTCAGCATCATTTGGTGAAGTGGAACTGATGAAGAAGACCGCAGATGGCCACTGGAACTTCTTATTGATAAGTATGTCACGGGTATAAGATAATATCTCGAACAGTTAACCAACTATGATGAAGAAAATACTTATAAATGAATGGTACTGATGCAAATGGTACCTGTCGAACTGATTTGATGATGAAGCTGGAAGATAAGCACTGGCACTCAGAAAGAAAACAATGTATCCTAGTCGTATTTGGGCTTATTTGAGACTTCATGAGATGTACTTTGGCTATTAATGATTTTCATGGTAATTTGAGGTAGGCACCAAAACTAAAAAGGGAAAAATAAAAACATTTTAACAAAAAAATCAAACCGACTTTCAAAACATAACACTACAAAGTGAAAAATTAGTTTCTTTTACTAAGTCGGTGTCTTTAGTACCTATTGCTTTTCATTTTCTGACACCGACTTCGGAAAAGAAAGTTATTTTACGCTTTGTAGTGTTTTGCTTTGGAAGTCGGTTTGATTTCTTTGTAAAAAAGTTTTTAATTTACACATTATAACTTCATGAGCTAATCCACAATTCTTTTTTAGGGTTCCGAAACAGAAGGGTCCACACGGAGCCCAATTGCTGTCACTCACGTGTCTATCCGTCGTTGTGTGACATTTCACACAATTTTGTTCCGAAGAATTTTTTAACTTCCCATTGACCTATGAACTTGAAATTATTAATAAGGTATATTTCGCAAACAAATACCAATATATTGGAAAATCTGTTTTTTCTTTGGTGCGGAACCCTAAAGGTGCGAAGTACGACACGCACTTGGTCGGTTTTTTCTATACGCCTATCATGCTAAATGTTTAAAAGACAAAACATGAAATTCTTAACAGAAATTCCTTTCATACGTTTCATGATTAATGCAATACTAGATACCTACCTCCCAGAGACAACAAAACACATAATTTCGGTTATTTCGACTACAAAGTACGAGCGGCATCCGTAATGAAATGTCGCACCGGTTTTTCCGTTTAAAAACATTACACGTACGATGTTGCGATGTTTTAATGAATACAAATTACATTTGCAAATGTGCTTAATCCAGAAATTAGTTACGTTGTCTCCCCTGCCCCGCGTACCCTGGGGCCTGTGGGCCGTGGGGCCTGGCGGCTAAATACCGCTGCATCCCAGTTTCATATTCCGTCTGCAGGTATTTCTAAAGCAGTATTAGATATTCGGGGAACATACAATAGCAGCTAGCATCTAGGTTCATGTATTATTTTGGTTCAGGTGAGTTAGTTGGATGAAAGTAGGTATTGTATATGATGAAAGTATTATTTTGGGAAGGAGAAGGAATTTGGGTTCATAATTTTTTTTTTTAAACTTTGCCCCACACTAGGAATTTCTTCCTGTATTGTGGGTGCGTTTACAAACATATAAACTCACATACGAAACACCCAAAGCCGGAACAACTATCTTTAGGTCATACAAATATTTTTTCCGTGTGGGAAACGAACCCGCGACACGCAGCGCAGCAGTCAATCGCTCAACCACTGCGCCAACCGTGCATCCAAATATTGGAAAGATTATTATAAAGCCCAGTTATCACAATGTACTAAATATCTCTACGATCATCTAAATATAGATATAATATTTATGGTGAAGGTAGACCGAAAAATACTGTCTTGGTTAGTACTGGCATATGACTGGAAAATTGGTCCTTCAATATGCTCTACATTTAAAACACGTGTCTGGAACTAAGTAATTAGTAACCATGCTATTAAAGTTGGGTTTACCCAATATGTGAAAGTCAAAAGATTTGACCTGTCTTGCGGACCGGTCGGATCACTCATGGAGATTTGGGATTACGAACTGTAAGTCAGTGGAAATACTAAAGCTTTCGATTAATTATATTATATTTTGAAGGATGTAGACATCGAAAAAGCTTGTAGTGTCTCAACTTACTGTTCTTATCCCAATTTATTCGGAGTCGGCGAGCACGTTTTCTTCTTCCATAAATCGTCAATCTTCATCGTCATTTAACTAGTCAACTCCTTTCTAGCAATATAATTTCTCAAGTTATCCTCAATCGATGAAACTTAAAATGTACTACAAAAATTCTTAGTCCTTTCTTTCAATTAAAGCTACACTAAAATTCAATAGACTCGCTTAACGCTTTCGAACTCCCATTTAATTTTAGAACCACAGACAACCAAAATAAGTTCCATAGGGTAGAAAATTGTATAAACACAGTCTATAGCGCGGCTGTAGGTATAATAACCGGAATTGGGCTTCTTTACGCCTCATCTAGCGCTCGTTATGCCTCGATCGTAAATCTTCATTCACCCCCCTGCCCCCCAGCAGGGTGCTGTTTCACCCCCGCTCTTGATTTCGGCTTCCACCACTCGAACCTTAGATATACTCATAACATATCATAATACGTTAGTGTTGACGTGATGAGTATTTAAATGCGAGGTTTATGGAGCCTCAAGTATTTTCGGAGACATTTCGGAATATGTAATATGTGGAGCATGTTTTTAAGCTCGTGATTATGATGTAAGAATACAAGGATTTTTAAGTTGAGGCTTTTGTTAACCGACTTACCAAAAAGGATATGTTGTGTATGTTTTTTTTGTATATGTTCGCCGATTTCTCTGTCAATTGTGGACCGATTTTGAAAATTCTTTTGTTGTTTGTAAGAGCATATTCTGAAATTGGTCCCATTTTAATTTGGTGAAGATGTGATAAAGAACTTCGGAGATATACAGTAGAACTCTTCAATAAATGACGGCAAATCTCTCGGGATTGCACCAATCGCATGTTTGTTTATTGATTATACCATTTCATAACTACGCTCTAAAGGGTTACTCAGATGTGTACAGTTCACCTTGGTAAACTCTCATTTCACCGGTTATGTTCAAGATTCATGGTATTCGGGTAATCTATTCTGGCATTATAGATACCTTACTAAAGGCAAGTTGCCTGTTTGGTACAACTAAAATGTGAAAAATAAAAAAAACTATTTTTTTTAAACAAAAAAATATTCTATTGGTGTCTTTGGTAGGTAACATTTTTTCATTATGACCACCGACTTCCAAAAAGAAAATTATTTTTCACTTTGTAGTGCTTTTATTTGGAAGTCGGTAGTATTGTTTGTAAAAAAGTTTTTTTTTATTTCTGATAATTTTGCTATCTTTTGTTAGATGGATCGTCTTTATTATCTTATTTACGCTACATAGCTGCCACTCAAAAGACATGATACTCACATCTATCTACGCAAAAGTCAATCAATCAATACACAGCCTTTTAATAATATGTTGGGGTTGGGCTTCATATCTATATTTCGGTGAATCTCAAAATATGCGATGTTTAGTAAGTTTTATTTACACATCGTATTTTTCAGGTTTTCAGAAAAAAATTGGTCCATAAACCAATTATCAAGGTAAACCATTACATTTTTTTAACATTTTTCCGAGACTTAACTTTGCACATTTAAAAAAACACTAAATATTTCAAATTTTCAAACAAATTAGTTTTGTATTGAAAACTGTGGACTAGTTTTTGAATTAGGTTTTCAGTCTACAGTAGAGTTTGAAAAATGCTCAACTTCAAATTCTTAATTCAGAAATCGGGGGTAAGCTGACAAACCTTAAGTTCATATATTTTTGATTAGTTTTATTTATTCAATTATGATGTTTTTCCTACTCCTCAGTTACTATTTCCTGATTAATTTCGTTGCGGGATCCAATACAGGTAAATTCATTCTCCGGGACTTCATCCAACTTTATTACCTCGGCGCTTTTCTGGTGGTCGCCACTGTTGGTTCTGGATTTTAGGAGTTGCACTGGTTTGGAAATAGTTCAGTGGGATTGTCCCAAAAAAAAATAACCTAAAGTTAAGTCACAGATAATATAATACTAGCATAGTTAAGTTCAAACGTGCTGATGTCCGCAACTCCACGTCTAAGCGCGTATTTTGTGCACGGGTGGGATTCACCGTCGACCAGATCGTCGCGTACCATGAGGTGAAATAGTGGCCAAGCGGAAGCAAATAATAATAAAAAAAAACAATGTTTTCGCTGTTCGATTATTAACAATACTTAAAAAAATATAAAAAATCAGCTGCATTCGCCACCAAAATTGAAAATTTATTTTATGAATAGCTTAGTTAAGTAAATTAATTTGCTATTGCAATTATCACTTTTACCAATTCATAATTTGTCATTGAAAAGCGGGTCCTTCTAGCACAGGTATATATTTTACTTAAAAAGCAGTCCCTATGTTAGAATTACTGTAAAAGTGTACAAGTTTCTGCAATAAATCTTTTTTTATTATTATTTTGCTTGTGGTATAGATTACGTTACGAGTATACTACGAAATAAATACTATTGAACAATGTATTCTTCTGATGCGAAAACTAAAACAAACTCCGACTACTTAATTCAAGTCGTCAATAATTAATAAACGTTGAACAAAATGGTACCAAAGAGGTTACTTATGTTATGGTGGGAAAATTAAGTGTAAAGTCTATGTAGAGTATGTTTTAGAGGCCAATAACTTGAGGCCCAAATTGGGTTGTATTCGAGATGCTTCTATCCCAAAATATCCGCTACCCTGGATAATAAATGGATACTTCTAATTAATACCGTTTCACGGAATGCACCCAATTACCAGTCACCCTGTAGTCTATACATACACTCACACTTAACAATACACTTTACACATCAGTTTGGACGCATAAAAAATGTTGTTGGCAGAATCACCCATCTACGCAAAAGTTATTTCCGTCTATCGGATTGCAAAATTCACATCTGTTATCAAATTCACCTGCTTTGATAAACATAATTCAATGGTGTGCGTGATGCACTTTTTGGTGTTATGTAATGTTATATTTACCTACTGACATATTGATACGGAGGTATTATCGTATCAAAACCAGATTGGTTGTTTTCAATCGATGATCAGACAGGAAAACCCAAATAAAAAAGATTTATGTAGTTATCTTACTTTGAAAACATTGGACTATATTTATAAAAAGTTTGGCATTTTAGCAGATTCTAAATTTAAATTTTCTACAGGAAAATTAAATTAAGAATCTGCTGATTATCTAAACAAATAACTAAACTAAAATAAAAATGTTTTTATAAATAAGAATGCTTGTGTTTCCTTTGTAAACTTTAAATTTAAATAAAGAACTTTCAAAAATAACATCAATAAACGCAGAATCCCACTATAGCTGTATTCGCCTGCTAACGATTGAATGAATTTGGAGCCAGCGCTACGAACTTTCGTAGCGGCGTAGCATATTGAATAGACCATTATAGAGCCCAGAGATCGCGCTGCACTGAACACTTTTGTTCATGAAACTTTCAAATATAATTCAGTACATAAGCTGTAGGAAAATGGGAAATATAACTGCAGAATTGCCTTGTGAGCTAGAGACACAGAAGCCTTCAACCGGCAACTTCTTTATGAAGTAAACATATCTGCATGAGTTGAGTAGTGTTTGCAATAAATCCGTGTCGCAGTGTATTTATTTACTGCTTCATCCCCTCCGCCCTACCCCCGGGGTGCTACTTCGACCCCCGCCCGCCCAAGTCGCCCGCCCTACGCGATGCACGATGTAATATGTCTAGAAAGTTTATTAAACTCGCTGTATGTCATATGATGTAAACTAGGCGCTTGTTTATTCATGAGAAAGTATGTTTTATGTTGATAAGTTAATGTATAAAGTGACGGCTTGTAGGTAACTTGTAGGCGAGCTTAAGCCTTGGCGAAAAGGTAAATTGCTCGTTTGTTTTAAATATGAAGGTTAATTTTTACACATTAAAATAGAGTTATTTTTTACTCTTAACATGTAATAGCTTTGAAAGCGTTTTTAATTGACCAACCCTCAGTTTAGAAAAATAAATATGAAGTAGTAGAACAAATTCAACGAATGTTATTTTTTTTTCAGTTTTAAATTCTCTAAAAAGGACCAAATCTATCGAGACAACGCAACTTACTAGAAACTTATTTCCCATTCCGTACGTAATTCCGTGTACATTTTCAGTTTTCAGTTATATAGCGGCACAGCGTAGAGAGTGCGATATTATGCCGTAGTCAGGCGGCTTCAGGCACGGAACACAATTAACTTGTAAGATTGTCTGCGGAGGTTGCACTCGCTACCCTCGCCCTCCTCATCCATCTACCCTCCCTTCCAAACAAAACATCAATAAACTACCCTACACAACCGATTCTGAAGCTTACACAACCAACCTACAGTTGAAAATTCATTGTCCCCGAATAAGTTTTATGTGCCGCATTTATTTCGCGTAGGTATAACAGTCCAGTTACCCTTGATTGGTTGTCGTTCCTCTAATCCCGTTTTGATCCTTTCCACCCGAAACCTAACCCTGTACGTTCTCTAACTATTGACATGCGTACGTACCTTTATGTTTGTGTGACGTAATCATATCGACATGAAAAAACGTAATTGCATTTTAAGGGTTAAGCGAGGGAAAGCAATTTGGTGTAGTTCTCGAGAACATTGGTGCTGAAAATAATTTTATAAATAAGTAATCGTGTCATGAATAATTTTAGAAGAAGTTGACAGTTGAAATTGCTTATTTTTTTAGCTAAATATAGTAGCAGTGACAAAGAGGAACTGAACACTATGCGTAAAGGCTTCATAGATTCCCAAATTAACAAAATACCCAACTCTATATGGATGACTTGATGCTGAATTGCACATTGTGATAACATCAGAAAAGATGACTATTATTTCTTATTGATATCTTACAATTACTCTAGATAACTTATGCGATATACTAGGTACGGTAGGTATACTGTCTACTATCACCATGTCTACAGTCTACATAATTCTATCACTCGCATGCAGACTCGCGCCGCATCAACCGTCTTCGTGTGCGTACATTACGTACCATATTACATCTTATGTTGGTCTCAGACAAATATTATATAGGGTTGATAATGATAAGGAGCAGCTCGCATACGCACGTACCTTACGGACCTCGGTGACTAAGGCGATCCTTGATAAAATAAAAAGCCACGCTAATGTTTGTCACCATAAAGATAAGCGCCGTGACGCGCAGACCCAGTCGCGGCCACCGCACACAGAACCGTGAACAAATACTATGTACCCTAATTAAACATCAAATAATAAAAACTCGACATTGACTCTCTGATAATGACAGCGACGACAAACAATGCTGCGCACACCGGCCCACACCGACCTTTGACGTCAAACCGTTCGGCACAATCAACGCGCCACCCGAATATGGCTTGATCGCGTCCCAAACCGAAAGCGATTAGAGCGGGCGACAGCGCGGCCGCGTTAGTCCGCGAAAGCTCCCACCAAAAGGAGCAAAGAATCGGAAAGCGATATGGCTAATCCCACTAATCGGGGAGCAATTGAAAAATAAAAATGTAGATGGCGGAATGATTCCATTTAGAGCCAAAACGATGCGACAAAATAATAAAAAAGGTACGGGCGGAACGGAATGGGCCTGCCCCGGCGGCCGGCGGCTAATATTGAAAGCAAATCCTCGGCTAAATCCTTAAAGCGCTCGGATTCGAGCACCTGGAAACTGTGTGTTTGCGCCGCGCCGAGCCGCGCCGACACCGCGCCCGCGCCGCCGCCGCCTCGCCACCGTCATCATTCGCAGGATTATTGTATACTTTCCGGCTAATGTCACAGATTTTCATGAATCAATTGTTGGCAATTTATTGGTATTCGGAGCTTAGGACCAATTTTAATTTCTGAATTTTGGCGGTGTATTTTTCTAATTAGCACCTTTTTATTTCTAATCAGATTTAAAAAATGAATTTATACAAAAGAACGTTTGTCCTGAAAAGTTAAACGTTTTCTGAGCCATGAACCTCACTTTGTATGAGGATTTTTTTGAGACCTGCAGTAAATTCACCTCATCATCAGCCTTTTAACGTTCCCACTGCTGGGAAATAGGTCTCCTCTCTGAGAGAGGGAATGGGCCATAATCCGCGGGCCCAGTGCTGGTTGGTGAATGTCACATGTCATCGAATTTTTGTTTCTAGGCCATGCCGGTTTCCTCACGATGTTTTCCTTCACTGTTTTTAGAGCAGTGGTGATGAAATAATTTACACGAAGTAATGCGCCTGCCTGGGTTCGAATCCATGACCTACGACACGTAAGTCGGGGCCGGTACCATTTGGTCATCACTGCTCTCTAAATAAATTCACCTATACCTAACCAACTACACTTCCTTAGGTATACTAACCTCATTTAATTTTTTGCCAAGTCTCCGCGGCTAGGAGGCGGTTGCCATGACAACGCAATCTATCTCTTGCGCTGGCAGCCGTCTCGACTGCGCTATAAAACAGCTCACAGTAACGTAAAATTTATTTCCATTTCACTATAATGCATATCTTTCGCCGCGACATTCTAGGCGCGACTTTATCGTGTCGTATCGCATTCGAGAGACCTAGTTTCGTTCGAACATTTTATTTTACCCTGTATTACGTACATTGTTTAAAAATTCACTTTGAATAATTTGCAGGTGGCTTTATAAGAGATTTATGGAATGTCTTGAGAGGGACTTTTTCGATTGCACTTGCTTATTTGATTTAGATATGCAGATTGTAAAGTCCTAATGAAAATAGTATGTCAGTCTGCTGTTGGAATTAAGATTTCCCTTACTTGCCTTTGGCATGGAAACCACTTTAATTTATTTTGCATTTGTCCTGGCTTTACTTCTAGCATTCTTCAATCAGAAGGCTACCAAGTGCATATTGTACCGTGAATCTTGCAGCCAGCTAAATCACGCAAAAGCTCATAAGATTTTACAATAAATTGTGATCTCTTTCTATCACTCAATTTGCAGGCTCAACCTTAGGATCGTGCTCACCCATTTCATGAACTAGATATAATAGGTATAATTATTTTAGGTCTTCGGGATGTTTACCTTTTAACAACAATAAACTGCGATTATCAATCAATCGTAAATGACATGTAGGTAACAATCCGATCATTACTATAACAACGAATAAAGGTAAGACCGCACTAGGCGCAACTACGCGTCAGCGGAACGACGCGACGTGACCAAATATGCTAAACCGCACTGGCGCGACACAACGCAGCAGATTTTGCTCGTAAGTCTATCAGCAACTTCTGAGCAAGATGAAATAACGCTATTTGTGCTAACTTGAACCTATTTTATGAAAGATTTGAAAAAAAAACCATAATAATGTACACAGAAGAATACGAAATTGATTTACCCTTAACTCCCAATTGCTCGGCAATCTACTTCCAAACGTTACGGTAATATTTATGTTATGCTCATTTTGGAGGTCATATATTTTTGAATATTAACTAACAATAATAATTAATTGTAAACAAAAAAAAACAAACACTCGGCTTTTTTATTTTATAATAATTTGTTTTATTTCTGGCTTTTTAGTTTTATTAATGAACGAGTTCTCCAAGAAAGTTATGTAGGTAACAGGTTTAGTGGTCAAGCGCGAGCCTATGTATAATGAAAAAAAAAATAAAAAAAGTGGTAAAAGATTATTTATTTTGCTATTAAGCTTATCTTTAATTTGTGCCAAAATAGTAACTTAAAAGACAAGTATAACTATATTATTTTATTTTTTGGAATGGTCTATTTAGTAGCTTTCATTTGATACCCATATTGTTATGATAACGAAAAAAGATGTATCGGTCCCTTTTTTTTGGCGGAGGTGATTTTAAAAATTTATACCTATGTCACTCCCACAATTGAGAAGAATCCAACGACACCTCATATGTCATTATCCGTCAAGTCATTTGGGTTGTAGAGCGTGCTATAGAATTGGACATATACATACATTCATATAGTTACATACATACATATATACGCCCGAAAAACATTACCCTCCCGCAGTCGGGCAAAAAATTTCACGCACCAAACACGTAAGATTTGCAGTAGCTTGCAGTGTCGCGCCGTTTGCTACATCGCACTAGCGGCAGCGGAACTACGCGACGCGCCACGGTGCGTCAAACTTGGTAAATTGGTCAACTTTGTCTCTCATACAATTTCATACAAAGTATATTTGGTCGTGTCGCGTCGCATCGCTCCGCTGACGCGTAGTTACGCCTAGTGCGGTCTGACCTTTAGAAATGTGGTAGGTACTTTAGTATAGTTGTCAACTATACCAAAGTACCTACCACATTTTATCAGGTTAATTTTATGGGAATTGGTCCTCTGAGTATCCATTACAAAACTCTTTAACAAAAATATTTATCAGACTTCCAAAAAAACACTAAAAAGTGTAAAATAACTTTTTTATCCAAAGCCGGAGTCTTTGGACCTATTATTTTTCGTTTAAGTCGAAAGTTATTTTTCGCTGTGTATTGTTTTTTTTTGGAAGTCGGTTTCATTTTTTTTGTTAAAAGTTTTATTTTCTCTCTTTAGTTTTGGTACCTTAAATTACCTTGAAAATAATTTATAGCCAGAGTACACCTCATGACAATTCCAATAAGCCCAAACACGACAGGGATTAATTGTTTTATTTCGAAGTTACAAAGCCTACCTTCCTATCTGATTAGTTCGATCGTACCATTTTCATCAGTATCATATGTTTCATCATAGTCGGTTAACTATTCGAGATATCTTATACCCCTGACATAATTATCATTAAGGAATTCCAGTGGCCATTTTTCGTCTTCTTCATCAGTTCCACTTCACAAAATACACAGTAAACAATCAATAAAAAACTTGCCAAGTGCGAGTCGGACTCGCGCGCGAAGGGTCCCATAATATTATCGCAAAAAACGGCAAAAAGAATCACGTTTGTTGTATTGGAACCCCACTTAAATACTTATTTTATTCTGTTTTTAGTATTTGTTGTTATAGCGGCAACATAAATATATCGTCTAGCTATCACGGTTCATGAGATACAGCCTGGTTACAGACAGACAGACATACGGATCGTGGAGTCTTTGTACTAGGGTTCCGTAAAACCGTGGTAACATGTTAGTTGTTTTTTAGGGTTTTTAGGTACGGAACCCTAAAAAACAACCAATAACAACCACCAATCAATCAATATACATTTTGAGTACAAATGATTGCAGTGTTAATGAAAATATCAAAATCACTATGGAGTTTCCTCAATTTCCATGGGATCCCAACAAAAGATTCTGACTTGAGAACAATGGGACCACCTCGAGAGTCCTCGGTCCACAATTGGCGGAGTTATCGCGTAACAAACATAGGTACAAAAAAAAACATACAGTCAAATTGACAACCTCCTCCTTTTTGAAATCGGTTGAATAAATAAACCTTCACTTAAAATAAAAACTAAATATAAAGTAGTTTTGTAATTAAAAGATAATTTAGATTTAAATATGTGTGACAATTGAGTAAAACTATCCATTTGATTTCATTAGGTATTTTCCGTCTCTCGAAATAATACCCTTTATCAATAATTTACAATGTAAACTACTAATTTATTATTCAACAAGCCATGTGCTGATAGGATTTTTTCTCGGCGAAATCACGAAGTTCAAATGCATTCCCCTTGAATGGTTAAAGAGGTCCTCTTTAAACATGTAAGGGTTTGGATTTCTACCAATCTTTCCTTATTTCCTTACTAGCTCACCCGGCGAACTTCGTTCCGCCTAACAAAATTCTAAAATAAAAGATTTTTTCTAAAATAAGTTTAGCCTAAGTTACTCCATATTACATCAGCTACCTGCCAATAGAAGTCCCGTCAAAATCGGTCCAGCCATTTCAGAGATAAGCCGGAACAAAGAGACAGACAGACAGACAAAAATTGTAAAAATGTTATTTTGGTGTCGTATACTTCATGTATATGAATATATACATGTAGTAAAAAACGGTTATTTCAATATTAAAAACAGACACTCCAATTTTATTTATATGTATAGATTATTGAACTCTTATGCAAAATAAAATCTTGTTGTCTGTCAGTGAATGTATCAATTCAGGATTGTATGAAGTAGATTCATGGAAGTTTGTCATCCATCTTTCCTGTCCTTGTCCCATGTTGATTCATGTCCCGTCTTGATTAAATGTTCCATTCCAGTGAAACATCACTCTTATATCACTCCAAGAAATTTAATTTGGGCGCACGGTTGGCGCAGTGGTTGAGCGATTGACTGCTGCGCTGCGTGTCGCGGGTTCGATTCTCGCACGGAACAAATATTTGTATTTCCTACAGATAGTTGTTCCGGCTCTGGGTGTTGTGTATGTGAGTTTATATGTTTGTAAACGCACCCACGATACAGGAAGAAATTCCTAATGTGGGGGAACGTCTTTTTAAAAAGAAAGAAAGAAAAGAAAAATTCATTTGAGTTAAATGCTATGAAAAGCCCCTTATAGCAATCAATTCCTTTTTGATTTTAGACACCTTTTATTGAATTGATCAATTTTAAAGTGTAGATAAATCCAGCATCTTTTCAGACTGAAAGATATTTTAAACACATCGATACTATCTAGAGTATCTAAAGGTTTGCTTGATTTTTACTTGAAACGTTTCAGTCTAGGTCTATCTACTCGTACATTTCACATTTTCGTGCGGGTAGTTAGGTATCTTAAATGTCCGAATTTCTCATTTGGCAGGTACTAATCCACGGTCAATGATTGTAAATCTTCACAACTACGGAATGATGCAAAAGGTGTATCCTCAAATAATATTTCCAAAGAATTTGGAGATTTACCTTCATTTTCTGCACCGCGGCAAACTATCATGAGACATCGAAGTATTCTTATTTAGGTTCATCATACAATGTGTTGTATTTTCACGGGTAGTAAGCCTATCATTTTCCGCCATGATGGATAAAGGGCTAGCCGTCTGGTACCTAATAACATCATGTTACGGGAACCAATCCGCGTGTTGTATTCATTTCAGTAATATCCAGCGACCTTTGTCATTATGGATGTATTCTGTGATGAGATACTTTCTGATAGTGTGCGGATAGGTGTTTATTATCTTAGTTATTACTAAGATAATAATAAGAAATGCTATCTTGGTGTCATTCATAACGAATTGTTGGAACGAAGTTTCTCATTACACTGCAAACACTTGGCGAATAAGAAATAGACTAAAAAAAACCGGTCAAGTGCGTGTCGGACTTCGCCCAATTAGGGTTCCGTACCAGACCGCAAAATTAAGATGGTTGTAATAGGATGAGGGAATTTCAAAGAAAAAATCTGATTTATCAATTTATTAGTATTTTTTAGTAAAATATACGTAGTAATAATAAATATTATCACCAAATTTGAAGGTCATATGTCACTGGGCAATTAAAAAATTATTCGGAACAAAACTTTGTAAAATAAGCTGAATTTGGTGGTTTGTCATTCCTTTGTGTTCCAATATTTTTTTTAACTAAAATTAATGTATGTATCTACTCAACGAGCTCTAAACAACGAAGCCCCATTCGATGGCTTACGCCAATTTGTTTTTTCGCTGCAGGGGGGCAGCGAAAAAACAAATTGGCTTAAAAACATTTAAAATATTTTTTGACAATTTGTATAGCTTTGGGTCAACAAGACGCTTATACTGTGAAAATTTGAAGACTGTAGCTCCAACCGTTTGTTTGGCTGTATAACCTGTGTGACAGACGACAGACAGACAGATAGACGGACACGTGAGTGACAGCCTGGGTTCCGTTTGGACCCTTTGGGTACGGAATCCTAAAGACACAGTATTTATCAACTCAAAGAGGTCTAAACAACGATACCTCACTCTATGGTCATTTTTTTTTTCGCGCCCTTCCTGTACTTGTATGGGAGCCCCCTTAAACCCATTTAAACATATTTATTGACAATTTGTATGGCTTTGGGTCAACGAGATACTTATATTGTGAAAATTTGCATATTTTTTGACAATTTGTATAGCTTTGGATCAACAAGATACTTATAACGTGAAAATCCTTCAACCGTTTGGCTGTGAAACCCGTGTGACAGACGACGGACAGACGGACAGACATGTGAGTGACAGCAATAGGGCTCCGTTTGGGTTGTTCGGAACCCTAAAACATGTGAGACGACTGTCATGAACTCATGATACTTGCATTAGGACGTTACAGCCATGCCATGTTACTGCACTACTGCAGTGCACTTATATTCGTTAAATAGGGCGAGTTTTTTTCCATGTATTCGTCACGCCCACGTAAATGCCCACGTCCACGGCCCACTTTACATGAAACGGAACTTCGTTCCAATGTATCCCACAAAGATTTTTGTGTGGTCAAAGGGATAGAGGAAAGGGGATCTTAGAAAGTAATTGTTAAAATCAAAAATACTCTGTGATATCTTTTATTATGACTAGAGGTTTTTTAAGTTACAAAACAATCGGGATCCTCTTAATTGTTACTCACAAAATAACTTTAACAAACTATTCGTGTTCGCAGATATTTTGTTCTGATATGTATAAAATGAAAACCTCGAATTTCACATCAATTATTATTTAAAGTCAAATCTATATATTTACATATTTTACTTTCATAATTTAGTGTTTCCTTCACTGTTAGGTAGGCACACGGAAGTAGGATATACTAATTCGTGTATTAAACTAAATTTTATTACTAGTGAATGTTTACATCTAAAGTAGTTACAATATTTTACAAATTATTACATCCATAAACGGTGTTAAGTTATAAATATTTTAATAAATATTGAGATCCTGGTTACGTTAATCTCATTTGTAAGCAGCTATTTCTAGCAATGGATGGTCTGGGAAATCTCATTAAAAATAATGCCGGATTTAATCGAGATGGCTGCGACGACAAACGGTAGTTCAACAAATAAGTGGAGAGAGAAAACTTCCAGATTTAAATATTTATAACACTGAGTTTAGTTTCAAATTTGTACTTAGATTAATAGAACAGCCATTTTCCAAACCATTAAGGGTACAAATTAATCAGGATGAACCAAAATGTTTATCGCTACGAAAACTTCGTAGCGCCGCGTAGCATTTGTCGTAGCAGCCGTAGCACGTAGGCACAGTGTAGAGAAATATTTACAAGTCAAAGTTCTCGACACTTTGGCTACTAACAGCACTATAATACGTAAAAAGTCCGTAAAAAGTGAAGCTATAAAATTGTCTAGACACAATTATGCTGAATGACTTTGGTGGATTTCAGAATTTTTCAATTCTAGCTGATGGTAGGAGAACATTAATTCGTACAGTAGGCATAAAGATACCATCGATGGTAAGATTAGTTTAAATGAAAAGTAGGGTAGTTTGAGTAAATAAAAATCTGTAATATGTAAAGGCAATTTTCATGGCAATGGATTCATAGTACGACAAAGTTCCAGTAATCCAGTGAATTGTTTGATCATCTCACTAATGTATCGTTTCGAGATAAAATGTGGCTACATAAAGCTATCGACGAATTCAAGTTTAATATCACGTACAACATGCAGTAGGAAACATGGTCTTATTTTAATGTGATCGAGATTGCCAAAAATATTATTGTTTATGCATTGAATTTATTTTATTACTATTCGTTTTTAATAAAAATAGGAAAAGTTAAAAATCGTCCGTCTAAAATGTACTCAATTACAATCTTATTATCATACTACCCTATATTTACATTATAAAGATCTCTATAAAATCAAATCGCCGCGGAACGTAAATAAAATGTTATGTTTGTTAAAATTTATACGTTAAGAGCAACTATCTGTGGATTTATTTTTGATTGACAATTTATAGTAATTCTTTTTACTATAACAAGTAGGTAGGTAAATTTATCTTGATAAACAATTTCAGTAGTGCTCGTGTATTACAGATTTTCACATGTTGGGAGCACTGGATTTATGATATGTTTGATATGCGTGTATTAAATGCGTAGCGCCAAATGTTAAGTGGAAATGCTGAGCATACAATCAGTTCAGCTCCTCTCAATAAAACACAACAAAAAGAAACAATTGGAACAACAACATTAGCTTATGACTTCTATAATTTATTTACTATTACAATTTCAAATGCTCGTTATTTCATCATCAAATAAATTATCAAGTTTATTTATTTACAATGTAATTATTAAACTAAACACTTACAATACATAATCTAAGTACATGTTAAGCTTGTAAAAATTGCACACATCGCTTTGGTATACGTACATACATAACCACATATTTACAGTAAGTTTAGAACGTGCTCGTTAGGTTTATTGCGGGGTTTGTAATGGAACGTGTATATAGTCTTGCTGCACTAGGCGCTGAGCGCACGACGCGTCAATCGAACCAGTCCCACAGGTGCGTGTACAGCGGGTGCGGGTGTGTGGCGGCGACGCGCGGCGCGTGCTGCGGCGCGGGCAGCGGCGGCGACTAGGACGCCACGCGCTCGTCGCGCGCGCGCGCCTCGTCTCAGAGCCGCTCGGCCACGCCGCCCGCGTACTGGCACGCCGCCAGCGGCGCGGAGCCCGCGCGCCCCGCCGGCGACACGCCGCCGTAGCCGCCGCCGAAGCCCGACGAGTGCTGCTTGGCCTTCAGCCGCAGCGACGCGATGGACGACGACATGGCGGCGCACGGCTCGGCGCGGTACATGCTGTACGGGTTGGGCGGAGTGTAGGGGCACGGCGCCACGCCGCCTCCCACGCCGCCCGAGCCCGCAACGCCACCCATTCCACCGCCGCCCACGCCACCCATTGACGTGGCCGTGTTGAAACAGTTCACGGAGCCCTGGTGATGGCTAGCAGGCACCACGGAACCCAGTGGGTTCACAGGCCACGGGAAGCTCTTGGTGCCAAGCGGGCTGGGCACCTTGGCGGCCCAGTTGTTATACGGGTAGGAGGAGTACAGCGCGTCCGTGTCGGGGAAGGGCTGCATGAGCCCGTTAAACTGTGTGCTGAAGCCGTTCTTGAAGTCGGCAGCAGCGGCCGCTGCAGCATTCATAGCGTTTCTTTCCCGTTTCCGCCATTTTGCTCTCCGATTTTTAAACCAAACCTGTAATTAAAGAATATTGTTAGTATTGGTATGAATGGAGTCTCGATTGAGAAGCAGATTTTTATTTCTGTCTTGTCTTTAAAATACTTTTGCCTAAAAAGTTTATGAAGAGCAACCTTTTTTGGTATAAGAGGTAAATTATTGGAGACAGGTAAATTGGGTGTCCGGTGATTTCATGGTGAATCTACAAGTTTTAACGAGATTCAGAATGTGGACGCGACTTGCGTTGCGTAGTTATCAACTTTACTCATTACAAAGTTGACAGAGCGTCGTGACGGCGGCGCTGTGGAGTATTCGAACCACGTAGAGGCTCGCCCCCCGGCCCCGCTCGCCGCAGCCAACGACCCGTCTAATTGCGGCCGCGAAATGAAGATAAACGAGCGTCGCGATTGGGCGGGACGGGTGCCGCCACTCGCCGCGACTTGATCGAGCCGCAATAAATGAGCGGCTACCGGCTACTGGGGGCAGCACACAAGGCCTGGCCAGGCGCCGGGTGCTGGAGGCGGAGTGCGCGGTGATAAGTCGCCGTGAGCGCAGATAACGCGCGCGCTGATATATGGCGCGCGTCCGTCAGCCGGCGATCGATCGCCGACGACACCTCCGCGATAAATTGCGCAATCCACGTAGCGACTGCAATAAATATTGTGCCGCTGGCGGTATTTGTCTCACTCACTGTGGCGGGTTCACCCAGCCGAAACGGTAAATAATACCCTCTTTCCTCGGTTAAGTGAACATAAACGGTCGTTTCCACCCCATATACAATCGTTTATTTTTCGAAACATAAATTTCACAAATTCGCATGAGCGCATGTTTCGTACACAGGGTGACACAGGTAAACCGCGCTTTACTATCTAAATTCACACGCATGTGGTGCTGTAAAGATTTTTAACTCTATACTTTGATCAATTCTAAATTGAGATTATGTTAATGTCATTGGAAACAAGCAAATTGTGAGCACTGCCATTACCAGAACAAAAAACTTTACACATGCGCTACTTCCCATTCAGACCGCGAACAAACGGGTGAAAATAACTCCACAGAAACATCGAGGGTGTTCAATAATGACGGCGGAATGATATTTATTTAGGTGCACATATGTGGAAATAATTTCCATTATTTGAATAGCGGCGGGCAGCGGGCTCAGTGCGGCGACGCGGCGGGGCGCCCGGAGGAGGGTCGCGATATTGCGACGCGGGGCTAATCCTTTAAATATATTATTGCAGAATGGTGACCGTCCCGCGCCCTCCGTCACCCGCAAGGAGACACCCGACACTTTTTAATGCTTCCGAAATCGATACTAATGCGTGTTCACTTTAATTTATTCCATGAGCTGGTTGTTTGTCGCTTTTGAAGGGTTAACACCTACAAGAGATTGTGACACATTCTATTAGAGGCTTCACGCATCATTTAGAATGATATTACCCAAGAGACCTATTCGATACCGATTGTGATTGTAACATAGCTGAAATAATTAGCTAGTAAATGTAGTTAATACTTTATCAATGAATTGTTGTCTTGTCACTTTATGGACAATTGAGATGAATTAGTTCAAATGATATATACTTGCAAGCATCAACAATATTCATAGGTACCGTCGCAAAATTGAAATTAATTGACCACTTTGCTCAAAACGATACTTAAGAAATTCGCGTAATAGAGTCGTGGAGCCGAATACGAATGTGTGCATTATCCAAGTCCTTATTACAGCCTTTATTGCTAGATCGGAACCGATACAACTACGATAATGTGATTCTTACATACCAATGTACATATTTATTTGATTGTATGACTAGCCTTCCAACTTATAACCAATTTAAAAGTTTATGGATTTCTATTACATTGACATATTCAACCTAAAATGTAGGTAATGGTAATAGGGATAAAGGTAGAAGGTTTCTGTGAAAGATGATATTGTTAGGAAGGAGGTGACGAAGGTGGAAGGAATAGAGATGTATGGAAGAGGTAGAAATATGAACTAGGATATGGGCAGGAATGAGATGATGACGTATGAACGTTACCGAAGCAATAAAACACGCATTGGGATATGAGTAGGAATGAGATGATGACGGATGAACGTAACCGAAGCAATAAAACATTTGCATTGGCATATGGGCAGGAATGAGATGGTGACGTATGAATGTAACCGAAGAAATAAAACATTTGCAATAGGATATGGGCAGGAATGAGATGGTGACGTATGAATGTAACCGAAGCAATAAAACATTTGCAATAGGATATGGCAGGAATGAGATGATGACGTATGAACGTAACCGAAGCAATAAAACATTTGCATTGGGATATGGGCAGGAATGAGATGGTGACGTATGAATGTAACCGAAGCAATAAAACATATGCATTAGGATATGGGCAGGAATGACATGATGACATATGAACGTAACCGAAGCAATAAAACATATGCATTGGGATATGGGCAGGAATGAGATGATGATATATGAACGTAACCGAAGCAATAAAACATTTGCATTGGGATATGGGCAGGAATGAGATGGTGACGTATGAATGTAACCGAAGCAATAAAACATATGCATTAGGATATGGGCAGGAATGACATGATGACATATGAACGTAACCGAAGCAATAAAACATATGCATTGGGATATGGGCAGGAATGAGATGATGATATATGAACGTAACCGAAGCAATAAAACATTTGCATTGGGATATGGGCAGGAATGAGATGGTGACGTATGAATGTAACCGAAGCAATAAAACATATGCATTAGGATATGGGCAGGAATGACATGATGACATATGAACGTAACCGAAGCAATAAAACATATGCATTGGGATATGGGCAGGAATGAGATGATGACATATGAATGTAACCGAAGTAATATGTGGCGGGTGCTGTTCTGTACTTTCTGCCTTTCCCATGCAAAAAGGCTTGTGACTGTTTGTAACTGTGATTTACGCTTTAAACATAGAATAGAGCGAAAGCCTCAAAAGCATAGCAACCAAAAATCTAGTAGTTAAGTGTGCATGGTATTTTACATTATTTTAATTTTACTTGTTAATCTAATTTATGTTTGACTTTTATTACATACTAGCTTTACCCGCGGCTTCGCTCGCAGTGAAGCCATTTTTTTTAAATAAAATGTATCCTATGTTACTTCTAATACCTACATGAATATATGTACAAAGTTTCATGATGATCGGTTCAGTAGTTTTTGCGTGAAAGCGTAACAAACAAACTTACATTCACATTTATAATATTAAAGTATGACTTTTGATTATTGTTTTCGTTTTAAAATGCTATTAATTTATTGAAATTATATAATTTTAAATCATATTATGTGCATGGTATTTAATATTATTTTAATTTAATTAATTTTACTGGTTATTCTCATTTCTAATTTAAATTGAATTCTTGTATTCTTATTAATTATTTGTACATCCAATACCTACTGTTTCATGCTGTTTATTTCGAACGGAATGTAAATTGTTACTAAATAAATGAATTGCATTGAAATGAATTGAATCTAACAGTTTACCGGAATATTTGAACCATCAATTGACACTTTATTGAAACAGGAGTGTAATGAGTAGAATCCGCATCGTTGGCCAGCGTGACGTGACGCTAGATGTCTGGGTTATCAGATTATCATGCGGAGGCGGCATGTAACACAAGATTAATGTGAGCCTGTGAGCACCGCCGAGTACCTACTGACACGCCTTCAACGAGCAACGCATTATCTGCAAGGGACATTATAATACTACATTGTAGTACTGGAATCAAGTGTTCGTAGCAATTTGCTACGCGGTGCTACGAAGTATCGTAGATCCTGGAATTTAAATGTAGTAGCCAATTGTTAAGGCATGTAGTTAGAATCATCATCAGTGCCAGTCTATATTTAAGTCGTATAGAATATAACAAATTATCTTCACGTTCAAATTTCCTGAAATGGTAAGCAGAGCTGACAATACAGGCTTTTTCGGCAGTTATGTTTGGTATAAGTTCCATTTCCATCTAGTAAGTACATGTGCTGGTCGCTGAAATACATACTGACTCGAGACACCTCGAGCCTAGCATATTATTCTTATCTGCACAGGAAATTTTAAAACCGGAATCGAGGTAGGCACTTGGTATGGGCGCTGTTAAGGTTCGTAGACCACAGAATTTCAATGATTCTATATATTGTTGGGTAAGCAAAAAGCTTTCATTTTGAATGAGTGCGAACCTATTCATAAATTCTTCATGAAATAATTTAAAAATATTTTTGATTTAAATAATTTGAATAATTTCAAAAGAGGTCCTTGGAGATCGCGGAATGCGATAAGGCCGCTCGTTGTATATTTTTAGTTCTAAGTTTCTTTGGTTCCTGCATTTTCTGGTGTACAATAAAGTGTATATAAATAAATAAATACAAAGGCAGTTCCCCATAAATAGATATAGGCCGCAAGTTTACCAACTGCAAATAAGTAAATAATCTTATTTTTTTGTTGTACTTACAAATTTACAGTTTTCAGATATTTATCTTTACATTGCTTATTGCCAAATTTCATGATTCTGAGTTAACGGGAAGTACCCTTAAGGATTTTGATTCCCTCAAATATTCGACATAAATGGAACTTTCTTTTGATTGCGATAATTTAGAAGGTTGATTCACATCTACAAGAGAATGCAGACCTGAGTATACCATATTAATTTCAAGTTGATACCTCCAGGCATTTTAGAGAAAAAGGTCTTGACACACGGACAGACAGACAACGAAGTGATCCTAAAAGGGTTCCTTTTTATTTTGAAAGAAAGAAAGAAAGCTAGTTTATTTGGAACACACAGAAACACACAACGTAGGTACAAAAAAAGAAAATTTAATTTAAAAAAAATTACATACATAGTGTGCCCCGCCCCTACGACAGTAAGGTCCAGTTCAGCGAAATGCCAGACAACTAAGAGTTGCCTGACGCTGGTTTTAAACTGAACCTTACCTTACTTTATTTTGAGGAACGGAACCCTTAAACGGGTTGTAATATATCCAAGTCTTGTAATTATTTACTAACTAATGTATGTGTAACGACGCACTACATAAGTAGATAGTTTATATACTAATTGACTAGACTGTTTATATACGTTATGCTGTAAACAAGAATCTTTTTTTATTTTTTATTGTCTATAGGCTCGCGCTTAACCACCATCTCACCTAATGGCAAGCGAAGACGGTCGACGGTGAAAAACGCTTGCCTAGAAATAACCTATTCACTCTTGACTTATCTCTTGCTTATTAAACTGTATCCCGCTAAAGATCAGATATTAACACGTGCCGAATAAATTGTGGACTTTCTAAATTCATTAGGTTAGTAGTGATGAATGATGGCACACCCCTCCAGTAATGAAGTTATTTTACGGTCAGCAGAACCACAGGGTCGCTAAATTGCCTTAAATTTAAATTAAACTGGAATCACAGTTTTATTAGTGTCATCAATCAAACTACGGTTTATCCGACAGGATAGCCGTAGTTTACAGACATAGGATTATAGTTCTTATGTCGTCAGCAAGTGGAACTATTATTGCTAGCGCAATTCGGTCTGAGACTATTCCAAAGTCAAATAAACACGCGCTCGCATAAATGGATATAGCATAATAAACTCGGGATTGACTCGTATTGAGTCAGGGTTGCCAATGCATGAGTAGAGTCGAAATAATAATAAAAAGTAACTTATCTTCGTGGATACGGAAGAAATTTCTAATTGAATACTGTGTGACTTTATTGTTATTGGTATATCTATCACCGCTAGAAATTATTTTTATGTACTTGCAAATACCTATGTTGATGAGGAGCTCGTGGCTAAATAATAACATCATCAAGGTTAAGCAACGGTTGACGAGGTCGGTCCGTGGATGGGTGACCATTTTAACATACCGAGTCCCGGCCGCAATTTGAAGATCTTTGACAGTCGTAACTGGTAGTCAGAATCTTGAGATCTGACACCAGTCTTGCCAAAGGGTACCGTGTTACCCAGTTCCTGGGTTGTGGAGGTCAGATAGGCAGTCGCTCTACGTTAAACACTAGTGCTCAGCTGAATCCGGTAAGACTGAAGCCGACCCCAATATAGTTGGGAAAAGGCTAGGCAGATTGATTGATTGAAATACCTATGTTAAGATTCTCTTTATTTTTAAAACCCCTAATAGTTTGACTCACAAGTACACACAACCCAACAAACTAACACTAGATGTATGCTCCTTAGCTTAGCCTACCAAAGTGCACAGCCTTGCTACATAGTTAATTCAAACAAACAGCGATGTTAGAGCTGTGGGCTGGCCACTGTTAATCTGTCGTGACCAGTCGCTGACGCCCCTAGCGTTGAGTAGATTATTAAATGCACCCTGCCGAGCCAAGCGGCAGTAACTCGCATATTATAGACGATACTCTACTAACAGTTACCACAGAATCTCTCAAATTATTCCAACTATATCATGTTCCATTTTTTTACAGCTACCACTGAAACGATTGACTGAAAAAAGATTTAAAACAATTGCCTCAGAAAAAGTATGTAGAAAACCAACATACATTTTCCAAACCACAAATTACAAAAACTAAGACAATTATTACGAAAAATTCTTCTGTGTTTAGAAAACAGGGATTACCGAAGTTGATTTGGCGCAAAATCGACAGTCATACAACCGCATATCTGACAGTGAGGTGCTTAGCTTCCATTCATTGATATAAATTCCATGTTAACGCCGAGCAAAGTCCGCGGGATCACAACACTATACCGTAAGCCTATCAAAACATAATCGGGATAACTCATTGGACATCTAGTATGCTGCCCGCTCAGCCTCGACTTAACGTACGACTTGCAATAATAAACTCTAAAACTTCACATACAGAGTAAACTCTCCGGGAATACGAATACTTGGCAGGAATACGCAGAGCGAAATAAATTTTGTAATTGAAATGCGTTAATACCGTATCTCTTGTTTACTGAAACAAATTCTTCGTGTAAGATTATTACGGAGACTACCGGTTGGGATCGGGCCAGCGTGGTTAGAACACGACAATGTTATTTAATAATTTAATTATAGCAACATTTGTTTGTATTGTAAATGTCAATATTGATGGGATGCCTTAGCGGACTTAGTGATGTCGAGGATGTTTATTCATGATTAGTTGTCTCGTTTTAGTTTGACTAAATTATTTTGCTTGTATTTCAAATCAAAAGTAGCCAATTTTCTGCGTATAAACAAAGTATTATGGAGATTACTGAGGCTAAATAAAGTTGCAACATTATGATTAGATAGAAATCTGCACATAAAACTATATTTTAACAACTCTAGTTATTCATATCTATATGTGTAGTGGATGTTCAATCGAAGTCAGTGCAACAATTCATTTGTTTCAGTGTACACAAACACTAATGGAGGATAGAGCCGGTGGCCGCTAACACGGCTATATCCGACACAGAGTTAGTTCTTGCACGCGTGGCCAGTGTGTAAAAACAAGGTAAATCTCGCTAAACTGTTTGCATGCAGCGAGACAGGCGACAGGGACGTGCACTAAAAGCATCGCAAAAACAGAGAGCCGCTGGGGCGAGCCGTTTTCACGTAAAATAAATAATGTTTCGTGCCGCACGCCCTGTCAACGGACGCGCTTGATACACGCCTTTTTTACACATGCATATACTAAAATGTTTTCACATCTTATAACTATTGCTTTGATATGTGCATGTTTTTCCGTTTCAGTTTCACGGGGGTACCGTGAAACTGAAACTTTTTTTATTTAGTCGAACTTCTCTTCATATAACTCAGTACTAACGTAGACTAGGTACTAAAAACTGATTGCATTGCTAGTAATAACAATCAGTAGAAAATCTTTTTAAGATTCTACCTACAGCAGAGAATGAATGGATTCAAGAATATAAGTGTGGTTGAGGCTTAGTTTACAAAGTAACGATACTCACTTTCCTCTGACGCAACGAGCATGGCTAAGGATTATCAACATCTATTCTAGACCACCTAAGATCTCACAAAACAACATTATGTGTTTTCTCTATCCATCAAAACAAGTAGTTTAATTTACAATAATATTCAGGCAAGGTCTGTCTGATACGTCAATAGAGAAATAATCTGTTTGTGTGTAAGATGGATGTTCTAATTCGACGTCACGCAATAGACGGGGCTGGCAGGGCGGGCTCGATCGCGTCAAATGAAATGTGTCAAGAGCTGTTTCACGGACGATTGGCGACAAAACGACGACGCGCGGCGATGCGGCCCGTGTCGCTTCGTTTCTCAGAAAGGAAAACTGCTGGAGGGCGGTTTTACGTTTACAAATTGCTGTGTAGCAAAAAACTGAACCCAAATTAGTTATGTTTGTAATAACTCTCGTGTGATGTATGAAACACGGCAAAAAAATAACGCAAACAACATTGACACTTCTTTTTGTACCTAGTACTAAGTAAATCTACTCGTAAATCGTAAGCTTTTGCTAATTTTCTGTCTTGCAATGACTTAACTTTAATGTTGCTTGGAGTATTTGGTATTATCTGTCACTGCATTCGTTATTCAATTTGTAAAAGAGCAAAAATTTTACAAAATAATAAAACATTTAAAGTAACATTTCAAAGCAAAATGTGGTTTGATTTGACAAATATAATTTGCAAGGAAATACGCGTTTAACAAAACACAAAGCGAAACGTATCATATTTTACGAATGCTAATTGAGTCAATAAGCAGGCAATGACCCTAATGAGTTGGTAACAAAAATAATGTTCAACGATTTATCGGTGCGCGCGCGCACGGATTTATTAGACAGCGCGCGGCGCGGCGGACGAACGAACCATAATCCCCTGTTTAGGGCTGGCTGAATTAGAATATTATTTATTTTATTGCACCATTATCATTATGATTTTTTAGTTATTTAGTCTTTTAATGGCCTAAAAACTGTTTGCTATTTTTATCAAGCTGCAGCAAAATTGCTGAAAAAATATGGTTTTAAAACGAAACGATTTAGACTAATGATTGAAGCAAGCCAAACACTTTTGAAAAAGTAAATTTTTAATGGGTTCATGATGTTACATTCTAAAAATATTTTTTTTATTGATTGCTCTTGATTTTAATTTTGTATGTTTTTATAATAAACAATGCGACCACACTTCTTTGTTAGTGTCACAATAAATAAAAACAATCTAGCGAAAACCACTTATACTCATTCACCGATAAGCTATACAAACTATAAATTTAGTATCATCCAATTCTAGGCTCTAGTACACTAGGTACATGAAAACCAAACGGAAATGATAACTAGCACTCAAGACGTCTACTTCAACTTCAATTACGATAAAACATAAGACGCGCCGCGCGTTACAGCCCTAGCACGTACAAATGGGAATGTTTTGAAGAACACACGCGTATGATCCAGTGCAGTCGAGCACGAACCGAATACCTACCACTTGAAGCAACGCGCTGGACTCATAAAGTATCGATTTACACGTATCTGCATGTGATAACCGAGTAATTAATTGCCCACGGTGTATTTGTGGCGGGATCACTCTTCGCAATGTTACGGTTAGTTTGAAATTATTGGGACGCTGGAATTTCAGTCATAATCGCTGAATCTGTCTGGAATTAACTGCAAACTATACATTTAGATTTGTTTCATACTGTCTAGCAAATGTTGAAGCCGTCTAACGGCTTCTTATATTGATCTAACAGTTACAAATTGGTCTATTTATTAGAATCTACGGTACCCTACAAGAATCCCTACTTGCTTCAAGAGTATGACAAAGCATATTATATAATTTCTAAAGCTATGGTTTGTTTGCCACTACTACATTGCTGGAGTCATTAGCCGTAAATAATTGATGACAAACGACACTTGCCAAATTCTTGGAGATTTTCTCTGTTGTAAATGAAAAAAGATACAGTGATTTATCTCACTGTTTCATTTAAAACTCTATTAATCATGTCGCGATGAAATACTCGTGAATAAACAATCCAAAGTACTTTAATATGGAACTGAGCATGAATAAAAAATGTAGTATTCAATTACGTTATTAAAATGCATGTTAAATAAATTCTAAGAATTTGCCCGATACACATGTTCAAGAGATTAACCAAACTAACCACTCCACATGCCAAAGAAACCGTAAACTATTCTATGAATTCAGTACAAGCTAAACACTACAAACTCGGCTGCAACCGCAGAATCTCTAACAGGGGCCTTCCAAAACTATTGACAGTGAGTGTGGATGCGATCAGACTTAAGCTGGGGATTATGAAGAGACCGAAATAGACGCATCAAATCCACGAGGATTAAGGGATTCCGTGTTCCGTCGGCCGGCAGCCGGCACGGCACAAAAATACCGAAGACGCGCCGGATGCGACGATTAGTCTAAACATCTAGCTCGTTAATATTGCAATGCACTCGCTTTCTGTCACGAACCTGCAACGACATAAAAAGCGGCTTGCCATCAACTATTTGGTGGCTGAAAATACTCATTGTTGAGACACCCAATATGCCACACTATTTAAATCATTGCCATGTGTGTGATGTAAGGAGCCCATGACTATTTTGTTCAAAAGAACGAATTGAATAATCACAGTAGGATCTACATAGGTTGCGGCATGTTATAGAAACTAATTAATTTGATGGCTAACTAAATAGTATTTAAGAATCTTACCCTCACTCTCGCTTCAGTGAGATTAGTCCACATGGCGATCTCTTCGCGCGTCGACATATCAGGGTAGCGGTTCCTTGCGAAGGTGGCTTCGAGTTCTTGCAGTTGTTGGCTGGTGAAGTGCGTCCTCTGACGTCGCTGCCTCTTGTTCTTCTTGTCGCCCTTGTCGTCCATGGAAGGTTCGTCGGGCCCAACGCCCGGAGTCGTTGACTCCGTCTTTATCGTCGGCTCCGACGTTAGCGGACGATTGCCTGAACAGATAGTTGAAGTTAGTTCCAAGTTCCGTAGTTTAGGGGTGAAGTTTTGCGTGTGTGTAGTATAAAGTTGGAGTGTCAAGTTCGTTGGTTATGTTTTCTGTTTGGCAGATTTTAATTCAATGTTGATTGGTTTAATTGACAAAAGATTTGCACCTAAGTACATAAATGAAGCTTTAACAAACAACGTTTGTTAAAGTACCTATAGATATCACAAACTTTTCCAAAGTCTTACAAGCGCATTATCGATAGCTAATCGACATTAAGAAATATATATTCAATGATTTACTTTTAATAACACGATTTTACAGACGCCATACCTAATATTAGTTCCAAAACTACAAAATAAACAATCATAACAGGTTAACAACATATAAAGGTTTTCCCATTCAATATTATTTAGATAAAAATATAGAATCAGGGCCACGGTCGGAGTGCCGGTAGCAAGCCCATAATGCGGCGGGGGATTAGGCGCAAGCGCACCTAATACTTTTACGACACTGCCGTAAATTCGTTGATCTCGATGAGCGACGTCACTTCACATAATTTATATCACTTACATGCAATAAAATCTATTTTCGGTTCATATTTTTAACGGGCGATTATATCAGCGTGTAATCAGTATGGGGAAACAGGGAAAGAAAATGAAAATCTAATAATGTTGTGGTATTTAGGAACATTTTTACGACAGTGATAAAAGTATCGTTTTCATTTTATTATATTTAAATAGGGTTTTGTGAAACCTTACGACAGATGTGCTACTAAGCAATCGAATTGGGTTATTTTGAAGCAGAATGTACAGACATGCCACAAGATGACATAACTTATTTGAAATAATTCTGGTTTAATGATAGCATAAAAATATATTTGTAATGCTTGAAAAACGGTAAGATATGTAAATTACTGCTGAAAGCAGTAATTTACACCCTGTAAACTCTTGATAGAAGAAGTTTTGTAAGGTTCGCTTTGGTATCGAAGATCTACGAACATATTTCTAAATAAAAGACTAAAATAACAATGAACTGAACCCAATTTTAACAGCTATGAACTAAAGCCTAAAGTCCTACGTACCCGTGTGATTGTACAACGTTAAAATTCCCTCGAAAACGGTATCGGTGCGAGGGGACAAGTGATACGGTGTTGTTATTACATCAATTCGTTACTGATAACGCGTCGATCGCAATCAAGCCGCGTATATTGGCTTTGCTCGAAATCCCTGTGTCAATGTACCTATTGTCTCTAGCTGCAATAGAGGTCACTACTGAATGAACATCGGTGTCAAAGAGCAACGTGGTTACAACGTATGAAACGATTTGGGATCAATCGATAATAGGCCTTGATGTAAATGCAATTCAAGTTCCGAAAAGCTTCCGAAAAACATTCAAGTAACTTTATTTTGTAAATTATACAGGTTGGTAATCATTCAATGCAAGTATCTGGGCATTTTAACATTAAGATTGTGTGATAAGTTTGACTTTTTTTTCTTAAGTATTTGAATTATCATTCACTATAATGGTTTGCAACTTATATTTGTTGGATTGGTGTGACATTGCACCTGTTTGTAAATATTTTTGAATCAATATGCATATTGCTACAATGGTTTATTTAATCTTGAAGTGATAGTATTGCTGTATTTGTGTTCCACTAACTCTTGTGGTTATGTAACTAATATTCGACACAATGTTAATTGTTTGTGAATAACTAAATGAAATGAAAAGAAAATTATAAAAAGGCCTTAATTAACAAAATAAACAAAAGCATTTTTGTCAGTATGTTTGTTAGTAGGTAATTAAGTGGGTTTTTCCGATAAACAAAATATAGCAATCTGTCTTTCAATCAAATATCAAAACTACCTAATTTATGTAAGATGAACAAACAAAAATTTTCCCGTTAGATCTGTGTGTCTAAGGGATATTTTATTTCATAAATAATATAAATAAATATCGAAAAGTTTCGGTACAAACGGTAGCGATGTGAATAAATTGCGTGGTTTACATTGATAATAAATTGTTTTAACTTGTAATTTCGTTTATTACATATCGGATTAACGTTTATACTTTTATTGCCAGCGCTTATCTTGATTGAACATTGTTAAATAATCATCACTGTTCGATGTTATACCCAAAATAGGCTATTAAAATAGCTGAGTACAAAATAGTACACAGTACCTTTATATTTTTTTTTTTTATAGTACCTGATATATACGTGCGATTGATTCTCTCCTATCCGTAAGATACATAAGATTTTTTTTTAATACTATACACCTGCTTTCAATTGTCATCAATACTCACGAATGTGACGAGTATTGATGACTACTGAAGACTAACTACTGGCAACTAATGCAATTTGCTGAAAAATGTCTCCATAACGCATGCTTTTTTTATGTATTTTAAATGCTATTTCTTAGCTTTGTATTGCGATAAAGTCCAAGTGTATGTAAATCTGTGGGACTCGTGAATCTCATTGGTGTATAATGAACAAGGCGGGATTATGGTCTCAGAGGTTACGCACCCGGCTACCGGTGCCATCCTCAACCACGATCATTATCCGTCGATACCGGTAGGGCTGCCACTTCACTTAGGGATACGTCTTATTTTTAACGCTGGTAGAGTACAACAAATGACGGCGTTTGTTTAGAGTAACTAGTACCTTTACCCTTTACCGACTTTATGGGTTGGTAAATCATGAAAAAATAATTTTCCTCTTAAAATTATAAGACTTTGAAATACAACTAGATAAATCACACCAACCTAGTGATTAGAAATACACAAGGCCACCGACCATATAAAATTGAAATTCTATTCCGTCCATTTGTTGTAAAGTTGTGACAACCCTAGATGAGTCCGATACGCGTCGATAACGCGTCGATAGCGGTTATCAGCGATACGCTTTGAGCGTTCGCCGACCCATCCATCATTTCGAACTAACCTTTGCGTTAGTAGGTAACATATTTAATCTATGCCTTTGCGTTTGGCCGCCATGACAAGAGCGGGTAGGTAAACAGCGTAGTTACATATGTTACCGATATCAGAACATGTTGCCACTTCAAAGCCGACACTCGATTTTGATAAAACATCGCAACGTTTCCTT
Organism: Orthosia gracilis; assembly: GCA_947562075.1. NCBI lineage: Eukaryota > Metazoa > Arthropoda > Insecta > Lepidoptera > Noctuidae > Orthosia > Orthosia gracilis. The sequence continues at coordinate 33,554,331 of OX387266.1, forward strand.
TAATGTGTTTACTTTCAAATAGTTTACAACGAGTGTACATTCTTAATATAATGATTGTTATCGAAGGCTTCAACATGTAGGATGTGTGTAGTATTTGTAGACAGTTGCGGTTACGATTTTTATGATAGCTGCAAATAAGGTAGCTACGATTTTTATAACTTCTTAGGTACTTAAAGGGATTTAAATAGCTTTTCTTTATCTTTCCATTTATTTTGGCAGTAGCCCGATTATCCGTACATAATGAAGAAAAGTTTACACAATAGATATCCCTGATAACAATAGAACCTAATATATCAGATCCAGTCTCTCCGGGAGGCCATGGTGAAGCGCTTGAACCTGTCCTTGCAGGCAGTCTCCGAATGGGGCGATGCCAATCTGGTCAGGTTTAATGCTGCTAAAGCCCAGGCGTATCTTTTTTCCGTTAAAAAGTGCCAATTTCACCCGGCTCCAACTTTCCGAGATGTGACCGTCCCAATAACTGACCATCTTGAGCTTATTGGCGTTGCGTTGACATCGACTATCAATTTTGGGCCATACATTGAGGCAATGGCTCAGCTGGATTCCCAGCTTTTTGGTAGCCGGGGATCCTTGCAAAGGTGAGAAGGGGTACGGATCTGCTAAATACCAGCCATGCACTAGAGTCGATCGAAAAATGGGCCAAGAGGCTCATCGGCGATGAGGCACTGGTTAAGTCAAAGCTCCAGAGCCTTGAATATCCTCTCCTATCTGCCAGCTTAGCGGTTTTTTATCGGTTTCATTTCGGGGAGTGTGCGATGGAATTGCATGATCTAATTCCGCCCAGGCCGTTTCACCATCGGACTACCAGAGGTACGGCTATGACGTTTTGAGAATACTTTTATTATGCCTACAGCTAAGGAATGGAATGCCCTGCCGGAGTCTGTGTTACCCGATAGCTACAATCTAGGGGTCTTTAAGTCAAGAGTTTCATTTTATTTCCTTTCTCTAAATCAATATACATATCTTGTTATACAGTCCACTCTCATTTCATTTGCTCCACCACTACTATCGTCCCAATCAACATACCACAGATACCTACCTTTACTTGGTCCGTACTTACATGCAGTTAATTGCTTAATACTACATCTTATCATGGACAGTTAAGACAATCCGGTAATTGGGCAAATGTGTGGACAGCGTCTCAATCACGTAATATTAATTTGCTGATAATTGTCATATTAGAACATTACACACATAATATTAATTACTATGGCGATAGTTTGCGGCAGATTATTGTTACTGTATAAAGCTAGCGCGACCTAATTGTTAAATCAATAATCGAATTACAGTACAGTAACCAACCGTCGTAAAGTGAACAAAAGAAATGACAAAATGGAACTATTTAGCTCACGGCGCCAACCGGAGAATAAAATGAACATTTCTTTCTCGCAAGAACGCTAATCAAATCAGCCAGTATAAATAAAAGAGTAATTAGAGCGACGACGTTGCTGTACGTAGTGTACAAAGTTAGGGCCAGGCCACACCGCGCCACACCGCGCGCCATTAGGTAACCGCGCGCCGTGCTCGCGCGACTATTTGTGAAAGCATTAGAATAACGCGCGGCCGTATTTGCTATAGATTTCCCTACGCTTTACTGGGTTTACTTTCAGTTTTAAGCTTGTCACTTTGTGTGGTCCAGCAATTTAATTGCTTTGTTTTTACACCGTAATACGTAGTGACTTTCTTTTAATGATAACGTCGCGAAAACAAAGAATTTAAAGAAAACGTGTTGATTGACGTCAAAAGAATGGATCTCCGCAGGGATTAAAGCTAGTAACTACCAGTTTTGACAGCATATACACGCGATCATGTATTTGTTTTTGAAAAGTTTCAAGACCACTAAATATAACTTAATCATTTTAAATATGTAAAAATACAAAGTTGTGCCTTTAAAACTATACCGGAACTTTCGAAAAGTCAAAGTAACTTTTTTGAAGACTAAATAAAGCTTTTGAATTTTTCAATCTATTTGTAAGCGAACTTTTTTATCGTTTCAAGGAAAACTTTTAGAAACTGTTAAGAAGAACATATTATTATGTAATTTTTACAGACTACTTCAAGCATACGGCTGTATAGTGATAAGTAATGTACATTACGTAGTGAAAAGTGTTATCATTGAATCTAGAAGTGTAGTGTTTTATACTAAAACTAGAACAACTTAAATGGAGAGGTAACTTACAAAAATACTCACTGTCGTCAGTGGGTTTCCTGTCGCGTCTGGGTCGGGGCGGTGCATACAGTGAGGACTGCTCTACTCCGGAGCCAACTGACGCCAGGGATGAGTGACCACTGTCTCGGAACTCGCCGGTTTCTGCCCATACTAGACAAATAATTACATGTTAGTTACATTCATCATCATGACATGAAAAAAATGCTGTTTTGTGGCAAACAGCTTTGAATTATAAACTTGAAAATACGTGGGCCGCTGTAGGTACGACTTTATCAGATGAGCCACAAAGCGACTGAGGAGTCACATAAAAAACAATACCTCATCTCTTATTCTGCACTTTGTAGTTCTTACACCTGCACCATGAAATACCTTTGCGAGGCCAATGCTAACGTTGTCGTTGTGGCTGAATTGTAGTCGAAGCTTTTAAAATACATCCATAAGATACGAAAAATAATAACAAAAAACTCTTACGTAGCTAAAAGAGACCTAAAAATAAATGTAATTAGACTAGCCACAGATGTCCTTAGTATAAATTTTGAGGGGTAAAATACTGGTTATTTTGGCTGGCAGTAACAGTAAGGCCTATACAGACAGAAATGCTACCGTCGCGTCGTCGTCTACGTCACCCGTCAACTGCATTTCGGTGACACCTTACTTGAGCGACTGACGTCTATGGGGTTTGACGGCTGACGAGCTATCCTTCATGAGCTACAGAGACGCTTGAACACTTTATTCCAACGATCCTTTAATAGCGGTCGTAATGATTTTCTGCAATATATTGTGGTTATATTAATGAAACCAATAATATTGAATCGGCTGATAGATAAATCTAGAATCTATGTCAATAACTCGTTCATAATGCTAAAGAATAATAACGGATTGTATCATTAACAAACCGACGACAACATCAACAGCAACAACCACAGTCATTATAAAAGTTTCCTTGAGAAATATTATGTTAGATAACAAGTTTCACATGACTAGAAGGAACCGTACCCGTATCAAATAACATACTTGTGTGACATTCAATGTAAATTGTCTTAAAATAAACTATTTGAACTAGATGATAATTTCTGATAGTATGAATGAAGTAATATCCAAACCGTTTGTTAACAAAACTTTGAATGTATTTGATAGGATTGCAAGCACAGACATATATCTAAATAGATAACGCTAGTTCCTCCATTTGTATGAAAACCTAGCGTGCCACTTTTACACAAACAATTAAAAAACAAATTTGCTTAGCAATGAAACGAAACATTTCCAATGCTTTGGCCAACTTTTTCTAAACATCCTTTATAGCTCAATATTGCATAAAAAGGCATTTTTCTAGATTTCGGTGGATATCCGGTGACGATAATGCTAAATGAAAAACTCAGATTACGATTATTTGTAGTAACTTTAGTCCGTTTTTTGGCACGCGAAGTACTTACAATCGCGTCATCTAGTTAGATTTATGTCTGTGACTGCAAGTAACTGAATCAACGTAGCTAAATAAACACGATACCTGATCCCAATATAAGTTATTTCATTAAAAGCTATGCGTTCTAACATAATTATGCTTTCCAATTTCACAAGAGAAAGCTCATCAAGCAAGTAATCACGGAAGCAAAACATGAAACGTGCATGCGTTCCATAAATTCAATTAAGGTTACTAATAGTCGCATTATTTAACAAGGATATCTTGACAAAGTAATGTATTCGTTGAACGACGATGACGCCCCGCTGCTTGCATCGTAATTAAGTGTCCCCGAACACTTGTTAACAAATTAGTCACTGGAGACACGGCCGTGTGAGCGCGCCCTTATTTATAGCGAGCGCCATATGAGACCAACACATGCATGCTTTTCAATAAATTTTGTGAATGTGAAAAAACATAATAAAAATGTTATATCGAACGATGATAATAATTATTCAGAACGCTTGTATTTTTGACCGGTTGTTTTGGTTATTGCTTGTAGCAATTTAGCTACTGGAAAAATAAACGCCATTGTCTAATCTGATATTAATAAATATTTGTTTACTGAATCGTATTGAGTTTTACCCTGATCCATTTTTAAATGTTCATCAAATAAACTTTCATGATTAACAAGATATTTTGTCAGGTCTACATTAGAAGATTCACTTCAGTGGAAGTTTATTTTCATTACAACAGCGTGGTGAAATGCACGTTCTTTTCCATTGTTAATATCGTTATAACTGATTTTTTATCGATGTTTATTTAAAGTCGTCGTCTTCGCTGTAACGTGCTCTGATCCTATTGTTTTGGGAAAAGTCACGAACCGTACAATTGATAGCTGTGAATGTTGTCAGTAATTACAATTAAAAATGTGACCGCATTGTAATTCTTTCTTTATTTTAATGTACTGTTTATTTTTAATTTGAAAAATAAATGCTGTACTCGAAAATTTCAGCCATTTTCATTGTCATGTTAATTGGTGAAGTTGATAAAAAAAATTGAATTAATTGCAAGGTTCAGACAATGTTATTTTTAGTTACCTATTTATTCTAGATGTATGATAAATATTTGAAAAGCTTATTTATTTTATCTTTTATTTTATTTTGTCAACAATAACTTTCTATTCTGCAAAACGTTGTTCCCATAAATTAATTAAATGATTACATCAAATAATTACGAAAATCTAATATTAGAAACATTCCCAGAAAGTCATAAAGGCAGAGACGGAATAAGTATTTGTGACTATTATTACCCATTCAAAACGCATACAAATTTTTGGTCCTTCGAGCCGGATGAACCAGCGACCGGATTGGTTAAATTAAAAAATATGTTGGGAATGGGCCGTACATACTTTTGATGGTAACTTTAATGATAATTCACTCTAAAGAAGATCTGATCTATTGAATACTTTAATAGTCACAATTAAATCGTGCAAGGCGACGAAAAAGTGCTGACTGTGCAATAAGTGTGCTTGTAAGATACACATGACTAGAACAAAATCCTTGCCTTCAACATGGGAACTGTTAAGTAATAAGAATTAATAATTGTTTCGGGATATTTACCATGTATATTTAGGTTTTGGTCTACTAAACATGTGTCAAAATTAGATACAGTGAGCATCGTCTGTCGTGAACAATGTCGAGTAACTAGTGAGACGAGTTCTGGTGGTAGTGGCGTCGTGAGCGAAAAACGAGTGAGGAAGAGGGTAGACAGATATATCAGCTCGTAAACAATACCCACCTGCAAAGACTTTAGTTCTCGTGATCATGGCGCTTGTAACGGTGCCGAAATATCGAGCTCTCAACCAAAACCTAAATATCCCGAAACAAATATTAATTCTAATGATTGTGACCATGTCAGCTTAAAAACTGTTAAGTAATTCGCAAATCATTTAGCATAAACACCTGCATAGCTGTGGTTATTTTTAAAAGAACACAATTAGTGTACGTTATCATGTCAGTGTAGAACAAACGTCGGTCCGTACAAACGTATTTACGAGTACATTAACAAGGAACGCGAACAAATAAATTTAATGTTTGCTGCGTTTGATAACGCGTGATAAGAGCGCGTTTATTGTTTTATTGGGGCCCTAAACCGTCTCCTCTACACTCTCGTTAAATGTGATCAACTGTGGACGCAACCACACATAAAAGTGTTTTATATTCCACACACGATGTTAACCGACTGTGCTGTATCATATTTGTTTAATAGTATTTGTCTTCAAGTGCTCTATGACAATATTCATGTTGTATTCTACATTGATACTAAAGTAGTGTAACTATGCTGAATTTTGGCAAACTAATGATACGTGTCTAAATAGTTACGATAACGGCCATGTGTTTGTTAACATTTGTAAAAATTAAGATTGATAATTAATACCCGTTCTATTCAAGAATTCTATAAAAAGAATAACAAATACAAATAATAGGACATGATAGCATAGACATGACTGTAAATACAAGTGATGATGAACATAATTATCTATATAAATTACGCTTGTTTCGTTTACATGGAGACATTCCATATTTTTGCAAAATAAAATTAGTCAACCGCATTGAAAATTATTGAATAAATAAATCTGTACACCTACGTGTGGCAATCCACGTAGTTGGATGCAGTACAAAGATTTATTTATATTTATTAAATAAATATACTCGTAAGAGACGAATGTTTTTGATAGTGATATGCAATTAGAAATCTTGATGTCTTTGGGAATGCCTGCAGAAGCGCTATTATATCAAGGATCTTAATGAAAACCGCTTTTCTACCTATGTAGTATGCAGCAGACTAAATTCTAATAGTGATCTAATGTTGCAATGTTTATCCAATACGTAACCGCCTGTACTTCCCACTAGTCATAGTAAAAGACAATTTGCCAAGAGTGTCGTCATATCGCAGTTTACAGCGGAACATTACAAAGTGGTATTTTTATTACAAACACGAGGTAATTCACGCCTTTAGGATAACACGCGATAGTTAGCTTTCTATTTGCTGAAACTAGATTAGACACAGAAATGTGACAACCAATGGTGCTATATCAGGCAATATTGATAACTCTGACTTTGTTTAGATATTACCTGCATATATCCACTAATTCACCCATTCAATCAATTTGCCTAACCTTTTCCTAATTCCATTGAGGCTGGCTGCCAGTATTTTACATTAAGTGACTGCCTAACTGTCCTCCAAAATCCAGTAACTGGGTAACACTATACTGTTCTCCTTGACAAGACCACTAATTCACCCATTGCCTCAAAAAAAAACTCAAATTCTAAGACGCTTTTCTTGTATCCAATCTATTTATATATTTGCAAAGGAGTAGGTAGGTTAGGTTAGGTTAAAAAGGCTGGTTAAAAGGAGTAGGTAATTTAAATATTGCTTAAAAACTAGTCTTTCGAAAAAAAAATCGTCTAGATTAAAATATTGAAATTCTTTCCTCCATCCCATAAAACAATGTTATTCCATTATTTTTAATTTAGCACGAACATCAAACTTTGCAGCGAGGAGATACGTCCCGGAGTCGTAAAGTTATAAATTTTAGAGGCTGTAGAAAAAACGTGTAAGAATATAAACAGAGAGTTTTGTATTTACATTAAAGACAGATAGTCGCGCGAGGTAAATATAGATAAGTGTGGGTAATTTACGAGCGCTGCCCTGCTGCTCAAACCTTCTCCTCTGGCTTTTAAGAGAGTTAGCAGAGGTGTCGAAACGTATTCATTCATAAGGTAAGTAGGTAGTATAGTTTCCTTTTAACGGGCATTGGTTTCCAGACAAACTTTTTACGCCAACAAGATTTGTATATCGTTGCAGTGAGATCAGATAATATTTTGAAGCTTTCGTTAGCAACTACAGCACGCGTACAGCAGATAGGTAGATTTTGCCAAATTTGATTTTATCAACGAAATAACCTACATCTAATTGATATATCATCATAATCATCAGCCTTTTTTTAATGTTCCCACTGCTGGGACACAGGTCTCCTCTCTGTGAGAGGGAATGGGCCGTTATCCACCACACGGGCCCAATGCAGGTTAGTGAATGTCATGTATCTTCGAACCTTTGGTTGTGTTTTCCATTACCATTTTGAGAGCAGTGGTAATAACACGACCTACAACATGTAAGTCGCGGCCGTTAACATTGGGCCACCACTGCTAATTGATTCAGATATACCTAAGTGAGTAGTTTCTTTATATAAATGAGAATTTAGCAAAGCATATTCCTCTTAGAAACTAGATTAATGATAGACCGTTTTTAACAACAAAGAAGAATGAATTAGTTCACGAAACAGGCATACCTATTAATAAAAGTCACGATTAATAAATGCCAATAAATATTTATTGTCTTAGCGACATAAATAGATAACTAATATTATTTATCGTACTAAGTGTAGAGCACTCGAAATCAAAACTAATCCATGGTGACGGTTTTGAAGACGTGTGTGAAACATGGCCACGGATATAAATCTAGGTGTATTAATTAAGATTTAGTATTGTTAGCAGTAGCAGTGACTACAATAATGAACTCTTTGGAATGGCGGCTATTTCATCGACCTCTTGTTGTTTTATTATGTCGAACAATCTACCGTGAAATGACAAACACAATTTTTGGGTGAAATATACAATGCAATATAAGCTTTTTAGATAAGTCTCTAACTAAACTATTAAAAACTTTAAAGTTTGTGAGGATGGATGGATGTCTGTTAGTATTTCAGGCAAAAACTACAGAACGGATTTTGATGAATCTTTACAGAAATATAGCTTATTATACATTAGAATAACACATATGTGAAAGTTTAGATATATGTATGTTTGTTACTCAATCACGCCAGAACGGCTGAACGGATCTGTATGAAGTTTGGCACAGAGATAGGTTATAGTCTGGAATTGCACATAGGCTACTTTTTATCCCGGTATAATGTTCCCTTGGGATGACAAAACACTTTTCACGCGGGCAAAGCCGCTGGCAGAGCCTAGTAATTTATAAAGTTATTGGGCAAAGTACTAATACAACGCGGGCGGGGCCGCAGGCGACAGCTAGTAAATCCATAATATATTTGAGTAATACCGTGGAAAATATCTGTATATTGTCCCATAGTTTGGTAATTTCATAGGAAAGTAACAGTACCCTAAGGTGTTTCACAAGTATATTTCTCTAAATCCATAAATCCTTAATTTCTGTTACGTTTTTAACCGACTTACCAAAAAGGAGAAGGTTAAGTCGGTGTCTAGAACGCAAAAAAATGGTACCTACGACAGACACCGACTTCCAAAAATAAAGTTATTTTTCATTTTGTAGTTTTCTTATTTGGAAGTGGGTAATATTTTTTGTAAAAAGTTTTTAATGACTACAGTGTATTGTCATTCCACAGCAGCGTCAATCGATTAGAAAAGTCTCCAGAAAATAATATGTAAATAACTTTAAGTTTCAATCCATTTTCATAAGTTTACCTCTTCTTACAGCAGCCCAAACTTATCTACACACTCAATCCACATTCAGCCCAATTAACTCCAACTAATCGTTTGGTGCACTCAATGGGATTGTTAGTGAACGTTAAGCAGCCATATTATCAGCGACCACCTCGGTGCGTTGGCGTCTGCTTAATAACATAATCCTGATAGCCGAGACGGAAGCACTGACGGCCTACAAGCACCCACTTCCGGCTATACACGAGCTATGTGTGTACACTGTCGTGACTTGAGGTCACTTGAGGTGGTCCACGGATGTTTAGTGACTATGGAACTTGATATGTGATTTTGTCCTAAGATGTATGTACGTCAATCATTTCAAACTTGAGTCATCATAGTAGGATTTGAGTAGATAAACTGAATAGTTTGGATAGGTATGTGAACTTGTGCTTATGCACTTTTCAGCTACAATGAATTTCGTAGAACAGTTACTACTAAGTTCAAAGAGACATTTTTTTTTTGCATAAAAAACGTTGCCCCACACTAGGAATTTCTTCCTGTATCGTGGGTGCGTTTACAAACATATAAACTAACATACACAACATCCAGAGCCGGAACAACTATCTGTAGGTCATACAAATATTTGTTCCGTGCGGGAATCGAACCCGCGACACGCAGCGCAGCAGTCAATCGCTCAACCACTGCGCCAATCGTGCCCTATTTTAACCAGATCAAACGCAATAAGTTTTTGTACAGCTTTTTCCTTTTGACCTGGTAAAAATCCGGTTATACAAGGGCTATCGGCTATGTGTTTTCACTGTCGGAGGTAATTTCGGGTGGTATACGAATGGGAGTGAGGTGTTTAGTGATTGTTTGAGACTATGGAACTTGACATGTGTTTTATCCTAAGATGTTGTACATTAATCATTTTATTACTTGAGTTACCATAATAGGGACGATGAGAGAAGCTGATTAATATGCATAGAATTGTGAACTGCCGCTTTAGTTAACCAAAACTTTAATTAGTTTTGTTTGCGCATTTATATGTGATTCCATAGAGCACTTACCTACCTGCTATGAATTGAATAGGGCATTTAATTCGCATTCCGTATAACAGTCAATATGCGAAGTTGCATGAAAATTTGAGACAGTGGGAATAACAGCTACAATCTTGGGCTCTTTAAGTCAATAGTGAATAGGTTTCTACTAGGCTAGAGTGCTTCGCCGTTGACAACATCATCGCTTACCATAAGGTGAGATAGTGGTCAAGCGCGAGACAGTAAAAATAAACCGGCCAAGTGCGAGTCGGACTCTCGCACGAAGTGTTCCGTACCCAGGGTTGCGTCAACTATGTAAGTACCTATGTATGGGGACACCCTTTAATTTTCAAGTTTTTTGGATTGTTTCCATTATTTGTGATATAAGACGTTACTTTTTGACAAATTTCGTGATTCTTGGTCAACGGGTCAGCCGTAGAATCCAACTCGGCAGGGCAGCGTTCGTGCAGTTGCGTGTTATCTTCTCGTCCAATTAACCATAGTGTCTCAAGACGAAAGTCTATGAACAGTGTGTGCTGCCATGACCTATGGCTCTGAGACTTGGTCGTTCACAATGAACCTCATCAGAAAGCTTACAGTCCCCCAAAGGGTAATTGAGAGGGCTATGCTCGGCGTTACCTTGCTTGAACGAATCAGAAAAGTAGAGATCCGCAAGAAAAACAGAGTTACCGACATAGCCCGAAGAATTGCCAAAATTAAGTGGCATTGGGCAGGGCACATTGCTCGCAGAACGGATGGCCGATGGGGCAGAAAAGGGCGACCGCGAACCGGAAAACGTTGCGTTGGAAGGGCTCCCCTAGGTTGACCGATGACCTGGTGAAGGTTGCGGGGATCTGCTTGATACATGACGCACGGGACCGGTCGATATGGTGACGCTTGGGGACGCCTATGTCCAGCAGTGGACGTCTTTCGGCTGATATGATGATGTTGATGATGATTACCAAGGACGTCTAGTTCAAGTGACGTTGTTGATATAAGTTGAGACACCTGTAGTAGGTATTACAGCTGGTAAGCTACAGTGACATGCGGTAATGGATGAGTAATAACAATAATGAGGGATGTCCGCGCCAGCGCCACAGTGACTCAACTAGGAGTGCCCCGATTAACTAGGCACACAGTACAAGGACCGTTTTCATGCTCAACACCATAATTTATGTAACAGTACTAGCTACGTGAACTTTACTCATTATCTTAAGTATATACATAGGTATTATTAAAACAAAGCTTGTAAAACACGCTACATATTTCGGTATATAGGACGAATATAAATTATTACAAAATGCATAAAGCATTCACTGTAAAATTTGATTAGATTACCCACCTACCGGAGCGATAAGGAGTAATACGCGAGTTTCGGTAGGCACGGCTACTGTGTACTTTACCGAATCCAATATCTACGACCAATCGCGTCGCTATTCATGAATTATCACTCAAATTAATGGCGTGTAAGTTATAAATGGCCGGCGGATTAGGGCTCATCCATTTTATTCCTATTTTACCTACCGTAAAGAGGTTCATTGAAAACGTACACAAATTCACGGAAGCATCAGCTAATTTCCCCACCTTGCGTCCTTCTCTCGCCTACAGTCGGGTTTAGAATCTATCTCGCTCTGCCAGGCCTTTTCTCTGGCGCGATTCATCATCATTTCGCGGTTTACTGGTTTTCCATTCAAATTGTAGATTGGATGCTGTCGAGGAAAACGGTGTTTGAAATATAAATTAGAACTACCTGTGTTTATTCAGTTAACATAAATCAAGGGAGTAAATATTTTCTCAATAGTTGTATGGACTAAATGCAGGAGAAAAGAAGTACAATTCAGAGATAATAATGCCAATAAAAAGAATCTCAACAAGAGTCTTACGATAAGTTATTTTTCGTCCCGGAAAAAGTAAATAGACAAGATTTGGAATCCGTAGGCATGCTCAATTAGTATTCCAAATAGCCGCCGACATATCGTACACGTACATAAAATGTAAAGAGTGGACCGCTCGGCGGCACGAACGACGCATAACTTTCGCGCGGATCACTCCTACACTTGCAAGTCCAATCTTAAAAGAACAGGGGTAAGTGCTAAAGTTGTCTGCGACTGTACCGAGTGTACGTCTCGGTCGCGGTTTCTATTTCACCCAAGCAATAACCGTCTTACCGCACTTGTAAGTAGGTTCAAAATGATGAAGTCACACCCGCCGGCCGTGGAGTGTGGGACTTTGAGGCTTATGGTAATTGTAATAAAGCGGAGTGCAGCAGTTATGGGACGTGAGAGGTTCTAGACCAAATCCCAAGTAAGCTGTAACTTCCTTTTGGATTTTCGGAAGCCATTTATCAGTCTGATGTGGGCGTCTGGAAATTTTTCATGTTTCGTTATTGTTGCGAAGAGACATGACACGTACGCTTCGAGGATTCCTCGCCTTTTGTTTATTGGCCACGTGTGTATCGGCCTCAAGGTCGCACGCAGACGTTTCCACATTTTACAGCGTGCTGTGAGTGCGAGGCGCATTAGCTCTATTAACAAGTTAGTTTTCATACAAATCACTCACGTTATTTAAAATTATGTGAGCCGTATTTCGTAGGAGTGGGAGTTATTTCGGTTAGTTACGATCATCATAAAGAAAACAAGATCGTTAAATCACGAGTGAATATCATACAAAGCAACTAATTTGCGGTGCTAGATAAATTAGTGTTTATGGTTTGTGAGAAGAGCGCAGGGCGAAATAGTGCGTCCCCGGGCGCGCATTACGAGCGAGATAAATCAAGTGTAACCCTTCCTCTGCCGCAAGCAAATTACCGACCACCTGAGACTTGTAAAAATGCCTCACGAAATTATTACTATTTACTAGCCGCAAGCTGCTACCTCGCTCCTATTAAGCGAACTTAGGGGAAAGAAAAACGGGGAAATTGAATTAATAGGTATGATGCTTTGATTCATTGTAGGTATAAATTAAAGATTGTACAGTACCTAATAAATGCCAGTAAATATATACTTTATCGTTTTTTACAATATCGACAAAAATATCCGTTTAATCTACAAAGGTCGTTGCATAAAACAAAGAATCGATACTCAATACCTAAAGCTACGCATTTATAAAATAAATTGACTCCGTTTATGATATAACCCAAATATGTAACCCTAACAAAACCGAGCACAATGTAAGAACATGGAGCGTGTTCTGCGATATTAAAAGAGATCTAAGGAAATGAGTTGGGGTCGTCGAAATTGGCCACCAAAAGACTATTCGGCGACCCGTCGAGGGTGAGAGTGTTCAGAAGGCAATCACTGGTCCCATATGGACACAAATTACTTTTCCTATTTGGTGCACAAATCTACTATGATGACAAGTGGAATAGGGTGTTGTGGTTTGCCGCATTCTGTTTACAAATGAATCGCAGATCGGGGTGAAGTTTAAAGATTTCTTTATATAATTTTACGTTCAGGATTTTGTATCTTTCGGCGGCTTTAAATGAAACGAACCACATAAGCATTAATAAGCATCAATCTGGTTATCAACAGCTAACGTGCCTGCTAATGAAAATGCAGAAAGGTAGAATATAATGCTGATCTCTTATCTACTGCAAGGCACTCAATCTAAGCAGACGGCAGACTCTTATTGCCTTCTTACTTGTACTATGCTATTACAGAAGTACTAAAAGTCTGTAGCAACCCTCACAAAATATCTAATACAACTTACTAGAATAAAATGTAACAGTCAAAAGCGACATATGTCGATGTTGGTCTCCGTTATACAGGGATTAGGGTCGCGTAAACGATGCCATTCTGCACGTTTTCAATTTGCATAAATATTAGTGGGAGCTGTAATGTCATAAATATATTAGTGCGGTGATACAGATTTTATGGTGATTACAAAATTATAGCCACGATCTGTTTAGGGGTCGTAGTGATAGCGTTATATTTATCCCTTGTAACATTGGTAGATGATTTCAGCCCTGTTAGCGCCGCAACATCATTTTCTTTGCGAGGATCACGCAGAAAAATATTAGAACGCATAAAATGTACAATTTTTATTAAGGGGTGCGGATAGTAATAAGCTTTTATGTTGTAAATGTGCCAATACAATAGGTTATCTCGCCCACCTCCAAGGGTTTGAGCCATACAACCATATTTGTGAAATAATGTGAAGTCACAATATTATAATTATGAGGCAGGGTCCCGGGGACCGTGGCAGCTCATAAAGCGACGTCATTCGCTTTTGTTAGATGCTCGTATCATATTTCACGTAAGTGTCACCGTGTTTTATACTAATACCACATGAAATGCACACGTATAGCTGCAACTCGTTCCAAATTAATAGTGTTTATTATATTTTATTTGGGAGTATTTACATCATTTTTGTTATGAAAGGCCTGAACAACAATCTTGTAATTAAAAGCTTTCTTTGTCTTTTGGCTCTTTCTCATACAATTTATATAAAGTTTCAACGTACTAACTACCCTAACAGCTATAAATCAGAATGATACAATGCAGTATTTTGTGTACTTTCATACAGTTATTGCTGCAGGGCGGTATCATTGTATTTGTGTTTACAAATAGTTCACGTCGCGGTGCTGTTTGACCATCATAGCATTATGTTACTGTTTGTTCTAGATCTTTTGTTACGCGAGGGTGCCTGAGCCACCGTTCAGACAACAATTTGTCATAAAATAAAAAGATTTATTGCCAAGTCTCCCGTGTTTGTACAATGTGTAACTGTACAGATACTGTTTTAACAACCGTTACTCTTCCCTTTTATAGCAACAAATAAAATGAGTATAAACGGAAAGTAATATTATACAAAAGATGAGAGCATTATTTTAGATACATATTACCTGCCCGTGTGTTATAAAAACGTATCTTTATGACGCCATTATTCAAGATAAGAAATAAATACATTTTCGAATTGGTGATATAAAAGGGGAATGTCGATTGCAAATGATCTTTATTTTATTGAGATCAGGTTCGGTTTTGATGTTTGCAAATAATTGAGTACGTAAACGAGAGTCATTACGGCAAGAATGACTTGGAAACTGATTTTGAGGGTGAAAGTGTGGAAAAAGATAGTTGGGTATCTCTGACCATTATAGCGAAGCGAGGTGACAGATGGGCCGGTCGCCGCGCAAGGGTTGACCCGACATCTGTCATCCACTATCAATCACACACATTGTAAATATTGTGTGTTTGTACCGTTGACTTATTGTTTGCCGATACATCATTGAACTCACGCTGAGATGTGTCATTACTTGACTTTTGTCAATAACTAATGTGGCCGCGGAAGGGATTTAATTAATTTCAATCATTTCCTCGTAATATTGATGGATTATATATAGTAAAATAGGTGTGAGACTGTATTCTACTTTTTCAATAGCCGAAGGATTAACCTTTAGTTAATTTTGGTCGAATATGCAAAAATCTATCAACGATACAATCATTTTGTTTCCGTCTTCAGTTTCACTATTAGGACATTCAAATTGGTTTAAAGATAAGTCGGGTAAATTTGTTTTACCCTAAAAAAGCTGCATGTTCTTAGTTAGATTCAAACTGGTGTATTTGTTTAACATTTTGGGATGACATGATAAAATAGTGTATGTCAATATTTCTATAATTCATAAGTTTTTCCGTGGGAGGGCGTGACAACATTTTCTGCGCGACAGATGTCACGGCATCCGCCCTCTTTGAGGAGCAGAAAAAAGGCCCGTCGAGGAGGCGTGGTAGCAATAAATTTTGTCAAAATATGCTCGACACAAACACTTCCCATAGCCGCCCTATTAGAATAACAGAACAAATCGGTTTAATTTGTTAACAGGCGTTCAGAATGGGTGTCACATGTCTAGCGAGGTATGCCAAGCTTTTTATTTATTTAGCTTCGCCTTCACTAATTGCCGATGACAAAGTTTAATAGCCCGAGCACATGTTAATAGGTGTTTATAAATTTATAAGGTTATTATGAGTTTTGACTTGATTTAGACTAGAGACGATTCAAGTATTAAGCTTTATGCTCTCTATGTTTATTGAATGTGATACTTGAAATCAAATGGCCAGATTACGCTAAAAATAATATGAAGATCCAAAAACAATCCTATCAACGCGCGATTAAGCACAGCTAAAATTAACCTTATTACCAGTGTTTCTGTAAACTTTTAACCAACTGTCTATTGTGTAAATGTACTTCTACCTAGGTTTACTTACTTACTCGTACAACTATTTTCAATTCATCTTCTTACAATATTTCACTTATTCCTCAACCAAACCTTGATGTTACGCACCAACGATTTTTTCACTAAAAACAGTTACACACGCCACATCACTTTCGTTTTTGCATCGCGAATTTGTCAGTGCCCATAATATCTTTTTCTAAACATCAATTATAGTGAAAAACACATTAATTTATCGCCAGGGACGGCGATCAAAGCAGGCGACAACGGGCCCCGGTGTTAGACTCATGTGTCACAGGGGGATGCAATTTTTTTCTCCTATTGAAAAAATACTTTATAGTAACGCGGCTGGGTTGTTCGGCAGCGGCAGACACTGTGGCACCGGGTTTTTGCAGATTTTTTTGCTACTAGACAGATAAATAATGTCTCTCTGTGATTTTATAACTTGTAGAACAAAACCGCTCGGTTAGAAAAAGTGTGGATCAAACGGTTCCTACAGTTTCACAATGTCTGAACGCGAGCCGCGTTTTTTTTTTTTACTAATTTGAATTTGATTTATTCCAATCACGATTTGGAATAGTCCATCCGTGGACAGAAGGACTCTATCACATCAATAATTCTAATTACATAGGATGGAGAATTATAGGCATGGACTGCCAATAGTACCTTTTCATTATTTCTTAATAACCATGATAAGTCTCGTGACGTTAATTTGAGTTTGCTTGTGTTTTAAAGAAATAATAGTTAAATGAACCCACATGACTAATAAATTCAGTCAAGTGAAACATTCTAATGTAATCTAAGCGGGCTGCGCTGCGCGTGCGTCGGTCAGATCTGGGTACATTTAGATAAAGTCAGTAATCTCGACCCGAGACGTGAACTAACACCACAAATATTTGTTTGGGCCCATGGCCTCACACCTCATGGGTACATACCAACCTACTTGATGAAATATGCACAATTTACATACTAGAACACCGATAAAACTACATCTCTTGTATTAGCTCTAGAATACATCTTAAATTTTAGTTGGGTATAAGAATAAGCAAAGCAAAAATATTTCCAAAAATTCATTAGTTTTTGTAGGTACTAAAAAGATGATAAACCTACATCAAATACATTTAATGTTCTTTGAACTACGCAATATATCTTTGATGAAAGTGAAACGCAAATGCAAAGTATCGTAAATTAATCAACCTACTTGGAATATTAGTCCAAAATGAGCGTAACATCTTAGTCGGCGGCAACTTGTAATCCTTCACATCACAAAATGGTTGATTACGTGCGCGCCGAGCTCCCCAATTCTTTGTTTGGCAAACTTCCCAACGCAAAGTTGCTTAATCGATTAAAAGAACGGTTGTTTTTCTTATTAAATATGTTTAATCGAGTCCATAAGCGATTGTTTTGCTTATTTAATGACCAAAGATTATACTAATATTCTATAATTCTGTTGAATTAATTGAAGTAATGTTGTTTAGATGAAAGATAAATTAATGGGGCTATAGATTTCTAAACGAGACAACTACAGTTATCATAATTCTGAAACGGACGCAATAGTAGACTTAGAATTTGCTTTATTTTATTTCCAGTATAAAAAAATATTTCGTGAAACATTTCACAATAGGTAGCTACCTACTCCAGTAAACCAGGAAAAAAATTAGTCATTTTCACATATACATGAAAAAAGTAATGCGCTCAAATCCCGCGTAATTAATTTTTCATATTTTGTTCCAAGGAAATAATGAGATCCGGCCCCGGTTTAGCGCCGGATGAGGTGAAAAAAGGCATCGACAGAATCAACGAACGAGGAGGCTTTAATAAGATTTCGCAAAACCTGATCAATTTAAAATTAAAGCCACGAAACGTGTTTTTCGCCTATTTTATAAAAATCTCGGGATATGGGAACAATCTTCGACGGATAAGCTCGGAGAAGCAATATCATACATACGCAGAACAGATGAGATTTTTTAACCGCATGAGCAAAAAATGGAGACAATTTTTACAAAGATTTTTTACAATCCAATCAAGAAAGGTTGGAAACAGGCAGGTGTTAACACATGCCAAAAATTACAGGATTTAGTGCACATAATATGTATAACAATCAACGAAATTGAGTGTTGCAAAATTGATAAAATAAACAAAGACAAGAATGACGACAGCAATCGCGTAATGAAGTAACGCACAATAGAGCTTTAATAATATAATGCACACAGTAGCATTTTAATCCCCCATTTAAATTCAATGGCAAAAGCGGCAAGTGCAAGCCTAATCATCGCAATATAATGCTCCACCGACTACGGAGGGTTGTTTTTTGTGAGCAAGTGAGACAATACGTTTTGTTTTATTAAAAACGTTGCGTCGCGAAAGAGAGGGATGATATCCGATTCATTTAAATTGACTTTAAATGATTGCCTCTGCTGCTCTTTTTGTCCGACGGTGATGGATTGCAAATCGTTGCTTACATCAGGCTCACGTGCAAAATGCAGAAATGTTGCTATTTTTATACGAAAATAAAAATTTCAAAAGTTGGCGACTTCTTGATACGTTATCTTGACTTAGTGGGACAGAGCTAATTTTAGAAATAAAATGATCAAAGATGCCTTAATCGGAAAAACTCTGTGGCTTTTCCCCAGATATTGGGTACATACAACAGTATTTATGCCGAAAAAAAAACTAGTATAAAAAACTCACTCAAAGTTTTTTTCTCTACTTTCAAAATGCAAACATCTTCATCTGAGTTTAAAACTTGGGGTCCCTAGGGGCATGACTAATTGCGTAACTAAACATATAGGGGGCGCGTAATCCGATACTGATGTGTTTGTAAAAACTATCCGATTATCCCCGGCACCCTAGCTCGTGTTGATTTGCTTGTGATTACATTGTACAAATTGTTTCCTTGTGAAAGCTATTGTAATGTCTTCATTTGTAAGACCCGTAAATGTAATCCGATTATGGTCAGTTATAAAAATCAGTCAATTGATAAACTGACTTTTATTAACGTTAGGCTTTCGTTTGACAACTATCTCACCTGATGGTTCATTTATTATTTCTTTTATGAATGGCCCCTTGGTATACACAATTTTCTTGGCGCCAGGAAACATGATAAATTCAGTTCCGTTTCAGTTAGATTCAAAGGCAAGTTCGTGTAAAATTGGTTTTGAAATAATTTCAGAACAAAATACGAGATACGGATTTAATAATGCTTTCCAACATATTGGACTCATTTTAATTGTTATATTTTTCTTATTATACTTGATATTCTGATCATATAGAAAAGCGGCAAAATAACAAAAAATGCACATTGGGATGATGTGTAGCGTGACACGTAGGTACTGACGTAGACAAAAGAGGCGAATTGCGTGTCACGCGGGCGGGAGGTGAATAATCCCTAATTTTGTATACAAATGCGCCCACATCTCGTCACGGTCCTCCCGCCCGATCGCCTGTGACGATCATCGCTTTTTATTCGCCGTCTCTCCATAAATAAACTCATCGCGACTGTACCACGTGCGTTGAAGTCCTTTGTCAAGTATTGATGACAAAACTCATATAATTTTTATTGTATAAATAAAATAATTTTATTTATACAATAAAAATTATAAGAGTTTTTATTTCACTCCTCTAGATCATAATTATTATGATCTAGAGGAGTGAAATTAAATGGGTCTGTGGCGCTATTAGTGTTTGCTGAATGATAATATTGTTAGATGTAGGTAGTACACTCGATATCGAAAAGTTTATGAGGAAAACACGTCTAACAAGCGTCTACAGTAGTTTAAGCTGTGTCAAAAAGTAGGATTTGTAGATGGTATTTTAGTTCGGATACAGAAAGTGCAATATGTACAAATTCCTAGCCGCACATTCTCATTATTTTTTTCTTTTTGTAATAATGTATATTATCTTAGCTGAAAAAATATTATTTGAATTTTAAATTACCAACTCTACAAGATACGAAAACTCTAGACCTCAATTTACGATGCAAAAGACATTATTTCCGAACTTTAAATGTATCAAAATTTCAATAAAATTCGAGAGCGCCTATATCATGAATAAAAGGCGAAAAGAGTGCATTTATTTACCTCGCCAAATCCTTTGTAGGTTCGTATCTGAGGACAGGAGAAGCTACATATCTTCATAAAAATAAAACGCGGCGAACGACTCGATCGTATGCGAGCGTGCGTCGCGCGTCGCGAAATGAAACGCGAAATCTTCCCTTTATTTTATTTACTAGCCGGGTAGAGTTTAAAACGGGATTTATTCGCCAATATAAGAGATCCTCGTTGGTTCTCCTGATACGTATCGATGTGATTGGAAGATAGCAATTTCTTATAAATGTCCAAATAAGAATCTTATTGTTTTGCTGAATAGTGCTACGCCGTAGCATTTTGGCGTAGCGCTTTGTAATATGCGTTGATTTCGGATTAATATTCTTAGAAAAACGAAAGTAATACTTTTATATCTATCACAGAATATAGAAGACATCAAGTCCTTTATTTTATACTATAACTATTATAAATGTCTAATTTTATATCTAAACGCCTACCTACATGAAAAGGATTAAACAGATACAATTTCAAACTAAAAAAAACTCATATTTTAGCTACTCTAGCAATGCAGCGGCATTGTAGAGGCGTGTGACGCAGTGGGGCCATCAGGGTGCTGATAGCTGATCTCGCGGAGGCCGCCACTGACTCGTTCAAGTTTCAACATTCCTCCAGCTCGGATAGGCAGAGCACGTTCTATCTCTCAAACTATAAAAAAACAAAATACTACTCACATTTGAGCTTCTCCAGCGGTTCGTGATGCAGCGGCGGCGCATGATGTAGAGGCGTGTGCTGGGGTTCATGATGTAGCGGGGCCATCAGGCTGCTGATAGCCGAGCCCACGGAGGCCGCCACTGACTCGTGCAAGTGGCCGCCTCCGTGGAGCTCCAGCTCAGACAGACAGAGCCCGTTCTCGCTTAGCGGCTCCATCCCGGCCGCCAGCGCCTCCTTGTACACCCGGAGATGAATGATGATGCTTGTTGTGTCTGTGGTGGAAAACGGCGCGCACGCAGGTGACCGTTGGTGCAATCAAGCGCGGTTCCACATTGTTGTGACCACTGAAACAAAATTGGACTGGTTATTGTTACGTCTAGAAAGTTTTATTTTAATTTGATTCATTAATAGGCTCGCGATAAATCACCATCTTATTTGATGGTAAGCGATGATGTGGTCGACGATCGAGCATGCTTGCCTAGAAGTAACCTATTCACTCAGAAAATTTATTAATTCAGTATAGACTCCTCCCAGCTATCAGATAACATTGACTCCAGCATGGAAATCCACTTCTTAGCTGAACTTAAAACGTAAGATAATACGAGAACCACGCTTGAATTCCCATAGGGCTGGACAAAGATGTTAAGGTACTATAAAACATACTATGTCATGTTCTTCGATAGGGATAAATAAACTACGTCAAACTAATAAAAAAGTAATAAAATCGTAATATGATTGTTTATGGCTACCATCAGATAGTAAAATTAAGATAAGATTATTGTTATATGAGTACTAAATGTGTAATGTAATGCTGTTCTGTTATTGGATTTAACTTAATATTAAGTAGGCTAAACCGTCAAAAACACATATGAGCTGAAAAACTTCAGACTCTACAGAACTAAAACCCAACGATAAACTACAACAAAGTTACCAAACACCGAGCAATTTATTAACGCCATTTATTTGTGTAAAGTTAAGTACACGAGCAAGCTTACAACAACTAGAAACTTCCTGGTCGTACAAAAGTTCCTAAAACTCGAATAAATCATTTTTAGTAAAAATATCAGCTTGATTTAAAGCGGCACACGACGTTGTTTGAGCAGTAAAAAAAATAAGCACCATAAAAAACGGCCTGATGGAGATATATCACTTTACAACTTTCATATTTCAAATAGCGTTGTCAGTGGCCGGGCATTGGTGTTTCAGTGAGCACATAAAACCAGCCGTTATGGCTAGGAAAGGTAAAAGTAGGAAAAAAGGGCATACACAAATGATTTATAGCTTTAATTGCCTTTTTTACGCCATACTGCCTATCTGCGGCCGACGGGAATTCAATATTCAGAAATAAGAGCAAAGAGTTGTGTCGAAGCGCCAATGCGAACGTTTTTTGCTGTATTCCCGACAGACTGTAATGTCTGCTGTGGCTTTTTAATAATTTGAATTCGTACCTTTTTTTATTTTTCTGTCTCACTATTTTACTTAGCTGATTATAGTAATTGAAAATTGTAACTTTTTCGATAAATGTTATGCGGATCGTGAATAAAACAAATGACTTGTTCCTATTTTCTTTTTTCAAATTCACTGGCCAGTTCGAAATTTAAATCAAAAGAGGATAAGTAACATTTAACCAACAACATTGTTCTATGGTGATGTAAAAAAATAATTATTACTTGTTTATTTTTTTTATTAGAAATATGTTTGAAATCCAAAGAGGTTGGTTGATACATTATTATTTTTTCTCAAAGTATTTATTAGATCAATTCTGATGCATTATACAATATTAACTGTAGATTTTGATGAACAGCTATGAAAAAAGAACAACCAAGTTACAAAAATGCTTCCAAGTTCCCATAAAGTAAGTTTATTTCTGTTAAAAATTCTAAAAATACCTCGAAAACAAACCAAAGTAAATATGACAGGCCGAGTAATCGTCGTTCACATAACGCGATTGTAATCTTGACTAGGCGGTGAGTAATTGGCCAGAGCTAAAGGCAGCAATCGAGCCGCTTGAGCCACTCTCATCCCTTTAAACCGATGTAAAGCCTTTTTTAAGCCTAAAGATTTAAGTTGGTGAAAGTGCTTCGCTCTATTAAAACGCCATTTGGTTCGAATTTTACTTGGAAGTCGGTACTGTTTGATGTGCTCAGTGCAAGAAGGTCGGATGTCCGTGAACTTTTCTCTCTGTCTGTACTTTGGGGCAATCGTTACTGGTGGTATATATTGAGTGCTTGATTGAGGGAGTGACGAATTTGAAGTTCATGGTTAAAATGTGAATATCAGTCGTTCTGCAAATCAGTTACAACATATGAGTAAGTGCTGTGGGGCTAAACTACTCACGTTTAATTAATTTGCAACATACAGGTCATCGAAGTAGGATTAGTAGGATGATGATGTCAGTAAAAATGTAAATCACATTTGAATATTTATTTTTTTCTTGTGGCAACAATCCTTTCGTATTCTTTATCTTCTACTTCTACAACTAAAAATACTTTCAGCAAATTATGAACTACTTTAAAAAGTATGAAGCCCTTATTGTTGCATTCACTACCAATTGTTGTTTGCAATTTTGAACACGTATATCCATTACACTAATATTATAAAGGCGAAAGTTTGTGAGTGTGTTTGTGTGTTTGTTACTTCTTCACGCTCAAACGACTGGACGGATTTGGATGAAATTTAGCACAGAGATAGATCTCGGCAATATGTTCCCTCGGGATAGTTTTCGATTTTCACGCGGCTGAAGTCGTTCTCAGTAGCTTGTATAACAAAAAAATAGGTATTATGAGGTCATGAACTTTAACATCAGATCAGTTAAAACAATCATTGATAGTTTTATTAGGCAGACGAATGCTTTAACATAAGCCGCCAACGCGTTTTAAGAAGAAAATCAAGTCATACCAGTATTACAAGTTTGAGACAGATGAGAACAGGGGGGTGACCATAAGCTCTCTTAGAGTAAGGTTATTTTGATATCGCGTAAGTGACAGATGTATACAAGTCATATAAATCTGTCCCTTACACACACTCAAAGTAACCTTACTCTAAGAGCTTATGGTCACCCCCCAGATAGTTCGATTTCAATATCTTCTTTTACGAGACTTATCTTTACTGTTTTCTACATATAATTGATAGGGTTGATCTTGGCATATTTGTTGAGTAGTAACCGGATACCTACTTCAATTTAATATTATAGATTGACATCATGGCAATTTTCAAAATACAGATAAGAGAGTCTCAATTCGATTAATACGATAACGACAGCTAGTAGAATAATAGAGAATTTATGCGTTCTTTAATCATACTCAATTGGTTTACTGTCATCATTATCAGCCTTTTTATGTTCCTACTGCAGGGACACAGGCTTCCTCTCTATGAGAGAGGGAATTGGACGTAATCCCACGCGGGCCCAGTGCTGGTTGGTGGATGTCACATGTCTTCGAATTTTTTGTTCTACAACATGCCGGTTTCCTCACGATGTTTTCTTCACCATTTTTAGAGCAATGGTGATGAAATAATTTACAATAATTTGCACAAAGTAATGCGCCTGACTGGGTTCGAACCCATAACCTACGACACGTAAGTCAGCCCGTTATCACTGGGGCACCACTGCTCTCTACAATTTGCTTGCTTTAAACATATGATATTTTTAAATTTAGGATCAAAAAGTTTCACTCAGTTTATTCAAAAAAATACTAACCGTTTTTCATAAAGAGACTATTAATAAAAGCCATTTAATCACAAAAGAATAAAAAAATGTTTATGGCATCTCTGAGTTTTTGACAAGAAATGGCCAGTGTTTTGTCAATGTTAGTGAAAAGAGGTTGCATTGAAATGCACCAATCCTGAAACTATTCAAGATTGGTGGATTTTTTCAAACCTATATCTACCAATTTATTGTATTTCCATAATAAGGACACAGTTGGCTTTTCCCTACTTTTACTTTGACTCTATCCTGTGCAGAGGTTTTTACCGAATAAAAAATACTGTACACTGACAACTTTTTAACAGATATGTTAGTAAATCATATCAGTAGACACCTCATCCAACCCTAACAATAATGCATGTAAAACACATGTAACACGGGTGATAGCACTCAGGTAAATATTTGAATGTATTTGTGTGATAACATGATGTTATGGCATTGTCAATGGGCTGATACCAGTATCATCTCGACGCAAGGAACCGTTCGATTTGTAGATAACGTCTGTTTGTATACGTGAGAGTATTTTTAGAGGTTTTTGTTTAAATACATGTGAGAATTTTATTTTAGAACCAATAAGCTTCGATCAACAATACATATAATAAGTGTTTTATTGATCGAAGCCAATAAGGGAAGTGAGAAAATGTTCATAATTTAATGCTTAAAAACCACCAACACCACCACCACCACGCCACCACTGTAAAAGGATCACCACGTAAAAGGTCATTGGTGATGGAAGTCACTGGTTCTTATAGCACAGGAATTTCACCTCTTGTTTCTTGCGAAATTTAAATCTGAAAAATATGTAAGCATGCTGACACTGGGCTCTGACTCTTTACAGAATAATTTATATACTTTTTTAAATACAGTGTAAATATGACTGGAGCTTCTCTCTTAAATCGAAATCATGTATATCACAATATACAAAGATTTGATTATTGGGTGAGCTTCAGAATGTCTTAGGCCCAGTTTTTGATCAATAGTTAACTCAACCAATGATTAAATATGGTAACCTATACTTTCAAAATCGGTAAAACGCGATTATTCGTTATTTGTTAGTCTAACGAACTTTCAAATAATTAACTCTCCTACTTATTTGACCATTTGTGAGGCTAACAAAATTAAGAATGAACTTATTTTAGATATATTTGAAAGCATTGTTAATTGAAAAAAAAA
The DNA here is from genome assembly GCA_947562075.1 of Orthosia gracilis. NCBI lineage: Eukaryota > Metazoa > Arthropoda > Insecta > Lepidoptera > Noctuidae > Orthosia > Orthosia gracilis. The sequence continues at coordinate 33,580,219 of OX387266.1, forward strand.
CTGAGCCTCAAGAAACTATTTGTGATTTTTAGCCTTACAAAAATCTGCTTGAAGATGAATACTTACAGTAACAGTAATGATCAGTTTTATACTCCTCTGTGTAAGTTAACGATTCTACAATTTAGAAAATATCCTCAATTTTACAGCAAACAAAATACAGTCAAGACCGCAGAAATAAACTGGAAGATTCGGAGTTGCACACCTTTAAATACCCAAAATTCTATTTTCACATAAACATATATATTGCTTTCTAATCAATTATCACTAATTTGTCATATTGGTTTACACTTCAATTTCTATGCACAAAGAATTTTCACTACAATCAATAAAATTTCACTTTTATTAGCGTGTAAATGTGTGCTCGCCATTTGTGATACTATATATTTTTATTGATAAATCAGGTATGTTGATATGTTGCCTCTCTTTCTAGCATGGAGTGAATATTTTTAGCAGTTCTGTCTCTTTTCAGTAAACTAGATAGTTCGATGTTTGTTTTGTTATTTCTAAGTATTGTTGTGAACTAAAAAAAACATATCTAGTGGATTTGTCAGCAATAAGGGTTAATTCCGAAGATTGTTTTCAACATTTACATGATAGAAAATCTTCTATAATGTATCTATGTTTTATGGAAAATTCGTTTGGGCAACCCAACTAAATATTATATATTCATTCATTTTCAGGTAACTTTTTATTACTTAAATTTAACTCACTATTCTCAATCGGTTTACATTTCATATTAATTTATTTTGGTTATGTTTTGGGCGCAAGCACGAATACAGAATTAAAGGTATGAACCGACGTCATGTCAATTTATCTAGCGTTATCAATTTAACACACAGATAAAATTATCATTCTGCTGATATGGCATCGTGGAGCGCCAACACCTAAAATTGTTATGTTAAGACTATTTCTGGCACTCTGTGGTTAGCATGTTTTTAACTGCAGTAAAAAAAGTATTCTGAATGTTGGCATGCATTGAACCTGACTTTTTAAAATTGATTTTTTATAGTAAGAAATAGGAATCAGTGAGTGTGTAAACTAATGAAACAAAAATTGTGAATTTCAGAATTGAATGATGACATTGGAACTCAAGTTTTTACTGCAGTAATTTTCATAAATCTTTTACTTCTGGTTCTCTTTAATGTTCTTCCAATCATTTTGTCTGATCCTATCCACCTTGGTACTTACACCTAAAACTGTGCAGTCAAATATTGTCTGTAGCACATATAAAAATTGAAAATTTACTTTAAAAAATATTATATTATTGGTGACATCACATCTTAAGTTTTAAGCGGGTATAAAAGTTTATCTTTACCTATTTTAGTAACATGCAGTGCGAGTTTGCTGCCTTCACTTTGTTACATAAACCTTTTAAGGTTTTAGACAAATGTTATGCTGTACAATAAGTGTAATTGAATGTATTTGATAAATAAAGGGAAAAAAATTCTCAATGCTAATGCTTATCTTTAACGGTGACCACCAGTGATAAAGAAATAAACTTTAATATTGCTCTATGTAGAGATTTAGCAATATTTAATTGCCCGGCACAGTTTTGAAGACGACAAAGGGCTTTGAGCTCATGACTGATAAATTGCAGGTTCATAAAGTATTAGAATAATATAGAATTTATGCGTTCTTTAATCAGCCTCATTTGTTATGAATTTAAAAAGTTAAGTAAAGAATTAAAAATTTAAAAGTTTTATCTCAATAAATTCAAAAAAATACTGACCGTTTCTCATCAAAGCTCTAAAAAAAAAATAACCTAAAAGCCATTTTATCAAAAAAGAAAAGAATTAAAAAAGCCACTTTAATGTCATCTCTAAGTTTTCACAAGAAATGGCCAGTGTTTGGTATCGACCAAACATCGGTAACTGAAAAGAGGTTGCATTTAAATACACCTTTCTTGAAACTATTCAAGAATGGAAGATTTTTCTAAATCTACTTACAAGTTATATTTCCTAATAGGGGAACCTGTTGTTTTTTCTTTCTCTACAATCAAACGGGGTCGGTAGTAGTTTGTAAGTAGGTTTTTTATTGGCTTAAACCCGTTCAAAGGAACTTACACTGAAATTTCGTTGACCAGAAAAAATACTCGACACCGTCAACTTATATTTAGATGTTAGAGGCGTTAGAGCTCACGGTTGATAAATTTCAGGTTAGTAAAATACCTAATATTAATTATGTATTTCTGCTGGAATGTTGTGATTATCAAAGAATGCTTCCTAAAAAGTAGCTCCGTTTAATCAATACTGATAATATTTATCAACACTGCTCAGTACTTAGGTTTGCAATGAGCGTCGGAAAAATCCGCTTTGCTCTAACTTCTTTGGTAATTAATTAGATATTTTGGCCAATCGATGACGCAATTTTACTAAGCCCATCAGCCTAATAGTTTATCTTGCTACTTTAAACCTTCCGGTTTAAACAACAACAATAGTTTATTTTTAGAACTTCAAACCAGATGTTTTAAGGGAAGAAACGCTATAAGTAAGCGGTAGGACATCATTCGATTTTGCACAGAGCTGGGTATCTAGTCATAGATTCAGTAACTGATTATCGAATCATGCCTCCTAAGGCTCAGCTTTTTGATCCGTTGTTAAATATGCTAACCAATGGTTTCAAATTTCGGTAAACCGCGTTTATTCACCCATTGTAAGTCTAACAAATGGTCAAATAATTAACTCTCCAACATGTTTGACAATTTGTGAGGCAAACAATTGATAAAACGGGCATTTTTACGATTATACCTTAGTTAGGTTAGAAGATTATGCCATTGGTTGAGTTACCTACAGCTCAAGAAACTGGGCCTAAGTCACTCTTTTAACTATTCGTTGGTTTTAGACAATTTTACTTTAATGTATTTTGATTCTTTTCAAATTAGTTGCCGTAAATGAATACTGGACCAAATATAATATATAAAAAAGCCATCGACACGCTAAGAACAAGTTCAGTGAGCAGAAGATTTATATCACCTAAGTTACAAGAATCTTAAAATTTTCACACACTTAAATACAAAACTTTTTATAAAATCTTATATACCTTACCATAATTATGATTATTTTAAATACTGGTTAGCAGATTCTTAATTCAAATTCACCATAGAAAATTTGAATTAAGAATTTGCTGATCACAGTTATAAAATAATCATAATATGGTTATGTAAGATATAAAAAAAATATTTTATTAATGTGTAGCTAAATAAGGCTGTAATTATTTAATTTGTTTTATATGCCTGTTCTTATTTGTGAATACTTTATTATATGGAGCAAAATCCTAAAATCACTGGCATAATGTGAGAGCGAAACAAAGTTATGAGCATTCGTTGGCAAACGACGGAAAAAGTTAGAAGTGAGCGAGCAATTCTGAAGTTTCACAGACATGTACAGATTTTCATGATCCTTATTATGAGAACGTACTCATGCAAACTTGAATGTAATACGCGTATGACAACTATCTCACCTGTATGTGATCATGTGGTCGACAGTGAACGACGCTTGCCTAGAAGTAACCTATTCACTTTTGGCTTAAGACCCCCAGGTTGTATTATTGAGTTGTAGGGATCATAAACGGATGCAGTCGCATTATGTGCAATTCCTTACGTGAAGAGAAAACTTTGTACGTTCCCTGTTTGAGCATATTGCGAGCGTTAAGCTTTGTATGGGGAAGAAGTGCAGAAAGCAATTTTTTAATTGTCAGTTTTCGTCTACAAGGAGCTTACTAGTTATTATTTTTATATGGCTGGACAAAAAATCCTTTCTAAAAACATCTACGCGAAGGTTTTTAACAGTTTTCTTTTCAATATTTGAGGTGTGCTTAGTGCGATATTTACGGGGGCAATCATCGACCTTTCGGGGTCTATTGTATTACCTTTTCTATTGGGAACCAGTGTTGGTTATGTTTGTATCAACCGTCACCGCTTAACTTTTTTCCCAATGCTAGGTAACTATGTAGGTATAATAAAACCATACATAATTATTTTAAATAATCGCTGTTATAGAAATCGATGAACCAAAACCTATAATATGAGTATTATGTTTAATGTGTAACGTATGTGTTTTTGGAGGTTGATAAAAGAAGGGCACATAACAAAAAAAAATGTTGTTATTTTTTAATTATTGAAGTAGATAGCTCATACAATTTTTTTTCTTTATTACACATATTCAGTTTGTTAGTTCCATTAGTTATAACTCAGACACACAAAGTTATATATCTGAGTGACTCTACAAAAGACGTTTTAGAGTTAATGAATATTTTAGTGAACATTTTAATTTACTTATATTTTTTAATTATTAAGCAAAAATTATTCATTCATTCTTTCATGTCAGGCTGGACAGAAACTATTCTGTTACTTGGAATTATTAGTTATGTTTTATACAGGTAGATAACATTATTAATTACGGTAAATAAGTATATTTTAAGAAAGGCTAAAGTTTTGTTTTTGTTTTAGTGTTTTTAAAATTTTTGTAAGTACATATAAGACTAACTTTTTCTATTAAACTGGAAGTACGTACTTAAATCAATTGTAGGTAGTTTTAACTAATTGTGAATTCGGCCAGAAAGACCTTAATATGTTATACCTAGGTAGTTAGGTAACCATTTAACAATAACATTAATAAGTTGAGAACTTTTTAGTTTACCTTTATTAAAACCCTAACTAAAATATTAAAACACGAAAACAAAATACACATAGAGGAACACATACACATCAGTGGTTCCTTATATTATTGTTTTCGGATCTACTTTTCTGCACTATGTTTTAATTTTCAGAATAATGTACAAAGAATTAATATCATCAAAGAAGCATCTTTAAATTAAAAATGATTGTGTATTAGTTGTAAAATCTGGGGATAGTTCATGGCCCTGCCGGAGATACCTGACTGTTCTTACTTCAAAACAAAGTAAGTTTTCAAGTACAAAGATTTAATAATATATTCCCAGTGCAAATATTGTCACCTCAGCCGGTTCAACAACAGTAAGTATCAGCTTTACTAAGCAAGCAGCTAGGTAACCTGTTTGTCGTAGATATACTTTCTACTACACACATAATAATACCTAATTAAGTAGGATTACATGGTCACTTAAATATACGCGGTGTCTCACAAGAATCTTAGTAACACGCCGCAATCAGACCTACTTGCCGGGAAGTCACACTGCAAAGGAGTTTGTTTTTAATTCAGAAATTGTTTATAAATTCAGGGTGAATTCCGTGTGGATTTAGCAAGAGTTCTGGCCTCAAGAATATATTTTCAGACATGAACTTTACAACCTGTCATAAATAAAGACAAACAAGTGGAACATGTGACAGTAGACATACTCACAGTTAAAATGCCAGAGAAGTTGCAGACAGGTGATGGTGAGCTAGATGACACCACGGAACGCTGGTTTTCACAGTTTGTGTACACGAAATCCGGTGATATCCGTCATAATCTGGTACAAGCCGCGGGATTACGCGTCCACGCGCTGGCCGTCACCCACTAACGTAAACACCAGGGAACAAACCAAATACGAATCCGATACCGATAAATCAAAGCGCACGATCGCGGCGACGTCGCTTATCCGCTAAATCCTGTCGGGATCGCGTAAAAAATACTAGTATTAAAAACAGTCTTAAGTGGGCTTACGTACGCGGCGCGTTGCGGCCCGCGCTGGCTCTAATCTCGGCCACTTCCCGGACCAATTTGAACCTAACTCCACCACTCTATACATCATCCGGAGCGCGCCCGCCCACCGCGCACAACCGACAACCGAGCGCGCTCATACCCTCGTCTCTCTCACACACAGCCACTCCCCCTATACCTCTCTCCTTCGCCCTGAAATCTCGCCACACTGAAAATTCAGTGCGTGCTCCGCGGGTCGCAAGGCGCGGGGCGAAGGGGGGGCGCGCAGTCAGCTGGCCGAACTTGTGCGAATAAAATCGACTTTTTATCGCCTCGATGACGCTTCGTGACGTCACTGTTTACTTCTGCCGGTGAAGTGTGGACACTGGATCTTTGACGGACTAATGTGACGCAACCACATTCAGATTTATAGAGTTTGGAAAATCTTCCATTGTTCTGGGTGAGTTTTTTAGCTAGTAAGAAAGACTGGATATATGTATAAAGTCATACCTACCTATACGTATCTAATGCTTATGATTAATTGACATAAATAATTTTATTACCAAATTTGGCTATCCCGTACGAAGAGTAAGTAAATTAGACAGCATCATCTGCTTTAATAAATTATGTTGTAAAAACTCATTTAAATGGGTGCAATATGTTTTCCTTATAGCGTAAAATAATTGCAGTTTAAATCGCGTGGCGTGCACCGGAGTCGGGCGCAATAAATCGCGGCGCGCTCCGGTTCGCAACGTAAACAGATCGGGCGCATTAACCGCGCGTCGGCGTACATAAAGAGAGCGGTATAAATATAAAGTTCCCACTCGCCGCCGCGCAAACTTAGCTAAACAACGCCATAATTGCCTTCATTACTTAAATTACTGAAATTATTTATTCAAAAAGCTGGCAACATTTAGCCAGTGATGGCTCCGCCTACAATACGATGCTGAACCAATGAATAATCGCGAGAGCGTGTGGGGCGGGGCTTCCGCCAATATGGCGGCAACCTGCCCTAGCGCTCGCTCCTGTACGCTGGCCGCACGCCGCCGGTGCATGCTGTTTCAGTCTGTTTTCACGCGTCGACTTTCACGTGTTTTCGAGTGGTTAATTAGTTTGGCATTGTTAATGAGTGTGACTGTAGCAGGCGGCGCGTGCGAGTGCTTCGCGGCTTCTATGCGGCGGCTACGCGCTACGAGAGGTGCTACGCATCCGAGCAAGCCGTCGCTATGCGCCGCCGTCGGCAACCGACCGACGGACAAATGAACGTTCCTTCTCAATAAACTATAGCTACCTACATTGTCTACATATTTTAAACATCTAGCTAAAGAATAACTTTTTTAGTGAAAAATATTTGCAGTAATTTTTTAATAGAATCTTGGTATACAACAACTTGGTTGGGGGGTTTCTTCTTATTTATATTTACTTAATTTTTTGTTAATATTTTGATAGTGATTAAAATGTTAAGCTAAATCAAAATCAAGGTCACTTATCAACGAAATAATATTTGTTTTGGCAAAACTTCAGTTTTCAAAACGAAACATCCTCTTTAATAAAATACTGAACCATCATCAATATGAAGAAAGATTTAACCATGGCGGCAACCTTTCCTACTTTTCTAGCACAAAGGTTGTGCAGGTCATAAAAATATTACAATAACACCCACTTGACACTGGTCCTTGAGCGGCACTCATTGACGAGTGGAAACAATACACTATTATAATATAACAACTTAAAAATAAACAAAACAATGCCTTCATTTGCTAATAACAATATGGTAGGTATGCAAATTACTCTTTTATCGTATGTTTTCTTTTGAAATACCTTTTTTAAAACAAAATAAAGAAAGGAGTTTATTTGTACCAGGTATGCCGCGTACCATAAAAAAACCGGCCAAGTGCGAATCGGACTCGCGCACGATGGGTTCCGTACGTACCATTATCGCAAAAAAGGCAAAAAAATCACGATTGTTGTATGGGAGCCCCACTTATATATTTATTTTATTCTGTTTTTAGTATTTTTTGTTATAGCGGCAACAGAAATACATCATCTGTGAAAATTTCAACTGTCTAGCTATCACAGTTCATGAGATACAGCCTGGTGACAGACAGACAGACAGAAGGAAAGACCACGAAGTCTTAGTAATACGGTCCCGCTTTTACCCTTTGGGTACGGAACCCTAAAAATGGTAAAAATAAAAACGATAATAAAGCTTTTTACAATTTTAGTGGTCTCAAACTTTTGGCCGGCAGAGTATTTCTATTATCATGTAAACACCGGTTGCTAAAGTTATAAATTTTAATCAAGTCATATATTTTATTGATTATAAATTCATTAAATCAGATACGCTATCGATGTAATTTATTAATTAATGATATTGTACATCATTTTTGTGTAGCTTGTATCCTGAATACCACTTCATTTGTACCGATTAATAAAAAAGCTTAATAAAGCTTCTTTCTTAGAACACCTACATAATTTATATGAAAGAAAAAAAATATAGTTACATACAATTGATGGTCTTCTTTCATTTTCAAGAGATTTCCTGTTTTATGTAGGTACCCACTACCCTTTAGTATGATATGATATAACAATACCTTAGCCAAACTTTGTCAGCATTTGGTTAAATCATTAGTTAATTTAATCATAGTTTAATCATTTAGCTAAAAACTTTTTCAACAAATGATATTTGAAAAATAGTAGATCTTTCATTAAAAATTTCAAACTTAAGATTTTTCTTAATTCAAATTCTTCATAGACAATTGTAGTGTATTTGAATTAAGAATCTATTCTGCTAATCAGTGTTTAAACTAATCAAATGGTTAAAAAGTTTTTATAAATAAGGCTGCGTATCTAGAGAGATTATAAAAAAAAAACTTAATACAATGATAGTAGATCGACGTCTTCAATGATTGCCTATCTAGTAAACAATATCTAGGTAATAGTAACGATCTACTTAAGGGGATATAGATATTTTACATTGAAACTGATTTTACATTGCTATGTACCTAATGTTTCAATGGATATCAACTGATAAAGAGACTTGTTTTAGTTTGTTTTTTAGTTTTCCGTTTTGAATCTTTTACCTTACGCCGTTTATAAAAGTGTAAAAGTTTTAAAATGGAAATAGTAAAAATTTATTTTATTCTGTTTTTAGTATTTTTTGCTATAGCGACAACAGAAATACATCATCTGTGAATATTTCAACTGTCTAGCTATCACGGTTCATGAGATACAGCCTGGTGACAGAAGGACAGACAGACAGACAGATAATATCAGAGTCTTAGTAATAGGGTCCCGTTTTTACCCTTTGGGTACGGAACCCTAAAAAACTAGTTCCAAACTTGTTTTAATAAAAATAAATCTTGTAAGAAATTGAGCATTAGACTACCTTCTTATTAGTGCTATTATTTCGATACTTGGATAAACTTGACGAGGAACACGTCTAGTTATATTTTTTACGTTTTAAGAACAAGCAAACCTGAATTTCAAATATTCTTCACCCGTCTGAGTTTCCTGATGGCAATAACCGAGGGGTCCATAACAGGGGTCAACAATGAATAAGGCTATTTAAAGACTTCATCGGCAACCATATCATCGCTTACCATCAGGGGAGATAGTGGTGTAAGCACGCAATAATAAAAAAAAAAAACATGTTCTTATAATTAATTCATTCACTAACAGACAATGCACAGCCTAAACCGCTGGATCTGAAAGGTTAAAATGTAACACAGAGTTCCATACAGAATAAACTGAACAGTAACGACAGATTTGTTCACCCCGTTAAGTGATATTAAATAGGGGATGAAAGTCTGTACGAAAGCTCATCATTTTCGCTATAATTACAAAACATGAATTCACATTACAATACAGTAATTCCAAAGCTCTTTGATTTTTTGGTCATATTTTTCAATTCACTTCAGACAGTAATGTCGATCATCTGCGCGCGCCCTTAGGTAATCGATAGATACGGATGCGTCGCCAAAAATAGACTCCCATTTATAACAAAACGCGCGGTAATCTTAAACATAGCTTAAATAATACTTAAAAACAGATGACATGGTATGAGTAACTGTAGTACAGTTATGACTTTACATAAATATGTGTTTAACAATGCCAGGAATGTTTGCTAGATGCTAGACGCACGGGACCGGTCAAAATGTGGCGGAACTTGAGGGAGGTATTTTTAGGGGAGAAGTCTTGCGGCTGAAAATATTATGAAAGCCAGGAATTAGTTATCTACACACTTCATGAAAAACAAAGTGCACTTGTATTCCATTGGTAAAAAAAATATTCAATGTCAGACATGTATTCGATCTATCTTATGGCCATGCATATTAGCGGAACAAAGGGCGCCTCAGCAGTACTAGAGCCGACTCCGTGTAACGCAAAGGAAGAAGATGAGGAAAAATAATTGGTCAAACCCTAACCTAAACTTTAGGTCGACCCTTAGAATCACTTTTTTTTCTTTTTCGATATTTTTTTTGTTAAAATTTTAATAAAAATTTAATTTGTTTTAAGGGCCCCTTATTCCGAAAGTTTAGGCATTTTACGCACCGAGACGGCTTGCGTCGGCGTTGCACAGGAGCCGTCGCGATATGAACTCTGGTGACCTATGGTGGCGGGCGAGCACGCCACAGTATAGATAAATAAATCAGTAGTTCAAATATAATTGGCGTGCTGGTAATAATAGTTTGTTTGCAACAAAAACGTATAGCTTGATGTGCTGTCCACTGCAATATTGACTGTAAACACTAATACACTTAGGTATATTGTTATAAATGTATGACTTTTTTTATTGCTTGGCAAAATCATCAAATGAGTTCTGTCGCTCTGGGTGGAGCGGAAGGGACTGTCAGACTTGTACTGACTAAAATCCACCCTATTCCTTCGGTTGCCTTTTGCGTTCCAGGGCCACGGTATTCTGATAAAACAGTGTCGTGAATGAAAAGGCAGGCGATGATCATTCAGTAGAACTTAAAGAATGGTTGTAGAAGATTTGGTGGGTAATATAATGAAAGACTAATATGATTAATTATAATATAATAAAATAAAAAATAAAGTATATAGGTACCAGCATAAAAATTAAAACTCATAAAAATTTAGTGGTCGTGTGCTAGGTCCAGGTTCAGTTTCATCGACCGATACATTCCTCAATGCTGGGCGCGAGTCTCCTCTAACAGGGTCAAAGCCACAATCCTCATGGCACTCCCCTCCGAGTTGGGAACTAGGACCTGATAGCAAATCAGGATTGTCTTTCGTTAGAGATTCCTCATTTTCCTTATTTTCGGATGATTTGTTCTCTTCAAGTGTCAGATTTCTTATGCTCATACCACGCGTATGTCTGGGGTTCACGATTTCAGGAAGTAGGCATTTATGGTAAAATCGTATTAATTTGGACTCCATTTTAGATTTCCAAAATACATCATCTCTTTCAATTATTTCGATGTGGACTGGCTCTTTTTCTCCGGCCCAAATTCCAAGTAGACATTGCCGTCGTCTTGCCACATGCAACTGTCCCTGTATTTGGTAAAACCAATTACTATTTTTATTAATTGATGTATTGCGCGTTTTTTTATTAAATTTTAATATTTGTATTTTATTTTCTTCTATAGCTTTTTGCATGCCAATTTTTGATGCTGAAAAAGGACATTTGACTTCTACCAGAATATCAATTCCAATGAGCCCATCTGGCGTAGCACCAATGAATGGGAAATCTGTATCTATAAACAGACCACAGGGCTCAATAGATACGTTTTCTTGTTGTTGTATCTTGTGCAATGCTTGCTGCTCATTTTCAATACCGTAAGCAATGGATGCAACACGGCCTAAATTTGTTTTATATAATATATTTTTCACTAAGGGTGCGGTATCTTTTGATACTTGCCTTTTGCAAATAGGACCGAAATTAGAGGCAGTAATAAGATTTTTTCGAATTTCTAGCCATTCGCTACTGTCTCTTTGTAATATTGTATTACGCTCAATCGCGTCCTTGTCAGCAGTAAGAATTTCTAAGTTTTTTAGAAATTCTTCTTTAGCTACTTCTAGTTCAGACAGGGACATATCTGGGTCTAAACTAGCGGGGCCATAGTCATTTTGTTTTTGTTTCGTGTCTGCCAATTTCCTGATTTTCCTTTTAGCTGGACGTTCTGAGTTGTTTTTTCTTTTCTGGGCTTCTTCTCTTTTCCTTTCCACAACTTCAGCTAATTCCTCTTCTGGTCGATTTTTATTTCTTAATGTGTTTTTTATAAACGATATTGCTGACTTTTCATTAAATTTTACCACCGCAGCATTACACCTTCCTTGATAGCCTCGTTTCAAGGCAAAATTAATTCGCTTTCCTCCTATAAACTTCGCAATGACATTGTTGAAACATTCGACAAGATTTGTATTTACGTTCTCTATTAAACTTCGTGATTTTACTGCCACATTAGAAATAATCGAATTTATCCGGAACAGAAATGTCGAATTTCGAATGGTTTTCAGTCCGTCACTATACAGTTTTTCTTTGTCACAGTTATAATCCTGGCACATCCTGTGATCGCCGTATGCATGCGCTACAGAATTGATTATATCACTGTGAAGAATAGTTACAGCATCGTTCTTTAGATTTTTATTATGGTGTATAACTGACCTTACTATTGCTTTCCTCATGGACATAATTTTCACATCTGTCAAAGTTTTTCGGTGAGCTAAAAGGTATTTTGTTTCTGAAACTAAACTACGTAATTTTTTGCATAAATTTCTCAATATGTGATTTCTGCATTCAATTTTCTCTACTGTAATATTTTGGTCTTTATATGGATTTTCTTTCAGTACTTTTGCGTATGTCGAGGCGTCTCCGTCTGCAATCATTCTTTTATAAATTATTCCATACATGGAAATGGAAAGTTTGAAACCCTCTGCAATTATTTGGCCCTCCATTGAACACGACGAACCATGGAAATTTTTAAAACATTTGTGCTCGTTAGGAGCGACATTTTTGTTCTCTGCGCGGGCGCACACGAGGCAGTATTTATTTTTTACAGCCAGAAAAAATATTTTACCGGTTCTTCTACCGATAATTGCTGCAGTTCCAGATGCAGCTTTATAATTTGATCCATACGATCTTGCACACCAAGAAGCGTCCACGTAAACATCAATTACTGGTATGCCATTTTTGGTGCGACCTTCTGCGATAGCCAATTTCTTTTCTTCTTCTGCAGCATCTTGCATCGATGCGGCTGCTGTTTTTTCACAACATTCGTACACTTTATCCTGGAGTTGATTGTAATAATTTGTAGAAAATACAGGAATGTTCATTGCAGAAAAAAGCTCTTCGAATTGTGAGTAGCCAATCCCTGTTGCTACCATGCCAGTGGTGGCTGCGATATTTACATTAACTTTTGACTCAGTCTTTTCGGAATTTATAAAGCAAAGTTGTTTACAAATATTACATTCAAATTTAAATACTGAAATTAAGCCAATTCTTTTTTCACTAATTAGCTGAAAATTTCCCGGTTTGCAGTCGAACAAGTTGTTGTGACGTGCTTTTTCTTGTAATTGACTAAATAAATAATTGATATCAATAACGCGTCGTCCTGTCACCGTTTGGAACTGGTCTTCTTGAATTTCAGGTTCAATGTTGTAGTAATCATCTTCCTCTTCTTGACTTTCAGTTTCAATAATAATGGAATCATCTTTGTCTTTTCTAGTTGTCCTTTGAAGTTTGTCTTCATGGTTTTCAGTTTCAACAATAATGGAATCATCTTCGTCTTTTCCAGTTGTCCTTTGAAATTTGTCTTCTTGATTTTCAGCTACAACAATCATGGAATTATCTTCATCATCCCTAGTTTTTCTGCAACAATGGAATGTCATTAACGTAATGAAACGGATTTGGTTTCAAAGTCACTGAAATAAACTTGAACAAAAAATCATTTACTGCCATGTTACATCCCATAATAGGATACATAAGACATGTGATAAGTAAGAAAACTAAAGCGCGACGGGAGATAACGTCAAACTTGTAGCGGATGGATAACACTGCTCCGCCATAGTATATTATGTAATATGTATATAATGTACTTACGCATACTGTCCCTCTTTAGAGTGCCCATCGGTATTTGTTTTGGACATCAAAGTACCTTTTCCGGTACGTGGTCTCAGAGCACTGGAATGGAATAAATTTCATTACATATTTTCAAAAAAATCAAATTAACAAACACTAATTTAATAAAATATAATTGAATTAATATAATAATAAAAATTAATTTAATAACTTCATGTTTCCAATGAGTAGAACACGTTCATAAAAAAATATATCTTTATGATATTATTAGAATAATTTAAAAATAAAAATATTGTTCATTATTATGACGCATGACGTAGTTACAAACACACCCCGTTGCGAGCGCGGTCCGAGCCTTGTATCAATGGAGCCGAGCCGCGCGCCGTCGCCGGCGCCGCTTCATTGATACAAGGTTCGGACCGTCATGCGTAATTTTTTTATTTAAATTATTCAGATCTCATAAATACATACCTATTTTTTTATTATGAACGTGTTCTACTCATTGGATACATGAAGTGGGCTGACGTTGTAAGACGACTAAAAAGTCACGGTGTATAAAAAACTTCTGTTTTAAAATGTTTTGACAGTATTTCAGAATAATACGAAATTACCTAATTAACAGAATCACCCATCGCGCGACATGACGCTGGATGCGTGAGTGTCGACGGTCTGTGCGAGGCGCCGCCCGCGCGGCTGGCCGATTTCTACCTACTAAACGCAGCGCGACCATAAACCGTGCTCTAGGTACTTACCTAGTAAGTACCTACAAGTAGTGACCGATAGCCATGTTCAATTTCTTTCAAATCTTCATAAACATAATAAAAGAATGTAATAATAAAAACAAAACACAACATACATAAGTACTTACACCTCCTTGAATTTGACCAGGATGCAAAACTGCACTTTGTAAAAGTATAAGAATGTTTCCATTATAGATTTAAAATTCTAGTCATACTGACTTCACTGGTCTGTGTAGAGAAGTAATGATATTGTGACGTATTTATGGAATAAGTACTTACGCAATACATTTTCGGATTTTCTTCACTTCAGATACCCTTTTTTTCTTAATTTTGTTTTTTCTATTCGCCATTTTAATTACTTATAATACAACACGTTTATTTACGCGCGCGGCATCGATAATTTGTGGTCGCGAGCAAAAGTTGCATAGGTCCTCCCTCGATGACGTCCGGCAGGACACTGGCGCGGTGCGCGCGTGCCGTTTTCACGTATTTATTTTATATTAAAAAAATAATTTGCCATATTATAAATTTATCCAATAATATCCCTGTCAAACCCGACTAGTAAATAAAATGTTAAATTTTCATAAAATTTGCGTTCCCCCAAGTCTCATAAAACTTAAAATACTTTCAAAATCGACTTTACTTCAGTATTTTTTTTTATCGAGCGAAATGTTAAATAATTTGTTTTTAACCAAAAAAGTCACTACATCAAAGATGTATCTATACTATATATTTTTTTGCGGATTTAAATATGGTGATTTCTCTGAAAACAACTCGATCTAGAAACGTAAATTTCGAATAAGGGGCCCTTAATCTGACCTAGTTAGGTTAGGGCCTAGTTAGGTTAGAACCTAGTTAGGTTAGAACCTAGTTAGGTTAGAACCTAGTTAGGTTAGAACCTAGTTTGGTGAGAACCTAGTCAGGTTAGAGCCCAGTTAGGTTAGAACCTAGCTTGGTGAGAACCTAGTCAGATTAGAGCCCAGGTAGGTTATATCCTAGTAAGGTTAGAACCTAGTTTGATTAGAACCTAGTTAGGTTAGAACCTAGTCAGGTTAGAGACCCGGTAGGTTAGAACCTAGTTAGGTTTGAACCTAGTTAGGTTAGAACCTAATTAGGTTAGAACATAGTTTGGTCAGAACCTATTCAGTTTAGAGCTCAGTTAGATTAGAACCTAGTTTGGTGTGAACCTATTCAGGTTAGAGCCCAGTTAGGTTAGAACCTAGATAGGTTAGAACCTAGTTAGGTTAGAACCTAGTTGGGTTAGAACCTAGTTTGGTTAGAACCTAGTTTGGTTAGAACCTAGTTAGGTTAGAACCTAGTTTGGTTAGAAACTAGTTAGGTGAGAAACTAGTTGAGTTAGAACCTAGTTAGGTTAGAACCTATTTAGGTGAGAACCTAGTTAGGTTAGAACCTATTTAGGTGAGAACCTAGTTAGGTTAGAACCTAGTTTGATGTGAACCTAATTAGGTTAGAACCTAGTTAGGTTATATACCTAATTATTTTGCAAATGCACGCTATTATGAATGGTTGTAATTTTGAAATCAGCTCACTAATCATCCATAGGACGTAGTTGTCTGGACTGCAAAGTGGCTATTTTGATCTTTTTTGCAACTATTTTTGGTATTTTATGGATGAAAGGATCTGCTATTGACAACTTTTCTGATAACAAGTTACACAAGAACAGTTAATAGTACTAGCCCCTGACAAAACTAACCATAGGTAAGAATATGACTGAGTGAAATAAATCCGTCTGATTTTCTGCAGGCAAGATCATAAAAGAGGTTGTTCAAGAAATTATACAGCAGCAGCAGCTATGGGCTGCCTTACTGTATAGAATAGAAAAAGAATAGAATATAAATATAATTATTCGACACAGGAACAACACAACAGCAACAAACATGGAGTAAAAGACAAAAAAGAAGTGCAAAGACAAATTGCGCTGAACGTGCCCATACCGAAAGGGTCACAAATAGGGCATGCAATATCGCAAAGTTCTCAATTCCGGAACTGAGTTCCAATACTGGAGATCTGATTCCGGAACTGATAACTTTTAAAGTTTGTTTCAAATCAAACAACATTTATAATTTGATCAGTCTTTTAATATAGTAACAAATTAAACATATTTGGTCATCTTTCCCCCTTATTGCTCTAATTAAACATTTTAAACAGTAAAATCAAAAAGGCTTATCTTCTTCTTCTTCGTTTCGCTGGCACGACATTCTTTCAAATATGTTTGGGCCCAAAACTTAGCCACCTTGACGGCGTCGTCTGTGGCAGCACATAGATCTCCCTGGTTGCATGTTTTGGGTCACAGAGGACAGGACAGGAGGTAGTGCATGGTTTGCGCTGCCTGCCGCTATTCCATTGAGGTAACTCTATTTTGCGAGATTGGAGTTTTCCTACCTGAGTTTTGAGGCGATTCAGGGACTTCCATGTAGACCACGTAAGGTTAGATCCTTCGGGAAGATGCTCGCTCAGAAGAAAATAATGTGTTGGAAGGAGAAAAGCCACAGTCTGCAACAGGCATCGGCTGGGTCGTAAGACATGGACCGTTTTCAGGAAGCTGTGTATGCTTTTCAGCCGTTGTCGGTAGTTGTGCACCGAATAGTGGCGCCTGTTTTTGTTTCTCAACTGCACTCGCAACTTCCCTTCGGACGTGTAAAGGTGCTATCCCGGCCATAAGGTATATATGCCGACCGGGGTTGGTTTGAGCCACCGGTAAGTGTACGGCATGTGTCGTTAAGAGCAACATATACTTCCTTGGTGAGTGCAGAATGGTGCCACACTGGATACGTATATTCGCCAGGCGAGAAGCAGAACGCTAGGCCAGTAGACCGGAGAACGTGAGGTGAGGCTCCCCAATTAAATTGTTGTGGGACTCGACTTATCACACTATAGAATTAAACATTAATAATATGAATAAAAGTACACGAAATTTTAATCGTAGTATGTATCACGTGTCACGTCCATTTCTTACTACAAAGTCTAACATTTTTATAAATAATAATCAAAATATCAAAAATTTGTGAATATCGGAATTCCGATTTCAGTCCTCTCAATTCCGGAATTGAAATATCAGTAAAATTACTAACTACGCCGGAATGCATGTATACATATAGATTTGTGACGTGTATTTATACATGCATGTATGAATACACGTCACAAATCTGTATCGCTAACCTTGTCGACTAGACAAAGTTAAATTTTAACGGTTTGTTCAAGCTATAACCATAGATTTATCTTTCCTTGTATTCAGCTGTAAGTACCTAAGCCTATTTACTTGCTGAAATTATGATGATGTATTGGTAAGTAGTGAAAAATGGTTTGCAGTATTTTGAAAATAATTACGAAATGCGAATGAAAAATGTAGACACGACTTACACGATCAGCAAGATGGAATACCTTATAAACATATGTTATGCATGCAAGCTTTGCATTCAAAATAACATCGGCAATATGATCGCAAATAATCCATAGTCTCTAATCCCCTTGACAATCATAATTGATAGTGTTTACAGCCCCTTTTATTGCCAATAACCCATTAGCATTAAACTTGAATTTATGCTCTAAACTAACGATAATATTCCACGGATATATTTAGAGTCGAATAATATTTTGACTTCTAAACGTTTTCTACAAATAGAAAGATTTTATGGACGACAATCGAATATCATCATCCTCTAGAAATTCTTCAGCTTGAATCACATATCAATGGGTAAGTACAAATACTGGATCACAGAAGATAAAACTGTAATGTAAACTATAGTCGTGATAATCTAAGAAGTTCGATTTGACATCTATAAAACTACTTAATAATAATTAAACTTGATGCTTACGAATTATTATTATTACATATTAATACACAAAGTTTATAAAAATCTTAAGAACTATGCCCCGCAAAACCGTTGATACTCGTTGTTATAATAACATAGTAATTGAAAAACGTCGAAATGAGAAACGTCATCGGTTGACTTTGACTTTGTCACGATTATAAATCCTACGATATAAAATCCTTTCTACTCCCACTTATTATTATTTATGTCTAAGTCTGTGTGTTTAGACGTGTTAGCCAATCGCTCCTCAATGGTAGATCGTGCCTTTGACAAGAACATAAGACTTTTTTATCCTATCCCGCTAGTACGTATCCGTAGGATAATAATTAATTTTCACTTTCTCACGGCCGATGCCACTGGAAAACGCTAAATATATTGTTCTATGAAATATATTGCGTTTTATTTTGAAGCTCTCTTCTACAGTTTTTAAATATTGAAATTAGATGAAAATAGCAACGATAGAACATGACATTAGACTAGATATCGATTTACGAATAAATAAAATTGTAAAAGACATCATTTATGAAAAAATCGACACGGAGCAGTGCCTTAGTCGTCTCTCATTCATACGTTTAAAAACAAGAAAAAGAGTAAGTTTTACAAGATTTTGTTAATTTGTTTATTTTAATTTTCTGTGTATTTTTGAGATAAGAAGTAGCTATTATACTCTGGTCTAGCATAATGTGTCCCACTAATAGGTAACGTTTTATTTTTTTATTAAACATAAGCAATTATTTAACTTTGACAAAATTTACACTAACTCTTTTCTGTTTTGCTGTACTAAACGAATGTGAATCTATAAGGAACAGAAGCGAGATTTTCTCGAAACTGTCTCTACGAGGCAAGTGTATCTACGAGGAATAATTCACTTCTTTCATTCAATACTTAATTTACTAATTCCTAATTTACCGAAGTTCCACTTTCAGTTTCCACTTCTTTGTAAATCAAGGTTTTAACACAGCTTCTACAATATTGTTTACTACGTTCAAAGCGCTCGTACTCTCCGCTCCTCTATAAATCAGAGGCTGTTTATAAGATATTACCCTTCTATTACTTGAACTTATAAAAATTCGAGCTTTAAAACAGGACTTTTTAAACTGTGTTGTTAGTAGAAAACTGCACTCACTTAAATTCTAAGCGATTCCATTCACAAGCTTTACGTGTCTTGAAAACATATTGGAACTAAGAATACTTTTAAAATCTTACCCTTTAATCTTACTAATATTATAAATGCGAAAGGTTGGATGAACTTATGTTTTTAATCAATCACGCCAGCCGGCTGAACGGATCTGGATGAAATTTGGCTTAGATATAGATTATTTATTATATACTTTATTGTACACCACAAAAATATGTACAGGACAAACATTCACAAAAACAAGTGTACAATCTTGCAATCTATTACACAACCTTTGGATGGACTGTACGATAGTAGAAAAATTTAGGGCTGTCAGTGTACAAAATTACATAGGTAGGTACTTGAATAATATAACTTAGACATCATAACTTACTACAATACATATATACAATATAATATAATATACTAATACATATCAAATATATCACAGAGAAAGGATTATAGTTTGGATTAGCATAAAAGTTACTTTTTATCCCGGTATAATGTTTCCTTGGGATGATGAATCACTTCGCACGCGGACGAAGCCGCTGGCAGAAGCTAGTATTCTTCTAAATTTATGATTTTACATTGGAGACTTACACCTATCTATATATAAGTAATTCATGTTAAAAGAAACTTCTTACCATGACTTAGTAATCATTAACATGGAAAAGTCCTTGATTAATGTTCTTAAATAACAAGCTATGTCTATTAATTTGATGAGTTGACTAGAAAACATAACCTGGATTGTGGTGCCATGTAGGTATATCCTTAGTAATTATAAAGAAAACTTCCTCCACTCCACTCGACTCAGTCGCAATGACAACGAAATAAAAAAACTTTTCAACAAAAATATTTAACCGACTTCCAAAACAAAACACTACAAAGCGAAAACTAACTTTCTTTACGGAAGTCGGTGTCTTTGGTACCTATATATATGTCATTATTTTTGACGTCGACTTCCGAAAAGAACGTTTTTTTTTCGTTTTGGAAAACGGAAAACTTTTTGGTAAAAAGTGTTTTTTTTTTCTTTTTAGTTTTGCTACCTTAGATCACCATGAAAATTCGCATTATTAAGGATAACTTAAAAACTACTCGTCGGATTTTGATCAAATTTAAATGGAACCACATGAACACAGATACAGCTGTTCATAATTAGCGGAGTAAACGCGTAACAAACATACAAAAACATACATTCGAAAAGAACCTCCTCCTTTTTGAAGTCGGTTGAAAAACCTCGACAAATAATAAAAAAATAAAATAAAAATAAAAAAGCCTTTTATTTCATGCATTAAAAAAGTTTACATCTCACAATTAGTGTAGTTTAGTTTAATATAAAGTGAAATACATATAAATCCAGTAACATTCTTCAATAGAACAATAATCACATTAAAACTTATATATTAAATACATATATAAATCAATTCATTGAATTCATTCCCCCAATGTAGTTTTAAATTAAAATCAATGAAAACAAAATAATAAAACCAATCAAAACGAATCAAACCAAATAAAATAGAATAGAATCAATTAAAACAAAATCTTTAGAAAATAACATGTCAAAATCCATTCAAATTAAATAAATTAAATCAGAACAACAAAACCTCGACAAATATCAATAAATAACAATTATCTATAACTATCAAGTCGACGTCGAGTCAAGTCGAGGCAATTACTTTAAAACATTTGACCACACATCAACTACATCGCTTGACGTAAATATGAGGCCCACAAGTACGTAAGTACTGCAGCGAGCGAAGATTATCTCCAGATTAGACGTAAGACCATAATCCTGCGCCTGCCATCACCGCCTGAACTTGACCGAGACATGCACATGCTACTACTTAGGTATATGTATGTAGGTAGTTTGGAGGAAAGATATGAGTCTTTAAACAAACAGTTCGTGGAATTATTTTTAAAGTGCCTAAGGGCCGAGTTTTAAATTGAGTTTTTCGAGTTAAGAACGTGTCAAACTCTAGTTTTGTTTCATAGTTTTGATAAGTTTACAGGCTAAAGTACAGTTTGACGAACACCCACATTCAAATGCATAATTCAGATATCGGGGATAAGCATGTGTAGTAACGGAAAACTAAACTCTACATGTTAACTCAACGATCTACAAATTGGTCGCGCTGGTCCAGTATTTGTAAGTGCAATTGTTATTAGTAGTTTCACAATAGTAGCCCAGTTTCGGGCTTTGTACCCGGTTGATGGTCCAGCATCGACTGAAATTGACCAAGACATGCTACCACTTAGGTGTAGGCAGGTAAGAGGAAAGATATGAGTCTCGGCATAACTCAAGTGATTTTGTTGGTAATCATCGTGAGAATAGGAAAAAAGACGAAACAAGTGATGTTTTTAGGCTATTTGTTTTTTCGTGATTTTTCGATATCGCTTGTCAATCCCATACAATTTTGCCTTTTTGACAATCAATAAAAAAGCTATAACTATCAAGTGCTTAATCATTCTCCGAGACATATTAAGAGACATAAACGATCTTCCAGAGGCCACTTTGCAGACATGTATACTTTTTACAGATGTTACTACAGTTGTCAAAAAATGTCAGGATAAAAGTGACTACAAATCAGCTACGGAAAAGACCCTAAAAGATTTAATAAGTTGGATGCAAAATAATAAATTAAATATAAATGTTAGCAAGACTAATTATAGCAAACCATTAGCTTTGGATATTCTGTGTAATGGTGAAAAGATACAACAAGTGGATCAATTGAAATTATTAGGAATTAATGTTGACAAAAACATGAATGGATGAATGAATTGGAAAAACCATGTGGAGCATATATGTCAGAAACTAGATGGGTTCGTATTTGCTTTAAAAAGCTGAGACAAAATGTGTCTGTAGAAGCTGCTCTTGCGGCTTACCATGGTTACGTGTCATTTGTTCTAGGCTATGGTCTAATCATGTGGGGTAACTCGACCGATACCGACAGAGTCTTCAAGCTGCAAGAACGCTGCATCCGGGTAATAAACAAAGCATGGTTCTTAGATAGATGCAAACTGCTCTTTCAAAAATTTAAAATCCTGCCACTGCCCTGTTTGTGTATTAGGCATATCTTTCTTTTACAAAGACACACATGCATTATTTTAAGCAACATACCGAGGTTATACCACTACGGAAAAGGTCTAAGTTTTGCAACCTATTATATCATCCAGCTGATGAAAAAATGTGCTCAATATGTGTATATTAATTTATAATACGATACCAAACGAATTTAAATTGCTGCAGGGTAATGTTTTTAAAACAAAATTGTCAGTGTAGTTACAAAAAAAGTGTTTCTACAGCATTAAGGAATTTATGGAACATAAAAATATTTGTTCAGAGTATTAATTAGTTTATTGTAAATAAATTGATGACATTTGTATGTAATAATAATGTGTGATAAAAATGTGATAATAATGTAATAATAATGTACTAATAATAAATATATTTTATTTTGTAAAATGGTGACATTTAAACATAAATAATAATTTGCACGCTTGCTTGCAGGCAGAATACAATGACTTAAGGCTTTAAGATCTTCCCTTGTAAACTTTGTATTTTCTTGCAAATAATCATTTTGAATTTGTAGATGTTCTAGATTTCTACAGTATACCGTGCGATCAGCTGATATTTACCAAAAAATATACTTTTAGTTACTTCGACATACCTACATGCAAGCAGCAAAAATATGCGTTATAAATAATTTGCAAAACTGTTAATAAGTCACCATAATATGTAGTTAAAATTTTATGTTATAATCAGCTCTTGTTAAAATCATATCAATGATGGCAAGTATCAATGTGACTTTTTCAATTCATATGTACTTTCCTAGTTTATCTTGGACATTGCTGACAACGGTGAAGGAAAACATCGTGAGGAAACCTGGACTCTAATAGTAATTTTATTATAAGATTGTGCTCCATTGGTGTAATTGCTGCAAGGCGTTCCAGTGTGTGGATAAACTAATAAATAAAATGTCTGTTTATTGTGTACAATATGTTGAGGTCGTTTTTCCGTCTGGTTGGAACCAGCCCGCTCAATAGAATTATTCGATACAAGATGACTTATTAGTACCAAAAAAACTATGTCAACTGTTCGACTGGCGGATGGGCCGTCGCTGTTGTTCAATATTTTTACAACTTTTTTTGTGGTAAACTTTGAAAGGGGAATTTTGTAGCCTCACAAAATGATCATTGTTACACTGTTTTAATGTGTCTAAGGGTAAGTGCATTTTTGTTAAATTTTATTTATAATAAAGATCTTTGAAAATGAAAAAAACTAACGAGTAGATGTTTGAAGTCAGTCAGGGTTGTTTATGGGTTATTAAATTCTTGGTTGTAAAAATAGTAAGGTATTTATTAAATTCTCAGAATTTTTGTGTAAAAATATCAATTTAGTAATGTAAGAAATTAAAAATAATCAAATTGTGAGATCAACAATCAAGTCATATTATTCACAGTATAACATATTACTTCACTGTTATAATCGCTATCACGGTGAGTTATTCAACTAGTGGTGGGAATATGGCGTCGCAAGCACATATTCGATTCTGCTAGTGTGGCACCCTCTGTGAGGTTTCGGTTAATGATAGCAAAATGTCGCAAGGCAGATGTCAAAGGACTCCCAAGGCATCACATATGCTATTACTAATAAATATTATACTATAGGGTATTAGGGAGCGAATATCTGCCATACCACAACGCTTGCGATAATATAATGCCACTTGTCTGGGGCCTAAGGTGTGGTCAAATTCAAGCACTACTTATGCCTATGTAAATGACAACTTTCTGCAAGGAAGACATAATGACACACACATACACACACACTCTAGATATGTTTTGTATAAATAATAATAAAAATAACTGTTTTGTATAATAACTACACTTATGTCCAGATGCTGCACACATACAACGAGGGATATTCGATATACACCGATGCATCGATACATCGATGTTTACAATGCGATACATCGAATCGATTCGATGTTTTGAAAAGCTATCGATTTACTCGATGTATCGATGTTATTTCATAAAACATCGAATCGACGATAGCCAGCTAATTTTACAAAAACTCGTGTTTGATCACTAAAATTTCTCTGATCAGATCTCAAGATTCAGCTTCATACAATTGCGTACAAATACTGAACCATGGTAGGAACTTCAGTCCCATCTGAACGTTTGTTATCTAAAGGCCGCACAAATCGTTAATCAACAACGAAATAGAATGAAAGGCAAACTTTTAAATAAACTTTCTGTCGTTTTTGCAAAGTCTCTCAAAATAACACTGGAAGTAGGACATTAATTGCATCCTATTTCCAGTATTTTTTGACACACTTAGCAAAATTATTGCGGATGATTTTCATGGTACATTTGTTCTTTTGTAAATTATATTAAAGGTTTTTCTCATACATGGCTTTTACTTTTATAAATAAACAATGTTTGAATTAGCGATGATTTGCATGAAAAGTTGTGTTGTATATCTGAATGAGATAAAACAGATGAATGAGATGAAAGATAAAAATCTAATTTTTAATATAATAATGGATTAAGCTCTTTTCATAACCGTCATATACAAACATTTTCACTCTTAAAATATGACCTGTTTTGAGATGTATCAGTTTTCACATGACAACATACAGCTTTGTAATACAATGTTAAAAAAAGTACTCGTTTTCATCCGATACATCAAAAGACATCGATGTACTACAGTTCCGATGTATCGAATCGAAAAAAAACATCGATGTTTTTCCCCCTAACATACACTACTTCTATAATAATCCGCCAATCAGGGGATCGGCACTGTCTCTCCTTAACACAGGCTAAATTTTAGCCTATCTAGGAGAACAGTACTTCACTCGTCATGATTGTATAATTCAACCTAAGAATATATAAATGCAACAGTTGTAAAATTTGCTATCCCATTATGAAATAAACCATTATAACCAATTCTCAAAAAAATACTCGTTGTATCTCCCATACAAATTTTGGTCAACTGATGACCACTTTGTGTAGAAATCCAATGCCTTTTGGAAAATGACAATGCATTTCTTTGAGAAAGTTTTTCGTAAACATGGAAAGAAGCAGTTTTAAAATATAACCTTCATCTTTCCATCACACCCAGTATAAATTCTGAAATAGGAACAAACTTATCAAAGAACGTGCTTGTCTGGATCCGTACATAGGTATGCAGATTGTTATAGTAGAGACTTATAGTTATGTCGCTTTACCAGACTGCGGGCTGCCAAGAAAAAAATATTATTAATGCGAGAGTATGCCCATCAACCAAAATCCAGACTCCGAAGCTGCTACTAAGAAATTCCAAATAGAAAAAACGAATAACACTGCCCGACCAAGGAATTGAACCCAAGACGTCGTGCCCAACATATCTACACAAGGCGCTTACGATCACAAGAACCACGAGACAGTCACGTATCGAAACCAGCAGCCGTATTGCGGAAGTGCGCAAAGAGTTTAAACTCTATCCAACCGACCAAATCGGCCAATCACACAAAACGGAAATCACACAATACGGCTGCAACGATCTGCAAACGAATTTGCAGCCCCTTGCAGAAAGAAACAGTGTAACTATAAAATTAACTATTACTTTAATAGGTATTTTCTTAGACTTGAACCGAGAGTGGGCCTTCACGAAAACATTTTTCAACTCCTATGAACATTTGAGATTTATCCTAGAAATCACTTATCGTTGAAGTAGAGAGACCTGGACTTATAAAATTAATATAAGTCTGAAATAGTCAACATGCCTTGAGCAAGTGCGGTGAAATAGGTCGGTAACCGACTGGCCTTATTAACTCATAGACCATAAAAGTTCAAGATACTCACTACACTCTTTCACTTCACTCTTTCTAACATGACTAACGTGCATTGCTGACAATTGTTCTTTCAACAAATTACCGACATTGATTAATGATTACGTGTAGGTATTTCGGATTAGATGGATTTGTACTGACATTCCACGACGGTTGATTAAGCCTTGATCGCTTATCGTGTCTAATTAGGATCGATTAAAAGATGGTAAACAACACATAGTTGAGAACTCAAAACAAAAAAATGTATGTGTGTGAGTATGTCATGAAATTTTTATTTGTAGGCCCACTTACACTAGGCTCGCAAAAATTCACTCAGAGTTAGTCGCTAACACGAGGTTAAATTAATATATGTTATACAAAAATGTCATAAGTAACACGCTATCTACTATGAACGTGGTAATCTAAGAAGTCGGATTTATAGGAGCTATTAAATTACGTTACATAAGTTAAACTTGATGCTTACGAATGATACTCGTTGTTATAGTGTATGGGTAACATAGTAATTAATTAGGATTATGAATTTGAGTTTTTCAATTTCTTACGTAGAAAGTTATCGCGGCTTGTAAAATGAGAAACGTCAACGGACTTCTTAGATTTTCACGATTATAACTCGGAGTTAATAAGATTACCCTGAGTGGTGCTAGTGATCCTTAGTTATACTACTTTAGCATTACAAATAAAATAAATATGTGACTACACACGTCTAGTGTAACAAAAATGTTTGCTACGAAATGTGCTACGGCGTAGCACAGTCCAAGAAACAAATAGTACGTAGCAATTGGTACTATCGATCATCTAGTTGGCTAATGAGCTTAAAAGTTAGAATACTGATAAAATACCAAAAATCAACAAAAAATAATGATTGAATTAAAAATCTACGTGCGTATTGTATACAAATTATATAATCGGTCAAAATAATAATTTTTTTTTGGAAGTCGGTGTCCGACTGTCTATAAGAAAGTTATTTTTATTTTTTAATTGTACCTAATAGGCAAGTTCTTTAGTAAGATACCTATAATGCCAGAATAGATTACCCGAATATCATGAAACTTGAACATAACCGGTGAAACGAGAGTGTACCAAGGTGAACTGTGCACATCTGCGTAACTCTTTAGAGCGTACTGGCGTGAAGTTATGTTATGAAATGGTATAAACAATAAACAGATATGCGATTGCAGCAACACCGAGTTATTTGCCGTCATTTAATAAAGAGTTCTGTTGTGTTTCTTGGCAGTTCTTCACCAAATTTAAATGGAACCAGTTTTGAAAAATTTTCAAAATCGGTTTACAATAGACGGAGAAATCTGAGAAGAAAAACAAAAAATAAAATAAAAAACAAATATGAATTCGAACATAGAACCTCCTCCTTTTTGGAAAGTCGGTTAAAAAGCAGTCCATCAGTAGTCTAATGACCGATCTTCTCCATAGAGATCTACGTTTTCAAGCAGGAAAATAGCTTCTTTCCGAATAATTGACCGAATCCGTAACAGTTTAAAAGTGCTCATAATTTTTTGATTAATATGAGTTTGAACAAAACACCTGCAAGAAAACACAAGATAGGACCTACTCTTCGCCGGCTACCGCATTACGTACAGGACAAATAAAACCAAAGTTATCATAATAATTACATAACAAAAAAACGTTCACATGGTTCGGATTAGCGCGGGGTTGCATTGTTATCAGCGCAATAAATGAGCAATAAATCTAAACGTTATCTCTGCCACTGAGTTTGGGCACTAATACCTTGATACTAATGTCATTACGAGCTACCTCACTGAACAAATATTTTTACGAATGGCTGGCAAAACGGCTGAAAAATATGAATAAGGAAATCGAGAGACGAAGCTATGTTTAATATTCGTAACTAGCTGTCCCACACGGCATCGCTCCCGTCAATTTGCTACTTACCTACCCATCTAAACCGTTTACGCAGCGCACGCAACGGAAACTCTCAAAAACGAATATTTGTTTTCCGTTTTGCTACATTTTTCATGTATGCCCCGCTCCTATTGGTCGTAGCGTGATGTTATATAGCCTATAACCTTCCTCGATAAATAGGCTATCCATAAAAAAATAATTTTTCAATTCCAACCAGTAGTTCCTGAGATTAGCGCGTTCAAACAAACAAACAAACAACCTCTTCAGCTTTATAATATTATATACTATAGATAATAAAGCATAGGTTTTTAGAAGAAAGTGATTTGATATCTAGATATGTTATTTTTCATATATAGATTTTTGGGCAAACTACTGAGTTGACTTCTAACAGATAAATATGGAAGAAGAATACGTGTAACTCTGACTCCAACAAAATTAAGATAAAGGCATGAATGATTAATTTTATATTAACATGATGGTTACGAATCCTCAATTTTCTTTGAAGTATATTAAAACTCCATTGCCCCGTACCCTGACGTGTCAAAAGCATCATAGTTCGACTGTAAAAAAGTGACAGATGTATACAAGTCATATACAATTCTCACTTACGCACACTCAAAATATCCTTGCTCTAAGAACTTACGGTCTGATCCAAATAGTTTAAAAAAAAGAATTGTCACAAGAAGCAATATTTGACGACACGTAGATCGTTTTCTATTGTCTTAACGAAAAGAGGGTTTACCCTTTTGGATTCTTTATAGGTAAAGTTGTTCCGAGTCTTTTAAACAATTATTTCAGCATTAACGCAATGCGATTCTGACTTGTAAGCAGTGGTGGCCCGGTGGTATCGGCCGCGAATTACAAGTTGTTGGTCGTGGGTTCGAACGCAGGCAGATGCTTTACTTTGTGTAAATTGTTTCATCACCACTGCTCTCAAAACGGTGAAGGAAAACGTCGTGAAGAAATCGGCATGTCCTAGAACCAAAAATTCGAAGACATGTGACAATCACAAACATGCACTGGGCCCGCGTGGTGAATTACGGCCCATTCTCTCTCTCACCGAGGAGACCTGTGTCCCAGCAGTGGGAACATAAGAATGCTGATGATGATGATTTTGACGTGATGGAAATAGATACTAAAAGTCTATTTAAGATTTATGCTACTTACTTTAGGCTGGAAACCTGTCATGGCTCATAGATTTTGAAAGCTTGTATTCTCGCTCACTTTGAGTACTTAGTTTACACTATTACTTAATTAATAATTACGTAAGTAACTAAAATATAATTCGTTCCTAGTAAACGATGTAAAGAACCCTAGGTCTCTTGAAAGGAATTTATTACTTCATTAAACTCCACTCTGTTCTCTACATCACGTCGGTACGTAGCTCGTAGGTACTTTGTAGAGCTTCGTGTATCTGATGGCATACTTAGGCAAACGAAGTTTCAGAGTCAAGTTTAATACAGTATTTTGTTCACTGTAAGGTGCGTGTGTCTTATATTTCAGGAAGAAAACAGTATAAAAAATATTATAATCTGCCCGTTAAAGGTAAAAATTCTTCAAATATAGCGATAATATAAAGTTTCTTTTGAATATTTCAATTAGAATTTAGTCCGAAAACTTCGAAGCAAAAGTACTAACTTGTTTCAATTACCTCCTAAAAAGATTACAAACCTTATTCACAGGAACACCAAAAAGGCTGCAAACATTCAAAATTCAACGAAAATTATAAACACAACTGTATAAAACGTCAGTTTGGGCGCTCCTCACAAATGCCGTCATGATGTACGCAAAACAATTTGTTTTCCCTCTTTTGTTTGACGACGCCGCCTACATTACGCTTAATTTATTCCCTTTGAATATTCAAACCCTTAGCTCCTCAATACTCGTTTAATTTTCTAATATAGGAATAGGAACTCGCAGGATAATATTTTGCCTAAAATCTCAGCCAATTGTAACGTCTCCAAGTAAGGTGACCACGAGTTTTGGTTGTAATAGATCTATACTAATATTATTCAGAGGTAAAGTTTGTGAGGTTGTAGAGGGTAATCTCTGGATCTACTGAAATCATTTAGATGAAATTTGGCATGGTGATAGTTCGAAACCCTGCGAAGGACATAGGATAGTTTGTATTCCCTTGGGATAATAAAACACTTTTTACGCGGGCGATGCCGCGGGCAGAAGCTAGTAGTTATATAATTCAAAAAACTTTTCTAATACCTACCTTTTGCCTGCTGTTTACAAATGGGTAGTGATTGTCTTTTTATGAAAATGTACGCGGATTTACATAATATAGGTTCGAATTAGATGAAGCTAAAATGTTGAACCAAAGAAAGCGCTTGGTTACTTGGTCATCAATATTTTTTGATATAATACAATCTTTAGCAATGCGAATAAACTTTGAATTCATTCAATTTATTCCGTATCCAAAAGGTAAAAACGGGACCCTATTACTAAGACTCCACGGTCCGTCTGTCTGTCTGTCTGTCATCAGGCTGTATCTTATGAACCGTGATAAGTAGACAGTTGAAATTTTCAAAGATGTGTTGCCGCTATAACAACAAATAGGTACTAAAAACCAAATAAAATAAATATTTAAGTGTGGCTCCCATACAACAAACGTGATTTTTTTGCCGTTTTTTGCGATAATGGTGCGAAACTCTTCGTGCGCGAGTCCGACTCGCACTTGGCCGGTTTTTTTTGATTCTACATTCGGCTTTACTCCGTGATTGTACTAATAATGAAATTGGGCTAAGGGTCCAGTGGACCTATTCAAAATGTGATTGGGTTGACTGATCCCGTGCCTCCATTTCGAGTGAGTCTAGTTGATTAAAGACTCTTATATTGTCAAGAAAGATTACACCACAACAATTAACAATTAGGAATTGTTACACTTAATAGGTTGTAACATTGGGCGGCCTTATCGCACAAGTGTTCATAGTATTCTAAGACAAACATAATATAAAATAACATGACGCCTGTATTCCTCTAAAGGCTAGGCAGAGGTACATTTAATTTTCACCCACATATCTTCAGGTATGTTTCAAGTCCCATGAAAGGGGACGAGCCTATTGCCATCAACCGGGCACAACTCCTCAAGATACCGGGCCACTACTGAGAAATACTAGATAAAAAAATCTGTATCATAATTAACACTTAGCCCGACCTACGAATCGAACCTAGGGCTTAATGCTTAGCAGTATCGCTTGCGACGACTTGACCAACGAGGCAGCCAATAAAAACATTTTACAAAAAAATACAACCGACTTCCAAATAAAAATAATACAGAAGCAATAATAACTTCAATTTCGGAAGTCGGTGACAAAAAAACGAAGAATTATAAGAACAGGAACACCGACTTCCGAATTATTATTCTGAATGTCTTTCTTTTTGTAATGTTTTTATTTGGAAGTCGTATGTACCTTTTTTGTAAAACGTTTTTTTCACTTTTTAGTTATGGCACACAAAGAACAAGTTCTATATTAAAGTACCTATAATGACAAAAATTTATACCAGAATAGATTACCCGAATAACATGAAATTGAACATAACAGTTGAAATTATAGTGTACCATGGTGAATAGTACACATCTGCGTCCCCGTTTAGAGCGTATCGGCGTGATGTTATGTTAAATTTAAGGTTAAAAAATATACAGATTTGTGATTGCAGCAACCCCGAGAGATTTTCCGTCATTTATTGAAGAGTTATTTGTATATCATCGAAATTCTTCATCAGATCTTCACCAAATTTAAATGGGACCAATTCGGGCAAATATTCTTTCAAAGTGTGTTCTGTGAGTGTGTGTGTTTGTTATTTCAATTTCGCTCAAACGGCTTGACGGATCTGGATGATGGCACAGAAATAGAATAGAGTCTGGAATAGCACATAGGCTTTTTATCCCGGTGTAATGTTGCCTTGGGATGATAAAACACTTTCCACGCGGGCGAAGCCGCTGGCAGAAGCTAGTCAACTCATAATTGGCGCGTAACAGACACAAAAAAAAACAGTAGTCAAATTAAGAACCTCATCTTTTATTGAAGTCGGTTAAAAATAAACTTACACAGATTTGTCTCAGACAAAAAGAAACTAAAATTCGCAGTTAAATTTCTCCTGTCCTACCCCCTTCAATCCACATGGTTAACCCGCAGTACCAGGCCCAGAGATCCCTATTATTAATCATTTCGTTCCTTTAATGAATGGAAATTATGCAGATTCCGAGTCGGCATCACAATGGGAGCGATCTTCGGCGGCTCCAAAGATGAAGGCTTTCACGAGCCTACGTGCTCCCATTCGCACAGAACGCCCTCTGTACTTTATTGAGATAAACAACAGAATGTAAGAACCTTTTTAATACGTTTGTGTATAGAATGCAGGAACACTACCGACCGTAACTTTGTAAGCACATGTATTTTTTTAACAAAACAAAAGATATATAAAGTATGAAATTATGCATTCCTCAACATTGTGGTCAAAGTTAGCAAAAAAAAAGTTCTATGCCCCACCCATTATATCCTTGCAGAAAATTCGCAAGACTGACGAAAACACGTTTATTTTTTAATCCTAAAGCGCTTTATGTAAGTTTACATTAAGTGCTAATGTTTCATCATCATAAAATCAGCCAGGAATGAGCCAGTTCTTCGTATAGACCTGCTTTCTCTTTACCATGCATCCCAGTTCTATGCATCCCTCATTCCTTATTTTTATAGCGATTAACGTTTAAAAAACTTGGTTCACTTTGCCAAAATTAACCGCAACTTGGCCCCATGTTCAATACTTTCGATCTCAGATAACATGTTGTATATGCAAGGTACTATCAGTGCGATCGTCAGCGTATGGGTGTGGCCAAAATTAGTGATATCGTGCGAATTAGGGACGTTGTGTGTTCGCACAATCTAGACAGTGGTGACGTCAGCGAGCTGTAGTGAATAAACATTATTTTTGGGTTAGAATCAGGTTTGGCAGTTTTAAAAAGTTTTATAAAGTTCTACAATTATGTTATTTATCGTGAGGAAAGTACTACCTACTTCTTCATAGCGTGTCGATGACGAACCTCATTTATCCTTAATTAATTACCTATGCAACCACGGCAATTCCCTACAGTAGGATAAAATACATAGATAGCTTGATCTTGAGGAATACAAAATAAGGATCCAATCACGTAGATCTGCATAATTCTTCTTCCGTTCACCGGTATCAGTAACAGAGTCAGTAGGAAGGATCGGATCAATTTCACTGCCCACAATTTTGGGACGGCTGCAGCAAATATCGATGAAAATTTTAATTTGTTAAAGAATTGCGTCTCTGTAAAGATTCTGACACCCCGAGACATCAAGAATTACAAGGTAAGTCCTTCGAAAAATATCTTAACCATCTCCTTCACTATTTCCATCTAATCAATTCTCTACATACATAGTAAGAACGGCGCACTCTTAGAACCCGAATTAATTAGTCCCGAGGCGCTCCGGCCTCCGCTACCGCCGCCGCAAACTTCGCAAATTGAGATGTTATCTGTTAATTTACAGAATCGCCTTCCTTTTGAACCCTTTGCTTTGTAATCAGGAAGAAAATTAATACGTAGTCATGAAGGATCTACGTGCATAGAACGAATAAAAACATTCACTATTGAGCGTAGATATTTTTAACAATCAATCTGTCTAATTTGAGGTACAACTCAAAAACCCTACTAACCTGCCTACCACGGGTCTAACAGCCGGGGTGTTAGACCCGTGGTAGGGTATTTGAGTGGTTGGTCCAGTTTCGGCACTCCAAAAAGAACACTGCAGTGTCGTTCATTTTCATTAGACCGAGTGCGGTTTGACGCAAAATGACATAAATAAGCAAACATGACGGAGACATTTTGGGCTTTCCCTAAATTTGGCGATTTCGATAACTTCGATTTGAACAGTTTTAAAAGTCTTTAACGAAACTGATGTCAAATTTTCTAGCGTCTGACAACTCATAACGACTGTCAAAAATCTTTCGGTGTCTTTAGCACTATTGAAATAAGTTCATCCCCATGCCCCATGATCAAATACACCCGTACTTTGAGGACTTAATGAACGCCACTGACGCTACTCGACAGAAATTATAAAAAAAATAACAAGCCAATCAAAAATAAGACTCTGTAAAAAGTTCCTAGCATTGAAAGATTATTAGTTACTAGCTTTTACCCGCGGCTTCGCTCGCAGTGAAGCATTTTTTTTTTTTTTAATAAAACTTATAGGATACGTTTTATTAAAAAAAAAAAAAACTTAGTTACTTCTAATACCACCAAGAATATATGTACAGAGTTTCATGATGATCGGTTCAGTAGTTTTTGCGTGAAAGCGTAACAAACAAACTTACATTCACATTTATAATATTAGTAAGGATACCTAGACGGCGAACGTCTCATCCTAACCAATTAGCTAAACCACCCATTCAGCTGAAGCACTAAACTCAAATCTCAAGACATAAATCCATCAGACACTACCCATCTCAGGCACTCAAGACGTACCCCTTTACAGTAAACTGGCCAAACTACACAAATTGTATTTACAGCGTCTTTAAAACAATTAATGACTTATTTAATTCGCTTACAGTAACTAAAGTTTAATTGGCTACAAAGCAAGGGGGAGTCTAATGAAATACTTGGCGGGACTCAATCACACGCAGTAACTACTCGTGGGCCATAACTATAGTTCCCGGGAACAGAGAACAGGGGTAGTTACTTCCACTACATATAATTACGATTGAATTTATGGAGGATATTGCTGTTGCCTAAGTAGTGTTTGAGTTTCAAAGCGTTTTGATGTTGCTTTGTTTTGTCTTGCGGTTCGAGAAGTTTCGAATCGGTATACAGGATCATTTGTACAACAATAACAATGTTTTAGATTTTGAAAGAACTCATGGTTATAAATTTAAAAAAATACCAATTATTTTTTATATTTTAATCGGGCAAATATTGCAGTTTGTTTAAAATATTATTATCTGATTAATGTTTTTATTTTTCGGTTGATTTCATAGTAAAAGTTGTTTATAATTCATTGTGAATGGGATACTCCCTAAAATTTTGTGAGTATTTTACAAATATAACAAATAACCCAGTATTTTAAAATAGCACTTTTCAGGTATGCACCTGGGTAGATATGTCTGCCAGTTGTCGCACGAGAAGAAGTCAATCCTTATAACTTTTTAAAGCATCAGCTTCGATAATTTAATCAATGGTCATTGGGGTTTAATTTTGGTAGAATCATCCACGTCCATAATTTCTATTATTTAGAAATTTAGACAATTCACAAACACATTAAAATCCAAAACTGCAGAAAAATAATAACATCCAAACAAAATCGCCCGTAATTGTGGCAATGTACGGAATCCATAAATAACTTAATCCTAACACGCCGCAGAAAATCAATCTATTCCCCAAATATGACAAAATTAGCGTGTAATATTTCCTGTTCGAATTATAAATGCCCTCATTTTCCCGCCAGTGTCCGCAAGCACGAGGGGCACACGAGGCGCGAGGCGAGCCCACGCCACGTGGCGGACGCGTGGCGGCCACGCGACGGACACCAAGTTACCAATCCCTCTTCTATCTTCCTCTACTATTTATTCTACAACTATCCTCTCATTTAAGGCTCGTGTCATCAGACGCAACGCCCCGTGTAAATTCAGTTTAGATTTCATCAAGCACCCCCTCTCCGCGACATTTACAAAGCAAATATCGTTCCCAGATTGCATTATTATTTAATTGTTTCGAGTGCCGCTCAAAGAGAGCAGTCTTGTTTGATCCATTATGCATCAAATATTGTTCAACTCTTGTTTCGAATTTCTCTTCTGTTGGAAATTGTACTTTCGTGTTACTTTTTTGAACTCTATAATTTATTTTATAGGTACCTATAAAACGTTGTTCAAACATAACTATGATAATTAAAACTATGACAACAATGAAAACTTGAGATTAAAAGGATTAAATAAATTATAATGAAAATGACTGTCCAGTTTGTGATTCAATTGCTTTACACACAACAGTGTGAATAGTCCTTAGAACCTACTACGAGTGAACATTTCTCGTAGAATAGAACTTAAATACTTAATCGCTATAAAACCGCAAAGCAGTACAACAAAATGCATATTTACGTTGTTCCACCCAAAACCGATTCTCATGATGAAAGAGCGCGAACCTGGTGCAAAGTAAAGCAGCGCCCATACATCAGGCGCTCCATTCTAATGGTAATGCGGGATATACGCGCGCCCGATATTGTTGGCCGGTCCCTTCTGCCGTAACAAATGTTTATTTTATACACAACGCCACTAACAATAGTGTGCAAATACCTAAACACCGTAAATGGTGGCGCGATGCGATTTAGATGATAATGCTCGCAGAAATAATAATGGGAGGCGTTTGTGATTGTGCGTTGTGTTTACTGTGCGGTGCGCCGTGCGTCGTGTGTGTGTCTGTGGGCGCATGCTTGTCTCTGGTCTGTTTGTGTTGCCAATATATTTTGTTTAATTTTTAAGGAGTTGTAAGGGAATGGTGGGAAGAAGCCTTTATGCGGGGAATTAATTTTTGTATAATTAACAGAGAATTTTTATTCCCATTAAAAATATTTTTAACAATCTTTTTAGCTTTACGGTACATTGCCATCCAAATCAAACGTGTGTGCAAAAGTTCATCTTAATCAATTGAGCATAACTGCTTTAAAATTCAGTTGCAAGATTTGATTCGAAACATACATACATTGCATGTTAATAAAAAGTTTGTAAAAATGTAAACCAACCATGTCTAAGAAGTCCTTATTGTTACAAGACAAGAACCCTCGTAACATTACTATAGAAAAGACGTAATAAAGGGTAACCGGGTAACAAGGTTAACACGTATTTCTTTTAATCAAACGGAATTAAAAACAATATTTCAGTAACTCCCTAAATTATATTTTAGTCGAAAGCTTAATTAACTAAGTCAGTATTCATATTATACACTGATGATATGGCCAGATAATCCGTCTTACAAAGTCTGCCTAATATTCTTATAACACTGAAAAGGCCAAAGTCTTTAACAAAATCAGGAACTAGACGTGAATGTTTTATGTAGATTCACGTTCAGGTAGCGAGTAGAGTAGGTACACGTACCTCGGTACCTCCTACATGTTTAATTTGATATTGTTTAAAGACGGTGCGCCGGCTGACAGCCCTAACTCCCATGCATATTCATGTGGCGTGATTAATCATGGCGAACCTACCTCCCTTCACACACCGCTACATAGGTACAGGTACCTATATACTTTGTTTATTATATAAACACCCACTGCGATGCTCAAATTGTGAGTTATTGGCTAAAACATGCCGAGTAAATTAGTTACGAGCGTTAGTGGTAATTTGTCGGCGAAATACTTCCTCAATTTTATGTTCCTTTTTTTCGCAATAAATTATCATGTCGTAGAGATTTTCTTTCAATTTTTCAACTTTAATGATAAATACACACATTATTTAAAATTAAAAGTTCATCGATCTACGAGTTTTCGTAGCAGTTGCTACGAGATTTGCGTAGCATTAACTACCTACATCCAGTCTTTAGAAAACATTTCATTCATTCATCCATTAATTAAAACAAACTAAAAGACCTCTTAAATAGCATTTAAATCCCGCAGAATTAGATTCATCAATTATAATAATTGATTACAAAAAAGGCGGATGATTTATGCATTCCTCACCCAGAAATGGTGTCGCGTGCCCTATTTTTTTTATATCAACAAAAAAAAAAATAGTTTACAACTTTACAGCCTCAGTGAAAAGTCTTTGATGAATTAAAAAAGGTGTATTTGCATAGAGAAGCAATAAAGTGTAATGGGTGATCGTGCATCTGCCGGTGGGCGGACGGGAACGCGATGCATGTCGGTTTTATGCTAATAATGACGCTGTAACCGCGATTAGCGAATGTTATTACAAGAGTCAATGACGCAGCGAACAACAGTTATAATTTATAGATAGATGGAAATAAATGGCGAATAGATAACTCTTAATGGCACTGCCGAGATAGTACAATGTTGTAGGTACGAGTTACTATCTACTTCTTGCCATCAGACGTAAGGAAGCGACGAGATATCATTTCGTCGATACTGAGGAGTGGAATCCATTATCTAAATTACACTAGATGTTATAAACGTTTAGATAATGAGTTTCTCATCAAATTTAATTGGAATGCAGGACCTTGTAACAGTGACGACTTTTATAGAGTTCCGCGATCATATTGTGATGTGTGGCAATAGTCAGAAAGGCACCCGAGCTAAGACTGACAAATAGGTGTTTATTATTTATTTATATATACACACATTCACAGAACACTTACTACTTTAGATAGAAGAGAAAAAAACTATTATGTACTCAATTGATTTGGAAAAAAATTGCTGTCAACAGAATCGTCAAACGCCAATCCTTAGCAGCAAAGATACAAGATCAAACATGTTATCAGTGTAGTAACACTGAATGAGGCCGACACGTGACTTCGGCGAGGCGGCGACGTCGACGTCAATCGTGCGGCAATCCGTCAGCGCGGGCGCTCCCGCGGGACTTCACGTCAACGTAGGGTCGATTAGCATCGCGCGCTGACCCAGCTAATTTGTGACATCGGACATGCAGCTTTTTGCAACTGCAAATCATACATCCACCCGTCTGATCAAAAAATATATCGATGTTTTCTGCCTGTATTGTGGTCGACCTTAAAATGCCATTAATGCCGCGATTTATGACGTACCTATGGTATTGTGCGTTTAACTCTTAACAACAATCTAGAAAAGAATAACCTTCCCCCAGCTCCTTTTTTATGAACATAGCTCTATCTACATTGGTCTTCCACTGACGACATGTTGTTTGAAAGCA
The DNA here is from genome assembly GCA_947562075.1 of Orthosia gracilis. Taxonomy (NCBI): domain Eukaryota; kingdom Metazoa; phylum Arthropoda; class Insecta; order Lepidoptera; family Noctuidae; genus Orthosia; species Orthosia gracilis. Next base: position 33,619,115 of record OX387266.1, read on the forward strand.
GCAGATTCTGAAGTAAGTTATTAGTGCTCTGGGTAAATTGCTACAATTTTGCCTCTAAGCACTCACAAGCTGTTTGAGACGATTCAAAAGACGCTTTGAAACTACAAGGCTTTCCAGTGCGTAGATAAACGAATAAATAAGTTATGCTAATTTAAAGAACCTATCAAAACATTAAGGTGTCGGAAATTATAGGGCAAGCCAGCTAGATATCCGCAGACGCTGCCGAGAACCTGTCTAACTTTCAATAGTTCACTAAATTCCTGAGTTTTCAGCGCTGATGCATTAATAGCTGCATAGTTTAATGAGTTAAACTATATTTTACGACTCAGTGTCTGGAAACTCCAAATACCCAGGAATCGTCTCGTCATTCCATTTCTGCAATCATAATTATAATCTCCATACTGCATCTACATAAAGTCAATAAGAATTCAATGTTATTTATCGTCGAATCTTTTAAACATCGCTCATGCGGACGGGATTACGTGCGATGCGGCAAAAAAAATGTACCTACCCAATATAGGCATCATTTTTCCACTACGCTGAATCAACACTCGAGCAGTCGAGCCATTCATCGGCGCAATGAAAATATTGGATCGTTTATCTTTTTGTATTCCATTCCCAAACCTTTCGGTTTACTCGGTGTGTGAGCGCGAATATGTCCGCTGACAGTATTCATTTATGCAACAACTAAAAGGATACGTATTCGCTGATATGTGAAATCACTATTTTGTTTGATGGAGCTGAGCTTTTCAATTTTATTTTTGAGTATTCTGCTATGATATGGATTGGATTGTTTGTTTGTACATGTTTGAAATGAGTTTTTGTATTTATGCTGCTTGTAATTTTGAGTGGGGTTTAAATTAATATGTACATTGGTAATGTTGGTACCTACGGGATTCTGGTATGAAGAAATAGGTAAAAACAGATAAACAGAATAGGTATACACAACTTAAGGCGCTGTACTTAGTCAAAATAGGCTTCACTAAACAGTTTTTTAGCCAAATGTATACTTATTAGAGCAGCTAAAAAAATATATGTTAATCTTGATCATATTTATGGGTGGACCATTGTGTTCAAAACACGTTTTCGGTAAATTTTCTCGATAAAAAAAAAACATAAAATAACCATTTAAATTGAAATTGTAGCAATTGTAACTGTATTATTTATAAACAAATCTTGATATTAATAATAACAGTGATGTAATATATAATAATAAAGGGAACTGTTGTTTTTATTTATCGATTGGAATAAGATATTTGTTAGGATTAATGTATTTAATGATAAATAACTCGAACGAGTCGAACGAAACGTCGCGCCATCGCGGCGTCTTTTCGCTTCTCTTTCATTTCTACGCGGAGTCGTCTATTCACCGCGCCTTAACGTCACACCTATGTTTGAGTCCTAACTAAGTAAAAACTAACTAACTAAAAAAAACCGGCCAAGTGCGAGTTGGACTCGCGCACGAAGGGTTCCGTACCATTATCTCATAAATTGCCAAAAAAAACACGTTTGTTATATGGGGGCCCCACTTAAATATGTATTTCATTCTGTTTTTAGTATTTGTTGTTATTGCGGCAACAGAAATACATCATCTGTGAAATTTCTAGCTATCGCGGTTCATGAAATACAGTCTGGTGACAGACAGTGGAATAATAGGTTCCGGTTTTTACCCTTTGGGTACGGAACCCTTAAAAAATCAAAAATCCCGACTTCTTAAGAAGCGAACTAAAAAGACGTAAACAAGAAGCAAATCATTTTGTGCAGTCGGAGGATACATATTCGCGAGCTGGCTGACCAAAGAATCATCAAAATCGGCCAACGCATTTGGTTTCTAGAACGCCACATAGGAACAAACATACATAGACTGATAAACACATTACCCTCCTTCGGCAGTCGGATAAAAAGGGGACGAGCCCATTGTCGTCAATAAATCCAGATTCTGGTCTATACTGAGAAATTCCAGATGAAAAACCCGTTTTTGCTTTGCCCGACCGGGAATGGTACCTAGGACATTGACAAACAAAAACTCATGCTTGCGATTACCAGATTGGTCTATCGCAAGCACGAGGAAGTAATTTCTGCTTGGTTGTAGTTGCTAGATCGCGGCGCAGTGTTGTCCATATACGCTTAGCCATTTATTACCGGCTATCACATCAATATAATACTTACACACTTATCTACAAAAATTCTATCAACATAATTTTAGAAACAGTTATCTAGGTACCTATTGAAAATTTATCGGTACACCAACACACCCTCCAGAACCTACAATATTTGCAAAAGCATTACTTATTTTGAAGAGATATCCATATCGAACTCTCCTGAACCAAGAATCGAACCTCCGATCCAAGGTCAGCTGCGCAACCACTAGACTTTACGACGAGGTTTCGCGAAACGAGGTTAGGCATAATTATAATGAATTTTAATTTCGAAATTTCGCTATTTCCAATTATTATGTAACTTTGTGTAAAAAGAAATAAAAGTTCCCTTTTATTTATTTTAGCGAAATGTTTGCTTATTATACAGCTAACGCCATCTGTCATGCAGTAGCTAAACTCGCGCACAACCACGCAGTCAGTCATCTTTGAACTGGTTTCAGCTACTGAACACTAGATGGCGTTAAATTAAATTTTACAAATAACCTTTGTTTGTAAAATTAGTGTCACCAAAAATATGACAATACAATTTTATTCAGACTCAAATTGAGAGCTACTGCAGTACTCACTTACTTATCTTCAGATGTTTTTTTTTATCTTTCAATTATTTAAACAAATCATTTTGAGGATGGTGCCAGATGACACCACGCGTGCCTATTCCTGCTATGGTGACAATTTCTGTTTCAAAGGGTTACTGTGTATGGTCACTATGTGCACGTGGTCTTTTATGGCCAAGTAACCTAACTTTGATGTGAAATTACGTGCACATTGCCGACCATTAAGGGTCCCATGATCTGATTAAGAAGCTGGATAGGCTGTAGGCATCATTCCGCAGTATAAAATACTCTTGTTACCACAATAGTTACTTAATGATAAGAAATAAAAAGCAAGTTAAATTTTTAAATAATTTATGTTTCATCTTACAAAACCCAACTACCAAACCATAGAAATATAAAACTGATAATAACTTGATTAAGATAATTTAAATATTAATTAACATTACATTTAAAAACGTAAACATTGTTTACTATCGAATCACAGATGTCAAGAAGTCTAAAATTTAAACAAGCAAATGTTTAAAGTTTTACTTTGTGATATTTAATAAAATATTAAGTCTTTAAGACTATGGTCTTAAAGACTTAATATTAATAGAATTAACTACCTACACGTTTAAACGCAAAAAAAAAATTAAAATATTCTCATATTTACCCCGGTTGCAAACTGAGAACTAAGCTAATGGCGGAAATACACTTTTTCTCGTGGCGTGCGCTTTCTAACGCAGTTGATTGGCTACAAAACTCTTTGTGTTAAAAATAAAGAAAGAAAGAAAGCAGTCTGCGCACACACATGTATGAAAAACAACCTCAGCTAAGCTATAGCTAAGCTAAAACCAAACTAAGCTTAGCTCTTGCTCTGCAACCGGAGTTAGCGCATATTTGAAAATCAGATCTATAATATGTCATGAAGGAGAGTATTAATCGTACTATTATTCTATTTTGTAGCATTCTATTTTTAAAGTGGTACAAAAATTATGAGAAGTAAGCACGACACAATGAGGTTTCATTGGTAAATAATTGTCATACAAGCTTTCAATGACTGGGACGTTTAATAACCTGTCTGTAAATGCAATAAATAGGTATAAAATGATGCAATTATATCAAGGTAACCTTTACTTTGTGTCGCACTGTATTAAGTAAATAACAAAAATGGACCCATGTCAGTCTTAGATTGAGAAAACCGGAATGTAGCACTTACATACCTTTATAGTTTATAGAGTTCTCTTAAGAATAAAAAATATAAGTTAAAAGTTCATGATTCCATTATAGATTCAAATAATAAAATTCAAATAATAATATTCCTAAATTAAGATAATACAACCTTTTCGAAATTTGCTATTTTTTAATTTTCTAGAAATTTTACTTTGAGCATTAGAGTATCACATTTTAACATGTTATGTTGCCATTTATGTACCTATCCCACATAGTACCTAAGGGGCTAAAAACAAGCTTGTATTTAGATAAAGTATAGATAATTTTTTCATGATTTATCAGAAAGGAACCTAAAAAACTTATAGCAAAAATTATGTCTATATCTTCCTGACTGCAACAAACAAACATTTTAGTCAGCAGAGGTAGATCTTCAAATGCTGTAAGATAGCCTCCTAAAAATTAAAGATACTTATAAGCAATTTCTATTTTAATAAGGCCTTAAGCACCTTTAAAATAAGGCATATTTTTCGCTTTAGGCAAAATTCGCGTTTACTGTCTTCGTTCATCCTTATGATGTATCCTTAAGTTTAGAAGATCCGCATAGTGTTGGCACAGCCGTGGTTCATGCGGTACTGTACGTACATCATGCCAGAGTTGTGCCAGTAGTAGAGCGCGCCTAGTACCAGCACATGCCACCATTGGTGAGAGTGGCCGATGTAGTCCACCTTGCCGGGGAACCAGCGTTCTGGCACCTGGACAATCATAGATTATTTAATAGTTAAAATGTTTTTACCAATTTATTAAGAGTTTAAGGCCGGGTTTCGCAACGCTAAATTATCGCAAAATTAATGTGACAAATTGTCAAGCACGACTTATCTGCTGTGATCAGTTGAATGAATTTCCAACAGCCAATCACAGCAGATAACCGGCGATTATTCGTCGATTACGTTAACAGCCTGATAATCGAGTGTTGAGAAACCGGGGGTATAGTATTATTAATAACTGGCTTCTGCCAAAAAGTTGAAAAGTATCCCACAAGAGGTAAGGTACTAGCGGGATAAAAAAGCCCATGTTTTCCATCCAGGACATGGTCTATTCGTATTCAAAATAACTACCAAATCTGTTCAGTTGTTGGGGTGTGATTGGTTACAAACATACACTTACTTTGGCATTTATATCATGAGTAGGTAGTAGGATAGAATGAAAAGAATTAATTGAAATATCGATGACAATGATAGAAGTAATAATATGTTATGCAGATGATCTCTCGCTGGTGTTCGAACACTTAAGTAGTACGTCCATACAAGTTCTAGGTATCATCGAAATGGCATATAAAGGAAAAGTTGACCTTGGTGATAGATTCTAAAAATATCGTGAATTTTTGACGACTTTTTGTTGGTATGTATTTATTTAATAAATGGTGGTAACTGACTATTTCATACCTACTTAGTGACGCGCAAAACTACAAGGTCGCTAAAATAGCAAAAATCCGGCCAAGAGCACTCGCTCTCGAAGGGATCCGTACCATTATCGCAAAGAAACGATGATGTTTGTTGTATGGGAGCCCCCACTGAAATATTTATTTCATTCTGTTTTTAGTGTTTGTTGTTATAGCAGCAACAGAAATACATCATCTGTGAAAATTTCAACTATCACGGTTCATGAGATACAGCCTGGTGACAGACAAACGGTCCGTGGAGGCTTAATAATAGGGTCCCGTTTTTACCCTTTGGGTTCGGACCCTACAAACTATCTACTTATATGCATACATCAACATTCAGGCCCAGAGAGCAGTGGTGGCCCACTGGTATCGGCCGCCACTTTCAAGTTATAGGTCGTGGGTTCGAGCCCAGGCAGGCGCTTTACTTTGTGTAAATTATTTCATCACCACTGCTCTCAAAACGGTGAAGGAAAACATCGGGCCCGCGTGGTGGTTTACGGCCCATTCCCTCTCACAGAGAGGTGGCCTATGTCCCAGCATTGGGAACATTAATAGGCTGATGATGTGATCAACATCCATACGTACCTAGGTACGTACTTTTAAAACAGATTCAAATTATATTCTACGAATAGAATAGAAATGAAGATTTTATACTACATAGTCATAAAAACTAATATCGGCTAACAATCAATTAACAAGTATTAAAATTAGCATATAACCCCAGTTCAGTGCGAGTTTTAACTTTAGCATACAATTACTACAGTATTGACCTTTAAACATTCCGATATATACGGTCACTTAAATCGTGTCCACCAGAAACAAGTCGCATTCTTTACGTACACCGTCGCCCCAGTAGGATTATATTGTGATAATGAGATTATTTCTTGTACAAGTTACATAGAATTACCTCCACTTAAATTCATACATATATGATACATACTAATATAATAAAGCGGAAGAGTTTGATCGTTTGTTTGAACGCGCTAATCTCTGGAACTACGGAATCGGAATTGAAAAATTCCTTTTGTGTTGGTTAGCCATTTATCGAGGAAGGCTATAGCCTATATAATATCACGCTACTACCAATAGGAGCAGAGCATCAATTAAAAATGTTGTAAAAACGGGGCATATTTATTCCTTTTCAGAGCTTCCGCTGCGTGCGCTGTGTACAATCATGGATGTAGGGTAGAGTAGGTAGGTAGATAGGATAGGGTAGGGTAGGGTTGGTTAGAGTAGGCTAGGGTAGAGAAGGGTAGGATAGAGTACGGAAGGGTAGAGTGAGATAGGGTAGGTAGGTCTGTAGGATAGAGACGGTTGGTAGGAAGGGTAGGTGGGTAGGTAGGTTAGGCCGGTAGTTAAGGTAGGGTAGGTTATTAGTGCAGGGGATTAGAGTAGGGTGGGTAGCCAATTGACGGGAGCGAAGCCGCGGGGGACCTATCTACTCGTAAACAGAGTAACAGATTTTCCAAACGTTGGGATCGGATTCTAGTCTAGCCGGATGCAGCAGAATAGCAGTATTTCACATGGACCGACTACCTATCAGACTTCCACAACCCAGTAACTGGTTAAAATGATACCCAATGGGTAGCAAGATTTAGGTAGACAGTTTAGTAGTTACAGCGGATGTTTTTGTCTCTGAAGTTGAGCGCAAGACCCTGCGCAGTATCTATTTTTGTGTCAATGTTGAAGTTGAAGATAGCATTGTATAACTATCTCATTTACTCGCTTACGTTTGTCGCGTCGTCTTATCTCGCTTACTCTATGCAGTATACTCGCTAAAAACCAACGACGATATAACCACTTGACGGCGCATACAGTGCCCCGACGCTCGAAAACTATTAGTATTTTGTCGCCTATGTAAAGGCTTCGGTACTAGTAACCATTTTAGTTGTGTCCAGTTATTAGACCTGTATGCACGCTAAATAAATACAAATTGTTTTATCTTTTTATTGCAATTATAACGCATAAAAATGCCCTCATGCGCCGTAAAGGGGTATGGGAAACATGCCAAGACATCTAGTTACAAAAAGGATGGCATAACTTTTCATCGGTAAGTAAACAGTACGAAAATTATTTTTTATTTAATCAGATTATGAGACACCGCAGGGATCTAGTTAAAATGGTGGATGGGGTAAACGAGCACAATTTTGAGTCCCGCGTTGATGTCTTTTGGAAAAGTCTCGCTCTTTCACTAGACAATTCTAATGCTTCTATCCCTTTCTCTCCCTTTGTACTTTTATCGTAAATATCTGTGCTGTTACTTTTAATAGCTGAAGTCGATATCGATAATAATAAAATTAAACTTAATAAAAAATGTATGAAAAAATATCTATCTACTTTTAACCGACTTAAAAAAAGGAGGGTGTTCTCAGTTCGTCGAATTTTCTTATGTATTATGTTCCCGGATTACTCGTAGACGGCTTGTTGACCGATTTGGAAAAATACTTTTTGTTTCTCTATGTCCCCGACACACATATTTATATTTGTAATTGATTGATTTTTATTAAATAATATTTATATGATTTTAATTGAGTATTTTTAATAATGTTAAAATCCATTTTATCGATATCGACAATTTTCCCTTAATCGAGTTGATCAACCCTAACGATAGCCATACCTACGCAACTTACTTTGAACTGACCAATTGCAGCCGCGCGTTCTTCCTCGTCTCCCGGCCCGCGGTAGTGAGTCGTGTGCTTCGAAGAAATCGGCCTATAAGCTCTCTAGTGGTTATATTCTCTTTGCTAAAAACTGTTTCTTGCGCAATGGTTCGCAGAGCCAACTCCAGAGACACAAAGATCCGCTGTGACTACTATAGCTCCGTGTAAATTACTGTTACGCAGCGGAATTTGTAATGCAGTTAGGCAAAAGGCTGTTGCAGTTATGCAGTTTGATATTGAAGAGCCATTCAAATTATGGACAACGTACCTTGAAGGCGTATATCACGAAGGCAGTCCCACTGATGACATACATCCCTATGACTCTAGGGAAGAACATCTGAAATAACACATTATTAGATTTATTATATAATATCAATCTTATACCTTTAAACGAGCAATTCTTGTATATATATAGTATATGTATACATACAATCTATAGAGTTTCGGTAGTCAGAAACCTGGAATAGTCTTAACAAGAAATATAGTGTTACCCGATGTTATTGAGATCAAGTAGACTCTATGCATATATTCTCGTGTTAAGGCTCTTTCAATTTAGACGTTTCGTGTCGGACTGCTGCGCCGCCGCAGCGTTGTGGGTATCGTTCTGCGCACGACCCATTGATTTTTAGGGTTCCGTACCCAAAGAGTAAAAACGGGACACTATTACTAAGACTCCGCGGTCCATCTGTCTGTCACCAGGCTGTATCTCATGAACCGCGATAGCTAGACCGTTGAAATTTTCACATATGATGTATTTCTGTTGCCGCTATAACAACAAATACTAAAAACAGAATAAAATAAATATTTAAATGGGGTCCCATACAATAAATGTGATTTTTTACAAATTGGTAATGGTTCGGAATCCTTCGTGCGCGAGTCCAACTCGCACTTGGCCGGTTTTTTTCCATACAATGTATGCACACACATAGTCGTCCTGCAGTGGTGCGTGCGCGGCACCGGCGCCACACAGCTCCCTTGGTGTATAAATTGTATGAAAAAAAAAACAGCCGGTCGTGTGCAGTACGAAACCCGCACCCCTGCCGCTGGTCTTCGAACGTCTAAATTGAAAGAACCCTTAGGCGAGACAGGAAGATGGCCCCAACCTATTTGGCAAAAGACTCGGTCGCGGCGGCCTTATTAAACTATTTTACAAGCTTTTTATTAACTTGCAATGTATGTATGTAAGTGTGATTGGGTCAAATCCTGCAACTGGATTTTAAAGCAGTTATCCTTAACCGATTAAGATGAAATTTTGCATACACGTTTGGTTTGGATGACAATAATGCACGGTAAGCTTGATTAAATAAAGTTTTCTTTAAATAAGAAAAAATATTAATTTGGCTATTTAAAGTTACTGACCTGTACCATGGGGTTATCGAACCCTCCCAAAGTGTACGTCCAGTGCAGCGTGGGCAGTACTCCATAGGCTGCCCAGCCGATGAACACACACATCTTCACCGGGTATGGAACACCCAGCTTTGGTATCTGTAGCACCATCGCCACCACGAAGATTACTGTCACTGACGTCATGTAGAAGGTTTTTAGCTCCTGGAATGATAAAACAAGTTTTTAGAATACTTTCATTTGACCAATCTTAACTAAAATTGAGTCGGTTAAAAAGGGGTAAAATTGCATATCGCTTTGTGGGATCAGGAGGTTATTTCCTAGATCCTAGAAGTCTCAATCCGATTTCGAAAATTCCTTCACTACTACAACGCTGCATTATCTCAAGAGGTGACATAGACTTCTTTTTTAATCAACTTCAAAAAGGGAGAAGGTTCTGAATTCGTCCGTATCTTCTTAGGGTTCCGTAATCAACAAGGAACCTTTTGGGCTTTTTCACACGGCCCGGTTGCCGAGTAGCCAGCGCCGGGTACCCGGCGGAGAATGTATAGCCGTGTACACCGGTACGTGTGAAAGCTAACGTACAGGGCTATACATTCGCCGCCAGGTACCCGGCACAGGCTACCCGGCAACCGGGGCGTGTGAAAAGGCACTTACAGTTTCGCCATGTCCGTCTGTCCGTCCGTCCGTCCGTTCGCAGCTTAGCTCAAAGACTCTTTCTTAGTAGAAAGCTATAATTTGGCATGGATATAATAATAAAATCATGGAAAAAGCTTTTTTTTGGGTACCTCTTTTACACGTAAAGTCGGTACGACCACGTAAATATTACGGGTCTGTGAAAACCATTTTTCGATTCAGGGATCCGTTTGCGTAAAATTAAGATTTAAATTGCTATTTTTTGTTAGACTCAAGTGCCCCCCGTGTGTCAGCTAAATGGTTGCTATTCGATATGTGAAAAAATTCACAGCAGTAGTATATATAATGAAATTAAAAGGAAAACTATCACAGCTAAGACAGCTTTATAAGTTTCGAGTAATAGTCAACCAATTTATAAAATGTACTTAAAACAATTCAATTAAAACCAACAAGAAAAGTAACAATTTTGTATATTGGGGACAACAGTTTTCGAACGGCAAACTTAATGTTGTCCCTTCGTTAGAGCAATGTTCGGTGCTTTCATTGTTTATGAAAGTTAAGTAATGCTACCTATTTATTTTGGTGAATGTAGAAGTTTATAGGGAACTCTCTGTGGGGGAGTCAGACTCGCACCTGGCCGGTTTTTTTTATGTATGTTCCCCGATTACTCAAAAACGCCTGGACCATCAACTCATTTTAAAGGGTTACAGGTGGTCCCATACTCATCAGGTCAGGATCTGATGATGGGATTGCATACAAATCGAGGGAACTCTTTAAATATTATAGGTATACATATAGCGATTTTGGTATTTTCATCAACAATGCAATCTTTTGCACTCAGAAAATTATTGTTTGGTGAAGTGGAACTTATGAAGAAGACCAAAGATGGCCACTGGAACTCCTTAATGATAAATATGTCACGGGTATAAGATATCTCGAATAGTTAACCTGAAGCAAATACTTATAAATAAATGGTACTGATGAAAATGGTACAATTGAACTGATTTGATGATGAAGCCGGAAGATAGGCACTGGAACGCCGAAATAAAAAAGTATTCTTGTCGTGTTTGGGCTTACCTATTGGAATCCTCATGAGATTTACTTTGGCTATAAATGATTTTATTAGTAATTTGAGGTACCAAAACTAAAAAGGGAAAATAAAAAACCTTTTAACAAAAAAAATATACCTACTGACTTCCAAAACAAAACATTACAGAGCGGACACAAAAAAAAGCAAAAATAACTTTCTTTTCCGAAGTCGGTGTCGAAAAACGAAAAACAAAAGGTACCACAGACACCGACTTCCGAAAGGAAAGTTATTTTTGCTCTTTTTAGTGTTTTGCTTTGGAAGTCAGTTTATTTTTTGAAAAAAGTTTTAATTTTTCTTTTTAGTTTTGGTACTCCATCACTAAAAAGTGAGCAAGTTCTATAGTAAGGACTATACTACTACTACTATAGTAGGATTGACAAAATACCCATAATAACTCAATTTACACATTCGTGCTGTTTGTCGTTAAAGAGTTCGGTTGTATGTAACATCTTGAAAACTGCTGAACCGAATTTGATGAAACTTATACTGTTCGATATGTTGAGAGATACCTTACCCAATAAAAAATAAAGTATGATCACGATCCGATAAGTAGTTTCGAAGATGGGCGTGGACATATACAAAGTTACAAACCATACAAACATACAAATTATACAAACAAACGAAAGATGAGACTTGACCGCGCCTCCCGCGCTCTGTCCGCCGCCCGTCCAGATGACGCACGGTCCTTTCCCGCACGCAGACCTCATACCGCTAAAGAGACCTATTTTATAATCGTCCACTGCGCAAGTCGAACCAGTGGTGTGTCAAGACTCATCTTTCGTGGCACGCACTGTACATACATTCACTTATGACATTTGGCACACGTGTTTAGCAGCCCACATAAGTAACAATATTTTGCATATCCAACAATATTACATACATACGTATCGAATTGATTACCTCCTTTTTTTAGAAGTCGGTAAAAAACATGTTGCATGAACGTAGACAAAGCAAAAGGGGTACAGTCTTTTCACACCTACGATTATATACGATTTTGCAAAGTGATCATTATTTTGTTAATCATAAGATTGGTTTTAAAGGTGAAAGGACTGTATGTTGGTCATTGAACAAAACGTCAGATTCAAACAAACAGTTTTCTTTTGTTCTGAATTACTTAGAATAGGTATAGGTGTAGTGTACACACACTAAATAAGTCTATAAATAGAATGAATAAATAAACAAGTAGGTATTTTTTGTTGTATTGGGGTAATAACCTGAGTTGGGATTGAATTGTCAGAGCTAAGGATCATTTACTTGAATTACTGTACCTACTTACAGGTTTTATATTAAGAAATACGAATTCTACGGTTAGAGGGCAATTGTGAGGTTGGCGCATTAATTTTATTCAAGTTGAATTTTGATTGAATAAGATTCTGCGTTGTTTCTATGCAAATATAATTCTGCAAAGTCAAGGATGCCTTTGATATTTGCCAGTAAATATACATTTATTACCCGGCTGCCGAAGGAGGGTTATGTGTTTATAAGTCTATGTATGTCTGTAGGTTTGTTTGTTCCTATGTGGCGTTCTATAGACCAAACGCGTTGACCGATTTTGATGATTCATATGTCAATCGATTCGTCTTAACCTTGCGAGTGACACTGGCTACATTAAAATTGGAATATTGAAAAACGGTGGGTTTTGGGCGCCATATTGTGGGGCCTCATTTTTTTATCTGCCAAACCCATCGTGTGGGGTATCTAAATAAAAGGTTTTAAGAGGAGATTTCAAAATTATATATTTTAATGTAACTAATTCGAAAAAAAATATGCTAACTAAAAATTTATGAATAAAAAAGTTAATTCTAAAAATCTAAAAACCCGACTGCTTAAGAAGCGAACTAATTAAAAATAACAATAAACCCGACTTCTTAAAAAGCGAACTAAAAAGATGTAAACAAGAAGAAAATCATGCTGTGCAGTCGGAGGATACATCTGGTTTTGGTCAGCCAGCTCGCGCATATGTATCCTCCGACTGCACAGCATGATTTTTTTTCGCTTTTTAAGCAGTCGGGTTTAACGTTATTTTAAATATTTTTCTATTTTTTTTAGATATAGATACATTTAAACATATAAGTGTCATATATTTTTGAAATCACCTTTTAAAACCCTTTATTTTGATACCTCTCACGATGGGTTTGGAAGAAAAAAAAATTGAAACCCCCACAATATGGCACCCAAAACCCACCGTTTTTCAATATCCCAATTTTAATGTAGCCAGTGTCACTCGCAAGGTTAAGACGAATCGATTGACATATGAATCATCAAAATCGGTCAACGCGTTTGGTCTGTTTTTCGTTTTTTTTTTAATTTCATTTATCTAAGAACACTTGTGCGGTGAAGACGTATCTAACGATGTCTTAATAATAAATAAATCCGTCTAGCAGTTTGAAATAAAGAATATAACATACATATAAACATACACACAAGATACGCACGAAAAACATAACCCTATCCATGCAGTTGGGTAAAAACAAAATACTTCAGTATATAGCTAGCCCTAGTTAGTGTATATCCGCATAATAATGCCAGGCACACACGTGATGATAAATTGCATCAATTTAGATGTGCAAACTACTGTACCGTACTTCCTCTGTAATATTTTTTTAAACATGCTAGATAAGATCATTATCTATCTCCTAAGCCTTGAAAACAAAGTAAACAAACGCTCCAGTGAACTAAAAACTTTTTACAAAAAAAAACAACCGACTTCCAAATAAAAACACTACAAAACTGAAAAATGAACTTCAATTTCGGCAGTCGGTGTTCCTGTTTTCCTTTCTTCGTTTTTTGACACTGCCTTCTAAAATTGAATTTATTTTTTTGGCTTTGTAGTATTTTTATTTGGAAGTCGGTTGTATTTTTTTTTTGTAAAAAAGTTTTATATTTTTTACTTTTTAGCGGTACATAATGGACAAGTTCTATAGTAAGGTACCTATAATGCCCACAGTGATGCCAGTACAGATTACCCGAATAACATGTGACTTGAACGTGGTGAACCGTACACTCCGTACCCGTCTTGAGCATACTGGCGTGATGGTATGTGATTAAATAGTGTAAACGATAAACAGACATGATACAGCAGATTTGCTGTTATTGATTGAAGAGTTCTGTTGTATATCTCCGAAGTTCTTCATCAGAAATTTACTTTATTTAAATGGGACCATTTCGGAATAAATTTGTTTCGAACGAAAAAATAATTTTGCAAATCCGTTTATATGGAGTTATATTATGCCCGAACAAAAAAAAAGTATGAACATCCGAATTGAGAAACTCTTCCTTTTAGCATTTATCAATTCTAACTGTAACTTTACGAAATGATCGTGAATCAATTACCTACTGTTGTTTTAATTTTTAAAACAACAGTAATTGATTCACGATTATTTTCATGATTCAGATCGAAGTGTATATTTGATACTTCTTCTTAGAAAGGAAGACAATTGAAGAAAGAAGGCATGATATTCCATAAACTAAGTTACAAAACGGTCAACAAACGCATAGTTATTTTGATTTGTAAAGATGAAGATTAAGGTGTAAATACTGTCCTCTGTGACCCAAACAAATATGCAACAAAAAGTGACCTACGCGCTGCCACCGAGAATATCGTGGAAGGGATAAAGTTCTGGGCGGAAAAATCTAAATTAATATCGAGTCAGCGATAGGACGTAGAAGTGACTGTCACCACGCAATGCCGATATGCAGGCTAAGTACAGCTAATCCTACATTCAAACCACGCATTTCCTACATGGGTGGTCCATTAAATTACCTCATCTAACGTAATTAAATCGATAACACTTAAATAACAATTTAAATTCGAGTAAACGCACTAGGATGGTATGAGAAGGTCATCGCTTTGTTTTGCAACTAGATTTACAAAAGGTGGACTCTACATGCATACTTATAGGTCTCATTGAGTCGCATCGTGTATACCGATCCTAATGACCGAGCTCTTGACCTTAAAATATTTACGAAACAAAGAAATTAAATATGTGCACATATTGACAGTTTTGATTCACTAATCATTTTGATCACGTTTTGATTAAAATTTACGTCAGCGCAACGGTTGTGGAAAACCCACGTGTTTCTTTTTCAAGTATGTACTTACTTTATATTTATATATAGTACTACTAACAGGTCTGAAGATAATAAGCTATTACAAGACTAGTTGTCCTCAATGACAGTAGGTAAACATTCAAAGATAATGTTAATTAAAACAAGTTCAATTAGAAGAGATGCACTTTCAGCGGTAAAGATGTGCTTATCAAATATTTTGAGCTGACATATGAAATTGCTACTGCATCCGTGCTTAACCATTTGCATACATAAATTCTGGCTTTCGAAAAAGGCCTCAACTGCTACGGCTCACTCGTATGTCTATGCTTTGTTAGCAGCGGGCGGGGGATGCTCTTCCTTCGCGCCTCAGGTTTTTATATATGTCACAGTTAAAGCCCGTTTTTCTTTAAAACTAGTTTTTACTAAATGCCTTTGTTAAAACTATGATCTAGTCAAAACTAGAATTTACCACTGGAATATTTGAGTTTCAGATAAAGCTAGTTGTCACTCGGAGCTTTAGCTAAAACTAGCACTAGAGAAACTAATCATGGACCAAGTGATTAATCAGGGCACTATGTATAATGCCCGGGCATTATGAATCTAGTCAAGTCAAATCGGGCAATGTAATGAATACTGATTTATATTTCTATATTTATCACATTGTCAGGTCATTATGAATATTGCTACGTAACGGTTGGGCATAACCAGGATAATTATGGTCAATGAATTAGTTCAAGAGCGAGCGAAGCGAGCTCGGGAGATTAGGGCACCACGACACGGATAGGTTTGGTTCGAAGGAAATGACAGGAGCTGAAGTGAGCGAGCAACTTTAGGTCCTGCAGACAGAAATAGAAGCCCTGCGTAGCGGGGCTCCGTCGACTTTCTTGCTTAAATAGTAATCGTACTTACCTTTTCTATGTTAAAACCAATGTCAACATTAAAATATAACATTATAATATTTTATCACATTGTCTACTCATACTGGGCATTAAAACTGATATTCAATTTTGAGCATTAGTCAATTCTAGTTTTAACAAAGGCATTTAGGAAAAACTAGTTCTAACTAGTGAAACGCGTTCTATCTACCTATAACTGGTTTTAACTGTAACATATTCACTCTTTAGCTAGCAGCCAGACTACGTGAAGTCGGGGATCCACGCAAAGGCATTTTTGATTATTCTATGATGTTGACTTCTATTTATCCTATTAGCCTGTTATGCGAAGGCCCACTGCTAGGCGAAGGCCTCCCGGCTTCATTTACCACAAACTTCTGTTCTCTGCCATTGGTTTGATATTCTAATGTTGACATGAAGTAGACAAACATAAGCACAGAAACACAATATATATTATAATAATAATATAATAATTTAGTTCAAATGTATTCAAAACGCAATAAGTAATTTGCAATTTCTGAAATCCCGCGATTTAATCGTCATGTTTATGATTCCGGGATTTTAAAGGAGGTATTATCAACTCTATGTTACTTACTTTCTTGAACTTTAGGTAAATATACTCTACCTATATTCCGATCTCTGCTTATTAGAGACACCAAATCTAAGGTGCTATTGAAGAAATCATAATGCAACTGTACCTAATTGGACAAGCAATTATATCAACTCTAGAGAGGCTAAAATTGCGTGTTACTTACCTACCTTCATCTTAGATAAACGCCTTTTTTACTAAAAGTTGTAACTTTTAGTAAAAAAGGCGTAATGCGTAATGACATGGGTTATTAAAAATATGACAGCCAGACTTTCAATATTAGGAAGCGGAGAGAGATGCGGAGAATACTGTCTTATAACTTCTAAGTTAGGGTTGCCAACCGAACTCTAATAAGAAGTCTGTATTCTATTTCCATTAGGCGTTGTATTCTATAATATACAAACACATTAGAGTATGTTAAATACTCTATTAATTAACTCACATATACTCACACACATACTTACCCACCCATACACGCATTTGATTTAATTTAAGTTATTGTTAATTTATGTAGTTTAGTTTTAGCATACAAATTTTATTATATGTTTTCCATTTTGTATAATACAACTTGCTATGGAAGAACGGACTCTCCTTATACAGACTCTATCTGCCTAAAAGGACACATGTTTATACCTAAACTTGTTTTACCAATAAACTATGTATATTTATTTTATTTATTTCACTGTAACTTTGAATTTATTTAAATGAATTCCTGTCAGTTCACTGAGAGTTTTTGTCTCTTCTGTCATAATTACAATGCAACGAGAAGCCAAAAACAGTGCTTCATTGAAATTGATTTTTGGCAGGCGAGCAACGAAAAATGCTTATGTTTCGCAAAACAATAAAATGTACATACTCTTTTTTATAAGTCTGTACTCTTTGTTTACGTTCTCTTAAATCAGACTCTTAAAAAACATAACCTTTTCATCAAAAAAAGTTAGCTAACCCTATTCAGAGTGGTAAGTCACGTTTTCTTGCAAACAAGAAAATTCATAAAAATCACGTGTCTTCAACTGTGCGTGGCTCTTATGTTAAGATTTAATTGACCGTCTCAAACTGAAGTATTGTGACTATACTTTCAGGTCAACGATCATTAAAGGCTTTAACAAAGAATATGTTACTCGCAAAAAAGCGTAAGTTCAACAACTCAAATTGATTCTGCACAAAAAAGAGCATTACTGAGAAACCAGTACATACTTTCATTTTTGTGACAAGCAAAAGTAACGTGGCAATAACGAATGAAAATACAACTATAAGATGTGCCAGCCTATCTGTCCATTCATCAAATAATCAAAGCATCATTAAACTTCATTAAATTATACTACAGATGGTTCAAAGTGCACTCAATCGCATAGTAAGGAGTAGAAAAGTTGGTTTTTGTACCGAAATTGTAGCAAATGAGATGCGGTCTTAGTGAAAGTAAACCAACTTCAGATACGCACAGGTTTTTGTGATATTTTTGTATGGACCATTCAGAGACAAGCAAGAGTTGCTTTCTCTTTTACTGTAAGTCAAATATAGGAACCGTATATTGTCATTGATTAACGTCTAGGCATCTTGCAGCACAACAAGTCTTGTGAATGAGATTTAATGTCTTAGAATGCATTGTTTATAATTCCAGCGATTAGGATTTTTTTTTCTGAAGTACGTAAATCGGATTGTTGAAAATTTTTCACGGACGATATGAAAATAAAATGTAGTTTTTAGGGTTCCTTACACAAAGAGTAAAAACGGGACCCTATTACTAAGACTCCGCGGTCCGTCTGTCTGTCTGTCTGTTCCAGGCTGTATCTCATGAACCGTGAGAGCAAGACAGTTGAAATTTTCACAGATGATGTATTTCTGTTGCCGCTATAAAAACAAATGGCTACCTTCACTAAACCAGTCAGCGGTGTCGCACGCGAACACGCGATCACAAGACCATAATTGAGGCGCCACGTGGAATAAACAGCGCGCACAATATGGCATTAAGTTCTTGTTTCACTATGTCCGGAACACATAATTATCGACCCACCAGGTTAATTAAAAATGAAACAATCTCACCGTGAAAAACATATGTGTAGTGAATATGGAGTGAACTGAGTTCACTAAGGTGGAATTTGAAGTGACATTTCGTCTTAAGCTCACTGTACCCAGTTCCGTCTTTACCATAGCACAAGGGGGCCAAGGGCACAAGGGGGCCAAGGGCACATGGGGCCCTGGGCCCCGGTTCATTAGGGTTCCCAAATTTCATGAGATAAAAAAAAACTCAGAATAAAATATAGTAAGCTGGAATGGATGTGAAAGATAGTCCGCATTATTTACATAGATAGACGAGTATTCTATGCATTTCATATTACCAGCCATCTTGTTTGGTAGGATTAAGCAAGTAGACAGGATCATCATCATCAGCCTTTTGAAGTTTCCACAGCTGGGACGCAGGCCTCCTCTCTGTGAGGAAGAGAGAGGGAATGGGCCTTAATCCATCACGCGGGTCCAGTGCGGATTGGTCGATGTCACTTCTCACCGAATTTTTGGTTCAAGAAAAGGATAATTAACGTTATATGCAGAAAGTACGGCGCATAATAATTTGACAACGGAGCCCTACAAAATGTTACCGCTTTCCATCTTTCCGGGGCCTTTTGCCCTTTATAAGTAACATGGTGTGCCTTGAGGCCCCCGTATGAATTAAGACGGCCCTGACTGTACCCAAGCTTTCTCGGTGACTTCTACAGAATAGACCAGCAGAATTTTTATGTAGTTTCTGTTTCCTTTGAAGCGGTGACGTGCAGGAATCGATAATATTTGGTCAATAAGAATTTCTAAAAGGATTTCAACCAATATTATTGGTCGATTCTTGCACGGCCGCTCTGTTAAGTTTGTGTCTGGGAGAACGCAGATGAAGTGAAGGTTGTTCATCTTCTTTCGTGGCGATGCTTAACTCGCAAATTGCAGAGCCGATAAAATTCATCAGGTCCTCAAAAGTGTGCACTCCAGAACGTGAGTCAAGTTCTAGACGGATCAATTAAAATCAAAAGCCATTTGGACAAATTTTGGCTGTAGCGACCTATATATAGGACGTTGTAAAACAGGTTATTGAGTTGGTGAACTTACAGAATGACACCAGAAGGCGTAATAAACTCCGGAAGTGTAGATGGCCAGCAAGGAGAGCGCGATGCCGAAGAGATCGTACATGAGGAACGTGTTGTAGTCGTGCTCTGAGCGGCACGAGAACGTGTGGTACAGTGCTGACAGTAACATGCATACCTGGAAAAATAAACATTTTAATTAAAACTGATATATCTCATGTTTGCTATCGCTAATGCATATTGTTATATTGTTAGCATCCTCCTGCCTTCCAATGTATTTGGGGTTGGCGCCTTAGATTGTCAGTCGATATTTGATCTCAGAACTCGACTGGCAAGCTAAGGCGTAGTTTCGTTGTGCGTGTGTTGGTAGTTTTAACCGACGTCACCTTGTTGTTTGCAACGTTCCATCTTGACTTTTTATTTGATCTGAGGCCGTAATCTCAATAGTCACGTCGTTTCTAGATATATCATATTTAACAAAATCGGGCCGATTCCCTTGAGTAGCTTATTTTAAAACGAGAATCACGTCTAAATGTCTAGCCGTAATTTTTTGGAAAAAATATATGTTATATAAGACTATTTTCTTAATAATTTGATCTCAGAAAATTTTGAATTTTATTCGTATAACATAGTGTAATTAATTTATAAAATTATTTCTAAAACGGAAAAAAAACACGATAATCGCACCAAAACCGTTAGGCGTATTTTAATGAAATCAACACCATTTCAAAGACAATATACTTAAATATCTACATTTTGATCTGAGGCTTTTTTTTTTGAAGTTATAGAATAATAAGGAAAGTACAAAAAGCTACTAAATTTTGGGTCGCGCGGGTGTGTAACGATCGAACGAAGTTTTCCTCTACCCCGATAATATAAACCACATTTATACTTAAAACCTTCATTACAACATGCTCTGCTATTTAATTTTAAGATTTTGCATGTTTGGCAAATCAATTCATTCAGTTTAATGATATATATTTGTATGATTTGAAAGGTTACCCAAAAGAGCTGGTATGATGCCCAAATTCCATTCAAATTTATTTCATACCAAATTGATTTTAACTACAAGTGAGACCTACCAGGAATTTGGGTTGTCTAATATGACTCGAAGCCAAGTACGGCACTGCTCCATTTGGACAAAACTAACATTCCGCTGTACATTGACTTGGAAATGTTTTTGACAGCTACCCAATATATGGGGTATAAAATAAACTATTTTAATTATTGACAAATGCGTGCACTGACTGGACAGGTCCACTTAATCTGACTGGTTCGTTCCTCAAAAGACCATTTCAGACATCAGTCTTCACATGATCTAACCAAGATTTTGTCCTGACTTTAAAAGAGACTGTGACCTCTGAGTTTGTTTCGGGCTTTCTTCTCAGAGTAGTCAGATAGGAAACGCCGACTTCTTCTAGTTTAAAAAAATATGATCGACATGTAAAAGTGTTTGTACAAACCAACTTGTAATAAAATCATTTATCATTATCATTAAAACCTATAAAAAGCCTCATTTGGGGTTCTTTGCATATATCAAGGAGATGAGGATGACCTTAATATTGACCTCATCAAATTCATGGAAACATAAAATATTTCATTGCTAACTTCCAAATTCTATCGCACATGGTTGCTAATTTAGAATTTACGCGGAAACAAACGAATTTGGTAATATTTGGACTTGAACCTTGTTACACCCAAAATAAATTATAAAAAGGTGTGTCACCTTTTTATAATTTATATATTCATAACTGGTTTAAGAAATCATAAAACGAACCATCGTACTTAGTGTACCATACCGACCCACTTATATAATAGACAGTTAGTAACAACGTTGAAAGGTCGTCAGTACCACGGTATCAGTACCATCTATCATAATAATTATACGTTATGAATACTTAGAAAGAAAATCGATGTAGGTACCTAACAACAGGCTTCGCTCAATGCCATTAAATATGCACTTTCTTGTGTGAAAATCAATTGTTTTGTCATATTGCGCTGTAAACCTTCACTACGGATTGGAAAGTTTCACTTTAACTATATTTTTGATATCGAATTTAAATATCATTTTGACTTCCTCATAAGGTTGAGTTCATGACAAAAAATACCGGAAATATCATAGTGGGTAAAGGAAGTACTTTGTGCCAAAAATAAACGATAATTAATACATTATAAAGCTGTATAGCTGCTAGTTGTTGACAAAACCAAACCAGTTTTAAACTATCACACAGGTGTGCCTCTTCGTGGCCCCACTACGAGCATCGTGGCACTATTTACAGCCTTCGCTTCGTTAAAGTTACAACATGACGACAAGACCACAGAATGTACAGTAGATTACTATATGTACCTATACGGAAAGCATCAACACATGGATACTTCTACATTAATGAATGAAAAATAATAGTCTTGACTTGTTATTTTACAACCAACGTGCAACGTCTAATGTTTTCTCGTTTTCGCTTTCAACTCAACTGTCTATTTCCATTATTTTGTAGCCATAACCTCGCTTTCTTCGTCAAGAATTTCTTTATTGGATACTTGCTAATCAAAGGCTATGAAACCTTGAACATGGAGGTGTAAATACCGTATAGTGAAAAATGGTTTTGCCACGTCGTTCATTGGCACAATAAACCTGTTCCGGTGATCAACCTACTGTTCACAACCTGCACCAGATTCGTGATCGTCTGCTTTCTTATAATAATTGCCCCAATAATATAAATAAATGCATAAATAAATAAGTATATCCGAAATAATAAGTATTCAAATGTGGTGTGGTGAAAACATAAAATATTATTATTCAGTATAAATTTGGATTTCAAATTTCAATGGATTTTAGATTAAGCTGTGTGAATTTAATGATAAGTACCATAAAAATTTAATCAACACATATTAGATTCGCATTATGAACATACTAACATAGCATATCTGCTTGGCATGTAATGTTGGCAGTGAAAGTATTTTATAAGTACTCAGATTACTGACAATCTCCCGCATGTATCAGCCCAGTTCTGTCCCCGATAATAAGTAAGACGTATCTAACAAAAAGTAAATACGGAGAAACATATATTTTATGTTGAAAAACGGGAAAACCCATGCTGTGATTTATGTATTTACATTTATCAAAATTTTGTGAATGTACCATATTTCTTCTTAATTTAGTATTATAGCATTTTAGTATTGACAATATATTTATTTTTTTCAAAAAGAAACGCTTCTTTTTGAAAAAAACTATTACATATATTTATCAACTTTCACCATTAGTATCTTGGCTGTTGCGGCTATTCAATTAGTACATTGAAACTTGTTGTGTACTAAATTGCAAAAGACGCAAGTGGCAACTAGGTCCTTTCTCCTAGTATTAGCCTTAATTTTCAAATGAATTGAAAGGCGCAATAGCCAGTTAGGTCTTTTCATTGTCACACGCGGGACTGCGCCTTTTTACTTCTCGATCAAATTAGTTATTAATTGAAAGCAAATATTTCTTTTCATTTTACTTCCATCAAAATGTGTCCTTTCATCTTAGTTAAAGTAAAAATGATAATAGAGATGAGCCCTTCTTCATTGTGGTAAATCCGAAATTAAACGAGATAAAAAAAAATTGTAAGTTCTTTTTTTCTCATTCCAGCCATGTATTGTCTAAATCAAGTTTGGTAAAAAAATAGATACGTTCTTTTTACTATCGGAGGCAGAGTTGGAAAGTTAAATTAATTTTATACCACGTACA
Source organism: Orthosia gracilis (assembly GCA_947562075.1). Lineage (NCBI taxonomy): Eukaryota > Metazoa > Arthropoda > Insecta > Lepidoptera > Noctuidae > Orthosia > Orthosia gracilis. The sequence continues at coordinate 33,642,475 of OX387266.1, forward strand.
AATTTATTTCAAGACAGATTTTTACACACAATTAAGTACGGAAGTCGAATTTAAATTTTTGTTTCTGCTAGCCCTTTGTTCGTTTTATAAACTGACTTGATTGTCTTTATTTTTACACGACTGCGGGAGGGTAATGTATTATAGGGTTTAACTAATGAGGTCGATTTTCAAAATCAGTTTAGTTGTTTTTGAATTTAACCAATACAAACAAACTTACAAACAAATCTTTCCTCTTTAAAATATTAGTGTAAAGTGTATAGAAGAATTATGTTATTATGTTATTTCAGGCTTTCTTACATTGGCTGTACCTACATCGCTCACTGACGGTTGTCTACATTAAGCTGTCCAACCTTTGCAATCAATTATAGAACCAATAAGTTAAATGGAAAAAATAATAACCAGCCAAGTACGAGTCGGACCCGCGTGCCGAGTGTTCCGTAGGATTTTCGTTTAGGTTTCGCCGTAAATCATCAGTGAGGCCGTTTATACCTCAAAATTTAAATTAATTAAAATATTCGTTACTATTTTTGAAACATGAATATACTATTTTTTATTATTGTAGTGAAAAATGTACCTCTGTTGTGTTTAAAAAAATATAAAAAATTGGTAGACTAGAATTAGAATTCGTCGATTGTGACCTTGTTTAAATGCACGATTATTGTATTTCAAAGTGTTGAAAATTCGCATTTTCTTTAAATACATGATGGGGAAACATGTGCAAGGCATTGAAACATCGCATTCGCATTTTGAACTTCTTCCAAGACTGAATGACGTGAAAAACGCCCGCACTAGCACTCGTGACAGCCCTGACTGAGCTTTTCCAATACTGCCCAAGAATCCCTGTAAAATCGTAATGTCAATGTGTGCGTGCAAAATGGCGCTTCGTTCGTATTGGACTCTCTGTCTGCGGCGCGCGATTGTGGTATGAGTGTTAATATTTCACTGGATCGTCACTCATTGTTTCTAAAGGGCAAAAAATATAAATCGTCACAATGAATGCAAAATACAATGCAATGAACAGCTATCGTACTCGTAAGCCACCTTATGTTTCAATAAGACCTTTATAGGTTAGGTCATTAATGTATATATTTATCAATGAAAACAAAAGCAATATTTTTGCATCATTATACAGCGTGCACTGATAATCATTGACACTCTTTTTTACAATTTTTTACTTTCACTAACGGGAGAAAAGCGGGTCGAACATCAGAGCCGCAAACTTTCAAGACGTCGACCACGGACCAATGGTGTAGAGCTCATTTCGTAATAGCCACGTCACGAGAGACATGGCAATATTGTATTAAGCCGCGCGTATGTCCATTTTGTAAGTGCTAAAATCAAACTAAATTTGTTGTGGGGGCAACAAACCTTGTCTTGATAGTGTACACACGATTTTTGTTCAGTGACGCACAGACCCAGCAATAATTATTTATTTGCATATCTCACTTTACGAGCTGGTTTTTTATGTCAGTTTTTAATTAAATACCTCAAGTATAGCAAAGCGATAACCATAAAGATAAATTATACCTAATATATAAAGAATGGGTAGTGTAAAGTTGAAAAAGCCATCAATCTCGGACATAACAATAATTTGTTAGCTTTTATTGCACTCGTTTTGGGAGCAAGAGCGCCAACATCAGCACATTGTGAACGCTATAAAAAAGTCAATCTACGTATTTAACGTCATTAATCTAAAGGTGCGTCCAGACTGCTAGCATTTGTTAGAGAAGCTAGCGAGCTTCCTATAGCTAGTGTTCGTGTCTGCGGATGGTACCTAATCTAATTTAATTCTGAGCCAAACATTCATTTAAATGACCCGAATAAATAAGCCGTTGAAAACTTCACCTAGGTTCACCTCCACGCAACTGCAGCAGTATTGCGTAAGTGCGCAAAGAGTTTAAACTCTATCCAACCGACCAAATCGGCCAATCACACAAAACGGAAATCCACATCGCGTCATTCATCTCGCATGTGATTGGTCGATTTGAACTCTTTGCGCACTTACGCAATACGGCTGCTGGAACGCTCATTCGCTCTTTGTAATGCTCTTTTCAAGATACTAACCATTGCACAGAGTCGTCGGCGAATATTCGCTTTGTGGACGCATCTTAAACCGAGTGACGTAACACATAATTAGTAAACTTACCAGAAAGCACGAGAACAATAACCCAGCGACGATCTTGTCCGTGACTGTAGCATGAATGTTGATGATGACCAGGTCGTTGATCGTCAGAAATAATAGCAAGAAGAAGCCGAATATGTGTGTCCATATGTTCATAGTCTCGTTCGTCCACCAGAATATGCTAAAACAAAATTAAAATTCGGTCATATTTGGAACAAGGAAACCTCAAAACGTAATAGAATTTGCATTGCATAATAGCACATTTTCGGCCGGTTAGGAGGTCAAACATTTAGTATGTGTGTGAATAAATAATATTGTTTACCGACTTTGAGTCCATACGATTTTCTTAACGTTCGACAAAAAAATATGTTGTCGTAACGTTCGACTTGTGAGGCTCAACCATTTTTTTTTAAATATTATATTTTGTTTTCGTTTGTGTTGAAAACTCGTTGGTGATTTTTAGTTTGTGCCAAGTAAATGAATTTTCTTTGTTTCTTTTCTTGCTTAAGTGTATTTGTTGTATCTCATCATTGTACATCTTCAAGTTAGTAAGATAACAACCGGTAAAAACCACATTCGACCTTAAAGGCGACCGGTTAGTGATGCATGTGGTTACAACTGGTAACGGGCTACAAATCGCATGATCTGCAGAGTAGTGTTCCACTTCTTACGTAACCGATATGTCAAGAACGTGAAATGGCTGCCGTAAATACGTAGATGTTTTAAATCGGAAGACGGAGGTCCGGTTGTGGGATGGTGGGATCGTGGCGCAACTTAGAAGAGGCCGAGACCTCTACGCTTAGTAAGAGGACTAGGCAGACCAGTGTTTAACATTTTATTGTCGTTTCGAAAGACCAGCTAATTCATTCATTTGCTTTGCATATGGCAATGCCAAACATATGTGGACGTAATCTTCGATTAGGTACGTTTTGAGAAATAGCACTTACAGATACTAAAAGTAAAGGCATCTAAAATTATTTCTTACTGTCTATATTAGCTACAGTCAGAGGACTTCCATATGTCTTGTTTCTTTTTTTCGTGTCGACAAAAATTTTGTCTGGAGCTAACCCTAGCTTCGTTTAAACTTTAAATCATGGAAGGTTGTACCTAGTTTAGAAAGGATTTGTTAACCAACTAACGTGTATGTACCTTCACACTCTTACTTAAGTTCTACAAATAGTACAATAGCTGGCAACATTCTCTATTGCACTGCAATATTTATATGAAACTTCATTATACAGTTACACTCTGATTTCCACGGGTAAGTACTTAGATACTATCTACATTACCCATGTACTGTAATATATCTGTTTAGCCTGTTTACGGGGCTTATTAAAAGAGAAAGTTTAATAAAAACCCATGATTATCTGAAAACCAAGCAACAATGATGAATGGAACATGTGATCTAAAAATAGTTTAGCTGCTATAAGAAAGCAGGCAGGCGATAGAAAAAATGAATGGATTGTGGTACAAATAGACAATACTTATAGCAAGTGCAGTAAAAGAGACAGACTGCTAATAAATATTAAAGAAAAAAGCCACGGCGCCACCCTTCAGAAATGAAGGTAAAGTTCGTAGCCGACTGCAGACAGCAGCAGCAGACAAAGTGACGTTGCGACATGTCGCAGCGATTCGTCGTGGCGTCATTTCGCTGCAGTCATGATTCTGAACCCGACTGCAGACGGCAACGCCATATTCCTATTGAATCTGAGTATTCGGTGAGACAAGATGTCTGACTACACTCACTCACTACTGATCTGCGGTCGGGCGACACCTCGTCTACTGCTGCTGTCTGCAGTCGGCTACGAATTCTTACCTTTTGGTTATGGGTTTAGTGATAAACTATGTTATGTAACGAAACTATGAAGAAAGAAGTCGACTACAGATAGCAGGGAGGAATAAACTGATTAACCACAGTTTCTAATTAGAAATGATCATTGATCAGTGTTCAACGTTACACAGATCTTACTATGTGCCAAAAAGCATTCCAAATTTCCAAGTAGAGATATGGCTGTATCGTTCGTATATTTTGTGTCTCAGAAACAAAACAATCTTTGGAAAATCTGCCCTAAAAAAAGCGAAATTGCAAAACATAAAGTTATAATATCACATTTTATTTTTATTTCAACATTAATAATACCAGTTTTGTTAGTTTATCTCTGAATTTGTTTATCCTTATTAGTGGTATTGTGGTACATTTAGGTGACTGATTTATTTTCATTTGTTTCTCTTCATTATCAACTAATCAGTCTGGTACCTACAGTTGTAGCTAAATAATTTATTGGGTCAACACATTTGAATGCAATTCATGATAGCTCCAATTAGGTTCCTTCATTGTGCATTGAATTAAATGAATTTAAATCAAAGTACCTTACTAAAACTGGAAAAGAAAACTTTAATGTACTTGTATTATAGTTTTCCTGGACGTAATGTAACCGTTATCTTTCCTGATTGCTATCAATTTAGGGCATTTTTGTCATAAATCAAACAGATTCTATTAAATAAAAATATCTACTAGTGTGAATATTGTGAACAAAACAGCAGCACGAACTAAAAATTTAGGTTTGTCACACCACACTCTTCCCGAGTTTCCCAGCTCAAAATTATCGCAGAATTAATGTGACAAATTGACAAGCACGCGTTATCTGCTGTGATTGGTTGAATGAATTTTCAACAGCCAATCTCAGCAGATATCAGTCTATCGCATATCGGCGCTTTGGAGAATCAATTGAGAAAACCACCTAAACGGAGGATCTTGTAGCCAAATAGCATAAATCGGAAACATGCTTAGGGCAGACAGAGACTGGAACAACCAAATGTGTTGAACTCCTTTTACAAGGAGTCCAAAAAAAGCAATAGATGGAAGTGGTAGTGCTTTAGTGGTAATAAGAGATCCACTGCATGAGTTCACACGAGTTATAGCCGACAGACACCACGACCACTCTGCCAAGAGTGTACCGCCAAAGAAGAAGTGGTAAAAGATATGGGAAGCCTTTGGCCTGAAATAGGAAAGCATGGGCATTTTAACAATGGAAGTTAGCGTCAGTCTAGCAAGGTGAAGAGATCTTGGTTAAATAATAACCAACCAACCACTTGTACCATCCAGTACATACCGAGACACATTCGTGCGTTAAGCTGTTGGCCCCGCCTGCTATTTGTAGATCTTTGACAGCCGTTAGGTAAAATGCGTGCCACGAAAGATGAGACTTGACACACCACGTGGTTTGACTTGCGCAGTGGACGATTAAGAGTTCTCTTTATTAGAGCAGCCTAACACAACCAAACTATTTGCTTAAAAGGATTCTCCCCGTTGTAATTAGAATAAATTATTTAAGTTGATGAAATAAACTTTTTTATTTTTTTATGAGGTCTGAGGGCGGGAAAGGACTGGACGTCATCGCGACGACGGACAGAGCGCGTGAGGCGCGGTACGGCGCTCGTCAAGTCTCATCTTTCGTGGCACGCACAGTACGTTCGTCTGATGCCAAACAATCTAAGTTTGCGCCAGTCTTGCCAAGGGGTATCGTATTACCCAGTTACTGGGTTGTGGAGGTCAGATAGGATCATCGTCATCATCATCATATCAGCCGAAAGACGTCCACTGCTGGACATAGGCCTCCCCCAAGCATCGCCACATTGAACGGTCCCGTGCTTCTCGCTTCCAGCGGATCCCCGCAACCTTCACCAGGTCAACAACTGTAGCGTATGGAGTAGGAATTAAAGAATTTAACCATTCCCTTATCTTCCCGTGGGTGTCGTAAGTGGCAACTAAGGGACACATCAGAGAATGGGCAGCAGCGTTCTCTGTGCACTTGTACAATAAACTGCGATCCCCAACCCGCCTGCCAAGCGTGGCCCTCCTCCTGCCCTCCAAACCAAAATGAGGTCTACAACAGTTATGAAAATAAGTATATCGCATCATTTCTTAACAAGCTAGCAAATCATCGTTAGGTGTTGCCTTTACGTGATGCAACAGTATACAATATAAAACTCGATACATCGTCTCAACTTTCGTTATGAGCTCTCGACTAATGGTAATGACAAAGTAGGTGTATAATACATAGGTAATACGGAGAAAACATTAATGACTGTGTATCATTATTTCATCTCTATTTACAGAAAGATTGCAGTTAGAAATGTATTGTGATTCGCGTATATTCGGCCTACTAAGGATGGGCCAAAAGTACGAGAAAGATGGAAATCCACGAGGTACGGACTCATAGGTCTCTTAGGCGTAGACCGTACCTACTTGCGCTGCATAGTTTAGATATCTATAAGGTAGTAAAGTAGATAGTTCTAAAAACCTTTATTATTATCAGAAAATTTCTAGTTGGACAAGCTCATGCCTCAGGCTATGAATCTGTACTGATTAAGCGCAAATCTTTGGTAATTGATATGATCGCAACAGCTGCACTCGCATTTTTTAATGATTGGATTGCAGACAGAAACACTTGTACAATAGTTAGTGGCGTTAACTGCCAACCTAAGTTGGTGCTCCCTATCCCAGGGGGAGTGATGCTTAGGTTCTAAGTACCTAATCTTAGAATAAATAGCGACCTATAGGATAGGATGAACGTAAAATGGTCCAGATAAAATCAAGAGCCATTCAGAAGCACAAAATCGCCAGGAATCAAAGGACTTGAAGATGGTCTATGCCCAAAATTATATAATTGTGGGGAATAAAGATTTACAGAACAATGCGATATTCGAAACTCTGATAATGTCGCACAGCAAAACTAAATGAGAATTCTGGGTGACCTCATCTACATCTATCTCTCCTCAGTTAAATAATATCGGCAGCAAATTTATTAAATGCAAGTTTAGTTACTACTCTGCGCCTAAAGGGACGAGGACAAACATTCGGGGTTGGTCCAATTGTGGTGTCAAAAAACACCGTTTTAGACGTAACTTTACAAATTAATTACACTATGTTATACAAATAAAACTCAATTTTTTTTAGATCAGATTATTAAGAAAAGGGTCTAATATTTTTTAAAAAAAATTACGACTAGCCGTTTAGACGTGATTCTCATTTTAAAATCAGCTACTTAGGGTATCTGCGCCTTAATATTTTCTTGTTTCATAATATTCAGGGCGCGACTTTTTTGCAGTCAGGTTTTAGTTTTTCCTCTCTAAAGTCTAAGCAGTGAAAATTCCTGTCGGAGTTTTTGTTTCTGATAGCTACAACGCAAGCATGCCAATAAATAACAATAATAAAATGATGTGATAGCAGAGGTCAATGGACAATAAAACCAGCACAATAATAAAACTTCCTAAATTTGTATGCTGTCGATGATACCAATCTTGATGCAATAAATTAACAACTTTGTGTACTAAAAAATTAAGTCTAAAATAATAAGAAACAAATAATTACCTTTCCCAACAAAGTTTAGTGGGCAAGAATTTTCTGTAGCCATCTCTAATATACTGATTATGTTTGATATAGTCTGGTGCCTGTTCATATTTGAGGAGTTGGCGGTAGTTGATGTACTCCTCCTCTTCTTTGGTCAAGTTATTGTTGTCTTCCAGTTTCTTCCCTCTTCGCAGCAGACCTTTGCTTTGGCTGTAGTTTTCTCTACTACATTCATCTTCTACCTTAAAGAAGGAGGATTTTTTTATAATTACAAGCAAGAACACATTACATGACGTAAATCATGCCTATTGTATTCCCCAAAGGGATTAGGCAGAGGTGTGGGTACCTATAATACACCCAAATTTTACCACTTATGTTTAAGTTCCATGTTAATGGGGGCGTGCGCAGATTCTAAGTCCGAGGTGCTACAGAGATATTCTAAATGGAAAACCAAAGAGGCAGTAACAATAATTAAGTTTTATCTTATTTCTAGTTTATTATTAACAACATGGAAAATATGAAGAGGATGGACTACTATGTTTTTAGCAGACTACGACGAAGCAAATGGATGGTTATGGTTTTGAGCAGTATGTGTGTATGTACAAGCGTACCGTTTGTGAGATATATCCCATCAAAATCATGAAAACTATTTTTTACCATTACCATTTTATTTAAAGTGTTTGTTGATCAGTATGTATGCATAATTTCCTAAACCAATTATGTTGTCCACTTATGGATTATCTAGAAACATGTAAAACAATAAATCCTGGACCTTACATGTAATAAATATTTTATTGTATTTCATACATATTCATGGTGGTGTCTAGAGGATAACCGTGGTCTAATGCTATTTTGCAGAATGTATTGTTTTGTTATGGTAGGTGGCATAAAACAAACGAGAATAAATTGAATGCTTCAATAAAATAACATTGAAGTGTCTGTTTGTATTATCAAAATAACAGCTTTTAACTAAATGCATACATACAATAATTATAACAAAAAGACAGTTTTTATCAGACTTTGTGTTCCGGCTAATCTCAGAAACGGCTGGAAATAACGGGGCTTCACTAGCAGATAGCTGATGTTATAAGGACTAACTTAGGCTATTATTATTTTAGAAAAAGATATAATGAGCAATCTGAATAATTGAGAATATAGTTTGAATTAATCGACACGAAATAAGATTAAGAATTCCACCCAAAAAAAAAACACTTGATGCGGACAATGTCTCAATCAACAGCTAGTCTTTGACAATTTGTGTTAATAATACACAAAACTTTTTATTTTATTTTATTATACCTTAAGTAATCAAAAAAAATCATTTTAAGTACTTGGGTCACTGGGTCACAGGTAACTTTTCTGACAATGAGGATATCGAGCGGGAACGTAGGGCACTGTCGGAGCGCTGTACATGTTGGCACATAGGTTTACACGCTGTACTGAACAAGTAAAGGTGACCTTATTTAAAGCTTATTGTCAGTCTTTTTATACGTGTAGCCTATGGGCCAACTATGTGCAGCGAGTATACAGTGCCATGCGTGTACAGTACAGCAATGCATTTAGGGTACTGTTGGGGCTGCCGCAGTTTTGCAGCGCTTCTACGATGTTCGCGCAGGCCCAAACAGATGACTTTAATGCTATAATTAGGAAGCAAAGCGCCTCGCTACTAAGTCGCTTTTGACGCAGCTCTAACATTATCCTGAGCGTATTGTCCGAGCGGTGGGACTCGGTGTTGTTGGAGAGGTGAATGCACCTGCATGCCAGTTCGTCACCATTTATTAAGTGAAATTGTTTTATAATTATTTTATTAAATGAATTATTACATATTAGTAAATGAATTTTAACCTGTCAACTATAATATTTTACTTTGCAATCAACCAATCGATTTTAAATTTTTCATGCAAAGTTTTTTAATGTGTTAATTTATGTATATGAATTCTTATGTATATTCTATGTAATTTGTAGTGCTTCTTATGGGAAAAACTTCCTGAAATAAATGATAATTTAATTTAATTTTTAAGTAGTCAATAAATAACTTTTTATTTATTGATTACTTAAGGTGTCCCACAGCTGTGCAAAGGGTCAGTAAGTCGTGTTAGGGAAGGCCTCCCATTTCACCTTCTACACTTCTCTGTCTTGGGTGATGTCTGGCCAAGTTTTCACAAAACTGAGACTTTAATAATAAATTTAACACTTACTTTTTCTATAGGCATAAATTGCACTGTTTCTGCTTGGCATTCACTTAGTTTCTTTGTCATAGTAAGAGACATTTTGAAATGTAGTTTTCAGAAAACCACAACAAGATCTTAGACTCCAATAAAGCCGGAAAACATTTTAAAAATCACGAAAACTATAATACGTAGGTAAACATTGTATGCTAAAGTGATTCAAGACCGTAAACTTTTATTTTAAATTTACGAATAAACGAATAGGTAAACACAAAAAAAATTTCGACACAACCACCTCCTCAAGTGATAATTTCCGAACTACTTTTTTTTTAAATTGTTTATTGATAAACGTCATTTGATTGCCTCTCTCAGAAGAAAACGTCAAAGTTTTCATGAGGAAAAAGTTTCGTTCGGAAAGTATGTAGTCATCGAATTTCAAATAAATTGTAAAAATCAACAAAATTAACAAAGTATTGCTGTACTGATGCTAGACAATATTTTACCTTGCAATGGAAAGCTACTCGTTAAAATCATAAATGTTTAGTGTAGTATGTTAATGATTGTATAAAATATAATCTCTGGCAGTCAGTATTAGTTTAAAACAGTATTCATTACATTGCCCGATTTGAATTGACTAGATCCATAATGCCCATTATACATAGTGCCCTGATTAATCACTCGGTCCATGACATATCATGCTCGAATCTGTAAAATTACAGATTGCGCACTGTAACGCTCGGTTCTCCTCCCTCACTGATGTGATGCTCGACTAATAACGTTACATTACAGGCGAAAGCTCCAAGTGAGGGGAGCACGTTTATACTTCTTAGCATCATTGTCAAAGGGTATGTAACACTACGTTTAATCATTGTGCTGACTCAATGACTGTACTGGGCTCAGCGAAAACACGGGCTTTTGCCTAGGACCAAATCCATGGCTTTTGCCCGCGACTTCGCCCTCGTGGCCTATCGCGGAAACCGTGCATTTTTTGGGAAAAAAAAAAGAAGACACTCAGCGATATTCTAGCTTTTAATTTTTTTATTATACTGGCATTGGCATACCATCAGCCCAACAATCATACAGTACAATCAATTATGAGATAAACACAGAATAATAAAATTGGTTAAATGTTGCCAGGTTACAAAAAATATTTTGACATAAGTAAATTAATTATTTTTTTGAAAAATACATTCACAGAGAAACCTCTGCTTACGGCAAAATACATTGTTCCTACGTCATTTATTGCCATCAACACAATCAAATTTAAAAATTCCTGTGAAAAATTCTATGTTATTGTTGTGCTCCTCCATCACACACGACATCCAGTAATTAATTCGAAGCAGTCACCTACTTTCACTTTGTACTTGGTAAACCTGATGTTTTGAGATAACTTTTCTTAAAATTATCGGCGACATGAATACCAATAAAATAATCTATCTTTACAGTATAAACTTACTAAACTAAACTTTGCCACCTTTACCTACTAAAGTTGGAGACTGCCAAACGGTGACAAGGAGTGGGACGCGGAATTATAATAATTATTGCAAAAAAAGCAGTAATAGCAAAGTAATTGCAAGCTTCGGTCAGAAAGGGACGCATTAGCGTCATGCTTTGTTTCATCATTGCATCGATTTAATGCACGAACATAAATTTTATGCCACATAGCCACATTCAAGGCGAGAGCAAGGCCTATGTATGAACTTTGTGCGTACCAATGAATATCATCCTAAAAAGATATTCATTTTCAAAAAGCCAGTTTAGGAAATCTGTAGATACGCAAAGTATTTTTGGAATATGAGGGATTGTTCACTACAATTTTCGGATCGATGTCATGTGGGCCCTACGTGGACTAATGCAACCAATTATAGTAAAACACTAATAACTGTTGAATTTTTTTATTACCTATGTATTTTTTAAACATTCTTGTTTTTTTCGTACCTGTTTCAAGCTATTTACCTGTAAAGTTTCAGATTGCAAAAATGTGCTTTTAAAATAGCTGGCGTGCCTACTTCAGTAATGAATATCTACAAATAATCCAAAAATAGCGCCCCGGAGATTTCTTTGCAGACTATGACGTCACATCCTTTTATTTTCTGTGTTACCATACCACAATATAGTTTATGAAAATCAATAATCATTAACTTTTGTATACAAAAAACTATAATAAATTATAATTTAAAATTTAGCTGAGTTACTCATTATAATATTCCTTTTTATATTCATATTTACTCTTAATAATATATCAGCATTTAAATCAAAGGGAAAGAAAACTTATTTAAAAAATCGTAGAACCATAAACGGCACTTACACGTTAAAAAACTGTGCAATTCAGAAACGGTCTTTGTAAATGGTCGATTTTCCTGTTTGCTGTTCTCCATTTGCTGAGAGTGTATAATTTTGTTACAATCCGTGCTCTGTTCTAGTTCTTATTTTTTCTTATTATAAGTTATTATTATTTTTTATTTAAGCGTTTAAAGTTTGATCCTCGATAGTAGAAATTCATTATTTCTACATAAAACGACTAAGGTGGTACTTTTGCGTTTAGACGGGAGCCATCTTGCAATCTCTAATCAAAGGTCCTTGGCTCACAGTTTCGTTGTCTAGTTGAAAGTCAGTTTATTCCATCATAAAATAATCAAATGGCGTTAAAACGAATTAATAGGGTACGTATTGGCATTTGTGTCCTATATTTTAATAATTTAATGCAGTATCAAATGAAGTGGTGTAAAAATGGTATCAGACTTCGTAGTGAATGTTTCGTCATTGTGAATACCTATTATCGAAATTTCTTCTGGATAATTCCGTGTGCGTGATGGTTTCATTGAAATCATTAGGTGGTTAATCTATTTGGTTCCAAGTGTTACTTCCACGAGATAACGGTGTTTTACTGGTTTATGTAGGTGACAATTTTGTGCACACGGCGTACATAAAATGTCGGAATTATGTGCCAATTTTGAGGTTTTCTTGTCATGAAACGCATCTGTGCCGTGAAAATGTGAAATATTTCGGTGTACAGCCATGATTGGCGATAGAAACAACATCGATCACGATTCCAATTAGCCGTACCGAACAATATGTTCAACCCCCATTTATTTTCCGACGTGATGATGTGACATGTTCTCGTCATGGTATTGTGTTCCCTTGTTGTTGTGTACACATGGTATTGTTTTATTGTTCAGGAATTACAAGATCTGGGCAGAGATCCACCAGCACAATGTTCTGCAGGTCCACACGGTGAAGATCGTAAGTACCTATTGATCTACAGTCTACTTATTTTTTGTGACTCATTGTGTTGTTAATAATAATACTGTGAAACAGTGTCATGGAAGCGAATCAGTTGATTTTTCATAGATATTAGTATTGATTTTTTGAAGTGTCAATGATCAGTGTGATCACTGCATGATGGTCCAGAAATCATAGTGCAGTAATGTTTTATGGTACAATTTTATACTGTTTAAGAGAAATACTAATTGTTATGGCTCCATGATCTTACTAGTCATCACAATGTATTATAATAACAGTATCTTGATAAACATGTTAATATTTCAAAACATCATCCTGTTCAAAAGATTGCTTAAGCAATGGCAGATATCTCAGTAATAAGACTTCTTTTACAATTCTTTATGCTCCATGAAATAATGTTGTCTCAATCCTCATCCTCTCATAAATATTGTTATGTTACTAAGCTCAGTATTTCCTGACTCAGTCATATTTTTATTCTTTGTAGAATGACTCATCTCAATGTAGACAGTTTCTATGGTAAAATGCTACTGTGTACAAAGGATAATGAACCATGATTATTAAATTTGCTAAAACAGACTAATAAGAGCTAGCAACAAATAAGATTTATATAAAAAAATACCTATTGGAGAAACTAATTGTTGATTACAAATCATTTTCTAAAATTTTCTTTGTGTTAGACAAAAGTGTTTACTACAATGACATTATTTTCATGTCAATGACCTCATTTAAACAGAAATCATTGCTGTATATTGCTACTTAATTATTGTTTTGACCTTCTAATCTACTAGAAATGGTGTCTCATTTTGTTTTTTCAGCCTTTATAACCCTGTTCTTAATCTTTTTTTATGTTTTCAGTTTTCCATTGGCAAGCCACAATTATGGGTCCAGTAAGTAGTTTTGATACTTGAAATTACAATACTTTAATTATTAATTTATTGAGTAGGTCTTTCATTAAATATATCATTGTTTTCTTTACAGGTCGACAGTCCTTATCAAGGGGGAGTATTCTTTCTGACCATACATTTCCCTACAGATTACCCATTCAAACCACCAAAAGTTGCATTCACAACACGTATTTACCATCCCAACATAAACAGTAATGGTTCCATTTGTCTTGACATTCTCCGCGCACAGTGGTCTCCAGCACTCACCATATCCAAAGGTAATAAATATACATATTTTTTTCTGTTATTTTCTTATTTTCTAAAATATTTGTTATTGGCCTACATTTTAGAAGACAGATGATTGATGAATAATGTTTTAAATTCCAGTGTTGCTTTCAATCTGCTCACTCCTATGCGATCCAAACCCAGATGACCCATTGGTGCCAGAAATTGCTAGGATCTACAAAACGGACAGAGAAAAGTACAATGAACTAGCCCGTGAGTGGACGAGGAAATATGCCATGTGATGAGTCAATTGTGACGTCAGCAAACATACACACACACATCGCCACAGTCCGGGCTCTAGTCCCCTTCCCATTCCCTTGTTCCCGCTCCCCCAATCCTCTGTTATCCCCATCAACCGTAAATTTACTGGAGATTGTATAAATGTTCATGGTCATTCTAGGATCAGCCTAATTTCTGCCGTATCTGGTAATATTAAAATGCGAATTTATTGCATCTAAGTATCACGGTTCCCATGTGCAAATATAGTTTCTGTTTTTATCTAATAAGAAACATTTTCTATAAGAGCAAAATTACTTTTTGTTTTACATTGATGTGTCAGATATCTTTACTCTCCTTTAGTTGAAGTTTAAAGATTAGTTAAATTTACATCAATTGAATTTATGTATTTCCTAAACTATTTGTACTTTAGATCTAAATTGCATTGTAAAACTGTACAATAGCCATATGTTAGGAAATGGAGCGTTCCTTGCTTACAACTTACTAATTGTCCGGTTCACTTAGGGATTTTGTCAATGAAATGTAAGTAAAGCTCATAAGTGTTAAGAACATTTTGGGTATTGTAAGTATGTGGTATCACAAAATGAGCTCGTTGATGGAGTGAGTGTTAATTTTTTTTACTAGAAAAACATCTTTTTTTTAAGTTAGTAAATGTAGCGTGCTACAGACCAGACTGACGTTGATTGAAGTGGTCAGTTTTCTTTCATCCACAATATTTTATGACAATGGAAAACGCTCCAATAGTTACAACATTCAGTATAAATTACAGTGTATCTCATAAGATGATAAGTTACGATTAATCTAGATTTTTTTCAATATGGCGATTTATATTATAATTTTATCTAATATATATTGTGGTTGTAAGGATACTTGCGTTGTGATTTCCACGATGTCCTTTCCATTGACCCATCCTCGTTTCCTCTGAGTAAATGAACAAAACTAATAGAAGTGAACAGCGTCATGGCACGAGTGGCTAGCATGGGTGTGTTAAAGTTACAGCTGCAGGCAAGAGGAAGCTTTGTTCACTTGATCTATCACTGGGAGATACAAATTTAAAGCTTTTCAAATTGTAATCAACCAACAACTTGTATTTTAGCTTCACTAAATTGTAAGAAACAATAAATTATTGTGTATGTAAATAACACCTTGAGCTTTATTTAGGCAATTTCCTGGTAAACGTAAGCAGCTGTAAATATTCATTTCGAGTTTAATTAGCTGACATACTTAGTTGGTTACTGGGTCACTGACTAAAAATCTGCCAAATAATTGCTATGTGAAAAGATAAAATCGCCTTCACCGTAGAGTGCAAGACGTTTGCGTCAATGTTGTTACTTAGAACGTTAGAACAGAAATAATTTCTCTAGAGGTGATTAACATGTATTATGAAAATATATAATTGTTTCATTGTGCAGCTGGAATATGAAATCATTATTTGGCTGACAAATCACATTCACAAACTATATTTTTTGAAAAGCAATTCCCAAAAACAAATAGCCATAATTAAAAGCGTTTGTGGGGGGAAACGTTATCTTGCTACTGACAGATATGTTACAATGACTTCCTTGAGGCTTGAATTACAGATGACTTGCAGTTATTAGTATTTACCTACCTATTTTAGTATGCTAAGAAGATAAGGCCAACCCCGACCAAAGGATTTTACTTTTCCGTTTGGTGAAAATCCATTGTTTATTGATACGTAATAGGGTGTTTTCATTTCGCCTTAAACTTGCAGACTAGAATAGAGAAAGTGCATCTTTAAGCTAGCTTTAATCAAATCACTAGATTTTGTCCGCATTGGGTTCGGTAAACTGACAAAAGAACGTTATAAATGCTGGCTGCACGTCTGTGAAAACAAACAGCTGGTGGCCTTTTAATTCTCTTGAAACTATACCACGCTTGTCAACTGAAGGTCACTGTTACCATTGACGTGTGGTTGACTGTACTCACCGGTATCTATAAAAGGTATCCTTTTCCTAATTCGGGTCATGGTCTACCATTGTCCCAATTTCGACTAAATGCGTGGAGCCGTTAAGCCGTGATTCTGATTCACTAACAAACATTTTTTTTTATAGGATTTTATACAAAAAATAAACTCCCCCCTGATTGTGAAAATTTGTAAAATCTTTATTAGCTTCAACCTAGATACTAAAAAAGTTGAACTGAATATTTGCTATTTACTACTTCTTTGCATCATGACTATTGATTTTATAATTATCTTATCAATTTAGAATCTTAGAGACATTTGTTTGCATAGTTAGAATAGGAACTCTTAGATATTATATTTTGTGATTAATATCTATTCATTAGCTATCTAATAATATAAGTATATGATGATTACTGGAATTTCATAATATATAATTTTTGGAACTGAGATAGATTTGTTGTTGTAATAAATCAATTTACGAATTTCCAATAATATTTTCCACTCATATCGAGTACTTACACGGCACGTTAGATCATCCTGAGCGATAAATTATTACTTCGGGTACAGGGAAAAAGAAACTGGGGACGTGCTTAATATAGCAAAAAGTTTGTCTATACATCATAGGTACAGTTTATTACAAAAATCAGAAAATAATGGAGGTACATAATTTACAAAGGCACATGATTATCAATAAATTATAATTACACTTAAAAACTAGAGATTAAAGTTCAGTCGTTTCCATATTTTTAGCGTTTTTCATTTGTTCCAATTGTTGATAGAAGTCATATTTCGCTTGATTTGTTTGTGCTTCGGTCTCGTTTGATTCTATTGAGGGGAAAGCACCTGTAGTTATAAAATAGGGTTTTTCATTTGACAAGTCTTGGTCGACGGCGTTTTCGTCAAGCGAGTCGCGTTCAGAGCGGCTGAGTTGGTCTTCTGACTTATACCAGTCATTTTCATAAGCGTGGAGCCATATTGGATTGGATCCTTTTGTACTGTGTTTGTTTGTGTTGGGCACCCGGCCACCGGAGCTGCGGATGGTCATGTCTGATTCGCCGGGGGTCGGGGTGGCTGCACAGAAAAATAATTGTTTGCATATTTATATCACTACCCAAATATTGTTACACTTTAATTATTATAAAATAAATGATTGAATCCTTCGTAATTTGTGTTTTGTGAAATAGCATAGATTAAATCAATAAAACTCGAGACAACCTAAGGAAGATTTTTGGACCAACAAGTGGATTGTAGAAGGCTAACAGAACATTCAATGGTAATACAAAAAATGTGGTGCTTATTAGACCGCAAAAAGCCGCGACCTCAGTCACTTTCCGGAGATGGTGATTTACCTACATTTTGTTGTCATTAACACGGGTCAAAAAGTTGCTGACCATACCGAAGTGACTCTTTATTTACTTTTTAGGATATTTAGTTAATTTAATTATAGCTATTAAACACTCCCTGTGTTTAATAGCTATAATTATACCGCACATAAAAGCTAACTGGCAAACAAAAACGACTGCTCCACCAAGAAAACTAGACAGTATCAGTTGTGAAAACCGGTATTTATTCGTGGCATCGGGAGCGAATGGAACTTGGACGCGACGCGATTGGTCAGTCGATCCTGGAGTCAAGTGACCAACTAATAACGCGTTCGGAACGGTACCACCGCGTCCCCCGCGTCCCGTTTGAGCACCAAAGAGATCTAAAAAACGTCTAACGAGTCTTTCCAAGTTACAACTGTAGCAAAACTAAATACTTACAATAAGCCGTCGCTGTCGCAGCCTTCAGTCTCCTCACATAGTCGGCCCGCTGGGACAGGCACATCATGACCGTCAGAACGAGCAGTACGGACAAAAACAGCGTGGTCCACACTAGCCAGAATACTGTCTGATTGGAAGAGAGCGTCTCCGCTGTCAGGGGCTGGTACTCGGCTGGCTGCGTATCAAGAACGTTGAACTCCTAGGAAACGAAACGTTTGGTAGGTAATTAACTTCACAGATATTTATGCAAATATCTCTGCCCTGGACCCGCAGCTTTATGCCAGCCAGACAAACGTGCAATCGAAGATAATAGGGAAGATACCTGGTTAAAAAAAGAAAAATCTATATAGTCATCATCCCTATTTGGATAAGTACTTTTCTAACATAAACCCTGGACCGGATGTTCCGATAAGATGTTCTCTTGAATGAAATGTGTCATTTCATCATGAGTCTTACTTTTTTCTTGACTGAGTTTCGTTGAATGTCAACCCAATAACACTAATGGTTGTTTACACAGGTCGACTACCGTATATGGCGATCGCTTTCGATTGAACCGGGTCGGTTAGCCGAATTGGGCTGTTAACATTAAGTCGGTCACTGAATACGGCGACCGTATTCGTTTAAGTTGTCGGCTCGACCGCATTCAGAAAACGGTCGAGGCCGAATTCGGCTAACCGAAAACCCGTTTGCAATAGTCGGTGACCGAATGCGGGCTGCAACCGAATCGGTAAAAACAACCTAATGCAAATTAGCCATTAGTCATAATGAGTGTGCATACCTATACTAGCTGGCCCCCGCGGCTTCGCTTCCGTCAAAATTATAGCCTGTGTTACTCGGGAATAATGTAGCTTTCCATAGGTGAAAGAATTTTTAAAATCAGTCCAGTAGTGTCGGAGCCTATTCGGTACAGACAAACAAAAAAATCTTTCCTCTTTATAATATTGGTATTTGGTATAGATTATAAAGATGAAAGATTTTTTTGTTTGTTTGTACCGAATAGGCTCCGAAACTACTAAACCGATTTAAAACATTCTTTCACCAATAGAAAGCTACATTATTCCTGAGTGACATAGGCTATTTTTAATACCGAAAACGGGTCCTGTGGGGTGGTCCACGGGAGCGAAGCCGCAGGGAACAGCTAGTCTAATACAAAGAAAATATTAAACATGCTAAACTTCATACCTTGAAAAGGTCATCCAATTGCTCAATATTCTTATCCACCAACTTGAGCACTTGTTCAACTTCTAATACCGAATGATCTTGACCATTCACGAGGTGCAAGTACAAATCAGTCTTCGTGTTGTCTACTGAGCCATCTTTATTTTCGTGTACTCTTAGATCATCGACGTTGACGACGGAATCCGTCACTCGAGCTAAACGCTCGCGGAATATGTGTATCTTGTCTCGTATTTCGGAGGGATGGGACCGAAGGACGAAGCGGACACGTTGGTCTTCACGGAGTAGGTAGATAAAAATGTGAGCTTCGTCTTCTAAGCCGCCTGTGTCGTTAGCTAAAACCTGGAAGTAAAGCGTAATTCGTATGTATCGTCACGCCTTGATCCAAAAGGTTTGGCACAGTAAATTCAGGGGTAAAGAGCATTGGCCCTTTATTGGGCATGTTTCCAAACTGGCTGGCTAGTTTGTTTATCTGATCACAATACGTCATCCAATTAAGAATCGTTGAACTTCTATTGCGAATTTCCGCGTTAATGAAACCAATAAAAGTACAAATGTTGTTTTATACGAAAGTACCTATAAATGGACTAAATTAAGTCTTATGAAAGTTTAACGGATCGCGAGAGAGTTGATCCCGCTCGGAGAAGAAGGCGTCGGGAAAGTAATCACCCCGATGCCTAAAACGCCGAAACCCCGCCTGCATCAAGCAGGCGGGGCGCTCAGGTTAGGGACTCTGTCCGCCCACCAAGTGACTCCAGGAAAGACGGTGGCACAGTGATCACGTGTTGCCGTGCACAGCGAGGCTCAGGGGAGGCGTTTTTCAGTCTCCCCATGGATGTGCCCGAACAGGCGTTGCCCAGGGTGGATTTCGGGGTGGTCTTTTGAGAGGTCACGGGGATTTTACGTGCTTATGGTGATTACCGGGGTAGTTTTAGTGAGGTAAAAACCACACCCCCTGGTCTTTTCCCCAAAAGTCGAGGCACCTTTTGAAGGTTTCCGACCGTAAACAAAAAAAGGTCTTATGAAAGTCATTGAGGAAGATTCTTATTCATAATTTTGTCATTGACGACTGGAAAGATATAAGGCCGTCGCAAATAAGGACAATGAAATATCAATAGATACAATAATTGAATACAGCATGAACTTGAGCTATATATCATTCAGCGCTATTGATTTGCTACGTAGCTAAGCCTGTAATAAATATAATTGACAACAGTACGCATGCGCGGCGCGATCTTACCTATCTTTATTTTGACAGGCGCTTTATGACAAACGAATGCAAATGGGTGTGAAAAATAAACAAATAATAACATTGAAATTTACCTTAAAATCAAAGTATCCTTTCATCCCCTTCTGTGGGTCGAAATTCAGGTAAACTGCGCCGGTTTCGACATTGACTAGAAACGGCGACACGGCTAAGTTCTCCAGGCCTTCCGTCAGAGTTTCTTTTACATCTCCGATTAAGTAATAACTTATTTTGGCATTTTCATCTTCATCTAGATCTATTGCCTGGAGACAAAGAGAAATGAGCATAAAAGGATAATATCTTCGAACCTTATCGAAACAATATCGAAAATACCCGCAATGTAGCTATCGAGTCGACTTGCAGACCGCAGTGAATTATGAAAGCACTTGTCATTCTCTTATGGATAAATAATTTATCCATAAGAGAATGACAAGTGCTTTATACAACAAAATAGAACTTTGTTGTATAATTATTATACAACAAAGTTCTATTTTAGGACCGAACAAAAATGATATAACAGCACAATTGGGAGTGACCATAAGCTCTTAGAGTAAGGTTATTTAGCTTTATGGTCACCCCCCTGAAGTCAAACACAAATACATAAGTAACAAATATAAATATATAAATACATAAGTACATCTTTGACCCAATTTATCGCTCGGGTGACACGGCATCACTAATGCATAATGCACAACTTGATGCATCAATGAAGTACGCTGTGAGTAAAATGCATTATACATAGAACCGAAGAAAATACTATTACCTTGACATGCATAAATTCAATTCCAAAATCAGCTTCAGTAGTAATTCCTCCAGTGAATATATTGCTGATGAACTTTGGTGCATTATCGTTCACGTCATTGACAATAACGTGAACTTTTAGTGTGCTGATCCCGTCTACCTCTTCTTCATATTTTGGCACATTCAAACAGTCTTCTGACGCTAGTATTGTGAGAGTGTACTCTGATTTCTGTTCGCGGTCAAGCGGTTTTTGGGTTGATAGTCTGAAAATTATGTATGTTTACAGTTTGGTTCTGTGAACTACGAGTGCTTTGAGATTTGCGAAAATGAATTGAGTGATGAATCACAAGATCTAGCATACTGTTGCAATCTTTAGTGTCGGCAACATTAGTGGTCGTTACTACTGGATTAAAAGATAAACTTTAAAAAATAACCTACATTTTCATCCGAATTAGATGAAACCAAACGGCCATTGAAAGTAAAATTCGAAGACATACGACATTCACCAATCCACACTGGGTTCGCGTAGTATTTATTAAGGCCTGTGTCTTAGCAATAGGCCCCCCACTCATCATCATCAGCCTTTTTTGTGTTCCCACTGCTGGGACACAGGCAGCACCTATTTGTGAGAGGCAATGGGCCGTAATCCACCACGCGGGTTCAGTGCAGGTTGGTGGATGTCACATGACTTCGAATTTTTGGTTCTAGGACATGCCGGTTTACTCAGTTTTTCCTCATGTTTTCCTTCACCGTTTTGAGAGCAGTGGTGATGAAATAATTTACACAAAGTAAAGCGCCTGCATGGGTTCAAACCCACGACATACGAAATGTAAGTCGCGGCTGTTACCACAGGGCCACCACTGCTCTGCATAGGATCACTCAAGAGTTTTAAATTCTTTCTAGACAATTTATTAGCATCAACTCTCGATCCGACCCGATTTTTAAATAAGAAATTCCTACCTATGCGTACTCCTCTGTAGCTCAAACACAGCATCCTCATCACCTCCCACGATATAATAGCACACAGGTAACATAGGCTCATCTCCACGATCTATCTCATCTCTCTCTATGACACTGGGCAAGTATAGTCCATTGTTTGGAGCATTCTCTGTAAAGTTTATATGGATGTGCTTGCTGGGGAACCGAGGCCGATAGTTGTCCACGTTTTGGACGTAGATTGTGAGGTCCAAGTCTGAGCTTAGCGGTGTTGGTAAGCCGAGGTCATAGGCTTCTATTCTGAGCTGTGGAATAATCAATACATTATAAGACATAGGCTACATACACTAGAGACAAGACAAGGATAAAGTTGTATGGGATAGGAGTCAAGGGCAAAAATATGGATCACAGCAAACATTTTCAGGTTTGAAATATTAAACCGACGTATTGTTGCAGACGCACTGGATGCGAGACGCACGGGACCAGTCAATGTGGCGACGCTTGGGGGAGGCCTATGTCCAGCAGTGGACGTTTTTCGGCTGAAGTGACGATGATGTATTGGCTGTTACTCAAATATCACACAATTTCAATAGGTAGTTAGAAAAGGGTTTTTAACATTTAGGTAAATGAGTAAATTATTTTTCTCAAACATGCTTGGAAATTTAAGCATTATTTTGACAACCTTCTTCGAGATAAATCGAAATTGCTGTACTGGTCAAATACATACGAGGTGCGGCCGGCAAAAGTTGTATGAAAATCCATATCTGTCCTGTTTAGCGGCCAAATAAATTATATAGTAAACTCATATCTGTTGTGTAATTTAAAAATGGAACAATCTTTTACTCTTAAACATGGCAACTAAGGAGGTAACTTATCATAGGTTTTATTTAAATTTCGAACTGGCTCGTAAACAGAAAGCTGTTTATTAAAAAAAACAATTTAAATCAAACACTTTAAACTGTTTTACTCGTGGGCAAAATTATTGTTTGTCATTGATTTTGAAAAGTAATTGTATGTATTTGACAAAATAAGTTCTAGGTACTACTTAGTTTTCATTTCCGCGCATTATTTGAGAAAAGTACTATACAAGCCTTGGCCACATCTAGGCATTGCTGGACTTACGTATGTGTGCCTCGGCCCACATTTACACGTTCGTCCATCAATGCCTCTTTTGCTGGCCGCTGCAGTAATGTACTATTGTCCCTGTCTGGGTCTGTATTTGATGACGTCATCAAGATGGGCCTTGATAAGTTTGCGATAACACCCACCTTGACATATAAAATGATGCGTGACAACCGGCATTTTAGTAAGTCGATGACACTCTATAATATAGAGTGTCAAGAGGTGTCCTAAGAGGGTCAAAACAATATAGAGTCTATATTATTTTGACCCTCTTAGGCCCATTGCATGAAAAACTTTACTCAGATTTAGTTGCTAACATGAGGTTAAATTGACAATATTGTATGACAAACTGTCAATTTAACCTCATGTTAGCAACTAACTCTGAGTTAAGTTTTTCGTGCAACTGGGCCTTACTAACATAATAGTGGTACCTAGAGTTTTTAAGTAGGCGTTGTAAAGAGTGTGTTGGGCTTAATAAGAAATTGCCTCGCTTTTGTTCAAGATAACAAGTAAATTAATGTTATTAAAGCGTTCCAGAATAATTAAAACCAATAAACCGTCAAACAATGTCAGGTTATCGCTACGCGTACTACTACGTCATTAGCTGACGTCATCAACTGCGATCAACAATAATAAAATAAGACGTAAAACCTAAAATAAAACAGAATAGTCCCAGTCAACGACTGGCGACCGCTTTGGCAATTTTAGAACACAGGTACGATGATGAGTAGTAGTTTTAAGAATAGTTTTTATTCATAGTGAAGTGCTATTTTATTTAAACGGTAAGGGCGTTTCATGGTCAGGCATTATTTATATTGATCCCGAATCACCTTCTAGGAACTACAAATTGTTTCACTGTAGCTAAAGGTTAACGGGCTTTGGTTTTGTTTTGCAAGTAAACAAGTAATACCACCATTGTTATGGGAAGACATGGGTTTTAATGCAGTAAATTAATGCGAGTTATAGTTGTTAAAAGCCGAACCAAATAATATAAAGAGGAAAGATTTGAATGTTTTTGAAATGGATACAATCCAAAACTACAACGTTTTTGAAAACTCTTTCACAAGTAGAAAGCTACATTATTCCTGAGTGACAAAGGCTATTTTTTTATCTCGAAAACGTGTCCTGTGGAGTGGGTCACGGGGGCGAATCCGCGGTGAAAAGCTAATCTTTGATAAGGTTGTCACGACTTGATCAAGTTTAGTAGCTCTATGGTGGCATGCACGGTGAAGGCGCGCCACGCTCCGGCCGCGTCTTGTCTACTGTTGTCCGTGCAACATACCTGGTACGTGGTCTGCTTGTCTCTGTCTAGCGGCTGCGTAGTTCTGAGCGCGCCGCTGGTGGCGTGCACGGTGAAGGCGCGCCACGCTCCGGCCGCGTCTTGTCTACTGTTCTCTCTGTAACATACCTGGTACGTGGTCTGCTTGTCTCTGTCTAGCGGCTGCGTAGTTCTGAGCGCGCCGCTGGTGGCGTGCACGGTGAAGGCGCGCCACGCTCCGGCCGCGTCTTGTCTACTGTTCTCTCTGTAACATACCTGGTACGTGGCCTGCTTGTCTCTGTCTAGCGGCTGCGTAGTTCTGAGCGCGCCGCTGGTGGCGTGCACGGTGAAGGCGCGCCACGCTCCGGCCGCGTCTTGTCTACTGTTTTCTCTGTAACATACCTGGTACGTGGTCTGCTTGTCTCTGTCTAGCGGCTGCGTAGTTCTGAGCGCGCCGCTGGTGGCGTGCACGGTGAAGGCGCGCCACGCTCCGGCCGCGTCTTGTCTACTGTTTTCTGTGTAACATACCTGGTACGTGGTCTGCTTGTCTCTGTCTAGCGGCTGCGTAGTTCTGAGCGCGCCGCTGGTGGCGTGCACGGTGAAGGCGCGCCACGCTCCGGCCGCGTCTTGTCTACTGTTCTCTCTGTAACATACCTGGTACGTGGTCTGCTTGTCTCTGTCTAGCGGCTGCGTAGTTCTGAGCGCGCCGCTGGTGGCGTGCACGGTGAAGGCGCGCCACGCTCCGGCCGCGTCTTGTCTACTGTTCTCTCTGTAACATACCTGGTACGTGGTCTGCTTGTCTCTGTCTAGCGGCTGCGTAGTTCTGAGCGCGCCGCTGGTGGCGTGCACGGTGAAGGCGCGCCACGCTCCGGCCGCGTCTTGTCGTACGCGATATCGTACGGCTCCGTTTGGACCAATGTCAGCGTCTATTGCTCGGACTTCGACTACGGTTGTGCCTATTGTTGCGTTCTAGGAAGAAATTATTCATGATTTAGTTGACAAAGGAATATCTGGGGCTCATCATCAGGCCTTTTTTATGAATGATTTTAAATGCTGTTGGTCTGTCTAAATAAAGAGCAGATTATATCAAAGACAACATCTAGGTTTGATGAAATGTCTTTAATTTTCCTAATCTTGAAGTCAACCTAGCCAGCAAAGAAAGATTCTATTACTGGATATCAGTTATGATTCGTTCAGTATCTCTTAAATTCTTATTAGAATATTTTCAAAAAAACAAAAAGCTTACCTCAGGTACTTTGATAGTGACATTCTGAGGCGGATGCACGAACACCGGCGCGTGGTCGTTGTAATCTGTCACACATAATCTCAGCTCTCCTCTGACCACATTGGGCGGGATGCCCAGGTCTCTAGCTTCGACAACCAGTGTATAGTTGCCGAAGCGATCCTTGAGCGACTGTCGAGCGAACAAACGACCCGTGTTCGCATCGCCACCCACTTGCTCGAAGCGAAATAGATCTGGTGCAAATGGTGAGTATCAAAGTAGCAATTTAAGATTTTGGGAATTTATTGTGGTGAATGATAAGGAATCGAAAAAATCGTTCAATAAATGACCGGAGCGCAGCTCCTTAGGTTAAGATTCCTTCTTGAGGAATATGTATTAACGTCATTGCTTGATTACATTACATTATATGATTTTAAGTTTATTTGGTATCTTATGAACTAAAAAATGGTATAGATTACTACATTTATTAAAGGACATGGCCAAAATGTGCCCCACTGTGAGCAAACATACGTTTAATTGCAGTTAATTTGAATTAAAAAAATATGAATTTTAAATGGCTTTTTAAGCATTATAACAGCAGTGGAGAAATAATATTTATTAAAAATTGTTCTGTTTGATTTTGCTCAATAATACCTTTTAATGTTGCCATATAATATTAACAAAGTTCACACCCAGGGAAAACTAATAGCTAAACGACACATAAAAAAACAACACTGTTAGGAGTTTTGTTTTTTAATATGCACACAAAAACTAGCTCTCTTTTAGTTTTTGTCAACCATATTATAATATATCAAACGCCTGGCACAGATATATGTACATTAGTTGATATAAAATTATATTTTTAGAAGATCAGTACTATTTACAGACATATATTTTATATCTGTTCATTCTGGAGCACAAGCCCATACAATTTTTGGCCATGTCCTTTCCTGTTATCAATTGTTTTGCTCAACATGATAAAATGGTGAAAATGCTAGAGCTGCACTCGACAATTAGGTGTGGACTTGTCATCTGTAACAGTCGCTGATACTGACACGATGGGTTCGCGATAGTTGTGGCACTCCATTATAAACTATAGTTCTAACTAACAAACAATAGTACCATACCATGTCCCTTCCCCCCAACTAAATGGAACTGCACTCGTCCATTTGGCGCGGAGTTGTCATCCGCATCGGTCGCTGATACAGTAACGATGGGTTCCCGATAGTTATGGAACTCCGTTATAGTGGTACAGTCTGATGGAACGTGGAGAACTGGAGGGTTGTCGTTCACGTCTTCGATGTGGACACTGAGGAATACAAGAGCATTTAAAAATACAGAATACGATTTATTCCTTTGTCATAGTTCTGGCCGCCCTGAAGTTGGCTACAATGGCTGCGCAGTAGTAAATTTCATACAAAAACATCACCGTTTCGTGACTTGCGCATCGGAAAGCTAACTTCAGTGCGGTCTGGCGAGCACTACTTATAGCCGATTTTTATTCACCAAGTTTTTAGTTACATTCTTGTACACATACAAACAGGCACATTCCTGTCAAGTTGCAGATAAGTCACGTAAAAAAAATAGTTTATACCATTCCCCCTCTAAAAAGCTTATTTTATTCACTGAAAACAGTGAATAAAAACCATTTTTAATCACTGTTTTGGTGTTCGAATTAAGAACACACCAATATATATTCTACCTCCATCTCAATGCTATACAACCTCCTTGCGCATAAAATACTCGATACAAACTTCTTGTGCAAAGAATATTCGACTTTCAAACTCCTTCGTCTATTTAATTGTTAGAATCCTTCACTTGTTCATGATTCATCTATGGGAGGGCCATAGATTTAAATCCATCCTTTATTCACTAGTTGCATTATATACTATTTTTTTAGTAGGACATCAGCCCTACAAGTCAGACACGTCACGACCGGCGCGTCTCAGTCATTCACATACATTCAATGAATGAGCGGTTATCTGACTGATGTATGTGTATATGTTTTACTTTACTGTGCGTGTGATTGTACAGTCC
The DNA here is from genome assembly GCA_947562075.1 of Orthosia gracilis. NCBI lineage: Eukaryota > Metazoa > Arthropoda > Insecta > Lepidoptera > Noctuidae > Orthosia > Orthosia gracilis. Next base: position 33,670,192 of record OX387266.1, read on the forward strand.
AGCAAGTTTATCTGGCCTTATGGCTGGATTGGAACTAATGATATTACTATGAAAATTGACTGGACCTATATTTTTGTTCACCAAGAGCGTTGTCCCGTCACTAGGCATACTTTGGTTTGGTCTTTAAGTCAAGAGATTAATTATTCTGGGTCAAGAGTGAATAGGTTACTTCGAGGCAAGCGTGCTAAATCGTCGACCTTATTGCTCAGCAGCTGGAGATGTAGTCAAAAACAACAAATAATGTAAATCCGGTGTTTGTTTTAGAGAAATTGGTATACAGTTAAACGAATCACAAGCGAAGCGTTACTATATTGTTACCGATATTTGGTTTTCTTTCAAATCTTTTCTTCGCAAACGAAAGGCAAATAGTTACTATACCCCGTAATCTCATTTTAAATAATGACAAAAGATATTGCGGACCAACGTTATTTCTGGCGGCTTTGATATCACATGTTATCTATTCCGGACGTTCAAAAAATGTACATTAAATGACAATTATTACAGAAAACTAAAAAAATAATAAAAATAAAATTAGCTTTTTCAAAATCATGTGTACTTTCTAAGCTTATCTTGGAAATCGCAAGCAACGGTGAAGGAAAACAAAATGAGGAAACCAGCAGGCTTAATTAATTCTTGACAACAGAGGTGGCAACATCCTCACACGAAAAGAAGAAGAAAGATAAATGAACATAATTTCATCCCTGTGGGGAACAGGGATGAAATTAGGGGAGGGTTGGCCAGAAGTGTGTATAGAAAACCCACATTTCTCCAGATAAATAAGGTTATATTTACTCACACAATTTGCTTGAAAGCATTACGACTCTCCCCGCTGAGGTATCCAAACTGGTAGTTGTCCCAAGCTTCTATGACCAGGTTGTATGTAGCTTGTGTCTCCCGGTCCAGCCAATCAGACACAGTTAGCGCTCCTGTGTCTGCGTTTATCAGAAACTTGCCCTGCAAAGTGAGTTTTTTATAGAACCATTTCTTATTTCTAAGTTTTGCAACCTTTTGATTTTGATGATAGTCTCATTTATCTGTTTTTTTTAAACAGCTTAGTACATAGCATTTAGTCAGGAAAGAACTGTTTTAAAATCACCCCTATTTGTTTAAATTGAATTGGTAATGAAATGAATGGTTTATTTTAGAATAATGCCTTGCTTAAGTCCGCCTATTTATCACCATTATACATGAAATTTAAATAAATTCAAAATTGATGAAAGGCAAAACTGTTAAAGATATGTGCATTTCATCTTTTTAAATGATCGTAGCTCCATTTCTAGATACGTTTTAGTTTTTATGGTATCGTTCACGCATCTTGGACAATTTAATGATTCCTTAGCAAATAATAATAATTTAAATTATCTTGGAAAGAGGCAGGTATGTTTCTATGAAAGTTAGTTGTTTGCTATTGGAAATTTTTAAATATTCTTTTACGACTAAATTTTTTGATTGCTACAACTTGGGGTTCTTTAAGTCAAGAGGGTATAGGTTACTTCTAAAAAACCGCGCTCCGTCGTCGAATACAATAGTGACATGATATTTCTAGTGATCAAACACGAGCCACTCCGTAGTAAAAAAAGGATTATAGTGACTGAAAATTATCATTTTACTTTACCGTCTTGAAACAAAATTCTTAAAGCCAATTTCTCCAATCTTACCTGCGTAGACATCCTATCGAGTAGGTAGGTAATTTTCCCGAACTCGCCCGAATCTGCGTCTCTTGCCAGAATGTTAGCGATGGTGGTTCCCGGTTCTACGTCCTCTAGAACTCGATACTCGAATGCAGAAGACTCGAATATCGGGTTGTTGTCGTTTTCGTCTAACACCTAAAAACAATGTTGAGAGTAAAACGAATGATGCGATTTTTTTCTTAGTGGTAGGGTAGTGTTTTTGGGTTTGGTTCGTGTTGGGAACTTGGGTATAAAACATACAATACGAAGGTTTCTTGAGAAGAAAAAAGATAATTCTATTTAGTCCGTCAGTGAGATTATCAAATAATATTGGACACGTATTTTTTCATAATCAAATAAATAAATAAATACGAAGATAAAGCGCATCAAAGTTCAATAGTCGGAGCTTGTGACGTCACTTGCCAGTATAAAGTGTAGCAAGGCGTAACGTGACGACACACGATATTTCAATGCTCTGTATCGTCGTCATTTTTAGTGTACGTGGCTTAAGAAAAATACGTGTCCTATATTTTTAGCCCCAGACGGAAATTGAAGTGTGTTATAAGTTTAACGTGTGTTGCTGTGTATCTGTGTGTCTGTCTGTGACATTATATCTCCTAAACGGATGAACCGATTTTGATTTAGTGTTTTTTGTTTGAAAGTGGCTTTATCGAGTGTGTTCTTAGCTACGTTTGAATAAAATCGGTTCGGCCGTCCAAAAGTTATTCGCATTTTACTCTTTGGATCTGGTTTTTTTCGCACGATTTCGTGTTTCGATAGATTATATTATCGATTGAAGCATGACTACTTCTAGGTATATTATATGTAGTTTAAAAAGCATGAAATAAAAATTAAATTACAAATTTAAAAAAACCCCGACACAAAAACCTCTAAACAGCAAAAAATAAACCTCGTACTCGCGTCGGGGAACCGCTAAGTAAATAAAATAAACTGCTGTTAACGGTCGGCGGTTCCCCGACCCGAGTACGAAGCTTATTGTTTGCTTTTTAGAGGTTTTTGTGTTGGGGTTTTTTTTAATTTGTAATTTTTAGGTAATGTAACTGGCGGAATAAATAGTTTTTTTGGATTCATCAAGTTTAGAGTGAGAAGTACTTGAAATAATCAAGTAATTATTTTTCAGTAATAACTTGGCCTTTGCCCACAATAAGGCAGTGTAGGCTAAAACCCCCAAGTAGATATTGGCCTCTATCTAAACATAGAAAATCTAAACCTTCGGGCAATATAGTCGTGATATTATGTTATGTAAAATTCATACAACCATGTTTTGATTTTTGCAGTGTTGGCCACTGAATTAGCATTTTGAACCATTTATGTTTTATAATTAAGTTGTTTTCCTCATACATTACATAAATAGGTTTAACAATAGGTATGTGTCATTAATTACTGACGTATTCAATTAACAATATATCATCACATAGTTATGTTAAGTAAATTCTGATTTAATACTTATACCACAGATAATTTAATACTAGCATACTCCCGTACAAAGAAAACCGTGCCGACGTAACTAGAGTTTTTCGACGGACTAAATCGATTATTTTGCGAACGCGGTCGGTTCTCTCCCAAGCGATAGATGTTGTTAGCAGCGACTAGCAAGTAAAAGGGTTTACTAGGTTCGTGAATATTTATTTCTTTAAATACAGTGAAGATTTGTTTTACAGGTTTTTACAGTTTCATTGTACCAAAATGTGCTACATTACAAATTTAAAAATTCGAGCGACGTGCTCCAGAAATTTAAAACCGCTTCATCTATTGGAATGAATTTGAAATGATACGTTCAAATAACCTTTGAAATGTGAATTAAGAGCCATAATTTTATTCTTAGCAGTGTTGATTAAAAAAGAAAATACAATTTTTGTGATCAATTTTAGAAAATGGTAATTTTACTCAAAATTCAATAACAAATCGATGCATATCGCGCCATCTAGTGACATTTATATCAAACAAATTTTCTGTCTTAGCGTCGGGTCCACGTGCTTATACCTACTGAGGCTATCTTGGGAATCTAATCAAAGATACAAAGATGAGCAGCCAAGATTGTGGCCGTTAGACCGATGAGGCAGCAGCATTCTACAGATTTATTATATGTATTGATTTCTTGTATATTCTATGCATTTATTTTGCTTTTAGCGATAAGGCCGCCCATTGTGTCACCCATTGTAAGGTTTTCTTCGTCTATACTTTTTGTAACTTATATGGTGTACATAATAAAGAGTATTCTATTCTATTCTATTCTAATACCCTGAACACCCTGAATAGAGTCCTGATGGAAATACCCTAAATAGCATTTCAAGTGTCGCGGTCGAGCATAGTGCTAACACTATGCTATAATGTTAAATGAAATGCTATAATATTTACCTGAATAAACAAGTCGACAACTGAATACCGGGGCGGCACACCGCTGTCAACTCCCTTGACCGTGAGGTTGATCCACGGATAAAGTTCGTGGTCTATCTTACTGGCTACAACCACTTCACCCGTTTTGCTGTCCATGTGAACTAGGTTTAGAAGTTCTTCGCGACCTGTTGATGGCAATATGATATTTTAAAAGCATGTCTCCCATAGTCCCATATAGGTTTTGCCGAAATGTCTTCGGCTGATAAAGCAGATGTGTGTTGTCGTGAAGATGAATAATAATTGACACCGTGTTGTGTTAAATGACCAGTTTTGAAATAGAAGGGGGAAAAGACTTAGAGAACCGAAGGACAATAGGATTGTTTCCTAGGTAGAAAAATGATAATTCTATTAAGGGCCTGCATCCGCTTTAGTGCCGTAAAACGGTAACTTTCTAAAGCAGACAGGTTGAAAGGTTTGAAAAAAATTTATAATTATTTTTCATGTAAATTATTTTTTAAACATGGTTTTTACGTATCACAAATAGTTATGCTTTAAAAAATAATTAGCAACACGAAATTTTTCGCAACTTTTGGATACTCCTTCAAAACGACTAGGATGATTAAAAATATTTTTACACAGAAAAATTGATGGCTGGAATTTCTTCGTAACTGAAATAGCATATGTAAATCAAATAATATTTTGCAAACAAAACTGTTCAAAAGGAGGTTCAATATTGAAATTTTGGCACCGAGCGGGCGCACGGCCAGTACTGCGTTAACATTGGGGCGTATATATCGCCTTAAGTCCGTCAGTGAGATTATCAAAAAATATTGGACTAGTATTTTTCGCTTTATCAAATAAATAAAAATTGACAAAGATAAATCGCATCAAAATTCAGGAGTGGGGGCTTGTGACGTCACTTTGTGAGTTAAAGTGTAGCGCACCGTGACGTCACACGATATTTCATCGTTCTATATCGTCGTAATTTTTTGTTTACGTGGCAAAAGAAAAATGCGTGTGCGATATTTTTAGGTTATCTAACTGACGGACTAAATAGATTTTTTTGTCAACTACCCTATTTAAAAGTCTGGTAACTAGTGTTAACAACGGGGTAGTGTTTTACCCAATAACTAGGTTTTGGAAGTCAGATATGCCGTCGCTCGTGTCGTTGGGGTCGGCTGGATCTGAATTTTACATAGCAGAGCCACTAACATGATTCGCCCTACTAAGACTTGAAACTTAAAGAGTTTGAGGGCCCTTACAGGTAGTCAGAAGCACTTTTTTCACTAATAAGACTGGTTGTCAAAGGTCTTCAGACTTCTTGTAAGGACTCTCAAAGATCTAAAAAATACAGCCAGGACTAATATACTAACTTCGAATATAACTAGTAAATATTATAAAAGATATTTTAACATGATCATCATTTCGGCCAAAAGACGTCCACTGCTGGACATAGGCCTCCCCCAAGCGTCGAAACACTGATCGTTCCTTACGTCTCGCAACCAACGGACTCCCGCAGCGTTGACCAAGTCATCGCTCCATCTAGAGCACGCCTGCCCTCCAACGCTGCGTATTCCGGTACGCGGTCGCCACTCCAGAACTTTTCGGCCCCAACGGCCAAAACAAAAGATACAAAATATACTTGCCTTCAACAAAATAATTCATACTCTTATTCTTGTCAGCATCATCAGCAATCACAGTAGCAATATTCACGCCATTCTTCGAGTTCTCAGTAATCGAGGTCTTATACAGTGGTTTTCTGAACACGGGGTTGTTGTCATTTTCATCGTCAACGATTATCGTGAGGGTCGCCGATGCAGTCTGAGGAGGACCTCCGTCGATAGCTGCCATGTCTTCTACTGTTATCACTAGTTTCACCATTTCGAGTTTTTCTCGGTCTAGAAGTCTGGTGAGAAAAGCGGTTTTATAATTGTAATTTTTTGTGTGTCTTGAAACTTAATTATGACTTACTTTATTTGTTTGGTAAATAGAATGGTTCTATGACCATTATAAAAATATGTGTATGACCAGACGTATGAACGTAAATGAAGTAAAAGGATTTTTTAGGAATGGTTGAAGTTGGTGTTCTGTTGTTTCTGCCTACTCATGACCCATTCGAGACAAAAGGCGGGTGCTTATGTATGTTTGTATAAAAAATATGAACAATCATGATTTGCTGTTACCCCTCACTTGCATGGGACGAACTGCTAATGTGACTAACTGCGAATGTGGCTAGCCGGGAATGGGATCAACTGCGAATGGGACTAACCGCGAATGGGACCTACTGCGAACGTGGGACGAAGCGCGCATAACCCTTCTCAGACACAAAAAAGTGATTTCATGTTTGAGTTTCTCGATATATTTCATACTAGCTGTCCCACGCGGCTTCGCTCTCGTCAACTGGCTACCTACCTACCCTACCCGACCTACCCTACATACATGATTGGTGCGTAACTTAAACCATTTACGCAGCGCACGCAACGGAAGCTCTCAAGAAGTAATAATTTTGCCCGTTTTTGCAACATTTTTCATTTATGTTCTGCTCCTATTGGTCGTAGCGTGATGTTATATAATGATGTTTATAGCCTATAACCTTCCTCGATAAATGGGCTATCCAACACAAAAATAATTTTTCAATTCCAACCAGTAGTTCCTGAGGTTAGCGCATTTAAACAAACAAACTCTTCAGCTTTATAATATTAGTATAGATGGGAATCTTGTAGTCACCGCTAATTTATTTCATACGAGAATCTTATAGTCGCCCCTAATTTGAATCTTATAGTCACCGACAAAAATGCTAGAGGATACGTTTGGATGGCATAATCTAAAGTTAGGAGCACAGAACCTATAGTACTTATATGGTGAGTTCTATAAGATTTTAGAAAACCAAAAAATGTCTTCAAATATTACAGAATTAATAAAAACACGTTTATTTACCTGACCACCTTCAGAGTTCCATCCACTGCATTCAGATCCCATAAAGACAGATAATCATACTCGGTAATAGATATAGGTATGCCATCTTCATCTCTGGCAACACTGCCAGTCTTGTCTATGGCGTAGCGCAACACTGGTTGATCGTCGGGATCGTGTGCAGCCGCGCGGTATATTTTGGTCCCTACCTGAGGAAAGGAGGTTGGTTGAAATATTATGGCAACCAATATTTGCATTTACCGTTATATTCTATAATTCGGTTGAAGTGTACTACTCGTAGAGCAGTACCCCACCCTTTACCCCCCACTGACACATGAATTAGTTACTGCGCAGTGATTTCCGGGTTCAGAGTCGCCATAAAGTTGCGATAGAATTTTACCAGGTAAGGTGTTTTTATACGTCTTAGGACGTAGAGTCATCCAACAGGACAGTGCTTTGAATAAGTGAAACCCTGATCGGTGCCGTCATCTTTGAAAGACGAGGCGTTATCCCAGATCAAAACTCATTGAGAGGAGATCAATAGACATTGAAGGTTTCAATGAACCTTTAAAACAATGGATATTTTATACTATCAGCTTCGAATGGCATAATACTACCTGTGTATTCTCTCTGACGGTGATAGTTCCCGGTTCCACGAGCATCGGAGGCTTGTTGTTCACGTCTACTATCGTGATGTTCACTAACACTGCCGCACTTAGTTGCTGGTCGCCGATACCGCCGTCTAGCGCCACCTGTGAACATTTTATACACTTATACTACGACAGAATAGTATTTAGAATATCTTTAGTGTTAAAAAGCGGTGATGACAATGTCCAGCTTCCCGTATTTCTGATAAAATAGTTCTGGAACAACTGATTGTCTCCAAAACTTCCAAGTTACTCATTTCGGCAATGCAAGGAATGACTACCGTCTTTATTATTCTACCTAATGTCACAGATAATATAATACTAGCATACAGATGCCTCATTCCATACAAAGAAACCGTACCGACGTAACTATCGTTTTTCGTCTGGATGGCTAATTAACTGACTTCCCAAAACGGAGGAGGTTATCAATTCGATTGGTATTTTTTTTATCAGTACTTCTATCGCGTTCGATTCTGTTCCACGGCTTTAGATGGTGTTAGCAGCGACTTGCAAATAAAAGGGTTTCTTCGGTTCGTGACTATTTTTTTCTTTAAATACTTTGACGATTTGTTTTATAGTATTTTTTTTGTATGTTTTTACAGTTTCATTGTAACAAAATGTGTTACAATACAAATTTTAAAAAATAGGGCATGCCTTAGAAATTTAAAACCGCGCCATCTATTGGAATCAATTTTAAATGATCCGGTCAAAAAATCTTTGAAATGTGAATTAAGACCCAAATATTCCATAATTTTGTAGTTTGTAGTCTTAGGAGATTTGGTTAAAAAATAACATATTTTTTTTAATCAATTCTAGAAAATGTTAATTTTACACACAATTTAATAACAAATCGATGCATATAGCGCCATCTAGTGACATTTATTTGAACCAAATTTTCTTTGTTAGCGCTGGGACCTCGTGCTTATGCTTAAGTCTGATCATTCACACACACTTGAAAAAGAATCAAGAAGATGCAGAAAAGAAATGGTTAGCAAATCAAAGGTGGTAATTTTAGCTATCTAACTTAACTAGCGTGTTGTCTCCCACTGCTGGACAAAGCTTGCTTGTCCCTGTTCACACAGGATTGTCCTCTACGATTTCGGGCTGGTTCTTTCGGCAGGAGTTAAGTTCGTACTGCCTTGGTCTGTAACGTTGTCGTACTGGACCCGAGCTCACAGCTCATCATAGTAAGTAGCTAAAGAAACGGGACTCCCTGCTACTCAAGTAAGTCAATAAGTAGCTAAACAAATAAAATAAACATACCACAGTCAGCGTATATTGATTGCTTTTGGGCGTAATCTTATCAGGGTCTAGTGTAGATCCGTTAGCAATGGACACGACTCCTTTACGGGACTCGATGACGAAATTGTAACTGGCGCCGTGTTTTATGCGGTATTCCATATGATTGTTAGGGGCTATAATAAAACATACATACCACAGTAAGCGTGTATCGATTACTTTTGGGCGTAGTCTTATCCGGGTCCAGTGTAGATCCGTTAGCAACGGATACGACACCCGTACGGGACTCGATGACGAACTTGTCGCTGGCGCCGCGTTGTATGCGGTATACTACGCGGTTGTTGGGGGATGAGCCGTCTGCGTCGCGGGCTTTGACCTGGAAGAGAATAAAGTTGTTATAAGGATTTGAAAAAGGAAAAACGTATTTTAAATAGGTCACGGAAGGCGGTGCTCCAAATAAACTATATAGTATGTCCCATCCGTTAGTGTCCAAAGTTTCCACATAATTGTAAGGATATAAAAGACGCCACTAAAGCCGCGATTGTCATAGCCACCTATTGACCAAAACTTATTTACCTAAAGACATAATACATCGAAATCGGCACGAAAAACACAAGATGTATGGTCAAGGGAGAATTTCGCTTCGAACTAGATTTGTGTCGAAATTAGACAGTTTTGAAATAAAATTCAATTCATACTTGAGTTAAGGGCAGCGTTCCAAAACAGCTGGAGAGATTCAACTACCAAAGTGTAGTGTAATTTCTTCCTGACTTTTTCTTGTAGATGAAGTGAGGTATTTGACAGTCGGTGTCCGACTTTTTCTAGAAATTCACTTATGGTATATTTCCTAATAATCGAGATTCTTTTTTTATTATAGTTAGGCTCGCACTTGAGTACTATCTCACCTGACGGCAAGCGATGATGTGGTCGACGGTAAAGCAAGCTTGCCAGCTTGCCTAGAAGTAACCTATTCACTCTTGCCTTTAAGACCCCTAGAATGTAATTATCGGGAAACACAGACTCTGGCAGAGAATGCCACTCCTTAGCTGTACGCATAATGAAAGTATTTCCAAAACGTTTAGTGCGTGTAGGTGCGTGGCCACATGTCCACCATGTACTTATTCGATAAACTATCATACCTCAAGAACACTAGTGCCTCCCGGCATATCCTCTGGTATCGATCTCTTGTACATCATCTGCTGGAACAGCGGCGCGTGGTCGTTCACGTCTTGAACGTAGATCGTCACTGGTACAGTGGACGAAAGAGATGGTTCGCCAAAGTCGCGGGCTCGTACCTAAAATTAAATTCGTTCTAAAAGTTCGCTTTTAATTTTTTTATTGGAATTGTTTGGATGTGTTTATAGAGTTTTCGCGGCAGAAAACCGCTTATGTAGTACGAATCATTTCATTATTGTTGTAAGGGGAAGGATGGGACGTAAACCACCGATTACCTGGCCTTTATTGCGTCTAGCTTATTAATTTACTTTTGACAGATGCACGCCTATGAATTTTCATAATTAGTAACAGGCAAACATAGACAATAAAATGCAATACTTCATGGACGCTTACTTGAGACTTGAGTAGTGAAGCGACGTGTTTTTTCGCTCCATTATTCCGATTATTTAAAATTCACAGTTAAATCGAATATACGTAGCAAAAAAAAAGAGAATTTGTTACATAATAATAATGTAATTATAAATAAGATTTAGAATTAAGGTTCGTCCTTCCAATGAAGATTAAATTTTGAAAAAAGTAATATTGGATATTTAGATATGGAAAAACTTGAATAAAATCATGTGTTGAATAAAATTTCTTCATTAATAAAGTCGACTGTTATAAGAAATCGAATCGGGAACGCTATCACTAAATGATTGATTTTTGAGCTGCCAAAAGTGGAATAACAGGCTGGACGGAGAGCATATAAGGTTTTTACGCTCATTTAGGAAGAATGTGATTAGGTACTTGTCCCTACGCCGACGATCAGCGAGTAGCGGGTCTCTCGGCGTGACTCTGACCGCCAAGCGAGCATCGCTGAGCGAGTATAACTTTGATAGTTCATGTTGCTGCGACAATTTTGTTGAGAGAGAGTAATCGCCGGCAGTGTGAACAGCCAGCTAACAACTATTACCATATGTGTTTCTTTTATTGACACGGGATCTTATATCTTTTGCATGTTTCTTCAGCGAGAAAATAGTCGATAGCTAATCACTTACTCGTCTGCGGTGGAACAAATGCCTACAGCACAGTTATTGTTTTACGCAAGAAAAAAGCTTGAAATATCTACGAACTATCAAACCTAGAAAGAGTAACCACTTTCCACTTAGGGTTGTTACAAATAACTGGCTCCTGTGACGTCATCAATCATGTTACATCGACTATGACGTAAGTTCTTTTGTCAAGACAATAATAAAATATGTACAAAAATCAGGGGGGTGACCATAAGCTCCTAGAATAAGGTTACTTTGAACGTGCGTAAGGGACAGAAGTCATATACATCTGTTCCTTACACACACTCAAAATAACCTTACTCTAAGAGCTTATGGTCACCTCCCTGTAAACATATTATACTCACAGTAAGATGTATCGGTCGCAAGTTGCTGTTATCACCCGGTATTTGTTCAAAGTCCAGTCCCCCCACGGGCGTGATGATGCCCAAGTTCGGATCAATTGTGAAGTTGTTCTTGTAATCTCCGCTTACTATGGAGTATTCTATGTGGCTGTTCTTTGTACCTAGAAGGAATTAAGTCCACTTCTGAATATTTGTGTGCTACAGTGGCGATCACAAGAAAAACACCGACTCAATAAAGCTTGACGAGTCTCTGAGAAACCGCAACTAAATTATGAAACTAGAGACCGCCCCTGTTAAACAGGCTCTTAAAAAACAACGACAAAATACATACCATTCAAATCCAAATCTCTAGCTTCAAGCACAAGTGGATTTTCAAACTCCTTTTCATTTTCCAACAACCTGGCCTCATACTTGTTCGCCAGAAACATAGGCGCGTTATCATTGACATCCTCTATATTTATGATCAACTGGGCTGTATTCCTGTTTCCTTTGCCTAGATCATCTCTAGCTTCAACTGTCAGATAATGGCGGGAAATCAATTCGCGGTCGAAACTGTCACCGCCTGCTTGTTTTACTGTTATTACTCCTGATAACGGATTGAGGTTTAATCTGAAAAAGTTTATTTATTTATTGAGTCAAATGGTGATGGGTTTTTATTTTATTAAATAGTAAAGTTTAGTGCAGTTAGTTTTATAAGATATTCACTTTCAGTAGCGTGTTTTATTATCATAAATTAAAAGAAAAACCTTTTTTTTCAATCTATTTAAGTTTTAAGACTAGGTGGACTTCTATTAATTAAACTTTACATCTCTGAAAGTTTTACCAGATATCAAAGTAGTGTCTGTTGGAGAAACTCAACCTGTATAAGACTTTATCTTTACCTCTCTCGAGGATTCCTGTGTCCCAGTAGTGGGAACATTATAGGGCTGATGATGATGATAATAAGACTTTATGTACTCTGCCTACTTCCTTTAGATGATACCTTAATCACAAAATAAACAACACTGAAAAGTATACTCACAGATTAGCAATACTCCCTCCAAGACTGGTATACCTAATCCCCCTGGTCCCGTAGTTATCAGAGTCTTGATCAAGAGCCTGCACCCACGCGACAGTGGTACCAACCCCACAGTTTTCAGGTATTGTAACCGTGTATAAAGACTCTGTGAACTCCGGAAAGTTGTCGTTCTCGTCCTTTATGTGGACTACTATTGGCACTATGCTGGAATATGGAGGAAAATGGGATTAGCTGTTGAGGTAGGTTTAAGTGAAAAAGTCTTTATGGTCAGGCAATAAGGTTTATTATTATAGATCTTAGCATCGTTCAGACAGAAATAAGTCTGTTGTTGGTGTCTTGAGGAAAAAAAAATCCGGCCAAATGCGAGTCTGACTAGCGCACAGAGGGTTCCGTATAAACAGCTACATTCACTAGGCTTAATATTAGCAACGTTCATAAACAATGGAAGCACCGAACATTGCTATAATAAAAGGACAAAATTAACTTCGCCGTTCGAAAACTGTTGTCCCCATACATCAACATACAAAAGTACATTTTATAAGTTGGTTTTATAAATTGTAAAGCCTACTTGGCTGTGACAGTTTTTCTTTTAATTTCGTTATAATATACTGAAGTCGTCACAATATAAGAAGTCCGTTGACGTTTCTCATTTTACAAGCCCCAATAACTTTCTACGTAAGAAATTGAAAAATCGAATTCATAATCCTAATTAATTACTATGTTGCCCATACACTATGACAACGAGTATCATTTGTAAAGCATCAAGTTTAATTATTGTTAAGTATTTTTAGTGGCGTGATTTTTTTCACTTATCCAAAAGCAACTACTACTATACACACTTGACTAAAAAAATTTTTGAACGACCTATCCAACGATATCCCCACCATGAGATAGACGAGAAACAAAAACGGCCCCACTGTAACGTGTTCACAGTTCGGGAGGAAACCAAAAAAAGATTGTTTCTTGGTTTTAGTTTACTACATTGTCGGTGTGATTAATATGTAGGTATATTTATCTTTCTAGTACTAAGAGTCTCTGAGCTAAGCTGCGGACGGACAAACGGACATAGCGAAACTATTACGGTTCCTTGTTGACTATGGAACCTTAAAAAGACTTGAAATTAGTATCTTTTTTCAGATTTTTTTTATGTTTAATAGAGTTAAGTTTGCAGATCTTATTTTTCTTTAGCTTTGTTAAGCATGGCCGAAATCTGCAATTCTCCATGCGGATTTTCTTTAGCACACCTACTACGTATCTAGCGTTCCTGTACGTAAAACGTATATGCAGCGCCAACACCGTGGTTACTCGATCTTAGTTTCGATAAGTCCATTCACAGGTATTTTGCATAAATGTCAATATCACAATGATCATTATTCTTGATAAAGTTGCTGTCAGAGATATTAATAACTGTCCATGGACTGTAATTCGCCAATTGTGAAGACTTATACAAGACAACAATAAGTATAATAACATAATCATACCTCATTTTAGGGTCTTTGGTAACAATTTCTTTGGCGACTAGACTGAAATTCATAACGGTGACCTTCTCAAAATCCAAGAAGGATGCGTCATTGACTCTGATGAGGAATGACGCCTCGTTGATGCCTTTGAACGGGGTCACATCAAACACGCCGTGGTCTCCAGTTAGGTATAGCTCGAATGTGCCGTTTTTACCCTGGAAAGACAAAGTAGTTTATGTTGAGAGGAACATTTTCTTAATGGAGGTTATGACAGTAAAGAGTAAAAAAATGGGGCTCAACTGGGCCCAAATTATCTATAACCTAATCTAATGGCTTAATAAAGGCCAAAGTGGCATAAAGTAGGAACAGAATGCTTTTGTATATTCCACTGAGAACAAAGATTTATTTTAAGAGGCCAAAAGATTAAATTAAACTAAATCTGAGGTGCACACTGTTTTGTCCCACTGCAAGAAAAAGGCCGCCCTTAGTTTTCTGCGTTAAGCTATCTTTGCCCAATCTTCTAGGGATCTCCTCTTGTTTTCTTCTTCTGGGCCTACTCTTCTTCTTCCTAGAACTATCCCACACAAGGTGGGGTCGGGTAATTTTTCCTCCGACAGGAGTTTCGTCATGCTAGTCCACCACATATCCTCTACCTCTTTTGTGTTCAGGTAGTGTAAAGTTACGTTTGACTCTGACGAGCCTAAACATAAGTCACGTTAATAGAGAAGTAATAAATAATAGTCAAGTTAATAGTAAGCGACGGTAGTTGCAATGCTTTCTTTCTTCTGGGCCTACCTAGATTTCAATAACCATAAAATAGCCATACCTGATCATAATCAAAGACTTCAGGAATAGCATCCTGTAAGAATGTGATAGGAGTATTCTGCTGTGCATTCTCCAGTACTTCCCCGACATATCTGTCATTCCTAAACCTTGGTGTCTCATCGTTCACATCCGTTACTATTACAGTCACCTCGGTTGTAGCACTGGGCATTGGTGATATGGTGCGGGATTCTTCTGTAGCCTGGAACATGTAATAGAATAAAATAAGTAGACATACTTGGGTAATACTACCTCTTAGATATCTGACATAGTTAATGTGTAGGAGATAGTTTTTATATGTTGATTTATATTACAGCGGCAACAACAATACAACAAAGGCAACCTTAACAGATGTAGTTGTTGCTATTATAAAAAAGCAATGTCATGTAAAATTTTGATATAGACAACTTAAATACACTATTCAATTTATTGGATTCCTAGTTAGGAACCTAAATTGTTAGCTAGTGATCACTACACTAAATCGGATCCAATCTGTTCCTAACTATGATTACATCTTCCGATTTCCTAGTTAGGAATCCAATAAATTGAAAAGTGTAATAACTGCTTTACTCTGCTGTCCAAAGAAAAAGGCGTACATCTACCATTTTAGGAAAAAATTGATATTTTTATATTCAGAATTTAAACATTTCATGATTTCAGATCTTTTTTTTATTAAATTTCACTATTTTGTGTTTTAGTCAGATGCTCTTGTTTGGAGTTTCTTGTGCGTTCTTCTCCATAACAAGCTGCTTTTCCGAATGCATGGTAGAATCAATTTTTATTACTTGTAAATTTTAATTCTTTGACATTCAAAAGTGCCGCATTTGGCCTAGTTGAATAAATATATTTGACTTTGACTTTGTTCCCTTATTGCTCATGGCGGTAATTATTGTTAAAAGATCACACCGAGGTTATAGATTACGCTTAGTTTCATATACAATTATGCAAATTGCAGGTTAGTAGGTAAAACAAATAATGTTTTTTAGAATTTAAAACAAACTAACCAATATTTCCAATATGTAGGCACCATTACTGTTATTAGGGTCCTCCCTATCAAGCTGGTTGACAGTGTACACAATACCGGAACTGCTGTCAATGTCAAAATGTTCCTCTCCCCCGGCTATGATGCTGTATGATATGCGGTTGTTGATCCCACGGTCACCGTCAATTGCTCGCACTGGAAATAGGATCAAATGCACAATTTAGAATGACTTTACAGACACTTTTTCATCAAATATTATTTGTATTCATAATCTTGCAATTAGTTGGCAGTCTATTAGCAGATGAGATAAAATAATAATTCTTAATTTTCTTTTTCAAAATGTTTAAAGTAATAAAACTTGGATATAAAGTTATTTCTTACACAGTCTATTTTCAGGTTCTGGAGAAACCTTTTATTTTCAATAAACCATGCTACAAGCTTTATAGTAGTCTGTATTCATCGAAAGTCTATGAACATACCTTGCAAAACAGAGGTCCCAATAGGTGCATCTTCACTTATCCTAGTCACAGGACTGGCAACAACGAACTCTGGGGGCTGGTCCTCCACATCCTGCACTTTAATAAGGATAGCAGCCGTACCAGTATTCACCCTGCCCTGGTTCGCACGGTCCACAGCTAGCACTCGAAGTTGGTACAACGATTTTCGTTCATAATCCAACCGGTTTGTCAAACGGATCACCCCTTTCCCGTTGACGGTTTGCACAGCAAAGTTTTGTACATCTCCATCGAGTTCTTGTAAGTGGTATAGCACCTAAAATAAAGATATTATCAAAACAATAATAAAAGTTTTTCAAATTGTTCATCTTTCATCACGTCGCGTCCCATGAAAATGACAGTGACTTTGACACTGACTGACAAGACATGTCAATATCATGACAGCCATATAATTTTGTTTCGAGTGCTTTACAAAGACTGTAAAAAATATCATTATTTCTCAGGATTATAAAAACTAAAACAAAATAAGTAAAAAAATAGTTTACTTGTCCGTAAGCTCCTTCGTCAAGATCCGTTGCTTCCACAGTAGTTAAAATACCAGGAGAAGCGTCTTCTTTGACTGTGATTGCAGAAGGAAATGGTTTGAATATTGGTTCGTTGTCGTTTACATCTTCAACTAACAACAAGAAGCTTTGGGTAATAAAGTTTCCATCTCCTAAATGTCCATCTGTCAATGTTAATACAAAAGAATATTCATCACGGACCTGAAAACAGAAAAAAGAAGTCGAAGTCTCGTGGAGTCATGGGCACAGAATAGCTTCCTTGGGAGGTAATCTGTGCTCGAGGGTAATAAAACAGGTAACAAAACAACATCTTTAAATGTTCTGCCCAGGTTAATACTAGGTAAGTTGTTTCGAAAAAAAATACACTAGCCATTTATTAGACAACGGAATAAAAATAAAAAAATATTCAGAATTGACTAAAATGGCCTCTATGCCATTTTTCAGCTGAAACGACCAGCACCTTCTTAAGAAATATAAATATTTATTTATTTATTTATAATTAAGTAATTATTACGATTTCGGCAAATTATTTTTTATGTACTTATCAATAAAAATAAACTTAATATAGATATAAAGAGAGCGAGAGAGAAAAATAGAGATTATAGATTAGATGAGAAGATGATTATGATTATTAGAGATTCGGACAATTCGGTCGAGACAAAAGTGTTTTAAATCTATGTCTATAATTTATATCTGCTTGGTAGTTCAAACTCATTTTTTTAATGTAAAATATAATCTGGCTAAAAAAAAATAGGCTGACAAGTTTATGTGCTATGTATTATTTGCAGATACTAGTCGCTACTTAATTATCTATCAAAATGAAAAAATGGGAACCAAAATAATGAATAATTATTGTTTGCGCCTAAGGTTTTTGTGACTTTAGTGTCCATGTCAAGTTTTTGCTAACTGTATCGGATCAGGCGCATCTAAGAGACTGTAGTTCATGAATAAACTAAATCCGCTAAGGCTGAATTTGGGGAGGAATCAATTCCAACAATTCTCTAATACGGACTTATATTGATCCGCACATTTTTTCAAAATTATAATATAACGAAGTGTACACGTTTATACTGTCGATCGACTTTTTACTTGATCTGAGCTGTTATCTTAATTAAATCCATAGTTTAAAGTACTTACTAACTAAAGAACTTATAATTATCGGTTCTTTCAAAATAAGCTTGATAAGTAGAAGAAATCTACAGGTCAACAAATCCACAGGTGCGTAATTAACTTGACAAACTACCACCTATAATTTGGCAAAACCTACACCAAATACCGTTAATGTAGTTTGACAAAGAACTCACCTCTCTATCTAATTCCTTAACTAAATAAATATTAGCTTCGTTGGATGAAATGGCTTCTAATCTTAAAATATCACTACCAAGTTGGTCTCTAATGCCAAATTGTAACGAATCTCCATCGGGGTCAACGCCCCTCAGCCGGTATATTAGGCTACCTGAAATTAAAATAACGGTCAATTCTCTTAATTAAACACACATACTTGAACATACTATTTACGGCTTTTACCGTTTGTAGTTTGAAGAGTAGTAGAAAATAAAAGTAATTAGTTGTCCCCATCACGTCCCATGAAATAAACTCAACTAAAGTAGCGTGGGGCTGAAAGATTTTCCTAGATCCAGATCCTGGATGTTCCCAGTCCTGTGCAATTGTAAAATTTTCCGGAGTTTTCCGGTAGATGTTAAGTAATCTAGATACAAAGCATATAACATGAATGTAAAAAGCGTTGTGCATGCTAGAACTTATGCTTTCTCGATTATTTCGTTTTTAGGGTTCCGTACCCAAAGGTTTACCCTTCGGACCCTATTACTAAGACTCTACGGTACGTCTGTTTGTCTGTCACCAGGCTGTGTCTCATTAACCGTGATAGCTAGACAGTTGAAATTTTAACTGATGATGTATTTCTGTTGCCGCTATTACAAAAACTACTAATAAATACAGTATAAAATAAATATTTAAGTGGGGGCTCCCAAACAACAAACATGTTTTTTTTGTCTTTTTTTGTGATAATGGTACGGATGACGAGAATAGTAGCAGTAGTACGAGAATGGTAGTTTTCTTCTGTCATTTATTGGTGTAGGTAGGGACTAGGGAATAGAAAAGTAGAGTGTAGTTAGATATGAGCTGTGGCTGAAGGCTGAAGCTCTACTAAATGACAGAATTAAAGCTTAGAAGTGAGGGCAGTAAAACTGCCGCTTTTTTTTATTGGTTGATATAATCAACATTCAGTAAATCGCCAATACGGTATACACTTTAGAGCAGAGGTCACCAGTTTTCATAAGGTGTCCGTTTCTTAAGAACAATATGACCATAGCGGTCCGTCCCACCATCTTCACGGATATTTACTTTGTTAAAATTGAAATAATACACTAAGTACCAAGAGTAATAATTAATGACAATAATATAATATTTCATGACAAAAATGTCATTTTTGCTTTGAACTATCCGTTCGAAGTTTGGAATAAAGTTGGTGCAGGCTATTGTCAGATGTTCATCGGTAAGTCTTCTCCGAAATTTTATTGTACTGTCTGCAGGTCGCTCGGTCCGGATGCGGACCGCGGTCCGCCATTTGGTGACCCCTGCTCAAGAGTATCCACAGGAAAAAGTTAGTCATCGGGATGGTTGAGTAAGTACCTTCCCCCAGCTGGATAGAGAACTTTAACATTATCAACATTAACTAAATCGGAAGAAATCTATTCAAACATGATTCAGCTTTAATAGGGTTATTCCAATTTCTGTTGACTCATCCCCATTAAGTCATTTCCTGGTCAGGCTGACATTTAATTTCTTTTGTAATACAAAATAGTCGAACCGAACCCCATCAGGTATTTACGAGATTTCACGCTTCGCTAACTTTCAGTTCACTAATCGTTACGTAATATCGACGATTAGTAGATACAGTCGACGACATATCAAGCTATAAAATTCCAGTTAAAGTTGACCACACGTTTCATAGGCTTTCCTAACAATAACAGGTCAGTCTCTGCTGGCAGTTATACCTATTCATGAAGTCGTGCGTACCTATGTGCAGATTGAGTAAGGGATCGTTTGAACAGCTGTAAGGCTTCCCTATGTTTGCACCAGTTGTCATGGAAACCCCACTCTACCCGTTCCCCTAGTATGAATAATTTCCGGTTGTCAGTGCCTTACAGTAAAAGTTGGGTTGTCCAACTTTGAACAGCTTTGGGAAGTCGATACAGCAAGTGTTAGAATATAAGTATCACGTTCAATGTCGCAGTTTTATGAATGTGGTTTCGTTAGGTGATACTTTTGAGGAATATCAAATTAACATTTGTACCTATCTAGAATAATGAGTAGCTCGTACACATTGGATCTAGACACAGATAATATAATACCTAGGTATCATTTGCACACCTATTCTTTAAAAACCTGAAACTGCATCGGTCGGATGCCCACTGCTAGCTTCTGTTAACAGCTAGCCTCAATATTTCTAATCATGCATTACAGCAAAAGATTTTTAAAATGGGTTAAAGCTAGCTTACTGCTGATCGCATCAGGTGGAGAAAAATCGTTCCACAGTTTCAAATTGAGTAACGCTTCTCAGCAGTGAGATAGAGGGTGAAGAAGAAGAAGGGTCACTTACCCACTGGCGTGTCCTTTCCTTCCTTCAGCCTGACAACAATTTCTGATTGACCATCTATGAGAAACCTTGGCGGTCTGTTGGCGACCACCACTTCTAGAATCGTCAGGAGCAACCAGAACCCTGTGATACATTTGTACTGAACCGGTTTTAACCGGACTCGCGTCGGGTGAGATGTGACCCTCGCATGCATTGTAGTCAGTCATCTGTCGCATCTGGCCTTGTTGCTGGTTAGTGTTGAGACCATTCTCACTTCGCACGGTTTCTCCGTGGGAAGACGCGTGCGGTATCGGTGAAAGTGTCACCTCACTGACTTGGTTTGAACCCTGGACGTGACTTCACGGGCACCTGTAAAACGAACAAGTGTTAGTTTCATAATTGATTGTTATTATTTCTTGAAAGGTGATACAGTTCTCACTTTTGTTGGAAATATGTGAAAATTATCGTCTCATTGATGTCTTTACATGGAGAGTTATTTAACTTATTTAGCAGTGTCTGGTCAATTGGTTTTTCTTTGCGTTATCGAAAACGTGTGAAATTTCGCGGCTTTGTCATTTTTTTTTATGATACATCACGTCGTTTGCCGATGACATAATAATATATATTTTTGAAAGGACTGTCGAGGGAATTTGGTACATACAAAACGTCGAAAGTATGTAGGTACCAGTATTCCTAATCATCTATTTTGTTTAACTATGCTTCAAACTGTTTCAACTAAAACCCAATAAGGAAATCATCAACAATAAGAAGAGTTGAATATAAACATTGCACCCGATCACAACAAAACTTTTTCTTTCACATCAAAGCTGTGAAGTCCCTTGTGTCAGTGGGTTATCTCTGCCTGCCATCGTTACGAGAACTAGCGCGTGGCGACGGAGCCGAAGTGAGCATTTGCTAACTTGCCGTATCTCATTGTCTTGTACTGCCTGGGTATTGCCTCCGTTGGCACATAATCTTGCCTAACTAAAGAGATACAGCCACTTTCAGGCAATCTTTTCCATGTTAGATGCTGATGATACCGAAAGATTATTTTATTTTGGTACCTAATCTATACATATAAATAAAATTGGAGTGTCTGTTTGTAATATTGAAATAACCGTTTTTTACTACATGTGTATGAATATATATACGGTACATACACCAAAATAACATTTTTCACAATTTTTGTCTGTCTGTCTGTTTGTTCCGGCTAATCTCTGGAATGGCTGGACCGATTTTGATGGACTTAAATTTACTTTGAGCGGAGCATAAATGATTTTTTTTTCCTTTTTGAGAGCTTCCGTTGCGTGCGCTGAGTAAGCGGTTAAAGTTACGCAACAATCATGTATGTAGGTAGTGTAGGTACGGTAAGGGTAGAGTAAATGGCTCGGTAGGTTGACGTGAGCGAAGCCGCGTGGGACAGCTAGTTTCTGTATAAAGTCGAGTCGATCTATAAGAAATAATTGCATGGATTTATTAATTATCTAGTTTGAGATCGTTTATTTACCTATAGGCAAGAATTTGGGAACCAATGCGTTATTTTACAGATTTTAATTTCAGAGGAAATGTAAAATGATGTAACACTAATTTGTAAAAGTAAAGCGACAAGGTTATATTTCTTTCATTGTACTGTAACCCCTATTGTTTAGACAGAGTTATTAACCATCAACTAAATAATGTGTGATTAACGCTGAAGATGTTACGACAGTCTGCATTATTAAACTGAATGGGTTGATACACTGACATGGGTTATTCACACGCATCGGGTTTGCGAAACAATTATGTAAAAAAACAATTAAAACATGACCTCGCGACCCGCGCCGGATGGGTAACTTATGAATTAGGTGTCGTTGACGTATATTGGCGGCATAACCGGCGTCCTATGAGGCTCGCGGGTTTTGAAACAAAAGGTGCAGCCAGCGAGACGAGTGCGAAGGCCAGTGACAATTGTACATAGCGATGGTACAACACTATCGGCGACTGACCTTTGTAGATACATCATCGCGATTGATGAACTTTTGGTGCAGTTTGGTCATCAGTTTAATTAAATCCTCTTTGTTGGTTATGAGATGAGAAGCTTCATGGGATTCAAATTTTATGCCCATCAGTCTTCTAAATGCATCGACAGACAAAACGGGAGACGTAGCATACATTATTGAAAGATGTAGAACAGCATGTAAATCTATTTTAAAAAGACCTTTCAGAAGCAAATGTAGTTAAGTAAATGACTTTCTTTGGCTGGACAATAAATATTCATAGTCACTAAGAAAGTTGGTTGTACAAATCGGCGCGGATTCAATTTGTTCATTCATGATTCCCGTACTTGGAGCGTGACGGAGTTTAAGTAAAAAGTACGGCCGAAAGGAGTGCATGACCGAATGAGAGAAAGGCTCCATACTCCGCTACACATGTGGTTGTTATAAAAATTAACGCCATTGCAGCGTTGCCATGGAAAGTGTTTATTTCTATTGGATATCGGTATTATTTGAGGATGTTTGTAATTCAATATTACGTAAGTTTGACAGCAGGTGGCACACCGGAAACTAATTTTAACGAAACTGGTTCCATAGCATTTTATTTCTACTTTTACTGTTCAAACTCCAAAATCAAGTTGTTGTCTTTTTACCCGACTGCCGAAGGAGGGTAATGTGTTTATCAGTCTATGTATGTATGTATGTTTGTTCCTATGTGGCGTTTTAGAGACCAAACGCGATGGCCGATTTTGATGATTCTTACGTCAATCGATTCGTCTTAACCCTGCGAGTGTCACTGCATTAAAATTGGATAATAGAAAAATGGGCGCCATATTGTGGGGACCAAATTTTTTTTTCTTCCATTCCTATCGTGTGGTGTATCAATTTATAGGGTTTTAAGAGGTGATTTCAAAAATATTTAACGCTTATATGTTTAAATGTACCAAATTATAAAAAAGAAATACTAAAAAGTTGTAAATAAAAAAAGTTAATTCAAAAAATCTAAAAACCCGACTGCTTAAAAAGCGAACTAAAAAGTTGTAAAAAAGAAGAAAATCATACTGTGCAGTCGGAGGATACATATTCGCGATCTGGCTGACAAAAACCAGATGTATCCTCTGACCACATAGCATGATTTTTAAGCAGTCGGGTTTTTAGATTTTATGTTTTTTTTTTTTTTTGTCTTAGTTCATATTTGTCGTTTGAAATTATTCCATTGTTCTGACCAAATGTTTTTCCTTATAACATTCTCTATGACCAACATAAATGAAATAAGGAGTGGCCGATAAATAGGAGTGTCTTCTTCCATTTTATGAAAATTCTGTAGTGGCATCCTGTGTGGTCGTGCTTTGTCCATACAAATATCGGATTTTATACAGTATAGAGTCACTTAGCAATGAAAATGTTTAACTATCAATAAGATTTTTATTACGAAGCTTCTTCGTGGGGCCAGATAAAATGACAATGGGTACTTTAATAACCTTAATAAATTCAACGTCTACTTGTTTGTTAGTACAAAGTGCACCGGTTGCGGTCTGTGGCTGCATCTCGACGATCTTATTTCAATGTTGCTCTAACTATATCACATCGGTATTAATATTGATTACTTTGATACCTGTTTCCAAGTGAGAATTTATGTTCTTGTGGTTGCTGTTACATAAAAAATATCTCTTATATTTACTCTCTTAGCTTAGCGTAATCAGCCGAAAGTGTTCTCCTCAGCCGAAAGTGTGGTGAGGCTCCTCTTTGTGAGAGGGAGTGGTCTGTTATTCACCACGCGGACCCAGTGCGAGTTAGTGGATGTCTCAGGCCTTAGCCGGTTTTCTCACGATGTTTTTCTTCACTGTTTTACTCTCTTAGTTTTACCAAAATTAACCCATTATGTTTCCACTGCTGGGACACGTACATCTCCTCTTTGTAGGCGTTCTCATTTTTACTCATACACAAATTATTCTCAACATTTGTTTTTCTGTCGACTTATTTGCCACTGCTGTAAAAGTGACTTCTATCCCCTACCGAAGTAAGCCAGTCTTTTCGGTAGAACTGTAGAAGCCAAACTCGCCGCACGTCCCCTTGCCTTGGTTATTTTATAATATATATAGCATTGAATGAACAAAAATGAGATATTACTTTAATCTTTAAAGGCTATGCATGAGCAGAAAAGAACATTGTCCTAGATAACCACATAGTGAAAAATTGTCATTTTCTCTGGAGTGACGTTTATAAACTTATATTGTAATCGTCGAATGAAAATTATTAAATGATTATTATTATTCACTAGCTTTTACCCGCGGCTTCGCTCGCAGTGAAGCCAATTTTTTTTTTTTTATAAAATTTATCCTATGTTACTTCTAATACCTCTAAGAATACATATGTACAAAGTTTCATGATGATCGGTTCAGTAGTTTTTGCGTGAAAGCGTAACAAACAAACTTACATTCATATTTATAATATTAGTATGAAAGTATAAGTATAAGTAAGGATTGTATTTAAATGATTTTTGTTTACGAACCTTTTGTCAATTGTCTCCACTGTGGGTGTCAATCTATTTTAAAACAATGTTCTGTGATAGGAATAGGTCTATTATTATGTATTCTAATCGTTTATTAAGAAGAGGTGGTTGCATGTTCACTTGTTCCCATTCCCAACAGCGTAGAACAATTTTACGACGAATGTTTCAGTAGATTTGTAGCGGTAACTTTAACACCCACAGACATAAATCTAACTAGATGACGCGATTGTGTACTTCGCGTGCCAAAAAACGGACTAAAGTTACAATCAATGATCGTAATCTGAGCTTTTCACTTAGCATTATCGGCACCGGAAATGCACCGAAATCAAGAAAAACGCCTTTGTATGCCATATTGAGCTGTAAAGAATGTATAGAAAAAGTTGGCCGAGGCATTGGAAATGTTTTCTTTCATTGAAAAGTTTTTTGGAAATTGTTTCTGAAAAAGTGGCATGCTTGGTTTTCATAGCATGTGGTATCACCACATACGAACTTCGAAAAAGATCAAACATCACATAAACACTTCATAGCGCTAACTACCAAAATTTTCCGCATGATTTCAACATACACTACAGTCTGACAGCAAACATCGGACAGTTGCCTACCAAACACCACCTGTGTGTTTATGCCGAGTTTTTTAACGTACTCACTCGTGATAACTTAAACGATCTCTTATGTCAAACTGTATACAAAAAAGACGTTTCTCCTTACCGTCCCTAGCCAATCCAATTTCAATACAAATTGACGTTTACTTTAACGCGATTGAGCGTGAGTAAAAACTCGCATTAAGGCCTCTGGTCTAGCTTGAGAATTCGGAGGGTCTATAATACACAACAGCATGCAGTTCATGACAGCAGTATTGATCCAGTGGTAACGTGTCGTAGGTCATGGGTTCGAACCCAGGCAGGCGCTTTATTTTGTGTAAATAATTTCATCACTTCTGCTCTAAAAACGGTGAAGGAAAACATCGTGAGGAAACCGGCATGTCCTAGAACTCAAAATTCGAAAACATGTGACATCCACATATCCGCACCGGGCCCGCGTGGTGGATTTAGGCCCATTCCCTTTCTCACATAGGCCTTTGTCCCAGCAGTGGGAACAGAAGATGATGACAATACACATTATGATTTGATTTGATTGATGTTATGATTTGATTTTGATTTTTTACATTGATGATGATAATACACAACATAACATCACGCCTGTATCTCCCGAAGGAAGGTAGAGGTGCACCTACTCTTGTGATCGATGGACGATCAATGGAAGATAAGGAACTTTACACCCTGTACCTATATTAATGTTCACAATTTGGCTATTGAAATTTTCCATTCCAAACAAAATTATTTTCTTGACGTTTCTTGCTCAGTGAAAGAACAATAACTAACAAAATAATTTGGTTAAGTTTGTATGTACCCGCTGAGTTATAATTACAAAGCATAATGAGATTAATGTTTTGTAGAGAAACGCATGTTCATCTTAGTGTGTAATTAATAATATTAATTTTGATAAAATATAGAAAACTGAAATTAAAAAGTGGTAGGCTTTAGGCGTCGTCCTAACTGGCTATGATTGTACGAGCAAACGATGCGATTTCGTCGCACGACGTTATAAAACACACACATTTCTCAACTCAGTCCTGGCTGGAGGCTCTAGTTAAGTCTCCACAGGATCGCCCGGTTAAGTAGTAGCCAATCACTCGGATTGATCTGCGAGAAGCCACACACAAATAAAATTTTGTGTCCTAATTGAAGCTTGCAAGTCATCGCGCGAGTACAGGAACACATTTTCATCGCTCGATGGAATGGCATCGTTAACTCTTCGATCGCTAGCCAATTAGGACGACGCCACACTCTTTTCTTTTGAAAATGCAGTGCTCATCGTTCTTCAGGTTTCAGTTTTTCTGATGCTCCACCATTCGTATTGCATGTTATGTCACAACTTTCAGTGACCCATTTTTGTTTCCATGTTATTGAGTTGTACTAAATTACATTGATGTTGTACGAGCCTTAAATTGGATTTAAAGATAATCCCTCATAGTACACAGCGTTCGTTTGTAGGGCAACTTGTAATGCCTACTGAGCTGTTTTCACTGTTATATATAAAGATATTGGATAGGTTCATTAGGGTGAACAGTTTAGTAGTTCGTAATTATTGGATTAGTAGAGTTTGCTTCAGAATATCGAACACAGTAAGGAGACTGCTGAATTGACCTATTTATTCTATTATACATCGAAAAAAATATTTAGTAGTTGTTCGATTGTAAATGTGTTTTGAAAATTTAAATTTAAGCCAACCAAAGTTATCTATACTAATATTATAAAGCTGAAGAGTTTGTTTATTTGAACGCGCTAATCTCAGGAACTACTGGTTGTAATTGAAAAATTATTTTTGTGTTGGATAGTCCATTTATGGAGAAAGGTTATAGGCTATATAACATCACGCTACAATCAATAGGAGCGGAGCATAAATGAAAAATGTTGCAAAAACGGGAAAAATATTCCTTTTTGAGAGCTTCCGTTGCGTGCGCTGCGTAAGCGGTTAAAGTTACGCAAACAATCATGTATTTAGTGTAGGTAGGGTAAATGGGTAGCCAGTTGACGGAAGCGAAGTTGCGTGGGACAGCCAGTTATAGAATACAATTATACCAAAATAACTAGCAAATTATAATTAATTATTTAATGCTAGTAAAGACAAAGTTCGCAGGTCCCAATTATTGTTTTCAGAATAGGTAACATATCAAAATAAATCCGACAATGGAGTGTGCTATTCACTACTCTATCATATCAAAACAGATTTCGAAATTATTTTCATCTATTACAATTAAAATAAATGTTTGCTTTAGCAATCGGGTTGTTACGGATTTATAACTTGAGCTATCAAGATATTCTTTAATTCACACGCTTGCACAAACAAAGTGATTGTTAAGAAATACACCGACATTATTCAGCTTGGCCGTCCAAGAAGACTCCAAATATTTGGGTAAAAAATCGCAATCATGGCTCTTATTGCCAATAAAATATGAAATAAAATTGTTTGAAACCCTTGACGAATTCATGGATTTGTTTTCAGTAATAAAGTTTTATGTGACTATTCGTTTCATTCTTCGATATTTTTATTATTTCTGAAATCTATGCCGGCGGTTAATCTAATCGTTATTTGCTCAAAAGTATGTGAGATGTAATTAGAAGAATATTACTTTTTTTCCTATGGCATTATGTCCTCCAAGGTAATAAAAATATGGACGTATAAGGTGAAGGAATGGCCTGAATCATTCTGAGCCAATTCCAATTCCGTAAGAGTCTCTGTCATTATATGAACACAAGAGGCCTATAATAAACTAAACTGCCGCACATTAAAATCTCTCGCATGCTCGCATTTGACCATTCCGTGTTTAAGTGCGATTACAAATTGTTACACTTATTACATACATGACTAGCCGTCATCAACACGATTTTTTCTCTATTTGTTACTTTAGAAAACCTTTGGCGCGTGTCCATGTTCTTTGTTTGAATACGTTATTCAAAGTGAGTTGTCCAAAGGGCAGTAGTTCGGAGCATCTTATGATATAGAAAAGTACCTACTTCTTTTCTCAATCTGTTCTTACATACCGTTGTTTCTTAAGATGCGAAAATGAAGTTAATACACAATTGCAAATAGTTAAGCTGTGAGCAGTCAGTGTTGAAATAGGTGAGATCGATGGATTTCTTTGAAGCTCTATTTAATAATAAAATTATTCATTACAAAATATTTTTTTAAAACGAGCTTTTTTCGTATTGTTCTCACCAACCCTTCCATTTGATACCCATATCATGGTAGTGCACGAAAAACAACTAATACGCCATCTCGGAACGTCCGTCATATTGGATTTAAAATGACGTCACTCAAATGTCGTCAGCTAATCATGCAATGTCATCCAAACTAAACGTGTATGCAAAATTTCATCTTAATCGGTGGCGAATAACTTCTTTAAAATTCAGTTGCAAGATTTGACCCGAACACACATACATACATACAATGCAAGTTATATAAAAGCTTGTACAAATATGTGTATGTGAATGTCTACAAAAGCTGCATGAGGCTTCGCTGGTGTTTACAATATTTATAACTCCAACAACCCTGCCTTGTTTTAAGTTTTTTTATAAAAATCAAGGGCTTTCGTCAAAAAATATCGTATCAACAATGGAAACACAGTAAACAGAAGATCCGTTGTGGATAAAAGCAGGTGAGCCGCTTTTCCTATGATACGAAAGTATGTGGGCCTTCGCCGGTCGTTAATTATAGGGCGACTCCTTCCTTAACCAGATTGCGAACACTTACGTGCGTTTTTTGCTCTAAGATCTCCGTAAAATACAATGTAAATCAGTGCTGAATTATGTAATTAAAGTTGTCCGTCATGCAAATACTTTTTTGGGATTGGAAAGACGAGGATTTGAATGGAATACATTCGTTCGTTCGTCGATGAATTATACTTAATGAAAGAGAAATTCAAGCCTTTTATAGGCACACTACACATCTAATGTAACGCGAAAACGCGTTGAAATGTTAACGTCGCATCAACGAGATTTCACGCAACGTTAGCGCAGCGTCTACGCGCCGTAAACGTGAGACGTGAATACATACCTGTAAGTTCTAGAATATTTCTTCAAATAAATTCAGTAACAAAACAAAAGCAAACAAAAAGCAAAACGCAATGAATGTGAGCATGGATTCGGCGAACAATAGACAATAATATTAAGGTTAGTGCATAATATAATGAGCAGAGTCTCAGGTTGATGTGACATAACTGCTACAGTGGGTAGCGAATCGTATTATTACCTAGAAATATTCCTAAGTTGTGTGGTTTCGCTTGCTAACAAACCAGTGCTAGATACCATAGGTGGGCCTATTACATTTTGTGGCTTAGCACTTTGTACTGTTATTTCGCAGTTTCGGCTTGAAAATAGAGTTTTCTGGGAAAAGCTAATGTCTTTTTCATTTCTAGGACTTACCAAAAAAAAAGTGCTCTATTATTTTGCTGCATGTTATAATCCGTCTGCCGAAAGAAGGTATTGTGTTTATCAGTCTATGTATAAATATGTTTGTTCCTATGTGGCGTTCTAGATACCAAAATAATGGATTGACGTAAGATCATCAAAATCGGCCAGAATTTGATGATTCTTACTTGAATCCATTCGTCTTAACCTTGCGAGTGTCACTGGCTACATTAAAATTGGAAAATAGAAAAATAGCGGCTTTTGGGCGCCATATTTAGGGGGCCTGGGGGCCCAATTTTTTTTCTTCCTTGCTTTTCATGTGGGGTAACACTTAAATGTTTTAATGTACCTAATTCGAAAAAAAGAATGTTAACTAAAAAATTAATAAATAAAATTACATAAAGAAAATCATGCTGTACAATCGGATGATACATATTCGCGAGTAGACCAAAACCAGATGAATCCTCCGACTGCACAGCATGATTTTCTTCTTGTTTACGTCTTTTTAGTTCGCTTCATAAGCATTCGGGTTTTTTGATTCTTTTAATTAACTTTTTTTTCAGTCATACCAAGGGATATTATGTGAACTTAGCAACTGGTTTTTGGAGGTAAGATAGGCAGTCGCTTCATGTAAATTACTGGTATTCATGTGCATACATTTAAACAGGAAGCCAACCTCAAAATAAATGGGAAATGGTTAGACCTTTTTATTCCTGAAGCGCCTTTTCACCTTGTTCTCGCCTCATCATGATCATCAGCATATCAGCTGAAAGATGTCCACTGCTGGACATAGGCCTCCACCAAACTTCGCCACGTTGACCGGTCCCGTGCGTCCAGCGGATCCTTCACAACCTTCAGTGGGAGGCCTTCCAACGCAACGTCTTTCAGTTCGCGGTCGCCACTGCAGAACTTTTCTGCCCCATCGGCCATCCGTTCTGCGAGCAATGTGCCCTGCCTACTGCCACAGTTTAGCAATTCTTCGAGCAATGTCGGTAACCCTGGTTCTCTTGCGGATCACTACATTTGTGATTCGATCACGCAAGGAAACTCCGAGCATAGCCCTATCTTTTGCCCTTTGGGTGACTGTATGCTTTCTGATGATGCCCATTGTGAGCGACCACGCTCAGAGCCATAGGTTAAAACTGGCAACACACACAGGTCATAGACTATCGTCTTTAGATACTGTAGTAAGTTAAGTAAATGTCTACGATGGGGCGAGCGAGCCCAGAAGTTGCCTGTTTACTCTTCCTTTGAAGGCTGACGGTGGCAGATGATATTGATGAGGTAAATTACTCTCCACTTTATTTTCAAAGTATGAATCATCGCCATGTTTTTTCCCCATTCCTATTAATTCCAACATTTACCCGATGGGTGGTGCAGGTGAGTGCGGGGCACGAAGCGTGTCGGCGCGTCCGAGCGTGCCTCCCCGGGAACCGAACCCGGCGCACCACCGCATCCGGTATACCTACTCTGTTAGTCACTGATAGTTTTTGCGATATAAAATTGAAAAAAATAACAATTGTTTTAGTTTCGATTAAATGCTTCGTAGTTCGTGTCATCGCCCTTCATTTTTCCCATGTTATTTTTGATAGCTAAACAAAGCTGTTATATTTAAAGTAGCGTCTGCCAGCGGCGGATTGTCGAAAATTATCTCAAGGGAACATATTCCCGGGATAAAAAGTAACCTATGTGCTATTCCAGACTATAATCTATCTCTGTGGCAAATTTCATCCAGATCCGTCCAGCCGTTTGAGCGTGAAGAAGTAACAAACATACAAATACACACACACACAGATTCACAAACTTTCGGCTTTATAATATTTGTGTGATGTGATGTGATTTACGAGAAGCTTAAAGACTAATTTAATAAAATTTAATAGGTTATTTTTTATTTATTTAACAGACAGTAGACTGAGGTAGCGTTGGAGAGATTGTGTTGAAGAAGATTTGAAGAGGAGGAAGGAAAGCATCATGGTGAAGGGAGACCAGTGACAGAGCGAAATGGAACAAGATCGCTGACGAGGTCCAAGCCACACAAAGGATTGTAGCGCCAAAGGCATGAATGAACAGTAGACTCAGGTACTTGATTAATTAAACCATTTCGATTAATCAATTAAATTCCGTTAAAAATTGATTCGAAATTATTAACCCTCAAAAGCTAACAGATCCATAAAAGTTCGATACGATATCATTCACGATCGATCGTTTACCGAATAACGACTAAAAGCATCGCTCATACAAGTTAAAATACTTCACCGAGGTTAATCGCCAGGCATTATGCGGATTTCGTGTCTATGTCGTTATTTTCGTCTAAATCCCATACTTTCGATTTTAGTATGATTATGCAATACAAAAACGTTCAACTGTAATTGTAAGTTCTATCCTCGTTTTATTTTTACTTTTAATGTTGTTTTTCATCAATGCGGTCATTGCTCGTAGATTTACAGTTTTGTATTTTTTTCGAATTTTCCACTCTGTTTGATGTTTTTAATATAATATCAATCGCTTGAAAATAAGATCACGCAGAGAAGGAAACAATGTTTAATTTATGTGAAGAAATTGTGACAGGTGCCTGAATTGAGTATTTATTTGAAAGTAGATTACCTAGCATATCGGTTGTGGATCAAATTATGAATGAACTTTGACGAGACTGCATCTTCGATATGAAAATTATAGTGAGGAAAAATGATGAATTCGATGTATATCGATATCTTATCTGCATCATCGACGCGGAAGGGTTGGTTCCATTTCTAAGTTATTTTAAACTAGGAATTTATTGAAAATGCATGTTATCAATGCAATTCCATTTTCAATTTTTAACCGTCTTTCCAAAAAGGAGTTCGACAATATGTATGTTTTTTTTTAAAATGTATGTTCAGCGATATCTGCGTCTATTGTGGACCGATTTCTTAAATTCTTGGTCCCATATAGAGGTCCATAACGCAATAAATTGATACCTATGAAAGACACCGACTTCCAAAAATAATTTTTCACTTTGTAGTTTTTTATTTGGAAGCCGGTAGTATTTTTTTGTAAAAAGCTTTTTTTATCAAATACTGGTTGTTATGTAATGGTATTACATGGTATTATTAAAGAAACGAGAGTGACAGTAGTCGCAAAGGTGCTATTAGCGATGAAAATTGCAGTTCAAAGAAACTAACAAACTAATATGTTTTCCATTTCAAAACACGTATTTAGTATAATGATAGGTGTGACAGATTGTCACGTATTAGTATCAAGTTGTTATCTTGTTAGTTTTCTCCGATTTTGATGGTAGTAATTGATTCTGTTTCCTACCTTTCTATCAATTTTAAAGTATCTAATATATAATGATCGCGTGTGTATAGTATGACAATAATAACATAATTTCTAGTGCGATACTGATCGACTCATCTCGTTACTTGTCATTGTTTACATGTGTCGTGATTTCCCACGATTTCGAACCGAGCAAGAACTGAACTTGACAATGCTATCGATTTTCCAACAATCACAGGAACCCATTAAGTTTTTAGTTGCGCCCGCGCCGGTGAAACTCTTAAACGGTTCTAGTGATCCACTGTTGACGAACACTCTTACAGAATTAAATTAAGATGATATAGATAAGGTCATTTTTGTGTAACTTTACATTAATGATGGGAACTTTAGACGACAACAATTGTTGCGCGTCGAGCAATAATTTTGTTTGCAAAATTAATTCACAGAAATGAAAGTGTTTATTGTGGTTAAGTTGGTGCACTTATTTTCACATTAGAGCAATTTGTATGAATCGCTGAGACTACAATGATATGAATGGTCTTATTTAGTTTCAGAAATATTGCTTCCCGTTCAAACTTCCCAGAATTGTGTTTGTAACATCGTGTCTGTAATTACATTATAAAATATTGTTTTGTTTTTAACATTTGGAGTATAAATTTATCGTTTTATTATTTATAAGTTCGCGTTTCACCATTAACATGATGAATAAGATGATGAGCGATAATGTGGTCGACAATGGATCACGCTTGCTTAGAAGTAACCTATTCACTCTTTACTTAAAGACCCCCTTAAGGGCCTTCCACCGCTTTAGTGTGGACAGTTACTCCACACGGTTAAACGGTTACTTTCTAAAGCATACTCCTTAGTAACGGCTAGGTTAAAAAGTTTGAAAGAAAAATATATTTATTTTTGATTCATGTAGGTACATTACTTTTGAAACAAGGTTTTTTCGTGTAACAAATAGTTTTGTTTAATAAAAATAATTAACGACACGATATTTTTTCACAACTTTTGGATACTCCTCCAAAACGACTTGGATGTTTAAAAATATTTTTACACGGAAAAATTGATGGCTGCAATTTCTTCATAACTGAAATAGCATATGTAAATTAAATAATATTTTGCAAACAAAACTGTTCAAAAGGAGGTTCCATATTGATATTTTGGCTTCGAGCGGGCGCACGGCCAGTACTGCGTTAACATTGGGTCGTATATCGCCTTAAACTGAACAGGAATAATAAGTTAACAGTTTTACGTTATTGCAAAAGTTTAAGCTATCCTATCATGGTTACGTATGTCAATTTGTATGGTTGCACTTTCTTGTCCGAGCCACAGTTTGAATGTAAAAGGCAATATTAGTTGACCCATAAATTGCGATTTGATCTGTCACGATCTACTTAACGGAATAATTTGTTTATGCGGCTCCGGCGTACAAACAGAAACTGTTTCACGCTACAAGTGACAAGTAGCGTGAATTTTAACTTAAGTAAAATTCATCTCGGCCCTTTTCTTAATTAAAGATCAACTTTTACTTAAACGACGAAAATTTTGTTTTGTTAATGAATGTTGTTATTGTTTTAATGTTTATAATTTTACGGCGTTTTCATTTTCTTAAATGCTGTGGAAAGTACCGTTTGTTTACAATATATTCTTCACACTGTTTTGTTTGCCTAGGTTTTATAGACTTGCTAGGCCCCACATATCCAGTTGGAGACTAATGACCTGTCACATTGATGTCGTTACTAACATATAAACCCGATACATCCGCATTATTTCTGTGCTATGCCCTAGCGGCATTAGCACAGTTTTCACCTAGGTACGTACCGACAGTTGTAAATAACCTCTAGTATAGTATAATAAATAGGTTTACTAAGTAATTAATTATGAACAATTATGACAACAAAGGTATCTATAAAATCGAAATTTTAAAATTACGCAATCAGAATTTAAACACAATTACACAATTAAAAGACAACTTACATAAAACAACAAAATACAAAAAACATAATATCCAAAACGTATCTCACCAAAAAAAAAAAGAAAAATAATACTCACAGGAAAAAGTCCTTGACTATCAATGAGCATTAAAAAAAAATGTGCTCGCTTTCGGATTTTGAATGTGGAGTGTGAACAGTTGTTTGGTCCGGTAAGCCGGTAATTCACTGCACTTCCTGTGGCGCGCACGCACTAGTATCGACAGGTGTTTCGGACCACGAACCGCTCGCGACTGCCCGACCGGCGACGAACCGCGGACGCTTTTCCACATCCCCTAGAATCACGATGACAATCAAGTTACGTGGGCATTTGGGGGGTTAAAGTTTCATATTGATAATGTATATTGTATTGATAAAAAATCATCGTGTTATTCAATGTTTAGAACTGGTTAAAAAGGCTGTGTATCTTTGTAAAATTAACAGGATCACTGTCAAATTAGTAAAAAAATAATTTAAAACAATAGAATAAATCATATATGATTCATTGAACAGGGAAACTAGTAATGAAAGAGGAAAGGCGGAAAATCTGCAATGTACCCAATATTGTAGATTTGCCGTTTTTCCTCTTCAATTGCAGATTTTAATTTATTCGAATAATTATGAAATTCTTGTGAACTTTAAATGGAAAAGTTTGCAGCACAACTTGACGTATTTCATTAATAAATTTTTCATTGACAGCAGATTTGAAAAGGCTGATGAATTTACCCTGAAGCTGAAAATAAAGTTCAAAATGGGTTTATGATTGATAGTTGACGATTCAATATAAAACATTCAATATACAACAATATAATACAAAATATTCAGCATTGCCATCCAACGTGGCAATGCTGCCAGTGTTCTGGGCACGTTTCCCATTGACATCGATCTGGACAAATTTTTTGATGCACAATGAGCCCTTTTCCCTCTCCCCTCTGTATTTGTATACAGGGTTCTTTTTTTTAGAATATTCAATTGTTTATATCACACTTCAAACTAATATTATAAAGGCGAAAGTTTGTGAGTGTGTGTGTGTTTGTATGTTTGTAACTTCTTCACGCTCAAACGGCTGGACGGATCTAGATGAAATTTGGTACAGAGATAGATTGTAGTCTGGAATAGCAGATAGGATACTTTTATCCCGGGAATATGTTCCTAGGGCATAATTTTAGATATTCACGCGGGCGTAGCCGCTGGCAGAAGCTATTTGTTACATATAAAAATGTATTGTTCTCTTTTAATGTACGGATTATGAATTATCAAAACCCGTAGCGTGCACACAGAAATCAATACTTACATAGTATTATCAAACTTATATTGTGTAACAGAATATTCTTTCTTTTATTGCCAAGATCATGAACGTTACACTTCTTTTTCACTCTTTTCAACTAGATCGTTACGTTGTCTTCATGGTTCACGAAGATTTTCGTGTTTTTATTTGCCACCGTCAAATACGTTTTAAAGTAGGTACTACGTTACTCATTTAGTCCCGTTACAGTTTAATTTGTGAGTAACTTACAGCTTTCTTTGTTTGTTAAATTCGGAATACTTTCGACTGTAACATTAATTTCTCGGTGGTTTTTATAACTTTTCTTGGCATATCTTGGGTGGTCCTAGTTGATTGATACTACCGACCTACTGAACAAGAAAAATCCAATTTGCCAAGAACGTTTTCAAATGAACTTTTTATGAAGCAAGCGACGGTAATTTTTTTTTCCGTGGATTTAATTTAGATTTTTGTAAGACCTACAAAAGATGGCCTGATTTTATTATGACAGTTTGGTTCGTCGTAATAGTTAGTTTGATGGATAGTTTTTTGGTACGTTCGTTTGTCAGCGAAGCGTAGAGAAGCGGCTCCCTCGGTGGAGTGGTCGGTGGACGAGCGCTGACCGTGAAGTTAACCATATGCCACTGGCCATACTTAAAAGCAACCAAGAAATTTAACTGTACCTTAAAACGGGATGGTAATTGCCACCCATTCATTTAGAGTACCTACCTTTAGTACTTGTACCTACGGGCCTTATATAAAAAGACTTGTTTACGATCAAACGGTTTGTCATTAGTTTAAACACTGATTATCACATTCCTAATTCTAATTCTCCACAGAAAAAATAATTAAGGGCGGGTAAGCACTAGGTAATGCCGATCCGTATCCGTGAAAATTCAGTTCCGAATTAGCCGTAGTATTTCTTGTAGGTAAGCTTACGCACTATATCCGAATTCTATCCTTCATAATCTGTCATAATTCAGAACATTTTGAACTCGGAACTCGGAAATCATGACACGGATCGGATGCAATGTGTAACCGCCCTAAGAATCCGTTACTTGCTGAATTTTAAAAATAAGGGTGTAAATCTGTAACGGTTTAAAAAAAAGTAAAATCCAATTTCACTTGA
Organism: Orthosia gracilis; assembly: GCA_947562075.1. NCBI lineage: Eukaryota > Metazoa > Arthropoda > Insecta > Lepidoptera > Noctuidae > Orthosia > Orthosia gracilis. Next base: position 33,707,562 of record OX387266.1, read on the forward strand.
AATGCAATTGAAGAATTTGTAAAAGTTTCACGCTTATTTTCGATAACGGGCGACCAGTTCAATTCTCTCATTCAAGCGGTACGCGGTACCAATACAAATGATAATGACATTGACCAATAGTTTCGCTGAGAGTGTCGGGTCAAAGATCGGTAGAGTGCATAATAAGTGACATGTCTAATAATGGGCGTTATTGTTGAACCTTGCCACAATTGTCCTCTGAACTGTGCAGTGCAACATACTTATCTTAGAAATTTTCGTTTGACTGGAAATTGTATTAACCATTAAGGAAAAAAAGAAGAGAAAATATGATTTTACCATTTTCCTGCGTCAAAACAAGTCCACGCAAAACGAAAAACAAGAAAGAAATAGATTCTCGAACCCAAAAACTGTATTTGATAGAGCTGTCCTGATAATGTGTTTCAATTGCTGGGCTGGAGGATGGAATCTGGTGACCTGTATACAGGTTCTCATTACCTACCACGGGCACCAGAGTTTCATGACCATTTTGTAGTGTAATTTGTTTTTATTGGGAGCAGAGGTGGCTCAGCTGTAACGGCCGCGACTTACGTGTCGTAGGTGCTTTACTTTGTATAAATTATTTCATCACCACTGTTCTCAAAACGGTGAAGAAAAACATCGTGAGGAAACCGGCATGTCCTAGAAACAAAAATTCAAAGACATGTGACATCCACCAACCCGCAATAGGCCCGCATGGTGGATTACGGCAGATTCCCTCTCACAGAGAGGATGGCTGTGCCCCAGCAGTGGAAACATTGAAAGGCTGATGATGATGATGAATTTGTTTTTTGCCAAATAAATTATTATCTACCTACGTTAACTTTTTGTTTTTTTGCAAAGCTAGCAAGAAGTGTAACTTACTAACTTAGCAACCAACTAAAAAAGCTTGCGAAACTTCCATATTAAAACCATGATCGTCATTAAAATTGTACGATATAACACGCAAGCTCATCCCTATCAGATGCGATCACGTCGTACGAACATCGATTTGCATTCCCCTTGCACGCGACGATACAAAAAGTGGCCAGAGCTAATGGCGTGCTTCCAAGTGTTAAAATGTATGCTTACACGGGCAACTTTTTGAGAAATTTGTGTTTGCTAACAGTTGCTGGAGAAGCGGAGCCAGAACAGTCCAGTTTAATTTCTGACAATTGATTCGACTATAATGTTTTATTAATAAATAATAAAAAACTGTAACTAATACTGTATGTATTTTCATGAAAAAAAGCGAGGGGTGCTTAGTAATAAATTTTCAAAATGATTCTACTTTTATTAATATTTGTCAGTAAAATATTATATTAATGGACATTAACAATTGACCCACGCTTTTTTTTACAATAGTATAAATTATTTTGTTAATCACACTATTCTTAATTTAAATTGATTGAAATTTATTTTCTACTTTTAAGCTGGGTTTTCTATTAAAACGTGTTTTTTTAGTTTTGTAAACGACAATTTGAAAATGCGGTCGCAGACATCCGACTGGATTTCCTAAGTAAAATATCATAATTCGAAGTTAGGCTCTCGCCTATTTCCCCCTCCAATATTGGACCACTTTAGAAGATATTCCATAAACTGAATGAGAAAGATATATACTGTAGCCCTATGTTTTCCTTTTTGATGATAAATTATCTTAAGAAGTACTAGAACCCTCAAAAGATGTCCAAAATCGCACTGTCAACAGAGGGCAAGTGTACAAATTTGACAATTATAAATGAAAAAAGGAAAACATAGGGGCACAGTATATATCTTTCCTTCTCTGAATGCCTTAATACCTCCTTGTGATGGGAGTGGGTAATTAGCATGCCTACAGTCTTTCCTGGATGTGAGAGCCGTTTCTCAGACTTCTTCTCAGAACATTTATTTAATACGTGTACTTGGCGCAAGGCACTACCGTGTCTTCAGATATAATTAAAAATTTACGCCTTGGTACTTGGCACAAAGACTCTGTCTACCGAGTATCGGATATAAAAAATCGCTAATCCTGAAAATACTGGGACAAACTATTTAAATTACAACATTGTCATCGGTTCTTAATAAGTGTGCAAAGTTTCAAATTAATACGACATTCTAAAGGGGGAGAAAACACGTTCAAAGATTCCGTTACCTAGATACATACATACCAAGCTAATGAAAGTGTATTAAAAAGATAGATATCCTCAGGCAACAATCCTCTGTCCTTAACATGGTGTAACTGAAATAATTCAATTACTGAAAAGGGGTCATTGCGGGAATAAAAAATCTGTTGCTTAGTACATTTTGTCGAGTTATTCAGCTTTTAAGGAATTGCGTTGTTTCAATTATTCTGCACCATCATTAAATGTATTTCCCAATCCTTGTTCATTAAGTTGCTCTTTATCGCTCAATATTGTAATACTTATCTCTAACAATCGTGGCTACCTACATGTTAGTACCTCAGTAAATGAATTGATGTTTTTTTTTACATTTTATAGGCTCGCGCTTGACCACTATCTCACCGGATGGTAAGCGACGATGTGGTTGACGGTGAAACACGCCTGCCTAGAAATAACCAAGAAATAACCACTTTTGACTTAAAGGCCCCCAGATTGTGACTGTCGGGCAACAGACTCCGGCAGGGAATTCCACTCCTTAGCAGTACGCATAATAAAAGTGTTCCCAAAATGTTTTGTGAGTATGGGTGCGATGTCCACCATGTATCGATGCGCATCGCCGTATGTCTAGTAGTCCGATGATAGAACGGGCTAGGTGGAATTAGATCGTGCATCTTCCATAGCACACTCCCCGAAATATAACCGATGAAAACCGACAAGCTGGCAACTCGGCTACGATGTTCAAGTCTCTGAAGCTTTGACTTGACCAGCGTCTCATTGCGGATGAGCCTCTTGGCCCACTTTTCGATCGACTCTTGTGCATCAAGCTGGTATTTGGCAGATCCGTCCCAGAGATGAGAACAGTACTCCATGCATGATCGAACTTGCATTTGAAACAAATTGAGGAGCTGTTCCGGCGTGAAGTACCTTCTCACCTTTGCAAGGATTCCCAACTTTTTGACTGCCAGCTGAGCCTTTGCCTCAATTTATGGACCAAAATTGAGACTCGATGTCAACGTAACGCCAAGAAGCTCAAGATGGTCCGTTATTGGCACGGTCATATCTCGGAAAGTTGGAGCCGATTGAAATTGGCTCTTTTTTGCGGGAAAATGACACGCCTGGGTTTTAGTAGCATTAAACCTGACCAGATTGTCATCGCCCCATTCGGAGACTGCCTGCAAGGACAGGTTCAAACGCACCACCAAGGCCTCACGGAGAGACCGGATCTGCGGCCCGGTATCCCGTACGTTGGACAAGTTTCTTTCAGTAACAGTGCTGTCATCTGCATACCCATAGGTGCCGCCGGGTTTTAGCAGATCGTTAATATACAGCAAGAATAATGTTGCTGAAATTCCCAACCCCTGATGGACCCCGGCATTGATATCCAATTGGTCCGATGAGCAGCCATCGACAACCACTCCAATGGACCGATCTCTCAGGAAGTCTGCAATCCAGTTTATATAACTGGATTGCACTTCCTGACCACCGGGCAGACCGAACGAAGGAAGCTTACCAATAAGGCTTTCATGCCAGAACTTATCAAAAGCCTTCGAGATGTCGAGGGAAACGGCAAGCGCTTCTCCGTGGCTCTCGATGGCCTCACTCCATATGTGAATGGCATAGTAGACCGATTTCGGCGGAAGCCTTATTGGCGGTCACTAAGGATCTCGTTAATTTCTAGGTATGCCAGGAGCTTCGTTAATTACACGCTCCAACTCTTACAGAGTATGGACGTTACAGAGATGGGTCTGTAGTTGGCCGGGTCAGCTCGACTTCCCTTCTTGGGCACGGGTTGTACGTTAATTAGCTGCCAAGCATTCGGCACTTGTCCAGTCTCATACGAACGGTGGAATAAGCGTGTCAAGATCGGAGACAGTTCATAGAGATGTTGTTGAAATGACTTCAGTAACAGACCAATGTCCAGTGTTACCCAGAACAAAGCAATCTAAGTTGCCCGTGTGCCTGCTCCTTTACGGATCGCTGCAGCTAGGAGCACCGTTCGATTGTTCCGCCCGGTGGATCGTAGCATTCGTAATAGGTGATAGGAGACGGGTGAAAGAGCATGAAGTAAGACTTCTTTGCATAATCATTTAAATATTTTAGTGTGAAATATTGATCATTTAAAATGTTCATGTTTTTAGGTAGTGAATGTAAAGCACTTTCACCGTCTTTCGATATATTTCGTTTTTATCTGTCTTGGTTATTTATCCCACAGCAAACAAAGCCTCCCTTTTCTTTTTTTACACAATTTTGTCTTCTGCTAGAGCGGGCCTGTCCTATTTTAGTTTATATCAAGATTAAAGACGTCCCATCCTAACGGCAATATATTTTTTTTTCGCAGACTTTTGATCTTCTGGAGTAGCTATACAAATATTTTTTTCTAAAATTTTGCGCTGGTGTAGCGCTCTACAAAACGGGCCATGTTCAGTATCGGGTTACGAGATAGTGTTCGTAATCTAGAGATTCGACGTCCTACAAGACAGAGAGTTACTACCACAGATATAAATCTAACTAGATGACGCGATTGTATGTACTTCGCGTGCCAAAAAACGGAGTAAAGTTGCGATCAATTATCGTAATCTGAGCTTTTCATTTAGCATTACCGGCATTGGAAATTCACCGAAATCTAGATGCCTTTTTATGCCATATAAAACAATGTATAGAAAAAGTTGGCCGAGGCATTGGAAATGTTTTCTTTCATTGATAAGTAAATTTGTTTTTAAATTGTTTGTGAAAAAGTGGAACGCTTGATTTTCATATAGATGGAGGGACTTGCATTATCTAGTTAGATTTATATCTGTGGTCACTACACTGTAATGGAGATGGGCAGGACATCTATAGAAATAGGGTAGTACATATAGCAAGACGATATAGTCCAATCTAATTAAAGACTCTTTAGTATTTTATACATTACTTTTGTATAGGATTTTCTGAAGCCCGATTAAGGACTGGATCTGTAGCTCCTGCAGTGACATTTTCGTATTTTATTTCTGTTTTCGCTTTCCAGAGGTGCTGTTTTAGGTTCGGTAGGTACGGCAGCAATGAATTAACACAACAAAAATAATTTAATTTCATATTTTATTCGTATCATAGTAAGGTAATTAAGTTTATCGTACATTCCATTAATATTTCTATGACTGACACGATACTGGTGAAATGATATCAACGTCACATTACGACTACGGCCCAGACTTTTATAAGGCAGAGACTAGCAAGCGATGTGCAATCATGAAACAGCACCAAAAAATGTAACAGGAATTAGGATTTTAAAGGTGTCTCTACGCTAGGCGAACCGAGCACAAACATCCGGTCGATTCTGTACACATCTCACCGTGATGGCTTAGGCGAGGTGAACTGTTATTGGACCTTGATTGGACTTGATTGACAGCTTACTTCAGATTCAATCCATCAAAGCTTTCACGGTGAGATGTTTGCAGAATAAACGGGTTGAGCACAAGGAGAGGGTGAATTATTACAGCACAGCGTTCTTTTTTGAGGCCTTTATCGATCTAGGCTTCATAAATTCGTGCTCCACTCGTGCTCGGCTCGCCTATCGTAAACGCAGATTGAGGATGGATGGGTTTTAGTGGACTATCAGAATATTTACGGTATATTCAAAGGGATTATAACAGAAATTATGTGCGTTAATACCTATGTTGTATGCAGCACCTATCACGCATTTTGTGACAATGATTGTGTCACGAGTTTTCGTGACTAGGATTGTACTTTCTTGTCATATCATGCGTGTTGCTTGGTCGTGGTTTTCCAACTGACCAAGCCTAAGTCACGATATATATGTAAGTATTCTGATAGTCTTCTAATCGGATTCTCATTTAAACTATGAAGTAGCTTCTAGTGATTATGTTTGAAGTCACAATTTGTTTCACAAGATGTGCAAATATAGTGTTCCTTGTGAAAATTTGTGAGCTCAGGTGAGTTTTCGGTTAATTTTGTTGCCGGGGCTTACTTCTAAGTCTACCTTATTAAATAACATGTCGCTTTTAGCGCTGCTTATTTGTACAATATTAGAGTTTCGAACAAAAATATTGTTAAAGGCATAAATGAGGTGCATGAAAAATGTACTTATGGAGTTTTAAATATCAACGGTAGGCCCCGGAAAAGCTTGTAATGGGTGATTATATCATCGCAGTAAAGGGAGCTGGGCCATTCTGCACCTACTGTAATTGCATATTATTTAATCTAGAACGTACGTTTAACGGTTAAACTAACACAATTCCATCACAATTACTTTAGAATATCAGTTGATTGATTCGTTCAGCTTGATTTATTTATGGGTATGATTCATTATACTTCTTCTCTAACAATTATTCTATCAATTTAAGGCTAGTATCGTTAATATTAAAATAGATTTGTTGATAAAATCTTTCAAGTTCATAACAAATAGACACCTTATGAGAAATCAAAGAGTGATTATTGTATAATATTTATTTATGTAAGAATATAATTTAAGTTCTACTGTTTTACGTCAATATTATATTTCTCAAAGGCTAACCCTCAGTTTCCCAGCTCAAAATTATCGCAGAATTAATGTGACAATTGGCTGTTGAAAATTCATTCAACCAACCACAGCAGATAACGCGTACTTGACAATTTGTCACATTAATTGTGCGATAATTTTGAGCTGGTAAACTGAGTGTAACTGTGTAATAATTTCAATTAAAATTTAGATTTGACTAGAATTTATAATCAGTGCCTATAGGAAGTATAGCGTATGATGCATTAATTTTAAAATTTATTATAGCAATGTAACTGAACGTTTTGGTAATGTTTGTCAAACTAGCGCAGTTTGACAAACTTGTGTACTTTTATTTATTATAGACCAGAGATTTGGATTAGGTCGCATGCAATTCGTCACTTAAGCGTATATTCTGTACGCATAATAATATTATGTTGTGGCGCTACAAATATGTTAATAAAAACGTGGTTATAATACGTTACGAGCAATCATCAAAGCTACTATTGTGTTCTGTCTACAAATATATTTGAGCAAAATATTATCGAACAATAAAAAACTAAAATTTAGCCGACATTTCGCAGTTTATTTCCTTTTGACAATTGCACATAACGCAACTTCACAACGACTACATAAACTGTCTTTTAACTTTACATTATTTACAAAGGCTAACCTCTTGGAATGCTATACTTCATGACATTTTAATATATTCTACAATAACATAATCTACTTTTTATTAGTCAAGGGACTTTTTATATTTGCACAAATCTAGGCCGCCTGATGCCTTAACTTGTCGCTTATATTTAAAAATTCTACTCTGTATGTCATCTTCTAATAAGAATATAATAATTTTAAAGTTCCATAATTTTAATAGTCATAATATATTAAGTCTAAAATAAAAGCTGCTTATTGCCTTTCAATCATTGTGTTCATATTAAATAAAATACTTTTTTTTCATTATTTATTAGACTACCTTTGAGTATCTTTATTGGTCGGGTAAGATAGATAAATAAATAAAAATATAATGATTTATATTTCGATAGATTTATATATTTTCCTAATAAATTGTCTATGAGATAACTACAGAGATCTTTTCCGAAAATAAATTATTTTTTAAATAACTTATTAAGTATATGAAATATAATTTACGACGGCAGAAGATTAGCACGATCCACTATTAGGAACTTTAACAAAACAACGTGTACTTATTAGACTGTATGGCTTATTTCCTTACATGAAAGATTTAATAATGAAGCTTTGCTTTTAAATGTCCATAATATATTATAAAAAATACATGATATATGATATAACCGAACCTTTTGTTTATTATTGCTTACATATACGCAATATGAATAAAATATTAAAAACTCCACGTAGTTAATCAATATATTTGCGAAGACATAATTATGTTGATGAGCGTCTTTGTATTGTTGTTATGATATTGATTGGTTTAACAATAAAATTGAACCTTGATAGAAGTAATAAATGTCATGAAGGTACAATCGAAGTGCAACGAACAAAACCATCACAATGTTGGGTAGAGATTCATTTCTTTTTACTTATCGCATCTTCTAAGATGCGTTTTGATCCCCTTGCTTGGGTGACATCCTTTTCTCGGCATCACCAACGGGTATCCTATCTTCGTTCTCCTGCCAGGCCCGTTCCTTGCAGGCTTAGGGGTGAGCTACTTCCGTAATAACTTCTTCATGGTATCCATTCACTGTGGGTTCGGCGGCCGCAGTACGGTGATACAAATAGACCCTCTCAGTATTCGCAGCAGGTCGATCACTTCTGGTGTCTTCATTGATGTTACGTTCTCGTCGTTGACCTGGAAACAGAAACACAACACATATTAGTTAGCTGGTAAAATCATATAGCACCGGATAGGTCTACTTTACAAACGATAATATTTATTGAAATGTTGATGTTGTCACAGTTTCGGAAAGAGCTGCTTTTCAGAGCTGCATAAGCAAGCATAACAAGCAACTGCTTACTGATTACGGTATCATTGGCTGATTACGGCAGCCATTGATTGAAGAACGATTTTTTTACAGCTTCTATGTTTGCAGCATGAAACGATCAAAATAGGTCAGGTTCATCATCTTTATAATTTGGCCGCTCACTGCTGGACTAGACTTCCCAAAGTAATGGCTAAGTTTTGGGAAGGCCTTATTTCCGAGTGTTTTATTTCACTGAAGTTTGTTTCTCGTCTACTTACTTCGACTGGCGCAACTACCTATTGGCGTAATAAAAGCTATTCATTATTCATTCAGTTACAGTACAACTATTTTTTTAATGTCCCTCGGCAATCATCGCATATCCGAATAAAAACGAATGCTAATTTCGATATCCATCAATTATATTAGATTTATCGTGTATAATAATTTGAATTCGGAACTAAGTACTTTATTGTTGTTTTGATTATCGTGTGAAATATATAGACCTTGTAATAAATAATAAATAAAAAACACGATTTAATAGAAAACCAAACTAAAAACTAGAAAATAATTTTAAATTAAGAATAGTGTGATTAACTAAAATTAAATTTAATAGTATAAAAAACGTGGGTCAGTTGTTATAACATTCTATTTGGCAGATATTGGTAAAAGTAGTCATTTTGAAAAGTCTTAAAAAGCATCAAACGCTTTTTTATAATATCTTTTTTTTTAATTTCGCTATTCTTAATTTAAATTGATTGAAAATTATTTTCTAGTCTTTAGTCTGGTTTTCTATTAAAGCGTGTTTTTTAGTTTTTTTAAACTTATTTAGTTTATACTTTTAGTTCAATCGCTAATCCTGAAGATCCTGGTAAAGATAATGGGACAAACAATTTTCCTTTTTTAGTCCTTGATAAGTGTGTAAAGTTTCAAAATAATCGGACGTTTTGAACAGGTTGAAAATCACGTTCAAAGATTTCTTTACATAAATTCATAGATACATACATAGCAATCTAACAAAAGCGTGTTAAAAATAGCTGCTTTATTCCCATTTTTTAAATAAACTATATATTTTTTTTAAATATATTAACAACTCTATACACTTTCAAGTTCATTGAGAGCGTCCGGTCTGCTCCAAGTGCAAAGGGCAACTGATAGAAATCCGACGATTTACGAACACGAAATTTGCCGAGGGACATTATGAAAATGTTTGTACTGCTCGTATTGGTACTACTCGAAGTCGACTTGAGCTATCCTAGAGTCAAAATATAAAATAGGTTTTCTCACCTGCAATATAACATCACCGCGTCTTAGCCGTCCATCTCGCGCGGCCACGCTGTCATTGTAGACAGCAGAGATATAGCTCTGACCGGACTCAGGATGGCTCTGAACGCTGAACCCGAGCCGGCTGTTCCAGCCTCGGTTCAGTTCCACTGTTACTATCTAAAATAAGAGAGAGCGTCAGTTGGTAAGGAGGCTGAATGATAAACTACTAATACCAGGGACAGATGACAGGATAGGGACAGGGATTTTGGATCAAATAGGAAGCCTACAATTAAGAAGCCTCAGATTAGATGGCGGGTTTTCGGAATGTTTTATATGGTGTAACTCGTGGTGCATTCTGGACGAGCCAACTCTTCTACCTGTCTCCAAAGGTTTCATGAGATTAGCAGAATCGTTACAATTCCTTTCGTCTTGGCCTGCAATCTTCATCAATTATCCAAATATGCCATTCATGGTCTTTTTAATTGGTAAGAACTACATATCTATACTAATATTGTCAATGCGAAGGTAACTCTGTCAGTCTGTTACTTTTTCATGCCTAAGATAAGGACGAATCTTGATGAACTATGGTTTAAAGACAAATTGGAGTACTTCTCCACAGCAGCCTTTTTTGCCCAGAAGTTCGTCCCTTTGTTGTTTTGTTGTTTGCTGACTTTCACGCAGCCGAAACAGCTGGCAGATATTAGTCATGATATATATTACCGTAGGTTCATTGCAAGTGTTGTCTATCGGCGGCTCAGGTTTGACGTTTTCTTTTTGGACGGGGTCTATTTCCTTGGGTTTGGGTTGGGGGGGAGGTTCCATCTTCACCTTACGCTCGTTGTCAGGTGACAACGCGACACCTTTCCATTTCTTCAAACCGATTCCTGGAATTAAAACATAAGCACATTATATTTGTGGAGTTCAAGTTGCTGTTTGAGTTTGTTGCAATCATGTCTGGTTGCGAAAAAATGTGGTTCTTGATGACAAGATATGTACCACTAACTATGTGCAAGATAGATCCAGACTGCTGTTGGTGACACAATGTAAGGCTTCTTGCATTTGATGGCGCTATATCATGTCGCAGCCTTCTGGTTAAATTAGCCAGCTAATTGCATGCCTAGGCCGTGCATTATCCGCCGCCAGCAACCAATTGGATGCCTAGGCCGACAGTTAATTGAACTAGATTCATTCAACGTTTTACAACTTGACGTATTGAAAGTCAGCCCTTTGAAGATGACTGGCCAAGGCTCACCAAGTGATTCAAATTTAGTTTAGTTTTATTTCAATGCAGCGCTAGAAATCACCAAAACAAATATGGGGTCAACAACCTAAACCGTGAATGTTATTTTTCGTTAATGACTGCAATTTTAAGTGAAATTAAAGTGTGATATTGTCAAAATAGTATGAAAACATGGAGGTGCCAAATAATGCTACGTTTTCTGCAAGTTATCGCAAAATATTTCAGTCTAAAATATCTATAGCCCTAACCAAACATAAATTCATCAATATCCAATTTAACTAAATGGCTACACGACTTGGCTAGTTGTACTTTAATTGGAACTCTGGCGTTTGATAAACGGCAGAGGCTTCCGATTAGCTGACTAATTTAATCAGATGGCTGCGATATTCATATCGCGAACGTACTTATGACGAAGCTTGAAAGTTGCGTAGTATTTCACTACACATAATTTCTCGATCTAAATATCAATTTAGAGATCTCTATAATCTTTTTTTATTACACATTCCAAAACCGAAACGTACCATCATCCTTATGTCCTTCAGAACTCGTAGTGTGTCCATCACTGGTAGTTGTATGGAGCACAGCGCTCTGATACGCTGGGTTCGCATGTTTGAACCTAGCCTCATCGCTCAGCATTTCCACTGGCATTGACACTGGTTCATCAGAGTCAACAGGGAATACTGGCTCCTGGTACCTCTGACGAGACATGTCTTCCTGGTACACGTTTGGAGCATCCAGAGTATCATTATCCAAGTTGTTTAACTCGTAACCATGGGGAGGCACTGGAATTGTACAAAAACATATTACATCTATTTAGTGTAAGCAAGAACACTGTTAACAAATTGTCAGTTTTTCAAATATTCGTTCACAGAAAGTTGTCTCTGATTTTAGAGATTTTTGTAGATGTACTGTTCTTGTTAACAGTGTCCTAAATTTAGACATTTATGAGTGCAAATGAAAACAAAATAGAAGATCACGCACAAAAGGTTAGACACAACACTCTTCGGGGTAATGTCAGATGGCCGAAGAACATCTATGCAGTGCTGTACGCTACAATGGTGTGTAAACATAGTCCTGGTATGGTTCAGGATCCGACAGTCAGTTTATACGCTGCTTTGGATCGAAGGTGTGAAGCGATGGGTTATGATAGGAGAGTGCGGCCGACAGTGTCTCACCTGTCAGGCTCAACTTTTGTTTCCTACAAGTGGGTGGCGCGGTGGGGCTGGCCAGGGACACGGCCCGCGTCCGCCGAGCCTCCACCACTTCTGTATGTTCCGAACCGTGTTCTACTTTGTTGGAACTTGGAACATCTGCGTGAAAAACCTACATCGCTTAGTGTGTGCGTGTATATTGTATGTGACAAAGTGTTAAATGTGGTTAGCAAAGTTTGAGCTCGCTAGCTTTGTGCAGGCTTATGTAATTAAACTAGCCGGGATCCACCTGTGTGATAAATATACATCCATCGCGCTGTTTGCAATGGTAATGCGGATTAGTTGATGAACACAGAGCCGGAGATAATTACGTTCATTTGTGCTTTGAATATATCATGGGCCTCTACCACGTAATATAATTCCTGTGAGTCTACACACTTCGGGCAATCAATATAGAAATTAAATCAACGGATTTGGTTATATTAGGCGTGAGTTACATTAGTAACATAATAATATACTGTAAATATAGAAGCAGTATTAGGTAAATTTGATACGAGTGTATAATCTAAAACAGATATGAAGCCTAAAATTGAACCTTGAATTGTTAATGTAGTATCATAAAATATAAAGGTCTCTGGTTTGATTGGGAAAAACCATTAAGGCTGCAGAATTTGACGTATTATTGACAGTTAAGTGTCAGTTGAACCTATCGGTTGAAAGCATAGGTTGAAAGGTTGGGTTCACCTTTAATCCATTTACAGCACTTTCGATCAGTTAATCACTTAACAAGTTTAACCTTTCAGTTTGGGGCCACGAGTGGCAGAGCGGGTGACAATCCGAAACAAATGGAATTTGGTCACACGCTGAAACTGTTTCAGATAAAAGTATTTTTGTGTTGCGGGACAGCATTTCAAATGGCATAGTTTTAAGTAGCTTATTGACTCGAAAGTGAAGGTTTTAGCCGAGTTTAGGAATAATGAGATTACGACAAATCCACAGCCTTATTTATATTAATTGATTGGTTGGTCATTTTTTCATACTCTTTGCCCTTTGCCTTGCTGAATTCATTATGCAATAAGGCTGCAGAGCTTTAAAACCATGTAAGTATATCATTTATTTAATGAATGTGATATAATTTACTTTTGAAAATCCCTTAAAAAATTTAGGGTCGATTTCTGAAATATGAATTTGCAGTTGAGTATTTGTCAATCTCTGTTTAACCCTAAAACCTACTAAAATATGGCATTTAAGTATGGTTAGTCTCGTTCTCAACTCCAAATACTCAAAATCGGGAGAAACACATTATTAACATCATTTTTTTGATAAAAGTTCAGTTCTAGGAATATTATATTCCTTGTTTTAAAGCTTCTTAGTTATCAAACAGAGCTAAAACTGTTTCTTATTTAAACATCCTACGTTCTCTTTTCAAATTGTTAAAGGCGTCGTTCTTCGTCAATATCATACATACCATTAGGCTGTTCATAGTGATTGTTCTCCTTGGTGAGCTTGCGGTACTTGCGGGGGGAGAGGCACGGAGAGCGGGAGCCGTCCGCCGCGTCAGGGGTGAGGCGCCGGGCAGCCAGGTCACATAACATGGAGACTGCTTCAGGTCTGATGGTGGTAGTTTGGGTTAAGTGAGGGTTTGGTGGTGGAGATGGGTTTCGCTAAAAGTAGGTTAGTTTCACAAGATGTGCTTTGTTCAACTGCGTCTATGCTATGCGAGCCAAGCATGAACGTTGCGAGAATTGGTATGGAGTAGCGTGCCTTCAAGCCCGTCCGCGTTATACGAATGCGTGGTCCGCTCATGCTCGGCTTGCCTAGCTTAGACTAACCTTTACATATTTATCTCAATAATGTTTTCTTCTGCAACAAATCATTGATCTTTTTTGAGAAGTTGGGGTTACTTTAAAATATTTTAGACCCCGTTTTGGTGAGCTACTCTTCTTGGTTAGGGTTTAAAAATTGGTTCGCCAATAACTTCTAAAAACAATCAAACTGTGACATAATTACAATAAGGACTTTTTGTTTTATTCTTTTGTTGATGACTTTTCAATTTATTTTAACTTTTCAATTTACTTCTTCGGCAATTTTGTCAGATTAAGAAGATAATAAAAACAGAACTTCCTACTAACCTCAGCGGAGGTTTAGGCCTATTCATTGGCGCGTCAGAATCCGTAGGTTCTTCCCTCGGCGACATTGGCGACAGCGGCGTGGCAGCATGGTCTCGGTACAGGCGCAGGCGCACCTCGGAGCCACACGCTCGGAGGAACGCCACAGCTTCCGCGTGAGACATGTTGGACATCGCTGTGTCGTTTACCTGTACACAAGGTTAATGACCGGCTAATGATAAATGTGGAATGTAATTAATGCTTTTGGTATGTGAAGCATTCTGTGTTGTGGGGATTTGAGTCGTGAGTGCAAATACAGGTATGTTTGTCTTGTAATTAACTTATGTATGAGGCTTCAATATATACATACTACAAGCCCCTTTAAGTAAAATTACAGATTATTGTAACCCCTAAAGATTTTTTTCCATTACTAATTACTGGTAGCCTGAATCATTCCAAAACTAGTAAATGGCTTATCCCTTTTTTTGATAGGATGTCATCCAATGACTTCGCCCGCTCTGGGTGAAGCGTGAGGGCGTGACAGACCTTTACTGAATAAAACCCACCCGTGTTCCTTCAGTTGCTTGTGCCAGGGCAGCGGTAACTCTCTTTCAACTCCAACTTTTTGCACCCAGGGTTTATGTCAACCATTTTGCCATTTATTTTAGTATATTTATGTTAGTCTTCGAAATAACATTTAGATATTTGATAACTAGGTACCGATTTGCCACCCTTAATGATGGCGATGAATGGCTTATGCCTAGTTTGGGAGTCATCTAACTTGATTTCATTTAAATACTATTTAACCTATAAAACTAGAATAAATACCATACTATAATAACAATACATGGTGGATGGTGGACATCCCACCCATAAGCACTAAACATTTTGAGAATATTTTTATTATCGGAGTCTGTGTTTCCCGATTGCTACAATCTAGGGGTCTTTAAGTCAAGAGTGAATAGGTTACTTCTAGGCAAGCTAGCTTCATCGTCGACCACATCAGCGCTGACCATCAGGTGAGATAGTGGTCAAGCGCGAGACTATAAAAAAAAAGAAAAATACCAAACTAGAATTTGATACCTACATAAACATTGACACTTTGTTTGAAGTAGTGTGTTTAATCTTAAACGGATTACTGAAAGTAGAACCTACATCCTACAAACCTAAAGCCAGAAACAACACACACACAGCCAAATTACATAACACACATTCACTTTCATTTTGACAATCAATCAATATTCATTGCATTGCGTTGATCTTGTTATCGACAGGACAGATTTGAAAACATCCGCATCCGGTGCAGTAAACAAAATAATTTTATTGCCAAAATGAAAGCTATAGGAATATTGCGCGAGTTTTTAGCTACTTTCAAAATAAAACAAGATTTTGTTAATTAGAAGATTAGATAATTAACTACATGGTAATAAATTAAATTGAGAGCGGCCAATGCTATACCGACATTCCTCCTCTCCTGCGGCCCCACCGCGTCCGTCATTAGACGGCGGCGATCTCGTCCAGGCCGCGGAAGATAGGGAGATCAGCGCACCCCAATACTGGCACTCCTCTCCCGCCGCGGCCTCCTATCCTCAGCCGCGATGCCTCCCATACGACATCGCGGCCCGCCCCAGTTGCGATGTCGCCCCTGTTGCCAAGCAGCACCGCAAACTACTAGTTGGCCGCTACGTCGCCGGTTTATCGGCAAAGGCCCTGACAAGCGGCTCCTCTTCGGGTTCTTCTTCGCTCACCGTGAATGACCAAGCCACGGCTACTGAGTCCCTCCGTCATGACTATGCGGGAACCCACCGGGGATATCACCCACTTTGCCCGACCAAGGAATCGAACTACAGATCTTAAAATCTGTCAGTTGATTCACAACTATAATTGCTAGGTCTAGAAGCATAAAGGTCAGTATGGAAGTTTATCATTTATGCCGATGGGAATCCCACCAGGCACACGACTTGTGTTGTAGAAAGCCGCTGCTATAGTTATTTCCTCAACTAATTCCGGCTGACGCAAATTAAACATCTTAGAAAATCTCGAACGAAATTGTCAATTTCACATTGTAAATAATCGCGAGTTTACCTTTCGCCATCGCCAATATCATTACTCTGCAGTAAACAACATACCACCAAGCACACATTAATGGAGCAAAACCGTTACTCTATCAGTCGGACAACAATATTGATTCAAGTGTGTCTTTGGAGAACATTCACGAATGCGATCGCTTAGTCTACTTTCAGCTCGTTAAATTTTAATGACTCATAAGTCAAAAATGTATTGTATTGTACTTAGTTAGTTGTTTCTTTATTACAAGTTATTTTTCATAATATTTAAGTATTTTGAACAGTACAAATATTTTCTTAATATCCCTCGGCAATTTTCGTGTTTCGTCAGTCGTCAGATTTCTATCAGTTACCCTTTTTTGCGGACGCTCTCAATCAACTTGGAAGTTTAAAGAGTAGTTAATTATCTTTTAACATAATGTAATTGATTTTAAAAATGGGAGGAAGACTACTAGCTGCTATTTTTACTGCTCTATATATTTCACACGGAAATCAAAACAAAACAACAGTAAAGTACTAAGTTCTGAATTCAAATTATAATACACGATAAATCTAATAGGTAATTCATAGAAATTAGGATTCGTTTGTATTCGGAAATGCGATGATTGCCGAGGGACATTAAAAAATATTTGAACTGTACTTATTTGTTTAATAATAATATAGTTGTTTCATTTTATCAAGGCATTAGTGGTTGTTGACCTTTACCTAATATCTCATAGAAATAACCTGAATAATAAACTAAGTATCGTCTTCTATTCGTAAAATGATGAGGATAATCACGATAAATATCGTAACAGGAAATTAGAGCTTTTGTTTTTATTTCCGAATTTGAAAATAATGTCAATAAATGTAGAGGTCATTGCCTCTGAATCGAAACAGCTATACTAGGTTTCTTCTTAGTATAATTATGTTCGACTTCTTTGTCAATTCCACTTGCGTCTTCTCAACAAAATTAACTTTTGCATTTATTTTCAGGACTTGTTTGAACAGCCTACAGTCATTTAGTTTTATTTATTTATTTATTGTACACCACAAAAATATGTACAGGACAAACATTCACCAAACAAGTGTACAATGGGCGGTCTTATCGCACAGGGCAATCTCTTACAGACATGGTAACATTAATTTCAATATTGATTTTGTATTACAGCGCAGAATTTTTCACCGTTAAAACCTCTGAATATGATGTTCTAGAACGTTTTGGAGTTTATGCTTGATATTATATGGGAATCCGCTTCTTGTTCTCGGATAAGAAAACAAGTATTTTAGATATGAGCCACTACTAACCTAATCCAAGACACAGGCTGGCCGTGATCAAACAACAAATATCCAAAAACATTTACATCTGAATTAATATTATAAAAACTTTTTGACAAAAAATCAAACCGATTTCCAAAACAAAACACTACAAAGCGAAAAATAAATTTCACATCCCAAGTCGGTGTCTTTTGTACCCATTGTTTGCCGTTATTCGACAACGACTTCGGAATAGAAAGTTATTTTTCGTTTTGTAGTGTTTTGTTTTGGAAGTCGGTTTGATTTTTTGTAAAAAAAGTTTTTTATTTTTCTCTTTTTAGTTTTGGTAGGTACTGGAGGACAATTTAACATGAAAATCTTTTTTAGCTAAAGTACATCTTATGACAATTCTGATAAGCCCGAATACGGTTAGGATACATTGTTTTATTTCGGAGTTCCAGTGACCATCTGAGATCTTCTTCATCAGTTCCACATCACGAAATGATACTTTCTGAGTGTAAATGATTGCATTGTTGATGAAAATACCAAAATCGTTATATGTATGCCTATAATATTTGAGGAGTTCCCTCGATTTCTCTAAGATCCCATCATCAAATCCTGACCTGATGACCATGGGACCATCTGTGAAGTATACCATTTCAAACAAAAGATTTTTTTTTCAAATCGGTCCAGGCGTCTTTGAGTAATCGGGGAAAATACATAAACAAAAAGATTCCGACGAATTGAGAACCTCTTTCTTTTTGAAGTCGGTTAAAAATGGTTTGTTTGTTTGTAAAAGGTTATCTCAGGAAGAACGAAATTATTTCAGTGATAGACAGCTAGGTACACTATTGCTAAGTGCTACAGGCTAGGTACTTTTTGATCCAAAAAAAAATCATCGCAGTCCTTGTGGGGTATTCACGAGAGCGAGTCCACGGGAAAAAGATAGTTTATTAAGTCAGTAGGTAAAATTTACTTACAGCAACAATCCTATCACCAGGTTGTATCCTGCCATCACTGAGGGCTGGTTCCCTGACGAGGGCCCTGACGTAATGCCCCAGCGCACTGTGGTCTTCCTTCCGCAAGGTGAAGCCAAGGGAGCCGTTTACCTTGGTCATTACGATGTCAAACTCCTGGAAAATAAATTTATGGGTTTTTAAGTTGAGTTAGGCAGGGAGACAGACAAGTTATTTTTATCCCCATGTTGTAAGAAAGAAAGAATGTTATATTTTCTTTGTTGCACCGATTTTATGGTACCAACTAAATACATATATGTCAGTAGACATATCATAGTATCGTTGGTGTTAAACAATAGCGTTTGCGTATTAAACAAATTCTAAAGCAGCTTTAGAGCATAAACCCCGAGGTCATTGAGTACTTATCTGCAGAATCGAAGGCTACGCTTCTACTAATCCGTCTCAAATCCGTATTATTTGTACACCGCAAAGCGTCTACGTCTTTCTGTAAAATGTAAACAAGACCGAGATATTTTTGTACGACTAAACCATTGCCAAAACTGCATTTCTCTTTGCGCTATGTCCGGAAATACATCAAGCGGAACAAGAATGGCATTTAGGTATAATCGTCTGTCATTGAACGTGCCAACCGTTTGGCACTCGATGCATGCAACTTGCGTCAGTGGTCCATACGAAACGTGACAAGGGGCGCTAAATACTATCATTGTTGTCATGGTATTCCGATACTGAATTTATTTTAACAGAGATATATTTACAATGTTTTCCTCCTAACAGCTGCCAATCAGTCTTCGTTTCGATTCGGAATCGTGATAGAGTTTGGCGTTTTCCTGTTCCAAAACTGTTAAAGGTTGGGATTGGAATAATGTCAGACATGGACTGTGGTTTTTAGCCAAATGAAAAACGAAAACGGTTCCAATTGATTAAAGACACGGTCCATGTTTATATTGCTAACTTTAACCTCTGTATCTTTTATAAGCGCACCGTCTTCTAAAGCTTACATTTCTGTAGGTAATCTTATTCCCAACATAGCGTCCTAAAACGAAGCAACCTTATCCCAGGATTTTAGCTCTCAGCACTCTGTATACAGGTTTACAGCAGCTACATTACATTAAGTCTCCATAACACAACATTATTTAAAATGAACTCACCACTGATCCGTCATCCTGTAGGCGTAAACAAAGAGCTTTATTAATAACTCGTACTGATTATATTACAGACTCGCACATCTCGCACGCCGGTGAAATTATATCTCATTAAATATAACGCCTCTTTACAAATCACTCGCCCTACGAAATGGAGTTCTCACGATTATAAAGTTCGGGTGTTTGATTTTAAAATTACTGTTGTAAGTTTAAAAGTGATATGTAATTACCGTAATTACAATTAGTTAAGGAAAGAGTAATATGGGTAATCCATCAAGATATTGATCTTTTAATAGTTATTTAGTACGCCAATGTATAAACAACTAGGAACCTCAAGATAAGATGGATATTGAAACATGAATCATAAATGCAATTAAAAAAGCTAGCTCTGTTACTATAGATCATAGCGAAGAGAAGCGGAGTTAAACGAAACAAATTAATGTGTCATTTAGTTTGTACACGTAGAAGAGTAAAAAGTAAAGTGCCTTTGCTTTCTTCCACTTTAGTCTGTCGGTAACTTAGCACTAATGAAAACTTGCAGTAATTATAATCCTTTGAAAAACTACCGATATTTATATTTACCGATATTAGATAATAGCGTGCTCGTTTTTTACTTACGAATTACTGTCAGATACAGTAAATTACTGCTTAGCGAAGAGTCCGGAAATAAATAGCTTTATCGGGGGAAAATGAACGAGAAATTGCTTGTAATTTTTCTATTTCACCGAAAATCACATTCTTCCTGAGTAAATATGTGTTTCGTCGCAGCATACCTAATGAGGCACAATTAATGACATGATGTTGATGTTGGCATGGAGATTTTAGTATCCACAAAAGCACTGAACATGTCTGTAATCTCGTATCTGATGAATGAGCTCTGCCATGCTATTGTAGAAAAGCTACTTGACTCAAACTGCCAGGACTGGATATAAGCTTTTCAATGAATCTCAAAGTGTATCTCGAACAAATCGATCGGTTTCTACGGTTGTCAAAATTATGTTGGAAACGTTCCGTGCCCTAAGCTTTTCAGCGAAAATTCCGGAAAGTTTGCCGAAATGGCGGGATCTACCACCGTACACGGCGGTCGTAGATTTTTCGAAGGCTTTCGATAGCTTAACGCACGAAACCAAATTCTCAGCACTCAAGGAACATTGATAGAACCTTCTTATGTCCATCAATTACAGCAAATCACACCAATATTATAAAGGCGATAGTTTGTGAGTGTTTGTATGTTTCTTACTCTTTTTTCATGCAAAAGCTACGGAGCAGATCTGGATGAAATTTGGCACAGAGGTAGATAAAAGTCTGGAATAGCTCATAGGATACTTTGTGTCCCTGGAATATGCTTCCTTAGCATAATTTTCGACATTCACGCGGGCGAATAGCTAGAATACCATAATAGCAATAGCACAGTATCTATCCGCTTAAGTTCGAACGAGCTTCCTCTTTCTGAGAGGCCGACGCCTGAACAAATCAATAGTGGCTGAAAACAATTGCTTAGCGTCTTTCTAAGTTCTGATCTCACCCCGTACTGCACATCGTACACGGGCAGCGGCCGGTCGAGATCCGGCAGCCGCAAGTCACGCCGATCCGGCTCCGGGCTGGGCTCGCGCCGGCCGCGCCCCTCTGACGACGACGTCGTGGCGCTGCTCGTCGTCGCTGACAGTCTGTAAAGGTCTTCAGATTTTACGACTGTCGATCACATTTCACAAACTTAAGGCAGTTTCACACGAAGCCAAAGCTGGCTACTCGAGGCTCTAGACAGTTGATGGCGATATAAAAAATATACACTAGTGTATAGGAATGCCAAGCGCTATCGTTATCGATGGTAAGGGATGGATCACCTTACATTCTGGCATTCGCATCGCTGATAGAATGACCATTTGTCTAGAGCTTCTGGTAGACTGTCAGCCAGTGCTGGCTTATTATTGGCCTCGTGTAAACGATTTTTATTGCCAGCCCAGGACTGGCAGCCAGCGCTGACATGTTTATTTATTCATGCGCAGCTTCCTCATCCATTCGTGAAAAATATAGAAAAGACTTACTTTGTGTTAACAGCACCGGTAAGGCCAGTGTAGGAAAGTCTTTAGGGCCAGCGCCAGCGAACTGGCTCCGTGTAAACCTGCCTATAGATTGTACTCAAATGCCGTAGATCAAAGACCACACGTTAAAACCCGGCTCGTCAGTTAACGTCCGATTTTACGATACAATGAGATGGGAACTCCGATAACATGATGTAGTTTCTGACGTTCATGTCTCCAAGCCTATACACTCTGTGTCTAATCTCCAGGTACGTGTACCGAGGTTTGTTTGTCTGTCCTTAATGATACGAGGTATTGTACGATAACATTCATGCCACACAGAAATCTGCTAGTCTTGGTTAGTTAGGGATGGACAAATGAAAAATATATCGATAAATATCATATAAAATGTACAGATAGTATCGATATTATTTTATTTTTTATTTTGAAGTAGGCATTTCCAAAATCGCAAAAATATTAAAATGTATATTTTAAAGAGTTAAAAAAAAACACAAATTCAACTTTATTTTAATCGCTTACAAAAATATAGAATTTGGTGCTTGACTTATAAAAAAAAGAGTTTCGATGTTTCCAGATAAAAAGATATCGACTTATTTTGATTTATTTGCAACAAGCCTAGACTCGGTATATTTATCATGCACGACATGTGACCTTAGAGCGTAGGATGATATAGGGGACAAATTACGCGAGCGTGACTTGTTACGGTTGCTCAGAGTAATGAGTGTTTTAGGTGCACTTCCGAGCAGAGCCGATCAGCGACAATGTAAAATCTCAGACTTTCGACACCTTCTTGGTCTTAAAGACCGTGTAATACGTGTTCGAGCCACACCACTCCGTGAATGTCGCAGAAACTGCGATCGAAGTGGTTAAGATATTATTGCCGCGAATTACCTGCGGCGCAGAGCCGCTCTGCTCGGAAGTCAGTATTACCTAGCATGCATGGGATGACAGTAACTCACTGTCAGTGTCTCAGTGTTATGTGTATTTACTGTTTACCTGGCATGCATGGGGTGACAGTTGAGGGGATCCAGCGGCGGGAGGTGTGGCGGATGGGGGGTCCGCGCTGGTGGCGTTGGCGGGTCCGGCGGCGTGACGCTGTCCACCACGTCGGCTGGCGGCCGGCACACACGTAGCTCGACCCGCGCTGCTGCCGTGCGCAGCACCTCCAAGGCTTCCTGCCACCAAACAGATGGATAAGTTGTAGACAGATTAACGATCAATAGTTTACTGACGCATCAATCAAGAAGATCTAGACAGTGTCAGCGATAACGGTTGTCAATAACATTGTGCAAAATGTAGGGTTTGACATCATCATCATCAGCCCTTTAATGTGCCCACTGCTGGGACACAGGCCTCCTCTCTGTGAGAGAGGGAATGGGCCCTAATCCACCACGCGGGCTCAGTGCGGGTTGGGTTTGACATACGCTACAAGTGATATTTTATCACGAAATCTTCACCCATCCAAAGACTGACCTAAGTAAGTGGTGCTTACCCTGGCAGGGTCACTCATTCAAAAAAAAGCGAACCCAAAAAAAAATTGGTCACCCATCCAAAGACTGACCTTGGTAAGTGTTGCTTACCCTGGCGGGGTCATCCATCCCGGCCGCTTCAAGTTAAACACAAACCTATCTAAAAACTGACCTTGGTAAGTACTAAGTACAAGGTACAGTCAAAATTAATGCGCGTGAGGAATTTTCGATTCCTAGATCAGTATCAGTTTTTGTTTTTTTATTTTTATTTACATACAAAAAAAAAAAACATTTTTTGACAATAAATGTTTTTAAAATGAAAAGTTCGTAATAACCTAATTTTTTTTATATTGGTTATCAACTATAATTGATCTAATTAACATATTTTTTATAACATTTAAAATCACAGTATTAATTTTAATCTGCGAATAATGGACCAATATCCAACAATTATAAATTAAGCTCGTTGAAAAGATATTAACATTGGAAAAGGTTCTCAGAAACCCAAAACTGCTCTAACTTGTGGTTAATTCGAGATTTTTCTCAAATGTGACAAATAAAAAAACTGAAAGTAGAATTAACCGGCAATTATTCGTCGATTAACAGTCCGATAATTGAGAGCTAGGAAATCGGGTGTACGAAGTCGGATTTGACATCTATAAATTAAACTTGATGCTTGCGAATGATATTCGTTGTTATAGTGTATTGGTAACATAGTAATCAATTAGGATTATGAATTTGATTTCTCAATTTCTTACTTAAAAAAAGTTATCGCGACGTGTAAATTGAGATACGTCATCGGACTTCTTAGATTGTCGCGAATATAGCTTCATTTTTGTTTTTTTTTGCTAAAAATCAAAAGTACCATAATCGATTAGCTGAAATAAAATATTTTGTTTTTTTTTATTTCAATCCCAAAATTTTTGTCATTCTTTATCGCTGACAGAATGTCACATTGTCTAGACTTTCAGATCTAGACAATCAGCACCGATCCAAAAACCTTAATACAATCTGACCTTCAACCTCTGAATTTCATCTGATGATATAATTGTTGCTGCTCCACTCCAAATTATTCAACGTGTTGTGTCGGATTCGCAGAGCGATAAAAGCGAAAGCTTTTAAATGTTTCAATCTGATGAATGTTTAATTGTTAACAAAACTTTCCTCAGTTTCAATTTAAAATTATAATATAACGCTTTAGACAAATACTTTGGTTGTATCTTATATACTTGCGGAAATTTGAATTCCAAATTCGTGTCTTACCGTAACGAAATTGTCTAAGTATCAAGAAGATTTTTGTACTTTGTGAGACAACCAAACCGGAAGATTTTCTTCAAAATATCCCTATTAATGTTAACAAAGGTTATCATGCTTAGAAGCGTCAGCTGTAGAATTAAAAAGTTTAGGTTTGTTACGGCATTAGGATTCATTGTACCCTAGGCATTTACAGTTAGGTAGTGTACACGAATAAGACAAATTAGCGATTAGTGCCGGAGAATATTTTTTACATAACTGTTTCCGCCAGGCACTGTATAAAATGTGTTGCATTTTTTCCCCTCTTCTTGTGTGTCTGTACTCTGTAGTTACTATGTTTAGTCATTCTAACTGTACAATAATAACATCTATTACAGAACTGTGAACAATTTAGTTAGTTAAATAAATGTTGGGGTCAGGTTTTCAGTTTGTGGTTTTGTTATGCTCAATGAGCCTTAGCGAGTAAGAAAGTAACCGCAAGTTGCGAAGCAATACCGAACAGAATAACTTGGAACCGGTGCGCGCCCCGCTGCGAGGCTGCGACCGATAAAGGGAACTCTGAGGGAATTAATACAATTTCCCAAACGAAACTGATTTAATGGCCCATTTATTTATTGCGAGCATTGAATTCGGTTTGCTCACGGAATCGCTTTGATACGCGCGTGATTTAAGCCTCACTGTTATTCTCTGGGATTATTCCTATTTCGCTCAAAACAACAAATGCTGAACAAATGAGATTATTTTTCATCGCGTAGTGTAGCAGCAGTCTAATATAATTTGGTGTAACTTTGTGGCAGACATTTTACAGTTTATTACATTTGAACCCGAGGCCTCGGCGCGGACCGTGCTGGAGTTTTCATAAAAGTTTTTACGTTTATAACCCGCCTCCGAGCGGCGCCGGAGCGCGGGGCGAGGCGTGAGGGAGCCAGGGAAGTGCTGCGACAACAAATGGCATTTTTAACATGACTTACTGTTTATTTTTGTAAGCACGAGACCGTGTTTTATGTTTGTACCTTCATAACAGCTATGCAAGCAGAAATTTGTGAAGGGCAGAGGAGCACACTTAAATTTCATAGGGTCTCTTGTAATGAATATAAAATGCTTGCCGTGCACTCGCAAATAACGTCGGTAAAAGCAGTGCTAAAGATAAGAAAAAATGCGCAATATGCTAACATTATTTCGTCAATTTTATTGATGCTCGGCCTTTAGCTGCCAAAGATAAAGAAGACAAATACTTTTGGACTAACTCTTGGGGTCGAATGCAGTTCAATAATGAGGGCGCTTAAACTCATTAAACTTTTTGTAACTCTGTGAAAGTTGAAGGTTCTTTTGTACTTACGTAGGTGCTAAGCCCGGCGAGGGGTACTCCGTTGGCGGAGAGGAGCAGGTCCTTGGGGGCGAGTCGGCCGGTCCTCCAGGCGGGTTGAGGAGGGTACAGTCTTCGGATCCTCACCAGGCCACCACCGCCACAAACTGACATGCCAAGCCCGCGGCCATCTTTTTCTACTACTACTGTGAAGGAATTATCTGTTGGACAAGAAAAATATGAGGGTTAATTTTTTTTTATTTTATTTAAAAGGCTTCCAAAGCTTTTCAATTTTCATGGCTACAATGGTACTCGGCAGTTTACTTTTTGGGTTATGTCAAAACGCTAATCATAGATGAGAGGATATGGTTTATTGCATCAATACCATTCCCAGGTTTGAGTCATGTGATGAGTGGCAAGCAATATGGTCTTCACAATCACAAAAAAACAAATGGGAATCACAAACTTAAAGAATCTCTCTTAATATTCATGATCGAAAGTGTTGGGTTCTCAAAGACTCTGTTTATATAGTACGCAGCATGTCGAGACGTGCTCCATCACTAGCAGTAAACCCAAGATCCGAATTCCGTTACGAGCCCGTTTTACAGCTTATTTACACTTAAGAGCCACCGCCAACGCTGCATCCAAGATGTGACGGAATAGTGCTGTACGCTTATACAGTTAAGGGATATCAATAATCTGAAGAAAATCCTCCAGAACAATGAAGACAGGAAGTGGTTTGCTTTCCACATTAATGCCTTAATGGTCGTTTCTCTTGAGTTCGGACGATTTAAAACTTTTCATTTAATCTTCTAATCGTTAAGAGCATTAGAATTCAATCAAGACTGGCCTATAATAAAACAATGGCGTTCTTACAGACTTCAGTCAATTAATTAAAAAAAGCAACATCGTTTATTTAGTACAAGCTTTGTACTTACTTACCTACAGGGATTTATATAAAATTAATATTTGTTTTGGGCCGAATAAGTGCCCATATTGTAAAGACCGTTTTAGGCGGACCCAAAAGAGCCCAGGTGTTTTCATTATACACAGAGCAAACGAAAGTAAGTACGGCTTGTTTGGCCACAAACATTGTTTATTCAGTACTTTTCGACGTGTGTAAGTCCAGATTAAACCTATATTTGGATCGTAAATTATGTACAACCACCTGAATTATACTGGTGCCCAATAATTGATATAGAAGCCTCAATATTGCGAATGAAAGGTAGACAAGTGTCGATCCACGGTCAATTTAAGTCCCTTTTAGGTCCAAAATGGACGTTAGAGGATGTCCGACATGAATTATGCATTAAGGGAGCCCATAGCAACAATTTGGACTGGGAATCATTTCATTTGATCTCTTTTATGATCTGGTACTGATGCTGCCATTTGGAAGCGTTTAGAAAGAAAACACTTATTGTGATTAGATATGTTTGCGTAACTGTAATAACTGATAAATATTCTTAGTTTTGGGATAACTTTCTCCGTCACCGTCTGTCTACTTTTATCCCCTCGCCAAAGTAAAGATCGATAAACAACCAACAAGAAAAAGTCTCGCTAAGATTTGTTTGAAACACAAAATCAAAGTTCTCGACGTAAATAGAATCGTTTGTCCGTTTGAAGCTCGTTCAGAACGAGCAGTTAGCACCTGCTTGGTGTCCCATTTGAAGTCATTTGGTTTACATTCCAATATTATTAATGTGCTGACATTTAATATGTGTAAGTGACTGCATGCCATGGGTTTAATTCACAAATGTTTTGGTTCTGCTTGCTATAAATATTGTGGTCTATGTTTTGTGTCTGTCACGCGTTTAAATTATTTGCTAGAAATATAAATTGCTTTGGCTATTGGCTTTATTAGAAGTTACTATCTTTTGCTTTTATAGGTTTTCTATTTGCTTTGGCTAATAGAATTTGCTGCTTTTGATTGTAAAGTCGTCTTTCGTTTAAGCATGCGACATCTTAATAGCCATGATCTAATCAACCAAGTACTTGACATAACATAGGTAGGTTGATGAACTTACAACTACTTAATTCATAACTGAAATTCTAACTGCCAGTTAATTTGGAAATTGCTTGAAAATTGTTGAAATTCCAAATCTCCAAGGAAAGCCCAATCGGTACGAAATTAGTAGGGGTCGACTACCACGAGGATCATTTTAATAGATCTATTCCCAGCAGTTTAGAACAGAATTGCTATAACTCCCCATGTGGGTATATTTCCCTATGTTCGCCGAAGAGCGAAAGTTATTGCTTCTAAATTCATTACTGAAATTCTACCTTCCAATTAGATAATTCGGAAATTTCTTGTTATAAAATGACAAGTTTCCTAGGCAATCCCAATCGGTACAAAATTAGTGTGCTGCCGTGCACAGTGAGGCTCAGGGGAGACGCTTCTCACTCTCCACAGGGACGTGCCCTAACAGACGTTGCTCTGATGGGGTTCGGAGTAGTATTTTAAGAGGTAACGGGGCCTCTTTCAAGAGCTGCTGGTGATCACCGGGGGGATTTTAGTAAGGTAAAAATCCCACACATCCCTGGTCTTTCCCAAAACGTCCAGGCGCCTTTTGAAGATTTTCCACAGCAAACAAAAAAATTGGTTGGCTACCACAAGGAACCTTTTTACTCTGTATTCTCAGAAGCGTATAGCCAAATTGCTAGAACTCCCTATGTAGATATATTTCCTTATCTTCACCGAAAAGCGTAACTTAACCTACTAAATTCATTACTGAAATTGAACCTGCAGCCCCTGCAGGTTAATTCGTTTTTTTTTTTTAACTTACTAGCAGATTGTCGGCAGGCAGACAGACAGAAGCGAAAACTTAAAAAGATTTCGACGAATTGAAAAACTCCTCCTTTTTTTGAGGTCGGTTAAAATCTATGTGTTTTATTAAAAACACAGTTATTCCGTCACACATCACATAAGCGTGTCGATGACGCTGTCACATTAGCATGTTGCAGATACGAACTTTTATTTATTTATTTAACTTACACACACTATCTAACAGATTGAACACAATACAATATAAGTTCCCATACCAAAAATCGCTCAACGCGACGAAACAGGTGTAGGTAAAATGTCCCCTATGTTCGCCGAAAATGCGTGACCTCTGACCTGCTAGTCAGAGCTCCCTTGTAGAACAAAACCCCGACGACGTCATTTACGAATGACGCGGTAATCGAAATTAATAATGTTGCATTCCGGTCCCTCGAGCTGGAGAGTTGGATAGTACAGCGTTACGTGAAACCGTATAGCAAGTATAAGTAACTAATCAAGATTGAGACAGGAATTTACAATATGATCAAACGGTAAATCCAGTGTCCAATTTAGATATATGTATTGCATTTTACCAAACGAAACTGCCATTTTTATCTGACATCCATATTTCCACAGTTCAAAGACAGGAATATTTCGATAATTTATTTAACAATCTAAAATTGTGTTGTTGTGTTGTGAATTGTGATTGTGTTGTGTTGTATTGTGTGTTATTGTGATTGTGAACGGATTTTGATGATTATTTTTTTATTTGAAATCTCAAGATCTGACGAAGAACTTCGGAGATATACAACAAAACCCTTTAATAATTGACAGAAAATCTCTCGGAATTGCTGCAATCCCATGTCTGTTTAGTGTTTACACGATTTCGTAACAGAACATCGCGCCGGCACGCTCTAAAGGGGTATGCAGATGTGCAAAGTTCACCCTTATATACTCTAATTCCACCGGTTTTATTCAAGTTTCATGTTATTGGGATAATCTATTCTGGCCTCACTTTAGGTATTATAATAGGTACCTAACTATAGAACTAGTCCATTCTGAACCTCAACAAAAAAGAGAAGAAAAATCTTTTTTACAAAAATATACATCCGACTTCCAAATAAAAACACTACAAAGTGAAAAATAACTTCAATATCAGAAGTCGGTGTCAAATATCTAAGAAACGAAAACAGGAACACTGACTGCCGAAATTGAAGTCATTTTTCACTTTGTAGTATTTTTATTTAGCAGTCGGTTGTATTTTTTAACTGACTTCCCAAAAAGGAGGATGTTCTATGTTCGACATTATGTGTGTTTTTTTTATGTTTTTCACCGATATCTCCGACAATTGTCGATCGATTTTGAAAATTCATTTTTTGTTTGAAAGAATATGTTCCGAAAGAATATGTTTTTTTTTATTGTAAAAAAAAAATTATTACTGTTAAATACCACACATGTAACTTTACAAAACTAATCAGATTGTCCTTTCAAGACCACAAAACATAAACACAGTCACGAGAATCCCTATAGTTTCTTAATACAAAGAGGTCCGACCCAAAATAGCTCCAGTATCAGTTTGAAAGGACAACAGCTGAGTGCACAAGTTGTCTATAGTTCCGATATTGGCAAAGTTCTACGGTCACGAACTTGCGCGATGGCCGGTATTTAACGATACTAGTAATGGGCTGTAGTAATGGTATTGTCCCACAATTCCTTTGGATTGGCTGAGTCAAAATAGAAGTTTTGTGACACAAATAGTGATAGACACAATTGTAATACTAAAAATAAAGATAAGTTAGATCATCCATCTCTTAGATTAGCTAAAGTACACTCATCTTTCATGGGGTACTGTGTTAAATTCTATAACAAAATACCTTGTGATATATTAAAACTAAATGAAAGAAATTTTAAATCTTTTGTTAAAAGCACACTTTGTAAAAAAACATATTACAAATTAGATGATTATATTCAAGATAAGAATGCTTGGAAATGCTGATCCTGCTCCATAGGGCAATCTTTAGTGTAGACAAAATCAAATTGGTTTATCAATGTATTCATAATTATAATCGTAGTATTGTTTTATTTTCTTCTTTTGTTTAGAAAATTGACTCACACACTGTTCTGTTGTTGTTAAATTAGGTAATTCACCTATGTTGGCACGTATATGAATTAATGTATGCTTGTAAATATTGTAAAACACATTTTTTTTATAGAGTAAGTGTAGTTTCTTGTCCGTTCTGCTCTATAACAAGCTACTTTTCCGAATGGACGGTAGAATCAATAATTATAATTTAAAAAATAATACTTTGACGTAAAAAGTGCCGCTAATGGCCTAATTGAAATACAGAAATTTGACTTTGACTTTAAATTAATGTCGGTGTAGAAGACTGGGTTTTTTTTTTGAGTTTGTGGGAATTTTTATTTTACTTTGTTGTGTAATAGCTGCGTGTTACTGGGGACTTTTTTGTTGAAATATTTGTAACCGATATACTCAAGAAGTACTAATCCGAAAAAAAATATACCACTGGTAGAAACGTAAGCTCTCGCCAATTGTCTTTTATCTCGGATAAAAGAGAATTGGCGAGACAGGCCACGGAAGCGAGCCGCGGCAAAAAGCTAGTACATTATACCATAGATAAAATAATACTAGCATACAGATGGCTCATCCCATACAAAGAAACTGCGCCGGCAAAATTAGCGTTTTCGTCTGATTAAACCGAATATTTTTTGTACATCGTTCGCGTTCGGTTCCGCTCCACGGCGACAGATAGATAGCAGCGACTTTCAAGTAAAAAGGTTTACTCGGTTCGTGAATATTATTTTCTTTAAATACAGTGAAGATTTGTTTTATAGTATTATTTTGTACGTTTTAACAGTTTCATTGCACCAAAATGTGTTACAATACAAATTTAAACCGCCGATTGGAATGCCTCAGACATTTAAAACCGCGGCATCTATTGGCATCTATTTTAAGTGTTCCGTTCAAATAATCTTTGAAATGTGAATTAAGAGCCCAATATTCCATAATTTTGTGCTTAGGAGAGTTGATTAAACGAGAACATACAATTTTATCTTTCATTCCAGAAAATGTTAATTTTACACAGAATTTAATAACTACTCAGTGCATGTCGCGTCATCTAGTAAGATTTATTTGAACCAAATTTTCTTTCTTAGTGCTGAGACCCCGATTATACTCAGGATTATTACCTAGGTCTTTTTCGGAAAATCAGTCTGTTATGTTTACGATACCTACCTAAACTTGTGTACGTATATTTGAAACCAATTTCGTTGGTGCACCATAGCATAGAAATTCTGCAGTACGGGACCGAATGTAGGAAGACTACGCTTGGCATTTTCCAAGTGTATGTGCATGTTCGGGCGAAGTGGATATGACGGTCTAAGCCACTTTGCCTCGGCTATACAAGGACGGATTTAATCGGAGATCGGATTGAACGGTAGCCTCAAGTTATGTTAAATTGCTTTAGTTGAAGTCGATCTTCAGTATGGTCTTGATGGATTTGGCTCATAAATCTTAAGCTGAACTAACATAATGTATGTGAGAAAGGTAAGATAGTTTCCTTACCTAGTTAATGGCAATATAATACCTACTAATATTATTAGTACGTATTATATTAGCTGACATATGGCATTGAGACGTGGTCGCTTACAATGGGCCTCATTAGAAAGTTTACAGTCACTCAAACGGCAATGGAGAGGGCTCGGAGTTTCCTTGCGTGATCTAATCAGAAATGTAGAGATCCGCAAGAGAACCAGGATTACCGACATAGCCCGAAGAATTGCCAAACTTAACTGGCAGTGGGCAGGGAACATTGCTCGCAGAACGGATGGCCGATGGAGCAAGAAGGTCCTGGAGTGGCGACCGTGAACCGGAAGACGTTGCGTTGGAAGGCCTCCCACCAGATGCACCGATGACCTGTTGAAGGTTGCGGGGATCCGTTGGTTGCGAGACGCACGGGACCGGTCAATGTGGCGACGCTTGGGGACACGGTTTCTTTGTATGGGATGAGACACCACTGGTTAGAAATACATAATATAATAATATATAAACAATAGATACAGATGTGTATATATATATAGTAATAATACCACAGACAAACATATGTACAAAATATATATAGTCATAAGTTATATGTACATTAGAAGGTCAATTCACAAACGATTAATATTATATAAACTAGTTTTTAAGGTTAGTTTTCAAAAATCCAAGGTAGATAAACATATAAAATAGATGTAATCATAGGCTATGTAAACATTAGATATAATAACTTCACTGTATTTACTCAACATTTTTTGTTTGTAAGACATAAAAGGTTTCATTTTATTAACCTATTTTTTAAAGTTGTGGGCGATTGCGATACTTTGATTCATATCTTATACTAATATAATATTATAAAGCTGAAGAGTTTGTTTGTTTGTTTGAACGCGGTAATCTCAGGAACTACTGGTTAGAATTGAAAAAATATTATTGTGTTGGATAGTCCATTTATCGAGGCAGGTCATAGGCTATATAACATCATGCTACGACCAATAGGAGCGGTGCATAAATGAATAAATGTTGCAAAAACGGGTAAAAATTATTCCTTTTTGAGAGCTTTCGATGCGTGCGTTGCGTAAGCGGTTAAAATTACGCAACATTCATGTATGTACCCTACATACATTAATGTTGCTTAATTTTAATCGCAAGGTAGGTAGCCAGTTTACGGGAGCGGAGCCGCGTGGGACAGCTAGTTAAGAATATTATTATTAGAAAGAGTTATGAAAAAGGCTACTAAAAGCAATCACATTAGGTATGTTGTATCGATGGTACTTATAAACCTAATTACCGATAGATCTATATAATATCAACAATAGCCGTTCGCTCGTTGATACAAACACGTGCTTGCCTGCCGACTAATTACTTAACTATTTAATCTATGTTTAGTTCTACGTAGCACTTGATTATCCTTGTTACCTCAAAACTATCGCTCTAAATTCGACCTAGATACGTTAACTTTATGATATGTTTCTCTTTGGCACATGTTTGGGGAGTATATTGCACGTATTCGGCACTACATCTTGGAAATTCTAAGCTCTTCTTAGTTAATTATACTTACAGCTCAGATGCATTTGAATAATTATTATTCAGCGCTTTATGTGTTGCATAGTCAAGGAAGCAGTAATATTGTATGGTAGGTAATACAGTAGAATAACTACCTAAGTTTATTGTAACAGCATGCATTATTGCAATAATGTAGGTAGATAAATTGCCCGCAAATACAGTCTAACTAGAATAGGAACTATCTCCCCGTGGTAGCGCAGTATGCATGAGCATTACTAAACGATAAAAAAATGGCGTGAATAGAAACAAAACTTTGAAAGGCATTTTCACGTTATTTAAAAATTATTTGTAGCATTTTAGTAGGTACTCCAATATATTAAATTATTATTAAAAAAAACGATGCTATATATGAAACCAATAAAATAGTATCGCAGTTAAAATTCCCTTCAAAATTTTGTTTCTATTCACCACTGCGTTCCTATTCACCCCTTTTGACGGTATACCAACAATTTTATTTTGTTGCAATTCAATTACAAGAAAATGAGTATGAAAATGCAGCCACGTTTTTCAGGAAAATAATTTACCTCGGAAAACATTTACAGGTTGTATTTTTTTTGCAACACTTGTAGTTGTTTGACAACCATATAGTTTTCTAATTATAAATAGCTGCTCGTAATATCTCTGGGGCTGAATGGAACTTTATAGAGAGGCAAAGTGACACTTCAAAGCTGTAGTGACAGACTGAGTGCGGAAGCTTTCGACATTTATTAAAACTTGAGGACATACTTAATGATGTTTGTTAAGAGAAGAACATTCGTTTATTTATTTTTTCTTGTTTACTAGGTACTTTTATCTGGACAAAGGGAATTAAGAGTGGTTAAAATTTACTTTATGCATAATGAAAAGCTCGGAATTAACTACGTATCTTAAAAAGTTTTTCGCTAAAAATTAACCGACTTCAAAAATAGAACACAAAAAAGAACAAAATAAATTTCGTTACGGAAGCCGGTGTCGCAAAACGTAAAAAACATGAGGCACGAAAGACACCGACTACCGAATTAAAAGTTATTTTGCACTTTTTTGTGTTTTGTTTAATTTTTTTGCGAAAACGTTTTTATTTCTCTATTTTTAGTTTTGGTTCACCATCACTACAAATTGTGCAAGTTCCATAGTAAGGTACAATTTTATTGTTGTATACCAAACATTCTCCAGAATGTTATAAATATTTTTCTGAAAACCGCATGAAAATCGGTTCAGCCAAACGCGAGAAGATCGCGGTCAAACACAGGTTAAACTGAGATCCTTCTTTTTTTGAAGTCGGTTAAAAATGCGAGAGATTTATTGGATGGATAAATGTAAGAATGTTGACAAAAGTTTACCTGACAGTAAAATCCCAACATACATTTACATTTTTCATTCATTGGCAATTAGTTTAAAGCCTCTCTTATATTACAGGCTGACTATGTGAAAAACCGGCCAAGTGCGAGTTTGAATAGCGCACAGAGGGTGCCGTATAAACAGCTACATTCACCAAAATAAATAGGTTACATTATTAACGTTCATAAACAATGAAAGCACTGAATGTTGCTCTAACGAAGGTACAAAATTAAATTTTGCCGTTCGAAAACTGTTGTCCCCATACATCAATATACATTTTTTTTACTTTTCCAAGTACATTTAAAAGTTTGTCGACTATTACTCGTAAACTTGTAAAGCCTACTTAGCTGTGATAGTTTACTTTTTAATTTCGTTATATATACTACTGCCGTGATTTTTTTCACATATCCAAAGCAACCATTTAACTGGCAGGAGGACACTTGACTCGAACAAAAATTAGCCACGGATTCCCGAATCGAGAAATAGTTTTCACAAACTCGTAATAATTTTGAATGGCCAACGATATAAGGGATTAGGCGCACAATGCCACATTCGCAAAATGACATTTTGAAATTTCGCAAAATGTCACATTCTCAAATTGTCATATTCCGAAAACGCCACATCGCAAAACGTCACATTAGCAAAATGCCATTTTCGCAAAATGTCATTTTCGCAAAATGCCTTATCGCAAAATACCATTTTCGCACAATGTCACTTGGGACATAGTCGATTTTTTTATATTCAAACATTAAATGGGTATAATGCAGAAAACTTGTAACTTTTGAATTAGTTTGTGTCCTATGGTTTTTAAAATGCATTGAGTTAATTGCATGTTTAAATAATGTGCAACAAACATTTATTTTGAATATTATACCTTATAACCAACATCGTAAACATTTATTTATAACTTCGTAATAGCAAAAAAACATCCTTAATAGGTTTTGAAAAATGGATAAAAATAATTCCCATACATTTTACTAGTGTCCTTTTCATTTCGTTACACATTACATTAATTTTTATTTTTTTTCTGATGAACTTACCTGTTTAATTTTAATTTTAAAAGTTTCTTCATATCAATAAATATTATATTATTTATATGGTTCTCATAATACACCCTTTTTATAGTATTAAATTCACTCCAAATGTATTGTCTCTAAAAACAAATGTTTCGTTACTCAGGATTCGTTATGGGAAATTTAAAGACGTACGTTAAGTTTTAGAACGAATCCGTATTTTTTTTTTAAGTTGGCCACATTAGATCCGAATGTTCTTTGACACATGTCAAACTGCAGCCATTTTGTTACGGCGGAGAAAGTGTGTGTTTCGGTGAGTATTCAATTTGCTTGTATATTTTATCAGGGTGATTAACGGTGATAAATTAATATGTTTTCGCTTTAAAACTATGTTTTCTGTAAAGGGAATTATTCACATGTTTCCAAAGATATTGTAATCTGCTGTAATATTAGTTGCTTTTCAAAAGCTATCAGCTTTATAAACATTTTTAAGTTAGAAATTCTCAGATGTTCTTATCAATTTCGTTATTATTTCGTTACGTACGTTCGTTATTAATTTTATCAGTTTCGTTATTTCTCAGGTGCGTTACTTTTTGAGAATTGGTGACATATTTTCTGCATTTCACCCAAATGTTTTTATGAATAACGCCACCTAGC
Source organism: Orthosia gracilis (assembly GCA_947562075.1). Taxonomy (NCBI): domain Eukaryota; kingdom Metazoa; phylum Arthropoda; class Insecta; order Lepidoptera; family Noctuidae; genus Orthosia; species Orthosia gracilis. The sequence goes on from OX387266.1 coordinate 33,744,184, forward strand.
TATAACTTAAGAATGACTTGATTAGGCAAATCGTATAATCAATGCTGCAAATCAATTTACCCTAAAGGTACACTGGCAATAGATGGCGCATGCGGAAAAATACTTTACAAAAACCCAAGCCAAGCCAATTTTACAAAAAATGTAAGCTATTTTGAAAAAAGTTTTTTTTTTTAAATTATGTTTTTGATTCTCAGCGACATATATTATTTCAGTTTACATTTTTAATTTATTTTATGTTAAAATAAATGAAAATGAATAAATAATGTGATTAAATACGTAATTAAATTTGTTTTATTTTTTATTCATAAACCATCGGCTCAGAAGTCACTAAGTGGCTTTAACTTTTAAGAATGTGTCATTTTGAGAATGTGTCATTTTGCTAATGTGGCATTTTGCTAATGTGGCATATTGAGAAATGACATTTTGCGAATGTGTCATTTTGCTAATGTGGCATTTTGCTAATATGGCATATTGAGAAATGACATTTTGCGAATGTGTCATTTTGCGTCAATATGTCATTTTGCGAATGTGGCATTGTGCGCCTAATCCGATATAAGCCCACACCACGGAATAGACAAGAAAAAAGACATCCCCACTTTACGTGTACAGGAGGTACCGATTTTTTTATATTTCTCATTGTATTATTTTACCATATAGCCGATTTATAGCCTTCTAGTACTAAGAGTCTCTGGGCTAAGCTGCCGACGGACGGACGGACAGACGGACATGGCGAAACTTTAAGGGTTCCTTGATGATTACGGAACCCTAAAAAAACCTTTACCTAAAATGTGCAAGATTGTCCCCTACATGCTCGTGTAAGTGAGCAAGAAACAATTGCTCATGCTTGCTGGACAGACAGTCTCATGTGTTTAGATAAACTTAGGTTGAGCCTGGCTATGTTATTTGGTTAAATAATAGGCCTGTAACCTGTAACTGTCTTGTGTGCAGTTACAGTGTAATTGCTTGTTACTTGGGCGCATACAAATGCAGATTCATGTTTGGAATTGCATTTTACATTATTAAACATTTTGAGAACTATGAACGGGTTTAGTGAAAGTTCACTGCAGATTTCTTGTTGATCATATCAATATCAAGTTCAGTCACGTATTTAGTTTACTCATTTTATAATTATTGGTTCAATCATTTTAACTATGCTCATTTTTACCCGACTGCCGAAGGAGGGTAATGTGTATATCAGTGTATGTATGTATGTTTGTTCCTATGTGGCGTTCTAGAGACCAAACGCGTTGGCCAATTTTGATGATTCTTACGTCAATCGATTCGTCTTAACCCTGCCAGTGTCACTGGCTATATTGAAATTGGAAAATAGAAAAATGGTGGATTTTGGGCGCCATATTGTGGGAGTCCAATTTTTTTTTCATTCCAAACCCATCGTGTGGGATACCAAAATAAAGGGTTTTATAATACTTATATGTTTAAATGTACCTAATTCCAAAATTATTAACTAAAAAGTTGTAAATAAAAAATATATTTAAATATAACAAAAATCCGGACTGCTTAAAACACGAACTAAAAAGACGTAAACAATATGAAAATCATGCTGTGCAATCGGAGGATACAATATTCGCGAGCTGGCTGACCAAAACCAAATGTATCGTCCGACTGCACAGCATGATTTTAATCTTGTTTACGTCTTTTTAGTTCGCTTTTTAAGCAATCGGGATTTTAGTAATATTTTTTTTTTCTTTAATTATTGGTTGCTTTAAAAGTTGTTAGTTAAAGGCTCAACTCAGCCACTTAAGTACACAGCAAAATCGGTCTTCCCGAAGTTATTATACCCAGTGCCCATTAAGATCCAATAATCTGTTAAATCTCTCTTTGAAACAATAAATTATTTACCAAAATGATCTCTCTATAAATAGCTTATGAAAATATTATTTAATTTCAAGTCATTAACTTTACCGTTTACGTTAAAGTTAAGTTAAACGTAATGCTGATTAGGGTAGTTCTCTTTTACTTATAAATTTACTTATATTTTGCGGGTAGAGTGCGTATTTTAGAACCCGAGGGTACTTTGCTTACCTACATAAATAAAATTACGTAAGTTACGTATTTTGGGAACTTAGCTGAAATATACTAATGATGTAATATCTACAAGAACAAACTTGTTTTGACATAATTCTCGTCTAGTTGAAAACAATGGCGGTACAGGCGGAATAACCGTGTTGTTGTAGCGAATTAATTTTAGAACAGGGAAAGTTTGGGTGTGTTTATTGGGAAAATGTAGTACATGTTGCGCTCTGGCAATTGTACGGCATTTTTGGGGCATTAAGTTTGTAAAGCGAAGATGGCGAGACAAACTACGTAGATAGACTTGAGAAAAGGAAAAACTAGAGGCAGACCTTTGCTTATCATTGTGGCAGTATGGTCTGATAATATATATATATATACATAAAGGTTAATGCTTCCTGATTTAATATTGTCGGCATAAATAGCAATGTATCCCTCTACGTGTCCCCCAAACACCCATCCAACAGAACCCCAACCTCGGACAATATGCCCTGTCTTTCTAATTACCGTCTGTCATCCGTCGTCCAACAAAGCAATGACCCAAGCAATATAATCTGCAATAATCTGCTTAGATCCGGGTCTGGCCAGTCACCAGAAGATCCGATATTGGGACACGTACGAGTCACGACTCGTAAATCGTAGCCTCGTAGCTCTGACCCAGCAGTGTCGTTTATTGCTTGTCCGCTAGCGCTACAAATGTTACGAACGGATAAATAAACGGCTGGTTATTGCCTAAATGTAGTATACTTTTGGGAACTATTGCAGATATTTTTGGGTTAAAACTTATAACATTTTTTAAGTTTGGAATGCAGGTATAATAAAGATGTAGTTGAAGTTGGCTCGTTGGTCTAGTGCAGGGGGTCACCAATTACTTTCTTTCGGGGTCCGTTAGTTAAAAATAATATGCCCGTCACCATCCATAAGGTCGACTACCCGCCACCTCCCCGGCCTTATAAATGTTATATTAAATAATAAACAAGACTTTTTTCAAATATTAAGGTGAAATATGTTTACCACAGTGTCTCAAGACGACAGTCTAAGATCAGTGAGTTTTGCCAGTGATTACTTACGGGATAGCGACGTGGTCGCTCACAATGGGCCTCATCAGAAAGCTTAAAGTCACCCAAAGGGCTATGGAAAGGGCTATGCTCGGAGTTTCCTTGCGTGATCGAATCAGAAATGAAGACATCCGCAAGAGAACCAAGGGCAGGGCACATTGCTCACAGAACAGATGGCCATTGGGGCCGAAAAGTTCTAGAGTGGCGATCGCGTACTAGAAGACGCAGCGTTGGAAGGCCTCTCTCTAGGTGGAGCGACGACCTGGTTTAGGCTGCGGGCGACCGGTGGATGCGAAACGCACAGGACCAATCAGTGTGGCGACGCTTGGGAGAGGCCTATGTCTAGCAGTGGATGTCTTTCGGCTGAAATGATGATCTTGATGACGATTTTTAGCCTTAAACTGTCCGTCCAAGTTTAGACTAAAGTTGGTGCCGACTATTGTCAATCTTGGTGATGTTCATCGGAAAGTTCACCTTGGAAACTATCTGGATGCGACACGCACGGGACTGGTCAATGTGTCGTGAATGAAGTCTTTTGGCTGAATTGATGATGGAATCTATCTCGAATAGGTCCGCAAAAATTAGGTCAGCGGTCTCTCCGTTCAACGCACCGGATCAACTCGGGATGGATGAAATGGCGACAGGTCACTGGAACAACTTGCGACCCACGGATGCCCCTAAAGTTAAAGGAGAAAATCTACAAGTCCGTGATTAGACCTGTCGTACTGTATGGATCAGAATGTTGGGCTGTGAAAAAGATGGATGAAAGAGATTGCATGTAGCAGAGATGAGAATGTTGAGATGGATGTGTGGAGTGACGAGTGAGAAATGAGTATATTAGAGGAAGTTTGAAAGTGGCGCCAGTGACAGAAAAGTTGAAAGGAAACCGTTTGTTACTAAAAGAGTTATGATTATAAATGTGGATGGATGGAGAGGGAGGGGACGGCCAAAGAAAAGATGGATGGACTGTGTGAGGAGTGATATGAAAGAAAAGGGAGTCAGTGATAGCGTGACGGGGGACAGGACGGTATGGAAGAAGAAAACGTGTTGCGCCGACCACAAGTAACATGGGACAAGGGCAGGAAGAAGAAGAAGAAGGTCCGGATTCGGACCGCTGGTCCGGTTTGGTTTGGTGACCCCTGGTCTAGTGGTAGCATGCGCTACTTCTGACTCCTGATTTCGATTCCCGGGTCAGGCAGTGTTACTGGGTTTTCCATTTGAATGGGTATACTATAATGCATCTCTGCACAATCCTTCGGGGATTACAGGCGTAATTATATGTTATGTAGTTAAAATTTAAATAGACGTTAGAAGTGTGTTCTGTGAAAGTAGAGGAAGGTAGGTTAATAGCAAATGTTTTACTTTAAAAACTTTATTACAGACATACTAGCTTCAATTAACCTTATACCTGGAATTGATTAAATTTGCTCCAAGTTTATTTCATGTACCTAACTAGACTATTACGTTGCGAAAATGAACGAACAATTCAGATCCACTGCGGATCGTAAATTGAAAACGAAGCCGTAAAAGAATAAAGAATAGAACATGCTTTATTGTCTGCCATTTGAATTGAATATTCCTCCTCTTTACCATTTGGTGCATAACTGTGCTTCTTTAAAGGCGGGGTAAAATAACACGGAATTGTACCAGGCAGGTAGGCAATCGAAGGATGTTTATTTTGTATCTTACAGCCCGTAAGTTTCACGGGAAAGCGGCGCGGTCAGAATTTGCCTAGCGTAACTTCTTGAATTGATTCCCAATGTTTCCGTTTGAAATGAGAGCTCCTACGTTTGTAACACATTTTATTTGATTTCTTGTACGTGCTCCAAATACAGCAACATTCCATTTCATATTGCAATGGGAGCTTAATAAATACGTGCACATTCAACAAAGTAATTGTAGGGAAGTTTTCTGTGGAACGAGTGTTGATAACAGCTTTACAGGTGTGTTTTCCTGGTAGTCGAGTCGGCTTTGTGTTTTACTTGATTCGCATAGCTGCGGTGCTCGTTCACCTATGGCGTGTTCTGGATCACCGGCCGCGGTGACCTGCCCCGCCATGCATGCCACACCTACCAGGGTTCTATATAAAAACGGAATATCACGTTTACCCGATCCTTCTAATGTAGCACTTTGAATAAATGAATTAAATCACACAGTATTCTGGGAACGCGTAATTGCTCGTTGGTCTAGTGCAGGGGGTCACCAATTACTTTCTTTCGGGGTCCGTTAGTTAAAAATAATATGCCCGTCACCATCCATAAGGTCAACTACCCGCCACCTCCCCGGCCTTATAATGTTATATTAAATAATAAACAAGACTTTTTTCAAATATTAAGGTGAAATATGTTTATCACAGTGTCTCAGGACGAAAGTCTAAGATCAGTGAGTTTTGCCAGTGATTACTTACGGGAAAGAGACGTGGTTCTATATAAAAACGGAATATCACGTTTACCCGATCCTTCTAATGTAGCACTTTGAATAAATGAATTAAATCACACAGTATTCTGGGAACGCGTAATTGTATCATTAAATTCTACATGATTAAAGATATTAATAATTCAATTCGATCAACTGTTTTGCTTGTTCAGTGTTGTCATGTTGTTGACAAAATTATGATTAGTAATGAGACCGTTAATCATAATCCGTTTTAATTACTATTCATTTGTTCGGTCGTTTCCAAGTGACCTTTGCGGAACACAAAAGCGTTTTTCAAACAAAGGTTTACCTTTCCTCTACGTGGTATCAAATCCGACGCCGCAGCATCCGATTCGTTTTCCCTTTCTATCACGTTGAGACAATAAAACACGACTGGAAGTGGTATTCGGAATGCAAAGCGTTTACCGCGCCGCGCCGCGGTTGAATCGGAACTGTTCTAGACTTCAGCTCTTTATAGAGTAATGTGACTAAGTAATTAGTACGACAGAACTTCGTTTGTGTTCTGGAAAATTAAGTTGGTTTTGTATGCAGATGGGAGGAAATAGGGGGCAAGTTTCTAGGTGCTCATCTTTTTTGCATGCATTAAGATAAAAATAAAATGACTCAGAGCCAGATCATGCAATCTGAATTTGAAAGGGCTAACCCTCTATTTCCCAGCTCAAAATTATCGCAGAATTAATGTGATAAATTGTCAAGCACGCGTTATCTGCTGTGATTGGTTGAATGAATTTTCAACAGCCAATCACAGCAGATGACGCGTGCTTGACAATTGTTCACATTAATTCTGCGATAACTTTGAGCTGAGAAACTCGGGGTAAGGGCCATATTCTAAAATCACGATTCAAAGTTGCATTCTAAATATAATCCGTCAGATTTGAATCAAAGCATTCATGAGAATCATTCCAGAATACAGCTTCAAATAAAGATCATAAAGCCATTCAAAGACTCAGCCTCAAATCTTAACGGACCAGCACCAATAATTCTCCTAAAGCTCTCAAGCCTATGTTGAGTAATGATTCCCGTCCACTCCACGTTAATCCGCTGACTACGTCGATGTCACTAAGTTTTAAGCGCCAGGACATTTCGCAAGCCGAGACGGCCTAATAACTCCGCCGGAGTGACGCATGGAATTCGAACGTGACGTCATCACTGCCCATGAATAAAATGGAGTGGCGTGTTAAAGCTCGAGTAACGTGTACGAAATGTAGGCGTGGAAGGATTTTCATTAGATTAGTCCGCTTCAAGGGAATTCCTGAGCCAATTCCTGACTTTTATTGGCAACGGATGTTTGATGGTTTTGTCCATTTAATGATGTGAATGGCCAAGTTTGTTGCTCCGTATAAAGTGTTTTCAGTTTTATTTTCCAGGTTCGAAATTGCTCCCTTGAGCTCTAGTATCAAACACCACAATATTGCCTAAGCGAGCTTCAGGTCCATTTTCCCTGTCCCAAAAAACTATACAAGCAAGTTCATCTAACGCTGCCAGCGAGAATGCACATAAATATTCACGACTGACTGAATTTCGCTTTTATACCAACGTACTGCGTACCTTTTCAATCAACAATTTCAATTTAGTTCAGTTCGATTCGACGCACATGTATTTATGATATAGGAGTGGAGAGGCGTTGGGATCAGAAGCAATAAGGTACGGTATGATGGAAAATAACCATCAACGTAAAAATGCCGACATTTTCCGATTTTTTATCAACCATAAAGAATTATACCTATACTACAGGATAGATCTTTTCGATTGGCCTAAACTTGATAAAATTTTGTCCAATTTTTAGGATGGAATTGGAAAGTAGAGCGTGTTTATGTTGGCAATGTTCAGTTCTCGGTTGGCCGCTCTCAAGGGAATTTTTGCAGAACGGAGTTGGTGACCAAAGATTTGTCCTTTTGCACTGTACACATTGCTTTTCTCTAGCTTGACTTTTTGTGGTAATTCTGATAGATATAGATTCTATATACGAGTACCCAGCCACATACAAGTCACTGTAGCCGTATAGTTGCGTTTAGGCTAGAATTACTCCCGGAAGTTTTTGCAGAACGAAGTTTATGACCGAAGATTTGTCCTTTTGCACTGAACGCATTGCTTTTCTTTAGCTTGACTTTTGTTGGTAATTCTGATAGATTTATTTCCGTCACTATAGCCGTATAGTTGCGTTTAAACTTTACTCACGGAAGTTTTTGCAGAACGAAGTTTATGACCGAAGATTTGTCCTTTTGCACTGAACACATTGCTGTTCTCTAGCTTGACTTTTGTTGGTAATTCTGATGGATATATCCTGATATTCCGTCACTAGGGTCATATCAATCAGCCGTATAGTTAAGTTTAATCTAGCTAGATGACAGAGCAACTCCCAAGCTCATCACTTCCCCTGCACCATACACTTAAATTAACACCATAAGCACCAGTGTTTCCTACACGATGGTTCCTTTATTACTACCTGCTGTACAATACTATACCTGTATACGTCCTCAGGATAATTAAAGTTTATGAAGTGGCGGGAGGATCCTATTTAATTTTGCTCGTTGCTGCCTTGATGAGGCGGTGTTTGTATCGTTCTTGATTTAGTTGAGTTGACTTCGCAATGATATTGTGTTTCTGACTTGATACTGTTTAATAAGATTGTACTTAATGGAGTTTAATAGAATGACTATTGTTTGCAATCACTATTGTACATTGCCCGATTGTTTAGTTTCCCGTTTTTAGCGAATGTCGTCCACAGCAGGACACGGGTCTGTTTCAAGCATCGACACATCGATCAGTGATGTGTTCCTCGCATCCAGTGGACTCCTGCGATGCACTCCAAGTCATTCATCCACATTGTAAGAGATTTTGCTCTTACTTATTTAAAATAAGGGCAGGACTGCAGGAATATGATGATTTGCCTACTGGTCATGATCAAGATGCTTAATTCATTAGAAGGCACACAGGTAAAAAAAAACAAACTCGTAGGTACTATAGCTGTTAAATATGCATTTTGAGGGAAGAAAAAGTGTCTCTCGGCTTCGCTATAGTCTTTTTAACACCCGTTACAAAGTTAAGCAGTGACTTCAATGCAAAAATAACATATTATCAAGCTGACATTTCTCTTAGCCCTTTCATTCGATGACTTCTTCGGTATGGCAACATAAAGCTTGCTCAATGCTCATTTCCCCAGAGGCCTTGAACAATTGTGTTCAAAAGCAGCATACACTGCTGACACTATTATTCTTCCATTCTCGTACAAGAACGCACGTCATACCGCGTTTGTTTTACTTTTCTATGGAAATCCAATTAAAAATTCAATATGCTCTGGAGCGGCAAGCAAATATGTTTGACCTGTTGAGGAAATGCCATTGTTGTGGGCTTGGCGATATAAAGCCACTGTTTTCACTGTGCGCACAGTGCACAGTTAATTTTATTATTGTGTAGTACTTATTTTTTCGGAGACATATGTTACATAAGAAAGTTTAAACGTACAAGAAGATGTTTTTCAACAACGATGTGCAGCTTTTTAGGGTACCGTACCCGAAGGATCTAAACGGAGCCCTATTGCTGTCACTCAAGTGTCTGTCTATCACACAATTTTTACCCGATTAATTTTTTAACTTCCCATTGACCTACGAACTTGAAAATTGATGATAATATTTATTATTACGTATACTTTACAAATAAAATAACAACTTACATTGATATATCAGATTTTTTTGGTACGGAACCCCAAAATGTGCAAAGTCCGACACGCACTTGTCCAGTTTTTCTTTGATTTTGAAGCTCCACTACAACAAATTTTTTGATGTTAGCCTATATTGTCCCACGGTTGGGCAAAGGTCTCCCCAGAACTTTCCAACGTTCTTTAAATTTTGCCTTCTCCGGCCAATCCGTCCAGATGGACATGCAAGCGCTTCTTAGGCCTAATTAATGATATGGGTTATAAAACAACATATACTACTAATAATACCTACACATACTAATAATACATAAAACAACTAATAACACGGTTTATAATTCATACGGACTAAAGCAGAATTTCATCTTCAGGACCATCCATTACACTTAGTCTTAAAAGTGAACGTAATATCTTGCTGATTGTAGAACTTTGACAGGCTGTAATATTCCTGTTTATAAACTGGTAAGCTGCTGATATTAAAATCCGACACCATTTTTAAAGTAGAGTATCACTTTACTTAAAAGCAGCGAATTTCTTCCACACTTATTTTCCTATACATTTGCATTTACCTCGCAGTTTCCGCAGCGCTCTTTATTACAATCTTCTGTCTAACAGATAATACCTGTATATCTAAAAATACAGAGCCTAAGATAAAAATTTTAATATAAAAATATTAAGTTTCCTCTCGCAAATTATATTGTAGATGAGTTTTTTAATAAAGGTTTATTAAAAAATAAAGTTATTTTTGTCTGTTACGGTTGAAATATTACGTTTGAACCGACAATATGGCGCCTATTGATTGGAAAACAAGGGAATTTTGACATCAATAGGTACGAGTTTGACGAGTCCGCATGCCAAGTTTCTCGTGTCTCTGTGGGAGGGGATGAGGAAGGAAACATCAAAATCATCGGCACGATCGCGATTAGGTACGTTATTTACAAATGTTTGTATCAAAGAGGGTCTAATTTGTGTTCGTCGATGTTTGGCGCAAGAATCAACAATTTTCTTCATCTGAATTATTTTATTTTTCATTTGGCGTTTTCGACTGACTGCATAAATTTGAGTAATTGGTTAGTTAGTTAGTAATTCGTCATACTGAGAAGCAAGCTAGAGGAATGACGTCGTATAATCCATTATGTTACTATAAAACATAACGATTTCATGTGAGTAACAACAGTTTATCTACGTCTAAAGTCCACTCTAACTAACACTCCAGTATCTTCGCCAATATGGAAATGTTAGTCTGCCTTCAAAGCTTGATGTTTCAGAGAAACTTGCCTTCAGTTACCCATCTACTTCAAAGGAACAGTAAGGCTTTGTTTGGCCATAGGAACTGGACGTGAATATGCATACGTCTACGATAACAACAACAAACTTACTCGAATATACCACAGAAACTGTTCATTTTTCAGATATATCTATAATAAAGTGTCCTCGATAAAAACTAGCCTAAATTATATGCAGAAGAATTTTCATCAATGGATCATTGCCTCCAGAGATAACAACAAGCATACGTATAAACAAATAAACAATTTTATTTTATACAAATATCTCTAAGTAATAAGTAAAAGACTCTAAATTTTCACAACTAAAAGAATCTTCAATGTAGTTAATTTGATAACTTGCTGAAAGAATGAAGCAAACATAGGAAACACCGTACGGAATGTAAGATAAAGCGTTCGTTTCTATATTGATTTGCCAATGAAAAACGTGTGGCAGTTGCATGTCGAGCAGCCATATTGTGGGGGAAGCAAGGAAATGGAAATTGGGAGGAAATAGTGTTCGTAAGTAATGGAATGGCCCGAATAGCTATGAAGTTCCTGGGAACGGTGTCCTTGTGGCATTATGCGGAGTTATGTTCTTGGTAGACTTGGTTCAATTGAGCTTTGATAAGCCTGAGGGTCTTACTGAGGTTTTATATTATTATTATGTTCTGAGTATTTGGAATAAAGTAAGTGATGTTATCATTATTCAGAACCAAACCCTAAAAGTGTATTGCTGTGTGCGTTCTAAAAGAAGGTGCTTTTTGACGTATGCTTTTGGTGTACTAGAGACGCAATGGCAGAAATAACACAGTTAAAAGACATTCAATCACATTTGACACAGTTAAAAGACATAAAATAATACGGATCACATTCCCCCAAACTTAGATTAAAATACGCCAGTCTGTCAGACCATAATGGCGACAAATGTATTAAATCGAGAGCCATAAACTATCTTCTACACACGGTAATTATACTTTAACGGCTGGATCTGAAGCGAAATCGTTATCGGCCAAACTTTATGGCACATCCCTGTGTGAATTGGATAAAATTTATATCGAGAATGTGAGCGAAATTCGAAGTATCTACCTACATAGGTCTGACGAGGGTGTGATCCCTTTATATCAGACGAACTCATAATGAACTTATTTTGTTCAAAATATTGGAGTTTAATTGTCTACTGAACCTGTAAGGCTCGCGATAAAACATTGTGGATGTTTTTTCATAATTGCGTTAATTTGGGGAAATGGATAGGAGTTTTGGGCGTTAATACGTCGACTGAAATAGATTTGGGTCTTTAATGAGAAAATGAACAATATCGTTATTCTTTTGTTATATTTACCATTGGATTTCCGTTTCGATATTTTGTTTTTTTTTCAGAAGAAGACCCCGATGCTTGATAAGAGCCGCAAGACAAAGTGACACGATAAGAGAGAACGGTTGCCGCGCAGTTCAACAAGTATAAGTCCGACATGGGCTACGAAAATGTCACGTGGTTAATCCCAAAAAAAATTGTATGTCGAATATCGGTATCACCAATGCAATGCCATATGCTGTGTTCCTTTTGTGGTCCTGTAAATACGCTCAACATAACTTAAATTGTTTAAATATGTAAGTTTCTCATGTAAGTGAATGCCATTGTAATTCTTTTGAGAAATAAAGATTCTTTAACCGTAATATATCTAGAGTCACATACTCTATTCGCTGGAGCAAACAGTTATAGGTAAAAACAAACGTCAAACGGTTATAATCCGACTAATTTTAAAATTACAACCTTACAACGCAAAATGCTTACTTTTGTAGCAATCTTTAATTTAGCACCATAATAGTACCGAACTCCAGGCTTTTGAGATGCTTTTTAATGTCGGCTTTTGGTTTTGGTTTTAATAATAGATACCATCATTTTTGTTTATTCTTTAAAAATATTGATATAGTTGTAAAATACAGTAACGAAAATATTTGTCAATTTCAATGTTTGACATATTTGTGCATGTGTGTATTTGGTTGTTGTATGAGATAAACATCTCATGATATTTTTATTTTAGATTTTAGAGAGCAAAGAAGACACTATAAAAATCTTTTCTTTTTTTATGGTTTGTTTACCTTTTATTTTTTGCTCAAGCGAATCAAATATAGGAGGTCTATGGAGTTCAAGATCGATAAAAATTAATGCTCAAAGCAAGACAGGAAAAACTAGATTGCCACGCTCACTACTGATATAAGAAAAATAGAGTTCTCACTTCATATTTTAGTCTTAATGAAAATTCGTAGTAAAGGTACTGTACTATTATATTATCTGTGGTAAAGGCGAGATAAAACTGACATAGCGATACCTTTCTGAGAGCAACACAAACCAAAAGTTCAAGAAAAATTCCTTTGGGAAATGTTTGTAGGAAATCGAATATATATATGTAATATGAAAATATTGATTGTAGTATGTATTAAATACAATACACTCAATACATACTATGTACTGAGTGTATAGTAGTACCTATGTAATATGAAAATAGAGCAGTGGTGGGCCGGTGGTAACGGCGGCGACTTGCGGGTCGCGGGTTCGAACCCAGGTAGGCGCTTTACTTTGTGTAAATTATTTCATCACCACTGCTCTCAAAACTGTGAAGGAAAACATCTTGAGGAAACTGGCATCTCATAGAACCAAAAATTCTTTGAGTTGTGATATCTACCAACTGGAACTGAGCCCGCGAGTTGGATTACGGCCCATTCCTTCTCAAAGAGAGAGAGATGAGGCCTGTGTCCCAGCAGTGGGAACATTAAAAAGGTTGAAGATGAGGATGATGGATATATTGTACGTGTGTTTTGGGTCTCAAAGTCTGGGTCAAAATATAGACCGATTGATACCTCTTTGGCTAATTAAAGCCGTAGTTAAGAAGTGTTAATACTACCTGATTATCCAACCAATTGCATATTAATTTGAAAAAAGGTTATTGAAATTATGTAAAATGCCGTGAGACGGATCAATTATTTCAAATATAATCTTTGATTATAACGTAAACGGTAAGTAACTATACAATCAATGTATTTTGTTTGAAGGTTTTTTTAAAATGTCATGCGATTTTGCCCTTTACAGTTTGTTAGTGATTACTTAAAAAAACCCTTTAAAAATAAGCCTTTCAATTTATAAGTTAAGCACATATATTCACTTTATGACATTATTTTAAGTATCTACTTTATTTACCCACGTCCGTGTGTCATTAGCGGGGTGCCAACTGAAAATCAGCGCTGGGTGTCTGACGCCCAGCAAATGCTGAGTTGGTAACCCTTTCGGTATGGGCACGCCCGTCGCAATAATTCTTACACCTTGTTTGTACTTTTGTTTAATATTCTTCTCTGTTACTTTGTGATTGTTGTTGTTATATTGTGTCTATGTCGAATAAATGTGTTCTATTCTATTCTATTCTTTTCTTTAAAGGCCAAAATCTAAAAACCTGGGAGAAATGCAAAGAAGGTTGACTGTAGTAAAGTTAGTAAATAAAGTATTCAAGACAAATGGGTCCGGAGCGAGAAATATCGCAGAACCACTGAAGGATATCCTTTTTCAGGTTACAGTAAAATGCAAAGGGAAGTCGTTTAATACTTAGGTATGCAGAATAGGTACCGGTAGATACCTTACAAGTTGTAGTTTTGAACCCAGGTTGGTGCTTTACTTTGTATAAATTATTACATCACCACGACTCTCAAAACGGTGAAATAAAACATCGTGAGAAAACCAGCATGTTCTAGAACCAAGAAGTTCGAAGAAATGTGACTTCCACCAACCCGCACTCGGCCCGCGTGGTGGATTACGGCCCATTCCAGAGGAGACCGGTGTCCCAGTAGTGGAATCATTATAGGTTGACTTTGCTATATATTATTGCAGTATCAGTGCCTGCATATAATTTCAGAAGTTAAAAGTATTGTCGTAAAATTGAAATAGATTTTACATTTAAAATCTTGTGTGGTAAACCTAAGTAAACCAGTCATAACATAAATAGAAAATTGAATTTTTATGTTTCGTCTCGTAGTGAACGCCGTGAAATACAGATCATTAAACTTAAAATGGTAGTCTTAGCAGTAATCTACTCCTAAATAAACCATCAAACCAGTGCGAACAAGGCACGAAGATATGACTCATAAAATGAAACACATCAAATTGATAATTTTCTTTTTAGTGTCACTCTGTAGTAGGTATGCAGGTAATAGGTTGACCGCCGCGGATATTGGAATAAAATGTAAAATTTAAAACCGCTTGATACATTTTTCATACTACATAATTTTTCTGGTAGTAGAGACGCTTCGATCGACAATCTATTGAACACGTAATTATGACACGATATTTCATTTTTTTTTTTCAGATTATTGTGATCAAGAGTCCAACTATTCACAAATATTGTTGCCCGGCTTTGCCACCTGTTAAGCGGCTTCTTAGTGGAAAGCATTGAATCGGCTACGTACCCAAGTAGGCCGCTGCAAATATAATTTGGCAAAATGGGGGATTATTGATTCGTCCAACACCCGGTGCGAGTGTGGTGTACAGACTATGTCCCACTTGCTGAAGTGTCCTAGCTGTCCATTCACTTGTACCCCGGAAGACCTATACAGTGCTTCTGACGCTGCAATACGCGTGGCCGCATATTGGGCCCGGACAATCTAATTGAATGTGCCGTCGAATTGAAACGACGAAGAAGAAATGGTTCATAAAATAATGTGACTGGTAGCGGCGGTAACATTGAAGCAAAAACATGAAACCTTGACTTGCCTTGCCTTGACTATGCCTTCTGATAAATCTCAGTTTTAAGTTTCAAATAAACGGGACCCTTTAATGAGGTGGATTACATTAAAATAAGGAAGTTCCGCATTTGCAGATGGGAATGCGCAGATCCGGTACAACCCTATTTCTTAGATCTAAAGTACTTATCGAAGCAAAAGTTAGGCAGGTACAAAAGCACGATGGCTAGATGTTACAAAACAACGGCGCTGTCTGCTCAGTGTTCTCAACTTGGCGCCATTAATTACAACCACTCGATGTTTAATCAAGAAACTGTGAGCGAACAAGTTTCCTACGCCGTAAAAAGAAAAAATCTTAACAACGCGAAACGAAACAAAAAATAAAGAAGATTCCTGTTCCTGCAGTAAGTGCACACGGAGCTGGAGCGAGCACAGAGAAAATTTGAAAATAATCTCCGGACAAAGGATGGAGAATTCAGTCTATGTAAATAGGACTTGCGTCACGAACAAGTGGCTATTGAGCCGAGTGCTGACCGGCGGGATAGTGGGACCTATTGAAAGTAAGCGCACAATTCAATTACATTCAATTTCGTGGAGGCTGAGCTTTGCTTCGCTTCACGGCAGCATTTTTCTATTCGGCCGCGACTTGCGACGCTGCAAATGATACGAGCGAGCGACGGCCAGGGGAGCTCTCCACCTTGCATACAAATTGAACACGTAAATGAGATAACACCCTGTTCACACGAAGGTGGGACCGCGTTACAATAAAACCGGGTAATGGGAATTCCTGATACGGCAAATTGTTTTCGCAACGGAAAATGTTTGAGAGCACTTTCTATCTCGGGTATTTGGGCTGTTGTTTTAAATATTGAATGCCGAAGATGCCTTCAATTTGTTTGTAGAGTATACGCGTGACCTTTGTAGCTGTAGCTGTTACATTATAGTGTTGTTACTCGGCCCCAGTGCTGCTACGGATATCAAGTTTCAGTAATACAATTACAATAATAACTATAATGTATCTAGTACTACGATTAATATCCTACAGTCTGAAATTAAAGAAGTTAAATCCTAAGCGGCGAGTCGTGTTACGTTGCTAATCTAGACTAATTATGAACGAGTACCGATTGTTTAAACGCATCGAGAGGATAAAGTTAATTAAAAACCACCCTCGCTAATGGATTCGTCCCACGATTTCAAGCAATATCCTGTTAATACAACATCGGACATTTCGATGTTATACCATTTTGTTGATATTGCCAATATTCTCGAGGGAAATTGAATTACTGACGCTGTAGCGCAGTCAATTTCTTTGTTTATATCGAGTGTTTCGAACTTGTGTCGTGTCATTGTCGATGCTGAGTAAATCCTTTGACAATTGTGTCGAAGCTAATAAGCGAGAATAAAAGAGCTTTGTTAAGAGAAGATAAAAGAGCAGCTCATTCTATATGTTTCTTTTTGCAGCTTAAAATATTCTCAGTGTACACCGAAGAAAAAAATACAAAGTGTTTTAAATTAAATTCTGCTTTCGCCACTGGATGCTGGCAGTGGCTTTGCAGGCGTGGAATTAATACTCCGATTTGGTCTCGAAAAAATCCCTAAGCGGTGTTCAAAACCGTAGCAAAATTCACCCTGTTTTTTTTCAGGATTAGCATAGCTATGAACTTGCAAAAGCGGTTGGTAACTTTGTTTTGTGATATTGGAGTATTCTAGAGTAAGAAGGAGGCCTTTTTCAGAGGTCGATCAATGTTATGTTTTGGTTGTTACATATTCATTATGTTTAGACGACCCAAACGAACGAAAATGTGTATAAGAAGAGATTTAGGTACACCTTGCAGTGGTGGTTAGGAAAGTAGAAGTATATTTTGTTTTACTACAATCAGTTAAAGTTTACTTTTTACCCGACTGCCGAAGGAGAGTAATGTGTTTAAAAGTCTATGTATGTATGTACTTATGTTTGTTCCTATGCGGCGTTCTAGAGACCAAACGCGTTGGCCTATTTTGATGATTCTTACATCAATCGATTCGTTTTAACACTGCGAGTGTTACTGGCTATATACAAATTGTAAAATAGAAAGCGGCTTTTGGGCGCCATATTGTGAGGGCCCAAATTTTTTTTCATACATACCTATCGAGTGGGGTATCAAAATAAAGGGTGTTAAGAGGTGATTTCAAAAATATATAACACTTACATACCATACATTCGGAGGATACATCTGGTTTTGGTCAGTCAGCTCGCGCATATGTATCCTCTGACTGCACAGCATGATTTTCTTCTTGTTTAAGTCTTTTTAGTTGGCTTTTCAAGCAGTCGGGCTTTTTGTTATTTTTAAATATATTTTTTTATTAATTAATTAAGGTCTCTTACTCTTTTACGCCTTACGCAATTGAGCGCAGATACCTATTCCATATCGCCTTCCCATCCCCGAGAGCCTATAACAAACTATCCAAGTTACATCACCACTTAAGTATATTACCGAATCGAACAGCTGTAACCGAAAGACAAAACACATTCATTTAACACTGTAACACGACAATACAATTAACGATTTACACACCAGTCAATATGTACGAGTCATTAATCGAATAATTGTCGCTTGCAATTAACATCTCTGTCGTAATGTTGGCATTATTGATAGGTGAAATACAAATGGCGGCCGTTAATGAGTGACGTTTGTTGTAAAACGTCAGAGTGACGTTTAATGGATTCTATTATTTTATTAGTGGTTTCGTTAACTGTGAATTACTGTGATCAGTCTATCTGTCTGTCTATTCAGCAAATAGTAGTATGTTAATGGGTTTAATATTAGAAAATCAGCGCTTAGTTTAATCGAAACCTTATATAATAAAGGGCATGTTTCACGATGTCAGAACAGCCACTGTTACTGAATAATATAAAATATGGATAAAATTAAAGGAGTTAATTCTTTGCTTTTCTTCTTTATGTAAAATGAAACGTAAGCTAATTTGTTTCTTATCATCTGTAGATTACAGTCTTCTTTCTTACTTTTTTAACATGACAGCAACGATTGGCAAAAACATAATTTGCCATTTCATCATTATACAACAACAAGTTTGCCAAACAATTCATTTGAGAAAGTAATTATTTGTACGATCATGAAACGGAATATTTTCCGCTATTTTTGTGTCGGTGACCTGATATGACGTGTCATTTATTCCGTTCCTCTTGTAGTTCATGATACTTCATGGTTTAAATAGGTCGAATCAGTTTCAAAACCAAATCGGGGTATCTCGACTTCACTTAGTCTTTTGGCTGCTACCCCTGGAGTGTGTATAAAAACCGGAGGTGTGAAGGGAGAGCAACCCTCGCCCGCTGTAACAAAGCTCACCTCTGCAGCTTCAACTCGCTGGTTGCCTCCGGGGACCAACCCCAGCCGCTATGGCTCGCACAGGTGCCTATCCTTTGCTACTTAAGGATGAAAGGGTTGCACTTCCCACAGCGCCGGCGACAATGCAGTAGCAACTTTAAAGTTCAACAAAATATTTAGTTATAAACGTGATTTTTCCAAAAGAATCTAAATATAAAATAAAAAATGTATGAATTATTAAATGTCATCCGAAACATTTGTAAAGAGAAGCATTTGACAAATAAATGTTTGTAAAGCAAGTATTTATAAAATAAAACATTTGCGGCATAACTTGTTTGCAAAATAAATAGTATACGAAACGTTGGTTGTAAACTAAAAATTGTCTATAGTGTTTCGGTGAAACATTAGTGAACCATATATTTGACTAGTAAATTAACGGGAACTTAATCATAAGTGGTGAAACAGGCATTAAGCGTCGATTTTGAGGTGTTTGCGGACGAATGGAAGAACATTTTGTCTGTATGTCTGGAATATTGTGAGATGAGCGTATGACTGCCATGTAATTAAAGATATTATCATTGTTATTTGTTTTTGTTTTTATTATTTTTAATGTTTTTTTAAAAACATGTCTTTAACTAATGTAATGGGCTTTTAGCCGTGTTATGTTAAAGTAAATAAATAAATGTCTGTCTTCCGTCAAAATTGAGTTTAAAACGAAGCCTTACTTAAAATACATTTATATAATTTAAATAAGGCTTCCTGTCTACTGGAGCGTAGAAGCTTAGAGCTAGTAAACATTCTAACGTTTACACTTTTCCACTCCAATGGAACGCAGCCTTAAACGTTATCCCGATACTTCTCGGTAGTGGCTCCACGTGTTAGTTAGTCAGGCGATATTAACGCACTTATAATTAGCAATCCATTAATTTGACTCTGATTAGTTTTCGTTTGTTTGTAACAAAGTTATTAATTAACGATGGCGTACTGGTAAGGGAGTACCGAATAGTTAAATGCTGAACGGCCTATTTACTTTGTAGAACAAAGAACTTTACATAAGCCATCAAAATATATTGTTTTTTATTTTACGTTAATTATGTAAAAGTTGTCCAATCAATACTCTTTCGAAATTGAAGCAGGAATCACCATCCTCTTATTACAAAATATGGTTATCCGATTTCCTGCTCTTTAAAACACATATTCCAAAACAGTTCATTCACTTGCATCAATGAATTATCTTGTTATTTATTGACATCAATTAACCGGTCGTGTAATAACCTAAACAATAGCAAAGCCTGTTTCAGTGGACCCACGTCTTAAACACACGAAAGGTTAAGGACTTTTTTGCGTCGTCTTGGCGACTTAGTTGAATGGAGTTTCATTAAATGGATTTGGAGTATGGGCTTTAGGTCAACCTAATTGTCTTTTGTCATAGGAGTACAATAAAAAAAATCAGAAAAAACCTTTAAAAACACAAAGAAGCATCTCAGAACGGCTATTTCCAAAAGTTCGAAGTAGTAGGACAGTTTGGTACACAACAACATAGAGCCAATTACTCACAAGTTGTTCCCGAACTTATCTGAGGACGACTTCGGAAGGATTCAGCCCTGGTATGGGACAAAGACGAGATTGCGGACGAAATTAAATTTTCCAAAAAGTTTACTGGTATTGAATTAGCTTTTCGTTTTTCTTTGGCTGCTGTGTTTTGTCCGTTATTGCATGTTATTTTGAAGCTTAGAAGATTTCTTAAAGTGTGAAACTTAAAACACCTTTTGACGAGAACCACACAAACCTTAAAATCCTATTTAGTAGCAAAACCTAAATAATTAGCAACTTGTATATGTAAACTATTTATTATTGTAAATTTGTAAAAAAATACGATTAACTATAGTCCTATGCTAAGTATCTACTATTAAACTTGATATTTTACTAAGAAACCCTATTGAGTACAGATATATTAATATATCCTACACATATCAACAGTAACCATGTATGAAATTACACATGTCAAGTATTCCTACTAAATACTTATTAGTTATCCTATATATCAATGGTATACCTAACACGAGATCGTGGGTATATTCACATTGGTTCTTGCCCGGATATGAATCCGGGCAAGAACCAATGTGAATATCAGTTCATATGTACCTTCTGAGATTATCTTGGACATCGCTGACAATGGTGAAGGAAAACAACGTATCATGAAACTTGAACATAACCGGTGAAATGAGGGTGTACCAAGGTGAGGAAACCTGGACTTATAGTATGTATAAGTTTGTATATGCTCCATTGGTTTAATTGCTGCAAGGCGTTCCAGTGCAAGGATAAACGAATAAATAAATAACAAAACGAGTTACTTATTTCAAACTACCGATAACAGATGATACAGAATGAGAAATATCAGCAAACGACATCACAGGTCCGTTTTCGGATCTTGCGATCTCTATATCAATAATTCTCACACGGCTCTTCGGGCTAGACCCCTAACACTTTCAAATTCACATTTATATTCACCGCCTACAGCCTTTATATCCTAACATTCAATATATAAATGCCAGAATTTTAGGCTTCAACCTCAGAAAAGATTCTCCTTTTTTTCTAAGTTTTGTCAACCTTTTATGTACTTTAGGAACACGAAAAAAAAGTTAGGTAGGTCGTAGTAGTTACTGCCTATCTCCATATTTAAAGAAAGTTTCCACTTATCCCTGGGAAAAAGGTGTCATGTTAGGTAAACTTATGTTCCGTCTTCTCAGAATAGAAATTAATAGGCATGTATCAATCGATCATTATCCCACGACTTCTCAGAGCCAAGGGAAATGGGTAACGATGGCACATACGGTGAACTAGAAACCGAACTACTTCTAGCCGTTCGTAATACGTATATCGGTTGAGATAAAGCCGTATCCTACCAAAGAGCAGATAAAACCGCAGCGCTTGTATGAACGTGACCTACTGAGGCAGAAACCGAATGCACGTCTGGGGATGCACTTACGTTACCCAGATGAATTGCACTCGATCTTTAAGTTAGAATCTGCAGTTCTTAACAGCTGTTGGTGAAGTATTAATAGCAAGAACTAGCTTAAAAACGTTTAAAGAAGTGTTTTATGAATTTTGAGTAGGAAGAAAGAAAAAGTGGACTAGATTAGAAAGCTCGAACATATTACAAATATTATAAATGCGAAAGTTTGTATGAATGGATGTATGTTGGTTACTCAATTACGCCAGAACGGCTGAACAAATCTGGTTAGAGTAGAGATAGATTATAGTCTGGAATAGCACAGAGGATACTTTTTATCCCGAGAAAATGTTCCCTTGGGATGGTTTTCAAAATTCGCACGGGCGAAGCCGCTGACAGAAGCTTGTATCGCATATAACCAACACACAAAGATAGTTTCGCTCATCTCGTTAGAGAAAATCATATAACAATCCCAACGCAAACCAAATTGCTCATAACATATTCATAGTGTTGTTCACGGATTTAATTTATTTCCAGTCTACGTTTGGATTGCTTTGGTTTGATAAACGACATATCGAACAATCTGTCATGTTCCGCCAATGACAGTGCATATGACATAAATCCAAAATGGCGGATGTAAATCAATTCTTATTCGGATGTAAGTCAATTCTTATTCAGATGTAGACATGATATATTAATTTTAGTAAAACTTGATGATGAAAATGAACAGTTATCAAAGAAATTCTGGTTCAAATAAGCTATTCTAGATCTGGTTTAAGATAAGTTCCATCTTCATCGTTACCCAAGGGGGCCGTGAGATGTGACAAGGGTTTTATTGGAGGTCTAGGAAGTAGCGGACATGTAGGAAGATATATGACTGACAAATTCGAATTGTGAAAAATTGCGACGTCAAATTGTTGATGCGGAATTTTAATATAATCTACTATGCAAAACAGAGGTTGATTGAATATATTAAACGAGTTAATTATTGATGTTAATTTATTGTCAATTGATTTGATTGACAAAATTATTATCACATTGGTTGAATTTTCAATTCACGCCACCGAACATTTTGCTTTACCAACAAGCGAATGTTATCAACGCATTGTACACGTATAATGTCCAGACACTATTAGCAGTACCTTTACTCCTGCATTTAAAATGGTATTTTCTGTACTTGACTGGCACAGTATGCGTGTTCAAATAGCAACGACCTTTCGCGTGTGTCAAAGGCAAACACTCAAGTTGCGAGCTTTGAATGGTGTTGCTAAGGTGCTTACTCCAGCCAAGTTATATTAAAAATAAAGCCTCAGAAATGTGAACACCGAGTTAAAGTTCTGTACCAAAAAGTTCTTTTTCGTTGACATTATTATGTTCGTTACTGCGTTCTATAATTAAGCATCAACTGATTCAAACGCAGCTTAATTAATGGATGACTGATTAATGCCAGTGATCACCTATCTGTTAATTTAGGTCGTTGAATATAACGTGGTACAGAATTATATCAATCACTCAATGTTTTGTAATTAATTAAGTAAAATTCCATTTGCATTTCCAAACTAGGATACCGGGATACAAATAAAAAAAAAATCTGATTTGTAAAATTTTCTTTCTCCAAATGACGGATAAAATATTTAAAATTCTTATATTACACTTACCATCATTGATGAATGGATAGATCAGTCGTAACTCTGCTTCGTAATTTTCCAAAGATATTGGAGGCACGATAGGAGGAACGTAGTCGTCTTCTGGAGAACGTTCGGATCCGTAGCCCTGGTCAAACTGTGGATCCTGGAGCTTCCAAACTGGTTCTGCGTCGGATCCTGCAAAGAGAAGGTATGGTTCAAAATGTTTGTTAGTAGAATGGTCAAGTTATGGGAAATGGTATTTGAGGAACTTGGCGAGTAGACAGTGACTCGATATTACTCTCGTTCATTTACTTATGTAACCGTTCGTAGTGGCAGGAATTCAGATTTCTTTTGTAAAATATAAAACAAAGCTCACAGCATTGTCGATACTGAAGCCCTACTCGTTCGAAGCGAAAAAGCAAACGCACAACAGAGCCAAGTAAATGCAAACGTATTTACCAAGAAGTTACCTACGAGTAAAATCGATTGGAGTCGAAAGCGTAACTTATCCTTCATGCAACTGAGAACGCGTTGCATAAATATATACTTACGTAATATTATATACTTAATAGTGATGGTAACGTGTGCAAGACAACAGTCTCTTCTTATATGTCAACAAAATCACGAAACCATTGATATTTATCCCAGGAGCATTTTCCAGCTTATGGCAGACGTATTATAAATATATATAATGTGTAATGTATGTATGCGACTCCCGGGAATATCTTTTGGCAAACAGTAAGAATTGGTACACTCTTTTTTCGTAAATCTAAACAAAACGAGGCTTTATTCCTTTGATATAAGGCTTAATATCAGATTTACATTGGTTCGCGGATACCAGAGCGTAAGTAGTTTAGTGTTTCATGTAATATGTAAAGAAATTCTCATAATTTTCTTTTGTTTCTCCGTCTGTTGATTGGCGTTTATTTTATCTTCGTTTTAATAACAAACAATGTTCGTTGTCTTTTGTTTTCGGGGTCATTCAATTGTTGTTTCCCTTTTGTATTAATGGTGGGTTAAGTAAGCCGGTCGCCCGTTTTTGTGGCAGAGTGTCCTAGCGCATGACTATCGAAAACCGATCAATAATGTCAGAATAACTGTTTATTAAGTAAACATTTTAGAGCAAAATAGATACGAAAACGGAGTTTCGCATGAAAATAAGGTACATTTGTTTAGTTTGAAGCAAATATTCTTACGTGGAAATGTATTATGTATGAAGGAACGGCTAGTAAAATATCGCTTTGCGTGCCTCGGATTAGTTAGACGCTCTGAATATGGTGCCGGCACGTTGATTTACGTTATTCACCCCATAGGAGCATAGTGCTGTAACCCACACCACTTATTTAAGCAAGAGCGTATTAATTGCCTCTATGGTCATTTGTCAGTGGAATGCCAGTAAAATAATCACGACAAATGTGTTGTTCATGGGAATCGAATTGGTTTTATCTGTGGCTATATCGGACATGCGATTCTATCGTTAGATGAAGAACTTTCGTGTTGAGAAATTATTTTTTGTTAGGTATTCTGTTACTGATGTTATCATTTTTTCTTATCCGCATTGGATTTACACCGTTAAAGTTTTGGTCGTGGAGGGTCGATCCGGTACATGAAAATGTCGGTGTTGTAAAATGATTAAACAAATTACCGACTTCCGAAACGAAAGTTATTTTTGCACTTTTTAGTGTTTTGCTTTGGCAGTCAGTTTATTTTTTAATTTTATTTTTTGCATTTTGTTGCAGTTATATCGGCCGTGACTTATAAGTTGTAGATCGCGGGTTCAAACCCAGGCAGGCGCTTTACTTTGTGTAAGTTATTTCACCACCACTGCTTTTAAAACGGTGAAGTAAAACAACGTGAGGAAACCGGCATATCCTGGAACCAAAAATTCGAATACATGTGACATCCACCAACCTGCATTAGGCCCGCGTGATGGATTACAGCCCATTCTCTCTCACAGAGAAGAGACCTGTGTCCCAGCAGTGGGAACATAAAAAAAGCTGATGATGATAATGAGGAATTTTATTGTTACAAATCGATCGATCCGTTGCATGTACCGGATCGACCCTCCACGGGATTTAAACGACCAAAATTTGAGTTATTTAGCTTTTGAATTTAGAAGTTCTAACAGGTAGAGAAAGAATGTTGTAATTGTAATTGACGTAATTTCAGCAGACTTTTGCTTCGCTGTTAGTTTAAATATGCATGTGTATATGTTAGAAGGAATTTTTTGCTTTGCTATAACCGCAGCTTTCATGATATCGATTTCAGTTCTATGAAGTTCAAGGCCATTACTGCTGCATTCAAATACGCATTCTTACGTTACCTTGCAGTAGTATCCAACCATGTTTGTTTCACGATTCAGTTACATTTTTTACAATTTAGGTTCAAATTTAATTACTCCTTACTCTGGAAGCTAGAAGCTTCGAAATAAATTAAGTCCGTGGAGTTTTTATAGTCAATTAAAAAAAATCCGTTAACGAAAAAACGTAGTATGAAGATTTCCAGCAATAAGCAAAGATGAAAATTAATGATAATCCATCAAGAACACAAAGACAGAATATCGGGCGTATTTCATGCCCTCTTTAGCATTAAGTCCGTGAAGTTTGTAAACGAAACTGAACTTTATGAATACGGAATTATGTAAACAAATTTAAAATTTTGGAAATCATTTTTAATTCATATCGTGGAGTTCATTTCGTTGGCAGGTTTTCGTTGATTGTGCTTGCTATCTGTTACACTGAAATATTGTAGATATTGAACTGAGGCTTGAAGTGTTAAGCTTGAGGCACATTATTAAAGGTTTGAGTTTTAACTCATCTCTGGAGAGATGAACTTGACTCCTACCACGAAAAGGTGGAATGGCACGGACTGTAGGAAATAACGGTCTAGTTAGATATATAAAATAGAACACGCCTCTTCGATCTGACATTCAATGCGTGTTTTTTTTTTTATTATTGAAATACTGAACAAATGAAGCTCTAGAAAAAAGAAACTAAAGTTGGATAAATTAAAGTGTCTAGCTTACTGAGCTGATACAAATTATTACAATAACCTTTAAATGCGTAGGTGCTGATTCTGTTGGTGTTGACTGAAAAATCATTCGATTCCCTGAATATTCAGTTTTCATTCGCAGATAATGTGCACGGAACATGGATTTCGGCGAAGTTTTATATTTTATTCGCGTTATTTATTGCTATTGGTGAATTAAATGCTTTGATAGCGAATAAGAGCGAAAATTATCGGTAATTCATGTGGATAGCGAATGCTTTCAAAGGGTACTTAATCGATCTTCAGTCATTTGTGGCTCATTAATCAGGACACTTCAATAGATATTTTTTTACAAAAAATAATTCAGTCATCATTTAAAGTCTACAAGTTTTTGATAAATGTTTTGGATGTTCATTTATTTGCCGTTTAGAAAGAAATAAAGAAAAAGAGTTTATTTGGTTTCTGATGATTCCGTTTATCCCCTAGACATAATCTTACGCCTTTGAAGAGCACCCCCGTCTTTACGAACGGAGAGCAAAAATAACATTGAATTTTTTTTTCATCCCTAGGGCATTTGGCGCTCTTCTTATTAATTCTGCCATTCAAAAGATCTCCTAATCAAGTTACAGATACAAGAGTGCTCAATTACAGTCTTTAGTCGTGCGCACGAGGGTGAGACAGTCAAATAAATCAAAGAAATGAACTAAAAAAGCCACGATTCGTCTCGGGTTGGACGAAATTTATCAAATTTGTTTCAGTATTAGCGCCTACTGCGTCCACTATGGATTCGGATGGGCAAAATAGTTTGGCCAAACTACGCTCGTTTGTACCCAAACGCATAGTGTGATGTGTTGTTACTCTATTTGGGCATGGCGGGCAAAGTAGTACGAGTACTCGGCTATATGAGCTCACTGTCACAAACAAGGGGGGGTCGAAAATACGCACTATGTGTTGAGGGCTTTGGGGACCATAGGCTTTTGGTTTTGTCACGCTAGTGATTATGTTTACTTGTTTTTTTTTTGGTAGAATTGTCTCATGTTCTGTGCAATAAATATCTACACCATACCTTAAAAAAAATCCTATGATTTTTATATTAAAATGAGGATTTACAACTCAAAACTTTAAACAAGGATCGAAAGTTTATCGAAGTTACTATCAGCCAACTTTATAAAAAAAAGGTTAATTAGTTTAGTTTCCATATAAAGCTCAATTGCTCATGCATACCTTGGAGATAGTGCAGTTACGTGATACTATGACCCACGAAAACTCTACGGTGTCGTCCTGTGCCGCTTATGGCGGCAACACGGGCCAACTTTCATATCTTTGGCACAGCCTCTGTTTGAATTACAAACAAAGGTTGTGCCATTCTATCACCGAAAGTGATCGTCGAAATTAATCTCTTAGATTTTCTAAGAGATTTTATCACGTGATATTGCATTAGCGCGTCCCTTATTTTTTACTTTTTTACAATCGCTATCGCCACGGTATGGATTATTATGTGGAATGTCACTTGTCTAGGGGCTCTAGACAAGTGGCATTCGATGTCAGCGAAGGCGATAGTTGAAATGTCAAATGTAAGGTGTTGTTCACGTGATTTTTCGATATCGCTTGTCAATCCCATACAATTATGCCATTTGACAATCGCTATCATCACGCTTTTGATGATATAATGTTACTTGTCTAGGGCCACAGAGGCTCTAGACGCGTGGCATTCGATGTCAGCGAAGGCGATAGTAGATATGACGAAATGTAAGGGATTGATCACGTTATTTTTCGATATCGCTTGTCAATCCCATAAAATTTTGCATTTTTGACAATCGCTATCGCAACGCTTTCTGTGATATAATGTCACTGGTCGAGGGCCTCACAGGTTCTAGACAAGTGGCATTCGATGTCAGCGAAGGCGAAAGTCGAAATGTCAAAATGGAAGGGATTGATCATGTTATTTTTCGATATCGCTTGTCAATCCCATACAATTTTGCCATTTGACAATCGCTATCAGCACGCTTTCGATAATATAATGTTACTTGTCTAGGGCCACAGAGGCTCTAGATAAGTGGAATTCGATGTCAGCGAAGGCGAAATTTGAAATATCAAAATTTTAGGGTTTGATCAAGTGATTTTTCGATGTCACTTGCCAATCCCATTCAATATTGCATTTTTTTAAATCGCTATCGTCACACTTTCAATGTCAGAATGTCACTTGGCTAGGGCCTCAGAGCCTCAGAAAAAGCAAAACAAATGACGTTCGTGGAAAATGTTAGAAACTAAATTGATAAACAGGGAGCAACCAACTGTATGCTAGATCTCCAAACACAATCACAGACGAGGGTCAAGTTCCCAGTTATGAAGCTACGGTTTCTATCGAGTTTCAGGACACTTGTTCTCTAATGTAAACAGCGCTGAAACCTCCCACACTGAATAGTCAGCGGACCGTGTAACGTTCATGCATAAACATAATATTAATTATTTAGGATTAGCTGATTTGTACTATTCATTTTAGATATTAATAATATGTTACGCATGCATACATTCGAGATAGTTTTTGGCTGTCTTATTTTTTTATAGATATATTTTATTTTTATTTTAAAACTTCTTTTTTTCGTATTGTCTCAGCAAACCCTTTCATTTGATACCCATATCATGGCGGTGCACAAAAAATAACCAGTCCGCTATCTTGGGCCGTCCGCCATGTTGAATTTAGAATGTCGTCACTAAGCATGCACTGTCATCCAAACTAAACGTGTATGCAAAATCTCTTCTTAATCGGTGGAGGATAACTGCTTTAAAATTCGGTTGCAAGATTGGACCCGAACACAGTTACATACATACATTGCAAATTACATAAAATCTTGTAAAAAAACCTGTCATACTTAGTCATAACTGTCGAACTGTGAGTGTAATATATAAGGGCACCTCTGCCCAACCCTACTGATAATAGAGCCGCAGTGTTCAGCTTTCAATCTCATAGGCAGGGACTAAATGCCGGTAACTCGCCGTCCGATAAGGACGATGTCAGCAAGAACTGACCGGGTCCACTAGGGCCCGCCTGCCTGTCTGGGTCGCGGATAAATTTTAAAAGTTACCGCGGCTCTGGTTCAAGCAACTGAAGGAACACGGGAGGGTTTTAGTCAGTAAAAGTCTGACACGCCTTCCCGCTTTGGATGATTTCACACCCAAAAAAATACCGATAAAATTTTGAAATCGTTACTAAAATATCGATATAAATACTGATAACTAGGTATCTCTGTATCGATATTGATACCTATTTTTTTTTCAGTATAATAATTTCTATACTTTAATGTGCCTTAATCAGTATCGATACCGTTACTAAAATACCGATATATTTCTAATAAATACTTTTAACCGCGGCCGCGTCATCTTTGCGATTCACGTCATCTTCCTCCCGATCCGTTTAGTAATGTTGTGCACAGGATGTGCATTATCAAATTTGCGGAGGCTAAAGTGTAGATACTTTTTTACGGGGTACGGAACCCAGGCCAAAGAAAAGATGGATGGACTGTGTGAGGACTGAGGAGTGATGTGAAAGAAAAGGGAGTCAGTGATAGTATGACGGGGACAGGACGTTATGAAACAAGAAAACGTGTTGCGCCAACCCCAAGTAACATGGGTTAACGCTAGGAAGAAAATAAAGAAAGAAGTCTATGATAGTCAAGGATAGTTCAAGTCTTTCTATCTATGGAGGAATTTTCGTGATGAGATCAGTACTTCCAGAGATTTTACAAAAAAGAACAAGAGGTAGGTACCAAAGACACCGACTTTCGAAACGAAAGTTATTTTGCACTAAAAAGTGCAAAATAATTTGAAGTTTTTTTTTTTTGTGATTCGCTTTTTAAGTCGGTTTATTTTATGTGAAAAAGTTTTTATTTCCCTTTTTTTAGTTTTAGTACACCATCACTAAAAATGAGCAATTTTCATAACCCGGTACATAAAGGATTGACAAAATACCTTCGATGAAGAATACACTAGGATAGGAACACAAAACTTATCCTTAAAACTGACGCCAATTGTTTTCTGAAAAAGAAGGTAATTCTAAAAATTTTAGAATTGTTTTCTAAGAAAGAAGGTAATTCTAAAAAATTCTTGAAATAAATATACATTAATGCAAAACTATGTCCAAAAAGCAATAAAAATGTTGTGAGCTCAATACAAATTTAGTCTTACACGCAAGTTTTTAAGTCTAAATTACAATGTGACAAAAAAAAAATTATGACCGAGCTCGCTGCTTGGACAAGGAATGAGTGGAGTAGAAACGATCAATTATTTTTTTTATATCCTCGATCTATAAAAATACTGTATTAAGAATCAGGAACGAAAATAAGTCGCTCAAATGGCCACACACACTTATCCACCTATCTTTCTATAATATAAAAATCAATTGCTGTTCGTTGGTCTCGTTAAAACCAAAAACAGCTGGATCGATTTGAATTATATTTTTTTTGTTTTGTTCACTCGAATAAAGAGACAGTTTATAAAATATATATACGTGGGCGGGTAGCTAGGGTAGGTAGGTAGGATAGTTAGGTAGGGTAGGAAGGTAGGTAGGACAGGGTTTGAATGAAAAGTTGAAAATTAAAAGTCAAATATATAATTAGGTACAAAAATATTAATTATAAAATAAAACTTAAAATTTCAGCAATAAGGTTAAAAACATTATGTAGGCAATTTTGGGGTTCTTTGGCGCAATTTGGGCACCGCTGTTTTTAGTAATCTACGCCTTTGCGTGTTCCCAGTTATGTCGAGTCTATCAAAATGAATCGAACAAATTTTCAAATATTTAAAAGGCTTGTATGTTCTTTCTCCTCTTTCTTTTGCGACAATAGATACCCATTCTGCACAGTGAAATGGATCACTAGGAAAGCTAAAAAAAAACTTAACAAACTACTCCATGCATTCTCTGTTCCAGAACAATCGATGTTTGTTACAATAGTTGGCGCGTTCGGTTTTCCGACGCAAACGTTGGTCAAACAATCATAATATTTGGTAATTGATTCTTGTTTACTATACATATAATTCGGTTTTTACTTTATGAAAAACACTTAATGATAAAAACTTACCGAAAAAAAGATATTCCTTCCAAAATCAAGGTGTTACGGTGGTTATTTGTTTTTGAACGCACATTGCGGCATTTTTAACGTATTAATGTTGGCTATGATTGTCCGTACTAATTTGAAATAGGGCCACAACCGTATTTGTGGCCATATTGTTCGGCCCGTTCGTGAAGCGCTGACCGGGAATCTAGTGTATTCTTCATCGAAGCAAAATATCCATAATAACTCAATTTACACATTTGTGCTGTTTGTCGCTAAGGAGTTCTGTTGTATACTCCTTTTCTTGAAAACTGCTAGACGATTTTGATGAAACTTGCACTATGCCCTAAGTAGAGAGATACTCAATCCAACATGAATCATGATCCAATGAGTAGATTCGGAGAAATGCGTGAACAAACTTACATACATACGCTTATGAAATTTGGCACAAGTGATTAGAAGCCCATAGAGAGTAACATATCTGAATATCGTGCAATTCCAACAATACGAGTCGATTTGATTACCTCCTTTTTTGAAGTCGGTATATAAACAAGCTTTAATAATAAGAGAGCTTTTAAAAAACGTAAATACAATCCGTACTTTCATTCAGAACAGACAACTTTCCATTGTTTGTGTTATAAACGAATGACCTTTATACCTTAACCTCATTCGTTTCATGGCATATCTCGGGAATAGCTCGCCTAATTCAATATAGTGCGCTCTAA
Source organism: Orthosia gracilis (assembly GCA_947562075.1). NCBI lineage: Eukaryota > Metazoa > Arthropoda > Insecta > Lepidoptera > Noctuidae > Orthosia > Orthosia gracilis. The sequence goes on from OX387266.1 coordinate 33,776,025, forward strand.
ATGTCACAGGTATCGATTTTAGAACGATTTAATGCAGTTATAAACAACATTGAAACATGTTGGTGGATATATTTTGGTAATGTATTTTCAGTCGTGTAAAAAAGATTGGAATTGATGAGATGAAGTACAACACCGAGAAAAATGGTAGAGATGGCGGAGGACTTTGCTCACAAGTGGAACAAACCAGAAAAATAATTTAAATAAAGAACCGAGCAAAAGGTAATTTTGTTGTAGAACCATTCTGTAATGCAACTTGGTGAAACAACATTTTGTAATATTTAAAGAAAAACGGATAAAGAATATTTCAAAGGAAAAGTAACTCGTGTTTTACAAAACGTGAATGCGTATAGTAATAATAAGCTGAGTGTAGCTTTTATTTCATGGCAAAACTCTGTCGTGTTAACCCTTTCAGTACGTAAATCCACTGAAAATGTAAACACTTTTTACGTGAGCGTAATAATGACCATACCGAACGGCAGAACCATTCGTAAAAGTAACGATTCATTTAATATTGGAACCGGATATAAAAATACACTCTCTAAATTGCAATCTCGCGATATTATAGAACCCATTATAGCTGCCGTAAACCTCATAATGCCCGTCATTTTTCCTACAAAAAATGTTCAGAGCTTTAACATCTTCCGCGACCATATTTCACATTTCATATTTAGCTCCTTACACCAATAGTATGTAATGGACGACCCTCGAACGTAACGAAGATGCGTCGGCTTATCGTAACGGCGCCGCTTTCGAGGTGATTTATTGTGTTTCCACCTGCACCTTATTGGTTCCTATTACGGGCAGCTACACAACAACTATCGGGGATTGGTGCTTGTTTTGATCCGGAATGTTTGGAGAGTAGTTATTGGGTTTTATTACTGCACTCCACTTTATTTTGTTTTGACTGTCTATTGAATAGACTCTATTCCAACGTGATGATTATTCAGACCTTCCTGCTCGTTCAGTTAAAGCTTCATTATGCCACTTATTTGCTCTTAAATTGGTGGAGGCGCCTATGATTACCTAGTGCCTATTAAACTAAATGATTCCAGCCATAGTATTGTAACTGTAAGCACTAAGCATTTAATTTAATGAGGAGCTCGTGGCTAAATAATAACAGCCGCACGGGTTGATCTTCAAGGTTAAGCAAAGCTTGATGAGGTCGGTCCGTGGATGGGTGACCATTTTCAACATACCGAGTTTCCTCCGTGCCTCGGAAAGCACGTTAAGCCGTTGGTCCCGGCTGTCATTTGAAGATCTTTGACAGTCGTTACGGGTAGTCAGAAGCTTGAGATCGGACACCAGTCTTGCCAAGGGGTACCGTGTTACCCAGTTACTGGGTTGTGGAGGTCAGATAGGCAGTCGCTCCACGTAAAATCAGCTGAATCCGGTAAGACTGGAAGCCGACCCCAATATAGTTGGGAAAAGGCTAGGCAGATTGAAGCACTAAGCATTTAAGTTCTGCGATAATTCAGAGCCTTGAAGGATAACAAAACTAACATCTATTAGGAAACTCAAAGCGAAGCACCAACTAATAATGAAGAAATGAAACCTAAGTCCGTATCGAGCAACTTATCTTATTAGAACACAGACGACTATTATTCTAGCCCTGGTTTGTTTAACATTTAACTGGTAATGGGTAAACAAGACAAGTCCGGGGACGTTATATTCAATAGGCAGGGAATAAAGGCTTCGGTCCCAAATCTCGGGACGTGATAAGAGTGACAATAGACGTGACGCCTCCGTGTCTGGCTTTGAGCTAGGCAAAATGTCCGTTATAATTGCCTGTGTAAGTACGGATGTATTTTCGGCGTTTTATCTTAAAATAAAGATGACTTCTGGAAAAAGAAATACGTTTGAAGTATATGGTTTTGTTAGGTTTAATAGAAATAATGACGCTGAAATTCTGCTGTCAAAAGATTTAGGTGCTATCAACATCCAACGACTAAAATTCAATTTAAAAGTGGAATATCCTAAAATAATAGTCAAAGTACTTATTAAACATGGTTTCAATATATTCCTGCTTTCAAGAAAATTTAGTTAGCAGATTAATTCAAGTCTTGTCGCATGACGCAAAAGGCAAGTCAGAGGAGCTTTGAAAGGCTCAGATTAAAGTGCTCAAAGGTAGTGAAAAGGCGCGCCACCTTGCCGTACGTAGGAAAAACAATTTTCTTTTGAACACAAGTTTTGTCCACTAAAATTATATTACAACAAGTTTTGCTTCCGAAAGTTTTCGTGTTGTTCAGCTGTTTTATGAGGGCAAAATGCAAGTAAGCGGGATCGTAAGCGAATATCGGGTGGTGAGGATATTGCCTGTGATAGTTGGGGTTTATTCTGTATGTGCATTTTATCCCCTTGGGAACACTATCGATATTATGGAATGTTCTTAGAGCAGCAATAATGGTCTTGTGTAGATTGGCTGATATTGGTTACGCTCTAACGATGTTGATAGATGAGCTAGGAGATAATCATTTCCCATTTTGGGTTATGGATTGGATATTAATTGAAGATAGAACATAGTTCAGAAATCAGAGATAGATATTCCAATCTTCAGATTTCGTTAATAAAATAAACCAGTGCGTATTCTGCTTAGATATTCGAATTCCTAACAATAATGCGGAAGATTTTAAATAACATCTCTCAAAATGTTACAGAACTAGTGCATAAGACGCCATTTTATAAAACTGCAATTTATTACTAGCGTCCTGTACTTTAACAACTAAAAATAAGAAAAGGTAACGCTATGAGAAATACGAGCTAAGAGTTTTATTTGCAGTCGGAAATAGAAAATCTATTGCGTTAGGTACATTTACTCAGAAATGGTTCCTTTGAACTTACGGAACCCTGCTGAGAGAGAATAAGTTGCACTTCGACTTTATGTATATTGTTTTATAAAGATAAATGGAGAAATGACGTACAAGTTCAAATAACAATTAACAAAAAGACATTAGGGAGGAAAATATGACGGCAGATGAAATATAACCTGCTATTAACGCGAATTTCTTTCATACACCACGCATATGAAACGAACCGCTAATGACATATATTTAATGTGGCTCAATTAATCATTCACGATGGCAAACGTATAGAGGGGTGCTTGTTTAGTATCCGATTAAGTAAGCTGTTACTGCGAGGGTTGGCCTCAGGTGTGCGGGATCCATGGGATAATGTATTCCTTCGACACCCCGGAGCGGGATGCCCAACGTTTTTCCCACTATGGAAAACTCGATAACTTTACCTCTTTCGATGACTGATGGGGAATTTATACAAATCCCGGGCCGTTTTTCTATACTTCGCTCTATCATTTTCTTATTCATGTATTTTACGTAATTTTGCGGTTATTGATGACCGCGGGAGGAATTTGAAGATTGCCGGTCTTGGATACTTTGTAAATAAGACGTTACAAATGACCACATCCGATTCTCATTCTACAGCTACACTATAAAAGTAGGAACTCATCACTCTTACAGTTTCCAACGACCTTTTACTCGAATCTGTTTAAACTTTTTTCTAAACGTATCAATCATGTTTAAGTACGAGCACCGTCTTCCGTTTAGCATATTAATCTCATTTTTATACTTCATGCCAAGGTGAAACTGTTAAAAGTTTGAACAATACTGTAGCCATTAGCCATATATCAATGTCGAGCGAAGAGTCTGATTCGGACGCGGGCAAATTGGGATTAATAACGGTCTTAGTAAGAAAGAATTCCCTCCACATTTTCTTTTACTGATCAGGTGGCAAGACAAATCGGTTCGGATAGTGCGAAAACACGAAATGTTTTCAACTCGCCTTTTGTTTCTGAAGGATAGTCAGGTCAGGGTTAGCACTCAAATGATTTGTAGGCGAAAACAATTACGAAGTCCGAAAACAAATACGAACAATTAGTTTTGAGTAACGGAAGAAGTTATTGCTATTGCTGAAATACTTCTGAAATATTCAGTGGAAGAAATGTTGATTATTATTGATCATGAAGGCAAAATGTTGATCTTTCTAAAAGTGAAATCTTTGTATAATTTCTTGGCATATCTTATCAGTAATTAATCAGATAACATTGGTGCGGTAGTGGCTTGTGCCTGATTTACAAGGCGATGTTATCGCGGCCTATTCAATACTTTGTTTTATGCAGCCGGCTGGAGAATATAGTCGACGGATACTTTATTGGTCTGGCATACTTATAAAGGTGCTGCCTGAGGTCCTAGGTTTATTAAGCAATTAACAAAAAGTAGTTTTGAATTCCCGATTTTTGTTTTGTTGCTGTTTATTGCTGGTATTATACGGTTTTGCGGCAACTTGTTATGATGTTAAGTACCTAATTCATTGGTTATCTGCGGATCCACGATACTTATAAGGTAGTTGTTGGAGGTCTTGGTCGCTCACAATGGGCCTTATCAGAAAGCTTAAAGTCACCCAAAGGGCAATGGAGAGGGCTCGGAGTGGCAGTGGGCAGGGCACATTGGTCGCAGAACGGATGGCCGATGGGGCCGAAAAGTTCTGGCATGGCGACCACGAACCGGTAGACGATGCGTCGGAAGGCCTCCTATTAGGTGGACCGATGACCTGATTAAGGTTGCGGGAATGCGCTGGATTCGAGACGCACGGGATCGGTCAATGTGGCGACGCCTGGGGGAGGCCTATGTCCAGTGGACAACTTTCGGCTGAAATAATGATGATAATGATGAGTTGTTGGAGGTGATAGGTTTTGCAGCGCATTAGGCCTACCGCATGTCACAATAAACACAAGTTTTCTATTAACGACCAATCTTTTATTATTCTACATAACAAACTGCGAACTGTAGTTCGCAGTTTGTTATGTAGAATAAACTGTCAACTTTTTGCTGTAGCAAAAAGTTGACAGTTTATGGTAGTAAAGTATTAGAATTATCGCCGGTTTCAGGCACGCGATCGGCCACCCCTTCCGGACCGTCCTTGACCCGAAGTTATTCGGAGCGATGACGTCAGAGCATGGCCGAACCCTGCGCCAATGAACAGTAAGACCGGCGCAGAAGGAACGCTTTATGCAGTGCGCGAAAATTTTGTAAAGCAACAGACCAACAAAGAGGCAGAAAGAAAGAAGGGAGGGCTTTAGTGGTCTAGTACTGGCTCTTAATAATAACAATGGAGTAATGGAGGGAGACAAAAATGTTGAAAGACTGCTCAGACAAAAACGAGCATATGAACGAAATTTTGCTAGAGCTCTTGTGATTGTCTCGTGGGCTGCAGTTAATTACAACACTTTACAACAATTATTTATACCATAGATCATTGCTAAAGATACTCCAGGTTTTGAGAAAGCCATAAATCTGATTTAAAAAATGAAAGGAAAGATTTAAAAAATTATACTTTATTTTTTCTAGCTCTTACCTAATAGTAAGCGATGATATGGTCGAATGTGAAGCACGGTTGCCTAGAAGTAACCTATTCACTCTTGACTTAAAGACCCCTAGGTTGTAGCTATAAGGAAACACAGGCTCGGGTATGGAATTCTACTTCTTGGCTGCATTATGAAAGTATTCCCAAAACGCCTTATGCGTATGGGTAAGATGTCCATTTTGTACCAATATCGCATTGGCTGTACGTCTTGTTGTCCGATCATGGAAAGGGCCAGGAGGAATCAGATTGTGCAGTTCTAACGCACACTCCCCAAAATGTAACCGATAAAAAAACCGACAGGCTGGCAACTCGGCGCCGATGTTCAAGGTTCTGGGGGTTTGACTTGACCAGTGCATCGTTGCCGATAAGCCTCTTGGCCCCTCTCTGAATCGACTCAAATGCATCAAGCTCGTATATCATCCCCGAGGTGAGAGCAGTACTCCATGCATGACCGAACTTGCGCTATAAACAAGTTGAGTAACTGTTCTTGCATGAAGTACCGTCTCACCTTTGCGAGGTCCCCCAACTTTTTGCAGCCAGCTGAGCCTTTGTCTCAATGCAAGAACCAAAAACGAGGTTCGAAGTCGACGTCATCTCTGCGTCAGTTAGATCTTTACTTATTAGTCCACTTCCACTGTGTTCAGATGATTCGACAGATTGAATGGTCACGCCCTTTTTATCTGTTTTCAGAACCTCACCGGTAATAGCAGGGATTTCCTCGACAAAGTACGATTGACGTTTTGTAAATGTGGTCGATTTCTCTTCCTTTCTTTCCCTTTTATCAGTGAGTTTCTTATCATGGGTTTTTATGGCTTTTCTGCTATTTTCTGTGTTGTCACCAGAACATGTCGCTGTGTCTGTACCGAACTGCAGTGTTAAATGTGAATTTATTGTAATTATGGCTGCAGCGTTTATCTGACGCTTGCTAGAACATTCCGGCAGCCCGAACTTAATGCGGGAGCGAACATCTGTCTGGAAGACGTTGTAATTTCATTAGAACACTGGTTTAGTAAATTAGGGAAGGACCTTCACTAATTTCAGGTCCCAGATTTTTGAATGAAGTTTAATGTAGTTTGGGAATCAAAACATGGAACAAAAATATCAAAACCAAAACATTTGTTTCAATTAAGCCATTTAGCCTAAACTTTTTAACCGACGTAAAATAAAAGAGAAGGTTCTGAATTCGACATGTATATTTTTTTTATGTATCCATGCATAACTTTTTATAGTGTTGTCCGATTTCAAAAATTATTTTTTATTGGAAAAGTTTGTCCCCAAAGTTTGTCCTATTTATATTTGAAATATAATATCCAATACTAAAGGTAGAAAAAAATGATGTATTGATAATTTTGCCTACTGAATTTTCAATTGTGAAGTGATTCTGCTGAAACTAAGTAAACAAAAAAGCGAAAGAAAATCCTTTTCAACAAAAAATTAACCAATGAAATAACGAACTGAAAAGCAAAAAATAAAACAATCTTTTCGTCTAGCATTTTGAATTTTTGAGGCAGCGCCAAACAAACTATTTTTTTATTTATTATTTATTATATGCTTTATTGTTCACCTTAAAATACAATTATAAAGAGAAACTTAAAATTAATACAAATACAATGGGCGGCCTTATCGCATTCCGCGATCGAAGATCAACCTTGCTACAATCATTCTATGCTTTAGATAATTAATATGCATGTTTGGTTGTTTGGCGCCAACTCAAAATTCTAGACAAAAAGATTTTTTTAATTTTTGCGTTTCAGTTCGCTATTTCGTCGGTTAATTTTTTTAATAAGCATTTTGAATAGGCTCTAGACATGTGTCTTTCGATATCAATAATGGCGATGGCCGAAATACCAATGTATAAGGAATTCATCACGTGGCATTTCGATAGCGTATGACATTCTCATACATTTTTGACATCTTTCCAATCGCTTTCGCCACGCTTTCGATGATAGAATGTCACTTGTCTAGGGCCTAACGAACCGGTTAGTCAGAGTCAGGGAGATGAAATTAATTGTAAGGGACGTGCAAAAAACCCCATGGGTACCCTTTTAAATCCATTAATGTTAGCTAACTTATCAACGTATATAAATATAATCAAACTTTGCCATACGTTGTTCCAGAAACATAATATTATGCTGCTTTTATCCTAAGATAATATTGGGTTGAGTATACTTTGTTTGTCGTCATTAGCGCATAGGAGAATCGACCAATCCCCTTGACGTAATCCTTTAGTCACACTTTAACGATGCCCATGGGGAAGAGTTGCCTAATCTATGCCGAGTTGCAAATGGATCTACTGTATAAATAGAGTTATGATCCCACTTCTAGTTGTTTATCGTTACAACATTTCACAGGTCTTGAGAATTTTCAAAATTTACAAGAAGAAGGTCTGTCCCAATTTGAAGTTTTATAGACAGGCTCGAGTTTGCCCACTATCACACCTTATGGTATGGTATGGTAGGTGATGTTGTGGTCAACAATGAAGCACACTTGTTTCTTACCTGACTGCCGAAGGTGGGTAATGTGATTATGTATGTATGTTTGTTCCTATGTGGCGTTCTAAAGACCAAACGCGTTGGCCGATTTTGATGATTCTTACGTCAATCGATTCGTCTTAACCCTGCGAATGTCACGAGGCTAGGCTACATTCAAATTGGATAATAGAAAAATGGCGAATTTTGGGCGCCATATTGTAGGGTACCAAATATTTTTTCTTGCAATCCTATCATGTGGGGTATCAAAATAAGGTAGTTTAAATGTACCTAATTCTAAAAAAAATCTAAAAAATTGTAAATAAAAAAAGTTAATTCAAAAAATCTAAAAACCCGACTGCTTAAAAAGCGAACTAAAAAGACGTAAACCAGAAGAAAATCATGCTGTGCTGTCAGAGGATACATCTGGTTTTGTTCAGCCAGCTTAAGCAAACTTTTTCAGTTTGCTTAATTTCAACAGAATCGGTCCGGAGAATACATATTCGCGAGCTGGCTGACCAAAACCAGATGTATCCTCCAACTGCACAGCATGGTTTTCTTCTTGTTTACGACTTTTTAGTTCGCTTCTAATGCAGTCAGGTTTTTGATTTTCTTAATTAACTTTTTATTGATAACTTTTTAGTTAACATTTTTTTAAATTAGGTATATTAAAACATATAAGTGTTATATATTTTAGAAATCAAATCCTTTATTTTGATACCTCACACGATGGGTTTGGAAGAAAAAAGTAAAATCCGCCATTTTTCTATTTTCCAATTTTAATGTAGCCAAGGTTAAGACGAATCAATTGACTTAAGAATCATCAAAATCGACCAACGCGTTTGGTCTCTAGAATGCCACATAGGAACAAACATACATACATAGACTGATAATGATTGATTGATTTAATTATTGAATGATTGATTTATTTTTATATAATTTCGTATTATTCTTTCTTGCCTCTTTAGTTCTATCTTTATCACTTAATTTAATTTATTTTTAATTTAAATATTGTAAGCGCACGTCGTTTTAAGGCGATATATACGCCCCAATGTAAACGCAGTACTGGCTGTGCGGCCGCTCGATGCCAAAATGTTAATATTGAAACTCCTTTTGAACAGTTTTGTTTGCAAAAAAATATTTGATTTACATATGCTAAGTCAGATATGAAGAAATTCCAGCCATCAATTTTTCTATGTAATAATATATTTAAACATCCAAGTCGTTTTGGAGGAGTATCCAAAAGTTGCGAAAAATATAGTGTCATATATAAAAAAAAAAATGTTATACGAAAAAACCATGTTTAAAAAATAATGTACATCGTGTTTCATACAGTAATAAATATATATTTTTTCAAACCTGTTAACCTAGCCGTTACTAAGGAGTATGCTTTAAAAAGTTACCGTTTTACGGCACTAAAGCGCATCTAGGCCCTTAATTTTGTAAAATCTTTTTATATTATGTGGAAAATGTCGCTGATTGCACATTTGTTTTTCTTTGCGCCCAAATTTTATATAATGCTGCAGTGTGCAGTCGTTTGTTTTCCCAAATAAATAAAATAAATAAACACATTATCATCCTTCGGCAGTCGGGTAAAATTAACCTTTTAACAAAAAAATAAACCGACGAAATAATGTACTGAAAAGCAGAAAATAAAAACCGTTAGTCTAGCATTTTGAATTGGCGCCAAACAAACATGTAAATTAATTACCTAAACTGTAGACTGAACCTTAAGGGGTAGACTTTAGGGGTGGACAGTATTTCAAATATAAATAATGAAAAGGACCAACTTTGAGGTGTACTCTTTCCAATAAAAAAATATTTTTTGAAATCGGACTACCCTATAAACCTGTTTGGTCATACATAAAATAAAATCATGATGTCGAATTGAGAACCTCCTTCTTTTTTTCGTCGGTTGAAAAGTACTTGTATCTTAACAGTTTATTTGAAATATTTTGAATTTGATATTTTAGTTCCATGTTTTGAGTCCCAAACCACATTCAGCTTCATTAAATAATCTGGGACCTCAAATTAGTGAAGCTCCTTCACTAGTCCTAAACCACAGTGTTCTAATGAAATTACAACGTCTTCCAGACAGATGGTCGGTGCCGGAATGTTCTCAATATTATCAGAATCTACTACTTTATCACTTCAACTAGCTGGTTTCAAATCACTCACATTTCTCTTCCTCATTACCGCTACGGCTTCTTACTTTTTTCTTCCCAATGATCGATGAGCCTCACACCAGAATCCCATTAGACATTTTTTACTTTCTTTATCCGCATCCTTATCGCTACCTACGCCCCAAATATTCCTATCTAGATTTCAAAGAGCATAAAAATTTAAGTGAAAAGCCGCCCGAGTTACACCATATTTTAAACCAGATTGTCTGCAGATGAGGTGCCAAGATTTGAACAAGTTTTTATCCCGGATTCAGAAGAGAATATTATTAAAGTAACTAAATTGCGCCTTCGTTCTTGGTGTTATATTCTTTTGAATATTTCTGTGATTTTTTAATGCAACTTCATTCACTTTTTCTGGGTTATTAATTTGTTGATAAAGTGGCAAGATAAGTATGTGAAATGATGGCATATCAATAATATAGCTATATGTTTACTTCCAGCTGTTGGGAAGAATGGTGAAAAATGCAGATCCTACAAAAATATCTTCAATCAGATTCATACATTAATTTCATTACTCTTACAGATTCGGGCAATGTTTACAGCTCATTTATCAAAATATATAACAACTGTTTACTTTTTAAATATCAGTATCCTACATATCGAAGATACAAAACTATCGTTCCACACAAAGCACGTTCCACCGATGATGATAACAACTTAACAAAAGCTTCCTTCAAAGTTAACTGAATAAGACGTAGTTTCCGGCTTTATTGTTTCAACAGCTAATTGGTACTTTTAGCGTAGATTATGAGGTAACTAGCAACTCATCTAATGAGTTTGTTTTGTAAGTAAACACTTGCTAGGAACTTTGATTTCACTACTTCGTGGAGAGAACTTCTGTTTTATTTGTTTACTTACTTTAGATTTGAGCTCCGTATGGTTAATTAGCGATTTTAGGAAGGGATTTCGTGTGTTTAGGATGTATTCTGTGGGATTTAAAAATAAACCTCAACAATCATATTTTCCAGGAAAGTATATATTATGTGCATACTCGTATCAAGGAAGCAAGTGATTATGGTTGTTTTCATTTCATCTGACTGCAACAATTCATGGACACCCAATACGACAATAATCAAACACATTGATTTGACCTCAATGATTGATGACTCAATACACCAACCTACAAAAATGTTCAAAGTACTAATTGAATTAGCAAATACAGACAGCTAAAATACACAAAATGTTATCAACATCAACCTCCTACATCTTCATCTCTATCTTAGCGATATTTCTATTTTACCCGTAGTAATCGTCCCCATTAATTCTAGGCCCTCCTCTCACGATAAAAACTCGTAAGAACCAGCGATAAAGTGAGCAGAATACATATCCGACTGGATATAGACGTTATTTTGCACGAAAAATTATTTATGTTTCGAGTGGCGGAAGACGTGAGGCGAATTTGAAGTGGCATGTTATAGATTTACTATCGATTTGAAGATAGGTACTCTTTGGGGAACGAGGAGGAATTTTAAACGAAATGTTATTAGAGATGGTAAAGTTATAAATTGTGAAGTGGCTGATGTTCTGTTAATACGTAGTTCTAAAAGCTATTAAGGTGTTAAAAGAAGTGAACATGCGTATCTTGATAAAGATTTAGATAATCCAGGATGATACTGACGCTTCTTTAAAAATGATCTGAGTAGTAAGCCAAGAAAGTCTAAAGAGAAGATCAAATTATTCGAAACAAAGGCTTAAAAAATGATGTATGAAGATATAGCTCAGTAAACAATTAAAAAGTTTCCCCAATCTACGGGTGAGTTTCGTACTTATAGAAAAGTTAAATGAAAAAGAAACACATCAAAAATATTTTTGTTACCCTCTAGCAAAGGTCCGTTTATATTATCAAAATGGCACTGAGATATGTAATTCTTCGTTGAATTGCTCAGTTCCGAACGAAGGGCGTCGGAGGGCGACGGAGGGCCAAAGGGTACAGTCCAAATGATTTCCTTTTGTTAACGGCTACAAAGATTAAGTTCTTTTTATTAAAATCATTTCCAGTGGAACGGCTCGCCTTTATTTTCCCAATGAAAGTAGGTTAAAGGGAACGACTAATAAAAGGGTAGGTATACATAATACAAATGCGGAATCGCAATGTTGGAATAGGTCCAAAAATTGTTACGAGAACTTGAAATGTCTAGAAATTCCGGGTTTAAGTACAGTTATTCTCCGGGCAGCGCTGTACTGCTCCCGTATCGGATACGGATGAACACAATTTATTTTTATTCATGCTTTTATTAAAATTAAGTGATTCTGAAGTAATGAATTCGAAAGGAATAAAGGTTAAAATAGGAAATTCTGTGAATAGCTTAGCCAAAGTGCAGATAATAAAGGTGGTATGGCCATTCCACTTTAAAAAGCCCGAGTATATAATAGGAACGTACTGAGGGATCCATTAAGTGAATACCTAATGTATGTAAAAGAAATGCAGAGCAGCTTTGGAATCTAGAAAGGTATATCTGAGTAAAAATGAAAAAGGAAGCATAATTGTTCCAGCATGAGCAAGTACCTATCAATAAGCCCAAAATGAACACAGCAAGCTATACAATACGTTACAAAACAACAACATTAAAATTTCACTCACCGGACTTGCTAACCCTGTACCGCAGACCGCGTCCGCCCTTCGGATGACAGCGGTTATAGGTCCCGAATTCGCCGTAATTGTTGTTCACTCGGCTGTAGTCGGCCAAATGTCTGTTGCCGTCTAGATGGTTGGGGAGAGAGCGGTTCCAGCCCATAACATCTCCGACCACGGAACCACAGACAGAGGATTCTGTTTGGGATTTGGTGTCGCCATTGCAGAGGTCGCCGCTGGAGCGTGCTCGCCGCCCCTTGAGTCCTTTGGCGGAGTGCTGGCTGATGTTCGAGCCCATAGCGTGGCGGGACCTCACGGGGGCCCCGCCGCCCGCATCGCGCCAATCTTCTCTCTCGACACTTTTATCTCTGCAGTTGTTCTCACCTGGAAGGAAAAGAGATGTTGTAATTCCTGTCGGGCATAGAGGAGGTGATCGATGTGATTCACAGATGATCACGCATTTAAGACTAGTATCACCAAATCTTAGGCTAAACCTCTCAGATGAGCTTAGTACCCTATTTTTTGTCAACAGGACGTTCCTCGAATTTACTTAATCCAAAGGAAGACAGTTTCTGTGTGAGACTGTAATTTTCTTCATCTGAGCCCACCCACTATAAAATCAAACAGTTTGTTGATTTGTGTATATTTAGTTCTCAGACGCGTTTCGAATTACCTGCGTTAGTTGTTTGATATAAATTCTACATTTACGTCTACATCGTCAAAGACCATCTATTGATTTATCGTGCTCGTCGACGTAATCAAAACAGAATCAAGTAACTAGAAATGCTTCTACGAACTGAAACTGTTCAGGTAACTTAAATACAGCTTTCTGAGGATTCGATTACGAGTTGAAAGCGTACCTCGAGGAAGTACGAACACATATTTCAATTAAATTTTCACTCTAGCAGAGAAAGTGTGAATTCCGAAAACACGTTGATACTTTTGACAGTTCCTTGAGCTCGCGAAATTTCTCGTATACTAATTATTCAAATCCATGCTAGCGTCGCATTTATTTGCCGATATCTGAATCATTTATCAACTGAATAATTTGATAACAGAAACAGAAAGTGCTATTAAAACGAGTTAGGAAGATACTAGAGCTGTTTAAGGAATTAAATGGTCGATTAATTATTATAACGTTTTGATAAATAACTTTAGTAGGTATTTATAGAACCAAGAACATAATAACAAATCAGCTATTGTTAAATTCTCTGTAGATAACCCTGATCTAGTTTTTTCTTCAGACCGAACTCTGAGAACCGAACCGTACCTAATAGTTAACTGTTTACGAGTAATTCCTGAAATTGTTCGCGTTGACTAAAATGTTCATTTATGAGAATTTCTTTTGTAGGAGGAAGTGGGTAATGCGTTCGCGATAAAATCAATGTAATCGTTAGGAAACAATCAAGGCTGTAGGAAAATTAAAGTACGCACGCAATGTGACAAATTACTTTTTCGATTAACAGTTCATACAGATTTTGGGTACTCGAGTTATGAAGCAGGAACAAGTGAAATGAATTATTGGCATATAGCTACACGGTTTTACGATTTGAAAACATAATGAATATTCTAAATATTAACATATTATGTTATATCATAATATAATATCATACATAAGGAATCGAACATAGTATTTTCCTTATGATTTTCCTTGGAAAAATATGGTTAGTCAAATGTTATATTCTCGCATATTGATTTAAATGATGCTTTTAAATTGTTTTCATTTTTTTGTAAATATTACCAGATATAGCTTTATGTGGTTAGTTACGTAGCTATGATCATTAGCTCCACCATTACCTATTCTCATAAATTCTCACATTGGCATAATATTCAAATTACCGGTCTCTCTTTTTTTCTCTGTTCTCACGGCAATTTTAATTATCGCAATGGTACATGTGTGAGCTCGTTACTAATTACGCGTATCGTATTTTTTTCTAGATTAAAGATAGCATAATTGTTAGGTATACCACTGCATAATTTATTTATGCAAGAGTCCCCGTAGTACGTAAGTAGGTAAGTTAATAAATCAATATTTTCTACCCTAATAGAAAAATGTATGAGGTATGTATATTGTAGATAACTTGAAGGTTTCCATGTCCAATAGCCTATGCAAAATTCTGACGTCAACATTATCATTCACAGCGGGGGATTGAATAATTTTAATCTTAATAAAATCATAAGATTGTTGAAGAAACTCGTCTCGCGAAAGGGTTGAGTTTCCTCTCGCAACTAAATTCTCAAAATTCATTTCCTCGCGGTGGTTTGGTAATTTCCATAATTGCTGGGAATATTCGCCAGTTCACCGAAAATATCGGGCAATATTTAATGAGATGCGGTGGCCTGTGTCGCGCCTACTTCCGAAGATTTAATGAATCTTTCACCCGCTTGGAGCGACTTCATTAAGAGCTCCGCCACAAATGCCAGCGAACATGTACACACTATGTGTTGCGTATAAAATATGAATAACGACGCGGAACGATTCGTTCGAGCTGAACCTTTGAACTAAACGCGCGGTTCGTGTATTTGTGGTTTTATACGCCGCTGTTATATTAATATAATATTCACACGTTCTGAGACCTATATAGCAAGATTTATTCGAATACATATTCTGGCAGTCTTGTCAAATTCAGAACGTTCTAATTTCATTCCTTATTTCGCCGTCTCTCAAACTCTCAAACTACTGGCCAGAGACTTCCGAAGTATTTTGAAGTCGCTCAAAAGCGTACTCTCCCGGAATGCGGATTTAAAGGTCATTACATCGTTAGTCTCGTCACTAAAAGGGTAAATAGAAAGGAAGGTTTAAACTAAGTCTTTAAACAGCTTTCTGTCAGCAACATGAAAAGCAGTTCCAGACACGCCACGCATTTCATAGAGATTCGTCATTCTGGATTTAACCGTGAACAAAACCGTAAGAAAAGAGTTGTTATATTTTCTGCTGATAACTAGTTAATTGAAGTGTTATTGCAATATTACCTGCAAGAAATAGTTTCGATGGGATTACAGAGGTACAAGCTTAAGTATTAAATGTCTTTGGATGATAAATACCAAATAGTGACCACTTTTCACCACCAAGAATGCAATATTTACAATACCTACTGAAGATCTCACGAAAAAATCAACCTATTTAAAAACATCACAGTTGCAACAAAATTTAATAACTTCACAAAATTAATTAGTAACTGCGAACGTCCGAAATACGGATATTCCTCAAATGACAAACTAGATATAATATCCGGTGGCGGACGCGGCTCAGCCTAGGCCGAAGTTAAGCCTGGATAAATGGGCGGGTCCGGCCGATATTGGGTACCTATCTATTTGGTGCCAACATTGCCGACTCATCGCTTATTTACTCTCGCCGAAGATAAACTTCAATCACGTATTTCAATGATAAAAATGTTTGGTGGGTTTCTTTATAACAATCAAATTGTTTTGCTGTGCTATCGCAGTTTTTCGCAATACCATCTACTAATAAATATAAAAGTCTGTATGTTTGGATTTTTGTTAATCAACCTGTGGGGCAACGATTTAAAAAAATTGCCTATTTTTTGGTTTGTGGCATTGCCTGAATTTGAAATAATCGCCCGGAAAGTTTGATATTACTGCCGGAATTTAAAGTCCTAATAATTATTATTTATAAAATTAATTAATATAAAATTAATAGTCCTAATAATAACAGGTCCTAATGCAGCAGCCTAATAGCGTAAGTGAATTCGGCAAGGCAAAGGGTTTGACCTCATGAAAGAGTATGAAAAATACTCTTTATTAATTAGGTATTGCCAAAAAATATTGGACGCTTTCGAAAAGAGTATCTTCACCAATGAAAGCGTTCAATAATGTTTGGCAATACCTTATTATCTAAAGAGAATTTGTCATACTGTTTTAATTGGGTCAAACCCTTAGCCTTGCCCAATGCACTTTAGCTATTAGGCTGCTGCATTAGGACCTGTTTTTATATTTCTATTATTAAGACTTAAAATTGCGGCAATAGGAATCTAACTCTCCGGGCGATTGTTTCAAATTCAGGCGACGACGCCGCAAACCAAAAATGGCAAAAGAGCCCAGTAAAACATTCACGGCTGAAAAAGCCACAATAACGGTGATCGCTCAGATATTGTTTTGTCATTAGGGGCCGAAATCGCAGTTGCATCATTATAGGCCTAAATGAATTGAACACCTACAAAAAACAAAGCAAAGTACGTTTATGAATCTCCTACGACGGTGGTTTTACCAAGACCCACACCACAAAAAATTCAACAAGAACAGTCTTCTCATTTCTTTCAACCCTTCACACTATGTTCACTTTGTTATGCCACGTACTGCATTAAACAATGTCAATATAATGCAACAAAAACGTAAACAATACGACTTCCGTTTCGAAGTCGATCTTCCTCTTGTTAGACGCAAGACAAATAGAACAGGTACACACGGGACTCCATTGTTGAACGAACAAAAACTGCGGCTAGTTATGTCTACACACTGTATAATACTCGTATTATGTCAGGTTGGTTCTTGTGAGAATAAATTAACGTACGTATAAATAAATAAAAACATGAATTTTGATTTGTTGCAATACATTGCCCGCTTTCTTATAAGTAATTTGAGGTTTTTTTCCTGTTTGCGTGAAAAAAAGTAAAATTGTTAAACACTCTTTTGGTGAATAAAAGAGGAAAACATTTTATTTCACCGTCGTACTCAATTTAAATAATGATGTTCCGTCTATTCTTTTTAAGCTGACAGTACCATTGTAGGAAAATGCAACGTTAAAATATTTCTTTTACCAAACAACATTTTTGTACTTACCTTCAACAAAATTACAGTAAAGTATAAGTTCAAAGTACAACAAAGGTAATTGCTTCCATAATTACTTTTGTTGGTTAAAATTGGCGACTAAAACAGGTCGATCATTCTCAGAATCGGTATTTATCTTGATTAATAGTCCGGTTAAAATCTTTTATGTACAGATACTGAGATCTTGTCTCGGTCCTCAGACCAGGGGACGTCAGTGATTGAGTAATGATGCGTAACAATGAACTTTTTGCCTCATGCAACGACGGCGTCCTTGCTATTGTTTAAACCGTCGTTTATTTGTTGTTTAGATGTATTTGTTACGGTATTGTGACTACAGGATATTGAATTATATTAGTAGTCCATATATAACCTTTTGTTTATTTGTAGCCAACATACAAACGGTTCTGGATCGAGCTGTATTCGAAATTCGAACTGCTATAATTTGGAATTCCTCAGCGAAGCCTAACGCTCGATTAATTCCTTTGGTCCAAAGATCATTTCTGAATGATTGCTCAAGTAATTCTATTCGGCGCACTTTTCAGAGTTGCTTCGAAAATCTCTTGATCTATGTTTTTAATCTTGTTATTTTGGAAAGTAAGAGCTTTGTTGTCAAACACACACAATGGGAAAAGTGCAGTCAAGTTCTCATAGAGTTAAAAGGTTAATGTAGCAAGGTTGAAATAATTTGAAACGTAAATTAAAATAACGAAGCTAATTAAGAATTTTTTGTACTTTTACTTTTAGAAGATGTAGGGTACGGTCTGTTATGAGCGTGGGGTAAAGTAAAGGGTACATTTAGGGATTTATTTAAGTGTCTCTGGAAGTCGGGCTCGGATTTGGGCCGCAATGAAATCTCGCTAGACAATTAAGAACCGTCACAATGAGATGGCAGACTGCGGCGCTCGCGCTCGCCTCCATCTTTACGTTTAACTAACGTTACTGTTATTTTTAGCTGTTATTAAGACTGTTTAGGACTTCTATATAATTGTTATGAATAGACGTCAAATCTGTGTGGTGAGGCGTAATATTGCTCAAATTTTGTTAATTGATAGTAGTATTTTGTGATATTTTTTGGCAATTGAGTTTGATTTTTAACTGACTTTTCAAAAAGGAGGAGGTTCTTTCTAAGTTCTATATTCGACTCAATGTTTTCTTTTTTTGCATTTTCACCTATATCTCCGTCATGATTTAAGAAAATATTTATTTTTTGAAAATATATGTTCGCGAATTCGTCACATTTAAATTTGGTAAAGATCTGATGTAGAACTTCGGAGATATACAACAGAACTCTTTAATAAATGACGGCCAATCTCTCGGGATTGCTGCAATCGCATGTCTGTTTATTGTTTAAACCATTTCATAACATAACATCAAGCCGATACGCTCGAAAGGAGTAAGCAGATGTATACAGTACACCCTGGTACACTCTCATCTCATTCCACCGACTATGTTCAAGTTTCATATTATTCGGGTAATCTATTTAGGCATTACTTTGGGCTTTATAGGTACCTTGCTTTAGAACTTGCCCATTATGCACTACCGACTTATGAAAAATAACTTGAATTTCGAAAATTCGGTGTCCCTTTTTTTCATTTCTTCGTTTTATAACACCGACTTCCGAAATTTAAGTTATTTGTCACTTTGTAGTGTTTTTTGGAAGTCGGTTGTATTTTTTGTTGAATTTTTTTACTTTTTAATGTTGCTGTGATTAAAATAAACATTCAAATAAATCGTATCTTGATTTTCGTAGTCATTCGTTTATTAAATCATCTTATTTTATCTGATTGTATCCCATCATACTAAGTGATAGCAAGACATGGCCACAATATAATAATCGGATACCTCATATATAATTGTAACGAATCCTCTAACTATCTCCTTTTATCAGTCAGCAGCACCAATCAAAGTTCCCCCAGGTCCACGACTTACCTACATAGGCATTGCAATCACAATTCATCGTCTCCAAGTCTCATTCAACTTCACTCGTTCAATAAGAATGAAAGTAAATCCAGAACGAGCGTAATGGGAACGAATGAATATCTTAAGTGACGGACTCACCCAGTGAAGTGAAGCGAGGATTAGAGGCCTACTTATACCAATTTGGGACACATCGGGTAGTACTTCGGAACGCGATCAAATTGAATAAGTGTTTTAATTTCCGAGCTGAAGGAATGTTCCTTTTGATATATGTCTTGAGATTCATTAGGGTTATATAAAACGATGGAAGGGTCTTGCCATTTTGGTTGGAAATGTTTTTATGTTCTTTTGTCATTGGTGTTCTTGCTTAGCAGTTGTATGGCAGTTGTTAAAGAGCGTCGACATTTATTAAAATATATAAAACATTTAACAGTTATTGAATTAGTTTAAATTCCCAAAGGAATCGTGTTCTGATTTAAACCAGTTAAAACTAATATTCATTTAAAATATTATCGAACATTCCATAAAAAATAAGTGCTTAATCTCGTCTACCGATTTCATTCCAAAATCAAAATTTCACACACATTGACTTCCACTCTCCACTGACACTCAAGTCAATGATTACCTATTATTCTGCATAGCCAGCACTTTTTATCTATTTGCCCCTAACCAGTTTGTTGACCAAACATGTTTACAGCTCCGGAGCAAAGTTGCAGATAAAATCTAGTGTAGGATAGAACAAGCCAGCCATGTAACAGCACAACATTTAAGAGAGTAAGCATATTTTGCAAATAATCGGAAATCGATAATATGCTCGATATAATATCATAAAAGACAGACCCTGGGCCTAATGTCGTAGCTATTACTGAGGGACTGGAAACGAGAGAGTATATTTTTTCTACAAAAATGATCGATTGTCACAAAGCAAAAACCTTGGACAACTTGTAGTAAACGTCCGAGCTCGTTATTCGAATGTATTGTGATGATAGAATTTAACGAGCCCATGAGGGCAAATTTTTTCAATTACGCAGCACTATTGGAAACCAAAAAGGTAAAATAGAATTTAATTTATACCCAGGTAAAGATATGAGCAAGAATCCAGTGAGGAGTAGCGACGACGTCGAAATCACATTGGTCTGACAATGGTCTTGCCTGCCCAAACATAAGCCCAACATGCGTGCTCTCTTCTAATATAGACAGAAAATGAATCCCATGACACCAGTTTTTAAATCGAGCCAAGGTTAATTACAAATACCTTCATTTATTTCGCGTTAGATGGCTGTAAATTTATTAAGGCATGAAAGAAAGAAAATATTTATTAAGGCACGGCACGTATTTTGTATAGACCAAGTCTGTGGTCACAAGTTCACAAGGATACCAAACCTGACAATATCAAAAGAGCTATATCAACCACGACACACGAGTATTTTGATGACTCAAACGCTGGAATACCTTGACTGGCGCCGTGAGAATTCTATCGTGTGTATATTGTGTAATAATATATCAAAGATGGCGAAAAGCTACTCATCCTATTGTGTGAAATAACTGCTGACATAACAATAACATAACCAGCAGTCACGGTATCATCGATTACATTTGGTGTTTGGGTGTTTCTTACGAAGCATATCGCAAAAAGTAATAGGAACTGAGAATTTGTTTAAATTTTCAAGTAATTCTTTATCTTTATTTTAGTCTTTTTTGACTTTAAAGACTATTTATGGGTCTACTTAGTTGGGTTGTATCTGCTGTGGGGCGCCTGTTTGGGCTGATAGGGCCACAATAGGGGCGGTACGACGTAAATTACTTCAGAGTCAGCTTTTGCCTTTTTTTATCGATAGGCTCACGCTTGACCACTATCTCACCTGGTGGTAAGCGATGGCTTTGATATTCTTATGCAAAGCATACAGAACGGTTAGTGCTGAGGCCTTACCGGTACTTGCTGACGTACTTCCGGTCTCCCTTGAAGTGCAGCGACGTGCTGCAATGTACTATTCCGCACAAGAGACCATGGTCGCGGACTTTTTAACGCGGAGTGACCGTGAGAAAAACTCTAGATTATTTAAACCACATATTGACGTCTGGGAGGAAATTTTATCCGAATGGCAATGTAGGTGGGATAACTCCATCAATGGCCGACACCTCCACCAATTCTTTGCATCCGTTCGCGTGCGGCTGGCCAGGACGTGGCTGGAGGTGGATCACTGTGTTGCCCAATTTCTCTCTGGGCGACATGTAACGTAGTATGAAATACATAGTACATTTCGTGAAGAGCATAAAAAGTCGAGATTTTAACACGAGCGATGTAGCCAATTTCGACAAGAGGCGAAGGCGAACGTCAAAAGCTACATGCGAGTGTCGCATGTAGCTATATTATATGCGCGACAAAAACGATTATTTTTCTATTACCTCATGAGCTTACTTAAATAAATGCAAATAAGTTCCAACAACAATTTATTAGAAACGTTCAGACTAAAAACCACAGACTATATACACACAATCATCGTGCGCTTTTCGAGAGGAACAGATTCAGTATCATTGTGCCGGATGGGGCGGTGGAAAAAGCGCGGGCGTAGCGGCAGAATGCGTCTACCAACAGTAGGCTATTAAGTTAAGAAAAATAATTACGTTGTAGTTACATAATGATATGAAAACTCCATTCAAAAGTCATTTCGTAACTTTTGTAATTTTGTTTTTTTTTTTTAATTTTTATTTTATATTCTTTGTGTCTAAATGTTCATATTTCGAAACGAATTTCTGCAAAATATTACTTAATAAACAAGGTAGTGGAAAAAGTGTTTATTTGCCACAAATACGACATAAAATTAATAGATTTTGCTTAAATCACGCAAAAGCAAGCACTCGGCACTAAGCAGCGTCCTAGACAAAATTGACAAAAAGGTACTGAAAAACCTGGGTCATCACGATTTAAAACGGGTATTATCTCGTGTACACTGACTGAAAGAATCTTTGTGCCAACTTACTTCAAAAGATTAACAAACTGCTCTGCAAAAAGGGATTACATACGCGACGACTGTTAATATCGTCCCTAAATGTTATACAAAGGCATTAAGATTGCCAAGAGATAGAAAATTTACTTAGTCTGTCCCGTCCCTTAGCGTAGCAAATATAATGGAGGTGGCTCTGCCTTCCTTCGTCCCTTCAGCTGAATACGGACGAATGCCAAATCTATTCGGGTATCACGTTACAAGGACATTGCATTATTTCCTTGACGGTTAACACGCTTTGTATATTCAAGCAGCCAGCAGCTACCAGTCAGTTTTTAGAGATGAAAAATACTTGAGTTATTTTTGCACCTACATGAAGCAATGCCTTTGGTGTAATATTTTAAAAAGATAAAGATTTAGCTAAGGCAGCGTCATAATTGAGGAACAAGAGTAGACCCCAATCCAAACTTTTGTAATTAAACTGTAAGCGAAATTACAAAATATCATGAAACATACATATAAAATACGTTTCAATAGAAATCCATGACAAAGGCAGAGGTAAATCTTTAAGCTACGCAGCCATCGGAAAAAGAATTCACTTATTTTCACATAACCAATATATTTTGCGTTATTACGAGTATCATAGGGTACATATCTTCCCAAAGAACATAAGCGTGGTATGTCGACTGGAAAATGGTTATAAAAAGGCTCTTTTGCTAACCCTCCAACTCCGAAACTATCTGATGTTAGTGCCACAAAAACTGGTTTAATTTTGCGCAGAGGTTGAACATCAAAAGTTTTTGTGGTAACCCTACCGTGTCTGAGGGTTATAAATGCGTCATTTTTGTTAGAAAAACGGAATCAACGAAGTGACTTTAATGTTTGCGTTTCATTAGGATTTGAATTAATTAAATATCGTTGCTGTCCTAATTAAGAATGTTCTTGAAACCGTAGTGACATTGTTAAAAGGTTTTACTATGGGTTGTCCAAATGGGTGACGTGCGTGATGGGAGCTTTCAACTTTGTAAAAACGGAAGACAAATTGCGTTAAACATAAATCAGTTTTGACAATTAAACGATATTAATTGCGTTCTTTATGTTATAGAGCACTTTTAATTAAAAACTAATGGACCTGAAAATATGAAAATGAAGATCAGGAATGTTTTTCGGTTGTGATAGAAAGTATAGTGTTACGCAATAAGTTTGCAGATTGCTTTACCTGTCCGGCTATTGGGGTAAATATTGTAAGATCGATTGTGCCTAAGCACAAACAATAACAGATCTAAAACATCGATAAATTAAAGAAATAGTATAGGAACTAACAAATAAGAATATAAATAAATGGATAAATTAATGGCAGTCCCATATTTTATCGAAACGGTCCTTTTTCCCATCATGAGGTATGGCATTAGTTCGTAAGAGAAAGAGCCATGACCCCTAGGTTCAATTTATTACGAGAGTAAAATAATGGGAACGGTATTGTGGAAGTGAATAGGTTTTACTTAGGTTTTGTTTGTTTGTTTGTAAATTGATATGATTTTTCTTGTGAGGACAGAAAAAACTGAAAGCCTGAGGTCTCAAAATAACGCCAGATAAAAATATAAATGTGCTTAAGTCTGTTGCTTGTAACAGACTATAGTAAAGCTGTATGTAAGTATTAATATTAAAGTAAAAAGAACCAACTGAGTAACTGAAATTATTGAATTTGAGGAACGTGCAATACAAGAAATTAAGAAGTGTCTCCATGTTAAATACTGGCATACATCTGCATCTGGTAAGACTGGCAGCCAACTTCAGCCAACCCCAACATAATAGGGTAGTTGACAAGAAATATCTATTTAGTCCGTCAGTTAGATAACCTAAACAATATGCACACGTATTTTTACTTTTACTACGTAAACAAAAAATTAAGCGACGATACAGTGTGTATGTATGTATATAATATCGTGTGACGTCGCGGTGTGGTACACTTTATACTGGCAAAGTGACGTCACAAGCCCCCACGCCTGAACTTTAATGCGCTTAACCATTGTCAATTTTTATTTATTTGATAAAGCAAAAAATACGGGTCCAATATAATTTGATAATCTTACTGACGGACTAGATAGACTTAATTATATTAGCAAGTGGCTAAGCAGAGGAGAACGTAAATTCAAAATGGCTACAGTATAGGTAATCTAGAGAAAACCATAAAAAAATAACTTAAGTGTCCTTTAAAGTTGAAAGAGCAATATCATACTAGCAACCATCATTCTCTAATTACCTGTTTGTCCACTGTTATCGCAATTCAGACACTGCCACCACCTTGCACAGTCCTAACAAAACACAACTGAGCACGGTTTATCAGTTTGACGAGCATATCTTGATATATTTCGGTAGCGCTTCTTTCTAAGCCAAAAACCAACAAAGTGTCAAACTTAGTAGTGTTCTGATTAGTTCTTTATTTTGCCACTTGTCAGGTTATACTGGGTTTTCTATCCAAGCTTGAGCCACGTGCAACTGCAACTGATAAGGTGTGTTTACATCTTAATGCGGTTGTTATGTAGTTCCGATTTATCACCTGTTTGTATGTTTGTCAGGTTTCTGAATGTAGATAATGCGTTAATCGAATGGAATGTTGATGTTTGTTTAAGATATGAAGAAAGTATATGAGAATTTTTCTTTGAATGGTTCCAATCAATATTAGATGGCACCTGGACTGGTTTGAAGTTCAAGAAATGGTTCTGCTCAATTGCACCTATCATTATTAACCTATTTAAAAACTTTATGCATGCAAACTTACATAGGCGGATTTAATGCCTATGGTGGTATTTATATGGGTGATGCAGAGACCAATAATGAGGTGCAATATAATCGTGATAAGGTAATATTTTAATAGCTGTCTATAAAAATAATGTGGAACCTACTTCATCTCCTTACTTATAAATTCTTACCAATATAACTAAACGGTTATTAGTATTTATAATATGTATTTGTAATATGTAGTCTCATTTACTGTGCAGGCGGTGCGTTTGTGGAACTCTTTACCGCCTGAAATTTGGGACTGCAAAACTCTTGTTGTTTTTAAAAAAAGAGTGAAAGAACACTATCTTTCCATTCCGTCATAGTTGCAAATAATCTTGTATTTACCTGTTATTTATTTATTATATTATTTAGTATTTATTGTTATAATATTTAATTTATGAATATGCATATACAGGGTGTTTGGAAGGGAGCTGTACATACGCCTAGGGTAGAAACTAGGGATAGTCTGCTACCTACCCCCGCCCATTATATTGACCTTGGCCTCAAGGTTTTTTTTTAATTTATTATTATTTTTTATTTGACTTTTTTATGATTTTTTGACTAAAACTACCTGTAGCTCAAAATCTATCCATGGGACCGGTCGGCTAATGGTCTTGTTTTAATCGTTAGAGTCTTAGGGTCCTGCAAAAAATTATTTTACACCAGAAAATTGTGGAGAAGAAAAGTTATGGGGCCTGAAGTACCGTAGTAAGGTAAAGAAATAATTTTAAGGGCAACTTTCTACGGGGTTTAAAAAAAAACTAACAGGGTTGGAGTTCTTCTGATTTTTTTAAAACATCCTCAGTCCATGCCCTTTCTAACGATATGCTAAAAGTGTAATTATCACTTTTAGTTTTAAAGTTATTAATTAATTTCCGCAACTAGGGCACTTCAAGCAAAAATTTCAACTAATGAAAATTAAATGTGTTCGATCGTAAAAGGATGGCAAATGAAACAAAAAATTTGGTAATGACTAATGTCATTAAATTACAAATTTTAATTAATTACTAATTTTAATTAATTACAAATTTTGTTCAAATTGATGACCATTGACCTGTAAACATGCTCGGCACCTCTTCCTCATCTCCACGGTCACCGTTCTAAGCAGCAGTTCCTCGCGCATTGTATCGAATGCGGCGTGGATCCTGTTAATTAGAACCTCCCTTGTTGGTACTTCTTCTGCGTACACCAACTCTTTCGCCCTTCCCCAGACGTAGAAGTCGAGTGGTGTAAGGTCAGGCGACCTTGGGGGCCAGGGAATTGGCCCACCCCGACCAATCCAAGAATTAGGAAAGCAGTTGTCCAGAAGCTCCCTCACTGCTAGGCTCCAATGAGCAGGACAGCCGTCGTGCTGGAAGACTATGGGCCGATCTTCGTCAAACACTTCTTCCGCTAAATCAGGCAAATCGTTTTCGAGGAAATCTAAGTAGTTTTGCCCGTTTAGGTTGTCTGGCAAAAAGTGCGGCCCTATCAACCGATTACCGATGACGCCTGCCCATACGTTCACGGAGAACCTTCGTTGAAAACCTCTGTGCCTCTTGACTCTCGGGTTTTGATCTCTGGGTGCCCAGTGATGGAGATTGTGGTAATTTACAATTCCTTCCTTGTCAAACTTGGACTCGTCAGTCCAGAGAATACTCCGTAAAAAATTAATATCTTCCACGTCCGTATGGAGCAAGTGGCGGCAAAACTCCACCCTTCTTGCATAGTCGTTATCCTCTAAGCCTAAAACAATAAAAATATCAACGTTAGCGGTTTCCTTATGAATTAGTAGCTATGTAACATTGATTGCTATCTCTGTCTTTCCATTTCTCTCTCTCTCACACACATGCTCATGTTAATTTAAAAATTGCCTATGAAATTCACATGCTAGTTCATTACATAAGAGCTAAAAACAAAAACTTTATGTAAAAAATTACCTTGAACAGGGGTGTAGTGGAAAGGATGACGTCCATTTTCGCGAAGAACCGACCAGACTTTCCACACGCTTAAACCAAGCGTCCGGGCTACGGTTCTTACGCTTCTGGTCGGATCTTCCTCAAATTCAGCCAATATGCGTTCTTCCGCAGCCAAATTTGGTTGAAATCTGTTCACGGCTGGTTCCCGGAAATTTAAATTTCCGGTTTCTCGCAGACGCCGATAAGTTGAGCCAAACGTTTGGTGGTTAGGCACTCGCCGGTTAGGATACCGTTCTTGATAAATCCTCCGTGCCTCGCGCCCATTGCAATCAGCCATTCCATACACCACCAGCATGTCGGTGTACTCTTCACTGGTAAATCCAGCCATTTTGCCAACAACAAGGTAACAAATAACAAAACTTAACAAAAACGAAGTAATAACAAACTCAACAAAATTAACGAAAACAGTGGAGCGTCGTAACGGCAAGTACGTAAGTTAGCTAAGATGGGTAAATCTCGACTGACTAACAAAGACCCCAACGAGTTACCTGCCCGGCCCCGTCGACCCAAGAGCGAAAGAGACATGACATGACATGTTTTGTCTCTTACATGTTGCTCTCGTGTAAGAGTGAGACAACAAATTTGCCAACTGTAGGCCAAACTGGTTTAAATTCTGGCAATTACATTTGTCTTACAAATGTCGACTCGTGGTGGTAAAAGTGGCCCTAGTTGCGGAAATTAATTAATAACTTTAAAACTAAAAGTGATAAATACACTTTTAGCATATCGTTAGAAAGGGCATGGACTGAGGATGTTTTAAAAAAATCAGAAGAACTCCAACCCTGTTAGTTTTTTTTAAACCCCATAGAAAGTTGCCCTTAAAATTATTTCTTTACCTTACTATGGTACTTCAGGCCCCATAACTTTTCTTCTCCACAATTTTCTGGTGTAAAATAATTTTTTGCAGGACCCTAAGACTCTAACGATTAAAACAAGACCATTAGCCGACCGGTCCCATGGATAGATTTTGAGCTACAGGTAGTTTTAGTCAAAAAATCACAAAAAAGTCAAATAAAAAATAAAAATAAATTAAAAAAAAACCTTGAGGCCAAGGTCAATATAATGGGCGGGGGTAGGTAGCAGACTATCCCTAGTTTCTACCCTAGGCGTATGTACAGCTCCCTTCCAAACACCCTGTATATGAGAGTATATATTAATTAGTTATATTTTATTCTATTTTATAGTGAATTGTTTGATATGTTTTCTTTTTATGGTCCCTCTACACACGGTGTCTACATATCTTTTTTTTAACTCTCCTCTCGCAGGTATGCTGGAAGAGATTTCTTTGAAATAAGTGTACCTTTGTACCTATTTTCTGTTCCTTCTTCTTCTTGTCTCTTTATTATGTGTGTGTACATTAATGGTTAAATAAATAAATAAATACAATCAATTTCTGAAGAACTACCAACTTCTTACTTGTAACAAAGATACGGAAGAAAAATTACTTGACTTATTAACTCTGTTCTAATATTTTCCTGCAAATTAGTATTTACATCACACAGAAGATAATTTGCGAGGCCAGCAGTAAGAAAGACTTAGCAGATAGCCAACAAAAAAGTTTTAGACAAAAGAGAAAAATACACCATTCGGCCATTTAGAGCCTTATGAATATTCAAACAGCTCGCTAGTCTTTATTTTTAAGGCCACTTAACTAGTGCCAAGTTTAATAATTTAATTTATAAAAGCATTGTAGTCATGGTCCATTAAAAATAACATTGAGAAAAAATTTTTGATGCTCTTTACGTGGCGTTTATAACTTGTTCCGTGATGGTATCTCTACATCTCACAAGTTTATGCTCCCATCAAAATAGCTTCTCAAAACAAATATGCTTTATGTGAATCTTTTGAATATTATGTCCCATATAAGTACGAGAGTATCTTCCTACGTGGGCTCCTTGTTTAGAGCGCTTTTACTCCAAATGTAAGAAATGTCATATGAGGTGTTAGGGCTGAGGTGTTATCTCCAGCATTTTCATTCACTGAAATGTCTTTTGAAGGGTCTTAATTTTTTTTGTCCATAAACCAATTACTTAACGGGGCTCAAAAACTTTTTGCCGCATCGGATTAAGCTCTTTGCGACACCGTAACGGCGTAACCTATTTGGTGAGGCGAGCAAGGGTCCCGTCATATATTTTTTATCGACACATTTCGATAAGGATGGATGTTGTTCTTAAGTTGGGGCCAGACGTCGGTGGAGTACGGGGGCGGCGCGCGGGGGACGCGAAGTGGGTCGCCCCGAGGGTTGCCAGGTGCGGTGCCCACCCAGATTGATCGGTATTTTATTTTTTTAAGTGTACCTAAAACATAACGTAAAAAATAAGATTGTGTTTTTTGCGGTTGTACTGTGACCTTTTTGTTAATATTCGAGTGTAATGAGTGTCGTAAAATGATAAGGAGTGTGCTGATAACATTATGTACCTCTCTTACTTTGACATGACGTTGTAGGCATACAGCAAAACAGACTCGCGTACAGAAACTCGACTAACACGAGCAAACTTCCCACCGAGAACGTACCGCAAACAAAAACTCACGTGCACGTCCGTCCCATTTTTCCACAGGCAGCCCTGTCTCCGTGATAGGTATTTATAGCACCGCCGGCATCAGTGGAATGCATCGCCCACCTCCTCCCAGCAATAATAACACCACTGTCAAGTTCATTACTCACTCATCCCGATGTAAGAGCTTTGAGCCTTTATTATCGTAGTCCTAATTATAGAGTTTGTTATCTTGTAGCGGTGACACTAAAGTGAGTCATATCCTCCCGTTTAGACGGAGAAAAATTCCTTGAGGCGAGAACTTGGTGAGATCGTGTCTACGTTTTAAATAATACGACCGTATTGGCGCTTTGGTAAGCGCCGAATTCCACGTGCGAGAATGTTAGCGTGTGATTGAACACAGTATAATAATACATATAAGATGACTTCTTAGTTTTGATACTGTAGGTATACTGTACTTTATTCTTCTTTAAGTTTGAAAAGGAGAATAGCAGACGAAAGGAAGACCATAGAAAAGATAAATGGATTGCATAAATGATGATAAGTACACACGGAATACAACTTCATAGAAGACCGTGATGGCTGTGATAATTAAATGAATGAAGGATGTTGCGACGGTTAAAAAAATACTGATGTAGGCCAGGAGGATGACAAACAAGAAGAGCTAAAATATATAGGGACTAAACAAAAGATCTTCAAGTCTGAAAATAAATAAAAAGCGTCTTCGTAATTAGTCCCCTCTTAATGGTTACGTAATTAACATTTTTATTGGGCTCCTTCAGAGCACTCAGAATAGATAAAAAGAAAAATGATCAGAATTCTATAGAAATACAGTTGAAATGTATTTGTAAACAGGATCTTCGGTTAAACTCAATAGAGAGCTAATTTGTATGCGGATCACGCACTGTTGTCATGAATTTTAAAATTTTGTAAAGACTCGACGACGTCTGTAATCCCTCTGTCTGACATTTTCAAGTTGTTGAAATAAAAGCACTTTTAAGTTTTCACTGTTGCAATATTCCACTGAGGATTTTAAGTTGAAATATCTGGAGTAATGAAAATGGCTATTCAGTTCATATTCAGCTCATAAAAGTGACTTAAAGTTGGTCTTAAAATCAAGAATGAACAGGTTATTTCGAGGCATGTCTGCGTCATCTTCGACCACATCATCATTTACCATCAGATAGTCGTCAAGCGCGAGGCTATCAATAACAAAAAATGTGCTTAGAATTTTCAATATAACGAGTCTTCAAATCTCATTCTAAATTCATATTACTATGTAATGCTCTAGTCTATAATTTTTTTAACTATCAAAACAGTTTTAGATATAAAATATATCGTAAAGGTACTGCAGAGATTTGAGAAACAGTAAATTCTCTTGAGAGACGTGAATCCACTTTCCAATGCATATGCAGTGTTGTGAATTTTTGATCTAAGGAGCTTCATTGCTTCCAATAGAATTCCTGAGGGTGTAGACTATAGACGTATAAGAAATAGTAGTAGATAAAACTCGTGAATAGACAAAAGAGGTTCGGCTTATAACTAGCAATCTGCTTTATATAATGGCTTTGAGTTTGGAAATGTGCATTTTAACATAAAGCAGAGAGGAACTAAGTAAAAGCATAGGACATACTAGAATGAACAGATGATTTATCAAACAGCTAATATATCAGTCTACACATCTACAGTTCGATTGTTTGACTCGAGCTTCTTGTTATTTGAAGATGTTCACCCAAACTCGGTTCCTGAAAGCCTATTGAAACGAATCTGTTGTCAAATCTCATGTCAAGTGATTTGATTGGGTGTTGAACAACAGTCAATCAGTTCGCTTCAGTAAACATGAGTTTGGCAGCGTGTAGTTCATTTGGTGCTGATAAGTTTCTCAGAAACCAGTTGCTAATTATGATTAACACACTCATATGTTTGCAATATTTGTAAGTATGTGAGAACCATGTTCCTATTTACCAAATGAATGAATTTACCTGTTAATGCTTGTAATACTTTATATCTAAACGTAGTACAGTAGTATTAGTCTGGGTGCATCGTTCTCAAGTATATGAATTAATGTATGTATGTAAATGTTGTAAAACACTTTTTTTTTAAGAATACTTATGGAGTTTCTTGGTAGTTCTTCTCCATAACAAGCTACTTTTCCTAATGGACGGTAGAATCAAATATATTATTATTTTTAAATTTAAATTTGTGACTTACAAAAGTGCCGCTTCAGGGCCTAATTGAAATAAAGAGGACTTTGACATATTATAGTTACTTAGAGCAAATGCTATTGTACCGTGATAGACAGAAACATACTCAGTAACAGAAATAGGAGACTATCCTTTGCTCATCAGCAAGTCTTTTTTTTTAATCTTAACGTGAAACCTTAGATACAGAAAGCTTTAAACTAGCCGTCATTTCACCTGAGGAAGCTTCGGATTGTCAGCAAGTTAATTTCAAGTTCTCGTCACCTAAGTTTTGATATTAAGATTTTTATAGAATAGTACTACAGGTTCGAACTAAATATTTTTATGACTCGCAGGCTCTAAAAACCCTCTACTATAAATACTAACATAAGCACTCCTCGTTAGTAAGTCACAAAATGATCAGGTGGTCGGTAGTTCACATAATTGCGCTATCTTAGTCGTTTATACCTTGTTAAGCTTTAACTAATTGTCGGGTATTACGTAAAACAGACAAACAGCGCTGCTGTGCACTTAAGTTTTAAATTACAATGTAATGTACAGTAAGTATAACGATTCCACTGGCTATTTTAGTCTTATGTTTGTTTGAAAATTTATGAAAATTACCTGGAAGAAGGTTACCGTGTTCTAGATTTGAGTGTGTTGTGATTTCGTTTCCTTTTGTGTGGCATATTCTTTTTGAAATATTGAGACGTAATTTCTATTGTGCAGTTGTGCTTTGCTTTTTTAGTTATTTGAACTACTAGCTTTTGCCAGCGGCTTCGCCCACTTGAAAAGTGTTTTCTTATCCCAAGGGAACATTATACCGGGATGAAAGCTTAGCCTGTATGCTAGACTATAATTTCTTTCTGTGCAAAATTTCATCCAGATCCGTTCAGCCGTTTTAGCGTGATTGAGTAACAAACATACACACAACCTTCCAAACTTTCGCATTTATAATATTACTAGCTTTTACCCGCGGCTTCGCTGGCAGTGAAGCCATTTTTTTAATAAAAAGTGTTCTATGTTACTTCTAATACCTCCAAAAATATATGTACAAAGTTTCATGATGATCGGTTCAGTAGTTTTTGCGTGAAAGCGTAACAAACAAACTTACATTCACATTTATAATATTAGTATGATTAGTAAAAAGTAAGTTAAGATACTCGAATAAGTAGCTAGTTTAAATTTTTGTTTGCTGGGACATAGGTAAAGCAAGAAAAAATGCGGGAACGAATCAGTGAATAAAAACATGCCCTATATAAATCACACACGAAAATAAACCCATCCAACGACCAACAGAAATCACATCATCAGAAAAAACAAAATCAAAAATATTTACTTCTGTTCCCACCGGGTCACGTTTTCAACTCAAATTGTACGTATATTCACGTTCAGTATACGAAGGGTTATTGAATCAGAGTCGTGCCAGCTCGGGCCAGGCTCCTCCCTCGGGCTTGATACACCCTGGCACGACATATTTCACAACTTTGTAGTCAAAAGTACTTTGGAACTTGTAGAATTTACAAACAACGAACGTATAACATGAGAAGGAGCTAATTATGTAGAAAATTTTAGGATTTTACGAAAGATGCCGAAAGAAAGTTTTTGAGGACGTGACGTATTTGGGTACAGATTTTGAAAGCATGAATTTTGCCAAAGGTTATAAGGAAATATTATAAAAACATTCTAAATACATACATTGTTTTATTGACTGATACCTGTCCCCTAGCCAAGTTACAAACGTTTCGTATCAAATCTCTTTCTACAATCGCCTTCTATTTGTATGGTCTGACCACGAGATTTAACGTTCAGATGTGTCATTCCCATACATTGCATTGGCTCGTTTTCTACTAGCGTTATCGTTTGTAGATTGTCAACTTGGCTACAGGTGCTAAATATTATTCCTTGGAACTGTATTCTTTACCAAACTAAAGGTTTTTGAAATAACATTATGCACCTTGGAAAAGCCAGTCTTGAGGCAGGAGTACCCATAGCAGACTTGTCTATTCAAACCGATTATAAAGCTTATTCCGATTAAATTTTGAAGCCGAGATATCCTTTTGTTATGACGACGAGATAACCAAAGTCTAATTATATAGACATTACGCTTGACATGGATCCTTGACAATTCTTTAATATGTATGTATATCTCTTTTGTAGAAATACACACTTACGAAAAGAGTAGGGTTACCCATTAGCAAGGGATTTGAGGCAGAATCAGACACGAAAAAATTTGATGACGGACGGTTCCCACGACGAATCCTAGCTCTTATTTATTTTCTCAGAACAGTTCTTATTATTGCTGCGACTCGAATTTCGGTCGACAGATCGTGATTCAGAATCTATAATAAAAAATGAGTAGGTAAATTCATTGAAAATGTTGCTTAGAGAAACCCGGAAGTATTAGTTAATTAATTTTTATCGAATTTTTTATGCAGCATACATTTTTTATTAACAGACTTTTTACGAATAAAATACCGTTTGTTGAGCAGCGGATTGATCATTAGACGTATGTTATGAATCAAAAACACACACACGTAATAAATAATCTCGTTTCATCAAATCTCTTCCGTCCGGAGTCACGTCAAACGAGTTTTCACAGATGTTACGTATTTCTCTTTCTTCGAATAAAAACCAAATCATATGTAAATATGTAAATTATGCAGGAATCTCGACCTCTCAGATTATCTATAGCATAATTTAATGGTGTTATCTTTTTTTTGCGAATTCACCACCTCGACCGGAATTTAAAATTCAAAACGACGGAATTACCGCTAAGCGAGACCATAATACGGAGTACATGATATGTAAATTGGGGTATTTAGATACACATAAATGCATTGGGACAGTCCTATTATAATGAAAATAAATGTGTTTACGACAGCTGTGTGTTTGTAGAATAAAATACAAACAACTTTAGGAAGATTGGTTTACGTCGAAGGAAACACAAGAAAGTGAGCCCGGAAGAGACAATGTAGACTGGAGTTCTTGAACAACAAAACAATAAACTTTAAAACTAGCTGAAGATTGCTAAAAGCCAGTAACAATAAAGAAAGACTTTCCCAAAAAGTGGATGATTCTGAATACGAACATTTAAAATTTTTGCTCCTTTATACTCGACATTTAATTGCTTGAGGCTTCATACAGGAAAATGTACCTCGGTTTGGTTTGCTTAAAGTTTTAAAATTCACAAGAGTAAGGGGAAAAGTGGGTGTGGGCGTTTATGCCTATTTTATGTTTAAATCATAATGTACATAGCAACGGAAAAGGGTGAAAGTTTATGTAAGGGTGCCGGTGTAAAAATGGGTAACAATATGATACTTTACTGAAAGAGCCTCGTTGTTGACAGTTTTTAAAAAGGTAAGCTGACAGTTCGTTGCTAATAAAACCAAAATACCAACATAAATTGTGTAAAAGCTGATATGTCAATAAGTTGACACATCGGCTTTTACACAATTTTACTTTTTACCACTTACCACATCATAATCATCAGCTCTTTAATGTTCCCACTGCTGGGACACAGGCCTCCTCTCTGTGTGAGAGAGAATGTGCCTTAACCCACCACGCAATCTCAGTGCGGGTTTGTGGATGTCACATGTCTTCGAATTTTTGGTTCTAGGATATGCCGGTGATGAAATAATATTATACACAAAGTAAAGCGACTGCCTGCCACCGCTACTTACCACATAAAGAACAATAAATATCCAAGGGTGATAACAAGAAAATCTTATTCGGGCAACTTGCAATTCGGCATATCCTGCATGAATAAATGACCTATCCTCGGATGTATACCGAGAAACAAACACAAACTCAAAATAAAATGATTTCCCTGTCTATTCAGTTCTGTGTGCACACAAATAAAACAAACATGCCCGTTTATTGATCTATCTAAAACTACAAAGCCATATCGAAAACATTTCAAAATCCAACGTCACTCAAATTTCATGTGGAGCGGATAGCTGTCAGTGGCAGATTTCAGCGATCCACGTTCAGATAGACAAGCTCAAATATAACTAACACTAGGCCTAGTTCAGGGTGATCGCGCGGTAGCGAGCGCGGTTTTGTGGCCGTAATGTACCGAGTTGTTTGGATAGACGTGTTTTGATACAGGGTAAAACAAAAGACGAACATTGGCTTGCAAGATCGCTCAGTTGTTTTATTCCGCAAGACGTATGCTGTAGTCACTTCACTATACGGACACAAACAGCGGCTTCATTATGTTCGAAGTTTTGCACCTGCCTAGTACCGCCCAAACTCTTCACCTTAGACTAACACGAAAATAACAAAGCCTTTCAGCCTATACAAAGAGGATTATTACCCGTCGTATTCCCTGAAAGAAACTCTTAGAAAACAGTAGATTTACCTAAGCATACATCGTACCTGTATCAGTGCTTTATTTCCCCGTAAAAGACGGCGCAGATTTGGCCAGACGCTTTTATGTAAGTAACACAGAATTAGCATTCCTTACGAAAGGAAACGTGGAAAAGATAAAAGGAAATGGAATTGTACATTAAAGAGTCGATTGAATAAGTTTCGTGATGTATTCAAAGAGACGTAATGTACTGTTTGGGTAAGGTTTCGCCAAGTGCGTGTTGGACGCACATTTATTTTAGTCTACGCCGAATTTGAAACTAAAGGAATACAAATTGTATTAGAAGATTTATGGCCGGTTTCTGATATAGTTATTTGAGGTTAAGAACGAGTTGAGTATTTGTCAAACTATACTTTAGCCCGAAAATCTGTCAAAATCTGGCCCTAAAGTAGGGTTTGACACGTTCTGAACCTCAAATACTTAATTCAAATAATTAATCGGTCATTACAATGCTGAGTTAAAATTAAGGGTGAGGTAAACGAACGTAATTTTATGAGTTGTGAGTGGCGTTTTAGATTTCGCGTAATTTACATTCTACTGGAATATTTCACTCATTTTGCGTCACCATGTGATACAAATGTAGTATGAAACCGAATGCAGCGTAGATTCCGCGACTTATTTTACGCGACTCACAGCTCAATAAATTAGGTTCGTTTGGCCTCACCCTAAGATTTTGAAATGTATACACCTAGGTATTGGTTAAAAAAGTCAATAAATAACTTTCTCCGAACTGAAAATACGCGTGACAGTACATTTTGTTCTATTCAGAAGCGGGCGAAATCAACTATTCCAGTTGCACATTTTTGTTAATAATCTTTAATTTTCATCTAATGGCATCATTTCAACTGCCTGTTGCATTGGTTGTTACGTTTCCTAGAATTTTCTTCGCAATATATTTCTTATAATAAAAAAAAATAAAAACGTTCTTCGTTTTCTAAAATTCAAATCTTCGAATTCGAAGTTTTGTTTTGTCGTAGAATCGTAAAGCATCGCTTCGGCCGCAGTGTTTCTGACAGGCTGCCAGTCGGCTCAACATCTTTTGTCGTCTGCTTTTGTTTTATTTAACAGAGATTTATTGAGTTTCACAATAAACGAATACATTATATTCTGAGCTAGATCCGATTCCTGTGATATTATAATGGTCCTGTTATTGATAACTTAGGTTAATGTCTATACGTATTTATTTAAAGTGGTTTGTAGATATCCTTTAATTAAGTGTACGAGTATTTGGGTTTATTCTGTTAGTTTCATATCTAAACTAAGAAACTGAACAATAGGTCGGCTTTATGTAGCCGACGAAAGAAAAGGAGGAGGTTCTCAATTCGACATATATATTTTTATATATGACCACGCACAACTTTTTATATAATGGTCCGGTTTCTAAAATTCTGAAAGAGTATACCCCAAAGTTGGTCCCATTTAAATTTCAAAAATAATATCCACCCTAAAGGTAGAAAAAAAAATTATTGATAATTTTCCCACCGAAATTTCAATTGTCAACCGATTCTGTTGAAATTATGTAAGCTAAAAAGCGAATGAATTCCGAGCGCCACCATTTGGCGCCACCTGCTGCTATGATGCTAGACAAAAACATTTTTTTGTTTTTTTGCTTTTGAGTTTGCTATTTCGTCGGTTTTTTTTTTTGGTTAAAAGTGTTTTTTTTTAATACTTAGGTACAGGTATGAATTATTTTCTGCTGAATTTCTTTATATATAGAGGTATACAGATATTGAAACATTTAACTATTACGCAATGGACATAAACACATGATTAAATTAGTATAATATCAACGAAGTATTTTAAATCAATTAAAAACAAGTTTTATATGATACTCATGCAATTACGGATAATTCTGATTATAATCGTAAGTAATAATTTTCTACTAAGATTCGCTATAAAATTACATAAAATAAATATTTATTCCTTGCAGTAAAATTATAGAGCTATTTAAGGTAATTAAAAAGTAATTAAATGCTTTTGCGATGTACAAGAAAAGCATGACTTTCGATTTTCCCTAACGAAGCAACTATTGATGTGGATTTTAATGGATCTTGAAATATAGCAGGTAAATGTTTAAATAAGATACTCTATAATAAGTACGTTTTAGATGATTATGGTCTTTACTGGTATTATGGTAAATATGGACCATAATCATGAATCCAAATGTTTATTTTTATACCTCGTGACACATCTATAAAACTGTTGACATTTAATTCAATTATGGGTCCACATTTTGATGGTTATAAAGCTTTTTAACTGTTTACTAGCTGTCACCCGCATATAATTAATACATTCGCCAATATTTTTAAAAATAACAGCATATTATGTGTTTTCTGATGTATAAGCTATATTTCTGTACGTTTCATAAAAAAAAATCGTGCAACAGTTTATGGTTATGTTATATATGGTTTTTTCCGCAAGGCTAGCTAACTTACAGTAGCAGAAACAAATCAATTTGAACCGTATTCATAAAGTAACATTAAATTGGTAAATAAGTAAGCACCTGAACCCCTTAAAACCACCATCGACCATCCCAATGAATCAATACAGAACGTAAAAGAAGAAAGAAATATGAAAAACTCGTATTTTCTATACTCTAGAGAAAAGCTAAAAGGGTTGTAGTAACTTAGAGGTTTTTTCATAATATTGCTAACTTAGGGGTAGAATATGGAAGACGGTCAGTTCCCTAAGCTCGCATACATTATAAGTTTGATGTTTGCAAATTGAGTATTTATGTACGTCGCCTACAGTAGGAGCATGAGGAATATGTCAGAGACAGAAATATGGTGAAAGGTATTCGAAAAGGCATTATTGATGGTTCAGCTGCCGTGCATGATTTTGGAGCTTTGAGGGCTTTAAATCTGTATTAAGTACACCAATAGCAATACATACATGACTATCCGAAGGCAATATAGCAACTGAAAGATGCATCATGGAAAAAAATAAGAGAGATGGGACGCTTTTTGGTTGAAATTATGATGATGGTGAGAAAAAATATAAATTGCTAGGACGGAAATGAAGGAAAAAACTATACTAAATATGTATCTATTGTCTGTGTAATAGTGGTAATACTTTTAATAAAAGCATATCTAGTAATACTGGAAATATGCATATCCACACACATAGATTAACTTTTTGAGTGAGCCTGTCAAAAAAGTAATAATTTAATGAAAATATTTTCCCATTCCATCTCATCACCCATTTCATCGTTCAAACACATCTTTTGATAATGCAGAATCCACACAGGCACATAACGACAGCAATTAGTCAAGGGTCCTCGAGGACTCTTGAAAAGATGACTAATTGCTGTCGTTATCAAAATCTACTTGCAATCTCAAGTAGATTCTGCAGTATCAAAATCTACATGAGATTGCAACCAATACCTCCAAAGTAAACAATGATAACGTTGCAAACGGTAGCCCGACCTTATCCAATTGAAAATGTAACACGGTGCACCGGAATTCCAATAGCTTTGATTCCCAACACGTGCAGTTTCAAGTGGCTTTTCTCGTTAAATTCAAGGTTCTGCACAAGGCCTGTATAAAACAGTGTGTCGTCTTTTACAGTTTGTAGTTCAACAAAGCCACAAGCGACGACCGTGGTTAAAACTTTAAAAAGCTTTATGTATGTGTATTCTTCGCGAACTTTTAGAACTTAGTAGTTGTCGGCCGCATAAGTTTTAAGTGTCTAAATTTATGCACATTGTTCGAAAGTGGCTTCCACTGAAGTGACTATGTATCTGTTTGTTGGAGCCGCTAAGGTCTTTATTGGATATTTTTATAGAAGTTCGAGATCCTTTGAAATTTTTGTATTATATTAAGTGACGGTCGTGTTGTTTGTCGCTGGTGCAACTAAGCGGCTTAGAAGCGTCGCAGCGCCGGCATCGGTAATAGGAGTATGGTTGTTAGACTTCAGTATAAGTTTCTGAGAAGCTTATTGATATACCTACTTTTGTTGGGAACCTGTTAAGGGTTCTTTAAGTAAGGTTTCCTTTTATACTATAAATGATACTATAATGTCTTAAATCCTATGTTAACTAAGTACTTTTTTGGACGTCCAAACTGTGACTCCAAAGTGTTCGATATCGACTCCTTGGGGTCGAATCGAAATCGGTTTCCCGGGGTTTGACATTAACAAAAACTGATCTTGGGGGTCAATGTGGTCTAAAAATCGACCCCTATTAATTAACACAAGTTCTTATTTAAAGCTTTCAAGATACTGTATAAGTTGTGTTACGTGTACCAACTAGTTATAAGGACGACTGATATTTTAGTGGGAAGTATCATTGTTGTACTTTTTATGTTATTTTCTTCAATAAATAATTACCTGCTTAAGTATTTTTACGTAATTTGTATTAAAACTAGAGATAGGATTTTTAAAGTATGGTATGGCTATACCATACTTTAAATTATAGGGGTCTGAGGTAATAGTTCATTTTGGCAAAGAGGTCTCTTGCCCAAAATAGTTTGGGAATCCCTGGTCTAGAGCCCTCTGTTTTTTTTCTAGTAAAATGTAAGGGATTAATCACGTGACATTTGCGCTTGATAATCTCATACATTTTTGACATTTATTTTTCTTTAGTTTTCGAGTTCGTTGTTAAAATGTCAGTTCTCTAGGGCCAAAACAGGTTGATGTCTTATTTTCACTGTGAAGCGCGCAATTATATCTTAATTGTAGATATAAATGGTTGTAGATATAATTTCTACAGCAGAGAGAATTCGCATGGAAACATATTCTGTCTATCTGTTACCCATTTCGCTGCTTCTCTGAGGTCCCATCTACATAATATCATCCAAACTGAATATTTATTCTGTAGTTAGAATAATGTGGAAGCCGAGCATCACAAAGTATTCGTCACAGCTGACGGTTACTGCTTTGAATAATTACAAAATAAATGTCTGCCCATTAGAGAGAAATTCTATTTGCCATCCTTTAGACTAAACAGAGTTTTTGAAAAAAAAAAATAAACGGGTGAGAATAAATTGATGAACCGACAAAAAATTTATAATATCACGATGTTTAAATAATTAAATAAACCAATCAGCTCATAATTAAGTAGCAGCACGTAACTAGTTCAAGAAATTCAAAAGTGAAATTGCGAAATGAATATCAAACGAAGCCGGAGTAGGTAACTTTTGCATTCATCTATAAATTGACAATGGGGCCGGAGTCTTGACAGTCTTACTTCTGAGAAATACGAATGAATGAATGTGGCAGTTCTGGAAAAGGACTCCAACGATTTATAATACTTTGACTTAGAAAACAGAAAAGAAAATATTTTTTTAAATTTTCATTTCCATGGATTGGCAACTCCTGGCAACTCCTGGCAACGGTCTCTCCTCTTCCATTCTCTATTTTGTGTTTCATTCGCTTCATGTTTTTTTTACCAAGTATTATATTTTTCTTCGTTTGTCCTGAAATCTTGTTTGTTTGTGCCCAATAAATGCATTTTCTTTCTTCTCTTTTCTACAGTCCTTCGTCATTTCTGACGTTGTTTTTCCAAACTGGCGGTTGATATTTTGACCTAAAATCGCCATCAAGCGATAAGTCGGAAGATAGACAGTCGGAAATTCTAAAATAACAGTTATAATTTAGCGTTATGGGAACACGCAGTTATGCTCAGATATTTATATTTGAACCGAACAAAGATTGCCTTAATAGTTTACTGGTCGGTTAAGAAATGTATAGAAGCATTTTCATGTGCCGGCAAAAAAGATGTTGATCTTCTCTAAGCACAAGCACTAACATTTTGGGCTGTGGTGGTTCCGCGTTCCAAAAGGATGATTCACAAATTCTTGTAAACAAATTATTTTTATTTAAAGAACAGTTCGAGAGATCATAAGCCAGTGAAAGGTCGGTCAAATGCCTTTCAGAAACTCGTACGAGGCTCCCAATAACATCCCACAAATTACATAACACGGGTGTAACAAACTAACACACATAAAGTAGCAATAAACGCGATACTTTAACACCTGTATACACTGCAACTTCTGTTAACCCAGCAACAGCGATAATATGGGAAATCCCACCTAATAAAGATAGGGATTTGCTGAGCAAAGCTCATACAATGCTATTTGTTCCGCTATTTTTGGCGCAGATTTTGAATTAGTTTCCTGCCGGAGCTTTCCTTTGAAA
This sequence comes from Orthosia gracilis, assembly GCA_947562075.1. Lineage (NCBI taxonomy): Eukaryota > Metazoa > Arthropoda > Insecta > Lepidoptera > Noctuidae > Orthosia > Orthosia gracilis. Next base: position 33,818,195 of record OX387266.1, read on the forward strand.
CTGATAGAGTTCAAAGGAAGAACATGAGAGGATTTGCCTCGTAATTGAAGGTATGTATGCAGTACCGTTCATAATTGATTAGCCTTGAGATTTACCGCATGCAAAACGTTTAACTTATCGCGTTTCGGTTTGATTATGAATAGAAACGTGCTGTTTCTAGTTTGCGCTTAATTGCGCGTTCTTAAAACAAAAATGAAATCTAGCCTCTGAATAAACATGTAACAATACAAGAAAAGTTTCACACAACACATTTTCACATATTTAATATACATGTCAGAAGCGACCTTCAGGAAGGTCCTTTCTATTTATACCATTCCCATATTGATGTTTTTATTTAACTCACTGCGAGTTCTTTTTAAATTCCCTTTGTGCTCAAAGGACACGGTCCAATGAACATGGGATAGTAAACGGAAAGTGTAAGAGGATTTAGCAGGTCAAGGGACGCGAGGGGACGAAGCTTTTGACCTCCTGAGATGGTCAGAACGTTTGTGTAATGGAAGTCCGGACTTTGACTTGCATTCTATATTAAGTAGGGGTAGTTACCCGGGACTTTAAACTTAAGAATATGTAGATTTGTTTTTGTTAGTTTGTTTCAATTTTCTTGCGTTGAGAGTTTTATTTGTTGAATAATATTAGGATGGATTAAATTATTCTGGTGTCTATGTAAGCTTACGTGAGAATTTTGACTACAAATGTATGACTAAGAAATGGAACAGGCACGTTTAACAATACGGCATAACGGTGGATGACAATGCAGAACAAGTAAGAATTAAAGACGATCAAACTCTTGTGCTATCGGCAAATCTAAAGTTGGGGCCGATAAATGTTGGAATCTAACAGTACCTATGTGAGCAAGGGCTACAAAATATTTATAGAAATTAAAATGGAATGGGTAGGTAATATAAAACTAATCTAAAACCGGAACAAAGTAACAATAATAAAGTAGCCCACTTGTATAATATACTTTTGAAACGGACCTACAATGTTGCTTAGCCACAAGTAACAAGCTCGATTACGTTCTATTTATACGAGTTTGAGCCATAAAATGTAGCCGTCGGGAACAATGTGTTTCTACAAAGTAAGGTGAAAAGCATTCTACATTACCTAGACTAAATTAGCCAAAATATTGCGGGTATCTAAAAGGACTCATGACAACAGGGTTTCTAGACTATTACTTACTTTATCCTAGTCAAAAACCGTCCCGATCCTGTGCACAGTGGTCCAAAACTCGAATGGAAACGAAACAAAAATACCACTGAACGGTTCTCTTAGACACAATACGATGATTGCTTTTCACACAACAGGACTGAACTATTTATTTAAACACAGGCTAACAGGTCTTTCATTCACTGTCAAAACTTTCGGAAGTTGTGTAGGGGAGCTGAATGATGGTGGCACGTGAGGTTGAGGTCGGACGCCCGCTCGCCGGCCGGCGTCGACGTGGGCCGCGTACTGTCAAACTCGAGCGCTCGACGGCTCGAGCCAGCGAGCCAGCTGGTCCCACATCTCCGGCGCTCTAGCGGACGATTCCACAACTAACAGCCCCCGAGGGCCAAAGCGGCACAACCTGATGGGAGCCTTTTTTAAGTTTGAGAAAAAAAATTACAGTAGGTGAGGAGTAACTTGATTTAGATAGTGTGGAAGCTTGAAATACCTAAACTTTTTTTCATAAGCTTTCGGAAGGATAAGCCATTCTAAACTTAATCGGTAATTTACATGAAAGCGCTAATTCTAACGTACTCCTATGGTGGTACGATTATGTAATTCCTAATTTTGTATCTATGCAAATTATTATAGCCTATTCCAAACCAAAAACTCCTAACAACAATACCAAAATTCACTTCCTGAACACCATAAAGTCTCACAAAAATCTCATTTCCATAAAAAATCACATTTAACTAGGCAAAACAGCATACTTACACCAGTTTTACCATGTTTCCATAAAAGTTACTTGTCAACAGAAACGTGTATTCACAAAAGATTGTAATATGGAGTTATCCACCCACGCATCGCGGCTCCGCGGTAGGATCGCGATGGCGGCGGCGGGGGCTTGGGGGGAGGATATTGACTCGCGGCGCCGCCAATGCGCATGTTCTGAATCATGTGTTTCTGTTTTTAAGCTGTACAAACACTGTATAAGAAAATTATCGCTAATAACCACGCCGACAACTAAATCCCTTAATACGGCGCCCAGATTTCTCAGATCCAGTTTTTGTGTAAGAAAAGTCAAAGGTTTGCGCATTGGGCGTAAAGGTTATAGACGATTAGACGTAGACTGACGGCCTTGACCTCGTGCGTAATTAAGCGTTGTATTTTGCAGTATTTTATTACCGTTACATATACTGTTGGATGCTAATTTATCATGTAGTAGTCACTAAACATAACCAGTTTTGTGTCCATTCACGAAATTGGAGTCGAAAGTAAATTAAGCAGAATGCAATAGAAATCTGATTTGTTATTTTCAAGTTATGTGTGAGAAATCAAAGAGTGCAGACAAGCTCGTAGATGCAGACATGTCTGAGTGTTGGCTTTGTGCCAGCATTCCGGAGTTGTCGTGCGAAAGTCACTTTTTCGTCGGTTTTCGCCTTCTACGGCGACAAGGCAGTGGAATAAAGGAAGCAATTACTTAGATTTATGGAATTCGAAGGAAAAAGTCCGTGTTTCAAGCTCAAAAAACTGTTTTTCCATTATAGAACGTTTATGTTATTCATCGATGTTAGGGGAATGTGTTTTTTTTGCCTTATGTACATTGTTATATTTTCTCAGGCCTTATTCTAGCACCATATATTCTCTGTTAGATGCTTAACCCAAATTGCATCTGAATAGCAAAGCTGTTTGGGCAATCCAATTATTTTCGGCGATGCTATGTATTTTGTTTGTAAACAATAGGTACAAACAAACACGTAATTAGATGTTAACAGATGTGTCCTATATCTATGTAGGTACTCTACAGTACCTAAGATTGTATAAAAAGATATCTGTATTTATTTTAATAATTGATAAGGTAGTTATTAAAAAGTTTTTAGCCTTTTAAATTATTTGAAAACAACTGAACGGTGTTCTACGCATTCATCATTCAAAAAATGAATATCTTCTGCTACCCGGATATAATAAAGATGAATCACAGACAGTGTACCAGTTTAATAACAAACAATAACATTTCATAACCCGTTAACCGCTACTGCTGCCCAACTTTCTTAGCGGTGAGTTCAGTAAACAATTCAGACTTTACAAGACTTGCTGACTCTGAGCAACACAATTTTTCCGTTAGATGGCGCTTGAAACAGTTCTATCTTGAAACCGACCAATCTTGTTTAACTTGAGAACTTGAATGGAAAATAGAGTGCGCGGGTTAAGGCAGATGGCGCCACTTCATTAGTTCATCATCTTCAGCCAGTATTCAAAGTATAATACTGGTCAAACATTCAAACACACCAGAATACCGATGAAGTTTATTTTAGATGTATGTTTATATGTTTTAGTACAAAATATAACTAGAATTTACCCGTCGCGTCGCGTCATGTTTGAAAATACCTACACTTTTTTTAATGTCGTGACGGTCATAAGTATGAATACGTCGTGTCTTTTGACTTTGAGTAAGGTTAATGATGTAGAAGACGGTTCATTAAGTCACAAAAGGATAAAACAAGGCTTGTTGGTAATTAAGATTTTTATTATTAACACACACAGCTGCAATGTATGACAGTAAAGAGGAAATTGCTAAGATTGAAATGTCACGTTTTCAGTTTTTTGAGAAGATTAAGTGACAAGCTGAACACACTGGCGATGATGACCAAGGACCTAATTTCAGCGAATATATCGCGAAAAAATTATGTTGTTATTGCTTTAAGTACTCGAAAACAATATTGAACATGTGAGAATGCAGTTACTAATAGTGATAAGAATTATTGTTTACCTTTCATGACATCCGCGAGAGCAATGGAAGTAGGTCGACTTTATTTACTAACAACATACCTATTTGTAAACATCTTATTTACTGATCATGCAATCAGTTCAATGAATGACCATGAACCAAATTGTTGACAGAATCAGTGTCATTGAAGAGTCAGTCCCCCCTGGGATTGACGCACAGAACATTGCTATGTAATGTACCTATACTTAGTACCTACATGTTTAGAATTCTGCGTCTACATAGGTGCAAATGCTCCCCATAACAAATTCTCATATTACAGCTACCTAGTAAACGTCTCACTGTAATTTTGGTGTTTGTGAATTAAACAGTGGTTTTCTCAAATATACACACCATATACACACCTATGTTAGTACGCCAAACTCTGAAACTGTTGTGTTCTGTTTATTGTTGGCACAGAAACAGTTCGTTAAAGAGCCAAACATAAAGCTTTTGCGCCTGACCACGATGACGAACGAAAGATTTAATAAAGGACACGATCTTGAGATGTTAATAAATGAATAACGAAAAGGAAGAACTATGAATCCTGAATGTTTTCTTAAACAATAGTTTGGCAAATAGACCTAGCAAGATTATGGTAAGTGACAACCAAGTGCTAACTCTAAAACCAAGCAAGCAGTTCTTCATTTATTATTTCAAAATAGCTTTTAATGAAAGCTTTGGTTTCATGAATATGGTAAGAAATCATAGCACGAAGTGATTGACGCGGAAAAGTTCTACTAACTTTGTGCCAAAAATAAATTATTTCGTACCGGAGCAAAGGGAACGTATTAATAAATTAAGAGAAGCCTTAATTGTTGAATTGTAGGGCAAAGCCCTATTCTCTTATAAGATAAGGAACGTTTATTGATCCCTACGACTGCTCAAGGTGTGTTAATTTAAAGCCATTCAATTGTTTTGCGAATATATTTTCTACAGAACAGAATCTATGAAAAAGCGTTATCCCGTCGTTGTCGCTTTGGCACGTCATGTCTTTCCGGAGACTATACGGCTTTTCTTCAACATAAGTTTGAAGGTCGTTGCGGAGGTTCAAGGGTGCGATTTCTTGGTTAGACAGTAAATTTCATGGAGTTTGGTGGTAGCAACCCAGATAGGTACTTATGTACCCACCCAACTCGAATACTTTATCATAAGAGACTTTACAAACCCTGGTAAAAACCAGGGTCTATTCATATCGTTGGCACCTAAGTACAAACGGCTATCTACAAAATTACTAGTTTTTAGGGGAGCGTTTTTAACGCGAAAATGTTATAACTTCTCCAAGAACAATAATTGCTTTTTCTTTGCGATAGTTAATTAATACGGTATTGTAAACTAAATCAATATAATAAATAACTAAATCTATTTGTTATCGTTTTCTCGCACAAACATCAGTATAATTTATTTCTTATAATACATATGTTTTTTTTTTATAATGTATTATTACGAAATATAGATTTAAAAAAAAACGAGATTGGTGGAATAATTAAGTGCATTTTTGCACAAAGTGCATTAAGTGCGTTTAAAACACACACGTGGACAACTTCTTAGGTGTGAGTTTGTATTTTTATTTCGTCAAAATAGGGTGTATATGCGCGACAAAATACTAATAAATAATGATATTTTATGAAAAAAAAAAATATATCACTAAAGTAAAGAATTCTGCATTTAATTATGCAAAAAAAAAAACAAATTATAGTAAAAAAAAGACTCCCAACTGCAAAAAAATAAATAACTAAAAAGAGAAAAACAAATACGGGATATAATTTATACATTAAATATTATGAGGTAGGTACTGCAGGCGGGAACGAACAAAAATTATGGAAAAACCGACCAAAACTTCGCTTTTTGTTTTATTATTAATTTGTTTGATTTCAGTCTTTTTAGTTTTATTAATCAACGAATTCTCCATACAAGTTTTGTAGTAAAAGATTATTTATTTTGCTATCAGAGTTACGCTTATCTTGAATTTGTGCAATAATAGAAACATAAAAGTGTTACAATATAAATCTTTTTGGAATGGCTTTTTTAGTAGTTTTCATTTGATACCCATTGATCACCCAAAAAGATTGAATAACCCCCTTTTTAGGGGGAGCCGCCATTTAAAAAAAATATAGCCTATGTCGCTCCCACAATTGAGACGAATCCAACGACACCTCATAATATGTTATAATCGTGCTGTAGAAAGGGACACATAAACACACGCTCGAAAAACATAACCCTCCCGCAGTCGGATAAAAAGTGAAATTCGCAAAAACGCTTATGTTTTTTCGTTCTTTGCTGCCGTCGATATGTGCCTACCCCGTTGAGAAGCGCAGGTGTAATGTTATGATTGAATACCCCCGGATCAAGAGGACTTTCAATAATAGAAAACTGCTTTTCTATGTACCAAAGTATAGTCAAAGTTTAGTTTCATAAAATGTTTCATACAAAGGCTCAGTTACAGTGAGCGATAAATCATTGATAATGGCGGGTAATGTAATATTAACATAACTTTGCCCTTCGACCGTATCCGTATCTCTCTCTCGCATAAAAAGCATATATATTTTTAGCTTATCAAAGTGTACACGATGATATTTACTATATACTTATTTACTCATATTTTCTTATATTTACTTCATCACCATTAAATCAGCCGAAAGACGTCCACTGCTGGACATAGGCCTCCTCCAAGAGTTGCCATATTGACCGGTCCTGTGTGTTCTGCATCTATCGAATCCCCGCAACCTTCACCAGGTCGTCGGTCCACATGTTGGGAGGCCTTCCAACGCATCGTCTTACGGATCGCGGTCGCCATTCCAGAACTTTTCTGCCCCATCGGCCATTTATTCTGGCAATTAAGTTTGGCAATTCTTGGGGCTATGTCGGTAACTCTGGTTTACTTGCGGATCTCTACATTTCTGATTCGATCACGCAAGGATACTCCGAACATGGCCCTCTCCATCGCCCTTTAGGTGACTTTTATTTACTTACTAGCTTTTACCCGCGGCATCGCTCGCAGTGAAGCCATTTAAAAAAAAAATAATATGTATCCTATCTTACTTCTAATACCTCCAAGAATATTTTAAATATTTGCATTGCTTATTTTTTCAGCTTGCTTTTTGACTTTCACTTTGACTTTGCTGTATTATGTATAGTATTTATCATTTTAAATCAATACATTTTTTTAATTTACGTAAACATATTTCTGTATTACACCCATCAAACTATCTATCACCGTGGGGTGATAGATAGTTTGATAGTTTAATGAAGATGTAAACGATCTCGTATCTCAATGTTAAGCTACTTAAGATTAGTTTTGATCTTGGGCTAACTAAATGTTTTGCAACCAGCTTTGGAAACGAGAAAACTAAATAGAGCAGGGATCGGTCACCAATTATTTTTATTTGGGTTTCGTTTTTTTAAGTAATATGCGATCGCCGGTCCGTAAGGTTTAACATATCGGATTTCTGATTCCGGTGCTCAGATTTTTCGTTTCTTTTAGTCATTTGACTCACGCTTTCGTGTTCGACGGTAAATATCTCAATCACAATAGTATTTTAAAATTAACCAAACGATAAAGAAATCAGGTCTTTTAAAACAAGACATCACCGATTCATAAACACAGAATATTTTCAGAACTGAAAGAAAATCTATTTTCTGGACAAGATGGAATGTTCACGTAACAGCAGCAGTAATAAAAATTCATATACGCGCCTCGTATAACGAATGTGCAGCATGTTTTGTCTCGCAAATGTGAACATAAATCTTGTGTATAATTACATATTTCTATAACAAATTAACATTGTGTAAAACAGCTTCATGTTTGTTAAATTATGTTTGTTACCTCAGAACTTTTCATTGGGTGAACCGATTTTGATGATTCTTTTTTTATTTGAAAGCTGGTGCTTGTCGTGTGGTCCCATTTAATTTTCATCAAGATCTGATGAAGAAGTTCGGAGAATTACATCAGAACTCTTCAATAAATGACGGCAAATCACTCGGGATAGATCTAATCGCATGTCTGTTTATTGTTTACACCATTTCATAACATAACATCACACTGGTACGCTCTAAAGGGGTACGCAGGTGTGAACAGTTCACCATGGTATACTCTCATTGCACTGGTTTCGTTTAAGTTTCATGTTATTGGGTTAATCTATTCTAGCTTCACTTTGGGCACTATACGCGTAGGTACCTAGCCTATAGAACTGGTCTATTATGTACCACAACTAAAAAGTGGAAAATAAAAAACTTTTCTACAAAAATTACAACCGACTTCCAAACAAACACTACAAAGTAAAAAATAACTTCAATTTCGGAAGTCGGTGTCAAAAAACGAAGAAACGAAAACAGAAACACCGACTTCCGAAATTGAAGTTATTTTTCACTTTGTAGTGTTTTTGTTTGGAAGTCGGTTGTAATTTTTGTAAAAAAGTTTTTTATTTTTTACTTTTTAGTTGTTGTACATAATGGACCAGTTCTATAGGCTAGGTACCTACGCGTATAGTGCCCAAAGTGAAGCTAGAATAGATTAACCCAATAACATGAAACTTAAACGAAACCAGTGCAATGAGAGTATACCAGGGTGAACTGTTCACACCTGCGTACCCCTTAAGAACGTACCAGTGTGATGTTATGTTATGAAATGGTGTAAACAATAAACAGACATGCGATTGGATCTATCCAGAGTGATTTGCCGTCATTTATTGAAGAGTTCTGATGTATTTCTCCGAAGTTCTTCATCAGATCTTGATGAAAATTAAATGGGATCACATGACAAGCACCCGCTTTCAAATTAAAAAAGAATCATCAAAATCGGTTCGCCCAATAAAAAGTTCTGAGGTAACAAACATAAAAAAAAATATACAGTCGAATTGAAAACCTCCTTCTTTTTGCGAAGTCGGTTAAAAATAATAGCAGGTTAAAAGTAAAGTTGGCACTCACTGAATTGAAACTTCGCGCCGAGGCTCCGTCTTTTCTCTCTCAACTTATTCCTGAGTATCCTCCTCTTCAAGCGGCTGAGTACTACGTCAGCTTCATCCACACTCTCCGAGGAGGAAGTATGAACGACTTGAAACGTGCCACTCACAGAATGTCTTCTCGTTTTCGTAAATACACTTGTGTTCCTGTGCTTATGCGCGATCTCTGATATGCCACGTCTATACATTTTCAAACGCTTCCTCATTTCAGAATGGACCGCATCGTCCGTTCCAATATTAATGAATTCATTGTCTGACGTCATATCTTCTATTTTGCAGGTGGGAGGCTTTTCAGAGGAGATTTTTGAAAATTCCTGACGCTTAGCCGGTTCGCGTGAATTTGGGGCATATTCAATTGTTCGCCGTCGATGTAGAGCAAACCAATCCGGATTACAGCTCACTCGAGCTCGTAAGCTTTTTAAGTAAGTGTTCAGGAAAGATATTTTATTGTGCGGGGGATTGTACACAACGCCAGATTTAGACCGTGCCAGATTCTCGTTTTCGAAAACGTTTTTACTGAGATTTGCGTCATTGAATGATCGAGATTTATGAAGGGCCAGATCAGGTTCATTTTCCTTGTTAGATGAAACTTCTTCGATAACCTGATCAATTTCACTTAATGAAGAAAGGGAAGAGAAGGGACTGTTCGGCGTATCAATTAAATTCTCGGAATGCTTTTCGAGATTTCCTATGTCTGTTTTGGACGTTTGATTTATACCGTTACAAGTTTCGTTGTCAGAACTTTTGTAACTGCTTATTTCACTCAGACCTTCTGAGTGAAGAGGGCTGGTCGCGAGGCTATTTGTTTGTAAATTAGTAAAGTTGTTTAATGTGAGTTTACTCGGAATGTTTGACACACTGTTACTGTTTCGTATAATATAGCGTTCATTAACATTTTTTATTTTATCATTAATAGCAAGCGGTGTTCTATAAACGCGAGTGTACACTTTATCGCCAGAAATTGTGTTATGCTTTTTTATAGGTTTTCTGGCAATTATGTGACGGAAATCTTTTTCTTTTAATGATTGAGATGCTTTCAGCAAAGAATCATCAAAGTCGGAGCTCTTAATAGATACGTTCTCATCATTTGTCTCAACGAGTAGATTTCCGTCGCAATCAAAAAGCTGTACTGTTGGAAATCTCATCCCAGGGGAAAGATTTCGCGTCCGCAATTCCCATTTTCTTTGACTCGGTTTTCTTAATTGTATGCGAATAATGTTATCGTCTATTATGGGACCGTCACTATCACTGGATTCATCTTTTCCCGCCATATTTAACTAATTTACTCAAAGAATCTGTGGCATCAGGAAATGTTTAAAATATTATGTGAACTATTGTCCACTAGACGAAATTGTTTGTTTACAGTCAGCTGTTCTTATACATTCTGGCGCCTTGCCAACCAAAACAATCCGACATTCACTTCAAAATAGCACCAATGTCAATTTTGTTTTCCGAACAGAAATAAATAATGTAACATGGTTAAAGACTATGTTCACATGTACAAGACACAGCACACCAGTCACTTTCACGCACTGTAAACTGATTACTGAACATCACACTGTAAGCAGGCGGCTCATGTTGAAAACGATTGCATAAGTTCGCGTGTGTCGATTGCGCGGAATTGCACCGTCTAATGAGTTCGACGTCGATGGTTTAATTTGTCCGCGTCGCAGATAGATCGCAGCATCGATTTTCCCTGGGGTCGAGTGTCGGGCCGGTGCGAGCGCGCAATTTCCTCTCCCGAGCGCTTTTCCTGCGGGAAGCTCTCTGGGAGGGCCGCGCGGGTTTTTGGTCGTTCGCGACTCCGGACATTTCTGCACTGAGCGCAAATATCTGAATAGTCGAGGAACTATAAATAGTGAACGAACGAGACGGCGATCTGGCTGGCTCCCCTTGAACCTAGTAGTACGAGCGGTGTTTGTATCGGACAACGTAATCTGTGACGCGTGTGCAAGTAACAAATGTTCGCACTGACACAGTTTCCCATTTGACCAGCCGGCGCGACCATATGCATTCGTGACTAATACTAGCGCAGATGGTCTTTATATAACCTCATGTAACGTTTCTTTGTATTCAAAGAGATTCACCTGCGTGAAACAAATTGTAATAGTTAAAACTTTTGAGATAATTCGCATCACAATTAAATTATGCAATGAGCCCATAATAGGTTGATTGAACAATGAATATGCGAGGCGATTTTTTGCTTGGAAGTGGCAATTTTATTTTTGAAATATTTCGTTCCAGACTTTTAAATATCTGACCTTCTAACATCGTTCAGTAGGGGACGTTTTTTTACCTCCAGCAGCGGAGTATTTCGATTAAAATTGTTGAACAAATTCGTGTGGGACGATGATTTTCATACACTGAAATTCTTGTGGGAGTATTTGACAGTTTAATAACGATGCGATAGTATCAGCGATTTTCATGGTTTCTCGCGGGAAGATTTGCATAACACGTACGTGAATATCGTATGAGTGCAAGTCACCTGATCTATTTATCTCTGTATTGTTTGTTTTCACAGGTAATGTCATGGGGCACTGCCCTTTATAACAATATGGGCTTCCATTTCAATTGAAAAATAAAATTTGAAAAGCCGAAAAGTATATTATGATTGCACTGTAATCGCCGCTGGAGGTTCCGTATACATTTGGTTATAACATAAGATAACATAATTCTATAATGTAAGAGAGTTTCATCTCATGATTTTATTATCTGCAAGAAGTTCTAAGTAAATAAATATCATAAAATTAAACAAAAAGTAGCATTGAAATCTTGCGTGACTGAAAATTATTTCAACATGAAACAATGTAACAATGGAACCTATTATAAGATTCTAGATTGTAGAATAATGAGCTATAAATGATCCATTTCCAATAGCTAATAAATAAGCCAATATTCTAGCCGTAGACTGTAAAATAAAATAAGTAAGGCTGTTTATATACTGATTCCAAGCACAGATAATATAATACTAGCATACAGATGCCTCATCCCATACAAAAAACTGTACCGACGTAACTAGCGTTTTTCGTCTGATAAAACTGATTATTTTTTTAAGAACATCGATCGCGTTCGGTTCCGTTCCACGAATATAGATGATGTTAGCAGTGACTTGCAAATAAAAGGGTTTACTCGGTTCCTGAATGCTTTCTTTTTAATTACAGCGTCTATTTGTTTTATAGTATTTTATTGCACATTTTAACAGTTTCGTTGTACCAAAATGATTTACAATACAAATTTAAAAATCGATTGGATGCGTGGAAATTTATAACCGCGCCATCTATTGAAATCAATTTTAAATGATCCATTCAAATTATCTTTGTAATTTGCATTAAAGGCCCAATACTCCTTAATTTTGTGCTTAGAAGAGTAAATTAAACAAGAACATTTTTTTTTATGATCGTCTCTAGAAAATCTTAATATTTCACATAACTCAATAACAAACCGAAGCTTATCACGCCATCTAATGCAATTTATCTGAACCAAATTTTCTTTCTTCGCGTTGAGTTCCCGTGGTCCAGGCCAGAATATCGGTCTGTTTCTCAAATTTAGTCTGAAGTCTCGTTGAAGCTGCTGGAAGAAGTTAGATAACTATACAACTTACTTCTGCCAGTGGCTTAAATTTTACCAATGGATCGTAAAACGGCCAAAAAAATTTTCCGTCCGGATCCACCTGGACCTGGACTATCCATGTGCCAAGTTTGATCTATATCCATTTAGCAGTTGATGCATGATCGATTAACAAACATCATACATTTACTGTAAAAACTTCAAATATTCTGTTTATACCAGACAAAACTGATATTCATAGTGAATCAAAGACCCAATACAAATACCTACAACAGTGTAACAAATAAACTTCATAAACCCTTGATATCCTGCGTGATTATCTCACAAAGGGGTGTTATTATTAATGGTCTACACACTCGAGAGTCCACGGATCATTGCGTCGGCAATAATCGTGGGTTCTTACCTTCTAGTAGTACAGATCACTTCAGATTTGTATATGTTACGGGCTAATGGTTGATTTGGTGAGGTGATCGAGTAAATAGTCCATTGTGAGAAAGTTATGTTCGGTTAGGATTGAGGATGCTAGTTGATCTAAGTGAATCTTATCTTATATATGAAAATAAATTCGTATTTTTTGCGCTGCCATACCGTTCATCTCATTGTGGTAAAAGTTTTTCAACTTATTGCTTGCACTTGCAGGAAGGTTATATGCATATTACGATTGACAACTCGCTGGGAACCAGCTAATCTATCTATATATATAAAAGAGAAAGTATGTATGAATGTTCCTTATAGACAACTACTATTATCCTGCTACTTTTTATCCCTGTATTCCCACGGGAACGGGAACTAAGCGGGTGAAACCGCGAAGCGTCTGCTAGTCTATATATATCTATCTGTATATATATATAAAAGAGAAAGTATGTATGTTCCTTATAGACTCCGAAACTACTAAACCGATTTCTAAATTTTTTCCACCGTTGGGAAGCTACACTATCCCCGGGTGACATAGGCTACTTTTTATCCCTGTATTCCCACGGGAACGGGAACTAGGTGGGTAAAACCACGGAGCGTCCGCTAGTCCCTAACTAATAAATGTTTACCTATTATTTGAAGGGCTTGTATTGTTGAAATATAGATACATAGCTACTGTAAAGGTTGCTTGCTGAAGAGGTTGGCAGGAAAATAGTTGAGGCCCTAGACATGTGACATTCTATCATCGAAAGCATGGCATTGTATGGGATTACATGATACAATGCCATGCTTTATATAACAAATTGTATGGGATTGACAAGCGATATCGAAAAAGCACGTGATCAATCCCTTACATTTCGACTAGCGCCTTCGCTGACATCGAATGACACTAGTCTAGAGAGCCTCGGCTGGATTTGAACTCTCATTAGAATTTCGAATTTGTTTTGTAGATATAGTAGAACCTGTTAATTCCGTCCAGAAGCTCTATACTCCATTTGGAATAACAATTATGTATGATAAATGGCATAAAAAGCATAAACCTGTTACCAAAACTAACTGATTAATATAGCTGCCATTTGTCATATCAAAGGGCTGTAAAATGGGATTATTTAAATGTCTAATGTTATCACAAATTGAGTATAGACAAGTGACATCGAAAGCGTCGCGATAGCAATTGGAATAATGTCAAAAACGGCAGCCGAATTGCGCAAGTGAATTCGGCAAGGCGAGGGGTTTGACCGCTATCAAATCGACCAATCACATGCGAGATGAATGACGCGATGTGGATTTCCATCTGTGTGATTGGTGGATTGCCAGTGGTCAAACCCTTTGCGTTGCCGATTTCACTTACGCAATAAGGCTGCGGGACTGCCAAGCGCTATCGAATAGTCACGTGATCAATCCCTTACATTTTATCATTTCGAACATCGCCATCGCTGACATCGAATAACACGTGTCTAGAGCCTCAGTTCAATTAAAAGATCTATTGAACGGTCCCAACAGTACTTAGTTCTTGTGAAGATATTGCATCATATTTGAAATGTCACTTGTATGATCTTCAGTGGATACAAACCCCGAGGAACAAACATATGCGTAGCCTACAGTCGTTCCGGATTTCAGTGTTTGTGCTTGGGAGATTTTGTTTGTTTCCCAAACACAGTGGTCCCACAATAGCAATACAAGAGTATTCAGTGTGGTGTGGAGCATCAATATTAAGAAACGAAATATCTGATGTACTCGTAAGCAGGATAAAATCCATACTAATAAAACCGGACAAGTGCGAGTCGGACTCGCGCACGAAGGTTCCGTACTATTATCACAAAAAACGGCAAAAAAAAACCGGCCAAGTTCGAGTCGGACTCGCGCACGAAGGGTTCCGTACCATTATTGCAAAAAACGGCAAAAAATCACGTTTGTTGTATGGGAGCCCCACTTAAATATTTATTTCATTCTGTTTTTAGCGTTATAGCGTAGTTATTTGCTGTTATAGCGGCAACAGAAATACATCATCTGTGTAGATTTCAACTGTCTAGCTATCACGGTTCATGAGATATAGCCTAGTGACAGACAGACGGACAGTGGAGTCTTAGTAATAGGGTCCCGTTTTACCCCTTGGATACGGAACCCTAATAATAAGTATCAAAGTCTGTTTGTCTGTTACATTTTCACGTTTAAACCGTTGAATAGATTTTGATGCTAGTTCGCACACAGATAGCCCTGCATCATGATTGAATAACTTCGAAGAATGGCGCGCACGTGCGTAACTGGCATTCATTGCTTCATAATATGTACAAAAATCCAATGAAACACGCAATGAATACTGTTGAGTTTTCAAAATGAAAGGGAGCGCATTTGCTTTCAGAATAGTTGCTGTCAGAATAGTTACACAATTAGAGTACTGGATTACGACAACGTATACTTTTCATCTTGCTACTAAGTTTCCTTAGTATAATACAACACTTTTCAAGTGGGTGAAGCCGCAGGTAGAAGCTAGTAAGAAATAAACTACGTAGGCAACTTTAGCTGACATTCAATATTCAAATGACACCAATATTGGTATTCAAAATTAGCTATTTGCGGTGGTTACACAAAATATATAATTGAAGCACTTTTTATAGTAACCACAAATGATGCAAGCACGACCCCGGATATTGCGTGCAAATGTTCCTACTTTGCACATAAAAAATTAATATAGCTGATTTTAAAATGAGAATCACGTCTAAACGGCTAGCTTTAATTTTCTTTAAAAAAAATATGTTAAATTAGGCCATTTTCTTAATCATTTGATCTAAGAAAATGTTGAGTATTATTCGTATAACATAGTAACACGAACAAAAAAACGACAATCGCACCAAAACCGCCGGGTGTATTTTAATGAAATTGACACCATTTCAAAGATAATGTAACCATCTACATTTTGATCCACGACATTAGCAATATTTAAGTATATCCAGGAAGCTTTAAATATAATCAATAATAAAAAATACGCAGTAGGGATTTTACTGGATATGAGCAAAGCCTACGACAGAGTTTCATACGAAATTCTACTTAATAAATTATATGCAATAGGTGTTAGAGGTACAGCACACAAGTGGTTCTGTTCGTACCTAGAAAATAGGGAGCAATTCGTAGAGGTAGAACATTGCGACTCACACACTGGCCAAATAATACGCGCAAGATCGAACAAAGCAAAAACAACAATGTCAATACCACAAGGCAGCGTTTTGGGATGCTTATTATTTCTAGTTTATATTAATGACCTCCCTAAAGAAATTGACGCTCAAAGTATTTTATTTGCTGACGATATTTCTATCATTTTTCCTTATACCGATGGAGAAAACCTAAACTTAAGTCTGGATGACAAGCTATCCAAAATAATAGAATGGTTAAAAGATCATAACTTAGAATTAAATTTTGACAAAACAAAGCTAATGCAATATAGACCATACCAGAAACGCAAATTAGATATAGATTACTCATACAACAACATAAAGCTGCAATGCATAAACGAGTTTAAATTCTTAGGTTTAACTATTGATACCAATATAAACTGGAAAGCCCATATAGATACACTGGCAAACAAACTAGCCAGCTTTATTTATGCCTTGGGGGAGCTTAAAAGAGCTACCGATTTTAAAACTGCTCTAACAGCATACTATGCCTACGCATACTCCTGGCTAAATTATGGTATCGTGGTGTGGGGGAATGGTGTAGACAAGGATAGACTTTTTATTCTACAAAAGAGATGCATACGAATTCTTGCCAATATAGATAACGCGGAAAGCTGCAGGCCATTCTTTGTAAGTTACAAAGTCCTTACACTAACTGGTATCTATATTTTGGAAGTTAGCAAATTTATAAGGAAACACCAGGCACTATTCCCACTCACTAGTGACCTTCGCCCGCAACATCGCAGTATTAGACGCCAAAACAAGAACGAATTAGCCTTACCAAGCTCAAAATTAAATATATTCCATTCAGGACCTTTAGCCATGTGCGTTAAAATATATAATAAGCTTCCAAATTCAATTAAGGACATAGAATACGAATATAAATTTAAAAACAGTCTCCAAAAATACCTTGTATTAAAATCGTATTACACCCTAAAGGAATTCTTTGACGATAAATAAATTATGACATTGAAATTCTAATACACACAGCACTTATTACTATTTTGACTTAAGACCTACCTATGTTGTTGTATGATTATTATTGTTATCGGTGTTTGTTTTAATTTGATTTTTATTTTAACTTAATCTATGAATGGAAACGATGACCAAATAGTTTGTTATAATTTAATTTTTATCTTATTTTTTATTTATGAATGGAAATGGTGACAAAATTGTTTGTTTTAATTTAATTTCTATCTTTTATTAATTTATGAATGGAAATGATGACCAAATTGTTCTCACCTGTCCTATATTTTAACATGACCGTTAATTACTTAGCAAACGTTTAAAATTAAATAGCAAACGATGGACACTTGGTATACATGTAAAAATTAGTTGTTTAAGCACAGTAGTTTGCTTGTTATTGTGACACTGTAGTATTTTAAAACTATTTATATTGCTGTGCCCTAGCAGGGTTCATGTATGAAACCTTTATATTTGTAACAACTTTGTAAACTACATGAATGCAATAAATGATTATGATTATGATTATGATCTAAGGGTTTTTTTTAAAGTCATAGAAAAAAAACAACAAACTACAGAATTTATGGTCGCGCGGGTGTGAAACGGTTGCGCATTTTGTTCTCTCGCAAGCCCTAATATAGTTGGAAAAAGTACTATTAAGAAATTTTTGTTGGGAAAAGGCTGGAGGATTGACGGTATCACTAGACTACATTCTTTTAAGACTTCAGTTTGAGTTATTTTGGAACTAAAAGTCTTACGTAACTGGCCTAACATCTAAGCTGAATTGGATTCTTCGATTGACCTTTCGTCTTGTGTTTCGAGGATAGAGTTTCCAATGATACCTACTAAGTACATTTTCTTTTCGCGTAACAAATTATGATTTTCACGACGTCCGAAAAAAATACGTAGGTACTAAATGAATTGAAACATTATATTTCGACACAATAATAATTAATTTCATTCAATTTGTTTTTCATGTTTTTCTTTGGTTTGGAATGTTTTTTTAGGAACGATGAATCAGAGGGCTTAGAAAATGTGACATTCTATAACGATTATCGAAAAGTGAAAATGTAAGGATTAACAAAAAGTAAGTCCTAGATTCGATGGGTCCGCGCCCACTCGACCCGTTTAGACTCGACCCGAAGAATAATACCAGATGTTTTACTACCAATTCAGTGCCATTTGTACAGTCAGGCAATGTGATATTTTAATTCTAAATAACTTATTAAGTTATTATACATAGAATATTAAATTTTTTGTACTACAAAATGTAATATTTTAATTGTTTTGTTCTTACTTGAATGTTGATTATTTATAGGAAATTATTTAAGTACTTCTTAATTGTTGATTTTGTATTGATGAAAACTTTAATCTTTTAGTTGTATTGTTTCCACCTAGTTCTATATTCTTAAAGTTAACTAATGTTTATTTTTGAAGGATGATTTAGTTAATCATGTATTTTTTTTATATTTTGAAAGTTAATATCTATTTGTTACTCTAATAATTATAATCAAGTATAAAAACTGATTCAATAAATACCACTGGCCACTAGCTATAACATTGTGTAATGATAACTAACAATAATCTGTGATTAGAAAGTACAAAGCGTATACCTATTATATAAAAAAAGGATAAGTACTTGTTTAATTATTCATTTAGTTATCCAAACAATATTTAAATTTTACACACTTTTCCGTATCGACACTTTTCTGTCTGACTATACATCGACGTTTTACGCCTATCAAAACAGAAATATCCAGGTATTATTCTTCGGGTCGAGTCTAAGCGGGTCGAGTGGATGCGGACCCGATTCGATTCCCGGGTTTGGCAAAGTGTTATTGGGTTTTTCCATCTGGAATTTCTCAGTAGCGATCCGGAGTCTGGACATGTGCCCGGTTGATGGCAATAGGTTAGGCTCGCCCCCAATTACACGGACCTTAAACGGAACTGGTGAAACGTGGGTACACTTCTGGCCAGATCTTTGTGGAGTACATACAAGATGTTATGTTATGATAAAGTAACATTTCGGTAACGCTTGTCAATTTTTAATGTTCCCACTGGTGGGACACAGGCCTCCTCTCTGTGAGAGGGAATGGGCCGTAATCTACCACACGGGCCTAATGCGGGTTGGTGGATGACCCATGTATTCGAATTTTTGTTTCTAGGACATGCTGGTTTCCTCACGATATTTTCCTTCACCGTCTTGACAATCATTACCACTGCAATATTGTCGCTTTATCTAAGGTCCTAAGCCCTTAATCCTAATATATAAAAATCAAAAATGATTCTACCTATGTCCGTTATAGACGTTGAAAACATCCAACCGATGTGCCCTAAACCGATTTCATTAGAAAGGCAACGATGCGAAGATGGCTTTCATCAACATCATCTTCCCGCCCTTTTCCCATGTCACTTGGGGTCGGCGCAACACGTTATCTTCTTCCATACCGTCCTGTCCCCCGTCACGCTATCACTTACTCCCTTTTCTTTCATATCACTACTCATACAGTCCATCCATCTTTTCTTTGGACGTCCTCTCCCTCTCCATCTTCCACATTTATATTCATAACCCTTTTAATAACATGCGTTTCATCCCTCCACATCACATGAGCATAACAGCACAAACGGTTTCCTTTCAACTTTTCTGTCACTGGCGCCACTTTCACAGTTCCTGTAATATGCTCATTTCTCACTTTATCCAATCTCGTCACGCCGCACATCCATCTCAACAATCTCATCTCTACTACATGCAAACTCTTTTCATCCATCTTTTTTACAGCCCATCATTCTAATCCATACAGTATGATAGATCCAATCACGGATTTGTAGATTTTTCCCTTTAATTTGAGGGGCATCCGTGGGTCGCAAGTTGTACCAGTGACGTGACACCATTTCATACATCCTGAGTTAATCCGGTGCGTTACGTCTCGGTCTACCTCGCCATCCCCTTGTTCAAGCGACCCTAGGTACCGGCAGTCGGAGCATATCGGTATGGGCGTTCCAGTGAGACCTATGGGCACGGAACCGGAGAGAACCCTAATACAAACAAAATAAAATTAAATAAATAAAATTTCCTTTTTTTGCCAACAGATAAACAAAATGTATTTATTTTTTAGCGTAGTAGCACACTTCAGGTATCCGCTAGTTTATTACACAAGGATTTATTCAATATTGTATCTCATTACCAACTAATTAATGGCGTTATTGGAGGCTGTATTTAATTGTTGTCATTCAGAAAATGCTCACTGGCTGAAGCCCATTTAGAATTAATAATATTTATTGAGGATACAGAGCATCTTGCCAGAGTTTTGCTGAGAAGGTCTTTTCTTGCGTGAATAATGTCTTAGTCAACCATTGATATTCTTAAGTGAGGTTAGACTTATTTTTAGGTGCACTACTCAACATTATTGCAGAAGAATACTCGGCTGCTCTTGTCAAAATGAAATATGAAATAAGTAGCTGATCAATTGGTCGAAATTTTTGCTGTAGCGAATGTACTTATCCGAATAAACACAGTACCTTTTTTATAATCTATAGGCTCGCGTTTGACCACTATCTCACCTGATGGTAAGCGATGATGTATGTGTATGTGTTGACGGTGAAGCACACTTACCTAAAAAAACCCCATTCACTCTTGACTTAAAGATTCCTAGATTGTAGCTATCGGGAAATGCAGACTCCGGCATGGAATTGCACTCCTTAGCTGTATGCATAATAAAAGTGTCCGCAAAACGTTTTGTGCGTATGGGTGGGATGTCTACCATGTACCGATGACGAATCGCCGTACGATTGGTAGTCCGATGATGGAACGGGCTGGGCGGAATTAAATCATGCAATTCCATCGCACACTCCCCGAAATGTAACCGATAAAAAACCGACAAGCTGGTAACTCGGTGACGACGTTCAAGGCTCTGAAGCAGGGGTGGTCAGCTTTCTATGTAGTCAATGCCTACTCTGGCAGGATTTGCATAAAAAGGAAAGCGCGCAACGATAGAATGAAATA
The DNA here is from genome assembly GCA_947562075.1 of Orthosia gracilis. Classification (NCBI taxonomy): domain Eukaryota; kingdom Metazoa; phylum Arthropoda; class Insecta; order Lepidoptera; family Noctuidae; genus Orthosia; species Orthosia gracilis. Next base: position 33,839,183 of record OX387266.1, read on the forward strand.
GACGGGTTAATAAATTTACATGCCAGAGTCAATACTTACCTAGATTTTGTTATTAAAGGAAGAATATAGATGACTGAGTTTTTTTTTAAAAGTAATTTGAATGATACTATCATATATCACAATGTTTAATTTTTTAACACACTTATTTTTACAATATTGTCATTGTTTAAAATTTCAATTTCAGACAAATGAACCTTAAATTATCACTTATAATTATATTTTTACGTGATGGCAACTTTTACTAGTCTTGTTGTCGGGTTTTCACTTTGTATTTTTTTTCTCTGCTTTTTTGTTTCAAGTTCAACTGTTGATTTTGTGTTTTTATAGTTTGTTTATTGTTTTTTTGAATAGCGAAATAGAGATTCCAGTGCGAAATTGACGCTTTATGTGTTGTGAATTCAATAATTACGAGATAGAGACTCCTGTGCGATACTGACGCTTTTGTGTTGTTTTTCTTTTCCACCATGGCTGGAAAAGAAAAACAAAAAGCCTTAAGCTATATATGTTCTGTGCACTGAAGCTTTGACTTGACCAGTGCGCCATTGCCGATGAGTTTCTTGGCCCGCTTTTCGATCGACTCTAGTGCATCAAGCCTGGTATTTGACAGATCCGTCCCAGAGATGAGAACAGTAAAACCCCCAACCAACCCAACCAAACTATTACAATTCCGCATTTCCAGATTCAGATTTCAGAAAATTGTTTGACGCATATATATGTTACGGCTAATACCCGAAGTGCGGCTACACCTAGTATTAGTGCGGCTACACCTAGTTTTAGCCGGTTAGAACTAGGTGTAGCCAGTCGACGGAGCCCCGCTGCGCGGGGCTCCTATTTCCGTCCGCAGGGTCTAAAGTAACCTAACACGAACGAGATGACGGTGATGGTCATCTCGTTCGAACCTAACCTGTCCCTGTCGGGGTGCCCTAAGCTCCGGCTAATACTAGGTGTAGCCGCACTTCGGGTATTAGCCGTAACATATACAACATCACATCTTGCCAAGGGCGAGTCTATTGACAGTATATAATGTTTAATCTTGTTAAAGTTTTCCTAATGAGCTAATTTTAGGTTTCCTTTTAAAAATTAGGTAATTATAAATGATTGAATCATCTGAACATAAAATATTAGTTAATATGCTCTACGTAAGATGATAAGATCCTAATTTGTATTCGATTTATATGACAAGTCTAAACATACCAACAAATTAACTTGTCATTAAATAGATGTAGGATTAATTTGACTAGAATTCATCGTATTAAATCCTCCTTCAGACGGAAGGACTTTTTCTTTACTGAGGGTAGTCCCAAAGTTCATACGAAAAATTTTAGAGCTCTTATATTTTTTTTGTCTGAAAAATATTAAAAACGAAATCTTGCGAAGCGAATGCAAAATCTTTATTAAAGTTGTGCATTGATCTTTGGTGCACTCAGTCCGCGGATAAACTCTCCTTGACAACGCTTCCTACGCTACCAGTATTGCACTTCATTACAATGAACCTATACTCCAAGTTGTCCAGCTGTGTGGAAGAACTCACGTCAACATTCACTTCACTTAAATCCCAGATGGAGTTGCTTGTGGTGGGCCTGGACCAGCATGAAATGGCATCCCGTGCGAAGGTCCTTTTATTGCATGGCTTATCTGAGGCAGGTGAAACTGGTCATAACAAAAGTTTTCATAAAGTTTTGTCGGAGCGTATGGATTTAAGAAGCATCACTCTGAAAGACCTAACAGACTGTCACCGCCTCGGGACCAATACCAGCAAGCCTCTTCCACTATTAACCTAACACTTTAAAAGCCGCGTCGTGGGCGAGAAGTGCGGCGAAATAAGACCAGACTGGAAGGGTCTGGCCTAACAATTGTTTCGTTTTTGAATCAAACGATTGTTTAGTTTTAGACCGTGACATTGTCATTAATTTCACTCATGACAGTCAATCCTGGCTCCTCAATCTAAAAGTTTGGATTGAGTAGCCACGTCAGAACTAGGAACATCATGGATTAATATTTACCTTAATTTGGTATGATTTTGTAGCATTTGAGAATAATGAAAGTTTGCATGAAATCGAGGTCAGATTTTGTCTACTAACTTCCCCAGTTAGATGACAGTTTTTATTTATGCTCATCCTCTTGTGCATCAGATGAGAGCTACGCTAATGTTTTTAGCGATGATAATTTTCTTTCGCCGCAAATTTTTCAACGCAGTTCACTTTAATGCGCAAAGCATTCCTGCTCATTCATACAAGCCTGCACTTCCTTCCACACAGTATTCTTTGCCTGGATACAAGACTGTGCGCAAAGACAGAACGGGCAAGGGATGTGGAGGGGTTGCCATTTATCTCCGTGGAGATATCAGTCGATGATACGGATAGCGCACTCAAGTAGGTATTCCGTTACAAGATAGTTGACCAGTCTGCGAGCGTTACACAAAGTTTTCCGAACATCTTGTTATTTAAATAAGACTTCCTACATACTAAGTTACTTTTAAGAGTCTATTATAGCCCCAATTGGCAAATTGATTACTTTTCTTCATTTGAAGCTCATTTGGCAAATCTTTCCGGACTATATTATGAGCATACGCTCATTCTCGGAGACTTCAACACCTGTCTGCTGAAAGGTGATTCGCGCAGCCGTAAACTCCAAACTCTTGTATCTTTTTTTTTTTTTGTTATTTATAGGCTTGCGCTTGACCACTATCTCACCTGATGGTAAGCGATGATGTGGTCGACGGTGAAGCACGCTTGCCTAGAAATAACCTATTCACTCTTGACTTATAGAGTGAATAGGTGAGTAGAGGTGGCTCTTCTTTCTCTTCTGTTAATATGCACTTACTTCCGCTAAATGGTACTCACAGGGCTCCTCACTGTACTCCTTCTCTTTTAGATCTCATTATAGGTTCAAAAAATAGCCACACATGGACAGCTTCCTGCTCCTTTTTCCTACCATGTCCTCATTTATCTTTCCTACAAGATTCGACTTCTTAAAGGCCAAATTTCTTTCTCTTCGTAGTTTTAAATACATTGATTTGGAGCGTTTGAGGGATGATGCGGGTAGCATTGACTGGTCTCCTGTATACGCCTCCAAGGATATGGACACTATGGTGTCAATCTTCAGCAAGACTATGTTGGATTTATATGAGGCACACGCGCCCTCACAAAAGTTGAGGGTGAAACACCTTCCTGCACCGTGGCTATCTACATCAATAAAAAACCAGATGGCTAAGCGAGACAAAGCCAAGCGCCTGTACAGGAAGCAACCGACTGACGAAAACTGGGACCTTTATAAGAGGATGCGAAATCGCTGCAGTCGGAATGCGAAAAGGCACCACATTCACAACTCAATAGACAACTTCAACCCAACACAAGTATGGCAATTTTTAAAGACTCTTGGTATTGGTAAAGCCTCTAGCAAGAGTTCTTCTGATAAGATGGATCTTAATGCACACTTTTTCCATTCCAAATAATTTTTCCAGTGTGTGTATTATTTGAATGCATCTCTCAATATCTTAGTCACTGCTGTCACCATTCCTGCCGCCTCAGCCTTACTATAGCGATTCCCGGCACGCTGTCACCATTCCGGTGGATGGCGCAAATTTGGTTATAAGCCCTCGCATCCATATCCGCTAGAATGTTAAGCGGAGGAAAGCGTGCCAGGAGAGTTGCCGCCTCAAAGGATACCGTTCGGTATCCTCGTGCGATACGAATGGCCATTTTCTGCTGCAGGCTATTAATTTGAATCCTGCAGAGTCAGACACCTGAAAGTCTACTTGACCAAACAGGTGCCCCAAAAAGGACCATCGATCGCACGATACTAGCGTAGAGGTGGCAAACTTCTTCTCTAGGTCCCCCGAGGTTAGGCAGCGGTCTGTGCAAAGCACCCACTGCCTTTTCAACGCGGGAGACCATTCGCTCAAAGTGGCCTTCGAAACCCCACCGACCGTCCAAGGTTAGGCCAAGATATTTAATGTCAATTCATTGACGAGCTGGGTGGCTCTCTGCTCCTCGGTAGTTTATGGAACCACAGCGCCTCAGTTTTCTGAGGCGCTATCTCCAAACCCAGGTTGCGGATCGACGCCATGACTTTTGCCACTCCAAGCTCAGAAAGCTGGATGGTCTCATCAAAGGTCCCAGGAGGAAGGAATCCCCGCCGGCCAACACCAAGGTGTCGTCTGCATAGCAAACGACATTAAGAAAGTTCAACACTAGAGGACCTAAAACCGAGCCCTGTGCAAACCCATACGTAATCTCCCTTCGATGTACGCTACCATCCTGGCCCACATAGCGAATGCCGGTAAGGGGGCACTCAGTGATAGACTAGTGCCGCCCTTATTGCATCCCAGGGCAGGGAGTTAAAATCATTGACCATGTCCAAACTTACTGCCAACGCCACCCCACCCCGGGGTATCACCTGTTCCGGCAGCGAGCGGGCGCATAGGATTGTATCCTCTGTAGAATACTGCTGCCTGAAACCATACTTTCAATCAGCCAGATCGGGACCTACTCGCGAACGAAAAGTGACGAGGGACTTTACCTAGCTACTGGAAAGAGCATATTTACCACTCTTTCCAGTAGCCCTGGATCCATGGTTTCCGTAATGGGCACGCGCACGCCTTACCTCAATAGGTAATGCATTCCACAAACGAGCTGCTTGAACCGTGAAAGATTTGTCGAAGAAGGATGTGGAATGCATACGAATGCTTAATTTTAGGTTTTCCGATGATCTCAAGGACCGAGAATGTGTGTCACAGAGGAACTGAAAGCGTTCTTTAAGATAAAAAGGACTAGAAGGATTAAAGAGCACATTATATATTTATATAGAGCATATTTTATTTTCCCGATTTATTTTAATATTGTATCATTTATTAACTACTACCTTTTGCCCGCAGCTTCGTCCGCATTAAGGGTTTTGCACACACTTAGCCGTATTGTTGTCGTGCGTGCGCGGCACCGGCGCTGCACCGCGCTCTTGGTTTATAAATTGTATGGAAAAATCAACCGGTCGGGGGCAGTACGACAAACGCACCGCTGCGGCACCGCAGCAGTCCCGCACAAACGTCTAAACTGAAAGAGCCCTTAATGTTGCTACCAAACTTTACAGGATCGCCCGCTGGGCTAATCTGAAGATTGCCTGAAAATTTCATCAAAATCGCTCCACCCTTTTTGGAGTACTTAGGGAACATACACACACAAATTGACTTCTAATCCGAAAGTCTTTTGCTAGTCGTCCGCCGCGGCGATCTGATAACCTAGTAGAACCAATAGCGTCGTAACAAAAATAATAACAACAAAAAGGAATGCCAACCTCATAGCAATACCAAATTGAATAGGTATATAATATAAAGTGAAAAAATAAACGCGTGTTGACGCTATCTGCCAAACGTCCAAAGTATCTAACCAATACCATACATTTATGTGGCACTCTTGCACTTACTGCCAATGACAATTTACTTCCCAATAATCACTTCTCATCCGAGAGGCAATTTGTTAATGCTAAATTGATAGTACAAGTAATTCATTTAATTAATAGATTCGGTAATTAGTCTAATTAGATTTATCGCCAAAAGTTTGGGCGACTGACTCGGAGGTATTTATTTATTCATAGGCCAAATGTTTCGGGGTTACGACGGAAGTAATTTATTCGTTTTTTTTCAATATTATGGACAGATTTGCCTAGTCATTGAATGTTGGATTACAAAGCGTGAGACTATAGGTTCGATTTTGGCCAGATTCAGCTGAGTACAAGTATTTTACATGGAGCGAGTCCAAAACCCAGTAACTGGGTAACAAGATACCCCTTGGGACGACTGATTTCGGATTCAGGCTTCTGACTATCCGTAACGACTGTCAAAAATCTTCAAATGACAGCCGAGACCAACGGCTTAATATGCTTTCCGAGGCACGGAAGAATCTCACTATGTAAAGATGGTCACCCATCCACGGACCGACCTCGGTAAGCGTTGCTTAAGCTTGAAGATCGATCCTTGCGGCTGTTAATATTAATCCACGAGTTTCTCTTAATCAGTAGATTAACACACTGGAGATTTTTATAAGTAAATAAGGTCACTAATGTGATAGATAGGAAGAAATGGTTGTACTTTAGTTGTAACAATGCCTAACCCCAGAGCCGGATTAATCATGTAGAGGTCCCTAGGCAATGCCCGTCTCAGGGACACTTTATTTTTTCAAACTGCCTAATAAACTTAGAGTTACAGTGCAGTCTGTCATTTTTATTGTATCATTGAAAGTCAACCACCTGTTCCTACAATCCAATGAAGGATTGCGTTGGAGATGCCTTGCATGAGTACTCTCTGACGTGAAATAATTATAAAAATTCACAAATTTATTGCACTCAAAAATATATTTTAAAAAAAACTCGAGGCGTGGCCTCCAGCCGATCTGGGGCTCCTAGGCAGTTGCCTAAACTGCTTAATGGATAATCCGGCCCTGCCTTATCCTTCAAGGAACACTGGCGCGTTGTTATGTTATGTTCATGATTTTAAACTAATATAACGCTCGATGTTTATGGATTGTTTCAGTAGAGCTATTTTAGTTAATATCGATGGCCTCTCTAAATGGGCAGGATGCCAGCTGAAAATAGATACCTTAATAGTAATTTATGATATTTTGGGTCGAGGTTAAGAATTTGTTTATCATACATATATAATATTTGACTATAAAGGTTCTTATTTTAAAATATCGAAGAATACTTTTAATTTTTTTGGGCACTTCTTATTTATTCCACTATTTGTGTAGAAAAAAACTGTTTAATATTTATAATAATATTCATTATTTCGCTTGATGATATTTACATGCAAACGTGTGGCAAACAATATAACCAAATTACGCTCTTGAACTTTGTAACCCGGAGCTCTGAAAAATCTGTTAACAAAAAATATTACAAGTAATAAAATCATATTAAGTTGCAAATTGTATTAAAACTAGAACCCACCTCGAAATATCTGAAGGGCCTCAAGTCAGAATAAATTGGACATATTCTGTTAACAATATCCAGGCGATAACCCAATAGATGATCCTTTCAGACCTTTGCTATTTGCCTTTTTAGGGTTCTGTACCCGAAGGCCCCAAATAGAACCCTATTGCTATCACTCACGTGTCCGTCTGTATGTCCGTAAGTCCGTCTCGACGGTTAGAGCTACAGTCTTTCAAATTTTCACAGTATAAGAATATTTTTGACGCAAAGCCATGCAAATTGCCAAAAAATATTTTTTATTTTTTAATGGGGATTCCCATAAAGCTAAAGGGACACGTTTTCTTACCTTCCCCGTTGAGTGGGATATCAATGTTTAGATAAATACTGTATTTTTTGTTTTAAGAAATATTGGAAAACAAGGGAAGGAGAAGCCACTAAATTCAGCATTTTTTACAAAATTATGTTTCGGAGAATTTTTTAACTTTACATCTGAAATTTGGTGATAATTTTTATTATTACGTATATTTAACTAAAAAATACCATTATATTCATAAATCAGTTTTTCTTTGAAATGTCCCCATTTTTCATTTTTCCTATCACTACCAACTTAATTTTGCGGTTTGATACGGAACCCTAAATGAGCGAAGTCCGACACGCACTTGGCCCGTTTTTTTGTAAATAAAGGTGGTTTGATAAACAATGCCGCATCGAGTATTTGTTTGACGGCTGTTCAAACAGATGTATTTGTCCCGTCGCGAACAGCGGGCTCGACCTACACTGCAATATTGCAATAATTTGTGTTCCATGCTGGCGGGCAATCTATCTGGGCAGAGCGAGCATAGGTAGCGTAAGCAGAGTGCATATTGATATGACATTGAGTGAGAATTGTGATGTTGACATAGAATTATCATATGCCTATGTGGTTTGGTGTTTTCTTTGCTAACATTATTCATAGCTTACCTAGAATAGTAGATAAAATAATATCCCCCATCATCCCAGACATCACTTTACATACAGAAAAATATTCACAATTTTATCCGGCTACACAGATTGTTACTATTAAGTATATCAAAGCATTTTCATAACTCGTTTTTAAGAATTTCAAATTTCGAATACTAAATTGACCCATTATCCACTGAATTCAAAAGTTAATAGTAAAATAATTTATCTGAAATCAAGTCTAGTCAAATTAAACCTTCCCCCTAAATTTTGAATTATCTTTTATATTTTTCGTGCATTTTGTACATCATACAGACACTTTAAAGATAACGAAAGGCACCCGGGATTACACGACTGGGTACCCACACCAACTACTCTAACAAAAATTGTGATTAAAACCTAAAGTGGGCCTAACAATTTTTTTTTCATAATAATGGTATCAATTTAGGTAATGGTTGTACCATACATAATAATACTACTTCAGACCGAATTTCGGTCACAGCGGCCAGTCTCAGCGGATATTAGCCATCGGTCAGACGTAAGCCCAGTTTATAAAGCATAAATAATAAATAATTGTTGTGAAATAAATGTGGCGAAACGACAAACTCTCGTAAACGTGATGTCATAATATGTAGAATATATCATCAACAGACAATAAGTCACATTAATTTGCTTTTCAGAAAACGAATGATAAAGACAGTTATGTCCCGTGACATTAGAAGAGGTGTGTCTAATAAGGGAAGTACATAGAAGATACAGAATGATTAAATGCTCTTGGACGGGTAATAGCACGCCCCCTAATCTATCAAGTTGTTTCTCCTTGCTAGGGTCAGGCAACCACAGTAAATGTGTTTGACCGAACCAATTTGTTCGGGACTCCTGTAAGCTATGGGTGCCTAGTACCGATGTGGTGCTATATGAGTGGAAAGCGCAGAAAGCTTAGCGTGTTTTCCACAAACTACAATATATTAACACGATTTGGGACACTAATATTTGAAGCATCTCAATCTAGTTTGGAATACTTACCGTTTTCAGTCGTACTTGAAGACACACAAAACTTTCAATTATTTGCCTAAGTCTGAACTATGAAAACCATATCCAAACATACCAAAGAATCTTCAAAACAACAAACACACAACATTCCTACCTAGACACTAATATGTACTTACCAAAATATGTTGTCTACTAAATAGTTGGCACTCCGGAGGAACAGCGTCCGAAGTCGGACAAAGAGGCGTTATGCAAATTAATGTGTATACAAGTAAGCGTCAAGTTGGGAACTTGAACCACTGAAGTGAGCAAACGAGGAGAATATTGTGTTATGGTTTTGTGTGCGCACCTTATTTTGTTACTCAGGATCTTGAGTGTGTTCCATGTTGCCAGGCAGAAAATATTTCTGGCGGCTTTTGAAGTGACTTGCGAATTAGAATAGGATACAAACAGAATAGAATAGGGAACATTACGCAAAGCTGATCGAAGAGATTTTTATTTATATTTAGCTTCTGCCAGCGGCTTCGCCCGCGTGAAAGTCAAAAATTGCCCGAGTGACCATATTCTCGGGATAAATAGTATCTTATGTTCTATTCCTGACTATAATCTATCTCTGTGCCAAATTCCATCCAGATCCGTTCAGCCGTTTAAGCGTGAAGAAATGACTAACATACAAACACACTCACAAACTTTCGTCTTTATAATATTAGTGTGAAGTGGGATAAGCTTTATTTTGTCCCCATACATGTGAAGAGTACCTACTTATTCATTTATTTGTTAGTAATGTTAGTTTTGTACTTAAAAAAGGTTAGTATTGTTAGGTGTAAGGGTCCGCCTTTTGCGGTAAAAGCCTCCTCCACACAGTTTCAGGTGGCTGTATCCTTTGCCCGTCAGGACCATAAGTTGCCAGCTATTTGTATGATGTCTTCACTCTTATAAATGGTCTACCCTTCTTTCTTTTTTTGTATATTGGGTACCAATTTGTGATTATTTGTGACCATCTTTAATCCGTAGCTCTCTGAATATGATCCCCGCCGTTGATTTTTTCTATCCGTGAACTTTTGACTCTATCTTTCAGTTTAATGTTCGATCAAAGAGATAGCGCCACGTAAATATAGAGTTAACAGAACAGTTTTAAAAAATACGACAGCTTCGGTTATTTTTGATATTTTCGGCGGCTTTTAAATAGTTCCATCTGTATAAACGTAAATATAAGGTTTGACCATACCAAAAGGTTTAAAATATGCATATGGGTAGGCATAGCATTTCAAACACAGGATAATCGGCAAAACAGACATCCCGTCTATGGACGGTATGTTTGTTTTTATTGATAGCAGCTGTTTGTTTTTTGGCAGTAGTTAATGACAGGCGACGACTTAGGCGTGTAACAAAATAATGTAAAAGTTTTTTCAATTGATAGGTATAAATCCTATGAATTGCTGATGCGACAATAATTTTAAGTCCTTTGATCCTATTGTGCAGTACTTAGAGGGTCCTAGATATCTCACTGAACCGAACGCAAAACTTATAAAGAAATGCATAACTGTCTTTATAAATATACAATTCATGCCTTTATAGTACTGATCAAAAGAATAAGAACTTTACATGCCATACAGCCCAGAATCCTGATAAATATTCATCGTGTAATTAAACACCTTAAAAATTCAATTTAATTTTATGTCAGAAGTATTTTTCCTCACCTGCGAACCACAAAAGGCCGCCGAATGAAAGACGGAGGCCGTTTTATTGCTTCCATTCATCAGGTTAAGCTGTTGTTTATAAGGTAAAATGTTCATCCATCCGTGAAATACTCAAGCTTACTTTATTCAGCTGAATTTGAGATACAATTGTATTAACGCGGTTTATATAGCGACAAAATAGCTCATTTGCAAGGAGATAATTTGTCGCGGAAAATCGTAGTCAGGAAAGTTTGAATTAGAGTGAAGAAGATCAAAAAATCGTGAATGTACAGTGTGAAATATATAAGTCTAGAAAGGGGAGTGCCTCTTATCTGAGATGACTCTCCTCTCCACTTCTAGTCCGACAAAAGAGAAGTACCTAATGAAAAAGAAGTAGTGTTTCGCAGAATTCTCAAAAGTTACAGTTCGTAAGCTTTGCTATTGCATTTGAATTTTGGAAGCGAAAATTGTTTTCGAGATTTTGTACTATTTTTGTAATCGGTTTGACCCAGATTTTGGTTGCCGCTGTATTAATTTAATGATTGTTAGACACAACATAATCACCTGGCGAGTTTGGTCATGATACTCCTTGGCCATGACGTTCTGGAAGAGCGAGAAACTCTACTCGTGTAAATGACCCTAAAATACTGGTGTTGGCTGTAAACCCGTTGTCGCGACTTCATTTGCATTTGTTTTACGTCAATTAGGTGTACGGTTTTGCGTTTAATCTGAGCTTGTTTACATTGAAAATAAAAGATGAGTTTAATTGCTTTATTACTTTCTCTTCGATGAACAAAACCTAACTCAACAACTGTTAAAGATGTTTTATAATTATAATTTTTTAAATAAATGCTTTTGCTGTAATTTAAAAAGTCATTGAATTTTCCTACAGTTTTATTAGATCAGCTCGTTATGATTCGAAGGCAAACTCTCACAATGTTTTAATGTATGTACACAAAGCAAATCTGATAGGTATCCAACATAGATGTTTCGTGTGCGTAAAATCAACGTGTGTTTTACTTCGCCTATTTAATAGTGTTTGCTTCACAGTATATATGAACCAAAGAATATTTTTATAATTTACTCGATAATAAAAACATTATTGGAGATAAATATATTGAAGTAAATATTAGCCAAATTTTAATTAGAAATCAACAATGTTAATGGACTAGGTTTTTTTAAAATTATAATTACTTAATTATTGTAATCTCACTAACAATAACATCAATCATATAAAACAAATTTTATCACACCCTGATATTTTTATAAATAGACGATTGGTGCAAGACTTATTGATAGCCATTCGATAACAATAACATTTTCTTGGACGTTAAACCAACTTTGCACAAGTCGCAAGTAAATGTGTTTCAGATTCATCCACGATATCCCAAAGTAATGCGGATATTAGACCAGAATTGAAGAATATTTTTTTTATAAAGCCCTCACCATCTTTTCGCCACAATATTTTGCGACCGTCCTTGTCTAACTTCAAACATTTTTCACCGCTAAATATAACTATTTTATTGCACCAATCGAAATCCTAATATACTATTGCGAAGCGTACCCGGTTTGCCTGTGAATATCTGTAAAATTTTCTTGTTTTCTTGGCTGGCCTACAACATTTCACACCAGTTGAACGCAAGTGGTTCCGTACAGTTTGTGTCACATCTTGTTTAGTCGCTCTGGAATGAGTAGTGAACTAGTGAGGAAAGACTCAGCCATATGCCAAGCATCTATATCACGGTGCCCCGCTTTGGCATCTGTATATGCAAATCCAGCCTTTGGTCCCGGTCGGCGAGGATCAATGCTTCCCGAATCTGCATAACGATGAAACTACAATTGCACAGTTCTTCTCTGTGAACAATAATAAAATAAAATAACAAAAAAACAACAATCAATCACATGATAATTATTTTAACATATTAATTAAACTTCTAAACATAATAAAAACATTTTGTTATTCACCGATGGCGATATCATTAAACGCCTCGTAATTTCACTTATTGAAACGTTTTGATCATGCAAAATAATTATCTTAGCTCTTAAATATAGTAAAGTGATTCACAAATAAAAGCACTTCTCAAAACTTGCAGGGTATAATGTCTAAAAACGTAACGAAAGTCCGATAATCAATGGCATTATGACGATGAACAAAGTAGTTGTTCATCATTCAACTTATATATGATTTGTCATTTTCAGAAGGTAGACAATTAATATATTCCAATTCAAATATAAAGAAGACTTGCTAATAGTTTAGCAATGAATTGAAGAAACAAATGTAAAATATTTTATTAAAACACAAAAACATTAGCCGTTGGCAGTCGGATTCGATCTTCGGCGCCAGGGCGTAAGATATTATCGCATATACCGCACGCTCGACTAATGCGCCACGGAGACGATTGTTGTATTAGCTAAATTTATATTTCATATTCCCCGCAACATTAGAGACAAGAAATTACAAGTGTGTGCGTCGACAACGGATTATTGTGAAGCAAATACTAATATAAATAAAAGTACGAGTAATACACCCGTTACTAACATCTATGTTTGTGTGCCCTGCAAACCTATCTGATTTGCTGTGTGTACAGTGAGGCCGCAAAAGTCCATAAGAACGCTAAAGATTACATTGCTACGAACCGAGCGAGCACGATACTTCCGTGCGTATGTGTGCGCGTGTATGAGTATCCACATTCCACAGATAACACACACTAAGGAACTGTCGTCGCACTGAGCTTAAAAACATCATTATTATATTTCTGTGCCATTGAATACGCATCACACAGTCACAGAGGCGACTTGTTCTTACCATTGCATTGATAAAATTCGCGCAAATATGTCATGTGCTGGTAGCCGTATGAACTAAGTGTTGGATTCGCAAATAACGTAGCCCGAGTTCAAATCATGGTCGGTCCGTTGCGGTTATATCTTACTTTGAAAATTCCCAATCTATATTAATATACAGTTGTTTGTTTTTTATAGTGTAGTTGTTTTTTATAATTCTATGAAAAATACTATTGCATTTTTTGCACTAAATAGTTGCAAATTACGAATATGATCTATTAACCACAAGAAAAATCACATTCGTAATTTGCAATTATTTAGTTGTTACATCTTTTCGATGTTGTTAGGTGGAAATAAAAAGACGTGTTTAATAAAAATGTTTATTCTTTATATTTACAAATTAAACATTTATTAGAATTGTGACGTCGAATTCTTACCTAGACAAAAAAGTTATCTTGTAACCGTTATCTGTGTTACGTGTAAGATTGTTTGTTGGAAGTATACCCACTTAGACCATTCATAATATAAATAACATAACAATGAAAGGATATTAAAATTTTAATAAAATAAAATATAATTGTTTATATCCAGTTATTTATTGAAAAGTGATATAAGATTTAGACTTTTTAAACATTTTATTTTTATATAACGTCATAATGAATGTATTGAGGTCATAGCTTAATTGTTCATTTTCTTGACGAAAAGAAGATTGAAACTAAACCTCAATTTCTGTTAAAAGAACTTTAGTTCTCACAAGATAATCGTCAATTAGATGAGAAAAATAAATTGAACTATTATGTTAGAACAGTGCGGGTAGAAGAATAAAAAACAAAATAGAATCATGATTATTGCCAACAAAATTGTAACGAGTTCACTGCATTCTTAAGATAAGGCCATGGCACAAGTTAAAAGATATAGCTGTTTTGAACGAAAGTAAACACAATATAATACAGTGTTTGTTAACGAATAATCACGGATATTACGGCTTTTTAGCAGGTTTTCTGTGATGCACGCCTTTAGCGTGAAGTGCACGGCGAACAGTATCCATCGAGGTGTCATATAATTCCGCAAAATGTCTTGTTGGTGCGAAACCATTCGTTTCGTATACGTCCACCTCGCTGCGCCTCGCTAATAAGCTTCGGTCTCCCACTTCTCTTTCGACTAGCAAGGCTACCTTCTTCCTCATATCTTTTTATCCAAAGACTTACAGTATTTTTCTAAAACAAAAAAAATATATATTAGGCAGCTATACCTACTTGACTTCATTTTCATTAAATAAAATGTTAATAATCATAATTATTGAATATAATTTTAAAATAAAAATGAATTTATAAATCCAATTTATAAAGTTACAATTCATTAATAGCTATTATACTCACATTCAGTCCAGTTTCTTCAGATATTTGTGTTTTATTAAGACCACTTTTATGCAGCCCAATGATAGTCGCCCTCACTTCAATACTAATATTAGCCTGCATTTTGCGAATATTACAATACTGTTAACCACACGTCACTAACCAACAACTACAACCAAACGACATTTCATTTGGGTCAAGTCAAAACTCATGTCTACCTCGCAGAAATCAAATTCTTTATTTAGTTTTTTTGTGATCTACCTTTCTAACTCTAAGAAATGTGTGAACAAGTTAAAGAATAATTTAATATATGTAATGCTAATCCATAACTTCCAATCGGGTAAGAACTCACAAAAAGTCAACAATTGCGTGGGATTTGAACTTGCGGCACACTGATTTGCGCTTCAATCTGTGTGCTCTATACCAGTGGGCCATCTTGACTTATGCTAAGTTGATGAAATTGTGAATTTCAATCATTTCTTGGCGAAAATAGAAGGTCGTAAGTCAAACTAAACGTCAAACTAATACGTTTTGAGAATTCTTAACGACTTTTGCAAGTGATAAGAAAAAATAAAAAATTAAATAAATAAATTAAATAAATTAATTAATAGGTAAATTACAAAATGGGTAGGTAAACAAATCAACATCGAGATACACTAGAGTACCTGAATCAAGTTGAATCCCTACACCGACAGCGTTTGGAACTATTCAAGCCGGCTCCACCGATAATAGTTCCAATATAATTATTTGCTTTTCAATTGATTCAAAGTTCCTATTCAAGATTATATTTAGTGACTGAGCCTTTTGCATAATGAATGCTCAAAAAGTAGGGAGGAACGTTATAATATTCACACAATGTTTCAGTCGCATTTTGGCCGTTGTCCAAACAGGAAGCTTTTGTGTGGATCGTCGGACTGTGGACGACAACCCACGATCGCTGTAATAATGGCCACCTGTTAGCCTCTGTATCGCCGCTCTATAGGCTTTATCAAATCATACATATGATTGCCTAAGGTACTTTGGTATACAAGGATTGATTTTGACCTGAGTGCAAAGAGTTTCATTTTCATTTCTTTATACTTTCTGTTACGAAAATGACTAGATTCAGTATTTTGCGAAGTGGATATTTCAAAGCCCAGTGTACTTTAATGGGGTCTTATTCCTATAATAAAAAAAACATAACCCATTGTTACACCAAGGTGACCCAAATAAAGTATTTACCCAGTGTTGCGAGTCTACTAGTCTACCTGTTAGCTTAAATGCGGTCTCCTCTGGACAAGTCCTCCCGTGTACTACAAAATAGAAGCTATTAATAAATAAAATAAAATTACTACCCTTGCTCGTGCGTAGCTAGATACTGGCAGTCATCATTCATCACGAGGAACCTAAAAGAGAAATTAGGCCTTTCAATTGACCCCCTCAGTGGGTTTCCGCATTGTCGAGGCGGGGGGGCTCAGTAGCCGTGGCTTGGTCACCCACGGTGAAGCGAAGAGGAACCCGAGGTGGGGCCGCTCGCCAGGGCTTTTGCCGATTAAGCCGAAGACGTAGCGGCCAACTAGTAGGTTGCGGTGCCGCTTGGTAACAGGCGACATCGCAACTGAGGCGGGCCGCGATGTCTTATGGAGTGTCCCAGGTCCCATACGATGTCGCGGCTGAGGGTTGGAGGCCGCGGCGGGAGAGGAGTGCCGGTATTGCGGTGCGGCGCTCTCCGTACCTTCCGCGGCCTGGACGGGGTCGCCACCGTCTGATGGCAGACGCGGTGGGACCGCAGTGGAAGAGGAGTGTCGGTATTGCGTTAGCCGCTCACCCTATCCCCTCGGCCGGAAAATGGTAGGTGGCGGTGCCATTGACCTTGACCCGTCACGGGGGACCAAGGGTGCCAAACACGGGGTCGTCTGGCGCCCGTGTTCTCGCCATAAGCGAGAGAGTTATTGGTGATCTCTTTAAATTAGTTTGCTTAAATACTTATTAGGACAAACCTATTATAATACATACAAAAACATTTATTTGGTACTAGGGTCTAGTACCAAATAAATGTTTTTGTATCTCCATGATTTTAGGTGATTTATTGTGGAATTGATTTATATTGTTTGGTGACTACATTTTGGTGACAAATCTACTATTTTGCAGGCAAATCCTATTATTTAAGAAATTCAAAACTAATTAAATTGGTGATAGCCTGAATGATACACTTTTACAATTAACCAATCGCCACTTGAGTTTAGTACTGAAGCTAATCTGTTAGGTTTGAAATGAGCATCTGAAGAAGTCAGTCTTCAATTCCCTAGTAGCATTGACGTTAATCCAAACGTCACTAAAAGGATAGTCATTTCTACTACATGCAAACTGTTCGACCCTTTAGGTTTGGCGTCGTGTTGTATCATTCTAGCAAAAATTGTCATGCAAAGCTTATGGAATGCAAAATTGATTGGGATGATCCAGTTCTACAACCGTATATAAAGCAAGGGTTCAATTTTATAAACAAATTGTTTCACCATATCTCCCAATTATCCTTGCCTCGCCATGTGTTGAGTGACTGCTCCGCGAAGCTCGTAGACTTGCATATCTTTGTCAATGCGTCCCAAAATAACGTTTACGCTGCTTACTGTTACGTGCGATATCCCAATGCAGTAATTGTTTGCTTATTTTTATAATACATATAAAAATATTACAACAATACAATACAATACTACACGGGTACTGTATACTTTTATTACAATTACATTAATTAATGTAATTGTTGACTCTCTGTACGTTTTAGGTGACACTGTAAGTGCAGAGAGTAATACAATTGTAATAATAAATGAGTAAATAAATGCAGATAACAGCATTAATGTTACGTTGTTTTGTGCCAAAACAAGAGTATCACCCATAAAAAGCCTGACGATGCCGCGCTTAGAGCTGTGTGCGGCGTTGCTTGATAGTCACCTTTGGTCAGGCTTTAGAATCAATACCGTGCAGTGTCAGAGATACGTTCTTAAGTACAAATTCCACAGTAGTGCTTTGCTGGCTAAAATCACAAAGCAAAACACTACCAGTTTTTGTACGCAATAAAATAAATAAAATGAATATGCTTACTCAGAGTTTTAAATGGAAGCATACTCATACCAATTTAAATCCAGCAGATTTAGGCTCAAGAAGAGTTGAGCTACAGCGTCCGCGTTCGTGCTTGTTGTGGTGTGTCCTTATTTTTTAAAGAAAGGTATGTAAGGAATATTCTATTCTATTCTATTTCGGATTGGATAATGAAATAAAAACAATGCCAACATTCGAACTGTTTTCTAGAGAATTAATATTTGTTTCGGGATATTTACCATGTATATTTAGGCTTTTTTGGCAAATATCCCGAAACAAAATATTAATTCTAATGAATGTGACCATGTCAGCTTAAAAACTTATGTTTTCTAGAGACTATTATTGCAAACCTATTCCAAACCACACTCGAAATTACAAGCAGATATCCATTAAAACGATTCACATTGTACTGAAACTGTTGAATCATCTGCCAGACAAAATCGAGTAATGGATAGATTTATCAAATATTGTTAAAGAGTTGATAGGTTTGTGCCCATTTTGCGGTCTGATGGATTCACGATTTTTCCGTGAAATGGGTTACAAAAGAATGAGTCGATACCCATTACGTTTCGATTTTGTTGACAGAATTGGGGCTCGTTAATATAGCCACGGAATTTCACAGAATTAGATACTGATCGATAACTGATGGATTTCATCGTACATTCTTGTGTAGGAAATTATTTAATAGTAGATTAATCGTGAATTTTCAGCGGAAAGTTTTAGAATCGAGACGCGGATTGCTTGTAAATTTTTATTAATTTACATAAAATGTTATTGGATTTATTTGCTTTCATTGTACGTACTTCCAATCGATTTAATAAAGAGCCTATGATCCCTGTGTTTATCTATCTACTAAAAATGACCGAAGAATTTTTCAAATGGAAGTCAAAAAAGTATCTCGTAGGAAATGAAAATCCGAACTAAATCACCATCAAGAGCGATACAAGAATAAAAACCATTCATAATTCGAAATCCATTTTTACAAAACCAACGCCCACGCCAAAATGATTTTATCTCATCAAAATTTATGTGAGTAGTCTGTAATCTAGAACAATTGCATTAAGTCTAGAATCGCTTGGCAGATTTAAATGTTCTATCACTTCACTTCCATCTCAGTTTGTTGGATCTAACTCGTCCTCGACATTGTTTGCGTTATTCGTATCGCGTTGACTTAGTTATTGACTCCAAGCCACTCGAATCTTCGCTTATGTTTGTAACTGTACGATTTATACAGAGGATTTTATTTTAGAAGATTATTTAGCTCTCTGTTCTAGTATTCCAATTTATTGTGATTTTGTTCTACATTCCGGTTTGCGTTTTTTTTTTGTGTTTGGATTTACATTTCATAATGTATTTGATACAGAAAGTTTTGATGAATCGCTCTTTGTTCATTTCGTGTTTTGATGATTATTTTATTGGCCTTATATGTTTTACTTCACCAACCGAATACAACGTCTAGTAAATTGCGACTAATGAAACAAAAAAAGGAATAGCCAGCAAAAAGTAAAGAGTATCTTCACCATAATTGCAATGCCAACCATTACTTTCTCTAATCGTAGGCACGAACCTCCTCGGCTTTTATAGCCACCTAGTACATTATAACCCCACTTAGGCTTCACTTGGCCAACGTTTAGCCTTGTCGTGGGGGTAAGACGGACAGAATTTTGCAAATGCCCGTTTGCCCAGGCCAGCGACCCAGATATGCAGAATGTTTGGCCCAATGTTGCCATGACGACGGTCCATTCTACAGTATCGGTGCATTTGCATTTATTTATGTCGAGTGTTCTAATCAAAAGCAAAAGTATATAAAGTAAGCAAAATTGTATGGATTGGGTATTACGAAGATTAGCTGGGCAATCGAGCATTGCCCGAAGCGCGAGGGATAATTTTTATCTTGTTTATATTTTTCATACTTAACGGTAGAGGATTAAAGGGTTTGTTAATATTTAAATTTAATGCTTTTTTGAGTTATTTTCTTCGGAATAAAAAAGAGAATGATTTTATTCATTAGAATATTTTTTTTTTCACCAATGTATGAAAAAAGAATATTCATGCCCTATCTATTCACAATTTAAATAAGGCAAAGGATATCATTCAAAAATTCCCTGTGAGCAAATAAATTACTCATTAATATTTTACATTCCAGTATTTGCATATTGAAAATAGCAGGGCTATAAAATCAACCTTTTTTCTTTTTCCCCGTTTTAGTACTCTGTACACATTAGTATACGGTCTATTGATAAGTGATTGGGTATCAAATAACCAATTCGTTAATGGATCCACTTAATTTATGCTGAAACCCATCAGTAATAGATTGTTCAAAGTAATTGATTAATTACTGTATAATTCATTTTCCGGTGGCTGGTACAGCTGCGAAGCTTATAAATTATGACTTCGAGCTCATAATAGTCGTAAATCATGGGTTTTGACTGATCTGAGAACGGTGATTGGTAGTTATTTCGTAAGCTTGGAATAGTGAGGATTAGGGTCTACATTTTTATACCGCAGTTTTGCGGTATGGTCCCAATTAGGATAAGATTTTATTTTAGAGTTCCACAGTATACGGCCTTTTGGGGTCTACGGTTAGACGGCCTTTCGGGATCCTCTTCTGTGTCTATGTTCATCTGGAAATCAATCGCGTTGGGTTGCTCGTCTTCCATCGAGGGGTACAGCGGCGGTGGTCAGGACGATAGGGGCATGTGCGCTCGCCGCGCGTGCTGGCATGGCGGGCAAGTGTTTCATGTTCACAAAAGTACCTACTAATTACTAGAGAAAGATAGATTATAAAATAAGTAACAATAAGTAGGTTACATAAAATTGTGATGATGATGAACATACACCTTCTCACGACCCATTACCAACATATACTCTTTTCGCTGGAGAAAAAAATAAAAGGTAAAAAAACAAAAAAAATGTTTCTACAGTTCTTTGCTGTCACTGAAATCTAAAATAAAAATGGCATGAGTAGATGTTTATTTAATAAAAAGCTTTCTACAGTATCTTTGCTGTCACTGAAATCTAAAGTAAAAATGGCATGAGAAGATGTTTATTTCATACAACAAACCACTACACTTCAATACACACGCACAAATATGTCAATCATTTTTTTTTTTTTTCTTAACTGTATTTAACAACAATATCAATATTTTTAATGTATAAACCAAAACAAATGGTATTATTAAAACCGAAACCAATAGCCGATATTACAAAACATTTCTAAAGATAATAAATTAAAAAGTGCTACAAAAGTAACCATTTTGCATTGTAAGGTTGTATTTTTAAAATTAGTCGGTTTACAACCGTTTGCCGTTTGTTTGCTTCCCTTTTATTTGTTGCTCCAGCGAATAGAGTATAGTTTTTTTTCATGTTATGTTTTATGCATTCACGTATCTTAGTCATTTTCCAAATTTCTGACTCATTGCCGTACTTGTGGTTTCATTGAGGTTCTTATATTTTGCCAGACTAATTCTTGCGGACCGTATATGTTTGCCGAATATCTGTTGCAGCGATCAATCAATTTGCAATTTTCAGCTGCAGTATTGCTCGCCCATACGCTAGAGCTGGCCTTTCATCACTTAGTGGTACCATTATACACAGCTATGACGTTTCCAGTCAGAGGAAAATAAATTTACCGATTGTATAGTTGAGAAATTTAGCTGTGTCCAAGGGAATAGGGAGGTTCAAGGGGATTTCTTAATTAAAAATTTAAAAATATTTTAAAAATGCCCAACTTCAAATTACTAATCACAAACTGGGTGCAATCCAAATAAAGTGGACTGTTTTGAAAAAACATAAAAAGAACCTATCCTTATAATGGCACATTACAACATTGCGTTGTAAAAAAATGAACCTTCTTAATAATCTTTTATATTATAACGAATTCATTTGAAATATTATGTAGATATTTCGTATGTGTCACATTTCTGTGTTGCACCTGAGATTGATCAGAACAAAGGTATCAGGAAAGCCCATATAGGACGTACTTGTAAAAGAATTTTGTCCTTTTAGATTCAGTTTATACCAGTTTCAGTCTGTCCAAAAAATTGCTCGCGGGCACATTTAAAGTAACGTGCTCAATATAGCTCCGCGATGTAACATTCTCTTTGAATCGTTCGTATTTCGTGAATCGTTAAAATGCACGTCAGCATATATGGAAGAATTGGTCCAATGCTATTCAGCGATACTTGAGTTATGTACGAGTATGATGACATTCTTTTGATTCCAACGTTATAATATTTTGAACAGACTGATCCAACATTTTGGAAGTGCATATTTAGAAGCTCTATGAAATCCTATTAATAATAATTACCCATTGTTCCTGAAAATGATAGCTTACTGGTATTGTATGTATAATACACATATGCAGTAGTAGCTACTTATTCTTCAAAGCAGTAGTGCTACTCTGTTAAAATCCAACCGTGAAAACTTTGGTGACTAACTAACTAACTTAACTTAAGCTCACTTTAGCTTGATAAGATTTGTCAAACCAAAACTTCAGGTGGAATATCAGTTTTCTTCACGCTCACTTCACCATAGCTTTCACGATGGCAGTTTTAAACGAATAGGCTGACTCTTCTCCAAAGAATGTCAATATTAAAGTTATCGGGGGCCGTTCAATGAACTATTAGTCCAAAACCGCACTAACAAGCAGCTTGCTTCGCGCCTAGGCCAGGGCGAGTCGCCTGGTGAGTAGCGAAGTAAAATCATGCGGCTCGTTAGGCTTTAGGCGCTAAGCAAGCCACCTGACAGTGCGTTTTCGGCCATAATGTCACTAGTTACTCACATTTTAATAAAAAGTATGAATGTGCTATTATTTTTTTGGTACTGAAATGTGGCTCACAGCCAGCGAACAGTTAAGCTCATGCTCCTGGCATATTCAAGCTAATGTCCTTTTCAGTTTCGCTGCCGTATTATTTTAAGAGAGGCCTCCTTGAAAAGGGTAGGCAATGCACCTGTATACCTGTCGCAGTTGTTCATAAAGTGACCACTTACCATCAAGCCTGCTTGTTTGCCACTCAATAGCATAAAATCATGTTGATCTACAGTACTTATAGCACATAGCATTATACTCCCAAACATCACTTCAACAACAGGAAACGAACTTCCCAAAACAACATTATCTTAACTCAACGTATTCACTCCCTCAGACAGACTCGTACATAACAATCTGAAATAGTGCAAAATGTCCGTAACAAGGATACAGGCTGTTTCCATTTCCTCATACATTTGCCCTATTGTCGTCACAAAAATGGTTCATTAATAGCAACTTGGGTTCGTAGGTCTCTCCCCTTAATGATATAAACATTTGTTTATTTTACATAGATATGATTGGAAGACATGTTACCTATTTGTTTCTTGTGATAGTTGATTTATTAAGTTAGGTAATTTATATTGAATAAGCAATGATAGTTGAAGGTAGGTTCTTGCGTCAGGAATGGCATTTTTTATTAGTTTAAGTGAAGTTTTGATTTTTAGGTTAGATAGGCATGTGGCAACCTACTGGTTTTTATGATTTTCGTTGTTTTTTGTGTTGAATAAATAGTTTGCTTTGACAACATCTAAGTGTAGAACGACAGATGAGGTTTTCTTAGGAGGAGTAGCAACTATTTTAGTTTTTTTTCAGGCAACATAAAGTAATTAATTTATTATTTATTATGGTGTACAATTAAGAGTATTATTTTTATCTATAAACTTATCATTTCAGCAAAATAAGAGTCTGAGTAGGAATATTTTAGGCAATGAATAGTGAAGTGTAATTTTTATTGTCTATAAGTAAATAATTTTCAATGGGTCTAATCTTATTGATGTCTCGGGAGATTTCAGCCACGATGCTACCAAATACCATCTACTTTTATATTAATAACATCATATGTTCTGTGATAACCAATCAGGTCGCTACTTGTTGCTTTTATGGCAACATTGCCCCCAAGGATTCCATTGTGTTGAGCAGTATATAAAGAGATATTTGGTATTTATGGTGTAATAATAGAAAAAAATTAAACGTTTTGGTGGTTGTAGGTGAACGGATCCAGTTCGTAAGTATCATTGCAGTTTCAATAGGATAAAAGATTCCAAATGTGATTTTTTCTATATGTACCTTATCTCGTAGTATTACGAAACACGTGACGTTTTTCGTTTACGGCATTTGTGTGATCTTATTATTCCTCATTAATAATTAACGATAATTCACTTACTGAGAAACTAAATTTACATAAAAATTTTAATGTTTAAGAGCACACAAAAACGACGTTACAAGTAATTATATAATAATAAATAAGAGGACAGTGATAAAAAATAAGTAAATTTCAACTAATTACCAACCGAGCAACACGGATCCAACGTAAAAGTGGATGTATTCCCAGATGTGGCAAACATGGCAGCGTACTGACTAATAATGATCCTTTTTCTTTTTTTTGTTATTGACACATTGTTGATGATTTAATACGATACGATATCGTGTTTTAACCCTGTATGTAAACCAAATCGAAACAAAACAAATCGAAAATACCTTTAAACAAAAAACCTCTTTCTACAACATCAGAACAATCAGTTTAACTTCTTAAAAGCAAAAGAAGGGTGCAAACTGTCTAAGAGTTACGGCCCTTTTACGGAACCATTAGAAAGAAAAGTTTACATAAAAGATCTTTGCCGGTTCAAAATTGAAGTTCAGTCTAACAAGCTGAAAAACGCCCGGGGCCCGTAAAAGGTTAATCTTGTTATGGTGTTCTAAGTAAAAATGTTTTAACAGAATTAAAATGCTTTCTGGGTCAATATTGTTTAGTTTTTTCGAGGAAATATTCAGTCGGTAATGGAGGTCTGTCTAGAAATGGTTTTTTTTTCCTAGAGACAAGCATAATATTCTTTCACCCCTTTTCCGAACTTGTTTAAAAAGCTCTTTTCTAATTAACCTACTTAATATGCAGGTACGTATCCAATATTATCATTAACCTGAGATTAATATCGTGGTGGCCCAGTGACTAAGACCTCACCTCTCATGCTTGAGGTTGTAGGTTCAAATCCGGGCAAGTACCATTGTGACTTTTTAAAATTCACATCTACATTCAAATTTATCTTGGACATCTCAGGTAACGGTGAAGGAAAACATCGTGAGGTAACCTGGACTTATATAGTTAATGTAAATCTGAAATAAAAAGCCAGAAGAATCATTCTGATTAACTCTGTGATCAGCGGTGGCCACTTCCTCACCCGAAAAGAAGAAGATTATCCCTAGATTTTTATGGCACTCAGTGACAGATATTTGCTTCCTTAAACAAAGGAACACAACATCACTTGTATTCATCGGTGGGTAACGCAGTGTGTATCTACATATTCACGGACCGTTTTAAACAATATTGATCAAATGAGAAACGATCCTTTCATATGTAGGTTCTGAAACTTAATACAACTTCCCAAATTTAAAATATCACACGAGCAATTTCCACTGAACTTAACATCAAGCAAAACACAAGCTTTGTTCCCAAGACAAGAAAATAAATGGAGCTACTCTTAGATATAAATAATATTATGCACTAACTAACCAACAGACAGAGACGCATCGAGCTAGCATTCATCACGGAGTCTTAATTAAACATTTCTGCTGATTCTAGCAAACAAGGTGATATGAGAGTACACTTTTCAGTTGTTGTTTTCTTAATGTTCTGGATTCGTTTAAATGAGAAAAGTATTTAATAAGCTTAAGTTGTTCTTTATTCTTTTTTTTTTATTCTAGCATTAAATTAGTGATGTAATTTTAAGATTTTTCGTTGTAATTTTATAACTCAAGAACGGGCTCACCTACCCAAACCAAATGTTTAGGCTTTGTTCGGACTATTTAGTAGATGGTTTATGTGAAGTTTGCACAAAATCGGTCGAGCGGTAGTGGTAGGTAGAAAGATAGCCCGTTGACGGGAGCGAAGCCGCGGGGATCAGCTTGTTAGGTATACCTACCGTAAAACGGGGTGAAAAAGAACGAACAGGAACAAAGTTTGAAGGGAATTATCACTTTATTTAAAAATAGTTTGCAGCGTTTTAGTAGGTACTCCAGTATATTAAATAATTATGAAAACTTTGTTTGAAACCCTAAAGTTAAAATCTTAACAAAGTTTTGTTCCCATTCACCCCTGCATCCCTATTCACCCAGTTTTACCCGGTTCTATTGGGTTATTTATAAGACAAGTTTAAGTAGTAGATTGTTGTTAAGAAATCGGCTTGATTTTAGGCTCTCTTAATTAGATGGGATCGTTTTTCACAAAGAAAGAAATCAAAATTGTCATACACATGAACGTAATCATCCCTGGACTTTTATAAATTGGCAGATAACACGTATTCAGCCTAAAATGGTGGCACTACGGGACGCAGACCTCATCTTTGTGAGTGGATGTGGGCTGTAAGCCACCACGCTGGCCCAGTCCGTGTTGGAAGATATCAAAATGTCACACAATTTTTGGTTTTAAAACAGACAAACCTTGAGAGCCATGTTTTGGGAGCAGTGGTGATGATAAAACACGAAGCAGAGCGACCCATTTAATATAACTTATAAGTTGGCCCTGTTTCCACCGAGCCACCACTGCTCTCAAGACCACTTGCCATTTACATATTGTTATGTACCTACAGTTTTGTTTAGCTACGCATTACTTTGCAAAAACATTAGGATTAAGGAACAAACAATGATGTTCTATGTGAACTAATATTATCCATCTCGGTTCATACGTATTCCCGGTGGTAGCACTCTGGTGAATTAAACTTGAGCACAACAGCTCGTGTGGTTGTATCGTTAAGTAATAACTGGGGATGTAACGGATCTTCCTTTATAACTGCACTCAAATAGTTCTACTAACTTCGGGATGCTTGTTTTTGGTAGCTTATTGTCTACTACTTCGACACATTTAACTATGTATTAGGGGCGATCCATAAATTACGAACACATCTTCTTGAAGACCTAGAGACTGAAGACTTATTCTTCTTTTCGTGTCCATGAACTCAAAGTCTCAACTAATCAGATATTGTCCAACCAATATGCAGCTACTTGGACAGCTTAGCTCGACAGTCACACATGAATTGTCATCAATAGAAATCAGTAGATTAATAAATATAGAGATATATTTTATAATCTATTCCATTATTTCAGAGTAGCTTATTGCGTTCAGTTATAGTGTGTGCTTTCTATATAAAGAATTTTTGACATCGAATCAGAATTTTCCAAATCTGATCATTTTCAGAGATTATCTATTACAAATATAAAACAAACAAATATTTTCACCTATTAACAATAGAGGTTCATTTGTACACTGCTAAAATAGGGTTCTCAAATGGCCTAAAAATGTAAATCAATTAACATTTCTACCAACAAACTAACTAGGTTGAATATAATGTTGCAGATAGCAGAGCTTAATCTTCATGCCATATAATTTTAAAATGATTTAGTTTGAGCCAAGTCAATTTGGCACTATCATAACTCTCCTTCGTTTGACATCTTAAACGTGCTAAACCTACATAATATCTAGTAGATACATATATAAGAGTACCTGCAGTTGCTGATTTTAGCAATTTTTATGGTAACATAAAGTTCATTCATTTTCTCTATGAATCAGCGCACTCACCATACAAAATGTTTTTTTCATTTTTGAAAAAAAATCTTTTGGGACATTGCAACCGCACTATTCCCAAACCACTGCATCTCCTGAAAGTTGGAATCAACAGTGGCTACCACCAGAAAAGCGCCGAGGCAATGAAGTACGACGAAGTCCCGGCTAATGAATTTAACTGTCTTGGATCCCGCAACGAAATAAATCACAATCACAATAAGAAAAAATGCAAATTTCAACTTCCTTCCATATTAATCAGAAGACAGAACAAACAAGGTCAATAGGCACAAAGGGTCCTTTACTGGGATAAGCACAGTTGCCTAGCAACTAGTATTTTCATTTAACGAAAGAACAGTATGTTTTTTAAAGAGATTAAAAGTATAACACAAAATAACGTACGCCATAATATAATATAACATATATAACGTATGCCAAAACAATAGCCACATTTACCGCTACAAATAAAAACACCGAAAATGTGCCTCAATACATCGAATTTGCTGGTCAATCGAACTAAAACACCGCCCACACTGTTTAATGTGCAGTAGTTACACAAGGGGTATAAAAACTCTCCTAAACCTCATTTAATACCTCCACCGCTGGTTTTCCATTACATTTACGACGTATGTTCAAGGGCCATGGGGCCCGCGGGTGCGAAATGTCGAAAAAGGTTTTAAAAGTTAACCGGTTGTGTTTTAATCGAATTCCCGGCGGTCGAGGAAACCGTCACGGATCAAGAAAAAACAGACAAGCCACTCAGGGATTTCCAAAACCCTTTTTGTGAGATGTCAAAAATATAAGCAACGATGTGACGCCGTGGCTGAATAGATCTCGCGTTTGGAGACTGTATTTTTTCTTTCTATATTCGTAAATGGGTGTTTTTTTTTTTTGGAGTTTTGTAGGTGACGGTACTGTAAGTTGGTTTGGGTACAAACAATTCGTAATCAGTTCAGAAACTGGGATAAATATTATCTACCTTTTCCGTACAATCTGTCGTTTTATAAAGAGTTTTATAAACATCTTCAGCTTCTTGTGAAAAAGTAGATGTAAACCGTCCTCTTCCATTCTTGGAAGCAAAGCTTTGAATCTACAATAATATTAGAGAATTTTCCAACACATATAAGAATACTGAAGTAATTTTGTAACGGTATAACAAGTCCATAAACACACCCAATTATTTCTCTAATGACGGTTTGGTAAGTTAAAGTAAAGGATTATGCCGGGCCCACGGCCCACCTGCAAACTTTGGTCATAAATATCTCTGTGACACCAGAAAGGCCTAACTGTAGTTCTTAAAAGAGTTCTCTTTGTAATACCTCGTTCATCTTATTGGCGGATATCTAAGCCTACTTGATGGTCTCATTAAAATTTTGCTTTGAAGGCACTAACGGGAAAAAACTCGAAAGTGGAGTAGCTTTTCATTTTTAGCGCTAGTTGGATGAAAATATTAGAGAATGGACATCGACCTCTGGTAAATACGTCATATAAAAGTAAAGGCACTTATATAATTGTATCGAAAATTGTAACTAATTATATATTAAATAGAAATTATGATTAGAGAACAAATTAATCATGACTGGTAATGTTGCATGTTACCCAAAAAATTCTTAATACCTTACATAGCTGAGTAACTGTCATAACAGTTAAAATACTTCATGTTTTAGAACATTCTAAATTCAATTTTTTTCTAATCCTACATTTTCTAACAGAATGACACCAGTAAAAACATAAGTTAAATGGTTGTTTTACGGATAAACTTCGACACTTCTACCTGCTATATTTACCTAACCTTTGGCCAACGCTGAAACATACACTAAACTAATAGGAAAAAACTCAAAGTGAATGGAACTTTTCAGTTTTAGTGCAAGTTAGATTAAAATATTAGAGATTGGACATCGACCATTGGGAAATACGTCGTACAAAAGTAAAGGCACTTATGTAATTGTATCAAAATTGTACCTAATTATATCTTAAATATAAATTTTGATTAAAGAACGAAATAATGACTGGTGATGTTGCATGATACCCAAAAAATTCCTAATACCTTACATACCTGAATAACTGTCAGTACAGATAAAATACATCATATTTTAGCACTTTCTAAATTGTTTCTAATCCTATATTTTGTAATAGAATGACACCAGTAAAAACATAAGTTAAACGGTTGCTTTACGGATAACCTTTGACACTTCCACCTACTATATTTACCTAACCTTTGGCCAACACTGAAACATGCAACACAATGCCGCCTCCGTTCCAAGGGTGTCGGCCATGACAGCTGATGTCCGATATAAAAACGATATGCAGGCGATATACAGCCTATATAACACCGATATACAGCTATACAGCCTTCAATCTGTGTAGCTCGCGTCTAGTCGACGCCATTCCTATTTTTGTTAGTCCCATTTTTTAGGAAGTTTAGTTCCAGCTTTGTATTGAAATTTGATCTGGATTCCTGAATTTTAGATATCCTGTATATTGGTTTAGGTTGTCAAGTATTATAAAAGTGTGATCAAGTGCGTGATGCAAAAAATGAATATTTACTTTAATAATTTGTGTTATATTCTTAGCATCGATTTTAATTTATCACTTGTTTTATGTTCTTACCATTAATTGTCACTATCCTTTCGATGTCCATTACGATTTTTTTTAATTACAGCTGACTCTTTTGCTAATTTTTTCACAATAAGAACAAACAATCTGCGTTCTGAACACGTTTCCCGTTGACATCGATGTGGACGAATTTGCTGACGCCGAATGGGCCCTCCCCTTTTTATACGCGTTTGTATATAAGTATGTTTAATTGCATTTCGTTGGCAAGTTTATGTATTTGTCTATGTCTATATTTTCCTTTCTCGTTATTATTTTCAGTGTTCTCGTTAAATAGACATCCATCGGCTGCAAAAAGCTTGTAAAAAATGCAAAGATGTGTATATGTATATTTCGGGAAAATATTGGTAGCATTTCATTCTGCCTCGTTCGTTTAGTGCTCGCAGCGATGCCTACTGTTTAGCTTGAGATCCCGGGTTCGTTTCCCGAGATCAGACAAAATTTTATTGGGTTTTTCCATGGTAGCTTAGGGTCCTTATTTGTACCCGGTTGATGACAAAAGGTTCACCCTCATACTTACACATTAACTTTGACTTAACCATTACAGGCGAAATTGCCTAAGCCTTCCTATGCACATATAGCAGAGATATACCCGTAGCATCGTTACTACTATATTATAATAGTGTAGTCATATATAAAACTACGGTTGATTCGATTTAACGAACGCTTCACGTTCAAAACAAAAATGGCATCGCTCATCGAGAAGGACAGGTTTAATTCAGTTCGCTGTTGACACGTGACAGACGATCCAAATTCGAACACGTTACGATTGTTCGAATTTTTTAAACTGGCTACCTTTAACAAGGGGGTTTTAATGACCATCAAGTTTTATCTATCGTTTCAGAGTTTTAAAACACGCACGGGTCTAGAAAGGGAAAGCTTTCACAATGTTACAGATTAAGTTTCTAAACCACCAAGAAATTATTAAACTGGAAACGTGATGAATAAAATGTAGGTATGACATAAATCTAACTAGATAACGCAAGTCCCTCCATCTGTATGAAAACCAAGCGTGCCACTTTTTCACAAACAATTTAAAAACAAATTTACTTACCAATGAAAGAAAACATTTCCAATCCCTCGCCCAAAATTTTCTATAAATTCTTTACAGCTCTGTATGGCATGAAAAGACATTTTTAAAGATTTCGGTGGATTTCTGGTGCCGATTATGCTAAATGAAAAGTTCAGATTACGATCATTGATCGTAACTTTCCTCCGTTTTTTGGAACGCGAAGTACATGCAATCGCGTCATCTAGTTGGATTTATGTCTGTGGTATAGATCATATAGTATTATTATGTAGTAATGTAAAACGTACATACACGATCTGCAACATAAAACATTCCTAAAGCATGGTGATTACAGCAACATTGAAATTCTTTAAGCTCCAATTGTTCTTGAGTAGATTGCAGATTTAGCTACAGATATTGTGAACTGAATACTGAAGTTCACTG
Organism: Orthosia gracilis; assembly: GCA_947562075.1. Classification (NCBI taxonomy): domain Eukaryota; kingdom Metazoa; phylum Arthropoda; class Insecta; order Lepidoptera; family Noctuidae; genus Orthosia; species Orthosia gracilis. The sequence goes on from OX387266.1 coordinate 33,870,570, forward strand.
ATCCACTGTAAACTATTGCCCTGTATCTGTAATGGAAAGTTAGTTACTAATTTTCCATAACAGTGTTCCGGAATCGACAAAAACACGTTCCTCGTGCAAGCGAAGATTCTAGAGCACGTTCCATTTCCATGAAACTTCGAAATTCAATAAATTCCTAACAGACTGTCGGACGTCTTTCAGATACGTAGCTGGAATTCGGTGAACCATGTTTAGGTATGCTCTATGCATTAGGTAGTCATTAGGGATAATGTGGATACCGATTTCTACATACATACACAAATTCTGGTGCATGCGAGACACACTGGACCGATCAGTGTGGCTTGAGGGAAGCTTATGTCCAGCCGTGGACGTGTTTTGGATGGAATGATGATGTTGCTACACATACTATATAGGTAGATCTAGTATTCGAATGACAATTATGGGGATTCTGGTCATAAGTAGATTTGCTTGCCGTGAACTTTCAGTCACTTTAACTATTATCGTATTTCTGTAATCATAAGTCTATTCCAACATGTTCGGTAAACATCCATATGTAGCCTGCATAAGTAGAGCTCTTTGTGAAAAATTTCGTGCGAAAGTCAGGCACATGAGTAGTTTTAGCTGTGCATGTGGGATGACAACGCGCTGACGACCTGCTACAATGAATTGCGAATGGACATGGAATCTGTGTTACCAATTACAAAATCAGAAGTGTCAACTGCACCATTGCCAACTTATTACTCTACACTTAAAATTAGAGCAATTAAACTACTATCCACAAAAAAATAGCGACAATATATTTGATTCTGAGTCAGAAAGATTATGACACTAGTAAACTAACTTCATATTCCAGTAAAACAATACTGCGATTTCTAAGCCAAGCTGAATTTGACGTCGAGAGTTGATATAGCGCTTCCGCTGGTGCCAACTAGGTTTTGCTGGCTCGGTTGGTAAAAACTACGATCGCATTGAGCTCGATTTAATTCAGTCAGGCGCTTCTATAATTTGTAATTTTATGATAAAACTTGGTTATGGTTTAATGGCAGAAACTTTTAAATCAGGGTGAAAAAGAAACTCAAGATGAACTTGCTTTGATTTTTTAAGCAACGACATTTCAACAGTTTCTTTGAAAATAAAAAAGGAGAACATTGTTTATTTGCGCCAAGTATACCGAATACCATAAAAAAAACCGTAAGTGGTTATTTCAATTTGGTCCGTTAATAAAATGGTTCTAATGGACTATTAGAATTGTTTTAGTAAAATTTCAGTCCACTTCAATAATCATGAGTCAGATTTTTTTTTGTAAATACAATCACAGTATCAATTCTCCGTAGTTACAAGATGAAAAGGAATCGCGATTGCCTCTATCAAGAGCACTCAATACTCATTTAAATGGCAGGTGGCAGGCAGTGAATCCTGAAGGCAATTTTAACACTACGACTTTACAGCTCGAGTGTCACACTTTTATTGGTTTTATAGACTTCCTCTGATTAACTTCCGTTCTGGTATCGATGGTTTTAATTTGGCTTGTTTAGCGAAGTATTGGTTTCATTTAACTTAAGTTTGGGCGGTAGTTATTGTATTTGTCGCAGTTGCTTTATTTTTCTTAGGGTAGATACGAATGATTGCTCTGTTTGAGCCCTCATAGAAAAGTTATATGATCAAAAATATTTAATCAAAATATATTTATTATTCTACATCTAATTTACGTACCATTATATGAAAAAATAAACAAGCACGATAAATTAAAATATGTAAATAGGTACCGTCCGTCAGCAGAAAATAATTTCATGTAAACGTTCAGAAAGCTTTTCGGGATTATGAAACGATTTTGGGTGAGTAGATACTTGCTATTGTTAAAAGCGAGGGTAGAATCAATCGTGTTTCAAACATTCGGATCAATTGATTTTCCTGTTTGTGGACCGTGACTTTGTGTTTTGTGTTCGTACGTTAAATAAATTGGGCAAGTGCCCGTGCCAGTGGGCCATTTATCAATAAAAATTGTTGAGTTGTTGTCAGTGCTGTGTATACTGAATATATGACCAGTTTTTGCCGATGAATATTGAAGTAGAGATTATGGTCTTTACTAAAAATATAACCAGTAATTTTTAATCCGTGCATAATTCAGGTTTTGAATATTGTGGAAGAGGATGAACGATAAACTTATTGACATTTGTCAGGTATAGCCATATGCCTTATCAAATATGGGCAACAGTTTTATACAGATAACATTAAATACAGGATATCAGGATATAGGAAACCTGCCTCTATTGACTTCATAATCTGAATCTCTGAAATGGCACATTAAAAAGTTATCCATCTAGGAGTACCTGCGTCATTAGCATGTGCCAGTATAATTAATGGCTCCCGCGTTGATCCTATAAACCTAAGACTAGCAGGTGTTGAATACATACCACAAATACCGAAATTTTGAAAAAAAGATTTACCTGTACCTAACAACCTGGATTCAATATATTAGAATTGCCGCCAAGACATCCGAAAAACATTACTTAAATTATCTTCTGCATTTATCCTTGATTTTTTCATGTTCTTAAATCACCTATGCGCCTAGTACAATATGTTCTAAACCCCCTTAATCAAATTCTAAATAAAATGGTTAGAAGCATACAAATGCCAAAATTACAACAGCAAAAATTCCTCTTCCAAAACTTTATCTCACATGATAATTTACGAACTGGGTCCATCCGAAGCATGTGAAACACTCAGCGTGTATGCAAAACAACTTGAAACACTTTGTTCCACCTGTGATAAATGGATTCATAAGCAGAAAGAGTACCGGTGGCCATGCCCCGGAAAATTATGTAGTTGTAGCCCTATAAATCTACGAGGGTGGGGCCACAGAGGATTTATGTGGGCTAAAAATAGAAGGTGTACCTCAAGGATGCATGTTTGGACCACAAATATTTTCAGGAATTTGCGAGTGTGAAAAGGATTATATTTTCGCGGTTCTACTGTGCTGCTGAGCGGAACAGGAACGCACATTATTTCTTTATTAAGTTATATATATTTTGTGTTTGTAATTAATAATGTTTTGTAAGCATTTCAGCTCACTATGAGAGTAATATACGAAAAAAATAATAATGTTAAAATAATTAATTACGTTGTCACTCCAAGCTGGTATGATTAGAACGAGTCGATATCATCAGCCGCCATTACCTTGATGGCAATAGTATGAAGAAGGTTTAGAGGTTATGGTACGTATATTAATAAGGGAAGTAGATTGTCTGAGTTATGAAAAAAAAGGATATTGATCGTACTGAACTTGTGTTGAATTGTTTTCATCTTTTAGATGGTGGTTTATTCATAAACAGTTAACCGACTTCCAAAACAAAACACTACAAGGCAAAAAATAACTTTATGTTCAGCAGTCGGTGTTTTTGGTACCAATCAATTTTTTTTGTCATTGACACCGACTTCCGAAACGAAAAGTTATTTTTCGCTTTGTAGTGTTTTGTTTTGGAAGTTGGTTATTTTTTTGTTAAAACGTTTTTAGTTTTGGTACGTTATATTACCATGAAAATCATTTATACCCAGAGGGCTTCTCATAACAATTCAAACAAAACTAAACCCGACTGGTTTAAATTGTTTTGTTACGGAGTTCCGGTCCCTATCTTCCAGCTTCATCATCAGATCAGTCGATGGGTACCATTTTCATAAATACCATTTATTTAAATTTGCTTCATCACAGTAATATACTTAACTATTCGAGATATCTTATACCAAACATACTTATCTTAGTGAAGTTCCAGTGGCCATCTGCGATCTTCTTCATCAGTTCCACTTCACCAAATGATGCTTTCTGAATGCAAATGCTTACCGTCTCGATGAAAATACTAAAATCGCTATATGTGTGCCTATAAAATTTGATCATCCTCATCAGATCCTGACTTAATGACAATGGGATTACTTCGAGTGTTCCTATACACTCGAAAAAACCCTATAAAAAAGAATTTTCAAAATCAGTCCATAATGAGGGTATTCTGAAATCATGTACACTAGGTGGCATCACTGAGACGTGAGGTCCAAGCTGCTGTCAAATGCTTATGTTTTTTGACATTAGTCAAATTGACGTCAAGCAAGTTGATGTCATAAGTTAAATTTTCCAAGTAAAAGACCTCTCACCAATGTGGCGCCAACTAGTGGCGTGAATTTTCTTAAAAACCCTCATTGACGGAGTAATTGGTGAACAAATATAAGGAAGAAAAACATTTAAGAATTATTTGATAAGCTTTGAGTAAACAATAAAATCTCCGTAATAATTGCTGCAATATTACACTGTATGGACCAATAAAATGTTCTCGGATCTTCGGTAGGTACAACAAGAGAGAGGACAGGTTTTTGACCTTTTATTTAACATTTGAAAAGGATGATTGTATTGTCTATTTAGTCGTAATTCATTTATCCATTTATATATTTATCCGGTGTGCCTACAATTATGAGTAGAGCAAATTCTCCGTTATGCGTAATAGTTACAAACACATAAACCAGCATAACCACGCCATATAAAACAAACAAGACCTAAATATCTATTCCCCAATAACTTCGGAAAACAGATCGACGTTCGGCATGCGACTTACGGTCTACATATACTGCACAAAGCGACTAAATTACGAGATTCCGGTGGCTTTGACAGTTTGAATTACTTGGAGGGAGTTGAAAACCACCTCATTGGTCCAACACCGCAAAGCCGATTTCCAGGTTTGACAAAGTGGTGGGACGCCTGCTTTTCAGTTAGGAAATCTTACTTGCTTGCGGATTGTGTCCAGTGGAATAGTAATAATTTTTACGAGGTGGTACGCCAAGGTGTTTAATTTTACTCATACATTTCACCATTAGATGTGCTTAAGTCACATATTATCTCTTTTGCTTTTAGATGGGTAAATTCAGACCTCAGATGCTACTTAACATTAAAGAAAAGCAAATAAGCAGTTCTGATTAGCAACTTTTTTTATTGTGTTTGGAAATCATCCAATGACATCTTTCGCTCTGGGTGGAGCGGGAGGGCGTGTCGGACTTTTACTGACTAAAACCCACCCCCGTCCCTCCAGTTGCTTGTGCCAGGACCGTGGTAACTCGCTTTCAAATTAATCCGCGACCCGGACAGGCATCGGCCCTAGAGGACCCCAATAGTTTCTATCGACATCTCTTTGAGCATAAATTATTCGCGCGTGGAGCATAACGCGCCATCGACTCAGGCCTGGTCCTTGTCGGACGGCAACCTACTCATTACTCGCCGTCCGCAAGCCTGTGCCTACGGTGGCCGGGCATCGTCTTGCAATTTTTGACGCCAAAGGCGTCTCCTGCGGTGGCAAGGGGCGTGAGATCGTCTCCGTTGCATCTCCCTCATGAAAATCCTATCTGGGGTGCCATGCTCAGTAAACTGATATGCTATAATAAATATATTGCATTTATTTTGCCTGTATCCCCCAAAGGGTTAGGTAGAGATACACCTATGTACATCCACATTAAGTTTAAACTAGTTATTGCTTGTTGCCATCAACCGGGCACAAGTTCAGACTCCGAGTTGCTACTCAGAAATTACATATGGAATAACCCAATAACACTTCCCGACCTGTGAATCGAAACCAGGATCAATTCATCAGGTAACAATGAAGATTTTTTTATAACTACTGTTCGATTCTTATTATCGAATTGAGGGTAGTTGGTAAACCATCACTAAACTCGCCTTCGACCTACATCGCGGTTCTATATATCCATGGCGTTGTGACTACACGCCATTTATCTCTATATTTTGGTTACCGAATATTATTTTATATTTCAAACTGCGCGTGGCCGCCATATGTGCGGAACACATTGAAGCACGGACGCTTGGGTTTAAAGATCGGTTTGACAGGCAACGTCATAAACTATGAGACAATATACATTTCTAAAACAAAACCCTTTTAAAGAAACTCGTAAATTGCCTCTTGATGTAAAAACTGTCGAGACAAAAGTAGTATTCCAACGAAATTCTAAAGAGACTTTGAATATCCGATTTCTAACACGAACCCGAACCCCATAAATTAAGATTTGGGACAAAATGGCTGCAAGCCGTGCAACAGAGAACGTGGTGAGACGGAGAGACGGTTAGGGCAGGTCGCGAATTCAAGAAGGTTGGAGTGGACACTTAGCTTTAGGCAGGGAAACAGGACGGACTGATTTTGAGAGATCAAGAGAAGTCGAGTTATAGGGTATTACTTTGGAACCAATAATTGAAAGTCGTGTCGTTGTAAATATCGTGATAACGAGTATAACTATTAAGTTAATTTATAATTTAGTCTTATTTCGTAATAGTATTGTGTGAGTGAGTGCCTGAATGATTGGGTAAGTTTTAATCTTAATATAACGTAGGTAGGGACAAATCACTAATGTACACTTTATTCTAGCATGGCGAGAACTTGTATTTATCTCCTAATCCTCACCTTGACAGATATTTGTCACTAGCATTTGGTCTAGGGAAGCGGTGAAGTCTTCCTTCACACTTACAAGCGCTAATTTCATCAATTGTTACACTCTACAATTACCAATTTGATTATGGGCCATTATTGAGAGTTAACTGACATAACACACATGGAAAGCGGAACCGCTAATATTCACTATTTGTATAAAATAGGCTAAATGGCCTCCTTTAAATGGGTACGTAGGACAACCAATTGTTTGTTGACAAATACTGATTCCTATAGAAGGTCTGGCTCAGAACACTTTGCGTAATACTTGCTGTAGGTAGTAGGTAGGCTTCACACGGTAGGCTTCACAAAGAACCCCAAACTACATCGTCTAAAGACGCTTAGGGAACGTGTCTCGTTAAAACCACACCACGCCGTTTTGTAGGCAGCTCAAAATCGTCACTATTTAGCGAGACACGAAATTGGATGGGTACTGCTCCTTAGCGGTCCCGAAAATCCACGCAATGGGCAGATTAAGGAAATGAGAAGCGACGACTAAATCCGCTCCGACGTACGGCAAGTTTTGGCAATGAATTCTGCACCAGACCAGAGTCTACGGTACGCTTGCATTATTTTGTATTGTCTTTATAAGGGGTGTTTAGGTCGATAGGGAGAGCTATTTACCATAGCGCGCGTCCAGTAAATCTGGTAGCATGTCTCGCCCAAATTGCAGGGGCAAATAGGCACAAAACTGACCACTGTTTTAGGACTGGGCAAGCCATACTAAAGCTTAGGAAACTGGTATTTTTGGGGCCGCCGCAGATTCTCTCTAGAACCTGCATTCTAGGCCCCATAGTACATGTGCGACGTGCTTGCTGCTGTTAGCGGTTGCTCGTCACGTGGGGGGAAATCTAGACTATTATCAATGTACTCACTAACGTAAATCAAGTAAACGTATTTAACAGCGCAAGCGTAGCATTCCTATCCATTTCCTTCTGTTAGGTAAATAATGCAATTTGCAGACCTTTATCTAATTAACTTCATACATCACAATTGTTTGACCTATAAAGCTCTTAAGGCTAACAGACAGAAATGTGTGCTGGAAGTTTGTTTCATCATTTCTTCTTACCAGCTATTGCACATAGGAAATGATGGTGGGTTGGGCGCTTTTGGGGCTGTCTTTAGGAGAGTTGATCTAATCAACTCCAGTTACTTCTCGAGTTAAAACTCTCTGACAAACTATTTAATTGTATTTGTATTAATTTTTGAATGTATATTCACTACTCGTGACCACTTTTCGGTCTTTGATTTAATACTCTATACATAAGTGTAAAGGGTTTCTCAAACAAGATTCAGTTATTTATAACAATTTAGTTTATATCCCTTACGTTACATTTTATCCTTCTAAACCACTTCCAAGTTATAAATTTATAACTGTGAATTCCAAAACAAATCAAAACATAATTTGGTTTTCACTATAGTCGGAAGAGAACCGTCCAGTCAATGGTGCGAGGTTCATTAGACAGCGCGGTATGGTGGGGCGCTGTCTCTCTTTAATCAAAAGAGCCGACCTTAACTCTAAATCTAGGGCACGTTTAGGAAAAACTAAATTTTTATCAGCCTAGGGTCGTTTAGGAACAGTCACAGCGTGCAGTACGAATTAGAGCCCTGAGCTGGATGAACGTTTCTTCCTCTCTTGTTGTGATCGTGTCTCAAGCTAAACGTTTTAGCATCTTTAGTGTTTGTGGACTCAATACCGTGTGGTGTGCGATCTTCAAGACCTTTGAACCCAGAGTACGTCTAGACTGCCTATCTGTGAAGTGCCGTGCACGCCGCAGGTCTTCTGCTGACCCGGGAGTTGAGACGAGGTAGGTGGTGTTCAATTGCCTTCTTGGAGATAGTAGGAACGAACGATTTCCACCCACAAATACTTTACATACACATTCTTAGGTTCATAAGCCACCAGCAAATATTTTCTTAAAAAAGGTTGGTCAAAAACCGAACAACCAGAGTGGTCCTTCGTAGCCGAATGGTATATGAACCCTAGCCGTGATAGATAATTTTCTACCTAACTCGTAGTTAGTGTGATTACAGACGTTCTGGCCATTTGTCCCTTTTGATTCTGACCGTGTCAGTGTCATATTAATTCTATTATAGTTTCATCTTTACACTTCATACACATATATATTTATAGATCGTACATAATATTTGGTGAGTTGGTAATTAATTTGCAAAAACATTCGTATAAGTATTCCGTGTTCGTTCGTTTTACTTTGACCATGCCATCTGCGTCGTAGATAAAACAAAATGGCGCGACCGGTTACCCGAAGTAAAGAAACGAAAGAAGTGGCTGAAGTGTGCCAAAGTAATGAATTAACAGTGTTAATTAATAAAAAACAACGAATGTTTGAGCGAATGCAAAATGCCTATGATCTGTCAAAGGAAATCTCGGATCCCGCATCGAAAGAATTATTTATGATGCACGTGGCTGATATTGATAATTTACGTACTACGATAATGTACGTACCGAGGCGTGATCATAGATCCTGCTGATAGGAAGTACCAGCATATTATTATACTCTGGCGAGATAATCCTATAGACCCGGTTTGTATTTATGAGTTAACTCGGAATACTTACGGTCTTCGTAGTGCACCTTTTGTAGCTTTGCGTACGTTGCACCAGTTAACCTCTGATGAGCTAGATCAAAGCATGCTGCATGGTGATGCGGAGCCAAGATCGAAGGCGGCTTACGTACTGGCCAAAGGCTTTTACGTTGACGATGTCCTATGGTCTTGCCAGATCCAGGCAGAGGCTTGCACGTTGCAAGACGATTTAATTTCCTTACTTAAGAGTGGTGGATTTGATTTAAGAAAGTGGGCTAGTAACTGTCCTGAGTTGCTAACAAGAATGCAATCAGATCAGGTTTCTACCATCAATTTCAAGACGATACGTTATCGTCATCTCTCAAGGTTATAGGATTGACATGGTTACCTTCGTGTGACTCATTCTCTTTTAATTATAATTGAACTGACGCAAAACAAACTAAGCGTTCTGTTTTAAAACTACTCGCGAGTATATTTGACCCAGTAGGTTTCATCGCACCATGTACTTTTGTCGCAAAGTGCATAATGCAAGATCTTTGGAAACTCGGCCTTGGCTGGGATGATCAGTTGCCATCTAAGCTGACCACCCAGAGGAATAAGTTTATTGCCGAACTGCCAGTTTTAGGTAAATTGCGAATTGAGCGTCATGTTTTAATATCTCACTTCAATTAAGTGCAGATAATAGGATTCTGCGATGCGTCATCGCGTGGCTATGCAGCTTATATCTACTTACGTAGTGAAGATAAGGAGGGTCATGTGAAAGTTAGGTTACTGATGAACAAATCTAAGGTCGCGCCTCTAAATCCAATTTTGTCAATACCTAGGCTTGAGCTCGAGGCTGCGTTTCTATTATCAAAGCTAGTTAGTTTTGTCGTACAAAACTTAAACGATTTTAAGGTTTCTATTATTGCGTTAGGTGATTCAAACAACGGTTTAGCATGGCTGCAAACGCCACCTTATAAGTTAAAAACGTTTGTTGCTAACCGTGTTAGTCAAGTAATTGCCGTGGTGCCACCAAATTGTTGGTTTCACGTGAACAACGAAAATAACGCTGCCGATGTTTGCTCGCGCGGAGTAATGCCAGCTCGCTTCGTAAAAGATGCTACGGATTGGGTTCACGGTCCAACATGGCTTTGTGAAAGCCAACAACAACGGCTGATGAAACCATTTCATGTAAAGGAAGGATTTACTATTCCTGATATTAAAACTAATTGTGATACGTTCGTTTTAACTACGTGTGACGATCAAAATATATCATCTAAAAATAGCCTATATATAATAAAATTTCATCTTTTAATAAATTGCAACGTCTTATGGCCTGGTGGCACAGGTATATGAATAACCTCAAGTCTAAGGCGCCTGCTAGGACATATGGGCCTCTCAGTGCTTCAGAGCTAAAGAAAGCTCGCGATACAATAATTCGATTGATACAATTAAATAATTTTCAAGATGAAATCGAATCGTTGCTAAAAGATAAAAATATAAACATTGCTTCTCTTCGTAAACTTTCACCCTTTGTAGATTCTTACAATTTCCTCAGGGTGGGGGGTAGACTCGTGCATTCCGATCTACCTTATAACACTAAGCACCCTGTGCTTTTACCTAAATGTCACACGACTAATTTAATTATTGAATATTACCACAAGTTATATTTACATGTTGGGCCTCGTAACTTACAAGGCATACTGTGTAAAAATTATTGGATCATTAATGCTCGTAGAATGATTGGATCAGTTCTGTCAAAATGCAAGAATTGTTTTCGATGTCGACCTAGTTCAATTCAGCCTGCAATGGGTCCGTTACCCGCACCTAGACTAATGCCTGGTAAAGTTTTCGACCACGTTGGTTGTGACTTGGGTGGCCCTTTCTTTGTGAAAGAGAGTTTGAGACGCAATGCAAAGGTCCATAAGTCATATTTATGCTTATTCGTGTGTTTTTCAACGAAGGCTGTACACTTAGAAGTTCTTACAGATTTAAGCTGCGATTGTTTTTTGGCGACATTCGACCGTTTTGTAGCTCGCCGCGGACTTTGTAGTTGTTTATATTCTGATTGCGGCACCAATTTCATTGCAGCAGCTAAACATTTAAAAGAAGTTGCGAACTTCTGGAGTAGTAAAACTGGTGCTGATCAAATTTCTAACGGATTAACGTCACGTCATGTAGAATGGCGTAACAACCCTCCTAACGCTGCGAGCATGGGCGGACTCTGGGAAGCAGGAATAAAATCTGCTAAACATCACCTCTATCATGCAGCAGGTGACAGATCACTTACGTTTGAAGAATTAAGCACAATTTATGTAGGATTGAAGCCGTTTTAAATTCACGGCCTTTGTGTTCTTTGTCGGATAGTCCAAACGAGTTCGAAGTGTTGACCGCAGGTCATTTTCTTATAGGTCAGAGTTTATTAGCTGTGCCAGAATATTAGAATATTAGACTTTGAGGACGTTCCTCAAAATAGATTGTCACGTTGGCAAGTCGTTCAGAAAGCTTCACAGTCCTTTTGGAGGCGTTGGTCAGATGACTATCTTCACACTCTTCAGCAGAGAGCGAAGTGGTTTTCAACTCCGCCTAACTTAATGGTTGGAGATTTAGTTTTACTGAAGTCACATTTAACTAAGCCTCTCCAATGTAATTTAGCTCGGATTGAGAAGGTGCATAGTGGTGTCGACAAAGTAAATCGCGCGTTAACTCTGCGAACTAAAAATGGATTAATCCAAAGACCTATAAATAAAGTTTGTCCATTACCCAATGCAAATGAATTACCTTCACAATATTATATAGATAGTTTATTTAAGTTTTCCTTTTGTTTTTTCTGTACCGTGTACACTTTACATTTAGAACACTCTACATGTATAATCATAAGCTTATTTATGCTTAAGTAACTTTTATTTGTGTAACATATTCCACACTTACGATTCATTTATGGAAATCAATTATATTGATTTCGGTTGGGGGTATGTTCGATTCTTATAATCGAATTGAGGGTAGTTGTTAAAATATCACTAAACTCGCCTTCGACCTACGTTGCGGTTCTATATATCCGTGGCGTGCAGTACGAATTAGAGCCCTGAGCTGGATGAACGTTTCTTCCTCTCTTGTTTTGATCGTGTCTCAAGCTAAACGTTTTAGCATCTTTAATGTTTGTGGACTCACTACCGTGTGGTGTGCGATCTTCAAGACCTTTGAACCCAGAGTACGTCTAGACTGCCTATCTGTGAAGTGCCGTGCACGCCGCAGGTCTTCTGCTGACCCGGGAGTTGAGACGAGGTAGGTGGTGTTCAATTGCCTTCTTGGAGATAGTAGGAACGAACGATTTCCACCCACAAATACTTCACATACACATTCTTAGGTTCATAAGCCGCCAGCAAATATTTTCTTAAAAAAGGTTGGTCAAAAACCGAACAACTACCACACAAAAATTCGGCATTCAAAATCTATTTACAGCAAACACCTTTAATACACAAAAGGAGTTGAATTATGATAACCTAGTGCCTTTGACAGTTGGCAAAATTTGGCGTGAATCGTATGTATTGTGTGGATCGAATGGTTGTTATCATGGCGTGAGTGGCGACGCGGAAAATCTATTTATCATTCCGAGGGTATTTATGGATAAAAAGTTTGAGGAAGTGGGTAGTCGAATGTTGGAGAAGAGAAATGGGTATTGAGAAGTTTGTGGCGAATATACACAAACTCCTCATTGGCATCTCATGGGACTGAAATTTGCCCATTGCAAGGAAAAGGAAGAATCCTCATTATCATTTCGTTTATAGATGAGGCCCAAGCTCTACAATTTTTTTCATTGGGTATTGAAAAATGAGTATTGTTAGTATGAGTACTTTATTAATTTGGTCTCTAAGAAAATACAAAATTAATAGAGTATAATAAATCCGCAATTTCAATAATAAATTGTCCCCGAAATGTAACCAATAAAAACCGACAAGCTGGCAACTCGGCGCCGATGTTCAAGGCTCTGGAGCTTTAACCATTTGGCATTACGCTGAGCTTGGCTTTAATAGATATAAAAAATATTTTTCTTTCTTTATTTTCTTTCTTTGACTTAACCAGTGCCTCGTTGCCGATGAGCGTTTTGGCTCGCTTTTCAATCGACTCTAGTGCATCAAGCTGGTACTTGGCAGATCCGTCCCAGAGATAAGAACAGTACTCCATGCATGATCGAACTTGCGCTTGATACAAGCTGAGCAGCTGTTCTGGCTTTGTGCCCGGTTGTTGGCAACAATCTCGCCACCTATTACATGGGTTTAAACATAACTGGGATGTAGATGGGAGGACGACATTAGAAGATTAGCGGGTAATACATGGAGAAGAAAACACAGCGCCGCTTAGTGTGGCAAGCTCTTGGGGAGGCCTATGCTGGAAAGCAAGATGATCTTCACGTAACGATGACGGATAATTAAAGTTTTAAAGTAAATGTAAATTGTATGTAAGATTGTTGAATAAAGGCTATTTTTATTTATTTTATTTTTAAACATAACTGATGAAATTTGGGTGTACATCTGCTCTATCCTTGGGGGAATACAGGCTCGGTGCTACTCGTATGTGTGTTATTTCAAAACATTACAATTATTTCACCACTCAAATTCTTAATGAAATTGAAGCTACAAGAGTACCTTTAGTAGTAATTTCACATTATCAGTCACCATCATCATCATCATATCAGCTGACATAGGCCTCCTCCAAGCGTCGCCACATTGACCGGTCCTGTGCGTCCCGCATCCAGCGGATCCCTGTATCCTTCACCAGGTTATCGGTCCACCTGGTGGGAGGCCTACCAACGCAATGTCTTCCAATCAGTAAAAAAAACCTATTCATAAGCGTATATGAAAAGATATTTACAATACACATGTGATTTCTTTGTGTCTGCTTTCGGATTCCGGATGCGGTAACGATAAGTGAAATACATTTATCTCGAGTTCGGAAAGTTGTCGGTCGGTGGAAATGATTTGAGCATTTTTACACGTAGTAGTAGTTGCCGGCGACTGTTGCTCGGGACTGGAACGCTATCATGATATTTATAGGGTTAGAAGAGATTCATTTTCTGTTTTTCTTTGCTGTATGATAAGTAAGACTGTCGTATTGTAGGACAAAATATAGCAAAGGCATTTTTAGCATACGGCCGGTATTCCAGATGCTCATGCTCATACTCAGTTGAGTATGAGCATGAGCCCATTCACAACTGTCCATTTCCAGTTTGAGTTGAGTTCAACTCAAACTGGAAATGGACAGTTGTGATTGGTTAGCTTGTTTTTTTGACATTAACGTGTTCAAGTCTAAGCTCCTAGACGCCCCAAACGTTACTGAATTCTTTTAACACAAAATCTGTGGAATTGAGTAGTAATACTCGTAGCATACTTGGAACGTTCTCGTACTTGCTAACTTCGACTTTCCTTTTTATTCAAAACCTACCACACATTTTGTGTACAAAGAATTCAGAAACGTCTAGGGTGTCTGCGCTCCTGCTCTGTTGAGTACACATATGTCAAGGTGAAGAATCATATGCCAAACTCGAGAGTTGTGATTGGTTGGCAGTTGATTGGTAGGTATGACCAATTTTGAGTTTGAGTAGAGTATGAGCATCTGGAATCAAGTATTTTATCAAGTAATTTAAAAAATCTGGTAATTACTGAGAAAAACTGAACGAAAATGAGTGTTCTTTATTAATTATTTAGTTGCCAAACATGTGAAGAATTCCATTTTTGGGATTAAAAAGGTAAACGCAATGAAACTATCCATCTTATAATTCAAAATCTTATTTAACTCGCGTTATATATATGAGTACTATTTTGTCTTGTTCTCGCCGAGCTGATAGAAATACAAAAATAAATTAAATAGTAAAAAAAGTAATATTAAATGCACTATTGTTAGATATCTTGGGAATATATACTTCAACAGTATCAATTCAGTTCAATAGAACAATCTATTTTGCATCTGTCGATTTACCTGTGAAGTTCATTAGTACCACTAATTTCCATTTTAGTTGGTTTATAAAATAACTAATTAGTAGATATTATGGACATTGCCTTTGTGGCGTATCGGACGTAATTTAATATCGTCCCACGCACGTTTTTGTTAAGTCTCGTTCAGACCGGATCAGACTGTCAATAAAGCTTGTTGGCAAGGACCGTGCAGCCCAAAACCGCGAATTTTCAGACTTTATGTTATTACCCTACGGTCATAACTAGCTAAACCTGGGCTGAATGAAATGTGTAGCTCTTGGGAGTGATAGTTTGAATCGTCCTGATATATTTGTAGGTTCTCTGTTACGGCGGCTAGTTGGGCAGACGCCATTGATGCCATCGCAGGTAGTTAGTACAGGAGCACGGAAGTTGGCATAAAAAAGGGGAGTAAAGTATTGCCAACAGTAAGTAATTACGTGTGTGTAGTTTATGTCTCTGGTTTCAAAATAAAAGGCTTTATTTAATAATAAAGTCTTTCTTTAATAATCATTTATTATACCCAACAGTGGGCGATGTCTGGTAGGTTCCGACTAAAGACTAAATTAACCAGTGGATAAAGACTATTTCACCCAAGTAGGTGAAACCAACCCGTAATATTCTAAATATAACAATTAGTAAACCGGCTTTCTATTAATTAGAATTCCAGTTCGTTGGTCAAAATATACGTATAAACACGCGTAGGTAACTCGGAATAACAAGACAATACAAGTTTTTAAACTGTCATGGTCACTAACACTAACGTTAACAATAGAAGCGGGATATTTACCATGTTTACTGTTTGTTGCGAGTTTCCGATATACCACCGTAAACTACCACCATTTTACCATGATTACAAACAGTAAACATGGTAAATATCCCGCTTCTAATGTTAATGTTACGACAATATAGTTCACCAAATACAAAAAGTTCCACTCGATCTAACTCGGAACAATATGCTCAAAGGTCAATGCCGGTAAATTTTGCGTAGGTAGAAATAATAATAGAGTATTTTAGGAAAATGATATGAATATGTTAATTTCCATCTGCGGTAGTAACTATTTTTGTAATTTTATGGTTAATTATTCCTAAATGTAAAAAGGGGGATCAGGGTCTTACCTATCTCAAACACCCTTCTCCATACAAAAGGTTGTCCTTTTGTTAAATACTAACTTTATTTTTAAGTCGAGAAAATCTTAAAGATTCTTTTTTATCTCGTAACACAATAACAAATGAAACTTTTCAGTCTAATTTTTTGATATCCATCTGTACCTAACCACCTAACTATTTACATCAATCCTAAATACACTTAACGAATTAGAGTTTTCATTGGATTGCTATAAATGTAAATAAATTCAACATTAGCTTGACCCAAGAACTTATTCTTCCACCCAAATCGATCCATTCACATCGCAGTTCGCACAGTCACCCTACGATACGCCTCATTGAATATTACAAATAGCAGAGTATGGCAATCCTGGATACAAGGCAATATCGCACAAATATTTACACCGGCTCACCTGTACGAAAGTAGGTTGCGACTGGCATTTTATGCACAATAATGAAAACAAGGCAACCCCAGCTTATTTGCGTAGGTGTAATTATGAGAAAAAGGAGATAAAAAAAATACTAATAATGTGAAAAGTCTGTAAGTTGGATGTTTGGGAGTCTATTCATGAATCATGCCCCAACTGCTGAACGAATTTATCGGAAACGTGGTACTAGAGGACCATAGCCTGGAAGAACATAGGCTATATTTTTTATTGACTTTCACGTCGGCGATACCGCTGGCAAAGGCTGGCACCAATTTTTATTTTGTCATATATTTTTGGAAAGGGGTTCTGAATCGAAAAATATATATTAGTAAACGTGATACCTACTGAATAAGAACGTGATCATTTTAATGGAAAATATCAACCGTGTAATGAAAATCCTGAAATGAGTTGATGTGATATTACCAAATAATGGAATTTGGCAGAATTTTGTCCCGATGTTTTGGCCGTATTAAAAATAACGTAGGTGCTACGAACATTTTTAGAATACAAAAATTCGGAAACTGATATTCTCCGCTTGACTGACATTCAATGAATATGGAAAAATCAACTCAAATAACGAAAACAGATTCCAACGTCGGTACAGACATGTTCTTACAAGCATATTTTTATATACGGAATTGAATACTCACTTGCTCTACTCATAAATTGGAGAGAGCTTTTTTGCACATATAAGAAACATGGATCTTCCCACAGCGTCACCAAATAGGCCGATCCTGTGCTTCCAGCTCATGTCCAGCAATGGACATCTTCTGACTGAAAAGGTGATGTCGATGGTCAAATTGACAATTCTACCTATGATGCTACCCCAATACGAATTAACATTGACGTCAAGTAACAAAGTTATACATTTCCAAAAGCGTAATAAAAGTCCATTCTCCACCCAAGCAAACAAGAAATAAAACAAAAAAGTCAACTGTTACTTACAACAGTTCAAACTACTTATTTTCTGACCTGTTCACGAGAACATGAGTATCGTAAAAGTCACCGGTCTTAGGTCAGTCGAGCCAAGAATTAACGGCCAAATAGCTCAGTGGTTTTAAAAAAGGAATTTATTGCCAATGCTTGCTCCGCGTTGCTCCGGATCACCGTTATTCCCCCTTCGGGTCTATTTGTCTCCGTCGTCGTGACAGAGAGCTATTGTTTCAGCTCGTGTCCACCACAATATTGGTTTATTTTGTCCGAGAAGACTAATATTGATAGACTTAAAAAACAATGCTCTTTCTCGCCCAATTTCACTAATTGTTTCAGTGAGTTGTGAGCGCCATTTGTTAGATTATTGTTGAGTGGGAGCTGTTTGGAATTTGAGATTGTTTGGGATGTTGTGTAATGAATAAGCTTTACACTTGTTTTCTAGGACGGTGGGCTGACCGCTACTACAACAAAGATTAAACTGCGCACCTTATAACCCACTCTTATAACCGACTTCAAAAAAAGGCAGGGGTTCTCAATTGGTTGGCACCTTATTTTTTGTTTTTCTCCGATTACTCAAAGACGCCTGGACCGATTTGGAAAAAAAATCTTTTGTCTGAAAGGGTATACTTCCAAGATCAGGATCCTGGATGATGGGATCCTGGAGAAATCGAGGGAACTCCTCAAATATTATAGGCAAACATATAGCGACTTTAAAATTTTCATCAACAGTGATTTGATTTGCACTCAGAAAGTATCATTTGGTGAAGTGGAACTGATGAATAAGACCACAGATGGCCACAGGAACTCCTTAATGCCAAGTATGTCACGCGTATAAGATATATCGAATAGATAACCGACTATGATGAAGCAAATACTAATAAATATACCATATATATAATACAGGTACTGATGAAAATGGTAACATCGAACTGATCTGATGATGAAGCCAGAAGGTAGGCACCGGAACGCCGAAATAAAACAATGTATCCTAGTCGTGTTTGGGCTTATTGGAATCGTCATGAGATTTACTTTGGCTATAATTGTTTTTCATGGTAATTGGAGGTACATACCAAAACTAAAAATATATAAATAAAAACTTTATACCATAAAAATCAAACAGACTTCCAAAGCCAAAAACCCGACTTCGAAAAAGAAAGTTATTTTTCCCTTTGTAGTGTTTTGTTTTAGAAGTCGGTATGATTTTTTTGTTAAAAAGTTTTTTTGAACGGCGTAGATCCGATTTTCATGAGGCATATTTAAAAATACTCTCGACAAAGTCACTTTTTAACAAAAAAAAACTAAATCAAATTCGGTTCATCTGTTTAGGATCTATGATGCCACAGACAGACACACCGATACATAAATTCACAGAAACACACATCAAACTTATAACACTCACACATATTATTTGCTATGTAACATCTTATACATGATATTAATTCATGAGATTTTTCAGTACTTATTTTTTCAGTACTTATAAGGGTAGTTCCCGCATAAACACTGAAAAATCTCATGAATCTTTCGAATATTTTTATCAGAAACATTTCATAACTGAGTCTACTAAAAATATTTTATTAAAAGTCACTGTAGTAAAAAGACTTTTAGGTTAGACAACCTGGAAGTAAAATCAAGGACCTCGAGCCAAACATTTACGAACTACACAAAATAAGATATTTTATTTTTTCTGCAACTGAATAGTAGTTACATTGCACGGAACGATGAGCTCTTTTGAGACTCTGATTTATCACAAAACGACTGTCGCCAGTCCTATACAGCCCGTAATTAAACTAAGTTAGCATATAGGCAAGACATAATTCTGTTAGCGAACAACTAATAACATACAAATATTATTGTAAAAGAGATGTGTAACTTTATTTTTTGGTGTACAATAAAGTATATTCTATTCTATTCTATTCTATTCTATTCTATTCTATTCTATTCTATTCTATTCTATTCTATTCTATTCTATTCTATTCTATTCTATTCTATTCTATTCTATTCTATTCTATTCTATTCTATTTTATTCTATTCTATTCTATTCTATACTTAACCAGCTTATGCAATGATTGCTATCCATAAATTGCCAAGGGAAGAGATGAAAGCTAGCACCTAGCTAGTATCCTACCTACTACTATAATAAACGTGAACACTTGGGAGAATAGATGGATGGATGTTTGCTACTCTTTCACGCAAAAAATACTGAACGGATTTTATAGAAACTTTACAGAAATATAGCTTATACTCGTAAATCAGAACAACACATAAGATATAATTTATAAAGATATTGGGCGAAGTACTAAGACAACGCGGGCGGCAACTAGGCCTCTCTAAACTGAATTCAAGTCATCTTAACAATGTTTGATGAAATCAACAAACTGGTGGACCACAACATCACAATGTTGGGTAAAACAATAAGTAAATCACAATAGGTACACACCTGAAGGCGTAATCCTATATTGAGATATCCAAGATCAGAAGATTTAAATTTTAATCATCCCGCTTTTATATTTCTTCATTGCCGTCCACTTGGTGAGGCGGGATTATAACGACTTACCGTCAAGCAGTTAGTTTTAATTAAAATCTATGTAATTGCTATTTACGTTGGAATTTAATTGCTTGATTAGCCTGACGGATTTGTCAGTAGATGCAATTTTTGTAGCCCGTTTATAGGCCTCTCGTAAGCAAAATCTAAATATCGTAAATAAAATATTAAGTAAAAAACATTAAGTAAATCATTTTAATGACTATTAAATACTAGCCTTTGCCCGCGCGGCTTCGCTTACCTACCCAAAAGAAACTCTTTTGAAGGATAAAAAGTAGCTCTATCAATAAAATAATTTTTGCAATCGGATGTGTACCTACCTCCAGAGATTATCTTTCGCAAACAAACAAACAATTTTACCCGTTTATAATATTAGTTAATATCTCTCAATTGCTTTAGAAATTTAGAAAGTCAACTCGGCCTGTAATATGCTCGTGTGGGTATATAATTAAATATAACAGATTCGACCTTAATAACGTTAAGACACCAGACGTCGCTGCTGGCCGCTAGTTGGCTAATCCGATGAAACAGTGGACGGACGGTAATTGGTCGGCGGGTTGTTTCATATATTTAGTGGGAGTCTGCTCGTGTATGGACTAGGGTTTAGGGATAGTAGGTACAGTTATTATGGTAGAGGAATTAGGTATTTTGGTTGACAAATAAGAACTAACTTACGTAATATTTTATGGACTTTAAGTAGGTAGACTAGACTAGTAGACTTTAAGCAATGTGTTCAAAACTAACTGTGCAGGACTCGTGTGAAGTAATTTTTCAGCAAGCAACCTAATAGGTCTTCTTACTGATGCAAACAACTGTCGCTTCCGTAATGGCATGTGGTTTCCATTCGACAACTGTGGAAGCAAGGACTACGTACCTCTCTGTCTGCCTTTATTTCATAACTAGCTGTGCCGCGGATACGCTCCCGTCAACAGCCTACCCTATTTACCTACCCTACCTACCAACCCTATCTATCTACCCTACCTACCTTCCCCACCTGCCTACGCTACCTACACACCCTATCTACCTACCCTACCCGTCTAGCCTACCCACCTACCCTACTACCTGCCCTACCTAGGTCGGTAGTGTAGGTCCCCACCGATCTACCCCACCTACCAACCCTAACTACTTATCCTATCTACCTAACCTACCTACCGTACCTACCTACTCTACCTACTTTCCAACCCTACCTACTTTTCTTTAACAAGGTAGGTACCTTCTCTACCTACCTACATAATCTATCTACCTAACCTACTGGAGAAGTTTTTTGTCTATCCCATGGGATAGGGTATCGTTGGATGGTCCATCCAAAAAATTATGAAAACCATTTTGATTCAGGGATCCGTTTGCGTAAAATTAAACTTTTAATGCCTAATTTTTGTTAGAGTCAAGTCCTCTCACCCTGCCAGTTAAATGGTTGCGTATAGATGTGTGAAAAATTAAGGGCATAACTATATATAATGAAATTAAAAAGAAAATTATCACAGCTAAGTAGGCTTTACAAGTTTACGAGTAATAGTCGACTAATCTATAAAATGTACTTGGAAAAGTAAATATGTTGTATATTGATGTATGGCAACAGCAGTTTTCGAACGGCAAAGTTAATGTTGTCCCTTCGTTAGAGCAATTTTTGGTGCTTTCATTGTATAAGAACGGTAGTAATGTTATCTATTTATTTTGGTGAATGTTTATACGGATCCCTTTGTGCGCGAGTCAGACTCGCACTTGACCGGTTTTGTTAATATTCCTCGCACCTCGATCAAGACTAAAAATAAACTCCACCTTTGTTTTACATTCATTTACTTATTTACTTCTTAGATTTCAGTAGGGCTTGAGAAATCAAAGAAAAGTGGAAAACCCTACTAAGCAAAACGAAAGGACTATTGACCTTATATAAGACCTATATAAATTTTAACGAAAACATAACTAATAATTTCACTAACAATAAAGAAACAAATTCGAACGTAATAAAAAGAAATCGTGATTTCAAATTTTGAAGAACAAAAGACGAAGTAATTCAAGGGTTCTTGTAAATTGATTTTAATTAGTCTTGACTCTAAGTGCCTACACAATTTTTGTAATTCACTTTAAATTAGGCATTGAGAGTTTTTATCAAACATAGGTAAGAGCACTTTCGATATAGTCACACATAAGATATACACTTGAAGAATAAAAATCGTACAAATCATAAACTAAGAATTGTTAAACACAGTCCACGATACCAGTCTGTAAAATTGTTCAACAAGTTACCTTTAGACATAAAAAGTGCTCTCTACAATAGCGCTTTCAAAATAAAACTTTAAAACATTCCTATTGAATAAGTGTCTATATGATGTAGAGGAACTGTAATTTTATTTTATTGAATTGTTATTTTATTGAGATAGTCAAGAATTGTTAAAATTTATTAATTAATTTATTTTATTTTTTCTTGTTTTTTCTGTTCGTTCTGATTAATTGAACTAACCACAAATTCATTTTTCTCATTAATGTTATATCAATCAATGTTAATTTGTCTTTAATTAATTGTTTCATTGTAATTATTTTAATTTTAATGGGTTGGCCATGTATTAATATATTACTATATTTATTGTTTTAAAATTATTGATGGCATCTATGAAATTCAAATGTAATCTATTTTAGTAAATATACTTTTTTTGTGTAATTTTGAGTGTAAATTCAGATACAAGTTACTTCTTTATGAATAAATGAGTAATCACTACACTTTTGACCGTTGACTACCTCTTCAGATCTTTTAATTTTCACCCAATCGTGCTAAATCCGTGTTCCTAAATTAGCACTATCAAGAAACCACAATTCCATCCATAAAGTTAAAAGTTCCATCAGCAATTAAAGTGCAGGCTTCAGTAGAATAAAGTGAAGATGCAGCGCAGCATCGCGACGGTTGCGTGCCTTCTCGAGTGGAAATCCATTGATATAAGGAATTATCTACCTCTGCGCTTTGCTGGCACCCTGGTCCCTGCAGATTCGAAGACGGTTGAATTCAATTTTATGTTAGAGCTATGTAGATACTAGATATTTAGGAACTGTTACAATTGAAATGGTGAGTTTATATTAGTCCATTAGTCTTCTTTGTTTTATACTCTGTTTTTCCTTCAAAATCAATCAAAATCAAAATCAAAAACGTTTATTTCAAATAGACCAATTACAGGCACTTTTGAATTGTCAAATGTCGGTCAGTCAAACTAACAAGTGAAGCTAAGTTGCACATTCCAAGGAGTAGATCTCTATGGAGAAGAACGTGCAAGAAACTCCATGGACACTCTTTTAAATAATATGTGTTACATATAATGTTTGGTTACATAAGTACTTCTTGTTGCTTCTATTATGTGAGCACAATGTAGATAATAATAAAAAAAAAAAAATAATTAAAAGATAGGAACTGAATTAAGCCACTGGCAGCTAAGAGATGACCAGTCTCATCTGACGGCACCCGTTCACGAGCATGACGCGTGCATCAACCCCACTCAGCTCAACCATTTTGAAGGGAACCGAATGACCCAATAACACGCGCCACCAACAGCGAGACATTTGAGTGAGCATGACAAACTCTCAACTGCCATGCTCGCAATGTCAAAATAAAAAAAAATAAAAAGTTGTAACCTAATAAAAATGCTCCATGGTACTGCACATTCACAAATTTGAAAAATAAAAGTGCTTCTACATTATACAATGCTATTATTTCTAAATATAACATGTAAAGAATCCTAAGTCCTATTGAAATAAACAAATGAAATAAAAATAAAACACTGAAAACAACAATACGAAAAGGGCAGCAGCATCTCTTCCAATATAAACTAATTTGTAGCTACAAATGTATGTGGCTGTGGAGCAGGACCGGCATTTAGCCAAGCATTTTTATCAAGGAGATAATCTTCCAATTTATAATATGCTTGTCTACATAGTGTGCGTTTAATGCATGTTTTAAATTTTGACTCATTTAATTGGAGAATTTCTAGTGGAATTTCATTATAAAATTTTACACAGTACCCCATAAAAGAGCTAGCTACTTTAGCTACCCTGAATCGAGGTTGATCTAACTTGTCCTTATTTCTAGTATTAAAATTGTGCCTATCACTTATTTTAGTAAAAAGATGAATATTTTTCCGGACATACATTATATTTTCATAAATGTATTGACAAGGTACCGTCATGATGTTGATATCTTTAAATAATTCCCTAAGAGAATCGCGCCTGCGAAGATTGTATATGGCTCTGATAGCTCTTTTCTGCAGAATAAAAATAGACTCTATGTCTGCAGCCCGTCCCCATAGCAAAATACCGTAAGACATGATACTATGAAAGTAACTAAAATAGACCAGCCTCGCGGTATGTACATCAGTAAATTGACGGATTTTTCTGACAGCATATGCTGCTGAACTAAGCCGTCCTGCCAGAGATGTTAAATGAGGACCCCATTGTAGCCTCGAGTCGAGCGTGATTCCCAGGAAAACCGCGTTTTCGACGATTTCTAGTTTCTCCTTGTTCAATATTATTTCCAAGTTATTACTTTTAACATTCGGTAACGCAAATCTTATGCACTTCGTTTTTTTTCCATTTAATACTAAATTATTAACAGTAAACCAGTTTTGGACCTGCTGTAGAGCGTTGTTTACGTCATCAATACGTGTGGAACGTCTATTGATCTTAAATATTAAGGACGTATCGTCAGCAAACAATACTATATGTGGTTGTTTTTTCAATAAATGCGGTAGATCATTTATATACACCAGAAAGAGGAAAGGACCCAATATAGAGCCCTGTGGTACCCCCATTTTTATTTTTAAGCCCCGTGAATTTACACCATTTATCTGAACTTGCTGTTGCCTGTCATTTAAATAAGATTTCACTAGGCTTAGTGCAAGTTTACCTAATCCGTAATGTTCCAGCTTTAAAAGTAAGGTTTCATGATTAACACAATCAAAAGCCTTTGAGAGGTCACAGAAGATTCCAATAGCATCTTGGGCTTCCTTGGGCTCCTTACCCAATGTGTTAAAACGGGACCCTATTGCTAAGACTCAGCGGTCCGTCTGTCTGTCTGTCTGTCCATCTGTCACCAGGGTGTATCTCTTTGAACCGTGATAGCAAGACAGTTGAAATTTTCACCGATGATGTATTTCTGTTGCCGCTATAACAACAAATACAAAAAAGAGAATAAAATAAATATTTAAGTGCGGCTCCCATACATCAAACGTGATTTTTTAGCCGTTTTTTGCATTAATGGTACGGAACCCTTCGAGCTCGAGTTTTTTGTTGGTCAGGATTGTATTGTAACCTTCCGCTTCCACAATTACGGAACTTTCGCAAAAAGTCGTAGTTTTCGCAATTTTTATAAAATATATCATCATTTATTTCAGATTCATCCTACGATTACATCCATATTTGTTATTACAATTGCGAGCTTACAAACTAGTGTTAGTAATCATTAATAATTGATTGACATATAAAAATAAAAAATAAAATTAAACAATATGTATTTAGAATAACAATTGTATTTTATTCAATTCAATTAAACAGTAAGTGGCATGTCCGAATGGACTCCCCGATGATGGTGACAAATCACTATACGACCGCGTGCCGTATCCAGCGAGCTAGTATCGGAGAGTCCCACCGATCCGCCAGCGCGCGCAAGTTGGTGTTGGGACTGTCACGTTTGCGGCACATATTGGCCGCAAAGCCGTCTGTGTCAGTCACCGCGTGTTTATTTGACATGTGGTTACTAGTAAAGAAAATCGGCGATTCAGTTTTAATTGAGTATTTGTTTAGAGGGGAATGCGGAAGCATGGTCATATTTGCGGAACCCCAATATGAACCTTAGGGATATTATTACATATTATACTTCTCTTGGACTGCCCAACTGCAGGAGGTTAGCCGCAAGCTATTTGCATCTGCTGCATCTTTACGGAGACTGCGTAATTTTCTTCAGACTGCCACCAGGATTGCGCTTGCACAACCTCTTCTTTTACCCATACTTGATTATGCTAATGCCAGCTATCTTGACCTTAATCAAGAACAACTAAATAACCTTGAGTGGCTTCAAAATGTTGGGATAAGGTTCATATTGGGGTTCCGCAAATATGACCATGTTTCCGAATTTCGTGTGAAGCTCAAGTGGTTGCCAATTCGCCTTCGTCGGAATGCTCATATTCTTTACCTTTTATATGAAGTGTCCTTTACTCCTTCCACCCCTTTTTAACTCAGGAAACGTTTTTAGTTTCTTCACGATTCCCACACAAAATTTCTTAGGTCATCAGATAACTTACGACTTCAAATTCCAATACATTGCACGACTTTTTGAATAAATCCTTTACTGTCCATGTTACTCGTCTGTGGAATGCATTGCCAGATCCAATCAAACGTGCTCAATCATTGTCTGTGTTCAAAAGACTCGTAAAGGAACATTACCTGACACTGTTTTCGTCTTAGCATGTTGATTTGTGATTGTGATTATCAATAGAGCCATACATCATATATTTTTATTGCTATTATATTAAGTATGTATGTATTTATGTATATATTACATAGCGTATGTTTTTATCTGTGTATCTATTATGATATAGGTTTTTAATAATGTTATTGTCACACCAATGACAACCCCACTTCAAGTCCAGACAATTACTGTCCATACCAGGTTGCCAGGAAGAGATCGCGGAATGCGATAAGGCCGCCCATTGTATTTGTATTAATTTTAAGTTTATTTTTAAAACTGTATTTAAAGGTGTACAATAAAGCATATAATAAATAAATAAATAGAGAAGCTAGTTTATTTTATGATTCACTAAAAAGTCGCCTCGAAGGTGACCAAACTGCAAAACCGGTATTGTGAAATATATATTGCCTCTTCTAGACTACCAATAGATTGATTATATTTAAAAACTTCGTTACCACTGAGATGGTAGCCTCTACATCCTTATTTTACTATTTAAGGCAAGGCGTTCATAATCTTTACTGGTGACTATGAGTCACGTGAAACTTAAAAACGTGAATGAAATCGTAAACAACCATAAACATTGAAGATAAACAACTCAACGTAATCGAGTAACTGATACTTTCCCGATATCACTTACAGATCCAATAAGGAAAAGTGAAAATGATTTTACAGTTTATCTTGCCATCAATATTCTCTCTATCAAATAAAGATCGGTCAAACAGTTTCCACCACTTCGGCGCTAAGAAACCCTTCTCTACAAAAGCTTTTCAAATTGTGTATCAAAGTGAGCGAACATCTTATATACAATAACAAATAACATTGTATTTTCCACTGACAAAGATGTGAAATTGACGAGGGTCGTATTCAATCAAGAGACCCTCTTTGAGAGCGCCCAATGCGTGAATTTCAATTGTTTTGCAGTCCATTGTTTTATATCTATAACAATTAACGCGAGAGTATTGAACAAACAAAGCAATGAATGCGGAGTTTGTAAATTTAATTCTGAACGTACATGTATGTTTTTAAGTATTTTAATAAAGTGTGTTACTGTTCATTTAACAATCTTTTGCTTCTTTCATTTATTTGTTTATCAACAAGAAACTCTATGGTTAAGCACCGTATAATTTATTATTTTACAGCTAGATTCATTACAAAGATCCAATTCCACTCTTTTAATTATGTACCGTTAACCCTGCTATCAATAATTCAAGATTATATACTCCTTTATTCACGAAAGTTACAGACTAAGGTACTTCAAACACACAAACTTTTTGAGTATATCCTTGTGATAACAAAATTCGATAAAACGTTTGCCTTCAGACGCACAAGTACCACATACATACATCCAATCTAACTTTCAACAAACAAAAAGTTTACAAAGAACTTCCTTTACCTTCAGAACTTTTTATGACAATCACCAAGTTATATGTACTTATATATAGTTTCATACATGACTGCGTTAATGCCCATAATAATTTATCTTCTTAGAGATGAAGACTTCAGATAATAAGTACCAGTAGATATGCCGACGCTTGAGGGAGGGCTTATGACCAGCAGTGGTCTTTCGTTAGTTGGTCAGCTGAAATTATATAAAGGGATGCAAACATTACCTCAACGGGTACAATTTAGAATTATCAAGATCATCATTTGCAACCGAAATACGTCCATTCCCGATGTGGCGACATCCTGTGCGTCTCACAGCCACGGAATTCCTGCAGCCTTCACCAGGTCATCGGTTCACTTAGACTTAGAGGGAGGTCTTCTAGAACTTTTCAGCCTCATATCTGTCGTACGTGTGTCGTGTGTGTACGCTCTGTATTTAGAATGGCAAATATTGTCGCGCCAGACTTCGTCAGAAATAATTTTCTTTAGAATCTTAACATAAAAATGAGGGATCTAAAAAAGTATGTACTAAATGGAACGATTTGTCTTACAAATGAATCGCTATCTCATTCCGGAACAAAACGAGAACGCACATAAAACGAAAGCCACTAAGATCTCGGTGTAAGTAACTGGATTCTTAATAAATAGGTCGTTTCCTTCACTCATTCCGCTTAATCAAACCTCCATCGCCTCCGCTTTGCGGCTAATAGAATCGGAAAACCATCAGCGGATGCGCCTTGCCAGATTAAAGGTTGTGCTAAACAAGTTATTGCCGATTCGTGTTGAAAGGTCGGCCCAATCATTTTCGTACTTCAAAGTATAGGTGTAGGCGAAGTTTTAAGGAAATTTGGAATAACCGTAGAGCTGTAACTTGATAGGTATAGGTCGCTGATTCTGTGATGCTAACTTGGCAAACAGCGTTGTATTGCAAAAGAAAATCTAGTCTTTGTGAACTGTGGCACTGTTTGTCTTTAAGTCAAAAGTCAATAGATTCTTCATTGCAAGCGTGCTGCATTGAAGACCTTTACAATCAGGTGACATCAATCAATCAGAATTTATTAAAATAACAAAGCTTAATCGTCCCCGGATTAACACATTCACACGTATATAAATGTGTTTGTGTCTACGTTTGTGTCTATTACGCCACAAACTTCTCAATACCCATTTCTCTTCTCCAACATTCGACTACCCAATTCCTGAAACTTTTCATCCACAAATACCCTCGGAATGTTAAATAGATTTTCCGCGTCGCCACTCACGCCATGATAACAACCATTCGATCCACACAATACATACAACTCGCGCCAAGTATTGCCAACTGTCAAAGGGTTATCATAATTCAACTCCTTTTGTGCACCAGATTAAAGGTGTTTGCCGTAAATAGATTTTCAATGCCGTATTTTTGTGTGGTAGTTATAATAAAATCTTCATTGTTACCTGATGAATTGATCCTGGTTTCGATTCACAGGTCGGGAAGTGTTATTGGGTTATTCCATAAGTAATTTCTGAGTAGCAACCTGGAGTCTGAACTTCTGCCCGGTTGATGGCAATAAGCAATAACTAGTTTAAACATAATATGGATGTACATAAGTATATTTCTACCTAACCCTTTGGGGGATACAGGCGTAAATGCAATGTATTTATTACAGCATATCAGAGTGCTGGATCTACCTGCCTTGTGTACTGAGCATGGCCCCCTAAGTGTCGGAAATTTCAAGCCGATGCCCAGCCACCGTAGGCACGGGCTTGCCGACGGCGAGTAATGGGTAGCTCGCGTCCGATAAGGGCCAGGCCCGAGTCGATGGTGCGTTATGCTCCACGAGCGCCTCAAAGAGATTTGCAGCATATGTAGACCGTAAGTCGCATGCCGAATGTCGATACGTTTTCCTAAGTTATTGGGGAAAAGATATTTAGGTTCTTGTTCGTTATATATGTCGTGGCCGGTTATACTGGTCGAACCCCATGGCAAAGTATTGTAATAATTTAATTGGATTTATGTGTTTGAAATTATTACGCACAACGGAGAGTTTGCTCCACTCATAATTGTAGACACACTGGATAAATATATAAATGGTAAATGGATTAAGACTAAATAGACAATACAATCATCCTTTTCAAGTGTCAAATAAAATGTCAAAGAAATGTCTATTCTCTGGTTGTATCTACCGAAGATCCGAGAACATTTTATTGGTCCATACAGTGTAATATTATTGCATCAATTATTATGGAGAATGTTATTTTATTGTTTACTCAAAGCTTAGCAAACTAATTCTTTAATGTTTTCTTAATTTTAACCGACTTTCCAAGAAGGAGGAGGTTCTGTGTTCAACTGTACGTCTTTTTTATATTTGTTCATCGATTACTCCGTCAATTATGTACTGATTTTGAAAATTCCTTTTTTTAATCGGGTCACTACACACTCTAAGCCGTCCCATTGTCACTAAGTCACGATTTGATAAAGGTGTCCTATGGAAATCGAGAGAACTCTTCAAATTTTATAGGCACACATATAGCGATTTTGGTATTTTCATCTTGATGGTAAGCATTTGCAATGAGAAAGTATCATTTGATGAAGTAAACTGATGAAGAAGATTCGCAGATGGCCACTGGAACTTCTCTATGATAAGTATGTTTTGGTATAAGATGTCTTGAATAGTTAAATTATTGTGATGAAGCTACGAATGAATCGACTGATCTGATGATGAAGCTGGAAGGTAGGCACCGGAGCTCCGTAATAAAACAATTTATCCCAGTTAACATGTTAATGTAGCAAATTTTAATTGTTTTGTGCTGATATTATTGTTATTATGTTATGAGTCTGATTTATGCCAGTCGTATTTAGGCTTGTTTTATTTGTTATGAGATGCCCTCTGGGTATAAATGATTTTCATGGTAATATAAGGTACCAAAACTAAAAACATAATATCAAAAAATTAACCAACTTCCAAAACAAAATGATAAATAACTTTCTTTTCGGAAGTCGGTGTCAATAATGAAAAAAAAATATATTGGTACTAAAGACACCTTGTAGTGTTTTGTTTTGGAAATCGGTTTAACTTTTTTTGGATAAACCACCATCTAAAAGATGAAAACAATTCAACACAAGTTCAGTACGATCAATATCGTTTTTTTTTATAACTCAGACAATCTACTTCCATCATTAATATATGTACGTACCATAACCTCTAAACCTTCTTCATACTATTGCCATCAAGATAATGGCGGCTGATGATATCGACTCGTTCTAATGATACCAGCTTGGAGTGGCAACGTAATTTATTACTTCATCATTATTATTATTTTCGTATATTACTCTCATAGTGAGCTGAAATGCTTACAAAACATTATTAATTACAAACACAAACTATATATAACTTAATAATGAAATAATTTGCGTTCCTGTTCCGCACAGCAGCACAGTAGAACCGCAAAAATATAATCCTTTTCACACTCGCAAATTCCTGAAAATATTTGTGGTCCAAATATGCATCCTTGAGGTACATCTTCTATTTTTAGCCCACATAAATCCTCTGTGGCCCCACCCTCGTAGATTTATAGGGCTACAACTACACAATTTGCCGGGGCATGGACACCGGTACTCTTTCTGCTTATGAATCCATTTATCACAGGTGGAACAAAGTGTTTCAAGTTGTTTCGCATACACGCTGAGTGTTTCACATGCTTCGGATGGACCCAGTTCGTAAATTATCATGTGAGATAATGTTTTTAAAGAGGATTTTTTGCTGTTGCAGTTTTGGCATTTGTATGCTTCCAACCTTTTTATTTAGAATTTGATAAAGGGGGTTTAGAACATATTGTACTAGGCGCATAGGTAATTTAAGAACATGAAAAAATCAAGGATAAATACAGAAGGTAATTTAAGTAATGTTTTTCGGATGTCTTGTTGGCAATTCTAATATATAATAATCCAGGTTGTTAGATACAGGTCAATCTTTTTTCAAAATTTTGGTATTTGTGGTATGTATTCAAAACCTTCTAGTCTCGGGTTTAAAGTATCAACGCGGTAGCCATTAATCATACTGGGACATGCTAATGACGCAGGTACTCTTAGATGGATAACTTTTTAACTATTTTATTTGTCATTTCAGAATTTCAGATTATGTAGTTGACAGAGGCAGGTATCTTTTAACTTGATATCCTGTATTTAATGTTATATGTATAAAACTGTTGCCCATATTTGATAAGGCATAAGGCTATACCTGACAAATGTATATAAGTTTATCGTCCTTTTCCCACGTCAATATTCGAAACCCGAATTCTGAACGGTTTAAAAATGACTGGTCATATTTTTAGTAAAGACCATAAACTCTTCTTCTATATTCATCGAAAAAAAAATGGTCATATATTCAGTATACACAGCACTGACAACAACTCAACATTTTTATTGATAAATGGCCCACTGGCACGGGCACACGCCCAATTTATTTAACAAACGAACACAAAACACAAAATCACGGTCCACAAACGGGAAAATCAATTGATCCGAATGTTTGAAACACGATTGATTCTACCCTCGCTTTTAACAAAAGCAAGTACTCACCCAAAATCGTTTCATAATACCGAAAAGCTTTCTGAAAGTTTACATGAAATTATTTTCTGCTGACGGACGGTACCTATTTACATATTTTAATTTATCGTGCTTGTTTATTTTTTCATTAAATGGTACGTAAATTAGATGTAGAATAATAATTATATTTTGATTAAATAATTTTGATCAAAAAAAAATTCTATAAGGGCTCAAACAGAGCAATCATTCGTATCTATCCTAAGAAAAATAAAGCTACTGCGACAAATACAATAACTACCGTCCAAACTTAAGTTAAATGAAACCAACACTTCGCTAAACAAGCCAAATTAAAACTATCAATACCAGAACGGAAGTTAATCAGAGGAAGTCTAGAAAACCTATAAAAGTGTGACACTCGAGCTGTAAAGTCGTAGTTTTAAAATTGCCTTCAGGATTCACTACCTTCCATTTAAATGAGAATTGAGTGCTCTTGATAGAGGCGATGGCGATTCCTTTTTATCTTGTAACTAAGGAAGATTGATACTGTGATTGTATTTTCAAAAAAAAATCTGACTCATGGTAATTGAAGTGAGCTGAAATTTTACTAAAACAATACTTATAGGCCATTAGAACCATTTGATTAGCGGACCAAATTGAAAGAACGTATAGTATTCGGTATACTTGACGCGAATAAACAATTTTCTCCTTTTTATTAATTATCATAGAAATTGTTGAAATGTCGTTGCTTAAAAATCAAAGCAAGTTTATCTTGAGTTTCTTTTTCACCCTGATTTAAAAGTTTCAGCCTTTAAACTATAACCTAGTTTTACCATAAAAATAACAAATTACAGACGCATGACTGAATTAAATCGAGCTCAATACGATCGTAGTTTTAACCAACCGAGCCAGCAAAACCTAGTTGGCACCAGCGGAAGTGCTATCTCAACTCTCGACGTCAAATTCAGCCGGGGTTAGAAATCGCAGTTATGTTTTACTAGAATAGGAAGTTCGTTTACTAGTATCATAATCTTCCTGACTCAGAATCAACTGTTACATTTGTCAGTGGATAATATTTTAATTGCTCTAATTATAAGTGTAGAGTAATAAGTTGGCAATGACGCAGTTGACACTTTGTGACTGGAAACACAGTATCCTTGTCCATTCGCTAAGCTGAAACTACTCATGTGCTTAACTTCCGCAAGAACTTTTTCACGAAGAGCTGTTAGATTGGAGTTATGATTACAGAAATACGATAGTAGTTAAAGTGACTGAAAGTTCACGGCAAGCAAATCTACTTATGACCACAATTCCCATAATTATTATTCGACTACTAGGTCTACCTATATACTTTGTGTATCAACATCATCATCATTTCATTCAAAACACGTCCACGGCTGGACATAAGCTTCCCCCAAGCCACACTGATCGGTCCTGTGTGTCTCGCATGCACCATTTTTTGTGTATGTATGCAGAAATCGGTATCCATATTATCGCTAATGACTACCTAATGCATACAGCATACCTAAACATGATTCACCGAATTCTAGCTACGTATTTGAAAGACGTCCGACAGTCTGTTAGGAATTTATTGAATTTCGAAGTTTCATGGAAATGGAACGTGCTCTAGAATCTTCGCTTGCACGAGGAACGTGTTTTTGTCAATTCCGGAACAGTGTTATGGAAAATTATTAACTAACTTTCCATTACAGATACAGGGTAATAGTTTAGAGTGGATCAGTGAGCTTCCATATCAAATGAATCCAGAAACAAGGTTCTGAATTGATTCTGAATTCAATTCGAAATATCTGTAGCTAAACCTACAATCTACTCAAGAGCAATTGGAGCTTGAAGAATTCCAATGTTGCTGTAATCTACATACCAAGCTTTAGGAATGTTTTGTGTTGCAGATCGTGTATGTACGTTTTTTCATAACTACATTATAATACTATATGATCTATACCACAGACATAAATCTAACTAGATGACGCGATTGCATGTACTTCGCGTTCCAAAAAACGGAGGAAAGTTACGATCAATGATCGTAATCTGAGCTTTTCATTTAGCATAATCGGCACCAGAAATCCACCGAAATCCAGCAAAATGTATTTTTATGCCATATTGAGCTGTAAAGAATTTATAGAAAATTTTGGCCGAGGCATTAGAAATGTTTTCTTTCATTGGTGAGTAAATAAAAAGAAGAGTGAAAGAACACTACCTTTCCATTCCGTTATTATTGCATATGGGTATGTGGGTATTTAGGAAACAATTGTTTTTCTATTGTTAAAACACCTGATTCAGGTTTCATCACAATGTATAATTATCTTTTTATAGATATTAGTATTTATTTAGTATTAATTGTTATGATTTGTATACTTATACGTATGTTTATGACAGTATATTTTATTTGTTATATTGTAAATTACATAACTGTGAATTGTTTTATGTCTTTATTTTTGCCTTCCACACACGATGTCTATATCTCTTTTTTATCATATTCCTTTCGCTGGTATGCTGGAAGAGATTTCATTAGAAATAAGTATCACCTCTGTACCTTTTTACTGTTCCTTCTTCTTCGTCCTTGTATTATGTGTGTGTACAAATATTGTTAAATAAATAAATAAATTTGATTTTAAATTGTTTGTGAAACAGTGGCACGCTTAGTTTTTATACATATGGAGGGACTTGTGTTACCAAGTTCGATTTATGTCTGTGATCCATACCTACATTTTATTCATCACGTTTCCAGTTTAATAATTTCTTGGAGGTTTAGAAACTTAATCCGTAACATTGTGAAAGCTTGCCCTTTCTAGACCCGTGTGTGTTTTGAAACTCCGAAACGATGGATAAAGCTTGATGGTCATTAAAACTCCGTTGTTAAAGATTGTCAGTTTAAAAAATTCGATCAAACGTAACGTGCTCGAATTTGGATCGTATGTCACGTGTCAACAGCGAACTGAATTATACCTGTCCTTTTCGATGAGCGATGCCATTTGTTTTTAACGTGCAGCGTTCGTTAAATCGAAACAACCGTAGTTTTGTATCTGACTACACTATTATAACAAAGTTTTAACGATACTATAGGTACACTCTAGGAAATTTCGCCTGTAATGTTTAAGTTAAAGTTAATGTATGGGTGGGGGTAAACTTTGAGTCATCAACCGGTTCAAGTCAGGACCCCAAGCTACTTAACTGAGAAATCGCAGATGAAAAAATCTAATAAAACAGTTTCCTGATCTCGGGAAACGAACTCAGGATCTCAAGCTAAACAGCAGGTATAGGTGGGAGCACTAAACGAACGAGGCAGCATGAAATGTTACAAATATTTGCCCGAAATGTACATACACACATCGTAGCATTTTTTACAAGCTTTTTGCAGCTAACAGATGTTTATTTAACGGGAACACTGAAAATTATAACGAGAAAGGAAAATATAGACGCAGACAAATACATAAACTTGCCAACGAAATGCAATTAAACATACTTATTTACAAAGGCGTATAAAAACGGGAGGGCCCATTCGGCGTCAGCAAATTCGTCCACATCGATGTCAACGGGAAACGTGCTCAGAACGCAGATTATTTGTTCTTATTGTGAAAAAAATAGCAACAGAAGATAAGAATATAAAACAAGTGATAAAGTAAAATGGTAGGAATATAAAACAAATTATTAAAGTAAATATAATTTTTTGCCTGACGCACCTGATTTTAGGCTGAATTGGTTTAGGTTGTCAAGTATTATAAAGGTATGCTTTATAATACTTAACAACCTAAACCAATTTACAGGACATCTATAACTCAGGAATCCAGATAAATTTTCTATACATAGCTGGAACTAAACTTCCTAAAAATGGGATTAACAAAAATAGAAATAGCGTCGACGAGACGCGAGCTACACAGATTGCAGGCTATATAGCTGTAAATCGGTGTTATATAGGCTGTATATCGTTTTTATATTGGATGTATATCGGTTTTATATTGGACACCAGCTGTCATGGCCGACGCCCTTGGATCGGGGGCGGCATTGTGTTGCATGTTTCAGTGTTGGTCAAAGGTTAGGTAAATATAGTAGGTGGAAGTGTCGAAGGTTATCCGTAAAGCAACCGTTTAAATTATGTTTTTACTGGTGTCATTCTATTACAAAATATAGGATTAGAAACAATTAGAATTTAGAAAGGGCTAAAATATGAAGTATTTCATCTGTACTGACAGTTAATCAGGTATGTAAGGTATTAAGAAATTCAACATCACCAGTCATTATTTCGTTCTCTAATCAAAATTTATTTTCAAGATATAACTAGGTACAATTTTCGATACAGTTATATAAGTGCCTTTACTTTTATATGACGTATTTGCCATTGGTCGATGTCCAATCTCTAATATTTTCATACAACTAGCGCTAAAAATGAAAAGCTCCTCCACTTTCGAGTTTTTTCCCGTTAGTGCCTTCAAAGCAAAATTTTAATGAGACCATCAAGTAGGCTTAGATATCTGCCAATAAGATGGACGAGGTATTACAAAGAGAACTCTTTTAAGAACTACAGTTAGGCCTTTCTGGTGTCACAGAGATATTTATGACCAAAGTTTGCAGGTGGGCCGTGGGCCCGGCATAATCCTTTACTTTAACTTACCAAACCGCTATTAGAGAAATAATTGCGTGTGTTTATGGACTTGTTATACCGTTACAAAATTACTTCAGTATTCTTAGATGTGTTGGAAAATTCTCTAATATTATTGTAGATTCAAAGTTTTGCTTCCAAGAATGGAAGAGGAAGGTTTACATCTACTTTTCACAAGAAACTGAAGATATTTATAAAACTCTCAATAAAACGAAAGATTGTGTGGAAAAGGTAGATAATACATTTTATCCCAGATTCTAAACTGATTACGCATTTTTTGTACCCAAACCATCTTACAGTACCGTCACTTCTAAAAGAAAAAAACACCCATTTACGAATACAGAAAGAAAAAATACAGTCCACAAACGCGAGATCTATTCAGCCACGGCGTCACATCGTTGCTTATATTTTTGACACCTCACAAAAAGGGTTTTGGAAATCCCTAAGCGGCTTATCTGTTTTTTCTTGATCCGAGACGGTTTCCTCGATCACCGGTTATCTTTTAAAACTTTTTCGACATTTCGCACCCGCGGGCCCCATGGCCCTCGAACATACGTCGTAAATGTAATGGAAAACCAGCGGTGGAGGTATTAAACGAGGTTTAGGAGAGGTTTTATACCCGATATGTAACTACTGCACATTGGGCGGTGTTTTAGTTCGATTGACCGGAAAATTCGATGTTTAGAGGCGCATTTTCGGTATTTTTATTTGTAACGGTAAATGTGGGTATTGTTTTGGCATTAACAGGTACGTTATATTGTGTTATACTTATAATCTCTTGGGAAAACTTATTGTTCTTTGGTTAAATGAAAGTACAAGGTGCTAGGAAACTAGGCACAAAGGGTCGTTTACAACTGGGATACAGTTGTAAACGACCCTTTGTGCCTATTGGCCTTGTTTGTTTTGTCTTCTGCTTGATATGAAGGGAAGTGGAAATTTGTATTTTGTCCTACTCCTCCGTTATTCTTTTCTGATTATTTCGTTACGGGATCTAAGACAGTTAAATTTATTCTTCTGGATTTCGTCGAGCTTCATTGCCTCGTGCTTTTCTGGTGTTCGCCACTGTTGATTCTGGCTTTCAGGAGTTGCAGTGGTTCGGGAATTGTGCGATGGGGATGTATCAAAAAAAAAATGTTAAAATAACGAAAATACCACTTTGTACGGTGACAGTGCTGATTCATAGAGAAAACGAATTAACCATATATGTTACTATTAAAATTTGGAATAATCAGCAACTGTAGGTACTTGCACATATGTATCTACTAGATATTACGTAGTGTTAGCACGTTTAAGATGTCAAACGAAGGAGAGTTATGATAGTGAGTGCCAAATTAACTTGGCTCTAACTAAATCATATTAAAATTATTTGGCAAAAAATCTGAAACATAATCTTCAATGTAGTTAGTTTACCAGTAGAATTGTTAATTGTTCTTAATTCTTTATTGTACACAAAAAAAGAAATACATATACAACTTGATTGATTATAAAGTAGATGTACAAAGGCGAGCTTAACTCTAAGAAGAGTTTTCTACCAGCAAACCTTAGAGTGATAGAGAGAGTTTACAAAAGGAAGAAGAGAAGTAGTCCAGTGTACAATTTTAGAATAATATAAAATAAATCATAAATATATTAATATCAATTATACATAAATAAGCACAAAATATATATATATATATATATACCTATATACATATACTAATATTATATCATTCCGAAAGAAAATGATCCTTGATTTTCCCCTTGAAGACATTTAGAGCAAGGCTGTCGCGTAGGGAATGTGGTAGAGAGTTCCAGAGACGCACTGCAGTAACAGAGAAGGAGCCATCATAGCGGCTGGAAGTGTGACGTGGGGTACGAAGGAGAAGAGAAGTGGAAGTGCGACAGGATTTACCCCTCGGGACAAAGTACTCAAAGCGTTCACGAAGATAATGAGGAGAATTAGGATTGTGTAGGATAGTATAGAGAAGAGATAGGATATGGGTATCTCGACGACGCCGAATCGGCAGCCACTTCAATTTAGTCCGAAACTCCGACACGTGATCGTATTTACGGAGGTCAAAAATAAAGCGGATGCACAAGTTCTGCAGTCGCTCGAGTTTATTTAGGAGTACCTCCGTTGCATCTAGAAAACAGACATCTGCATAGTCTATGAGCGGTAGAAGAAGAGATTGAGCAAGAGTAACCTTAGTG
This sequence comes from Orthosia gracilis, assembly GCA_947562075.1. Taxonomy (NCBI): domain Eukaryota; kingdom Metazoa; phylum Arthropoda; class Insecta; order Lepidoptera; family Noctuidae; genus Orthosia; species Orthosia gracilis. The sequence continues at coordinate 33,909,682 of OX387266.1, forward strand.
TGAAATGGTAAGAATTTTTGGAGACGTTTAAGCGACTGAAAAGAGTAGAAGACCCTCTTACTTACATCAGCAACATGAACCTCCCAAGAGAGGTTATTATCCATATAGACGCCTAGGTTTTTCACGCTTTTCGAATAACATATGGACACTGAATCATAAAGTACTGGTGGGAGGGCTTGGTGGTTTAAAAGGTTGAGCATGTATCTACCACCAACAATGAGCGCTTGAGATTTGGTTGGGTTTAGTAAGAGTCCAAAGGATTTAGCCCATTGTTTGTTATTTTAGCATAGTTAGGAGCCCTATTTTAGCTGTTTTAGATTTTTTCCTCATTTTTTATATATAATGTTACAATCTCTCTCTTGCTTGACTTTTATTCAAATGTAAAATGTAGAAAAGCTGTAATTCGTAGGTTTTTGTTAGTGGATACGTTTGCCAAAAACTTGAAAGTCTGACTACCTCAAGTAGGTACTGAGTACCTGTCTTAAATACTAATGGAGAATGGAGGTATTCAGCTGCATCGCTTTTAGTAGGTAGCCGAACAAAACATTACAGTTTATAATAATTTAAAGATATACATTCCTGGTATAATGTCAGAGAGCATTAATGTTATGTCATCTAAAGAGCCTTATGTAGTAGTAGAGAACTTAAACAATTAACTATTTTTGTTGTTACAAGTAACCAAAAACAAACGTCCCGAAGTAAGTAGAACTATTTGAGTGCAGCTAGAAATGCAGACCCGTTACATCCCCATTTATTACTTAACGATACAACCGAACGAGCTGTTGTGCTCAAGTTTTATTCAACAGAGTGCTACCTCCGGGAATAGGTATGAACCAAGATGGGTAATATTAGTTCACATTTTGTAAACTAATAAATAGCTAAACAAAAATGTAGGTACATAAATAAATAACTTTATGTGATACATAAATGACAAGTTGTCTTAAGAGCAATGATGACTCAGTGGTTAAAGGGACAACTTATAAGTTGTAGTTCGTGGGTCGCTTTGCTTCGTGTTTTATCATCACCACTGCTCTCAAAACAAGGCTTTGAAACATTCTAAGACATTGTGATATCGACCAACCAGCACTGGGCCAGCGTGGTGGCTTACAGCCCCCATCAACTCACAATGATGAGGCCTGTGTCCCGTAGTACCTCCATTTTAGGCTGATTACGTGCTATCTGCCAATTTATCAAAGTCCAGATATGATTACGTTCAAATGGATGGCAATTTTGAATTCACTCTTTTTAAATAACGATCCTATCTAATGAAGAGGGTCTTAAATCAGGCTGATTTCTTAACAACAGGAATGCAGGGGTGAATGGAAAACCAGCGTCAGGAAACACCTAGTTGCCGGGCATTTTGCTGGATTGGACCTATTGGGCGCAACCGCGGTACACACTATGTAATTGTTTTAAGATTATGTTCCCTTTTATTTGTACCTATATTGTGTGTATCTGTGTGTGCCAAATAAAGTAGTTTTCTTTCTTTCTTATTTCTTTCTTATGGCAGCAAAAGTTTGATTATGATTTTTAACTTTGATACCACTTTATGGTTTCAAACAAAGCATCTTTTTTATTATTATTTAATATACTGCAGTTCATACTAAAACGCTGCAAACAATTTATAAATAACGTGAAAATTCCTTTGAAACTTTTGTTAATTATCACCCCTGCATTTTATTCACCCCATTTTACGGTAGGTACTTTACCTAATGAGGAATAAGAACCACTCGGTAGGTAGCATCGCTAATTTAATGCTAGAATAACAAAACCAACAAAGTATAGCTTAAGGTTTTTAAATACTTTTCTCATTTAAATGAATTAAAAAACAACGACTGAAAAGTGTACTCTGATAGCATCTTGTTTTTGCTAGAATTAGCAGAAATGTTTAATTAAGACTCCGTGATTAATGCTAGATCGATGTATCTCTGTCTGCTGGTTAGTTATTGCATAATATTACTAACATATATCATTTATATCGAGTATCTCCATTTATTCTCTTGGGAACAAAGTTTGTGTTTTTCATGATGAAAAATACTTCAGTGAAAATTATTCGTGGGACATTTTAAATTTAGGAAATTGTATTAAGTTTCAGAATCTACATATCCAAGGATCGTTATTATTTAAAACGGTCGGTGGATATGTAGGTAGACACTGTCTTACCCACCGATGAATACAATTGCTATTGTGTTCCTTTGTTTATAGATGTAAATCTCTGTCACTAAGTGCCATAATCAGGATAAACAAATGGTTTATCCTGAATTAAAACTCGGGTTAATCTTCTTCTTTTCGTGTGAGGATGTGGCCACCTCCGGTCTCAGAGTTAATAAAGCTGCCTCTGGAAACCCCACAGACCTCTGACTTGGCCATTCCAAACTCACATCTATACTAATATTTTAAACCTGAAGAGTTTGTTTGTTTGAACGCGCTAATCTCAGGAACTACTGGTTGAAATTGAAAAATTCTGTTTCGTGTTGGATAGTCCATTCATCGAGGAAGGTTATAGGCTATATAACATCACGCTTAGACCAATAGAAGCGGATGCTAAATGAAAAATGTTGCAAAAACGGGAAAATATTATTCCTTTTATAGAGCTTCCGTTGCGTGCACTGACAATCATGTATGTAGCATAGGTAGAGTAGGGTAGGTAGGGTAAATGGGTAGGTAGGTAGCCAGTTGACGGGAGCGAAGCCGCGTGGTACAGCTAGTTAACTATATAAGTCCAGGTTTCCTCACGATGTTTTCCTTCACGGTTGCCTGTGATGTCCAAGATAAACTTGAAAGTACAAGTGAATTTAAAAAAAGTCACAATTGTACTTGCCCGGATTTGAACCTACAACCTCAAGCACGAGAGGCGACGTCTTAGCCACTGGGCCACCACGACATTAATCTCGGGTTAATGATAAAATTGGATACGTACCTGCATATTAAGTAGGTTAATTAGAAAATAGCTTTCTAAACAAATTCGGAAAAGGGATGGAAGAATATTAAGATTGTCTCTAGGAAAAAAGCCCCATTTCTAGACAGACCTCCATTACAGACTTAATATTTCCTCGAAAAAACTAAACAATATTGACCCAGAAAGCATTTTAATTCTGTTAAAACATTTTTACTTAGAACACCATAACAAGATTAACCTTTTACAGGCCCCGGGCGTTTTTCAGCTCGTTAGACGGAACTTCAATGGTTCCGTAAAAGGGCCGTAACTCTTAGACAGTTTGCACCCTTCTTTTGCTTTTAAGAAGTTAAACTGATTGTTCTGATGTTGTAGAAAGAGATTTTTTGTTTAAAGGTATTTTCGATTTGTTTTGTTTCGATTTGGTTTACATACAGGATTAAAACATGATATCGTTTCGTATTAAATCATAAAAAATGTGTCAACAACAAAAAAAAAAGAAAAAGGACAATTATTTAAATGAAAATTTATTCTCAGCTTTTTTGATGTCAAGGGGAAGCACGTTCCAGAGTTTTATAGTAGAGACAGTGTAAGAATTAGATAGAAACCCAGTGCGGTGAGAAGGAATATGGAGAAGTAATTGTAAGTACGCTGCCATGTTTGCCACATCTGGAAATACATCCACTTTTACGTTGGATCCGTGATTGCTCGGTTGGTCATTAGTTCATCCATTAAGACGACGACTAACGCCAACGACCTTGGGGGAACAAAACGCGCACTCGTTTCACACCCGCGCGTCCCAAAATTTAGTAGTTTTCTGTACTTTCCTTTTTATTCCATAACTTTAAAATAAAAAGCCTCAGATCAAAATGTAGATAATTAAATTGTCTTTAAGATGGTGTCAATTTCATTAAAATACGCCCAGCGGTTTTGCTGCGATTGTCGTGTTTTTGTCCGTTTTAGACATAACTTTACAAATTAATTACACTATTTACTAGGAATAAAACTTAAAATTTACTTAGATCAAATTATTAAGAAAATAGTCTAATTTATCATATATTTTTCCAAAAAATTACGACTAGCATTTTAGACGTGATTCTCATTTTAAAATTAGCTACTCAGGGGTAACTGCGCCTTAAGGCGTTATCGTACTCCCTCATAGGATGCCAAACGCCTAACTGTGCGGGGGTAAAGTAGCGCGACAGTGGCGGGTGTCGGCATCTTGTGTGGCCCGCAGCGACCACAAATGGCGAGTCGTGGACACTGCAGTAGCGAGTGGCCGCCACCGTTTATACGTGTCATAGCACACGTCAATACAAAATATATAGAAAAGTGTGTTGAGTTGCTATCGCTGACCACCGGTGGCAGTGGTCGGTGGCCCGTTTGCGCCGAGCCTAAAACTGGCGATTTGACCACACAAATACCGTAAAAAAAGTAACGTGTGTCGTAATACTACGAGATAATGTACATATAGAAAAATTCACATTTGGATCCTTTTATCCTATTGAAACTGCAATGATACTTACGAACTGGATCCGTAACTGGATCCGTTCGCCTACAACCACCAATATGTTTCCATTCATTCTATTACTACACCATAAATACCAAATATCTCTATATATAATGCTCAACACAATGGTATCCTTGGGGAAAATGTTGCCATAAAAGCAACAAGTAGCGACCTGATTGGTTATCACATAACATATGATGTTATTAATATAAAAGTAGATGGTATTTGGTAGCATCATGTTTGAAATCTCCCGAGACATCAATAAGATTAGACCCATTGAAAATTATTTACTTATAGACAATATAAAATAAATAAAATATTAAAAAAATTGCCTAAAATTTGCCTACTAAGACTCTCGTTTGCTGAAATGATATATTTATAGATAAAAAAAGACTCTTAATTGTACACCATAATAAATTATTTACTTTATGTTGCCTGCAAAAACTAAAATAGTTACTACTCCTCCTAAGAAAACCTCATCTGTCGTTCTCCACTTAGATGTTTTCAAAGCAAACTATTTATTCAACACATACAACAACGAAAATCATAAAAACCAGTAAGTTGCCACATGCCTATCTAACCTAAAAACCAAAATTCACTTAAACTAATAAAAAATGCCATTCCTGACGCAAGAACCTACCTTAAACTATCATTGCTTGTACAATATAAATGACCTAACTTAACAAATCAACTATCACAAGAAACAAATAGGTAACATGTCTTCCAATCATATCTATGTAAAATAACAAATGTTTATATTTAATTGAGGGGAGGCAGCACCTACGAACCCATGTTGCCATTAATGAACCATTGTTGTGACGACAATAGGGCAAATGTATGAGGAAATGGAAACAGCCTGTATCCTTGTTACGGACATTTCGCACTATTTCAGATTGTTATGTACGAGTCTGTCTGAGGGAGTGAATACGTTCAGTTGAGATAATGTTGTTTTGGGAAGTTCGTTTCCTGTTGTTGAAGTGATGTTTGAGAGTATAATGCTATGTGCTATTAGTACTGTAGATCAACATGATTTTATGCTATTGAGTGGCAAACTAGCAGGCCTGATGGTAAGTGGTCACCATATGAACAACTGCGACAGGTATACAGGTGCATTGCCTACCCTTTTCAAGGAGGATTCTCTTAAAATAATACGGCAGCAAAACTGAAAAGGACATTAGCTTAAATATGCCAGGAGCATGAGCAATATTTTATAACCGAAACTGTTCGCTGGCTGTGAGCCACGTTTCAGTAACAAAAAAATGAATAGCATAGTCATCTTTTTTATAAAAATGTGAGTAACTAATGACATTATGGCCGAAAACGCACTGTCAGGTGGCTTGCTTAGCGCCTAGAGCATAACGAGTCGCCTGATTTTACTTCGCTACTCACCAGGCGACACGCTCTGGCCTAGGCGCGAAGCAAGCTGCTTCTTAGTGCGGTTTTGGACTAATAGTTCATTGAGCGGCCCTCGATAACTTCAATATTGACACTCTTTGGAGAACAGTCAGCCTATTCGTTTAAAACTGCCATCGTGAAAACTGTGGTGAAGTGAGCGTGAATAAAACTGATATTCCACCTGAAGTTAAGGATTGATAACTCTTATCAAGCTAAAGTGAGCTGAAGTTAAGTTAGTTAGTCACCTAAGTTTTCACGGTTAGATTTCAAAAGAATAGCACTACTGCTTTGAAGAATAAGTAGCTACTACTGTATATGTGTATTATACATACAATACCAGTAAGCTATGATTTTCAGGAACAATGGGTAATTATTATTAATAGGATTTCATAGAGCTTCTAAAAATGTTGGATCAATCTGTTCAAAATATTATGACATTGGAATCAAAAGAATGTCATCAAACTCGTACATAACTCAAGTATCGCTGAATTGTATTGGACCAATTCTTCCGTATATGCTGACGTGAATTTTAACGATTTACGAAATACGAACGATTCAAAGAGAATATTACATCGCGGGGTTATATTGAGCAAGTTACACTAAATGTGCCCGCGAGCAATTTTTGGACAGACTGAAACTGGTACAAACTGAATCTAAAAGGACAAAATTCCTTTACACGTACGTCCTATATGGGCTTTCTTGATACCTACGTTCTGATCGATCTCAGGCGCAATACAGAAATCTGACACATACGAAATACTCGTATCTACATAATATTTCAAATGAATTCGTTACAATATAAAAGATAAAAACGCTCAATTATTTGTATTGCACCCAGTTTGTGATTAGAAATTTGAATTAGATAAGAAACCGGGTGTATTCCCTTAGACACAGCTATATTTCTCAATTATACAATTGGCAAATTCATTTTCCTCTGACTGGAAACGTCATAGCTGTGTATAATGGTACCACTAAGTGATGAAAGGCCAGCCCTTGCGTATGGGCGAGCAATATTGCAGCCTCATTGCAGCTGAAAATAGCAAATTGATTGATCGCTGCACCAGATATTCGGCAACCATATGCGGTCAGCAAGAATTAGTCTGACAAAATATGAGAACCTCAATGAAACCAGAAGTACGGAAATGAGTCAGAAATTTGGAAAGTGAGTTAGATACGTGAATGCATAAAACATAATATGAAACAAAACTATACTCTATTCGCTGGAGCAAAAAATAAAAGGGAAACAAACAAACGTCAAACGGTTATAAACCGACTAATTTTAAAAATACAACCTTACAACGTAAAATGGTTACTTTTGTAGCACTCCTTAATTTATTCTCTTTAGAAATGCTTTTTAATTACGGCTATTAGTTTTGGTTTTAATAATACCATTTGTTTTAGTTTATACATTAAAAATATTAATATTGTTGTTAAATACAGGTAAGAAAATAAAAAAAATAATGATTGACATATTTGTGCATGTGTGTATTTGTTTGTTGTATGAAATAACATCTTCTCTTGACATTTTTTATTTTAGATAATTTCTGTGACAGCAAAGATACAGTAGAAACCTTTTTTTTTTGTTTTATTTTTACCAAGACAAAAAAAAATAGATTCGAGATCTTTTAGCTGGAGAAAAAATACTTTTAGTTTTTTCTCCAGTGAAAAGATTATATGTTGATTTAATAGGTCGCGATATGGTGTATATTCATCATCATCATAATAATTAAAAAAATTCTAAGCAACCTACTTAATGTTACTTATTATAATCTATTTTTCGCGGACAATAATTATTAGGTACTAAGATCAAAACCCTAATCCTCACTATTCCAAGCCTACGAAATAACTACCAAACAACGTTCTCAGATCAGTCGAAACCCATGATTTACGACTATTATGAGCTCGAAGTCATAATTTATAAGCTTCTCAGCTGTACTTGCTACCGAAAAATGAATTATACAGTAATTAATCAAATACTTTGAACAATCTATTACCGATGGGCTTCAGCATAAATTAAGTGGATCCATTAACGAATTGGTTATTTGATACCCAATCACTTATCAATAGACCGTATACTAATGTGTACAGAGTACTAAACCGGGGAAAAAGAAAAAAAGGTTGATTTTATAGCCCTGCTATTTTCAATATGCAAATACTGGATTGTAAAATATTAACGGGTAATTTATTTACTCACAGGGAATTTATGAATGGTATCCTTTGACTTATTAAAATTTGGAATAGATAGGACATGAATATCCTTTTTCTATACATAGGTGAAAGAAAATTTGATTCTTATGAATAAAATCATTCTCTTTTTTATTCGCAAGAAAATATCTACACTAAAAGCACTAAATATAAATATTAACAAACCCTTTAATCCTCTACAGTTAAGTATGAAAAATATAAAACACGATAAAAATTCACCCTCGCGCTTCGGGCATTGCTCAATTGCCCATTTAAACTTCGTAATACCTAATCCATACAATTTCGCTTACCTTGATCAGAATACTCGACCTAAATAAATGCAAATGCACCGATACTGTAGAATGGACGACCGTCGTCATGGCAACATTGGGCCAAACATTCTGCATATCTGGGTCGCTGGCCTGGGCAAACGGGAATTTGCAAAATTCTATCTGTCTTACCCCCACGACAAGGCTAAACGTTGGCCAAGTGAAGCCTAAGTGGGGTTATTATGTACTAGGTGGCTACGAAAGCCGAGGAGGTTCTTGCTTACGATTAGAGAAGGTAATTGTTGGCATTGCAATTATGGTGGAGATACTCTTTACTTTTTGCTGGCTATTCCTTTTTTTGTTTTATTCATCACATTTTACTAGACGTTGTATTCGGCTGGTGAAGCAAAAAAATATAAGGGCAATAAAATAATCATCAAAACACGAAATGAACAAAGAGCGATTCATCAAAACTTTTTCAATCAAATACGTACCCAAATGTAAATCAAATGGTACCCACAAACACGAAAACTCTAAACAAAATACCGCAATCCAGAATCTAGAACAAAAATACAATAAATTGGAATACTAGAACAGAGAGTAAAATAATCCTCTAATATAAAATTCCTCTGTATAAATCGTACAGTTACAAACAGAAGCGAAGATTCGAGTGGCTTGGTGTCAATAACTAAGTCAACACGATACGAATAACGCAAACAATATCGAGGAAGAGTTACATCCAACAAACTGAGATGGAAGTGAAGTGATAGAACATTTAAATCTGCCACGCGATTCTAGACTTTTCACTTAATGAAATTGTTCTAGATTTCAGGCCACTCACATAAATTTTGATGAGATAAAATCATTTTCGCGTGGGCGTTGCTTTTGTAAAAATGGATTTCGAATTTCGAATGCTTTTTATTCTTGTATCGCTCTTGGTGGTGATTTAGTTGGGATTTTCATTTCCTTCGAGATACTTTCTTGACATCCATTTGAAAAATTCTTCGGTCTTTCTTACCGGGCTGCAAGGAAAGGATTACGTTTTTCGAGCGTATCTTGTATTTTTGTAATATTTATTTATATATATTTTATTGTATACCAGAAAATACAGGAACAAAAGAAACTTAAAACTAAAAAATGTACAATGGGCGGCCTTATCGCATTCCGCAATATTCTTTCAAACCACATGACAGATTTTTATAATTAAAATATCGTCAGATAGGTCTTGACCGCACAAGTGTTTTTAGATAAGTGCCGTTAAAAAAAAGGAACATGGCGGATTTTGGGCACCATTTTGTGGGGTTTGCAATATGTTTTTCTTCCAAACACATCGAGTAGCGTATCAAAATGAAGGGTTTTTAGAGGTGATTACAAAAATGTATACCAAACATACGTTTAAAAGTCATTCGAAAAAAAGTATAACTAAAAAGCTGTAAACGTACGGCCATGCGCCATCGGTACATGGTAGACATCCCTCCCATACGCATAAAGCGTTTTGCTAATACTTTCATTGTGCGCACAGCTAAGGAGTGGAAATCCCTTCCGGAATCTTTGTTCCCTAATAGCTACAACCTTGGGATCTTTAAGTCAACAGTGAATTGGTTTCTTCTAGGCAAGCGTGCTTCACCGTAGATCACATCATCGCTTAACATCAGGCGAGATAGTGGTCAAACGCGAGTCTATAGATTATAAAAAAAAGTTAATAAAATAAAAAAAAACCCGACTGCAAAAATTTAATCAAGAAGAAAATAATGCTGTGCAGTCGGAGGATAAATATTCGCAAACTGGCTGACCCCCTGATTTTGAAAAGGTTGCGTGGAATAAACTAATATATTTCAAAGGCGTGTCGGCTAGTCGCTCGACACGCATGCTACTACTACTGCGTACTATCTTCCAACCAACTTTACCGTAACGAGGACTCTGATTTCGAATGCAAATCAGTTTTTAATTGACAAAAATTTTCATTACAAACTGAGACTATAAATCAACTGAACCTCCCCTATTCCTGAAGAAATCAAGACGTGACTTATATGTCGGATGCGCCCTGAAGTGGCCCATCCAATAAACTCTTAAACAGGTCCGTAACTATATCCCCTGAAGAGATTCTCCAGGAAGAATAAGGGATTTGGGGAAATTCTGTCGAGTTTTTCAACTTAGAAGGTATTTTCTCCTAAAACTATACAGCTTACCACTAGGATACAATATGGGCCTTGAAGCCCCACTATAAGGCTATAGAAATATACTATTTTTATAGTTCCATCTACATCTGCCAGGCGCGTAACTGCCTGGAAGTGTCAGACGGAAGAAAATGTACGAATATTTAACATTAAAAGTTAGTTTTTACAAACACATTATCTCAACTAAGTGGTGTTTATATACCAGAACTATATGAGTCTTATTTAATTACAGGGCCTAGGTGCAAGTCTAGATTACCTAGAAGTGCTAAATTGAGAATAACAAGGTTTCTGACCACTTATTTGAGGGAAATGTGTGTGTCTCCACCGTTCCAGGGTGAGATGCTACTAGCCCTTGCTATGTACTGTTTTTCACTCATAGACATAGGTTAAAACACCTTGTTTGTGTTTTCCTAACAAAATAATGTGTGAAAAAAAGCAACGCGATTGGTGCGCCATCTGCCTAAGCGGATCGCGCATACCACTATCTGGTACCCCGTTTTTATATGGGTGACGAAGAAAAATAAATAATTATTTTTATTTACTTATGCTATTACATACATATCTTAAACTAGTATATAAGGTATATGACGCATCGTCGCGAACACATTTTATGTAAATGAATAAAAATTTAACTATCAATCCGCGTCTCGATTCTAAAACTTTGCACTGAAAGTTACTGCATTGGGATATCGCACGTAACAGCAAGCAGCGTAAGCGTAATATTGGGACGCATCGACAAAGATATGTAAGTCTACGGGCTTCACGGAGCAGTCAATCAACACGTGGAGAGGCAAGGATAATTTTGATATATGGTGAAACAATTTTTTTATTAAATTGAACCATTGCTTTATATACGGTTGTGGAACTGGATCATCCCAGTCCAATTTTGAATTCCGTAAGCTTTGCATGTAAATTTTTGGGTTCTCTGCCCTTTTGCCGAAAATTGTTTGCCAGATTTTCACTTGGCATTTAACGTTTCGCAGAATTTTATTTCGCCGAATAATCATTTGCCAACTTATCATATAATTTTGTTTTATTTCCCAACCTCACAGTTATCAACTGCACGTTTGGTCTGCTTTTCAAATTGACACTTTTTAAAATGCCAATTTCAAGTAGCATAATGTTTTGGTTTGCGTAATATTCATTTAGTTGTTCATTGTTTACCAAATCTAGTAGGGTTTCGCTTAATAATTATATAACCTAACATCATCATCCTCCTTCGAACCTAACCTGTCCGTGTCGGGGTGCCCTAAGCTCCTGAGCTCGCTTCGCTCGCTCTTGGACTGGTTCATTTATTATAATTAATTATTTTAATGTTGACATTTTTGAAGGATGGAAAGACGTCAATCATCATCATCATCATTTCAGCCGAAAGACGTCCACTGCTGGACATAGGCCTCCCCCAGGCGTCGCCACATTGACCGTTCCCGTGCGTCACGCATCCATCGCCTTCCCGCAACCTTAACCAGGTCATCGGTCCACCTAGTGGGAGGTAACAGATGGACCGATAACGTCAATGCTATAAGAGAATTGAAGACTGACTTCTTCAGGTGCCCATTTCAAACCTAACACATTAGCTTCAGTACTAAACTCAAGTGGCAATTGGTTAGTTTTAAAATTAAGGGGGCTATTTGAAGCATCAAATATTTGTGGCCATAAATATTTGAGTTTGTCTTGATCTTTCTCAACGGAAATCTTGCTGAGGCTATGACTTGGGTACATTTGTATTAATGTGTTAATTTTTGCTATGTGAAACTACCATTCTATATTTACATCGTCAATATAGAAATAAGATCTGTATTGGACACAATTGGATCTTGACATTCAATTGCAAGGTAGACAAGACACCTTGTACTTAAAAACGGGGCACATGCCATAACATAAGTGACTGTGTTTAACTGTTTTATTTTTATAGGTTCATGATATGTAGATGGGGCTGCGATTCGTTTTAAATGATTTGCGGGTACATTTTCTCAATATCTCCAATCATTACAAATGGGTAAACATGAAAGCGAATAAGAATCAATTATATAAATATTATTTATTTCTCCATAAAATTGGACAATTTGAACATTATAATTAATTTTAAATCTATTAAGAATATGCACAAGAATGAAAAATGAGCAACTGCGCCCGAGCTAGCCGAGTCGATATTTCAGGACGTAGTTCACTTTACAGAAATTTTGAACAACATTAGTTTCATTTAACATAATAGTATATCACTTTAAAACAAAATAAGGTTTACAACAAACAGAGTGAGTGTTGTGTGCTGTATGCTTGTGTTGAGTGTGTTTGGGTGAGTGTGGTGTGCTTGTGTTAGCTGTGTTTATGATTTTATCTTTATCATAAGGTTTTAAGAAGATCTTCTGTAGATTCGTAATCACAAGTAATTAGGAAGATCAATAGTTTTAATTTGCATTCTCGTTTACTTAATGTATCGATGTTAAGAATAGTATTTAATTTATTGTTTAGAAAAGGACCGGTGAAGCAGGAAAACCTATTTGTAAATGAGTTTGTAATCAAATACAAATCACTTTGTATTACTGTGGTCTACTGTTTCTTGATTTATTATGACGCTGGTTATAAATCTTTATTATAAACGCTTGGCTCCATCCGCGGTGGTACTCAAATAGATAATATTTTTCTAACTTCACTTATGAAGTTGGATTTTATAACTCCTTCTTCAGTTACCATCGTCCAATGTGGCCCCGTTTTTAGACGTTGTGAGCCGCTGAAACCGTCCGCATTCTAACTTCGGATCCCTATTACTGCGCCTGGCCCGACACACACTTGGCCAGTTTTCAAAACAAAAAATACAGTATTTATTTACCCAACGAGCTCTAAACAACTATATCCCACTCAATGGGGTAAGTCAATATTTTTTTGTTTCTACCTTTAGCTGTAATGGGAGACCGCCTTAAAATTATAAAAAAAAAACTTTTTGGCAATTTGTATGGGTTTGGCTCAAAAAGATTCTAATACTGTGAAAATTTGAAGACTGTAGCTCTTACCGTTTGGCCGTAAAACCCGTGTGACAGACGACGGACAGATGTACTGACGGACTGACGGACAGACAGACGGACACGTGAGTGACAGCAATAGGATTCCATTTGGACCCTTCAGGTACGGAACCCTTAAAAGGCATATAATAGCAAAGGTCTGAAATGATCATCTATTGGGTTATCGCCTGGATATTGTTAACAGAATAAGTCCAATTTATTCTGACTTGAGGCCTTTCAGATATTTTCCGAGGAGGTTTCTAGTTTTAATATAATTTGCAATGTATTTAACTTTGTTACCGGCAAGAAGTAAGTACCAACCTAATATCATTATTACTTATAACATTTTTTGTTAACAGATTTTTAGAGCTCCGGGTCGCAAAGGTCAGGTGCGTAATTTGGTTATATTGCGTCCCATAATTTTGCGTGTAAATAAAATCAAGGGGAATAATAAAAATTAAACAGTTTTTCTTTATACAAATAGTGGAATTCGAAAAGGTGCTCAAAAAGTTTCTAAGATATTCTTCGATATTTCAATATAAGCACCTACATATTCAAATATTATGTATGATAAACAAAGTCTTAACCTCGACCCAAAACATCATAAATTACTATTAAGGTATTTATTTTCAGCTGACATCCTGCCCATTTAGAGAGGCCATCGATATTAACTAAACTAGCTCTACTGAAACAATTCATAAACATCGAGCATTACATTAGTTTGAAAACACGAACATAACATGAAATCGCGCCTATGTATCTTGAAGGGTTAGGCAGGGCCGGATTATCCATTAAGCAGTTTAGGCAACTGCCTAGGGGCCCCAGATCGGATGGGGCCCCGCCACAAGATTTTCTTTAGATATATTTTTGAGTGCAATAAGTTTGTCGATTTTTATAATTATGTCACGTCAGATAGCACTCATGCAAGGCATCGCAACGCAATCCTTCATTGGATGGTAGGAACAGCAGCCTCGTTGCGTAATGAATTCGGCAAGGCAAAGCGCAAAGAGTATGAAAAAATGACCAATCACATAGACGGAAATCCACATCGCGTCTTTCATCTCACATATGATTAGTCGAGTTTTCATACCAAATACCCTTCTCCATACAAGGTTGTGTCGAGTTCTCCATAGAATTTTGAAGTCGAGTTCAATAAAAAATATTTTCTATATCGTAACAAAATAATTACTAAAACTTTTCAGTTACATTTTTTTATATCCATCTAACCATTGCATTACTACACCTAACATCATTACAGTATCTAACCAACTAACCATTAACATCAATCCTAAATACACTTAACGAATTAGAGTACTTATTGGGTTGCTACAAATATAAATAAATTCATCGTTATCTTGACCCAATAACTTATTCTTCCACCCAAATCGATCCATTCACATCGCAGTTCGCACAGTCACCCTACGATACGGCTTACTGGATATTACAAATAGCAGAGTATGGCAACCCTGGATGCAAGGCAATATGGCACAAATATTTACACCGGCTCACCTGTACGGAGGTAGGTTGCGACTGGCATTATGCACACTAATGAATACACGGCAACCCAAGCTTATGTGCCAAGATGTAATTATGAGAAAAAGTAGATAAAAAAGTACTAATAATGTGAAACTTGTGAAAGTCTATAAGTTGGATGTTTGGGAGTCTGTTCATCAATCATGCTCCAACGGCTGGACGGATTTAGCCGAAACGTGGCACTAGAGGACCATGTCCTGGGAGACCATAGGATATACGAGTATTTGATATTGAATTTCACGTGGGCGATACTGCTGGCAAAGGCTGGCACAAATTTTTATTTTGTAATATATTTTTGCAAAAGAGGTCCGAATAAAAAAAAATGTATATTAGTATACGTGATATATCTACTGAATAAGTACGTGATCGTTTTAATGGATAATATCAACCGTGTAATGAATATCCTGAAATGTGTTGATGTGATATTACCAATTAACGGTAAGCAGGCAGAATTTTGTGTCAATGTTTGGCCGTATTAAAAATAATGTAGGTGCTACGAACATTTTTGGAATATGAAAATTCGGCAACGTATTTTTCGCATGATTGACATTCAATTGATACGGAAACATTAACACGAATAACACAAATAGAGTTACAACGTCAGTACAGACATGTCCTTATGAGCATATTGTTATCAATGGAATTGAATACAAGCTGAGGTGCCAACTCATGAATTAGAGAGTGATTTTTTTTGCACATATTGTAAACATGGGTCTTGTCATGGCTTCCAGCACATGTCCAGCAATTGACGTCTGACTGACTCTAACTTCATCTAACACGCACGAAGACAATACTTTTATGTCAA
Organism: Orthosia gracilis; assembly: GCA_947562075.1. Taxonomy (NCBI): domain Eukaryota; kingdom Metazoa; phylum Arthropoda; class Insecta; order Lepidoptera; family Noctuidae; genus Orthosia; species Orthosia gracilis. Next base: position 33,925,450 of record OX387266.1, read on the forward strand.
ATTGACACGATACTACCCAATACAAATTAACATTGACGTCAAGTAGCAAAGTTATAGGTACATTTCCAATAGCGTAATAAAAGTCCATTCTCCACCCAAGCAAACAAGAAATAAAACAAAAAGCCAACTGTTACTTACAAGAGTTCAAAATACTTATTTTCCGACCTGTTTACGAGAACATGAGTATCGTAAAAGTCGCCGGTCTTAGGTCAGTCGAGCCAAGAATTAACGGCCAAACAGCTCAGTGGTTTTAAAAAAGGAATTTATTGCCAATGCTTGCTCCGAGTTGCTCCGAATCACCGTTATTCCCCCTTCGGGTCTATTTGTCTCCGTCGTCGTGACAGAGAGCTATTGTTTCAGCCCGTGTCCACCACAATATTGGTTTATTTTGTCCAAGAAGACTAATATTAATAGACTTAAAAAACAATGCTCTGTCTCGCCCAATTTCACTAATTGTTTCGGTGAGTTGTGAGCGCCATTTATTAGATTATTGTTGAGTGGGAGCTGTTTGGAATTTGTGATTGTTTGGGATGTTGTGTAATGAATAAGCTTTACGCTTGTTTTCTAGGACAATGAGCAGACCGTTATTACAACAAAGAGTAAAATGCGCATAATTTTTGAACGGCTGAACCGATTTTATTTAACATAGTTATATATTAGTATAGTATTTTTTTATCGAGTTTGTTTTTTAAACAAAAAAATAACCAAATCAAAGCCAGTTCATCTGTTTAGGAGCCACAGACATACACACAGATACATAATCCAAAATACTACTCACACATATTATTTGCTACGTAACATCGTATATTCGTTTGATACGATATTAATTCAAGTGACTTTCCAGTAGTTATAAGGGAACTAGCTTTCGAATACTTTCATCAGACACATTTCATAATTGTGTCTAGTAGTAAAAGTCTAAACTGGAAGTAAAATCTAGGACTTCGGGCCAAACATCTACGAACTACACAAAATAAGGCATTTAATATGTTCTGCAACTGAATAGTAGTTACATTGCACGGAACGACGAGCTCTTTTGCGACTTTGGCTTAACTCAAAACGACTGTCGCCAGTCCTGTACACTAAGTTAGCATATAGGCAACACCATAATTCTGTTAGTGAACAACTAATAACATACGTAACTAGCTTATGCAATGATTGCTGTCCATAAATTGCCAAGGGAAGAGATGAAAGCTAGCACCTAGCTAGTATCCTTCCTACTACTATAAAAACATGAAAGTTTGTGAGAATGGATGGATGGATGTTTGTTTTTCTTTCACGCAAAAAGTTCTGAACGGATTTTGATGAAACTTTACAGAAATATAGCTTATAAAGATATTGGGCTAAGTACTAATAAAACGCGCGTAGAGCCGCAGGTGGCAGATAGTCCCCCATACACTGAATTAAAATCAACTATGTATAATGTTTGGAAAATATATCATGTAGGTACTTGTTTTGCCAAGGCTTTCACACAACAAACTGGTGGACCACAACATCACAATGTTGGGTAAAAAGGATAAATAAATCACAATAGGTAACCACCTAAAGGCATAGAGTGATAACCTTAAATCCAGGAGTAATCCTACATATTTTTAAAACAGCTACAGAAAACTTGCTTCAAACCACACATAAAAAAAACTCGACACTAATCTGAAGACACCATTTAAAACCAAGAGCCAAAACTTAAATTTTAATCATCCCGCTTTGATATTTCTTCATTGCCGTCCACTTGATGAGGCGGGGTTATAACGACTTACCGTCAAGCAGTTAGTTTTAATTAAAATCTATGTAATTGCTATTTACGTTGGAATTTAATTGCTTAATTAGCCTTACGGATTTGTCAGAGGAAAGGAAGGGCTTCTGAAAACTGAATTGAGGAACGAAATTATAAAAGTCTACTTAATTACGAGGACTTTGAGGGCTTTTCACCTCTTAATGTTAATCAAAAACATCGTGTTCGTGTTTGTGAATGATTTAATTATTCTAAATTAGCTTAAGAAATTTTTGTAGCTTTAAATAAGGAATATTACAGGGTAATGAGTATCCATAAGAAATTTTAACATTGTGTCTTCTGGTGTCAATGTCAATGCTGAAAACAAGTTCTGGGTAGACGTAACCTACTAAATACAGAAATTAGATTTGTATTATTTGTAGTTATTAGATTCATCTGAATGAGAACTCATTATTCGTTTGCCACTTTCGTCATTATTGAATTAACACTCTCCCTGCCGACAATATATAAAGCTTTTGAAGTTCAGGAGGCCATGGAGGTCGCCGGCGGGTCCCAAATTTGCTGATTGTGAACGCCGTGAGTCAAAAGTTAAAATTATTACAAGAGGCCATGGGAGCCGCCGGCGGGTCAAAAAAAAAATCTTTCAAGACGCCGTGGGATCCGCCCTGACCTCCCGAATTCAAATAATTTTTACAACTATTGGCGTGCTGTTATGGAAAATGTGATACTTCTCGTGCGTGTACATGAAACTTAGCTAAAAAATAAAAAAAGAAGCAAGTCAATAGGACCAATAATTGAGTTGCTATGAGACTTGAAAGGGAGGTAAAAAAAAAAATCATAATATGAATATTTACGTATTTATTGAAGTTTTTATGACAAAAAGTAATTATAATGTCGTAAAAATTACTGTTTTGCATGAATAGTCGCAAAACACGAGGCACAAACGCTGGGATTCGATGGGCAAGTAAGGCAGACGGTGTTAGTTTTTTTAGTTTGTTTCTTGGCGTCAACACTTGTTTTACCTTGCGATCTTAGTTGTTCGTAACAGTGTATGCACTTACGACGCACAATCCGATTACGATGGTCAGCTAAAGGATTTTTCCCGAACTTATGCTCACCGGGTTCGCTTATCTCTGCCCCACTGGAGCGTTCCTGACATAAACCTAGTAACTGGGTGCATAACTGTTCCCTGAATAACGCGGTGGCGGTAAAACATCGGTGTCAGAGCTTGAATCACTACCAGCCGACGATTCATTGCTATCAGTACTCAGGTGACTACATACCGTCTGACTCGGGTATGAAGTTAGGATCTAAGTCAGAGTCGTCCGACATATTGAAAAAGCGATTTAGATTTGTTATCGATGAAAAAGAGCGGGAAAAACGACAATCGCCTGGCCGTGGGGGTCGCCGGCGTCTAACTGCTTATTATTATGATTGGCGTGGAGAATAAAACTATAGGTTCATAGATGCAGCGTACTGAACAAAAAAAAGTGGGGGCTGCCGGCGGACCCTATGGCCTGCAAATAAAAGTATTAAAAAATGTGCTTTGGCCTGCTGAACAAAATTTTTTGGGGGTCGCCGGCGGTTCCCATGGCAGGGAGAGTGTTAAAGATGCAGAATGTTTTCTTCATGCTTGTCTCATCAAAAGTAAAGCAATGTCTACCAATAACATCAACGATAAATGACTATTACGTACGCGCATTCTAAATATCGTTAATAAAATACATACATAAACTCACGCCTTTTTTCCATAGAGGTAAGCAGAAACTACAGGACGCCACCTGGTACGATCCTTACATACTTCATTTGTTTCACTCTCGTAAATAAAATGTTAAGTAAAAAACATTAAGTAAATCATTTAAATGACTATCAAATACTAGTCTTTGCCCGCGGTTTCGCTTATGTGGCCTATCCAAATGGCACTGCTTTTTAGTATAAAAAGTAGATCCAACAGAAAATAAATTTTTGCAATCGGATGAATAACTTTTATTTTATTTGTTATAGGCTCGCGCTTGACCACTATCTCACCTGATGGTAAGCGATGATGTGGTCGACGGTGGAGCACGCTGGCCTAGAAGTAATCTATTCACTCTTTACTTAAAGACCCCTAGATTGTAGCTATCGGGAAAAACAGACTCCGGCAGGGAATTCCACTCCTTAGCTGAACTCGTAATAAAAGTATTCTCAAAACGTTTAGTGCGTATGGGTGGGATGTCCACCATGTACCGATGGCGCATCGCCGTACTTCTGGTAGTCTGATGATGTAACGGGCTGGGCAGAATTAGATCATGCAATTCCATCGCACACTCCCCGAAATGTAACCGATAAAAACCGACAAGCTGGCAACTCGGCGACGGTATTCAAGGCTCTGGAGCTTTGACTTAACCAGTGCCTCATCGCCGATGAGCCTCTTGGCCCGCTTTTCGATCGACTTTAGTGTGTCTCTATCTCCAGATCATCTTTCGCAAACAAACAAACAATTTTACCCGTTTATAAGATTATTTAATATATCTCAATTGCTTGACGCGAAGTTTAGAAAGTCAACTCGGCCTGTAACATGCTCGTGTATATAATTAAATATAACAGATCTGACCTTAATAAAGTTAGGACACCAGACGTCGCTGCTGGTCGCTAGTTGGCTAATCCGATGAAACAGTGGACGGACGGTAATCGGTCGCCGGGCTGTTTCATACGAGTATATTTAGTGGGAGTATGCTCGTGTGTGTTTTGGGATATTACAATAATTATGGTAGGGGATTTAATTATTTTGGTTGACAAATAAGAACTAACTTACATAATATTTTGTGGACTTTTAAGTTAGTAGACTAGACTAGTAGACTTTACACAATGTGTTTAAAAACAACTGTGCAGGACATATGTGAAGTAATTTTTCAGCAAGCAAGCTAATAGGTCTGCTTACCGATGCAAACAACTGTCGCTTCCGTAATGGCAAGTGGTTTCCATTTGACAACTGCGGTAGCAAGGACTACGTACCTCTCTGTCTAGCTTTATTTCATTACTAGCTGAGCCCGCGGCTTCGCTCCCGTCAACAGCCAACCTTACCTACCTATCTACCCTACCTATCTACCCTACCTACCTACCCTACCTACCTACCCTACCTACCTTCCCTACCTATCTACATTACCTACATACTCTACCTACCTAACCTAATTTTGATGATTCTTTTTTCTTGTCTTACCCATCGTGTGGGGTATCGTTGGATAAGCCATTCGAAATATTGCGGGTCCGTGACAACCATTTTGATTCAAGGATCCGTTTGCGTAAAATTAAGCTTTTAATGGCTAATTTTTGCTAGAGTGAAGTCTGTCCTGCAGGGGGGGCTGCCAGCTAAATGGTTGCTTTTGGATATGTGAAAAATTCACGGCGGTTGTTTATACACGCCGCGAATGTTAATTTCGTTATACATATAACGTAATACGTAAAATAACGTGGTACGTTATATGTAAAAATATTGTATATTTGATGTATGGGGACAACCGTTTTCGAACGGCAAAGTTATTTTTGTCCCTTCGTTAGAGCAATGTTCGGCGCCTTTTTTTATAAGAACGTTACTAATACTACCTGTAATATAGTTAGCCAAAATAGTGTGAAAAGGAACGTAGAAAGTACAGACTATTTTAAAAGACTAAAAACACTACTAAGCGTCACACGTGGCTGAAAACATTACAGTACAGACGCTCACAAGTTGACTAGTGACATGTAAGCACGGGCACACTTAGCTTGGCATCGTGGAAGCCATTACTGGCTCTCTGTGTAAACGGGTAATACTTCAAGTGCTTCAGTACGAATTTTATTGAGAAAATCCTGTTATCAACTTATAATATCAATTTATTTTGGTTAATGTAGCTGTTTATACGGAACCTTTTGTGTGCGAGTCAGACTCAAATTTGCCCGGATTTTTTTTATATTCTACTCACCTCAATCATGACTAAAAATTAACTCAAGCTTTGTTGCATTACTTATTTACTTCTTACATTTCAGCAGGACCTGAGAAAAAAAAAAAGTAGAAAGTCCTATCAAACAAAACGAAAGAACTACTACTGAACGAAAATAGAACTAATAATTTCTCTATCAATAAAAAATTCGTTCGCTTTAAAAGGAAATCGTGATTTCAATTTTAATTAACACTTGTTAAAGAAGAAGCTCAAGGGTTCTTGTAAATTGATTGTAATTAGTCTTGACTCTAAGGGCCTTTAACACATTTCCTTTTATATTCGAATCTACTTAATTACACATTTTTGTAATTAACTTTAAATAAGGCATTGAGTTTTTTAATGTTTTAATTAAGTACAAGAGTTTACTTATGTCTTTGATTCCAAGTTAATAATTTATAAAGTGAGATTGTAATTAACAAAAGTAAAATTTTTAAATTTATAAAAACCTCCGTTTTTTTTTTAAATACATAATTTATTTAGAAGTAGAAACGTTTCGATTGACAATCAATTGAACAAGTAATTATGACACGAAATCTAGCGAAAACAACCCGATTCGAACAGTGGCTTTTGAGTGTTGTGGTGTTGAGCTGATTAACTATAAATTGATAGTCATATGTCTCTATAGAGTACCAAATACTAAGAATATAACTGAATGTTTTAATAGACTTGAATTGTTACTCAAAGATTTATCCAACCGATTTAATAAGAATATTGTTATTGCAGGCGATTTTAATATCGACATTTTAAAACCGAATGGAAATTCAGTCGCACTGGAGTGTATGTTACTAAATTACATGTTAAAATTTGCTCTTAGACAACCGACCCGAATGGCTAGCAAGACCTGTATAGATAATTTTGCGCATAATTTTTAAAATACATTTGCGACGAGTTTGCATTGTCAGACCATACAGCTCAGCTGCTTCAATGTCCAGTACCCACTGTATGTAGAATAAAATACTGGCTTATAACTAGAAGGGATTACTGCAACGAAAATATTGTGAAATTTAAAAACTGTATAAACAGTCTCAAATATTCGTAGATTTATCTTACTGAAGATCCTAATTTGGCGTTCAATGAATTTGTCAACACGTTTAAATTGTTTTACGACTTATGCTTCCCGTTCAAGGAAATCAAAATCAACACATTTAATAAACCTAAATGGCTATCAAATGGCGTTAAATTGTGCAGTAGGAAAAAAATAAAACTCTTATGGCAATTTAGATTGAATTCATCAAGAAAATAAAAATAAATTTGCTACTTATTCTAAACTGTATGATAAAATTATTAATCTAACACAGAAAGAACAGAATAATTACAAAATACAACAATAAAAAAATTAATCAAAGACTACTTGGCATATTATTAATCAGTCAAACAACAATATAATAAAAGTTGGTAATCGAACTATTCACAAACCTTTAGATGTCGCTAATGCTTTTAATGACTTTGTTGTTGACAAAATTCATCCAAAATTAGATGCTGAATATAAACCAAAAGCATCCATTACATCAAGAAGTCCTAAATCATGTTTATGGCACCCAGCACTCCACACGACATACATAAAATAATAATGTTATTAAAAAACACTGGTAATGTAGGTTTGATGGGATCGACACTAAGATATTAAAATCAGTGTCAACTGAGATATGCAGTCATGTAAGTCACTTAATCAATCTTAATATATTTATGGGTATGTATCCAGAAGCATAAAAAATATCTATAATTAAGCCTTTATTTAAGAAAGAAGATAAGGAATTGATGGAATATTATAGACCCATTTCACGCATACCAGTCATCTCAAAGATATTTGAAAAGTACATCTACGAATAGTTAAATAGCTTCATTGAAAAGAATAATATATTATGAACAAAAAGGATTTAGGCAGCATAGAACCATCGATATGGCAATTTATGATTTTTTGTTTCCAATATATAATATGTGCCATATTTTGTGATATGACGTAGGCTTTTGACCTTGTCCATTATAATACATTGGAGAAGAACGCACAAGAAACTCCATACTTACTCTTTTTTTTAAAATAAGCTAACTGTACTATTAAAGTACATACATTAATAAATTCATATACGTGAGGACGATGCACCTAGCAATACTATACTACATATAAGTATTAAAAGCACTAACAGGTAAATTCACTTGTAAAATAGGAACATGGTTCTCACATACTTACAAATATTGCAAACATAGGTAAATTATCTAATTCAACAACAACGGAAAAGTGTGCGAGTCATATGTTTTTTAAAACAAAAAGAGTAGATAAATAAAAAATAAAGCGTTACTATAATTATGAATATAATACAAATCAACCAGTTTGCCTTTTTCTACGCTAAACCAGCATGTTTCCAAGCATTCTTATCTTGAATAAAATCATCTAATTTGTAATATGCTTGTTTAAAAAGTATACTTTTAACTATTGTTTTAAATTTTCATTCATTTAGTTTTAATATCTCACACGGTATTTTGTTATAGAATTTAACACAGTACCCCATGAAAGATGTGTGTACTTTAGCTAATCTATAAGATGGTAGATCTAACTTATCTTTATTTCTAGTATTACAATTATGTCTATCTCTAACTTTACTAAAGAGATTTATATTTTTCCTTACATACATAATATTTTCATAAATGAATTGGCAAGAAACTGTCATAATAGTAATATTTTTTAATAGTTCCCTAAGAGATTCTCGGTGACTTAAATTATATATGGCCCTGACAGCAACAAGATTCTCTATGGTTAAGTTCCGTAAAATTTATTATTTTACAGCTGGATTCATTACAAAGATCCAATTCCACTCTTTCAACAATAGATAAATTATATACCGTTAACCCTGCTATCAAGAATTCAAGATTATATATTCATTTATTCACTAAAGTTACAGAGTTAGGTACTTCAAACACTTAAACTTTTCGAGTATATCCTTGTGGTGTGATTACAAAATTCGATAAAACGTTTACCTTCAGACGCACAAGTACCACATACATACATCCAATCTAACTTTCAACAAACAAAAAGTTTACAAAGAACTTCCTTTACCTTCAGAACTTTTTATGACAATCACCAAGTTATATGTACTTATATATAGTTACATACATGACTGCGTTAACGCCTATAATAATATATCTTCTTAGAGATGAAGACATCAGATGATAAGTACCAGTAAATGTGCCGACGCTTGAGGGAGGGCGTATGTCCAGCAGTGGTCTTTCAGCTGAGATGATGAATAAAGGGATAAAACTCTCCATTAGCTCAAAGGGTAGAATTTAGAATCATCAAGATCATAATTTCAACCGAAAGACGTCCATTCTTCGATGTGTCGCCACATCGATCCTGTGCGTCTCATTGCCAACGGATTCCTGCAGCCTTCACCAGGTCATGGGTCCATTTAGAGGGAGGCCTTCTAACTCTACAGCTGCCGGAACGTGGTCGCCATTCCAGAACTTTTCAGCCTCATCGACTAACCGTTCTGAATTTAGAATTGCAAATATTGCCGCTCCAGAGATTTCGTCAGAGATCACATTCTTTAGAATCTTAACATAAAAATACTAAGAAAAAGATACAATGAGGGATCTAAAAAAGGATGTACTAAATGGAACGATTTGACTTACAAATGAATCGCTATCTCATTCCGGAACAAAACGAGAACGCACATAAAACGAAAGCCGCTAAGATCTCAGTGTAAGTAACTGGATTCTTAATAAATAGGTCGTTTCCTTCACTCATTCCGCTTAATCAAACCTCCATCGCCTCCGCTTTGCGGCTAATAGAATCGGAAAACCATCAGCGGATGCGCCTTGCCAGATTAAAGGTTGTGCTAACCAAGTTATTGCCGATTCGTGTTGAAAGGTCGGCCCGATCATTTTCGTACTTCAAAGTATAGGTGTAGGCGAAGTTTTAAGGAAATTTGGAAGAACCGTAGAGCTCTAACTTGATAGGTATGGGTCACTGATTCTGTGATGCTAAATTGGCAAACAATGTTATATTGCAAAAGAAAATTGAGTCATTGTGAACTGTGGCACTGGTTGTCTGTAAGTCAAAAGTCAATAGATTCTTCATAGCAAACGTGCTCCATCGTAGACCTTTACTATCAGGTGAGATGATAGTCAATAAATATTAAAAAAATAACATGATTTATTTACATAACAAAGTTTGCGAGTAGCACATTCACACGTATATAAATAAGTTTGTATGTCATTGTTAACAATGTGATGGCAAGTAAAATGTGTATTGCATAAGCGGGCCGCATATACATTATTTTCTGTCATATCCTCCGCATTTTCAACAAATTGTGTCTGTGTAACATGGTATCAGTGTATTATACCTACTCTATTAATTTGGTATTTTCTTAGATACCAAATTTATAAAGTACTCACTCTACTAACACTCACTATTCAATACCCAATGAACGAAAAATAACTTTTTTTTTTCGGAAGTCGGTGTCAATAACGAAAAAAAAATAGGTAGGTACTAAAGACACCGACTGCAATATGAAAATAAAGTTACTTTTTGCTTTGTGGTGATTTGTTTTGGAAGTCGGTTTAACTTTTTTTGAATATACCAACATCTAAAAGATGAAAACAATTCAACACAAGTTCAGCACGATCAATGTCGTTTTTTTTCGTAACTCAGACAATCTACTTCCATCATTAATATACGTACCATAACCTCTAAACCTTCTTCATACTATTGCCATCAATGTAATGGCGGCTGATGATATCGACTCGTTCTAATGATACCAGCTTGGAGTGACAACGTAATTAATTACTTTATATGCCTATACGAGTAGATACTCTCTGTCATTATTATTTTCGTATATTACTCCCATAGTGAGCTGATATGCTTACAAAACATTACTAATAACAAACACAAAATATATATAACTTAATAAAGAAATAATGTGCTTTCCTGTTCCGTTCAGCAGCACAGTAGAACCGCAAAAATATAACCCTATTCATAATTACAAATTCCTAAAAATATTTGTGGTCCAAATATGCATCCTTGAGGTACACCTTCTATTTTTAGCCCACATAAATCCTCTGTGGCCCCACCCTCGTAGATTTATAGTTCTACAACTACACAATTTTCCGGGGCATGGCCACCGGTACTCTTTCTGCTTATGAATCCATTTATCACAGGTGGAACAAAGTGTTTCAAGTTGTTTCGCATACACGCTGAGTGTTTCACATACTTCGGATGGACCCAGTTCGTAAATTATCATGTGTGATAATGTTTTGGATGGGGAATTTTTGTTGTTGCAGTTTTGGAAATAGTATAACAAAGTATAGTAATATATTTACTACACTATAGTATAGCCTGCAACAAATAACAAGTATCTTGTTGATAAGCAAATAAATGAAAGAAGCAAAAAATTGTTAAAAGATCAGTTGCAATACACTTTACTAGAATACCTACAAACATACATGAAGTTCATAATTAAATTGCCTAACTCCGCATTCATTGTTTTGTTTGTTCAATACTTTCGCGTTAATTGTTATAGATATAAAACAATGCACTGCAAAACAATTGAAAAACACGCATTGGACGCTCTTAAAGAGGTTCTCTTGATTGAATACGACCCTCGTCAATTTCACATCTTTGTCAGTGGAAAATACAATGTTATTTGTTGTTGTATATAAGATGTGCGCTCACTTTGATACACAATTTGAAAAGCTTTTGTAAAGAAGGGTTTCTTAGCGCCGAAGTGGTGGAAACTGTTTGGCCGATCTTTATTTGATAGAGAGAATATTGATGGCAAGATAAACTGTAAAATCATTTTCACTTTTCCTTATTGGATCTGTAAGTGATATCGGGAAAGTATCGGTTTCTCGGTTACGTTGAGTTGTTTATCTTCAATATTTATGGTTGTTTACGATTTAATTAATGTTTTTAAGTTACCAGTAAGGACTATGAACGCCTTGCCTTAAATAGTAAAATAGGGATGTAGAGGCTACCATCTCGGTGGTAACGAAGTTTTTAAAAGATATAATCAACCTATTGGTAGTCTAGAAGAGGAAATCTGTATTTCATAATACCGGTTTTGCAGCTTGGTCACCTTCGAGGCGACTTCTTAGTGGAAACATGGTCAAATTTGCGGAACCCGAATATGAACCTTATACGAACATTTTGAAGCCGCTCAAGGTTATCGAGATGTTCTCGAATAAGGTCAAGATAGCTGGCATCAGCATAATCAAGTATGCATAAAAGAAGAGATTGTGCAAGCGCAATCCTGGTGGCAGTCTTAAGAAAATTACGCAGTCTCCTCAAAGATGCGGCAGATGGAAATAGCTTGCGGTTAACCTCCTGTAGTTGAGCAGTCCAAGAGAAGTATAATAATATCCCCAAGTTTTACCCTCTAAACAATTACTCAATTAAAACTGAATCCTCGATTTTCTTTATTATTTATCACATGTCACAAAAACACGCAGCGACTGACACATACGGCTTTGCGGCCATTATGCGCAAACGGTTCGTTTCTATTAAGCGCCGCAAGCGCGACAGTCCCAACACCAACTTGCGCGAGCTGGCAGGCTAGTTTGTAAGCTCGCAATTGTAATAACAAATATGGATGTAATAGTAGGATGAATCTGAAATAAATGTTGATTTATTTTATAAAACTTGCGAAGACTACGACTTTTTGCGAAAGTTCCGTATTTCCGGAAGCGGAAGGTTACAATACAATCCTGGCACACATAAAAAAACCGGCCAAGTGCGAGTTGGACTCGCGCACGAAGGGTTCCGTACCATTATGGCAAAAAGCGGCAAAAACATCACGTTTGTTGTATGGGAATCCCATTTAAATATTTATTATGTGTTTTTAGTATTTGTTGTTATAGCGGCAACAGAAATACATCATGTGTGAAAATTTCAACTGTCTAGCTATCACGGTTCATGAGATACAGCCTGGTGACAGACGGACAGACAGACGGACCGCGGAGTCTTAGCAATAGGGTTTTTACCCTTTGGGTAAGGAATCCAAAAAACAGAGTACAAAACAAAGAAGACTTACATAAACTCACCATTTCAATTGTAACAGTTCCTAAATATCTAGTATCTACATAGCTCTAACATAAAATTGAATTCAACCGTCTTCAAATCTGCAGGAACCAGGGAGCCAGCAAGGCGCAGAGATAGATAATTCCTAATATCAATGGATTTCCACTCGAGAAGGTACGCAACCGCCGCGATGCTTCGGGAATTTGCGCGGTATCTTTTCGTCCAACTTACGACGGTGTCTCAAGACGAAAGTCTATGACCAGTGTGTGTTGCCAGTGATGACATATGGCTCTGAAATGTGGTTGCTTACAATGGGCATCATCAGAAAGCTTACAGTCACTCAAAGGGCAATGGAGAGGACTATGCTCGGCGTTTCCTTGCGTGATCAAATCAGAAATGTAGAGATCCGTTAGAGAACCAGGGTTACCGACATAGCCCGAAGAATTGCCAAACTTAAGTGCCATTAAGCAGGGCACATTGCTCTCATCGGTTTGCGAAAATATGATCATGTCTCCGAATTCCGTGTGAAGCTCAAGTGGTTGCCAATTCGCCTTCGCCGGAATGCTCATTTTCATTCGCTTTTATATAATGTGCTATTCAGTCCTTCCACCCCTCTTTATCTTAAGAAACGTTTTCAGTTTCTCTGCGATTCCTACTCAAAATTTCTTAGGTCATCGGATAACTTACGACTTCAAATGCCAATGCATTCCACGAGTTTTCTGGATAAATCCTTTACTGTCCCGTCTGTGGAATGCGTTGCCAGACCCAATCAAACGCGCCCAATCGTTGCCTGTCTTCAAAAGACTCGTGAGGGAATCGTTGCCTGTCGCTGTGATTATGAATTGATTGTCATCATTTTATTTATTGCCTTTATATTTTAGTATGTATGTATTTATGTATATATTACATAGCATATGTATGTATCTGCATATCTTTAATAATATTTTTTTTTGACACTGGTATTGTCACACCATTAACAGCCCCACTTCGTGTCCAGCAATTATTGTCCATGCCTGGTTGCCTGGAAGAGATCGCGGAATGCGACAAGGCCGCCCATTGTATGTATTTTTAGTTTTAAGTTTCCTTTGTAAATGTTACTGATGGTGTACAATAAAGTATATAATAATAATAATTGCTCGCAGAACGGATGGCTGATGGGGCAGAAAGGTTCTGGAGTGGCGACCGCGAACCGGAAGACGTTGCGTTGGAAGGCCTCCCACCAGGTGGACTGATGAACTGGTGAAGGTTGCGGGGATCCGCTGGTAGTGAGACGCACGGGACCGATCAATGTGGCGACGCTTGAGGGAGGCCTATGTCCAGCAGTGGACGCCTTTCGGCTGATATCATGATGATGATGAACCCAGTAATTGGGTAACACGATACCTCTTGCCTAAACTGGAGTCAGATCTCAGGCTTCTGAATAACAATATAACACTTGTGAACTAAAAATCTTTGTACAAACATTTAACATAGATTTTTCAGTGTACATAAATCCGTCGACGCCAGGTTCCTGAGCAATTAAGGCGTTCAGCAGATTGAGCGCCTGGACTGTAGGCATGTCGAGCTGTTAGGGTTCCCGAGGGCGGAGCCGCTAACAGGCACCGCGGGGTACAGGCGCAATACAAGCACTCGGTCAGGAGCGAACAGTGAGCTAGCCTGGACGAGTTGTCGAGCTTACAGTTCGCAGTAGGTGCAGCAGTGCCTAGCTAGCAGCTATAAACAGTCTAATTGAAATAATTGCTTGCAGTCTCAGTTTTTAGCTTGACTATAGATGGCCGTTTCCTCGTACCGTAACTTTTCACTGTGAGCTCGGTTTTAGCTGAAGAAAAAGGACTTATTCCAATTGGTCTCGAAGAACAGTAACGTTCTTGCAATTTTTATCGTCTATCAGTGTGATATAAATCGAATCGCGTCGAGCTATCAAGAAGGTCGCTTTGTTTTTCCTTTTTAACCCAGACGGAAAAAGAGGGGTGTTATAAGTTTGACATGTTTACCTGTGTGTTTGTGTATCTGTCTGTGGCATCATAGCTCCTAAACGGGTGAACCGATTTCGTTTGAAAGGTGACTATATCGAGAGTGTTCTTACCTATGTTTAATACAAATCGGTTTAGCCGTTCAAAAGTTATGGGCGTTTTACTGTTTGAATCGGGCTGTTTTTGCTAGATATCGTGTCAAAATTACGTGTTCAATAGATCGTATTGTCGGTCAAAGTGTGTCTACTACTAAAAAATATAAATTTAAATGAAATGAAAATGTCGGGGTTTTTTTTTAAAATAAGAACACTCAATGCCTAATTCAAAAGTGAATTACAAAAATTGTGTAGTTAAGTAGATTGGAATAAAAAAGGAAATGTGTAAAAGGCACTTAGAGTCAAGACTAATTACAATCAATTCACAAGAACCCTTGAGTTACTTCGTCTTAAACAAGTGTTAATTAAAATTGAAATCACGATTTCTTTTTATTAGGTACGAATTTCTTTCTTTATTGTTAGTGAAATTATTAGTTCTATTTTCGTTAAAATTTCGTTTTGTTTAGTAGGGTTTTCCACTTTTCTTTGATTTCTCAAGCCCTACTGAAATCTAAGAAGTAAATAAGTAAGTGAAAGTAAAACAAAGGTGGAGTTTATTTTGACGTGACAACGTCTTATAATTCGATGGAGCCGGCTGCACGCACGAAAAAACATGACTCATGCGGCGTTACCTCGCTCTGAGGCGTTCCATTTAGGGCTTGAAGTGCAAGCGAGAGCGCGGAACGAGCGACAAAGAGGCACAATCGGCCTCCGCGTTCGGCAGCGTTCGACATCTAAGAGACAGAGACCTACTTGAGTGAGCGATGCGTCCGCGTGGACAGCTGCTATACAATAACACATTTACATGTTTTCGTCAAGTATGAAGTGTAGTGAAAAGTGAATGTGGTGTCAATTGTTTATAGCAACGATAATTGCGGGATATTAGGTAATGATTCTTTCGATATTAAATATATGTTCAGTGA
Source organism: Orthosia gracilis (assembly GCA_947562075.1). NCBI lineage: Eukaryota > Metazoa > Arthropoda > Insecta > Lepidoptera > Noctuidae > Orthosia > Orthosia gracilis. The sequence continues at coordinate 33,941,135 of OX387266.1, forward strand.
TACTTGTAAAAACTATGATCATTGTAATAAAAAAAATGACATAATTGTATTTATGCGTACAAATAAATGTAACTTGATCAATTCAATTGTGATTTCCATTTACCTCCTCCTCTATATCCATACAAATAAAATTAAAATTTTCTTTTAAAAAATGCAACCATTCCATCAGTATTTTCTTATGACGTTGTCACGTTCAACTATCGTCAGTAAACCGAGTTTACAGACAACCGATTTTTTTAAGTCATAATCGAGGTGCGAGAAATATAAAAAAAACCGGCCAAGTGCGAGTCTGACTCGCGCACAGAGGGATCCGTATAAACAGCTACATTCACCAAAATAAATAGGTAAAATTACTAACGTTCTTATGAAATTAATTACTTATTTAAGCCCACACTAATTTAAGCCGAATTATTGGTAGACATTGCTTTACTTTTAATGAGACAAGTATGAAGAAAAGTTTCTTCATCTTTAATTCAATAACGACGGAAGTTGCAAATGAATTCATGAGTTCTCATTCAGATCAAATCTAAGAACTACTAACAGCACAAACATAATTTCTGTATTTATGACCCTGTAATATCCTTTATTTAAAGCTACAAAATCTTCAAAAGCAAATTTAGAATAATAAAATCATTCACAAACTTCTAGAACACGATGTTTTTCATTAACATTAAAAGATGAAAAGCCCTCAAACTCTTCGTTATTAAGTAGACTGTTGTACTTTTGTTCCTCAATTCAGTTTTCAGAAGCCCTTCCTTTCCTCTAACAAATCCGTAAGGCTAATTAAGCAATTAAATTCCAACGTAAATAGCAATTACATAGATTTTAATTAAAACTAACTGCTTGACGGTAAGTCGTTATAATCCCGCCTCACCAAGTGGACGGCAATGAAGACATATAAAAGCGGGATGATTAAAATTTAAATCTTCTGATCTTGGTTTAAAGCAAGTTTTAAAATTTAAGTTTTGGCTCTTGTTTTTAAATGGTGTCTTCAGATAAGAGTCAAGATTTTTTGGTTTGTGGTTTGTAGCAAAGTTTTCTGCAGCTGTTTTTTATAATGTATTATTGCGCCTTTGGGTGGGTACCTATTGTGATTTACTTTTCCTTTTTACCCAACATTGTGATGTTGTGGTCCAGCAGTTTGTTGAGTTTTTCCAAATATTGCTAAGTTGAATTGAATTCAGTTTATAGAGGCCTAGCTACCGCCTGCGGCGACGCGCCCCCGGGTTGTCTTAGTACTTCGCCCAATATTTTTATAAATTATAGCTTACGTGTTATTCTGATTTACGAGTATAAGCTATTTTTCTGTAAAGTTTCATCAAAATCTGTTCAGTAGTTTTTGCGTGAAAGAATAACAAACATCCATCCATCCATTCCCACAAACGTTTGTTATAGAAGTAGGTAGGATACTAGCTAGGTGCTAGATTTCATCTCTTCCCTTGGCAATTTATGGATAGCAATGATTGCATAAGCTGTTTACGTATGTTATTAGTTGTTTACTAACAGAATTATGGTATTGCCTACATGCTAACTTATTTTAATTACGGGCTGTACAGGAGTGGCGACAGTCGTTTTGAGTTAAGCCAGAGTCGTCCGTGCCATGTAACTACTATTCAGTTGCAGAAAAAATAAAGTGCTTTATTATGTGTAGTTCGTAAAAGTTTGGCTCGAGGTCCTTGATTTTACTTCCAGGTTGTCTAACCTAAAAGTCTTTTTACTGCTATGACTTCTAATAAAATATTTTTATCAGATACACACACACAGTTATGAAATGTTTCTTATAAAATATTCGAAAGTTCCCTAATAAATACTGAAAAATCTCATGAATTAATATCGTATACACGATGTTAGGTAGCCAATAACATGTGTGAGTGTTATAAGTTTGATGTGTGTTTCTGTGTATTTATGTTTTGGTGTGTCTTTCTGTGGCATCATAGCTCATAAACAGATGAACCAAATTTGATTTAGTTTTTTTTTGTTTAAAAGGTGACTTTGTTTGGTGTGTTTGTTTTTTGTTGTTTTATTTCATGAAAATCGGTTCTGCGCCGTTCAAAAAAACTTTTTGACAAAAAAATCATACCGACTTCTAAAACAAAACACTACAAAGGCAAAAATAACTTTCTTTTTCGAAGTCAGGTTTTTGGCTTTGGAAGTCTGTTTGATTTTTATGGTAAGTATAAAGTTTTTATTTATATATTTTTAGTTTTGGTAAAAGGTTTTGTTTAAAAGGTGACTTTGTTTGGTGTGTTTGTTTTTTGTTGTTTTATTTCATGAAAATCGGTTTTGCGCCGTTCAAAAAAACTTTTTGACAAAAAAATCATACCGACTTCTAAAACAAAACACTACAAAGGCAAAAATAACTTTCTTTTTCGAAGTCGGGTTTTTGGCTTTGGAAGTCTGTTTGATTTTTATGGTAAGTATAAAGTTTTTATTTATATATTTTTAGTTTTGGTAAAAGGTTTTGTTTAAAAGGTGACTTTGTTTGGTGTGTTTGTTTTTTGTTGTTTTGTTTCATGAAAATCGGTTCTGCGCCGTTCAAAAAAACTTTTTAACAAAAAAATCATACCGACTTCTAAAACAAAACACTACAAAGGGAAAAATAACTTTCTTTTTCGAAGTCGGATTTTTGGCTTTGGAAGTCTGTTTGATTTTTATGGTATAAAGTTTTTATTTATATATTTTTAGTTTTTGTAGGTATGTACCTCCAATTACCATGAAAAACAATTATAGCCAAAGTAAATCTCATGACGATTCCAATAAGCCCAAACACGACTAGGATACATTGTTTTATTTCGCCGTTGCAGTGCCTACCTTCCGGCTTCATCTTCAGATCAGTTCGATGTTACCATTTTCATCATTACCTGTATAGTATATTTATTAGTATTTGCTAAATCATAGTCGGTTATCTATTCGATATATCTTATACCCGCCACATACTTGGCATTGAGGACTTCCAGTGGCCACAGATGGCCACTGTGTGATTCATCAGTTCCACTCCACCAAATGATACTTTCTGAGTACAAATCATTGCATTGTTGATGAAAATACCAAAATCGCTACATGTGTGCCTATAATATTTGAGGTGTTCCCTCGATTTCTTCAGGATCCCACCATCAGATCCTGCATTTTCTCCCAAATCGGTCCAGGCGTCTTTGAGTAATCGGAGAAAAAATAAAAAATAAGGTGCCAACAAATTGAGAACCTCCTTATTTTTTTAAAGTCGGTTATAATTAGCAGTTTAATCTTTGTTGTAGTAGCGGCCAGCCTACCGTCCTAGAAAACAAGCGTAAAGCTTATTCATAACACAACATCCCAAAAAATCTCAAATTCCAAACAGCTCCCACTCAACAATAATCTAACAAATGGCGCTCACAACTCACCGAAACAATTAGTGAAATTGGGCGAGAAAGAGCATTGTTTTTAAGTCTATTAATATTAGTCTTCTCGGACAAAATAAACCAATATTGCGGTGGACACGGGCTGAAACAATAGCTCTCTGTCACGACGACGGAGACAAATAGACCCAAAGGGGGAATAATGGTGATCCGGAGCAACTCGGAGCAACCATTGGCAATAAATTCCTTTTTTAAAACCACTGAGCTATTTGGCCGTTAATTCTTGGCTCGACTGACCTAAGACCGGTGACTTTTACGATACTCATGTTCTCGTGAACAGGTCGGAAATTAAGTAGTTTGAACTGTTGTAAGTAACAGTTGGCTTTTTTGTTTTATTTCTTGTTTGCTTGGGTGGAGAATGGACTTTTATTACGCTTTTGGAAATTTATAACTTTGTTACTTGACGTCAATGTTAATTCGTATTGGGGTAGCATCGTAGGTAGAATTGTCAATTTGACATCAAAGTATTGTCTTCGTGCGTGTTAGGTGCAGTTAGAGTCGTTTGTTTTATTCGATTTTAAGCTTCTCAATTATCATCATCGACATCATCTTTTCAGTCGGAAGATGTCAATTGCTGGATATGAGCTGGAAGCACAGGATCGGCCTATTTGGTGACGCTGTGGGAAGATCCATGTTGCCAATATGTGCAAAAGAGCGCTATCCAATTTATGAGTAAAGCAAGTGAGAATTCAATTCCGTAGATAAGAACATGTCTGTACTGACGTTGTGATTCTGTTTTTGTTATTTGAGTTGATTTTTTCCATATTCATTGAATGTCAGTCAAGCGAAGAATATTAGTTTCCGAATTTTCATATTCTAAAAATTTTCGAAGCACCTACGTTATTTTTAATACCGCCAAACATCGACACAAAATTCTGCCAAATTCCATAATTTGGTAATATCACATCAACTCATTTCAGCATTTTCATTACACGATTGATATTTTCCATTAAAATGATCACGTTCACTAATATATTTTATATTATTTTTAGTAGGTATCACGTTTACTAATATATTTTTTTCGATTCAGAACACCTTTGCAAAAATATACAACAAAATAAAAAAGTGGTGCCAGCCTTTGCCAGCAGGATCGCCCACGTGAAAGTCAATATCAAATATTTATATCCTATGTTCTGCCAGGACATGGTCTTCTAGTGCAACGTTTCAGCTTAAACCGTTCAGCCGTTGGGGCTTAATTGATAAACAGACTTCCAAACATCCAACTTACAGACTTTCACAAGTTTCACATTATTAGTACTTTTTGTCTCCTTTTTTTTCTCATAATTACACCTTTCCAAATAAGCTGGGGTTGCCGTGTATTCATTAGTGTGCATAAAATGCCAGTTGCAACCTACTTCCGTACAGGTGAGCCGGTATAAATATTTGTGCGATATTGCCTTGCATCCAGGGTTGCCATACTCTGCTATTTGTAATATCCAATGAGGCGTATCGTAGGGTGACTGTGCGAACTGCGATGTGAATGGATCGATTTGGGTGGAAGAATAAGTTATTGGGTCAAGCTAATGGTCAATTTATTTATAATTGTAGCAAACCAATGAAAACTCTAATTCGTTAAGTGTATTTAGGATTGATGTAAATGGTTAGGTGCGCCATCGATACACGGTGGACATCCCACCCATACGCACTAAACGTTTTGAGAATACTTTTATTATACGTACAGCTAAGGAGTGGAATTCCCTGCCAGCGTCTGTGTTTCCCGATAGCTAAAATCTAGGGGTCTTTAAGTCAAGAGTGAATTGGGTACTTCTAGGCAAGCGTGCTCCACCGTCGACCACATCATCGCTTACCACCAGGTGAGATAGTGGTCAAGCGCGAGCCTATAAAAAAAAAAAAAAAAAAAAAAAAAAAGGTGGTTAGGTACAGATGGATATCAAAAAATTAAACTGAAAAGTTTTATTAGTTAATTAGTTACGAGATAAAAAAAGTCTAAGATTTTCTCGACTTTAAAATAAAGTTACTATTTAACTAAACGACTACCTTTGTACGGAGAAGGGTGTTTGAGATAGGTAAGACCATGTGTTACTGATCCCCCTTTTTACATTTAGGAATAATTAACCATAAACTTACAAAAATAGTTACTACCGCAGTTGAAAATTAACATTTTCATATCATTTCCCTAAAATACTCTATTATTATTTCCACCTACGCAAAATTTACCGGCATTGACCTTTGAGCATATTGTTTCGAGTTAGTCCGGGTGGAGCTTTTTGTATTTGGTGAACTATATTGTCTTGTTATTCCGAGTTATCTATTCGTGTATTTTGACCAAAGAACTGGAATTCTATTTAATAGAAAGCCGTTTTACTAATTGTAAAAATAATTAGAATATTACGGGTTAGTTTCACCTACTTTAGTCGGAACATACCAGACATTGCCCACTGCTGGGTATAATAAATGATTATTAAAGAAAGGCTATATTATTAAATAAAGCCTTTTATTTTGAAACCAGAGACATAAACCATACACACGTAATTACTTACTGTTGGCAATATTTTACTCCCCTTTTTTATGCCAACTTCCGTGCTCCTGTACCAGCTACCTGCGATGGCATCAATGGCGTCTGCCCAACTAGCCACCGTAACAGAGAACCTACAAATATATCAGGACAATTCAGACTATCACTCCCAAGAGCTACACATTTCATTCAGCCCAGGTTAAGCTAGTTTTGACCGTAGGGTAATAACATAAAGTCTGAAAATTCGCGGTTTTGGGCTGCAAGGTCCTTGCAAACAAGCTTTATTGACAGTCTGATCCGGTCTGAACGTGCGTGGGACGATATTAAATTACGTCCGATACGCCACAAAGGCAATATCCATAATACGATCTACTTATTAGTTATTTTATAAACCAACTAAAATGGAAATTAGTGGTATTAATGAACTTCTAAGGTAAATCGACAGATGCAAAATAGATTATTCTATTAACTGAATTGATAATGTTGAAGACTATATTCCCAAGATGTCTGTTAATAGTGCATTTAATAATTGAAATAGTACCCTATTTCATTTATATTTGTATTTCTATCAGCTCGGTGAGAACAAGACAAAATAGTACTCATATATCAAACGCGAGTTAAATAAGATTTTGAGTTATAAGATGGATAGTTTCATTGCGTTTGCCGTTTTGATTCCAAAAATGGAATTCTTTGCATGTTTGGCAACTAAATAATTAATAAACAAACACTCAATTTCGTTCAGCTCTTCTCATTAATTACCTGATTAAAAAAAAGATAAAATATTTGATTCCAGATGCTCATAGTAACTCGGTAGATGTGGCCAATTTTGAGTTTGAGTAGACACTCAAACTCAAAATATGCCACACCTACCAATACCAATCAACTGCCAACCAATCACAACTCTCGAGTTTGGCATATGATTCTACAGCTTGACATATATGTGTACTCAATAGAGTAGGAGCCCAGACGCCCCAGACGTTACTGAATTCTTTCTACTCAAAATATGTGTTAGGTTTTGAATGAAAATGAAAGTCTAAGTTAGTACAAGTACGTTTCAAGTATGCTATCACTACTCAATTCCACAGATTTTTTGTTAGAATAATTCAGTAACGTTTGAGGCGTCTGGGAGCTTGGACTTGAGCATATTAACGTCAAAAAAACAAGCTAATCAATAATACTTGTCCATTTCCAGTTTGAGTTAAGTTGAGTATGAGTATGAGCATCTGTAATACCGGCCGTATATTAAAAATGCCTTTGCTATATTTAGTCTTACAATACGACAGTCTTACTTATCTTACAGCAAAGAAAATGAGAAAATGAATCTCTGCTAACCCTATAAATATCATGATAGCGTTCCAGTCCCGAGCAACAGTCAACGGCAACTACTAGTACGTGTAAAAATGCTCAAATAATTTCCACCGACCGACAACTTTCCGTACTCGAGATAAATGTATTTCCCTTATCGTTTCCGCATCCGGAATCCGAAAGCAGACACAAAGCAATCACATATGTATTGTAAATATCTTTTCATATACGCTTATGAATTGGTTTTTTGTACTGATTGGAAGACTTTGCGTTGGAAGGCCTCCCACCAGGTGGACCGATAACCTGGTGAAGGATGCGGGGATCCGCTGGATGTGGGAAGCATAGGACCGGTGAATTTGGCGACGCTTAGAGGAGGCCCTTGTCCAGCAGTGGACGTCTTTCAGCTTTTATGATGATGGTGACTGATAATGTGAAATTACTAGTATAGGTACTCTTATAGGCTTCAATTTCATTAAGAATTTGAGTGGTGAAATAATTGTAATGTTTTGAAATAACACACATATTACACCTAAATTTCACCATGTTTAAAAATAAAATAAATAATAATTGCCTATAATTAACAATCTTATATCAAAGGAGGAAAGAAAGAAAAGAAAGAGAGAAAGAAAAGAAAGAAAAGCAAGAAAAGAAAGATAAGCAAGAAAAGAAAGAAAAGGAAGAATATAAATAATAGAAAGAAAAGAAAGAAAAGAAAGAAAAGAAAGAAAAGAAAGAAAACAAAGATAATAAAGAAAAGAAAGAGAAGAAAGAAAAGAAAGAAAAGAAAGAAAAGAAAGAAAAGAAAGAAAAGAAAGAAAAGAAAGAAAAGAAAGAAAAGAAAGAAAAGAAAGAAAAGAAAGAAAAGAAAGAAAAGAAAGAAAAGAAAGAAAAGAAAGAAAAGAAAGAAAGAAAAATGAGTTTATTGGAATTCATAACAAACCACCTAAAAGTTAAACAAAATATTTTTTTTAAACTATTAATGCCAAACGGGCCTCAGCTCAGCATAATGCCAAATGTTCAAAGCTCCAGAGCCTTGAACATCGTCGCCGAGTTGCCAGCTTGTCGGTTTTTTATCGGTTACATTTCGGGAGTGTGCGATCTAATTGCATGACCTTATTCCGTCTAACCCGTTTCATCATCGAAATATCAGACGTACGGCCACCGGTACATGGTGGACATCCCATCCATACGCACTAAACGTTTTGAGAATTCTTTTATTATGCGTACAGCTAAGGAATCTGCCGGAGTCTGTGTTTCCCGATCGCTACAATCTAGGGGTCTATAAGTCAAGAGTGAATAGGTTATTTCAGGTGAGATAGTGGTCAAGTGCGAACCTATACTAAATTAAAAAAAAAACACTCAGCGCTGCTACTGAGAAATTCCAGAGGAAAAACTCAATAACACTTTTTCTGACCCTGATATCGAACGCAGGACCATATGCTTAGCAGTAGCGCGTGCGACTACTAGACCAATGAAGCAAGTGTTTCGTTTCAAGAAATTAGCCTCATATTTTGTTGGGGAATTTCTTAGTTGTCGGCACGTAACTTGGCAAGAGTCTTTAGATATGCAGAAGTGCAGAAGTCGTCTATCATAATAACAAAACAAGGCTAACACAAAAACTCTTAGGTTATCTTACAATGTGGAATCGTTGACTTAATTATTGGAAAACCATTTCTTCAAATATGCCTAAATATAGAATATTTATTGGTGGCTCAGGAACTTGCATCTGGTAAAAGAATCTGGAATTTATTATTTGTAAACTGGGCAAACCCGAGAGGTTTGGTATTTTTATATTGTGTCATTGTATGCCTTAATCTAGGTTTAATAAATTTATTTCCTTTATTTCTGTATTTAAGAATCATTATGGTATCACCGGCTGTCGACACCAGTCAGCGCGCTATACCCCACAGCCGGGCTGCCATTGAAGAAGTGTCGAAGAATTGGATCACATTTGAAACGAAGAAGAAAAAAAAAACTATCTAAAAAATTGCTTTATATTTGCCAGATAAGGTTACCAAAACTTGAAGTGAAACAGGTGCCAGAAACAAATAGGGGATTCTCAGGTGACAACTGTGAACAATTATCTAGGTAAAAATACAGTTGGCTACATCCATTTAAATAATTTATATAAAACTTTCAGTAGTTAATGTATAAAAATAGTCACTAATATTATTATCTTAACGGTTTTCCGCATGAATTTCTGTCTTCTCATCTTGTAGTCATAAATCGCATTCAACGTTGTAGTTTTAAGACAAATTTTTCTGTGAGACAGTTTTAACGTTGGTTATCAAGTAGAAACTGAAGCTAACTCACCGTGAGTTACAACAAAAGATACATATATATATATATATGACTAATTCTGGCCCGAAATCCGGTCCGAATCTTCTCAATGTACGGTAAAGGGTTCTCGTACAGAGCTTTTCCCTGTATTTAATAAGAACCCTTCACCCTGCATTGGAAAGATTTCGAACCCATCTGATAGAGAGATTACTAATCTCTCCACTTCCTGAGGTGATTTCTAAGTTTATGCAGCTATTAAAGAACATAAAAATTACACGGAAAAAGCGGTATTGGGTGTGAGCCAAGGATTAATATTGTTAATTGCCGGTCTACCACAAAATCGATCGTACATCTTATCAAAATGATGAACCGAGACTATTTATGTACTTAGCTGTACTTTGCAATCAGATTGGAGGCTGAACAATAATTTTCGATTGATATCTATCTTTATTTTATCTTATTTTATAATATTTATTTTATCTAGCTGTTCCACGCGCCTTCGCTCCCGTCAACTGGCTACCTACCTACCCATCTAAACCGTTAACGCAGCGCACGCAACGGAAACTCTCAAAAACGAATATTTTTTGCCCGTTTTTGCTACATTTATGCGCCGCTCCTATTGGTCATAGCGTGATGTTATATAGCCCATAATATTCCTCGATAAATGGGCTATCCAACACAAAAAGAATTCCAACTTTTCAATTCCAACCAGTAGTTCCTGAGATTAGCGCGTTCAAACCAACAAACTCTTCAGCTTTATAATATTATATATAATATATATAGTATAGATAACCACATTTAAAAATTCCAACTTAATGTATTTTATTTCGAGAAGATAGAAGTTTCAATCAGAACAAAGTGATTTGTCTTTGTATTTGAACAAAAACTACTTAACGAACTGTAAATGCAGATATTGTTTTATTGTCTTTTATTCAGATATAAACGTTGATATTTTATGAAAACGATTTCGTATTTTAATAGCGTATTCGTGTTAGTTGAAGCGAGTTTTATGTAACTGTAAAATGGCGAAGTTGGCCTTTATTTTCGGCGATTCTGTGGACCACGGTCTGTATTTACTGGGCCCTTAAATAATTAGGGTCTATGATAAAACTTTTGATAATTTAAACACTCTACAAACTTTACACGATGCTTCGTTCACGTGGCAGGCCTATCTTATTTTAAAATTAAAGATTGTTAACCGTAAACAATTTCACTCTTCTTAATTTAAGATTGTGGTTTATAATCATTGTTTTTTTAGATAACTGTTTACGCGCGGCCATTATACACCAGAAATTCTAACAAAAACATCTTCAATTAAAAGTAAACTTTTAACTGAAAACGTTCCCGTTATGAATAGTGACTCTTCTGAAAGGTCCATACAACTAGTTCCAGGCAGAACTTGGGACGGCAAATTATAGTTCGCCAAGTTTGAAATAACTAGAAATTTTTCACTGCAACTATTAGGAAAATGTACTTATTCGCCTGAAACGGACGTTAATAGCAGCCATTAAAAGAGGCTGCCAACATGGAAAGCGAAGTGACTTTTATTTATTATTCTAACACCGCATTTTTTAAATTCTGTATAGCTTGGCTTTTGTGGAAAAGGTAAAATTCTAAGGTTGGCGGAATGGATTGTAAATTGGTCGTGGGTACCCTCAAAACATTTTGTTTTTGACAGGCATGCTTTTATTATCGATAGGCTCGCGTTTGACCATTATCTTGCCAGATGGTAAGCGTGATGTGGTCTACGGTGAAGCACGCTTGCATAGAAGTAACCTATTCACTCTTGAGTTAAGGATCCCAAAGTTGTAGCTACTATGGAACAAAGACCACTTTTTTACGCGTTCGTCGAAAGCTCCAATCAGGCTTTGTCGTTTGTCGAAGCACTTGCGGCTACCGGAATGTCACGTGGTTGATCCCCTTACATATTTTGGACATTTGTCAATCTTTATCGCTAGTAGAATGTTCCTTAGCCTAGAGGCGAATGCAATTTCCTAGTTCACTTTTCTAAACCAAAATCCAACATTTCTTAACAGGATATCTTTGAACTACCCGTGTTATGTAAATCGACTTATTGTCACACTAACGTGACTATATCCTTTGAACCCCTATTTTTCCACCCCTATTCCGATAGCTAGTCAAACGGGGGAGGAATCGACGTCATGTGTGTTTTGCACTTGACGTATCCAACGGGAGGTGAACAGCTGATCAACGTGGTAGCCATAACAGATGTTGACGTCACGTCAATGTGTTCATATTTATGTGTTCATATTTCCGCGTGATAAGTGTTTTATCATCCCAAAGGAACACTCTACCGGGATAAATATCCCATGTCCTTTCTAGGATCTCAAACTATCTCCATACCAAATTTCATCTATCGGTTCAGCGGTTTAAGCGTAAAAAGGTAACAGACAGAGTTACTTTCGCATTTATAATAATAAGTCAGGAATTAGGCATTCCGCGATGTCTCATTGTTTACTTAATGGTTATTATAATTTAGGTAATAATTTTTGGGCTATAGAGAAAATTAAGTCGGTAGTGCGTTAACCTTTTACGAGTCTAAAAGATTATGTACCTAATTAAATTATTGTAAGGGCTGTATTTCAGTTCATTACAGGTAATGCAGAGATAAATCACTTTGGTTTTCAATAAAGGTTCCAAAGCAGGGTTTTTTAATAATAATAAGCTTGCGCTTAGTCACCTGGTGGTAAGCTATGATGAAGTCCACGAAGGAACACGCTTGCCTAGAAGTAACTCATTCACTCTTTATGTCATGATAACCGGTTGTTGCTCTCAGGAGACAAAACTCCGGCAGGGAGTTCTACTATTTTGTGATTACATATTATGGGCTAAGGAATTTCAACAGTCGACGAAAGGTCGATGTAATATGTTCAGAAAACTTTTGATCTCTTTTTAGGTAGTACATATTCTACTTATCTTGACCTGTCATTTATAATGCTTACCTGTACAGTCTTTGATTATACATACACTTGCACAGTAGATAGTACAATTGCTGTGGTATTTTTGAGCATCATACCAACTGAGTGTATTGTGTACTATATGTATAGTTGATCCATGAACTACGAAAGGCTAGTAGTTTAAACTGACTAGCAAAACAACCAACAATGTTAAAACACAAGTTCGCTTCGCAATCAGGATCGATGTTCTCGACGTCACAAGTTAAGCACTCCTCGCAACTCGATTGAGTTGGTATAACCAGATAAAGCAAAATATTAAAGTTATGGACGATGGAGGGCCGCTCTCACAAATTCCGTAGCCATTTTTGCGACAACGATCGACTGTGAGTTAGTTAAAACTGTCGTTCGTGGCTGCTATTGAATTTTAACTTGGCTATTACTCAATTACAATTTTTGACGGTTTTAAATGCTGCTGCAACGAGCTTTGAGCGTACATTTAAAATTTTCATTGAAGGTTTTATTTATCAGTAATAATTTTCGTGTTTATAAAGCGTAACAGTGTTGGAGATTTAACGATGTTCTTCTGTTTGTTTTATTTTTGAATGTTGAATAAAGATTTTTCGCTCGTATTATATATATTCAGTACATTTTATTTTGTAATGATACCAGTTTTCATTAAGCCAGATTTTTTATTACTTTGGCTTTTAGTGACCGTATCATATAATTATTTTCTGAATTGAGAAATCATTTTTTATGACGTAGTAATATCAATATAACATCACCCTCTGATGAAACAGCGAGATTCATTATATTTTAATTACTGGACTTGATCACCATGATTTTCATGAAATATTTGTACCAATAATTGGCTATCATTAATCTGACTTTTTTTTTGTTTACGGGGGTAAACCTTCAAAGGGCACCTGAACTTTTGGGGAAAGACCAGGGAGTGTGGAATTTTTAAACTAAAACCACCCCGGTGATCACCATCAGCTGATGGAACCTCCCCGTTAGCTCTTAAGGTTCGAACTATTTTGTGCGCGAGGTTAAAATGCATGCTATCTCATACGACAACACGTGCGAAAGAGACAAATGCTGTGATGAGCAGTAAGAAGTATGCAGCATGATATTTAAATGGGAATCTAAATATCACCAATTTCATCAATTTAGATGAAATTTGGTCTGTTTATATAATTTCGCGCGCTCGTTTTCGTCCTAAATCATCATCCATTTCGAAAAAAAATTTCGAAAGTGCTATTTCGCTTACGAATTAGCACTTTTGCAAATTTGCACCTTTGGGAGTCTAAATATCATGGAAAACGACTAAATGTATATTTTCAAAATAAAATTATTGGCATCGTTGAGTTACTAATCTATTCAGGCGTTTTGAAATTTTCCTTCTTCTTATGGTATTTATTTCCGCCCAAAGATGCGTTAAAATTAGTGTTGAAATATGGAACTTTCGACGCTCATAGCTTTAATTATTTTTTTAACTTTTTTGTTTCGATACAGGGCTAGATAATGATGAGACAAATTGATATCATTTTTTAATTTGAACGTACATCGTCAAACAGTGAAGTAATCGCCAGACTACGTTTGTATGGAAGAATGATCGACGAGTGTAACCTTAAAAGACCACTCCAGAATCCCTCCGTGCAACGTCTGTTAGGGCACGTCCCTGGGGAGAATGAGAGGCATCTCTGCGTCTCCCCTGAGCCTCGCTGTGCACGGCAGCACGTGATCACTGTGCCACCGTCTTATCTGGAGTCACTTGGTGGGCGCTCAGAGTCCCTATTCTGAGTGCCCGCGACCCCGGAGGCCCAGGCCCGCCTGCCTGTGATGCAGGCGGGGTTTCGGCCTCCCCGATGACTACTTCTCCGAGAGGGATCGGCACTCTCACGATCCCACTCGGCGGCCTCCTTCTTGATCATCACGGTCTCACAGAATGAGGCCATTTTCCTCCAGTTTTCTGTCTCTGCCAGCATTGCCCTCACAACTGCTGGCAAAGACAGGTCTCGCCCGATCCTGGCGACCAAGACCTGCCGCTCAGAGGCCCACGCAGGTCACTCTTCGAGCGTGTGCTGTGCAGAATCAAGGTCACCTCACAGTGGTGTAAATTAGCCGTGGCCTCTCGACCCATCCTATTCAGGTCCTCACCGAAGCAACCATGCCCGGTCTACTGACCTGAGTGAGCCTGTAGGAGAGGCTCTCCCTTTTTTTCAGCCAGGCTTCGTAGTGCGGCAGGACCGCCGTTACGGTTGCCGTTCACGCCACCGCTCGAGCGCGTGTCGCTGTTCCGGCCGCCTCAGTCTATTTGCAGCTATTCCTGGCACGCTATTGCCACTTTGACGGATGGCGTGAATCCGGTCATATACCCTCTTAATTCTTTATTGTACACAAAAAGAAAATTACATATACAACTTGAGTGATCATAAAGTTGATGTACAAGGGCGAGCTTAACTCTAAGAAGAGTTTTCACCCAGCAAACCTTAGAGTGATCGAGAGAGTTTACAAAAGGAAGAAGAGAAGTAGTCCAATGCACCCTCGCGTCCATCTCCGCCAGGATGTCCAGTGGTGGAAAGTGTGCCGGGTGTGTCGCCGCCTCAAAAGATACCGTTCGGTATCCACTACAGCTTATTACAATAAATAAATAATCAATACGAAAAATACACGCAACACGGTATTTAGGGGACCAAAAAGTGGCCTCCGTGGAAAATTTCGTCCGGATTTCAAGAGGTCTGTTATAAAAAGCACAATGGGTACATTGTACGCTTTCCACGATTTGGAATGAATAATGACATTTCGGCAAATTCCCTGTGAAAATGATAAATTGCTTTATAATTTCGTCCGAGTCTTGTAAGCTTGATAATGATGATGCGTTATTTGTTTGCGTTTGAAAGGATGTACGTAATAGGTTGTTGTGATTTCATGTAATCCTGGTAATACATATGGGTTTAGATTTTTACTTCTGATTTTTAGGATGCCGTGCCTAAAAAGGAATCCTTATAGGATTAGGTACTTCGTTGTCTATTTTGTTGTTTTAGAGTGTGAAAGAACGTATTTTACACATTGTATATTTACTATTGGTTTTTTAATTTTAATTCCTTAACATTCGGATGATGACAATCTGAAAATTATAACGAGCAACCAAAATAGGAACGTAAATTATTTCCATCAATTCTTTCATATTTAATGTTTTTTTGGTAGTGTAGAAAGAAATATTCAGTAGTAGGTATCTCCTATATTATTCCTTCAAGCACAACGCTGAGCAATAAGTTCATGTGTTTGATTTCAGGGTCCGAAAAAGTGTTATTTGCTAGAATAAATAGAAATTTTAGCGGGACGATTTTCCTTTCAACAAGTTATGGGAAAACGTGAACCACTTAAAAATAATTGCATTTCTGAATAAGCTCCTCAAAGACTTACATTTTACGGATCACTGTTCCGGGAATTTTAATCGTATCTTCCTGATCTTATAAACTTAAAAGAATTTTATCTTAGGGCGCACGGTTGGCGCAGTGGTTGAGCGATTGACTGCTGCGCTGCGTGTCGCGGGTTCGATTCCTGCACGGAACAAATATTTGTACGACCTACAGATAGTTGTTCCGGCTCTGGGTGTTTTTGTATGTGAGTTTAAATGTTTGTAAACGCACCCACGAAACAGGAAGAAATTCCTAGTGTGGGGCAAAGTTTTATTAAAAAAAAAAAAAAACTTCCAGGTTAAACCCGAAAAGATTTTTTGGCTGAGAGAAAAACAAAGTTCGTAAGTAGGTACGTTATCTTAAGACTTATATTCTAAGTCATTTTGAAGGAAACATACTTCACTCGAATCCATTCAGTCGTCACGCAAACGAAAAAAGATCCTTCAATTAATGTCAATGCAACAAGCTATAATTGTCAATTTGACTGGTCAAATTATTGATGAAATGAAAAACCTATTACAAAGAAAATGAATTGCAAAATTGAAATTACACTCACTATTTAAATAAAGACAGGAATAAATTTTACTAAAAGTGAGATTGTTAGACACCAATATTCAAATTAGTCTTCGCATTTATATAACTCCATTAATAAAATTCTTAAAATATATACAAAAACTACCTTGGAATGTAAACAGATGGTGACAGAGTGGATAAAAACTCTAAATTATGTAGATACAGAAAACATGATTGTTCATATTATTAAGTAATAACGATTTGTTTGTAACGTGTGCGCTTGTGTGTAAATATAAATATTAAATTTATGTATAAAATATTGAATAAATAAATATATATCGCGTTACATATTTCCTCACACACATTTACACACACACGCACACCCTAACTCACACTTGCACACACACGTGCGCACAATTGCGTGCGCACTCACATACATTTAGTAAATAGTGCTATTAACTCAGTCAAATAGATTTAAGATAAGTTATTATTATGATACATGAATGTAATCAAGTTATGGGAGAGCGGCCTCTCCTGGCACAGGTGTTTTCATACTTAAAAGAAGAAGTCAACCTCAATATTGTTAAACCAACTTTTGTTAACGAATAAAACATTTAATATTTTAATATCATATCAGCCGAAAGACGTCTACTGCTGGACATAGGCCTCCCCCAAGCGTCACAACATTGACCGCTCCCGTGCATACATAAAAAATAATTGCATTTTATTATGCTTCAAAAGATTTATACGGACTCAACTGAGAATATCCCAGTTAGCTCATTAAATTTTCTTGAAAAAACTGTCACAATTTAGTCGCACCAACTCTCGCAAAGCAAAAGGGGCAAATATCTTAAAAGGTTCAAAATTGTAAGAAAAACTCCTACTAAATATTTAGGTTACGATCCTCAAGGCAATATTAAATTCTTTTGGGGACGTTGGATATTTATTTGCAAATATTTTTCGATGTTCGAGACTTATGTCGTTGGCTTCGGATATAAAATAAGGCTTAGCGGTAGATACTTTTTGATAAGCGGGTGGAAACCATTTTTGTATAATACTCGTGACTTCTTTATGAGAAGAGGTCTTTGTCCTACAATGGTACAACAAAGGGAAAAACCGGCGGTTACAAATAACCGGTTATAATCGGTTTTATCGTTTATTTTGTTCGGAATCTAAACGTTAAAAGAGCGTTATTGAAAACCCTAATTTACCGGTTTAGACGTAGCGCGCGCAATTTTTTGTGTCTCCCTGAACGTTGATTGCACAATTAAGTATAATTATTTGTGTGTATGATGTACGACCGTTTCCAATGTGTGTTTGTTTGCGACTGAAGCGTTTCTGTACTACAGCACGTTTGCGCATTGAAGGTAGGCGACGAAAACCGTTCATAACCGGTTAATTATACAAAACCTATTTACGAATTTTCATATTTACCGTTTAATTGTGGTTAAAGGTAGTAAAAGTTCCTAAAAGTATGCTGCCTTGAGTGGTACAGTAACAGGCTAGTTTTGTCGTCATCATCAGCCTTTAAATGTTCCCACTGCTGGGACACAGGCCTCCTCTCTGTGAGAGGAAATGGGCCGTAATCCACGCGGGCCCAGTGCGGTTGGAGGATGTCACATATTTTTGAATTTTTAGTTCTAGGACATGCCGGTTTCCTCATTTTAAGAATCCCACCCATACGCACAAAGCGTTTTGAAAATACTTTCATTGTGCGTACAGCTAAGGAGTGGAATTCCCTGCCGGCGTCTTTGTTTCCTGATAGCTACAAACTAGGGGTCTTCAAGTCAAGAGTGAAAAGGTTCGTTCTAGGCAAGCGTGCTTCACCTTCGACCACATCATCACTTAACATCAGGCGAGATAGTGGTCAAACGCGAGCATATATCAAATAAAAAAATAAAAAATAAATTATAGTTAAACTTATAAGGCTTATTTTATAAGGATATTTATAATTATAGTAGTAGTAGAGATGGCTTGTTTTGTATTCATTGCTTGATATCCAACCAAGGCTTCCAGTGATAAGGAAAAATTGCTTGATTAGCCTTTAATGAAACATACGAGTAGTTAGTGATTATTAACAGATAATTATATATACGCCCTCGCCGGGATTTGTAATGTGTTACTGGTCCACAGCTTTTAACGATTTTAGTAAATTTCTAAAAGCTGCTGTGTTCGCGGGTATCTACTGAAGGGGAGAAGCACAGGACTAGTTGGATTGGTGAAGCTTGGTGGAGATCTATGCACAGAGGTGAAAGTCTTTCGGCTAACCTAATTTAAAGCTGTAAAACAGTCTCGTGAATCTCATACAATAAATCAATTGATTATTTGTTTGTTTAATATTAGCACTCCGCCCGCGACTTCGTTTGCGTGATTTCGTATTACATCCTACAGATGACTTTCTTGGGTGCAGTTAGTGAAGGCAATCAGGAATAAGCTATTGTTAAATCAATTAAAATTGGGGTATCGTAGATATCTACGGTTTACTGGTTTGAGACGTGCGTTATTTGACTTAGAGAATAATACATTTTAGGTTATCGCCACAAAGTAAAATATTTCCCTACAAACTTAATAACTTCTTTTTGCCCCATTGAGGGTGGGTTTTAAATAGCCCAAATATGTTACATAATCACTCCTTTTTATTTTTCGTATATGTTAGTTAGATTGCGCAGTAAGATTACTCAAAAACCTTTTACACCCCCTAACCGTACCTGTGGGGTAGTTTGAAACAACATATTATGTCAATTTTAATTATTTTTACTCTATTCCCAAGGAATTAGATTTTTCTCCTCTTTTAACTCCCTTAAAGGTTGAAAGTGCTGGACAGTGGTGACAGCGAACCGGCAAACGACGCGCAGGAAGTCCGACCTGGTCAAGGCTGCGGGAGTCCGGTGGATGCGAAACGCACAGGACCGATAAGTGTGACGACGCTTGGGGGGGGGCCTATGTCCAGCAGAGGACGTTTTTTTGGATTTCCGAAAATTACTTCTTCGTGCTCCCCTAGACAAACATCAAAATTATACCCTGTGCAGTTAGATTCTCAGCAAACTTTAACACCTACTAAATCGTATTTTACTAAAACCACCCCCTAGTTTCGAAAAATTTATAATGAAATCCTTTATTGTTTACTCAGGTTGGTATTAATCTCAAGTTTCAAGTTTATTAACTCAAGAAATAAGATTCCAAAAAAATCTTTAACTTCCCCTAAATCGTCTTTTGGGGGTAGTTTCGAAAAACTAATAATTTTATCCATAAAATTATTTGTGCCAATTTTTCAGGTTTATTTACCCAATAAATAAGATTCTTCCATAGTAACTTCCACACCCCCTAAATCTGTTTGTGAGGGTAGTTTCGAAAAACTAATAATGGCAACATTTATCATTTACTTAGATTACTATTTGTCCTAAGTTTCAAGAATTTTGGTAGTGGGAGTTAGATTTTTCATACATACATTCAACCCCCTTTTTACTATCTTAGTGGCAAAATGTCCAAAAATCCTTTCTTAGTGCTTACTAACATCACTTGATAAACCTTCCTGCCAATTTTCATGCTTCTAGGCCTAGCTGTTTTGGTTGTGCGTTGATCGATCAGTCAGTCAGTTTCTTCTTTATCCGATTTCAAAAAGGAGGAGGTTCTCAATTCGATTGGTACTTTTTTTAATGTATGCGCACCGACTACGCTGAGATTTTTTATGTATATAGAAGATAGATATCACCATTCTATCAATTACATCAGAATGCAACTGGCAAAAACTTTTACGGTAGTTTTTTTTACGGTTACGTACGGTTTTTACGGTAGATGCCTGAATCAAACGTAGGTTACGTTTGATTCAGGCATCTCTTTGTATCCCTTTGAGGCCCATTATTTATTCTGCAAGCTTGCTAAAGCTAAATGATTTTGTCTCTTCACACGTTTTCAACGTAAGCCCTCCCTCTAGCATCAAAAGCATTTGGTAAATAATTTTATTTACCTTTGTTACCTTGTAAGTGGAAACTTTTGTAGCTTCCACAAAGGTTTGTTTACGGTTTAATAAGTTTATGAATCATTGTAACCTTTTTATTCATTCGTCTTTCAATTGAATTTGAACAAGTGAAAAGTAATTCCGTCTTAGTTTTCAGTTGAACTTGATTGTAAACTGTCTGATTGATTATGAAATTATGTTACTCAAGATTGGTTGAAGAAGGATTCGAAACTTCCAACTTTTAATTTCTATCAATAAAAGTGTATTCTACAAAAATATCGTTTATTCACGATAGCTATTTTATCCTAAAAAGTTATTAAATTAAATGAAAACAGTAATGGATGGCGTGGGAGCCGTTTTGAAACAAGACCCAGCCTATGAATACCAAATTACTATAAAAGAATCGCCTTCCTTTACAAATTTATTCTTACACTTTTCTTTTAAAATAATTTCAATATTTCAGTATCTAACGTCGAGGTCATTTTGATACTTGATAAAAACCAAAGGTCAAAAATGCCATTTAATGTGAGTTCAAGGACTTCTTGGAAAAGAAGAGAAAGGGTAATAAGAGTGTAAATTCAGATTGGTGCCAGTATGATCTTGTCTTGTAAACGGTTACTCTACTGATTACCTGCTAATCACCTGGTAACATCTGTTGTAGTTATGATGTCTTGTTTGTGAATTCATAATCCTTGGTATGTTATGATAGGCACACTAGGTACAGCCAACGTTCAAAAGCAGGAAAAGGGCTTGTATGGTTGTTCGATTGTACTTGCACGAGTTTGATGAGAACAAAATCCTCCATGGTGAAAAGTGAAGCCACTCAGCACAATTGGTAGCGAGGCTGACCTAAGGTATACCGTACTTGAGTCCGGTCCGGTGGTAGGCAGGTAAATAAAAAGCTGGAAATAGAAAAGGGTTTCCAAACGGCAAAAACGGATTGTATTATATTATCATATTGCCCCATTTTCATTGTCGTTGGCATAATGCATGAGTTTTCGGCGAAGCATTGTCCGTAGTCCATACAAACAGGGCATTGCATCCCGCCATTTGCAAATTCTTGCTTGACGCAATTTGGCATAATGCCCGCCAGGGGTATTGTTCTTGCTGAAAGGAAGAGCTAGGTGTGTCAGCCTTAGAGATTTACTGCCTTATTAATTCTTCGCTTATAAATGCGAATATTTTCAGGTAGGTTTTACTGACCTAATGGAAGGCGTATTGAATGTGCTAGCTTTTTTAGGTAAATGCGTAAAGATGGCTATATGGACCTAATCTCTTTACGCTGGAAAATATGGTGAAAAAGCTTAACCCAAATAATATTGAATTTATTTTTTTGCGTAATTCAGCCTTTATTAAAAGTAAAAGGAAACATAATTTCCTGACTCGTATTAAATATCCAATGAAAGTGTTATCTTGGTTTAACACGAATTTAAGTAAAATAGGTCATGCCGAGGATACACTTAAAAGAGTCCAGCTGGGATGCCGCGCCAGAATTTCGTCTTACAAATCGTCAACAATCTGTTGATCATTCACAAAGAATTAAAAGAAGCCTAAAGATACAAAAATTTTACAAACAAATACAACCGACTTCCAAATAAAAACTCTACAGTGAAAAATAACTTTGATTTCGGAAGCCGGTATCAAAAAACGAAGAAACGAAAACAGGATCACCGACGACCAAAATTTAAGCTATTTTTCACTTTGTATTGATGATTACAAAGATTTATAGATAGATTGATTGGTTATTTAATAATTTTGATTGATTGATTTATTTGTTTCTTTTTTGACGATGATTTTTTGTTCTTTATTTTGGTGGTTTTCACTTCATAGGTACGTACTTAACGGGCAACTTATATTATAGGTAGGCACGTTTTTAACATTTTTAACCGACTTCAACTAAAGGAGGTTCTCAATTCGTCGGAATCTCATTTTTATTTATTTTATTTTTGTTCCCCGATTACTCAAAGACGCCTGGACCGATTTGGAAAATTCTTCTTTTGTTTGAAAGGGAAATTATTCTTATGTTTCTTCCTAGTTGGTCCCATAGTCATCAGATCAGGATCTGATGATGGAATCTTGGAGAAATCGAGGGAACTCTTCAAATATTATAGGCATACATACAGCGATTTTGATATTTTCATCAAAAAAGCAATCATTTGCACTCAGAAAGTATTATTTGGTGAAGTGGAACTGGTAAAGAAGACCACAGATGGCCAATGGAACTCTTTAATGCTAAGTATATCACGGGTATTAGATATCTCGAATAGTTAAAAGACTATGATGAAGCAAATACTTATAAGTAAATAATATTGATGAAAATGGTACCATCGAACTGATCTGATGATGAAGCCGGCAGGTAAAAATAATGTATCCGGATCGTGTTTGGGCTTATTGAAATCGTCATGAGATGTATTTTGGAGGTACCAATCATAACTAAAAAGAGATAAAAAAAACTTTTTAATAAAAAAACAAACCGACTGCCGAAAAAAACACTGCAAACTGAAAAATTACTTTCTTTTCCGAAGTCGGTGTCGAAAAACTGAAAACAATGGGTAAAAAAGACACCGACTTCGAAAAAGAAAGTTATTTTTCATTTTGCAGTGTTTTTTTTTGGAAGTCGGTTTGTTTTTTTGTTTTGCCCATCATAATTTTGTACACGGCTGTGCCGAAATCGCTTTCCAAACTCCGAAGATTAAAGCTGTTTTATGAAGAAACTGAGGTTATCCATTAATAAACTTCAAAATGTCCATTACTAGACATTTATTGTTGATACATGTACATTATTTTTGAAACAAGGTTTTTTCGTTAAACTTATTATAGATATGCTTTAAAAAAATAATTAACTACACGATATTTTTTCGCAACTTTTGGATACTCCTTCAAAACGACTTGGATGTTTAAAAATATTTTTACACAGAAAAATTGATGGCTGGAATTTTTTCATAACTGACATAGCAATGTAAATCAAATAATATGTTCAAAAGGAGGTCCAATATTGATATTTTGGCATCGAGCGGGCGCACGCACGGCCAGTACTGCGTTTACATTGGAGCGTATATGTCGCCTTAAATGGTGTAAACAATAAACAGACATGTGATTGCAGCAGTCCCGAGAGATTTGCCGCCAGTTATTGAAGAGTTCTGTTGTATATCTCCGTAGTTCACTAAATTTAAATGGGACCACATGAGAAGCACCAGGTTTCAAATAAAACAAATATTAGTAAAAAGGTCGGCAGTAACAAACATAAAAATAGTATAATTCAGAAACTCCTTCTTTTTGAAGTCGGTTAAAAATAGAACCCATCAAACAATCGGTCTACAAAAAGTAAGAACAAAAAAGTTCTTCGCTTAGCGAATTGGATGGCTTTGTGAAGCCAGCGGCTGCAGCGCCAATGTCCCGTGGTGTCCGTGGTCAAACAGCCATTTCGCGTAATGAATGCAGCGCTTTATCACAGCGCTTCAGCTAGGATTTATTTCCAAATGCCAGGCATTGGATGGAAGGAGTTCTATTTTTAGTTTTTTGTCATAATTTTGTGGGTTATGGAGAGATATAAATTATAGTTTAGTCTTTTTTCTGTTCTTTTCAGAATGCAGTTGTAGCTCTTTTTACAATTTTTTCAATTTCTCTATCATATTCAAAACTATTTATGTAAAAGTATATATGTAACTTACTTTTTATACAGTTATAAGTTATTTATTTCATTTTCATTTCACAATTTACTTTTAAATAATAAATTAAGTAAATATTAAAATAAATTAAAATACTCGGAAACATAAAATTTAAAATGAATATTTTATGATACGGAAGGAAATATTAATTCAACACTCTGCGGTGTCACCGAATACTAATTAGGTACTACTGCTAAATATTCATATAAGTAAGTATGTGGTATTCATATTATTTTTTATGAAAGTAAATAATTTAAGCTTCATAATAATTTCCACAATTAACGTACAAATTCGTTTTAGCAATTCGGTGACAGGACATACCTATCATTGAGCAGTATAGGCTTTTTGTATTCTTAACAGTAATCAGAGATAACTAAAAGTATGCTTTTCAGGTGCTAACAGTATCAAAGAATACAACTTCAAAAGATAAAAAGGTGTGGTTTGTAAAGTATTACAAAACGTACGTAGACTAAAAGATGTGGATCTGTACTGCAGAATACCACAACGTTTGTATGTATGTTTGTTCCTATGTGGCGTTCTAGAGACCAAACGCGTGGTTTATGGTTATGGTCAGCCTGCTCGCGAAAATGTATCCACCGACTGCTGAGTATGATTTGCTTCTTGGTTACATCTTTTTAGTTCGCTTCGTAATCAGTCGGGTTTTTGATTTTTTAAATATTTATTTTTTTTAAAGATATTTAGGTATCTTTATATTTTATGTACCTATTCTTGTTAAATTAAGATTATTTTACTTACCTACTCTCTTTACTAAATTAATTCATCATCTTTCTCTTGCCCTTATCCGAGTTTATGCGGGGTTGCCTCAGTATTTTCATCTTCTTCCATACGTATTACCCTGTGGCTTCTGTGTTGGCAACTTTTTTCTTCTTTACCTAAGTAATTTATTCGTGAAAATTTCTATCAAAGAAGCTGTTGTACTAAATACAAGTTTTTCCCGCAATTCAAACATCGTGTCGTATAAAAATTATTCAAATACAAGCCTAAAATGAAAATGTTAGACGTATTTTCAGTAATTCAGGCCACGTTCAGCCTGTTAAGTGCAGGTGTTCGGTACGTGGAAAAAATGGCCGTCATCGCCAGCGCTTTGTTTCCTTCGAGGCAGATTTACATCATAAATCCTTTTAATTACGACATGCGATGGAATTGTTTTTAATTTGTTTGTGGATTGGACTGAGTTCCGAGGATTTTGCAACCGCTGCGTGATTCATATGCCTTGATACCTTTACCGTAATTTCACCATTCTTTTACCGATTCTGTCTGTATAGTAGTGCTTATTTAAAACTTCATTCAACGTGTAGGAACATAGGCAGACTTAATGCCTGAGGTATTCTTTACCAGTCAACCAAGGTTGGTGGGTAGATAACATGGCAGGCCATACATTTTAGCAAAGCCGTGCAAGAGTGTTATTAAGACCTAAATTAAGTTTGTGTAAGACATGACACACACAAATCATGTCTTTTTTTCCAGAAACCAAACGTTTTTCAATAAGTCTAGACAATCATTTACCGTATGCAGTTTTTTGATGTCGCAATTAACATTTATTTCTTCTTACTTTATTGTACACCAAGATAAAAACATTACATACGGAAACCTTAAAATAAACACAACCATACAACAGCCGGCCTTATCGCATTCTGCGATATCTTCCAGGCAACCCAGAATGGAGAGAGATAGCATCAATATCATCATCATCATCGTCATTTCAGCCGAAAGACGTCCACTGCTGGACATAGGCCTCCCCCAGGCCTCGCCACAATGACAGATCCCGTGCTAATTAATATACCTGAAGGTAAATGAACTCCCTCCAAATATGAAAATAATAAAACCTTACGACTATGTAACTCTAATAATCCCTAAGTTAGTGCCTATTTGTGGCCACAGATCTGGTTTTAATAAACAGTTGGCTTGCGGCCTGGGCCGACTAGGGGGCTTACCGCGTCTTGTCGCGGCCAACCGCGAGAATACCGCTAAAAACCGGTCATTTGATCCGGACTCCGGACTCGGGACGCGATAAAGGGGGACGAAAATATTCGTTTTTATGTCGCTCATCGCTTTAAAGATGTAACTGGGACTTTATCGGGTTATTATGTAAAGATTTAGGGTTGACGGATTAGTTATTATGTAATTTTTGGGTAATTTAAACTAAGTGTAGGTTATCTGTCCGTCGCATAATTATGTAAGGATTAAATACTGGCTTACGTAATGAATATCCTGGAACCAAAACACTGCTTCTAACTAACACCCGCCAAGTGCGAGTCTAACTCGCGCACAGAGGGGTTCGTATAAACAGCTACGTTCACCAAAATAAATAGGTATCATTACAAGCCTTCATAAACAATAAAGCACCGAACATTGCTGTAACGAAGCTACGAACTTTGCAGTTTGAAAACTGGAGTCCCCATACATCATACATACTACTCATACTAAATTTTTACGTTTCCAAGTACATGTTATAAGTTGGTCGAGTATTACTCCTAAATTTGTAAAGCCTACTTAGCTATGATAGTTTTCCATTTAATTTCGTTATATAGGTATACTACTTCCGTGATTTTTTTCACATATCCAAAAGCAATCACTTAGCTGGCAGGGGAAGAGATTCTTGCCTATAACAGAAATTAGGAATTTAAAGAATAATATTACGCAAACGGATCCCTGCATCGAAAACTGGTTTTCACAGACCCGTAATATTTTTGAATGACCTATGTAACGATATCCCACACCATGGGATTCACAAACGTGAAAAAAAACATCCCCACTTTACGTGTTCAGGAGATACAATTTTTTTTTTCTTTTAGTATTTTGTCGGCGTGATTAATATGTATATCCATGCCATTTTATAGCTTTCTTTTTACTAAGAGTCTCTGGGCTAAGCCGCGGACGGACGGACGGACAGATAGACAGACATGGCGAAACTTTAAGGGTTGTTGACTACAGAACCCTAAAAACCTGAAGTACCTACTATTTAAATGTTTGGAATAATTATGATGTTACAGTTACTTGGTTTTTTCTTCTGGAATGTCTCAGTAGCAGCCTAGAGTCTGGATTTGTACCTGGTTGGTTGGTAGGCTCACCCTTATTACAAGGGACTAAAACATAATTGGCGAAATGTAGGTGTCTAATAGGAGCGCCTATGCCTAACCCTTCGGGGAATACAGTGCTGATGTTATACCTTCATGGACATAGGCCTCCCCCAAGCGTCGCCACATTGCCTGGTCCAGTGCATCTCGCATCCAGCGGATCCCTGCATTCTTTACCAGATCATCGGTCCTCCTGGTGCGAGGCCTTGCAACGCAACGTCTTCTGGTTCGCGGTCGACATTCCAGAACTTTTCTGCCCCATCGGCCATTCGTTCTGCGAGCAATGTACCCTGCCCAATGCCACTTAAGTTTGGCAATTCTTCGGGCTATGTCGGTAACCCTGGTTCTCTTGCGGATCTCTTAATTTCTGAATCGATCACGCAAGAAAACTCCGAGCATCACCCTTTGGCCTATGTTAACATGTCACATTTAAATATTTACCAAGCTAATAAAGCTGCTGGTATTCTTTCCCTTGCTAGATCCAGGTCAACAAAAAGACGTATGCAGTTAAATGAGTAAAATTTTTCTGCCCAGTACAGTAAACAAAAACATGACCCACTATTTTCAAACGAATGTGTTTTCCAATCATTCGGCAGTCATTAAGTAGAATACGAAACAACTTAAACTCCACTTAATTGACACAAGTTATTACTTAATATGTTAAGACAACAAACAGCCAGTTCAGAGGTTTACCAACGTTAGTTAGTGACGTTTATTAGCCATTAATTCTTGGCTGAGGTTTAGCACGCCCTAATAACGGGAAGCAACGGTTATGGGAATGGGGTCAGCCCAATATCGGTTGAGACACAAAAATTCTCACCCCAGCTTATTAAAGATTCAGCTTTTTATCGGCTTAATGTCCGTTTGAGAACATGGAAAGTATTTTAGCGGATTATGAAATAAAACCGAGGAACATCTCTACGCCAACTTTTTGCTAGAAAATTTTTCGTATCTGTTCATTTTATGGAAATTTATTAGTTACCTTGATATTTATTAATTTATTATCAAAGTGAAAGTAATGAAATCATAATCAAATTTTATCCTTAAAAATATGTCGGATTCAGCTTCTAACCTAACTGGATTCCACTAAATATGAGCGTCTGCGTGTCTGATCTCTACAACCTACTTAATGGGTCCTTGGTTGTGAAGCAGCAAACAGTCTGGAGACTGCTTGTCTGACTTTCCTTCTACAGAAGTTCGATATTCTGTCAACCAGTTCCAACTGCAAAAGATTTGCGCATGATAGGCGAGATCGATGACAGGCCATTCCAAGCAATTAAGTCTCCATATTATGGATGGCAAAAAGCCATATATAAAGGCCGATAGCCCTCCATCTTTGTGTACACTTGGACATCGAACCGCCCGATGTTTGACGACCTATTAATTATCTGAGTCTTCTTGATCAGGGAAAATAAGGAAGGATATTTTATTTCACTTTTATCCTCGTAACCTTAAGGAGGATATGCGTAAGGGTGGGTTCACATTACCGACATGCGTAGTTTATGATGTTCTCTCTATATGCAATTGGCAAGCTCTTGGAGAGATTGTTGCTCCTGCGCCTTCTATGATTTGATACACGTTAATTACAGCAACGTTTCTTACTGTCGTTTTATTGTAGTTGTTAGGCTCTTGGTTGCTTGGCTCACTACTATCTCATAATTTGAGCGTTGATGAGGTCGACGATGGAGCACGGTTGCTTTGAAAATACTTACAATATTTAGCAACTTTTTCATTATTGAGGCAAATGTGTTAGTTACACGTCTGTAAGAAATAACAGAATCTCACTTCTCCATAAAACGGTTCCACAATAAAGCAATCTTCTAGATTATTGTCCATATTATTCCAGATTATTTTGTCCCACGCTCAAGACAGATAGGCATTATTTTCGTTTCATTAAGTCTAGAAGTAGATAGGTGCTTACCTACTAACTCCATTTATTTACTGTTCCCCGACACTTGCCCTCTTGCCTCATATTTTATTACATGTATAGATAGACAGATTCTATGACACAGTTTTATGGGAGTCGATTTACAATCTCCGTCGTAACACCAGTAGGTACATTAAGTGCTCCATTAATGGCCACTTTAGTATTATTGACGTCTTCTGCGACGAACACAGTCGCTTTTACGTTTCGAAGCCATTTTTGCGTTTTATGTCCGTATCGTGAACCCCGTTTGTGTGTGCTAACCTTTCCAATCGTTCGCGCGTGTTTTGTTTGAACGTATGCTAATATTGAGTCGGGAGACTATTGTTTGAGTTTCTTTATTATATTTTTAAATTCATTCGCTAGTTGTATTACCTAGATCAGAATAATAATACAGAATGTAGTTATTAGTTCCAACATCCTATATTCTGCTCTGGGTGTTAACTCCAAAACAAAAAAATAAATGAACATCAACATTCAAGTCAAGTCAGTTTGAAGGACCATCACTCGACTCAGTCTTCACGATAAAAAAACTATCCTCGATTTATTTCAATAAATCAATCAATAAATCTCACTGGCCTACAAAAAAAAATTGTTTTGGTGCAGCTCTGTTCGCATCTGTAGTCGGTAAAGTAGTTAGTATGAACTACATTGCTGCTACTAGATGTCAGCTGACAGCTCTGGTTTACCTACAATTCTTATTTCAATTTTTTTACGCTTTTATTCAAAATCAGTCCATGTTATAACTACTTTTATGACATTATTGGTATAAATTTATGATGGCAAGTAAGTCAAGAAGTTGCATTAACGATCCTGATATATTTTGTTACATATGCGGTGAGTATATAATGAAAGGTCAACAGAAACCGATTAATGACACGGTAATTCGCTTGTATTCTGTATACTTGAGAAAGGAAGAGAGAAGAGCTGATATGAAAAATGTGACTAGTTTTCTTGTCACAAAATATACCTAAAATCAGGTCTAAAATCTTAGGCACCAAAATAAGTGTAGGCCAGTGCTATGAACTTGATGATTTGAGGAGGAGTCGAGTTAGAGGACATGACTTGGAATTTGGGCTTTTATTGGTCACGAGTCAGTACAAACAAATATAATTGTTTTTTCAGCTAATCCGGGACTACAGTAACATTTTATTTAGGAGCGTTACTTTATTAAACTACTGTAATATTTATTATCTGTGATATAACTATGTGTAAAAATGAAACAACATTTTCGTTCTCCCATTTTCTATTTTTCATGAAAACAAGGTCGACATAAGCCTGATCGTTCGTAAAAGAACATACACCTAATTACAAGTTTATAATTACTTCCGTATACACAGACATCGTGTTGGTTAACCGAAGTTTATCTCAGTAAACGGGATTGTGTTTAGGAACGAAGAGATCCCCGCCTCGCTTCAGAGAGCACGTCGAGTAATCGGTGTCGGATAGCGTCAACGAATTGATTTTTAGGGCGTGTGAGACTTCTTGCTGAATTATGGGCGCCTGGTACCCGGAAGGAGGATTAGCGGCAAAGTTTTTGCTGAAATAAATGAAATTAATGTTGAGAGGAAATAATGTGAGAAAAATTAATTTTTCGTGAATTCAATTTTCGTCACATTATTTAGCATTTTGGTAATTTAACTTTGTTTTTGTAAACTAGTTCGATAAAACTGTCTTTGCTGAGGTAAGTAAGGACACATTTACAATATTTTACTCGATGACAGTACAATGACTAAGACATTGGAAAAGGTGAGTTAAAAACTCATTTATTGGCAATTTTTAACCCCCGACGGAAAAAGACGAGTGTTATAAGTTTGTCGTGTGTACCTGTATGTTTGTATATTTGTCCGTGGCATCATAGCTCCTAAACCGATGAACTGATTTTGATTTAGTTTTTTTTGAAAGGTGATATTATAGGGAGTGTTCTTAGCTACGTTTGATGAAAATCGGATCTGCCGTTCAAAAGTTATGGGCTATTTACTTTTTGCATCGGGGTTTTTTCACAAGAAATCGTGTCATAATTAGGTGTTCGACAGATTGTTGATCGAAGCGTGTCTACTACAGTTACTACTAGAGCAATTAAGTGGTTTAAAAAGTATGAAATAAAAAATCGGGGGTTTTGGAAACTTTTAAATTTTACTTGTTCAAAGCAATGGTTACGAGTGAATATTTATGAAAAAAAAAACTGTTGTTCAGTACATACTTTTGTTCGCATAAATCTACATGAAACTTAAGGTTTGCCAATAGCGATGGAGCTTAGCATTCTACAAATTAAACTAACCGACCGGACCGTATCCGCAATACAATTATACGCTCCAAGACAGGCACCGCTGATGTTGGACACAAGACCGCGAGACTGAAGTGTTATTGGGCGGGTTGCATTTGCAGGATGCAGGGGGACAGATGGGCCAGCATTGCCACGCAGTGGTTACCTGGAGACGGACGTCGTAACCGAGGCAAGCCTAAAAAACGCTGCCGTGACGATTTGGACTCGTTCCTACCCGATTGGCCGGAGAAGGCAGGAGACAAAGTACCCTGGAAAGATGTGGGGATCGCCTTTGTCGAGCAGTGGGACAAGAAAGGCTAAATAAAAAAAAATTACATACAAAATCTAGATAAATTCTGTTTTTATACAATGTCAAAGATAATCCCGTAGTGAAAGTTGTTGATATTCTCGACTTAAAAGCGCTAATTATGACGATAATAGACTAAGAATTTTCATACCCCATTGGCTAAGCTATTTTTCATTAAGAGAGTACCTACTAAAGATTGATACAGTATGATCTGTATCGTATGACATCGACAATTTTATTTCAGCATTTCCTCAAGAGAGCTAAACGTCCCAACGGGCCCCATTTGGTCCTGAATTTCTTTCACAAATTTATCGTTTCATTAGCGAACGATATTACCCTTGATTTAAATTAAAATGGAACCGAAACGTGCTTAGATTACTAAGCTAAACTCTCCGTTCAAGTATTCGTAAATTATTGTTCATTAACTCATGTATTGAATTTGTTGCTCTATTTCTGTTAATTTCTAATGAAGTTTAGTATGACTATTTTACTTAATATTATTTGGGCGCACGGTTGGCGCAGTGGTTGAGCGATTGACTGCTGCACTGCGTATCGCGGGTTCGATTCCCGCACGGAACAAATATTTGTATGACCTGCAGATAGGGTGTTGTGTATGAGAGTTTATATGTTTGTAAACGCACTCTCGATACAGGAACAAATTCCTAGTGCGGGGCAACGTATTATAAAAAAAAAATGTTAAAGCTTGGATGGATGTGTATGTGGGTGTATGTTTGTTACTCAATCACGCCAGAAAGGCTGAACGGATCTGGATTAAATTTGGCACAGAGATAGACTATATTCTGAAATAGTTCATAGGCTATTTTTATCCACAGCACCAACAGTGGGCCTTATCAGAATGTCAACGCAGCGTTATTTTCTTTTGAATATCGCTGCACATGTTGTGATAGGAGCCTTTTTGGTCTCGCACGGGGTTTTAATTTATTTTTATTTTTTATTAACTATTGTTTTTGTGTAGTGCTTTTGCTTATCTCGTGTCTCCTGTGCGGGTCACAAATAAATATTTTTACTTTCTTTTAAACCTGGTATAATTCCCTTGGGATGATAAAACTCTTTTTACGTGGGAGAAGCCGCTGACAGAAGCTAGTAAGAAACAATTTGTTGGTGGTCTGGGAGTAATAAAAATAAATTAAAAATATTAATTATATTTTTACATTATAGTGGCTTTTAATGCCGCAACTCAAGCATTTTCCACAATTTTTCTCATAACAATGTTTTCTGTTATCTGCTTCACGATGTAACCTCCAGCGCCTACACCAAAATGTGAAAGTTCTGTATTTACCATTATACTTACCAGAAAATTATTTATTTCAATATCAGCAAACAAAAAAATGTATTTTACTGTACAGTATATATTTTACTACACACAAAATACGACAAAGAAATTGTAAAAAAAACCGGCCAAGTGCGAGTCGAATTCGCGCACGAAGGTTTCCGTACCATTATCGCAAAAAACGGCAAGAAATCACGTTTTTTTGTATGGGTGCCACACCTAAATATTTATTATATTCTATTTTTAGTATTTGTTGTTATAGCGGCAACAGAAAAACAACATCTGTGAAAAGTTCAAATGTCTAGCTATCACGGTTCATGAGATACATTCTGGTGACAAACAGACAGACGGACAGTGGAGTCTTAGTAATAGGATCTCGTTTTTACCCTTTGGGTACGAAACCCTAATAACTGTCAAAATTATGTTTGACCAAACTAAGAAAACCTGTATTTCAGAAGTTGAAAAAACTAAAAAACTTTGACCATGCTTCCTTTTTGTTAATCAAGCATTTAACTATCATCAAATCTCGCTTAAGCACAGAAGCTTCTACCGGACTTAAGACAATATTCAGAATATCTATAGGAAAGTTTAGTTCAACCCACGCAGACGGAGCCACAGCCAACCACTATAGTTCCACATAAAATTCCCATTAATAATTCCAGCTGCGGTTGAGACGAACCCGCACAATTTAACCTCCACACGTCCCTGCCACTGACGTGTGTGTCCGGCTGTGTAATTCAGTGCTCTCATTTATAGCCAAATGTATTGAAATGAATAGCGGATTGAGTATAGGATTCAATTTCGTATCGGATTTTGTAGTAGTTTTGAAAAACGGGCTTTAAAAGTTTAATATGGAATAGATAAAAAAAAATTGTTAATTTTATTTTAGGCTGGCAAATGATATAATAGGGAAAAGAGCCCGGAAAAAATCACGCAGGTGTTCACCTACTCTCTGGTCAGATCAATCGGTCTTTTGCCTAAAATTCTCGCAGTGAAAAATATTTAACATCAAGGCAAAAGTTAGCTGTTTTTCTATTGAATACGAAAAAAAATTTTTAAAAATAAGTAATTTATTTCGCCTGTAGTTTCTAAAATATCTTCACTTTTACACTAAACAATCACTCTAATAGTCCTGACTGTATTATTTGAAATTATAATATATGTAATAACTAATAAACGTACAATTATACCCTCAAGCGAAATTAATAAGTAGCAACTCATAATAAATATACACATAAATTATTTCCTTCGCTAGCTGAATATTGGTATATTTATTAATTTGGAAGCAGACCTGCCGGAGGGTAAGCCAAATTGATTTTAAGCGTACGAAGTTTTTTTTCCTTTGTCAGGATAAAATCCATCCGTCAATGTTAAAATAATCCTAAAGGTTGCTTAGTAAAAAGTTTTGAAAAAGGAACGATAAAAACAAAATTTTGGACAAGTTAATGGCTACATTCGGAAATAATTTGAATATCAAGTAAAACCAGGTACAAATCCTTCTACGCTAAACTTTACGCCCATAATCCTTCAAAGGATAAACAGAGCTGCAATAAATTCCAAAAGCCCGCGTGAAAACCTCATGACGTAAATGTGAACCCGGCCTAATCACGATCCCTCAGCTGACTTTTACGACTCCCGGGCTGACAACCAACTGAAACATTACATTTCTTTCTCAACACATCAGTATAAAGTAAATACCTGAACAACGAACATGTTTCTCAAAATAAACCAAACAATGTCGTTTTTCGATCACCGTTCTGACGTATCGTAAAGGTATTATTCTGGATGTCATTCGTCTTCGCATCTCTATCGAGGCTCGGTACATTTTGTTTTGCCATCGATTTACCGTCAAATTCGTGCCGCAGGTGCGCTCGAGAACACCTAAAATTATCTTGACATTTTATTGGCATGGACCTCGATTCTGTTAATTAAAATGTCTTGGGCACATTTTCCATTATCCAGCAACTTCGATAGCATATTTCTGTAGAAATTTATGCAATGGAAGTTAGGAGAGAGGGTTCCGTTGTGCTTTCTTTGAACTTTTGAAAAATATTTCTCAGTAAATATATGTTTTCGCTTTAAATAAGGGTTGGTGGCGGAATTTCCTTTTTTAGAAAAAGTTGTAAGAAATAAAAGATGTATTTTATCACTTTGTTTTGATGTTGTCTATAGTTTTTGCTTTTAATATTATTATTTAGGAACTTATGGTTTAGAATACTGCTTTCTGTACTCTATCTTCATAAAAACTTTATATAGACTAACACGAGAAAAAGTCATTCATCAATCAATTAGGCAAAACAAAAAAAAATGTGTATATAAAATTCCTGTAGTAATATAGACAGGTCAGGATATTTTTAAGCAGGGATTTGTATCCCGTATTTGACGTCGACCATTACATGCAAAGTACGTGTCTATAAATCTATGCACACGGCTTATTTATTGGCCCTTGCGATGGACCGGTGATTTAAATCCAATATTGCCATGTTTAAGGATATTTTTTGCTTTTTATTGTTTGCTTTAATATTCTATCAGGAGCTAAAAGGTTATTAGGGATTTTCCTTGTTTATTAAGTACTTGTGCCTTATAGTAGTTAATTAGAAGGTGATTTATCTACCTACGGGTGTACGTATGTTATCCATTAACATAGTTTTGATACCCATTCCACCGATGGCAGAGGCCTCTTTATATATTACTAGCTGTTCCTCGCGGTTTCGCTCGCGTGGACCACCCCACAGGACACGTTTTCGGGATTAAATAATAGCCTATGTCACTTAGGAATAATGTAGCTTTCTATTGGTGAAAGAATTTTTTAAATCAGTCCAGTAGTTTCGGAGCCTTTTCGGTACAAACAAACAAACAAAATTGTCCTCTTTGAAATATTAGTATAGAAAATAATATAATTATAACAATATGAATTTTCAGGTAAGTAGCTAGCTTCGTAAGTAGCTTATAATATAGAATTTTTAACAGCAAAAGTTTTCTCGATTATTCTTAAAGATTTTAGGTAACATACCAATATTAGGCCCCTTTGGCTAGCCAAGGGACGGATACCTAGGCAATGATACCACACATTAGTATCTACCTAATTATTGCATATATAATGTTTTTCCATGTATTGCCAAGTTCTGATTTCTGCAGCTACAAAATTGATTTAAACAATTAACACGTATACTGCTTTAATCTTTGTAAATGTTTGTAAAGAAGAAGTTTATACCTGTACACGCCTCACTAAACAATGCGGAAGCAGTGTTATGGATATTCATTATTTTTGAATAACCGTGGACAAAAGTTCTTTATTTGAACAAAGACATTTTTCTTTGGCATCACAATGACCTTGAAAAAAATCGGGGAACAATCGGTTGAATGATACTTGACCCCTATTTATTTTAAGACGTTTCCTCCACGTGACTCAATTAAATTGACGGTTATATAGCTTGTTATTTACTGGCATTAATCGAAGTTTTTTTCAGTTGTCATGATGACTGAGTCACTTGGAGTGAAGGAACCTTCCTCCAAAAATACTTAGAATGTAGGCCTAATCTGAATCATATTTACAAAAAAAATGTTTTAGCGTATTCAAATAAGTCTTTTTATAAATACATTATTTACTTACCTTCCTCTGAAAATGAAGAATACTCTAGTTACCTAAAAAATATTTCACAACATTATTCAGCGGTATTTTTTCCGAAAGTATCAGAAAACAAAGGGAGAGCCTCTCTTTATTCTCAATTCAAAGTGAAATGTTTGCGAAAAATTCACCGGGTAACGGACGTGCGTCAGCCTGTCCGTCAATGTAGAACATAGCTTGTGAAACTCACGAGATAGTTCGAAATAAATAATAAAAAGAAATTGAGCATCTAGCATTTAAGCTTTATTAATTAACCCCCGAAGGTAAAAGAGAGGTGTTATTAGATTGATATGTGTACTTGTGTGTTTGTGTATCTATCTGTGGCATCATAACTCCTAAACGGATGAAACTATTTTTCTTTTTTAATTAGAGTTTTCTGTTTGAAGGTGACTTTATTGAGAGTGTTCTAAGCTATGTTTGATGAGAATCGGTTCAGCCATTCAAAAGTTATGGGCGTTTTACTGTTTGAGTCGGGATGTTTTCGCAAGATATTGTATCATAATTATGTTTTCAATAGATTGTCGATCGAAGCTTGATTACTACTAGATAAATTATGAAATAAAACTGTGTCGGGGGTTTCTTAAATTTTTAAAGTTTACTTGTTTTGGTAATAGCTTTTCCTGTGGCTTCGTTCTTGTGGCCTATCTCGGGGACACGGGGACTGTAGAATTAATTTTTCGGATAAAAAGTAAATTCGGCTAAAAAGTTGGACTTAGCGTTAGTGTATCCTTCTACCAAATTCAAATATTTGTTTAAATCAGATCTGTAATTCGAAAGATTACCTCCTTCAAAATACAAATAATTTTACTTCTTTATAACATTCGTTCAAATAAAGGTCTGCAGCTAGAAAAAGAGGGTATGCCATACAATTCTGGGCAAAGAAATTACAAAAAATGCGTTCTTGTTTTGTGTTTCTACTTATTTACATACTTAGTGCATCCTCTTGTATATAGGTTGGTAAAATACAACAAGGAAATTATCTTCAATTAAGATACCTATTGCCATCACCAATCCATCTACCAAGCATGGTATTGCATATAATTGTCCTTCATATAGATGCCAAATGGGCTTATTTTGCATATATTTATTTCCAAAAAAGTCCTTGTTCAAAAGAGCATGCTATTTTTCAATTTGGAATAAGGGATATATTCCTAATGATTATTCCTTATTATATGGCATATTCTTCTTAACGTTACACTAGTCGATCATTCTTTCATACAAACGTGGCGATTACTCCACTGTTTGACGATGTAGGTTCAAAATAAAAATAAAAAATCAATTTGTCTCATTATTATCTAGCCCTGTATGGAAACAAAAAAGTAAAAAAATAAAATATTTGAAAGTTATGAGCGTCGAAAGTTCCAAATTTCAACAGTAATTTTAACTCATCTTAAATGAAAGGCAAGAAATAAATACCATAAGAAGAAGGAAAATTGCAAAACTGCCTCCACAAAGGGATAGATTAGTAATTCAACAATGCAACGACTCAAAAGACTCCCAAAGGTCTATTTATAAATTTTGTGTCCTAAATCATCATCCATTTCGATGCAAATTTGCAAAAGTGCTAATTTGTACGCGAACTAGCTTCTTACTGCTCAACCCAGCATCTATCTCTTTCGCACGTGTTGTCGGATGAGATAGCATGAATTTTAACCTCGAGCACAAAATAGTTCGTGCCGTCGACTAGGGGAACCTTAACTAAATATAAAGGAAACAACCTTTATTCCTCTGTCTAGTTTATTCATAAAATTACATTTGTTCGAGTCTCCAAACCTTTTTTGACGCTATGCCTGGCTGGATTTAAAAATAAAATCTTACCTTGTTTTCTTGTGTTTCTTTAGGAATCAATTGTGTCAGAAAATGTTCATAACAACATCAGAAGCTGACAAAAGATTCGCAAACTTTACGCTCAGATTACATTCGGATGAATGTTTTTGAAACTACTGCACCACAATTCTGGTAGTTGACAAACAATAGTTTTTATATTTTGGGTCTGTGGTCTCTCTAACACTAGTTTTCCCCGCGTCTTCACTCCCGTTGTCTATTCCACAGGATTTTAGTAGAAGTCTTTGATACTCAGACATATTGTAACTTATTATCAGTAAAAATAACATATTATTTCACTTTGATTTTACTTAATTTTTTTTATGTATTTAAAGTTAACAGTCTCAATAAAATGTTGAAAAAAATTGTTCCTTTAATAATTTCATATTTTGTGGTATGTACCAGTCCCAATCTTCTGTTTTTAGGACCTTTTGATACTAGCTCATTTTGAAAATAGGACGATCTGCTCGTCATTTTCCGAATAGGACATTTTGTTACAGAGTCTTTTCGTAATCGTATCAATATTCCAGAGATTAACTTTTACATACCTATAAACAAGCAATTAATTTACCTCTCTAGAAAATTATTTTCAGATAATGACGTCATTTATTGCTGCTGATATTATAAGCATAAACATTAAACTTTTGACTTATAATGATGGTGTAAAGTAACTTTGATACGAGCGGCAAAATTCAAACAGTTAGGGCGGGCGTACCCCGGACATTGCCGTTTTGATGTGAACTCATTAACATCACAACATATATTTATATGACTATAAATTTTAAAGCATATTAGCTCAGCTTGTTGTTTTTAATAAGTTGTCAATTAATACTTGTAATAATATGGAGTATAAAACATATCCTTGTATCATTAGTTTTGTCATTCATTTTAATTTCAATCAAGGGTATACAAAGGTTTCTATTCGACTTTTAAAATCTGTGGGTAGTTACTTACTCACCTTTAGACCTTTATCAACATGTTGCAGCACATACTTTTTGTCCCAACCCTGACTTACATACTGAACTGCCCCAAGTGCCCTTGTACATGCATTTTTATGACCTAAATAACGCCTCCGACATGTTTTTTTACTTGGCCATCTAATGGTTAGCATCAACAATGGAATTAAAAAAGAGAATATATATTTTTTGGGACTGGTAAAGTTTTAATAAAAAAACAAAAACATGTTATGACGACACTGCCTTAGTGCACTTTATTAATTACATCATTATTACGCGTCAGACAACGCAAATATAACAATAAATTCAAAACAATGCATTAATTTTCTATACATCTACATTTTAAAAATTGTGTATATTTATATCACATAGTGTATGTTTTTGATTTTATTCTCGTAACTATTCGAATTTTTGGATAATTTATTTATTTTTTTATACCTCATTTTGTTATATTTATGTGTTATATAATTTGTTTCAGGTACCTACGAACTATATGACTGAAAAAGGGTCAAATAAAATCTACTTTAACTACGGATAACAGAAAATTATACAAAAATGGTAAGAATACATTTGAGTTTTACAAGATTCCACATTTCCGCAGTGCTCGACATTTTAAAGATTTAGAATGAATTAAAGGTTTCCCAACAAATACTTAATGAACTAAGTCGAAGTTTCCAAAGAATTCGAAAGATAAAGATGTCGAAATAAATATCTATGTCGATAATTAAAACTGTTCATACTGTACATTCATGTTTAAATTAGGAATGTCGAAGAATAAAAAGAAATAGTTTACAATCTTTTAAAAAGTTGTAGCAGTTCGCATTTTATGTTTCTTTTAAGAATGAAGAAGAGTTTAAACTCAATTCTAAAATTATAAATTAATGGTTCTTATAAGGCATCTATTTATAATTTTAGTAGTTCATTCTCCATCATAATTTAACTTCGTGACTATGCAGAATTTTCTCCTTTTTTGACCGACTTCTAAAGGGGAGGATGTTATTTGACCCGAAGCTTTAGTTGACTGACTTTCTGAAACGCGCACCGCACGCATTATATTTACCTTTCCATCCGTACACTGGTTTCGACAGAGGTATGTTATAAAGACACCCGTATGTTAAACACGTACACTTCCAGTATATTTTGAAAAAATTCGGGCCATTTTAGCCTTATATTTTTGTCATTGAATGTGGCATTTGGTATTGCCGTTGTTATTATTTCTTCGAAGAAGGAAGATGCATTCTAAAGGTTCAACATTCAGTGAGGTATACATGAAGAGCGTGTATTGGAGCCCCAGAATTTTCCAAAACTACGCTTACAAAACAGTTAAGGCTAAACAAACTGACATTCTTTATTGATAACGATTGTCGAAAAGTTCAAATGCATAAAATTGACAAGCGCTATCGAAATTATACGTTGTCAATCTCAAATAGTTTGTTTTTTTGACAATATATTATTGCTAATACAATGTAATTTTGTGCAGTCTAAGATACTGAAAACTTCAAAAAATGCCTTTGTAAATGGGATATCTACTAACAAAGAAATAATGAAATTACAAGAACACTAATCACCTGAACATTTGCCCAATAAATTCCACTTAAACAGAATGATATGAGAAAACATTCGTAACATGTATTGTCGTTTTATTATTATAATAACTTCTTAACCCTAATGTATAAACTATTACTAAATGTTTTTTGTTAGTCTATTGATATTTGTATTGTTTTTGAATAAACAATTATTCAATGTATATCCTTAATTTACGAATAATTGAATGTACTCGACGAAAGCGGTGTTCAAGCGTGGTGTGGAGGCCTTTAAATAATTTATAATAAAGGGGGGTAGGAGGAAGATGCGGTTATCATAAGTCACAATTAATGTTGACGATGGATTAGAAATGGATGATCTTATGGATGTGTTCTGACGTCACTAGTTCAGGCAAACT
This sequence comes from Orthosia gracilis, assembly GCA_947562075.1. NCBI lineage: Eukaryota > Metazoa > Arthropoda > Insecta > Lepidoptera > Noctuidae > Orthosia > Orthosia gracilis. Next base: position 33,982,306 of record OX387266.1, read on the forward strand.
CGATAACGCGATAGGTTAATGTTGAAAAAGGTCCTTATTCCGAACGGAAGAATATTCTAAAAGAAAGAACAGACATTGATTGAACATTGAAAGATGGCTATATAAAATCGACAGCTTTTAAATGTATTTTAAAGGTAGAAACAGAATATTATGTAGATAAAATGGACACGTTTACCAGCCATAAGCTCGCCATTGCTAGGTGATGTCTAAACACGCCCTCCATTGCGGAAATAGACAAGCTTATAGGATAAGCTACCGAGGGACTGACGCAGCATATTCTGCCAATGATCATTTAGATAAGGTTTCATGAAATATTTCAACGTCTGGTAAATATAGCTAAGGATGTATGAACGTGCATGAAATGGGTCAGGAAAAGCGTAAAGGAATTCAGTTATACGACACTCGAATGGGGCCCGCACATTTTATATTGCGGAATTGTAGAATGATTTATATAGTTGTCGATACACCCAATAATATATATTACAGTTTGAAAAGCAAACAGCGTTTCACATACCTATTCAGAACACTCAGAATTAACTAAATACTCGAAATATTTAGGCGACCATTTCAATCCTTAGAATAATCCCATTATAATAGCACTAAAACTATAAAATAATATTAGCATATCAAGTTGTATTTAACTATTTCATACAAAATACTGTAGCAAGCGAAACGTATAACTAAGTATTACTCTAATATTATTAACCATTTACCTATAATTCAGTCACATTCATCTTAAACAAGCACTTGCATATATTTGCTCTGAAAATTGAACACTTTACATAACAAATTATTTACTCACGCGATTACATAGCTTTGTTAGGCGTAACCAAGAATTTTGTTAGTAGCTTTCGCAATACATACGAAACTTTATTAGGCCATTACAAATAAGTAGTAAAATTGTAGTCGATAATACAAAACAAAATGCCATATTTCCATTTAGCCGTCTAATGGATGTTCCAATTAAAGTTCAGTGTGTTATTGACATTCAATTAAGCGTAGCTTTGCCTCTTGTATCATTGATACGGATACAGCCTCTTTTATTTCGTTCCACCTGTTCAGTTGCCCGACTATTTATGTGTTTTGTTATACCTACACGTTCGAAGCGTAGTCCCCTGTTCTGTGATATGGCCCCTAAATCCATCACAGCGAGTATCACCCTATTGAAATCCCCAAAATAATTGATTCGACATAGTTTGCGCAACGCGGTAGCGAACATTTCAATGAAATATCAAACAATAGTTCTTACTACTCGTTCCTAACACTGTCACTATTTTTATTACATTTCAATATATAGACACGGCCCCTATACATTTATTATCATATAGTTTGCGTTACAGCTCTAAGTTTTTTAAAGTATATAATCTATTTGTTCGTAAAGTGCGTTCGAAAGAGGTTAATTCTGATATAAGTACCCATGATACAGACCAGCTCATTTACATTCACTTGATTCCCGTGTTCCACCATCTTAGTCTTTATAACAAGAATTTATTTAAAACTCGACTAATTGGTAAAAAATGTCTACATTTCGACACCTACATTCTCATAAGGCTTCTTCGTAATAAACTCCTACGTTGATCTGAAACAATACAAACGGATCGTGAATTTGGAACAGAGAATATTTTAGAAGTTGTATTAAATTTTTAGTAGGAGGGTTGACTGATGGAAGTTTAGGGTTCTGAGTTAAAGTAATGAATTGGTACTTTGTTTCGTTGTTAGAACGACGTTGTTTGGGACGAACTAATTTTGCAGCACAAATTACACATTCCAGGCATTATTAATCCATAAACAAGAGTCCACTTAGAATCCCTAAACTCATAAGCTGAGGTAAGATACAAAAAATACATACTTACATATTATATCAGTGCTTATACTACACCACATGAACAGGACAGCTGCCCTTAGCTCTAACGTTGTCAAGCGGCGGTGCAATCACCACATACGTGTCACGACTGGCAGTAGGAACCTCATCGTCATCCCCCGCGAACAGTGGGGGAGGAGGGATGACGTCATCATCCACCTCATCCTCCGTGACCTCTGACCTCTTGCTGCGTCCTGGCATGTAGTTCATGACACACGTCACCGCAATCAGGAACAGGAAGAATATGAACACCACATCAAACATGATTAGAAAGTTTAGCATTACAAGTTGCATGTCACTGGCTAACTCCCCTCACATTCTGCGCGCGATAGACTGAGAGGCACTGCTATGCTCATCTTATAGCATTGTTGTCGTGGTTTGATATCTGGAACAAAGAAACGTGCTTTTAAAACATCTGTGTGAAATAATATAATAACCCCATGGCTACTCGAAGAAATTAGTTAACTTAATTAAATTATCTTACGGGAACTATTCATTTTGCGGGATTAAAAATAGCCTATGTGCTATTTCAGACTGTAATCTATCTCTGTGCAAAATTTCATTCAGATCCGTTCAGGGGTTGTAGCGTGATTGAGTAACAAACATACAAACTTTCGCATATGTATTATTACTTGCTTCTGCCAGCGGGTTTACCCGCGTGAAAGTCGAAAATTATCCCGAAGGAACATAATTATTCCCTGGATAAAACTTATCTCATGTGCTTTGCCTGACTATAATCTGTCTATGAGACAAATTTCATTCAGATCCGTTTGGCCGTTTTGTCGTGAGTGAATAACGAACATACATCCATCCATCCAAACTTTCGCATTTATAATATTATATATAGTAAGATAAGATATGACTTGCCCTGACCTCAATTTAAATGATTATCTCATTTAAATTGAGGGCTGGAGGATGATTATGATGACCTAAAGCATTTCACTCTCTCTGTCAAGTAGTCGGGTAAAACGAACATATTTAAAACAACCTGTAGAAGAACGAATTGAACAGACTTCTCGATGTCAATCGACTCTGCAATTCATCAATGTCTATTCCGATTTTCAGCGCGTTCTCTATCGAATTGGGATATCTTTTAATCGTGATTGGGTTCAATGATCGCAAAGTATTAGACTTTTCACTTTATCTATCAATTGTTGAAGCTAAACAGTGCTACTTTAGGCACATTGTGGTCCGTTTCAGCGTTTAGTTCATTGACTTAAAATACTATCTCTTCCCAATTCGAAAAACAAAACATCATTACGGATAATAGTTACGGTACCCATTCTAAAAAAAGGTTTTCAGTAAATACTTCGGTCCGACAATTTGAATGAATGTTAAACCAGACAAATTAACTAACAAATATCCTTTTCCAATCCTATAATATGCGTTTTCGAATTCTTGCTGGGAAAAATGATCCGTGAAACGTTGCGTTTTTCGCTCGGAAAATTCTCGGCGGTCCCGTTACATTGTTTTTACGCACAGTTTAATCTGGCTTTAAAACGTTACAAAAAGAATTGGCTGCTTTACCTTTTGATACGTATTTTAAATACGGTATACGGACCCCACTTTCCGGAGGCCGCAAAGCTCTTCGTTTTAAAACCCATACATTTTAATCGAGTGCCTTTACGATTACCGGCCTAAGTAACGCAAATAAATATTTATTTCTGTTTCGCATTTGCATGTTAACGGAACGAATAAATCGGGTGGAGAGAGGATTCATTCCCTTTGTTCACGTAATAGCCGTAACTTGGAGATTTATGTACTGAACCTTTCATCTGACAGTATCTTGTGTTTTGTTACCGAAACGTCGGCCAGTATCACGCCTCGTGTCGATACCTATGAAATATTTTGTGAAATTTGTTGCTGAATATTGGTGGGCCCGTGGGAAAACATTTTGGACGACCTTTACTACTCGTAGCATAAACAATTTTTCTATGTATTTAATTTATAGTATGGATTGTTTTTACACTGCATTTGATTTCAGTCTATAATGAAGTTAAATAGAAGCTTGTAAGACAAAGTTTTCAAACAACCCCAAGAAACTTCCCTCTCAAAAATATGTTACTAAAATTGCTTGAAATTTTTTGAATACTTTTATGAATATCTTAAAGGTCATCAGTATGAATGGAGCGATTATACGTTTTTTCATTTTTGCGCTCTTTCATTTAGAATCTCTACATCTACATTTTTATCTCTACAGTTCTCAGTAAAGAGTAAAAAAGTGTTGTCGACAAGAAAATACGTCGGTACAAAACGACGTCTATCCTTTATCAAATTGTTACTTGTCTTGTAAAAAGTTCTGCGAAGTTTCTTACATTTGCGTAGCCGAAGGGAAAAGGGCAAATGTTTTGTCTTTTGTACAAGATATCAATTTGATATAGAGGACACGAAGTTTCTTGGTAACAAAGTTTTTGTTTCGATGTACTGGCTGGAAGATAATTCGATATAAGAATTTATACTACGTTAAATTTTAGTCGTTACAATCCTGTGGAGGGTTGATCCGGTACATGAAACAGTATCGATTTTTAAAAGGTAAAATAATAATAAAAAAAACAAAAAAAATTAACCGACTACCAAAACACTAAAAAGTGCCAAAATAACTTTCGTTTCGGAAGTTGGTGTTGCAAAATGATAAAAAACCATAATTAAGAAATCAAAAAACCCGACTGCTTAAAAAAACGATAAATGACGTAAACAAGAAGAAAATCATGCTGTGCAGTCGGAGGATACATATTCGCGAGCTGGCTGACCGAAACTAGATGTATCATTAGAAACTAGAATTATCTTTTCTTATGTTTTATAACTATTTAGTTATTTTTTTTTAGAATTAGGTACATTGAAACATTATTTTTGTTATATATTTTTGAAATCACTTCTTAAAATCCTTATTTTGATACCTCACTCGATGGGGTTGAGAGAAAAAAAAAATTGGTCCCCCACAGTATGGCGCTCGAAATCCGCTATTTTAATGTAGTGTTTCCAATTTTAATGTAGCTAGTGACATTTGCAGGGTTAAGACGAATCGATTGACTTAAGAATCATCAAAATCGGCAAACCCGTTTGGTCTCTAGAAAGCCACATAGGAACAAACATACATACATAGACTGATAAACACATTACCTTCCTTCGGCAGTCGGGTAAAAACAAGAGGTAACAAAGACACGACCAAAATTTTACAGCGTAGATATATGTAGTTTATATTGTGTGAGTTACATTTGGAAGCCGATCTAAATAAAGCTCAGAAATTTAGTGCATTCAAAATAATATTTGTTACGTGTTCAATATAGCTTCCCTAAAGGTTCCTTATCTTCTTATTGTCTATAGAGTCTTCATTTTTCATAGATTCTTAACTATTTCTTATTACCGCTTCAATGGAGGCAGTCAATCCTACTCCTATACTCATTATATATTTAAGTTTATTAATTAAAATATGAAAGTTTTAAAGCAACGCTCAAAAACCTCATTATTTTTAAAGCGACTGGAGCAATCTATGAAATTCGTCGGTAACATTCCTTCGGTCCGTTTCCCGCTCGACTAATATCCGCTCAAATCGTTTGACTAAAACAATGGTCTTGGAACTCGGTCCTACTTTTACGTCCGCCATCTTAAGAGTTTCTTGGATGTTAAATTTGATTTCTATAATTCAGCAATCTTGTTGATTTAACGTTGGATCTACGGTTCGTACTGACAATTTAATTTGTGGTTTACGTAAATCTGTTAAATGGCCTAAAGCGAGCAGCTAACTTATTTATGGGGGGTCTGGGAACTTGTTGATCGCGAGAATTTGCTGTAGCGTTTTTGGACCTTTATCACATTTTAGATTGACGTTGACTCGTGTAATTTTGTGATTGCCTTATCATTAACTTATGACAAGGTTTTAAGTTGTTACTTAGGCCCAATTTCATCAACGAAACTGAACGCGGTCAGCACGTCTTAACCGCTTTCAAGAGTTCCCTGTATTATCAAAGATGGCTATTACCACTCTTGAACTCGGTTTTATAGTAAAAAATGACCACAGTTAATCAGACATTTTGTGTTTTAATTTATTTTATCCATGTGTAATTGATTGTACATCAGTTTTGTGGATTAATAAAAAAGAAGTATTTCAGTTCCACATTTACAGTCACAGAATCTAATTCAATTAACTATTTATTCGATTCGAAATGCCACTTGATACTATTCACACAATCTAATAATATTGAAAACAGGCGAACGGGTCGGAAAATAACAAAAAACCCAAATCACACCTACACGCGCCATCTTGGCTGAAAGTAAAGTTCTTTTCCTATTGTTCGTAGTAGCAAAAAAAGAAAATAGAAAAGTGTCTGCGTAAGATAGAAAATAAAACTGCCTACGTAGAAAAAACACAAACAATTTTTTTTTTTTTTAACGTAGCTTGTAGAGGAAATTCTTGTCTTTTTTTGCCTAAATGAGAATCTCAGTTACAGGTATCTAATTAATAAAGAATATAGCCATCATCAAAACCTCGTTTTTTCAACTATGTTGAATCCCAGTTTATATATAGCCATATTACATTAAAACTATGTATTTGTAGAGCAGTGGTGGCCCAGTGGTATCGGCTGCGACTTACAAGTTGTAGGTCGTGGGTTCAAGCCCAAGCAGGCGCTTTAATTTGTGTCAATTATTTCATCACCACTGCTCTCAAAACGGTGAAGGAAAACATCGTGAGGAAACCGGCATGTCCTAGAACCAAAAATTCGAAGACATGTGACATCCACCAACCCGCACTGGGCTCGCGTGGTGGTCGCGTTTACGGCGCATTCCCGCTCACAGAGTCCCGCTGCAGTCCCAGCAGTGGGAACATTAATAGGCTGATGATGTGATATGATGTATTGGAAGCAGATCAGTTCCCTCTATGCCAAACGTATGGTGCTTTCCACAGTAGTTCATAATTTTCTGATCAGAGGCAAAGGTTGGCGCTCTCAAAAGGTCCTGCTGGAGGTATCCTTTACTGATGGCAGTACTCAATTTACTTTACGATCTCAAAGTATGTACCTATGTAGTCCAATACGCATTAACCTTTAGTTAAATACCCACCCTTTAATTACCTATGTACCTATATTTCTGTTTCTTCTTCTTGTCTGTATATTATGTGTGTGTGTGCATAAATGGTTAAATAAATAAATAAATATCTAACGAGTGTTTGACATGATTTTAATATTCTTACCACTAAACCGTTTAAGCTCATTAATTCCAAAGTTCATAAGCGTAAGAGTACTGCGATTTACGTATTATCCCTTCTAAGGGTCTTAACGAAGTTACTGGCTAAAACATTAAACGTTAAGCAGGTGGAAGGGCAGAATTATAAGGGTTTGCGGCTGTAAACTAAGTTAGGTGTAATAAAATGTAGCGGATGGAGTGGTCAAGAGCTTTTGTTGATTTCGATCCGGCAATTCATCTTGGGGTTAAGAATACAATTATTTTAGTCGAAGATTGTTTTAGGTTCTTTAATTAGAAAAGGCGAGAACTGAGTTGGCGTGAGATTATAAAGGGTCCAATTTTTGTGCTAGGCGATGTGTTTCCCGAAGTCTAGATTTAAGTACGGTTAAAAGCCATAATATGCTCATCATATACAGGACTGACATAGACAAAGTTGGAAAAATGTGGATGTGATGTATCTGAATATACATTGCTGGAATAAAATATAGCGTGGTGTTAGTAACGTTATAAATGTGAGTTAAAATAGAAAAACAATTAATTTAAGTAATGTTGAATGTGGTCAAGTAATCCTCAAGCCACTCGAAGCCCTTTCCAAAGTATTGAGAAAAGTACCCTATCCTCAAAATATATTGTTGAAAAACTATATAAATCAGGATTTACGAAGTTTAAGGTTGTGAAGGAGTAGATCCAGACCCAGATTTGTAGACGTTAGGAAAAGGTAAACACTCGTAGGGGTGTAATATACTTACATTTCGCGTCTTCAAGAAAAAGTACCTACGATACTTAATACGAAAAAATAATACGAATACTTAAGTCTCGAAGAAAAATTACTGATAGTATCTATCTTATCTTAACTTTTTTCTGGTGAGTTCTTTACAACCAAACATAATTTTGGTATTCATGCACGTGTATTGATTTTTATCGAATAATGTTTCTGTGGAAAAAAACCTGCATCTTCAAATCTCTAATATTAATTATATGTAATAATATTCTCAGTGTTCACAGTTTATTTTAGTATCTAGGAAACTTCATTACTATTAAGAACGCCTCAATTCTGAAATATTGCCTGAATCTATTTTTAATTGATGATAATCTCGCTTTTGACCAATATTTCACCTTGACTCCGTATCAAAATGCCATCCAATCCTATTCGCCAATGCAATCCTATTCGCCAAATGACATCTGAGCAGATTGTCCTATTCTCAAAATGACCTAGTAGCAAAACGTCATACAAACAAAATAATGGGAATGGTACAAATAAAATAGTGGTCAAGGACGTTCCGCTCGTCCTGTCGTTTTGCGAGGACATTTTGATACGGTGTCGTCACCTTATAGTAACGGTTGACCGGTCGATGATGAAGAACGCTTGCCTAGAAGTATCCAAACGAAGGTGTCGAATCAAACGATACATTAAACATATCATTGTTAGTCAAAACAATTCGTTTTCCAAACTCAATACCAAGCAATTCAGGAGCTCATTATCAGTGAAACAACAAATGAACTAGTTACCTAATTCACACTAGGTTCTAAGCTATGATACGAGATGATATAGCGATCCTCATTAGACTAAGTACACTCGCGGCCCGCGGTAATTGACTGTTTGTTTTGCAACGAATCCACCACTATTGAGATCATCTGATCAAACATCAAAGGCATTGTAGATGGAGCTTTTGTATATGATGAGATTGTTATTTTTGCATTGTTTGTGGGAGAAAGGTAGTATTCATATTATATTTAAATATTTTCTTTTATGCTTTCTGTAAAAAAATGTAATTAATTTAAATTGAGTTACAAGCAAGATAACATATCTACAACACTTTCCTTTGAAAAATTAAATCCCTTATTTTCTTTAAACAAAGAAAGAAAATAAATTTAAGGAAGAACTTATTACGTTTTTTTTTTCTATTTTATTCTTTCTGTAAAAATGTTTGTATACATAATTTAATTTAAGTAACAAGCAAGATAGTATATCTACAACACTTTCCTTTGAAAAATTAAATCCCTTATTTTCTGTGACAGAAAGATAATAAATTTGAGGAAGAACATTTTATTTCTATCTTTTAAGAACATCTTCCGAATTGTTTGCTCAAACCCCTACCCATATTTGTATTTTTTCGGATTTTTCCTCACTTAAGGGTCAGTGAACCTAAAAAAAATCCCCGTCTACAAACCCAGACAGATTTCACCTCCGGTCCTTAACCCGTCGGAAATCGAAATCGTACAATTCGTAAGCAAATTTCCCGCAAGCTGGTACTTAGGTTATAGCGTTGGGGATCTTGACAGGCCTGTCACACATCAGCTTTATGTCACTCAGTAAAAAGGGGGTCAAAGGGATGGGAGTCGGGGGTCTCTCCTCCTCAACGTCGTGTCTGATTGTAATCCCATCCTATCACGTATGTTTTGTTTCCAAACAATGTCAGTATATTAAATTCTTCGTGCGCATTTTTTTTGTTTTTCGCCCCCTTCGTGTATAGAACACTTTATATAAAACATTGAGACTGTGGTCATACTAGACGATATAACGTGCAGTTTTCTGCGAGCTGATAGCAGATTTTAGTTAGTGTTTTTATTGGTGCAATCATATCGTTATCGGTTATTCTCATACGGCCATATTCAGCCAATAAACGGCTAGTCGAATGAATATTAGCAATAGAAAATACCTGTCAAATATCTTATTAACGCCCGCCGTGCTGTGTCCCCCTCACGACACAGCATTATGCTGAGTGGAAACTTTTTGGCCACAAGTACATTATTACCTCAATGGGTCACTACAATCACTTTTTCACCCTATTTCTTTTCTGTTATATACAAAATGTAGTTAGTATATGTAATTATTGTTTTAATTATTTACCGTCTTTAGTACTAGTAGACAATAGTATTAGTAGTACTTCAATTAAGTTCGTTAATTGAAGTACTACTAATACTATTGTTAAGGGTTTAGCATAAGCATTTACATATGTATGAGTATGTCGTTTTGTGTCAATTAAACACTTTTTCTTTCTATCTCATCTCTTTCTTGCTTTACCACTTATTCCAAATATTCTACCTACTGCCCTTGATACGTGAATATTTCGTACGATTCCGTACGTCATAGTTCTAGTAATAGTTCCTCGCGATCCATTCTCATGTAGTTCCAATACATAACGGACTATTTAGTTCAAAATAAGCCTATCATATGGTTCTTGCTAACACACAGGAATACAAAGCTTGGTTCAAAACGGGCCCACACGCCGCTGCATCTGTTCAGATTCCTATTCAAACTTTATCAATGGGGACACAATAATGCGGGCTATACTATTTTGTTTGATGTCTCGTCTTCCTCTCGTCTATACATAGATAAGACTAGAGGCAGTCTGTTTACTCCACAGAACCCGGAATCGCTTCGCAGTGGAAATGACTAGATACGCCATTACTAATAAATATTTTAGCCCACACAATTTTACTAGAGCTGATCACAAAATATTAATAATTACGAGCAGTGGTGGCCTAGTGGTATCGGCTGCAATTTTTATATCGTGGGTTCGAACCCAGGCAGGTGCTTTATTTTGTGTAAATTATTTCTCACCACTGCTCTCAAAATGGTGAAGGAAAACATCGTGAGGAATCGGGCATGTACTAGAACCAAACATTCGAAGACATGTGACATCCACCAACTCGCACTGGGTTCGCATGGCGGATTACGGCCCATTCCCTCTCACAGAGAGGAGGCCAGTGTCCCAGTGGTAGTGGGAACATTAAAAAGCTGATCATGATGATGATCACAAATTCGGTAAAATTCAAGACCAACGTTAAAGTGCCCACTTGAAACATTAATAAAAGTCTTTTTTACAAAAAAAATACTACCGACATCCAAATAAGAAAACAACAAAGTGAAAAATAACTTTATTTTTGGAAGTCGGTGTCTTTCGTGGGTTCCATTTTTTTGCGTTATGGACACCGAAAAAAGTTTTTTTATTTTTCACTTTTTAGCTGTACCTAATAGGCAAGTTGTTTAGTAAGTTACCTTCATGCTAGAATAGATAACCCAAATATCATGAAACTTGAACAAACCCGGTGAAATGAGAGATCTGCGTACCCCTTAAGAGCGTACTGGCGTGATGTTATGATATGAATCAATAAACAGACATGCGATTGCAGCAATCCCGCGAGATGGGTCCAAGGTGTCTCCATGCTCTGTAGTTTACTCAGAGATGTCCTTAAACAGAAACAATACCGCTCTGATTCTGCGGCGTGTCAATCAGTCGTGTACGGAGAATCGTTTATGAACAAATAATTAGTTTGTGTTCTGTGGTGAGGGCGGGCGGTAGCAGGTATGACGTCACCAGTATTTACCGAATCATGCCGAGATCTTGCAACCCAATACCTATTTTGAATAGCGAACAATTTCAAATTATCAAATTTTCTTAAGGATACCCCTAAAGAAAATTTGATCATTTGAAATTGTCAACATTCATAATGGACGGCAGAGTTATCACTGAAAATAGAAACATGATAATATAAAGAAAATGTCTCACTTTTACTACGGGCACCCAATGCGAAGAAAGAAAATTTGGTTTAAATAAATTGCACTAGATGGCGGATAGGCTTCGATTTTTTATTGAATTTTGTGAAAAATTAAGATTATCTATACACGATCATAAAAAATGTATGTTCTTGTTTAATTAACTCATCTAAGCACAACTTTAAGGAATATTGGGCACTTAATTCAAATTTCAAGGAATATTTGAATGGATCATTTTAAATTGATTCCAATAGCTGGCGCGGTTTCAAATTTCTGAGACATGAATTCAATTTTTTTATTGGTTTTTTAATACATTTTGGTACAATCAAACTGTAAAAACGTGTAAAAAAATACAATAAAAGAAATCGTCGCTGTATTTTAAAAAAGTTTTCACGAACCGAGTAAACCCTTTTAATTGCAAGTCGCTGCTAACACCATCTGTATCCGTGGAACGGAACCGAACGCGATCGATGTTCTTAGAAAAATAATCATATTACTCAGACGAAAATCGCTAGTTATGTCGGCACGGTTTCTTTGTATGGAATGAATGCCGTACTAAACTGCACTAACGGCAAATACTGCCGCAGTAAATTTTCTCACCCGATGTAAAACATTGTTATAACTTATTTCAACCAAAATTACTAAAGTTCAGTTGGCGGCAACGTCAACACATTCGACTTGAGTGACACTAAGTGCCGGTTCGAATCTCAGTGGCACAGGTACGACGTTTTGTGGATGAAAACCAACAAATTTTCTAACAATGATAAAGACCCATTCGTTTCAAACATTCGATTGTATCATTTACCTACATAATTCCGAAACAAAAATAAACTACTAACATGGAAGAAATATAGAAATAACATTACGCTTCGTGTGCCCCAAAGGGATCGACAGAAGGAGTGTATACTTGTATAAAATTGAGTGGTTGAAATAATAATAAATAAGCCACGGCAATAATAAAATAAACTACAATTGATTGGTTACATCAATAACCATGGATAGTGTAAATAGAAATGTCACACTCCGTCACAGGTCAATAAACATGTTAAAAAATAACTCTATCGATTCTACATTATCTGAAGACGTACGTACAAAACTATTTTTCACAGAAGAAATGAGAAACGAGTTGAACTAACCTCTGCTGCATAACGATTTTACTGATCAAATTTTATTTTAATATTATTTTTTATTATTTTCAATAATGCATTATCCAACTCAGCAGTCAGCAAGACATCAAGACTTCTGCAATCTTTATTCTTTTGGTTTGAATTATGAACTAATCTGAGCAAATAAGCTACCAACCTCAACCTACCAAAATCAAGTTTAGAAAGCAAATTAAATGAGCTAAATAATATTGTACTCGAAAATTCTGACGTAAAAAGCAAATAAATAGCTTGGCTCAAGAAATGGCCATACTAAAAAAAATAATTTCTAGCCCACTGTCATCACTAAGGAAAAACTTATCTTCCAGTTCCACAAAAGTGCAAGACGGCGACTCGCTGATAGTTTTTCCAGCATTTGTAATAGTCCTGTGACGTCTCCAACACTAATCAAAAGCGACGACTCCCTGGCGATAAAAACCACAACCAAAACCAATGCCGAAGTAGAAAATAGGATATACCATTCAGCCTGTAATAGAAACAGACAAAATGACCGAACCTGTACCAAACCCATTAACTAAGCCCAAACACCAAATATCACCACAAACGCAGACAGACACGCCCAATCAATCACATAATCCAATGCCTGATATAGAAAAGCAAATGCCTAACAAAAGAGCATTTATCTTTGGTAGTAGAATATGCACGGGACTGGCAACTGTCACAATATATAACAATTTATATCAATAATAAAGCCTAACTCTAAGAAAGAGGAAATATTAAAAAGCGCAAAAATTGTCGATATGTCTTCTGAAGACCGTGCACCCGTTTAAAATTATGACTGAATTATGTGTATTTTTTAAAATGTATAATATGTCCTAGTCTGATGTTAAAAGTCTCTAAAACTGACCATTTAAATGAAAACAAATTAAATAATACTTTAAGATTAATTTGTAAGCAATCGAATGACTGCACATTTGTGGATTACTCTAACAAATTTAGGTGTTTTCAATGCTTATGGGTTATGCGGCAGGATTGATTTAATTATAGATCAGGTTGATACTATTAAAAATTTTTACACTTTTATAAAAACTATGAACATACAAAGCGGTTATTCCTCTCCCTAGGTCCTCTCAAAAAATACCGCCCTGCTCAAATGCATGGTTTACTTTCACAAAGACGGCATAAGGAATCGATCGATTAAGCGATCCGTCGAGGAAGTTGTACCTGGTTCCTCTAACGAAAACCACCTACGCAGGTTCCAAACAGGACCCTTGTGTCGCGGGTACACATACGATTTTTCGAGACTAACTTTTTAAGATTTTTTCACCAAAACAGCACCGGCTTACTAAGCAAAGTTCATTTGATAGAAATACATTTAGCAGAGCTTTCAGATCTTAAAATGAGCCCGGATATTATTCGTCTGTCGGAAACGTTCATAGAACGAGGAAATGAAAATGTTATAAAAATCTCTGGGTACCGCTTAACTACCTCTTACTGCAGGACCAAGAAACAAAAGCGTGGTGGAACTCTATCCTCGTAAAAAAGGGTACAATATTCAAGGAAATATGATTCTGAAATCAGCACTGTATTGACAATATCTTTGAGTGTTGTGGTATCGTTGAGATCATGAACCAAAATCTATTTATCTTATGCATATATAGAACTTCAATTTATAATATTACCAAGTTTTTCGAAATACTTGAAATAGTGCTTCAATTTATAACATGAAAATTAAAGAAATAAGTTTTATAGCAGGTGACTTGAATATCAACACGCTACAACTAAATAATAAATCTTAGCCGTTAATCGACATTGCTCAAAATTATGATCATGTGCTCCATATTCAGGAACCAACACGACAACATTCATGTATAGATCACCTAATCAGCAATATCAAATCGGCTAAAGAAATACTCCTACACCTGGGTCTTTCTGATCATAATACTGCACAGTTATTGAATATACCTGTGAAAAACAAAGAAACAGCTTTTATATAATATTCAATGTTAAGAGACCCACGCGAACGAACACCACATTACTAAATTTAAAGAATTTATGTCCGAACTATCGTTCTCACAGGTATTTAAATAATCCAATATTAACGTAGCTTCCGAAAAGTTCTACGAGCTAATATATTTATATTATAAATTATGCTTCCCGATCAGGAGAATAAAGATTTTAAACAGGGATCGATACCTAAAATTGATAACTAAAGGTATTAGAGCAAGCTACAAAACCAAAAGATCATTACGAAACAAATGCTATGTTAACAAAACAGCTGAAAACAACAAAATTTAAAAACTACTCTAAACTCCTACGACGTTGCATACATGGGTCTATTAAAACAACTAATCATCAATTTATCAGTTATTCCAAAAACAAATGCAAGGCAGCATGGCAAATGATTAATCATAAGTCCGTGTCGGTACTCAAAGCAAACAAGTCATAGAAAACTTAAGAAACAAAGGTACTGTAATTAATAGCCCGGACAAAATTGCTGAAGCATCAACTGACTATGGGATTAATCTAACAAATGAATCCCATAAAAATACTCGTGTTAGCCTTAAAAAATCTGTTAATGATAGTATTTTCCTAAAACCATTTAGACTTGAAGAGATACACAGATTTATGTTATCTGTAAACAATACAAATTCAGTAGGTCACCATGAGTTAGCAACAAAAATGTTTAAATGTTGTTCTGGTGAATTGACACAAGTCTTAACATTTTTAGTAAATCTATCTTTTGAACCTGGGTGTTTTTTTAGCCTACTTAAACAATCGGTTGTAAAAACTCTCCACAAAAAAGATAACAAGGAAGATCTAGATTAAATTGCTAATATACAAAATTAAAAAGTATTGGATACGGGGCCCAGCTCTTCAATGGATAGAAAGTTATTTAAATAACAAAATACAGTGTGCAGAAGTATAAAAAAAAAATAGTAAACTGTAACTAAAATCTTACAGGTTAAACTAGAAACATTACATGTCTGGTGTGCCCGAACTGCCCGAAGGGTTTGTGCTTACCTCCCCATTGTTTATACTATTTATAAATGACCTTCCTGAAGTTACTAATCACCCTTGTTTTCTGTTTGCTGATGATATTTCGTTAATAATGACATCGAATAATACTGATATTAATAAATATACAACTTACATAAATATTACAATTGAATCAATAATAAAATGCTTTGACGAAAATGATCTACGTGTAAACGTAACAAAAACCAATTTTATTCATTTTAGTACATATGGACGAGAAAATAAGTCTTTGGACATCAATTATACAGGACGTACATTAAAAAAAGTGAACGAAACGACATTTCTCGGTATCACGATTGATAAACACTGCAACATGAAAGGCCACGTCAATAAAGTATGCAACAAAATAAATAAATTCATATTCGTTCTATACGAACTCTCAAAAACATCAGCATTAAAACTGTATTATCTGCATACTATGTTGTGCTACGTTGATTCTGTGTTGAGACATGGTCTACTTGCCTGGGGTTACTCAACAGAAAACAGAGAGTGTTCGTCGCACAGAAAAAATGCATCCGAGCCATAGCGGGCATATGCCCATGGGAATCTTGCAAACCCACTTTAAAAAAGTTCAAGATACGAACCCTTCCAAGTCTGTATATCTTTCAATGCACTAAATTTGTTAAAATTCACCCAGAATCATTAAAAAAAACTCATGAATTGTGTCCA
Source organism: Orthosia gracilis (assembly GCA_947562075.1). Taxonomy (NCBI): domain Eukaryota; kingdom Metazoa; phylum Arthropoda; class Insecta; order Lepidoptera; family Noctuidae; genus Orthosia; species Orthosia gracilis. Next base: position 33,998,660 of record OX387266.1, read on the forward strand.
AAAAGTAATAGGCACAAGAATAGAATATTTTTGCCGCTACATATTATTTTGACATATTTAATAGTGGTTGAAAAACTAATGACAACCGTAATCATTTACCCTCGGACATCAATTTTTTTAATTAATTTAATTACGTAATCAATTTCTCAATTGTAATTTACTAATTATAACTTTATTAGTATTGAGTAACAATATATAAATATTAAGCCAAATGTTTGCATGTCACATTATTATGACTAAATGTTATGGATCTGTATTATTATTTATGTTAAGACCAAAATTGTACCAACACTTATTACGAATAAACTGATTTGATTTGGAACAATCAGAAACGATTTGAAAGAAACGATCAAAATGTTCGTGCATTCGGCATGCACACGTAGATCAAGCCGTGGACTAAAGCTAGTTTCACATGATTTATTATTGACCGTAAGTGACAGATTTATGTGATGACAACTCATCTGCCCCTTAAACACACTCAAAATAACTTTACTCTAAGAACTTATGGGCCTACATACGCTTTAGTGCCGTAAAATGGTAACTTTCTAAAGCATACTCCTTAATAACGGCTAGGTTAAAAGGTTTGAAAAAAAAAACTATTTATTATTGTTTCATGTACATTATTTTTTAAACATGGTTTTCTCGTATAACAAATAGTTATGCTTTAAAAAAATAATTATAATAGCATCACGATATTTTTTAACTTTTGGATACTTCTCCAAAACGACTTGATGTTTACAAATATTTTTACACAGAAAAATTGATGGCTGGAATTTCTTCATAATTGACATAGCATATGTAAATCAAATAATATTTTGCAAACAAAACTGTTCAAAAGGAGGTTCAATATTGAAATTTTGGTATCGAGCGGGCGCACGGCCAGTACTGCGTTTACATTGGGGCGTATATATTGCCTTATGGTCACGCCCCTGATGCCCTAGACAAGTAACATTCTACCATCGAAAGCGTGCTGATAGTGATTGTCAAAAAGGCAAAATTGTATGGGATCGACATGCGATATCGAAAAGTCACGTGATCAGTTCCTTAAATTTTGACATTTGGACTATCGCCTTCGCTGACATCGAATGCCACTTATATAGATCCTCTTTGTATGTAGAAATGAAACACGCTATGACATTTTAAGATAAGTACCTGGACGACCGAGCTCTGCTCGGGTGAAACTAGAGAAAACGACGTTTTCAAGAAATGAAACCTAGTTAGATCGATTTATCGCCTCCGAAACCTCCGCATACTAAATTTCATGAAAATCGTTGGAGCCTTTTCCGAGATTCAGATTATATATATATACAGGAATTGCTTGTTTAAAGGTATTTTACATATATATATATATATTTATTATTAGAGAATACTGGTAACCTTAATAACTAGGTATTGGGTAAGGTGAATATCGACTCGTGCAATCAATTATTGATACCTTGAGATTTAACAAGGAACCTAACCAATCAACCTAAAGCAATCAATGTAATAAATATGAGATATTGTAACTATGCCTGTGCGGCTGTCTTATCAATTGTGAGTATTCTGATTGCGTAAGGCTGTCTCGTTGGCCTAGTGGCCGCAGGTGCTACTGCTGACTATGGGGCTTGGGTTAGATTCTCGGGACGTCAAAAATGTTTTTGTGTTTATCATTTGGAATTGGGTAGGGTATTAAAAGATTATATGATATTGATTTTAATATAGAATCAGTATGGTAGGCAAGTTCATTACTACAACAAAGACGACGGAGACCCGCTGCGCGGGGCTGATATTTATATCAACCCTGCTGATAAAGTACTTAACCTAAAATGAAGGAGGTAACGGGTGTCTGCTCGCTCACTTCAGCTCCCGTCATCTCCTTCAAATCTAACATATCCGCGTTGGGGTGTCCTAAGCTCCCGAGCCCGTTCCAATATTCATAATGACCAGACAATGTGATAAATAATGAAGTTTAAATCAGTATTCATTCATTACCCGATTTGACTTGAATTGAATCATATTGATAGGACATTATACATAATGCCTTAATTAATCATTTGGTCCATGACATATTTAACTACCTACAATGTTTTTTAACTCTCAGTTCATTGAGCAGGGCAGTCTATTCAAGGAACATTTTAAAGTCGTCTCAACTATTTCCTCCTCAGTGTTATTACAAATTCTCTACCCATCCGAGCCGTGCGTGTAATGTAGCAAAAATAACTTGCCGTAAGTTTTCGACCTAACGATCCTAAACGAAACTAGTCATCATATCGATTATCGATTATGTAAAATAGGCCGCCTCTAATATCGAGGTATTAGCACACCTTTTTGTATAATACGGCAGTTGATGTATTTTACGGAGCTGAGGTCTATTAATTTGGAACAATGAGAGGGTAAATTATTATTTATTTGGGCCGATGTGATTAAACTTACGTCGTACTTGTCTTACCCAGGGTTCACCCTGGAGCACAATTTTAGACGGGCGGGCGTATGTATGTACGCCCGTGACGACATTTGCTATCGGCGTCTGCGTAACCTTGAGGACTCCAGATTCACAACCCTCTGGGCTCTGGTGGACACAGGTCTGGATAAAATTATCTATGCCTGTGTCTACCGTTCGCACAGCGGAGATCAGGAGACAACCAGGCTCACAGAGTACCTCAGTGAGGCGGCTGATGCGGCACAGCAGCGGTACCCTTCAGCCCAATTGGTGTTACTGGGGGACTTTAATGCCCACCACCAGGAGTGGCTCTTCCCATACCAGTGCACCGATCATGCTGGACGGGAGATGCGTAAGCTTTCGCTAGCGCTAAACCTCACCCAGCTGGTCCAGGGGGCAACAAGGGTACCGGATGTTGATTCGCACACTGCGAATTGCTTGGACCTTCTGCTGACAACAGATCCAGACAGATACTCCGTGTCGATAGCTTCACCTTTGGGTAGTTCCGACCACTGTCTGGTGAAGTCTGTATCCGTCTATTCCCCGCCCGATCCCAGCCCAAGAGGCACCCGGCGGGTTTGGCGGTACAAGTCAGCAGATTGGGATGGTATGCGATCTTTCTTCGCATGCTATCCTTGGCAGCCTACTTGCTTTTCTTCGACTGATCCATCGTCGTGTGCGGATGCCGTGACGGATGTGTTGCGTCGGGGAATGGAGTATTACATTCCGTTCTCTGACGTATCAATGTCTAGCGAAGACCGGCCATGGTTTGGCGCCGAATGTAAGCGCGCCGACGCTATTAAATATGGGGCGTACCTGGCTTGGGTCGACGCTCGATCGCGCAAGGCAAATGACGTGGGTCAGAAGAAGAATGCCTTCAACAGGGCTGCCAAGTCCTGCAAGATGGTGTTGCGAAGAGCTCGGTTCGACCATATCAGCCGAATAGGGACCAAACTTGCCTCTTACCCAGCAGGTAGTAAAGCGTTTTGGTCCCTGGCTAAGTCGGTCGAGTCGAACTTCTGCCGCCCCTCACTACCACCACTACTGAAACCCGACGGGTCGCTGGCTCACTCCGCTGAGGAGAAGGCAAATTTATTTGCCTCTCTTTTTGCGGAATCTTCACGTCTGAATCCTGGTGACGCGCGGCCCCTTCCTTCTCCTGATGGATGCGAGACGAGTATGTCGGACATTCGCATCCATCAAAAGGACGTCCGTAGGGTGCTGCGCAACCTCGACGTGAACAAGGCTAGCGGCCCTGACGGAATACCAGCTATAGTTCTAAGAACCTGTGCGCCTGAACTGTCTCCGATCTTGACACGCCTATTCCGCCTTTCGTATGAGGCTGGAAAAGTGCCGAATGCTTGGAAGCAAGCTAATGTACAGCCCGTGCCCAAGAAGGGCAGTCGAGCTGACCCGGCCAACTACAGACCCATATCTGTAACCTCCATACTCTGTAAGAGTATGGAACGTGTACTTAATATTAAGCTCCTGGCATACCTAGAAGCAAACGATATCCTTAGTGACCGCCAGTACGGCTTCCGCCGAAATCGGTCTACTGGGGATCTTCTAGCGTATGCCATTCACATCTGGAGTGAGGCCATCGAGAGGCACGGGGAGGCGCTTGCCGTCTCCCTCGACATCTCGAAGGCTTTTGATAGGGTCTAGCATGAAAGCCTTATTGGTAAGCTTCCTTCATTCGGTTTGCCCGGTGGTCTGTGTGATTGGATTGCAGACTTCCTGAGAGATCGGTCCATTCGAGTGGTTATCGATGGCTGCTCGTCGGACCAATTGGATATCAATGCCGGGGTCCCTCAGGGGTCGGTTTTCTCAGCAACTTTATTCTTGCTGCACAGTAACGATCTGCTAAAACCCGGTACCTTTGGGTATGCTGACGACAGCACTGTTGCTGAGAGATACTTGTCCAACGCTCGTGCTACTGGGCCTCAGATTCAGTCTCTCCGGGAGGCCATGGTGGAGCGCTTGAACCTGTCCTTGCAGGCAGTCTCCGAATGGGGCGATGCCAATCTGGTCAGGTTTAATGCTGCTAAAACCCAGGCGTGTCTTTTTTCCGCTAAAAAGAGCCAATTTCACCCGGCTCCAACTTTCCGAGATGTGACCGTGCCAATAACTGACCATCTTGAGCTTCTAGGCGTTACGTTGACATCGACTCTAAATTTTGGCCCATACATTGAGGCAAAGGCTCAGCTGGCTGCCAAAAAGCTGGGAATCCTTGCAAAGGTGAGAAGGTACTTCACGCCAGAACAGCTGCTCAGCTTGTATCAAGCGCAAGTTCGATCATGCATGGAGTACTGTTCTCATCTCTGGGACGGATCTGCCAAATACCAGCTTGATGCACTAGAGTCGATCGAAAAGCGGGCCAAGAGTCTCATCGGCGATGAGGCACTGGTTAAGTCAAAGCTCCAGAGCCTTGATCACCGTCGCCGAGTTGCCAGCTTGTCGGTTTTTTATCGGTTACATTTTGGGGAGTGTGCGATGGAATTGCATGATCTAATTCCGCCCAGCCCGTTTCATCATCGAACTACCAGACGTACGGCGATGCGCCATCGATACATGGTGGACATCCTACCCATACGCACTAAACGTTTTGAGAATACTTTTATTATACGTACAGCTAAGGAGTGGAATTCCCTGCCAGCGTCTGTGTTTCCCGATAGCTACAATCATGTGTTGTATGTTGTCATTAAGTGAATAGGTTACTTCTAGGCAAGCGTGCTCCACCATCGACCACATCATCGCTTACCATCAGGTGAGATAGTGGTCAAGTGAGATAGAGTCTATAATAAATAAAAAAAAAAAAATAACCAGGGGTTACTATTTAGGTGCAATTTGGCCCAACCTTTCGGGCAATCGGTTTTCCGGGAATTTCCTGATGGAGGCTGTGTTTTCCAATACCTACAACCTGGGTGTCTTTAAGTCAAGAGTGAACTTCATTTTTGTGAGTTTCTTGTTGTTTTGTAGCGCTACCCTGCGTGCTACGGCGTAGCACGTGTGTATCGTTCTACGGTCTCCACAAGACTTCAAAATAAAATGTTATTATTAAAAGGCTTATTATTTTACTACACTAATGTAATTGGTTCGAGAATATCAATTATCTCTCAATAAATACTATAGTTACATTATTTGCAATTTTCTTGGCATTACATCCAGATCCTCAAAACCAATATTAAAAATATGATTTTTCTGTTGTACTTTATCGCGATTATATTTCTTACGGGAGCGTATGTTTGGGTCACGTAATATACGGAAAATAAAAGTCTCCTGGGAAATCATAGCAACGGGTAATATATCCAAACTTGTTCTTACATATAGACGAATCATATTCCACTCGATCTAATCGTATTACAAAATATCTACGTGCAGTTTTTACTCTGAATCAACTAGGATTCAGAGTACTAATATTCACGTGAGAGCCTGTATGGATGAATGACTAGATCTTCAAATGTATGGATTTTGATATATCAATCACGCATCAACAACTAAAGGGAAAATATGACCAGGATTAGTATTAAAGGCTTATGTCCTAAAATCTTAATCCCGGTCACGGGGCCGAAGTTCCTAAGCAAGATTAGTATACTCGTACTTATCATAGGTTTTTGCGGACTCAGAAAGCATATTGCAGCATATTCCTATATATATTGTAATAAATGGTTTCTCACTTGACTGCCCGATCGGTCATTTACAACAATTTGTATAAACTTTGAGCTTTAGTAGACGTGGGTAGCGCGGTTCAAGCACGGTGCTCGCTGCCGGAATGGCAAGGAAATTAATTTACACGGCGAATCATAAATATGCCCATAATTTTGACACTAAAATATAGTTGAAAATACATATTGGCAGGGTAACCTACAATGGTCACGGATATGTTTGAAAGAGGGTTACAGCGCTTAAGCACACACACACACGGGTGAGTTTTAGTCAGTAAAAGTCTGACACGATCTCCCGCTTAACACTGGGCGGAAGAAGTCACTGGATGATTTAACAAACCAATAAAAAAAAAAGGAAAGGGTATCCTACAATTTTTTTTTTTATAGCAACATCTCAGTTAATTCCACTATTCGACTCAAACTCGAATTACGCTCTCTTTTTTCCGTTTTCATGGTGACTAACTTGAGTAGAGTTGAGGAATTTGCCTTCAAAGGGTTTAGAATATAAGTTAGACTTTGTTTCAACTATAACATTATTATTTTATATTTTACGTTCGCCATATAAAAATCCCTCACCATTTCATCCCGTCAGTGAGCACCGGGCCTTAAACGTCAACACACAACACAAAGCCCCGTTTCAATTTAGCGTAACTTTTGGGTTGCAGTAGTTGCTTATTAAAATTTAGGCTCGCACCTAATCCGGACTTAGGAATAGTTAGCGCGAGTTATGATGCGATACCTGCCCTTAAATTATTATTAACGGCTTTTAGATTTCGTCTGAGGTATATCACTCAGTATTTTAGAAGGGTCAACTTGAGGAATGATGTACCCGTGTCTTTACTGACAGAAGTAATCTAGTAAGAGGGTTTATGGGTTTGTGAGGTCTACGGATTACGTAGGTAATCTTACAAATACGGGTTCTACCCTTCAAATAACTATCAGTCATCATCAATCGAGATCGTTGATAAGTCTTAAAAAATCTTTAAGATAAGTAATATTGCTTTTTTGTTTACGGATTGTAGCGGCATCTAGGACACTAAGAGTTGGTGTTTGCAATAACAATTATTAAAAAAAATTAATGAGTAAAATTTCGAAACGTGCCTTTGATGCTGTGATTGTTAGATTGAGTTTACAATACTTGATTTGTGATTAGTGTGACGGGTTGATAATTTATTTCTAGAATTTCTGACGATGCTTTTCTTCGACAGTCGTTCGAGTTATTGTCTCACCTGATGGTAAGCGATGGTGGTGGTCGACGGTGAAGCACGCTTGCCTAAAAGTAACCTATTCTATCTTGATTTTAATACACCTACATATAGATTAAATTATTATTTGACATTGCTTCAAACATACTGGGACAAGCCAACCGAACTGTAAATGGGTATAGTCGTGTGATATATGAACGAACAAATTAATGAACGGCAAACCCACCACGTATATTTATAGGTAGGCAGGTGATGGACACCATAGAACCGACCTACAAACACATCAATTTTCAAACCTATAACAAATGATCCTTCAACTTCGAGGCCAAGTAAAATAAACAATGCCTACCTTCCTATTTACAGTACTATACATCTTTGGAAACTCACTTTAATATAAAAAATGGAGGGCTTAGTCCAGATATTGTCTATCATAGACAGTAGGGTCTCGCAGTGACGTTGCACTTTAGTAATGACGTAGTATTATTCGTAAATGGAGGGTAGAATGGTAGCGTATTGTACGGTTCGCGGGTATTAGTGTAGTGTGAGAAGGGGCATTTACTCGTACTTCCGCAAATTAAATTAAGTGCGTTGGAAGCCTTGTTTGGTTGTCTTTGACAATTTATGTCTAGCTATTGAATTTCTGCAATTTACAAGTTTAAGGGAGCTTTATGTAGGCTGTTTTCTTTCATTTTGGCTAGAGCTTTGCTTTAAGCTTTCTTTTTAACCGACTGCCCAAAAATGAGGAGGTTGTCCATTCGACTGTATTTTTTTGTTTTATGTTTGTTACCTCAGTACTTTTTACTAGGTAGACCGATTTTGATGATTCTTTTTTTATTTGATGGTGCTTGTCATGTGGTCCCATTTAAATTTCATTAGGATCTGATGAAGAACTTCGCACGTATACATCAGAATTATTCAATAAATGACGGCTAATCACTCGGGACAGCTGCAATCGCATGTCTGTCTATTGTTTACACCATTTCATAACATAACATCACACTGGTACGCTCTAAACGGGTACACAGGTGTGAATAGTTCACCCTGGTATACTCTCATTCCACCGGTTTTGTTGAATTTTCATGTTATTGGGTTAATCTATTCTGGAATCACTTTAGGCATTATATAGCCTATCCAGTACAACAACTAAAAAGTGAAAAATCAAAATTAAATACAAAAAATACAACCGAATTCCATATAAAAAAACACTACAAAGTGAAAATTAACTTCAATTTCGGAAGTTGGTGTAAAATACCGTCTTCCGAAATTTAAGTTATATACCTGTTAAATTGAAAATAAAAATAAGTCAAAGATCATTACAGTTGGCATTTGTCTTTTATCATATTAATCTTTTGAAAGTATGTCACGCTGTTATTCTTGATTTAATGTAAAACACAATTAAATACAAATTGAGGGATTACGTACTTACCAAACAAAAAAGTATTATCTCGTCTCATAAAAATAAATATTAAATTGGTTCTCATTCAGAGTTACCTACATGTTATAGGTAGGTAGATACTCTTACTAGTAAATTGCCTTATACAATTTACTTGTAAAAGAACCTTTATTAGTTATATAAATAGGTTAACGTAGGTGTTCGCAAAGAACACCTCTTTTATTAAGGATATCGTACAAAAAACATTCTATTCGAATAACAAAACGCTAAGTTTATTCCGGACCCGAATTCTAAAACCCAATCGGATTCGAAATGAGAACACCCAGTGCATAAAGTTTATGACACACGATTTCACGAACTTTTTTCAACACTAAAGCGACGGAGTATAATAAAAAGATACCTACTAATATAGGTAGGCGTCTCTACTGGTGTTTTACTGACGGTACGGTACCAGGGGGTGATAGGACCGTGGGAGGTGGTCTTAACGAAAGTACAGTGTGCGGGAAATAAATAGAACCATTTGTGTGTATTTCGTGGTGTTACGGAAGTATATTTTGAGATATGTCTGTCTAGAGCTGCGAGGAATATTTGTTGTTTGCTGGCGGATGTTTGTATTTCGTGGAAATCCGAGATGTAATTGCAAGTATCATACTAGCGTAGTAGCCGTTTTATTGCTGTTTTTTGGCAGGTGTATCTATGTTTTAATGAAGTTAGAAAGGTTTACAGGAAAATATGACTTTCACATTGGAACCTTAAAATGTTTGAGGTAGCTAAAGTTATCATAACTTTATAATATCTAAGACCCAATGAAACTGGATTTTCATAAGCTAAAAATGCACATGAACAAAAAGAAGAACATGAACTACGCTTTTTACGCAATTGGTCTGGATTAAACCCTGCGGGAAATTGTCAGATTAAAATTTAGTCATATTTTTCTCATGATAAACAAAAAATCAAATAACTTTCTGAAAAGAAGACTTAGCTCAAATAGATGCCATTTTAAGACGATAGCTCTAGCTATGAAACGTAACATTATGAAACGGGTTAATTGCCGCTTTTACTTATTCATTTAGAAAGAAAACAACGTTTATTAATTAAAGTTGCCTGTCGCGTTCGCGCTTTGAAATACTTATTTACTGGTTCAAAAAGTTCTTCTTATTTTCCCTTTTAGTTTTTAAGGGTACCAACTCTATAGTTTAAACTAATTATAAAATAGAATCCTATATGTCCCTGAATCTATTTCTATTTTAGGTGACGTCACTTATTTTAAAAGTTGTTTCTTTATTTTCATGTTCAGGGGGGTGACCATAAGCTCTTAGAGTAAGGTTATTTTGAGTGTGCGTAAGGGACATATGTATACAAGTCATATAGAGGTTTTTAATAAAACCTCATTCTAGATTTATTTATAGATATTAACTACAATACTTGATATTAAAAGTATTGTACTAAGAACTAGATCTTGTATTTATTAGAAAGAAATTGAACCGGCTTCCAAAAAAAACCACTACGAAGTGAAATTAACATTAATTTCGGAAGTCAGTTTTCCAGTTTTTGCTTCATCGCTTTTTGACACCGACTTCCGAAATTTAAGTAATTTTTCACATTGTACTATCTTTTTTTGGAAGTCGATGAATTTTTTTAGTAAAAAAGTTTTATTTTCTCTTTTTAGTTGTGGTTATGAGCAAAGTTCTATAGTAAGGTACCTTTATTGCTCAAAATTATGCCATAATAGATTACACGAATAACATAAAACTTCAACATAACCGGTGCAATAAGAGTGTGTGAAATGACGGTGAACTTTACACATCTGCGTACCGCTTTAGAGCTTACCGGCGAGATGTTATGTTATGAAATAGCGTGATAAACAGTCATGCGATTGCAGCAATCCCGAGAAATTTGCAAAGGCAAATTTATTTATATTTATTGAAGAGTTCTGTATTATATATTCGAAGATCTTCATCAGATCTTCACCAAATTTAAATGATACTAGCTTTCAAATAACAAAATAGTCATCAAAATCGGTTTACCTAGTAAAAAGTTTTGAGGTGATACATATAAAAAAGTACCCGGGCGACAGAGCTCTGCTCGGGTGAAAATAGAGAAAACGACGTTTTCTAAAAATGAAACCTAGCTAGATCGATTTCGTTGGAGACGTTTCCGATATACATATTTACAAGAATTGCTCGTTTAAAGGTATTAGATACAGTCGAATTTTTACTTACTTACTTACTTTTAAAGAAAACTTTTATTATGCGTACGTAGCTAAGGCGTAGAATTCCCTGCCGGTCTCTGTTTCGCGATAGCTATAATTTAGGGGTCTTTAAGTCAAGAGCGAATACGTTATTTCTACCACATACCACATACCACAACATCGCTTACCATCAGGTGAGATAGTGGTAAAGAGAGTGCCAAAAAAAAAAAAAAAAAATGTTATCAATTATCCATCTCCTTTTTAAAGCCGGTTAAAAAGTAAGTAGCAACGCCCACGACAAGAGTATACCTACTAGCGGGCGTAAAACTGGTTGTGAAATTGTAACATGAGGTTCAAAGCGAAGTAGGATACATAAATATTAATAAGTAAAATGGGAGGATCACAGAAAAATACGTGTCGAATGAATGAATGAACAAACAGTCGGTATTTTAATCATGAATTTCATTCGCTTGTTCATTCATCTTTGAACGGTTTTAGTTACGTCGCTGTTCGCTCAACGATTTGAACTTAGCAAAAAATGTCTGTTGTTTAATTTTCAGAACAGTGTTTCTATTATCGAATCAACAGTCGGAATTAAGTGAAATTCTACCCAATAGTTTTGAAGCTCACTCGTGAACAAAAAACGGGGGAAAAGGGATTTAGGTTTTTTCTCGTCGAATATCGGGGCTCGAACAATCACTTTTTCTAAATATTCGGATGCTGCATCCGTTCGTCTGCCTACACAATACTACTAATACTACGTACGAAACGTTGGAAAACGAAAATAAAAAGTTTTTATGCGATCAAGCACGAGCGTTTATTTCAGGAAGCATAGATTTTCTAAACTTTTATTAAATTGATCAGGATTCAAGGAGAAACATATATGAAACTAGCTTCTGCCAGCGCCTTCACCCGCGTGAAAAGTGTTTTCTTATTCCAAGGTTACATTATACCGGGATGAAAAGCTATTATATGAGCTATTCCAGACTATAATCTATATCTGTGCCAAATTTCATCCAGATCCGTTCAGCCGTTCTGGCGTGATTGAGTAACAAACATACGTCCATACTTCCAAACCCAAATCCATTCAAATTTTAACATTTATAATTTTAATTAGTAATAAGTAAGATGACCATAGTAGAAAACATATCGACAGATCCGCCATTTCTTTTTTTGTATTTGTCTTTTAGCTCTACATAAGATAGGAACATAAAGTTACTTACATATGGACTAGTTGAAATGATCAACTTTAACAAAAGTTCGAACTTTGAAATAACAAAAAAAACTTTTTTACCAAAAAATACTACCGACATCCAAATAAGAAATCTACAAAGTGAAAAACAACTTTATTTTTGGAAGTCGGTGTCTTTCGTAGGTACCATTTTCTTTCCGTTATGGACACCGACTTCCAAAAATAAAGTTATTTTTCACTTTGTAGTTTTCTTATTTGGAAGTCGGTAGTATTTTTTTGTAAAAAGTTTTTTATTTTTCACTTTTTAGTTGTACCTACCTAATGGGCAAGTTGTTTAGTAAGTTACCTTAATGCCAGAATAGATTAGCCGAATATCATGAAACTTGAACATAAAGGGTATTTCACCCTTTATGTTCAAGTTTCATGATAGAGATGAGAGAGATGCGTACCCCTCAAGAGCGTACTGGCGTGATGTTATGTTATGAAATGGTATAAACAATAAACAGAAATGCGATTGCAGCAATCCCGAGCCATTTTCCGTTATTTATTGAAGAGTTCTGTTGTATATATTCGAAGTTCTTTATCAAATATTCACCAAATTAAAATGCGACCAATTTCGAAACATACTCTTTCATACAAAAAAAAGCATTTTCAAAATCGGTCCACAATTGACGGAGATATCGGTGAACATACATAAAAAAAAAACATACAAGAAGTCGAACAAAGAACCTCCTCCTTTTTGGTAAGTCGTTTAAAAACCTTATAGTATCTAGGTGTCTTGTACTTCTTAAATGAGTCAAGAGAGCATACAGAAAAAGAAGCTGATGAGATTGACACTTGTGACTAAATGTGACGACATCAATAACCAGTATTTTGGACTTTTGACCATCGGTGATAGAATGTCACTAGTTAGTCCAAGGCTATTAAAACACGAAACATCCTGAAAATGTTTAATCACGTAATCCAACATCCGACATGTCCGTTCAAAAACTTTTTAAACGTTAACCACGTACTTGGAGTGCACTATCCGTTTGCCTCGGGTTTACGATCTTACAAATGGAATGGCTATCTAGAGAGATCGTACGTGATTCCAGTCTCTAATGTCGTGGGAATGAAGATCTTTTAACGTCGATTGCTTCGATATTTTAGCTATTTGTTTACCTGTTGCTGTTTGTTTGTTGTTGTTTTTGAAATATATTAGATACTTGTTTTTTTTTGTGGCTTTACACATTGTGACATGTCCCACAGTATACAAGATAGTTTCACAGGATATACACTAAGCCAGGCATGACAATTATGGCAAACCATTACTAGGGAACGTGCCATTAAATTTCATTATAGAAAATGGCACAGTGACGTACCGCCAAAGAATCATGCCTTGGTGACTCATGCACAAAAAGTTGCGACTAATAAACTTAATTTTTGATTTGCAAATAGTTTTATGTTAGTATTTAAAAGTAGAATTTGGTTTGATTTCTGCAGTTGTAACCTAGTTGTACCTAGATTTTAAAAACCTTATAACCGTGCGTGCCCGAAATATTTTATTACTTACCTCCACAGTTACGCATGCCATAGGTTCACCATCCCTGCAATAAGTGATATTTTCCCCTTAAACGTTAACTAGCAGATACAATAGAAAAACAATCGTTTTAATTACCATATGGGTCTTTTAGTGCTCAAGCGCTGCAGGTATTTCTGTTAGCGAAAGAAATTTAGTAATCGGATTAGAAAGTTCTTCCAGAGCTTACCTAAACTTGCCTTACCTTACATAAACAAACAAACAATATCTCTTTATGATTAAAGGATAGATTACGTTGTGGTGGGACGACAATGCTACGGTAGGTAAGCAATTAGTTTTGTATTTAATCTGCCCAATTAGATGGATATTTTGGTCTTAATAGCCTCTTGGTTTAAACGGTTTATAAGGGACACGGGTGCTTGCCACGAGATCCCATTGATCTCAAACTCCTAAGCATTTTAAAGGTCACCAGCTTTCACACACTGAAAATCCTTCCCTAAGTATGTGAAAATTTAATGTAGTAGATTTCCTTTTTGGAACTTTGACTCGAAAACACTCTGTAAGAAGGATTAGTGGATTGCTACTTTGACATGCTTCGAACTGGTGTTCGGTTGACGGTGTGAAGAGATTTTTCTTATTCCAAGGGAACATCAAAAGCCTATGTGCTTCTAGACTCTGTGCCGAATTTCATTCATCCAGATCCGTTCACCCGTTCTGGCGAGTTTGAGTAACAAACATATATCCATCCATCTATTCAAACTTTCGCATTTATAATATTAGTGAAATTCTCAATTGTCCATTGTATCTCATTGCCCGGATCTGATCCTAGGTTAATGGCCGCCCCCATACTTTTTAAATATTTTTTTTATTTTTTTATTATCAATAGGCTTGCGCTTGACCACTATCTCACCTTATGGTATGCGATGATGTAGTCGACGGTGAAGCACGCTTGCCTAGAAGTAACCTATTCACTCTTGACTTCAAGACCCCTAGATTGTAGCTGTCGGGAAACACAGCTACAATACTATAAGCTCGCGCTTGACCACTAAATAACACGATGGTAAGCGATGATGTGATCGACGGTGAGGCACGTTTGCCTAGAAGAAACCTATTCACTGTTGACTTAAAGACCCCTAGAGGCTATCGGGAAACACAGACAAACTTATTGGGAAAAATGTGAGTGTATTTATTTATACATTTCAGCCTACCCTTTTTGGGCATACAGGCGTGATAACATACCTACCTTACCTTCGCGTGACGAACTATCAATCCACACACAACATAAACCCACATTCTCCGCGCTAAAAGAAAATCACTTGACTCCTCTTGCCGCCCGAAATCCATCCGTATTGTATGGCGATCAATCACGCGATGTTCAAGTTAATAGACGCGCCTACAAGGCTTACATTCAATTAACCTATATACGATATTCATGTTTGAGAGCCTGTAATTACCTCAGCTCTAATTAGACTGTAGGAGGAAGATTTGTTATGAACTCGACTGTAATCGGATTAGGTATGATGGTGGCATAATAAGCTATTGATAATTGGTTTAATTTCAGAAGATTTCTAGAATCCTGTGATCTTATTATTGGGCCGGCATTCCAAATGCTCATGCTCATGCTCAACTCAAATCAAACTGGAAATAACCAGTTGTGATTGGTTGGCTTGTTTTTTTGACATGTTAACGTACTCAAGTCTAAGATCCCAGACGCCCCAAACGTTACCGAACTCTTTTAACACAAAATCAGTGGAATTGAGTAGTGTTTGTATGTACTTGGAAAGTACTCGTACTTGCTAACTTGACCTTTCATTTTCATTCAATATCTACCACACATTTTGTTTAGAAAGAATTCAGTAACGTCTCCTGCTTTATTGAGTACACATATGTCAACCTGAAGAATCATAAATTCCAAATTCGAGAGTTGTGTTCGGTTGGCAGTTGATTGGTAGGTGTGGCCATTTTTGAGTTTGAGTCGAGTATGTGCATCTATCTGGTATACGATCAAGATACGTCCAGATCTTTGTAACAAGACGGTATGGCTCTTAATAAAACGTTAATAAAAGTCTGAGTAAAAATATCAAGAATAGAGGAAATGGATTTATTTTGCTGAGCTTGCCTATGAACTAATATTGAAGATGGTAAACAGACAAAAAATATAAAGAGACTTCGCTGAAGGTCTCTGTTACACATAGGTAGATTATCATGTAAATAGAATATGTCTCCAACTTTCCCCAAAATCAACGAACGTCATGATTCCAAAAAGGGTACTATTATTCCTAAAACTTTACATCCTGTGTAGGTAATCAAATACTCACTCGTAATTATAAGACAAACATTCACATAGAACCCCAAAATTAGATAGTTTGTAAAACAAACAAGAGTTAACTAACAATTGCTTCTTACTTATGTAAATATTGGCTCTAAAATACAATCACATTGTATCAAATACGGTTGACAATTAACATCGAATTACAGAGTAAATAAGCACGTGGAATTGTATTGTCTTACGCACAATATTTATTGCTGTTGTCAAGTATTTTGTTACACTGTGTACACGTGTATGTTTAATCTAATTAGGTAATTTTGTCGCATGTGTATATCCACTTACCCAGTCATATTACTTACGGGATTAAAAATATGACTAAATAAGCAAAAATAAAATAATGACAGGTAATCCACGGCAGTTACTTCTACGCCAATGTGTTTCACTGTCGACCACATCATCGCTTACCACCCGGTGAGTTAGTGCCTAGCATATAGCTTAAAATTAAAAAAAAAGTTGGGGCAACAATTCGTAAAAATATTATTCTGCCTGTGGCTGAACGTAAATTTGTTTTACTGAGCGATTCCTTCATCAAAATATTCGTAGATCTTCGACTGAATGAGACCTAAGTACACAAACTTTCTCCTTACAATAAACCGAGTGGTCGGAGTAACCAAGGTCCGAGCTCACATGTCATAATTTTGTAGATAAATATTTAAAAACTGTTGAGTAAAAAATTAAAACTATAGAAATACGTGAATATGGAGAAATATACTTAACCAGGTTAAAACCAAGGCACGAAGTTCAGTTATGATAATGAAGAATGCTTTATGGTCTTGGATAATCCTACTTCCTAACTAATATTAAATTATAAATCAGATTTAGCCAAGGCTTTCGACATGATCTCTACACCCATCCTTTTGTAGGGGTTAGAGGCTCTATGAATAAGGGATACTGCTCTCGATATATTTCCTGATTACCTCTCTGACCGTAGTCAGCGCGTTAAGGTTGTCCTATTCGACGACCAAACTATTTTGTGCGCGGGGTTAAAATGCTAGCCATATCAACCGACAAAACGTGCGAAAGAGATAGATGCTGTGATGAGCAGTAAGAAGATAGTTCGCGTACGAATACACACTTTTGCAAATTTGTAGCGAAATGGATGATGATTTAGGACGAAACCGAGTGCGCGAAATTTTTAAACAGACCTTTGGGAGTATGGATATCATGAAAAAATTACTAAATGTATCTGTTCAAAATAAAATTATTTGCATTGTTGAACTAATAGTCTATCCCTGTATGGTGACTGTTTTGCAATTTTCCTTTTTCTTATGGCATTTATTTGCACCCAAAGATGCGTTAAAATTAGTGTTGAAATGTGGAATTTTCTACGCTCATAACTTTCAAATACTTTTTTTTACTTTTTAGTTTCCATACAGGGCTAGATAACGATAAGACAAATTGATATATATATTATTTTTTTAATGTACACCGTCAAAACAGTGGAGTAATTGCTAGACTACGTTTGTATGAAGGAATGATCGACTAGGGCAACCTTCAGATGAAGAACTACACCAGTGACGATGAAAATTTATCTTTCGGAGTTACGCAGGGTAGTGTGTTGGGTCCTACTCTCTTTTTAGTATATGTCGACAGAATATGCCAATTCACGCAGGCGTAGTCGGGGGCTATTGCCCGCCTGTTTTGCCTGTGCCGTTTTTCGCTAGTTTGTTTTAAAAATACACATATTTCCTAAAGCTTGATATTCTAGTTATTATTATAAAAATCGACATAATAATACTTAAACGACAATAAGCGATGAGTGCCACCTCGGGATCTAGGGGAGTTCGGATTCAATCCCGCCCAACTATTATAATGAACCCACTCCAATCACAGTACCTTTATATTCTATGGGGAGCTGATGTAAGAATATTAGGGAACATAATACGGTCGTTAGCTGGGTAGCTATGTGTGTCGTTTAGAAAATACTTTTTTTATAAGCTTTTATTTAACTTGCAATGTATGCATGTATGTATGTATGTAAGTGTGTTCGGGTCAAATCTTTCAACTAAATTTTATAACACTTTTCCTCTACCGATTAAGATGAAATTATGCATACATGTTTAGTTTGGATGACAATACATGGTTGGCTTAGTGACGTCATTCTAAATCCAATATGGTGGATGGCCCAAGAAGGCAGCTAGTTGTTTTTTTAGCACTGCCATGATATAGGTATGAAATTAAAGGTTGCTGGGAAGAACATGAAAAAAACTTGCTTTAAAAAAGATTTTGCAATGAATAATTTGATTTCATAATAAAAGAATAAAATAGATGTCAAAAAACACTATTGCAAAAAGCTCTAAACAAGATCTCTTTGCAAACAGTTTGATGTTGTAGGTGTAGGTAATTTTAGTTCTAACTCAGATTTTAGGCTACTATCTGTTGAGACTGAAAAGTGAACTAGGTTGTTTAGTCGCGTTGATTGATTTTTGGTAGGGCTAAAACTTATGGGCTCACGTCAGCGACATTCTACTGTGACAGCATCATCGACATGTTAATGTGACGATTGACGGCATAACTGTGTTTTACCAGTTTAACACAGATATTCAAAAGTTCTAAGTTTCCACTTGTATCGTCAATCCCTGCCTGTTTTTTGTTTTATTAACCGACTTTTTTAATCTATATTGTCCCTCTGCTGAGCAAAGTTCTCCCACTCTTCCCTTTCACTTCATTCTTCTCACGGTATGTTGCCTTTTCGGATCAATCGGATATACAAATTTAGTTTATATTTAATCCTGGCAAACTAATATAATGAATCCAACCACTCCAATCACAGAACCATTATATTGTATGGGAAGCTGCTGTAACAATATCAGGGAATATAATACGGTGATTGGATGGGTTTGTATCTATGTTATTTAGTAAAGGAGTATGTGAGGATCGTAGTAGGTGACGTTTTGTAGGGTCTGCCTAGCCCAATGGAAAAAAAGGCGTGAGTAACGTATGTACCTACAAACAAACTTTCATGGAAAACTTTGGAAGTGTTCAAATATTGATTAAACAATAAACTATCGATTATATTTACCAAGGTATGCAGATTGGATATCTAAGAACAGTGGTGGCCCAGTGGTAACGGCTCCGACTTACGTGGCGTAGGTCGTGGGCTCGAACCCAGGCAGGAGCTTTACTTTGTGTAAATTATTTCATCAATACTGTTCTAAAAACGGTGAATGATAATATAGTATGGAAACCGGCATGTCGAAGAATCATAAAGGATCCATAGGATTTAGGCCCATTTCCTCTCTCACATAGAGGAGACCTGTGTCCCAGCAGTGGGAACGTTAAAAGGCTGATGATGATTATGATGCAGATTGGATTACTCAAAGCCTTAAAGCGTGATCATGTTGTGGTGGATGGGAAGAAGAGGAATGAGTTGACCGGCGCGGCGGTTACATGGCCTGTCGACATTGTTGCCATCTCGGGTACATTCTGAATACATAGGGAAACACAGGGCTATGCCCAGAAGTGGGTGAAGTCGGGTTCTTTATCATGATACAGAGTGAGCGCTTAAATTGTCTCTCATTTAAATTTAAAACATTAAATATATTTTGATTCTAAAATTGGTTCGCATTTAATTTCAGCATAGTTAACAGTTATGAAATTATTTGGAGTGAGTTATGAAATTATTTAGAGTGAGTTAATAGGTTCCAAAACTATTACATAAAATAGATTTTCACACGCTACGCTAGTTGCACAGTTTCGCATAGTTCGAAACATGGGTAAAACTGAAATTCGATATTCGTTCGCGTCTGGATAATTTGCCCAAAATTGAGTCTGTTTGTTATCTGTGTTTGAATCAATTGGCATAGGTTGAAAACCGAACCCGATTAATTTCATAATGCGTAGTTTCAGTCGATGAGGCTTCAATCTGCAATCAGTGTGCATTATTTTGTATGGCTAGCTAGGTTCTAGGTTAAATATGTTTTAAAATTGAAAAAAATTTTTTTCAAGTTTAACATAAACGTAGTAGTCAAACTATAATAATAATAACGACCAATTCCGCACAATGAATGTTTCTAGTTTAAATAAAAACGTCGATTTCGTGAACTAAATGCTACATAATCTAAACTTAATAATTATATAAAGAATTAACTTTCAGCACATATGTGAGTACTGTAAATCTACCATTTACTGTACCTATGTGTCGTTCGTTGACTTTTGTGTGCCCTGGTAGATGAGACTGTGTGCTCTCTATAATGTATCTATGAAGGTGGCACATGTGTTGGATCATTCTGTTCCCGAGCTGAGTGGTGCTAATCCATGCGTCATGTTCGCTAACGGGCGTCATCAATTGAGATTGTTCATAACTAAGCTTCCTCAGCCTGTTTTTAATTACTTACTGTATTTTTTAATTGTTTCTTTTATTCTAGAAGCTTTTACGTACACTTTTTTTATCGTTACCACATAAATATGTATTTCTCCAAAAAGAATTATGTAATCAAATACAATTGTAATTAAAACTGATGACAAAGTGTTTCTGTGGACTGACGCTTGCGAATGTGCAACTGAATTCATCTTTTGTTTGACAATTCAAAAGTGCTTTTGGCACAGTGCTTTGGTAGTGGTTTAGTTGAAATAAAATGTATTGAGTATGATTTTTTTGATTTTGAAGTAAAATTGATTTATTATAGGATTACTGAATTGCGAAAAATTGTATCTCACTGATAAAAAGCTAGCTCCACTTTTGATAGAAAAAAAATGCAGGGTAACAGTGGACCACGTGTCCCGAACTTCGGATAAAAGGACTAAAAGGGCATGCATACTTAAAGTAATTCAACAATTTTATACCCAAATGGAATGTTCCAAATATTTTACAGGACCCACGGTTCCACCGTATTTATGAAACTGTCATGTATGTATTTTATACATTCGAAAAATAAAACATTATTAGAAAATCGTGGAAGAACTCGTATGTCAGATGAAATAAGAGATCGTGCGCTGCCTCAAAATTGGGCACATACAATAAATAATTCTAGACGTTTTCAACTTAATGATACTTTATACCTGTCATGTAAATATTGAACAATGAACATCATATCTAGAAATGTGCTCTAGGTATTTAAACAACGAAATAGTCTGCGAATTAATGCCATTATTAATTAAATAAGGTTATGGCGGGTTCAAGTGCCTTTCGCCTAAAATAATACTGACATTGTGAGGCAGTCCATATACAGTCACACACATATGTAGATCATTCCTACTCATTTACTTAAATATTGTCCAAACTGTCGGTTTATATCTAAGTACTACTATCTTAAAAGAAGAGGTACGTCAAACGCAAAAGTTCGCGTTAGGTTCGCCTACATTATATCAGTGTCTCGTTGCACAAAACCAGAATGAAAGGAATTCTTTGGATGCAGACTACGAGCGCTAGGGACGGCGCGTCAAAAGCTGTCTGAGATTGCTTTGTACTACTAACGCCTAAATATTAAAGTCAAAATTACTACAGTACGAAGCAACGTTATGAGACAGTCGGAATGTTTATTATAATGCAGGAAAGATTTTGTGTGCCAACTAAACTTCACTTAAACTGGTCTCTTTTTCACAAACAAAACAAGTAAGTAAACCTACTGACGCTTGTGGCAGATTATATGGTTCACGGCTGATTAGCCGTAGAACCATAAACAAAATTGAAAATATTTGGGTGAAACCTTCACCCAGCCGTGGGCCAAAATAAAAAATTGAGTTCAAGACAATACGATACGATATAGACTGAAGAAATAGACTGTTTTGGCAGTCCTATTACTGATCGGCACTAGTTGATAAATCAAGGGATTTGGCTGAGGAATGGTTAAAGTAGTGTTATCACCGCATTTGATTCCCTAAAGGATAAGCCGGCTTCAGAAGCCACTGAAGTAACTAAGTAATGTTTGTAGAAACCCCAGTTTAGCTATTACCTAATGTGAGAGACGGTGAAATTTTATTCAGTGACATTTTTATAATTATTATAACCTAGGGCAAGTTCAATATCCACTAAAATTTGAAACCTGGTGATCATCGCTGAGGATACAATCATCTAAAAGTTTCAAGGCCCTTTCCTGATGTCGCGACGCAATTTAAATGACGTTGATAGGTTATACCAAGAACGTATTTTTTAAGAAGAAATTATGTGCGTATCGGAAGAATAGCATTCGCATTGCGTCCATGTGAACATCCTTACAATTTTGCTTCGTAAAAAAAATATTCATTAAAAAGGTTTTTAAAACAAGCTTTTTTCGTATTCTTCTCAGCAAACCATTTCATTTGATACCCATATCATGACAGTGCACAAAAAATAACTAGTCCGCCATCTTGGCCCGTCCGCCATATTGGATTAAGAATGATGTCACTTAGCTAATCATGCATTGTCATCCAAACTAAACGTGCATGCAAAATTTCATCTTAATCGGTGTAGGACAACTGCTTTAAAATTTACAGACCTACATAAATACTTTGCAAGTTAAAATAAAGCTTGTAAAATCGTTTATCGGTGTGATATAAATCGAATTGAATCGCACCATTAGGACTATTATTATATATAAATAAGACAACTGACATTCTTTCAACGAAAGCGTCGCGGTAGCGATTGGTAAAATGTATGGTGTTGCCAAGCGCTATCGAATGTCGCTTGAACAATCCCTTACATTTTGTCACTTCGACCATCGCCATCATTGACAGAATGTCACTTCTCTAGAGCGGTTGGAACAGTTTTGATACTATATAAATTTGTCTTATCTCTAAATTCTTTAAAATGCCTGTATGTATTACATAGATCAAGTGAGAAATTAGTATATTATTGGAGGATTGAAAGTGGCGCCAGTGACAGAAAAGTTGAAAGGTAACCGTTTGTTCTGGTATGGTCATGTGATGAGGAGGGATGTAACGCATGTTCTAAAATAGTTACGAATATAAATGTGGATGGATGGAGAGAAAGAGGAAGGCCAAAGATAAGATGGATGGGCTGTGTGAGGAGTGATATGAAAGAAAAGGGAGTCATTGATAGCGTGACAGGGGACAGGACGGTATGGAAGAAGAAAACGAGTTGCATCCACTCCAAGCAACTTGGGACAAGGGCAGGAAGATGATGATGATATTACTTTAGAGGTAAAACTATTAAATAAAGAATAAATAATGATTGAGGACCGTAGCAACAACAACTCGACGGCTGTGACACAGATTGCCAACCGTAGACATAGTTCAGTCCTACATATATCTTGGCGCTATGATTGCAAGCAATAGCAGTTGCGTGCATGAGGTGAAACGGTGAATGGCAATGTCTAGAGGGGCAATGGATAAGTTAGGGCAGATATGGAGGAATCGCAGAACATATATATAACGAAAGTCACTAAGATCAGGCTCGTCCGTGCGCTTGTTTGCCCCATAATTTTTGTACGCAGCTGAGACATGGACGCTACAAGAACTGGAACCGAAAAAGATAGATGCTCTAGAAATGTGGTGTTGGAGAAGAAGCTTGGCATTTCTTGGACAGAACTCCCAACTAACATCTCCATACTCCCATCAAGTAGCGTCTATCAACAATAGTACAGTCTCGCATACTGAAGTTCTTTGGCCATGTTTCGAGGCGGAATACGCCTGGTAGTGCAGGGCAGAGTAGATAGTAACAGGCCACGCCGGAGGTCACCGATGAGGTGGATTAACGAAATTAAATCTGCGATAGGAGGTCCAGTAAATGAATGCACTAAACTTTCATCTAACAGATCCAAATGGTGAGAGATCGTGAGGCGAGTGACAAGAGCACCAGCGATCGGACAAAATTCATCATGACCACGACCGCTCTGTCAAGAGCGAAACGATTAAGAAGAAGAAAGATATTAGACCTTGTATTTAATTAATTTCTTGCTTAGTTGGTAAATACAAAGATATGTTTATCTACGCCAGAGGAAATTATTCTCATTCGCAATAGTTGAAGTGCGAAGTTGTTAATGCGGACATTAACGAGTTATTCTGCAAGTAATAGAGTTCGTAGAGTCATAAAACTAAGCGGTTACTGTCTTAAGTAAACGTCTTATTAAACACAGACACCGATTATAGTACAGGAGAAAGTCGTGGCTAAATTTAAACAAACTTCAAGGTTAAGCAACATTTGCCGAGGTTGGTCCATGGATGGGCGGGCATTCATGACTTAGCAAGAGGTGTGCCTCGGAAAGAACGTTATGCTATTGGTCCCGGCTCTCATTGTAGATCTTTGACAGTAGTTACGGATAGCCGGAAGCCAGTAAAGAAGATGTTTCCTTTTCGGCCATGAGATGTATCGAAAAAGAGAAAAAATACTACGAATTGAGGAAAAATATTATTTCGTGAATTAAGCTTATGAACAAAAAATAATAGTATTTCAATTATTGCCATATTTAATTCAATATGGTCTTTCATAGTTTGCAATGACTGAGCCTGCTTTCGTTCTGAAATCAAGTCACATAAATAACGTTTACGCTAAGTACGAAAGGTAAGTCTTCTCGTTCTATTAATAATTATTATAAGTATCATAAACATCTTTTTCGAATAGGAAGCAAGCACAAACTTTACTCGACGATTTCATCGAAAAAAATATTTATTCTACTTTTCTGAAGTGTACTTATAAAAGAACGAATAATTCTATTTTTTTTTTTTTTCTAGGTTTGGTAAACATTATCTCTACAATCTTTCATGTCTGTCATAACTCTCACGATAATCGTCAAACGTTTGTAATTTTTAGTAAGCGCTTGTTACTTACAAGCGCTTACTAAAAATTACAAACTATTCGTAACTATTTATTTTTATATCTATTTAAAAAAATCCTTTAAACGAGCAGTTCTTGTATATATATTATATAATTTGTATCTCGAAAACTGCTTCAACGATTTTCATGAAATTTAGAATGCAGGGGGCTTAGGGGGCGATAAATCGATCTAGCTAGGTTTCATTTTTATAAAACGTCGTCGACGAAATTCAAATATAATTCCTATATTTTCATTAACAATTCTGCAATTACATGGGCAGGTAAGTGTTGTTAAATAAATTAATACTGAATAAAAAGTGGATAGGTTAGGAAAAAAATTATAAAATATAATATAATAGTTAATAAAAATTGACAAATATTTGTAATCATTGATTTATCGATAATTCATCAACTATATATGGCGCGTTTTCGACCGGAGGCACCGGTTGACCTGAAGTGATGCAGTAACCGCGCGCTCTCCGCCCTCTATCTCGAAAACGGTTCACCGTATGATACATTTTTTAAACAAAATTTGTAGAGAATTTTGTATTCTACAATATTGATAATAAATAAAAACAGCAAAAAACCCATAGAAAATGAGATATTTACAAAAAAAGCGCAAAAAACCGATTTTAGTGACCTTTGACCTTGAAATTTAATAGTTGCGTACACCCTACCATATTTAGGTTTTGAGATAACTTTTAGGGTGTTAATATACAAGTATTTACAGACTTACAGCTGGGTATCACGAATTCCGAGATTCTTACCTAAATTAAGCTTAAATAACTGGGCTATTATCTAGTTATAACCCGATGCATTATAGAACCGAAACTAGAATATTGACGTTGACAGATGTACAGTTAGCATATAATATATTTGTTTTTTTTTCTAATTAATTTTTATAAAAACAAGACCGGATCGTATTTGTTTCAAATATTACAGCTTCAAAAGGTGACTAAAATCACACGCACACACACATTCATTCACACACACATTCAATATATACAACATCTATCTGCACCCACCTCAGTTACCAGACCTACCTGCTTATATGAGATACATCAAAACACTATTACGATTTAAACAATTCTTATTATGATGTAGGGTAAAAATATTACTTTTTACTAATTTCAAATGAAATGCAAATCAAGACTGTTTTTTTTCGCCTACGGTACGCGAGTGAGTGATTATAGTCGGCACTAGTGTGCAAGCGAGAGAACAAATGATAAACACGGCCATTTTAGATTCGTTTCTTTAAGGGCCTACATCCACTTTAGTGCCTTAAAACGGTAACTTTCTAAAGCATACTCCTTAGTAACAGCTAGGTTAAAAGGTTAGAAAAAAAAAAGATATATTGTTGTTTCATGTACATTATTTTTGAAACATGGTTTTTTCGTATAACAAATAGTTTTGCTTTAAAAAAATAATTAACAAAACGGTATTTTTCGTAACTTTTGGATACTCCTCCAAAACAACTTGGATGTTTAAAAATCTTTTCACACAGAAAAATTGATGGCTGGAATTTCTTCTTAACTGAAATAGCTTATGTAAATCAAAAAATATTTTGCAATCAAAACTATTCAAAAGGGGGTTCAATATTGATATTTTGGCTCCGAGCGGGCGCTCGGCCAGTACTGCGTTAACATTGGGGCGTATATATCGCCTGAATGAACCGGATTATACGAAGTAGAGGTCAGTTAGGCAGTCGGTTAGACTAAAAGCAGACCTCAACAAAATTGAAAAACCACAAGGCAGACTGATTTACACCGAGATATAGTATATTGTAACTACTAAGGCTCGTTTTAGAACAATGCTCAAATCTCGGTTCGAAATCAGCTTGTTTGTGACAGTTTCATTCAAATCTAAACCCAAATGTACATATAGATACTTCAACATCATTCATCGTTCAAATTATCCTTAATGTATGAAGCTACATAAATAATCTAATCATAATATAATATAAAAGGGGTCATCGTACTCATAATAAAGAATTACTATCAAAATATATGACAAACCTTGATATCGCGAAAAAAAAAAACATTGGTTCAGTACATTTTGCCGAGTTATGCTACGAGTACCATTACCATACCATATGAGGCAAATGTTTTTTTTTTTTTAGTTGCGCCTAAAACTATGGTTGTAAGGTTTTATCATCAACCATTACTGGACAAACATAGGTAGCTATCGTTGCGTTACCAAAACGTGACTAAAAAAAGTAGAAAAACGGCAGTTACCTAGGAAATAACTTTGCTATTTCAATTAACAAGAATCACACACATGTAGTCGTAAACTATTTAAGTAATCTACTTGACATTTAACACACCTCCGCTCACCACTCAACAACCCTTTACATTGAAAACACGAGCAAACCCAGTACCACTTACATATGCACAACTATTTCTAATTTCGTCACCTTTACAATATCCCTCGGGGTTAAGCTAAGTTATTTCGTACGTGGTCGTACTGAACTAACTCTGGCTATTATCCCTATTATACCGTCGAGGTCTTTCATAGGTCGGGTAGGCCGCGTTGCCCTATTAACATCAGAATATGACGTCATACTGATACCAATTCGCATCAGCGGTCTCGGTATCGGTATTTCATATTCAATTTAGATGATTGGAGCTTTAATGCATAAGTAGTGTTTGAATATGCAATAGTGTCGAGTTCGGATGTTAGTGGCTGGCATATTTCGTAGTCTAGTTCGTGGAATTAATTTGTTGATGGAGAATTTGATAGATATTATATTTATTCATTAAGAGGTTGATTAAAATATTATAATTACATAAGAGCCCTAGATCTAACATATATATGACACGAATCCTGAATAATATAGGTTATTTCTAGGCAAGAGTGTTTCACCGTCGACCACATTATCGCTTACCATCAGGTGAGATAGTGGTAAAGCGCGAGCCAATAGAATATAAAAAAAATGTCTTAAAGTAATCTTTGGGTAAGTATTGTATCTTCCGGTACGTATGTATTTACTTTTTCATTTTCCGCCTTGTGAACAATTTTCAGTGCTTAAGCCACGGAAGGACTTAGTAAGGGAGAACATTATGATTCCTGATTTTTTTTATTATTTTATTATTTGAATACCTATTTAAATTTGATCAAGATTTGATGAGTCGTTTTTGAGTTATCCGTCGCGTATTTTTATGGTAAAAATAAGGTACTTACCAAAACTAAAAAGAGAAAAATAAAAAGCTTTCTAACAAAAAAAATCAACCAATTGCTATAACATAACACTACGAAAAATAACTTTCCTTTCGGAAGTCGGTGTCACAAATAAAAAAATATTGTTACCCAAGACACCGAATTCCGAAAAGATAGTTATTTTTCGCTTTTTAGTATTGTATTTTGACAATCAGTTTAATTTTTTTGTTAGAAAGTATTTTTTTATACTCGCTTGTGCATAAAATTATCTTCTTGTGTAAACGTTATGTATTAGTTCATATAAAAGTTACCTAACTAGGAAGATATAGGTACTCAAACTAGGTTACATTAGCAAAGGAGACATCAAGTTTGAACAGACATGAGGGATTGCGAATACCGGTGCTGTCTCGAAATGCTGCCAACATACGGATGACAAATTAATGTGCAATTAAAATGTTCGTAGCATCCCCGTGTTCGCAACAGAGAAATTTTATTCATTTCATTCAGTCTCGTTCACAGTTCTCTCACTTCCGTTAATTGCCAATAATATTATCACGTTAAATGCCAATACTGAATGCAATTTCCGAAAAAAAAAAATTGCGCTTTTATTTTCATAAAAAATATGGTAGTTTTGATCTATGGTATCTATTTACATTTCATTTTAGTAAGTAGACAAAATGATTGATGGTTTGGTGTCGATATCTGTTAGGGTTGCGCGGAAATAACTTATCATTATAACCGACGTAGTGAAACTTTAAGGCGATTTATACGCCCAATGTTAACGCAATACTAGCCGTGCGCCCGCTCAGAGCCAAAATATCAATATTGAACCTCCTTTTGACAGTTTTGTTTGAAAAATATTATTTGATTTACTTATGCTATTTCAGTTATGAAGAAATCCCAGCCATAATTTTTTCTGTGTAAAAATATTTTTAAACATACAAGTCGTTTTGGGGGAGTATCCAAAAGTTGCGAAAAATATCGTGTTGCTAATTATTTTTTTAAAGCAAAACTATACGTTATACGAAAAAACCATGTTTAAAAAATAATGTACATGAAACAATAATATTTTTTTTTTCAAACCTTTTGAGCTAGCCGTTACTAAGAAGTATACTTTAGAAAGGTGCCGTTTAACGGCACTAAAGCGGATGTAGGCCCTTAAGAACCAACATGAATCCGCTTACAAAGTATGGTTGCTAAAGGTCATATTTTCACTTGCTTGGGAAAGTATGTAGTGGGCATGAACTCTAATATAATTTACAAATGCTACAGTGCTCTCTCGACGGTTTGTTCTTGACAGATTCGTAAAAAACAAAAACCCTGGTATCTGAAATGAAAATTTTATGTCAGGAACTTATCGAACTATTTTAATTCAATTTTTGTCAAGTTATCGTAGTAGTATTTGACAAGATGACAATTACGAATACTCAGTAAAGATACCGAGAAACTAGAAGACCACTGAGGTTAATGTAAATTAGTGGAGGTAGGGCCCAGTTGGACTGTATTATCTAGATGAACAATTCCCTAATACCATCTTTTAAAAGATCAACTCCAATCCACAATTTTATTTCATGGCAATTATGATAGCCTCGATAACGATTTAACAGACAAGCTTATATTCTCCAAATAATCCATACATAACCACCAAAACTTTATCACTTAAGTAAATCTGCGTCATAAAAGCTCACATACGCGCTTATGTGAGGCGGCAATAATTCCCATCTCGAGAATTTGTTAGTTGCCGACTGCTCAGAATATTAAGTGCAGGCAACTATTTATCGCACCAAATAGGCTTATTGTCACGTTTCCAAATAAGTCCCTACTTTTAGAGGTGCGAAATTATGTGGGATGAATATTCATTTCGTATTTTATTATAAACAGGCAATATATATATTGTAATATATTGCCTGTTTTGTATTGTTGGGATTAATAAGCCGTATTAGTATGCGTAAAGGATTCCCTGAATCTATGTTTTAATTGTGTCTCGTGGAAAATTGGTGATGCTTTAGTAAGAATATAAATAAAATTTTGAAAAATGTATAGTTTAACTGAAACGGATCTGAAGAACATGTTTTTGAATCACTTATTTTAAAATCTCAATTTCTTTTGAGATTTTAAAATAAGTTCGTAGAAAAAACATAATTTAAAGAAAGATAGTTATGTTCTAGAAAACTATTCCCTTTTACAGTTTCCACAAATTCATAGACAGCAATCATACCAACACAAAACATTAATTACAAAAAATACACCCCAAATTTTCATCCTCCACTTACACCCCAAAAAATCCAACTACACCTCTAAAACTACGTACGTACTAAAACTCATCACTCTACCTTAATCCGAGTTCTAAACAAAACACACGTCACACTTTCATGTCGTACGATAAGTTCGCGAGGCGAGTCGCGCCGTGCGCGTGGCCCGGAGTCGGTCGGCAGACTAGACGGCTTGGCCCCGCACTCCCGCCCTCGCTGTTTTGATTTACAAACATGGAACACCAGCCAGTATGTCATGCAGTGTTCGATATCCGGCCAGCAAGAAATTTGTAATAAACAGCGTTTTATTGGTCGTTAATGGTTTTTGAATTTAGAATAAAATTGGTCCTTTTGGTTTGGTTGAAATCATGTTTTATTTTGCTAAAGTCATCGCCAAATTCATGAATGAGTTTGTAAACTCTGATTAAGTTTTTGTTCGCGGTTTGAATGTGAAAAAGAAAATATTGTATTTTTTTTCTGTTGTTCGTTCTATGTAGAGACAAGACAATCAAATAAATGAGTAGAAAGCTCAGGCTTTTTTGAAATTATTGTTTTTTCAATCTAGTTCGACATCCGGCCAGTGAGAAATTCATAATAAGGAGAGTTTTATTGTTCGTTAATGGTTTTTGAATTTGGAATAAAATTTGTCTTTTTGGTTTGGTTGAAATCATGTTTTGTTCTGCTACAAACATTGCAAAATTCATGAATGAGCTTGTAAACTCTGATTAAGTTTTTGTTCTCGGATTGAATACGAAAAAAAAAATATTGTATTTTTTTGTTCTGGTGTGCTTTTTATGTAGAGACAAGACAATAAATAAATGAGTAAAAAGCTCAGGCTATTTTGAAATTATTGCTTTTTACAATCTAGTTCGACATCCGGCCAATGAGAAATTCATAATAAAGAGATTTTTATTGTTCGTTAACGGTTTTTGAATTTGGAATAAAATTGGGCCTTTTGGATTGGTTGAAATCGTGTTTTGTTATGCTACAGACATCGTGAAATTCATGAATGAGCTTGTAAGCTCTGATTAAGTTTTTGTTTTATTAAATATTATTATTGTTTCCAATTCTATCTGGAAAGGGTTTTATGTAGAGACACGTTAATCAAATAAATGAGTGGAAAGGAGAGACTTTTTGAAAATTGCCTTTTACAGTCTCGTTTGGTATCCGGTTAGCGAGAAATTTGAAATAAAGAGCGTTTTATTTTTTGGTAAGGGTTTTTGGATCTGGAATAAAATTGGTTTCTTTGGATTGGTTGAAATCGTGTTTTGCTCTGATACATATAGATCTGATTTCGTTTATGGCAGTTTCTGATTTAAACAATTAAACAGATTTCAGAATGCGGTTTTAGAAATCCAAAGCTAGCAGGGTTTTGCAATAAAGGACATAGTTGTTGGCAAATAACTAGGTATTTGAGTACTATCGAAAAAAACTTTAAGTATAGTTCTCACCCTGCAGTTGGCTTTCCGATGCGTAAGGCATGGATCGGTGCTGTTTTAATATGAGATATGCTACTGCGCAGCTATTGTAGCCAACTTCAGGGCGTTAAGTTTACTTTGAAAACCTTATTTCAAAATAAAGGTTTTTATATGTAGAGATTGGCTAATTAAGGCTTAAGGCGATATATACGCCCCAATGTTTTTGAACAATTTTGTTTGCAATAGTACATTGTGTATTAAGGGCGGTAAGTAAGGAATTACGATCGAGGCTAGTAGAAGCCCGAAGTCGAAGGCTGAGGGCTTTCTGAATCGAGGTTCATAATTGCCGTACCGCCCGTGAAACATATATAAACAATTATGAGTTATAGCTGTAAAACACAAGTCAGCACAACAATTATTACGAATAAGTGAACTTTTATTAAGCGGATGGCAGGCC
Source organism: Orthosia gracilis (assembly GCA_947562075.1). NCBI lineage: Eukaryota > Metazoa > Arthropoda > Insecta > Lepidoptera > Noctuidae > Orthosia > Orthosia gracilis. The sequence continues at coordinate 34,030,548 of OX387266.1, forward strand.
TTTTGCAAAAAAGCCCAAGTTTAGTGGGTTAGAGTCCCACATAACTGCGCTATCTCCCCGTGGTATCACAGTATGCATGAGCATTTCTCCACGCTAAAAAAAAAAAGAAAAGTCTTTTTACCCACACCAAAGATTATACAAATATTTCGTTCAGAAACGTTAAGGGCAAATATTTACGTAGGTATACAGCCACGACGGAGTGTAAAAAAAAATAATTTCGACGTTTTGAAACAAAAAACTATTAAAATCGATTATTAAGAATATTAGTTGAGTATTTAAGTAACGTGAAGCGAGATTGCAATGAAATTCCTGTTTAGATAACATTTTAAGACAATTTTTGCAAACTCCTTGCTTGAACTTGCATGACCTGTGTGCTGTGCTATAAAATAAAATAAAAATTACTTACCGACCTTGGGTTTCATGACAAAAAGAAAGCTCGAAGGTTTTAAATGGGGCATTAGGGCCTAACCTGACCTGTATGTTTAGATACTGTTTACGTGCAAGTGTGATGAAAAATACTATTTGCTACTTCAGTTATGAAGAAATTCCAGCCATCTATTTTTTTGTGTATAAATATTTTTAAACATCCAAGTCGTTTTGGAGGAGTATCCAAACGTTGCGAAAAAATATCGTGTTGTTAATTATTTTTTTAAAGCAACACTATTAAACCTTTTTTTCAAAAATAATGTACATGAAACAATAATATTTTTTTTTCAAACCTTTTATCCTAGCCGTTACTGAGGAGTATGCTTTAGAAAGTTACAGTTTTACGGCACTGAAGCGGTGAACCTCCTTTTGAACAGTTTTGTTTGCAAAATATTATTTGATTTACATATGCTATTTCAGTTATGATGAAATTCCAGCCATAAAATTTTCTGTATAATTTTTTTTAAACATCCAAATCGTTTTGGAAGAGTATCCAAAAGTTGTGAAAAATATCGTGTTACTAATTATTTTTTAAAAGCAAAACTATTTGTTATACGAAAAAACCATGTTTAAAAAATAATGTACATGAAACAACAATAAATATATTTTTTTTTCAAACCTTTTTACCTAGCCGTTACTAAGGAGTATGCTTTAGAAAGTTACCGTTTTACGGCACTAAAGCGGATGTAGGCCCTTAAGAAAAATGCCCGAAGTCAATGCCCGGCCGGTAATGCCTGTAAGATATCTTCTCACCGACTTTGCAAGATTTGTGTAAATAAAGCTTTCATGTCGATTAAAATTTGTCCTTTTTCATTCAGGAAAATGGCTGTTGTGATTTTTCCCTCACAATGTAAGAAGCTTTTGCTGATTTTTAAATCAATGTTTCTTTTCGAAACAAAAAACGAACCAAATCGCATTGTTTGGGTGTTTGATGTTTTCAGCGTTCGATTTTCAGTGAGCGGAGTTTTAATTAAAGGCTTTTATTTTTTTGACGTTTGCCGAGATTTTCCTTTGGAAATACAATAGCTAGCTGAAAAAAAAGCACGCAATGGGTTCCTGAAGATGGAAGGCGCTGTGTGCCTTAGATTATGGCCCAGAAAGAGAAAAAGAGATGACGTTCCCGAATCCAAAAGAGTATATAGAAGAAAGAAAAGTTGGGCTTGAAGGAGGCGTTTGCCTATTAGTGGGGCAACAAAGGGTGGATATAAACCAAAAGAAAATGCAAACGTAAAAGAATATCCGAATGCCGTTGTATAAAACAACCCTCATTATATTATTACTTTCTTTTGAAATACAATGAAAACTGAAAGTAGATCTATTCGCGTTATGTTCCAGGTCAACGTTGAAAACAAAGTGACAACTAGTGGATCGAAGCCTCTTGAAGTTCGAATAACAAAGTTAAGATTAATGTTGTATGAAGTTTAATTTGTAACTTTAGTCCAACGTTCAAACTTACCCTACATGTTATGTAGGGGCAATTAGTTCGGTAAAATGGACGGGCGATTAATCAAAATTCGATTTGTTCGACTTTAAAATCAATATCGCTGTATTCCTGAAACCAGAGGTCTTGTCAAAACGTTAATGGGTATAAACTGCTGATAATTTAGGATCTTTGTAGAAATAACTCTTTATTACAAGTAACTATTTCCGTGTATAAATAATGGGCATTTTCTGTATTTATTTTCACTTTCAACTAAAAATTTTTTGTGCAAAAAAAATGGCTACATCGTTATAAGACTCATCAAAAAGAAAAATAGAGAGAGAAGATGACTGTTCTTGAAAATTGCTCAAAACTTTCAGAGGAAACTAGTTAAGCTAACTGTCATTTTAGACATTTGAATGTCTGAATTTCAAAATAACTATGCTACACAAAGCGGCAGCTGTATAACAGTTACATTTAGCCATTGCGGTTATCGACCCACGTACATTTATGACATTTTATTTTCCAAAATGAAATGAATCGCCGTCGATCTTGATCCTCAACAGTTTTTACTATTAAAACGATACATAGTTTGCTGCACGGACGGGTTCCTCCGACGAGATATAACGGAAATGGCAATGACCATTGAAATATTTTTTGGTCGGATGCAACAATTTACTGGTCGGAACGTGTACGTGCTAAAATGCATAAGAGATCAATCAATAATCGTTTGTATCTATCTATTTCCTGTGACAAATCAGTGTCCAGCGTAACGTTCTACGTTTGAAAGCGCACCTAAACGCAGTGATTTTCAAATCGCGTGGGTTGGAACAATATACTATGGGACTCACGATCGCCCCACCTATAAGGCAATAATAGAGGTGCCACAGCAGCGTTGCCTTCCTTTTTTTAGGGTTCCGTAGTCAACAAGGAACACTTATAGTTTCGCCATGTCCGCCTGTCCGCAGCTTAGCTCATAGACTCTTAGTACTAGTAAGCTATAATTTGGTCAGTTACCTACACTCAAGAAAGTGACTCCTATAGTGATACAAATGGAACTTATAATTAGTGCTTAATCTGCTGTGGATGTGCGCCACATACAAAATTAGTGCGTGTCGTCGTTTATTGAAAAAACGGAAAAACCGATTCCTGCTGGAGTAACTTTGTTCCAGCAGGAAAATTCTAAACGAATGATTGGAGTGGGAAATTTTGTGCATGGGCAGAGAGCTTACAGTTGTGCAAAAATGTGCGCCGAAAATATAAGTGGTGCGTCATCAGGTTTTCGAGATATTGCATTTCTTGCTGGAGTACCGTTTTGCAGAATCGTGTATCTTTAAAACTATTGTATTTGCGCCTGTAGAATAAACATACACGAGTAGCTCGTGATATGTGCGTACTTGTGCCGGAATTAGATAATGAATATTCCAAATTTCATTAAAATACATTCAGTATTTTGTGGACACATCCAGACATTTGCCTTTATAATATTAGTAGAAAAAAGTACTTTAGAGACGAAAAATTTGACGGCGGTTGTTTTTTTTTAAATTGTTCAGTAAACGTGTGACGAATACCTACTACAAAAAATAACCTACAGATACAGTTTATTAATAAAAAGCCAATTAACACAACAGTAAAAAATATAAAGTGGGTATCTACATACATTGATTTAAACCGTAGGTTACATAAATTAACATTGAGTTTACATCATTAATAGAACATTCCCTAATATTAATAGGTTTGTAAATTGATCTTTGATTTGATCCCATAATTACTTTAGGAAACAAAATTAAGAGAGTAAAAATAATAATTTCTACATCAACAAGCTCTTTCATTTGTTATGGTCACAAGGTGCATTTAATGTATTTTTTCATTTGCCCCCAAAATAAGATCATACCAACAAACGTTTGAACGCGACTGTACAGACAACAACTTAGGTTTAATATAATTCCATGAAGTACGATAACAGTACAGTCTCCGAAAAAGTGTTTGCTCCCTTTTTAGGGTCCCGTACCCAAAGGGTACCCAAGGGTAACAAGGGGACCATATTACTAAGACTCCGCGGTCCGTCTGTCTGTCTGTCTGTCTGTCACCAGGCTGTATCTCATGAACCGTGATTGCTAGACAGTTGAAATTTTCACAGATGATGTATTTCTGTTGCGGCTATAACAACAAATAAAATAAATATTTAGGTGGGGCTCCCACACAACAAACGTGTTTTTTTTTTCCGTTTTATTGCAATAATGGCACGGAACCCTTCATGTGCGAGTCCGACTCGCACTTGGACGGTTTTTTAATCTCCATCACTTAAAAATATCATAAGCTTTTAGATATTTTTCGCTGGACTTTTCAGGCAGGAAACTTAATTCTGAATTTTTATACAAGGGTTGTCGACCCTTGGTTATCGCATTATCGTTTCGCGCCATTCTTACGCAAAGCGTATGTGCGTGAGCCTGTTTGCGTAGATTTCACCTTCTGTACTTATTTACCTATTGCCTTCTACAATGATTACTCTCGTAAATTGCAAACGGTAGAATTCCATGGACACGCATCATTGCATTAGACAGTGGCTTCGAGGAATTTGAAGCTTTATGCAAGTTTGTAAGTAGTCTCCCTCTGGCGTCTGAGGATAACATGGATATGTGTTATAAACAGCAATTACAATTCCATTTACTAGGATTGGTATAGAATTCAATCTATGAGATATAATATCTCAAAGCATGTAATATAATGCTACTTAGGTACTACGCTATAGAAAGAAGGTACACCATTTTTGAATTACCACAAGAGCTGTTCATAGGAAAGACTACCTATTCTGGAATGAAAAATCAAGTTATTCGAATTCATGTTTCAATAAGCATACGAACGGTCTTATAGAGATATAGAGTATGTTGATTTTTTTTTAATAGGCGTGGATTATATTTATGAATTATCAAAACTTTGTTCCTAACATGAAATTGAATAAGACATAAATTCAACTTTCGTATTTGTAATTTTAGATACAAACCTTATTATTTATTTCTACACAAGTAACATTAATAACATATTCTACCAAGGTCTAACCTGAGAATAATGATGCCTACCGTCGTGCGTGCGATGTTCTTGATAGCAATAAATCACGATGAAATATTCTCGTCTCGGGTAAATTGAAACTAGAACAATAAGCCGACCTATCGGGTATCAAGATTGTAATATTGTAGAAGACGTTGTCACTCCGTCATACTAAACATCACACGAATGGTATGAAAATCTCTGTCTGAATGTTGGTGTATTTTTATTTCAATGTTACATTTAACAAAAAAATTTGGGCCCAGTATGTGCCCAAGTTTATTGCAGGGTCAAAAGTGCTATTCACTGTTAAATTGCTGAACAGATTAAGAAGGACTTCAGCAGACTGATTGATCGATCCCCATCTGTAAATAATTTATATTCTGCTGTCCGTAGAAAATCGTATTATATTTTTATGCCCGAAAATAATGCGCAGGATGATCTAGTGGTATAGCTAGTTTATATAATCTAAGTTTATCGGTTCACAGATACAAATAGATTTTATAAGTACAATGTCATGAACCTCCTATCTATTCTTGCTATTTTCGTAGACCGTTGGTAATTTTATATAAAAGTGACATAAACAAGTTTATTACTACATCAATCCAGAGCCTCTAGAAAAAATGACATGTTAATATCGATAAGAATTGTTGAAAAACTTAAATGTATGGGATTGCCATGCGCTTCCGTCGCGTGAATCCCAATCATTTTAGCATTTGAACAAACGTCATCGCCGGTAGAATGCCACTTTTGCCAGAGTACGTTTTACTTTTTTAATATATTCTTTACAAGTTCCGACTTTACCTGCTTCACTTTAAACAAAAGTTTTTGGAACTGTCCTTGATAGACACATTGTCTATTATATCTTCATCATAATCATCTTCCTGCCTTTATCCTACGTCACTTGGGAAATTTTTCTTTCATTCTCTCCTGTGCACTGTCTCGCTACAATTCCCTTTTCTTTCATGTCATCTTTTCTTTGTCCTTCCTCTCCCTCTCAATCCGTTTCCATCATGTCCAATTGTGAACCAGAGGAAAGTATTAAAGTTTGAAAACAAAGTTGAATGCACCATATTTCCATTTACATAAAAACCAAGTTTGTTTAATATACTTCGCTCCGCTTCGCAGTTCTCGTTGTTTCAGCTTTTAAGCTTGTGTAGGCGTTTATTAGTAGTTTACCGTCAGGTGGGACTAACTTTTACCAGTTTTAAGGCATTAGTGAGTTTGTTCGGCATATAAATTTATTATCTGGGGGGTGACCATAAGCTCTTAGAGTATACGTAGTATAGTATACTTAGTAATATATATTTTGAGATAGCGTAAGTGACAGATGTATACAAGTCAAATACATCTGTCAGTTACACACACTCAAAATAACTTTACTCTAAGAGCTTATGGTCACCCCCTGTTTGCTGATCATTGTTTGTTTTAAATATGTGGGTTCCTGTCTGAAAAACTGAAATCATAATTGGTTGGGTAAAAAATTAAAACTACAGATAAAACCATCACACTATCATTCACTCGCTTTTCTTTCTAGCCGCTTTTTCTGGAACCTCCTCTCTCTCTCACTCCATCCGTGTCCATCATGGACCATTGTGTAGTAACCAGAGAACAGTATAAAAGTTCGAAAACAAAGTTGAATGCACCATATTTCCATATACATAAAATAAAATAAAATAAAAAATATAAATAAAAACCAACTTTTAATTTACTTCACTACGCTAGTTAGAAAGCAGTGGTGGCCCAGTGGTATTGGCCGCGCCTTACAAGTTGTAGGTCGTGGGTTCGAACCCAGGCAGGCGCTTTACATTGTGTAAATTATTTCATCACCACTTTTCTCAAAAACGGTGAAGGAAAAGTCGTGAGGAAACCGGCATGTCATAGTGCCAAAAATTCGAATGTGACATCCACCAACCCGCACTGGGGTAGCGTGGTGGATTACGGCCCATCCCCTCCCACAGTGAGGAGGCCTGTGTCCCAGCAGTGCACATTAATAAAAAAATAACATTGCATTTGTAAACATTAATAGGCTTATGATGACTACGCTAGTTAGCGTTGTTCTAGCTTTTAAGTTCTCATTTTTCTAGCTTTTAAGTTCGCGTTGTTCTAGCTTTTAAGCTAGTGTAGGCGTTTATTAGTAGTTTTCCGTCAGGTAGGACAAACGTTTACCAGTTGTAAGTCATTAGTGAGTTTTTCGGTATTTAGCCATCCGTAAGCTGGCTATCTCTTGTTTTAAATACCCTAAAATCTACCTGAAAAAATGAAAGCAATGTTCAGGCAAATTCAGGCCACTAGTTGGAGCCACTTTGGTGAAAGGTCTTCCACTGTGAAAACGTAAATTATGATAACAACATGACTTGGACTTCAATTTACCTTATGTCGGGTGAAACGCTTTGCTAGATACCTGGACCTGACACGTCTCAGTGCAGCTAAAAAATAAAAACTGAAATTGAAATCGATTTCAAACAATCAATCTGCCTAGCCTTTTTTCCCAACTATAGTGGGGTCGGCTTCCAGCCTTACCGGATTTAGCTGAGCACTAGTGTTTTACGTGGAGCGACTGCCTATCTGAACCTCCGCAACCCAGTAACTGGGTAACACGGTACCCCTTGGTAAAACTGGTGTCAAATCTCAAGCTTCTGACTACCCGTAACGACTGTCAAAGATCTTCAAATGACAGCCGGGACCAACCCGCTTAACGTGCTTTCCGAGGCACGGAGGAAACTCGGTATGTTGAAAATGGTCACCCCCCATCCACGGACCGACCTCGTCAAGCGTTGCTTAACCTTGAAGATCGACCCGTGCGGCTGTTATTATTTAGCCACGAGCTCCTCCAGAAATCGATTTCAAACACAATACCTATATTGTCAATATCTCACGTGCCGTGCTACTTGTTACATGAGTTCATCTCGTTCATAACTTTTTCAAATACTTATTAATCTTGCAAATATTAAAAGTTCGGATCAAAAGATCTTAAAGTCTCCAGAAACTTGTATCTAATTAGTTTTAATCAGAAATCTGACAATGTGTCAGACATCATGCAGATATTAAACCAATTTAAAATTATCACGATCTGTTTTTGGTATAAAACTAGATTGAAATTTTTTATCTACAAATGTTAGTAAAAAATGTGAACGCATGCGTTTTCAATTAATGTCAACATTATAGCCTTCGGCAATCATCGGAAGCGAATTATCGGCACTACAAAAGTACCTACAGTTGGACAAGCTGGGTAGGTATTCTGGAAAAAATATTCTTCTTGCCACTAAACTGTCAATATTGGTTTTTATTGTGTCTTGTATAACGCCAAGTAAGTTTAACTTTTTAAAAGCTTTTGTCAAAGGTAGGTGCAGTTAACCACACATCGGTGGTAATTTACGGCTGGCTAGGCGTAGCACAGAGCTTCAATAGAATAAGAGGTCAGTTTATATCTACTGTCGTGCTGCCTACAGTGTCTACTTAGGAATTCATGCAAAATAAATGACTAGGTATGTAACGGTTTCGTTACAATCTTCCCGTACTTAACTTCATCTAATTTAAATTAATAACTTAAAATATTCTAGTTACAAATAAAATCAACCTTAAATTCACTAATAAATACTTATAAAATAAATCTAATCCTATTTATACACATAATTAATAATATCCTAATTCTAGTAAAATCCATACAGTTCATTACCTATCAACGCAAACGAAGTTTGCGAACGAAACGAGTTGAAGTTGGTGCGAGCTGCGAGGAACTAAAGTTCTTGAACGAGGATGTCATTGCATTTAACCGTGAGCGAGCAGACAAGTTGCACTGCACCGTCATTCTACTCACAGTTTTATCCATACAAAATAATTGTTGTAAAATATAACTAATCCAACAATAAATGGCATTCTTCCTTCTTATAATAAATACGAAGTTCAACCCATAGTGTTGGGGTTCCTATTCCGGCGTCAGATCAGCTTCCCGCTACTACCTAGCGCGTGTGTTGGCCTACCCCAACGCACGGTTAGCTGCCTACTCCGTGTCGCCGAGCTACGGGTCTACCTACCACCTACTCTGCACCACCGCTTCCCGGGATCTACCCCCGAGTGGAAATTTTACTGCACATCGCCGGACGCCTCTAACGCTAAGGCCAGTGGTACACTATCTTGTGGCTACGCAACGTACTTCGGACCGCGAGTGACAACCCTGACCCTAAGGTCTAATAAAATTTGTTAACCTTCTGTTGGTTTTTTTTCCTACTACCCTCGAGCTACCTGGTGGGGAGGTAATCCAGTAAGAAGCGTTACAGGTACTCAGAATTTATTCAAAAATAAAAAAAATTTAATTGCTAGTAAGTTGTATACCAAATAGCTCATTGGACAGTACAGACATCAAATAAGAGCTTGTCCAAACGAAGCGTTTCACGCGCAAATCGACTGGTACGTCCGTCCGGAAATGTGTATTACATACACATTTAGGGGCGAAGGGGCGAGAACGGGTGTTTTAGACGTGAAGTTGGACAAGCGACCGAAATTAGAAAACGGAGCGTGTGATATGCTTTGTCTGCATAATATCGAATGTGAAATTTTGTTGTCATATTTAATCATTAGAAATTAAGACAGTTTTCCCAAAAAGCAGATAAGATAATTATTTATAACTAATCTACTGTGATTTCCGAAATCTTTATTGAAATAGTTATCAAGATTATTGCCTTTACAAAAAATTACTACTTAAAAATCAATCTAATTTACGTTAAAGGAACATAAAATAGCCTCACTAATGTAGCCACAGATGAGTACACAATTCAACCACTTCCCTTCATTGACCATAAAAATTTACAACCAGCATTATTCGCTACAAAAATAATAATAAACCCTTAAGCATATCTCATTATCCATTTTCTAAGAACAAGCTTCCTAATGACGTTTCGACACAGATATTTTTTTAAAATATCATCAAACAAAGAGAAAAAGACAGCAACATTAATAAACTCGAGGAAAACGCTGTTTTCCTTTGTTGAGAACTTGTTGCGTTTCTATCTTAAATTTTGGAGTGGCCGCTTACAAGTAGAAAAACTGGAAAAGTGTAGCGGGATTGTAATACATACGTAAATTTGCTACCAAAGAGTTTTTTATTGCGTCAGTCGCTTGTCACTTTTGTCACAATATATTTCGCCTCATCTCCAAGGTTTAAAAGAGTCGTTTTCTGTGTAAATTAAGGGGAATAATACTGGCTGATATTTATAAAATACGGTGTTACCCACAATGTAACTTTTTATTTGGTCGTTCTGTTTTTAAAAATGCTGTTCTTATTTGCCAAATCATCATTTCTTGTGTATATTTTACAGATGTTCTCACTTACGTTTTTTAGTGCGCAGTCCAATTTGATGAGTTTGAAATTTTATTGTCAACACGGTTTTATGTTTATAAAATTATATACGTGTTGGCGTCAAAAGGCTTCTTAGAATCATTTTTCACGATGCTGCTGGGAATTTCTGTATTTTGAGTTTGTTTATTTTTTAGTTAATCTACATTAAGGCTTTGAGATAATTTACGCTTATGACTTTGCTTTGCTTGTAGCTATGATACATGTTATTATAAAACAATTTAAAGACCCCGTAAGTGCCTAAGAATCACTGGAGACTAATAGAAATAGATTTATAAAACCGAAGAGAACTGAATTCCAAGAAATACACTAACTTAAACTAACTACAACTATTATATTTCCAACTCAGGAATAATATATGTCGCCGCGTAGGCGTGAATTTGCTTATTGTTTATCCTACTTAATCATTTTAATTGTCAATTAATACAAACTCATTAATCCTGTCATCTTTGAGATACCGCTCCAGAACTATTTCGATGTCTAAGTTGGTTTTTGGGTTCAGCGCCATCTATTGGCTTATTGTGGAATCAGTTATTGATTTGTTTGAATTAAGTACATTTGTGCTAATTTCAGTGTTTAATTATTACGAGATGTTTAAATAAAACGGGCACACTTATTGTAGGATTTTTAGATTTGTTCTCATTTTAACTATTGCACATTTGACGAAGTGTTTGATTATGACTTAATGTTATTCTTATTACGTTAAAGTAACAATGGCGGATGTTATAATTTCAATTACCAATAAATAGATTTAATAATTCAATACATTTACTTACTAAAAGTCATAAGACTATTTTACACAGCTATGTAATAATGAGAAACCTTCTGATTAATACGATATTAAGATATTAATATCATCGGAAACTTGGATAGTTTTGTGATGAGATGACTATTTTCATCAGTATCTACCAATAACTTTGTATTTGTGAGTATTGGAGTTGTTTATGTTAAAAAAAATCAACTGAGCAGCATTTTAGTATTGTTTGCTAGATTTATTCAACCATCTAAGTAATTAGTGTCTAAAAAAACACACTAGGGAAGTTCCGCACACTTAGAACGCGCGTACTGTGTGTGTAAAAATGGTAACTAATTTATAAATCTAATTGATTAGATGTTTGAAAAACCTAATAAACATGTACCGCATAAAGTGATTGTGTAAACTATAAAAAGATTTAAAAAAGTATCCTGGAGTTTCTTGCTAGATCTTCTCCAGAGATCGACGAGGGCTTTGCGATCTAACGAGCCACACAATGTGGTTTTAGCTTCAAGTTCGTCTGAAAACTCAAAGTGTCTGTAACTAAGTCAAATAAATACTTTGAGTTTCAATCCAGTGTTGTGTGTTATTTAAGTTCACCCGTTCCTATCAAGAATGAAGGAATTGCCTCCAGGCATTGGAGTTGATGACGGTGGTCCTATAATTCATAGGTGCTTCGACGTGACATATATAATATCATTTATTTATTTCTTATCTCAAATTTACAGACAAAAACTTAAAAACTCTACAGACACAATTGTACAATTAATTTGTGGAAGACTGGTACCTAACCTAAGTTTTTTGCAAAACTTGTATATTAGGTCACCAGGGGTCTGGTAAATAAAGTTTTACATAATAATTGTCAACGAGAGTCGAGCTGATTCACATATAATATTCAGATAAAAGTTTCATACGTTATAATATTACAATATTGCTCATAAATTTCAATTTACAAAAATAAAAATAAGAATAAATATAGTGAAATAAAGTAATTTATTAAGGATACATGTAAGGAAAGAAAGTATGTGAATGTATGTCGTGTGCGGGGTGAGTGTATTTGATTTTGAGTGAGTGTGTGTGGTGTGGGGAAATTGTGTGTACGTTGTACGTGAACATTTTGTTAGGAGATGGTTTTGAAAAGATTTTCAATTTGGGTATAATCTACAGTGATAAGCCAGTCAGTTATTGTTCTTTTAAAAGTTGATTTATTTAGAGTATGAATTGCGATTAGATAATTCAGTTTGTTGTATAGAAATGGGCCAAGAAAAAAAAGTAATTTAGGCAAATTTGGTTTTTACATATATTCCTTCTTCTTCTTCTTCTCATATCAGTATTATGATAGTTATTTTTAAAAGGAATAAGAGAACGTTGTTTAAAAACAACATGGAGAATAAAAAGCTGATGAATTGAGAGGACTTTGGAGGACTTATAAACTTCTACCGTGGGATGACGGAAAGGAAGGAAAAGTGCAACTTTAAGGACTGCCCTTTGAACCCCCTCAAATGATAAAAGGTTAGTTTTAAACGTTCCACCCCGCAAAGTGATGCAATATGTCAGAAGCGATTGGCACAACACACAATAAACAGATAGGTTGCTTCAAGTTAAGGATAGACCGCAGATTTTTAAACACAAAAATAAGTTTCCGTATTCTGCTAGTGAAACAATAACTATGTGCGGCAAAGTTCATTTTGGAATCCAAGGTGACCCCCAAGTACTTAATTTTGTCGACTTTCTGCAACTTAGGACAAGAACAATTACCGTTATGAGGGCCTGTACAGTTGTGAGCGAAAATGGAGAATGGTTGGAGAGATGACTGCGGGCTGTTCCTTAGGGTTAAGGATATAATATTTGATTTTACTGAAAGGTGAGTATATTAGTTCTCAATCAACAGTACAGTATTAAATCCGACTTTTCCGTAGTTTCTTTCTATGAGTCACTACCGAAAAGTGTTATCCGCAAAGGCAATATTGCGTCCGTTTTGAAGAGATAGATTATTCCGAGTTCATTAATATAGACCAGAAATAACTTGGGCCCTAGGATGCTTCCCTGAGGAACGAAATGCTACGGGAAAGGTGTCAGTAAAGTGGTTATCAATTTTAACAACTTGCTTGCGGTTTGATAAGTAATAGAATAGAATACAATATAATTTATTGTATACCATGAAAGTTACACATCTATTTTATAAGAAAAATTTAATTATACGGGTACAAAGGCGGTCTAATCGCAGACAGCGATATCTACAAGACAATCTTAATCTAATAACCGACCGTAACCGTAATCTTTGAAGAGTGATAACAGATTTCCACGTATGTGAAGGTTTTCAAGCTTACGTAGCCAGATAAGAACCGACACTGAATCAAAGGCTTTGGCTAAGTCTAAAAAGATGGCTTTTTATCATCCATGTTAGATACAATAAAATTTGTCAGCTCGTGCACAGCCATGGCCGTCGATTTTTTTGCACGAAAACCGAACTGATACTGGACCAGCAGGTTATTTGACTCTATGTATTTCACTTATCTGTTGTTCAATAGCCGTTCCAGAATTTTTGATAATGTAGGCAGAATAGCTATTGGTCTATAATTATTAATACAGTGTCGGTCCCCACTCTTGTGAATGGGATGGATAAGTGCCTTTTTAAACGCAAGTGGATAGGTACCAGATTCTATCGCCAAGTTGCAGATGTGAGTAATGGATAGTACTATAAGATTCTTATGTGCAATAAAGAAATATTGTCGCAGCCCACGGCATAGTCGCGCTTGAGAGAGGAAACAATGGCAGCTACCTCGTCCGCAGGATAACCATGGTATGGGAAAAGGTAGGTAGGTGGGTACTAGTAGGGGGGTAATCATGACGCCGCTGTTGGGCGGTTATTTTATTATCTAAGGTTGCGCCAAAATTGGCAAAAAAGTGGTTTATTTTATTTAACGAATGGACTGGTGGAGCTTGTGGGCTTATTAACTCAGTATGAGATGACTTAGGTCTTGATCTGTTTGAGACTTTATTTATTACTTTCCAAAGGCGGTGGTTGTTCTTACCCGCCTTTTTTAGTTCATCTCTTTCAAATTCCGTTTTTACTTTTTTTTAAATTTTGTTGCTGTAGCCGTGCCGTACCTTGTGTATGTTGTCTTTAGTATTAAATTGTCAGGAGTTTTTTTTTATTCAGATTGTCTCTGTTTTTTATACATCTCAAGAGACCTGGGCTTGTCCAGAGTTTAATAATTGTTTTCCGCTTGGAGACGGTAATCATTTTAGTGTTTTATCCTACTATAGTTTCAAGAAAGTTTGTCAGCTGCTTCGTTTGCATCAAACGTCTCGAGAACTGGTAGAAAATTACTTTTTTTAGGTCGGATAGTAATCTAGCTGAATTTATTCGTGAGATCATGTGTTTCAAGTGTCTAGGAAAATATTGATTCAACGAAAGTATGACAGTATAATTATCGGTGAGGGTTGTTTGAGCTATGAATACATTTGCGGGTATTTTTTTTAAGAATAACGTAATCTAGACATGTATTTCCATGTGTTGGAATAACGTGTGCCGGTAGCAAGCCGTTAAACTTTTAGCGGACCGTAGGACCAAAATTTAATTCTTCATTCGTACTAGCTTTCTACAAGCTAACGAGGCTTAAGCGATGTATCTAAGCTAAATCCTCCTATACTTTCTTCATCATCATCATCATCATTTCAGCCGAATATCGCCCAGTGTTGGACATATGCCTTCCCCAAGCGCCGCCACACTATCTTGTCTTACTCCTAAATATTTGTTAAATTTGAAAGTATGATATTGCTATTTGATATTTGTTGACACGATAATCAATCACGTCTCAATGCCAGATCTGCATAAAATGGAACACGGGTAGACCATGAAAACAAAGAAAGAGAAAGACAAAAAAATACATTAATTTGGCACACGAAATGCAACACACAATTTAGGTAGGTTTATCTGTTGAATTAAAGTCAGTACCATGGACCGTGGTGTACACATGTGACCAGGAGCATACGATAGTCTTTTCTGGGAAATAAATAAGTGCCCGTGGAACGTATAAGTGGCTTTGTTGAGAGAGAAGGAGCGGGCAAAAGCTGATCATTATAAACGGCTAACGCAAAGTAGCAGGGGCTCGTGTGGTAGATTACGGTCCATTCCCTCTCATAGAGAGGAGGTCTGTGTCCCAGCTGTGGGAACATTAAAAGGCTGATGATGAAGTCAAAGTAAAAATATCAATAAAACAAATTAATAAAACTTTTTGATTCTCCAAGTGGACTTGGAGGATCGAATGGTGAACACATCATTTTCCAGCAGTTGTAAAGTCGAATCCTGTCGAATGTTTATTTCACCAATCGAAAAGGTGAAGACCTTCCCCAAGAACCACATTGATTTGCCGTTTTGTATAAAAATACCAAAAAATCTAATTGCAAGAAACAGTGTGAAAAAGGGAAACTACACAAAACATTAGGATATGTCAAGGTACATACACTAAACAATGAAACCACCCAAAGAGGGTCAGTAGTACTGATTGTCAAGCGGAATTCTTTGTTTCCATTAATTATCCCTTATCATTATTGTTTTAGGGACCCATGCTGTCAGCCATTGTTGTTTAAATTAAATCAAATGGTACTGTTGACAACACTGGACAAACAAAAGACAAGACCACCTCTTGTCTTTTGTTTGTGTCTAAATCTGGAATTCTGTTTGTTATTTTAATAGGTATGTATAATAAACACAGCATCTTTGTATCTCTGAAGTTGGCTGCAAGACCCTGCGCAGTAGCTATTTTTGGGTCAATGTTGAAGGTGAAGATAGCATTGTATCCTAGTGCCTCTTTCACTCGCTTAAATTTGTCACATCGTCCTATCTCGCTTACTCTATGCAGTATACTCGATGACAAGGATGGAGTACAAAGGAGAAGATATGTGGAAGTGCGACAGGATTTACCCCTCGGGACAATATACTCAAAGCATTCACGCAGGTATTGAGGAGAATTAGGATTGTGTAGGAAAAGTCCGACACATGGACGTATTTGCGGATGCCAAAAATAAAGCAGATTGACAAGTTCTGCAGTGGCTCGAGTTTATTTAAGAGTACCTCCGTTGCATCTAGAAAACAGATATCCGCATAGTCTATAAGCGGCAGAATAAGAGACTGATCAAGAGTGACCTTAGTATGAAATGGTAAGAATTTTTGGAATCGTATAAGAGACTGAAAAGAGTAGAAAACCCTCCTACTGAACCTCCAACGAGAGGTTATCTATATGGACGCCTAGGTTTAACGCGTTTTTCAAATAACATAATGGACACTGAATCATACAGTACGGGCGGGAGAGCTTGATGATTAAAAAGGTTGGTATCTACCACCAACAATGAGCGCTTGAGAATTAGGTTAAGTAAGAGTACAAAAGGATTTAGCCCACTTGGTGCATCTTTCAAACTTGTAAGTACCATGTAGTGAAGCCGGTTGCAGACCAAGAGGTAAGCTAAGTTAGTTAAACTTAGGTCCTATTGCTGAGATAATTTTTCATACTCAAGTGCAGCAGACTGCAAACTGCACAGAACTATTAGTGGAGCGCCGTAAGATTTATACCTCGGAATCCAGGGCCAGTCAATGAATCTTTATAAAAACTTTGGAAATGTGTTTTCAATAGTATATAAAAAAATTAAAAAAAAAAAATTGTGCGATCTCAATTTTTTTTTGTTTTTTTTTTGATTTTTTGGAAAAACGTTGCCACACACTAGAAATTTCTTTCTGTATCGTGGGTGCGTTTACAAACATATAATATATATTCACATACACAACACCGGATATCTTTGCATTTTTGGTTCTAAGACATGCCATGTTTCCTCACGATGTTTTCCTTCACCGTTTTGAGAGCAGTGGTGATGAAACAATTTACACAAAGTAAAGTGCCTGCCTGGGTTCGAATCCACGACCCACAACTTGTAACATGCAAAACAGGATGCGGAGCATCGGAGTTGTGGTTTAAAATGCACTGCTGCTTGCTTAGAATGCAATGGTGACAGCTGTACTAATCCTTTACCTACAATCTACATCAACGAGATCGACGACGACGACAATAATGAACAATAACGTAATAATGTATATAGTTGAAGATATTTTTTTTTTTGTAAATCGTTATTTTTTGCGAAAATCTAATAAA
The DNA here is from genome assembly GCA_947562075.1 of Orthosia gracilis. Lineage (NCBI taxonomy): Eukaryota > Metazoa > Arthropoda > Insecta > Lepidoptera > Noctuidae > Orthosia > Orthosia gracilis. Next base: position 34,047,698 of record OX387266.1, read on the forward strand.
TTAACATTAAAGTTACTACGCAAATATAATTTATTAAATATAAAATTTAAATCTTTACTATAAACATTTTATTCCCCCTTCCACCTCTTATTTTCCAGTAAATTGTTGTTAAAAATTGTTGTAATCGAGATCGGTCAATTTTTATTTTAAACTTTTTTATTAGAGCTTTTAATAATTCAGTAAAACACTCGTTATACAGATTCATTGACTGGCCCTGGGTTCCGAGATTTTACAATTTTTATGCCTTACGGCGCTCCCTTATATGTATTACCTCAGTTATGCGAGCTGCACTAAACTAACTTAGTTTAATTCTTGGTCAATGTCTCTTGCTTAACCGGCTTAATAGTATTAAAGTGTTGATCATATTTGAAATGATAATGAACAAACTAATCTACTCGAATCGGTTATATCAGGTACATCTATATTGGCCAAAAATAACGTATTCCTTTGTTTATAAATAAAACATTGTCTTCTATTTCCAGATCGTACCCCATCAACGCCCAAGCGGAACATAAGATAAGACGTATTTCCACACTCATCGTTAGAAATACAGCCACATTATACCGGCGGGAGGCTGCGGGGGTAAGATGATGTGACGGAATTACCAACCTGTGGCTTCTGTTGTAGAAAACATAATAGAGTTTGTTTTTAATTCCGTATGTGTTGTTGAGATCAACAAGCGGTGTAATGGCATTTATACCTTTACGTTTTAAGGCTTATTGTTCAATAGTCTGACAAGCTTGAACACAAAGGTTGTTTGACATATTTTCTGAAAATAAATTTATAAAGTTATCCGAACATTGAAAAATCGGCTGTTAATCGTGTCACTCTCTATTTGATTCCTGTAGTGGAATAACCGAATAAAGAATTTACTGCCACCATATCTAAGTAATCTAAATTTATATAAGTATCATAACGAAACATTTCCATTTGTTTGTTTGAGATTATCTTCGTTAAGGGTAGTCAGAAGCTTGAGATCTGACACCAGTCTTGCCAAGGAGTACCGTGTTACCCAGTTACTGGGTTGTGGAGGTCAGATAGGCAGTCGCTCCACGTAAAACACTAGTGCTTAGCTGAATCCGGTAAGACTGGAAGCCGACCCCAATATAGTTGGGAAAAGGCTAGGCAGACTGACTGTTTGAGATTATCTCTAGAAGTAAGTACCAATTTATCCATTCACGAAAATTCACTGATGCATTATGTGCGCCGGAAGGGGGGTGCAAGGTATTGCACTTAAACGCCCTTGGCTTGCAATAAAATATACATACTCATTTAAAAAATCCAGGGCGATGCGCTAAAATTTACGAGCTCGTTTCACTTGCTCTTGAATTCTTAAGCTTCATTTCTCAAACTTTTCTGCATAATTCGACAAAGTTCTATCTCTATAGATAAATCTCCAAATGAAAAATATCCAAAAGAAATGGGCAAAGAAATGGAAAAAAGAAACCGCATCCTGTTCGAGGCGATGTAACCCCTAGTTCTGCCGGCGCCCATGCATACCATCCCTAAGCATCATAGATTAATTTTATACCGAAAAAATGTAGTGATTCTAAGGGTTAGAACACGGGAGCGAACTTAGTAATCGTACTAATATTATAAATGTGAAAGCTTGGTGTGTGAAATGTGTATGTGGATGTACGTTTGTTACTCAATCACGCCAGAACGGCTAAACGGATCTGGATGAAATTTGACATAGACATAGATTATAGTCTGGAATAGCACATGTACTTTTCATCCCGGTATAATGTTCCCTTGGGCATATTATTCACGCGGGCGAAGCCGTTAGCAGAAGCTGGTGAAATATAAAGCAAAAAACCTCATTGAACTGTAGACAAAACAGGTCCTATCTGACACTATACTCGTACATTTATGAGTCTCATGACACAAAAAGTGATGTATTACCAACCACCTCATTTTCATAGTTCATTACATTCATAGGTCAAGAAAAAGCTCGCCTAAATAACCTAATTCCTTTAACAACAGTCCATTAACCTCACTTTTTTATCGTGGGCATAAACTCAAGTATATTACTGAAAATGGTCTTAGGGTTAGATAAGCAAACTTTGAAAGTAGGGCATTGTGGGTGCATGAGTAATTTTTGCCGTACACTCTACTAACGACACCGATGTTCGTTCGTGTTGTGTATCGCAGAGACTAACATACAGGTTTGTATATGTGCTAACAAAAAGCCTGGCTTGAAAGAAAAGTGTCAGGCAAATGCGCACGTGTTTTTCTGGGATTCTTTTCTTTCAGTGTGACTGAAGAATGTTCCATTGTCAATGTTGGGACAAACAATAAGCGATAATGAGTGGGGCTAATGAAGTCGTACAAAAAGGTTAATATGATTATTGTCATTGCAGCCGAAAGATGCTGATCCGCTGGAAATAGGCCTCTCCCAAGTATTGCCACATCTACAGGTCTTCAGCTTCTTGCATCCAGCGGATTACCACCACCTTCGCCAGGTTATCGGTCCACCTTAAGATAGATCTATAAATTAGATAAAACCAACATTCTAAAAGAAACACCACAGTTATAATGAACAATTCATAAGTTTGAAATAATAGCTACGGCTTTTAGATCACTCTTGCACATCACTTTTTTAAATGTAGGGATGCATTTTTAATTGCCCACTTCTTAGGGGCTTTCCACCGCTTTGTCCGAAAAACGGTTACTTTCATAAGCATACTCCTTAGTAACGGCTAGATTAAAAGGTTTAAAAATATATTTATTATTGATTCAAGTACATTTTTTGTGGAAAATGGATTTCTCTTGTAACTAATAGTTTTGCTTTAAAATAATAATTAACATCACGATATTATTTCGCTACTTTTGGATACCCCTCCAAAACTTGGATGTTTAAAAATATTTTAAAACAGAATAATTGATGGCTAGAATTTCTTCCCAGGAAATAGCATAAATGTAAATCAAAGAATATTTTGCAAAAAAAATTGTCCAAAAGGAGGTTCAATATTCTGGCTCCGAGTGGCCGCACGGCCAGTACTGCGTTAATATTGGGAAATATATACGCCTTAGTCTTCCTTTAACTAATTTTAATATTGCTTAGATTTTTCTAAATTCTACTTTTGGCTTGCCATGCACACATCCATTTGCAAATAAAAGTAATTTCCCAAACAATACCGCTGCTCACGACCCGATTCCATTAAAACGAAATCAAATTTTCTTTTTATTTGTTCAGGAAGTTAGATACGCTGAAAATCAATTGAGTGGTCAACCCTAAGGGAAATGATCGCTTGCCAAAGTAAATATATTTGCTTAGGAGTAACACTAACATTTCCTTACGGTTTTTGACCTTTAGTCGTATGCGACAAGACCCATTTTCAATGAATACAATAGTCTGACAGAGTACGATCTTATGTCCCAACTAAATGTCGACGCTAGGTTGACTTTGGACCTCCAACATGGTGACCGACTCTTGAAAGAATTACTTTCCGATGATTTTCTGCTTACATGAAATAATCTCTTCTTGAAATCTCTTTGCTGGCATAATTATGATTTAAATTAATTTAATTTAGTAGTTATGTTATCTCATGTAGATATTCAGCCATGTTTCATATCGCATTTTTCTTACCTGATAAAAATTGTCTCAATGCTAAATAACTACAAATATGTAATATTATAAAACAAATTCCCCCGCCGCGTCTGTCTGTTCGCGATAAACTCGGAAACTAGTGAACAGATTTTCATGCAGTTTTTATCAATAGACAGAGTGTTACATGAGGAAGGTTTAAGTGTGTAATTGGTTAAGGTTTTAAATTGGTTGAAATATGACGATAATGTTGAAAATGTCGGGAATTTAGAGTATCCCGACACGGATAGGTTAGGTACGAAGGGGATGACGGAATTTTTTTAATTTTTTTTTGACGGAATTTTGCGTAAATATAATTAGGTTAAACAAGAGTATGCCATGTTATATTATGTCTTGTAGTGTGCATAAACTTTCTTGGCGTTCGGTGAAATGAAAATATGGTATTTAAACGAGTCGTATAATGAATTTTTCGGAGATGTTATTTCGGTTGAGTGTAATTTGGGTAAAAACATTTCGACCAAATGTAACGTCGGAATAACGAAATAAATCGAATTGATAATAGGTCAACTGATACAGTGGCAGAAGTGACTTCGACGAAGTAAAAAAAAACGAAACGATAATAGTTGAAAAGTTTAAGGTGAAATGAAATTCGGTCAAATATTTTTCGATCTTATAATAGGTAACCGCCTAATCCTTTTAAGATATAGAAAAACAATGTATGGTGGGATATTCCTCTTTTATAGGTTTACAGAAAAGTCCGCAATAGCATATGTAATACGTAAAGCTAGTATACCTATTATTATTTCTAAATAGATGGTCACGTTCAATGCGGTAATAGGAAAACTATTTAGACGGATACAGTGTTAATCCTTATAAACTTAAATACGTTAGTTACCTTAAGAATTTCATGCTCGTTATGATAATCCTGTACACCAAATAATTTAAATGAATATCTTAGGACTTACGGCAAAGTTAAAACTAAAGTGTAGTTCTTACACCGATGATACGACCCTACGACAGAAAAAACATGTAGGCATAAATGCTCTACTACCCGTGTGAAGCCGGGGCAGGTCGCCAGTAATTTATAATTTATGTATTTAACACACTTATTGCTAACAAATATAAGTGCATTCCTGGCTCTTGTACTAGGAAACCCTGTATTACAATAGCCAAAAAACCTTGATGGCGAAACTTAGCGATTGACATCAAAGCTACTCTCTAATCTGGAGAAAATTAACATAGTTGGAGAACTATGTTAATTTTCTATCACCCATTAGAAACCGCGTTAGTCCCCCATAATGACCATGAAACTACCCACAATATCAACTGTTATTTCTAGAGCAACGAGGATCCCAGCCATGATATGCCAATGCCATAATGATTCCGTTGTAAGAGAGAGACAGAGCTACACAGGATAAACAGTACTATCCCTTTTAAGGGTTCCGTAGTCATCAAGGAACCCTTATGTCCGCAGCTTAGCTCAGAGACTATAAGTACTAGAAAGCTATAATTCGGCATGGATATGTTACCGTTAAAACCAGTTTTCAGATTGAATGCGTACCTATTTAGCAAAAACTCGTTCTAACTAGGGAATTAGAACTAGTGATCGAATCAGAAATGTAGACATCCGCAAAAAGAAAAAGAAAAAGAGAGAGCCAAAAGAATTGCCAAACTTAAGTGGCAGTGCTCGCAGAACGGGTGGTCGATGGGGCTGAAAAATTCTGGAGTGGCGACTGTGAACCGGAAGACGCTGCGTTCGAAGGTCTATAGTGGTTACACCGAACATCGTACCGGAACACGGGAGGTACGTCTTTGTCTGGTGGGTTATCGCAAGCCTTCGGCTGAAATCTATCACCAGTTCGTGTCACCTGATTAGCATTACCCGGTTACCACGTGTAGGGTAACAAAAGAGGTACTCTTCTACGGACACGGGTGACTCAGCTCCTAAAAATAAAGATGGAAGTAACACGTCATGGTAGGGGCAGTACTTGTTACAACGCTTTCACCGAAATTTAATTCAGTCGCTGTTGACTTAGGACTAAAATGGCGTACTATGAAAACAGACGGTTATATACTACATTTGTATTAGTTACGTAGTAACTGACTTAGAAGCTTTTACGTTTTTTTTTTGTGAAATGAACTGAGGCTGTGGTTAAGCTGAGATTAGGAATAAAAGTTTCTAAGATTGAAACATAGAAAAAAGATCTAAGTCCTTATCCTAAGGGTATCTTAAATGAAGAATACTTCAAATATTTTAACGCGGATAATATTTTTGTGTTCATCAAAAATCTAAAGGTACATCTATGTATGCATTTCTAAAATATTGATTTTAAACCCGTTTAATTGTTTTACTATAATTAAACTACTCGGCCAACAAAATATGTTACATCAAACAAATTCCAAATTAACACCAAGATATAACACTTTTTTATTATAGTGCGCTGCAAATATTCTATTGTAACAATAACTATTTTATTCTTCCCCAAAAAATACTGATCGTGCACCAAATATTCCTGCTCGGGAGCTTAGGGCACCCCGACACGGACAGGTTAGGTTCGAACGAGATGACGTGAGCTGAAGTGAGCGAGCAAAGCGAGCGAACTCAGCTCCCGTCATCTCGTTCGTGTTAGGTTACTTTAGACCCTGCGGACGGAAATAGGAGCCCCGCGCAGCGGGGCTCCGTCGACTATGTTGCCAAAGTACTATACATTTTGCAGTGCATTATCTGAAGTAAAACTAAAAAAATAAATGCTTGTTTTTAAAATTAGGTGTATTACTATTTTTACAAATTTGCAACAGTTGTTAAATAGATGCTCGTTATGACATATTTTAATGAACATATTTTGGTGCACATTCAGTATATTTGGTGGAACACAGACAAAATTAGGTAAATGAAATGGGAATAAATTGAAGTACTTTTAAATACCATCCTTTTAACGCAGATTAATGTACCTGCCTTAATTTGTTTTGTAGACATCGCCTAACTTTGTCGATCCTAATTGCGTCAAAGAATCTTGGATAGACTTTTCTATATAATAAAATTACCTATTAAGACCAGCTAGTTGATAGATATATTATTATGTTGCCACTTTTATATATAGTAATTAATTTACTCTAGTTTAGTTGAAAAAAGAAGAAAGCAAATATATTTTCTAGTGAACAAAAAATTAAACATTAATCTATACTAATATTATAAAGCTGAAGAGTTTGTTTGTTTGTTTGTTTGAACGCGCTAATCTCAGGAACTACTGGTTGGAATTGAAAAATTCTTTTTGTGTTGGATAGCCCATTTATTGAGGAAGGTTATAGGCTATATAACATCACGCTACGACCAATAGGAGCGGAGCATAAATGAAAAATGTAGCAAAAACGGGAAAAAATATTCCTTTTTGAGAGTTTCCGTTGCGTGCGCTGCGTAAACGATTTAGATGGGTAGGTAGGTAGCCAGTTGACGGGAGCGAAGCCGCGTGGGAAAGCTAGTAAAAAATAAAACCCCGTGCGAGACCAAAAAGAACATGCAGCACCAAGTGCATCTATATCCAAAACAAGCTGTCCCACGCGGCTTCGCTCCCGTCAACTGGCTACCTACCTACCCATTTACCCTACCTACCCTACTCTACCTACACTACATACATGATTGTTGCGTAATTTTAACCGCTTACGCAGCGCACGCAAGGGAAGCTCTCAAAAAAGAATATTTTGCCCGCTTTTGCAACATTTTTGCTTATTTTTAGCTTATTTTATTCACTGAAAACAGTGAATAAAAAGCACTTTTAATCACTGTTTTGGTGTTTGAATTTAGAACATACCTATATGTATTTGACCTCCATCTCAATGCAATACATCCTACTTGCGCATAAAATACTCGATACAAACTTTTTGTGCAAAGAATATTCGAATTTCAAACTCCTTTGTCGATTTAATTTTGAGTTTGTTTATATTTAGGATTTTGATAATGATTTTATTTTGGTCTAGGATGTTTTGTGAATACTTATTTGGATTGTGATTCTAATATTAATTGCATTGGTGTTTAATTAATTATAATTATGTAAGGCTTGTGTTTAAACACCGCCCAAAAAAGTACCTATTTTACTACCAAAAAAATTCTAAACGGTTACCAAAATGGATAAATGGTCACCAAATAACGTTTCCTAAAATATTATGAAATAAATCCATTTTTTCGTATTATTGACTGCCAAAAAAATATATGGACGCCTTTAAAATACACTTTAGACCAAATATTATATATTGTCACTACTTAGATGTTACCAATTATGTAATACCATGACTTCTAATTTGGTCATTTTTGTTAGGCTAAAAAAGCTAACGATCGCTAGAATATTTCCCAAATATCAATTAATATACTGGGGTTCCCAGACGTACGTCGCTTATTTATCGTTATATGGAATTCGCTAAATATATTGAGGTTCAAGGTTCAAGTACGATTAGTACTCTGGCAACATAGTCGACGGAGCCCCGCTGCGCGGGGCTCCTATTTCCGTCCGCAGGGTCTAAAGTAACCTAACACGAACGAGATGACGGGAGCCGAGTTCGCTCGCTTTGCTCGCTCACTTCAGCTCCCGTCATCTCGTTCGAACCTAACCTGTCCGTGTCGGGGTGCCCTAAGCTCCCGAGCTCGCTTCGCTCGCTCTTGGACTAATTCGTTAAAAACACGAATACACCCGGACGCCGCGCATTTCTAGTCGCACGACTAGAATTTTAAAATCGGGAATGGAATAATCACAATCCACTTTTTGTAAGCTCGTTCTGGATTTTATTATTAATCAGAAAAAAATAAGAAAAATCATAATCACTGGATCAACAAAGCTTTTTTGGTTTTAGCTGGCCGCCCTCTTTTTCTCTTCTCGCCAATGGATGACGACTTACTATTTTGGAGTAAGATTTTTGGTAGTAATATTAATCTTTGAGTTGGATAGAATTTGGTGACCGTTGATCCATTTTAGGAACCAAAAATAATATTTGTGCGAGGTTTGCGATTTTTCTGATGTTATTTTATTTATTTTGGATCATAATATTATATACTTTAGGGCCCTTTTAATAAAGTCAATTGATTTTTTTTGGAGTTGTTTATTTTTTTTGGTGCCTAAGCTTAGAGTCTTAAAAATATTTTTGGTGACCGTCTAAATTATACCCATTATGTAACTTAAGGGAGGTGGTCACTGGCCTCTGAAACACAGCTGCTGTTTAGGTAACTCAAACTCAAAGGCTCAGCTTCAATTTACAAAAAATGTGAAGCCCTAAGGTTTCTCATTTGCTGTAAATTTTGAAGGTAATAAACCATTTATTTATTTATTATTATTACTTGTGCTTTTGGCTTAAATCCTTCTTTTTCTCGAAGTCATGGTATAAAATATAGTATGCAACTCTTGAATAAAACGGATTTATATCGAGGGCCATGAATCACTCGCGTCGTTCAGGATTCTAACACTTGAATGACTCGCTATGCTCGTGATTCAATCATCATGAATCACTCCCTACGGTCGTGATTCAGTTGTTAGAATCCTTCACTTGTTCGTGATTCATCTATGGCCCTCGCTTTAAAACCGTCCTTTATTCACTAGTTGCATAATATACTATAATACAACAAACAAAACATTTATTTATTTCTTTCTTTACTCATTAATTATTATAACACCTTTACAGAAACTTTCAAGGATAGTTCAATTACGTAACCATGAGGTTGAAGCTTTTCATTGTCCTTTCAATAAATAAAATGAAAATAAAACCTAGGTATGTAAAAATCGTAGCAGGAAGCGTTCTGTAGGTTCTGCGTGCATTTATGGATGTATGTAAAATCTAGGTAGAATTTTGCTATTACACAGTATTTTTCAAAAAATGAGGGTAACCGAAAATTTGGGGAAGGTAACACCACCTGTATTATGAAAATTGATTTTGATAGTTGTTTTTTATATTTTTGATAGGTTATTTTGTTCACATTCAGATTAATTCCTGGTAAAGACGACACTTTAGTACGATGCAATGTGGAAATGATACAGTTTTTAACCGACTTCGCAAAAAGGAGGAGGATATATCATTGTGAGTACCGTTTTCACAGTGTGTGATTACTGCAAAACCACAAAGTTTGTAGTTTTGCTTCATAATGTTGTAATTTGGCACGATCTTCTTGTAAACCACATGAACAGGCATATAAGTATTTCGAAATAATATACTAAGTTAAATAATCTATTATGCAAAAATGAAAATATCAAAATCAATAGCTCGACGTACACGTTAACGTTGCGATATCTTGTCGTTTTTGGCTAAGAACGACATCGTGATGTTTCTTCACATCTTAGAATTTACATAACATATAATATAATAAAGCCCCCAATAAAAAGTCAAAAGTCAAATATATTTATTTCAACCAGTTCATTAAGCGGCACTTTTGAACGGCAACAATTAAAATTTACAAGTGTTTACAATCCACTTCTAACAGGTTTAACCATTTTTCTAATTGGATTTGTGAAAAACAATGTACAGCGCAAGCAATCTGATAGCTCAAGTACCACGATAGTGACTGATGTAAAAGCATACCACATACAAAACTTTTTTTGGGATACCAGTTTAGAGTTCTGCAGATTTATAATAGCCAGAGTCTATGTAACTTACCTGTACAATCTAGGCGACCTACCTGTATACGTGCTTATCAATTCCAAAAATAAACTCAATTGAATCTTCCCTTTATTTTCACGTTCCGAAAACTGCTTTCAACCATGTTAACAATTTCCATAACATGTAGGACAAGAAAACCGTATTACGTTACACTTATCAAAATAAACGTTCACCTTCCGCCGTCTAGCATTCGCTTCGAGTTTCGCGTGACTCCGGAATTATTACCTGGCTTTATTTCCTTGAATATATTTACAACAGTGCGTGTATGAATCACCGTGGATTGGCCTAATGTATACTGTAATTTATGGCAGTAAATGGAAATAAATTATTTCGTGTGGGAATGAATAGATAGTGTTAATAAGTTCGTTGCACTGTTATTTTGTTTTATAATTCATACTGCATAATGCATACAGTTTCTCAAACTTATTAATAAATAAAATGTTGCAATCGTTGACTTATTATATTAAGGAAAGGGCAAACCGCGCGTTTTTTTTGACGCTACAATTCAGTCAAACTTTGGCTGTCTTCGGGAGTGGTCGTGTTGAGAAAAATTGTCTTATTCCTGCACAGTGAATGCGTAGGTAAACATTCGGACGGCCGATTACTATGTACTATTTAAATCTAAAGTCGTTATTTAACCTGGGGTTGTATGTACCTACTCGTACGTTAATCATAATATGTTTGTCCTTCTAATACTTAGACCACTTTAGTGATCAGTCGTAGTTCATGACAACTAATTTCTTTTATCGGTTAAGCAAACAGATTAGTGTTTGATCTATTACCTGATTGACGTACACGTGATGGATTACGATGTGGAAGTAAAATTAATGAATAATTTAACCACTGAAATAGTATAGATATTTCATCTCAATTTCAATCTATACTATATATATAATAGGAACACGCTAATCTCAAGAACTACTGGTTGGAATTGAAAAAATATTTTTGTGTTGGATAGTCCATTTATCGAGGAAGGTTATAGGCTATATAACATCACGCTACAACCAATAGGAGCGGAGTATCAATGAAAAATGTTGCAAAAGCGGGCAAAATATTCTTTTTTGAGAGCTTCCCTTGCGTGCGCTGCGTAAGCGGTTAAAATTACGCAACAATCATGTATGTAGTGTAGGTAGAGTAGGGTAGGTAGGGTAAATGGGTAGGTAGGTAGCCAGTTGACGGGAGCGAAGCCGCGTGGGAAAGCTAGTAAAAAATAAAACCCCGTGCGAGACCAAAAAGAACATGCAGCACCAAGTGCATCTATATCCAAAACAAGCTGTCCCACGCGGCTTCGCTCCCGTCAACTGGCTACCTACCTACCCATTTACCCTACCTACCCTACTCTACCTACACTACATACATGATTGTTGCGTAATTTTAACCGCTTACGCAGCGCACGCAAGGGAAGCTCTCAAAAAAGAATATTTTGCCCGCTTTTGCAACATTTTTCATTGATACTCCGCTCCTATTGGTTGTAGCGTGATGTTATATAGCCTATAACCTTCCTCGATAAATGGACTATCCAACACAAAAATATTTTTTCAATTCCAACCAGTAGTTCTTGAGATTAGCGTGTTCCTATTATATATATAGTATAGATTGAAATTGAGATGAAATATCTATACTATTTCAGTGGTTAAATTATTCATTAATTTTACTTCCACATCGTAATCCATCACGTGTACGTCAATCAGGTAATAGATCAAACACTAATCTGTTTGCTTAACCGATAAAAGAAATTAGTTGTCATGAACTACGACTGATCACTAAAGTGGTCTAAGTATTAGAAGGACAAACATATTATGATTAACGTACGAGTAGGTACATACAACCCCAGGTTAAATAACGACTTTAGATTTAAATAGTACATAGTAATCGGCCGTCCGAATGTTTACCTACGCATTCACTGTGCAGGAATAAGACAATTTTTCTCAACACGACCACTCCCGAAGACAGCCAAAGTTTGACTGAATTGTAGCGTCAAAAAAAACGCGCGGTTTGCCCTTTCCTTAATATAATAAGTCAACGATTGCAACATTTTATTTATTAATAAGTTTGAGAAACTGTATGCATTATGCAGTATGAATTATAAAACAAAATAACAGTGCAACGAACTTATTAACACTATCTATTCATTCCCACACGAAATAATTTATTTCCATTTACTGCCATAAATTACAGTATACATTAGGCCAATCCACGGTGATTCATACACGCACTGTTGTAAATATATTCAAGGAAATAAAGCCAGGTAATAATTCCGGAGTCACGCGAAACTCGAAGCGAATGCTAGACGGCGGAAGGTGAACGTTTATTTTGATAAGTGTAACGTAATACGGTTTTCTTGTCCTACATGTTATGGAAATTGTTAACATGGTTGAAAGCAGTTTTCGGAACGTGAAAATAAAGGGAAGATTCAATTGAGTTTATTTTTGGAATTGATAAGCACGTATACAGGTAGGTCGCCTAGATTGTACAGGTAAGTTACATAGACTCTGGCTATTATAAATCTGCAGAACTCTAAACTGGTATCCCAAAAAAAGTTTTGTATGTGGTATGCTTTTACATCAGTCACTATCGTGGTACTTGAGCTATCAGATTGCTTGCGCTGTACATTGTTTTTCACAAATCCAATTAGAAAAATGGTTAAACCTGTTAGAAGTGGATTGTAAACACTTGTAAATTTTAATTGTTGCCGTTCAAAAGTGCCGCTTAATGAACTGGTTGAAATAAATATATTTGACTTTTGACTTTTTATTGGGGGCTTTATTATATTATATGTTATGTAAATTCTAAGATGTGAAGAAACATCACGATGTCGTTCTTAGCCAAAAACGACAAGATATCGCAACGTTAACGTGTACGTCGAGCTATTGATTTTGATATTTTCATTTTTGCATAATAGATTATTTAACTTAGTATATTATTTCGAAATACTTATATGCCTGTTCATGTGGTTTACAAGAAGATCGTGCCAAATTACAACATTATGAAGCAAAACTACAAACTTTGTGGTTTTGCAGTAATCACACACTGTGAAAACGGTACTCACAATGATATATCCTCCTCCTTTTTGCGAAGTCGGTTAAAAACTGTATCATTTCCACATTGCATCGTACTAAAGTGTCGTCTTTACCAGGAATTAATCTGAATGTGAACAAAATAACCTATCAAAAATATAAAAAACAACTATCAAAATCAATTTTCATAATACAGGTGGTGTTACCTTCCCCAAATTTTCGGTTACCCTCATTTTTTGAAAAATACTGTGTAATAGCAAAATTCTACCTAGATTTTACATACATCCATAAATGCACGCAGAACCTACAGAACGCTTCCTGCTACGATTTTTACATACCTAGGTTTTATTTTCATTTTATTTATTGAAAGGACAATGAAAAGCTTCAACCTCATGGTTACGTAATTGAACTATCCTTGAAAGTTTCTGTAAAGGTGTTATAATAATTAATGAGTAAAGAAAGAAATAAATAAATGTTTTGTTTGTTGTATTATAGTATATTATGCAACTAGTGAATAAAGGACGGTTTTAAAGCGAGGGCCATAGATGAATCACGAACAAGTGAAGGATTCTAACAACTGAATCACGACCGTAGGGAGTGATTCATGATGATTGAATCACGAGCATAGCGAGTCATTCAAGTGTTAGAATCCTGAACGACGCGAGTGATTCATGGCCCTCGATATAAATCCGTTTTATTCAAGAGTTGCATACTATATTTTATACCATGACTTCGAGAAAAAGAAGGATTTAAGCCAAAAGCACAAGTAATAATAATAAATAAATAAATGGTTTATTACCTTCAAAATTTACAGCAAATGAGAAACCTTAGGGCTTCACATTTTTTGTAAATTGAAGCTGAGCCTTTGAGTTTGAGTTACCTAAACAGCAGCTGTGTTTCAGAGGCCAGTGACCACCTCCCTTAAGTTACATAATGGGTATAATTTAGACGGTCACCAAAAATATTTTTAAGACTCTAAGCTTAGGCACCAAAAAAAATAAACAACTCCAAAAAAAATCAATTGACTTTATTAAAAGGGCCCTAAAGTATATAATATTATGATCCAAAATAAATAAAATAACATCAGAAAAATCGCAAACCTCGCACAAATATTATTTTTGGTTCCTAAAATGGATCAACGGTCACCAAATTCTATCCAACTCAAAGATTAATATTACTACCAAAAATCTTACTCCAAAATAGTAAGTCGTCATCCATTGGCGAGAAGAGAAAAAGAGGGCGGCCAGCTAAAACCAAAAAAGCTTTGTTGATCCAGTGATTATGATTTTTCTTATTTTTTTCTGATTAATAATAAAATCCAGAACGAGCTTACAAAAAGTGGATTGTGATTATTCCATTCCCGATTTTAAAATTCTAGTCGTGCGACTAGAAATGCGCGGCGTCCGGGTGTATTCGTGTTTTTAACGAATTAGTCCAAGAGCGAGCGAAGCGAGCTCGGGAGCTTAGGGCACCCCGACACGGACAGGTTAGGTTCGAACGAGATGACGGGAGCTGAAGTGAGCGAGCAAAGCGAGCGAACTCGGCTCCCGTCATCTCGTTCGTGTTAGGTTACTTTAGACCCTGCGGACGGAAATAGGAGCCCCGCGCAGCGGGGCTCCGTCGACTATGTTGCCAGAGTACTAATCGTACTTGAACCTTGAACCTCAATATATTTAGCGAATTCCATATAACGATAAATAAGCGACGTACGTCTGGGAACCCCAGTATATTAATTGATATTTGGGAAATATTCTAGCGATCGTTAGCTTTTTTAGCCTAACAAAAATGACCAAATTAGAAGTCATGGTATTACATAATTGGTAACATCTAAGTAGTGACAATATATAATATTTGGTCTAAAGTGTATTTTAAAGGCGTCCATATATTTTTTTGGCAGTCAATAATACGAAAAAATGGATTTATTTCATAATATTTTAGGAAACGTTATTTGGTGACCATTTATCCATTTTGGTAACCGTTTAGAATTTTTTTGGTAGTAAAATAGGTACTTTTTTGGGCGGTGTTTAAACACAAGCCTTACATAATTATAATTAATTAAACACCAATGCAATTAATATTAGAATCACAATCCAAATAAGTATTCACAAAACATCCTAGACCAAAATAAAATCATTATCAAAATCCTAAATATAAACAAACTCAAAATTAAATCGACAAAGGAGTTTGAAATTCGAATATTCTTTGCACAAAAAGTTTGTATCGAGTATTTTATGCGCAAGTAGGATGTATTGCATTGAGATGGAGGTCAAATACATATAGGTATGTTCTAAATTCAAACACCAAAACAGTGATTAAAAGTGCTTTTTATTCACTGTTTTCAGTGAATAAAATAAGCTTTTTAGAGGGGGAATGGTATAAAATATTTATTTGTAATTGATACATGTTCATTATTTTTGAAACATGGAATTTTCCTATGACTAACACATATGTTGTATAAAAATAATTATATTGCAATAAATATGTCGCATCATGGCTGTCCGATAGATGCAAACCATCGGGAAGTCAGGATGTATTCCCTTAGGTTAAGACATCGTGTGTGGGCAGGTCGGTGGGTACAGTCGTGAAAATGAAATCACACAAATTATTCGATACACTGGGTTTATTTAAATAGTTCACAGTTACAATCTTGCTTACTTATATTACGGATCGATACTGATTCTACGACGTCTTAGCTCCAATGCGGTCAGTACCCAACTCCTATATTCTGTGTCCCCACCTCGCAAGTCGTTAGAGAAAGCGCGCCACAGCGTAGCTGTTCTTGATTTGCCGACAGGTGACGTGCTCGTGATTTGTTTTGACGTCCGCACTATTGACTAAACCCGACAAATAATTGAAATTGCTTGTGTATTGTTAAACAATCAACAGAATCCAGTTGACTGTTTGCTAAAGAATTTTTATCAGTGAGGTTCAGTTTGGTCGTTTGGTTTATATTGATAAGTTGGTAGAATATGGCGTTCTGTCTACCCCTGTATCTGTATGTGTAAGTTAGCAATACACTAAGTACTGTGTAAACTAGGTACTGACAGTCTAACAGATTTTCGCTGATGAGCATAATAATATTTCCCAGCATCAATCAAAAGCCTCCAAAATGGAATACCCATTTTAAATATCCAACAAAAGTTAAACATGTCATTATGGACATTTTAAACTCATACAGTTTCAATACAATTTTTTATTAAATTCCACATCGTATCGTAATTAAAACAGCGACTTGCAACAAAGATATGAAAAAAATAATTATAAAATGCCGCGTAAAAGTGATGGAGAAAATATTTCGCTCAACGTAAAGAGATGCTTCGGTGCCTGGTAAAAGCGTGGTATAATATCGAATATTTGTACCTGCTGTTAACTGGTAAATAAGATAAAAATTCTGCGCTACCACGCTGAACTTTCCGAAGTGAACATGATAATATAAATATCGTTGATAAAAGTAGAATGTGTACCTAGTATGCTAGTTTTTGAACTCGCAATTTGCACACTATTAAACTTTTTCTACTTAGTTATACCAACAGGAATATAGCAGGATAGTCATAAGAGATTGTGATAACAGATTAGGGAATATCAGTATGAATACAACACACAATGAGAACTTTCGAAGAAAATGGCCATAAAGTCAGTTTTTCAGGTTAAAGTGAAATAGATTGATTTAATCAATGCGCCGAGACTGGGTAATTTCTTCTGGATCCAGCTTACAGTTATGAACACTGCACGGCAATGTAAACGTTTGATATTTTTTTTACAATTTGATATGACATTTTTATCGATTGATAACCTTCCGTAGGGAATGCAGTTTAGACATCATCTGAGCTCGTTACGAATCCCGAAAAACATTTGCGTCTCACCATCCCAACTCCCTGTGGAATACAAATGAACTCACTGAATCTAAAGCCGAAAGCAAAATATTCTATATCTAACCCAATCCCAAAGGAAACCTAACAAAGCCTTCAACAAAATCTAGGTAAGCATACAGCCTTCAACAAATACATGCGACAAAGGCCCTTCAACAAAGTAAAGAAAGGTAAAAATACCAGGGTAGTGTGTACGACGCGCGACGTACATTTGAGACCATTTGCTTATTATTAAGAGGAGTACCTTGCCCTCAGGACGTGCCTTCCGCTTCGTTTGGAAATTGGGTCGGCCCTCTGCTTTTAAAGTAGGCACCATTATGAAACGGCTTACGAATAAATCGATGACGCGTTTTTCGTCACAAACTGCGTGGAATTGTGATAATAATCCAATTACTTGTTTATTTAATGCTTTTGAATAAGTAAAACCCCCTTTTCGACTATTCTATTCTAAATCAAGAATTGCTCTTTATTAATAGATGAATTCACTCAGTCCGATATTGATCAATAATTTAGTCTAATTCATCACAAAAGTTAAATTTTTATTTTAAACTAGCTGTCCCACGCGGCTTCGCCTCCGTCAACTGGTACCTACCTAACCTATCCTACCTACCCTACATACATGAATGTTGCGTAACTTTAACCGCTTACGCACCGCACGCAACGGAAGCTCTCAAAAAGGAATAATTTTGCCCGTTTTTGCAACATTTTTCATTTATGCTCCGTTCCTATTGGTCTTAGCGTGATGTTATATAGCCTATAACCTTCCTCGATAAATGGATTATCCAACACAAAAATATTTTTTCAATTTCAACCAGTATTTCCTGAGATTAGCGCGTTCAATCAAACAAACAAAATCTTTAGCTTTATAATATTACAGTATAATCAAAAAGAGCGATTTGACGTTACATATCTACTAAGAGTGATGTTATTCAATCTATCGTCATCAGTACGCAACGTATCTATTCGAGTCCTGAAAAATATAATCAAGCTTAATATTTCAGGCAACGTGTTTATTTTTATCTAAATTGGGTTATAAATTACACCGTCGGTCGCCCATTTAGGGGTCTGGGCTCTCGCACACTTTTCGCATTACCTAAATTAATTGTCGCGTCACACTTTGACACAGTTGTTTGACGCCCCCTGCCTATTGACGTCACGTGGGTCACAAAGGGAAAGAAAATTTAATAATTTTTCGCTTTTAAAAGCCGCCTATTTTTTTAAATACCGTGAATAATTTGCTCATATCGTTTAAAATTTTCAGCTGGCGTTCAATGCAAAAGCTGTTTAAAATATACATCGGGATGATTAAGGATCAGGTGATACTCTTAATAAAATAAGGAACAATTTGCGCGATGATTAATACACAGTTTCAGTGATAGCAAAAATGTAACCTGTAAAGCATAAAAGAATAATTTATTCAGGTACCCTTTCAAAAAGTTTTGCATTTTTTATACAAAGTGTGCCCCAGTCTTAAGTGTGCGACGATTTCTTTATTTATGCCAAGTTTATCTAGGCTCTGCAAGCCACAGGTGGACCAGGAAAGCCTTATTGAAAATTTAAATTTAATTTATGCGAAAATACTTTGTGCGAAGCGAGAGCGTGACGTCACGTTCTGCTTCTATATTTAAAATATTTTCTTGTATTTTTTAAGATTTGGGTCAGACGATGTCCTTATTAGTTCATTTTCTTTATCGTTAGTCATGGGGCAACTAAAGGATTTATTAATGGAAAGCGATTCTAATAAATAGGACTAAGTACCATATATATTAGATTTTCATTTGGATTGAAAAATCTTATCAATACTTCCTAAATATTAAGGTCGAAAGAAAATGGGTTTTCCACTGAGAATTAGTTAAGTAATAGGTTGACAACATGTTTCTGTGTCATAATCATTATCATCATTTCAGCTGAAAGTCGTCCATTGCTGAACATAGGCCGTCCCCAAGGTGTCCCGTTCCTCTCGCATCCAGCGGATGCCCGCAACCTTGATCTGGTCATCGGTCCACCTAGTTGGAGGCCTTCCTACTGCAGAACTTTTCAGCCCCATCGACCATCCGTTCTGCGAGCAAAGTGCCACTTAATTTTGGCAAATCTTCGGGTTATATCGGTAACCCTGATTCTCTTGCGGATGTCTTCATTTCTGTTGGTACTTTTTTACTGGTCTGTAAGATTTTTACTGTCGGTTCCGCTTATTTCTTATTCTGAAAAATAAACTTTATTAAAAACAGGGTGTAACAGAAAGGTGCAAACATGTTTTAAATAATGATTCTGGCCATGATTATGAACAACTTTCTCCAAGGGAGTCATAGGCAATTGGCAAAAAAAATTGGATTTGCCAAACTTAGTTGACGTCACGTAACCAAAATTTGTATGGGAGATAAATTTTTTTTTTTGTGTATTGTCTATGAGTTTCTTGGAGGAAGTTGTTTATATGTAGATACATGGAGAGAAACTGTATTTAAAATTAAAATCGCACGTATAGCCCTGAAAAAGTAACCAGCACCCACTACTCTAATAAGATCTGAAAATTAATGAATATTCAGCTCATTACAGCCACTAGTTGCTGCCATAGATACGTCGTCACCGTCTTGGCGTTAATTAAGCTTGCTAGTACCAAATTATTAATCAATCATGAGCCGATGTGCCGGCTAATATAGTATGATGTGTTTGTCTCGTTTTAATTCGTTGTGGCCAGATTAAATACATTTTGAATCTGGTCAAATGGGGTATCCTTGATCCATCCCAAAATCAGTATCAGTGTCATTCCTTGCTTACCTATTTAAAATCGGTTTAAGATTGACAAAAAATCATTTTATACCTTAATTTTCAACATTAGGGCGGTTACGGACTACAACCGATCCGTGTCCGTGAATTTTCGGTTTCCAAGTAGCCTTAGTACTTCCTGTAGGGAAGCTTAAGCACTACATCTGAACTCTATCCGTCATAATTTAGAACATTTTGAACTCGGAACTCAAATCACAAGGATTGGAGGTAGTACGCCGCCCTCACTTATGATTTAAATGACGAAATAAACCTTAAAGCAAGTGATTTGTTCCTTAAGTAATCTCTACAATATAAATACACGTCATAAACACGTCAGGAAAATCTATACTAGTATTATAAAGCTGAAGAGTTTGTTTGTTTGAACGCGCTAATCTCAGGAACTACTGGTTAGAATTGAACAATTCTTTTTGTGTTGGATACTCCATTTATCGAGAAAGGTTATAATAGGCTATATAACATCACGCTACGACCAATAGGAGCGGAGCATAAATGAAAAATGTTGCAAAAACGGGCAATTTTTGCAACATTTTATTTTATAAAATTATTCATTTTATTTTTTTATTTTTTGAGAGATTTCGTTGCGTGCGCTGCGTAAACGGGTTAAAGTTACGCAACAATCATGTTTGTAGTTTAGGTAGGGTAAATGGCCTGTGCCGCCTGTTCACGGAAGCGAAGCCGCGTGGGACAGCAAGTCAATAATAAAATTGTTCATCTTTCAAACTATGTCAAAACTTTTACGAAGTTATTTTATGAAAACATTCTCAAGCTCTTATAAAAGGTCAATTTAAAAGAAAGACAGAACATGCGTATTGTATTTAACTGTAGGTACCTTTAACAATATCAATCAAAAGGAAAACTACTCAATAACAGCCACTTTCCTGTTTTCTTTGGACTGGATGGGACTTCTTTTTGCGCCTACAAACATAGAGCCAAAAATAGCAACCCAGAAATGGCCGTAACCCTATAAATAGAAGGTAAATATGGTAAACAAAGTAAGGATAAAAGGGAACCACACACGAAAAAGAAATTCAGGATTGTTTCCAAAAAGGCCTTTGATTCTTGAACCTTGAACTTAAATAGGGTGCATTTAAAAAGGCCGCCATGTATGAATTTTGCTGTATGTTTGTCAAATAATAACACGAGAGCGTAAATATGGCACATTGAGTAAAAATAAAATGACTTTGTCGAGTCTCGTTTCTGTCTCTTATTCCTATGATAATTAAGTGCGACAGATTCTTTTAGAGCTCAATATATTCTCCAATGTAAACGCGGTACTGGTCGTGCGCCCACTCGGTGCCAGAATATCAAATTTGGACCACCATTTGGTCAGTTTTGTTATCAAAATATTTATCCTATGTAGGTCAAGAAGAAACACTAACCAGCAATTTTTCTGTGTAAAAATATAAAAAAAAAATCCAAGTCATTGGAGGAGTATGCAAAAGAAGCGAAAAAATATTCTATTGTTAATTATTTTTTTAAAACATAAGTGTTAGTCATGGGCAAAATCCATGTTTCAAAAATAATGAACATATATCAATTACAAATATATATTTTTTTCAAGCCTTTTAACCAAGCGATTAATAAGGAGTATACTTTAGAAAGTATCCGTTTTACGGTACTAAAACGGTGGAAGGGCCTTAATCAACGGAAAATCACAAAAGAATTTGTCCCCTGTGCCCGGAAATAGGCAGAAAATCATCGGTTGCCACATTTTACAGGCAAGGCCTGAGGATCAAACCCCAGGATCCCTTACTTCACCGAAACTCTTTGAACAAATACAACTTAAATTCTGGTGGTTCTCTTAATCAACGTCGCAATAAATTCTACGAAATATTTTCATTTAAATTTTGTGAGTCTTTATTGCCTGGTACCTACGTGGAAAGTATGCGAGTCTAATGAAAGGCATTCCTTGGAGTTCTTGTGACGTGCGCTGCTCACTAGAGAGTGTACTGAAAGTTTACTGGTTCACTTTTGGGAGCTTTTGACCGGGTTATAAACGGTATATCTCTTATACGGTATAGCTCTAACAAGTGTTGAACCACTCAGGTAGGTACCCAATTCAATTGCTTTATCTGTACATCTATACATATAAATAAAATTGGAGTGTCTGTTTTTAATATTGAAATAACCGTTTTTTACTAAATGTATATGAATATATATACGGTACATACACCAATATAACATTTTTAAGATTTTTTGTCTGTCTGTCTGTTTGTTCCGGCTAATTTCTGAAATGACTGAACCGATTTTGACAGGACTTTTATTGGCAGGTAGCTGATGTAATAAGGAGTAACTTAGGCTACGTTTATTTTAGAAAAAATCTTTTATTTTAGAAATTTGTTCGCCGGGTCAGCTAGTCATAAATACTTATAAACACTATTTTAGATTCAAAATTATGAGACTGGGAGCGACTAGGATTATGAACTACCTAATTCAAAATCTTTCCGACGAGCTCACATAACTGTGAACAAAGATAGGTACCTATTACGCCTATCGGTTATGTATCTCCCGATAGGTATCGTTCTAATTTACTCTACCGTCTTTTTAACATGTTGTATATAAATCACTTTCACTGTATCAAACATAATTTTAAGTAAAACAACAGTCACAAAAAAAATCAAATTCCCAGTACCCCCACGCGTAACATTAATAAACACAAAAGGCAACATCCAAATCGTGCCCTTATCCAAACAGGTAAACAGGACTCTTTGTAACTTTTTCATACTAACAAGCAATGCTTTTAGTGTGATTATGTCGTTGAATCTTTTGCTTTTTGCTCGGCGCGAGCATTATTAGTAGTCATTCCTGGGTAGCAAGGAGAGAAATTGCACAGTAACGGCTACATAAGTACGGCCTAACGTGTAGACAGTATCTATCCTCGTAATGAGACCATTGTTTGAAATGCGCCGGGATCATAGCTGACGTTTCTATACTAATTAAACTTTATATTCAAGTTGTTTTTCTAAGTAAAAGTTATGATTCGGTTAGCGTTTCTGTTAGCTTTTAAGATAGAGAAAGTTTCTAAAAGATATAAAGTGGCAAAATATCTATGATTCTAACAGAAGTAAAATAAATAATTTAGCTACTGTATTGTAATTTGCAGTTATGAACTTATAATCGAATAAAGTAGACTAACTTTATGAAATAAAGACCCCCGCCGCGTCTGTACCTACGCGATGACTCAAAAACTACTGAACGGATTTTCATGCAGTTTCCCCTATAGAAAGAGTGAGAAAAGAGGAAGATTTATAATTTGTCGCGGGTGAAGCCGGAGTGGGCCGCTAGTAATTCATAAATTAATATCTAATACCAACGGTTCACATATTTCACATAATAGTATAAAAGAAAACGCTACTAATTTTAAATTACCAAAATATTAAAAACAGGGCAAACGAATTACACTCAACACAGGCAATTTTTATTCTGGCTTCAACACAGCAATTAGGGAACGCATTTGCATGAAAATCTCACTAAAACGAGCTGTTGTTGCCGCAAAATATGTAAATTATATTTATTTCACGAAGCGGAGAGTACGCGAATAAAAGGCAAAATACGAATTCGATAATAATCTGTAGAAAGCTCTTGACGAAACAAATCAACATTTCATTCATAAACCATTTTCCTTAAAATAAATTGTAAGCAAGACGTCGTGATGCCACTGTTTGCTTTAATATAAATCGTAGGCGCTCATTTTTAGTATAATAAAGGTGGCTCGCATTAAAACGTAACAACAGAAATGGTTACTTTATATTAACTGCTCGTATTATGATCGACGTAATTATTGTGTAAATAGTTTATTTATAGTTGAATTAATTATTAAGTATGTAATTTAGGCAGTACGTAAATAAATATATAAAATTAAATACAAGCAAAACGCAGTAACTATATTAGACCAGAAATGACACTATTATTTGATAGTTGTAAAATTGAATACTAAATGATTAAATCAATCCTGAACATAAATTGGTAGAACTGACAATCCCAAGGCTCTACGTCTGTGTTTATATATACTGAAAATGTGCATGCGGTATCAGTACCTAACTATGTAATTGAATTTATGTGATTATCGTTCTGTCCATTATACTATTATGAACTTCTAATAGGTTCTATAACACGACTAAGTTCAGCCTGGAAAACATTTTCATTATTGTAACATAAGCAAAAGTTTACAAAATTAAAATGTTCTTACATAATATCGTTATTAATGTAGTGGTGTTGAAGTGAATAATCGAAATAAAATCTTTACTTCTTGAAAAACTTCTTTAATTATTTTTAATCTATCTAACAAAAAAAAAATACATTCTCATCGTACTACAGCCAATCACACATAGCTCGCCATCTTGCTCTTTCCTCTCTCTCACATACTTACTCTCCCGTTCCCTCATCGCTGCATTCATATTTCTAATTTCTTAAAATTAAGATGCGTTCCGTTTAAACATCCTACATTGATGTCCAGAACCGTCTTTTAGGTGTTAAAATTAATCGTTAATCCAAAGTGAAGTGATTTTCACACCTTATTATATGACTAAACAATTAATTCTGATTTGTTCTTCTTCTTTGCGTGCTGATTTGACTAAAATTTTGTCCGAAAAAGAAATGGCCATCTGGATAGCTCTGTCGTTGGCCTCGTTTAACTCTTGGAAAGTGCAGGTGATTGTGAAAACTGGGCAGGAAAGGACGTGGTGCATATCCTGTGAAGGAGCTCCACACTGGCATTGTGTTTGGGATGGGTCTGGGATATCCCATTTTACCAGGTTATCTCTGCAGTGACCAAACAGGGCACGCATCAAGGGCTAACATCCACTTTAGTGCCGTAAAACGGTAACTTTCTAAAGCATCCTTAGTAACGGCTAGGTTAAAAGGTCTGAAAAAAATATATATTTATTATTGTTTCATGTACATTATTTTATAAACATTCTTTTTTCGTATAACAAATAGTTTTGCTTTAAAAAATTAATTAGCAACACGATATTTTTCACAACTTTTGGATACTCCTTCAAAACGACTTGGATGTTTAAAAATATTTTTACACAGATAAATTGATGGCTGGAATTTCTTCATTACTGAAATAGCAAATGTAAATCAAATAATGTTTTGCAAACAAAACTGTTCAGAAGGAGGTTCAATATTGATATTTTGGCTCCGAGCGGGCGCACGTCCAGTGCTGCGTTAACATTGGGGCGTATATATCGCCTTAATTCTGACACTAAGACGATAATGTAGGTGTGCAGACTAATTATTTCAAACAAAATTACGACTATATTTCGTTGTAGCTACTATGAAATATGATTTCGTAGAACTAATGGGTAGTTAGGCACTTCGGTTCTGGGGAAACAGTCAAATAATTCGTAATTACTCGGCGCGGGTGTTAATTAAGTAAATGGCTGACTGGAGCAATTGTAACGCAATCTGTGCAAATCGTGGGGGATCGTGGTCGATCGTAGTGGGGCTGGCGCATGGCGTATGGCGCCAAAGATACGGATCTGGCATGGCGGGCCGAGTGACCGCCGACCGCCGACCCCTGCTCTGCTCATGCTATGTGACGTCATGGCTGAGTAGTGCTGTACATTTGTATGTCGATAGAAATTAAACTTGTCGACAGAAAATACGTTCATTTAAAAAACCTGTTATCCTGTTATCTACGTTAAGTACCCAAATGAAGAAGAAGTAGAAGTTACTTTAAGAAAGAAAGAGAAGAGAAGGGAAAAAGTATTTATTTGCCACAAAACGACATACGTACAAACAAAAACAACAACTTTTTTCATACTAGCCGTGCCCGCGGCTTCTCTCCCATTATCTGACTATCTATGCTACTTAGCTACCTTCCTGTACCTACCCTACTTACCTAGAACTACCTACCTTACTTACCTTTCTAACTACCTAGATCAAGCGTTCACTGCACAGAATACTTTTTAATCTAGGGAGAAGAATATCGACTTTCTACAAAAAAGTAAGAACAGATTTGCTGCGCGCCATCTAGTAACACTCCAGAACACCACACCGAAACGAAAAAATTAAAAACCTTTTTTCTTTTGGAAGTCGGTGTCTTTGGTAGGTACCATTTTTTTTCGTTAAAGACACCGATTTCCAAAAAGAAAGTTATTTTTCACTTTGTCGTATTTTTATTTGAAAGTCAGTAGTATTTTTTTTAAGTTTTTTTATTTTTCACTTATTAGTTGTACCTAATAGACAAGTTCTTTAGTAATACAAATTCTGGCATTATAGCAATGTACCTATTTAACTTCCCAACTAAACCTACTTTAAATTCATCTAACTTTTGATAGAGTGCACCAAATGGGTTGAAACAAAAACTAAGTAATTCTTCAAGTTACGTCATTGTTTGTGCATAAAAGGTATCAACGTTGGTTTTGTACATTTTACGTGATGCGTGAACATATTTGTCTGTTTATATATACAGACAAAAATTCCAAAAATGCTGGAAATGGGTTCTGTTGGTTCTCCTTTGACGCTCTGGCTATTTTTTTATAAATATATTTTCGATGTACAAAAACGAATTTGCTACAGATTTATTATATGTATTGATTACGTTAATTATTAAAATTACAAGTATTATTTGCTGAAATTTAATAACTTTTGTAATTTAACAACAAAAATGATTGGTTAAATATTCCTGTCCCATAATTAAATGGTTTTTATTTTTATTTTTGTTCTATGTTACATACCTACAGTCCTACACTATTTTATATTATATCGATATACCAAATATCGACAATAACACACCACTTCACATATCGTGACTTATATCCGAGTTTGCCTCGGTCGTTATAGGTAGGATGGACGAAATATAGAAATTGCAATCTAAACTAATTATGCAACAACGGCTACTGGTTGTAAATTGTTGTAATTACATTATAAACCAGAATGTTGAAATGCAAGTAAGGACTTGCACAAGATAAATTTTGAAAGCTACGCTATGATATTCCTTTCTAACCCCCGACGGGAAAAGAGGGATGTTAAAGATTTGACTGGTGTTGCTGTGTATCTATGTATCTGTGTGTCTGTCTGTGGCATCATAGCTCCTAAATAAATGAACCGATTTTGATTTAGTTTCTTATCGTTTCAAATGTGACTTTGTCGAAAGTGTTCTTAGCTATGTTTGATTAAAATTGGTTCCGCCGTTCAAAAGTTATCCGAATTTACTCTTTGAATCTGGGTTTTTTCGCAAGATAAGTATCGTGTCATAATTACGACGCATTTCGATAAACTGACGATTGAAGCGTGTTTACTAATACATATAGATATTACATGTAGTTTAAACAAAGGTGCTAATTAAACAGACTTCTTTTTAATAGCATTACTCGCCTCTAAAAGTCTACTTTGCCTTCTAAATTACTAAGTCAGCCACACTTAACGAGCGTCTGTATTGTACTATCTAAGCCACTTGTTATCTTCTATTTAAGCCACTCTAAATACTACTCAGCATGGTGGTTATTTTTTAAGTAAGCAGTAAACTTCTAAAATAATAATATATGACATCAAAAAAGATGTTCTAATAGCTTCTAATTTTTAACTCATTACTTTTAAAATGTAACTCATGCCACATTAATTGATCGTCAAAATTTAGGTAAAATTGTCATCAAATGTAAATTATGGTCTCTAATAATACTATTAAGGGGAGACAAAATAAAAGACTTTATTTTTGAAAAATCAATTTGTGTAATGAAAAACCATCATTTTACTTATTGTAAATAATAGAAACGTAGTAGGTGTAGGCACTTAAGTAAATTAAAGGTTGTAAAAATAATCTAAAAAATATGATAGTTTTTAAGCAACTATTTCTGTCCGCAGGGTCTGAAGTAACCTAACATGAATGAGATGACGGGAGCTGAGTTTGCTCACTTTGCTCGCTCACTTCAGGAAGGCACTGGAACTCAGGAATAAAACAATTTTGTTAATAAGTTTTTTATAAGCTAAACTATCGCTGTGCGCGAGTGCCACGGACTTTTCGTCCCGTTTAGTTTTCATACCTTAAATTACCATGAAGATCATTTATAGTCAAAGTACATCTCATGACACACGACTAGGATGCATTGTTTTATATCTGAGTTCCAGTGCCTTCCGGCATCATAATCAGAATCATTTCGATGTTACCATTTTCATTAGTATACTTTATTTATAAGTATATGCTTCATCATACTCGGTTAACCAATTGAGATATCTTATACCCGTGATATATTTTTCATTAAGGAGTTCCAGTGACCATCTGTGGTCTTCTTCATCAGTTTCACTTCACAAAATGATATATTCTGAGCGCAATTGATTACATTGTTGATGAAAATACAAAAATCACTATAAAATACAAAAATCACTAATATTTGAGGAGTTCCCTCGAACTCCATGAGATCCCATCATCATATTCTAACTTGGTGGCAATGGGACCACCTCGGAAGTATATCCTACCAAACACAAAAAGGATTTTCTAAATCAAACATACAAAAAAACATACAGTCGAATTGAGAACCTCTTCCTTTTTGAACTCGGTTGGGAAATGAAAAAGATCTTTTGTGCTGAAATATGTAACAACATATTTTAGAACAAAAAAACTCTTTCTTAATTCTACTACATAAGTATTACTATAGATATGTTTGTATATTCTCATAGGCAGATGTTGAGAGCGAGCTAAGGTAATCTTTAATTCTCGAGTTCTAAAAGGCTTCATTTGCCGTTCACATACTTAATTAAGTCATTAAATAACAAACCTACGCACACGACAACTAAAAACACACAATGATACATTCAAAGAATAATAACACCCGATTACGAACATAATTTTAACCCTAGGTTACCTAGCTTAGAACGGACCGCTCCAAAACATTCCTGGGACCTGTATAGGCAATAAAGCTAGGTAATTACGAAATAACTTGGACCTGTATTTGCTGCGGGACTATTTATTTAATCACTTTGACGGGGAAATAATGGAGAGGGCAAGCACGACGGGCGCCCATCAAAATTGTACGAGGCCAATCTATCGCGCACCGTGTTTCTATGATGGGACCCCTGTACCATAGTGTGGGGATTAAATAATTTCCGTGCTAGCCTGTAACGGGTTTAGAATAACCTGGACAGTTATTTGGATAAACTGTGCTGATAATATTGTGGGGAATTCTAACTTTGGTGCAGCTCCTGAATAGCAGCTTATGATAATCAGATTTGAAAATGAAGATATAAGACTATGCATTTCGAACATCTTGGAAGAAAAGTAAGCTGGTGACTTCGTCGTGTTACAGTTACATTTATAACTTGTGAAAATTTAGGCGCCATTTAAATTATTAAGTAGGTATGGTACCTACTTAAATTGGTTTTTAACATTCACCCATAGTCTAACCTTACTATGCTACATTGTTATTGCTGTGGTACATAGAAAAAGTTAATAAAATCAAAAAACCCGTCTGCTTATGTGCGAAAAACCGAACCAAAAAGAAGTAAACAAGAAGAAAATCATGCTGTGCTGTCGGCGGATAAATATTCGCGAGCCGGCTGACCAAATCTATAAATATCCTCCGACAGCACAGTATGATTTTCTTCTTGCTTACATCTTTTAGGTTCGGTTTTTGATTTTATGAACTTTTTCATTTACAATTTTTTTCGAATTATTTTTATACATATAAGCTATATAATATTTTTGTAATCACTTCTAAAACCCTTCATTATGATACCCCCGTGATAGGTTTGGAAGAAAAAAAATCGGAACCTCCTCAATATTGCGCCCAAAGTCTGCCATGTTTATTTTTTTTTAACGTCACTTATCTAAGAACTCTTAGGCGGCCAAGACCTATCTATAAATGTCTTATTTATAAAAAATTGTCTAGCGGGTTGAAAGATATGAGCTAATAAAAAATATTACATACATACAAGATACGCGCGAAAAACATAATCTTCTCCTTCCAGCCGGGTAAAAAAATAGTAATCCTTGTTAAACTAACCGGTTTATCACCATCTATGTGTACCTAATTTATTACCAACTTTCCAAAACGGAGGAGGTTCTATTTGTTAATATAATCCTAATTATTTTTGCTAATTTTAATCATAGTTTTAAATTTAGAGTGCCATTTCAACCTATCGAACGATCGATTCGAGTGCTCTCCTTTCTGTTTTCGTACTAAACTTTGACGACCATGTATCAAAGATACGTCCAATTTGTGTAATGGATGGAAATAGATGTCACAAACCCGTAACCCGTTCTTTAATGCATTTCCAATAGTTTGATCACTGTTATGGATTTAGAAAACCTGGTCAATTATTTTGGATAAACAGCACTGATAACATTGTGGGGGATTCTGATAATTGCTGTTAAAATTGTATAGTAGATCGAATTTGGTGAAGCTCCTGTACTGCAAAATGTACTGTGATGATTTGATCTTTTGCAAAATAAAAAAATACACTAGCATCAAAAATACAGTAAAAAAAGCAGTAAGCATATTTTTACAACTAGATTGATTTCAGCAGATTTTTTTACTTTTCAGGAAAGGTTCTAGAATATATTTACTTGTCTTTGATCACCCTATGTAGATATGTGCTCATTTTTTTTATTTCGTTAAGTTTGAAACATTTTAATCACAGTTTGAAATCCAGAGTGCCATTTCAACTCATCGATTCAAGTGTCAGTCTCCTTTTTATTTTATTCAAAACTTTGACAACCTTGCCATCAATGTTACGTCCAATTTGTCTAATGGATACAAATAGATGTCACAAACTCGTATGCCCGCCCGTTCTTTATTGCATTGCAAATATTTTGATCACCACTTTTATTGATATTGCTTATCCCACTTATTTAGATTGTAGTATATAGTTTTAGTATGTAAAGTTTTAGCATTCGAAGTATTTTATGCTTATCCAGTTTATATGGTAAAATTATATTATTGCGGACGTAATAAGCAGATTCGTTAGGTGCGTAATGGAGATTAGGGTCATTTTGGTCTTTGGCCTTAGAGATACCATGTTAGTTTAACTTAACGGTGTTGCAACCCGTCAAATAAACACGGTAAACATTAGAGAGATGAAATCGACTTTATTGTACACTAAAATATTAACGCCAGTTTTTTTTTGTTTTCCTCCCGTTTCCGGACAAATGACTCCCACCCTTCTAGTTCACATTCACCTATTTTGCAAAAAAAATATATGGAAATAATAATAGACGTGGCATATCTAAAATGGCTCATTCGTAAATGGCAAGCACTCTCTTATAAGTCCAAGTTTCTTTACACCTTATCTTATCTTGTAGAGGGGCCGAGAAATAACTCGGACACTTCGACCCGTTGGGATCTATTGTGGTCCCCTAGATAACCTACTCCACCCGAATCTCGTTGAAAACTCTTTTCATGAGACTTCACACCCTATCCCGCATAGCTTCCTATAGTGCAGACCACCAGTATCTTGAAACTTGTTCCCTATCCTGGCACATCGGAATCCATTTATCCTACTACTATTATAAACCTATATGAGCCTATAGTCTTCTGGTTTTGGATATCCAACCCCTAGGAAACTCGTTCCGTATGTTCCCCACACAACCTGCACATGGGTGTAGCGGTTAGACTCATCTTCAAGAGCATGTCGTTGGTTCCAAAGTGCCCTCTAAAGGCCCCAAGCAGGTAGCGGATTTGCCCCCTGCTCATACTCCAAATGAATTCCCGTGCTTTGATCGTAGAACCCAGGAATTTCTTAGAATGTTGAAGACCGGTATTAGACAGCCAATTTGTTCGTTGTCTGTGATCTGCAAACTAAATGTGGCTTTTAGACACGTCGAAATGCCTACAAAAATGCCTGCAAAAGATTTTGTTTTGTTTGATTTTGACCCACAAAGTCTTTTGCTGAGCCCTCTCTTGCCAGTTCATCTGCCACTTTGTTACCATGGATTCCTTTGTGCCCAGGGACCCACATCAGTCTTACCCTGTTATGCTTTCCAAGCCTGTTCATCTATCTATATTCTCTTGAGCACAGGTTATTATGACATATGTTTCTGCTTGGAACACAGTTACCATCTTCCCTAAGCTTTTGCTACATTTTTAACCCTTTGCGTATATTCCTGCTCCTTTACCTGATTCCATTTTGGATCCATCAGTGTACCACATCAGACGATCTTGTTCTGGTGGATCGAGTCGCTTCGTCCAGTCCTCTATTGTTCTTTACACCTTAGAAAAACAAAAAATATCCTTATCAACGCCATTTAGATTAGATTAGTTTCTTTGCTAAAAACGGACTAACCTGAAACCGGTACCTGAATAATATCATCTACCTAAAGCTTTATCTACTGTTACATCAACTTAACTCCAAGATAATTTAGCTAAGCGATTTATAATGACAGACCAGTGTCATTATTTTTTTACGAACCATTTGTCAACGGGCATAATTAATAAAAATTACATAACATTACAATATTTATCAGTTAACTTTACAGAGAAAAAAAGATAATCGTCTCGATTACCATCGGATAATAGCCTGTACATTAATTTGATTTTTTTTCTTCAACAGTTTTGAACTGTCAAAAGACGGACAAATATAGAGATGTTATTTCATTTTATGCCAAACGTAACTTTTACAAAAGCAGTAACGGTTTTGCGAGAGCCTATAGTGATGCAACCACTGATTTATCCGATTACTCATAAACAAATAATTTCGCAATGAATGAAATTTGGAAAATAATATCATATCATTTCAACAAATAATGTCATTTAAGTGTAGTTACTCATTTGTTGTCGTACTTAAAACTGTCATGTTATCCAAATTAGATAGCAGTGTAGGTTTTGTAAATGTCTTTCATGAAAGTAGACACTTCATAGGCGATAATGATGATGTTTATAAAAGTTGTATTAAAAAACAGGCGCTCTCATTGAGCAATTTAGCGTTGGTAGTCTTTACGGGACTTCGGATTTTAATTGATTAGTAGCGGTATTTACATATTAACTGCTAACATTATACTGCGAAAATGTATCTTACCTAAGAATGTCTAAGGTCAGACGTGAGTCTATCAAGGTGGATTTTGCCAAACCTAATTCAGCCAGAATAGTCTTGCCAAAATATGTTATGCCTATAGACGATAAAAAAGCCTGATCATGCATTAGTAAGTAAAGCAGATTCTTAGATACATTAACAGCACTGAATATCACATATAGAATTTTAAACTTACGAAAAGGTTCAGAATATGCTTTAAAATAATGCACATATGTTGGAGCTGAAGGTCTTAACAGCAAAAAGTTTGAATGTTAAGGCGATATATACGCCCCAATGTAAACGCAGTACTGGCCGTGCGCCTGTTCGATTCCAAAATAACCTATTAACCTCCTTTTGAACAGTTTTGTTTGCAAAATATTATTTGATTTGTATATATTAGTTCAGTTTTGAAGAAATTTCAGCCAACCATTTTTCTGTGTAAAAATATTTTTAAACATCCATGTCGTTTCGGAGGAATATCCAAAAGTTGCGAAAAAATATCGTGTTGTTAATTATGTATAAAAGCAAAACTATTCGTTACATGAAAAAACCTTGTTTCAAAAATAATGCACATGAATCAATAATAAATATATATTTTTTCAAACTTTTTAACCTAGCCAATTATTAAAGAGTATGCTTTAGAAAGTAACCGTTTTACGGTACTAAAGCGGTGGAAGGCCCATAATCGAAAACGTGTTAACGTTTTTATGATCACAAACAATACAGAAGTTACAAAACAAACACCAAAGAAAATAATTACTGAAACATCTCTCATAGTACACGTTGACAGGACACTAAAAGTAATACGCTTTTAAGCCGTCTCCAATCTACAACATGTTTTATTCAGTACTCATTGTTTCTGAGCGATCAACTATTTATTTCCCGTCTCTGCTGACAGATAACGCTTGCATTGGACGTTCTAGGGCCATTCTACTTTTTGAGGGACATTTTGAAAGTACAGAAATCGACCGCGTTACTAAAGAAGAACTATGCTGTTACCCAAATTTATTTTAACCAATAATATCCATCTTCTGGGCTAAGCCCTCCAAGAACTCCTTCTCCCGTGCCTCCTCGAACCAGCACTCGCGGTACGCGTTCAGGTCGCTTATCTGTCTGGTCTGGTCTCGGCGGAGCTGTCCATTTTCAGGCACCTATTTTGGGGAGGGACTTTTGTCCAGCGGATGCATGCGGCTGGCTGGAGTGACCCACCCAATTCTATTTGAGCATGGCAGTCTTCTTGCCTGTGTCTTCTTAGGAAAAAAAATACTACGATGTTTTTCACTTAGGGAAAGAGTCTTGTCTTTAAAACAGTCATCATCATCATATCAGCCGAAAGACGTCCACTGATGGACATAGGCCTCCCCTAAGCGTCACCACATTGATCTATCCCGTGCGTCTCGCAACTAGCGGATCCCCGCAACCTTCACCAGGTCATCGGTCTGCCTGGTGGGCGGCCTTCAAACGCAACGTCTTCCAGTTCGCGGTCGCCACTCCAGAATCTTTCTGCCCCATTGGAATCTGTCCGGCGAGCAATGTGCCCTGCCCACTGCCACTTAAGTTTCAAACAGTAGAATGACCCAACTACAGGTTTATATATAGCAGTTTTTAATAATTCAATGCGTCAAGTCGCAATCACTTGAAAGATATTGATGTTTGCCTCCGTTTTGCGGTAATCGGTGATTGGCTATTCTTAGCGCGTCTCCGATTGGTTGTTGATTGTTTTTTGTTTGGCGAACTTTATTTGAATATGGAATGCTTTAGGACGGATGTGGATTGGAGCTATGGATCAGAAATGTTTGCTTAGCAAGGTGATGATAAGGCATTATGACATTTTTGCCTTTGACCGTATGTAGCGGTCATTGAGCCAACCAATGACCTCTACCTACGGTCATGTTTAGATGTGGAAATTGATGGGAAAATAATTAAATTCTCATTGGTAGACCGAGACGCAGATGGCGGGACGAGTTCGACTTCTACCGCAAGGACTGGCCTGCATTAGCAGAAAATAGTATTGAGTGGAAAAAAAAGAGGGAGGCCTCTACACTGCAGTGGAATTATGTATAGGCTAGTCAGATTAGATGGGCTAAATTACCTAGTATTCTGTTGATATACATAGTTGTTGGAATATAATTCAGCTAGTATTTCGAAAGTTCCTGTGATATTTTGGTGCCTTTGATACAATCATTTTCATTAGTACAGGTACCATATATTCTCTATTTCCGTGTTTAGTAGTAAAAATGTAATTACTTTTTGATCCTGTCCATGTTCTTTTTTTTCTGAATACATGAATATTATTAAAAAAATAAAAAGTTCCTCCAACCGAAAGTAAACCTCTTAGATGTTGAATGTCTCCAGAAAATTCAGAAACGTACCTTCCTAGTTTCAAAAGCTCGTCTAAAACACGAACCTCATGTAAATGAAATACTTAGATGCAGCTCACAAAGACACAATACACTGACAAACTTCCCGGATTATGCAATATGAGCAGAAGGAAATGCCCTGTTGAAGAGTTATGGTGTTAATAGATATTTGTCCGAGTTAAACTGTCGATGTTTGTAAATCCTGAGCTAGTCACGTCACGTCTGGCACGTTTCGTACGTAAATATACGTCGGTCAAGCTGGACTAACAAGTTCCGTACTCGACGAGTTTTATAGGAAAAAATAATGATGAATACTATTACGTAATGGTAGAAACTTCTTAGGTACATGTTGTAAGCACTAGCTTTAACCTAATGGATTAAATTGTAAAACCTTCCTGGTCTCCTACAGAAAGTTATACGATATAAATTGAACTTACTTGAATTAATGGCCCGTTTTCTGTCTTGTGTTAGATTCCAAATAAAAAAAAGTTGATCTATATTTTATTGCAGTATAAATATACAACCTAATTAAAATTAAATTAAAAAGCTGCTGGCCGCAAAAAATAAGGAACTCTCGTCACTATATAATAAAAATAAATCTAGTTCTTAATTTGAATCTCCGGCTATCTGTCTCAAAATATGAATTCTTAATTTAAAATTAAGTCTCGGCCATGCCTGTTCCATAACTTATCGATTTTTGCTACAATCCAGTCCAATGTATTTCTAGACGTTTGATAATATTTCGTCTAAAGATTTGCCTTCGAAAATCCTTGAGATAAACCTAAATCTACCTGCCTGCAGACCTAATCTTCCTCGCTGTCAGACTACCGTGTTTATGTCAAGTTTGTTTTATTTTTATGAAAACATAAATGGTTTGAGAATTTGGAAAAAGTCAGCCACTAAGAATATTTCTGACGTCAGACTTAGGTATAGAGTTCGTCTCGGTTCCCCGCTAAACAAGTTTGATCAAGTCTGTTTTTTTTTCTCAAAAGATTGTAACTCAAAATTTTACCTTGTAGCAGCTTATATAAGTCAATTAACCCCTGTATTCCAAATCATTGTTCATTATTGATTTTAATCGAGGGTTTTTTGCTATCGTGGTGACTGAGTCGAGTGAAGGCCCTTCAAACTGACTTAAAATATAGGCCTAAGTTATCAATCAATTACGACGTAAAATAAGAATATTTATTTAAATCGAAAATATAATTTTCATACGTAGTAGCAATAACACGCGCAAGGTTCAACTCCCACAGCAACACAAATATTTATATAACGAACAACGAAATGTAATTCACCCAATAAAACAATAAGTTTTCGTACGAACCCACGCACCTTAAATTATTACTACTGTTGAATTTCATTACTTTACCACGGGTATACGTGAGACGTGAGCCATTCATCCAGCCAATGGACTGTCCGCAGTTCAAATTCAATTACAGAGTCGTGCTAATCATAATTCCATTATCTAAACTTGGTACACTTTAAGGTCTTAACACATTGGTACGTGACGTTGATTACAAGAATTGCGTCCATTGTGCAGAATTGGTAGCGTGCTCAGTACCTACCTACCACAGAGCTTTGAAACGCTTAATCCGCAGCTGCTAGAGATGGCATTGTTAAAACTTATTATACTAATTAAGCGTATCAGTAACTATTGGTCAGCATGATAACGCGACCATGAATACACTATCTCTCTCTCACTTTAAAGCTGATTTCACCAATGAAACGAATTGTGATTAGTTATTAGTTCAACTAAACTCAGTTTATGCATGCAGCGTTCTGATTGGTAGTTTCTCATTGGTCTCAACCAATGAGAATGCTGTATTTGCATTAACTGAGTTTCGTTGAACTAATCGCATACTCTCAGTAGCTGATTTTAAAAAGATAATCACGTCTAAACGGCTAGCCGCATATTTTTGGTAAAATATATGTTATATTAGACCATTTTTTAATAATTTGTACTAAGAACATTTTGAGATTTATTCGTACAATACAGTGTAATTAATTTGTAAAATTATATCTAACACGGACAAAAAAACGCCAATCGCACCAAAACTGCCGGGCGTATTTTAATGAAATTAACACAATGCCAAGGACAATTTGACTGTCTACATTTTGATCTAAGGCTTTTTTTAAGTCATAGGACAAAGGAAAGTACAAAAGCTACTGAATTTTGGGTCGCGCGGGTGTGAAACGAGCGCGCATTTTGTTCCGTATAGGTTACGTTCCCTCAAGGTCGTTGGCGACGGCACGGCAGTACCTACATTAAGTTTGCACGTGAAAATTTTCTTTAAAAATCGTGCGTGATATATTATCGCATATAAAACCATTTAAATAGCGTTGTGCATCATGGAGGTCTTTTAGACTACATGTTTAAGGGCACAAAGAGCAGGATAGAAAGGGAAGCAAAGTTTGCTTCAAGTCTCCGTATCCATCTGCGTACATTTATGAGCAAAGATGTCACTAGTATGTGCCAGCGCGATGTTCCATGTTCTGTGGTACTTACGCGTAAAGTTCGTTGTTCACTTAATGTTTGGCGTTTAAGATAATGCGCGGATTAGCTATCTTAAAAGTACGGCTAGCGGTGTTCAGGGAATGTTGTTCCGTGACAATTTTGTTTATGTTTTGCGAAGGTGGGTGTAATCTTTAGCGTCATCTGTGATAATTTTCATTGTGAAATGTGATATTATAGATTAAATTGTTTTATTCATAGAAGTATAAACTATTAAAATTAAATAACATAATTATACTAAAAGATGCATCTTTTGTTGGTTTTCAGGGTAACACTCAAAAGGCACCTGGACTTTTGAGGATCTTGGGGACTTTGGAGATTCACCTTCGTGTAACGTTTAATTGTGTGGATGAAATGATGCACCTACTGCTATTTTATCTTTACTCCATAGTTACCTATTGCAACAGGGTGGTGTAATAAGATATTATGGGCATCATAACAAAGTGCTGTTCCAGCCATAAAAGCACAATTGTTCACACCATACTTAGTTTCACGATTAATATTTCATAAAACTTTATCACATTCATCAATTTCTATCTGAAGATATTTACATCAAAATCCGGATTCTCCTTTGTAGAAACAAATTGTATAATCCAAGAATTTATGAGCATACAAAAATGGTATAAAATTCATCCTTATATGCCTTCGTATGGTATCTTATGGTGGAATCTTCGGTCCTTAGGTGCTTGCGAACTTTTCACTCTGCTCGGATAGTTGAGTAACTTCCATATTTCAAAGTGGGAAGTTGGGAAGTAAATTGTAGGCGACGGAAGGCGCTTCGAATTTATTTTTAGGCTGTTCTCTTAAGTATTGTAAGTCTGAAAATGTGTTAAAAGCTTTAAAATGAGGTGGTAATTGATTCATCATGTTTTAGGGAAAAAAAAATAATGAAAGGTATAAAATATTTTGGATACTCGGTTTACAGCAACAGCACAACTTACCTTCAGTAATATCAAACAAATATGCATATTATTACAAATATATTTGAGTTTCAAAATGTCTGCAAAATATTTCTGAAAAAAGTATAAATAGGCCTAGACATTGTCGAGTATGTACTTAATTCTACTCAACTAATGAATGAAAAATAAATCAAGAGAACACAGGTCGTACAATCGAATCGATGTGTAATTGAGTCTGGCATAATATCTAAGAATGCACTTAAGACTGAACAAAACATGCAAAAAAAACTGCATGTTTCATGACTCTTATTTAATACAACAGTGAGTCGTAAAATCAATGGAAGGAAATGATTTATAAGACCTTTTTATTCTAGGCTGTAGTCCAGAAGTCCTTTTGCTTTTTCTCAACCCTCTTAAGATTTTATTGTTATAGCTACGTTACTGGTATTTCATAGGATCAATAAATAATTGGAGATCAGGATCAGATCTTTCGTAAAAGGAGAACGCCGTGGTGATACATAAATACATTTATATTACGCATTAATCTGTTACAATTTACAATCAATCGGTAAGGAGTTTTATCGTTTGAGTAAGTTGTTCTGTGTTCGACTTCTGGTATTCCCTTTCTAGTTGTACACCTAGTACAATTTGTAGTATTACAACTAGGGAATTAGAGTCGTCTGACATCTGATAAATGTTAATATTATATATTAATGAAAATTTAAGGTGATTAAATATTGTCTTGTATTCTAAATGCCACAGCTTATTTACATGAAACACTTTACAAAATCAACTTTCGAAGTCCCCTAATCATATTCAAAGCCAACACGGAAGTGCCAGAAGTACGTTATTAAATTACAGACACGAAACCTAGCGCCGACACATCGTCTATTCAATATTAATGCTCCTTCCTTCGTTAACAGAGAACAGGGTCTACCCAGCCCCCGCGGAGAACAGTCCCTACAAGGATATCTCTAGATTGGAGCCTTGTTCTAATCTCTAACATGATATCTAGGATTAAATACTGCTATTCGTTTAAAATATGGTTGATTCCCGTTTAGATTATGTGTGTTTTCGGCCAACTTCGTGTTTTATTGGCTGTCCTAAGCAAATATAATATTAGGAAGGATACTGTTTACGGCGTACTTATATGGAAGGAGATATTGGATGATTTTACTGGAAGCTATTGAATGACGGATTTCGTAATAAGATTTCGGATTAAGTATGATTTGTTATGGGCAGTTTTTTCAACAGTAACCTATGCACATATATTTTTTATTTTATTTTACTCCACTCTACGAATTTATCCTGTATCGTGGGTAACAACAAACAGCCAATCCCGGAATATCTATCTGTAGGCAATACAAATTAATATCTTATAACGGGATGAATAGGAATGCAGGGGTGAATGGAAACAAAACTTTGTTTGACGTATTTGTTCCGTGCTGGAATCGAGCACGCGACACGCAGCGCAGCAGCCGATAACACAATTACTGCGCCAACCGTTTCGTCAAAATAAATCTTAACTCTTTCCAATGTCTTACGATTTGTCTACTTCGGTCAAGAATGTAATTCAAAATTCTATTCTAAGTTTTGGTGATAGTTTTTTCATCAATCACCAAACTCTGTAGTTCCACTATTTGTTTAACGACTGAATTAATTGGATAAACTAATTAAGGTTCAAGTTAAGTCATTTGCGTTAATAGCTTGAACTGTTAGAAAAAGTTCTCCGAGGACTGATTAAAGTCACCACAACATTTTATATGCGTAGAATTTAGTCCTTTGGCATGATCAACGTTTCGATCTCATTTTGTGGCAAATAAGCCGTGAATTGAGTTTCTCATGCAACTGAAAGCTTTTGCAAGCACGCCTTTTTACATCGTATTTTCATATTTGTAATTTTCCAACAAGAATGATGTAACGAAATACTTGTTCTTCTCTTTACTTTCTGCAACTTATATGGTGTACATAATAAAGAGTATTGTATTCTATTCTATTCTAAAATTTATTGATGGAAAAGAGTGTCCGTGGAGTTTCTTGCAAGTTCTTCTCCATAGAGACCTACTAACGCTTGCGAATGTGCAACAAGCTTCATTTTAGTTATTTTTTGTTGATAATTTAATAGTAATAGTACCTTTTAATAGTTTAGTTGAAATTATTATTTTTGTTTTGATTTTTTTCAAACTGACACAACTTGCTTTATTCATAAAAGGAAATATATGGAATTAGTAAGCCCATTACGATTGTTTTTAAGTGGTAGATACGATACACTATCGCTGAGTTCCATAGATTACATTTTATCCCTAAATATGCACGACTCCGGTGAGATAGGTAACACACGGGAGGCCCGAGGAAATAGGAAGTCGTCGTTTTTTATAAAGGAAATTAAAAATACTAATGATTCTAGTATTTTTTAAACACGAAGTCATTTTAATCTTACTAATATTATAAATCCCAAAGTTTGGATTGATGTATGTTTCTTATTCAATCACGCCAGAACGGTTGAACGAATCTGGATGAAATTTGGCACAGAGATAGATTATAGTCTGGAATAGCGCATAGGCTTTTTATCCCGGTAAAGTGTATGGTTCCTGTGGGTCAGCTGCCGAATTTCACGAGGGCGAAGCCGCTGACGGAAGCTAGTTTTGAACAAAGAGAAATAAATACTCAACTCCTATTAATCTTAAAAATAATCACATTAATTCCTCCAACCAATAAATGGAACTTCACCCATGCGTCATCTGTACTTAGCGTAGGATAACTTTGTAGCCGCATAACAGGAAGTACTCTGATTGCGCTCCCCTAAAAGGTACGCCTCGTATTCATTAGCAGCCATAGGAACAGCTGCTTCGTCCCAAAAGGCAAGTTTCTCGCCCTGCTGTTACGAGGTGAGCAAGATTTTTCACTCACAATTAGACCATAATCTTGGGATATAGTCCTATCAGGGTATAGTTTCCTTATAAGTGGAACATGGAGATATGACGTTGGGCTACCAGGTGGTCCCTACCAGACATAAGAGTAATATAGACTTGATTTTATGAGTCAATATAGTGTCGTATGTTCTATAGTAGCAGTCTTACTATCCTGTACTCCATTTGCGATAACATTAGACGTTTAAATTAGCCCATTTTACAGCCCGTTCAACCGATTTTGATCTCTTGCGTTGGTGATACGATAAATGGTAGCTGTAGTAAACAGTTGGTTTTGGTAACAGGTTTATGCTTTTTATGTCATCCTTATGTTTACCGGATAGAACTCAAAATCTGTTGAACGTACTGTAAAAAGATTTGGAAACATGTCTAATGTTATTTCAAATGGAGTTTAACCTACTAATATTATAAATATGAAAGTTAGTGATGATGGAATTTTGTTACTCCTTCACGCAAAAACTACAGAACAAATTTTGATGAAACTTCACAATAGCTTAAACATCAGAATAACACATATGCACAAATGTATATAGATACAAGCTGTTGCCCGCGACTCCGTCTGCGTAACATTAGTACTTCGAATAGTTCATTTTTAGGGTTCCGTGCCCAAAGGGTAAAATCGGGACCCTCCCCGAACCGTCTGTCTGTCTGTCACTAGGCTGTATCTCATGAACCAGGATAGCTTAGACAGTTGAAATTTTCACAGATGATGTATTTCTGTTGCCACTATAACGACAAATAAAATAAATATTTAAGTGTGGCTATCATATAACAAACGTGATTTTTTCGCCGGTTTTTGCGATAATGGTACAGAACCCTTCGTGCGCGAGTCCGACTCGCACTTGGCCGGTTTTTATATCGCGCAATAATATTGTAGGTTTGCCATACAAAATTCCACCTCCTTTTCTACCTCCTTAAGGGTGATTTCCGGGATAAAAACTATCTACCTATGTCCTTCAAAGCATCTCAAACTATCCCCATACCAAATTTCATTTAATT
This sequence comes from Orthosia gracilis, assembly GCA_947562075.1. Taxonomy (NCBI): domain Eukaryota; kingdom Metazoa; phylum Arthropoda; class Insecta; order Lepidoptera; family Noctuidae; genus Orthosia; species Orthosia gracilis. The sequence continues at coordinate 34,090,196 of OX387266.1, forward strand.
CGGTTCAGTGGTTTAAGCGTGAAAAGATAACAGACACACACACAGAGTTACCTTCGCATTTATAATATTAGCTGTTGCCCGCGACTTCGACTGCGTAGCATTAGTACCTACTTTGAATAGTCTATTTTTTATATCGCGCCATAATATTATAGGTGTGTGTGCCGCCATACTTGGAAAATTATTAGTTCACCATACAAACTTCTAATCCCCTGTCCACCCCCTAAAGGATAATTGCGGGGATAAAAACTAAATCCTATATCCTTCCCAGGGTCTCAAACTATCTCCATGCCAAATTTCAATAATTTAATAAATTTCTAATTCGGTTGAGCGGTTTAAGCGTGAAAAAGGTAACGGACAGACATACAGACAGAGTTACTTTCCAATTTATAATATTATTATGGATATATAATATAGTTAGGATTACGAATTAATTCAACGCAGGCGAAGCTCCTGAGCAAAGATTCTTTTAGAACATGAAGATATGATACATTATATTACTAGGTGGTCCTACCAGACATAAAAGAACTGTTACACTTGCTTTTATGACCCAATACAGCATGTTTTATAGTAGCAGATAAAGACAAATACTTTTGACTGTTATTGTTTCAAATAAACGTAGAGTTACGACTTCATATTGTCTGGTGACCTGAATATGTGTCGGAGAGTTGGCATTATAAATGCGTCTTTGCGTATGTAAGTATGCCATATTTGGGCTTGGTTACAGTAATTCCTTTCTCAGAAGTACAACTAAGAAGTGGAATTCCGCGGGGTGTTTCTTTTTAACCGACTTACCGAAAAGGAGGAGGTTCTATGTTCGACTTCTTGTATGTTTTTTTTTTTACATATGTTCACCGATATCTTCATCAATTGTGGTCCGATTTTGAAAATTCTTTTTTTATGAAAGAGTATGTTTCAAAATTGGTCCCATTTTAATTTGGTGAAGATTTCATGAAGAACTTTGAAGATATACAGCAGAACTATTCAATAAATAACGGGAAATTTCTATTTCTATTGCAAAAATCGGTATTGCTGCAATCGCATGTCTGTTTATTGTTTATACGATTTCATAACATAACATCACGCCAGTACGCTCTTGAGGGGTACACAGATCTCTCATTTCACCCTTTATGTCCAAGTTTCATGATATTCGGCTAATCTATTCTGGCGTTAAGGTAACTTACTAAGCAACTTGCCTATTAGGTAAGTACAACTAAAATGAGAAAAATAAAAAAACTTTTTTACAAAAAATTACTACCGACTTCCTTGACCGACCGACTTGAGACCTTTGTTACACAAATTACGGAAAAAGCAAGTACCGACAAGAAATATCCGCCACGGTTCGGGGTGCAGATTCACAAAAACCGAAAATATCCGCCACGGATATTCTATCAGGAGCATATGTTTCCTGATACCTGAGAGTCTTTAAGTCATGAATCAATATGTCACTTTTAGGTAACACTGCATCGGGGAATAGATCATCTCACGTGATGCTGGTAATGTTGGTGATCAAACGCGAACCTATCAAAGATTTAAAAAACCAGTAGCATAGTTCCACATGCATATGTATATTATTTTGTCTCCGAGTTAGTTGCTAATACTAGGTTAAATTGACAAATTTTCGTGCAAGTGGGTCTTAAGGCGATATATACGAGTACGCACCATGTAAACGCAGTACTGGCCGTGCGCCCGCTCGGAGCCAAAACATCAATATTGAACCTCCTTTTGAACAATTTTGTTTGCAAAATATTATTTGATTTACTTTTGTTTCTGTTATGAAGAAATTCTTGTCATCCATTTTTCTGTGTATAAATATTTTTAAACATTCAATTTGTTAAAAAAAATGTGTATTTGAAAGTTATGAGCGTCGAAAGTGCCATATTTCAACACTAATTTCAACGCATGTTTGAGCGGAAATAAATACCATAAAAAGCAGGAAAATAGGAAACCAGTTAACAAACAGGGATAGATTAGCAGTAAAAAAATGCAAATAAGTTTATTTTAAATAAATACATTGAGTAGTTTTTCATGATAGTAATACTCCCAAATGTCTGTTTATAAATTTTCACGCGCTCCTGTTCGTTCTAAATCATTATCCATTTATTATTTTTATACAAAGAGTGTGTATTCGTACGCGCACTAGCTTTTTAATGCTCATCACAGTGCCTATCCCTTTCGCACGTGTTGTCGGATGAGATAGCATGCATTTTAACTCCGGCCGCAAAATAGTTCGTGCCGCTGACTAGGGCAACCTTAACGTCTAAAACTATAGAATTAAAAACTGTGTCTGTGTGTGCATGCATAACAATACTGCTATGGTGGCCTTCGACTAAAGAGGTCAGAAAGAGGGTTAAGGATTAAGATAAATGGAATCTTTATGCGGTCACTTATGGTCGTATAGTTTGAGAAAGCTTATTGCTTGATGACTGATGGCGACGCACTTAGGCTGAACTGAATTAAATTTAACTCACTGTAAGTTAGGAGATTTTTGACGTCATCATTTCTCTCAGTTATTCTACTGCTTAATTTCCTTACTGTGACTTAGGTACGGCATGCGACAGGATATTATTAGACTGAACGACAGTGGCAATGTATCTTTTGATAATATTAATTTTGCAAGTTACTTAGCAACTTGTTATTGCCCATTTTGCTGGTTGAAATATTTATCAAAATATGGTGTGGCTTGGCTGGACCAACAGTGTCGTGACTGGATAACTAAATATTATTTATAGGATGGGCTGCAACTTTTACTTAATTATACAGAGCAACATTCGAAATTATATCTAGTTAAATTAGTTTAGAAACTTAAAGACTTATGAACTCAAGATAGAAGGCTGAAAATCAGAAGTTGTAATGTTAAAATATTGTAGATTACTTCGGTGGGCTGGTTGTAGAGTCACGCTGACCGTCGCTCGGTGCTGTCGGTCGGCACGTAGCTAGTTTAGACGGCCGTCAGCGCTGAACGGGTGCTGAGCGGTCGGCATGATTCAAAAAAGCTTCTTAAGAATATATACATATTGACCTATCAGCGCCGACGGCCCAACCAACCACCAAACAAATCAGACCAAACCACCAACCACAAATCAACCTTAGGCTGATTTTAGAGTCACGCTGACCGACGCTGACCGTCGGCGATGACCGTCGCCGCGAGCACGTCATTGGTCGAGTCACTCGGCTCGGCGCTGACGGCCGTCAAACTCAACCATTGACGAGCTCGCATCGAATGACCGTCGGCGTCAGTCAGCGTGACTCTAAAATCAGCCTTGCTGAGCATGAAGGTTCGACTATCGAGTCGGCAAAATTGTTTAGTGGGTTGTTCTATCTCGAACTTCTCAGTTGCAACCCGCAGCCATTGGACGAAAAATTATTGGACGCTTTCATTGCTGAAGATACTCTTTCCGAAAGATCCAATATGATTTGGCAATACCTAATTATTTAAAGAGTAGTTTTTATACGCTATTATGAAGTCTTGCAACCCTTTGCTTTGCCGTGTTCACTTACGCAATTACGTTGTTAGAGTCTGTTTTGTTCCCGGTTGGTGGAATTTTTTACATAAGACTTAAAAATATCTGGCGAAATATGAATGCACTATAGTTTCACCTTGATCTAATCCTCCTGAGAATACAGGCTTGTATTCATGTATTCGAGAGGTTCGTGTCAATTGGTGAACTGCAATATACAGAATAAGCAGATATCAATCTCGCATAAAATCGCAAAACCATAATCATGCAAAACATTAGACCCAAGGCTTTAAAATAATGATGATGGTCCTCACCAGGTCTAGATTATAGCCATTGACATAAAAACTGCACTTAAAACGTTCATGCTTTGGAAACATTGCCATAATCATCTCAACGATCATTTGCAAGACCAAAGAGCGTTTAGAAAATCTGTTGATAAAAATCGGGGACTGTATTAATGGAAGGGGTGTCGATTATCCACTGTCATAACTGCTTTTAAAGACTGGAGATAAGCTGATGATGCTAAGTCCGGTCAGGGGCGGGAAATGCAGAATATCCCCTGCAGGTACAGACATAATCGGTCCTTATCTGTCGGTTTTGCCGTTTCGTCACTCAGTTCACTCTTTTCGATATAATATCATATAGAAACCGTTTAGGTTACTATCAGTACCTATTATGATTTTTCAAATCTGGTCATTTCACCGCCGAAAAATTTTAACGCTTTTCATGTTCATATTATTATTAGCCTTAAGTTATAATGCTTCCACTGCTGCGACACAGGCATCCTCTCTGTAAGAGAGGTAACGGGTCTTAATTCACCACGCAGGCCCTGTTGGGGTTGGTGAATGTCACATGTCTTCGAACTGTTGGTGCTAGGACATGTCGGTTTCCTCACGATGTTTTCCTGCACCGTTTTAAGAGCAGTGGTGATGAAATAGTTTACACAAGATAAAGCGCCTGCCTGGTATCGAAGTCACGTAAGTCGGGGCCGTTATCCCTGGGCTGCCACTACTCTCTCTGTTCATATAAAACAAACAAACACAAGAACGAAGTATATTCGTCTTAATAGAGACAATAAGAAAAGTGCTATTGGACACATTCTTAGTAAAAACAATGTAATAGTTTAGGTTATAATTAAATTACTTATTAGTCTTTTTAAAGGGCTAGATTGTTAAAAGGTTAATGTCCATGCTATTGAGAAACTCTAGACCAGGAAACAAAAATGTTCATATATATAGATTCAGTCACTGTAATGTGAAAAATGACGGAGGACGGGTACCCATAAGGATAAGGATAAAAGTGTACATTTCTTTGATATTCTTCATCTTGCCTTTTAGGAATCGTGTAATTACAAGTCAGGCGGGATTGATTTGCTTCCTGAAACCGTGGGTTGAAATGTTAGAGACCTTGCAATCACAGCACATAATGCTGGTAATTTTGGTGTATCTATGGTTGTGTGTGTAGGATGACTTCTAAATCAAATTGGTTTTAAATGCAATTGGGTAATTTCAGCCCATAATTAAATTAATTACTTAGTTAAATAAATTTGTAAAGGCATATCGTGTTTCCCAGTGATTGTGTTGTGGAGACCAGAAATGTAGTCACTCCATGTGAAATATTTAGCAGCATTTGGTTAGATTGGGAAAGTCTTAGAGGCCGCAGTCCAATCAGCCATGTCCGCACATCGTTGAACACCAAACTGACCGATGCTCTCCACGACGCAAAACACAGTTATAGACGGCGCAAACATGTGAAGGAAAAGTTGTTTCCACGACTTGATTGATTCTCCCAATCACGATCCTCAGTAAAGAGGAATACGACGTGAGGAGGAGAAGGTTAGACTGGAATCCGACCCCAGTGTACAGTTAATGGTCAAAAGTACAGTCACAATCTACCAAAACAGCAGCGGCATGTTTTTTTAGGCAGAAGAATTTCAAATTTTCACGGTTAGTAAGTTTAATCTATACTTTAATTCCTCCTCCTTGCGTCATATTCCTCAGTATTGAGGGTCGTGATTGGGGGAATCAATCAAGTCAATCCCTTCTGCATCACCTTCTCTCGAATGGTCTTTCTCCATCTGTTTGTCTTTGGCGTTGTGGAGGGCGTTGTAAACTGTAGAGCCAAGAGCGGGGCGAATCTGGTCAGACCAACGTATTGGGCTGCATCCACGATGCTTTTTCCCATCTACTTTGCTGGTCACGATGACCCTCGAGATTGCCACCGCCTTTCCTTGCAATGTGGCCGAAGCATTCCAAAACTCTGCGCAGACACTCGGATGACAGCCGCGAGGAGATTTTGAGTTCACGCAATATAGAGACGTTATACTTTAATTAACCGACTTCAAAAAAAGGAGGGGGTTCTCAATTCATTTGATCTTTTTTTATACACAACATATTAAATTAGTTGTGGATAATTTAACTCTTCTACAAAAATTAGCAATTTGAGTTTTGGAAGAGTAAGACTGCACTTTTGAACCTTGACTGTACATGGTTAGGAAAGCATCATGTGTTTTATCAAATAGCATAATCATACATTCTAAAAACGAATAGACTCTCTTAAGTTAGCCGATTTATTCATACGGCCTTTAATTGCCATTTACCAATTAAGGGCCGAAAAAAAGTATCTCTTGATTATTTCACCAGAAGCGTGCCTTGCTTTACTCAATTTACCTAGTAAGAAATATAAGTGATGGCAAAAAACTTTAAATAAGTAAGTAGCAGCAGCCATCGACGGATGTGTCATGTCTCTTTGGTAATTGCCGTAATGAATGCCAACCACTGACTTTTAGGGTAAGCAGTTATCGAGCTCTTTAGCACATACTTCGCTTATGAAATATCGCTTTGATGACGTGCTTGAGCATTTATTTCTAATGAATGTGTTGATTTTGTGAATTAATTAAAATTTACATATCTTCATTAATGAAATAGAATCAAAATGTACTATGCCTATAATAGGCATGTATTGTAAAAGGCATGTAGTGCTCATGAATAATTCATGAGCATCATCATTGCAGCCGAAAGACGTGCTGGCCTTGCCCAAGCTTCGCCACATCAATCAATGCTGTACCTCTCGCATCCAGCAGATTCCCAAAGCAGTCAGCAGGTCACACAAGTAAACTTAAGGACCTTCCTCCGCTTTAGTGCCATAAAACGGTTACTTTCTAAATTTTACTCCTTAGTAAAGGCTTGGTTAAAATATTTGAAAATATAATAAAAAATATTTTTGATGCATGTACGAGTACATTATTTTTGAAACAAGGTTTTTTCGTGTAACTAATAGTTTTGCTTTAAACAAATAATTAAAAACACGATATTTTTTCGCAACTATTGGATACTCCTCCAAAATGAATTGAATGTTTAAAAATGTTTTTACACAGAAAAAAATATGGCTGGAATTTCTTCATAACAGAAATAGCATAATTAAATCAAATAATATTTTGCAAACAAAACTGTTCAAAAGGAGGTAAAACTTAAAATGGATGCGACCGTAATCAATTGGGAGATTATGTTGCAGGGCACTTCAGTTGACGATAAAGTTGCAATCTTCAATAATGTTGTGGTCAACCTCTATGACATCCACGCTCCGGTGGAAAAAGATGAAGCTGAAACGTCCTCCTGCACCGTGGATGACTCGAGGGATACAGACAGCCATGCGACGCAGGGACCGAGCGTTCCGTAAATATAAGAGGGATCGTACTGATGAGAATTGGACGCTATTTAAGGGTGCAAGAAATAAATGTAACCAGATGATACGCAATGCTAAACGCCGCCATATTCTTGAAAATATTTCTTCTTCATCTTCTGCCGATATTTGGAAATTCCTAGGTACTCTTGGTATCGGCAAACCGCGATATTTAGGCTCGTCAACTTCTATTAACTTAGACGATCTCAACCGTCATTTCTCCACTGTGCCTGCCATGGATCGTCTAACCAAACAACAAACTTTGACACTAATCTCTGGTCTAACGCGTCCGCATATTAATCCTTTTCGTTTTATTTCAGTTGAACCGGGAGAGATCAGAAAGATCATTCAATCGATTAAATCCAAAGCGGTAGGATGTGATAATATCACCCGTGGTATGATCACTACTATTCTGGATCACCCCCTATCTCCCATCACACATATTGCTAATTATTCTCTGTACACTGGTGTATACCTCTCCTTGTGGCGTAAAGCCTATGTTCGTCCGCTAACCAAAGTTACCAATCCCACTCTTCCAGCCCATTTCTGCCCAATCTTTATCCTTCCCATCCTATTCAAAGTGTTTGAGGCCTGTGTCCACAGACAACTTTCTAACTTTGTGCAGTGCAATTCACTGATCAGCCCTCTACAATCTGGGTTCAGACCCGGGCACAGTACTGTCTCCGCCCTACTAAAAGTGACTGGCGATATATGGGCAGGACTGGAAGACACCAAAGTCACTGTACTAGTGTTGGTCGATTTCTCGAACGCCTTCAATACCGTCAGTCATTAGTGAATTTTATTAAAAAAAAAAAATATAGGTATTTATTAACGGGATGCTTCTGCTTAATACTAACAATCTATACCCAGTAATTATGTGCCTGTATTTCTTAAACCGGGGCAATATTCTAAGAAGCTTTATCATTTTCTTTTCCAACTCCAACTGTTCCATTTCATAACTGCCATAATAAACCAAGCCGGATTTAATCACTACAGTAAATCTTCCGTCAAATTAATTTCTAAAACAACGTTCTTAGAAAATAGTTTCCAAAAATATCAACTGGCTCATTTGATAAATGTGTCAACGTTAGTAAAGTAAGGCGAGGCACTCCGGGGAAGTTGGTTGAGCTGTCAGATCTACATTACCGGCGGTAGCTACAACCCTGTTCCCGAGCTTACCCGACTTTAGCCGAGGTTTGCTTAGTTACCCGAACGCCTGATAGGTATGATTGATTGATAGTGTTCAACAGATCCGTAAAATATTAGATCTTGATTTATATCTTTGCTACTTTTTATTTGTGCTCATCTGGGACGGGAAATAAAATATGAAAGCTTTTTAGATATTTTTTTGCGGGTATTTATTTCGTAACATCAAGCTTGTACCTTCCTGGTAATAGAGAGGTGGACGTTTAGCTGAGATTTTAAAATCAGGTAAATTTAAGCTCAGCTCGCACGGCTGAGGTCAGACCTAGGTCAGCAACCGGTTTAAGTCCCACGTCGAAGAAACATGTTGAAAATTTTAAGGGTCGCGGAATCGATTAAGTGAAACTTTACAGCCGATTTGGTCACCAATTATAACTAAAACGATGTTTGACAACGGTAACAATTGTTCAATATTCTCTAGTTACGAGTTAACTGAATTTGAATGGAATTGTTTAGAAACTAGCTAAGGAAGATTTTGGGTTCGATTATAGTCTATTCAAATTGTTTAATTGTTGATTGTGTATGTGAGTTTATCAACTCACTACGATAACAGGAGTAACTCTTAGTGAGGGGAAATTTAAAAAAAAACGGCCCTGTGCGAGTCGGACTCGCGCACGAAACTTCAGTACAATTATTGCAAAAAAATCGGCAAAAAATCACGGTTGTTGTATGGGAGTCCCATTTAAATATTTATTTTATTCTGTTTTAAAGCTTTTATTGTGGCAACAGAAATACATCAACTGTGAAATTTTCAACTGCCTAGCTATCATGGTTCATGAGATACAACCTAGTGACAGACGGATAGGGTCCCGTTTATACCCTTTGGGTACGGAAACCAAAAAAAAATTTGGGTCTCATTGGTCTGTTTACCTAAATACTTGGTTAAGAATAGGTATAATTTCTACACCAATCTTGCAAACAATCATCAAATAAAAGTTTTGATTACCTCCTTCTTCGTAGGATAACAAGAAGGAAGTAATCAATTCCCAGCCCGCGCATAATTCACATTATGGGACTACGTAGTCCCATTTAGTGACTTGGGACTGGCGCAATATATAAATTGACCTCAAAGAATAATAATTATCATCGAATTTGAAAAAAAAACGAAATAAATAACCGAATAAGGGCATCCTTATCCTGGTAGTTTCTTCGTGGTTTAAAAGGAGCAGATCTTTGTTCGCCTAAACTAAAAAACATTTTTACAAAAAAATACTACCGACTTCCAAATAAGAATACTACAAAGTGAAAAATAACTTTGTTTATGGAAGTCGGTGTCCATAGCGAAAAAATACATGGTACCTACGAAAAACACCGACTTCCATAAACAAAGTTATTTTTCAATATGTACCTAGTTTTCTTATTTGGAAGTCGGTAGTATTTTTTTGTAAAAGCAGTTTTTTATTTAACAATCTATTTTTCTTACCGTGCATTGTCATCCAAACCAAACGAGTATGTACTGCTTAAAAATTCATTTGCAAAATTTTACCCGAACACACTTACATACATAAATTATTGCAAGTTAAAAAAAAACAAAAGCTCGTAATATGATTAAGGTAAACACTGATTAGCAGATTCTTAATTCAAATTTCACATACAAAGATTTGAATTAAGAAACTGTTTAAAAGATTTTTTTTATGAAAAAGTCCCATTGTGTCACAACTTACAACCTGTGATTCTTTTCAGTGATAGACAAAATACCACAGATAAAATAGCACCAGTGTGAAGCTATTTGTTATTCCCGGTATATTTAGCTTCGTTATTAAATGTCAGTGCATATGTTGACCTCTGAACCGTGATATGTTAATGTTTCCTTGTGCCTGAGTTATGAACGGATTTAATTGCTTTTGCGTAAAATGGTCTACATTAGGAACTAACTAACATGCGATGTAAGCGGTCTATACAATTAATTAGAAACGTAAGACTAGGAGCTAATGCGGAGTTTGTAAGATTAAATTTATCTTGAAAGTTAGGTTTATACAGTTTTTAGTTGTTTATGTAAGGTAATATTCCTGGATAAGTTTGCTGATTGTGCTATTCACAGTGCTCAAAATCAAGGCCGTAGCAACCGTATTTTTTCCCGACTGCCGAAGGAGGGTAGTGTGTTTATCAGTCTATGTATGTTTGTTCCTATGTTGCGTTCTGAAGACCAAACGTGTAGGCCGATTTTGATGAATCTTACATCAATCGATTTTTCTTAACCATGCGAGTGTCACTGGCTACATTAAACTTGGAAAATAGAAAAATGGTGGATTTTGGGCGCCATATTGCGGGCCCCAATTTTCTTTTGTTTTCCAAGTCCATTGTGGGTCAAAATAAAGGGTTTTAAGAGGTGATTTCAAAAATATGTACCCTTAGATGTTTAAATGTAACTATTTCGAGAAAAAAAATGTTAACTAAAAAATTATAAATAAAAAACTTGATTCAAAAAATTAAAAACCCGACTGCGAACTAAAAAGACGAAAACAAGAAAAATACGTGCTGTGCAGTCGGAGGATACATCGAGTTTTGGTCAGCCAGCTCGAGAATATTTATCCTCCGACTGCATAGCATGATGTTTTTTCTCAGTATTTTCAATATTATTGATCTAACCAATCTGGCAAGCCTTTTTCCAGCTATGTTGGATTCTACTGGAGCAGTCTAACCAGATGCTGCTGAGTACCAGTATTATACTTGGAGCAACGGCCTATCTAACGACCACAAAATAAGTAAGCAATAACGCCACACAAACCAACAAAGATAACAAAATATCTACTAATTGGACTTCCCATAACGTAAAACTTAAAAGCAATATTTACCCCCATTACTATGATCATCAAAACAGCTACAAACACACATTAACAAATCACAGTCCCCATTAAACATTTTAGAAAACAACCATTCTATAAAGATTATAGTCTCCGTAATGCACCAATTTGTTCCACTCCAATTGCTATGGGTCTTGGGTAGTTCCAAGACGACCATCATTAAACTAATGAATGATATGCGACGACACTTCTTGAGTGACAAGTGGACCGATTCCGACTAATCTCGACTGTACATCACTCCTTGACGAGACCTTATGAACGTCAAGCAAGTGTCTGATTAACAGGGACATTCTTTTTAATGATACTCAAATAGCCTAGGATCTCACTGCCAGGTAGTTTGTATTTCGTTAAAAAAAAAATACGATAATAAAATTTAAAGACTTCTGCGGGGCGAGCACGGCCTCTGTAATAGGATTGAGTCACGCATTTTATCACGGTTTTTGCTCCCAAACTGTGATAAAAATGTGTGACTAAAGGCTGTCACAGTAGGCCGTGATCGCCCGGCTGCAGGGTTGCCTGACAATATCTAGACGCAATTATCTTAAATAAATAAATTTATGTTTATTCATTTATGTTTTATCAAATATAAATTACAATTTATTTATTTATCTGTATCTATTTATTAAATTGTAGTCAAATAAACTAAAATCTTAAGTTAACCCCAGACATATGTAAAAGTTTTTCAAATGAATCCAACGTCATTTGAAAAACTTTTACATGAAAGTGATGTAGAAAATAGGAAAGAAAAGTTTGCCAGCTCTCGCTACAATCTCTACGAGTTTACCTGTTTACACCTGGTAATCCATACACATGCGAACCCGCGATACAGGAGAAATTTCAAGTAAAAAGAAAATCTAATTGCGGCTAGATATTGCTAGGTAATCTATTCTTCTCTCAAGTATCATTCATAAAAAAATAAGTTTTATCAAAAACAATATGATTACAGATTTTAGCAGTGGGATCTCGGACTAAAAGGAATGCCGTGTGTAACTGTACTTTTGAAGATTATGTTCTGTTGATTTTACGAGGATGACGCGAACTTGGGCTTTAATTAGAAGCGTGAGAATTATGTGCATAAACTAGATGTTATTTAATGGATATGGGTTTTCGGTGTTCTGATGTTGTTACCACGGCGTTCGGGGAATGGGCACAGTAAAAATATATAAACAGTATCGAAACTAAGCCTAGTTGATAATATAATTACCTACACTCCATTGAAGCAATAGGGTTGCAACTTGTAATGTTTTCGATATTGTTATGAAAACGACACCCATGACGAAAATGTTGATAATTTATTGCAACCGCCATCTTGGATATACTTTTTGTTACCATCAGCTTTAAATACCTTCAACACTTCGATTTAGAAATAAGTTCGCGAATTCATTATGATCGATCACACAGATTTATAATTCGAATAGCTGCCCCCCGCGCTCCCTGCAACTGGATACCTACCTACCTACCTACCTACCATACCTACCCTACCCACCTAGCCTATTCACCTAGCCTACCTACCCTACCCTATCTACCTACCTCCCAATTTATTAAACTAATGATATGAGTAAGAATTAATACTACAATGCAAATGTAAACCACTTTCGTTTCTAACGGCGATCTGATTAAAATTTAGAACATAAAAGCTGCTATTGTGATTTAACTGTGATAGTTAGATATATTCCTCCGCAGCCTTTTTTGTAGCCTATATTACTCGAGAATAATGTAGCTTTCTACTGGTGAAAGGATTTTCAAAATCGGTTCAGAAGATCCAGAGATTATCCCCCTTCAACCTCGCAAACTCAAAACTTTACCACTTTATAACATTAGTATAGAAGAATAGATAACGATTATAACAATAACTATAAATTATTCTCAAGTTAAAAATACGATAGCTCCAGTTTTGATGAAGAGTTCAAACAGCCATATAATGCGCAATACGTTCGTGGCATTTTTAAAAAGATCACATAATCTTATACGTGACCACTCGTCGCATCGCGGCACTCAGTACTGACAGCACCGCAGAAGTGACCGAGTGGTCTCGTCGGTGTGTATGTTTGGGTGAGTGGGCCGTTTCGAGCGTTTGTAGGTAGTTTTCATACTGTTTGTATATTTTTACTGTGGAATGGGCTTGCTTTGTGGAATTACGGTAGTTTCCTGTCTGCTTCTGTTTGTGTATCTTTCTCGGAAATTATGTTGCGTAAACATTTGTGGCTAGGATATCAAGATCAGTTCTGTGAGTACGGTAGCCGGTATACTCAAGATATTCTTGAGCCTAGGTAATTAAGTAAAACACCTCTAGTACCTACACTTTGGTAAAAGATTAGACGGGGATTGAGTTAGCCCAAAAAGTTGGTCTCACTAATAGTAAAACTAATAGTTCTCCAGACCGAATTTCTACCAGGGCGCACAGTATTCAATTTTCAAAAATCGGGGGACGAAATTATTGAATACTGAAATCTTAAATTAAAGATATATTTTATAACACGAAATAGTTTAGAAAATCGCTTTCATATTATACTTAACTTGGTAATTAATATTTTATTTTATATATATATATTTTATATTTAGTTCCGACACTTCTAATGTCTCCAAAATATAGATAACTTATCATTATTGTCTTTTGATAGCGGCTTCACTGTAATGACAAAATATTTACTGCATCAATATTTTTTATTGAGGCATTTTCTTTTTGGTTTTTTGTTTATTTATTTTTTTACCGTTACCTAAAAAAAGTTTTTTACTATAGAAACCGGCAATCACCGGTATAAAAATGCATATTTTTTCAGAGTCCCTGCTACATAATGGAATCATAATGATACTGTACTAATTTGTACTTACAAACGTAACACAGTTAAAACCTAGGAAAGTTGGTAAATATCAGCATGTTAAAAAAAAAAAAAAAAAAGTAGATCGATTTACGATCTATTCTATTTTTTGTTTATATAAAATGATTTTTCGTACTACCGACATATTAACCAAAAATAATTATGGGACGCAAACTCTTAATAATTGATCAGGGTGCGGCGGTTCACATCAGTTAAGATTGGTCATCGGTACGGACGATAGTTGCAAAATTATGTGCGCAAACACAGATAGTGCACTCTCTGTTTTCTCACTATCATAGTCCAATGGGATGGCACGGTACAGGTTAAGGAAAGCTTGGGCATGATGAGTCTTCAAAATTAACTCATGATACTTGTCTAGTACACTCTTCTACCATCGTAAAGGTCAGTAACCCATACTAAACCGTGGAACATAAAACCTCACCAACGTCTCACACTTGATCAGTTTTGTATTAAATTTTGTTTTATAACAATAATTTACCGTAAATAAGCGTCATCAGTAAAACGTGTCCTATTACAGAGGCAGTAAGATTAAATTACCTGCTTAAGCTTCTAACAGTACTGTACGTTGTTTATCTCAAAAGTTCTTATCGATGAACTTATTCAACATAATACTTCTCAAGAGATAATTTGGAGAATGACACTTTTAAAACAATTGTTGGTCATTTAATTTTAGAGTTTAAAGTATGGCACTGGCAATTTACACTTGAATACAAGATTATCTACATTTTGGGCTACATTTTATTATCATTATTCGTAATCTTTAATCTGAACAGTACTTTTCTACAAAGTGACAAATGTTTTTTTTTTAGAAGGCCCCAACATTTTTGGGATAAGGCTTGGCAGATTGTTTGATCTACTATAGCTTTGTACCTTTGTACAAAGTGACATTAAACAAAATCTGTATTTATCAGAACTATAAATAAATTACATCACATCATCAGCCTATTAATGTTCCCACTGCTGGGACACATGCCTCCTCTCTGTGAGAGGGAATGGGGTGTAATCCACCACGCGGGCCAAGTGCGGGTTGGTAAAATGTCACATGTCTTCGAATTTTTGGTTCTAAGACATGCCGGTTTCCTCACGATGTTTTCCTTCACCGTTTTGAGAGCAGTGGTGATTAAATAATTTACACAAAGTAAAGCGCCTGCCTGGGCTCGAACCCACGACCAACAACTTGTAAGTCGCGGCCGATACCACTGGGACACCACTGCTCTAGATAAATTAAAGTCAGTTGTTTTATGCATAAACTTGTCTCTAATCAATCATTTAGTAAATAGCATTTTCTTCATTGTTGACATGCTTATTAATAGTACTTACATGGAACCAAATTTGTCCAGCATAACAATTTTATGTAACAAAAAGCAGTATGCGTTCGATAACCGAATGCACAACATTGTAAACAGCATGTAGATCAAACCGCAACGAATGAATTGATTATATTATTTGACATTTGATCGCCCCGATAATTGAAGAGCTCGGTGGAGCGAACAAATAAATCAGTGTACCTACTGATTTCAATATATCACGGGTAATGCAAATAGACTCTGGTGTAGTGACTTTCGAGTGCCATACCTCGTTACGTCATCTCCCGGTATTTGAACCAAGGGGGCGGGGCTTGCGTGCGCGCACCGAGAGTGAAAGCTGAAATCATCACGACCACTACACATTTTAATTGTCCTACATCAATAAAATCTAAGTCAGAGATAAAACGACGCAGCAACAAATAAAACAATTTGTTGCGATGTGAAATTATTTTTTATTGCTCACTTGTACGATTGAAGCTTTATACCGTTTGAAGAAATAATTGCTGGATTTAATTGTCGAGTAACTCACAAATGCTCTCATTAACTACATAATCTTTGTTAATGGCTGGCGTTTTATGTAATAAAGGGTTTAAAGATTATACGTGTCTAATTACGAAGTCACTAAACTTTTAATTTCAATGTTTTACGAAGGCGGCAAGAAACGACCGGCGTCTCTTATGACTGTAAGTATCTGTGTAAAAATGTTCTTTTAAGGGTTCCGTACCAAAAGGGTAAAAATGGGACCCTATTTCTAAGACTCCACTGTCCGTCTGTCTGTCTGTCTGTCTGTCTGCCTGTCACCAGGCTGTATCTCATGAACCGTGATAGCTAGACAGTTGAAATTTCACAGATGATGTATTTCTGTTGCCGATATAACATCAAATACTAAAAACAGAATAAAATAAATATTTAAGTGGGGCTCCCATACAATAAACGTGATTTTTTTGCCGTTTTTTGCTATAATGGTACGGAAACCTTCGTGCGCGAGTCCCACTCGCACTTGGACGGTATTTTTATCCTAAAATGACAGCTAAAAACGCATTTATTACGGGTGCAACTGCACCCGGGGGAAAACTATCTACAATTTCGTTATGAAAAAGAAGGTGTTGCTATTGTAGATCACTAGATAATTAAGATAAAAAGATAATTATGAAGTTTATAATTATTTCACAATCATCCAACAATCTTCACTATCCTCACTAGGAGCGCATGGTCGGTTATGGCCCATTCCCTCTCTCAAAGACAGGAGGCCTGAGTGCTTGCAGTGGGAACATTAAAAAGGCTGATGATGATGGTGATATAATTATTGTTCTAGAAAAGCCCATTCATAAAGAATAGTTTAGATTTTAGAAGATAATTTTGGAAATGTATACGGTTTAAATTAAACCGTCCAGAAACTTGAGCATCGACAGAAAGAGAACCCAGTTTTCACGTCGACTTTCTAACAGGGATACCATTCTATTTAGAAAATGAGAAAAGAAAACCAGATCCCACCTTTTTTTTTTTGACCGACTTCCCAAAAAGGAATTCGTATGTTTCTTTTTTTATGAATGTTCGGGCATAACTCCGTCATATAATTATAGACAAATTTTCAAAATTCTTATTTTGGTTTGAAAGGATATATATACTCTCGAGGTAGTCCCATTGTCACAAAATCAGAATCGGAGATGGAATCCCATGGAAATCCCCAAAATTATAGGTATCCATATTGCGTAAAAAGGGAACTCCTCAAAATTATAGGCATCCATATTGCGATTTTGGTATTTTCGATAACATGGCAAGCATTTGCACTCAGAAAGTATCATTTGATGAAGTGAAACTGATGAAGAAGACCACAGATGGCCACTGGAACTCCTTAATGAGTAAATCATGGGTATAAGTTATCTCGAATAGTTAAACGACTATGAAGAAGCAAATACATATAAAAATACTGATACTGATGAAAATGGTACCACCGAACTGATCTGAAGATGAAGCCGGAATGTAGACACTGGAACTCCGTAACAACTATGGATCGTAGTCTTGTGTGGGCTTATTGGAATTGAAATGAAATCTACGCTGGCTATAAATGATTTTCATGGTAATACGAGGTACCTACACTAAAAACAGTAAAACAAAAAACAATTTCACAAAACACTACAGAAGCGAAAATAACTCTGTTTTCCGAAGTCGATTTCGATAAACGAAAAACAATAGGTAACAAAGACACCGACTTCGGAAAACAAAGTTATTTTTCGCTTTGTAGTGCTTTGCTTAAGAAGTCGGTGTATTTTTTTGCTGAAATGTTTTTTTTGTAATAAAAAATATTTATTAAAAACGCACTCATTCATGTTAATGTTCAAAGAATATAGTTTTTAAAGTGCCTACGTGATATTTTGTAGACAAAGCTTATTACTTTTTTATCAATATTCTCTATAGACATCATTGGAATATTTTAAAAGACTCATAGAAATGATATCGTAAACTCTGACACCAGACTGACTAGAAAAAGTGAGAATATATATCTTTCAGTTTTTATTTGAACTAAAAATAGACAATACATCATTGTCCTTTGAACACATTGAATTTCTTAATACATAATGAAACAACATGCAAAAAATTAATAGTATTGCAGGTAAAATCAGTTATGTTCTAAATACGTGCCTATCAAAAGAGGTCAGTTTTTTGTTCCAAAGGTGTCTTTTTTCACCCTATGTTGTCTAGACTAGAGGTGGGGTGAACCGGTGCCTCTCGTAACAAAAAGTGTTACGTGAAAATATTTCTATGCATACTACGACCGACTACTCTTAATCCTTTAGGCAGATTAGTGTGTTTCACTTTCACTGTATGTAGATCTATACTTAATAAGATTTAGTTGATGGTAAACAAACTGTGTTACCGTCGTTACCTATTATGCATTCGGAACTTTAGGTTAAAGATCGTGATGTGACAAAAACCGGCCAAGTGCGAATCGGACTCGCGCACGAAGGGTCCCGTGACATTATCGCAAAATACGGCAAAATCCCGTTTGTTGTATGGGAGCCCCACTTAAATATTTATTTTATTCTGTGTTTTGTTATAGCGGCAACAGAAATACATCAACTGTGAAAATTTCAACTGTCTAGCTATCACGGTTAATGAGATACAGCCCACTGACCGACAGACAGACGGAGAGTGGGGTCTTAGTAATAGGGTCCCGTTTTTACCCTTTGGATACGGAACCCTAAAAATGAGCAGAAATTAAAAGTGCTGATCCAAAAACAGACAGCTATCTAAAATTAAAACAGCGGTAATAAAAAAATCGTAGCTGCAGCCCCGGATATAACAGCAGGGGAGTCGATTGCACACTCGATTAAAGTGTTGTCACCCAAACACCAGCAGACCGACTCTCATAGTTTTTATCGAGTTTTTTGACATTGGCGCTCGATTGATTCCGATTCGAGTTGCATTCGGACCACAATGGATGGCGGTCATGGCCGTCAGAGTCGAGTGGTGTGGACAATGTGGTAACGGAGGCGTTCCAAAGCCTCCCATGTAAATTAACAATCCTTCCTGCGTTAAAAAAACTCATTGGTTAACCTGATTCATTTATTTTGGCTGCCAGACTTTTCTTGTGCGTGACAAGTTGGATTAACCAACCTATCTTTAGTTGCGGGGTCTGTGCCAGACCTTATTTTTTCAAATGAAGATTACATACCATTTTGGGCACACTTAATAAGTCTATACGATTGCAATTAGATTGGCGTAAAATCGCAAACTGAGCCAATAATTAAAAGTAGATCAATGTCTAATTGGCTTTCCTCAAATTAGATAGCTTTATTAACACAATCAATGACAGTTAAATTGTTTTGGAGATAAATTGGGGCAAAAGTTGCTATTATAACAATCTTATACTGGCATAAAAGTGCCTAACTTTACCGTAAAAAGAAAAGTTTGATTACAATTGTTTGTCCCATGTTTGTAGCCAACACAAGCACACAAAATGTGGTAATTTGTAATTTAACTTTGTCATATTCAAGACAAGGTCTTTGTTAACTAATGTATGACATGAGTTTCATAACTGTGACGTCAATCCTTAGTAAATTGATGATCTTTAGCGTTTATGATGCTATTAAAAGTTTAACATATGTTTATGAAGGCTCTTGAATTATTCTCATGAAAATCTCCATTAAATAAAAACTGTATAATCTTATGTTACTAAATCAGCAATCAACCGCACGCGTCAAAGAGTAGTAAATTTTCGAGCAAGAGGTTTATTGATTAGGTACTAATCCATTAATTGCCAAATTGAAATCCATCTATTCTTATAAAAAAACTAATCTATGAACGGCGCACTCTGAAAGCTTGTCTACTCTGTGGTTGGATCACTCCGTTGTTTATTTAGTCGACAAACTGCGAAAAGTTTTGTATAAGAGAAACAATGAATTGATTTCAATTATGGTAAGTGGAGTAAAGTTCATTGATAACTATTTTATTAGTTGAACAAGTTCGACTAAAAGAGCAATGGTGCGATCCAACCAAAGAGTAGCCAAACTTTTCAGAGTGCGCCGTTCATACATTAGTTTTATAAACAACATCAATTTACCAAGGATAACTAATCAATGAACTTTACTCCACTTGCCAACGTTGAAATCAATTCATTTGTTGCTGTTATACAAAACTTTCGCACTTTTTCGACTAGATGAACAATGAAGTGATCGAACCACAGAGTAGACAAGCTTTTCAGAGTGCGCCGTTCATAGATTAGTAATTTATTTACCGAGTTCATGCCCAGTAAGTTCAAATCAGGCTCGATACGGGCAATATTTAACAAATCACTTTAAACTTTTAATGGGTATTCCGTGGTGCGTAAACTTTGGCCCGGTAATTAATACCTTATTAGCGATCGGGTTAGCGAAATTATCTGTTGTCATAAATTCCTAGGGTGTAAATAATCGCCTTATAGAGCAAGAGTTGTGCAGTAACAGCTTGACGCCAATTACAAGCGGAGTGTGACGTTGTGCTGGTCAGGCACAGGCACTGGGTCGAGAGTGTTGAGGCAGGGCTGACGATAATAAGTGATAGATTATTTAAACATTGTAATATAAAACTCCAAAGTCATTGGTACCGTGAATGTTGATGCAACCATGTAATTGCGAAGAGGCAACAGTTTTAAACTTCACGTTGTAATCACATCATATCGTAGACACGTTACTATTAATAAATCTATTGTCATTCAATAATTCATCTAAAATTTACAATAGGATACCTGTGGACATTTTAAACACCAAGGCACTGCCACTATTCAAATATAAATTACGTAATTTTTAAATTGACGAAGCGTACTTTGGATTTGATTTGATTCAAGATGATGAATAAAATAACGCGGCAGGCTCAGAAGAAGATGGCGAGATGAGCTCGTATGAGTCGTTTTTATAGAACTTAAAAAAATAAAAAAGGACGTTTGCTTTACAATGGTACAAACACAGACTTTCTAAAAGAAATGAAAATGCAACAACAAGAAATTATCGCCATGGCAAACTTCGCACTTTCATCAATTTACATAAGCATTAATCAAACACTTTTGAACTAAAAAATGTTTCAGCAAATACTCGATTTTCAGTCAAGACCTTCAAAGCTCGGAATGCCGTTCGAAAAACCATGCACAACTATTAATCTGGCAAAAAAAGTATCATCCAGAATCTGGACAGCCCTATCGACATATCAACCATGCTTGTCGGTATTCATGTGTCGTTTCGACGTCGTCGAGCGAAGTCGCGTCGAAAGTGAGAGCAAAACCGGCTTGCAATAAAATTAACCGAGTAATTAGCGCCGGTCAGGGACGGCCGTTTGAGTTGTTATGTTGGTACATCTGCAAACGGCTTCCGTTTAAATACCTGTGCTGGGTATGGAGGAGTATTGGTTGGTTGGAATTTATGCTTGGGTTTTGCGAATTATCGTTTGGTACTGATTATAGGAACTGAATAATAGCAGCCTCACGGTTTTTAAGGTTAAGCAGGGTCGGTCGGATGGGTGACCATCTTTACATAGCGAGATTCTCTTTGCCTTGGAAAGCTTGTCAAGCTGTTGGTCCCGGTTGTCATTTGTAGTTCTTTGATAGTAGTCGCGGATTGACAAAGGCCAGGCAATCTGACTTCAGCAGCCGAAACAAACGAAAACGAATTAAAAGATCTTTTTTATTTTTATTGCATAATAAATTCGGCAAGGCAAAGGGCTACTCTTTAGTTTCAACAATCGACCAATCACATGCGAGATGAAAGACGCGATGTGGATTTCCGTCTATGTGATTGGTCGATTTTTCATACTCTTTGCTCTAAGCGATGATGTGGTCGACGGTGAAGCACGTTTGCCTTGAAGTAACCTATTCACTCTTGACTTAAAGACCCCAAGGTTGTAGCTATCAGGAAACAAAGACTCCGGCAGGGAATTCCACTCTTTAGCTGTGCGCATAATGCAAGTATTCGCAAGACGCTTTGTACGTATTGGTGGGATGACCACCATGTACCGGTGGCGCAATGCCGTACGTTTTGTTGTCCGATGATGGAAAGGGCTAGGCGGAATCAAATTGTGCAGTTCCATCGCACACTCCCCGAAATATAACCGACGAAAAACCGACAGACTGGCAACTCGGCGTCGATGTTCAAGGCTCTGGAGCTTCTTTTTTTTAATTCATTACGCAGTAAGGCTGCAGGGTTACCATTGCCAATCCTTTTGGAGTTACCGTTTTTGGGAATGAAAATTGGACTATGGGATATTTGGAATTGAAGGATGAACTTCCAAAAACCTAATTAGATACAGGACATAACTGATTTAAATGCTTATGTGACAGAAATTTCGACAGTCAATCATTATTTAGATTTGGCTAGAACTTTGGCTAACACCTGCTCGTATTACTTTTACGAGTATTATAATCACACAAAATTTTTGTTTTATGTTGCAAAAGTTGAAAACACAGAAAGCCAGAAAAAAGTGGACACTCCATAATAATATCTAAGTAACCTGAATTGTAAAGGACCGGATTGAAACCTTTTCCCAAATCATTTGTTCCGAATACGTCCCTTCAGGGATTTCTTTTTACAACTTTTTTACTATCAACTTTATGGGACCCTAATTTGTTTGCTCCCTACGGAGTTTCTTGATATTCAAAACGCAGTTTCAATCGCTTTATTTGTATAACAACATTATTAAGGAAATATGAATGGAGAATATTTAAATTTGGAACAGTCGGTGCATTCATTTGTTTTGGACCGCAGTAGGTCCAAATATAATGCCTTCTTGGTTCTATAGACCAGTTGTTACAAGTCTGTATGGTATTGTTACATTGCATTTGGGATAATAACTTGTAAGCGTAGCTTCTCCTTCGTTTTTTTTTGCATGAAGATCTTGAATGGAACATAAGAGGCTGTTATTTTAAAATTCGTTTTGTAAAAGAAATAATTATGTTGTGCATAATTATGCAAACGATCGTTTGTGATTGAAAAAGAGTTGCTTCTAACGTTAAATTGATCCTGATTTCTTTGAGTATATTTATCATTAAAGGCGAAAGATCATAATGAATTAATGCTAAAATTTAAATCCAGTTTGCGTGCGTGTTCTTCTCCATCTATACAAGCCAAATCAATTTACACGAACATAAAGGTTCAGTACAAAACGTGTACGTATATTGCATACAAAATAAGCATTCTCTAACAGTCAGCCTGGGGCTACAGCCAACAGCGAGATCGTGGCGGGAGTAATGCCATAATCATTATACTTGGCAGACGTATTAGTGATCCCTGTACGATATTATTAACACACCGGGCTTTCCTGTTTTTGAATCTTTTTATGAGAGGTTACTTTGTATTTTTAAGTAACGAAAAGTAACTTAGATAATACATGGTATGGCCTCCTTCTGTGAAACAGTGATGATCTAGAAGGGGGGTGCTGAGCGGGATCGTGAGAGGGTCGATCCCTCTCGGAGGAGAAGGTGGTGGGGAGGCAAACGCCTCGTTGCCTAAAACGCCTGTATCATAGACAAGCGGGACTCTGGGGTCGTGGGTGTTCAGACTGGGGTCAATGTCCGCCCACCAAGTGACTCCAGGAAAAACGGTGGCACAGTGATCACTTGTTGCCGTGCACTGCGAGGCTCAGGTGAGACGCTTCTCAGTCTCCCCAGGGACGTGCCCTTATAGGCGTTGCACAAAGGTGTTCCGGATCGGATTTTCATGAGGTAACGAGGTTCCAAGTTCTGATGGTGATGACCGGGGTTGTCTTAGTGAGAAAAACATCCCACACTCCCCAGGGCGTGTGGAATTTTTAAGTCAGGGCGCCTTTTAAAGATTCCAAAAAATAAAAACAAAAATTAAGGTAACACATGGTAAAGAGGGCTAGTACTATTAGTTCTGCATCGACCCGTCTCTTTCTGAGACAATCTATAATGGCTCGAATACGTCATAGTTCTGTCCAAGGTCCTTTTGTAAGCAAAAACCAAATTTTGGTAGAAAAATACTTAATTTTTCGTCTACATCACACACTTGCGGCCCAGTTTTAACTGCATAACACAGCCGAAATGAAAATCACTTTGTATTTGGAAACCTATCGGAATTCATCCAAATATTTTCCAAATTGATGCGATTGTCATTTAATAAATGTTACATAACACCGCAACACGGATCGCGCGCGTCAGGATTTTGGTCGCATGTTTATTGATTTTTATTTATATATTTGTTTTATACGTAATACACATACATACTGTGACTAACTAACCTTCTGCGTACATGCTATTTTGTTATTATTTATCATCTATTTTATTCCTTAATAATGTATGTTCCGTTTCCGTGAATGTGTCCGTGGCATCAACAGTCGGCCCTATCAGAATATCAGCGCAGCGTTATTATCTTTTTAATATCGTTGTACATGCTGAGATAGGAGCCGTTTTGGTCTCGCACGGGGTTATTTACTTTTATTTTTATTTTATTATTGTTTGTGTTTTGCTTAACTAGTGTCTCCTGTGCGGGTCACAAATAAATATTTTCTTTTTCTTTCTTTTTTTTTTCTTTCAACAATTTTTAAATTAAATCGCTGCAATAGGTTCCAAACAATTCCTCACTGTGATAAGCGATAATACCACCAAAAAGGTCTGTCTACCCTTTTAGGAAACAAACGTGGGTGTTACAAATGCGTTGAAAATTAATACCATCCGAAATTAAGCCTTCTGTGACCCGAACATATATGAAATATGCGATAAATTGCTACTGTCGTAAAATAAAGCTATTAGTAAGGATTTACCAATTAGATAAGCTTTAATTAATATCGACTTCTACTAATTGAGAAGGAACAACAACTTTCACGCTCTATATTTACATAACGTTCTCGTTACGACTAGCATCTAATACCAAATATGGGCATCCCCTTTGACCGGACAACGATCGCGTTTAGGAGGATAATATAAAGAGGTAAGATAAGGTTAATATTGCAGTTAGTATTTCTTGCTAAGCAGATAGATTCATCAACAGTTTCTTGGATCATAAACAAAATAATAATGTGTACTAATACATATCTCTATTTATATATTCATTATTCTATATAACAAACTTCCACATAGTCATATACATAATCAGATATAACAATCAGACACATTTTCAACACAACACACTGTCTTATTTCAAACACACGCACAAACACAGACTATCACACATACATACACACCATCACAATCACACACAACGTAGGTACATGTATACTGTTTTCTTTACGTATTAGTTTTTTTTATTTTATACTAGCTGTCCCACGCGGCTTTGCTCCCTTCTACTAGCTACTTACCTACCCTACCCTACCTACCCTGCATACATGAATGTTGCGTAACTTTAACAACTTACACAGCGCACGCAGCGAAAGCTTTCAAAAAGGAATAATTTTTCCCGTTATTGCAACATTTTCCATTTATGCTCCGCTCCTATTGGTCGTAGCGTGATGTTATATAGCCTATAACCTTCCTCGATAAATGGACTATCCAACATAAAAAGATTTTTTCGATTCCAACCAGTAGTTCCAGAGATTAGCGCGTTCAAACAAACAACAAACTGTTCAGCTTTATAATATTAGCATAGATTCTTTTTCTTGCAAATTACAAGTAGATTAAATTTAATTAAGAAATTTATTGTAACGTATTATATTACCTATTATATGAACAGCAATAATGTAAACGGATCGAAGGAGCCTGGATCTCACGACACAGGGAATCCTAGTGCGAGTTCCAGGATACAACGCATTTAAATGTAATTTCTTAACAATAAATTATTCTTATTCTTTAAATTCTGATCAACCAATTTCAAATTAAAGCAGCTTCATTTGCTACAGGAATAAATGGGAATAAGGACTTAAGTAGGATGATGATAAGATGACGTAATTGAATCAGCTTGCAGAAACTATGAATATTATGAACAACAATGTACATACTTAGATCACTACAAACAGTTTGCAAACTCAAATCTCGTTTCCGGTAACAGGTAAGGCTAAATAAGATACAGCTGTTCATTAGTCAAATATAATCCCTAAACCCCTTTACAACACTCTAGGAAACATGAATAATATTCAAAAACAACTGCGACCTCACTACACAACACAATGCTTTATGCTTTAACAACACAAAATTTCCAGATAAATTTGAATAACAACAGAACTAGTAAAACACATAAGCAGGCATATCTCAAACAACACGATACCAGCATGTGGATTGCGTGGACGCAACAAAGGCAAGCCACGAATGGTCTCTGGGAACCGATCCCGGGGCAATAAGGAAATCGTTGGGGTCCTGCACGAAAATCGCAGCGGCGTGAGGCCAACACCCGGGAGATCGGTAGCTTTAATGATTATATTCTGACGTTATATGGTCAAAGTGGCTGGAGATAATGGGGAAAAAGTAAAATACGAGTCAACCCTTGAAAACAAAGTTAATTAGTGGAAAGAAGTGATGATATAAAAACAAGCAATGTAGGCAATTAACGTAAACTAAAAACATGCCAATTATGTGTGCAAAAATAATGAAGAACTTTCCAGTAAAAATAATGAAAAAAAAAGTGCGAGTCCGACTCGCGCACGAAGGGTTCCGTACCATTATCGCAAAAAAATCATGATTGTTGTAGGAGCCCCCTTAAATATTTATTTTATTCTGTTTTTAGTATTTGTTGTTATAGTGGCCACAGAAATACATCATCTGTGAAAATTTCATTTGTCTAGCTATCACGGTTCATGAGCCTGGTGACAGACAGACAGACAGACGAACCGCGAAGTTTTAGTAATAGGGTCCCGTTTTTACCCTTTGGGTACGGTACCCTAAAAAGAATCTATGAGAAACAAGTAGAAAGCTTTTAAAATCCCCAAAAAGAAACGTGAAACACTAACCGCTTTTAAAATGACAATTCTATTAACCACGATGTGCCACAAAATGTAAGAAAAAACCCAAAAGCAATTTAGACGCAAAGACAGATAAAGTAAGAGTACTCGTAAAATAACCGTTCTTCTGATCGATTCCGCCTTTTGCTTTTGTTCGAAGTTTTGTTTCATATATGTCGTAACGTTAGCGGTTCCTAGTTCACGTAATTATTTTATTTTTTCGTCAAGAACAATGACCATTAAAACTAAATTGAAGATTGTCTTCAGTTTACTACCGCATTTTATGTTCTGTAATTTTATCGCTATACGTGTCTACTATTGTTGCAATAATACTTCAAAGATCAGCTGTTTTGATGAATTACTCAATTTTCTTAATTTACTGATGAGATGAGGTTGAATTACAAAATCGTAATGTGTAATAGAAATAAAATACATTATTTTGTCAACTACTGAATATCTCCAATTAGATCTTTGTACTTCAGTCTCTAGAGCTTGACATAGTTAAAACGATCTACCTCGTTCATCCAAAAAATATATCGGATAAATGGATCGTAAAATATAAAAAGTAAAAATCGTCTTCCTAAATAAAGATTTCAAAGATGCTTAAAATGAATAGGTAAACACAGATACAGCACAAATTACTTTGTTAGTATCCAAACAAGGCATCTTGATTCCCCATCTCGGTGTTACGGAGATTGTGTTGGACGTAGAAAATTGCGAACAAATGATTTGGCCGGGACTTGAATACGAGATGCATCCTGACACGGTATTTAAGTGCACGCATCATACATTTGTTCTTTACATGCACGGGCGTACGGGGTAAAGGAATCACGGCTTTAAAGTAAGCGTTGATGAGAAAATAATCACAAACAATTTGGGTGCAATTACTTCAGAAGAATTCAATTATTATTAAGAGATTCCTCCGTACCTCGGAAAACAAGTTAAGCTGATGGTCCTGGCTGCTATTAGTAGATTATTGACCGACGTTACAGATTTTCAGTCTTGGCAAGGAGTATTGTGTTATCTAGTTACTGCATTGGGGGGTCAGGTTGGCAGATGCTCCATAAAAAATACAACCAACTTCCAAATAAAAAATTCAATTTCGGCAGTCAGTGTTCCCGTTTTCGTTTCTTCGTTTTTTGACACCGCTTTCCGAAATTGAAGTTATTTTTCATTTTGTAGTGTTTTTATTTGGAAGTCAGTTGTATTTTTTTGTAAAAACTGTTTTTTATTTTTCACTTTTTAGTGGTACATAAAATACAAGTTCTTATAATGCCCTGAGTGATGCCAGAAAAGATTACCCGAATAACATGAAACTTGAACATAACCGGTGGAATGAGAGTATACCAGGGTGAACCGTACAAATCTGCGTACCCGTTTAGAGCATTCTGGCGTGATGATATGCTATGAATTTGTGTAAACAATAAACAGACATGCGATTACAGCAATCCCGAGAGATTTGCCCTCATTAAAGAGTTCTGCTGTACCTACTCGTATATCGCCGAATTTCTTCATCAGATCTTTACAAAATTTAAACGGGAACATTTCGGCATTAAATTGTTTAAAAAAGAAGAATTTTGCGTATCCGTTTACATATGACGGAGTTATGCCCGAACATAGATAAAAAATAAAATATATATGTAAACGTCCGAATTGAGAACCTCCTCCTTTTTGGGAAGTCGGTTAAAAATGGTACTCAGTTGTATTAAGTTCTACTGGAAGCCGACATCAGTATAGTTGGGAAAAAGCTAGGCCAATTGATTTCATTTTAGAAAAATGGTTAAAGTTCATTACAAAACAATTAAACTATTATTTCAACCAGGTTTTAAGTTAAAAATAGCTTACAAATATATAGCTGTTTGGTGAACATGTAACAAGACGTTGAAGTGGAATTTCTAACGGTCTTTCTGTTTGCTTCCCGACGATATTCTTAGCACTACAATTAAAGAGTTTGCTTCACTGTGGATCTGAAGATATAGGCAAACACTATCAACAATAGCTCTTTGACGAGTACTGCATCACTGTAGCGCTGTGGTGCTGCAACATTCAAACTTTATCTCCTCAAGTTCTAAAGCTTCAGACAGCTTGATCTATTCATACTAACTTCGACCTTTATGTTATATGTAATCGATGTTATACGGATGTTAATATTTAAACTATTATCGATCAACACTTTCAATGAACCTTGAATTAAGTAGGACACCGATTCATTATTTCAATTTGTGTTACTAATTGCCAAATATTTTTAATGTAACAGTCCCGCTTTTATCTTGTCACCGTCTTAGAGGCCACCGCCAAACATGTGTTGTAGACATTGTGACGACTGTACTTACTGCATCAGAAACGATGCGAAAGCGCAAATTGACATTCGTGGAAATATAAACTTTATATTTAACCATGTAGAGTCTAAAGTTTTTTCAAGTTTTAGTGGTACAGGACATGGAGTCAGGAAACTGGATGCAAGTGACAATGACAGGGAACCATTACTTGAGAACTAGTTCTAACTTGGCTTTTAACTTGTTATCCTACGTCCTCGTGGGAAAATTTAAATTACACCGGCTATTCATGTTACATATAATTACTGCTATGTCGTCCATGACTGATGATAGAGTGTTGCAAAAAATCTTAGATAGGTGGTTTAAATATACATGAGCTGGAGTAATTATTGTGGGATCTCACACTCTACGTACATGGTTATGAATTCTTGTATCGTTACACTTGATTTGATATTTTTGCTGATAGTATATTATTCTATTTTTTTTTTGTATTCTTGTAGTTCGCGCCTGACCAATATCTCATCTGATGGTAAGCAATGATGTGGTCGACGGTGAAGCATGCTTGCCTAGAAACACAGACTCCGGCAGGGAATTCCACTCCTTAGGTGTACGCATAATAAAAGTGTTCCCAAAATGTTTTGTGCGTATGGGTGGGATGTCCACCATGTATTGATGGCGCATCGCCCTACGTCTGATAGTCTGTTGATGAAACGGGCTTGGTGGAATTAGATCGTGCAATTCCATTGCACACTCCTTGAAATATTGCCGATAAAAACCGACAAGCTTGCTCAGCAACGATGTTCAAGACACTGGACTTGACCAGCGCCTCATCGCCGATGAGCCTCTTGGCCCGCTTTTCGATCGACTCTGGTGCATCAAGCTGGTATTTGGCAGATCTTTTAAACATAACATCGCGATTGCATTCCAGAAAGGATTAAGGAGGGAAGTACCCGCAATTCATCAGTTGTTTTTAAGTCCCGTGGAGTAGTGGTCCAGCCATTGCCATAAACCGGGCACAAATTCAAACTCCGGACTGCTTCTGAAAAACAGACTGAGAATTTCCAGTTGGAAAAACCCAATAATACTTTGACCGACGGGGACCCATGGCCTCATGACTACTTGACAAATGAGGCAGTCTTTTTTAATATCTAGCCTGGATTGGACGGAAATAACTAACGCTGACGTCAGACACGCTGACGCCTCATCGAGAATCGACCTTTAAGTTTTTTCAAATTCCTTTATTGTTTGACACAGGTGGAAAAGCAGTTGTTATCATATATATATAAAGATCGCTGCAACATACCCACAGGGCGTAAAATATTTAATAGTCATTAAAATCTATTCTAGTTTGTATTATTATACTGTTCAAGAAGAAAGAAAAAAATTACCATTAATGAATTTTATTACTTATGTCAAAACTATATATTATCATTATTTAATATATCAAAACGTCATGTCAAGAATACAATATTTTTTATAACAAAAATTAATTCATATCTCATTAATTAATATGTCAAAATTACATTATAATACATTCATGTTACACTCTTGTCAAAAATACAGTGTAATTCATTAAAAATATCGTCGATATACATTACACAGTTCTCAGTCAGATTTTTCCCCGATCCATTAGAAAAAGTTACCTCTTTCGCCGCCAATCTCTCCAAAACTACCCGCAAACTTGCTCACAAACTCTTTAATCTCAAAACATCTAAGTAAACACTGTGACCCATTAGCCTCCGAACTGCGGAACACAGAACTAACGTCGGTCCAACTAAAACCGTCAAGTCTAAATACGGAGTATCGCGTTGTCGTTTCAATGGCATTAGTTTGTTGTTGTTGAGGCGCCTAGCCTGACGTCGACACCCCGCGGACATAAGGACTTTAATAGGGAAACAGTCGATATTGCACTATGAAATTTGAGTGTTTCGAGAGAGTGTGGGCTTGTTGTCTAGAACATGTTAAACATGAGCATCTCTAATAGAGATATTCATGTACATTTCGTAAGCAAAGATATTCAATAGAGAATCATTCGATATTGCAAATGGACGTGAACTCTATTTTCATCGTGTCTAAAACATCTTTGTTAGAAGTTTCATATACTTTCTTAAGAATCTTAATATTAGACCCAAGTACTTTTATAGAGAAACAGTCGATATTGCAAGATGGAGCTTTTCGAGTGGGTGTGAACATGCTGTCTACAACAGGAGAAACAACTGCTGATGGTGACCACTCGCTGACTTTAATAGGGAATTATTCGATATTGCATGAGGAAATTTGAGCTTTTTGAGTGGGAGGCGACATGTTGTCTCCACCATGTCCGGACAAAACATTCAACATGGTGAGCATCACTGCTAAGATTTATAATCTACTGATGCAGTTAACCCGCGCACATAAGCACTTTAATATTAAAACAAATGTTGACATTGCATGATGAAATTTGAACTTTTCCAGTGAGTGTTGTCTGCGAGAAGCGACATGTACCTACTGATGTTAACAGCCCGCGGACATAATAGGAAAATTATCGATCTTGTCTGAAGACATTTGATATTTTCATGTAGGCCTATGGGAGTCAAAGCCAATCTAAAATTTTTTGCAGATTGTAAGCCTGGTATTAATCCGATATAGAATACTTATTTTGGCTAGTATTACTAACACAAGTCATTAGCTGAACTTAATTGATTCAGATATCTGAGTCTTTGTTGACTTAAACATTCCGCGAACAAAAGGACTTAAGGTAAACAGTGTTGCACTATGAATGTTTCAAGAGAGAGAAAGATTCTGTTGAATTAATTTATTGAAGGAGAGAGTCCGAATGTTAATAGTACTTCAAAGTAGGGAAAATATTCTACTAGCTTTTTCCCCGCTTTTTCGCTTCAATTAGTCATTAGTCATATATTCATGAACAAGTAATTTGTATCTGAATTTACACACAAAAATATAACAAAATTACAGTATATATACTAAAATAGAAAACATTTGAATTCAATAGATTACATCAACAATTTTAAAACAATGAATTTACATTTCTTCAATAGTACATTTCAACATGTAAATTAAACAATATGGCAAGATCATTAAAATTTAAAACAATGACAATAAAACAATAAATTTAGGAGAAAATAACTTAGATTGATAAAACATTAATTAGAAATAATGAATTTGTGGTTATTTCAATAAATCAGAACGAACGAAATGCAATAATATTTACTAACCCTTGATTATCTCAAAAATCACAATTCAATAAAATAAAAATAAAATGAGAAACAGTTCCTCCACAGTATATAGACACTTACGATGCTCAATGGCTTACTCTACAGGATTTATGCTTTTTTCTGGACAAACGAAACGAAAATCTATATGTAGGTGAAAGTATCATAATTCGATCAGCACTTTCAGTGATTATTCGTTTACGGGTAAAAAAGGCAGAGATAAAATGTAAATTTGAATAGCAGGCAGTTATTAGGTTTATGAAATCATTTTCGTTCTGCTTTTATAACATACTACGCTGTGTTATTCTATGTGACCCGTATTCAGCTTCATATTACATTTCCTTCCGCAACTTTCATACTATGAAAATTTTAATTCCACATTTCAAAAGCCAACAACTTTTCACACCATCTTCAAACACACTAGTAGGAAAGGTTTTCGTAACCTGCTTTTTAGGAGATGTTTGCTTTTAACTTTAATTAACATTATTAAAATAATATTAAAATCGTGATTCTTTAAAACACAATATTTATTAGAGAACTTTAGACAAAGTGGTATTCTTTCAGTTTGTTAAAAATCTATGACGTTGTAATCTGCACCGAATTGTCACGTCAATCGCAAATATTTTGCACTTTTGGCAATCATAACCAATACCGATATATTTATTTAGACAGGTTTGTAAGAATACGTAACAAAACCGTTCAAATTGAAAAGTGTGAACCCGGAAAATTGAACTACACGCTTTAAGGCTGTACGTCGGAATAAGCTTGTAAAAGAAAATACGGCCGGTTTTCAACGACCACCGCCGATGTACAGAATAGGGTCTCAATTTCAATACCTTTCAGTCTGTTTGCCTATCTTGTTTGTGTGTGACGTTTTGTAGTTGATCGCCATGACACCTCGTAGCGTGAGCTCGACCTCAGCGAGCTGCAATATACCTTTCATCTATTTCTTGTTAATAAATCCACACTTTGTTACTTTTACGGTCTTATTTATACGGTGCCCTTTCTTTCTTGGTCTACGCATTAGATTGTATTTATAGCTTATGTTGTAAGTAGTACAACTTCAAAATCTACTGTTTTATTCCGTCCCATATTACTAAGTCTACATTGTAAAGTTAGAAACTGTCTCATTCAATAACCGCTTACCGTTATCTGT
Source organism: Orthosia gracilis (assembly GCA_947562075.1). Taxonomy (NCBI): domain Eukaryota; kingdom Metazoa; phylum Arthropoda; class Insecta; order Lepidoptera; family Noctuidae; genus Orthosia; species Orthosia gracilis. The sequence continues at coordinate 34,123,485 of OX387266.1, forward strand.
CAGCGTTTTGTATGAAGATTGTATAACAAATCTCTGTTTTTGCTTATCTGATGGCAACAAGCGGTCTAATGGGCGTATGAGATCATTTTAACGGACCATTGTTTATTTTACCTACAACAAAAATTATGAAATTGCACCTAGTATTTTTTTTGCCACTTAGAAACCGTGTGGGCTTATCGAGAAGTAAGATACGATTTTTTCGTAAGAAACTAGTTAAACTGTACTTTTATACAGTTCCGTTTATTTCGTAAAATCTAGTTTACATATTTTGTTACCTAATAAAAAATAGTAGGGTAGCAGAATGACGTGGAGCTTACGTGAAGGCAATCATTTTACAATTGTGAGAAAAAGTCGATGTATGATATCGGAGACTATTAAATCTGAATGCCAAAAGAGAAAACGTACATAAGATGTATGGTAACATTGTTGGCGTATATCAGGTTCCCACAGCAAACCTCATCTTACGAAAAAAAACATTGACAGAGACAGACTTTCGTCAGTATTTTTCCTGCTTCTGGAACGGCGAATTCCCCACGAGGCAACGATTTATTACTTCAGCTAAAAATAAACCTCTTTTTAGGTTTAATATACCTTCTTATGGTTTATATTTCAAATTCTCAGAACCCAGTTGAATAGCCCAATGACCCGACTACAATAGACGATCGAAATACAATATAGACTCGACCTTTTCCGGCTCGGAGTCTTCATGTCCTTCAATTTATTCTCTCGAAATTTAATCGCGAACATAAAATATTGTCTCAAAGCACATTAAGGATACCGAAGCAAATCCCTAGGAATGCTAAAAAGGATTGTTACTGATAAATGGTCGAAACTGTTTGGCGCCAAGTGTCGAGACAAAACCATTAACGCTTTGGTTATCACTAGGGTAACCATTAAGTTGGAAAATTGGTCATTTGAGTACGTAATAATTTGTTTTAATGTGAGTCTAATACGATGTTTAGATGGGCTTGAACGCTAAAGCTTTGAAATATGATTGCGTATTCGTGTAAGTTTCTCTTTTGTAGGTAAAGGAGGGTAATACTTAAGATTCCCCTAGTCGACGGCACGCACTATTTTGTGCGCGAGGTTAAAATGCATGCTATCTCATCCGACAACACGTGCGAAAGAGATAGATGCTGTGATGAGCAGTAAAAAGCTAGTTCGCTTACGAATTAGCACTTTTGCAAATTTGTTTCGAAATGGTTGATGATTTAGGACGAAAACGAGCGCGTGAAATTTTATAAACAGACCTTTGGGATTTCTAGATATCATGAAAAAACGACTAAATAAAATTATATACATTGTTGAATTACTAATCTATCTCTGTATGGAGGCCGTTTTGCAATTTTCCTTCTTCTTATGGTATTTATTTGCGCCCAAAGAGGCGTTAAAATTAGTGTTGAAATATGGAACTTTCGACGCTCATAACATTAAAATATTTTATATTTTTACTTTTTTGTTACCATACGCCCTGTTAGAAACAGATATAATAGATAATGATGAAACAAATTGATATCATTTTTCATTTTGAACGTAATTTTCGAACTTAATCGATAGACTACGTTTTTATGAGAGAATGATCGACTAGTGTAACCTCTACTGCTTAGATCTTATAAGTTTTGTTGAATCTTAGCTAGCTACTGTAGAACAAACTGGCTATTAATATTTAACAAGTATAAATTCTTACTATTTTATTTGAATCTACTTGGAATCTCTTTTGATATTAGACCACGGTGTTAGTTTACGTTTTGTTAAAAAAAAAAAAAACATTTTGGTTATGTTTTGTTAGTCAATTATGCTTCTACTGGATTAGTACTTTCATCATCACCATCATTTCAGCCGAAAGATGTCCAATGCTGGACATAGGCGTAACCCAAGCGTCGCCACACTGATCAATCCTTTGCGTTTCGCATAAATAGGTACTTTAGTTAAATTAGTACTTTCATAAAATCATTTAAATTAAAAGTAACTAGTAGGTGGTTAGTTCCCACTGCTGGCCTTAGACTTCTCTCTCCATTATTTGGATTATGCCCTGTTCTGCGCCACGTGGAATGGTTTTACGAATTATATGCAGAGACACATCAGTTTAAACTTGCTCAATTAAAAGGAGATTTTACGACGGATTAAAGTAAATAAATTGCAAAATTTATGTAGATCCAACCCTCCATCCTATCGTGCAACCTAAATAAAATATTAGCCCACCATCCTTTCTCACTCAGATTGTTACTCCGATTGAAACCAAAACGTGGCCCTGATTGGTGAGAACATAATTAGCACGGCCACTAATTGAATTTCTGTTTACTCCACAGTCTAAATCGTGAAGATATAGATATACTGAAAACAAAAATTGGGACTTGCGAACTTTTTTCTTACAAAACTAGTTCTGTACTTACTAAATTTATTAAACTTTATTTTCTAATAATAAAAGTTTCCTTAAATCGTAAGACACAAAACGTGTTGGGTTTTAACCAAAAAAGTATTGTAATAATTTAAGCACTGCATCTTTAGTAAAAATAAAAAATAAATACAAAATAGCAAAACTCAGTTCTGTTGTAAATAAGAAAAAAGTTCTCAAGTCCCAATATTTTTTTTCAGTGTAGCTGTTACCAACTGACCATATATCTTAGAAGCGGAAAAATCGTGAGTTACACAAACGTATAACTGAATAGTTTACTTACAAGGAAATGTTTAGGAAAGCTTAGTTTACCATTACTTAATAGGGCAGTTTAAATTAGTAGTAAGATAATTATAGCACGCTTTCTAACAGAAGTCTAACATTGTTTTGCGTTATTAATGTCGTGGATATGTACTTATTTGCTAAGTGCCACTAATAAGTATTTCCGTGGTTAGGATAAGTGATTCTATCTGCTCGATACGTGCACATTGGTATTTATATATTTTTTTTAATTATCAAAATGTTTAGTGATGTATTATTGATTGTAGAGATTACGAGCAGGTGTGTTTTCATTAGTAGGAAATGTAACTTTTTGTCAAACTAGGATGTTGTCCGTGGTTTTACCTGCATCCTAAGGAAACTTCATCATGTACGACGATGATAATCCTTATTAAAGCGATATATGTATACGCCCCAATGTAAACGCAGTACTGGCCGTGCGCCCGCTCGATGCCAAAATATCAATATTGAACCTCCTTTTGAACAGTTTTGTTTGCGAAATATTATTTGATTTATATATGCTATGTCAGTTATGAAGAAATTCCAGCCATCATTTTTTCTGAGTAAAAATATTATTAAACATCCAAGTCGCTTTGGAGGAGTATCCAAAAGTAGCGAAAAATATCGTGTTGCTTATAATTTTTTTATAGGAAAAAACCATGTTTAAAAAATAATGTACATGAAACAATAATAAATATATATTTTTTTCAAACCTTTTAACCTAGCCGTTACTAAGGAGTATGCTTTAGAAAGTTACCGTTTTACGGCACTAAAGCGCATGTAGGCCCTTAATTGAGTGAGTGTATAACGCTTTCACGCCTTAACAACTCTACCGATCATCATGAAATTTCGCATAGGTACATGTTTGTAGGGGTACAGAAAAATACATAGGGCAGCGTTCATCAACGCGAGCGAAGGCGTGGGCAAGAGCTAATTATCCTATCTTTTAAATAATCTATCTTTGAACCGAATCTCATCCTAATCAATTGAATCGCTATGGCGATTGAGAAGCAAATCTTCGCTAATATCTCCCAAAATATCGTGTATGAAGATAAGAATAGATCTGTTGCTAAGTAAGAAAACAAAACAATACGTTAATATCCAAATATCAACCCAAATATACTTACCGAGAAAATAAATAATATTCAGAGGGTAATGTGACGTGTACAATTGGTAGACAGGTGTGGGAGAAGTCTCGTTGTTATGAGCACAATATGGTTGTCCTACAATATCACGTACTTATTTAGATACGGCTAGAGATGTTCCTAATATCGGTGTTAATTGTATATTACTTATTAGGTGTATCTGATTATTTTTGACAAGGTTTGATTGGTGATTGCTAACACGTCGTTGTCTAGACTATGAATTAGGCCTTCTTCTATTACAAACGCAAAGGTTTGGAAGGATTGATGGATAAATGTTTGTAACACTGTCGTGCAAAAACTGCAGAACGAATTTTGATGAAACTTTATTAATTAAGCTTATAAAGCAGAATTTCTTTGTATATGCTAGTTATTATCTTTTCATGACTAAACGGCTAAACCGATTTTGATGAAGTTAGGTGTAGAGATAGTTTGAGACCCTGCAAAGAACATAAAATATTTTTTTGCCCGATTCTCTTGGGATGACAAAACATTTTTTCGCGAAGATTCGAGCAGAAGCTAGCAGGTTATAATTTAAAAATATATTGTGCAATTTAGCCATGTGAAGTGGGGAGAATACTATAATTGGCACGCGTGTCAACTTAGAATAATTATTTGTAAAAGTTAATCAATGGTAGCGCTGATCCGAATACGATAACTATCACATCACAATTCACACTATATATTATACATAATATTACAAAGGCGAAAGTGTGTGTGTATGTTTGTATGTTACTTCTTCACGCTCAAACGGCTGGATGGATCTGGATGAAATTTGGCACAGAGATAGATTATAGTCTGGAGTAGCACATAGGATACTTTTATCCCGGGTACATGTTTCCTTTGGATAATTTTCGACATTCACGCGGGCGAAGCCGCTGGCGGAAGCTAGTCACTGATTAAAAACTTTAGTATCGCTGACTGAGTGTCGTAGGCGGCCTCACGACATAAATATCAGACAGGTCGACAGCAATTTCCTAAAACAATTAGAACTTATGCTACATCCGATTGCAGTCGGTCAATGGTCATGTAACTGTCAACAAAGTTATTAACCCGGTAAGATTAATAGCTAAATTAATGCTGACCAGACTTCATGGCAACACTATTATTTTAATGTCTCATTTTTTAAAAGTACTTATCCAAACATAAAACTGTCTTCAAAATTCATTAATCTTGTTTACAGCCTCCATAAATCGGATTTCGATTTTATCACTTATCGCGTTTTAATATCAAAACTTATCTCAACTGATAATGAAATCTTTAATGACTCATAAAAAACTAATCACGAAACCATAGGTTCCTTATAACAATGGGAAACGAACTCCCACCTTGTTCAATTTTACGATGCCTCTCTTGAACGCCGACCAGTAAAGTCTGAAGTATCTTCTCGAAATAATCATGGATGCAACGAAGTAGCTAAACAATTCCCATAAGAAAATTATGATATATGAATAAGGATGCGCCGGGTAATGTATTTACATCGACAGCACTGGGGACTACACTAGCCGCAGTACAATTCATATTGCATGTCCAGTACCATCGCCCACAGAGAACGGGCGAGTACGACGGATCCGAATACTTGGGTACTACGAAACCATGAGACTTATGAACTCACCTGGCAGCAGAAGATTTTGAATTTTAAGAAGACAAAGATAGAGTTCATTTTAAGTTCAAGGTGTGGGAGGATAGGGTCTTAGTGCAGGATAAACTCAGCCCTCCACAGAGTAATAGAAAAATATAAAACAATTGCATAAACATCAACAAACGGACAGACATACCACGACTCCTTACCGAGTCAGAGCTCAGAGGTGACCTCTAGTAACTAAACAATGGCTTATAATATACGGGGGAACGAATCAAATAGGATTCTATTAAAAACTTGCTACAGGAAATCTCGTATACAGTTTATGAAGAAAGGTTTATGAGACATTTTGAACATTACTCAATTTAGACAGATAATTACGGAGTCTGTGTATGTAAGAGAAGAGAAACCTTAATTTATCTGAACTTTGCAATCATGAAAATCGCTCTTTTAACATTTGAATCCGTAAAAGGTATCCATTATTTCATTCACTGCCTAGTTTGTCTAGTGATCCGCAAGCGCTCCTGGCGGACCGTATGTCCAGAGTTCGATACCCGGTATTTTTTTTAATTGGTTTGGGTTTGCTCTTGACTCTAGTCTAGGTCAGAGTTGACAGAGATAAAGTCGACGATGGAGTGAGCTTACCCAGAATAAGTGTTAATTTTAACTTCGAAGAGATTCGGGTTGAATGCGTTCAAAAACATAAACGCAGGTACGGCGTTCAACTTTTTTGCTGTGCGCATTATGAAGGATGTTTGGAGCATTGGTACGAATTCGTGGAATGGCAACTAGGAAGGAAGGTAACTTGCAGTGCGTCTAGATGTCTGATGGTAGAAGGGGTCCGGTGGGATGGGGTTGTGGAGTTCTCGAGCACACTCACCGAAGTACAGTCTGTAGAAGATCGACAAGCAAGCAACCTTGCGGCGATGAGCCAAGCTGTGAAGCTTGCCATCCACCAATTTAACGTCGCCAATGAGCCTCTTAACTCTCCGTTCCACCGAGTAATTGGGTTTATCCATATAGGATTTCTAAGTAGTAGAACAAACCTTTATTTGTATCTGGTTGTACATGAGAATTAAACATAACTGATAAATTGTGAATGGTAGGTATACTTTGCCCCAACAAATACACAATAGGTGTACTTTTCCCCAACAAATACAAAATACGGGCGTGATATTATGTTGTCTTATGTATTTCATTCTCCCAGAAAAGTTATATCATCAGATAATAAATCTGTCGTGGGTTACCGCCAACCGGTATGATATGAACTCTGGCTGTGCGAATTGAGACATGAAAAGATTACCATCTAGCAAATACTGTGGGTTCACATGACACCGGTTTGATGGGACTGGCTTTACCAGCCGGCTTCGAAGCTCGGTGATAGATAGGTGCTTACTGTTCTTTGGCTGAGATAAACCTTATTTGGTATTGTGATTACACTTTACTGTAATTTTCTGAGTGGAGCATCATCGTCAAAGTCTAAAGTTAATTAATGTTAAATAAAATTTACAGATTCACTTGTATTATGGCTGTTCTTCATATATTTAAATTGTTTTAAGGCGTATATATTCCCTAAAGTTATCGCGGTTCTGGCCGTGCGCCCGTTCGGTGCCAGATTATCAATATTGGACCTGCTTTTGAACAGTATTGTTTGCACAATATTTTTTTGGTTTACATATCCTATGGAGGTTAAGAAGACATTTAACCATTAGTTTTTTTGTGTAAAAATAGTTATAAATATCCAAGTCGTTTTGGAGAAGTAAGCAACAGAAGCGACAAAATATCGTGTTGTAATTTTTTTTAAGGCAAAAGTGTTAGTCCTACTATCCTATCCTACTAATATTATAATTATTATAATTATAAATGCGAAAGTTTGTGAGGATGGATGTATGTTTGTTACTCTTTCACGCAAAAAATACTAAACGGATTTGGATGAAACTTTACAGTAATATAGGTTATACATCAGAATAACACATAGGCTACAATTTATAATGATTTTTTGTAATTTGGTCATAATATAACGATAAATATCAAGTAAGTCGGCAAAAGTTCTGCCCTCTGAGAGCTATCTTCGTGTGCGCTGCCTAAACCGTTGGAGATACACCAATATAATGCGCGACAGCATATATCTACCTTTTATGTGGAAGCCACTATGACCAAAATAGTAAACTTTAAATACAATTAAATTGGATACTTTTTTAAAATTCACATTTAGAATATTTATCAAACTTTTATCAAAATCGATACATTTGTCGCTTTAAATATTTAATGTAGATAAACTTTGTCTTTTACACTAAGTAATTTGAACGCATAGTTTAAAAGTTATCACAATAAGATTGACTTGAATGGAGCTCGAGCGACATAAATACGCGCGGCGGGAAAAGCGGGGGAGAGGTGCGAGGGACGATGTGATGTTATGATATAAGCGAAAGTTTGTGGGATGTTGTGTGTGGGGGTGTTTGTATGTTTATCACACCTTGACGCTCAAATGGCTGGACGGATCTAGATGAAATTTGGCACAGAGATAGATTATAGTCTGGAATAGCCCACATGATAGTTTTTATCCCGGGAATATGTTCTCTTGGGATTAAGCTGAAACTTGGCATACTTATGTAACTTTGGAGACATTGAAATAATTATGGTACTATGGAGCTGGTCACATGATGGAATTGGAAAATAGCCATAGCAAATTCTCAACCAACCAAGATAGCACTATCGTGTTTGGGTTCATTGGATATGTATTGACAAAGCTTGTTTTGAAAAGATTATTACTTTTTTTTTTAATAGGCTCGAGCTTAACCACTATCTCACCTGATGGTAACCGATGATGTGATCGACGGTGAAGCACGCTTGCCTAGAAGTAACCTATTCACTTTAGACTTAATGACCCCTAGATTGTAGCTATCGGGAAACACAGATTCCGGCAGGGAATTGCACTAAGGAGTGCTTAATATAATAAAAGTATTCACAAAACGTTTAGTGCGTATGGGTGGGATGTCCATCATGTACCGATGGCGCATCGCCGTACGTCTGGTAGTCCGATGATAAAAAGGTCTGGGCCGAATTAGATCATTCAATTCCATTACACACTCCCCAAAATGTAGCCGATAAAAATCCGACAAGCTGGCAACTCGGCGATGATGTTCAAGGCTCTGCATGGTAAATATTTATTATTGACGTGCAATGTATGTATTTATCTTCGGGTCAAACCTTGCAACAGAATTTTAAAGCCGTTATCCTCAACCGATTAAGATGAAATTTTGCATACACATTTGGGCAAATGCACGGTAAGCAAAAAAGCTAGTTTAAAAAAAGATTTTTTTTAATTGGAAAGTATATTTTATCTAAAGTCTAAGATTTCAATTTTATCTGTACATAGAGTCAAAAGAATGTTTTTGACAGTTCTTAGCCTTATTCCCCAAGTTAATAAAACTTTATACTTCCTACAAAACCTTTACTTAGGAAGTTACCGTCCAATCTCCAAGCAGAACGTAATGTACTCGTATAATGAGCCACAACATAAATTCACTTCATTAGGCGTTCCGCTGCACAAAGGCTCCGTGTTTTCTGTTTACACGTTCTGCTAACGTAAACTTACGTGTTTACGGTTTGCTGAGAGTTCGCGGGTACTTTATGTTGTCTATCATGATGGGTTAGCATAAATCGTCAAGTTTTATACATAAACTCTTTAAAAAGATTACAATGCATAGCCATCGGTCAAACTTCGATGGTTTTTGTAGAGCTCCCTAAGTTTACCTAGCACCATCGACCTTGGCTCTTTGTGTTTATGGCAATTTTCAACATTTAACCTCGGTTCCTGAATATAAGGTCGTATCAAAGTCTACTTTAATGCCTCATTATCTTATTTACATTCATGGTAGTGTTTAACAAATTGTCAACATATTATTTTTAACTCTGAAATGGGGTTTTATTGTGAGTACCATATGTACATTAGGGATGATGACAAATAAAATATTTTTAGTCCGTCAGTTAGATTTCCAAAAAATATTGAACACGTATTTTTTCCTTTTGTCACGTTAACAGTTAATGATGACGATACAGTGCATTAAAATATCGCATGACGTCATGCCTCACACTTTTTACATAGAAATTACGTCACAAGCCACCACTCCTGAACTTTGATGCGCTTTATCTTGGTGAATTTTTATTGGTAAGCAAAAAATACGTGTCCAATATTTTTTGATAATTTATTCGGCGGACCAAATAATTTTCTGTTTCGTACCCCGTCATCATGCCTATTATTATTTTCGTATTTTGAAATTTTGGCGCCTGGTTGAAAAAAGTATGTTACAAAAACGTTAACACAATATAATATTTACTTAGTATCAGTATAGTCTCAAGTGCATTTGAAATCGTACTTACATACACCTACTGTACCGCATTTTATAATTTATAACAACATTAGCGATCCTCCTAGCAGTGTGGGCGTTATAAATCCAATGACAATCAATAAGGCGTTCGATAGTGAAAGTCCCATATCAATTGAATGACTAACAACCGGTACTATTAATGCCTTGCCGATAGACCATAACCTTACCATAGATAGTCTAAAGAAATTATGTAATTCTCTTTTGAATTTAAAATAAGTTTTACAGCGTAATCATTCGATTTCCAGGTCGGGGAGTGTTATTGGGTTTTTCCTCGTGGTATTTTTCAATAGCAGCCCGGAGTATGGATATGTGCCCGGTCGATGGCATTAGGCTCGGCCCTTATTACATGGGAATTACAGGTTTTTACTTTTGCCTTAAAAAAAATACAACCGATTTCCAAAAAAGAAAAAGGAAATAAATATGTATGCCTATAATTTTTGAGGTGTTCCCTGGATTTCAATGGGATCCCATCGTCAGATTCTAATTTGGTGACAATGGGACCACCTCGGGAATATACCCTTTCAAACACAAAAATGATTTTCAAAATCGGTCCCCAATTGGCGGAGTAATCGCGTAAAAAACATACTATTGTATAAAAAAACTATATTGGGCGCACGGTTGGCGCAGTGGTTGAGCAAATGACTGCTGCACTGCGTGTCGCGGGTTCGATTCCCGCAGGGAACAAATATTTGTATTTTTTTATTAATTTATCCTCGCACTGGAACGCCTTGCAGCAATTACACCAGTGGAACACAATATTATTATTATTATTATTTCATTTATTTATTTTATGTACATACTTTTATATTTTTAAATATTATCCTATAAAAATAAAATAAAAAAACATTTAAAAATACAAAAATAGTAGCCCACCGGTATCGGGAACAGGGTCCAAGCTACCGGTGGTCAGGGCTCCTGAGAGAGGAATCTCCTGACTATGCGCGCCGTGTCCAAGAGTACCGCTTTCTGGATCAAGCCCTTGATCCAGCTGCCCAACGAGAGCCTCCTCAGATGTTCGTCGAGGCTCTTGGCTATTATGCCATTGGCCGTCACGACTATCGGCACAATGACTGCTGTATTCACATCCCACATGTCGACAACCTCGCGAGCCAGATCAAGATACTTGTTTTTCTTATCTCTCTCAGCCTTCACGAGATTCTCGTCATGGGGGACCGCTATATCAACAATCATTGCGCGACGCTCTAGTCGGTCTATCACCACTATGTCAGGCTTATTGGCAACAATAGTCCTGTCAGTGATGATAGACCGATCCCAATACAATGTGACACTGCCATTTTCGAGAACTGGGTCGGGCACATACTTATAGTAAGGCACTTCCGATTCCACAAGACTGTATTTAAGAGCGAGTTGCTGATGGATAATCCTGGCTACAAGGTTGTGTCTATGCAAATAGTCTCCGTTAGCTAGACTAGAACAACCGGAGATAATGTGACGGATTGATTCTCCCGGCCGGCGACATGCCCGACAGATGTCAACCGTGCCGTCCTTCACAATGTATTTCCGGTAGTTGTTCGTCATCATAACTTCGTCCATAATCGCAAAGACAAAACCTTCGGTTTCCCCGAAAAGGTCACCAAATCGCAGCCAGGCTACGGACGCTAAAAGATCTACATCGGGCCCATGTAGGACCCGGTAGAAGCGTCCGTGAAGCTCCTTGTTCTGCCATACCTCCCTGCGGTCATTAGTATCTAATACTATAGGTTTGCGCCAGTTCTCGTTAGCCAAGGAGAGTGCGGTAAGGCCCTTGTCCACCGCTACCACATCTCGATGCATACCCACGTCGGCGGCCTGGAAGTATTCCCTAAGACTGCATACCTCGCGGTTGTGCAGGGTCTTAGCATTTAAAAAGCCACGACCGCCGCACTTCCGCGGGATATACAGTCTCATAACCGATGAACGTGGGTGATGCATGCGATTTGCGGTAAGCAATGTGCGGACTCTCCTATCCAGGGCGTCAAGTTCTGTCTGAGTCCATTTGAGTATGCCGAAAGAATACATCAAGACCGGCATGACCCAGCCGTTGAAGGCGCGCACCTTGTTCCCGCCTGATAAAAGACTATTTAGTACTTTTTTCAGGCGGCTAAAGAAGCGCTCCTTCAACGACTGTTTCACGTCAGTAGCATTGATGCATAGTGCTTCCGACATACCCAAATACTTGTAAGTTTCGGTTGAAGAAAGGGATCGAAGGTGTATGGAATCCGAGAGTTGTATTCCCACGGATTCCATAATCTCCCCTCGCTTTACATGCATGACTGCACATTTGTCCACACCAAATTCCATCCTGATGGCATCACTGAAGGTTTCTGTTACCTTCAGTAGCTTCATCAGTTGCAAGTTGTTGGGGGCAAAGAGCTTCAGATCATCCATGTAAAGGAGGTGTGATATGACCTGACCACCTCTCCTCAACCGATAGCCCAGGCCTGAACCCTCCAGTAGTGTACTGAGAGGGTTCAGGGCTAAACAAAACCACAGAGGACTCAGACTGTCGCCCTGAAAAATGCCGCGCTCGATCCTTATAGGTTCGCTGTTTTCCTGAATCTGTCGACATCCTGGATAGTGAAGGACCGTCCTCCATTGCCCCATACATGACGTCAGGAAGGTGCGCAGAGTTGCATCTTATTATTATTATTATTATATACTTTATTGTACACCACAAAAAACATACAGGACAAACATTCAAAAAAAAAACAAGTGTACAATGGGCGGTCTTATCGCACTAGGCAATCTCTTACAGACAACCTTTATTATAAACTTACTATAAGTCTAGGTTTTCTCACGATGTTTTCCGTCACCGTTGTCAGCAATGTCCAAGATAAACTTGGAAAGTATATATGAATTAGAAAAAGTCACATTGTATGACCTACAGATAGTTGTTCCGGCTCTGGATGTTGTGAATGTGAGTTTATATGTTTGTAAACGCACCCACGATATAGGAAGAAATTCCTAGAATGGGGCAAAGTTTAAAAAAAATATATATATAAAAAAAGAAGTCGATTGACAAGCCTCTGTTCGGCAGTTCCATTCCTTTACGAAACAAGTTTTGATTTGATTAAGGAACGAACTAATTTTATCTTTTACTCGCACTGTCCAGGGTTCAGTATCCCTACATTATTCCTACGATCAATACCACCACTATAAATTACTTGGAAACAACAGCACTACAACACAACAAGCTACTGTAGTCGGTTGCTGGTCGGTTGCTGACTCGTCGCGTGACTTCTCACATTTGTAAACGACCACAACTAGTCGCTAGCAGATAACAAGACTCCACACTGCCTATGAGCCCATGATACTTCGCTAAGATTGTCCGGACTTAATTTAGATTTACTTAGAATAATTTGTATTCGATTTATTGGAAGTATTTTGAATCTTAAGTGACGATTTGTTTTATGTAATGGTTTAAAAATAAATGTGTGAAGATGTCTGGTGAAGAATTAATGTTTTGAGGCTTATCGGAGCTTCGGATCGCTACTGGCTGTTTGGTTATTTAAAACTGATAGAGAATTGTTTATGTTCTTCATTTGTTATTTATACGCGACTATTAAAATTCCTCAAGGAATTACCGATTTTAATTGAAATATTTTTTTTTTCTGGTCAAACACACGGCGTCTTTTCGTTAGTGTGGTTACTAGAAACGGAATGACACTCACTTTTAGCAACGGGTGCCAGAAAAAGACTGAAGGAATGAGCTATATCGATGATTTTGATTTTATAGAGGTTACTTCTTCTTGCTAAGAACAATTTAGGAACAATCCCATTCACTTCCAGTTTTACAAACATGCTTTTCGTTATTAAAAGCCATTTTTAGCTCTTCATATCAGTAGTGAACTTTAAACAGGCTAACATTATGTATTCATGATGATGTGTACTTTTATAAGTGACAGCGTAATCGTACGAAATATTGTTATGGACGACACTGCCGGCTGACATACTCCATTGTAATCTTTACATTATGAAATGGCAGCAACATGATACCCATTCACGTAAGACCCTTCGGAATTGGGCTCATCCCGTGAAAAAAATAACATACGATACGTTTAATGCTGCCATTACAGAGTTCGATTTATTGGACATCAATGGCATTTTACAGTCACCATACATCTTACAATAATATCTCATCATATTAAAATTCCAATGCAATGTCAATGCTGTTATAAACGCCAGTTCAAAGACCTCTCATAAACCTTCATATTTTATCTTTTAAACATAACAGAACCGATTATAAGTCATGTTCGACATTATTGATCTGTTGCGTTCATGGGATGGTTGCATCAGTGACGAGCTCACCGCATCTTCACCGCAAATTGAGATATTGGCATAACCGGTCAACCACGCGTAGCTCATATATTTTAAATATTCAGATGTTCCTTGCTTCAGGCGTTCTTCGAGCAAACATTATTGCTTTCGAATTTAATATATTTATTACAAAACGAGGCTGTTACCCCTCGTACCCATCGACGTCTATTTTACGTCGTAATGACACCGTAATACGTCCTATAAATTTTGAAGACGGGTAATACACACCACTATAAATATTTCCCTAAAGTGGTGATTTACCCAACTCGACTGACGGTTAGACGAGAGGGAGGTAAAAGCTCATTTTACTTCACTCCAAATTGTTACTAAATTGTCTTAAAAGCGTTGAAATGGTACTCTAAAGTTCTCTAAAGTTCCCAGTAATGGTCGTTGACAAAGTTTTTTATGTTATTAAGATTCTAGTTTTTGATAAACCGGGAACTGGAGTTAATGTAGAAATTGATACTGGAAAACAATATGCTCACGGCTTCGCTGTTCCCGATAATAATAATTTAATGGATCGTTACTAAGAAATAACTGTTCGTGTGTAGACGGAATAAGGAAGGATTTGTTGTCTTTTAATGTGTTACATATAACAAAATGCGCCCGCTTATGGCTAAGCCAGCGAATTTGTATGAACTTCATGTTTGTGCAGTAAACTAGACAGCTAAAATAAATCCTTTATAGGGGGCCGCTGATTCGTTATTAGATAAAAATGTTTCGTAACATACCGCTTGCAAAACCAGTAATAAAAGAGCCGACAAAGTTGTCTGGACTTTTTATTCTAAGTTATTTAGGATTGTTCGTAATGTGGGATGTTTTTAATCGGACCGGTGTCGGTGGTAAAGTGACGGAGAATTCTTGAAGGTATCTGGTTGATGTTGATGTGTCCCAGAATTGCGTAGGTGGGCCGGTCCCATTCTACAAGGTCAATGCTTTGGTGCCCTTCGGCTGTCCGTCGGAGGCGTCAAATGTAACGGATTATCGTCAGGTGAGCTGACTGCTTATTGACTTTTTTCATTTGATACCTGGTGATGGATGGGTTCAATTTCGTCCTATGGATGGGATAGAAAGTTCTGTAAAGAGGCTTTTGTCTTGAGTTGATGAGTTCTTAAAAAAACATGAATGTTATCATGAATCGTATAACTTTTACGTACGATTAATCAATCGCTGTCGATTGCCCGGATATAACACAATTCGTCCCTAAAAAAAAAATACACGAAAAGGAAATTGAAAGCAATCAAGAAAATATCATCGTCGAACTATTTGCCGCTATTCAGTCCATTTTGACGGAACCATTTGAGTGAGGAGTGAGAAGTATGGCATTCCGAAGGCGTATCGTCTGACCTATCTTAATGGATCCCACTTCGCTTTAGGCACCAAAAAACTCGAGGATAAGGAACAAAGCGATAAAGCGCTTCATTTTTAGTTGTGAGACTTTTTCTGTTAAGATTTAATTTGTTTGGAAGATTTCGTGTAAAAGAGTTTGGATGTGATGGTTCGTTTATAGATTAGTTGGTGTAGTTAGTTAGTATTGAGGAATGAATGAACTCGCGAACCTTCAACCAAGAATGTAAAGGTATTACGTCATCAATTCATTGGAAACAAAAGATAACGCGTTCAAGTTTCATAACGAAGATATGAGTATTTTGCCCAGAACTAAAAAAAGCCGTGAATTTTCAAACAGAACTTCAAAAGCGCTTCCACCGCTTTAATCTAAATCTTCAACAAGGATCCTTTACAAGGATGCTCACCATTAAAAAGTAATAAAATCCAAATTCAAAATATCCTCAAAGGAAAAAAAGAACAGGTTCTATAGTCGTACTCGTAAATTTGTAGGGTTGGCCTAGAAGCGCATATCGGTTTATGGCTGGACCTTAGGGTTAGCTCACACCGAGACGTGACAATGCTTAAAGAGACCAGAGTCTCTTGACAAATTGACATGCTATCACTGTCAGGGACAATGACTGACGAAGAAACTGAAATGCGTGGGATTGGCCAGCGCTTCCGAAATGTCAAATGGTTGATTAATCCTTACATTTTGTCTTTTCGATAATTGTTATCGCTGTTCAATTAAAGTCAGTTCAATAAACATCAAACAAAACATCAATAATTAAAAAAAAAGTATAATAATTAACATTTTTATTATTGTTTTTTTTTATTATTATTTATGTTTGTTTATCAAACATAAACTTTAATTTGTTAAGTTCAGATATTTGCGGCTAAAAATTGCCAGGCAACCCTGCAGCAATTTATTCTACTATCAAGCATCATTCATGAAAATTAAATATCGCTTCGAGCTGCTCCGCGACGCTGCGGGTATTATTTACGTCACCGAAATGCGTACTTTTTTGTAGTAAATAAAAGTCTACTGTTTTGGGACGCTCCTGCCACTCTATTCCCAAATATTGCAACTCCTGTAAGCCAGAATCATCAAACAATGGTGACCACCAGAAAAGCGCCAAGTCAATGAAACTCAACGAGTTCCGGCGAAGCGATTAAACTGACTTGTATATCGCAACGAGTCTTCAAAAATGAGATAAAAACAGGGGAGGATTAGTCCCTATTGTATCGCTGTCCTAAAATGTGAGCGCAGCATGGCGTCGCTGCGTCGAGTCCCGATGTGCGCTGACCCTAGTGTGTCCTCGCGATAAATCCCTGGTATCGTGAGTCCGCGGATAGCCAATCGCAGTCGTACTAATAAAGGTTAGAAGCTTTATTCATTTGAGAAGTCGCGTGGGAACCCTTTATTTGTAGCATTGACAAGGACGATTGGAGTATGCGAAGCTAGAGGTAAAATGGCGGTGAATTACACATATTTAGTCCTTATTTCTATCGGTCTTGCTTATTTATTGACTTTATATGGGGAGGCGTAGTAAAGTAGTGACCTACATATGAGGAATTTGTAATGATTGGGTGAGGAGGGAAGTTCATTATCGCGATGTACAGGTTTGATTTTATGGATATTTCTTGACAGGTTGAATATTAGTAGTTCTAAGCCTAATAAAGATGTAATATCCAAAGACGTATTTGCATAGCTCCCATTGACAGGAGCGACGCGACAATGCGACAACGATGCGGCAACACTTCTTTATAGAAATTGTTCTATGTTAACGCGCTTCGTGGTCGCATTGACTACAGGGGAAGGCTTAATTGAAATCTAAATATAAGGAAAGAAAAGCTGTTATCTCAACTATAAAAGAATAAGATACCATGAAAAGAGAAAAACAAATTGCGCACAAAGATGAAATTGGCGCGGGCGCTGCAAAGTGCAAGGCTATTTGCCACTCCTGAGCAACAATAATACGCCATGTTTTTATGAGAAAAAGTCAGTTGTACATAATTCCGCGTAATAACCTGATTGGCTCATGGTATCATGAGCCAATCAGGTTATTTTGAGATACTTGACATTTGTTATAAACTTTTAAGACCACATAAGTACCTACTATATTACTGGTTAAGGTCGCAGCCTGATCATCACGCTTCTAGACAAAGGCTACCTCCAATTTCTTCCATTTGTTTTGGTACATGACTAATATGGTTCATTGTTTGTTGGTTTATCCAGATCCTCTCTCTAGATTTAACATCGTCTTCCGCAACACACTTCATTAGTGGCTTTGGCCCAACGCCGAAAGCTCATCAACTCATTGAGCATAAAGTTAACGTATTAAAAATAACAACAACATGCAATACTCGCATCACATTCAATTAATTTGTATTAAGTCCATTTGAATATTTTGATGTGCGTAATCAGAAACCTTACAAAGATAACCTATCAACTTTACTACCCGTCATAAAGTATTTTAATTTATTCATCTCTTTCAAAAGTTTTTTTTTACTGGGTTTCTCCCTTTTTAGGGTTCCGTACCCAAAGGTTAAAAACGGGACCCTATTACTGAGACTCCGCGGTCCGTCTGTCTGTCTGTCTGTCCGTCTGTCACCAGGCTGTATCTCATGAACCGTGATACGGTAGGCTAGACATTTGAAATTTTCACAGATTATGTATTTCTGTTGCCGCTATCACAACAAATACTAAAAACAGAATAAAATAAATATTTAAGTGGAGCTCCCATACGACAAACGTGATTTTGTTGCCGTTTTTTGAGATAATGGTACGGAACCCTTCATGCGCGAGTCCGACTCGCACTTGTTTCCTGGACTGTACGAACTAACTCCCTGCACATGTCACACTAAAATGTACACCACCTATATTTTAGCAAGTAAAGAGATCATTAATTTGTCTTTTTCGAATAAGAAAAAACAAAACCAGAATTTTACAATCCATACAAAATAGCATAACTACGAATTAACTAATTTCACAACCGTCAGCTACAGTAACACGTATCTGTAACATGTAATGTAACGTTTGACACTGCACTTACACGCTTTCGTTCACCATAATCAAGTATCACCGAGCAGCCACTGATTTTATGCGTGGGCACACGCCTTTCTATCAACGCTATGGAATCGGGCACATGATTGAAATTTAGTCGATTGTTACATCCTGTATATGGGTATACGGGCTCGTAAATTTTCGGGAATGCTCGGCTGTTTGGAATTGATCGATCTTATTGGGGCTTGTGGCACGTTTGGCATTTTGGTGGTATTGTCGTTTGATATAATTTCAGTGGATATTTTAATGAAAGTTGATTTTACTCCTATTCTATGAAGTCGTGAGAGTGAGCAATATCTAGTTACGACTTTTAAATTCAGGGGATAGAGTTAGGAATGACATTTCTGTAATTTGTGTAAATGGTGATCGAAACGCTCTACTGTTTCCAGACGACATAATTATTGTTTATCTACTGTCAAATCTTTGGCTATGCAATTATGAATTGAGCAATTTATTGCTTAATCTAAATCTATCCATAATAATCCCCGACTTACATACATAATCACAACCGTCTAAATGCACGATTTAATCAAAAATCTGGGCCACAATAGCGACATAACAAAACAGTTAATTCGATGTGTCGATCGTTTTAACTGTAGATCATTTCTTACTGACAGACACACAACGAGTGGTTGACACAGATTTTTTTCACTGACTACGCTCTTGAAGATTGAAATAATCGATTGTGATGGGTTACGTGTATTGCGTAATTTTTGCGGAAACTAAAGAATTATACAATCGTATTTAAGTTTTTTTTTGTAGATTTGTTGATTCTTGTGAAAGATTGTAGATTTATAAGTGTGGCTTCTAATGATTGAGCATTCGGATTTGCTTCGTCATTGTCATTTATTTATTCAGCCATTAGATGACTTTTTAAGTTGAGTCAAATTTTGTGTCGCTTGTCAAAATTTCCGCAATCATTGATCATAGCAAATGAATTGGTGATTGTAGTGAGTGGAATAGGTATTAATAGATGCAAGTAAATGCTATTTTTATGATTTCTTTTTCTTGAACTTATAAATTGTTGCATTTGCAGTTATATTTTCTTTTTTAATTAAAATTGTATGTTAATTTTATTTCTATAATTCAATTGTTTAATTATTTTATTTTGTGTGTGTTATAAGTATACAGAGGTACAGGATAAAACTACCAGTGTTGGAAAATGAATAGAGACACAATAGTCCCAACAGTAATATCAACAATAGATGTTGTTCCGAAACAAATTCTTAATAGTTTTAAGATTCTCAATCTATTGAAATACAAATACCTAACATTACAAAAAGGTTCCATACTAAGCACATGGCATTTTTTATGTATTTTGTGTGCCTAGACCAATATTTTTTCCGGGTTCCGCAAAAATCGCTTGCTTCATTTGATTGATGTCATTTATCATTCCGTTTGAAAAATGAAAGACATCAATAATCGATATATTAATCCTTTCTGTACCCACGCGAACCATTAACGTATAAAAAGTGCTTAGTGTCGTTAGTAATGATAAGTGAAAGATAAAGTTGTATCTGTGTTATTTATCTGCTTGGGATTTTGATGTATGGCTTGTGTGTTATATTTGAGATAGGCACTAGTAGGTAACATAGAAGAAGTTTTAGCAATGGCGGCATGCTACACCAAATTGAAATTATTATTTTTTCAAGGAGGAAAAGACGTCCAATAGCACGACCTTACGGGTTACTTTTAATGATGGAGGTAGCGGGACGAGCTGGAATCGTTCCATAAGAATTGGTCTTTAGCAACTTTAAATAGAAAGAGAGAAAACTTTTCTATGCAGTGGGATACCACAACAGGGCTTAAATTATAACAACAAGAAGTAAATTAAATGGCAGTGGGAAATTATTTCCACAGTGTTACTGATTGTAAACATTGAGTCCGATTTCATGCTGAAAATTGCAATCCCTATGCCAGTCATATGACTGGCCCTCCGTAAGCTGCAGACTCAGTAAGTTATCGGTTCATGGTAAGTGCTTCTTATTGCACACCAAAACAATATTCATGTACAAAGGCGAGCTTAACTTCAAAATGGAGTTTTCTTCCAGCAAACCTTTGAATAAAATGTACAATTTTACAGTAAGATGTGGGCAGGGCACATTGCTCGCAGAACGGATGGCCGATGGTGCCGAAAAGTTCTGGAATGGCGACTGCGAACCGGATGACGGTACGTTGGAAGGCCTCCCACTAGGTGAACCGATGACCTGGTTAAGGTTGCGGGCAGGCGCTGGATGCGAGACGCACGGGATCGATCAATGTGGCGACGCCTGGGGGAGGCCTATGTCCAGCAGTGGACGTCTTTCGGCTGAAATGATGATGATGATGATGACAGTAAGAAACTAATTATATAATAATAATAATCTTAAACTGTTATAATTAAATATTTATTTCACTGTGCACTACAACTTTTATTACTGAATGAAATTATTGTAATTACGAAATGTACGATTATGATCGCAATAAAACATTTACCGTCTTCTATGCAATCTGTAATCTTCTAGGCAAAAGCGCATAGCGCAAACGTCCTATCGGCTAGGCGGCCTGTCTCAAGTACCTGGCATGTAATTATAATCTGGTCGTTTAATATATGTGATAAAGTATACATTTTACGATTCTATCGACTGCGCGGGCGTTGTACATCAAAGTGATGATAGACCTTTTAGACGGGACATGATAAGTTTTAGTTTCGAGTTAGAAGCGGGCGCGTGTTTGCCTCTGTACCATCAACTACTGACTTCGTTAATATCTAAACCTTTATAGAGTAAAACGCTAGTCCGATAATGAAAAATCTTTCACTAATAGAGAACTATATTATCGCTGTGTGTCACAGTGTCATTTTCATCACAGAAAAAAGAAAATCCATAGCGCGTTTTGCCTTCAAAAATTCAACGGTGCATTACATATGTAGATGCTGACAACTGCTATTTAAATAAACATTTCTTAACGCGCTTTTATTAGCTTGTTATGTATTTATGTAACGGAATCTTTGAACGAATTTTCGTTTATATCCGAAGCCGCGTTAGTAGTGTCTTGAGCCAAGTACACGTATAAATTACATCTAGGGAATTGACATCAAGCACCCCACGCTTTTTTACAATATTTTTTTTTGTTAATCACCTTATTCTTAATTTAATATTTATTGAAATAAATATTTTCTACTTTTTAGCTTGGTTATATATTAAAGCGTGTTTTTTTAAACCATTACTTATTTTATGAATTGTGTGGTAATACTTCAGGAAACGAGAACCATGTTCTATTAACATCTCTGATACAAATCTGCACTCAATGTTCAAACAATAAACAAGCAAACCGAGTAGACGAAGCTCGTATCATTGTAGACCTACAGATAGCCAATAACGGACCTTTCTGCCGTCCCAATGTGATTCGTATATGTAGCGGGAGCGAGCTTGTTGCAATTTATCGGATACGGTCCTAATCTCCGGCAATAACTGAGATTCCTATTAGTAAAGTCCAATTAACCTATAGCTTGAACTGGAGATCAAACCTGAGACCAAAGAAATGTTAGCGGACCAGAGTCATTGAGTTGACCTCGGACATAGAATTGTCTTTGAGAAAATTTATTTAGTAAACTGAATAACATGCGTCATGTAGACTAAAGCACTGGATAAATTGAATTAAAAAGTATTTTTTCATATGGTTTATTTCAAAGAAATAACTGTAAGGTAAAAGTTAATTAAAAAAATCAAAAAAGTGGATACAATATATTCGCAAGTTCACAGCATGATTTTCTTATTGTTTACGTATTTTTTGTTCGCTTCTTAAGCAGTCGGGTCTTTTGTTATTATTTTTTTTTTATATAACTTTTTAGATGACATTTTTTTTCGATTTAGGTACATTTAAACATGTAAGTGTTATATTTTTGAAAACCCTTGGCCCCCACATTATGGCGCCCAAAATCCGCCATTTTTCTATTATACAATTTTATTGTAGCCAGTGACATTCGCAAGGTTAAGACAAATCGATTGACGTAATCATCATCAAAATCGGCCAACGCGTTTGGTGTCTAGAACGCCACTTTGGAACAAACCTACTTACATACATACATACTCAGACTGGTAAACACATTACCCTCCTTCGGCAGTCGGGTAAAAAGAAATACACTATCACCAACTCATCTGAAATGCGTGGTGATAGTGGTAATTTCTCGTTTAATTGCCCATAAATATATTAAGCATGTCTATGCTCACTTACAGAGAAGCTTGAGGTCGTAAGTATGTCGTATGTTTTAAAAAAATAATTAAACAAAAAATAAATTCTGTGAAAAGCTCCGTTCATCATCATCACTTGGACCGTTATCGCAGAGATCATACATTATGTCGCCACCGCTCCTATCTTAAATCTCCTTATCTAAAAAGTGTGATTCTCGTCCGCCCCCTCGCGGCTCCATCTCTTCACACCTAAGAATTCAATTAATCTCGACGCGCACCCGCTTCGCTGGCCACGAGATTCGTGACTAGTAATTACTTTTTGTAACAAAAAGAAAACAAATCCATTCTATACTCCCCCGCTTGTTTACGAAAATAAAAAGTAATTCTAACCGAGTAACGGACCAACAGAACAATGAACGATGACACGATACTCTTCCTACAACTCCCCAATAAAAGGGATATCTTGTTACCACAATATTCTACTCCATTTATAATAATAACATACGAAACAAAGGCGATAACTAGCAACGAGTAAATTACGAACAAGATTTACGTATACCATTCATCATTCGAGAATTAATCTCCCCGTTTCTCGGCATCGCCTAGAGATATTTCAATATGCCTCAAAAGAATCCCATTTATTCGTAGGTACCTGCCGACTTCGCCTCATATTTCTCCGGGAATAACAAAGGCTCCGGGATCAAGCCATGACCTGTGGGCGCGTTCAGCAACAAGTTGTAAAAAACTACGCGCACGAGAACGCAAGTCGCAAATGAAATCGAAATAACATAACGTCCAGTCCCGGCAAGGTCTCGCGGAATGAGATACGGCCTTTTGATTAACCATTGTCGGCCAGCCGACCCGTGGAGTCGCCCAACAACACTGCCACACAACTTTATTTATGTCTTTATATTTACTGCATTCTTCCATTTGCAATAAAGAAGATACGTTTTTCTAAGCGCGTCTCCGCTCTCAATGATCTGACCCGTCGCCTTCATTTGCATACATTACGCATATTTCAATTTTTAATCTCATATTTTCTTGTAGTCATTATAATATTTATTAGATACGGAAAATTGATTAATATTTTTTTATTTGTGTCTTAATTACAATTCAAATGACATATTAATAGTTAATTTTTATCGTCGCCGGTGAGATAATTCTGAAGCGATTATTCATAGTTTTGATGGTTAGATTTATATCGAGCAATAAGGTCTGTTGATTTGTTTCTAAGGAAATTTATGTTACGTGCCCTTTATTACCTTATAATGACATTTTTAAGGTGGAGGGTTGGTTATAAGTCACGCGCTGGCCCCGAAAAGTAGCGAACCTCCTTGTGTTAGTAATTACATGCAAGTCGGCGGACGCGTAGGGTTCACCCCTGGCCCCTGTGCCTACATCACGCGATGTGAAGCTTTCGCAGAACTACAAGACGTTTTAAAACCAGTAGCGTCGACCTTTGTTCGACGATTAAACTTTCAGAACGAATCTTCGAACACTCGTCGAACTTCGACCAGCCAGTTGTTGGAGTTCCAGAACCCCTTATTTAACTTTCAGATGAAACTCCGAGGCAGGCGCTCGATTTGTTTACTCCATTATACCGTATCTTACAAAATTATACTCTAGTTCGATCTTTATCGAGGTACCTACCAGACATTAAATATATGTCACTCGATAAAGGAACTCTTTGTGTGGCGAAGTTTATATCCGAAAGTTGATATTAGCGTCAGAATAAAGTCTACTCAGAGGGTTTTAGAGGCGCATAATCCAGTCGTTACAAAAAGTCGACACTGCGATAAAACGTGCAATAAGAATGGTGGTTGGTTATAGGTAGTGGTTTTGATGTGGGTAAGCCAGGCTTGGCGGGTTGGCGGCTTGGCGGGTTCGCGGCCGGCGGGCGGCACCGGCCCGGCGACTTGTCCTCAACTCGGTAGCCGTGGCCGGTTCTCGCTGCTCGCCACTCTAGTACGGCACGGGCGGACTCACGCAACGGACGCGCGCCGCCACAACCCGGCGCGCGCATACACACACGAACTTTAATAACATTTGTTCATACAAACTTTTACACCGGCGTGTTTATTGACTGTGTTTGACTGTTTCATACGAGGATTGAGTGCACTTTGGGAGTTTCTGGGATTTGGCGGGAGTTGGGGAAAGTGGCAGGACGGAGGCGCGAGCGCGCCCTCTTTTATATAATCGTTGATAACTGGAGCTTTCGTAATTGTTGCGTGATAACAGTAAGTACACTTTAGTCATAGTTGTAGTGTAAGAAAGTTGTTAGTGTCTTAGAAGCGAAATGTCGCATATTGTACCTTTGTTTATGTTTAAATACGCCTTTCTTCATCGTTAAAGCTTTTATTAAAAACAAAACAGTTTAATCTCTCCCTAAGTAGATTATTATTGCTCAAGTTTTTCTATTTGCATTGCGCATGTCAAGTTAATGTTGATATAAAGTTATCTTAGGTTGATAGACGTAATCCTCTTATCTGTGCTTTAAGTACTGCTTTAACTTAAAACTGTGTCTCGTGTCCCGTGTCTCGTGTCGCGCGTCTCCTCCGTCGCTTTTGTAAATAAACACGGATATAAGTAAGCAAAGAGTTATTTGAATATTTCAGTTCCTAATTTGAATTTTTGTAGGGCGGCTTACATACCTTCTTATTTGAACGAAATGGTTTGCTTTGAACTCAATCATGAAGTTAAGTTGTAGTTACGACCTTTTTACGCTTTGTAGTTTTCGTAGTATTAGAATGGAATTTATTGCCTAAAAGCTGTTATGAACTTTTTCATCACTAGTTTAGGGTTTGTTTTAGACTGTAGTTTGGTAGTTAAATTTTATTATTCCATATCAATTTTTAATTCCATAAATTAGCAGTTTTATGATTTATTGTGGCTGTATAAAGCCCCCGGGAAGTAATACTATCGATTTTGTATATTTTGGTTTCCTCATGTTTTATTTAAAGATTATGTTATTTATCAAAAATCCATTTTGAGTGTTTACTCGTTCGATTGTAACGATTTGGGTCATTAGTTGAACGGTAACTTCCAATTTTTCAACATGCTGGGTTCTGGGTTCGATTCTTGAGTGTAGCCAATGTTTTGACTCAATTTATTTAGCCCTTTTACTTATAAGCTTTTAAGATTAGTGTAATGACTAAATGAGTAATTTGAGTAGTGTAATTTAGTATGACTCGTAAAATTAGGTACATCTAGATTTTAATTGGGAAGGCGAGCGGGCGGGAGTATGAAGTGCTTAGACCAATCAAGTTTTTAGTTCGTTTTCTTTGTATATGCAAATATTATCTATCTTCTAAGATAGAAGTGTGCTGGTACATATATGTCAATCAAGCATATTTAATGGCCACTACTGAAAAGCAAGTAATGCAAATTCGTTATAGACGTATTTTCTTCAGCTTCAGCTACTTATTTCATACTTTTAATTTAAATTTTCCGGTTACTTTAACTTTTCTATTTATATTAGAAAATTCTACAATTCTTGCAATGCATGTTAATCTAAAAAGTAAACGTAAGAGTAAAATAAGATTAACTTAAGCCAATAACTCGACGGGGATGCTCGAAGCAAAAGCAATCACGCTTGATGGCTAGATCGTGGCCCACTGCCGCAATTGAAACGCGCCATTATCGGCCACTTATCACCACTGACGGCACAACCAATCCTGAGTACAGCCTATTTACAATGGTTTTCGCAAGTTACGACATTCTGCATTTTAAATCGACCACATCATCGCTTACGTTGAGATATTCGTCAAGCGCAAGCCCATCAATAATTTAAAAAAAAAGTTTGGCAGCGAAATAAGGGGATTTGCCGGAATTTGCGCTTGCGCATCTTGAAGAAAATATATAAAATTAACCTTGCATAAATTATTAAAAAGTAAATAGAATATAACGTCAACTGATTTATTTGAAATATTAGACAAATAGCTTTTGCCCGCGACTTCGCCCGCTTTAAAAGTGTTTTCTTATCTCATGGGAACATTATACCGGGAAAAAAGTAGCCATGTGCATTCCAGACTATAATCTCTATGCCAAATTTCATCTAGATCCGTTCACCCGTTCTGGTGATTGAGTAACAAACATCCGTCCAATCATCCAAACTTTCGCATTAAGTAGGAATAGGATTTATTTGTAAAAAAATACATTTCAAAAATTTTCAATTAATAAATGTTTTACTAATCAATGTCGAAGTCAAAGTCAACAACGGGACAGTGATGCGCGTGCGGCGATCTTGTGATACGATCACGAGATCGTGCGACACCCCGCTATCATTACTTTCATGTTTTGTCTCCTACCAGTGATGGGCCGATCAACTTAAGAATGAGTCGATAGAAGGGCTGTCAACTGGATGCGATGATATTGAGATTCAAGAACCCGCTTCTTTAACAACAGGTTGGACGTTGACCTAACACTAGCGGGTCCAAAAAATTTGGCTTCCTTTGGCACTGATGAGTTTTTTCTGAAATATAGTTAATACTACGCCAACTACTTGGGAGACCTGGAATTTATAAGCTAAACTTAGTAATATTGATGTTAATATCAAGATTACTGAGTGTGGCTTATCGATTCTTATTGGTTTTATAAGTTCTTACTATGAAACAATTACAGACTAGCAATATGTTTAAGCAGCTCGACATTAAAGATTAAAAAATATCATTCTTTTTGAACAGCCATGGCCAAGTTGGCCACTGTCTTACAGTGAACTGATAGGAATGAATGATAGAAGGCAATATGTTAGCCCCAGGCCATCTCGCAGAGCAAATCACGAGATGTCGAGATCGTGGCCGAGACTAGACCCATCTATACTCTTTATCTGGGTCCACTTCTCTAGTGTTGTGCTGGTCATAGTGTTGTTTATAAAATCTTATAGTCGAGAAGAAAACTAACGACAAAGATGGCACTTCACTAGTCATATGCCAACTAAATGATTAAAATACTTAGCCGAGAAATAGAGTCTCCGAAAAAGGTTTCGGAAAAACATTTAATCGACAAAGAGGTCGAAGATTTATGGACAATGGATCGTGGGCTATGCAAATAAAAGTGTATATGCCAACATCATTACGTATGGACCGTGCGCAACGCAAAAATAAGTATTAAGTAATATCCTGCAGCCTTATTCTGAATTTTTACTCATGCTCACTCATGTTAACGTAAACGATCTCTTATGTTAATTTCTAAACAAAAAAAAGAGGTTTCTCCTTACTGTCACCTGTGGACGGCACCTATCCAGTTCTAATACAAAAAGACCTTTACTTTAATGCGATCCAGCGTATGACACAACTTGCACTAAGCCCACAGAACATCATCATTTTTAATGTTCCCACTGCTGGGACACAGGCTTCCTCTTGTGAGAAGGAATGGTCCGTAATCCACCACGCGGGCCCAGTGCGGGTTGGTTGATGACACATCTGTTCGAATAGCCCACAGAGTGCTTGGTATAGTCCTCGCCAAACTTCTGGGCCGTCCTGAAGTTGGTTTACCGGATGCGCGGTATATGAAACGGTGCTGTTTTTGTATGAGATTTACTACTGCGAGCCATTGTAGACAACTTCAAGTCAGCCAAGAAGTTTGGCGAGAAGTATAACATATGCCTGATCTTTAACACATTTGCCCATATACAGCTTGTTACATCTACCAGTGAACTAATCAATACTTAAACAGAAAGCCAAACAAACAGACAGAAGGTAACAGATATCCCCCGACGTTGTAAACACGGTCATAAAACGCCGAGATCGTGTCTGTATTTGACCCGAATCTACTCTCTCCGTCTTCGTCTACCTCGACTTGACAGCTGAGCACTGGTTAATACCAAATGATACCAAATCAATCGTCACGTAACATAATACGATCGTTACTTAAATGGCGGTACTTACAATGTTTAGCCGGTTGTATATTGATACTTGTTACGTATTTGAAAATTAAGTTGGTTTATTTTAGAAGTCTAGGTTGATTAGATAAGTCAACGTAATTTTGTGTGTTCGACATCGAAACTTTTTTTACACCCAAGTAGGGTGTAAAAAAAGCTTCGATGTCGAACAAATCGGAAATCAACCCCGTGCTGTGGTCCATTACAATTCTGAGTAGGCAGCCATTTTATTACCATAACTAAATGCATCTGCCAAATATTATAGATTTTTGTAAAGTTATATATTTTTGTTTTATATAACACGAGGACTTTTTCCTTAAAAAAACAATAATAGACTTAATCGTCCACAAATAAAGCAAAATATTGCCAAATACATTAAAACTCAATATAAACAAAAACTAAACCAGGCAAATAGTGTTTCCGATAAAATAAATCAATTGCAAACTTCAGAATAGAGTATTGCGTCCCATCACTACCTCTAGTTATCACAATGGCGTCTTCTCGTTAGGCGCGAGCCGCGACACTGGCTACAGCGCCTAATGGCGCGTCGTGCTGCCAATTCCTGGCTTAAGGCTCTTTCACGACCAGCAGGCGTTAGCACGCATTAGTTTAAATGTGTTTCTTTTATGGCAATACTAAAGTTGAGGGTATTGTCATTCTGGGAGTGGATGCACGTTTTATTGTTGGGTATATATATACTTTTACCGAGATGAGCAAACTGCAATGATGTTTGGTGGATGCTCTGTAGTTCTGATAAAGAAATGCAAATTAAAAAAAAATCTTCTCAATCTACAAAAATATTTTCACAAAGTAGATAGCTTTTTATAAAGAAAAATCACAAAAGTTACAGAAAATCTCGCAAAAGATTTAAACTCTTACAAAAATGCCCATGGTTACGCAACTTTTTAGCAACAATCACGCATAATAATACACGTCTGAGTCTGACCACGAATAAACGCGCAACAAGAATTCAAATCGCGCCAAATGCCTATAAATGTTAAATACAGCTGCAACTATGTAAACACAAAACCATGAAAATGTTTAGTGCCAATAAATTCTATACTCTTCGCTTTATATCTGACTCATAAAATTGAATCAAGAGAGCTTGGTGCGAAAATTTAGACGTTTACAAGCAAAAAACAGATAGCTGATAAACTAACTTGCGTTTGCGCAGCGCGTTGATGTCTTTTGTATCGAAGAGGAAGCGGCGCGGGCGCCCGCGCAACCGTGCTCATTTCCGACTTCTTGCAATTTTTATTATGTTTTTAACTAAGATCTTCATCATTTACCTTGGATTGCGTGATACTGTAGGATAGATTAAATTCATAACAAGTTTCTTGAATGTCTACAGTAAATGGAAAATATTTGCATCAAGTTTTAGAATTTATATTACACGTTATGGTCGTTTGTACCACAAAACATGCATGCCGACTCATGTGAGCTTACACATAAACATATATTTGCTACAAATGGCAAACACTGACCAAACCTTCCACCTGTGTAGGTGCAAATTGTCATACTTTTCCTTACAAAATATTCAACGCACTTAGTTGTCACAAAATATGAATTTTATGTTTTAAGCTTACGTATCAGTCACTTTAATATCACTTTATAAGCTTTCTTTCTTTATTTTTCTTTGTTTTTAAATTTAGAGCTAGACAAAATATGTCTCAATTTATTGTAAGAGGTCCTCAGCCTGAGAGCATTCCACAGCCTACGCGGATTATACAAACAAAGCAGATATCGCCCCATTACGGACGACTTAAAGGCAAGTTATAGGACGTTTAAATAGTCAATTATAGTGAGTATTGCTCGAGTGAGTTTTCTCCTTATTCTTAATTACTTAAGTCATAAATTAGAATGGTATGTTGTTATTAACAATAAGTCTATTATTATTAATTGTCTCTGGTCTGAGTTTAACTTAGAATTGTATGGCTATGAGTTAGTTCCAAGTGTTTTATTAGCTCTTTACTTATATTTGTCGTAAAAGTATGTTAAGAGTAGGTATTGTAAGTAATAGCTGTTAGTTATTGTTTATGATTTAATGAAGGAACACGAATAATTGTGATATTTATTTATATCCCAAAGAATAGCTAAATATCTCCGTAACTCTGTTACACAGTGCTAACAAATACCTATTCATAATGTTTATGATTTTTTTTTAATATTTGTTTCAAAATTTTAAACTGTGTACACAACCACATATGTGATGTCGTGATGGCCCAATGGCTAAGAACTCGCCTCTCGTGCTTGAGTTCGTGGTTTCGAATCCGGGCAAGTACCAATGTGATTTTTTCAAATTCAAATGTACTTTCCAAGTTTATCTTGGACATTGCTGACAACGGTGAAGGAAAACATCGTGAGGAAACCTGGACTTATAGTGAGTTTATTATAAGATTGTGCTCCATTGGTGTAATTGCTGCAAGGCGTTCCAGTGCGAGGATAAACTAATTAAAAAAAATACCAATTTCATTTATAGTGATAAACATATCGTTACAAACTAACACTACAGTAATCAATATCGATATTCTCTATTAAATTTACTAAATTCTGTAACTGTCTATCAACGCTGAATCGTCCGAAGGTCAATGCCAACACGTGCATGAATTCTTCATTAGTCTACTTAGTCTAGCTGTCTGTCTGTCAATGCATCGGTTTGTTAAATTGATTCATTTTAATTGTTACCAGTTACTACTTATTGCAGTTTTTGCAAGTTACTGATTAGTATTTTCTTATTTGGGTTGCTTGAGCTATGAGCAATTCCAAAAGTAATAATAATTGTATAAAAGGCATCATTTTATTATCTGTGATAGACATTCTTGATGAATGCTTGTTTTTGTATTCAAAAAATCTATAAATACTTTTTTAATGGAATCTTTTAAAAGTAAATCCATCAACACCACCGACCACCAACCATCGTCCACTCCATTCATGAGTCAAATGAGATTATGCAAATATCCGTAATCAAATCAAGATCATTTTTTTGTATCAATTTGCCAAACCATGATCAAATCACAAACTAAATATTATGAAATGATTAAGTGTCTAATTCAAAGCAGTTTATTAAAATGGACAGCACGTAATGTTATTGATTTTAGTACAACATCTTTTTCCCTACGATTTTCTAGATGTATATCTAGGTTACCTTCAAGAAACGCGTCCTCATTATCAAGCTCACAATCAATTCCGTCGTCCATAATCGGTACTGTTTTTACGTCCGCCCGCCGTCTGACCTCGCTACCCTCAGGTCAATTTCCAACCTACATTTATGTACTAACAAAACATTATATTACAAACATAATAATATAAGTTAATATAGGTAATCTCTAAAGGCTACTCTACATAAGCCGTTTTCAGGAAGTACGTGATTTGACGTAATAAAACACGTCGATATGGTCAGTTCGCCCTGTTTTTGGCGACCACTGTAGAGAATTTATCGGTCGATCTGATGTTGGTTGTAGGTCGGGGGTATAAATTGTATGTGTTGTGGAATGGCGTATCGTAATCCAATGGCCGGTAAAAAATGAGGGCTCTAAGCAACAGTGTTTTTAAGAGGATTAAGGGTCGTACATTTAGACTTCTACCAGCAGTAATATGATAACTAATGCTTGTCACAGGTCTGATGGATTTAAGCAGACATTTTTAGTAATAATTGCTCCCTTCTGTGACTCATCAAAATCATACCCTCGTCACTAAGTAAAGGTCATCGGTGAAGTTATTTTTTGCTGAAGGCTCAAAGTTATATAACTTTGACGTAATACTCCGTGATTTAATAAATCATTTTGCCTTATGGTCAGTCGACCAGTTTTTTGGCGACCAAACAAACCTAATCATTTACCCAGATGTAGGTCGAAGGTAAACAGTGTTTTCCATTATTCATGATTGTCCGATTGTTCTAAGGTTCTGACGGAAAATCGTTAGCGGTGACTCATTAAAGAAATTCGACCGGTCTCGAGATCCTGGTTCTAGATAACGTTGTTTTGCAGTATATCGGTTGCAATGGAATTTCGATTTGAATAATATTTTATGTATCGATATAAATCGGTCTTTATCGTTTGGTATTTTGCGGCGCCTTTGTGAAGTCTGTTACGCATCATGTTGATGTCAATTTAACTATGTTTGAAAGTTTTGTCGTAGTATTCGAAGGTATTTAATTCTCGCTAGAAAATGGCGTGTGCAAAGTTGCGAACAGTTAATAAACTTTTGGTAGTCAACATTTTGAGAACAGCGCGTTTTTAACTCCAAACAAATGAAGAGGTTTGGAATAAAGTCTAGGAAATTGACCTAAACACTAATCCTTATTAGTTTTTGGATCAATTTCCCAGACTTCTTCCAAACCTCTTGTGACTGACTTGTGACTTTTTTTAAATTACCAATAATTCAAAGACAGTCACAAGTGATCAAATTATATAGTTTCATTTCTAGAAAATAAGTGTTTCTTTTTAGTATCAGAATGGCCAGACAGTTCAAGGAAACAGACTTTTTAACAGACTTTAGTTGACCTAATATCTTTGTATGGACATCGTGTCACCTACTTTTACAAAATACAATTCAACATTTCTACAAACAATAACAAATCAATAAAGCTTTTGTATTAACGTTCTAAATTCAAAACCAGGCTTCAAATCTATTGTCATTTTAGTCACGTATTAACTAAAAACTTCGTCCTTGGATAACATAAGTTTTCAAACAAACAGTGTATAATGTAACACACACATGTACATGTATAATATTTATGTATAACATTCATTCAAACATTGACCCCTGGGCGATCGATAACAAAGAATACGTCGTTTGAATTGACCGCTCGATGTAGAACGAATCTTTTTAATTATTTATGGATAGTACTTGCAATTGAGGATGTCGGTTTCAGTACAAAGAAAAACTCAGTACTGCAAAAATGTATTATCACAAGGTATCGTTTATTTTTAATACACACTGTGATGCTTTATGTCTGAGTGATTATTCCAAATTCTAAATCAAGTTTGGTTTTCCAAAATTACTGACACAAAATCACTAACGAATACTCTGGTTTTTAAGTAGATGAATAAGAAACAATAAAAAAACAAACAGTTTTTTAAGTTCACCTCAGCTGTTTACTTGTCTAAGTAATCACGTGCTCACAAATAGAACAACATACCTACTAATTATTTGTAACTTACAACCCTTAATGACAATATTAGTTCTTCAAACAAACCTCGCATTGTCAAACAAAAAAACATTAACCCTCAAATACCGCGTAATATTTAATTGAGTGAACATTCAAGGTTATGTTACAAGTGTTATGCTTACGATTTGAACGTTATTGGTGGCGTCTGATAGCATCGAAATGATTTTGTAACCTTCGCAGTGAGTGAGGGTTATCACGCGACGCTGACGGGTTAACTCTTGGCCCTTTGTCACGACTTTTACTTACGTGTGTCGTGTAGCGAGTACTCGTAGTCATAAACGCAATTCCTGGAACAGATTTGTTCAGAATTTCATGTTGACTTCATGAATCCAAGTCAACTCAGAATCCATTATTAACCACCGACGTAAAAACGACGGGGTGTTATAGGTTTGACGTGTGTTTGTGTCTATTTGTGGCATCATAGCTCCCGAACGGATGAACCGATTTTGATTTTGTTTTTTTGTTTGAAAGGTGACTTTGTCGAGAGTGTTCTTAGCTATGATTGATTAAATCGGTTGATCCGTTCAAAAGTTATCCGCATTTTACACTTTGAATCTGGTGTTTTTTGCAAGATATCATGTCATAATTACGTGTCTCGATAGATTGTTGATTGAAGCGTGTCTACTATTAGTTATATTATATGTAGTTTAAAAAGCACGAAATAGAAATTAAATTTGATATTTAAAAATCCCTCGTTAATACTAATTAATTAAAGAAACTCAAGATTTAATGCCCTAGACCCAATGGTTTATTTGATTCATTGTATTTTTTGTCATCTCATTTCTTGAGATGAGAAAAAATACAATGAAATTTTGAGTAATACACATGCAACAAGACCCAGTTTACTACACCGTCCCTCCTGTTTACCTAACTCATAAGTACTTTTGTATGTTCTTTTTTGTGAACACAAAGTAAATATATCACGTTACATTTTCCTGAGCAAATAGTTTCGGTTAAGTGCGGCAATCTGAAGCCATTGTATTATGCGGTACCTCTGTTTGCTAAGTTTCATGGCTATGGAAAGTTTTGTTTCGAGTGTCAAGCTTGACTTGTATATTTGGTTTCAAGCTTTTAAATAAAACTTAATTTTCTCATTTTGTATCAAAAATCATTCTACTACCGTTCCTATTTGTGTCTGAGATTGAGTTTATTAGAATTTAAAGTTCAACTTGAGAAGATATCTCTCAAACACTACTCTAACCTGTCAAACTTTGGTATTGAAGTTGGATTTGACACGGGTTTAACTCCAAATTCTCTATACGGAAACCAGCCAAATGTATTTAAGGAAGTACTATACTTTATTAGTAGTTAATCTATTTTCGTCTTATAGGTACTGTTCACTTTCACACCACCAGCTGTGTCGGTAGTGGCCTTGGATAACTTTTGTATTAGCCGGAGTAGGTAAAAGTAATTATTTCCCGGAAGGGGTAGTCATTACTCATAGTAGTTTCATTTTGACCAACAATTTTAATCAGACAGGTAAAAATATTATACACGGTCATAAAAATATATATAAGCGTACACCATGTAAAATGCAGATTTGATCGAACACCATCACCGTAGAATTGTAATTTAGAAAGGTGTACCTACCTCTCGTCAAGCAAAATTGCTACACCATCAAATCACCGGAAAGTTTTACAGTTTTACCTAAAGACCATAGCCAACAGTGCTAACAAATTAATGCTTGAAACAAATGTTTGCCGTAATACAACGTCATATGCGGGCGTCCAAACAAAAAGGGTCCAATAGTGGTGTATTGAGTTAAGACCAGATTCGATTTCTAGAATATTCAATTGATAATACGGATTAAAAAAATATTCATAGACTGGCTCTTTTTTATCAGACACTTGAAGTTGAAACTGTGTTTGTGTTTGTTTGGAAATTTTACAAAGCTGCGTATGTCTCGGAAACTAAATGCCGAGAACTGGACCCTTTTTGTTGGACGCAGTTCACTGCGCCACGCAACGCGTCGTGCCTGGCGCAAATGAACGTTTTTTTAAAGTTCCGTACCCAAAGGGTAAAAATGAGACCCTATTACTAAGACTCCAATGTCCGTCTGTCTGTCGGTCACCAGGCTGTTTCTCATGAACCGTGATGGCTATACAGTTGAAATTTTCTCTTTCCGCTTTAACAACAAATACTAAAAACAGAATAAAATAAATATTTAAGTGGGACTCTCATACAAAAAACGTGATGTTTTTGCGACAATTTTACGGAACTCTTAGTGCTCGCGTCCGACTCGCACATGGCCGACTTTATTAAATTTTTCCAATCGCTATGGCGACGCTTTCGTTGAAGGAATATTACTTGGCTAGAGTTGTACCGTAGTTTACTACCTCAAACCCTTAGTTCTCCAGTCCGACTCGCATTTGGCCGGTTTTCTTTCTTTCGCCTTATTTCTCTTTGTTTCTGATCAATCATACCCTAAGATATAATAATGCCAATAATTTCAACAATCAACAATTTGGCAGCCACCGATTGTCAGACCCGATTACTTCGTTATCCCAATTCAGAAATAATCTCGTGAGAGAATTGACATGCCACGTCAATAGTTCGATATCAGATACGAAACGGAACAGACGGCTTATAATCTAATATTGTAGGTAACTAATAAATTATTTTACTTTAGAAGACGTGTTTCATTCAAGTAGATGGTGTATTTTGTAAATACAAGAACTGGTTTTTGACGTAAATATGTATTGATATATTTGGCGATTTTAATGCGGAATGGACAGCAACGTCCTTTATTTTATCATCAGTATTTAGGTGAATCTGTTTGCCAAGCAGGCCATCTCCTTTGGCCATCTTTGTATCGAATTTTGGTAGACGTCAATTACTGCAAAACGATGCTCATAATCTTAAATTCTAAACTGTGAAACATTGCAAACGACGTCGTCAAAAGTAGCGAAGTTTGGGCAAACAAACACTATTGCCGTGCCAGCGATACGAAAGAGAAAAAAATGTCAACTGTGTCTGCACCCTTTAGTCATATCTTCGTTTCAAACTTTTTTTCACAGTCCGGAATCAATAGAGGGCAAGAAGTTCCATCAACATTGAATTTGCTCACCTTCAACCATTCCCATGACTTTGCATTCCAATGGGCAGTTCTCAGAACTGACATCACATTTCTACGTCCTTCTGCGAAATACAAACTTCGTAAAACAAAAGTAGTGCTAATAAATAACAAAGGCAACCTACCCTTCTGACTAACTGAAAGGCTTCTTGACAGCCGAAAATTTCCCATAAGTAATGACCGTTGATGTACGGAATAACAATCAAAAACTGTTTAAAAATTCCTTTCTTCTTTTTGAAGAAAATTCTATAAGGAAATTGCCAGAGAGGCACTATAGACCAATTACTACATTATAACCTTAAAATTCGCAGAGGTCGGCAAATGTCACCATTGCGTGGGAGGCCTTATTACCCTAGGCAGTCTAGGTACTTAACGCTTTGTGGAAATGCCCTACGGTCCGCCATTAAAGTCTGAATCATGGCAGTTCCATTATACATGAACATTCTGACGTCATCATAACTTTTGAATAATCAAATGACCTTTATATTATTCTGTTTCGGAGTGACGTCACGGATTTATCATCCATTTTATCGCCGTTTGGATTCTATGAAATGGAATCGTTTTTGGGTGATTATATAGTTATTGGTATTGGAAATTTGAATAATCATAATACCTATTTAATTTTTGTACTGGCTATTGTGATTTGCATGTGTTTTGTCTGGATGCATACAACCGAGACATAGAATGAAAATACTAATATAATTGCCTATGTCTATAGTACCCAAGTACCCAGGTAGACCGAGTCGTAACGCAACGGATCAACTCAGGTTAAATGAAATGGTGATAGGTCACTGAAACAACTTGCGACCCACGGATGACTCTCAAGTTAAAGGCCAAAATCTACAAGTCTGTCGTACTGTATGGATCAGAATGTTGGGATCTGAAAAAGATGGATGAAAAGAGATTGCAAGTACTAGTGATGAGAATGTTAAGATGGATGTGCGAAGTAACCAGAATGGATATAGTGAAAAGTTTGAAAGTGATGCCAGCGACAGAAAAGTTGAAAGGAAACCGTTTGTCCTGGTACGGTCAAGTGATGAGGAGGGATGAAACGCACGATACTAAAAGAGTTATCAATATAAATATGGATGAATGGAGAGGAAGGGGAAGGCAAATGAAAAGATGGATGAACTGTGTGAGGAGTGACATGAAAGAAAAGGGTGTCAGTGATAGCTTGACAGGGGACAGGACGGTGTGGAAGATGGAAACGTGTTGCGCCGACTCCAAGTAACATGGGATAAGGGAGGCAGAACAAGAAAGATTTATAGTACCCATGTAATAACGGGCGAGCCTCTTGTTCACAATGTGGTGTGCATCACTGTAAGTCCACCTCTGCCTAACCCTTCGGGAAAAAACAGGCGTGATGTTACGTTATAGTTAAACTACCTTAAACCAAAATAGTTTATTTCTCACCATCAAAAGTAACAACTATAAAAATAGGTAAGTACATGACAAGTAAGTATTTCAACATTTTTGTGGTGATCATAATAAGGTGCACAGAGTGCACCCTAGCCTCTGAACTAGGCGGGAATCTGTATCTCAGGGGATAGTGTTCAGCTATTGACATTCTAATATTTGCCTTAGGACATTTGTGTGTCACTACTATATATAATTCTTCTTAGTAAGTACCTTAAGATAGCGCTAGAGTTAGTGAGTTTTAAGATATGAGGTATGGGTGTGGGTATGTGTGAACTGATAATATGAGTGGTGAAATAGAGGATTGTGTGTGAATGATGGAGTTACTTAGTGAGGAAAGTGAATGTGTTTGTGTGGTAGATAGGATTATACATGGGTCATTAGATTTTCAGTAACTTAATAGTAGTAAGTACATTTTTACCTTATTTTTGGCTTCATTACTTTTTTCGTTTAGACTGTTGTATAATATATAACTTAAGATATAATTTTGTCACTTTTCAAATGTTGTGCAGTTGTGTGTTGTGTTGTTGTGTAGTTCTTAAAGATCTACTGATGTTGGTATCCCACCATTACAGCCCAAGCCAATAGTTTTATAATTACTTAATGATTCTTTGCACGCACTTTTATAAAATAGTAACTTTTGCTAACCACAGGCAATTACGCATGTAGTAATCTACCCCTACAAGGTCTTCATTATAAACTAGCCATTGATCTGAATAAGGAATCGAGATTTTTCTGATTAACTACGAAGTAATTAACGTTATTATTGAAGACCTTGCAGAATGATTTCTGTTTGATATCATTGCGCGTGTGAACCAATATTAAAGGCAGCGCATCCATAAAATAGATTTACCGACATAGCTTTCCGCTAAGTTTTCAATCTTAGAGATAAAGCTGACATAACTTCAGTGCGTTTAATCCTACTAATAATATTATATGTTATGTAAAGTTTGCATGTTTTGTTTCTGTTACTCAAAAATGGCTGAACGAATTTGGATGAAAAA
Source organism: Orthosia gracilis (assembly GCA_947562075.1). Lineage (NCBI taxonomy): Eukaryota > Metazoa > Arthropoda > Insecta > Lepidoptera > Noctuidae > Orthosia > Orthosia gracilis. Next base: position 34,162,697 of record OX387266.1, read on the forward strand.
TTGCAAACAGGTTTAACCTAGATTGAACTGGTTTTAAACCTGGATTAACACTTAGAATAAAATATTAAAACATTTTTATACCAATAAGCTCGGTTGGGATAATAAACTAGTGTAAAAGCGGGCGAAGCCGCGGGCAAAAGCTACTCACTGTTTCTTCTTTCAACGCAATAAATAATATCAGTAGATATATACGTACATATATGTATATTTGTATTTATGAACGTAGTTTTTTTATGTATGTATCTATTATTATTATATATTTAATTATATATATATATTTATATATTTAATAAATCTTACTGCAAAATTGTACACTGGATTACTGCCCTCAATTATAATAATCTCTATCACTTAAAGGTTTGCTGGAAGAAAACTCCATTTTGGAGTTAAGCTCGCCCTTGTACATGAATATTGATTTCAGTTTCTGTAAATGTATTGTTTTGGTGTACAATAAAGAATTAAGAATTAAGAAAATATGTATGTTTAGCCGATATACGTTAATTCTGCTTTGTGATAGAAATAGGTGGTACCTATGGTTTAGTTATATTGTAGATGATATATACTACCGCTAAATAAACCCAAAGAGTAGCAAAAACAAAACCACACATGCTGCTAATTAATGCTAGACACACCGTCTCCCTCACGACACCGAGATGCGACAGATAAATCGCAAAATTTCAGACACAATGGGTCGCCAAGCTAAAAAAATGTATCACTCCATCGGCATTCGGTCGGTCTCTTAAAATTCTACGCGCGTTTTCTGACCATGGCATTTTTGTAAGGAGCCGAGACGTAAAACACGCGGATTCCCATGTTTTGAGGGCGACAACCTCCCATATCGTGTACTTGGCAAATACTGAGAAACATTTTAAAATGCTTTAAGATCAAATGATCAAGAAGATTTTCCGCCATTTGTAATGTTGCGTGGTATTTACCGCGCTTTTGTAACTTAACGCGTTCATTCGTTTCAAGATACTTTCGTATTTTTTTGTGGTTTCGTATTCTCTACCTAATAAAATGTTAATTTCATTGACTAGCATCTCACAACCACAACTGCTAGGGCTAGAAGCACGAAATTCCGCAAAAGAGTTACTTATTTCTTTAACAAAGGGGCGCATTAGGAAGGGTTTACGCAAATTCATCCCCTAAAGGGATTAAATAAAGGATCTGATGAAAGTTTGTCATAAGCTGATAGGAAATCCCATCGGGCACACGACTTGTTATGGTATAATTTCGTATCAGATCAGAATCAGATATCTGAGTAAGTATATTTGAATTTTCATAGATTATTCTTAAAAAAAAAACTTTTCACCACACTAGGAATTTCTTCCTGTATTGTGGGTGCGTTTATAAACATTTAAACTCACGTACCCAAGACACCCATAACCGGAACAATTATCTGTAGGCCATACAAATATTTATTCTGTGCGGAGATCGAACTCAAAACACGCAGCGCAGCAGATCGCTCAACCACTCTGCCAACCGTATCGTCGATTTCCTTTCAACAATTTTCAAGTCACACAGCCTTCCTTAAGCCCATTAACATAAAACGATAATTAATAAGAATGTCGTCATATTTGGGTCTAATGCAACAACCGGACTACTAATGCATTGCACATGCAAATCTGTTCCAATTACATGTATACTTAAGCATTGGTTTTGCATAAAAAGTAAACAAGTGCTGTTGCTTAAAGGTAAGGTTAGCGTGTGCCCGCTGAAAGGAACGGCCTAATGACCAAACTTTAATGAACTGTTAAAGTATCTCCTGCATTTAAATTCATAGTGAAGCTCATAGTTTAATTCTCGTTATTAAGTTTGGTAATTAAGACTGGTTTAGTTACAATGTAGAACTAAAAGGTATTATCGAAATTGCAACCAACTAATAAAGGCAGTAGTCTGATATGTTACTTCAATGTCATTAAGCATAGCCCGAATTTGCCCACTGCTGGACTTTTTCTACCCATGATGTCCGAAATCATTCAGCGGCGATGTTCAGCGGAGATGTCGTCAGCTGTCTCACCGCTGGAGGACCAACACTTCTTCATCGGATCCTTGGACACCACTTTGTCATTTCCTCACTCCGTCAACCTGCCTTGCCGTCACCATTTGAGTACCGTACTTTACTTTGTGTGAATTATTTCAAAACGCTCAAGATAAACATCATGAGAAAACCGGCATGTCCTAGAACCAAAAATTCGAAGACCTTGATGACATCCACCAATCCGCACTAGGCCCGCGTGGAGGATTACGGCACGGAAAAAACGTAAACAAGAAGAAAATCTTGCTGTGCAGTCGAAAGATATTCGCGAGCTGGATGACCAAAACCAGATGTATTCTCCGACTGCATAGCATGATTTTCTGCTTGTTTACGTATTTTTAGTTCACTTGTTAAGGAGTCGGGTTTTATATTTTTTTAAATTACTTTTTTATTTATAATATATTAGTTATTTTTTTTCGAATTTAGTATATAATAAATAAGTATATAAGTTTGGTATATAATAATTTTTAAAATCCATCCAAAGGTTGTCTTGAAAAGATCGCTTTTAGCGATAAGGCCGCCCATTGTGTCACCCAGTGTAATGTTTACTTCTTCTATACTTTCTGTAACTTTTATGGTGTACATAATAAAGAGTATTCTATTCTATTCTATTCTATATTTAAACATATAAGTTTATATATTTTATATTTTTGAAATTACCTCGTAAAACCCTTTATTTTGATATCCCACACGATGGGTTTGGAAGATCAAAAAAATTGGACCCCCACAATATGGCGCCCAAAATCCGACATGTTTTCTATTTTCCAATTTTAATGTAGCCAGTGACACTCGTAAGGTTAAGACGAATTGAATATCGTAATAATCATCAAAAATGGCCAACGTGTTTGGTCTCTAGAACGCCACATAGGAACAAACATACATACGTACACAGACTGATAAACACATTACCCTCCTTCGGCAGTCGTGTAAAAATAGTACAACCATGATAAAACCTTAAACTTTTACTGCAAAACTAATCTAATTTGCTCCTAGTTTTCTTGTAATAAAATAATACCTACTAACCTCAGCATCTTGTAGTGATGAATCTTGATTTAATTGAAGTTATGATTAAGTTTCTTAGAGACAGTAAATCAAACGGTAGATGATGGACTTTAAGTGTACTATAAATTTTCTTTAACTACTCAGTTATGGTAAGTGAATTCGATAGTTAAGATTCCCGCAGACAGGTTGCGACCAAACTTTTCATATATTTGTTTTCCAATATTGCTTTACATACAGATAGAATAATTTCTATGAAAAATGGTTTTCGCATTGTCACGTCGGCGTCGCCGCTGTCTGTGGGAGGTATAGCTTTTTCATACAAATTGTACTCTCTGTAAAGCAATTTTAGAACCATTTTTATGAAAACGTGTTACCTATACCTACGAGTAGTATTTAATTGGGATATCTCTTGAACAATTGATTGAAAAAAATTGCCTAGTTATTTCCATAGAATAATTTCTTTTAAGAGTGTCTATTTGTGACATTGTCCCACATCAAAAACCATTGTCGCATTATCGCCTCGTACCCGTCTGTGGATACCTTTAAACTCGTGGGTAGTATTTTGCACATTATTTCGATTACAAAGCCATCTACAGTGGTTATTTACTGTGACAATCTAGTGTCTGGCCTGTTCAATCTTCTGTACAACTGATTCTAAGAGAAGTTTCCTAGTTAACGACTGATGAATCTTTTTATGAGTGCGTGGGTTCAGAGGGAAACTAGTCCGATTTCTATTCAATCAACATACTTACACTTAACTCACTTAATAATCCTCCTTTGGAACCATTCTTCAACAAGCGATATTGAACCTTATATTAGATAAAGAAAACAATACCAAAAACAGGAGAATATGCAGAGGAATTGGCTAATAGCTTATACAAAAATCAACTCGAAAATCAAACTGATGAATACCGATACTGATGTTATTAAAACGGCCTTTCATTAATATATTTTATAAGAGATAACTTGCGTACAGATACGATCCTTTTCTTACATTTTGACTGAGCAGAACATACAATGAGCATCAATCATAGCTTTAGAGTAGTTTAGAGTACCGTATATTGCATACAATAGTTGTCTAGCTCTTAAAGTACTGTTATGATTCGTCCAGGCTGATAAATTCTAGAGATGGACTGACTAGTTGGGAACGCCGACTGTCCGGCCACACTTATAGTCGCCGATTAATCAGCGATTATTCGGTAAAAGGTAGTCGCTACATACCAAAAAAATGCGGTAATCTCTCCATGGTTAGGTATTTCAAAAAAGTAAATCAGTTTCACGAGAACAGTGCGTACTATCAGACTATTTGAAAGAAAAATAAGAATTAATAGAGCCTTCTATTCGGCGACATTTATAGACCGTAACTAGTTGGCTATTTGAGCGCCAACAAGTGGTCTAGTCACGTCCATGGTCTGGCCCAGCGCTAATAAATGCCCATTAGGAGTACGTCTTGGAGTGTCTGAGTCTGGTCAGCATTCACAGAAATAACAGTACCTACACGAGCTTAACTAATACATTTTTATAATGTGCGATATAATTCAAGATGACATTATCTGAGTTAGCGTTAGAGTGCGCCGGCGCCGCTTCGCAGTATAAATTAATTTATAACGTCTAGCAAACATAACAGAATGGCGCAGAAGAACCGCTTATGGTTTCTTAAGATGTGTTAAATGAGGCCAAACAAATCAAAAGCATCGTTAAACCGAAGTCTATTTCCAGGAAGGTTTTCAAAAAAAAAAGCGGTTTATGATAGATATTTAATGTTTTAATTAATTGGCAATCTGTAAAAATACCTGAAAAGCTCTGCTTATGCATTTTGTTGTATGTATAATCAAGGACATTTCTGTTGAAGACGGCGAGACTTTATTTTCATTCCTGTTTAATATCCCAAAGCATTACGTATGATCTGCGTAATTATTTTACTTCCAAACTACAGCTTTTAATTAATTCCAAGTTCTCTCTCAAATATGATGAATTAAACCTTCTGTATCACCTTCCAAGTAGCCAACCAGGTCGATATGCTCGTTCAGTTCAATTAGCTCCCGTCAGTTAGGCGTATGTGGCAAATGCACCGCTAGCTGCCAACTGATTAATTTACGGGGCGTTGTCTCTGATAATACAAGCAGTCTAGTCATGGACGCCTAGTACTTCTGATGCACTAATCAATTATTGTAAGGAAAGTTTGGATTTAAGTGCTCACTTTCTTCGCGATTTCTTCCGTTGGTGACTTCATTTGTTTACACTTTTTAATTCTGATTACGAGTTAATTTATAAACAGTAGTGCCACATAGTTTTATCCTCATGAATGCCAGTGATTGCATTCATTTTAGCCGGAATAGTCACATTCCATAAAACAGATATTGCACAGTTTCCTGTATTAAGTTTGTGTGTGGATTTACTATAGATATTGCTTTCGACTGTACCGCCTACCTAAATAATAAATTGTGTAGATTTGACTGAAAGCATTGTAAAATTCTTGGTGATCCTTAATTGTTGATTGCCTACCAGAACATCCCTCTTTTAATTTAATTGTTAATGACATCCTCTGATTGAGTTACTTTATACAAATTTTACCAGATTATAAAAAAGTATCCTATGTTACTTCTAATACCTCCAATAATATATGTACAAAGTTTCATGATGATCGGTTCAGTAGTTTTTGCGTGAAAGCGTAACAAACAAACTTACATTCACATTTAATGCTACTAGATACTATAATTTAATATCTATTAGTAAGGATTATTAAATAATAAATCCTACTCACAATAAAACTTCCATTCTCAATTCTTTCTTTCGCTACTCTTAGAAATTGCAATTCATGTGGCTATTGACTCCTAGTCTATTACGATAGCCGCGCTCCAATAACTCATTCACATGTCCTTATAGGGTAAGCAGGATTGCAGCCAAGGGAACCACTTAGAAAATGCGGATACTATAAGCTTCATATTTTCGTTTTGAACAAAAAATGTTCGAGATACATTTTGTTATGTAATCCGTCTGGCGCCGTGAAGTGGTGTGATAAACGGATCCCAGGCTACGAAGAAAGGTATAGAATGCCCATTTGTATTATTTATTTTTATGTCTTGTTTAGCTTTCATAAATAATATGTGTTATTTTCTGTATCAAAGTCAAATATATTTATTCAACTAGGCCAAAAAGCGGCACTTTTGAACGTCAAAGAATTAAAATTTAAATTTACAAGTAATAAAATTGATTCTACCGTGCATTCGAAAAAGTAGCTTGTTATGGAGACGAAAACACAAGAAACTCCAAACTTACACATTAAAAAAATAATGTGTTTTACAATATTTACATAAGTACATTAACAAATTCATATATGTGACGACGATGCACCCAGAATAGCACTACACACTATACTACGTACAGGTAGAAAATATTAAAAGCATTCAACAGATAAATTAATTAATTTGATAAATAGGAACATGGTTCTCACATACTTACAAATATTGCAAACATAGGTAAAATACCTAATTCTACAACAACGGAACAGTGTGTAAGTCAAATTCTTAAAAAAAAAATACAATAACTATGAATAGGAATATATAGTTATCTAGCTCGGTACAGAAAATAACATCCTATGTTCTCCCATGAATAAATTGAAAAAAGTCACTGAATTGTGGAAACGCAATTCATTATAGTTAGGTTCTATCTTTCATCTGTATAAAAGGGTGTGATAGAAATTACAAAGATATTTTCATCTTATCTCTACAAGGCTCAGTCCAAGAATGTGGGATACTATAAGATTACGCTCACACTTACTTAGATATTAAGATTCAAAGACAATACACTACCGACAAGATATGGAAAAACAAAGATATGGAATTTCTACTTTAAGGGAGTTTTGAGAAAAAAAACTTTTTTTATTTTTATGACTAGACTCGCTCTATACTATCTCACCTGATGGTTAGCGATGATGTGGTCGACGGTGTAGCACGTTTAACTAAAAGTGACCTATTCACTCTTGACTTAAATATCCTAATTCTTGGACTGATGAGTGCTACCTATTTTATGAGAGCTCTACCATCCCTAAGTATCGTATGATACTTTTGCCATCCCAGGAAATTGCACAGTTTCTATAGGCAGGACATGGGAGCGAAAACGTGTCAAAAAAGCTGATACTTTCTGCTGCTGATACTAACTGCTGATTATTTTCACAGTGTAAAAATAAAATTTTCTCAATCGGCCCTAATTTAAGTAACCAAAGTGACAATACCTGGATACTCTCCTGTTGAGCGACTTCAATATAGCCATTGATGTAGTATAATATAGTACATAATATAGTAATATATAAATATAATATAGTAGGATGTTTAAGATGAGGATAATTTGTGCCAACATTTATAATTCTATAGTAGTGTGGTTAATAAGCGTAATGAGCTTAATAGATACTTTGCTTAGCGATACAAACGTTTCAAAGCAAGAGTGAACGCGCATCTTCTGGGCATGCTCGTTCTGTCATAGACCACGTACATCGCTTACCATCAGGCGAGATCGAGAGCGGACTCAAAGGGAAGAAAAAAAAAAGAACAAAAAACCCGACCGCTTAGAAAGCGAACTAAAAAGTCGTTAACAAGAAGAAAATCATGCTGTGCAGTCGGAGGATACATGTGCGCGAGCTTGTTGACCAAATCCAGATGTATCCTCCGACTGTACAGCATGATTTTCTTCTTGTTTACGCCTTTTTAGTTCGCTTTCTAAGCAGTCGGGTTTTTAGTGATTTTGAAATATTTGTTTTATTTACAACTTCTTAGTTATATTTTTTTAATTAATTACATTTAAACATATAAGTGTTGTATATTTTTGTTATCACCTCTTAAAACCCTTTATTTTGATACCCAACACGATGGAAGAAAAAAAAATTGGGCACCCACATTATGGCGCCCAAAATCCGCCATTTTTCCAATTTTAATGTAGCCAGTGACACTCGCACGGTTAAGACGAATCGATTGACGTAATAATCATCAAAATCGGCCAACGCGTTTTGTCTCTAGAACGCTACATAGGAACAAACATACATACGTAGACTGATAAACACATTACCCTCCTTCGGCAGTCGGGTAAAAAGAACATTTTATTGCCTAAGAGATACTTCATATAATGTGGTATTTCTGTGTTTACTTGTAACATGTCTCAGGGAAGTCTCAAACTGTATATTTGAATTAAAGATGCGTGTTACGTTCTAAACGAGTGCTGTGTCATTATGTGAATGATGTATGGGTGCTGTGTGGAGTGTAATAGTGTTGCAGTGGACTGTTATTAGATATGATACTGATTTCGTTATTAGAAGGTATTATAGAGGACGTGTGAGTGTTGTGGTGTTGTGCTTGGAATTAAAATTTTGTCTTGTGGGAAAATGTGTTGAGAAAATTGATTGTGAATTCAATTTATAAATATTCTCTACTTGCGGCAGTTATTCCTAAAGTTGATTTAATAAGTATTTGTGGCACATTTCAATAATAAAAAAATAATGAATACAACTAACACTTCTTATAAAAACCCAAAAATCTTCAAAATGTGTGGGTCCTTATGTAGGTCTACCTGTTGCGTTTAAAAATGTCAACTCCAGAAAAGTTGTCAAATGATACAGGCTCGATTCTTGTAGGGGTAGGCAACTAAACATAACAGTTCATAACCCACACCTGCACATAACATCCTAAGTCTATCAAACCCAACATCAGCAAATACCACAACAATGCGATCAATAAACATCAATGACGAATCGCACGTGCAAACATGCATGTGCTTCCAAACACGACACAAGCCTTCATACACAGAGCACGGAGACGCCACAACAGCCACCGCTAGAGGCGGTATTGTGAAAACTTTCGATACAGACCGAGTGTGTCAGTGAGCATCACTATTTACTCAAAATTGGGCAGCGAACCGTGGCATTTCTCCATTTTTTTTTATTTTTTTTAGACTCTCGTTTGGTCATTCTCACCGATAATTCGGTCGACGATGGAACAAGCTTTGCTCAGAAGTAACCAAATCCCTCTTGACTTAAAGACCCATTAAAGGCCTTAAAGCAGAGGTTAAAGTTATCAAGAAAATAGATTTCATCAGAGAATTCTACACCCTAGCTGTACGAACAATGAAATTGTTCCCAAAACATTTTTTGCTTACGGATGTCCACCACTTCGCGAGCGCGATTATTAATAGTAGCGACCCTTTGATATTAAAAAAAAAAACTGGCGTCGAAAGAGTTGTTAGCAAAAGTTATCAATGCATTTAAATTTTATGCCGGCGCAGTGATTCCAAGCTCTATGTCTTCATACATCCTCATAAGGCAATGTCATTTGCAACTACAGCTTTCGTTGCATAACAGTACTTGATTTGGAGCCAAGAATTTTATACAAACGTCTGTTGACCGAATTGGCGGTTTAAGATTACGCCTACGGTTGTTGACGTTGGGGTTATGTTACTGTATGTTGGGGTTCTGAAAACTTAATGGCTTTATGAAGATTGTAAAAAAAAGACTTTTTTGATCATTCGTAACGAATTTGACTTCGTGGAATTCACATACTGATTGATTGGCTTAGCTTTTCCCAATACTCTCGGGGTCGGTTTGCAGTGCAACCGGATGCAGCTGCATACGACACAAATTTATTTTATTTAAGACGACGACATTCGCCAACGACCTTGAAGGAACAAAGTGCCTCATTTTACACCAGGGCGACCCAAAATTCGGTAGATTTTTGTACTTTCCTTATTATTCTGTGACTTTAAAAAAAAGCTTTAGATCAAGATTTAGCTAATTCAATTGTGTGTGTGTGTGTGTAATGGTGAAAATTTCATTAAAATACGCCCGGCGGTTTTGGTGCGATTGATTTTTTTTGTCCGTGTTAGACATAACTTCACAAATTAAATAATAGTGTACTTAATTTGTAAAGTAAAATCATATATTACGACTAGCCGTTTAGCCGTGATTCTCATTTTAAAAGCAGCTATTGAGTGGTATCTGCGACTTAAGTATACATACACTAGTCACCTTGCTTAGTATACGTAAAACAGATTTACATCCGTCACCTCACACATCAGATCCAATTGAAAACACTTTAGTCAGGCAACTTTTTGGCGCAGCCGTGAGGCATACTCGTACTTGCCTGCTAACTTTTTACATAAAATTTTACACTTTTATTTTATTTTTTATTATTTGTATTTTTTCTGATGTATATTAATATGCATCTAGTATATTGTGTGTCTTTTCTTTCTTTCTTTTTTTTCTTAGCATATCATTTTTTTACATGGAGCGACTGCCTTTTTGACTTGTCTTCTTCTTTGTATTAATGATTCCCTCTTATTTAGATTTTCTTCAACCAGTACTCAGCCACGCCGATGGCCTTAGCGCTGGCCTCGCAGAGGTCTCGCATGGTGCATCTGTTTTTGGATAAGGGGCAGGACTGAAGATAGGGTATCCTCTTTGGATTGGTTCCGCAATCATACTGTGGCTCGGAGTACCCCTATCTGACCAGGTTATGTCTACAGCGGCCCACCTGGCTTTGTGGCCGGTTTAGAGATTTTCATGTGGGCCATGGCAGTTTACAGGCCGCTGGGAGCTTTTCTGCAGGCTTAACATAGCTAGTTGGATTAGTATTTGAGGAGCCATAATTTCTTGCTTGCTTCGGTAGGACTGATATCGTTCATCATTTTACCCGAGGGCAGCTGTTTCGACTCTTTAATCGCCTCCTTGGTTGCTCCATATTGTACAGTAGGTGGCGTTGGTCGGTCTCCTGTTTGTGCTTTTTTGAGGATTTGACCTGTTCAAGCCAGTAATGGAGATCACGCAATCACTTGCTATAATTAGCTGCCAGATTTTTTGGGTTCATAATACCCAAAACGACTCTAAGATTCACACGTTGATATTGCCGCCATATTTTCCAGGAAACGCATGTTGTTTAGTTGAACTACAGTTTACAGTACCCTGTTCTTCATTCATTTTCACCATAGAAGCCATTATCATTATCCGCAGATTGCAGCAAGGTTTAGTTAGCTTGAATTGTCTCTTCAAATTAAACAATGGGTTCTCAGATAATGCTAGTTTCCGATTAAGATAGTTGATACCGAGGAACTAAATTTATCTCTTAATTTTGGCTAACAGATTAAAATCTTATATCACATACTATAAAAGATTATTGTAATCAACTGAGATAACAATAAAGCTTTTATGAGTGTATTATGAAATGCATTTGTAAGCCAATTACTGCTCTTGGAATGCCCATAACACTGGAAGAACTGTTATTGATTCAAGGATCTTTTACAGTCACGGCATGTGTTTTCTTTACAGTACAAACAAGGAACAGTGGGCTTAGTGCGGGTTTTGTCTCACGCTCGATCGCGTTAACGTAATCGTCAATTTGTATTGAAACAAGATAAGCGCTGTCTGGTGGCAGTAAGTACAAACCTCTTTTTCTGTATTGATATTGACATAAAAGATCAACTAGGTTAATGCGATCCAGCAAGAGTAGAAACTCGGAATAAGCCCACTGTAGCCATGCAAATCAAGCTTCGGTTATAAAAATTATGTCGAATTTTAATTACGGACAGCGACTTAGTCCACCCCATATATCCTGTCTCTAGAGAATTAAAAATGTCCGACTTTATTCCTTGTCTACACCATAAAGGGAACTTCGGTGCGAAATTTCAGCTTTCTAAATCCTAGCGCTTAGGTGTTGATGAGTCAGTCGTATGTGTGTCATTGATAAAAGTTTGTGCTTCTATAACATTAATATGGTCCAATTTTACGACTAATATGGAGCTCAAGTGGTAAAACCATTTCCGAATCAAACACAGGTGTGATATCTCTTTCATCATCGTCTTCCTTATTAAACAATTCCTCTCTATACACACAATAAGGAACACTGTATACATAAAACCACAGATATAAATCAAACTAGATGACGCGATCGTATGTACTTCACGTGCCAAAAAACTGAGTAAAATATCGATAAATGATCGTAGTTTGAGCTATTGATTTAGCATTATCGGCACTGGAAATCCACCAGAATCTAGAAAAATGCCTTTTTATGCCATATTGATCTGTAAAGACTGTATAGAAAAAGTTGGCAGAAGCATTAGAAATGTTTTCTTTCATTGATAAGTAAATTTGTTTTTAAGTTGTATGTGAAAAAGTGGCCCGCTTGGTTTTCATACAGATGGAGGGACTTGCGTTATCTAGTTAGATTTATGTCTTTGGATTAAACAATGCATTATTCATCACACTATTGATTGTTACGGGACTCGTTGCGCAACACGTTGCGTGACGATATTCCCGATGATTCAGACGTGAATAAAAATGTTAATGTCGAGTGAAAGACTTGGCGGCCATACTTTTTTATTTTATCTGTGGTTTGTTTAACCAGTAGGTAGTAGTAATTCCAGGTTGTTGGGTAAGGTTAGGCATCGAATTACTTCTTAAGTTAGCATTTATGTTGTAGTTATTAAGTAGGAGTTTTAGTTTTATTATGGTGCAGGTGTGTCGTTATGAGTAGTAAAATGTAAAATAGTGCCGACAAAGTATCATAAGCTGGGCTAATATAGGAGTAATTAAGTAACTTTAAAATACTTGTCACATATACATATAAGTACGTGAGAAATATTTTAAAGTAACTAAATTATATACTATTATACACTACTATATTATATTATATATTACAAGTATTATATATTGATTTTCAATGTGTGTTTAATATATTGAAAGCACAATATTCTCACTAAAATTACAGTGAGAAATAACAATATATATTTATTTTGTAAAAAGCACCACACAGATAAGTGAGCCTGTATTGTCAGATATCGTGTATATAGAACCTAAAAGAGTACAACTAGACCAGAGTTGATAATATTTGAAACCAAAAAAAAAATAGGCTAAAACCCATTGAAAGGAAGAGAAGAAAACAAAAATGAAAAGAGAAATTATTTACGGGCGATCTGAGGTAGAGCAGTAGAAGGCGGTAAGTTTTTAAGGATAAACCGGTTTATCTCGATTTCCAGCAAAATCAGAAGTCCTATGGAAAATAAGTGAAATGGCAAAGTTGTAAGTAGTAAAAAGATCTACAACTTTTGTGCTGACACTTTTTTCACATAACCTCAAAATGTATTCCATTTTCAAACCACCATCACCTTGAAGCGTCCAATAACGGTCACCCCAACATCTATGTAGCGCCTCACTCGTGTCATAGTCATACCAAAACCGTTCTAGCGGTCTATAAAACGATTTATCGCGTTCGCACTACCGATAATTGTCTTCAGAAATGTCGTCCACTTGAAATGGATCGTGGGTGCGGGCCTTAAAGTGATTCTCCACGCTGTCACGTGGTTTAACAACTTTATTAAAAAGGATTTTGTGATTTGGTTTGGGGTGAGCGCGTTGTGGATTGGGGTTTTATTAAATGGAATAGCTGACTGGACTGTTCTTGGAAGATGTGGTGATTGAAATAAGCTGACGTAGCAAGGTATAAAAGCCTGAATAATATGCTCCGGTATGCACCAACAACTTTTTAATTTCATTTGAATCACAAACCACTGCTTCTGGAAAAGGGCTTTGCAATTTTTACCCGAGTGCCGAAGGAGGGTAATGTGTTTATCAGTCTATGTATTTATGTATGTTTATTCCTATGTGGCGTTCTAGAGACCAAACGCGTTGGCCGATTTTGATGATTCTTTTGTCAATCGATTCGTCTTAAACCTGCGAGTGTCACTGGCTACATTAAAATTGGAAAATAGAAAAATGGCGGATTTTGGGCGCCATATTGTGGGAGATCAATATTATTTTTTCTTCCAAACTCATCGTATGGGGTATCAAAATAATGGTTTTAAGAGGTGATTACAAACATATATGACACTTATATGTTTAAATGTAACTAATTCTAAAAAAAATACTAAAAAGTTGTAAATAAAAAAATATTCCAGCCAGCCAGCCAGCTCGCGCATATGTATCCTCCGACTGCACAGCATGATTTTCTTCTTGTTTACGTCTTTTTAGTTCCCTTTTTAAGCAGTCGGGTTTTTTGTTATTTTTAAATATGTTTTTTACTAATATTATTTGGTAATCCCACAACACAATAACACAATTTTTATTCCGATTAGGTCAGTTTTTCCGACGATAGTAATCTAAATTCGTCCAAATTTTATATCAAAAACCGTATTAACTGCAAAGAAGCTAAAAATAGCAACTCGTTTTATAACAGATTTACGGTAACAGCATTCAATAACTCGAGCCTTTTTTTAACAGATATTATATTAAAATAGTTTAACTTTTTGCCATACAGCGAGGTCGAGTTTTTTTAAGCACAAAAAACAAAATCCATTTATTTTCATGATTGAACATTGTTTGTTTTTTGCTATGCACATACAAACATATAAAACCGAACTGGAATGCAGTAAAACCAGTACATAAAACAAACTCTTATTACGTCGAGTAACTCTAACTCGTCGCGGATTTAATTAATTTCACAAGAAAACAAAACATTTAAAATATTCATGCCGTATTCACCGAAGGGCTGGATTTGCATATTTCAGTACGAGGGTCCAAGTTTATTGGCGTTCGTGTGTGGTCCGCAGTCGCTATGGTAACGAAGCTATCGCGGTCACAGCGGATCGCCTTACGCCTTAACTGATGGACACGGCTAATTGTTAGCCGACGCCGCCGCCCGCGCTCACACCACACGCTTCTAAATGTCACTACATGACCGTTAGTTTCATTTCTTATCAGATCCCTCTCCAATTAAGCACAACTTAGTAGTACTTTGGATCTCGTAAGCGATAATTATACCAATTGATTCTAAATATCACAGAGAACATGGCTATTTTTATCTTGCCTCTCCGACTACATGGAACTGTGATTAACTCTATGGTTTTAATTGTCTACGCTTTTACTGATAGCGGCTGTCACGTTAATTCTTTACGCAACTGCTTTCACGATTTTGTGACGATTCGTTTCGGCACTTATCTTTGGCCACCTGACCCTTGCAAACCTCGGCTTCTCTTTAGAAACTGTCTGAGATTCATGTCTCAAAAGACGTAAAATAAATAAAAATCTTATGCAGTCAAGAAACTTAAAACTGAAAGAAAATAAAATTGAGCTTTGCAGACGCTGTGGCAAAGGAAAAAATCCGTCTGTGAGAAATTGAAAAATAAATTAAAACGATACTCCTTCTATCTACTCGGAATAATTTCGCGAAGGAGACTGGAAGCTATTTGTATAAGCTAAAACCAGAACGCTTTTAAAACTTTTAGTAATTTGTTTTGATTAATAGTTAGATGAATATTCTTTGGGTACATTATTCTCTGCGTTAAGGTCATTGCCTACCGGGGCGTAACATTGCACGCAGCTCAGACTTTTTACACTTGCATGCATTGATGAAGTCGAAGCAATAGTGCATGTCAACGTTCACTGATGAAACGTCATGTTTATGCGAAACTGGCATTTCGCATAAAAAGTTTTACGATACGCTTGGGCAGGTAACAGGTTTAATAGAGCGAACTTCAGATTATTGCTTCAGGCGCTTAGTGATTATATTGCAAGATCCTCTTTAATTAATGTAACTGGATCAAAGCGCATTTTGTACTACTTTTTATCATGAGATAATTGAAATGCAAGATACTTTTTGTAATCAGTTTGAATTAATACTAAATCATAATATTAACAATATCACTATAGTCTCCTAGGTTGGTCCTTAAACAATATCATATTTACTACCGACGCTGACGAATAAATTACGAATAGATAAATTTAGTATCACCTACTAATAATAATTATGATCACCCATACAATACGTCTAGTGATCGAAGCAACTTTCGATGGACTTCGTCTGTCACACATCTTAACTCAATGTTCAGTTTGATTTTGCCAAATTAGTGGATAAATTAAGCAAGTCACTGTCTCAGCCAAAACAAAAACAATGAACCGCTAAACATATTCAGACTTAAACAATAAATAAATCACGCAAGTAGTAAACTAAACCAAACAGGTTACTGGTCTAACAATTTAGGTCACAGTGACTAATTAAAACTTTTGTTACACACGCAAAACTTGCTTTGTTTAGAAAATATCCGCTTGGTCGCGTTTGAGCTTAAAATAATATAACTTATTACAATATTAATGTTGTGTAATGCTTTCCTTGTGAAACTGAATGTGAAATTAGGGCTTTGTTAAGAATAAACTTGAAAATTAATGTAGTGGGCGCATGTCCTAGTTTTTACATGAGCACTAATGTATAAGTACTACGGAACATATAATTATGTGCATAGCCCGTTATCATACAAGTTGGTAATTGAGTTTTGTCTCATCTTCTTTCTTTCTCCTGGATGTTGTCCCAGTTTATTAGGGGTCAGCCCTCCTAGTACTTCTGCGCCACACCGTACGGTTGCGGGTTGTCTCTTCTGTTGTGTTGCTTGTAATCATGTCATTCTTGATTGTTCGTAGCCAAGTCAATGGTGTCCGTCCACGGCTCCTTTTTCCGTCAATTATGTTCATGACTCTTTTGGTCATATGGTCATCCTCTCGCCTCATCACATGTCCGTACCAGCGCAAGCGGTTTTCGCCAAGTTTATCGTGTATTTTAGTGGCAGTTGATAATTGAGTTTTATAAATACGTTTATATATTTATTTAAGTTATTCCTATTTTCCAAAAGAAAGGGTTTTTTGGTTACGGGTTGAAAAGTTCAGGCATGGCGACCATGTGCCGCAACCGCACGAGGCAGCGTTGAAAGGTACCTCTTTTAAGGTAGAACGAGATCCGTTGGATGCGAGAAGTACAGCACTGGTCTATGCGGCTATGCTTATCTCGTATGTCCAGTATTGGACGTCTTTCGACTGAATTGATAATGATATTAGATATACAACACCATTTATAAAAATAGAACTCTATGAAATATTTAGACATTTTTTGGTACGCAAATATTATCACCCATCTTGAAACCTTAGTAGCTTTACCACTCAACACGGAATTATGATTGAAGACTCGCTAAGATCTTCTAACATAGACAATTCTGGATACGAGCAACACCATAAAGTTGTAATGTTGCCTGCAAGCTATCCTATTATTAGATATTCCGATAAATATAATGCGTGTGAGGCGCTAATTTGTTCCGGCCATGTTCTGATCGTTTCGCGGCCATTTTAAAAGGTTCCACCACATTCCCTTCGTGCATCACTTTCTTTACGCTTTTTTATTCAGTGATCATAATCAACAGGATCAATGATATTTCTGTAAAGGATAGAGTGACTTGATTAAGAAATCAAGACCCTTTTAGTTAAAAAAAAACTTATCTAAAATGTCAGTTTACTCGTCAACTAAAAGGTATTCAAAAGTTCAATTTATCAAAGTGATTACAAACTTACTTCATTGAAAGTCTAGGCATTCCAGATTCTCGACTTCTCGACTTCCAGATTCACACGAACATAGTCAGATCCCTAAAAAGAACAAAACCTTTTAGGACAGTGCAAGTGTTTAGTGAATAGTGTAAAGTATCACAAGTGCTACCAAATAAACACAAGGACTCTGCCACAAATAATGTGTCCACATTCTTCGTAAATTCGTATAATTTACTTAGGTAATATAGAACCACCTTTACGATGAATCCTAATATAAAGGAAAATAGTTTTGTCGTCATACATAACGTGGTAAGTATTCAAAACATTTCTTTGCATTTATTCTGGTTTCTTAGTAAACCCACCCATTGACGGATTGTGCGTCCAGTTGACTGTATTAAATAGACGACATTCACTAGAAAATATGCTTTTGTATTGTATTGGGAACGAATGCTTGCTTATTATTTCCTGCAGTAAAATTTTGTTTTCAGCGTCAAAATTTCGTACCATTTTGAGTTCAAGAAATACGACTAACTGCTCAAACTTCTAAAACTTGGAAATTCAAAAGATCAACTGATGTTTGAGCTTACATGTCTAGGTATTAAGTGCAGTTTTGCTGTACTTACAGTTCTATACCTATCTGTGCTTTTATTTGTGCTAAAACTCCATACTTACCCTTTTATAACAATCTTTTTATTATTTTAACTTGCAATGTATGTGTATGTATGTATGTTCGGGTCAAATCTTACAACTGAATTTTGAAGCAGTTATCTTTAGCCAATTAACATGAAATCTTGAATACACGTTTAGTTTGAATGACAATGCACAGTAAGCTAAAAAGCTTGCTTAAAAATATTTTTTTAATTTGGAAAAAAATATTCCAAACCATGTCCTCCAACTCGACTTCTCTCGAAAAAAATATTCCAAACCATGTCCTCCAACTCGGAATCATCAAATTGAGAGTTATAGTTGAGGGCTTTCAGATTTTTTCCTTTGTCAGGGCGCCTGAATTGAATGGAAATCCTTGAAACAACATCTATGTAGTGACGTATAACCCGGTTCGAGGTTGCTAGCTAATTTTTTCACCCCAGTGTGACATTCCATGTTACTTTAAAAAAAATCAGAAAATTATTTAAATTGAATCCTTAAAGTTCCCATTAAACGTCCAATAAATAAATGCGTCGTACTGAAAACATTGTATCGAGTAGCGGAAAAGTACTAAAATTCCGACATTTATAAGGCAATATATTTTAAATCCTGCATGTGTATGTGATATTAAAACATATTTAACAAAAGTTATTGCTGCCTGTGCGGAATTTATTTTATGTACATTGTTATTAACGACCTGATATTCTTGTTATATGTTTTCATTGTATCATAATATGCGGAAATTGGTAACAGGAGTTTTCAGATAACTCTTCATTGATTTTATCATAAAATGTGATGTATCGTTCTTTAGCACCTAACACAATCTTAAACGAAAGAATGGTTAATTTGATTAGGTTTGCGACTACTAATATTTTGTACCTATTTTTAGGATTCCGTACCCGAAGGGTCCAAATGAAGTCCTGTTAATATCATTCACGTGTCCGTCTGTCCATCGTCTGTCACCAAATTTTTATTCCTAAGAATTTTCTAACTTCCCATTGAACTATGAACTTGAAAGTTGGTGATAATATTTATTATTGCGTATATTTTACTGGTGCAGTGGTGGCCTAGTGATATCGGCCACGATTTAGAAGTTGTAGATCGTGGTTTCAAACCCAGACAGGCCCTTTACTTTGTGTAAATTATTCCATCACCACTACTCTCAAAACGGGGAAGGAAATCATAGTGAGGAAACCGGCATACCCTAGAAACAAAAATTCGAATACATGTGACATCCCCCAATCCGCATTGGGCCCGCGTGGTGGATTACGGCCCATTCCCTCACAGAGAGGAGGCCTTGTCCTAGTAGCATTGGGAACGTTAAAAAGGCTGATGATGATGATGATAATATTTTACTAACATATAATAAATATTCTACATTTGGTACGGAACCCTAGATGTGTGAAGTCCAACACGCACTAGGCCGGTGCTTTATATTCACAATTGTTTGCTTCCATGGCGTATTTTTCAAAATCAAAATCAAAATCAATCAAAATAGTTTATTTCAAATAAACCTTAAAGGTACTTTTGAATTGTCAAACAACAAAAAAATATGACTCTAGTTGTAAATTCGCAAACGTCAGTAGATCTCAATGGAGAAGAATTTGCAAGAAACTCCACGGACACTCTTTTCCATCAGTTTCAATTACAAGTTTTTGGTTACATCATTCTTGTTAAAAAAAATACATATATGTGAGAACGATGCAAAAAGACGTGCACGTAAAAGCGTCTAGAGTAACAAACAATTTCAACATAAAAATGCAATGACAGGCCGAGGCAGCTAAGTTATGACCAATCCCAACTGATGGCGCCCGTTCACGAACATGACGCATGGATCGGCACCACTCAGCTCAACCATTATGGAGGGAACCGAATGATCCAACACATGTGCCACCATCAGAGAGAAATTAGAGAGAGCATGACACACTCAAATGCCAGGGCACACAGAAGTCAACCAACGACACATAGGTAGATTTACAGTCGGAACATAGTACTCACACATGTGCTGTGCAATTATATAATACTAAAAGAAATTGAGTTTATACAATACAAATATAATCATACAGTCTTCAGCAGCTCCAACAATACTGCAAAACTTTTCTGCCCATCACTAATTGTTTTTGCGCCCTAATGGTTGCGGAGCGGGACCAGCATTTAGCCAAGCATTTTTATCAGCGATGTAATCCCCCAACTTATAATATGCTTGCCTGCATAGTGTGCGTTTTATACAAGTTTTAAATTTCGTCTCATTCAGTTCTAGAATGTGGGGAGGTATTTTATTGTAACATTTTATACAGTACTCCATAAAAGATGATGCTACTTTAGCCAGCCTGAAACCTGGCTGGATTAATTGGTCCCTATTTCTAGTAACATAATTATGTCTGTCGCCGTTTTTACTGAAAAGATGTAAATTTTTTCTAACGTACATGATGTTTTCATAAATATATTGACAAGGTACCGTCATGATGTTAATGTCCTTAAACAGTTCCCTTAGAGAATCGCGCCGGCGAAGTATCCCACAGGTATCGTGCATTTTCGGTTAGGTATACAAAGTAACTTAAGGCACTTAGCCCGACTGTCCACGGAGACGTAGCTTCATAGACTCGTATTCGTCATTTTTCTTTATATGGATGCACCCAATATAATCGTCTGCTTCGGTAACTTCGTAAGCCAAAATAATGTCTTCGTCGTTCAACGGCATTGTCATAAATTATTGAAAACGTACGCGTGCAATGCACCTGCTGGACAGAGCTCTGTACGCTGAGCTGCAAAAGCTGCACTGCTTATTTTGAAGCGTATATGAAGCTACGCGTCCGTGGACGATAAGTGATACTTTAGCTATATATCAATAAAAGAATTTTTGTAATTGAATCAGTACCTTACTTCTAGAGATGACAATCTTACGTCTTAGTATCGATAACATCTAGGCAGAGTATAGATTGGGTCAATAAAGAGCAGTACCTTTGTATTGGACATTTCAAACTATCTTGCCGATCGTACATACAATGTAGGTAACATAACAATATAACACTGAGTAATAACTGTTCCCGTATATCCAGCAATTGAAACTGGAATTGTTTTATATCAATCGTAAAACGCAATATTGTATGAGACCGTGTATAAAATGTAATTATTGTATTATTATGAACATTGGTCTAAATTGTTATTGCACCTAATCATGGCACATTAATTCAATAAATATGTTTGATTATTATCTTGCTGTAATTTAGACTGAATGTTATAATGTCGGTAGTTACGTCAAGGTCATGTTTATTGATTAGTGTTCAACCAAGTCCAAATTAATGCTTAAAAAACTACGCCAATTAAATTATGTATGAAAAATTCTATTTATTTTTTGAGCTTTGTAACTAAACTGAGGTATTATCAAAAGCGTCCAGTTTAGACTCGAAAAATGTGTTATTATTTTCTTCTAATACTTTCTTTATTTAATTTTAGCGTTTACAAACTTATATATTTTATAAAAACTGTCATTTATAGATATTAAATTTTTAATCCACTACCCCAATACTTTTCATAGTACAGTTTGTGTTGATGATTTAAATTTTAACGCATTTTCGCCATTGAAAATGAAAACCACGAAACTAAAATATATCTTCATTGTACGCAATGGCAAATCAGAATTTCGAACACACATGCTGCTATAATTATAAGTCTTTATCAATTTACAAATGGCAAAGTTCATTAATAAAACTACCGTACAAATTACCTGTAATATACACCGTTGTGATAATTCTATGTAGTGCATATCATGTGCTTATTATCGTACCTACAACAGTTATGAAATCCCACTGAGAAATGGCTACTTAATATTATTAATGCTCTTTGCAAAGCTCTAAATGTAAGCTATGCTAGCTGTCCCACAACGCGAGTACGAGGCTTATTTTTTTACTTTTTTGAGGTTTTTGAGACGGGGCCTTTAATTTTTTTTTAAATTTAATTTTTATTTCATGCGTTTTAAACCACAGTTATATATCTATTAGTAGACGGAGACACGCTTCGATCGACAATCCATCGAAGGACGTAATTATGACACGATATCTTGAGAAAACCCGATTAAAAGAGTAAAACGCGTATAACTTTTCATCGGCTGAACCGAATTTCATCAAACATAGCTAAAACACACTCGACAAATACACCATTCAAACAAAAAAGAAACTAAATCACAATTGGTTCATCCGTTTAGTAGCATAATGCCACAGTCAGACACAAAGATACACTGAAACACAGCCACACAGACACAGGCACACAGACACAAAGACACACAGACACACTGATACATAGACACACAGATACACAGACACAGACACACATATACCTCTTTTTCCGTCTGGGTTCAAAAACCAAATTTTCACGCTATTTCAGTTGCCATTAGTAAGTATAGCTACGTAGTTTTTGAAAGAATCAGCAAAGGCTTTTTTTTACTGTGCATCAGCCATAATGCTCAGCATCATCATGATTTCAGCAGAAATACGTCTTGAACACTTGGCATTATGCTCGATCTTCATAAAATTTAAAGAGCATTATAATTAAGGAAGTTAGTACGAGTTTTGTTGAGGAGCTATAAAAAGAAGTTCCTCAGTTAATTTCTTTGTGAGTACATAATATACCAGTGGTAATTTCAAAGACGTAGGGTGAGTTATTTAGTAAGTACTGATCAGGTGATTATCCATCCAGAGCTCGGTGCAATATTAACATCAAGTATAGCCTTTGAGTCGTTAGCACATAGGAGTAATAACCTTTTTTGTGTAGCTATTGGTAGGGTTGTTAAAACGCTATATTTTGATGTCATTAAACTGTTGCATTGTTTTTACCCTGTGCGGAAGTAAGCAACGTTACGATAAGTGGGTTGAATGCTATCTCACGTGCTATCTATTTGGCAATTATCGTCACGAATAAATGTCACAGTCTTTTGTCCGTAATATAATGCAATCATATAACAAACCACTACCCCTGCCTATTTGTAAATTTAATATTTCAAGTACCTATCATCAATAAAATTTATCACACATCTCCCCTCAATCACAAAATCACACCGCCGCGCATTTTTTTTTTTTTTTTTTTTTAGTGGCGTCTCACAGATAGACCAAAGTGGCCTGCGTCTGTTTAACCGGGCTTCCCTGTGGAGACTAATCTAGTTAGCCTCCAGCCAGGCTTACCGCCGCGCATCGCCACGCGCCGCTTACATACTTTGTGTCTCAATTCTGTTCAAGAGCGTGACATATGTAGGTCCATTTTGACCTCGCACTTTGCATAGGCTTCTGAAAAATTCATCGAAGCTAGGAATGATTGTGCAAATGCATGCATTCGATTTTCATAGGTAATGAAAAAACCAGGTTAATAAAAAAAAATTTTTTGGTGTTTCCCGGCTTCGACAACTTTCACATCTAACCCTCAGTAAAGGCGATGATACATGTTGAAAAAAAATCTAATCCTAACTTGAATGCACCTATGTTCCCTTCTAGTTTTATGGGTGACAACCCTACACCAAATATTTGCTCAATTTCACATATCGTTGACAAGTAACATTTACACCAATCCTCATTATTTACTATAGGTAATGGATTACCCTGTTTATCGGCAACCATGCGCATGAGTCACTGGTGGCGTGGGTGATATTAATTTCTTGCTGCAATCATATTGCGGCTGTAAGCCATGAGTAACTAATAGATAATTGATCAGTTGAAGGTACAGTATGGTAAATATGAGTTTGGTTTGATGAGGTGCAGTTGATAGGAGAAAGATGCTAGAGAACTTTCAAAACTATGAAGACGAAACCACACTTACGTGTCGTGGCGTGGCGCTTTCTGACGCAGTTGATTGGCTACATAACTCGTTGTATTATGAAGTAGGCTGGAATAGAGTTGTTGTATTGGTGGATCCCGCGCCACGCCACGCCACGACCCGTAAGTGTGGTTCCGTCTTTAAAGTAATACATTTCTACATAATACTTATAAAGTAAAAGTGTCTGCTTAGCAAGTTTCTCTGTAATTCCACCGTAGACACAATTTCTCGCAATAAGTTTGAAATTCTGTTACACAGTTTGAAAATCTGTATGAATTCAAAATATGAGGCGTATAATATTTTAAAATAAGGTTTGCTGAAACGTGTGGTAAAGAAGATTTAGCCACTTAGCATAGTCTGCATAGGTTCTATAATCGCCTATAAATGTCATCTCATCAAGTTAGACGCATTCTCAGCGAAAATTAACAAGGACTTTACCTGAAAGCTTAAACTATATTACAGTTTTACTCTCACCATAAAACATTATAGCACTCAACTCCCAATGTCAACATTCCGATTTCAAACCAAATTACAGGCCTAGTCTACACCATAAACGCAAACGTTTATTAAGATGTGCGGTTTCAATATCCGACGTGTTATAGTTCGGCAATACGCGCGTGAGGCCGCGACCTTAGACGCGCTCCAATTATGACGAGCAGGTGAGGAGAATCATCGTCATCACGCGAACTGTAACTAGAGCAAGAACTCAAGTTAAAATAATCATAACAACCGTCGAAAGTGAAATTTCTGAGAAGAAGAATGGCGGTAAAGTTGCAAGTTAGGATGTTGTCTTTTTCGGGAATATAATGTAGATCATTATGGTTAATAATATTGAGATTGATAAACATTTAAATAGATAGAATTATTCACATTATAAGCAGTACAGGTGAGGAGGATCATCGTCACCTCGTGAACTGTAACTAGAGCAAGAACTCGAATTAAAACAATTATAACAACTGCCGAAAGTCAAATTTCTGAGGAGAAAATTGGCAGTAAAGTTCTAAGATGCGATTTTTTTGGTAACATAGTTGTAACACTAAATGGTTAATGGAAATAACAACTGTATGAGTATGGTACTGCCGAAACATTCGGGGAATACTAGAGTGTTACTAACATTTTTTTCTGGCGTACAATTTGAAACGGCATCACAAGTTCTCCAAAGATTTATATATTCTGAATTCCTTCAAACCTGTAATGTACCAAAGGCAGGTTATGTTTTGTAGAGCCTCTTAAAAATAATGTCTACTGTCAGTCTTCGGACTAAAACACTGTATCGTCCTAACAACTTTTAAATACGAAAATGTTCTACAAATTTAATAGTCCTAAGTGATTTTCATCCTCTCATTTTCATCGCCATAATCTTATCTCTTGTGTCAAAATTAGACACCAATGCCACTTGTTACCAATTGCACGGCTATTATTGCTATTGATCCAATTTCCATAATGACTATTGATGTTTGTGACGTATATCATTGCTACTAAACCATTTATTACGCATTGCACAACTTAACTAGAGTAGGTAGGGTTAACATCGAAGGTAAATTCGGATTGTATAAAGTTGCGAAAGGGTTTTGTGACCAAAATTTTACTTGTTTTCAGGAATGGGACGCAAACATGACAAAGTAATACGAATAAGGAGTTGATAAATACTTTAAAATAGATAACAAGAAATAAGTACAGACAGATAAAATACTCTTTATTACGTACGCCATAAATAAGTACCCATCAGAAAAAATAGTTGTGGTGAGAATTACTTACACAAAAATCTTAAAACATTTTGATCGATTTAAAACAGAGTTAAAGAGACAATACCCCAGGTAGGCTTAGATGTACTATTTCAAAATTTTAATAGAAACTCACTATTATCTCCCAATGTAAAATTAAAAATCAGAAACACTGCCGTTGTAGATCTTACACATACACTCACCACCACATAAGTGATTTATTAATCAAACCATTTATTTATTTATTTAAACTTCATGTACAATGGTGATACCATTCATCATCATTAACTTACGTAACCCCCATTTAACTTTAATAATCCGGCGAAACCAGTTTTATTTAGGTATTTCGTAAAGGTGATCAAGCAGCCAGTACTAAAAAGTCGTTACTCAAGAACCGGGAACTCGCAAGAACTAAGAACCAATCAATATGAAAAGCTTTGTTCTACAGAACATTTTGTTTAATTAACATGCAATTTTTATCAGTTGTTAAGGCTTAAGCGTGGAGCTTTTTATCTGACGGCCAGGGCTTAGGAGTAATTTGCATAGTTTAACAATTACTTGGCACATTCTTTCGCAAGTATCCCCAATCTTGATATAGTGGTTAACAAAGGACGGGGCACTCTTCGCTAGTTCGTGACTTTGGTGCTGTTTGATTCTTGGGTCGTATGTGCAATGGGTATGTGTTTGGAAATATATTGTTGCTCGTATGTTTATCTATTTTGTTTTGGGTAATCATCCAATAACTTCTCCCGCTCTGGGTGAGCAAGCGGGTGTGTCAGACTTTTATTGACTAAAATCCACCCGTGTTCCTTAAGTTATTTGAGCCAGGGCCGCGGAAATCAGTGTGTTTACCTACTGAGGCAAATCCGTTCAGTTTGCTTTTGGACTGTGAATAGATTTCTTTATTACCCACAATCGGGTAAGGTGTCATTATCGTAATTAAGTATTTAATTTTAAGGCATATTAAGCGGTAAGAAGGATGCAGGCGCTGTGTGAGTGATATGAAAGAAAAGGGACTCAGTGATAGCATGTCGGTGGACAGAACGGTATGGAAGAAGAAAACGTGTTCCACTATCCCCAAGTAACTTGGGACTAGGGCAGGCAGATGATGAGAATGATTTAGCAGTAAGTAATATTTAGCAAAATGAAATACTATCCATACCAGAAAGAGGTTCTGAAGGAGAACCTGAGCACTCAGACAATAGAACAGAGCTCTCTGGCACAGAAGTACAAGGAGACCCGACCCCAGCTGTACTGGGAAGGGGGTTGGACAAAGAAGAGGAGAAGAAATACTTTCCATATCTGCATAGTACTCGATGATAATAATCAGGTTTTTGTTTAAAAAGGTTTCTTGACGATTATACCAAATTCAAAGCGTGAACGTATTATGCCAAATTTTAAGATAAATTTATACCGATGAGTCATTCGATCAAAATCCGTTTTATTTGGCTAAAATTATATCTATAGCGTTTAAATAATACCATTCCTTTTCCGGCGCCTACCTACGACGCTCCGAAGTTTGAGCGCCATTAAGTAATTCAGTTTTCATCAGTTAACTCGTTTTGCCGTGCATATTCATGAAGCGAATTATTTCACTTTTGCGGTCGGCTGACGTATAAATATTTAGAATTTATAACGACGAGCAAATTGTGAATTAATGGCGCTCAAAACGATTTATGTCCCAGTAAAGAGAACAAAGTTCTTCGAGATGTCGGGTAAATATTGTTTTGTTTATGCGGAATACGAAATTGAATTGTTAACATTACTGTCACTACATATTATGCAACAAAGTCCCCCGCCGCGGTTGTCTGTCAGTTTGCGATATACTCAAAACTACTAAACGGATTTTCATGCAGTTTTCACCAATAGTCAAAGTGATTCATGAGGAAGGTTTGGATGTATAATTTGTAAAGGTTTTGTGTATTCCCGACACCCGCGCGAGCGAAGCCGCTTGCAAAAGTTAGTAACAATTAATTATGTAAGATTGGACATAGGCCCTGTTTCTAAAATGAAAACTCTGGCAAAATTAACGTAACAGACGTCAATGCTTTTTTTTCTAGAAACCGGGCTTTAGTCAAATGTAGTAAAATTGTATTTTGGTCAATGAGTTTTTTTTACCAATAGAGACGTCATAAAACATGGCGATATTTTACTTTAGCTACCTACGAGTACATAGGACCTACGGAACTTGGAACTTTATTTCTGTCAAAGAGTAAGTTAAAAGATCACAGTTATAAATAGGACCCCGTTGTCAGAAATAGACAAACATACTGTTCAAACGTACGTTCGTGTCGCGGCCAGACGCAGGACGACTGAGTTTGTAATTTGTATTGCCGCGCTGACGTCGGTAAAACGTATCTACCTCAGTACATAATTATATAACATCATTGGTTTAGGTCTCTTACGGAACTGTTGTAACGAAATGAAAACATTGAATAACTTTTTCCATACTTCTACTTTTTACTAAACCACAAGAAATACTAATAACGATTGCATTAAAAACTCCACCTATCCCAACCACTACAGCTGATTTCTCAAACGCTGACCACAATAAATAAATCACATATGAAAGTAAAACAAAATAAACGACCATACATGGCCATTATCATTATTACAATGGCAAAACAACTTCTAACTGACCACGATATTATCAAACACTTTAAATTAAAACATTACAAAGAACGTTATGTAATTCGAGTACAAATCAATACAGATATATGTATATAAATACTAGAGATGGACCGATTGCCACTGGTCAACGATTAGTCGGCACTAATGAGCTACAGAAAACAGGAAATCCAAAAAAATACATATTGCCAGTACTTACTTACATGACATTTTAAAATTAAATCAATATTTCAAAAACAGTGCAAACTATCGAAATATAAAAAAATAGGGTTGGACCGCCTAGTCGGGCAAGCCGACTATCCAACCACAGACGACTTGTTGGCCATTTGGGCACCGACTAGTCGCGCAGTCGGCTAAATCTATAAGCGGGACGTCTCTAGTAGTTACTTTTATCCAGTGTGTGACCATAAACAGCGTCATGAAGCTGCGCGTGCGGCGCTCTAGGAGGCCTCCACGTCACCCAACTTTATGGCCACATTACACTCGGATAGTAAACGATACTCTAAACTTATAATGTTTGTTTAAAATACGTGTTACACAATTTTGTAGCTTAACTCAAGAAGTTAGGATCCGTTTTCGGAAAATTTTAAGTTGATCTGAAATTTTATTGATGGCCCGATTAAATGTCGATCACGAGAAGGGATGTTAGTTTATTTTTGTTTAAATGTTTATTTATACTTTATATGCTAATCTTGGAATTAGAGGACCCAACCTAAATTACTTTTTAAGTATATTATCCTGTACCTATAATCTTTTCCCTTATTTCTTATTTCAAAACTATCGAACTTAACCTTAAAACCAAACAAGGAAAGCAAAATAAATAACATTGTTATCTAGTAATTTTACTGTTAGCAACGAACTTGTGAATGTATTACCTAAATGTAGCCATACCACAATCGGAGTTCGAACCCGCGACCTCACGACACAACTCCATTCTCGGTAAATTGAGGCCTTAATAAGTTCCCCTTAACTTCTAGGTAACCAAGTTTAGATAATTTGCTGCTAGTTTATATTTTAAGGCAATTATAGACTGGCCTTTGGACACCCAGTATTTCATTTAACCGGATATGAGTTTGGCCCCATTTATTTGCCTATTTACTTACAATAGTTTAGCAGTATCGACGTAATACACGAGCTAACAATTCAAAGTAACGACTTGTGTGGGATGTTTTCAAGATATTCAATATTTCTCATACAAAATAGATGCAAAAATGTGCAAAGTAAACGATCATATCTGTCAAAGGCGATTTAGTATTCGAACTCAATACGGACAACGCGACTAACTTCACAAATTGAAAACTAAGGGCCCATGCACATGGCGTTTTTTTTGCTCTACCGTCACTTCTTTTACACGTCGAAACGCAGCGAGTTCTGCAGCCCAATTGCGTAAGTGAAATCTTCAAGGCAAAGACCAAAAAAAAATCGACCAATCGAACAGCCGGAAATCCAAAAACGAACCAAAGAAAATAACGGTTTAAGGGTTTAATTACCCTTTGTTTTATGTATCGGAAAGGTGTGTGTAAGCACATGTGGCTCCTACTAAGGTTGACGGAATACAGTACCGTGACCAGCTAGCATTTCAGTTTCAAGTGTTGACAAGGGCTCAAATAATAAACTGTATAATTAATGGTTAGAGAGAGAGAAGGCTATAGCCTTCTCTCTGTTGAATAGTATTGAATTATTTTTGATAAATTCCAACAGTTAAACCCTTTGCCTTGCCGAATTCACTTGCGCAATGGGGATGCTTTTTAAAAGCAAAAAACACGCCAGTGGCGACGCGCGTTTCTTGGACCGTGTATAAAAAACGCTGTGTGCTAAGGCCCTTAATTGATGCATCAAGCTTCAAGCACATCATAAAATATTTATTTACCTATTCAACTTTAAAACAATACCCGCGACTCGTTGTCCTAATGGCACTTACAACACTTTTCACTATAAAAAGTTTTATTCCACTTCAGAATTTTCAAGGAACGTGTCATAAGATATTGATATACGCGTAAATCAACGAAGGATTTATTAAAATAGCTTATTTACTGAAAGTATTACTTTCATTTTGAAGTTTACAGGATAAATAAAGATATTTAGCATACATAAGAAACTGAAGTGGCAGCCCTAATATCGTATTGTTTATGAGTAGAATATTACGTACTTTGTGGTGATTGGTGTTGTGTTGTTTGAATAAATGTTTTCTATTCTGCACGTATAGTCTAGTTGACAATCTAAAATCGATAACGCTAGTAGAAAACGAATCAATGTATGGGAATGACACATCTGAACGTTAAGTCACCTGATCAGACCATACAAATAGAAGGCGTTAACGACTGTAGAAAGAGATTCCGATACGAAACGTTTGTAACTTGGCTAGGGGGCTGCTCTCTAAACGCACTCAGAAACTTAAACAGCAAATATGCAAGAAATATTTATTTTAATTTACACCCCATTATCCGACAAAAGGTTCTGCAAAGGGGTACATATAGTAACAAAAAGAAAATATTGCTTTATTAGACATTAAATTAATATACAAAGATGCTAGTCGAGCACTCTCGGTCCACCAACCGTGACGAATTGAAAAACAATTTCTTTTTATGACTAGTACAGTCGTAACTCCGTCACCTATTTGAATTCATCCTTTACGCACCGCCTCCGTATCTTATTTATAGACACGAACGCTAAAGTTCGAAGAGGCTGTACTTGAAATAACTTCGTAACTGTCATCTCTAATGAACACCATCATCAAGTTATTGCTTGCCTGACAGTTCACACGTTTAAAGACAAGAAATGGCTGCGTGGGTAGTCACTTGTTTCAAGTATTAGATTGAAATCTTACTGCAATAAAGACCAGTCAACGACTGACAAGGACCTATGTTATTTGTAGGCAAATCAGACGCAGTTTATTTGAGACTGTCGTCTGTTTCTGGTGAAACTGTTGTACTATCTAAAATCGATCATTTGCTTCCGACTTAAGTGTCTGATGCTATCGGGTACCTAATTTGTTTTTGGAATGTTTAAATTGTTATGTCACTTAAAAGTCAAATGGCCGTATTCCAGATGCTCATACTCGACTCAAACTCAAAATTGGTCAAACCTTCCAATCAACTGCCAACCAATCTTAACTCTTGAGTTTGGCATATAATTCTTCATCTTGTCATAAATATGAGCAGGAGCCCAGACGCACCAGACGTTACTGAATTCTTTCTACACAAAATGTGTGTATTGAATGAAGATGAAAGTCCAATTTAGCAAGTACGAGTACGTTCCAAGTACACGCTAACACTACTCAATTCCACTGATTTTGTGGTATACGAGTTCGGTAACGTTTGGGGCGTCTAGGATCTTGGACTTGAGCACGCTAATGTCAAAAAACAAGCCAATCACAACCGTATATTTCATGTTTGAGTTGAGTTGAGCATGAATATCTGAAATACCGGCCTCAGAATTAACTTGAAACTTTTCTGAACTCATGATGCCTTTCTTTCTGAACTTGCTGACCGTTCTTTCTCAAGTCTGAACTCTTACTTAAAATTATAACTTTCCAAAACTTTACCGGCTGGCTGATCTCACAGAACAAAAAAAAAAAGTAGAAGATTCAATGTTTTTTGCAAGAAACGATGCCGATTCTAAATTAAATGAAAGTTTCTAAAGTTAGTACCTGATAAATCTTGATCATCAAGTAATCAATACTAAAGATTACCTCTCAAGTTTTTCCACACCTATAAATCCAGTCTAAGAAATTGTTCCACTGATTTTTTAACGCTCCAACTGCCAGTCAGTTAAAAATAAAATACCGTCAATCTCAGTGATTACTGAGGCATCAACATTTATATAATGTTTAATAAATATGTACACACTACGACCACCCGTAGTGCGAGTATCACTTTCAACGTTATTGCAACCAGCGAGCAAAAAGTTTTACAAAACCAATAATAGTTTTTCATTAGGTACGCACAGTTTTTGGTTGTTGCTTGTGGACAGCGCGAAAAAGTATAAAAGTTGCAACAATTTTTTTATATGCTATGAAACATTGACGATGGTATTTTTTGCATCGGGGTTTGTACTTCTTGAAACCTGAGAATTTTAAGTCACCAAGAGTGAATAATAGTTACTTCTAGGCAAGCGTGTCTTATCGTCGTCTCTTCGAACACATCATCGCTTGCCATCAGTTGCAATAAGTTTTCAAATGCGAACATCATCATCTATACTAATATTATAAAGCTGAAGAGTTTGTTTGTTTTTTTGAACGCGCTAATTTCAGGCACTACTGGTTAGAATTGAAAAATTATTTTTGTGTTGGATAGTCCATTTAACGGGGAAGGTTATAGGCTATATAACATCACGCTACGACCAATAGGTGAGGAGCATAAATGAAAAATGTTGCAAAAACGGGCAAAATTATTCCTTTTTGAGAGCTTTCCTTGCGTGCGCTGCGTAAGCGATTAAAGTTACGCAACATTCATGTATGTAGAGTAGGTAGGTAGCCAGTTCACTGGAACGAAGCCGCGTGGGGCAGCTAGTGAATAATAAAATGATCGAAAATACTTTCAAAGTTTCAAAGTAATTTCAGGAACCGAAACCTCACTTCAAAGTTATTTTCGAAAACATCTTAGGCCAAGTGGTGTCGCTGTTTCGTCTATCTTTAATAAACTTCAATTGCATAACAGCTTATTTGATATTTCCCGAAAATTTTCTACGCACGAAAATACAAACAATGTGGTGACCACAAATGTCATTATTGCGAGTCGAATTAGAAAATATGCATGAAGGAACCTGTGTAATGTAACCGTGCAGCGAAAGCTGAAATCGCTCTATTGTGGCTCGAGTATACAATCACCAGCATCAATCTATATCTATACTAATATTATGAAGAGAAAAGATTTGTATTTTTGTATGTAACGAATAAACTTAAAAACTACTAAACAAATTTCTAAAATTCTTTCACCGTTGGGAAGCTACACTATCCCCGGGTGACACAGGCTACTTTTTATCTCTGTATTCCCACGGGAACGGGAACTACGTGGGTGAAACTAATATAAAATGTAATATTTACGCAAAACTCATAAGCGATTTTTTCGTGAAATAACCATGCATTTTTAAGAAAACATTTCTGTCAAAAGAAGCTTCTGCCTACCTTGTCCGCGTCACACTGAAAAAAGAACAGAAATTTTAATGAGTGAATTGACATTATCGGATGGTGTAATAAACGTTTTCTTTTTCGAGGTTCGATTCTTGGCTAGGAATATTGATTTTTCAAAAATCCAATGATTCACTCGTTTGGTTGTTTTTCGCTATTTCTCATAGTTTCGGCTTTAACCACTCAAAAAATTCGTCCTGTATATTCACAACACTTGGCTCCGAATTAGACCCGAAAATAAATTTCTAAAATACTATGTTTTTTTTAATGTCACACATTTTTGCTTATGACTGTACAAGATTTCATATTCGCTCATTCCCGCTACTAAAAAGTCAATTTGGTCTGAGGTTGTGGCCCCGATACGGATACGAGGAAAAGTTTGTTTTGTGAGTTACGTCAGTTTTGCAATCATTTAATTGGTTTTCTTGTTCTCTGTCAAGTAAAATCGAGCAGTTTTAAAATAGAGTTAAAGATTTTAGAAATTGGTAGAATTATAGAACTGGTTCGTTAAATACAGTTGTGTCGTACGTGGATAAATAGGAATAGATAGGATTAGATAATAATTTGCAGGGTCTTTTTTTACTTTTCCCCCACTAGGAATTTCTTCCAGTATCGTGGTAGCGTTTACAAACAAATAAACTCACATACACAAACACCCAGAGCCGGAACAACTATCTGTAGGTCATACAAATGTTTGTTCCGTGCGGGAATCGAACCCCCGACACACAGCGCAGTAGTCAATCGCTCAACCACTGGGCCAACCGACCGTTACGACCGTTTACTGATACTGAAATGCTAAATCTCCTATCACTCCTTAAAAGTAATAATAATTTCCCATCAGCCCAAGAGTATTACCAGCTGCAAGTAAAGTTGCTAGCAATGACTGCCTACCTACTGCAAAAGTCTCCCAGACTGCATTTTATTTGAATACAATAAAATTGAAAGGAATTCCATTAAATGACGGCATTTTCGGTACATAAATTATGTATATCTACAGATTAAATAATAACATCAACTCCGCACCAAAAGACTCAACAAATCCAGGTGAATTTTCATCAAAGGCTTACATAAAAGCCCTCATTACCTCAAAGATTGACAGCAGAACCCTAGTTAAAGCGTATTACGTATGTAAATCCTAAGCGTGGGCGGTCTATGTGCTCAACACCAACTACAGAACTCACAGACCCAAAGCCAAATTTATTTCGTTCCCGGGTTATAACTCAGGCCAATACGTGACCGATGATCACGCCTACGCTTACATAGAAATTATCCACGACCAAAACGTTATCAACAGTGAAATGGTAGCGCATTTCACGTATCTAACACTGCCGGGGTCGGCCACCTAATATTGGCTAAAGGTCGGTCGCGAAAGGTTAGTTCCTGTCGCCTGCGGCCGGCTTTCTCGCCTGTAAACTAGTGCAGTTGCATAGAAAGGTCGTGCTGTCAAAAATGCAGCTTTCGTACTTGCATAACTGGACACGGTCAACCGTTAACTGTATGTTAACTATTGTTCTATGCGGAATGAAAGGAAATCTGTGCACTTTACTACTTTGTCGTGTTTAGTCGAAGTGTTTTTGCTGTCTTGAATATTTTACTTCATTTTAGCTAAGGCGGTATTTCATAGTTTAGTCTCGGCAAAGATATTTACACCCGCATTTCACTTTTCCATAGTATGCATAAATTTTCCTAAACAGTGCTGAATGCATTGTTGAAGCCAAAACGATTACATCACGTAAAAGCCGAATTTAATTAAAAGGGCCCTTTTGCTCCCCAGTAAGGAGGTATTTATGATGTGAAAAACATAGTACCTATACGACTGAAAATGTATGTGGTATCCAAACGTTTATCACTTTACCAAAATATAATAAATCATTTTATCCACGCTATTGATTGATCCAAATTATGCTAATGTTGTCAAACGTGTTCGACAATCTGAACTAATGAACCATTCGATAGATTTATGGCTTCCTTGTAAAAATTTAATGATACGCCGTCATATTTACATAATACTTATTGTATCTATAAAAAAGCGATTAATATTTAACACCTTAGCCGACACGGCCAAATAGTTGTAACTTTTTTTGAGCTTGTAACATGAATCCAATCGACGTCAGAAGAGTTTTTGCGAGGATTGTGAAGCGTGAGACAAGTAATTTATACTTGGCGTAGTGTTCAATAAACTGTACCCGGAACTCGAGGATGATATGAAAGAAAAATTCATTGAGCGTCGGGAGCCGTCCCGCTTGGCGCGCCACCTAGCGGACGCCGGAATGAACGCTATGAGCACAGCCGATGAGAAAAGTTGGAACGTCTGTACCCACATTTCATAAGCGGCTTAGCGACTTTAAAGGACTGCGAGCTGCGATAGCCGGTATTGCGTACCGCCTCCTTAAATGGCAGACGTTTTATTTTTGTTGCATTGTGCGCGGATGCGGATTTTACGTAAACTTTCTACGTATACGATCCCGGCATGTCATTACATCACGGAAAGACTTAAATGGATTTTAAACGCTGACGATTACAACCGCCATTTGTGTCGAACAATTAAATGTAAATGTTTGGAAATTGGTGTGATACGGCCATTTTTACACTTGAGATTACAAGCTCCATTTATGACGAACAATTGGTGGTTAATGCTAGAATTGGTGAGTTATCTCCATGGTGGTGCCCCCACGCTTAAACCGGAGTTACGAAAGAGGAAACACATTGTGTTAATCGCCACTTACGTCGTTCTTCTTCGTGTTGTCGTTTAAAGACTGTACTTAAGGAAACTGGTTGTAAGTACGTTTATTAGTTCCAGTTCCTTCATTCATGGTATGGCAAGCCAGATTTAAAAAGGATCAACTCTGTCTCACCCTTGTTACTTTGAGGTAAAACATTTCTCGTACCTACCTATGAGTTTTGCGTCCATACGTACACAAACGCACATCATAAGTCGTAATTCCGTTTTATTCGTCGACACTTTCGATATCACTGATCAATAAATTCAAATATTGACATAAATGTCATTGTTTATAGTCCCACTCACACTTGCAGTAAATTTTGTTGATGTCCGAGAGACACAGTGCGCCCATGGAGCGAAAATCGACGCAGTATCGTATTTAGGACCTTTCCCGACTGTTAAGTACGTACTCTGTTTAATCGAACTTCCCTATTACCTAGCCACTTTCATTTTCTTCAAGAACGGGTGTAAGACCGCTAATTTACGCTTCACAATTTCCTCCTATGATTTATTGTTCTAGTTTTCCCTTAATTACATATCTAAACCCAATCCTTGCTCTAGATTAATCAAATAATTCACCGACTGAAAGCTTACTGCTTCAATAAATGTCATAATAAAATTAATTAATACACTGTTGTGTATTCGGCGGGCGGGATTAAAATACGAATTCAATTTACGTTGTGTTACAATTGTGATACATTTCGTTAGGCGGATTTGTATGGCTATGTAGATGTTTGACTTGTTATACAGAACAATCATGTCATATACAAAGTTTTATCTGCTTCTAGTGAGGTCCTTTTAAATAATACTTCTTCCATAGGTGTCTGGTTACAAAATATAGCATTGTTGCGTAACTGACAGTAATGTGGCCAAAACAACAATCAGTGTGGCAATATCTCGGCCAGAGTAGGGATCGGTGGATCCCGCCCACAGTCAGACGTGCATGTATCGTAACGTAAGTAAAAGGCGTTCGAAATGTTCCGAACCGGTGCGGAAAGCGGCTTACCTTCGGACGCAGTTCCGAAGTACGCAGAATGAACTCGCACACAAATATTCGACTCGTTTTCTTTTTGCACGCCCCACCAAGGTCGCTTCGTCTGAACAAGTTCATTGAATCACATTCTTGCATTTTTAATCATGTATTTTTATTTTTCATTCATTATAATTTGCCGGTTGCGTTTTTATTCCGTTTCACGATACGATCATTGACTGGTAATGTTGGTTTTATGTAGTAGTGTGACGTTGTTTAATAGCTGCTATTAAGTAATTTTATTGTCTCGTCGAAGTCATTCAGAATTTTAATGCAAAAAAAATAGAATTTTATTCAAACATTGTTGCTAAATATATCGTAAAAGATTTAATAAAGTGTAAAACGCGGCGTTTTCAACTAAGCCTTTATTTATTAACTGTCCGAGCACGCATTAGATTCCGATTGTGATAACTTGTATTTATCATTATAGGTACTGTCTATGAAATTTTGAGATTAATTTCCAGAACAATTTCAGTGTTGAACAATAATGATTACTATAACAGTTAAACAGTTTAATTAAAATTGCCGTTCAAAATGGATAGTAATTGCCGTGCATAGTAAACTTCAATAGAGAAACAGGCTCGCAGAGCGTTTGTAGTTACTCAGTTACTCCGAAATAATTAATTGAGCAATTGTAACTTGCCTACTTAATCTCGGGCGTCAGATAGAAGGGCTGCGATACCCTGAACCTCTGATAAAGAGTTAATTACGCGACACGTTGCGAAAGTGGTTCTATAGACCTCGGTACTAGCATTCTCATATCTTCATCGGTGCTACAAAAACTGGTTGTCAGTTGCAAAACAGTTGGCACGTAAATTCGCCGCTGCCCAACAACAATGGCGGCCGGTACTGTAAACAAAACAAGTAAAGCATTAGCATTCAGTTACGAGACGAAAGGCGTGTTGCAACCCGCGTAAAGCAAGAATGCAATTAATCGATATTTATTCGATTATTCTGTCAAATCGATCAATTATGTAATTTAAATGCGAGCTTGAGCATTGGAGATAGGGATTAAGGAAATTGCTCGAATTGATTGGGAAGAGGCACAAGATGCTATAGGTGTTTTCTGCGACCTGTCGAAAGCGTTTGATTGCGTTAATCATGAAACATTACTTTTGAAACTTGAGCATTACGGGCTAGGCCAATCAGCGTTGAGTTTAGTAAAATCTTATTTAAATGATAGACAGCAATTAGTTCAAATAAACGGTGTCAATTCGTCCGGGTTAACCGTGAAAATGGGGGTACCCCAGGGTTCAATTTTGGGTCCTTTCTTATTCCTAGTCTACATTAACGATTTACCCCATCTATTGAATAACAATTTAAACATGGTGTTATTTGCTGATGACACTTCTTTGATTTTTAAGATAAATAGACGTACGAGTAACGTTGACGACGTAAATGACGTCTTGCGACAGGTTCAAAATTGGTTCAGGGCTAATAATTTAGTTTTAAATGCTAAAAAGACTAAGTGCGTAAAATTTGCCTTGCCGAATGTCAAAAGTACTGATTGTGACATTATCTTGGGTAGGGAGAAGCTAGAATTTGTCGATAAAACGGTATTCCTGGGGATCACGCTAGACTCAAGGTTGCAATGGGGTCCTCATTTAATATCACTTGCAGGGCGGCTAAGTTCGGCAGCTTATGCTGTTAGAAAAATTCGTCAGTTTACTGATGTAGATACCGCGAGGCTAGTCTATTTTAGTTACTTTCATAGTATAATGTCTTACGGTATCTTACTATGGGGAAGGGCTGCAGACATTGATTCAATTTTTATTCTGCAAAAACGAGCCATCAGAGCGATATACAATCTTCGCCGGCGCGATTCTCTAAGGGAACTGTTTAAGGACATTAACATCATGACGGTACCTTGTCAATATATTTATGAAAACATCATGTACGTTAGAAAAAATTTACATCTTTTCAGTAAAAACGGTGACAAACATAATTATGTTACTAGAAATAGGGACCAATTAATCCAACCAGGTTTCAGGCTGGCTAAAGTAGCATCATCTTTTATGGGGTACTGTATAAAATGTTACAATAAAATACCTCCCCACATTCTAGAACTGAATGAGACGAAATTTAAAACTTGTATAAAACGCACACTATGCAGGCAAGCATATTATAAGTTGGGGGATTACATCGCTGATAAAAATGCTTGGCTAAATGCTGGTCCCGCTCCGCAGCCATTAGGGCGCAAGAACAATTAGTGATGGGAAAAAAAGCTGCTGAAGACTGTATGAATATATTTGTATTGTATAAACTCAATTTCTTTTAGTATTATATAACTGCCCAGCATATGTGTGAGTACTATGTTCCGACTGTAAATCTACCTATGTGTCGTTGGTTGACTTCTGTGTGCCCTGGCATTTGAGTGTGTCATGCTCTCTCTAATTTCTCTCTGATGGTGGCACATGTGTTGGATCATTCGGTTCCCTCCATAATGGTTGAGCTGAGTGGTGCCGATCCATGCGTCATGTTCGTGAACGGGCGCCATCAGTTGGGATTGGTCATAACTTAGCTGCCTCGGCCTGTTATTGCATTTTTATGTTGAAATTGTTTGTTACTCTAGACGCTTTTACGTGCACGTCTTTTTGCATCGTTCTCACATATATGTATTTTTTCTTAACAAGAATGATGTAACCAAAAACTTGTAATTGAAACTGATGGAAAAGAGTGTCCGTGGAGTTTCTTGCAAATTCTTCTCCATTGAGATCTACTGACGTTTGCGAATTTGCAACTGGAGTCATATTTTTTTTTTTTTTGTTTGACAATTCAAAAGTACCTTTAAGGTTTATTTGAAATAAACTATTTTGATTTTGATTTTTGATTTTGATTTTTTGATTTTGCTCTTTCAAAGAATTTTAATAGAACCAATAGGATGGTATAAAGTTAAAAACGTAATTATGACAAGGTGATCTAATTTATTCAGAAATGTGACCATAAATACAACTAGAGCCTTTTTATTATCCGGTTGGCTGTAGTAATTAAAAAATAAGTGGCCATTTAAGATATTGGATGTCCGTGAACAAAGTCCGTGATTGATCAATACATAAATCATTATTGGCTGATTAAAACAAATTCTTTAATGAAATGTGACGATCGTTAATTTTGGTAACTAATTTAGACGTCCAAATTACCATATTTAATAAGATGACCAAAAACTTATTCTTATTTGGTTTCTTTTTACCGATTTCAATAAAAATGAGATAATATGGATGACCAATCTAAATAGCGGTCTTCTTTCATTTGGGGTTCGCAGTTTCGAGTCGTTCCAATTTTAAAGTTCACAAAATCTTTCGTCATTTGTGGATTAGGTATTTTTTGTGATAATAATCATTATTAATCGCTCAACACTATTAGAGAGTGCAAGGGGTCAGAGACTCATAGTTGAAGCTGGATACCATTTGAAGGGTACAGGCAAAGAACAGGGACTATCACAATTTTTATTTTTTCCTTTTTTTTATTGGATAGCAAACCTTTATCTATTGTAGATTTATTCTCAATCACTTACTTTTTTAAAAATAAACGTAAGGCGCGAAAAAGACGTTTTCGTTTATGCAACACCGCAAACTACGAGTATAAAGAAATTCTGACCTCCAAATCACAACTGTCACTGTGGATAATCCTTCTTCTTTACCGGTATGTCATGGAATGTCCCGTCTCTTTTCTTGTTCCAAGATTGTTTATTTAGTTTTTGTTCAATTTCAATATTTTTAATAATTATAAAGTCCAGTGTCAACAACACAATCATTTTAATAGTAAACATTTAATTAGCTACAGGTAAAAGTTACTACGTGCAATGATCACAATAAAAATGACATACTTATATACTTTTAATTGCGTTTTCTCAAAATCTATTAATTAGGACATTCCCTATTTTTGTGCCTTTACTATTCATTTATTCTAATGACTTGTAAAGATCACAAGACAAGTAGACATGCCGTTGATGTATAAAATTCGACTGCAGGTTACTCAGTCAGTGATTTCTGTTATAATTGCCGGACATTTTAAATATCAAGTGTATACTAGTGTGCCTAGTTTCGAGTAAGAACACCACATAACGATTTGACGATCAACATAAACTCGACAACATATAGTGTGACTCTCGACAAAAAAGAAATATTCCGTCGATATAAGATTTAGATCAATGCAATCTACAATTGCAAGGAAAAAAGAGATTGGGTTGAGAGTTGGTTGCAGACCAAGAGCTAGATTAAGTATGACGTGAAACTAACGTGTATAGCTGAGGCATGAGTCCCGACGCTAAGAAAGAAAATTCAGTTCAAATAAATTTTACTAGATTGCGCGATATGCATCGATCTTTTATTGATTTTTGTGTAAAATTAAGATATTCTAAAATTGATCATAAAAAATGTATGTTCTTGATAAATTAACTCTGCTAAGCATAACATTTTGGAATATTGGCCTTTTAATTCACACGTCAAAGATTATTTGAACGGATCATTTAAAAAGTAATCCAATAGATGGCGCGGTATTAAATTTCTGTAGCATATCATTAAAATTTGTAAATTATTTTGGTACAATGAACCTGTAAAATGTGCATTTGCACATTTTATTATTATTTAATAATATAAAACAAATCGTCACTGTATCTAAAGAAAAAAATATTCACGAACCGAGTAAACCCTCTTACTTGCAAGTCACTGCTAACACTATCTATCGCTTCGGAAAGAACCGACAGCGTTCGTGTACTTTGAGTAAAATAATCGTTTAGTCCGTCGAAAAACGCTAGTTACGTCGATACGGTTTCTGTGCATGGGATAAGGCATCAGTATTATTTTATCTGTGACTGTAATAATAACTTTGATAAATACACAACATAGTTTACATAGTATGCGGAATCGTTTCTTTGAGAGTTTCATTGACTCAGCGCTTTCCTGCCAGCCACTGTTGATTGTTGGTTTGTAACTGGTGATTAATTCTTAAATAGGTATTATGGCTTGTTCACTAATAAATATGCCGCCTACATAACATAGGTAGGTACTATCATCATCTTCGCCATCCCCAGGGGTAGTCCAAAAAGAAGTCCACAGCAAAAATATCTCTCTCACAGTCTAAAAAAAATTTTATAACTAGAATTACCAATATTCCCAGAAACTCTTTTCGCAACGCCTCGCTCATTAATAACCGTGTCGTGAGTAATTAACCGAATACAGTAACTAAAAGACAGCGAGCTTACATCACAATAAACACTTCTACGAGTAATAACCATACAAAATATGAACGAATGACACGCCTTCACATGAACTAACACAAAGTAAGAAACTACAGAAGGATAACAAGACAAAAACCTAAAAATTTGCTGAGAAAATTTCACATATTCAATCAACAGTAGTGCTATTATATATGTATCCTTAGAGACTAGCACTACAAGATAGATAAAAATGTGTGTAGATTTATAAAAATAATAGAAGCGTAAGCGACGCTTCTATTATTTTTATAAATCTACATAATAATCTTAAGTATAACAGCGATTACTTTTATGTCAAAAGTTTCCAATACATGTGGAAATCGGGCTTCCAAATGGCCTTGGACGCAATATTTTTCTCTTCTTTTGCCCTTCAGTATTAGTGACCTTCTCATTCATTCTATTCAAAGTCTTGTAGAGACTTTCTACAGGACCCTTTGAATTATAAGGATGGCCTTCTCTACTCATGTTAACTATATCAGTTTTACATTCTTCAACATAGCTTGCTTACAGAAGATATACAAGGGCACAATGTGATATGTGATATGATAGATCACGTTGTGCTCTTGTATATCTTTTGTGATCATTCTGTCCTACAACTTCAGTAACAACTCATACAATCTCCGGCACGTTTTTGCTAAGTAACTATTTAGTTTTAACGTAAGATAAGAATGCTTTGTTGAAGTGCTTGTTCCAGGTACCGTTATGTTTGCTTCATTTGGTTGGTTGTTGGCAAATAGAACATCCGTAATACTTGGAACAATGACCGGGATTATGAGAACGATAGTACGTTGTAATCCGATCTTCTGTTGTTTGTTTTGGTCGAGTGTGGGTGAATGGGTTATATGAGCAGTGACAGTGTATTTGGCTACTGTCTGTTGTTGTAAACATGAAACTATACTCAGCTTTGATTTCAAATTAAACTTAATGCATATGCAATAAAGAAATCCCAAAAAGTACATCGGTTTTATGATAAAATACCATGTAGACACGTGCTTAAACTCTTGCTAAATCCCTATATAAAATATATATATATAGTAGCGTAGTATCGTAACTATTCCATGGAACTTAGCTATATGCAGTACGCATTACCAACGAAAACTATATAAACACCTTGACTAGATGTATCAAATGTTTTACTAACATCCACTGCAGTAAAATCTCACCATCGAATAAAACCAAATAACATACGAAACACATAGCCAGATCCCGAGCAATAATTAGCCAGGAGATTATATCTCTCTGATGGCAACCAGCATTCAATGCTCGATAACATCGTCGTACGATCGAATCGTGACGATAATGGCGTTATCCAAGGGTTCGACGTCTTTCTCAAAATAGACCTATGTTAGCCGACAGTTACGAGCTGTGAGGTAATAAATGCCAATAATTTAAGCATTGCAATTGACACTAGGATAATAATACTGTTATTTAGACATGAGCTTTAGTTTGCAGCAAAATCTGACTTGAAATTATCAGCCGTTAAAGTACCAGTGAATTTAAATTATTTATCAGCTATTAAGTTAGTAATTGACATAAGAACTGGCTATTAGTTGTTAAAGGGCAACTGCTGTTTCAAGATCATTAACATTCTTTGTCACCCACTGAACTCCTTAAGTCTTGCCTAGTCTCCTTATACAACAGCCTTCCTTGTTAGTCAGAAAACCTATGTCATCGTTGGCATCGATACTGCTATTAAATTACCTAGTTACAAACTTACAAAGGACTACAAAACTATATTATTTAAAAATATTTTTTTTTTTTATTGTTACTTAGATACCCAGTTCTGCTTTTAGTTTGACCCATAATTCTAAACAAGAGTTTCAGAATCAACAATCGCACTTGCTTTAAATTCTAATCTGATCTAACGCAAAGCTTCCTCCATATTTGTTTACACCGTTCGTTATAGTGACAATAACAGTGTTTTCCGTAGTTTCAATAGTTTCTAAAATTTCCGCGTTTACTAACCGTAGGCTCTCATTGACCATAGTTATCCATTGGATAGTACTCATTATGCATATCCGAATTCGTATTTATTGGACTGAGTTCAGTGAGGTATGCTGTGTTCGGAGCGCTTGGCACGTGCGC
Source organism: Orthosia gracilis (assembly GCA_947562075.1). Taxonomy (NCBI): domain Eukaryota; kingdom Metazoa; phylum Arthropoda; class Insecta; order Lepidoptera; family Noctuidae; genus Orthosia; species Orthosia gracilis. The sequence continues at coordinate 34,207,051 of OX387266.1, forward strand.
AAGCTAGGCTACTTGTATTCAGTGCTGTAGTATATAAGAAATTGTCAGATATTTTTGTTGATTTCATTTGAGAAAGGGCAGAATGTCTGGCTGGTGCTGTTACTTATATTTTTTCTTTTTTTAAACTTGAAATCAATGTAAAATGAAAGTTAGAACAAGAAATAAAGTTTTATTTCTTAATATTCCATTGATTCAAACACATATTTAATTAATTTTTAATTGATCACCTCTAGTTTCATATTGAACAAGAACATGGTAATGTCTGTAGCAAATATAGCATTAACAATGGAACAATCAAATCAAACCAGCAACACTCAATTAATTATGAGTCGAGTGACATCAGAAGTCTTACACCATTGCATATACTGTGAGCTTTCGCCGCATTATCTAGGCATCTGGGCGCGAAGACAATGGCGCGCGCATGCGTAATGCGTTATCTCACATCTACCTCTTGCCACACTCTGCTCTCCTAATGAGGAACGGTGTTCCACTTCTCGTGCAATGCTAATTGAAGACTCAAAATCAAACCTATAGAGAAATTTCTACTTCGCTAATACATCTAATTGATTAATTATCACTTTGGAAACTTTACTCAAGTCAAGGTTTCTTTTGTTTTAGGTGGAGTAGTATAACGGTTGCTGTGCCTCCCAAAGAATGAGGAATAAGCAACGATGCTGGAAACGCTGCTTTGGGCCAGACATACTGAAATCAACAGGTAAGTCCTATAAAATAAATACGCCGCCGCCGGTTCGGTCTTGTTGAGAAGATGCATGAAAGGTGTTTTACAAAAATTATTTGCAAGGCAGATGGGATTGGAAACGCCGGCAGATTATGCTCTAGAAGGCCGTATAAATGGATCTTATTGTTGATATTCATCAGAAAGGCAAAAAAGAAGAACGATGGTCAATACTCATAACCAGCGTGAGTGTATGAGTTTAAATGAAGCAAAAATAGTATTTAAGGATCGTAACAGATGGCGTTTTGTACCCTCTACCTGCCCCCATGAGAAAAAGAGATAAGTTTATATGCTTGTAAGTCTTATTAACCAAAACACATTCCATTCATACTTTATATTACAGCTAAGCAGAATGATAGAAATAATTTAGAGAGATAATGCGACTAGAGTTAATCTGGAACACAAATCACGTACATTGTCTATGGAGAAATTGCAGCAACACGAACTAAACTTGGCACTTGTTCAACTTTAGTATCGGCGTCGGATGAGAAGTGGTGTGTCTCCTTTGAATTGATAAAATAAGATTGAAAAAGCCTATTTGAGAGCCTTAAAAATGTCTGAGACTATAGGTAATCTTGAGATAAATGAGTCTTTTTTTTTAGACAGTTAAAGTTTCATCAGGTAATTCAGCCTTGGTAAAGGTTGCAAGCACTTACGGCTGCTTGAAAATTTGAAATATTACTTTATCAGGCTTACATTTTAGGTGTAATTTCGACTGCAGATTGTTTTATATCAACTATATAATCGTAACAAATGTAACAGTTAATTCCATGTACCGCTCTAGCCCTTTATCAAAACGTTTTATAGTGTTTATTTTAATAGGACATAACTGTTACTCACTAATGGCCATAATTTTGATAATAGTGTTGTCTTCGTAGGTACCGCTAGCCGCAATGAAAGTCGATAGTTTGAATTACTTTCGATAAAGTGTGAAAATTGGTGCACGGATAGTAAATCACGTATCGTCGGACCGAATGGGTTCTTGTAGGCCATAAATGCTCGACTCGATATCCAATAAAAGAAATAAAATAGGATTGTAATAGATTGTTTATGAATTTATTTGTTCTTGGTAATGCACTTTCTGTTTTCTGCGTTCCTGGTACAATCTTCTTGAAATTTCTGTTAAGAGGTAGTATTAAAAGGTGTGGTGTGAGGAATTAGATTTAAATTGTGTGTAAACTGTGAGCCGTTTCCTTCTACTCTAAAGCGAAACACACACCGTGTAACAATGCATTTGCGCATTGTCATATCCCGCCCACGTGAGGCCGTATAATTTCACGATTTAAACGCACCGCCTTACGAAATATATCTAGGGGAGTGCGACGATAAATAACCAACAAATTACTCAGTTCTCGCGATACGTAGTACACGTGCGACGGTGACATTTGCATGCCTGAGAAATGTTTACAGCTTGTTGAATCTACAGTCCGTAGGAAGTGAATGAATGAGGCGAGCCTCGGGCGTTTAATCAACGGCGCTGTGTGACACCGGCTTTATAGTTTACGTCAGAAACGCATGATTTTGTCTTGATTATCTGACGCAAATCGATGTGTTAACGAACTGAAAATTTACTTCAAAAACTTTGAACTTTTCAACCTCAAGTTTGTCATCCTCTTAATCGTTTTACAACAAAGTTTGCTGTCAACAATTCAAAGACACGGCTAACAACAATTTGTTTCCACGCAGTGATCAAATTCATCGCTCACCAAAAGTTTGCTAACCAAATAAACAATTACGGCTTTCCTAATCATTCCTATTGTTTGCCTCGTTCAGCTGTTTAAGTTAACGATTGAATTATACGAGTAATTCCGGATGGCGCTGACTAGACGGCAACTGGTTTGCGAATTGCGAATTGAAATGAAATGTGAGCCATTTCGTTAGTGAATAGCTTTCGCAGACTATGGAGAATGTTCCAGGTCGTTTTGAAGACGATTTGGCCACGAAAATGCAGGATAGCTTTGTTACCTCTTAAAGTTATGAACGTGTCTCATAAAAGTGTGCGAAACTAGAATTTTGCTTCCGGACTTGGACGTAGGATTCTATCACGTTGTTATAAAGATGAAAGTATCTCTCGGATGAATATTATATCTTCATTCATACTTTTTGCTTCACTGACGTGTTTATTTTGGGTTTGCCAGACCAGTTTAAAACTAGAAATGAGCTCTTAGTCATAAGCTCAGGTGAGTAAAACAGTATTTAACAGTAAATACTATTTGGACGACGTCATTATTTTTTTTTGTATAAAAACAGAAAACGCTTAGGTACCTATTTGTGCTATAATGGTTTTAAATTAAACCCTTGTATACAACGAAAAACACGACAGTCTTTATCTCCTCAAAAATAAAACAGTCCCCAATTAAAAAGGGTCTACTTGCACTTCCGAAACCGAATTAAGGCTTGATTACAATTCTAGAATGACTTATGTGTATTCGTGTCACGTCCCTAACTCAAGGTTTTATAAACTTCATATGTTGCTGTTCTTAATAAAAATCGAGTTTAATACCAGGGAAATTTATTATTATTTTATTTATTTATTAAAGTACAAGTTCACAAAACCTTAACTTAAGAACTATGCCCCACAAAATCGTTTTCACGGTTTGTCTGTGGGAACGGAACAAACAGTATTAAAAATAAAGTTTATTAGTGCGGACACTTGAAATTATAAAGAAAAACTAACTAAGCTTATTCATTTAGTACAGCACATTTAATTGTTAAAGATTAGCTGTTCCCCGCGGCTTCGCCCCCGTGGACCACCCCACAGATCCCGTTTTCGGGTTTAAAAAATAGCCTATGTCATTCAAAAACAATGTAGCTTCCTATTAATGAAGGATTTTTTTAAATCGGTCCAGTAGTTTTGGAGCCTATTCAGTACAAACAAACAAACAAAAAAAGAGATTGTTTTTTTTTTTTTTTTTTGTTGCTTTAACTTTAGTACTTCTTGCGCATGTATACTGGCTGAATGTTTAATATAGTAGTAAAAATATAATTTAAACCCTATTTTAATTACTTTCCTGCCATGGTCGTTAATTCTCTCTTTCGTTTCTAAAATATGAGTACATAAACAGAGCAAGTATAAAAGGGAGAGGACGGCCAAAGAAAAGATGGATGGACTGTGTGAGGAGTGATATGAATGAAAAGGGAGTCAGTGATAGCGTGACGGTGGACAGGATGGTATGGAAGAAGAAAACGTGTTGCGCCGACCCCAAGTAACATGGGACAAGGGCAGGAAGAAGAAGAAGAAACAGAGCAAGTACACTATCATATTTCAACCACTTAACAAATCACAATAAATCAAGCTTAAGTACTTTAAGACACACACAAGCACCTTAACTACTGTATTTACACAGTACCGAGCTTTTCAATAAGTCTCAAACTTAACGCCTGTAAGTCGAATCAATGAATTGTCGCATTTAACATTTCGAAATTGCTTTCGCAACCATTTATCGAAACAGATTTAGTCGACAAAATGCTTAGAACTTTGTCTATTATTACGTATTAGGCACTTATAAGTCGTTTACTTAGAGTCTTAGATGAAATCGTCAGTTCCAACGGTAATCTTTATACAATGACGAAACTTTGAATGTCATTAAAGTATCGAAGTTAATAATTTATTGAATGTATCTGACTTATCCTTATTGGTTTATTGAAGTTAATCCTATTCAGAATTTATAGATCGTTGACAAGATATTTCGAAATATGTTCGAATGAGAAAGATAGGTTTTATTAAATTGTGTGGAAGTCTTATAAATTTCAGATTAATATTGTGTATGTTCAGATTTGTTAAAGTAGATACTATTGTACGTTTTTGATAGAGAGATAAAGATTAATGATAGAGGAGCTCGTGGCTAAATAATAACAGCTGCACTGGTCGATCATCAAGGTTAAGCAACGCTTGACAAGGTCGGTCCGTGGATGGGTGACCATTTCAACATACTGAGTTTTTTTGCCTAGGAAAGCACGTTAAGCCGTTGGTCCCGGCTGTCATTTGAAGATCTTTGACAGTCTTTACGGGTAGTCAGAAGCTTGAGGTCTGACACCAGTCTTGCCAAGGGCTACCGTGTTACTGGGTTGTAGAGGTCAGATAGACAGTCGCTCCTTGTAAAACACTAGTACTCAGCTGAATCCGGTATGAAAAGGCTAGGCAGATTGATTGATAGTAAAGCCTGTATGTATGATATTTTTTCATCTTTTCATTTAAGTTCACAATGCTGTATAGTGAAGTAACTAAAGACTTGCCGTAGAAAAAACCTTTCGTTTTCTCAAGCTATCACCTACTTAGAAGCAATATTTACTACCTATATATTATATACCTAGTAAATACAAAGTAAATACACACTAACTGGAAACCAAACAAAACCAATCATAAATCTGAGATAAAATCAACTTGCACTGCAATAAATTGGCATTTTCGAGAGAAGCTATTATTAAGTGAGGCATTTAAAAAGAATAGAAATAAAAGTGGTCCCCGGGGCCAGGAGCAATTAATGGCGAAGAGATTAACCAATAAATCGAAGCGAGCTTGCCGCGGTGGGGCGACAACTGACTGCCTTTACAGTATAGAGGGTAGTTATAGAGCGCCTACCGCCTGATCATGATTTTCCTTACTTTTTCCGAAATATTTGGGCTCGGCGCAGCTTGTCCACTTATTTCATAGGTATGTCTCTAGCCGTCATCTCAAAAATCAACTTGCCTATATGTAGGCAAAGCATCTTTTACGCAATCCATCTGCCGTCATAGATCGCCTTATATTGGCACTATTTATGTCCTCATACTTATCGTCAGGAAAAAATCACCAATAAATACCACGGTTTGCAATCTTGAATTTATTATCAGCTAAAAAAATCGTTCTCTTGGCAGTTTTAACAGAGCCTTCAACAAGAACAGAGGAAGCAGGCTTATGGTCCGAAGTAGTTTTAAAGTCAAAATTTTATGGAGCTTTTTGAGCATTTGAATTCATTATTATGTACTCTCAAATTTCTTCGTACCTACCTTTATACGGGTGTTAACTAACTTCGCCTTAACTAATTAATGTATCCTTCTATATCTTGATTAATACTCGCAGTTGTCGTCGCATCCTCGCATCACCGTACCGCCATAATGACGCCCGATAATCGGAGACATCCTTCCCGGGACCTTTGAGCTCGTTTAAAGGAATTCCTATATTTTTGTCGAGAAAAAAATGAGAATTTTAACAAGGGGCGCATCAAATCCGCGCTTGCAAAGCCATTAAGCTCGCGGTTTCTAGATTTATTGAGACTTGGAAAATAGTTTTGTGGAGTTAAGTTGTTAGGAGTCGATGGACATTGGACCCAATAAAAAACGTTTTTATTGATCATGTTTCTTGAAGAAAATGTCCAATTTATACTCTCATTTCCGACTACATTCATAATTGTTTCGTATATAAAACAGATACCGTCTTAACTGCCGATGTCGCCCAATTTCAACGTGAACGGAAACGATTGTTTACTCAAACGATATCCAAACTGACTTTCCATAAAACGACCAATAAAAAGCAGTAACGTCCAATAAATTCCGTGCAATAAACAAACAGTGATAAATCGTCCTATTTAATTCAGAATCGGGGCGTTATCGCAATCTTTTCAATATTTATTAGCGATTCACCTATCATTGAGTTTTTTGCGCAAGCTCTACGGTATTTCCATGTGCAGTCAGGATCGTGACAAGCCTAATTGACTAACGTATCCAGAGATCAGCGGAACGCATGCAAAGCCGCGGTTGTCACATCGATTTGCCGCATAAAGCTCGCCGTGCAATGCCTAAAACGTCCTTCCGTGTAAACTGGTTGCAAGACCAACGAACCGTCAGGGCTGCCTTTTCTGTACGTAGTACCAGGGCTGCAGAAAATGCAAGGATGGTGTCGTAATTACAGTGTCTGATAACCATGTATTTGTGTTGCTATGCGGAAACATTGATACTGAACTTGGAATATCCTACTGTATTTTCTGTACTCCGCATTATTGTTTTATTTTTAGACTTCGCGAGACATTCTTTGTTCATAATTAGAGAAAAGATAAGTCCCGCTTGATTGACGTTAGATTGATATTTGATCGCGAATTATGGCGTGAATAAACGAGAGGTAATTTAACTGTACTGAGTAACTAACGGATTTAGTTTATCGGTTCTAAGCACGGTTAAAGCTAACGGAATTAACTTTGTTTATCGTAAATCTATTTGGTTTACGTTGTAACACATCTTGTGTTGTAAACCAATAAATAGCTGAACTTAAACTGTAACTTGTATTAGTATTAATGTGTACATTTATTTTTACGGCATACGGTATTTAAAGTAATTGGTAATTTTCCCATATTATAATATCCTACAGTATTTTGAAAGGCAAACTCGGCAAATTCTTCTTAGGGTCTGTGCACATCTGACGGAAAATGCGTCGCGTATCTCGGTCGGGTAACGCCAGAACAGACAAATATATAAAGAAACATTCAACCTTTCACACTCAACCGATGATGCGTTAGGGCGTTTACTGTACTAGCTGACTACGCTCGATGCATTTTCTGTCAGATGTGCACCGACCCTTAAAGTTTGTTTTCCATTTTACTCTGACTAAATATGCTGCATTCTTTTTAAATCGGCTATTTATTTTCCCTTCTTAATTATTGCCACAGAATCATCAATATAAAAGACCCTGATATCTCGATGTTTTAGTAGAAGGACCTCGCCGGATGATTAAAAAGAAATATCGCACCACGACGAACTAACGTCAGCAAAAACGAAACCATAAACCACCTCAACATATAACTGACCTTACCATACCAACCTATATAGACAAATATGAAGCAACGATGAATGAGTAGAGCAGACTTGACAGCCCTGCATGATAGGCTTGCCGCACACGGAGTGCCCGCACCATTCCACTCCACCGATAATTATTGTTGTACCCAACACCAGTTCGTTCTGCCCTTAACACCAGTTACACAACATAACGCAGCTGGCTGGATAGAAAAAAGAAGTTGTGTAGTCATAGAACCTTTTAGTATCTAATAGTACACTTAGCATTGTGTTTATGAGTAATAGAAGGGAAAAATGGTTAAGTTGTCTAGCTGAGTACGGACTGCAATTACTAAGGTTTCTATTTCTAACGTCTTAAGACCTTAATAGCCTTTGAATATACACTTTGTAGAAAAAAAAATCGTTATACTTAAGACATTACCAGTGTGTCGTAGGTAGTTATATTTAATAGCCTTGCATCACATAAAATTGCTTCTGTTTTCCCTGTAGTAGTAGGAATAAGCGAGATGAGAATCCTGCCACATTTTTCCAGTGAGATTTTAAGTACAGTTTGCCATGTATAAGCTTACTAGCTGCCACTTGCGGCTCTGCCTTCATGGAATTAAATTACATAATATATTTTTACATTATAGCCTGTGTTATTCCGATTTATCTATACTAATATTATAAAAAGGCAAAGTTTGTGAGGTTAGAGTGGGTAATCATTGGATCTACTGAACCGAATTAGATGAAATTTGGCATGGAGATAGTTTAAGACCCTGAGAAGGATATAGTATAGTTTTTATTCCCTCGGGATGATAAAACTCTATTACGCGGGCAGAAGCTATTAGCTATATAACTGTAAAGTTGCACCATAATCCGTTCTGTAGTATACATACATAATCACAATTATTCACATTTATAATATTATTACTAGCTGCCACCCGAGGCTCCGCCCAAGTGGTATTTATAGCCTATGTGTTATTCTGATGAATAAGCTATATTTCTATAAAGTTTCATCAAAATCCGTTCAGTAGTTTTTACGTGAAAGAGTAACAAACATCCATCCATCTTCACAATCCTATATTATCAGCTACTTCTGAGAATTTTTCTGCCGGAAAACTCAATATTTATATACATTTTTAAAAACTATTTATATCCTGCTACAATTTCTTGTTATAATAACCATTTATATTTACCGATTCCAATCAGTTTCAAATATAATATGTAACCAACTTACCCGCCCTCAACCAAGCCTATATTAATATTATGATTGTTTGTTCATGATTTCTAAACTAACGTTTTACTATGCAATATTGTTGTTTGAACTAATCTTAAGTTGTCTGAACAATTAGTTGATTGTCCAATTTGAATAGAACGAATGCTTTACAACTGGAGAAATATTGTTTAGAACTTCAATCATGTTCTGGAATTTAATTGCTCGTGTCACCATTAAAAAACTCGCAGCAAAAAGTGAGATTAAAACAGAAAGCAAATGTCAGAAAACTCTTCAGAATTGAATTTTAATTCTTCTTCTGAACTTATTTTTTACAAATAACGGTAACGTGGTTTAACTGCTCTATGGTGCATTTGATATTATTTCATGAAGTACAGAAGCAAAGCAAATATATGACAATGGGGAGAGCTATGCTCGGAGTTTCACTGCGTGATCGAATCAAAAATGAAGACACCGACAAGAGAATCAAGGTTACCGACATAGGCCGAAGAATTAACAAACTTAAGTGACAGTGGGCAGGGCACATTGCTTGCAGAACGGATGGCTGTTGGGCCGAAATATTCTGGAGTGGCGACTCTAGCTGGAGCGACGACCTGGTCAAGGCTGCGGGAGTCCGGTGAATGTGAAATGCACAGGACCGACCAGTGTGGCGACGCTTGATGATGAATGATGAGTACGTAAGAAGACATGTTGCATCATGTATTTCTACGCTTTTATTTGAGAAACTATCATAAAAGCTTCAGAATCGACACGCAAATCCATAATTACATCGAAAATCACCATGTTCCCTAAATTGTGTCTTTTGACATCACAAATTCTCAGAAGTAACCCGAAATTTTGCTGCAAATTACCGCATGTTAGCGTCAAAATCATTTCCTTTTATGCTTTCATCAAATAAAGGTGTCAACACCTTGCTCCCAAATTGTCTCTTTGACGTCACAAATTTTCAGTAGCAACCCGAAATTCTGTTTAGGGTTCTCCCATATTCCTTCTTCTCTGTTTACTGTTTCTGTGAATCCAATTACAAATTTTCTGGCAATAAACCTGAATTTTCTATAAACAATTTCATATATAATTAGACATAATGAATACATGAATAGCAAAGTGTCTGCTCTTCAACTAATTGAAATCATCCCGGAAACTTTCAAAGGAGTGTCGAGTCTGTGTTAATTAATGTGTACGTACGCATCATTAATTACATTGAGCTTTATTTCACACCACTTCGTATAGTCAAGTATTCAAGACATTTGTATAGTATGTGTGTGGATGTTTTAATTACTTCTTTGATTACTAAGACCGCGACGATTTTACGGAGAAGGTCGACAACTTAAAACAATTGGTCTGATTAAAAAAAAATCTGAAGGCTTAGCTGATTCTAAATTCGATTCTTTTATAGAAAATTTGAATTTAGAATCTGTTAGCATTTGCTAAACAGTACAGAGAGGATAAAAAGTTATTTTTTTTCGATAATAAAAGTAATTCTAATTCTTTTGGCTAATCTACTCTTATATAACTTGCCCGTTTTGAACCACTACTAGGCAAAAGCTTTCCTCTCCTTTTTATTTATTTATACTTTATTGTACACCAAGATAATAACATTACATACGGAAACCTCCATTCCTTTTGCTAGAATGTAGGTGTTTAATTTTGGTCTCGAAATAGATACTCGTATCATGCCAAATTCCAAGGATATCCCGGTATGAAATAACGGCATTCCCAAATAAAAGTTTAATAAGCCGGAATTTATACTTACGTATATGTTCTGAGTATATGCTGATGGGATGGGTATTGCGTACCCAAATTGACAGCTGCTAACTTTGCATAGAATTGTTTTGAAATGTTGTTACATATGTAACAAGGGTAACAGCGTCTTCAATATGGCCTTACTGTCTATTTATAGAAAGGCATTACCCAATCCATCTGTCGAGCGATTATGGACAATGTAGTGTAAGACATTGTTAGCATTATTTCTTCATTTAAATTGAACGCCTGCGTTGAGACTTAGCGACACTCTTGCTGAAAAGACGTCATGGAATGCCGCATATTGAAGACTAGCTGTCCCACGCGGCTTCGCTCCCGTCAACTAGCTACCTACCTACCCTGCCGTACCTACCCTATATACACGAATGTTGCGTAACTTTAACCACTTACACAGCGCACGCAACGAAAGCTCTCAAAATGGAAAAAATTTGCCCGTTTTTGCAACATTTTTCATTTATGCTCCGCTCCTATTGTCCGTAGCGTGATGTTATATAGCTTATAATCTTCCTCGGTAAATGGACTATCCAACAAAAAAAAAAAAAAACATTTCCAACCAGTAGTTCCTGAGACTAGCGCGTTTAAACAAACAAATAAACAAACTCTTCAGCTTTATAATATTAGTATAGATTTCTATAAAATCAAACGGTGTAATTGAGGCCTGATGCGAAAATACAAACTTTCTGTCCCGTGATTTTAACAAATGTGATGTGACATTTAAAAAATACTGAGAATTTCTACTCTCATTATTATACGTGTCCATGTGTCCATCTGGTTAAACAAACATACGTGTAGAACTGTAGATACAACAGTCTCATTACTAACAAGCAAGTTTAGTATTTGTACAGTGCATGTCGAACGCATTGGCTTGCATCATACCAAAGTTGTCAACTACAAACGACAATCGTAGTCGATGGCAGACCACGTCCTGTGCCCTATATGTATGCCTATCGAGTAACATGGCTCGCTAATCGAACAGAATAACAAGAACAATCGATTAGGTATTCGATATGAAAATTCTTTGCGATTCGGAATGTCGCTCGCTGCTTTAATACACTCAGGATTGTAAGCAGAGAAAATTAATCTTTGAGATAGCGACGAAAATACGAAAATAAAAGTAATTGGATTCTGTCAATATCTAGACGCAGTGTGTGCGTGTGTGTAATCTGCTTGTGTGAGAGAGAGTGTGTTTGTGTGTGCTGTATTATAAATACCTTCTGTGAAACCTATTTACTCAAAACATTTTAATATCAACGCCATCTAGGATCCTGTTTCGCGCCCACGATTTGAAGACTTGATAAATCGTATTCGAAATTTCAAGAAATTGAAATCTTATCATACTATTAGAAGATTGAATTGTCTTAAATTCAATTAGGTCTATCAAGATAATAATCCCGCTGCCAAAACCTAAGATCATTAGTTCAATAACAAGACTATTGCAACGACAAAGTCAATTGTCGTCAAGTCAAATAAATTACTCACTAATCCAAATGTTAGTTCACGTATCTTATCAGGACAAGGGACAAACTTCAATACGTAATGGTGACCAACTAAACATTTATTCATAGGTACTCAAATTCTTAGTAATCTTATCCCGGACACTTTAAATTTATACTTATTCTTATCGCCTCTCATAGCGGTGGTGTCAGTCCGTTTCCTATTGTCAGACACTCTGACAATGGCCTGGGACTTTGACAAGGGCCTGCTGACGTAATTATACGTGCAGGCGAGTTAATTAGTCGCTCATTGAGTCGGTATTACTGTGCAGTCATTGCGGATAATAGTCGGGCAGTCTCGCGCCCTCTCTACGTTCCACGTCGATCGGAGGTTCGATAGTTGAGTCAACGGATTAGAGCCGATTGCCAGGCAGTTTCACAACAAAGTCGCTTGCGATCATGCTAGATTTTGTCAATTTCCATTCAAGTAGAAACTAAAGGGAAATTGGAATTATGTAAGTTTTGCATCAGATGCAACAAAATTGTAGTTATGCGCTGTTTAAATCAACTGTGACCATTGTAATGGTGTTTTTGGGTGATGAGAATAAGGCCAAGCGTATGGTTTTGCCAAATTCGCAATTAACACAAAAAAATGAATGTATAAAAGTACAGTTAAAATGTTTCGCTATAGTACGCTTACGCTTATTACGAGCTTCTTAGCAAGCACGCAATAGCGAATAAAACGTTTGAATTACTACAACTTCACGGGGTCTATGAAAAAACCGGATGTTCCATTAACTCCAGTGAACAAACCATTCAGCCTTTAAATAACTTCCATTTAATTTTAACTAATGCCAAGTTTCTGGAAAGGCCGAAAATGTTGACTGTAGGTAAGTATATTATTTTAAAGTGCATATCTACATAATTTATGTGAAGTTCTCGAAGGGGAGATTTACAACTTTGGTTTAATTGTTAATCTATTAATGAGTTTCCGAACTATCGAATGTTGGGAGTTGAGACCGGAGACCACACAGAGTGTGAAATATTTCACGAGGTGGTCACGATCTATCAGATTACTCGGATACTACACCGATATTGTTTTATCCGAGTCGCCTTACGGATGTACGTACGATGGATTGACTTGATAAGAATGCTTGTGTGCATTGCATTTACGAAACATCCGGTGAATGGACAGTTCACATCGGCATCGCTGTGGGCAGACATGCTGCATTGAATTTGATGAAATAATGCACTAACTGTGGCATTGCCACCAATAAATAATAATAGAAAGCAATGATTTACGTGTATTGCGTCTTTTATCGCTTTAGCAGATTGAAAATATGAATAGTGGATTGATTTAATGCTTCAGATGTAGACTTGTAGAGAACTTACGGTTATGGAAGTACTCCCGTTCTATGTTTATTTAATGGTGTGGCTTATGGGAAGTTGATTTAGGACAACGCATAACTGGCTTTGATTGAAATGTGGATTGTTATTATACAATCATACGTGGGTTTTATTCAAACTAAAGAGCCAATCACGGTCCTATATGTTAAACGTAAATAAAGCATTGCCCAGTCTCCTGTTAAATAGGTTAATTTGAGAATGTAATGCTTGTAGACACTTCGTTGGTGCCCGCAAAGTCAACCTTATCTCATAGAATTAATTTAAAATATGACGTAAGAATCTTTGCAAACCTTCACGATATATCCTTCTTTAATGAAGAGAGGTCCTATCAAAAATGTAACAGACGTTAAATCAGTGTTATAAAAACCATTGTTGATACAGCCGTAAAGATTGTCACTTATTTTATCGATAACGCTTGACATTCATACGATGCATATATCCCAACATGCAGTGTGCATATCCAACCACTTGTCATACCAGGTATGAATGAAATAGTATCCAGTTTAAAGATATTCATGCAGCCATCATATTTGTCACCTGCAACGGTGAATATGAATGAAGCATGGTGAGTAGAAGCTCAGCTCTGAGAACTGAGTATTTAGCATCAATTATCACATTGGCTATAGTTCGGTGAAACATGGATGTTGAAAGGGCGTTGACTTTGGTGATTGGCGTTTTTCTCCAAGATGCTGGCTGTGAATGAATGGTACTACGAATAACGGTTGGTGTTTCAAAATTTTCAGCTGTGGTGTGAACTTAGATAAGCTTTCTAAGGATATTATTAATATACAGGGTTACAGGAAAAGTCGACCTAGATCCGTTAAGGGCGTGTAGTACACATCATTTCTGAATGATTTCACTATGGAACCCCCCATCCTAAACTTAACCGTTTTCGAGATTTTCGAGTTTTATTTTTTTTTTATGAAAATGCCCAATTTTTCGGCTATTGAATTGAATATTTTTCTAATTGACTTTTCGTGTAACCCTGTATATAATTATTATAAGTAGGTAATAGACTCGGTAACAGGACTAGATTTTATGGTAAAACTTTGGCCTATACCTTTTCGAGAGTCAGTTATTTTTAATAGGGTTGGTAGAGCAAACACTATCATTTTGATAGACTGTAAACTTGAAGGGTTGCGTTCTTCTTACTAAACATCCTATATACCATCACCTTCAACTTCTGACACGATGGTCTAAATGTTAATTGGCAATCAAATATATCATCAAAGAAGCCGAATACCTCTTAATAAACGGGAAAAACCGGCCAAGTGCGAGTCGGACTAGCGTACGAAGGGTTCCGTACCATTATCGCAAAAAATGGCACAAAAATTACGTTTGTTGTATGGGAGCACCACTTAAATATTTATTTTATTCTTCTTTTAGTATTTGTTGTTATAGCGGCAACATCATCTGTGAAAATGTCAACTGTCTAGCTATCACGGTTCATGTGATACAGCCTGGTGACAGACCGAAAGACAGACAGACGGATCGCGGAGTCTTAGTAATATAGTGTCCCGTTTTTACCATTTGGGTACGGAACCCTAAAAACAGCGGACTAGTTGAAAAAAATACTTTTTGAGAATTTTGCTCATTTACATACAAAGAAATTGAGAGACCACCCAAGAAACTTCCGTTAGCCTTATCACTTATTAGTATTTCATCAGCGTTACTTTAAAATAATTTATTAGTAACAGAAGAACAAGATTTATTGGACCATAGAGTTTACAATAAGTAGAACCTTATGTAAGATTAACACGTATAAAAGCACGTATATCATGAAGTTGTCGAATGCCAAGATTTATAGCTTAAAAAACTAGAATTCATGACCTGCATTCCGAACAAGCGATAAATCATATGTGAAAATACTTGACTCAGATAAGTAGGACTCACTGAGGTACCTAACTATATTTTAATAATATCAGCAACTTCTGAAACTTCCCATAAAATTGATGCATTACGTTTCTTAGCAAACATATCAACGATGCCACGTTTTTCTTATGAATTTTAGTATTGGGTATTGGTTAAGGTAAATGATTCAGTTGATAGGCACTCCTGTTTAGAGATTTGGTACCAATTTTCTTCTTTATCCAATTTAGTCACAATCCGCCTTCAATTCAAGCAAACCATCCTGTGATACATCATTGAGTTATCTCATTCTTCTCAACCTGTTACATATAGGAAGAGAGATTTAATCGTGAGCATGCAACAGATCAATAAGATTATTAATCGGGACCACACGACCACAACATAATCACTTATTAATTGAACACACATTAATAAAACCATTCATTCATAAACATATTGCGCAACAAAAAGCGAAAATTCGATTGCAAAATCTGTCAGTAAGTACTAGGCACTCAGAAGTTGTAAGATCAAAGAAACAAATTATATAAGGCCGGCTACACGATCACGTTCGTCATTGTCTTGCTGACCGGTCCAACGTGTACAAGTAGCAATTATAATGAAATACCGATACCTACAATGTTTTCTAAGCTCCTGGTACCGAGACAACGATAAGATTTGTTAAATCAGCGGATGTTGTTGTGATATATTTTTGGTGGTATGAGGATTTGTCGCATTGCAAAATCTTCATCATAACCTTCTTATTCATATATCAGGCAATAGTATTTTGTTTTCATTAATTAAGTTCAGTCCAAGTTACAAAGCATTCATTCTACTGCTACCACAAGTATTACAAGAAGTGGGTTTAGAATAAAATGTATAATGTATATAGATACTTGTGTTACTAGACAAATAAGAACAACACAACAGTTCAATGAATTAGGATGTATGTCTTTCAACTCACTTAGCAAAGATGACAGCTTTCACACCTTTGCGCTTTTATCTATTACTTTTGCTAAGTAGCAGTTAAAGATCATGAATATCAATTAATTATCCAAAAATCAATTGCAATCAAACGGTTACACAAAAATTAAGAGGGATATCATAAAAATCGTCTATATAAAGAAATCGTATTTTAAGATTCTTAGAGATTGTTCAGTACCAGTAGTTGTTAAAATGAGTAGTAAATTTTGCTTTATCGATGCATGTAAATAACTATACATATATATATCTTCAAGCTTAAGACTCCTGTTTAGATCAACTAAAAGATAGCATAGGGAGCTAGTGGAAAGCTTATTAATTTATATCCAATAGTCATAAAACAAAACAAGTTAATTAAAACAAGAGTAATTACCGTTGCAACGTTCTCAAGCACTTAAAAGAACGTTGTTAATAATTATTTCTAGGTTCTCTCATTATACAGAAACCAATAGGAAATGGTGGTTATTGATAAAGTAGCTTCTGCCCGCGGCTTTGTCTTCGTAAAAAGTACTTTATCATCCCAAGGGAACACACAACCGGGATGAATCCTATGTCCTTCCCAGAGTCTTAAACTATCCCAATACCAAATTTCATCAAAATTGGTTGAGGGGTTTAAGCGTGAAAAAGTATCAGACCCAGTTACTTTCGAATTCATCTATATATATAAAAGCGAAAGATCACTCACTCACTCATCACGAAATATCGAAAACCACTTGACGTATAGAGATGCAATTTCGCAGGGAGATTTATCAAGTGACGTAAGTGCACACTAAGAAAGGATTTTTGGAAATTCCACCCCTATAAATACATAAAAGGATTGAAAGTTTGTATGAAATTTTTACAATTTGTAAATTACTTTCTTTGTTGTTAAAAAAATACCATGTTTTTATTGGTTTTTTGAATTTCCACCCGTAAGGGGGAAAAAGAGGGTTGAAAGTTTGTATGAAATTGTAAGTCGGACACGTGAAATTTTAGATTTACGCTGTTGGTTGATAAAAAGAATTTATGTATTTATTGGTTTTGTTAATTCTTCCTCTAAGGAGGTGGAAATTTGTTGGTTTTATATATTTAAAACGTGGTATAAATATTAACCTAAGTAAATAGTAAAGGTTTTCATCATTCATTTTTCACAACTACTTGTACTCCTAAAAGACTATTTAGAGAGTGTTAAAGATTTTTACTGTACAGGGTTTCTTTTTATGATGGAGGGGGGCACTAAGAAGGTATTTCTGGGTATTCAACCTTTAAGGGGGTGAAACATTAAAATCATCTGTAGCATAAAATACGGATCACGCGAACGAAGTCGCAGGCGAAGTGCTAGTAATAGTATGTAAAGCTGTGATGGCTGTTCCCGTTAAACTACATATAAACTCGTTTCCTCCTGTTGAATTACCATTCACACGCGAGGATAAGCAATTGATACCCAATATATCTATCATTGTGAGATTCAATAATATGATACGGAGTGACTGTAAATAATGATCGACACACAATGTAAACAATGGAAACGTGGCAAGCCAATAACAAGAACCAAATTATGTAATATTGGAGAAGGAATCGAATTTATTTGTTTTGAAATAGATTGTTTGTATCGCATTGTTACAAACATGCAGACAGCCAATCATCAACTGTACTGCGACCCGTCTTTCCATTAATCAAAGAAACTGGGACAGATTCTATTAGTTTACTCGCAAAGATTGCTGTGCTGACGAAATGAGTTATCAAATCGGAAATTATAAGTAAATGAATATAAAATTGCTCAGTAATGATTATACTTGATGGTTTGTGACGAGAAAATATGACAGCAATACCAGACGGAGCAATATATAATTATTTATGGGGCCAGATATGCGTGATAAATATCGGACTGTAATAGTTTTAATTAATATCTTTTAATAGGAGCTGTTAATAAATACGCGAATGAATGGGCTTAATGATATTGATCAAGAACGAAAATTCATAAAAATAAACATCAATTCGACTCAATACGAATACAAACATGCATAGAGTGAACTATAACAGGTCACAATTCTTTATTTTCTTATTATTTCAATTTGCATAAGTACTTTGTTGCGGCATTTGATTATTGCAGATCATTAAGACGATTTCATTAGTATCCATCTTCATAAGTTCGTTATATATGTCATTGACACAAAATAAAAACAGGTTAGCGCAATATATCAAGATAATTTTATATTGCAATCTGCAATAGAGCTATTACAGAATAAACGAAACAGCTATGAATGAACTAACTGAGTACATTAGCACCCGGCTGAGACAACTAAATAGTCCTCACTGGTGAATTTATTGCGCAGATTATTATAAATCTGTCCAATACTTGGAACAATGTGTAAGTAATATCCGCCCATCAAGAGCACAGTGATGAGTCAATCAAAGTATCAAAAGAACTCAATAAAGGAACTTTTCATAGAATGTACAATAAAGCTATTAATTAGGAATTTAGTCGTCGACTCGCTATAGCGTCTACGACACACGTAGATGGTCACAAATCTCACCAGAACCATTACTTACTTCGCCCAAGCCCGCTTCTGCACTATAACTATTTTTAACATCCGATATATCTCCTGATAAATCACCTCTCCATCTGTACCATATACTATAAATGAGCTTTACATAACTCACGCGAACGTTATTTATCACACGCCCTTGCTAAAGGAAAAATATTTCAAATTGCACGTCTACAAAGAATTCAGTGGCAAAGATAAAGGTGTGCAAAGGTATGTCGCTGACGTTGCCGCTGCCAAGATAAAACTCGGCGAAATTGCGAATATTTTGAATTTCAAATAATGTCTACGAATGGTTGGTATTCAGAAATAACTATGTTTATATGCCCTTCGGGTGTATACGGGTGACTTATGCGGTAACTATTGCACGAACTTTCCTAATGCTTTCTTTACTTATCCGAGTTCTCGCGCCACGATGTGTACCTGCGCAGATAGTGGTCATTCTTCAACGCATAAATTACAGATCTCTCGCGGAAACTTCACGCCATCACGCTCGCCCCGGGCAACAACACAAACACACAGATAATGCGCTCAAAACAACTGTAGGTAATAATTCATGGTGCAGTTTAAAATTCGCGTTTACACATTAAAGCACGCAATTCAATAACAAGTCACCTGATGTGCCTGATGGCCAGGTTTCACACGCGAACCGAAACCATGTGGCCATTGAGAGCTTAGACAGATAACAACATAAATAAAATCCGTCGAAACATCTAGCTGAATGCCTCTTTGCCGTTAATTTAGATTCAGTTTCCTTATATGGTCCTTTTTAGATATAAAGCGCTGGCTAAATTCATAACTGTACATAAATTACGTTTTGCACAGTTCAATTCGACACGCAACTGTGTTTATCTGTAGTTTTCCAATAAACAACGTATAATTGAAGGTTTCATATTTGCTAATAGTTCCGGTAGACTTGTTATGCTGGGCACGCAGCTAACAAAGCGCGGGCGCAGACGAGATAACCGGCCGATAGTCCTCTGCGCAGCAGTTACGCATGCTCAATGATAACTGTAAGACGAGATACCATAAACTTTTCCCATGCTACATGATTTTTCATTAAACGGCTGTATTGTGCAAGGCTTAGAAAGGGAAGGTCCGATTAAAGCGACATTGTTTGAGTTCACTTATCAATTTCCCACAAATCGACAGTCACGAATTCACATGCAGGCAGATCGGGATCTGGGCTTTGGCAAAAAATATAACGTCGTACCAAACGAAGGCAGTTTGTCTTTGATACTACTTTGGGGGTCGATAAGAGATGATAATTGCGGATTGCGTTGGTGCTTCATCAGCGAAAATGTGCGAAGGAAACGAGCGGTAGTATTGTGGTTTGAAGAGTAAATCTTTATTTATGTACCTTATTCATTCGCGCCATCTCCCGGCGAACTCAGTGCGCCCGTCATTACTCAGATATTTATTGCGTTAGCTTGTTCCGCAAGCGCTCCCTGCGAGACATCGTCGCGTCGTTTATGTTAATTTATTCGCATTTCAATGAGACGCCTGTAAAATGGCATTATGCATTATCATGTCTTATTTTTGTACTTGTATGTACTGAGATGTAACGGTGGTTAACGTTTTTATCTGAAATGTGTTTATTGAATATGCTGCTTACTGTACTGCGAACATTAAAGCTTACTGGTTGAGAAAAGTAGAATTACTGCATACCTTTGAAGAGGACACATGTAACAGTACCTACATAAACGCCTAGAAACTATGATCAAACATGTTGGTCCATTCGTACCTCCACTAGTATGACGTTTGCCCCAATTTCATAAGCGTACGATGAATAAAATCCAAACCTGAATACAAATAGAGCCTTTTTTTTTCATTATGTGACTTATCAGTGTAATCTACGGCTCATATGTTTGGTGAATGTCACAAGGATTGACGGTATAAACAGCATTATATTTGTTCAACCCACATTACACCGTAGCATGAATTCGTAATAGAACCATTACTTAGAAATTTGGATCACCTGAATGTCGGAATGACTGTGAGTCATCGTGATAGCTTACTTAGATGTTTACGTAGACGCTAGGCTGTCCAGACAGTGCACGCCTTTGAAAACTAGTTGAAGGTTATTGGAAAACTGTACGTAATATCCAAATGACGGTCCTTAAAACCTAAAACAGTAGTTTAACCATTGTATCTTTATCAACGTGTAAAGGTGAGTAGAGACTTGAGCATTTACTTGTAACAGAACATCGAATATTCACTGTTTTTAAATTTACTTGAACTACACTTCGAACATGACGCTTGATGTTTTGTTACAACCTGATTTTAAAAACTAACGAGTAACATTTTATCGAGCAAAGGCACAAGCGCGGATGACGTAGAGTGAGGTCAATAATGAACGCAAGGTACAAAGAAATGTTACAGGTAAACGCTCTCTCGCCGTGAGCATTACGTCGAACATTCGCAAGAACATTACATTACATTGGAATGCTCTAGTAACTGAGCATTTGTCTGAATTGTACCATTCGTAAGAACGTTACATTACATTGTAACGCTTGCGAAAATGCTTTATTGTATACTCACCTATACTGTCACAGGGGTGTAGGGCACAGGGTTCTTCACATATGTTGATGTAAGCAAGCAAATCATCAGCACGCAGTTTTTATTTACGATGTTTTCATTTGCTGTTAGTCAGTGACATCTAAGACTCGATTAGTCTTAATTTTCAGTATACAAATACATATGTATATAATACTCTAGGCCTTCTCAGTGTTCCAGTTCAGGTCGGTCATATGCGGTTACCTTATATCAGGCTCATGATATATGACTTAACGCGTTCTTTCACCCACGCGAATTCCAAATATCTGCCTATTTTTCATCTAGAACTGCTACTTGTCAACCATTAACTGTTAACATACCGGATATGCTCCCACGTAAAACTTTTTTGTGACTAGCAGATCATGTTTCATAACTTTAAGTACTAATTTGGGATATCATTGTGCATTAACTTTCATCAAAAACTCCCACTTTCTTACGGAAAGAGCCTATAAAAGTGCCTAAAAGATCAAGATAAGTTACACATAAAATTGTTATGACTCATGACTCCAGTTAGAATTACATCAACATCGTTATTTAACCATATAAAATAAAAAAGTATTCGATAATTAACTGGGAATTACGTCAAACTGGTACACATTTGGTCAATTTTCTGTGAGACGTCATATTGACCGTTTGAATCCCACGGTGTTACGTAAACTTTGTAGTTTGCGTTACGGTCGTTGTGTGTGTTTACTGTTCGTGTTTCACTTCGTACACACGGTCATTGTTCTACAAATATAAACAATGATGTTGTCGTGTTAATGTGCTAAAGAAAAAGATTGTTTTCTTTTTGGTGTTTTACTTTCATGTCAAAGTTTATTTAAGGCGCGCACGACAGTATTTTTCCTATCACTAGTGCTTATGTTATTTCTTGGCAAACATGCACCAATGTCGACCACTAATCGAGAGGTTTATAGCAGAGAGAGCGCAGCGGAGAGAAAAGCTGTACATGGGCACGTCAAAAGCATTTGACCGAGTCAACCATAATATACCCTGGCTTGTGTTTAAACACCGCCCAAAAAAGTACCTATTTTACTACCAAAAAAATTCTAAACGGTTACCAAAATGGATAAATGGTCACCAAATAACGTTTCCTAAAATATTATGAAATAAATCCATTTTTTCGTATTATTGACTGCCAAAAAAATATATGGACGCCTTTAAAATACACTTTAGACCAAATATTATATATTGTCACTACTTAGATGTTACCAATTATGTAATACCATGACTTCTAATTTGGTCATTTTTGTTAGGCTAAAAAAGCTAACGATCGCTAGAATATTTCCCAAATATCAATTAATATACTGGGGTTCCCAAACGTACGTCGCTTATTTATCGTTATATGGAATTCGCTAAATATATTGAGGTTCAAGGTTCAAGTACGATTAGTACTCTGGCAACATAGTCGACGGAGCCCCGCTGCGCGGGGCTCCTATTTCCGTCCGCAGGGTCTAAAGTAACCTAACACGAACGAGATGACGGGAGCCGAGTTCGCTCGCTTTGCTCGCTCACTTCAGCTCCCGTCATCTCGTTCGAACCTAACCTGTCCGTGTCGGGGTGCCCTAAGCTCCTGAGCTCGCTTCGCTCGCTCTTGGACTAATTCGTTAAAAACACGAATACACCCGTATTTTGGATGACGACTTACTATTTTGGAGTAAGATTTTTGGTAGTAATATTAATCTTTGAGTTGGATAGAATTTGGTGACCGTTGATCCATTTTAGGAACCAAAAATAATATTTGTGCGAGGTTTGCGATTTTTCTGATGTTATTTTATTTATTTTGGATCATAATATTGTATACTTTAGGGCCCTTTTAATAAAGTCAATTGATTTTTTTTGGAGTTCTTTATTTTATTTGGTGCCTAAGCTTAGAGTCTTAAAAATATATTTGGTGACCGTCTAAATTATACCCATATACCCTTGAATAAATGATATGCATTTGGTGCAAGACGTAATGTATAAAAAATTAATTGAGTCATAAATCTTAGTGACAAAAAACAGTAGAAATTAAAAAAGTCTCTTTGACTATCGGAACTGAAGATAGAACCGTTGTTTCTGAGGTGAAAAATATCCTTTCTGGTGCCCCTCAGGGCAGCGTTATAGGCCAACATTTTTTCTGATTGATATAAATGACATGCCGACAGTTACAATTCACCATATGACTTTATCCGCTATCTATTGTAATATATAATTTATCGGTTAATACAGAATTGATTATTTGAAATTTGTACTAGGACCAGAAATAAAGACATGCTGCGCATAGTTGACCACGTATCTATAATAATCTTCGGCCGTTTTTCAAAACCATGAGCGAAATGAATGCCTTAAAACTTCACCAATTATTGATAAGCAAATGTTATTACTCTATTATAGAATTTCTAAATGACACTGAAACAGCCGGTTTATTACAACAAACCAATGGGTGCATAAACATTAATTTTGATTTTGAAAACTATTATTAACAAACTATGAAGTGAAACTATTTATTTGTTTTTACTATTTTGTAGCATTACTAATTAATAATTTGGCATTACATATTATACAATTTATAGTATCAATTTAAATAATAATTTTTAAATTTCTATTGCATGACAATTTGATGAATTATAATTTAACTAGACTGATATTATAAATTTTGTATGCCTCAACGGCGGGACATTCCAGATCAACCGACCTATGGTCCACAATAAATTATTTGAATTTGATGATTTTTAAATTCCTGAAGTTTAAAGCTGTACCTAAATATCTCTACAGAATCGTGATAAAGCCATAATACAATTCATAACAACAAACAACGATCACAATATTTATGAACGGATATTTAGTCGCTTCATTATCCTATGACCTGACCAACGTTACCCAAGGTGTATGTAAACATGACGGGCGGTCCTCAGCTGAAGCCAATAAAGCATAATTAATAACTGGAAAGTTTGTGGCTCATTGCGATAGTGTTACCTAACCTCGGTTCACTAGAGAACAATACTGCCCACCATTACCAACGGACTTAAATGATTAGCTTCTGACATAAGGCGGTCACAACGAGACATGGACACAGAATAGATTGGGACAGAATGTCAGCTCAATACAACGAGGGAAAACAGGTATCCACATAGACGAGTACTTACATTACAACAAGGAGAAATGAAACGAGTGTCAACTGAGTGCCAAATTTGGTACTGACGGTGTCCTACTGCAACAAAGACCCTAATCTAGTGCATTTGAGTTGTTTTTAATATCTTTAATATTTTCACTAACGAATAGTCGAAAAGTCATTGTCACGTTAATCAACGCGGGACATGGCACTGTTATATTTTCAACTGTCGAGGCTGACTCAAGCGATGAAAATTAAAAAGTGCATTATGTGAATTTTTCAACCTTAAATTCTCCACAATTAGTGTTCTGGAAGGTGAAAAGATCATTCATTCACTTGTTATATGCAACACGTGTCCATGTTGCGTGTTGTGTTGATGTGTGCGTTTGTTTACACTTGTCCCGATGTTGTTTTGTATGGAGCAACCTTCTGATGTCTATCTACTCTGTGCCTTGAATGTCTTGTTAGTGCAAATGAACAATAGAGACACAGGTATATTTGGCAGACGATCGCTTTCTTAGATTAGGCAAGACTTTAAGCACCTTTAAGTAATAGTGGTCGCGTCACGACTGTTCCGAATTAAAAATTAATGCTTTATCGACCGACATTCCGAAACAACGGATACTTTAACTTTCAATTGGATTATTTCCATCGGTTTTATGAAACAGTGATGCTTTGTTGTGTTACCATAAAAACCTGTTCTGGATTCAATTTAGTTAGTGATCCGATCTGGGATCATTAATAATGTCGCAACGGGTAAAATGGTTGCAACAGTTATCTCCTTGCTGTGTGGTTGACTTTAGTCGAACGGCCTTTGTTGCGATTTGCAGGCGTGAGTCGGGTTGTCGAGATGGATCGCTGTCTATTCATCTTGCTTGTATATCTTAAATAGATATTGGGTTAACTTAACCTAAAATAACAGACTGGCTTGTTGCAGTTATTTTGTCAGCAAAAAGCGTTCGGTTTCACTTTTAATGGTGTAATTACAACATGGATTGTGCAGGCAGTTAGGGGAAATCTACTATTTAAAAGATTGTCACTCTATTTCAATTTGTTGTTTTAGAGCCATTTTATTCAATTAATAAAGAATGCAAATATAGCGTGACAGTTTGGACTCATTCCTGCCCTAAAGGCCGAAGAAGAAAAAAATAAAGAAAAGTATGGAGAGGACCTTTGCTCAGTAGTGAAACAGCGTAGTTCAAGAAACTTGTGAATTGAATTGAATATCGCATCATTTTTTTCCACTCAATTTTATCAAATCTTTTTCCATTACTGTATTTGTGAAGTAGGACTTAGATACTTGTCCCACCGCCGACGATCAGCGAGCAGCGAGTAGAGCTAGAACCTAGATCCGAGTTGGTGAGCAGAGAGAAACGAGTGTGTAGTTTTGATAGGTCTACCGCTCGGCTTGTAGCGAGTGGTTTTGTGCGAAGGGCTATTACTAGCACCACTCGCTCGTGCGTTCAGTCCTGCACGCATTGGTTGGTTGATCTCTCGGCGTGAGTTCTGACCGCCAAGCGAGCATCGCCGAACGAGTATCGCTGAGCGAGTATTATATATCTTTGATAGCTCTTGTAGCTGCGACAAACTTGCTAGCATTGTGAACAGCCAGCGATCACTATTAATATACTTATGTGTTCCTTTTATTGACACGGGATCTATATCTTTTGTTCGTTTCTTTAGCGAGAAAATAGTCGATAGCTAATGGGTACGTCGCCGGCGGTGGGACAAGTGCCTCAGTCCGCGGTATGAAAAGCGAAAGGAAAAAATAATTATAATCTGATTCCGGTCCTTTAAGTCAGAGGTACTCGGGTCAGACTAAGCGCCTTACTCGCTCCCACTTGACCGCAATGTGCTGTTGTACGGATTTACGGTGGACTTAGAAGTGTTCCGTAAAATATGAGGTTTTCAGCCTTGTGTTTTAATTTTTACGAGGGGAGGAAATTGCTTTCTGGTTTTAGAAGGATTTATAAAAGGTAGATTGCAGCCTATTTTTAAGAGAGGCTCGTTTTGTTTTGGTTTCGTTGAAAATGGAAAATAGATAAAAAAAAAGTCGTAGTTTCGTAGCTCACTGCTAAAATAAGTAACAACACCTGCGCTTCTATTTTTAGAAGGATTTATACGAGGTAAATTGGAGTCTATTTTAAGTATAAGGAAATCAAATGTAAAGCTGTAGACAGACGGCCCGCTCATGAGAGAGAAAAGAAAGAAAGAAAGAAAAAGAAAAAAAAAATGTGTTTATTTGTCACATAAAGGACCCAAAATTTTTGGTTTTTCCTTAAAATAAACCCTGCGCCCTGCTGAGTGGACTGCGCAGTCGGTTAGCAGTTTCGATGCAGTTATTCAGATATGTTATGTATATCAAATGCAGTGCAGTTGAAATGCAATCCGTCTTTCAAGAGCCTAATGGTGGCCGGTGGCCCACTGCTAAAACAAGTAAAAGTATAAAACCTACATTTATACCTACTATTACCTACTTCTTCTTCGTTTGTCGATGGCAAATACGGTTTACCTACTTAACAACAATAATAAAGAAACCTATTTTCTGGCAGACACACAATACAATTAAACTCTTACCCCATTGATTCTCACGACACGAAAATACAATTCAACAGAACTAATTGGTTCTTAAAGAATCAAAACAAACAAGTAATAAAACCCCATCTTTACCATCGTCGTCAGTTAGTAGTCACACTATCCATAAGTGTCTCCTTACTGAACCCAATCCTTACTAATAGCATTAAAATGGATTCCACCACAAAGGTTTCACGTACAATCTGTTACACCAAAACGTTCAAATTTGAATAAGCCGACTATAGGATTATTAACTTTTAACTAACTATAAATGTCACCATAGAAGGCACAACCAGGCTGCTAAATTTTGTACAAAATTTTAACGAAACTGCCTCGTTGTCCTTGTCGCAAGCTCTATTGTTGAGCATGAGTTCGGGGAAATTTTATTGGATTTTTACATCTGGAATTTCACGGAAACAACCCAAAGTCTGGACTTGTGCCCTATTTATAATATTGGGCTTAAACATATGGGGGTCAAAACAATTTTTTTAAGAAAAAAAGAAATGGAATGATGTAGAAACTTTTCAATATTTTTATTGGTCTTCGAAGTTGTCTCCGTTTCTTTCTAAGCACCGTCGCAAGCCATGGAACCATTTACTGAAGCAGTGGGCCCTCTTTTCTTTAGGGATCTCTTCCACGCCTTTTTCAAAATCTGTAGTCACCGTAGAAGGACATCCTTCTCGCGAACCATCAGTGAGGTTGCTTCGCCCACGTTTAAACTCCTTAAACCAGTTGTAAAAAGTGCCAAGGGATGGGACTTCGCCATGAAACGCTAATCGAAGTCTATCATAACACTGTTGTTGAGTAAGACCGCAACGAAAGTCGTATTAAATAATTGATTCTCAAGTCAAATCCATTTCGACGCACGACAGACACTTATAAAATTACCGCATATGAATTCATTACACATTTTCAGATTTCCAAAGAGTTCCTAGTTCGAAATTTAAATAAATTTTTCATTGGCTGCTTTTCTTACTGACCTAATCTAAAAACTTTCATTGCAGATTTTGGGTGCAGTTTTTCACAGATGGCCAGAGTGAAAAGACATTAAATCAAGATTAAATCTGATCAGTTTTAATGTTTCTTTTTTATTTTTTTATTTAATGCACTGTGCTTGCTATCATATAAAAAAAGAAGATTTGTGTCAACTAGATGTGCCAGGAGACTTGTCGACTTCATTTATTTTTATTGTTCTCATGATGGCATAAACTCTGACACTGACACTATTTAACTTTCCACGTAAGTGTCGAAACGTGGGTATACTATAAGGACACCTCTATCTAACCTTCGAGAATATAGGCGAGAAGTTACGTAAATGTACGTAATATAAACATACTGACGAATAACCAAACTGTTAAATTTTGAGCAAAATTTTAACGAAACTTTGCCCAACATTTACGCAACGGATTTCTATTCAATTGTTCTAAAGTTCGGCGCTAATAAAGTTAAATGGACTTGACCCTTTTTTGATTGAAAGTGCTAATGTTAGCAGCTGGTCCGTAACTGTTCATTTAGATTCTCTGTTGCCAGTTCTTAGACCTTATAGAATTCGCTGGCCTTAATTGAAAAATAGCTTGTGAAGTATAAAGTAATATTCTGCTACAAAATCCTATTAATCATTGTTCTTTAGTCTAGCTAAAAATAAAAACTCTTTTTATTTGTTCGCTCGAGTATAGGGCCAGATTTAAAAAAAAATAGGTTAAACACAAAAAGAATTTCTCTTTGGTGGTATGATGTTCACCGGGTCAGCTAAGTTATAGATACTTTTAATATTTGTAATAATACTTCTATTATTTGTAATGATAAACAGCTCGAAGGTAAAAATCTTAGATTATTAACTTTTAAACAACGATGTACGAGTCTCGAATAGGTATCATTTCGTGTTTATTTCAGTTTAAATTTTGTGAAAAAGAAGTATTTGAAAGAAAAGATTTGTGTTTCTTGCATATTAATATTGCCTACCTTTTCAATTTTCAAGCTTCAATGTTGCCACGTTATCTCTTCAATCTTTACGTTCACTCGTTCACTCAGTAGTGCTGTGCGGATACAGCAGATAACTTCAACAGGTTGCCGTATTGCTATTGTACGTATTGGGCTATCTCTTTGTGCCATAAATAAAGTAGTTTGGCAAACAAGGGCATAGAGGTGTCGCCATAAATATGGGACAGTAAGGCAAAGTGGAACTCCCAAATCTAGATTCAGGATTTTTGATTCAGGTGGAGCAATTTCTTGTAACTTTTAAGGTGCATATCGCACCGCCCAATTTGTTAAGTTATTCAAAAGAGGAGGTAACATTTCTCACCATCTCTTCACTTCTGTAAATAGTATGAAACAAAGTTGCAGTCTAACTATACGTAGCTTACTTCTTCTAAACTACGCAACTGATTTAAATAACGTTTGCCACTTATACAAAGAGCGATAAATAAAGAAAGTTTTCACCGAAGTCCGAAGCCGGGGCGGCTAGCTAGTACTGTATTTTTGCGAAAATGTAAAATTATACAGAATAGCATTCCTATACAAAAGCACTAAACAGTTCCCAGCAGTAAATCATTCACAAAAGCTGCAGTAATGACACTGAAGAGACAAGAAGCTTTCACTAAAAGTCCACTAAGAACAAATCAAAAGCAACATTCATACAATTCAAAGTAGAGAAGATAACATTCACACCATCCGTCTACTAAGCTGATTTACCGGGGTCTTACACTGTCTGCCAACCTAGCCACAATAAAAGACCCAGTCACAGCTTTAAAATAATTCAGACTTCAACTGCAAGCGTGCTTTCTGTGAGGGCACCAGTGATTAAATATAACCCTTTTGAGATTTATAAGTGTTTATTTCAGACATAGAACTAGTCATAGGAATCTCGCCTTTGTATCCAACCTTAATAAATGTTGTTTGTAAGCAAATGTATTGTTACACGAGAAGGAACCTATATGAAAAATGTATGGGTATCTTGCTAAGGATAGCATGACTTTGATACAGAGTACAAATAGTGCAAATCATAACGTGCGTGTCTGAGTTAATGGTTCCTTGGAAGTGTTCCAATATACATGATTGACGGAAGAAGGTTGTGTTTAGTTTACCTAATAGGCAGTTCTGTTTGTTTACGCGTCAAGCCGTACACTTCTGCCACTAAATATGGCCGTTCACCGGCAGATTTTGTAACGATAATGTAACTGGTGATCATTATGATGTTGAATAAAACCTCTTAGCTTACTTTAGCTCTCACAAAGCCGACAAGGGGCCCCATTTACCCGGGAGTCATACACCGTGCGCTGCTTAAATAATGTCCAGCCGCACTAATTATGCCGATATTTATTATAAACTAAAACAATGTCTATGAAAGTAAATCTCAAATGTCAGCTGCTAACGGTATCAGGTAGGTGCTTATTATAATTCGTTGCGCACTCAACTGCTATCGAAACTATTACATTCTTAACAAGAAACAAAACTATACTGGATAAAAGTAAGTGGTAGCTGCATAATTTGTCAATGATTACAAAGAGTTCAATCTGCGGCAACGGCTTGAGACCATAAATCATAGGCGCAGTATTGTTGGCGGGCGGACACACGACAGATATTACGAAACTACAAGTTTGCCACAAAGCTCTGAACAAGGCTGTGGCTGAATGGCAGGCCCTAATTAACTGTCAAGTAATTCGACATTACAAGAACCATTCGGTCAATACCGTTTTGGAATATTTTTCATGTTAACCGGCAATTAACCATCGATTTTATACTAACGTGTAACGGACAAGCCATTACCGACTCAACCTTTGTCCGTTCATAATCAAGCTAGTTCGGTCACAGTGATTAGAGCATTGTCAGATGGTGCTCCCAGCGAACGTTACCAAGATGTTGCGCAGGCGACGACGATCGGATCGCGTTCGCACGCATATTACGAGCTCGCTCGGCCGCGGGCGATACAGCGACCTAACAGTACAACGGCCCTCGTGATTAGACGCCCCACGATAGCGCCCATTGTCGGTACACGATCGGCTCTTGTACGTCTTGAAATTGCGGAAATGGACACGGCCAGCACCCACTACATGCTAGCGGGACATTTCAATTGCAGTCCCCTGCCTTCGGGCAGTATAACACATGGGATAGATTCGGCGAGGCCAATTTATAAAGCCCTTTAGCGGTTCGGTTTTATGCTTTGACTTGCCTTTGAATGTCTCATCCAATGCCGTTATTGCTCTGTGAAAGTTCTACGTTAAGGATTTTATGTATTTGGAGACTTTTTATGTGAAATCTACCGTTAATTTTAAAATCCTGTCCTCTACAAACACTTTTTATATAATACGACACCGTCTTCAGCTTTGTTAAAGTCAATCAGTAGCCCAAGCACGAATATCAAACGATTTCGAATCGACAAAGTATCGAGGCCTCGATTCGATAACAGAGTCTGTCGATAGTAGGCAGCACGAAGCACATTCGAAGCACTATCGAACACTCGATTCGAATTCGAAGGTGACGTCATACTAATGTAAATAGGGACGAGCCATAGTGAGCAAAATGAACGATTGTTGAATGGATAGTGCGTTCGAAAACTAAATCAAGTTGATTATATTTTTTTCACCTTTGATTAAACGTTTTATTATTATTAAATTTAAATAAAACTTAATGTTATATAAAGAAGAGACCCAAAGTTAATTATTAGACATTATAAAGTGGCATTATCTTCGACAATATGACAGAGTTTTGGAAATTTGATTTAAAAAAAATCCGGGTTCCGAACGCACCCACTTGACTTCCGACGCGCGACGGCGCCAAGCCAAGGCTAAGTTTGTTTATATTTTGCTACACTTCCACAGCAAAAGTATCTTTCTTTTCTTATCTTAAATAATTAAGTGGTTATTTGTGAATATTAATCATTATGAGAACCAGTCAAACACAATATGAAATGATGGTTGAATTCATGGAAGCGTGAGTAAACACTTTTAATAAGTTTGAGTGGCATATAAACTTTAGTGTGAAGTGTTTTAAAGTGCAATGCTATTTCTATTCCAGAAATGGAGATTTGTCTAAACCTTCAGGCGGCCCACGAGGCCGGAATTTTATACAAATGAAATGGAAGGAACTCACAAATAAATTGAATAGTGAAGGCACAGGCGAATCTAGGTCTGAGGAGAAATGGCGGAAGGTATGTTAACTCAAGTGACGCTATTTTTTTTGTTGTTGGGGCACTTGAATTAAGTCACTCTTAAGTCTCTGCTTTAAGTACTTATCCAATATCTTTCCTGAGAATTCCTGCTTAAATTATTGTTGTTTAATTCAAGGTGTGGAGCGATTACAAAAATAATTGCAAGAAGAAGTGTGCCAAAATTAATAGGGCCGTTAGTGGCACTGGTGGAGGGCCAGCACTCCAATTAACCTTGACCGATTTAGAAAACCAAGTCATGCAGATAATTGGAGTGCAAGCAGCTACTGGCATGGTGGTGGAAGAAGCAGGGTTTCAACAGGTTAGCTTACTTTTAAAATTTGTTTTTTTTTTTATTACCTAGTAGGTAATTAATTTTTTTTTTCAGGCTGCTGAAATTTCCCAACCATCAGAGATGATAGTTCCTGATGCACGTGACGATGATAATGAAATAGGTAAATATGAATATTACTTTTATAATCATTAATCGATTAATATTTAGTATCTTGTGGTAACGTATGTTTATGCATCCCTAAATTACATAAAAGCATCATCATTTTTATTCAATCAAATCTTGAAAAATAGATTATTTATATAAAAATCCCATTATACACACATAAATGTCACATTACACAGTAAATGTTTCTATAAGAATTCAAGTTTCGGCTAATAAGAAAAACGACTACTCCAATCAACTTTAATATATGTTTTACAGATTGGAACATTCCGGGCATGAGTAGCCAGCCAACAGTGGCTCCTCCTCCACCACCGAGTCCACCAGATGAAACCCCAGCTCTCCCATCAACTGAGGCTCATCCTCCATCTTCTCAAGAAGAAGAGACATGGAAACCACCACCACAAAAAAAGGCTAAGAAGGATTTAGGATTAGGAAAAATGTTTTTAGAAGCGGATAGAAAGGCAAGGGAGTATGCTAGAGAGCGTGATAGGGCCTATGAAGAATTAGAGAAAGAGCGGTTGCAGATTAGGAGAGAGGAATTGAGAGTTAGAGAATTAGAGATGCAAGAAAGGGTGAGACAGAGAGATGATGAATTGCGATTACAGGCTCAATGGTTGGACTTTATGAGAGAGGCTATGGAAGTTTTTGTAAGGTTTATGGAAAAAAAGTCTTAGGTTAAGATTATTTTTTATTAACTAATATAAATGTTCTATTTTTTAACATTATTAATAAAAAGTAAAGTAATGTGTGTAATCTATTAATTCTATCTACTAAAATATTCCTTATCGCCCTTCCCCTAATTAAGTCATCTCCTCCATTTTCCTGAAAAAGATGGTCAGAAAAAGATAAAGGCATGTTTTGGAGTTCTGCTGGTTCCGGTTCAGGTACGTTAAATTTTAGAGCTAAATTATGCAACACACTGCACGCAGTAATGATTTTTGCACATTTCTCGGGTCCATAGTGGAGTGTGCGATCTTTGCATAAGCAACGCCATCGGTTTTTTAATCGACCAAAGGTATTTTCAATAACCACCCTCGTCTTTCCATGGACTGCTGTGTATTTGTATGCTGGAGTCCCCTCAGCAGCATCCGGAATTGGTGTCATTAACCAGGGACGTTGTGGATAGCCTGAATCACCTGTAAATATTCAAAACTTGTCATTCCCAAATTGTTTTTATCATAGGTAAACTAGCTGACCTAGCGAACTTTGTGTCCCTATATTTTTTTACCCGATTTTTCAATTATTTTACTTAAGTAAAAACCGTGTTCTGACTGAAACAAATACAACCAACAAAGAATTATCCAATTTACTATTAGTATACTCGTTTGAAAATTATGCGCCTACATTAGATTATAATTACATACATTTGGCTAATCATTTTTATTTATTTATGTAAATGGATGAATTTACTTGATTGTTACTAACCTAATAACCATACACGTTCATTATTTCGATGTAACTCCTGCATGTAGTTATTAGCCAGGCTATTTTCCCATATGAAAGCATCGTGGGTTGCTCCTCCATATTTTGCATTCACATTTAAAATTCTGCAGTCACTTTCACATATCTAAAATAAAAATAAAACCATTATTAGGTACACTGGTATACCTTAATAAAGTGGTAGAATACATAATGCTATTATGTAATTAGTTGTGCACAGTCACAGACCTAGATACAAAAAATAAATGCTTACCATTTGTACATTTAGTGAATGAAAATGTTTTCTACAATAAAATAAATGTTCAATTTCTTTACTGGGTGTAAAAATATGGAAATGGCATCCATCAATGCATCCTATAACTCCAGGGAAACCGTACTTCGCAAAAAAGCTGTAAGACAATAATAAATAAACAAAATAAATGATTTTATGTATAATAATATTTAGATACAGGATAATTTTTTTTTACAAAAAAAAAAAATCTTACATTTTCCCTAATAGATATTGCAATGTTCATACTTACTTGC
This sequence comes from Orthosia gracilis, assembly GCA_947562075.1. Taxonomy (NCBI): domain Eukaryota; kingdom Metazoa; phylum Arthropoda; class Insecta; order Lepidoptera; family Noctuidae; genus Orthosia; species Orthosia gracilis. The sequence continues at coordinate 34,241,509 of OX387266.1, forward strand.
TTTTTATTAGGTCTCTATCAGCTCGAGTACTTGGGAACCGTATAAAGGTGTTAAGGATTGCTGGAGTTACAAGAGCATCAGTGACTTCCTTCACGCATTTGCTCACTGTTGTTTGGCCCAAATATTTAGCCATTCCCACTATTCGCTGATAAGACCCAGTGGCATAAAAAGATAATGCACAAAGAACCTGTAACATAAAATATTTATTTGATTTTAAGGATGTAACAATTAACTATTAGCTTTATAGATATTTTGTTTTATTAAATACTAAATAGGTAAGTTGTAGTTAGGTATTGAAATACAAGTAGAAGATATTGAATAGGTATAATTATGTAACATATAAGTGGGTACCTTAAGTTCTAGACTGATTCGAGAACTCGATGTTAATGATGTTTTTTGTTGAAGTTGCTCACAGAGGAACATAAAAGCTTCTTTATTTAGGCGATATCTATTTTTAAATTCGGTTTCATTTATGTCCAGTGGGTTAATTCTATTCCTAAGTTTTGCTCTGCGCGTAATTTCTCTATAGGTATTGTTAAAAAAAACATACAAGTAAGTAACTCAAATCTTTTTCAAACACATTAATTCTATAGGTACGCAAATAAATAAAATAAGATTCATGTACTTACCTTGTTTCTCTTGATTGATATCCATCATTTTCTAGTAAATTTGCCGCCAGAAAATAATATACGGTACTATGTTCATACAGTGGCGGTCTTTGCATTTTAAATTATTTTGGAGCTGTTAATAATTGTTCCAATAACTAAACAATAATTTTACAACTTTAATTCACAAAACTAACTCTAAACAAAACATAAACACGGTTAAAACTTTACTTTAACGCTTTTCGAAACCTTTCTCACCGACTATTTTCAAGTGAATAATGTTTCGAGCATACTCGATAGCCAGCCTTCGAGAGTTTACATTACCGTACGTCAAAACAATGTTCGTGCTATCAAAAATCTCACAATTGTTTATAAGTTTCGAGTTTCGTTTACCATGTCGATACGATTTCGATTCGAAAGCGCGCTAAAATCATTCCTGCTGCCATGTTTTGTTTCCTTTTACGCCCGATAGGGGCGCTGTACAATTCTCATACAAATGTTACTCGATTTCGATACGAATAACTTTTCGCAAATATTCGTGCTTGGGCTACAGTTTGTCAGAGACCCTTAATGGTTATCGAAATCACGCTTGCTCGGTCCCTAGAGTAATTTATAACAATCCCATATCAATTTAAGAGCCTTCAACATCTTTAAATTGTTCGATAGTCGTAAAGGTTTGACATGAACATATTAGTAAGCGTCAAGTGTCCTTGTTTATGAGGTGCCTAATGAGAAATGCCATCGGTTGAGAGGAGAGATAGGCTTACAAAGCACCGCTTAGCTTAGCTCAGCTTTGGTTGTGCCGGCAGATATTTGAAGAAAGAATCGTGGAAGTAATTATGTCAACGAACGTCATTTGTTTCTGTATTTAAAAATGTCTGAGTAAGAAAGTATTTAAAAATAGAACACATCTGTAAAGTTCATAGGTCTATCGCGGCAGGATAGACGTATGCAGTTAAGGCTCGAAGGAACAATCTAGGAAGGTAGACCCCGCGGTGGATGCTATTGCTCAATTGCCTCTCGCAGGCTCGGGAATGCCTCGCAATCGATACAGCTGGAATCGGCAATATCTCAATTCCGACACTGAAATGCAATTTTGCCGGCTTTACTTTACTAATAAACTATCAATTATAATTATAAGTTCTATAACTGACGTGATTTGGCAGTTAACTATCGATAAATTAAGTCTTGACACAAATTCCGGGGCAATTATATCGAATTTATAAATGGGCATAAACACAATCCGTCGAAGGATTTTCCTAAGGCTCAAAATTAACAAATGATATGTTTTCGTTCCTGCCACCGCTCAGACCACTTTTTCATAGAGAAACAAAAATAAAACTAAAATATTTACACTCAGACATGGTCAACAAAAACTCCCACACCATCAGAAACAATCAATCTTCGGAGCACTGAAAGGAGCCTCAATCAAAACAGAATACTGAGAAGCTGGGGCCGGATAAAGGGCCCTATAAATCATAAAATCAAGCCTCCATTCAAAGCGGTTTATTTGGGCGAGAATAAAAAAAACGTTTGACCCTACGTTCCTTTGAGTATTGTTAAATGTCAAGACCCGAGGGTGCATCTCCAATTTGTCCTAAATTCGAATAATAATCAAAGGCCCAATGTTATTTATGGGCTCATTAAAATTTCGATAATCACAACAGTTTTTATGCGTTAGAAAAACACTTTTTTCTTCAACACCAGAGAGAGCAGGGCGAGTGTCGGTATTGGAATGCAGTATCATTCGTTTATTACGATGCGTAGGACGTTTTTAATTGGATATCATTTTTATTCAGTAAGTAATGACATTAACTTTAACTGTATCTACAACTTAAATTGTTACAAATCTAATAGCTATTGGAATGATTACGTAACATTTTATGTATATTTTATATTCGATTGTAGTGTTAATGTTTATAAAGTGGGAACCGATGCAATTTACGACTTGGTTGGATTTGTCTCCAAATACGCGTGAGTTTCGGTTTAAATATTTATATACAAAAGCGGTGTGGAAGTTGACCCAAGATAATAAAGTTAAACATAATATCGTAAACGTCACGGACACTTACCGGTTATAGCCATTACCGAAGAGACTGGCATATCATCGCATCATGGAAGCAAATCACTTTGTCCTTAAAATTCAATGAAAAAGGCGGGACGAAGGCAAAGTGGTGGGCAAGTTGGCGTGCATTGTTTTATTATGTGGTGTTATCAGCGACTCCGGCGCCGCTTCCACGTCCCTAGCCCGAGCACACACTGCCAAGACTGCGCGATAACCTCATGTCACCGTGTTACAACTCAGGTTCAACGTGATGACATAAAATGTCGCCTTGATTTCCGAGTTACAAAGAATTTTAAACGCGACATTTGTAGTCATTAAACCTTTTATGTGCTCGAGGATTTAACTGTCACGGTTTCAGTTAAAGGTGTCCAACGGTTTATAAAGCATTTTTTAGATATGAATGGAAATATCAACAACAATCCTTGGCATATGAAAGTAAACACATCACTACAAAAACCTTCAAACTACACTAACACACTTACAACGATACAAGATTTTGATCTCACAATACCCAATTTAACACTTCCAAATCTCCCGATCCTATCTGTACCCAATTTATTCTTCTAAGTTGTCGTTAATCGCTAACGCTTGTGCCTGTGACAGTGGGCTGTTCGGGCGCACACTCGATTAACCTATGCTCCCGCGCCGATGGGGCACCACCTGACCCCACTCAATTACATTTTTGCCCCAAACAGGTACTAGTGATTGATCTACTTCGAGTACACCGTAATGGAATTTGTTAAACCATGAACTTTACGTAAAAGAAAGAGGTGAAGGGTGAAAATGGTTTGTTTTTGCGAAACATTTGAATGAACACTGAATTAGATTTTAGTATCTACTGCTGAAGTCTTTTATTACACAAGGTTCTTAAAATAAAGGTCGTGAAAATCATAAAAGCTTCATACGCTTTACGCGCTAAACGACAACAACAAAGTTAATAATAGAATCATAAATACAGAAATAGAATACAATAATCTAACTTTCGTTTTTTAACTTTAGTACACGCCATTCCATTCCCCGTACTGCCTTCAATTTAGTTTCATACTCTCCATGACTTGTTGGTTCTTTTAATAGAATTACAAAATAGAATAAGTTTTAGACGACAAGAGAATATGTTAGTAGTCTGAGCATAATTATTTTGTTGAAAAGCATTGTGAAGCTTATCATAATCCTGTAGGTCACTGCATATTCTTTGCTTCAATCTCATGCCTAAACCGTAGCGGAGGTCAGAGTGCACATTGTACCTGCATCATTCTTAGAAGTGAACAGTTGTCCGTTATTCCGTGCGCTCCATATTGAGCCATAACCGAGATAGCTTTATGGTGATTTGATACCATTCGCTTTGAAATTGGCGTTTAGCGTTCACAAGTGTAAGTATTAAGTTCCGGAACGGAATGGAACGAATCGTCTAGCAGTCCCTTAATACGTTTGTTGTCAGTGCCAATTGCAATACGGACTTGCAGAGCATTCCGCGGAATGATTACAAGCTACAATGGAAATATAAATTTTCTTAATACATTTGCATGTGAAAACTTAATAACATGCGCATTGTAATATATTATTACGAAGTTCATTAGAGCTTCACATGCAGTTGTATGGAAATTAGTCAAACAATTGCGAAATTAACTTTAGCCTACATTCACTCACGAGGCTTTTATTCTTTGTAAATGATATCTCAAATTCTAATCAAATGAGCGGCTAGACAAACACTGACATGACGGCACAGAGGTTAAACACCGAGACGCGAGCTCGGATTCAAATAAAAAGATCCGCGCTCTGTCAGCGAATCACGAATAAAAACACTCGATAGGGAATAACAATGAAGTGTTTACATGTAATATTCCACGTAACGACGTATCCGTCGAGGGAAACGATATTTGCGTTGCATAAATGCAAGACGAGGAACCCCGACCCTGACCGCAGGGCGTCGACCCTGCGCGTGACACTTGGGTTCTCTATCGATCACGACTCCGGATCGCTCCATCGGACCATCGACTCGGTATTTTTGTGCGCATCTCTTATCTGATCGAGTTTCGATCGAGTTTGGATCCCGGGCCACGAGCAAGCGTGACTTAGAGTTTTCCCGCGCACTGCCTGCCGAAACCAATCACAATAACTAACTGTTACCTTTTTGTATTTTTAGTACCGTAGGCATGTCTTTCCTCGATAGTATCGACGTATCGTAAACGTCACTATATTTGGTAATACACCTTTGGACGACCTCAAGGCTTACTACCTGCATGAGCGCTACATAAAGCAGCCTTTGAACCAGAGCTATGGAGGGTAGAGGTAAGGAGAACGATCTCTCTGTAAGTGTAGGCACTAAACATATTATTTTTTCTAACTCGGCATACTTCAATCCGTTAACAACTGCTACATTCGTACCGTGCCATTTGCCTACGCTAGCGCCATTTTGGAGGATTTTTGAAATATCATTTAGTGTATAAAGCTCGACAGTTTTTCAACTTTCGTTCCAGATGAGATCGTTCTTCTTACCTCTAACCTCCTTAACCAGGACCAAAGACCGTGAAGAAATAAAACAGCTGCTCCTTTTCTTCTTTTTGTCATCGGCTATAAATGGCAGACACAGACAACTTTATGTAAGAACGTGACTGGCTGATTATCTAAAATAGATACGTCGTTTAAAAAAGATCCAATATATCATATTTGACAACAATAGATTGTAATAATAACGTTGATATGAATAAAAACCTCGCTTCGGTGTCAAAGGTCGAAGATATAACAAGTTGAAAGAATGGCGCGACCAATTTCGAAGGCATTATAGTAATTATTATTTGTAATCATGATTTATGGCTTTTGCTTCCTTGTTTTAATGTCAATTCGAAGTTAAATTAGCTTTAAGTCCATAACAAGACATTAATCTTTTTTTCTACAAAACACCTTAAGGTTCCCCTAGTTGACGGCACGAACTATTTTGTGCACGTGGTTAAAATGCATACTATCTCATCCGACAACACGTGCGATAGGAGCCTAGATATCATGAAAAAACGACTAAATGTATATTTTCAAAATAAAATTATTTGCATTGTAGAATTACTAATCTATTCCTGTATGGAGGCCGTTTTGCAATTTTCCTTCTTCTTATGATATTTATTACCGCCCAAAGATGCGTCAAAATTATTGCTGAAATATGAAACTTTCGACGCTTACAACTTTCAATTTTTTTTTTTCTTTTATTTCGATACAGGGCTAGATAATGATGAGACAAATTGATATAATTTTATTTTGAACATACATCGTCAAACAGTGGAGTAATCGCCAGACTACGTTTGTATGGAAGAATGATCGACTAGTGTAACCTTAAGATAGGCTTGCCTTTGACATCAGTCCCGGTTTTTGTTTAACGGAGCATGAAGACATAATATGCTAGGGCTTACCTTAATGAGATGTGGGTTTATACCGAGTGAAGAACTCGGATATTTCACTGTAATCCTTTTTAATCTACTATCCAATAACCATAAAGGATTTTAGCAGCAATTTTAAGACCGTTGATAAGAACCTCTTTAGCAATTCCTTCTGTATTTTATCTCAAGTAGGTCCTAGTTACATACTAAGCCAGTCAAAAGTCAAGTTCCTTTAAGGCTTAGTTAGACTATACGGGCTCCATAAGGATAAAAGGAGAGGTTAGACCAAACATATCGCAAGATCTGCCGATGGTATCCTGCCTAAACTAAGCACCGCCCTTAGAAGCGCACTCGCAAGTTATTCGCTTCAACTCGCACACGTCATTTAGATACGCTTTCGATACTAATCTTAGAATTTTACTTTGCATATTTTTTAGCTTAACTGTAGGGAAATATCTTTATCTTTTATAAAGTGTGAAACGAAAAGTGCTTTGAGATTGTTGTTTAGGATTCTGTTATTTTGCAGGAGAGCGCCTTGCTTAATGGTTCTGCATAATATTATATTTATGTAGCTATAGAGTGATCCCGTAATCTTTGTTTCAATTTTCAAGGTTCGGTTATTATGTCTTTGGAATTACACTTACTAAGTAAGTACAATCGAGAAGGTCATTGATCTTAACTGGCTTGAAAAATAATTCAGTCCACAGTCGGTCGTGCAAATTAGTAGATGCCTACGATTGGAAACTAGACCACATAAATAAGTAGTTGCCATTAGTGCCGAAACTATTGTTACACGTCCGTAATGTATTATTAATGTGAAACATAATGATAATTCACACATACCGCCGCTGCTATAAATCCGAGTTGATTGCAGCCTAGCGTGCATTACACCGTTACGAACAATATAACCGACGACATTCACACCGATACGCACAAGATGTACGAACAACGTCTATAACCAGCGACGCCCACACAATCTACTCTTTCGACACTCAAATAAGCCATAAATTATAATTTTAAAACACGTCTTGCGCCGGAGCATGCGTGCGTCCTATAATAAATGAGCCCATTGCAACTTCATAAACATTTCAATGGCACGTTGTCTCTAATGCGACCAATTGATAGATGAATATGGCTCTGCTGGATACTTTTAGTTCTTGACAACTTCCCGAGGATGCAAGCCATAGTTGTATTTTATACTGAGGTCAAACAAGCCCCTGAAGCCGTTAAAATGATTAGTTGCCTGCATGCATCACCGTCATCTTTGATGGACCCGATAATCTCGTGCAGTAAAATAAACAAAAAACAATCACGCATCGTAACAATGAACATTACACATACAACAGGGTTAGTTCGCAATATAAATAGTAGAAAAGTTATGACTTTCTCATACACACTATAAAGTTTTATTGAGTTCATTGCAGACAAAGTATGCTAGTCATATTCAATAACAACAATTTACAATCGTATGGGTGGCATTTAACGTAGCGATGGGTTTAGTACTAAAGCAAATATAAGTTGTATGGGAACAATGCCCCGGGCGGAGTGACCGACCGGCTCGCCTCTTGTCCATTGATTGTACCTTACGATGACAAGCTCACGGTATCGCAAATAAGTATTTATTGCAGCCACACAAGTGCTCCAAGATGTGAAGCTTTGTTTGTGGAAGTGCTTGTAACGAGGCCCAGGATCGAGCAAACCAAGTTGTTTGTGTTGCAACTACGGACTTAAATTCATATTCAGCTCTTTGAAATGCATAGCTGCTGTCGGCGAAGCGAATAGATTAAAATTGTTTGTTTGGTAATTCCTCGTTTTTATTTGACTCTATAGATAGAACATTCATCTTTGCTTAAACAGCCTGATGCACTCCTTTAACAAGGTCTGTGACCTCTGTATGTATATTGGATAGTGCTCATGTACTTCTAACTTCTAAGCTTCCTCCAATATTAATGTTTCCAATATCAAGGTCTATGATCCCTGTATAGTATTCACTTTTAAATTCAATGCATTGTTTATTTATTAACTCTTCCTTGTTACTCCATAAAACTTCAGACATACCAGTATACTGCACCCTGTTTCGTTATATATTCGAATAGATTTGTACCTATATTTACGACTCCTGCTACCTTGCTTCCTTGAGCTCATATTTTATGTTTCTTGAAGCTTATAGCTGGAGGTTTGTAACCGCTATAAACTTCCGTGCCTCCACCAATTTATCTTCATTTCCGAGAATAATACTGTCCCAGTTATTCCAAAGCCTATTACTATCGAATAAAGATATCTCGTTTACACTTAGACGTACAAAGCAGTTGCAAAGTCATCGTGAACAAGTGCCGTTCGTGTGACTGTGTCGATACTAAAAAGGTACAATAATGCCCACCAAATACGACTGCTACACGATTATTAGCGGATCAGGGGTCAACAGATTCGTATCTATAACCAGGGCTAATCTTACAATCTCTTTGCTGTTAATAGCATTCGGTGGTACAAAGGAACATGGATTTGGAGAAAAAAATAGAAGAATCTTCCTTTACAATGTTGTTTTACAGTCTCATAATTAGTCAGCACATTCTGTTCGTTTGTCGTCGTTACTGTTACTGAAGATTTTGTAATAGTTGTTATGTTTGTTAACCACTCATCCAGCTACAATTTTTAGGTTAAGTGCTTCAAGAGTTTAATTCGCTGGAGTGTCTTCAAATGTTTCTGTAACCTTCTTTCAACGCAAGTGCACTCCAATGTACCTGGTAATGTTTGCCTTCATTTGTTAAGTTTATTAGCCACTTAATCCGAATCAAGTAGCAGAAATTAAAATGAAATCGAAGCCATTTAGAACTCATAACAGATGATTACTATCATATGCAATGCAATCATTAGGTTTAAGACCACAGCTTGCAGGTACAATTAATTTTAAAGCCAAGCTGGAGTCTTGGACATTTCCTTACTTAATACACGAATACACTCAAATACAGCTACAGAAATCAAGCAAAATGGAACGATGTAATTGTTGCCCTAAGGTCAACGTGTGTAGGGAGATAGCTCACGTCGGCTACTGCATACTAGCGGGCGACCCGGGTTCGGCCGCGCATTCCTTCTTAGGCTTAATAATACACATGACTTGGACGTAACGATCCAACTCGAAGGCTCGTTAACTATTCTCGTAGATTCGTGTTCAATTTACCTGTAGTGCTCTGGTATTTTGTAACGTAACATATTATTTTATATATGGACATATACAGACGTGTGAGGAATATAATGTAGATGATAAAAGTCAAACGAATACTGAGGTTTTTTGCAGCATTTGGGAGTTAGAACTTGGTATAAAAAAATTAAAGTAGTTTTTTGTTCAATTTATGATCCTCTTTCTTATTCTTTTCTAGTATCGTGGGACCCCGGATTAAAAACTGACGGCCTCATTTTTTGTAGGAAGGATCTACGATACTCTTTACAAACCAATTAAAAGATTATTTAAGATGAATGAACAGTAGCTGGAAAGGTGACTGTCCTTAGATTAAGAAGGTCGGATTGTATCATTCTTGCTCACATCTTGGGCACTCGTTTTATGACCGTATTATTAAGGCAATCTCAACTGGGTGTCTAAGACTTAATACCAATGGTCATTGGGTATAATCTTTCCCGCTTTGCGAAGATTGGCGAACATTAACCAAAATAGTTTTAAGCAAAAAAAGAATAATGTGATCTTTCATTGAATATTTATTTGATTCAAAATCGATGGAAAACAAATTAAAATCAAACTGTTTCAGAGGACTTTATTTTTCGTCTGTACATTTTGTTAAAAATGAGGTATTACCCTTACGTTTTCCGTGTGTCATTACTTTCCGGAATTTGATCGTTATTAGCGACACTATCGGATCGTGTTATAATCAGTGTAATATTTTTTATTATCAACAGCTTCTATTCCTAGGTAATAGTAATGTTTTTTTTTTTTTTAATTCCTTAATGCAGTTTTAATTTTCATCAAAACGGCCCGGTGTTTTATAGCTTTTCCTCATAGTTTCGAATTTGACCCCCTTAAAAAACTCAACCTGTTTAAGATAATTTTTTTTTACTTTTGATGGGTTTGCTCTTGACTCTAGTCTCTTGTCTATTTTTTGCAACATTCCTGTGACACATTAATGTATTTAATGCCATGGTAACACAGAACCATATATCAATACATTCGACTATTTTTCGTTTGTGTACTCCTTGGGTATGTTTTTCATACTAAGATGCCCAGTTATTATTACTATTATTAATCCATTTATTTAAGGCGACAGGGCACATATAAAATAACTTAAAACTTAACATATATAATCATAATGTTAGTAAAACTTATACCTATGTTAGTAGCACAATAACAAAAATGGCAATTAAATAAAAAAAAAACAAACAAATTGTGGATCAAAATTAAAAATTCATTCATTTCAATATCTTATACAATGTTTTTTTCTTCATAATATAACTTTGACTCGATGCACCAGTAACGGGAAAACTCGTCCAATTGGAATAGTTACGGGCTTAAGACAGTTATAGAAAAAACTCTTTTTCTTAAAGCAAACTTGAAACCTTCATATCTTGATTCTTACCTTCTTCTTTATTCTTATCAAAAACAAGCACGTAGACGCGTCAAAACTCTACTAACAATTCGTCAAAGTTGACACCGAAGTGCAATAAAAGGAAAACTAGAAATTGAATCGTAAAATTCCCGACAGTGATAGAATTATATTATGGTAATAAGAATGATTGAACATCCGGCACCACCTTATTGTTAAGCGACATTGCCTGGCTGTCGGTTATTAAAGCTACTGAGAACCCACTATAATGTGACCGGTGGCAAAATACGGAACTAAAATCGAAATCTACTAGATTTGCCGTTTAGTTGACGTTTGCTGTTGCAAGTGGCGCCTCCACCATATTATGTCAAGTTATATTTGACAGCTTGTCTATTCATCATAAACTCGTCATACTCGCCGGAAATCTTTACAATGTGCCTTTGGGAGTTTTGGCGGGAACGTGATGGCGTCTATGTTGCTTCTCTGTTTTATTTTCCTAAAATTGTGTTAAATTGAATATTAATAGTGTAAAAATGGTGATTTTTTATTCTAATAATGTAAATGAAAGTGCACGAGCGTGGGCAAGTAAAACACAGCGGTAGAACATGAGTTTGTCCATGTTGTCGATTAAACTCCGTAGAAGCTTCCAATAAGGTTACCGCCATTTTATTGGGGCCTAACTAAAACACACATTGAACTAAAATCTAAAGGAACTAGAACTTCTAAACCATTACAAACGTGACAAAAAATGTGCCTTTGTGACGCGAGATAGACCATATCATTAGGCCACGTCTGGAATTCGTCTCTCACGTCATTTTTTGTGAGTTCTCTAATAAAATGTTGTCATCCCCGTTGACAGATAAGGTCGCATCTTGTTCACTCAAAATGTAAATGTTCCTTTGTTGTGTCAGAGAGGTCCTAAAGAGATCTGATGATAATTTTGATTTAATTATAAGTATATTTGTTTTGTGAATGGTTTAAAACTATAACAAAACGACTGCTGTGTCTATAGCAAACAGAATTATTCGAGCTATAAAATATTCAAATGGGCCATTTACATTGAAAACGTTGTTCTTTTCAGTTGTTCCTTTTTATAGTCTCATTTACGTGATGTTTAGCTGTTTATTTACACTGTTACTTTTTAAACACAGACCAATAAGGCCCTAGCCAATAAAAACATTTAATGTTGGTCCAGATGTGGGGCATTTTACGATCGTAGTAATATAAGAATTCCTCGCATCACGATACCAAAGATCACGACTCCAATTCCGATGGCTATAAAAAGTTTTCTAACGCGTTCCACTTTCAAACGATATTTGGTGAAAAAATTGTTCTACTTTGTAATTGAATTGGGCGTAAAATTGAATTAATCGGAGCTTGTTATTGCTAAGAAATATTCCTGTGTTTTTTCTTCTTTTTTGTCTGGAATGGCGGTAGTTAGAAAAAGTAGTTACCGTATCGGTGATACGGTAAAACGTAGCGTATTTAAATTGGCTACTACGGAATTTGCGGGTTAGCCATAAATGTGCCGGTACTTCGATACGATTACATTTTAACCGCAGCGATTGATGTAGGCTTTTTATTTAGATAAGAGAAAAACCGTTATACAAAAATATATTGTTTTTTTTACGACGTTTCGCTACGGAATCGAAAATTTTGAGTTAACAACGTGTCAAACTCTTCCTTAACGCCAAATTTAAAACGCTTGTTGTTTGTAAAACGCTTTAAGTTTAATAATTTAATAATCGTTTTCATTTTCTCCTCTCGCAACCCATAAGCTTATCAAAAAGCTTTTCCCTTGGTCAACACTTATCACTCTGGTTTAGCAAGTCGTTGACAATTTCCTCAATGGAAAACTTATGCTGTAAAAGATATTACAAAGAGCTTTGCTTTGTATTTATTTTACGACAGTCTTGAAGAATTTAACGCAACGTTCACGAATTCGCTGCCGATCGCTTCATTCATTCCGAAGCATCTTCATATGGTAAATTTTATCAAAAGAAACAAAATTTAACTGTGACAATAGCTTGGTTGGGCTTAATTAAATTCAGTTTAAAGGTTTAAACTTATACGAAACCGCGGCGCAGTCATAATTTAAATTTTAACAGCTTTATGTCATTCGAATTCATTTTGTAGAAACTTTTAAGGCCCTAAGTAATCAACTGAAGCCATAACTGTCGTATGGATGAAAAACGTTCGTTCGTTTCGTTCATCGGTCTTCGTTCCCACGCACAGGGGTGTTAAAAGCCTCTATTATAATAATCAGTGTTGCCACCAAGATAATTCTTAATTAGTATCTTTGATTTATTGTGTGCTCGTAATACGAACGTCAAAGATTTGAATTAAGAATTTTATTTTTCTCGTCAGCCAGTATCTAACTATATTGACACTTTCATAATGACTGTAGACCTTTTCAGTGCAATTAGGATACCCACTTTACGACCCACAAATGTTACCATTACACAATTTTAAATAGCTTTCGTAATGGTTTATTTTACTGGGCTCTGCCTCGTTTAATACCTTGTTTGACTTATGGGGCAGATAAAGAAATTCATCGTTCCTATCTCGGCGCTATTTCTTCACACTTTCCTCCTATAATACATCATTAATTGATGTAATTAAAAGTCGAATACACGTCATTACCGGTTGAGCGTTTCTGTAGCAAGTGGTTCCAATGACACTGACACAATTTAGTTTTTTTTAGCTGTTTAGTGTAACGGTGTGTAGCAAATTGTTCCCAGATAGTTGTTACCTCGTCTTGTCAGGTAAACAACAATCAGAGGTATACCGTAAGAACATAAAAGGCACGTATCTCACTCGTTTCTCGGACGAAACGAAAGTCTCATTTATCTGCGACACGTACCGGAATTTGCCTTCTAAAAGAGATTAGGTATTTGAGCGATTAAGTGGCTATTAGTTTTAGTTCTTGTAGAGTAACTGTTGTTTTAATTAGGTATTTGGAATAGGTAGTACTTTAGTTGATTAGACTCGCTATAGTGGTCTAGGTTTATTTCGACGAGATTGATACGTGTGGGATGTATGTAGCCCAATTAAAACAATCATTTACAGTCAACTATTTTTATTGGGTGGGAAATCATCCAATGACTTCTCCCGCTCTGGGTGAAGCTGGAGGGAGTGTCAGACTATTACCGACTAAAACCCACCCGTGTTCCTTCAGTTGCTTGTGCCAGGACCACGGTAACTCTCTTTAAAATTTTTGCTGACATCTCTTTGAGGCGCGCGTGGAACACTACGCGCCTTCGACTCGGGCCCTGGTCCTTAACGGACGGCGAGCTACCCATTACTCGCCGTCCGCAAGCTCGCGCCTACGGTGGAATTCTGATCAACAGCAACAACATCAACAGATTCAATCAATGGGATACCGGTTCCCTTAGTCAACATTAAAAGCTATTTATTTACAATACCCAAACTTAAAACAGAACGCATTAACATAATTTAAAACACAAATTACTCAAACAAACAAAGAAATTGATAAACAATCGATAACTAAACGAACAAATACGAATGCTATTATACTATTCATTGTTTAACTAATACTTTGTACAATGCTACAATAGCCGAGTGGGCAGTGTTGGGCAAAAATGCCCACATTGTGCAACCAAGATGGTCTAACGATTGAGCAATATGACATAAATAAAGTAAACCAGCTTTACAAGAACTGTGAAGCTTTCACAGCGCTTTAAAGCGATAGGTCTTGTAAAACTGGCAGTGCATTCCAAGTTGTCGATGGAAACTACTTCAAAGTGAACGCTAAATGAGAAAACAGTGAAGTTTGAAGAATGCAAAGCAACAATTTACAAAGAAGTAATGTTTTCCTTGATTGGAAAGGAACCAAGATGGCGTCTTCTTGGTGAATAATGGAAACGTTAATCAATCAAATAAGGAAAATGGTGGCGTTGAAGCATAACTCAAATCTGGACTTCGTTTTGTGAATAACACCTACAGCTTTGAGGACAATCAAGTTCACGACAACAAAGGCATAGTACGCAGCAGTAGCTTTCTAAATAGGAATTATGAGGCATACAAAAAGGATTTATGATGATGAGGTACTCGTACCATCCCCGACTAATATGTATTCGAAGGTCGTGAGTTCAGGAACGCTATTTACTTGGTGTTATATAATTCATTACCACTGATCCCAAAACAGAGAAGAACCTCTTGAGGAAACCGGCATGACCTAGAACCAAAAATTTCATCCATGTATAGTTCTTGCGTGAATTATGCGCCAGTCTCTCTATAGAGAAATCTGATTGCTGCGGCTATAACTGCAAAAACAGACAGACTGTTTTATATAAACAAAGTCGAACCAGCAGCAGCCTTTAATAAAGCACTTAACTATGGCACGAGCGTTCTCTATCACTCTAATTAAAACATATAGTTTGATACGCGTTTCAATAAAAGCGAAATGAGCTGTAATGAAGAAATAATAGCCGGTGATTTGTTGCAGCATGTTAGTCGAAGACGTGACCAGAGAAAGTAGAACCAGCGCGAATTTATCAAGACCTGGGGTGGCCGATAGTTATGGCAGTTATGTAACTTCAGACAGCTCTATTTTAATACCCAGATTATTATTTCCCTTTGAAAATCACGAAGCATCTTATGATAATCGAAGAACCCCTTGAAAGTTCCTACAGATATCATCATTCAACTGACCATATCGTATTTTATTTGGGGTTGGCGTAGCTTGTCTTTTTTTTATTGATATGTTTTGGGAATACTTTTTTATGCGTACAGCTAAGAAATGGAATTTCCTGCCGGAGTTAGTGTCTCTCGATAGCTACAATCTAGGGGTCTTAAAGGCAAGCGTGAATAGGTTTCTTTTAGGCAAGCGTGCTTCACCGTCGAACACATCATCGCTTGCCATCAGGTGAGATTGTGAACAAGCGCGAGCCGATAGATAAGTAATAAAAAAAAACCCTCTCTATTTGCCGTCACCTCAGCAGTATCTATATCTACAGATAATGATACAAATATTTATACCAAAAAATAAAACATAAATATAAAAAAATTGCCACAAAAATGCCAATTGGTAACAGTTGTAAAAAGATTAAGGAAAACGTTTTCAAATTGAATTGACCCGTCCAATTGAAATTGCTTATAATGGGAAACGGTTTAAAAGTGACCTCTTCACAATTCACTCCGGTAGCCCATGTTGTTACATCATGAAAAGTAAAGCCGAAAAACAACTTACAAATAATTTTATTGCTGGCGTTTCTACATTCGAGATTAGCCAAGTAATTTATAGTCGTGTTATGTTATCTTCGACAAATAACTTGATACGAAATAAAAATATAATTGACTAAGCCATTAATCAATTATATCTGGAGCATTATATTATGGCTTCGTTAGCGTTACCCAATAGTTTGTTTATTTGCATCTGATCTGATAGTAAAGTTTTATAGGGCCGTGTACCTTTACCATTAGGTACCAAACTTAACCTACAAGCCTCCAAATGCCTTTCAACTTATGCAATGAATAAAACAAGTTATTTTCTGTTTTATGCTCAAGATCACAGACATAAATCTAACTAGATGACGCGATTATATGTACTTCGCGTGCCAAAAAACGGAGTAAAGTTACGATCAATGATCGCAATCTGAGCATCTCATTTAGCATTATCGGCACCGGAAATCCACCGAAATCTAGAAAAATGCCTTTGTATGCCAACAAAGAGCTGTAGTTGGCCGAGGCATTGGAAATGTTTTCTTTCATTGGTAAGTAAATTTGTCATTAAATTGTTTGTGAAAAGGTGGCAGGCTTGGTTTTCACACAGATGGAGGGACTTGCGTTATCTAGTTAGATTTATGTCTGTGCTCAAGATAAACCGTTCTTCATGCTATTCCAAGTATTTCTTTGTTTATTTTGCTTTTGAAAAAAATTTGCTCGCTAACTTCCAATATATTGGAAAACAAATCACTTTTGGCAGAAATTAATGCATCTGGTAGGCGAAACACAAGTTAGTCGTAGTCATCGTTGGACCTCATATCCATCACGGGTTATTGAGGTCCGTTTTGTTGTAGTTAATATATTCCTTGCGGTCTTCTCTGTCTCTCGTTTTGTTTAAATAAACTTCTACTGCAGCTTTGGTAATGAGAATTTCTTAGTAAATTTTTGAAGAACATAATTTTGTACCACCCGTAATATAGTTTTTGTAAAGTTATAAAGAAACTTTACATATTGTGTTTAAAATTACCAAAGGTGCTCACGGAAACACGTTTTAATAGCTCAGAAGAGTTACGCCACGTTTAGTAAGTTACTTTTTTTAATAAACTACTAATGTTATAGTGTTATTCTGTAAGCACAGGCCAACTTAAACCCACTACACAAAGTTAATGGGGTCACCGGGGTCAGTTCGCGTGATTCTCGCTATAAAATTACGTTTTTGTCCAGATTTACCACGCCACGATACCCCCTTAAATGGGGGTCATGATTAACTGCACGACATTAATAAAGTTTAATAAGTTCCCCGCGCTTCTTACAGCGAGTCCATTCGCGGGTACTGTTACTCTATATTAACGAACCCTATCTCCGTCGATATCTTCATGAAGTTATCAAGAATGGAAATCGATACATTTTACGAACAATGTTATTATTATCTATACTATAATATTATAAAGCTGAAGAGTTTATTTGTTTGTTTGAACGCGCTAATCTCAGGAACTACTAGTTAGAATTGAAAATTCTTTTTGTGTTTAATAGTCCACTTATCGAGGAAGGTTATAGGCTATATAACATCACGCTACGACCATTAGGAGCGGAGAATAAATGAAAAATGTTGCAAAAACGGGTAAAATGATTCCTTTTCGAGCTTTCGTTGCGTGCGCTGCGTAAGCGATTACGCAACATTCATGAATGTAGGGTAGGTAGGTAGCCAGTTGACGGGAGCGAAGCCGCGTGGGGCAGCTAGTCTAGTATAATCGTCTGCTTCTATTTGCGCAGATAGTATATTGACTGTTTTACTGAACAGACTCCTCGTTAGATACACGGACAGACGATTTGCTTGTCTACATTATTGATGTGAAGGAAAAATCAATAGTAAGAGCCAGAGCCGCCGAGGCCATTACATTACTCTATACGAAACCTGTAACCTCGATAAAAATAAAATAAACTACTTAAACCGAACTCTTACGCAGCAGAAAAACCTCAAAAGATCACATTATGTTAATCTCGGATTTAGTTAACACCTCCCAATATAGGATTAGGGGCCGTTAATCCCATCGCAAGAACTCGTCCGACTTCCTACAATTTCATTTTAGTAAATTGATCCCTCGGTATCATTTACACCATAAGCAATTCGCTTTTTTTATTTTTCTCGTGATTACACACAATCAGACTTTCTTCGTGTGGTCATAAATTAGTAAATTTACAATAAAAGTTTACGAGTGAAAAGGTGGGATAGCTTCAGGCTGAGAACCCTGACCCGGTATCTTAACAAATCGATCGGCGGCGCATAATGTTACGCTGTTACGAGATTGTATATTAGAATTTATAATAAGCACGAGACCGCAAGGCTATCTGTCGGCGAGAGGCTCACGTCCGCTCCTCACACACTCGGTGTTATGGTAATGGGGTTCCGTGACCAAAAGGGAACAACGCTCTATTACGCGCTGCGCCGGGGTCGGCCGCCGGTCGAGCGATCTCGGACGACATCGTGCACCTTCCATTTTTGGCGCGTATCTCCCGCTGTTAAGGACTAAAGCCCCAGGACTGAATGACCGCTACTTCCCACTTCAAAACGAAAACACTCATAAATAATAATGACAAATGATATTCTACTACGATCTCGGTACTCGTTACCATTTCTGGTATAGTTCACGCCTATAACTTTTTATGGGAATGTTGTACCTTTAACTGGATTGTCCAAGATACCTGTTTTGAGATTTACACCGAAATCTTTTGTGTCTACCTGGATGAACATGGTTTTCTTCGAGAATACACATTACCATACCATAAAGCTCATATTAATGTCAAGGATAAACGGACTGTCAGATGATTTAAAGCTAAATTCTCGGTTCGCATGGACTCAGAGATAATGATACCTTAATTGCGTTCCTGGGCTTTCCCGAATGATCGAATGGCAGTAATAGCTCTCTGTCTGCCCGAAATGACTTTAATTGGCGTCGGGATGATGGGGAATATTTCAATAGACTTTGTTATTATTGTTCGGAAAGTAATAATTAAGTGTGGCTGGCATGTTTACAGTTATGAAGGAAATTGTAGTTTTATTGGTAGGGTTACAACATTTAGGTGTGTATGAAAATGTTGTCGATATCTAGGGCTATAGATGTAGTGTAGTTCTCGGTCCGGGGCGAGCACGCGACAAGATTTAGTGTCGCAGGCGGCGAGCTCGCGTCAGACAAATATTTCACCTTGGTCGCGGCGCCACGCCACAAGGAAACACCAATGTGACGCAGCGCACACTGAAGCTTGCTCGCGATAAATCAAACTCCGAGAGCCTTTACGTCCACATTCGTCTTCAGATCCACCTCTAAAACACTAGCCTTCCTACAGTCCCTACCGACAAGCAATAAGTTTTACTGCTGAATAATTGCCCCTCAGACGTTTGGACAATATTAATAGCCCTCGCATACCGAGCTTAGACATCCTCCACTCCAACTCGGAATACAAAACAAAATATTTTCCAATACCGTGGAATCTTGAAAACGTTCGTCTGAAGAGGAATCCGATATTGATCTGTTTCGTGGTGTCAATTTCCTTCCACAATATTTTCCTCGCGAAATGTTTATCCGAAAGTTCTGAAGTTAGACATGTTCCATGTTAGCGTGCCAGTGAACTTGTTCGTTGTTGGTGTTACTTACACAACTGCAGCGCACTAGATAACACACAAACAGACAACACGAGAATGGGTTTACTTTAGTTTGCTGGCCGGATTTAGTTTTAAAATAGTTATGCCACAGTTCAAGGAATACGAGAAAACTAACACCGGTTTCGTAAATGTTTTGAACTACTTAAAGAAATAACTGGTGTCTATTAACCTATTGAGAGTGATAACTTTCTGTATTGAAAAACAATAAATTTTAGTTAGCGTTAATAATAAATAACAGCGAGCAAATATTATAGTTTTGTAACAGAATAAGAGTTACTGCCACTACATAATTGTAGTTATTTTATCGCACAATGCTGATCGAGATTAGAAACGCAGGTTGCGTATGAAATTAAAATAAAATTGAGTTGATAGCATCCCTAAACGAGTTATTACGGGCGAGCCATAAAGAGCGGCTACTTCCTGGTCGGCACACAGAAGCGGTATGATTTCATAACTCTAAATTTCCCTTTCGCAAGGCTTGCTAGGTCTGCGCTCTGCGGTCGAAGCTGATCCCAAGAATATCACGGAGATACGGCCAATTTATAATTTAATGCCCGCTTCGCTCGCTCCCGACATAATCGTAAGAGTGGATATACGGACGCGGACCTAACTTTTGATTTCAGCTATTCGAAATATGATTTAGTGAATTATGTCTAGAGATAATGAAGTGGGTCGCTGCAAGATCTTGTTTCCAAGTTGTCGCTGTTGTTCGACGAGTTGGTTCTGTGATTCAAATTGGAGTAAATGGAATATTGAGAGTGAGGTCGGAAACTTTGTCTATCTGTTTATTTTAGGGGAAAGAAAAACTTATCTGAGTGAATGTTTTGTGAATGCTCAAAGCTTATGTAGAAAGTGTTTTGGACTTTTGAGGTACTTAACAAAAATTCCTTTGCTTAAAAAGTTTTGGGTAAGTATGGCTGGCGAATGTATGACGTATCCACTCTACAACTAGTCATACATCATCATCATCATCATCATTACAGCCGAAAGACGTCCACTGCTGGACATAGGCCTCCCCCAGGCGTCGCCACATTGTCCGATCCCGTGCGTCTCGCATCCAGCGCCTTCCCGCAACCTTAACCAGGTCATCGGTCCACCTAGTGGGAGGCCTTCAAACGTATCGTCTTCCGGTTCGCGGTCATACAGTTAGATTATAATTCAAAGGACGCTCCTACTTATTGATTTTGTTTCAAAGTAGTATTGGTATCGAATAGCAGTTGCAGAAACTCCCATGGGAACGTCTACATCTGCATGTTTTTGTTTCTGCATTCTTGGCAATCAAAGAACTCAAGGCCGTACCAAAACTAATCGCATTTGCATCATTTAAAACTAAAATCAGAAGGTTATTTAAAACAGTCTCAGAGTTGTAGCACGAAATTTAAACATACCTTGATTCTTGATTTATCTTGTAACGAATCCTGAAGGAATCTGGGTCTTTTATCTAGTGTAGTATGCCAAAGTCTGTACTAAAAAAATGCATTTTCACCCACTTTCGTTTCATCATCTTTATGCTTCCGAAAGATGGTCACTGTTGCAGCGTAAGGACTAGATTTGTAGATAAAGTTATTGGAATAGATTTATCCAAAAACTTTCTACGTGGTTTTCAATATCTACAATCTACATCTTATAAATCTGTTTAGCCATTAAGAACATCCGTTAACCACCAACAATTTCAGAATCTTCTCCTCTTTCCAGGATGACCTTCGCCTTGGCGCTGGTGGTGGTGTGGTGGGCGACAGGCGTGCGCGCTGGCGAGCCGGTGTTCGACCCCAGCACCCTGATGCGGCTGGTGTTGGTCCCGGCTGACGTCCCCGTCGGCTCCGTCATCTACCGCGTGCGCGCCTCCGACCCTGACTTCGATTATCCGTTGCATTTTGAACTTATTGGTAAGAAGATAAACATGAAAAACGATTTTATTGTAACTATTGATGTTTGACCATAGGATAATTAAAAATTATAAGAAACTCTAACTCCTATCGGAAAACAACTGCGACAAAGACTCTAGCAAAGAGCTCTATCTCTAAAACGTTCTTTGGTGCCTGACGTCAGTAATCTAGATAGCTAATTATGTATCACGTTATTCAAGGACAAAAAGATAAAAGCAGAGTTTCCAGTAAAACAGGTATAAAAGTGAAAGATGGACTGACCCTATTGTACGAGCTATCTCAAGAATTTGACCTTGACCGTAATCTGAGTAGTCAATATCAAATTTGTTGTCCCTTGAAGTAGTTAGAAAAGACAAAGTAAAACTTTACTCAAGTAAACACGATATCTCGGAACCCAATATCACAAAATCAACAAAACAAACCATTATTGCATTCCATTCGTCGGGATACCCGAGAAGTTAATTTGTCATTGACTTACAGAAACCTTTGCAAACAATTTCCGCTAATATGGAGTAAAACTGATTTTTGTCTTTGATTTATACAAAAAAAAATAACTTTTTATGGAGTAGTATCAGACCAGTCACATTATTTTTCTTCAAGGATGGCGAGAAATCTTATGACTTTTTACGCCACTCTTCAAACCATATCGTTCAGATTGGTAGCAGGATACCAGGATAAAGTCTTAATATTAATACGGAATTAGTTCAAATACTGATCATTTGATTATGAATGTCCCTGTGCAACTATTGGTCCACAACAGCACAACATAAACTGTAAACACTTATTTCCTCCCATCCAGGTCAAATGGGTCGCCTAGACATCGGTGTGGAAACCCTTCCATGCACCCGCTACAACTCGGTGTGCCAAGCCAACATAATCCTGTTGAGGAGGTTGGAGCCCGGCCGGTACGTGGACTTCAGGCTATCGGTGCGCAACACCCGGGGGCGAAGCTCCAGGATAGCATGCTCCGTCACTGGGACCAATGCCACTACCCCGAGGGACACCATTTTTCCTCATCAGCCTGGGATCATTTTGGTGCCGGAGGTGAGTGACATTCATGTAGGATATTCAATTGGCTGTTGGCTTCCGAATCTCTGGATTGACTTGAATATATTTTTGGTGACGGTGATGGATTTTACTACTCTTTTTAATCTACAATATGAGATACAAAACTTTTGCCACGAAGCTGGGTCTTCTTTAGTAGCGTAGTGTAGATATTTATTGTATAAATGGCGGTTTTGGCGTCTTTAAGCTATAAAATTCTGCCTGACGATGAACAATACTCATAAATACCGGACGTCTTAAAATAATTGTAAAATTTAACGAGTCCTTCTACCCGTACGCCATTTTAAGTACCACTTTAATACACTAAAGAGGTAATTGAAATACCGAGCAAGTACCTCCTGGACTCTTAATAACTTAAGCCTTCGTAAAAGTAAGCGTAAAGCATAATAGAAAATTACATTTCACAACCAATTTCTCTAAACAGGGGTTGCAAATTGCGAAGTTTAAGTATTAGGAGTTTATCACTTCAAATGACATGTGATGGTTCATTAGACTTGCATAAGGCTAGAAATAAAAGGCGTTGTATTAAAACTGCCAGGTATAAAGATGTTCATTTGCATAGTACAGTTATAATGGTGGATTTACGTGGAAAAAGCACCTGTCGGGGTTCGAGGCAACAAATGAGGCGCCGAGAGCGTGCCGCGGGCGCGTGATGTTGTTGATTGATGATGATAATGACGTACTGCATTCTGACACAAAGGACGCCAGATATCGGAATTAACATAACATACGCTGTAGTAAAGAATGTTAGTGAGACTTGTTAGAGTAAAATGACGGTGAAAGTGATAGAATCACGTTGATAGGTTTACGCATCTTGTTAAGTTTGGTTTAATTGTTTCTGACGTAATCTTTGAAATTTTTCCCATAGTTCTAACACATTCAATAGATGGTAGTGGGTAGTCCAATGGGTGTTACTCAACACTGTAATAACCAGCCTACCAGCATACTTTTACTTTCAAAATTTATAGTTCTCAGAAGCCCTTTTACACCGTAAAGCGGTCTATAAACAAATTGTTATTTTTACAGGACGCTAAACGCGGTACAGATCTCGAGATAGTGATCGCGAGAAAAAATCCAGTAACGCCGAAGCCTTTGGAACTTGAACTTTGGGTAAGTGAACTAAGTAATTTACATTTAAAGGAGACACGATACGAAGCGACGATTAGGGGTTAGCTAATGATATTTTCCGCTGCGTCGTGCTTGACACGCATTTCGCAGTAACCACATAATTAAGTTTCACTCGCACGTTAATAGGGCTCATTTTCACAGCGTTATGGCTGACGCGGGATACGCCATTGCGAAACTCATTTACGCTTTATGTGGTCGCCCCAAACGTTACGTACAGTGCAGGCTGACGAACCGGCTCCCACAAATTTGAATAGGCAATCAATCTCAAAATTGCTACGGGAAAGTCTCAAAAACAAGTAATAATACGTAACACGATACTCCCTTTCTGACAACAATATCAGCTGCTGACAACTTGATGGTCGTGCGAAATAATGCAATTTACATTACAATTATAATTGCGAACACAGTAGAGTACCATTTCAAAATGATAATTGTAACAACAAAAACGCGTTGATAGCACAAAAACATAATAAAGCGAAAGCCTTAATTTGCTCAAGTAACAGTAACAGCATAATGCTCTCACAGCGATTTGTGCCTCGTTTTTGGTACAGTTACAGATCTATTCATCTTCGGAGCAGAACCGATTGTTAGGGAATCCGCTAAGCTGGAACTAGTTGGTATGAATACGTTATTTCGCGAATGGGTTCACATTAGACTGCCACTTAATGGTGTATTGTTGTCTATATTCCGCGATGGGCCACCGTCTGCCGGGATGCAATTACCGGACATTAAGAGCTAGTCGTGTTAAAATTCTCACAGGCTCGAAGGCCCGGCGAATGGCCAACACCCGCACTCGAGGCCATTTTATAGGCTTAAATGCTATAATAATGGAGATCGTGTCCTTACATGTGGAGTAATTTTAGAGCGTCGGTTGTGGGCCGGGTAACGTGCAGTTGAGAGGATAAGTGAATTTATTGGATCGGTAAAGAGGCCGACCCTTATTTCTGTAATGGGTACAGAGTCATCGCTAAGTAAGCTGTGGGAAATAATATTGTTATTAGTTTCGAAGGGATCTGGGATGTCTTAGAAGAATAAAGGCACATGTTTATCGAAATCTGCTCGCTTAATTGTTGTAAAGTAAAACTTTTCTTTGGTCAACAAACTTGGTTTAGACATTACTTAGTGTCAAGACTTATAAAAAGAAACATTTTTTTAAACCAAATAAGTAATTTGAAACTACGTTTCTTTTCGTAAGTTTAATCCAGTCATTATTAATTATAAACAGTGTCGCGTAGCCTCCTTATAATTAATTACATTCTATCCTTTAAGAAAAACGACCTGTTTAATTATTGTTATTTTTCACAGGGGTCTCCACTCTTCGCGATCCGGCAACGTCGTGTATCAGCCGAAAACACCGAAGGGACTATTTTCCTAGTAGGACCGCTAGACTTCGAAGCCCAGTCTATGTACCATTTGACACTACTAGCTGTGGTAAGCAATTTATAATCAGCGTATAATATTCCCACTGCTGGTCTTTGAGAGGAAGTTGGCTGTAATTCATCACACAGGCCCCGAGCGGTCATGTCTTTGAATTTTTAGTGTCAGGACATGAGGATTTTCTCATCTTCATCGTTTTGTGAGCAGAGCTAATGAAATAATTTATAGCAAGTAATGTGCCTAGATTTGAACCCTCGATCAACAACGCGTAAGTCGCGGCCGTTACCACTGAACCACCACCGCTCACCAATATGTTTATTCAAATGAACCCTATTCCTCTAATTAGGGTTAATTATTCCGAGTCCTTTACGACATCAAGCCCGCAATCTGGTACACTAATGGTCTGTATTTAAACTGTAATTAATTATACCTAAACAAGTGCGATAGATTTTGCGGCTTGTGGTACAGTACAGCCAGCTGGTGTATGTGAAGCTATGTTTGAAATTAGAACTATTTCAACCAGGCTGCTTGCTATTATGTTCTTTATGGTCAGTTTTTGAATTGAGAATTTGGAAAAAAGAACGTGTTAAACCATGATTTTATGCCACAGGATAACAATCTTTTTGGATCTTTGGTACCGAGCGACGTTATGTTCTTTGTACAGAAATTGTACAGCAACAAAACTTAAGTCAATGTAAACAGAATTAACTTGCCTATGATAACTAGTGGGATTGTCTAGACAACTTGATTCAAATATTGATTTAAAACGGCTCTATTCTGTAATTAATATCAAGACAAAATACATTTCGTTACTTATAGGGAACAAATTAACATAATTTTAAGTCAACTATATTTTAGGGCAACCTTCAGAACCTATTTTTCGTGGACAGAGAGGAATTTATCTTTTAATTGTTTAATTAAATCAAAGAGTGTACAACGCGGTACTATTTTGGATGATCTCTTTGGAAAAATAGGTATGGTCTCAACATTAAAGTCTTGATTCAAAAATCGAGGGTTAGGTCTAAACAACATACCTTATGTAAGTATTAATTAAGTAAGCAAGTATTTCGCTGACCTACCCTAACTCATCTACTTACATTATAGTGTAATCCAAAAGCCGGAAAAACTGAAAGGATTTTAATAGGGTTTTCATTATAACACAGCTTAGAACTTAGCGATCTAGGAGAAATGCTTTCGCTTACGAACGAAACACCATGCATTTTATAAATCTATACTGTAATATTATAAAGTAATATTATAAAGCGTTATGTAATATTATAAAGCTGAAGAGTTTGTTTGTTTGAACGCGCTAATCTCAGGAACTACCAGTTGGAATTGAAAAATTATTTTTGTGTTGGATAGTCCATTTACCGAGGAAGATTATAAGCTATATAACACACGCTACGTCCAATAGGAGCGAAGCATGAACGAAAAATGATGCAAAAACGAGTAAATTATTCCTTTTTGAGAGCTTCCGCTGCGTGCGCTGCGTCAACGGTTTAAGTTACGCAACATTAAAGTGTGTAGGGTAGGTAGGGTAGATGGATAGATGGGTAGCCAGTTGACGGGAGCGAAGCCGCGTGGGACAGCTAGTGTTTTTTATAAACGATACAAAGTAATTATGTGAGAAGTGTTTTAATAATTAAGAACTAAGAAGGCATAAACTACAAAATAAGCCTTTTAGTTCAGTAGATATTGATATATTCTAAAATCGGCTACAGCTTATAGGATAGATTACTACAGCTATTAATAACTTTAATGTGTTGGAATTCACTATTAAAGTTATTTTAATATTCATAGTTATTTAATCGGTTCTTTGACGGCTTCAAGCGACCACCTTTATTACTTAATTAAGTTTAAATTCCTACATAATAATGCGAATGAATGATAACTGTACTATTGCACATTAAATGATGTATTATTAAACTGATTAATGCAGTACTTTGTTCCTTTCGGGATATATAATTTGTAATCAAAATGGTAATCATACGAATAATATATGAACACAAAAGTTTATACGACCGTTGGACATGGATGGGTCAGTGCACCCTGGATATATTTAAGATTAAAAAACAGTTATGAAGTTCTGGAAGTCACATATGTAGTTATTCCATGTGTAAATTTAGGTAGGTAACTTATTTTATTGAGTTGCATATATGTATATGTAAGGAAGCAAACATTAAAAAAAAAAACGTTTTTTACAAAGAAATACAAACGAATTCCAAATAAAAACTACAAAGAGAAAAATAACTTCAATTTCGGAAGTCGGTGTTCCTGTTTACGTTCTTTCGTTTTTTGACAACGACTTTTGAAATTGAAATTATTTTTCCCTTTGTAGTGTTTTAATTTGGAAGTCGGTTACGTGACCTTGTACCAGGGTGAACTGTACACATCTGCGTACCCATTTAAAGCGTACCGACGTCATGTTATGTTATGAAATGGTGTAAACAATAAACAGACATCCGATTGCAGCTATCCCGAGAGATTTCCCGTCATTTATTGAAGATTTCTGTTGTATATCTCCAAAGTTCTTCATCATATCTTAACTAAATGAGACCACATGAGAAGCACCAGCTTTTAAATAAAAAAGTTCTGAGGTAACAAACATAAAAAATACAGTCGAATTGAGAACCTCCTCCTTTTTGGAAAGTCGGTTAAAAAACAAAAAATTAAATTGCCCTCCAATTTAATAAGTATTATACTTATTAAATTGGAGGGCAATTTAATTTTTGTGTTGTTGAGTAATGGAAGCTTGAAATAGTACCTAGTAGTAGCTCCTTCAATTCTTATTATAAGGTGTTCAGAAACGGCCAGTCTTCTGATCACAAGAATGTACCTCAAACACATTGCCGATATTATTGACCTATACTTTAGCTAGATGGCTACAATGCTGAGTGGGAGTACACACATTTATCGATTAAAAGTCGGCCTATAAAATAATACAAACAGAGATTCCACAGTGTGGTCCCGGACTAAGAATAGAACCCGTGTTGTTCAGTGGGTGTTCTTACGAGGAGTTTAAAGGATTTATAACAGGTGTATAATTCTGGATAGTACTGGATAAGCTGTACTTAGGTACTTTTATTGTGACAGTATTGAAGATTTATCTTGGTATGTAACTGTCGCGCTTTGCAAATTCAAGTACAAGGTTTAAAATATTTTATTTCACATAAACCAACATTGGGTTGTATGACACGTGAGAAGCTAGCAAACGGTTCGAATAGAACGTTTAGATACTCGTGGAGAAGAAAATGCAACAGCCAGTGAGATGAAAAACGTTTGATCAATGTTAAAGGTCGTAGAAATATCAGCCATCAAAAGTAAAATACACTTTTACTGTATTAGTAACCTATTATCAATGAATGACCTGTAGCAACTTCTGACAGCTACAATCATGTCTTGTCACAAAGTGTTAGTATTAGTAAGTTTTAGTATCGAAATTGTAAACCTCGTTGTCTACCACGTAAATCCTAACTTCTAAAAACAAACCTAACCCTTCATTTTTCCTTCCAGGATCCCTACATAGAAATAGGCAAAGATACCCGCAACATTGCTGGATTAGAAGTGGTCGTCGTGGTCCAAGATGTGCAGGATATGCCCCCTGTCTTCACCGCTGCTCCTCCTATCACGCACCTGCCTCGCCAAGTGGCTCCAGGGGACATGGTCGTCAGGGTACGAGCTGAAGATGGGGATAAGGGCGCTCCGAGGCAGATCAGATATGGTCTGGTGTCAGAGGGCAATCCGTTCACGCCGTTCTTTAACATCAATGAGACTTCGGGTGAGTTGGTGAACTAATTTCGTTGTTGTGTACAGTAGACCAAGCTATTTGGTATACGGTCAACTTTTTCCACTAAATCGCCAATATTCTATTTTGTCCGGAATTATGGAAAATATGCTGTGTAACTATTTAACACAATTCTCTCACAAAATTGTGCCATATGTACCCATACCTTGTTTAACTGTACTATTGACTTTAAAAGTGGGTTTTCAAGCAGTAGGATCACGTTTTCTAGAACTGGATGAGCTTCATTTTCGTATTCTTTTTTCTGTTTGTTCACCACTGTAGATTCCTGCAGGTCATTAAATCAAATTGGACCGCAATAATATAAAAAATAAACTAACATTATAATTTTATATACCCTTAATAATATGCCAAACGTGTCGATAAAGAACATGATTTAGTAATTACGTATCATCAACGTTAAATTATTAATACTCGTATGAGTGCATAATTATGCTAAATATGTATGAAATATTTCAAATCTCTCTTCAAATTTCGTAATATTCATGAGCTAAAAACAATGGGCATTATAACTTAAAAGCCTATAAAGTTTAAATTATCATATTCCAGTAACTAAAAGTCATAATAAAAACAACGACTCTAATTTACATAAACCCCATTTTGTATCCGATTCCCATTAACACAGCGTATAAGCTTCTTTAATAAATTAATAAAATCTTGAATGTTTCCGGTATTTCAACAATAGACCTCAAAGATTTCCAGTTTATCCATTAATTTAAATTGCACGTAAATATTGTATTTTGTGTAAGTTACAGCGTTTTAAGCCAAACTGAGGGTAGAATTCTCTTTTCCGGATATTAAATTTTTGCATTTACCCGCGCGCTAATTTTACATAAACGTTAGTTCAGTTACGTGTTAAGGGTCAGCGGCATTTTAATGGGCAATACTTTTTCAGGCTGTTTATTAAAAAACGTGAGTGGTATTTCTTCACGATTTATGATTAAACAACCTGTGTACTTTTGTTTTCGTAACAGTTCGCAGTGTGTTTCACTGCTAAAAACTCGGACACAAAACAAAGGTCAAACAAAGTTAGGTAGTTTAAATTCACTAGCCTACATTACCTACCATCATTTCTTTAACAGTAATTAGCGAACGTTTCACAGTCCAAAATTTAAGCTCTTAATCGAAACAATATAAAATCGTCCAAAAACTATAACTGGGGCTTATAAACTACTAATATGTACTGAAACCTCTGCTATACTGAGAATTTATTAGCAGCAACTTTAACTGTCTGATAAGCAGGTCGTGAAAGAAGTCCTAAACCTCGTTCTAAACAGTCTACAGCCCACTTTAGCTCAACATGGCCTTGATAGTGTTGCTAACTTAATTTCTAAGAATTCTAGAACCTAGTTCTTACCGTGTTTGTAGTAGGTCGGTGAAGTTTTTCATACGTTTCTTTTTTCTTGATAACATCGGTACATCCGTCGAGTGTCCGGCTTCCGTAGCATATCCTACTTCCTTATCGCTGGTCGACATGGCCTCCTATGGCCCAGTTGCCGCCACTGCCCGCAACCTTGCGTGTCCCACTTTACTTACTATAACACTATCAGATTTAGTTTGCAGTCATTTCCCCCCCAAACTTCCATTTTATGGCATCAATTTTAATAGCGAAAGTTTGTTAGTTAAATATAACAATTTTAACGTGTAGACAAACTTGTTGGCAGTAAGTTATGCTTTATAGTAAACTATTTGTTTTTATTGTGGTTTACTATTGAAATTTCCCTTGTTAGAAAATAGAGCTTAATTCAAAGCAGACCAACTGTTAGCAAGATTGAACCTTCATTTGATACAAACGTAACATCCACTAGACGTCTGTGATACACTTAGCATAATATTTAGCATATAGCCCGCCATATTGTAGAGAGTAGTTACTAGACAGAGCAAACTTTGCACCAACTTTCCGAGTACAAATCTAAAGTTCAAGCTTACATCTAAATTCCCTTAACAATACCATAAGTTGATGTTGAGTGCGTGGCAGTGCTAGCACTGACAACACTCTAACAATGCGTATTTGTTTGCTAACAAAACTACAAACACGACGGTCTTCGAAAATGCTAACAGGGCTTTTAATGCAACCTTGCATTCTGCTGAACAAGCACATAATGGCTCATTAGACCTTACCGGTCGCGCTCTCGCCTCACCATCCATTGTTTGTAAAGCTGCCCTACCTTACTTCATAATACAGGCACTTCCTTTGAATATCGTCCCGGTACCTACGTAGTAGCTGACAATACAATCCCGACTTGCTCTGACATTATCAGCTCGGTAACTATGCTCGCCTCCGCAAACTTGCCCTTTAAGAACCGTTAAAACTTATCGAGAAATTGGAAGAGCTGTCGCACTTGAGAATTTGTCGCATTAATCAGACCACACCTTAAGTACATGCGAATGGGTATCGAGATTCAATTTGGTTGGGCCAATTTCGAAGTTCGTAAGAATGAATTCCGGGTTGGGTGGCTACCCGTTCGTACATACAAATGGTGGTATTGTGAACACCCGTCCATAAAGTTTATCGTGATTCCGGTATATAAAGTAGGTGGTATATTTTTGGCTTCATTTCAATATTCGTGCATGCAGCGTTATTTGCACTGTTTCCTTATCTGTTGCTAATTGATATCAAGAATGTTGTAGAATGTGGCTAAATTATTCGGTATATTTTATTATAAATTATTTATCAATGTTTGGATTTCCCAATATTATAATTCGCCTACACAAAATTCCGTGAAAACCATTGCATTCTTAATAGTTTCCTTGTCAACATCTTTACTTCAAGTGTCTGTTTCTCACCGCTAAGAAATTATTTGCAGAAGTTTGCCAGTAATTTAATTATTAGTATTACAGGTACAATGAATGAATAATGTCCCTGCATAAAGGTTAATCTTTGCCATTAAATAAGAGATAGAAATGAATAAAAGAGGCAATCAATTCGGTTCATTAGCTGAGCCGCTGGACCGCAGTTAATACTGCGTTGGCGTAAAATGCCAGCTTTTCCATTTAAATGTGACAAAGTAAATGTGACTGGAGTTAATACATTTTTAATTTTAAATGCGATACAAACTGTTAATTGTTTCTTTTTGTATGGTCTTAATTTTGGGTCTGGGCCCATTTTATTCAAGATTAGTTCCATTATTGTTTACGATTGCATTTTAAAATATCTGAAGTTTCTAAGATCGGAATTCTCTGGATATTTTGATCTTTGGACAGCTGTTTATGGCACAGTTAAGTACATCTTTCTGTATTTTCATAGACGACAGAACGATAACCACAAACAGTATTAATTTATACCTTAGCAATAATTTATTCGGCCCATTCAAGTCTTACTAGTAAATAATTAATGAGGCTCTCATTTGCCTTGTCATCGCCGACAGATGAGAATCTCGGGAGGATCATATTAAGAGTAGATGCACCACTTTTGTATGTTAATTGCTCTTCACGACTTTTTTCTCAAACACCTACTAGGCATAATGAAAGACGATGTACCAGGCTGTTATGAATGGAAGCACGTTCTTGCATATTTGAATGCTACATTATTAATGCTCATATTAAGTAGCGTCATTCATGATTATTTATTGAGATGACGAGTGACAGATAAGTATGGAAGAAGTAGACAAGTTGCTATGTGTCCAAATAAATTGGGATACAGGCTATACAGGGTGTTTGGAAGGGAGCTGTACATACGCCTAGGGTAGAAACTAGGGATAGTCTGCTACCTACCCCCGCCCATTATATTGACCTTGGCCTCAAGGTTTTTTTTTAATTTATTTTTATTTTTTATTTGACTTTTTTGTGATTTTTTGACTAAAACTACCTGTAGCTCAAAATCTATCCATGGGACCGGTCGGCTAATGGTCTTGTTTTAATCGTTAGAGTCTTAGGGTCCTGCAAAAAATTATTTTACACCAGAAAATTGTGGAGAAGAAAAGTTATGGGGCCTGAAGTACCATAGTAAGGTAAAGAAATAATTTTAAGGGCAACTTTCTATGGGGTTTAAAAAAAACTAACAGGGTTGGAGTTCTTCTGATTTTTTTAAAACATCCTCAGTCCATGCCCTTTCTAACGATATGCTAAAAGTGTATTTATCACTTTTAGTTTTAAAGTTATTAATTAATTTCCGCAACTAGGGCACTTTTACCACCACGAGTCGACATTTGTAAGACAAATGTAATTGCCAGAATTTAAACCAGTTTGGCCTACAGTTGGCAAATTTGTTGTCTCACTCTTACACGAGAGCAACATGTAAGAGACAAAACATGTCATGTCATGTCTCTTTCGCTCTTGGGTCGACGGGGCCGGGCAGGTAACTCGTTGGGGTCTTTGTTAGTCAGTCGAGATTTACCCATCTTAGCTAACTTACGTACTTGCCGTTACGACGCTCCACTGTTTTCGTTAATTTTGTTGAGTTTGTTATTACTTCGTTTTTGTTAAGTTTTGTTATTTGTTACCTTGTTGTTGGCAAAATGGCTGGATTTACCAGTGAAGAGTACACCGACATGCTGGTGGTGTATGGAATGGCTGATTGCAATGGGCGCGAGGCACGGAGGATTTATCAAGAACGGTATCCTAACCGGCGAGTGCCTAACCACCAAACGTTTGGCTCAACTTATCGGCGTCTGCGAGAAACCGGAAATTTAAATTTCCGGGAACCAGCCGTGAACAGATTTCAACCAAATTTGGCTGCGGAAGAACGCATATTGGCTGAATTTGAGGAAGATCCGACCAGAAGCGTAAGAACCGTAGCCCGGACGCTTGGTTTAAGCGTGTGGAAAGTCTGGTCGGTTCTTCGCGAAAATGGACGTCATCCTTTCCACTACACCCCTGTTCAAGGTAATTTTTTACATAAAGTTTTTGTTTTTAGCTCTTATGTAATGAACTAGCATGTGAATTTCATAGGCAATTTTTAAATTAACATGAGCATGTGTGTGAGAGAGAGAGAAATGGAAAGACAGAGATAGCAATCAATGTTACATAGCTACTAATTCATAAGGAAACCGCTAACGTTGATATTTTTATTGTTTTAGGCTTAGAGGATAACGACTATGCAAGAAGGGTGGAGTTTTGCCGCCACTTGCTCCATACGGACGTGGAAGATATTAATTTTTTACGGAGTATTCTCTGGACTGACGAGTCCAAGTTTGACAAGGAAGGAATTGTAAATTACCACAATCTCCATCACTGGGCACCCAGAGATCAAAACCCGAGAGTCAAGAGGCACAGAGGTTTTCAACGAAGGTTCTCCGTGAACGTATGGGCAGGCGTCATCGGTAATCGGTTGATAGGGCCGCACTTTTTGCCAGACAACCTAAACGGGCAAAACTACTTAGATTTCCTCGAAAACGATTTGCCTGATTTAGCGGAAGAAGTGTTTGACGAAGATCGGCCCATAGTCTTCCAGCACGACGGCTGTCCTGCTCATTGGAGCCTAGCAGTGAGGGAGCTTCTGGACAACTGCTTTCCTAATTCTTGGATTGGTCGGGGTGGGCCAATTCCCTGGCCCCCAAGGTCGCCTGACCTTACCCCACTCGACTTCTACGTCTGGGGAAGGGCGAAAGAGTTGGTGTACGCAGAAGAAGTACCAACAAGGGAGGTTCTAATTAACAGGATCCACGCCGCATTCGATACAATGCGCGAGGAACTGCTGCTTAGAACGGTGACCGTGGAGATGAGGAAGAGGTGCCGAGCATGTTTACAGGTCAATGGTCATCAATTTGAACAAAATTTGTAATTAATTAAAATTAGTAATTAATTAAAATTTGTAATTTAATGACATTAGTCATTACCAAATTTTTTGTTTCATTTGCCATCCTTTTACGATCGAACACATTTAATTTTCATTAGTTGAAATTTTTGCTTGAAGTGCCCTAGTTGCGGAAATTAATTAATAACTTTAAAACTAAAAGTGATAATTACACTTTTAGCATATCGTTAGAAAGGGCATGGACTGAGGATGTTTTAAAAAAACCAGAAGAACTCCAACCCTGTTAGTTTTTTTTTAAACCCCATAGAAAGTTGCCCTTAAAATTATTTCTTTACCTTACTACGGTACTTCAGGCCCCATAACTTTTCTTCTCCACAATTTTCTGGTGTAAAATAATTTTTTGCAGGACCCTAAGACTCTAACGATTAAAACAAGACCATTAGCCGACCGGTCCCATGGATAGATTTTGAGCTACAGGTAGTTTTAGTCAAAAAATCATAAAAAAGTCAAATAAAAAATAATAATAAATTAAAAAAAAACCTTGAGGCCAAGGTCAATATAATGGGCGGGGGTAGGTAGCAGACTATCCCTAGTTTCTACCCTAGGCGTATGTACAGCTCCCTTCCAAACACCCTGTATAATGATGATTCTTGATTATTTATTCGGTTTCCAACAAGCATCCGTAGAGGTAAAATTGTTCGTGATTAGAGAATGTTTGAAACTCGCTCAATAATAAAGGAACTTGGTAAAGAATTTCATTATAAGTAAGAGGACACACACATGTAACTTTTGGGTAACTGACGTGTAGAATGTTAACTCGTTTATTGTTTTTCTTATCGCATTCCTTGAAACTTGTTATCTTCACATCGACTTGTTTATTTTTAATGTGATCTTTGTAACTTGACAGCTGGGAACATTTTTAAACAGCAGCGTGTTGTTATGAAAATCATTTGTAGGCGTTGAATTTAATTCATCTAAATACCTACCTCCACATGTATTTTGAAAACATCTTCAGAAAGCAGTTCGTTCTTGATTTGTTTAAAAACAATAATGTCGGAGTGTACAGGTACTTACATTTTTTTTATCAATTTAGTTTAGCTTTAAATTCAACAAACGCAAACTGGGTACCTATTTCACCCTCTGATTTCTTATAACAACACACCGATGTGTTGATTGAGTTGATGAGTAATTGTAGTCTTTGTATAGGTATCGTATAAAACGCCATCTATGAACAACAAACGAAATCAATTTCACAAAGAAGGTACGCCGCGATGACGCCCACACACTGCCCACACGCCCACAGTCTTATTTTTCGTTAGAATACCACGGTGAAAGTGGTTTTCGGTGTATAGTATAGATGGCATTGCAAACCCAAATTAAGATTGTCTTATATTAATTTGTACGGTAACAACTGTTTTTTTCACTAGAGTGATATGAAAGAAAAGGGAGTCAATGATAGCATGACGGGGACAGGACGGTATGGAAGAAGAAAACGTGTTACGCCGACCCCAATTGACATGAGATATGGGCAGAAAGATGTTGAGTTTCTAGAAAAACAACTGTAGAAAAGAATGACGCTACTACTTACATATACAGCAAGTAATATATATCTGACTCTCAAGAATAGCCTTATAATAAAATTATATCCAGTAAAATTTTCTAGATATAAAAATAATCTTGCTTCATTTTGATAAAAGTGCACTCTCCAAAATTCATAACCCACTTGAAATTCAGATGTTTGATCTACGATTTATTTTTCCAGGGGAGGTGACCCTAGAGCGTCCTATCGAGGAGATAGCAGCGATATCCCACGCCGGAGCCCCAATCCTCCTCACAGTGGTAGCCGAGGAGGTGCGGCTGTCACGAGAGGAGCCCGAAGCCATGTCCTCGACGGTCCAGCTCGCGTTCATACTTCCCGAACGAGAGAACTCGCCGCCGTACTTTGAGAATCAGTTGTGAGTAATTTTGTTGATTTTAACTCGTTCTCATCATCATACTGGCTGGCTGTAATTAAATATTGGCTTCTGTAGTGCTATTCTGTGAAAATCTCACAATAGTGACTAAGATCAAGTAAACTTGAAGAGAGCTGTCAATTACTAGCATTGTGTGGAATTACATCTCACTTCGAGCTCACCTCACCTACTACTCGGTCAAAATAACTATGCACAGCGTACGTCACGGTCAAACGACCCCACTCCCGCCTATCCGCGCGGCGTCCCGTATTCGCCTCGTGCGCCAATAGCGAGAGTGGAACGTCAGAGTGACATTTACAGCTCCAAGTACCTACACAGTTATTTTTGAGATGTCTACTAGGATCCGCAGCCTTATTACGTTAGAAACAGCAATCAGCAATCATCGCGCGATCAAACGCTTTATGTCATAAAAGTCGCAATAAACTACAGCGTAGGTATAGTAGATCCTACACAATCGTTTGCCAATTGCTCGCTGTTTGTCAAATTCATTTATTTCCAAAATACCGCCCAAAAATTCTAAAACTTCTGTATTGAAGTGAAATTATTGCGCAAAAATCGCTATCATTTTACTCTTACAAGTAACGTAATAAGCCTGCCGGACGAACTGAATAATGACTTGTCCTATGCCAGACGCACCATTTTATATGTTCTTCTTTATAAGTGGTTAAATAAATAACAGACAAGTCTGGCAATTAGATTACAAACTTGGACTTTCTCGACAGTGGAATGTGATATTTTTTTTTATAATCATGAGCAAAATAACATGCTAATTGTTACGAAAACATACTTCTGAAGAATCAGCAGCATCTGTCAGTGTATTTAATCCAAAGACGAATATGACTTAATGTTATAAAAAACCGTGTAGTGTGTTAACACATCGATAATAAGATATCCCTTTTTTCAGCTACATTACCTACTTAGACGAGAACGCTCCTCAAGGCACAGCACTGACTTTCGGCGACCCGTATATACCACAAGTGAACGACAACGACGCTGGCAAGAATGGCGTCTTCTCTCTGTCTCTGGTAGGCAACAATGGGACTTTCGAGATCTCACCGACCGTCGCAGAGAGACACGCCCAGTTCATCATCAAAGTGCGGGACAATACCATGCTCGATTTTGAAGCTAGGAAGTCTGTTGTGTTTCAGGTAAGATTTCTTTGGTTTTTGTACTAGGATTTGGATAGAAATGACTCAAATAAATGTCTTGTTACGCTTGGCCTATTTAATAACATTATATTTTTAATATATTTCAAAAAACGCTTTTTAAAGATATTTACTCAAGCACCATTCTCAATTTCAGATTTTAGCTCAAGAGCTTGGACCAGCAACGAATTTGTCAGTGACAGCAAACGTAACAGTTTATCTGAACGACATTAATGATAACCCGCCTATCTTCCTGGCGCAATCTTATGACGTGGAACTGCCAGAGAACGTGACAGCCGGCACCAAAGTCGTACAAGTCGCAGCAGACGATGTAGACACCGGCGCGTTCGGCAAAGTACAGTTCACTGCCATATTAGGGTACCTCAATACTTCCCTCAACTTGGATCCTATATCGGGAGTTATAACTGTCGCCACGAATAATCACGGCTTCGACCGTGAAGCAATGCCAGACCTGCATTTCTTAGTAGAGGCTAGAGATAATGATGGAGTAGGTTTAAGAGTAACAGTGCCATTAATTATTAAGTTACTAGATGTAAATGATAACCCACCAGAGTTTGAGAGATCGCTTTACGAGTTCGTGCTGTCGCCGAGTCTGAATAATTTCACATCGGCAGCATTTGTGAAGGCAGTTGACAGAGATTCCGAACCACCAAATAATATAGTCAGATATGAATTAATACAGGGAAATGGAGATGGAAAATTCGCTATTAATGAAGAAACAGGTACTTACAATTAATTAATTTTCAATCTTATTTTTTTATCCCAGATCTTTTTAGCATCTGATGATTAATCTGCACCCAATAATATAATGTTTTGATTTATAATAGAAACTGTAGATATTATTATAAATACGAAAATTAAAAACCTGTTAATTGTGACTTTCCAGGTGAACTGTATCTTCTAGAAGCGTTAAAAAGAACAAAGAAACAAAACGTTCACAGACGAAGACGCCAGTCTGATGATGAAGAAGAAAGCCAAGTATTTGTTCTAACAATCAGAGCTTTTGATCTAGGTGTCCCTAGATTATCCTCTACTACAATAGTGAAAGTATATCCTCCAGAAAGTAAGACTAGAACAATGTCTTTCATAGTTCCTGGTGCTAACCCTGATAAGAAGAAACTAGAAGAAGTGCTAAGTACACTTTCTGGAGGAAAAGTAACTATAGTTGACATAAAGCCCTATAGAGGCAGTGATAATGGTGCAACAGACTTAAATGGTCAGGAATCTAGTCAAAAAAAGTAAGTGGAATGGAAGAAAACTGTTATTGTACATCAAGCAAATTTTGTTTTTATATGGATTTTATAAGTTTTATTCAAACGGTCACAATAATTGTAATAATCAGTGAATTTATCTTTCCAGAAGTGAAGTGATCGCCATAGTCCGCATGAGTGGAAACACAGCCATTAATGTAGCTCTGCTCCAGGAGCAACTGGCAAAGAATGTGACAGTATACACGACGGGCACCAACTCTGGTGGTGTCATTAATACTGGATCAGGTACAGCCTCGGAATCAGGAAAGGCTGATCAGACAGCTAATGGTGGTGACTCTGTAAGTACAGACACACTTTTTACTACCTTTTTGTTTCCACCTATGAAATTATTGGCAAGTTAGAATAATGGACCGACTATATGTTTTCCTTTTTCAGGGTCTGTACAGAGCAGAGAGCCGTCTTTTATTCTGGCTACTAATACTGCTGGCGATATTAGTAGCCCTAGTACTGTTACTTCTTATATGCTGCTGCATATGCGAAGGATGCCCACTTTATATGCCTCCAAGGTAAATTTCATATCTTACAATTTTATGTTTTCATATCAGCTTGTTTTGTCACTAAATTGCTAACTCCTAACACTGTTAGATCTTAATCCTCATTAGGTACACATACTAATTTTTATTTTTTTCTACTAATATTTCCTTTTTTCTTATTAACAGACTGAAATGCACCAACTAATGCAAGTTCCCTCACCAGCTTAACACTTTTTTAGGTAAATATTTATTTTGTTTTAAAATGCACAATTTTCATAAGTTTTCTTAGCCTCTCCCAAAAGTGGTACTATTCAAAGAAATAAAAAGAAAGTAACATTTTGAGGTAATAGTTATCCAATGTCATAAAAGTGATGCTACTCTTATTATATTGCATGCCACTTGAATTGGGAAATGTTTGAATGTCTTCCATACCTTTAACACCACCACATTCTTATACTACTTAAGTGTTGATAACAGAACAGCTAGGTACATAGAAATCCATTAATAAATTCTAGGAAAAGAGTGATACGTGTCAACTCCACAGAGGACGACGTGCATTTAGTGGTGAGGGACAAGGGACTTGGGAGGGAAAACAAGTCGACGCAAAATATAGAAAATAAGTCCATACAAGCTAATGAGTGGAGGAGGCGCGAGGCATGGAGCGCCGAACAGGCAGACTTGAGGACGAAACCGACGCAGTGGAAATTCAATAAGAGAAACCACAGATCCAATAAAGAACCATCTAAACCAGCTTCAACGCCAGGAGACATCCATCAAGAGTTCGTTCATACGGCGGCTGACAATGATTACAGATATAATGACAATAGGCAGTCATTCCGAAGGTAACTTGAAGTCTTGAATTTTTTTTTTAATTATTTAGTGCATATTAGTTGAATATTTTCCTTTATCCAACTATCGCCTTTTTTCAGAGATGGACCCAACATAATTTACACAAAAGAGATGCAGCTGCAAGAAGCGTTTGCCAATAAACATAAAGAATATATCGAAGACTTAGAAAACGGTTACGATAGAATCGCTACACTCCATTATCAACGCAGGGAACAAGACAACGATTCCATACGTAGGCATGAAATAGATCGTGGCTCTGAAGTAGGAGTCTTCCTCAAGTCTGATGCTGATAAAAATATACACGACAAGACTGATAGCAAAACTAAACGTGAATATCCAGATAAAGTACGCGCCCCATCTTCTCAAGGCAGGGATCAATATTTTATTAAAGAAGGCAATACAGAAATTTTAAGATTAGTAACTAGAGGTAAGAATGAGGAAGATCGTTATGTTAATCTACCCGTTCAACAACAACGGCCCGTAACGCTTATACCACATACACAGTACGTTGTAGTTGATAGCGGGAAAAACCTTTTAATGGAAAGATTTATTAGAGAACAGGGAGAAGAAGCGAAAAATATCAGAGAAAGGATGAGTAAGGTAACTGATTTAGATAACATGTCTAATGGCAAAGATGCTAAAAGCTATGGACAAAGATCACAAGTAGGCAGTGATGTTCAAAACCAATTTCATGATTACACTAACCTTCAACCCGAAGTACCTGGTACAGTACCCCTTAAAACGGACTACTTACAGTCGGCATTGTTAGAAATGCAAAACAAATCAACGATTCATCAGGAGTTACTAGAGTCATCACTCAGAAAACAAAATGAACTATTACACCAGATACTAATAGAACGCGAAAGAATGTTGCAAAATCAAGAAACAGCTTCTCAAGTGGAAAGCAAACTTGAAACACAGAGTCTCCCCGGTCATTCTGTAATGGCAACTCAAACAGAATGTCATATTGGTACTCAGACCGAGCCGCAACTTATGAAGCCAACACGCAGAAAAGCAAGAAGTGATAACGATTCTTACAGTGAGGATGAATCTGAAATGGTTGTAGAAGATGAAACAAAGAAAGTAGCATGGGTGAAAAAGAAAAAGCCCAAAAAGAAATTAAAACACAAAGACCCCAGACGAAGTATGAGAGTTTACGATTTAAGTAGAAAAATAAAAACACCCATTCTCGAGGAAAGTGAAGTGTCTCCTTCGTTAGAAAGCGAGAAACATGTAAAAATAAGTAAAACTAATGAGAGAGAAGAACACATTAAAAATTACGGTGATATGAAGAAAAGTACAGTAACGACGTCGAAGAATGAAACCGTATCCTCCACGCAGATAAAAATTACAGATAGTGATAGAAAGTCGAGACTAAGAAGAGAAGTTTTGATGGAAATTTCAGATTCTCTAGATGAAAAAGTTGAATCCGACTTGAGTGAAAGGAGAATGAGGCTACAGAAGCAATTTTCTGTAACAACAGATGAAACTCCACTAAAAATTCCCCTTGCCATCGAAAACGAAACTGAAAGTAAAAGCAGTTCAGCTTCAAAAGATAAGAGAAACTTAGTATTTTCAAGACAAGGGTCTTCGACAGAAGCTCGTGAAATATCAGCAGAACATTCATCAGCAAAGTCAAAGTTATCAGATGTAGATGTACAGTCAACTAAAATAGATAGTTCAAGAAATATAGAACCTAGTACCAAAAGAGAAAACGAAGCAAGTGAATCAACGAAGTCCTCGGACAGTGCTAAACCTTCGCAAAAAAGTTTACCACGCTATATGCAATGGTATGGAAAGAAATCCGCCGCTGCTAAACCTGCTGAAAAAGTGGTACCGAGCAAACCAAAAAGGACATCTAAAACAAAAAACGAAGACGATAAAGACAAGGTTGGTAGATATGGAAAAATTATTAGCAAAGACATTCAAGGTGATTCAGAGGTAAAAAAAAACTTCAAATCAAAAGAAAGTGAATTCATTCATCCACGGATACTGAAAGAAGAAAAGGTTACTCCCGTACCAGAGGGCCCATTGCCAGATGTTCACCCTTTGCTTCAACATTCTGAACATAGATATGAGCATCAATATGAAAATCAAAATCCACTTTGTTACATTCAACCTACGCACATTCCTCAATACTTAGGCCAACAACCCATGCCACGAAAGCAAGCGCCTGAACAACAACCCATCTATGTCAACCAAGACGATGTCAAAGAAACGAAGCAGGACATATCAGAAAGTGCCTTAACCCACAGTATTTCTATATCGACAAGTTACGAAGAAGACCGAAAAAATACTGAAGTACACGTTTCTAAAATAAATATAGGAGGTGATAACGTACCCGATATAACGCATAGAAATATCACAACGAAGATAGATGATAATGATTCGGGCATAGCTATGAATACGTTGGTTCAACAGAACAACATGAAGAGGTTGCCTATCACAGAGAAGAAAAGTGTGTTCACGATTGCGTACGACGATGTTCAGACCAAACAGTTGCGACCAGACAGTAGCTCCACTTCTTACTAAATCACTTTTCATATCTCTATCCGTCGATTGAGTGCCTTATCATCATTTTAAAATTAAAGAGTCTTACCCTGTAATCCGTCCAATGTTAAAAGTATTAAATTATTGAAGTATTTTACGCTGAAGTTTTGGATAACTTTTTAGCTAATATCCAGGTACTTAGAATAAATTAGATTAAGCTAGTTTCGTTACACGTATAGGATTTTAGCTAAAATGTATTCAAATTCAGCAGAATTTGTATAGTATGTAAAACTTGATACAACTGCCTTTGTTTATTGACTGGTTTATGATATAATTTTAGAATATTTTCCTATAATAATGTACATAGGCCACATGTTGAAAGTATAATTAAATAATATTTAAATTAATTGTAGCTTTAATAATGTCTCTTTGTAAATATTATTTCTGTAATACCTTATAATGCATTCTGATACAGAATGCAGTTCTATATTTGTTATAAAATATAAAGTTATATATTACATATTAAACCATGAGTATTATTTAAACTTTGTATTTATTTTATGTATGAACTATTATATTGTTGCCCTAGGATTAACAAAAGCTACAATGAGAAAGATTTCGAGAAAACAAGCGAAATGAAGTATCAGAATATGAGAGACTTTTGGAGAATATATACTTTGATAGAAACCCAAAGTGAATATTCTCCAATCGTTTAAAACACACCACACCGCACCCACATTAAAAAATCATAGATATTATAAACCTCTATTGAAAATATTTATTTCACATGAAACATCGCATCTAAATGCCCCACTATTCAATGT
This sequence comes from Orthosia gracilis, assembly GCA_947562075.1. Classification (NCBI taxonomy): domain Eukaryota; kingdom Metazoa; phylum Arthropoda; class Insecta; order Lepidoptera; family Noctuidae; genus Orthosia; species Orthosia gracilis. Next base: position 34,284,941 of record OX387266.1, read on the forward strand.
TTGGGAAAATTGAACGTAAGGTATAAACAGTTTCCAAAGACAAAGCGACTGAGTCAAGTTTCTTACAATCACTATTAGGTATCTGATGTCGTAAACCTACACTGGGGCAATGTCAGTCCACACTAAAGATGTACTAGGATAGTATGGGAAAAACAGAGCTGCTAACAGATAGATATCGCTAAAAGCGAGTGGGATACAAAGATACCGGACACAACGTGGCTCTTGACGGTGAGACGGTACCGGAGAACGAGAAACTCAGTTCACGAGGAGCTATCCTCTTTAAGGTGGTCACTGGAGGTTATTGTGACAAGTACAGCCCATGTGTAGTAAATGTGACTCTTTTCAGTTACTTATGACCGTAACATATTTACAAGGACTCTTTCACAGAAAATATCGCGCAGATAAAGTCTCATTTAATATACCAACATAATTTAAAAATCGTATGTTAGGTAAGTATATTTTGATACAAGTGGACTTTGTCATTGCAGCCGAGGCGGAATTAGCGTTTATAGTCTGTACCATAAATAAAGCTCCTATAAACTCTGTGTTTCGACGAGACTAGACTCTAATGCCATAGGGTCTTGGCAATTTATTGATATTGCACATTGTAACTTACAAATATTCTTGAATACTCCAAAAACATTATCGCTCATTTATTACAACTTACAAACTATTTATTATATAATTATTTCTTATTATTCACTAAACTGAAAGTAATGCGGCTCTTTAGTTATGGGTTACCGGGGTAACATAGCTTACAAGAGCTGTCGATAAAACACTCTTCAGCTTTTGCTTTTCTGCGCCTGAGTTCTGCGCAATCATTTTATGTAAAATATACTTCGAATGAAGTGTCTTCTTCTTCGTCGGTACGCTCTTGGCAGAGTGGTCATGGTCATCATGTTGCAGTGAGACTTCGGGTTGACACGATTCGCCTCACGATACCCGCCTACTGCAGATAGATAGCTGATCTGGTCGGTCCATCGCATGGTCGACCTGCCGCGTGCTCTCGTTCCTTCCACTCTGACTTGGACTACAAGCCGATGCCTCGTCGGGACACATGGCCAAAGAACTGGATTATTCGTGCCCTAATGGCCGTCGTGACCTAATGAGTATGTAGTCAAACTGGTTAGGATACTGTCCATCAGGTAACGTCCAAGTATACAGCTACAAACTGTATTAAACGTTCGCCTCTCTCATTCAGCTGCCCTAGTCCAAATTTACCTACGCAGTGATTTAGTTGATATGAGTTTTCACCAAATTTAGCATTGAAAACACCCACGATCATCAGGATTTCTCTCGCGGGGATTTTAGAAATGTTACTTTCAAGCTCACGGTAGAATTTTTCTATAGTCTCATCACTAGGTGAGCCTGTGGGGGCGTAAATTTGCACGATGTTGAGATTAACTGGTGACGCTTTGAGTTCAATACTCAAAGTCTATAGCTTACCGGCTCATAACCCATTACGCAATGCCTGAACTGCTTGGGGATGACAAAAGCAACTCCATACCGGTTTCTGCTAACCCGAAAAAAAAGATGGCATGTTTTTCGGTCAGGAAATGTCCATTTTCTCTCGCCATCTCCATGCCACAAAGTACGTAAGCGGTGGCCCATGCTTAACTTTATTAGCACACCATTTTAGTTAACTAATTGTTCCATAGATGCAGCACTATCGCTTGTTTGCTATGGTGGGGATCGACTTGTACATTTTACAGATTGAGATTTACGTTGAAGGCTACCGATGTTGTGCCCAGCGGTTGGCGCCACCACTGGCGAGTAAGGTCCATAAATAAAGCTGTTCTACTTTATTATTACGCGCACGGGAGCAAAGCTTAAATTAAAATCATTTCTTAAGTATAGAAGTGCAATTTAATATAACATGCCGAGTATGCCACAATTTTGCACGACCTATTACTAAAAAATAAAATGGTGGATATAATTTTCCGAAACAAAACACTATTAAACTAGTGGTTGGTAAAACCCGTACCTATCTTAATCTGCCATTATTGGAAAATATTGGCAACAATAAAAAAGTAGTAAATATACTCGCGCGTTTGTACCAAGTTAATATTTGTACGCCGATTAAGGCTAGACATAGCGTTCTTAAATAATTACAACATTTGTACCTAACCTATCTATGTTCAATAAATAAAAATATTTGTATTTGCTAAAACCCAAGAAATGGTGGGATTAACTTTTTTAAGACCTCACTCTACACGAGCGCTCCTAGCGGCAAATTCAAACGCGATAGCCTTCATTATTGTGCAGTTCTCGATATCGCTAGGCTCATGCAAGATACGTAATAAGCCTCGACACGGTAATGTGGCTCTTTGCAAACTAGAAATACTAGGGTATGATAACTATAAAAAACCAACACACGATGTTTTTAATAGCATTTGTTAGATAATGTAGATGACACTGTTGTCGCAGCGCTGCCTTTCTTCTAGATCTCGCTGTTACCGAACATGATACTAGGAGTTCATGAAAATAGCGTTAGCTAGAATAGTTCACCTATTCATCAATAGATGGCGTACTAGTATCGTTACCGAGAGATCAAACTTGTGATTGTAACTGATCACCAAGAAGGCGTTAATAAGCACCACCTTATTTATGTACCTAATTTCTTTATTCCATTTAAGAATATTAATATACTTGAGTGCGCAGATAATATTTATTTAGGTACAGGTGACATACTAATAGGGGCATAATATTAATTTACAATTCAATAATTGAATGCAATTTTTCAGAAAAGTATAAATCTCTGGCCGAAGTGAATCGAGATCGAAACCGTCGGCCGTCGCGGTGAAAAATAAATTTCGGAGTGGACTTATCAATAAACATGTCCAAGATTTAATGACAATAGTCTGCACCAAGTTTAGTCCAAACTTCCAACGGATAGTTCAAAGCAGAAAATGACATTAAGTATGCAACTTAATTTGAAAAAATCTTTTAAGTATAATCAGGTATCATTGATGGGGAGGAGGGTAGATGATATTAAAAATTTCGGACTACGACGGTCATATTATTTAAAAAAAACTAACCACAAATGATTGTACGGAAAGAAATCCGCCGCTGCTAAACCTCCTGAAAAAGTGGTACCGAGCATACCAAAAAGGATATCATAAACAAAATACGAAGACTATAAAGACAAGTTTAGTAGATATGGAAAAAACAGTATATAAGCAAAGACATTCAAGGCGATTCAGAGGTAAAAACCTACAAATAAAAAAAAAAAGTGAATTCCTTTATCCACAGATATTAAAGGAAGAAAAGATTTCTCCTGTACCAGAAGGCCCATTATACCAACTGTAGATGGTGCTGTTGTTGCAGCGCTGAATGTCGCTGTTTCCGAACAAGATATACTAGGAGTTCATGGAAATAAAAAGAACGTTAGCTAGATAGAATATGATAGCTCCCCTATTCATCAACAGATGGCGTGGCGTACCAATGTCGTAACTGAAAGATCAGACTTGTTTGTTAATGATCGCCTAAGCACCAATCTTACTTTTTACTAATGTAAACGTCTGTATTTTTGGAATTATTTGTTAATCAATCTCGCCTCAAGGGCTGAATAAATTTTAAAGTTTCTTGACTAGAAATACTTAAATGTTACACAGGTGAAAGATACTTCTTGACTTCATTCGTAAATTCCTATTCGTTCCGAAAGCACACCTTAAATGTTGGCTGCAATCTATTGACCGCCAGATGGCAGAACCAGCAGCACCATTTTCTTATCACGAGCCTCATGAAGTTTGGTCTCATGTCCAGTTTACAATTATTTTGATGTTTCTACTCGCCTTTTGTGGATGTATATATGTACCAACTTGTCAAAATCTACTGATTGATTAGTCACGTATCGTGTAAAAAATGTTACTGGGTCAGACTCAATACGGTCGTCTAAGGGGGTCTGGGGTCTGTGTTAACTATGATAGGTTTGGCCTGCTTGATTGATGTTTTTGATCACCATTATCATTTATAAATTCTCCAATCTAAAGAGTATTAATTTATAAAATATAAAGAATATTATTAAAGCAGTGCACAGATAAATATATTGATACAGGTGTCATATTGAAAATGCTAACTGGGTTTTTTTTACTGATCCTAGTAAAAAACTGCTTAAACATAAGCAAAGTAAAAAGCTCTGGCCAAAGTGAAGCGAATCGAGTTCGAGCGCCATCCACATTTCTTCAGAATGATTAAACAAAACACAAACGGGCCATTTTACCATGTGATCAAAAATCGCTGTATACAAGGGCTTTCGCCTCCTTATTTCGTAGTTAACGATTTGAACTTAAATATTGTTTCATCAGAGAACACCGTTCAATCATTCGCGTGAGCAGTTCCTTCATTCAGCTCATTTGCACAGACGAGTCGCGCGGAAAATTATTTCTTTTCATATTCCCATTTTTCACGTCTTACTTAAAGTTTTCATGACTGAGGGAGAGAGTTTGCGATTCGTCTGTTTATTTTTCTTTTCTTTTTCCAGCGATTGACTAATTCTTATTCCGGAATTTGTTTAGTTTGTTCAGGGAGTAGGAAGCTGTGTGAAGGGTACCTAGATATTAATCAATTATGGACAAAACGTTTCAATCATTTTTTACAGCGCACCCAAATTGCTTGGAAAAGGTAGGCATTCAAACAGGACTCTAGCTGGCATGTGTTAAATATGTTCGTAATATAAAAGAACGCTAAATAATATTAAGTATTAAAGCAAAAATTAAAAGTGGTCCTTTCGTAGACTATGTTTTGAGGTTCTCTAAGTTCGGCCACGATTGTTCATGAACTTTTCCCTATGTTTAAATAAGTTAATAAGGAACATTATTAAAAATCATATATACCCACAAGCCTACAATACACCGCATCAACTTATTTAATTTAGTAATAATAAAAACAGAACCGCAATTTTTATTAAGAAAGTACTAGGGCGACAGAAACAGACATGAGGTATGGAAATTACGTCGCCCCGCGGCAACTTGCTTTCACGGTCCACTGGGCTGATCATAATAAAAACTCGCGCCGTCGCCTTCACACAGAAGTTTGACCATAAATTCGGTGGTCGGTGCAGTAATCGCCCGACGCTCGCCGACGGCAAAATTCTTACCGAGCGAGTCGAGCGACCTCAGAAACGGCACATCCAAAATTCAAACTTCTTTTCGCCATCCAATGCTGTCTGTCTCTTTCATATATTCTCTAAAAGTCTAAAGAAAAACGCAATGCATTTCTAATAAAACTGATTGCTACGTTTTTTCAAACTTGGCCAGCATCCCCCACTTTTAATATAATAATAAATATCACCAGAATACACTACTTTTTGCAAAGTTTTTTTTTCCGCTTTTGTTTTCCCCTAGGGTGAGCCAAGACCATTAAAAAGGTTAGGGCGAGCGATATTTTATGCGATTTTAAGTGTGTAACGGTTCTGATGTCCGTTTTATTGCGATGTGAATTATGAAGGCATGGTAACTAGTGCTGTTTATCTCTGAAGAAATGGAGGTAACCTTTATATCTGTTCAGGTGAGGATGAATGAACAGAAAGATCAAGAGGCTCATCAAGGCACTGGTCAAGTCAAAGCTCCAGAACCTTGAAAATCGCCGCCAAGTTGCCAGCTTCTCGGTTTTTATCGGTTAAATTTCAGGGAGTGTGCGATGGAACTGCACGATCTAATTGCACCTAGTCCGTTTCATCATCGGAATACCAAGTGTACGGCGATACACCATCGGTACATGGTGGACATCCCACCTATACGCACAAAACGTTTTGAGAACACTTTCATTACAGCTAAAGAGTGGAATTCCCTGCCGGAGTCTGTGTTGCCCGACAGCTACAATCTAGGGGTCTTTCATTCAAGACTGAAAAGGTTTAAGCAAGCGTGCTTCACCGACGACCACATCATCGCTTACCATCAGGTGAGATAGTGGTCAAGCGCGAGCCTACAGACTATAAAAAAAGTCTCTTGGCAAAGTCTCACTGAATTTTTTGTTCACTCATTACACAGTTTGTCACGACCAAAGAATGAAGAAGACCACAATAAGAAAGATTTTTTTAATATTTCTATGGTTACGGACACTACAGTTTATCAGTACAAAATAGTTTGAACATTTTTTACACGGCCAAATAAGTAAAGCAACGATGCCGAAGAAAATAAATGATAAGAAAGAAATAATTTTGACACAACCGTGGTACCCCAGATTGGATTATGTCATACCGTAATAACACATCGTAGATTACTTAGATAGCTTTAGAAATATGGCAGTAAATAAATGAGACGACAACAATCTGTCACCGAGTCTTTAAAAAAAAAACCAAATTATTATAAAACCAATAACCCGACTGCTAAAAAATAATTAACCGAAAAGAGAAAAACAAAGTAAGTAATAATTTTATTTATAACTAGGTATAATTTTATTTATACATTTAATATGATGTGTTGCTGCTAGCGGTGAAATACAAAGTTTTGCTAGGTTTTTCTAAAATTTTAGCTTGTCTCCGCTTGCAGCACCTCATAATATTTAATGTATAAATTACACCTAGAACTTGTTTTTCTCTTTTCAGTTAATTACTTTTTAGCAGTCGAGTTTTTTGTTTTTCTTATAATTTGTTTTATTTTACAATTTTTAGTTTTATTAATGATCATCATCATCATCAGCCTTTTTAATGTTTCCACTTCTGGTACACAGTCCTCCTCTCTGTGAGAGAGAATGGGCGTAATCTACCAAGCAGGCCCAGTGCGGTTTGGTGGATGTCACATGTCTTCAAATTTTTTGTTCTACGAAATGCTGGTTTCATGTTGTCTTTAACCACTTTGAGAGCAGTGGTGATGAAATAATTTACACAAAGTAAATCGCCTGCCTGCGTATTAATAAACGAGTTCTCCAAATAAGTTATGTAGTAAAAGATTATTTAAGTTGCTATCAAAGTTACGGTTATCTTGTATTTGTGCCAAAATTCTAACAAAAAACGATATATATATATTTGGAATGGTCTATTTAGTAGCTTTTATTTTATACCCATATTATTATGAAATCGAAAAAAAAAAATTATAACCCCCTTTTTCGCCATATTTAAAAATTATATAACCTATGTCACTCCTACAAATTGAAACGAACCCAGCGACACTTCATAATTATGTCAGAATCCGTCAAGCAGTTTCGGCTGCAAACTTAGAACGTGTCATAGTAATGGACATACATACATACGCTCGAAGAACATAACCCTCCCGCAGTCGGATAATAATTAATGATGACAATATAATTAAAAGTTTATTTCACTCTTTGCTTCTACATCTACATATAGCATAAAGGACCAAACATGACCAATACGTCCCAAAAACTTTTGAGTCACATTGTTTTTCATCCCTCAAATCTGCTAAATCCATCAGCTTAGACATTTGAAACACAAGTGGAGGTTGATACCTCTCATTATCCTCAGCAGTGAGAGAGGGTTAACTTTGAAGTATCATTGCCATTTATTAATGGTCAAGTTCAACCCGCCACTGCCGCCATTTCGCCCCAAATTAGAACTGATTGCTGTAACTGAATTATTAAATTGATGCCATTTGTTCTCAGATATTTTAATAACGGAGAATTGTTTTGGGGTTTAAGTGGTATTAATTTTGGAGGATTTTTTCGTCATTTACGATTGAAATCTTTTGATCTTTAAGTTACAATGGTGAATAAAAATCCATGATAGGAACATTTCTTGTTTTTTTAACTATTTCGAAAATGAGGAAGGAGATTCTTATAGTGATTTCTTTTTGTATGTCTGCTCAGCGATATCGCCAATTGTTAACCGATTTTGATGATTATTTTTGTGAAGAATATTTTCCCGAAGTGACCCCGTTTAATTTTTGTTAAGATCTGATAAGGAAATTCGGAGATATAGAATGATACTCGACAATAAATGACGGCAAACTGCCAAAGATTGCTGCAAAAAAATCATGCAATTGTTTACACAATTACATAAAATAACAACACACCGGTACGCTCTGAAGGGGTACGCAGATCTGTACAGTTCACCCTGGTACGCTGTCTTTTCACCAGATATGGTTAAGTTCCATGTTATTGGGTTTAGTAGACTACAGATGCAGCTCAGATCTGATGAGTCCAAACATCGAGGTTTAATAGCTTCTAAGATTTTTCTTAGTTTTGTACACCGAAATAAATTAAACAATGGAGGTATCACCATTAATGATCAAAGGACCAAAACACGGCTACAGTACAGGCCAGCGCATTAATTAAAATTTCTTTATTAATTTTTCCAATGAATCGCGAACGTACAACATTGACACTTATTGCTTTTCCCCGAATTTATCCAAGAAAACCAATTAATCACGTCGCCTCTGTCCAATAAATTCCCCTACGGACTTTAATTATTTTCTTATGATTTTAATTTTTGCTCTGCGTACGAACCCCCGCTCAGCCGAATCAAGGATTTTTGAACAACTGTCTCCACTCAAATTTTTTCGACTCCGGTTTGGACTTTTATTAATAAAGGACGAAGACAATTAATACTACTTAAAATTTGTTTAGGCATTCCCAAACTTAATTAGAAATCTTTTCCTTGTTACGGATAAATAAGTAGATTGGATGGAAGGACCAGTTGGTTCTTATTGGTAACAGATTTGTTGGTTTCTTAGTAATTGATCTACAATTACAACAAAACTTATACTTATCCTGTGAGTGGTATCAAAGTCAATAAGCATTGATTAGCTTAATAAGTATATTAATTGCTTCAATTTGTACCCACGGATGTTATACAGCTTCGCTCAAATGAAAGTCGAACCCTTACAGTACAAGTGTTATGGAATTCTAATTTTTTGGCTTTAATTCAATTTTGGTGGAGTAATACTGGAAAATAAAAAATATATCAAAATGAAACAATAACACTTTTCACAATGAACATCTTTTATATATTTCAGACATTAAGGGCATTTAACAATCAGGCGGCGGACGATTATTTTCAGAATTGGACCCAAAAACCGCGCAATTAAATGCCATTTGTCCACAACAAAGAACGGTCCTCTCACCCCCTCTTTTCTTCCGAAATTAGTGATGACTTCAATAAAAATAATTCTTGTCTTTTAGGCAAATTGCATCGCGAAAAGTCCAAAAGCCTTTAATTAAGGGTCGCCCCTCGCCACCCCCTAAACAGCGTCGCGGCCGTCACCTTTTATTTTTGTTAATTCTTGGGGCTCTTTCTTCGCCGCATAAGTTACTTCACCCCTTCTTCGCCGCCCGTGATTCTTTACGCCTTTTTGTCACCGTTTGAATTCTTTTGAAGAAACCCTTTCTTCCCATCTGCCACGCCCGTCAATATTAACTCCGGTACGACGAGTTAAACTTTTTAATATCCGTTAAATTTTGTTACACTCAGCGCGAATCCTTTTAAGGAGGTTAGAGAAAAAAGTCTAATTTAAAAGTCGTGTCAGTATCCTTGTGTAGCAATTTTTATTTTTTGTTTCATTGTGATGTTTGCATTCATGTATAGCTACATTGGTTCGAAATTAAAGAACAATATCAACAAAAAGACGTCCCTTCAAACCACAGAAGACGATATTTCTTAAGATTCATTAAATTATTCACGAGGGAAAAGGAAAAAAATAATGCAAATGAGATCGGAATGTTTAAAAAAACTTGTTGGAAAACACGAGAGATCGTGATGGTGGCTGCTTGCGGTTGTAGGGACACGGACACGAATTTTTAATCCATTTCCCTTAGTCGATTAATATTCAAGGCCCGGCCAGTCTGGTTCATCTCCTTCGCCATTATTGCTTGGACGCCATCTCCTTCGAGTCTTCGGTTACTTTCTCTTTGATTTCGTACAAGCTAATTACTTTCCTTTTGTGAATGATTGCATTCCTGGGAAGGTTTTGTTTATCGTCTTTGCTAATTATGCAGATGTAGCTTCATCTTTCTACACAGACAACATCTTGGAGTATATATACCATCAACCATCTCTATAAACATCAATGATTTATCAATTATAATAATAGTCCAAACTCTGGCCTAATAATTGTCAATGTAACCAACCACAGCTAACCAAAATACCCAGGGATTCGCAAACGCCAATTACACAAACACATAATTCCTGCTTTGCATGTTCAGTTGGAGCAATATTGCCTTAATATATTCAATATCCGGGAAGATGATAATTTACCGACTCGGGTAGAATCCATTATGGATGTTTACTTGACCTGCGCTTAGTGCTTACTAAGACAACAGGGGTGACCGCTGCGTACTTATGCGATCCTAGTAGAGTGGCACGATTCAATATAGAGGATTGGAGGCTCTTGAGATGTTGCATTGGGATAAAAAAGAAAACGGGGAAATTATTTATATTTATTGAGAAAATGGGTTAGTTGACCTGTTCCAAAAAACGAGGTCTTTCCTGAATTTTCGAGAGATTTTTGACGACCGACACAATTATTTTTACAGAAACGACATTATTTTTTGATAATTCTTTACTTGAAACTGTTGAAACCTCTTTCATTACTTTATTTATCTATTTTGTTCGCACAACGTTTATTTTCTGAAAGAAAATCATGTGCCAGTAACAAAATAAAAGACGGTAGATAAACAATAAGAAGAAAAACTGAAAGGTGAATATCGAAAAACAGTGAATTTGAATTTGGAATTCAAATCTCGCACGTTGACTTTCGGCGCACCGCATACGTACTTTGTGACTTTGACGTCTCGCAGGAGTATGGTTGTAAAATAAAAATGCATGAAAAACAAAAAAATAATAATATGGCAATAATATTTTTTGTCAAAATAATTATTATTCTTTCCGCTGACATTTTCATCAATGCTGTTGTTTAGTTTATAATTATTTTGGATCAAGAATTTAGCAGGCTGCGGCGGTATTGTCAAAATCTGCCTGGTATAAGTACCAGAGACGACTACTGCGTGCTTTACTATTATAATTATTATCTTTTCGAGTTGTTGACCATCACTTATTTGTTTTACCCTCACCTTGTAAAAACGATAAAAGAAGTTACCTCACATTGCCGCTCTCTTTAAGCTAAGTCACAACATCATCTAGCAAAACTCATTATTCTTGCATGAATAGAGCAATTTTTCTATGATCTCCTGTAATACGTTGATGCAGAAATATGTTTATGGCCTTACATGGAATATTTCGAGAGGAAAATCCGGGATAATCCATAAATATCGCCCCCGACTTTGCCCGTAGCAAATTCTAAAGTGACAATATTCCGTATTGTATCTGCGATGTGAAAAATGTATGCACACCCCGTGCTTCGCGAAGCGGGGTTGAGACCGAAATATACGGCGCGCGAAGGGAGTTATTAAAATTATAAACAAATAAAATTATTCAGCGTTCACCCCTTACGAAGTTGTTCGTGGCCTGAATTCTTCATGTGTGATGTTTATTGCATATGGAAGATCTATTGTTTATTTGATTTGTGTAAATGTTTAGATTTCTAATTGTATAGTAAACTATACAATTTTTAAAATTCATGAAATTAGTTAGTTCTAAAATTTTACATCACTACACAACCACCACAGCCATTTTCAGAAGCAAATCTTTCGCATCAAAACATGAACTTACTATTGGCTTGCTAATACAAGCCCTTACAAGCACAGTCATTATAATCATAACTCTCCGTGGCGATGATAAAGATGCAGTTTAAAAAAGGAATGTGATTTATGTCATTTTAAATATAAAACCAAAAATACTTTAGAACATCCATCACTCTAAAATAATCTTTTGACAGCTTACAAGAAAAAAAATACAATTTCCGACTCCCAATTCCTTGCCGAAGTTTTTCATCTATTGGCATATCGGTAACCCCGTTCCCTTTATTTTATATTAAAGCGATAAACATGTCGATTGCTGGAGACACGCGTGGCCGCTCTCCCTTCCTATCTGTACAAAAAATCTTTTTAGATGTTTCTGTGAAGGTAAGAAAAGAGGTAAAAAGAGGTCCACGTTGATTTCCTTCTTTCATGCGATTCAAGTTAAGTTGGTATTTTTATTACGTTCTAGTTTATCTCTTTCTCACTGTAATTACTTTCGCAAATTCTAATATATTACTCATCATTCTTTTCTTCATCTTCTGTCATAGTATCAATCGTTATATCGTTATTGTCAATGTCTAAAGCTTTTCAGTCATTTAAAGAATAGTATAAGTTTTATTTCTTTACATCATAATTACTTTCGCCAATACTATTAATCTCTTTAGGCATTTCTTAATCAACATCCTTCATTTTAAATTTCTGTGTTGTTTAATTGTGTTGTAACTCTAAGTCTGGGCTAAATGAATTCATAAAATTCTTCATTAAACTGCCTTTATCTACCACTGATCCTCTAATAACCTATAACAAAACTAAAATATATCAATACAAAATTAAATTCAATATTTCAAGAAGGACCAATATACCCATTACCAATATCACCCGTATCCGAATTTTCACCGTAACATCAGCAGAATATGCAAGTCATGAGAAAACGCTTATCATGGGATTTGATAGCGGCTCCGATAGGCGGGGATGAGTTATGGTGTAACATATTGCCGTGTGATCTGTGACTATTAGTATTAGGGTTCTGTGGGATGTTTCTAAAATTAGGTAAGAAAATGCAGAGTCAGACAAGTGATCTGTGTGTACAATTTTTTTTAGAAAATGGCTGTAGTCTGGTGTTGGTGGTGGCAGAGTGGTCTTCTGTCCCATTAAAGCGATGATTATAACAGTACCTTTGTTATATTAAGAGTTTTTTTTTCTCAATGCCGAATAGTAAAGACAGATGTTAATGAACACACTGCTATGATGACAAAACTTAATCGAAACACAATTATACATAACACATCATTGGGGTAAAGAAAAAGTTTTTTAGAGTCCCGTTCCGTCAACAAGGAACCCTTATAGTTTATAACGAAATAAAAGAAAATTATCACAGCTAGTAAGCTTTACAAATTTACGAGTTATAGTCGACCAAATTATAAAATGTACCAGGAAAAGAAACAAAAAATCTTTTCGTTAGAGTAATGTTTCAATATTTTACTTAGTTATGTTAGTGAATGTAGCTGTTTGTACGGAACCCTCGGTGCGTGAGTCCGACTCGCACTTGGCTGTTTTTTTTTTTCTGCTTTCATTTCAATAGATAAGAGAATAGCGGTTTCGAGAAATTAAACGATTTTTTCGGAAGCTTTTTTACCCCATCTTCATTTCCGTAACTCAAGAAAAGCTTTCACACCTCAAGTACTGCATTTTTATCCACACACTACCACCGTAAATTACGTGCCGATTGACCACTCATCCCCTAGGGTCGGCATTTCACTTTGTTGGCCGCTGCAGATGGACACGCCAACAATGGCGTTAAAAATGAACTCTGCCGATAACTGTCAGCCCTGATGAATCGCTCCGCTGCACCTTTGGAAAGGAAAGTAATCGGTAAGTGAGTTATTGGCACGCTTTAGTTTATAATCAATCAGCAATGCTTGTGTGTGTTGGTTATATAGCAAGAGGATTAACTGATAGCTGGTGGAAAGGTTGCTTGTGCAACAGTTCTCAGGTTCATAAGAGCTAGAAGACGCCAAATATATATGCTTATTATGTATTATATTAATGTGTAATATAGGACATAATACCTCATGTCACAGAAAAGAGGCCTGAGTTACAGCAGTAGTATTTATAGGCTTCTTCTTCTTTTCGTGTGAGGTGTTGCCACCTCTGGTGTCTGAGTTAATTAAGCCACCATAGGCTGATTTATGCTAAGTCCAATACATTACCTAAATTTCGGCATCACGGAATATGGAGCAATATATTCGGATGGTGTCAGCACGTCCCACCAAACTTCACCTGTAACATGCTCAAATTAAATAAATACTCCCAATGAAACAATGTACCGTGTAACGAAAGGGTTTTACACGGAACATCGCTTCGGTATTTTCTTCAATAGCTGTAGGCCCATAAAGCCACCGTGTTGAACAACGATTGTATGAACAAGCGGCCGCTTGGGACGCCAAACTTTACAAATTCCCCGTCGGCTTGTCGCGAACAGAGTTTTACGGCCAAATTAATATGGCAAATTAATGCGTTTTGCTACCGTATAATTTTCGCGTATGGGGCCTGGGAGGGTGTTTCTTGCGACGTCCCGGCACAAAACCGACATATTGAGTTGTACAGGGGCATCTAAACGCTCGGGATTCGTATCATTTTTCCATATGGAAATGATGTAACGAGCGGAGCGCAAGACAACAGTGATATGCTAATTAAAGGAAAACACACGAAACGTATTCTGTGTTTATTTTCGGTCGGCGACGAGATGGAGGAAACGGTGGCTTTTTTAATTGCTGCGCAGGATCAAAAATAAAACGTAGACTGCCTTATCTTTTTTTTTTACGCCAACTGTGGTAGTACCACTGTTAATAGTTTATTCTACTCCTGAAAAAGCAACTGTCTTTAACACGCTACCCCACAAGAAAGACAATGTTCAACTGCACGTAATTAGACTTTAAACATGTTTCAAAATAATAATAAAGACCCATTTAATTAAAGGAAAAGTTCATAAGTTGCAGTAGGAAGTACTAGGAGTGTATAAGGAGGAAGAGCATGTGAGTTTATGAGTGCGATTCGTCACGGCAATTGAGAACGTGAGCCCTCCCGCTTGACTCTTGCGTAATGAGAACACCTTGCAATAATCAACGCGAGACATGCAATAAAAAGACGGCCTTCTTTGAGTAAACGTTTAATTTCGACTTTCTTACGACACCAGAAGAAGTCAAGATAAATATCAAGACACACAAGAATCAAGTTATATTACTTGATTAATATAACTCCTGACTAATGTTGTTTGCGCAAACAGAAACTACCTATAGAACATTACGAATACACGGACGTCGACAATATCAAGAGCAAACAATTAGAGGCAAGTTAGGGAGAAGGGGGGCGCCGATTAAGTTATACACATGCGGGTTAGAGGGTAACCTGACTCAGGAAGATTAAGATTCATCGAAAGGCCCTTACATGGAAGCAAACATTGTATTACGAACCGGTGTCTTGGCAATGTTTGCCCAAGGTAGCGGATGTTAATTTAGTATTCACCCTTGCGTTACGTGCCCAATATTAATATTTTGGTAAAAGCTGTCTCTGAATGTCTCGAAAAGATTCATTTCGTAAGTGGAATGAAGGTGACATCGGGATTACGTTTTCTTGGGCAAACTAATTTGAGGGAACAAAGTAGGGGAGGTGCCGGACGCTCGTTAATGGTCCCGGAACGCCTTTGGGCTGTCCACGGTACTTGACCGCCGTTTGGGGACTCCTCACACTATTAAAGTGCTAAGAGGGACATTAGTATCCCCTGGGGCCTGTCATCTGAATAATTTAACGTCTTAATTGTGTTTAGTTTTTGTGGGAATAATGCTGATGTCTTATTTACGTTGTGGGGATAATAAAAACAAATGGAGATATTGAGAATTTTTCTTTTAGAAACAGATGTTCAAATCGAGTTTCGGGTTCGTCATCGTTTCAATTGACTATCGATATAATTGGTTAAAAAAATGGTTTCAAAATGCCTTGTACAAAAAACTACCATTGTGTTAGGAAGTATATGCCTTGTACAAAAAACTACCATTGTGTTAGGAAGTATCTCCAAAATATATGGAGTTCCCTTCATACATTACTTTCTATTTTATTTGCCACAAAAGTATACACCAAGCTTTTCTCCTCCAAAACACCACCCCGCCAAACCGAACTAAGTACGTTGAAATCCTCAAAAACGTAATAACTCAAGGGCAGCCGGTCAGCGATAAGCAAGTTAATCCTAAAGATAAATAGGCCCGGTCATTGTGTCCAGCATCCGGTGAGCGATGCGCTTCTTTTGTCTCCACCCGCACCGCCCGTGCTACCCTCGCTAGACAATGTAAGGAAGGACCAGTCAGCAATCGACAGCGCACGAATATTTGGTGCGTAGAGTTGAGAACGAGCAGACGTGGCATAATGTTGTTTGACCATAGAACATTTTCTTTATTTTATAATAATGCGATGTAGTTGTTTTTTAAGTTTTTTTGGGGGACAACGGCAACGAGATCTGCCATTTTGGATGACACCTTGGTGTCGGGCCTAAATGACCTAGTAAGCAGGTAAATCCTAAAGATAAATTGGTCCCGGTCATTGTGTCCAGCATCCGGTGAGCGATACGTTTCTTTTGTCTCCACCCGCACCACCCGTGCCACCCTCGCTAGACAATGTAAGGAAGGACCAGTCAGCAATCGACAGCGGACAAGTATTGGGTGCATAGAGTTATGAACGAACAGAAATGGAGTAAAGAATGTCATGATGTGTCCATTGACAATTTTAATGCACTTTTAAAATAATGTCATAAATATATTTTGGAGTCACCGGAATATTGAGTCGTGTGCTGTAATCTTTAGCCTTAGTGTCTAGGCCAGGAGGGCCTGCTAAGCAATCGACAGAGGAGGAATATTTGGTGCATAGAGTTGGGAATGACAGTTGTACCGTTATACTACTAGCAAAATTAAAAAGTTGTTTATTTTCAAAACTTTTCTATATTTTTATTCAAGTTAGTTTTGTCGGGGTCAAATCGTTTTAAAAAGTATTTAGAGACAGCGAATTCTGCTTTTTTGGATCACACAGCGTCATTACTTATGGGCTGTTTTTTTCTTTTTCTAGATGCTAAGGAATCATGGTATCCACAGGTAAATATTAGAATTTTATTAATTTACTGATGATGACAGTTATATTTATTACTGATCATAACAAAATTGTTTTAAATAGCAGGGGGCTGAGATATTATGACCTGCTAATGACCATCCAAAATGATTCCTTGTGAAAGAGAACCAGTGTTAATAGTAGTGTTTCGTGGATTTAAGACGTCATGTTACGGCCCCAGAAAACTTGCATGGCATTCTCGTCCAATTTCTTATCGTTTATTTGTTTTGCGATGTATTACTAACACAAGCAGAGGGCAGTGGACATTGCTCACAGAACGGATGGCCGATGGGGCAGAAAAGTTCTGGAGTGGCGTCCACAAACCGGAAGACGTTGCGCTGGAAGGCCTCCCGCCAAGTGAACCGATGATCTGCTGAAGGTTGCGCGGATCCGCTGGATGCGGGACGAACGGAACCGGTCAATGTGGCGACGCTTGGGGGAGGCCTATGTCGAGCAGTCAACGTCTTTCGGCTGATATGATGTTGATGATGACTACCATAAATTTATAAGTATTTGTTACTAAAAGAAATGGACTGTAAACTGTGTGAGATTTTAAAATAAATTAAATTATTAAATCTAAGCAAAGTTAAAATTTAAGCAAAGTTCCTTTCTATTCATTCGACAGTCTCTGGGTTACCCAAACGTCTGAATTCTGAATGTCCAGCACATTAACTTCAGACCGCAAGGCGCGGGGTCCGTTTGACAATCACGGGTGGCTTTATTTTAAATCACCACCTATTGTGTCTAAGAAACTATCCCCTTGGTGCCATGACACTAATTTATTATAGGGAAAATTCAAGAAAATGAATGCTGTTTATTAACTTTGTTTGTGTTTTGTAAAAATTAGTCAAAAACCTAAAAGTCCCAGTATACTTTTGCTTAACTTTAAGATTCTACTGAAGAGAAGAAACTTGGAATATGATACAAAACGTTATTATGTATTCTTCATAGAAATCTACAAAATGAAATCAAATGTAGCAAAGTTTACCCAATAAAATCCGCAGCGCAAACACAAACGCAATTACGTATGATAATATCAACATAGAAGAAAACTTGTTCGTAACACCATGAAAATCCCCTGTTTTATTTCTTGGGCAGTTTCCAACGATATCGGTAAATCTACCAGGCAAACAGGAGTACAGCAGAGATTTGCGAACACCGCACGAGACTATCGGATAAATTGACCGGTAATAATAAAATGTAAGGGGTAAGAATGTAGATGGCTATTTAGATAATTGTTAGCTGCGTCCGCAGTGCCCAGTAGGCAGTGTATCGGAAAACTGGATAGATAGTGGGCGATTTTATTGCCACCCCAAGGTGGTCATTTATGGGAAAACTATCAACGGAACAGAAACGGAATTGATGACAACGCATTTCGTTGTTTCTGTCCCGATGTGAGAAAATGATGGGCGTCTGACAGTTGATTTATTGGAATGAATTTCATTTACTGCTGACTGCCTCGATAAAGAGATAAGTAACACACACATGTCATAACATAAATTTACTACGTAATCTTTTGTTTTGCCAAAAGTTTTATAGATATAGGTATAAGTCTGCGTATTGCCTTTGAGAACTTTTATATATTAAACATCGTTACATCACTAACGCTCCTTATGATAAAGCCCAAACTGCACACACAAAAAGGTCATCCCAAAAAAATTTAATCTAAACGCATTGTCGATTTGTTTACACATGTATCCACCCCCTAAGTTCAAGCCGTTCAATATAAAACGCGGGGGAGGCGCGCTAAGCCGAATATTATGAGTCGATGGCCCTAGCAGGTGCCACTAAACATTCAAGTTGCAAATCCAAGGCTGTTACATTACAAGCCATGTCAGTCACGTCTTGAACGGCGGAAACTTGCCAAACTATGCTTGGCTTTTCTGAATTTGTATTTGGAACAAGCAGTAAAAGTGTTTGATTGTGTTTGATTGTGTAGGTAGAATATTTAATTAAACATTGTAGTTTGTGTCTTAAAAAGTATTTACCAAAAACTACTCAATACATAAAAAATGCCTCAGAAGTGCTCAAGACATCCACCTCCCTTTTATCCGAACTAATGTTTTTTTAAAATTCTTTGTAATGGTTTACTTCTACCTACTAAAAATTTTGTAATTTTGATTTAGTTTTGCTAGTGTTTTGTTTTGTGATTCGTTTTGTTTGAGTCAAATTTGGTAATTGAAATTGTGTATACCTTATTTTGAAAATATGTAAACATATGCTGTGTTCCTTTTGTGGTCCTGTAAGTACGCTCAACATAACCTAAATTGTTTAAATATGTAAGTTTCTCATGTAAATGAATGCCATTGTAATTCTTTTGAGAAATAAAGATTCTTTAACCGTAAGTAGCTTTGAGACTTTGAGACTTTTCGTTATGCCAGACTCTGGCTTTTAAACAAATGAGATTAATTTGTATTGACCTCCATAAGGGACTCCAAGTTTTGTATGGAAAAAGACTCGCTTTTAACCGACCTCAAAAAAGTAGAGGTTCTCAATTCGACTGTTGCTCGTTGTTGTTTGATTGTTGGTTCTGTTGTTGTGTTTTTGACTGTTGTGTTTGTTTCTTCAATAACCAACGACAATTCCATAGGGATTGCTGCAATCGCATGTCGCACTTTTGTTTACGCCATTTTATAATATAACATCACGCCGGTACGCCGCTCTAAAGGAGTACGCAGATATGTACAGTTCAGCCTGGTACACTCTCATTTCACCGGCTATGTTCAAGTTTTATGTTATTCGGGTAATCTATTCAGGCATCACTATGGGCATTATAGGTACCATACTATTGAACTTGCTCATTATGTACCACAACTAAAACTTTTTTCCAAAAATATTACCGACTTGAAAATTAAACTCTACCAAGTAAAAACATAACTTCAAATTCGGAAGTCGGTACCGAAAAACAAATAATCATGAACAGGAAAACCGACTTTCGAAATTGAAGTTATTTTTCACTTTGTAATGTTTTTATTTTGAAGTCGGTTGTATACTTTTGTAAAAAATTGTATTATTTCAGTTATTGGAATAAGGAAAGAAGGATGCCGATAACAGCAAGCGACGACTCGCCACAAACTTACTAGATACTAGAATATTTACATTGTTATAACCGTAGGAAAGTTTGTTTTGACTAACACTCCATACAATCTAACTGTTCCATCACCTTGCTAATCAAATAACTAAATTATCGAATCCCTCCACCATTCATCCGTACAGATAAGTTGAACAATGACGTTTTACCTTTTATCGGAGACTGTGTTTGTTGATCTGATTACGAACGGACTCCGCAACCGGGTGGCCAGTTGACCGTCATAATTTGGGGACCAGAATGCGCTCAGTGTCGCATGAAATATTCGCAAGCGGACACAGGCGGCGTGGAAAGCGCAAATGGAGAAAATCGCACGCCATTACACTTCTCACCTGACGGACTAACGCTCCAAATGTCTGGAAAATAAACAAACAGTTTAACCTTCTGGGTGTTTTTGTGTGAATGTGTGATGTTCGATTATCTGGTTTAGAGATTGCATTTTATTTTCAACCGACTTCAAAAAGGAGGATATTCTCAATTCAACTGTATTTTTTAATGTGTTTTAAGTATTTCAGAACTTTTTATTATAGTAAACCGACTTTGATGATATTTTTTTTATTTGAAAGCTGTTGGTTAAATTTTATCAAGATCTGATGAAGAACTTCGGAGATATACAATAAATGACCGCAAATCTCTCGGGGTTACAAGACGCATGTTTCCTAAAAAATAAAATTCTATTTAATCCGTCAGTGAGATTACCAAATAATATTGGACACGTATTTTTGCTTTATCAAATCAATAAAAATTTACAAAGATAAAGCCCATCAAAGTTCAGGAGTGGGAGCTTGTGACGTCACTAAAGCAGTATAAAGTGTACTACCGGCGTGACGTTTTCCTATATTTCAACGCATTATATCGTCGTCACTTTATGTTTACGTGTCAAAAGAAAAAAATACGTGTCCATATTTTTTTTATTAATCTATCTGACGGACAAAAAACAAATTTTCGTTGAACTATCCTATTGCATATCTGTTTATTGTTGACACCATTTCATAACATAACATGAAGCCGGTATGCTCTAAAAGGGTACGCAGATGTGCACAATTCACAAAGTGAAAGTCAAACTCAAAGTATTTTTTTTTATTTCAATTAGGCCATTAAACGGCACTTTTGAACGTCAAAATTTTTAACTTCTATTTAATAATAATTGATTTCGGAAAAGTAGCTTGTTATGGAGAAGAACGGACATGAAACTCCACACTTACTCTTTACAAAAAAAAAAATGATTTACAATATTTACATACAAACTTAATTCATATACGTGAGGACGATGCACCTATACTAACAGTACTATACTACGTATAGATATAAAATATTATAATCACTAACAGGTAAATTCATTCATTTGATACATAGGAACATGGTTCTCACATACTTACAAAATACAAATCTTGCAATCTTGCCTGGTACACACTAATTTCACAGGTTGTTTTAAAGTTTCGTGTTATTCAGGTAATCTATTCTGGCATAACTGTAGGCATTATAGATGTGTATGAGTACCACAACTAAAAATTAAAAACAAGTACCTTTTTTACAAAAAAAATACAACCGACTTCCAAATTTAAAAAATACTACAAAGTGAAAAATAATTTCAATTTCTGCAGTCGATGTCAAAAAACGAAGAAACAAAAACAAAAACACCGACTTCAGAATATCATTTTTTTTTTCACTTTGTCGTATTTTTATTTGGAATTAGGTGATATTTTTTGTGGTAAGTTCTTTACTCTTTTGACTTGTTTGCCTTACATTTCATTTATAATAAGGTTATATTTGGATACTATATTTATTAAAAGATTTATGATACTGGACTAAAAATAAATCCCTTTCTATAAAATTGCAAAGTAAGTAACAAGTTGAAATAACCCAACTATGATCTAGGAGAGCCTAGATATTCATTTGTTTCCACACTTCTATCGACAGCAATAAATCCACAATTTCGCAGCAAATGATCTCCTTATGAAGAAAGTTTTGCACTCTCCAATAAGAGTTACGTATTCGCAACAAACATTTGAAAAATTATGCCGCGTACGTGCTCCCGTGTCCCATAAAATGGCACCGGGACTTATTTCATATAGTTACGGGCCCATAAAGCATAAAAGGCATTCAAATGTGATGTTATTTTGCCGCCAACACGGGGTAATTTATTTTGGTGCGATTCATAATTTTCTTTTATTCACTTTATGTTGATTTTCCTTGGAGTGTGAGTACTCGGTAACGATAATATTATTTCAACGGCCCCATGCATCACGGTGTGTGTAAGGGCCCGCACCGATGGTTTATTTCTTTGTTAACTTTGTTATTATTACTCCTGAGTGTTATGTTTTGTATTGTGTTGTGTGTAATTAATAAATTGGCTGTCGCATTTATGATGGAAGTTGAATGTGACATTTTGTGCAAATATTATGTAAACTGTTCCTATTAGCGCGCGCTGGTAGTTTCACTTTTGGGCCATTACCAAAATTCTACTGTCAAAATTGAATAAGAGATTTACTTATTAAAGTGAGACGAGCGTCTTCATAATCCTACTAAACGACAATGATTATTTCGTGACCCATAAATTCCCTTCTGATGTCTACACCAATCTCTTCTAAATAGATACTAAACACAGTTCACACAACCGCCTGCCACTTAAGAGGTACGGAATAAATTTCCAATAATTACATTATCGAGCAAAAAAATATAAGCGCCACCTCACCTCCGGCAAATTTTTCTCCGGCCTACCTCGGAAGCCCATAATTCCTAATGACATGCAATAACCGTGCCCCCAATTTTCGACATAAACCCCCCATAACAATATCGACATCAGCGAAATTTTTTCCTCCGGTATATTTTTATTTGAGAATAAGTAACACTCTTTCGGTGTAATCAAAATTTTGCGAGAACCCCGCGTCTGAGAGTGTTTATCGGGCACTCAATTTGATTTTTACCACCGCACTGATTCCTCCACCGTTGAGGAATGCTAAAACGTACGTAAGGAATGCCAATGAGGTGGCGATATCTGATTTATAGTGGATACGGTTTTGAAAATATTTACCGCTTTTCACTAAATGTGTTGGCATTAACCATAATTTTCTGGGTGCAGATGATTTAGCACTACATTTTTCAAATATTTTGCTTATCAAAAGAACAAAAAATTACGTTAGACTATATAGTCTTATAATACTATATTATACATACCTTCGTATTTTTTAATTTTAATTTGTTTTTAAATTTTTATCTTATAATGTTATTTTTGTGTATATGTTTTGCCTGCAATAAACGATTATTATTATTATCAGTAAGAATAATAAATATACTCTTTTCCATAGTCTCTCACAAATTTTTACAAGTCCAGTACTTAAAAAAATCAACAAGAATAAGGTACATAATAAGATTAATCATCTAATGCCTGATGAAAATTCTACACTAATAAAAATCTACCATAAAAAGTCCAAACACCAACCCTCTTTATGACCAACGGTCAATAGAAATGAAAATATCGGAATACAAACCGCAGTCCTTAGGGAGTGTTCCGAAGAATATATCTACAAAAATCCGACAAATTTGATCCTCATCTAAATAACCGTGTTCGGTGACCACGCTTCTGGAAACATCGTATATTTAAATTCAGTGCGGTCCAGTGCGATGTGATGTTTCAATTGTCACCGTCTATACCTTCCTAATCCAGTTATTGGATAAGGGTGCGACGGTTCTTTTTATTTCTGATTTTAGAATATATTCTGGTCGTGTATCGATATATAGAAATATTCAAATGACAATGTTTGTTTAGTTAACAATAACCAAGGGGTTCCTAGTTATCATAGGCAAATATAGCTCCCTTCGGTGCGTATGGATCAATTACAAGATATTCTGAACAAGCAGCGATCTACCTAGATGCATAATTAAAACGAGAACGCAATGACGAAAATAAAAATAGTCTATATACAAGCTAATGACAGTCATTGTAGACAAGCTTAAAACGGCAGTTGTTGCAATCTGCATCATCAGTTACACGCATAAGAGACATATAAGCATCATTTCAGCCACACGGCATACCACATACATACAGTGTAAACAGGTAAGCATGCCAAGAGCCAACCACGTGTGAGTCGTTTACGCCTAAGTGCACATGTCCGCTAATGTACCGTATGTCTCGATAAGAAATAGCTCGATTACACTGCATCAATTATAAATAAGGGACACTACAGCATAATTTCAGCCACGAAGCAACAGCACACCACATACATACAGAATAAACAGCTAAGCATGCCAAGCGCCAGCCACGTGTGAGTCGTTTACGCCTAAGTGCACATATCCGCTAATGTACCGAATGTCTCGATAAGAAATAGCTCGATTACACTGCATCAATTACAAATAAGAGACACTATAGCATAATTTCAGCCACGAAACAACAGAACACCACATACATACAGAATAAACAGCTAAGCATGCCAAGCGCCAGCCACGTGTGAGTCGTTTACGCCTAAGTGCACATGTCCGCCAGTGTACCGAATGTCCCGATAAGAAGTAGCTCGATTACACTGCAGGTCACGTCTTCGGGAACGCCGCCTCTCGCGTTTATGACTAATGATAGGCTCACATGCGGCACCTCATACTCCGCTTTATATTCAAATGATGCTTCCTGACCCTGATTAATGCTGTTTTCTTTGCAAACATTTGTAAACGTCTTTAAATTGAGACGGGCGTCATGTGTTGTCACGTGTTTTGGGTTTTTGATGATTCGAATTTTAGAACGATGGAATATTTACGGCAATTTTTCTGAATTTTTTTCCTTGTTGATTTTATGTTCTTTCAATTTTTGTTTTATAAATTTTATCTTTTTGGTCTCTGAAAAAATTAAAAGTTTATTTTAACCGAATGTTATCTCAAAACAGAAGTGAATTCCTTAACATGAAATATCTTCTATACCGAAAATAGATATGAATAATATAACAAGTTTGATTGAATTAAGTGAATCGCTCCGCTTTAAACAAACATTTGCTCGGTTCTCATTTGTAAGACGTCTGGGTAGCTCGCCTTAGACAAATTAATAACAAGATAAAGAAACTCGACGGGTCTTAATTCATTAATTAACCTAATTGTATTTGCCATTGCGCCCATTATTATTGTTTGTGCGAATTCGTACAGAGTAACGAAAATCAGTACACCTAACCAAAAATGTGACGTTAATTTTGATACTTCTGATAATCAGTATTCAGATAACGTCTGTGTCATTGGTACCTATTGATTTTCGTCACCGACTTCGGAAAACGGAGTTATTTTTTACTTTGTAGTATTTTGCTTTAGAAGTCGGTTTAATTTTTTTGGTAAATATGTTTGTTTTTTACTCTTTTTAGTGTCAGTACCTCATAATACCATGAAAATCATTTATAGCCAGAGTAACCTCATTTCAATTCCATGGTACCTGGATGGTACCTTTATTTATATGTATTTGCTTCATCATATTCGCTTAACTATTCGAGATACCCTATAGCCATGACATACTTATTAAGGAGTTCTGTGGTCTTCTTCATCAGTTCCACTTCTTCAAAGGATACTTTCTCAGTGTGACTGCATGCAATGTTATTGAAAAACCCAAAATCGCTACCAGTCTGCCTATAATATTTGAGGAGTTCCCTCGAATTTCCATGGGATCCGTGGGTAACAATGGGATCACCTTGAGATTATTATACCCTTTCAAACAAAAAAGAATTTTGCAGAAGAAAGAATTTTTAGAAACATCGGAATTGATACCCTCCTCCTTTTTGGGCAGTCGGTTAAAAAGAATTTATCACTACGTTACTGCATTATCATTATCATCAACACAATGTTAAAATTAACGGAGCGGATTTGGAAAACATCGTAACAAATAAATTGTTCAGCTGTATTGTACTACTCTGTGGTGAATCATGTGGCCGCCAAGAGATTTGCCTGATTGCCGTAGAAAGGGGTCGAATCAAAAAGTTTTCACAAGAAAAATTTGCTCAATTTAAAGAAAGGGAATAAGCGCCGGATAGCAGGCGGCACTGGAGTTTTGAAAGATTTTTCACT
The DNA here is from genome assembly GCA_947562075.1 of Orthosia gracilis. Lineage (NCBI taxonomy): Eukaryota > Metazoa > Arthropoda > Insecta > Lepidoptera > Noctuidae > Orthosia > Orthosia gracilis. The sequence continues at coordinate 34,310,742 of OX387266.1, forward strand.
TTCAACGTTAATTGCTACCGAAAGTAAAATAAATCTTTGCTTTTCTTGAGGCTTGTTTTGGACTCAAGCCTAGAGCTAATCAATTAATTAAACTGTTGATATTTTAAGCATAAAAACATTGGCGTATTCTTAAACTTTTCGAAAGTTTTGCACTGGATTTTTTCAAGATTTTCCTTTCCAGGTATATCGATCATAACTCTAAAACTTAGGTGGGGAACGAAATTGCTTTTCTGATTATAATGTAGTTCCAAAGTTTGTAAATAAAATAGATACAGATACAAAATATCTTTCCCCGTGTGCCCCATTCGATACGCAATCGTAACATTTTATCATAGGTGTAATAGAAATATCGAGCGATAGTAAAAAGTTCGGTTTCACTCTGAACTGTTATTTGCAAAGTTTTTCTTTCCGTTTATTGTTTGTTTTGATGCATGTCGCTCATAAAAGGATTCAATTATAATTTGGGAGTGATACATGGGTGTATTAGAGTGTTTTATTGATAAATAAGGTAATTTGGTTAACGGTTATTATGGTGGAGAACATAAATGATCTTGGTAGAGGTAGATACGTGAAAAATGGCAGGTGTTTGCAGCAACACTGCAAAATTGTTGAAAGAAAAACTGGCAAAAATAATTGTATTTATTTTCAAACTAGTTCCTTCAAAACACTCTCATAAGAAAACAAGTCAACTTTATCTAAGTTTTACATAAAGCAGACTTTCCCTGCAAAGAAAATATTAACTTGGGACGTCTGTCGGGCAGGTAGCTGCTGTCCCCTCAAAGTAGCACAGTTGGAAAAGATCAACATGTTGCCAACACTTCACGGACACTCAATTTAAAAAGTTTTCTCGCTCTTTGTTTTGTCCTGAACAAACTCAATTAAGTGCCCTTTGCCTTTGAAATATTTAATTTTATGTGTGCACGTTCTTTCGGGCTTTTTTAACAGCACTTTTTAGTTTAACCCAATTGAAACTTTACCTTGTGTATTAGCTTTATTTGGACATTTGTTAATTTATTATCAGAGATAATCTAACTAAAGGGGTATTTTAATCAACGACGACAAGTACCAGGCAATCAGGGCCGAGTGGAAGTGGGTGTTCCGGAATTAGAATTGAATGTAAATGTGCGGGCTTTATCGGGGATTATAGTGTTCGTGTCTGCAAGTGGGAGATAGTTGAGACCCGAAGCTGGCCCGTCCGCAGCCTCGTATTAATACATGTTAGGAACCACCGGGGTAACATGAGCTTCCTTACCCCTCCCCGCATCTGTTAGCCCAAACGTTAGAAGAGTGTTAGCCAGGGTCTTTACAGGCCATTCAAAAATGGTCGGTTGGTACAGCCGCGAGGCACCCGTATACTCAAAGTCCTCTTTAACAAATTTTACTGCGTACTAATCCGCCCTTTTCGCTACATGTGGACGGGCTACCCCGAACATGTCTTGTACCTCACAGTAACCAGTTATGAGGTTATTATCCGCATATAAATCTAGGTTATGCGGGGTAGCTTAAGTTGGCTTGGGAATATAATTAATTTGGAGCCTTATTAATGTGTCTGCCTCTATTAGAAATGTACATTACAATATTAAGTTTAGTCTACCACTATATAAATATACTATAAGCCCCGATAAATACATTAAATTTTATACACCAAAAAAGGTCAGAATCCGGAAATTTTACAGAAATTTTACTTTCTGTAAAATGATTTTTACCACTTAGTAACATCAATTAACAATTTGGGAACAACCCTGTTCCGAAGTTTAAATTGGTACCATTAATTAAATCACATATTGGAAAACAGTACAACTCAAAGTATCATTAAGGTTCGGCAGGAAAATAAGGCCCAGGGCACGCTGAGTAAGATAGCGGAAAATGCTCTTTAAGCGCGGAAAAGCCTTACCGCGGAAACGCGTAAAAATTAAGTTATCAATCAGAAACCTATAAGTTCTATTGTTATAGATATCCTCTTGTGTAGCGGTTGCAATTTTAACTGAAAACGTTTTTCATACTGATCACCACCATTTTTCTGAAAATCAAAACTAAACATTGTTATCATAGATATAATTTAGATTTCTATGATTGCTATAGATGTAGCGTTTGTAATTTTAAAGTGAAAACGTTTTTCATACAGATAACTACCATTTTTTTCTGAAAATCAAAACTCAACTAACTGCAATGAAGTTTAGTGTGTTCATAAAAATTTTCAATAAGAAAAGACAAAACCAGGTATCTTATTTTCAATTAAAGCAGCCGTACTGCGACTAAAAAAGTTCACTTTTGGAAATCCCGAATGAAAACACTACACTTTTAGAATTGTCTTTCTCATCCGCTCAAGCACCCAAACCGCTGCCTCAAAGCTGTCAATCCGACCAAACCGCGCATTACGCCAAATGGCTCGCGTAACGGGACAGGATTCCTCCCAGCTAGGGAGGTAAAGGAAATAGTAGCGAACAGTTAGAGAAACACGCGATCCCAGCTCATGCACAATAAAGCAATGTTACTACTACCGGACGGACCCGGGAAATGAGCCTTGTTATTTGATGAGCATTCAGATTTTGGTAGTTTACATATGGTTTATAGGCACGGTTAAGTAATGAGCTTGTAGTTTTGCTGTTTCATGATTTTACTGAAGCTAGCAAGTATAAAAAAAACTTTTCGCAAAACACTACAATCGACTTCCAAATAAAAATACTACAAAGTGGAAAATTATTTTAATTTTTCTCTAGTTGGTGTTTCATTTCTTCGTTTTTTGACACCGGCTTCCGAATTTTTTTGTAAAAGAGATTGTTTTTGGAAAGTCGGGTAAAACTGGATTACTATCTCTACCTATCCTACTTTGCTGGATTAACTTGTAACATTTTTTAAATGGTATGGTACACGAAAAATATATCCATCCAAAACATTCAAAAGTTCACAAACAAAAGCCAGATACGTCACAGTCGACAAAAATATTCAAACGGGATTCACATTATCGCTGTTTGACTTCACATTAAATCTTAGAACGTCCCATAAATAACGCAAACTTTTATCCTGCTCGAAATAAGCACTCAAAAATGCAAAGAGCAGAACGCCATAGAGCACGTTCACTAAATTTATTTTGTTTCGCACAATTCAAATAACCATAATTCACCGTCGAACCAACCTAAGCCTACCTAACGATGTAATGAAACGCCATTAAGTTTGGAGAAGTAAAGCTTAAGTTTAAACTCGTATTTACTTTCTTACCTTGCAGATAAAGATGTTACTTTTCGATTTATTGATCCGACGTTTTGCGACAAACGGGAAGTTTAATTTCATCCCCTGCTGGCGATGTATTTAGTCGGGAGACTTTTAGGCGTATTGTCTTCAGAATTTATGTTAAAGATGATGGACAAGAATTACTAATTCTGCTAAACGACCCTTTAACTTTAATCGAGAAAATATTTATCATCTCATTAGATGGGCAACCAGTTCAATCAATAAAATCAATCAACCGTAACACCTGAAGTACAACTTAAACTTATAAGTACTTCTGCAAGGCAAATTTCCTTCTCTCCTTCGCCGACGCCATCTTGGCGATCGTGAATATAATTAGGTTGTTTGCATTCAGCGCGCGCGGCCCGTATGAATTTTACCTATTGTCTGACATTGGACCTTTGGAGCTATATCATTTCGCACCTATCGCCTCCACCCGCCTTCCAAGGGTAGGGACGGAAACCGGGAAACTGGAAAAACGCGTTATGAAATTCAAAAAGGGGTACGACAACACGTAATTGTTTCGACTGTTTTGAAGAACGGTTACTTACAAAAAGGATGAAATAATAATACGGGCTCCCAAATAACCCGCAGCTATTTTATAGAAATAAAATAAACAGACGCAAAATATCCATTTTACCGCTAACTAGCTGTTTCGTACACCCTTGTTTGAAGAGTCTGCACCCATTTGTTCTGAGACAGTCCCTCAACCTTTGTATAAAAATATTAATCCCGGGATGCCGCCTAATAGATATTTATGCATGGATGGAAGCAATTTCCATGAAGGCTGTCTGCGGGAAACCAGTAGCTACATATTTTATTTCATGAGTGCATCGTTAAGTTAATGAGATGCTGTTTACTACCAATACAATTATACGCCTCACTTGGTATATCGAGGCTGATAAGGATAACATATTAAATCTAAGTATCCTAACCAGCGTCAGCCCCAGACTTGATAAATAATTGATGGACGAGTCTGGAAGAGAGAGTTAATTCCGTCATGTGGAATCGAACGAACGAGAGAAAATTTCGATCAAAGCCCGTCAAAATTAAAAAAGTCAAACACGATTATTACGAGGGCATAGGTTTAAAATATGTAAAGCTAGCACATTAGACAGTCTGGCGAAGCTTGTAGGTCTGTGTGCGTCTAGACGCGTCGGTGAGGCATGAATCTCCATTGTGTTCCGACCGAACGAATATTTGATTATGGAAAGAACTCCAATAGTCGAACAGTTACTATGCCTTTTTTACCCGACTGCCGAAGGAGGGAAATGTGTTTATCAGTCTATGTATGTATGTTTGTTCCTAGAGACCAAACGCGTTGGCCGATTTTGATGATTCTTACGTTAATCGATTCGTCTTAACTCTGCTAGTGTCACTGGCTACATTAAAATCGTAAAATAGAAAAATGGCGGATTTTGGGCGCCTTATTGGGGGGTCCCAATTTTTTTTCTTCCAAACCCATCGTGTGGGATACCAACATAAAGGGTTTTAAGAGTTGATTTCTAAAATATATAAGGCTTATATGTTTAAAAGAACGAAATTCTCAAAAATTATTTATAAGTAACAAAATAACCGACTGCTTAAGAAGCGATCTAAAAACACGTAAACAAGAAAAAAATCATGCTGTGCAATCGTAGGATACACCTGGTATTGGTCTGCCAGCTCGTGCATATGTATCCTCCGACTGCACAGAATGATTTTTAAGTAAAATAAGTACTTAAAGGTACTTATTTTATCTTACAAGTTAAGCTAGCTACCTCAAAGAGTAGGTAGCAAAAAAGGCAGCTCGACCACAAGATGCAACGAAATCACTAAAACAAGTGAAGCGCAAATGAGAAAATAACACCCCTACTATTGCACGAATCATCTCTGCCTTTTTAGGAAAAGTCCGTCATGTTGAATTCCACCAATGAAACGTGGGCCAATTATGTTCCATCTCCAACACGAAGGAACAAACCGAAACAGCGTAAATTAAAAACGGTGGAAAAAGGAGCATTCACTGGAAGAGGCCGGGCCCGGCGACACGGACAGGTTATGACAAATATGTGAGCCGATGGCGTTAATGAAAATGAACCTTTAAAAAAAAAGAAATGCCATGAATTCGAGGAGCACGTCCTAATGTTTGTGTGGAGGATCGAGAGGTTTTGATCCTTATGATCTGCTGTTTGAGGAAACAGTTACAAGAATGACATAGCAATAGTTCGAAATCGGTCTAGTTTGGATAGGTAATGGAAATATAATTCGCTGATTACAAAAAATACAATTAGTTGATGATAATAAATGAATCATTTCCTCCATTTCAAATATCAATCTAAGTAATTGCCTGAATGTACAGATATGTACATAGATAGGCAAAACGAAATGATATAACATGCCCTTACTAATTTAAATTATAAAAACAGCAGCAATGATCAAGACCTCATTCCGTACCATACCGCACACATTCCAATACGCGTCAAATTTTTCACAAATCGTAAATAGCTGCGCAATTTTGTACATGAGCATCGGAACTTAGCAGACAAATGGTTTAATTAACCTGATGGCGATGTGACTGATCGCCTTGGATGCGTAAATTTCTACGCAATTAGAAACACTTGCAAATCTCATACCAATTAGGCAGCCACCCAAATTCGCGCCCGCGCCCTCGTAATTGTTTTTGAATGTGTTACTGTAGTTTGTGTTTCGGGTGATTTATTCTGATTTTAGTGTTAATTCGTTTCATTTGGGATGTATTATGCGCGTACGTAGGCAAGCACCACGTATAATCGCAGTTTACCTGTTTTTGCTTATGACTTCTAGTTCCTCAAGACATGGATTATCTTCTTCATCTTTGTTTATTCCAACATTAAGGTAATTCCTTACGTCCTCTAAAAGATTCAAGAATAACTTCGTTGACAGAATTTCCATTTTCTCCAAAATGTTTCGAAGTAATATCCACGTTGCGAGTCTGTGGCCCTGCAACTTTTTATGCGTTTTCCTTACACAATATTGCAACAAAACGAAAGAAATCACTGGAGACATCCCTTGAATTATTCGCATTTCTGGGACAGACACGGACGCACGTCGAGCTCAAGTCTGCAGCCTTGACAGCTAATTAGGACCTCATTGTTAAACGAATCTTGCGGGAAACTCATTTTGGATACCAAATAAGCCTCAAAATATTGGGGCACAGGGTTGAGAATCCTTTGGGCTTAATCCAAGATTCATTAATTCCTTTCTTAAATATTTCGAGTGCTGGAAAAATACAATAATTCGTTCTGAATGGCGGCCATTGTATTGAGCCAGTGTCCAGGAAGGATGGTTTGTCGGGGTGTTCTTTTTATTGCCGAATTTGCGTTTTATGGCTTGTCGCAAAGGGAGTGTTGAGGGAATTTGACATTTCTACACCCTGTTGTGTCTGTTATTTATTTTTTATTTATTTAGCCTTAACTTAATAAATGCGATTCGTATCTACTTATTCATTGCGATGTAGAATGCTTCTGCAATACGTATTTGTTCTTTAGTTTTCTGAGCAATAACTGTGTTTAATAATTATAGCTCTAACTGTTGGTTTATCATTTGTTTGAAATTTCAAATCAAACTCGAAAGAATCTGTTACATTTTCAAACATTTGTTTTCTTTCCTGCAACATTCGGCCCTTTGACAATTATTTCTGGAGCGAGCCCCCTCTTGTCTCAATAGCCGGTGTCCAGATGCAAACGACTTTGAAATATGCATGATATTTATAACCTCCTACGTATTAGACATTCGGTCGGTTGATTTACATTTGGGAGTTTCTCTTGCGGAACTGGTTTCATTTTCTGTTTAGTTTGTTTCTTTGTTCGAATATTCAGGTTTGTAAATTATACTCAGAAGAGGTTTCAGATCGTCGTATGATATTAATTTAGCCTTCATCACTGACCTACTCCACTGACGATACTTGTGCCAGCAAAATAAAACAGCAGACTATTATGAAACAGCAAACAAATCCAAAACATTACTTTTCCTTTTCAATGTCAACGTCTACTGACGTCAACATAACAAAAAACCGGACGGTGGTCAACGTCATTACCGAATGCGGTGAATTGTACCGTTTTCACTTTCGATCACACGAATTGTTACCAGGCGCGCATCGACCGCAAGAGTCAATAAAATCGCGGCACGGAACGAGGGCGGCCGACGCGTCGCTGTCGTCAGCGGTCGGACGTGACGTAGCGCCTGACGACGGTCACTTTATTGCTGACCTCCGTCTACCTCTCCGCTCCTAATCACTGTATCGATACTTTACATTGATTTTATTCAACGTTTTTGGTAACAAAAGCCAATTTATTGACCATCACTAATTTTACGTGGACCAAAATTTTAAACAGTTGCTGTCAATGTCAATAGTTTTTTTTTCTTTCTTTCTCTTTCACTTTATACGCCAAGCTCCTCCCACACTCCTAAAATAAAGTGGCCTGTTTATCCCTTACTAATAGCGGGTGTACATGCAGGATCACTCCATTACATTAGTCTAAAGACAAACAACAGTTTTGTGGCGGGCAGTTACAATAATCTCTCCTCAAATTTGCTTGACCCTTGGCCATATGAAGGGGCGAGGGTCTTCATGATTGACGTAGAAGGTTTTAGAAGTTTTGGTTTTATTATATTTTAGCTTCGACAGATTTCCAAACAGAAAAATAATATATGGTTCGTTTATCTACTAAAGCATACTCGTACAGTCAAATGAATGCAAAATGAACATTTTATCTTATCTCCCAAAATTGAATGTATTAAAAATGCTGACTGAAGCATGATTCACTTAATACGTCTACGTGTGTTGTCTGCCCATTTAAACTTTTCTCCGCGAGCGACCGCTCGGAGCTCGTTACCGGCGGATTATTAAATATTGAAACAGTGTTTGCGAGATGAAAGCTGCCTCCTAGACGACCAGAGCAAATCCTACAACAGAATGAGAACAAAGACTACTTAACTCAACAAAATTTATTTCAATCTACGGTTTCACTTATGTAAATAATACCGTTTATTCAGTATGGATACGCTTTAATTTGTAACAACTTGCTCAATATTCGCCGACACGAACTGTCCGTTCGGATACATTAGAAACTGATCCGGAAGTAAACTCTCGTGATTGCCGGATTAGGAACGGAATGGACTAAAAAGAGATACAAAACGATTGTTTTGTATCTCTTTTTAGTCCATTCCGTTCCTAAATAATTATTAAAATAATTGAGATTTCAATTTGAATGAACAAACATCAGTTGGGAACAACGTTTGAAACACAGGCATGAATAGGTGTTTTAGAACATTGTTGGTTCTAGATACAAGATCAATGCAATATTCTGTTAAATATTTCATTTGATGTTTGTTTGAACATGATATCCGTGAGCTTCCATTCAATTGACAAGTGTTGATCAACTTACAACAAATAAACGTAGTAAAATACTTCATGATTTTGTTGTGCCTTTGAGCAATTTTGTAGCGCTCAAGCAATATTAGCCCTTAGATCATACAATAAACGTTCGATGAACGAGACATACAATTTTATATATGGTATTCGTAAGTAAATCCGTTCGGTTTATCAGCTCCTCGACACCCAGGGGGTGGTTAATTGTGAAAAGAAATCTTTGCTCTTTGTGAGTCGCGTGCCGCGAGGGGATGCTATTGATTTCTTTTGTTTTATGCTGATTGAGACACCTTCGCTATCCGCGATCCGCCACCCTCTCTGCACGCCTGACAAAACACTTTATTCTAAAACGAATGAAAAAAATCGCAATATGAATGGTATTGATAATCGTGGTGGAAAGTTTAATATGGTTTTTGACGATTGGCCAATGGCAAATGCCACAGACACTTTAGTTAAGGAGATCGTGCTTTGTGCTATAAAAGTTGTCAGCTAAATCAATAATCTTATAATAAATATACAAATATATAAATAAAAAAATATTTAGTGCACACAGAAAGCACAGCACAACACACAAAATAACAATTAAATTTTCAATTTACACGACGTATATTAAAACAAGTTGCCAAAAGAAAAAAAGGAAAACAAAAACAGACAAGAAATAAAAATGACATAGTAACATACCTCAAATAATAGGTAACGATTATAATAGAAGATCATTTCAATTCTAAATCATATTCAACATAAGATTCCTATCCAAGAAATACTCGACCCTCTCGGAAATAGTTCTATAACTACCAAACACATAAATCTTCGTCAGATAACCGACTGGTGACAGGCCTCAATCAGAGCGTACATAGCTTTAATCATTCAAACTGCAAAGTAAACTTAACGTTAACAACTTTAAAGTTTAAAATCCCGAAACCGTTACTGATACAGGGTGTGGTAAGCCAATCAACATTAGTCCCTTTGATGATCGCTTCTAGGCTCATTTATTTGGTGATTGACTGGGACTTAAGAAAAAAATAGATTGCGATTGCCACCTCAACGCGCGCGATAGCATCGACGAATTTTTTCGAGGACTTTGCTAATGGGAGTCTGTTTTATCTCGAGCCCCTTAATGCTCTTATGCGGGCGACAATAATAAGATTTTGACACGTTAATGATAAAGATTATTTGGATCTTGCAAACAATTGGTGCTGTGTTGTATGCTCACGCGAAAAAAGTTTGAAGGTTATTTAATCAAAATTATACTTTTTGGAAACCCAGTTTTAAGACTGGAAGCTATAACGCACTTAATTCTTTATTTCATAGTGAAAAAGGTCCAGAAACATTTTTATTTAATTTTTATATTTGAATATTCAGCAATAATTTTAAATCGATAACGAATCAATTTTTCAATTCCTTCTCAAGGTGTCCTCCTAGCTCAAAGAGTCTCTCAAGGATCCCTCTGGAAGGGCCAAGGGTGTGACGTCAGCGGCGACTTAATTGTGCACCACTTCGTTAACAGCCGCCTTGATGGCATTTTTAATGAACACCCGAATTAATGTAGTAGGAGAAATCGAAGATCGAAGTGTGGGTGCCGACGGGGTTGCCAATCCAACACTGTTTACTTAGGATTGCTTAGCTATTATCCCGACTGTTGTCGGAGACCAGTGTGACCGTAAAGTGAAACGTACCAATATAACTGATTATGCAGACGAAGATAATGTTGTGTTTAGTTAATAATGTTGGCTATTTGAATAATGACATTCATAAATGCTTCGGAACCGTGTCCCGCTAAAATAGCCCTAAAGACAATAGTAATGCCACTCGCGTCAGTATTACTGATGGTTGGCTTTTTGACCTAGTAGAAAGTGACATAATATTTTACTAAAAAGCATTGACAGTGGCGCAAAAAACAAGTCTGTCTATAGTAATAAAAATTTAAGCCAAACACACAATTGAACAAAAACCGAAATCACAAAGCATCATAAAATCAATCAAGCCCCCAATTGATGAAAATTCAACTTGCCTCTTGTTTTTTCAATCCTAAATAAATATGCTAAAATAACTAAGAGTTTTTGGAATGAAGGCTCAATACCAAACACTTGAATCCCGAAGAGGAGGAATTGAAATAAAAAGTAGGAACGGGAGTAGAAGATTGACAGGTGCGTCTTAATAAGTCCGGCGACAGGTGCAAAGATACGAAATGAGAAAATTTGATTGCTGACTTTATGAATGCAGGCAGTGGATTTGGGGAAAATCATTTTGTTTTTGTTATACATAGGTAACTAACCTTGCTATTGGATCATTCAATATTTTTGTTTATAAACGAAAAAACTAATTATTGAAACGCCAAAATTTTGCTTCTTTAAATACATCCTATTTCAAGTCTACATTAGGATAGGTCCAAGAATTACAATGAACGGTCTCAAAGATATCAATTAGCTCCTAAAAATACTACCACTACCCCCATCCTCTTTATTCCACCCATTCCCACTTCACGATCGCAAGTTTACATAGGTTTCCATTATTATTCTCTCTCACATACAGATAAAGCTGTTTTAATCTCGTCATACGGGTATAGACAATGGGAGGGCTACTCGTTCTCGGGTCCAGTCTGGGTATCCTAGCCTCACCACTTATTCCGCTGGCCTAAGCAAATTTTCACCCGGCTCTGTTGGTTTTTCGTCGGATTCCTATTTCTTCACTTCTGATTATATTATTCTATACTTTGTGTAAACAATGGCTGGTAGCGTTCCCCAACCCTTCCGCACTATTGCCGTTTTTAACCGCGTCAAGCTTTGTTGTATAGAGAGGGACTTTACTTTTGCCTTCACGATGCTGATTAAATATATCTAATATGGCTGATGTTATTTTGAGTTTTAATGTTATCTAAAATGTCCAAATTTATAACAAGATGGTAGGTTAACTTGATAATTTTATCTGCTTACTAACCAAAATATAATTCAAAGTAAGTTTTCCCCTCAAATATTTTAGCAGGATCTACGCCAATTAAGATTGCTACCTTCACCTAAGTAGAAAGAAAAGACTAAGTAGAAAAGGTAAGTCAAAAGTCAAAAAGTAAAAAAGTCAAAAACGTTTATTTCAAATAATAGACCAATTACAGGCACTTTTGAATTGTCAAAATGTCGGTCAGTCGAACAAACAAGTGAAGCTAAATTGCACGTTCCAAAGAGTAGATCTCTATGGAGAAGAACGTGCAAGAAACTCCATGGACACTCTTTTAAATCATATGTGTTACATATAATGTTTGGTTACATATTTCTTGTTGCTTCTATTATGTGAGCACAATGTAGATAATAATAATAAGTAACCAAAATTGAGCATTCACAAAACAACAAGCAAGTCCAACATCAACAGAGGCTTGAGCAAAAACAAGCACTCTCTCCTCATCTAACGAGCGTTTTATAAATATTTTTCCGGAGCTCTAACCGCTGTAAAAGGTTTTTGTATACGTTGCTTTTTGGCTCCTTTTGGCAGCTAATCCAATATTGACCACCCCGCCAGGCTATTGACTTATGTTTGTGTTACTCATAATAATTCGACGGGCACCACCCGCCTTTTATTATTCAAAATATCAATTTGCTCGACTTGCTTTCTTTCAGTAGAAGCTCGCTTAATTTTATTATGCATCGACTTAGAAATTATTCATTATCTGCTTATAATTTCAAAAATGGAATATCTTTCTATTTTTCATTCCCTTCCCCGTTTTAATATGTGAACATATACCTACAACCGAAAGATAAGACTCTAAAATTAATTCCACATTTTAAAAGGGTGCAGAAGAAACGGTTTCCGTTTTGGACAAAGAGTCATCTGTGGTATCTAAATGTTAATCTTTGGTCAGTCGCGCAAAAATTATGTTTTTCGGACTGGGTCGAAAGTTACTGGGCTGGAAACGGACAACCCGCGCAAGCTTCATTAAATTCACTTGTATGAAAACACGAGTTTTAGGAACAGCTCGTATTTTATCACAGTCCAGTAAACTTTGTGGAAGTTACGAACTTACAATGAACATTTGATTAAATCTAGGTATTTAGAATGACGTAAAGTGTCTTTGAAAAATACCATCACCACCATCACTAATACCGAGGACGCTTAAAGGCTCCGTTTTATTTCGCGTCAATTTCTACAAAGCGAAATGACTCCAATTTGAATATGTAATGGTGGCTTAAGATAATCGTCTCTGGCTTACACTAATAAAGGCGCTCCAACTTTAAAACGAGAATCGTATCAAAAGAATCGAACAATCGTTCGATTCAGTTCGGGGGGTGGTATAATTTATTCGAGTGTGGACCGCCATTTTGCGGCGGGGCGTTCTCCGCTATCGCGCGCCGGAAGACGCTTTAAGACATTGATGCTGATTCTTTTTTTATTATGCTCCCCTGGATTCCTTTAAAGACGCTAATATAAAGACGGCCATATATAAATAAGCCGCCTTTGTGAGGATTCAGAACAGACAGGAAACCGAACGACCCCTCGATGGAAAACAATCTAAATTACATTTTCACGCAACTTCAAATGTCTTATTAATTACGTACGACTTTTCAATGCTATAAATTTTCTTTTAACGCTTCCTCCTCTAAATCGGCTTAATACACAACGCTGGCTCTGCATACTGATCACTCAATTGTATTGTGAGATAACTTCTGAAACTTCCTTTTTCTTTGTGCTCATTTACGTCTTTGAATTTGGATAATTCTGATATTTATATTCAATATCATATTACAAAATGTCATTTCTTTTTCATTCAACTTAAAGCATGTTCTAACACCTTCGCATAAATAACTAGAATCCATACCATCTGTTTAAAAACGAGCACCCTAGTCAAATAGAAAAGACCTGGCAGGTCATGATTTAGTGGGGCCTTTAGACAGCTCACGATACCGCCTTCATCACCTCGAGAATGACCCAGCATCCCTCAAGCTTAGATAATATAGGGGATAGTGTCGCTTATTCCCGGGGGATTTGTCAAACAAATGCGTCGCCGTGTATCGGAAAAAAAATCGCCGGTTCACTAGTGGCCATTAAGGCTATTTATGGGCGATTCGCAGAAGCTTTTTTTATTAATAAAACGTATATTATGCGCGCAAGTGCGTTTTATATCGTCGACCGTCCTTTCTTCGCGGATATTATCGTCCTTCTTCGGACATCTAATAATATCGATTTGGGATAGATAGGTGATTTGCTTTTTGTAATATATTTCTATTGTATTTTCGTCTGGCCATGTTAAATTCAATATCGAATGTTTTTGTTTATCGTGAAGAGGGGAAAACAAAGCAAGTTCGTAGCTCAGGTATGGATATGATCGTGTTTACCCCACAGTGGCACAGCACAAAGTAGTTATGCAAACACAAGATATTGATACGAGAACTTTGTGACAGACAAGAAAAACAAAAGTCACATTTAGGATAAATACGCATTGGTATCGGTGATATTTTGACGTGGAAATATTTATAAGAAAAGTATATGTTTGGGGTTGATATATCACTGTAATCTCAGCTTTAGAAAAGTTTGGAAACATGAACGAATCTGAGAGTCAAGACGCTTCAATTTAATTTGTAACTCTAAGAATAATGCAGAAGTAAAATTTTAAACAGCTATAAACAGTTTTGAACAGATTAAAGTGGGAATTTCAACCCGCTATCACTGGTAATTGTCGGGAATAAAATCATTAATTCCGAACCGAATAACGCATTAAAAGTAACAGCTTGTACGCGGCTTGCCACCATTGCGCTCCCTAGAGGGAAACCGAACAAAACTTATACAGTTATAGATACAACAAATACACATTTTCACAAGTTGAGGCCGTTTTTACAGAAAAGTTAAGAGGTTTAGTACCTAGTGGGGTAGAGGTTTTAAAAATTCCAATGTTTTTGTTTTATTGGTCGAACATTAAGAGCAATACCCACTTACAAAACTAACAAAATATATGAAAACAAGTCACATGTTAAATTTTAGTCATAGAATTCCAGAATTTAAGTTAGGGAATAAAAATTCATTTAAAATCTGCTGAAGTCTAAAATGGCTACAAATATAATTAGGTTTACTAAAATTCTAGCAAACAAACCACTTAAAGTAAATCGAGAAGGTAACAACACAGATTAAACCGAACCCTCCGCACATAACAATACTAATTCAGAAGGCGTACCTGCAGCCATATTCTTATAAATTAATTACTTGTAATCTACTCATGAAACGGGACTTACAGAAATGAAGTTACAACGTGGCGTAATACCGGCCGGGCTCAAGGGTTCGAAACGACTTAATGTCGCATAGAGAGAACAAGTCTGAATTAGAAATGAACCCTGTTACAAGTACCTGGTTAATAAGACACACATGTCGCGTTTCGGATGCTACTTTGTTGTAATTAAGAATGGAGCTTTGAGACGTCTGTCAGACAAGGGAATAAAAGTTTAATAATGCCTTTATAGCAAGTCTGTTGCAAATCATTAAACGGGTGTATGCATTTTGACTTGATAAGAGTTTATTGGAAATTAGCATGAATATGAATTAAACACCATAGTTATTTCTATACTTAATATTATAAAAAGGTAAAGTTTGTGAGTTCATATGGTGGTAGGGGGTAATCTCTAGAACCGATTTGGATGAAATTTGGCAAGGAGATAGTTTGAGACCCTGGATAGGACATACGATAGTTTGTATTCCCTTGGGATGATAAACACTTGTATTTCATATTCATGCTAATTCAATCCAGCACTAGCTAGTCCATACTAAACCATTGACTTTTATCATATATCTGCAAACTACTCGTATTTACCTAAATTTGTAGAACTATGAATAAAAACATGTGATAATTGATAGTTCTGTTCAAAATGAAAATTTAAGGCAACAATGGATACGAACCGACTCATAAAAGAAAAGACCTTCGACAAATGTGACAATTTTTATATTACGCAGACAAGTCACCAACTATTACATAAAAGAGACGAGGCGAACAAAACTGACACGTTATAAAAAGTACTTTTAATTTTTCGCCACGGCAGACTCATCTGAATGCCTGGGGGAGAGGTGTCCCCATGATCGCGTCTTATCCACTACGCAAACAGTCTTTACAAGGGCCTCACTCATTCTATTCACTCTCTAGAGGTTATCTTTTATTATTTCTCTCGACATCCTCTTTTTATTGCCTCCCATATTGACTTTTTATACCGCTCACGAATAAATACATTTTGATTTACGCTTACGCAGACACTGTTTTATGCAGACGGTGAATTAGTACGCTTGAGGTGTCAATTGTTACAATTTATTTTATACCGAATACAAAACTTAATTTTACGATTTCCCAAATGTCTTCTTGTATTTTTCTTGACACTTTCGAAGTGCTAACCACAAATACTTATACGGAATAAAATGTGTTTCTGTAAGCCCTTGAACAAACATTGAGGGATTGCAAAGTTCCCGGAGAGGAGAAAAACAAAGATAAATCCAACTTAAAGCTTGACAAGTGCGTATCTAAGATTTGTGGATCTGCACCGCATTTTACTGGCTTTTGATTTCAGCTAATTATCGCAGGGGTAAAAATAGTCTGTGATGATTTTTAGTATCTGGAGTTACGGTTTTAATTAAATAAAAAATAAGATATTATTCTTAATAATACCTCAGAATTCTAAACTTTTCATGGCGAATTTTACGAAAACTTGTACGAGTATATGATCAAATTTAACGAGGTAGAAGATGATAACACCGGTTCTATGAATATTAGTAAACTTTAAATACATAAATGAACTGGAATAAGACCTTAACAATTATTTCCTTCATGCCACACTCCTCTTTACCTTTCCCTTGATTCTCAATTCGCAAGTCTCACGACATCGTCCCCCGAGACCGATTAAACATGTAAAAGTACCAGGATAACAAAGTATCTGGGAGTCTCGTTGGAGGCCGGCTATTTAGCACGTGCCGCGGAATTGCAGTAACACGTTCGCAAGAACTTAACGACCGGAGAAATAGATGTCGTCTAACGTTTGCTGAACTGATCACTTTCCTTCCTTGTTTGTGTCATGTGAAAAAATGTAGTCGGCGGTCTTGGCTTGGGGTTAGAAAAGCTTGAATAGGACATCAATGCTTTCTATCTTTGATAAAATATTTAGTGTCATAATCTATTATTTTGTTTTCAGTTCTTCTTCTTCTTCTTCGTCGTATCGATGATTCCTCAATTATATACGTTTTGACCTGAATTCAGCCACGACAATAGCGTTTTCATTTGCCTCACAAAGGTCCGTTTTCAGCTATACAATTTTTGTCATCTTGAATTGTGTATATATCGCAAAATAAGAACTTCATACATATTGCTTAATTTTGAATAATCATACAATATATCGCTGACTCCTACTCGTACAAGCTTAATGAGATGTTTAGGTGTCGAAGTTTCAAGTGTCTGGCGTCTGGCCAACAAATTTTTGTTTCAAATTACATTACACTTTGTTTTTCTTTTCTTCTTGTTTAAAAACGTAAAATATTCTGCGTTTATTCCACAAAATGGTTACTCGGTTTATCAAGAAAGAATAATGACAAACTTACGACCATAATTACTTCTTTTTAATGAATTAACGACTTTTGTTTGCTAACAGCCATTAAAATAATTAAAAGTATCATTATAAGTGCCATCAATTCGATCTCAAAGGAGACATTAATGTTTTTACTGGTTGCTCTGTCATAATAATTAATAACTTTACTATCCAAAACAGTTGTAAAATGCACTTTTACTGCTTTGACTATTTTAAGATTCAATAATATCATTACAATTCGGGCACGATCTGGACTTTTTGTGTGTCCAATCCTACCATATTTTTATTGCCAGTAAAAACCACAAATAGCACAAAACGTCCCAGAAATTAAATTATTGTTATAACCATTACACCCACAGCCGATTTCAGTTCCATATGGCACTTCATATGATACTGTGTTATTGTGTGTGTTGTTTAAAGTGAAATACTTTTCTTGGCAACTGCCTTTGGACAACGGGCGCTTAAGGTTACACTAGTCGATCATTCTTCCATACAAACGTAGTTCGGCGATACTCCACTGTTTGACGATGTACGTTCAAAATAAAAAATGATATCAATTTGTCTCATCATTATCTAGCCCTGTATGGAAAAAAAAAAGTAAAAAAAATAAAATATTTGAAAGTAATGAGCGTCGAAAGTTCCATATTTCAACTCTAATTTTAACGCATCTTTGGGCGGAAATAAATACCATAAGAAGAAGGAAAACGGCCTCCATACAGGGATAGATTAGTAATTCAACAATGCAAATAATTTTATTTTAAAAATATACATTTAGTTTTTTTTTTCACGATATCTAGACCTCCAAAGCAACAAACAGTAAACATGGTAAATATCCCGCTTAAATTGTTAATGTTAGTCCCAAAGGTCTGTTTATAAAATTTCGCGCGCTCCTTTTCGTCCTAAATCATCATCCATTTAGATATAAATTTGCAAAATTGCTAATTCGTACGCGAACTAGCTTCTTAGCGCTCATCACAGCATCTATCTCTTTCCTACGTGTTGTCGGATGAGATAGCATGCAGTTTGACCTCGCGCACAAAATAGTTCCTGCCGTCGACTAGGGGAACCTTAATAGAATAAATTGGTATGGATTCCAATATCATACCTAAATTGCAATATTTATGCACAGATTATAATAACCCGAGCTAAATGATAACTGTAGCCACAATATTTATTTAGCCTATCAATGTTAAGATTCCCAGAACGATACAATTTTGCAGATTTAATTACCTTAACCAAGATATTCGCCGCGGAGTTTGTTCTTACGAGTTCTTATTGCAACAATTATTGTCAAGTGCGGCGTTTTCATCCGACTTTTAATTGATCCTGGAGGGCGAGTGGTAGATAAAACTCGGATATCTAAACTTTCTCTATTACAGTTTAAGAAAACCGCCGGCGCAGTTTTGTTTGGCCGATAACAAAATTTTCATTGCCGTCTCCCTGTGCGGTGAAACGCGTAATGTTGATTCATGTGTTTAGAATTATTATTGTTGTTTTGTATTAATTTTTAATTTAATTGTTTTAGGCGGAATTAATTAGGTAAAACATTGAATAGTCTCAAACATGAAATCTTAATAATCGGTTGTCTTTACTAGGCACTTTATTCACCTACTGTGTAATATCTTCTACGTAACTTTTCATTAATTATGACTTTATTTGCATAAATGTTTTTCTAACCAGTCACCAACAAATTTCCAAGCTAAAACAACTTTTGAAATAATAATAAAGGCTGTAATAAGTCTTGGTTATTATTTCAAAAGTCATTTTAAGAAATCTCAATTCTCTAGTAAGATAAAACTTAAAGAATGTGCTAACAATTTTACCTACATACATACCTTGTACTTGCCCCATCTTCCCTAAACGAGATCACCACTCTTTACAATAAACCGTTTAGTGTAAAAGTGTAACAACAAACTTCCATATTTTATTATGATCGTTATCGTAAAGGCCCCCGGATTCTCGCCATTTAAAAGTTGCACGTCTATCGCTCCCCTTGTAACCCGTTTGGAAGATTTCATTATAAAATTAAACTAAAACTAAAACTTAGTGCTGTAAATCTTAATGGAATGGAACTTTGTTTTACTTCTTTGGATTTTGAAATGAAAATATTTGTAAACATAATAAACCATGACCATCCAATAAAGATTCTGAACTGCAGCATATGCTAAAGACTCTAGACATGTAGCCTAATAATATTCGACTTCCAAAAAACTACTTCAACCCCTTCAAGCACTTTCTCATCTTGTAGCTTGTTGTTATTTTTGTGATTTTAATACATGTCAGGTTTAGTCAATACTCGTAGTACGAACGTCAAATTAAATCACAGGCACGCCCCTGGTAGCAAATCTTGAACAACTACGCATTGGCGCGCTTTTTTTTAACCACTTGCGTGGTGGGGACAACAGAATATAGCAGTTGAGTACTGACCGCCTTTAAGTTAAGACGTCGTAGAATCACTGTCGATCCGTAATATGAGTAAGCAAGATTGTGACTGTGTTGTGACTATTTGAATAAACCCAGTGTATCAAATAATTTGTGTGATTTCATTTTCACGATTGTACCCACCGAACTGCCCACACACGATGTCTTATCCTAAGGGAATATACCCTGACTTCCCGATGGTTTGCATCTATCGGCCACCCTTGATGCGACATATAGATGTTATAGCTAGGAATTCGTAAAACAATAAAAAAGACAAAAAACAAAATTAAGACGAAGAAAGAATCCTGCCTTCCAAGTACAAAACTTTCTAACCGATGAAAATAATAGCACCAGAACTCCTAATATGCCAATCAGAGGAAAAATCGGAGGGTAATCGCATATACATCGAAGCACAAGTTACGGACCCCTCTCCGCCGAAACGTAAACACATAAATTCGTGGGGATCTCCTTTTAATTGTCTACCAGCTATACCTTAACGAACAATTACATGTTGCTGTTATTTATTTGTTTTCCAACAATAAAGAATTGGTTGAACTCTGCTTGTGTTGAGAAAACATCTTGTTCTTATTTTTTTAGTCGATCTTCCGGAAAGTCTTTCATTGTTTCACCAACCATGGTGCGTATTATATTATTCTGGTCTAGGTAAGGCGCTGGGCATTTTTTAAGCAGCCTGTAGGCCCATGCGAGTTGCTCGAAATCCAATTAAAAGAATAACAGAGGAGTAGCGTTGAATGCACGGGACTAATCGTTTTCTATTGTTCTTGGGCCACTATCTGACGGTCTTTTGTCACCGGATTCCGCCGACGAACTAGAGCTGGACTTTTAATAAAACACGAGATCGGCAAACAGGGTGGGAAGAGTGCACACACATGCAAACGACCAGACCATTGAGATGTCTAAATTGAAAGCCTTAAAATTTCCCGAGACTGCCAAAAGGAACGGCAAAAGAGCTAAAATAAGCTTTATTTCCACGTCCCGTGAAAATCGCCTTTCGGTTCCGCAGATAGTGGAACTACAAAACACAAACGCTGACCGGCGACCACTCGGCGTGAACGTGACAATGACGACTAAGCCGCTGCACGCAAGGAACGTTTTACTCCTTTTATAGCCAACGTATTCGGCAACACACCGCCGCTTTCTGACGACGTTATTTTTTAATCAAATATATCCGTGGAGCGGGTGACGGACGATAGGGTCGCAGCGACAATGAAAAACTAAAAGGAAAAAGTAGCACTCTTTTAAGCAAATACCGGCGAGACCAAGTTGATTGGTTTTGTTAGCGAGCCTGTTGATTGGCACGGGCGTAAACAATACGCTTCCACTGTTTAAGTTTCAAACGACAATTGAGACTTCTTTTAAGCAAATAGTGACTAGAGTGTTGATTGGTTTTGTTAGTGCAACTTTTCTATTGAGTGTTACCAGTACTGTAGTCCGTGTTTGAATTAGCAACTTTATTGGCTAGAGTTTGACAATGTTTTCTTTGCGAACAATGCTGCCGAACATTGTATTCTCGTTTCAACGATGCTTGAAAGTTTTTTGAATTTGTTTTACTGTCGAATTGTGATCCAGAGCCACTTATTTACGTTATACATAACCAAATAGCCGCAAAAAATATGAACGAAGCGGTGGTCAGGTAAAACCAGAAAAGCGTTTACAAAGAAAACAATGTAGTTAGGTTATTCGTAGGAGTTTTCAGAGATCATAAATCGTTGGTTATATTATTCACGGCGAGTACCCGGGCGCGTATAAATCAGGACTCCTCAGCCGTTATCAGCTCACGCTTCCATTAGTGACCTCTTTCTCCCGTGAAAAGTGCCAACTCTACTTATCCTAGCGCTTTTTATGTAATTTATTGGCAAAGAATATACGAAGTCGGTAATATTGCAAAACAAGGAACTGTTTATTTTGAAATATGTAATAATGAAGTGAGATACTTCACCTATAAAATTATCTACTTTAAAGATAAAAAATCTTTTACTTTTCTACTCATTTCTTTCTACAGATATTTTCTTGCTACATTAAAACCTTTATTACCATCCTACTTAGCGATAGACAGCACCTCAATTTCCTTTTATACCCAATAGGAAATTGTGCGAAGAAAAAGTGCCTGTTTCCTGGGCGAGGAACCCTACCTCCTACAAGAGAAATATATATGTGTTTCTAAAAGCTTAGAATTAAAACGTTAGCAGCGAAATTAATAGGGGTTTTAATATTATCCGTAGATTATTTTTGTATCAAAATTATGCACACTCGAATGGGTGGCCAGACTTGAATAAATTTATAACGGACGAGAATTTCGGGCGGCTCATTACTGGGTATTTATGTGAGGAGATAAAAATATTAGGGACACATTTTAATCGAGAACGGATGAACAGGGGGTGCCCTAGTGTTGTGCGTCTCTGGTTGTGTTTTGTTTGTTAGGAAAACGTGTTTTACTGATGAGGCGATCGTTGTTTTTCGTTTTGCTTCTTGTATATTGGTGATATTTGAATTACTTCAATACTGAACTTTGATTTTGAGATGTCATTTTAATCAATCACTAATTTCATTTTGGGTTTTATCTACTTATAATTTAATTTAATGTATGAGTGTAATACTATGGACTAAAGTTGTCTGAAATAAATAAATAGTATTATGTTACACTAGCTTTTACCCGCGGCTTCGCTCACAGTGAAGCCATTATTATTTTTTTATAAAAAGGTATCCTATGTTACTTCTAATACCTCCAAGAATATATGTACAAAGTTTCATGATAATCGGTTCAGTAGTTTTTGCGTGAAAGCGTAACAAACAAACTTACATTCACATTTATAATATTAGTATAATATGTATAGTAAGGATAACAAACAAACTTACACTCACATTTATAATATTAGTAAGGATTATATATAATGCTATTTGGGTTAGATACGGAATGCAATTACTATGTATAATCATAAAAACTTAAACAAATTCGAACGTCACTATTGAAACAGAAATAATTGAAATATTTAAATGTAAAACAAAATACTAAATTAAAAGTGTTTATGATGGCTGTCTATGATATGACATTTTGACATTCACAGGTCATTAAGTAACTGTAACTAAAGCATATTTTTTGAATAAGTACTTCTTTCATGTCAAAATATTTGCCACACTTTTTCAATAATTTCTTCCCAGATTAGCAACAGATATTTTCTTTTAGGTGCCTACCAACATCTATCAAATGAAAATCAAAGTTTCACCTTCCACCGCACTTTTTACCACAGATAATGACTAACAACCAACATTTATCATATCGCACATAAAGTCAGCCGGTGTTTGGGACAGTTTTAAACGCCTAAATTAATTTCCTTTAAGAAGTTGTAACTCTCCAAGTGGGGATAATGCGATGATATATAAAAAAAGGTCCCAGTGAGCCAGGGCCCCTAATAAATTATACCCTCGATAACAATGGGATTTTTTCGCCGGCCCTTTGTTGCAACTTTTGATATCACCTGAACGTAGGGAACAAAAAAACAGAGTGAAATTTTTTAGATATTTTTCAACGATGAATATGTTTTCAAAATTATGGTGAAATTCTTTGGAAAGTACTGAAACAGTCAAAAACTTTTCATTACGTATTTAAAATATATATTTTTTATTAATTTATTTTATTTATTTATTAGTTTATCATGGCACTTAAACGCCTTGCAGCAATTACACCAATGGAGCACAATCTTTTAATAAACTCCCTACAAGACCAGGTTTCCTCACGATGTTTTCCTTCACCATTGTCAGCAATTTCCAAGGTAAACTTGGAAAGTACATATAATTATATTGGCTTTTACCCGCGGCTTCGCTCGCAGAGAACCAATTAAAAAAAATTTTTTTTTTTTTTATTAGAAATATCCTATGTTACTTCTAATACCTCCAAGAATATATGTACAAAGTTTCATGATGATCGGTTCAGTCGTTTTTGCGTAAAAGCGTAACAAACAAACTTACATTCACATTTATAAAATTACTAGCTTTTACTCGCGGCTTCGATCGCAGTGAAGCCATTTTTTTTTAGTATAAAGTATCCTATGTTACTCTTAATACCTCCAAGAATATATGTACAAAGTTTCATGATGATCGGTTCAGTAGTTTTTGCGTGAAAGCGTAACAAACAAACTTCCATTCACATTTATAATATTAGTAAGGATAACACAATAATTTGGTGGTTCTACTACCTGTGGTTCTACCTATTATTATAATAATTTAGTCATTATAAAATCAATTTTGAATTTGATAGACACTTTACTTTTCAATGGCAGGAGGCTATAATAGAATGTCTGATATACCTATTTGTTAATCCAATTCAAAAGGCCTAAAATGCTCTCGTAATAAAATTTAATAAAATTGAAAAGTGGGACATGATGGCTTTGCCATTTGTCAGAGGGCTTATGATAAACAGTAATAGTGCAATAGCCACTTGCTTCAATATACCGCTTGAGCACTTTTTGTCCCGAACTATAAAAAATAAAGCCCTAATATCGTCGAATGTTCCTTTGGGGAGTGACTGGACAATCGCACGAAATTCTGTAGGGCTGGCAACAGTTGAAAATCCAAAACCCCATGAAATTTTCCTACATGATTAAAAATATTAAATTTAAAACGTTAAAATATATTATTAATTTTGATTCATTTATTTTGCATAACAATAATACTCGTACATAAGATTATCAAAAATATAGCTTATGACTGTTTGAGATATTTTCTAAACAAAAGCTGTCAAAGCCTAAAATGTAGTTATTTATTCTGATATTTCACTATTGAAACTATCAGCCATACAAATCGTGGTTAATAGATAAAATATACTTTGTGGTAATTTAAAAATAACTGACTACCGGCCTTCCACATAATTTTCATAAAATTGCTAGAGACGAGCGTACACGTTCTTGAAGAATTTTATTTAAAACTAGATGTTTTAGAATTCTGTCACGCAAATGTATAATACCGAATACCTCATTAATTTTCCGTACTGCCAGCCCTACACAATCGAATGGGCAACTGTGGACAATTTATATAGCAATAATCCGCACGGACATTACGGCGGCCGAGAGAAGTCGGACCGAAAGCCGATATTATCGGAGGTAAAAAGCGTTGCTAGTTTGAGGACAAAAAACGAGCACTCATTTATCGGGCAGTCGGCACTTCGGCGACAGGCCATCTCGCCTCAAGCAGTCAGGCCACCCTCGCTAAAACGTTGCACATTAGTCGCCATCGCTTTAGGGCTTATGGACTCGATTATGTTTCCTTGTTTAGGAAGTACTAATGAGTTTCTTTTTAACTGTGTAGATTGAGAATTTAATACCTTCGTTTAAAAAAAAGTTAAGGCTCCCGAGACAGATGAGTTGCAACTTTGGAATACCGATCCGAAGTAAAATTGCATCACGAATTATTAATGTGTAGTGTATGTCCGTGTGAGCCTTTAAAGTCATGCAAATGGAACTGTACAGTGCCCAAATATGAAAACAGACACAAAAGATGACGTATGGCCATGACAGCGAAAATCAACAGAACACCAATTCAAAATCTTATTTATTCGGCAGTTTTATTTGTCACATGCGTATACGCCGCGCGCCGTCCCAACGCATTGTGATGTAATTGAAAAATCGGTACTACGAACTACGAACGGCCCAGGGATTTATTATTCAGATGACAATCACGTGAATTTCCCGAAAAACGAAGCGAAAAACGTTCGACTGTTGTTTCACGACGATGTGACGCATTAAAAATTCAGCGACTTAATCGCAGCGGCGACCAAACAAGCGACGATTCGATGAATTGGTAAAGTAAATGATCGACAAAATAGTTGGCAATTTGTGGGCTGTTTGCGAAAACAGTCGTTAACTTCGATTTACGGATGATAAGTGGTCATTACTAATGTAAAGAGGGTGTTTAAAGCCTTTTAGAGGCATTTACAGTGTTCGTTTTCACAATTATTTTAGCCAAATGCTCAAACAATTTGAATGCCATAATATATAGCTAATTAAATCAAATGTCCAGTCTGGAAAAAAATAGTTTCTTTGAAATTAAAGATTGAAATTCACCATAACCCTTAGACAAAGTGAAATTCTTTCAGCAATTGACGAAAATTTAAAAATGAATAGGATGAACAACACTACCATAGTGTAACGGACTGAATACGTGCTATTCGTGCATTACAACCTCAAACTAAGTGCGTTCGGGTCAAATCTTGCAACTGAATTTTAAAGCAGTTATTCTCCACCGATTAAGATAAAATTTTGCATACACATTTAGTTTGGATGACAATGCATGGTTAGCTAAGTGACGACATTCTAAATCCAATATGGCGGACGGCCCAAGATGCCATTCTTGTTATTTTTTGTGTACTGCCATTTTACAGTCTAAAACTGTACATATTTTGCTGATGCGGTGCCACGCACCATACGTGTTTCACTTCAATATTACAAAACACATGAAACAATAAATCGACGAGTGCGATAATTGCTATGCGGTGACTACTAACAAAAGAGAAAGGAATCGTCAACAGTATTATTTGTAAACATAAAAATACGTAATAAACCAAACGTAAAATTTGTGATATTTTCTCTTCGTGCTTCAACCTCAACAATAACAACTCTGCAAGTGTACGAACCGTTCAGCCATGACATGGGTATCAAATGAAAGGGTTTGCTGAGAAGAATACGAAAAAAATCTTGTTTAATAAAAAAGTTTTTTAAATTTATAATTCAATTTGATTTATCGACTATCCCTATCGCCAGTAGAAAATCACTTTGTTTAGAGGTCTTTGTAAAAATTCTCAATACACTAATTCCAGCCAAACATTTTCAGGTTATTTCCTCCAAGAGGCTGAAAATAAAACAAAATCCATTTTTAATTCAAACACTAAATAAGATTTTCCTAACCATCCCTTGCAAAAGTTATTTTTCTCCAGCAGCAGCATATGCGGGCTTAGGAAGTGCACCCACCATGCTTCTATGGAGTAGGGTAAAAATGGCTGACTCATCAAAACAATAAACAAAGTATCGGAACCCTATTTTATTATGTTATTATGCAAGCCGCCCTATGATTTAACGCTGCATAGATTTACGCGATGACAGACATGGGAGCAGAGTTTATGGAAAAAAAATGCTTAAAAAATCTATAAGGAATGTGAAGTGGAAAAGTTTATGATTACTATACGAATATTAAAACAGTTATCATCAATTTTCAACAACAATTTAGCTTAGTTCTACAACATTTTTTTGGATCTTAATTAAAATTCTGTGTCGGATAGTAAGTACGTTTATACGTGAAAGGTAAAATCTGTAGCCATCTTTATTTCAATGCTCATACAGCGTGCCCGTAGATGTGTGACATTTGGTAAAGTTAACGTCTATAATATGGAGGAGTGCAGGCAGATTTTTTATTAACATTCATTTATTAGCTTCACTTTTATTTTTATGTAATATTTATGTAGGTATGTTTGCATGTGCATGAATCTTTATTATTAATTTTTATTGACCACCATCTCATCTAATGGTAAGCGACGACGATGTGGTCGACGGTGAAGCACATCATTGAACGTGAAAAACTATATATCACGAGAATTAAACGCGATGATTTCGATTATTTATTTACCTATTTCACCCGAAGTTTCGGCCGTGTCAAATTCCCGCGTTAAATACACGTAATTGTTTTTCAATTATGAAACGCGAAAGTTTTGAAGTTAATATCTTTGAACGTGATTTTCAATTTCATTAGGGCAGATTAATTTGTTATTACATGCGTTTATTTAAATTGCAATGTATGTATTTAAGTGTGTTCGGGTCAAATCTTGCAACTGAATTTTAAAGCAGTTATCTTCTACCGATTAAGATAAATTTTGCATACACTTTTAGTTTCGATGACAAGGCACGGTAAGTTAAAAAGCTTGTTTCAAAAAGGTTTTTTTTTTGGTACTTTTTTATGAATCTCATTCGAATTTCAATCACTGGGTGACCCAAAATAGTAGTTAAATTCTGTAGATTTTCTTAGAGTCAAGATTTTAAATCAAATAAATTAAACAAAGTACAACACTTACACATTAGAGGCCTATACGGTGAAAATGCTAATGCTGTTACACGACAACACAGCAACGACTGAATTCTGGTCGAAACACTTTTAATTTGTGATTTTTAATTTCGTAGACTAAACTGACATTTGGAGGGTTATCACTTTATCGTTACATAAAAATAGTGTCGTATCCTGACTATCCCGAGTGAACGAAAGTTGATCGAAAATCGAAGTAGATCGAAAATAGAACTACTTCACGGCAAAAGTATTACATTTGCTAAGAAACTACCGGTCCTTTTCTAGTTTCTACTAATTTATGTCAGACTTCATTTTATCGAAGGATAAATATTGTCGATTTCATATTTAAAACAATAAAAGTGTTTGTACTATGTGTATGAATACTGTTATATTTAAATATATTACGATTATTATTCATAAAACATTTATTTACAACAATTCGTAAAATTAAATTGAGAAATCATGTCACATCGATACGATGAATCACTTATTGAGCCTTACCTACAACACTATGCTACGCTCTTGCAACATTAAAAAAAATAAGGTCATTGGCAGCTGTCAGTTTAGTCTACGAAATTAAAAATCACAGTATAATTTTCACACTCCACCACAAACCATATCAGACTGTTAACACTAACCACTGTTTTTCCTCCCACGAGCTACCCAAGAGATTATCAATCAAGGAGCATTTCCCGGTACAAATTTATCACGAGCTTCTTATTGTGACGCCGGATAACACAATATCCACCGGATATCCGGAGGGGAGGCTCAACATCATATTTTTATCATCATTATGTCAAGAAAAAATTAAGCGTTGGCTTTAGTATGGGACTGACAGTTCATCCTGTGAAAATTTATTGTGGTTTTCATTCAAGATACACGTAAAATGCGTTCTCTTCCTCTATCATGACGCACAAGTTAAATAGGTACCTGCTTATGTGCCAAAACTTAGAGTAGGTATTTATTGATGAAAAGAAGAAGTAAATTTTGAAAGGTTCATTGATATCACTTACAATTATTGTTCTGTTTCACGACGCCGATGGCGGGTTGGCTTTAGTCACACACAGAAACAATGTGCATGTCATCTTTATGACATAGAATGATGAATGAATGATGTTCGTCTATGTACGTACGTATTAACTATATTTATATTTTAATTTAATTCTTCATAGTTTATTTCAATATTGTATACTGGATGCCTGCCCTATATAATTGTCAACTTTCTCTGTCACTCTAGGGTTTGCTGTAAGAGATCTCAACATTGAGTTAAGCTCGCCTTTGTACATGTACTTTATTATCACATGTATGTAATTGTTTTTTTTTTTTTGGTGTACAATACAGAATCAAGAACAACTGTACACCCCATCAGTTGAGATAGTCGAATTTAAGAATTTGTACTTGAGTATTGGCAAAATCTAGCCTAGAAAAGCTGTCAAACTTTGCCATTAAGTAGGGTTCGACACGTTCTTAACCTCAAATGTCTATTCAACCGATCGTTTTCTGCGTAATTACGTGGTGCAGATGAGTACAATGAGTTCTTTAAGACAATATATACGCCCCAATGTAAACGCAGTACTGGTCGTGCGCCAGCTCGATGCCAAAATATCAATATTGAACATCCTTTTGAACAGTTTTGTTAGCAAAATATTATTTGACTTACATATGCTATGTCAGTTATGAAGAAATTGCAGCCATCAATTTTTCTGTGTAAAAATATTTTAATATAATATCCAAGTCGTTTTGGAGGAGTATCCAAAAGTTGCGAAAAATATCGTGTTGCTCATTTTTTTTTAAAGCAAAGCTATTTGAAATACGGAAAAAAACATGTTTAAAAAATAATGTATATAAAACAATAATAAATACATATTTTTTTCAAACCTTTTAACCTAGCCGTTACTAAGGAGTATGCTTAAGAAAGTTACCATTTTACAGCACTAAAGCGGATGTAGGCCCTTAAACCGGTCTCACAGAATCTGCTGACAATCTAATGTTAGACAGTAGGCGACTTCTGTTTGTAATGAAATTATCCTTTTAGTAAATTATTCTGATAATCTTTAATTGCATTTTACCCATTTTTGGAGTATCCAGTACAATAAATAAAAATAAATATAATAATGAAAAGAAGGCACATCCTTTGTATTCCAACGCCTTCATATTTTGATACGGAGCTGTTTTCCACAGGGAGTGCATCTTATTGGCTGATTAATGATTGCACAATCACCTAGCTTAAACTTTACGAAAAACAAAATTTATTTAAAAATCATCGTGAGAAATCTTGGTGTTTATGAACTGAAACATGCATTAAATAATCACGTAGATATCATCATCATCATATCAGCCGAAAGACGTCCACTGCTGGACATAGGCCCCCACAGGCGTCGGCATTTGACCGATCCCGTGCGTCTCGCATCCAGCGGATGGCCCGGAACTGGTCCGGAACCTAGTGGGAGTACTTTCCAACGCATCGCATGTAGTTAGATATGATAATAGGGGTCGTCGACAGTCGTTACGGGAAGTCAGAAGCTTGAGATCTGACACCAGTCTTGCCAAGGGGTACCATGTAACCCATTTACTGGGTTGTGGAGGTCAGATAGGCAGTCGCTCCACGTAAAACACTAGTACTCAGCTGAATGCGGTAAGACTGGAAGCCGACCTCAATATAGTTGGGCTAGGCAGATTGAATTGATTTTGATGATTCTTTTATTTGAAAGTTGTTGCCATTGTGGTCCCATTTAAATTTGAACAAGATCTGATGAAGAACTCTCTGGAGTCTCTCTGGAGTTTCTTGGGCGTTATTCTCCATAACAAGCTACTTTTCCGAATGCACGGTAGAATCAATTTTGATTACTTGTAAATTTTAATAGTTGACGTTCAAAAGTGCCGCTTGGTGGCCTAGTTGAAATAAATATATTTGACTTTGACTTTGAACTTCGGACGCAACAGAACTCTTCAGTAAATGACGGCAAATCTCTCGGGATTGCTGCAATCACATATCTGTTTTTTGTTTACACTATTTCATAAAATAACATAACGCCAGTACGCTCTAATGGGTTACGCAGATGTGTATAGTTAGCCGTGGTACATTCTAATTTCACAGGTTGTGTTCAAGTTATCGAAAATGAACACAACCGATTCGCTCTCGAACTTTTATTATTCGAGAATTAAATTAAATTTATAATTGCATTTTCATGTTAATATGTTTTTAGAGAATAATTTTATAAATAACCTAATCTTAAGAACAAAAGTTAACAAAACTAACCTAAATCTTTGTTAAAATTAATTCATTTTGTTTATCTAAGCCGTTTACTGTACGTATGTGTTAGCCTATAAGTGATTGTTACACTTACAAGTGTATATCCGTCAATTGCAATGTAATTTGTATGTGTAAACAATTGTTGCCTAAACTAATAAAACATATTTTATTTTGCGTGTAACCTATTCTGGCAAAACTGTGGCCACTATAAATAAATAACACAACTAAATAGTGAAAAATAAAACATTTTTAACAAACAAAACTTTTTCACAAAAAATAACTGACTTCCAAAGAAAAACACTAAAATGTGAAAAAATAACTTTCGTTTCGGAAGTTGATGTACCTCTTGTTTGTTTTTAACGTTTTTCGACACCGAATTCCATTAGCACCGACCGATGTCTTGCACTTTTTTGTGTTTTGCTTTGGAAGTCGGTTTATTTTTTATGAAAACGTTTTTATTCTTTCTTTTTAGTTTTAGTTCACCATCACTAAAAGTGAACAAGTTCTATACTTCTATAGTAAGGTACATAAAAGATTGATCAAAAAATTAATAATTACACATTCTTGCTATTTGTCGCTCAGGAGTTCGGTTGTATGCTCCATACCTTGTAAATTCCTAATACGATTTTGATGAAATTTGCACTATTCCCTAAGTTGAGAGATGCTCTATTCAACAAAAAAAAAGAATGATCACGATCCAATAAGCAGTTTCGGTGATATGCGTGGACAAACATAAATACATGCACTTATGAAATTTGGCACACGTGTTTAGAAGCCTACATAGAGTAACATATGTGAATATTGCGCAATTCCAACAATATTACAAGCATACGTATCGAATTAATAATTTCCTTTTTTTAAGTCGGTCTAAAAACCAACCGACTTGCAAATAAAAACACTACAAAGTAAAAAATAAATTCAATTTCAAAAGTCGGTGTCAAGTAGCGAAGAAACAAAATTTTTATTGTATTGTTGTATAATTTTTGTTGTATTTTTTTTGTAAAAAAGTTTCATTTCATATTTTGTATTGTAGAAAATGTTTTGTGGGATCCAACGTCAAAAATATTAAACTGGGATTTAAAACTGGTATCCAACGAAAATAAATCAACTTTCCTCTAATTTCTGGTTTCAATTCGTTGCTGGCGACGTTTTGTTTGGTAAGATCTAATGTACCATTTATACCAACACAAACTGCTTTAAACCAATAAACGACAGCATGTCTTGCAAGCTGTGGCTACTATTTGTTCTGAAACAATAGTTAACATGAACCCCTCAGACCTCCTCTTCTAACTATGTTGAGCCTGCAAATCTATGCCCTCCTGGAAATCTCTAAACTGACTACAAGGACAGGTGGGCTACTGCAGGCACAACTTAGACGAGGATACATGACATATGAGCGAGATACGAGAAGTGGTGAGGCATTCTTTGTGATGTACACAAAGAATGCCTCACCACTTCTCGTGCTCTCTGTGCCTTTGCAACAACACCTGAACCCTGAAAGACCTTCGAGAGGCTAATGATAAAGCTGCCAACGAGGTTTAATTCTGGTCAAAAAATATTTAATTTTGGAATCATCGAAACAAAAAGAGGTTTGATGTTGGATTCAAACGATACCATCCACATTATCCTAATAAGACCTACTTAAATCGGCTTGATGGTTTTGAAGTCAGTTCTTTCAATTTTCTGTTTCCTCCTTATTTCAACCAAAACACATACCTACATTTGAATCGAAGGCTCCCATAGTTGCCGACGGCAATTGGATGGAGTTACCGTCGCCTAATATGACGGATGACAAGAACCACAGATATAATATATCTAAGTCTAACTAGATGATGCAAATGTATGCGCTTCGTGTGTCAAAAGTAAGTAAAAGTGAAAAAATGTAATTGGCGAAATAACACAGTTTTTTTTGCTTTTCTGTTTACTTAATTTCAACTAAATCGGTTTACAAATGAAAATTCACTGGAAAAAAATATCAATAAATCCTTTTTTTCTAATTTTATTTTTCAAATTTAAATGGGACCAAATTTGAGCCAAAAACAAAGAAAAATGTTTAGTAAAATGAGAATGTTTTGAAATCGGGCCACTCTGTAAAAAGTTATGCGTAGACATAGGTAAATAAAAATATATACAAGTTGTCTTTTTTTACTATACGAAAAATTGAGAACGTCCTCCTTTGTTTTCGTCGGTTAAGAAGTGGCTCGCTTGGTTTTCAGACAGATGGAAGTACTTGCGTTATTGAGTTGGCTGTGTCTGTGACTATAAGAAACGGGTTTGTATGGCGGGGTTGATTACCCTGTATGCTTAACTGTGTCACAAAAAATATACTAGACACTGAATGATGCTGGGCTGTTTTGAAACGTACTGGGCTGTTGACGAAATACAAAAAAAACTATCCAGAAAACCAAGGTTGTAGTAGCAGCTATGTACTAACAACTTTTTTTTCATAAACAAGCATTATTTTATCACCCAGTTAAACTGTCATCTCTTGTTTCATACCCTCTTCCATAATTTTTTTTTTCTCAAACATGCTTGGAAATTTGACCATTATTTTGACAACCTTCTTCGAGATAAATTGAAATTGCTGTACTGGCCAAATACATGCGAGCAGCGGCCGACAAAAGTTGTATGAAAATCCATATCTGTCGTGTTTAGCGGCTAAATAAATTACATAGTAAACTCATATCTGTCGTGTAATTTAAAATGGAACGATCTTTTACTGCGAAACATGGCAACCAAGGAGGTAACTTAACAATGTTTTTATTTAAATTTCGAACTGTCTTGCAAATTAAAAGATGTTTATTGAAAAAATTAACTAATTAACACTTTAACGCGGGCAAAATGATTGTTGATTTGAAAAGTAATTATGTAGTAGGTATGTGACAAAATGAGTGAAAAAAGATAAAATGTCATTGATTTTGATAAGTAATTGTAGGTATGTGACAAAATGAGTTCTAGGTATTACTTAGTATTAATTTCCGCGCATTATTTGAGAAAAGTACTATACAAGCCTCGGCCACAACTAGGCATTGATGTACTTACTTTTTACACGTTCGTCCATCAATGCCTCTTTTGCTGGCCGCTGCAGTAATGTACTATATTTATAAAAAAAAATCTGAACTGTTAAGCAATTGATGAGCAGATTCTAAATTCAAATTCTCTATAGAAAATTCGACACTGTTTAGCGATTGCATATAGAATGTGCTAAACATTCTATATTCGAATTTTTTATTGAAAATTTTAATTTAGAATTTGCTAATCAGTTTCTTAATAGCTCAGAGATTTTTATAAATAAAAGCTTTAGTGGAAGAGGCTCTGAAACAAGAGATGCCTCTTTATCTGGGTGATAAAATAATGCT
Source organism: Orthosia gracilis (assembly GCA_947562075.1). Lineage (NCBI taxonomy): Eukaryota > Metazoa > Arthropoda > Insecta > Lepidoptera > Noctuidae > Orthosia > Orthosia gracilis. The sequence goes on from OX387266.1 coordinate 34,344,990, forward strand.
TGTCTATGAAAAAAATACAGTTAGTGCATCCATAGCTACCGCAGCCTTGGTTTTCTGGATAGTTATTTTTTTGAACAAACAAACCAGCCTAGCACCATTTAGTGTCTAGAATATTTTTAATGACACAGTTAAGCACACAGGGTAATCAATCCCGCCATTCAAACCCGTTTGTTATAGTCACAGACACAGCCAACTTAATAACGCAAAGTACCTCCATCTGGATGAAAACCAAGCGAGCCACTTTTAACCGACAAAAAAAGGAGGAGGTTCTAAATGTACAGGTACAGTTTTACCATGCATGGCTAGCTATGATCATCCTACATGAGCAAAGGCAGTCTGTAACTCAAATATTAATACTACACGTTTCTCCATACATATTCCTTACCTAGGTATTTAATCAATCGTCTAGAAAGTTGGAAGGATCGATATGCCGATCGCCATCGTACTACACGACCAAATCAGATATCACAATTTTTTACACACTTTCTTCTTACAATGGTATTCTCACATTAACAGTGTTATCAAGGATTTTGTCTCGGATGAAAGAGTACGGAGCTCATAAGCTGTGTAGGCGGTAGGCGTGGCGATTTAAACCACGCCTATCGAGTGGGCGTGTCTGTAGGATATTAAAATTCATTATCTGTATGTATTGCATGAAAATTCTTGGTACCAATGAAGACGAGTAAGTGAGAGACATTTAATAACGTTGAATAGTTTGAGTAACCTTGTGAACTCTGAATACATTCCTTTTCTTTTAATTAATACAAAAGTTCTCAAAAGCATATTTTAAGTACATAACAGTTAAATAACAGATAAAAAATAGCTCAAAATTATAAATAGTTTAATCCGTGCACAGAAAATCTGAAAGAATTTTTGTTCACTAAAAATTTTACACCGTAGTAAATGATAAACCTTTAGAATGAAAAACAAAGAAAAAGCTTCCATAGAAATGCTAACAGAACAGCATGCTAGCAGAAGACGATGCAGTGTAAAACAGTTGATGTATCCCAAAAAATACTCACCTGACTTTTCCACATGAATCTTACTCAACCTCTTTCGAAATCCTGTAGGCAAGTTTGGGAAAAATAATTTCAACACTAAAATAAATATTAAACACTACAATATGAAATATTAAATGCACTCCTGTTATTTTCAGAAATTTTATTTCAACTAAAAAGAATTAAAAGAAAAGTGCTACGAAGACACTACGACAATGGTTACGCCGTAGCTGTTATTGGCTACGCAAAGGCGGAGCTTCCAACGACGTCACACGAAGTTTTCCGACAACAACCGACGACAACCACGTAAAACATAAAACCAATTTTCCTTGACCTTTACTTTACCTGAGTAGAACTCCGCTGGGGCCTAAAAGATGTTAGGAGAAGGGGATCGTAGGAGATCAGCGGAAAATGGTTGCTATCTAGGAGAAAATCATGGGGGTTGAGAAAAGGGATTCGCCAGGATACTGTTACGTAACGTCAGTTGAGCGACGGCTGCTCTCGCGGTGGGTCGCCTCGCGCTCGCTTTGTTCGGAAAACATAAACAACAACAACGTGTTTATTGACGTAAACAACCCGCGAAACTTTGTTTAAGGACTTTCTTGCAGTTGCAGTTTTGAAGGTAACGATATAATAATATTTTGTTTTGTTGTTGTGTTGTTTATTTGTTGTATACAGGATGTTTATTTGCAGTTCTGTTTTGTGTTGCATGATAATTTGGGGTTTAGTTTATTACAAAGTTATTAGTAGAAATAAATATTACCGAGTATTTTTAAGGCGTGGCAAACTGTAAAGGATGATCTAATTAAATAATATCCGTTTAAGGCCGGGTTTCTCGCCGCTAAACTATCGCAAAATTAGTGAGACAAATTGTCAAGCACGCGTTATCTGCTGTGATTAGTTGAATGAATTTTCAACAGCCAATAACCGGCGATTATTCGTCGATTACGTTAACAGCCTGATAATCGATTGTTGAAAAACCGGGGGTATGCAATTAAAAGTTTTCCAAATTAATTTAATTACTTGTGACTCAGCATTAACTTTTTGGCTAAGCCTTTTATAGCTTATAAGCCAAGGATTTTATTTCAAAGAATATCCGTTGTGTAAACTCAAACGGCTTATTCGTATCGTTTTTAATAAGACATTATTAAAAACGAATCATATATAATATTTCAGGATTTCTCTATTTAGTCTCACCTAACTTCATCTTAAAAAAACGACTGTTCTATTATTTCATGGGTCAGTAACGACCTACACTCTACTCGACTACACTCTCGTTTTTTATTGGTATTTATTAGTTTATTTTATTTGTATATGTGTATCATTAATATATATGTAAGTATATACATTTTCATATACAATTTGTTATTTTTAATTATTTTTTGTACCCGTTCACAACGTTGTCCTTTTTAACCCAAAGGTTGACTGGTAGAGAATGCCTTGTGGCATTAAGTCCGCCTATGTACCATTATTGTACATGAAGTTTAAATAATGCAAATAAATACTAAGCTCGTAAATATTTATGACTTCTGTACAATACCATATCAAAAATGGATAAACATTTGTACAGAAATATGATTAGAAGCTTTTGCTAAATCATTTTTTGATTAAATAGTAGATTCATAATTCAATTAATTAGATTGACGTGATAAAAATCTATAAATAAACAGTCATGAGATACAATGTGTACGAATTGAAGATTTTAAATTCGAATTTTCTTTTGTTTGAATTTTGTTTTGTTCTAGAAAAGCACTTCGAAGCTGAATACTTTTGGTACAATAAAGGTCATCGAATAACTATATATTAATTCTACAATGTGTGTACCTTCTTTCAATTAAATTTTGATTTAATATGTGTGTGTAAAAAGTAAAAAAGCAATATTATAAAACATCTTTAATGGTCTTTTGGTTGGGGCAAGGGATCATTCCATTCGGGTCTGCTGACATCCAAGTGGATTATCCTCTGGAACAACAATAGCTCAGTATCATCTGTTTCATTAAAAAAAAAAAAAATATGCCTGTATGCGTGGATATCCGAACCAAGTGGACTAGTAGTAAAAGCCCTGATTTACGAGTTGTAGGTAGGAAATTCGAAGCCAGGCAGGGGCAAAATAAATTAGGTACGCAAATTAGATTTGTGTATTTATTTATTTTTTTGTGTAATATGGCGAAGGAGAACAGCGTTCTAACACCAAAAAAATCTAAGACATTTGATATCCATTTTTCGGTCACCCGTGGTGGATTACAGCCCAGTCCCTCTCCCAGAGGGGGAACATTGAAGGCTGATTATGTCATGCTATATATTATAAAATTCCACCACAGTCAGTTGAATTCTCTGTGTTTTGCAAGAGCAATCTATACCTATATTTGATTTGAATAAAATATGTCTTATTAATTGAGAGAGAGTTTTAGGTTGTGAGTTCAAACCCAGGCAGGCGATTTTCTTTGTGTTGATTATTTCACCACTACTGCTCAAAAAAATTATTCTTCTCAGCAAGTCCTTTCATTTGATACCCAAATCATGGCAGTGCACAAAAAATAACTAGTCCGCCATCTTGGGCCGTTCGCCACATTGGACGTGTTGTGACGTCACTTAGCTAACCAAGTATTGTCATCTAAACTAAACGTGTATGTGAAATTTCATCATAATCGGTGTCCGAACACACTTATATACATACATTCCAAGTTAAATAAAATGTCTGATGATGATGTTGATGATGTTGTAATATTAAACACTGGTGACAATATTTCCACTTTGTTATTCTTGTAGTCGCATACGCCACTGCTTAGGTTTTTCCTCATTCCAGATGGGGAAAACCTTGCTGCATGAATTGCTTAGGAGCTTGGAGCCGAATTGTGCCCAGTTGATGGCAATAATTCCGCCTTTATTAAATGTGACTTAAACATTACTGGTGACATGTGGGTGTACTGTAACCAGCACAGGGCAAAATACATGCGTTGCTTTAATTAAAATACAAATTAAAAAATACCTGTCAAATTAAATAGCTCCCTACCTAACCTAGATACATGAATGTTGTGTAACTTTAACCGCTTTCACAGCGCACGCAACGGAAGCTCTCAAAAAGGAATAATGTTGCCCGTTTTTGCAACATTTTTCATATATGCTCCGCTCCTATTGGTCGTAGCGTGATGTTATATAGCCTTTAACCTTCCTCGATAAATGGACTATCCAACACAAAAATATTTTTTAAATTCCAACCAGTAGTTCCTGAGATTAGCGCGATCAAACAAACTTCAGCTTTATAATATTAGTATAGATACAAAACATAAATTACAAAATACAGTCGAGTATGTCGTGTGTAGTCAACTTCAACTCTTATTAAATGGCATTTGTGGAAGGGACACCACAATTTTGCCAATAACACGTGTGAACTGTTAATAGACCATCAAACGCTGGAGAGTATTTAGCGAGATTTAACAGTAAAATAAAAATATTTATCAAAATAAAAGTTTAGCATTTCTTCGCAGACGTAATCCGACAGTAGGACCACCACAGAGTATGTTATATGAACAGGACAGATGATGACAAACGTAAACCGAAAGAGAAAAAAGAAAAAAAAAAGAAAAAAGAATAATTACAATAGTTACAACTTAATATTATTAATTTCAATGAATTTACATAGTTTAAATATAAATCGAGTAAATACTAAAGAAAGAAGGCATTTAACCGAAGTTAGACGAGGGATATGAGGAGGAATGATATCATGAAAGGAGAAGCGCAATCTAGGACAGGAGAAAAATAAATGGTCCACGTTTCCTTCATCCAAGTCGTTTATGTATGAAAATGACAATTGACATAATACTTGACAATTTGACGTATAGTACAGGTGCAGTATTGCCAACTTTAAAGATTGACATATTTAGCGGTCGCAATTTTACTTACGAAAGCTGTCGAGCGCTATTTTCTTGCGAACGCACCCTTTAATAAGATCGCATAAATGTATTTGTCTTCAAATGTATTTTGAAATACTAACTACAAAATATGTTAACGTCAAATATTTGAAATACCAATTACAAATTATATTTTTTAGAAGTAATTGCATTAAAAATACCAATATTTGTATTTCAATTACGTATTTTAATTAGAAGTAATTCAAATTTCACTGCCCAACCCTGACTATAACCCCACGCCTGTTTAATCTTTGAGGAATGCGGGCGTGATGTCATGTTTTCATTTCGTACGTCAAAATAACCATTTTAGGCGATAAATACGCCCCAGTGTAAACGCAGTACTGGCCGTGCGCCCGCTCCATGCCAAAATATCAATATTGAACCTCCTTTTGAACAGTTTTGTTTGCAAAATATTATTTGATTTACATATGCTATGTCAGTTATGGAGAAATTCCAGCCATCAATTTTTCTGTGTAAAAATATTTTTATTATTATTTAAAAGTAAAACTATTTGTCATACGAAAAAACCATGTTTAAAAAATAATGTAAATGAATAAATAATAAACATACATTTTTTTCAAACCTTTTAACCTAGCCGTTAATAAGGAGTATGCTTTAGAAAGTTACCGTTTTACAGCACTAAAGCGTATATAGGCTCTTAAGATCAATCTGGCCAGCAGCGAAACTGATTGGCTGTTCTGTTCGCCACGGCACGTAGTCATTCGCATACCTACCTCGCGCCAAAACGAAGGAAACATTCCAAAACTTAGCAATTCAATCTCACAACTACCTTCTCAACAAAACTGTTTCTTGCTACTCCACCTAGACTAATAAAACAATATCTGAATATTAGATTGTCAAAGCCAGAGTTTAATACCGGGGCGTGTTAATAATGCAAAGATTGAACAATTGAATCCACCCGCGCGCGATACCTGTTATTAAATATGTAAATTAGTTATTTATTCAAGTCCCGCCACTTTCTGAGGGGCTCTTTATGGTAACTTTCAGTGTAATTCGCGACTCGCCTGTCATGTCAATATGAGATGAAGGAATTGTTTTAACTGATTTTGAAGTGTCGTTTTGTGACACTGACTTGCTATGTTACGATTAGTTGGTAGGAATATTAATTTAAAATCATATAAATAAAAAAAAATACAAAAAGATTCGGCTTTATTCCGTGACGGTACTAATAATGAATTTGGTCAGTGGGTCCAGTTGACCTACTCAAGATATGATTGTGATGATTGATCCGGCGGGTCCATTTCGAGTGGGTACAGTTGACCAAAGACATATTATACCTTTGTATTTAACAGGTCAAATAATGCACAAATTATTCAAAATATTTACTACCCTTTACGATCATTGATCAAACTTATTACCAACATGTAAGCTTCTTTATATCTAAAAAACCGGCCAAGTGCGAGTCGGAATCTCGCACGAAGGATTCCGTACCGTTATCACAAAAAAAACGGCAAAAAAATCACGTTTGTTTAATGGGAGCCCCACTTAAATATTTTTATTCTATTTTTAGTATTTGTTGTTATAGTGGCAACAGAAATACATCATCTTTGAAAATTACAACTGTCTAGCTATCACGGTTCATGAGAAACAGCCTGGTGACAGACAAACAGACGGACAGTGGAGTTTTAGTAATAGGGTCCCGTTTTTACCCTTTGGGTACGGAACTCTAACTTGGAACGCCAGTATTCTACGTAGGGCTGACAGAGTACACTAACGACTTTTCCATTTAGGTATGTTTAAGTTGCATGTAATGGGGGACGAGTCAATATAATTAACCGGGCACAAAACCCATTACCGGATTCCTACTGAAAAATAAAAAGATAAATAAAAACAATAACACTTTTCCCAACGCGGGAAACAAGACCCGAACCTCATGACTAGCAGTTACGCGACATTGTAATCAATCTGAACATATTTTTCTAATCTATTTAATATAATAACCTCATTAGTAGTTATATCTATTTAATATAATAACCTCATTAGTAGTTAGTTTGGGGTTGAAACTCTTGGTCCACGGGGTCCGAGTGCTCACGCTTTGTTTAAACATCTTTCCAAACGCTTAATTGACACTTCGCGTGACCCAAGGCCTTTTTTTTTTTTTTTTTTTTTTTTACTTCGGTCAGAGGACAAGCATTGCCACTGGCAATGCTGTCAGTTTTTTGGGTACAATACCAGTGCATAACGATGGAAAGGAATTTTCTCGACTTTAGATTATTTTAAGGCTTAGTTAGTTAGTAGTTTTTGATTTAAGTGTATTTGAATGCATTTTATAAACTGTATATATATATTTTATTCTTACCTGTCTTGAAACAGAGTAAGAAAATTCAAATAATATTTAACACAAAATCAAAAATTCAACATCTTAGAAATAGCACAATGTCAACATAATCTCAAGTTAATTTCCTAAGAAAACCAAACCAGCCTTCCTAATCAAAATTATTAATTAAAGAACATAAAACAATACAGTAGCAATACAGGCTTCGTCCCTAGAGGATCATTCAATTTAGATTATTTATCGTAAAGCGGGCGGGCACTGGCGGCGAAGCTAGCTAATTTACAAAATAAATATTAGCTCAATAAGACGGTCCGTCTTAGCTGTTGTTTTCACTAATTGTTATTTCTATGTTATTGTCTCGCTTATAAATAGTCTGTTGGTTTATCTGATATTTTGGTTAATATTTCTTATATTAAAAGTTTTATCAACAGTGAAAGGTTTCCCAGTTATAGGCAATGATGTTATATATATACTGAGGTAGATACGTTTTTACCGACATCTGCGCGGCAAAACAAACACAAGCTGACCAGCTTGAGTGAACTCAGTCCGCCCTGCCTGATCGCGACACGAACATACGTTTGAACAGTATGTTTATCTCTTTCTGACAACGGGACCCCGTATTTATATCTCTGTGATCTTTTAATCTATTCAATTATAGAAATAAAGTTCCAAGTTCCGTAGGTCCTATGTAGGTAGCCACAGTAAAATGTCGCCATGTTATTATTTCTTTTTAATGAGTATGACGTCTCTCAATACATCTCAATACAGACGTCATAGGCCGAATTTCTCACTTCTAAATTATCACAGAATTAAAGTGACAAATTGTCAAGCACGCGTATCTGATGTGATTGGTTGAATGAATTTTGAACAGCCAATCACAACAGATAACGCATACTTGACAATTTGTCACATTAATTCTGTAATAATTTAGAGGTGAGAAACTCGGCCATAGTCATTAAAAAGAAGATGAGATTTTACCAATGTAAAATCTCATTGGTTGTAGGTAAGTGATCTCTTGGTCATCTTAAAAAAAACTACTTGACGGCTTTGATAGAAGAGGAACTAATCATTTGTTGAACACTTTTCAGAACATCAGCTAGAATTTTTAACCGACTTTTTAAAAAGATGCTCTGTTGATGATTAGCAATGTATCTTCAACAACCTACCTACAAGAGGACGCAAGGGAATTAATTACTGGCCACTTTAATAAATTACAAATTAGTTAAAAACCAATACTATAATAACTCTGTAATCACCAAAAATATCTTCTTAAGATTTTTCAATGAATCTACAACTTACAATGTCACCTACCAAACTGCTGGAATTGTTTATTTTAGTACCATTTACGTTTTCACTTCCCCCACTGACCGCTTCCGCCTCCAGCATCCACCATCATCTACAACAACACACATCAATACAAACGGACAACAAGACGTCCGTCGTCCTTGCTAGCATTGTTTTCAATAAATTAAACTGAGGACAAGAGGCCCGGGCCTCCACAAACAGCCCGGGGCCTCCGTCAACACAATTATTATACTCGGACAGCTTCCCTCGTGTCGATAAACACCCTCTAAATAAATCAACTGGACTCTATCCAAAACATTTGTTTAGTCCCGGAAAAAGTTAATTAGTTTATGTCTTCATTTGGTAGGTCTTTGGTCGTGTTTAGACAGTCTGTAATAAAAGAAAATATTAGCGGTCTATCTTCAAAGCCGGTTGATTCATTTTAATGCTTTTTCATGGCAAATTGAACCGTTGTTGGCGTCGGGGGCGCTTCGATTCTTGTTGTTAGCGAATTTATGGAGTTGTTTCCCTCGGCTTCGCCCACATTTTTCCGGCATCAAAAGAGGCCTTAGTTATTAGTCCGAAATATTGGGTGAGACATACAATAGGCACATTATTCTGAAATAGCTTGTTTGAAAACCAAAGTACGATAAAATATGGATTTTTATTTCAATGACCTAAGTAACTTGAATTCCTAAGTGATTTTATACCATATAAGTAATAGGTAAACCACACAATCCACGTCAAGAAGCTACTTCTAACTATCGTTTATTTTAATTTTGTTCCAGATTTAAACCATGGCCGCTCGACCAGCAACAGCAGTCCCGCGCACCAAGAAACAGAACCACGCAAACATTCCGTGTCCTATAGAGAACTGCGCACGATTCACCTACGGCAAGTTACCAGACCACCTCACCAAGATCCATGGTCTTACAGGCGCTGAAAGAGATGCCCTCAACGAACAACAACGCAAACGATTCTTCAACGGCGAACTCTGCCAAGTACGATACCTAAAAGAATCAGCTATTAGAGACCTTTGGGGATCAGATTATGAAGACCCTCGAATCCGAGCGAAGATACATCAAAGTTACGGTCTAGTCAAGATACGTATAATTCCACTTGCTGCAACCCAACGGGCCAGGCCACTGACTGAACAAGATGCAAATGTTCTGACTGCGTATAATGCAAGGACAGCACCAAGACCTGCAAGAGTTCAGAAGACTAGAAAACGACCGCGGCCTTACCCAGCGCCAGAGGCCAGTCCAGTGGCTCGAAGAGCTTCAAGCGAGTCCAGTGAAGAAGAAAACACGCAGAACCCACTACCACCGTCACCACCGCCTTCATCCCCATCTCTTCCACCTTCACCAGCTCCTTACGAACTCCAACCAGTTGAGACGCGACTTCGAGACATATTCGATTCGAAAATCGATGCTGGATACAAAGCTGTTATCGATGATATGAAGAAATCCATGACTATGGGGAGGACGCTCGGAGCGAGGAAACGTAAGGCTTATCGAACTTACCGTCGGTACGCAAAGAGGTTGATAGCCTTCCTTCATAGGCAACATTCTCCATTAGCGTATGATGTCGACGTACTTCTATGTGGGGAGAGCCAGGTCTGCGCCTTTCTTGAACGCATCAGCGCTGAACACAAAACCAAAACTTTACGGAACTACATCGTGGCTGCCATCAAGCTCCTGGATTCCCGGCTCTTTGCCATAGAAACTGACCCGTCTTGCAAGGAGAAGATGGCTTCCATGACACACGTCTATGATGTTCTCCATGGACGTTTGACGGAGTGTGACAGATTACTGGCACAGAAAGAAGTGGCTTGCCAGAAGAAATCGTCGCCATCTTTCGAAAGTGTTATGGATCAAAGTTTCTCTTACGATGAGTTAGTGTAAAAAGTGATGAAGAAATATTGACATTTTTCTAAATGCTTTAAACCCTGCTGCTATTTCGTCCCCGCTTTAAACGTAGTTCGCCAAATTATATAATTATGTTGTTGCTAATTATTAATGTAAATTAACAACACGTTGGGTTTAGTAAACAAAACATTATTTCACGGCCTGTTTTACAGCTTCCCTATAAATCCCGGTTAACTTATCTGCCCAAGATAAGTTAACCGGCGGCTAAAGCGCCCGGCACGTAAGTTGGCAAGGATTCGGCGTAGTGGGGGTATATTCGCGCATATTCCGCGAACTGACTAACCACCATATATAGCGAACGGAACGTGGACGCGACACGATTGGTCAGTCGATGCTTGAGTCAACTGACCGACCAATCGCGCGCTCAAAACGGTCCTAAACGGTCCCCGCGCCCCGCTTCACTGCCAGAGATACCTAAAAAATGACTTCTGCGTATCTAAAGACTCTTGCCAACTTACATGCCGGGGATTATACTAGTGTATGTTTATACAATATCTGTTCGATTTTTGAATTTTTCTGAATCGTAGACTGCGAAACAGGCCCGCTCTTATAATTATTCATTTATTTGGATGTAGGATTAAAAATACAACTTGACATGTTACGTTAAGTTTTAAAACCCTTGTAAATAGAATAAACTACGTGTCTCAAGCAATAAGCTTATTAACATGAATGTTAGTAGATTAATTAATGAAAGTTATACTTTCTATTAGCGTGCAATAATATGCCAAATATCTATTATTATTATAATATTTATCTATCTTATTGTAAAAGTCCGAATGGTACATCTATTACCATTTTTTCGGCCTTTTACTATTATTTATTAAGGCACTGATAACTTTTCATGTAATGGATGGATCTCACTAGATTATGTAAATGTTATGTAACTATTTAATTTTCAATTTGTGTAAATATTTTTCTGCTAGATAAATTATTTCAATTAATTGTATATTTTATTTCAAATTTAAATCCTCCCAAAAATGTATTAAATATACCAATTAATTTTTTTATCAATAAAAATAAATGAAACAACAAAACCATAGAATTAGACAGAAACATAATTTACCACAATAATCAAAATACACAGGACAACTATCACATTATTTTTTCGCTATAATACAAATGGATAGGACGCACACACCAGGAGCTTTACTGTGACGTATCAAAAGTATCGTGGTTACACTATTAGAGCGAGACGGAGCTATACAAGACAAATATCCCTTTTTCACAGTCGCACCATATAGTTTCAACACGTCATTATTATTTTTTTATATAAAATAGACTCGCTTGACCACTATCTCACCTGATGGTAAGCGATGATGTGATCGACGGTGAAGCACGCTTGCCTAGAAGTAACCTATTCACTCTTGACTTAAAGACCCCTAGATTGTAGCTATCGGGAAACACAAACTCCGGCAGAGAATGCCACTCAATAGCTGTACGCATAATAAAAGTATTCCCAAAACGTTTAGTGCGTATGTGTGGGATGTCCATCATGGTAAGGCCCCTGTACTTGTTTGATAAAGGTGGCCCAGCCAGTCTTGTAGCGTGTCCTAGAAACGTCAGCGTCCGTTTGAAGATACGTCCAAAAGAATATTGCACTACGATAATCTATTAAAATAAACAAGCAGTGTTGCAATATGGCGTAGCCGATACGTAGCGCTACGACAACTGCTACGACACTTCCAGCGGTCATGGTTCTCTGTCGTAGCAGCACAAGTCGTAGCAGTCGTAGCAGCAGGAATAGGTAAGCATAAAACAGATGGTGTGTTTTGCAAAGAATTTGTCAAATCTGTGGGAAACCGTTATTGATAAAGCCCGGGGACACGCCCACCGCGATAATATTTGACCGTTATCACGGTAGTTCCCATCTGGTCTACCTAATAATAAGGATGGTGTGATAAAAGTGAAAACGGTAGACTAGCGGTCCATACAAGTAATATGATTGTCCTGTTATGTATACGCTATGCGTGGGTTTTATCGATCAAAACTAAATATAGATGCCCCTGACATGAGTAAAGAAACTATTATTGTGTGAAACTATAAATTAAATCGGTATTTTTGCCGCCACAGGCGCCAAATATTCATTTCATTGCAGTCTTTAGTTTAGCGCCATCTATGATCACGAAATAAAATTAGAATATGATGTCATGCTTGAAAGTGTCGCTATTCGCCACTAGGGGCAGTAAATCCGTCATTCAAACGCACTAGTCATTCAACTACTGCGGCTTTATGCTGTCCTAGTACATGGCGATCGTAACTGCCTGCTCCAGATTCTCCACCTACGTTCCAAACGTGCCATTCTCGTTGCCCCGTCCGCCTTAGCCTTGTCATTCTTGACGAGTGACCTCTTTTATTACCAAGTAATTTATCCAGACAGAAATTCTGGAAAACCCGTGAAATACTTATGGCTGTTGGCCGTTTAGGTATTTTTAGACGTAGTATTACAGAATAAGATTTTATTAAATTGTTATTTTTTCAAAAGCTATGAGAGCACTTAATTTTAGTGAGTTTTTGAAATGTAAATGTTGAGTCACCGTTTCGGTTTGTATTTACGATTTCGTACACTTGATTTCTGAAAGCAAAAGAAATTATTTAGTGCAATAAAATCTAAGAAAAATGTTTTTCTCATGAAATTCCTAAATACCGATTGCTGGCAAACACATTTTCCACCTCTGCCAAGTCGGTTATACAATACAACATACTTTCGTAAAAGAAGCGACTGACACAGCTAAAAGGTATTTCTTCATCGTTATAAAATCTACTCACTTATTTTGCTAATCCTAACTTAGACATGAACATAATTATTATTTTAGATAATAATTGCGCAATATGCACGATAATATTATGATCGCGAAGATAAAGAAGTATCTGACAATATTTTTTATCGGAGGCTAAAATAATTATTCCATCTAAATAATTTTGAAATAATTATCAGCAATAATAATTTAACATATATAAAATAAAATAACTCAAAGTATAACAGTAGTTAAAACAATTAACCTAGATTTTAATGTATTAGTGCGTAAAGGTTGTGCTGCGCTCAAAAATTAATAGATGCTGCCGATAGATGAACAAGCGGAGTCACGGCGTCGAACGACACCTATAGGATGATATAATTAGCTGGCCAGTCACAGGCTATTCCTGTCCCCATATACCACCTTGAACCGTTCAGAAGTACGACCTATTTCAGTTTACTGACTAAACGAACAGTCTCGTTCACGATGCGAATATAACTTTGTTTTTCAATAATATCTCCAGAGTGTGGAACGTACGGGCAAACACGTCAAACATTATTCAATCATCACTTCGCTGTAAATATATTTTGAATAACTGAGATATAATTGAAAACGAAACAAAGGCTGCTTTCTTGAATCTTGATCGAACGTATGAAAAGTGAAAATTAGTTCAAGGAAAATGCAACGACATAGGGTGACCTTGTTGTGTCCCGGATAATTATTTGTTTTATTTTGTTATTTTTTACTTATAGTGGTAACTAAGATGTTGTATAGAACATAACGTATCTATAACTTTTATATTCTGATATATGTATTTAATAATTCAGGAAAAATTGTTCTTTATTTTAAAATGAAATTTTTTCTGGCATATTTCTTTAAAAAAAATCACTATTATTAATATTTTAAACACCACAGTGTCTGCACAAAGTATAAGAGATACAACAGCGCCAGTAAATGAATGATTATATTACAAAATTGCAACGCAGCGGTAAACAATGCAGCACGAACTGGATGACGTCACGCTCATTCGGTGCAAAGTGCATGTATGCAGCTTAACCTTCTAGCGTTCATGTTACCCTGGTGCTCGTTCCTTTTGTGAGCGACACCAAAGGGGCCCTATCCCCTTCGAGCACCCTTCTCTGGGTCAATGCGCATCTCTCGGTCATTCACCGGACCGACCTTCATCCGCTGTTTTTGTCTTTATGCGTGTCTAGTTGCAATATTTGCATTCACGCGTTCTTCGTGCGTATTTCTCGCAATTTAATTCAATTTTACAGAAAAACATGTAAATTCCATACAATTATTTTGAAATACTGTCCTGGGACTAACTATATATCTTTCAACAGGTGAATATACCAACTCTTTCTTCATAGATTCGTAAAGCGAAGTCAAAATTATATCGTTATTACAAATATTATCTCGATAATTTTCTGGCTGTGCGTAACAAAAGTGTTACAAATATGCACGAAATAATATCCCGAAGGAATCCTTGGAATCAATTTAACTCAAACATACTGATGAGCAAATTCGATTCCGATAGTAAATAGAGCTAAATAGAATTGGTGTTTGACTTTAGCATGCAATCTTACACATTTTCATAGCAATGTGTGCATTTAAATAATCCACAGCCAAGATGCTGCAACAAATTGTCTTACCAGGAACTCAATGTACGAGGAATGCAGAATAAAGAAGTAGTTTGATGCACCAAACTGCATAAAACGACCGTGCGATATAAATGCATCGATGACTGATATGACGAGCGAAACCGCACACTGCTACACTTTTTATACTTCACCTACACATTGATGAAACGTCAGCGAAATATGTACTTTATGAATAACATAGTGCATTAATCGAGATAGTAATGATATAGAATATGCAAAGATAGATTCAGATCTTAGATGGACAAATTCAGATCTTGGATGGATAGATTCAGAAAATGAACCCAGATTCCTAACTTGTTTTCTCTACAGTTTTTTGTACATGGGTCTCGCCAAAACGGAATCTAAGGCTTCAAACACTTTTTCAGATTTTGTGAATAAATATGAAGTTCTCACTGTATTTACTATTTCGACTAAAATTACTACATTCATTACAAATCTCGTTATTCATATTACGTTCTTCTTTCTTTCTCCGTTTCATTTACTTGCGCTGCGCCGGTTCAACACAAACTATTGATATGTATCATATCACCCGAAAGACGTCCGCTGCTGGACATATGCCTCCCGAAATGAGCAAATAAAGTTATCTGAATCTGAAACCAAGCGTCGCCACATTGAGCGGTCCCATGCTTCTCTCATCCAGCAGATCCCCGCAACCTTCACCAGGTCATACGATCGAGGTCCGGTCGTCGGAGATATGAATCACAAAGCTTTAATAGCAAGAGTGTGAAAATTTTCAACCTCATTTTAGTTTAGGCTAGGTACAAATCCCCGACTTTTCTTGACGGATACCTGTGCCTGAGTTCTGTGTGTTACCCGTAGTATTTTTTTTATAAATTTAACTTAAGATCGTCTTCCTATGTGAATCGGACGAGTGAAAATTTGTCGGATAGAACTATCGGACGAGCATATTCTGGATTTGAGACTAGCCTTATTGCAAAAATAGACTCTTCACTATCTATTTATAAGAAATCGCCTGAACACGTGTTAATCTTCACTTGAATCGATGTGTAACAGTTCACTGTAGACAACATATTAATAAAGAAAAGATCACAGCTGTTAATCCATCCTTTATCAGCATTTTAAATATTTCCAGTATGTAATTCAGGGTGGTAAGTTCAGAAGCATTGAGGACACCAATTCATCAACACTGTAGATAGTGTAGTACATCTTTCTTAAACTGCCTTTTATCGACCAGATTATTTTTTAAAGCTGTTTTGTGATTATTTTACAAAACGCCCCTGTATGTAATTTCTTTAGCGTAATGACGCTGGAAGTGTCCAGACGTTTGATTGAACATAAATTTACGAAAAGAGAACTCAAAGCAAGCCTGAAAATCCGGTTGCTTAAGCAGTTTAAAGTATCTGTATGAGTTTATTTGCAATTGCAATCTAAAGATGTTGAGCAAAACTATAAATTGGCTACTAAACAGACAATGTTTATTTGAAAAACCAGACACGTGCACGCTGCATTCTGCTAGGTATAAAACAGAAAATAATCTTGTCTAGTAATAAAACTATTCTATTTAAACATTTAGTAAATAAGGAGCTATGGACATGGGTGTGAATTATCATCGTCTGTACCTATTTATTTCAAAGAAATACCACAATAAACGGTACTGGCCACGTAAGGGGATATTTCTGTCGATCGTTGCCTCGTTTCTGCGTCGTGTTTCTTCGCACTGGTATTTACATCGATAGAGCTTTGCTGGCGTATAAAACAGGTTATAGAAGCGAGTAACGCTTATTTTGTTCTCAACTTTGGTGAGAGAGCCATCTAGTGACCACCGCGCGAAACGTTCACGTGTGTGATTTTGTGTACATTAGTGACAGTTTTTGGAAATCCTTATTTTTCAAAATGCCTGGACGTCCTATTTGGCAGGTAAGGGCTTTTTTTATCTAAATCATTTTAGACAAACGCTGTTATTTCAAAAAAAAATAATATTGCAATGACCTCTTAGCAATAACAAGTGGCATTTATTTACATCTGAAATAACTAATGCATTTACCTTTATAAAAAAAAGTAGAAAACTAAAAAAAGGGTTCCAATGGTGCAGATTTCGTAATGAAATATTTCAGTTTTGATACTCAGTACGAAGAACGGAAAGGAAAAGTTTGATAAAACATTGTTTTTTATGAAATCCGTTTTCAAAATGCTGTAAAACGAGGCAATGACTAATCCTAACCTTAGCCTAGCTACCTGAAAATAACAGGTGTGTAAACAATGTGTGGTTTCGTAAAACTTCGCGTTTTGGCACGGTTTCAAGTTTCACTGTAATGATTTATTTACCAAACTTCATGTAAAATTATTATTTCACTAGTGAGGTGGTTAAAAATAAAAATGCATTTGAATGTGTTTATAGTATTCAATATTTACAAAACACAACCGTTTTTCAGTCAATGTAACGCAACTCCATTCGGATTTAATACGATTTCATACAATTTACAATCAATTAACCATCAGTTTTTTTTTATTCACAATGTTGATAATGCTGTAGCACTCGCTCATACTTTATTGGTAGTGTAAAATAATACACATACGCAAGCCCTCTTTTTGCATTCATTATTTTCATTTCACCAAAAGGTACAAAAGAATTACCTTAAAAAAGTATCTTAGTACGTGTTTTATGTAGTTAATCCTAATTTAACTAATTAGTTTTTAAATAATTATTTGTATATTAAAACTAAGATAATAATTACGGATATCTAAACTTTTTTATCCGCCTTTATGCTTGGCAAGCCAATTTTGACGTCACCGATCATGTAATGTGCTGGTAAATTGTTAAATAATTTTTGCAGAAAACCAAGCAAAATATCTTCTATTGTCTTTGATAATATTGGTCGTAAAGATTCGGCCACCGGTCGCCAATTTGCATTTAGATAGGCGTTGGTACTCTCCTCTGAAAAAGAAAAATAATTAAAATTAAAATCTTCTTCAACATATTGTATTTTCAATAATAAATAAAATACAAATGTAGTAATATTAGAATGAAACTAATTGTATAACAAACGCCATCTATTATCACGTTAAGAAACTGTACATCAAGGTTATCGTAGCTTCTATCGTAGACATTGTTATTTGCAAACTATTTTGCGAACATCAAATTATTTCAAATACAATACACATTTACTAAGAATACTTGTTATGTCTCATTATTCGCAATACTTTTTATTGAAAGTTATTACTTAGTTTAATTACCAAATAATCCTTTATAGAGATGTTTATTTCAAACAGATATCTCAAAGAGGACTTGCGAATAAAAATGGCAACAGAGAGCGAGCGGTTGTCAAACGTACAGCGACGTCGAAACGTTGCAATTTGTATCACGTTAGTACCAGGGCATCATAAAATTACGGAGCCAAAACGACTTGATACAAGATCCGTACAACAGCGCCACCTACCAGCAAGTAGAATGTCTCAGGAACATTTCGCGCTATTACTCCTACTAGATAACAGATGGCGCTTTTAGACTTCGAAGTAGAAACACAGAGGGCGCTGGTTATTCTAACAAATAATTTAATGAGGTGTCTTTTGTCGTATTATTTTCTTTTCTACAAGAAATGTCGGCATATTTTTTTTGCTCTTACTGTGTTATATTGGATTCAGGAATAATTCAAAAAACCATTCTTTGAAAGTATCACCTACACACCTACTTTTCGTCAACAAATAACTGCTTACAAATTTTGCAAACAAAAGAATATCATGTAAGTACTTTTATTTTTACTTACCCAACGACTCAATGCCATCAAATAAATTGTTCATGCGTAATTTTAACCCTCCAATGGCATACTTGACATGTGCCCCAGTGACGTTGAAGAATACAATATCATCTTTAGTATACGTTTTTACATCGCTTATGATATCAATTGTCATATTGGCTGGAAAAGAATTTTGTTTATTGAAATCGGAAAATGATTTTCGTCGATAAATAAAAATAAAACTTAGTTTTTACATACTTGGCTCAAACCAACATATTCCGCGTCCAACCAAGGGTATAAGCAATATTTTTCCTTTCAGGTCATATGTACCCTCTATCCTGATTTTTGGAACTCGAACCTTTGTGTGAAAGTCGTACGTTTTGCCGTCCACTCTGAAAATTTATAATAAAATTATGAGACATGGAACATTATTGTAGGTGTAGGTAATATGTACATAGTTTCTCTGATTTTATTGAACAGACCTATTTTTATACCCATCCACACGCATAGTCATGAATAGGTCGCAAAAGATCATATTCATTGCAAATTAGATCAATCTGGGGAAATGCATTGTTTTACGCTTGCGGGCTTGTTTTACGACTCGTTAAACAATCGAACGAAAAACAGCTACTCGACTACAATTGCCCAACTTAGTCGATCAAACAGTCGTCTAGGGTACTAGGGTGCAAGGAATTCACAGTGATCATACTTACTGGCTCGACAATACTTCGGTGTTCCCAAACCCTGTAACAGTGACATCATCGAGAGCAGCATTAATGTTAACAGGGCCGTCGCCTTGTAAAATCCTTATTTTTGGGATTTTTAGGGGATCTAGAGGCTGCATTTCAATTTCTGGAAGACCTAAAAAACAAAAATAATATTAGTTTCAATGGGGTACAAACAGATGTCACTAGTTGTTCAGCTTTCAAATTACGGCTTAGGATAAAGATTATTTTAGTATTATTATCTGCATTTCTTCTATTCAATATTAAATAAAAGTATAGTCATATCAAGCAGTTGTATTTGATACCTCGTCGTCGTCACATGAGTATGGTGAAGAAATAGCGCTTTCGCTTTCCGCAGGTTATGTACAAATGTTTCGTAATTGAGGCTATGTGACTAGCCCAGTGGCTTGTGAAGCTACCAACCCACTATCATGCTAGCTATTTAACAACACTTAGTGGGAAAATGCATTTCTTTGTAGAAAATATGCGCCAAAGGCAATTACAGGAGCAGAAAACAAATGAGTGTTTGTAGACGTTAAACACAGTAAAGAGCCTGTGACAATATTTTTTCTAAAATTCTTAACCAAAAGATTATTTTAATTATGGTTGTGGCATATTTAAAAAAGTAAATTTAACTATAATAACAACAACAAGACAACAAAATGTAAAACAAAAGTAATTAGCCGATTAGTGGCAAAGCACAGTGCAAACGTTAACAAACGCGTGGGGGCACATTGTACTAGGAGCGCAGCGGCGTCAAGCGGCATACTATCGTGCGGAGCGCGAAACACGAACAGCTGTGCGCAGTTGTGCAATGAACCAGGCACTCAGAAAGCGTGCCAGCTACTTACGAAGTTGACTGGCTGACCGGTAGCCACTCGGTCCTAAATAACAGCGTTCCACTCAAACCAATCAAAAGTGTTGCGTCTGTTTTGGTAATTTCACTAATATATTGCAGCTACGGGCTACAGCTACTTGACTATGTTTACAGATGTTTTGATTGAGCAAGACAGGTTAGCTATATTTAGATTACGAATCGGTGTGTTAACAGTTGCACAAGATAAGAATATGCAAAATGAAATGTAAATTCAATGACCAAAATATCGCTCTACATATTGAACCAATTGTTTACGATTCTATTGTTGTTCAAGCAAACTTTAAATATAAAAAGAACTTACAAGGTGACAAAACTTTAAAGGTTCATAAAACTTTAAAGATTTCTTAATAAGAATTATGTATTTTCAGCCTGTCTTTCTCACCACAGGGCAAAGGCCTCATTTTATAAATATAAGAAAAAGGTGAATCATAATAATAACCTGGACCAAGTGCATTGAATAGTTGCTGCACGGCTTGCCGCGAGCACTCGTCGAAATCTGGATCGCTTTTCAAACATGTTTTCACGAAACTTGCTGAAATTAATAGAAACAAACAAAACATTAAAACTTCCAAAGTACATTGTTATATGTTTAACCTATTGTTAAATAAATATCTATTGAAAAGTGCAGTTGTAAGAGGCCAAACAAAACGACAAGGTATAACTTTTTGCAAACCTTGACATTGACATGAATTCAAATCTAGTTCAAGCAAGTACCCGCTTTTCCATGACATCTGTCAAAATTCAATTATTTGTAGCGGTCAGGGGTTTAACTGATACAGATACAGATGACAAAAACGACGATAAAGGGTGTACAAAAATATGAAATGGTATTAAAAATAAATGTTATAGCTATATTTGAAGCCACGTTTGTCATTGATAATAATGATTAATGAAAACTTTGGCTATACAGTTGATTGACCACAGCCTGAACTTCATGAGAAAGAAGGTAGCAAAAATGTTACAGATTTTGAATAAAATTTGTTAACATCAACCACTGCTGAGGCTCTCAATGTTAAATGGATAATTTAGCTTAGATAAACATGGCTGCATTGCTACATCCAAGTTTCATTATATAACATAGAATTTAATATACCTACTCTAAGGATATACAAAGCATGCAAACATGATAAATCTTGCTTGTAGAAGTACTAAGTATATTTCAAATTGCCGATCTTTTGCGTTCTGTTTATGATTAGCACAGATTTTAAAGCAATCGACATTTTCTGAATACTTCACGAAACACAACTGCTACACAACAAGAGATAGGATCACGTCAACTGGTATTAAAGCAGCAATATTTTCATGTAGTGTAGAAATAAATCTTTATTGCTCCACACATTTTGTAAACAATATCAAACTACTTTTACGTTGCGTCACAAATAAAATAAGGACACTTACAAAAGAACTGCAATCAAGTGTTGTTGCAGAAAATTGTTAATTAAGAGTACAAATAAAAAAGCTACAATCGAGTATTGTCAACGCGACGCGATCTTTCCACTCGATACCTTAGAAAATGCGGTAACGGTTCATGATATAACGGACATAATCGATTTATGCAATATGAACATTATGGAACGCAAAGAACTGGCACCGGGATTGTCAGATTATCACAGAAATAAAACTTTTTAGACTGTATGTAGGTCATCATATAAATTGGCACGATGCAATAGCGTATGCTTTATACAAAAACACTTACGTTTCGTTTTAAAATATTCTCCGGTGGTACAGTGGAGCACTAATGTCACTATAAATAATTTAAACTGCATGTTTTGGTTTGGCATCTGTTGTGGTAGTAGAAGCTAGTCAGGATCGCCCCGAGCAGGCAGCTCGAGGTGGTGGTGCGATACTAAGGCCCCGCTCTGCGGGTCTCCACATGTCTCAAGAGAGCCACGAGGAGGGGGGCTGTACGCAATTGTTAACTATTTAAATAAAGCTTAAACTTATCGTTGCTCAAGTTAATATTGCTAATAATGCATATAAAATTTGTTAGATTGCCTTTTTGTCAATTAGGAGTCAGTTATGTCACAGAGGTAAGAATAGTAAGGAAATGTTTGGTATTGAAAATTGTAGATACAAATAGAGCGCGTTGAGCATGAAAGGTGTAAGGAAAGTACTTAATCTGTAACTTTAGATCAAGCAGGTTAATTAAGGAAACTTTGGTAACAAAAGATAGTCTTACACAACTGTAAGAGCCCTATTGCCATTACCTTCAAGGAAATTAAGACGATTTCCTCAAATACACGCACATAACTAGTTCAGGTTAAATAGACTAGTTGACTGGCAATTAAGACCTTACGTGTAGCTGTAGTAAGTAGTAAGTGTTACATTCGTTCCGTAACATCGATTCCCTCTTCTTCGACACGGCGAACGTTTGGTAATCGTGTGTACCTACGTAGACTTATTGTTATATTATTGGCTAATTATCTTGAATTTTACGGTTGTGATTTTATATTTTATTGCTATGTTACTACATGTTCCTACTTTACTTTACATTTTTTCATTTCATCGCCAGTGTTACTAATAGCTCTAATGCAGTTCTCTAAACGTTCAATGTATTTCGTATATATGTGTCCTATCTATAAATTCAAAACAAATCCTCAGACGCTGCTCGCACTACTGAGAAAAAATGCATAGAAAGATTTGGGGCAGCTATTTCTGATTCACAAGCAGACATATTCAATATTGCGTTTTCATGTGTATCTATAGATTCGGAACAGGTTGCGTGACAGATTTTGTCACTGTCGATCGCGCGATGCTTTTCGTTCAAGTTCTTTGCACAACCTTACAACACATAGACAAACCCTCGTGTGACTGTACTCGTGCTGATCGTACGATGACTTGCTTTATAATTTGCTCTTTACTTTGCCTTTGCGCAAGTCTGTGTTATTGCTAAATATTGATCGCATCATTGGCTATATGAATCGCAAATGTGTCATGATGCCTTTATATTATTACTAGTCTGCTAGATCACCTTGAACTCTGATTATTACAGTGTCTAGATTAGTATAATCTATAGCGTTTAGGTAAAACAGAAATCCAATTTAATATACATGAATTCGTAATTGATGATATAACGATGTGCTTACGGTACATGATCCAATCAATATATTTGTATATCATTCTTCAGTAGGTACAGGTATTTTCATCAAATGTTCACCTACATCTATAGTAATATTATAAATGCGACTCTGTTTTTTATAGTTTCTCGCCTATTAAATGAAATTAGCAATTTTTTTAGCTTGGAGGATGAGATGTTTTATCCGAGACTTACGTTCCCTAGGGATAATTTCCTTCTATCACGCGCTGAAAGCCACTGGCAGTAGCTAGAATTGAATATTGTTGAGGCAAAAGCCTCCATGGGATGTAATAAAAAATGCAATGATGCAACATAGTTTCTCATAGATATTGCAATGATATCACCAAGTAAATCTTACATACCGCTGACATACACCATTATCTTATGAGAAAATATCGGCTAAAGCAGATGATTTACTTATTTGATGGGTCAAATAAAATATTGTGAATGAATTAGTATAAAATTCTTTGTAATACTCAATTTTAAGAAATAAACCCACCCACACTCGATCCGCAATGTTTTATGATAGGTATCCAGTATACGAAAAATGTTAGCTGTCAAGATATATATGCACAGCCTTGAACCGCCAAAGAGCTTTCTAAAAAGCAAAAATAAATCCGAAAGTATGTTTCATGTTCTTAATTCTCTTAATTCTTTATTGTTCATCAAAAAAAAAACAACATTACATACAGTGTGATAATAAAGTACACGAACAAAGGCGAGTTTAACTCAATGCTGAGTTCAATAAATCTTAAAAACAAACAAGACATAAATTCGATCGATTGGCGAACATTTAACAAAACTTCTAGTGAAACTACCAATACCCCGTCAATTCCCATTCTGTTTGTACAGACAATGTACCGTTTCTTGAACCTTCAAATGAAATAGACAACCACATAACAATTGACCTCAAGCTGTAGAATGATGTAAAGGGACAAACAAGTCATTTAGCATCGCAACAGATGCGTGGGACACACATAAAATTAACAACGAAGAAAAAAGAGAAAGGTATAAATTACTTTTATTTGATATTCTCTAATCAGAATGTCATCACGATACATTAGTTGACTTTACAGTTCATAAACAACCTTCAACTCGCGATCTAGATACATCATCAGCCACATGTTATTTTAATTTATTTCTGTCAACTGATTTCTTAAGAGTTTTATTATAATTCTTGATGTTGTCCTCGCGGTCGCTGAACGACTTTGACCCGTAAGTGAGATGCAATCGGTGCAGTTTAGTCAACCACTGGTGTACCACACGTAGTACTAGTTACACGGGCACTAGGCATCTAGAGGAGGTCGTTGTGAAATAATAGTACTGATCATAACTTAAGCGGTAAGGTAATCGTTGAACGTGGTTGAATTTGCCCTACCTGCGTGCAAGAAGTTATAAGGACACCATATTTTTTTCCCCCACTATAGGACTGCAACCTGCTGTATCCGCTTCTTACAGATTAACTAAATGGGTCTCGGGATGCCACAAGGAGCAATACGAAAAAGCCAAAGGAATAAAAATCAATTAGTTGATGATAGAAAATGTAAAAATACGAAATAACGTGTGCTTCTTTTTGTGTGAGAATGTGGCCAGCTCTGGTTTCGGAGTTAATTAAGCTGCCTCTGGGAACCCTTCAGGCCTCTGACTTGACTATTTCAAACTATTTGTGCTAGTACCTAGTTATTAATTCTCTCTTCTTCTCAATAAAATGTAGTTCCATGGTCCACGTACCTAAATACTTATTTGTATCAAATGCTTTATCCAAATCCATCACTATTAGGAATTTACAAAAAGCAAACGAAATGTCTTACGCACTCAGAATTCCATATTTTTATAATTTGCTATTTGATTTCAGTAATACAAGAAACTTTACTATCAAAAACAGCGGCGCTAAGAGAGCCCTTACATTGAATATGAGACGCCTTTGAAAACTGTGTTCACCCGGCACGCTGTTGTACCGAATTGACCAATTCTCCACTTGCAATTCGATTAAGAAATAATGTCTGATTTTGCAAAACCAACCGGTTTCTGACAAAATTATCTTTACGATGGAGTCTAGGTTAGACACATAAACTACTTAACAAATCCCTAAGTGGTGGCAGAGAATATTTTCTTCCTATATTCAAAACCTGAACTTTACTATAGATTTTAGACTTGACTATAGAATATAACTGTGAAATAAAGGTTCTGTATAATGAGAAACAAACATATCCATATAAAGAAAATCCACGGCGTTGGTAATGGTAGATGGTCGGTAGCGTCAACGAGGTTAAAAATCTTGAAATAGAAAATTCTAATTAGGCACTGTTGCCAAGAGAACTTCCTGGTTAGTGTAAAACCCTTCTTCTTGTAAAGTGTAATGCTTTTTATAAACGAACCAATACATGCTGAAAGTTGAGCTTTTGCCAAATCACTCCAAACATTGTTAGGTACTTTGTAATTATCACACTTTAACTAAAATTTTGGCGTGTTACTTGCGTATTCCCTTGACCTTGACGTAATGTCTCGTAATTTTCAGTAATTAGTCTACATACGAGTATATAATATGTAATGTCAAGGTGTCGTGTGTCGTGAGGATAAATCCGACGGCTTCTTCGGATCTTGGCCGTTGATCAAGATAAACAATCTTCATAGTAACGTCGAGCCCACGCTCGGATGATGGAAATGCTCTTTCTGGAACACTGGCTAACTGATGTAATAATTTATTTATTCTTTAGTTTATACAAAAGCCCGTCAAATTAATGTTCGTGGTTTAAACAAACAAGACGCTACTGAAACCTTGCACGAATACACGCCTGTCCGCAGATAACTTAGCAAGGACTAGGCTAGCAGGGAATGGAAGAGTTCACTTTATATTTACATGGACGGAGCATCGCCTTCAAAATTCAGCCAACTTCCAAGCTGCTTTCCTTACTTTTGCTGTCAGGATATTTCTAGGCATGCTTACCAGCTTGCTTGCTATTGCCTTAATTATTCCTACTTTTATCTAGCATCACTTAATTCTTTCCAAGTCTTTTGCATCTTCCATAGTTGTATTGACTATCATATCGTATTCACATCAACCATTAGCGTGTTGGCTTGCTTCAATTGACTTGTTTTTAAGCAAAAACAAATCATGACCTCATTCTTTCGTTTTATCACAACGAAGGGTACTTAACCTTAATTTTCTTGGCTATACGATATTCCAAGACCACAAACATAAAATGTATGATACTATGAAGCTATTATTTCTAACGACAAAGTATTTTCTGAAGATGAACACAACAAAAACAAGATGTTTGCATAGATTTAAGAATGAATAGGTTGAACAACCTGCTTGTGTCTTTGAGCTAAATAATAATAATTTAAATAGCGCACCGTTCTGGCGTGGCATCGTAAATTATATTGTAAATACTGACTTTGGATGGCGGGCTTTCGTAGAAAATTCTATGGTTTTGCATACTTTTCTCGATTTTACTGAGAATCGCAAATAAAATAAAATTGATGAAACGTAAATAATAAATGAGGTTTAAAATAGAGAATAATAATATAATGGACAGGAAATCTATTAAAATGGAGGATGTAAAGAGAACTATCAAAAATAATCCTGAAAAAGATGAAGAAAACTTTAAAGACACTAGGTATTTACTTTAAAGCGTGTTTGATAATAACAATATACGAAAAACTCATTCATAGAAGAAAAAATATGACACATTTACAATTTCAGATTCTAATCACTGTCTGTCTGTGTCAACGTCCGAAAAGTTACAGATAAAAATAAGAAATAGAAAAATGAAAACACACATCGCCACTAAATTAACTAATCTGTTGGGAATTCGTTTAGAAACCACAAATCCTACAGCACTTTAATGTATTATTTAAAAATATACAAAAATATTTGACTATCTGGCACAGTCCTAGGCAGTCTAAGATTGAGATGAATTAATGAGATGTCCAAGTACTGAGACATCCCTTTCCGGTATTTTTTGAAAAATTTTTCATCTTCAACTTTGGATGTGAGGAAGTGCCTACAGATTCTAATGAAAAGTAAGACACTCTTCAAGTAAGATAAGAAAATAAGCCACATTCCTGATGATGCGACGCAATTTAAGTTGCATCGCATCATCAGGAGGATTCCTCAGATCGTGTATGTGATCGGTGGGATATCGCATACACATGTTCTCTTAGAAAATTACAAGCGGAAGTCGATCGAATTGCGTCCATGTGAAGGAACTTGAGACACTGTGGTAACTTACCCCATTGTCTCAAGATGAAAGTCTATGACCAGTGTCTGTTGCCAGTGATGACATATGGCCCTGAGACGTGGTCGCTTACAAAGGGCCTCATCAGAAAGCTTACAGTCACCCAAAGGGCAATGGAGAGGGCTATGCTCGGAGTTTTCTTTCGTTATCGAATCATAAACGTAGAGATCCACAAGAGAACCAGGGTTACCGACATAGCCCAAAGAATTGCCAAACTTAAGAAGTAGTGGGCAGGGCACATTGCTCGCAGAACGGATAGCCGATTGGGCAGAAAGGTTCTGGAGTGGTGACCGCGAACCGGAAGACGTTGCGTTGGAAGACCGATGACCTGGTGAAGGTTGCGGGGATTCGCTGGATGCGAGACGCACGGGACCGATCAATGTGGCGACGCTTGGAGGAGGCCTATGTCCAGCAGTGGACGTCTTTCGGTTGATATGATGAACGAACTTGCAATTTAAATCGCCTATTGGCGTAATTCATACAAATCGAATAGCGGAGACATCAGAAAGGTCGCTAAGAGATAGGGAAGTTTATTTAAATGATGGATCGCTTATCTGGGGTAGCCCAGTTTCCTAGCACCCGTATCGCCTACGGACGGGCGATTCTTTCGGGGACCGAACTAAGAATGAATGACAAAACAATTATGTACCACAACTAAAAAGAGAAAAGTAAAAATCTTTTTTACAAAAAAATCAACGGACTCGTCACATTACTTCTTATTATATACAGTTATCTAATAAAGATTTATTGTCCGATAAAAGAAGGATTAACAACAATGTGCTGATCCAGCTAAGCAATATGCAATATACTTAAGGATTAAATGTTTCGGTAATTCCTGGATTAAATTCCATTAAATAGCTACCGAATCCTTTAAATATTTGATTAAAGACAAAGAAAAAACTAACGATAACATAATTAGTATTAATAACGAATTAAAGGAGTTAAAAAGATGTAGGAAACACAATGTAAGGACACATAGGTTCCTTGAACGTGACCGATACGAGATATTACTTTGATAGGATTTATTACTCGTACTTAAGTAAATTGTAGGGAGACTACTCAGATGACAGATTATTATAGAGACGTTTTTATTTTATAACTAGCGTCTTTTTTTTGGGGTGAGATATCATCCAATGACATCTTCCGCTCTGGGTGAAGTAGGAGGGCTTGTCAGACTGTTACTGACTAAAACCCACCCGTGTTCCTTCAGTTGCTTGAGCCAGTGCCGCGGTAAATCTTTTTCAAATTTATCCGCGACTTAGACAGGCATCGGCTCTAGCGGACCCCGTCTGTTTTTGCTGACATCTCTTTGAGGCGTGCGTGAAACACTACGCACCGTTGACTCGGGCCTGGTCTTAATCGGACGGCGAGCTACCCATTACTAGCCGTCTGCAAGCCCGCGCCTACGGTAGCCGGGAATCGGCTTGCGACTCCCGACGCTCAGGGCGTCTCCTGCGGTGGCTAGGGGCGTGAGATCGTCTCCGTTGTGTCTCTCTCACGCGTTCCGCGTCCTTCTTCGAGGGCATTACTACTTCGCAGAAGGAGGTGAAAGCTTCCTATGCCCTTTCGCTTCGTATATTGGCCTGAACCAGGGCCGGTCTCGAGAGGTCGCCACCGCTGATCGCCTCAACGAGGACACGGCGGTGCTCCGCCCAAGCGGGGCAGACCACCACCGTATACTCTAGCCATATCCTAAACAGGAACATCCCAAAACAGCAGTGTCCGGTGAGGACCTACGTCAGGCGGAAGGTGAAGACGCCGTGGCGCCTCTCAAGCCACTCCTGAAAGAGGGGCCTTATCGCTGCAATTGTGGCGTGCCCAGCACTGGGTTGCGATAGTCGCTCTCTCCATGTCACCATGAGATCCTGCCGGAGCCCTGTCCGCCAAGCCACAATTTATCATGGCAACGGAGTTTTGCGTTTCGTCTCCTCGTGGCACT
Source organism: Orthosia gracilis (assembly GCA_947562075.1). Taxonomy (NCBI): domain Eukaryota; kingdom Metazoa; phylum Arthropoda; class Insecta; order Lepidoptera; family Noctuidae; genus Orthosia; species Orthosia gracilis. Next base: position 34,374,359 of record OX387266.1, read on the forward strand.
CCCAAATGTGCGCGAGGACTTTTGCCTCCAGATCCCACGGCGGTAAACCGGCAAGGTTATAACTAGCGTCTGCCAGCGGTTTTGCCTGAGTGAAAGTGTTTTATCATCCCAAGGGAACATAATACTGGGATAAAAGCCTGTGTGCTATTCCAGACTATAATCAATCTACGTGCCATATTTCATCTAGATCCGTTCAGCCGTTTTGGCGTGATTGAGTAACAAACATCCATCCATCTATTTATTCAAAGCTTTAGCATTTACGCCCGCGTCGTACTAGTACTTCGCCCAATATCTTTGTAAATTACAGTCTATGTGTTATTCTGATATATAAGCTATATTTCTGTAAAGTTTCATCAAAATCCATTCAGTAGTTTATGCGCGAAAGAGTAACAAACATCCATCCATCCTCACAAACTTTCACGTTTATAATAGAAGTCGAATATAGGATTTATAGGATTGACCACTACCTCACCTGATGGTAAGCGATGATGTGGTCCATAATGGAACACGCTTTCCTTGTAATCTTAGTACACAAAATCCGGCAGGCAGCTCCTTAGCTGTACTCACAATGAAAGTATTCCCAAAACGTTTAGTGCTAATAGGTAAAAAAGAAAGCATGCTTCACATGGACTTCAAACTTGTTTATTATATCTATGTCTTCAATGTTTAACTCAGAAGATGGCGATGAATGTGATGATGAAAGCCACAATGCAACATAAAGGTTTAGTTCTATCCATCATAGGAGTTTTATGCAAAGTATTACTATGACAGTTGATAAGCTTGAAGGTTCCGATTAGCATGTACTTGATGTTAATCAGAACTATCAATGCATGACCCAAATCAAGCACTTGGAAATCTGAAACTGGATCCTCAACTAGAAGCCTATCTGAAACTTGCCAGATATATTCTCGGTGTCCTCTCAGCACGCCGCACCTACTCAGCTATCAACTTCTCACCCTGATGTTTGCTCAAAAACCCTGCCAGCTGCTTCTCTATAATATTTGTAACCCAATAATTCTGCAACTTGTCAACTGAGAAATTTGGCACCTGCTGCAGTGCGTGTGATGAATTAGATTTTGAATCATAAGTCATAGCAAGTCATAAAGATGTCATAAAATGCTGAAACCTGTCACTATTAAATTGTAACATATTGTAAAATATCCCGTTTGCTCTTTAGACGATAGTAAGCTCTCCATAGCTCTCAAAGCTTAAATTAGATTTAGTGATAATAATAATATATCATTCCTTTTTCCCCTAGCAACCTGAGACAAGAGCAGGAAGTTAAATATATAACCCCTTTTTCTACTACTCTATCAATGCATCTTCTATATTCTCTTCACTCGATTGTCGTAGGTCCTCTTAATTCTCTTAATTATTTATTGTACAACAAAAATACAATTCAATACAATGTGATAATAAAGTACATGTAAAAAGGCGAGATTAACTCAATTTTGTTTCTAAATTTTCTTAGTTTTTACATGTCACCTAACATGAATTTCATGATCATTAACCATCGCAATAATAATGCTCTTATTATAGATCTTTGTGAAGCTCTCGACCACCGTCATAATACTAATTTTCACTCTCATCCACATTGTTATTCAAATCCTATGGCGTTCCACATCTTGTCGATGGCCTCCTTACTCTCATTCTACTCCTCTCTGATTTAAGCTGCTAAGGACCAGTTTTTTTAAGGAGTCCAGCTAACCTCGCCATCTCCGTGAGGGCCTACTGCAATTTCGCTAGCAATCCATACTCTGTTCATATTAAGAGAGGGTTCAATTTACAAATCAAACAGAACCGATACTTACAAACGATATTTATTAGATAAGAGTTAAATATTTACAATTAAATATTGGTAAAAAATACTTAACGAAAATAGCGTTGTTAGGAGTTATAATAGGTACCTACTAATTAAGTAATAATTTAAAACTATCACACAATCTTTGACGTTGTTAAGCACTGCAGACATTGACTTAGAAGAGAATACAAATCATGTAGTTTCGACCTTCATTTGACATACATAAGAATACTGTTTTACTCCGAATAGTTCGGTTGGTCTCATTGACAAGCATGTAGGAGAGTAGCGATGAGTTGTTGATGAGTTACATATGACGGGTGTTGCCGAAACCGCCGTGCCCGGATTGGGACGCTCCCTTGTTGAAGCCCATTTGTAGGTTCAGTTCACTCTCGTGAGCGCGCAGTTGTTCTTCAGTGAAGACACGTTCGTTCTTGTCTGCCATCTTGGGTCCTAGTTGGGGACCTGTCCATTCGGGGTGCTTTTGTGTCTGGAATAAACACGAGAGTATTAATAACGATGAATTTGTATTTGTGCGTAGATTTGTGGACTGTTGATGATATACTTACGATTCTGCCCAAAGCGTACAAGCAGAGTGTGACTTGAGGAATGTTACGCCTCTCGAACAGGTCAGCAGTTTGGAAGATCTCTTCTTCTGGCACTCCGTACTTCTTGATGGCGGCTTGGAACCTGAAAATAGATAAAATACATTTCAAATAAATTGTAAATCCACGAAAGATGTTTTCTGTTCAATGTTTTCTATGAAAACGTTACTTTGAAAAATGACTATTACATTTTGGCAGCAATCTCTATTTTGTTTTTTGTTTACAGTCGAGTCAAAGTTTAGTATTTTATATTTAGTATTTTTTAATGCATACCTCTGAATGTTCTCCATAAGCTGGAAGTTGGTTCCTCTCTCTTGGATCTTCTTGACTGATCCTGGAGCCAGTTTGTTGATGAGCTTGCAGAGGACGATGCCGTCCTTCAGGTAGTCCTCATAGGCGGCGCTAGTGACGGGTTCTCCGAGGACAGCACTGATCCAGTTCAGCACTTCCTGTTCTTGTTCCTTGTTCCTGGGCTGGAAAGATACATCAATGTTATGACTATGAACGTATCAAGTTTCATCCTGGAGTGGAAATTTTAAAACAATTTCAGCGGGCAATGTTACTGGCGTGAAGTAACATTGCTGTTTACAACCGAAAACCATAAATCACGTTAAAAAAATCGAAGCAGTCAAATTTCGAACGCTAGCCGTAAAACACGCGCTCCAGTGCCAAGTCGTTTGATGGCGTGCGCAAGACTCCAGCATCAGTAACGAAAATAGCCTCGTTTACGAAACAGATCGCTGTTATCCTAAACTGATGCGACGGGGTACATCTGGAAAGCTTTTAAGAGTAACCTAAAGGAGGTTAGAGATATGATGGGTGGGCGCAGCTGCGCGCGCGCCTCTCATTAATCTAAAGTATTCTAAAACTATTGACGTCATCAAACACTCGCCGCTGTATATTATTCTAATGAACTTTTGTTAAAACAAACTTTTTAAATGCTAACTTTGTTTTGCTTCTGAGTAAATAAATGGATGAGTTATGAAGTGAGGAGTGTTAAATTATTACTGTAAATTATTGATTTAATGAATAGACTACATATATTACCATGTATGAAAGTGAAATTTGAAGTGGACATGTTGTTATCATCAAATGTCATTCTGACAGTATAAAATCGACGTCACAAAATGAACGATTTTTTTTCCGAAAAATGCAGAATTGTGAAACAGATAATTAAATGGTAATTAGCAAGAAATGTATTAGTAAGTGTAGAGTAAAAATAGTGCAGTGTTGCCAAGTGATACGTACAGCCATGTTACTTTATGTCACAAAACTTTTTAGCTATAACACTTATCAGCGAGCTTTCGTCTCGAACTCAACTAGTTGACTGTAAGGCAGTGCAATCCGCCCGCCCAAGCGCGCAGTGGCGGGGGCGGGCGGAGTGAACACTAACTCTTGGGCCTCGGACTGAGTGAAGTGCTTAAGCGTGTACTGAGGCGGACGCGATCTATCAAACATAGTGAAACCGCTGCATATTGAAATGATTATAGTGATGTGATCGGTAAGCTTTGCGAGCGAGCGATCGTCAGTTGTTTTACCCTGAGGAAAAAGGTAGCCTTTACTGCCCGTTACAACAACTTGCGATGCTCTCTAGACACTTAATCGCTCCCGCTACCGCACCCGCCCTCGTCACCGCTCGTTAACTCTGGTCGAGGCTTTAAACTACGTACATTACATACGTAAATATATGATGGCGTCAGTGTTATTTACATCATTTGGAGAATAAACCGGTGAATAAACGATGATTATAAACCCTTTCATTCATGAGGTCGGCCCACGGATGTTTCTAGTTCTTTTACAGTTTTTATTATATCTTTTGTGGTAGTCTATTGATTTTTGTTTGACAGGCAGTTTATAATTTACATCTGTTGGAATTGTAAACAAATGTAATGAATCGTTGTTTATGGATTAAGAAACTTACTATAAGTTTTTGATAAAGGTTTAGTCAGCAAATATATGTAGAATCTATCAAGGTAGTTACGACTGAAACTAAATAATATTTTTTAAGGAGAACTGGGGGGTAACCATAACCTCTTAGAGTAAGGTTATTTTGAGATCGCGTAAGTGACAGATGTAGGTATACAAGTCATATACATCTGTCCCTTACACACACTCAAAATAACCTTACTCTAAGAGCTTATGGTCACTTCCCTGTATCATAGAGAAATAAAACAGCTTTCAGAAGAGATCGACACAATGATCTTCGATACAGTCCAAGATTTGAGTGTCTAAGTATTTTTGGAAACCGTTTAATACGTAAACGGATCCAGTTATCTAGTACCTAATTTTCAGCCATCGAATCATTTAATAGTTAGGGTTTAAAAAAATATGTTAACAAGATTTTAAAATAGAACTAAAAACATCAAAACATTAACATGAGTTACACGATGAGGTCCATTAATTTAAAATTTCAGGACAGCCGGAAATAGTAGAGAAATGATTTAGTTCCAGCATCTCGGGTTATAATGTTATAAAGAAAATAAATTTAAAGTATGTATTTTGTAACAGATGAGATGAGAAATAAATAATGAGGAAAATATACAGCTGGTCCTAATTTTTTGGTTTATAGCTGAAACTTGAGTGGTTAAAAACTACGTATACCAATAAACTTGGACTGTTATTGCTAAGTAAAAACTAGTACCTAATTATTGTTAAGCAATGGTATTGTAATCAAAATTTTGTTGTTGAATAAATTATAATTGAATTGAATTGACTTTAAATTCGAATTTCGTATCGAATGTTAACAAATTCTTAAAATGTTTGAATGAACTGTACCTACATATTAAACCTAAACTAGTACTGTAAAGATGTTAAATTATTTATTTACATTTTTGTAAAAGGTAATGTAATTTAATTAGGATCATCTACTATTACAATTTTTGTCTGTTTGTATATGCATTTGTGCGCGCTAATCATAGAAACGGCTTAACCGATTTGGGTGCACTTCAAAGTAAGTGTTTGTTTTCTTTCAATTAGTTTATAAATAAAAAAGTTATGTCAATTTAAAGGAACCCGTCGAAAATATTACCAGGAGAACAGAAAAATAAAGAAAAGAAGTATATCTAGGGATGGAATCATGTGCTGTAAAGATTCTCCAATTACCAGGAGATTAGAATCATGATGAAGTAGATCAAAATCACAAAATCTATATTAACGCGAGCGAAGCCGAGGCGGTCAGCTAGTCACTAATAAAAAGCTGAATTATCAATCATATATAATAATTTTTGTCCAGAAAAAATGCACGGTTTCTGTGACATAGGCCACGGGAGCGAAGCCGCAGGAAAATGCAAGTATAAGCCGGGCGCAGAAAGTTTGCTGATGACGACATGAAGTCACTCTGACGTTCGGAGAACAAATGAGGCGAAAGCGAGGCGCCGCTCGGATAGGCGGATGGGGTAGTCATCGGCAAACTTTCTGCGCCCGGCATAAATGTACCTAGGTAATCAAAAGTTAATAAATATACAGAACTATACGTTCAGTGTACAGGACATAATTTTATTTTTCCTGTCCCACTTATTTTATTATTAATCTGTGAGAAGCAATATTGTAAGTGATTCAATGTTCGTGGGTCGCGGTTACCTATTCATAGTACGTAAACAAGGAAAACTTTTCGTGACAAACAAACAGCTTTCCACGAAAAGTATTTTTAACTGATTTGTCATTTCCGGAATGGTTAGAATGAACCATATCATCGTTATAATTAAATCTTTTCCATTCTCTTTCAATAGTTCTTTTTTGACTTGCATAATTGTTAAGCCATAGTTTTCTTTCAGGATGTTTGCTTTTCTTTTAAGCTCACACTCTGTGGGTGTTCTGTTTTTAAAATTATTGTTTTTTTTTTTATATTAAGGCAAAAGAAAAGGTCGTATTAAGAAAGTTTTTAACACATTGAGAAACTCAAATAATACTATATATAAGAAACAATAGTCTGACATCTGGTTGAAAAGCAAGATTCATCGATTTCCTAACCAGAATATTTAAATGTGAGAGCTACTGGATTATTGCAAACATTGTTATTTATCATAACATATGTAAAGAGATTATAAACTCTTGATAAATTGTAATTTGCAATAGAGCAGTGGTGGCCCAATGGTAACGGCCGTGACTTACAAGTTGTAGATCGTGGGTTCGAACCCAGGCAGGCAATTTACTTTGTGTAAATTAATTCATCACCACTGCTCTCAAAACGATGAAGGAAAACAACGTGAGGAAACCGGCATGTCCCAGAACCAAAAATTCGAAGACATGTACCACCAACCCGCACTGGGCCCGCGTGGTGGATCCATTCCCTCCCTCTCACAGAGAGGAGACCTGTGTCCAAGCAGTGTGAACATATAAAAAGGCAAGTGTAAACTCCATCATATCAATTTCTCAAATAGTTAACATTCTTTCATATGGAAATTAAAATATACGAGTAGTGCCGTGTGGCTAAGATAGTATAAATAAAGAGCTTAGCGTCTACACAGCTGTGAAATATATAATGTTGAATGTTAGACATACTATGCGTTTAATACCGCATATAAAATTAGATCACTCTTTACGACTGACGATGTAATTTTAATTTTAGTTTGTAATGACGTCAGTTTTTTACGTCAATCGTGCGTGGAGATCCTGTTTCGAACTTTGATGTATGGTGAATGATAGAAGAATGGAATAATGTAATGTAGATATCTGTAAATATACCTACTATAATTATATATTATAATATTATAAAGCTGAAGAGTTTGTTTGTTTGTTTGAACGCGCTAATCTATAAATGCTAATCTGAAATATTTTCTTTTTGTGTTGGATAGTCCATTTTTCGAGTTAGGTTATAGGCTATATAACATCACGCTATAACCAATAGGAGCGGAGCATAAATGAAAAATGTTGCAAAATCGGGTAAAATTATTCCTTTTTGAGAGCTTTTGTTACGTGCGCTGCGTAAGTGGTTAAAGTTACGCTACATTCATGTATGTAGGGTAGGTAGGGTAGGGTAGGGTAGGTAGGGTAGGGTAGGTAGGGTAGCGTAGGTAGGTAGCCAGTTGACGGGTGCGGAGCCGCGTGGAACAGCTACAACAATATCTATCTCGTTTACACAAAAAGATAAATTTTATACACTTCTCATGATTTGATGGAGAGCGATACGAATGCAAAACTCTTTTATGTGAAGTTTAAAGTGAGATGAATATTTTTTTAAATTTATTCTCTTAGGCATTGTTAGACGGTTATTGTACTCTTTTCCTTCTTTGAGTTATTTGTGTATTTTCTGTGCGCATAGTATTTATTTATCAGAAAAAAATACTTGAAAAATGTAAAAAATTTAAAATCCATTTAGAGACAACTGTTCTTCAAGATATAGGATTTTCCTAGTTTGAAGAACAGGGATCTTATTAAGTGTAATAGCCATCTCCATTTTTGTAAAGTAAACACTGAGGTAACCTAGGCTAATCCTTTTGCAAATAAATTATTATTACTTAGAAAATAAAAGTAACTATAAGCACGGGCTTATTAGGTCCTTACCTATGAAATTGGCGTTTTGTCGTACTGGCCACTTTGATCTGAAATATCTCCTCTTTGGTTTGGAATTCCAATTTTAAATTTATACAGCTATTTCTCATGCTTTTGTGTTTAGAAAACCGTAATTCATTTGTTTTTTCCTCTTTTGGTTTTTCTTTGCGCCAGTCAGCTTACACGCTCAGCGCTCTAGGCCACTGCCGCTTCAGGACAACGCTGTACCACACACTGCACAACAGACGGCTGTCAAATTAGAGGAGCTTCAATTGGAATGTCTAAGACATCCACCGTACTCCCCGGACCTTGCTCCAACAGATAACCATTTTTTTCGAAATTTGGATAACTTCTTGCAAGGGAAAAAAATTTAACTCCGACGAGGCAGTCCAAAGCGCCTTCAAAGATTTTATTGATTCCCGTCCGAATGGTTTTTTTAGTAAAGGGATCAATGATCTACCTATGAGATGGCAAAAGTGCATAAATAGCAATGGTACATACTTTGATTAAATAAATATATTTTATTGAAAAAAAAACGACTTTATGTTCCTCCTTTACAAAACGCCAATTTCATATGTAATGACCTAAACTTAGTTCGATACTATTTCTTGTAAAATAAACCGGTACCCTTTCTATGAAAAATAAACCATGTGGTCTTGAGTTCCTAATTATCAGCCATTTGTCGTGTGTCGGAAGCTGTCAATCCGACTCGGGAAAGATCTTCCAATAATTAGCCTATAACTCTGTCAGGTGGAATCGGCTGTTCATAAAATCATAAACAAAGTATATATACGGAGGTCATAACATCGCATCAAGATATTGCATGTGATATCTACATGAAATATATTTACTTGATTAGGTACATTTAATTGTTTATTTACCCCAATTTCAGAATTTAGCATATTTGTATGAGTATTCGTCAAACTGTACTTTAGCATTAAAACCAGTAAACATTTTGGCCCGTCTACTGTTAAACTATACTCCATTTACGATAATATTAGACGTTTAAATTAGCCCATTTTACAACCCGGTCAACTGATTTTGACTTCTATTGCGTTAGTAATACGACAAATGGTAGCTGTAGCAAACAGTTGGTTTTGGTAACAGGTTTATGCTTTTTATGTCATCCTTATGTGTACTGGATAGAACTCAAAATCGGTTGAACCGACTGTAAAAAGATTTGGAAACGCCTAATGTTATTCCAAATGGAAAATAGGGGAAAATACACAATTTAGACATCGGGGGTAAGAGCTAATATACTAGAAACCCGAACAATCCAATAAGACAAAACTTCTCCCGTTAACGAAAATGTAACCACAACTAATCCAATACTAGAAACACATAACAATCAGTCTTTGGACAACTACAAATGAGTCTCATAACTCCAATCTCAACTGCCTTCCGTAGCCAAACATAGAAATGATATACAGCTTCAAAAACATACAAATATGACACATAACAACAGCTATGGATATGGTGCTGTATACCCACGTACAAAGATGCTCAATGTATTCTATAAATGTGATCCGAGTTGGCTACGAGCCAAGCGGAGGAGTTTGGAAGCATGTCCGGAGTCGCGATGGGAAACCCCTGCTATCATGGGTATCATATTCTCGAGGTTATCGAATTATTGAGGGATAATAAATAGATAAAGCTCGCATATTGGATGAATGTAACTGGCGAGAGAATCTTCGAAAGTCGTTACGGGTAGTCAGAACCCCGAAACTAACTTCTCTTACAAAAAAATCTTCTTTATTTCAATTAGGCCATTAACCCTCAGTTTCCCAGCTCAAAGTTATCGCAGAATTAATGTGACAAATTTTCAAGCACGCGTTATCGCTGTGATTGGCTGTTGAAAATTCATTCAACAACAAATGCATGTCCTAGAAACAAAAATTCGAATACATGTGAAATCCACCAACCCGCACTGGTCCCGCGTGGTGGATTCTCTCACAGAGAGCAGGCCTGTGTCCCAGCAGTGGGCACATTAAAAAGGCTGATGATGATGATGATTTACTTACAGCCAAACTAAACGAAAAATCAATTAAATTCAACATGATTGACGATGAAGAAAGTGAACATATAATTCAGTGTGATTTATGTGACGTAATATCTAAACTGTTTAATTTGACCACTAATTTATTAGACTTTGATCTCAATATGTCTCATTACAACAATGCCATCATATGATGCAGCAGAATGAGAAAAACGACGGGAGAAAAGTTTTGTGTATAAATGTGGATGGCTGTGTTACAGTTAAAACTAGTTTTTATATAGAACTCGTTTTCCCTAGTTAAAACTAGTTTTTACTTAATACCTTTGTTAAAACTAGAAACACCTAGTCAAAACTAAAATTTACCACTGATTTGATTTTCAGATAAAACTAGTTGTCACTTCGAACTTTAGCTAAAGCTAGCACTAGATAAACTAATATAATACGGACCAAGTGGTTAATCAGGGCACTATGTATAATGCCCGGGCATTCAATAAATTAATTAGTCCAAGAGCGAGCGAAGCGAGCTCGGGGGCTTTGGGCATCCCGACAAGAATAGGTTAGGTTCCAAGGAGATGATCATCTCCTTCATGTTAGGTTACATTAGAACCTGCAGACAGAAACGGAAATAAGTGGAAGGAGCACTTTGTTGTTTGTTTATGTTTTCTGGTTCCAATTAAACTGTGACAAGGACAAGAGAACGATGCTGACATATACCTTCGCAGTATACTGAAATGGAATGCGAAATTGTCATTATCATTATATTTTGCAAATGGTATTCTAAGCTTATTCTTTTTATTTTTAACACATGATTCATTATGAGTCGTTTCTAAATGAACAATGAAAACACTGTTTTTTGTACGATTAACATTTTGTTTGATATCATTGTTTATCCGTCGGACAATTCGTTTCCAGTTTCTAAAAAACGCGCCCTTTTAACAACACCAAAATAGATTTCTAACCAGTTCCCCAATATATCATCAAATTATCATCGCATCTAGAACAAACGAGTCGTTTTAATTACCAATGGTAATGAGATATCCCAAACTTTCAAGTATTTTTGTCAGAATCAGAATCAGAAATCATTTATTTGCAAAGAATGTAGGTAACAGAACATAGTTTTGATGGTGTAAAAAAAACAATTGGTTCCAGTACATTCTACCGTATGGCATGCAACATGTGCTATAATAATCATAAGTATTGTAAATCTATTTTAATCAATAATTTTCAGGTAATCAGTTTTTAATGTCATTATTATATTCTTAAAAGTCAAATTCACCGGAACAATAATAGTCCTAGTATATAAAATTAGAATATAACAAACTTAATAAATTGAAATTTTATTGAGAAATTTCGTAGGGTGTTATCGTGTTATCATTAAAAAAATCACTCACTTCGTAATAGCATTTTTCAACGAGAAGTTTCGTTAATTACTTTTTGAAAAAATGAGATCCTAAATCTGAATAAACATCAAAAATTTATTTTGTTGTTTATTCAGATTTAGGACAATATACAATCTCATAAAATAAATAATTATTTACACGAAGGCATAAAAACCGGCCAAGTGCGAGTCTGACTCGCGCACAAAGGGGTCCGTATAATCAGCTACATTCACCAAAATAAATAGGTAACATTACTAACGTTCATAAACAATGAAAGCACCGAACATTGCTCTAACGAATGGACACAATTAACTTTTCCGTTCGAAAAATGTAGTAGAATTTGTATATTGATGTGTGGAGTTACATCAATACACAATTTTTTTACTTTTCCAAGTACATTTCATAAGTTGGTCGACTATTACTCGTAAACTTGTAAAGCCTACTTAGCTAAGATGGTTTTCTTTTATGTTCGTGATATATACTACTGCCGTGATTTTTTTCAGATATCTAAAAGCAACCATTTAGCTGGCAGGGAGGGAGACACTTGACCCTAACAAAAATTTGCAAATTGCGATTCAGGGATCCCTGAATCGAAAAAATGACTTTTACAGATCCGTGGGACAACATGGGAGACGAAAAAAAAAACATCCCCACTTTACATGTAAATGCAGGAGGTACCGAAAATAAAATTGTTTTTACTATTTTATTTTACCACATCCTCGGCTTGATTAATTTGTATATCCATGCTAAATTATAGCTTTCTGATACTAAGAGTCTCTGAGAAAGCCTGCGGACGAACGGACGGACAGACGGACATGGCGAAACTATAAGGGTTCCTTGTTGACTATGGAACCCTAAAAAAGGGAGAAGAACTCATAAGGCATCAAACTTATTCGTCAGCATCGCGCATCGCTGTCAATGGGAAAAGTGACTAAAAGACAGGCACTTTTGCCAAGTTGAAAAGCAATACAGATTTTTTGTACTAATGGCATAGAAGGATTAAATATAATATTGTCTCAAATCTCTAGAACAGGTCTAAAGCGTAGTTCGTATTAATTATTTTGGAGGTGAACTAGCAACGGTATAACATTGTATAATCCATTTAGACTGTAATTGCAGTTTTGCACCCACTGGCCTTAACCAGATTAGCCAGTGACATAAAGTAATCTTAGCTTTGGTAGATTCGACGACCTAATAGGCAGGTAGGCATACGGACGATTTGATTACGCAAAATTTAGGTACCGATGTAGGTTAAATACCGCAAGGTTACGCATGATAATTAACTAGATTTTAAAATCTTCGCGATATTTTTTTGCTATATAGATTCATGAAAATAGCTCTGAGCTGAGAAATTGGTGGAATATTTATTAAACTTAAAGATAGTTCAATTAAGTTTTACGGAATATCTTCCAAACTATGTCCAATCGGCAAGAATTTTGTGTGAATCATACTAACATTTTATGTGATGCATCTCTGGATACCATGAAAATTGATGGACGGCCTATATTATTTCTTGTTGAGGTACGCGATGTGAAGATAAAACTGGCTGGCTTTCGCTAAAGTGCAGCCATCTTGTGAATAACATTGGCACTAAGTAGAGGCTTCTAGGTTTTACGTAACAGCCTTTTGCATAACTCAATACAACAGGCTTGCAATGAATATGGAAATGCGTATGACGTTCTAGTCTTGTATTTACAAGTTTACAACTGAGTAGGACAGATGTCGCTATGAATGTAAGCAGCGAAGTGACAAGCAGTCTTATTATTACAATCAATAGTGAACCGTCCGGAACACCGGATAGCCAACCAAGATTGGGTCCTTGATTGCTATCTTCGGACCATATAGAAGATCGGTTGCCCCATGGAACGGCCAAATACTGACTGATTAAACATAGTTTTGCAGTTGGATAGTTTATTGATATACAAATCGAAATCAGAAATATTATGCATTACCTATATAATTAATTAAATAGCATAATACTACGCGTTTGATAACTGATTCTATTGTTCACTGAAAGATGTCATAGTTTCAAAACTCAAAGTCTAGCCTATCCTAAGAATCTATACTAAGTATGTAATACTATAAATATTTTGCGTCATCACGCCTAAACCACTTAACGAATTTTGATGAAACTTCGCACACGGATAAACTATGGCCTGGATTGGGCGAATACTTATAGCACTTTTCATTTCGGTTATACATTTCCTTGGGATATAAAAACACTTTTCATGCAGACGAAACCGCGGTCACAAGGTAGTATAATAATGTTAGCATAAATTGTTTACAAAGGCTCGCGGGAATGCATCTGAAATATGAGGAGGAAGCAAATCCACTACACCCATGTGCAGGTTGTGTGGGGAACATACGGAACGCATGGAGCACCTTCTGTGCACATGCGATGCACTGGCTGGTAAGCGAATGAGTCTTCTAGGAGTTGGATATCCAAAACCAGAAGACTATAGGCTCATATCTCCTAGTCTCGTTGTAAAACTCATGAAGAGAGTAGGGTATCTAGGGGACCACAATAGATCCCAATGGGTCGAAGTGTCCGAGTTATTTCTCGGCCCCGCCACAAGATAAGATAAGACAAAGGCCCGCCAAAGTTCAACCTCTTAAAGGCTATCAGTATGAATTTTATTATGGTTAACAGGACCATTGTCTGCAGGTAATGTAAGCGATCGCCACTTCCCATCACCTTAAATACCTAGTGCTCAATGATACACAGGAAGTTATTGTTAGAAAGACCATTGTCTAGGTTATCGCGAAAAATGTACCTAGAGCATGGACCTAGAATTACTACTTCAGTGTGTGTCAGAAGGTGTGTAGTAAATGGTAATAAAGGGATTGGAAGGACGACATTGTGTTCATCACGAGTTCAAACTGATTGAGGTTTGTAGATAGTGGTACAGAAGCCGGGGGATAGGTACAAGATTTTTTTCATCGTCATCATAAACATCAGTCTTTCAATGTTCCCACTGCTGATATACATGCCTCCTCTCTGTGAGAGACGGAATGGGCCTAACCCACTACGCAGGCCCAGTGCGAGTTGGTGGATGTCTTCGATTTTTTGGTTTCCTCGCGATGTTTGCCTTCACCGTTTTTAGAGCAGTGGTGGTGAAATAATTTACACAAATTAAACCGTCTGCCTGGGTTCGAATCGGCGACCTACGTAACATAAGCCGGGGCCGTTACCACTGGGCAACCACTGCTCTCCGTTTTTCTTATTTTTTATTATTATTATTGATAGGCTCGCGCTTGACCACTATCTCACCTGCCCCCCTAGCCAAGTTACAAACGTTTCGTATCGATTCTCTTTCTACAATCATTAAGGCCTTCTATTAGTTTAGTCTGACCACGTGACCTCAGAGGGGTGACCATAAGCTCTTAGAGAAAGGTTATTTCGAGTGTGCTTACGGGACACATGTATATGACTTGTATAGATTTGTCCATTTCTTACTAGGATGAATTAGTTCATGCAATCCAACGCGCACTAACCAAAATGTAACCGAAAAGAAACCGTCAGGCTGGCAACTCGGCGCCGATGTTCAAGGCTCTGAAGCCTAGACTAGACCAGTCATTGTCGATGAGCCTCTTGGCCCGTTTTTCGATCTTTTAACGATTCTTAGAACGATGTAAAAAGTCGTGCACGTAAAAGCGTCTAGAGCAAAACAAACAATTCATAATACAATAAGTACGTAATTAAAAACAAGCCGAGGCAGCTAAGTTATAATCAATCCCAACTGATGGCGCCCGTTCATGAACATGACGCATAGATTGGCACCACTCAGCTCAACCATCATGAAGGGAACCGAATGATCCAACACATATACCATCAAAGAGACATTAGAGAGAGCATGACACACTCAACTGCCAGGGCACACACAAGTCAACGACAACATATAGGTACAGTTAATGGTAGATTTACAGAACAACTATCTGGCTTTTACCCTAGCGATTAAAATGTAGTGATTTACTTCGGCGGTACGGTTGTCAGGCGTAGTCTACGTGTACGGTACCCCAAAAACTTCATGGTTATCATGTATCTTATCCAAGCGTAGTCTTTGTGTAGCCTACTCACGGATAGACCACGTGCAACAAATATCGCAAACAGCAAATTTCTTTTACATAAATCTTGTCGTTACCTCAGTGTAAAAGGAAAATGTTTCAATATTAAAATAATGTTCAAGGTAGGTATTTGCTTGCAAGACACGTTTTTTTTTAAATATATTGTATGTACCTAAGTATTCGAAAAAGAGACAGGTGATTTATTTATTAAGACCTTGAGTTGTCCTTGTTTCGTCTTACAGTCTAAGCCTCTCGTTATTTGGAAAACATACGTCATACATCATGTGTGTTGCATAAAAATCAAATTAGGTACCTAGGTACCTACTTACTCAGCCAGACCAACCTGTAAAAATGTCACCATGAAATGATTCAAGATGGTCAGCTCAATTCACCTAAGTGGTGAATTGAGCTGACCATCTTGAATTTGTTAGAATAACGGCCCCCTTTTCCTGTGTTTTCCCCCAGCGGCAAAAGAGGAGTGTTATAAGTTTGACGTGTGTATCTGTGTATTTGTGTATCTGTCTGCGGCATCATAACTCCTAAACGGTAGAACTGATTTTGATTTCGTTTTTTTGACGTGATAACGTCTTTAAAATCGTTTTAGTCGGGTGACATGTTCAGAAACTTGTGTCACACCAAAACCTCACGAGCGCGATCGCAGGTATAACGAGAGAGAGACGGACCGATTTCCCGTCTCATCTCGAGCGCTGCCAGTCATTCCGTGAAACTTTTTATTTTTTGAAAGTTGACTATCGAGAGTGTTCGAAATGTGTTTGATTAAAATCGGTTTAACTGTTCAAAACTTATGCGCATTTTACTCTTTGGATCGGGGTATTTACGCCTATGTGCTATTCCAGACAGTAATCTAACTCTGTGCCAAATTTCATGCAGATCCGTTCAGCCGTTCTGGCGTGATTGAGTAACAAACATACATCCGTCCATCCAAACTTTCGCATTTATAATATTATAAGTTAGATAGGTATTTTTTTCAGGTCATCGGGCTACCATTCCAAGTAAAATACGGTTTATTTGGCTGCACCCTGCAAAGTTAGAAGAGGGCTGGGCAGATTAATTGTTTTTTTCCATTTAATATATTTGTATTGCTAGTCCATGGCGAAACAGGTAGGTAGTCTATTATTAAAAACCGGCTAAGTGGGAGTCGGACTCGCGCACGAAGGGTTCCGTACCATTATCGCAAAACACGGCAAAAAATCACGTTTGTTGTCACACTTAAATATTCATTTTATTCTGTTTTTATTATTTGCTGTTATAGCGGCAACAGAAATACATCATCTATGAAAATTTCAACTGTCTAGCTATCACGGTTCATGAGATACAGCCTGGTGACAGACAGACAGACAGCCGGACCGCGGAGTTTTAGTAATAATAATAACCCCCGTTTTTACCCTTTGGGTACGGAACCCTAAAAACACCATTATTACGTTTCAAATATAATCATTTCGATTTTCGTGATAATGTGTCGGTAAATGAGCTATCAACAAAGCAATAAAGTCATTAAGGTATTATGCTGTTCTGTTAAGATACAAGCACGTAGATAATTAGGTACAAATTATTCTTTCACTGATAATGGCCCAGCATTAAGTGCTACCTTAGCACATTAGGAGCTACTTCTATAATTATAGACATTAGATATCAATCAAAGTAATTTAGGTATATAAAATACAAATCTTTAAAAGTAAAATAGAAACCTACACCACAATAACAAACAAGACCACGTGCTCAGTTGGTCCACTGTGCCTTGGCATACGGCATCATGATTATTGTAAATATTGTAATGGACCAAGCAATTAATACGGTATTGTTCATAGTGTCCGGGCAATTTAATGGGCATCACTTATTGGGCAGGGTATTAAAAAAGATGTGTTATTTACAAGAAATTCTCGAAAACATTTCGCGCTCGCTTCGATCGCCCTCGCAACCAAAGTTTTCTTCTCTAAAGTTTTAGTACTTTTCAGCATAACTCAATAAGGTTAATACTGCTTCTGAACCGATGGTTAAAGTCTAAGCTATATCTTTGAAAAAGCTAAATTGGGCGAGTTCGCTTCGCTCGCTCATGTGCTGAAACGATTTGGAGCATCAGTTTTTTTTTTTTTAAAGTCTACGGTATAACAGATCAAGGTATAAAACACATTACCCTACTTCGGCAGTCGGGTAAAAAACAGTGCCCCGCAATGAGAAACATATAAACCACCTCTCCACCGCCCCGAGTGAAACCCTGGATCCGCGCCTGTCTCCTCCGAACCTGACCTATCCGTGTCGGGATGCCCTAAGCCAAGACCAATTCATTGACCATAATTATCGAATTGCCCAACCGTTACGTAGATAATTAATGAAAATTATTATAATATAATTATAATGACCAGACAGTGTGATAAATATAGAAGTTTAAATCAGTAGTAATTACTTAAATTGCCCGATTTGACTTGACTAGATTCATAATGCCCGGACTATTTAATTTAGAATTATTTAATAAATTGTGATAATTGTTTGATAATTTATTATAATCAGCATGTTTGTACCAACATCTGTACTTAACCTACCTATGCTTAACAAATGAAGATATACGTATATTGTATTTGGGCAATATACCTACATAGTGCACTGATAAATCACTTGGTCCATGACTTATATAACTCTGCGCAAATTGGTATAATTATCATGATGCCGTTTGCCAAGTAACAGTGGACAAACCGAGCACGTGATGTTGGAACAGTGGACAAACTGAGCACGTGCTGTTGAAACATTACCTGGCTCTTTACTTTAGGTTACTGGGCATGGCCATTAAATATCTCAGAATATAGTGTGACTCAAGCAAATGTTTACTTTATTTAATAAAACGATTCCAAAAATTGCAATGTAGTTTGAAGAGTGTAGATCATTTTTCTGGTCCTAAGAACCGCATTTGCCTACTTTTCCTTAAAAAGAAAAAGTGTTCGATATTAGCCATCTGCAAAATGTGGCCTCTTAATTTAAAAAAAAAACGGCTAAGTGCGTGTTGGGCCACGCGTAGTAATAGCGTTCCGTAGTTGTATAATAATGCGGAATAAGAAGAGGGTTTTAATTGTTGCATGAACATTAAATTGGTTTCAGCGGCTCACAACATCTAAAAACGGGGGCATTTGTACAAAATTTTTACAAGTACAAGTACTGTTCCAAGTATATTTTATAAGTTGGTCGACTATTACTCGTAAACTTGTGAAGTCTCCTTGATGTGATAGTTTTCCTTTTAATTTCATAATATATACTACTGCCGTGAATTTTTTCACAAAACCAAAAGCAACCATTTCGCTGGTAGGGGGGGGGACACTTGACTCTAACAAAAATTTGCAATTTAAAGCTTAATTTTACGCAAACGGATCTCTGAATCGAAAAATGGTTTTAACAGGCCCGTAATTTTTTTGAATGGCCTATCCAACGATACCTCACACCATGAGATAGACGAGAAAAAAAACATCCAACTGAAAACAATTTTTTTGCCCGATTTTGTTTTACCACTTTGTCGGAATTATTAATATGTATATCCATGCCAAATTATAGTTTTCTAATACTAAGAGTCTCTGAGCTAAGCTGCGGATGGACAGACGGACATAGCGAAACTACGAGGGTTCCTTGTTGACTTCGGAATCCTAAGCACTTTTTCAAAATATTATAAAAAAATTACGTACCGTCTTGAGAAAATCCGTTGATCCAGCAGGTAATCCAATTTTCAGCTTATCCACAATTTGTTAAAAACTTGTTTTTTTATTTACGAAAATTATTAACGTTACACAATATTAAAACTAAAATGTAAAAAAAAAAACATAACTCATTATAAAATCAAAGAAAAATGTTTGGGTACATAGAAAAATAGAAAAAGAACTATGAAAGGATGCGACTGCACTGCCGAATACAATAACACGGAGCATAATACAAGAAGCAGCATTTTTTCACACTAGTTGAACAATCAATACAAAAAAAAAGTGCTGTATGGCCTGTATGCACTTCACTATCTGAGCTGTAAATAAAGAAAATTTTACACGCAAGAGTAAATATATAAAAACAAATGAAAGTCAAGGATCGTATCGGACGCAGTGATAACGACAACTGCCGATTGTCTGAACAACGCCTGACTTAAATGGAGTCCTATACAATAAATAAATATCTTTTGTCCGTACATTAATTACGAGGATCGCCATTAAAGTTCTCTGCTGGGCATTTGAATTGCAAAAAGTGTAACGACGTGATTTGAATGGAGAATCAAAAATACACCTACCTCTGTCTATGTGCGATTGATTTACATAATTAGGTACATTATAGTAAATTGTTTTTATATAAAATAGAGCTTCCGTCTTCCATAATAATTTATTCTTTTTGAATGGTTTTTCTACATTACATAATTCTTTTTGTCATAGTATAAAATAGATCATAGTCTTGTGTAAATAAACTTGGCAGACGTTCATTGTTCAATCAAAAGGTATCCTTGTGAAATATCCTAGCTAGACCCTGCAAAGGATTTCAGATATTATCAGGACAAGATTCTTAGCCAAACTAATGTCTTCTTTTGTACAACCAATGTCTTATATTCGTCATTGGGCGCCCCAGTGGGTCATAAGTCAACTTCTTAGATAAGAACATATTGATGTACCAAATGCCGATAATAATAAATAAAAATTCTGATAAAAATGTATTAACTTAGCAGGGTCAAAGATCAAGAAATTAAAATTAATTATATGGGACAGAAAAATGCAACCACATGCATAAACTATTAAATGGTCCTTCGAGACAAAATGGTCCTGATCACTATAAGAAGCCAGGTTCTGGAGTGGCGACAGCTAACTGAGAGGCCTTTCATTGGAATACCTTCTTTTTTGTTTTTTTTTTTGGGATCCTAATTCATCCAGTGACTTCGCCCGATCTGGGTGGAACGGGAGGGTGTGTCAGACTTTTACTGACTAAAACCCACCCCTGTTCCTTCAGTTGCTTGTGCCAGGGCCACGGTAACTCTCTTTCAAATTTAGCCGCGACCCAGACGGGTATGAACCCTAGCGGACCACGTCAGTTTCTGCTGACATATCTTTGGGGCGAAGCTTCCTACAAGGTAGACCGATGACTTGTTGCTGGCTGCGAGAATCTGCTGTCTGCGAGAGTAATTCTCGGACAAGTCGAAGTTGCAAAGCTTGGGAGAGGCATATACCCAGCAGGGGACGTCTTTCAACTGAATGATGTAGATGATGAAGATGGCTATTAAAGTACCTTTTTCTAACTATATTCTAATTTTCTCCATTCCAGTGCGCTGGCAAGCGTGAACCCGAGAAGGAGGTAGAAGCCCAGCAATGGATAGAAGCCGTCATCGGCGAGAGGTTCCCCAACGTGCCTTACGAGCATGCACTCCGCGATGGCATCATCCTGTGCAAGCTGATGAACCGCCTGCAGCCTGGCATCATCACCAAGGTCAACGTCTCCGGCGGTGACTACAAGTACATGGACAATATTAACCAGTAAGTAGCTAGAACTGTCTTTGACCGTCTCTCGTAGGGCGTGGGATCGTGATTCTTGGGATTATTTTTTTTACTGTGGGGATATCTTCGTGGATAGATACCGTTCTGCCCCGTCTGGGGAGGACGGTGGAGTTTGTTGGAAGCCTGTTTAGGGTAACCCAAAAATTGCTACTATTACTATTAGTTGGGGACCCGGGGGATATTCAAATTCAAACAGTTCCAACTAGGATTGACTGGACTGGAGATTCGACATCCGTGTATTATGTGTTGCCGTCACCATATTGTGATGATGCTAACACATTTGGTTATGTTTTGGCAAACACCACTGAAGCTGAAATGGGTTTTGCTTCACCCTACTTTTATAAGCAGGACACTAAAGAAAAATAGCTACAAAGTATCCTAATCCCAGAAATGTGTAGAAAAACCTATAAGATTTGAGAAACAAGGGTCCCGTTTTAACCCTTTGGGTACGAAACTCTAAAAACCAAATCAAAATACAATAAACAGCAAAATTAAAATTAGGTCTGATATAAAGACAAAATGTGGCAGACACGGAATAAATATTTTGAACACAAAACTCAATGTTCACTGTCTCAAATGACACATACAGGATACGGGGCTTCATTATATTTGGATATTTTGTTTTTATTACGAGTAAGTATTACTAGAACTGATTTCCTGTTTTAACATAGCAGTGAAGGTTTAAAACACGGAAAAAAATGTCGCTCAAAACTTTCAATCAACCTTCAAATTTTCCCGTTCCCTTATACCTTGGCTTGTGAATTTTGTATTTGACATTACTAGGTGACTACAAGCCTTTATTAAATTGTCAACAAAAAGTGCAAAAATTCTTGTCAGCAGTTAATTAGTAAAATATAATAATCATGATAATTATGACCTTTTTATTGGTCTTATTGAAGTTACACATTTACACACGCGCCAATTGTAAAATTTTAATACATAAAACTCACAAGAGAAAACCATGGTCAGATTGGCACATGAGCGGAGGGAATGGCACGAGGGAAGAGAGGTCTATGCCCAGCTGTGGGACAGGTTGAACTGTAGATGATTATAATTAGAGTTATTTGCAAAAACAAATCTTTTCAACAAAAATATTTTTTTCCTAGGTTCCAAAAGGCGTGTGTGAAGTACGGAGTCCCTGATACGGACCTCTTCCAGACCACAGACCTCTGGGACCAGAAGAACATCGCTCTCGTCACACAAACCATCTTCGCCCTTGGCAGGACGGTACGTATCATAGGACCAATATTTATACAGGTCATCTACCTATACAAAAACTTTATCAAACCAAAGTCGTGAGAGAGTAATTATTTTGTTCCATTGAATGCAATTCGCCCTTGTTTATCATTTACTCAAGATAAGTTCATTAGCTTTTATCTCTTAACATAATGATGACTTAATCACCGAAAGGGTAAAGCAGCGAATTATCTTTATTATTATATGCTTTATTGTACGCCTTTATGTAGCAAGCCTATTGCTAAAAGTAGATTCAAACTTTATATAAGTTTGAAACACAAGGCGAGTCACTACGCAGCTACAATAGCGAATTCATGTGATAGCGGGGATGAGAGGCCGGATACTGCGCAGTGAAAAGTGAACTTCACAGCCGCCTTTAAGTTTGAATCGACCTGGAGGTACTAACCGGAGTCAGGGTTGCCAGCGCGCTTCTGAGAATTGCCTGGAAAAACTCAAACATAATCGAGAATGCAACCACCAACGTATTGAGTTTATCTCAGTCGTGTTAAAGCAATTCATTCCTCAATTTACAGGCGTACAAGCACGCGGAATGGCGTGGCCCCTACCTAGGACCCAGGCCCGCTGAAGAAAACCGCCGTGAATTCAGCGAGGATGTTCTCCGCGCTGGTCAATCAGTCATCGGTCTTCAAGCTGGTACCAACAAACTGGCAAGCCAGTCCGGACAGAGCTTCGGCGCTTCCCGCAAAATCATTCTTGGCAAGTGATGTACTAGGCTAGCAGAAACCAATGAGGGATTAGTTTTAGTTTCGCGCCTGTAATATTTGTGGTTAATTTATGATTGTACCTATGTATTTTAATTGGAGAAAGATTGCAAAATATATTTGTTCTAGTTTAAATTCTTGTGGAGCAGTGGCAATAGTTAGTAACAAAAAAATGCCAATAAATTCTATGTATGACAAAAAAATGTCGTCGACTAGTCATCATCACCAAAGTTGAATACAAATAAGAAATATTTAGTTTTATTTTATTACTCAACTATATTTTATGTATTTATAATTAAATTATTTTATAATCATTATTGTAAGTTTTAACCAATATACTGTGATTTTTTTGGAGTTGGCAGTGGATTAACAGTTGGTACAAAAACATTTTTGTTATAAAAGAAAAATAAATAATAGCAACTACTTAAAAAAACTGTTTTTGTTTTGCCAATAATATTATTATAATCACAATGCAAAATGGTCGTTCCAGTCGGATTCATATATAAAACAACCGTCGTCATCGTCTTCTTGTCCTTGTCCCATATTACCTGGGGTCGGTGCAACACGTTTTCTTCTTCCATACCGTCCTGTTTCCTGTCACTCTGTCACTGACTCCCTTTTCCTTTTTCCTTGTCACTGACTCCTTTCTTCTTTCTTTCTTTCTTCTTTTCTTCACATGACCATACAAAAATACAAACGGTTTCCTTTCAACTTTTCTGTCACTCGCGCCACTTTCAAACTTCCTCTTATACACTCATTTCCAATCTCGTCACGCCGCATATATTATTATTATATACTATTACATCTCAACATTCTCATCTCTACTACATGCTATCTCTTTTCATCCATCTTTTTCACAGCCCAACATTCTGATCCATTCAGTATGACAGGTCTATTCACGGTCTTTTAGATTTGCTACTTTAACTTAAGGGGCATCCGTGGGTCGCAAGTTGTTCCAGTGAACTGTCGCCATTTTAGCCATTCTGAATTGATCCGGTGCGTTACGTCTCGGTCTACCTCGTCATCCCCTTGGGGTAGGCGCAACATGTTATCATCCCCTAGGTACTGTAAGTCGGAGCAGATCGTATGGGCGTTCCAGCGAGAGCTAGGGGCACGGAACTGGAAAGACAGCCAAAATCGCAAAACAAGTATTCAGTTTTGCTTCTGCTCAATTTCAGGCAAATCTGCTCTGGACCTCTAAGCTACTTTCAGCAACCAGCACAATGTCATCGGCACTCATCGGCAAACAGCATAAACCTGGTGCCTCTTCCTGTATGTCCGACGTCAGAGCGTCCATTATCATCAGGAAGAGGTAGGTACTAAGGACCGACCCTTGGTGCAAGCCGACTGCCACAGTGAAGCTGCCAGTATTGCACACTGTAGACTGAACATGGGTACAGCATCGACTGTACATACTTTCCAGACACTCCTTTCTTTTTAGGGCCCGCCAACTTCACGTGGAACTTATGTCCAAATTTTTATGTGCACCTCTGTATTTCTCGCACAACTAGCGGATTGCGAAAATGGTATTCGTTGTACCCCGACCAGGCATAAACCCGAATCGGTTCTGCGATATCTCACTCTCTTCTCTCTCACTCTCTTATTGCTTGAGCAAAAATGTTATGAAATATTCTATATTATAGAATTAAGGATTGGAGGAATAGCAATAACATAACATTTAAAAGCAGCAGCTGCAGTTGTGGCAGTTGGCAGTTAGTTTTGTCACACACATACTTCAAATACTTCAGTCCTCGTTATTACTAGTATGTCTACTTGTCTTGCGTGATTTCATGACTAGCAGGGTGAGGGAGCGAAAGTTACGGTGACCCATAGTCTCCTTATACTCTAGCTCAACCCCCTCCCTTCCCCGAGCACTGAGTTCAGTCGTCTGTTCGCCAGCGGCGCAGGCGCAAGTTTCCGGAGGAGGGCCACGGACTCGCCGTTTACCCCCCAGTGATACCTCTCCCCCAGTTGCAAATCCTGGGTGCGCCCCTGCTGTCCATGGTCACGCTATCACTGAACGCTATTCCTTATCTTTCAATTGAACAATATCAATCCTGCCAGGCTGCCAGGCGGCCAGGCTCAAAAGCAACGTGCTGGGCATATATTATCAAGATGGATAGCGACTGGACGTATATAATCGCGAGTTGATTCGAGGTGGCGTGGAAGTAAAGTTCCTGGAAAAATGCCTTTGCCTAACCTGTGTGATAGAATTTATTAAATAAATAATTACGGACTTTTTGGGCTTCGCCACAGTAGAAAATAATTAGGTTAGTATTGAACAACTAGATGGTCCAAAGAAATATGATGATCCAGGTATTAGTGACTGTAGGAACTAGGTTACAGTCAGTTGCAGATCTATTTATTTTAAAACTTTTGTCATTCATGATGAATCCATGACCTTGACAACAAAAGGCGAACGTACCGCCACGCCACTGATCCATTTTAGGTATGCCCCATAAATAATGTCCTCACAGCTCGTTATCGGATCATTTGTTAATTTTCATTCCGAACATGCAAGAGGAATATGTGTCTAATAATAAGGACCACCCATGGAGGAGATAGGTAGTTACTTACATCTACTATACAGCTGAACTTGGCTATAGAAACCTATTAAAAAACTTAAACTAAGGTAAAGTTTTATTTTTACCCGACTGCCGAAGGAGGGTAATGTGTCTATGTATGTTTGTTCCTATGTGGCGTTCTAGAGACCAAACGCGTTGGCCGATTTTGATGATTCTTACGTCAATCAATTCGTCTTAATTCTGCGAGTGTCACTGGCTGCATTTAGATTGGATAATAGAAAAATGGCGGAATTTGGGCGCCCTATTGTGGGGGAACAATTTTTTTTTTCATCCATACCTATCGTGTAGGGTATAAAAGTAAAGGGTTTTAAGAGGTGATTTCAAAAACATATAACATTTATATGTTTAAATGTACCTAATTCTAAAAAAAAAGAACTAAAAAGTTGTAAATAAAAAAAAGTTAATTCAAAAAATCTAAAAACCCGACTGCTTAAAAATCGAACTAAAAAGACGTAAACAAGATGAAAATCTTGCTGTGCAGTTGGAGGATACATTCATCTGGTTTTTTGAATTAATTTATCTTTGCTTCACAATAGGAATTAATCCTGTGTCGTGGGTTACAAACATTAAACTCACAACAACAGGCAGCACAGCAGCCAATCGCTCAGCCACTGCGCCAACCGTAAATTCATTTGGACGCTCTGTACTTATTCTGCAATTATTTTTTTTTTATTCTTCTTTGGCGAATGCAGACACTTGACCAAATCCAAGCCAGTATGCACAGTCACCCAAGCTCGGGCTATGATCTTTTCCGGCTAAGGGACCCTAATATGCTAGGTACTGCAGAAACGTGAATACCTTTACCTACTCGTATTTTACTGCCATGTTATGTTATGCAAGGGTAGGCAGAGCACATGCAGTAGTAGGCGTTCCAGATCCAGCTATTGCTGTAAGATAAGAAAGACCTACGTCTTCTTCTTTATGTGGCTAGCAGGACAGTACCAATTAATTAGTAATTTATTTTGTACCCAAAACTTTGCCTCTTTCACGCCATTTTCAGTTTCCCACTGCTGGGACAAAGGCCTCCTCTCTGTGAGAGGGAATAGGCCGTAATCTAACACGCGGGCCCAGTGCGGGTTGGTGAATGTCATATGTCTTCGATTTATTGGTTCTGGGAAATGCCGGTTTCCTCATGATGCTTTCCTTCACCGTTTTGAGAGCAGTGTTGATGATATAATTTATACAAAGTAAAGCGCCTCATGGGTTTGAACTCACAACCTAGTGTAAGTTGCGGCCGCAAGGAGCTTGTCGCTTTCCTTAAACCTGCATAGATAATTGCCATGCATTGCATGCCATTGATAATTTTGCGCATGTTTTGGGTCACAGAGTGCAAGATATGAGTTGGCGCATACGCATAGTCACCGCCAGATAACAAAAAAATATAAAAGCTTTTTTACGAAAAAATACAACCGGCTTCCAAATAAAAACACTACGAAGTGAAAAATAATTTAATTTCGGAAGTCGGTGTCAAAAAACGAAGGAACGAAAACAGGAATCTTTTATATTTATCGATCTGTGTATGCGAATTTCCAAAACTATTCAAGGT
The DNA here is from genome assembly GCA_947562075.1 of Orthosia gracilis. NCBI lineage: Eukaryota > Metazoa > Arthropoda > Insecta > Lepidoptera > Noctuidae > Orthosia > Orthosia gracilis. Next base: position 34,401,300 of record OX387266.1, read on the forward strand.
ATAAAAAAATTCTGTGTATGCAAATTTCGATAGATATTTTTTTCTCATCAATATAGCATCAAAAGTTAAAAATCGACCAGATTTCGGACGGCATTTTAGATAACCACGCGGCAGCAAACTATTCGAAAAAATCTACAGTACAAATTTTTTGATGAAGTGCCATCTGGTATAAAAACAAGAAACTACTTCCGCGTACTACATTTTGATATAGTTCAAATATTTGAGTCTAGATGGCGCAGAATCGTCAATTCAAGGTCGTGAATAGTGATGTCCACGTTTTTTAGTTTATGCTATGTGTCGATTGTATGTTGAATAAAATTCACTACACATGTACCATTTGGTTATATAAAAGGTCTCTTAATAGAAAGAATAGTTAGTAAATAATCGGAGTTTTTAAATTCTGTCAAAATCCAGCCGCAAAATCCTTTTTATACACCCAGCAAGTTGTGTTTGTAGGTACTTTATTTTTGTATTGATGTGGACTATCGATTTACAAAGATTTTATGCGTGACCACCAATTTGAAAAAAAAAAGATCGCGGGTAGCACCTGGGACACTCTCCATCCCCTTTACCATTTGTTTAAGTATCTAACTAAATCTATTGGTTTTTTGCAAAGCAATCTCACTGTCCTATCTAATTCGATTATGAATCTTATTTCTTAGATTATAAGCAACTAAGTAGATAATTATTATTATATATTTAAACGATTAGGTTAAAATCTTAATAAAAACTGTCGTCAAATCACGTAAAAGTAGGAAAACATTTTAAACGATAAAATTAATTAGAAGCCTCAAACTAGATGCGAACATACACTTTTCAAGATTGGTGGTATTTGTTCACATAGTATGAGATAGATACAAATATGACTTGTTTTATTTCATTACAGTAAGGAAGTGTGTATGCAACTATGCAATGCAACGTCAAAGACAACAACAGTGTTGAATATCGATTTTATGTGCGACGAACCCATCACTATTGTTAAATAACACAAGCCCGCAAATAGTTGTTGTGGAATTTATTTTTTATGCTGCGTAAATTGAATGTGAAATGTGTGTATAAACTATCCAAATGTTAATAAACACGTGAGAAAATGATAACATTCGGCGGTGGAAACAATTCCACGGCGTTAGAAGATACAGGTGCGGTGTTGTGAACTTTGTTTTCCGTTTTCTTCTTGTGAGACTTTGAGTTTATTGAATTGTTATTTTGTAGGGGAAGTGAGGAGTATCTGCGAGAGTGTATGCAGCGATGGGTCCAACGCGACGGTGCAGCCGGGGGGCTCCAACCAGCGGCCTCGGATGGATATAGCATGTGTTTTGGATATAACCCAAACATTGAATCTTGCTCACAGAAAAAGGGCTTTGGAAGAAGTTCGATTGGCATCTGAACTAGTCAATGCCAATTTACACCATATACATGTGAGTTATCTCATTAATTCTGTATTTTTGTGTCTAAAGAACGATATAGCAGTTATCCATAGATGTCCTTCAAACATCTCTTTCCTGTTACCAAAGTTACTTTGATAGCAATTTAGAATGTAGATTCGATTTTTTAATTTTTGAGACTTGACATTGAAACTTTGATAAGCCTAAATGGAAATACCCATGTTTTAATTACCGCTTAACTACACTGATACAGATGGTGGGTTTTTCTCTGTGACTAGCAGTAATTTCTTATATAAGAATCAATATTCAAGAGAAAAGTTTTTAAATACTATAATAAATAAATCTAGAAACTGTAACCCCATATTGATAAATGTAGATTTTTCAACACAAAACCTCAAAAAAATATGTTATTTAAAGACATTACTGGTTTTAACTTTAATCAGAGTTTATTTTTAGGCGGCTAAAATAATAGCTTACTGAACCCACTGGTTCAAATTGTAATAAAACAGAAAAATAACACACAGATGAAGTTTTCGTTAAGATAGGGGTCAAATCTCACAAATTTCCAAGATCTAAATTATTTTACTGTTCAATTTGTTACATAGAAAACTTTCCTGCTTATGTGACCTTGTCAACTGACCTCGGACTACATCTATACAGCGCACATAGAATTCCAATAAAATAAATAATATTTTGATGTGTCTACAGATGTTGGGCTTCCCCATACTCTATTTCTAGGATTTATTGTTTAGAAACAAATGATCTTTATTTACGGACAACGCAAACTTAATGAATGGCAAATTTACTTTTACGAGCAGAATTCTGATGATGTTTGGCATTTTTTATATGATAGTGCAAAGACACTTTAGTCTTGATACATACTACTAATAGATTACTTGCAGTTATCTTCAGAAGTTACCTGTAACTTATATCCCTGCACAAGTCCTTACTGTAACAAAAAAGTGACGCCTCATTAGACACAAAAGCTGTATACCCTGAACAGTAGGGAAGGGAAGGACAGATATGTGGTTCAATCTAATGTTGTTAGATTGAGTCCGATACATCAGTGAGCCTATTTCCATCTTCGGTCTAAAGCCAATAACACTATACCCAGTCCCATACACAGAGGAACTGCTTGCAAACACTAGATCAATATGGCACTTCAAGTCATATTAAAATATATTTATCTTTTCCAGTTTGAAAAGCTAGACTTCGGTGAGACAAATGTGCTGGACACATTCTACAATGCAGATGTGGCACTTGTGGACCTTAGCCTGCAGCTGCAGCAGAGTTCTCTGCTGTACCACCTGGGAGTACGGGAAAGCTTTGACATGAAGGAAAATGTACTGCTGTATAATGATGTTGACGCGGATTCTACGCTTAGGCTTAAGGTAACTATTTTTATTTATATACCGAATGTGAAAGTAACCTAATCCTAAATTAAGACATAGTATACTTTTTATCCGGAGGGTATATTCCCTCGGGATAATTACTGACAATGCCGCTGGCAGAAGCTGAAGCGGAAGCTGTTATTGTATTTAGACACAAACAATTTAAAGTAAAAGTCAAAGTGGCTAGATAGGTAATAAATAGGTGATGATGAAACAAAATGAATATTTATTAATAATATTGGATTTAGAGGGCCAAAGCCATACTGGCCATATATAGTAATTATACCACCTAATCTGCCTAATCATATCTAATTCTGCCCAGCCCGTTTCATCATTGCACAACAAGATGTACGGTATTACTCCATCTTTACATGGTGGACATCCCACCCATACGCAGCAAACGTTCTGAGAATACTTTTATTATGAGTGGACGAGCAGAAATCCCTGCTGGAGTCTGTGTTTCCCGATAGCTACTATCTAGGGGGCTTCAAGTCAAGAGTGTATAGGTTACTTCTAGGCAAGCGTGCTTCACCGTCAACCACATCATCGCTTATCAACAGGTGAAAAGTGGTCAAGCACAAGTATAAAGGCAAAAAAAAACATGTATATACTACTAAATCTAAAATTAAATCGTAAAAGCAACATATTTGAAACATAAAATAACTGCTACTGGTTAAATAGAATAGAGCATGCATTATGGATGCTTTATATTTATGGCTGACAATACAATGGTAATGACTTTAAAATTAACACCTACATTAACATATCAATTCATCTACCAAGTAATTCTGGTAAATCCAAATATGGATGCTAAATACCAGTGGTCAGTTGTGATATCCTATTTCATTGTTTTGAATTAAGAGTCATATACCTACACTAGCTGTTTCCTGCGACTTCGTCCGCGTTTTATTTTTTTCTGGATGGAGCTCTAATTCCTTTTCTAAAATAAAAGTAGCCTTAATTTCTCTTTATAGTAGCAGCTATCTGCCAGTGAAAATCCCTTCAAAATCGGTTCAGCCGTTCCGGAGATAAGCTGGAACAAAAAACATTTTATAAATTGTTTTTCTGTCATCTGTACCGTTTATAGCTTCATAGATGAATTTTTTTATTATTATTATTTGTTATAGGCTCGCGCTTGACCACTATCTCACCTGATGGTAAGCAATAATGTGGCCGACGGTGGAGCACGCTTGCCTAGAAGTAACCTATTCACTCTTGACTTAAAGACCCCTAGATTGTAGCTATCGGGAAACACAGACTCCGGCAGGGAATTCCACTCCTTAGCTGCATTTAGTGAAAAACAGATATTTTGACATTACAAACAAACACTTCAGTTCAATCATCTTTATTTATACAAATAGATTAAACTGCTTCTGACCTTGCACAGCAATTTGACATAATGATTAAAAACTTGGGAAGTATAGGATTGTTCTCATTCAGACATATAACCCAGCCTTGAGAGTGATTTATAGTACAGTGGTACAGTACTTGGGCAAGGTTAGTGATCATGAGAACCGAGCTAGCCTATTGTTACAACATATTTTCATTTGTAAACAGAGAAGTGTCTAGTTCCTAGTCGGTATCTTACATGGTGGACATCCCACCCATACGCACTAAACGTTTTGGGAATACTTTCATTATTCGTACGGCTAAGGAGTGGAATTCCCTGCCGGAGTCTGTGTTTCCCGATAGCTACAATCTAGGGGTATTTAAGTCAAGAGTGAATAGGTTACTTCTAAGCAATCATGCTTCACCGTCGACCTCATGATCGCTTACCATCAGGTGAGATAGGGTAAAGAGCGAGAAAAAAAAATTGACAGTGAAACCTTGAACCTTCATCATAGGTACAGTTGCTAAAAACTAAATCGTCATAATTTTTTGCCATTTCCGATACTTCCATATAAAATGTCATCTCAGTAGTTTTTCTCTTTCAATCAACAATTGCCTGCCCTTGTGCCATGTTACTTGGGGTGGCGCAACACCTTTTCTTCTTCCATACCGTACTGTCAACCGTCACGTTATCACTGACTCCCTTTCAGTAGTTACATCCTTCCTAGCCATATTAATGTTCACACAACCCATACAAAACTTTTCATTGAGTTAGTGGTATAAGCGAGCCCAACAATAATGATAAAATAATAGTTAAAAAAAAAACAGAAAAGAAAAGAATAGTGTGATTTCTCTGAACCACCCCACCCTTTTTTTTTTTTCTTTTTTTTTTTTCTTTTTTTTGTCACTCTTTTCTTAATTTGAAATTTACTGAAAATTATTTCCTACTTTTTAGTTTAGTTTTCTATTATAGCGTGTTTTTTTAGTGCAATCGCGAATGCTGAAGATCCTGGTAAGGATAATGGGAAAAACTATTAAAATTATTGCATTGTCATCGGTCCTTGATAAGTGTGCAAAGTTTCAAATTAATCCGACGTTGTGAAAGGGTCGAAAATCACGTTCAAAGATTCCGTTACATAGATACATACATACCAAGCTAATAAAAGCGTGTTAAAAATAACCATCTACATTCATACTCTAAACTTTCCTTACGATATTCCCTCATTCCTTCCGCATCACATGCCGCTCCTTGACAACGCAATTTCAGTCAAAAACAAACAAAATAAATTAATCTGCCTAGCGTGTTTCCAACTATGTTGGTGTCGGCTGCCATTCTCACCAGATTTAGCTGAGTAGTACACAAAGTTAGAGTGAACCGGCTTCTTCTGGGTAAGCTCACTCCATCGTCGACTTTGTCTCTGTCATCTCTGACCTAGACTAGAGTCAAGAGCAAACCCATCATAAATGAAAAAAAAAACAAAAAAGTACCAATATTTTACATGGGGTGACTGTATATCTGACCTTCATGAACAAGTACCTAACTGTTTTACACGATATTCTCTTACAAGACTGGTGTCAATTGCCTGGCTTCTGACTATACGAAGTGACTGTCAAGGATCTTCAAATGACAGCCGGAACCAATAGCTTAACTTGCTTTCCGAGGCACGGCAAAATGGTATGTAAATATGGTTATCCACGGGACCGACCCGGCAAGTGTTAGTAAAGGCCCTCCGCTTTAGTGCCGTAAAACGGTTACGTTTTTAAGGAGACTCCTTAGTAACGGCTAGATGAAAAGGTTTGTAACATAATAATATTTATTATTGATTCATGTACATTATTTTTGAAACAAGGTTTTTTCGTGTAACTAATAGTTTTGCTTTCAAAAAATTTATTAACAACACGAAATTTTTCGCAACTTTTGGATACTCCTCCAAACCGACTTGGATGTTTAAAAATACTTTTACACATAAATTATTATGGTTAGAATTTCTTCTTAACCTACATAGGATATGTAAATCAAAAAATATTTTCTTAACAAAACTGGACAAAACGAGGTCCAATATTGATATTCTGGCACCGAGCGACATTGACATTGGTGAATATATACGCCTAAACCTTGATGATCGACTATGCGGCTGTTACTTGAGAGCTACTCCTACAAATACTTACTACAAAAAACTAGTCGTAAGATCTAGCAGAGTACAAACACGGTACAAAGTACCTAAGCGCCAACTGCCAAGGCGCCACTTATCTCAATAATAGACAAAGTCGTATCGTACTTACATATGACACTGTTATTAAGAACGCTGTACTCTGTAACATGCAATCATGTCATTATGCCTTTTGTCCACAAACAAAAGATGTTTTGTTGGACTTTACCTACAAATGTACTGGCAGCAGTTTTATTTTGTTTGGTAGCTAAATATATCGATTATCAAGTATTAGCTTTATCCCGCGACTGGTAATAAAAAAAATATTTCATGGTGCACTGTGAAGTATCTAAAGTCGAAACCAATAAAATTACTTTGCATGCAATGAAATTAATTAATACCGTTTTGTTAATTATTGTTCTGCTAATAAAAACGATATTAGGTACAGCTTTTTCATACTCAATAACTTTTTGATAAGGTCACATTCACAGAAACACTTGACGAACAAAATACAGTCAAATTAAATAAATACATTCTGTGGTTTATTATCTCTTTTGCTTACAGTAGGTACATGTTGTCCATTAAAAACAATACATGGAATTATAGTGGGTAGGAGGAAAAACTCTTATTTTTAGTACCTACTGGTTTTAAATTAATAATGATTTATTTAGATTAGCATGTGAAGAGTGTTGTATGACTTATCATTGTGCAACACATATTTGCGTCTGATGTTTACCTTGAGAAATCATATTAATCTTCATCTTATAGTCAATTTATCATGAAGAGAAGTACGGAATAAGGAGACATGCTGTGCGTCGACTCCTAATAAATTAGGATAAAGCCAAGAGAAGGGACAGATGTATACGACTTGTATAAATCTGTCCCTTATGCGATCTCAAAATAACCTTACTCTAACAGCTTACGGTCACCACCCTGTTTTGATATAAAAAAAAGTTCCTGCCTTTTCCAACCAAAGTTACTCTTGCTCAGTGTCTCCTTCTTCCTCTTATTGACTACGCTGATGTCTGCTTTCTTAATGCGACTGAGGAACTCCTTGATAAGCTCGAACGTCTGCAGAATTTGTGCATCCGCTTCATTTTTGGCCTTTGAAAGTATGACCATGTGTCGGAATTTCGGAAGCGGTTGAAGTGTCTGCCTATTCGACAGCGCCGAGATATTCACGCTCTATCTTTACTCTTTTCTGTTCTTCACAATGCTAACTCTCCTTCGTATCTTCGCGAGCGCTTTGAGTATCTTGTCCCGAGAGGAAAACCTTGCCGTTCCTCATCATCTCTTCTCCTTCGTTTTCCTGCCCACTCCTCAAGCCGTTACGGTGGTGTTTACTGTTCGTGCTGTTCGCCTCTAGAATACTCTTCCACATACGGGATAGCGTTTCGTTGAAGGTTTTCAAGAGAAGAATAAAGGAACATTTCCTATCAACATGACGCATAAATATGTATTTATATATGTAAGATTTTAGTTATGTATTTTTTTAATATAGTATGTATTATGTTTACACGTAGGTATCTGTTTAGTTTATTTAGTATGTAAGAATATTAAATATTCAATCTTGGATCACTGTCCTCATACGCAAATTTCCTATAACAACTGGGTTTGCTGTTAGAGAACCCAATTATGGGTTAAGCTCGCCTTTGTACATAAGCTGTCCATTGTTGTTGTATCTTTATTTTATGTTTTATTGTGCAATAAAGAATAAGAATAAAAAAAACTATCAGGTCGTAAAAGTTAGTATGGTCCGCCTATCGTAAGGGTTTGTCTACAAAGCCTGATACTTCCTTACATGTGTTGATAGACTCTAAATATTTACCAGACAGCCATAATAGCTTACCATAAATCCTTCCTTTACAGTTTAGTTAGGAAATGGACCACATTATTACAAACAAGCTGACCCCCGCGGCTTCGCTGCCGTCAACTGGCTATCTACCTACCTATCACCTACCTATCCTACCTACCTACCCACTAACCTTGCCACTACCAAATAATGAATTTTATAGGCAAAATTTTGCTACTTTGGGTTACATTATTGCAATTTTCATAAGGATCTCTATTTTTTTTGAAAATAATTTATTCTACATAATAATTTATTATATTATATAAATATTATATACAAAATAATTTATTACTCGGGAATAATGTAGCTTTCCATAGGTGAAAGAATTTTTAAAATCGGTCCAGTAGTTTCGGAGCCTATTCGGTACAAACAAACAAACAAAAAAATCTTTCCTCTTTATAATATTGGTATAGATAATGCTTTCTCCATTCTATCGAAATATGTACTTCGTAAGACGACGTTTTAGGAACACGATGGACATATTTCGCTGACATCCTTTCAGATCTCCACACCAACTCAGTCATAGTTTATCGCCAATTTTCCTATTATTTAAATATATATCTATGTAGCAAGTATGTGCTGTCAGCCACGTCGTGTATATGCACCTATCAAGCTATTACTCTCAATTTGTCAAATTGTCCCGTTCGTGTGTTCAATCATACTAGAACATTGGTTCTCAACCTATGCTCTGCGAAGTAAAATGATTCATAGGTTAAAAAGTTAAAATATTTAGAACTTCAACACAAACATTTAATAATAAGGACAATGCTCGTTATTCTCCATTTTAATTAATATGTACTTCCCGTGGCACACCCCACAGGATTTTCAAAATCGGTGAAGTAGTTTTTGAGTTTATCCATTACAAACAAACTTACAAGCAAATATTTACTTTATAATATTACTGTAGATAAGCGACCCGCCCCGAGTTCGCGCGGGAAAATTACATACAAGAACCTTCCTCGTTTATCGCTCTTTCTATTAGTGAAATTCGTGTCAAAATGCGTTACGGCTTAGAAGTGAGCGGAGACACAAACACCGACAGACAGGGACTTTGTTTTATACTTTTCAGTGATGTTTAATTTTAGACTAAAATAACATTTTCTTCTGGAATACAAGACCCTGCTAAAAACAATGAATTCAAAGTGATCCCAGACCAAACAAATGTTGGCAACCACTGTACTAGAATGACAATTCAAATACCTCGATGCCTAATTCAATTATGGGTCGGTTTTTTATTTGAGGAGTTGAAGAATTGGAAGTGTTTTGTTGTATTGTATTCTGGACTCTATTGAGTGATAACTGGTTTCCGTGGTCTATTTGAGAGAGACGTAAGTAACATCTATGGGACATAGGCAACACCATAGAGCAGCTATTATTTTATTAGATTTTTGGGTTTTGGGTTTTTTAATTTTTTTATAAGGTTCGTGTTTGACCACCATCTTACCTAATGGTAAGCAATGATATGATCGACGATGGAGCATGCTTGCCTAGAAGTTACCAATATATTTTTAACAGACTTACCAAAAAAGAGGAGGTTCTATGTACGACATTATGTATGTTTTTTTTATGTTTTTCACCGATAACTCCGTCAGTTGTGGACCGATTTTGAAAATTCTTGTTTTTGTATGAAAGAGTATGTTCCGAAATTGGTTCCATTTTTATTTGGTGAAGATATGATGATGAACTTCGCAGATATACAACATAACTCTTAATAAATAACGGCAAATCTATAAGTTCACTTCAATAAATAAGTTTATTGTTTATATCATTTCATAAAATAACATAATAACATAGTTATTTTTCACTTCGTAGTTTTCTTATTTGGATGTCGGTAGTATTTTTTTGTTAAAAAGTTTTTTTATTGATTAAATGGTCAAGAGTAAATATATTAAAGTCAAAAGTCTAAAAGCAGATAAATTAAATGAAGTGTAGCAAATGGCGTTCTGTGGTTTCTGCTTATCCTAATGGGTAAAAGGCGTGAGTTTATACATAAACTGTGTGTGAAAATAAATATTAAAAATGTTAAAAGGCCGTTGATAAACATGGTGTAATCATAAAAGTTATAATCTTCGGCAGAAAAGGGAATTTACCATACAATATTTGGAGAAAACCTTTCACGAAGAGACAGCAGAGGCAAAAAGTATTTCCTACTTATATTCCGTGTACATTTGTTGGTGTAAACACATGAAGTAAATAAATAAACAAACATGTGCATCTAAGAAGGCGTCTTGTCTCACCTACATTGAACTTTAGGTACCTGTCGAGATTTAGCGGCAGCTCACACCGGTGCAACCTAATTGAAATTTGTACCTAGAGTTTTTTTTTTCACTCCTTTCCAATTGATCGTTTTCCATAGTGAAAAACCGGCAAGAAACACCACGGTTACTCTTATAAACATCATTGACTTTTTACCCGACTGCCGAAGGAGGGTTATGGTTTAATAGTCTATGTATGGTATGTTTGTTCCTATGTGGCGTTCAAGAGATCAAATGCGTTGGCCGATTTTGATGATTCTTACGTCAATCGATTCGTCTTAACCGAGAGTCACTGTCAATATTAAAATTGCAACATGGCGGGTTTTGGGCCCCACATCTGGTTTTGGTCAGCCAGGTCGTAAATATGTTTCCTCCGACTGCACAGCATGATTTTCTTCTTGTTTATGTCTTTTTAGTTCGCTTTTTAAGCAGCCGGATTCTTTATTTTTTTTATTAACTTCTTTTTACCATATTTTCATATTACGTTGTATTGAAAGATGTAAGGGACTGACAGTATTGTAAAAGTATATCCCAATTTAATCCTTAAGAAATCACTACCAAGAACACCCAAGGTCGCCAATCCGGTCATATAGTCACATTGGCTATTCCCAATAATTTTCTGCCATGCCATCCGCAGGTGTACGTTAACCCTTGGAGCAACTGTAGAATCGTGTCAAGATTTTGCGTAGTTAGTAAAGTTCCAACCTGCGGTAAAGAGTTAAAACTTATTCAAAGTCGTTTATTTGCTTTTATTTTACCTATTATTTACCAACATTATTTGTATTTACAATGCGATATAACGAATACAGATTGAACATATGAATTGTGGTATTATCAGCTTCATAAATGGTATTAGATTCCTTCCTCAAATATAAGAAAAAACATTCTTAATGAGTTCTGGTTCAATATATTCAACTGTGATTTAATGAATCATCATAAAATACAGATAATGCTATGTAATCTATTTAAAAGAAACCATGTATTTGACAATATATTTCCTTACATCTTAAAATTAGTAACGTAGTAAGCTAAAATACTTATTAAATTCATCCATTTCATTCATTAAACCGCACAATATTTCTTCTCAATGAATGACTCATACTTAGCATCAATGAATTGCTCACAGACATACAGCTAATTCCGTATAATCAATAATTATATGTCTATTTTTCATTGCCAGTTATCCCTACCGAATTTCCTGTTCGTGTCTTACAAACTTACGGATGCTGGGACCTGTGTGACCACAAATCCTGCTGCTACCAAGTTCAAGGGCGAAGACTCTGCTGACCCTAAACAGCATCTTACCTTGAGACTGAAGAATATACTGCAAGATGTTGAAGTCCAGACGAAGTAAGTAGACACACAAGAAGAGCTCAGATCAGTGGATTTTCCGATGACATTGAAAAGTAATTTCTATTTCTGTGTCGTAAAGTTCGAGGAAATCAGCTGCTCCTCGGGCGTCCTTGACATGCTCGCGTGGAATCGTTCGTACACTTAAAATAAGGTTTATTATTCAATGTCAACTGGTCTATGCTCTAATTTGGCCAGCTGTGGGTCTTTGTATGTTTGACAAACCCGTTGTTCTAACGATAGCAAGTGCGACTTTGGTCCCTGGATCTAAAAGGTGTTAGTGGGGCATTCAAAAAATATGGTTGTTATGTGGCTGCATACAATAGTAGTGTTACGTATGAATGTAAGGACACTGCTTACAAATTAATAAAGGTCAACTTGTGTTCATTCAAATTTTGTTCATTCAAGAAGCAAGTTTTTTTGGATTTTTTATTAACTGGAATTAATAGTGCATTAACAACGCACATGCATAATGTATTTTAATGTTGTTTTTTTTGCTCTGTTTCCTGATTGTATTTGTTTTACGGTAACCTGAATGACAACCGTTTGGCATTCACGCATCTACATTGCGTTTTTCGCAAAACCCTGTTGCCGCGACTTTTACCTGGGGCCTTACCTTGACGTTTCAAAACTATTATGGTTCCACTGTGAGACAGAGTGATTCAACCTGTATACAGTTCGAATAGTCTAATCAGTTTTTCAAAGTAGAATCACGTTTTCAAAGTAGAATCACGTTTTCAAAACCGAATCACTTTTTCAATGCCGAATCACTTTTTCAAAGGCTAATCACTTTTTCAAATTGAAATCATTTTTGTGTTGACACGGTATAATAAGGCGCCAGGTCCTTGGTATATCTTACGGTGAGCTTACCGAAATATACGCTGCGCCTTTCGGCACTAGGAAGGGCGCCGTAAATTGGGAGAAGCCTATAAACCAGCAGTAAATGTCACTCAAATTAATGATAATGATGGAAGAATCGAACTGTTAGCATTGGCAATTCAAAAACGACAGCTATATGATAAATACTTAAATAACCAAATTTTCTTTCCCCAGAGCCCATCTACAAGAAAAATTCCTCTCTGATCTTCGCAAAGCGCGGGAAACCTACACTGGGATAGAACTCGCAAACATGCTCCACGCTATGCGCAGACGCCTGGACGATCCAGCTGTCCTATCAGGGGACACTATACTCAACATGCTGATATCCTACCGCGAGATCCAGGATTATGACGCCATAGTACATGTGGTGGATGACCTGAAAACCATCATGAATAGGAAGAATTATGTGAACATGCCTATTATTAGGTTCATGTACGCTTTTGCTATGAATCGGTAAGTTTTATTTTATTTTTATTGATCACTATCTGTGGGCGCACAGTTGGCGCAGTGGTTGAGCGATTGACTGCTGCGCTGCGAGTCGCGGGTTCGATACCCGCACGGAGCAAATATTTGTATGACCTCGCTGATATACGATACTTGTACCGGCTCTGGGTGTGGTGTATATGAGTTTATATGTTTGTAAACGCACCCACGATACAGGAAGAAATTCCTAGTGTGGGGTAGCGTCAAAATTAAATAAACACACACCTGATGGTAAGCGATGATTGTAGTGAACAGTGAGACACGCTTGCCCTTAAGTAATCTATTCACTCTTTGACTTACAGGACCCTTTTTTGTGTGTATTAATGCTCATGCATACTGCAATACCACGGGGAAATAGTGCAGTTATGTGGGACTCCAATCCACTAAAACTCCACGGTGTCCTCCTGTGTCGCTTATGGCGGGAACACGGGAACGCGTTAGCATTCACTGCGAAGACTTAAAGATCCTTAGGTTGTAGCTATCGGGGAACACAGACTCCGGCAGGGCATTCCATTCCTTAGCTGTACGCGCAATGAAAGTATTCCCAAAACGCTTATTGTATAAACTTACGCCTTTTTTCCTACGGCAGGCAGCAAATCTCTTACAAGTTGTAGGTCGTGGGTTCGGACCCAGGCAGGCGCTTTACTTTGTGTAAATTATTTCGTCACCACTGCTCTCAAAACGGCGAAGGAAAACATCGTGAGGAACCCGGCATGTCCTAGAACCAAAAATTCGAAAACATGTGACATCCACCAACCCGCACTGGCCCCGCGTGGTGGATTTTAGCCCATCCCCTCTCACAGAGAGGAGGCCTGTGTCCCAGCATTGGGGACATTAAAAAGCTGATGACGATGAGGCAGAAACTACAGAACGACATCTGCTACGATCCTTCCATAATCCTATTACTTCACTTACGTTCGTACAGCTGTATACACACACCTTTTTATTATTTTTAGCAAACGTAAACGTCCTAGTATAGTAGTTTGTTATTCAAATAAGGTGAACTATAATGTTTGTTTTGAAAATAGACTACTATTTCTTGGTATATTAAATTGCATCCTTATTTATAAACTTCTTTACTTGTTAAAACCTCAATTAATCATGACTTTGTTATTGGTTCGAAAATAAAAGGTAGAACGGTGGAACTATTGTTCGCGGTTTCCATTCCTGTTATGACGAATCCACGATACCTTTTACCAAACAATGGTACCGAATTCTATCCAAAATTTCTAGCGTTCTGTTGCAGAATTTTATTAACCAACATAATGGGTGTCTCAGAATGTTTTTCGTTATTGATACTTAAAAAACTTTTCTATAAAAATTACAACCGACTTCCAAACAAAAACACTAAAAAGTAAAAAATAACTTCAATTTCGGAAGTCGGTGTTTCTGTTTTCGTTTCTTCGTTTTTTGACACCGACTTCCGAAATTGAAGTTATTTTTTACTTTGTAGTGTTTTTGTTTGGAAGTCGGTTGTAATTTTTGTAGAAAAGTTTTTTATTTTCCACTTTTTAGTTGTGGTACATAATAGACCAGTTCTATAGGCTAGGTACCTACGCGTATAGTGCCCAAAGTGAAGCTAGAATAGATTAACCCAAGACATGAAACTTATACAAAATCGGTGCAATGAAAGTATACCAGGGTGAACTGTTCACACCTGCGTACCCCTTTAGAGCGTATCAGTGTGATGTTATGTTATGAAATGGTGTAAACAATAAACAGACATGCGATTAGATCTATCCCGAGTGATTTGCCGTCATTTATTGAAGAGTTCTGATGTATTTCTCCGAAGTTCTTCATCAGATCTTGATGAAAATTAAATGGGACCACACGACAAGCACCAGCTTTCAATTAAAAAAAGAATCATCAACATCGGTTCACCCAATGAAAAGTTCTGAGGTAACAAACATAAAAAAAAAAAAATACAGGCGAATTGAGAACCTCCTCCTTTTTGCGAAGTCGGTTAAAAAAAAAACATTAGTATTAGTTCAAACTCGATTTATTTATTGTTAAATTAAAGAGAAGTTTTTCAATGCTGTTTATAAAAGACAATATTTAGTAAATGCACACCCTCCACTTCCTGACACTCATTTAGCCTGAAATAAAATTTTCAAGCTCACTATCAAAGTCTTTAATTGAGATTCTTTCTTACCTTAGGCTGGCTTACACCTGATGAATCGCAAGCATTTTTTTTTTAATGCCTCTGAAATTTCGACTTAGCAATAAAGTCTAAATTAAACACAGTTAAGTCCAACTTACACTTATTTGTTAGCTCTTGCATATTTTTTTAGCCTACACTTTCCGACTGCTGAACAAAAGCCTCCCCAAAATCCTATCAAGTTTTCTTTTCTTGAGCCACCTCGAACCAGCCCCAGAAGGAGACCTCCGCCACCTCTTTTAAGGCCGGCCTCGGTGGCGTCGTCTATCCCAAGGCAACCAATTTATAGAAACTATGAGGCTGACACGACCCGCCCAATCCCAGTTTAGCTTAGAGCCTTACAAATAAAATAGTTAAAACATATCTTTGTCTTTTCACAGGAGAAACAAAGAAGGAGACAGAGAGAATGCTCTCAAAGTATGCGTCAAAGCTTTAGAGAAGAAAGAGAACAGATTCCCTGACATGCTGTGTCTGTGCGGGCGCATATACAAGGACAAGTTCGTTGAATCTCAACACACGGATAAGGAAAGCTTGGGCAATGCTATTAAGTGGTATGTAGTTTTATATTTTTATTCTGATCAACCGGGAATAAACATAGGAAACTCAGATATATGAAAATTAACAATATGAATATGTGTTGAAAAGTGAAGTAGACGCGATATATACGAGATCTTCATGTATCATTTAGTAAGTGCGGGAAAGAGGGTCCATCTATCCTATCCTATGGTCTATAGATGAGTCTGTGGACCCAGATACATATATTAGCGGACCCCCAGGGTTCCGCAGATCATAGGTTAAGAAACGCTGGTTTAGATAAATCTTTGGTCGGAATTTGATATTAGATACAATACAATCATAGTTTGAAGTTGTTGCTCGCTTGCCAGCTAATTTTTCCTCTCTTTCTGTGGATCTAGTAAAAGAAGGAAGACTACCTGATCAAGGCTACAAGATTGTACCTGCGTCGTTAACGACAGTATATATCGTTGTCGGCACGTAACTTGGCAAGAGTCGTTAGATGCGCAAAAGTCGTTTTCTCTTTGGTTACCAAACGGAACGCGGGGAACTTTTATCACCGTTCCGAGCGCGCGATTGGTTGTCCAGTTGACACAAGAAACGACTGTCCAATCGCGTCGCGTCCACGTTCCGTTCGCTCTGTATGGTAGTTGGTCAGTTCGCGCACAATGCGCGAACTTACCCCCACTACGCCAAAACCTTGCGGGGACTACACCGATACGCAAAGACAGAAACAAATTTACGTGTCGTGGCGTGGCGCCTTCTGGCGCAGTTGATTGGCTACAAAACTCGTTGAGTTATGACGTAGGCTGGTGTCGTTTGATTGGTGGAACCCGCGCCACGCCACAACACTACAGGTAATTGTGTTTCCATCTTAATAGTCCTGATTCTCTGTTTATTTTCTTACTGCCTAACATGGTGGGTGCGTAGCAGGTATTTAGATGACCTGTGTTCCCCAGGGAATGTATCGTAACTGTCAAGAATCCGCCAAATTATAATAAGCACGCAGTGATGATCAAGCTAGGAAGTTAATAATCTTCTCTTTATTTATGTGTTTAATTTTTCAGGTATAGACAGGGTTTCGATGTGCAGCCAAATGAGTATGCGGGCATCAATTTGGCAACACTCTTAGTTATAGCTGGCAATGACTTTAAAAACTCACAAGAATTACAACACATTGGTAAGTTATTAAGCTTTCTGTAGCTGACTGACTGACAAAGCATAGTCAAAATCACTGAAGTTGGTGAACTTAGAAATCATTTCTAATCGGGTCTTTCGGGATTGTAAAATCCCGGGTTGTCAATGTAGTCCTAATGTAGGCCAAAGTTATGGCAATACTTTGTTCATTAAAACATGTTGTTACAGTAGTTTGAGAAATCTCATTAAACTTTGTGCTTATTATAAATATTGGACTATATTTAAAGGGGTTGGTTTAAAAAAAAGGCACATTATAGCTGAGTGTGTTATGCTACATTTTATCCTGAAAAAACGCGCGGTTCCCGTAGGATGGACCACGGGAGCGAAGTCACGAGTAAAAACTATACACACAGCCTTTATTTAACTGAGCAAGTAAGTACAGATGGAGGATAAAACTGTTAGTGATGACCACAATAGATCCCAATGGGTCGAAGTGTTCGAGTTATTTCTCGGCCCCTCCACAGATGAAGGATAGTTTGAGAACATAAAATATCCAAGGTCATAGGACTAGAAGATTAGAGTGACCCTTTTCACGCCAGCTGTCAGCTGATTGAGCTGTTAGTGCTTCATTAGTAAATATTGTACCTTCATATTGGCCAGAGTATAGTTGTTTATAGAACGTAGTAGTACGTACGAATGTAGTCTACATTATTTCACATCTTATTGGTCAATCAACTATTACTCAGAAATACTTTTCATCTAATTCTGGCTAAGAGCCAAATTTAATGGATTAATAATTTCATGCGACTATAAATCATGAAGCATTTGACATTACAAATTATGTATCATAAAGTTGCCTAAAGTATATCATTACGTTCCGTTTAATCTTCTTGACTTTGTGTTAAATACCAAATGAGTTTGTCATAGTGTGTCATGGTACTGCATACTAGAACAAGAAATAGATAACCTCAATCATTTTCTTTCATAAATAAGAGGTATTGTAACGACGGAAATTACTTCTCTTTTGATTTTTATCAATTCTGTCAAGGGGATATTAGAGGTAAAACATAACAATACCTACATCTTTAAACTAAACTCTAACGATGGACATTAGTTACCAGCTCTTTGACAGTAACCGATTCAAACCAAGAAAATTTCGACTATTGTCTCTCTTCGTTCATCATCGGTTTGAACAGAGACCTGGCGCTAAAACGTGTAGAAGGACTCTTAAAAGGTAGAAAATTACCTGGTGAAGATCTGCTAAGCCGAGTTGAAACAAACCCACACTCGTGTTTGCGGTTATTAAAAAATAAGTTTGGGTTTGTTTGTTATAATAGTATCACACGCGCTGCTGGCGGGTATCCGCTAGCTGAGAAATACACAGGATCGGTCGATGAGGCGACGATTACGGGCAGCAGTGGACCTCCTACGGTTTAATGATGATAATGAAACTCTTAAATGTAATTCTGTTTCCAGGTATGGTCCTGAACCATCTAATAGGCAAGAAAGGCAGTCTATCGTCCCTCAAAGATTACTGGGACGTGGCGACGTTCTTTGAGATATCGGTACTGGCACAAGACTATGTGAAGGCGATACAGGCAGCAGAATGTATGTTCAAACTTAAACCACCGAATTGGTACCTCAAATCCACTATTGGAAATATTGAATTAATTGATAGGTAAGTGTTTTGTACGGATAGCTGCATTTTTGGTTACCACTAAGTTATTTAACTAATTTGTTAAGTCGTCTGAAACTTATTCGAGATGAAATTTAAGTAATTGTAAACTATGGTTTCTATAGTGTGGTACTAAGGTATAAAGTACTTGGTGCGCATACTTTTTTTTGGGTTGTGCAATCATCCAATGACTTCTCCCGCTCTGGGTGAAGTGGGAGAGCGTGTCAGACTTTTATTGACCCATCCGTGTTTCTTCAATTGATTGAGCCAGGGTCGCGGTAAATCTTTTTCAAAAATGATCCGCGACCCAGACAGGCATCGGCCGTCCGTTTTTGCTGACATTCCTTTGAGGCGTGCGTGGAACGCTACGCGCCGTCCACTCAGGCCTGGTTCATATCGGACGGCGAGCTACCCATTACTAACCGTTCGCAAGCCCGCGCCTACGGTGGCCGAGAATCGGTTTGCGACTCCAGACGCGCAGGGCGTCTCCTGCGGGTGTAAGGGCGTCTCCGTAACGTCTCCCTCACGCGTTCCGCCTCCTCCTCCGCGAGCATTACTGCTTCGCAGAAGGAGGTGACAGCTTCCCACGCCTTCTCGCTCCATACCATGCGCTCCACGCTCTCGCTCCACGGCGTTGCTCCGCCCAAGCGGGGCAGATCTCCACCGTATGCTCCACCGTGTCCTCCGGGCGATCCACACAATCGTGACACCCGAGCGTTTCCGCCCGCCTTATCCTGTACAGGAAACTCCCAAAACAGTCATGTCCGGTGAGGACCTGCGTCAGGCGTTAGTGAGGAAGCCGTCGCGCGTCTCATTCCTCGAAGAGGGGCATTATCGTTGCAATTGTGGCATGCGCAGCGCTGGGTTGCGACAGTCGCTCTCTCCATGTCGCGATGAGATCCTGCCGGAGTTCTATCCGCCGAGCCGCGACAACTTGGTGCCAATACTGAAACAGCACAAAAAATCAACTTTTTTTTTTTTTAATACATTCCCCCCCACACTAGGAATTTCTTCCTGTATCGTGGGTGCGTTTACAAACATATAAACTCACGTACACAACACCCAGAGCCGGAACAACTATCTGTAGGTCATACAAATATTTGTTCCGTGCGGGAATCGAACCCGCGACACGCAGCGCAGCAGTCAATGGCTCAACCACTGAGCCAACCGTGCGCCCATTTTCATTATTCTTTGTGGATTTAGGTGAGCACATATGTACTAGTTAAACAAGTGATGAGTGTCATAGTAAAAGTTGTGCTTAGTGATTTTGAAGTTTGTTTTTCGTACCATGGACTCGTATTCAAATCCTGATTATTCATCTAGCTAAAAATCATACGATAGCCGTTAAATCGGTCAAGAATCAATAATATAAATTGAGACGAGATTCGACAACAGGACAATTTGTATTCAATAGGCATTATTGATTTGTGCTGTTTTAAATTAGCTTTCAATGCATATCCGTAATTTCACAGCCGTGATGGAATATCTAAAAATAATACATACATAAAATCACGCATTTTCCCCTTAGGTGTAGGCGGAAACCACAGAACGACACTTCTCCGATTCTTTAATTCTCCTCTTGCTTTACTTCCGTTCTTATGCTCTAGATTCTAGGGCCTAGAAAGGACATACACGGTTCTTTTTGGTGATGTTATTCAGAAAGGCCAAATGCGTAGTCCAATCTCATAACCGGCGTGCGTGTATAACTTAAAATAATAAGACAAAAAATCATCATCAACATCTGTAACTGCATTACCTATGATCGTGGCGTGTAAAAAGTAAACCCTTCACGTCTGTAAAGTTCCTAAAATTTGATTCTTGATTGTACTGCGATGAACTTGCTACAATGATACTATTAAACTTGTTATAATCTCCAATTAAATGTGATGGGAAGTTTAGAAAAGATACTAATTTGTACTCGTTTGCTGCAGATTTAGGAAAAGTGAAGAAATATCACCGGAACAGCAAGTATTCTCATTCTGGATGGAGTACTTCGTGGAGGCAACTAAGAGTGATGAATGTGACAATATTATCAGGTTTCCTGTAAGTATAGTTTTAATTTATTACGCAATTTTGTTACGCATTGGTACGCAAAATACGCGCTTGGTCGTGGAGTTGCGGAAACCAGTCCATTTTAACCTTTAACCTTTAGTAACTCATTCTCACTGCCAATCAAATCCGAATTGATTCCATAAAATGTTTTAAAAGAAGGAAATAACTTATATAGGTCCTCGAATCTCTATTGCTCTAATCTTTATTGCTGTCGTTGCCGTTATAAAAACAGGTTTTAGCAGTTTTTTAGGGATTTATGCCTAATCCCAAAAGTAAGGCATAAATCTCTAAAAAGTTTCCCTGAAACTGCAACAATATCAAAGCTGCCCTTAATATGCCACTTTACATCATTTGCTACTTTATTCATTTATATACACTTTATTGTACACCATAATAAACAAGAAAAAAGAAACTTAATACTTAAAACATACAATGGGCGGCCTTATCGCATTCCGCGATCTCTTCCAGGCTTTACTTTAGTGAGCGAAATCACTAAAATTCATTTTCTTTTTTAACTCAATGTAAAACTGCTCATGTATATTGACTGAGGTATAGTCCTCTGGATGCCAGGCGACGCTTGCCTAAGTGAACATTTTTATCTATACTAATATTATAAAGGTGAAGAGTTTGTTTGTTTGAACGCGCTAATCTCAGGAACTACTGAATGGAATTGAAAATTCTTTTTGTTTTGGATAGTCCATTTATCGAGGAAGGTTATAGGCTATATAACCTATCACGCTATGATCAATAGGAGCGGAGCATAAATGAAAAATGTTGCAAAAACGGGCAAAGTTATTCCTTTTTGTAAGCTTCCGTTGCGTGCGCTGCGTAAACGGATTAAGTTACGCAAATACCATGTATGATGGCATTGTTCCTCTTTAAAAGTTCTAAAAAAACGTCCGCGACAGCATATGTCTATCTTTTAAGATTGACTCACTATAACTTTTTTTATGGTAATCAAATTTGTTCATTTGCGAAAGAGTTTTATCAACATCTATACTAATTTTATAAAGCTGAAGAGTTTCTTTGTTTGTAGGATAGGTAGACAGTGGTAGGTAGGTAGATAGCCAGTTGACGGGAGCGAAGTCGCGGGGGTCAGCTAGTTAGCTATAAATTACCTTGCTTTTGTATGTGTCCTGCAACTAGTAATGCATTTTTCAAGCACTTTCTGGTATAGCTTAATAGCTGACACTTGGCGTACTTATGTAACTTTGGAAACTTGGAAATAATATGGTTCTATGGAGCTGGTCTCATGATAGGGCCGGAATGTGGCCGTAGCAACTCCTCAACCAGAAAAGATAGCACCATCGTGCTTAGGCTCATTGGATGTGTATTGATAAGTGATATTTATATACATTAGATACCTTTCAGTTCAAAAAGCTTATCAGTTTTTCATTTCTTAATACTGAATTGATTATGAAACTGAAGTATAACGTTTGCATTTTTCTATCTCCTTTCCAGGTGTTAATCTTAGAAACAACAAAAGAATACGTCCCGTCTTACGTGAATGTCAACATGGGCGCTGAGCAGAAATCTGTAGAGATCCTCAACCTGTGTCTGGAGGCTATGCGCGGCCGGTGTCGGCAGGTGCATCGGTGGTTGTTCACATCCGATATGATAAGAAGCTACAGGTAACAACAGCTCCAAAATTGTCTATTGTATAGCAAACTGTTTCCATAAACCAGATGACTGGTAAACTATGCAATTTTTAAATCACTGCCCTAGTGTCTGCGGCCTTTACATTCCGTCTCATGTAATTTGTCGCTGAAATAGGCTACAATGACTGCGCGGTAGTAAATCTCATAATAAAATAGTATGCCACGCGCATCGGAAAGCCGGTTTTCAGAACGACGAACTTACTTTTAAGTTGAAATTATCAACCAGATTTTCAAACGCGATAATTCGAGAATGATCCCAAAAACATGATTTAATTATATTTCTATTTTCCATGTTACAACCTAATTTGTTATTTTATTCCAGTTTATACAAACGCGATGAGCGCTGCCTATTCCTGTACGTCAGCGAGAACTCGGATGACTTCCAAATCTTCCTGCCGTCGCAAGCGTGTCGGCAACGTCTACACGACCTATTGGGAGAACTCACGGCTGACCATGAGAAAGTCACGGATTTAGACACTAGTGTCATGCAGGATCAGCTCAAGGTATGAAACAGTATTTTATACTAATAGTAACATAATTAAGACGCAAAACGCTTATGTTATCAGTAATGGGCTTGCGCAGTGGTTTATATCCCTCTCACAAATTGTTACGATTATGATAAAAGCAGAATGCCATAAATGATGACCGCCTCCACTCTGGAATGCATTCAACACTTTGGGGCATTTAAACTAAGATTACTCGATATTCATTCACCATATTAGGTACAATGAAATAAAACATCCTTCTTCTGTCCCCAGTTCGAATACGAGTTAGACGACAACAACAAACGCGTGGTCCTCGGCAAGGGAACATACGGCATAGTGTACGCGGCCAGAGACCTCAACACACAAGTGCGCATCGCCGTCAAGGAGATCCCAGAGAGGAACCTCGGAGACGTGCAGCCCTTACACGAGGAGATCTTGTTGCACTCGCAGCTACGCCATCGGAATATTGTTCAGGTAAGAACAGCTTACAGCCTCCCACTAGGTGGACCGATGACCTGGTGAAGGTTGCGTGAACCCGCTGGATGCGAGACGCGCGGGACCGGTCAATGTGGCGACACCTGAGGAGGCCTATGTCCAGCAGTATACGATTTTCGGCTGAAATGATGATGAGGAAGAACAGCTTCTTTCCTTACTTGTATTAGATCTTATCATCGCTTGACGATATGAACTAATAGCGAATCTTACGGCAAGTTGAGCCAGATGGTCCCATGTTGGTCAAAGAGCAACGAATTTAATGGACAGGCAATCTGACTGGAACGGTAATGAAGTACAATGCGCACGCGCAACGCAAAAAAAATCTTGGAAATAACTACATGTTTTACAAGAAGTAAAGACTACCATTTTTAGGATTCCTTGCCCAAAGGGTAAAAACGGGACCCTATTACTAAGACACCGCGGTCCGTCTAAAAACAATAAAATAAATATTTAAATGCATCCCATACAACAAGCGTGATTTTTTGCCGTTTTTTGCAATAATGGTACGGAAACCTTCGTGCGCGAGTCCGGCTCGCACTTGGCCGGTGTTTTTAGCTATGATATTCTACATCCCAATATTTAATATCAAGATGCGCTATGCAGTCAGATAATGGTGGCCATTATTTAGAAACCCCGCAAAAAAAAATATCGGTCGATAGTTTGGTCGGGCCTTTAATCAGCACGAGTAATTAGGCAAGTGCGCACATTACAACGATTTGAATGAATGTAATTTTCAATCCAAACCATCCAATCAAACAATATGGCGATAAAAGTCTGTGGTTTTCGGGTACTCTTAATGTTGACAAAATTTAAATGAAAACTAACCTAACTCCATTTTATTTTCAGTACTTAGGTTCGATATCAGAGGACAACTACTTCAAAATCTTCATGGAGCAAGTGCCGGGAGGATCACTCTCTGCATTGTTACGATCAAAATGGGGACCGCTCAAAGAGAACGAGGCTACTATTGCGTATTATACGAAACAAATTCTAGAAGGTTAGTGTAGTGATGATAATAATTTGTACTATCATTTTTTCATTATAAAACAGTAGTCCAGAGACAGCATTTGAAAGTGAGTGCCCCTTTGTTTGTTGTTAAACTTCTTTTGCGATTCAAACATTCTTTGGTAGGTTTGTTAAAGAGACTCGAAAGTAACCGTGAAGTGAAATCATTGAAGGTCATCTTCAGAAAAATGCTTTGTATCTCTGCGTTCTTTATTCAACAGACAAAAAAAAATTTTGCCGAATGGCTTTTACGCGCGTATGCTCAGAATATGGCCTAGAATAGGTTTTTTTTTAGTTATACCTAGAGTTTTCGTCCTCAAATCTACTGATCTGAAACTATACCTTTGCGTTGTTACCACCTACAAAAAGGTGTTTAGTTTATTAGCAGATACTTTATTTTCCACGTGTCACACAGAAGAGACTAGGGCCGGATTTCTCACCGCTAAATTATCGCAGAATTAATATGACAAATTGTCAAGCACGCATTATCAGCTGGGATTGGTTGAATAAATTTTCAATAGCCAATCATAGCAGATAAACGGCTATAATTCGTTTATTACGTTAACAGTCCGATAATCGATTGTTGAGGAACCGCGGGTAAGGCAACTACTTGTCAAAATTGACAGATTGATTTGCCGTGTATGAGTAAAAATGTTACTGGGTCAGACTGAATACGGTCGTCTAAGGGATTCTATGCCCATCTGTGAACTCTTGACAGATTAGACCTGCTTCATTGATGCTTTTGATCACTATTTTAGTCATTTGTAATTTCTTAAACCCAAAGAATATTAATAGCAGCGTAAAGATAAATATGTAGAAACAGGTGCCATATTTTTATATTTAAAATAGGCTCGCGCTTGACCACTACCTCACTTTAGCATATTAAAATATGCTAATGCCCAGTTTTTTGATCGGTAGTTAACTCAAACAATGGTTAAATCTGTTAACAAAAACCCCGGTTAGAGCAGTGGGAGTATCATAGCCTGATTATTATATTACGCTTATGCTTTATTCTTCCAGGTCTCAAATACCTCCACGACCAAAAGATTGTCCACCGCGACATAAAAGGCGACAACGTCCTAGTCAACACATACAGTGGCGTAGTCAAGATATCTGACTTCGGCACGTCCAAGCGACTGGCTGGGCTGTGTCCATCTACCGAGACATTTGCAGGCACACTACAGTATATGGCGCCTGAGGTCATTGATAAGGGACAGCGGGGTTATGGAGCACCGGTAAGTGATTTTTCACTATCATTGTAGTGTTGTCTCAACTATGTCGCAATCGGCCTCCTGTCAATCAAGATGCAGCTGAATGCCAGTATTTTACAGTGGAGTTAGCTTATCTGACGTCCACAAACCAGTTGCTAGGTAACACAATATCCTGTCTGGGTCGCGGATAAATATGAAAGAGAGTTACCGCGGCCCTGGCACAAACAACTGAAGGAATACAGGTGGGTTTTAGTCAGTAAAAGTCTGACACGCCCTCCCGCTTCACCCAGAGCGGGAGAAGTCATTGGATGATTTCCCAAACAAAAAAAAAACAAAAATTGTATATAGCCCTCGCCAAACTTCTGGGCCGCCCTGAAGTTGGCTTGCCGCATGCGTGAGGCACGAAACGGTACTGTTTTTGTATGATATTTACTACAGCGCAGCCATTGTAGCCAACTTCAGGGCGGCCAAAATGTTTGGCGAGAACTATACCTATCGTTAATTACTTGACGATTAATTCGTATAAACGTACAGTACAAACATTTTCTTAATGTCCTTCGACAAACTTCGTGTTTCGTCAGTCGTCGGATTTCT
Organism: Orthosia gracilis; assembly: GCA_947562075.1. Classification (NCBI taxonomy): domain Eukaryota; kingdom Metazoa; phylum Arthropoda; class Insecta; order Lepidoptera; family Noctuidae; genus Orthosia; species Orthosia gracilis. Next base: position 34,427,357 of record OX387266.1, read on the forward strand.
ATCAGTTGCCCTTTGCGCTTGGTGCAGACCGGACGCTCTCAATCAACTTGGAAGTATATAGAGTTGTTAATTCTCTTTTAACTTATTTATTTTTTAAACGGGAAGAAAGCTGCTATTTTTACAGCTATATTTCACACAGAAAGCAAAACAAAACAACAATAAAGTACGTATACTCCATTTCCATTAGACGTTTATTTTAGCCTATTTTACAGCCTGTTCAACCGATTTTGACTTCTATTGCGTTAGTGATACAACAAATGGTAGCTGTAGTAAACAGTTGGTTTTGGTAACAGGTTTATGCTTTTATGTCATCCTTATGTTTACGGGATAGAACTCAAAATCGGTTGAACGGACTGTAAAAAGATTTGGAAACGTATCTAATTATTATTATCAAATGGAGTTTAGTTCTGAATTCAAATGATTATACACGATAAATCTTATTAGATTTATCGTGTATAATAATTTGAATTGATGGATATGAAAATTAGCATTCGTTTGTATTCGGAAATGCGATGATTTCCAAGGGATATTAAGAAAATAGTTGTACTGCAAAGTGGCTTAGTAAAGATCCCAGACTTCGGCACGTCCAAATGCCTGGACGGACTGTGTCCGTCTACCGAGACGTTTGCGGGCACACATTAGTGGGTATATGGCGCCTGAGGTTATTGATATGGGACAGAGGGATTATGTAGCAACTTTAGGTACTCTTATGAAAGAATTTAGAGCAATAATATAGTCCGACACCATGGTGATCTAACTACGGTTTCGCTGCCAAAACCAATCGGACAAATCGTGAGATACCTAAGATAACGTTGTATAATACGTTTTCTTGGTTTCGTGAACATGACGCCGGCACCAGGGTGTAGCAGCACAATATTTCTTTTAGGACCAGCACATCAGCGGACGGCACGACAGAACATTAGAAAATCGCATGCCTTATCTTGCTCCGACACACGGTAGAGTTTATTTCACTTGATAAGGCGTCTCAAGTGTCCACTTGATATCTCTTGAGATATAAATGCAATTATTTATTTACCCACTTATTCATATCGATTGTGTCTGACAAGTATCAACATAATTATTTATTATGATTATTTGAGCTGTCCCTCGCGGCTTCGCGCCCGTCAACTGGCTACCTACCTACCTACATACCCACCTAACCCACCTACCTAAGTTCCTACCTACTAACTTACCTACTTACCCTACCCTACCAACCTACCAATTTGTTAAACTATTTGAATAAGAATTAGTTTTTGAGTTTATTTGTTACAAACATACAAATCTTTACTCTTTGTAATATTAGTGGAGATTGCAAAATTTTGACTGACTTGTGTTTTTCCAGGCTGACATTTGGTCGCTAGGTTGCACAGTGGTTGAGATGGCAACAGGAAACCCGCCTTTCATCGAACTAGGATCTCCACAGGCAGCTGTTTTCAAGGTATGCACACTATTCATCTAACATTGACAATTGTAGTACGGAAATGACTGCAACGAAATATCTGCAATGGAACTCATACTAAAACAATGCCACAAAAATTCAATCAAAGCATCATCTGATCCGGTCTAGACAGAAATTACTAGTTCTAATGAGGACATTCAGTTATTTCGATGGTTTTTAACTCATTCTGCACATTTCTACATTATTTCGGCGACGCATCTCGCTGTGTCAGAGGATCAGGGCTCCACCTGGTTATTTTTAACTAAATAAATATTAAATTTGAAAATTATCATAATCACTATAGGTGGGATACTACAAGATGCATCCAGAAATCCCGAGTGAGCTATCAGCTAAAGCTAAGAGCTTCATACTGCGCTGCTTCATACCTGAACCGGAACATCGCGCCACCGCAGCCGAACTATTGGAGGATCCCTTCCTTTGCGAGTATGTATCTTAAATTATTTTGACTTTATTATTATTTATTTATTATATTCTTTATTGTACACCACAAAAATATATATACAGGACAAAAATCATAAAAGCAAGTGTATAATGGGCGGTCTTATCGCACAGGGCAATCTCTTACAGACAACCTTTGGATGGACGGAACGTGAGGAGAGGAATTTAGGGTTGTCAGTGTACAACATATCTTAAATAATAAAACTTAGGCATAATAACATAAAACACATACATACAATAACACATAATATACTAATAAATAACAAAAATATCAAAGAGAAAGGAGACTTGGAAGTCTCCTTGAAGTAGTTTGATAGAACTGAAGTTCTATGGTTCAATAAAGCAAAAGGAGTATCTTAGTGGTTGGCGTTCTGTAGTTTCTGATTTTATGTATGTATAGTTTAATGTTAACCAAGAAAAACCGTGATTATACTGATGACCATTTATTTAATCCGTAAAAAGTCATGAACCCAATCTGTTATATTTACCTACCTAAAAACTTTTATGTGGAGGTCAGACAGGAAATCGCTCCATGTAAAATGCTGATAGTCAGCTGCATCCGATTAACGATCCCAAATATACTCTTCCCAACATGAAGGTACAATATTTAATAACAAAGCACTAACAGCTCATACACCTGACAGTAGGAGTGAACATTTTAGGTTTGCTCTAATCTAATCTACTAGTAGCTTCTACCTTGGATATTTTATGTTCTCAAACTATTTTTCATCTGTATAGTTCTCGCCAAACTTCTTGGCCGCCCTGCGCAGCCATTGTAGCCAACTTCAGAGCGGCCAAGAAGTTTGGCAAGAAGTAAAACAACTTAGTTAAATCGATTTACAACCAATATAACATTCTATATGGATTTCATAATAGTTTTTGTTGTTGAGTAGAGAGTAATCCTAAAAAAATCTGTTGTACTTTGTTAGTAAATATTGTATCTTCAAAATGGATGGAGTATATGTTAAGTAAGGACTAGGCAGAACCTAACAAGAAAACAATCGGCGATAATTTATAATGATCTTCTACTTAAATGATTTATGCTAATTGACATGAAGTGCGGTATTCGGCTATATTAGTATATGGAGCCGAGCACAAAATTCTTTGGAAACTAAGTAAAAGATAGTTGTTTACATCCTTCTTTTTTTTATACATAAGCTAAGTAATACCGATTTGGTGTGATTATTATGTAAATATAAGACGTTTATTTGCAAGCGTCCGACGATTCGTGCGTTCCGCTCAATCGTCGCCGATCAAGTGAGTACGAAGGCGACTCATGCGCAGATATTTTCTTACAGTTATTTTAATCAATACTTGCTATTTTAATTAATTCTTATGATTTGTAAGCTGTGGATTATTTAATTAAGTAGTTGCTAATGTATCCTATTGTGATTATATGTGAAAGTATTTTGGATGTTATTTAATTACGTAGATATTTGTCTTTATTTGTAGCATTGGGTAGTTTCATTCGTACTGTTTTACAATTATGTCCATGTACGTGCTGTCTCTATAATTTGCTAGAAATGTTCCCTTTAGTCTCTTAGTATAGAACCTTACCTCGCAAACTAGATGATTCTTACATCCATTCCTATATTCTTTCATCGTCGCTAAATCAATAATACTTCAAAAAATAAAAAAACTCATCTAAATAATAATATATTTCTTTTTTTTTATATTTTGTATACCCTCACTTCTTATTATTATTTCTCATATATTACAGAAAGAAAAAACCATCAAGTCGTCTAGGCAGTAACATGGACTACAGCAGAAGCATATCAGTGCCCGCTGATAAGGCAAGACCAGTCACCGCCCAAAAGAAAATCTCTGAGCCCAGCATGTGCAATCTGCCCAGCTCTCCGGAAATCGAGTAAGTGAAACATGACGTTTATAGCATATTGAAGGATGTTTTAGAGTTTGCAACGCATGGTATTTAAATGACCTAGAATTTTAAATAAAAATGTAATCCTGTTCGATACGTTCGTTGCTGTTGGTTTGTGTGTCTAGTTTTGTAGAAGTGGCTAGATGGAGCTGGCTCACTATTTTTAACTTGCCCCGTACGGGCTATCCGTTTTCCGAATGGCTATTGAAAGATAAAATAATAACAATAATTTAATCTTTATTGATCATTATAAGTATCGCAGTACATGGGTATAAAATGTATACATGGTAAAATTACAGATTTGCTACAATTATAGTTGGTGCAGTACTGTTCTCCTTAATAGGTTACTGTATAACCTGTATGTAGGAGTGACAGTTCATTAGCTATAATGTGATTTTTAATTTCGTAGATCAAACTGACATTTGGGGGGCTGTCACTTTATCGTTACATAAAAATAGTGTCGTATCCTGACTATACCGTGTGATCGAAAGTTAATCGAAAATCGAAGTAGATCGAAAATGAAACGATTTCACGCCAAAAGAATTATGTTTGTTAAGAAACTACCGGCCCTTATTTAGTTTCTACTAATTTATATTAGACTTTATTTTATCGATCGCATTTATTATATTGTTGATTTCATATTTAACACAATAAAAGTGCATGTACTATGTCTATGAATACTGTTATATTTAAATATGTTACGATTATTATACATAAAACATTTATTTACAACAATTATTAAAATTAAATTGAGGAATCATGTCTCATCGATTCGATGAATCACTTATGATTGAGCCTTACCTACAACACTATGCTTCAAGCTTGCAACATTTAAAAAAAATACGGTCATTGGCAGCTGTCAGTTTAGTCTACGAAATTTAAAATCACAGTACAATAGATTTTCAAATTCCTGTGGATGAATGAAATAACAATAGCCAATCAAGACGTTTGACTATCTGTCAGGCGAATTCTCTCAAACACGACCCTCTGACCGTCCGTCATACTAAGTGTAGTAAAATGATTTTTATTACAAGTTGTCTGAACAATTAACTGGGTTTCAGAACTTATTTAATTCCCTAACCTTGTCCAAATCTTTTTTATATAGTGACCGAGCAAGTTTACTAAATTTAAATTAAAAGGTAGTAAAAACTGCGCCCACAAACTCAACCGCAGCGAGCATATTAAAAGCATGTCTTTAGAAATAAACATTTGATTTTTATGCAGCGTTTTTTACATGTTCCACGTTGTGTGATGTTCTCATGTCATCATACATAATTATGGTGAGAGGGAGCTTATGTATTGGGAGAGGCCATACTTTAACAACTATGTTAAATGTTGTATTAAGTTTTACATGAAACAAATTGGCATACATAAACTCATTCACACTCAAAGTACATGATGAATAGCGATACATTGTTGTGATGCGGGATTTTCTGTTTTAAAGGTGTTGGAACATCATACTTTAAGTGTGATATCTGATTTTAACAACCCCATATTTCTGCAAAGTAATTTCTTACCCCTCTCTATTTGGCCGGCCGAGTCGGCTAACAAGCAAATGATAAGAAGTAATGGTTAGTCGAAAAATATTTTTGCAATAAATTGTAAATACTGTTCAGATAAGGAATATTTGTATGCTATCCAATCAAAACGGATATCTAATGCTGGATGATGTCTGTTGTCTTATAAGCGCCTTTACCCTAGATAACTAAGCTATGTTTTGGAGTTACGAAGTAACTAAACATTTGTCGAGTGGACTACGTCTAAAAATTCAAATATCATTAATACCGCTTATTATTATTTTTATTAGAAACAGAATACACAAATAAATTTTATCATCATCATTGAGAGTAACGGGACAGTTAATAAAAATATTTTTTTGATCTGTTGATATAGTTGCAGGTCTATTAAATAAGGTGACGATTTTGTCTTTACTATGTTTTAAATAAAAGAGAATCCATTTTCATCGAAAACTCTAAGAATGGGACATTAATTTAGCCATATTTTTCATGTCAATTGACATAAGTTATCAAAATATCTTTACAGATAAGTTTTTTTTTATCTTAATTCGGAAGGTAGAGGAAGAACTGAGATCTTAGGATACCGGGAAGTTAGCAAATTCGACTTTTGTAGAGAGATGCGTAGGCGAGCAGACGAATGTTTAGTTATTAGGGGTTAATAAATGGATAACCACAATGATCAATAGATACCTTTTTTGATAGAAAACCTCGCGTCACAAGATACCAAATTTTCAAAAAACTTTTAAACATAAAAGTATCACTCACGGTCACACTTTTACGAAGCAGTCACACAACAACAAAAAAACCTTAACATTTGACGTGACGTGTCAATAACACATGTCATAACATTGTCGATGCTTGGCACCTAAGCGTGTTTTTCCATTTGTTCCCTGCAAGGGTGAAAACGATCCGGTCTAATCCAACAATCACTAGGACAGCGTCGTCGATGCTCTCACCAATACTGATATACCCACCGGACTTGTCCAATAGCAGGTAACAATCACCTTTTTATAAACGCACCTTTTTGATGTTCCAAATTCATAGAATACTTTATTTTTTTTCGATCGAAATTGTTTGCACTGGCGTTCTTAATTTGAAATTCTTGAGATACATTTTAATATTAATGAGACATCTCAAAGTTGTCTCTGGTGCTATACTTCTTTCGTGTTGGCCATTGGCGGGGTGACCACTTACAATCAGGAGAGCCACCTGTTTTGCCACCTATATAATAAAAAGCTATTGTGGTATAAAATAAGATGTACTGTACATACAATTTTATATAATTATCTGTAATTAATTATATAATTCCTCATTATATTCTGTTTAAGTGTATGTGCACGATGTTAGTTTAAATGATTGCATAAAAGCATGAAACGGAAATAAAATATACTACAGTAGACCTAGTGAATAGTATTAGTTCTATGAAATATACTGTCTGGAGTAAAATATTGCATTCTATGAAAATACATCACGTTGTAAGTAATTACGCATTATAGCAAACAAGTAGCGCGCACATTGCTTTAAATGTTTTTCATCTCTATCTTAATGAGATGCTTATAAGAATGGCCGTAGTTCTCCTAAAGTACTGAAGAATTAAGTAATTTGACACTAATAAGGGTCCAATTCCTAAAAAAAATACTTCTTAAAAGCAACTTAAAAGAACAGTATTATAAATTTTATCAATCATAGCCCTGTTTTGTAAATGTTGCAAAATATATTTAAGTTGCGCCATTTATTCTATTCATTTATATTTAGTTTGTAGTATTTAATATATTGCAGCACTCTTGCCAAGTTCAAGTACTTATACATATTTTCCAACAATTACAATTCAAGGCATACAATATCAATCAGTGGTTTTTGCTCAGATCAATCTTATCAATCAGAATTCGTGTAAATACTCAAACTTTACTAACGCTTTTTCAATCTAACTTGATATTGAGAACTAATCCCACTTTGTATACCTCACTGTCTATCCTAACGAAAACGTTGATCAGTTTTGGACTATATGTAACAACAAAACTCTTTACTGTACCAAGGCGTACATATGGCAATCGAGCTTTAGAATGCGAATCGAAAGCTCTACAATGCTCAACTTTTAGAAAAACTCATTAACTAAATCATATTAACCTGTGTGTATTTATTGTCTACACTTGTCTTGTGTGTATTTTGCTGTTGATTCGTAATTTTGGTTCTAAATATGGTCAAGGTTTTCATAGGTAAACTGTACAAGTTATATTGCTGATAATTAGTAACTGAACATTTGATGTAGGGCACATAATGATTTGTTGACATTCTAGTACTATGCCCAACACGCCGTCGACTGATGAGATGGAAGGCAGTGATACGCTGCTGAATCGCAGGAGTTCGTCTGGTGGCCTGCTTTCACCTGAGGTAAGTCTTTAAAACTTCACTATTCGGTTAGCAACAGATACTTAGCGACTGATGTACTTACTAAACGTAAGCTGGTACAGATTTGGAAAAAATAACGGGTTACCATAGAGAATAAGCTTCGAGGTTCGAGAAAATCATAATCCAAAACTCGAGCAGGCAACTAGTTAATAGTATGCAATTCTGACTTAGGGCCGATTTCACCAATTAAACTAATCGCGATTAGTTAATTTTTTTTATTTATTTAGTATACGCTCGCGCTTGACCACTATCTCAGCTGATGGTAAGCGACGATGATTTTAACTAAACTCAGTTTAAACAAATATAGCTTTCTGATATGTTGAGACCGCTGAGAAACTATCAATCGGAACGCTGTATTTGCATAAACTGAGTTTAGTTGAACTAATCGCGAATTTTTTCATTGGGGAAATCGGCCCTTAATATGCCATGATATCCAGTCACAATTATAAAATTTCTTCTTTTGAATCGCGTGAGAAAAGCTAACGCCTTTTTATTATTAGATGTATGTAAGGTGTTACAGTGACCCAAGTTAGGTGATCGTGTACCACCATCCTTCAAGGCCTCCTATTACCTTGGCTGTAAACTATAAATCACAAAAACATAATACTTTCTAGGTGGACATGCCAAACGCACCTCGTTGTTCAATAGACGGGCCCGAACACGACGGCTTCTATCTACTAAAGAAGGACTCCCAACGAAGACTGACGCTGTCCCGTGTGCTGGAGCAAGACAGCGAGAAGATTTGCTCCAAGTGGATGCTCAGTATACACCAGGATTTTGGGACTACTGTGCTGACTATGGTAACGTATTTTCCGGTGTGATAATATGTTATTTTAAAAGAAAATAACGCTTATATTTAGGAGACGGAGATGTTGAGACGATCTCACATAAAGATTCAAGTATATTATATCAAGTATTGCTATACAAAAGTCGGTTACGATACAAAAAGTGATCAAAAGCGTGACATCAGTGGTCTGTTACTAAGACCATTAAACGGAGAAAGATGTTTCCTTCATAGAAGAAACCAGACCCATTTTACGACTTTTTTCACTGCATCGGGATTGTTCCTCATAAATATATGCCATTTCAATGTATCCGCTGGTACCTGTAACCATCCGGCAATTGTGAAACAGACCGTTGTTGTTTTCAAGTATAGTTCTCGCAAGACTTCTTGGCCGCCCTGAAGTTGGCTACAATGGTTGCGCAGTAGTAAATCTCAAACAAAAACAGTACCGCGTCATGCCTTGCACATCGGAAAGCCTACTTCTTGATGGCTAAGAAGTTTGGCGAGAAACATTGTAACCGACCATCATTCCCATGCGTTAATTGAAAAAAAACATACTACCATTAAATACAACATTCAGATGTAAAGTCCTTTTCACAGAGCCACCTCGAAATGCTCCGCTGCGCCCTCAAAGAATACATAATGGATCAAAACAGGAACGTCATAGAACAAGCCATAATAACTTTAAAAGAAGAACTGGATTTTGATTCGAACGCCATCAATGAATTACATTCAGCCATCTACATGTTCCAAGAGGCTGTGAACGCGGTGTTGAGGATGCATAGCATAAAACCACATTGGATGTTCGCTTTGGATAACTTAGTGAGGAATGCAGTACAGGCTGCTATTACTGTTTTGTCGCCAGGTAAATATGTATTTTTTTATTTGTGTAATGGTTTAGGGTACCTAACTTATTATTAGCAGCTGTTAATGGTTCTGCTAAACATTTTTTTTTAATCAGAGGGAAAACAAACCGAAGAAAATACTGCTAATCCGTTTATTTAATGAATTACATCAAATTGTATCCTAATGTTGTAGCTCTCAATCTCAGAATCCAATTTCTGTTTCTCATAAATACAGCCATTTATTTTACCAGGAACCCTTAAAACAGGGCAATTGAAAGCAGTGTTTTAAGAACTTCCCACTTTTATCTAATTTTTAAATGATTGTTGATGGTGCATCTTTTGGATTTATTTGATATGCTGTGATGATAATGACCCTTATTATTATATTTAACAAATAATTTATGCCCTTCTCAGATGATAATAACTCGATTTCATCTGATTTCTGGATTCTGGAAATCGACACGTTTTGGGACTACTATAGAGATATTGGTAAAATCATAGTCATCTGTACTGTCCTCGTATTCTAACAGAGTGTCAAACTCATGTTAACTTATTTAATTGGCCAATAAACAATGACCAATCAAATAAATCACTAGAAAATTAGCTCCTTAGAGGTGCGTTCCACTAAGCACTCACGACAATCACGCTCACGACCACGGTTTTTCCCGTTCCACGTGTTGCCGAGTGTTACAATTGTAAACTCAAGTGGAAATGGATTATGGGGCATTTTGGGTGTTGATACAAACGGCGAGTTTGAAAAATAACGCGAAAGCTTAAAGAGGTTACAATTTGAAAGCCTGACCAATAAAATTTAATAATTTATTGGTTAACTTGATTTATATGAAAAAAGAAATATAATTTAAAATTTAATAACTTTTTAAATTTAGTGGAATATTTAATTAATATACGTTTAAATATAATGAAAATTTCTTTTACGGCGACAGTTTAATAAATGTTAGTGCATCGTAATAATGCTCCGGAAAGTATTAGGTCATCCAGAAAGTCTTCGTTTTATTTAGATTTTCAAAAAATACATTAAATTGTTAGCATGAGATGCTTTAATTTAGTTCGTAATGACCGTGGTTTCACATTGGATCAGAGCGACATTGACATTGTCAAAATAGCGCTAAATATATCAACGCTCACTTCGACCCACCACCTCATACGATGGGTTCTCGTGAGCGTTGCGTGAACATAAGTAATGACGTCATTAGTGACGTTTTCGCCGCGACCACAGCGATCGTAGTCATCATGTGGAACGGCTGAAGGAGCGTTCTAGGCGTTGTGAACGCTAAGTGAAAAGCATCCTAGGGTGTACCTTAGAAAGTGAAACAGAACCCTATAAAATCACTTTGTCCGTCTGTCACAGAAGTGTTTTGTGTTGATTAGAATTTAATGAATAGAATAGAAACCAATTGCATACATTGTTGATGTTAAAACCATAAAAACACGTGTACATTTCCAATATCCATTGTATAAACCGCCGATTAGTGATCGAAGGCCAATAGGGGCAACACTTTGTATACTGTGTTGAGAATTGTAATTTTATTTAAATTCTCAGTTCCTTTCAAATGTGTATGTATCTGATGTTGATGGATCACTTTCAGTAAACATGAAACAATACCAGAAAATTTTTTTTGGGCGCGTGACCGAAATTAGAACGGACGTCGAGATCTTTTTTTTATCTACAATTTCACAAAATATCGCAGAAGCCAAAAACGTAACAGCGCCCCCTGTAAATAAACTCATAAATAAATAAATAAACTTCGCGAACTTGGCTTACACACTGCCGTGTGTCTAGATACACACTAGTTATAGTTGTCGCAGCGGATCTTCGTGTCTCTGAAGTTGGCTCTGCAAACCATTGCGCAAGAAACAGTTTGTCATCGAGTATACTGCATACAGTAAGCGAGATAGGACGATGCGACATACGTAAGCGAGTGAAAGAGGCAGATATACAATGTGATCTCCTACGTCAACATTGACACAAATAAGTTATTTATTAAAAAAATATGTTTTTATAACAAGCTTTTTTCGTATTCTTCTCAGCAAACCCTTTCATTTGATACCCATATCATGGCAGTGCATAAATTACTAGACCGCCATCTTGGGCCGTCCGCCCTATTTGATTTAAAAAAACGTCACTTAGCTAAACACGGATTGTCATCCACTATACGAAAAATGAAAAATTTCACTTTCGCTTGTTTTTCATTTTCGTGTATGAAAAATTTCACCTTAATCGGTGGAGGATAACTGCTTTAAAATTCAGTTGCAAGATTTGACCCGAACACACTTACGTACATACATGCATACACTACAAGTTAAATAAAAGCTTGTAAAATAGCAACTGCACAGGGTCTTATAGCCAACTTCAGAGACACAAAGATCCACTGTGACTATTATACACACTATAAACAAAATGTTCTATTCTGCAGAGCTTGGTGCGAACTTAGCGGGTCAGGATGGACGACGCGGTGGCGCGGGCGTTGCACAGGACGTTACTCCATCTGCCATGTCCTCTACTAACTCAGCTAGAGACACACACGCTCTGCATGCTTTGAGACATGAGAACCAAAAGTAAGTACAAATATGAATATTTCAGACCATCTCTTAAATGTTTGAAACTCGATCGATGCTTGTTTGTGTAAAGGCAAAGGGGCTCATATTCTTCAGTGACTTTATGATCCGATGTAGCAAGCGATGGGCCTAGATTGTATAGGGCCGTTATTGTTGAACAAATAGCCAGGAACATTTCTGCCACGGCAAACTCCTTTTCCATTATTCGGCACAGTGGTCAAACCACGGACATAAATCTAACTAGATAACGCAAGTCCATCTGTATGAAAACCAAGCGTACCACTTTTTCACATACATTTCCAATGCCTCGGCCAACTTTTTCTATACAGTCTCTACGGCTCAATATAGCTTATGTAGGCATTTTTCTAGATTTCGATGGATTTCCGGTCCCGATAATTTTCAAAGTACGATCATTGATCGTAATTTTACGCCGTTTTTTGGCACGCGAAGTACATTCAATCGCGTCATCTAGTTAGATTTTATATCTGTGGGTCAAACCAACAGGTCTCGATATCTTACAGTTGCAATAGATCAATGCTGCCACGCTGATGACTAGCTAAAACTATTTGCTATAATTCTAGATTACATCAAGAACTTGTAGAAAGTTACCAACAGTATCAGAGCCTTTTGCGACAAATGCTGGAAGAGCAGAAGTTGCACACGATGATACTTAGAGAAATTGTTGACAAAAAGTCGCGGTAAGTTAATAGCTTCTTTCAACTTAAGGTTTTGAATACAATATTGAGATAATTCTTAAACATCTATTTATTTATATAAACTTTACTATACACCTGATCAAACAAAAACAAAGGAAACTAAAAAAAAGACAACGGCCGGCCAAATCGCATTCCGCGACCTCTTTCAGGCAGATGCCTGAAAGAGGACATTACAAGATTGTAATGGACAAAAATAACATTAAAACGTAATGTTAAAGAAAAGCAGACAAAAAATGCAATCTAAGTAAAACTTTATCTCATGTTATATAAATATATTTACAGATAATATATATACAATTAAATATTTTTTATTATTATAACAATCAATCTAGGGGTATTTAAGTCAAGAGTGAATAGGTTACTTCTAGACAAGCGTGCTTCACCGTCGACCACAGCATCGCGTACCATCAGGTGAGATAGTGGTCAAGCGCGAGCCTATAGACAATAAAAAAAAAAAGAAAAAATAACAAAACAAATTTATATACAAAGGGGAGAAGGAAGCTTTTAAGTTTGTCGATTCTTCGCGTGACCAGAGGGCTGGCCTTTTCTTCAGCCAGAGAATCAGCATTTCCATTCAACGTGGCAATGCTGCTAGCGTTCTGGGCACGTTTCCCATTGACATCAATGTGGACGAATTTTTTGATGCGCAATGAGCCCTTTTCCCTCTCCTCTTTGTATATAAGTTTATCTTAGTTTAGTCTTTTTACAAGTCACTCATTAATCACTGTGGTTTGATCTTATGTTACCAATTGTAACTAGCCTACAGAAATAGAAACCGAAAGTAATACAGGTCGATTCATACTTAATGGGGCTGTGATGAGCACGGCCCGCTACTCAATACCCAGCCCTTAACTACACTGTCACGTAAATTTCGTAGTGGTCCGAGCAAATGTTAAGTTTAAATCGAACTGCTCTTTTGGTAAACTAATACATCATTTTACAAAACGAAAATGATAATCTCATCTTCCTTACAGCAGCCCCACCCCAGAAGTATTCGCCAGCCCAAGCGAGGCTGCCTCCGAAGCTGGCGAATCGGCAGAAAATGTCGACCCCACAGAAGCTACTAGACTGCGTGACTGGGTGGCGGCTAGAGGACTGCCTAATGTGGTAGCCTCCGCGCTGCTACGCCACTGTTATATTCTGCCCGACCTTTTGATGCACGCGCAGAGGGAGGATATAGCCAGGCTTAATTTGAAGTAAGTCATCAACTGTCTCGCTTCTTTCCAACTGTTGGGTCGGCCTACACATCCGGTCAAGTCGACTAACATTCCATCCGGATGCAGCTAAATTGCAGTATTTTATATGGAGATTCTGCCTATTTTCCTTCTACTCTTCTACTGGGTAACATCTTTTGGTAAAACTGGTTGTCAGACTTTTGACTACCCACAACGACTGTTAAAAATCTACTTCCACTTGATGCTAATCATTTTTTTTTTCTATCTTTAAAAACAACGAATATTTTATTTTTATTTAACTATTTATGTACTAATTATGTAAAATAGCTTTAGAGGTGATGCTTATTTCTTATGAAATATCTTCGAGCATACCAGGTATTATACGCGAAGCAAGGGACAGAAAAGGCAAGGCGAATGTTCAGCGTAAACTTGATACGAATTGAAGTAAAGTTGTAAAAAGGAACACAACCTTGAATTGAAGTACACCTTTATTGTTAGTCGAAGATTAAAAAGAAAAACAAAATTTCTTTGATCGATGATTTACTTTCAGTATCGTAGTTGTTAACATTAATTAAGGCGAATAGTATCGCCGAATTTAATGTTGTTTGTGAAGATCCGCTACACATAGTTCTCGTTCAACTTGAAATTCAACCATAAACTCTTCCACAGAGGCGGCATCGAGCTCCGACTATGGCGCGCGATACAAGAACACCGTCTCCACAACACCACCCACCTCCGTCGAACGAGTAGCACAGAAACCGACATAGACACGAACTCTATAGTCGTCGTAGAATGCCAGCGATGTAAGGCCACCCGTCGAACACTATCCAACAACTCCTCATGTTCGAACAACCCAACCATAGTGATCAGGGACCAGGTGAATGGTGACGTAGCTGAGTACTACGGAGAGAATGGAGCCGTCAACCTTTGACTACTGCGTGGATGGTGCACTCTCCAGTGAATGGTCTCGCTAATAACGGCCAGGAGTTGTCAATATATTCTTTTGATTTGAATTTGAAATGTTTTGCACGTTTACTTTCAGCTTTATGTGTAGGGATGTTGTTATATCCACGCGGTTATGGGTCGATGCGTTTTGTGCGTCGATCATATACACCCAAACAGATGTATTTCAAATGAGATTGATTCGGCGTATCTAAATATTTTTTTATAGATTCATCGATTAACGAACTCAAGTTTAACAAGCTAATTCCACTGTTCATTTTGAGCTATGACACCCGTCTGATCGACAACGCATCGATGTCACAAAGATCGTGTGGGTAAAATATCACCCTTAGCAAACCTTAGTTACCTTCAATTTGAAGTAAATGTCGCACATTAGAATATTAGTAAGCTCAATACTAAACGTAGCAATGTGAAAAATAAATCGTTGACTAAAACTGGTCGTTTCTAGTTGTATTGGTAAAGTGATAAGCAATTTTGAGACAATATCTTACCATAAAGAAATTAGTGATTTCGCATCGTTAGTGTGTTCATTATAGTATAAAAGAAATGAGTGTGTTTGTCACAAATGTTGAATTTTATGGTCATAATAACGTTAGTGTGCTGTAGCAATAATAATCAAAAATAACACACGTAGACCCAGTATCTGGAACAAAAGAAATAGTAACAAATAGTCAAACGCGCTACTCGATTTGTATAGATAGTTCAACTCATCTTTGCGCGCGGCGCTTTGTGTGGGAAAGCATGTTTGGGTAGCTGTTTGTTCAGACGACGACTGCCGCATCACTGCCACACAAATGTATCATTACAAGCGCACGCACACATGTCGCTGCGCGCACAAGTGAGTTGAACTATCTACAAGAATTATAATAAATTTCCAACAGCCAAAAGTATCACATGACTTGCGTTTATTTTGTGACGCGCGTTGGTTAATTTCTTTCCAGAAACTGAGGGTAGTTTTGCAATTTAAAAATGTAGTATTTTCATCTGTTAAAATTGCTGTTGCTGTTAAAAACTAAATAACAATGCTTGAGGCCTTGAGTGTATCATCCGAATAACTCTCATGTAAATATAGCTTCGTATTTATATTAATGTTACTAGTCTCTGTAAATATTATCATTTCTTTAATAAGCATAATATTAAGATACGCTGCGGAGTTTTTTTTAGTATAAGCCGATCGAGAAAATTAGAAAACTGGATGGAATCAAGTGATCGCATTATCAACTGTTGACCATAGTGAGCGCGGGTCCAGAATTCGATTCCTAAGTCGGGCAAAGTGATATTGGGTTTTTCCATTAGAAATTCTTAGTTGTCTGCCGCAGTTAGATAGTGCGCCAGCTTAATGGAATTCGCTCGCACTTTACTGCATTTGAAATAAAATTATAAATTTTTACAACCCCTTTTTACTGTCCGTTCAACCGATTTTGAGTTCTATCCCGAAATGTAAGGATGGCATAAAAAGCATAAACTTGTTACCAATACTTACGGTATAATACAGCTGTCATTTGTCATATCACCAACGTAATAGAAGTCAAAATCGGTTGAACAGGCTGTAAAATGGGATTATTTAAATGTCTAATATTATCTCAAACTGAGTAAAATTAGATGGGACTTAATTAAACATAACGGGTGGAATGAAGGTTTATGATATAAGTTTAGCAACATCGTCGCCGAGTTGCCAGCCTGTCGGTTTTTTATCGATTACATGTCGGGGAGTTTGTGATGGATCTGCACAATTTGATTCCGCCTAGCCCTTTCCATCATCGGACTACAAGGCGAACGGCATTGCGTCATCGGTACATGGACGTCCCACCCATACGCACAAAGCGTTTTGGGAATACTTTTATTGTGCGAACGGCTAAGGAGGGGATTCCTTGCTGAAGTCTGTATTTCCTGATAGCTACAACCTGGGAATCTTTAAGTCAAAAGTGAATAGGTTACTTCTCGGCAAGTAGACCACATCATCGCTCACCATCAGCAGCCTTATTGCGTAAGTGAATTCGGCAAGGCAAATGGTTTGGCCGCCATCAATGGACCAATCACATATACGGAAATCCACATCGCGTCTTACATCTCGCATGTGATTGGTCGATTGATAGCGTAAATACCCTTTTACTTGCCGTATTCCCTTACGCAATTAGGCTGTAGGTGAGATAGTGGTTAAACGCGAGCATAAAAATAAAAAAAGGTCTCCCAGTATTTCTTTCTTTTTTTTCCACTTTTATAAAAGAACGTTTGTCCATAATAGGATTTTTCGTTCGTATGTCCATATTTCTTCCTATATCGTGGGTGCGTTTTAAACATATAAACTCACAAACACCCAGAGCCGGAACAACTATCTGTAGGTCATACAAATATTTTTTCCGTGCGGGAATGGAACCCGCGATACGCAGCGCAGCAGTCAATCGCCCAACCGCTGCGCCAACCGTGCGCCCGTCTCTGGGGAATATACGCGTGATACTATGTGACGACACAAACACTAGTTGTCTAATTACCTCAGTCGGCTAGTAGTTTTGCACAAAAATTTGTTTGAATGGTGCTACCGCGTTGTGATCGTATAAGTAACAAGTGCCTTCTGTTAACGCTTGCACTTTGAGTTTAAAAACGAACGAAGTTATGCATATTATAAATATGTAATTCTATTGATGAAAATTACGATATCGAAGGTTGTTCCATGGGAAAAGATTGCTTCCATTCTCAACTGTTTGTTGTGAAAATTAATTCTAAAAAAACGGATTATAAATTAATGTTAAAGCAAGTAACAATCACGTTACATTTTAGTGAAGGATTTCAATATTGGAAGGTGACAATCTGAATTAAGTACTAAGAAAATGTGTAGCCATTTGTATGTCCAGATAATTCCCTGAAAAATGACAATGAGAACACCCAAAACAACAAACATTGTCTAACTGGCATAAAAGCTTAAAGCATTGCTATTTACAAGTGCCTACATAATTATAACGAGTATACAATACTATAAGATATATAAGTATATGTATATTCATCCTAAGAAGCTATATATTTCGAGTGCCATACGTACATTTTTTCTTATAATTATAACACTGTATATTTTCTTAAGAATAATATTTACTGTTAATAACTAAAGATTTTATTAAAACTTATAAATAATAATCATCGTGATCTGAAAAGCTTAAATATAATTCAGAATTAATAATGTCGCTAGTATTACTAAGATATTGGGTAAAAATTTAACCAGGTTATAATACATTACGTAAGTCTTGAAGACTTTCAACCAAATCATGCTATCCAGTGTATATTTTTCAAGTGCGTAACAATAATACGATGTATTTTTAAAGGCTAGGCGAATTCATACAACTTTTGCCTTTATTGCAGGCCTAATGTTAAAAATAACTATAATAATTCTATAAATTATATATATAAAAATGTTTTTGAGTCTCTAAAAATTCAGTGCATAATTATTTACCCACTAGCCAGATATACTGCCTTACAATATAAAGCTATACGATGTCGCATATTGCATAGCAAATTAACAATACTCAGTAATACTGTTGTGAAGTACAAATACAATACCTTATATAGTTACACGTAGAAATAGATTCTATATTTACATAAAGGTGTGTCCAAACTGCCATGGATCGATGAACAATCAATTGTTGGCCATAAGTCGCTGAGTTACATTTCGAAACACTAGTCCGTAGTCCCACCGCACGGAATAAATTCGATCGATGACATCGATCCTCGTCGATACCAAGCAGTGTGGACGCACCTTTACAAACTAAAGCATACGCTTGGGATGAACCCCAGTAACTATGAATTGTTCTTAGTTTTATTTAGACATAAGTGTTATTAATTACGTCTCGCGTTAATTTGAGCTAAATAGTAGAGAAACACTACTAAAATAATAGCTTTAATTTAAAATCATTAATATTAGGCGTAGAAATGTTTTGTTTGGATATTCGCAGATTATTTTTTTATACTTATGTAGTGTCCTTAATCAGTAAATTGGAAGTATGAAATTCATATGCTTAGACCAATTTTCAAATTTGTCATCAGTAGTTCTGATCATGCAGTTTTCTAAAAGATTCATTTAAAACATTAGTAAATCACTTCAAATGTGCCCAGTAATCTACTGATACATAATCTTTAGCCTTGTGAGTTTTTTTTTTGGTATTTACAATATTTATAAATCAAAATGTCATCACATATTCGCTTTATATTTATATTGAAATTATTACAACAGTTATTTATACTACTTAAATCAAAGTATATGACATCATAAGTTCTACGTTTTTTGTAAGACGGCTTTATTCTGGTCTCTAAAACGAGGTCTACAATAGAATATTTTTAATTTTATAGACTGTTTATACTAAACTTTTTTATCACCTGTGGTATTACCAAACCAATCGATCCATAGTATAATGCATCAGTCAAAATCGATCGGTAATTCCTTCTACACCAAAACTTATCACACCATTATTGATCGAGCATCAATCAACGACGACCAATGTCATTGATTGACGATCGATGTGAAAGTGAAAAAATATAGAATTGTGTGGTAACTCCCTTATAATTTTATGTATCAAACATGTTTGCTGTGATTATTTTTTCTACAAAACTATTTTGTCAATCATTGCACTTTTTCCCAAAAATCAAACTACAATAAGCCTGTATAACTAATATTAATTCTTCCACCTTGATCAAGTAACTAACTAAGTACCTACTGTTAGGTAGAATCTGCCTATATAATTTAATATGATTTCTTTGAGTAGCTAATTAATAAATAATTAATTATGAAATGTGTTTATTCTTTGACCACACCCTGTTCCTGCATCTACCATTTTACCCGACTGCCGAAGGAGGGTAATGTGTTTATCATTCTATGTATGTATGTTTGTTCCTATGTGGTGTTCTAGAGACCAAACGCGTTGGCCGATTTTGATGATTCTTACGTCAATCGATTCGTCTTAACCCTGCGAGTGAAAATCCTGGAAAATAGAAAAATTGCGGCTTTTGGGCGCCATATTGTGGAAGTCCAAAATATTTTTTTCTTCCAAACCCATCGTGTTTGGTATCAAAATAAAGGGCTTTAAATTAAAAGGTGCTTACGAAAATATATAACACTAGTATGTTTAAATGTACCTAATTCTAAAAAAAATGTAAATAAAAAAAAAAAATAAAAATAACAAAAAACCCGACTGCTTAAAAAGCGAACTATAAAGACGTAAACAAGATGAAAATCATGCTGTGCAGTCGGAGTATACATATGCACGAGCTGGCTGGCCAAAACCAGATGTATCCTCTGGCTAAATTTTTTATTACCTATTCGGATATATTTTAGATCAAAATTCAGGGACATGAAGATCCCCACTAACAATATGCTCCATCTGAGAAAGTTGTTTTCTGAGTCATTTAATCATAGAACGCAGTTATTAGTATTTAATAAATGACTAGCTTTTAACCGCGGCTTCGTTTCCGAGGATAACATCAGTGCATTTTTTTTTATGAATTTAGCCTTTAACACGTAGCGTATTAAGGATGATTACCTACTTTTTTCTATGTTACCTACTAAGGAGATCCTGAAAATTATGGCAAGCAGTCCTCGACAAGAACCCGAACTCACGTTTCAGGAGGTGGAGCTTTTCTCAACTTTAGTATACTTTCAAAGATAGATGGCGCTTCCTGTCTCGTTTGATAGTACGTTATTTTACTCCTTTGTTCTCATGCAAGTTTATAAAAAGCAAAGTGTGTACAATCAATCGCAGGGCAAAACATGTAGGTACTTAGGAAAGTTTCGATTATTGCTACAAAGGCACTGTCAAAGTGAAATTGTATTTTGCGGCTGAATGTAGGTACGTATTTTTAAGTGACGTTCGTAATGATTAATTTATTAGTCGTTCATTTCTCCAACATATTAACTTTCACCCCGCTAACTTATTCAAATCGGAATATAATTAAATGTAAAACAGGGAAGTACGGAGACTGCTTCGCATCCTCCCTAGGGGAATGTATAAGACGTTCCAAAGGCATTAATTCACCCAATGTTTGCGGCTAACGTCAGCTCTAATTTACATACAGTAAAACGTATGGGTTCCGCAGCTCTAATAGCATTTGTATTAGTCTGTTAGTTTAGGCGTCCATATTAACTTGAGACATCACGCTGAATCCTTAAGTCAAAATCTATCTAATTTATTTTTAGAAGACCCTTGACATGTCGCGATGTGCCATTGTCATGTCGCGATGTGCCATTGTCATGTCGCGATGTGCCACTGTAATGTCGCGAAGTGCCATTGGCATGTCGCGATGTGCAATTGTCATGTCGCGAAGTGCCCTTGTCATGTCGCGATGTGCCATTGTCATGCCGCGATGTGCCATTGTCATGCCGCGATGTGCCATTGTCATGTCGCGATGTGCCATTGTCATGTCGCGATGTGCCATTGTCATGCCGCGATGTGCCATTGTCATGCCGTGATGTGCCATTGTCATGTCGCGATGTGCCATTGTTATGTCGCGATGTGCCATTGTCATGTCGCGATGTGCCATTGTCATGCCGCGATGTGCCATTGTCATGCCGTGATGTGCCATTGTCATGTCGCGATGTGCCATTGTTATTTCGCGATGTGCCATTGTTGGGGCAACTACAACAAAATACGAGACACTCTTCTCAATAAAATACTCAGGTGATCACCATGAGTACCTATCTACATAGAAGCACAAAGTATGTAAGCGGCGGCGAGATAGAAGCTGGTCGACAGGACTACAGCTGGCTCTCGTGGGTGCCTACTTGAAAGTTTTCAGATAATTGTTTCTTTAAGCTTAGAACACAAGCACATGCTAATCGACTTCTTGAAATCCCGAAACATAGATCCACGCCAGACAAGGGCTTTTTTATTGTATCCGTAATTACGGCACTCAACGATAATTTTTAACCGACTGCCCAAAAAGGAGGAGCATATCAATTCGACTGTATTTTTTTTATGTGTGTTACTTCAGAACTTTTTACTAGGTGAACCGATTTTGATAATTCTTTTTTTATTTGAACGCTGGTGCTATGTGGTCCCATTTAAATTTCATCAAGATCTTATGAAGAACTTCGGAGATATACATGAGAACTCTTCAATAAATGACGGCAAATTTCTCGGGATTGCTGCAATCGCATGTCTGTTTATTGTTTACATCATTTCATAACATACCACGCCAGTACGGTCTAAACGGGTACGCAGATGTGTACAGTTCACCCTGGTACACTCATTCCAGCGGTTATGTCCAGGTTATATGTTAATCGAATTATCTATTCTGGCATCACTATGGCATTAGAGGTACGAGTACCTTACTATAGAACTTGTCCAATATGTACCTCTAAAAAGTGAAAAATAAAAAACATTTTAACGAAAAAATAAAACCGGCTTCTAGAGCAAAACACTACAAAGCGAAAAACAACTTGCTTTCCGAAGTCGGTGTCTAAAAACGAATACAGTAGGTACCAAAAACTGTTCTGCTCTAGAAGTCGGTTTTATTTTTTTGTTAAAATTTTTTATTGTCTATGTACCAACTTACTTAGCAACAACGTTCAATCCAACAGGAAAGTAGATAGTAACGTCATGAAAATTCTTAAATCCAAAACTTTCAGAAAACAACGTTTTCAAAATCAGAAGATTCCAGCTATTTTCGTCTAGCTGGGTGGATGTCTACTCAATTACCGAGCCGTTCTAATTATATTAGACATGCTTGAAGCCGATTTGAATTTCAATTCTGCACCCCACCTTGTAGAAAGAAGTTCAGTGTTAATTTTATTAGAGTCGCCCGAAGGCTTTTTGATGTAAATCGTACGTTGATTTTGTTTTTCTGTCTAACCCTTGGTTCCCGCCAAACTTTTTGGCCGCCCTGAAGTTGGCTTGCCGATGCGCTAGGCGCGCTTTGTTCCTATGTGGCGTTCTAGAGACCAAACGCATTGGCCCATTTTGATGATTCTTTCGTCAATAGATTCGTCTTAACCCTGCGAGTGTCACTGGCTACATTAAAATGTAAGTAGACCAGGTAGGTATGCAGTAACACCCTTACCTTACCCTTCCAAGAACACCTAAAGGCATGGTGTTATTATTTATTAATTATCTACCAGAAATGGCTAAAATAACTAGTAAATTGCTTAATCAGTTTACCTTATTTATAAACCTTCGTCAACATCATCTCCGTAAAATTAGAATGATGTCCGCATCTGGATACTAGCTTCCAAACAATTAATTGCATAATTTATGAACCCTTCTGTGTGTGGTGGTAGTTCTGCAATCGATCTCTTACATTTGAGAGAAGACTCTCAGTGGGCTATTTGGCATTAATTATATTCGCAAGCCACAAGATGGCGCTACCTACCCGAATTGATAAAAATGAATGATAGAAGAAATGAGCGTGTTTTTTAACCGACTTCCCGAAAAAGAAGGAGGTTCTTTGTTCAACATTATGTATGTTTTTTATATTTTTTTTATTATATGTTCACCGATATCTCCATCAATTGTGGACCGATTTTGAAAATTCTTTTTTGTTTGAAAGAATATGTTCCGAAATTTGTCACATTTTAATTTGGTAAAGATCTGATGAAGAACTTCGAAGATATACAACAGAACTTTTCAATAAATAACGGCAAATCTCTCAGGATTGCTGCAATCGCATGTTTGTTTATTGTTTATACCATTTCATAACCTAACATCACGCCAGTACGCTCTTAAGGCACGCAGATCTCTCATTTCACCGGTTATGTTCAAAATTCATGATATTTGGGCTATCTATTCTGGCGTTATAGGTACCTCACTAAACAACTTGCCTATTAGGTAGGTACAACTAAAAAGTGAAAAATAAAAAAACTTTTTACAAAAAAACTGCTACCGACTTTCAAATAAAACGAGACTTTACATAACATAAGGCCACACTCGTATAGAAGAAATTGGGCTGGCACGCATTCACCTGTTTACAAATCCACTAGTTACGATACATTAGTTGGCAAAGGCCTCTATCAAGTTTCGTATGATCGCACGGTTTAAGTAACCTTAGGTATATCTAGCAGCAAAGCAGGAAATACCACCAAACGTATCACAGAACCTGACCTATGCATTACAGTGTTTATTACCGATTACTATACACAGTTAGATAATTACAACACATAGCCACCATTGTTGTTTGTTTATAACATTAGGTTCTTAGAAGCATACAGAGCACGGAAAAACCACGCAGACACCATTACTATCACTTCACTATCTCTACATATTACAATACATCCGCCGCCGCGTCTGTCTGTTTCATGAAGAAGGTTTAGGTGTATAGCTAATTTGTTAAGGTTTTATATATGAAGATAATTGTTGAAAATGTCGGCAAAAGTTATGACGCCTGGAAGCTTTCATCGAAAACGCTGCCAAATCCCTTTGAGTTAGGTATATCAAAACAATGTATGATGAAAAAATTGTTCCTCTTTTATAAGTCTACAGTAAAGTCCATGATGGCATATGTATATCTTTTAATGATATACCCTCTACCCGTGCGAAGCCGGGGCGGACCGCTAGTTACTAATTAAATTAGTTTCCAACCGAACCTTCGGCAGAAATCGGCATTCGGTCGGACACTACATACGTCTTGGCTGAATCAACTCGGGCGGCCCGAGTCGATTGTCTGAGTAGTCTGCGACAAACATTTGGAAAATTTTGACAATTCCGTCTATAGCAGTGACCGGCGCCCGTCTAAAGATGACGGGCTCTGTGGGGAACCGGTGATAAACCTGCACTATGCTCGAGTTATTGACAGTGCGTGCTTATCGCATGCTACACCACAATTACACACCCAGACAGAATGGTCACTTATTTTAAACCACGCTAGGCGCGCCCTTGATTTCAATGATTCATTTACATATAAACAACGTACCTATGTCACGTCTAAATAGATCATGGTACTTAATATTAATTAATATGAACAAATTTCACTATAGAACAACGATAAAAGTATCCGATGAAAAAGTCAGCATAATCGTGAACTACAGATTTTTCCTCAGTAATTGGGCACTAATATTTTCCGTGGTCATCTCAAAGGATCCGTTAATTTTTGCGGGTTTTCTGTAGCCACTCGGCAATCCTTTTAAGTTTTTAGGTGCAAGAATTAGAATATTTATTCTGAAATTCTTTTATCTCGTTATCAGATGATAGGCACAAGTTTTGGTCTAAAAGGTAAAGTGTTCCTATTCTTGAACACCTGAAGGAGCTCTTAGCCAAATAATAAAAGCCGAATGGGTCGAAATTCAAGGTTAAGCAAAACTTGAGGTTGGTCTGTGGATGAGTGACCATCCATATTTCATACCGAGACTCCTCCGTGCCTCGAAAAGCACGTTAAGCCATTCGTTGGTCCGGGCTGCAATTTGTACATCTATGTCAGTCATCCTTTCAGATAGCAAGAAGCCAGAAAATGCTGACTCCAGACTTGCCAACGGGTATCGCGTTACCCAATTACTAGGTTCTGGAGGTCATATAGGAAATCGCTTCAGTGTGTCTGACACTGGCATGGCCACCATCAGGGATTTTAATTTTGATAACACAAAAAAATGTCGCTAATTAGTCGAAATTTGTCGCCAATTATCAGAATTTGTCGGTCACTGGTTCAAAAGTTAGAAGCGTTTATAGGTTGCCAATCTGGGGAGCATCTCCCATTTGACCACATTTATATCTCAAAAACTAGCGCACCTAGCGAAGATTTGTTTTCTCCCAAACTTAATAAAAAAAAATAGTCGCTAATTAGTCGCTAGTTTTCGCCAAGTCCATGATTTAGTCGGGTCTTAATTTAGAAAATATAATCAATTAAATTTTGAAGGTATAGTCCCAGATCGAAGAGTTTACGAAGACTCTTTAGATTTCTCTCACAGATTTCGTCGGGTCTTAGTTTAGACCCGATGAAATTGCGACTAAAGCAAAATACTGGTAGTCAGCTGAATTCTGTTAGACCGGCAACCGACCCCATAATAATTGGCCAACGGCTCTTGAGCACCTCGTCAAAAAATAGACTGCTATTGGTAAATGAAAAACAAAGAAAAATATAGTTCGATATGGTTCGTTAAGGTCGGCTTTCTCTATACAAGTGAATGTAGAATTAACGTGTGCTATGCATATGTACAGCGTCGCAGTCGGCTGGCAGTGAACCAAAACGCTGTAACTTACATAATGTGGATTTACACTAGGCGAGAGATCGTTTAAGGTAGACTTCCGAGCACAGCGGCTGCGGAGTTACTGATGCTGTGACAGAGCGATACTATTAGGCACTATGGAAATGAACGAGGGAACCATTTGAGCACAGAGACACTGATGCGCAGGGCACATTGCTCGTAGACGTAGTATGGATGGACGATGGGGCCGAAAAGTTCAGCACTTGTAGCCAAGGTGACAATCTGCAATCGATAACGCTAGAAGAAAGAGATTCGTAAGAAACGTTTGTAACTTGGTGACCGCGTACTGGAAAACTCTGCGTTGGAAGGCCCTAAGGGCCCGACGACTTAGTAAAGGTTGCGGCAATCTGGTGGACGTGAGACGCACGGGACCGGTTGACGTGGTGACACTTGGGTATGGCCTATGTTCAGCAGTGGATCGGCTGAAATGATGATGATTTCGATGATGACACTAACGCAACGTCAGTAGATTTTCCAAGTATCTCAAATCTTAATGCTATCTTGAGTCTCTAAAGATATTTTTTTTTTATTAACAATGGGCTTGCGCTTGCCCACTATCTCACCTGATGGTAAGCGATGATGTGGTCGACGGTGAAGCACGCTTGCCTAGAAGTAACCTATCCACTCTTGACTTAAAGACCCCTAGATTGTAGCTATCGGGAAACACAGACTCCGGCAGGGAATTCCACTCCTCAGCTGTAAGCATAATAAAAGTGTCCCCAAAACGTTTTGTGCATATGGGTGGGATGTCCACCATGTACCGATGACGCATCGCCGTGCGTCTGGTTGTCCGATGATGGAACAGGCTGGGCGGAATTAAATCATGCAATTCCATCGCACACTCCCCGAAATGTAACCGATAAAAAGCCGACAAGCTGGCAACTCGGCCAACCACAGCGGCTTTGGTGTGACTGACGCCACGTCTGAGTCATTGCGTTCTTTAAGCGGTTTTGTTCGGAAGTCTACCTTTAAGCGGAACCTCGCTACCTCGCCGTGCGGCGCGCCCCGTCTGAGCCGCCAGCAATTTGCAAGAAAGTGACGCTCTTTAACGTGCACTCTAATACGTTATCCTTATCTGAGATAAGTTATTGTGAGTCTGCCTCGTTTATTTGTACCTCCTTCGATCGATACAGATGAAAATTGGTAAACCTCCACTTTTCTGAATTAAAAACTTGAAGTTTTAGTTCGTATTTGTCACACTTTAAACATTGAAAAACTGTAAAAATTTAAACCACTACGTCCGATCCGTGTCTGTGAAATTTCGGTTCCGAAGTAGCCGCAGTAGAGGTACTGCGGCTACTTCGGAACCGAAATAAAGAAGTTGTAGGGAAGCTTACGGACTACATCCAAACTCTATCGTCATAATCTGTGATAATTCAGAACATTTTGAACTCGGAACTCAAATCACGGACAAAGACGTGTAGTGCGTAACCGCCCTTTTATGCAGGGTTTGCCATGTTCCTAAGA
The DNA here is from genome assembly GCA_947562075.1 of Orthosia gracilis. Lineage (NCBI taxonomy): Eukaryota > Metazoa > Arthropoda > Insecta > Lepidoptera > Noctuidae > Orthosia > Orthosia gracilis. Next base: position 34,454,753 of record OX387266.1, read on the forward strand.
GCGGTTTCGCATTGCATCTGATACGAAGTAGCCGTAGTATTACTTGTAAGAGGTGTTACGCACTAGATCCGAACTTCGTTCGTCGTTCGTATTGGTGCAACACAGTGGTCTGCGCATTGACTTGACATCTGCAAATGTATGATTATGTACTGTGTTGAGCAATACATATTTGAATTTGAATTCGTCCGACGGAATTCAGAACATTTTTAATTCAGATAGAAACCAAAATCCGGACACGAATCGGATGCAGTGCAAAACCGTTCTAACTCCAAATATTTGATTCAGAAATCGGATCATAGTTTTGGTTTGGAAAAAAATGATAAAAATAATTCTGAAAAGTAATCATGCCATAAAAACAATATCAATACAAATAAAATCAAGCTGTTGTATGCATAGCATCGGTAACACCTTTTTATAAATTTATTTAAACCAGTGTTTTGCGACACGTGCCTCGCTGCACCGAACACTTTACTTATACCCCAGAGAGGCGAGAATCGAAATCCATAGATCGCAGCGACAGACGTTCTACCACGTGTTGAAAGGTCTTCGATAATATAATATAAAAGCTTTCAAGAGAATAGCGCTTCACGGCGTGTCTGAAGTATCAATTCAGCTTGTAAGATGACTACCTCTAGGATGTTCCAGACCTCTGATGGCTGTATTGGAAAATTGCTACGGCGCTCGCTAGCGCTACCGAGCGAATCTCAAAGGAGTTGATTTTTATTAAAACTTTATAAAAGAGATACTTGATCATGCACGTAGCGATTCCATTACATGTTATGTTATCACTATTATTAACATTAGTGTTTGTGAGAAAACTTAAGAATTTTCAACATTTTTCACTAGTGAGGGGATAGGGCGGTATCGTTAAACACAAAAGATGTTTTCCGAGCCGGTGGCTCGCAGCGAGAATCGTAAGAATGCGTACCCACTGCCTTGTGATATTTTATCACAGATAGAAAGGAACTTAGGGATTCCACCGTTTGTTTGAACAAACGACTAACAAATACGATGCGGAAATGCAAACTCGCTTTTATTTACGTATGTAAACAATTCAAAGGGATACCAAGCTTTTGAGGTAAAAACGCAATAGTTACATTCACTAAATAAATCGGCGATTCGGTGAATTCATTCGTGCTTTGAAATGCTCAAAGGGTTGTTTGTAGGAAGAAATTTTGCAGTTTTAGTCGGAATACGTACAGCAGAATGCCTCGTTGCACTCTTTATAAAGTGGTTTATAAACAATATTTGTTTCGGATGTAATGTGTGCATACGGTGGGGAAGCCGGCGGGTGTATTTGCATATTTCCAAAGCAAACTGTCTTAATTTAGCCGTAATATGTGGCAGTGGCGGGGTCGAGATTGTGTGACTTCTCCCTACACTACACATAGGGTGTGTCTCCCACATGTTGCTGTAACAATGCAATTTATTGTTTCAATCTGTGTACACGTTGAAATTAGAATGACATGAATATTGGATGCGTACAAATGTAATAATTTGGATGGAAATTCATGTTGCCTTTATGAATACCCGGGTAGCAGCGAATGTAATTAAAACAGATGCCACACTAGAAACATATGCAGATGTATAGTTGGTATGTATGTATGTTAGCTATTCTGCTATTCCCAATCGAGGTAGGCACTGGTCTCTGAGTGGATGACGGTTCGGCCACTACATATGTGTCTTTATGAATGATGCAATGGGAATGACAAAAGGCTCTACAGACATATCCCAGTATCAAGTCAGCACAATAGACGGCCGGAGAGCAATGTCCGATTTTGCCCATTGTACGTAACGTCGGTATTAATGGAGTTAGATTTCTCTGTTTGCATTCCTATTCCTATAAAACACTGAAAACGTTTTATGATGAAAATTCTCTCTATTTAAAGGAGAGATTGTTCGCATAAGTGTCCTCGAGAGGCCAAAACACCGGAGACTCAGATGCAATAAAAATACCAACGGGAGGGTCAATCAGGTTAAGTGTTTTGTCCGGCGACTCGCGTCTGCCGAAATAATATATTTTATACGAGGTTTATATTTGAGTGGATGAAGAAATAGTTGAAATATGTCGGTGTTGGGGCTCGCGTGGTGGGTGCGATGCGCTGGTATTCCACTCGCGCGCAAACCTTCGCTGTATACATTCCAATCTCGGGGGAAAATAAAGGTATTTGCTCAAAAATCTGTTTCGATTACGTGTTCTAATTTTATGAGGTCTCAAGCAAGCTAGCTTGAGGTGTTGCAGGCGGAAAGTCGTGATCTGTTATCATAAAGTATATAGGAGTCTCTACCGTGAAAACAAGTTCCTAAGACGACGAGACGGCTGTAAAATGTATTCAACACTTGCGATAAACTTTCATTTCTGAGCTTCCGCTTTTCTCATTTAATTTTCTTTACCTTTTCGGTTAGCCATGAATATTCCCCGTTTCCGTCCTTTCTATTGGCAAAAAAAAATAGTACCGAAAGAGAAAGCTTCATTTTCCAAGAATATTTTTGCAACTATAAAAGATAGATTAGATTATCTTTGCTTTCTGTAATTCTTAGAACAAATATAACATTTTCGTAATTTCTTAAACAAACTTAGCCTCAAGTCTAAGCAACAGGTAAGGGCGAGGATTCCTTAGTCCTAAGTATGTAGTTCGTCACCCAACGCTTCTCAAAGAGGGGTGGCATTACATATTTCATATTACGAAGCAGATGGAAAATGTCTCAAGTAAATTCAATGAAAAGGGATTTTCTAAAGCTTTTTATCTTGAAACAATGGAACGTGATTAGAGCTGCGTTTGAAGGTTATTTTCTGACTATAGGTGGTAACTCTTTCGTAGATATGAGAGATCTTCCTTCATGATGGTGCGACACAATTTAAATTTCGTAGAATTGCATCTCTTTACGAGCAGCGGCCTCCCAGTGGTTACGGCCGCGACTTACAAGTTGTTGGTCGTGGGTTCGAACTAAGGCAGGCGTTTACTTTGAGTTTATTATTTCATCACCACTGCTCTCGAAATGGTGAAGAAAAATATCGCGACGTAACCGGCATTTCCTAGGACCAAAAAATCGAAGACATGTGACATCCACCAACTGGGCACGCGTGATGGATTACGGCTCATTTCCTCTCACAGAGAGGAGGCCTGTGTCCAAGTAGTGGGAATATTAAAAGGCCAAGGATGACGTGAAGGTCGTATTTCCGTTCACATGGGTGAACGGAAAAATATCAAAATATCCTGCAGCCTTTTTGAAACTCCACCGGAAATGAAAACAATAATCACAGAGTTTGCGATAGCACCAACTATAAATTCGAATGCAAGAATATTGTCAATGCAAGTTAAAAAGCGAGATGCCGGCGCCATTTTAATTAGCACAAAGCCGTCTGCAATGCTCTTGCAGTTTCATAATTTATGGAATGCCAATTTTTCTCTTAGCGGGGCACGTCTCTTCGCAATAATGAGAAATTAAATTGGAATAGCGTCTTTGGCGTAAATTTTAATGGGCGTGACTACAGCGAAATACATTGTCAACAACTTAGATGTTAGTGGGCGAAAATAAGGCAGAAGGTGCACTTGATACTAATGTGTTGTTCTTGAGGTAAAATTAATGTCTTGTTTGATCTACGCTTTGCAATATAAATAAATATTCAAGTGTAATCCAATATAATGTTATACTCTGTTGGGTGTTTTTTATTTAGCGACGGACGTTGGTATAGAACCTTCGGGATTTGTTGATACGTACCTTAGCTCTGTTCCTTGCCCAGATAGATCCTTGCTCGGGGATTCCTTCTTTCCGTCAAGGGTCCCGCAGACAAGCGTGACACGATAGTACGATGATCTTTTTTCTAAGTGTTCTAGCATAGTTGCCATATATTATAGTCGCGTCGCGCCTATGTGTGGGACCCTTTATCCCTTCTTTGACTACGGTTCGGTGTGATTTGTTAGTTAATTTGTAATGTAAATTCATGTGTGCATTATATTCCTATTTTAATCACACAAAATGTGCTAAAACTGAGCCTTCTCTTCCATTCATTCAAGGTTCGCAAGCAGCTACAGTTCAAGTTACGTCTCGACCTCTTCAACTGCTTGATTGAGTTGCAAGACATATTTAATCGATTTTCGACTCGGTATAGTGCAGGTAATTAAAACTTCATCGTGCATATAGTGTAGCGAAAATTTTTATGTAGGTAGTTATTTTAGTTTTGTAGCGCCTTGTACTTTTGTGTGACTTTTGGCACCTACTTGATGGGATGGGTTGAATCATGGTTCGTCGTTACAATTAAGGCACAGAATCGGTTAGACTGTGATTTAATAAAAAAATATATGAGATTTTACTGGTACTGAAAAACAATAAACGAGGGTTCCGTACAAACCTCAGCTTAAAGGTATTATAGACCTGAGTATTTGATATGAATTTCAATTTAATACCTCTACGCTTTCATGAGGAAAGGGGTAGTAAGTTTAAAATCATTAAAAATATTTTTTATTATATGATGTAAATAAAAATTTACAGTTTTCGCAATTTTTCCTTTATCTGTGTTATAATATAACTCAGAATCTCGAAATTTGGTACGTTGCTTCGTACCAAATTTCGAGATTCTGAGTTCGCGGGAAGTAGTTTGGACTCCCTTGCGATTGTTGAAAATTTGAGGAAATTTGCGGCATAAACGGCTGTATCTTTTGATTGCGTTGGCTTAGAAGTTTGATTTTTTCACAGCTTTAGGGGTCAGTAGACCTGAGTATTTGATGTAAATTTCAGCTTGATACCTCCACGCGTTTCTGAAAAAAAGGGTCTTGACAGACAGACAGACGGACGGACGGAGAACAAAGTGATCCTATAAGCGTTCCGTTTTTTTCCATTCGAGGTACGGAACCCTAATAAGCACCTAGACAGAGTAGTAGTTCCTCCACCACTTCTTTTGGCTGTTTTCTATCTATCTTTATGAATAGCTTTGAAGATCAAAAAGCGCGGGTTCTCAGCCTAATTTAAATAAATGACTTAAGATTTATTTGGTCTTGAAAAAAAAAACATTTAATGTTGTTCGATTCTTATTATCGAATTGAGGGTAGTTGGTAAATCATCACTAAACTCGCCCTCGACCTACGTGGCGGTTCTATATATCCGTGGCGTGGAGTACGAATTAGAGCCCTGAGCTGGATGAACCTTTCTTCCTCTCTTGTTGTGATCGTGTCTCAAGCTAAACGTTTTAGCATCTTTAGTGTTTGTGGACTCACTACCGTGTGGTGTGCGATCTTTAAGACCTTTGAACCCAGAGTACGTCTAGACTGCCTATCTGTGAAGTGCCGTGCACGCCGCAGGTCTTCTGCTGACCCGGGAGTTGAGACGAGGTAGGTGGTGTTCAATTACCTTCTTAGAGATAGTAGGAACGAACGATTTCCATCCACAAATACTTTACATACACATTCTTAGGTTCATAAGCCGCCAGTAAATATTTTCTTAAAAAAGGTTGGTCAAAAACCGAACAAATGTATTATGTTGTATTGTGTTGTTGTATTTTGTTTTTTTTTTGTGGTTGTATCCATCCATAAAAAGGGCAGCTCTATGAGCGCGGAGTGACAAGCGTTGATATTCCCCCATTCTAAAAAGTAAGTTTGCTCATTTTTATACTCCACTAATAAGCATAAACACTACATTACCTCTAGACGTGGGTACCTAATTGTTTGTAGTTCCTACATGGGTGTCTAACTACCTAAGAGCTCCGCTGTCTCGTGTCTCCTTGAAAGGATCAAAATGTTTTATTTATAAAACCTGGATACACCCTCGGGGAACTGCAAAATACTCTCCCGTAGACTCTGTCGCGAATTCCGAGAAAATTACCTTTGTAATGTGAGAGAAAATGTTAGTACATTTTCTAACTCAAAAGTAATTAAAATAAGTTTTATTGTTCAGCGGTAGGTGGCTATCTCACGGACGAAAAAGTAGCTTGAAAAATAATTGGATATCTTTCTTTTACCTAATTTATCAAAGTTTAAAACTTAAGACCTACCTATTACTTACTTCTCCTATCAGGTCTTGCTTCAAAAGTACCCCGGATTCATCAATATCAATTTACCAGAGACCATTAAAGGTTTTCGACAGCACTTTTGGTGTGCTGTCAGAAATGGCCGTTGTTCACTGAAAGCTACACAGAGCAGACCATTGAAATTCACCTATACTTGTGTTTACTTTTCAAGTTAGCATTTTTATACGGCTCCATTGTATTGTTTCGTGTTTTATCACCGCGGAAGGCGTAAGTGTACACCCAGCATTATATCAAGTTATTATATAGGGGGGAAGGAGACGCGGGCACTAATTGGAAATACATGAGAATTTGCATTTTACTTTGTCTGTCGAACTCCCGACTGAGTAACGTCTCGCCCAGAAACCCTTTGTCGATGCTGAGTGCACCTTGCAACGAACTCTTGGCAGCATTTATTAATACTACAGATTAAATTTTCATGAGCACCCAAAATAGATATGTTATTATTTTGAATGCAGATTGTCGTTTGTTTTGGGCGTAGATTGATTGAAGAGACAGTCCTTGGATGCACAAATTATTGTCTCATCATTACTACTCCCCCTAAAGTCGGTAGGTAATAACTTAACTTAGCTAAGTTTCTGTTGAAATTGTTGGGAAATGTCGATGTAGAAGAAAGAAAAGAGTGTGTCTTTCTATTTGTGATTTTACAGATTTAGAAACTCTACGATAGCTGATTTGAGTTTCGATTTGCTGAGACTAAGCCCACCTCTATTGCATTGCACGGGTGCCTTTAGAACTGCCTTAGGCAGATCAGGTGGGTTAGTTTTCATATAAATATTTGGTAGCACAACCGTCCGTCCATTTAGAACTGGTTTTTCATTGGGGCTTTGATAGATTCTTTCAGCGTTGTACGACTCTCCAATTATTTATTATTGTATTCAATCTAATATTTGTACCTGATTTTGTCTATCTTTCCAGTTGGCAACATAAATTTTTATTTTTACTTCGTGGTGCTTGACAAATGGGATTATTCCAGTTATATTTGTCATTTTGTGGTGCTTATGGGCCCAGCTCTGTTGTGTCTCATACTTGATATGCAGCGAAGTGAAAATTTTGTATTTTTCTTACTCCTCCGCTGTTCTACCCTGATTAATTTCGTCACGAGATTCAAGACAGGTGAATTGTCTTAAAAGAGATAAAAGTTGGGTCAGGCAGGCGAGCACGGCCTACTGTCACAGGCTTGAGTCACACATTTTATCACAGTTTGGGAGCAAAAACCGTGATAAAATGTGTGACTGAACCCTATCACAGAGGCCATGCTCGCCCGGCAGTTTTAGTTCTAACTGTAAAAAACCCTTTTCTAATTTTTGTAACCAATTGGTCATTATCAGAGCTAGTTTGTTAATTGAGTATTTTAAGGTAGGTACGTGTTAAACCGTACTTGTGATGTCATTACAGGTTTTCAGGCAAAAGTATGGTTAGACAAATACTTAACCCATAATTCTCGTATGTTCCCACTAGTTCCATTCATTAGTTCGATCGTCGGACTATTGAGAATATTTTTCTAAATTGATCGACAGTCGAACTACTGACATTGTTTTGTTATTCATTTGTTTGACCGTCGAATTTATTTTAACCGAGAAACAAAAAAATTATGTAATAATCAATTACTAAATGTAATTACTTATTACTTACTAACTAGCGTAATTTTTCGAAAAAAAACTGCCAAACACTAATCTGTCCGCTTTTATTGGATTTGACAATGAATAATATAATTGTCATTGAATAAATCATTTTTCTCCTTTTAGAACGTTTGTTTGATGTGGAAGGTCTCTTCAGAATTTCAATTCGATATGAAGACAATACAGTATCGTCCTGTAAAATATGCAATATTTGCAATGGGTTTACATGACCTTTCGTTTAGTTTCTGCTTAAGCCATACATAATTGTCCATAAATATATTATGTTCATACAAATATAAACCAGTTTTTAACTAAGAAAGCGTTTTATAAATTTATTTTTTTGTTTCTTGATTAAAATAAATTCGACGGTCATAAAAACGATCTCAGCAGTTCAACGGTCGAACAATTGAGAAAAAAAAATCTCACTAGTCCGACCATCGAATTAATGAGTCGAACTAGTGAGGAAAAATGAAAATTCTCAATTCGAAAATCAGGGATTATCGCACCAGGACAGTAGAAAGGTGTGTGTAGATTAGATTGATTGATGGTCTGTGAAAATACATATTTCAATATCCATCTATGAACAATAATAACATTTACAACAAAAATACCCAATAACACTAATATTTAAATCATCCATTTACGTATCGTTTCATTTATAAGTTCTGTTCGTCTGTTTATAACCCCGGGGGAGTCTGGCAATCAGTGTGAACACTCGCAGCTCGTTCTAAACCCATTACGGATAAATTGAAGCCGGATCACAAGCGCGTATGCAAATCTAACAGCCATACCACCTGGTAACTGAGTTTTAGACTGGCAACACTGAGAAAAGTTAGTTAAATTAAAACGTTTGGGTCTTATTCGATGTTTTCTTGGAAATCATGTTATTAGGAACGAAATAAAGTTGGATCTATTAATTTTGTTCTCTGCTTTGTTGCTAAATTGATAATTTGAAATACTTATTTTGCGGTTAATCGTGTGGTAAGTATAAATATGACCATTTATGTTTCCAAGAATCAACAGTGTTGATAAGGTATATGCTTAGCTATTATCATTTAGCCTCCTACGCACGTAATGATATTATTTTTAAATGAAATAAACAGAACTGTTTTTAGAAATATTATGACTACAAGAGACAAACCTACCTACATTTTTTTTAATTTAGCGGTTTTAGATCCGGGCAAGTACCAGAGTCAGTCAATGTGTTTTTTTTTGTAACCTTATTAATAGGGTAACTCGGAATAAATTATCCGACTTGGTTTTACATTCGATCTCACTACTTTTTTCGGTAGAAAAACTGCAACGCATGTATGTATGTTAATTCCTATGTGGCGTTCTAGAGACCAAACGCGTTGGCCGATTTTGATGATTCTTACGTCAAACGATTCGCCTTAACCCTGCGTGTGTCACTGGCTACATTAAAATTGGAAAATAAAAAAATGGCGGGTTTTGGGCGCCGTATTATGGGGCACCAAATTTTTTATTCTTTCGAACCCATCTTGTGGAGTACCAAAGTAAAGGGTTTTTCGAGGTGATTTCAAAAATATAACACTTAAGTACTTTATTTGTTATTTTTTATGGGATTTATATTACTTAAACGTAATTTTTATTATGTCATGCAAAAAATCTCTAAGTTCTTGCTTGCAATTATTTCAGCTCACAGAAAAAGTATGAATAAATAACAATTAGGAAAAAATGCACACAAAGCTCAATAAATATATTCAAAATAAACATGTGTGAAATATTGTTGCCATCTATTCAATATTTTGACAGCATCTCCCTTTGAAATCAACTTTTCAATATGCGCGGGTATTTGACTCCCAAAGTGGAGGTCTCGAGGTCATTTATCTTAGGGGCACATATGCATTAGGGATACTTATCGCAAGTACGGTTTATAAAAGATTAATTATCTTTTTTTAATAAATTTGTAACAGCCGGATGTTAAGGGCCCACTATCTGTAAACATGCGACACAAGACACATTTCAATAGTGCAAAATTCCTCAATAAGTATTTTTTACAATTGAATTTTGACTGAAAATTACTCTTTTGAAAGTTGTTTTTAGTAATTTTAAAGCAATTTGAACTATTTAGCCTTTAATAATAAAACAACACACACACACTGAAAACACACCTCACGAAACCGCACTATAATTTAAGAATTTCTCTATTAATTTAGTTCTGATTTGTATTCGTAATTTTAATACGTAGTTGAGAATGATAATCACAACGCCCCGTATATTCTCCCTAGAAAAACCTCGCGTGTGTCATCAAGTTATTCTATCCCCTTAAGGGCCTACATCCGCTTTAGTGCCGTAAAACGGTTACTCTAAAGCATACTCCTTAGTAACGGCTAAATAGTTTAGCTTTAAAAAAATAATTAGCAACACGATATTTTCGCAACTTTTGGATACTCCTCCAAAACGACTTGGATGTTGAAAAATATTTTTACACAGAAACAAATTATGGCTGGAATTTCTTCATAACTAACAAAGCAAATGTACTTAAATCAAATAATATTTTGCAAACAAAAAGGAGATTTAATATTGATATTTTGGCATCGAGCGGGCGCACGGCCAGTAATGCGTTTACATTGGGGCGTATATATCGCCTTAACCACAGCATATTAAAAATCGCGCATCAAAACGATGACACGACTGGACGACAGCACTAAATAAAACCTATATTCTATCTCTCTCACTCTTCTAACAATAAAAAAGGACACCACATGTTTAACCCGCGCAAAATTTCATTTCGCACAAGGGCTTGAGATTAATCGTGACCATCATGGCGTCATTTCACCCTGGGGTTAAAAAATGGCGTCGTAGGGTCGTATCGTATCATTGTGTCGTTAGTTTAGTCACCATCACTCATGTGTATGCTAAATCTGTTTTGAATCGAGCTCGATATAGACGCGTTGCTAAATTTCGATAACGGATGACGGGTCCGTTTAAAATACGTTTAGACGCTGGAATAACGGGTGACGTTTGTTTTGTATACTTTTTAGAAGGTGGGCCGTGGGATGAGGCCTTTAAATTAAATGTAATACTTATGGCAAACTAAGTACAATGAAAAAAAAATTGGGACTTGCAAACTTTTTTCTTACTATTTATGAGGGACGCTAGTAGTTATAGTATAGGTTATATTATAAAAAAGCCAACTTTAGCTAAAAGAAAACAAACTTTAATAAAATAATACAAAACTAATTAGCAAATAGTAAACTCTGTTTTGTTGCTAGAAGGAAAATAGTTCGCATATCCTAACATTTTTTTTCAGTTTAGTTACTTTGCATTTTCACTCTCTCTACTTTTTAAATCTCTCATTTTTTGCTTACAAAGAAAACAGGTTCTACAGGAAAAACACTATGTATAAATATTGCCGAATATTCATAGAAAAAATCCTTGTAAAGATAGTTGTCGCCGTCGTATCGTTGTCACTTTCGTATCGTTGTCTTATAATGAAAATTCAATATCATCCAAGGCCTAGACTCCTCAATATCACAGCAGACATTTTATCTACAACTATCAGTCGTGGTTGCCAAACACTTAATAAGCGAGCGAGAGTGTTATCTATCAAGTCACCGCGGTTACCCGTGGTTGCGCTGGCCCGGGCTCCCGAGACCACCCTCTATTCATAATGTATGACTTTTCACACGATACATGCCTACAGCCGTATTAGAGATATTTTAGAGGCAAAAACACTTTAAACTTGTAAAGGGAGAAATTGCAATCAGCTTGTAACATTTTACGATTGTATAGTTGTACAACAACTTGTGCACTCATGTTAATAAATATTCTTAATCACCAAGAACTTATATGTAACTTTAGAGCACAGGTTTATTGCATTTATAGCTCAGGTTCTTATTAAAGTATGTAATACATTTCTCAATTCCGAAACAGAAATAAACAAAGAGCGTGCGTGCGAGGATCCACGAACGAACCATACCATTCCCCGTGGCGCTAACGCGCGATCGTATCGGCTCCTTTCGCAATTGACGTCTTTTTACATAACTTCATTTTTTTTTATCTATACTAAAAATACAGGGCAAATATTTAAGAAAAAAGATTGGTATTTATTATATCGTCACGATATTCAAGATTTAAAATATTTCAACCAACTACCAATTCTAAAGTGCCTATTGCATAACTGCTGTAAATCATACAAAATAGTCAGTCAGTTGACTATTAGCAATAATGATTGAACTCTGACACATAAGAATTGAATTCAAACATTGTTGCCCATTTTAAGAACCATGACTCTGAAAACACTTAATACTCTTACAATTACACGCCTTCAAAACTTCACAAAAGCCCTTCAATTCCGGATTCATATCGCAGTTCACAACGCCCTAAAATTTAAACAAAAACAGGGGCTCATTGAAAACAAAGGCGGTTATAATCAGTTTCTAAACATTTAATACCATTACAGAATTAGGCATGCATCAATGGTTTACAATTCGGCCGTATTGGCGTCCGTGTTGTTAGAGATAGGAGGCTTACACTGAACCACCTGAAGTCAAAAAGCGGTATCTTAGAAAATTCCAAATTCTGTGTAAAAGCAAGAAACCAATGAAGTTAAACCATTACTACGGTTTTGTGCTAAACTAAGCCCTAGTTTATAAGTTACTTACCATTATGTGAATATAAATAAATAATAAATTCATTTATTTGCAAACAAGTGTCACAGTTACATAAAAGCTCTGCCTCCTGAACTAGGTAGTTAACCTGTATCTCAGACAGGTCCCTTCCAAATTACATAATAATAAGTACAATAATGTATGCATGCTTTTAAAGCATCTAGCATCAAATGGGTTATTAGAAAAAAACAATAACTTCATTGGAGCGTTATAAAAATGTAGGAACTATCCACACTGTACTTAAAATTATAAAGTAAATTTAAGAACGTTTTCACCAATCTTTATTAAATTAAAAGTAGAAATACTCTAGAACCTGTATTGCTATTCTATAAAAATCTCATCGAGAAAAGTTAGATAGTGAGAACACGATGTCAGTTGGCATCCAATCAATGTGGAATGACATTATGACAGCTCACTTAAGTTTTTACGGTGATACTTGTACAGAATAGAACGGCTGGACAAAGACTTAGATACTTTCTATCAACATGCAACTGATACTTCGCGGGTAAAAGCTAGCTTTAAATAAATACAATTAAATTATAATGTTTTGTCCTGTAATTATTTAAGTGGTGTACAATAAAGTATATAATAATAATAAATTGAAAACATTATTAAAAAAAACAACTCATGCTAGAAACTCATTTTCATTGAGATACCGCATTTTGGCTGCCGAGGGCAGTATAATAAAACAATATTAATTATCAATCGACGCTCCAGCGAGTCCTTTGTCGGCACCGCCATTTCATAAGCGAGGAATGCACGCATTAAACCTCCGGCATCTCAGAGCTTTTGTTTAAATAATAAATTGAATTTCTATAAACGATGCAGCTAAGCATTTCGCTCGCGATTATTAAATATTTTTAAATGTGCTTCGGCTGAATATTTTCTGTAATATTGCTTGCATGTGTTGTTGGTTAAATTTATTATTTTTCTTAATTTAATTTGTGGTTTTCTTTTACATGTACGCCGTGTATTCCCCCTTGTTATTGCTGTGTACCTGATTTTATAAGCGATTAAATGATTAAGTTTCAGAAGCATTGTCAAGTCTCATAATAGCATAAAAACCGAATGCAATTTCTATAAAAAAATCAATTTGTTTCCCCTTCAATAGTAAGCACGGGGCGGGCTCAAATCAGCTTGTTAATGAATTCAAATTTATTCGTTGATCGGGCGCGTCTCCTTGCTAACGTATTTAAAAAGTGATTAGAAGTAAAATTGACACAACATGAACTTTTTGTGCCGTAATCAGAAACAGGATTATTCAATTTCCAACGTGAGACTGAAAATTGATTACTCTCCATGATTCTATTTACATTTTTAAATTATGTAAAATGGAATGAATGCAGTCTTAAGTTAAGACCACTATACATGTGCCTGTAACTTGCACAAATGTGCAAGTAGCTTGCACACCTATGTGACATTTATGGCACAACTGCATCATAGAAAAAAAATTACTCTAGCGAGAAGAATGTCAAGTACGTACAAAAAAAATGGCACGGTTTTAGCGCCACCTGGTGGATGCCCCCGAAAACTCGCTGAAGCGGGAAATTCAAAATCGGAATTCTTCCAGATAATTATTTAAAGATTTGCCCACGAAAGCAGAACTGGGAAACTGCAACCAATTTAACATCGGTTACAGTTGCCCAGTTCTGCTTTCGTGTGCAGTATTGTGCAATTTCAGTGGTTAAAATTTCCCAGCTTCTCTTTGGTGGTCAAGCAGCCTTATTATAAAGTGAATAGGAGACAATTCTTGCTTGTAGAAAACTTTGAATTTTAACAAAAATCACAAGTTTGTGGTTTATACGTAAAAGTTAAAGCTTCTAGTATTTTTATAATAAAAACAGTAGTGTTTGTTTCAGAAGAACTTTATTATAAATTACGCAATAGGTATCACAGACATAGAAACTATAAATGGGCAGCCGAATGTATATCTAACAAACAACAACATAACATAAGTAAATATCAGTGATGTTTAAAAATTCCTCCTTTACTGTGCTTAAGTGTGCCCAAAATACCCACAAAAATTTAACATAATTTACCAATGCTAAACAATAACATTAGCAAACAGGTCAATTAGTTACCAATACAACAGTAATTTAGCATCAATAATTATTTTATTTTATTGTGTTTGAGTTGCTTACATCTATCAATACAGAAATAACTGTGAGGTAATTAAAGCCACCACAATTAGCAATACAGTGTAGTTGTAAAGGCTTTTGAAATTGACGTACTACTAATTATGCATAACTCTTACAATACAATTGGTAAAATTGGTCAATCGACTTGTTTGGTTTTACAATACAGCATAGTTTAAATAGCTCTAACCAACCATGCTACTCATTCTTATTCTTTATTGCACACAAAACATAAAATGAAGATATAAATACAATGGACAGCTTATGTACAAAGGCGAGCTTAACCCATAATTGGGTTCTCTAACACCAAACCCAGTTGTTATAGGAAATTTGCGTATGAGGACAGTGATCCAAGTGCACAACAAAATTCCAAATAAAAAAAAATTGGCATTATACATGTTTCAATAAGTTAATTTTTTTCTTAAGTGCTATTGCGGCGGATTCTTGAGAAAAGGATCTATTTTTTTTTGTACAAAATCTTTTTACTGTAATATGAAATACACATTTAATTATATGATTTATATTATGTTCTTTGTGCTCCATGCAATCGTTCAAAAAGTTAAAATTAACGACATCTTTTAAAATATTACACAATTCATGCATTAATGCTTTTTTATGTGCATTAATTGACAAATAATTATTTATATAGGTAGCACAAAATTCCACACAGAGAACAAAGTTTTTATTTGCATATTTTAGCGATTCTTTATAATCATTATATTCTTTGAACTGTATAAAAGAATGCATAACTGTTCGGTCTGATGTCGTAAATATAGTGTTACATTCCTCGCAGTCATTTTTATAATTTTTTATCAAAAAACCACACACATAAGCACATGCTTGTGATTCTCCATTCTCCTCGAATACTTCCTGGTGAAAGTAGTCGTCAATTGGTCTCCATACTGAACATGATGTTGAGGTTTCTTCAGTATGGTGTTCAGGGCGATTATTCCACCACCAATGTGAGAAAGGTTACTTAAAATAGCCGTTTTTAAGCCTGCGACAAACTGTCCAGTGGTAGGACTGTAGTTGGAACCACAATTTCCTCGAATGCACCCAAATAAATTTTCTAATGGATCTTGTTGTAGCCTTCGAGTTGCTAAACTTTTTATAGATTTGTGTTTTTGGCGCAAACTCTCCCACAACATTTCAACTCCATTAAGCGTCCACAGCCAACCTTTTTGCGATGGTGGTGTGCATTTTGAGCCTATAAATTTGAGTGACTGTAAAAATGATTTCATTTCACTTATAAATTTTAGATGAGGTGATGAAATTTTTAAATTGGTTGCGAAAGGTTTTCCTTTTCTCAGATCTACCGTGTCGATGTTCAGAGTGTCGAACAGCTTGTCTATTCTGGATATAACATCCGCCGTCACAGCCGCGTCAGCAGTTAATTGACCTGTAATAGAACATAATATTGCATTTTATTATGATGATTTAACATATAAGAATATATCAATTTACTTACTACTGCCTTCCGCCCGTGGCTGAATACAACCCTATGTCATTCCCCGGGGTTCAATTTATGTCCATACCAAAAACAAATTTGGTTTGGTGGGTTTTTGCTTACAAATTATAGAAAATGTAATAAACAGTCAGATAGATAGAGAGACTGAGCTACGTTCACATTTGCACTATTATACGTAGTAGGTTTTTAGAACAAATAGCTTTTCAAATTATTTAGTGCCCAAAATCTCAAAGCAAAATGGCTGTGACTTACGGAGAGATGAACAGTGAGAAATTATAGGGTTCCATTTATGTCGTTTAGAGTCACAGAATTCTAAATCTTATCTAAGAATCCCTTAAATGCATAAATATCAATAAACCAAGTTACCTTGTGATATTTTAGCAAACATGCCAGCAGCAACTGTGTGGCTCAGCACTTGAACAGCTAGTTTTACCCTCATCTTTTGTTTAGTATTGGGATTCAGATGTTCTTGTCTGAGACAGGGTGCAAACACAAAGTTTGGATTTGAGTTGTTTGTTTTTTGATTCAACTGAAATTCCTTACTTGACCAGGACTTGTCCGGACAGCAATATTTTGCCCACAATTCACAACTGAAATGAAAAGAATAAAGTAAATTAAGTACGTACACTAAAATTATATTATGGATCACTAGTCCAATCACAAATCTGGATGAGGCGGCATTATTAACAAGATAAACATATATTCCATAGGTCGCAGAATGGGCGAAAAAAACGCGCGAATAAAAATCGCGTTGCCGGATTTCCAGTATTAGAGGCGACACTTACCGGAGAATATTCGTAGAACCAGGTTTTGGAAACCTAAATAATGTGGTTACGGGGTCATTGACAGGCGAAGGACCACACTTAAAACATTTTCTTTTATTTTCTTTCATATTTGAAAACACAAACTAGTCAGTCACTATCTCGTACACAACACAAGTGTTTCAGCACACAACAGACGGAGGAACTTAGGCTCTACTCAACGTCGATAATGGCAAGGATAACACACAGAAATTAGGACAAGTTAATTCACAAGAAAACAGAAATTCAAAATTTCAAATAACATGCTCATAAGCCGGCAATCAAATTTCTTGTGAAGTGGGGTTGCCAAGTGCATTAAACAAAAGCCTACTCAAATAATTTTGAAAAATAATAATTTTTGAAATTAAGTAGCCTCTGTATGATCGCGTTTCAGTAAATTAAAAGAATTATTTATTCATCGGCTTAATTGCTAACCCTTTTGTTTATTTATTGTTAAAACCTATGCTATGCGAGCGTATATCTATTATAGTCTGCATGAATTATATTAAATTTATTAAATTTCAATAATATTAACATTCAATTAATTAGCGGAAACATTATAGCTGCAAATTTGTTGATTAAAAATTTAAACAAAAATGTTGTTAAAACTACCAGATGGTAGCTTTTTAACGTGTAAGCAACTTTTCAGTTTTACCTATGTTGCCATCGTAGAAAACGTCATTATTAGAGACCGAAATCTTTAGGTCTCACATAATAGAGTAGAGGTTGGCAACACAGGTCTAGCCCCCGTAGGTATGCCAAGATTTACCCAATGAGTCGACCCCCCCTGAACTGCATGCAAATAGCTTTCACACCATTGTGATATTTGTGACCTTTGTGTCATTTTTCTTACAAATTCATGCAGACCTTTGTGACATTTGTGGCACAATTGTCTGTAAGCCAGTTCCATTTTTTATGCAAGTTACAGAAACGCGTATTTGTGAATTTTCTTTCAAAAATTAATTGAGATAAAACCTGAGAACAGCGTAAGCAGTTTACCGTTTTTAAGACATGGAACTTGCGTTATTTACAATGAGAATTGAGATTAAATTTACATTGTTGCTTTTACGGCACGGGCTTGGCTCCGTCTGTTATGGTAAGGTATTCATGAAAGCAAATGTTTAGTCCTGGGGCGGGCAACGTAATGCAGAGCACTTGGCGAAATCATTCGAGTGTGTTCTAACTTATGATAATTATGTATATTTGGAACTAGCTGGTGCCCGCGACTTCGTTCGCGTTGAAGTATTGAATAATACACTTTTAAAAATCAAAGAATGTCTCTATAAACTACATTAGTAGTTTTTCCCGTAGGGGCTAAAACAAACAACTGTTCAGCACTACTCACTCGTGAACATGCCACGTACAGCTGTCCATGAGAAAAGCAATTGGATCTTAGATCCACCCCAGCAGCCTTGAGAGTTTGACCTTGGGATTTATTGATGGTCATTGCGAAGCACAGACTGATGGGAAACTGAGTGCGCTTAAATTCGAAAGGGAAGTTGTTGGGAATGAGTGGAATCCTTGGTATGAAAACAGTTTCGCCCGCGCCACATCCAGTGAGAATCTCAGCATGGATTAAATTTCTCTGCAAAGCACTTACTTTAAGTCGGGTGCCATTACATAATTTGGGCGGAGTTAGATTTCTCAAAAGCATTATGGGCACTCCGACTTTCAGTGTGATTTTATGTGCAGGAAGACCACTCGCTGTTAGAGAGCTCAAAAACTCTATTGGGTAGTTCGTAGCATCGTCCTCATGTACAACGCTGTTATAGGACGTGTACACCACTTCATCTCCACCAATTTCTGCCAAAATTTTTGCATTTAATGCAGCAGCTTGTTCGTTTTTGGGTGTCAGTATGGCGCGTTCACATAACCAAGAATTATCATGTTGAATAATACTTGAAACGTCTCCAAACACTGAATTTATTAGTTCATCTTCAGACGACACAACTCTACCTAAAATGTCAGGAATGACAACTTGTCCTTCATCTTCAGGAAGAGTACCTTCTCCAATTTCTAAAAGAATATTCGAAAATGTTTGTGCCTGGGAATTTCCGCCTAGTTGTGCTCGCATGTTGATTGTTAGACGCATTCGTATTATTTGAGGCCATAGATATGAACGCTTCAAGGATGCATTAATTTCATCGGCTCTGGTTCCTCGAGTAACAACCGGAAGAGTTTGCCGGAAATCGCCAGAGAAAAGAACTGTCACGTTCCCCATTGGAATATCGTTTCGGCGAATGTCCCGCAGTGTTCTATCCACGGCTTCAACAGCTTTTTTATTTGCCATTGTGCATTCATCCCAAACGATAAGACAGCAATCCTGAAACACCTTTGCTTTATCGCAATTTCTTGTAACTGCACATGTTGGTGTTTCAGTGCTATCTAAATCGATTGGGATTTTGAACATTGTGTGGGCAGTTTTACCACCGGGAAGAAGTGTAGCTGCGATTCCAGAAGATGCTACGGCCAGTGCTATCTTACCTTGTCGCCTGAATTCAGCAAGAATCGCTTTTGTTAGGTAGGTCTTTCCAGTACCACCTGGAGCATCTAGGAAGAATATCTTCCCTTCATTATTAAGTACGCTTTGGACGACGATGTCAAATATTTCCCTTTGTTCTGGTGTAAAATTTTGTAAATTGTCATTTACTATAGCGGTTAGATCAGTGGAGCTATAGTTTATCTCCGAGGCATACTCACGGTTGATACGCGGTTGATCGGGTAGAATTTGAGGAGAGGGAAGACTGAAGTCACTCAAAGATTTGCCACCAATTGATAAAAGGATCTCCTGAATAGAACAAAGGGAACTATTAATTACTCTTTCGTCATTTGGATCAATATCTTGATTTAAATTGCGCCTCAAAGAATGATGGAAGTCTTCAGAAAGATACGTCTTATACTTCTCCCACAAACTTAAAGGGTCTGAAATACCACAGAACACTAACATGACAGCAAATAGGTGACGTAAGCGTTTGGGACTGTCGCTGACACAGGCTTCTTCGAGAGTCGCATCCCAATGTTGATCACCTTCAAGCAGTTGAAGTGCTCGGCAAGCTGATTGAAATGTGGGATGCTCAACATCATGAACTGTTTTTAAAAATTGGAAAGAAGTTGGTCCTTTAACGTTGTGCAAAAGCAGCCGCAAGTAAAAGCATTCCCCGCTACTGGGGTGAACTGTGTACACTCGACCTAAAGCAGAGTCCTTGAAAACGCCAGGGAATCCTTCAACTGGCTGACCACGTCTACGTCTGTTAAATACTCCTCTTTGCTTATCAAAAGTGTAATAAGAGGGTACTTCATCGTAGGTTAACGTTTTAGCGAAATCGTCTTCTTGGCACAACCTGAAAAACGCTAAAAGTGTTGTCTGGCGTGGGTTTTCTACACGGTTTCGAGCGTTATCTGCGTCAAAGTATATTCTCTGACCATTCTCTAAGTGGACATCAAGATGCATTACTGTAGGATGCCTTTCATGAATGCCAAATCCCAATATGCGCCATATAGCTTCAGAAGTGCTAATGTATCGTCCGGTTTGGTACCTGGTAACTTCGTCTCGATCGGTTCCTTGCAAAGCGAACGTTGCTTGGTCGTTGCCTTTATTGACATATTTGCAAATATATTTTATTGCCTCCACACTATTGCACATCTCAACGTTTATGTGGGCGCCGAATATTTTGGACAATAAAGGTGAGTAGGGAACAACCCAACTATTATCAATTATTAGCTGCTGTCCGCGTAATCTAATTTCAGCTGTATATCCGCCCTGCTGCGGTGATCGACGTCGATATGAAGGGTACCCATTCTCACCTGTAACTGTCTGCTCTACTAAAGCACGGGGATACCTTTTTGTACAATGGCCATCCTTCATGCAGGGAGAATTTCTATTCAGGATACCGCAGGGGCCATGTACCATATGTGTTTTTATTATTTCATACAGTGCAGGATCCTCTTCGGGGTTCGGAAGCTCAGCGCTTATTAAGGTGTCGACATCGTTGGGTCGTATTTTATTCTGCAGCCACAGCAAGATGTGCGCGTGAGGAAGGCCACGCTTTTGCCACTCAACGCTATACATAAAGCACAGAAAAGGACCAAAAACGCTTTCTTTCGTAAGAAGGTCGATCATTATTTTTAGTTTCAAGTGAAACACCCTTGCAACCACGTCATGTCGGTCATAAGATGCTTGACCTGCAAATAACTCTTGGGTGATCTCGTTCCATTTCGGGTTAGTAGTAAACGTGATAAATAAATCCGGTCTTCCATACTTTCGGACGTAGCAGAAAGCATCCTGCGTGCGTTCGTGCATATAGCGCGGTCCGCCGGTGAAACTGGATGGAAGAATGACTAAGCGGCCTAAGTTTTCAGAATCAGCATCCTGCTGCATAGCGTCACGTAAATGCACATATTCTTCAGCACGTAATCGTCTCTGGTTGGTCCGTATGTACACTAAGCGCTCAGTTTCAATTTTCGCGTACATATCAACAATAAACTGACTAAACAGGCCACGGAACCGTTGCAAATATGCAAAACGATCACGTCGTATTTGCAGAATGGCAGCATAAAACTGCTGGGCTGACACTTTTTTGTTTAAGTTAGGCTCTCTTGTGGTGGGGTTCACTTGATGGATCCCAAAGTTATAGCCATCTTCCCCTCGGCTGTAAATTAGGGGGTATTGTAAGGCGTCATATGAACGATGCGTTTCGTAGATACGCTGTAGCCGGTCATCTCGAGTGCGCAAGACTATATCTCGACGTTCACATTCTTGGTCAACTAAAACAGCGGCCACTTCATTTGCAACAGGTGTATTGTGCCTACCACGATGCTCAGCTGCGGGTCGTTTTTCTGCGTTAATGACAAATTTGTAATTATTGTTCTGACCTTGCGGAACAGATTCTAATGCGGCTTTGAAACTATGCACATAAGGGTTTACCTGGTGCAGCATACTTTGAAGTACCGTGATTAGATTGCCATTAAGCTGTGGATAAATTTGGTTTCTTATGTTTGCTTGCTCCTCATAATTGGACACAAAATAAATCTCAAGAAATTGGGGCTGATTTTCAGGCAACAGGGAACCAATTAGGTGGTAGACCTGACCCTGGATCTTAAATGTTGGCATGAATGGCCCTTCAGATATTTGTTTTGCACCGAAAGACGTCATTTGAAAGGCATTGTTATATGCTCGAACATTGTCCAAGAAATGTTTGGATTGAGGGTGGTCACCATTCAGCAATGATTTTAAAACTTCAGGTGGATTTTCAAAAAGATCAATACGCACTTTCCCACCGGAGCAACACATCCCATTTGCTTCTTTTTGCCATTTGAGAGCATCACAAAATGGACAAATTATAATCATTCCTCCAATGGAACTACATTCAGAATAATTTACCATAGGTGTATAATTAAACGCACTTCTTTCTTTATTAATCCATGGGAGGGTGTCATGCCCTACTTGTTGGGCTTCGTCTGAGTCTTCAGAGGAAATCGAAATTCTGTTGAGAGAGTGCCGCAGCCGATCAGCATCCAAGCGAGCTTGAAGTTGTTCTTCTGTCTCTTCACTACGCGTCACACCTACCCTCAGCCGCTCATTTTCTAAGAAAATTTCATTATTTCTGCGTAAACGCTCATAATTTTCTCTCGCTTCTTCCAATCTCTGTTGGTGCTGGTCATCGCTTTCTAGAGATCTCGCCCTGTTATGCCGGTCTCGATCATTTCTTAAGCGTTCTTCGTATTGAGATAAGGTTTCAGACGCGCGCGATAATGCATGCCGCTCACGATCAGTGGTCAATCTGGAGTCCCTTTCTGGAGAAGTTTCGGAGGCGCGAGACATTGCATGCCGCTCACTATCCGCTGTCAACCTAAGGGACCTCTCTGTAAAGGTTTCAGATGCGCGAGACGTTGCATGCCGCTCACTATCCGCTGTTAGCCTAAGGGACCTCTCTGTGAAGGTTTCAGATGCGCGAGATAATGTGTGACGCTCACGATCAGCTCTCAATCTAGAGTCCCTTTCTGGAGAAGTTTCGGAGGCGCGAGACGTTGCATGTCGCTCACTATCTGCTGTTAACCTCAAAGACCTCTGTGTAAAGGTTTCAGATGCGCGAGATAATGTGTGACGCTCACGATCAGCTGTCAATCTAGAGTCCCTTTCTGGAGAAGTTTCGGAGGCGCGAGACGTTGCATGTCGCTCACTATCTGCTGTTAACCTAAGAGACCTCTCTGTAAAGGTTTCAGATGCGCGCGACAATGCATGGCGCTCGCTGTCAGCCGTCAGCCTAAGGTTCCTTTCGGTAAGGGTTTCTGAAGCTCGAGATGACGATTGGCGTTCACGGTCATAGCTAAGGCGTGCATCACGATCGGAAGGAGATTCCAAAGAGCGCGCCATAGCTTGACGTTCTCGAGCAGCCTCAAGTCGGACCTGCCGTTCGTCATTTGATTCCTGTGATCTAGCTAATCTCTTTCTTTTGGCTTCTCTACTATTTTTAGAGAGATTGGGTCGTTTTCGAGGCATTGCTACAATAAAGTAACTTAGCCACTTAACGACAATAAAAAGCAACCAATATCCTAATCGCAAAGCAAAAACAAAAGTCCGTTTTACTAACCAAGTCAAATATAGTTTTAATAATTACAATAACAAAGCAACAAATAACCAAATCGCGAAGCAATAACAAAAGTCCGTTTTAGTAACCAAGTCAAATAATTCTATAAGTAGGTAAGTATTTTTTTCCAGAAACAATCAAAATCTGAAAGAAAGCGCTGTGGTTGCTCCTCTGCGTTACCGTCTGCACAACCACACAATGACCAAAATACACGACAACAATAACATAAGCCCGAAGGCATCTTTACATCACAATAATAATGGGAGTTTTAGCCAGTACTTTAACTGTTACCGCCTTCACCGCGTGGAGGTACTCCCAGCCTATGCTACTGTTTAACATGACCCAAATGCAGGCATACCTGCGACTCTATAACAGGTACACACAATGAGTTCCCTTAGTTAGGTAGGGTGATTAATTCATCCCAAGTTTAGGCCAGTTAACACTTAGTCACTTGGCGTGAGTTATTATATATTTCACTGTCTAGGTAAAACTCAATCAAATGAAAAAATCCCATCAAATTCAGTCCTGTAGTTTCTGATATTCAATTTCCTGCCTACCCTCTTAGTCTATTGGCGTGATTATTGCAAGTGATGCTGAGTCAAATAAAAAAAGTCCCATTAAAATCGGCCCAGTAGTTTCCGAGATTCAATTTTCTGCCTACCCCCTTAGTCTATTGGCGTGATTATTTCTATCCTTCTTTACCTTCCAAGTAATGTTGAGTCAAATAAAAAAAAGTCCCATTAAAATCGGTTTAGTAGATTCTGAGATTCAATTTCCTGCCTGCCCCCTAAGTTCATCGGCGTGATTATTTATATCCCAGTTTACTCTCCAGGTGATACTGAGTCAAATAAAAAAAGTCCCGTCAAAATCGGTCCAGTAGATTCTGAGATTAGCCCGGATAAACAGACAGACAGACAGACAGACAGACAAACAGACAGACAAAAATTTTAAAAATTGTTCTTTTGGCTTCTATTACGGTAATTAAGACCCCCTGTAACAATTTTTCATAAAAATCTTCAATGTACCGAAATCGATCTTTTACAGTCTTATTATATGTATAGATAATCCGCCCAAAGCAATGAGTGTAGGAAGCCGAAAAGCCAAATTGCGCTTTTTCATTAAATATTTTGTTAATTCTAGCATTTTCTTTAACAAATTTCATGTAAATTTTTTGCTCAATATAATATTCGTATTTAATGTGAGTCTCAAGCAGGCTGATTGATGAATAATTGGGATGGTTCTTAACCTTTCGTTTAATAAAAATCTGGCAGTTTAAGGATCAGCTTTTTCTGTATGCAATTTGGTTTTTCCTGAACGCAAATGATAGCACCTTAAAAATTGTCAACCTACTTGATTGAGACTAGATTATAGTGAAGTAAAGAAATCAAAATGTACATTCCATAAAACTCATAGGCCGGTATTTAAACTGAAGAAATCAAACATATTTATCATGTCTTATAACTCTCATAGTAAACTGAATAAATTAAAAGTTTGACCCTTTATAACTAAGCAAACAGGATTCCTTTCTCAATTTCCACACCATCCAATTTCCCTAGCAAGTCAAGGGTTGACCGTTTCCAATAAAACGGTTATAAGACGGGCAATTAATTTGACTAGCCTGTGTAGTGACCGCGACCCTTCTGCCCGGTGCCTTCTCCAACTCGAGGAAGTGATGCTTCTGACACCTGTGACCGGGTGGTCCAAGTTATAAGCTTAATGGGTTTTCACATTAAAAAAAAAATCTAGAAATGTGTATCTCTACATTATAGAATCTACCTATGGGTAAAAGTTGTATTGCTGAAGTGACACTCTGCGATACCCAGACCAAGCAAGATTCAAACCTTACATAATAATTATACCAGATTGTAGCTGTCCCAATGCACTTCAAAGGCCTTTGTGTGCCCTGGCAGTTGAGAGTGTGACATGCTAATAAATATAATTTGTATAATGCCTCTGAGATGGGACATGTGTCCGATCATTCGGTTCCCTTCATGATGGTTGAGCTGAGTGGTGCCGATCCATGCGTCATGTTCGTGAACGGGCGCCATCAGTTGGGATTGATTATAACTTAGCTGCCTCGGCTTGCTTTTAATTACGTACTTATTGTATTTTTGAATTGTTTGTTTTACTCTAGACGCTTTTACGTGTACGACTTTTTACACCGTTCTCGCATATGTATTTTTTCAACAAGAATGATCTAACCAAATATTTGTATTTAATACTGATGAAAAAGTGTCCAAGAAGTTTCTTTCCCATTCTTCTCCATAGATACCTACTGACGCTTGCGAATGTGCAACTAGAATCATATTTTGTTTGAAAATTCCAAAGTACCTATATAAGGTTTTGTTGTTATATTTTGATTTTTGTATTTTCCTTATACTGAGACGGCACGAGCTTTAATTAAGTAGACGACTTCAGATTTATATTAATTTACTATTAATTAAGTTGAGGTTTCCATACAATTTTTCGTCCGTCACCGATGACATTGATGCCCAAGATATGCTTGGAAAGTACATTTGAATGAAAAGAGTCACATTGGTGAAAATTGGTCACTTGTTGGTTGGCATAGTTTGAACCCACGATCTCAAGACTGAGAGGAGAAACCTAAAAGCTTATTTTTAAATTACCAGGGGCCGCACTATGACGTCTTAAGCCCAGATTATGGTCCCAGCGTGAATGAGCGTTGCACAATCCCTTTTTTACAACGGAATCATGAGGGCATTGCCTTGTCAAAGTACGGTCCCTGTACTCCTGTCACTTAGACCACACATTATTGCGCCTGGACAATACCCTTTAGAAATCTTGTAGAACTACACCCATGGGTGCTAAAGAGTGACCCTTATAGTTAATTTAATTAATAGGCGCTCAATAATTAATTTAATTAAATGCTTATTGATGTTATGGACGGACATTTGTCAATGATTATGCTGTTGATAGAGATGGGCTCCTTCTGCCCAACGTCTTTACCATAACCCTGTTTAGTGGCCTTTAACAGTTGGCGCAATGGTTGAGCGATGGGCTGCTGCGCTGCGTGTCGCGGATTTGATTCCCGCACGGAACAAATATTTGAACGGCCTACAGATAGTTGTTTCGGATTTGGGTGTTTTGTGTACGTGAGTTCAAATGTTTGTTAACGCACCTACAATACAGGAAGAAATACCTAGAGTGGGCATGGTATTAAAAAAACCGACCAAGTGCGAGTCGGACTCGCGCACAAAGGGTTCCGTACAATTATGCTTTGTTGTATGGAAGCACCACTAAAAAAAAAAAAATATATATTTTTAGTATTTGCTGTTATAGCGACAACTGAAATACATCATTTGTGAAAATGTTAACCGTCTAGCTATCACGATTCATGACATACAGCCTGTTGACAGACAGATAGACGGACAGTGGAGTCTTAGAAAAATAGGGTCCCGTTTTTACCCTTGGGTACGGAACCCTAAAAAAGCTGTAACTACTTCCGATCAGATTGGTACCGAGATACTGGCAATTCGCGACGGTCGCCTGCGATATAAGTGTTTTGATTTCAACGCGTAAGTCCCGCGTATGACACGGGCGCTTAAGAACTTTCTTACTGCACATTTCCAGTATTTGTGTTTCTTAACGAAACTAATGGGAACGCAAGATAATGATAATATCTTTCCTGAGAACCCCATTGAGTTTCACGTACCATTTCACGTATCACTTTATCAGATAATATTTATGTTTTTTTGGTTGTTTACATAATTCCAATGACATAGAATACTACCCATTCCTATTGTAAATAAGTTAGACTGCAAGCTAGGCTTCTGCAAAATTGCCTTAGCCGGAGATACTTACCTACTATATGAAGTTTTCTTGAGTAGGCAATGCCAAACTTTTCTGATGACGCGATGGGATTTAAAATACGTTGAAAGGCGATATCGGTCATCATCACGTACCTACACGTCTTTTCAAAGAAAATTTCAAGTACCAATCAGTCGAATTGCTTCCATGGGAACGTTTTTGCAATTTAAATTGCCTAACGTTGTAATATAAATCGAATTGCGTAGGTACCATACAAAAAAAACATTCTTAACTACGTTTATTTTCAAGAGGAAGTTAGAAAATTAACCGGATTTACTTAACTGTCTGCTCCGAGGAAGTAACGATAAATGCTAAGTTAAATTTATATTATAACCGGAGCACTTTCTAGCGGTTATTATGGCAGAAAAGTTTCGCGCTAACTATAAGTTACGTGTCTGCTTGTTAACTTTGTTTTAGTTCACTCTTGCACTTCATACGAGTAAGTAGAAATTTCGGTTTTTATCAGCTTTTTTATGATTCCTTACCTAAAAAATATGACGTAAAGACTTGTAAAGAAATAAAAATATAATAGGCAGTCATGGGGACTGCCGATAGAACTGAAAACTTAAAACAGCATGTTGGTGACGCGAACCCATAGGGTTCCCCTAGTCGAAGGCACGAACTATTTTGTGCGCGAGGTTAAAATGCATGCTATCTCATCCGACAACATGTGCGAAAGAGATAGATGCTGTGGTGAGCACTAAGAAGCTAGTTCGCGTAAGAATTAGCACTTTTGCAAATTTGTATCGAAATGGATGATGATTTAGGACGAAAACGAGCCCGCGAAATTTTATAAACAGATCTTTGGGAATCTGGATCATGAAAAAACGACTAAATGTATATTTTCAAAATAAAATTATGTGCATTGTTAAATTACTAATATATCCCTGTATGGAGGCCGCTTTGCAATTTTTTTCCGCCCAAACATGCGTTAAAATTAGTATTGGAATATGATACTTTCGACGCTCATAACTTTCAAACATTTTATTTTTTTACTTTTTGTTTCCATACATGGCTAGATAATGATGAGACAAATTGATATATTTTTTTATTTTGAACATACTTCGTCAAACAGTGGAGTAATCGCTAAACTACGTTTGTATGGAAGAATGATCGACTAGTCGCACGCCGATTACGGTTCAGGTCCAAAAAACAAAATTTCTTCTAAATATTATAATTTCTCTATCAATAATCAGTTCAACAGCTATTCCTACAATACAATATTTAATTATTATTATGCTTTTTCACTAATTTATAAGCCATTATGTAAGACAAGTCATGATTGCCAAAATGTTTTATGCGATTTCCCAAAAATTATTATTCATTACCCATTAGCTGTTCTAAAACTGTTTATGAATCTTTACTTTTCTTGGGAAATATTTTATGGACAGCTCTTAAGTTTTCAGTTTTCCATATTTCCTACATACGAAAAACTGAAATATTTAATGAGGGAGGCACAATAGTGTATGCATGTTTGTAAGGGGGTAATCTCTGGAATTAGATATCTACTGATCCGATTGCGAAATTATTTTACTGATAAAGCTACATTATCGCTGAACGTCATAAGGCTGCTTTTATGACGGATTTTTTTTCTATATAAATAGATAATAATAATAATAGCTTCACCGTTAACATTGTTAATTAATAAGTAGACAGAAAACTTTGTACCCTTTTCTAAGCACATATTAAGCAAAGACGAGTGTATAATTTTGTCATAGTTATGGTAAGTTCATATGGAGAAAAAAGAAAGAAAGAAAAGCAAGAAAATACACGTATTTGACACAAGCCACTAAAATACATGTATTTGACACAAGCCACTAAAATCGTCACAATCTAAGAATCCCGTTGACGTTTCTCATTTTACATGCCGCGATAACTTTCTACGAAAGAAATTGAAAAATCTAATTCATAATCCTAAATTATTACTATGTTACCCATACCCTATAACAACGAGTATCATTCGCAAGCATCAAGTTTAATTATTATTAAGTATTTTTATAGCTGTCAAAACGGGCCTTTTATTTTTTGACCTCTTTAGAGCACACAACAAAAACCTAAAAAAGAAAGCTTAGAATAAACAATAATAATATAAAAGAGAAAAAAAATTAAAGAGTGGAACAAGCATTTTGTCGAATTTCGGTCTAATTCCAACCACTGGGCGACCACCAGTTGTGATAAAAAACTGTCCCTTAATTTTGTTAGAGCCGAAAGTTTAATTATTTCAAGGAAACGTCACAAGCAGTATTAAATGTTTAGTACGCTAACAAGGTGCAGACGATTCCGTCAGTTTGTACAAATTTAATCAACCCCCAGCGATTATGCAAATGGCGTCGCAAATGAACGGATTTACCCTCATTCAAATTAGGCTTACAGCCTACTGCCACCTGGAAAACTGCTTATTTATTATATAAACAACGCTTCCTTGGATCTAATGTTAATTCTTAAGAAAACACTCTGTTAGAGAAAGATTTGCTTAAATAAATAAACTATTAGGCAGGTTGGTACTTTCTAATCGGAATCTAAACGAACAAGAGATTGACGACCTCTTACCAATATTTTTATTTGATGTTTATGATTATTATTATTTATTTTTTATTATATTTATGATATTTTTTTCGCCTGAAAAAGTTTTACAGGTCAAAATAAAAATCTCAGGAATAAGCTTTAATCACCTGAATTTATAATCAAACTTATCAAAAAGTTGTCTTCCTTACTTATTCATCTCAAGGACCCCGAGCTGAAGAAGACTACTGCAAATATGGAGTCGTATGACGTTCCCTTTAGGGGGAGAGCTTGGCCGAGGAGAGAGCTACGAGCTCCTTCAGACTATGCGATAGACATAAGGGCTATTCTTGAGTGAACAATGTTTTATTGGGTGGTATTTAAGGGAAATTTTACCTCTTTATCACCATCGTCTGCAATACCACGGGTATAATACTCACAGCGGATCTTTGTGTCTCTGAAATTGGCTGCAAGACCCTGCGCAGTAATTATTTTTGTGTCAATGTTGAAAATGAAGATAACATTGTATCTTTATTTATTTATCTTTATTTATTGTATAACTGCCTCTTTCACTCGCTAACGTTTGACGCATCGTCCTATCTCGCATACTCTATGCAGTATACTCGATGACAAACTGTTTCTTGCGCAATGGTTCGCAGAGCCAACTTCAGGGACACAAAGTTCCGCTGTTACTTCTATACCAGATATGCGTCGCCATCCCAGAGATAAATGCTGAAGGTCACATCCTATACCCTTTTTTTTTACTGAAATAGGTCCAGTGTTCTCATAAGATATATCAGGAGCAGGGAATGAATCAATCATCCTAGCGTTTTTCCATTCACGTTAATGTCGGGGAGCATTGGTGGCCCAGTGGTAACGGCCGCGACTTTAAAGTTGTTGATCGTGGGTTCAAATTTAGGCGGGCGCTTTACTTTTTGTAAATTATTTCATCATCACTGCTCTTAAAACGCTAAAGGAAAACATCGTCAGGAAACCGGCATGTCCTAGAACCAAAAATTCGAAGACATGTGACATCCACCAATCCGCACTGGGCCTGCTTGGTGGATTACGGCCCATTCCCTCTCACCGAGAGGAGGCCTGCACGCACAACAGACCAAATGGGAGTCTAAGTGCGGAAAAGAGGGTCCATCTATGCTATTCTAATGTCGGGATCCGTCTAACCGGATGCAGCTGAGAACCAGTAATTCACATGGAGTGGCTGCTTATCTGACCTCCACAACCCAGTAACTGGATAACACGAAACCTGACCATCCGTTACGACGGCCAAAATCAACAAATGACAGCCGGTACCAATAGGTTAACGTGCTTTCCAAGGCACGGAGATCTTGGTATGTATAAGATGGTCACCCATCCAGGTACCGACCTCAGCTAGCGTTGCTTAAACATGAAGATCGACAGGTGCGGCTGTTATTATTTAGCCAAGAGCGCGTTGTCCTTACAAGATAAAACAGTTTATTTTAGAGTCTTTGAAAGTGTTCAAGACTAGTTGAATTAGTTTACAAGTCCCTCATCACTGGCTTGCGGTCACTGCAATGGACACCACATTTCGGAGAGTGGGGTCTTTCTGCGTCTTACGAGGGGGTCAAGAATGATTGCAATCCTTAGGGCCAATGTCTGCGGTCGCTGCGGCAGCAGATATTAATTAGGAGAGGCCTCTTAGTTACGTATTTTAGTATAATTTCTGTATTTATGTTATTGGTAGAGACAGCCAAAATCAAAAGACAGTTTAAAATCGCAAGGTTTCATGTACTCGTATTTCTGCATTTTTAGTATGTTGTATGGGTAGGTTAGGGTTAGGGTAGAGTTAATCCAAATTTATAACTTCAAAAAACGTGTGCTCGCGGCGCACCAAGCGAAAAGTAGGACTTTTTTCACGTTTTTCGACAAATTTCCACACTTTTTTAAAGTTAATTAATTTTGCAACAATCTAAGCCCAACCGCAGCTCTACAAACCTTATACGGCCACAGCCACTTTTGCTCTTGGTGGTGGGTGCAGATCGCATGGAAATCTTGGAAATCTTCGAATGACCATAGCTTGACTTATACGGATCAAGCTATGGTCCTTCGAATATTTCCAAGTGGCTGTTTGTGATAAATCTTTTGGTTGAAATCAATAAAGTCAACTTATACTATACAGAATGTTTGAGGTGATTCTACAAGTAGGACCGGTTTCTGAATTGAAGAATTATAGAAGAATTAGAAGTCAAGAACGTGTCAAACACTGTATTTATGCCAAAATTTGATAGTTTTTCAGGCTAAAGTTGGATTTGGTAAAATGCTCAACTTCAAATTCTTAATTCAGAAATTGGAGACAATGTCTCTGAACAAAACTACTAAAGTTAGCGAAAAACTATGTAGATAATATCTAAGTAATGTTTCGTAATTAACTACAACCTATATAATTATTCTGTAGGTTTTAGTTCTTCAGTTTTTTTAGTTCATTTTTAATAAAAAAACACCGAAATCGATTTCTGTTATACTTTGTGCCCATGTTCTTTTAATTAATTTGAATAGTCTTTTTAAATAATATCTCTTAAATTCAGTCAACGAAATTTTAATTAGCAGGGAATTATTTTCAACGATTTTTTACAATTAATGAAAGTAGACTGCCGAGCAAACCTGCTTTATGACACTTACGCTGCGATACCGGAAAC
Source organism: Orthosia gracilis (assembly GCA_947562075.1). NCBI lineage: Eukaryota > Metazoa > Arthropoda > Insecta > Lepidoptera > Noctuidae > Orthosia > Orthosia gracilis. The sequence continues at coordinate 34,487,026 of OX387266.1, forward strand.
TCGCGAAAAGAAGATCTTAAGACGACTGTCGCCAACGACCTTGAGGGAACAAAACGCGCACTAGTTTTACACACACGTGACCCAAAATTTAGTAGTTTTTTCTACTTTCCTTTTAGTCTATGACTTTAAAAAGAAAACCTCAGATCTAAATGTAAGTAATTAGATTGTCTTTGAGATGGTGTCGATTTCATTAAAATACGGCAAGCGGTTTTGGTGTGATTGTCGTGTTTTTGACCCTTTTAGACATAACTTTACAAATTAATTACACTATGTTATACGAATAAAACTCAAAATTTTCTTAGATCAAATTATTAAGAAAATGGTCTCATGTTACATATATTTTTTCCAAAAAATTACGACTAGCCGTTTAGACGTGATTCTCATTTTAAAAGCAGCTACTCCGGTGTATCTGCGCCTTAAGAGCCGTGTAATACGCGTCGGTTACGCATTCGAGTCAAACCACTCCGCAATGTCGCGGAGCCGCTTTGCTCGGAAGTGCATCTTAACATGTTCACAGCCCCATTACGCACATATTAAGGCATTTGCGTGTTAAATTTAGTTTGTAATGAGCAGATAAGTAAACTATTGATTTTCCTTATACAGATAAAACTAATGTAATTTTTAATCTTAATTGTACTCTCAAGAGCAGTCCAAAATAATTTGGTTTAATGCTAATTATGTATTAGTAATTCGTTCCGCAATAGCTTCCCATTTGCTTGCATTTCTGGCACAGTTCCTGTGGGTGCCTCTTGCTTGGGTCACTCTTGTCCAAACCGTCCGGTTTGAGGAGGGGCCTCTGAAAAAATAAATAATTTAAAACTTTTCAGCCTCCAATCATTGATTTAGGAACCTTCTTGATCGCGCGACGCAATTTAAATTGCATAGATATTCGATATCGTAGAAGTATTTTCTAAGAAAATAAATTTCAAGTGCAAATCGTTAGAATTGCATCGCTTTGCTTCTATGTGACGTACTTGCAAATTTACTTAGTAAAAATAGCTTGTAAGTGTGATTAAAATTTAATCGCGTCGAGCCACCAGGAAGGTCGCTTATTTTAAATCGTTAAATTATTCATATTACTCTCTCACAGTAAACACAATAAGGGTTATTAAAGGAGGATCTATCAATGTAGCCCGCAGAATGCCTGCGAAGTGAACATTTCTTGGGTTGTTTTTAGGGTTCCGCACCCAAAGGGTAAAAACGGGACCCTATTACTAAGACTCCACTGTCCGTCTGTCTGTCTCATGTACCGTTATAGCGAGACAGTTGAAATTTTCATAGATGTTGTATTTCTGTTGCTGCTAAAACAACAAAAACTAAAAACAAGATAAAATTAATATTTAAGTGGGGCTGCCATACAACAAACGTGTTTTTTTACCGTTTTTTTGCGATAATGGTACGAAACCCTTCATGCGCGCATTATTTGGTCATTCAATTCTATGAATAGAGTTGCTTATGATAGACTAGCTGCCGCCCGCGGCTCCGCCCGCGCGTTATCAGTACTTCTACCCAATATCTTCACAAATTATAGCTATTCTGATGTACAAGCTATATTTCTGTAAAGTAACATCAAAATCCGTTGAGTAGTTTTTGCGTGAAAGAGTAACAAACATCCATCCATCCATCCATCCTCACAAACTTACACGTTTATAATAGTGGTAGGATTAACATTGGGGTTGGTGATTGCTCAGCGCATATTTAGATTCTTGACTGTACTTTTTTCTTACTATTTTGTTACTTTGTGATTGTTGTTGTTATGTTGTGTCTATGTCGTATAAATGTCTTTTTAAGTAAATAGCGTTCCAAATACATAAGTCATTTCGTAATTGTTATTAAGTGCGCCGGAATGACCCATTTTGCTTGCACTTATTGAGGAATAGTAAGTACATTTCGTATCGAGCATAAAAGGTCGAGATCTTCACACGAGCGATGTTCGAGTGTGGGTTTTACGCGAGACACGAACGATTCTTTTTCCACTACCTGATGAGCTTACTTATTTAAATGCAAATAATTTCCAACAACAATTTATTAAGAACGTTCAGACTAAAAACCACAGACTTTAAACACACTGAGAGGTAACAGGTTCAGTATCATTCTGCCGGATGGTGGAAAAAGCGCGGGCGTAGCGGCAGAATGCGTCTACCAACAGTAGCCTATTCAGTTCAGAAAAATAATTACGTTGTAGTTACATAATGATATCAAAACTCCATACAAAAGTCATTTGATGTGACTTTTTTACACATACCTGTTTATGAGCCATGACATAAATCTTGCAGGAGGTGCACTCCTGGCCGTAGTCGGCCCAGGAGTTAGCGCTCATCCACCTTCTGTTGCATTGTGGGCACTTGTACTCGCCGAAGCACCGACCCTTGCCTTGGTTTGCAGTCTGCAATAAAAATAATGTATTACTAAGGTATATTCGTATAAGCCTTGTATTATGTTGTGTCCAATGGAAGGTTCAGTTTCGGTTTCGGCTAGTTTCAGCCAAAATAAACTGGTTTCAGCTGGAGTTTCGGATTCGGCCAAAAATGCCCGAATATTCAACTCGTTCTTCAGCCTGGCGCGAATAAACGTCTTTCTTTCTTTGATGTGTTTATTTTTATTTTTGGTAAGTTTAAAATTATGTCATTTAAATTCCTTCAGTTTAAATTTAAATGACCTAATTGTATACTTACATGCTACTGCGAGCTGATCATAGCCTTCTCACCTCCAGCGAGTTAAAACCCAAGGTTCCTAAAAGGTAATTCGTGGGGTACATATAAGGGAAGAAATGGTAAACCCTTTGGTATAGGAATCTTAGGAAAGTTTTTGTACTTTTTCAAGCATCAACGTCTGCGTTGCGGTATATGGGTGCCAGACACAAGCACTGGACTCAAGTTTACTTCGAACCAGAGTGGTGAACAAAAGACTAATAACACTGGGATTGCGGAAGTCACGAGCGATTATGGGTGAATTACAGACAAACTGCTGCCTTTGCCCCTTCGGAAAATATTTGCGTGTTACAGGTAAACTGCTGCCTTTGCCCCTTTGGCAAATATGGGTGAGTTACAGGTAAACCGCTGCCTTGCCCCTTCGGAAAATATGTATATTATTATTGTTATCAACACGATTGAAAAGGTACCTATAGTCTTCAAACCACGACTTAAGCTATTTCGTATAGCTAGTGCTGAAATATTAGTTCAATTTTAAAGTAAAGTTTTTTTTTTCTAATTTACAAATGATTTGATGAATCATACCTACACAGTAAATCAGCCTAGAATGTTCGCACTACTTGGACTGAGGCCTTATCTATGTGATAAAGTAACAAAGAGTTTTTTGTACCAATTTTGTTGTAAAACTGTTGAATAAATAGGTACCGCAAGTATTAGAGTTGTGGCTACAGATGTGTCATCTGTAGCCACAACTCATCACAACACGTTTTTACGCTCTGTTTATTAGAAATATTGAATCAAGCAGTTCTCAAAAGAACTTTTGATCACGGCACGTTTTGACACTCTGTTAAGCAGAAACAACGAACCAAGCAGTTCTGAAAAGAACTTTTTACAGTGTAAACGTTTTGACAAACCACCATTTCTGAAATCGCCACGTTTCTTCGCGATCATCAGCTGGATATCTTCCTCATTCAGGAGAAATTTCTAAAGCCCTACTGCCGCGACCCCAAAGTTGCCAACTTTCGTTTAGTTCGCAACGATCGGACGCGATGTCACGGTGGCGGCACTCTCATTTACTATAAAAAGGAGCTCCACTGCATTCCAATCACCTCACCTGAACCTTATTTGTACCTCGAGTACTCTGCCTGCCGGCTTGGAATGATTGGTTACCGGTCGATCACCATCATCTGCGCCTATTGCCTACGTGGAGAAGAACGGACAAGAAACTCGTATTTATTAACTAATTATTTAATTACGGCTTGAATATCTTGATGGAGACGTCGCGGCGTTTTTGTTTTCTAAGTGTGCTGGTCACCCTGTGGCTCTCTTGGAGCAGGGTGGTGGCATCGTCGGGAGTAATGAGAGTATGCCTTGGTCGGCGAATTCGTGAGAGTTGGGATGGTTCGTAGCGGTAGGCCGTTTTGATTAGCGGATTACTATGCTTGACCGCAGTATCAAAGAAATGCTTTGAAAGGCTTTTCATGAACTGCTGATTCGTAGGGATTCTGAGGTTAACATAAAGTTCTTCATTTCGGGCGTACCTGAGAGTCCCCTTGACTTTACGGAGGAATCTTTTTTGGAGCGTCTGCATAGTGTGGAGGTCAGATCGCTACCCCGTTACCCACAAATCAAAGATTTTACGTATCATGAAGAGACGCCTCACTCTTACAGATGGACTTTAATAGTGTCAATTGTGTAAAAATAATTAAATGTATTTGAATTCGAAGAAATGTTAAAACGTTAAATGTACAAGAAAGAATAATCCAATAAAGACAGTGGATTACATAAATGAGGACAAAGTTAGTGAAGTGGACACTATACGTGACCTTGGAGTTCTGTTTGATCAAAACCTTTGCACGACACTAAGTTCACATTCACAAAAAACATCTAGGATGATGGGTTTTGTCATAAGTCAATGTAAAGTTTTCCGTCAAATTAAAACTAAAATCTTACTTTATCAGAGTTTGTATCAAAAACGCTTCGTTTGGCGTCTGGCTTTTTCTGTGAGAATAACTAAAAAAGTGCTTTCTTACAAATAGAGATTGAAATTTTTCAACATGCGCTCCTTGGAAGAACGAAGATGTTTGACTTTGAACGACGTAATGTTTGCTAGCAAAATCTTGAAGTGAAATATCGACTCACCGCCGCTGCTCGCACTCATTAACTTTCGTGCTCCATCGAGGATTCCGTGTAAACCTATTACTCTGCTTAGTCCTCCAATGAGAAGTACGGTGTTGGAATCTAACTCTCCTTGTGCTAGGTTTTGTAGGGTTTTGAACTGTTGTAGTGATGTGGTTGATTTTCATTTTGATTCTCTTAATAATCAAAAATTTACATTTCTGAACTGTTTAACAGATTTGTTGTAAACGTTTTTAGACTGTATGTACGATACTTTTTGAAGAATTATGCTATTAATATTTCGCATAAATAACTATTCTAGAGTTATATTACTAAGTTTACTTGTAGAATATTAAGCTTACAGCTAACATAATTACTTATTATTGTTTTTTGTTAATGTGGTGTTTACCTATAAGTAATTCTTGCACTGTGTAGAGTTTGTACGCATGTTTTATTTTTTGATTAATGTAAACAATTGTTGGTAGACCTCCGTACGCAAAATACGCGCTTGGTCGTGGAGTTGCGGATACCAGCCCGTTTTAACCTAACCTTGTAACCTAACCTTGTTGGTAGACCTAATAAAAAAATTAAAAAAAACATCTATCTGGAAAACTATCTCCTCTACAATAGACCTCAATCGTGCCTACCAACAACTAAGCGTAAGAGAAGAAGACATTGAGAAGACTGCAATCATCACCCCAATGGTAAAAACGAGGGACAAACGATTCAACGCTACCTCCAAGAAGTGCTACGAGGATTAGAGTCCGTTTTCCCGTTCATCGATGATTTATTACTAGCACCAGAAAACGAAGCTCAACATCGAGAACACCTCGTACTAAAGAGGCTAGAAGATAACTGTATCACTATAAACCCCGTTAAATGCAACCTAGGCAAACCAGAAGTACAATTCCTAGCATACACCGTATCAACAGAAGGCATCATCCGGGTCAAAAAATACACGTTATCACTAACTATTCCAAGCCGACCACAATTGAAGAATAAAGAAGATTTCACGGTAAGATCACATACCTAACGCTGCATCTCTACAAGCACAATCGAACTCATACCTACAGTGTCAAGAAGCGAGACAAAACTCAAATCACGTGGACCGACGAAGCAACCCAAGCGTTCGAGCAACGTAAAGCTAGCATCAGAAACGCAGCTCTACTAGCTCACCCACCGCACCATGCAACATTCGCCTTATTCTGCGACGCATCCGACAACTTTTCTGGAGCCGTATACAACAATACATCAACGAAACATGGCAACCGCTCGGATACTACGCCAAGAAATTCACCGACGCGCAAAATAAGTATTCCACTTTCGATCGTGACTTACTCGCTATCTACATGGCAGTTAAACATTTCCGCAAAACATTTGAAACACGATATCTTAGGTTAGAGCAGAGCATAAGTGTAAAAAAACTTGTTTACAAAAAATACTACCGACTTCCAAATAAGATATCTACAAAGTGAAAAATAACTTTATTTTTGGATGTCGGTGTCTTTCGTTGGTACCATTTTTTTGCGTTACGGACACCGACTTCCAAAAATAAAGTTATTTTTTACTTTGTAGATTTCTTATTTGGAAGTCGGTAGTATTTTTTTGTAAAAAAGTTTTTTATTTTTCACTTTTTAGTTGTACCTACTGTGGTATTTCGCTATTCTAAACCACATATTTTAGTTACTTCACTGAGTGAGCTGGAGTGTTCTCACCTAATTCACACTTAGGTCTCATAATACTTACTTACTCACACTGTATTCATATTATTCCATGCCAAAACATTTTACATCGCATCGCATCTATTATACGTTTTGTTGGTTTGTGCATTACTACATATTCTGCGAATCGGTCTAAAACGATTCGTTTTCTTATAAAATATCTAAAATAAAATAAATAATTATCATATTTTTCAATGTTATGACACCTACGTCAGGTTGTCAAGCTGTCAATACTTTTCCTTTTAAATTTTCTGTCCTAGAGTTTCTCACTAGCTTAGCCTATGAAGATTACTTTTGATTTATGTAATTTAAATTCTTTTTATCAATATGTTAGCTCAAATATTGTATTTTATAAATTAATTTACACGCTCTCAGAATTCATCGAAGAGGTTTTGGATTGAATATTACTGGCTGTTTTGAATACTGGCAAGTTGCATTTTTGTATGACAACAAGATGTCACTAACTTAAATTCTTATAAAGAAGAAAAAGGACAGGCGGTGGATATAAAAGACGGAAAAAGCCGAGGGCTGGAAGTCTTGAGTCTGGTCTGAGACCGAAAAGTCGCATAATTACTAAGCACTAAAATACAAGGTGCTCCAACTTACTATATTGTGCGTGTTATACTGTAACTGCATATCACTCCGTGTGCCTGCCTAATCGACCTGCTGCCTACACTGCTACCTACCTGCCCGACCTGTTCCCTGGTTGGCTGCCTACGAAGAGTTCCTGACAGTTGTGCTGCCTGCCTAATCGACCTGCTGCCTACACTGCTACCTGCCTGCCCGACCTGTTCCCTGGTTGGCAGTCCACGTCGTGCGAAGCCGGACCTTGATTTTATACACATTTTTAGTTTATAATTGCTTTTATTTGTATTAACGTGGCTTATGTGTGGCTCAGTCCATCTGAGTGACACGTAACGCTACACTACCTAATAGGCAAGTTGTTTAGTAAGTTACCTTAACGCCAGAATAGATAAGCCGAATATCATGAAACTTGAACATAAAGGGTGAAATGAGAGATCTGCGTACCTCTCAAGAGCGTACTAGCGTGATGTTATTTTATGAAATGGTATAAACAATAAACAGACATGCGATTGCAGCAATCCCAAGAGATTCTCCGTTATTCATTGAAGAGTTCTGTTGTATATCTTCGAAGTTCTTTATCAGATCTTCACCAAATTAAAATGAGACCAATTTCGAAACATACTCTTTCATACAAAATAGAATTTTCAAAATCGGTCCACAATTGACAGAGATATCGGTGAACATACATAGAACCTCCACCTTTTTTGGTAGCTCGGTTAATAAGTCGGTTAAAAATAGTATTTAAGTGAGTGCAACCAAAAATGAAGCCCTTATTATTTACTACAATTTGGCATCATTATTATTTCCATCAACATACGACCCATGCTAAACATCATACGTAGAAATAGTTATGTAAAATAATTACTAAATTGATGACTGACCAATGATTGATGAGGAACAAATTCCGCAATCAGGCTTTATTTACGACACTATAGGAACCGGCAGAAAATATATGTAACGTTAACTCCTCAAGTTTCATCATCATTCTCATTTCAACCAAAAGACCTCCACTGCTGGACATAGGCAATATATAGACCCCCAATATACAGATAAGATAAAAAAAAAAACATAACAAATTACAACATTAGCCTGCTCACCGACATTTTGAAGACAAAAGAAACTCCCACTGCACAATAAAAAATAAAATAAAAACGATTGGAGAAGTTCTTTTAAATGCTTCCACAAGAAATACTCTGACCTCACTGATGTAGTTTCTTCCAAAAGTTCAAAACCAGTGTTGCCACCTCAAACATTATCTTGTCACTAGATCTAGTGTAAAATATCGCCATATTTTGGCAATTTGGATTGAAAAAAAACCATCAGTTCTCGCAATTTGAGTACTTAAGACAAAAAAACGGACTTGATTAAAATTCATGATTTTGAAATATGATATCATCCATTATATCTTCATCATCCACAGACGCCGCCGATGTTTGCGCTGAAGATGTTGTTGATAAATTTTTAAATGAGTACTTTGCGTTTTTGCCGATAGTTTCAATGACATCGCTAGGCAATTCGTAATTAAAGCATTTAATTTTCAAAAATTTCAATCTGTTTCTAATAAAAATTATTGCGTAAAGTAGTGGACTGGCTATTTTGTTTCGTAATTTGCTTTTAGCGATGCTCATTACACTGAAAACTCTTTCAATGTCAGCATTAGAATTAGAATGAGGTATTTTTTAAATTTCCGTCTCAAATAACTGTTGCCAAATTCCATATTAGAAAACGCCCAAAAACGCTAAAAATTTATTAGTCGCTAAACAATGAAAAAATGTCGCTAAGAGCTCTGAAAAATCGCCAGAGCTAGTGACAAAATCACCAAGGTGGCAACACTGCAAAACGCACTAGCTGCTACATATATACGCTTGAATATCGTAGAGACGTATTATGGAATACGTACTTTGAGTAACAAATACTCTAATCACTGTTCCGGTAGGATTTTTTAAATTCCTCTTTCATTAATTGGCTCGCGCTTGACTACTATCTCTCCTGATGCCCCTGAGATAAGCGATAATGTGATCGACTATGTACCACGCTTGCCTAGAAGTAACTTCACTCTTGACTTAAAGAACCCGAGGCTGCAGCTATCGGGCAACACAGATTCCGCAGTGAATTCCAATTCTTGGAAAGAAACCTATTAACTCTTGACTTAAAGACTCCCATGTTGTAGCTATCAGGAAATACAGACTGCGGCAGAGAATTCCACTCTTTAGCTGTACGCATAATAAAAGTATTTCCAAAACGTTTGATGCGTATGGGTGGGTTGCCCACCATGTACCGATCATCGCTACCCGTACGTCTTGTAGTCCGATGATGGAAAGGGCTAGGAGGAAGTAATTCGTACAATCGCATCGCAGATTCCCCGGAACGTAACCAATAAAAAACCGACAGGCTGGCAACTCGGTAGCGATGTTCAAGACTCTTGAGCCAGACTCGACTAGTATTTCATTGCGTTTTTCGATCGACTTAAGTGCATCCAGCTGGTACTGGCAGGTCCGTGCCAGAGATGAGAGCAGTAGGTACTCCATGCATGACCGAACTTGCGCTTGGTAAAAGTTGAGCAACTGTTCCGGTGTAAAGTATCGTGTTACCTTTGCAAAGATCCCCAACTTTTTGGTAGCCAGCTGAGCTTTACCCTCAATGAATGGACCAAAATAGAGAGTCGATATCAACGTTACGCCAAGAAGCTCAAGATGGTCCGTTATCGAAACGTTCACACCTCGGAAAGAAAAAGCCGGGTGGAATTGGCTCCTTTTAGCGGAAAACACACGTCTGGGTCTTAACAGCATTAAACCTGACCAGATTGGCATCGCCCCATTGTGCGACACTATGGCCTCCCGGAGAGACCGGATCTGAGGCCCAGTAGTGCGCGCGTCAGACAATTATCTCTCAGAAATAGAGCTATCGTCTGCGTACCCAAAGGTATGCGGGATTTTAACAGATCGTTTATGAGCAGCAAGAATAAACTTTCCGAGAGTACCGATCCCTGAGGGACCCCGGCATTAATGTCCATTTGGTCAGACGACCGACCATCAATAACCACTTGAATAGACGGGTCCCTCAGGAAGTCTGAAATCCAATCGTACAGACCACCGGGCAGACCGAATAAAGGCAGCTTACCAATAAGGCTTTCATGCCAGACTCTGTCTAAAGCCTTCGAGATGTCGAGGCTGACGGCAAGCGCTTCTCCGTGCCTCTTGATGGTGTCACTCCAGATGTGAATGGCATACGCTAGAAGATCTCCAGTTGACCGATTTTGGCGAAAGCCTTATTGGCGGTCAGTGAAGATATCGTTAGCTTCTAGGTATGCCAGGAGCTTAGAGTCTAGCACCCGTAAATAATCTTGCAGAGGATTGACGTAACTAAAATGAGTCTGTAGTTGGCCGGGTCAGCCCGGGTAAGCCCGACTGTCCTTCTTGGATAAAGGCTGTTAGCTTGCTTCCAAGCATTCGGTGCTTTAGTGATAAATGATAAATGATAAATGACTTTATTTCTGTAAGTAGGTTTGTACAAACACTTTTACATGTCGATCATATTTTTAAAACTAGATGAATTCGGCGTTTCCTATCTGACTACTCTGAGAAGAAAGGCCGAAACAAACTCAGAGGTCACAGTCTCTTTTAAGGTCCAGACAAAATCTTTATTAGATCATGTGAAGACCATGTAGACTGAAGTCTGAAATGGTCTTTTGAGGAAAGAACCAGCCAGATTGAGTGGACCTGTCCAGTCAGTGCATTTGTCAATAACCGTGCAGCTCAACTCAGAATTTAAGGAGCTCAACGATTCGACGAACAATACCAAAGAAAGGACATTCGGGTAGGCCGCATAAACTACTCAAACTGCCAGACCATGATTAAAACTAATTTGGATAAATTAAAATTAAAAACAAACAAAAATTGAATCCACATAGTCTTCACATTCACAACAATTAAAATAAACTTAAAATAAAATAATATAATACTTTAAAAAGTAAATATTCTTGTCATTGCAAGAAAACAAAAAAAAAAAAAAACAAAATTCACGTTGCAAAATATATAAAAAAAATCAAATTAATTGGAGCAGCTCAATCCCAAGCCTGTTTGTCCTCAACGTAATCTTTTATTGTATAAAACGCATTCTGGCACAACTTACGTTTAATGAATGTTTTAAATTTATTAACACTTAGTGCTTTTTAGTCTCATATTATAAAAGGCGAAACAGGCGTGTCAGGATCGAAAACAATTCCGGCGCACAAATTCTCAGAACAATTGCCGGTATACCGTAGGGGCCATAAGTTTTGTTCAAGTCGAGGTTTCAAAGCAGCCTACGCACGTCCTTTTGATGGGTGCAAATGTCCAACATAATCAACTCGCATCTATCAGGAGAAGGAGGGGCCCATGCGTCACTAGAGTCCAGACGTGAATATTCCGTAAAAAGAGAGGCAAACAAGTTTGCTTTCTCCTCAGCGGAGTGGGCCAATGCAGTGACCCGTCGGGTTTCAGCAGTGGGGGTAGTGAGGGACGGCAGATTTTCGATTCAACCGACTAAGCCAGGGACCAAAACGCTTTACTGCTGCTGCTGCAGCTGGGTAAGAACCAAATTTGATCCCAATACGGCTTATGTGGTCAAACCGAGCCGTTCGCATTACCTTATTGCAGGACTTGGCAGCAATATTGAAGGCTCTCTTCCACTGACTCACGTCGTTTGCGTTGCGCATCCGAGAGTCAACCCATGTCAGGTACGCCTCATGTTTTAAAAACTAGGTATCCTAAATTAACAATTATTATTCAATAGTACAAAAGCACTCGCTATATGAGGTCTGTTCGCGATTTGGGTCCGACTCCGACATCTGTGAATTAAGTTCATCAGTACTTTGAAAACGACCGCACCCTAATTGTGTTAGTCAAAAGGGAAGGGCACGGATTGTTACCCTTGCAATCATTGCTTTATATGATCTAAAATCCGTCTATTCGGCAGCGTAAAACACCCAATTAATATTATTCAGTTACCAGAAAGAGAAGGAGTGTGCTTGTTATGTTTAAACAGATAGGCAATTAGGGTACACAACTACACACCGTTATTATTTATCACCATAATTATTATATGTCGTGGTGGCCTAGTGCCTAAGACCTCGCCTCTCGTGCAGGTTCAAATCCGGGCAAGTACCAATGTGACTTTTTCAAATTCATATGTGCCTTCCTAGTTTAGCTTAGACATCTCAGGCAACGGTGAAGGTAAACATCGTGAGGAAGCATGGACTTATATATTTACTATAAGTCTGAAATAGCCAAGTCAGAGGCCTGTGGGGTTCCCAAAGGCGGTTAATTAGCTCTGACACCAGAGGTGGCCACATCCGCACACGAAAAGGAGAAGAAGAAGAAGACCCTAATTGCGTATCTGTTTTAACAGAATTACCTACTATTCCACTTTTTTGGCGTGTCGGCTCAATTGCACTCAGCGCCTAACCATGGCCGGTCAACGCAAGATATTGCTACGTCAGAGAACGAAATACTTCATTCTCGAGTACTCAATTCTTGGTCGCAACCCATCCGTTACGGCGTCCTCAGCAAAATATGTGTCTATTTAATTTTCTTTGTCTTTAATAGTCTGGCAATATTAAGTTTGTCACACCAGTTAAGACACATATATAAAATATAATAAATTAAAAACCTTTATTTCCCAAAACAACAAACAACCTTGCACACTTTATCAAAGCTTCGTAGATAGGCACGCTATAAGGTTGCAACTTTGCACAATTCTTCAGGTTTACAGTAAATAAAAGGGGGTGGTCTATTGCCATCAACCGGGCACAAGTCCAGACTCCAAGCTGCTATAATAGTCACAGTGGATCTTTGTGTCTGAAGTTAGCTCTGCGAACCATTGCGCAAGAAACAGTCTGTCATCGAGTATACTGCATACAGTAAACGAGATAGGTTAGGATACTGAAAGAGACAGTTATACAATGCTATCTTCACCTTCAACATTGACACAAAAATAGCTACTGCGCAGGGTCTTGCATTTAATTCAGAGACACAAAGATCCGTTGTGAGTATTATACTGAGAAATTTCAGATAGAAAAACCCAATAACACTTTGCCCGATTCGGGAATCGAACCCAGGACCTCAAATAATATTACACAAAATAATATTACGGGGTGAAAACTATGACTACCCGATAGTCGTATGGATTTATTTAATAAAAGGCAATGATTTTTCGAACACATGTTTTTATTTAAAATTAACACTAAACAACAATAAAAAATAGGTATGTTGTATAACCAGAATGGTATACTGGAGGACTGAGAGCAAATTATTATATTAGTGTCATAGTCAAGCATTATATATAAATTACTTTGGATGAAATTAACTCAACTTACAGGCGTTAGAAGGGTGATTCTATAAATAGGGTCGGATTCTGAATTAAGGTTACACTAGTCGATTATTCTTCCATAAAAACGTAGTCTGGCGATTACTCCACTGTTTGACGAAGTATGTTCAAAATGCTTAACTTCAAATTCTTAACTATTATTTTTATAATCGGATATGTCTCTTAACAAAACTACTAAAATAGATGAAATACATGTATTGGTAATACATTTAGAAATGTCATTAAATTGTATAAGTTAAATGGTTCAATATAACATGCAGCATCACGCTCTTGAAGGCCTTTTAATGTTTTGTATAGGCTGAGACACAGGCCTCCTCTCTGTGAGAGGGGATAGGCGTTAATCCACCACGCGGGTCCAGTGCAGGTTGGCGGATGTCACATGCCTACGAATTTTTGGCTCTTTGACATGCCGGTTTCCTCACTATGTTTGCCTCACACAGCCTCTATAAAAATGCAATTGACACCAATAAACCCGTACTTTGCTCTTTCTCCTTCATCATTACTTAATGAGTTTAGTAAAAAATATTACAATATCTTTAAGATTATATTTTCTCTCATAAGCAAACCTAAACAGATTTCTGTTATAGTTTTGTCCAAATTCTTTAAATTCATTTGGATGTTTTTTTTTTTACAAAATATCTTTCAATTTCAGTCATAGAAATTTTAATGGATTGGGAATTTTTTTGTCAAAAAATGGTAATCAATTTCACTGGTACAATACAATAAAATAACTTCCTGATGAGCAGACAAATAAACTCTTGATTTGTCTTTCAATAGATAACTAGAAGGGAGTAATTTTAATTGCGTTGCACCATCAGGTGCAACGCAATTAAAATTAAGGATGTTACGGAACTGATGATATCGGAATCGGAACCAAAGTACTTTACTCCTAGACAAGCGTGCTACATCGTCGACCACATCATCGCCATTAGATGAGATAGTCGTAAAGCGCGAATCTATCTATAATAAAAAAAGAAGTAAGAATCGGAGGTTTTAAGTTTGGTTTATCGGAATCGGAACCGAAATCGGAATCGGAGGCTGAAGAAAGATGTGTTAACAAAACATAGGTTCAATAACTTAAAATAAAATAATAAATTGTTAATCAGCCTTTTTAATTTCATCTCAAAAACAATATATCTAACTAGGCGTTGAAAAAAATCAAACAAGTTTCTATTATCATAGAAGTTTGTACGCGTTTACTGCGGCCGCGTGTCGCCGCCCGCCGTTGCGCATTGACCTCCGATAACCTCCGATTTAAAGCTTTCGGAACCGATATCGGAGGTTTAAAAACAATCGGAAGTTCCGACTTTTCGGAATCGGAATCGAACCTCCGTAACATCCCTAATTTAAATTGTGTTGATAGGCGAAATACACACACACGTATTTTCTCACAAAATTTCAAGCTAAAATCGATCGAATCGCATCGCTTTGTGTCTATGTAAACACACTTGCAATTTGGCTTATTAAAAATCGCTTATCGGTGTGACAGAAATCTTATCATGTCGAACCATCAGGGAAGTTGCTTAAACTAATTTTAAATCTTAATTGTACTTTCAAGAACAATGCGAAATATTTTGGTTCTGATTCTAATTATGAAATTCTCTCATGAGAATCATTACTTAATAGTATGTCTTGCCACAATATCTGCCCAAACGCTTGCATTTCTGGCACAGTTCCTGTGGGTGCCTCTTGTTTGGGTCACTTTTATCCAAACCGTCCGGTTTGACGAGGGGCCTCTGAAAAAGCAAAAGAAATGATTTTGATTTAAAACATAGTTTAAAGCTAATTATTGATATAGTAGTCACAGCAGATCTTTGTGTCTACCAAGTTGGCTCTGCGAACCATTGCGCAAGAAATAGTTTGTCATCGAATATTCTGCATACAGTAAGCGAGATAGGACGATGCGACATACGTAAGCGAGTGAAAGAGGCAGTTATACAAAGCTATCTGCAACTGCACAAGTTCTTGCAGCCAACTTGAGAGATACAAAGATCCACTGTGAATACTATATTTATTCTCTGACACTAAATTCGAGAAGAGTTGTTAAAGCAGGATCTGTCAATATAGCCCACAACGCCGAAATCAACAATTTTGTTAAGCAAATTGCTTTTTTTATGTTTTATAGACTCGCGCTTGACCATTGGCAAATTGGCAAACTTGGTATTATATTATTATGTAAATAATCATAGATTTAACGTCACGAATCAAAATTCGCTGGACCAAATTTTTTTTTGTCAAAATTGCTCTCGGCGTTCAACTTTTTGCCAAAATTCGACAATTACTTAACCCTATTGGTATTGCTTTGTTTAAGGCTTTTTTAGAGTTACTTACATTTCGTCTAAAAGTTGCTGTTGTAAGTTTAGTCATCCAAATATAAGTAAGTACTAAGAGTATAGTCACTATCATAATTTTTGGCGAAAGACCTCCACTGCTGAACATAGACATCCCACAAGTGTCGCTACATTGACCGGTACTGTGTGTCTCGCATCCAGCGGATTCCCGCAAGCTTTGTCAGGCCATCGGGTGTTGTCCCCGGCATGTAACTTGGCAAGGTTTTGGCGTAGTGGGGTACTATGCGCGAACTGATTAACCCCCCATATGGAGCGAAAGGAACGTGGACGCGACGCAATTGGTCAGTCGATCCTTGTGTCAACTCTTGGAACGGTGCTAAACGTTCCCCGCGTCCCGCTTGGTAACCAAAGAGACCTATAAAAACGACTTGTGCGCATCTAAAGACTCTTGCCAAGTTACGTGCCGATAACTATATTATGGGTAGAGTAGGGTTGCTCAACATAGACAAAAATAGCGTTGCGATAGCTCTACACAAACCTGCTTATGGGGCATGACATTGATCTTGCAGGAGGTGCACTCCTGGCCGAAGTTGGCCCAGGAGTTAGCGCTCATCCAGCTTCTGTTGCATTGTGGGCACTGGTACTCGCCGAAGCACCGGCCTTTGCCTTGGTATGGAGTCTGAAAAGAAAATAATGTGTTACTCATTAGCGTACTAGCTTCTGCCAGCAGCTTCGCTCGTGTGATTGTCGAAAATAATCCCGCGGGAACATATTCCCGGGATAAAAAGTACCCTATATGCTATTCCTGACTGTAATCTACCTTTGTGCTAAATTTCATCCAGATCCGTTAAGCCGTTTGAGCGTGGAGAAGTAACAAACATACAAACACACACACTCACGAACTTTCGCTTTTATAATATTTGTGTGATTAGTGTCAGGGATAAAATATATCATATGTGCTATTTCTGACTATAATCTATCTCTGTGCCTAATTCATCTAGATCTGTCCAGCCGTTTGAACGTGAAGAAGTAACAAACAACACACTCACAAACTTTCACCTTTATAATATTAGTGTGATGTAATAGTAAGATTAGAAGAATTTATGGGAGCTGGCCGGCGAAGGCAAAACACCGGGAAGAGTAGAAGGTTATGTGGGATATCTTTGTCCAGCAGTGGGACAATATATTTAATAAAAAAAATCTAACGTATTGAAGAGGCTCGTATTATAAATAATAATAGCTACACAGGTTGATCTTCAAGGCTCAAGGTTAAAAGCAGAGCTCAACAAGGTTGAAATGTGGCTTTTCCTCAAAAGCCGTCTGTCATCCAGTATTACCATAGGATATCGGGTTGTGAAGGTCAGGTAGCCCTTCGTTCCATGATAATTTATTCAGCTCCATCCCATTTTCATTTTCCACGCCATATCTCAACTATCTGTGGGTCGGTTTCCCGTCTAACTGGATTTAGCTGAACTGGGTAACACGATACCTGTTGACTGGACTAATGTCAGATATCAGGCTTCTGACTATCCTATACCCTTAACGACTGTCAAAGATCTTCAAATGACAGTCGAAACGAACGGCTTAACGTGCTTTCCGAGGCACAGAAAAAACTCGCTATGCAAAGATGGTCACCCATCCACGGACCTTGAAGATCGACAATTGCGGCTGTTAGTATTTAGCCACGAGCTCCTCCAGGCTTATTCAAAAGTACAAGGCGAAATATAGCCGTACTTGTAAGCACTACTCTACCTCTACAAGCGCGTTAAGTTATATGTAGCGTATTGATATAGCAGATAACAGAACCTTATCGGAGACTAGCTGTGCCCGCGGCTTCGCTCCCGTCAACAGCCTAGGCTACCTACCCTATCTATCTACCTTTTTTTTTAGGTCATTCTTACGCGGCGCAACTTGAACACCGCCATTCAGAAAATAACTTCAAATGCACATCGCCATCTATCGAATATCGAGTTCAACTGTCCGAGTAGGTATGTGAATTGCGTGTGTTGTGATAATTTTACTTCTTGAACACTTTAAATTCATCTAACTTTTGATAGAGTGAACCGATTGCCATGAAACAAAAAACTAAGTAATACGCACAATTTTTATGTATTTAAATAGTTATCTACATTGGCTTCATATATTTAACGTGATGCGTACACAAATAAACAGACAAACGGATAAACAGACATAAAATACAAAAATGCTGGCAATGGGTTCTGTTGGTTATTTTCTAACACACTGGCTACCTTTTTCAAAATATTTTCGTTGTACAAAAACGACCTTCCGACAGATATATGTATTGATATTCATGATTGATTGATGATGATATGTATTTAATATTGCTGCATCACAAATAAAATAATGTTTTGTACCTTTGTAGTAAGTTCCAGTACCTACAAGTATGTAGTACCTATAAGACTTGATAAGAGGCAGTCTGGCTATTTCATTTATTTTATCTATTACTTGTTATCAACAAATTGATAGTCTTCAAATCACAACTTTTGCTATTTCGTTTTAGTGCTAAAATATTAGTAAAATATTAAAGTAATTAAAATTTTGCTAATTTCCAATACGAATGATTAATAGACGAATTTTACCTGCACAATAAATCAGCCTAGAATATTCGGCCTTTTTCATATGTCAGGGGAATAACAAAGAATTTGATGTACTTAATTAATTTTTTTGTGAAAATTAAGGCAGATACTACCTAGCTATATTAAAAAAATCTAGGTAGGAACACAGCTTATGTAGACACTGTTAGGTAAACAAATAGGTAAGCATATTGATTTCTGTGGGAACAAATGATTTTTCTTTATTTCACAAAAATATACTAGATATTACTAGGTACAAACTAAGATAAGCACCTTTTTTTAAACACTAGTTTCAAGTTTTACTTACGACAATATCCACTTAGTAACTAGCAAAAAAATATAAGTATTATGTCAACCCTTCCTATTTATTAATACAATATTGTTATGGTTTTACAAATAAATAACTATATTTTCCTACTCACCGACATTTTGTAGACAAAGGAAACTCCTGACTCACTGCACAATTAACAAAAATTAAAACAATTGGAGAACTTCTTTTCAATACTTTCTCAAGAAATACTGTGACCCACAGAAAATATTGTGACCTCACTGATGCAGTTTGATTTTTGAAAACAAGCCGTCAAAGACAGTGGCTGCTATATATAGGTATCCACTTGAGTATCGTAGGGACGTGTATCATACTTACAGTGACAAAATTAAATACTCCGATCACTGTTCCGTTATTTATAATAACTTGCTACGTACTTGAATTGGAATACCAGTAGCATAAAGTATTGGTTATGAAGAACAATGACAGTACTACGTGGGAAATCGTTTATACCTAATAATAAAAATATCAGCCTGTTCTCATATAGACAAGGCACGAACACCACGCTTGCTGAAGTCGGGTTGGCGACTTATTTTAACAAAACGTCCAGGTTTCCTTCACCGTTGTCAGATAACTAGGTGTTACCAATTTTATTATTCTCGCTTTTGGCACTAGGTGCAGTCAATATAGTATTTTAGTAGGTAAATAGCCAGTCTTTTGCTGATTTTAATTTTTACCAAAATTTGTAAATGCAGTTAGTGATAAGTCAAAATGTTTTGAACAGTCTTCTAAGAAACTTTTGTTGTAGCAAACGTTACAAAAGGACCTACAAATTTTTGGTGCGTGCGGTGGGATTGTTTTACCTTAAGATTTACAAAAGCTCTTTTTACGTAGAGGAGTCTATAGCAGTTCCTCTTTCCCACATCTAGGGCATCTGGACTTGGACGTTGTGAAAGGTTGCATTCAAATAAGTCATGATTTTTCCTAAAAAATAAATAAGTACATTGTATTACAGGAGTTAACAGATATTTTTGTAGTATTATTTGGAAAAACAGAGTAACAGTTCTTTTGGAACTGATGTGTGCGTTGCATGCACTCGTCCACAATTTGCGGGGAATTACCGAACCGCTTGCATCGATAACCTACTACTACTTTTGTTGACTAACCTACTTCCTACGATATGAGCGTGGCTATATGTATGTAAATGTAGATATATTTAGCAGGAACACGCATTTATATTTAGATTCTAGTGTCACCTACCGTTACAATTTTCGATTTTTATTCTAGGGCTTAGTGCTACTTGTACTTTGCACCATTTGCACGTCAAAATCCACGTCTTAAATGCGATGTGTTGTGTGTGTGTGTCTGCTAATACGGTCGTTACTATAAGCGACTCCAAACTGTAGAAGCATCCCCCCAGCATCTATGTTCTCTAGCACCTATGCATTCAAAGCAAGAGTGAAAAGAGGCCCTAGCCAAGTGACATTCTATCAACGAAAACGTGGCGATATCAATTGTCAAAAAGTCAAAATTGTATGGGATAGACAAGCGAACAATCACGTGATCAATCTCTTACATTTTGACATTTCGACTAGGTATTGCCTTCGCTGACAACGAATGCCACTTGCAAGAGCCGCGTACGTCTTGCTCGTTATATCGTGTAGATCTCATCGTCGTTTAGAATAAATCGAGGTCGAGGTCAGGAGCAGACATAAAAAATAAAGATTCATAAAAACTAAAGGATATCCAAAAGCGCGTTTTTTTCTTTTTTTTCAAAACTAGGTGTTGTGGAAAGATGACATTTAGTAGAAAACATGATATAACATGCTCGAGTAGGTAATTGAATATAATATGACACTGTAGACGATTCCATATCACTTGGTGTCCCACCAAACGTAGCTATAAAACTGAAAATAATAAAAAGCTCTTGTCTTCACGGATTTTATTTATTATATTCTTTATTGTACACCATAAAAAATACATACAAAACAAACATTTTCAAAGCAAGTGTACAATGGGCGGTCTTATAGCAAAGGGCATTCTCTTACAGACAAACTTTGGATGGAGTGAACGAGAGGAGAAGAATTAAGGGCTGTCAGGGATCATAAATAATATAACTTACTTATAAATAAGAACATAAAATACATATATACTATACTACATTTATCTAATATACTAATAAATAAAACACTAATACTAATATATTAAGCTTTGATATTTTACTGCCGCGTTGGTCTGGGAGGGTCGCAAGCGCTACTGATTCCTGATTTCAATACCCGGGTAACAAGGCTTGGAACCGGTTTGAAAGTAACCGGTTATAAAATGTCATAATCGGTTTCATTGTTTATTTTGTTCGGAGTGTAAACGTTAAATAGCGTTATTGAAAACCCTAATTACTTACCGGTTTTGGCGGGCGTGCCTTAATCTGGAAACCGTTCATAGCCGGTTAATTCCATAAAATCTTTACGAACTTTTGTTGCCTAAAACCGTTTAATTCTGGTTAAATAAAGGTAACAAAACTGAAGGAAAAAGTTCCCTATGCACTTAGGCGTTAACCGATTCATTTTCCCGGTTTCCAAGCCTTGCCGGGAAGGGCAAGTTGTTAATGGGTTTTTCCATCTGGAATTTTCCAGCAGTAGCCTGGAGCCTGGATGTATGCCCGGTTGAAGGCAATAGGCTTGCTTTCTATTGCATGGAGCTTAAAGATAACTGGTGAAATGAGGGAGTAGCTTCTTTTTTAGGGTTCCGTACCCAAAGGGTAATAACCGGACCCTATTACTAAGACTCCACGATCCGTCTGTCTGTCTATCCGTCTGTCACCAGGCTGTACCTCATGAACCGTGACAGCTAGATAGTTGAAATTTTCACAGTTGATATATTTATGTTGCCACTATAACAACAAATACTAAAAACAGAATAAAATAAATATTTAAGCAAGGCTCGCATACAACAAACGTGATTTTTGTTGCCGTTTTTTGCGATAATGGTACAGAACTTCGTGCGCGAGTCCGACTCGCACTTTGCCAGTTTTTTTTTGCTGTCGGGGAAACCTTCAAAAGGCGCCTGGACTTTTGGGGAAAAAGACCAGGGAGTGTGGGATTGTACCTCACTAAAACCACTCCGGTGATCACCATCAGCACATGAAAGCCCCGTTACCTGTTAATAGACCACCCTGGAACCCCTCTGTGCAACGCCTGTTACGGAGCCTCGCTGTGCACGGCAGCCCGTGACCACTGTGCCACCGTCTTACCTGGAGTCACATGCCAGGCGAATAGAGTCCCTAATCTGGCCGCCCGTGAACACGGCATCGGGGTTACGGCGTTTTAGGTGTCGAGACAGTTACCTCCACGACGCCTTCTTCTCTGAGCGGGATCAGCCTTCTCACGATCCCGCTCGGCGGCCTCCTACTGTGGGAGTACCTACTATTAAGGTGCACCCCTGCTCAACCCTTCGGGAAAAATAGGCGTCATGTTATGTTGATACTTGCAGTTGTCGATGAAAAAAAAACAATTTTTAACAAAAAAAATAACCGACGAAGTAACGAACTGAAAAGCAAGAAAATAAACTTTTAGTCTAGAATTTTGAATTGGCGCCAAACAAACCGATGGATTTTATTTTTCATTTTTAAATGGGACTAATTTAATATATAATAATAATTTTTTGAAACCGTACCTCTCTATAAAAAGTTTAGCGTGGTCATAAATAAAAAAAAAATATACATAACGAATTGAGAAACTTCTCCCTTTTTTTTCGTCGGTTAATAAAAATTGTATGGCTTTATTAAGTGCTTGAATTTGTAGCGAACATTTTAATTAATTCACATGTCAAAGTATCGCCAACATCATTATCATCATCATCAGCCTTTTAACATTCCCACTGCTGGGACACAGACCGACTGTCTGTGGTATTGGAAATGGGCCATAATCCACCACATGGGCCCAGTGCGGGTTCGTGGATGTCATATGTTAAGTTTACCCTTAGTTTTTCGCCAAGCAATACCTAAACTCTCTGTAGCATAGAATCGTAAATGCCAACAAAAATATTCTGTTTCAAAGTAACAGTCATTTGGAAGATAAAACATATCCATTTTTAGCTGTTACCCGCAGATTCGCCCGCGTTAATATAGATTTTATCAATCAATGGGGATGTAAACGCTAAGCTTAGCGCAGATGTCGCTGGCGGCGCAATCGTTGCTGTCAAATAGTTTATGCTTTGCTTACATCAAGTTTTTTCGTTATTTTTTGTGTTTAAACTGGTCAACCATCGTTATTGATATATATGTATTGTCCCTGGAAGCTTAAGACAACAGATCATATTGAAAGGCAGATTTTTATATAATAAAATATTTTTCACCGGTGATATGTTCTAGATTTGGATATTTTTTTAGTTGTAACGAGTTATATTCATACTTGACTCATGGTAAGAAAATTACCAAGGAATTTATTCAGAGTCACTTTGACAGGTACATAACATAACCTATAAATATGTATAGCCTTTTCCCAGTTTTCTTTAGCGTTGTATCTTTGGGCAATACATGAACACCGGGGTTGGTACATCCTGGTACAGCACACAGACGCATATTTCGAAAAAAATAAAATTTACTGAATGATAGTTTAAAAAATGTATGGATTTGACAGCTTTCATACCTTTTCCAAATACACCCCTGCTACCCCTGAGCTTGTTAAATGGAAACTGGAGTTTTTTGAATTGAAATGATAGGTCAGTGGTGATTATTGGGATTCGACGTATGAACACGCTGTCTCCTTTTCTCATAACTGTTAATATATTGGCACCTATTATATTTTGCCCTTATTGTGTAATAAGAAGCCTCATCCCATTACATAATCTAAATAAATATGCAGATCTCAATCATTTGTTATCAATATCATGCTTGCAAAGTTTCAACCAAATCGGAAGCCGCAATAAAAAGTTTCATACAAAGTTCAGCTTTCCCTATTTGCCCCCTTAAAATTCGAATTTACAAAAATCCTTTCTTAACTAACGTTTACTATCCTTAAACTACCACCTTTCAAAATTCAGCTTCATAAACAAAATTTGTACATCTTATCTTTAAATCCCCAAACCCCTTTTAGGGGTTGTTAAAAAAAACAATACACTTCTATTATTTGTAATGAAAGCATATCCGCAAAGTTTGAAGTGTATCGATCTCCATAATAAGAAGTTAAAAAAAAAAGAATTTCCCCATCCCCCATTTCTCCCCCTACGTGTTTTATGAAAAAAGTAGTCTTTGTCCTGCCTAGGATCTGAAACTATCTCCATACCAAATTTCATCTAAATCCACTCAGCTGTTTAAGCCCTAATAAGAAGTTTCATACAAAACTACCCCACCCCTCATTTCTCCCCCTTCGTGTTTTATGAAAAAAATAGCCTATTTCCTTTCCCTGGTCTCAATTTATCTTCATACCAATTTTCATCTTAATCGGTTCAGCGGTTCAAGCCATAATAAGAAATTTCATACAAAATTATCCCACCCCAATTCAGCCCCTCCGTATTTTATGAAAAAAAAAGTAGTCTATGTCCTATCCCGGGTCTCAAACTATCTCCTTACTAACTTTCATCTAAATCAGTTTAGTGGTTTAAGCGTGAAAAGGTAACAGACAGACAGACAGACAGACAGATTTACTTTCGCAATTATCATATTAGTATGGATTTATGTCGAGTATGGGTTAAGAAAACAATCTTTTTTTTTTTTCTTTTTTTGCTTTAAAAAAACGTTGCCCCACACAAGGAATTTCTTCCTGTATCGTGGGTGCGTTTACAAACATATAAACTCACATACACAACACCCAGAGCCGGAACAACTATCTGTAGGTCATACAAATATTTGTTCCGTGCGGGAATCGAACCTGCGACACGCAGCGCAGCAGTCAATCGCTCAACCACTGCGCCAACCGTGCGCACAATGTTATGGAATTTCATACAATTATAATAATTATTAATGTTTATTGTTAATTTTAATGTTAGGTGTTTCTTTTAATCTACACGAATTGTAATTTTATGATTTATATTCTATGTGTGTAAGTAATAATATTATGGTTGACTCTGTACGTGTTAGGTTAACCCTATACTCCATTTGCGATAACATTAGACTTTTAAATTAGCCCATTTTACAGCCCGTTCAACCGATTTTAACTTCTATTGCGTTGGTAATACGACAAATGGTAGCTGTAGTAAATAGTTGGTTTTGGTAACAGGTTTATGCTTTTTATGTCATCCTTATACTAACGGGATAGAACTCAAATCGGTTGAACGGACTATAAAAAGATTTGGAAACATGTCTAATGTTATTTCAAATGGAGTTTAGACATAAGAAAGTAAAATGCTGTTTTTAATTTACTATGGGATAAACCATAGCAAATTAAACTGGCTGGCAGTGCTGAGAGTAATTGTAATGAATAAATAAATAGGTCTCTAAAAGTTATAATTGTTTTGTAAAATTATCCTTTATCCATTTATTGTGGTAAACCAAAATAGCTGCATTTTTTTATCCTCTTTTGGCTTGCGCTTGACCACTATCTCACCTGATGGTAAGCGATGATGTGGTCGACGGTGGAGCACGCTTGCCTAGAAAAAACCTATTCTCTATTGACTTAGAGACCCCTAGATTTGTAGCTATCGGGCAGGCCCACTCCTTAGCTGTAGGCATATTATAAGAATCCCCAAAACGTTTTGTGCGTAATGTTATTAAACTTCATAATGTTATTTACACCTAGAATTAGTATATAATAAACTAATATATACGAGTAATACTAACTAATATATACCAACTCCAGTCGCTTATGATGATAAGTCATTATCATCATAAGCGACTGGAGTTGGTAGGTGTATTTTTATTGCACATAAAGCGTGTGTGTCTTCGATTAAATAATGACTCTAATGTATATGGGTTTCCCCAAGTTTTGTTTGTTCGCCGTTGTACTAGGACACTTAGGCACACTTAGGCTCACTTAGGCCCACTTGCGCCTATCTTACTAACTCCAATTTAGTAGCTTACTTGGCCAATTATGTATGACAAATTCGTTATTTAACTTCGTGATAGCAACTAACTGAATTAAGTCTTTAGCGCAAGTGGGTCTTAATCGGGTTCCGTACCACTTTCTCACCAATCATTTATTATCATACTCTCTCCTGCCTTTTTCTCAATTCATTTGGGATCGGGTAGTTTGTCTCTTTCATCCTTACATCTTTATGCCAACATTTTTTATGTCGTTCCCTTAATCTCGTACCCCAACTTTGTATTACACTCGTCATATGTTCTAAATTGCATAGTCGTTGGAACCTTTACGGGCTGCAGGAATAGCGCCAATTCCTCTGAATAGTAAGCCACAGAGTGACATGGCAGTATGCCAACTGACTAACTACCTAATCCCTGCGCTGTGCCTTGCAACCCTGCTCCCTTTATATTGAAGTTAAAAACCATGACGCTTTTCCATAATATTGCGTCATTTTTAATTTCAGTACAAGAGAGAATGGGTTACATCTAGGCAAGCCTACTCCACCGTCCACCACTTCATCGCTTATTATCAGGTGAGATAAGTAGTAGTTTAACAAGCTGTATTTTTTGTATTGATTTTATTGTAATTGATTTATTATGTCTAGAGTTTTATTAGGTTTTGACATTTTGTGTGTAATTAATTGTATTTTATTTATTTTGATTTTGTTTGTAATGTGGGATTAAAGTTACCTAAATATATGATTTTG
Source organism: Orthosia gracilis (assembly GCA_947562075.1). Taxonomy (NCBI): domain Eukaryota; kingdom Metazoa; phylum Arthropoda; class Insecta; order Lepidoptera; family Noctuidae; genus Orthosia; species Orthosia gracilis. Next base: position 34,513,342 of record OX387266.1, read on the forward strand.
TTTATTTATTTAAACACAAGCTAATCAATAAGGAGAGAACAGTGGTGGCACAGTGATAACAGCCCGGACTTAGGTACGTGTCGTAAGTCATGAGTTCGAACCTAGGCAGGCGCTTCACTTTGTGTAAATTATTTCATCACCACTGCTCTTAAAATGGTGAAGGAAAACATCGTGAGGAAACCGCCATGTACAAGAATAAAAAAATCGAAGACATGTGACATTCACTACCAACCCGCACTGGCCCGCGTGGTGGACTAAGGTCCATTACCTCTCTCACAAAGAGGATGCCTGTGTCCCAGCAGTGGGAACATTATAAGGCTGATGATGAATTGATAATAGAACCTTATGACGATAGGCGATGGAAGTTATTTTATGTAACTCTTTTCGGTCGTCAATCACATAAGCATCGTTCTCCTCTTATTATTTGAAGTTCTAAAGATGGAGATTCTTGTGGTAATTTCGTTTTAAAATGTAAGTAAACAGACTGGGCCGGGAGTGAACGCTATGGTAATTGGACGAGGCAAGGCAGGCGCGAGGCGGCCTCTTGAATCCTTAATCGGTGCAACCCGACTATCCCTGGGACACTAAACAGATGGATGCAGAAGTTCAGCTTCGTACAAAAGCGAAAAAGCACACATAGACATATTTACTTTAGAGTGAGTTAAATCGCACTGATATCATCTATTCATTCAGTAATAATTCCGATGACGAAAGATTGCAAAATTGTCACCAACAAGATGGACCAATCACGTGATAAACTCGTTATCCTCCAAATTCTACGAGGTCGTAAGGACCGCGCTGGACAGAAAGTGGTGCAGGCAGATCATCCGCTCCAGATGCAACCCTAATGCTGACCACTATCCTCAGACATGAGGGACCGACCAAGAGAGAGATTTGTTTTCAAAAATAGGATTGTTCTACTAGGCCAGTCATATATGGCTCTGTATTTTTGAAATCATAATGGCATTATTATACGACACCTGGACATACGCTTAAGTTAGTTTGAGATTGCTTTATATTAAGGCTGGTTTCACCGTACGAGATCTCGCACAATAAAAAACGTTTAGCTCTATAGTGTTTAACAAAGCGGTTTCATACTTCGCACCTGTTGTAGTAGCAACCACGCTAGGTTCCCAGTGTGGAGCCTTAGGCTGAAAACACACTGACAGGCGGCTTGTTTTACGCCAAGAGTTTAAGCCCTAGCTAGACCCAAGCCAAGAAGAAGAAGCGCAATGAAATTAACGTCCTAAAATTACCTAGTGAAACAAACGAAACAGAACAACGAAACAGAGTTGCCAGTTTAAATTGAAATTTTAGGGCCCAGTTGTGCAGTTACCGGTTTTCACTCATTGTATTGAGTTTATCTTCTGCACCTACCTACTTTGTGACCACCGTCCCTCAGCAAGTACTCTTCTGAGATGTCGCTTTTTGTCGTGAAATGGAGAACGTCAACAGTTGCTAATTAGTAGCTAACATTTACGTTTCTTTTGCCATGCAATTATTCACTTGTTTGCTAGCAATGGTAAGGAGCCGACGTGTGAGATTTGTCTGGAGTAGTTAGGATTATCTTCATTAAGTGCTGGAGATTTTTTGATGGATGTAGTGGAAATTAAAAAAAATATGTTGGTTTACTCCATGTTAGTGTAGGGTCAAAATAGTCAATAGATATGAGAACCACACCATCGCTTACCTTCAGGTGAGATAGTGGTCAAACGTGAGCCTAAAGAAATTGTCACCTTCAGCGGCCATAATTAGCAGACACAATAGAAAACAATGGCGTCCATCACATTCAGGTATCGCGGCCGTCGAGAGGATACTCCGTGAATTAATAACACCTATGGTTCACACAATTGAAATTTGAATATCATACACCTCACTATTTGGTCGTCTCGATATAATGAAGTCACACATTATTCCTCTTCACAGTACGTCTACAACTCTCCACATCTATACATGCTCTAACATTCCTGAACCCCCGGCGCGTTGTGTTTGAATGTATTACCTATAATATTCACATAAATAAATATATGCAAACACACCCAAACCGTATTCACGCGGGTGGCTATCCAATTCGATCAGAAAAGACCGGAGCATAGACCGAAGCCTTAAATATTCCATGTGCGGTCAAGAGTAAAGTCCACAAAGAAAAATGTATTACATATCCTTTATTGCGTTTCTCCCTCTTTTTCAGTGACCATTCCTAGGGGTAACACAATTTTATGATACTTTTATCAATAAAACGAGCAGTGCACGTGACATAAATATTATAAAATGGTCTGAAATATATAAAAATGGTCGATAACTGACGCGCTGTGTGAATCCTAAATTGTAATCGTAAATTACTGTACCTACTTATGTGGAATGACTTTGTTAAGGACTCCATGGTGACAGATGGTTATACGGCCATATTGCCTGTTGCCAAGTACTTTGACGCAGATTTTTAAGTGGCCATCAATCTGCTGTGTAATTTTAAATGCTTGTAAGTGTACCCACAGCGTATAACCAAAACATTAAAATATGACTCACCAAATAACTTCAGTAACGTCTTTGAAATGTAAACTTCTACAAAATATTTACTACCATCTTTCAAAGATTTTGTGAATGATCAACACAAGGGATCGCTATATTGTCATCTTGAATAAATACTCAATTATCGCCTCCACGGTGTTAATTAAAACAGGCTTTAAAAGGCTAAGTAGGGTTCTAAGTAACCTCTCAATCAAGTCGTTTCCTTTGAGAAACAACCCTTTTTCTAAGATGTCATCGGCTTCTTTTCGTGTCAATTGCAAAGGGTTAGGGGAGCCTATAATTGAAATAAATATTTGGAAATAGAATTTTGTGTCGTAACGAAGCTTGTCTCTCTCAATTAGGAAACGAAATCCTTTACAATTATGTGCTTAAGTTATTTGTTTTATTTTAATGAAGCTACTTTTTGAGTTTGTTTTGATTTTGGAGATTTGTCATGTCGTTATTTATTTTAGGTATGAATTGTGATTTTCAATCAAAATTAGCTACCTTAAACCCTAAATATGTACTTGTGTCTATTATATATTTATAAGTGGAGGGAGCAAAGCTATTCAATGATCTACTGGAGGATATAAAGAGGTGTGACAATATTAACATATTTAAGAAAAAACTAAAAAAAACATGCATGCATCCTGTAACGTCGTCAACGCCCCGGATGCAAATATTATATTATTATTTAGAATAAGTAACTGTGTATCACGTTAAAAGTGAACTGTTATATTTTATAAGTTCTTATGGGAAATAAATATCTTTAAACCTTTATATGTCACTGGGTTTTTGCAAATACCTACCAACTGAAAGTTTTACATAACTAGCGGTTTTGGCTGTGCGTTGATCGATGAGTCAGTCAGTTTCTTCTTTTATATATATATATAGATGAATCTCAGAAAATTTTCATAATTCATCGAGAATTCATAAACTCTCGATAAACTGTGGAAAAAAGCTTGTAATTTACATATTTACGCATCATAATTCGATCGTTTATAATCTATCCGTCTGTTGCTGATGTTATAATTTTAATATTTAGCAAGTATGATTTTATCTATGTCCCAGCTCAAGTGGGAAGTCATTAGAGTTTTAATAAACTTGTCAGCCTTGTAAGTAACAAAAAAAATCACGATAAGCTTAAAAAGTTATAAACTCAGTTTTTATTACACTCAATTGCAAGTAACTTCAACACCATTGGCCTCACCACACAAGAAAATTTCTATTTATTTCAACGACGGCAATCGAATGCCACTAATGGGATGGTACAATTGAAACTGCGCGGTGGAAAATCGCGCAATAAGTATGCATCACATGGCCTGGCTGTGGCTGATGGCTGCAGAGATGTCTGGCCCGGAGTGTACTCGTAGACTCAATACCATTAGTGCTGTGCTTACGTTGAGAGATAAAGGTACATGCATATGAGGCCAGCACCGTAGCTGAAGTAGTGATGGCCCTAATCACTTACTAGATATAGTCGCTTTTCCAAATTTAAACTATCTAATCATGTTTGCAGCAATAAAACTTTTTTTATCTTATTCTTAGCGTTTCGATGGCAAATATAAAAAAATGAAACATTATGTTTTGCCCAGAATTCAGCTCCTATAAGAACGTACCAAAGTGAAAGAGCATATTCTCCTTACATTTTATGATCAGCCTGGCGACCTGTACTGTCCAAGCAAAGGGCCTCCCTTCAAATAAGCGATGATTGAGGGTTAAGTAACTCCTAATTGAGGGAGTTTGCTTCATTTGAATCTTTCTATCGCTCTTGGTACTTCATTCCTACAAAATCAGCTGACTACTAAATATTGGAAATATCCCCGACTTAATATATAAATCATCATGGCTCCTCGATCTATAAGCACACTATTAGCCTAACGGTAACGAAGAGTTGCCAAGAAGCTTTTTGTCATTAAAGCCATCTTTTGCGGGTATGTAAAGTCCAGCTTAATCTTTTTTGCCCAATGTATATTCAGTGAATGTGTCCGTAGCATCAACAGTGGGCCCTAACAGAATAGCAGCGCGGCGTCATATATTATATTCTTTTTTTAAATATGGCTGCGTTTATGCGCCTTATTGGTTCTTTTTTTAAACGCTTGTTTTTTTTTTCTCTTTTTTTTTTTTTTATCCGCCTTGTCTCTGTGTCTATCTTTCCCACTTGCTGCAGAGCATCTGCCTGTACCTTAACTCTGTATGTTGTCTCTATGCCATCCACACGTCGGGTCATACCAATATAAGTAAATAGATATCGAATGCGACTATCTCGGATTCCGTACATGCGATAATAAAGTTCTAAGAATGTCTTTAGAACAATAAGCTTAGTATACAGCACTTGTTTCTATTGCTATTCTGAGTGGTTTTTGTATGTTTATTGATATTGAAGTGTTAGTAGTAGTATTATGTTTCAATTGAAAGTGTGGTGAGGTAGGTAAATCCGGAGTTTTAGGTGAATGTCCTATTCATTCTATTACTTACTACGTTACGTAGATCATTTAATATTCGTACTACCTAGAAACTGACAGTATTCACAAGTAATTTTTTCGTAGATGATGTTGAATGCCCATGTTACACCCACACCTATCAACGTCGGAGACTCTACACTCGAAATTATGGACGACTATGTCTACCTGGGATAAACGATCCAGTTGGGTAAGGCAAACTTCGAAAAAGAGGTCAATCGTCGAATCCGACTCGGCTCGACAGCGTTCGGGAAGTTGCGCGGTATCTTCTCAGCCAAATTACCACGGTGTCTCAAGACGAAAGTCTATGACCAGTGTGTTTTGCCAGTGATGAACTGATGACATATGGCTCTGAGACTTGGTAGCTCACAATGGGCTTCATCAGAAAGCTTACAGTCACCCAAAGGGCAATGGAGAGGTCTATGATCGGAGTTTCCTTGCGTGATCCAATCAGAAATGAAGAGGTCCGCAAGAGAACTAGGGTTACCGACATAGCCTGAAGAATTGCCAAACTTAAGTGGTAGTGGACAGGGCACATTGCTCGCAGAACGGATGGCTGATGAGGGAGAACGGTTCTGGAGTGTCAACTGCGAACCGGAAGACTTTGCGTTGGAAGGCTTACCACCAGGTGGACCGATGACCTGGTGAAGGTTACGTGGATTCCCTCGATGTGAGACGCACGGGACCGCTTGGGGGAGGCCTATGTCCAGCAGTGGACGTCTTTCGGCTGTTAATTTACCTATAACTTTAATTGTGATTCTCAAAAACGTGAAATTTTCGTAACTTTCGTGGTTATTTGTCGACGAAAGTGAGCTAGCGCTCCATGAAAGAAAATAACTATAGATTTTTTGTGACTCCACTGAGTAGATGAATTTACTCGCTTGTCGCGAAGCTCAATAGAAAGGTGTTATGTATTTGTATAAGTATTCATATACATGTATGTGTTTCAATTTTTTTCTTATAATGATTCGTAGAATGTCTTTCTGTTTGTATGTTTTCTCGTAGCTAATTTTTCAGTTTACCACCTTAAACTAGGCTTGACAATTGTATCGCTCTTGCTTAAAACATCCCAACATCTTTCGTAACTTTCGTGGTCACCAAAATTTCAAAATAGAATATCTCTGTAGTTTATGCACTGATTTACATATAATAAAGACCACCACCTGTTGTGTCCTTTTTAACCCAAAGGTTGACTGGTAGAAAATCCCTTGCTGCATTAAGTCCGCCTATATATCACCGTTGTACATGAAGTTTAAATAAATAAAAAAATAAAAATCATTCTTATTATTCTAACAGCGGAAATACTTTTTGAATAACTACCCAGTGCATTTTACAGTACTTTGTACTTTTTTCTAAACTTCTAGATACTTCACTAATCCATAAAAAATCGTCCTAAGGAAAATGGCACAATTTTATTTTAATTTCACTTTTCATTTCATATCAAACAGTACACCAAACAAAATTAAATTTCACTGCCTACCTACACAACCAAACATTAAGGCATGTTCACATTGCGGACAAAGAAAAATGAATGAGACAACGTAGGGACATAAGGCCCGTGGCACAAGTGCTGCGAATGGCCACTACGCCGTGTTTACGGTTATTTGAGTGGGCGTATACGTCCTAATTTATAACGTTAATACGGCGCATGACGGCATGAAAGCGACGTCCCATGTGGTATTGCACTTATGATCTCTAACGTTCATGTGACTTCGTAATGTGTTGTTATGGGTCGTGCGGATTGTGTGGAGTGTTCTGTATGTTGAGGTGGAGACTGTCGACGTGTTTACATTCTGTCTTAGAGATTTATATTTTATATTTACTTACTGATATTGACCAGTTTGTTTAGATCTCGTTTATACAATGAGATACCTTTCTGACGCTCTAAGCAAGTATCACCTACAGCTTTACAATCATCATCATCATCATTTCAGAGGCCTTCCCCAAGCTTCACCACATCGATGAGTCGTGTGTGTCTCGCATCCAGCAGATTCCTGCAGCCTTAACCAGTTCATCGGTCCACCTACAGGGAGGTCTTCCAACGCTGCGTCTTCCGGTCCATCGACCATCAGTTCTGGGAGCAATGTGCCCAGCCCACTGTGAAGATATCGGCAGGAGAACCAAGGTTACTGATATAGCCCGAAAATCTGCCAGTGCCAAACTAAAGTGAAAGCTTTACAATGCGCAGTAAAACATACAAGTACTGTAGGTGCCTAAGCAGCAGGGGCGTAGCTACCGCGGTATTAGCAGTATCAATGATACTAAGGTGCGAAGGATCCAACGTGTGAAATTAAAAGTTCGCAGCAGGGGCGTAGCTACCGCGGTATTAGCAGTATCAATGATACTAAGGTGCGAAGGATCCAACGTGTGAAATTAAAAGTTCGCAGCAGGGGCGTAGCTACCGCGGTATTAGCAGTATCAATGATACTAAGGTGCGAAGGATCCAACGTGTGAAATTAAAAGTTCGCAGCAGGGGCGTAGCTACCGCGGTATTAGCAGTATCAATGATACTAAGGTGCGAAGGATCCAACGTGTGAAATTAAAAGTTCGCAGCAGGGGCGTAGCTACCGCGGTTTTAGCAGTATCAATGATACTAAGGTGCGAAGGATCCAACGTGTGAAATTAAAAGTTCGCAGCAGGGGCGTAGCTACCGCGGTATTAGCAGTATCAATGATACTAAGGTGCGAAGGATCCAACGTGTGAAATTAAAAGTACGCAGCAGGGGCGTAGCTACCGCGGTATTAGCAGTATCAATGATACTAAGGTGCGAAGGATCCAACGTGTGAAATTAAAAGTTCGCAGCAGGGGCGTAGCTACCGCGGTATTAGCAGTATCAATGATACTAAGGTGCGAAGGATCCAACGTGTGAAATTAAAAGTTCCTAAAATGTTATCCACAATTACAAATTATTTTTGATAGGAGATTCGTGGAACTACGCTCTCTTAGTAAAATCAAACCTATCCTGGTTAGGATTATCTCGTTTTAAAGCTCGTTTCGTTCTATATCCTAGTTTCTCAAGACCGTTTAAGTTATCTAAGTCAAGAATCTAGACTCCTATTTTATTTATTTATGTTGTGAGAAACATTACCTTACTTTTGGTCGTTGCTTCAGTCGGGAAAAAAGTGCCTAAAAATATTTTGAAACAGGGACAGGACTTGCTACGCCACTATTATGTTACACACGGCATTTATTATATTCGAGTCAGTACACTTACAATACAACGATATAATATACACCTACTTGTTGTATGTGCAGCTATTTTTAATACAACATCGGCTTTGTGCTCCAACAATAGACCACACTTATACATTTTTTTACTCCAAGACTTGTATTTATTCCTTTGAACAAAACACAGACAATCTTTTTCTATCTTCAAAAGACTTTGTTTTCACAAACAGTAGTCGGAATAGGATTTATAGAGAGTAACAGACATTATAAAACATAGACAATGTTTTGAAGATGTAGGTACGTTTGTTGTCATGTCTTGCGTCTCTTATTGTACTTGAACTGATTATATATCTGAAATAAAAACAGTAAATATTAAAAATCAAAAACCCGACAGCTTAAAAATCATGCTGTGCAGTTGGAGGACACATCCGCGAGCTGGTCTGGTATGGTCTGGCCATGCCACAAAGCCACAAAGTTCGCCGTGTTTTTTTTTCATTTTTACAATATTGCGTCTGGTGGTCGCTGCGGTGAAATTTTATTACTGTTATATCTTTAGTGACATCCGCAAGGTACGGACGAATCGATTGACGTAAGGATCATCAAAATCGTCGTCTCTAGAACGCTAAATAGGGAGACACATACATACATAGACTGATAAACACATTACCCTGCTTTGCCAGTCGGGTTCAGTCGGGTCAGAAAGACATTAGAGAGAGCATGACACACTATCAACTTCCAGGGCATACACAAGTCAACGAACGACATATAGGTACAGTAAATCGTAGATTCGTAGACATCGTAGATTTACGGTTAGTACCCACATAAAGTGCTGTGCAGTTATACAGTACTAAAAGAAATTGAATTTTTACAACACATAATATATTCATACAGTCTTCAGCAGGTCCAACAATACTTCAGAACTTTTGTGCTTATCAATTGCTTTTGCGACCTAGTGGTTGTGGAACAGAACTAGCGCTGAGCCAAGCATTTTTATCAGCGATGTAATCCCCCAACTTATCATTTCGCCTCATTCAGTTCTAGAATGTGGGGAGGTATTTTATTGTAACATTCTATACAGTACCCTATAAAAGTTAACGCTACTTTAGCCAGCCTGAAACCGGATGAATTAATTGGTCCCTATTTCTAGTATAATATGTCTGTCACTGTTTTTACTAAAAAGATGTAAATTCTTTCTCACGTACATGATGTTTTCGTAAATATATTGACAAAGTATCGTCATGATGTTAATGTCCTTAAATAGTTCCATTAGAGAATCACGCCGGCGAAGATTGTATATCGCTCTGATGGCTCGTTTATGCAGAATAAAAATTGACTGAATTTATTTCCCGTAACAGTATAAGCTGCCGAACCTAACCGCCCTGCAAATTATATTAAATGTGGACCCTTGTAACTTTAAGTCTATACCCTTGTAATCGTGATACCCAGAAAACCCGTTTTATCGACGAATTCTAGCTTCTCCTTGTTTAATATAATGTCACAATCATAACTGTTGACGTGACAAATAGTTACCTGGTGAAGGTTGCGGGGATCGTCTGGATGCGGGACGCACGGGACCGGTCAATTTGGCAACGCTTGGGAGAGGCCAGGTCCAGCAGTGGACGTCTTTCGGCTGATATAAATACTGGTGCTCAGTAGTGTCCGGTTAGAATGCTGCATCTTCCAAATGCTGAGCAAAGGCCAGCTCCCAGGATATCCTGGCATGGTATTGGGAGTAAGAACAGGCACGACCCAACAGCGTGAAGCGTCGCCGTACGTACTCTCCATTCCTCACCATACTTCCTAGCCATTTTGCTGTTTACATATTACAGTACTATCGAAGGTATTACTTTTACAATAGCTGTCTCCATTGCCCTTTGGGTGACTTTAAGCCTTTTGATAAGGCCCATTGTGTGCGACCACGTCTCTGTCCCGTAAGTATTTACTACTTACTTGCCCTTTTTGTCTTATGTTATTTAGTTTAAATGCTGCTCTAGTTCAGTAGGTATCATTCAGTCGGCACTGGCTATCGCCGAAAACCATCGCGGAGGCTTTGTCTCGCACGCGGTTTTCAGCACATCCGCGCAAAACGGCCATCGCTCAGCTTAATGCTGGGAGATGGCCGTTTTTCGCGGATGTGATACATACTTTTCCCTCTTTGTATTTTTTATCAGCAACCGCCTTAACCAAGAATGTGGATAACCTTTGCCTGGTTAAGGTCTTCGCTGTCTAATAAAGTAATAGTCTATCGTTCATTAAATCAGCATGTAATTAATATTTATTTTATTAGTTGGTATACAATTCTTGATTGTTCTGTTAATATGTGGAACAGTGACATGGCTGTAGGGCTGTACTTGGGTGTATCTCATACAATGGGTGGTCTTATCGTGGTGATCTAACATTCCATGCTCAATATGGATCTTCCAATGATTTCTAAAATAAACAAGGGCCATATTGCCATAATCACAATGCTTTTTTAGGGTTCCGTACCCAAAGGGTAAAAATGGGACCCTATTACTAAAACTTCACTGTCCGTATGTCTGTCTGTCAGTAGGTTGTATCTCACCGAGATAGCTAGATAGTTGAAATTATCACAGATGATATATTTCTGTTGCTGCTATAACAAAAAATACTAAAAACAGAATAAAATAAATATATAAGTGGGGCTCCCATACAACGAACGTGATTTTTTTGCGATAATGGTACGGAATCCTTCGTACGCGAGTCCGACTCGCACTTGGCTGGATTTTTTTATACGAGTAGATATGCGCTTGCGATCACTAGACTAAAGAGGCAATACAAATCTGTTTGTTCGTCTGTCCGTCGTCTGCCACACTGCTTTTACAGCCAACCGGTAGGAGCTAAGGGGAGCTCCGACAAAGTTAAAGGTGGGCGCAAAAAAAAACAAATTGACCTACCCCGTAGAGTGGGGTATTGTTGTTTGGAACTCGTTTTGTAGATAAATACTGTTTGTTGTTGTGTTTGTAATTCGTGGATTTTTGTTACTGATTTTGTATAATAATTTAATAGTAATAATGACATAATAATAATTTAATTTATTTTGATATAATTTCTCACTTTTCTTTCTTTTTATGCATGCCTATTTAGTTTTACCTGAAAGATTTGATTATGTAAATTTTAATTAATTATGATACGCATTGTAAGCGCACGTCGCATTAATTTTGTAAAATGGTTTTGTATTCTGTGGAATATGTCATTGGTTGTACATTTGTCACGCTCTGTTGTAATGTGTAACATAAAAATTGTTTTTCCTAAATAAATGAATAAAATAAAGTATCGATTGATTAAAAAACATTGGAAAACAAAGGAATGAATAGTAGCCACCAAAAGTCAGCTTCTTTTAAATTTTTGTTTCCGAAAAATTTTTAACTTCCTATTGACCCTTCAAATTTGGTGATAATTTTTATTCTTACGTACATTTTTACTAATAAATACCAATAAATTGATTAGTCAGATATTTTTTGTAATTCTCTCATGAAAATTGTACTATTACAACCAACATGATTTTGCGGTTTGGTACGGCATCATTTTTTTATATTTTTTTTAGCTTGGATAAATGCTCATACTTACTGTGCTATCACGGGGAGATAGCTCAGTTATGTGGGACTCTAAGCCACTAAAACTCCACGGTGTCCTCCTGTGCCACTTACGGCGGCAACACTGGCACGCGTTAGCACTCACCGCGAACCCGCCGCGGCTGTTGTCACTGGACCCTCCTCCGGGGAGCACCTCCCATCACCGTTGCATCAGAACACGTTGCGCGCCGTGACCACCCCAGGGACCAAACCAGCACGTGGGTGCCAGAAGACCCCGCATATGTCACCCTCGGTCCCCCTGTGACGGGTCAGGACAGTGGCGCCGCCACCCACCACTTTTCGGCTGCGGGGTCCATCAAACGGTGGCGACCCCGTGCATACCGCGGAGGATAGGGAGAGCGGCACACCGTTACACCGGCATTCCTCTCCCGCCGCGGCTTCCACCCTGCAGCCGCGTTGCTTCCGATACGCGACATCGCGGCCCGCCTCAGTTGTGATGTCGCCTAAGCGACACCGCAACCTACCTGTTGGCCGCTACGTCGTCGGATTAACGGCAAAAGCCCTGACAAGCCGCCCCGCCTCGGGTTCCTCTTCGCTTCACCGTAGCCTATGGATGACCAAGCCACGGCTTCTGAGCCCCCCGCCTCGACAAAGCGGGAATCCACGGTTTTGTACGGCACCCTAAATGTGCGAAGTCCGTTACGCACTTGGCCGGTTTTTATTTAATTTCTGTTTACCCTAATTAAAACACAGTCGTATCGTGACTAATCGTAATTAGTAATCGTAAATGAGACCCACCTCAACAGTCTTATAAGTATGTAAGGATTAGAGCTAGGTCAGACTATTGTTAACTAGCACAATGACTCGGTCATCATGTAATTATGAACTTTGCGCATAATATTATGTTAATAAAACAATAATTGCAGGCACTTATCGTATTTCAAATAAGTGCTAATACAGTGGCATCTTTAAATATTGCCTACAAGTGTGCGCCCCATTGAATTTATCATCATCATCCACTGCCGGACCTCACCCACTGCTAAATTCAAAAAATTCAAAATTTTTTATTTCACATAGGCCTACATGGGCACTTATAAAACGTCGGCAAAAGGTGCACGGTTCGGGTTGGTCGTTTCCTATGGAGAAGAACCGGCAAGAAACTCCATGGTTACTCTTTTAAAATGGTTTGGTTTTACAATATTTCCATGTTACAGCATTAGTACTTAGATATGGGGGGACAACGTAGGCCCGACAATAAGTCGTAAAAACTAAACAAAGTAAATAAAAGATTGTAAAACAAGATGAAAAGTTAACAAATGTTAACAAGCATATCTAGAAATCTAGAAGGCCTACAATGTTCACACATTCACAAAACAATCGGTAAAAGAATCTATACAAAGGTAGTAAAAAGAAAACCGTATATCAAAACTAAATTTAACATGAGGCACAAATGTTGATATCAGTGCTGTAACTATTCTTTGAGAAGGGCGTATAAATATGATTGAAAACCATTGTAAAGAGTCTAATCAAAAGAAGAAAAAATGAGATTGAGAATAGTTAGAGACATCCACATATTTGTGCCGTTTATGAGTTACCAGGGAAGCCACATGCGCAGAAGGAGCTATAGCCAAACTTTTTTATCTTCAACGTAGTCCTTGATTTTATAATATGCTTTTTTAATAAGGACACGTTTGATGTAGTTTTTGAACTTTCCATCGGTCAGTTCTATAACTGCCTTTGGCAACTTGTTATAAAAGCGTATACTGTTTATAAGAAAAGACTTGCTAGTTTTCGTTAATCTGAATTTGGGTATTACAATTTCATGCTTACTGCGTGTATTTAAATTATGGAAGTCGCTTCTAATTTTGAAAAGCCTTCGATTTTTGCGGACATACATAATACATTCCAAAATATAAAGTGAAGGCAGAGTCAGTATATCGATCTCTTTAAATTTTTCTCTGAGTGACTCGCGAGGGCCCATTTTAAAGATCGCGCGGACTGCCCTCTTTTGTAGGATGAAAATTGAGTCAACGTCTGCTGCAGACCCCCACAGCAGAATGCCATAAGACATAATACTGTGGAAATAAGCATAGTATACTAACCTAGCTGTAGCTACATCAGTTAACTGTCTCATTTTTCTTACTGCATATGCAGCTGAACTTAACCTACCTGAAAGAGTTCTAATGTGCGCGCCCCACTGCAGTTTTGAATCGATAGTAATCCCCAAGAAAACAGTTTCCGCTATAACTTCAAGATTTTTGCCGTCAAGATACAAATTTAAATCACGCTGTGGTACATTTGGTAAAGAGAACTTTAGACATTTTGTTTTATTCGCATTCAGTAAAAGATTGTTAGCTGCGAACCATTTTGAGAGAATAGTTAGGCTTTCGTTGACATGTAAGACATCCGTATCTTTCCTATCTATTTTAAAAATTAGCGAAGTATCATCAGCAAATAGAATTATATCAGATAATTTGGCCATCATAAAAGGGAGATCATTAATGTAAACAAGAAAAAGGAAAGGGCCGAGAATTGAACCTTGAGGCACGCCCATCTTGACTAGAGACCCGGAAGACGTCGCCCCATTAACATTAACTTTTTGCTGCCTGTTTGATAAATAGGAAAGCACAAGATCAGCAGCTTGTCCTCGAATTCCGTAGTGGTGTAATTTACAGATCAGTGTGTTGTGGTCAACGCAGTCGAACGCTTTTGAGAGATCACAGAAAATGCCAATGGCATCCTGGGACTTCTCCCAAGATTCCAAAATGTGGCTGATGAGTTTTACTCCCGCGTCCGTTGTCGACCTACCTTTCGTGAAACCAAACTGCTGACTATGCAGAATCCCATTTGAGTTAAAGTGAGACAACATCTGGTCCAGCATGATTTTTTCGAATATTTTACTCAATGCTGGAAGCACAGATATAGGTCTATAATTAGAGGGATCACTCTTACATCCTGATTTGAAAATTGGTACTACTTTACTGTGTTTCATTAAGTCGGGAAACGTGCCGCTGTCCAAACATTGGTTGAATATGCCTGTCAGGATAGGAGCAATTGAGTCAATAATACCTCCAAGAACCCTAACGGATATTCCCCATAAGTCTTCAGTATTTTTTATGTTGAGACTTTTGAACGCGTTCTTAATTGTATCAATACATATTGGTTTAAAATTAAAGTTTGGTATCTCTTTAGTAAAGTTTTCTTTAAGGAGATCTTCAGCTAATTTAGATGAGGAGGGAAGAGACTTCGTAACCTCTAACGGAATGTTGGTAAAGAAATTTTCTAATGTCTCAGCGACTTCTTGCTTATCAGAAATGGTTTGATTAGCTATTTTCAAAGACAACTCATTTAATAATGAATATACAGGGGGACTTTCTTTAGTTTGCGTGGATGGTCAAATCCGAAACTATGAGTAATGGCGAAAAACACTCAAAGGAGTCACGAGGCCGATTTTGATGAAAAGTAAAACTGCATAATTAGATTTTTGAAAAATAAATATTCCTAGCCAGGAATCGAAACCGCTGATTTTGAAAAAAAAGATGCATGCTGTATACACATTTCTTTGTTTAAAAAAGTGGAAAACAAAGGACTGAGAACCCAACAAAGTCGGTTTTTTTTTACAAAATTTAGTTCCAAAGAATTTTTTAACTTCCCATTGACTGAAAACTTCAAACACATTTTTACTAACAAATGCCAATATATTGATAAATCAGATTTGTTTCTTTGTAATTCCTCATTTTGAATTGATGATGATTTTGATGCATAGAATCCGATCTCTAGTAATTACCCATACGTAGCAATGTAATTACTCATTCGCAAAAATTACAATCTACCTTCATTTCTTATTTAACCACTATATAGGACGAATCGTCTTAAATCCTTCCTTAGTTCTCATCATCATAACCATCTTCTAGCCCCAGAGCCCCAGATCAGAGCAGTAACATGGGACTTACTTAGGATCGGCGGAACACGTTTTCTTCTTCCATACCATCCTGTCAACGGTCACGCTAACAGAGACGTCCTATATTTTCATATCACTCCTCACACGATCAATCTTTTCTTCGACATCCTTAGTCCTTAAATTTGTTAATTAGGGGACTGCTGTGCAAAATTTCAAGCTTCTAGGACGTGGTTTAGGCTTTGCGTTCTAACATAACATCGTCCCTGAATGCCTCAAAAGGTTAGACAGAAAGAAAAAAGAAAGAAAAAATATTTATTTGTGACCCGCACAGGAGACTTGACGAGAGATAAGCAAAAACAAAAAAAATAAACAATAATAAAAATTAAAACCCCGTGCGAGACCAAAAAGGCTACTATCTCAGTGTGTGGCGATATCCAAAAAGGAAATAAAGGAAGGTGGGTCAAAGTGTGTATAATTATGTGTAAGTATAAAATATATATATAAATAAAACATATGATCATAAGTCGAAGCCATACACAATACATAACACACCCAAGTTTCGCCAGCTTTTCAACTATTAAGATGAGTATACACTAGAGCATTTTCGCGACCATTACAATGAATGTAACGTTCTTACGAACGGTACAATACAAACAAATGCTCATTTTCCTAAAGCATTTCCATGTAATGTAACGTTCTTGCTAATGTACGAGGCTGTGTTCGACGTAATGCTCACGGCGAGTGAGCATCTTTAATTAAAAAAAAAACTGTTAGTGTCGTGGTGGCCCAGTGGCTAAGACTTCACCTCTCGTGCTAAAGGTCGTGGGTTCGAATCGGGGAAAGTACCAATGTGAGTTTTTCAATTCATATGTACTTTCTAAGTTTATCTTGAACATTGCTGACAACGGTGAAGGATAACATCGTGAGGAAACCTGGACTTATAGTGATTTTATTATAAGATTGTGCTCCATTTGTGTAATTTCTGCAAGGCGTTCCAGTGCGAGGATAAACTAATTAAAAATTAAAATAAAATAAAAAAGTTGGTAGTTCTAACTTATTTTATTTCTAGTATTACAATTTTGTCTATCACTAACTTTACTAAAGAGATGTATACTTTTCCTTACATACATAATATTTTCATAAATAAATTGGCAAGAAACTGTCATATCTTTTTAAATATTTTCCTAAGAGATTCGCGGCGACTTAACTCCATATGAGAATCTCTTAGAATAAAACATATGATCATAAGTCGAAGCCATAGACAATACATAACACACCCAAGTACACACACACTAGAGCTATATGGCTCTGACAACTCTCTTTTGCAATATAAATATTGATTTCATGCCAGCCGCCCGACCCCACAGCAAAATACCTTATGACATAATGCTTTGAAAGTAACTAAAATAGTCCAAACGCGCGGTTTCCACATCCGTTAACTGTCTTTAAATAGTTCCCTAAAAGATTCTCGGTGACTAAACTTATATATATATGGCCCTGACAACTCTCTTTTGCAATATAAATATTGATTCCATGTCAGCCGCCCGACCCCACAGCAAAATACCTTATGACAGAATGCTGCGAAAATAACTAAAATAGACCAAACGCGCGGTTTCTACATCCGTTTACTAACTGCGGCCGAGCTTAGCCGACCCGCAAGAGATGTTATGTGAGGACCCCATTGTAATTTGTCGTCTAGAGTGATTCCTGAGAATTGTTATAAGTAAATGCTCTAGATTTCCCTACATTTGCCTAGTTATGCAACTATTACACCATATTTCCATATTCTCGTATTTACTCTATTAGTTCCATATTAATGGAAAATTCTAGACTTTACGTAAATACCTAGGTATAAAATCGTTTCAGTGGAAAATATCAGCAACATTCGGTGATTCACAACATTTATTTCATCAAGTGTTGCAAACACTGTCGTATCTGCAGTAAAAGTGAAAATCAATTCTGCAAAACCCAGACATAAAATCAGTATTAAAATCGAATGAATGGCGGGTAGGTAGGGTTGCCAACTGTACTCTAATATAGAACATTATACTCTATTTGGATTAAGTACTTTATAATCTTCGAAAGCAGTAGAGCACGTGAAAACACCCATTTTAGGGTTTCGTAGTCAACAAGGAACTCTTCTAGTTTCGCCATGTCCGTCTGTCCATCCGTCCGTCTGTCCGCAGCTTAGCTTGGAGACTTTTAGTACTAGAAAGCTATAATTTGGCATGGCTATACATATTAATCAAGTTCACAAAATGGTAAAATAAAATCAAGAAAAAATAATTTTTTAGTGTTCTTCCTGTACACGTAAACTGGTGATGTTTTTAGCAGCCTTATTGCGTAAATGAATTCGTTAACGCAAAGGGTTCGACCGCTATCAATCGACCAATCACACAGACGGAAATTCACATCGCGCCATTCATCTCGAAAAATCGGCTGTGGGTCTTCATTGAAACTAGCTAGTCTTGATATCGTACAATTATTTTCAAAAGAACGAAAAATGCTTATAAAATACAAAATAAAATGTACTCTTTATTTATCCTCTCTAAAATCAGATATATTTACTCCATTTATTAAAAAAAATGATGGTAGGCAACGGCAGGTGTCGAATTAAATAAAGTTGCAATCTAAGGTCACAGGGGACGCTAGCTTGACGATTGCTTGAAGTACAACTGTACTAGTAACGAACTAGCCCACTACAAGGGCTGCATAACGATTTATAGACTTTAGGGATGGCAAAACTGATATGGATGAAAATCTTGAAAGATTTGTGCAAAATTATTGTCTTTTTTCTAGATCGATAACCTATCCAATACGTTATTCCGTACGGCTTTATTCCGTAGTTGGTATTGGACTGAGTATTGATAAAACAAAGTTACCCGTTACTTAGTTTTTTTTAGATTTATGTTAATTGAACATTACCAAACCGCCCAACTAAACTAGAGGTCTGTCATTTATAATTATGTCCCCCGCGGCTTCGCTCCCGTTAACTGGCTATATAGCTGCCTATCCTACCATATCCTACCTACCTACATCCTAACCTACCGTACCTATCTACCCACCTACCCTGCCTACCTACCCACCTGCCATACCTATTCTACCCTATATACCTACCTACCTACCTACCTTCCTACCTACCAACCCATCTAACCTACCCTACCTACATACCCACCTACTCTACATGCCTACCTACACACCAACTCTACCTACCAACCTACCTAGGGTAGGTACATACCTTCCTATCAATGGGTAGATACCTTCCTACCAATTTGTTAGACTATTTATATTTAAATAAGAATAACTTCTACAATACGATTGAATACACACATCATAGATATGCTTTTGCTAACCGTATCCTTTCATATATACAAGGTGCAACGGGTGGAAATTGAACTCGCGAATTTTCACTTTCCGTAGTCCGTTTCAATAGCCCGCGCCTTCATTCACGGTTAATTCAGTAACGAACTGGCGAAATATGGTTTGATAACAGGTATACTACATCCTAACACCTCCTACATTCCAACCATTCAACCAAGGCGTGATGTTATGTTATGTTTTTATTTTCGATATAAAATGATGTCTCATAATGATACTGGCAACACTGACTTGGGAAAAACCCTGACACTAAGAATGACTGTGACCGATTTATTAATAGATTTAACTAAACAAACCGCATACAGATAATCAAAAGTATATATTATGTAGGTGTTACATAATACTCATATGTGTAGGTCAGACTTGATTAAATTAATGATATCCTATTAATGATATCGATATTTCTGTCGAATGTTGCTGAGCTGCAATATCAATGTACTTGACATTGATATTGCAGCGCAGCAACATGCGACAGAAATATCGAAATGTATTTTCGATAAACAGTGCCATCTATTATGTGATATAAGAACTACGGGTATGCTAAATTCATCAGGCGCTTGTTGCCGCGAACTTGAAAATCAAGATGTAGGTTTTCAGTTAGACACAACGAATTTATTGTAAAAATAAATACAGTACTTTGTATATAAAGAGAATATTGGTTTTTGGATGAATTAAAGGAACTTAATCAAATACTTAGACCTTATAATATTTCAGTAAGTACATAATTTGGAAAGAGCCTTTTCATGACAAAAATATATCAGAATGTCGTCTCCTATATTTAAGAGGCCAATGGGGTGTGTGACTTTCTTACCCCTAATTTATGAATTAAGAATTTGAAGTTTAGTTTTGATGAAACGCTCTGTTAGCCTGAAAATCTGTCAAACTTTGGCATTAAGTTAGGGTTTGACGCCTTAACTTCAAATACTCAAATCAGAAACCAGCCCAAAATTCAGGAAGAGAAATTAGCTGTTTGCAGAATGGATGGTCGATGGGGCCGAATAGTTCTGGAGTGACGACCGCGAACCGAATGACGCAGCGTTGGAAGGCCTCTCTCAAAATAATCCTGGTCAAAACTGCAGGAATCCGGTGGATGCGAGACACACAGACCGACCATAGTGGCGCTATTTCCAGCAGTGGACGTCTTTTGGCTAAAATAATGAGGTCAGAGAAATGTCTTTTCCCAAAAACAAAAGAAAATCGTCAGTCACGTAATTTCAAAGTTTCGTTTATACCGCGTGATTCAGTAGCGTGCATGAGTCATCTCTGTTAATATTCCGAGGTCAACTGTTACAGGCCACGTTGACTCACTGATACATTGCAAAAATAAACATGTAAGTATTGCAGTATGTTACGCTAACAATTGAGTTTTTTGTCTTTATTATTTGTGTATTTATCTCCGTCTTATTCGTGCACTTGTCAGAGATATTTATGTTCCTTTGAGTGATTGATTGTTTGTTTAATGTTGGAATATTTTTCGCGTTACTTGCACTGTAATATTAATAAACGATTTGCGACCCACTATGTTACTTGCACGAAGTTTTCTTCCAAACGTTCTTATTCCTAGCGTAAAAGTAAGAATTATGAAGCTTTCTACCAGTCATCATCCTCTTACTGCCACTACCTATCATTTTACTAGGGGTTTGCTCACCACGGTTTCTTCCACCATACTCCCCTGTCAACCGTCACGAAATTCTTTGTCCTCATGTTTTTTCTCACACAATCCACCAATATTTTCTCTTGGCTTTCTCGCTGTCTCCAACCATCAACATTTATATTCCTCTCTTTTTTAAGGTTCCGTACCCGAAGGGTCCAAACGGAACTCTATTGCTGTAACTCACGTTTCTGTCTGTCCGTCTGTTTGTCTATCTGTCCGCCGTCTGTCACACGAATTTTACAGCCAAACGGTTGGAGCTAGTCTTAAAATTTTCACAAGCAGGTTTTTTTAAGCATCTTGTGGACCCAAAGTCATACAAATTGTCAAAAAAATATTTTTATCTACAGATAAAGGCGAACAATTTTTTTTATTAGCCCCATCGAATGGAATATCGTTGTTTAGAGCTTGCTGATTAGATACATTGTGTGTGAGGAATTGAGAAGCCACCAAAAACAGCTTTTTTTACAAAACATTCTTCCAAAGATTTTTTTAACTTCCCGTTGATCTATAAACTTCAAATTTGGTGATAATTTTTATTATTACGTATATTTACTAAAAATACTAATTATCGCATAAAATAGATAAAATAATATATAGATAAATCAGATTTTTACTTGAAATTCTCTATTTTTTTTTGTTACAACCAACTTGATTTTGCGGTTTGATACGGAACCCTAAATGTGCGAAGTTCGACACGCACTTGGCCGTTTTTTTAGTCACATGTGTTTCATCCATTCGGGCATCCATTCCCCATGTCAAGACTAACAAATTTATGATTGTGTGTCTTGATATGAAAGATCAGTATCTAAGCACAAACATTTTCTTAATGTCCCTCGGAAAATTTCGTTTTTCTATCAGTTGCACTTGGTGCAGACCGGACAAAGCAATTAACTTGGAAGTATATAGAGTTGTTAATACTTTTTTAATATAAGGTATTTTTTAATGGGAGTAAAGCTGCTATTTCTGCACCTCTATATATTTCACACGGAAATCAAAACAAAACAACGATAAAGTACTTAGTTCTCAAATTGTTCTACACGATATATTAGCATTCGTTTTGTATTCGGAAATGCGATGATTGGCGAGGGACATTATCTTCGTGTATTTCGTTGTAGTTTACCATTTACAAACATAAAAACACAAAAACAGATTTTTAACATCAACATCGCGTGAGACAAATATACATTAAAAAAAACTACAATCCACAAAACAACAACAAATAAATCTTCTACTAACGCATAAACCGACATGGACAACCCTACCCTTAGTTTTCAGGTTGAAACGAACGGGGGCGGATGCCCAGAATAACTTAAACAATGCGTCTGAAATCTTCTCTAACTGCTTGACATACCGACTGTTCAATTCCCGACGCCCGTCTGAGGTCTACCTTCGTTCTTAGTGTACAGTCATGAGCATTAAGATGTGTCAACTAGCTTCGCGATTTCACTCTCGTGACCTAACCAGCAGAAATTGTATTAGTTTTTTTCTTGAATAAATGTAGCCTAAGCAAAAGCGTATTTCTCCTAAAATATTGATACTTTTAGTAATAATGTTATTATAGTGTCACGAATTTAGTTAAATTTTCGAAAGAAACTAAGTACTCATCATCATCATCATCAGCCTTATAATGTTCCCACTCCTGGGACATAGGCTTCCTCTCTGTGAGAGAGGTAATAGGACTCAATCCTCCACGCGGGCCCATCATTCATCATTCAGTATGGTTTGGTGGATGTCACACGTCTTCGATTTTTTGGTTCTAGCACATGTCGGTTTCCTCACGATGTTTTCCTTGACCCTTTAAGAGCAGTGGTCTTGAAATAATTTCCACAAGGTAAAGCGCCTGCCTGGGTTCGAACTCACGACCTATGATACGTAAGTCGGTGCCGTTACCACTGGGCCACCACTGCTCTCACTGGTAGCTAAATACCTACATAATATTATTATGAAACAGGTCTTTTCTCAAACTTATGATTGTCATTTTAAAAGTAAATAATTGAATTTAAAATTTGCGTAGTTGTGCAAGATATTTATGGTGGCAACTGTACCATCCCGCAAATGTCTTGACGGCATTCGTGAATACCTGTGAATATAAACATCTTTATATTTCAGTAGGGGAGTTTAAGACGTTTTTCATTTTTGTTTGTAAGTTTAACTTATAGTTTCGAATCGTCTTCGCAAAAATTCCATTTTCTATACAGGAATTATATACTTAGTATTGTTATGAGCTGCGGTTCAGAAATAAATTATTTAAACAGCCGACTTCAATTAATCACACTTTATTACAAAAGCACTTCTTAAACAATTGCATTTCTTCGCACTATTTTCCTTTTCTGATCGTTCTGGGTTGCTTCCAAATCGAAACTGTTTCCGTGTAGGAAACAGTTTCTGAAGAAACTTGAAGCTTATGGTATAAGGGGTAATGTTCTGGACCTATTTCAGTCTTATTTACATAATAGACGACAAATAACAGAAATTAATATAGTTAGTAAACAATACAAGATATTTTGATCAGACGAGTGAATAGTTAGTTACGGGATACCGCAGGGGAGTGTGTTGGATCCTCTGCTATTTATATTATATATAAATGACTTACCGGAATGCATTGAAAAACCATTGACCCTATTTGAAGATGACAATACTGTGACAATACCTCCGAAAAGTGTAGATACATACGAAAATGACATTAATATGTGTTTAAAATCGATTATAAAATGGTTAGACGAAAATAACTTAAGAATAAATATAACCAAAACAAAGATAATGCATTTTAACCAACGCATGCCAGATAAGAGCAATCTGCATGTGCAAAATAATAATGATACAGTTAACAATGTAATAACTACTATATATCTAGGGCTAGAAATCGATAAAAATCTAAGTTGGAAACAACACATAGTCACTTTGCAATTAACTAAGCACTTCCGCTTACGCTTTACATACTTTGTCGTCTATTGTAAATCTAGACGCACTTCTCACTGCATAGTCGAATGCCACCTACGATACGGCGTTATTTTTTGGGGCAACTCCACTGAAAGAGAAACTGCATTCAAAGCACAGAAAAGATGCATACGGTCATTTTTAAAACTGCAAAGTACTGATAGCTGCGTGCCATATTCTAAACAGTATACAATATTAACTCTACCATGCTAATATATTATGGAAATGGCAGTGTTTGTAAAGCTGAACCCTGACCGCTTTGACCGCATAGATAACGTTTTTCCACGAAATAGGCGTAATAATAGCAGGCTATGTCTCCCTAGTGCGAGAACGATTTTAATGCGCAAAAGTGTTTGCTACATGGCGCCAGTCGTCTTTAATAAATTACCGAGGAGTTGGAAAGAATTAACCTCAACGTTATTTAAAAACTTCGCATTTTTTTAGTAGACAAAGCGTGCTATAGTGTGACGGGTTGTTTAATGGAGAAAGGCATTTCTTAATTGCTTTTTATAATAATTAATAACTTGAAAAATGTGACATTTAATTTTTATTTAATTTAATTTTTTATTTAACTCCAATACGAAATAAGTTGACTGCAGAAGACTAAGAAGATTAAGTTGACTGTTGATGTGTATTGTATAAATAACTACTGAAATACTTCATAATTAAATTGTAATTATAGTTAATTAATCTTTATATTGACATTGTTTATCTTTAATATTGTGTACTTAGCATCTCTACTGTATTTTGAACTTTTGCATGCCTTCTGGTTAAATATGGCTGTTCCTAATTGTATTGTTTATGTCACCATGTTTTATTTTTTTGTACCCATATTTGCAAAATAAATATCTTATCTTATCTTACGACGAACCCAACCGCTCTTTATAAAGCACGAAAGATTTTACTGGAACGTTCCACACTGTTTTAGATAATTCGAGAATCTTCCAGAACAATCGATATTCGAACTCACAGTTCCCGTAGCGACTAGAAACTTCCAGAGATGGCTTTGCCCTATCTTGTAACACTATAATTCTACAAATGGATGGCAATCAATTTTTTTTTAAAGATCTAAATTCTTGTGCCTCGTACCTCGTCACGATATTTATTACGAAAATAAAGAAAATTTTCTTGTCAAAATTATAGAGTTTTCATTTTATGTATCCTAAAAAAGCTAGGTTTTAGTTCAGCAAATAGCTATATTTAGGCTTTATTTAATTTATTGTTTTGCCTTCTATCAGCGGAACGCACTTTTCGCCAAATTTCTTGACCGCCCTGAAATTGGCTATCCGATGCGCAAGGCGCAGCGCAGTGCTGTTTTTTACCCGACTGCCAATGTTTGTTCCTTTGTAGCGTTCTGTCAATGTCAATGTTTGTTCTGTTGTACATAGTTGGCAATTTTACAATAGGCTCGCATTGCGATCAACTGTGCACAAATACAGACAAGTAAATACGAACATAAATAATAATTAGATCAAGAAACAGTATTCTATTTCCTCAAATAACTTGTCTAATAATATCCATCAACCCAAAATTTCTTACATAAATAAATATGACGTCTTTTCCATATATATTCTTAACATTTTCTCTCACGGTAAGAAAAATGGATGGACATACAAATGTCTGCTAACAGAAGGTACTTTTATCATTTTCTTAAGTATGTACGACGACAAATCAATCTGAACATTCCAGTATAACTTAAACTAGGTATCGTAAAGCCTTGCTGTACATTGAGAGGTCATCTTATACTGGAACTTTGTAGCTTGAAGAATAGCTGAGTGTACCTTATGTACGTTTCTAGTATATTAGTCGGAATACATCGTCTGGCTCTTATCTTCAATGTTCTGATGTCATGTTTGTGTGTTGTTGTGTATTTATTGTGGTTGTCGCGATTTTAGTTGGAGTTCAAATTGTAATTTGAATTTAAGTTGTTTGGAGGTGAGGTTTTGAAGGAAAGGTTAGTAAACAAACGTTTTTTAAAGGATTAGCTTTTTACTGAGGCTTCACACGCGTGGTAGTCGAAAATTATCCCACGGAAATGGACCTTAATACCGGGTAAAAATATCCTAATATCCTGTCCTAATCTTGGATATAGTCGGAACATCCGTTCCATCTAACATACAGACTAATATTATTATTATTCAGACAGTACGAAGAATAACAGGGGATGTTTTATCATGCCACAACCCAAAAAACCCTATATAGGAAAATTAAAATCATGTTAACCAAGACTTAAATTGACCAATTAACATTTTCCCCAAGAAAACCACTTCCTTGTAGGCACAAAAAAGTTCGTCAAAATACCTTTAAAATTAAAACTACCCTCCTAAAAATAAGGCTCTAGTGATTGTAACCAAAGAAGCCAAGACTATTTCGCCGCGAAAATGTCAGAACCCTTAGAGAACAGAAAACATTACGGTTCTTGTCACGTGATGTTTTACATCAAAGAGGAATTACTCTCAAAAATCGCTCTCCATTTACACAACCCCGATAAGGGCTTAAGCACACTACCCGACTTGTCGGAAGCGATTATTTATGTAAATATAACGACGCGGACGGTGCCTAAAAAGTAAGTGGCTAAATTAAAGGACCTGTATTGAAAAAGCAAGACTCGTCTTGGTTTTTTTTTATTTTAGACAGAAAATCCTGTTCGACCGCTTTAACTAAAACCACAACAAACGAGGCTCTCAACATTCACCAGCATTTATTTTCAAGCAAATGTCCCATTTGCTACCAATTGCTCTTATGTACAAAAAATTCGACGCTGTTTTGGGAATGACGGTCCAAAAATCTGTCGCATTACAGAAGCTAATCTTAAAATCTTATCAAAACTGTTTCAGCGATATAACGAGGCCAATCCACATGAAGCGGACCACTGAAACACGAAAGCCACTCCATCAGGACGTCGGTTGCAAGTGCATACTTTTGACAAAGAGTAATGAGGAAATGGAAGACTACTGACCTGTGAATGTCGCGAATGACAGAATAGCTAATCGAAATTTTATGCGACGACGTGATTACCTGTCTTAGAATAGGTTTCTTTCCTTCTATATTCTCTCCTGTAATCACAAAATCTACAAGAATCGGTCATGTCCTTGGGAAACGATGAGATAATCTAGTAACGTTGTCTTTACGGTATTTAGTATCGTCAGTCAAGGAAGCTATTTATATGTACCCCACTTCAATAAATAACACAACTCCTGCAAAATTTGACAGATATCTGAGAAGTTTAATCTGTTCGATAATTAGTTCTATTAATTGGAATTATTGTATTGCGATTCTAATTGGCTATGCTACATTTAAGCTTGGCGTAGCTCTCTCCGTAGTTGTGTTATGAGTTTTAAATACCTGTGTGACCTTTATATCTTTCATCATCTTCATCGATTCAGCCGAAGGACGTCCACTACTGGACATAGAGCTCCCCAAAGCATCGTAACATTGATTGGTTCTGAGCTTCTATAATCCAGCGGATTCCCACGGCCTTCAACAAGAAATGGGTCCGTCCACCTTACTGGGGGCACTTCTAAAACAGCGTGAGCACTCCATTTTCTCTCAAATCCGTGTCTTAAACAGACGACAACCATAACGACCGCCATTAGCCACTCGTTAACAAGATCCTGGCTAAAAGAAAAATATTTGAATTCGAAAAAAGATATTTTCAAAAGTGGAATCTTTTAGCTCTGAAACAATGATGAATGCTCAGTTTGTTTGTGAAGATATAAAATTATTAAGAGTTAGAGCTTTTTACTTGCTTTCGTTCTTTTTCAGATTCTCTAGGGCTTAAAGCAAAGGGCAGGAGGTAAATATATTTGCATCGTCGGTTTGGGTGGTTGAATGCTCCTTAGAATAAACGGTAACGGCGAGACGATACTTTCAGTGAACATAATATAATTATAGTAAAGGTTCGACACAAATTGTGACATTTTCTTTTAATAAAAAATCTTTTTTTGTCTTTGGTAGGTACCAATTTTTTTCCTTATGGACACCGACTTCGAAAAAGAAAGTTATTTTTCACTTTGTAGTGTTTTTAGTTGGAAGTCGGTAGTATTTTTTTTTGTAAAAAAGATTTTTTAATTTTCACTTTTTAGTTGTATCTATTAAGCAACTTGCCTTTAGTGAGGTACTTATAATGCCAGAATAGATTATCCGTATGCCATGAAACTTGATCATAACCGGTGAAATGAGAGTGTATCAATTTGAACTGTACACATCTGCGTACCCCTTTAGAGCGTACTGGCTTGATGTTATGTTATGAAATGGTATAAACAATAAACAGACATGCGGTTGCAGCAATTCCGAGATATTTGCCGTCATTTATTGAAGAGATCTGCTGTATATCTCCGAAGTTCTTCATCGGATCTTCACCAAATTAAAATGGGATCAATTTCGAAACATACTCTAAAAAACAAAAAAAAAGAATTTTTCAAAATCGGTCCACAATTGACGGAGATATCGGTGAACATACACAAAAAACAATCTCGAAGTCGAACATAGAACCTCCTCCGTTTTGGGAAGTCGGTTAAAAATCAACATTTATAGGATTCTGAAACCTACTTTTGAGAATGTTTGAGAGTTTTCTAACTATCTAACGACTCTATTATCTATCCTGAAACTTGCCATATATTTAAAAGAATTTGTCATAAAAAACTTGGGCCAAATAATGCGTACCTACCTAAAAGCTGTATAATAAGATATTGCGCGCACGGTTGGCGCAGTTGAGCAATCGACTGCTGCGATGCGTGTCGCGGGTTCGATTACCGCACGGAATAAATATTTGTATGACCTACAGATAGTTGTTCCAGCTCTAGGTGTTGTGTATGTTAGTTTATATGTTTCTTAACGCACCCACGGTACAGGGAGAAATTCCTAGTGTAGGGAAACGATTTTATTTAAAAAAAAATGAAGAATAACGAAAAACACAAACAATTTTATCTTGATGCCCCATGTTTCTTCTAAACTCGTCAATTTAATTCGTAAGATTTGTGAACAATAATTCTCACAACCAAAACGAGACATAATACTGGTAAACGATAAAAAAACTCCAATTAACATACAAACGGAGTAAACTACTACTACCATAGTAAGGTACGGTCTGCAAGAAACGTCAAAAGCTAAGTGATGTTCTACTAAATTAAGTAACATAAAGTAATATGTTCCACGAAAGTCTAGCAAAAGCCACGAAACGCTGCTAAAATGGAACAAAAAAATTTGCACTCGGTACTTTTGTTCGTCGCTTTTACTTGCTGCTGTCACGAAACTTTGAAGTAGGTATTAATAGTAGGTATAAACCTAGAAAGAATTCAAACTAAATAGCTAATTAGCTTAAGATTTCAAACAGTCATGGTTGCAAAAAAATTACAGCTTCAAGTCCAGGCCTAATTAGAACCAAGCTTATGAATCATACCACATATTTTTATAATTCAGTTATATCAAAAAAAGTAACTGGTTAAAAACTTTTCTACAAATAGAAGATTACGCTTAAAAAGGGCAATAAAACATTGTAACTTATTCAGTACCGGACCAAGCCGTTATGATATTTTTGAGGCAGCCCTATGATTACATGTTGTTGAATTGATTCAAGTAGATACATCATTTACTTTGCCATTTTTTGGTTTTCCAAAAACACCGAAACATTATCTTTCAGTAGGAAAATTCATTTCCATCTGATAAAACTTTTGAGATACGAAAACCATTTGGTAGAGGAACTTACATTGAAAAACATGTGTCATCTAATCGTTCTCAGGGCCGGATATAGGGGGGTCGGGCTGGGCAAAGCTCAGAGCTGCTTATACGAGGGGCAGCCAAACTACACTTACAGCCCTTATCATTTCATCAGAAAACCTAATTTATTCCTGGTGTTTTGCTAAAATTTTAAAGCTCGCTTCTCTGTCGAATGTTATTGGTACTTGTTGTAAATCATCCGTTAAATAACTTAACATTAATAATGTTACAAAAATTCTTTGGTTAAATTTTCGGGCTCACTTCGTTTTCACTTCGCACGAAGTTGTCGAAAAACGGCTTTATCCGATTCGATGTTAAAAATACCGCATTTTTTTTTCAATAGATAACCTCCTGAAACATTTACCTCCTTATAAGACGTCATTTTGAAGGGCGCTAAAGGGTATATACGAGTATGTAGGCGGTATATATTGTCGAGTGGAGCGACGAAATTGCTAGATCGGGCTCTGATGCTTCTTTACTTAATACTTTCACCGGTTCTTTAAAGCGCCATCGCTTTGTACCGTTCAAAAGTACCTGTACCTACCTCAACTGGAGGTCTTACCTTACCGTACCATCTTTCTTTATTGGCAGTGTAAAGGAAATTTTCATGTTCAGCTTAACTTTTATCGATTCTCCCGACAGACTGAGCACTTCTTATTTATTCATCAACTTTGGAGAACTTCACTTCCCACGCAGATTCGCGACCGTTAATGTTTAGTCTTCTTCAAGTTATTTTTAACAATAAATCTCTAGATATTATCTGTAGTATATTGAGTTGGTAAAGTTTTGTTGATGGAATTGTGTACTAGATATTGTAGTCTTTAAAAAAGTTTGTGAAACTCAATCGTGTGTTAAGACTTTATGATGGACTTTAGATTGATATTGTATTAAATTGAAAATTGAACTAAAAAATATAGTTCGAAAATAAAGCGTCGATATTTTTATGTATTTATGGTACTCATGAATGAGCAAAAAAAAATTTGTTGGTTTTGATGAAAAATCACATTAGCACATAATATCGTACAATACAGATTCCTCATCGACTCGTTATTACATATTAACAGTAGTACTAATACCTTCTACCAAATGTGTAAGCAGAAACTACAGAACAAACCTGCATCCTAACTTACTCCTTTTGCTTCGTCCTTATTCTTGTATTATTTTCAGAAAAAGAACTACTCGAAGATAAAACGCAAGCAAAAATAAACCCAACATCAGTAAGCACAAAACAATAGTTAGTTTAGAAATAAAAAACCCGACTGCTTAAGAAGCGAACTAAAAATATGATACATATTATAAGCAAGCTGGCTGACCGCCTGATCCTCCGACTGCACAGCATGATTTTTTCTTGTTTACATCTTTGTAGTTCGCTTCTTAAGCAGTCGAGTTTTTGATTCTTAAATTAACTTTTTTTATTTACATTTTTTTAATAGTATCATTTTGTTTTCGAATAACGACATGTAAGTGGAATATATTTTGTAATCACATCTCAAACCCCTTCATTTTGGTACCCCACACAAAAAAAATGGGACCCACATAATATTATGGCGCCTAAAATCCGCCATGATGTTTTTTTAACTTGACCTACCTATCTAAGAACACTTGGGCGGTCAAGACGTATCTAACGATGGTTAATTATATAAATCCGTCTAGCGGTTTGAAAGATATGAGGTAATAAAGAATATTACATACATACAAGATACTGTACTTACACTAAAACAGCTTGACAGAAACACAGTACACAAGATGCTCTATAAACTGGGAGTACAAAACGGAGCGTACAGTGTAGTTGAACATTGTAACTCGTCGGTGCTGTGGTAAAGCCTATCGTCCATTGTAATCCACTTTGTTACTTCATCTTGTCAGAATTTGGAGAATTTGTTGTAGGAGCTCTAGGTATTTCTTTTGCGAGCGTTTTAGGATCTACAGCTGAAATTTGTTGGCAAGATTAACTAGGTGTATCATTAAAAATAGACAAAAATCAAGATCAAAAATAGTTTATTTCAAATAAACCTTATAGGAACTTTTAACAACAAAAAAAGATGAGTCTAGTTGCACATTCGCAAGCGTCAGTAGCTCTCTATGGAGAAGAATGTGCAAGAAACTCCACGGATACTCTTTTCCATCAATAAGTTTTAATTACAAGCATTTGGTTACATCATTCTTGTTGGATAATTACATACATATTAGAGAACGATGTAAAAAGACGTGCAAGTAAAAGCGTCTGGACTAAAATAAACAAGCCCAAAATACAATTATTACAAAAAAAACAGGCCGAGGCAACCAAATTATGACCCATCCCAACCGATGGCGCCCGTTCACGAACATGACGGATGGATTGGCACCACTCAACTCAACTAACAAAAATTTAATAATCATGAGAACTTTATTGCCGCATCTACATCTGGTTTTTCAATTTATAGGTTCATAATTGTTTCGATTCCGTAAAGTTCGCTTCATACCTTCCCAATTTTCTTTTCAGGGAAGAAATCATTGCTAAAGAATTCATGGCGTTTTGGTCGCCACTATTGGTTCTGTCTTACACGGGGTTTATTAACGTTTTCTTTATAGCTTTCTGTCCTAAAAATAGGCTGATTAATGATTGCTGATTGACAAAGGACGACCAATGTCGATACCTAACCGGCTTGGAAAACAAATTTCCAAACATGATTCTCCTATTTGGCGCAGTCGTTAGGCACACTCTCTCGCATGTTTTTTTGTTTCTTTTGTCCAGAAAACTAATGGTTTGCCTCAAAGCTTGTGATTTATACAATTATTTTCTTTCTTTCTCTCCTAGCGACCCTCTTGATAAATTTTACTTATGCTATAATTTTACGACACCCACGTTTTGGACAAAATTACTGTAATTGAAATATTAAACCACAACACCATTTATCTCTCCAAATAATTCAAAATTTCTAGACATACAAGTTAATTTCGAGTGCAATATTTAATCTTCTCCCAAGTCCCATTACTATTAGTTTTTAAGCCTCCACATTGGAATCGAATTCTATCAGATTCAATCCCTTTATAATTGGGTTTGCGAAATTGAAATTACACAAACGACGCATACTCTGTCACTCTCGTGGGTACGAACTTATTGGCCTTCGGGTGGTAGATGGTCATTTTGACCCTTGATTGAAATTATACATGGTCTGTCAAGCACAATGGCAGGGGTCAATTTGAATATCGAAAGAACATTTTGAATTTATCGTTCGATTCAACAATTTTTGTTTCGTTCATACAAGCCACCGCTTACATTACATTGTGATACAAGCGGCATAATTCTTCTTGTAAAGGAAAGTGACTATTGTTTTACTATCACGTTTTCAGCAGAAAAAATATACGTCGGTATTAGCATTACTGCCATAATTTTACGGTTTCAATCTTAGTTTCATCATGATTCCGTTCAAAAGAACGAATAAAAAAATATGCGTATAAATAGCACCTCCAAGGTTCTTTCACATAAAAGGCATCAAAATAACTTTCCACATAACCATTTCCACTCCATCCGAACATTGTGTACAAAACAAATACATTTACACATCGAACCAACTAAAAAGACCGCATCGCCTTTCATTCATACGGCTTGCCTCTTTCGAACGCTGCGAAAACATCTTTAAAAGTTGTTTTCCTAAGAATTCTCGCCATATTCAACATTTGAGTCTTATTTAGATCGGTATAATGGTTCGGCCTGCAGACGACTGGTAGTAGGGGGGCTACTAAGTCAGGCACTTTTACCTCCCTGGGTAATGGCCCCGACACCTTTGGCCCGCTTGTCCCAAACACGTTGGGTAGCCCGTTAAATGTCAACTGTATACTTTTTGAGACTACAAAGGCCATTGGATGCGCTTGAATTTTGCTTGTAAATTCTTTTCAGTTGATGGTATGAATGGAATATCTTTATTTTCTTAAATTGTTGATTTGTGTCGTGCTGTGTGTTAGCTTCTGGCGGAGAAGAAAAGTATAAAGGCAGTTTTATAGATAATTACATGATCTACAATTGTCTGATGTTTTTTTTACAAAAACACTTCCCGCTTTAAAAAAAAAAAAGCAATATAAAATACTTTTTATATTTTAGCTTGGATATTTTTTAAGCAGACATGGGATCCATGGGTGCTTTTGACATTTCGTTTGTAAAAGTGTACTTAATACCTCTATCAAGTTTCAGCTCTATACGAATTAATGCAAGCCTAACCCTATTTTACAAGATTTTTATTAACTTGCAATGGTATGTAATATATGTTCGGGCCAAATCTTGCAAATGAATTTTAAAGCAGTTATCCTCAACCGATTAAGATGAAATTTTGCATACCTACACGTTTGGTTTGGATGACAGTGCATGGTCAGCTAAGTTACAAAGAAAAAAAATATTGGAATAATATTATTTTGACAGGACTAACTGTATTTCAACATTTTACTAATCACATATTTGCTCAACAGATTATGAAAAAGGTTTGTAGGTTTTTGGCAGATTCTGATTAGAACCGGGATTAGTGAAGCTGGAAAATTCATAAACTTTTATTATCTCGTAAAAAATAAAACGTGTGACGTGATTTTACCCCGAAATTCGAGCTCAGCGCTAATCTAAATTAGGTACCCTCAGGTACTTGGAAACGTTTTTAGTTTAGCTTTCCCATTAAAGATGCAGCCTCCAAACAGCGGCAAAGCCGACACTTCCAAAAGCGTTTTCAAAAAAAAAAAACCCGTACGGAAATTAGCCGGACGAAATATTCAGCGTGTGGAGATGGAAAAACAGCGAAAGTGGAAAGTGTCACGACTGGCAGAATGGTGTAGACTGGCACATTTGGCATTCAGCCACCGGGCGGTATTGATGCGGCAGACGGGGGCCACTTACTTATTCATAAACGTTCAAAAACTTGTCAGTGGTGGTGCACCTCTACAACGTGCATATTAGTACGTTTTCTGTTTATTTTATTCTGCGAACATATTCGGGGTTGCCAGACGTGGATACAATCGGAGAAACGTCAGATGGTAATGTTTACTCTGTTTTTGTTTGGCGACGTCTAGCTACATATTCTACACTTCGATAAACAACGAAATTTGTTAATCGTACTCTGTTTGCTTTTAGAGACGAATATGAAAGAGAAGTTTATTTTTGTTGGTAAACTGTTTGATATATTTGGAAAGGTTTAATGTACCTACGCTAAGGCGGATTGAGGCAGGCTTCATTATTAGTTTCCGACTTATTACTTTGCTCTCGAAATAATTATAAGTTGTTGTTGAGATTTACTTGTAATTTAGGTTGATGATTTAAATATTTCCAGCGTTTAATTTAGGTATAAGTTTTTTGGAATTACTAAATCTCATCCAATTCTAAAGGTGCGAGTTCACCGCGAGACTGCGACTCGCGACCAAAGACTGCCAGCCGGTCTCGCTCACGGACGAGTGGTGTCGCGCGAAATACTCGAGTATTTTGTCTTTAACAATCGAATAACTATTTTTTATTTACTTCCATATTGAAAACTATATTTTTTGGCCTCTAGTCGTGTGTTAACACACACTCTGAGATCGCGACGCGCGGCTGAGGCAGTGTGCCTCTGTGTCTCGGTTTCGTGTCGCAGTCGCTCGGTGAACTCGCACCATCACTACATCTTATAAAAAGAAGTCCCCTGCCGCGTATGTACGCGATAAACTCAAAAACTACTGAACGGATTTTCATGCGTTTTTTACCAACAGAAAGAGTGAGAAACGAGGAAAGTTTCTGTGTATAAAATGTCACGGGCAAAGCCGGGGCGGGTCGCTAGTAAGGTAATAACATGTTTTCTACTTGTGTGATACCAATTGGAATAAATTTCCTAGAACATTTAATGTATAAGTGCACTGCAAATCGGTTATTAATAAAACTTAATAGACCGTAAGAAATACTTAGCAAGTAGCACAGTTCACTTTTATATAAAAGATCTCAATATATTTTCATCCAGAAAAATATTTGCAGCAAACAAAGCGCATTCCGTTCCATTTCGTATTTCCAAAGGTACAGTTACGATAATATTCTTTGACAAAGTCGTACAGATAGCGCAATGGTCCGTAAAAGAAAATCCAAAACAACTGTATTTCATTCTTTCCAACTGAAACTTATCGTTGAAGTTGTCAAACTAAACATTTTGCACTAAAAAAGCGATGGAACTTATTCCATGTTCACTAGCTCTTAGACTATTTCAGATGACTTCAATAAAGTCGTTATTTGATAATGGGTGGTTGCACGATAGCGGAGAAGTTTGTGACTAAATAATAACAGTCACACGGGTCGGAGCATCAAGGTTAAGCAACACTGGCCGAGGTCGATCCGCGGATGGGTGACCATACATTACAAATGACGAGACTACTTCGGGACTCGAAAAGCACAATAAGCCGAGTGTCATTTGTAGATCTTTACGAGCAGTTAGAAGCCAGAAAATGTGACATCAGTTTGGCCAAAGAGTTTTGTGTTATCCAGTTACTGGTTTGTGGAGACCAGGTGTCCCGTCGGGAAAATAGTAGTACTGAGCTGCATCCAATAAGACTTGAAGCCAATCCCCACATAGTTGGAAATAGGCGGGGCAGATTGATTGGTATGTTACACGATATCGGAATTGATTTCAGTAAAGAGTACCTCATAAAAAAATATGTAAAAAATAAAATAACTCGACTGCTTCTGAAGTGAACTAAAAAGATGTAAACAAGAAGAAAATCATGGTTTGCAGTCGGAGGATACATAATATGGTTTTGGTCAATCAGCTCGCGGTTGTACCCACATTGCACAGCATGATTTTCTTCTTATTTACGACTTTTTAATTCAATTCTTAAGAAAAAATGTGGGTAGAGAGCTTCAAATGAATTTCCTGAGTAAAGAGTCATAATTTGAGGTTTGGCTTTCTCCTATTTCCGCCTCCAATATTGCACCAATTTAAAACATATTCCATAAACTGGAAAAGAAAGATATACAGTATGTTGTATGTTATGTTGCTACGTTTACAATTTGTACAATAGGCCTCCGTTGACAGCGTAATTCTGAGCATTTTTGAGGGTGTGCTAAAGAACTACATACATCAATAAAAAACTTTTATACAAAAATTACAACTGACTTCCAAACAAAAACACTAAAAAGTGAAAAATAACTTCAATTTCGGAAGTCGGTGTTCCTGTTTTCGTTTCTTCGTTTTTGACACCGACTTCCGAAATTGAAATTATTTTTCAGTTTGTAGTGTTTTTGTTTGGAAGTCGGTTGTAATTTTTGTAAAAAGTTTTTAATTTTTTAGTTGTGTTACATAATAGACCAGTTTTGTAGGCTAAGTACCGTGCCCAAAGTGAAGTTAGAATAGATTAACCCAATAACATGAAACTTAAATAAAACCAGTGCAATGAGAGTATACCAGGGTGAACTGTCCACACCTATGTACCACTTTAGAGCGTAGCACTGTGATGTTATGACATGAAATGGTGTAAACAATAAACAAACATGCGATTGCATCGGTCCCTAGTGATTTACTGTCATTAATTGAAGAGTTCTGATGTATTTCTCCGAAGTTCTTCATCAGATCTTGATGAAAATGGGACCACATGACAAGCACCTGCTATCAAATAAAAAAAATCATCGAAATCGGTTCACCCAATAAAAAGTTCTGAGGTAACAAACATTTAAAAAAAATTGTCGAATTGATAAATAAGATAAAACAAAGGGGCATAGATCTTTCATTTTCAGTTTATGGAATATCTTTTAAATTTGTCCAATATTGGAGGAGGAAGTAGATGAGAGCCAAACCACGATTTAAGAATTTTTACTTAGGATAATCAGTCGGATATCTGCGACCGCATTTCCTCATAAGCGGTCGGATTTTTAATTTATGACATTATCTTTTTTTACAACTTTTTAGGTCGCATTTTGTTTTCGAATTACTTTTAAACATTTAAATGTGTCTTTGAAATCACCTTTCAAAACCCTTCATTTTGATAACCCACACGAAAGGTTGGGGGAAAAAAAATAGAACATCCACAATATAGTGTCCAAATTCCACCATTTTTCAATAGGAAGCGACACTCGCAAGTTTAAGACGAAGTAATTGACGTATGTCAATCATCAAAATCGGCGCATTTGGTCTCTAGAACTAACGAGGATAGACGAGCACTGCCGGCAACTAGATTGGCTCCGTATTTGATCACTGTCTAAAAATGGTTTATTTGTATTTAATGTATTAAAACCTAACGCAATAGTGAAAGTGTTTTCCAATAAAGATGTGAAAGTGTTCGCAAAGGATTCTAAACGTTAACGCCGCAGATAAACAACAAAACTGTAACCAGTGTTTGGTTTGCCAAAATCACATTCAAACCAAGTGCTACAGTGAATTCTGTGATTAACGCGAAAAGAACTCAAAAGTGTGACAATAAAACATTCTATAATATCACCACTGCAATAATATTTAACTTTGAAAAATTAAAGTATTCTAGTGACGGTTACCATTTTTGTAAAAAATAAATAAAAGCGGATAAATAACTTTTTCGGTTCACCGTCATTCTAATAAAAGTGCCAAGTATAAAATTTAACAAGTGACCAAGTTCAACCTCTACTGTCAATGACCAGCTGGCTTCGAGGATAACAACGTAGCTTCTGTAACGCTGCATCGGTAGATGCGAGTTCAAATCCCAGTTCTGCGCAGGACTTTTGTCAAGTTTCTTTGGAATATATAATATTATGGATTCCTTTGAAAACATTACATTTCGGTCAAAACAGCGCACCCAATCAATAACAGACATTTCAAAAACGGCTGACAACACTATAGATAAAACACTATAGGTAAAACTGAAGTTATTGAGTTTGCCCTGTCAGACCACACAGCGCAAATTATAAATTGGCCTGTAAAAAAACATGTATTTTAAAATATTGGCGCATACAACGACGGGATTACAGTTTGGAGAATATGGCTAAGTTTAAGGAATGTTTAAAACAATTTACTTTTTCGGCAATATACGAAACGAATGATTCAAATATCGCATTCGACATATTTAGACTTTGTTTCCAATATAAGCTGACAACAATAAATGTAACTAAAAAACCAAAATGGATTTCACACGGCATTAAATTATGCAGCAAAAAGAAACGACTATTGCTCTGGCATTTCAGATTTAAACCAAATAGGACTAATAAGAACAACTTCATAAAATACACGAAACGGTTTAAAAGGGTAATGAAATTGATTCGACGCGCTCAAAACAACTACTCAATTAAGACATCCACCAATAAATCCAAAACATTATAAATAAATCAAAACCTTTTTTACCTAAAGAATCTATTAGCCAAATAAATGTAGATGACATAATAATAAATGACCCTCTAGAAATAGCTAATGCTTTTAACAATTATTTTATAGAAAAAATCCAACCAATCCAAGGCTCGGGCAGTAACGTAACAACTAATATGATAAAACGTAAACACTCAATTTTTGTTGCGCCCAGTATACACACATTATAATTAACATTGTAAAATCTCTAAAAGCCACAAATAGTACAGGTTTCGACGGTATTTCAACCAAAGTTGTAAAGTACGTTTCCGAAACAATTTGTACACATTTTAGCTACCTCATAAATCTATGTATTCAGTCAGGTGTTTATCCGGCTGCCCTAAAGGTTTCTGTAGTAAAACCCTTATTTAAAAAAAACGACAAGGAACACATGGCCAACTACAGGCCGATTGCTTTAATTCCTATATTGTCCAAAATATATGAAAAATTTATATATAAAGAATTTAATTCATATTAAAAATTTAAAATATTTTTTGCAACGAGCAAATGGGGTTTAGGCGAAACTGATCAACTAATCTGGCCATTTATGATTTTCTACATACTGTTGTGAATAATATGGACAAAAGAATCCCGGTGTGTGCTATTTACTGCGATATGACACAAGCTTTTGACTATGTTGATCATGGTATCTTATTACAGAAGCTGGAAACCTATGGCATACGGGGAAACATACTGATGCTTATTGAGTCATACCTTACAAATAGAAAACAGTACACAGAAATAGTTAGAATTAATATTAAGACAAAGCGAGAAGAAACATATCGATCAAACGAACGCACGCCAAAGTACGGTGTTCCCCAAGGCTGCGTACTGGGAGCCTTGATTTTTATCATTTACATAAATGACTTGCCTACTACAATTGACCACCCCATGACTCTCTTTGCTGACGACAGTACAATGACTATCGCATGCAACAATAATGACGTATATGAAAGTGACATTAATCAATCTCTGTCATTAATAATATCATGTCTAGACAAGAACAACCTAAAAATTAATTTAGACAAGACAACTATTATGCATTTTAGGCAAAGGGCCCAGATGGGAAATGACATTAAAGCTATGTACAATGACACATTACTTAATAAAGTTGACAACACAAAATTTCTTGGCATTATGATAGACGCAAAGCTGGACTGGAAGGCACACATCGAATACCTTAGTAAAAGGCTGAGTTCTTCTGCGTTTATAAAAAATTGCTCCAGAACTGAGCACAGATGCATTGGTAACTGCATGTCATGGACTAGTTGCATCGTTTCTACGCTATGGTATCATATTTTGGGGCAACTCCACCAACAAAGAAATAGCATTTAAGACCCAAAAAAGATGTATGCGAGCTATGTTTAATTTGAAAACTACAGACAGCTGTAAGCCGTATTTAAAAAAAACATAGATTATTAACCCTTCCTTCACTATACATTTTTGAAATGCTGATATTAGTCAAACTTAATCCTGACCTGTTTCCACGACTAGCTGACACCTTCCCCCGAAACAGACGAGACAATAGCCAACTTTACTTGCATACATCAAAAACTGCCCTAATGGGCAAAAGTGTTTTTTTGTATGGCACCAAAAATCTATAACAAACTACCACAGTCTTACAAAACTTTGCCGACTAATCTGTTTAAAAAAAGGATGCGAGATTTTTTAGCAGACAAGTGTTATTACCTTTTAATAGACTTCTTGAACGATAAAATTACATATCATTGTTTTTTTTTTTTAATTTCGATATAATTGGCCGTCTGACATTGAATTGACATTCCGCATATTGTTTTCTTTTTTATGTTTTATCTTTTTATATTTGACATCCTTATAATTATTTTGACATTTGAGTTTTATGACATTTGTGAAATAATTTGATTTATGACATTTTTTTTTGTGGCACTATTTTATTTCGATTTTGTGACTTTTTTTGACATTGTTTTATTTTTTTAATTTCAATTTATGACATTTTATGCACTAATTCGTTTTTTTTTTATATTTTCTGTTTTGTGATATTTTTGTGAACTGATTATATTTATTCATGACATTTTATGAATCCATATTATATATGAATTCATCTATTCTTTTTTTGACATTGTTTTATTACATTATTTTGTTTTTTTTTTTTTATTATTCGAATGTTTTTGATTTAATTATTTCAGATTTTATTTATTTTGCTTTTTTGACTTTGTTTCATTTTATTAATTATGATTTATTTTTTTTTGACATTTAATTAAGATAAAGGCAAATCTATTGTGATTTTTGTATAATAATATCTAACACTGCTATATATTAGGAAATTAAGTAATTTGTGAAACACATATTTGTACGCCTCATTAGGCAAAACATGTTTCTAAGCGGTAATTAATAAGAAGTGAACATCTTACATGCCTATTGTATGTAAACACATGTTTTGACAAATAAATCATCAAATCATCTTTATCTTTATCTAACTTACACACATTAATCCAGACTGATAAACACATTACCCACCTTTGCGTCGTGCAGTCGGGTAAAAATTCAGTCGCGTCTAACCGATTACAGACTTACAAGCCAACCAAAGTATTGCTTAGTTGTAACATTGGCCAGGTTTACGTAGAATTAATGACCCTTGCGTGACTGAGCTCACTTCTTATGGACAAGGGAAAGTTTTATGGCTTCGCGGTCCCGTATCCTTGTCATATTGCCCGCTAATCCGCTGAAGCGCTTTTACTTTGATATGATTTGTCGCTATGTGTGTGTTATTATACGCGCCCGATTGATTGAAACTGATGGATTAGCTTTATGGCTGTTTTACACAGATGTGAGGTTGTAAAATAAGGGTTTATTGTAATAATCGATGTGTAGATTATGTGGGCAATCACCTGCGACGTTTTTGTTGGTGTTATTTTGTCTTGGCTGATAATAGAAAGTTAGTCGTAAAGTTTTGAGACGAAACCGTTTGTATCTCCGATTTCAAACCTGTAGCTGATAATTTGTTAAGTTTATTTAATTAGTTATTTACCAACGCTTTTTTAACTCTTTTTAACTGATATTCTAAAAAGGAGTACGTTATATGTTCGTCGTTTTTGTGTTTATTCACCGATTACTCCGTCAATTGTGGACCGATTTTCAAAATTCTTATTTCGTTTGTAAGAGCATGTTCCCGGATTGGTCACACTTAAATTTGGTCAAGATTTGATGAAGAACTTCAGAGATTTGGAACAGAACTCTTCAATAAATGTCGGCAAATCTCTCAGAATTGTTGCAATCGCATGTTTGTTTATTGTATACACCATTTCAAAACATAACATCACGCCAGTACGCTCTGAAGCCGCTTCAGAGCGTATGCAGAGGAGACTAAGAGATTCTCGGTGACTTAACTTATATATGGCTCTGACAGCTCTCTTTTGCAATATAAATATGGATTCAATGTCAGCCGCTCGACCCCACAGTAAAATACCGTATGACATAATGCTGTGAAAGTAACTAAAATAGACCAAACGCGCGGTTTCTACATCCATTAACTGTCTTATCTTTATAACAACTTTTTTACCAAATAAATACAACCGACTTCCAAATAAAACACTACAAAGTGAATAATAAAGAATATTACATACATACATACAAACATTCATACATACAAGATACGCGTGACATAACATAACCCTTTGCTTGCAGCCGGGTAAAAATAACATAAATTTCGGCAGTTGGTGTCAAAAGAAGAAAGGAACAAAAATAAGAACACCGACTTCCGAAATTGAAATATTTCTCACGTTGTAGAGTTTTTATTTGGAATTCGGTTGTATTTTTTTGTAATAAAGTTTTTTATTTTTCAGTTTTTAATTGTACCTACCTAATAGGCAAGTTGTTTAGTAAGTTACCTTAACGCCAGAATAGATAAGCCGAATATCATGAAACTTGAACATAAAGGGTGAAATGAGAGATCTGCGTACCCCTCAAGAGCGTACTGGCGTGATGTTATGTTATGAAATGGTATAAACAATAAACAGACATGTGATTACAGCAATCCCGAGAGATTTACCGTTAATTTTTGAAGAGTTCTGTTGTACATCTTCGAAGTTCTTCATCAAAACTTCACCAAATCGAAATGGAACCATTTTCGAAACATACACTTTCATACAAAAAATTTTTAAATCGGTCCACAATTGACGGAGATATCGGTGAACAAAAAAAAAGAAAAAAAACATACATGAAGTCGAACATAGAACCTCCTCCTTCTTGGTAAGTCGGTTAAAAAATAATGTGCATAAAACAATAATAAATATATATTTTTTTCAAACCTTTTAACTTAGCCGTTACTAAGCAGTATTACTTTAGAAAGTTACCGTTTTACGGCACTAAAGCGGATGTAGGCCCTTAATTTCTGAAATAAAAATGCCACTTTTTCCAAAACATGTCAGTTACAGTTTTTAGAACCGCAACTGCAGTAAACAAATCAATACCATATAAACGACAGTTTTACAACGAACTCAGTAAACCTATCAGCACGTACTCCTCGCAAATAAAATGTAAAACTGATTGTAAAACTTGGAAGTGGCGTCTCTGAATAAAAAACGTACATATAAATATAAACTTTTAAAATGGTCGTCAACAACTAATCAAAATCTAATAACACGGGCTTAGTGTCTCCACGGATAGGACTCAGGTCTAGGGTTACCAGACGACGGGAATTTTCCTGGTATGACTGGAATTTCAAGGCAAATATCAATTTGTTTGAAATGTTAGAATGACGAAATAAATTTAGTGAAAATTCGATGTAGACAGTTAATTAAAAAAAAACTGTTCAAGTGCAAGTCGGACTCGCGCACTGAGGGTTCCTTACAAACAGCTAGATTCACCAAAATAATGAAATAACATTACTGAAGTTCATAAATGTGGGCACCGAACATTGCTCTCACGATAAGATAAACAGAATTGAGGGACAAAATTAACATTGCCGTTGGAAAACTGTAGTCCCCATACATCGACAAGAGTCGCGGTCAGTTTACCAAATGCACATATATTA
Source organism: Orthosia gracilis (assembly GCA_947562075.1). Taxonomy (NCBI): domain Eukaryota; kingdom Metazoa; phylum Arthropoda; class Insecta; order Lepidoptera; family Noctuidae; genus Orthosia; species Orthosia gracilis. The sequence continues at coordinate 34,556,911 of OX387266.1, forward strand.
ATAATCTTTTTTTTTTGTACGTTCAAATTTTATGATTTTCATATTTATTCCTTTACTTGTGCTATAAGAAATTGCTTTTTTCGAAATTTAATGTTTCTAGTTCATCGGGAGTTTCCTGTAGATTTTGATTGCCTTGAGAGTGTAAAATATGCGTCATTAACGGCTTTTTCTCTTGATAGCGATGATCTAGAAGTATGCTATTTCACAGCTGCAAGGGGTTGCAAACTTGAGTATGCGATATTAATTTCAACTCGCGTTGAAACGCGTTCCGGAGATAAAGGGTCTTGACAGACGGACGGACAGACAGTCAGACAGACGGACAGACAGTCAGAAACACGGACAACAAAGTGATCCTATAAGGGTTCGGTTTTTTGTTCTTGGGACGGAGGACAAAAAAATAGATTTTGAAGAAGAATGCGTAAAATATTTTTATTGATTAGAGTTTTTTAACACACAAATTAAAACTATAAGTATATTTAATTATAAGCACTTAGCTTAGGTTAGATCTAGGTGTAAATTAAACAATTAAGATGCCTACAGCTTTTGAATTGTAAACAAATAGGTAGACAGCCAGTTTAAAAATAAAGTTTCAAATAGTAACCTTTAAGTTCATGCTATTTAAATAAAACCGGCCAAGTGTGAGTCGGACTCGCGCACAATGGGTTCCGTACCAATATCGCAAAAAATGTATGTTATATTATGTTGTTTGTGTATTTGTTGTTTTAGCGGCAACAGGAATACATCACCTGTGAAAATTTCAACTGTCTAGCTATCACGGTTCATGAGATACAGCCTGGTGACAGACAGACAGACGGACAGCGAAGTCTTAGTAATAGGGTCCCGTTTTTACCAATTGGGTACGGAACCCTAAAAACAAAAGACCAATGCTCAAAATATCTTGTGCTTTATCAGTATCTTTTATTATTTTTTTGGTAACCCTACAAATCTCTCGTCATCCCGAGTCTAGACAAAGATTCGTGACTTTTTCACAATTCGCAATCCCACGACAATCATACCTGCAATGAAGCCTCTGTACCTACCTTTATAAGATATCGTCGAACATAATATTAAATTTTGCTTCAACCTCTCCGGCTACCCATTACGGTACGACATCGAAATTAGAGTTTTATACTTGGATGTGAAATGAATTCTTGAGAAAAATAAATTGACGAATCGGGTGTCGGTCTCAACTTGCGGTGGTGTGTTCTTTTTTTTTCCGTACAAGCACTGAAATTTTGTGAAAGACATTCGCGTTTATTTCATTGATGTAGTCTGCAAATAGCTCTCAATAATTTTAGTTCCTTTCAGTTATAGACAGGCTATTTTTATTTTTCTGGTAAATAATACTTTGAAGATATAATTATCGTCGGCTACAGACATTTATGGAAGTATCTGAAATAGAAATAGAGGTCATCTCTCAAACTGACTGTCATATCGTCCCACGGTCCGTCTGTGAAGATTTAACTGAAGGAAATATGCTTTTTGATCTATTTTATGGATCTTAAATGATACATCTGAACGCTGTGATGCTCATAATATTTTGAGTGACACCTTCGTGTTGGCATTTTGGCATTGATCGCATACTTGACGACATTTCTTATTTTTGTTAGATAAGTATCAATCAAGACGACAATTCAAGACGGCCGCAGAGAGCGAAGGCCATCAGAGTCATCAGGGGGTATCGAACGATCTCCTACGAGGCGGCTTGCGTACTGGCCGGATCCCCGCCCTGGGACCTGGAGGCGAAGGTACTCGCGTCACTGTATATCGGTGGCGCGAAGAAGCGCAGGCGCGGGGCGAAGAGCCGATGCAGCGACATACCTATGGAGTTACGTCGGTCTCAGTTCCGCGAGATCCTGGTGGCGGAATGGTGGGAAAGGCTTTTACGCCCTACCGGACCGCCTCGCGCCATCGAGGCGGTCCGGATAGTGCTCGAGCTCTGGCTCGGGAGGAGGCACGGCTCCCTGTTGTCTCGGATGATGCAGGTGCTCTCGGGGCATGGTTGCTTCGGGAAGTACCTGTGTCGCATAAACAGGGTGCCGGACGCCTGTTGTCACAATACAATATTTGAACCCATTTGTAACGATAATTGTAGACCGTGTAAACTGGTAAAAATGGTGTTGCCTTTTTTGAATTCTTCTTGTTGCTGGTACGAGAATAATTCAAATTTTGTTGGCCCAAAACTCGAAGAAACTGATACGTTTAAATTATATAACTTTGACTTCATCTTTGTATTGCCTCGATATTTTCAGAAATTACTAAAATCTTATCTATTTCCGAGTGAAATCAAGTATCCTCTCACGTTTCGACATTGCAAAAATCTGATTTATATACAATTCTTGTATATATCTATACTAATATTATAAAGCTGAAGAGTTTGTTTGTTTGTTTGAACGCGCTAATCTCAGGCACTTCTTGGTTGGAATTGAAAAAATATTTTTGTTTTGGATAGTCCACTTATCGAGGAAGGTTATAGGCTATATAACATCACACTATGGCCAATAGGAGCGGAGCATAAATGAAAAATATTGCAAAAACGGGCAAAAACTATTCCTTTTTGAGAGCTTCCGTTGCGTGCGCTGCGTAAGCGGTTAAAGTGACGCAACAATCATATATGTAGTATAGGTAGGGTATGGTAGGTAGAGTAGATGGGTAGGTACGTAGCCAGTTGACGGGAGCGAAGCCGCTTGGGACAGCTAGTGTATATATATTATCTGAATCCCGGAAACGGCTTCAACGATTTTCATGAAATTAATATGCAGGGCCTTTCGGGGGTGATACATCGATCTAGCTAGGTTTCATTTTTAGAAAACGTCGTTTTCTCTATTTTCCCAGCACTATTCATTTAAGCCACTTAGTTGCAGTATCAGCCATTGCTACTCGTTTATTCATCATCAGTGTCGCTTGCCTTTTATCACGTCACTCAATAATATTTAAAAAGCGTTCCATATTCGAATCGATTCGATATCATTTCGTATGTCGTTCGTGCAGTGCCGTGTGTCGACTGCAAGCCAATGCGCGACCGCCACCGCTCAATTTCCGCGTCGAGAACGAAACATGAGTGGCTATTTTTAACATTCGAATATCACATTTGAATATTATCTTTTGAAAACGTGGCGCAAAAATAGAGCTGCACTGTTGATGTTAAAAAGACCGTTAATGGGAAAATCAAGCGAATGATTTTCTCCAACTGTGGGCATCTTATAATATGGCTAGAACTAGATTATTTTGATTAAAAAAGTGGTAAAGATGGAGATGTTAGATGGACAGGTCTTTGCCCAGCTGTGAGACAGTATAGGCTAGTTATAAAAGATCGTTCTGATGTTAATTAATCTGAATTAAAAACATAATTTTCTATCGCATTCTACATTTCGAACAAATTGTCGTCTAACTTTTCGGTAACTTTGTTTTCTACTTCCAATTGTCTTAGGAACTGACTCTGTGTTCGTGTCATAAAGCTATAAACTTTGCAGGCATTTATCATGATTAAAAGTTTGTGAATTAGACGCCATCTTCCTTAATTTTATGAACTAAAGCAAATTGTAGATCATTGTTATGCTTACTGCAATCAAAATGAACAAATTGTGACTGCAGGTATCATTTGGCAGCTTTGCAGAACTCGGAAAGAAATGGATGATTAACTTTTTTGTGTGTGATTCAAGCCTTGCATAAAGGTTGTTAATACGGATTTTGCTGTAGTATCGTAGCTTACCAGAAACTTCTTCGATTACTTAGGTTAGCAACTGGATATCATCTTTGCAAGACATTTGTAAATAGCCTTTGCGATTTTGAAAAGATAAGCAAGTCAACGGCATACTATTAAAGTCATAGGTGCATATTTAACTTATTGTCTCTTTCTTCTTTTTCATTTTGAGTTGATAGAACCCTTAGATAATTTGGACCGACTTGTCCACATTACAGTGACATCAGTAGCGTTCGGTCGTTCTGCATCTCTTTCTGATCATAGTTATACCGTTATTCTTAATATCTTCCTACTTTTATTTAACTTAAGTAAAATAAAATTGCAAAGCACTAAACATCCCAAATATAGATCGTCGAAATTCTCTGCCGAACTATATATCCAGCGCTTCGCTAATAGACACCTCTCTCCGGCGCCGCTTTGTGTCAGATACGATTCGCGCACGGAACCGCCCCAACAATGACAGTTGATACGCCGGTGTTAGACGTTGCGGAGCCAAACATCGTGTTAGAGACTGTCTACCTTCATTCCTAGGTATTTCTATATAGGTTCATTGAGTAAGAATGTCTGAGGTAATTGCTGGGTCTAAACTGAAACAGGATCACTAAGATTTTTAAATACTTAACATAACATGTCAGCACACCTTTATGATAGAACGCGACGGGTTAGGAAGAAGTCTACTATTCACCAGTTATAATGTTTAAATCTCATGTAATAGAGGGCGAATCTGTTGCGTTCAACCAGAAACGAATTCAGACTCGAACATATCACCATTTGTTTTTTATCGTGTCCTTCTTAATTTACCGTCACTTTGATTGCCCACACCCAAATTGAAAACAAAAAAATCATAAAGCACGATAAAATCATACAAATATCCATGACGCGACCATTGTTTCCAAATATAATGCTGGGGTTCCACAGTCCCCCACGTCGCAATATCATTGCATTACATCGCTTCAAACTAGCGGCTGTAATCTGGCGTCATACATCGGATGCCATGGAGTAGGAAAGGCATGGAGTGTTAATTGTGCAAACAGCGTGAAAAGCAAAGAACATCGGTCAAATACGACCTGACCAAAATATGAAACGACCACTAATGATTGATACGTTAAAAAATAGTAAATTATGTATAAATTAAATTACGGGGCCCAGCTAATTTAAATGGAACCTGTAAAATAATTTAGCTTTGTAATTAAAACCTTATTTCCTTACTGCTTTTTTATAGGTTTTGAATTCGCACGTCGAAAACGTCGTATTTTACTCTGTGGTACAAGTTTCTTCATAGCACTACCACTAAGCATTTAACTTAAAAAAAATACTAGATTTATTGTGGATTTATTTTTATTTTTATATATTGTATTATCAATTACACCATGTTTAGATGGGGATATGGATTAAGTATTCTGAAATAAGTTGGAAATAATAGGTTGACAGTAATTATAGAATTCACTAGTACCTAGAAAATCAATCTGCCGAGCCTTTTCCCAACTATATTGGGGTCGGCTTCCAGTCATTAGTACCTAGAACTTTTTTCATTTTTTTGCTAAACTTTGCCCCACACTAGGAATTTCTTCCTGTATCGTGGGTGCGTTTACAAACATATAAACTCACATACACAAATACCCAGAGCCGGAACAACTATCTGTAGGTCATACAAATGTTTGTTCCGTGCGGGAATCGAACCCGCGACACGCAGCGCAGCAGTCAATCGCTCAACCACTGCGCCAACCGTGCGCCCAGAACTGAACGTATTATGACATGAGAGCTGTCAAAGTCAAACAAACAAACATATTTATTGACTAGCATGAATAGAATTTAAGGTGGATAGCTGTCAAAGTCAAACAAACAAACATATTTATTGACTAACATGAATAGAATTTAAGGTGGAAGCAGTAGCTACATAGCTCTAGCTTCATAACTCTAGCTACATAGCTCCAGTTACATAGCTCTAGCCACATAGCTCTAGCTTCATAGCTCTAGCTTCATAGCTCTAGCTTCATAGCTCTAGCTTCATAACTCTAGCTTCATAGCTCTAGCTGCATAGCTCTAGCTATCTAGATCTAGCTACATAGCTCCAGTTACATAGCTCTAGCTACGTAGCTCTAGCCACATAGCTTTAGCTTTATAGCTCTAGCTGCATAGCTCTAGCTATCTAGATCTAGCTACATAGCTCCAGTTACATAGCTCTAGCTACATAGCTCTAGCTACATAGCTCTAGCTTCATAGCTCAAGCTGCATAGCTCTAGCTATCTAGATCTAGCTTCATAGCTCCAGTTACATAGCTCTAGCTACATAGCTCTAGCTACATAGCTCTAGCTGCATAGCTCTAGCTATCTAGATCTAGCTACATAGCTCCAGTTACATAACCCTAGCTACATAGCTCTAGCTATATAGCTCTAGCTACATAGCTCTAGCTGCATAGCTCTAGCTATCTAGATCTAGCTACATAACTCCAGTTACATAGCTCTAGCTACATAGCTCTAGCTACATAGCTCTAGCTTCATAGCACTAGCTTCATAGCTCTAGCTGCATAGCTCTAGCTACATAGCTCCGGTTACATAGCTCTAGCTACATAGCTCTAGCCACATATCTCTAGCTTCATAGCTCTAGCTGCATAGCTCTAGCTATCTAGATCTAGCTACATAGCTCCAGTTACATAGCTCTAGCTACATAGCTCTAGCTGCATAGCTCTAGCTATCTAGATCTAGCCACATAGCTTTAGCTTTATAGCTCTAGCTGCATAGCTCTAGCTATCTAGATCTAGCTACATAGCTCCAGTTACATAGCTCTAGCTACATAGCTCTAGCTACATAGCTCTAGCTTCATAGCTCAAGCTGCATAGCTCTAGCTATCTAGATCTAGCTTCATAGCTCCAGTTACATAGCTCTAGCTACATAGCTCTAGCTACATAGCTCTAGCTGCATAGCTCTAGCTATCTAGATCTAGCTACAAAGCTCCAGTTACATAACCCTAGCTACATAGCTCTAGCTATATAGCTCTAGCTACATAGCTCTAGCTACATAGCTCTAGCTACATAGCTCTAGCTACATAGCTCTAGCTACATAGCTCTAGCTTCATAGCTCTAGCTATCTAGATCTAGCTACATAGCTCCAGTTACATAGCTCTTGCTACATAGCTCTAGCTACATAGCTCTAGCTACATAGCTCTAGCTACATAGCTCTAGCTACATGGCTCTAGCTACATAGCTCTAGCTTCAAAGCTCTAGCTTCATAGCTCTAGCTGCATAGCTCTAGCTATCTAGATCTAGCTACATAGCTCCAGTTACATAGCTCTAGCTACATAGCTCTAGCTTCATAGCTCTAGCTGCATAGCTCTAGCTCTCTAGATCTAGCTACATAGCTCCAGTTACATAACCCTAGCTACATAGCTCTAGCTATATAGCTCTAGATACATAGCTCTAGCTGCATAGCTCTAGCTATCTAGATCTAGCTACATAGCTCCAGTTACATAGCTCTAGCTACATAGCTCTAGCTACATAGCTCTAGCTTCATAGCTCTAGCAGCATAGCTCTAGCTATCTAGATCTAGCTACATAGCTCCAGTTACATAGCCCTAGCTACATAGCTCTAGCTACATAGCTCTAGCTACATAGCTCTAGCTTCATAGCTCTAGCTGCATAGCTCTAGCTATCCAGATCTAGCAACATAGCTCCAGTTACATAGCTCTAGCTTCATAGCTCTAGCTGCATAGCTCTACCTATCTAGGTCTAGCTATCTAGATCTAGCTACATAGCTCTAGCTACATAGCTCCAGCTACACAGCTCTAGCTACATAGCTCTAGCTAAATAGCTCTAGCTTCATAGCACTAGCTTCATAGCTCTAGCTGCATAGCTCTAGCTACATAGCTCCGGTTACATAGCTCTAGCTACATAGCTCTAGCCACATATCTCTAGCTTCATAGCTCTAGCTGCATAGCTCTAGCTATCTAGATCTAGCTACATAGCTCCAGTTACATAGCTCTAGCTACATAGCTCTAGCTGCATAGCTCTAGCTATCTAGATCTAGCCACATAGCTTTAGCTTTATAGCTCTAGCTGCATAGCTCTAGCTATCTAGATCTAGCTACATAGCTCCAGTTACATAGCTCTAGCTACATAGCTCTAGCTACATAGCTCTAGCTTCATAGCTCAAGCTGCATAGCTCTAGCTATCTAGATCTAGCTTCATAGCTCCAGTTACATAGCTCTAGCTGCATAGCTCTAGCTATCTAGATCTAGCTACATAGCTCCAGTTACATAACCCTAGCTACATAGCTCTAGCTATATAGCTCTAGATACATAGCTCTAGCTGCATAGCTCTAGCTATCTAGATCTAGCTACATAGCTCCAGTTACATAGCTCTAGCTACATAGCTCTAGCTACATAGCTCTAGCTACATAGCTCTAGCTACATAGCTCTAGCTTCAAAGCTCTAGCTTCATAGCTCTAGCTGCATAGCTCTAGCTATCTAGATCTAGCTACATAGCTCCAGTTACATAGCTCTAGCTACATAGCTCTAGCTACATAGCCCTACCTTCATAGCTCTAGCTGCATAGCTCTAGCTATCTAGATCTAGCTACATAGCTCTAGCTACATAGCTCTAGCTACACGGCTCTAGCTATATAGCTCTAGCTACATAGCTCTAGCTTCATAACTCTAGCTTCATATCTCTAGCTGCATAGCTCTAGCTATCTAGATCTAGCTACATAGCTCCAGTTACATAGCTCTAGCTACATAGCTCTAGCTACATAGCTCTAGCTACATAGCTCTAGCTACATAGCTCTAGCTTCAAAGCTCTTGCTTCATAGCTCTAGCTGCATAGCTCTAGCTATCTAGATCTAGCTACATAGCTCCAGTTACATAGCTCTAGCTACATAGCTCTAGCTTCATAGCTCTAGCTGCATAGCTCTAGCTCTTTAGATCTAGCTACATAGCTCCAGTTACATAACCCTAGCTACATAGCTCAAGCTATATAGCTCCAGTTACATAACCCTAGCTACATAGCTCAAGCTATATAGCTCTAGCTACATAGCTCTAGCTGCATAGCTCTAGCTACCCAGATCTAGCACCATAGCTCCAGTTACATAGTTCTAGCTACATAGCTCTAGCTGCATAGCTCTAGATACATAGCTCTAGCTGCATAGCTCTAGCTGCATAGCTCTAGCTATCTAGATCTAGCTACATAGCTCCAGTTAAATAGCTCTAGCTACATAGCTCTAGCTACATAGCTCTAGCTACATAGCTCTAGCTACATAGCTCTAGCTACATAGCTCTAGCTACATAGCTCTAGCTTCATAGCTCTAGCTATCTAGATCTAGCTACATAGCTCCAGTTACATAGCTCTTGCTACATAGCTCTAGCTACATAGCTCTAGCTACACAGCTCTAGCTACATAGCTCTAGCTACATAGCTCTAGCTACATAGCTCTAGCTACATAGCTCTAGCTTCAAAGCTCTAGCTTCATAGCTCTAGCTGCATAGCTCTAGCTATCTAGATCTAGCTACATAGCTCCAGTTACATAGCTCTAGCTACATAGCTCTAGCTTCATAGCTCTAGCTGCATAGCTCTAGCTCTCTAGATCTAGCTACATAGCTCCAGTTACATAACCCTAGCTACATAGCTCTAGCTATATAGCTCTAGATACATAGCTCTAGCTGCATAGCTCTAGCTATCTAGATCTAGCTACATAGCTCCAGTTACATAGCTCTAGCTACATAGCTCTAGCTACATAGCTCTAGCTTCATAGCTCTAGCAGCATAGCTCTAGCTATCTAGATCTAGCTACATAGCTCCAGTTACATAGCCCTAGCTACATAGCTCTAGCTACATAGCTCTAGCTACATAGCTCTAGCTTCATAGCTCTAGCTGCATAGCTCTAGCTATCCAGATCTAGCAACATAGCTCTAGCTACATAGCTCTAGCTTCATAGCTCAAGCTGCATAGCTCTAGCTCTCTAGATCTAGCTACATAGCTCCAGTTACATAACCCTAGCTACATAGCTCTAGCTATATAGCTCTAGATACATAGCTCTAGCTGCATAGCTCTAGCTATCTAGATCTAGCTACATAGCTCCAGTTACATAGCTCTAGCTACATAGCTCTAGCTACATAGCTCTAGCTTCATAGCTCTAGCAGCATAGCTCTAGCTATCTAGATCTAGCTACATAGCTCCAGTTACATAGCCCTAGCTACATAGCTCCAGTTATATAGCTCTAGCTACATAGCTCTAGCTTCATAGCTCTAGCTGCATAGCTCTAGCTATCCAGATCTAGCTACATAGCTCCAGTTACATAGCTCTAGCTACATAGCTCTAGCTACATATCTCTAGCTTCATAGCTCTAGCTGCATAGCTCTAGCTATCTAGATCTAGCTACATAGCTCTAGCTACTTAGCTCTAGCTTCATAGCTCTAGCTGCATAGCTCCAGCTATCTAGATCTAGCTACATAGCTCCAGTTAAATAGCCCTAGCTACATAGCTCTAGCTATATAGCTCTAGCTACATAGCTCTAGCTACATAGCTCTAGCTACATAGCTCTAGCTACATAGCTGTAGCTATCTAGATCTAGCTACATAGCTCCAGTTATATAGCTCTAGCTACATAGCTCTAGCTGCATAGCTCTAGCTATCTAGATCTAGCTACATAGCTCTAGCTTCATAGCTCTAGCTGCATAGCTCTAGCTACATAGCTCCGGTTACATAGCTCTAGCTACATAGCTCTAGCCACATATCTTTAGCTTCATAGCTCTAGCTGCATAGCTCTAGCTATCTAGATCTAGCTACATAGCTCCAGTTACATAGCTCTAGCTACATAGCTCTAGCTGCATAGCTCTAGCTATCTAGATCTAGCTACATAGCTCTAGCTTCATAGCTCTAGCTGCATAGCTCTAGCTATCCAGATCTAGCTACATAGCTCCAGTTACATAGCTCTAGCTACATAGCTCTAGCTACATATCTCTAGCTTCATAGCTCTAGCTGCATAGCTCTAGCTATCTAGATCTAGCTACATAGCTCTAGCTACATAGCTCTAGCTTCATAGCTCTAGCTGCATAGCTCCAGCTATCTAGATCTAGCTACATAGCTCCAGTTAAATAGCCCTAGCTACATAGCTCTAACTACATAGCTCTAGCTACATAGCTCTAGCTACATAGCTCTAGCTACATAGCTCTAGCTACATAGCTGTAGCTATCTAGATCTAGCTACATAGCTCCAGTAATATAGCTCTAGCTACATAGCTCTAGCTGCATAGCTCTAGTTATCTAGATCTAGCTACATAGCTCTAGCTTCATAGCTCTAGCTGCATAGCTCTAGCTACATAGCTCCGGTTACATAGCTCTAGCTACATAGCTCTAGCCACATATCTCTAGCTTCATAGCTCTAGCTGCATAGCTCTAGCTATCTAGATCTAGCTACATAGCTCCAGTTACATAGCTCTAGCTATCTAGATCTAGCTACATAGCTCTAGCTTCATAGCTCTAGCTGCATAGCTCTAGCTATTTAGATCTAGCTACATAGCTCCAGTTACATAGCTCTAGCTACATAGCTCTAGCTACATATCTCTAGCTTCATAGCTCTAGCTGCATAGCTCTAGCTATCTAGATCTAGCTACATAGCTCTAGCTGCATAGCTCTAGCTATCCAGATCTAGCTACATAGCTCTAGTTACATAGCTCTAGCTACATAGCTCTAGCTACATAGCTCTAGCTACATAGCTCTAGCTTCATAGCTCTAGCTGCATAGCTCCAGCTATCTAGATCTAGCTACATAGCTCCAGTTAAATAGCCCTAGCTACATATCTCTAGCTTCATAGCTCTAGCTGCATAGCTCTAGCTATATAGCTCTAGCTACATAGCTCTAGCTATATAGCTCTAGCTACATAGCTCTAGCTATATAGCTCTAGCTACATAGCTCTAGCTATATAGCTCTAGCTACATAGCTCTAGCTATATAGCTCTAGCTACATAGCTCTAGCTATATAGCTCTAGCTACATAGCTCTAGCTACATAGCTCTAGCTACATAGCTCTAGCTACATAGCTGTAGCTACATAGCTCTAGCTACCTAGCTCTAGCTATCTAGATCTAGCTACATAGCTCCAGTTACATAGCTCTAGCTACATAGCTCTAGCTACATATCTCTAGCTTCATAGCTCTAGCTGCATAGCTCTAGCTATCTAGATCTAGCTACATAGCTCTAGCTTCATAGCTCTAGCTGCATAGCTCTAGCTACATAGCTCCGGTTACATAGCTCTAGCTACATAGCTCTAGCCACATATCTCTAGCTTCATAGCTCTAGCTGCATAGCTCTAGCTATCTAGATCTAGCTACATAGCTCCAGTTACATAGCTCTAGCTACATAGCTCTAGCTGCATAGCTCTAGCTATCTAGATCTAGCTACATAGCTCTAGCTTCATAGCTCTAGCTGCATAGCTCTAGCTATCCAGATCTAGCTACATAGCTCCAGTTACATAGCTCTAGCTACATAGCTCTAGCTACATATCTCTAGCTTCATAGCTCTAGCTGCATAGCTCTAGCTATCTAGATCTAGCTACATAGCTCTAGCTACATAGCTCTAGCTTCATAGCTCTAGCTGCATAGCTCTAGCTATCCAGATCTAGCTACATAGCTTCAGTTACATAGCTCTAGCTACATAGCTCTAGCTACATAGCTCTAGCTACATAGCTCTAGCTTCATAGCTCTAGCTGCATAGCTCCAGCTATCTAGATCTAGCTACATAGCTCCAGTTAAATAGCCCTAGCTACATATCTCTAGCTTCATAGCTCTAGCTGCATAGCTCTAGCTATATAGCTCTAGCTACATAGCTCTAGCTATATAGCTCTAGCTACATAGCTCTAGCTATATAGCTCCAGCTACATAGCTCTAGCTACATAGCTCTAGCTACCTAGCTCTAGCTACATAGCTCTAGCTACATAGCTCTAGCTACATAGCTCTAGCTACATAGCTCTAGCTACATATCTCTAGCTTCATAGCTCTAGCTGCATAGCTCTAGCTATCTAGATCTAGCTACATAGCTCTAGCTACATAGCTCTAGCTACATAGCTCTAGCTACATAGCTCTAGCTACATAGCTCTAGCTACATAGCTCTAGCTACATAGCTCTAGCTACATATCTCTAGCTTCATAGCTCTAGCTGCATAGCTCTAGCTATCTAGATCTAGTTACATAGTTCTAGCTACATAGCTCGTATGTTATGTTAAATTGGTATGGGAAACTTTCAATATTATAGCGCGATATAAATAAAAAATAAGCTATTTGAAGTACTAATGCTTTGCAGACGACATCGCGGGCAACAGCTAGTGGTTAAATAAATAAGATATTGGTCAAAATTGTATTAGTTTCGTATGTCATCTTAATGTGTAGATATTTATCAGGTAGAGCAACGAAAATCGTCAATGAGTTGCGTAATTCCATATTTCCCACTATCACCACAATTTAGTAAGTGTTCCATTTACTCGTACTCGATGTCTATCGTGATACATCGCATATTGTGTTTGCACTGGTGGCGCAGACCATTGTCCAGCCGGCTGACTATCTGCTAATATCACTTAAGCGCTACCACCCGACTACGTACCGACTACGCGTAGTCAGTGTACCCACGTGGTACGTTAGGACATTGTCCGACAAAATCCCTTTATGAAACGTCTGGTCGCCATATTTTTATGGAAACGTGCATTTTTTGCTGCTCTTTTCGCTTTGGTTTACTGTTTATTGGACTGTTAATATCCTATGATCCTACTTATCACACTTATATATTATTAGGGGTTAAAGTATGAAATTGCTGATTTGTACTGAAAAATAGTTTTTTTTTTTAATTTAACATATTTATTTAATTAAAATAATTACCATTATTATCTATACATTGCTGCCATCTAATAGGAAGGTCATTTATGCCTTAGCGATAAAACTTTGGTGATCTAGATTCGACAAACGGTGTGAAAGCATTTTGTACTGCCTCCTGAGAAGAAAACTTTTTAAATCACGAAAAAAATGGTAGTCCATTGGAGCAAGTTCTGGCGAATACGGAGGGTGACGAATGGTTTCTAATTGCAGTTCCTGTAGAGTTAAAATGGTTTCTCGTGCTGTACGAGGTCTCCTGGTAAACCTTACGAGATAGATCAAATTAATGTACTACGGAATTGTATATCTTAAAAAGATCGATACAAAAGTTCGCGATGGTATATGTTTATCTCCTATGTATAACCCACAGCAACCATTTTTATCATTTACATATTACAAAAAAGGGTTATTTACCAAGCTATTTTAAACAATATAGTATTATTTCTTATCCAATTAAATACATTTGATACGTTGTGCATTTTATGTAGTTCAAAATTGCCCTGTACAGCATATCATTAAAATTAATATCTTAGGTGTTATAGCAAAGTAATTAATTAATAACTAAAGCGCGCGAAAATAAATTCAAGCGGTCGGGCCTCACACCGACGACGGGATCCAACGAAAGAAAAAACGTGGTAGGTATAACACCTATTTTCTATAACCCGTGCGTGGCCGGGGCGGTTCGCTAGTAAATTAAATCCGTATTTATCATCTTTATAAAGTGGTAAGTTGGTATCTATTGCTTTTTGTCCTACCCTGAACAATTCTACATTATTATTTAATGTAGACATTACAAATTATCCTTTCTCTTTGTGAATAATAACTACATTTACAATCTTCCAAGTAAATCATTAAACTATCGAATCTATTATACACTTATAAGATTTATTAATTTACGATCGATAATTCGATATGTACGTGATACTGCATTGATCGAATAGTTTAATACTGCATAAACTATATTGTTTAAAATAACGCTAGAGTAAATATTAACACCGTCACACCGAATAATTTGTGTATTAACACTAGTAACTTTATCAATATTGACTTAATTGGAATTTATTGGTCATAAATGTCATATATACTGTTCAATCTTTGATGCAATTAAGTTCTGTAAGTCATTTGCTATTTCTTTGTCTTCCTACAAAGTAACCCTCTGTGTTCACTCATGCCACACACATTACATGAATCATCACAATTCCCAACTTTATTGAGAACTAGTTTTAATACCACGGCATCGCTGCCGTGGTCTATCTCACAGGAACTGTTAAAATTTCGGGATTAAAAGAATATGATACTCAGCGACAAAGTAACTTTCTGTCAGTGAAAATTCCCAATTTGATCAGTACTTTCAGATTTTAGACTTAAATACCTTAATTAGACTTTAATACCCGTTACAAACAAATATACCATTTTACCTCTTTTCTTAATAATACTCCTTAAGTTAAATATATTTATCTTTCATATTATGTGAGTACCTCTGTCTATGCGTAAATGTTGCAAGTTTTAAATTTTTAACAAAACATTTTTGGATAAACAGTGGGTGTTGAAAAGTACCGTCAACTGCATATTAGTCATGTAAATAATGCAACTGATTGACTAAGGTCAGTACACTCAACTGAGTAGTACGTAGGTACATTCAGACCATAATTAATGTTCATCGATCCGTCACTACTGTTATTTTATTTATTTATTCTGTGGCAGTATCAAACAAATGAATTAGGTACCTATGTTTGAAATTCGAAGGGCCTTTTTGGTAGAGCTTGGCTTGGTTGAAGTGATGGACAAAATATCAGTGTTATTTATGTATGAAAATTATTGTAGTGCAAGTTTATGATAGCCGCCAGTAAACCTGTGAAAGGTATGATTATAGTGTCGTGTTAGGTATATATGAACTGAATAGTTGACGAATTGACGATTCACATTGGATTGCCGATGTGTTGGCACATCAGATGTGTTATAATATAGTATAGTTGTCTTACTCGAAAAATGTAATCCAAATGCTGCTCTAATTGTTTTGAGGAAGAGCTCCTCTAGTTTGTTGACGATTTAATAATACATCATCATTATCAGCCTATTAATGTACCCACTGCTGGAACACACGACTCCTCTCTGTGAGAGGGAATGGGCCGAAATCCACCACGCAGGCCCAGTGCGGGTTGGTGGATGTCACATGTCTTCGAATTTTTGATTCAAGGACATACCGTTTTGTGAGCAGTGGTGATGAAATAATTAAAACAAAGTAAAGCGCCTGCCTGGGGTCGAACCCACGACCTACAACTTGTAAGTCGCGGCCGATACCACTGGGACACCACTGCTCTCAATAATACATAACAAAGTATTATTAAATTGTCAACTAACGAACTCAACAAAACAACAAGGCAACAACAGTTGCGCACGGGCGCTAGTCGTTGTTGGACGCGCACACCTGTGTGATAACAATAACCGGTTTGACTCGCTCCGTTCGTTCGTGCGTATGAATCATCGCAAAATAATGCTAATCACTAATGGCTAGCAGTGAGCTCGAGTACGACCAATCTGTTGAGGGAGTGAATGTGCGTAGTGACATAGAAGTGTGCAACAGTAATAGTGAGAATATGGAGATATCAGAAGAATTTTTACAAAATCATAGGGAAAGCGAGGTGGTGAGACCGAGTAAAAGAAATAGACAGATAGACCAAGATGAGATGTGGACAAACATTACGAGACGGGGTAAACGTTTTGCTCGAACTAGTCAAGATCATGATGAGATTAGAGTACCTGTCGATACCGTTGAAATTAGCATAACGTCGAAAGATAAGTTACCAAAACAGTTTGGATTAGCAAAATTATTAAAAACAGAGAATATACCGGACATCACAAGTATAAAATATATAAATGCATTTAAGGTTCTAATTCAGCTAAGTAACGAAGAGAGTGCGAATAAATTAATTGATTCAAAATGTTTGAAAGAAATGGGACTTAGATGTCAGAAAACACTAGAGATAAAAGAATCATACGGGGTTATTAAAGATATAGACTTAGATTCAACTGAGGAAGAAATACTGGATGGTTTGAGCAGTGAAACAGAGATCGTAGGTATTAAAAGACTAAAACGACGCAACACAAATACTGGCCAATGGGAACCTGGAGAATCGGTCAGAGTTACCTTTAAAGGATCTTCCTTGCCTAGTTACGTGCATATCTTTGATAGCAGGGTGAAGGTGAACCCCTACCAATTCCCCGTCACGCAATGCTCGCGGTGTTGGAGATATGGGCATAATGTTAGAGTATGTTCATCAATCAAAGTGATATGCCCAAAATGCGGTGAGTCTCACCCTAATTGTGACACTACGGCTTATAAATGTAATAACTGCGCCGGAAAACATATGGCGTTATCTCGTACATGCCCAATGTATGTAAAAGAAAGAAAGTTAAGAGAATTGATGGCAGATTTTAACTGTACATATAAAAGAGCTTTAACACTATACGTTCCACCTGAACCAAACCATGAGATCTCTAGAGAAAAAGAACTGGAAACCGAGAAAGAGTATTACCAAGTGTTAAGTCAAGAAACAAATATAGAAATGGGTCATGTAAAACAAACTCAAGATACATATGCTGACACATTAAAGAAGGCGGTAAGCTCAAATTCCAAAGCAAAGAAGAAGTCTGCAAAAATATATAAATATATGGAATATAATAAAAATAATTATGTTAACCCGAAGAATAAACATAAAACTGATACCGAGATGAATTGGGTGGCATTTTCAGACAGTGACTCTGAAATACAACACGTAGAAACAGAAACAGCTGATAATTCAAACAAAAAGGAAAAGGAGTCTTGGAAATTGTTATGGGATAAATTAAAGGAAAAAATTTGGGATAGCGGGACTAGTTTGGAAAATAAAGTGATGGATTGCGCAAAAGTTATCTTTGAATGGTTAACATCTTTCATGGTGGGGTACATAACAGAGCTGCCTTTCTTATCTAACATTAAAAAATGGATAACAACAACAAACATAAACATTTAAAAATCAATA
Source organism: Orthosia gracilis (assembly GCA_947562075.1). Taxonomy (NCBI): domain Eukaryota; kingdom Metazoa; phylum Arthropoda; class Insecta; order Lepidoptera; family Noctuidae; genus Orthosia; species Orthosia gracilis. The sequence continues at coordinate 34,574,474 of OX387266.1, forward strand.
TTCTACAATGGAATGCTCAGAGTTTGCGACCAAAGATAACGGCATTTGAATCTTTACTTAATCAAGAGAAAATTCACATAGCAGTACTCAGTGAGACTTGGTTTGACCCAGAGAGCATATTCAGACTCAATGGATACAATATATTCCGGGCAGATCGTGACGATGGTTATGGAGGTACAGCTGTTTTTATCCATCGTTCTATCAAGGCCATACAATGCAATACAAATATTTTAAATTCACAAATTCAAATTCTGCACATTAAAATGCTCAACTGCAGTCATTTAGAAAATATTATTTCTATCTATTGCCCCTCGTCAGTGCACACATGCAAAAGTGATTGGGATGAAGTTTTTTCAATAGCACAGCATAGAACCCTTATTGCAGGTGATTTGAATGGCCACCACTCAAATTGGTCTTCCAGAACTGATACCAGAGGTAATCAGATTTTTGACGCTGTTATGGACAACAATGTATGTACACTCAATGATAACACACATACACGTTTGAAATTGGTCAATGGGGTTATACAAAAATCTTCCCCAGATGTAACTGTTGTTTCTACAGATTTGGCCTTGAAATTAGAATGGTGGGTGATGAGTGAAAACTTGGGAAGTGACCATATGATAATAAAAATTTGCTTAGAAAATAATAAATCTGATATTTCAAAAAAACGGAGGAACTTTAATAAAGCAGATTGGCAAGGATACACTCAGAAAATAGAATCGGATTTAACAAACTTGGAACTACCTTTAGATCACCAATCTGCATATAATAAATTTATAGATATTGTTAACTCCGCAGCGGATCAATATATACCCACAACTAGAGTGAGCGAGAATCCTCTTCAGTCAAACAAATTCGTACCAAAACCATATTGGAACCAAAATTTATCACGTATTGTTGCACAGAGACGCCTTGCATTAGCTACTTTTAGAAGAAATCCCAACCCACAAAATCTCGAAATTTTAAAAACAAAAGTGAGTGAAGCTCAAAGGCTTATACGACAAGCTAAGAATAAATCCTTTCAGGAATTTTGCAATGGCATAGATAGTGTAACCTCTTCAAGAGAAATGTGGAAACGCATGAGATGGGTCAAGGGGTACAGATCACCTACATGTTTTGTTGATCAAGGTAAAGCTGAAAATTTATTGCGTAGTCTAGCCCCCGATTATGTATCGCCACCTACCCCTATATTTACTTCTTGTAACTCGCAATTGTCCAGGCCGGTTTCGGTACAGGAAGTAGTTAACTCACTTAAAAAAACAGATACAGCTCCGGGACATGACAATATTTCATACTCTATGATAAAACATTTACCATATATCGCTAAAATTTTGCTGGCATCCATATACAATAAATTTATGTCATCCGGATTCGTACCGGAACAATGGAAAAAGGTTAAAATTATTCCTATACCGAAGCCGGGCTCGAGTGCCGATGTTCGACCTATTGCACTTATATCTTGTTTATGTAAGATACTGCATACTATTATAACACGCAGGCTTGAATGGTTTCTAGAGAAAAATAATTTATTATCCCATGACACCACGGGCTTTCGAAGATCTAAATCATGTTATGATGGTCTTTCCAGGTTGGTTACACGTGTTGAATCAGGGTTTTCTAATAGTGTACCAGCTATTGGCTGTTTCATAGATATTGAAAGTGCCTACAATAATATAAACTTGACATCTCTTTTAAGGATTTTGGATAACTTGGGAGTGGGTTCTGTTCTTTGTTATTATCTTTGGCAGTATCTTCATCAAAGACATCTATTCGTTGAACTACGGGACAACAGTGTAATATGTCGAAGTACTGGTATGGGCATAGCTCAAGGAGACCCTCTGTCCCCTTTACTATTTAATGCGGCCACTGTTAATGTTTGTAGAAGCATCACCAATGTTTACATTTCGCAATATACCGATGACTTCATTTTATATGACGTACAGAAGAGTTTGTCCGATTCTGTGTCCCATATACAAAACGCATTACATATTTTTCAAAGCTTGATGGCTGATTTAGGTCTAAATGTTTCCCATAAAAAAACAAAGGTGTGTATTTTTAGTAGGGGGAGAAGAAGAAATAATATCCAACTCACTATTAATAATGACCCCATTGAACAACTAAATTGTGTCAAGTACCTTGGTATGTGGTTGGACAGTTCCCTAAAGTGGGGCAAACATATAAATGAGGTAAGGGAAAAAGTTTGTCGTTTTCTAAATGTTTTTAAAGTATTAGCGGGTACCAAATGGGGCGTACATCCCTTGCATCTTAGAAAGCTGTACATAGCTATAATTAGAAGTAGGATAGACTATGGTTCCTTTTTGTACGGACATTGTGCAAACAGTCATCTTCTTAAGCTTGACAGAGTGCAAAATCAAGCAATGAGGACCATAGGAGGATTTATTAGAAGCACGCCTATCCATGTAATGGAAGGGGAGCTGTGCCTCCAACCGTTATTTATTCGAAGACTGTTTTTGACAGCTAAATTTTATTTAAGATCAAAATCAGTTCGTAATAATATTCTAATTAGTATATTGGGAGAGCTGTCTGACCAATGCCAAGGTTTTTATTGGAGAAACAAAAAACTGCCATTATTAGTCGATGTTCACAAAGTATACACAAAAATGCCCTTGTACTCTAGCCCAGTATTAGATATTTACTCTTTGGACACTTGGGTATCTAATATAAATCTAACTAATGTAATAAGTGACACAATTGAAGATATAAATTTGCCAAAAAGACTCATTAATGTCACGGATCTTAATAATACTTGTGTAAAAATGATGGATGATAAGTTTAGTCAACACTATAAAATATTTACGGACGGGTCCAAGGATGGTTCAGACTTAGGAGCTGCTATTTTTGATCCTCAACTTAATATTAAAGCAAAGTTTAAAATTAATGCTAAAATTTCTATAATGTATTGTGAGCTCATAGCTATTTCTGAAGCTCTGTTATATTTACTTAGTATAAATCAAGATAATTTTGTTATATTCTCGGACTCAAAAAGCAGCCTCCAACACTTGGCTCGTGTACCCTCGAGTCTTCGAGGATACCCGATAGCCATAAGTATTCTTGACTCAATCTGTGAGATGCAGTCTTTGAATAAGACCGTCACCATTCAATGGATTCCCTCACACATCGGAATCATGGGTAACGAAGAAGCAGATTTAGCAGCCCAACAAGCATCTTACGAGGGTATTAATTACGCATGCTTACCGTTATATTCAGATTGGCTTGGTCATGTAAAAGAACTATGCAGGCTAAGATGGCACGAATATTTTGATGAGCGTTCAAAGATTAAGGGAATCTGGTATAAAACCATTCAATCTGAGCCGCTTCGTAACCCATGGTTTGAAGGAAGGGAAATAGAGAGGAAATATGTGGTAGCTTTGTTCAGGTTGCGATCCGGCCACATCCCAACCAATAAATTCAAATATCTAATGGGCAAAAGTACCTCACCAAACTGTGAAATATGTGGCGTGATTGAGGATACCTATCACGTGTTGATGGAATGTGACCGGAACATTCAAGAAAGACATACTTTGTTTAGTGGGGGATTTGAGGTGGGGGTATGCAATAGCATCCTAGCATCTCCTTTGTCGGAGGAGGCTAGGATGTTGTGTCGACTGTTAAAGAGGGACTGAGCATGAGCGGGTTTGTCTGCTGAATATGTTACGACATGTCTGGCGGACGTGCCTGCTTAGGTTTAATATTGTAGTAGTGTTATAAGTAAAGATTAATTGTTCATTACCCATTGTTTAGTTTTAAGTTGCTATGTTTTCTTTTATTGGGGTGACATTATCACTCAGTGATAAAACCCCTTATAACAAATAAAGATTTAAAAAAAAAAAAAAAAAAAAAACAAGGCAACAAACTCGTGATGGCGCCCTAAGCTATCGATCATCAATTTTACTTAACATAACTCACGCAAGCTCTTTACGAAGCAAGATAAAACATACTATTACCCTCACACAAGTAGGCTCCCTTTACAGCATGAAATAAGCGATCATTGTTGATGCTAAGTAGGTAATTTGAGTAAATTTCTTATCGCGCCGGGAGCGGGCTATGGAACGTTTTTCCCGAAGTGAGGGTAGGCGGACACTCGCAGTTTATCGGGTGCGGGTACCGGAGAGTAGCGCTCGACCGTGAAGATAGTGTTTATACGGAAAACAACGGAACAACGCTTTATTTGAATTTTAATTTTTAATGTGAAAACAGTGTCTGCTTTTGAAATCCATTCGTTTGATATATTCGGAGTATAAATATTCATACAGAGTCATTTGCATTGTCCGTTTTTTAACACTTTGTGAATTACAATATATGAAAGCCTTATTGTCAGCCGCACTGCAAAATATTGTTTAAAGTGTTAAAAAAGTTTTAAACAAACAATGATGGAAAAATCATTCAAACACGTACCTATAATCCACAAAATTTTGCGCCAGATTAATAAAAGTGCAACCCTTTGCCGAGCTCTCTAAAAAAAATATAATTAACTACACATCGAGTTTCCAGACAGCTGACACTTGCACCTGCGGCAATGCGCGGCAACCCTAACTGCGGCTGCGTCGCCACAGCGGGGACGCTGCGGGGCTCCGGCGGCAAAAGACTCGTGAAAAATGGTCAAGATAATTTACGAAGCATTTTTATGAATAACTGGTTTATATTATGAAATGTTTTAGTCAAAATGCTGTCCACGTTTCCCTTTTGAGTTATAATTAGGTTCTAGGAAAATGTTTTAAATAGAGAAGTTGGTAATTAAGTATAGTATCTACCCTAAATAGGTATATGCCTGTATTCCTCGAAGGGTTGGGCAGATGTGCGCCTAGTATATACAGCAATATTTCACCAGTTACACATTCTTCCATATTTTGACTTTGAAGAAACCAAAGAGTTGGTCTATGGTAAATAGATAGACCATTCACTAAAGAAAACTTAGGACGGTTACGCAGTACATCCGACCCATGTCCGTGTTTCGGTTCCGAAGCAGCCGTATTACTTCTTGAAGGAAAGCTTACGCACTACATACGAATTCCGAACTCTACCCGTCATAATCTGTCATAATTCAAAAGATTTTGAACTCGGTACTCAAATCACGGACACGGACGTGTAGACGTGTAGTGCGTAACCGCCCTTACATGATCTCATCCCTTTGGTATCCTAATAATATAACCACGAACTATATATACATAAAATGATTGTGGTTAACTGATATAGTATATATATACAGAAAATATTGTGTATATACACTATTTTACCTATGATGTCTTCACTTTATTGAAACCATAGATTTGGTAGACGATGGATAGCACAGACAGAGTATAGACAGTAGATAAGCCCTTCACTATAGAAAACTTAGAAGCTTCCATCCCTTTACCATTTTCATATTTAATTTGATGTTGAAAGTCCAATTTTAATATCATGAGATTACCTCAGTACTGCTGTTGACGATCAGAAAAAGTGGCTTGAAAGATGAATAGGTAATACCAACATGCACGTAACAAAATTGATATCAAAGACAGTCCTAAAACTGCCAACGTAACAACATTAAATCGAAACTTTTCGCCGTAATTTGAAGTCACGTAGTTTTCATAATATTGCAGCGTACGAGTTGAAATTATTACTTAGAACTTTAGAAGTTGCCTGACTTTATCGCGACGTTGCATCGATGGGATAATTTTGAAACGAATTTCAAACTCCTTGGTAAACTGAGTCAGAGCAGGCTTGAAAGTAATTGCAATCCTGATTTTGATGATAACGGGAATTCCTTCGATGTTTTAGTAAGTGATTTTATTGCTTTAAGTGTGTTCCTTCTAAATAGACAGTGTATTTAAAAGAAATACGGCAATGGTCTTTTAATTTTCGTGTAAAAACGTAAACGATCATACAAGCACCAGCTTCATCAGTGTAAAACTAAAATTTCTTGTAAAAATAAAGACAACCAAAGCAATGTCAATTGATATTTCGCGAAGAATCACCAAACGATCATTATTTTACCGAAAGCTTCTATTGAAAGCTCAATGTACTGTGTCTTTTTACTTAAGCTACGATAACAAGACAAAAATAAAATCTTAATTAATAAGCAGGGATAAAACATTTTCCATAAGTAGCTTCGAAACTGACTTCCTCAAAAAATATCCTCAAGAAATTCGAGATAAAGGTATCAAATTAATTTTTAACAAAGCGCGGATCTCGCATTTTTCTTTTGTGGCAACATTACAATGAAAATTCGTTTTGAAATTCGAATATGGCGCCCTATGGTACGCGGGCGAAAATATAATGATTTATTTATGTCAATGGCCTGTATCCGAGAGCGGTGTTTTCTTACTCAAATTGGTTATTGTTCGGCGTAAAGTTCTTTTATTAAGGTTTGTTAGTAAAAAGAGCAGGAGGGGGTTTTAGAGTATAATAAGGATGTTTTTATGAAAACAATTTCTTGTCATAATGGTCGTAAGGCGAATTTTTACCTTGCATTTGTTTATTTTTTGCGAGTGAACATGAATTTTCTTAAAACAAAGACATTGGCAGCGTCTAGACGTGGCCATGTGTGAAATAACCTGGCGAATTGTACAGCCACTAATAAACGTTAAACGTAGAACGTAAAACTAATAGTGAACGTCACTCTGTCGTAAAGCGTGTTATTAACGAATAAGAGCCTCAGTGTGCGTTTCCAGTGTTACCAGTTATAAGTAATAAGGCATATTTTTTTTTGTTTAAAAAAAAATTGTATTATACGGTAATAAGCTGAGCTACTTTAAAAATTATTGGTTTTTCTTCGAGATACCTAATCCAAAATGCATTATTTCATAACCTGTTCAAGGAATCTCGTCAATCACGATTGTTTGGGTTTGACTGCTTAACCTGGTTGCCTATCTACAGTGCAGACGTAAGCAAATTAAGCTTTGTTTACGTCTCCTGTGTGCTGCGCAGTGCAGGAACGATGGCAATAGAATTTTAGATGATAAGTTCTGGAGTTTCTGTTTTTGGTGACCTAACCAGAAGACGCATCGTTTATAGATCCACCACACCACCACCGCACCTAGAGTCTCGGTAAACCGATGACCTGGTTAAGGCTACGGGAATCCAGTGAATATGGCAACGCTTGGGGATGGCCGAATACCCAGCAGTGGAACATCTATCGGCTAAAATGATAATGATTATGAAATGTACACCATAAATCTCAAAAAGTTACCTAGGATTAATTTTGATTGAGATCGTACAGTGGACACACACAACTCATTCGTTCTCAAAAGACCAAAGATGAGCTGCCAACTTCTTTAATGCATCACAACATGCTGTCTAATTTCACGTGTTTATTCTGTTTCTTTTACTCACACTAAACTAAACTAAAGAATAGAATAGAATAGAAAACATTTATTCGACATAGACACAACATCAAATTTCACAAAGTAACAGAGAAGAATAGTAAAAAAAGTACAAACAAGGTTTAAGAATTATTGCGCCCTGCGTGCTCATACCGAAAGGGTTACCAACTTAGCATTTGGCGTCAGACACCCAGCTCTGATTTTCAGTTGGGACCCCGCTAATGACACACGGACGTGGGTAAATAAAATAGATATTTGAAATAATATCAGTCATAGATCAGGGAAAGCACTTAACAGTTCAAGAGCAATCTCTATCCATCGTGTTATAATTCGTATGCTAATTGCGATAGGGATTAATTTCATTTGACATCTGATACGCGAAATGGTAGGTATACAGATAACGGATGAAACGGTTTTCCTGTAGTATGAATATTAATGAGAATAGTTCTAGACGAGTTAATTATTCAATGAGTAGAGCTAGACGGAGGTAAATGTAAGAAATATCTGTGGATGTTGAAATTTCTGAATACGTTACGATTAGGTACTAGGATATCAGAAGTGGTAGGAGAATTGTTAATATTTAAGAAAAATGTGTAGTGAGTCCGGCAACGAAAGAAAAGAAATATATTCCGTTCTATACATATTAAATATTCAATGAACAAAGAAATGAAAAATGATGCAGTTACCATCACAGATTAAAAGTCGATTCCCCAATGGTTCATCAATTGTCATCTGACAAAGGAACAGATAGATAAGCACTCCACATCTTCTCAAACAAAGAAGAAATTACCACTGATTGAATTTAAAAATCTTAGCCGTTTGATTCGTTTTACAATTTGAGACGATCAAAAATAATGACTGCAATCACTTTTATGCAAATCAAGCATTGAATGCTTGATTTGCTATCAAAAGCTGAGCTAAAATCCAAACTAAACTCCACTAACACTACATACTTTGTTTGGTCCATAACACTTTGAAACAAGATCATATTGTGATTATTGCTCTTAAGGGGGCCGTGGAATAAAACCTCTCAATCCGGGCAATAAGGCTTTACAAGCTTTACTTGTGTAATGGTCAACTTAGGAAGATATAAATGAGTTCTCCGTGACTAGCAAATGGCTATGGAGGAACGAAAACAAAAGTAACTGAGATGGATCGCAGTGGTTATAAATTTATGGAACCAGTGTTAAATAGGGTCGCATCGTTCTACATATTTTTACCGACTTCAAAAAAAAGGAGGTAATCAATTTGATACATATGTATGTAATATTGTCGGCAATCGTTTGATTACTCATGTTTCGAAAGGATTTTATAAAAAGTCGGTTGTTGATACAAGATAATAATGACAGACGGAAAAATGAAGCAACATTGCGGAGTGCTACTGGTGGAAAGCAAAATGTATGAAAGGGCTGTTCAACTAAAATTTGCTATATCGAATAACGGTTTATCTGCCATTCAACTGAAATTTTAGGACAGGAATAACGGCTTTAGCTCCGATTCTTTATTTTTGTGTACAACTTAAATGAAGTTCTAAAAAATACTATGGCAAATGTGATGTCGGATCTTAAAATATGTTTGAGAATTATGTACTAACATCGTATTGTCTTAAGCGCCATTTTTTGGCTGTGCTAAGAATTGTACGAAACCGGAAACTCAGCTCATACGACGTAGAAAAAAACGCTGAATCCGAATATCGACATGGTTGGCGTATTGTTTGAGCGTTCGGCTGCTGCGCTGCGTGCCGCAAGTTGATGCTTGCACGATATATTTCGTCCAGATTGTATGGCCTTCAGATAGTTGTTCCGGATCTGGGTGTCTTGTATATGTGAGTTTAAATATTTGTAAACGTACCCAAGATACAGAGAGAAATTCCTAGTGTAACGTGGTGTGTACGTTTATAAAAAATATAATGTATTGAACTCAATATCGTCCAAAAAATCGCTTCAAACATATAGCCTTTTAACCCTCGATATGGCTAAGAGAAGTAGACTATTAAGACTACGGTGAATACAGATGTATAGCAGAAGAAGGATACATACTGCGCCGACCACTAATGTATAATGACAGGAGGATAATCTTTTGTTGTTCCTATCTATTTGTAAATAAAAGGCAAAAGTGATTGACTGATGTATCAACGCACAGGCCAAACCCTTAGAGCTAGAAACTTAAAATTTCACACACGTATTCCTCTTATGACGTAAGCATCCACTAACGAAGGATTTTTCAAAATTCAAACCCCAAGGGAGTGAAATAGGGGATAAAAATAAATAATATTATAAAGAGATAAAGGTTGTAGGGGGTAATCTCTGGATCTACTGAACCGATTTAAATGAAATTTGGCATGGAGATAGTTTGAGATCTTGCGAAGGATATAGGTATTTCCTTGGGATAATAAAACACTTTTTACGCGGGCGAAGCCGCGGGCAGAAGCTAGTTAACTACAATGAGAGTTGAATGTTTGTTTTTGTTTTGTTTTCGTATTTTAACTGAACTGAAAGTATGTTAAATATGTCTATCAGTCTTAGTCTAAGATTTAAGGTACTAATATGAAAACACAACTAAGGTATTTATTATTTTAGCATAATCCAATCTCAGACCGTTTTACACGCAAAATTATTCGATGTGACTTTTATATTTAGGAATCCGATGTCGAAAATTTTGGCGTAAATGATTATTATAAAATGCAATAGAATAAAATAATTGACAAGCCTTTTTCTAATACGCGAAATTAAAATGTGGACATTAATTTCTTTTATATTTTGCACGGCTTTTTTTGCGTGTAGCTGAATTTTCTCTTAAAAACTATTATTTTTACCAGCACAAGTACCTACGGCCAACCCATAACAAAATCCTAGGGGTCACAGCTTCAATATAAACATGTCCTGAAACACGGACTACCGTAGAGGTATTTTCAGTTGGTCGATGTTTTTTTGTGGCTGGCAACAATGTGCGGAACTCTGTTGGTTTAGACACACCTTTTTGTTATCCCGGCTGCGAATATGGCGGCAAAAAAGTTATTTTTGGAATTCCATAGTACGTGAGTATGCTTATATTAGGATGAAAAATACATAGTAGGTATATTTAAATAATGTTTTAACGTCACTATTAATGTACTTGTATTAAAATACTTCTCTGTGCTTATCTATACTATAATAATATTAAAAGAGGAAAGATTTGTATTTTTGTATGTAACGAATAAACTTAGAAACTACTAGACCGATTTCAAAAATTCTTTCACCGTTGGGTAGCTACACTATCCCCGGGTGACATAGGCCGCTATTTATCCCTGTATTCCCACGGGATCGGGAACTACGCGGGTGAAACCGCGAGGCGTCCGCTAGTTTTCTTATAAATTCAATTAAGGCCAAATCAATACGCCTAGCCTTTTCTCAATTATATTGGGGTCGGCTGCCAATCTTACTGGATTCAGCTGAGTACCAGTGTTTTAGATGGAGCGACTGCATATCTGACCTCCACAACCCAGTAACTGGGTAACACGATATCCCTTCGCAAGACTGGTGGCAGATCTCAAACTTCTAACGACCCGTAACGACTGGAAAGATCTTCAAATGACAACAATGCTTTCCGAGGCACGGAGGAATCTCGGTATGTTGAAACGGTCACCCATCGGACCGACGTCGTCAAGCGTTGCTTAACCTTGAAGATCGACCCATGCGGCTGTTTTTATTTAGCCACGAGCTCCTCCAATTATGGCCAAATAATTCCATTTATTTAATAATAATGCGATTGTGCTTACCCACTAGTGACTTGGAAAATTTGTGACTGTTGGGAAATAATTTTCCACAATAATTTTCGCGCTAGCAAAAATTTAATCGAAGGCGGTCTCTATACAGTCCATCAATTTATTGTAAAGTACTTTCAGTAACTTAATACCGATTATAAATGGTACGGAACAACCAAAATAAACGAAGCATAAAATACCTGGACTGCGATGCAACGCTTTTTTTTAATCCCTCCAACTAATTTTGAGTATGTACCATATTGGAAAGCCTACGACATGTACCTACATGCGTGTCAACAGATTTTTCGTAGGTACGCGTCGGAACGGCGTACAAAAGCTTTCATACCGAATTGTAAAAGGAATGATTGAAATCAGTTCTACGAACTTTCCCTTATTTCTGATTGAAATATCTTAATTGTTAATTTACTCGTTATAAAAAACGAAATTCACTAGATCTTTTTAATCAGATTTTTGCGTAATTTATATGGCTTTTCATTAGATCATCGTAATAAAACATCTAAAGATCAGCGCTCGAAAACTTAACCAAGATTAGGCAGCTCGACGGTTTCTTTCAAATTTTTATTCAATATTTTCTAACTTACGTGTTCGAACCCAGGCAGGCGCTTTACTTCGCGTAAATTATTTCATTACCTTAGCTCTAAAAACGGTGAAGGAGAACACCGTGAGGAAGCATGTCCAAAAATCAAAAATTGGAAGATGTCTGGCTTAAAGCACATTCCCTCTCTCACAGAGAGGGTAACATTAAAAGGATGATAATGATTTTCTACAGGTTTATTCTCCAAGATCGATACAATTTCATTAAAAAAAAGGGTACAATTCCTAATTCGTCTGACACCTAATAAAGCATCTCTAATTACTTAATCAGGGGACAAACGAATGGTTTGCAAATGACATGAATAACTTAGGGGAAAAAGAGGGTAGAATACTTTCTCAGTAGTGTCGGGACATAATCGAAATGAAATCGCCAACCCGTCTAGAGCACCACGATTGCTCAATCGCTCGTTAGTGCTCGAGCCTTCTCTGTAGGAGAAGATGCCCTTGCCTTGCAGTGGGACAATTACAGATTGGTATTAATATAAGCACAAGCTAAGCTTTCTTAGTAGGCGGTAGTACAACATACTTCGTATCTGATTACCGCCTACCTTTGTCTAATAATAATTTACAAATTCATTCTTCCTCAAGATTTTCTTTCAAAACAGTTCCACCACAAAACTTTCAAGACATAATCTCCTCGAAAATAATCACACACCTATATCAAAACTTAGCGTATGTTTATAGTGCATTAGAGACCGCCACCGTCGCCGACAGATGGCGCTGGCGTCGCCTAACACTAATGACGTCGCCCGCACTAAATAATTTTTACGACTACCCGCGAGACGCGATCTGCCACGAGCGCAGATTCTCCGCACTATTTATAATGTTTTTAATGTTGTCATAGAATGCAACAGACACTTTTAAGATTTTATTTATGAATATTGGTTTAGACGCGAGGGTTTTAGGTGAACGAAAATAGTTTTAAATGTTACGGGTGGTTTTTCGATTATAAACTGAAGTTTTTATTTTTATAGTCGACAATGACAAACCTGATGATCTATTCATTGGTCATCTAAATATCCTTAAATTAAAAAAAAAAACTAATAACCGGTTAATCCTCTCCTTTTTGTGCTTATTGTCTTCTAGATTATTTGTCCTAACAATATTTTATACCTACTATTTCTGTTAATTTTATGTTGTAGCTGAACTCTGAATATTAGAGTTGATTGAGTCATGTGTGTTTGAGTCAGCGATGATTCATAACGTAATTAGTTTATCAAGCATGAAACAAAACGAAATCTAATTATAGTAATTACAGTTGAATGTTACGTTTTTGATAAGAATTCTCAGAACTTTTTTTATGGCTTGTATGTTTTTTTTTCGTTTTCATTTTCACATTAGTTACATAAAACTTGCCTTTATTCTACACATAATTAGATACTATTTTGTAGGTATGAGTAAAATGTACATATATAAAGTAGTACCTACCTAGTAATTTTACATAAGTATAATTGTCGGCACGTAACTTGTCAAGATTCGTTAGATGCGCACAAGTCATTTTTTAGGTATCTTTGGTTACCAAGCGGGACGCGGGGAACGTTTAGCACCGTTCCGAGCACGCGATTGGTTGGTCAGTTGACACAAACACGGTAAAACTATCTAACAGTATTCTATCTTCATAGAAACGGTCGGAACGCGAGTCATACCTACGCGTCTCGAGTTCAGCCAAAACTCGGTACACTACAGTCGCAAACAGTCACGAACTGTGTGATGGTTTTGTAAGCAGTACGCGAGCGATTTGTGATTACTTGATTGAAATAAATACAAATACTTACTTAATATGGCAGGGAGCAATTATACACTATATTGTACTGTGTTTGGTTGCTTGAATTCTTCTATAACGCACCCAGAGATAACAATTTTTAATTACGTGGCACCTCCGAAAGGCAAAACTATAAAAAAATATAGAACCTAACTTACTAGTACGTAATTTGTTTATTTTTTAACAGGTAGATATTTCGCTTTTCCACCGAGGAAAATACCTCCAGGTATTATAAATATATTAATAAATAAATAATTGGATAGGGTGATAAAGTGACACACGAGTGACCTACCTACGCTCGCATAAAAAGAACTAGTAGATTAGAGAAAAGAATCTGAGTTATTTACAATCACAAAACTAGAAAGAAACTCAAGTAGGTAGAGGCGGGTAGCCCTAACGGGTGTTTAGATGACGCCAGCTTGTAGGCACTTATTTCAAGGACACGGCCGAGTCAGAATACTGTTAGATATCTTTACCGTGACACAAGGATCGACTGACCAATCGCGTCGCGTCCACGTGCCGTTCGCTCTATATGATGTTCGCGCGCTATGCGCGAACTTACCCCCACTACGCCAAAACCTTGCCAAGTTACATGCCGAGGACTATACATAAAACTCACGCTCTTTCCCCATCACATCACATCATCAGCCTATTAATGTTCCCACTGCTGGGACACAGGCCTCCTCTCTGTGAGAGGGAATGGGCCGTAATCCACCACGCGGGCCCAGTGCGGGTTGGTGGATGTCACATGTCTTCGAATTTTTGGTTCTAGGACATGTCGGTTTCCTCACGATGTTTTCCTTCACCGTTTTGTGAGCAGTGGTGATGAAATAATTTACACAAAGTAAAGCGCCTGCCTGGGTTCGAACCCACGACCTACAACTTGTAAGTCACGGCCGATACCACTGGGCCACCACTGCTCTTTCCCCATAGGTGTAAACAATCCCACCTGCTACGATCCTTACATACTCATTTTGCTTCGTTTATGGTGCATCCACACTACACAGAGTTTCATCAACTTCTTCAGAATTTTGTCTGTGCAACACAGCAGTACAGATAAATGTCGGTGTTAATGTACGTCAAGTCTGTGTAGTGTGAACACTTTGGACGCACTATTACGTTCATACAGGATGTTCGTTCTTGGAGTCTTTAAGTCAAGAGTGAATAGGTTATTTCTAGGCATTACTAACAGGTGAGAGCGGCGTTCAAGCGCGAGCCTATAAGAAAAAAAAATACATCTGGCCATACACGCACTTTAAAATTTTAAAGCTTTTAATGTAACTCAAGCACTTATGACACGCAGAGCTACGCAAAAATATATTTTGACCATTTTCATATTACATACCGTACACAAATATTGCGCCATATTAACATTAGTTACATTCACAGTGCACCTGCAAATAGAGCCACAACTTTGTTTATAGTTTACTGCAATATGAACTTCAGAGCATAATATTAAAATATTTTAATCGTCCCTTATCCCAGGTGTGAACTAAAGGTCTAAACTAACACACAGCTTAGTCGTAAACTGTGTTAATAAAAGTAGGACAGCTGGGACTAACATGAACTGAGTTGGTCTTGCGAGTATTTTCTGACCATTTTATGATGTTTGTCATAGTTATTATGATGAATACCTAATACATACCATAAATAAACTGAAATTGTTTTAAATGATCAAATAAGTTTTAGCTAGATAGATAACTGATTTACAACCGACTTCAAAAAAGGAGGAGGTTCTCAATTAGACTGTATGTTTTTTTTGTTATGTTTGTTACGCGATTAGTCCGCCAACGGTACCAAATCTAAAAAGAGAAAAATAAAAACTTTTTAACAAAAAAGTTAAACTGACTTCCATAACAAAACAAAAATCTTTTCAGAAGTCGGTGTCTAATACCTATTTAAAAAAACTCAAACGCTTCCTACATCATTTGACAACTAGCTTCTGTCAGCGTCTTCGCCCGCGTTTAAAGTTTTTTTTTTTTATCCCAAGGGAACATTATACCGAGATGAAAAGTAGCCAATGTGCTATTCCAGACGTCCAGCCGTTCTGGCGTGTTGAGAAACAAACACACATCCATCTAAACTTTCACAATTATAATATTAGTAAGATAAACAACAGATTTTTGCTGCTTTACTTAAATCAGTAACCGACCATAAGCTTCATATTTATTTATTTTATATTTAAAATAAACACGTAACCAACTATTGATCTAAATATATACATGATATGATAATTCATTTATGTTTTTATATAAATTTCATCACAAGCAAAGTACAAAATGACACAAGTAATCAAATTCTTTACCTTTTATAATAGTCACTTTCTACGCCTCGTAGACCCGTTTAAACTAAATTGGTCACCAAAATTTCGTAGCTCATTCTTTCGTCACCTCGTAGCATGCGTCGTAGCACCGTAGACCCGAAGATAAAGTTTAACGATTTTAGAATGGTCACCACTAATGACACAGTATCACTCAGTTTCTATCAAATGATCCAATCCAATTCTTATTATTATCACAGCAGTTAAAGCGCGCACGATAATTAGTCACATTTAATTTCGCAATGATTTTTATTTCAGAATCTGTACGTGTAGTAAATTTTAATAGTATTTGTCACCAATATCTCGTAAACCCGTTGGTCACCTCGTAGCACGTCCCTGTTCGTCACATCGTGGCACGTCCCTGTTCGTCACATCGTGGCACCGTAGACCCGCAGATAAAGTTTAACGATAATTAGAATGGGCTTCACTAAGGACATGAGTATCTATCTGATTGTGACACGTTTTTGTTGTTAAATCGCCGTAAGACGTTTCGTGATCATGAGAGATTGGGTTTTATTTTATTGTTATCTAAGGGAGATTATAGGTAGATGTATGTATGTTGTTAGGTGGTTATGTACAGTCAAGGGTCAAAAGTGCAGTCTTACTGTCCCAACACTCAAATAGCTAGTTTTTGTAGAAGAAGTTAAATTATCCACAAATGATTTAATATATTGCATAGAAATTAAAGTATAGATTATGCCTACAAACCGTGAAAATATTCGCTGCTGGTTTGGTAGAGTGTGACTGCACTTTTGACCCCTAACTGTACATAATATGTGCTTTTTGTCACTAGGTAAATGTAGGTACGATAGTAACAATTAATGTGTATTTTCTTAAATAAACATTATTAGGTGGCGATCCCAATGACTTACTTGTCTTAAGATCCTATGACCCCTAGTTGGGGCAGAGGGCTTCCGCAGTAGTCCTCCATCGGGACCGGTCATAGGCTTCGCGATTCACCTCGCTCCACCGCTGCTTGATTTGGCGGTCGATCGAGGTCTCGTGGCATCGCCAACAATCCCATTGATAGCTACATATAAACTAGCAGTTTTAGTAGTTCAAGAAGAATTAAACTGCAATAAAATCTACAAGAGGGAAGACGCAGCGTTGGAAGGTCGTCCTCTAGGTGGAGCGACGACCGGCGTCCGGTGTATGCGAAACGTAAAGGATCGATCAGTGTGGCGACGCCTGGGGGAGGCCTATGTCCAGCATTGGACGTCTTTCGGCAGAAATGATGATGATGATGATGATGATAAAATCTACAAGGTTAGACAGAAATGGCAATATAGTTCACTAGTTTAGGAGTTGAGTAAACTACCTATTAGTCCTCGATTGTACCGCAGCCTAATTTTACTTGTGTATTCTGAACCTTATGTATGCTGAAAGACCCTAATTAGATCTGATAAGTTAGGTTAATTAAGATTGTTTATTTAAGAACCATGGAAAGTTTTTCTTTTAGGTATCAACAAATAAGCTTGCTTTTTGATTATGTTTCAAAGATCATTAAAATATTGATCAACACGCAAAACAACTCAAATAAAAGCAGGAACATCGAGCAAAATTTTTGCCGTTTCAATTTAATTCGGTAATCTGGGTTCGGTACTGGCGCAATGAAACTGTAATTAAAGGAATAATATCGTGTCGGAGTCGCCTCAAGCACCATAAGACTGCATACGGGAGCGACTGCTGGTATATCAGAGAGTAGTTAGGTAATGGAGACCGTACATCTATGACTCGTTTTGTCTGATCCACAGGAACCGTGAAAATTTTCGGGTTACAAAATAAACTATAATAATCAGAGATTAGTAAAACAAACATGTAACTGTTCAGCTCGTTTAATTTAGTGAGTATCAAATAGCTTACAAAAGCCAACTTTACACATGGAGTGTATCTTCAAAATGAAACGTAATGCAATGGGCAAGGTACAGGTCACAGGATACTAATTCGTATGACTTTGTATATTTCAAGGGATTGTTACAAATAGTCTTTTATGGGTAAAAGGTTGCGACTAAAACTTGCACCTAATGTTTCACTAGTTCGCGTTAAGCGTCATCCAATCGACACCGGCTATCGCTGAAAAACAGTGCTGTGGCTCTGTAAGGCACGTGAAGTTCAGTATTATGCTGACCGATGACAGTTTTGCGTGGTTATGACGCATACTTTGTTGTATTCGTATTTATGTTACTCATTTCTTTTGTTTTTTAAGGTATGCCTGGCGCAAATAATCTCTTTGTCACTTTCTTTCTTACAATCTCCTTATATGGCCCCTTTAATAAAATATATGTTTCGCCAATCTCAAATCATGATTACACAAACCCAATACAGTTCCCATTATATTTATAATCACAATATTCTTGCAGACTTAATCACGCTGTTCATCAATATTATCACTCTATTTCATCTCTACTCTGTGGCGTGAGTGCAGTTCCGAGATAATCGCTGCAATAACAACAATTCTTGAGATCTAATTACAGCGAATCCGAATACCGAGACACCATACACCAGTTTTAAAGCTCGTTTAGACAACTGTTTTGGAAGTTTGGGTCCAAGATGGCGTTTGCAAATATGCATTTACCTTTTTATCTTCCTCATTGCAAAAGACAGAATTTTATTTATGTAAAATTAAATATTTTAAGCTTAAATCTTTTAATATTTTTAACCGATTTTACGGGTAAAATAATAAAAGATTTAGCTATAGCAACAGAGGGCTCAAACATAAAACCGTGAGTTGATGCGATGCGAATTCGCAACGCAAAAAATAGCTAAGCAAAATCAAGCAACAATCTCATAGATTTTTACGATGCGACGTCGTACCGCAGTTTTGTGTTTGGGCCCTTAGGCAGGCTTCTCAAGTATGGAGTTTTTAGATAAACTAAAAGATTCGTAGTCTTTCGAAAACAAGTCCGTAGCCAATTTGTCCCTTTCATAAGCAAAATATTTATTGTGTGCCATGCATTTCCTAAATTCCTAAAGAACTAATCAAATATTATTTTTACTGAACACTACCATATTTAAAATAATGAACCTTTTTTTGATATACCGAAACATCAATCACGCTACTTATTTTTTGCCCCCAATAATTTCAGCTAATGTTAACACCTAAAAAACGTTCCACTTCTAATAACGTTACGTAACAAAACAAATTATCTATGAATCATCATGAGTTACCCTTGAACCCGTCAGTCAACTGTCTGTCTGCAGTCTGTTAACCTATCATTAACTAATCTATGATTAACTTTAACTAGTTTACGGCATGGTAATTATTGCTAACAGACCGAGCTGTTAAGTAACGAAGGTTAGTTTTAGTAGCCGTCTTTTTTAGGTTTAATATTTTAAATTGGGTTCTCATGTGAATCGATTTACAGATCAATTTTAGACACTGTATAAAAATATTGAATTTATTATATAAAGAAAGAAGAATATTACATACATACAAACATACATACACACCATTTCTCTTTTTTGTTTTTAGAAACTTCATGCATGCAGTATGAATGAAGTTTCTAAAAACAAAAAATTAAATGGTGTGTATGTATGTAAAACTACCACGGGGAGATAGTGCAGTTATGTGGGACTCCAACACACTAAAACTCCACGGTGTCCTCATATGCCGCTTATGGCGCGAATACGGGCACGCGTAGGCACTCACCGCGAACCCGTCGCGGCTGTCCGTCACCGGACCCTCCTCTGGAGAGTTCCTCCCATCACCGGCGCACCAGAACACACTGTACGCCGTGACCACCCCAGGGACCAAACCAGCACATGGACACGTCAAAGTCAATAGCCCTAACACCTACCATTTTTCGACCGTACTATAGCGGCGATATATATAACAGGGAAAGCGGCCAACGCTATACCGACATTCCACCTCCCCTGTGGCCCACCGCGTCCGCCATCAGACGGTGGCGACCCCGTTCAGGCCGCGAAAGGTAGGTATTACGGCACGCCGCAATACCGGCAGTCCTCTCCCGCCGCGGCCTCCAACCCTCAGTCACGATATCGTATGGGTATTGGAGGCCCCATACGACATCGCTGCCCGCCACAGTTGCGATGTCGCCCAGGCGGCACCGCAATCTACTTGTTCGCCGCTTCATCGTCGGCTCATCGGCAAAAGCCCTGACGAGCTTCCCTTTCTCGGGTTCCTCTTCGCTTAACCGTGGGTGACCAAGCCACGGAAACTAAGTCCCCCCGCCTCGCCTATGCGGGAACCCACCGGGGAGGATACATACATACCTACAAGATACGTGCGAAAAACATAACTCTTTTCAATTTCCATGCAGTCGGGTAAAAACTTTCACGTCGAACGGTGGTTTTTCTTTGGGTCATGTTCGGTAAACCAATACTCGTAACGCTTTGGACCAATTTATCCTTCGTGCTCTTATTTAAATATTTCAAGCACAAACATAACCTTATATCACGCATCGCATGTAATCCCTGAAATGTTAGGCAGAGCTTAAGGTGATTAACGAGAAATGCCAAATTTGCGTCAAAATTTAACGCCGTTGGTAGGTAATTTTTAAAAAGTCTACCAGACTATGTATAACCACCAATACACATGTTAGACGCCTTTACATATTGCTTATCAGTACACATATCGCTATAGTCGTAAATTATTACCTTTTAATGAATACCCTGAAGCGTCTAGCAAGTTTTTATCGGTTCATCCACACGTAAGGATCGTGCCTTATGATTAAACAAGTTGGTTCAAGTTAAAAGTACCATTAAGGAAATCAAAATCACTCGGTTCATTGGCTCTGATTATACGCTGGTTGTTGTTAAACGACGTTTATGTGAAAATTTAAGTGATTTGGATAGTTCTATATTATTTAATAATTTATACCTAATAGATATATTAGAGTGCTGTGGTTGCTTATTGGTATCGGCTGCGACTTATAAGTTGTTGTGTGGGTTCAAACCCAGGCACGCGCTTTTCTTTGTGTAAATTATTTCACCACAACTGCTCTAAAAACGGTGGAGGAAAATTTCGTGAGGAAACCGGCATTTTCTAGAAACAAAAAATTCGAATACATGTGACTTATATCCACAACCCGCATTGGACCTCGCGTGGCGGATTTCGGCCCATTCCTTCTCACAGAGAGGAGGCCTGTTTCCCAGCAGTGGGACTATTAAAAAGGATAATGATGATGATGAATAGATATATTATTTTTCACGGTGCTATCCAACTGCTGCCAATTGTAAAGATTTCTTTCCGGGTTGAGTTTTTTACCTAGACAGGTTAGTATAAATCTCATTTAACAATCTCATTAACTTTTAATTAGGAAAGCTAAGCTAGGCTAACGTTAAGGTTTTCCCCAGAGCCTTAGCTTCGCCTAGTACCAAAATGGCCTTTTGGAATTGAATCAGTACTTTCCAGATCCAGACCCTTAAAATTATAAGTACCTATAGAGACACAAACACCTTGACAACATATCAAAATTACATAGATCTAAATTACAGCCAAAAAACTAAACATCCAGATCCAACTAACAGTTAACATAGAACTGTCTGGACATTTTCAATTAAATGATGGAGGGTAGTTTCAAAAGAACTAATTCGGTCTGCAAGTTGATCCAGGCAGGCCCATTAGAATGATTGCTGGCCCAACGGACGGACGACGCTGATGCAAACTGAAGTATAACAGGCACTCTTAACAGATTGAATTTTATATACGACTCATAGACATGTTTGGTTGGCTGTAACTAAGTTATATGTCTGGCGTACGTCACTACTTGCGCTATGGTGAGATTATTGGATTGATGAATTAAAAGTGGAGGTTATTATGAAATTTTGTTTTTGTTGTGATAAATAAAAAATATTAATATTGTGTTATGTCTTGGTGGCCCAGTGGCTGAGACCTCGCCTCTCGTGCTTGAGGTCGTGGGTTCAAATCCGAGCAAGTAACAATGTGACTTTTTTAAAATACATAATTTACTTTCTAAGTTTATCTTGGATAACGCTAAAAACCTTTGATCAACAATTGTTGATCGAAGCTAAATCGGTCCAGCCATTTCAGAGATTAGCCGGAACAAACAGACAGACAGATAGACAAAAATTGTAAAAATGTTATTTTGGTGTTTGTACCGTATATACGAGTATAATCATAAACATGTAGTAAAAAACGGTTATTTCAATATTAAAAACAGACACTCCAATTTTATTTATATGTTAGATGTTAGATAATTTTGAAATCGCCAAACCGTCTTGAGCAAGCGTGGTGGTCTATGTTTGTGTCTTCTCTGTATGAGAAGAGGCCTACGCCCTACAGTGTGATAGTTACAGGCTCGTATTATTATGAAGATAATTATGGTGATGCATAAAAAAAATTCACAAATAATAAACCGACGTCTAAAGCAAAACCCTAAAAATTGCAAAAATAACTTTTGTTTCGGAAGTGGGTGTTTTGGTACCTCTTATTTTTATCGTTTTTCTGTTTTTAGTTTTAATACCCTATAATTAAAAAGTGAGCAAGTTTTATAGTAAGGTATCTAAAGGATTGACAAAATACTCATAATAACTGAATTTACACATTCGTGCTGTTTGTCGTTAAGGAGTTCGGTTGTATGTTCCGTATCTTGAAAACTCCTAAACCCATTTTGATGAAACTTGCACTGACCCCTAAGTTAAGAGATACTTAATCCATGAATGATCAAAATGCGACAATTAGTTTCGGAGAAATGCTTGGACAAACATACATTTAAATTTGGCTTAAACTTAATAAATTTGGCACACATGTTAATAAGCCAATATAGAGTAACATGTTTCAATTCCAACAAAATTGCATACATATGTATCTAATTGATTACCTTCTAGATCTATTGATGTAGACATAAAATTTTATAGCTTGTGCAATCATAGTTGAGTAAAAATAACTTCCCATTTGTTGTCCTCAGTTGATGCCCAATGTATCAACTGAGGACAACAAATGGGAAGTTATATTTTCGCAACACATTATTTAAAAGTTACATTTAAAAATGGAATTAAAGATGGTAATAAGATTGCATTTTGCAGTCAACATTTAAATAACACAAACCACAATTCTAAACCAGTAATATTGCGAGCACTAGACTTTTACATACATGCAAGCAATTTCAGCGACAAACGAAACGCGAACGTTTGTAGCACATTTTTATACAACGTAAATAAAATTACAATTTTCAATTCAGAATCGTTATAACGCGATGCAGTACGTACGTTTAAATTTGTGAAGACTTGAGGAGAGCAGTCGACAACATTCGGTCGGTCCCCAAGCACTCGGCAAAGAGGTGTTAACATGCATTTTATACCGCGGGAGCCCTTATCAAGTCTCTACGTTCTCGCCGCCGGCGTCGTCAAGCTTCGGAATATTTACTTTTGAAAGGCCGCTTTCAACTTTACGCGGCCATATTCCACGTGAAAATTGAAAAAGTTTATGTTACGACGTTACGACCGTTTTTTTAACATCTTTGAGGCACTTGTACCACTGCCGGCGACGAAGCGATTAGCTTTCGACTATTTTCTCGCTGAAGAAACGAACAAAAGATAATATAAGATTCCGTGTCAATAAAAGAGACACATAAAGTTAGTTGATCGCTGGCTGTTCCACTGCCAGCGAGTACTCTCTCACCACAAGTTAGTCGCACGACAAGAGCTATCAAAGTTATAATTGCTCAGCGATGCTCGCTTGCTCGCTTGGCGGTCAGAACTCACGCCAAGAGACCAACCAGCAGTGGTCATTTCTAGATTGGTGGGAATAATCACCCATCGCACATAAACACTCGCTCATAGCCGAGCGGTAAAACTATCGTTACTACACACTCGCTACTCGCCAAGTCATTTTTAGTTTCTAGCTTTACTCGCTACTCGCTGATCGTCGGCGGTGGGACAAGTGCCTAAATACGGAGTTTAATTGATGTACCCCAGACTGTTACCCTACCAAGTGTTGTGCATTCATGAAAAAGTATAAAATGTTCGTCCGTAATTACACTCTATGAATTTAATTATTAGTATTCTAATTATGCGTTTAGTAGAAGGGAGGTTTTTAGTGTTTGGTTCAAGCTTGCTTTTTTTGTAGTACGTTGCTTTTTAAAGAGTCTGAACCGTCAAGATTTTGTAATTAGTGATGATTAACTTTTCCTACTATTTTAATTAGTTGAGGATTTGTTAGTTTGTCTTTACAGACTACTTATTTATTTACCTTTAGTCCATTCCTCAACGTGGCAATGCTGAAAGGTTCTGAGTTATTTTTCTATTGACAGCGATGTGGACGAATTTTTTTATGCCCAATGTTTTATTCCTCTCTCCTTTCTATACGCGCTTTTAGATTATTTAGATTGTTATTATTAGTTTGTATACAATACGTTATTTATTAGTCCATATTTCTTTTTTAATTATTATATTCTGTTGTATATAATACCCAGAAAATTAACAAGTTCTTATAAAATTTAATTCTTCTATCACCAACATATATCAGCCTACTAGAGTCAGTAGATAATTAATTGGAATCTGCTATCCATGGCAGTCTATCCTGTTTAAACTTATCAACTTTTAGTTTCGCCAGATTCTAAGTTAAACTAAACATTAAACAAAGACCAAAACATTGTGGCAACTGCATGCGAACTATTATAGGAAAAATAGTGAAAGGTAATATGACCATTACAACAATTTTCAGGGCGGAGCTGAAACGCATCACCAGACGCGTTCTCTCGTAAAAATGAAATATTATAACCGCGTTCACTGAATTTAAAAAATCGTCTTGCTTCAAACTACAGAATATGAGCACTAAATCATATCGGAAACCGAATAGTTTGTCTTTCATATTTAAAATACCTTACTTTTAACTCGGTAATTCTGGGAATAAGTGGCTTTGTTTTTGTTTGGTTTAATAGTGGGTGTGGTTGTTACGGTCCGCAATTATTTCGGCTTAATACATGCAGATTTTTATCTTTTATAATTTTCTCTCTTTAAGTAGAATGAAAACTGCGACTTTTTATTTATTCACAGTAGTTTCGCGTTTGACCACTATCTCGCTCTGAGGCCTTAGTGCGAGTTTTAACTCACGCTCAATCGCGTTAATGTAAACGTCAATTTGTATTGAAATTGGATAAGCGCCGTCCGGGGACGGTTAGGAGAAATCTCTTTTTTGTATACATTTTGACATAAAAGATCGTTTACGTTATAATGAGTGAGTACCTACGTTAAAAAACTCGGAATATGCACACTGATGGTAAGCGACGATGAGGTCGAGGATATCGGCTACGATTTTATACTGAAAGTGCTACGAAACCAAAACCGTAGCCGTGCTACGATGCTACGAAAGTTTACTAGAGTAGTGCTTCGGAACTTTATTGAACTCAAATTCAAAACTTGAAAGAATTGACAAGAAGTCGGTCAGTCAGATAAAGCTAGTTGCACATTCAAAAGAGTAGATCTCTGTCTTTAAAATAAACATGTTTGAGTTTACCAATCAGTTACCGAAAAAAAAAAAGTTATATTCTGACACGTATATTAATTAAGATAGGTGTTTTTATTAAAATTGAGAGGCAGTGGGCAGGGCACATTGCGTGAAGTGACAGTTGCGGGGATCCGCTGGATACGAAATGCATGGGACCGGTCTAAATGGCGTCGCTTGGGGGAGGCCTATGTCCAGCAATGGACATCTTTCGGCCGATATGATGATGATGAGGTGTTTTTTATCAAAAAAAAATTTGATTAAATAATTAGTTTCTACAAAAAGGCTTACCATGTAGTTATTTATGTTAATTAGGATGTTTTTATCAGAATCTAAAGTCCTCAAAGCACAATATACGAAAGAAAACTCAAAAACTCACAAAAAATACCAGGCAAGTTAAGGCGTTTTCGACTAGTACGCGAGAAAGTGGAAGCACTCGACGCTCGGAACAAGCGACAAGGTGTAAAAGGCGAAATTAAGGACTCTTCACACTTAGCAGACTCGAGTTATCTTAGCCCTCATCTCGCTCTGTTTTTAACGCGTAGTCATTAAGATCGCGAATAGGTAAACACATTGGGAATAGTGGAAAGGTTGACTCTGATTTATATCAGTTTTTATACGAGTATATACTTGAAAACAGGTTAAAGTAGTAAGTAGTTAAAATAAGTAGTCGCTATTAACTTGTTTTAGGATCGAGTTTTCATTCGTCAGATAACTGTTGTTTCAGTAATAAAAATGGCGCTTCAACAGCTTTTATATAGAAATTATTTCAAACCTCCATATTTATTCTTCCGATAATATGTTTGTTATTTGACTTTTAAAAAGTGATGACGGACATGCCACGCTCTTTGCTATGGGACGAACTGGCTTTTCCCGTTATTACCCCCGTGGTTATTTCGTAATCGTATCATCCAACCCTCAACTCTTTAGGTACAACTGTACAGACAAGCAATTTTACATCTTTTTAATATAATACATTTATATTATCTTTATAATAACTCAGATACCTAGAAACGGCCCTTGCCATGAAATATATCTGAATAACATCTGGGTTAGATTGTCTGTAATCGATTGCCCGATGTGCGATAAGACCGCCCATTGTACACTGATCTTTATAATGTTTTGTCCTGTAGTTATTTAAGTGGTGTACAATAAAGTATATATTAAACTAGCTGTCCCACGCGGCTTCGCTCCCGTCAACTGGCTACCTACATGAATGTGGCGTAACTTTAATCGCTTACGCACCGCACGCAACGGAAGCTCTCAAAAAGGAATATTTTTCCCCGTTTCTGCAACATTTTTCCTTTATGCTCCGCTTCTATTGGTCATAGCGTGATGTTATATAGCCTATAACCTTCCTCGATAAATGAACTATCCAACACAAAAGGAATTTTTCAATTCCAACCATTAACCATTCCTGAGATTAGCGCGTTCAAACAAACAAACAAACTCTGCAGCTTTATAATATTAGTATAGATAAATAAATAATTAAAATACTGTGTATTTTGGGACAAAACATTTCATGTAAAGCTACAGTAAAAACGACTTACAATGGCCGCCTCAACATTGTTCTACATTTAAACAATAAATTGAACAGGACAATATTCCTTAATGCGCACAAAAAAACATCACTTCCTTCCCAAATTAATTAACGTGGAATTGCCTGATGACTAAAATAAACGTAATTAAAACTTTCGAAATTAACTTTCGCCTGATTTCTTTTTTAATTTGCCCCTGACTTGCCTAATTTTGCCGCGCAACGGGGGTTTGACACACCCCCTAATCTAAAATCTGACCCTTTGTCATAGGAAAGAGATTTTTTAAAAGATTCGCGAAGAAAAGAAGTTACGTCCCTAATTCGCTCGCGCTAATTCTGTTTTGATAAAGGTAAATTGTAAAGT
Source organism: Orthosia gracilis (assembly GCA_947562075.1). Lineage (NCBI taxonomy): Eukaryota > Metazoa > Arthropoda > Insecta > Lepidoptera > Noctuidae > Orthosia > Orthosia gracilis. The sequence goes on from OX387266.1 coordinate 34,601,566, forward strand.
GTTTACTCGTAGAATTCCGTTCGAGTTATTAAATATTTTAGATGAATGGGGTTGAGAGGACTTTTATATTGGGTTATTTTTCTATTAGTAAAAGGAAGACAATTCCTTGCATAAAATTAAGTACAGTAGTTGTTATGAAAGTTTATGCAAGTTATCAATTACAAAAACAATAGGTACCTTAATATTTTTAATAGGGTTAATAGGTTAAGTTAGGCAAAGTTAATAAGGTAGGTATTCTATTATATTTGAAATACGACTTCAAAATGTTGGTTTCCTAATAAAAATCCAGAAAAATAAAAAAATGGTAAAATAAACACGCTTTCCTGTGTTCCTGTCATTTTGGTGACGTAATACTAGTATGTAAACAAAACAGTCGTGACGACCGGCACTTATTCAACATTAACAACTATTCGTATTAAGTGATTTTTGGGGAATTAATTAATTAAAATCGAAATGTATTATCACACTAATATTATAAAGGCGAAAGTTTGTGAGTATGTGTGTGTGTGTGTTTGTATGTTTGTTACTACTTCACACTCAAACGGCAGGACGGATCTGGATGAAATGAATTTGGCACAGGGATAGATTATAGTCAAGTATAGCACATTGGATACTTTTTATCCCTGGAATATGTTCCCTCGGGATAATTTTCGACTTTCACGCGGGCGAAGCCGCTGGCAGAAGCGACTTGATAAATAAATATCTACTCGAAGATATAGTTGATGACTGTTCAGGTATATTTTATTCTACTCTGTGCTGTTTGGACTGAACTGACAGATGGTAACTAAAGACGTCACGCCATGGCGGCTCGTGTTTTGGGTCACGTGATATATAGATTAATAATATCGACTTTTATTTACACAATAATGTGATTTTATGTCTCAAAATCAAAATATTTCCGTATCTACATAAATTGTATCATATTTCTTCATTTATTTTTCACTACCGACAGTACCCTATTGATGTCGGCGTTTCCTTCTTCTATTCCGTCCAGACAACAATCACGCTATCATAGATCACAATGAAATATTGACTATAAGCTTCTTAAGTTGTTAACTTGAAACTTGTTGGACCCAAACACGATCCCAACACCGTCACAATAGGTGTTCTACCTTAAAAACATCTATTTAGATCTTTCAAAAAGAGAATTAAATTGAATTGAATTCCCATCTATTTTGTTACCCCACATAACTACAGCCCACTGTCCCACCCGAAGCTATACTAGAACGTCACTACATTACATAGCATACAGAGGTCCTTTACCTGTGTCCGTCTATTTGACACCGCTCAGTAGCTTTACGAGACATTACTTTCGCTGACCGGGCAGCGGAGGTGACGATCAAAGTTGTGCCTAGGTACGTACACACTGTCTGCGATGCGACGCTATGGAGGTCAGGGGATGAATCGATATGGAGAAGTGGATAATTTTGGTCAAATCAAATGTTCAGTTAACTTAATTTCCCAGTATTTTTTTACATAACGTAGGTATAGCATCAGTCACGTTAAAAATCTATTTATAAGCTTGCTTTTGCGTTCATTAGGGTTTTGCAATGGCTGTGTGTTTGTTTAATACGTACAAGCTAAAGTAATTTATTCTACAGGTTTTGATAACGTGACATAATTTATTTCATTTGAGTTTTTTGGTCTGCTTTTGGTAAATTTAAAGGTACAGCTTACCCGACCAGCACCCATTTTAATTTTTTTATTTTTATACGTGGCGTCTCGCAGTTCGACCAGTGATCGGCTTCTGCTTAACCGGACTTCCCTGTGGAGACTAAGCTATATAGCCTCCAGCCAGGCACAAATTTACTAACTTACCTAAGCGACTACGCTGAGGGCTACCCCAGTTGGGGTCGAACCTCGGCTCAGGGCGTCGCTGGGGGACAGCTAAGGCTGCGTATCTGTTTTAACAGCGAAAAGCACATCCCTTTCCTTTCATTTTGGTAACTCACCAATATTCATTGCATGTTTTACGCTGCCGAGTAGACGGATTTTTGAAAATATGAAGCAATGAATGCAAGGGAAACAATGCGTACCCCACTCTTTGAACTTACACAATTTGGGTGCAGAACTATGCATCATGATATTACGAAGCTATATTTTATCGCTCAGCTCTCGCTTTGCAAAAACATGGCATCTTATACGTGTGTGCGACATAAAAACATTTTATAGACAAATATAAAGTCTTAGGGAGTTCATCAAGGCGCGGTTGGCCGACAGGGAGATTGCAAAACGATAGGGTACCATAGACCCAATTTTTATTGCTTGTTACGGACCATAAACAAGAAGGTGGCGGTTACAGATAATGTAGGCTGAATGTTTTTTTTTCTTTTTGATGGTAGCAATAAAAGTCGTTTAATAGGATAGTGGGTGACGTTATTACTTTGTTCCGGGTAAGGGCTATGTGGACGATAGCGTATACTTTTGCGTAAGTTTTTTTTTTAAGAATTGATATGCAAATCTGTCAGTTACTAGTTTAATCATTCGCGATACAAAGTGTCACTCCGTAACATTCATGAGGTATTGTTCTTTCTCCTTAAATTGACATTCTACTAGGGATTGACCAAAAATCCTAAATGTATTGAATTGTCATGCGCTATTGAGATGTCACGTGGTCTCTAAACTTAATTATTACACTTTTGGCAATCGTTGTCGCATGCGGTGAGTATTTTAGAGCATTTACTTGTAAGAGAACATCGAGCATTTGCTGTTTTAAAATTTACTCGAACCACACTTCGAACAGGATGCTCGATGCTTTGTTACAACCTGATTTTGAAAACCAACGAGCGTTTTGGTGTAACATTTTATCGAGCAACGGCGACGAGCGCGGGTGATGCGAAGTGAGGTCAATAATGAACACAAAGTACAAAGAAATTTTACATGTAAATGCTCACTCACCGTGAGCATTACGTCGAACACAGCGTCGAACATTCGCAAGAACGTCACATTGTAATACTCGCGAAAATTATGTGAGGGCTCTTCACTTTTTTGGAGGCAACCAGCTTGCCTAATATAACACTAGCAACATATAACTATTTAGTTTTGGAAGGTGAATGAAATCAGTACGCTAAGAAAATATTTGAAAATGTTTATGTTTAGCTTATCTTGTCTCTTCTATAAAAGCCGCCTTAGGGCAGGCACGTTGTTAAGTCAATACAAGTTAAAAGTAATTTTTGTTTATGATTTGAGCTCCCTGCTCTAAGCCCCCCACAAAAGTCACCTTTATAGACCTAGGCAAAGTGACAACTAATAAAAATAACAATCTACACACTTTTAAAAAGAAACATACCACGGGGTCCCAGCGCTAACAAAGAAAATTTGATTCAAATAAATAAATCAACTGCCCTAAGCACAAAGTAAGGGAATATTGGACCCATAATTCACATTTGCACGGATCATTTAAAATTGATTCCCATAGATGGCGCGGTTTTAAATTTCTGAGGCATACTACCCTATTTTTTAAATTTGTATTTTAACATATTTTGGTACAATGAAACTGAAAAAATGCAAAAAAATATTGTAAAACAAATCTTCACTGTATTAAAAGAAAAAAATAGTCATGAACCGAGAAAACCCTTTTACTTGCAAGTCGCTGCTAATGCCATCTATAGCTGTGGAATGGAACCGAATGCGATCGAAGTATTAAAAACAATAATCATCTTAATCATACGAAAAACGATAGTTACGGCGGCACGATTTCTTTGTATGGGTTCTGTATGCTAGTATTGTATTATCTGTGCTTACACTATGCAATTATATTGCCCCTCGGATAGTCGCGTCTATCATGTTTTGTATAACAACAAAAACGCATGGTAACCTTACAATAAAAAAGTTATTTTTTTAACCATCGCAATTTCCTTTTAAACTAAACCCTTTTACGAGCAGTGAGCAGTTCGCATAACATGCAGTAACTCCGACTTATGCAGACAAACCGTAAAACTGAAACTACTCGTTAACTTAACGTGTTATTTAGTGCAAACATGTTGATACTAAGTTATGTAAAATTGTATATGGCAGCTTCTATATGCATTGTATTGTTTTGCAAAACAATACAATGCATATAGAAGCTGCCATATATTATCTTACATTACATAATTATCTTAGGGTTCTTGTATATAGGAAATATCTACAGGAGCTTGGGGCTAACTTGGTCCATGTTCAACAATAGGATTTATCTTAGTGAGCATTTTGGTGAGTTGACAAAGGACCGATTTCTGATTGAATATTTTGAGTTAAGAACATGTCACACCCTTCTTTAATGACAAAGTTTGACAGGTTTTCAGGCAAAAGTATAGTTTGACAAATACTTAACTTGAAATGCTTAATTTAGTAATCGGGGGAAAGCATTCCCTAAGGCAGGGTTCACCAAATGGTGGACCGCGGTACGTATCCGGACCGCTGATCTATTTTATGTGGACTTTAAGGGCCTACATCCGCTTTAGTGCCGTAAAACGGTAACTTTCTAAAGAATACTCCTTAGTAACGGCTAGGTTAAAAGGTTTGAAATATATATTTATTATTGTTTTATGTACATTATTTTCTAAACATGGTTTTGTCGTATAAAATATAATTTTGCTTTAAAAAAATAATTTGCAACACAATATTTTTCGCAACTTTTGGATACTCCTCCAAAACGACTTGGATGTTTAAAAATATTATTAGGTACACAGAAATTGATGGCTAGAATTTCTTTATAACTGGCATGGCATATGTAAATCAAATAATATTTTGCAAACAACACTGTTCAAAAGGAGGTTCAATATTGATATTTTGGCATCGAGCGGGCACACGGCCAGTACTGTGTTTACATTGGGGCGTATATATCGCCTTAAGTAACATAATTTGCCGTCGATTCGACAAAGGACGAATCATCCCATCAAAATCGCCATTGATATTGTATGTGTTTACTTATTTAAGTTTATTATTTAAATTTAACATAGTAAATAATTACACGGGACGATGTAAAAGCCGGGGCCGATGTAAAGGTGGGGTGGGCTTTAAACCTTAGGGACCGCGACGATCACATTACTTAAAAAAAACGGACCCAAATGAAAGTAATGGGTGACCCCTGCCTTATAGTTTAGTAGCTAGTAACTAAGCTCTTCTTGAAACATAATCTTGTTTCACCTTTCTTACAGACCGACTCAATGACGATTCAAAAGTACTAACTGGAAAGAAATGGTTAGGGTTTGTAAGACCTCTTCTGGAATAGTACAACTCCCATAAACATCTATGTCCCCAAGCAGCGTTGCTGTGTTCAGGCTTGAAGGATTGTTAGTATGGATAAAAGCCGGAGCAAGCAGTTTACATGTGCTTTAAGGCTTTGTCGATTGCGAAGAACCTGTGATGCATCTAGTTTAGTAGATGTCGATAGGCTTCGGCGCCGCTTTAGTATCCTTAATAGGTTCACTGTTCACATATCAGTAACAATAGTTAAACAATTATAAATACCTTACGTGGGTCATGGGACTGTGAACCACCCTGCTAGATTTCCAACTACTAATATTAAAAAAAGAACTTTAAAATCGCGCATCTTTAACCAAATCACAGCCAAATCCAATTGCCAAGACTCACAAACGTTTCGGAATCTCTTCAATAGACGCTCCTACTTAAAACCTAAGCGAGCTTTAAAAACGTTGAACAATTTAGTTTCTGCACGATCGCACTAATACCTACTTTCTGTTTCATACGATAGATTGCTAATAGCCATCGCACGAACTGCTCCGTACTATTCTATTAAGTTAAAATAAAAGTACAGAGCAGCGAATCGCCTTGGCAGCCATTGCAGAAGATGGCATGGATGTCTGCAAAACTTTCCATGCAAAACACGCATCTCAGTATGAGTCTCCATTTACTAAAAGAAACCGACGGCCCCTGACAAGTCTAACTCCTCCGCTGTTTTACCCGACTACCGAAGGAGGGTAATGAGTTTATCAGTCTATGCATGTTTATTTCTATGTGGCGTTTTAGAGACCAAACGCGTTGGCCGATTTTGATGATTCTTACGTCAATCGATTCGTCTTAAGCTTGAAAGTGTTACTGGCTACATTAAAATTGAAAAATTGAAAAATAGCGGATTTTGGGCGCCATATTGTGGAGGCCAAATTTTTTTTTCTTCCGTACCATCCTGTGGGATATAAAAATAAAGGGTTTTAAGAGATGATTTCAAAAATATATAATACTTACATATTTAAATGTACATAATTCGAAAAAAAATATGACTAAAAATGTATCAATCAAAAAACCCGACTGCTTAGAGAGAAAAAGACTGCTAAAACGACGTAAACAAAAAGAAAATCATGCTGTGCAGTCGAAGGATACACCTGGTATTAGTCAGCCAGCTCGCGAATATGTATCCTCCGACTGCACAGCATGATTTTCTTCTTGTTTACATCTTTTTAGTTAGCTTCTTAAGCAGTCGGGCTTTTTTTTAATAACTTTTTTATCCTAACACTCCACTGTTTTTTTTTTGACTAATTTCGTTGCGGGATCCAGTTGATTCATTTCGCTGAGACTCGCCGAGCTTCACTGCTCCTCAGCTTCACTGTTGATTTTTTCTGGCTTTCAGGAATTGTAGTAGTTGGGTACGCTGTGTGGCGGGCTTATCTCCAAACAAATATGGCTCCTGACAGTCTGTTCTGAATATGGTTATGACATTCCTAACTTATGTTCAGCGCAATTGCACGGCTGCGAATATTTCTAGCTCTGTTCAATGGCCTCTCTAGGCGCTACCAATGCGATGTTCCAAACTCTGCGGTTAAAAATAACTATGCTTAAAGTAAATAAAAAAGGCACGAATCCAATCAAGTTGGTAAACAGAGGAGCGCGGAGTGGACATCTATATAAAAGGTTTATGGGATTTATGATAGAAATGTTAGAGTGTATGTTACTAAGCTTAACAAACTATGTGTTGTGAAAATTATAATCTTTATTTATTTATATAAAAACAGATTGCAGTACATGTAATAGTTTTACAAAGTAGGTAGTTGTAAATCTCTGACAATCAAGTGGATGACGTGCTGTCCTCATTGCTAGGCTAAGAAATAGCCTGTATTAAGGAGTAATAGTGCCGATACTCTCTAATTGTATTGCTACATTTTATTTTTTACAAGTTATTTATTTTATTTCTTTCTCACTTCCTAAAATCTATAGATAATCTAGCGCGAGCGCATTTATTTGTGTGTGTGCTTTATTTTAACTTAATTAACTTACTAAATTGAATATTAGATAGTATGTATTATGTTTATGCATTGTGTGCTGTAAACGTATTTGTTAGTTTATATAGTTAGTAAAAACTTAAATGTTTAGTTTTTTTGTGCACTAGAGTATGTGACCTCGTTTAATAAAAAATCTCTATGACACTGAGATTTGCTGTAAGAGAACCCAATTATGGGTTAAGCTGACATTTGTACATAAGGTGTCCTACTGTATTTGTATTTGTTTTTTTTTTGTGTACAATAAAGAATAAGAATATGGGTGGTCATAGGAGCATGACGATCTGTCGAGTTAACTGAGAATTGGTAGGCAATAAAAGTTAAATAGCTGTATACCGAAGGTTAAGCAACGGGATCATTGGAAGTATATGGACCTTTGTCCAGCTGTGGACAGCATAGGGTCTGTAACTGTTGCATACTGTAACGATAACCAACCATCTCTAAGAGGGGTTGATCATGCTTAAAGATAAAATTACATGTTATCCAGAAGTTAATAGATACAGCAAAACGCGCAAATATCAATAAAACGGGCAATACTTAAACACCATTAAAGTGACAACGAGAAACTAAATGATATAAAATAACACTTATAAAATAGGCAAATAATCCTAATTTTGTCTTTCAAGATACAGGTTGCCCTAGTTTGAGAGACAGGTTTCGTTAATCAATGGTTACAATGGAATTCTTACAATTTAGTTGTATGTAAACTTTAATATAAAGTTTTTTGTACCAGTTAACATTTTACTTATTTATTTGTTTATTTAAGGATCACCAACGTGTGTTACAAAACCATAAAACTTACACATCATTATCCTGTAAGGCACACTGAATTATAGGCAACCACATATTTTACAAAGATTATTATTTATTTAACTAAGATTGTTTTTACCGATAATGTTAGACACCTAACACAAGTAAAGAAAGACAACGTAACTCTAATCTCCCTCTATTAATGTTATAGAAAACTCTTTAGACCCAATAGATACTGAATAAGTAAACCATAGAGGAAATGCAACCAAACTAGATTATAGTGGACATAAAATGTATTACTTGGACGCAACACGCAAAATGCGATAAAAACTTTATGTTCTTGTAAGCCAGGAATTCACCCTGAGGTCTTGTCCGGAGACATAGAATAAGAAAACTGTGTAGAAGCGAAACTTACACCTTAGCACGGGGTCTCATTGCTAAGAAAGAAAATTTGGTTCAAAAAATCTCACTAGATGGCGCGATATGCACCTATCTGTTATTGAATGTGTGTAAAATTAAAATTTTCTGGCATTGAACATAAAAATTGTATGTTTTTGTTTAATCAACTTTCCTAAGTACAAAATTATAGAATATTGGGCTCTTAATTCTCTTAAAGATTATTTGAACGGATCATTTAAAATTGATACCAAAAGATGGACCATTTTTTAATTTCTGAGGCATTCCACTCGATTGTTAAAATTTGCATTGTAACACATTTTGGTGCAAAAAACACTGTAAAAACGTGCAAAAAAATACTATTAAACGAAACTTCACTGTGTTTAAAGAAAAAAATATTTACGAACTGACACTTCTATGCCATTTTATTCTATGCCTGCTCCCAGTTTATTGCTCAACGCTTTATGACCATCAAATTTCTGTAAACTTGCGGCAAACTTATCTTTACATAGAAGTAATGACTGACCACCAGCCATCCTGGTCGCACACGCACAATTTTCTTTTACGAGGAAAGTATAGGTTGTTATGCCCCCATTACGAGTGAAAGCAAAAAATATAAATATTACTTAAAAGGGGTGCTAACTGCTACACAGTGTTTTAATATCGTAGTTGGCAATTCGCTAGGTTACAAATAGCTTTATTTTCTTTTACAATTTATTTAAAATACGTATTTTTATCTTCCTTTTGGTAACGGAACTGAATATTTACCTTTAGTTTCTTTTTTTAGTATAGCCGATACCTAATTTAGAATAATTAGATAAGTTTTTTGTGGTTATTTATGTGTTTTGATAGCAGTACATTTATTTTTATTTTTTTATAAAGTGTCTATGGCCGAATTCAAATAATTAAGAATTCTAGTCAATATCTTAGTACCTATTCATAAACCAATCGATCTATTTAAAGGGTTCCATTATAATTAATCGTTTGATTGCGTTATGAAGATTCAAAATATCGTTAAGCAACCTGTATTTATAGAAGTGTTAATTCTCTAATGAGGTCACCACTTTACTTGATTGTTCTTTAGTCTTTTTTTTTACGTGCGTCCTAGTTTTTGAATAAATTTATATAATGTATAATAATCAGAATTAAACTTGCAAGCTTTTAAACGTTTATTTTTAAGGAAGAACACTGTTGTCTGTGATACAGATATTAAGTTATCCAATTCAGACTCAGACGTCTTGTGGAATTTTTGTTAGCTTAAGCTCATAAAAAATAGTTTCATATTGTATGTACCTTATTTGAATTGAATAAAATAATTAATAGTAATAAACCCGCTGGGCAGCTTTGTGGCGAGTTGGTGGGCAGTGGCGACCCCACGGACCTGATCTCCAGGGAGAAGTCTTGTCCCTCGTATCCAGCTTGCCTTTATTGGCCAGTCGGTGTGAACACTGACGGGGAAGAGCTGCCACCTCACTCTTGCCTTAATTGGCTGGCTTGAGTGGAGATTCACAAGAGCAAACGCAAACTCGGAGGAAAGAAGTTAACCCATATAGATGCTGGTGGGGATCTTGACCGTTCTGCCGGGAATGTCCTGGTGGCCGTGGCATACCTCGCCACTTCTCAACGACCTCCGTATATGTTGCCCCCTTGGCGCTACATTTATGGGGAGCCCATTAATTGAGTGTGCAAGTCATCCCCTGCCATTTTATAACCGTGTAGAGAAACAGTGGTCAGGCAGGGGCCAGTAGTCCTTCAATAGTTTTAGGTTATCGATCCACGAAACCTCCCAAACCCATAGCCCAATGTGTTTTGTCTGTATATTCTTCAATATTCATGCACCAGACGGAGATCGTCATTGGATCATCTTCCGTAGTGACTAGTGCATAATGTTTTATTTAATTTAATTTAATTTTGTTTTATTTTATACTTACTAATACTACTTTGCTCTGCTCTGCTCTGATCTGCCCTGTTCTGCTCTGCTCCGCTCTGCTCTGATCTGCTCTGCTCTTCTCTGGTCTACTCTGCTCTGCTCTGCTCTGCTCTGCTCTACTCTACGCTACCCTACACTACCCTACCCTACCCTACCCTACCCTTTTTTATATTTTTAAGCGTGGAGAAATGCTCATGCATACTGCGCTACCACGGGGAGATAGCGCAGTTATGTGGGACTCTAACCCACTAAAACTCCACGGTGTCCTCCTGTGCCGCTTATGGCGGGAACACGGGTCCGCGTTAGCACTCAACGCGAACCTGCCGCGGCTGTCCGTCACCAGACCCTCCTCTGGGGAGTACTCCCCATCACCGGCGCACCAGAACACTCTGTGCGCCGTGACCACCCCAGGGACCAAACCAGCACATGGGTGCCAGACGACCCCGTGTATGGCACCCTTGGTCCCCTTGTGACGGGTCAAGGCCAATGGCCCCGCCACCTACCATTTTTCGGCCGCAGGGGATAGGGAGAGCGGCCAACGCAATACCGACAGTCCTCCTCCCCTGCGGCCCCACCGCGTCCGCCATTAGACGGCGCACCGCAATACCGGCAATCCTCTCCCGCCGCGGTCTCTAACCCTCAGCCGCGATATCGTGTGGGTTTGGGAGACCCCATACGACATCGCGGCCCGCCTCAGTTGCGATGTCGCCAGGCAGCACCGCAACCTACATGTTGGACGCTACGTCGTCGGCTTATCGGCAAAAGCCCTGACGAGCGGCCCCTCCTCGGGTTCCTCTTCGCTTCACCGTGGGTGACCAAGCCACGGTTACTAGGAAGTCCTGTATCACAAGAGCCAAACCTCCCCAAAAACGGAATATTATACAAAAGGAGCATGATAGACAGAAAATAATATGACAGTTATAGCTGCACGCATTGTAGGTATACAAACTAAGATTACAACGCATATAGGGATAATCGCCAGTTGGTGTCACATTTCATCCTACATTGGACATGTAGGATGAAATATATTCATATCATATACTAATATAAAAGACAAGGCCCCTGCGAGTTGGTTTCGGCCCCTGGTACGCCTTTCAAAGGTCCTGGACCGTTGGGTCTCGAGAATCTCAAATATATAGCAAAAATAATAATAATCTTCAAAAATGTCACGCTTGTGAACAACGACATACCACGGTACCACCTTGTACCTGTGCATACCTACCAGCACCCGACAATGTCACATTATTTTGCGATAATTGTCGTTCCAGAAAACGGGCCTGAGTTAATAATCATATCTCTTACAAACGACCTCTGCCTCCTCTTAGTTTCAAACGAGAATCGCAACGGCACAAGTCCATTTACTAATAGTAATCGTAGATAACAGTCTTATAATTTATAGATAAAGTAAAGACTTAAAGAGCCCAGTTTACTCGAACACTAAGCTCTCTGACCAAGTAGCCATAAACAGATTAAGTAGGATAACATTTATCACGTTCGACGGTATGGGTCAGTGAGATAGCCTATGGGGCTTAAATAACCGTTTAAGATTACTATAACTTGTGCATGCCGAAGGAAGGAGCTACATAAATGTATGCTAAATCAGGGATTCCCAAAGTATTTTGGGCAAGAGACCCCTTTTCCAAAATGAATTGGTATCTCAGACCCCCATAACCTAATTACTTTAAAAATCCACGGAGTGATTTACCGACTTTTTTATCTTGTACGAACTTCTGTACGCTTATCGACTTGTTGAGTTTTTTTTAAAGTACAACTATGATACTTCCCACTAAAATATTAGTCATTCTTATAACGACTTGGTACACGTAACACAACTTATACAGTATCTTGAAAGTTTCAAATAAGAACTTATTTTAATTAATAGGGGGCGATTTTTAGACCTCGTCAACCCCCAAAATCATTTTTCGTTTACGTCGACCCCTGGAAACCAAATTCGACCCCAAGGCGTCGATATCGACCACTTTCGGAATCCCTGTGCTAAATTAAGAACAGAATGTTTGGGAACATCTACTGAGAAGCTTGTGGCTAAATAATAACAGCCAAATAAAACAGTCAGTTTTCGTTTATGTTGACGCCTGGGATCCGATTTCGACCCCAAGGCGTCGATGTTAACAACTTTGGGAATACCCGTGCTAAATGAACAACATAGTGTTGTTCATTTAGCACGTTTGGGTACATCTACTGAGAAGATCGTGGCTAAAATTAAATAATAACAGCCAAACAGGTCGGTCTTCAAGGTTAAGCATCGCTGGCCGAGGTTGGTCAGTGGTTGGAAATCCATCCGTTACAAGCAAAGACTCGTGTCACCCAGTTACTGAGTTGTGGCGGTCAGAGAGAAATTCGTTTCATATTAAGTAAGTAAGTGAGAATGGAAGCCAACCCCAGCATAGTTGGCATAGCTTAAGGCTCGGTAGATTGATTGTTTGAGCACAGCAACGCGGCAGACCCAGAAAGAGATGGCGGAATGAGATAGACTCATACTTAAGTGATTAGCCGACATTATCATGATGTACACCCGGAAAAGTGGAATTACGGACATTTTAAAACAAAAATTAGCTAAACACATATAGCATATAGCGACACCAAACCTACCTACGAACTAATGAAATGACGTCACACAAATCGCAAGCAAAGTTTTCGGCGCGATTCGAACACATACGTACAACAATAACCATTGGGCGGTTGCCCGGACCAGACACAACACCCATCTGGTTGAAAGATACTCACTTTTCTATGGAGGTTTGTGATACTTTACACCCTGTCCCGCATACCCCCAAATATTAAAAGGCGATTCAGGCAGATATAAGAAGGTATTTAAAGAAGGTTTGAACACTAATACTTTTGGCAATCGTAGTTTTGATTGCTACATTCCCTTGGAGATAAGTTTAACGTAGCACAGGTAGGGTTGCCATCCGTCCGGGTTTCCCCGGATTTGTCCTAGTTTAGAAGGCGTCCGGGGAGAGTTCGGGCGGGATTTTATTTGTAGTCCGGGTTTTAAAGTGATTCCGAATAGGTCCCATTTAAATTTTAGTGAAGATTTGATGAAAAAGTTCGGAGATATTCAACGGAACTCTCTCTCAAAAATTACGGCAAATCACCCGAGATTGCATGCCTTATACTACGAGGCTTATGCCTTTTAAGTTATAAAAAGTGTTTTATCATACCAAGGAAACATTATACCGGGATAAAGAGTAGCCCTTTATGCTATTCCAGACTATAATCCATCTGTGTGCCTAATTTCATTTAAATCCGTTTAGCCGTTTTGGCGTGATTGAGTAACAAACATACCTCCAAATTTATGTATTTATAATACTAGTTAAGATTACTGTAGAAATTGCTCACTAACTAGGTGCCACGGCAAAAAAAGTGAAAAATAAAACTTTTTTACAACAAAATACAACCGTCTTCCAATTAAAACACTACAAAATTAAAAATAACTTCAATTTTGGCAATCGATGTCAATAACGAAAAAACAAAATTCTCACTGAGTAGGTAACATAAAAAAAATACCCTGTTCAAATGTCCGGGTTGCCAGCTCCAAAATCCGGGGTTTTTCGCTTCTTGTCCTGGTTGGCAGATTTTAGAAATGGCAACCCTAAGCAAAAGGCATGTTATACCTAGACGTTGTAATTAAAGCTTACATTAAACAGCACACAGAAGTAGGAGTTAGACAGGTAAATAAATAAATCTGGTTTAAGCTAGATCCTTTATTTATGCAAACGCCAGCGATACCTCCAATCAGATACTCAGTCTCATCAAGTGATTACCAGCTTAGCCGAAATCCGTACATTTTACACTTAGATGCAAATTAAATCACCCTAATACTGCCTGTAACGCATGTTTGCAAGTAACTAGGTACCGGGTACCCGTTATCTTGGAATTAGTACCGCTGGATTAGCAAATACGGAGATACTGATGCTTCAAACAATTCCTCTTAATCCTTTTACGAGGGCGTGTGAGATATTGCTATGGTGTATTTGGTCCGTTATTTCATTTTGCTGAAAGGTGGGTATTTATTGACCAAGACGTTTAACTAGCTGTAGTAAATACCCTGTGAGATTAGATAAAACGGGTTCCCTACTTGATTTCGAAAGTTGATGATTCGATTTTTATTATATCGAACACGATGTGTCAATAATTCTTATTATTTATTATTGTCATACCTAAATCGTCAATTTCGATATGCACAGAAAAGAAAGCAACTGGGTCTAAGATTTTTTAAATCCTCGCTTAGTTCTGCTTCCGTTTGCTAATACCTGAAAAAAAAATAAAAAATATGGTTGTGCTCATAAAGAAATATAAAACTTGGGCAAAGCACGCAGAGATACAACCAAGACCCTAAATCTATAACAAATGGTCTTGTTACACTAAAGTGACCTTTTCAAAATGTATCACTCTCTCAAAGTTATGGTACTACACTTAACGTGGTTAACACTCAGTTTACATATCTCTCAATCACAATAATATGCTCTCGCGGTTGGAATCTCGGTTGAGATCTCAGTTGGTTGCAGTTGGCAACGCATGTAAAACCAATCGAAAGATTCAGACACGGTCTAATCCTCAACGATCCGGTACCTTTCAAATAGCGTACTTGTTAAATCTCCATCCTTGCGTCAGGAAATCAATAGGGTCGGGCAGAACCCTCTCTTACTTCAATAGTAGCTGGATAAAAAGAAACTTGCTGTCTCTCTATTGATCCTCGAGAAAGATCTAACCACAGACAAAAATAGAATTCGCAAATCACTGTCATCTCTAGTCTATGACAATATCATATTTCAAATTGTATGTTATTGTTTAACTATAAACTTGTGGGAATTTATGTCTCTTTATTAATTAGTTTTGTATGCTTACGAGTAATTATCATTGAAACATAATTATGCATAACCCAATCTAGAAACAACGCCATCTCTGTGAAACTCTGGAGCACTAGAGTTGCTTCCAGATATTCCAGCAGATGTTAGTTAAGGCGTCATTTTGCAACGTCACAGTAGCACCGGCGATAAGCTTGGTATATCACCGAAAATGTTTTTGTACATTTATTTCCCAGCCGTTTCTCTAGGAGAAATAGAGTACTTAATTACCTAGAGGGAAGGAAAATAAACACTGAAAATACTAACATCGGTGAAGGAAAACATCGTAAAGAAACCTGAGAGCTTTATATAAAACAACAAACTTCCAAACGAAAACACTAAAAAGTGTAAAATAACTTCAATTGCGGAAGTCGGTGTTCCTGTTTTCGTTTGTTCGATTTTTGACACCGACTTCCGAAATTGAAGTTATTTTTCACTTTTGGAAGTCGGTTGTAATTCTATAAATATTGTGGTGCAGTCATCAGTGAATAGAGTCATGGAGTGTTCTATCGTCCTGGGGATAACATTTATGTAACAAAGGAATAATAAAGGACCCAGTACACTCCTCTGTGGTACGCCGTGATATAAAGATCTTTGTTTAGGTAACTTCAGTCTTAGTTTTAGGACAAACATTATGTTTTTTTTTCCTGTTTTCGATTGACTTAGTATGACCTTATTAGTTCTAAGGCATTACCTCTAATTCCAAGCTTAATTAACTTTGAGAAAAGGATTCTGTGATCTACCAAATCAAATGCCTTCGTCATGTCTGTGTAACCGGTATTTTGAAATAATTTCATTTATTAATTCAAAGATATACTATATTAAAATTTTTATGCTGTCTAAAACCATATTGCATGTTGAGTATAAGCTGCTGTAAACAACTTTTTAAATAATTTTGGAAAACACTGGGACGAGTGCAATAGGCCTATAATTTTTCATAGTTTTGTGTATCATCCTTTTTATGTATAGATGTTATGATAGAACGTTTTAAATCTTGAATCATTAAATCTTGCCACTATCTATACACAGATACTACTACTACTACTATCTACTACTTTTGAATAAACTGTTTAACAATGTCAGAACTATTAGGAGTTTTAAAACAATCTTGATCTGGTAATAGGCCAGCATCAACCGGGGTTTGCCATGGCTTACATTGCGCCTCTGCAAATTGGCGTCGGCCCCTCGTGCGCCTTCCAAAGGTCCGGGACCCTAGGGTCCCGAGATGTTACAGAAAGGTCTTTAATTGAATGAATGTGGGTGTTGGGAAAGATGATAGACTTGATCTTTATTTACGTTATCGTGTATCACTCGTTGGCGATTCTAAAATAAAAACCGGCCAAGTACGAGTCAGACTCGCGCACGTAGGGTTCCGTACCATTATCACAAAAAAACGGCAAAAATATCATATTTGTTGTGTGGGAGTCCCACTTTTTTTTTTTTTAGTATTTGAAGTTAGCGGCAACGGAAATACATCATTTGTAAAAATCTCAACTGTCTAGCTATCACGGTTTATGAGATACAGCCTGGTGGCAGACGGACAGACAGACGGATCGTGAAGTCTAGAGTCCCGGATTTAGGAACCTTAATGCAGCAACATCCACAATATAAAGACGTCTCAACATCTCTAGCATTTTTCATTTCGTGTAAATATGTGTGTGTAGGTGTTACAGTGAAGAAATGGTGTTCGTTATAAAACTTAGTCTTATCTGATATGATATAAGTACCTATGCTTATAAACATATTACCAGGTCTAAATAAAATAAGGGTAGTATAATATAAATAAAACGCAAATTAAATTTTTATTGATTTATTTTTATAAAGGTTTCATTGTATTTACCGTAGGTATAGTGTCATTTGAATATTTCATAGCTAAATCAGCTTTCCAATCGCTAATGTGTAGTAGGCGATTACGTATAAACTAAAGACAATGGTAAATTATTAAAAGAAGATGCTGACAATTGAACAAATTCACAGAAACTTGTCTACAGTACAATTAGTAGAAATGAAAGTAAAATATTGGGTTATTAAAATTGTGCATTAACTAAAATAGGTAAATAATTAAAATTATTCTAACTTAAGTTAAAAGCTGCTAAACATAAATTGTAATAACCTGCCTAAACAAACGATTAATAAGGTTTGTTTAGGCGCGGTTAGTAAACGATTTGATTATGGATTTATTTCAACTAGTTTTGTTTATGTTTACTACGACATTTACGCCCTTCGCCGGCTCTCACACCTATATAGCGACTGCCGACTCGTCAGGTGGCCATTAAAGTATGGTACGAACGAGCAAGAAGCAGGCAGCGTTACTTTAGAAGAGGCGACGCCGGCCGCGCCGTGTCGACATGCTCGCCAACGAACGCACTCTAAAATAATTTCCATTCAATAACAGTCAAACAAAATTGGACTAAACAACAAGGAATTTGTACTTTGGGAGTGTGATATATAGAGAATCGACTAGGTCCTCATCAAAATGAATATTAAATACTTAATAAACATTGTATCCATAATATATAATATAAGCAATATAAAACGTAACATAATCGGAATACTAGACAATAATATAATTCTGCTAAATAACTGAAATAATTCAGGATCATCGTCAATGTGCAGTGGAGGGGCTTGCGAGGGTAGGGTGAACAGCGGCCAAGTTGGTACAGATGGAGAAGCCGACGGTACCGACTAGAGACGGCTTTTAGAGATCGCGCGATCCGCAAGCCCCTCAACACCACTGTCAATACAGAATTGTCTAACAATATATCATACATCGAATAGAATTAAAACGTTACTAAGATTTTGTACCGAAAAATGTATCTAGCGTCGTATTAAAATGATATGCTTGCGAACAGCAACACTTTGGTATTCGATCACTTGCGGGATGCTGCCCGCTCGTGCCCACAAAACGAAAACAACATAATGTATACAGAGTACCGAGTAGAACCCACTACACATTCTGCTATTGATCAGTGTTGGCTGCTTGTTCGGTAGTACATACTGCGTTTACAATACCATATTAAAAAAATTCACAACATCAAGCATCGTATAAAACACTAAGCTATAACTACTACCTCAAAAACTCTTTTAAAGAGCAAACTTACATCTAGTTTTCGTAAAGTAACACAAAGTCCGGCCGAGCGGCGCAAATATCGGAACCGTATAAAATATAACATGTTTTTTTTTCGCCTCTCCAGTTTTATTACAATTTTCTGAAACAATCTTACAACTATCTTCTCGCTTTCCCAACTTTACAATAAAGACAATACAACGCTCACTATCGTTACAAAAATTAATAGCTTTCATCAATATTTTAAATCGTTACAAAATGGAACTTTTTTCATCTTAACTTTAATCTTATATTCTTATAATTTTATTTGTGCCAATTCCTTACGCATCGACTTCGAATATACAAAAATATACGTTGAGACGTATCGAAGATTTAAATAATATCAATTTTCAATGGTATTTTAAAGCATATTTTTAAAACGATCTTTATAATAATCAAGCACTTATACTTTACTTAATATTAATCAATTGGCGTTTCCATCTGAGCATCTCAGCATCGTTCCACGACTTTCAAACCTTATTTCAGTTAATTGTAAGTAAACAAGAGATCATTTTTGAAAAGAACACTTACATAACACATGACCACACTCAATATTAGTAAATATACGAAGATATCCATTGTACCTACACAGGACAACGGAAGTATTATAAAATATATCGAAGTTCATTCATTCTAACACACTTTATCGATATACATAGTTATGAAAAAATGCTTCATTCATGTTGAGATGCTTGTAAAAGACAGGTCTGGCACAGAATGCCATTCAGTCTGGCCGCGAGTATCGCTGCTGTGTTTTTTGCGAATGAGACAAGCGATCGATCACTCGCTGTGGTAATTACTTTGATACGGCATTACGCCTCAAATATTTCATTTCTCCGTGACCAGGATCAACGAAGCGAATAGACTGCGGTTACATTGAAATGCACCGATACAATGCTGTCGTTTTTGCATTCTGATAAACGAAAATATATCTCCAATGACTGACTTTTACAAAGCATTCAATCAAATAGAAATGCACAAATAGTTAAAGACATACTAGCCTAATTACACGATGACCTTAGAGTTGCGCGTCGAAAGTTAACAAGCAACCCTGAACATTGATTCCCGAGGAATCCTTCAAAGTATCGAAGACGTTCGGTCAAGATTACTTCTTAACATTGGACACACAATGGTCTTACACAATACCTATTATCGCTGTGATACACGTACGAGATCGAGTCTCGGTCTTACAAAAATACTACATCTACAATTCCAGTAAAAAAGTATATTACTTGATGTTTAATTTTTGCGTTATACATATTAATAGAAAAAGTTTATCGCTAAATTACTTGTTACGAAAGTACAAAAGTTAGGTTATTACAAATTATGACACTCATACCCTGATGCACCCCGCGCATTACGTAGTATATCGTTTAGTCTAATCTATGCAATAACTTAGTTATTATCATTACCCAATTCGTCAGATTATCACCAATTTTATAAACGTGCGTACAAAATGTATCGGCTTTTACGTCGGAGCCTTCACGAGACTTGAGAACACTAACTTGTATCGACTTCCATCGCTCGGCACTCTTCGTACTCGGACTGCAGCTAATGTCTGTAATGTAATATCATCTTTCACAATCGTATCTCATTTGATAGCTCGAGAGATATTAGCGGTATCTGATGGTAGTCAGTCTGAACCTTCCGATGAACTGCAATGATTACATTTACTGGTCCGTCTAAATACTAAATGCGTACGAGCGCGACGTTAACCCTACCTATACAAGTTAATACAAAAGATTAATACGAACTTACTACATTAGTGTAGAAAACATCGAGTATCAAAATATAATTAACATGTTCTTGATTTGCATCTTTTCACTAACCAATAACAGCCGTATACTAGAATCAGCCAATGCGTTTTAGGGAATTTTGAGCTTTATGGACGCCGCCGGGTATCATTTGGATGCTGAATGTCACAGTGATGACCTGCCTCGGACCTGGATCCGCCTACAGCTTCACGTAAAGCGAGATGTTAAAGCGACACCCTATAAAAATATCAATGTGTTACTACTCATAACGTTCTGTTTAAAATTTCAGCGATCATCATAAACAGACTTTTCGTTGTTGAAGTCATAACCCTTTCTGTTTTATGGGGCACAAATGCTTTGGAAGAACGTTTATTATTTGCATTATAGAGACACAAACATGCCATCAACGAATTTGCAATTTAATTTCAGATTTATTTGTTTGTTACAAGAACATTACGGAGTGGACACGCGACGTCGATCTACCGTTAAACATTTCATGTCAAAAGCCGGCAGTGACAAAGGCAGGCATTATGCACGAGTGCGTAAAACTACGTTACATATCACGGGAATATTTTAGGTTAATTTCACATACTTAGCGTGGCGCGAGCGCACCCCTATGACCAGAATGTACACCATTCATAATAACAATACTCGCTTGGCACGAGATTACCATTATTGATAATCATTATAATGAAGAACGAGACGATGACTAAACTTAATGTTAAGTGTGACCACATACATTCATCCACATTCACACAATTATTATTAAAGAAAACCCTACGATTCTAAATAAGAACTATAGTGGAAATAAGATTTGATTAACCTATAATCAAAAGCGAGACATAATACCTATAGATCAACGAATATTATGCCGATGTTTAGTTCTACTTACAGAGTGCTAGCTAGAGGTACAATGTACGATTTCTAATATAGCATTCGATAAAATACTTGTCATAAAGTAATGAAGATCAAAGTAATAGAAGTTGATATATATAGTTATTATTTAATATAATTAACAATAATTTTGCTCCTTAATTTTAACGAACGTAAAACAAAATAACTTTTTATAAAACCAATAAAACTGTTAATATTACATAATTCTGAAAACGAAAACAATTGCGGTTATATTAGGATTACAGCAACTATTTCATAAAGATTACCTAAGTGAGTGTTACTTTTAATATGTATTTGATTTACTTTATAAAATTTGCAAAAGTAACAAATTGTTTCTTTGTACTTTTAAGCAATTCACTAAATTACACCACAATAGAATTCAACATGAAGAAATTCAAATGTCGGTGTCTAAATAAATTGTTATTAATTACAAAATTTAACAAATATGTGCAAATAAACTAAGAAAGTTGGCAACGTTTGGGTTAATTAGATTTATTATTAAACTGAACAAGTAACTAAGTGTCTAAAATATGAATAATGAAACACATATTCATATAATGTAGGTACGAAAGTTAGGAAGAACCGAACTATTGAACAGATGCACTGCATACATCCGCGGACCATAAAATTATCTATACAACCATTGAAGTGTCAATAAAATCTTCAAAATAATGAACATACTCTAAAAGAGCTCAATTTGTGGAGGAGCTTTTAAATGAAGATATATTTTAAATAAAATGGGACAAATACTGGAAAATGTTCGACTGTTCCCCGTAATGGGGCCCGACGCAGTTGAATCCCAGGATATTTTTCTTCAGTGGTTACGATAAACATTTATTCTGGATTGTATATTTCAGAGTGTCGAGCACACAACTTTGTCACCGTGTGTACTCTACGACTCACAACTGTAAATATTCTCTAAACACAATTCAATTTCTGGATCCACTCTGACACTATAATTTGCTATTTTTTTTTTGTTTGTATCTAAAGAGGTAAGTAATGTTTCCAAGATCAATATAGAATATCTATAAAATATGAAAGCCTTATTATTGAATCAGAGGTCTTTGATAAAAAAACTTCTTATTGGATCTTGTTTTCAATATAGCGTTTCATAATACTTAGCATTTGTACGTGGATAGAGGGGGAGTCAATGACTTGATACATTCGATGAGTCATCGTAAACAAGTACCTACTATGATTATACATCTACATAGATGGCTCTGTATTTGACTATTAAACAATATGATTTTATATTTTGTGTTGACCACTATGCGAGCCGCGGCACGATCACACTTCACTAACTTTTGTACATGTACACCATCAGATGATCTGGTTCATTTTATAATATTTTTCTAAATATACCAACAACAGCTCGTCTTAATCTTTTTTTTTTTCAAATACTTTATTGGATACATACATTTATTTAAAATGTATATTAAACTTTTAAATATAATTCTATATTTCGAACGAGCAAACTTCGATAAAATTAAAATTGATTAACATATGAAGTGTGATTGTTCCGTGGTAGGAACGCTTTAAAATAATTTAGGGGTCTTTGATATTATTGAAATTATGTACTATCGATTTACTGCTAAACTAGAAATATGCAATAATATCTCATTAAATACTTTTTGTTAAGCATCTGCGTGTAGTAGAATAAACGGCATATGTACAAATATTACGCCATGCTATGATAAAATGTCCTGTCTCAGATATAATATTTTAGATCTTAGAGTAACTTTAAGCAGAGGATACTAATTTAAAAATATTTAAGAGGTATTACAACCACACTTGGCGACTGGCGACTATAATCCGGTGATGTGCGATTTGCGTATGCGCAGGCGACGTCTCAATAACAACATCGCATCGTTAAATATTTTATGAAAGCTCAAATTACTGTCTGACTTGTTATTTTCTGTCGGCATGTAATTGATGTTTTTAAGCGTAAAAGCAGCTGCCAAAATTGTTTTAGCGAGTTCCTTTAAATGCGAGGTTGATTCTATAACTGAGACTCCAGTAACAGAAGCTCAGAATAATGTTGCTATCTTTGGATCTCGACCAGAACAAAACTACTGAATAAATGCAAACACTTATTATAAGCTACTAGTGCCATATCTAAAGCTGTCAACAAATACTTAAGGGAATGGTTCGTGCTGTTCGAATCTGAGTCTTATTTCAGGGGACATAGAGGCCAGTCTGCCGTCCACTCAAACCGTGCCGTGATGACAATGACGTATGAGGTGCAGTGATGCGGATGATGGCGTGATGCACTATGAAGGTGACCTATAACTACGCAACAGTACCAACTAGTCGTAGTCAGTCCAAAATAAGAGCGAACACATTATTTAGCCTGATTCGATCGTGTGCGCTAACCTTTATTTGGTCTGACAGACGGTGTGTGTCGACTCGATGCAAGTTGATACTTGGAATATACGATTAACGTTTTCAATATCGTTAAAATAAAAATCCGTTTCAATAAACAAAAACTTTATTGATCCCAGATAATATTGAGTAATGTCTCAAACACCGATTGTCAGACCAAAAAAAGGCAGCATACAAAATCGAAGCATTACCAGACAATGTCTCGATTAGATTAGTAAAATGTAAATGGCAGTATCAATTTAAGAAGGATAATGCAAAAAATTTTTACCTATAAAAGTGTCAAGTCTTCATTAGAATTATTGCCTAACTTTGCGGAAATCCCGCGGATTTTATCACTTTATCTGTATACACCCCTATCGCCTAACTATCCGCACCACTTTAATTAGTTGTTATTATTTTCATTAATCACTAAACACGCACTATTACTAAGAATTATCACTTGTAATCACGTTGCGAGTAATAAGTATCAAATGTATAAAAACCTTATCTAAAACGTTAACGTTAAACAGTAATTACTGAGTAAATCTGCGCATACCTTACACGCTTAGTAAATGTCGAAGCCCTATTCACTTACAAATAAATAGACATCCATGATAATAAGAAAAAAACCCTTAAATCTAAACTATTCAGATAGCCAAACGTACAGTCGATAATAGTTGAAAAAAACTTTCATTCGTTTTAAAAATTAATCATCTATTTTCTCAATGATTACCGGCAGTCACTTCTTTTTTTAAATTCAAGGATTATTTCACCCTTTTCAACTGATATGGCACTATTCCAAAAAGTTATAATTGTTTATTTTTTTTTATAATTATCCATGCAGTCCGTTAATCACTGAGATATAAATATTTGAAAAAAATATTATGTAAAACAACAATTCGACATTACATAACTCTACAATAATGTAAGTAATAGATATAGACAGGCTAATCATATTATTGGTGACACAGCAATTAGGTACTTACAATTAAAATCCTCTACCATTACTGTTAAAATAAGGTATGTATGTGAAAATATAAGTAAATGAACTGATATTAAAGACGATAACATAACATGGCATCTTTAGTAGAAATAGACTTATCCCTTACACTATCAAAGTGCCATTTGGTGGGAGGAAATAAAAGTTCACAATAAACCTACGAAAATATTGTATAACACTTAAGTTAGGTTCAAAATTTTGCTAAAATAAAACATAACTAATAAACTAAATTGAACTAAACAACACTCCACTCGAACATCCCTATCAGATAGGGCATCAGTATCACTGAAATACAAGGTAATCAATAATTTAAAAATCACGCCTTTAACTCCTTTAAAAGGAAAATACCTCCAATTTTAGATTGATCAGAAACAAAAAATGCAATTTCTGGCATCGCTTCACATCTAATCATAATTTTCGATAATAATCAACTCCTAATCAACAAAGTGCAGAATAAAATTAAAATAAAATCAAATAGTACGACCTAAACTGACACATAAAATTATTCTCAATAATACCAACTTAATCAGAAATTATTACTAGCGTACTCAGACGCAATTAAAGTTCAAGAAAAAACATCGCAACACAGAGGAGTCCAATCGTCGCCGCGTCATATAACATCCGCCATGTCTCTCCGCGAGACCGCGCACTTATGCGATCTGGTTCAAGTAGTCGATAAAGTCGTTGGAGAACAGCTGCAGAGAGGGCTCGGAGATGGGCGTGTGGCGCGGGATGCCGCAGCCACCGCCCAGGGCCGCCAGGGGGCGCTCGAAGGTGCGCTCCACGGGCCGCTCGACCCTCTCAACGGGCCTGGAGCGCAGTGAGGCCAGGTAGCGTTCGGCCAGCGACTCGCCCAAACTCATGGCCAGCGTCTCAGGGCTGACTCCGAGCAGGGACAACGACTCAGTTAGGCTCGCGAGGGTGGGTGCGGTCGGGTACTTGCTAGTAGCGGGTTCTTCAACGGGTATATCTTGAGAGCGGGAAGCCATGCTGGTGTTAATGACGGGACGTAGCGCGGGGGGTGAAGCACGACGCGGGGGCGACGGCGCTAGACCCCACGAGTCTGAAGCAGGGGGGGTGCCGGGAGAGCCTCCCGGCACCGCCGACTGTTATGGCCACTGCTGGAACAGCGGGAACGTGCTCTTGGTGAAGCAGTAGCTCAGCGGCTTGACAAAGTGAGTGTCGAGCACGCGGCAGTGCGGGCACGTCACCGGGTGTGAGTAGTCAGAGTAGTTCAGCCGCTGCTGCGGGTGAAGCAGTGCCTTGAAGCAGTTGTTGCACTGTTGACAATGGAAGCTTTAGAATTGAATTCATGAACGAAGAAGATTGTCAAAAATAAGATAGTAAATAAATAAAAAACAAGCTTTTATAAAAATAATTGCATTGTCACGAGAGACAAATGCATGTGCATAATTTCTGCCCAATGGAACTCCGGGAAGTTGATCAAATTTAACTTGCAAGATTTGATTACAGACACCAGAAAGATGAAACTAAATAAAAGCTTGTAACAATATATCTGTAATTCTGAAGGTTTCTTATATTAGTCCTCACCTTCAGTCTGTCAGCGCAGCACGGCGTGGCCATGAAGATATCATAAGAGTACATGGTACCAAGCACGAGGGACGAGCCGTCCCACTTCTGACCGCAGAACCGGCAGCGGATGGTACGCTCGGGGTCACATCGCTCCAGGCAGCCCATGCACACGCACGTCAGGTATTGAGTGCGGCCTTCCACTTTCACCTATAGGACAAAAAGAGGTTTAAATACACACGTTCGAAGTTAAAAAGGCCCCCAGAACTATAAAGGCGGAGTGGGAAATAGGATAAAAATTAGGGGTACAAACACCAGGTGGCAAATTTTAAAAAAGGCTTGGTAATTATCAGGGGGGTAAAAGATGTTCAAGCACCAGGTGGCGAAAATTTACTTCTCTTTTTCGCATCATCTGACTGCCAGGGATTTGGGATCGAGCCCAGACCTTCGACACTATGAACTGAATACCGATACCAGTGAACTATGATCAAGAAAATTTCAGAGTCTATCAATGACTAAATACCCAGGTTTTTTTTATCTATACAACCTGTTTACCCATGACGTTGTCAAGACCTATGATAAAATTTGAACCTGTAGTGAGGTGAGATTTAATATCTACTTATAATTTTGCTCATTGCGTAAATCTGTTATCAGTAATTTACCTACAAATACGCTAATGAGCAGATTATGTAAGTTTCAATGCACCGAAATAGTTGAGCAATACAAATGTTTTTGTTTTGATTGCATAAGTTGATGTAATTATTTGCATTCATACCAACTTTTTTGGTGTACAATAAAATATATTCCATCCCAGGGGTCACCAAATGGCGGACCGCGGTCAGAATCCGGACCGCCGACCTATTTTTTGTGGACCTTAAGTAATCAGTACAATATAATTTACTTGTGTCACTTGAGTACGTAATTTATTCATTTATCCCGCGCTTTGTCTGACTGGCGACTGCCGTACATTCGACAACGGACGAGCGCGGAGCGCCCGCCGTCGTCAATCGTCGCTGTGGGGAAGTGCGCGAGTAGACTTAGTCTGCACCAACTCCAAACTTCGGAAGGATAGTTCAAGGTAAAAAAACATGTTTTACATTAATATTTGAAAAAAACGTGGTACTTTTGTTGATTACACTTAATGAACACGTGGCGATGTAACCTACGGACCGCGACGGCCATATTTTTTTTTAAACTTATCCCAAATGAAAATAATAACTGACTTCTATTCTATACGGAGGAGGATTGATACTCTTCTAAATTTTCTTCATGAAACATCATGACAGAGATTATGTGGCAGCCCTTAATTTTTGTTTTTGACAATCAAACAGCTCCAAAAAAAAAACTTTGTTGAACAGTGTGAAAGATGATCGAGTCGTCTACAAAAGAGGTGACTTCTGAGATGACATCTAGATAAATTGGGATAAAGGCAAAATAATGATGATGATGATGAGACAGCAAAAACTGGTTTTCCATACGAAATAGTTGTCGAAGATCCAAAAGTAACAACAAATAATTTCAAAAGCTTCGTCTGAATGTTGCAGAAACACAGACTATCGGGGGGCTCCATGCTAATTCTAACGCCAAACAAAAGCGAGAAGTCTCGTCTCTAATCCGACAAACAAACAACTCGACAAGTCTTGTATGACTACGTTTGTCTCTAAAACAAATTCCAACATCTTATTTAAGTTTTCTGTTTTGTATTCGTACTTAAATATGCTTGCTGTTTTTTATTTGAATGTTGCTAAGTTATGTCTTGAATGGCAGTGTCAATGATTTAAAGTTTGATTGCGTGAAAAGTTTTCTATAATGAACTTCGTTTTGAGTCACGATTGCAATGAAATCTCAGTAATGGAAATGAGTTAATTGCTTTTCTGGTTACGGTGACTCATCAAACGTTGTTAACTTCATCATTATGTGGCTGATTATTATCATCATTACAGACTTCGCCCACAGCTGGTCATAAGCCTATCTTTACACGTGCCAATCCCCAAATTTTTATGACAACCTCATTCAGGCTCTACCAGCGATGGTGGCTTAATAACCGACGACGCTGCTGTATGTGTCCAGACTGCACCACTCCACGAAGGTTGAGGACGTCGTGGAGTATCTGCGCGTCAAGATCAATTGGACTCTGAGGGTCGAGAGGTTGGAGCCGCGTCACAACACGAACTTCAAGTCGTTCGTGGTGCGTGTGCCGACGCATGCACTGGAAAGGTTCCTCCAGGCAGATTTTTGGCCGGAGGGTGTTATGTACCGCCGGTTTCGTGGCCAGCTACGTGACACCAGTCAGCGAAACACGACGCCGACACTTCGTGTACCTTAGCATTAGTTTTTTGATATTTATGTTATATATTTATAGTATTTTTAAGTTGTTTATATGAATATAGTATTGTATATGTTGATATGGGCCTTGATGCCTGAAATAAATGGATAAATAAATAAATAAATAAATAAAGTGAAATTGGTCCTTCAAAATTCTGGCTACGTTTTACGTCGGTGATTCATTCATAAACCACTTCCTAGAGTAGATTTGAAATGTTTTACATTATTTAAAGCGAACATGAAATAATAATTTACCTCGACAGCCCCGCTGGTGTGTTGACGCGGGCTCAAGAAGAAAGTGCCGTCTACGAGCGGATATCGGTCGAAGACGTGCAGGGTCTCCTTGCAGAGCGAGCAGGAAACCTTGGGCTTGTGCTGACCCGCCAGCGTCGACAGGATGAATAGACGCGTGTCATCGTTGCCGTGGTTACCCTCGTCCTCGATCTAGAACAATGGAATTGACAGGTGAGAAAGTTGAAATGGTGTTGAAGGTCGAATATTCTTATAAAACTGTGAGAAACTTTTCCTCAAAGCATAAATAACACCCTCAAATGATAACCCCGCTAATAACCATAATATTGTACCAAAAACAATAGACAGCCCGCCCCTATTCGCCCAGGGCGCAGACGTTATTGTAAATCCACGCCCGCAATTTCAATATTTCATATCCCCACATTTACATATTACGATTAATGCATCCACCCACGACACTTACCGCAGCAACTCTCCCTTCGTAATAACACAAGTAAATGACTGCATAAAGTTGAATAATGAAAGGCTGAAAGGCAATTACGCTGAATTCGGAGTCGAAGTCAAACAAAGGCTCACGAGCCACGAGCTACGGAGATCGATTGTGAAGCACAATTCGTTCACGTACGAACAATTTGTGAGAACGAATAATAATGAAAGTTTAACGAGTTACTGTTGCAGCGTAGGCACCGCGATACGCCTTAATTAAACATAATATTATGAGCTGTCAAAGCGTAATACGTCCTTCAATCGCATTTTCTAACCAACGTATTGATTAACAAACCATTGTTCCTCGTTTGCTATAACAGTCTGGCATTAGTCAGACTCGTTAAACATCAGAAATTAATATTATCGGCCAGTTAATTGTCTACACACCGACTACACATGAAACAGAATGCGAGACGCGTAAGTAAGGAACTCTTCTAACATTCCAGTGTGCATTTATTGATGCTAAGCATTCCTATCTATTATTAGAGTGACGTCGTGACACCAGGAACACATAAAACGTACCCGGCGAGAGCGTTGACCCACGCAAACAAACTCAGTATGATTTGCAGTATAGTGCAGTGCAGTTTGCCAAGAGACGAGCGGGCGGGGGCGGGCCATCCGGCATAGCAAACAGCGCGATATCTCGCTACCAACTCGACACGACGCCGTCTATTCCGGTCGTGTCGAACATTTCGTTATTTAACCGATGATCATAACATTCGCCACCGAATGTTAATGCTCCTCTCCATTTGTAAATTGCAATCGTCGGACTGGTGTTGTCGTCTGAGCGTGATAAATAACTGGCCACGAGTGCCGCCTGCGCGGGACTCGCGTGATTGATTCCACCGAGCAGCTGCTCACACGACACATACGTTCTTTATGATTGATAACGCTGAATCGCAACCACTTTGCTGGTGGGAGAACGAGAGAGTGGCTAATGAAACGTCTATGAATTACTGTGTTAATTAAAACGGCGCTAGACTCGACGCCTTAGGACTTTAGGACTAATGAGCGACAATTAAATTGTCAAGTGTCGCGCACACGACAGTTTAGTGAGGTTGCAGGTCTCGGCCGACGAACCGGCGGTGAGTGCTGCAAACTTGCAGAATTTACTTTTGTTCTGTAAGATTGATGAGCACTCCGACGTAGACTATTTATTTACTCAATCCGATCACGCTTTGTCTCGCAATCGTCGCCTTTTATAGTTGTCTACGATGACTCGGCGTGGCAGTAAACCGGCAAATAAAACTTTCAGCGGCGTTTAGGTGAGTTCACGTCTCCTAGGTAGAGTAGAACCAGTCGTCGCTACCGCAAGTGTATGAATAGAGCAGAAAGCGATTTGGTCTAGTATGGAGTCTGTTAACAAGAGGGGCCGAGCCATTCGCCCGGCGTAGACGATCGTAGCTTCCTCTAATTACGTCAACTGAATTTACATAGTGCGGAGAAACTTGGCAGCCAGTACACTTTGCGGTTTCAATGGTGTCGAAACGTCCCGATCCCGACCGCCATATCCTCGGAGCGACTTCCGTAACAGAACAGTTTTAAAACAAAATTAAAACTGAGAAAAAGAATTTAATACTGTTGGAATAACGCGTAGTTAGGCTTCGTTGTCGCACAATTCGCAAATTTAATCGTGGTTCTGTTCGTTTGTTTCGATGTTCAAACAACAAGAGCGAGGAGAGCTCGTCGAGAGGAGATGAGAGGTATGGAGAGCGCTCGAAGCGTCGTTAGTACTCCACGTCCCGCAGAACGAATGTACACATATTAAAACTTTCCGAATTGAAGGTGACGCCATAATTAAAGAGCCGCTCGGGGTGCCACCCCACGCCGAGCGCTTTAATCACACTGGAAATGGAAAACAGTACAACAGTATCAGATAAACATTGCTTCAATTACATTCCCGCCCGGCACTACTACACGACAGATCATGTTAAAAAACAAACAGAAGCAAGTGGCTTTCAACTTCAAAATGTTGCCATCAAATATCAACAAATGTTCTCCACATTTGATGAAAAGTAAAAAAAAATAGAGAACAAAGTGGATTCGCCTTTCATTTGTATTTTCTCTTAATAAACAGTTGCAAAGGTATTCACGCTACATTGTCAACATCGTTTCCCATTGTTCTTAGTATCTATGTACTCAGTAAAACGTTGGCAAACGAGCTTTTATAATACAACGGCAGACATAGCCGACCTAAGGTTGAGTAACGGCGATAAATCTGGATAGTACTCAGGGGTGGCTTATTTTTAATTAGCCAAATGAAACTTTTCCTATTATATTTCGCAGTCGTCGGCAATGAACACTTAAATATAGTAAAGATAAAAATTAAATACAAAGCAAAACGGGAGAGAGTGCTGAAAGATCGAGAAAAATGTGAAACTCGCCACAATCCAATTAGCAGAGACAAGATACTCAATAGGTACTAAGGATCTGATAGCATTCTTAAATTTAATTTTAAACGGCTCGATTCTCAGATGGGTATTACGATTTTTGCATGAAGAAGCTATACAGACGTTGAAATATTTAGAGTGAAGGGGCATGCAATTTTTCAGCAGTGCCATCTCAAACAATAAGTCTGGAAGGATGGTTTGATTTGTGGAGCTCGATACATTTATCGTGACGCTGCGTGGTTCCGCCTCGTGTTTGCCATTGTCTGAGAGCTTCACGTTAATACTTTGCTCTTTGTAAACGTAAATGCATTCTACAGTAATGCAATTGGAAGATTTTGTACAAAGTTTCCTGTGTAAAGGCTTTTGTTGAAGCTTTGTTTAGAAAATGCACACTCAAATCTCAAACTAGGTGTATTCAATGTTGGAAGTACAGAAAGTTTTATCTCCAAGATAAATGAGAATAACACGGTGAATGCTATCTGAATCACTGACAGTTACCTAGCCCCGGAGCACAGGGCAACGCAAATTACAACTTTCTAAAGGAAATTATGGTTTTATTCCATCACGCTGGTTATTCTAGAGCGTAACTTGTCTACGCATCAGTATTCGACTGTCAAAGGACGCAGCGGTTTATGTAAATCTCGAGCATTTACGCTTGCAACTCTGTAAACGTCGATACTCGGGACGAGCAGGGAATTCATGAAGCAAACAATTTGTTAATCTTCGCGAAGAGGAATACCTTCGAAGTGGAACGTGAGGGCCGGTATGGAAAGTATTTCGAAATGTTTATAGGTACATGCGTTATAAGTGTAAATATTTCGCAAAAATTCAAACGTCTTGAAGATATTTTCTCGCGTGAATTAGTCGCGTCCCGACATTCCACATTACGCGGCGATGCGCGATATGAATGTCGAGATATTGTCGAGTGACAAAAAGCATTTTAATTCGACGCTAACTGGCGTCGAGAAAACTCTACGTGCAGTACATATATCTTAAGAGAACTATGCAACAAAGTCGTTATTATTTTATTGCTCCGTCTCGTGGATATGAAGTGTCTGAAGGACCGTCTCAGAGTTAAGTAAAATTTAGATTCAAATAGGTGTTAAAAATGTTCGAACGAAGCGAGTGGGTGTTCGGGGTGTTTTGATGCGATTTTGATGAGGTTCCCGTCGGATGGCAGCGGAGACTGAACGGTGACATTTTTTATTGAAAAGTTGTCTGCCAATAAAACGATGTTCGATGAACGAGATGTCGTAAATTCGTCGGAGGTAATTGATTGCGTCCCTGTCCGAATTTACCGATATGTTTGAATGGTGCAATTGGAATGAAAAAGCGTGGTGTTGCTAAAAGAATGGGAACGTAGTGAATGTTGCGTTGTTTGTTCGCCACAGACGAGACGTTCGTTCTCGCAACATGGAAAACTACTTATCCTAACTTCGTTTTATCGTTAGTAGGATTGTTATGTCAGCTAGTGCCCATTCAGCGAGGCGTCATTAGTGCCACGTAGATAATGTGCCCTTGTGGTTTATAGTTGGCGGGTTTATAAATAAAATAACGCGTTTCAATTGTTACCCGCGACCTCAGTTATCCATTGTTTAACCGAAGTAAGTCCTCATTAGAATCTGAGATATCTAATTGACTACAACTATTTTCTTGCCTCTTATAGACATAATGTTCTACCAGGATATTGTCTGGAAAGTGAGCAATACAAGTTAATTATCGACCTACAAATGCAATTAATAAACGTAAACTAAAAATCATGAGGTTTTGCAACATCAGACACGCTCAATCTGAAAGAAAAAATAAATCCTAACATCACACTACACGTTTAGGGAAAAAAAAAAGATTCAGAAAACATGTTTCTAACATCCATAAAAAACCGGCGAAGTGCGAGTCGGACTCGCACACAAAGGGTTCGCACAAAAAGATCACGATTGTTGTACGGGAGAGAGTTATTGAGGCAACAGAAATACATCATCTGTGAAAATTTCAATTGTCTAGCTATCACGGTTCATGGGATAAAGCCTAGTGACAGACAGACAAGACGAACAGTGGAGTCTTAGTAATAGGCTCCCGTTTTTAACCTTTGGGTAAGATACCCTAAAAATGGACGCCCCTAAAATAAATCCAATCAGACAAAATAATATTTAAAACATCGACAACTTAAATTTTTCGTTTTGTTAAACCACACAGCGAAATAGTAATTTAATTTGGAAAAAAGATTTTTATTTTATTATTATCGACTGAACGACTGATATTATATTTAAAAAAAGAAATACAATGAACAAAAACGTGAAACTGCCTATAAAAAAGAATAAGTGCTTTCCGCCACTATTCATCATTTTGGTTATTTCGAGTAGTCAAACTCATTCACTTAGCAAACATCAGCGCAGTTTGCTTTGCTAGTTTGCTTATACATTCGTTAACATGCAATGTTCATGAATAGTCCATGAAGATGCATCATATTCAACGGACCAAAAAAAACTGTCTAGCTACCTCTAAAATGAAGCCATCGAATTCTCTGGAGATCCACAAGGACCAAAAGTGTTGCTTGAATATTTTGTTGAAGCTGAATTTGGTCCTTTGTCCACTAAATATTCATGCACAATATCCTAAATTATTTCTTAATCAACAATACCGAATTCAAACCCTTAGAAGGGGAGCTTTCAAATCCCTACATACCTTTAATCTTATCTTTACCGATCATCAGCTGCCAAACATTCATACACAAATAATAAAAAAATAAGAGTGGTGCCATACTGCATCCGATTCCCATCCGAATCCGTAAAATTTTGGTCCGAATTAGCCGTAGTACTTCTTTTCAGAATGGTTACGCGCTAGACCCGTACTACGTCCGTCCGAATTCAGAACATTCGGTTAGAACTCCGAACTCAAATTCGGATCCTGACGGATGGAGTTCGTAAGTAAGATTTATAATAATCGTAATCGTTTCGACATAAGGAAATATTTACATTGAGATGACTTTAAGTGTTATTGCGATAAATCTGTCAACGTAGCCGACCACGTGCGACAGACAGCTGAGTCAACACTGCATGTGTGAAGAAATGCCAGGCTGTTCCTCTATCTGATATGTGTCTGGTGAAATCTGACCTCA
This sequence comes from Orthosia gracilis, assembly GCA_947562075.1. NCBI lineage: Eukaryota > Metazoa > Arthropoda > Insecta > Lepidoptera > Noctuidae > Orthosia > Orthosia gracilis. The sequence goes on from OX387266.1 coordinate 34,635,937, forward strand.
CCAACTATGTTTGCTGCCTGAAATAGCATACAATGGACCTCGTTGTTAGATGCGATTGAGTTCTTTCCTCGCACCCTATTGCTGTTAATAGGGTTACCTACTTATCGTGTTACCCAGTTTCTGGTTTGTGTAAGTCAGATAAACAGTCAATCTTTGTAAAATTCTACTATTCAATAGTTCTATTTTGTACAAAAACTCACCGACATGACTCGAATGAAGCGAGGTGTCAATCCCTAGCTTCGGTTGGAATGAGAGTTCACTTCGAAGCTTCGAACTCACTTCACTTAAGTCATGGTGAGATGTCTACAGAATCGACAGCTGCGTCTGTTTACTGAAGGACGACCCCAACTTAGTTGTAGAAAAGCCGGCTGATTGATTCATTCGCTGATAAAAACAATCGTGGTTTAATGCCCGAAACTACCTTGATTAGCTTATACTAGCGGCTACACCCGCTTGATAGTCGCCAATTGTCCCACGTTTTCCGGGATAAAAAGTAGACGCTATTATATATGATAGTAGTATGGCTATACCAGGCTACAATCTATCTCTGTGACATAAAATATTCATCCAGATCCGTTCAGCCGTTCTGGCGTGACTGAATGGACAATTAGGAGAAGAAAAGGCTTTTTTCTGGTATATCGGTTCATTTCCGGTGTCAATAATGCTAAATAAAAAGCTCAACTTACGATCATTGATCGTAATTTTACTCCGTGTTTTGACACGCGAAGTTTATACCATCGCGTCATCTAGTTAGATTTATATCTGTGGTTTTGACCTTCATGCTTTGATTGATGTTTCAGTCATTAATCGTGAGACAAAATGTCTAATCTTTCTGATTGAAAACTAGCCAAGCAGCAAATATACCAGCGATAATACCTAGTAAGAATCGTAAGCTGCAAGTAAACATTTTTATTATTTCCAACTGCAATCATATGACCCGTAAATTGTATTTTTATGGCTTGCTTCAAGACCTGACTCATGTTTGATGGTCGCCCCAGCAGTAAGACGAAAAGAAAAAAAGACCAATGCTGTTATGTGGTGAAATGGTAAAATTTGATTCATCCTGCCAAATTGTATCAAAGCGAAAATTTATTTGACATCGTTTAACATTTTTATATTTCATGTTTATGATTTTACTGGTAAAATATTATGAGTTATGACAGCTGAAAGTATCTGAAGTTATTACTTTACATTTATGTGAAATCATAATAAACACTAAAATCATCTTGGTAACTGCTTGTTCCACTATAAATTGGGCGTTATTTAGAAAAAGTTTGTTAGTGGTGAATTTGGTAGGTGTCCAAATGAATAAAGAAATTCTTAGAAGCATTTGTTTTATTAAGTGTTTTCTAGCTCTCCATTACGCATTGAGTCATCGACCAACTCTTGTGAGTTTTACGAGTACGTTTTCTAGGAATACTGCACCAATTTTGTAATGGCCATTACACACGGTTCAACCAAATCCATTTACGATTTTGCTTACCCAAAATTGTTTTTCTTGCCAATTTATTTATTTGTTTAAGGCAATCTTACACAGTGTAACCAAATAGATTTAATATTTTTGTTGAAAATCAACCTAAGTTAACCTGGCGATTCAAATCGCTTGCGTCATCCTTATAAATCGATTCGACAAAAATTTGTTGACTTTTTAAAATTCAAGTGCTTTTTTAAAGCACGTAATAATCTATGTAATTTAATCTTTTCATTTCAATACTTAGTATCTCCATAGATGCGAATATGCATGTGCACTTTTACGAGAAAGGCTTCAAAGAGATCGGCTGTGCTCAAAGGGATGCAAAATTGTTCGTGCGGCAATAACATGTTGGATTCAAACGTCACAAATAGTCACAATAGCTCTGATAGTCACAGGTTGGCGCTCAACGTAGTACCACCTGAAATATGACTAACATTTTACTGGAATACGTAGGTACAATTGTGATACATTGAGAATTGAGATGTTTGGAACTCTTATGGGTCATTTACATTAGGTTGTTTGTTTTGACCGATTCGGTTGCAGCTCATACTCGGTTCACCGACTAGTGTAAACAGGTATTCTGTTTGGCTGAATGCGGTCGCTGAATCCGGTAAACCGACAACTTAAACGAATACAGTCTTCCGTATTTGGTAACCGACTAAATGTAAATAGCCCAATTCGGTTAACCGATCCGGTTTAACCGAAAGCGGTCGCCGTATACGGTGGCCGACCTAATGTAAACGCGCAATTTCTACCATTTTTTTTAATTTAGAATTTGAAGCAGTATTTGTCACTGTATTTTAACCTGAAAACCTGTCAAACTTAGGCATTAAAGCAGGGTTTGAAACGTTCTTAAATCCAAATAGGTACTTAATTCAGAAACCCGCCCGTAGATAGGGGCTGATAAAGTTGAGTGTAAGAGAGAGATGAACTGAGAACAACCTCAAATTAATTTCAATAAGGGTGGGATGGCGACCCTAAAGGAGGATAATAAGATGTTCATAATCACTCTGTTCACATCTTCCTAGATGACCCTGGAGGGAGAACTGACCTGTGTTAACTACGAAATAGTAGTGGAATAGTTCATGAAAATTATAGAAGTTTGCCATTGCTTGTACTCATTACTTACTCTTACTAACAATTACTACTAAAAGGCCTAACAAAAATATTTACAACCCAAAATAACCCAACCGTTCCATATAATAACACGGTGCACATTCAACATGTAAATATTTCGCATGATTGTCATCATAAACCGTTGTTTATAGTTTATAGCAGCATAAATCCATCTAGACATCTACTTGTATTTGTTGTATGAATAATCGTAATGAATAGAACATTCCTATAGGCTACTAGACCTTCGCAGCGTTCAGTGGCGCTAGAGTAAGCTACGCATGATTCTAGCGCCACTGAACGCTACGAAGGTTTTTACTAGTACTCACTGTTCTAAAGACGTCGCCTGATATTTTTTTTTTATGTTGCTGTTACTTGCAATATATGAAACTGCAGCTGGTTTTCTTAGACACGGGACATACATTATTGCTACAACATTTCATTTGTGTAAAAAACTGGGTTTTTATGATCGTTGATTTTAGATGTACTAACTTGTAACTTGCACGGCTTTGGCAATACAGTTATTTCTTAGTTCATTGTTTTAGGAGTTTTCCTATCTTCAACCTTTCGTGTTTCTGCCTTCAGAGTTGCAACATGTGTCTGTCAAACAGTGAACCAGACTGAACTGTCAAAGCAGGGTACATAATGGTTGCAGCCGGCTGTTTTGGTATCGCTGCATATAATTTATCATTACGCTAAATATGTACAAAGGATGTATAAACGAGTCAGTAATATCGATATTGATCCGCATCTGGTTACAAGTGGAAGCCTGCCTCAACGTACTTCGGAAGACGTGGCTGATGACGTCACAGCGAGCCAATCAAGTACGTTCTTGTTTATATTCGTAATTTGAAAACATTACTGGCCACTAAGGCTTCTTAAGGAAAACAGTGATTAGCATTGTGTTCGGAATTTGAAATACCTAACTGGCTTGGTTGCCAGTAATTTTATTTTAAAAACAGAACTCGTCCGTTTAGTAATAAATCTTAGTTCTAATGTGATGGCGAAAATTGACTGCAGTCTAGTGACTATGGCATTGCAATACGGCTGCAATATTAAGTAAACAATACATAATACCGTCTGGGAATGCTTTACACCGGCTTGCGTCAAGTCTATTATTATCACAAGAATCAAGAGAAACTTACTGCGACTACTATGATAAGGCAATAACAAAGGATTTGTTAAACTCGAGCAACGGAGTTAATGTGCCGACGGAATCCTTATAAATACGTAAGGAACCTGAAGGTTTAAGTGGTTTAGCTTAGGGATCTCGGATAATGGGAATAAAGAGAAAACGACAGAGTTTTCGAGCTTCTATTTTGTGTTCTGATCGTTCTGTTATTTATCTTAAGAACGTTTACGAAACTTGCAGAGAATTGTATCTTTGATATCAGATATTGGAACCTTTCTTTTGCAAACTGACAATTTCTATGAATTATTTTCGCTTACCTACCCAGAACTCACTTCAAATCAGATCAGTGCAGTGAATAGACACTGTGGTTGGTATAGTACAAAACACACACGGCAATCTCAACTTACTGCACAACACAACATAGGATGAACCACCGGCAAACAAAGCATACATCTTGTAACTGATACACTTGTACAACAAGTACTATAGGTAGCTACATTCCTACACGAACGAAAACAAAACACGATTACACTATCAGCTGTATGATACGAATATAACCAACCATTTGGCTTGCAGTGATAACCCTGCACTTAAAGCTATGTCACCTTAGGTCTCAGAGCAAACCTTATCTGTTTTGCAAAGTTGCCAACAACAGCCTTGTACAGCGTTATCATATAACGAGAATAAGAGTGACAATATTATACAGATAAAGTGAAAATTAATAAATAACTCAACCAAATTACCGTTTTACTGATATGAAGCTGAGAAAGTCGTAAATATGAGTTGTTAGTGTCGCGTACACGGTTCAACTCAACGCGTTCCTTATTTAAATTGTTTGGCGCCTATAAGTTCATATTCCGACTAATGTAACGGTCGTTTGTAAATGTTTACGTTCGTATTTGAATAGGAAGAAAGCGTAATTACTACTATTTTCCAAAATAATCAGAAATATCAATTCAAATACTAGTAATTAATTAACTTGTGTTATTTATTACTCGTAAAGTGGTTTCACTTAAACTAATAATATACAGGCGAAAGTTTGTAAGTATGTGTGAGTTTACATATTTGTTACTTCTTCACGCTCAAACGGTTGGACGGATTTGGACGAAATTTGGCACAGAGATAGATTATAGTCAGGATAAAATCCCGGGAATATGATCCCTCGGGATAATTTTCGACTTTCACGAGGGCGAAACCGCTGCCAGAAGCTAGTAAATACATAATAATTAGGTAAGTATGGATGTTAAGTTTAAGACATCGGGTGACATTAGTCATTCCCAAGACTTCATCATGGTTGGTGCTATTATAATGGAATTTATGATCACCTTAGTTTGAATTCAATAACGTCAGCCCCGGATCTGCGATTTTTTTGAACCGGGGCAGAAACTTGGTTGTGGCGCCCCCTTTCTCCAGCGATCGAGCAGCGCCTGATTTGGAGTCCTGATCCTGACCGCCCTAGGCTATCTATGAATATACACCGCCCGGCCCGTCTTGTTTTTTTTTTGCAATGTTGAGCGAACCAAGCTCGTAAATGTTGTCACCTTAGTCAGATAGGTAGGATTTTAATACAAAAGCGAGCGTAGCAAGTTTTTTTTTTAATATTTCATATTATGGTTTTTGCGCCCCCTAAAGCTTGGCGCCCGGGGCACGAAACCCGGCCTGCCCACTCCTAAATCTGGGCCTGAATAACGTACTAACATTATTATTGTTTGCTAACGCTTAACATAGTTGTTTATGTTAACAGAGTGATCTAATAGATTTTCAAATTACCATGAAACAATGTAACCAGTACCCAGCTATTTTCATAAATAATTCAGTAGGTATTACACACAGATAATGCACCTCTAAGGAACATTTTGATGCTATACTTAGATACCCCGTATATCGTTTTAATATTTTTTTTTAAATTTAAAACTGCTTAGTTGACACAAGCGCTAATGCAGACCATAAGTTCCTGGGTTCGACTCTCGGGTCAGGCAGTATTATTGGGTTTTTCTATCTGGAATTTCTCATAAGCAGCCTGAAGGCTAGGATATGTGCCCGGTTGATGTTGTTTTGCCAGGGTTGTGTGCCAGGGTTACCGACATAGCCGTTACCGACATAGTAGAATTGCCAAATTTAAGTGGAAGTGGGCAGGACACATTGCTCGCAGAACGGATGGCCGATGGGGCAGTAAGGTTCTGGAGTGGCGACAGAACTGTTAGAAGGCCTCTCACCAGGTGCACCGATGACCTGGTGAAGGTTGCGGGTATTCGCTGGATGCGGGACGCACGGGACCGATCAATGTGGCGACGCTTGGGGGAAGCCTATGTCCAGCAGTGGACGTCTTTCGGCGGAATTGATGATGGTGATGCTAATAGGCTCGCCCCCTATTCCATGGGACTTAAAACATAATTGGTGAAATGTGGGTGCACTATAAGTGAATATCTGCATCTGCCCAACCCTTCGGGGGATATATGCTTGATGTTGTGTATGTCGCCTTCAGCCTATATAAAAAATATATCTTTAAAATTTGAGAATTCTCGACCTAACCAACACAAAAAAGAAAAAAAAAAGTAGAAGACTTTTTTTGCATCTGAATCTTCATGAGTAGTACTTGTATGCATTAAATAATCAGCTTCGTAACTGCGATGAAAGAAATATGTTATGAAAATGTTGGCCTAAAGTGAAAAAAATTCGTTCGGTGAAGAACTTTTTTTTTTGTCCGTTCTTGATGCCTACTTTATAGGAACCCTGAAGTCACCTATTTAGATTTTACTACGCTGTAGTGCCGTAAAACGGTTACTTTCTTAAGCATTCTTCTTAGTAACGGCTAGGTTAAAAGGTTTGAAAAAAATATATATTTATGATTGATACATGTACATTATTTGTGAAACATGTTTTTTTTCGTATGACTAATGCTTTTGCTTTAAGAAAATAATTCACGACACGATATTTTTTCGCTTCTTTTGTATACTCATCCAAAACGATTTGCATGTTTAAAACTACTTTTACACAGAAAAATTGATGATTAGAATTTCTTCTTAACCTACATAGGATATGTAAATCATAAAACATTTTGCAAACAAAACTGTTCAAAAGGACGTCCAATATTGATATTCTGGCAGCGAGTGGGCTCATGGCCGGTATCGCATCAACACAAGGGAATATACAATGTGTTTTTATTGTATACGATGACTCTAGGGTTATATTCTATGAGTAAAAATAATACAAAAAGTCCTAGAATATGTGGTCCAAAAATGCATAGTTTCGAAGATATCATAAATCAAAATTAATTTATTAAAAAAAAAAAAAATTGCGTAATTTTGTACGAAAAATGTGAAAAAAGAATATAATTGAAAAATTATTCATATGCCAGTTGATTCATCGATATGGTCTCATTCATATTCTAGAGTTATGAGATATAAAAAAGCACCTAGTATACGCCTTAAATAAAAATAAAAATACGAAAAGCAAAGATTACGCTTGCCCGGCTAACAGTGAGCTCAACAAAGCAAACTGAAAGAAAGAAGAAACAACTGCAAGCGTCATGACCTGCGTACCTATTTGCATCGCATGAACTAATTTCGATAAACTAAAAGCGACCTTGTCCATGGCTCGACGCGATTCGATTTATATCACACCGATAACGGATTTTTACTAAGCAAAATTGCAAGTACGTTCACATGGACGCAATGCGATGCAATTCGACCGATTTGCACTTGAAATTGTCTTAGGACGGTATTATACTTCTCACTAATTTATCTAGGATCATACATAGGAACCAAACTATTTTTTTTTCTCAAAGCCGAAATAATAATAATAATAAAAAATTGTACCAAAAATTTACAGATTTACAGATGAAATGATTTGTATGGTGATCCTAGATATATGATAGTTTAATACTCTTAGAAAATATGAGCGCAATATCGTCAACCGAAACCGAGGTAATTTTAATTGCTTCGCGTCGTCAGGAAGGCCCCTTAGGGCGCTGTACCATTGAGAGCTATTAACTAGTTGTTCTGCAGTTCAAGAAGAGTCAAACTGTAATTAGATCTTCAAGGTCTTCGATCTTTAGTAATGGCAGTATAATAGCTCACTAGTTTCGAAGTAGAGTAAACTATTATACAGGCTGGCCGGAACAGGAAAAGATGCAAAAAAATAATTCTGTTCCTCGTAACGTGGTCTAAAGAGAAAAATTAAAGTTCGGTGAATTATGACTTACTTTTTTATATTTTTTTTTGGGTTGGTCATGTTCAAAAATTCTGAATAAAAATTATAAATCGAAAACTACGAAAAGTCGCGGCATAAACATGGGGATGATTCGGATACCACACGATACCTCGTTCTTTTTTTAAACGTCGTTGTTCCGGCCAGCCTGTATAGCTAATAAGTTTCGATGGGACCGCCGCCTTATCAGTTTACTTGCGTTAGTAGAACCGTCAGAAGCAGCCTCTACAACGATAAAACTGCTACATGATAAATTAAATTCCTGCGCTGTGACTGAGAGATTATAAACAAGAAAATTATTGGTTCTATTTTAATATGAGTAGTTTAACTGACAATTGCATTGCATGTAAAGACTTTATGTCAGTTTTCACTAACATTATTCGACAACTAAATGGGTACATCTATTCTATAATATTATAAAGCTGAAGAGTTTGTTTGTTTGAACGCGCTAATCTCAGGAACTAAAATTATTTTTTGGTTGGAATTGAAAAATTATTTTTTTGTTGGATAGTCCATTTATCGAGGAAGGTAAACTATAAGGCGATATAACATCACGCTACGACCAATATGAGCGGAGCATAAATGAAAAATGTTGCAAAAACGGGCAAAATTATTACTTTTTGAGAGCTTCCGTTGCGTGCGCTGCGTAAATGGTTTAAGTTGCGCAACAATCATGTTGTAGGGTAGGTAGGATAGGTTAGATGGGTAGGTAGGTAGCCAGTTGACGAAAGCGAAGCCGCGTGGGGCAGCTAGTAACTTAATAAAAGCGCGCTGATGGATTAATTATTTATTTATTTAAACTTCATGTACAATGATGATAGATAGGCGGACTTAATGCAGCAAGGCATTCTCTCAACGCTTTTCTTAGAGGCGAAAGTTGAAAATACAACAATGCAATTTTATTTATGCACCATTACGTGTCGAATAGAGAAAATGGGCAATAATGTTCGATTTCTGAATATAAATTTGAAATAGCCTGGAAATCTTTGGCATAGAAGCAGGATTTGACATGTTCCTAACGCCTAATTCTCAATTCGAATTCGAACAAATTCAAACGGCTATTATACAAGTAAAAGATGAAATTAATGCTAATTTAAATAAAGAATAAGCAAACAACAATCAACAAAGTAATAATAAAACAATCAATTGTACTATTACAACCGAACAAGTATCTTAATATAATAGTAATAGGTAATAATTGGATTATTAACATAATTACAAGTTCTATGCAAACAATGCATAATTATATAATATAGCTAATAATAATTAAAAGGAACAATGTAGCGTGCTTGCTAATTGCACTCGTTGCTATCACAAAACAAATAAAACTGTTTTGAATTGTCAACACAGTTGTATAAGGACTTTGTTGACTGGCCTTATCAATAGTTATTAATACACGTTGTTTATAAATAAAAGGTATTTTTTTATTTTTATTAAATTAATATTAACATAGTGCATGGGGGAGCCGTAATCCACCACGCGGGCTCTGTGCGGGTTGGTAGGCGTCACCAGTCTTCGAATTTTTGGTTCTAAGACATGCCGGTTTCCTCACGATGTTTTCCTTCACCGTTTTGAGAGCAGTGGTGATGAAATCATTTACAGATAGTAAAGCGCCTCCTTGGGTTCGAACCCACGAACTACAAACAGTAAGGCGCGGCCATTACCACTGGGCCATCACTGCTTTTCGTCTTTCACTATTTTCTTTACATTTCACAAAGTTTGACTGGTAAAAAACCCAGTTATTAAATCTGCTTCTGAATATTCGTGTCATCGTGTGTCCCTACGTAAAGCATTAATATATAAATATTGTGTAGGTGCCTACTTATTATACATATACAGTTAGCTAAAAGTAGTTAGGTTGGAAAATACGAACTATAATCACACTGTCATTATTATGGTAACAATGCATTAATTAAATTATAAAACGTTAATTCAATAATAAACGCTCGTTACATAATTTTTCTTTAAGGAAAAAATATTAAATAATAAATTAATAACCTCATATTATTCTTCACATACAACAAAACCATATTAAACCTGTTCTCGAACAGAAAAATTAATAAGTTATTTAGGTAAGTGCCAACCTAAGTATGTAACTTACTATGTACTTAGAAAATTCTAGAAACCGCCTTTGACTGCGATAAAAATAAAACAGTATGCGTCAAGCGTTTGAAATAGGCTTTTTATCGCACTAGTACTTATTGAATGCACACAAATGCATACAAGTAAACAAGCGTAAGGGTATGAACACATTGTCGGCTGATAAGCGTTCTCGTCCGGCCAATGTATATGGAAGATAATTCGTAGAATTAAATGTTTTATAAATAAAGGTGTTAAGATAAACTTTATCATAATACAAGAAGATATTGTTTATATTTTGATATTATTATGCAAAGTACTCAGGAATAAGTCCTGAGTACTTGACCATAGAAAATTGATGCCGTATTAATCCGTAAATAATATTTGTTTAGACAAAAATAGGATACCAGATAGATATGAAATCTTATCTACTGATAACTAGATAACTACCATCAAACTGATTGAAATCGAACGTCTAGAATCTTGAAAAAATTGCAATCAAACAAAAACTCTTGAAGCGTCTTGAAACCGCTACCTCGGACGCGTATTTCGCTACTATACTCCGAGCTATGCGCGTCGTACAAACCTATTACATCGTGATAAGTCGCGGCCTAGTATCGCGGTCACAGGGGATAACGCCCGCCTCCAAGGCGAACGTATGTATACCAACAATAATACTCCGAGCCATGCACGTCGCACATACCTATTACATCGTGATAAGTCGCGGCCTAGTATCGCGGTCACAGAGGATAACGCCCGCCTCCAAGGCGAACGTATACCAACAATAAACATGTCCGCTCGACCCTTACATAACATGCTAAATGTTGTACTACGCTAGCCAACTACAAATTGTCTACATTGTTACGGCGAAGTGATTGAGGCTTGAATACTGTGAAACTAACAATATCGGCTTTTGAAGTTACGCTACTTCAGTTCAGCGAAGAAAATTGTGTAAAAAAAATTGAATGTAAGTTACTGGCCGGCACAGAAAGAGGTGGTGAGGCAATCTAAACGCCTACTGCAAGGGCTGGTTCGAGGCGGCTCAGGAAAAGAATATCTGTAAGGATTTGGGAGAGGCCTTTACCAAACAGTGGGATAGTGTAGGTTAATATTAAAAAAAGTATGATTTCTGCAACGAATAATGTGAAAATTAGCAACAATAATTGTATCTGGCAATTTAAAACTACATATTGATAAGAGATTAAGCAATTACCAGCCTGTATTAAAGCTTATTTACCGTAATTTAAAGGTAATTTGAAGTTATAAAGAAAGACATTTACATTCTCAACGACCAAACTGTCGCATATTGTCTTATTTGGCACGCCTCTTTTGCAATGTAAAGCTTTAATTAACAACCTAATTTGGACAAGTGCATGGTACAATTTCATTTAAATGTGTAACATTAAGATTAAATTGAGCATACAAACCCATTTAAAAGGTCCGACACCTCAATCCGACCATTCATACGAGTGGCACTTAGCATACATGCATCCGGCGACCTTAATAGCGAAATAATATAAATCAGTACTATAAGTAGACCAGTAAACACATGGTACAAGGCTATACTGCCTTCCTATACCTAGAGTGCCACTATCTCACAATTAAGTAAATCACAGTTAAGTATTAATTTTATTAAAATAAAGACAACTGTTAGATCTGTAAGTAAAATGACATAAAGAATGAATTGACTCAAAATATATTAAGGACATATTACGTATTAATTTTATTTTATATAAACTATAAATAAACTAATTGGAATCCAAAAACTTCTATCAAATAAACTGACTGTAATACAAAAATTTAAGCAAATAAAAAATAAAAAATCAAAATATTTTTTTTTTTGATAAGTTTAAATACCTACCTAAGTAATTGATTTAAACTTACAATATACCTATTCGAAAGAGCGCAATTAGATATATTTTGTACACTAGAAATTCTTGCATATAATTTATAGTTGAAAACAGCATCAATTTTTATCATTTCACTGTTTTATTTTTATTTTTCGTTTATAACTCAAATTTATGATTTTATCGGATAGTGACACTAGTTATATGACGGCAGCATATTAAAGACAACCAGTCTATCGGTCATTGTACCTAACTCTTATGTAACAGTACATTATCTGAAGTACTCATCAAAATTCGTGATATCACATCAACAGCTATTCATTTGAGTATTAGCGGCGTACTTATCAATAATTACTATTACATTATTGATAGATAGTAAAGGTGGAACAATCTCGAACAATGCTATCAGTCGTTGCCCACGCTATGATTGGTTTTATCTATCACAATAAAAGATCAACACACTATTCCACGATCTTCTTAGTGGGTTAGAGAATGTCTATTATTGTCTATGCATCCCACGTTAGAAGGCAATAGGAGTTAATATTTGGTGTAAAAAAAAAAACAGAAATTAATAAAAACAGATGTGAAATAAAGAACAGAAAAAAAACGGAAATAAAAAGCAGTTATGGTAATAAAGAACAAAAATATTAAAATTGTTTAAATAAAATAAAAAAACACGCTTTAATAGAAAACCAAACTAAGGAGATTTTTTTTTTAATTTTTAATTTAAATTAAGAATAGTGTGGTTTTAATTTGCTGATACGCATAATCCTTTACATAGATACATACATAACAAGCTAATAAATGTGTGTTAAAAAAAGAGAAGTAAAAAAAAATCGGTTTGCGCTGATTTGCACAATAATGCAATCCCACCAATTTTTCGTTTACCACATTGATGCCAAATGCGGCTCCGATAAATACTTGGCCGCAAATTAACTTCATAACTCTGTTTATCTGCCAACAAAAACGTCACTTTTGTAGTTTTAGCTCTGGGCCGAAAATAAATTATTTACTGATGCGTCATATTATAAATGCACGTCAATACGCTTCTATTATCTGAATGAAAAAAGTTAATTTTTATCAAAAAAATAATTAAAACAGAAATACCTATCAAAATATTTTTTATTAAACGATGGTATTTATCTACTTACATCAATTACGAAAACACATTTAGCCTGAACTAGTTAGCCTTCGAATTAGAGAGAATATTGGCATTCCGTTCCCATAATAACGAATCCATTATTACATTGATATGCAAATAGATGCAACAAATTGTGCTCCTAAAGGATTTAGGATACAGTTTAGTAGAGTTATTGTCGTATGCGTAGGAATGGTGAAACAGATAGTTCGAAATACGCTTCTTTTTTATAATACCTGAACATCCATCACTGATGAGGTGATGAAGTATACGTAGGTAAAAGGAATCTTAATAGATTCACTATCCTACGCAGATTTTTTATAAATAAATAAAACAAACAATGTAAATACTTTTATGCCTTTATCAAACTCAATGCAATAAAAATATATTAACTTGCAATAACAACTGGAAGGTCACACTATGTATAATTATCATATATTTCTGATGCGACCGCATTTGGCATCCACCAACGCGGGACGTATCTACCTACCTACAGTAATAAATGCAGAAATCGCCAGATGACTAACTAGTATAAATAAAGAGAAACCACTTCATTCATAAGTCGACTTTACGATAGAAATTACTAGAATTTATTTACAGGATAAATTAAACCGGAGGAAAGGTCTTGCAGATCAGAGTAATCGTAAAACAGGTGACAGGTAAGCACTTATTACCGCGAACCGTAACAAATCCAGTTGTAATAGGTTTACACGGCAACAAGAATATATAGAGAAATGTAGAACTAGGCGTGTCGCTTGCAATACTGTAAAGCTGTCATTAACTCTAGAATTGGATTCGCAGTTATTAATTCACACTATTAATAATATATAGGTGCGGAGGATGGTGGAGAGGTGAAGCGTGTACCAGGATGATGTATATCTCAGTTTACGGCGATGCTCGACGCTCTTAATCCCAAGTATTAACCGGAGGCACCGACCCGCCAAGATTTATAGTCCCGAGCCACGACTAGGCGGGGCAACTAACAACTAACACTGTTGTACCTCGCAACCTGATAGCTCGTTTTGTATTTTTTTACAGCTCATGATGTTATTACTATAATACTTTGTACGAAACCAGTCACGTAGCTTGAATTATGCGACGTGAACACACGAATTATCCCCGGCTTGTAAATGTCACGACGGACGACATCCCAGACATAGCTACAACGCTAAATCCTGCACTAAACTGTAAATATAATGACGCACTAAAAGACGTAAGTGCAGAAGTAGTTAAAGAGCTAACCCAGTTTAAAATTTGATCCGAGGGTGTTGGCACAGTGTTCACGAGAGCCCTCGCAGTCGATTCCCGTTTTATCCGCAGCGGCCAACTCCTCGGGGATGCTGAAGGATTTGGCGCATTTACAGACGAACAAAAACTAGGGACTACGAAAGAAAAGCCAAGATTTCCGCCAAACGATTTCAGCGAAGATAACATCCTCTCATACACTATTTATTTTGTCTTACAAACTCTCGAATGAAGCGAGCGGTTCAAAGGATTTGAACAAGATGTCTAGTGGTTTACAAAATTACAAGCGTTGTACTCGGTGGCAGAAATACAAATCATTGATCGATACGACTGTGCAGGGCAGAATTAAATAGTGGATGAGGTCTATGACCTATAAGTAATTCATAGAATGAGCGAGTGAACGTGAGGTGCGGTGCTCGGCCCGATATGGCAGGTGCCTTATGTAAGCGGCCTGCACCGCAGCGCAGGCGCACGCTTGCTACCAAATGCCACTGCGCTATTCCTATGCTGGCCGACTAGCGGCTAGCTCGTGCCAAGGCCCCGCAACAATTGGCAGTACACGTCCAATACTTAACCTTTCGATACAATATTGAACTAATAGAAACAAAATAATCGATAGAAAACAAATAACATACAAAATTAAAGGTCGAAACGTTAAAGAGCAAAATTGCGCCACATTCATAACAGGTGCTGTCTGAACCGAACTGAACAAAACTTAGAAGCCAGACAAATTTATAATGATATAGCCCATTACCTTTCGCAAAGTCATAACGATAACCATAGATATAGTCGTTACTGTAGTATGCCCGAAGGACTTAAAAGCGGACAATTTAAAACATAAATTAGATAGTGCAGTGTCTAAATACGGGAGAACACCGGGAGGCAGCCGACTACCGGGTGGTTAGGGACGATGAATAACGAAGCGAGAAGGATGGTGTATCGGGGAAGGTCGCGGAATGGAGCGAGACAAATGATCGGTCGCGGGTGCAGCAGCCACCAGCCAGAAGCAGTGCACACAGACATCGATCGATTAGCGGCCGAGCCACCCGCCCCGCCACAACCAATCTATCGACCTTTATGTTATATTTTAAATTTGTGAACTGCCAAATTGTATCGATCATAATTGGCAATCAAATAAGCATTCATTATTCAGCCACCGCTCTTGTTATAGTAGTGATTAATTATGTTTTGTCTGTTTATACTGGCTTACTGAGCGTCAAATTTATGGAAATCTAACGCGATGTAACATTTGTCATACTGAACAACGCAACTTAGATTTATTCTGTTCAGGAGGGTACAAGTTGTATTTCAATAAATATTTCCTAATCGTGATTTATTCTCCAATTGCACCTACCACTATTTGTCTCTGCATCGCACAAAGGTCGACTGGTAGAAAATGCCTTAAGACAGTCCGCCTTGTTCGTGTGCATGAAGTACTGTATAAATAAATAAAAAATCTGAACGATTCATGGAAAGCAGAATAAAAAGAAGAAATAGCACCTACGTAATCCATGCAAATCTATTACTAATATAATCTAAACTTGGTACAAAGGCATCGAGGTTCTGCTCACGTCGTCGCCGACCGGTGATCACTTATTTAACTTGGAGGTGCCGTGATTCCTTAGAATCGCACCGGAGCAGACACCGCTCGCATTTTTTATTTATGAAATTTTCTATTGGAACAGCTGCGGTAATGGAATAATTTCGATGGAAACTGATCTGTATTCAGCAAAAACATCTCGGTGTGTCTTCAACTTTCCGCGCCCCGATCGGCTTTACAGACCGTCCCGCAGATTAGAGATAGATTGAATTTAAAATTATTATCGCTCCCTCTGAACAAATTGTAAGTCCTAGAATCAAAGGCGAATCTCGTATTACTCTGGCATCTCTTTTTTTAATTTTCTTACTTCATTCACTACTATAGTCTCTCTTCCAATAGCAGGTTCAGTGAGTTTCGTTTTTCATTTTTATCAAAGCTCTTAGGGAAGATAGCTTTCAAAGAAATTGGCTATGACTTACAGAATTCTGGCATTTGTAACGGTCCATTGAAGTTAGAGGAACAATAGCGCCTGACTCTTTGATAAAAGATCATTTATAGCTGGCCTGAGTAAAATTCTTCTACTAAAATTGCTATCATTGAAAACGGGTGTCCAGACCGCCAGACCCACGATAGTAATTGCGTAGAAACTAGGTAAAACCTGGCAATTAGCTTGTTATCAGAAAGGAAAGTTTAATGTCGCTGTCAACGACTGCATAAGTGTTGCCTAGTAAGATACCTTGTTGCAGGAAACGATGGCAGGCCGTGGAACTTGTAGCTGTCGCCCAGGAAATGCCTCAACATATTATGAGCTGATAAGACACCCTAAGATAACAAGTCTAAACTAGACATTTTCTTATGTATTTGAAACGATAAAGCTGTGTTTAGACACATTGTAATGGAAAACTACGTGACAAAATACCTACCGATAACGCCAAAGGTACCTTTAATCTTATCCAGCCAATTGTTAACAAACATGGCCGTGCATTTAATAAACTCACAATAAAACATGCACTATTTATTTTCCTCTACAACGGAGACACAAACAATATAAAATAAGTTATTTGTACGACTGCAAACTTCGCAAACTTTATTGTGTCGACCAAGTTCGAGGATTCATTTTGCGTACGAATAACTACAGGATCTTATGCCGTCGTCGGAGAACAAAGCTCCGGCTAACTCAACAATGTGTTTAGTTTCCAGATTAGAGCAATCCCGACCAACACCTAAACACGGATTTTAGATAACATTCAAACTCCGACCGCACTGAATATAAATGAGATTTTAGAACGCCGCAACCCGTCTTAGGGCTCTCGTGCATAATTACTAGACGTTACAAACGTTCAACTACATTTGAACGCCGATGAATAACTTTAATGGACAATTCAATCTAGACGGCGAACTTGAAGAGAATCTGGGGAGGTTTGTTTTTTGTTTACAGAAAAACGAGAAAATCTATATCGGAAAAAAGGTCGGCCGGGTAAAACGCGGGAGGCAAGACAGGCTTGCGTGAGGAGGGCCCGGGGCCTCCCGGCACGCACCCTCACTTCCCAGCTGTTTGCTTCTATTACGATTTCAATGTCAAGTCCGATCAATACGGCCGGGGATGTAAAATTTCGGCTGGTCTCGGCGCGTTCCGGGAGCTACGAACGCGCCAGCCGCGGGCTTACTAACCTACCGTAATACAGGGTGCGTGCTCTCTGCACGATCAATAGGCGCCAAGTAAGGCTCGGCTCGTTTTATAAATAGTCTTGAACTTCACCTCGGCCGCGCCGTCGAGTTTCGTGGGCGAAAGTGTGGAAATATCTTTCGTTACGTCACGAGGGCGGCCGTTCTGTACACCTATATCAAAGAGCGCACTTTTCCCTTTGTTGAAATGAATAATCTCAATGGCAGAGATGATAAGCCGCTGCAGCTGTAACACAATGCCGGCCATCTCATTATGCAGATGAGATGCACAATCCCGACGGAGAGAAAGTTTGAATATCTCAATATAACGTGACAATCGGCAACTGATGTGAATATTTTACTAAGTTTCCATGTAAATCGCCCTTCGTCGAGTACCTACTGGCGTGGATGGCGCGAGGAAACCACTGGGAAAATGTCACAGGGAGCTCGAATTGGAAAAACAACTGCGGTGAATTTCTCTACCTAGACTGTAAAGGCACTCAAAAAGCCAATATCGCCGAGCTTCATACCTCATCAGCATGCATACAGTCACAACTGAAACTCGTAATATTAAGGATTGTAAATTGAAATCTGGCAAAAAACGGTGCAAATGGAAAATAAAGGAATTAATTAAGAGAGATACAGAACCGATGAGATGAAGTGAAATCAAGCTGGAGGACTATTACAGTGAGTGAGGGGAGTAAAAGCGGTGATATTAAAGGACGAAAACGAGCGGTTCATTACTGGGAATGTTGGCAATAACAATACGACTAATGGTCCTGGCGCGATCCGCTCAATTCCCGCTTCTACTCGAATATCTCCCTTCGCAACAAATCCCTGGCAATTGCAACTTACTTTATTTTGATAGTTTGAATGTCCTGTTCTGTAAGCTTAATATTCCTTGCATGAATTATCTCTGCATCACTGGTATTTAATGGGGCAACGTCAATTATATCGCATTGTTGACTAAAAACGTATCAATGTAATCGCTGTTGTAGTTGTTTATGGAAATTATCTAGTATAACTAGCTGATCCCTGCGGCTTCGCTCCCATCAACTGGCTATCTACCTACCCTTTTCCTGGTAGGTAGATAGATAGCCAGTTGACGGGAGCGAAACCTACCCTACAAACAAACTCTTCAGCTTTATAATATTAGTATAGATGTTGATAAAACTCCTTCGCAAATTAACAAATTTGATGACCATAAAAAAAGGTTATAGTGAGTCAATCTTAAAAGATAGCCATATGCTGACGCGGATTTTTTTTAGAACTTTTAAAGAGGAACAATTCCATCATACATGATATTTCCGTAACTTAAACCGTTTACACAGCGCACGCAACGGAAGCTCTCAAAAAGGAATATTTTTTCCCGGTTTTGCAACATTTTTCATTTATGCTCCGCTCCTATTGGTCGTAGCATGATGTTATATAGCCCGTAGCCTATCTCGATAAATGACTATCTAACACAAAAAGAGTTTTTCAATTCCAATTCAAATTAACAAACAAATACACTCTTCAGCTTTATAATATTAGTATAGATTACTGTTTTAGGTAGGTATTCCTTCTTGTCGTAGATAGCTCTACTACGCACATGTTCTTAGAAGAATGAATCGTGACCTAAGGCATGGACGACAGTCATAACTAGTACGACGTGAGCCTAGGTCACGTAAGCCAATTCATGTTTCACTTGTTTTTACATTTTTTCCTGTCGGTTCATTGTATAGATAAGCACAAAGTTGCTGATAACAAGAATAGGGTTCCATTTTTACTGTTGTTCAATGTTTTATACTTGACGACTTCATGCAGGTGCAATATTTTATTTAGGATAAAATCACACTAATATTGTTAAGGCGAAAGTTTGTGTGTCTGTGTTTGTTACCTCTTCACGCCCAAAATGCTGAACGGATCTGAATGAAATTTGGCACAGATATAGATTATAGTCTGGAATAGCACATAGGATTTGATTGATCCCGGGAATATGTTCCCTTGGGATAATTTGTGACATTCATGCGGGCGAAGCCGCTGGCAGAAGCTAGTATAGTAATAATGTTATGAACTGTGACGTTTCTGTTCGACTATAAAGTATTGATTATGATTTTAATAGGTTTGTATTAATTATCGGGTTATTATTTTCGAGGTTATATACAAAATTCGTAGTGCATCGTTAGAAGTAACGTCTATATTAGGCTGGCTTCACACTGCTGTGGGCGGGAGCAGTTATAATCAAATAGCAACGCGATTAAATCATGCGCCTCTCAATTTAAATACGACTATAATTATAGAACATTTAGTAGACGTTGATCGAAGATAGATAGACACGACAACATGGCCGCGCAATATACTGATTTATAAGAACAGCTAAACGTTTTATCGCAAGAAAACTGGTATCTCGAAAAACCATTGTTGCGCAAACGCTTCCTAATAAAGCGTGGATTAGTTCCGAAATATTCCGAAATTGTACTTTCAAAACGCCAGTTATTTAGGGCCAGTTGCTCCACTTTTCTACACGAGCTTCGTGAAACTAAGAACATTATCGCACGATAAATCGCTGGTTCTTAAAGTTCGTATGTCTGGCAATCACTTTATCCATAAAACTTGTAACGTAAGATTGTTGGTCGAGCGTGGCCGCTCGCACTGGATCACGCAAGTTTATATGGCCATAGAGTAATTAGTTAGAGCAATAACGTATCCAGACCACACCTCGCAATTAGGTCTGAATAGCTTATGTATAGCGGAGTTATTAAACTAACATATAAAACATTCTTTATAAGGAAACTCGGAGATAAATACGTTGTTGATGTGGAGCTCGCGTTATGTAACAAATCTTCGATCTAGCGTGTCTATTATTAGTATTTTGTCTCATGCTGCAGACCATCTCCTTAAGAGACTTGTTCATGATCTCCTTAAGAGGTCATGAACGGATAAGATCGTTATGAGGATGAATGTATTGTCAAGACAAATATACCTTTGGCTCCGGGCCTTTTGGTAGTATTTTATAAGCCCATTGTAAGCAGGCTGAATTGAGCAGCATTATTCGATTATACATATTTACTTTTTTTCACATCAAATGATGAATGCACAATAGCCATTTCTACCATCTGTTGTTTTTTAAAACAATTGAATAATGAAATGTCAAATCTTTATGAAAATTGACTCCCAATTTATCACCTCATTACCAGGACATCAGCATTTGTATAGAGTTTGGCAAAAACAAAAGCATTTGAGCTGTAGCCAACAGGTACGTGCATGAGTGTACGTATCAAATCTAATCGTATAGTACGAGTATGATGTGGCATTAGAGTCAAAGTAAACAAGATACTTTTAGCATCAGCGAGTTAGCTGGTTTTCAGAAATATGATACAACTTCTGAACATGTGTATCCGAATATCAGACGCACACATAGCCCCGATGCTTTAATAAGGTAAGCAATCGAGATGGGTTTAAACCCCGTCAATTACCCATCTACAGAGATGAGCTAGAGATGGGTTTAGACTCAGTAATCGGGCATAATCCCGGTTGATTTTTTCCTATAATTCGATGGTGTCACATGGTTTCGATGCTCAATTTATAACCAGGATCGAATGAACGTCTCCAAACCCCGACGCAGCACTGAGCGCCGCTGTATGTACCGTGTCTGCCATAACCCTAACAAATCAAATCACACAATATGGCGGCATTAGTCGTTGCGATTCTATGCGCTAGAGATTTGCAAGCGGCGCGGCGACGTGCACTGTAAGTGGGCCGTGCGCGTGCGTCGACCCCGCGCTCGACTTCAGGGTTAACGCCGAGCCAAGTGCTTGTACATAGGTAGGGTTACCACTCTTTGCCACCAGGAGGCCGGGGATAAAAATCTTGATTCTTTAATGACATGAGTTTAAAAATACGACGCATGAGAGTTGAAAGGAGTGCAGATAAAATGAGGAGGTAAAATACAAATAATAGAGGTGAACAAGTGAGTAGGAACATAGTTAGTGAGTAGTAATAAATCTTGGAAATCCTCCCTCTAGGTGGAGCGACGACCTGGTCAAAGCTGAGGGAATCCGGTGGATGCGAAACGCATAGGACTGATCAGTGTGTCCACGCATGGGAGAGGCCTATGTCCAGCAGTGGACTTCTTTCGGCTGAAATGGTGATGGTGTTGATGAAACAACATCAAAATTGTTTGCAATAGCATGGTAACAATGGGTCTTTAATTTAGAAGGACCATAAATCGAGAATCCATAAATCAACCATTTTTTCATCTTAGTCTAGAAACCCGGTTTCTACTTTTCAGGATAGTTTACCATAATTTACTACAACAATGCTGTATTTAGGTATTTACCGAAGATAAATGTCGACGATTAAGAATAATTTATTATCAATCGAAAACCATTTATTATTTGAAGAAGAATAAATGGAACTGAAAACGATGAATCACTAAAATAAGACGCATTACGTTTATGTTTTATTTCAATGTTTTTATCTGACATTTTGAACTTTTAAAGTGCTGACACTACACGTTTTGTAATTGCAGTTGTATCAATAGGTAAATTAATCGAACTGAATGTAATAATACCTCTATGTGTTCATACGTCCCGGCTAAACCAATATTAACCCGCCAAGAACAGCAGGCGGTACAAATATTAATATCAGAACTTAATTGTACTGGTACTAAAGTTGATGGAGTCAACCTACTCACGATCTTAAACGACTTGTCACAGATCTATGAACGCCTAGTACTTCAGACTCAGATTATGTAAGTTATCTACGCGCTTGTAAATCTCAGATATTTTGATATTATTAATTCGCTAATAAACCTGCAATTTTGGCCTGTTTTCATGCTCGTGTTTTCCAAACATTATTGCTGTAGTTATCGCGATAATAATAGCAGCGCGGGTTCATTGACCGCTCCAGTTCTATTCTAGTTGCATACAACTAGTGTTACAACTTTGTTTTCTATGAATTTCATGCGCTGAAAATGTTTGAATTTTCTACGCATCGGGGCGGAAAATGTGCAATTTAAAAATGATTATTTCTGAAAAAAATAACTGGCTAAACAAATTCAACTTTTATGAGTTAGGTACAATTTTACCCGGTCTATTGTTTGATTAATTTTCTTTGCTTCTGTTTTTCTTGATTCACATTTTCCTCAGGGATTGGAAACGCGCTCTTTTTATTTTTACTACGAACTTTACTGTTAAAGTCTTTGGAATTATGAGAAAATCTGATGAATAATTCAGCCGTTTCTAGGGATGTTTGCACGAATACTTTTTACTAAGAATATTGTGAAAAACTAACTGATTGATGGTTACGTAAACTAACATGAGCTCATAATAACTTTAGTTTACTTAAAAATTTGTTCACTAGTAAAGATAAACGTGCAGTAATAGCTAAAAAAAAACACGTGAATATTTATTTTGATAGTTTAGTAGTAGAATTTACATAGATTTATTTAAATTAAAAGTAAACTCGACCTGAATCATACTGAAAACCTAATTTCAGCAAACAAAAATAAAAGCATCGTTAAATTAAAGGACGTTTTGTTGATAAAAGGCGTGTAGTTAATAATCTGTCATATCTTGCGCACGCGTCGATTGCCACGCGCATGCGTGGGCGCAGCGGGCGACAGCGACGACGCGAGTCTCGGTGCGCTAGCGCAAGAACCGCGTGGGTTAGGTTAGGTTAGTGAGGTGCATTATCCACGGACATTCAGCTCTCGGCGATACGCATTCTATCAACTAAACAACATTATTCACGCATATTGATGATACTACGTTCTGCTGGCAAAGAAATCAATTGGATAAAGTTAAACAAGGCGGGTGTTGAAACTGATGTTAAATTATGGGCGCTACTGCGAAATATTAAACCAAACGACTCCTAAATGTACGCAAACAAGACCCATGTTTATCAAGATTGGATTCAACAGTACGATGCCAACAAAAACCGGCTCCAAAGCCTTACCATGTTTGGCATTAGTGTCCTGCAAGTGGATACTTGCGATAACTTTATAAAAACTTGATCACAACTACACGAAACGGTCTTGCAAGCCGCGGGTTGGCTAAAGTTCGCACGTTTGCTGCCTTTTATAGGTCTGCTAGCCTATTCCAGCTGTGTCGAAAGCAAACACCAAGAAAAGGCGAGATACACTATCTATTGCACCATATCATCACTGCATGTTCGGAAATTCCATCTGATTTAAAGAGATTCGTTCGTCATACTTAAACAGCCATAATTTATCAAGCATCTGTGTAATGGAGTAATTACGTTTATCGAGTTCTTACGAAACGATATCTGCACTAGTAAGACCAAGAACTTATTGCACGCCGGGCCATCATTCTACAACTTTTTGCAACGAAGGAAAGTTGCACCGCGAGACCTATCCAGCCCTATTGTATCTATTAACCGGCTACTTTCTCATTTCTTGCCATTTACGGTCTGTTGAGAAAATCGAGATGCATTTTGCTGTATATCAGCGCATGATGAAGAGACGGAACGACAGCATAACTTAGGCCCACTCACGGTCGGGCTGAGTCATTTATCGTGAGGCGTATAAATTATTTTCCAAAGCCTTTGACTGAAGCATTTGTCTGACAATAGTTAGGCAAAAACATAAAACCGTCAAGCAAAAAAGGTAAAACGATTGTTGCGCTCGCTGAGCAAGACGATTTAAAGAAAAACGCGTTGGTAATCCACATGGGAAGCCTTGAGCGCTGTATCGGGTTGCGGCCGCGGCTCCGCCGGCTTTGGTTACATGGACGACTGCGGCCCGCCACATCTTCCTACGTGTTCAGCGAACACACATCACTCCATAATTCTATAACCGAAATATGAAGCTCCCCTTTGATCTCGACGATTTAAGCCATCTATCACTTCGAAGAGTCGCAAACTTGTAAGCAAATCAAAGCAGCAAAACATTTTTTTGAAGTCGTTCAGCTCGTTAGGCCATGTTTGATCACGAGAAGTACGTATATGTATGGTGGACGTGAAAATTACCGCTGCTATAAATTCATAAGCCTGGCTTTAGGTCTTACGAGTGGTGCAACCGGTCGCGGCAATCAATATGCTGGTAGACACCGGGCCACCATAAATAGAAGAAGTGGACTGGGATTTAATGATGCCGCTTCGCGAAAACGTGCCTTGCTTGTCTCCGTTATCAATCATGCTTACAGCTCAGTCCAAGTATCTCCGTATCGTTTCACTTGGTTATTAGATTCCAGTAGGAAGAAACAGATATTTATTTTATAGCTTGCCTATTGAATTTTATTGCCAGACTCGAACGGACGTGATTTATTTTTTAGTCTTCGAAGTCAACTGAACCAGGGGACCACCACCACCTTTTACAAAACAACCTCGTTGCTAGTACACTTTGTTTCAAGGTCATAATGAGAATGCGCATTTTCGTAACTTGACCTTATTTAGACAGTATCACTTTAGACCGCGAAGTGCTGGGAATGAACGAATGATTTGAAAGATTTGTCTATGTCCCGCTACAGGATTACTAGAGATGGAAAATACCGGCCAAGTGCGAGTCTACTTCGCACTTTTAGGGTTCCGTACCAAACCGCAAAAATCATGTTGGATGTAATAGGAAAAATGAGGGAATTTCAAAGAAAAATCTGACTAATCAATTATATTGGTATTTGTTGGTAAAATATACCTAATAACAAACATTATCAACAAATTTCAAGTTCATAGATCAATAGGAAGTTAAAAAATTCAGAAGAACAAAATTTTGTAAAAAAGTCGCTGACTTTGGTGGCTTCGCATTTCATTGCTTTCCAATATTTTTAAAAACAAAAAGAAAGTATTTATTTCCTCAGCGATATTTATCTACTCGATGGGGATGGTCCCTTTAAAACATTTAAAAATATTTTTGTTAATATGTATATGGCTTTGGGTCAACAAGATGCTTGCTTATACTGAGAAAATTTGAAGACTGTAGCTGTAAACATTTAGCTGTAAAACCTGTGTGAAATACGATGGTCAGACAGACAGGCACACAGACGGACAGACAGATATGTGAGTATCAGCAATAGGGCTCCGTTTGGACCCTTCGGGTACGGAATCCTAAAAAGGGTTTTTACAGTGTATCTTTTGCTATCCCTAAAATCTAAAATATCATGAGAAGATGTTTATTTCATAGAAAAACCAAATATAATTATATCACTACTATTCATTCATGACAAACATTTAAACAATTATTTTCTTATTATTGTGCTCCCTTCAGCCCTCATTTTGGGCTGAAAGGTGGAAAATATATTATACATTATGAAACCTGCCTTAAAGAAGGTTAGCTACATTTTTATTCATATTATTGGGTTATTTTTGTAGAAATAAAACAGTATACTCAATTATTAAGTGCACCTATTTTCTTGAATATCTCACACAATTTATTTATTTGTTTACCCTCGCAGCAATTACACCAATGGAGCACAAACTTACAAATACTAAGTTGTAAGTACAGGTTTCCTCACGATATTTTCCTTCACCATTGTCAGCGATGTCCAAGATAAACTTAGAAAGTTCATTAATGTAATTTTACTGCATATTGGTAAGTTAAATAATTAATATTATTATGCTACTAGCAGAAGCCCTCGGCTTCGGACCAGATACTGATATTTTGAAAGGAGGTCAATATTATTTGAAGCTAAGAAGACGGTGATTATCACTGGAAATGGTTTCCTATACTTATGAAAAATGGTTAATCACAATTTTGTCAAAATTAGAGCTAAACTTTGTCGTCGTTATAGACAATGCATCTTACCTCACCATTCCTGAAAGTAAGAAAAAAGTACCAATGACCACTATACTCCATTTGCGATAACATTAGACGTTTAAATTTGCCCATTTTACAGCCCGTTCAACCGATTTTGACTTCTATTGCGTTGGTAATACGACAAATGGTAGCTGTAATAAACAGTTGGTTTTGGTAACAGGTTTATGCTTTTTATGTCATCCTTATGTTTACGGGATAGAACTCAAAATCGGTTGAACGGACTGTAAAAAGTTTTGGTAACATGTCTAATGTTATTTCAAATGAAGTTTAGCAATATAATTACAAACCTGGTTTCTCGAGAACTGCCATGACATGATGACTGTCCTTAAGATACTTGTTAGTGGTCATCAAAAACAATAAATTCTGATATACTAAGTATATTATTTAAGCAACTAATATTAAATGAAGTCTTGTATTTTATCCTAATTTGCGTAAGAACTTAACTGACCAGCGCTTTTTCGGCAACGACTTCAAAAAAAAACCTTGGCATGGATTTTGACTCCTAAAATGTTTTTTGTTCCTTTGTGTGTAAGAAACCAATGTTTATATGTCACTATGGAGCTCGTTGAAAAAGCTAAGCCGTTAATGGTTTTAGCCTTCCGTACCCAAAGGGTAAAAACGGGAACCTATTACTAAAGACTCCACTGTCAGTCTGTCTGCCACCAGGCTGTATCTCATGAACCGAGATAGCTAGAAGCTAGATAGTTGAAATTTTCCCAGATGATGTATTTCTGTTGCCGCTATAACAACAAGTACTAAATATTAAAATGTTGCTCTCATACAACAAACGTGAGTTTTTTGCCGTTTTTTTTTATGATAATGGTATGGAACTCTTTGTGCGCTAGTCCGACTCGCACTTAGCCGGTTTTTATATTCGAAGTGCGTTTATCTTTATAAACTGCATACGTACCTAATCAATAATTTTGATTAAAAAACATTTGTTGTCAATTTTATAGAAGTGTTCGTAATATTTGTTGAAAAAGAGATAGCATGTAGCAGAGAGGAGAAAATGTGAGATGGATGTGCTTAGTGACGAGAATAGATAAAGTGAGAAATGAGTATATTAGAGGAAGTTTGAAAGTGGCACCAGTGACAGAAAAGTTGAAAGGAAACCGTTTGTCCTGTATGGTCATGTGATTAGGAGGGATGAAACGCATGTTACTAAAAGAATTATGTGTATGAGGGGACGGCCAAAGAAAGGATGGATGGGCTGTGTGAGGAACGACAAGAAGGAAAAGGGAGTCGGTGATAGCGTGACGGGGGACTGGACGGTATGGTGGAAGAAAACGTGTTTCGCCGACCCCAAGTAACATGGGATAAGGCGGTAAGAAGAAGTTTGTAGTATTTTGTTGTGATAAGCCAACATGGTGTTTTAAAAGGTATTCTTTGAAGGTTTGGTCATGTTGAATTAAAGGCGCTCAGCAAAAGGTATTTAAAAGACAGATGAGAGTGGAGGCCCTAAAGGTCATACACGGATCTTATTGGGAACGCAGTTATACTCATAACCGGCGTGCGTGTATGACTAGATGTATGGACGGCAATGAAGCAAAATAATTATGTAAGGATCGTAGCAGCGTTCTGTAGTTTCTGCCTACCCTCATGGGAAAAAGGCGTGAGTTTATGTGTGATTGTAGTATTTGTAGGTCTATTATATTGGATGATATATAATAAATAATGTTCGACACGTGTTGGGTATAAAAGTACGTATATTAATTCGCCAGACGCACAAACATTCATAGACAACACAGTTGGTAAACACAAACACACAATTTTGTTAAGAAGGTGCAGATGGTTATCAGTCATCACACACAATGATACTAGGTACAGTCGATCAAATGCACATTGGGATTAGAACAGCAAAGCAAGTCATAAGCAATAACGTGAGACACTAGCACTAACACCACAAAACAGCAAATGCTAATAACATGATGCATTCTCCATCGCTTCTGCGTCGCGTCGCATCGCATCGATGCTGTTGATGGGTCTTTTCTGTGCATTGTGCGTAGTGTCGGTGGACACAAGCTGACGGCTCACTTAGCATCTGTGAACTGCCCTCCGTGATGTCCATGGTTTCATGTGTTTTATTCCCCATTCATAATGCATTCGCCGTCTAGAATCAAACAAGAAATTATTCCACATGTACTAAAATCGCAAGAGATACACAAATCAATGGACAAGTTTACATAACAACTTAAATGATGCATATAGCTCTAAAGGGCGTAGTAGATGTTTTGAATCCAGTAAATGCGTAAATAAATACGTATTACTTACCGTTTATGTCACGGAAATGATCATTTTTAGGGTTCCGTTCCTCAAAAGGAAAAAAGGAACCCTTATAGGATCACTTCGTTGCCTGCCTGTCTGTTTGTCTGTCCGTGTGTCAAAACCATTTTCTCTGGAACGCCTGTAGGTATCAATTTGAAATGAATACTATATAGGTCTGCAATCTCTTAGAGCAGTGACAAAAAACAATCTTCTAAATCAAGGCGATCAAAAGATACGGCCGTTTATGTCGCATTTTTGAAGAATCGCAAGCGAATTAAATCCTTTGGGTTCTTCTCGTTGGGCTAGAAATATGAAATTTGGCAAGAAGCATTGTCTTACAAGTAAAGGAAAAAATACGAAAACCGTAAATTTGTTCCTACTTTTAAAAAAATTTATATAACTTATTTCCGGTTGGTAAACTGACCGCGAATTTTGTCGATGTATGGGGACAACAGTTTACCGAAGGCAAAGTTAATTTTGTCCCTCAATCCAGTTTTTTTTCGTTAGCAATGTTTTGTGCTTTCAAGTTTTATGAACTTCATAAATGTTACCTGATTATTTTAGTGAATATAGCTGCTTGTACGGAACCCTTGGTGCGGGCGTCCGACTCGCACTTAACTGGTTTTTTGTATATTTTGGAAATCGATACTAAATTCAGCTTCTCGGAGAAACTTTTTTTAACTGTCAAACAAAACCGTTACTTGTCGTAAAAACGATATTCCCAGTTATCAAAAAGCACGTTGTGCTTGTGGTAAGAATTTAATGATCTATTAGACAATACGTCATCAAAATCGCTACAAAAACAACATCGTAGCAAAGCTTGGTATAAGGACGTCATGGTACGAAAACGCGAAGCATTGTCTTAACAATACCGCTATACGAGGCTATGGTAGCCCCCAAGTTCGCGATAAGCAAAAGATCTTGTAAACGGTGTTGCTGACTGTTGCTTTAGGTAGAGCTGGGGATAATACAGGGGGTGCGGAGAATTATGAAGTTTCCCCCGTCGAGCAAACGGGGTGTTCTCACGCGAAACGAGTCGGCTACAAGACAATACTGGTCGCGTTATTTACGCGATAGATAAGTGAAGAAAATGTTTTAAATTGTCTCGCGTGCTTCAGCCCGTGCACGAGCGAGCGTTAGCAGCCCAATAGTAGCACTTCGCGCGCCAGAATAGCACGAAATAGCATTTAAATTACCGACGCTGATTATCTATGTTAAAATATTATCTAAATTACTTTGAATATCTGTCTGGTTCGGTACGAAAATCGTGACGAGGGACCGGTATTTGTTAGAATACAAAAAAAAATCTTTTTATCGACAGTAAACATTTAATTGGATAAATGGCTGGTTAATTGAATTAAATTAACGGTAATTATATTGACCAATTTAATGTTCATTTAACAAGATTTTCATTAGAAACAAGCAAATTGGTTCGAAGATGCATATAGTGCTATCTCTACCGTTCTAGTATGTTAACTGGACGATTATGGACTCATAAAATGCGAAAGACATACATAGTCTTTCCGCTAATAAGTCTAGGTTTATCACCCTATAAGTCTAACTACATAGCCACGAGAGCTAACAAGATTGACTGAAAACTATTTGACTTCGTGATCCTAACATCCCGAGTTAATTACTGGTAGGTAGATACTGACAGATCCCAGGATTCATGACCATCATATTATGCGCATTTCTCTTGGAGTCAACAAAACAGATAGAATATAGAACATTGCAACAGCATTAGATGTAGAATGGAAACTAAACCGCCAAGTGCGAAATTTACTAACACTCACGATTATTTAGTCTAAAAACAGAATCAAAGAATTTCTGTCAAATTCAAAAATGGAACCCAAACCATTACGTAGTACCGCAACGCGCGGAGCGTCTCGCCGCTTCCAAAATAAAAAATGAAACGAAAATGTAGGTACGCGTTGACTGACAGTTTATAAGTACACACTAACTACACCTAACTATATGCAGTCGGTACCTAATATAACTCACTAACTGCGTACCGCCAAGCGTGTGTGTTGAGTGTTGTAATAAATAACAAACAAACGTCGAGCAAAAATAGCAGCGAACACTACGAACAGGGGAATGACCGTCGGTTGACACACAACTGGCTCAAGGCCTGTAGAGATTAGATACCAGAGTCGCATAACAAATACACATAACGACTGACAATTGCAAAATAATCGGTGAATAATAGAACGACGAATAAAGTTGATAATTTGCGGATTTATGACCTGAGAGTGCAGTTTTCGCTGCAACTTTTGGGTACAAAAGACGTTTTTGCATTTTTTGATGGAAAAATCACAAGAGAGGACCGTAGAGACAAGAGATTAGATACTAGAATCACATAATAAATACAAACAGGCTGAATTGCAAAATAATGCGAGGCGAGAACAATTAAATTTGATGAGTATTTTTGACCTGTGAGGCAGTTTTTTCTGCAACTCTTGGGAATAGGCGTTTTTGTATTTTTTATAGGATATTCTCGGGTAAAGACTGCAGAGATAAGAGATTAGATACCAGAGTCGCAAAATAAATACAATTAGGATGATAACTGCAAAATAACCCGTGTCAAGAACAATAAAATTACACTCGATGATTTGCGAAATTTTGACTTGTAAGGGCGGGCAGTTTTCGCTGCAACTGTTGGGAACAAAAAGCGTTTTTGCAATTTTTCATAGGAAATTCGCAGGAGAAGACTGCAAAGACAAGAGATTAGATACCAGAGTCGCAAAATAAATAATCTGTGGCGAGAACAATTCGCTGAAAAAAGTGAGCTAAATAAGAAAATTTGCGAATTTTAGACGGTAAAGGCGAGCGCTGCAATTTTTGAAAGAAAAATGTTCTATTGCAATTTTTAGAAGGAATGCAATTTTCAAAACAAGATCAAGGTTGAGAGAGCTCACCTGTTCCTATGCTTAACCTAACCTAATAATATCATATTCTGCTGTGCTTATCGCAGGCATTTGTTTGAGAAAATTACAAAATACATGACTGATTCACTTATCAAAAAAAAAAAAGACAAAAGAGCAAATAAATAAAGTCACTAAGAAAGGTTAAGCAGCTTTCGATTATGTTAAAAAGTGCTGTAATGAGATCACAAGGTTAAGCCTGAAGTAAAGTATAAAATAATTACATAACAAAACAAAGTCCATAAGTACGAACGACTGAATATTTAGGAAACTACATAAACATTGCCTATCATAATCAGACTGTAATGTTGCCACTGCTGGCACAGACGTCTCCTCTCTGTGAGAGGGAATGGGCCGTAATCCACCATAAAATTGAGCACTCTCAATTTTAAGGTGACTATAAAACCTATACCCTAGGTCTTTTGAGACTACTGAGATGACAACTAAGACAAATAGAGAAATATGGGTAGAATATGAAGACATGACATACTAATAAATTGTCATAAGGGCAAGAGAATGATGATGGAGCAGAATAATCAAGTCTTTATGATGAGGAGGCAACTGTTAGACGATATATTACCGGATCATTTCAAACACAATGATTGAAACACCAAATTACTGGCAACCTCGTCGATATTACTTTAAATACGTTACATAATAACACGTTACAAATACACAAAAAACTACTCACATAATACAAGGCGGGAGCGCCGTAGCGAACAGAGGCCATAGACAAGTGCCAGTCTATCATTGAAAGCGTGGCGATAGCAACTTGAACTTGAATACAAAATTGTATGCGATTGATAAGCGATGTCGAAAAATCACGTGTTCAATCCCTTACATTTGACATTTCGATCGCCTTCGCTGACATCGAATGCCCCTTGTCTAGAGCCTCTGGGCTCGCTTCCAATCGCAGGTAAGATTTTATGGCAAATGAGGCCCTAGAAAAGTGATATTCTATCATCGAAAGCGTGGCGATAGCGAAAAATCACGTGATCAATCCCTTACATTTTGACATTTCGACTATCGCCTTCGCTGACATCGATTGCCCATTTGTCTAGAACTTGTCTAGAGCCTCTTGTCTGTGCACTGCGCCGGCGGCCTGTAACGTCACCAAGCGTTGCAGCGTTGGCCAATCAGACGCGAGTCATTGCGTCATCAATTGTTGGCCAATCCTGTGTGTATTGCTTTGCCATAGGTGCGATTGGCGCGCCTCGCATGAAATCTCGCATAAAAGCGACATGCAAGATGCAGCGGCGGGCGCCATTGCCGTTTTGCACCACAGGTGCGGTGCACATGTTTCAAACTTAATCAACTTACAGCTAAACACAACACAATAGATACAATAAGAATGAATTGCCATGCCCACCCACCCCCACCACCACCTTATTCCTGAACACTCTCGACAGTAGGCAACACAACTAGTTTTACAACAGGTCGCTTCGTCGAGCCCCTAAAAGCTCTTTTTCAATGTTCTTCACGAACATGTCGCACTCGGGCAACCGGGGTCCCACACTATCACACAACGCGCACACACCCGCTTGCGAAGAGGCACCTCGTGATGCACCTCGCGATGCACTCGATGTCGCAGCCGCCTCGCTGGTGATATGTGTACACGGTGAGCGGGCACCCGCTGACGCGCAGTCGAATACGCACCAGCCGGGGCGCCAGCGGTACGTCCACGTGTTCGCAGGGGATTTGGGCAGCACGCGTATGTGGCGTATGCGCGAGCTCGCGCGCGCGCTCCCGATCTAGGCCTTCGGCATATTCTTCTAAGCCTTTGCCACCTTAACTAGGTTAACCAATGTGTCAATCAATACAAGAATAATGGCTTCCGCTGCATTAATAATTATTACGGCAGCCAATACATCCATTACACATAGATACAAACGTGCATTCACCGACAGACCAGTACCGAGATTTATAAGTGTAAGTACTGACAGCACAGGTAATAGGTACTACACTGTGAAAATAACTGCACATCGTGTCATCATCGGATACGTCAAACTGCGCCAAACAATCCCACACCCTCCTACCCGCGCGGTGTCCTGCGTTCGTCTCGTGCGCGAATAGCGAGAGTCGAACGTTAGAGTGACATTGTCAGCTCCAAGTGCACAGTTATTTTGACCGTGTAGTAAAGCCTCCATCACAGGCACATCGATTTCTCCAGCCTGACTGCTACAAAATGCTACACGACATCCAATTGGTTCTCCGTTTTTTGGGTTCCGTACCCGATGGGTCCAAACGGAGCCCTATTGCTGTCATTCACGTGTCTGTCCGTCGTCTGTCACACAGTTTTTACAGCCAAACGGTAGTATCAGTCTTTAAATTTTCACAGAATAAGCATCTTTTTGACCCAAAGCTTTTAAGGGGGCTCTCATACAGCAAAAAGAAGGCGCAATATTTGACCTAATCCATCGTGTGGGGTATCGTTGCTTAGAGCACGTTGAGTAGATTTATGAATACTATTTTAAAACAAAGGTTTGAGAAGTCACCAAAGTCAGCTTTTAACAAAATCTTGTGCCGAAGAATTTTTTAACTTAACATTGACCATATAAACTTCAATTTGATGATGTTTATTATTACGAATATTTTATTTTATTCAAATACCAATATATTGATAAATCAAATTTTTTGTTAGTAATTTCCTCATTTTTTCTATTACAACCAATTTGTTTTTGCGGTTTGGTACGAAACTCTTAATGTGCGAAGTCTGACACGCACTTGGCCGATTTTTTATCTCTTTCTTCTATCAGAATTGTATGAAAAAAGTTGCTTTTGAGAGCGTTTACTGATATATTATTGTGAGAAATTGCCATCAGTTAAGTAGTGCTAATTAGAAATGAATACTGCGTTCCATTATTCCATACAATAAGACAATAGCTACCTACTAATACTTGATACCGTGAAGTTAGATGCATTCATTTGTTTTGGCTTGTTAAGCAGATAACGTGTCTTTAAAATTTTTAATTAGTAGGATTTTTGATAATGATATTGCACTTGAATTGCATGCGATTAAATGATATCTGTAGAGAATTATATTCGTAGATAAAAACCAAATTGGTACGTGACAACGATAATGTTTGCATATAAATAATCAAATAGTTCGATTCCGCAGAATATTTAGTCGGATCTTACCGATTCAACTAACGTCTAAACTCAAAGGAATGTTTTCAAAATCAACAGCATTCCTACTAGTTTTTTTTATCGAATCTACTTATCCAATTTTCGTATTAGAACTGTAAACCCATCAATTATATTTTTTTGTGAGCGTACTAACTGCTAATCGAATCTGTTCCGATTCAGTAATGTTCATATAAATATTTCACTAAAAGCTAGCAACAAATTTTACCGTTATTATTAAATCAGTTTATACAATACATTAGCACACAAGCACTAATAACAATTTCATTAATTTTAAACAGTCGCCTGAGTAGGTGCAAAGTTATGCGAACTCGGCATATGGTAGCGAAGTACTGGCGTTCATTTTGTTTATTTTGTTTGGAACGACGCCATAAAATAAATGGAAATAAATAAATACTTCTTTTTTTTGTATTTGGAACTGGTTGTCTTTGGCTGGCTGGATTGAAAATAAATTACATGCAAAATTTTGTAAAAAAAAATAGTTGGGAATTTGAATTTCGAAGTGTCTAATAAATTGCACATATATAGTACATTTTCTTTCCACAGATGTACCTGTTCTAAAGCCACATTCAAACGAAATAACGTTTATTTAAAACACTAAAAAAGCGACGTTTTACTTTCGTCTGGCGGTTTAGAGCGCCGCATAAACCACCCAGTGGTGCGATTAAATTACAGAAAAGTTACGTTTATTCGGTGGAAACTGTACCGACCACCCCCGGCGCCACCCGTGACAGGATTTTATCGCGAAAACTGTCACCCTGTGTTTTTACGGCGGCGACAACAAAAGCAAACTTTCACCTCCGCGAAGCTTTTGTGCTATAAAAATATTTTATTGGCCACCTCTACTACCTGCGGCAACTTGGACGTGCGGATCTCGTTGGACATAATATTAATTACGTAAAAGCTTGAGTTCGTCCACCATTACAGCGTAGACAACTCACATATTTTAGGTTTTGACGTCAATTGAACTTGGCTGCTAACGAGACATTTTTCTATAAAAATCAATTATGATAAAATTATCACGCTTTTCAGTGTTAACAGTAGTTTCATATTCGGTTTTATACGTCTGAAAATACATAAAAATCCTATTTGAAAGGACTGTTTAAGTGTTTACGCTAGACGTTAGAGCTCCCAAAGGAATCGATCCTGTCGTTTAATTGTTATTTTCTATTTACTGTTGTGTAATTCCCTAAGTGTAAAAGAGTACATACCTTGATTTGATATGAGTTGACTTTGTGCTTCGGTAGAAGGTTGAAAGTAGAAAAATCCAGTCTTCGGGAGAAAATGCCGTTAGCGCCAGCGCCGGCTCTGTGAAAGAAAAAAAAGAAAATTTAAAGAAAGAACACCAAAGAGAACATCCGTGAATCTTTTTGTAAAACATTTGAACGGAGCCTGCGGTAAAGCCATTACCGTTCTTAACAATATGTAATCTCAATATTACAATGCCAGACATCACGTTTACTCCATTCCGATTTGCTGTATGAGCGCCCAATACCTATCTTTTTCTCCAATCTCGGCGTCTTCCAACTTTTAACCCTTTCACTGCGGTGATGAATCGAAATCCAATTTTCTATGTTCTGCCCTTTACGTCGAGTACATTTCGTGTCGTCAGTATTGAAATGGTTTATGCCTAATCGCATTACACGGATTTGCGGCGAACACGCAGACTTGCGGATTTAAAGCAGACGGGAATGCAACGCCATTTTAATCAAATGACGTTTTATACTTATTTTATTTTTATTTCAGACAAGAAGGGCATTCTGCATTCGTAAATAGGAAGCCCTTGAAACAAATCATTATCATACAAAACGACATTTGTAAATACCTAAAGGAAATCGCAAACAACAGGCGAGCAAAAAATACGTAAACTCGTTTGGCGCTTAAACGCCTCTTAACATTTTTATACTGCCATCAAGATATTAAAAATCTACATAAAAACCTTTAGATCAGACCCGTAATGCGTAAAACAATTAAATAAGAATGTTGAAAAAATATTCTGCGTCTGAGTTAATAAACTGTAAACTAGTACAATATGCACCTTTTTTTACCAAACACGCGAGGCAAAAAGCAGTCTCAAGGTAGCGCAAAAAAACTTGTTTTTTCACTGCCAAGGCCAACAGAATTAGATACCGGCTTTCGTATCGCGGCGGGCGTGTCAATACCAACTATGTTTACATTCGACCATAGATAAAAAAACCAGCGATTATAATGTTGACGCGGTTGTTTTGGCAGAGTATTTTAGACTATATTACATCGAAATTTAAATGATTAATCGATTAATCTGACTGACTGATTGAATACTAATATAATCAATACCGCTTAACAGTCTCGAGGAGTAATGAATAAAGCCTTCAAGCCATCAAGTATTTATTTTTATTTTATTTTCGAATAAAGAACATGCGCGATGCATTTTAAATATCCTTGTATTGTATGCTGTAGACATTTTGATTTAAAGACGAAGTTTGTTTGTCTGAACGGAAGTTCGCTCGACTTAATATGGGTGACCTTGGACGTACCTACAATAGGTTAGTTAAATTTCATGAACAAAAAACGCCGACAACATTACAGTCGCTGGCTCAGTTAGGTAACATGACCAGTGTAATGCCTGCCAGTGTAAATTAAATTAGGACATAAAATGATAAAGCGTTCCGAAAATGTGAACATATAAACAGGAAATGCTAAAAGTGCCTCAGTATTTCGGCTGATAACATTGAAATACCTCTGCCTACTTATTTGAAAAAAGAAGTCCTTTTTTGCGATAATGATGCTTACACATTAAGCATACTAGTTTCTGCCAGCGGCCTCGCCCGCGTGATTGTCGATAATTAGGCCAAGGGAATATATTCCCGGGATAAAAACATTCCTTTGTGCTATTCCAGACTATAATCTATCTCTGTGCCAAATTTCATCAAGATCCGCTCAGTGGTTTTTGTGTAATTCGAATTTATAATATTAGTGAGATGTGAATAGTAGGATTTATAATAATTCAAGAAAGGTTCATGTTACAATGTAGGTATCTAGAGAAAACAGCTTCGTTCAAAATCAAACAAGAAGCTTAGATATTCATTCAAGAGGCTGAATGAATTAAAAGTACCAAATAACGACCAATGCTCAAATATGAGGCTGACAGCGAGGCTTTTGTAAAGAGTTCTTCTTCTTTATAACTAGCCCAAATTGCTGGCTCAAGGAACAGAAGTAACATTGACAGAAAGAGACGGTCTTCTCTTGGACGTTTTGGATTAAAGGCTCTTCTATACTAATGGAATGCCCAAAGACCCTGACAAATTCAAAATTGGAACGATAATGTTTTGACAGATGGATCTATTACGACCTAAAATCTGCATGATTGTATCTTTTATCAAAACATGTATTTCACGTATTTCGCTCGCCACTCAAGACACGCGTTTACCAACGTGAATCCGATTAGATTTGGCGCCTCGTATAATGATGTTTTTGAAACAAAATAAATTAAAATTTGCCTTTTTTTGACCTGTGTTAATATTTTTGCTCTATACTGTATATTTTATTAAATGTTAAACAACAAAACAATGACTAGAGTGGGGAAACTTATACTTCGTAACAACTATCTAGATTTTTTCGATAGTGATACTGTGAGTATAAAGTATTGTACTTAAGTGCATCATCTTACGATACGATATACAAACATAATATAAAAGAGCTTGTTTATAGGACCAGCATTGTCGTGCTGTTATTCAGCGAATGCAATATGGCGGTGTGGCCTTGGTTGTTGAATAAAAATAACGATGTTTTTGTCGAGTTGATTTTATATCAGTAGTGCGGGCGGACGCGGGCGGCGACGTGTGTGTGCATTCAACCAAAATACTCGACACGCCTGCGTTAGCGCACCTCTATATCTATAGTCCATAGACTATGTTTACTTAGGACTATGAATTAGGAACCAGTCTGAAAAGACTTTGTAATTGACGGTAATAGTTTTTTTTCCGTTTCCTTAGTGAAAACTAGGCGACAACTGAATGTAAGTCCACTGTGTAAGTCCACGCACTGTGCGTAACCGCCTCAAAAGTACAAAGCCGAATACGAAAATTCTCTCACTGGTATAGTGGTATAGTGCTCGCCAAACTTCTGGACCGCCCTGAAGTTGGCTTTCCGGATGCGCGAGGCATGAAACGGTGCTGTTTTTGTATGAGATTTACCACTGCGCATCCATTGTACACTTTCACCCAGTGTCATCATTGGTTTCTATTATCCCGAAAAATACAACGTTCCTGTGACCATTTTTACCTAAGTTTTAATTTTAGTGCAAAAACTGTGCGTTTTTATTTAGGCATAACATTTAGACGTAACCTAATGTTAGTGAGAACAGACAATAGTTTGCCCAGACTGTTGCTCAAGCGCTTTTAACACTCACAGCTCGCTGTGTTGTCCAAAGACTGTTCTTAAAAGACGTTGTTTTGTTTATCAAGACATCTTAAATTAACATTTGTGTTTAACAAATATTGCCATTGCAAGGCTAAAAGGTATACAGAGATATTCTGTGTTTTCTTATTATATTAGTTGCGAAAAAAGTTAAGGCCCTTACTCCGCTTTAGTACCGTAAAACGCTTTCTAAAGCATACTACTTAGTAACGGCTAGGTTAAAAGGTTTGAATAAAGGATATTTATAATTGATTTATGTACATTATTTGTGAATCATGATTTTTTCGTATCACTAATACTTATATATTTTTTTAAATAATTAACAACACGATATTTTTTCGATTCTTTTGCATACTCATCCAAAATGACTTGGATGTTTAAAAATACTTTTAAACATAAATAATAATGGTTAGAATTTCCTCTTAACCTATTTAGGATATGTAAATCAAAAAATATTCTGCAAACAAAACTGTCCAAAAGGAGGTCTAATATTAACATTCTGGCACCAAGTGGGTGCACGGCCATTACCGCGTTAACATTGGAGAATATATGCGCCTTAAGTGAACTTCGCCCGAGCAGTATTATTATGCTAGCCTAATTTTTGTCCAGGCCGGGGCAAAGGCCAAGTTTTTCCTTCCAATGTTCAAGCTTTTGCAATCTCCGGCCATGTTTACTTTACAAAAACGATCAGAGATAGAGCACCCATTAAAATAATGATAGATATTCCATTGTTTATTGTTTAGTCACGATTAAGACGATAAAACTAATTAAAACAATTTCCATAACCTCACTCCATTTAAAGTTTAATTGAAGTCAATTTATTCCGGTGGTATTGGGCCTCAGACACCAGTTTTATGGTTCAGAAGCTGTTTGATCGGTTTAGTACTGAGATAAGTCGAATGTCTATTGTAATTTGAAAGTAGACACCTCAGCCTTAGTGGAAGCTGACTGCGAACCGGTTCAAGACTTTCTCATTCATGCGGCCCACGTAGGTTAGGTACACCACTATTCTAACCGGCTTCTCCGACACAAACCAAAATGTAATGAAACATTTTCTTGTTACTTACCTACCCACCTTATTATTAGATTAGAATCACGTAAGTAAGCTAGCATTGTCTGCCGCAAATTGATGCGCTCCACCATGAAGTTTTTTATACGTGCTTCAAGTAACACAATGATTTAACCCTGCTACGTTGCCAATGCAGGCCCATAAAAAGTGTAACAAAGATCCACTGGCTAAATTAAAAAATAAAATAGAATTTGAAATAGGAATATTGTTTTTTTGAATCACCGTGTCAGTCTGCCTGCTGCCAGTTCTTTTCACTATTTTAAAACTTCAAGTTTCGTTTTGCGTTCCTTGCAACAAATGCAAAGTTCTCAGTTCCCGGTCGAACTACTCTTTTGTTTTACACCAGTTCCTAATTTAAATAAAAACTATATTAAATAAATAGTACATACCAACGCATATTGGGCTTTAAATTGTGACATAATTGAGCATTGTGATGGATCAGATACAATCAAATAGTTTATTATGGTAGACCTCTACAATTTACATTAGATGACCTCAAATAGGACCGACTCTGTATGTTGATATGCTAATTTTGTCCACCAACAATGCCTTGAACATTCTTAAATATGTTTTTCTCACAACGAACAAAATATTTACTAACATTAATTTAAATTAAACCATGCGTGTATGCCAGCGATCCATTTAACGCATTTATTTTGGTCACGGTCCAGATATTTTCACCCTAAACGGACTCCCACAGTTAGACCTTGAGACGGAACAATTAACAAATGTATGACAAAGGAAACTGACGCTAAAAACAAAGACACTCCAAGGTGCCATTGGGCGCCATTCAAACATGCGTGAAGCGAACGTGCCTCGAAATTTTTACGATAATTACGTAATTATTGGTACCCGAACGTTTAACATGCAATGTGCAAGCAAATACGTATATTGATTTATCGGCGGTTGCTCAGCGGGCAGACATGCTCTCAGTCAACCAGTATTCAACGTCAAAGAAGAAATATTTGAACGCATCTCTGACACAGACGTCGCGGTCGCTACACGGTTTCTGGGTAGGCTACTATTCACTGAGTTGCAATAACCGCTTGCTTACGCACTGCCGGCCAATAAGACGCGACTATTCAAATGCCCAAGTCGTGGGCCGACTACAGTGGCAAGGCGAGACGCCGGACAGACGCGGACGGACAAACTGTCCGACCAAATCGTGTTTGTATCTCGTAGTGAAACATGGACATTACAATGTTTTATGTGTATATCAGCGGGCCTTCGCCCCCGCGCCAGTAACGTAATACATCACTTTACTTATCTACACATAACAACAACTATATTAATCTTAGAACGTGGGAGTTATCCATAATACGTTACATCACTGACCAACAAAATTAATATTTTGTTAATTTAACAAGCCTTTTGTTATTCAAAAGTTTATAGTAACATTTATTAACAAGTTCTACAACAATAACATTGTGTTAAAATGTAAATCGAGATCGTAATCGCATTTTACAGCTGTGTACTGACATAATGAGTTTTACGGCTGTTTCGAACAATTGTTATTATGAATTCGCTTATCAAGGTCAATGGCAATACCTAACAACATCTAGATTAGGTAATACATACCTTGTTTCCGTATCTAACGTATTTAAAATAGCCTATAAGTATAAGTGAACTTTTCAAAAGATTTCAAACGAATTTCTATAGCAATTATTTGGAATAGCGACGTTGAGAAAAGAATAGCGGGAATCCTTGGAAGACTTCTTCAAGAATTGGCGAGTTCGAGCACAACACCTTAGAGGAATAGATGAAATGCGAGAGGTGTTTTCCCAGGAGTGATACAATTAAAAAAAAACATTAAAAAATAACAAAAAAACCCGACTGCTTAAAAAGCGAACTTAAAAGACGGAAACAAGAAGAAAATCATGCTGTGCAGTCGGAGGATAATGCGCGAGCTGGCTGACCAAAACCAGATGTTGTGCGTATGTATGTTTTTTTTATTTACAACTAATTTTTTTTTTGTTTAATAAGTTACATTTAAACATATAAGTGTTACATATTTTTAATCACCTCTTAACATCCTTTATTTTGATACCCCACACGATAGGTTTGGAGCAAAAAAAAAATTTGGGCCCCCACAATATGGCGCCCAAAATCCGCCATTTTTCTATTTTCCAATTTTAATGTAGCCAGTGACACTCGTAGGGTAAAGACGAATCGATTGACATGAGAATCATCAATATCAGCCAACGCGTTTGACCTCTAGAACGTCACATAGAAACAAATATACATACATACATAGACTGATATACACACTACCCTCCTTCAGCAGTCGGGTAAAAAACGTTGGGAGTGGTATTCACTTTCTTAAACACATATTGTTCCCATCCCATCATAGACTTTAACTAGCATAACCAACAAACATTTCAATTTAGAACGTTGCTTGTTCTGTAACCTAAGCGTGCCTAAACTCAAAAGCCACACCTACTCGGTATTGACACGTCTTCTTTTTTCAAACATAAACCATTAAGGTGCGAGTTTTAGCGGTCATAATGATGCATCATCATCGAAACGTGCGTTGTAAACACCAGAGACCTTGGCCTCGCCGAACAATAGGACCCGACGGCCCCACTAAATTCGATTACCTAACAGTCTCGGCTATTTCGCTCACGATTTTTGCCATAAAGGCAAACTAACTACGCCGCGCGTTTGCCGCCATAATTATTTTGCCACGAAAACAAAAAGTTCTAAGTATGTTCTCGTTTACAAAAATACTAAATACGATTTTTGAAATAAGAATCCAGGCCGATGGAACAAGCAGCTAGAATTATTGTTTGCTTGTATTGAGTGGTATTGATTACTTACTGTTTTTTAATAGCTGATCGATGGCGATGTATTGTTTGTTTTGATGTTATAATTATTAGGCTTGAGAAAAATATTAAAGAAGTTTTAAATATCGAAATAAAAGTCCAAGAATGTTTTAGTTTACGTACAAAGGTACCGGTACCCAGAACTAAATCACGACATTCCAATTAAATCAAATATCTTCTAACTAACAAAGGAGAAAATTCCGTGGGTGAAGAATTTGTTGAAATGGGTCCCTAATTGACAAACGAATAGAATGTTTATAGGTCGAGTTGGGAATTATTTTACCATTTTTATAAATTTCTTAATCGTTGAAGAGTTAAATTGAAAAATTGGATGAGAGATGTGCTGGGCCAAACAAGTGGGCAATAAAAATAATTAGGCTATTAGTTCAATTGCGATCGATCTACGACTGTCTGATTATGGACAGGGTTGTCTAATAAGATTTTTTTAAAAAGATGCCTTATATATATATCTTCCTGCCCTTGTCCCATGCTACTATGTCTTCTTATGTAGTTAATAAATTGTTTGGTTGCTTAACTAATGAGTAATTATGACATAATAAACAACAATGATTATAAAAAGTACCTGTAGGTAACTGTGCCAGTGATAGTATCTAAGCGGGACCAAAAATACTTTGAATGTTTTGTTTTATTTTACCCAGATTTTCTTCAAGTAATGCCGGCCAAACAAAATAAATACTTCAACAAAATATACCTACACACCTTGCCAGGAGCCTCCTACAAATTGAGCTGTAGTAATAAAAACAGCAAATCGTTTCAATTTCATGCAATTGTAAACAGAGAACAAATGTGAAATAATTTCCAATGAAATGGCGATAAACACAGCCCTGTTACACTATGTAAAAAAGTTAGCTGACTCACTCAATCGGGCGTAACGATGAACAACAGTGTTTTATTTTAGACCAGTTTGAATCATTGTAAATAAAAATAAGTGCGATAAAGCATGGAACAAAATGTGTGGCTCTGTTTACATAATTTTGTCCGCCATGTTACTTACCATTTTCGCACAAGTGCTGGTTATGACTGTGTTTACGTGTAGAAGTATAACTCACAGACTTTTAATTAGAAAACTTAAAGGATGTTTTATATTATAAGTTAATTAAAATCTCGAATTGAAATGTCCTAATTAATAGTTTTGCGTCATTATCATAAAAAAACATTGGGCTTCCGCCAATGATATTCAAATTCATAATTGGAACACAAACATAATTTTAATGCATTTGATGACGTTCAAATTACAGTAGGTTGGTAAGATTACTTAGACAATTAACATATTAAGATATTTTACCACTTCTAATCCAACTAGTTTTTAATTACTTAATGTTTGCTATTCGTTTTTATAATGACAAAACCGGTTTATGTTGATTAATCGTTTATTGTTATAAGACAGCGTATGACACGATTACCGGAAAATTATTAGCGTTTTATAAAGCTACTAGCTGTTGCCCGCAACTTCGTCCGTGCCAAAAAAAAGTAAAAAAATAATGTTTTTTTTTTATACGCAAAATCCTATTTGATATTCCTTATAATAGTTATTACATCAGCGGCTGTCTGACAGTGAAAGTGCCGCCAAAATCGGTCCAGCCGTTTCAGTCATTAGTCGGAACAAACAGACAGGCAGACAACTTTTTTATAAATTGCTCTTTTAATATAAGTACCTTATATTATGGGTTTAGTGAAAAGCTGTTATTATGACATTACAAACAGACACTTCTTATTTATCTCAACAAAGCTTCTAATTTTAACCCGGTCGGGCCTCCAGCGAGGCTATAAATTTTAAGCAATAATTAATTTAATGAAATTATTTTAGATAAATTTTATTATACTTGCCCAGCCCTAGTTGTAACAAAACTTAATTTTTAAAAATGTTCCGTAGATTTGTCAATGTCATTATGCTATTATGAACTGTCGTTTTTATGAATTGATGATTAAATTTTGTTTATGTATATTATTTTGACACGGAACTGATGGCGCGAAGAGATCACAAGTCGATAGGCGATATCGCAAACA
Organism: Orthosia gracilis; assembly: GCA_947562075.1. NCBI lineage: Eukaryota > Metazoa > Arthropoda > Insecta > Lepidoptera > Noctuidae > Orthosia > Orthosia gracilis. Next base: position 34,680,781 of record OX387266.1, read on the forward strand.
TAATTATATTCTAAAAAAAACCAGGGCAGATCGGTCGAATTGCATCATATTGCGTCCATGTGATGTGCGTGTACTTGCAATATCGCTTAGTAAAAATCACTAATCGGTGTGATTTTAATTAATCGAATCGCGTCGAGCCATCAGGCAGGTCGCTCAACTATTTGTTTGTAAAAATCGCAGAATCCACTGTACAATATAGTAATAAACTTAATCGTGCCTATAAAACTTTGCCAATATTTAAATTATCGCCGCTATTCTCAGCTAACAAAGGAATATAATTACCTTTTGCACAAAAACACAGTTTTTATATTCAGCCGTCGTGTTTACCTACAAGCATTTTGTTTGATGTCAAAAAAATCTACAAGTTAAACAATGATTGCATGAATATTTATTCGAATTATGCGAAATCGTCGAGAAATCCTTAGTTATTCGAGGCAGGTAGCTTCTTTATATAGCCTACTTCGAAACTTCGAGTCTTCGACTTAAATGTCATAATAATAAGGATGTGGAATTATCTTGACAACAACAGAGTTTATACCTACTTTACCCACACTAGTGCGATTAATGGGTAGCTCGTTAGTGGATCCTTAAATGCCAAAGGTCCGAACAGAATGCCAACATTATCAGATAAAAGTTATTTGTCTAGAAAACTGTGAAGGTTGTCGATTGTTGTGTAGTGAGATGGAACACGAAAGGCAAGTTTTTTGTTCTCGATATTTCCGCGATTCTTTTATTAAATACAGAACCACTACACCCTACCATCAAGGTCATTTCCATCTGATCATGTATTTGTATCTGACTTGTATATCTGTCCCTTATGCACTATGGAAATAATCTTGCTCTGAGAGCTCATGGTACGCTCATGGGCGACCGAGCTTTTCTCGATATTTTTTTAACGTAGGTATAGGTAAACTTATTACGCAAAACCTTATCTACATAAAAATTTCACCCAAATCGTTAGAGCCATTCCTAAGATACGCGAAATCAAGAGTTGCTTGTTGCGCTGACCCCAAGTAACATGGGACAAGGGCAGGCAGATGATAATTAAAGACGGAACCACACTTAAGACGTGGCGTGGCGTGGCGCCTTCTGACGCAGTTAATCGGCTACAAAACTCGTTGTATTATGACGTAGGCTGGATGGAAAAGAGTGTTTGTATTGGTGGATTCCGCGCCACGCCACGGCACGACACGTAAGTGTGGTTCCGCCTTAACATGTTATCATACAGTTAGCAAGACAGACACAAATCAACGACAATAATTTTCATATTACGAGTGCGCGAACGTAAATGCTTAAATCACAAAACTTTTTACAGTGTGGGAATCTTTACGTAATTATGGCGACACAGCACAAGTGCTACAGTGGGTTCATTACATTTCTTTCTCACAATCGTCGGTCATCACGAATGTTTATATTTGACGTTTGCACGGACGAAATAATAAAATGTTTTCTTTCTTTTTTGCAACATGAAATTATATTGGTATTTTAAAGTTGTGTCCGCTTTTATTGCAGTTTCTGCTACTTCAATTAGGGCTTTTGTTAGTCAATGATGTGTAATGTCTCGAATCAGATTCAGGTTTCCGAAGTTGGAACTAAATATCAATAGATCCGAAGCATCGTTGCGAAACTACGAAGGAATCGGCTGAGTTATATCCATCAAGTCCGATTAGTCTTATTCAGAATGTTCAGTCGAATGTGAAAATGATAAATTGGAAGCAATTGTTATTCACAGTTGGGAATTTTGCTTGAAATTTTTATGTGAATATTACAGATGCTATAATTGTAAGCAAAAAAAAATTAGTTTGCCTTTATTTTTGCAAGATAGAAAATGCATTTGAATAGGTATACTGGAATTACCTTGTCTGTTATATTTGCCATGCCGTTAAAGATGGTCATACTAATAAGTGTACTTGCAATTGAAGATTATTATTGATTACAAATTACATGCAACGACAATCGTCCGCGTTAACCTTAGCTATAAAAGAACTTAGACCGTTTCCAAACGAACCGGTTTGTTGTGCAGCATATTATGCAACTTTGTTTTTAATTTTTATTTAGTCTGTATTCAAAATGTATCAAAATAAACACTGGCCACATGTACATTGAATTAAGATTGCTATGTCAAGTATGATGAGTTTAACCAAGACGTGCGATGAGGGTTGAATGACTTAATTTGTATGACAAACAAAAAATGATCCGTTTTTGCGTCGTTCGTTGAGTTGGCATGACCATAAAACATTGTTTCTTGTTCCGACTAATTTATCCTTGTATAATTTTATAAATTAACCAGCAGATAAGTATCTTTATTATGATTACATATTTTTTTTTTTATCTAGATGAACTTTTAGTAAATGTCTTAAGGATATCAGTGACTGGACAGGAGACGGTAAGAAAATGGAGCAAATAATATGTAAATGTGATGGTCAAGATACGTTTATAGATGTCACAGATTCAACAAGATAGCGCAGATTTAAAGTAATAGGTCTGGCCGTGAAAAATAAGAAGATTGACTTTTAAGTTTATTTTTAAATGAATGGTTTTAAAATCGCATAAAACTGCATCGTTTGCTATAGTCATTTTTGTATTTCTTACCAGTGCTGAATAACTTGGTCGAATATTGGCATGACAGCTGTCAAAACCGTAACCCAAAGCTGTCAACAACTTCGAAGTTGCAACTCATGTGCCGGATTGTATGTCGATTTACTTGAAAAATACTTCAGTTCTCAATACTCATCGTCAGCGGCAATCTCATATTATATTTCTGCTCCTACATAATCATGTTTACGGCAGGAAATAAAAGTGTACAGTTACTACAATGTAGCGACAATTGTTGTATGAACAAATGCTTTATGTGTAACACATTGACCTTCCTCACTATGTATTTGTTGAGTATGGTTAGTGTTGACACACATAAAATACTATTTTATTGCATTTCAAATGCGCTGTAAACTGCGCTGTGGTTTATTTGCAGTATTGGCATATTTATGTTCGTGGTGTCTGAAGGATTTTTTTACATGCCTTTAATTAGTAAATGCCTTTGGCAACTACATACAGTACATACCTACTGCAAATAACTGTTCGCGTGGAAATGTATTCAAAAATATTCTTGAAAACGCTACACGTACGAACTTAATTCCATGTAGAATCGTAATAATTCTTAAGTGACTAATCCCTTCATGAAAATTTAACCGCATTTATTTCTTAGTATTAAAATGTCTGGACTTTATTCCAGAATAATTTCGTGATTTCGCAACACGACAACAATTTATGCACACAAACTTGGCAACCTGCAGCGCATTATCAACCAGATATCAAATGAATTGAATACAATGATAATAATATTAAAATGTCTGGTGAAACAAATACCCTGACTATTCGATTGCACTTAATACAAACAGTCGACATAGCTGTTAATAATAGCTGTGTAATACTTGATACGATATCAAGTTAACGAGTCGACGCAACTATAAATCTGCTGTGAACGTCATTCTCGTGGTGCAGCGAGCAATTTGCAGCGAATATATTGCAAACAATCATGGCACGACCAACTGACTAGGCAATGAGACAGGGGACAAACTTAGAATTTATTGCACGTCGCTTTTGTCATTCAGTTATTACATGTGTGTTGTCACGCGCCTTCTCTTTGCCTATGCCTACTGAAAATTCTGTGCCGTGGCTCTTTTTTTACATTTGTTGTTGCATAATTTAAAGGACTTAACAAAGAAGTTATGGTTTAGTAGGTATATTACTTACCTGTCGCGGATAAATTTGAAAGAGAGTTACCGCGGCCCTTGCACAAGCAACTGAAGGAACACGGGTGGATTTTAGTCAGTAAAAGTCTGACACGCCCTCCCGCTTCACCCAGTGCGGGAGAAGTCATTGGATGATTACCCACCCAAAAAAAAAAATAATAATAAAAAGATATATGACTTACCTAATATCTACATTAATATAATCTACGAGTATACCTACTAATATTATAAACAGGTAAAAGTTTGTAGGGAGTAATCTCTGGATCTACTGAACCGATTTATGAAATTTGGCATGGAGATAGTTTGAGAAGTGTGAGGGGGTAAGGAGGTATTTCCTAGTGGGGAAGGACATATGATAGTTTGTATTCCCTTGGGATGATAAAAACACTTTTTACGCGGGCAGAAGCTAGTCGTTAATATTTTCACAGTGTCCAACAATATTTAATTCTAGTAGTCGGTAATGGTTATGATAGGTACTAGCTCTAAAATATAGAGAAATCCATTAATAATATTTTTTATGATTTCATAAATAAACTATAATATAATGTAAAAGGGAAACGTATTATTTATGTGGACAAGTTTTTAATAGAGCGATATCCAACAGAAACACCGTTACGTAATTAAGTTTAACAAGACATTGCAGTAATTAATTTTATCTATGATCGTAATTATGGTATAACAAAGCTACTTTCAGAGTCAAAAGTCAGACAGGGATCGCAAGGTGGATGAAATATTACTCATGTACTACAATCTAAATCGGGGGGAAATTATACAAAACATAAAACAAGATATTGTTTACCTGGGAATAAGTTTAATAAAACAATTAAAATGCAGACCTTATTCTTATTTTAAAACATTAACATTATTTTTAATTTAAACATCCGCAATTTACTTTTAATTATTTAAAGTTCAGCATTTTTCATAGTTTTATTAAAAATAATACACCTACCTATTATACATAAAAGCATAAATGTTTTATTATTATGTTTTATGAACAAATTCCAGATTCGAAAATTGAAAAAATAAACTGGTTTGGTAACAAATAGAGTTGAACTGATTTGTGTTCTAAATTAATTATTAGATTTGTATTTACATAATATAAAAAGAAGAAAATAATAAATTGATGCTATTTTAAATGTTTTTATTTATAAAAGCATAAATTATTAAATTAGCATTTTGATAAGATAGAATTGTGTTTCTTATGTAATGTTTTTGTTGCCAACTCATCTGGTAATGAAAAGAAGGAAATAATAAATTAATTATGTAGATTAAAACTATCAGATGCACTGCAGATGATGTTTTTGTTCACTTCATTAGACCATAAAGTTTTTAAATGGGCTTATGAAGAGAGATAAGGGAATTGTAGCATTTATGATTAATTTTTTAATTAGCGTATCGTTCCACCAAGCACAAGCCTTTTTCAAATTTGACCATACCTTGCGTTAATTTTGCGAGTTCCTTTGTGTTTTATTTGAAAAGCATTGAAGTTAGCATTTTTGTTTTTTATTTTATTTTTGTTTTTGGGGTGGGAAATCATCCAATGACTTCTCCTGCTCTGGGTGAAGCGGAAGGGTTTGTCAGAATTTTACTGACTAAAACCCACCCGTGTTCCTTCAGTTGCATGAGCCAGGGCCGCGGTAATTCCTATTCAAATTTATCCGCGACACTAAATTTCGCCTAGCCCTGGTATTGTTATATTTGAAAAGCTCAAGGCACACTAGATAGGCGGCTGCAACGCAGCAACAGTAGATTTGACCTTTGCGAAGGGACAATGAACGCGATAGGTGTTCGAGCGCATTGAACTACTGAACTTTGCTTACTGTGCGATTGCTCCATCCGACGCTCCCTTCTTTAATGACATTCTCTCGTATACCTATAGTAGCAATTTAAATTTAGAACAATATTTAAATTTAGGCACATAAATTCAAATAATCATCGACATAAATTGCCTTTCAATGAGTGCCCGAAACCGCAACTCATTGGAAAATGTGAAATTCGATTGTCAGGCGAACAAAATGTTCCAAGTTCATTTAAATGAAAATGTATTTTCCCAGAAAACAATACATATTTAAATATTTACTTATGCAGTTGTGTGTTTGGGCCAAACTAAAAGGCGGAAACTGCTCACAAAGCATGTTGCGAACACAAGGAACAATTGGATGCAGGGTCTCGAAGCGGGAATGCAACGAAAGTGATTGCCTTGCAGTCGGCACGGCAACGTCGCGCGATCCTCTTATATTTAGCCCCGGGAACATAAAGCTTCGTTTACAAATTTAATTGCATCGACGATCGCCCGCCACGAGACGCAAATAGCCACAACTCGTCCCTGAACCTACCCGAACTTTCTCCCGCTTGCTGCAAGCGAACGCTGTGAAAATATTTGTTAGTTTGTTTTTAAACGCGCAGACTTGCAGCGTACGACTATCGCACTAAGTGCATCGATGCACTACAAGAAAGAGACAGCCCACTCGCGTCTCGTTCCCCCGCCAAGCTGCATTTTGTTCTTAAATTATTTTTATTGCGCCCACAATCCGAATCGGTACAAACTTTTTAAGTTTCATGCGAAACTGTCGCTTACATTATGTTGGGGATCGTCATCGTGGTCTGGCGAGAGCAGAACTTCCAAGAGCCATTTTGAGAATTAATGGATAAATTATGCATAGTTCGCTCCGAATTGCCGCGAGTCCGCTCGCCTGCGTAATGAACTTAACTGCAGTACTGACCATGTAGGTACGTCGCCTCGACAAAATACCACATTTCATATAAACATTTTCTAATTAAATCGAAGCAGAAACCAGTTGTAGAGTACAAATTGGTAATGAACGCTCGAGACGAAAGCGTCGCGCCTCGTTTCAATTTAAATAAATTGTTAAATAGGATGAAGTAGAAAACCAGGACGACTTAAAACGGCAAACACGCCACACTTAGGAGCCGTTAATAATTTTCGAGCAGCAAAGTGCATCCTAGGCAGCTAGGGTAGCATCGATCATTTGACTCAGACTGCCGCATGAAACAGAATGCGAGGGGAACCCGTGTGGAGTGGGACATATTGGTGCGTGCCCACACGCGTACAATACACAATGCATACAATGCACACGTAAATACATCTTGCCCGACTCCATTATGCATAATCACGTGAATTTGCAAGTAAAATGACGAGACACGGCACTTTTTAAGCTTTGCAAATGTAAAAAGGCAGCATTGTCTGGGCTAAACCGACTTTCGGTCTACAAAGGTGAGTATCGTGTTCCAAAAATTCGATACAAGGTCGACCGCAATGGATGCGTGACAGAGTGGAATATTAGAGATGCACGCAAAAGGGGTTTGAGTGGGTTGTGTATTTGGATGCAATTTATGCAGGCATGCGCCGTTGCGTCGATCACGCCCTAAAAACGGCGCTAACGAGCCGTGCCGGCTACCGGCGCACCGCCGCCGCCGCGCCGCCGGCATGGGAACGGAAATCACCGCCTCTTTACTGGCGGGAAATCCAGACACACTTCAGACAATTGACCACGACGACGAACAGCAGAAAAACATTGTTTAATCTAAGAAAATTACGGCGATCGCGCGGTTGTTAGTTGTTACTCGTTGCCCCGGTAACAAATTGGACCACGTACAAAGTGAATGCTTTACTTTATTACTTCGAAACATTCGACGGTTTAAAATGGAACACATAAAAATTGCGCCTGTGTTTATATTTTCCACGAAAAAATCACAATAGACGAGTTGGTGAGTAGCATTAGAAAATAATGTTCTCGCCTCTGCTAAACAATAACTGCTTTCACAATTCATAAAAAATATAGGTATTATTTATTCATTGCGGCGTAGCAAATCATGCGCATTTATGTAAGAAATAAAAGCAAGTGTGTCGAGAATGCATTGACTCATTAGATAAATGCAATTTAAAACTGCAATATATAAAATCTACAATGAGGTTAGTTGTGTTATTAATGCAAATGTTTTATTCACTCGACATGTCTACAGTGCGTTTGAATTTAATTTTAGAATTCCAATTTTAAAGTAGACTACAATAATTTAAGAGCTAGTCACAATTTTTAAAGGTTCTATTTTTAAAAGTCGTCAATGCGTATGTACAGTCAGTCACATATTGTTCTTAGAAATATTTATTGTTTTGTAGCAAAATAATTTAATTACGCTATTTATTTAGTATGAACTCTGAAGTCAAACAACTTGCTTGCAAATCGTTTCTAAATTGGATGGAGGACTTTCAATAAAACCTGACACATACTTTAAGACGAGCGTGTTCAATGTGCAGTGATATCCTTTAGAGGCCTCCCCTCCTTAAGTTTGCTTCACGCCCGACTGGCGACTGACTCACAGTGGTCGCGCCTCAGACATGCCACGGTATGAACTGCACTTAAATGTAATTTAAATAAGTAGTGTAAGTACTCAGAGTATACATCAGCTTTACTTCGGAGATTGACGAGCATTTGCCAATGTTTAACATTTACTTTACTAATTTTTGAGAGTAGATTTTTTATTCGGCAGGAAACTTAGTATGATTTATTAACCAATTGGGTTTTGATTGGACAAAGCATAACCTGGCTGTTACCAAATCTATTTTTAGCACTTTATCGCTGCTGAAGAGTAAGTTAATGAACAATAAAATATTGAAAAACTAGCTGTGCCCGCGGCTTCCTTCCGATCAACTACAGGTGGTATCGGGGCGGTTTATGAGCGCTGACCTTGGCGCATTCAAGGTTTGAATGCGCAATGCGAAAAGAAGTTGATTTTTGGGTCTGTTTGGCGGGGGGAATGAGGTGCAACGGTGGGGCAACCGGCGCCGGCGACTTATTGGTCTACCAGTTTCGCCTTCCCCCGTCTCGCCATAGTGTTGCATAGTGTTAAATAAATTCATTTGTTTCGTTGCCGATGAAAGATGCCGAAAAAAAAGTTAACGAGGCAAGCACGAAAAACACATACCTAAAACTGTTTTTGTTTCTTTCTATATTTTATTTAGTGACATTTTATATCCTTTATTACGGATTAAGCATTTATTAATATGATGATACGCTTATGTGCCTAAACCACACTGTTTAAATTAGCTATTTAAATATCCATTCATCACAAAAAAAATTACTATCACAAACAAATAATTAGTTCAAGTCACACTTAGTAATTTTATACGTGAATGTACAAATGCGCAAATCACCTCAACACTTTTGCCGAGCGCACTTAAATCGTACCGGTACCTATACCCTACCCTATCTATTACCTACCTACCTACCATTTTTTTTTCTAGTGTCATTCTTCCGCGGGGAATCTTGACACCGCCATGCCGCCATTCAGAAAATTACGTCAAATGCACAACGCCATCTATCCAGTATGGAGTTCAACTGTCCGAGTATCTGAATTGCGTGTGTTGTAATATTTTACTTCTTGGACACTTTAAATTCATTATCTTTTGAAACAGTGAACCGATTGCGATGAAACAAAAACTTAATAATCCTTAAAGTTATGCACATTTTTTATGTATGAAAGTTATCTACATTTGTTTCGTACATTTTACGAGATGCGTGCACAACTAAACAGACAAAAACAAATTTTCTATAGACTTATTATGTATTGATGATGACATTGATACCGCGTAGTTACGTGTACAGTCGAGTGCGAATCATTTAAGTTGTTTTTTTTTTTTAATATGTTTGTGTTCCATCCTTGAGATCAAATATTCGAGAAATATTTGGCTAAATATGGTAAAATGCCGAAATATCTGCAAATATGAATGAAAATTACGGTTCGCAAGCGCAAACCTAGCAAGGTCTTATACTCTTGTTTACGTCGGGCTCGGCTCAAGGCCACCAACTTGATTCTAGTTAAAGCTTTTTATGTAACTAAAACATATCGTGATATTTATCAAATAAATATTCATGAGATTATTCATCGTTGTTAGAAATAATAATAATAGTATTCAGGACTACTATAAGAAATGAATGAACGTAAAGAAACTAGTAAATTATATTTGATTGAAGTTTTAATTAGAATAAACTATCAAAAGATTAATAAAACTGCATTAGTAATACCGTACCTAATCATACGCGTTATGGAAGCCTGAACAACTATGTTACCGCAACAACATCAAAAAAAATACTAAACTTCATTCAAACATAACAAAACAATCATACATTTCAGAATGTTACTTCACGCATTTAATATTACGTGATCCTTAGATAATAAATATAATAACTACATTATACTTTAAAAGCATATTAAGATAATAACACGCTGCCAAAAGCTGCTGCTTTTTGGTATAAAACAACAAAGTTTTTTTTATACCAAAAAAGGCACGCCCACTCATTAATATTTAAAGAAACTGGTTTTATAGGAACCGCTTTATCATAAAAATGTTCTCGACCAATGTAAACTGGATTTTATTTTTTTAAAGTAGAACGTATTACTTATTTTCAATTTATTAGATTTAAAATAAAATTAACATGGCTCAGTTTCAACGTGGTATAATATAATAATATTTAATTTCTTCATGGTATGTTGTAATTTTCCTTTTTTTTCTAGAAATTGTAATTTGTATTTTCTATATTATTTTTATTAGAAACGAATCGTCTGTAATTTTGAAAATATATCGTGTCCTTGTACCGAAAAATTAAAGAAGATAATTATTATACAGGGTGTGTCTAACATAGACGCGAAAAAAGAAATCATGGATTCAGTACATGATTCTGGACTCAGTGTGTTTGAATTTTTGGCGGTTCTAAACTAATAAAAAAAAATCTACATTTTATTACTGTTATCAGTTCAAAATCTTTATTCCTATCTAGCTCAATTCGATTTTTAATTATTCTTAAAAAAGGAGTAATAGTGCGGGCGGCGTGTGTAGATACTAGCCGGGGGCATTGACCTAAATCGTGAACTTTAGGAAATCAGCTGATAGGTAGCCCTTTTGATTTTATTTTCAATTCTGTTTTTTGTGAAAATAGGAATTTTTATGATTTTGTGAAATATTAATAAATCTACTAAAAATTCCAACCCCAGAATTATGTACTGAATCCATGGTATTTATTATTCGCGTCAGTGTTAGACACACGGGACACACCCCGTAAATTAAAAGTTAAAGGTTATTTTTTTTATTATTCATTTTTGTTTTTATGTCTAACTAGCAACCTGTCTTACCGCGAATGCTGACTATAATTATATTTTATACAGTAGTAATAAATGCTAAAACTACAGCGTCTACTGAACTCAATAATACTATGTTTGAATATCATACTGTTAAAGATTTTTATTTTTAATATTTTTTGCATATAGTTCTCTACAAACTATGACTCAAATCAGACATAGCTATGATACTTTGCTCTCAATTAGTTAGACATGACACAGCTTTTTTGTAAGCATTATCCTTTTCAAATGGCAAAAAGTTTGAACCCATAACATCTTTTCTATTTTTCATAAGTCAAATTTTTTACTCCGGAATCCGGAAGCAGTTAGCTTAATTTTTTGTACCTGCAAATCTTATGTAACTTGGTTGCTCAAAACTAGGCTGAAACGATAAACGGAAAATATAGAACCATAGCTGCATAACCAATTGCAGGTCACTAACCCAGATATCGAGCGACTTTAAGGAAATATTTAACCTTATATCGCTCGTAACGCGAAATAAACTTTGCTAAAGTATCAAAACTAAACGGGTAAAGTAAATAGTAGGTATTCAAAACGACAGCTGTACTTCTTACTCAATAAATTCACGCAAGATGTCTTAAGTACCTTTGTGTACACAACACAATATTCGAATGCGACGCACCTCAGACGGACGCGGAATGCAAATAGCTTTATTTTAAACAGGTAATTTCCTTCAGTTTCATATAGCAACAGAAATACGACGTAAGTCATACAGAATGTTTCGTACATAGTTGGTAACATGTTCATAATTTGCTGGCTGGAGTTTCAGTCACGAACTTTAGTGGCTAGATTTTGTGAAATAAGTAAAAGTGACATTTTACTTTACTGCTACATGGTACGGTGTTTTTTTTTTAAATTTACTTATTTCAAAAACCACAAAATTAAAACAAAAAATTGTTAACTGATTTAGATTTTGTATTCGGTTTTTAAAATAACCTCCATACAACCTCCATAAAAATCATTAAAAAAAAAAACAGAATTTCAAATCGATGTCTGATTTAAAGACTCGAGACATAATAGACTGTATTTATGCGTTAGTAACATAATTGAAAACAAAACGATGCGCTGGCGCATACTAACTGCTTCATTTGTTCTGTTTGGAATCGATTCGAGATATCTTATTGGTAGTTGGTACCTCGCCTAATGACGTAAGATTTATCATGACGGGTTTATCTGTTTTTGAGATTTCTTTTTTTTTGTTTAAATTTATGAAGTTAATGAAGAAAAGTGTTAACTGTTAGATAAATTCTGGGAAGATAAAACATACTTCTGGAGTGTGTGAGCTATCGGTTGAATTATTTTAATTGACCATGTGGTTGTTATGCATCGCACCTGTAAAATAATAAAAAATTATTAAGAATGAATTCAATAAATGAGATAGTTACTATTTATAAAAACCAAACACTCAAAATATTCACCACAATCAGTCATGGCACGTGTAGATTTACACATATAAAATCATCGAGGTTATAACATAGAACATCTTTATTAGGTCAAGTTAAAATAACGAATGAATAAGAAGTGGTTAGATGTGACTTCGCCCACGATTTAATAAAGCAAATACCGACCATCACCTACACTCGATTACATAAAGGAGTCACACGTTGATACACACACGACCCGTAAATTTGTGAAAAACATCTAAACTTTTTGGTTATTGATTGTTTTTTTTTAATGTTTTCTATTAAATATGTAGCTTTAATTTTTTTTTATGTGCTGCAGATTCAAACTAAATGCATTAATAAACAGTTATTGATCGAAATTACACGAAGTTCTGCAGAAAAGGTTATTTTCGAGAATATGAGTATTACAAAATTTACAGCAGTTTTCAGTCTCAAAAAAGTCATTGACGGCCTAAAACTTTTTTTTTTCGGTACACGTACAAAACACCTCGAGGACTTATTTTATACATGTAACACAATTTTACCCAAGTTTTGAAGAGGTTTCAGAACTACACGGTCCAATTTAAAGCTTTATTTCTGTTACGCTAAAAGTAACATTGCAAAGTGTGGAGTCGCGAGGAAATTGCAGTATCCAATTTAATTCACATAGTATTCATAAAAAAGTGCTGTGCAGATAATTAAATGACTTTACCCTTTGCATTGTTCTGCTAATAAAATAAACATAATACAAAACAATCCTACTGTTTTTATTTTTACTAAACACCTCAGAGTAGACGGAAAGAAATAATTTATAAATAACCGGTTTCGCAATAAAATTTGCAATGTTCTATTTTGTCACGAAAACAACAAAGTAATATATAAAAATGTTATGTCCTAAATATTGAATGCATATCTGTGATATAAAAATTGTATCAACAGACATCACAAGATAAGAGTGATAAGATTACCACCATGACATACTGTTATCACGTCTTATCAATGCATAATCTATCAACGTCTAAAAAGAAGAATTTTATAAAAATCGTATATATTTTTTTTTATGTAATATGCACTAATATATTATTTTCAGCCGTTTTTGTGTAGTTTTATTCATCGAACTCAAATATTAACACAGGATAACGTTACTCATTATTTCATTCATGTGTTTTTCTATTTATAGACGAATGCTTACAACGAGTAAGGATAATGAGTTAATGACGACGTTATAAAATCGGCTAGTTAATGGTTAAACCGATTATTTGTAATCCATAACACCGGATAAGATATTTTTGTGTGCGACTGTACTTTTAGTTGAACTGGAGTTCCATTTTTGAGTATATTTTTTTTATTTCAAAGTAAAATGTAAAAAATAAAAAATACACACTGTGCCTTTATTTTTAATAAAATTATCAAAACTTCAGTCAATGTTATCTAAATGTCACTTTTGTGACATCAAAATATCCAACGTTTACGAATTAAAGACCCTGTGTACGTACTCATTTGTTTTAATAGTTCTATGTACCTATGTACTTGTAAGTATACATAAACCTAGCGACATCTACCAATTTAAAAAAATAATAACAAAAAAGTTTGCGGTAACGGTAAGCGGTGCAGCGATGTAATTGCCTAGCGAATGTCAGGTGTTTCCTTTTTTGGCGAAGACAACACAGGAACAACAATTTGAGCAAGGGACAGCTGCCGTAATTTCGGGAAAACGCACTTTAGCCAGGAAACGGAAACCAGCTGTGCAGCGAACCGCGGTTAATGTATTAAAGCCGACGAAATTGCATTTTTAAGGCTCCACCAATTTGGGAGCGAATTAAAACTCACAAAAAACTGCTGTGACAGTTGAAAGCTTACAAATTGTTGTTTGCAAATTGCGTGTGGCTGAATGTTGCCCTTGCATGTTGTTTTTTTTAATCGCTTCCTAAATATCACAATGACAAACAATTAATAATTCCTGAACACGTTACGTACGAGGATTTATATGGCAACATTCAAATAATGATTAAGATTTTTTTTTGGTACATTCTAATTTCAAACTCGTTTTATTTGCAAGTGGCCTTAAATTCAGGCTTAACAGTTACATGTTTTATGGGTGTATCTTTTGTTATATTTACAAGGGACTTTTTGTACATTACCCACGCATAAAAAAACTGTGCAAGGTTGTTTGGTAACAATAGCTCACAAAATAATATCAATCATGGGGATAAGGAAGTGAATGGATGTTTTATACGTTTTAACCAATTTCATTAAAATTTCTATGATAGGTAGGTATTTTAATAACTTTAAGAATTGTAATAAACTACTAAAATAAAATAAAAATAACCAAATGAAAAAAACTTCATGCCGCTTGGACCAGCTAAGTTACTACGGGAATTCCATAATCAATAGAGCGATTAGTAAGTAAAAAAATTTTTACAAATACGGTAAAAAAAAATGCCCATATAAATCGAATTACGGAAAAAAATTAAATATGCGAAACTTATGACGTAATAGGCTCAGGCAGGACCATCCATAGTTTGCAACAATTTCTCAACACTTATTAATAGGCACACTTGGCAGTCGGAATAAGTTAACTGGTCCAAACAAAAAAATAATGAAGTTTACAAACTACCTCCAATTTTTTATATCGCATTGACAACTAAACTTGAGGCGTTTGAGTAAATTATTTCATCACCACTGCTCTCAAAACGGTGTAGGAAAACATCGTGAGGAAACCGGCATGTTTTATAACCAAAAATTCTAAGAAATGTGACATCCACCAAGTGCCAAGTGGTGGATTACGGCCCATACCCACTCACAGAGAGGAGGCCCGCACGCACAACGGACCAAACAGGAGTCCTAAGTGTGGAAAAGGGGGTCCATCTATCCGATCCTATCCTTAGGCCCTTAGTTTTACTGTCTGTGATGAATGAGCATGGGGCGTGAAAATTGAAACGTTCATGCGTTCAATTTTCACGCACCAAGCTCATTCACTCAATTGCCAAACGGCACCGCCAGGTCATATTGGGTTAAGATAACAAAATATTTGAATGGTTTGTTTACTAACAGAGTTTTTTTTATCAATGACTTTCTTTATCTATTACGTTTCTAAGGTAAATCGGCATGTAAATATACTACTTCTTGTTATCATTTCGCAGATAGACACAACATACATTTTTTCTATTAAAATTAAACAGGTGAGTAGATCTAACTTATACATGTCTTAGGTGAAAGAAATACCAAGTTGACTTCTTCAATTTCTCGACTACTAATCACTTAATAATTTCAAGATTTGAACTTGGTCCTGCTAAACACACAAGTTAGCTTTCGATTGCTGAAATATGAAATTGTAAATTCGACATTTTACTACACAAACTTACCTTTCGAAATTGGGCTTGTAGTCATGTAGATAACGAATTTTTTTTTACCTAAAGGTTGACCCAACATAGGTAGGTGCAAGGAGTGCAGCAAAACTTGCATCTTATCTAAATTCAATAGCGGTGTAGGTCCGCCATGCTTGCCGGCCGGTTTCGCGCTCGCCTCCACTGCCTGACTGCCCCGACCAGTTCTACGCCAATTATGTGGGGCTGCTATTCGATACGATATAACCAAACGACAAGAAATGCATTCAACACACACACCACCACGTAGGTGTACCAACCTACACAAATAAAATTCAATGCACTCAAGAATCCGTAGGCTTATTAAAGTGTTTATAATTTGTAACGCCAAAGCACTACGATGTTTGTATAACAAGTAGGAAACCGTTTATTAAATATTTCTCTCGTATAAGGTTTTTCCAGCTTGGAATACACAGTTACTCAAGTTGTTCGTGCATTACTGCAGATATTTCGTAAACATCGTAATGTGTGCGAGTTAAAACCTACAGATAGCCGAAACTTTTATGAAACAAGTTTGAAAGTTTCTTACCTGATCCTGTCGGAAACAATTTCTGGTTTGGATAGCTTCTTAGCGGGTGTGACGCCGTTTGACGGAGCGTGAGTGGGGCTGGCTGAAGGCTCGGAGGGCGCCGAAGGCGGTGAGCAGGAGCCCGAGCTGGACAGGCTGAAGGCGCGTGAGCGGCCGTCCACAGCCGCCGGCGTGCGGCCGGACCGGGTGCGCCGGCGACGCTTCTTCTCCTCCTCAGCGCGAATCGCAGCACCCGGAGGTGCCCAGTCCAGATCTTTCTTCAAGTGTCCTCTGCCGCACCGGCAGCCGCAAGCCTTGAACGCCAGATCGTAGCCTTTCTTAGTCCATAAATTCTGATGCCTCTGGCGTTCAGACCAGGAGCGAGCTCGACCGCAGGATTTGAGATAAGCGAGAACTCCTCCTTCCCATTGCTCGAAGCACTCTCGGTGCATATACCGGCCGGCGGCGCACGTGTCGTTGTTGCATAGAACGCGCACGGCATCCTCGATGCGAACGGGTTCCCGGGGTCGCAGGCACTCGCCGGGCACGCAGCACCCGCGAGCTTCCTCCGCCTCGCGCTCGCCGGTGGCGCCTTGCCGACGCGGGGCCATGCCAACGAAAACGAACTTGCCGCGGAAGTAGTGGAGCGCGTCACGCGAAACACATGCTTGCCGGAGCGCGCGCGGCCGACTAATAACCGCGAGTGAACGAAAGCGAAATTTCAAGCGCGTCGCCGCGCCGCCGCGCCGCCCGCCTGCACGCGGGGCTGACCTTGCGCCGCGCGGCGCGAGGGGAGCGGTGCAGCGAGGGGCGGGCCGATGCGAATGCGACCCGGGTGGGGAGAAAGTGCCCCGGCCCCGCGAATTTTCACTTTCGCGCGGAAGCGGCGACGGGAGCGGGAGCGGGTGGCGCATCCTCTCGGCCATCAGGCAAGCGTTTCTGATGCCGATTGCCGCGTCGTTGGCCCGTTGCAGCATTGCAGTGGCACAACACCGTCCAAGGGTGGGGCCCTTGGACAGTGTTTTTTGTTTCTTGATTTTGAAATGGCTGACAACTCGGTTTCCATGTTCGAAATTTTTTGGACGTTAGGAAATTTTTTGCAAGAATCTTTCACGGTACGCAGTCATTTTTAAAACCAATAAAACCATAAAAAATCGTAATATTAAAACGATCAGCTTATATTGCTGATAATCATGAGGTTTTCTTATCGCAAACGTCAGAGTTCACACTAGTCTAACATAAAACAAATTGAGGAGTTGTTTACTCCTGATACTGTAGAGGTATTAGGTATTAATAAGTAGATATTAATAGATGCTTGATAGGTACCCACTACATTGTAAGGAGATAAGATAGCATCTGGCATACTAGTTACAACTAGATTTACATAAAATCTGCCACATACATCTACTTAAACTATTCGTTATACATGTTACTGTACTAGCCTGAAATGTGGTAAAACCTTAGTTTTACCGGTAAATCTTAAGATTTACCAAGTCTTTCGTGTAAAAGTCCGATATGATCTATGAAAATCGCTAATTTCGGGATTTTACTAGCAATCACACGGTATAGTCCTCGCCAAACTTCTGGACCGCCCTGAAGTTTATTTATTATTTTATTTTTATATTCTGTTTTTGTGTAAGATTTACTACTGCGCAGCCATTGTAGCCAACTTCAGGGCGACCAAGAAGTTTGGCGAGACCTATAACACCCGGCTTCTCGACACTCGATTATCGGGCTGTTAACGTAATCGACGAATAATCGTCGGTAAATTCTACTTTCAGTTTCTCGAAACCAAGTGTGACAAGTTGTCACATTAATTGAGAATATTCTCGAATATTAACCACATGTCACAGCATTTTTGGGATTCTGGAAAGCTTTTTCAATGTTAATCTATTGCCAACGAGCCTACTTTATAATTGTTGGATATTGGTCGATTACTCTCAGATTAAATTTTATAGTAAAATTTTAAAGGCTTAAATTACGATAAAAAGGTAGGGTTCGGCGAAAACTATGGAATGGGTTCAGTTATAAAAAATATGTTAATTAGATCAATAACAGTTGATAACCAAGATTAAAAAAATAAGGTAATTACAAACTTTTTAAATGAATTAATTTATAAAAAAACTTGACACAAATATAAAAAGTAGTTATTTTGTATGTTAAAAATTTAAAAAAAAAACTGTGACTAACCTGGGAATCGAACTTTCCTCACGCGCAGTAATGTTGACTGTACTCTTTACTTAGAACTTACCAAGGTCTTGTGTTTAACTTGAAGCGGCCGGGGTGGTGACCCTTTTTGTGTCACACATCCAAAGACTGACCTTGGTAAATGTAGCTTACCCTGGCAGGGTTACCCATCCAAAAACAAGCGAACTATAAAAAAGTGGTGACCCATCCAAAGACTGACCTCGGTAAGTGTTGCTTACCCTGGCGGGGTCACCCATCCAAAAACAAGCAAACCAAAAAAAAGTGATTACCCATCCAAAAACCGTCCATGAAAAAGTTTGCTTTACTTAATGCCTTCACTTCACCAACACAGCCGCACAAGATAAATCACTATTTATAGTTAGTGATTAGGTTATAATGAATGAAGTGAATGAATACTTCTAGGGTAGCCAACCGAAACCCAAAACAAAAATTGGCAGTTAGTTGTAAACGTTTGTTTTGGGTTTATCGAAACTGCATTATCGAAAAATTATATAATCACTTGTTAAATTGAATAATCGGCTTCAATTTATTTCGGTTACGGCTACCCTAGCAGTATTCATTCACTTCATCTAGGACAGTTTTTGGATGGGTTACCACTTTTTTTTGGTTTCCTTGTTTTTGGATAGCTGATCACGCCAGAGTAAGCAACACTTACCAAGGTCAGTCTTTGGTTAGGTGACCACTTTTTAGGGTTCCGTACGCAAAGGGTAAAACGGGACCCTATTAGTAAGACTCCACGATCCGTCTGTCTGTCTGTCTGTCCGTCTGTCACCAGGCTGTATCTCACGAACCGTGATAGCTAGACAGTTGAAATTTTCACAGATGATGTATTTCTGTTGCCCTTACAACAACAAATACTAAAAACAGAATAAAATAAATATTTAAGTGGGGCTCCCATACAACAACGTGATTTTTTGCAGTTTTTTGCGATAATGGTACGGAACACTTCGTGCGCGAGTCCGACTCGCACTTAGCCGGTTGTTTTTTTGTTTGACTTAAGTACTTACTTATAAAGTTATGATTATGACAATTTTACCGACTTCAAAATAAAAGGAGATAATTTAAATATTTTTTTTTGATACTTATGAATGTAATATTGTTGGAAATACACAATATTCACATATGTTACTCTAAGTGGGCTTTAACGAAAGTAATTTTTGCACTTTTTAGTGTTTTGCTTTTGAAGTCGGTCGATTTAAATGTGAAAAATGTTTATGCACAATACAGACTGCATAAGTGCATAGTCACAAATCACAATCAAGCAAGGAGCTAAGGAGCAAGATTTAATACTTAAATTAAATAATGAGCTATTAAAAAGAAGACTACTGTTGAATTTCAGTCATCAAAATGATTTTCAAATAAATTAATAATTAAATGAAAGGTAGGTAATTACGTATGGTACGAGCGAAGTAATCCAAAAATCCAGGTAGTAATGATAACTTCATGATTTAAGATACCTATTAAAAAAAAATATTACTTAAAACATCAAAATCGAAAAATCTCTAAAAAAACATATTATCTACAAAAAAAAACATTCAGTCGAATTGAGAACCCCTTCTTTTGAAGTCGGTTAATATAATATAATAAGTAGTCTCTGAGAATAGCTTTTCAAAAATGTCAGTTTTTGTATCTTTATGCCGTAACGAGTATAGCGGGGAGAAACGGCCATGTGCAAACTTCCCCACCACTAAAAAGGGCTAACATCTGCCTGGTTTTCCCCACACATTGTTCTAGTTTTAAGGCATGCTTTCTGGAGATTTCCGGACATTTGTGCCCGGGATAAATTCCCGGTTAGAAAGAGAATTAATTTATTGAGAAACGTAATTTGTCTTATAAGTTTAGAGAACAGTCACATTTGTGAATTGTGAAGCTCATTGTGAAGCTTTGATATCCAAGGCAAGGTGAATTAATATCAGAGAGCTGTAATCTAGATAAATTGTTCCGAAAAGTCCTTTTCTCCAGTGAAAATTCACTTAAAAAAAACTAGAGTCAAAGCCATAGACAGTAGCTATGTAGATACGTACATTTTCGAAGGTAGGTAATAAATATGTAGAACACATAAATCAGTTTACCTCCTACCATGCAGGTACCTCCTTGAAAACGTAAATATCGGACTCAAGGAACCACGTACAAAAAACCTCATTATTATCACCCTAATTCACAGTGTTGTTATATTCGAAAAAACTAAGCGCTAAAGAATCAGAATCCGTCATTCATGTGAATCGATGTGACGATTCTAAGCGCGCACGTGTTCACGAGGGGACGCCAATGAAAGGACCAAAGGAACAAAATCGCCTTGTTCCGAGAAACCGGTCCAAGGCTGAGAGGAACTCGGAGGGAATAAAGAAACTAGTGGCGTAACGTGTGACCCAATTTTATTCCTTAGGGCCAGGTGATCGGTGCATTTCACTGGGAGGGGAACTCGCTGGAACACGTGTATCGAAACACCAGCCGAATTATTTGCCCTTACCAACTTATTCCTGCGTGTCAACATCATAAATTAAACAAAAATAGACCTTAAACCATTCTAACAAGACACAAAGGACCAACAATGATCCTATAAGAATTGGCTGAGGAACTGCGTCTCAAACAAACGAGTTTCAGCAATATTATTACGAAGCTTTTGTCTGTAAACCCGCCATCTGTGTGACCTCTGAATAGCCATTCAATATTATTTATTCATAAATAAGTACGTAAATAAGGATAAGTACTGTGCATCTGGTTCTTTATTCTCTGAATGTACGCTATCTAATTGCATGTACTTACTCTAATAATACCACATATTTTAGAAGAAAAATGCCAAATAAAAGCCAATATCGAAATTCTTTTGCCTCTGAATGGGTCGTATTTTGCTTCTAAAATTTATATGCAAAATAAATATTATTTCAGTAAGTATTGTGTTGAGTCTTGCAGCGTGCGTCATAAAAATTTAAATAGCGAACACCGTGCTGTTTGCGCAGGTAAATAATTAATGTTACCATAATATAATTTTGAATTTAAAATGATTGTTGGTAACAATAACAATATTTCATTCCAAACTCGATTAAAGTAATATGTATCGAATTATTAAATTCATGCTTATTGTAGTAATAAGTATTGACCTTTTCATTTTATAGTGTTTGTGATATGGATGCATAGTTACAAAGTTTAATACATGCTAACATGTACGTAGGTGTAAAAACGACAGTTGTAAAATTTTACATAGAGCCCCCATTTCCTTTCGTGCAGCCAAGCGGACGTGCAGTGGAACATAAAAAAATACGTAGGTATGTTAGTCAAGTACTTACATCGAAGCTTTAGGGAGTGGGCTGGGTTCTGTACATTTTCTTTTAATTTTTTTGTAATAATCCAACTGACTGTTAGAGATGAATAGATAACTTGAGTTTTAGGCTCAAACTAAATACTCATATTTTTTAGTTTATACGTTACACAATTGACATAAAGTTCATTATGCTATGAACGATTTAATTGCAAAAATTCGCTTCCATTCCGTTCCGCGGCAATTTAATTGAGCCTTAAAGGTACCTTACTCATTCTTTCCGTTTTTAGTTTTCAAATTAAGAATTGGATTGATTGTTTTGAGAAAGATGATAACTAGACATCGGATTATATACATTTGTAATTTTGCGGTATGCAAATGCAACCCTCATTATTTTATGTTATTGCATATTTTAGTTTTCATTGATAGTGCTTATTTCAGTAGTTAAATGTGTTAGTGGTGTTGTACTATTAATTAAATGCTGTTTTTAATAAAACCCCAGGTCTGGCCTGAAAAGGTTTCTGCAGAATTTGCGCCAAATTTCAAGTTCTATCTAATAACGTCAGTCAAGTGGATGTAGTCATTTTCACCCTAATATAAAATAAAAAACGTCAAACGTCTGCTCTAGAAAATCTGGAAGAATATTTATTTGTATTTAGTCACAGAAATTACAACTGATAATTAAATATATTGTGATAATAAACATAAATTCTAATGAAAAAAGTATTTTGATAGTGCATATTTCGGTCTGTTTTAGTGCATATTAGCATACCTACATATTTTGGCATTCTGATGCCTATGATCCGATGTCTAATGATATGGTGACTGATGATTTCATTTGTATGGAAGAAAAAGTCATACTGCGCCGAATCTAAATTATGCCTAAAAAACAAAACACAACGCGAAAAATAACTTTTTAATTACGTATAACGTTTTATTGGAAGTCGGTTAAATTTTTATGTTCAAAGGATTTCTATTTTTTAGTTTTGGTACCTTATATTACCATGAAAATATTCATAATTAAGTTTGAGTTATTTAAATGGGACCACAAAAGAAGCGCCAGCTTTCAAATAAAAAAATAATCATCAAAATCGGTTCATAATTTGCGGCGTAATCGCGTAACATAAATACAGTCGAATTGAGAACATCCTCCTTTTTTAAGCGGTTGTCAAGTACTAGTTAGCTTATTAAATGGTTTCTGTAAGATTCTTGACCTAGTCAATTTACAAGGGACTTTGCTTGAGAGACGAGTAAATAAGTCGCCTCATTTATTTCATGTTTATCAAAACTAGTTTTTTAATATTTTCAAAACGACGACCGGCAAGGTCCTTCAAAAACAACATTGGTCTTATTTTTGGCAGGTGCGGATGAAATTGAGATGTAGTCGCCTGTCTATCGTCCAAAAGGGAGAACTGGTTTTCTTGATTTTGTTTTGCAAATTTAGGACAGTTGAAAGGTCTTGAATTATGAAGAGCTTAAACGTGATGAGTTACGTTGATAAATATTACGGAATGTATGTAAGGTAGTGAGACCGATGATGGCCCGGCTCCCAGGGTGGATCACTTTATAAAATCACAGTTACGATCGTCCAAACCATTTCAAATATCGCTGGCGTATGCATCTGTGACCATAGTCAAAACTGCATCTGCGTTTGACAACAAGCGCGCCACCATTTTGAGTGTGGCAGTTTTCAGTGGCAAACGGTGCACGTGTTTCTAACCTTCGTCAAATAAACTTTTTCAATAATTAACAAATTTAAAGCGCAACCCTTGTTTTTACTAGTGAAACTACTTATTTAACCTGTTTAACATTAAATTACAAGTTTTATTAGTTTATACTTTTTGTCGTATTTTTACGAGATTGCAATGACTCGGGTAAGATTTCCAATGATGGCCCACCCATATCTCCCAAACATGGCCTGGGCCTTTCTAGGACCATTGAATAATGCATTAAGCTTACAATAAATTGCAAGTGAGCTAACAAATCAGATTTCTTTCTTTTAAAAGCAGCTTTTTTCTTTAAGCATAAAACTATCAAATATAAAAAAAAATAAAAAATATTGGTCTTCGCCTAACGTAACTGTAGGAACAAAATATTTATTTTTGTACTTATTATTTTTACATCAAACAGGATCTAATAATCCTTTGGGATTTTGCATATGAAATGTCACCTTAACTCTCTTACGTAAGGTATTAATTTCAAAAGCAAATTTGATACTAAAGAGTGGCCTAACTGACCGCTAAAAGTCTATGAGAGCGGCAGAAAGTGCACTTTATTAAAGGCAGGAGAGCTTACTTGAATAGTTCCTATTTTAGCAATATATGTTAAAGTTGATTGAAATAAGCACTGATTTAATAATATTTTGTTACAAACTTTATGATAAATGTCTACGTACGTCACATATCCCAATTTAGAAAGTTAATTTTGTTTTATAGCAATTTTCATTTTTTATTGATTTAACATGGCCCACAGCCAGATTTTGGATTGTGTTTTGACTTTATTGAATATAATTAAGTTAAAACTATATTTTAAGATCAGTAAAAGAAGAAAAATTAAAATGTCGATTAAGCATACATTTAAATAGATATACTTCGGACCTTCTTAAGTCACAGACCACCTCCTTAAGGTGGCCCTCCACCTATATATTTAAAATTTGTTTTATTTCTGTCATAATGCAAAAAACGTGTCCATTTTATTTTTATTATTATTCTTTATTAAACAATTTACGATAGGCCTTGAAAATTAAGTGGGCCTTCAAGGGTGCGTGTACCTTATATCAGACAGTTAAAGATTATACCTAAGATAATTCGAAATCAGATAAATTAATGTAAAACACCGCTGATTCTTAACAAGAAACAATAAAGTTCTAACACCATGAACAAATTATACCTAATTAAATAATTATAGATTAGAGGCCCATTGTTTTAGTCCCAAGGACCCTTAAAAAGGGACGTTCCCTTTTTATTTGACCCACATCTAAGGGATAATTGTCGGGGAATAAATTATTTAATTATTGCCTTTATAGGTCACAGCATAATGCTAGCAGGTGCATGGATGGATGCACCTGCATGCAGGGTGGTTCAAGGTCTTGGCAAAATGCGTCTTGAGTACTAACATACATACTTACTAACTTACATACATAACAACCGACTTCGCAAATGTAGGGTCAGCTTGAAAAGTAAAGCAAAAAAGTATGAAAAAAATGTGTAACTAATTTAACCTATGTTGTTTTTTTTTTAGTATAGATAGAAACGTTGAATGTATAATTTAAATCCTACTAATATTATAAAAGTGAAAATTTATACTTTTGTGTTTAAATCACACCAATCGGCTGGACGGATTTGGATGATTTTTTGCGTACAGATAGTTTATAACCTATTTATAACCTAGATACTTATAATTCTGATTAACTCGGTATACCTAATGATCAATTGGTATAATAAAACAAATTTCACGCGGGCGAAGCTTAGGTACTTAATTAATTACTTTATTTCTAGCTATAATTAAATTATTAGTAAGGCAAATTAAATCTGCGACAGTATAATTTCCTTTTTAATTAATCACACATAATTACTTATTATATATTATTACTAGCTGCCCCACGCGGCATCGCTCCCGTCAACTGGCTACCTAGCTACCAACACATCTAAACCGTTTACGCAGCGCACGCAACGGAAACTCTCAAAAAGGAATATTTTTGCCCGTTTTTGCTACATTTTTCATTTATGCTCCGCT
The DNA here is from genome assembly GCA_947562075.1 of Orthosia gracilis. Taxonomy (NCBI): domain Eukaryota; kingdom Metazoa; phylum Arthropoda; class Insecta; order Lepidoptera; family Noctuidae; genus Orthosia; species Orthosia gracilis. The sequence goes on from OX387266.1 coordinate 34,706,166, forward strand.
CCTATTGGTCGTAGCGTGATGTTATATACTCTATAACCTTCCTCAATGAATAGGCTATCCAACACAAAAAAAACAATTCCAACCAGTATTTCCTGAGATTAGCGCATTCAAACAAACAAACAAACTCTTCAGCTTTATAATATTAGTATAGATTTTGCTGTCTGTACTTACCTGGTTATCGTTAGCACTTGAGTTTATAATGAATAATGTATTAATTTAGTTCTTAAAATACTATGTTGTTGTTTCGGTCGTCGTAAACGCAGTTACGTTGGTACTTCAGTATATCATCATTATCCTCATCAGCCCCACTGCTGGGATACATACCTCCTCTCTGTGACAGGGAATGGGCCGTAATCCACCACGCGGGCCCAGTGCGGGTCGGTGGATGTCACTTGTCTTCGAATTTTTAGTTCTAGGACATGCCGGTTTCCTCACGATGTTTTCCTTCACAGTTTTGAGAGCAATGGTGATGAAATAACTTACACAAAGTAAAGCTCCTGCCTCGGTTCGAACCCAAGAACTAAAGACTTGTAAGTCGCGGCCGTCACCACCACTGTTCTCACTTCAATATATACGTAACCATAAGCCTTAGTGCGAGTTTTTACTCACGCTCAATCACGTTAACGTAAACGTCAATTTGTATTGAAACTGGATAAGCGCCATCTGGTGACGGTAAGGAGAAACCTCTTTTTTTGTATACATTTTGACATAGGAGATCGTTTACGTTATCATGAGTACGTACGTTAAAAAACCTCGGAATAAGCACACCGAACTAAAAAATGTTTTTTTTTGTCAAACACGACAATAAATAAATAAATAAATTCTGTATTTCACCCTTCACAAAGATTCACATCAGCATATACTTATTATATACTACATTTATATCATACCAACAAAAAAAAAGCATACAAAATTTGATCCTTTGTGAGAGACTGGAGTCCATACTAGGAATAATGAAACCACCTCATACCTACAAATTCAAGAAGTACATATATTATATTCGAAATAGATTAAATTATCGTAAATACGCCACGATACGATTATTCTTCGAAACCTTATCTAAATTAATAATGCGAAATAGTAAAGCGGACAGGATGTAGGTACACTAATTCCTGATTACGAAATGGTTTTATTCTTTAGCAAAACTATTCAGGAAAGTCAGTTTTTAGGGTTCCGTAATCAAAGGGTAAAAACGGGACCCTATTACTAAGACTCCACGATCCGTCTGTCTGTCTCTCACCAGGCTGTATCAATGAACCGTGGTAGCTAGACAGTTGAAATTCACAGATGATATATTTCTGTTGCCGCTATAACAACAAATACTAATAACTGATTAAAATAAATATTTAAGTGAGGCTCCCATACAACAAACGTGATCTTTTTGCCGTTTTTTTAGCGATAATGTTACGGAACCCTTCGTGCGCGAGTCCGACTCGCACTTGGCCGGTTTTTTTTTTCTGACGGGCTTACTCATTATCTCGAACTGAAGGAAAGCGGTGGGTGAGGTCTACAAAGGAGCGAGCGGAAAAAAAAAAATAAGTAGCAGTTTTTTTATCGTGGTGGCCCATTGACTCTAGACCTCGCCTCTTTTGCTTGAAGTCATGAGTTCAAATCCGGGCAAGTACAACTTCATCTAATTCATATAACTTTCTATGTTTATTTTGGACATCACAGGCAACGGTGTAGAAAAACATCGTGAGGAAACCTGGACTTATATAGTAAACGTTAGTCTGAAACAGCAAAGTCAGTGGCCTGTGAGGTTCCCAGAGGCGGCTTAATTAACTCTGACACCAGAGGTGGCCACATCCTCAAGAGAAAAAAAAAGACAACAAATTTTCTGGAATAGAGAAACAATCACTCACTCATTACTAGGACAGTGGTGGCCCAGTGGTAACGGCCGCGGCTTACTATGGCCGTGGGTTTGAACCCAGGCAGGCGCTTAACTTTATTTAAATTATTTCATCACCAGTGGTCTTAGAACGGTGACGGTGGCATGTCTTAGAACCAAAAATTCGAAGACATGTGACATCCATCATCAACCCGCACTGGTCCCGCGTAGTGAGTTACTGCCATTCCCTTTCACAGAGTCCTCTCTGGTTTTTATAAAAATTTTGTAATTTGATGTTTCATATTTTGACATTTTTCGTTCATATTTTAAGCGTTTTTTATGCATATTTGCGTGCATATTTTGAAATTTTTATGTTGCATCCGGTCTATATTCTTGCCCATTTCCCAATTAATTTGACGATGGCGCAAAATTATCGTCTTCCAAGCTTCTCTATATCATCTAACAAGCCATTATTATCTTTCCCACGTAGTCCAACCATCTTTTCTTTATTTCTTTCACTCTTCTTCAACCCGTATCCTAAGGCTTAGTATAGGTCTGCTTTGCACTCCACTATAACCGGTTTTAGTTTTCCAGCATTCAACCGTTACAACTCATCGCTTCTTTGGTATTTAAAACTAAAATAAATAAAAAACAACAGTTACTCAATAAGCAAATATTTAGCATCCCACGTTGACTACAATAGCTCAGGTGTTTAAATACCAAACTGTTTGTTTAAGTGCATTTCCGTGCTATAACAATTAAAACGTCTAAACGACTTATTGTTGAACGAAGAATTGCTTTCATACTATATCTAATACCTTTAAACGAGCAATTCTTGTATATATGTTTATATAGTCTGAATCTCGGAAACGGCTCCATCGATTTTCATGAATATGTATGCAGCGGGTTTTGGAGGCGATAAATCGATCTAGCTAGGTTTCATTTTTAGAAAACGTCGTTTTCTCTGTTTTCCCTAGAGCAGAGCTCGGTCGCCCAGGTATTTACTATATCATTGTACCAGTATAGACAGCTTTAAGTTTGAATCGAGCTGTACCTTCGCAACTTCAGAGCGTTAAAAAATTTGAGAATAACCCAAACCGCTACGACCTCTACCTAAAAATTTCGTAGTCCAAAACTTATTATCGTAGGAAACGTAGTGTTCGAAATTTTAAATTAGGTACAAGAATCATTGTAATTTCGAATTATCCAAAATTAGCATTGAAAAATCGAATTCTCAGCTTCACTTTACCGAGATCGCGCCAGTTTCAATGATGCCATATTGTCCATTTGCACACACAGCATAGACATTTGAGACAAAAAACTAAACAATTTTACTTCAAAATATCCAACTTAGGAATCAATTTGTGAATAATTAAAACAGCCGCTCTAAACTTCTCCCGTTAAAAACTTTAAATAAAAACTTATAGGCGAACGAGACAGCTTGCTGCAACTGTCTATTATTTTCTTCTTTTTTTTTCTTACATACAAAGGAAAAGACCAACACATACGTCCATGTTGTGAAACAGCCGCAACTGAAAACAGCTTGCAAAAAATAATAATACTTAACATAAACAAAGACCGACATTAAAAAACAATCAATTACCTATAATTTATTGTTCCACTGATGTTTAATTTCATTCAAAGTCACACGGAGTAATTTATTAAATCGACAAAAATAACTGTCCTTTATTGGTAACGTATTTAAATATTGAACAACATTGTGTGAGAGAGAATTTCTCGGATGAACACAACCTACGTGGTCCACACACAAATATGTTGGTTATAGGCATCCTGCAGAACCGGTGGACCTTGATATCACAAAGGAACCCTCGATCTGCGAGCTAACCTTGGGTTATTTTTAACCTACGCTCGCTGCATGCGAATCCCGTCGAACGACTCCTTCCGAGTATTACATAATGCGAAATTATAGTCTTTTCTTTTTGTATAGCGTCTCCTTGAAAAGCGTGTGGCCCTGTCATTTCGGTTTTATACCCTTTGTTTTGGCTCGCACATATTTTATTTCTTTTCTTTGAATCGTAAAAGGAAGAGAGGCAATGAAGGGTTAGCGTTTTTGTGTAGTGGATTATTTATGGTGCGGAATAATGGGCGTTCGAAGTTCGAAAAATGCCGCGAAATATTGGCTACAGCTGCCGCGGTTTTTAAAATATGTAATCGTTCGCTGTCGGTCACCCAGAAAGTTGTTACAGTTCGGTAGGTACTCTCACCACTACTTGCACTATAGTATGCACACATATTCTTTCTTTGTGTGTTCGCATTCAATGCGCTAACTCTCCGCCATTATCACGCTAGCGTGCATCCCCGAACCCCCCATTTTATTGTGTTGTTTGTTCACTGAAAGAAATTGGATACCTACCTACTATATAAAAAAGATGCTTCGGTAAAACCTGAACCTGTATTACTGGTTTCGCTTAATACATTCGTTGTATCATTCTTGTTGGTCACTTTGCAAGGAAACTGGAGATACGAGTATGATTGTTTTATTATTTTATAAATGCTTGCACATTGTATAGTTGCAGTTGCATCTGATCAACCATCTGCATGTTACGGTTTTAAATAAAAATAAAACTCAATTTATTTTGACGTCTCGTTATGAATAATGGCGTCCAGGTTACGACATGGTTCCTATTTATGAATAAAACAAAGTGATTGTAACAGTTTAGTCATGTCATTGTCAATAACAATATTAATTCGTCCTCTATAAATAATAGAACTATCAAAAGCACTTAAGCTCAACTAACACAATAAGTAAAATGTTAATCATGCGGCTGAATCATCTATTGTGGCGAATCCAATAGAAAGCGTAACCCTCCCAATGTCAATAAACCTTTGGAATGCAAAAGCAAATTATAATCGAGATTAATAAGCGAATGAAATCCTCTAAACTTCGAAAGCTATGCTCCGAATCCCGGCTATGTTCCCATATCGTGTTCGAATCAATAAAACCTCCGATGTTTTTCTACAAAGCACGTTTCTCGGAACAATCTCACTGCTAAAGTTTCAACGTGATTGCATAACCGTGGGTCTAACAACGCCACACATTGTAGACGATTATTGACCTGACCCTATTAAATTTCAAAGAAACGGGAGAAGTATTTAGTTATCTCTTTAATGGTCATTATTTTTTAATATGTTTAAGATATCAACAAAGGAAAACAGTCGCGAGTCGTCGTACAATATGTGTAGCAAATTAGGTGCCATATGTAAGACGTGAATGGCATGTTGAGCGCCGGGCGATACTGTATGTATCGGCATTGTTTATGCGCTCGATCAAGTGTACGCCATGTTCTTTATTAAAAAAGAGCACAACAAACGTAGGTCCAGTTATATTGACAATAAAGGACCACTTGGTGAAGCGGTTAGCAGAAACATGTATCGATGGCATCGCAAAACTAATTTGTTTTATTTGGTTAACGTTACTTATTTAATTAAAGCCGCTGATTTTATAGATAAGGGTTTGTTAAAATTTATGGTGACGGTGCGCTGCAATAAAAGAGTTGTTTTTGCACCTGTTTGAGATTATAACACCGTCTTTAGATAATAACAGTAGCTATAAAGTGTAACACAGTTAACCAATGGCAGTCAGTATTTGCTGAGGCCTCCTTTGTATCTTAAGAAACTCTTGGCCAAAACTGGAACGAACCAATATTTAATCTTTCATTATTACTGATGCAGTTGGACGGCCAAAGATAAACATGAAATTAAAGACCCGTTCCGAAGGACTAAAATATTCGCCACTGGTTCTTGTGAAAGCACAAAATGCAGTACATTATGATTTTCAATTAGATGGTAGCGCAAAATGAGTTGGTGATGTGATGATTCACTGTTTGCCATACATGGACGTACGGATAGCTGGAATTTGTTATTTGTATGATAACATATAAAAAAAAATAAAAAAATTACAACCGACTTCCAAATAAAAACACTACGAAGTGAAAAATAACTTATTTTACTGAAGTCGGTGTTCCTGTTTTCTTTTCATCGTTTTTTGACACCGAATTCCGAAAAATAAACTTATTTTTCACTTCGCAGTGTTTTTATTTGAAAGTCGGTTGTATTTTTTTGTAAATAAGTTTTTATTTTCACTTTTTAGTTGCGGAACCTAATTGGCAAGTTCATAGTAAGGTACCAATAATGCCAGAATAGATTACCCGAATATCATGAAACTTGAACATAACCGGTGAAATGAGAGTATACCAAGGTGAACTGTATACATCTGCGTACCCCTTTAGAGCGTACTGGCGTGATGTTATGTTATGAAGTGGTATAAAAAATAAACGGACATACTATTGCAGCAATCCGGAGTGTCTTGTTTTGAAGTGTTCTGTTGTATAACTTTGAAGTTCTTCATCAGATCTCATCAAATTTAAATGGCATCAATTTGGGAATCTACTGTTTCAAGTTTTTCATAATCGGTCTACACATGACAGCGAAATCGGTAAACATACACAAAAAACCGGCCAAGAGCGAGTCGGACTCGCGCACGAAGGGTTCCGTACCACTATCGCAAAAAACCGGCAAAAAATCACGTTTGTTTTATAGGAGCCTTAAATATTTATTTTATTCATTTTTTAGTATTTGTTGTTATAGCGGCAACAGAAATACATCATCTGTGAAAATTTCAGCTGTCTAGCTATCACAGTTCATGAGATACAGCCTGGTGACAGACGGACAGACAGACAGACGGACCGCGGAGTCTTAGTAATAGGATCCCGTTTTTACCCTTTGGGTACGGAACCCTAAAAACTAACATAAAGTCGAACATAGAACCTCCTCCTTTTTGGAAAGTCGGTTAAAAAGTGTTCCTGCGCTCAACACTTATCCTATCTGGTTTACTATCTAAATATGTAGTTCTTCTTCTCTCTGCCCCTTTTAAGTTGGGGTCAGCGTAAGTCGTTTTATTCTTCCGTTCCCCCCAATAAGTTGTCACGTCATCATTAAATTAAGTCCCCTTTCATCTGTCTTTACTACTTGTCCTTCACACACCATCATCATCACCATCTTTCTTTCTCTGGTCACCCTCTCCCTTTTCATTCTAGTCTAGTTCTTGCTAGTAATTTAAAGCTTCCCATCATCATCTTCCTGCCCTTGTCCCAAGTTTCTTGGGGTCGGCGCAACACGTTTTCTTCTTCCATACCGTCCTGTCCCCCGTCACGCCATCACTGACTCCCTTTTCTTGTATATCGCTCTTTACACAGTCTATCCATTTCCAAAAAAGCTTATTGACCGAGCCAGCGCATGTATGTCCGGACTCCGGATGTCCATATATCCGGCTATCCGGCTGTTCTCCTCTACAGGTTGCATTTCTCAACCGATTCTCTTGAAATTTTGTGAGCAGGTTGGATAATTATGTAGAATTTTGATACATAATTATATTGAAACAAACTGAACCTCAAACTGAATCGACAAAAAAATCAAAAAGATAGACTCGAGATATGCAAATGTTTTTGAATTCATAAACAATTTCGTTATTTAAAAAGCTCCAACCCGAGTTCACAAGATTAGACCATACTGTGTTTTGTTATTGGACATGTTTATCAACTCATATCATAATTGGTATAAAAATATCAAAGAAATAAAGCTCCTTTGTCTCTTTTATCGGATTGGGTTTATATTCTCACGGTACACAGCCACATGTTTTTCATTGCGTATATTTTTGTTCTTATTGGACAGTCGTGCTTATGACATCATGTGACTATAAATTGGAGCAATTTTTGAATCAACTCGTGTTGGTGATAAAATTGGATTTGTTTATTTTGTTTTTAAACTCATTATAGTCATCTGTTGTAACGAATGCAGTCGCTTTACGATGTAACATTTTTGTTCAGAGTAAACGCGACAACTATTTCAACGTTTTAAATGTCACCCGATGTATATGGCCGGATAAAAAAGTAATACCGGCTACTTGTGCTCAAATAAGAACATAAAAATGTCTACTAAATATCCTTGCCGAAATCAACATCCTTAAGCAGTTTCCTAATGCAAATGAGATTTTTATAGCGCTACGGTGAATAACATTAAAGGTACCTCAAGTAGAGCAATAAAAATAGGAAGTGATTAAAAAGATATAACATTTTTTTTTTATTAAAAATCTCTTTGATCCACCGTTCATAATCACTACGACAGGAAAAAATATGACATCAGTAAAATTATAATGGGCCGCCTCGTAAAGTGCGCATTTGAATAGGAGAGTTACATATCAAAAATTTTCAGTGATCCGTGTTTTACGAGTTTGTCGTAAACGTGTACTTAACAGGAAGAATAAAAGGCCCCCTTCAATACGCCTGTGTTTAAAAATCTATGTGAGCATGCGAGGGGACCGTGGAACTTGTAATCAGTTCGCGAACAGTCAAAGTTTACGATGTTTCCACTTTTTAATATCTACATAATATGTTATGGATTTAACCAGACCATTCAAAGGCACCCATAAAAATAACTTGAATCGTTTCAAAAACCGGTCGGTTTCCATGTGTGCAATCAGAAAGAAAATGATGGATTTGTGCGTAACATCCGCTGGGACCTCGATTATATTGTAAAGCTATTAAAATTGATTGGTCACAAAGTGGTTTCATTATGCGTTTAAAAAGTGAGCATGGACTATATAATGCAAAAGTAGTAAATGCGTAGTTTCTAAATGCCGAATACGAGCTTTATTTACGCTTTAAGTACCAACAGCTCTGGCCCTGAACGAACAAAATCTCAAAAAAACCATTGTATTACAGTCATAAATATATAATGAACTCTGTCCCTCAAGTAACCAGATGCCCATTGAAAACCATAATAAGATTTACTTATTTTGAACTTGGCTAAAGGAAATACAGGTGGACTAACAATAGGATAGGGTCCCTTGAGGCTTCCCTCTTTGACTATTTTAATAAGAAAAAAATCCCACTGCCTCTGAGCGAATTACTTTGAAACGAATAAATAAATGAACTGAAGGATCACGAGATTGAATTAGAAAAAGAATTCGTGTGTAATAAAGAAATCTGTTCATTCATAAAAGTTATGAGGGTAGCTCACAATGAGGAAGTCAAAGTGTACGATGATCTGAGCGATGACAATGACGGCAGGTATCGAACCGGAAAAGGGATCACTTTTCCTTTTGATGTCACATCAAAAAGGCCCTTAAAAGGAGAAGCCAATATCGGACTTAGTGAACTTTCTGAACGCTCACAAATTAGGTTAATACTTATATTATGAAACCTTTTACAAAGATAAGGCTCTTTGTAATTTTCGTCAAAAACTTCATCATATTTTTAACTGCTCTTTGCATCTGTGGCTTTTTTGCAAGAGATTTCTCATTGTAAATGCATTCCATTCTTTCTTTAAGCACCAAGCACCACAAAGCCAGAGGTGTATTTTATACATGCAGACATTATTTTTGAGGAACCAACCCACAAAAATCATATTTTCGCTTCAGCACTCTCCCTTGTTTTACGGTTTTTTCATTGCAACCGCTTTACGAGCATCGGTGATGGGAGCCACTCTTCTTTTATAACCGAGTAACAGTATTCTGAGACCTTAGAGATCGCGTGTTTGGCGCTAATTAAACGTCTTCATGGCAGTTGGGATACGTGATTCGTCTGGCCGCGGTGAATAATGGTCCGTTTTTATAGAGCCTCACCGCAGCAAAAGTTTCGCCACTTCAATTTTCAAGCAAATAAAAAGTGCATGACATATTGCATTCATGTGATATCGAGGGGATTCGAATGAGATCTTCAAATATAGCTCTTACGTCATCAGAGATGTTTTTAAATTAATACCGATTGTAAATCTTGTCGCGCATTAGAGTTGTCGTCGTCTGTAAATTGGAAACACCTCGGCTTCGCGCTCAGTCGGGGGCTCCTGTCGTTCTATTCCTGTTCCTGACACCGCCCCAGGACACGACGCGTCTTTGTTACAGACAACGCTACGCGCTGTAATTATTTCCACTTGTACTTTAACGTCATCGTCCCGATTAGTTAGAGCGTTAACATTTAAGCCTGAATTTATTATATAAACATGACAGAAACAGAGTGTGTTGTTTTTTGTTACCGCTCAGTTTTGATTTCTCTCCTCATGACTGGATTTGAAATATGATCCCCATACTTCGTTGTAACAATCGTCTCATATTTCACTGTAATTATGTTGAATGACGATGAATTTCAATAGCTGTAAATATCATTACGAGCAAGCGATCAACATTTATGTTCCTTTTAATCAAACCGCCTTTCGAGCGCTCTCACGAGTGGATATTTATCTTGAGTCTGTACAAACAAATGTAGCCGTGAAACCATTTCATCATTCAGCACATTGTCGTCAACGGCATGCGAGATGGGCTCTGACGCAACCGCACGTTCCTTGAGGACAAAGAGTTACCAACTTGAAAAAATAATATGTTCTCAGATTAGTGTTACCGTGGCTGTCACCGTCGTGATTTACGCCGAATCTGTCAGGTTTGGAGACAAAGGAGTGTTGTCTGAAGTCGCGGGAGCATGATGTCATGCGTTCACTTCAGGAACCGCCTTAGCCGCGGCCCCTAATTAATAGACCGGCTTTTACGGCTCGCTAGGGTAATATCATTCCGAGATGTTTCAAAGAAAAATAAGAAATATGCGTGTCAGCCAGCGGAGTTTATGGGGCGTTGTTTATTGTGAACGCTCCAAACCAAAGCCGAACTCAGAACCAATTCTTTGTTTTGCTCAGAATTTATTACGAGTAGGTAAAGTTCGTGAAATCAATTCAAAGGCATAGCTCGTTAAGAGAGCGCGCACCTTTCTATTTTGTGATCCTTTGTATCTTATTTCTATTTAGGTAGATTTGTATTTGCATTGTTGTGAAGATTACTTTGGATCACTGAGATTTGTAGCCAGTATTTTTTCTTATAGTTTATTTCAGATAAAGAATTGAAAGCCGGCGACAAAAATAAGTAAAAGTAATTTCAATAGTCTGAGCTGAACCTTACTGGGAAATATCAAAGATGAATAGAACAAGTTGCATGAAAGCATTCATGCGCCCACGCATAATCCTCCACGGGGAGGCAAACATTTATAAATGAAGATAGTTTCAAAATCTAAAACGCAAATTACCTCTACTTTGAAGCTTTTCTTTACAATATTTACAATAAAACAGGCTTGATAGTTCGTTGTTTTATCAACAAATCACAGAGACAAAATATTACAAGTTCAAGATTTAAAGCAAGGCAAACTTTATCTTTTATATCTGTAAGTTGAGATCGTGCAGGAAAATCCGTAGTCACAGCTTCTGATCAAGATTGTGAGCCGAAATCGTGTGTTGGGTATTAAAAATGACAATCCGGAGCTCTATGAGTGGTTCAGAACTTTACATTGAAAGCCGTTGACAAGGTATGAAGTTTATTTATATGCAGTTGAGTTTTAATGGTCATGATTGTTAGACGGATCTATTAGAGTGATAAGAAAGATTCAAATAAATAACAGCGCAGGAAATGAAACAGTTGCACTTGAAGAATGGAGAGGAACACACAATGTAGGTATTTCTCAATAGCTCTGAGTCAACGATAAAAGGTATACTACAGACTGTGTACTACAAAAAAACGACTTTCAAAACAAAACACTACAAAGCGAAAAATTACTTTCTTTTCGGAAGTCAGTGTCTTTGGTACCTATTCTGTTTTCGTTTTTGACACCGAATTCCGAAAAGAAAGTTATTTTTCACTTTGTAGTGTTGTGTTTTGGAAGTCGGTTTCTTTTTTTGTGAAAATGTTTTTATGTTTCTCTTTTTAGTTTGTTACCTTATCTAACATGAAAAATTGCATTATTAAAGATAACTCAATAACTACTTGTCAGATTTCTAGCTCTAATTTAATGGGAACAATGACAGCTTTCAAATAAAAAAAGAATCATCAAAATTGGTTCACCTAGTAAAAAGTTCTGAAATAAAAACATTTTAAAAAATGTCGTATTGAGAACTTCCTCCTTTTTGAAGTCGATTATTAAAAGAAAAACGAAGTCGCAAAATAAAGGTCGGTAAAGAAGGAAACTGGGAAAATTTGTTGCAAAGCTTATGCGTGAAGCAGTAGCGCAATATTTTCATGTAAGCGAGTCTTACCTTACATAAAATATTGCGATGTTCTTAGTTGTCGTGTATTGTGTCCTTTTAGACTAAGTTCTTAGGAATACTGGGGAAAATCGAAATATATAAAGTGTTATGGATATAATTAGTGTTATGGTCTACCAATCAATCAGTTAAGTTAAGTATTGGATAATCTTGATTGGTTGGTAAGATATATAAAGATTGCGATAGCGTTATTTATTTATTACTAGCATTTTACGCGGTTTCACTTCCGTGGCCTATTCCATTTAAAAGTAGCCAATGACAATAAACCATATTATTATTATTGTTTTCTATTAGTGAAAGTAAGAGCTTCTTGAGACATACGACCTATTTGAAAGCCAGCGCAACTGACGAGAGAATATGTGAATTATGGAAAGATACACACTCAATTCCTCCACGCTTCATAACTCCGGCAGAGTATTTGCCCGCTAGAAACGTACTGAAGTGTCCAATCTGGAAATCCCTAAACAGATTGCGGACCCAGGTTGGCCGCTGTAGAAACAACCTGGCCAAATAGAGTTTCATAACCCTTTTCATTCAACCCACAAAACACAATGCCAGTGTGGGCCCCCATCGCAAGATATGGCCCACCTCCTTGTCTGCCCTACAAGCCCTATCACCTGTACCTTACGGGATTTGAACGTAGCAAATGACAGAGCTGACCGAGCAGCTACGTACTGGTCGGACAAAATCAGAATGGTTGAGATTATAGTTTGAGTTAATCGACACGAAAGAAGAAGATTCGTGAAATAATTTAGTAATCAGATCAGCACCCCAATTGTGTAAGTTCAAAGAGCAGAGTACGGATTGTTACCCTTCATTGATTGCTTCATATGTTCAAAAATCCGTCTACTCGGCAGCATAAATCACGCAATGGACATTGTTGAGTTACAAAAATTAAAGGAGTGTGCTTTGTGCTCTCAAAACAGATACGCAAATAGGATGCTGGACTTCCATTGATTAATCTTTTACAAACATACATGACAAAAAAAAAAAATCGTTTTATAAATATTTATTCAGGTTACTTTGCCATACTTCCTTGCCATTTTTCGCCCTTGAAGTTCGGTCTACGACATCCGCTATTAACATTATCGGTTTTTTCATAGTCGAGATTCGAGACGCTACAACCGAGTTACCATTAGCGTATTAAAATCCTCTACATCATTCGCAATTTCCACTTAATTTTTTTATCCCTAGAGTGATTACAGTTCCTTACAACCAATACAAATACTAATAAATTAAAATCAGTCAATGCTCTTGCGATGTCTAGTCATTAATTTGACATAATGTTATATACCAGACATTTCATTTTGTACGTTTATCCGATTTGGGTACACTGAGAGTACCGCCAGACAACGAAAATGTTTCAAAAGGATTTAAAGTGAATTCGGTTTTTGAGGAATGAATATAATACTAATTTAATTGGTTTAAAGAGTTTGCGATGAGTTTGAGCTGTAAAATCCCCATCTTTTTTAGGGTTTCCAAATGAGAAGGTACACCATCTAGTGACCATTTAGGGGGGACACCACTAATTTAGGAACAACAAAATTTTTATTAGCCTTGGGTATATGTGGTGTAGAGTAATCGACTGATGAACATCCACGTATTTCAGAGAATTGCTAATTCGTTGCCGATTTGTAGGTTTCCAACCCAACTGTTCAAAAGAACCACCACCTTCATTATCCTTCTGCCTTCATTAAAATTTATTCATGCTCGGTTGTTTGTGTCTGTCTTCTATCAATCATTCAACTCAGCTTACGCAGTCCACTGCTCCTGGACATATACCTCTTCCAAGTTGTGCTAAAAACCTGGTCCTTTGCCTTCCGCATTCAGTCTATACCAGCCACCTTTGTAAGATCACCTCTCCATCTAACCAGTGGGCGTCTCACGCTAAGCCTGCCAATTTTCAGGTCTTGTTTACTCCATCGGACATTGTGGCTTCCGTCCTTCGACAAAGATGGCCTGCCCACTGTCACTTAATTTTCTTTCCTTCGATACAGATATGAAGGAATTATACCCATATCTGTCTACAAAATGTATAACTAAACCAGTGGTGTCTCTTCCCATACAAAGAAACCGTGCCGACGTACTGTACTGATTATACTGATAATTTTTTGTACATCGATCGCGTTCAGTTCTGTTCCACGGATGATGATAGTGATAGATGGTGGACGTAGGACGGTCATAGATGGTGATCTATCTATCGCCGTGGAACGGAACCGAACACGACCAATTTACAAAAAATAATCGGTATGATCAGATGAAAAACACAAGTTACGTCGATACGTTTCTTTGTATGGGATGAGGCATCTGTATGCTAGTATTATATTATCTGTGAACCTAAACTAAAACCGTACCTACTTAGAAAACCTGCACTATCCATAAAACACTTCTAAGTGCTTCTACCTTAATACACTATCAGACTTGTCAAACTTACTTCCAACAGCATAATAAATAAATAACTCCTTATACCTCTGAAAGTTAACTACTCTGTAAAGTTCTGATATTAAGGAACTAAAATCCGTTTAGGGCAGGGATGTTCAAACAGTCGGTCGCGGAAAATCACGATAAGTATTATATTTGGAAAAGCGACGGCAATACATTCAACGACACTTGCGTTCTTTTTATATTTGACTGAAGAGATTTACGTGTGTTCACGCGCATTTATTGTATGTTATTTATGTTAGGTACGTAATTTTGTTTTTTTTTCGACTATGGACTTTATGTCTGAATTCAATAAATAAATATATAAAAGAAACTTACGAGTAGGAGAACTGTTTAAAACTATGTAGGTAGGTAACTATTCTTATTCACCATTTGTGATTTTGAGTTTCGTGTTTTTCTATAACAGTAGTAGCTGCACTTGCTGCTGAAACATTTTGAGTGTGATCGCCAAAACGTTAAAGTTTCATACAAACATCAGTCACGTCACCGTCACTGATCTATCACGGATTGCATGTCAATGACTAAGGATCATTTCTTTGATTATGATAAAATAAGTTGGCGTGTTAATTATTTGGCCATTTGTTTGACTGACAATTGGCAAAATAATTTCATTGGTTAGTATTTTAACCATTCGGTATTTGGGTTAACTACGGTTAAAAATTGTCATAACGTGACTGACGTTTAGATCCGATATTCTACATCATCATCAACATCAGTCTTTAATGTTCCCATTGCTGTGACACAGGCCTCCACTCTGTGAGAAGGAATGGGCCGTAATTCACTACGCAGCTCGCAGGCCCAGTGCGAGTTGGTGGATGTAACATGTCTTCGAATGTTTGGTTCTGGGGCATGCCGGTGGTGATGAAATAATTTAAACAAATTAAGCGCCTTCCTGGGTTCACACCCAAGAACTACAACTAGTAAGTCGCTACTAGGCCACCACTGCTCTATATCCTACAAATTCAACGAAACTGTATTTTTGACGAACTTTAGTTGTGGCACCCCTGATTTAGGGGATTTTGAGGGAAAATAAATCAGAAGCGGCGCCTGGTCGTTCATCGAACTCTCAGTTGGGAACAATTGGTGCAGAGATGTAAATTAAATCGAGTGCCTGTCGCACGGCTTGGTCTCTCTGCCGGCCACTGACTCGGCAGAAGTACAACTTGAGAGTACAGGTGTTAGAATTATTGAGTCATGTGAATCTAATGTTGAAAATTTTAAGACACGGGTCTGCAATAGACTAGGAAAGAGGAAGCAGACATGGCCTCCTATGTAAAGACGGTTTGTTGTTTACGGCGAAGACGCGGGTGTTTTGGTTACTAGGAACAGGGTTTTCTCCATTGGTGGACATCGATAAATTTTCCTTCAATAAAAATGTTTGAAAACCATTAATGAAAGACATAATATACATTAGACATACAAGAAAAAGAGGGCTGATGGATGAGATAGAAGTGATTGCTCGTTGTGGCCAACTGCTGAGTATGGCGTTCCTTCTCCCTTTTCAACACACGTCGATCCTCTACCATGGTGGGCTAGACTTTTAAGTAAGAATAGAGTTGTTCTTTCCATACTTTTCTTGATGTTAATATATAAAAAGTAATCACCCGTTCAGACCACCTAGTTAATTCCAATCATAAAACTAGCCTAAGCTAACAAGCTTTGACCTAGTTCAGGTTTGGTTACTTAAATTAACATAGGTACATACATTACCTACATGCGTTGGTTTTTTATCTGTCCATATTTTTTATCACTGGCAATATTATGCTAATTATTGTATTAGTCCAGTAGTTACCTAATGGACTGGTGAACTATATATTTCACCCGAGTGCCCAAGAATGAGGGTTATGTTTTTTCTTTGCACTATTTAGACAAGTTATATATTTTTTAAATGTAAGTTTAATGTGTTGATGATTTTATTTGATCTTGATATATCTAATTAGTACTGGATCATTGATTTTTAAATGATTAATGTGTGGTAAGATTCAATCAAAAAGGTTATCTTACTAATCTTACTAATAATATAAATCTGAAAATTTGGATGGATGGATGTATGTTTGTTACTCAATCACGCCAGAACGGCTGAACGGGTCTGGATAAAATTTGGCACAGAGATAGATTATCTTCTGGAATAGCACTACTTTTAATCCTGGCACGTGCCCTGGGATGATAGAACACTTTTCACGCGGGCGAAGCCGCTGGCAGAAGCTAGCGATTTATTAAAAGTGTCGGATTTCGCACGTTTAGGGTTCCGTAATAATCCGCAAAACCAAGTTGGGTGTAATAGAAAAAATGAGGGAATTTCAAAGAAAAAATGTGATTGATCAATATATATTAGTAAAATATTCGTACTAATAAACATTATCCCCAAATTTTAAGTTCATAGGTCAATGGGAAGTAAAAAAATTCTTCTGAACAAAATTTTGTAAAAAAAGCTGACTTTGGTGGTTTTTATTTATACAGAACATTTAAAAAAAACAATTTATGGCTTTGGGTCAACAAGATGCTGAAATTGTGAACTTTGGAAGACTGTAGTTCCAACCGTTTAGCGCAAAACCTGTGTGACAAACGACGGACTGACAGACACGTGAGTGACAGAAATAGGGCTCCGTTTGGAGCCTTCGGGTACGGAACCCTAAAAAAATAATTTTATTAATACATCATTGGTCATTTAGGGTCAAATGCCTTGGGGAATGACGAGATATCAGATTAGTTGCCTCATCTTTATCCATGGCTTTGATCATCAGCCGAAAGACGTTCGAATCCATGGTGACAAGACAACCAATATTATGGTGTAGAACATTATCATTATGTCAGACAGTACAGCATCACCCACTGGGTTTAAGGCATTTTGTTTTGCCGGTCTGCCCAGTTTTGAGTAATTCATAATCTGCAAAAAAATTAACTGGCTAGCTATGACGGTTCTCAAGATACCGTCCTGTGACAGAAAACCCAACGTACTGACAGCGAAGTTTTTTACGTACCGAAAAAAATTCGCTGCCAAAGACTCAGCTGCCGAGTCCGACACAATGGCTTCTTAATTGTTTCAGTAATTACGGCGGCGACCGTGTTAACTTAGAAATAGGGCTCAATTGACACCTTTTCGGGTACGGAACCCTAATAACTCACAAGTTTCAAAGACAATTCCGTTTGGGTTTTCTCCGTCACACATTTTCCTGTCGCCCGCCGGTACTCTCTTAACATCTTCGCAACGAGTTCTTTTTAGTTTTCTAACAAGTTTCTCGAGTCTCAAACGTTTGTCAGTTGGAGTGGACGTGGAAATCTCCAGTTACAAACTTTGAGATACGTGTTCACATTCACATACTGCTTGTGAATACTATCTATTTGCACTTTGGATTGTTTTTAATGTAGTTTCTGGGAGTTATTTTAAGAATATTGAAGTATGTTTTTAATGAACTGAAGAATTGCTAAACTTAAGTGCAGTGGGGAGGGCACATTGCTCGCAGAATGGATGACCGATGAGGCAGAAAGGTTCTGGAAAGGCGACCGCGAACCGGAAGACGTTGCGTTGGAAGGCCTCCCACTAGGTGGACCGATGACCTGGTGAAGGTTGCGGGGGTCCGCTGGATGCGAGACGCACTGGACTGATCAATGTGGCGACGCTTGGGGGAGGCCTATGTCCAGCAGTGGACGTCTTTCGGCTGATATGATGATGATGATTTTTTTAATGATTTGATGTTATACTCAAGTCAGAAAGAGCCATTTTTGTGCTAGACAGGGTTTCTCGAAATGGAAAACATAGATATTTTCTATTAAAAACCGAATAGCAACTTATTATAAATATTATAAAAATAACAAAAGCATTTCAATATTTTTTTTGAATTATTGCTCTTTGTCTAATATAATGAGGTATTTAATAAAACTGTGGTTGAAAAGTGTTAACGCAGATAATTATCTATACAAATATTTTAAGAGGTCAGATTTTTTTGTTTGTTTGTACCAAAGGTGTGTACCGAATAGGCGCCGAAACTACTGGACTGATTTTAAAAAATCTTTCACTTATGGAAAGCTACATCATTCTCGAGTAACATAGGCTACAATTTTGTTTTAATAAAAATAGAGACCCTTATGAAAATTGCAGTAATGTAACCCAAAGTAGCAAAATTTTGCCTATAAAATTCATAATTTAGCGTACGCTGTGAAAACTATTGATGACACATAAAAATTATGTACTAAATGATTAAAGTACTCATTATTAACTACACAAAAGTCTGAGAAAGAATATATCACACTATCAAAGTTAAGTCACAATAGCAGCTTTTGTTTACTAAAATTTAATTAGATCGCCGGTAGAAACAAAAGTTGGTTACAGTTAAATAGTTAAACAAATTGGTAGTTTGGGTAGGGTGGGGTAGGCAGGTTAGGTGGGTGGGTAGTAAAGTAGGGTAGAGTAAGTAGGTTATGAAGTATAGGGTAGGTATGTAGGGTAGGGCAGGTGAGTAGGTTGGTAGGTAGGTAAGGTAGGTGGGTAGGTAGGTTGAGTAGGTATGTAGGGTAGATAGGTTAGTGGTAGGTAGGTAGGTAGGTAGCCAGTTGACGGGAGCGAAGCCGCGGGGGTCTGTTAGTTAGATATAAGTATAGCTCTTGCGTTTTAGCAAAGCAAAAGCGTTCATTGACCCATGTAAATTTATTGATGTTCATTTTTACACAAAATTACCCAGAATCAACACCTATTGTGATCCTCAATATTTTACAATTTAAAAACGACATATATGTAAACAGTTATTTTTCGGATCCTAACGAAAAGTTATTAAAGAAAGGGCAACAACGATACCCATTCATTCAAATGTAAACACTAAACAGTACTAAGTCCAAACGCAAACAGAAAACCAGAAATGTTTAAATTAATTCGTATGTCTTAAGCAGTCATTATTGCTAATAGGTCATAATCACCATACTAATGAGATACTGCTAATCTTAGATAGAGAGAAACCTAGGCTGTGCTGTGCTGTATGTGTAGTCTGTGGCAACAATACATTGAATAATCAATATTGAAAACAAGTAAAATTTAAAAGATATGAAAACCCCCGACACATTTTATTTCATTTTACATAATTTATCTAGCAGTAGACACGCTTCGATCGACAATCAACTGAACACGTAATTAAGAAACGATATCTTTCGAAAACACTCCGATTCAAATAGTAAAACGCCCATAAGATTTGAACAGCTAAATTTATTCTTATCAAATATATCTAAGAATACTCTCGATAAAGTCACAAAAAAAAAACTTTCAAAAAAAAAACCAAATCGAAATCGCCTCTTGTGCTTGAGGTCGTGGGTTCGAATCCGGGCAAGTATCAAAGTGAATTTTTCAATTCATATGTACTTTCCAAGTTTATCTTGGACATTGCTGACAACGGTGACGGAAAAGATCGTGAGGAAACCTGGACTCTAATTGTTAGTTTATTATAAGATTGTGCTCCATTGGTGTAATTGCTGCAAGGCGTTCCCGTGCGAGGATAAACTAATAATAAATAAATAAATAAAATTAAAATGCACTGCTTATTTCTTAAGAAATTTCTACCAGCACACCCGCGAAAAGAAAAATAATAAAAATATTAATTTAATTTATTTTATTTATAAACACACATACACAAGTTACAACAAAGAAACATTTTGCACGAGACGGAGAAGGAATGGTAATAATAGCTGGTTTTATGAGGATCGGATTTAAGGAGAGATCTAAGATGCGATCTACATGGCGCATTTCTAGGACGAGCGTAAGAAAATTACTTATTGCTCACGCAGGTAAGAAGGGTAAGACAGGTTGTGAAGAATGTTGAAGAGGAGACATACAATCTGAGTGATCTTGTGAAGATGGAAGGATTGGCAGCCACTTGAGTTCCTTGCGAAGATATGAAACATGATCATACCTACGTAGACCAAAAACAAAGTGAATACACACATAATAAAACACATAAACCCCCTCTTTTTCCGACGGCAGTTAATAATGATTAAGGAAAAAAATAAGAGCAGTTACAGGATTGGTCTCTTGACCGAAACGTAAAACACTGCGGTGTGCGATGCGGAACTTTAATAAAGTAATACAAAACTAATTAGCAAAACTCAACTGCAGAGAAGAGAGAGAAGAGCAAACTGTTTAGGTCACAGATATAAATCTAACTAGATGACACGATTGTATGTACTTAGCGTGTTAAAAAACGGAGTAAAATTACGACCAATGATCGTCATTTGAGCTTTTCATTTAGCATTATCGGCACCAGAAAGCCAACGAAATCTATAAAAATGCCTTTTTATGCCATATTGAGCTGTAAAGACTGTATAGAAAAAGTTGGCCGAGGCATTGGAAATGTTTTTTTTTATTGGTTAGTAAATTTGTTTTTAAATTATGTGTGAAAAAGTGGCACGCTTGGTTTTCATACAGATGGAGGGACTTGCGTTATCTAGTTAGATTTATGTCTGTGGTTTAGGTGTTAGTAAGACAAAGTTTAGAAGTCCCTATAATTTCGTAACCAGCAACTAACTAAAAACAAAAACTATAACAAAACTAAAAATTATGTATATATTATTAGGTATACTAATTATTGTTTAATATTATTAACATTTTTTTTTCATTGTATAAAGTTTGGCCATACAAAAAACCTAAAAAGGCTTTATAAAATGTTTGACAAATTAGTAGCAAGTTAGCAACCCTACCTCTCGGCACAAAGTACGTTAAGGGGTGTCGCGCCGCAGACAGAGAAGCCACTACGAACAAAGCGATACTTTGCACGCACACGTTGACATTACGTTTTTACAGGAATTCTCGAGCAATATTGGACAGATCTCAGTCGCGGCTGTTACGAGCAGGGCATGAATATCGGCATCTCGGAATCTCGTTATAACGGCATCTTGGAACGAAATTACCGATATTTAAATTCCGATACTGAGTGATCCAATATCGGATTCTCGGAATCAGAAAAAAACCTTATTTTAGCTCCATGTGCAGCGATGAGCGAGAAAGCGTGGTTAAGCCCGTTGACTACGGTGCTTAACAGTGGTTGGTTAATCTGTTTACTAATCGGGCGCTTATTTATTTTAACTTCACTTCATGAAAAAAATTATGAGCCTTGATGAATTCCGGATTTACGGTCCCGAGATTGCTAAAAATGTTACCATTAAGAGGACAAGTAAATACATAGTCTCATAGATCCCGTTGTAACAATTATATTTTCATTGATTTTAGCACGAGATCGACTGATGTTACGACACTTGGGAGAGGCAGTTCAGCTGTGGACGTCCTTCGGCTGAAACGGCGATGGTAATATTGATTGCTAAGATAGTTTTTCATACTTTTGAGAGGGCTGTTTCGGAACGAGTAAACTTTATTTCTATTTTATAATGTGTGGTAGCTTGGAAACCTCAATAAATGAAAACATAATATTTTTCAGACTTCTGCTTGTATTGAATATAACAAATTAGTCAATCCAATCACTAATCTGTTGGATCAACTTCCATTACTTGACTACATTGTCTCAAATCATCATCATCATCATCATTTCAGCCAAAAGACATCCACTGCCGAACATAGGCCTCCCCCAGGAGGTGTCGCCACATTGACCAATACTTATACTGGATTTATAAATAATTATTACTCACTACACTTATCGGGACCACTTTCAGATTGATTGATACACATTTATTTTCTGGTTCTTTTTTGCATTATCATTTTTCAGAAAGACGTGAACATGTCTTGGGAACAAATGTGCAATAATTTAGGTAAATAAGCGCCCGATTACCCAGTCACTGGTGATTAGAAAGAGATACCATAGAAAATCCTAATATGTCGCGGCATGAACGTGTTTTTTTTGTGGTTATCAATCCAACCTACCTACCTAATACCGACTTTGAGTAATTAACAAAAAAAAATGCGCGATATTTAATGAAAGTGTGCAATTCCGAGATTAATATAGGAATTCAGGTATTGAGATCTAATATCGGAAATCAATATCGGAATTGAAAAACGGCCAATATCACATGCCCTAGTTACGAGTGCTTTGTACAGGTTTTTTTCACGTCATTGACGAACTGTAACGAGGTTGCATTTTCTTACTATAGTTTTTAAGTTATAAGAAAAGGTCATTAAATGATTCAAGATGACATGTTAAAAATTCTATATCTAAGGCTGGGTTTCTCACAGCTAAATTATCACAGAATTAATGTGCAAATTGTCAAGCACGCGTTATCTGCTGTGATTGGTTAAACGAATTTTCAACAGCCAATCACAGTAGATAACCGGCGATTATTTGTCGATTACGTTAACAACAAGAAGCAGGTAAGAAAATAAAAAAAAAATATTTTGAGTCCATAGACGAAATTGTACATTTTAGCTTTGTTTTAAGGAAAGCCTTGTCACCCTTCTAGATCTCAACCTTTCTACGTCGAACTTGGCGCCTTTTTGACATTTATGTTTTTGGTGCGATCTTTATTACACCATGGTTTTTTTTTATTTGAAATATGCTCGCGCTTCACCATTATCTTACCTGATGGAAAATGATGACGTGATCGACGGTGAAACACGCTTGCCTAGAAGCAACCTATTCACTCTTGACTTGAAGCCCCCTAGATTGTAGCTATAAGGATCGCTTTTAGCGATAAGGCCGCCCATTGTGTCACCCAGTGTAATGTTTACTTCTTCTATACTTTCTGTAACTTTTATGATGTACATAATAAAGAGTATTCTATTCTATTCTATTCTATCGCGAAACAGACTCCAACAGGGAATTTGACTCCTTAGCTGTACTCATAATAAAAGTATTAAAAAAAAGAGTTAAGTTACGTCTTGTTAGCCTCCAATCTTCATCGTAAGTGGAGTCGTATTCTTTAATGGACATTTAATGCTCTGCCCTCTTAGGCATGTAAACATTTTAAGATGTATGTTAACAAATTGATGTATTTATATTTGTAAATTTATACTTCCTACTCCTTTTTAAAATTCAGAATAAATATTACAGTAGCAACCCTAGTGAATCCGGCAAGTTTAGGTGTCAATTTTCGAGAACGGCGAGAGTGGTCCTTCTGTAAACTTTCTATTTTGTGCTTTCGGAGACGAAAACCTTCGTATCTTGAAGTCCTTTTATAACAGTGACGACGTCAAACTCCAATATTTGCATGTTAGAACAGGCTTACCTCGGAAAATCCTGTTCAATCCCTGTAGGTAGGAGGATATTTTTCTCAAAAAAATTAAATCTCAGGTCTTGCAATTCCATTCCACATCGCAGGTACAATTTCAGCGTAGCAAACGTTCACAAATGCTGGGCGGCTACGGCTGTCGACAGTACAAGCAGGTCCTTGCTTCGATTTCCAGGTCGCAAAGTGTTGTTGCATTTTCCATCTGGAATTTCTCAGTTGCAGCCTGGACCCGGAATTTGAGCTCGGTTAATGGTAATAGACTCGATAGAATTAAGATAAATATAACTGACGAAATCTGAGAGGGAAGATGTACGTTTGTAAAAAAAATACTGAATAAGATAACAGACAAAATGTTTGTAAATAAACCACGTTTTTATAAATAAGTAATTTTCAAAAAAAACAAGTATTTTACATTTTCTGTGGCTGCTACACCAGAGTCTCTGTTGAAACGACCACTGCTGAAAATAGGCCAAACGTCGCCACATCGATCGTTCCAGTGCGTTTCGCATTCAGCGGATGCCCGCAACCTCAGCCAGTTCATCGGTCCATCTAGTGGGAGGTCTTCCAATGTTGCGCTTTCAGGTACGCGGTTGCCACTCCCAGAACTTATCGACCCCATCGACCATCCGTTCTGCGAGCAATGAGCACTGCCACTTAAGCTGTTGGTCAGGGCCTCATCAACCAATTTTGTCGCTCCGGGCATAGAAAATATTTGCCGCTCATTAAAATGACGATTTATAAGGAGGTAAATGTTTAAGGACATTATCTATTGAAAAAAATGCGGTTTTTAACCGTTGGTTCGGATAAAGCCGCTTTTTTTACTACTTCGAGCGAACTGAAAACGAAGTGAAAAATTTCACCTAAGAGCTTTCGCAACATAATGAATGTTAAGTTATTTAACAGTGGATTTACAACAAGGACCAATAACATTCGACAGCGATGCGAGCTTGAAATTTGAAATTTGAGGACTACATCACAAATAAGTTAGGTTTTCTGATGCAATGAAAAGAATACTTCCCCGACTCGCCCCCCCCCCCCCCTCCCCTCCGCAGATCTGGCCCTGCCGTTGATAACAATTTCGTTTGGTCTCTTCCTTCGTCCTGTGTAAAACAGTATAGAAACATAGACACGAGTGATTAGAAAAGAGTATAACACTGAAAATTGCTATCTAATGATGTCCAAGCATCCGCTGAAGCGTAATTACTTTTTTGCATATTTGAATACTACTGTATATACTATGAAATCAACTATTTTTCAGTGTTGTATAGAAACAGCAAAAATGCTACAAATACTATATTTTATTGGCAGTCAAGATAGATGGTTTTCTTTGTAACTTGCTAGGTACACCAATATTGCTAACTATTATAAAATGCATGTTAGACATACTTTAGAATGTTAACATTAGTGGCATCTGATAAATTTCATTATAAAAAACACGTGTTCAAAAAATGGCCTCTACGATTCAGCTAGTTTACGAGTTATGAATTTATGAAATAGTTTATTATTAATAGTTGGCTCTGGTATAAAGTTCATACATTTCGGCAACTGCAAGTCCGCTTTCTTGCGTCGAATTATACTTACACAAAAGATACGACTTTTGTTGACTCGCCTGTTGAAAGTTGCGATATTGTTTTGTCTTTTCTTACCTTTTTGCGTGACATATTACGCACACATAAATGGTTAGAAAAGAGTAAACATTATTGCTGTCCATTGAAGTGAAGTGCAGGCATCCGATATAAATCTAAGGTAAAATACACAAAAAAAAAACTTAATAAAAATATATATTTTGAAACAAGCTTTCTTATAAAAAAATGCACAGTCACGAGAAAAAAACGTATGTGCAAAATTTCACTTCCTCAGAATCACTTCCCGGTGGGTTTCAATGTTGCAATCACTTTCTTCTGTTTTTTGCTTGTGGACGTAGCTTCTTTAAATTGGTCAAACCATCTTCTGGCGACCGGCAACGTGCTCTTTTTCCTACTTGTTTCTTGTATGGTGACCAACATCTTTGAGGTCCTTTTTTTTGAGAAAAATTAAACAGATGAACGGGAGTGTTTCGCTTTCTGTTGATGTTGCCACTACCGGTGATTGTTGCAGTAATTTTATTTCATCTTATACTGTATGGATAATAGAATACAGACAAACATTATACGAGGAGTAGAAATAACTGCTGTGCATTGAAGTGCAAGCATCCGCTAAACTGTGATAAACATGAACACAAAAATACAGGTTTCGATACTAAAAAAATCAAAAGTCATTTATAAATGCAAATATTCGTTTAAGTGAAGTTTTTTTTTTACAAATAACACGGAGTGTCTCGCTGTCTGTTGATGTTACTACGACCTTTCGCTGATGCAGTATTGTTTTTTTAATCGTCGCTGCTTGGGTAGTAATAATAGAAAACCAGAACAGCGATGATTCAATAAACACTACTGCCGTCAATTGAAGTACAGGCATCCTCAAAACTGTCACAGACTAACCTGTGATAAACATGACCACAAAAATCCAGTTTCAGTTACTAAAAAAATCAAAAGTTATTTATAAAAGCAAAAATTAGCTGAAATGAAGTATTCATTTTGTCAAATAACACGGAGTGTCTCGGTGTCTGTTGATGTTGCCATGACTGTTGATATTGATGCAATATTGATTTTTATCTCTTCACTGCTTGGGTAATAAATATAGCACCACAGCAGTGAAAAATCTATAAACACTATCGCCGTCCATAGAAGCGCAGGCATCCACTGAACTGACACATACTAACCAATAAAATGACCACAAAAGTAAATTGTCAGTGACCAAATCAAAAGTCATTTATAAATGTAAACATTCGCTTAAATGATTTATTTTTTTTAACAATTAAAACGGAGTGTCTCGCTGTCTGTTGATGTTGTCACGACCGTTGGCTGATGCAATATTGTTTATACTATTCCTCCTCTAAAAAGGTTATTTTATTCACTGAAAACAGTGAATAAAAAGCACTTTTAATCACTGTTTTGGTGTTTGAATTTAGAACACACCAATATATATTCGACCTCCATCTCAATGCAATACAACCTATTTGCGCATAAATTATCTACTCGATACAAACTTCTTGTGCAAAGAATATTCGAATTTCAAACTCCTTCGTCGATTTAATTTTGAGTTTGTTTATATTTAGGATTTAGATAATGTTTTTGATTTTGATCTAAAATGTTTAGTGAATACTTAAGAGATTTTATTACAAGTGAAATCTTTATTTACATATATACAATTGAATATTCTAAAATAAAAACAAACTTATATACAAATACAAAAGGGAGACGGTAAAGAGCTCATTGTGCATCAAAAAATTCGTCCACATCGATGTCAATGGGAAACGTGCCCAGAACGCTGGCAGCATTGCCACGTTGGATGGCAATGCTGATTCTCTGGCCGAAGAAAATGCCAGCCCTCTGGTCACGTGAAGAGTCGACGAGCTTTGTGCTAATTTCTCGAAAAACTCGATGCGCACTCGGACCCCATGGACCTAATGTTTCAACCCCAAACGGCTCAAACATGTAACTTCCAATAAGGTTGTTATATTTGCGCCGTTTGAGGTTTTCTGCACCGGCAGCAGCCGCCCCAGCACAGCCCGCCGTGCTAAGAAGATGGGATGGCGCAAGGGTGTCGACACATGTTGCATCCCACACCAAAGGCCTACCCACCTTCCAAGGCATTATGGTCATCCCGTCTGGTCTCTTCCCATCGTCGCGGGCCAAGCCATTGGGTTCTAAAACAGCTGGCACCCCGGCGGTGACAAGAGCCCGACGTATGATGTCATTAATGCTGGCGTGCCGTGCTATCCGGCCAGCGCTCCTACTGCAGGTTAGGCCATGATGACCGAGGCGGTCGACTGCTTCACCACATTGACAACGATGTGGAGCTCCGCTAGGAGCACCCAAACGCAGACATGTAGCGATCCGGAAGGTGTTGTCACTCAACATAGTACCTATGTTGAGTGACGGTAGTGCTTGTAGCCAGAGACCCGACTCCCACTCTCCCACAGCCAGCAGGCGGGCACGCTCAGCAGTATTGGTGGACGTATTTATAAGTTTATTCCGTACCAACCTGCAGAGCGGCTCATCCCACTGTCTCTGGGAAGATGGGTTCTCGGGCAACGCCGTATTCGGGCAAGCCACTTTCCAGGCGCACACTGCGTCGGTCGAGCACGGCACTTCAAAGTTAACCAGTGAAAGGGATAAAATTTTTGTGGTTAAAGTTTGAGTGCCGTGGACCGAAGACAGGAACGCCGGTAGGCTTATACTAGAAATTTTGCGGATGCCGAGCCCGCCGAAGCGAATGGGTAGTGTAGCTTGCATCCAGGCTCGATCATCCATGGCCACATTTAAGATGGATGTCAGAGTGCATCGAATAATTTCGTCAATTTTTTCCAAGAGATGTGGCTGCTTCCATAAAGGAATACTTATTTGGATTGTAATTCTATTAATTGCGTTTATTGTTATTAAGATATTAATAATAATTGCATTGGTGTTTCATTGACTATAACTATGTAACGTATGTACGGAGGTGGTCACTGGCCCCTGAAACACAGGTGCTGTTACCTAGCTCAGCTTCAATTTACAAAAAGTGTGAATCCCTGAAGTTTCTCATTTTTTGTAAATTTTTAAGGTAATAAACCTTTTATTTATTTATTATTATTCCTTGTGCTATTGGCTTAAATCCTTCTTTTTCTCGAAGTCATGGTATAAAATATAGTATGCAACTCTTGAATAAAACGGATTTATATCGAGGGCCATGAATCACTCGCGTCGCTCAGGATTCTAACACTTGAAACACTCGCTATGCTCGTGATTCAATCATCATGAATCACTCCCTACGGTCGTGATTCAGTTGTTAGAAACCTTCACTTGTTCGTGATTCATCTATGGCCCTCGCTTTAAAACCGTCCTTTATTCACTAGTTGCATAATATACTATTTTTCAATCGTCGCTGCTTGGGTAATAATAATAGAACACCAGAACAGCGACGATTCAATAAACACTACTGCCGTCCATTGAAGTACAGGCATCCTCAAAATTGTCACAGGCTAACCTGTGATAAACATACATAACACGGAGTGTCTCGCTGTCTGTTGGTGTTGCTATGAGTCCACAACTGTTAATATTGATGCAATATTGTTTTTTCTCTCTTCACTGCTTGGGTAATAAATATAACACCAGAGCAGTGAAGAATCAATGAACACTACCGGCGTCCATTGAAGCGCAGGCATCCGCTAAACTTTGATACACTAACCTGTGATAAACATGTACACAAAAATAATGTTTCAGTGACCAAGTCAAATCGAAAGTCGTTTAGATATGCAAATATTCATAATCATCAAAATCATCATTTCAGACGAAAGACGTCCACAGCTGGACACAGGCCTCGCCCAGGCGCGGCCACATCCTGCTCCTTCCCGCAACCTTAATCAGGTCATCAGTCCACCTAATGGGAGGCCTTCCAACGCATAGTCTTCCGGTTTGCGGTCGCCACTCCTGAACTTTTCGGAATATTCACTTAAATTAATTTAAAATATTTAATAAATAACACGGAGTGTCTCGCTGTCTGTTGATATTGTCTTCTGCCATCGATTAAAGTTTCTAAACTGCAAAACATAAACCTACATAAATATAAACTTGTAAAGAAAAGTGTCACTTATAATCACAAAAATGAAAACACAAAAAAAAGTATATTCATCCCTAGTGTATATAGTCCGATCAAATTAGACCAAAAAATTGGAGTAGGTTTACAGTAATTCGTTTAAAGCTGAAAATTGGTACGAATGTTCAGAACACCATTTCAAATGAAATGTAAAAAGTCCCCATCGATCTCACACTTGCAAAAGAATTTATTCAAGGTCAAAGTTCGCAAATATGGGATTTTTGCGTTTTTTAGTCGAACTGCAAGATAAAATAACCGTTGTACGGCACTAAAGCGGTGGAAGGCCCTTAAGAATACAACTTTTTCAACCATTATATCTCAGAAACGGTGACGTTCAGGAGAAAAATTGTCGAAACAATTTTAATAGATAATTCACAATCTACAATTTTTGTCGGACCTATTTTTATCATAAAACTTACCGTTCGGCTAAAAAACGCAAAAAACCCATATTTGCGAACTTTAACCTTGAATAATTATTTTTGCAAGTGTGGGATCGATGGGGACTTTTTACATTTCATTTATAATGGTGTTAAGATTCGTACCAATTTTCAGCTCAATGCGAATTAATGCACTTTGATATGCCTAATTTGACCACACTATATATCTACACAATTTTAAATTAATTTACCAAAATAATTAAAAATGTTTTTACATCTTTTTTGAATATTTGGTTAACAGTACACATACAAGGGGTTGTCCATTGAAGAGTTGCAATGGCTTAAATATAGCACACAAAGCTTTGATGCAGAAATATTATGCCTCTTCCCATAGTATTTATCTTCTTCCTCCTTGCTTCGATTGCGCCAATGTTGGCGGTCGTGACAACATCATGGTTTCAGAACCTCTCTGCATGGTTATATTTCTCCACTTGCTCCTACTTTCAGCAACATGCAAAGCAGGGCCTATGAGGCTTTAATGTCCAAGGAGGCGCGAATTTGGTCTGACCAGCGTAAAGGACGTCTTCCTCTAGGTCGTTTACCCTCGACTTTGCCAGTGATAATTACCTTCATTAGGTTATAACCAGGTTTGCGGGCGATATGGCCTCAGAAGTCGAATACCTTGCGGAGGCTCACATTCGATAATCTAGGTCTTTTCTCAATTTTGAGCTCTTGCAGTATCGCGATGTTCGTCCTGTGTATCGTCCACGATATACGCAGCATCTTCCTATAGCACCACATTTCGAAAGATTCTATGCGTTTCCGATCATTAATTATAACTAGCTTTTGCCCGCGGCGTCGCCCGTGAAAAAGGTGTTGTATCATCCCAAGAGACTACTACAAGGTTATAATTATGGTGCATGCTACGATGACGGCTGTAACGGTTTAGCGGTTTAGCGTGAAAAGATAACAGACAGACAGATAGAGTTATCACATTTATAATATAAGTATGGACTAACAAAAAATAAGTTGTATTTTGCCTAGCTGCGTAGTGCTAAGAAGAGTACTGGCGATGCTAGCATTATGCAGGTGGTTGATGTTGACGCGGCCGTTAGTTGTCGCAATATTGTTTGTTTCTGTTCTAATCACTTGGGTAATAGTAAGTACCTAGGTACACTCTCAAGTGGCCAGAAAAGAATAAACACTATTGCTATCCAGTGAAGTGCAGGCATTCGCTGAAATGTCAAAAAAACTTAACAATAAAGTACTCATACTATTATGTATTTGTTCGTCGAGTAGCGCTAGTCTGTCAAACTCATAAATTTTTTTTGATCCTTAATGTAACAGGCGGAGGGTTCAAAATTCGTTCTTTTTTAGGGTGGTTCAGTTAACAGCTATTACCGACTGTACATTGAAGGTGTATCTTACAAAGCATAAGTTGCTTTTTTTTGCCAAGCAAGCAAGTTGCGAAGACGGCAGATTGTAGCAATATTTTTCATTTATATCTGTCCACCTTTACAATAGTTAACACACAAAGGTGGCTAGAAAACTGTGAACACTATATCTGTCCGGTGAAGTAACCGCTGAAATAAAGTCGATTGATTAAACGCGAGTTGTATGGACAGTCAGAGAAATTAATTGCTTATCACCTTAACGTACAATGTTACTTGCATGTCATAAAATTACGAATTCGTGGTATTTATGGTGGTCACTTTTATTTTAGATAGTTAGCTAGCAACAGTGGTAAGCAATTTCTTTCCCTGGCTTAAAATCGACATTTGAGCGACATGAAAAAAGTATTTTTTTAAATTATTCCTTTCTGATCAACTAGTAGATAGTGTTAGTCTAAAAAAAGTAACTTGCACTGTCTTAAATTTGGTTACATTTATTGCAGTGCAAATAGTGGCAAAGTAAAAACCAGATTGAATATTTCACTTGGGTACAAGACAGTCGAAAATTAAACAAAAAGATTTCAAGTAACTGTAATTATCTAGTAATTATTTTTGAATTTTGCAGAATACTTTCCATTTCGAAAGAAATACAAATTAAATACGAGAACATGAACAGATAAAAAGAAAGAAGATATACTATAATTGCGAACACCAATAAGACACAGAAAATTAAATTTGATTCTAAATATAGATAAATTCGATTATTTTATTTTTCTTTTTATTATTGATAGACTCGCGTTTAGCCATATCCTCTTATGGTAAGCGATGATGTTGTCGACGGTGAAGCGCGTTTGCCTAGAAGAAACCTATTCACTCTTGACTTAAAGAATCCCAGGTTGTAGCTATCAGGAAATACAGACTCCGGCAGGTAAATCCACGCCTTAGCTTTACGCACAATAAAAGCATTCCCAAAACACTTTGTGCGTACGGGTGGGATGTTCACCATATACCTACCGATGACGCATCGCCGTTTCTCTTGTAGTCCGATGATGGAACGGGCTAGGAGGAATCAAATTGTGCAGTTCCATAGCACACACCCCGAAAAGTAACTGACAAAAAACCGACAGGACCGACTTGTTATACCCATATGAAATAATTAATAGTTTAGTATATTCTTTATTGTACGACAAGACATTACATTTTATTAAATTGATAACAAAATTCATGTACAAAGGCGAGCTTAACTCCAAATGGAATTATCTTCCAGCAAACCTTTGAGTGATGGAGATCATAATAGAGGGCAGTAATCCAGTGTACAATATATAAGTAAGATTAAACTAGTTACATAATTATACATAAAATACCTGCCTACGTTTATAAAGACAAATACATATATATATACCTATATATAATTCATTGCGTATAGTATAATGTATATGAACTGCTAAAAATAATTATAAGGTGAAGAACTCAGTGGGCATCAAAAAAATCGTCCACGTCATCCTAATCCTTAATGTACCAATCAGTTCGTCTGAGATTAATTAAATTATACTATTCAAAATTATTATTTTTTAGACTCTTTATACTAATATTTTAAACGCGAACGTTTGGATAGATGCATGTATGTTACTGAACACGCCAGAACGGCTAAAAGGATCTGGATGAAATTTGTCACGGAGTTAGATTATAGTATGGAATAGCCATTGTACACTTGTTTTTGTAAATGTTTGTCCTGTATGTTTTTGTGGTGTACAATAAAGTATATAATAAATAAATAATATGGTATTTTTCATCCCGGTGTAATATTCCCTTGTATAAGAAACTCTTTTCACGCGGGCTACAGTCGCCAAAGACCTTGAGGGAACAAAATGCGCAATCGTTTCACACCCGCGCGACCCAAAAGTTCAGTAGTTTTTTGTACTTTCCTTATTATTAAAAAAGCCCTAGATCAAAATATAGATCATTAAATTGTTGTTGTGGAGAAAATTTCACAAAAATACGCCCGACGGTTTTGGTGCGATTGTCATTTTTTGTCTGTGTTAGATATAACTTTATAAATTACACTTCATACAAATAAAATAAAAAAAAATCATAGATAAAATTATTATGAAATTGGTCTAATGTAACACATTTTTTTTAATTAGACGCTTAGACGTGATTCTCATTTAAAAATCAGCTACTGAAGGATAAGAAAAATCTACGCTTTCATACCTTCGAACCGGGAAATAAGTTTCGATGTGCGCTATCCTATTTGATAAAATTGGTTACCTGCAGGCAGGGCTAGACAGAAAGGCAAATATACCTAGACTATCTTACTGAAGTTAAGCTGCAACTTGAAATAGGAAACTCGGCGTTATTAGATACTTGCCTGGAGAATATTCGTCCCTTTCTTGTTGATTTTGTTTTCTAATGTTTTAAGAATGATTATTTGATATATTAATCCCGGACGGAAAAAAAGGATTGTTATAAGTTTGACCTGTGTACCTGTATGTTGTATCTGTCTGTGGCAACATAGCGAGAGTATTAGCTATGTTGATGAAAATCGGTTCAGCGTTTCAAAAGATACTGTTGATAACTACTGATACTTTACTGTTCGTTTTACTGTTTGAAACGGGTTGTTTTCGCAAGATATCGTGTCATAATTTTTACGGCTCACTCGGAACACAAAATATAGGCAGTAATTGGTGGTGTTGCCAGTTTACATCGAAATAAGTTTCCTTGAATTAGGAAAATGTGCATGGGAGCGTGGGCAGATCGATTAATTTATACATTATGGATATTTTGTTAATCCTTTAAGTACCTTACTTTACTTTGCTCACTTTTTAGTGAAACTAAAAAGAGAGAAATAAAAACCTTATCACAAAAAATAAGAGTTGAAAAACGATAAAAACAAGAGGTACCAAAGACACCGACTTCCGAAACGAAAGTTATTTTTGCACTTTTTAGTTTTTTTCTATAGAATTTATTGTGAACAAGACTTATTTTTATTTTTTATTTATAGCTTTTCGTACCTATATCTTTCATTTTTCGAAAAACTTTGAAAAATGAAAGATATAGTAAACTTCGAAAATCGTATAAGTGGAATATATTTTTGTAATCACCTCTTAAAACCCTTTATTTTTAACGTCACATATCTAAGAACACTTGGGCGGTCAAGACGTATCTAATGATGTCTAAATTATATAAAGTCGTCTGGCGCTTTGAGAGATATGTGGTAATCAACAATATAACATACATACAAGATACGCGCGAAAAACATTACCCTTTTCTTGAAGTAGGGTTAAACAATCCATATAAACCAAGCCGAGTATCACCGTCTACTCAAAGGAAATGACGGTCCTTGTCAAGTCCGAACCCCTTCCCCCCTACCCCCGACTATAAAACTTTTCTTCAAAAGTATTTGAAGAAACTCTGACATCAAAGTAGTAGTTTGACACGTTCTTAACTCCAAATACTCAATCGAAACCGACTCAACGTTTAAGATGAAATGTAGGCAGAGATTTCAGACTTAATTTCCATAGTAAAAAGTCATAATTCGAGGTTTGGCTCTCGCCTATTTCCTCCACCAATATTGGTCCAATTTAAAAGATATTCCATAAAATGGAAAAGAAAGATAATTATGTACTATGCCCCTAAATTTTTCTTTTTTCAAATTTGTACACTAGGCTTCTGTAGACAGGGCAAAATTGAGCATTTTTTGAGGGTTCTAGTGCTTCTAAAGATAATGTATTATTAAAAGGGAAAACATGGAGGTATAGTTGTATGTTATTGCTTAAAGTACATACCACCATTGTAATTCATATTTTTTTCTTCTCTAACAGGCTTGCTCTTCATAGTAAATTAAAAGCGAAAACATGTAATTGGTTACTAGTTGGTTAATTTGATGTTAAATTTGTTAGTTGTTAATACGGCATGTTTTCCGATTACAATAAAATAAATAAAATAAAATATACCTTTCGTTTTCGGTTTATGGAATATCTTTTAAATTGGTCGAATATTGGAGGATATAGGCGAGAGCCTTGAACCTACAAATACGAACAACCTTGAAATACGACTTTTTACTTAGGATATTCAGTCGGATTCAGTGTCTTAAGACGAAAGTCTATGACCAGTGTGTGTTGCCAGTGATTACTTACGGGACAGAGACGTGGTCGCTCACAATGGGCCTCATCAGAAGGCTTAAAGTCACCCAAAGGGCAATGGAGAGAGCTATGCTCGGAGTTTCCTTGCGTGATCGGATCAGAAACGAAGACATCCGCAAGAGAACCAAGGTTACCGACATAACCCAAAGAATTGCCAAACTTAACTGACATTGCTCGCAGAACGGATGGCCGTTGGGGCCGAAAAGTTCTGGAGTGGCGACTGCGTACCGGAAGACGCAGCGTTGGAAGGCCGCCCTCTAGGTAGAGCGATGACCTGGTCAAGGCTGCAGGCGTCCGGTGGATGCGAAACGCACAGGATGGATCAGTGTGGCGACGCCTGGGGCAGGCCTTTGTCCAGCACTGGACGTCTTTCGGCTGAAATGATGATGATGATTCATTCGGATGTCTGTGACCGCATTTCCTCTTAGTCTGCTTTGGAAAATATTCATAACAATAAAAAAATGTGAATAAACTTGCGCTAAAAGCCAAAAAACTAAGAAATTTGATATTTTGAAGACCTCACTCTACACCAGCGCTCCTAGCGGCAATTTAAAACGAGGTAGCCCTCATTGCGCGAACACGAATATTAGTAGCAGAAAATGGCGTCTCTCGCTGCTGTGATGTAACTGAAGATTCCGTTCATAGAAAATTCTAGACTCAGTCGTATGACTGTAACAATTGCATGACTGGTCCTATTAATAACTAACTACGCAGTACACAGTCGTATACTATTTTACGTACTTCTATTTTTACGTAACGACGCAGTTGGCAGTACTAACCTACCTCAACGCTATAAACGTTATCGCAGGCACATACTATTGAGAGTTAGGTATGGTTGTTTACCTAGACTCAATGGGCATGACGATATAGGTTGTAAGTATGTACTGTGGGCTTACATAACGTCAATGCCACTGCGCAATAACAAACGGTTGAAGCAATTTCTAATCTAAGTTTCTTGTATCCATAACATTTTGTTTCGAATACATAATAAGATTTTTTTATGAGTATAATGGACCTACCTCTATCGGTAGTAGCGTGCCTCATTCTTTGATACGATTTCATTGTTCATTACCACAAATTACCTCACCTACATACATGTAATGTGTTGATAATTCGGAAGGCCAATTGTTACAAATACTGCTGTATTTTTCTCAGTCAGGTACATAGTTATAAATCCGAATATGGCGTCAATAGTTTGACAAGTCGACTTGCATCTAATTTCAAAATTATTACAAATTGGTATCTGGTTATGGTTCAAATTTGAAATAAGATGCAAGTTGACATATTGTCAACCTATTCACGCCATGTACGGAAATATTCATCGAAATTATAATTTTAGCTGAAATATGCTGGTCCTTCCGCACCTCCTTCAAGTGTCACGTCGCCACATCAAGAGTAAGTGTGCTTGTCGCATCCAGTTAATACCCGCAACCTTGTCATCGGGCCACCTTGATCCAGATTTTCCAACGCTGCGCCAGCCGGTACGCTTTCGCCACTCCTGATCCTGAACCCATTAATAACTGTAATAGTCGATTCCTTCAGGGTAGCCTACATAGTAGGTAGGATTAGCATTTGTAGCCTATTTTCATCTAGGTATTCTAAAGATTACTACAACAAAATGCTATGACCAATCCGGCTACCAAAGTACCAAGCGTGGCATATTATGTGAAAAAAAAGAAATAAATTTCTTTATATCCATTCAGTTTTTAATACAAAACCTGCCAAGTGCGAGTCGGACTTCGCACATTTAGGATTTCGTACCAAACCGCAAAATCAAGTTGATTGTAATATGAAAAATGTGCGTGTGTGAGTGGCTTCTTTTTCCTTTGTTTTCCAATATGTTTAAAAAAATACAGTATATTTATCTACTCAAACAATCTCTAAACAACGATACCGAACTCGATGGGTTAGGTATTTCTTGACAGACGACGGATTGACAGAAAGACAGATGCGTGAGTGACAGCAATAAGGCACCGTTTGGACACTTCGGGTATGGAAACCTAAAAATGTAATAAGTAGATAATTAATCACTTTCATGGCACTCCGAAGTTGACGAAAAATAATAAAAAAAATCCTTCATAACAAAAAAATAAACTGACAAAATAACAAAATTAAAAGCAAAAATAAAAATACTTTTAGTCAACTATTTTGAGTTGGCGCCCAAATGTGTTACCCACTACAACGAGAACAAATACTGGCTTTTGCCAACGATTTCAACATCGCGCCTAAAATTATCCGACGGGAACGAACTACCCGGATAATTATTCTATATCATAATCAAGAGATTGGTTTTCAAAATTTCATCCAAACCCGCTGTGGTGATTGAAAAACAAGTTTTTTTTTTAATTTAAAAAACTCACGACACAATTTATTTCATGCTACATAATATATCCAGTAGAAGACACGCTTCGATCGACAATCTATTGAACACGTAGTTATGACATGATATCTTGCGAAAACACTCTGATTCAAACAGTAAAACGCTCAAAACTTTAGAACAGCTGTACCGATTTTCATCAAACATAGTTAAGAACACTCCCGATAAAGTCACGATCAAGTATATTGCGTTTAGGATGCTATGATGCCACAGACAGATACACAAATACACAAACACATAGGTACACTCGTCAAAGTTATAACACGCCTCTTTTTTCGACTCTTACTCATAATAGTTACTTACTCATAATATGAGAAAGGATGTAGGATAGTACCAGATGCCTACAATTTATTATCAAGATTGACCTGAAATAATTGTCTTGACCATTGAAAGAAAGAAAAAGATTTTAGCTTACCGTGCATTGTCATCCAAACCAAACGTGTATGCAAAATTTTATCTTAATCGGTTAAGGATAACTTTAAAATTCAATTACAAGATTTGACCCAAAAATCATACATACATTGCAGTAAATAAAAAAAACGGCCAAGTGCGAGTCGGACTCGTACACGAAGAGTTCCGTAGCATTATCGCAAAAAACGGCAAAAAAATCACGTTTGTTGTATGGGAGCCCCACTTAAATTTTTATTTTATGTTTTTAGTATTTGTTGTTATAGCGGAAACAGAAATACATCATCTGTGAAAATTTCAACGGTCTAGCTATCACGGTTCATGACAGACAGACAGACGGACCGCGGAGTCTTAGTAATAGGGTCCCGTTTTTACCCTTTGGGTACGGAACCCTAAAATACCTTTAAAAATGACGGTAAAACTATATTTCTAGTATAGAAAATGCAAAACATGGATTCGAAAATAAACATACGAACAGATCAGTACACTAACTACTACATATTTACAAGTATAAATAGTTTTTTAATGGTAATGGCAAGCTTATCAAATGCTCTCAAAGACCTTTAATCTGTCTGATTGAGTTCCTCCCCCCACAGAGTATGCGAGCTACGATTTTCAATGATTCTCCAACGCCTTTGGTTTTTATTCTAGCAGTATTTTATTTTTACAACTTCTAAAGAATCTAGATCTATTGATCTATTCAATGTTCCTATTTCTAAAGGCTTTTTTTTCAGTTGCTTTGCTTAAGTGCATAAAAGAAACAGGGAATATGTGAGTGATTTAGAAACTAAAATAAAAAAAAAAATGAAAAAGTCTAGTCTTGCCGGAAATATATTTAATTGAAAACCAAAATATACTTGCAAATTCAACCAACAAGACAAATATTCTCTGAAAATCATCATTCATGTTAGGTTATTTGAATGACCAAATAACCTGAATCGAATATTTCATAATGTCACATTTAACAAATAAAATACACACGAAAACTTACCAACTACAAAGTTACGTATCAACCTCATAACAAAATATTTTAATTATTAGTAGGGCGTGACCCGATAGCTTACTACCCTCCTCTGAGGGGATAAAAATGACGTCATCTCACAACCCCTGCAGGATGACATCATCCGACGCATTGCTACTGCTTGCTACGCAATATCTGGCAGGCGTAACCAAATTACTCACATTTGTTTGACAAATAGAAATTCCGTATCAAATTACGGCTTTAATTGGAAATTTTGATTCATTATGGACTTGTTTCAAGGTTTTAGGGTTAACTACCTTACGTATGATACCTTGAAATGGTTTCGAAATTGATGAATAAGTGAGTAAATGGACTTTTATATCAGAAATGCCGCCGGTGACGCGCAGTGAACTTAGACTGTCTTTGAATTATCATAGTAGGTAATTATATTTGCCTCGGAAGGTATGACTAGATATATTTTTAATTAGGTACACCTGCACCGAGTTTGTCAATAACTACCACGTCAATCCCTGGCGGTAAAACGGTTTACACAATGTTTAGAATTCCAGTCGATTTAGACAGCAACGAAACATCGAAATATAACTATTTGCATCTTTTCTGTCTAGAGCAACTCTGTTGTTGTGATATATAGAGATTGATATAGGTACCTAGATATAGACCATAACAAACTTAGGTACAAGTCTAAATAATCAAAACACAGAAGTTTATGTAGGTACTTTAGAAACTTAACTGTAGCTAGATTTTAAACTCAAAAGCATAACATAGTTAACAAACACATTTAACGTAAATGCAAACAAGATTTCACGCAACGCATTAATTGTATGCTTTGATCCCCGTCGCGAACATAACCAAAACGAAATTATTATTGCTTCTGTAAACGGTTACGACTTGCGATTAAAACTAACCACTAAGCAGTTATATGAGGAATATGAGAATTATACACACATTATACAATAACAAGGTTTTATGGCTAACATCTTAGTTAAAATGTTGATGTGACATTACAAGTGTGGTGTATTTGCCTGTACATGCCTTATTTTGCTAACAAACATTGTACAAAAATCTTAAGTTTTTGTAAAAATCGTATGTTTTGGTGTGAACGTCTCGATCCCAGAAAGAAAAAAACAATTGTGTTAAGAAAAACATTGTAAAATATTGTAGTCATTTTCTCAAAATAGGCCTAAATATTTAGGTCGTGTTTGTTTACAAAACAAAACACACACTTTAGTGAGAATAAGACGGAAAAGCTACTACCTTATTTATAGAACCTAACCCGTCATAAAATCGTAATTCTAATGCCACTTTAGATTTTAACTACGACAAAAGCTATGCGTTGATGATATTGCAGTATAAACACACCCTTTTCAATGGCCAATCCTCTCTACCTTGTGCAGACGGTAAGGGCGTGGACACATTGTGCGACAAAGCGCAGTGTTGTGTCGAGTCCCGTGTAATGCAATTTCGTCTGGTTACATGCTGATCCGGTAGGGTAGGTAGGTTGGGTTCGGTGGAGGTAGAATTTCGTGCTTCATATTTTGATGTTTCATGGTTGTTGATATGTTTGCGTGTCGATGTCTTGTTAAGTTAGGTGATAGAAAACGTCCGATAATTTTGCGTTGGATGATGGAATAAATCTTTAAAGCTTGAATATGATATTAAGTTATCAAATTCAGAAATTATAAGTACAACATTTAGTATCCGACGAGTACTTAGGTTATCAATCTAAAGACTTTGCTGCAAAACCTACAAAGTAAACGATCATTGGAAAAAATAAAGAATGAAAGAAGGCAATCTAAAGTTCTATAGAAAGAAAGACAGAAAGAAAGAAAGAAAAGTGTTTAATTGTCACAAAACGATATACAATATAAGTACATGCTGATGCTAAACCCTTAAAAATAGTATTAGTAGTACTTAAATAAAGTTAGTAAAGACGAAAAATAAATAAAACAATAATAATATACACCTACAGGTAACCTATAGGGCAGACCTTAGAATAGTTAATAAGTAGGTAGTTATATTTCATGAATGAGGATGTGGTACACCTGCATAATTTCAAAACAAATAAGTTAACAAAAAACAGATGACGAACGAAACAGTTCTGCAACGCCGGAAAAGGCAAACTCTCAAAACAATGTGCCAAAGCCCTACGTTATAAAAACCAGTATTTTTCAAATGGATTTTTGAGTACCCGAAACTTTGATGGGCAAATCTAAGTGTCCGTATTTACTGAGCTCTGAGAGGGGTGGATTTTTACTTTTACACTCTTTTTATAGTTATAGTTAGTGCCAATAAAATGCCACATTTGAATTTCGCCTTACTAAGATTCTAAGAACATTTTCACCTCGGCGCTTAGTAGTGTCCGAAGTCCGTGTACCGAAGGACGAGTTTTTAGCCGAAACCGAAGCTGTTTACTCGGCTAACGCCACAATCTTCGATGAACCACAACCTTCGAAATCAATGCCGTTGGTTGAATAGTCTTAAGAAATTCAGTTCAAGTTTTTTTTAATTATGATTTTAATGTGGCTATTTTCTGGCGATGGCGACTGGTCAGTGCAACGCAGTAAGACCCCTGCCCCCCACCTGTCTCCTCTTCCGTCACGCTCGCGTACATTCGTAACAGTTCGTTCAATTTCGGCACTTGCTAGAAATCGTTCAGCCCGTTTGGCTGAAGCCGGAGGTGGGTTTTCAGGGCCGAAGGCAGCCGAGGCCGAAGCCGAAACAGAAGGTTCGGTCGGACACTATGTAGAATTTAGCTGATAGCGCCTTACAATTTACTTTAGCAATCAGACGACGGTTTACAGCAAGTAAATTGGTTTTGCAAGAACTACGTTTATTGATATTTGATCCTAATAAGCGTTATGGTTGATTTTCGAGGTGTAGACAAAGCGAGGGATTATTAACCTTTGAAACTTTAAGCTTTGTTTACAAATGAGTGAAAGATTTGACGTGAAAGTGTTAAGATTTACTTAACTAGGTTTTTATAAAGATACTTAGGTAAACTTACTAACCTAACATATAAAAGTGATATTCTTAGTGTAGGTTTTCGGGGACCTAAGATTACATAGTGTATGAAGAGAATCGGTTCTTTATTGTCTCAGGCACTTTATCGAAGCTAAGCTTTGTCTACCTGGTGCTAAGTTTTGAATTCAAGTGTTCTTGTGTGGTTTTTCAGCACATTACCTACTTAATTTGAAAAACAATATAGATATTGTAATTATAATGACCGTATGGCAGTAAAAAAATCTAACTAAACTCAGCTATTAATAAAACTAAAGTAACCAAATAAAATTGTTAGCCATTGAACTTGCATTGCGACTCCACTATTTGGTAGAATCGCGCGACGATATAAAACCATATAAATTCCTATTTACAACTAAGAACAGAAAAATAAAACAGTTTCAATACTCCTATTCAATTCTATTTTCAATAAAACTAAGAACTACACAAACCGGAGTTTTAAAATCGATAACTTTCAATATCTCCTTATATATCTTTGGAGCGTTATTCTAGTATGAGATTGGGTATCCGTCTGCAGAATCGCTCTCCGAAATGGCCTTATTAATTCCCTTTTACGTCTGGAAGCACACACGATCGTATAAACGATTTACGTTGCATTTAGAACGTTGGGTTTCTTTATGCTGCTATAAAGTAAAGAAGATTGAGGTGGTAGGTGGGGACGGTAGTACCACCTTAGTACAACCGATCCCTCGATGTGATATTTTGTTTTAATTGCGCATGACTTGCTGAATTGCCACCTGATGCCTTCAGTAATTGGGGTGCCTTTGTTTTTAGAATACATTTTATTTGTTTTTGAGATTAGCAGTATGTGTCTTAAGGATAACGTAGTAAGGTTTAATAAAAAGTCCAAAGAAGAAATTATGATTTTCATTAAGCTTCTTTTCTGTATAATTTCGTTGTGTGATCCAAGACTGTTAATCGTTTGTCGTCAATGTTTATTCGGGCCCTTAGGAATTACGGTGGTTGGAACAGGATGGCGGGCTTGTGCCGAAAAAAAACCTTAATAAACCCTGCTTCTAGTAATGCTAGATTGTCTAGATTTTTACAAGTTACCGTCGATCAATATACTATCATCACAATTTTTATCAATAGCAGCTAAAAGATGATACCACAGATGAACATAGGCGTCAATCATTGACCTGTTTTACAAATGGCTCCAGCATTATTTGATATTTATCATCTCCTTCTGTCCTCATCCCAATTTATCTGTGGTCAGGCCAGCATTTCATTGACAGCAAACAGAATTGTATGGAAAAAGTCATCATCATTTTCCAGCTCTTATTCCATGTTGCTTGGGGCCGGCGCAACACGTTTTCTTCTTCCATTCCGTCCTGTCCCCCGCCACGCTATCACTTACTCCCTTTTCTTTAATATCGCTTCTCACACAGTCCATCCATCTTTTCTTCGGTCGTCCCCTACTTCTCTATCCATCGACATTTATATTCATAACTCTTTTAGTTACATGCGTTTCATCCCTCCTCGTCGAATGACCATACCGGTATAAACGTTTTCTTTCAACTTTCCTGTCACTGGTGCCACTTTCAAACTTCCTCTAATATACTCATTACTCACTTTATCCATTCTCGTCACTCCGCACATCCGTCTCAACATTCTCATCTCTGCTATGTGCAATCTCTTTTTATCCATCTTTTTCACAGCCCAACATTCTGATCCATACAGTGCGTATGGAAGAAGTCATACATTAATGTTAGGTTGAAATTGCCGTTCTGTAGTACTGGACAATCCAAATCAAATTTTGTATTAAATGTTCGGTTAAAATTCCAATTTCAAAATTTATTTTATTTTAAAAACATTGACTTTTTTTTCAAAATTAGTCTTTTGTTTATTGGTTAGCGTTATGTTTTCATCGCATTTGAATCTTTTTCGTCATCATGAATACTTAAAAAAATCGAGTACCTAATTATGGAATGTTAGTATCGTCGTGGCAGCAACGCAGCACAAGCGGCACGCAACATCAACGGCCTTTACGGAGCGAACACTACAAACGAACGCACCACCTGTTATTTGTCTTCATCTCAATAGTCATCTACTTTTAAGCCACATCACCTTTCACACAATCTATCC
Source organism: Orthosia gracilis (assembly GCA_947562075.1). Taxonomy (NCBI): domain Eukaryota; kingdom Metazoa; phylum Arthropoda; class Insecta; order Lepidoptera; family Noctuidae; genus Orthosia; species Orthosia gracilis. Next base: position 34,750,143 of record OX387266.1, read on the forward strand.
ATCGTTCCTCTTTCAAGTATTTGAAATAACTGTAGATTCATTCTATTACAAACACGTAAGAAAAGGCTGCCGATAAATTATAAGATAGTAGATTAGAATAACAGAATTCTAGAATTAATTGACTTCAGATAACTCAATTGAAGTGTAATTTAAACCGCAGACTGTCGGAGAATTGAGATATTTGATTTCAATTTATCGATCATTTTGCATAAGGTCTGCGAAAGATTAATTGGTTCCAGTCAATTCGTCATCTCATTTGTAATTTAGACTAATTTTAGTTGAATACCTGATTATAATCAATAGCGTGATTAGAATCATGGTAATACAAAATAAGCAGTCAATGGGGCTGCCGACAGAAATGAAAACTTTAATATTTGAAAGAACTATGTTTTTGTGGGACACACCATCACACGTCACAATAGCGTGTTGATGGAGCTGTCACATTAGCATGCCGCTGATGCAAACCCATAAGTTTTAGCCCTAAAAAACACGCTCAACGTGGTTAAAGAAGTTTTCACTTCGAAAAATCTCGTTATTTTATGTTATTATTAATGCAGATAGGTTCTATGAAAAATCCTATTTAATGATAAGGATCGAACGAAGCGCGTAACTGCCCTTAGACCTAGGTTTTTGATAGGGATTTTGCGGTCCAGGGCCTTTCTTATGACGTTCTAAGAAACTGTTTTATCTTTGCCGGAATAATACTGTTCGTGCGTGGTAAACCTACGTACGTTTGTGGGTTTTCTATTAGGAAACTTGTCTTGGTAAATTATTTGATTTTATCTAAACTCTTGTGAGTGTACATTACGTTGTCGTAATGTTGCAAATATGAATTCAAAAAATATTGTTTATCTACACTCACAACATAATGTTCCAAGTATGAATTCATAAAATATTGTATAAACACGTTCTTTATATTCGTGGATAGGTAAAATTAAAAAAAAAAACCATTACAGTGCAACATTTTCCTTCGATTTTCAAACAACTGCATCATAAAATTACTTTTCAATTTTATAGCACACTTTTACTTTTCAATTTATTGGCGCGTATGTGCTCTTTGACTTCATGTAGAAAAATAGTGTCATTGTCTCTGGATACGCACTCTGCGCAGTAATGCGCAATGAGAATTTGAATTGCCCGCCAATCCACACATTTTTCCGTTTCCACTTTTGTTTTATTTCAACTAAATGAGTGAAGATAAAATTTAATAGTTTATGCAACGGCATATAATTAGGTATTTTAACACTCGTGTTTTAATAATCCATTTTATATGACCGTTGCATAAACTACTATTACAGTCGGTAATAGCTATTACCTGCCCACCCTAAAAATGAACGAATATGAACCTTTTGCCTGTAACATTAAATGTTACTTAATTTGTATGAGTATATAAGACTAGCTCTACTCGATGAACAAATACAATAATAATACAGGTACTCAAATTTGATCTTTAAAACTTTAGCGTTAGGATATTCATAACTATTTGTGTTTATTTCTATGCTGTAAGACTAAAAGTTTATCAGAGTATTGTAGTATAATTAGTGTCCTTGCTAATAAAAGCTTATTTTAATTATTATATTCAAGTACATCTCTCGTGGCTCGTGTATAAGGCTGAGACGAACAAGATGTGAGTTCAAATCCTGCGTCGAGGATGTATTGTTTTGCTTTCAATTCAGAATCTATTCAATAACTACAGACGGACACATTCTTCAAATATAAAATGTTTAAATTGGTAATATTTTCACCTAACTTGTAATAAGTGGGTACTTAGTTGAAAGACGAATATGCGTATTCATTTTAAAACTGGTAATCAAATGTTAAGTCTTAGTTGAAGATGTTAAGTCTAAGTTTAGGGGTAGGACGATAAGAATGAACCGTGACAATAAAGCTGAAACCAGTTTACACACAATCGCAGTGACTATGCGCGAACTTTTTTTTCCTTGCCTTACTAAATTGCGAAAAACAACGTCTTTAATAAAATTTTAAATTTACATTTTATAATTTATTCATACGCACCAAACGTTTTGGGCATACTTTCATTATGCGTACAGCTAAGGTGTGGAATTCCCTGCCGGAATCTCTATTTCCTGATAGCTACAACCTGGGTGTCTTTAAGTCAAGAGTGAATAGGTTTATTGTAGGTAAGCGTGCTGCATCGTCGACCACAACATCGCTTACCATCAAGTGAGATAGTGGTCAAGCGCGAGCCTATCAATAATAATAAATAAAAAAATACCATCACGACTCAATTGCAAAATAATTGCAAGCACGAGGAGAGTGTTAGCAGTATAGAGATTGCTAGGAGACTTAATAATGCATTCAGTGTTTTTTTTCAAATTTTATACTTCGTTCTATACATAGCTAACCTTCTTTTAAAATAAAAATGGCTATTTTGAAGACACTATTGAAACAAAGAAACTGTTTTTTTTGTCGTGTTAACAACTTAAATAAACAAAATTCATGCTTATCATAAGTCGTTTAGTATTTTAACTTCTTTTATATGTTTTAGCTTTAAATATATACAAGTTATTATTTAACACTTATATTGAATAAAATCGTTATCATAATCATTATTGTTTTTCACTTTTAGTGGGTCAGCTAACGGCAGGATGGGTCAGGTAACAGCTATTACCGACTGTACTAGTATACCTTTCTACCTTAACAATCGTCATGATAGATGTGTCAATTACCATTATTGTACCTGGTAGTAAAAACATGACGTTCATTTCAACATTAATGATAAAAAGTAAGCATTGATATTGTCGATTAAATCTATTCTGATCCCTCACTATCTTATAATACAATATGGAATTCCAAAAGTATTTGATTTCCGGAAAACATGGTTCACTAAAAAAAAGTTCACACGGACGATTATAGATAGGTACATAAAGTAACTATCTACAATCGTAGGTATATCATCTAATGTAACTTTTGAGAATAATTAAAAGCTACCAAAGCTTATGCCGATGGTCTGATCAAACCTTGAAATTCGCCAATGCAGTTATACAATATAATACAGAAATCTACATAATATAGCAACGAATCAAAGGTCATAAAGGTTCAGACAGACATTAAGTTTTTATTGGTTGCGAAGATTCTACATCAACAAATTGCCCACGAACTGTACAGTCATGAGCATCAATAATATAAAATTCGGAAAAATCAAAAGGGATTTTCTCGTGAATGCGTGGATTGCAAAAATAGAGCACGAAAAATATTCGCGCCCACGCAATGTGCCTGAGCGGAAGTTTCGGCTTTCATAGTAGTACATATAGTCAGAATTGTAACAGGAAGTCAATTCCTATACACTCAGTACCCACTTGGTTTGTTTTGAAAGTTTTGACAATGATACGGTACTATTTTAGTCTTAAGGTGTCAAAAGCGCAAAATGACTAGCCATAGCGCACAACGTCAAAGATGCCAAATTGATAACAAAAGTATCTAGAGAGATACTATTATTACTTCTAAATATAGTTAAGTCAGTATTGTGATGAAGAAAATATGGATCTTATAAGTTTTTTAAATAAAAATGAATGTTACCATTCAAATACTTACATATAAAACAATATGTAAGTAAATTGGAATTTTTTCTCGATTGATGTTGTGCACTTTGATCATTTCATTTTGAGCGTTTGACGTTGTAATCATAATATATTTATTAACACACACATTTTTTTTATAATTACAATTTATAGAAATAAATATAATAAGCTTAGTAGCAAATTGAAGTGGCCGTAGTCCCCAAACTAGGCATAGCCATCCTGGTAGCCCATGAAATGTTGCCTCTTGGCGCGTTTTAATTTTCTCTCCAGTTTTCGAAACTTCTTGCTTAATTTGTCGATGTCAATATCACGCTTCCTCTTCGGCATTTTTGTTTTAAGTTAACAAAATCACACTTTTAGTCCGTACCAACGAGAAAGAGGTGTGCAATGGTGAAGCACAGTAACGTTAATGGCAAGTGGAGTTTTGGGGCACGGCTACCACGCAGGAAAGGGAATTAAAAAATCCCTCTTATCTCTCAAAATACAGTGCTATGTGGCGAATCCTGGGTGATAATACATGTGTAAATAAGTAATAGTATTATTAAATCCGGTTACTAATCTCGAGAACGAAGCACGAGTATAATAAACACTTAGGCGACCCTTAAGTTTGCACCTATCATAAATGTACACACATTTATGACCGTGACTATACACCACTTGTGTACCAAAATGGATCGATATTGATCAGCGAAAGCGGTTGGAATCCTCATTAGTTGCCATTGGCAATGCAATATGGGATTATTAATAAACGATTTGATTACTTTAATGGTTCTCTTTGCAAGTGAAAATGTATTGCTATGTTTTATTCGCTTTGTGTTCATGTTTCTATATTCTCTTTTCATTGGCAGTGGTCAATAAAGGGGAAATTGAAAGGGAAGCATCGTTTGTGGGTTTGCATTCAAAATGGGTTGCAATTACTTATTCATCTTAGGTAATCGGATTATGACTGTACTTGTGATTTGCTATTACAGTTATACAGAGCGTGAATTGGTGTATATTTGAATTAATGAGTTATTGAAATTTTTTTGTTCATCACGATGCTTGCTCAGTACGGGCCGGTGATTTCAGACGATGATTTCATATGACATATATTATAGAGTAATATATCGAAGTTACCTAGCATTTGAAGATTTTTAACAGTCGCTACGGGTTGTCAGAAACGCAAAAGTCTGACAAACAAACTTACTGGGTAGCTGGGTTTTAAAGATCAGGTACCAAGGTAGTCGTGCCATGTAACATACCTACTGGTATTCAACTGCATCCAACGTAGTTGGGAAAACGGTAGGCGAATGATGACAAATCGAGGTTTCCTAACTATGTCTTCTTCGATGCTTGCCGCAAGTTTCCAAGAGGAAAGATGGAGAGAAGATTCATAGTGTTCATAACCGCCGTTTTCTTGGAGGTCTAACTAAATTATAACAAAAAATCTATCGAAACAACACAACACCGTATACAATACTGAATTAGTCATCCATCTTTCTACCAAGTTTTTCACAAACAAATTCCTTTAAAACATAATAAAACAAGTTTCGCCGATAAAATCGAATAGCTTTCGAGTCTCGAAGTTAATTTACTTGTTAGCCTTACATTGCTTGGCGCAATCGTTGGAAATCATTACCGGGCCATTTGCGGGAGGCAATCTAGTTAAACATTGACGTTAAATAATGATTCCTATTTCCTCTGGTTCCGTTCGCTTCGAGACACGGAGTTAAGTGATTTGAGACGCAAAGTTTGTAGATGTTAATGTTTATTTTTGTTTTATGTTCGTTGGGTGTTGGAAATATAAGTTGATTTTGATTTGGGCTTCGTCTCGCTCTAAGTGTAGGAGTTGTCCAGACGAATTGTCGGGCTGTGTATTATGTTTTTGTTCTCCTACTCCTCCTTTATTCTTTTCTGATTAATTTTGATGAGGAAACGACAGTTAAATTCATTCGCCCGGACTTCGTCGAGCTTCGTCGCTTCGGCGCTTTTCTGATGATTGCCACTGTTGATTCTGGCTTTCAGGAGTTGCAGTGGTTTGGGAATAGTGCGGTGGGATTTCCCAATAAAAAAAGAAATGTGGGGCTGTGATGTGACAAAATTTACCTAATGCTTGTTTAATGACTGGTTTCGCAAATAGGTGTTATGCAACAACGCGTTTTCATAAAAATTGTTCTACGGCATAATCTTGTGTTCTAAATATTTATATGACGTTTTGCGCTAGAATATTGTTGTCATGACAATGATTCAAAACGCACCACGATTTTATAACATATTTATTTACGGTTATGTAATTTTACCAGAACTTCACATCATCTTCCAGTCCTTGTGCCATGTCGCTTGTGCATGTGCTTGGGGTCCGCGCAACACGTTATCTTCTTCATTACCGTCGTGTCCCTTGTCACGCTATCACTGACCCTTTTCTTTCATATCACTCCTCACACAGTCAATCCATATTTTCTTTGGTCGTCCCCTCCCACTCAGTCCATCCACATTTATATTCATAACTCTTCGTTTCATCATTCTTTCTTCAACTCCTCATCACACTTGACAAACGTATTCCTTTCAACTTTTCTGTCACTGGCGCCACTTTCAAATTCCTCTAATATACTCGTTTCTCACTTTATCCATTCTCGTGACTCCGCACATCCATCTCAACATTCTTATCTCTACTACATGCAATCTCTTTTCATCCATATTTTTCACAGCCCAAAATTCTGATCCATACAGTACGACAGGTCTAATCACGGACTTGTAAATTTTCTCCTTTAATTTGCCAGAACTTCACAGTTGATATTAATAAGATCATGTCCATAAAAGATAGCATACAGGGCCAAAGAATATCCCTATAACAACAAAATCAGAGCTCGATTCTCGCATACTCAGATAATTTTCTGAGAATACGCGTAATATGCATTCACGGTCTGCCGCATTCTACTACTAAACGATTATTATCAGGGACATTGAACGCTAAGGTACCTGGGGGATTGCCCATGGTGTAATTTTCCTGTAACTGGCCTCTGCTATAACTCCATGGCTTTATTCCTTTAGCTTATCACTAGAGTCATACAAGGTTGTTTGTTCAACGCATCGGTTTGACAATTAAGGATAACTACGTCATATTTATGTATCATGTTTAGTTATTAATGTGGAATAATACATTATAGGGACAGACGACAAGGAATGATGGAACAGCACGTCATTTTGTGCTAATCCCAAGAACAGGAACATGAGATCAGGGCCCTTACCATGACGTGTCACAACTATCATGGTTTCACTGTGAGAGAGAGACGAAGCTAAACAAGACAGGAAGAAGATTTTTTTTTTTTTTTTTTGAAAATCTCGCGTCCCTCCCGGTCCTTTGAAAGGCGTGCGAGGAGCCGAAGCCAACTCGTAGAGGCCCCGTTAGGCATGTATTAGGAATTATTATTATTTTGTTATGCTTTTGTGATTGGAAAGATGATGTTGAATGAACGAATATTATTTTAATACGGTGTTCATGCGGAGTTTTTTTTTTATAATCTATAGGCTCGCATTTGACCACTATAAATATCTATCTAGTTTGTGTCATAAACTATGCTCTTACTCCTAACCTGCCCTTTGTGCCCCAAAACATGCAGCCAAAGTGATATCTGCACTGCCACCGATGACGTCGTAAAAGTGGCGACGTTTGAGGCTAAAATTTTAAATACCTACTAATAATAATAGCCATTCCAGCGACGAGAATAATAAGAATAGGAAACGTAGAGAAGTAGATCATGACTCTCAAAGTATCTTTATCAGCAAATAAAGAAAATATTGGCTTCAATATTGGCTTCTACAAATCTGTTGTTTATCAAACAATACCAATAGTTCCCCTAATTTCCACGTCCCCAGATGGACTTAATCGAGATGACCAACAATCAACGATCCATCGTTTATAAGACTGGACGTCCAACAAACGATGCATCCCATTCCCACCCTTGATTTATGTCCAACTCTCGATCCACAGACGGCTCCCATTTATATCAATGTGGAGAAAAAAGCTTTTAACGAAAATGTTATTCAAAGTAAACGTATCTAATAATGAATGTTTTCATGAAAAGTTCTAATGACAGTTTGGAGTTGTGTCGTGATTCAAAAGTTTGCCGTTTCGTGAATTTTTTGTGGGTTTTTTTAGCTGTTGAAAGTGTTGGTAATTTTGTTTATTGGTTTTTTTGTGAGGAAAGTTTTCTGTACGAATGTGGAGTTATTGGAAACGATGGAAGGATTGTGTGAGATAGGTATAGCAAGAATATATTCATCCAATTTTTTTTCAGATCCAATCTAAATGTGTATGCAAACATTCATCTTAATCGGTTAAGGATAATAATAAAAATATGGCTTTTTATTCAAATCTCTTAACTAATAACAATCGATTTAATCTTACAATATAATAACACTGGACTCATAAACTAAATGAACTATTTAAGCTAACGTCTGTTGCTTGGTTATCTTTCCTAGATCTGTTTGTTAATCAGCAAAGGCCTCCTCCAACCTTTTCCATTCTTACCTTTCCTGTGTCTTTCTGTTCAACATGACTCCCACCACTTGTCTAATGTCGTCGTCCCATCTTTTTTACGGTCCACTTCTCTTCCTCTTGTCCTCTCTGGGATACCACTGGGACAACCTTTGGCTCCATCTGTTTTATCTTTTATGGCCTCGGTTGGTCGGTTGAGGATAACTGCTTTAAAATTCGATTGCATGATTTGGCCCGAACACACATTCATGCATAACAAATTAATAAAAAGCTTGTAAAAAAAAGTGAGAAACTGTGTAACAAAGCTTCTCACTTCTTTGTCCATAAATTTAAAAGAATCTTCACCAAAACTACCAGGGCGCGATAAATCAAACGATAAATAAAGGCCGTAAGTGTTTGCGCAAATATAGAAGGAGCATCAGTACTAGATTCGAAGACGGCTTAGTGGACTATAAAGTAGAAACGTGCTGCAGGGCATCTTTTTTTAGATCTGCGGTATTTTAATGAGATTTTGGTTTTTGATATCTTCTTAGATCTATTTTTAGTCAGAAAGGTTAAATGTAAATTCTACCTATTTTACGAAGACTTTTTGTGAAAAAAAATAAGTGAGGAACTGTGAAACAAGCAAAGTTTCCACACTTCATTGTCCAAAAACTTTAAAAAGTCTTCGCAAAAACTACGAGGGTACCATAAATCAAAGATGGCCGTAAGTGTTTGCGCAAATATAGAAGGAGCGTCAGTACTTGCAGCGAAGCCGTCTGAGACGACCATAAATAATATTTAGGAGCCATCGATAACTTTTCTGACACTGGCCGTTGATACTGAGGCATGGCTGCAATCTCTTTCTATACGTATTTCAATATTTTCTCTAGGAGTTTGAGGAAAGAAAGGCTTAGCGGATTTGATAGAGGTGACATTTGCCTACGTACCTATTTGTTTAAGGATGTAAAAATCCTGGCAAATTACTTCTTAATTCCAAATAATTTCCTCGACTTTATTATATAAAATTGACAGTTATAGTTTGCTATTTACTTAAATTAATCGAGGTTTAGAGAGGATTTTTCTTTAAAAACTACCTACTTAATATACAGGCCTTAAGCTCCTATCAAAGTTAAAGTCTAGCGATGACTAATAGGCATAAATAACGTAACAGTTATTTACCTAGTAGCAAGGGAAGACATAATGAACTTTGCACTCACTATAAAAAACCAGAATGCGGGGACTACATCCATTTTATGGAAATCAATCTTATATACATATATTTTATCACAATTAAAATAAAATAATTAAGTGTTGACTGCTGACTGAGTCACACAGAAAACACAAAACCAGAAAAACATACTTCCAAAATTAAAGTTATTTTGCACTTTGTAGTGTTTTTATTTTGAAGCCGTATTTCTTTTTTTTTTTGTAAAAACGTTTTTTCAAATTAGTATTGCAAAATGTTTGGGTAATACTCGTACCTAGATATTAATACTAAGGGACACACTACATCCTATCCGTGTCCGTGAAACTTCGTAACCGCCCTTAATACATGAATTAGGAGTAGGTACAGACATATTAAATAAGTTATACATTCATTTGTATAACTTTTTCACCTTTTGTGTAACACATGATACCGTATAGGTTCATAAGGAAAAGGCGCTTGAGAAGTCAACCGAACCTCAAAGATTACATCAAATCGCTCGCCATTGATCGCAGTATCTTAGGCTTGAAACATTGTGTTAAAAAGACGTCTAAAAGTGAAGAATGAAAATTATACTTCATAAAAGCTTGATCTCTGCGACACATGTCAAACTGACGTATATGTTATTGTTAGTCTGTCAAGCGCTATTGTGACTGTATTGATACTGACAGCTGTCGCAGAGATCAAGCTGTCTTTTATGAAGTAGGTATAGGTAATTTGTTTCTGTCGGGGTAATTCAAGTACTTTTATGACATAGACATTAAGCATAAGAATCCTATGCATGCCTAATTAGCATAATATATGTCTGCGTAAAAATAACAAAATGTATGTTTATTTTAGACTAGCTTTCTGCCCGCAGCTTCGCCTGTGTGGACTACACGATTTTGGCTGTTTCGTTTTTTGCAGTTCTGGCGGGATATTGCAAATTAATATCCAAACATAGCTTTCCGCCCGCGTCATTGTTCGCGTAGACTACGAAATTTGCTCGACTTCATTATTTTATTGAATTAGGTACATAAATTACATGTAAATTAATATAAAATCATAAACTGAACTGCCGTCGTGTTCTAATAGCTAGAGCATTGGACTTTCATTCTGGAGGTCTTGTGAAATCGACTTCCACGGGAAGGTACAAATAGTGAAAGACCACTTTGCTTGCAATTTCTGGATCCTACTACCGACACGATAGAAAATTAAGACAGTTTGGCGCAAAAGTTATCACCCGATGTTCATTGGCTGTATTGTTTTTAATAAATGTAATACTTTGGTTCTGCTTTTGGATAATGTTTTTGTATACCACATTGGTGGTTTTTCTGTCTGGTGCTAAAATGGCCAGGGTGCTAGTACTGACTCTGTAACAGGCAACGTAGAATTGCCCGTGTGAGATTCAATCTTTCCTTAAATCTATGCCTGCCAACCATAATGACTGACCCTGAGATTTATTTATGATCATTGCAAAGCAGACATTAAGGGGGCATTGTAATTGTTGAAACTCAAAGACAAAGTCAGAGGGTGTCAGTGGTATTCGAGGCATGAAAACTTTTTACCCCCGAGCAGCACACTGCATATAGTAGGTAATCATTCATTTTAACTTTAGCACCCCTTTTTACCCGTTTAAAAGATGACATTTAAAAAAAGGCTTAAGTACGTTTTTCTTTAATTGTATTGTAGTGCAGTAATAGTAAATTTTAGGTAATTATGATAATAAATAATTTATTTTTCTTACAAACTTCAACACATCGTTAGGGGTTGAAATTCAAAAAACCTTATACATGAGTTCCTTTAATTATATTGAAGTGCAGAAATAATAAGTTTCATGTAATTTTTAAGACACACAATTTTTTTGTAAACTTTAACACCCCTTTTTATACCTTTAAGGGATGAAATTCAAAAAATCCTTAAGCACGTGTTTCTTTAATTTTATTGAAGAGCAGAAATACTTAATTTCAAATAATTTTGATAATAAACGATTTATTTTTCTTACAAACTTTCGCATCTTTTTTTTACCCCTTTAGGGGATGAAATTCAAAGAATCCTTAAACACGTGTTTCTTTAATTGTATTGAAGAGTAGAAACACTAAATTTCAAGTAATTTTGATAATAAACAATTTATTTTTCTTACAAACTTTAACACCCTTTTTTACCCCTTTAAGGGATGAAATTCAAAAAATTTTTAGACACGTGTTTCTTTAATTGTATTGAAGAGCAGAAATACTAAATTTCAAGTAATTTTGATAATAAACAATTTATTGTGTATTTTAAGTGCGATCTCGTGTGTTGTTGAGTTCTTTTTAAAATAATATCGTATTAAAACAAAAACTTCATTTTTATTTTGTTCTACAAATTTTACCGGTGTGTGTTAATATATTTATATGTTCTACAATATTTGTCTCCTACAACATCTTACAAAGTCGTGATATGCAAAATCTCAATTATTTGATTTGATTGGATTTGGTGTACTATGGATATCTAAATGCAATAAAATAAATAAAAATAAAACAAATGCTAAATGCTAATGCTCTTGCTGTTGAGACCACTGCAATAAAGGTGGTGGTAGCGTTAAAATCTTCAATTAAGTGACTGCACAAGTCAAACCTTCCAATTAATTACAAATACTAATTTAACTCAATTCAAATAAGTACCTAGGTAAAATCGTGAAAATGAAATCACACAAATTATTAGATACACTGGGTTTATTCAAATAGTCTAGTAAGCAAGATTGAAACTCACAGTTACATTCTTGCTTACTAATATTTCCGATCGACAGTGATTCTACGACGTCTTAGCTCTAATGTGGTCAGTACTCAGCTGCTATATTCTACTGTCCCCACCACGCAAGTGGTTAGAAAAAGCGCGCCAATGCATAATTGTTCTTGATTTGCCGCCAAGGGCGTGCTTCTGATTTGTTTAACTTACGTACTATTGACTAAACCCGACATACCGTATATCTTTCATCATCCAATTCAATCAAACAAAATAAAAATCACATTAAAGGATTTAAAACCCCCTTACACATTGTTTTTATCCTACATCAAAAAAGAGAACACGAAATTACACTCAAAACGAACAAACAAAATTTGCAGAATAAGAATTGTTACCGCAAAAATGTACGAATAACCCTCCGGCTTCGAAGTTCAAAGATGGCATGATAAATTGGCGATCGTGGGTCGTGGTTCCAAAGATTGTAGCCCCTTGGACTGTTTCAAAAGCTTAGGTAAATAATTCCGTGGACCAGACTGCTAGTGTTAGCGATATCGAGGTTCCTAGTAGAACTCTTAGCCGGGATATTTGCTGTTTGTTCTAAAAATTGTGCTGTGTATTTTTGGACTTCGTTTTTCAGTTTTCGTTTGGCAGAAAATTGGGTTCTTCTTTTGTGATAGCTCATTTATTTTACTACTATTATAAACGTGAAAGTTTGTTAGGATGGATGTATGGACGGATGTTTGTTACACTTTCACGCAAAAAATAAAAAACGGATTTTGAGGAAACTTAACAGAGCTTACTAACGGACGCCTCGCGGATTCACCCACATAGTGCCCGTTATCGTGGGAATACAGGAATAAAAAGTAGTCTATGTCACCCAGGGCTAGTGTAGCTTCCCAACGGTGGAGGAATTTTTGAAATCGGTCTAGTAGTTTATAAGTTTATTCGTTACATACAAAAATAAAAATCTTTCCTCTTTTTAATATTATTAGTATAGATAAAATCAGAATAACACATAGGCTATAATTAATAAAGATATTGGATGAAGTACTAATACCATGCGGGTGGAGCCACGGGCGGCAGCTTTTACAATGATATAAGAATTCTTAAGGCAGTTTGTTCACGATGACAAAACTAGTTTTATTTTGGAATTGGCTTAAACATTGAGCTGGTAAACATTGCAGTGGCACAATTCCAAGGTATCCGATGTCATTGATTACTTTAGAACTTAGTCACAACTGGAAATAAACCTTGCCACTGTTCTAGAATAGTTACTTGAAATGACATCACTGAAAAGGAACTGCAATAGGACTGTCACCACAAGTTTGAGAATTGATTGGAACATCCGTTGTCACTATTAATCCGTAATAGTAATGATGACGAACTAAAACTAGATAAAAAACACATTACCCTCCTTCGGCAGTTGGGTAACAAGTACTATAATGCAATTGTTTTACTAAGACTTCCAAACACACTCTGTAGTATTTTGTAAAAAATGTTTTACAACAAAGTTTTGATGGATTTTTACTGCACAGGATTAATCATTGGTAAAACCAAGTACGTGGGATAGTTTTGTAAGCACCACATTTTTCCGAAACAGCACGACATTGGGAAAAACGAAAAGGGTTTTTATTAATTGATAAACCAATACTAATTATTGAAATAATTAAAATATAAGTTATCTAAATCCAACAAAAATACGGGTATAATTACCTAACAATGTACGCAATGAATAATGAAAATATTCGGAATAGGGTAATAACAGAAACAATTGCATTATAGTACTTGTTACCCAACTGCCGAAGGAGGGTAATGTGTTTTTTATCTAGATTTAGTTCGTCATCATTACTATTACGGATTAATAGTGACAACGGATGCTCCAATCAATTCTCAAACTTGTGGTGACAGTCCTATTGCAGTTCCTTTTCAGTGATGTCATTTCAAGTAACTATTCTAGAACAGTGGCAAGGTTTATTTCCAGTTGTGACTAAGTTCTAAAGTAATCAATGACTTCGGATACCTTGGAATTGTGCCACTGCAATGTTTACCAGCTCAATGTTGAAGCCAATTCCAAAATAAAACTAGTTTTGTCATCGTGCACAAACTGCCTTAAGAATTCTTATATCATTGTAAAAGCTGCCACCCGTGGCTCCGCCCGCATGGTATTAGTACTTCATCCAATATCTTTATTAATTATAGCCTATGTGTTATTCTGATTTTATCTATACTAATAATATTAAAAAGAGGAAAGATTTTTATTTTTGTATGTAACGAATAAACTTATAAACTACTAGACCGATTTCAAAAATTCCTCCACCGTTGGGAAGCTACACTAGCCCTGGGTGACATAGACTACTTTTTATTCCTGTATTCCCACGATAACGGGCACTATGTGGGTGAATCCGCGAGGCGTCCGTTAGTAAGCTCTGTTAAGTTTCCTCAAAATCCGTTTTTTATTTTTTGCGTGAAAGTGTAACAAACATCCGTCCATACATCCATCCTAACAAACTTTCACGTTTATAATAGTAGTAAAATAAATGAGCTATCACAAAAGAAGAACCCAATTTTCTGCCAAACGAAAACTGAAAAACGAAGTCCAAAAATACACAGCACAATTTTTAGAACAAACAGCAAATATCCCGGCTAAGAGTTCTACTAGGAATTTTCATTTCATTTTCATTTCATTTATTCATAAAATTTATATTTACATTGTGTTATATATATTTTTAAATTTACATTGTGTTGAATTTATACACAAGCAATTCACATGCAAATACAAAGAACTATAATTTATTAATTAATATTTCAAGTGAAATTCAAGAAAAGTACTAAAACAGATTTATATTAATGTCCATAAGTTTTAAAAATAATGTCCAACAGTTATAAAACTTAATATTAACAGAACAGGATTAAAATATAATGTCAAACAGATTCAAATATAATATCAAACAGTTATAAAAAAATAAATAAAAATGTCAAAAGATTCTAAATTCTATAATGTCAAACAGTTATAAAAATAATGTCAAAAGATTCTAAATTCTATAATGTCAAACAGTTATAAAAATAATGTCAAAAGATTCTAAATTATACAAAGTTAAAAGAGAAAAACAAATGTAAATCATTTATTATTGTTTGACCTTAGTTCCGATATATTATACAGACATTTTTCTAATAAAAAAGCTTTTAATTTTGTTTTAAACAAGTGGGTGTTATAAATCAGGATCTTTATCTCAGAAGGCAACGCATTAAATATCTCTACAGCTTGGTACTTTGAACAATGCTCTACTATATTAAATTTTGGTGATATTAGCTGCTTAAAAACTTTTCTCCGCGTGCTCTCTCTAATCTCACGTTCTTCCTGTGATTCAAACTCATGTACATACTTAGCAAAGTGAGTTAAGAGGACCAATATATATAGGCTAGGTACTGTTAATATGCCCAACTTTTTAAAGTAATCTCTGCATGAGACGCATTGTGCAATTCTGACTATAGTCCTTATGGCTCGCTTTTGTAAGATGAACGCTCTCTGCCAGTTATAACTGTAACTATTTCCCCAGAGCACGATGCTATACCTTAACCTAGACTCGACGAGCGCATAATATACAGTCTTTAACTGTTCTATGTTTAGTTCATCCCTAAGGCTCCTGAGAGCGTAACATGCTGACGATATGGATGATTCAATAACAGCAAGCTCCGGTTTCCAATTTAAATGCGAATCTATATTAATCCCTAAGAATTTAACTTTGTCTACTAATTCAATCCGGTCTCCATTTACTAGTATTTCTAATTTGTCATTATTACGAGTCGTAGTCTTAAATAACATGAGGTTAGTTTTACCTGTATTTAGCAATAAGTTATTGGCTGTAAACCATTCGCATATTTTTTGTATAATTATATTTGTATTCAATGTCAATTTTTCTATGTCTTTTGCCCCAATGATTATGTTTGTGTCATCTGCGAAAACAACAAGGTTCTCGTTCGGCTGAGTTATATTCATGAAATTTAGTAAGTCATTCGTAAAAATTATATATAGAATAGGTCCTAAAATTGAGCCTTGAGGCACACCACGTTTTACATAGGTCATTTTTGACTTGAATATTACTTCGTGATTATTCTCGTCTATACTTTTAATTTCTACATACATTCTTCTATTTTGCAAGTACGATGTCATAAGCTTTAATGTCTTGCCTCTTATACCATAATGTTCGAGTTTAGTAAGTAGTAGTTCATAATCTATGGTGTCAAAAGCGGAGCTGAGGTCAACAAACAATCCAGCTACTTTCATTTTTTCATTTAACTTATTAACTATATCATTAATTAAAGTGTTCATAGCATCCGCGGTACCAACGCCTTTCTGATAGCCAAACTGTCTCAGGTTGATAATTTTGTTAATACCTAAATGTACCATTAGTCTATTTTTAATTATTTTTTCAAAGAGTTTTGATAAGGTGGGTAATAAGGATATAGGGCGATAATTCTTCGGATTGGTCTTAGTGCCCTTTTTATGTATTGGAATCACCTTGGCCAATTTCAACTGGTCTGGAAAGATTGACTCATCGATGCATTTATTGAAGAAATCGGAAAGAGGCGAAGCCAATATCTCTATATTCTCCTTTATAATCGATACCGGTACGTCGTCGAAGCCGCATGAATGTTTATTAGCCATTTTGCTAACTAACTTTGCAATTTCATTTGGTGTAGTTGGCTTGAAAGTTATATCACTTTCAACTCTTTTCGTCGTATCCGTCAGAAAAGACAATGCTCTATCCTTATCTTTATTAGCTATCGATGATTTGAATACGAAACTGTCGTTAAATATATTTGCAATATCCTGAGGATCAGTGATTATTTTATTGTCTACATTTAAGATAAGATTTTTACGTTGCCTGTTTTTCTTCTTTTTAGTATGTTCGTTTACTATTTTCCATGTTTCTTTAACTATATTTTTTGCGCTGCTTAAATGCCGTGATATAGCTTGTTTTTTGGCTTGCCTAATAACTTGTCTATGAATTCGAACGTACTTTATTTTATAATTTTTGATGCAGACATTATTTAATGTTCCAGAGCACAGGACTCTTTTCATTTTACTTGATACTTTAATACCTTTTGTAATCCACTTTATTGTATTGTTATTTTTGGACTTTATTCTAATTGATTTTTTGGGATAACAATCTTGGAATATTTTGTTGAAGTAGCTTAGAAACTGATTTATACCCATATTACTCCAAGTTTTTTTAGTAAGACTTCTTTTAAAAACGGAATTATTTTTGTCATTAAAAGATCTTTTAATTACTGTGGTGTACTCGATCTTTTTTGAATTTTTGTTGATGCCTTCAAGAGTCAGATAACAGAAAAGTCCAGCATGACCATCAGCTAAGCCATTATGATCCACAAAACACTGCCCTATGTAGTCACTATCAAGATTTGTGATTATGTTATCTAAACACGACTGAGAGTTATTTCTGATAAAGGTCGGAGTTCTCACAAGATATCTAAAACCATAACATGTCAATGTGCTTAAAAACTCAGAAGATTTTTTGTTTTCTACAAGTACGTCAACATTGAAGTCCCCACATATAATACAGTTTTTGTCAATAAAGTGTTCTAACAATTTTTCTAAGCTAGAAATGAAGCTTTCGAAGTTGTTATCATAGGGACATCGGTAACAACAACAAATGTATAACCCTGTTGCAACATCTTTTGCACCACATATCTCGAAACTTTCGGCTCTGTAAAACTTGCTGATTGACTCAATGTTTTCGCATTCTTTCATTTTATGTGCCAAAATAAGAGTGCCTCCCCTTTTCTTGTTCGGCCTAGTGTTACATGCGACTAAATTATAATTTGACATAGCAAATACATTGGCAGATTTGTCATTCAAGAAATGTTCCGATATACACAAATAGTCTACGAGATTACCTGATGTTTCAATATATAATTCGAGTTCAGTTTTTTTATTGCTTATTCCACATACATTCTGATGAAAAATCTTTAAACAACTAGTATCAGATAATATAGTGCAATTACTTACGTCATATGGCATTATCTCTTTAGTCTCGAAAAAAAATATTGTCATTTATAATTGTAGGCGAAACATTTGTTTGTGTGGATGAATTTACAACCACTCTAGATGTAGGTGTTTCACTAACTTTTAGTACCAAATTAGAAGTAGTTTGTGTAGAAACATTTTTAAACATTCGTTTTGCCTTTAGATCTATTAGCACATTATGCACATATTTTTGATAGTTGATCCTGTATTGTAACCGCAATATATCCCTATAAATTAATTTACATGCAGTTAGCTTGTTCAGTAAGGGTCTTCTATTATAGTCAAAATAATTGTCATCAAGTGTAATAAAATTTGAATTTTCACAATTATTGCATACAAGTTTTAAGGTACGATTAACATTTGATACATTTAAATATTTATTATTATAAATCTTACTGACTAGGACGTTTGTATTTTTTATATTTTGCAAAGTGTGATGCAGATAACTTAATATATTTAACGGATTTTTGTCGCTAATACCTCCAATTATTAAAACAAAGTCAGATTTTGTGAAGTCCTTACACATAGTTGCACATGTACTTAATATGTAACTAAGAGGTGCATTTGGTTTAATTACCGACGTAACACTAAAATTATTTCCCACTACTTTTTGAAGTGTATCTCTAATTTTATATCCGGTCTGATCAGCGAAGATAGCGATTTTATGCTTTGGTGCCGGTACTTGCAATAGTTGTTTACCTGTCAGTTTTTCTACGCTTCCATTATCGCCCATGTTTTGTTTAGGCGTTGAAAATGACTTGTTCTTGCTTGTACCCTGTATTTCCCTATCCGTTGATATATGTATACCTCCATTTTCTTGTTCCTCCGCGTTGGATGTAGTTGACTCATGGATATAGCTGACATGTAGTTCCTTGTAACTGTCTGTAGGCGATAAGTTTCCTGTTCCTGTCACTGATGATGACTTATCTAAATTGATTTTTATAGGTGACTTATGAATGAATGCTTCCGACGTATTACCATTTCGGTTCATTGACGATAAGGCATGCATAGTAAACTCTCTAGAAGAGGTTCTGGGTAATCCTGTTTTCATAGTTATTGTCCTGAGTCGACGTTGATATTGTGGTGAATAGAACCTCACAGGTGTTGCCACTGTATCTGAGGAAGTAGAATCCTGTAATCCTACTGATTTAAAAATCTTTATTTTGCTTTCATACTTTCTAATTTTGTCCTTTAGTGAAATATTTTCTAAGTTTAAATTATCTATTTCTGAGTTGGCAGACTGTAGTTCCAATTTTAGTTTGTTAATTTCTTCATTCTTTGCGATGATATCCATATTTCCTGAGTTATTATTGTTGGGTAAGCTTTGATAAGAGATATCCATGTCATATTCAAAATCGCTTACATTTAAATTATGTTGTGTTTGTTTTCTTTGCGTGACGTATATATTATCATCATCCATATTTCAACTTCAGAATATTTACAAAAAGTCGAACCTATATCCAGTTCCGAACCGGCGACCAACAACCAACCTCGATATCGCTAACACTAGCAGTCTGGTCCACGGAATTATTTACCTAAGCTTTTGAAACAGTCCAAGGGGCTACAATCTTTGGAACCACGACCCACGATCGCCAATTTATCATGCCATCTTTGAACTTCGAAGCCGGAGGGTTATTCGTACATTTTTGCGGTAACAATTCTTATTCTGCAAATTTTGTTTGTTCGTTTTGAGTGTAATTTCGTGTTCTCTTTTTTGATGTAGGATAAAAACAATGTGTAAGGGGGTTTTAAATCCTTTAATGTGATTTTTATTTTGTTTGATTGAATTGGATGATGAGAGATATACGGTATGTCGGGTTTAGTCAATAGTACGTAAGTTAAACAAATCAGAAGCACGCCCTTGGCGGCAAATCAAGAACAATTATGCATTGGCGTGCTTTTTCTAACCACTTGCGTGGTGGGAACAGTAGAATATAGCAGTTGAGTACTGACCACCTTAGAGCTAAGACGTCGTAGAATCACTGTCGATCGGAAATATTAGTAAGCAAGAATGTAACTGTGAGTTTCAATCTTGCTTACTAGACTATTTGAATAAACCCAGTGTATCGAATAATTTGTGTGATTTCATTTTCACGATTTTACCTAGGTACTTATTTGAATTGAGTTAAATTAGTATTTGTAATTAATTGGAAGGTTTGACTTGTGCAGTCACTTAATTGAAGATTTTAACGCTACCACCACCTTTATTGCAGTGGTCTCAACAGCAAGTACATTAGCATTTAGCATTTGTTTTACTTTTATTTATTTAATTGCATTTAGATATCCATAGTACACCAAATCCAATCAAATCAAATAATTGAGATTTTGCATATCACGACTTTGTAAGATGTTGTAGGAGACAAATATTGTAGAACATATAAATATATTAAGACACACCGGTAAAATTTGTAGAACAAAATAAAAATGAAGTTTTTGTTTAAATACGATATTATTTTAAAAAGAACTCAACAACACACGAGATCGCACTTACTACAATTTTTGTGAGATTTTATGTGAAAACTGCACATTCTTGATTTTTGAAGGATAAAGGCAAATTAAAAAAAAATAATTAAAAAGTCCGGCCAAGTGCGAGTCGGACTCGCACACGAAGGGTTCCGTACCATTATCGCAAAAACACTTAGATATTTATTTTATTCTGGTTTTAGTATATAGTATGTTGGTATAGCTGCAACAGAAATACATCGTCTGTGAAAATTTCAACTGTCTTGCTATAACGGTTCATGAGATACAACCTGGTAACAGACAGACAGATGGACCGTGGAGTCTTAGTAATAGAAACCCGTTTTTACCCTTTGGGTACGGAACCCTAATAATAATTTTTACAAAAAATAATATCGTACAAGATTGAGTGTTTCCTCCACGTGCTCTTATTAAAGTTTTCATCCGCGTAGACATGTTGCGAATAATTTCATTCGTTGTTAGCTAGTAGCCATTTCTATACAATGCCGTTTCACAGTTCACCCACATTGCCAGTTGTAGAGATTATGATTTTTATCTTCGTTTTAGGAGCTCATAGGTGAGTTATATCGTATGCATATGTGTTGAACTCACTGAATATTCCAAAATTAAAAAAAACAGAAAAGCTTTATTAAGAGGGGCTGACGTTAAAAGTGTTATTCGGCCTAGCCCTAGCCTAGGCCTGGATCATTAAGAAGCGACCATAGATAAAGGGGCAAATGGCACCACATTTTAATCTTAAATAACTCTTCCATAGCAATCTGCAAGAAGATTCATTCCATCTACCACGACCAAGTCCGTATTTAATTTACTGATTATATTGTTTTTGGTCATGTTTACACATTCATTACAGTTCGGCAATTCGATTCAAATTAATTCCATTCTCACCACTTAACAATATTCTGCTGCACTAGTCCGTGGACCAAAGTAGATGATCCCGCGCAAAAGTTATAAGCCAAAACCAGCTTCTTTCAAGCTCCTCCTACCATAAACTCACTAACTCTGGCACCTCGAACTTCCTCCAGGTAATTTTTGGTTTTAACGGCCTTTATAATGCGGATTTTTGCTAATGCAAAACGGAATGAAACGATATTCCTGTTAGAACTACATGGTTTTTTGCCTTGTACTGATATCCTCATATAAGCATTAGTCTCTCTGAATCATTGGGAACTGCAGTAAATTGTTGGCACAGGCAATCGATGAATCAGCACATTACACACAGTAACGCTTGACGAGGTCGGTCTGTGGATGGGTGACCATTTTCAACATACTGAGTTTCCTCCGTGCCTCGGAAAGCACGTTAAGCCGTTGGTCCCGGCTGTCATTTGAAGATCTTTGACAGTCGTTACGGGTAGTCAGAAGCTTGAGATCTGACACCAGTCTAGCCAAAAGGGTACCGTGTTACCCAGTTACTGGGTTGTGGAGGTCAGATAGGCAGTCGCTACACTTAGTGCTCAGCTGAATCCGGTAAGACTGGAAGCCGACCCCAATATAGTTGGGAAAAGGCTAGGCAAGAGAGTTTAGCAGTGTTTAATATAGGTACTCAAGACCAAAATTTTTGCCTCATCGTTTTTCATAGCAATATGTCTGATTTTTTAGAATGTAGTTGTGCGATAGATTTTAGATATCGATTACAGAATTTTCAGACACCAGTAGCATACCCAGGACCTTATTTGAGAAAAATTGAAAATGACACAAAACAAACCCATAGCAAACGGTTTGAAAATCATGTTTTCAACTTAGTTGATAAGAATAAATAATTTTTCAGAAGAAAGTGGAAGCATTCTATGTTGAAACCATTTTAAAGCGACTCTGAAACATTTATTCCGTTTTTGAAGGTGACATTCACAATGTCTCAAAACAATATTTGGTGATCTCGCCAACCGAACAAAAGATTTAGAAAAAAAAAATTACAAAAAATACAACAGACTTCCAAATAAAAAAAACAACAGAATGCATAGAATATAATATAATAGAACAGAGTGGAATCGAAAATAATAGAATAGAATGGAATAGTATAGACTGGAATTGAATAGAATAGAATGTAATATAATATAATATAGTGTAATATAATGTAATATAATATAATGTAATGTAATGTGATGTAATATAATAGAATAGAATGGAAAAGAATAGAACGGAATAGAAAAGAATAATGATTTATTTTCACAAAAAGTAGGTACAAGATACAGATGTAAAATGCTGAAAAATAACTTCGATTCCGCAAGTCGGTGTTCTTGTTTTTGTTTCTTTATTTTTAGACACCGACTGCCGAAATTGAAGTTATTTTTCACACTGTAGTGTTTTCATTTGGAAGTCAGTTGTATTTTTTACCCAACTGCCGAAGGAGGGTAATGTGTTTATCAATCTATGTCTGTATGTATTTTTGTTTCTATGTGGCGTTCTAAAGACCAAACGCGTTGGCCGATTTTGAAGACTTTTATGTTAATCGATTCGTCTTAACCTTGTGAGTGTCACTGGCTACATTACTAATTTAGCCTACTTATTGTATTTCTGTTGTCAATTCTCTCAATGTGTATTAGGCTTTGAATGAATAAATTATTATTATTATTATTATCGAGTTCTTTGTTTTGCTTCTCTTTTAAGAGAGTATACGACCATACACACGGGCCGGAGCCAAGTGTGTAGGGAGGAGTTTAAATTGAAAAGGTGGATGATAATGTAGAGGAAGTCAGAAATTTTCGCGTTATGCGACAGGTATTGAGTATTGTGGCTTTTTGGAGCATGTACATTGTGTGAGAAGGCATGTGTAGAGTGTCAAGACTTTGCGTGAGAGCCTTTGGCACTACACCGGTTGATGAAAGTACTATAGGGACGATATGAACAGTTTGCGCTTTCCACTGGGTTTTTATTTCTATGGCGAGTTCTTGGTACTTACTAAGTTTTTCGGATATTGTAGTTTGGATGTTGTGTGAATTAGGTATAGCTATATCGATTAGGTACACTGTTTTATTTATTTTATCGTGTACAGTTATATCAGGTCTATTATAATGTATTGTTTTGTCTGTAATTATTGTGCGGTCCCAATAGAGTTTTTGATGACTATTTTCTAAAATAATTTCTGGTTTATATTTATAATACGGAATCATCTCATCTATGAAATGATATTTGTATGCGAGGTGTTGGTGTATGATTGCGGCAACTTGGTCATGTCGGTGTTTGTAATCTGTCTGTGCGAGAGATTTACAGGCCCCTGTTATGTGCTGTATGGTCTCAGAGGCGCTGTTGCAATGTCGGCATGTGTCAGTCGGCTGATTGGAGTCTTTCATTATATATTTTCTGTAATTACGTGTTACTATTATTTGATCCTGGATCGCAAGCACGAAGCCTTCAGTTTCAGGAAATAATTCGCCTCGTTTGAGCCATTCGTTCGACTTTATTTTATCGACGTGTGACTGGCTCAGGCTGGCTCGATGTCTTCCATGTAGAGCTTTTCCAGCCCATGCTGCAATTTTTTGCTGTGTGCTCACGATGTTTTCATTGATTTGAGTGTTTCTATTTTGCAAGTTGAGTGGTGTAAGTTTTTTATCTGTCTCTGTTACGTGTTTGTGTAGTAGCGATTGTTCTGATTTGTTATGGAAGTAAGATCTGAGTGAAAGGATCTGCTTATTGTACAGATTTTGTACGTCTATCAATCCCCTCCCTCCTTCTTGTCGTGGTAACGTAAGTCGCTGTATGCATGATTTCGGGTGGTGTTTCCTATGCTTAGTAAAGACAGTATTGATAGTTTGCTGCAGTTTTTTAATATCGGTTTTTGACCATCGTATGATCCCGAAAGAGTACGTGAGAATGGGTATTGCGAATGTGTTGACAGCTTTAATTGTGTTTCTGGAGTTAAGGTTAGTTTTAAGAATTAGATTAAGGCGGCATGTAAATTTTTTAAGCAATTCTTGTTTTGTCATATTTTGTTCTATCTGTCTGGATTATTTGAAACCTAGGTATTTGTATGAAGTGTGTTCATCCATTGGCTCTATAGTTTCGCCTGTTCCGAGCGTGTAGCTGTTATTTTGAATTTTTCCTTTTTCAATTGACAGAATTTTGCATTTATCTACCCCGAATTGCATATTGATGTCATTAGAACATTTTTGTGTGGTATCTGCTAAATGGAAAAGTGATTGTTTATCTGCTGCGTACAACTTTATGTCATCCATATACATAAGGTGTGTTAAGGTGGATTGTGGGTTATCTTTTATTATTGGGAACCCTTTGTTAGTTTTATCCAGTAGGTGTGATAGTGGATTGAGTGCCATGCAAAACCATAAAGGACTGAGAGCATCGCCTTGAAAAATACCACGTTTAATTTGAATTGGTTCAGTATTTAAATTGGAAAATAGAAAAATGGCAGATTTAGGGCGCGATATTGTGCAAGCCAAATTTTTTTTCTCCCTTCCCCATCGTGTAGGGTATCAAAATAAAGGGTTTGATGAGGTGATTTTAATAATATACACAACACGTATATGTGTAAATGTACATATTTCGAAAAAAAAAAGTTATCAAAAAAGTTATTAACAAAAATTTCGCGAGCCAGGTGACCAAAACCAGATGTATCCTCCGTTGTGTTGTTTTTATTTATAATGCCCACAGTTATGCCAGAAAAGATAACCTGAACAATATGAAGCTTGAACACAAACTGTGAAATTATAATGTACCAGGGTGAACTGTATGTACCCCTTTAGAGCGTACCGGCGTGATTTTATGTTATGAAATAATACAAACAATAAACAAACATGCGATTGCAGCAATCCCGAGAGATTTGCGGTCATTTATTGAAGAGTTCTGTTGTATATATATATATATCGGCTACATTTCGGGGAGTGTGCGATGGAATTGCATGATTTAATTCCGCCCAACCCGTTCCATCATCGGACAACCATACGCACGGTGATGCGTCATCGGTACATGGTGGACGTTTTGTGCGTATCCACCCATACGCACAAAACGTTTTGGGGTCACTTTTATTATGCGTAGAGCTAAGGAGTGTAATTCCCTGCCGGAGTCTGTGTTTCCCGATAGCTACAATCTAGGGGTATTTAAGTCAAGAGTGAATAGGCTACTTCTAGGCAAGCGTGCTTCACCGTAGACCACATCATCGCTTACCATCAGGTGAGAAAAATACAATTGAATTGAGAATCCCCTCCTTTTTGGGTTAAAAAGTTGGACCAGGCTTCTTTAAGACCCCTATTCCCGACGAGAGCGGTGCATATCCCGCCGCCGATGGCTTTGCCCACGGCCGCAGAGTCTACAGTGGCAAGCCATCAGCGTCCTAGAGGTGACATAGGCAGAGATTGGGGCGGCCGTGTTGCGGGTCCGGGCCAAGAACGTGGCTAAGGGGCCCGACGGGATCCACGGCTACGTACTAGCCCTCGCTCTGAAAGAGCTAGAGCCCTGGCTGAGAGGACTCTTCACAGCGTGCCTTGAGCGGGGCCAGTTTCCCACGTTGTGGAAATCTGGTCGTCTGGTCCTGCTCAAGAAGGCAGGGCACCCTACGGACTCGCCATCTGCGTACCAGCCCATAGTGCTGCTAGACGAGGTGGGTAAGCTGTACGAAAGTATAATCGCTGCCCGCCTCGTCAGCCACTTGTACAGAGGGGCCGGACCAGGATGAAAGCGAGTTTGGCTTTCGGCATGGGCGCTCCACCGTACTTGCGATATCGCAGCTCACCTGCGATATCGCGAGTACGGTGGAGTCCTGGCGTAGGAAGCAGTGTCCCGGGTTGGGGTGATGTTGGTGGTGTCCTTGAACATTTCCAATGCCTTCAACACCCTGTCCTGGAGTGGTGTTCGTCAAGCACTGCGGTATCGAGTACCTCCCTTCCTCCGCCGCATGGCGTCGGAAACCAGCACCACATGTCATGCGGTATTCCACAAGGCTCGGTCTTGGGCCCGTCCCTGTGGAACATCGGGTACGACTGGGTGCTGAAGGGTGAACTGCAACCGGGCGTAGACCTGACGTGTTACGTGGACGATACGTTGGTCACCGCCCGGGGAAGTCCATACAGGAGTAAAAAGTGGAGTGGAGTTGCGTCGGTCTCAGCTCTGTGAGGTCCTGGTGGCGGAATGGCGGCACAGGCTTTCACGCCCTACCCCTCGCCCGCCTTGTCTCCATCGTGGCGGTCCGGCCAGTGCTCAAGCGCTGGCTTGGGAGAAGGCACGGCTCCCTGTCGTTTCGGGTGACGCAGGTACTCTCAGGGCATGGTTGCTTGGGAAAGTACCTGTATCGCATAAACAGGGAGCCGGACGGATGTCTGATACGAATTCAAGCTAAATACCGTTTTATTTAAAATTATTTAAATTCAAATATAATTGCATCTTATTTTAATTTTAAATTGTGATGTTGTATAAAAGTTTAAATTTAGTTAAATTTTATTTTAATATTGAATTGAATTGTGATTATAATCTGAAACTTTATATCCCTAGATTTCAATCTCTTTGCACCTCTTAAATTATTGTATCTATAGCTGCAACACATACCTACATAATTATATCATGCGCGCGCGCCGGCGGCTAGTGGAATACTATCAGCTCAGGCGTGGCGCAAGCTTTTATATGACGAGCATGTAACGTAAATGTTTTCGTCTTACCCACATGATATTTGACTTATTTTATTGTGTTATGAATGTAGGTAGACGCAAATAAACTTGTAAGTAATTCTGTATATAATAGGTTAAGTTCTGCAATAAACATTCATTCGCATCTCAACCGTCTTTCACTCTAGACACAGCTAAGGCCTCCTACCTCAACAGTATCTATAATTTTAACCTTTTGGGGAATGGAACTGGCATCCTTAACACAGGTTATTCTTGTAACCTAGCTAGGATGTCAGTTGCGATTCTTATAGTGAATTCAAAACCAAATTTACTGGTCTTATGATTGTTTAATTATCTTTTTTTTTGTTATATGTTTGTTGGTTTTTATTGTGTGTTTTAAACAAATAAATAAAAAAAAAAAACATAATTCGCCCGGATCTTCACAACCGTAGCGCTCGCCGTTAAGACCATGCAGCCTTACCGCCACTGAGAGAGGAGGCAAGGTAGGCCTGCCTCCGTCGTGGAGGCGTTCGCGGTGGCGACCTCTCGCGTTCGGCTCTGGTCCAGGCCATGGTACGGAGCGACAGGGCATGGAAAGATGTCTCCTCCTTCTGCGAAGCAGTAATGCTCGCAAAGGAGGCGGCGGAACGCGTGAGGGAGTCGCAAAGGAGACGCCCTCACACCCTTAGCCACCGCAGGAGACTCATAATGCCCGGGTATTATACAAAGTGCCCTGATTAATTACTTGGTCTATGACAAATCCATTCTAGTTGATGCGGTCAGCATAGGACTGTCCCCGTACCCTGACATGTCAAAACTATCATAGTTCGACTGTAAAAAAGGGACAGATTTATAGAAGTCATATACATCTGTCCCTTACGCACACTCAACATTACCTTAGCCTAGGCGCTTATGGTCACCCCCTGGTCGTTGTAACAAAACTTGCCTTATAACTAGCAAAAGACATATTTAGGCTACAAGGATGATGATGAAAATTTTAATAGTCTTAATATCTTATAATTTAAATATCCACTAATTTGTAACTTTAAAACCTTACTTTCCTTTTATTTGTAAACGTGATAAGTGGCATGACACCGTTTCGTTTCCTTCTAATTGGAATTTCCAAAATTCATTTTAACCAACACTTCCATAAAATTATGATGATGTCTGTATACCAAATAAGTCTTCTTTTCCTATAATCAGGTGAGTGTTAGTAATGAATAATTTAGGGTAGGTTTTACTTAAAACGTAATGTCACTTCTAATGCCTGAAAGTTTATCTATACTAATATTATAAAGCTGAAGAGTTTGTTTTGTTTGAACGCGCTAATCTCAGGAATTACTGGTTTGAATTGAAAAATTCTTTTTTTGATGGATAGTCCATTTATCGAGGAAGGTTATAGGCTATATAGCATTACGCTACGACCAATAGGAGGGGAGCATAATTGAAAAACGTTGCAAAAGCCGGCAAAAATTATTCCTTTTTGAGAGCTTCCGTTGCGTGCAATGCGTAAGCGGTTAAAGTTTCGCAACAATCATGTATGTAGTGTAGGTAGGGTAGATGGGTAGGTAGGTAGCGGATAGATGGGTAGATGGGTAGCCAGTTGACGGGAGCGAAGCTGCGTGGGACAGCTAGAAGGTGATATTTCAAAAACATAAGTTTACAGAAAATGGCATTAGAGGTTAAAGTGGTTCGTTTGATTTTACCTAGGAATTTAAAATATGTGGGTAGTATGCAATCTTATATGTAGGTAGGTAATGCAATAAATTAAAGAATTATTGCTTAGTTTATGGTGTTATCCGACAGGGTTTACATTTAATCATGATAATCATGTGATGTCAAAGAAAAAGAGAGTATTTTGGGATTTCCGCATGGGCCACCAAGCTCTGAAACCCACAAAACTACCAAAAACAAAATACAATATCCTATCATGACAAAAATACCAAATGCGTAGATAGGCCATGTCGGGATATAATTATTATTGTCACGAAGCCATACAGTAATTTGCCCGACTGACGTTTACAATAGTATAAATAATAAAATGTATAATTAAAAAAACAAAAAAAAAAAAATATTTCCTTTGGCATACTCAAATGGGCTCAAACGGAACTTGACGTCCTAGATAGGCGGGTCCGTACACTGCTGACTGCATATCGAATGCATCACCTACGATCGTCGGTTATGAGATTGTAAGTGTGCAGGCCGAGGCTTTTTAAATGCCAAAAACCTCCACAACCGCGAGCTATGCAATCCCAGGGAATATTTTCTAAACAACGACGCGGGTATGCATCGAAATGTAGAACCAGTGGACAAGGGACTCAGCCCGCTATCCTTGGTGAATGAGAACTAGCGCAAGCCTGTAGTGCTTGACAGTTACGACCGCAGGGAGGTATGGCAGAGTAAGGAGCTTCACAGATGCTTTTTCCGGGCCCTACATGGACCCGATGTATATCAATCAGTGTCCGTAGCCTGACTGCGTTTCGGTGACCTCTTTGGGGAAACCGAAGGTTTTGTCTGTGCAATTATGGACGAAGTTATCATGACGAATAACTACCGAAGATTTATTGTAAAAGGTGGTACGGTTGACATCTGTCGGGCATGTCACCGCCCGGGTGAATCGATCCGCCACATTATCTATGGTTGTACTCGTCTAGCTAACGAAGAGTACTTGCATGGGCACAACCTAGTAGCCAGGATTCGCCATCAGCAACTTGTTCTGAAATACACTCTTGTGGCATCGGATGTACCGTACTACAGGTATGTACCCGACCCAGTTCTCGAAAATGCCAATATCACATTGTACTGGGATCGGTCCATCATCACTGACAGGACTATTGTAGCCAATAAGCCTGATATTGTGGTGGTGGTCCGAATCGAGAGGCGTGCAGTGATTGTTGACATTACCGTCCCGCAAGACGGGAACCTCGTGAAAGCCGAGAAAGATAAGCAAATCAAGTATCTTGACTTGGCTTGCGAGGTTGTCGACATGTGGGATGTGGACACAGCGATCATTGTACCGATAGTCGTGTCAGCCAATGTCTTAATAGTCCCGAGCCTCGACCAACACCTTAGGAGGCTCTCGTTAGGCGGCTGGATCAAGGGCCTGATCCAGAATGCAGTATTGCTGGACACGGCTCGTATTTTTAGGGGGTTCCTCTCTCTGGAGCCCTGACCGCCGGTGGCTTGTACCCTGTTCCCGAAACCGATGGGCCTCTACTTTTTATATTTTTAAATGTCTTTTTTTTTAATGTGATTTATAAAAAAAATATTTAAAAATATAGTAAATAAGCATGTTAATGAATAAAGGAAAAATAAATGATTAACACTTTACGCACTACGTATTCGTTAGTATTTAACGTACGTACTTACCTCCATGAACCAGTATCTGAAGTCGGCCACCGCGATCTGGTCGCATAACTACAACACTATTAATTTATTTAAAATAATAATAATAATAATATATTTTTAAATAAATTAATAAATTAATTTATTTAAAAGAACATTCTAAGTGATGGTAGTGTTTAGTTTGTTATAAAAAGTGATAATTTATTTTAAAAAAATGTGGAAGAGTTTAGTGTTTTTTGTGTCCACTTTACTATGGAATTTAGTACGTAAGTATCTGATCATCTGACGAAGAATTGGCGTGTGAATTTAAACTTTATGCTTGATTTATTTATTTATTTCATCATCATCATCTCACCCGAAAGGCAACCACTGCTGTACATAAGCCTCCCCACAAGCGTCGCCATATTGACCGGTCCCGTGCGTTCCGCATCCAGCGGATCCCCGTAACCTTCACCAGGTCATTGGTCCACCTGGTGGGTGGCCTTCCAACGCAACGTCTTCCGGGTCGCGGGCGCCACTCCAGAACTTTTCTGTCCCATCGGACATCAGTTTTGCGAGCAATGTGCCCTGCCCACTGCCACTTAAGTTTGGCAATTCTTCGGGCTATGTCGGTAACCCTGGTTCTCTTGCGGTTCTCCACATTTCTGATTCGATCACGCAAGGACACTCCGAGCATGGCCCTCTCCATTGCCCTTTGGATGACTGTAAGCTTTTTGATGTGGCCATTTGTGAGAGACCACGTCTCAGACATGGGTCATAATTGGCAACACACACTGGTCATAGACTTTCGCCTTGAGACACTGTGGTAAGTTGGACGAGAAGATACCACGCAGCTTCCCGAAAGCTGCCTAGATTCTCTCGGATTCGACGGTTGACCTATTTCTCGAAGTTGGGTCTACCCAACTGGATCGTTTATCCCAGGTAGACATAGTCATCCACAACTTCGAGTATAGAATCTCCGACCTTGATAGGAGTGGGTGTAACATGGGAATTCAACATAACCTTGGTTTTGTCCGTATTCATCTTTAGACCCACGCTTTTGGAAGCTCTACTGAGGTCATCGAGCATTGAACTGAGGTCCTCCATGGTTTCAGACATGACCACTATATCGTCGGCAAACCGAAGGTGAGAGATTTTCTCGCCATTAACGTTGATGCGTCTCCAGTCCAAAACCTTGAAGACATCCTCCAGTGCAGCGGTGAATAGTTTCGGAGATATGACGTCTCCCTGTCTCACTCCTCGCTGCAGAAGGATAGGTTTCGAGGTCTGATAATAAAGTCGAACTGACATGGTGGCGTTTTTGTACAAACACTTCAGCTCTTCGATATAACGTCGATTTGGCACCGTTAGAGAGACTGCAACACAGCCCAAGTCTCGATCGAATCGTAGGCATTCTCGTAGTCCACAAACGCTAAGCAGAGAGGCAGTTTGTACTCTTCGGTCTTCTGTATAACCTGCCGCAGCGTATGTATTTTGCATTTATTGTTAAAGCCTTTACGGAATCCGTATTGTTTGTGAGGCTGGAAATCGTCAAACCTGCGCGCGAGACGATTCGTGATAACTCTTGAAAACCACTTGTAGACATGGCTAAGAAGTGAGATGGGCCTATAGTTCTTCAGTAGTGCATTGTCACCCTTTTTGAAGAAGACCACCACCACACCCCCACCATGCCTGTGTCGTTTTCCTCTCGAGTATGACGGAATCAAACAAATTCTGAAGGACCTTAAGTATTGATTTTCCACCCGCCTTCAGGAGTTCGGCTGTAATTACGACATCACCCGGGGCCTTGTTGTTCTTAAACTGTTTAAGAACCATTCCAATCTCGTACAGGCTGACGTCCGGAATGTCTTCGGTATAGTGTCGGGTCATTCTGACTTTAGGGTCTTTTGCTAGATTCACGACGGGTTCACTGGTTGACGTGTACAACTGCCTATAGAATCTCTCAGAAGCTCCGGTTTGGCGGATACGAACCTGCCATCGTCAGTCTTCAGTTTCGTGAGATGGCTCTGCCCAATAGTCAGAGCTCTTGCAAAGACCTTGGAGCCCTTATTCCGCTCGATCGCGTCTTAAATACGCTCGGTATTAAAGCGGCGGAGATCGCTTTTTAAGGACTTTGAGATCCGTCTATTTAACTACCGGTATTTCAACGCATCGTTTGATGACTGCAGGATCATCTCACGCCTCTCCTTTATGACCTTGAGAGTAGGGTCAGAGAGCTTTTTGTTCATATCTGTACGGCTGGTCTAGAAAAACTTAGACCCAACTGTATGTACAGCTACCACGAAACCATTGGTGTATTCGTCCACGGGGCTCCCTAACCACTCGAAACGATTCTGGAGTTCGAGCTGAAATCTTTCGAGGTTTTGGATCTGGATCTGTGCTGTACGGAGCGTATATGTCATCAGTCGAGACCTTTCAAGCTTGATATTAATCTTCAATGTGCCTATCACCATGCGGTGATCGCTCCCGGTTTTCACCGAATTGATTACAGAGACATCATTGAACATTTGCTTCTTGATTGACATGATGAATCGATCCCGTTTTTAGTTTCACCATCGGGGCTTTGCCAGATCCACTTCCTATGCTCATGCTTTCTGAAGAAAGAGTTCATCATAAAGAAGCCCTCCTTCTCCATAAAAATGGCCAGTAGATGACCCCGGCGGTTCCGACGTCCAACTCGAAATTGCCCCACTTGCAGCTCATTCTCGTCTCGTTTGCCCAGTTTTGCGTTAAAGTCCTCCATGACAACGGTGAAGTGAATTCTGAAACCATGCATGGCTCTAGAGATATCCTCATACATGGTCTCTACCTCGTCTTCACGGTGTGCCGAGGTCGGGGCGTAGATCTGTATGACCTTCAGCGAATATCTCAAGGATATTCTAAGTATAAGGTACGCCACCCTGGTCGACACACTCACTATCTTTACCCACGACACTACCCTGGAATTGCCGGTCACCCTCTCGGAAATAGAGCAGGTTACCGGATTTAAGGATTATCGTGTACTCGAGGAAGAATTCAGATAACCCTATAATACTCCATCGTAACCTGCTCAATTTTTCCTCGAGTTCGGCTATCTTCTCGGCAGTCCGGAGTGTTCGCGTGTTATACGTTGCCAGGTCCTGTCGTCGGTGTTTATTGGGGTAGCCGAGTCCATTTCGGGGATTCGTCGCACCCCTTGCCACACCATCGCGTCGCCTCGACCGCTTCTGTAGTCGAGGGTAGACGGGCTGCCGGGCACTCGGAGCGTTTCTTTTTTTTTTATCAATAGGCTCGCGCTTGACCACTATCTCACCTAATGGTAAGCGATGATGTGGTCGACGGTGAAGCACGCTTGCCTAGAAGTAACCTATTCACTCTTGACTTAAAGACCCCTAGATTGTAGCTATCGGGAAACACAGACTCCGGCAGGGAATTCCACTCCTTAGCTGTATGCATTATGAAAGTGTCCCCCTGTCGTCGCGTGTCGTCGGCTGGCGCGTTATGGAGGAGGTGGAGACGTACTCTGACCACCGGTACATCCGGTTTGACGTCTCCGCCGAAACCTCGGCCGCGCCGGTCCGACAGAGCCCTTGTGGTCCGCGGTGGGTGCTTAAGCAGATGGACCGGGAGCTCCTCCTGGAAGCCACGACGGTACAGGCCTGGGTGCAAGCACCGGACAGGCCTGTCAACATCGACGTCGAGGCGGAGTGGTTCCGGGAGGCCATGTCGCAAATTTGCGACGCGGCAATGCCCCAAGTCCATCAAGGTCGTGCTAAGCGCCACGTGTACTGGTGGTCGCCGGAGATCGGCGACCGGAGATCGGCGCACTGCGCAACGCGTGCAATCACGCGCGCCGCCGGTACGACAGACACTGCAGGCGCCGCATCCGCCCGCCGGATGCGGAGGCCAGAGAGGCGGAGCTGTATGAGGGATACAGAGAGGCAAAACGCACCCTCCGAACGGAGATAAAGCGGGCCAAACTCGAGGCCCGCAACGTGTGGCTGGGGTCTCTGAACGCGGATCCGTGGGAGCGTCCGTACAAATTGGTACGGGACAAGCTTCGCCCCTGGGCTCCGCCGCTGACTCAGAGTCTCCGGCCCCAACTCGTGGAGGGTGTGGTAACCACTCTGTTCCCTGCGCGAGGGGAACACTCTCCCCCGCCCATGGCTCCGCCTCCGCTAGCGGTGTCTGACGCGGACCACAACAGCGACGACGACGACAATACTCCAGAGGTGACCGAGGTAGAGGTGAGAGTGGCGGTGCGAAGGCTGAGTGCCAAGAACACCGCCCCAGGACCCGACGGCTTGTCAGGGAAAGCCTGGGTCCTGGCCATGGAGGCTCTCGGGCCTCGACTAAGAAGGCTCTTCAGCGCATGTATGGAGAGGGGCCAGTTCCCACTTCGCTGGAAGATGGGGAAACTGGTCCTCATAGCGAAGCCAGGGGGGTCGAGAGATATCGTGCGGTGTTCCGCAGGGGTCGGTTCTGGGGCCACCCTTGTGGAACATCGGCTACGACTACGTGCTGCGCGGCGACCTCCCTGGCGGGGTCAGCGTGGTCTGCTACGCAGACGACACGCTGGTTCTGGCGCGGGGAGAGTCGCACCAGGCGGCGGTCGCTCTAGCGACACGCGGGGTTGCGATAGTCGTTGGTAGGATCCAGGAGTTGGGACTCGAGGTGGCGCTGCACAAGTCCGAGGCCATGTTCTTTCATGGCCCTCGGAATACGCCGCCACCAGACTCCCAGCTTACGGTAGGAGGAGTTCGCATCGGCGTCGGGTTGACGATGAAGTACCTGGGACTCGTTCTCGACAGCCGATGGAATTTCGGAGAACATTTCCGACGTTTGGCTCCCAAACTCAACCGGGCTGGGGCTGCTCTCAAGCGGCTCCTGCCCAACCTTGGGGGTCCAGACGCCTCCTGCCGGAGGCTCTACGCGGGGATCGTTCGGTCCATGGCCCTCTACGGGGCGCCGGTGTGGGCGCCGTCGCTGCAAAAGCGACCGGCGACCATACTGAACGGCTGCCAGAGGATCATGGCAATACGGATGGTGCGGGGTTACCGCACGATCTCCCGCGAAGCGGCGAGCCTTCTGGCTGGCCTACCACCGTGGGATCTGGAGGCAACAGTCCTTGCACACATGCACGACATGCGCGTGGAGATGCAACGCCGGGGTGAAAGTCCGCTGCCGCGACAGGTCGAGGTATGGCGGACAGAGCTCCGGCGGGATCGCACGGTGAAATGGCGTCAGCGACTATCGCAACCCAGTGCTGGGCACGCCACCATAATGGCGGTGAGTCCCCTCTTTGAGGCGTGGCTGGAAAGACCTCACGGCGTCCTTACCTTCCGCATGACGCAGGTCCTCACCGGACATGGCAAGTTCGGGAGGTTCCTGCATCGGATCCAAGCGGAAGCGACGCCCGGGTGCTGCCACTGTGCGGAACGCCCGGAGGACACGGTGGAGCACACAGTCGAGGTGTGCCCTGCTTGGGCGGAGCACCGCCGTGCCCTCGTGGGGGCGATCGGCGGCGGAGACCTCTCGCGCCGGGCCTTGGTTCAGGCCATGGTCCGGAGCGAGGAGGAGTGGCAGGCGGTCGCCTCCTTCTGCGAAGCAGTAATGCTAGCAAAGGAGGAGGCCGACCGCATCAGGCAACGGCGCCCTCGCCGCCGCCGCCGGGATCCCAATCCCGATATCCAGCCACCGTAGACGCGGGCTCGTGGACAGCGAGCCATGGGTAGCTCGCTGTCCGATCGTCCGGTAACTACCCGGACCGAGCCAAGGCGTCGACGGCGCGCACTGTTCCCGCGCGCCTCAAGGAGTTGTCAGCAAAGAGAGGGGCCCAGCTGGGTCGAAGCCTACCGGGGTTCGGGGTTATCCGAAAGGAAGCTAGAGCCCCGGTATGAAGGCTAGAAGGATCGGCGCGGGGTTTTTAGTCAGTACAAGTCTGACACTATCTCCCGCTCCACCCAAGAGCGGGATTTGTCATAAGATGATTTTCCCAGTCGACAAAAAAAAAAAAAAAAAAAGTGTCCCCAAAACGTTTTGTGCGTCTGGGTGGGATGTCCACTATGTACCGATGACGCATCGCCGTGCGTCTGGTTGTCCGATGATGTAACGGGCTGGGCGGAATTAAATCATGCAATTCCATCGCACACTCCCTGAAATGTAACCGATAATAAACCGACAAGCTGGCAACTCGGCGACGATGTTCAAGGCTCTGGCGTTTCGATTTGACCAGTGCTTCATTGCCGATGAGTCTCTTGGCCCGCTTTTCTTCCTTGTGCTATTCATTTTTCGTTTGGGTTTGCCATAATCGCCACGCTTGGCGGCGGGTTGGCGATCGCAGTCTATTGTTAAAGTGCACAGAGAACGCTGCTGCCCATTCCCATTTCTTAGTCGCTTTTTACGACACCCACGGGAAGATATGGGATGGTGAGATTCTTTATGTCGACACCATACGGAACCTTATTTATTTAAGGCACATCAATATCACAAACACAAACATGGACATATTTTTTTTTTTGGAGTCTATGAGTGGATTTGAGTCACGATATCGTTGAAAAAGAGTAAGAACAGTATTGGGCCCAAATGGGACCCTTGTGGTACTCCGGATGTGGCAATGTGTTTGTTAGAATCGTGTCCGGCAAAAAACACCACCTGCTCACGATTTTCGAGGGTTGATTCAAACCAACTCAGCAACGAACCACAAATACCACACTAGTTTGTGATCTACGTAGTCGAAGGCGCTAGCAAAATCAGTGTAGTCCGAATCAATCTGCTCGTTTCCATCGATTCCGTCCATAATAGGCGTGATGTATGCGACAAGGTTAGTCAAAACAGATTTGCCTTCATGAAAGCAGAGCTGCTCCACTCTTATCTGGGATTTGGTATGACTTGTTAGTACTGGACAGATGATACTTTCAAATATTATGGAAAAACATGACAGCATCGAAATAGGTTTGGTTCTTACCTTACCACTGTCACCCTTCTTAAAGACCGGAACTATCCGTGCCCGCTTCCCTTCAACAGGGAACGTGCCGCTTATGAGGGATTTGTAAAAAAATCGTTCAATGGGTACGACGGACGCGGCTCACATCTTTTAATGAAAAGAGGAGGGATTCCATCGGGCCCTGCTCCTTTATGAGGATCCAAGTTCTTCAATTTAGAAATGATATCTTCAGTTTATTCTGAGACATGTGCGGTTGCTGTTGAACGAACCGATGGATGGGCTGACGCTACAAAAAGAGGGCGCGGAAGTAGAAATAGAGTAAACATAGCTGAAGTGAGACGCGAATAAATTCCACCACTCAAGGAATGGTGCTTGTCATCGTTGTGCATTTCTGAAGGTAATGTACTTAACGACGACTTTTTATTTTTACTAAATGTCCAGAACGTCGCGGGATTATTTTTTAGGCTGTTCTCAACGGTGTTCACAGTATTAAAATAGCAGTTACGCAACAATGTATCGCAGTTTTTGTCTAACGCTTTTGTATTCAAGCCTTCTCCTCTTCCGAATCCTCAGGATAAGGATTTTTATACTTACGATATTTATGTCGAAACTTATCTTTCTCCTTCAAAATACTTACCAGATCACGTGTGAACCAGATGGGTTACCGGTCACTGCAAGTCCTGCGTTTGGGTACATGTTCGCTGATAATATAATCTACTATAAAAGTTTGAGACCATTTGATCAACGCTCAATGGACCATCGAAACATTCAGACCACCCCACATTACCCAGCTCGGAAAAGATGCAGCTATAATTGGCTTTGTAAAAGTTGTAGTCCGAGCGAGGCGTGCATTTAAGTGACGACTGAGGCTAATTTCTAAGATGACTTCAAGCGGAGGCTGATAGAGGTCAACTTTACTAATGGCGTCAGGTTTTGAAACTGTACAGTTTTGATTTGTTAAAATTAAGTCTTAAATATTATTTATATGGTTGGCTATCGAGTTTTTTTGTTGTAACCTTAGGGTTGTTAGCAACGAGATAAGATCAATTAGTGCAAATCCCAAACGACTATTAGGGCGCCTTCAAATTAGAGGCGTGAGTAAGCGCTGCACTGTGGTGTGCTAGCCGCGCCACTGTTAATTTTCATACCATTTCTAGGAGCACAGATTGCAGCGCCACTACCGTGACACACACGGCGCTGCCTGTTCTAAACAAATGTAATCGTTGCGATTAATTTTTTTTTTTTTTACAAGTCACTTTCACAATGTGTATTTTGATTGATTCGGAGGGCAGAATCTGGCCATATCCTTTCACAGACACGGATCGGATGTAGTGCGTAACCGGTTACAGTGACCACACTTTAAAATACCACCATCTCACGATATGAAAGATCATATATAGTTAACCAGCTGTTTATTCTACAAACTGCTCATCGTGAAAACTTAAGTGAGTGAACATGAAGGAATTGTCATTCGACCTTGATTGTACGGATTGACATCTCGGTACATTTTAACTAAGTTTTCACGGTGAGATTTCTATAGCAGTATAGCACAGTAGGAAATAAAATCACGTAATTATTGCCTTTTCTTTCTCCAACAGTCAGTCAATCAGAGAGCTGCACGACGCCACTCGGAAGAACAAGTGTCTGCGTCTCCCTATATAAATGCCCGACCCTCCACAAAGCCTCAGAGCAGCGGCCATTGTCCAACAGTGTGGTCAGCTTCTTGACAAAATCACACTGCGGCTTTGAGGGGCATGTTCCCACAGTGTGCTGCGGGCCACTGCCCACAGACCAGGAGGGATCACAAACGCCAAGGCCTACGGTAAGAGATGATACTTGGTAGATGATTTATTTACGAAAAACTTAAGGCGCATATACCCAGCTACGAAAATTGTGGTTACAGCTAATCTCGTTCTCATTTACTACGAGAAAAATATTATTGAACCGTTTGTTCCCATCAAAAGCAGATCAATTCTCACTAGTAATGATTCAACAGAATTTAATCAGACCCATAATTATGTAGTTGCAATTTGGACTTGCTTGATTTGCTAGCAAATTTCATATTGTACCTGCATCAAACTTCCAAAAACATATTCAACAGCAACGACCAACCCAGGCTCCAACCCAAAGTAGCAGTGCGTACAATCAAGAAGACTCTTCACCAGCTCCGAGGGACCAATGTGGAGTTGACACGTTGACTCCGTACACAATGTCTACGCTGGAAGACAGGGTGTACGGAGGAATATTCACGGACTTGGCTGAATTCCCCTGGATGGCACTGTTGGGATATAGGGCTCGTAAGTAAATGCAATTAAATAAATAAAAATGGGATATAAAGTTAAATACTTAGCATTATTGTGTATTTTTGGAGCCCTTTTTTATAAAATGATAGCTCCCAATCAAATGACTGATTCCTAGGTGTTTTTTACATTCATAGTTTAACTCTGGTTGAGTTACGATTAAGAATCTTTATTTCTCAAAAGAATTACACTTACATGAGAAACTTGCATATCTAAACGATTTAAAGTATGTTGAGCGTAAGTTATTAAAGGACAAAAGTAACATAGTATATGTTTACAGATTGGTAGTTAATCCTTTTCACATGGTGTCTTTTATGCTGTGCATAGTAAGCATATCAGAAGCAATAGAAGATAGGATTGAGCACAGGGACGCATTGTCCTAGCGTCCTTTATCAAGAATGCAACATTCGAGTACACTACAAATCTATACTTGATAAGTACCTAACTGAAGGAACTGTAAGAATGTGTATATAATCCCCGGCATGTAGGTTGGCAAGGTTTTGGCATAGTGCGGGTAAGTTAGCGCATAGTGCACGAACCCAGTGGATACTGATGTCGATAACCTAAGTAACGTGATTTTTATGCGTAGATTTATGATGATGATATGAAAATTTCTATCTGTGCAGGCAACGGAACAATTTCATACGAGTGTGGAGGAATGTTGATCAACCATAGATACGTACTGACTGCTGCCCACTGCATCACGGGAGCTATTGAAAAGAAAAAAGGGCCTTTGTAAGTAATTTATTAGTTTCGTTTTTAATAGCGAACCATTAACTGCAATTAAAGTAAGTGTCCATTAACATAAGGAAGAGGTAAGGACTGAGAGTCGACCCTTGGTGCAAGCCGACTGCCACACTGAAGCAGCCAGTAATGCCCACTGTAGACTGGGTCTGCATCGATATTTGCAAAGGTATTTATCACGAATCACAGTGTAGTGTCCAAGAGAGAGTTTGTGTTCATAAGTTAAGTAAGAGTTAGGTATTGTATGACAAAATATGGGTAAGTAAAAAATAAAACAGACAAATTACAAAGAAAAGTGCACTTATCAGGAAATGATGTGCAAAATATAGTCAAATACCCATTTTCAGCTTCGCTTTACTTTCGATTTTAATTTTTAGGTTATTTTCTCTCTCGCGAACAAAGACAATCCCCCGTGAGGTCCAAAAAAAGACAAAATCATGTTCTTTTGACAATGCTCTAGCCAAAAAGCATATTTTCAGGGACTTCTGTGTAAGGGTTTCAGCGACAAAGATTGGTTTGATGGGACCTGGTAGACTAAAATGAGACGTATTTTAGTCTACCAGTTACCACTATATACAGACAGTGGCTGAATACGGTCAACCATTATTATAAGGGTCAACCGTACGGTGTCCTTAGCTGTTAAATCTCCAGCTCCTGCTATCTGTCCTATGTTTTGTAGTATGTAATCGCGCAGACAGATAGACCTGCACCTGTAGCCAAGTTGTCAATCTGCAATCGATAACGCTAGTAGACAACGAATCAATGCATGGGAATTACAAATCTAAACGCCTACATCCGCTTTAGTGCCGTAAAACGGTAACTTTCTAAAGTATACTCCTTATTAACGTCTAGGTTAAAAGGTTAGAAAAAAAATACATATTTATTATTGTTTCATGTACATTATTTTTTAAACATGGTTATTTCGTATTAAGTGTCGCGTATTAAGTAATCAAATATTTTTTTGCAAACAAAACTGTTCAAAAGGAGGTTCAATATTAATATTTTGGCATCGAACGGGCGCACGGCCAGTACTGCTTTTACATCGGGGCGTATAAATCGCCTTAAGACACGTGGCCAGACCATATAAATAGTAGGCGTTAACGATTGTAGAAGGAGATTCGATACGAATTGTTTGTAACTTGGCTAAGTGGGCAGAGATGTAGTAGCAAGGTCCGCGGCCATGGCCTGCAGGCGTGCTTACGGGCAAGTCTGACTAGTGAACTCCACTCATAGAGCAAACAGAGGCTGATATACTCATACATTTAGCACGGAAAACATACTAAATCTATGTTCATACTAAAGTCACAATATAAAAGTCCGTTGACGTTACTCATTTTACGTACCGCGATAACTTTCTACGTAAGAAATTGAAAAATCAAATTCATAATCCTAATTAATTACTATGTTACCCATAACACACATTACTATGTTACTCACTATTACAACGAGTATAATTCGCAAGCAACAAGTTTAATTATTATTAAGTATTTTTATAGCTGTCAAAACGGGCCTTTTATTTTTTGACAACTTTACTACGGCGACCCTAATAATTATATTAATTTTTACCTTCCTATTCTTTTTAGAACAACAGTCCGCCTAGGAGAATACGACACCGAGAACGACGTGGACTGCGTCGACTCTGTCTGTGCTGACCCTCCACAAGAGATCTCGGTGGCGACTGCAGTTGCTCACCCTGGATACTCCGGCACGAACAAAAACAAGAAAGATGATATCGGTATCGTGAGGATGGCAAAGAGGGCTGATTATACTCGTAATTATCCTTTATTTCATCTTTTAACCGACTTCCCAAAAAGGAGAAGATTCTCAATTCGGATATTTATATTTTTTATTTTTTTCGGGCATAACTCCGTCATATATAAACGGATTAGCATAATGTTTTTTTTGTTCGAAATAAATTTATTTCGAAATGGATCATTTTAAATTTGATCAATCTGATGAAGAACTTAGGAGATATACAACAGAACTCTTCAATAAACAACGGTAAATCTCTCGGGATTGCTGCAATCGCATGTCTATTTACGCCATTTAATAACATAATCACGCGGGTTCGCTCTAAAGGGGCACGCAAATATCTACAG
This sequence comes from Orthosia gracilis, assembly GCA_947562075.1. Classification (NCBI taxonomy): domain Eukaryota; kingdom Metazoa; phylum Arthropoda; class Insecta; order Lepidoptera; family Noctuidae; genus Orthosia; species Orthosia gracilis. The sequence goes on from OX387266.1 coordinate 34,792,539, forward strand.
GTCATCCTGGTACACTCTCATTTCACCGGTTATGTTAGTTTATTGTTATTCGGGTAATCTTCAAATTCAGGCATAACTTTGGGCATTATAGATACCTTACTATTGAACTTGCTCATTAAGCTTGCTTATTAAGTGCCACAACTAAAAAGTGAATAAAAAGGTTGTATTTTTTAGTAAAAAAATGTAAGTCTAATGAACGTTGCTGAGTTAATAGATAATATAGGCATTGTGCTGGAGCAAGATCTTCGTATCAGAAAGGGTTTATAGACGATTCAAGAAGGTGAGAACATTTTTAAACTTCTAGTGTCTTTTGTACTTTGGCAATGCATTCGAATATTTATGTTCACGAAGTTCGTTTACATATCAATGTTAAACATATCATGTCAGAAACGACTGGCTTAGCCTAGTAGAAACCAGTATAAGATCATATCTGCAACTTTTACTTAGCAATTTTGCGCGCTTGAGTCTTGCCAAAGTTTGTTATGATGTTAAAGTACTTAACTAGTTCATGATCTTTCTCTTGTCTTCTTATACTTCTTTATTTGAAGCAGCAAAGCTTGTATTATTCTTTCATGCTTCTGCATTAATCGTCATATCAGTTGACACTCCTTTTCTAGCTATATTAAATTTCACAGAGTTCATGCATCGTTTCTTTGGTTTCCGCCAACTTTTGTAACTATCCACATTCATTTTCAAAATATTCTACACAACTTTTCCTTCGTTTCTCCGTATCTTATGCCCATACCATGACTACGAAATTGTTAACATCTTACCGGTTATCGGTGCCACTTTTAGACTTCCTTCTATATGAACCTGCCCCTTCTTCGCACAGGACAAACTATATACACAAACCTATCTCGTGTATTGTTCTTTCCATTAGCGAAAACCGTGTCAAAATCTGTTTCGTGTCTTAGAAGAAGTAAGCCAAAAACAGACGGAAGCAGACAGCAACTTTGGATTATACTACTTCGAGGTTGGGGAAGATATCTATAAAGTTTGATAAGTCATGTCCTTTTTATCTGGTGATTGTTTGATATAGCTATATTTTTTTTTTTTCGCAGACTACATCCAGCCCATCTGCCTTGTAGACAACAGGGATCGTTTGGAAACCGGTAACGATGTCTACGTAGCAGGCTGGGGAGCAACCCTGAAGGGTACGTCCAAAATTACTATCGTTTTTACTACCTTCCATCTCGGACTGTTTCTACGAATAATGAGCTTATATTCAATTGTCTAATACAATTGTCAATTATAAATTGTCTGATATTGGGCTTTACGTATAATTTAAATGCAAGGTTGATTTAATGTAAAAGGCTATTTTTGGTTGTTTTGTTGTTATGTTATGACTAAGAATTATTTGAAACGTTGATTTGGTTTTGTTATATAAAAACAACGTCAAAGGCGTCAATCAAGTTCAGATTTTAATTTTGTTTTTGTGATTTTGAATTCACTGTTTGCTGTCGTGAAAGCTTAGGTTCGATGCCTTGGTCAAACTATTTTTCGTTTGGGTTTTTCTTATAAAAAAAATCTTAGGAAATTAAACACACTGCCCCGGGGGTTTTAATTGACCTTAACAAATTATTATCGTTGCCTATTGATTAAGATATGACCTAACTTGTCATTGGGAAAACCGTCTTCGAGTACCATGCATCCGTTTAGGGAATAATATAAATGATATTATTATATTCTTCTATGAAATAATACCGGGAAAATGTTGTAAACAAGGTTTTCTCTTTAGTCTTGTGTTATCAATCACGTGCACCGATTGAATCAAGGTCTCAACGGTTGGGAGCATTGCGTAAATATTTCAATAACTTGTTAGGAATGTTTTAAGATATGTGTACAAAGAAAGATCTGCATATAATTTTTTTGTAAAAAAAAGACAGCTAAATATAAAATTGTGTTTGAATAAACACACTGTATAGGTAAATTGCTAGAATATAGTAAGCAATATTGATTCTGTAGTGAACGAATAACTTACTTATAGCTTTGTGTTAACTTTAAAACTGACGCAACAAATAAGGTATTTTTTTTATATAAAGTCATTCTTGCACGTGTCAAAGTAACTATAGATAGTTCAACTCATCTGTGCGCGCGGCGCCATGTGTGCATACAGCTTGAATTTGTGTGGCAGTGACGGACGCGGCAGTCATCGTCCGAGCAACATGTGTGTTAAAGCTGTATAATTACTGCGCACGCACACATAGTGCCGCGCGCACAGATGAGTTGAACTATCTATAGCATAAAGTTAAGGTCAGATAGAAAGTCTCTCCATGTAACGTGTTGGTATTCAGTGCATCCGTTTAGACTGAAATGTGACCCCTACAAAGTCGTGAAAAGGTTAGGAATCTTATAAACACCATCAAAGCAAACAGTTCGATTTTGTCACTGGCCTGTCTCATAGCCTTCCAACGTTCTGTGAATTTTACCATCTCCGGCCAATCAGTCAAAGAAGAGACCAAATCGTCACGCCAGCGTTTCTTAGGCCTGAGGCTCTAGACAAATATCACTTTAGCCTCGCAGACGTTCTAATATTAATACATTTTATTTACAGAAAGGAAAAGCCCCATCAAACTGAAGCTTCGTCTTCCGATCCTCGACAAGGCCGACTGCGTCAGCTTATATAGGACTTTTAATGTAGTTATAGGAGAAAAACAGCTTTGTGCTGGAGGAGTCTTCGTTGAAGACGCTTGTATGGGAGATTCAGGTGGACCTCTGATGAAGAGGAGACCTGAAGGCATCTGGGAGGCTGTTGGAGTGATTTCCGGCGGCTACGGGTGTGGAGGAGACGGTTGGCCGGGAGTCTACATCTCAGTTGCCAAATACACCGACTGGATAAAAAATACGCTTGAAACCACAAATGTCTAATATAAATAAAATACAAATAAAAAGCCTGTTATTTTCTGCTTTTTTTTTAGTAATTCTTAAATTAGATTTATAATTTTGAACAGGAACCCCTCTCGAGATTGTCACTTATCTCGGTCTTGAGCAATATGATACAGTTTGATCCGGCTATATTCTTGATGTCGTCTCCTCAGCGTGAATGAGATCTTCCTTTGTGGCGTTTTCCCTGAAGGCCTTTATAATTGTGACCGCTTTGGTCCATCTATGGTCTTTAAGGCGCGCCACATGGCCAGTCCATCTCCAATTTAACTTTTGAGCGTGGCTAAGAGCATCGATTGCTTTTATCTTTGAACTAATATTTGTGTGTCTTATCTTACGTATTTTCTTTATGTTTAACATACTGCGTTCCATTCCTCTCTGGAATGTGGTCATTTTGTTTCTTATTTTATTTGTGAATTTCCATGTTTCGCATGGGATAAGTCATAAGTCATTTATTCATTTGTTTAACATAGGTACAATAATAATGGTGTATACATGTAATAAAGAGTGCGCTATATTATGCCAGAGGGCGTAAAAATGTTTGTAAGTATGTAATTTAAAAATAAAATAAAAATAAGCCAGCTAAATGTCAATAATTAAATAAAATAAGCCTGGACAATAAAACAACAATTATAAAGAAATGCATAATACAAATTAATATAAATCAATGTCAATGTAAATATCAATAGAAATCAATGTCAATAAAATGAGAAAATATAATAACAGTAGCAATAACATAAAAAACAAAAATGTCAATACAGTACATGTCAAGACTCAGACTGTAATACAGGTAATAAGACAATGTCAATACAGCTACAAATGTCAATATACAATTCTAATGTCAATATACAATACCGATATCAATATGCAATTCTAATGTCAATATGTAAAATTATTTATAAGCACAAACAGTCATGTATTTCATTAGCATGTCAACATTCTGTCATTAGATTTTTGTCTGTTAAAAATTCTGAAATACTGTAATATGCTTTGCTCACCAGTAAGGATTTCTGTAGTTTCTTAAATAAGCTCACGTTCAATTCTTTGATTGACTTTGGTAAGTGGTTAAATATGACTGGCGCCATGCAAAATACACTTTTATACATTAATGCTTTGTGGGACCTTCTTACGCATAAGCTACTGTTATCTCTTCGACTTCGGTTATTAATATCCGACATTTTTTAAACAACTTAGGATTGGTCTTAACAAATACAGCAACTTCAAAAACATATAAGGATGGAAGAGTCAATATTTTAAATTTAATAAATAATGGTTCACATGTATCTATGACCTGTAATCAAATACAAACGTAGTCTAGCGATTACTCCACTGTTTGACGATGCACGTTCAAAATAAAAAATGATATCAATTTGTCTCATCATTATCTAGCCCTGTATGGAAACAAAAAAGTAAAAATATTTGAAAGTTATGAGCGTCGAAAGTTCCATATTTCAACACTAATTTTAACGCATCTTTGGGCGGAAATAAATACCATAAGAAGAAGGAAAATTGCAAAACGGCCTCCATAAAGGGATATATTAGTAATTCAACAATGCAAATTATTTTATTTTGAAAATATACAAATATTCGTTTTTTCATGATATCTAGACTCCCAAAGGTCTGTTTATAAAATTTCGCGCGCTCGTTTTCGTCCTAAATATAAATATATAATTTATATCTATTTCGATATAAATTTGCAAAAGTGCTCATTCGTACGCGAACTAGCTTCTTACTGCTCATCACAGCATCTTTCTCTTTCGCACATGTTGTCGGATTAGATAGCATGCATTTTAACCTCGCGCACAAAATAGTTCGTGCCGTCGACTAGGGGAACCTTAAGACAACTTATATAATTATAATAGCTGCCGCCCGCATGGTATTAGTACTTCACCCAATATCTTTATTAATTATAACTTATGTGTTATTCTGATTTATCTATACTAATACTAATAATATTATAAAGAGGAAAGATTTGTATTTTTGTACGTAACGAATAAACTTAAAAACTACCACACCGATTTCAAAAATTCTATCACCGTTTGAGAAGCTACACTAGCCCCGGGTGACATAGGCTACTTTTCATCCCTGTATTCCCACGAGCACTACGTGAATGAAACCGCGAGGCATCCGTTAGTAAGCTATATTTCTGTAAAGTTTCCTCAAAATCTGTTTTTTTATTTTTTGCGTGAAAGAATAACAAACATCCGTCCATACATCCATCCTCACAAACTTTCACGTTTATAGTAGTAGTAAGATATATGAGCTATGAAAAAATAAGAACCCAATTTTCTATCAAACAAGAACTTTAAAACGAAGTCCAAAAATGCGCAGCACAATTTTTAGAACAAACAGCAAATATCCCGGCTTAGAGTTCTACTAGAAACCTCGATATCGCTAACACTAGCAGTCTGGTCCACGGAATTATTTACCTAAGCTTTTGAGACAGTCCAAGGGGCTACAATCTTTGGAACCACGAGCCACGATCGCCAATTTATCATGCCATCTTTGAACTTCGAAGCCGGAGGGTTATTTGTACATTTTTGCGGTAACAATTCTTACTCTGCAAATTTTGTTTGTTCGTTTTGAGTGTAATTTAGTGTTCTCTTTTTTGATGTGGGATAAAAACAGTGTGTAAGGGGGTTTTAAATCCTTTTTAATGTGATTTTATTTGGTGTGATTTAGTTAGATGAGAGGTAGGTATTTAACCTAGATACAATTTGAATTGTGTTAAATTAGTATTTTTAATTAATTAGACTGTTTGACTTGTGCAGTCACTTAATTGAAGATGTTAACGTTACGACCACCTTTATTTCAGTGGTCTCAACAGCAAGAGCATTCATACATTTAGGTACATCCATCCACACAAAATCCAATCAAATCAAATTATTGAGTTTTTGCATATCACGGGTTTGTAAGACGTTACAGGAGGTAAATAATAATTATTATAGAACAGGTGCTCACGACCAAATTTTTAGTCTTATCGTTTTACGGCCAAAACCGGATACAATCAATACATTTGGTTATTCAGATTTCTAAAACACTAATTACAGAAATTTGCCGCGTCACGTCTCACCTGATTGCTTTTTCAAATTTCATCAACAAAAAATTACCGAGGGATTTCATAGCAATCTGTCTGATTTTTTAGAATGTAGTTGAGGTATAGATTTTAGATACCAATTACACAATTTTCGGACACCAGTAGTGTCACACGTACCCACGAAACCATTTGAGAAAATTAAAAACTGGCCAAGTGCGAGTTGGACTCGCGTACCGAGGGTTCCGTACAAACCACAGCTTAAAGTTATTATAGACCTGAGTATTTGATAAGAATTTCAATTTAATACCTCTACGCGTTCACGAGGAAAGTGGTAGTAAAATTAAAATTGTTAATATAATTTTTATTACTTATACGATGTAACTAAAAATTTACGGTTTTCGTAATTATTTGTTTATCTATGCTAATATATATAATAAGACGTTGCTTCGTACCAAATTTCAAGATTCTGAGTTCACGAAAAGTACCCTGTAGGTTTTGATTCCCTTGCGAGTGTCGAAAATTTGCGGAAATTTGCGGCATAAACGGCTGTATCTTTTGATTGCGTTGGCTTAGAAGTTTGATTTTTTCACAGCATTAACAGGGAAAAAGGGTCTTGACTGACATACAGACGGACGGAAGGACAACAAAGTGATCCTATAAGGGTTCCGTTTTTTCCTTTCGAGGTACGGAACCCTAAAAATGAGGTAAAAAAATAACCCATTTTGAAAATCATGGTTTCAAGTGAACACTGGTTAGTTGATGAGAATAAATCATGTTTCAGAAGAAAGTGTGAGCTATCTATGTGTTGAAAGCATTTTGAAGCGATTTCGTAACATTCTCCGGGAGGCCATGGTTTGAATCTGTCTTTGAAGGCAGCCTCCGAGTGGGGCGATGCCAATCTGGTCAAGTTCAACGCTGCTAAAGACCCAGGCGTGTCTTTTTTCCGCTAAAAGGAGACAATTCCACCCGGCTCCTTCTTTCCGTGATGTGACCGTGTCGATAACAGACCATCTTGAGCTTCTTGGTCCATTCATTGAGGCAAAAGCTCAACTGGCTGCCAAAAAGTTGGGGATCCTTGCAAAAGTGAGACGGTGCTTCACGCCAATGAGATACTGGTGAATCAATCAATCAATCGGCAATGAGATACTGGTGACTAGACAGAGCCTTGAACATCGGGAAAAATATTCCTTTTTGAGAGCTTTCGTTGCGTGCGCTGCGTAAGCGGTTTAAGTTACGCAACAATCATGTATGTAGTGTAGGTAGAGTAAATGGGTAGGTAGGTAGCCAGTTGACGGGAGCGAAGCCGCGTGATACAACTAGTCTATGTATAAAATTGTTATGTATTAAAAATTGTGCTGCATTTTAATGTTTGTTAAAAAATATAAACCATTCAGGTAAGTAATTTAAATATTTTTTTATTAAATAGAGCAGGATCATGATCTCGCTACCCTTGCTTAATTCACCCAGTTGTTTCTTTTAAGTCTAATTCTTAGGGTATTAGATCTAATAACGGAGTGGCAGCCAGACTTGCCTTGAGGATCTTCACGATCGTAGCGCTCTCCCTCAAGACCATGCCACCTTGCCGCCTCTGAGAGTGGAGGCAAGGTAGGCCTGTCCAGGCTTGTCGTACTATGACGGGGCAAAACCAGTCATATACATCTGTCCCTTACGCACACTGGCAATAACCTTGCTCTAAGAGGTTATGGTCACCCCTCTATATCTACGCTACCAAGCAAGTTAAGCAAGTCGTTGTGCAACCGCAAAAGCGTAAATACAGAACCCTCCCCAATGTATTTTAAACCTACACTACATCATTGTTTAATTTACAACACTTTACTTACTATTTACTTTACGTAAGCAGCTAAAAATATTTTGGAAGCTATTGCAAAATAAAAATTTGGGACCGCTGGTATGCATTACAAAATTATAATAATTACAATTTACACGTGTTATTTTTTTATTGACTAAGTAATTTTTATAACCGACTTCAAAACGGAGGGGTTCTCAATTCGACTGTTTGTTTTTGTATGTTTGTTACGCGATTGCTCCACCAATTATGAACCGATTTTGATTATTCTTTTTTATTTGAAAGCTGGTGTTTCTCTTTTCGTCTTATTTACTTTGATAAACATCTGACGAGTAGTTTTTGTTCCTTAAGAATGTGTATATTCATCGTAATATAAGATACCAAAACAAAAAACCGATCAAGTGCGAGTCGAACTCGTGCGCTGAGGGTTCCGTACCTACCCATTATACCGCCATAATAAAATTGGTATAATATTTATTGGTGGCTAAGTTTTAATGTGTGTGTGTGTGTGCTGTAATGGTTGAGTTGATAACGTGTAGTACAGGGTATAAAAATCCAGGTCCTGAGTCAACACGATAAAAATATATGGGCAAATTTAGATTTTCGCGAAAACTTATGAGTACCAAAAATGTACCTTAATTTTCAACTTTTTTATTTTTTTGAATTTTTCCTTTATTTATGCTGTAAAGTATTGTGATTTCGTGACATGTTGACTCAGGAACTTGATTTTCATACACCTAATAGGGAGATAGACTTCAGTATCTGGTATAAATCTAAACTCGGTCCACCCGTTCCTGAGAAAATCGGTGATGACACACGGACTGACAGACGGACAGACGGACAAGAGAGTGATCTTATAAGGGTTCCTTTTTTACCTTTTGAGGTACGGAACCCTAAAAATAGAAAAATAAACAACATTTTAACAAAAAAAAATAACCAACTTCCGAGCGAAAATAACTTTCCTTTCGGAAGTCGGTGTCAAAAACGAAAAAAATAGGTCCTAAAGACACCAACTTCCAAATAAAAGAAGTCTTTATTTTTTAACCTTGATCCCTCTAGCTAAGGACGGAAGAATTTTAATGGCAGATTCAGAAATTTTCTACTTTAACTTTCTCAATCCACCATTAAAACCCTATTTTCTCTACCATAACGCCCAATTATCACTCCAATCAGAGTTTTCCAACATAGCCTATATTTAGTAAAAATAATGAACTATTTCATCTCCTCACAGATGTATAATCAAATGCTGTGCAACGGAACTGGGGACCCAACGCGATTAGCAGACGAGACCTGAAAGTTAATGTTGTTAATAGCTAACTGAATTGCAAGGAGGAAATTGCGTCCCACTTGGGATAGAATTTGGTTGATTGGGCACTGGGTTAGAGATCCTGCAATGATGGCGTAGGTATATATATTTTTCTTGGAGGAGAGGAATTAAGGGTAGTATTCATTAAGAGAGAAAATAAAGACATCGTCGAAAAATGCGTCGATGAAAATGTAATTATGAAATCATCTAAATAAAAAGAAATATGAAACAATGGTTTATTTTTTTATTTCTATCTACTTTTGTAGTAGTCCTTTACACTGACTTTACACAACAATTACCAATACATTACAAAGTAAAACTGAATAAATCTATTTGAAATATGATAGCTTATTTCATAGAGATCCTAAAAACATAAGTTTCATACATGGTTCCCATACAAAAATGTTCGAGAAATCGTCGTTTTACTGACACCGCGCCCATAGCGCAAAATGGCGCTGGGGTACTAGGACATTTGGCCGATGTTCGGCGCGCGGTGGGTTGGACAACCGAGGGTATGTTTCCGAAATCCCAAATGCAGGTACTGAGCTATCCATTAGGATATAATTGTAGCATTTCACTTTTAATAAATACTTCTTTTGGGATTTGACTTGTTATTCAAATCCTAGTAAGACCTAGGCCCAGTTTTTTAACTTTTAATTAAAAGTTAGTTAACAGTTATTTATTACCCTAAAAGGTGACATAAATCGACCATTTGTTATGTTAAAAAAATATTAGTTAATGCACCATTCTACAACTACGCCAAATCTGCTAAATTCCTCAAAAACTTAACTAAACTTAATCAAATGGTAAACTGTAGGGCCATAATATCAATTCTCTTTGACGTTTACACATTTAGAGCGGAACTGTTGACGCGTATGTCAGCGATAAGAATTCTGTCGATACATGAATCGATTCAATGTATAAATATAAAAAAATATGTCGGTAGATAGGTATGTCTAAACGAATAAATAAGAATTATTTGTTGTATATAGTAAATAGAACGATAAGGGAATACTTAAGCTTGCATGGTATTGTATCCGTTCTCTTTGATGCGGTCAGCATAGGACTGGTCGTTGTAACAAAACTTGCCATAACTAGCAAGTGACATCTTTAGGCTGCAAGGATACTGATGAAAAACTTAATAGAATCTTAATATCCTCTCATTATTAACTATTCAATATAAATATTAAGTAATTTTTAACTTTAAAAACTTCATAATCATATTCAGCCTATTAATTTTCCCACTGTCGGGATACAGGCCTGCTCTCTATGAGAGAGGCGATAGGCCGTAATCCACCACGCGGACCCAGTGCGGGTTGGCGGATGTCTTCGAATTTTTGGTTCTAGGACATTCCGGTTTCCTCACGATGTTTTTGTTCACCGTTTCTAGAGCAGTGGTGATGAAATAATTTACACACAGTAAGCGCCTGCCTAAAAACTTACTTGCCTCTTATTTGTAAACGTGATAAGTGGGATGTTACCTTCTCGAACCCTTTTAATTGGAATTTCCAAAATTCATTTTAAACAAAACTTCCAAAAAAATATGATGAATTAGGTATACCTAAGTAAGTCTTCTTTTCCTTTAATCAGGTGAGTGTTAGGTATGAATCATTTTATTGACTTTACTCCAATTTATTTGGTGTCATCGCAACTTGCCTTTTTTTGGCATACCGTACATCACTAAATGGCGGACCGCGGTCCGTATCCGGACCGCAGACCTATTTTGTGTGGACCATGCTAACCGATGAAGATGTCCAAGATTTAATGACAATAGGCACCAACTTTCGTTCAAACTTTGGCGGAAAGTTCCAGAAAAAAATGTCATTTTGCACATCAAAATTTGAAAAAAAGTCTTTAAAATATATTCAGGGTTCCTTTATGGCGGGATGGGAGGGTAGGTGATCTTAAACCTTACGGACCGCGACAGTCATATTATTTTATACAACGGAACCCAAATGAAACCAATTGGTGACCCCTGCCATACATCTTTATTGGCAGTCGTCTTCGACTATTTCTAGACATAATTATGAGGATACAAAAATAATTATCACTTCTTCTCGTATCGATAAACTCAATTTTTGTCTGATTATTATGTAGCTTATAGTTCAGATCCTGAAAGGTGAAGGTAGCTGGGCACGAAGGGCAGACAAGGAGATGATGCATATCTTGCGTGGGGGCCCACAATGGCACTGTGTTTGAGATGGGTCTATGAGACTTCATTTGGCCAGGTTTTTTTACAGCAACCAACCTGGGCCTGCAATCGGTTTAAAGGTTTTAACTGCAGATCGTGTCCAGGGGACAGATGCTCTGCCCTCTGGCATGGCCGATAAAGTATGGATGTATGATAATGTATGGATGGCAGGGTGTGTGTTTTTGCACAGCTTACATCTCTCGTTAAATGCACTGGCTTCCGAGGAGGATGTATGTCTCAGGCAGCTTTTGTGGCCTTTTAGGCATGTAGTTTGCAGTTGATATTCAAATAGTGGGTGGTGACAGTCTCGTGTCATATCTGGCCCGAAGAACCGATAGTCTGACTTTGGACATCTTGTTTAATTCATATGGGAGGTATCACCTATCAAACAATGTTCCAGTGTTAAATAAGTATGTGAAGTGTAATATTAGAAGAGGAAAGAACAAACCCTTCCAACCACACATGGCCCTTCCAAAATCTTGTCTTATGGGCCGAATCTCAAGGAGCCGGCTGGGGACATAGCCCGCCTAAACAGGAGCCCTATCACTGCAGACGCTTCTTGACTCCTTTTCAAGTTATCTCATCTTGAAGTTCTAGGCAAGCATCATTCGACGGTAGCGATAGCGATGGTCAAAATGACAAAATATCACGTGACATTTCGATAGCCTTTGACATTTCCACACATTTTTGTCATTTTTCCAAATGCTATCGCCACGCTTTCGGTGATAGAATGTTACTTAGTTACTTACTTTATCACACAGAGGCCCTGTGTGATGAGTGAAAATACATTTACATATTTGTTTTTATATGGTAGTCTAATGAATTGTTCATAGAACCATTAACAAAAACAAAACATAATTGTACCAACTACAACGAACTTTGCACAAAAAGGTATGCACAGCACTTACGTACTTTGGATAATTATAATTATTATTTGGCATTAGTCTCATGTCTAATAGGCAAAATAAGAAAAAGAAAAAAGAGAGCAAATGCATGGAAGGAATCCGTGGAAGATAATATAAACTCAGAAATGACGAATGACGTAGTACGAGAAAAGGCTGTTATGCGCCTACCTCAAATAAAATGGGATAAGAGCACAGCATAATGATATATTTACCACTGCTACCTACATAGAGTTTAGCCTTGTGTGTCGAATACACAAAACAAAAAAGTTTAAACCTTTCAATATAGCCGAAAAACTCATAAAATTGAGTAGTTTTCTTATAAAAAAAACGGTGAACAGAAAAGAACCTGACTACATCAACTTTTTTGTATGATTTGGCATCGGCAGGTACAATTATATATTATTTTGAACACACGGGTAAATCCGTGAGTCATGCCAGACTATAGGATCTTGAGAAATATTCGTATCTATGTGTGTTATGTACTCGTGAACAAGTATATCCAGTTATGTGTGTAGCGATAGCAAGACATTGTGTTCTTCATGACTTGGATTATGTACTTTTTGTGTTAAGATAGTTTTTCACTTTAACATGATAATAATTTATGTTATGTTTCTTAAAACGTCATCGTCAGTTGTAATACCCGAAAGTTAATAGGTGATATTTCAAAAACGTTTTTTTATATAAAATGGCATTAGAGGTTAAGGGTTAAGGTTTCTTTTTATTTTATTTGGATTTTAAAACATGTGGGTAGTATGCAATCTATACGTAGGCAGGTAATGCAATAAATTAAAGAATTTTTTGCTCAGTTTAGGTAATCATAAATGTGTTTGCCCAATTTTAACCGCTATATCGGTGTTATCCGTTGGGATTTACATTTAATCATGATGATCATATGATGTCAAGGAAAAAGAGAGATTTATGGGATTTCCGCACGGGCCACCAAACTCTGACACCCACAAAATTACCGCAAACAAAATATTATTATTAAAAAAAAAAAACAATATCCTGCCATGGTGAAAATACCCGACTTTATCAAAAATGCGTAGATAGGCCATGTCGTGATAAAATTGCCACGACGTCATGCAGTAAATTGCACGAATGACGTATAAAATAATATTATTAATAAAACAAATGATTAACACTTTATGCAAACGGTACCAGGGAACAACAAAACTACGTATTCGTTAGTATTTAACGTACGGACTTGACCTCCACAAACCAGTATCTGAAGTCGACCACCGCGATCTGGTCGCATCATTACAACACTGTTTATTTATTTAAAACAACAATAATATTTTCAAACGAATTAATTTATTTAAAATAACATTCTAAGTGATGACAGTGTTTTGTTTGTTATAAAAAGTGATAAATTATTTAACAAAAAAATGTGGAAAAGTTCAGTGTTTTTTGTGTCCACTTTACTATGGACTTTAGTACGTAAGTATCTGGTCATCTGACGAAGAATTGTCGTGTGAATTTTAACCTTATTCTTGATGTGTAAAGGTTATATTAGCGACAGCCAGGAACTAATATTCTGATCAAATACTGACTGTAATAAAAATAAAACACACTAATTAAGTCACGTTGTGTTTCGACGTGATTCTGACAGAAAATGAGCATTATTAAGATCTATGTACAGTACATGATAGTGATATAGATTGATTACACTTAATTAATGTTGATTATACGAAGCAAAATAACGATCTTCTACAAAAGATTCTGATCTGTTTATATGAGGAAAATGAGGAAGTTAAATCAGCCTCACTCAAGACCATCTAGATTTTTTTTCTATATGACCTCAAAAAGTAGTTTTTGTCTAGTTTTCAAGAATTCATTTTGGATGACCCACCTCCGTCCCATTTGCCATACCAAAAATTTTTGGTTCGATTTGGTACCCACTTCGTTTATAAATAGGTATTCTATATCCTTGTTTACTGCGATATCCTCGTCAATTATATTATTTTGATGAACTTAGTTTACAATAACAATGTAATTAATAACATCATCTGTATTGTTAAAATTATCCTATTCCTTTTTTTAATATTAATTCCTTGCAAACATAACAAGGATAATTCGATCACATCCTGATTCAGATTTATCGACAAGATACATTATTATTGCTTATGTAGTAGGTAACTTGATTTAGTTAACTTCAGTAATACAAATGACACAACATCTTTCTGTTCACAATCTTGTTTCTCATAAATCCAATACATTTTATAAACATAGTCAACGTCTATAAAGATCATATCTATAGAGATCTGTAAACATCTCAGCGTGAAAACATAGGTGGAGTGAGTTTGAAGACAGCAAAGAATCCATTAGGTAGAATTATTGTTTTATAACCCCCAGTTATTACGGTGGCATTTTAAGGCGATATATACCCCGCAATGCAAAAGCAGTAATGGCCGTGCGCCCGCTCGATGCCAAAATATCAATATTGAACCTCCTTTTGAACAGTTTTGTTAGCATAATATTATTTGATTTACGTATGCTAAGTCAGTTAAGAAGAAATTCCAGTCAGAAAATTTTCTGTGTAAAAATATTTTTAAACGTCCAAGTCGTTTTAGAGGAGTATCCAAAAGTTGCGAAAAAATATCGTGTTGATAATTATTTTTTTAAAGCACAACTATTTGTTATACGAAAAAACCGTGTTTAAAAAATAATGTACATAAAACAATAATAAATATATATTTTTTTCAAACCTTTTAACTTAGCCGTTACTAAGGAGTTTGCATTAGAAAGTTACCGTTTTACGGTACTAAAGCATCGGCTTTAGTAGGCCCTTAACAGAATAGTCTCTATGATCCTTAAAGTATTTGCAATATAAGATGAAAGGAAGACGCAAAGGAAGGATGGATGAACTGTGTGAAAGATGTTATTAATACAAAGGGGTAAGCTAATGACTATGGCGATGAAAACTAACAGAGAAAAATAGAAGAAGATACGTCAACCCCAAATAAATTGGGAAAAAGACAAGTGAATAAGGCCAGGTCATGTACATGACTCGACCAAAGACGAGCACGCGGCGACTGTCAGCGTCGGTCAGCGTGACTCTAAAACCAGCCTGAACAGGTTCTTTTCAATACTACCTACAAATAAAATAAAGTACAGAAAAAATCTTTCAAGTACCTACATATATTAACAATCATTACCTGTTTATCACACATCAACAATCTATACAAGTATTCTTCTCTGCACTTTTATTTGTCTTGGAGTATTGTTCTGAACCAGTCTGTGGTTGACTGCTGCATTTTTTTACACTGTGATAACCAGTTTTATGAAACCCATGTCTAATCATATTTAATGACTAAATTGGTATGTTTCCTACATTTTAAATTTTTTGGATTTTATAGTTTACATGTTTTTGCTGATACTGCTAGTCTAGATAACTAAGGAATTGGATGTACGTATTTCATAATATTATTTTCATAATCAATCATCAATACATATAATATAATCTGTAGAAAAGTCATTTTTGTACAAAAACGTGTGTAAAGGTGCTCCCTCACCGGGAGCATTCACGAGAATTGTAACATTATAGATTCGACTTTGAGCATTACATTACAATAATACCTCCCTGACTAACGAGCATTTGCGTGTAATGTAACATATAGATTCGACTATACTATTCGACTTTTACACATTGTATCATTACAAGGTGCGCATTGTAATGCTCGGTTCTTCTCCTTCACTGATGTATGCCCGTTTTGTATCATTACAAGGTGCGCATTGTAATGCTCGGTTCTCCTCCTTCACTGATGTAATGCTCAAATCTGTCACGTTACATTACACGCGAATGCTCCCGGTGAGGGAGCACCTTCAAAGGATAACCAACATAACCTTTGTCTGTTTGTCTGTCAGTTTATCTGCTTATCTGTTTATCGGTTTGTCTGTTTATTTTTGCATGCATCACGTGAACTGTACGAAACCAATGTAGATAAATTTTAGTTTTTGTTTCATCGCAATCGGTTCACTCTTTCAAAAGTTAGATGAATTTAAAGTGGTCAAGAATATCACAACACACTCAATTGAGATACTCGGACAGTTGAACTTGATATTTGATAGATGGCGTTGTGCATTTGAAGTCATTTTCTGAATGGCGGTGCGATTCTCCGCGAACGAATGATGAACCTAGAAAAAAAAAATGGTAGGTAGGTAAGTTGACTAGGCAGGAAGGCAAGTATGGTAGACAGGAAGGTAAGCAGGGTTAGGTTGGTAGGCAGAAGCCGTGGGCACAGTTAGTATTTCATAAATACGTATAAAAAATTGGTTATCATCCAAAAAGTCGAATTTTCAAAAACTATTCAAAAATACGTAATATAAAAATTTTAACATTTTCGAGTCAACCTTCGATTCCATAAAACTGGTTTTGAAAGTGCAAATTATATGAACTTATAGATGAATTTATTTAGAATGAGTATTTGTTAATAACCAAGAAGATATGGAATAGTGAAAATTTTCCTAAGGATCCTATAAAAGAGTTCACACGGGAATTCCAAGTTTTAACTCTAACACGTGTCAACTCGCTAATAACTACTATGACATAGATAAAGACAATAATAACATAAATTATCATCAGTTCAATAAATGGATATATTGCAGTTATGCTTGATATTTACATATTGTTAATAGATTTGCAAGGAATTGGCGCCTATTTGTCTGTTCAAGTTGAAAGATGAATATATTTAAAGAACTAAGTGGCAAAGGAAGGAATTTTAATATGAATTAGTCAGATTAGATAGTATAGTTAAAAAGAGTTTTTAAAGGAAACTAGCATGTCTAAGAACCAAAACATCGAAGACATGACGTGACATTCAGTAACCTGCAATGGGCGCGGGTGGTAGATTAAGGACCACTCCCTCCCACAGTGAGTAGGCACTAGAAACGTTAAAGACTGATGTGTGTATATTTTAAAAGTGAAGAGAAGAATAGAATTTGTAGACAGAGAACAAGATTTTTGGGGTTTAACAGTTAACTAAAATAGGAAATAATTATGTAGGTTATGTTTAGTTAAGTAGGAGCTTTTCTCACTTCTGATATATATATATATATATAAGTATAATAACTGAGAGAGAATGGTGGTCAAATCCAAATGATATCCTGAGGGAATCAGAGGCTAGAAAACTTGTAATAAATAATATGTATGTGAACTCAATAATATATCGTAATGTTTTGATCTCGTCAAACGTAGGTACATTCGCAGCGTGGATGAATAGGTATTAGTTAGATAAATTAGTCATAACACACACATTTCCTTATGTCGTTGTGTTTCTAAGGTTATCAGTTTAAATGAAGTTATGACAATCATGTAAGACAAATTAATAATAAAAAATCTATTATTGATAACAATATAGCATCGTGGTAGTAATATCGTATTAGTATTAACAGAAATAAGGAAACTGTCCAGAGGCTTCGACCGCGTGGAACTCGAAAATTGTCCCAAGGGAACTACCGGGGTAGAAGTATCCATGTCCTAATCTAGATCATGGTCTACCCGTGTGCCAAGTTTCTCTCTCCATCTAAATCCAGTCCATTCTTTGAGGCGTTATTGACCAACAAACATATAAACATTTATCTATACTATTAATAATTAATATATACATATAAATATAATTATATTATATTATTATTAAGATTTGATATTAAGATTTGATTTGTTTGTAAGTGTGTTTGTAATGGATAAACTCGAAAATTACATAAACAATTTTGAAAATTCATTCACCGGTAGAAAGCTACATTATTCCTAAGTGACATAGGCTTTTTTATTTTATCCCAAAAATGGGTCTTGTGGGGTGGGCCACGGGAGCGACGCTGCGGGGAAAAGCTAGTACTTAATAAATTTTAGCAATGCGGAAAGTAAAGAAATGCCACGTTTTTGATCATTAAATTTACCGATAACAAGGTTTTTTCTTAAATTTTCTATCTGGCTACTTTTGCGTTTAATTTTACCGGCGGCAGTATCCTGTCAGACGGTTTGAAAAAAGATGGATGATACAAAAAAAAAAAAACCGTCGCCCTTTTTCTAGAGCGCATGAAAAACTTCGTACAATTTGCTGTAGAAGCAAGCAAGAATCAGCAATCTAAATGTTTACAGTATGTTAGGATACGATTGAGTTTCTGTAGGTTTGGTATCGTGGCTAACTGTAGATACAAATGCTTATATAACATGTAGATACACAAACATTACTTCTATCCAACTTCTGATTGAATATTAGATTTGGCTCTCCAAAATCCATAAAGAAATATAACCGTTATACACCTTTGTGCCTGTCATAAGCAACCTTTTTGCGGCTGAATTTATTATCGCATAATTAAATAAAGAACTGCCCCCGTACCATCACGTGCCAAAACTATACTGATTCGACTGTGAAAAAGGGACAGATGTTTACAAGTCTAATACA
Organism: Orthosia gracilis; assembly: GCA_947562075.1. Taxonomy (NCBI): domain Eukaryota; kingdom Metazoa; phylum Arthropoda; class Insecta; order Lepidoptera; family Noctuidae; genus Orthosia; species Orthosia gracilis. The sequence continues at coordinate 34,811,072 of OX387266.1, forward strand.
TCTGTCCGTTACGCACTCTCAAAATAACCTTGCTCTAAGAGGTTATGGTCACCTCTCTGATATCTATATAGACAGACATTGGTGTTTATTTCTGTAAAGAAGATTTATTAAGATTAATAAAATATTTATTGATACGAGCACCTTTATATTTTTCACGGGCGGTTACGCACTATACGTCCGTGTCCATGATCCGTGTCCGTGATTCGAGTTCCGAATTCAAAATCTTCTTAATTGTCACAGATTATGACGAATACAGTTCGGATGTAGTCTAGTGTAGCGTCAGCTTCCCTACAGGAACAAGAAATAGTACGGTTACTTCGAAACCGAAAGGACATGGCCACAATTTGTATAAAGCTGGCACCTAACAAAAAATATTCATGTACAATTTACAGTACATCGTATTAAAGTTTAGAGGTATGGCAATACAATAGTTTAAGTTGTATGATCAGAGAAGTAGCGAGAATTACTATAAATAGGATAAAATCGTGATAAGATCAACGCAAAACTGCACCACAGACTAAACTGCACCAGTGCAGTGCTCGCACGTAGTAACGTCAAAATAACTAGGACGTTCGGATACACACTCTGGAATATATATATCGATGCATTTAGTTTTATGACATGACGATCGGCAGCTCGAAAAATGGTGTCTGCGATAATCGTACAACCTAACATTTATTTTAGAGGAATTTTACCTTAGCAATACATTATTGCAGTTGTAGTTGTTTTATATTTTAATCCAATCTTTAGAAACAGCGTTCGTCTTATGTAAACGCATTCAGACGCAAAATACATTGCAAAGAAACCACAACAAACATAAATATTTGTTTGGCATTTTTTGTCGCCTGTTTTGAACAAATATAATCGTTGCGATTAATTTTAATTTATTTTACAAGTAATTTTCACATATTAATAATTACTGCACATTTATGTATTGTGATTGTTTAGGAGGGCAGAATCTGGCCATGTCCGTTCACGGACACAGATCTGATGTAGTGCGTAACCAGTTACAGTGACCAAACTTTAAAATACTACCGTCTCGCTATATGAAAGATCACATAGAGATAACCAGCAGTTTATTCTGCAAACTGCTTATCGTGAAAACTTAGGTCGAGTAAGTTTGGAGGAACTGTCATTAGACCTTGATTGTATGGATTGACAACTCGCTGCATGTTTACTGCCCCTAAGTTTTCACGGTGAGATTTCTATAGCAGTATAACACAGCAGGAAATAAAATCACCTAATTAACGCCTTTTTTTCTCCAACAGTCAGTCAATCAGAGAGCTGCACGACTCCACTCGGTAGAACAAGCTACTGCGTCTCCCTATACGAATGCCCGACCCTCCGCAATGCCTTAGAGCAGAGGCCACTACCCAATAGTGTGGTCAGTTTCTTGAGAAGATCACAATGCGGCTTCGACGGGTATGTTCCTACAGTGTGCTGCGGACCACTGCCTGCTGACCAGGAGGGACCACAAACGCAAAGGCCTACGGTAAGAGATAATGGTAGAATATTTATTCATAAAAATCTTAAGTCAAATAAGTTCATCATTTTATGAACGCCTGTTTAAGTCCGTAATGTCTGTTTATTGGTTGACAAGACTAACATTCACTGTTTTTTGTCAATCTGAGCGACACGCACAGGAACGATCAGTGTGGTGACACTTGGGGGTGGCCTATGTCCAGCAGTGGACGTCTTTTGGCTGAAATGATTGTTATGATGATGACAAGAAGCCTGTCAATGGACTATATTAAGATTGGCCCATTTTCCAAATTAACGTTGGGAAGTCATCTGGTGTATATTTAAAAATGACCAGATGTTTTTGTTAACAAAAATAAAAACAGGTCATTTTGAGAATATCAGCTGTATGTGCGAAATAAACAATGTCTAATACAAAGGATAACCATGAACAGCTGACAGAATACCTAAGAAATATCCACCACATTTCATTAGAAGGAAATACGTCAAGACAAGAGCTTGACGACCTTTACCGTAAAAGGCGATCATAACTCTTAATCCAGTTACTATGACCAATGGAACCGCAATTAACGCTAAGCTTTGACATTTATGACACATGATATAAGAACACTTTTCGACCATAAATGCACTAAATATAGATGTTTTTTTTTCTAACAATTATTCTTTTTTAAATAAGTTTTTTTAGCTTACCGTGCATTGTCCAAATCCAAACCAAACGTTTATGCAAAATTTCATCTAAATCAAGTGAGAATAACTGCTTTAAATTTCAGTTGAAAGATTTGACCCGAATATACCTGATACATGCATAGCAAGTTAATAAAAAGCAATTAAAAATAAAAAGGTGCAGGATAAAAAATAAATTTCAAAAACGAGGCTATCTTTTTTCTACCATTTATAACAGCAACCTACCCTTTGAATTTTGCGTGTGAGAACTCGCTATGATTTTTAACCGACTTTCCAAAAAGAAGGGGGTTCTATGTTCGAATGTATATTTATTATTTTTTGTGTATGTTCACCGATTTTGTAGAAACACTTGTTCTGAATAATCTTTAGGAGAATAAAACTAACAACAATATCTGGTGCAAACATACCGGCCGCGTTATTACAGGCCCAGCTATGAAAATTGTGATTACAGCTAAAAACTCGTTCTCATTTACTACGAGAAAAATATTATTGAACCGTTTGTTAGATAAATTCTGATTGGTAATAATTCAACAGAATTAAATCAGACCCATAATTATGTAGTTGCAATTTGGACTTGCTTGATTTGCTAGCTAATTTTCATATAGTACTTGCATCAAACTTCCAAAATGCTCATGCCCTAAATATATTCAACAGCAACGACCAACCCAGGCTCCAACCCAAGGTAGCAGTGCGTACAATCAAGAAGACTCTTCACCGGCTCCGAGGAACCAATGTGGGGTTGACACCAACGGAGACAGGGTGTATGGAGGAACATTCACGGACTTGGATGAATTCCCCTGGATGGCACTATTGGGATATAGGACTCGTAAGTAACTGCAAAGAAAAAATATGGTATAATTGGAGTATAAAGTTATGATACCTCCCAATCAAATGACAGATTCCTATGTGTTTTTGACATACATACTCGTAGTACAGTTTACCTTTGGTTGAGTTACGATTAAAGGTGAACGCGGACCCCTCCGCTGCGGCGCGTGCGGCTCGTGCGGTGCGGATAGTTTCGCGTTCGCCTTAAGAATCTTTATTTCTCATTTTTTTTTGTCTAAAAGAATGACATTTACAAGAGAAACGTATACTAATTTACTGTTTCTCATGAAGTGTAATTCTTTTGATAAATAAAGATTCTTAGTCGAAACTCAAACAAAGTTAAATTTACTATATATGTAAAATAACACATAGGAATTAGTCATTTAAAGTATGTGCATGGGTACTTACAGGACAAATGTAACATAGCCTAAGTTTACAGTTAGATTGGTAATTAATTCATATCACATATTATCTTTTATACTGTGCACTTACATTTACTATGCTTAAGCATATCAGAAGAAATAGAAGATAGGATTGAACACAGGGATGCATTGTCCTAGCGTCCTTAATCAAGAATCCCACCATACCCTACAAATCTATCCTAGATAAGTACCTAACTGAAGGAACTGTACGAATGTACGTATCCAGATGATTTATTTTTTATTTTTGAGCAGATGCTCAAATACTAAAAGCCTTGACAACAGAAGAAACTGACATCAATTTGTAATTGAAAGTGTTCTGAACTTAACTGCACAATGATAATACATCAAAAAGTCGAATGTCTCGTTGGAACGAGTGGGTGTCCCCAAGAGGGCCATTTCAGTAATTGATGCTGACTCCTTGGTGACCTTTTAACGTTTTAGCCTTTAAAAACCTGTTTAAAGTTCAATTGGATGTATTGAAGAATGCAATTATGTTTGTATGTGTATTCATTTATTAAAGCCTGTCAAAGATGATCATTCTTGAGAGCATCTGCTGTGCATAATTAAAGCAATTTGTAATGCTATTAATATAAAATGGTCGTTTTCCTTTTACGACATAAAAGGTCAAGATAAATATAAAATTTATTTGTTGTTATGGGAGAATACAGTACAGTTGAGTGCATCATATTTAAATTTTTGGACAAGTTTTCAAAATCTACCAACGAAAGTAGGCAGTAGTTATAGAAGGCAGGGTGGATTTTTGAGACGGGGTAGGTACTTAACCGTTGATAAGAACATGTTTCCTAGGAGACAGCCCAATTTTTAAAGTTATTGTAACTGCTTTCACGGATTGAGAAAAACAAACAGTCAATACCAGTTTACACATTTTTATGCCAATCGAAGGTATTTATAATAAGGACGTAAAAGTTTTCTAGACACAAGAAAAATTTAAAAATTAAAAAGTCCCCCGACATATTTTTATTACATTCTACAAAAAATCTCTAGTACGAGTAGTAGACGCGCTTCGATCAACAATCTATTGAACACATAATTATGACACGATATCTTGCGAAAACACCCCGATTCAAACAGTAAAACGCTCATAACTTTTGAACCGATTTTCATCAAACATAGCTAAGAAGCTAGCACTCTCAATAAAGTAAACTTTCAAAAAAAAAAATGAGATCAAAATCGGTTCATCCGTTTAGGAGTTATGCGGCCACAGACAGATACACAAATAAACACTTCAAACTAACACACCTCTTTTTCCGTCGGGGGTTTACTCAACTGAGTCCAAAGCCCGCAAAAAAACCCAATGGATACTGACGAAGATAACCTAAGTAACGTGGTCTTTATGCTTAGATATGATGACATGACAATTTCTTTCTGTGCAGGCCAAGGAACGACCACATACCAGTGTGGTGGAGTATTGATCAACCATAGATACGTACTGACTGCTGGCCACTGCATCAAGGGGGCCATTGAAAGAGAAGTGGGAACTTTGTAAGTAGTTTATTTCTTTTGATTTTTATTAGCTAGCCTTTAGTTGATTTGTTATTAAATACTCATCTTAAGATACCGAATATAGAACCTGGTAAGAGCCGGGGTAATCCGCTGGATGCGAGAAACACAGGACAGGAGGTCAATGTGGCGAAGCTTGGGTGAAGCATTTTGGAGTTAAGCTCGCCTTTGTACATGACTATTGATTTCACTTTCTGTAAATGTATTGTTTTGGTGTACAATAAAGAATTAAGAAGCCTATAATGAATATTGGTTTATGCAAACTACCTTCTATCTATTGTTTTTATTAATAAAAAATCAGTATGGACCATAATTATTCGTTATTAGTGCCTAAGTGACGACAGTGTGTAGGTGTAAATGTTAGCCAGTTTTTTGTAGCTCCAAACCAATTAATTCCAATCGTTTTAATTATAGTTCTTGGACACTTAAAACTTAATTAAAATTTTGCATTACAAAAAATTACCTTGACGTAAACCTACGTGATTGAATATTTTTATCAATATATCTGTTTCTTATATATGGAGTCCAAGTACCAATCATTTTTATGTTTTTTTTTTAAAGATTATTATAGAAGATTGTTGGCAATTATAGACTGGCAAACAAAAATTACGCATACCTTTACTCACCACAATTAAAGTTATTTATAATGACTTTATTGTACCTCTAAATTTTATTGTAAGGAAAAACAGAAATGTGTATGTGGTACAAAATGTTTGAGGAAAACCATAAACCATCTGGTTGTTTGTATTTTAGTATCGATGAGGATGCAACTTCCTATTATTACAATAATTGTTGATTTTGAAACCACAAGTAGGTACTCTAATCATTTGCGCCATATATAAACAGTGGGTGGATACGGTCAACCATACGGTGTCCTTGGCTGTTAAATCTCCTGCTTCTGCTATCTGTCCTATTAAAAAAAAAAAATGTAATCGCGCAGAGAGATATATCTGTAGACAAGTTGACAATCTACAATCGATAACGCTAGTAGAAAACGAATCAATGTATGGGAATGACACATCTGAACGTTAAGTCACGTGGTCAGACCATACAAATAGTAGGCGTTAACGATTGTAGAAAGAGATTCGATACGAAACGTTTGTAACTTGGCTAGGGGGGCAAAGATATAGTGGGCATAACCTTCAGGCATGCTTTCGGGCAAGTCTGTCTAGTGAACTCCACTCATTGATCAGAAAGACGCTGTCACTAGTATGACAGCGTCTGGGTGACCCTGAAAATTATACTTATCTTTACCTCTTTTTTTTCAGAACAACAGTCCGCCTAGGAGAATACGACACCCAGAACGACGTGGACTGCGTCGACAATGTCTGTGCTGACCCTCCCCAAGAGATCCCGGTGGCGACTGCGGTGGCTCACCCTGGATACTCCGACACGAACAAGAACAGGAAAGATGATATCGGTGTCGTGAGGATGGCGAGGAGGGCTGATTATACTTGTAAGTATTATATTTATAACATTCATTATTTTCTGCGGTAATAAGCACGTAAGGGCGCGAACAGTGAGAGTTAGTTCGAGGAGGCACAGGAGACGAGTTCCTGGAAGGACTTGCAGAAGGCAGCAGTGGGACAGTATTGTCAAACCAAAAAAAACGTAGTTCTGTGGATATAGATGTCGTCTTCAATAATTTCCAGCATTCTAAGTGAAAAAAAAAGATGGCGATGGCGACGCACAAGTCATTTGGTGTAACAATTTGAGATTGTTTTGTTTCTTTTTTTTTGAACGAGCCTTTCATAAATCATGCAAATTATACTGTTTGTTATGAACGGAACATAAATAAAGATCCTTATTTTAAACCCGATACACATGCCAAACCAATTCTACGTCTTCCAGTGCATAGCAACAATAAATATATTCACGAAGTGCGGCCATTTCAATGTTATCGGCCGATTCTAAATGAACTAGACTATCCTAGTTCAAACTGGTTTATTCCAAGCACGTCAGGAAACACTGGCTTAACCTAGGAGAAACCAGTATAAAACTGCTTTTACTGAGCAGTTTTGCGCTCATGGAAAGAAGTCTTGCCAATATTTGGTTTGATACCTAGTTCTTTTCTTTATTTGAAGTCAGCAAAGCTTGTGTTCGTCTTTCATGCTTCTGCATCACACTAATAATATAAAGGCGAAAGTTTGTTAGTGTGTGTGTGTTTGCATGTTTGTTATTTCTTCACGCTCAAACGGCTGGATGGATCTGTATGAAATTTGGCACAGATATAGATTTTAGCCTGGAATAGCACATATGATTATTGGGATAATTTTCGACATTCACGCGGGCGAAGCCGTTGGCAGGAGCTAGTTAATTATTACATCAGTTGATACCCGATTTTCTAGCCATATATGGACATATTTATTTATATTTCCACCAACACGCACTAAGCCTGCATGGTGGATTACGGCCTATTCTCTCTCACAGAGAGGAGGCCTGTGTCCCACCAGTGGGAACATTAAAAGGCTAATGATGATGATGTTCGACATATTTCACAGTGTCCATACATCGTTCCCTTGTTCTTCTCTTCTTTAAGCCATCTACAAACATTATTTACGATATGTCCTTCATTCTTTCGCATTACATGACCAAACGAAGACAGTCGATTTTCTCACAACTTTTCGATTACCGGTATAATTTTTCTGTTTGCTCGCCCTTGACCATCTCACCTGGTGGTAAGCGATGATGTGGTCGACTGTGAAGCACGCATGCTTACATAAGATCCCTAGATTGTAGCTATCGGGAAACACAGACTCCCGCAGAATTCTACTCCATAGCTGTACGGATAATAAAAGTGTCAGCAAAACGTTTTGTGCGTTTGGGTGGAATGTCCAACATGTACCGATGATGCATCGCCGTACGTCTGGTAGTCCGATGATGGAAAGGGCTGGGCGGAATAAGATTCAATTCAATTCCATCGCACACTCCCCGAAATGTAACCGATCAAATACCGGCAACACGGCGAAGTTGACGATCGAATTTCCTTTTATATATTGTTGTTATATGATAGTTTAAGTAGTTGATTGTTTGATATAATTTTAAAATTATATTTTTTTCCACAGACTACGTCCAGCCCATCTGCCTTGTAGACAACAGGAATCGTTTGGAAACCGGCAACGATGTCTATGTAGCAGGCTGGGGAAAAACCCTGAACGGTAAGTCCACAATTACTATCGATTTTACAAACTTCCAACTCGGACTATTTCTACGAATAAGGAGCTTATATTCAATTGTATCGGGTTTTACGTATAATTTAAACGCAAGGTCGATTTAATGTTTAAGGCTATTTTTGTTGTTATGACTAAGAAGTATTTGAACCGTGGATTTGGTTTCGTTATTACAAAACAACGTCAAGGGCGTCAATCAAGTTCCGATTTTAGTTTTGTTTCTGTTATTTAGAATTTACTGTTTGCTGTCGTGAAAGCTTAGGTTCGATGCCTTGATCAAACTATTTTTTGTTTGGGTTTTTCTTATAAAAATCTGAGGAAATTAAACACACTGCCCCCGGGGGTTTTGATTGACTCTAACAAATGATTATCGTTTCCTATTGATTAAGATATGACCTAACTTGTCATTGGGAAAACCTTCTACCATACATCAGTTTAGGAAATAATAGAAATGATATTATTATATTCTTCTAAGAAATAATACCGGGAAAATATTGTAAACAATGTTTTCTCGGTAGTCTTGTTTTATCAATCACGTGTGTCTATCAAATCGAGGTTAGAGGTCTCAAAGGTTGGGAGTTATGTTAGGAACGTTTTTAGATTAGTGCACCAAGAAAGACAGCTTTTTTTATTATCAATAGGATCGCGCTTTACAACTATCTCACCTGATGGTAAGCGATGATGTAGTCGACGGTAAACACAACTTTATATGCTAAATATAAAGTTGTGTTTGAATAAACACACTGCATATTTTGCTGGAATATAGTTAGCAATGTTGACTCTGTAGTGAATGCATAACTTAGTTATAGCTATGTTTTAACTTTAAAACTGATGCAACAATTAAGGTTAATTTCTTATATAAAGTCATTCTTGCACGTGTCAAAGTCACTATAGATAGTTTAACTCATCTGTGTGCCTGGCGCCATGTGTGCGTGCGCTTGTAAATATACAGCAAGTTTGACGCCCGGTCTCACTTTAGCTTCGCAAATGATCTAATTATTATTACATTTTATTTACAGGAAAAAACAGCCCCATCAAACTGAAGCTTGGTCTACCGATCTTCGACAAGGCCGACTGCGTCAGCAAATACAGGACTCTTGGAGCAGTTCTAGGAGAAAACCAGCTTTGTGCTGGAGGAGTCTTCGCTGAAGACGCCTGTAGAGGAGACTCAGGGGGACCTCTGATGAAAAAGAGACCTGAAGGCATCTGGGAGGCCGTTGGAGTGGTTTCCTTCGGCTACGGGTGTGGAAGAGACGGTTGGCCGGGAGTCTACACCTCAGTTGCCAAATACACAGACTGGATAAAAAATACGCTTGAAACCACAAATGTCTAATGCCATAATACTAGTCTTTAAATGGATGGACCAGGATTCTTTCAACTTCTCACTCAAATGAAAGTGTTCTGATGATCCAGCGTTTTGGTCACATGTGATGTCGTAAAATATTTCGTTTTTAATTTTAGATAAATACATTTCTTTTAAGATACCTTAGTTGCAGTTTTACTTATATATAATATTATATAAACTTTACTGTCTCAAATGTTATATTTTAATCATATTGCGATAGCAATGTTTGAAAGTGAGAAAAATATTGTGTTCTTCTAAAAGCTTTCCTAAGTTTTTTTTTATTTCGTTTTGATACATGGAGAAATTGCATGGAGTCAAAACCAAGCTGATATTAAAATCATAAAAAAGAAGGAAACAGATTCATAAAATAGGCGATAATTCTCACGGATACCCTGAAACGACTATATTGTTGGTTGAGTCTACAATCATATCACTTAACATCTTTAACATTACAAAGAAACCAAAATTTTCTTCAAAACATTCCTACAACCATCCAACTGCCAACATTTGGCTGAACCACCTTCACAAAATATGTATGTGCCAAATGTTGATCCTGCCATCCCCTTTATGCTAAATGGATTAACTGTATGGACTCAAAAATCAAAACCAAGAGGAAGCAGCTTCTTAGAATAGCGGATAAATCTCACGATTACCCTGAATAAATACCTTGCCAGATGAATGAGCAATCACGTCTTACATCTTCACCAATACAAAGAAGCCAGACTTTCTTTAAAATATACCTAGTATCACACAACTGCCAACATTTGGTCAAGCCTCCTTCACAAAATATGTGGCTAATGTTGATCCGTTAAACCTAATTATGTTAAATCATCATCATCATATCAGCGTCGCCACATTGCCCGGTCTTGTGCTTCGCGTCCAGCTGATCCCCGCAACCTTCACCAGGTCATCGGTCCTAATTAGCATAAATGAAATGGAGTCAAAGCTTCTTCCTCTTAGTCGTTAAGCTCTTGATAGAGCGGTCGTGGTCGTCATGAAGTTTTGTTAGTGTTTGCGGTAGATGTAATGCATCTCACATTGTCACGCCACCTTTCCCGATTAGAAGTCATCCGGGTTCTTTCGCGCACGGGATGGCCCACAGCTAACTTGACCTGGTCGGTCCAACGCATGGGTAAGACTTTTCACGCGGTCCAGTACCTTCCACTTTTCCTTGGACGACTAACCACTTTATGGACTGACTGTCTCCCCTTGAAACGTGTCGGAAGAAAGTGAGTATTCGGGACTGCACTATTGCGGACAGACGCTGCTTGATGTGGAGTTCTTTGAGTATCGAGACATTTGTGCGGAACTCAGTCCATGACACTCCGATCATTCTTCAGCACCACATCTCCAGATCTTTTTCTTTCCACCTCCCGCAATGTCCACGTTTCTGAAGCGTACAGAACTATGGATAAAATAAAAGTGCACACGCTTTGGTTCCTTCATATTTTTTTTCATTTTGTCCATTGCAGTTCTTATGATCATCATACGCATCTTTATCTCGTCAATGCAGACGCCGTTATTCGAGATTAAAGCACCAAGATATACTGAGGATTGGACTATGTCGCATTCGCGATCTGAGTGACTTCTGGCGAATTATTGTTAGCACGGTCCACAATCATCACCTTGGTCTTGCTGCGATTAATCTTTGATCCGAATTCAAGGCTCACTTGTTCCATTTTGCGTAGTTTCAAAAGATGCAAAAATAGTGGTGTCATCTGCGTAGCGCAAATTCGCAATATTGTAGTCATCTAACGTAACCCCATCTGTCCAATGTTCCAAAGTTGTGCGCATTATAAGCTCTATGTAGATATCAAAAAAGAGCGGTGAAATAATACATCCTCCAGTCAAAACCTAGCTTATAATAAAGCCTTAAAAAGAGAGAGCAGCTTCCATAATTCTCACGGATACCCTGAACTTATCTACTCACATCTCTACCAATACAGAAAATACTTCTAGCAACATACAACTTATTTGATTTTTTAGCGAATTCATTTCGCAATCATCCAATATCCAACTAAGTAACTTTTTTAAGTAAGTAACGTTTCTTCATTTTGATAAAAGCAATAAATATATTATATTAGAAAATCGTAAAATTGAAACATCAGTTACTCGTCACCGTGTTTCTGAACCACGAAATTTCCTTGCGTTTCTAAACGGAAGTCTTTTGGTGCTACTGGTACTGCCGTAGAAAGAAAAAAGCCAAAAGCGAACCTCCACTTATGAAAAAGGAATTTAATTAAAAACTACAAGAAGTCCAGTGAAGAATAACGAACAGGAGAAACCTAGGTGAAGAGCTTCCAGCTTTGCTCAGACAAGTGACATTCTATTATCCACAGACTACTTAGAGATACTACTGTGCTTTCAACAAAAGCGTCGCAATAGTGATTTGAAAAATGATTTTAATATATTAGTTATTGTTGTCGTTCTATACATTTTCTCAAAGAAATGTTGATAGAGGTTGACCAAAGAACTATTATAAATTTTGTCTTTCTATCAAATTCAACCACCCTTTGGCGGTATTTGAATCTGAAACTGGATTCAATGAAATAAATACCTATCCATTTAGATTTAGATTTTTCGTATTTTAAAACATCCTCAGCTGTACCAAAAATCAACAGAGCCGCATGAAAAACAAAACTTCAAAAACTTTTCTGTGTGAAGCCAACACGTCAACGCCACCAGCACTGCCATCAATTAAAAACTTCTCCTACCCTCCAACAAAAAAAAAACGAAATAAAACAAAATTTGTCTGAGGTAGAAAATAGTTTTATTCTTTTATAATAATGCCAGCAATTTTATGATGCATTTCTAATGTTTCTGTCAATCTCTCCAATAAAGTCGACCGTGCTCTTAGAATGGGTTCGCCGCAGTAGTTCAACGATTTGGAGTTTGAACCTGCGACCCTGATCAATGCTTACGTCAATTATTTAGATTAGATATTATTCTGGTGACTCGTTTGGTTAAGAGTTTGATTGGTTTTGTTTTTTTATGATTGTGAAGATTTTTCCTATGATATTGCCAGCTTAGTGTTTGTCTTATGTATGGTAGCAGAACGAGTAAAAAATTACCGTGCGAATGCTGGTCAAGTTTGGGCCAATGATACCAGGGGCGTCCAAAAGCAAGCAATATATTTTTAACTTGAATAAATGATCATGCATACTGCACTACCGAGGGGAGATAGCGCATTTATGTGGGACTCCAACCCAGTAAAACTCCACGGTGTCCTCCTGTGCTGTTTATGGCGAGGACACGGGCACGCGTCAGCACCGTCCAAAAGCACGCTGGGTTGACGATATCACCAGTCGCAAGATAATTTTTGCAACACTGGGATAAGAAACCAACTAAACCAGGAAGTTAGGCAGAAGAAAGAGAAGGCATAGGCCTTCTTCCAATCTCTCTCACCGTTCTGGGCCTGTTTATTATAACTTATAAAAAGCGATATATTTGCCCCATTTTTAAGGATATGCTCATTGAAACGGTTACAATTATTTCAATACACAGTTGATGATTCCTGGCTGAAATAATCATGATATAGGGCAGAAACAAAAATAAGTAACTTGTGTTCTTCTAACTGCTACAGTAAGGACATTCAATGAATTCAATGAATTTGAATGCACTGCTCGTTATTTTGTGGTTTGTCATGACGTCACAGTTTACTTAGCATCGCATCAATTCTTATTCCCAAGAGACAACATAATGACTTCATACATCCGCCTCCACGTATAGAAGATAACCTATTCACGTCAAATAAGTAAGTTAGATTACATTTGAATGTTTTAACCAACATACTAGGGGTCCAAAAGTCATCGAGAGGTCCCCAAACATTTTGAACAAAGATATTCAATTAGTCGTAACGCATCATTTGCATATAGGTGTCGCTAGCTATCAAATTAAGTGGCGCGCTAACACTTTGGCTCGCATAATTAAATCATTTACCCTTTTCAAAGTTATGCGCTCTTGGTACCCGAAGGGGTAGTATGCAAATTTTTGTTGGCGATGAAATCGATTTTTTTTAGTTTGCTGGACGATTTTTGTGGTCGTTGATGTTTTATTATTGTTTGTGTACAACATTTTTTTTTATTATCCAGGTTTGTTAAACCCGAGAAAAGCAACCTAATTAAACCTTTTGTATCTTGTATCCTTTAAAAGGGAAGAGCTTCAAATGTTTTTTTTATGTTCTTTATTATCTATATTTTTATGGATGATTTATATCTTTATTTTTATGGATGTTGGAGACTTGGAATAACCTCTTAATATGTATATTTTCCTTGTACTTATTTTACTATCAATTTTAGAAATACCACCGTAGCTAAATTGGTATTCATTAAAATACTAATCTGTGATGTGAATATTTTAATAGGTTTATTTACATTTGACGTAGGTCACATTTAATTGACATTGATCGATCGATGACTTCTCTTGACTAATTTACATGTGATTCGATTTAATATATCTTAGAATATACATTTTTTGGGAGTTCCGGAACAGAACGAACAAGATCATTAGTATCAATTGAAATTACAGGTATAAATGAGGAAAACTGAAATAACTCAAGCAAAGTATAGGTATTATAAGGACAAGTAGACAAGTTACTAAGTTCACCACAGTAGATTTGGCTATACCTATTAAAAAAATCTGCCAAAGACCAAGCAATCTGTCAATGGAGCGCAGCATCAAAGGATCCAAACTTCAGGACAGAATTAGGAATACCGTCCTCACGACGGAAACAAAACTGACTGACGTACTCACTCGTGATGATCTTAGAATGAAAGGCTTTTTTTTATTTTATTTAATAACTAATTTATTATAATTATTTTTACTGAAAGTAGAAACTTTCAGTATTTTATTCAAAATCGTCCGATCACGTGCGTTTTGCTTACAAATTCCCAAGTGTTCTACGACGTGATCTTTTTGATTCTAAAGCTTTCCAGCTAGATCCTATTGGAACTATCTCTTGCTGTTTTACTTAAGTTGTTTGCTACCACTGTATTTCTATTGCAATCATAAAAATCTTATTCATCGTATCGATGATTTCAATTAAATTAAATATTTTACATAAGCTCGGACCAGAATTCTGTAACGTCAACAGCTTTAGTGTTGGCTTCGCAGTTCTTAATTCTTAGTGCAGAAGTATGACACAAAGGTAAGAGATGTGTGAATGTGTGTGTGGTATCATTTGTGGTGTGGCTCCACTACTGCATGGAGGTTCATCAGAGAAATAACAAAATTTTACCCATATCTAGAAGAGAACCTTAACATCTTTGAGTTGGTTCTAAAACAACCGGTCAAGTGCGTATCGGATTTTGCACATTTAGGGTTCCGTATCAAACCGCAAAATCAAGTTGGATGTAATAGGAAAAATGAGGGAATTGCAAAGAAAAAATCAGATTTATCAATATATATTTATATATATTTTAATTCTTTATTGTACACAACAAAGAAAATTACATAAACAACTTGATTGATTATAAAGTAGATGTACAAAGGCGAGCTTAACTCTAAGAAGAGTTTTCTACCAGCAAATCTTAGAGTGATAGAAAGAGTTTACAAAAGGTATTTTTAAGGTATTTTTTAGTAAAATATACGTAATAATAAACTTTATCACCAAATTTTAAGTTCATTGCGTAGTTAAAAATTCTTCGGAACAAAATTTTGTAAAACTTTGGTGGCTTCTCATTCCTTTGTTTTCCAATGTTTTTGAAAACAAAATATGGTACACATCTAATTAATGAGTTCTGAACAACGATACCACACTCGATGCGATAGGTCATAATTTTATGTATTTAAGAGGGGCTCCTATACTTTTCCTGTATAGAAGCCCCTCTTAAAAACATTTAAAAAAAAAATTGGTTGTTTGTAAAGTAGGTTTACGATCGAGATGTTTACGTGATAACGTCTTACCTACATATAAACCTATGTTATGATAAACACATTTTGTTTCACTGTTAAACATTCAACGAAAACTTAACCGCACGAGAAAATCTCCATTCGTTTGTATGCCGCTAGAGTGAGAGAGACGGAAGATCGGTCCACTCACTCGAACGCTATGCCAGCCTCCGCTCGTGAGGATTCCGCGTGACAAGTTTCACGGAATGACTGGCAGCGCTCGAGATGAGACGGGAGATCGGTCCGTCTCTCTCTCGTTATACCTGCGATCGCGCTCGTGAGGTTTTGGTGTGACACAAGTTTCTGAACATGTCACCCGACTAAAACGATTTTAAAGACGTTATCACGTCAAAATATTTTTTGACAATTTGTATGGCTCTCTCTGCATCAGCAAGATGCTTATACCGTGAAAATTTGGATTTAATTCAGACGGATACGTAAGTGACAGCAATACGGAGCCTCCGTTTGGACCCCTCGGGTACGGAAACCAAAAAAGGAAGTTCTTCAACAACAATGAGTTATAATATTTTTATTATAATTATTATTATTTTATATAATTATTATATATTAAGCTGAAGAGTTTGTTTGTTTGAACGCGCTAATCTCAGGAACTACTGGTTGGAATTGAAAAATTCTTTTTGTGTTGGATAGTTCATTTATCGATGCTACGACCAATAGGAGCGGAGCATAAATGTAAAATGTTGCTAAAACGGTAAAAATTATTCCTTTTTGCGAGCTTTCGTTGCGTGCGCTGCGTGGTTAAAGTTACGCAACATTCATGTATGTAGGGTAGGTAGGTTAGGGTAGATAGGTAGCCAGTTCAGGGAGGCAGCGGCGGTCTCACAGGTGGTGAGCCACATACGGCGCCTTGGCCTGGAGGTGGCCCTTAACAAGTCGGAGGCCATGGTCTTTCATGGATCCCGGCGGGCGCCACCGCCCGATGCCCATATCGTTGTCGGGGGGCTCGAATCGCTGTCGAGTCAACCATGAAGTACCTGGGATTGGTGCTCGACATCCGGTGGGATTTAAGCCCCCACTTCCGGCGGCTGGCGCCCAAGTTGTTGGGCGCGGCTGGGGCGCTGTCAACGCTGCTTCCCAATCTGTAGGGCCCGCGCGCTGTCTGTAGGCGGCTCTACGTGGGGATCGTGCGATCGATGGCCCTGTATGGGGCCTCGATCTGGGCGGCTGACCTGACGGCCGGTAGCATCGCTGTTCTGCGAAAGCCGCAGAGAGCGATTACCGTCAGAGTCATCAGAGGGTATCGCACGATCTCCTATGAGGCGGCTTGTGTATTGGCCGGATCCCCGCCCTGGGACCTGGAGGCGAAGGTACTCGCGTTACATCAGTGGTGCGAGGAAGCGCGGGCGCAGGTCGAAGGGCTGTTGCAGCGACATATGGAGTTGCGTCGGTCTCAGCTCCGCGAGATCCTGGTGGCGGAATGGCGGGACAGGCTTTCACGCCCACCTCGTCACTATCGAGGAGGTCCGGCCAGTGCTCGAGCGCTGGCTCGGGAGGAGGCACGGCTCCCTGTCGTTTCGGGTGATGCAGGTGCTCTCGGTGCATGGTTGCTTCGGGAAGTACCTGTGTCGCATAAACAGGGAGCCGGACGCCCGGTGTCATCACGGTGTCGACTGCTGGGAGAACATGGCGCGGCATACGCTGGCAGAGTGTGCCGATTGGGAGGAGCCACGCCGTGCCCTCATCTCAGAAGTGGGCAGTGACCTGTCGCTGCCGGCCGTAATCGAGTCTATGGTCGGCAGCGAGGAGTCCTGGGAAGCGGTGGTATCCTTCTGCGAAATAGTCGTCTCGCAGAAGGAGGCTGCGGATAGGGAGACGGAGAGGGAGATTTCATCCGCTCACCCGATCCGCAGCAGACGCGCCGGGCGACGGCGGTGGCGGACAACGCCCTCTTCCGGCTCCCCTAAATGGGTCCAGGGGCGACGGACTCGGGGACGTCCGTCGCACCCCACACATCAGGACCCGAGGTGGTGGAGCGTAGTATTCCACGCGCGCCCCTTTTAGATGTTGCGGGGGGAGTCAAACACCTCACTCCCCCCCAACCTGAGTACGAGGCCCGCAAAGGCGGGCCGGCACTAGCTGAGGGTTACGGAAGTATCGTATGTTCCCGCGACATCCGGCTTAGGTGTGAGATGGAACACCGGGGTGGTTTTACTCCCCCAGGGCGGAGGACATCCAATGAGAATTTTCCACCAAGGAATAAAAAAAATGTAGGTAGCCAGTAGACGGGGGCGAAGCCGCGTGGGACAGCTAGTGAGTTATAAAGTCGTAATCAGTAATGAATGACTCTATAACACGGAAAGACCCACCATTAGGAAGTTCCAACCTACTTACGATTGCCTTATTGCATACAGTAGCGAATGAACATCATCGTCATTCAACTTGAGTTATCTCATTAATTCAGTTTAAGTAATACATCATTGTCTATGACAGTTTTTTATTGTTATTGTTTAAAAGAATTCTCAGTATGTACCTATATGTAGGTGGTAATTGAATCTAAGTACTTTGCATAAGGATTTGTATTGTCAGATCTTAGTTCCGTGAATAAAAATCTGAACGAGGATTTGGTTTTTAATCATGACGGAAAGACAACCTTCAGCGGTCAAAAAACACACAACAAAGTGAAAAATAACTTCGATTTTGAAAGTCAAAAAACCTGTTTTCGTTTCTTCGTTTTGTGACACCGACTTTCGAAATGTAAGTTATTTTTTTAATCTTCTTAAACCTTTAGAGCTTACCGGCTTCATGTTATGTTATGAAATGGTGTAAACAGTAAACACACATGCGATTGCAAAAATCCCGAGAAATAGGCCATCATTTATTGAAGAATAATGTTCAATATTGCCGAAGTTCTTCATCAGATCTTCACCAAATTTAAATGGGACCAAATCGGGACAACAGACGGAAATATTTTTTTTACCTTATAGACATTGGTCGTATAATTATATTTTTCAGACCACAGAATTAATTTGGGTCACAGACCTTTACCATTTATCTTCTTCTTGTTTTTTTTCGGTGGTACCAACATTTGATCAAAGTATTTGGGCCCGGTGGGTGGCCACGTTTACTGCAGCGTCAGAGACAATAAACAGGTCACAAAAAAAAACAAACAAATAAACAAAAAAAAACAAGCGAATCAAACAAAAAACAAATGAATAAATGACTTATGTTATGACTTACATTTCTTGGGGTCTATGGGTTTTCTTAACTTTTGTGTACTCTGTAATTATGGTTCAAAAGCTAGGTCAGCACTCAACACTTTGTGGTTTTGTCACTTTTAGCATATTCATGTTAATTTTGAACAAATGCGGTGATGCTTAGGCGTGTATTTACAATTTAATGGTTTAGGTTATAATTAATTTAGTTGTTATTCTAATTAGCAGGCCAGGTTGTTATAACATTAGGATCATATCATAGGTATTTCCCAGTCGTGGATTAATTAAAAGAGGTATTCAAAATGCCTTAGCAAGGACAAGCTCTTAATTATTATTAATTATTTAGTTATGCATCAAATGAACTGGCAAAACCACAAAACCGCAGAACCAATAATTTACTGTTTGTGAACTAAATTGTCCTTCAATTTAATTACAGGTGGGTGTTATTTTAATTAATAACAGTTAGGTTAGGTAATTGTTTTTTAATTAAATAGGAAAATAGTTTATTAGGAAAAGATATATTACAATTATAAAATAAGAAACTAAGCGAAGTTGTTTGGATATACGATGGAGGTAAGATTGGTTGGGAAAAACATTTTCTCTGCAATATAGTAGGGGTAGTCGACCTGTAACTCTATGACCGTGAGCTGGCCTAGCGGAGTATGGAGTTTCAATAAAATGAGAGGCCAGGTTATATTGGTGTTATGTGAAGGCTTGTTGTACTTATCACAACGATAAACACAACATGATAAAATAACATGAAATTGAAAATTTCCTATAGTAGTTTATGCAATGGTCATATAATAGGGCATGCGATAAACCCACGCTCGTGTTTTAATAACCCCTATTATATGACCATTGCATAAACTACTATTTTGAATTCATATTTGGAACATTACGTTGTGATTCAAGTTGTGAGTGTAGATAAACACTTTTACAAACCAACAACAAGTTAAGGATTTTTTTTTGTCTTCAGTAATACAATTTAACTACTACTAAATAAAACTATCGCTAAGCAAAATTTATGATTATCTATATATTTAGTTTTGTATAACGAATAAATACCTTTTCTGTTTTTAATTATTTAGTATGGAAACAGACGTCCTGATTTCCCCATTGGAATAAAACAGAATATATTTTACTGTAAAGCATAAAAGTTACACATGTCTTTTAGAAGAAAAAAAAATCACGAAAAGGCGAGTGTATATTTGTATGCTTGAGCAGCATGCAATATGAGTTTCTTCAAGACGTTCAGTTCCACACGAGAGAACAGCCCGGTGGTCCCGCTGGGAACGTTTGAAGCGAATATGAATCATTTCTTCCTGCTACATGTGTGTAAAGAAACAGATTTATTTTTACAAGTAAATCTAAACTTCTAAGCTTATATTATAAAGAGGAAAAAATACATATCTTTGGAAGTGCGGATCCGCGTAAGAATTCTGATATATATCTTTCAACACTATTGCTAGACAAAAGTAATACTTAGGGATATATTTTTTTACGGAAAAATAAACGGTCAGTGTAAGCTAGACCACGGAAGCATAGCGGCAACAAAAAAAAGAAAGGAAAAGAGTTTTTTTTCGCCAGGCACAACGCATATCATAAAAAGATAAAAAGAAAACTAAAATACAATACATAGCATGCGTTACCAAAAAGCTAGTATTAAAACTGCTAAGGGTTCAAGTCAAGATTAATTATTTCGAACAATTAATCAACTGCAAAGCTTACTTATCAGACGTGGCGTAAGTTTTTCTCTCATAACAATTGAGAAACATATTGTCCAGTCATTTAGGTGAAGAGTTCGTAATTTCTTTTTGAGCTGAAAGGATATTGAACTACACACGCTATATACAACCATATACCGTTTATAAATAAACAATCCTTATTTATCTCGACATCAAAATACAGTGACAATCATATACGTAACCTTGTATGGAGAAGGATGTCTGAGATAGGTTAGGTCCTGTGTATGTAATATGCGCCCCTGTGTAGTGAGTATATATAACAAGGCAAAGGTATTCAAAGAGCTGCATAATGTAAACACACTTATAGATTTATCGACAGAAAACCGAACAAACAAAGAAAAAGTTCCAATGATAAAAAAAGACACAAAGTTGTATGAAAATATGTAGTAAATCAAAACTGTGAATACATTCATTCATTTCTCGGTTAGATAACAAACACTCGGAGGGGGAACTCCAATCGGAATATAAAAATTACGACAGTTTAAAAGTAGGCGCCATTTACATAAAACTACTATATTGGAAATGATATACAATGTGTAGGCCGCCCCATTTGTTCTTCTCATGAAATATAAATGTGTTTTGGATGGCGGTGTAACTACATTGTGTTTTTCCTTAGCTGTTTCATTTTGTTAACAAACACGGTATAAAAAATTCAAATGCCGTTTCAATGACACACCAAGTTCTACTAATATTATAATTGTAAAAGTTTGTGTTTCAATTACGCAAAATGGGTGAACAGATTTTGATGAAAATTTTGCACACAGCTAGTTCATATCCCGGTATTATGTTCCTTTGGGATAATTAAACACATTTCTCATGCAGGCAATGCCGCGGGCTGAAGCTAGTTACAAAATAAATGTCATTTATCACCTTAGAGACACATCATTGTGAGAATAAAAAGAACACATCTAAATCTAAACTAATATAAATAAGAGGAAAATAAATAGTTTATTTGTCCTGTTTTTTTTATAAGGTGCCGTAAGTATTAATCTGATTGCAAAAAATATTTTACTGATAACATCGTTGTTTCACTGGTAACATTGTTAGATCTACAAACACAGGCTTTGATAGAAAAAATAATGTTACAACAATATCGGATGAAATTTCTTTGTTTGTTTATGTCCAGCCTGTACTTCGATAGGTCTAATTGATTGATTGCTTTTTGTTTTTTTTTTTATTGATTGTTTGTTCCAATCCTGGTTGAATGGGGAACATGGCACACAAGACTTCTTTATTTTCAAACACGTATAAAGGAATCTCAGATATAAACTTTTCATCTTTATTCAGTCTATTCAATTTGTACTAACACCCAATATGTACATTATGTATATTTTCACGTGTTTATATATTTTCAGGCGTTTACGAGAGATTGGTCAAAGAAAGCAACCAACTGGGAAGAGTGAATGACTATGGGAGACACCTTTGTCCAATAGTGGGACAATATAGGTTGATAAAAAAAAAGTTCCTATAAAAATGATAGGAGAAAATATTGTTGTACAACCCGCAAAAACGACGATAAACTATAATTTGTAAGTTGTCACAGGTGTCATTATCAGTACCACTAGTTAGTTCATTAATCCACATGTATCAAAACACAACGATGAAGTTAGTAATCACGGAAAACATAAAAGAAACAAAAAAGATCGCCGCAAAGAATCATGAATGGACGGACCTTGGAAAATCGTCAGAAAAACTATAACAACGAAACAGACAAGACAAAGGAATCAAATAATGTCTTCATTGAGATAATGTTAAGTACAATACACTCTCGTAAGCGATGCTAGTAAGTACAAATAACGCAAAAAGTACATAGTAGAAAGTGTCTGTAGTGAATCTTGTACATTTCTTTCTGGACCTTTGTTGCTTGTAGTCTTTTTATGATGCTCTCTCTAGAATTTGTTGTAAAGATACTTTTGTGAAAACTACGTCTTGTTTCTTTTAGAGATAAACATTTCATTAAGCTTGTCTATTGACTTTGACTTTCAAGGATTCTGTGACTCGGAAATCGTCTGAAGTTTTAGTCATTATGATTTTTGAACAGTTCATCAGTCAGTTAGAAGGAGTATGTATGACAGCGGCTGGTTTCTTTATTCCATTTTATTTTATTATTTAGTCATTTCCTGAACTAGGCTCCTATAATATTGTTGACTCCACGAAGTTACGTGTAATTCTAATAGATTCCAATAATAGGCAGTTTACAATCATAGTTTTTTATTTGCTCTATTTGCAACTCATCTCAATTCTGAGAAAGTTACTGTGTTAATAATCGAAATTCTAGAAAACTCTGGTGACAAACAGGATATTCTTCTTCAGCAAATATCAAGAACCGGAGACAGTACCAGGAAATAGCATTGATATGGCTAAAAATATCAAAATATACAAGACAAAGTGTCCAAGGATGAAGAATGTCTCAGATGTAGACTAGACAAATAAGTATAGTTCTCGCCAAATGGTTTACCGATGCGCTAGGCACGAAACGGTGCTGTTTTTGTATGAAATTTACAGCTATTCTGCCAATGTAGCCAACTTCAGGGCGGCCAAGAAGTTTGGCGAGAACTAAAGTAGAAAGGTATTTTAAATAAAAGACAAAAAAAAAGTGCGTGTCAGACTTCGCATTTTTCGGTTTCCGTACCAAAGAAAAATCTGATTTGTCAATATATTGGTATTTGTTAGTAAGAAATACATAATAAACATTATCACCAATTTCCAAGTTGTCAATGGTGTGATGAAGTGGTCAATGGGATGTTAAAAAATTCTTTGGAACAAAATTATGTGACAGATGACGGGCAGACAGACAGACAGCTGGACATATAGACACGTGAATGATACTTGTCTATCACGTGAATGACAGAAATAGTGCTCCATTAGGACCCTCGGGTACGGAACCCTAAAAAGAGCTTCTTTGCGCCTGTCGAATTAAGAAGAGCAATGAGTTTTAAGCAACAGTAATCCTAAATTAGTGCAGGATAAAAAAAAATATTATTTCATCTCCTTATTTGACAAAAACAAAACTATTCAATTACAAAACAAATTACAGAAACTTATCCCATCAAGAAGTACCAAAGTGTCCTTGACAATGGTTAACAAGTTAACAACATGCGATATACCTGTTTACAACACATGCGATCCTGGTACAACAGATGGCCATTATCATTGCCATCAGCTATGTTCCGCAACAATACCGATTGCTATCAGGCTTTATATAAAAACATGCTGACACGGAGTAACGCTTATTAGTTTTTACTGTGTTTTACATTTCCAATCGAACATGAGTTATGGTACGGCGGGAATGAAAATTCTTATTTTATTTTTGTTCAGTTCCGTGTTTTTGGGGACGAATGCCGATGTGAGTATTATCATTTAGTAGCTACATGTCTAGTTGTATGTTTTCCTGGTACAAAATGCAGCGCTTTGACAAAAAAACTTGATTAAACAATACAGTCCTTTTCAATTCAGATGTACATAAAAATGTGATGGCAGTATTTTGTTAAAGGCAAAATTACTGCCAATCCTTTTTCACTATTTGAGCAGGACGAACCTTGTCAGTATAATCTCAAAAATATCCCTTTTTTGACGTATCAGTCATAATAGGAGACATTCAAGAAGGACATGTGTCTAGTCTCTGGATAAAAGTGAAGATTTTTCTTTATCTAGCAAATAAATTAATTTGTTTCTTTACAATTCCAAAGGTATACTACGCACTAAAAATCACGGACAGCGTGTTCGGTTGTGATAACTTTAAGAATGACTTCCTAAACTGCGATGAACTGAAGCTGGGTTCAGAGAAAGGAGAAGAAGGTGATGATGCAGCCAAGCTAAGTGGGAAGATTATAACGGGGCTGGATATTGTTGCTGATTATGATGTAAATATACTCTTCTGTTCTCCATAACTTTTGTCGTATTAATTCGTCGTAATTGGGGTATTAATTCGTGGTCGTGTTAGGATCTTTCTAAGCCGGAGTCCATGTTTTCTGATAGCTACAATCTGGGGGTCTTTAAGTCAACAATAAATAGGTTAGTTCTACGTCGACTGAATCATTGCTTACTATCAGGTGAGATAGTGGTCAAATGTGAGCCTATCAACATTAATGAAAAAAAAAAAACTCGGTAGCGAAAATAGTAGAATGTAAGGGCGAATTTTACCAAAGAGGTTTATAACGTTCAGTTTGATTTGTGAAATTCTCTCTTAGTTTTAAGACATCATAGACGCATGGATAAGGAAACCAGAATTAAATGTACTGATATCACCGCCATTCGATCTGGAAAATTATAAAAAAAATCATCGGTCTTGTCCTTTCTCATCTATATTCGGGTGGGCTTCCAGTCCAACCGGACGTAGCTGAATAACAAAATTTTACATGGAGCAATAGTCTATCTGGCCATCCACGACCCAATTACTGGGCAACACTTGACAGCCTATGAAAGAGAGAAGACAAGACTACCCTTTGGCAAGACGGCGTGTTGTGAGGAATGATAAGAAAGAAGAAAAATATTTTAACCAAACATACTTCATGCTCTAGTAAAAGTATAAGTTTAATCAGGCATAATTTTTTCTCGTATTTTTATCATATTATTAAAGGAACTTTTTTATATTCAGGTTGAAATAGAGATATGGAAAATTTTGGATTTAGCAGACGAGTTTATGTACAGTTCAAGAGTAAACTTTTGCAGTAGTATGAACCAAACAGACGCGCCTTGGTCTCCAATCGTCGAGAAACTGAACCTTGAAAGTTGTCCGGTCCCTGTGGTGCGTATAGTTTTCATTTTTTTTAACCCAGCTCGTATATATTACGACCAATTTTCACAGTCATATCCAATTATTTGCTTTCCACAAAGGTAAAAAAAGGTATTAACAAGGCTTAAAGCTGAGAGCCGTTCATCATCATCATCATATCAGCCGAAAGACCGTCGCCACATTGACCGGTCTCGTGCGTCCCGCATCCTGTGGATCCCCGCAATCTTCACCAGGTCACCGGTCCACCCGGTGGGATGCCTTCGCGCGCACGTCTTCCGGTTCGCAGTCATTTCAGAACTTTACTGTCCCATCGGCCATCCGTTCTGCGAGCAATATGCCCTGCCCACTGCCACTTAATTTTGGCAATTCTTCGGGCTATGTCGGTAACCATGATTCTTTTGCGGATATCTACATTTCTGATTCGATCGCGCAAGGACATTACGAGAATGGCCCTCTCCATTGCCCTTTGGGTGATTGTAAGCTTTCTGATGAGGCCCATTGTAAGCGAACACGTCTCAGAGCCATAGGTCATAACTGGCAACACACATTGGTCATAGACTTTCGTCTTGAGACACTGTGGTAAGTTGGACGAGAAGATACCGCGCAACTTCCCCAACCTCGCTGCAGAAGGATAGGTGCCGAGGTCCGATCCTGATGTCTAACTGACATGGTGGCGTTTTTGTACAAACACTTCAGCACTTCTATGTACCGGTAGTCGATTTGGCACCGTTGTAGAGACTGCACCACAGCCCAAGTCTCTATCGAATCGAAGGCTTTCTCGTTGTCCACAAACACTATGCAGAAAGGCAGGTTGTACTCTTCGGTCTTGTGTATAAGCCGCAGCGTATATATGTGGTCTACGGTGTTAAAGCCCTTACGGAATCCGGCTTGTTCGGGAGTCTGGAAATCGTCAAACGAGCCGTTCCAAGAGACCATTTTAGAATATTCCAGATTTGCTGCGTACATTTTGCAGTGTGTAGATTTACCGAAAAATGTGTAAATGCATGCTTTAAGAAATTACTGCGTATCAAAATATCCTATTCCCAATATGACATATGAGCAGATCGTCCTATTCTCAAAATTACCTAGTAGCAAAACGTCCTATATACAAAAGAATGGGAATGGTACAGCCATACCACACATAGATAGTAAGAACTTTTAATTTTTTCTTTTGTGAAGAGTGGCTATCTGTGATCCAGACTCCGACAGAAATGAGACCTATCATACATTCCCGTACTACTACATATTATGAATCATAAATTGAGAAATCTATACTATATATATATATTATAAAGCTGAAGAGTTTGTTTGTTTGAACGCGCTAATCTCAGGAACTACTGGTTGGAATTGAAAAATTCTTTTTGTGTTGTATAGTCCATTTACCGAGGAAGGTTATAGGCCATCACGCTACGACCAATAGGAGCGGAGCATAAATGAAAAATGTTGCAAAAACGGAAAAAAATATTCCTTTTTGAGAGCTTCCGTTGCGTGCGCTGCGTAAGTGGTTAAAGTTACGAAACAATCATGTATGTAGTGTAGGTAGAGTAAATGGGTAGGTAGGTAGCCTAACGGGAGCGAAGCCGTGTGGGACAGCTAGTACTGTTATAAGACAAAGTTGTGGTTTATAAGAAGATGAACTGATAAGAATTTAAAAGAGCATGCTTAGATGGTTTGATTATGTTGAGAGGATGAACGAATGGCGACTAAAAAGTATTACACGGCTGAGTGGAAAGGCCAGTAATAATGAAAACTATCTGCTTATAAAAAGCATGAAATAAAAATTTGTCTTATAAATTTTAAAATTTTACTAGTACTTAGCGACATTGCAATTACCTACGTTCACATGGACGCAATGTCGAACGTTTTCCACTTGAAATTTTGGTAATAAATAATTGCGTAATCGTGCCATCAGGCAAGTTCCAATGTTGATGCTAGCAATCAGGCAAGTTCCAAAGTTGAAGTTAATCTAACAATGCAGTACTAACAAATTTATTAACAAATATTCTTTTTCAGAGCACCTTTGAGGTCCAAGGTCTGACCATATCCTTAGACGCTATGAGTGATGTTATGTGCCATGACTTCTGTGGGGAGTACCGCGTCCAACTGGCTTTCATGGACGGTGCCGATCAGATATCTTGTCATATCATTGAAATAAAAATCGTAGAAGAAAACGATGAAGATGAATAAGTTTGGTTAATAAATTTGGTTTTATTTTGAAACTTATTTGTTTTGATTACTATCTGTGTCTTGTAGTTGAATTATGAAAACGCCGTGCAAATGTCAGGCTTATTGATTTAAATAGAAATTTGGAAATAGCTTTGAGCAAAGAACCAAAAGGGACATTTAGCTTCAGTTCATCAAATTACGCGGTTGTGATATTTTGTATATTTCTGAAAAGTCAACACTAAATATTTTTCAACTAACAGAATAAAACCCATAATGAATAGGATAGATGACAAAAAAACTATTTAGTCCGTCAGTTAGATAACATAAAAATATTGGACTCGTATTTTTTCTTTTGCCACGTAAACAAAATATTAAGACGATACAGTGCATTGAAATATCGTGTGACGTCTTGGTGTGCTACACTTTATACTGATACTATGATGCACTTTTTCTTTGTCAGTTTTTATTTATTTGATAAAGCAAAAAATACGTGTCCAATTCTCACTGACGGACTGAATAGAATTATCATTTTGCTACGCAGGAAACAACCATATTGCCGAAGTCCTCATTTGATCGTAATTTCAAACTCTATAATCGTGAACCTACAGAGAATACAAATTAAAAGTATCCAGACTGCGCTGGAACTCGGCAAGCGATTGTGTTGTACCCAATAATTAGAAAAATAAATAAAGTAAGGGGAGTGCAGACGAATAAATTTATAATTGCCGGGGGCAGCCAACTTCAAGCGTTATTAACTTTTTCCTCTGCCCGTCGCGAATTCCTCTCGTCCTTTGGTCAGCCTAAAAACAGTTCAACCCTCATTAATTTTATGAACTCCTGGTAGTCCTATGGTATTTGTGTGAAAATTCAAAGGCGATAAACATGGCGAGATGTAATTTTAATAACAATATTCATTATATTATTTTAATAAAGTGATTTTGACCTTTTATTAGTCTATGATAATGTGAGAACTAATAAGAAGTTTTGGGGCAAATGAATTTTAATCTTTTATATAAATAATTGTCATAAATAAATCTGATTGAGGTTGTGTAAAACGAAAACGAAATAGTGAGAATTACAGGCCTAATCAAGAAGGCTTATCTATACCAGTATTGAGGAAAGATTTTTTTGTTTGTTTGTTTGTACTGAATATACTCCGTAACTACTTGACCGATTTTAATAATTATTTCACCTATGAAAAGCTAAATTATTCCCGAGTAACATAGGCTATAATTTATTTCCAAAAAAAATAGAGATCCATAAGAAAATTACAATAATGTAATCCAAAGTAGCAATATTTTGCAGTAAAAAAATCATTATTGGGCATGCGCTGAGAAAACTATTGATGATACATAAAAATGATGTACTACATGATTAAAGTACTCATTATTAACTACAAAAAAGTCTTCGAGAGTATATATGTCACTATCATAGTTAAATCACAATAACAGCTATTGTGTTCGAAAATTTAATTAGATCGCCGGTAGTCTCCTCATATAGAGAAAAGCCACCACTACAAACAGCGTTTACTTTTATCTAGAAAAGCTGACAAAGAACCTGTTATCTTAAAACAGAATAACAAACGCACCACATGTTTTTATATGTCCATGTATCTTGATATGAATAGAAAATCAACTCTAAAACATTTTAAAGTCTAATTCAGTAGGGAGATGGTGTTATCAGTCTGAGACCAGCTTACCCATAATGCTAATCTTAGAAAAAAACGAGCATTATTCAAAACTAAAAGATTTAGTTCGAGTATTCGCTGTAAATTTTCCCTCTAACGTTCATAAACTTAGAAAAACATACGTGAAAACTGCATTATGAAGAGCTTCTTGGGTCACTAGCTCTTTGGGAGAGGGCCCTGAGAACAGCGGGTTTTGGAAGTGCAGTTGTAAGTTTAAAAAGTGTTTGGAGAAACACTTGGACTTCTTATGTCAACAAAAAGAAAACTAGGGATTGGCGTTGCTTTACTTATGTTTGTTGATAGGTAAACTGTCAGCCGGTTTCTGATTTAAGCATTCATGCAACCGCAATAAAACGTTTAGTTTTAAATATTTTTTATTGATAAGAAAACCAGGCACCATCAGCAGAGAATGATCATTAGAAAGATTTTTTTATTATATTCATTTATTAAAACTTTTTGCACAAGTACGAAGGCGGACTTAATGCCTTAAGAATTTTAAAGCGATAATAAATAATAAATAAATAATAATAATAACAATAATAGATAGTAAATATTTTTTTAAACGATATTAAATATTTTTTTAAATGGTATAAATACCAGTCAACCTGATTTATTATCGCTTACTCTTACTACACATTTATTATAGCAAACCCGTAGTGCGCTCAAGGTAAGACAAACCTCACTGAAATAATGTCTCCGATTTCATGGCTCAATCCTATCCATATGCAAATGTGGGCCCCGCCTCAGTCGACGTTTCAGCGATTCCAAATTGTAATATTATTCAAATAACACATTTATACGTCATACAGATTTATGTACAGACGGTATTAAGAATTTAATTATGAGTCAAACTTATGATATTTCTTATTACATTTTTTGTCTGAAAATTTTACGTATATTAAAAATTTATTTGAAATAGAGTCATGATTAGCCCTGTAATTGAAGTTGACTTTAATTTTGTCTACTACGGGCTTGTTTTAAAAAACTGTGTACAAATGTTTTCTTTGTTCCAGTAATTCTAAGAATTTTATTCGAAAATAAACTATTTTATAGAGTGTTTTAAGTTCAAATCAGCAGGCAAACACGACTTAAATTAGTTTAGCGGAGTTCAACGCTTCTGACAATCAAGTGATCTCGTCGTGTTTAGATATACCTATGAACTGAAGTGTATAAAGGCGACTGATGAAAGGGTATTTTATTATAAGTTTACGTCTGTTAAAAGTTTTTAAGATATCATTTTTATTAGTCTTTATTGTACTTACCTACTTATGTACTTAGCAGGACGCCCTCGGGTTCAGGTTGATTGTTGATTTTTCCAAGGTTGCTGCTAGCCAAGGATTGAGTTAAATGGCGTGTGATTGGAGGGACTTATATCCTGCTGCGGACTGGTGTAATCTGATGTTTATGAGAATAAGTAACAAAATAGGTGGCACTGCTATTTTGTACACTTTTGTGCGCTTTTTCGTTGCGGTAATTGTAACTGGTTTCTAAATCAGATATATTCGATCTCAGCTTGGCTATATCGTACAGACGGGATTGCATAAAAAGAAAGACACTTACTAATTAATTTAACAAATTAACAATAAATAATCATAGAAACGCCTCCTCTTATTAGAAAGCGAAATTAACTGAATTTAAAACAAAAGCCACAATTGACTTTTACACTGATGTTGAACACCAATTCCAAGTTAATTACTGTGGTTAGACCAGTGTCATTGATGTCTTGGCAAAACGGAAATGCTTTTTTGAGAAAGAGGCTCACAAATTAGTTGTGACTTGGGTTTTTGTTTTAATTACTTCTAAGCTATGTTCATTTTTGTTTTTTTTTTATTATTTTTACAAGCTTTTTATTAGGTACCTTGCTTTCGTATGTGTAATCGCAATTAGTAATCCATTTTTCAAACACTTCGTGGTATCCAATTAAGCTGGAACTTGGCGGACTTATATAACTTCGGAATCATTGAAATAATAAGTAATAAATAATTTTCGGTTGGCGCAGTGGTTGAGCGATTGACTGCTGCGCTGCGTGTCACGGGTTCGATTCCCGCACGGAACAAATAATTGTACGACCTACAGATAGTTGTTCCGGCTCTGGGTGTTTGTGTATGTGAGTTTATATGTTTATAAACGCACCCACGATACAGGAAGAAATTCCTAGTGTGGGGCAAAGTTAAAAAAAAAAATGGAAAATAGAATTGAAGCTGGTCTCATGACGAAGCCGAAAGGTGACCATAGATCTTCTTTCTTTTCACCGTCTGTTGAAATCTCCTCAGATAAGATGCCGCATAAGAACATTTTCACAATGTCGTCTCATTTTAGGATAAGTCAACGTCGTCAAAGGTTCGGAAATATACGTAATGTTTTTGTTTATTGTGCCTCACTCCGCGGGTTCAGCGCTGCGTCCACTTACCTTTCCGCTTCGAGCGTCTTATTTCTCATTCTTCCGCTTATTGGACATGACATAATTATCTTCCTTCTTCCCCGCTATCTGTTGAGATCTCCGCTGTTAAGATACAGTAACCAAAAATGTTCGTCAATGAACGTAACGCTTACTTACCCGCTTCGAGCGTCTTATCGCTCATTCTCTCTTCTTTTTTCCGTTTATTAACTCTAATGGCCATGACAGATCTTCTTTCTTCTCCGCCGTTTGTTGAGATCTCTGCTTGGCTATTATGCTTCACCCGTGGAGTGTTTTAAGCACTTCATCCACTTACTTATCCACTGAGAGCATCTTATCGCTCATTCTTCCTTCTTTCTTCCGCTTAGTCACCAGCTTCAATGGTCATGACGGATCATCTTTCTTCTCCGCTATCTGTTGAGATCTCCGCGGTTAAGGTACAGTAACTAAAAACGTTCGGAAATGTACGTCATGTTTTGGTTATTGTGCCTCACCCGCGAAGTGTGTTCAGCGCTGCGTCTACTTACTTGCCCAATTCGAGCGTTTAATCGCTAATTCTCTCTTCTTTCTTCTCCGGTATTTTTTGAGATGACGCGGTTGATGTACAGTAACCAAAAACGTTCCGAAATGAACGTAACGTTTTTGGTTATTGTGCCTCACCCGCGGAGAATGTTCAGTTCTGCATTCAATTTTCAACTTTACTTTTTATCGCTCATTCTCTCTCTTCTTTCTTCCGCTTTTTCGCCAGCTCCAATGACCTGGACATAAATATTCTTTATTCTCCACCGTCTGTTTAGATCTCCGCGGATAAGGCGTGGCTTCAATCGGCATGATAGCACCATCGTGTTTAGGCTCATTGGATTTGTATTGACAAGTGATAACTCTTTTAGTTACATTACGTACATTAGTCCATTAAAAGCCATAGTTTGTGACGAATTAAGGCCCATTCCATATTGTTACAGAGAGGAGGCCTATACCCCAGCAGTGGAAACATTGACAACCTGATGGTGATGATAGGTGTGCATTTAGTAAAGATATAATCCAAACACATTTAGGATCTTGTAAGTTGAAAGGGTCTATATTTTGCCTTTGCGATGTGGATTTTTGCTCATTTAAGTAGGTATCTAATATGTTATTAAGTTAAAATTCATCTCTGTTAGCAATTACTATACTAATATTAAAAAGCTGAAGAGTTTGTTTGTTTGAATGCGCTAATCTCAAGAACTACTGGTTGGAATTGAACAATAATTTTTGTGTTGGATACTCCATTTATCGAGGAAGGTTATAGGCTATATAAAATCACGCTTCGACAAACAAGAGTGAGAGAGGAGCATAAATGAAAAATGTTGCAAAAACAGGACTTTTTTTTCCTTTTGGAGAGATTTCATTGCGTGCGCTGCGTAAGCGGTTAAAGTTTCGCAACAATCATGTATGTAGTGTGGGTAGGGTAAGTAGGGTAAATGGGTAAGTAGGTAGCCAGTTGACGGGAGCGAAGCCGCGTGGGACAGCTAGTTAAGTAATATAGCTATCTATACATTTATTATTATTTTTTATAAAATCAATGTACTATATAAGCTTCTATTCAATCAAAATTACATCTCATTCATCAGCCCAACTCTAATTACGATCCTCTTCATAAAAGAACATCAATTTAATATGTCATCTCATTTGATACTTTAATACTTTGACAAGTATGTACCTATCAGCGAGAGTACTTTGGCTTAATGCGTCAGTTGCCAAAGACCCGTGTTTGAGAACTATTTACTAAATTGAAAAAGCGTGTCTTCGGACGGGCCCTCGAAATAGAGGAGTGAGGAAAATCAAAGCAGCCACTCGAGGACAGTTAGATGTCCTCGTATGGGGACAACTCTTGAGGACACGTGTCGAGTGTGTCGGTCCCTGACGTTGATTTCTGAAAGTCGGACCGCAATTTTCTTTCAAGTGGAGGTGGGTAATGATTTTGATTGAAGATTGGTTGGGTTTTATAATGTTGATACTTATTTTTGTAAATATTTTCAAGTCATTTATTTCAAGATTTTGTTACGAGTCGTCATGTCGAAATGAGTCGTGAATTAAGCGATTAGTAAAAAAGGTTAGCGAAAAAATAATTTTTCGAAAATTTAAGTTTCGTGACAAGAATCGTTTGACTAGAATGTAAGTTTCGTAGATTAGAGTGTTCTTCACAAAGATTTGTATATGTCGTAGGATAATTTGAAACTTCGAATCTTCGCGAAAATCCTAGGGGTTTTGCGAAAACACGGATATTTAGACAGTGGCGAAACTGTTTCTCAATCTTACTGGAAAAAGTCCAAGAGCGAGCGAAGCGAGCTCGGGAGCTTAGGGCACCCCGACACGACAGGTTACTTTAGACCCTGCGGACGGAAATAGGAGCCCCGCGCAGCGGGGCTCCGTCGACTATGTTGCCAAAGTACTAATCGTACTTGGATAATTTTTCGCCTATGTCTAATTATCCGCGTTTTCGCAAAACCCCTAGGATTTTCGCGAAGATTCGAAGTTTCAAATTATCCTACGACATATATACAGATTAGTAATTATCTAAGGAATTATGAGCTAACAAATTAATTACAACTCAAAACGTCATTTTCACTTGAATAAGTTTGAGAAATAAATTATCCCAATAAAAATACCCTCCAATGTAGCCAAATCCTCAAAATAAATAAAAAAACCCAATTACATCCACACGAACCCAATTCGACCACATCTAATATGACAGAAAGTAAACAGCAAAAAGAACGTCACAAGAGGTCCAAAAGAGGCGTGCACATCAAAAAAACGTGATAACTAACGTTAAGGGGGTGACAAGCACCCTTACACACTTTCAATAATACCGCGAATGCTGCAATAAAATTGTCAACTCGAGATCTGCTAACGACGCAGATTTTGAACCCCGAATTGAGATAAACACCGCATTATGAAACGGATTTGGATGGTATTAAAACAGGGATTTCTTACATTTTTTTACACTTGTTTGTGGATTGCAAAAAATCTTAGCGATTGCAAAAATGACTTGTCTGGTATACGTACGTACTATGTCTCGTTAGGCAGGGCCTCAAATGTTATCTTTATTATGAGCATAATCGTATGACTATAAAAATGATCGTAATATTAACTATAGGTAATTTGGTATATTAATTATTTTAATCGATGATTTAGTGGCTTATATATATTTCTATTTAATTTAATTTTTTTATTGGAATTTTTGACGGGCATTTTTTATTTTTTTATTATTAGTTTTGATTGGAATGTTATATTATTTTTTATTGGATTTTCTTTTTATCACTTATTATTTGCGTTTGACATTTTTTTAAATTCTTTTTTATTTTTGTGTGCATATTTTTTATTTTTACTGTATATTTGTTGTTATTATGTGTGGACAGCAAAAAGAAGTTATGTGGGTATAATTTCATATTTGGGGTGGGTAAATTATGTATTTATTATTGATCACTATAATGAAATAAAAGTGTTGTGAGGAAGGGGGCGGGCTGTAAATCAGCGTTGACCAGCGTAATAGCCATGCTTTACACTGCTCAGCATATGCTGAGCCCGCTCCTTTTGCCATACTGAACAATATTTTGCCTCAGAGCTAAATTGTGTTTGTTCATGTTCTGTTACAGTTGGCAATAAATGTTTTCTTTCTTTCTTTCTTCAGAATTTGAATGTTCAATGTGTCTTATGGTTTAAATTATTTTTGAAAAAGAATGATTATGTAATGAATCTGGCTATGAATCTAACAAAAAATACTTTTTTTGCAATAATAAACATGCTAAGTGGAAAATAATTAAGATACCTATGGATCCAATTTACTTGAAAGTAACGAGCTGAATAATTAAGCAATCTAATTGATATAATTTGTTTATAATCAATTTTGACAATTTGTCTCTACGAAAATATTGCCTCTGCCAACTAAATCTCAAAAGGCTAGGTACGGCTTAGGGGCTTAGTTCATTCATTTTAGACCTTTGTCAAATATTGAAACAGTAAATATTTACCTGCACAATATTGTCTACACAGGTAAAGATTGCAGAAAATTGTTTTTTTTGTAGCAACGTGGCGATACTAGTTTTTGTTTGTTTGCACTAAATCTGTACGAATTAGGTGCCTTTTCAGTTCCATTTTCAATTGATGAAACTCTTTCTATATATATAGATACTTCAAAGAGATTCTCCCCAATACAAACTAATTTGAATCTGGACAATAAAATGTCCAATTTCATTTATGTACGGAACCCCATACGACATAGACATTTAGGAAAAAAGTTAATGGTGCTTAAAGCTTGGACGCTGTCCTGTAATTACGAATTAAAAAGTTCGTCCGCCGGACCCCAGTTTTTTCTCATTTATTTGGATGCGAAGATAATATTGCACCCTAAATCTATTCATGCTACATCCAAGTTTAAATCTTATTTTAACAATGCTAAAGTTGAAAGTTGACCGTCGACACATCTAATTACTTTTAATGTTATCTTCTCATACGAGACATTTGTATGTATGCATCTATTTATAAAGAGACAGAAAATTAACTTTTACGAGAAAACTCAGGGTTTTTTGTAATGTGAAATGTTATTGGCTTTCGTCTATTGCCTTTTCTTTGGATGAGAAGTGGAAAAAACATAATATGATAAGTAATTAGCTTGAAAAGAATTGTATTTTGCAATATTAGCTACTAGCTTTCCGCCCGCAGCTTTGCCTTCGTGGACTACACGATTTTGGCCGTTTCGTTTTTGCAGTTCTGGTGGGATATTGCAAATTGCAAATTATTATCCAAACATAGCTTTCCGTCCGCGTCTATGTTCGCTTAAACTACGTAAGGGATGAAATACATAAAATGCTTAAGTTGTTTTTCTTGAATTGTATTGATTAGCAGATATACTAAGTTTTAAGTAATTTTGATAATAAACAATTTATTTTTCTTACAAACTTTAACACCCCTTTAAGGGATGAAATACAAAAAAAATCTTAAACACGTGTTTCTTTGATTGTATTGAAGAGCAGAAATATTAAGTTTCAAGTAATTTTGATGATAAACAATTCATTTTTCTTACAATCTTTTACACCCCTTTTTGCCCCTTTAAGGGATGCAATCCATGAAATGCTTAAAGACGTATTTTTTTTATTAAGACGCTAAATGCCATATTTTATTCATTTCAAATATAAAATGACAGTTTCATACAAATTTTCATCCCTTAGGGTTTGACTTTCGAAAAATTGTTCCTTACTCCTTGTCTACATTATAAAGGGAATCTCTGTGCAAGATTTCAGCTTTCTAGGTACAAGGATTTGGACTGGGCGTTGATGAGTCCGTCAGTCAGTCAGGAATTTTATTTTTAATAAGCTATTATAATTAACCGTGTCTTTGAATATCGAAGGGACGCTAAAGTAAAGGAACTGTTTTTGAATAAATTTAATTCAGAAAAATGTAATGGGTTGTCAGATTTTTATTTTATTTTATAATTAACTATTAGTTCTTGTCAAATCAAACTTTTTCAATGTTGCCATTTTTATCGACACTCCTCGAAAAATATGGGAGACAAAGTGACTTTGTCTTTCTTTTTAAAGAAGACATCATTGTCTTCCTTTCTCTATCAAAAAAATACAAGTATTCATGCAACAGTGTACCTCAAAAAACATGACAATATATTACTTTCGTCGTATCATTTTTATTTAGCAATAAAACAACCGCATGTATATAAAAATGATTCAGAATGCGACTCTAATAAAACTGCCGTGCAGAGAATCCGTCGCGTCGAGATTAGAGGGTGCTCCCATTATTGTTACAGTATTATTTTGTTGTTTTACGACGGGAAAATAATAAGCACCGCCGTTTATGACGCCACAATAAAATTCGTATTAGAAAAAGGGACGATTGTTTGTGGGGACAAGCGTATATTTTTTTGAGGAGATAGTTTTTTCAATTAGTTGCTCTTGTTTTATTCAATATGTTTCTTGTCTGTTCTATTTCTGCAATTGTTCATTTTATAAAAG
Source organism: Orthosia gracilis (assembly GCA_947562075.1). Lineage (NCBI taxonomy): Eukaryota > Metazoa > Arthropoda > Insecta > Lepidoptera > Noctuidae > Orthosia > Orthosia gracilis. The sequence goes on from OX387266.1 coordinate 34,848,313, forward strand.
CATGATAAGTTCCAACAAAACTCAGATTTTCAAAAGCGTTTGCAAAAATCAGACAGTCTGGACATGTACAAAAGTTCAAAAAACATAACCCTTCCTTGGCTGTCGGGTAAAAAAAGAGCGAGTGTTGTCAAAAGGCGAAGCTCGGCAATACGAAAAATGCAGGCATGATGCAGCGCACAAATGTGTAGATACATAGGGGCGGGTTTCCACAGACTCGCACAAATATTTATTAATTTTCTATGTTAAACTATCAGTCTGGCAACATTCCTAACCTTCGGAATCCTGGCAACTATTTGATATTTTCAATCACTTTGATCAACAAACATTCAAAAATCTTTATTCAAAATTTAAATAAGCTTGCTTTATTTCAAAACAAAATCGTTTGCGATCCTAGAAAGGTATATCAATATACAAAATTATCTTCACAAAGTTGTTGAACTCGCCAAACTTTGGCAACTCCTTCAGTCTTGATTGATGGATGGTCTCGATTTAAAAAAAAAACATTTACTTTTGCTTTTAAAATACTGCAGAAGACATTTACCGATGAGACAGCGTTGCTGGGAATCTTTAAAAAGTGAGAATGAGAGGATTACATTGATTTTATAGTGCTTAATATTTGAGTGCGTCTAAGAGCGTCTCCGACGGTGCATCTAGACAAGCCCTGCTTACCCTAAGTGCTTTGTTTGCTTCGCTATAAACTTTATAACTTAGGGAATACTTGATGGAGTTTTAATAACTACGCTACTTACTACAAGACGTCCTAAAACGTTGCATAATCGTTTTGATACACGAATATTTGATGTCGGCGATGTTTTCCGAAGTCTAAATTATCCAATTTCTTAATCCTCCATTATTCTGAATTATTTTTTTTACAAATGCCGAATTTTAGGAAAAATAATGTTGCGGATTTTAAAGTATTCGTAAAATAAATAATATAAAAAAATCGCGAATTTGTATTTTGGCGCTGACACCAAATATTTAACTTCGTTCTTTGAGTAATTTTCTTTTTCAGACGGATCATATTAATCAATATTTCCAAACTATAATTATATACATTTGCAAGTTACTCCGTCTGTATGTTGCCTTAACGGCTGAACGGATTTGGATGAAACTTGGCACACGGGTAGATCAAGTCTTGGGCTAGGACATAATTATGATACTTTTTTACCGGTCATGTTTTCCCTTGGGATAATAAAACATCGTATGCGCGTTCGAAACCGCGGACAGAAGCTAGCCTTAAATAAAAATCTTTTGGTGCTAGAACACCAAACGATTTCTTCATCACATATAAGTAATGCCGAAGTCGTCTTTGACCGAACTTTATGACGGCTTAACATTACACCATACTGCATTCTCACTGACCACAATAACCATCTTCATAAAATCCCAATCAGGGTATAAAAATACGAAATGACAAAAAAATCTTTATCAGTATTTCCAGTTGGGTCGTAATTGTTGCGAAAACAAAGGGTGTATGGCTGTGGGAGATCAATGGTGCCCGATGGCCTGGGCGATGTATTTACGGCCTACTGCACTGTAAATTTGGTGATATCTCGTAGCGCCTAGGGCGGGAATAAACCATGTGTGTTGGTTACAGGTCCTATACGAGTACAAAGTGGTGTAGGAGCTCTGGTTGGATTATCTATTCTTTTATGGGCATTCATTAGAATATCTATTATCATACTAATATTATAAATGTGAATGTAAGTTTGTTTGTTACGCTTTCACGCAAAAACTACTGAACCGATCATCATGAAACTTTGTACATATATTCTTAATTCTTTATTGTACACCAAAACAATACATTTACAGAAAGTGAAATCAATATTCATGTACAAGGGCGAGCTTAACTCCAAAATGGAGTTTTCTTCCAGCAAACCTTTGAGTGATAGAGATCATTATAATTGAGGGCAGTAATCCAGTGTACGATTTTGCAGTAAGATTTATTAAATATATATATATAATTAAATATATAATAATAATACATACATAAAAAAACTACGTTCATAAATACAAATATACATATATATACGTATAAATCTACTAATATTATTTATTACGTTGAAAGAAAATGCTCCTTAATTTTCCTCTTGAAGACATCGAGAGAAGGGCTATCGCGTAGGGAGTGTGGTAGAGAGTTCCAGAGATGCACTGCAGTAACAGAGAAGGAGCCATCATAACGGCTGGAAGTGTGACGCGGAGTTCGAAGAAGAAGCGAAGTGGCTGTGCGACAAGGTTTACCCCTCGGGACGAGGTACTCAAACCGTTCGCGAAGATATTGAGGAGAAGTAGGATTATGCAGGATAGTATAGAGAAGGGATAGGATGTGGGTATCTCGTCGACGCCGAATCGGCAGCCACTTCAATCTGGTCCGAAATTCCGACACATGGTCGTACTTGCGGAGGCCAAAAATAAAGCGGATGCACAAGTTCTGCAGTCGCTCGAGTTTGTTTAGGAGTACCTCCGTTGCATCTAGAAAACAGACATCCGCATAGTCTATTAGCGGCAGAAGAAGAGATTGCGCAAGAGTTACCTTAGTGTGAAATGGTAAGAATTTTTGGAGACGTTTAAGAGACTAAAACGAGTAGAAGACTTTCTTACTCACATCAGCAATATGAACTTCCCAGGAGAGGTTAGTGTCAATATGGACGCCCAAGTTTTTCGCGCTTTTGGAGTAATATATGGGCACAGAATTATACATTACTGGCGGGAGGGACTGGGGATCTAATAAATTGAGCATGTATCTGCCACCAATAACGAGCGCTTGAGATTTAGTTGGGTTCAGGAGAAGTCCAAAGGACTTAGCCCACTTGTTGATATATTCAAGGTCATCATTGATGGCAGCCACAGCCTTAGCGAGTTCACCCACTTTAAAATGGCGATACAACTGCAAGTCGTCTGCATAGAGATGATAGTTAGAAGTTAGGACCCTAGTGATAGAATTTATAAAAATTGAGAAGAGAAGAGGAGGTATTAGAAGTAACATAGGATAGTATTATTTAAAAAAAATATACATATATTGCTTCACTGCGAGCGAAGCTGCGGGTAAAAGCTAGTTATAATGTAGTTGAATATGTTCGTGAAAAAAACATTGTTAATGTGTGTCGTAAAGAATGAAAAAAGCGACCAAGTGCGAGTAGGACTCGCACACAGAGGGTTCCGTATGAACAGCTAGGTACATTCACCAAAATAAAAAGGTAATATTACTAACGTTCATAAACAATGAAAGCACCGAACATTGCTCTAACGAAGGCACAAAATTAACTTTGCCTTTTGAGAATTGTAGTCCCCATACATCCATATACTTGCATCATTTTATAAGTTCTGTTTCTGTTTGTTTTGTTTTTAAAAAAAACGTTGCCCCACACTAGGAATTTCTTCTTGTATCGTGGGTGCGTTTACAAACATTTAAACTCACTTACACAAGATACCCAGATCCGGCACAATTATCTGTAGGCCATACTAATAAATAGTTGGTAGACTATTACTCGTAAACTTGTAAAGCCTACTTAACTGTGATAGTTTCCCTTTTAATTTCGTTATTTATACTACTGCCGTAAATATTTTCACATATCCAAAAGCAACCATTTAGCTGGCAGCTACTTGACTCTAACAAAAATTATCCATTTAAAGCTTAATTTTACGCAAACTGAATCGAAAAATGGTTTTTACAGACCCGTAATACTTTTGAATGGATAGGTCCAACACCATGGGATAGAAGAGAAAAAACCCCCAGTCCCCACTTTACATGTACGGGAAGTGGTTTTTTTTTTTAATTCTTTTATTTTACCACTTTGTCGGTGTGATTAATATGTATATCCATGCCAAATTATAGCTTTCTAGAACTAATTAATAGTCTCTGAGCTAAGCTGCGGACGGAAGAACGGATGGGCGGAGAGACGGACATGGCGAAACTATAAGGGTTCCTTGTTGACTACGGAACCCTTAAAAAGATGTCTTACGATATGCTTTGAAAGCAAGAAGTTCTTTATTTTTCTCCTACATCTTCATAGATAGGTAGAGAAGAAAAGAATATCATATTTCAAAATATACGAGCAGAGGACCAAAAGCTAGAGGATTTTTTTCTTAAAATACACATACTTTTAGACCTACTGCTAGATTATTTGAATCCTTCACCTCTATATCTTAAAAGTTTAATTATGTCCATTCATGCAAAAACTTTAAAAGAAAGTATTTTCAAAAACGAAAACATAGAAGAATCTTTTAAGTAACCGTTTTAAACCATAGAACAAAATACAACACTAAAACTCCACGTAACGAACTAAAAAGCAAAATCAAAAGCATTACAACACCCGAAATATGATCTCATTATGCAACAAGGGTACATTTAAGCAATCGTCTCGTCGAATGTCTAGACAAAGCAAGTTGTAGGGTTTGCTGCCAATTGCCGCAGAGACTCAAGTTCTCTTCTATTTAAATATTTCCTCGCAATTAATTTAATTTAGTTAACAAAAGGGAATGGTGGAAAGTGTTCTTATTCACAATTAGTGAGACATAGCTGCAATTGCTGCAACCAGAGCATTGCTGAGCTAAGTATTTGGCGAGAGTTGCAAATCTTGCCATTCGTTTCGTGTTTCGTTGCTTTTGTTTTTTGAATGAATAGATCTTTTGGTGTTTTATTTAGGGTGTTATTAGGACAAGCGGGGTAATATTGCTGTATTGTAATACTATAATGGCTTGAGTTAGGAGAATTATTGATCGGTTTTTCTTACATGATGATATTCTACTACTTCATTTTCTTTTCGTGTGAGGATGTGGCCACCTCTGGTGTAAGAGTTAATTAGGCTGCCTCATGGATCCCCACAGGCCTCTGACTTGGCTATTTCAGACTTACATCTATACTAATATTATAAAGCTGAAGAGTTTGTTTGTTTGTTTGTTTGAACGTGCTAATCTCAGGAAGTACTGATTGGTATTTGAAATTTATTTTTGTGTGGATAGTCCATTTATCGATTAAGGTTATAGGCTATATAACATCACGCTAAGGCCAATAGGAGCGGAGCATACATGAAAAATGTTGCAAAAACGGTCAAAAATATACCTTTTTGAGAGCTTCCGTTGCGTGCGCTGCGTTAGTGGTTAAAGTTACGCAACAATCATGTATGTAGTGTAGGTAGGGTAGGGTAAATAGGGTAAATGGGTAGGTAGGTAGCCAGTTGACGGGAGCGAAGCCGCGTGGGACAGCTAGTTAATTATATAAGTCCAGGTTTCCTCACGATGTTTTCCTTCACCGTTGCCTGCGATGTCCAAAATAAACTTAGAAAGTACATATGAATTTGAAAAATCACATTGGTACTTGCTCGGCTTTGAACCCAAGCAAAAAAGAACAAAAGCACAAAAGACGAGGTCTTAGCCACCACGGATTTTACTACTGACTGGTTCTGTATCACAAATTTATAAAATGCTTCTTTTACTGGCCGACTCCTTCTTAAAACACAGTAACTTCAGTTAGAAAGGAACTTAAACTACTGTTTTTTAATAACGAGGGTACACTAAATAAGTAAATTCTACTTAGCCTAATTATCTAATTCTCAATTATATGACTTAATTTCGCTTCTAGGACCTTTTTTAATATTACTATAAAGTACAACTTCTGGGGGGTGACCGTAAGCTTTTAGATCAAGGTTATTTTTAGTGAGCGTAAGTGACAGATGTATCTAACTTGTATACATCTGACCCTTTTTACCCGACTGCGGGAGGGTAATGTTTTTCGAGCGTATGTGTGTATGTATATGTCCATTTCTATAGCACGCTCTACAGCCCAAACGGCTTGATGGATTATGACATATGAGGTGTCGTTGTATTCGTCTCAATTGTAAGAGTGACATAGGCTATATATATATTTTTTTTTTAAATAGCGCCTCTCTATAAAAGGGTGGTGATACAACTTTTTTTGTTATCCTAAGATTATGGATATCAAATGAAAGCTACTTAATAGGCAATTCCAAAAATATTTACATATTGTAACACTTTTATGTTCCTACGAGTACTTTGGCACAAATTCAAGATAAGCGTTACTATGATAGAAAACTAAAAAATATTTTACCACTTGACTTATTTGGAGCACTCGTTCATTACTAAAACTAAAAAGTCTGTTAAAAAACAAATTATTTCTAAAAACATAAAACCAGACTGCTAAAAATTTACTAACTGAAAACTGAAAAACAAGTACTAGATATAATTTATACATTAAATATTACGAGATGTTGCAGGCGTGGAGACACAAAAATTATAGAAAAAACCGGCCAAGTGCGAGTCGGACTCGCGCACCAACGGTTCCGAACAAACCTCAGCTTAAAGGTATTATAGACCTTAGTATTTGATATGAATTTCAATTTAATACCTCTACGTATTCATGAGGAAAGGGGTAGTAAGTTTAAAATTATTAAAAATACTTATATTATAATATGATGTAACTAAAAATTTACAGTTTTCGCAATTATTCCTTTATCTGTGCTATAAGACGTTGCTTCGTACTAAATTTCAAGATTCTGAGTTTTCGGGAAGTACCCTGTAGGTTTTTATTCCCTTGCGAATGTCGAAAATTTGTGGCAATTTGCGGCATAAACGGCTGTATCTTTTGATTGCGTTGGTTCAGATGCTTGATTTTTTCACAGCTTTAAGGGACAGTAGACCTGAGTATTTGATATAAATTTCAGCTTGATACATGTTCCTGAGAAAAAGGGGTCCTGACAGACAAACAGTCGGACGGACGGACCGACAACAAAGTGATCCTATAAGGGTTCCGTTTTTGCCTTTCGAGGTACGGAACCCTAAAAACCGACCAAAACTTCGTTTGCAACCGCTGGCAGCACCTCATAATATTTAATGTATAAATTATATCTAGTACTTGTTTTTCTCTTTTCAGTTGTAATTTTAGCAATAATAGTTTTTATACGTCATGGTACGGGATTGATTACAGTACATTACTTAAGATATTTATCTTATTTAGAAAACACACAGTGAAAGAGGCTGCTTTCTCTATTAGGTACCTACTTAGCTTCAAAATAGAAGCTATATCTACTTCTGCTCCACCACATTGTTTGAAGCTACAAACCGCTCACTTACGATATTGCACTTTCAACTCAATTAACCCCACAATTGCATATCTGCGACTAACTAATATCACTAATTCAGTTCCTACACCTACCTACTAGTTAACTATTCCTAGAGTCGACTACTCAAACAGTCATGTTCTACATACACTTCAAGTTAGGAAGTTCATAAAGGCCAATTATAAGTCTGGTACAAAGTTAGACAGAATTGAATCGCCTCAGTTGGCGTCCAGTTCAATATGAATAGATTTAAGCGGCTCCGGAATTTTGCCGAAATTCGTTATTACCAGCTTACTTTGTTCAATTTCTGTTAACAATACCGGGCTTGGTTTGTAGGTAACGAGAAGCTCGGTTTCTCGAAAAAAAATATGGATGGGTTACAAACTAAACATACGTCAAGTTTTGAGATTGGCTGTTGAAAACACTAACGCGTTCACAATTTGTCATATTAATTTTGTTAATTTTTGTCGTTTCTGAAATGAGCCTTTTGTTCATCAGTGGACGATTAGCAGCTTAAATTTTTATTATATGACTGGAATATATTATACTGTCTGGTCATAGATATCAATAAAATCAGCTAATTGATTGCTTTGAAGATCAACATTTATGTGTGTTCCAACTTCATTTATATGTAGTCCATGTTGATTGAAAATTTTAGTGAAAAAAAAACCTTACGCGAAATTAAAATTTCAAAATTTAAAAAACCCACGACACACTTTCATTTCATGCTAAATAATTTATCTAGAACATAGCAGATACGCTTCGATCGGCAATCTATTGAACACGTAATTATGACACGATATCTTGCAAAAACACCCCGATTCAAACAGTAAAATGCCCATAACTTTTGGCGGCTTAACCGATTTTATTCAAATATAGCTAAAAATACTCTCTCGACAAAAACATCTTTCAAACAAAAAAAAAAAAACTAAATCATAATCGGTTGATCAGTTTAGAAGCTATGATGCCACAGACAGACTCACAGATGCACAGCAACACCCGTCAAACTTATAACACCCCTCTTTTTCCGTCGAGGGATAAAAATACTTTCACGTCAAAATCCGCTTATTTGTCCATTTTTCATAAATATCTTCTTCCATTGGTCATAAATATCTTCTTTCTTCTCCGCCGACTGTTGAGATTTCCACGGTTAAGGTACAGTTACCAAAAACATTCGGCAATGCACGTCATGTTTTTGGTTATTGTGCCTCACCCGCGGAATTATTTCAGCGCTGCGTCCGCTTAATTTTCCACTTCATGCGTCTTATCGCTCATTCTCTCTTCTTTCTACCTCTTATTCGCCCCGTTCTAATGGCCATGACATATCTTCTTTCTCCTCTGCCGTCTGATGAGATCGGCGCGGTTAAGGTGTAATAACTAAACATGTTCGAAAAGGTATTTCACATCTTCAGTTATTGCGCCTCACTCGCGGAATGTGTTCAGCGCTGCGTCAACTCCTTTCAGCTTCGAGTCTTATCGGTCATTCTCTCTTCTTTCTTCCGCTAATACGCTAGCTCTAATGGCGATGACATTCTTTCTTCTCCGCCTTCTGTTGAGGTTTTTGCGGTTTAGGTACGGCTTCAATCGGTAAGATAGCACCATCGTGTTTGGACTAATTGGATATGTATTGACAAGCAATATAACTTTACGTACTTTTAGTCCATTAAAAGCTATTGGGTGTGCATAAACTATTAATGTGTAACCCAAACAATTGATAAGGTTATGAAAGCAGTTAACTTACGCTTTAATGAATTTCTAGAATAGAATAGAATAGCATTTATTTGCAAATATGGGTAATAAATAAGTCGGTAGTATACATTAGTCAGTTCTGCCATATTTCACCATTCGGCATGCAAACATTTTCATTTTACAAAATTATTAAATTTAAAATTCTCACTAAAACATTACATTAATTGTTACATTCAATAAATAAAATTATTAGAATTCAAATTGTCATTTAAAGAAATTAACTTAATTACAACAATATACGTACATTAAATAAAATTGTTAAAAATTTAAATTGTCTTGTAAACAATAAAAGTCGTGGTCGCATAGAAATAAACAAACAAACATTAAAATTCCATGTCAAAGATAATATGTAACATTCCTTAAGCAAATCAATAATTAATTAATTAAAAATTATAGTATTCAGGAAAAGGTTTTGACCGTTAAAAACTCAGTTCCACTGTAGTACGTTTTATCTATTAATAATTTTTGAAGTCTACTTTTGAATTGCACCGATTTCAAATCTTTTTGTTGAAAGAATCAGCACGGTTATATGCAAGCATTTATTATTTTAGTAAAAAACAAATTGTTGTTTTAAAATTTTCATCTCTGTTCATCACTGGATGATTAGCGACTCATCTTCTGATGGTTATGGATATCAATAAAATCAATTAATTGATTCCTTTGAAGATCACAATTTATGTGTGTGGAAGCGTCATTTACATGTAGTCCATTTTGACAGTGAAAAAAACATCTTAAGGCGATATATACGCCCCAGTGTAAACGCAGTACTGGCCGTGCGTCCGCTCCATGCCAAAATATCAATATTGAACCTCCTTTTCAACAGTATTGTTTGCAAAATATTATTTGATTTACATATGCTATGTCAGTTATGATGAAATTCCAGCCATAAATTTTGGAGGATTATCCAAAAGTTGCGAAAAATATCGTGTTGCTAAAATTATTAATTTTAAAGCAAAACTATTTGTTATACGAAAAAACCATGTTTAAAAAATAATGTACATGAACCAATAATAAACATATATTTTTTTTAAACCTTTTAACCAAGCCGTTACTAAGGAGTAGAAAGTATTGTTTTTAAACGCACCCACGATACATGAAGAAATTCCTAGTGTGGGGCAACGTTTTTTTATATACAAAAAAAAGTTTCCGTTTTACGGCACTAAAGCGTATGTAGGCAAGCAATTTATTGGTATATGACATAAAAATACTTTACAAAAGCAGACTTAACGCCTTCGGCATAATTAGAATCTCTTCCAAATTAGTTTGTTAAATTAGCCACTACAATTCATAACTTAATACTAGCAACTGAAAATGATATGAACGTGTTGACAAGGCTAGAAAAAGATTTTAACAATATTATTACGTACAGTTACATTCGTTAGTTAAGTTACTACAAGTGTTATTACTAAGTGTTATCTTAATTTCCAAAGTCATTGTTCTGAAGAGGTGAAAGTTCAATTCAGAAATCCAATAACAGTGCTCTATTATTAGTGCCTACAATAATTGCTTTGTAAACACTTTATTGGAAAACTATCAGTCACTTGATTGACTCTCAAATATTAATAGAATATTAATTGATAGACTTGACTAAATTTATACGAAGCTAACATGTTAAATTATCTTCTATAGACGAGACTTCCAATGAATTCAAAATAACAATCTATAATTGAATATTACAATTAAATATCTACTTACAATCTTCAACCCAAAAACGATTACAAACAATAAATATCGAAGTAGACAATCAATTTAAGTCGATACCACCAAAGAAGACAACTAAAAATATCCTCACAAAAATCTACAGGTTATTGAACTTTTTAGAATGAACAAAGCCACCACGTGATTAGGCATCGCTGTCTGCTTATCAAATTGCATCTGAACAAAATTCTGTCTTCACCTGCGAAGCCAACTTTTACAACCAATACTGGACGCGAATACAAAGTGTTTGACTAAAAACCGCTAGAAAGCTAGAATCGTAAAATGCTAACATGGTACCCTTGCTATTTGTTAACCGTAAATAAATATTGCTTTACTTAAGGCGAGTGTAGACTAGAGCATTTACCTGTGACAAAACATCCAGCCACTCTAATGTGTCATCTTTTACAAACCGAACAATGAGTTAATAATTAAAAGTAAAAATCTTTTTAACCGACGTACCAAAAAGGAGGAGGTTCTATGTTCGACTTCGTGATTGTTTATTTTTTTTCTTTGTGTTTTCACCGATATTTCCGTCAATTGTGGACCGATTTTGAAAATATAATTTTTTGTTTGAAAGAGTATGTTTCGAAATTGGTCCCATTTTGATTTGGTGAAGATGTGATGTAGAACTTCGAAGATATACGACAGAACTCTTCAATTAATAACGGCAAATCTCTCGGGATTGCTGCAATCGCATGTCTGTTTATTGATTATACCATTTCACAACATAACATCACGCCAGTACGCTCTTAAGGGGTACGCAGATCTCTCATTTCACCGGTAGTGTTCAAGTTTCATGATATTCGGGTTATCTATTCTGGCGTTAAGGTAACTTACTAAATAACTTGCCTATTAGTTAGGTTCAACTAAAAAGTGAAAAATATAAAACTTTTTTACAATTTTTTCACTTTGTAGTTTTCTTATTTGGAAATCGGTAGTATTTTTTTGTAAAAAAGTTTTTTATTACATTTAAAACACGCTTTTCATGGAATAAAAAGTACCTAATGTAATATCGCTTGTCAATACATATCCAACGAGCCCAAGTATGATGGTGCTATCTTGTCAAGTTGAGGAGTTGCTATTACCACCTTCGAGCTTCATGAGACCAGCTTCATAGTGCCATATTATTTCAATGTTTCTTAAGTTGCATAAGTACGCAAAGTTTCAGCTTAAGCAGATCCCAGGAAGAGCTTGAAAAATCGATTATAAGTGGCCGGACACACACGAAAGCAAGGTAATCTATACTGAAATACTAATATTATAAAGCTGAAGAGTTTATTTGAACGCGCTAATCTCAGGAACTACTGGATGGAATTGAAAAATTCTTTTTGTGTTGGATAGTTCATTTATCGAGGAAGGTTATAGGCGGAGCACAAATGAAAAATGTTGCAAAAAAGGGCAAAATTATTCCTTTTTGAGAGCTTCCGTTGCGTGCGCTGCGCAAGCGGTTAAAGTTTCGGAAAAATCATGTATGTAGTGTAGGTAGGGTAAATCGGTAGGTAGGTGGCCCGTTGACGGGAGCGAAACCGCTTGATACAGCTAGTAATAATATAAATTTTTAAACATTCTTAAAGATAGTTGGCGAATGCTCGATTTTCTGTTAAAAGCAAATGCTCTAGTCTATACTGAGCTTTAAGTTCTGCTTGAGCCTCATGACGTAAGAGGTAAAATAAATGTCGTTGGCTCAGAGACAAATGTTGGAAATTTATCGAAATTTCGGTAGATAGGTACTATTGTTGTAAAGGTAATTTAGTGGTGAAACAGATTGCTTGAAGATTTATTGCTGGGATTTCGCTAAGCTAAGCTTTTAACTTTATTATTATTATTTTGTTGGCTTAAGTTGGGAAACAAACCAACGCTTATTTCGTTTCGTGGGATCTATTTTTGCTTTTAAAATACCAGTAAGGTGTTTGACTAAGGCAAAATGTTCCATGATTGTGTTGACACACTAACAACGGGAATATGGCAGCTAGGTACTTAGTGGCAGAAAAGGGTGTGGTGGAAATAATTCTCTCATAGGATCTTTTTGAAGGGAAGGGAACTTTCCTTACTATATGGCAATAAAAATATATAATAAGTTGCCCAACACGTTTAAAACTGAAAAATCAGCAACAATATTCCAAAAGAGGCTAAAGCTATTCCTAATCCAAAAATGTTTCTACTCAGTAAAAGAATATTTAGAGGCTAGCTTAAAATAACGATTATCTCTCATGTACAAAAGTGGCGATCTGTCCTATAAAACAAAATAAAATTAGTCTATCCTATTTACATTAATTTAAAATCATAGTTATAATTTGTAATATCTGAAACGGATGACATTAATATTGCTGAATAATTATATTGAATTTATAACTATTGACATTTAATAAATAATGTCTCAATATAATTTTGCTGATCTAAATAATATTAATTTAATGCATGCTAATTTAGGGTGAAAATTGCAATGCTTGTAAAAGGCTGCTAAGTCTTAAGTAACAATATAAAATAACATCAACATTGTACACTTAGTTCGCAATAAAATTTTGACTTTTGACTTTTGACCTATATCAAGAAAACAAAAGGTTCTTTTAAGAACGGCTGGCCGATGGGGTCGAAAAGTATTGGAGTGGCGACCATATACCGGAAGACGCAGAGTTGGCAGGCCTCTCTTTAGGTGGACTGATGACCTGCTATAAGGTTGCGGGAATTTGCTCGATTGGAGACGCACAAGACCAATCGATATGGTTACACTTAGGTGATGCTTATGACCAGCTGTGGATGTCATTCGGCTGAAATGATGGTGATAAACAAGATTTTAGTTTCCACTAGATCAATATAGTACATTTTTGCGGTAACCACAACAAATTTCAAAGAGCTTATTAATCAAAAACTAAAAACGATCTACAGTGAATGTGACCAAACTTGTTTCAAATTTTTAATTCCAACATTCTCAGAAAAAACTACGTGTTTTTGAAATTGTATAGACTAGCTTAAAAGAGAGGAAATAAACTAGAACTTTGTGAGCACTTTTTAAATTACTTCAGGAGAAAAGATTTATACATTAACTACAAAGAAACTACTGCTTTTTATGTAAACAAAAGAGAAAATATTGTAAAGAAGTCTTTAATGAACGTGTAGGAGTGTCCAAAACAATGCCTTTGAAATTAAAAGAAGAATGGAGTTTTTTATATACTGGTTTTCTTTGGATTCACACGGTTAGGATAGGTTTAGACAAAGTTTTACTTTCAGCTAATATCATATTTATATTCTTTATTATGCACAAAACAAACATATACAAATACATAAGGAGAACTTATGTACGAATGCGAGCTTAACCATTAATTGGGTTCTCCGACAGCAAAACGTTGAGTGTGTCTCTCTCAAATGTCTCTCTGATGGTGGCACATGTTGGATCATTCATGATGTTTGAGCTGAGTGGTGCCAATCCATGCGTCATGTTCGTGAATGGGCGCCGTCAGTTGGGATTGGTCATAACTTAACTGCTTCGGCCTGCTTTTAATTACGTGTGCTTTTATTTTATTTTTTGTTTTACTTTAAACCCTTTTAAGTGCACGTCTTTTTACATCGTTCTCACGTATGTATTTTTCCAACAAGAATGATGTAACCAAATAATTGTAATTAAAACTGATGGAGAAGAGTGTCCGTGGAGATTGTTGCACATTCTTCTCCATAGAGACCTACTGACGCTTGCGAATTTGCAACTAGATTCAAAAAATGATGGTATCAAATCAAAAGTACCTATAAGGTTATTTGAAATAAACTATTTGATTTGATTTTTTGATTTTGCAAACCTGTACCTATATAATTAGTAGTAAGGTATAGTTTTTCATTCATTTTGGCTAGTATAAAAACCGAGAGGTCTTCTATAATAAAATAATACAATAATTTACCTTCGTTATTTGAAAAATGAAATGTGTTTTCAAAATATGTCGTCCATCCTGTATTTTCTCCTGTAAGTAAAACTCTATACAAATGTTATGACGAGGCTTTGCAAGTACACTCATTCTTCGATACATACCTACAATACCCCTGAGTGGAATAGCCTGATTTAATACCTGATCGTACAAAAAATACGGTCCTTTCGTACCTATATGGACCACGGTAGATAAGGCCCAGTAAAAATTTTCTTCTTCAATAACCAATCCTTTTCCAATCATCAATTTTAGTTACCAAACGTAAAGAAAAATAATCTTCAACAGTATTCTACATATTACACACATATATATTATTATTTTTAACAGCCGTTACGTATCACACCGTATAATAGGTATCAACGCAACGTTACATTGTACTCAAGCAAATTGTCCTCTAAATAATCGTTAGTACCTACTCTTTTCGTAGGATCATATTTTGAAACACTAGTGAGTAAGGTAATGAAAAGAAAGTATAAACTTACAAAATTTACTATATAAACGTATATATTAACAACAGCCGTCAAGTTTCACATACAATTAAGTACAACGTTTCACGTTCCGTAAAGTAGGTATCAACGTAACGCAACGTTGATACATCGTATACCAAGCATTCGCCACAACGCTCACTTGATTAATTATCCCGACTCGCCTCTCAGTTCAAATAAGCGGCTGTTTTATATGTTCCAATGTTGTATGTTGCCATGCCTGATCCCAATAGGGATGGAGTAAATAAATTATAATTCTAATTAGTCCGTCAGTGAGATTATTAAGTAATATTAGAATCGTATTTTTTGCTTTATCAAATAAATATAAATTGACAAAGATAAAACGCATCAAAGTTTAGGAGTGGGGGCTTGTGAAGTCACTTTGACAGTATAAAGTGTAGCACTCCGTGACGTCACACGATATTTCAACGCACTGTATCGTCTTAATATTTTGTTTACTTGGCAAAAGAAAAATACGTGTCCAATATTTTTACTTATCTACCTGACGGACAAAACAATAATTTTCAGTCAACTACCTTATTAGGTATTTATTTATTTATATATATATATTTTACTGTAGGTACACCAAGTTATAACATGGAAAAGAAAACTTGAAACTAAAATACATACAAACGCCGCCCGCCTTATCGCAAACCCGCGATCTCTTCGCAACCTGGAAGACAGAATCAGAGGTTTGAGACAAATTGTTTTAATGTTTTAGTAAGACGAGTAGCAATGAAAATAATATCTTAATAGATTGGTGCATTATCCTCCTGTATGAACCAATCTATTAAGAGTTGGTTAAATGGTAATGATAAATGATTTTATTTCTGTAAGTTGGTTTGTACAAACACTTTTATAGGTCAATCGTATTTATTAAAACTAGATGAGGGTTTTCTATTTGACTACTCTGAAACGAAAGACCGAAATAAACTCAGAGGTCACAGTCTCTTTTAAAGTCCAGACAAAATTTTGTTCAGATCATGTGATAATACTACATCATGAATAAATACTTTCAAACATTACCTGTAGGAATGAAAACCCACAGTCTATAGAATACATGTTTCGAGACTAAAAGAACACATAATATCACATCAGACGAAGAAAAACTAGTTCAACAAGATGATATTCAAACTTGTCCACGTGATATCGAATTAATCAAAGTTCGCAGTGGTGGACCTTTCATCCCTCTACCAATAGTTGAAAGGCTTCTGATTGGCGCCCCGTGTGTGAACCTAATCCCGTTCCGCGACCCGGCGAAAAAATCACTCGGTGCTATTACTCTTTTGAAAGCGTTCCGGTGTATTTTCGTTGAGCTAAAAACTTTCGCAATACCGTGAACGGCTCAAGTTTAAACTCTCGCGGAAAGAGGGGATTCAACGATCATCTGGCTCCGTCTAATAAAAGGCCCCGACGTTTCTGAAATACATATGTTGTCACTGCATAAACTTTATAACTTTAGCTTCGTCTAGCGATGCGAGAACTTTATCCGCTCGTGATGAAGCCGTTTTTGAGCACTTCTTTTGTCACACGTCAGAAGCAGTCTAATAAAACGTAATAGATGTGAGAGAATAAACAAGCAATGAACTCGCGAAAAAATATCTGAAATAAAAATGTACACAGTCAAGCAAATGCCACATTAAGCGTGCAATTATATGAATTTATTTCCAGTTGGATGATGTTACGCAAATTTTATCGAAACCAATTTCGATAGTGCACAGTAATGTGACTTAAGCGAGATAAAATACGAACAAAGGCTATAATTTCTCGATTCTTGAATGGAATTTCCATAATTCGGCTTATATTTGCCGAGTCGTTTGTCAATGGCAGCCGAGAACGCCCCCGCACACGATCCGATATATTATTTCAAGTTATTTAATGTTGAGCTTTTTCAATTTATTTACATATTTGTGATTTAGCGTGTAGCTATAGTGGTGCATGCAAATGTATATGTAATATTTATGTTACGACTGTAATCAGCTGTATAATTTTTATATAGTCAAGTATTCAAATACATTTTATGATATGTGAATCGTTCACGCTATAGCAATTTAAGAACTCTGTAAAATTAATAGTGATATTTTCTATCATCCTTTTTACTCAGTGTTATAAGCTTCGAGGTGAAAAGTACCTGCATTGATTTTTAGCCCTTATAAATTATCCATCCATATCCATTTTTTATATAAACTTTTATCTATACTGTTTACTTTTTCCATGAATTATTCTCATTAATAACGACAAAGAATCATCCTGAGAATAAAATGAGCCTTAAATCAACCTTAATAGAGTTATAAACGGAAAAGACAACCCTATTCGTATACAATATTCAGAATACGTAATTCACATTTCCAATTTCGCATCAATGCTCGTGATTTAAGTATTTCCCGTATCATTTGTTTCTTCCTGGATTCCAATATAGCATTTTTTATTTTGTTAAATTGCTTTCCTTTGTAAAACCCCCTTCATATAAGCATGTGCGTGGATGCTTCCAACACAGATTTGTTCTTAAAGACGTTTATTTGTTTTTAGCTTACGGCGAAATTGATAATTTTTCGTTGTTTATTGCGTATATAGATGAGAGTGATGTGTTTTTGAATAAGTTTAGATATATCTGTCTTGGATTGTTTGAATTTCTCTTGATAAAGATCGTGTGATGGATAAGTTTATTTGATTTTCGATTTTGGATTTTGAATGAGATCAAGTAGATTTTATCTATGCATTCTATTCTAAAACGAATTGGCTTTGGCGATTGGCTTTTTATCTTCATGGTAATTTTTTCGTTCCAACTCTGTTGCTGTAAATAAGAAACGTTGTCGAGACGATGTGAACTCCTGAAGTGCCTATTTATTTTTTTATTAAAACTTTATGCAACAGTTAGGTATATACGAGTACTAAATATTAGGCATTCTCTTAAAAATAACATGGTTGGTGCATAAAAAATTATAATGTTTATTAAACTTGTCTTAAAAGGAAGCACGGGGAAATTTGTCACATACCTTTTGCCAAACAGGTTAGCTTACTGACTAAAGTCCAACCACAAAATAAAACACAAAAACATCGTTATCTGACTCAATAAATCCCCTAAAAATTCTCTTAACACAAATTCATTTTTGATTGCTTACTCATATGAAAGCAATGTCATATCCGGGGTTGCTCTTTAACAAGCACAAAACACTCGCGTCAGCATCCATGCAAACAACATTCATTACATGCTGACAATAAATAGATTATGTGACGTCAAAAAGTGCACAGTACGACGGTTTTTTTGCCCTCGTTTTTCGTAATATAATAGTCAAAGGAATATGAGGGGATCACGAATCAAACGTCTACATATGGAGCGATAAAGAAGTAAGATTTTGAGTTTTGGGGGTAGGGTTGTACCTTGGATAATAAGTTTATTTTTTAAATTATCTGTGTTTTTATTTTTCTTTTTATTGTAGGCAGGCGGTTTTTGGTAATATTAATATTTGCATAGTTATGTTTTTCAGTCAAGATAATTTATCAGTTTAGGAAAATTTTCCTGAACGTCAGGTTGATTTATCCGTGAAATAAAATTGATGGTTGACAAAATAATTAAACAGGGAAAACGAAAAAAAAAACAAATTAATGTTCATTTAAATTAGGGTCGTACCAAAGGACCAATTAAAGCAATGTTGCGGTAAATAAATAAATGGACAACACACCGCAATCGGTGCAATTCTGTGTCATGTGCACGGCTAACTAGTATATAATAAGGGTATCATTATTGCAAATAATTACAGGGTTATTAAATAAAACAAAGGCTTGCAAATTAATGATACACATATCAAAATAATTATCGCAACTAGAATTTGTATGATAATTAACACAACAAAATAAGAAAAATCGGTTATAATAAAAACATTTGGTCAAAATAATACACTCAATAGAATACCCTACCTGTTCCCGTTGCTTAAGTATCAGGGCCGCAGAGACTGAAACAGCTGTCACGCCTGAGATAATCCACCGACAAGCGGAAAGCGCGCCCTCAGCGAATTGCGACTTTGCCATGTGATCCCTCGGCGCCTACCAGGCACACATGATAATGCGAAAAGTAATTTTTATATTAAACCTTTGCCAAAACATAAAAGAGAGATTTCCTCAAGCATCTCACTCCAGCCCCCAACGAATGCGCCGCATAAATTAGTTTTTCCGGAGATTGTTTGTTCAGTCAATGCTTTTTATTATTTTTACGTTAACATTTATGAATTTTTCATCGTCGGAGTCGTTGCTTATACATTTTGTGTTGCTATAACATTTTAATAGTGGAAAAGTAACAACCATAAAATGGTTAACACTTCTTTCACCCAGGAATTGTTTAATTACAACATTCGGTTCGTATTTTATGTTTGAGTTGCTTGTAAAATGCAAATTGAATAAAAAATTTCGAGGAGAGAGTTTTGTTCATATGCCGTTGAAACTTCCCAGTATCTGGCCAGTAATTAATTAAAAGCTTAGGTGGTGCCATTATGGGTTTTATGCTAATAGGCGGCGGCTAATATGGGAGCCTTCAAAGGGTCTGGTACACGGGCGAAACATTAAATTTCAGCGAAGCGTGTGCCACAAAGCAACGTCGGCCGGCGTTGCGTTATGCACGTAGATTAGATTAGCGACTGTGTTTTGTTTGGGAAAATTTAAACCAACCTCCTTTACATGTCTGATATCCTGGTATCTGGAACTTATAGTTGGAAATGTAATGCACTTAGTTCTTAGCCGAATAAGCAATTAGTGAAATTAATGTGTAACATGATAGTTTATGAGAAGATTGTGTATAAATTATTATTCTGAGTGTCTAAAAGATTGAGCTCAAGTTAATTTAGTTAAGAACTTTGAATTAGTGAGTAATTGAAGTTAAGCATAGTTTCTCTCTAATTAAGTGAGCTTCATATTTTCTAAATCTCCTAATTAGTATTAAAGTGGTCGTTTTGTAATGAATTGTCACGTCTCTAGGGTGATTGTTCACTGCGTGCATATATACAATATGCAACCGGGTGCGCGAGGCGGGCGGGGGCCTGGGCGAGGGGGTAGGGCAGGCGGCAGAGCGGGTTCCAGTTAAATTGAGCACCGCTACGCCCAGACTCTCATTTCCTCCATCCACCATTGTGTGCCACTCACAATACAAAACATTTTTTTACGAATTTCGACAAAAAGTGCTTTGAATTTTTTCCAATCTTCGCCTCTATTCAGCTCGTAAAAACTTATTGTCTCGCCGCGAAAGAGAGTGGGCGTGTCCTTCGGGAACGTTATCCCGAATCGCATTAAAGTACTATAATAAAATTTTACACAATTCTTAAAGTATAATTTAGTGTTGCCACATTAAACTCGAAGTTTCTTAATTTTATTGCTGCGATAATTAGGAGGATGATAACT
The DNA here is from genome assembly GCA_947562075.1 of Orthosia gracilis. Classification (NCBI taxonomy): domain Eukaryota; kingdom Metazoa; phylum Arthropoda; class Insecta; order Lepidoptera; family Noctuidae; genus Orthosia; species Orthosia gracilis. Next base: position 34,868,623 of record OX387266.1, read on the forward strand.
CTTTAAGAACAAACATAATTCATTTAGAACTTCATGGAGATTTGCGTTTGAAATTGCCGTATTATACTAATTAATTGTCCTAAGGAGGGCTTAATGGGCGTTCTACGTCTAGAGATTTATAAAATCTGTCATTAAAAACAAGAATATAACATTTATCTCCATAAATGCTGCTAAGAGAGTATTATTTCGATGTAGACTTAAAAGTACATGAATAAATGTGTTTTACAAGTAGTCTATGTTATTGAAAACTTCGGAAAAATTGAATTTCACAGACACTTTGTAGAAGAAAATGGATTTTCGCAACAAACCGAAGTATTTGTAGAATATAAAAATAAAACGTGGTTTCTATATTCATAACCAAGCAAATATAAAATTGAAGTCTTTTACACGCTTTTAGGGTTCACCAGTCAGTAAATAGCTAGAAATAAATCATAATTCTTTATGTGTGTGCCTTCACTATTGAAATTCACTTCGGAGTGTTTAATTTATCTATGTTTTCAAAAGTGAAGTACATCTTATATTGCATTTATCGTTTTCGACAAAACCTACAAGTCCATTGGTAAGTAACATCGTTATGTGAAATAACATAACGCATAATATCACGCCTGTATCCTCGAAGGATTAGACACAGGTGACCTGTGTATATAAATAGAACATTTATTAGACACAGACACAACACAATAGCAACACACATAAAGCAAAGGAGTAGAATTGTTGTTGTTGGTTGTTGTCGTCGTTGAAAGGTAGAGCAGTAGATTTATCTTTGTAGTTCAGAAGGATGTCATATTTTTTTGTTTTAAATGTCCGCTCCATAAGTACTTTCACCTCATAAAAAAATACATTGAGGTTAAAAGTCACGCTAGACAGAGTTCAAGTTTTGGTATTTGATTACTTTGCAATCATAAAAAATCAAATTATAACCGTATAAGTAGACACCTGTCTTAAAAATGCTCATCTTAAATTAGTGTCATTTTCACCTATAAAATAAAATTACACTTTTTACGTTCTCTAACAAACGAACTTAGTGTGACTTACAGTGTAAGGCGGGGCTCATAACTCACGAATTTATAGTGATTGCAGTGGCGGCCAGCAAAAATGGCGCACTTTTGATATACGACCCCACCAACGAGATTAATTGGGGTCCGATGGATACAAATCTATAAATTATATGTTTTCTCTCTTTCGACTTTTATTAATAATGCTTGGAAAATGCATATATTTTTTGAAGTTAACAAACTACCCCCGTGATAAACTGCATGTTCACATAAATATCTAGGCAATTTTTAATGCATTGGCAATCTTTCAGGGGGCAACTCTGTAATATCCATCAAGAGTGGTATTTAAAGGGTAAGCTCGCGTTTGAATGCTATATAATGGAAAAAATAATGTGGTCGTCAATGGGGCACGCTGACTATAAGTATACTATACACTCGGTGACTTAGAAACCCTCATGTTATACGTAGCTAGCAAGAAACACGGATTCCAGCAGGGATTTCCATTATATTCCCAAAAACTTATCCGTGACCCCAGTATCGTATACATACGCTTGAATGAAGGAGATCCGTCCAAAACCCACAAAACCATATGGCTGTCGATATCCATTCTCAATATCTTTTTCGTCATGTCGATGATTCCAAATTCAATATGTTTTGACCAGAATTCAGGCTATTTGACAGCGTTACTATTAGCCTCGTAAAGATCAAGGTATATAAAATTAGCGCATTGCCGTATTTGTGTAGCGCAGTATGAGCATCTGGATTGGTTTCTGGTAGCAGTAAAACCCTTGTATAGCTGCAGTGAACTACAGGTTAATACATCCACAAAACGCTAAATCTCGCCATCCTTTGTCGCCTCCTGTAATAAACTTGAGTTCTCATACGGTATTGTCTCCTATGTTCGTGAATAGTTGTTTGTCCCGACGTTAAACGAGTTACGCCCCAGGAGATTGCGCACGATGGAAATGTGGAGGTACAGGGAAACGGCAGAAGTACCAGGTTTGTGGTGAAGAAATTAGTTGTAAAACCCGGCTCATACGGGCACTTGTATTCCCCATATTCCTGAACGCAGCCGAGACCTGGACGCTGAGAGAGATAACAAGAAGAAAATATAAGCTCTGGAAAAATGTTACTGGAGAAAAATTCTTTGCGTATCGTGGACTGAGTTTCGCACCAACATATCCATTCGCCAAGAACTTGGCATCAAGCAGCAACAGTTTATCGGCTATAGTCCAAGCTCGAATACTCCAGTTTTTAGATCACGTGTCCCAACGAGGCAACGGTGTTCCAGGTCCGTGGTCCAGGGTAGAGTAGAAGCAACGAGAGCGCGCGGCAGGTACAGACCGACCAGATTAAATCTACAGTAAGCTGGCGGCCCATTGCATGAGTGCGCACGAGTGACGGCTGACAGAGAGGGATGGCGTCGCATCGTGAGATGAATTATGGCAGCCCGAAGTCTCACTGCAACATGATGACCACGACCGCTCCATTAAGAGCGTACCGACGAAGAAAAGATAATTAGTTGGAATAAACGAAGAGTTTTGACGTAATAAAGCGAATTACGGAGCTCAAATGAGCCTGCGCAGGACACCGGGCCAGGTGCGGTGATGACAGGTGTAGTAAGGTGGCAAGAAGAAGTATCCGTAGTCCAGCGGTGAGATGGGCAGATGGCATTGTTACCATCGTGGTTAAAACCTGGACTAGCCAAGCACAGGAACGTTGGGATTGCCACAATAAAAGAGGGGCCTATGCTGTGGGCTAAGTCAGGCGGCATGATCATGATCCCTTATGACCTTAGACTAACATACTTCATAATCCGCACAGCGAACGAGTGGAACTCACTACCTGCGTCTGTGTTTCCGAACGCATTCAACCCGAATCTCTTCAAAGTTAGAGTGAACAGGCTTCTTCTGGGTAAGCTCATTCCATCGTCGACTCTGTCTCTGTCACCTCTAACCTAGACTAGAGTCAAGAGCAAGAGAGCAAGTTATTTTTATACAGCTTTGAAAATCACAATCATCTATGTTTACTTAATAGGTAGGTACGCATATGATTGGCGATTTCAGTTTTATAATGTAAATGCTTTACAAGTAACTAATGCTGTAAAGTTGATCTTTATTCAACTCATATTCCTAGGTCTTGAAATCGAATGGAAGCTTTTTAAGTCGTTATTTACGATCCGGCACGAAGGACCCAGAAAGTGGTTTGCAATTAACAAACTTGGCTGTGGAAGCAAAAATCTTTGTAATGGAAAAAAATATATCTTTTCTCCGCCAGGACGGATTTTAAATCATATGATAGATTTCATATATGCTGTTGATTTTAACTTCTCTCCCTAACCTGCCGTATCTAAGCAAATCGTTCGCAAGTTGTGTATAACTTTTGATAGAAAGAAGTCTTACGTCTTACAGAAGGCTTGCACTTACAGGTGTGCGGTTCGAATAAATCAGACGCGTCTATGAGGTTATCGACACTTCTACAAGACGTTTATATCTAAAGAATCTTTGGAACGCGAAAATAAAACAATTCTTTGAAGGATTTCTTGAGATACGTACGTCATATCGTGTTTAAGGATTATTGCATGCGATGTGCAGCTACGTGAATTTCTTGAGGCGGAAAGCGTATGTGAACGTGAATGGAAATTGTATTTTTTAAAGTTTGGTAGAAAAATATAAACGAATAAAAACAAAAGACCATGACCTGGAGAAGGATATAGTATACTTTTTATCGCGGGTGTGTGTTAACTTGGGATCATTACAGAGTTTCACAAGTTTATTTTTATTTTTTTTCATTCAAAAATGCAGGAGCAGGAGCAATGGTGGCCCAGTAACGGCCTCGACTTACGTGTCGTTGGTCGTGGGATCGAACCCAGGCAGGCGCTTTGCTTTGTGTAAATTATTTCAACACCAATGCTATAAAAACGGTGAAGGAAAACATCGTGAGGAAACCGGCATGTCCTAGAACAAAAAATTCGAAGACAAGTGACATCTACCAATAGGCCCATTCCCTCTCTCACAGTGAGACGGCCTGTGTCCCAGCAGTTGGAACATTATAAAGTCTGATAATGATGATGTTAATAATACTAAAGAAAAGTAGCAAACCAATGAAACTCAAATCTAATAATATTAATTTTCAAGAATTCATTCCAGTTTTTTATTTATACTATAAATGTTTTAAAAATAATTTTGGCGTTAATAAATTTGAAGACCAAAATAATTTAAATGCAAAAAACAGTCAATTTACTCGCAAAAGTTTAACGTAAGTATTTTTTCGCAAAATGCTTGCTGTCTATCCCCCGATTTCTAAATGCATTTGAAGTAGAGTATTTCTCAAACCGTACTTTTGGTCAAATACTCAAATCAGAAATCGGTCCTATGAAACACTGTTTTGGTACTACAGTCATAAACTATGTTTAAATCCGTGGCTCAATTAGCACTTTATAAACCTGAAGGAAAATTGTGGAAAAAAAACGTTCAACTGTAATTAAAGGTGGGTTATCTCTAGCGTTAGAGCAATTTAGTTAATTGCTCAGGCGATAGGTGGCAATTTCAACTCTTTACGACATCGTCCACCATGATAACGGTACTAATTGTCGAATAAAAAAGGATTACGTTTAATCCTTGTTTAATAAAAATGTTAATCATGAGATTTCCCGTCACAATATGCAAATGTTATAGTATCTACCCTACACAGAGCACGGAAGTGACTTCGCGGCCACTGCTAGAGATGGTATCGTTGAAACTTAAAACTACCAACCAAGTGTGTCTCCGTTTATTCATAAAAATTGTAATGGATCCCACAACGAAAATAAACAGAAGACAACAGCGAAATTAATAACAAAGAAAAAACATTATTTCCACTTCTCTCCTTGTCAAGAAGGAGACAGAACAGATCTAGGCTAATATACACAAACAGACATTTACAACTGGGTAAGCACCACGGTTTTTACAATTAACACTCATATCGGCACTTTTCTGTTTATAACTACTGTTGATTCTGACTTTCAGGAGTGGCAAGTGGGTTAAAGTTTGGCGGGATTATCCCAAAAAGAGATTAGAACGGCCCAACTTCTACGAACTTAAATGATATTTATTTGTTAATCTGCACACCTACCACAATGTTATCTTTTTGACACAAAAGTTGACTGGTCTGCCTACGTACCACGAAACTGTACCCAAAATATTAATAAATATATAATTAGCATTGGCGTCTTAACGCGGGTTCCTGAAAGGGAGAAGGAGTTAAGGTAAGCCTTTTGCCACAGGCCCTTTAGACCACACAGGCTAGCAATAAAAAATGGCGCCTCTAGACGTAGTCGGTGTAGTGTTTTCCGTACTCTGTGTTCCACCCCGTTCGTGATTGGCCGTAATATGGTAATATAGGATATCGCATCCATTCATTCGAGTGGGAGTCCGTATATTGAAGGTTTTTATTTTGCTGTTTAGGTGGTTTGACTTTTTATTTAAGACATCGACGACTTGCTAAATGCTTGGTGCTTGAATGAATCAACATATTTTGATGTAGAGTTAATTTGTTGGTATAAACGTGGCGTTTTGTGAGGCTTGAGTAAATATAGTCCAGAATTAAAAGTGCTGTATTGTGCACTCCCCCAAAGTGTCTACAATAATAAATAAAATAAATAAAAAAGCCTTTACCATTAATACAAAGATTTTTTTAGTATAGTAATAAATATTTCCTTTCACATCATTTCCTTAGATTATTATTAAATTATTAATAAATATTATTATAACATAATTTGGTATTCCACATTGTGGTTTTCATTAAATCATCATTGAATCCCATCACATCATCAGACTATTAATGTTCCCACTGCTGGGACACAGGCCTCCTCTCTGTGAGAGGGAATGGGCCGTAATCCACCACGCGGGCCCAGTGCGTTTTGGTGGATGTCACATGTCTTCGAATTTTTGGGTCTGGGACATGCCGGTTTCCTCACGATATTTTCCTTCACCGTTTTGAGAGCAGTGGTGATGAAATAATTTACACAAAGTAAAGAGCCGGCCTGGGCTCGAACCCACGACCTATAACTTGTAAGTGGCTGGTACCACTGGGCCACCACTGAATATTATAAATTATTATTTGCGATAAATTATTATATTTATAATATATTATTATGAGTAGCATACACGTAGAATGAGTTATTTATGGAAGTCGCCTCTGCGGCGTAGGTCTCCCCCCAACTTTCTCCTTTTTCACTATCTCTAGCTAGTCTCCTCCAGTCTGGCCCATATCTTTCTTTAAATGCATCTTCCCAGCGTTTCCGCGGCCTGCCTCGTTTTCTTTTTCCATCTCTAGATACCCACTCTATGATTTTCTTTGTCCATCTTTCGTTTTCCAATCTACAGATGTGCCCCGCCCATTTGTAAACGCAGAAGAGTCCACACTATAAAGTGTTTACAATATACACCCTTAAATTATGGTCGATACAATCCCGTGGAGGGTCGATCCGGTACATGAAACAGTATCGATTAGTTAAGAAAAAAGAAAATATCATTAAAAAAACCGCAACGCAAAACACTAAAATATGCAAAAAATATTTTCGTTTCGGAAGTCGATGTTGCAAAATGATAAAACAAGAGGTACAAAAAACATTTTTTTTGTTTTAATTTTATCTTTACAAATCGATACTGTTTCATGTACCGGATCGACCCTTCATGGGATTGTAACAACCAAAATTATTAGTATTTTGTAAGAGAAGGTTAATACGGTACTTCACGAGTTAGCGACTGATCTTAATCCATAGCATAGGATCTAATAAAGAATACATAATACATGAAACTATTTGTGCACCATTTACCTTCTTCTACTAAGAAATTCTACTCACTATAATTTTAGGATATTGTAACTGCACTTCTTACCCCCACCGTACATAAGCAATTTATGTACCTATAACATGACATCTTGTATCCTCATTTGTATAAAGTTTATTACTAGTACCTCGAAGATCACAAGGCAACGTAAGGTGTTATCAAATTAAGCGGGTCCTTACATTAACGAGGAATACTGCAAATATCATAGACACAGGTGTTAGCCCCACACACACACACACACACACACACACACACAAGATAATAAATACAGGAATCTGCAGATATAAGCTCACCAATTATACAAATGCAAAAAAGGGGGAAGAGGACCATATTTTCCGAAGAACTTTAATTAAGCCTCCGATTTGAGGATCCAAAGGTAGAAGATAAAACGAATATCCATACGAATGGACGCATCATTATGGAGAATTCTTAGGGATTATAAAAGGGTACTGCAGTGAGCACGTATCTAATTTTTAAAGCGCGATTTTACGATCTGCATACGTAGGTGTTGAAGAGATGTGCTAGCATAGTTTTAGCATAGTCGATAGTACAAATTGAGGATGGATTATAATTTATGAAGAGTGGAGAAATATTTTTTGTAATGTTTATTACTTATGTACTCATAACTACGTTATTACATTTGTGAAATATACAGCTGATTGTTTGTTCTTATGTGTTTGTATAGATGCCAATAAACGAACTACATTTTAGCTTAAAGAAGTTATTTAATGATTTTTATAAAACCTGAAACTGAAACTAAACACGATCTCGTAAATAAAAACACTTGTTTTTTATACTGAAAAAGCTTAAAACTAAACCCAAGAAACTTGAGAAACAAGTGGGCACTTGTAATGAACGTACAAAATAACTAAAGAAAAAAGTCTCGAGCAAATATATATCGATAAATCGTGCGACCGTAATCCAGCCCTAGAGAAGAACACGTCTGAAAACGAAATTTATTCTAACAATTCATGCGAAGCTCCCACAAGTCGGATTATTGTAAATAAGTATTACGACCGTCGACCGAATTAATTCTCGCCGCTTTTTAACGAAACGCGAAAAAGTTAGCTAACTAACTTTTCTGCCCGCGTTGACTCAACAAAAACCACCGGTGAAATATAGTCCTCCCTTGCGAGAATTATTTGTATCAATAGAATGTTTGTAGGGAATTTGCCTGTTCAAATATACGACGCTACTCGTACACCCGGGGGGCCTAGTTTAAAAAGGTGTGTTTGACTTCGCTAATAAGCGCGGGTGCAGATACGCAATTCCTCCAACTTTTACGCATACAAGAGATTTTATTAAATAACCCACATCCAAAATTGTTTAGTCAACCGCAAATTCGCGTTTAACAACTTTGTGTACAAATTTACTTGATGTAACATCCCGGTGAACACATCGCGACCTACATCCCGCCAAAAGCTATCTCGTTAATTGACTGTTGGAATAATTTAAATATATTGCGGCCAATGGCTATATTTCAACGGTCTATTATAAATCAAAGGATTAGCAGCGGACGAAACCGGGTAAATGGATGCTGGCAATATAGATAATACATGTTTTATTCTGCATACGTTATAGGGCGATAACGACAATATAATCGCGTTGGGGCCGGGAGGCGCAGTAGGGGGTGGCGGACAAAAAGTACTAAGTACGAGTTAAATACCCTTTGTGTCGTGTGCTCTCCTGGTCGCCATTCATCGACGTACGCCGAGGGTCCTCTCATTATTCAGTCGAAATTCGATTATTTTCCCATTTCGTAAAATATCCATATCGTCCCCAGCTTTCACTCTAATTGAAAATGGAGCGATGGCCGTCATCGTACTGATCGCATTTAATTTATTTGCACTCGAATTTCGGTTACTTTCCGCGCTCAACTTCATTACGTATACAATATGATTTAGGTTCGCTTCGCTCGCAGTGGCGACTATTTTCTCAACACGGATCCTTTTAATAAACGGAGCAGTTGTCGTATATCAGGAGAACAGACGGAAGTAAATATCCTGTCCGAAAATGATTACTCGGCACGCGCAGTTAACCGACGTTATGACCGGCTTATTCCCCATTCCGGTGGTATTAGTCTCGTGGCCACCAATTTCTGTAATTTATTAAGAGTTTCGCTTATATTTTGACCGGTCTTTGGTGGCTTCTCCTTTCTCGCTTGAGGCCGGAAAGAAATATAAGCAGTTAGCAGCGTGTGATCAAAGGCTTTCATGGGGAGGACTGATCCCTAATATTTCACTCATAATTGGTTTATTCTAAGCTCGCAGCGTTTCCGTGTGTGGTCCTTTGATCCGTCCAGTGTATTAAGTTGTAGCCGAGATGTATGGCGGACATTATTTGTTCAGATCTGAAGATTTACTCGATGGCGTCATTTGCTACGAGTATTCGAAAGCGAAGGTAGAGGGGGCGCTTAAAGGATTTTTCGTGGTCGCTCCTGTAATAATATTTTATAAGTAAACATCTGTGTCTCGCTTGCTTCTTTGAGTTAAAGGGTGGCTAATATTTATTTGATGGACATAGACGGAATCATTTAGAGGGAAAATCAGTGCTATTTGTAAACGTTACAATTTCATACTTACTGTTTGAAGAGGGTGTTTATCAGTTATTTAGTCTAAACTCTACCTATAATTATGATAAATGTTCTTTTCTTAAGACTGGTATTAGAAACGCGTTAAATTATTGTCTTAGTAAAAGCAAGAACCCGATGGCTTTAGATATTAAGTAAGTAATGTTGATTTTCGACTAACAAATACACAACAAACAAACAAAATAAAATACAACAAATAAAATTGTTCGTAAGGGACCTTACTGATGGCGCAACGCAATTCAAATTACGGCGATAGGTGATATCGTACAAGTATTTTCAAATAAATTTTAAAGTGCAAATCGGTCGAATTGCATCGCATTGCGTCCATGTGAACATACTTGCAATTTAGCTTAACAAAAATCGCTTATCAGTGTGGTATAAATCTAATCGCATCAGGAATGTTACTATGATAAATAAAAAATAAAAATTGAGAAGCATTTCCTTTCAATGCTATGAATTCTCTATATATTTAAAAATGAACCCCTATTTCTCCTGGTCACACTATAACTTGAAAACGGCTTTACCGATTTCGCTAATTCTTTTCTTGTTGTGTTTGTTATTGATAAGAGATGGTTCTTAAATAGAACATTAAGAAAAAAAAATTGTAGGTAGGTAGGGTAGGCATGTCTACCTCTACGCTACCTACATACCTACCCTACCTGGGTAGGTATGTAGGTAGGGTAGGTATGTAGGTAGGATAGGTATGTAGGTAGGGTAGGGTAGGGTAGGGTAGGGTAGGGTAGGTAGGTAGGTTAAGGGTTAGGGTAGGTAGGGTAGAGTAGATAGGATAGGGTAGATAAGTAGGGTGGGCAGTTGACGAGAGCGAAGCCGCGGGCACAGCTAGTATTAGTATAATTATGTTTTTATGAACTTTATTTATGAGATTTATTTAATAAATTTTCACTTACTCTAAAATTTCACACTAAATTACTGTCCTCTATTATGATATAAGATGATATATTTTTTACTTTTTGTCTTGGTGTACAATAAAGAATAAAAAGATCCGACAGAAACCTTTTTCATGCCATATTCCTTTCCTTGCAGCCTGGTAAAAATAAACAATAACGTACCCACAAAGGTAAGTAAGCTACCATCAACATGTATACCCACTATCATGATTTACGTACGTTAATTTCCTTTCAATATGGCCAGTTAGATTGTTTTTGCTTAGTTGTCACAGCCGACCCCTCGAGCCGGATCCGTGGCCTTTGTCCCTTCCATTTCCGGCCGCAAGCCGTCATAGCCTCGGAAAAGTTTCGTGTTATCATACTGCGTATGCTTTTATTATTTTTGAGTGGTGTGTTCATATTTTGCGTACAAAAATATATGAATATCAAAGAGACACTGGAGGAAAATTGGCTGCTTATTATATAAGGAAATCACTAGAGTAAAACGTACGTCGGTAACTGTCTGCAAAATCCCAAAAAAAAACAATTATACTAAAGACGACCAAGGCGCGTACCGCAAGGAATTATTTGAAGTGACTTGGCAGAATTTGGCGAGCAGACGGACAATGTAGGCTTAGTAAATAAGGTACATTAATTTTGTTAAAATTTGACAAAGAATTAACACAAAGGTAAAGAATAGAGAACCCTTTTTTTGACAGTCGTAAATCTCTGTCTAATTCTTCTACCATTATACAAAAAGCACATGAAAATATAAAAGTCACATAAATAAGTCTGAAAGCGCTTTCCACAGCTGTAGTCAACAGCTTGGTGAAAAATCCTAATTAGCTTTCTGTTAAAATAATGTTGAGAGAGGAAAATCCTGCTTCACATGTCTTTAAATATTCAAGAATTGTGTCTGACTTACTGAATTTTGTTTGGTGAAAGAAAAGAACTGATAATATGGGGTTCTGTATGTCAGTTTCGTATTATTTACTAGCTCTTTCTAGTGGCTTTGCTCATTTGTATCCTGTCCTGTCGTCGGAACAGTGAATACATGACACTAAGCAATAGTATAGCTAATGTAGGAGCCAATGTTGGAGCCCAATTGTATTTAAGCTCTGGTTAACCGCCACTTGCACGTGGAGTTGCCCACAGCAAACCATGTAATAACAGTAATAAATAAGGACAGACGCCACGTCTGTTTCAGTGGATAAATTGTGGTTTTTTAATCAGTACGCACTTAGGTGAACCCGACACAGCAGAGCTGGCTCGTATGTGAGCCAGCACGGGCGTCCATGAGGATGTCCCACTCAAGCCTCAAAAATAAAAAATTGTATAGCTTTCTAGAACAGAAACAATTATAGTAATCGGATAATAAGTAAGGACATTTTACAAAGTAAGTAAGGAAAGTTTTCCTGATGGCTCGATGGGATTCGATTTATATTACACTGATAAGCAATTTTTGCTAATCGAAATTGCAAGTACATTCACAATTTCACATGGACGCAATGCGATTGTTATAGCCTAAGAGATGTCTGTTTGCCAGGTAGCCATGCACAGAAATAAGAAGGCAAGCCTACCTAGGCATATTCTGTATGTTAAAATGTCAGTTTAGATGAAATTCATTCGGTTATGAAAATAATGAAGGTGATGAAAGAAAATTGATTAAAAATTAATTCAATTAAAAATAGCTCTGAAAATTTTTCGATAGGCAAGTTATCATAGGAATGTTTGTTAATAAATTATATTTGCTAAAAAATATGTCTCATCAAGTTGTCTGATCGTTGAAGGTCGATTTTCCACGTCTCCTCTACTATTAGGTTTTATTAAAAAAAAAAAAAATAATAATTACTAAGATTATTCGCTATGGCAATATTTTGAAATGGATTCGAATGTTCGATGCTGCGATCGATTTTGAATGAAAAAATCTGGAGATATATTTAATTTTAATTTGATAAATTGATTGTTGAAGGAATAGATCGGTGTGTGATTTTAAAGTGAGTATTTATTATTTACACTTTGAATATTATTCTATCCGCTATCCTTGAGCACAATCGGTTGCTTGCTGGTTTATTTATCCAAGCTTGTTGATATCCTGGTAGTCTTATTATACGATGTAATTCGACCGAATTGCACTTGATATTTTCTTAGAAAAAATATGCACGAACATGCCTATCGACCAAATCTTAATTGCATCGCACCATCAGTATGGTCCCTTACGAACAATTTCATTTATTAAGTTCCGTCTAACACAGTTACATTATATAAAGGAAGTAACTAAGTACCTAAAGTTTTTATGGTTGTCTGGGTATTATTAATTTACGATGAAACTCGTCGCTCTGGACCGTATGCAAAAAAAGGACAGGAGCTGGCACTCCCGACACCTCTGCAGACAGGCAACTTTTTATTTCGAAAAATTCATGGATAGGCCTAGGAGCCGCGAAAACCTAGTAGTCACATAATTAGTAATAAAATACACAGTCAAGGTTAGAAATCTATTCTATTATTTATTATAATTTATTTCTACTAAATATTTAATTTAGCAGAAACAGTAAATAATTTAAGAAACCTTAAATAAAATCCACAATTACTACCCACAAAAACCAAAGACGAAACTCAGCTAAATTGGCAACATTAATCCGAAAAAGTAATTACACCACCTTTAATCCCGAGATTAAAAAAGATCTCCAAATAGCTCTAAACTACAGTCAAAATTATATCGTTAAAACCGTTAATAGCCGTCTGCAGCCGATTTAACGATAATAGATTAATACGAGGGTAGTTTCAGCAGACGATAGTTTTCATTAAGGATCTTATTTCGCTTTTTATCCGACGCCATTGTTGGGTATGAAAGGGCACTGGCTGATTGGAAGCATTTGTGGAAAGCACGAGTTTTCCGAGCGGTTAAGGCTCTATTTAAACACAGATTAATGTTTACCAGCGCAGTTATGCAACGCGAAGTTGTGGGCTTTAATACCTGGTTAGCGATGTTTTGATCCGGAGTATGGAAGTGGGTTTTTAATTTTGTTTGTTATGTGTGAGTGGCTATGGTTTTCTAGATGGTAAAATGCGTTGTAATTATATAGGTAGGTAGAGAGATTATTCACATACTTAGAGCATGTGTGGAAAAGTTCAGTCGGAACCAAACTGAGAAACCAAGTTTTTCATGTTTAGTCACATTTAAAATTATAACAAAGTATTGCCTGTTCACCAATGTATAGAAAACATTTAAAATTTTAGATTTTAAATAATGTTTTTTTTTTTAGATAAGTAATCGAAAAATAACAAATAAAATACAAAACAGAAAACAATGTGTCCCACATCTATCCCACCCAAAATTTTCCTCTCCACGTATTCTATTTCTTAGTGGAAATAATTACGCATCCGTAAGTAATTAGGGCAAAAACCCTTGTTTAAATCGTCCCCGGGATCTGTTGGGGACACTATTGTTACGCCCCACGGTTCCGCTCGCCAACTGACCGAGTACATCCTAAATTGTCCGTTAACTGCTAGTTAATAGTTGATTTGGTCCATTGTCATTTATACTTGAGATTTTGGCCCCATAATCTATAATCTAGTTTCTAATTTTCGAGGAAATTAGGGGTTTTATATAAGGGACAAAGACCATTGTCCAGGCAACATTTTCCTATACATAACTTAATTACTACGTAAAAATTGCGTGATTTTTAACCGACTTCAAAAAGGAGGAAGTTCTCAATTCGTTTGTATTTCTATTTTTCGTTACAATTCTTTACCAGGTGAACCGATTTTGATGATTCATTTTTATTTAAAGCTGGTGCTTCTCATGTCATTTAAATTTGTTAAAGATCTGTTGAAGAACTTTGGAGATTTACGAAAGAACTCTTCAATAAACAACGGCAAATTTCTCCAGTTTGCTGCAATCACATGTCTGTTTATTTTTAACGCCATTTCATAACATTACATCACGCCGGTACGTTCTAAAGGGATTCGCAGATTTGTACAGTTCACTCTGGCACACTCACATTTTACCAGTTCAGTTCAAATTTTATGTTATTCCGGTAATCTATTCTGTCGTAACTTTGTGCATTATAGGTACCTTACTATAGAACTTGATCATTATGTACCACAACTAAAAAGTGGAAAATAAAAACATGAACAAAAATACAACCGAATTCCAAAAAAAAAAACTGCAAACTGAAAAATAACTTAAATTTTGTAAGTTGTTGTCAAAAAACGAAAAAACAAAAACTGGAACACCGAATTACGAAATTGAAGTTATTAATGAGATAGAAATACAATCGAAGAGTCTTTCTAGCAATTATCTGCAAGTGTGCTTACTGTGTGTGAGTACTTTTTTTTTAACTAGCCTATGTCTCATAGACCCTTAGGTCCTTCCAGGATCTCTTATCTCACGCCATTTTATTTTACTGAGGTAATTTTACAGGACATGATTTTGAGAAAAAGGTTACATAATCAATTGTTAAGGTGCGCCATTTAATACAGCACCATAGAGTATATTTTTTTGGACGCATTGCGGTTAAACGCAGCACATCCTAGAAGATTATTCCGCTTCGAGATGTGGGCAAACAGGGAGACCATGACGGTTGCCCGGAATAAAATAGCGGGCAACAATAGTGACTTGGACTGTCGAATAGTAACGAGTGTACACACACAAAAACCTATGCAGTTAATTTTATTCCTAATATTGCAAAACTAGAACTTCACAGCCCGCTCTCTCCTTACTCAATACAAAATCGCCATCCCATTGTATGTTTTTGAATAATTGCTTTATCGACTACCCCACGTCGATCGAATTATCGCTAACCAGCAGCCCCCACTCAAATTACTTGCAAATGGTTTGGAAGTTGGCCCTGGAATCAAATCTGCCTATGAGAGGGCAGAGGGCCTCTCTCCGGTTTCTAATTCACTTAATTCGAGCCTTAAATCTCATATTGCAAAATGGACGTGGGCAATAATTGTGTTTGGTAAATACCATGCCATTTGGCCGTGGACGTATTACGTGAGGGCTACAGTTGCGCAACAACGCAACATTTGTCGAATCTACGGCGATTTTGAAATTATTGTAATAGAAAATGCCCGAACTTTACCAATGGTTGACATAGCAGATGCTTTAAAGATAGTGAAAGTGTCAGTCATTAAAAAATGATTCAGAACATTCGGCTTCAAAAACAACTATAACCATCATGTACATGTCGTTGTCCCATTTTACTTGGATTTAGTCCAACCCGTTTTCTTCTTTCATTCTCCCCTGTCACATCACGTTATCATTCAAAATTGACTTAAAAAAATGAGTAATATACACGTAACAAAGATTTGTCGTCAAAAAGTACAGCCACCAATAAAAGAGCAACCAATAAAATCACAAATCCGTTTGCGAATCTCGCCCCCTCAGTAATACGTCCACATAAGTTGAAACATACACTTTGATACCAAATAACCCATCAGCTAAATGTACACAGGCATGCATTAGAGGCCTCGTCTACCGAGCTACTGAGCTTCTGAGTTACGAAGCTTATTGTCCGTAATTATATTGCTGGCAACAACAAAGGTAACTTTGCCTACAATTAATGCCCATGGATGGTCGTCAATAACGTTTGTCCATTATTACGGAGTAATTAGCTTAGGTTGGAACAATGTTCGTATATGATTTCGGACGAAATTGGCTCTGAAAGGAAGCGAATTAGTCTTTTGAGTTTGAAATGGGAGCGGTATTGAGTTAGCGGAGAGTGGTTGGCCGTTTTTGATAAATGATAGTTTTTTTTTTTGTTTT
Organism: Orthosia gracilis; assembly: GCA_947562075.1. Classification (NCBI taxonomy): domain Eukaryota; kingdom Metazoa; phylum Arthropoda; class Insecta; order Lepidoptera; family Noctuidae; genus Orthosia; species Orthosia gracilis. Next base: position 34,884,699 of record OX387266.1, read on the forward strand.
GTGGTTCGCTTGCAATTAGGATCTCAGGTAATAGGCACTCAGACACAGTCCTTTATTTGTAAAATTATTATGTAAAAATATATGTTGGTGAATTATTCGAAAGAGCTGAAGGCTATTTAAAAAATTGTTTAAATAAAATTCAAGGTCAAAAATGTGGGGATATTATGTAATTTAGTATTGAGAAAGAGGAGAATGTGAACGTTCTTGAAAATACAGGAATTTGCCCGCATCTGTCGTCGTGGTTTAAAGTATCGTCTTTTATCTCAAGTATCTTTTGCCCAATTGCTTTCTGTGGAGATCAGAAGGGGTGTTTCAGTTGTGTGTATTTATTGTTTGTGCCCATTGTATGAACACGAAAAAACTGAGCCCAAATTAGAACGTTCGGTTTTATTTAAATATTTTATAAATCTTTCTTCCCATTGTTCAGGGGTCAGTTTTGCATTCAAAATAACTGGTCACTACAGTAACTACATTTATTAATCTTTTGAACAGTTTCTCTCCCCTATAAGTATCCGATTTCTCATCACACACACAAGTACAGTCGTAAACAAAATACGTTGGACTGGTATAATAATAATTCCCCTTATGAGACGATATAATAAGGGCATTGTGCATTATTTCTGCGTCTATTAAATACAGGAGAAAGGACGGTAGTTATTATGTTTTGCCGCACAATTGTACACACATGTCCGTAGCATGTGATAGTTGTAAGAATCATGTTACTGTGTTACTATTTTGGAAGTTATTATTCTTCGTTATTGTACTCTGGCATTTTATTAGCCTTGTTTGGTATGAGTAGGTAGGTAAGTACGTAATAATTCTGTACTAACCGGTGCGTGATAAGATATTTCATCGTGAAAATTTACGGAATTCCATACAAACTTGCACTTAACTCCTTTAGGAGATTAACTTTCAAACGACGTTAACTTACTTCTTACTATTTGCTAATATTATAAATGTGGATGTTTGTTTGGAAAAGCAATGTATGTTTGTTACTCAATCACACCAGAACGGCTGAACGGATCTTAATGAAATTTGGCACAGAGATAGATTATAGTCTGGAATAGCACATAGGCTACTTTTCATCGCGGTATTCCCTTGCGACTTTTTACTCGAAGCTAGTTTAGTGATAATTTGCGTTTCAGAAAGAACTCTTATGCAAGAATTATTTTTATGTAGTGGCTTAGGCGTTGTCAGGCAGTGAATTAATGAGATTAAATGTTTTATTCTGCATTCTTGTTTGAAAATCTGTTTAATTTTGGTCTACAATCAATAAATATAATCTGTCTATATTTCAGATGAATTATATAATTATCTTATAAAATGTAGACTACGTATTCTACTATTTCTAAATGATTAGTATTTAAGAAGCTATATTAAAAATGCCCACTGTGGGAATAGAAAACAATTACATAAAACATCCCTAGTTAAAATAGTTAAAATTAACGATGTTTGCAACCATGAAAAACATGACTGTAATATCCCATTACATACAACACAAACTCATAAATTAATTACAAACTAACCACTGCAAATGCGACTATGTACCAGGCATACATATCTAATAGGGAGGGGAATAGGAAGCTGCATCGGACAGCGAATGTCCATCGAATGTCAAATCACCCCGCCTGCCAGCGAGCTTAGGCTGAAACATTCGCTTTTGATTTTATTATGTCACTCATGGATTTATTTCAATTAAGTATGGTTTTAACATGAACATCTAATCTTTTTTAACCCACTTCCCAAAAAGGAGGAGGTTATCAATTCGATTGTTATTTTGTTTTTTTTTATGTATGTACACCGTACTCAAAAACGCCTGGACCGATTTGAAAAATTCTTTTCTTTTGTAATGGGTATACTTTCCATTTGGTCCCATAGTCATCAGGTCAGGATCTGATGATGGGATCTTGGAGAAATCGAGGGAACTCCTCAAATATTATAGGCATACACATAGCGATTTTGGCATTTTCATCAAAAATGCAATCAAAAAAAGAAATCAGAAAGTAACATTTGGTGAAGTGGAATTGGTGAAGAAGACCACAGATGGCCAATTAAATTAAATTAAATTAAAATTTATTGCAAAAATATCATTCATACAACCAAACTTACATACTTACGAGTACATTGTTCGTGCACATTACAATAACAAAGGTGGGTATGTTTGGTTGCTCGAGTATGATTCGCACTGTCCTCCGTACTAGTTTAAAATGTCTCACGGTAGGATTACTTAAAGTTCCCCAATGGAACTTCATAATGCTAATGTATGTCACGGGTCTACGATATCTCGAATAGTTAAACGACTATGATGAAGCAAATACTTATAAAACTATATCTGGAACTCCGAAATAAAACAATGTATCCTAGTCGTGTTTGGGCTTATTGGATTCGTCATGAGTTGTACTTTGGCTATATATGATTTTTATGGCAATTTGAGGTATCTATCAAAACTAAAAAGAGATACATAAAAAAACTTTTTAACAAAAGAAAACAAACCGTCTTCCAAAAAAACACACTACAAAGCGAAAGATAACTTTCTTTAACGAAGTCGGTGTCGAAACATGGAACACAAAAGGTACCAAAGGCACCGACTTCGTAAAAGAAAGTTATTTTTCACTTTGTAGTGTGTTTTTTTGGAAGTCGGTCTGTTTTTTTTGTTAAACAGTTTTTCATATTTGATGGAATAGGGCCAAAGTGATAACGATTGCTAAAAAGTCCTAAATATGATTGATCTACGATATCAGAGAGTCAGTCGTAGTAGTCGAAGAAGAAGAATTCGTAGTCAGTCAATCACATATATTTAAGAATTTTGACAATCTCTCTTAGGATGATATCGCTAGATCCGCTAACAAATATTTAGATTTGGAACCCTAGATCTAAATATTTTTATTCGAACCAAATTCAAAGTTTCACGTAGTTATATTGTATTTGGGTTTGAAGAAATGCTAAGCCACCGAATAACAATTAAGACACTGTATTGAACATTGGCCACAACAATCCTACTTTTATTTTTAAAGTACATCACAAGAGGTACTTCAACCCAACCCTTGTCAAAAAAACCTTATCAAATAATTGTGTCTATTTACCCAAAATCTTCTGATAAACATTCGAGGGGCGTATTACCGTTGCATGGACTTAACAATGCCAATCAATGAAACATAAAAGCCGGCTAAGCAGACACGATGATTCTTCGTCAATAGTCCAAATACCAGGTTCACTCCGCGTAACAGAAAAAAGCTTTATGATGGTATCGATAGGGTTCAATTTCCACTGGGGAATCTCGAGGTTATAATCTTCTTCGACGTCTACGGAGTGTATTGTTAAGCAGAGCCGGCCAATCAGTTCCATCACCTCTTGAGAAACTAATGAACCGTGTCTAATTCTGCGCTCGCGAGCTGAGGGTTAAGTCTTTACGCATTTGGTTTTGTCATTTTATCAATATGGGCTTCATCTGTTGCGTTCGGGGTAATTCGGGGTACTTCGGTTCACTTCGGGGTCGTTCGGCCATGTTCTACGCCTGAATAGTCTTTGTGTTGTCAACATAACAGCAAGTTTTGTGAGTTTCTGATAATAATCTTGAAGCTGCTTTTGAAGAGCTGTATAAAGAATTCATTGATAATGTCAACCTGTTTACGAGTGGAATTATTCTCGCTTGAGATATTTTCGTCAATGTTATTTTGAAATTATTTTTAAAATATTTTTGTTATCAGTTGGTATTATCTCGCTCAGTGAAAAATTAATTTAGCCAATTCTAGAAACTAGAAAAAAATTATATCAGTAATTTTAATTTAGTATCATCTCATATTTTTATTTCAATACTTCATTCGATATTTAATTTCAGTATAACGTTAAAACACTGTAATCAGTAATGAAATAATTTAAACAAATTGAAATTGTAAAATTCTGTTGTATTGCAAAACAATACGGTACGTGATGTTTGGAATTTCGCAAATTCTTTCACAAATCATAAAACCCGAGAACATACCCAAAATAACCGGGCATTATCTTCGAAACACCTCTGCTTCTTCAAGTATAATAACAAACATATTCTAGCACTGATCAAAGGATTATATCGCATATTGAAAACATAAGATCTGGATAAGCTCATGGCATTCGCATCGATGTCAACGACATGTCAATGACATGTCAACGACTTGTCAACAACTCTACGACCTGTGCCCTTTTAAAAGGTTACGTTCAAGGTAGGTAATTAAGTAGACAGAGTTTAAAGATATCAGTTTTTTCTTGGAGTAAAAGATATTTAGTAAATTGGTTACTTATATTTTGCACAATTTTTTAAACTTAGGATTTTTCTTGCGAATGCAACTTTAAATATTAGTACCTGGGTGACCGAGTTCTGCTCGGGTGAAAATAGAGAAAGCGACGTTTTCTTAAAATGAAACGTTAATATATCGATTTATTGCCCCCGAGATCCCCTACTTACTAAATTTAATGAAAATCGTTGGAGCCGCTTCCGAGATTAAGATTATATATGTATATACAAGAATTGCTCGTTTAAAGGTATTAGATCATTAGATTGGATAGATAGTTTTATATTTACCTTCTTGGCAATTCTAATTGACTTTGAAGTACTCATATATAATTTATGTCTGTTTTTATTTATTCGGTCTATTGTTTCAGACAGGGAGATTGGTTGAAGAAGTAACAGCACTGGGAAGAGTTGTAACTTCTCCGGTCCATCTGGTGAAGTTAACAATGCAATATTTTTTTTTTAAAAGACTTATTAATTTTTCATTAATTAGCATCTATCGCTCCGATAGTAAAGGTTGCTAGTACGTGCGTACAAATTTTGTGAAATATACTCTGAAAACGAATAATGTGTAGAAACGTAAATTCCAACAAGAAAAACCGGAAACTGTACAGTGACTCATCCAACAAAGTTGAAAGATGACATCACTAAACCTTCTCAAGACGCATCACCGAGTCTACTAAATTTCCCTTCTGGGTCAATAATAACATAATTCCTACTACCTTCACATTTACTGGGGCATACCTTGAAATGGGGGCAATTAAGTACAGCGGGATTACTTCAGTGGTTGTTGCCTAGTGACGTCACCGTACCCAATGAACGTAATCCGATTAAGATAATTGCCCGAAATCTTATCGAACAAAGGCTTAGGAAGTACCTACGGAAATAGGTGCAGCAATATGTGGGGCATTAATAATATTTAGGGGCTGTATTTTACATAATAGTTTGGTAGAGTGATTTTCATTAAGCGTAAGAAAACATACAACTAGCTTTTGTTATCGGCTTTACCCGCGTGAATGTGGGAAATTGTTCTATGGAAACTTACTATCACGATAAGAAGTTTCGTATGCCCTAGACCAGGGGTCACCAATTACTTTTATTTGGGGACCGTTTCTTAAAAGTAATATTTCCTTCGCGGTCCGTATGGTCAACTACTACATGGGGGGATGGCCTTATAAATGTTTTATTAAATAATAAACAAATGTAATCAATATAAGTAAGTACCTACCAAGATTCTGCTGAAATGATGATGTAGGAATATATCTCGGATAGGTTCACACAAAATAGGTCGACCGTCCGGATCCGGACCGCGGTCTGCCATTTGGTGACCCCTGCCCTGGACTAACTGGTTGATCTAGTGGTTGCAAGTGTTACTGCTGCGCATTAGTTCCGGTTAAATCCTGGGTCGGGCAAAGTGTTATTGGGTTTTTCATCTGAAATTTTTCAGTAGCAAGCCTGAGTTTAGATTTGTGCCCGGCTGAAGACAATAGGCTCGCTGTTACATGGGACTCAAATATTGTAATAGAAACAGAACGCACCTGTCAATGTCAAATGTCAATGTCGATATCAAATGCCAATGTCATTGTAACTTCAACATAGACCCTCACCCTGACGGCTAAATTACTCTAAAACAATCTTTAAAGTTCCCTTAAACATTAAATAACACTATGGTGACAAAATGTACAGCTCTGTATGAATACAATCCAAACACATTTTATAAAAACTTAAAAAATAAACAAGCTATGAATTTTTATTCTAAGAATGAGCACCGCTGCATTCTAGCGTTAGAACACAAACTTTAATCTCTTAGGATCACCAATGTTTCTACCTTTACAAGGTTTGGTTTCTCTCTCCCTTTTTATAAAAATTAATTATTAGCAACCCACCACAACTGGCGGTGTGGCAGCTGCCAGGTGTGGCGTTATGTTATGTCATATTTTTTTTTATATATAGGCTATGCGCACGCGCTTTACCGCTATCTCACCTGATAGTAAACGATGATGTGTTAGACGTTGAAACACGCTTGCCTAGAAATAACTTATTCACTTTTGACTTAAAGGCTCCCAGATTATTTGTATTAGTAGCTGTCGGGAAACATAGACCCCGGCAGGGAATTCCACTCCTTAGCTGTAGGCATAATAACAGTGTTCCCAAAACGTTTTGTGCGTATGGGTGGGATAACCACCATGAATCGATGGCGCTTCACCATATGTCTAGTAGTCCAATGGTAAAAAGGACTAGGTGGAATTAGATCGAGCAATTCTATCGCACACTCCCCGAAATGAATCCAGGAATTAATCCAGTTCATTGTCTACCTGCCTGTGTACTGTAAGGAATCTGCGATCCCTTGATTACTTGTTAATGGCTAGATCTAATTTAAAATATCATTTGTATTTAGAATGTGCTGAAGCTGAATGTGATCTTTTGGCAGACGCCTGATGGCATTAGGCGCAAGTATTGGATAACTAATGGCAAATATACAACATTTATGCGAATAAACGCTAAATAAAAAGTGAATATAGCATCGTATTATTTACTGTAGTAGTCTCAAGGGCACTACTGTACCATGTGTTACCCGAATCCGTCCATTTAAACATACCTACAGGTACTGGGCAAAATACAAATTATTTGTAAGTCGTGTATTTGAAATATAAAATACAAATTACAGTATTTTAACTATTTTTATTTAAAACACAAAATAAAATTACAAAATACGGTCAGGTGTTAGTGTAACTATCCGTTTAAGAAATGAAAATGTTAATTGACAAGATACTTGACAATTTTACGCACAGTACAGGTGCAGTGTTGCCAACTTTAAAGAGTGACATATTTAGCGGTCGCCATTTTGCTTACGAAAGCTATAGAGCAAAATTTTCTGCAGAACGCACCCATTAATAACATCGCTATATGTATTCAAATGTATTTTGAAGTAAGTACTTGAAATACTACACATATAAAACTACAAATTACATTTTGAAGAAGTAATTTAATTACAAATACCAAATAAGTATTTGTATTTCAATGACGTATTTTAATTATGAGTAATTCAAATACTGCCCCTGTCTTAAATAAAACGTTCACATTTATATGTAGAATAGGAAGATTTATTATTGAAAAATATAGAATCAAGTTCAATGGCCGCACTAATCAATTTAAGTCTTCCTCATTAAGAGAGTTTCAACAACCTGAAAGATAAGCACTAAAGTTAGTCTTAATACCTTTGATGTTCTTGGGATAATTTAATACCTACCTTGCCTTATCTCCATTTAAATTGTAACATTAATTTATTTCTCTAAACTAAATATTCATCATTCAGTGGAATATTATTTTAACTTTCAGAAATCCATTTAAAGTTACCGATGAAAATTGTTCCTAATTTAGCATGAAGTTAACAAATCGTTTTTACATGTCTAGACTTAAAAAACAAATTATACAGATCTGTTTATTTATACATTTTGAATCGGGTTTTTTGTTTCTGAGTGTGCGTTTTGTCTTAATCTTCGATAAATTGAGTTCTATCTTTCTTTGTAATGGTAAGTAGATACTAGAGATGAAGAAAAATAGAAACGTATCTAGTTTTTAGGGATGGGTCGACTACGGACTTGGCCGACTAGACAAAAATCGGCACTGAAATGGACAACTTTATATGTGGCTGAATATTTGGCTTGACCGACTAATCGGCCTATCTTTATTGTTTCTTTTTTTGTACTTTTTGTAGGCTTGCGTTTGACCACTATCTCGCCTGATGTTAAGTGATGATTTCCTTTTTAATTATAAGACGTTGACTCCAGTCTTGCCAGAGGGTATCGTGATACTCAGTTACTGGGTTGTGGAGGTCAGATAGGCAATCGCTGTACGTAAAATACTGGTACTCAGCTGAATCCGGTTAACCTGGAAGCCAACCCTAAAATGGTTGGGAGAACTCTAGGCAGATTGATTTTGTTATGATACGTTGGAGTTTTACTAAATTAATTACAAATTGTAGTATGATAGTACTCACTGTTATTGTAAAACTGTTTTGATTCTTATAAATATATACATTTGAATTAAAACTAAAAAAGAACCCCGACACAAAAACATATAAAAGGCAAAAAATAAGCCTCGTACTCGAGTCAGGGGCCCGCCAACGTTTGCAGCAGTTTAAGTGAGCCCGACGTGAGTACAAGGCTTAATTTTTGCTTTTTAGAAGATTTTTGTCGAGGAGTTTTAACTTAACTTAGAGTCTTTATTTCATGCTTTTTAAAATACATATAATATACCTACTAGTAGACATGCTTCAATCGAAAATCTATCACAACACTTAATTATGTCAAGATATCTTGCGAAAAAAACCAGATTCAAAGAGTAAAATACGGATATCTTTTGAACGGCTTAACCTATTTTAATCAACCTAGTGTTCTTACACTTTCGACAAAAACACTTCAAAACCAAATCAAAATCGGTGTATCCATTTTAGAGATATGATCTCACAGACAGACACACAGATCCATGTCAAACTTATAACTCCCCTATTTTTCCGTCGGGTGTTAAAAACTTATATTAAACACTGGCGATTTATGACTTTTTTAGTTTACGTAATATATAATTCTTAATTAACAATAACTACCTATATATACACTTAAATAAAAATAAAATACGACGAACACGTATAAAAGGGCAGGTGTCATAAGGCGTCAAAAAATTCGTCCACATCGCTGTCAACGTGAAAAGTGCCCAGAACGCTGGCAGCATTGCCATTTGCATTTTAAATGTTCCTGTAGCTCAAGTGCCGCCTAAGTAGTGGCAGCTATTCCCAACTAGTCGTCGTCTATAAATGAAGCCGGATAGTCAGTTTTGCCGATCATTTGGTCCATCCCTACTAGTTTTCGATTTCGAGTGTAGCCGGGAGCTATTTAGTAAATGCTGATGGCGCATTGCATTAGACAAAGAGGATTCTGAGCTCAGGTTGCAGACACCTGGCCAGGCTGTATAATTGCCAATCAGACGGGTGGCTAACCCTGTACTGGGATCAGGGGTAATTGAGCTGTTATTGATTGACTATTATTTAGATTCGTTTGAGGGTAGCAGTTAATTATGTGTGGTTTGCAATGTGGTATTACCGCAATCGATAATGGCACGTTTTGGTATTCGTCTGGCACTATCTATGTTGAATGATTTATACGTACGGAGTGATTTCGGTAATAAAACAATAAAAACAACACAATATTTTTGTGTGTGACATCTTAACTAACCTATTTTGTAACCAACTTCATTAATTCGACTGAATTTTTTTATGTGTGTCACCTCAAAACTTTTTACAAGGTGCTGATTATTTTTATTTGAAAGCTGGTGCCTCTCATGTGGTGCAATTTAAATTTGGTAAAGATCTGATAAAGAACTTCGGAGATATACAACAGAAATTTTCAATAAACAACGGCAAATCTCTTGGGATTACTATAATCGCATGTCTGTTTATTGTTTACGCCATTTCATAACATAACATCACGCCAACACGCCGTTAAGGGGTACGCAGATGTGTACAGTTCACTCTAGTACACTCTCATTTCATTCTGGCATAACTTTGTGCATTATAGGTATCTTACTATAAAACTTGCTCATTAGGTACCACAAATAAACAGTGAAAAATAAAAAAAAGACTTTTACAAAAAGCCATCGACTTCCAAAAAAAAAACACTACAAAGTGAAAAATAACTTCAATTTTGGCAGTCGGTATCAAAAAACGAAGAAAAAAAGGCTTCCGAAATTTAAGTTATTTTTCACTTTGAGATGTTTTTTTTTTGGAAGTCAGTTGTATTTTTTTTTCCTACGAATATCGGTCAATCTGCCTAGCCTTCTTCCAACTAAGTTTAATTAGGGGTTTACTTGTAATTATTAATTTAGTTCTTGTTATTTTTAGGGTTCCGTAACTCAAAAGGTAAAAAAGGAACCCTTATAAGATCACTCTCTTGTCTGTCTGTCCGTCTGTCTGTCCGTGTGTCACCACCGATTTTCTCAGGAACGGGTGGACCTAGCAAGTTGAAATTTATACCAGATACTGAGGTCTATAGTCCTTATTAGGTGTATAAAAATGTAGGTCCTGAGTCATCACGATAAAAAGATATGAGCAAATTTAGTTTTCACAAAAACATGTAAGCATTTATTTTTCGGTAATTTCGCTTTACTTGTGCTGTAAAACCTCGCTTAGCTAAAATTGACAATTCTAGGTCAACCGGAAGTACCCTATAGGTTTTGGGTCCAAAACCTATATGGTAGTTCCCGCTGACCTAGAATCACGAAATTTGACAAAACGTAAGGTCTTACAGCACAAATAAAGGATAAATTCCAAACTCGCACTTGGGCAGATTTTTTTTTCATTTTATTTACCTTCTCCTTCGTATTTATTTCGTTTTTAGATTACCTTTATTTACACAAACTAAACCCGAATATTATTCGTGCGAAATTCTAGATTGTGAAAGCTCTGGAATTTTGTGCAAAATATATTATTTACCTTGTGGTCTAACCGCCCGTGATCATATTTTACATTATAATATTCGGAGAGCAGATGCTTCTAAATGATGTAGACATTGAAAATTAAGCTTTAATTAAGTTTGTAAGCGATACCTCTCCCTGTTTGCCAATATTACCTTGCATACCTTGCGTCCTTGGGTGTAAATAAACTAAGATAACCTATCACGTAATGTTGCAGTTTAGTATGGTATTGTATTACTTTGATTCTGTCTAAAATATAATTGCACTAGCTTCTACCAGCGGCTTCGCCCGCGTGGATAATGTTTTATCATCCCAAGCCAACATTATATCGAGATTCAAAGTAGCCTATGTGCTATTCCGGAATATAATCTATGTCAGTGCAAATTTCATCCAGATCCGCACATCCCTTTGAGCGTGAAGAAGTAACAAACATACAAACCTAACACACACACACTCACTCATTATATTATATTATATTATATTATATTATATTATATTATATTATATTATATTATATTATATTATATTATATTATATTATATTATATTATATTATATTATATTATATTATATTATATTATATATTAAGATAAGAGGTAACGTTCCAGTAATTTCTCTAGCTTCTGCCTCGCGTGATAGTTAGAAATTATAAGCTAAGCTCTCCCCTAATTTATCTCTATATCTACCAAGTTTGTTCGGCGGTTTCGGCGTAAAATTATAAGAAACAATAAGACTTACTTTCGCATTTGTATTAAGTAGATATCGGATTATATGCACTATCAAAATAGTTTTTTTCATTAGAATTCACTTTCATTGACACAATATATGTAATTATCACTTGTATTATCTTGACAACATACAAAAAAAAATCTAGAGCCAACTTGTGAAGTTTTTTACTTTATATTAATTAGAAAGCACATGAAATTTGGCGCCATTTCTGTACAAAAATTTTCAGTTCTGGCCTGGCTTTTTGTATAAAACAGCATTTAATTAATAATATAACACCGCTAACATATTTAATTACTGAAATACTGTCAAAAAAAGTACTAAAATATGCAATAACTCTATAAAATTAGGGTTTTATGTATATGAAAACATGCAAATGCATATATTCCGATGTCTAGTAATAAGTCGTATGTATGGATGTAACGTACATTCCCACGTATAACAGTTGCTTTTTCAAAACAGGACGTACCGTAATGAACTAGCATCATTTTCCTTATCAGGAAGCTTTCAGTAACTTCCAGGAAATTGACGCAAGGCGTAAGTGACTTTAATGGAAAATATAGAGTAGCCTTCAGACTGGCTAATCACACTAATATTATAAAGGCGAAAGTTTGCGAGTGTGTGTGTTTGTTTGTTACTTTTTCACGCAAAAACTACTGAACGGATCTAGATGAAATATGCCACAGAGATAGATTATAGTCTGGAATAGCAGATATCAGTTTTTATCCCGGAAATATGATCCCTCGGGATACGACTTACGACTTTTACGCGGGTGTAGCCGCTGGCAGAATGTAGTAGTGATAGTAGATTGTTGCATCGAGCGCAAAGTGAGTTATTAATGCAGGAGTGTTATGTTATATATATACTTAATTAACACGAATGCATTAATTACTAAATTTAGCGAGGTACGTAATCTAATTTTCTTTAAACTACCAATCTACCTACCGTGATAAAATGTACCTACTCAAAATAAAAACTCAAGTTAATGAAAAATATTTATTCCGCGACTTTTGCGGCAAAAGGTTATTAACAACTTAATTTGCAGCTGTATTTATACATTCTGGAGATGAATTTATATCGCTATCGCTGTGTATTTCCATTTTTTATAACTTTTCTGGCTTAATATGAAGTATCAAAGTTTTAGATTGGTACAAAATGCGCGCCATTTGTTGTTTCTGTTCATCAAATCGATTTTGTCCAGCCGATTTTTATTTTCAGCCAGTATCTTTTTGATCTAATGCATACATTTTATATTAAACTTAATGGGAGACATTAAAACTCTGTGATGAATTTAAATCTAAATAAAATCAGTGCATTAATGAAAAACTGTCCAACAATGAGATTTCGTATAACATTTCTGCACTGTTTTGGTTCTAAGCAAAAAATACGTCCTTTGTGATCGGTTTTGTAGTGATTAATGACAACATTACTACGTAGTTGGAGAAAAGAATTCTGGTATTTTTTTGGTTTTTCTTTTGTGCAACGTTGTCGTTTGATAGCTCATTTAATTAATTAAAGCTCTCAAGTCAAAACCAAAGGCGACAGTGGTTGGTTATTTGCCAACATTAATTGATGCAGTAGACTCCCTCAAACTCCAACTTCGGCAAATACCTGCGACATACTCGGTTCGATTAGCACGTCTTGTTTGAACTTAATTAGGAGCACACGTTTGTAACAAAATGAGCGTCGACTTAAGATCAAAGCGCCCAGTGTTAATATTTGCAAACCTGTATTGAAAGAAGTCATTGACACTGAGCAACTCACACAAACACAACATCTTCTTGGCACACTCTGCAAAAACAATAGGGATGTTTCCTGGGTTTGATAATTATATTTAGTCCGTCTGTGAGATTATCAAATAATATTGGAAAATTGACAAAAATAAAGCGCATTAAAGTTCAGCAATCCCGGCTTGTGACGTCACTTTGCCAGAATAAAGTGTAGCACACCGTGACGTCACACGATATTTCTACGCACTGTACCATCGTAATTTTTTGTTTAATTGGCAAAATAAATAATACGTGTTCAATATTTTTTGGTTATCTAACTGATGGCCTAAATAGATATTTTTGTCAACTGCCTTATTTGACACAAGTGTTGTCATCATGCAAAATAATTACAGCAATATTAGATTATGCATCTATTAATATAAATCAAAAGTTAATATTAATGTTGGACACATTAGTCCAGCTATGGAAGGCTAGGGTAACATTTTTATCGGTACATTTATCGACGTTGTGGTAAGTCTTATTTCAGTACCCAAAAAAATCACAACACCACCGTCTCTTGTTTCACATTCTTTGAAATTGCATCAATTTTTGAGTTGTGGTAAGTCTTGACGTAAGACACTGCTTTATCCCCTCGGAGCGTAATCTTCAATTAAAGAGGTTGTTGTTTGTTTGTTTGTGGAAATACTGATACGGTTAAATCCGAAATCCGAAAACTTTTCTATCCCATTAACTGCTATAGAGCAGAGAGACTAGAATAGATCTAGATCCCGAAAAAATGCATAGTATCTCCACGGGTGCAAAGCTGCGGGAAAAGTTAGTGTTTAATTAAAATAATAGCAATACAACACACATATTCAAGGTGAGAAAGTAAAATTGAATTTCGTTGTTTCAAATTTTGAATAATTTTATTCTTTTTTCAATTCCCATTCGTTCCATCTTTAAATGCCAGTTTCTTGATGAATTTGAGTGCAAACTTATTAAAATGGAGTTTTGTTTATTTAAAATCACTTTAAGATAAATGGAGGTGTTTTATGATTCATATAAATAAAATTCTTGATTAATTTTATTCAGATTTTTATTTTGTTTTAAATTATTTCCAAGCTCGTTTTATGATATTTTTTTTTTCGTTTTTCAATTAGCCTTTTTTAATTGAAATATTAACAACAACCATTATAAGAATATAATTGTCAATTATCCATTTACATCACGTGACTCACGCGTATTGTTAAATCGTGTTAGATTTTCTTAGGATCTATCCAAGTATTGCTTCTTGTCTTTTCCTCCTATATAGATGTAAATAGTTTCCACCTTTCACTTTGATGTCTGACAATCCACTCAAGATCCTAAGCATAGGAAAGTTGACGCGTGTCTCGACGAAATCACATCCTGTACTATATTGACATAGGAGACCTTACTATCGGTTGGAGGACTCATCTCACAACTGTCTTTCGAGATCGTATTTTCTGTGTCACATGGTTTGTTTTATGGAGTGACCTATTTGGCAATGTTCTTTATCCATAGTTACTATTAAAGGAGGTAGTTCGTCAGACTAAATAGCTTATTGTGATCCTACCTAGTTAATGAGAATTATGAGCCTTCCGAAAAATACTGGCCAGTAACTAACAGTTAACGACACGGTTGGCGCAGTGGTTGAGCGATTGGCTGCTGCGCTGAATGTGCGGGGATTCTTATCTCGCACGGAAAAAATATTTGTATGGCCTACATTTTCTGGACTACGGTTGTGGATCTGGATGTTTGTGTATCCTTACTTAATATTATAAATGTGAATGTAAATTTGTTTGTTACGCTTTCACGCAAAAACTACTGAACCGATGATCATGAAACTTTGTAAATATATTCTTGGAGGAATTAGAAGTAACATAAGCTAAATTTAACAATAATAAAAAAAAAATGGCTTTAATGCGAGCGAAGCCGCGGTTAAAAGGTAGTGTGAGTATAAATATTTGTAAATGCACCCACGATACAGGAGAAATTACAAGTGTGGAATAAAGATTTGTAAAAAAAAATACAGTGAACCCAATATTTAATAAAATGTGTAACGAAATGGAGGATAACTTAATTAAATGATCAATACTACGATCTGACTACGAAAGTATAAAAAAAGAAATCGTGAAACAATAGTACCCACGTATTTCGATGTCAAGTTTCGAAATCTCGCAATAAAGCTGAGACGATCCCATTCAGCCGCCGGCCACAAGTTTCCAATAAGTAATTAAAATCCTCAGACGCGGAGATTACGTCTCCTATGTCTCTGGAGTGTTTGCTCCCGACCACTCCAAATCTCTTATGATTTCCTGGTATTTCCAATATTGTTAGGCGGTTCCGTGCAAATATATTAAAGGAAAAATTGTCTGTTCAGTGGGAAGTTGTGGGTTTTTATTTTTCACAGCAGTTTAAATTAAAAATGATTTTGTTTAATGCGGTCGGCAGACGAAATTTTTTTTTGTAATGCTTTGCGATTTTAGTAAGATGAGAAATAAAATGATTAAGAAACTGATTGGGCACTTCCAACATTTATGTTACCTATTAACTTTAAAACTTTCTCGTTTCATAATTGAAAAACAATAAATCAAGGAAAAAAAAACATCGCGTTAAATTCCCGTTGTTTTTCATTTATGTTACCTACTTACAACTACGGTTGAACCGATAGGATCTCTAAAGGGAGGCCCATTGTCTTTGGGCAGATAGTTTTCGACAGACCGACTTTGACGATTCAAAAATCCCTTTAATGATTTAATAGAAATAAATGCTTTGAGTTTGAGTACCATAGCCCGAAGCTGAGTCCAGGGTCTAATGATGGCTGGATGGATGCAAATTGCTCACATCAATTCTGACTGAACAATCGTCCCGCTCTCAAAACGATAACAAAACAGTTGTAAAACTCATCACCGCGTTTTACAAAAATACCAATAAATTACAGCCAATCCACTCGCAAACCACGAAAAGGATTACAACCGATAACATCATAAAACCAACCGTGGAACATTATTAAAGTATACCCCCTGTTTGTTCGTGTTCGGGCAATCCGGGCATTTTTATGAAGAAGCGGGCAAATACACGGGCACAAACATTAATCTGCTTTGAACAACAGACAAGATGTAAAGGGACCCTAGTAGTGTCAATATTGTTTTAGGGGACAGAACCTCGCTCTCTGCTATCTCTTGGCGACAATTAGAGCGTGATATGATTTTTTATGTAAACTTAATTTACTTGAGGAGGATAGGAGAGTTTGATTTTATTTAATTTTGCTTTCTGTAATTTTGTGATTGTGAGAGAGTTAATTAAATAATGTCTTTAGTTATCTGTTAATCAGTATTTATAAAGTCTACCAGTCAGTCTTAATATATTTTATAACCGACTGTCGAAAGAGGGTAATGTGTTTATCAGTCTATGTATGTATATCTGTTTGTTCCTATGTGGCGTTCCAGAGACCAAACGCGTTGGCCGATTTTGATGATTCTTACGTAAATCGATTCGTCTTAACCTTTCGAGTGGCACTGGCCATATTGTGGGGCCCAATTTCTTTTTTCTTCCAAACCATCGTGTGGGGTATTATAATAAAGTGTTTTAAGAGGTGATTTCAAAAATATGTAACACTTATATGTCTAAATGTTTCTAATTCGAATGAAAAGTGTTAACTAAAAAGTTATAAATAAAAAAGTCAATAAAAAAAATAAAAAAAAACAGACTGCTTAAAGAGCGAACTAAAAAGACGTAAACAAGAAGAAAATCATGCTGTGTAGTCGGAAGAAATATTCGCGAGCTGGCTGACCAAAACCAGATGTATTCTCCTAATGCACAGCATGATTTTATTCTTGTGTACGTCTATTTAGTTCGCTTTTTAAGCAGTCGGGTTTGTTAATTTTTTGAATTGGCTGTTTTAATTTATTTGGTTAAATAAATGACTACACACTACAGCAGTACATCAAATTTGAGCAACGAAGAAAAACAAATGTGCAACCAATAACATTGTCCACATAATTATAAAAAGCATTTAAAAAAATTAATGCTACGTGCGCTTACACAAACAATAAAAAAATAAAAAAATGAAGTGCGATCGATTAAACTAAAACATATATGCATAGAAAGAAAGAAACGAAGTTTTACACAGTAAATTAAATAATTATTAAATTATTCAAATTACCTATTCATCATCATCATTTCAACTGAAAGACGTCCACTGCTGGACATAGGCCTCCCCCAAGTGTCGCCACATTGATAGCTCCCGTGCATCTCGTATCCATCGGATCCCCGCAACCTTCACCAGGTCATCGGTCCACCTAGTGGAAGGCCTTCCAACGCAACGTCTTCCGATTCGCGGTCGCCATTCCAGAACTTTTCAGCCCCATCGTCCATCCGTTCTGCGAGCAATGTGCCCTGCCCACTGCTTCTTAAGTTTGGCTATTCTTCGGGCTATGTCGGTAACCCTGGTTCTCTCGCGGATGTGTTCATTTCTGAGTCGATCACTCAAGGAAACTCTGAGCATAGGCCTCACCATTGCCCTTGGGGTGACTTAAAGCTTTCTGATGAGGCTCATTGTGAGCGTCCGCGTTTCGGTCCCATATGTGCACCGGTATCACATTCTGGTCATTGACTTTCGTTTTGAGACACTGCGGTAGGTTGGATGAGAAGATACCGCGCAACTTCCAGAACGCTGCCCAGCCGAGTCGGATTCGACGATTGACCTTTTTCTCGAAGTTAGACCTACCTAACTGGACCGTTACCTAAATTACCTATTACAAAAACAAACGAATAAAATAACGGATTAAAATTTCAGCAGAATTAATTGTCCCAAAATCAAGGCGCCATCAGAATAAATATTAAGTTATTATTAAATAATTATAATTTCATTATTACAATGATTAAATTATGCAAGTAAATTATTAAAAACAAAAAAAAAACTACGAATTTTTTTTTTTCAGCAAATCACATTTTCTCAAACAAGTTAGTTTTTCAGTAGACAGATACTATGCAGTACAGTTCAAGGTTAAGCAACGCTTGACGAGGTCGGTCCGTGGATTGGTGACCATTTTCAACATACCGAGTTTCCTCCGTGCCTCGGAAATCATGCTAAGCCGTTGGTCCCGGCTGTCATTTGAAGATCGTTGCGAGTAGTCAGAAGCTTGAGATCTGACACCAGTCTTGCGAAGGGGTATCGTGTTACCCAGTTACTGGGTTGTGGACGTCAGATAGGCAGTCGCTCCATGGAAAAGACTAGTGCTCAGCTGAATCCGGTAAGACTGGAAGTCGACCCCAGTATAGTTGGGAAAAGGCTAGGCAGATTGATTGAGATACTATAACTGTACCTTTATATAAAATATTTTAAACCACTGTCACTAAAACAAACTGAATGCACGAAGTAAAACATTTTCATGATAATTAAAATTTCTACACAAAACAATAACCCTAAACACACTACATAAATATGAATCCCTACAGCTTCTCCCGTGCGCTAACTAAATCTTTCAACCCTTTACTGCCTACGTCGGTGACATTAAATTTAATTATAAATGTCATTAAACTATCGATGCGTGTCTTCATTTATTAAATTCTGTTGTAGTTTAAAATGTGGTTGTTATAATAATAATTTATAACCGCTGTTATGTGTGATTTATTGTTTCTAAGTCAAGGGGTAGAGATATGTTGACTGTGCGCTTTGTTGCTCCTTTAGCTGTTTCCTTGGGGTTATGTAGAGGCTGATCTTTAATTAGAAATGCGTTTTTTGGAAAGTCGTTTTTCTGATTTCAGTAACTGTTTAAATTTTACTATAGGTAGGTTTGTTCTATAGATGTTCCTCTGCCTAACGGTTCGGGAATTATAGGAGCGATAATATGATTCAACTTTAATTAAAATAAGAAAATATAGTGTTATTTATTCAAATATTATATGTTATTAATTCAAATAAAGGACTATTGTCATTTATTATGAACTAGCAACCCATCCCGGCTTTGCCCATGACAAATTATACACAAAACCTTTCTCGTTTCTCACTCTTTCTAATGGTGAAAACCGTATGAAAAAGTAGTGTTTGAGTTTATTGCGTAAAAACGCGGTGGAGGATTTTATTTTAAAATGGTATATATTATTATGTATATTTTTGTGATATAAAACCACATAATTTCAAAAATTCTGCAGCATAATAAATATTTGATCGTTTTTGGTCTGCACACTTATACTGTAAATCAAAAAGCCAAGCTAAAATTATTCTAACACATTGTAATTTTAAAATCAGATCACTAAAATCAGACTCACAAAATTCATGTTAAATTCAACATTAGCTCTGCTTAAAAATACAAGTGTGATATTTTAAGGGCTTCTAGCGAAACTCAAGTTAGCAAGTAACATTAAAAATGCAACTTTGAAAAGTTATCACTATTTCGAACTTATGCGAAGCAAACCAAATGCGTGTATAAAATTAATTCTACAAGATTGAGATTGTAATCACCCTGTTAAATGATTTTCGGGTACCTCCGTACGAAAGGTCTGAGAAAGTTTAGATTTAATTTAGCGGATTATTAATTTTGAATAATGAACTTAGTTCTTACCTCTTAACGCATCAATGAATAAAATTTTCATAAAAGTAAACGGCCTAGCCGTTATTCATTTAGTATTAATCTAACTGCATTTAGTTTAACTATTTTAAATTAAAATTCGAATTTCGAATCTAACATTTATTCTTTTAATTTATTCAAGGACTTTGTAAAACTTGTGTTTTAATTTCTGAAATAATAGCTAGATCCAAACTTTTCTCCTTGTGGATTTTACTAAATCTCAATTTCATACGTAGAAAAAATGGACTGGAGGGAATTAATATTGCATTATGAAAAGTAAAGTTAAAAAGATAAAACGGTATAAAAATAAAAGACATTTATTTTAAAGCGGTACACCCATTTACGTATTTAAATTATAAACGCCCAGTTTGCGAGATTACTGGGACTTTGGCAACTAAAGCTAATTGCAGTTGTTGGAGTTAGCGAGACTCCCGCCAGATCTGTTAAACCCCGAATGAGTGTTAAAAGATTTATATCAGTGGATAAAGGCGATTCAAGATCTTAATCCCGGAGTCCGCAGCAGGAAATTAAGACGTTTATGAGATTTTCGCGTTTATTTTTCGCACTTGTTACATAAAGCAGACTGCGAAAATATAAAATCAGGTTTCAAACGGTTCGTGCCGTATTTTCAATTAGTTTGTGCGAATGAGAAAATTCAATTATGAAAAAATTAATGGAAAACGTTTTCAATTATTTAGTCGCGGTTGTCGAGTCTTCATTTTAGTTAACTTTTACTGAAATGCGTTAGGGATTTGTGTAAAGATTTTTTCGTACCTATATTAATGGGATTGTGAGTCTTTAAGCTTATGTAAAACGTTTTTCTTAATTAACTTATACGGAGATACCGATTGAATATATAGATATTATACATATAATTCTTTTTTTTTCTATTTTTGTAATAATATTAATTGAATAGAAAAAAACTTGAAATCTTACTTATATTATAAATGCGAAAGTTTGGATGGATGTGTGTATGTTTGTTACTCAATCACTATAAAACGATTGAACGAATCTGGATAAAATTTGCCACAAAGATAAATGCTTGCCTCTACCCGCAGTGGTACTCAAATAGATAATACTTTTTCTAACTTCACTTGTGAAGTTGGATTTTATAACTCCTTCTTAAGTTACCATGGTCCTATGTGGGCCCGTTTTTAGGCGTTGTGAGCCGCTGAAACCGTTTTAATGTCATAGTCAGTAATAGCACATAGGCAGGGTTATGTCCTGTAATTATTTAAGTAGTGTACAGTAAAAATAAAATTCAAATAAAGAAAATTAAATTAAATTTATTCATCAAACTAGCTTTTGCCCGCGGCTTCGCTCGCGTTAAGCATTTTTTTTTTTTTTTTTTTCGGGACCGGTCAATGTGGCGACGCTTGGGGGAGGCCTATGTCCAGCAGTGGACGTCTTTCGGCTGATATGATGATATTTTTTGCGGCTTTACTTTTGTTTAGCGTGTGTAAAAAATTAGGGCCTACAAAACTTCTTTGTAAACAATATTCTTAACTAATCTGTCATTAGGCGCTAAAACTATCAAGCTATTGGGTGAACTTACTCGTGAGCACGCAACATAAAACTGTCCATGAGAGAAGCAATGTTCTCTCAAGTCAATACCCGCAAATTTGAGAGTTTGCCCCTGAGACTTATTTATTGTCATGGCAAAGCAGACTTTTAGGGGAAACTGTAATCGTTTAAATTCGAACGGGATATCATTCGGTATTAATGGGATTCGTGGTATAAATACAGTTTCTCCTTTCGCACACCCAGTTAATATAGTGGCTTCCACTATATTGCGATGTAACGCTTTCACTTGCAGTCTCGTACCGTTACAAAGTTTTGGTGGTTTTAAATTTCGCAACAACATAATTGGAGTGCCCACACGCAGAATAAGCTTATGATAAGGCAAACCTGGCGGTTTCAATGAATTTAAAAATTCTACAGGGTAATTAGTAGCGTCATCTGTATTAACCACAGTATCAATCGAATTATAGACCTTTTCTTCGCCCTCTAACGACATGAGCAGGATATCGTTGATAGCTGCTGCTTGATCGTTCTTTGGAGTAAGTATGGCACGCTCACATAACCATTCAATAGGCTTGTCATGTATATGAATAATGTCTGGATAAACTTTAGACAGTAATTCTTGAACCGTTGTAACAACTGTGCACAATTCTTCCGGGATGGTTATCATTCCATCAAACGATGGAAAATCACCATTACCGATTTTAAGAAGGAGATCAGAAAATCTACCAGCAGACTTATCCCCGCCCAAATGTGCTCTCATGTTTTTAGAGAGCTTAAGAATATTAACCTGGGGCCACAAATTGGATTTCTTAATGCACGACTTTACTTCGTCAGCTCTGGTTCCTTTTGGCACCACTGGTAGAGTCTGTCGAAAGTCTCCAGCCAGCAAAACTGTTACGCCACCCATTAATTTTGTATTTCCCCTTATATCCTTTAGTGATCTGTTTAAGGCTTCAATACCACCTTTATGAGCCATCGTTATTTCGTCCCACACGATTATTTTTGTACTCTTTAAAACTTCAGCAAAATTACTTTGTTTGGAGATGTTGCAAATGGGTGTTTCAGCAGTGATTAAATTAAGTGGTAACTTAAAAGTAGCATGAGCAGTTCGACCACCTTTGAGTAATGTAGCAGCTATGCCGGACGACGCCACAGCCAGGGCAATGCCGTGAGTACTTCTTACTTTCGCCAAAAGTAAATTAATAAGGAAGGTTTTACCAGTTCCGCCTGGAGCGTCTAAGAAGAATAATCGACCGTCATTTGCATCTACACTTGTGATAATTTTATTGTAAACTTCCTGTTGCTCGTCATTCAAGGATACTTCATTTTTTCTTACTGCCTCTTCTAAGGCCACTGTATCGTAACTGGTCTCCTTCACGTACTCTCTATTTCCAAATTGTATTGATGTTATTGGCTGAGGTAATCCATACTCTTTAAGAGGACGGCCGCCTAATGATAATACGGCATCCTGTAATACCGACAGGCATTTGTTAAATATCAGGTCCGATGAGTGCTCTACATCCACGTCACCTTGCCTTTCCAGCTGTTTTTTAAAGTCCTCAGAAAGGTATTCTTTGTATTTCTCCCAAAGACATAAGGGGTCGGAAACCTGGCAGAAGAATAAAATTATAGCAAAAAGCTCTCGAATAATATGCGGTGTTTGACAAAGTGCTGCCTCTTCAAGAGCTGAATCCAAATGCCGATCATCTTCGAGTAAACCTAGAGCCTTGCACGCGGATTGGAAAGTGGGATGTAAGTGACCATCTACAGTTTTCATCGCTTCAAATGAAATTGGGCCTCTGATCTCATGTAGAAGCATTCGAAGGTGGTAGCATTCTGTATTGTTTGGATGAACAGTATAAACCCTACCTAGAACGTGTTCTTTTTTGACCCCTGACCATCCTTCAACATTCACTCCTCTTTTCCTTCTCTGAAACGATCGCTTGTTCCAAACGTAATACGCAGGGACTTCCGAGTATAGCAATGTTTTGGCAAAGTCATCCACGTTACACAGATCGAAAAAGGAGAGGAGTGTAGTTGTAGGAGGACTACTCAATTTGTCGCACAAGTTCTGCTCATTAAAATAAATTCTCTGTCCATTTTCTAAATGGACAGCAAGGTGCACTACAGGAGGAAAACGCTCATGTATTGGGAATTCAAGGATTCGCCAAACTGCTTCAGCTGAACTTATATATCGACCACTTGCGTAGGTTGTAACTTCATCCTTCTCATCCTTCCCGTTCTCTAAAGTAAACGTAGCCTGATCTGACCCTTTATTAACATATTTGCAAACGTATTTGATTGACTTCACTGAATGACAATACTCTACGTTCACGTGAGCGTTACATGTTCTTAATAGCACTGGATTATAAGGAACTACCCAACGATTATCTATTGATACACCCTTGATATTGACAGAGAATCCGCCGTCATCCAGAGAACGTCTCCTGTACTGCGGATAACCATCATCACCGGTTTGAGTTTCCTTAATAAGAGGCTTGGGATAACGTTTGCTACAAGAATTATCTTTCATGCATTGAGAATTTCGGTTTAAACTTCCACAGGGGCCATGTATCATATTACTTTTAACAATTTCGTAAAGCTCAGGATCACGATTGGGGTTAGGTATTTCAGCACAAATAATATTGTTAATTTGATCCGGAGTGATGCGATATTGAAGCCATAAAAGTATATGAATATGCGGAAGACCTCGCTTTTGCCATTCCGTCGAATACATATAACATCTCACTTCACCGAATATTTTTCCTTTTATCAACAAATCCATGACCTTTTTTACTTTTAATCGAAAGACACGCGAAATAATATCGTATCGATCATGAGATTTTTGTCCTGAAAGTAAGTGCTCATTTATGTCACTCCAGCGTGGGTTACATGTAAAAGTAATAAAAAGGTCGGGACGACCGTAATGTCTAACATAGGTCATGGCGTCTTGCGTTTTTTCGTGCATGTATCTTGGACCACCAGTGAAAGATGATGGAAGTACTACCATTTGTCCCAGCTGATTTGCTTCAGTATCTTGCCGTCCAATTGCATCTTTTAAATGAATATAATTATCTGCGCGCAATTTGGCTTGATTGTTTTTTATGTAGTTTAGTCTTTCAGTTTCTATTTTTGCGTATTCATCTACCAAATATTGACTAAAAAGAGCGCGATATTTAACCAAAAAGTTATCTTCTCCTTCTCTGATCATTATTCTGTATGAATAAAAACTTACAGCAGAGACTGTTTTTTTCAAGGGCAACTTTGTTGTGGGATTGCATTGTTGTATGTTGATTGAATAGCCATCGTCCCCCCAGCAAAACATCAACGGGTACTGCAGCGCGTCATAAGCTCGATGTATCTCACTGATACGCTGAAGTGAGTTACTTCGGCTTTCGAGGATGATGTCTCTTCGGTTAAAATGCTGATCTACCAATACTACAGCCACTTCATTTGCCGTTGGTGCATTAAATCTGCCTCTGTGTTCTCTTTGTGGTTTTTTATCTGCATGTATTACAACCTTGAATGACTCTGAAGGCGATATTTTATCAATGGCTGTTTTTAGATCTTTTATGTATGGGTTCACCTCATGTAACATAAGCTGCAATTGTTTGATTAAATTTGGTTTCAAATCAGGAAATTTAGAACATCGAATATTTGCTTCTCTATCATCTTCACCGACGAAATAAATTTGCAGAAACTGTGCATCCTGCCCAGATTCAGGTAATATACTTCCAATTAAATGATAGACTTGTCCTTGAACTTTAAAAGTTGGTGAAAAACCGCCTTCTTTTATTTGTTTTCCACCAAAGGAAGTCATTTGAAAACAGGCATTATATTTTCGGATATTATCCATGAAGTGTACATGATTTGGGTGTAAATCATTAACCAGACTGTAAAGTGGTTCAGGCAGTTGTTTAAACGGCTCAAGTTGTACTTTACCGGCGCTACAACACATGCCAGGTGTCTCATCTTTCCACTTCAAAGCGTTACACCACTGACACTTGTACGTCATAGAACCTAAGACTACACTGCTGTCAGTTCCATAAGCAATATCTGGGTCATACGCCAAACCCGAAAGCAACTTGCTTCTCCATACACGCTGAATTGTATTTTCTCTATACCGTGACTGAATCACTCTATGCACATCAGTATTCCTGGCCTGATATAGTGCAGCAGATTGCCTGTGTTTTTCAGGGTTTGCAGCCTGGTAGGTGGCGATAGATTGCCTGTGTTTTTCAGGGTGTGCAGCCTGGTAGGTGGCGACAGCTTGCCTGTGTTTTTCAGGGTGTGCAGCCAGGTAGGTGGCGACAGCTTGCCTCTGTACATCAGGGTGTTTTTTCTTATATTCAGACACAGCTTTACGGTGGGATTCAGGTTGAGTTTGTCTATATTTTTTTTGTGCCTTTTTTATTTGATTATTTCGTGTGTAATTAGTAAACCTTGCCCTACGTTTGTTTTTCTTTTTTTCTATTAATGTCACAGACTCAGACAATAAACTTCCTGTTAAATTTTCATCATAATTTAATGAAGATACTATAGGTACCTCCTGACAACCCTTTTCAACTTTAAGTTGCGAAGGTGTATCAATTGCAAAATCATGTTCTTCTACAGCTACCTCCATACGACGCCGAGTAATTTTCTGTGCTGCTATGGGAAGATAGGCATCAAAATGCCCACTGGACAAATCTTGGCTGAATCGTAATCGCCTAGCCGGATAATTGTTAGATCCAGATTCCGTATATATGAGACCGTTTCTATAAACTTCAAACTTAAATGGGAATATTAATCCTGCTGCTATTAACTCACAAAGTCCGCCATAAGTAGCATTTTTTATCATATCAGCAAAATATTCGTCAGGTGTTAAGTAGTTATTACCATTCCTGTCATGGGTCATAATTGAAAACTGGCTCCAGTCATTAACCACATATCTGACAATGTCTGAACGCACCTCCATCGCTCTATCTTGTGTTCCGTACATTAAATAAGAGAGAGCACGAAACAAACATGCACCGTCACCAACAATAGGGACGACAGTACATTCTTCAACTTCTCCATTAACGTTCAGATTTTCTTTAGCCATTTTAAAAAAGTCGTACTGACAAAACCTATACTTAAACCAAACGAAAACAAAACAAATGCCAAATACAACCAAAACAATTTTAACGACCAACAACATCCAACCAACTGTGTACAACTAACCTATCTGACGACGAAAGTTAAATAATTACTGGAGTGGGTCATTAATCCGCGGAAAATCTTAACACCGCGATTCAGAAAAATGACTTAATTGCACAACGCCATCTACTGTCAAAATTTAGAACTAAAAATTATTTTGTTCGTCATTAGTTCCATTAGGTACTAATAGTTCAAACTAATACATTTACATCCTCCATCATCCCGGTAAGCGGACGTCTTCATCATAGTAGCTCCAACCTTTAATTTCAGTTCAATCAGTCGAAAATCTAAGAAGTTTTATACAAACTTTTATCCCCTATTTTATCCCCTTAGGGGTGGAATGTATCAAAATCCTTTCTTAGGGGATGCCTACATCATAGTAGCTATATGCATGCAAAGTCTCAGCCCGATCGGTCTAAAATTGACAAAGTTTCATACAAACTTTCATCCCCTGTTTTATCCCCTTGGGGGTAGAATTTATCAAAATCCTTTCTTAGCGGATGCCTACGTCATAACATCTACCTGCATGCCAAATTTCAGCCCGATCCGTCCAGTGGTTTGGGCTGTGCGTTGATAGATCACTATGTCAGTCAGTCAGTCACCTTTGAGTTTTATATATTTAGATAGATATAGGTACAACTTATCTATCCTAATCAAAAACACTGCAATACTAAAGCTTTTTGTTTTTAGAGATAGAGTAAACGACGATGTCTATACTAGTTATAAACTGTGTTACAGACACCGGCGCCTTTCTTCTACAGCTAAATGTTACAATTTAAAGTTAAGTACAAAACACAACACACACACACACAAGTACTAGAGTATATATTAATAGGCTACTTTTCATCCCGGTATAATGTTCCCTTGGGAAAAGAAATAACTTTTCACGCGGGCGAAGACGCTCGCAGAAGCTAGTGAATCATGTAATAATATAAAAATGGTTCATATAAAAATTGCATACCTACACGAAAAATCATGTTAAAATAAAATGCTACGCGAATTGAAAATACAGACTTGGAAAATAGATAACATTGGTTTTATCAAATCTTCGCCAATTTACCGGTGACTGCCCCATTTAACCCAAGTGTCAAAGTTGTAAGAATATTCTGAAGACATTCTTCTAATAATACAGAACTTTTTAACCTCTTCAAATTTTATTTCAGAAGCAATTTTTGTGTATTTATTGTGAGAAACCCTCTTGAATCACCAGACTGTTGATAATGTAATGTTTTTATTATAAATTGTACTTATATATTTCTTTAAAACTCTTATTACATGCTAAAATGTAGATATATTGTACATGCGTCGAAAATATTTCGTCAATATTTAAAAATAAATATTTTAGTTGAAAATAAGTAAACTCAATTTAATGAGCATATATAACTTACGTATTGTATTTAACTTGAAAGTTGATATTTAAGGACTGACTTTTAGCCAAAAAGTTGTAAAGAACCGCTCGCCGCGAACAAGTTAAGCAGACGTTGGCCAAGATATACAATTTAAATTGGGTTGCTAAATAATATCCAAGCCTTTTCTTAACAGTATTTATTTTGGAAGTGTTTTAAATTTGCTTACAGTTACTTTTAAATAACAAAAGGTAATATCAACTATTAATATTGCTATATTTTACTATATAAATATCACTACTGCCACCCAATATAGGTACTATGTCGGACGACAACTCGTTATAATGTATGTATTTTTATTCTTTTCAGCTGAGAGCTATGGATAAACAAAGAGTTCTTACCTCTCCAATTTTGGAAACCGTTCAATCACTACCAATCGAAAATGTGTACAGAATAATTATAATCATCACAAGCTTTTGAGACGATGATTTTGCAGCTCAACGTGCCGCAGTTAAAGGCACAGTAGCTCAGGACCCTGCAGGGCAGTAGCTCGAGGCACTGCAGCCTGAGGTATGGCGGCCCGGGGAGCAGCGGCCCAGGACATTGCTGCAAGAGGTGTAGTGGCCCAGGACGCTGCTGCCCAAGGTACGGCGGAGCAAAACACTGCGGTCCGGGGTGCAACGGATGATGTAGTTGGTGATGCACTGATCCTGAGTTCTGCAGCCCCAAGGTGCGGCGGCCCAGAACGATGAGGAGTGAGGGCTAGTGGCACAGGCAACTGAAGCCCGAATTGCAGCGGCCCAGTACGCCGTGGCCCGAGGGCCAGCGGCCGATTGGGTAGATGCTTGAGGTGTGGCGGCCCAGATCGGTGGAGTAAGACGCTGCGGTGCGGGCGCGGCGGAGCAAGACGCTGCAGTCCGGGCTGCGTTGGCCCAGGATTCTTCAGCCCGGGGTGCGGTGGCCCAGGAATTTGCAGCCTGGGGTGCGGCGGAGCAAGGCAATGCGGCCTGGAGTGCGGCAACCCTGGATACTCCAGCACGAGGTAAGACGGCCCTGGACGCTGTGGCACGAGTGTAGCCTAGGACTCTGAAGGTCGAGGTGCGGCGGCCCAGGACTCTGGAGGCCGAGGTGCGGCGGACCAAGACGCTGCAGCCCGGGGTGTTGCGGCTCAAGACGCAACGGCCCAGGGTGCGGCGGCCTAGGTCACTGCAGCCCGAGGCGCGGCGGCCCAGGTGGCTGCAGCTCGAAAGTCGGTAGCCTAGGTCACTGTGACACCGGGTGCGGAACAGCGATTTGAATGAGTATCATACAATATTTTACAAGCAATAAAATCTGCTTAATCATGAAAACATAGATTATTTTGACAAAACCACACGCGAGTTTGGTAATGCGAGAAAACATCAAATAATGGATATGTGGCATAAAGTAAATTAATGTGGCGCCATTAGTTAAAGAAGTCAAAAATAATAAGTTTCGGTATGAGGGGTTAGCGTCTAGTATTTACTTTCGGTGACTAAACGAAAAGTTGAACACCACGGAGGCCAGCGTCAGTGCCACCACAAGTGCCGCTAGCACTGCCGTGTCCACCCTGGCGGGAGGCTGTCGGATAAATGGCAGACAAAATTTATATCAGCTTTCCCTTCGGAAGAGAACTACGGTAAAATATCAGTAGACATGTTAGTAAGCGCACAAGTTTCGGAAACTTATTCTTCTTATTTTTCCGGAAATAAATACTCTTAATAAACTGTAGACGAGTGGAAAAATGTGTTTTACGCGGCATAAATGATCGCGCTGTTAGATTAAGTGCGGAAGTGGCTCAGTATGAGGGCTTGGATAATTTGCTCATGTATTTAAGCTGAAAAGCTTAAAAAAAACTCAGACTAATCAATCTGTTACAAACTCTTCAGATAATAAAGAAGAAAAACTAAGTGCCATAGACAAAATCCTTCGTTGCAATAATTATCAATAGGAAAGTCAATTTGCGGGTGAATGTACTATCGGCAAGTTTGATTCATGACCCAACATAAGCGTACTTTACTAAAGTCATGCTTCACCAATTAGGCCGAATTTTGTTTAAATATATATATATATATATATATTTCCTAAGCAACGCACTTGTTATTGATTAAATTTAATTTCAAGACCTGCCACCATTTTAGTATTTATTTGAAATTTATTATTTGACATTTTCTTTTGATTTTATATAATGCTTCTGTAATCTTTGTTTGCATGTCGGTGCTATTTTGTGAATAGATTTTCTTTCAAGCATTGTTACAAAAACATGAAACAATAGACTATCTCACATACCAAATTACATATTCAAAAACCGACATGTAACCTATGACTTAGGTATGTGTAGTTATACATATAGAAACCGATAGCTCCCTCTAAGAAAACCACTAAAGCGCGTCGCTGATTCGATTTCACGTTGAACGCTCATAGTTATCGGGGTAAATCTCCGGCTGATGTGATTTACTTTAATTTAATTTTGTATCTACGTTTTCGCCCTTTAATTACGTTTAAGTCGCAATCTGTCACGTGAGATAATTGCAAGCTGCGGTTTATAAATCTGTTGTTTCAGGCTTCGATGATTTTGGTTGGTAGTGATGGTTAAAATTGTTATGGTGTGTTGGTTGAAGCTTGTATTTTGATTTTTAGGTACACTCTGCACTGGTAAAGTGTATTCGTCCATTGGACCTCTCAGCGATAACGATCGTCAATAGTCCGAAATACCGATAAGGGATTTAGGCCATTCCACTTTGATAAGCATATCAATCGCATAAATTATGGGATTGTCGTTGATTGGTGGTTGGTTTGCGGTCTTCTCATAATTTTTAGGACTTCACAGCCTTGAGATTTCCTCCTGATAATATGATGTTAAATAAGTTATAAGCGTAAAAAAAACAGGCCAAGTGCGAGTCGGACTCGGTCGTGCACAGAGAGTTCCGTACCCAGGGTGGCGTCAACTATATAATATGTATGGGGACATCTTTTAATTTTCAACGTTTTTATTTTTTGAAATTATTCCATTATTTGTACTGTAAGACATTCATCATCATCACTTCAGCCGAAAGACATCCACGACGGTCCTGTGCGTTTCGCATACACCGGACGCCCGCAGCCTTGACCAGGTCGTCGCTCCACCTAGAGGGAGGCCTTCCTACGCTGCATCTACCGGTACGCGGTCGCCATACTAGAACTTTTCGGCCCCAACGGCCATTCTTTCTGCGAGCAATGTAAGACATTACTTTTTGCTAAATTTCGTGTCTATAAGTCAACGAGAACTACCATATAGGTTTTCGACCCAAAACTTATAGGGTACTTCCGGTTGGCCTAGAATTGTCAATTTTGGTTAAAAGCATGGTCTTACAGCACAAGTAAGGGAAAAATTCCACAAAATAAAAAAGTTGTAAATTACTTACAAGTTTTTGCGAAAATATAAATTTGCCCATATATTTTTATCGTGTTGACTCAGGACCTTGATTTTTAAACATATAATTAGGAATATAGACCCCAGTATCTCGTATAAATTTCAACTTGCTAGGTCTACCCGTTTCTGAGAAAATCGGTAGTGACACACGGACAGACAGACAGACAAGAGAGTGATCTTATAAGGGTTCCTTTTTTACCTTTCGAGGTACGGAACCCTAAAAGTAAGTTACTTGAAGCCAATAAAATAACAAGACATTCTATAACACTCAAACACCTTCAATAATTTACGTTTTCCACAAAATTAATCAAACTGAAAACCTCTGCAACACACAATACGCTTTCAACATCAATGTTTAAAGCCCCAATATTAAATATGTTATCAACCTTTTGCTTAGCTAACCCGTCTACGGCATTCGCGTCTGTCAAATTATGGAATTAGCGGCTACCCAGCGTCGAAATTATTTGCAAAGTGCCTACAAATCAACGCGGTTTCCACATACACATTAAATATTAACAAAGTTTCTTAAACATGTGTTCTTGACTCGCACGCAGTGATTTAACAGAGTTTTGTAAGGGCACAATGCTAGCGTATATTTATTAAAGTAAAGATGCAAAGGCGTATAATATTTTGCAAGAAATTGAGGTGCAAATGAAATAGAGAGAAAAGAAAGAAAAGATTAATTTGCTATAGAATTGACGTGCATATAAATTACAAACTTACTATGTACAAATTCTTACATTTCACTTTTTTAATATTAGTACATACGATATTAGAGCAGGAGACGACCAAAGGAACAAGATAGACGGGTCATGTGCGGAATGAAATGGTTATAAAGGGCGATCTGAGATAACGATTGAAGATTAAAAAGTAAATATTCTTGTCATTGCAGGAAAACCAAAAAAAAATAATTAAAGTATTAGTTTATTTTAATTATTGTGATTGTGAAGAATTTGTGGATCATTCTTTTTCTTTTTATTTTAATTTATCAAGGTAGTTTTTAATCATGGTCTGGCAGTTTATGCGGCCTACCCGAATGTCCTTTCTTTGGTATTGTTCGTCGAATCATTGAGCTCCTTAAATTCTGAGTTGAGCTGCACGGTTATTGACAAATGCGTGCACTAACTGGACAGGTCCACTCAACCTGGCTGGTTCTTTCCTCAAAAGACCATTTCAGACATCAGTCTACATGGTCTAACCAAGATTTTGTCTGTCTGTCTGACTTTAAAAGAGACTGTGACCTCTGAGTTTGTTTCCGCCTTTCTTCTCAGAGTAGTCAGATAGGAAACGCCGACCTCATATAGTTTTAAAAAATATGATCGACATGTAAAAGTGTTTGTACAAACCAACTTAGAGAAATAAAATCATTTATCAATAAAGAAGCATGGAAGAAGAAAATATGAGAAAATATGTTGCGCCAAATCCAATCATATTAGTATAAGTGCAAGAGAATGATGATAATCTGCAACAAACTGAATTAATTTTTTTATGCGCCTTTTGAAAGGGGAAATAATTAAACGGGTGAAAAATATACTGAATGGGCGACTATTATACTAAGTAAGCAACTATTTATCCGGTTTGAGGAATACCTTTTAGGAGGTTTTTGTGAGCTGCAGTAATAATATTGTGACATACTATAATTGTATTTGGGGTTCTATTTTTTCTATATTAGCATATTATTCTTCATCGTAAATGAAGGCGACATCGCTGTGCAGCGCGGGAATCGGGTATAATTGTGTTTTCAACGAATTGGTACAAGAGCAAGCGGAGCGAGTTCGGTTACTTTAGACCCTGCGGACGGCAATAGGAGCCCCGGGCTCCGTCGACTATGTTGCCAAAGTACTAATCAAGTCGCTGTTTTAAACATTTGTATTCGCCCACTGTTTGTCGCCCACTTAGTATTTCAGTAAGCCATATTCAGTATTTTTTACATCTATAACTTGAATTTATTGTCGCTCGTTTAAATACTACACTTTTGAAAGTGACTTCTAAAGTCACTTAGCCACAAACGTGCCACAAATATGTGCCTAATCCTAGTCCATTACGAGCTATTTTCATTTTACTTCTTAGGTACTACAAGTCAATTTTAATCAATCAACTCAACCTGTATAGACCGACACATATTATTGTGCACGGAAACTGGCCTTGTGGCGGCAAGGCCGGTTTCCGTGCACAGTATTTCAATGGGCGAACCACTCGACACGAAGTCGGCAATGCAGACTCGGCTGCACACATTTATCCACAATAGCTATTTCATCCGAGGTTATTGCTTCAACATCAGGTATAGGATTAGAACAGCCCTATGTTCCATTGAATATTTTTTCTTCAAGGTACGATAGGTACGTCAATTTTAATCAATCCACTATCATAGCCTATTCTCCATAAGACACATACCCATGGAATTCCTTGCTTCCGCATATAATTCAAGCCACTTCCACAGAACATTGTCAGTCAATTTGAATACGTATATTACGGCAACGTTTGCCAATTCACCGTCACCACTCGAGGACTCGACAGCCTCAACGACCATTGGACCTAGACATATTGCCTCCGTTCTTGTTCAGTTTGCTGTTTGTGCTAGCTAGCTGAATGTCAATATCATTGACTGTTTAATCTGTTTGGATGGTAAAACTATATAGAGCTTTAACGATGAGTTTGTGGATATTTCATGGACCAAGTGATTAATCAATGCACTATGTATAATGACCGGCCATTATGAAAGAAAAGAAAGAAAGAAAAAATATTTATTTGTAACCCGCACAGGCAACACGAGATAAGCAAAACACAAACAATAATAAAAAATAAAAATACCTAATAAACCCCGTGCGAGACCAAAAAGCTCCTATCTCAGCATGTGCAACGATATTAAAAAGAAATAACGCTGCACTGATATTCTGATAGGGCCCACTGTTGATGCCACGGACACATTCACGGAAATGGAACATACAATATTTAAATGAATAAAATAGAATAAGATAAATAATAACAAAAAATTATAAACACAGAAGGTGAGTCACAGTATGTAAGTGACAATGACAAATATATAAATAAAACACAATAAATATACGACCAAAATTTCGACGGCTCAATGATCATTTGTCGTACCGTAGACAAAAGACAGAGAGCGCCAATCTTTATCTATGGTCGGCGTCGGCTGTCAAAATTAAAAAAAGTAATGTTTTATGTAAGACATTTCTGTAAATAAACAAAGTGAAAAGATTGCTAGTATTCAATAAAACTGGGTTGTGTGTGGTGCAGTGTTCAGTGTAGTTTTCGCCAGAAATTTTAAAAACTAAGAACAAGCAATATGATAGTAGATTTAAAGAATATTAACTGCGTGCAAACCCCGGGTAAGTTAAGCCCATAGATTTAGAATTTTTTTGCTAATGGTTAAGCCACTGGCTTCCTTTTGCTTGAGTAATAAGTACTGCTTGAAATTAGTACTAAATGTTCCAATCGTCTTTATAGCGCGAAACGGCGGAGGAAGATCATTTCAGATTCGAGAGAATCATTATGAATCAAGTCAAGTCAAATCGGGCGATGTAATGAATACTGATTTAGACTTCTCTAATTATCACATTGTCTGGTCATTATGAATATTGCTTTTAACGGTTGGGCAATTCGATATTTATGTTCAATGATAGTCCAAGAGCGAACGAAGCGAGCTCGGGAGCTTAGGGCACCCCAACACGGATAGGTTACGTTCGAAAGAGATTACGGGAGCTGAAGTGAGCGAGCGTACTCATCGCTCATCATCTCCTAAATGTTAGGTTACTTTGCAGACAGAAATAGGAGCCCCGCACAGCAAGGCTCTGTCGACTTTGTTGCTTATATAGTACTTACCTATTCTATATTACAATCAATGTCACAAGAAATAATTAAAAAAACTAATTTTTTTGCTACACGGCCCAATAAGTGATGGGCACTATTCAGAAAGCCCGGTCCATTTAATTATTTCAATAATAGGTATTCATCATATTGCCTACTCGTATTGGGCATTTTTCAAATTATCTGGGCATACTGAATAATGCCGTATTAATCAATTAGTCCATTTTTTAAAACAGATACATAACGCCTGTTTTCCATCATCAATATTTTAGTTTTTTTTTATTGGGTCAAACCCACTGTTCCTAACCATTGCAATCCCTGAATGCCAGAATCAACATAGGCAACCACAAGTAAAAACACCGAGCCGTGAAGAAACGAATCAAGGAGAACTAGGCCGAAACTCTATCAACATTTCCGGCTTTGTTTAGCGTTGTCGTCTTTTTTATTGGATGCTACCCTATAATATTGCCATCAACCAAACACAAACAAAACAACAATATATTAAGTTAAAACCAAAATAAAAATATAAACGTTCGCATAATATGAATAAACAAATCGCTCCCCGCTCTCACTAAATCCCTACCCGAAAATAGAATCCCTCCCGCCATATCCCTAATTACTAATCGTGATTACACACGCGTCGCGTTACCGTGTTTACCTAGACTATAATTAAAGCAAGTTAATCTAAAATGTGCCGTCTGATACAAAATGCAAGGTGCCGAGGGTAACTGAGTACTCAGAAAGTACTTCGCGTACTTCTTACGGGCTTAGCAGCCACTTAGGAAAGCGTCTTATGAGCTCCCAAGTTTTTATTTAAAGGAAAATTTCGCGCTTCGACAGGTCTATTGCTTTTGTTGCAGTTAAGTATTTTAGTTGAAGGGTTAATTTTGTAGGCTAGTATTAAAAGTGTCAATGTTTTTTGGCTCTTGTTTTGTTTTGTCGTTATTGTTTTTAGGGTTCCGTACCCAAAGGGTAAAAACGGGACCCTATTACTAAGACTCTGCGGTCCGTCTGTCTGTCCGTCTGTCACCAGGCTGTATCTTTTTACCGTTTTTTTGCGATAAAGGTACGGAACCCTTCGTGCGCGAGACCGACTCGCACTTGGCTGGTTTTTTATTTAACCGTAGGTTCGCGTTTGACCACTATCTCGCCTGATGGTAAGCGATGATGTGGTCTACGGTGAAGCACGCTTGCCTAGAAATAACCTATTCTCTCTGGACTTAAATACTGGGAGTATTTAAGGTTGTAGCTATCAGGCAACTAAGACTCCGGCAGGGAATTCCACTCCTTAGCTATGCGTACGATGAAAATACACGAACGACATGATCGTTCGTGTATTATCAATTCGGTTACTGAATCTGGGACTCCCCAATTTACCGCTTCAATAGGATATAATCTATGGTTTCAATGCATGATTTTGGGGGGATAAAAACA
The DNA here is from genome assembly GCA_947562075.1 of Orthosia gracilis. Taxonomy (NCBI): domain Eukaryota; kingdom Metazoa; phylum Arthropoda; class Insecta; order Lepidoptera; family Noctuidae; genus Orthosia; species Orthosia gracilis. The sequence continues at coordinate 34,921,201 of OX387266.1, forward strand.
CTATCAACGCATTTGAAAGAGAAATCGCTGACCACCTAATGATATATTCGCCCATGGCCCAAAAATCTAATAAATTATTTTTATTTTACCACTGATAGAAAGAGTATATATAATTCAGAATGGACGTTCCCAGTGGTATTCAGTTCGAAACCTGTCAACGAACCACCCTATAGGAAAGTGGTCGGTCGATATGCAAACACACCATTTCAATGTCAGGGTAATAATAAAGAACCATTACAACACACAAAGGCCAGTATTACTCAAATAATAAAACGTTATAAAGGGTTACAGAGGGGATATTCGCGAGGGGATGGCGCTTCAAGGTCAAAATGTACACTAACACACGTAAAATGTAGATGTATATTGCTCCAAACCCCTGGCGAATATATTTAAAACACAATATAATATGATTATCAGGCTGTCCCCCTAACACAGACAAAATCAATAGCGTCTGCATGAACGTATATGCAAAATAACAGGATACGGCGGCGCATTGCGGAACAGTCGTTTAAACGCTCTTACTACGAGTGTATCACTGATGAGTTTAAAACGTAAGTTATTTCTAGCGGTTTTTATATTAAACGTAAACTAAAAAAGATTTTGAGATATAGCGTAATGATATCAAAGGTGAACAAGATTGTAAAGATAATTGCGAGCATCTTTTTTTTCTTTGAATGGAATTCTTAGTTCCATTCACTAAGGAATTATTCTCATTTTGGAAAAAAATCTAATATAATCTTTTATCAAATCGGAGTGCAATCATTTAGACTTTTAACCTTTTTAAACGAGTTTTACTTTAAACTTTACTTAGAACATGCTCTAAGCTAGACTCACTCATTTATACTCTTAATGAGTGCCAATCAATGTGTAATTTCCCTTACGTAGGAACTATTTACGCAGGTACTTTTAACACAAAACATTCTGACATTTTCCCATATACCTTCCCTTCAGACAGCCGGCAGATGTACCTGTTTGTATAGTAAGTATTTACAGTGATTGCTTCGTAATATTTATGTACCGGACGCGGTCTGTGACCGAGCCGGACCAGTACTTTGTGTACGACACACTCTTTTAACTTCCATGTAGACAAAAATAGTGGAAAAAGGAAGTTATTTTGTGATGGCAAGATTGAAAAATCGTGCGGAAGGGACAACAAGAACAGGTCGGTTTATTTCTTATGATCGCTGGCATCCGCTGAATGCGAAAAGCACATGGCCGGTCAACGTAGTGCCGCTTGAGTGTATATGTCCAGTAATGGACGTCTTTAGGCCGAGCTGACGATGAAGGAAGTTTGAGATCTTAATACATACTGTGGCGTTATAAAAAAGGAAAAAGCACTTAACGCCACATTAATACGTTTAATTTTGTTTTAACATAAAAGTACAAAGAAAATATATAAAAGGATACGTAAAGGTAAACACTTCATAATTCAAATAAAAAACCGCAGATATCGATATCGAATTAGTTATTTCATATATTTAGCAAGAAAAAAGCTTAGGAGTGAAATTTTGACTAGATTTGAGTGTATTAGTGGAATTCCCTGCCGGAGTCTGTATTTCCTGATAGCTACAACCTGGGAGTCTTCAAGTCAAGAGTGAATAGGTTTCTTCTAGGCAAGCGTGCTTCATCGGCGACCACATCATCGCTTACCATCAGGTGAGATAGTGGTCAAGCGCGATAGGCTTTATCATAAATAAAAAATAAAAAATTTAAAAATATGCTGAACACACGTACCTATCCTGTAAGCAGTAGCAACTGGTTAGATTAGGCTTATGCATCTAAGTGTAAATCCATTACGATAAAAAACTATGTTTTAATCCGTGGAATTTTAAAAGTTCAAATATCACGTAATTATTTTTAATACAAACATATAAATGAAATAAAAAATGACACGTCAATTACTAGTCGGCAGTTTGCGCCTGTCGAAATATCCATCGTCAGTTGTAATGCTTTAATGCTGGATTACGGGCAGAAACAGCACCACGATTCTCGAAGCAAAACAGGCCGTTGTAAAACGTGCGGAACCTTGGACAAGGGCCCACACTTCTAGCCCGAACGGTAATCGTACGAAACCTCGGACTCTGCAGGCTCACAAGGCCTCAAGACTCTAGCCCGTAAGGTAAATCTAATAAACAAAAATAAAAACAGTCTTTGAGATATCAGAGATAGTGAAACTCCAAAGAAAAATTAAGAAGAAATATGATCTGCGCTATATTCGCGGAACGGCACTAATGCACACAAGAAGACAAAACTATCAACACTTAAAATTTTGAAGTTCACCAAAAAACAAATGTTTTCCTTCTACCATGATTTTTTCTGTACTGAGGTATTTTCTTATGAAATTTTGACATAAATATTTTCTAGCCAATCGAAATTTGAAATTCGTATAATAGGTATAACCAGCCAGCTTGTCAATAAAAAAAGGCGCTTTGCCAATAAGTCTTGTAGCGATCTGCTACAAAACATGCTATAGTATGTTACTGTAAGGCTATTTAGTAGTTTGCAATTGTTTCTTTAGTAAATCCAAAGATAACCTGTAAAAATCTAAAAATTCATGTTTATAGTTCTCAAACATGAACAACTGAAAATTTGTGTGAGCTCAAACCTTTAAATAAGCTGTGGTATTGTCAATCTATTTAAATAAATTATTTCCCTTAGTTATTGCACATATAACACTGTTATTTGCAGAATTACCGTCACTACCTCCAATACAAAACAAAAGTACTATGTGTGTATGTACTTTAGTTGAACATTATAGCCGAATCGACGACCGAGGCGCCTCTTTTGATAATGCTACTTTACCATGCATTTATCTTTTTTAGGGTTCCGTACCCAAAGGGTAAAAACGGGACCCTATTTTTCTAAGACTCCACTGTCCGCCTGTCTGTCACCAGGCTGTATCTCATGAACCGCGATAGCTAGACAGTTGAAATTTTCACAGATGATGTATTAGCCGCTATAACAACAAATACTAACATAGAATAAAATAAATATTTAAGTGAGGCTCCCATACAACAAACATGACTTTTTTGCCGTTTTTTGCGATAATGGTACGGAACCCTTCCTGCGCGAGTCCGACTCGCACTTGGCCAGTTTTTTTAGTAGTAAGGAACTTGTGGCTAAATAATCAACAGCCGCACGGGTCGATCTTTAAGGTTAAGCAACGCTTGCCGCGGTCAATCAGTGGATGGGTGACCATCTTCACATAGCGAGTTTCTTCCGTGCCTCGGCAGCACGTTAAGTCGTTGGCCCCGGCTGTCATTTGAAAATCTTTGATAGTCATTACGGGTTTTCTGATTAATTTCGTTGCGGGATCGATAGTTAAATTCATTCTCCGGGACTTCGTCGAGCTTCATTGCCTCGGCACTTTTCTGGTGGTCGCCACTGTTGATTCTGGCTTTCAGGAGTTGCAGTGGTTTGGGCATAGTGCGGTGGGATTGTCCCAATAAAAAAAAATGTCAGTACGGGTAGTCAGAAGCATCAAATCTGACACCAGTCTAGCCAAGAGGTATCGTGTTACCCAGTTACTGGGTTGTGGAGGTCAGATAGGCAGTCGTTCCATGAAAAATACCGGTACTCAGCTGAATCTGGTTAGACTGGAGGCCGACCCCAACATGCATATTTGGGAAAAGGCTAGACAGAATGAATGACACTTTTTTAGCCTATCATCCTCTTCAAAAGATCTTCACCGATATCATAAAACCTGTAATAATACTTTACTGAAGCGCGGTTTCAGTGTAAAGCATCCCAAGACGATAGTTAGTTAGTAAGGAATCGTACACTTGAGATAAACTCTTTTGTAATACCAGTACTTCTTAATTTGCGTTCACTGGCTAATTTAAATAAAATGTCCATTTGTGTATTCTTGCTTTTTATTTATTTGTAGAAGTGCAATGTATTTGTTTGTTCGTTTAAATGAGATGTTTTTTTGGTAGTTAATTAACTTTTTACTTAATTTGTTTTAGTATCGCTTCTTGTACATTATTTATTAAAACTGGCAACCCAGCCTAGCTACGCATGATAAATATTTCTGACATTTTCCAGTGGATAAACCGAAAAAAAAACATACAAAGTTTCTATAAAGAATTTGTATGGATCAGGAAAGGGTTATCCTGAAAATTACGAAACAGCTGAATTGATCGAGCCATCCCAAAACGTTTACGTGCGCCAATTGTATTTTATTTATACAGATAGAAGATAAAATCACCCAAAGGGCAATGGAGAGGGCTATGCTCGGAGTTTCCTAGCGTGATCACGTCAGAAATGAGGATATCCGCAGGAGAACCAAAGTTACCGACATAGCCCGAAGAATTGCACAACTTAAGTAGCAGTGGGCAGGGCACATTGCTCGCAGAGCGGATGGCCGATGGGGCTGAAAAGTTCTGGATTGGCGACCCCGAACCGGAAGACGATACGTTGGAAGGCCTCCCACTAGGTGGACCGATGACCTGGTTAAGGTTTCGGGAAGACGCTGATCGGTCAATGTGGCGACGCTTGGGGGAGGCCTATGTCCAGCAGTGGACGTCTTTCGGCTGAAATGATGATGATGGTGATGATGATAGAAGATAAGTTGTGTACAAGTTTGAATAAAGTATAGAATACATTTGACCCTACATTTTCAAATATGTAGTAGATACCTAAGTTTATTTTACCCGCAATAAAGTAACTTAGCAAACTTTATAAGTTCAACTACACTTGACCCTAATATACTATGTGTGGCGTGTCCTATTGTTATACAAATATAGTATAATATTCAAAAATTGCAAAGCAAACGATTTTACGTTTGCTTTGCTAGTGAAGGTGTAATTTTAAGATCAATTATTTACATGAAAACAATACACAAACCACCCTTTGGTTATTTGTAACATTGGTCTCTAATTCTAATCATCTGAATAATGGAAATATATCTTGTCTTAATTCACCACACATACTTTGGCAACATTGAAAATACTAGTATGTTATCACACCTATCGATCGATCGTCGATCGATGGTAGAAGGGATCAGTAGATTTCGTTCGAAAGTTTCTACAACATCAGTCGATATCTGTTGATCAAAGTTATCGATTGATGATCAATCTATTGGTGTGGTAACACCCTCAAAAACCCATTCACGTCTGCAGGTTTCCAAACTAGGAAGCTTTAATTAACTTTAACTGACCAATCTATTTATCATATTAAAATCTCAGACTGACTCGATGTACCTACTGTAATACTGCAGATATCGATAATATTGTTCTGCTAATAGTGAACATTATTAAATTTTAGTCCTAAAAGCCATTAATAGACTATTGTTCAAGAGTCTTCACGCATGAACCAATCAGAGTGCAGTTGGCAGAAGTCCTTTAAAGGCAATCAAGTTCGCAACTAAATCCAGTTGCGTTCCCTTTAGTATTTTAATCCTTTGACATTTCAATAGGTAACACTACACTCACAAAATGCATCTGTAGTAAGCACGCACGTGTGCCTGAATGCATCTCTATACAGATTTATAAAATTACTAACTGACCCTCCGGATTTTATTCCCCTAGCTAGCCGCTATATTAAAATAATCTGGACACTATAGGCATTCACTGAGAGTCTCGTTTCAATCAAAAACGGAGTTTTTTGTTGGGATTCTGCTTAACAAATAAAGTTTTGAGTAGTAACCGTATTGATTTTTTGACCAGGCGCAGGGTTGATGCGATGGTTAAAATGCACGCTGTTTTTCAAGGTTAAGTTCATATACAAATGATTGTTTCTTTGTACGTAAACGAAGACTGGACGAAATTTCTGTAAGAGTCGTTCTGTGAGTTACCAGTATCTCACCTGATGGTACGCGATGATGTGGTCGAAGATGAAGCACGCTTGCCTTGAAGAAACCTAATCACTCTTGACTTAAAGACTCCCCGGTTGTTGTAACTATCAGGAAATACAGACTCCGGCAAAATTCCACTCCTTTGCTGTACGCATAATAAAAGTATCTCCAAAACGTTTGGTGCATATGGGCGAGATGTCCAACATGTACCGATGACGCATTGCCACTTGTAGTCCGATGATGGAACGGGCTAGAAGATCGAAAGTCAGTCAAATGGTTGAATGATGAGCTCATTGTCCGACAAAGAGAGTATGTAAGGAGGCAGGTGGCGTTTTTTAGATATTGCCTGACCCCCATGGGGAAAAGGCGTATCTTTATGTTTATGGTTGTGTAAACAGGGCATGAAAGTTGTCTAATTTTAATCATATCAGGAAACGCCGATGTGGAATTATTTATCAATCTCCTAGAAAGAAGTTTATTTTGAACGACTTCATTAATAAAACTATAAGCCTTTATTATCCAAATTTTGATTCTTGAATCTGAGCTGCGCTTAATGACGAATGCAGGAAAAAATCTGTAGAAGTTTAGTGATTATTTAAGTAACTTTCAAAAAAGTTTACTAAACAGTTACTATTCTCCTTACTAAAGAATTTCAATGGAGAGGAAGACTAAAGACTAGTTACTTAAAACTTTAAATTGTTAGTACTAAGTTATAATGGATTCTGTTTCCACATCAAGAACTGGTAAATTAAATGAAGCTTTGTGAGAAACTTGTGATATTTCTTCAATGGAGACTGATCCTTTACGTAGGTACCTGCTTACTTTGAATGGGTTGGGCGGAGGTCAGATAATGTAGGTCAATTTGATGCGTATAAAATATTTTGTGTACCTATAGATTTGTATACGTGTGACCTGTTTTGTTTGAAATATCCTACGCAGTTTGTAGATTAATTATGTGGCTATCCTGTATTTTTTCATAAGTATGTTGAAGTTAGTAGTAGATACTTTTGTAATCCTTTGATTAAATAGTAACATCGTCATTTGCTTCTCGGATTGCAAGCCTACTTTTTTATTAAACCATGAATTTCTTTACCCAACTACGAAGTAAAAATAAGGATAATGAGTTTGTACTGATTGGGAGTCTATGAATGCAACGAAAAAAATTTGTTAATACCGATTGTGATGGAAAAGAGTGTCCGTGGAGTTTCTTGCACGTTCTTCTCCATAGAGACCTACTGACGTTTGCGAATGTGTAACTAGCTTCATTTTAGTTCTTTTTGTTGTTGACAATACAAAAGTACCTTTAAATGGTTTAGTTGAAATAAAAATATTTAGATTTTTATCTACATAGGAAATATTGCTGAAATATTAATATTCACCCTGTATTATATAATGTTACCTACCTCTTTCCCATTATACCATCAAAACAGAACACCCTATAAACTCCCAAACTATCAGATTTATATAGCCTTCTAATACCATTTCAAAGACAATAAAGATGGATCCATTATGCGAAATTGGCGCCGCAATGTATGGTCATAACGCATCGTTCGAATAACGCTTTAAGACAGGTATAAGCCATTAGGGAATAATAAAACACCCTTATCGGGCCATTAGATACTCGTAAAATAACAGTTAGTCATAACATAATAATGTGATGGATGTTAATAACCGTGTTTTTCCGAAGAGATTGTTGTAAATGGTTGTTGCACCATCTAGTGTCTTAGGTGTATAAATCTGAGTTTTACGCGCGAGTGTACACGTAGATTTTATCGTTTGTTGTCTCTGTTTTCGATAAAAAATACATTTGTATTTTGTTTTGATTCATGATTAGGTATGTTGTACAAAGGTCAACTCTAACACGCGTCGGCCGCATTGGATCTTTAAATACCCGGAGTTTGAAAAAACTGCTTTATCTTTTTTAGTAATAAAGGTATAAAGTTGTTCTTTAAAGTAGCTTATAAAAAATACTGAAGTCCTCAACGCAGCTTTAACTTAATCATGTAATGGATGTTGCACCTTCTAGTGGCTTAGGTGTATAAGTCTGTGTTTTACGCGCGAGTGTACACATAGATTTTAAAATCGGTTGCTGTCTCTGTTTTCGATAAAAAATACATTTGTATTTTGTTTTGATTCATGATTAGGTATGTTGTACAAAGGTCAACATTAACCCGCGTCGGTCGCATGGGGTCTTTGAATTCCCGTTGTTTGAAAAAAACTGCTATATCTGTTTTAGTAATAAAGGTACCAACTTGTTCTTTAAAGCAGCATCTTAAATAATAGTAAGTTCCTCAATACAGCATTAACTTAATAATATGATGGACATTAATAATCGCTTTTTTCGTTGAGATTGTTCTAAATGTTTGCATCTTCTAGTAAGGTTGGGTGGTAAGTCTGTGTTTTATGCGCAAGTGCGAAAATAGTTTTTAAAATTGTTTGCTTTCTCTGATTACGAGACTAAAATACATTTGAATTTAGTTTTAATTATAAATAGGTGTGTATGTTGTACAAAGGTACACGGTAGGGTCGTATTCCAGCGAGGTGTACAACTGTATAGTTAAAGTTGACCGTGCTATACAACGTAACCGTTTTTGTATGGTAACTAAAGAGTCACCATACATTCTTTAAAAGCTGAAAATGACACATTTGAACGGAATCATCAACAAACAAGATGCTTATGACTTGATTCGTAATATAAGTGTGTCGGCGATTTTATTATTGTTTGAAACCTAATTCTGTACAAAGGTACAGCGTAACCGTTTTTAGTGTGTGGTAACTAAAAAGTCATCAATTAAAGAAGCCTGAAAATACAAACTTAAAAGGAAATTATCAACACAACTACATTACTCAAAAAGTCAACAAAGTAACAATCATTAATCTCACTCACCTGCGATCCGCACAGCATGCGCCCTTCTCGTCAACTCGTTCGCTTACGTTCTCCCCTCCATATTTGCAAACCCCTCCATTTTCGGCCAGATACGCCCTTCAGCATTCTTTCGGCGTACGCCTGTCACAACCGAAATCGCGTGTGATGTTAGGAAAACATACATCATGTACACAATAGTGCAGTAATAGAGTTTCACGATAGCGATTTTAATATGGAAATGCATCCGCTTTTCGCTTCCCGCGTGTAATAACATTTCTGATCGATAAATTTTCGTGTTACTCACTTTTCGGAAATATTTTTTCACATGGCACATCACTATTGTTGGGATAATCATATTTTCACAGATTTTATAATGTTCATTTTTAATAATGGGATCAACAAAAACATACTTGTCCAAATAAAAAATCTGCTAATAGGCATTCAGCAATCAAAGAAACTTAAATAAAAAATATTGAAAAGAAATACACTTTAATACTGAACCACCTCATTAGTGCAGTGAAGCTTTTATACAAATATTAAATGGATTTTCTATCAATATCCAATTTAGTATTGGATATTCATGAATCATAATAAGTAAGCAATTTCTTTATGAATGCGTTTTCAACTTGTTAGCTTTATTCAGGAGTAAAAAATGCGATTACTTGCCGATACCATCTTTTGATTTATATATTATATTATTGTTTATTTGAATAATGTATTGAAATCGTTCGACTGTGTAGGTTGCAGAAAATTAGATTGTAAATGGATGACGAATCGCGTTTAGGGTTCAATTATAGTTTATGGTTGTTTGGGTTTTGAAATATATTATTTTTTATTTGTTCTACCTTTGTATTATTAAAATTAATTTAAACAAATTCAAATGTTTTCTGACCAATAATTTAAATGCACGAAGCATCAGATTCATTTGGTATAAGTTATTATCTTTATTATTCAGTTATTTTCGTTTCTATCTTTATTTCAAAACATATTAATCTAATTTAATTTTATAAATGTTTGTCAATGAGGACTAAAAATAAGAGAAAAAATTTCATTGGTATATTGACATTGTAATCATCGTGGTATGGAAAGTTTGTTTAGCAACGGGATATCTTTTCTCATTATTTCCCATTCTGTAGCGAGATCGTCGGGTAAGCGTTCATCCCAGTTGATTTGGCTTAGCCAGATTTTTTGGAACAGAAGTTTGGTTTTTGTAATCCAAGTGTGTCGTATAGCTTGCTTATTTCGCTCAGTAGCACGCGTTTTGATAGTTTTTTATTTATCTTTATAATATGTAGATCATCTAAAAAAGATATGTAGATAATCTATGAAAATAAGTAAAAATAAATTTTCTTATTACTGTCTAAAAGTAGTCCAATGAATCCAGACATAACGGTACCTGATTTATTAGAATCCACCGAAAAAAGATTCGTTTTGTTCGACTAACAATATTATTTTTGGCTTTGATATCGGTAGCTCCAATAAAGTTGATTGAACTTGGTAATTTTGTGTGATGGTAATAATCGGTCAAAAAGAAACTGCTAGAATGGATGGATGGAGTTTCTTGTCCGTTCTTCTTCATAACAAGCTATTTTTCCGAATGGTCGGCAGAATCAATTATTAAGTTGAAATAAATAATTTTTATCTTTGTCTTAGGTTCTTTCTGAAGAATTCCTTTCTTGGCTTTTTTATTTCACGACTTTTTTATCTGACGACACGGTTGCCGTAGTGGTTGAGCGATCGGCTGCTGCGCTGCGTGTCGCGGTTTCGATTCCCGCATGGAACAAATATTTTTATGACCTACAGATAGTTGTTCCGGATCTGGGTGTTTTGTGTAAGTGAGTTTAAATGTTTGTAAACGCACCCACGATAGAGGCAAAAATCCTAGTGTAGGGCAAAGGTTAAAAAAAAAAAAACAGATTTTGGATAAGTTCTGGTAATAAGCAATACACCAAATAAAAGACAAAGATTTTAAGCGGGTGTAGTTGTCCTGCTTATTTAACACAGTTGTCTTTAGGTATATGATTGAGTATTTTATTTATTAATTGATAAGTTAGTGTTTGACCAATACATCTCAAGATGTTAAACGATGATGTAGTCGACGGTGAAGCACGCTTGCCAAGTAGTAACCTATTCACTCTTGACTGATAAGACCCCGAGGTTGTAGCTATCAGGAAATACAGTGATGTATAAGAAGGCTGTTAGCTCGTGGATGAAATAATTAAACTGTTCGTTTTAATGCCGTTTCTTTACAAATCAATTGTCCGGCAGGCTTATATTACGTATCTTTTGCAAGATCAAAACGATAGCGATTTTTGCGCAATAATTTCTCTTCCATAGAGATGTTGTAGAGTTGTTGGCGGTTTTTTTTATAATAGGAGTTTTTACAAACAGCGAGCGCTCAGCAAACGATTGGGTTGGATCTACTGTAACTACACTGCAGGTAATTCCGACTTTTATGACATAAAGTGTTCAATCGCTATCGTTTTGCTCTTGCAAAAGATACGTAATAAGCCTGCCGGACAAACAATACAATAACTTCGACCGCGTAAACAACCTTTGTTACAATATAAAAATATATCCGGCTTTTGAGTGACACGTGCTTCACACTATAATTATAAAGACAAAAGTTGGTGAGTGTATGTGTTTGTATGTTTATTACTTCTTCACGCTCTAACGGCTGGATGGATTTAGTTGAAGTCAGGAATATGATACTTTTCATTCCGAGAATATGTTCCCTCGGGATAATTTTCGATTTTCATGCGGGGGAAGCTGCTGGCAGAAGCTAGTGTCCCATATAACTAGCACCCTAGGTGTCTCTTATTTTCATATCACCATAGATTTATTACTCTTCTCAAAAACTATCCAACATTCATTCCTCAGGATAAAAAACCCCGTCATGCTGATAAATAATTCATAGGTACTTCAGTCGTCTTCTGTCATTTTGCAGATAATGTGTCATGATTTATTGCGAACTCAACTCTTTACAGTAGCTTAAGATCCCACTGCAAAAAATGCAGGTTTATATTATTAAAAATTAATTTTCGTTAACAATACTTGATAGTAGAATAGATTGCTGTAGGGTTGTCTGGCAATATCTAGCCACAACTTCTAGTACCTTAATTAAATAAATTGTAATTTATGTTTGATATATAACCCGAGATATATAAGTTTTTCAAGTGAATCAAACGTTATTTGAAAGAAAGATGAGGCCAGGCAACCCTGCAGTCTCTGCAATTTATCATACTTTTAAGTTTTATCAGAAACAATATACCCTCAGATTTTTGCGGTGGGATCTCGGGTTAAGTTCTCACCTTAAGTTCCACGTCTTAGAACCTTGTTTAGACTTGTTCGCGACAGTTATACGTGTGCGAATTTATGGAGACAGCAATAAAAATAGCTAAAATTTTACGAAAATCTTTTAAAAATGCTGAGTTAGCATTGAAGCAGACATAAGGACGGAATAATTTTTCGAGTCGGCGACTTGGATGAAAAGAATGGTACCGTAGTATGAATTGCTATTTTTATCTGCTTAGAAAAAAATGTAAGTATTTTTATGAAAATAAGTTCAATGAATATTGTGCACAATGAGTAGGTATTGTATGTAATACATCATTGTGATTTCGAATGAGTTTCGTAGCACCTAAAGCATTTTCTCGTAGCTTCGTAGCGCTGCTACGCCAAAGTGCTGTAGATCTTTTGATTGATGGTACCAGTGATTCGTAGTAGCAAGAAATACTTTTTCTTGTAGTCTTAAAACTTTTACTGTCATTCATCCCTCTGTCTGGAAAGTGACCTTTTCTTTTGAAAAATAATAATAATTAATTGAACTTGATATTCTTTTCATAAAGATCAAATGCCATCCCACTTCCTAAACCAAAGTAATGAAACCTTTCAAAAATAATGTCCCCTTGGCAAAAACTCTTCAGTTTTCTCCCAAATTAAGTCATAAAATAAAAAGGGCACGTTTTTGAAAACGCCAAACATTATTGAGTGATAACATCGGCACGGCCGCAAAGGCTTTTCAAATGAGGTATTACATAGTATGAATGGGGCATAGCCCCGCAGTTTGTATTCAGGCATAGAGCCGGCCCTTTACCGATATTGAGCCATTCCTAATGGATATTGGAGTGCGTAACCGGTTACGGGTAACCGATATTTTTTAAACCCACATGTGGTTTATAGGGATGAGTAACTGTTGATTTTAAATCTCAGGGGTGTTAGTATATGTGAGATATTGTATCATAAATAATAGGGAGAATCTGCCCTGAATATACAGAGTGCATTTGCGGTAGAGGATTTCTTTCTGTTTATGAGTTCCGCAACAGGCACTAATGTAGCTATTCGTTTACAAAGAATTGCATTTATGAAAAAAAAAGTAACTACTGTCTTTTGTAGCAGTCTTTCAAAAACTATGCGTGATTTTAAACACTGTGAATGCTCATTAACCTGTAATTTAAAAAAAAAAAACAAAAAGTAATTTGGCGTCTGTGTGCCTAAGCTTTGAACTTATACCTACAAAATCTATTGGTGAACCCTAATCCTAGCTCATATAAAAAAATGTTAGTTTGTTTGTTTGTTACGCTTTCATGCCTTAACAGCTGAACGGATTTGATAAAACTTGGCATATGGATATACCAGAACTTGGATTGGGTCATTGGATATTTTTTATCCCCATAATATTCCCTTGAGAAAATAAAACATTTTAAAGGGCGTATCCGCGGGCATAAGCTAGCAAACTAATAAAATAAAGTCATGTCCAATTTTAGCGGATTCAATATTGAAACTAAGATATTTATTTAATTATTATTTATTTATTTATTATATACACCATAAGCAAGATTTAATGAAACTTATCATGGAACAAGCAATGGGTGGTCTTATCGCATTCCGCGATCTCTTCCAGTCAACCAGGTATGGACAGTAATTGCTGGACACGGAGTGGGGCTGTCATTGGTGTGACAATACCAGTGTTAAATATTAATATATTATAAAAGATATGCAGATACATACATATGCTATGTAATATATACACACATACCAAAATATAAAGGCAATAAAGACAATAAAATAAGATACTATTTGCTTTACATTTTTAACTTTGTTGAACTAGAAAAACTTATGAATGCAATGTGTACTTAAATTAGTTTATTTAACGAACTAATAAACAAACAGAATTCGTACGAAAAGGTCAGCAGAATTTAACTTAATTTTTTAAATTTTGGATTAAAATATTTTGCTCATTTGATTCAAAGTTTTAAATAGGAATCTCTTTAAACCGAATTCTGAAGCTAGCTTAGTTTGTGATGGGTGGACTTAAGGTTCCCCTAGTCGACGGCACGAACTATTTTGTGTGCGAGGTTAAAATGCATGCTATCTCATCCGACAACACGTGCGAAAGAGATAGATGCTGTGATGAGCAGTAAGAAGCTAGTTCGCGTACGAATTAGCACTTTTGCAAATTTGTATCGAAATTTATGATGATTTAGGACGAAAACGAGCGCGCGACATTTTATAAACAGACCTTTGGGAGTCTAGATATCATGAAAAACTACTAAATGTATATTTTAAAAATAAAATTATTTGTATTGTTGAATTACTTTAATCTATCCCTGTATGGAGACCGTTTTGCAATTTTCCCTCTTCTTATGGTTTTTATTTCCGCCCATAGATGCATTAAAATTAGTGTTGAAATATGGAACTTTCGATGATCATAACTTTCTAACATTTTTTTTTTTACTTTTCTGTTTCCATACAAGGCTAGATAATGATGAGACAAATTGATATCATTTTTTTATTTTGAACGTACATCGTCAAACAGTGGAGTAATCGTTAGATTACGTTTGTATGGAAAATGATCGACTACTGTAACCTTAATATGAAAGTTAAACAAGGTAAATTATTTAAATACCTTTAAAATAAAGCGTGTGTTTTGTTACTAACTTCATTAAATTTTAGGAGTTGGGCAATGTTATTAGTAACATACCTTATTAATAATGTATTTAGCGTTTGATTTCCATGGCTTGCAGTTTCGGTAGGTATTGATTGCTTTTAATGGCTTTGAAGGAAGACTTTCTCTTTGGAGAAAAACTCTTTAATCAGTTATTTGAAATCAATCATACGTCGGTTTCTAAACAGAAAATTTTAAGATAACAATGGATTGGATTAATGGATGGATTAAATAGATCTAATTCTACTTTAATGCCTCGTCAGGCCTCGTTTGGCAAGTTCTTAATTTCAAACTCTTTATTCAAAAATAAAAAAAAAGTAAAATTCAAAATATTTTATTTCAACTGGACCTTACATGGGTACTCGTACTTTTGAATTGTGAAAAAAAACTGAATCTAGTAGCACATTCGCAAGCGACATCAGGTCTCTATGGAGAAAAATGTGCAAGAAACTCCACAGACTCTCTTTTCCATCATTTTTGTTGGATAAATGCATATATATGAGAACGATGTTAAAAGACGTCGCAGTAAAACAAACAATTTAAAAATACAACAAGTACGCTATTAAAAGCAGGCCGAGGCACCTAAGGTAAATCGTGGGGTAAGATTGCTTTCAGATAAGTAACCCACGTGTTTGCCTACAAAGACAGAATCACTTTTAAAGTAATTAGGTAGATACAACGTAATATTCACCAAAGGCCAAGAGATATCAACCTTCATAACATAAAATCCAAAGATTATGGCACACAGGTAGACCATATCCTGGATACTTAGATAGGATACTTTTACGATCCCGGGAGTAAGCTCCCTTGTGCAATTTGCCACGCGGGCGAAACCGCTGGCAGAAGCTAGTAAAAAATAATTTACTCCAAAAGTCAAGAAATATCAACTCAAATCCACCTTTACCAATAATATCCAAAGACTATTATAATATCCAAATATATAATATCCAATTCAATATATATATAATATCCGAAGATTATATTTAAAATCGCCGTCCGTAAGCGCGGTGATATTTTGTTTATTTTACTTTATATCGGTACCGATAGACGTAAAGTCGGGATGAAATTTGACCTATATCTTTCTTCAAAGTCCTATCTACCTTTAAAGCCAGATCTATATCCACATCAAAATTAATCAAAATCGGTAAAGTGTTTTAGGTGTGTATACGTTACAAACAAACAGAGAGAGTTATTTTCGCATCTATAATAGATTAGAAACAGACAGAGTTACTTTCGCATCTATAATAGTAGTAGAATACAACCGAAACATTTTTATCTAAAGAAATATTTTCTATCAAAACCAGTATGTAAAAATAATTTACTCTGAAAGCCAAGTAAATCCACCTTCACCAATAATATCGAAAGGTTATGATTTAAAATCTCCGTCCACACGCACGGGTGATATTTTGTTTATTTTACTGTATATCGGTACCGATGGGCATAAAGCCGGGATATAATTTCAATTGGCTGAACTGCAGACAGCGGTGGCGGGTCTCACCACTTTATTTATTGTGGACTACAAAGTACTGGTTTTTGTGGATGCTGTGTTACTGGATGTGGTAGTATAATTTATTTTTATTTTTATATGAGTTGAATAAAGTTTCTAGAATAATTTTCTACAAGTCCGTCAGGTTTGCGAAATTAATTTGATTATTTTGTCCAATTTCTATTATTATAGATCAATAGTTTATCAAAGTTAACGGATGTAAAAATTATTTTTCACCAGTACTTATTTATTTATTGTCCTATCTACAATTATTATACTAATAATAACCTTATAATACAAGCAATATAAACGAAGTGTAAAATATGATGCGATAGACACAGCATGCAAATTGCATAATTGGTAGGTATTGAAAATTGCAGTTTTGTCTTTTTTCCAGGATATACTGTTATGTTGTTTAAGCTCATCTCAACTCAAACTGAAAATGGACAGTTGTGATTGGTTGGCTTGTTTTTTTGACATTAACGTGCTCAAGTCCAAGATCCCAGACGCAAAACGTTACCGAACTTTTTCAACACATAATCAGAGGCATTGAGTAGCATGTACTTTATTTATTTATTTATTAATCACAAATCCATAGCTTTTAAAAGTACCATAATACACTTATTGTACTACTATTACAGCCAATTACGGATTAACAATTTATTAACTATACAAATAAAATTGCAACAGAAACTTAGAACAACAAAACATACCCAATATTTGAAAACTCGTGTGAAGTGTGCAAGAGGAGTTGTGTGTGAGTGTGTTATAGTATTGTATTATGCGTTTCGAATGAGAGGAAAATCGACTACCCCCCCAGCAAGCTACAATCGGACAAGATCGCACAGCTAGCAACACAACAATCTATTTCAAAAGCCCAGGGTCAGTTATTTATATTAACTCCTGGATACCAAAACAAACCATTCCGCCGCCTACAGCACAATCCTGACGAATCATGTCACAATGAGCCGCCGCCGACCGTCCTCTCATTCGGAACGTACAGTAGTGTTAGTGTATTATATAGTGTGGTGTAGTCTGTGTAGGTTTGTATTTGTACCTGGCATTCAATTTAATTTCTAATAGTTTCAGTATTCAGCTTTAGCTTTATTAGTCATTTCGCCACAAACAGGGGCAAACTTGGAACATACTTGTACTTGCTAACTTGGGCTTTCATTTTCATTCAATACCTACCACACATTTTGCGTAAAAAGATTCCAGTAACGTCTGGGGCATCTTGGCTCCTGCTCTATTGAGTAAACATTTATGTCAAGCTAAAGAATCATATGCTAAACTCGAGAGTTGCGATTGGTTGGCACTTATTTAATAAATGTGGCCAATTTTGAGTATGAGCATCTCAAATACGTGCCTAAGAAAATGCCCTCTGTAATAAATAGTAAAAGAGTGATTTTATAAAGATTCCTTTTTCCGTAAGTCGCAACTCTAAAAACCCTTATCTTCACCTCCGCGTTTATATCTACAATTCGTTAGGCCACAACAAAACCAGTCATAACAACTCTAAACCAAAAGTTTCATCAAGTCGCTTCCAGCGCACTACATCCATGTCCCTGGTAAGCCTTGTCGCTTCCACTCGAAAAATTTCAATCGTACCTAGCCACCGACTGAGCCCGCCATGAAAATCCCTAGAAAACGTGAAAATGTTTCCGAAACTCTTGCCAACGAGATATACCTTTAATTTTGGCTCTAATTAATTCTCCGAGCTCGAAACCCTCTGGAAATCTGCACGGATTCCTTCAGCTTTGAGGGATTTATTTCTGTTAAATGGATATGAATTAGTGGATGGAATTTAGTAACGTCAGATGTATATAGTTTAGGTGGGTTCGTTAGAAGGCTTGCTTAAGATTTGTTTGTTATATAAGTTTCTTTATTTGCAAGCTGCTTGAGTATTTTCAGGGTACTTTGCATTTTTCAGGTTGAGGAATCGGGACTATAACAACTTGAAATCATTATGCATTTTTATTATAAATATGCTCGCGCTTGACCACTATCTCATCTGAAGGGAAGCGGTGATAAGGTCGACGGTGAAGCACGCTTGCTTAGAACTAATAAATTTACACTTGAGTTACAATGTCTTTTATAGTATAATAATAATACCAGTCTATTACTGGCACAAGACAAAGGCCTCTGCTTATTTTGTAGTCCCATATAAATTTAATCAAGATCTGACCAGTTGATTTTAAGTTACCCTTAATAATGCTAATTTTCTTGGTAATTTATTGTACCAAAACAAAAAAGAGTTTTTTTTTTTTTTTTAACAAACCTATTAAACCAACTTCCAAAACAAAACACTACAAAGCCAAAACTAAGTTTCTTTACGGACGTCACTGTCAAAAGCGAAAAAAATAGGTACCAAAGACATTACTTCCGAAAAGAAATTTATTTTTGAAGTCGGTTTATTTTTTTTGTTAAAAAGTTTTTATGATAAAGCTATTATAAAAGGTGCGTATTAAAATTAAATTATTATCTTCTACTGCTTACTTACGTCACTTCAAATTGCAAAAGGTGATACAGCACAAAACAAGCCCAAAAAAAATGGACGACACATGCAAATAAACATTCAAAAGTCATTTGAAGGGAACCCGATAAATAAGGGTAGAGATACAATTTTTATCAGCTTGTCGGCGTCCATAAATTTGGGATTACAAGCTGGAATCGCTGTTCGAGCTAGCGGCCGGCAATACAGTGGTCTGATTTGGCGATAAAAGTATAGGACAGAAAATGAAAATATAAGTTTATTTATGGCTAAATGGGAACAAAGTCTAGATGGGAGTAAATTGCACCACAGCTAAATTAACACAGGAGTACGATCGGCTGATTTCAATGATTTATCATAGTTTCTGGTTATTAGTAATGTTGATGGCAACACAAAGTTGTTTTAATTCTAATTTTATCTATGACTAGCTTTTACCCGCGGCTTCGCTCGCAGTGAAGCCATTTTTTTTTTTTTAATAAAGATATCCTATGTTACTTCTAATACCTCCAAGAATATATGTACAAAGTTTCATGATGATCGGTTCAGTAGTTTTTGCGTGAAAGCGTAACAAACAAACTTACATTCACATTTATTATTATTAGTACAGATAATTTGTGATCTCTTGTAAAGAGCTGTCATACGCTCTCTTCCTTTTTCCTGTGATCTCTGACCACCACGTATTTACAAATAGGTAAAAAAAACTCGAAAGGAAGTCGGTGTTCCTGTTTTTGTTTCTTCGTTTTTTGACATCAACTTCTGAAATTGAAGTTATTTTTCACTTTGTAGTATTTTTATTTGGAAGGCGGTTGTATCTTTTTGTAAAAATGTTTTTTTTTAATATCTTATAGGTTCGCGCATAACCACTATCTCGCCTGATGGTAAGCGATAATGTGGTCAACGGTGAAACACGCTTGCCCAGAAATAATCTATTCACCCTAGACTTAAAGACTTGTCTTTCTTAAGAATTGAAAGATATGGATCCAGGTAGGCTTTCCCCCAGGAGTGAGACAATACAGGCTAGTTATAATACTAAGTCACTACTATATCTATGAAACACTTAATTAGGGCCACTGTCAGTCTGTGCCTAGATAAATCTCGCACACGTAATAATCTTTTAATTTAAGGATCTCAATTAATTTAGAATTGAAAAGCAAAAATATGATTTTCATTTTTGGAATATTTGACTGAAATTCAATTACAATATAAAAATTGGTGAAGTCTTTCTATGCTTACTAATTCCATGAAAATGAATAGTAAATTATGTAATTCTATTTATTTGTAAGCTACGAACTCAGTTAGGATTATTTTCAAATGAATTTTTATATAATGAGAAAATATTATTAGATTTTGTAGTTAGATATGGCTGAAAATGATAAAGAAGTCTATCAGACAAAAATAAGATGATTTTTGTTTCAGTAAAAAAATGTGAACGAACTGTTTTGCGAAAGTCTGGATTTGAAAAAACCAGATAGACATTATTATCTATATTATCATCATCAGCTTTTTTTAATGTTCCCACTGCTGGGACACAGGCCTCCTCTCTGTGAAAGGGAATGGGCCGTAATCCACCACGTGGGCCCAGTGTGAATTGGTATATGTCACATGTCTTCGAATTTTTGTTTCTAGGAGACGCTAGACAAAGTAACATTCAGATCTTAATGAAGTGTTATCTATTATTATATTTTATTCCATACATAAGTTATAGATACCAATGCAAATAACCCGATCTGCAGCAAAATAAACAGCCAACCAAAAATTTTAACCAAACAACCTATCTCCTACACGATTCAAACGATAAGTGCGAAATAAATTATGCATGCAAGCCCAAATGCAAGAAGACGCGAGAAGAAGACGCCAGAGATAATCTCCGGTGATTTATGTTGTGAACTTGCATTTACTTAGCTATTTATAAGATCAGAAACTGTTTGCGAAGCTTTGATGTATAGTTGCATGCAAACTGCACAAAGACGGGGTATAAACATGATGTAGATAGGTATCTTAGGTTTTATGGATGCTCTTAAAGCGAGAGTTTTTATGTTCAAAGTTAGATCTGGAAAATACGGTATGGACTGTTTTTGTTTATAACGGATATCTTTAAAATTTGAGATGGTGTTTTGTTTTATATGAATTCTGACTTTTTTATTCCATACCATCTATACCAATGTTATAAAGAGGAAAGATTTTCTTGTTTCTTTGTACCGAATAGGTTCCGAAACTACTGCACCGATTTAAAAAATTCTTTCATTTATTGAAAGCTACATTATTCCCGAGTAACATAGGCTATAGATTATTTACAAAAAAAATAGAAATCCTTATGAAAATTGCATTAATGTATCCCAAAGTAGCAAAATTTTTCCTATAAAATTCACTATTTGGTAATGGCAAGGTTGGTGGGTAGGTAGGTAGGTAGGTAGGGTAGATAGGTAGGTGATAGATAGCCAGTTGACGGGAGCGAAGCCACGGGGGTCAGCTAGTAATGTATATAGTTGGTAGGGAAATAATTATATTAGTCACAATTATGGAACCTATCGGACACAGCATAGATCAAGTAGGAGAGAAGAGGAAGAACACTGAGTGTTTAATTTGATACATTTTATTATTGGTTAAATATTAGTAAGTTTTAAGTACTGTTTTATTAATACAGGGGGGTGACCATAAGCTCTTAGAGTAAGGTTAATTTGAGTATGTGTAGGGGACAGATGTATAGACATGTATACATCTGTCCCTTTTTTATACTCGAACCGTGATAGTTTTGACACGTCAGGGTACGGGGGCTGAATTGTATTTAAGAATTATAATTATTGATTTATAAATTATATACTTAGTTGTATTTATTTATTAAGTAACATTGTACAAACCATTTTTTTTTAATTATTAATATTTATTTTATTTACTTATTAATATTTTTATTTAATACGTAATTAATATGTCGCATCAAGGGTGGCTGATAGATGCAAACCGTTGGGCAGCCAGGATGTTTTCCCTTAGTTTAAGACATCGTGTGTGGTGTGGGTCGGTGGGAACAATAGTGAAAATGAATTCACACAAATTATTCGATACACTGGTTTTATTCAAATAGACACAGTTACAAACTTTGATTACTAATATTACGAATCGACAGTGGTTATACGACGTCTTAGCTTGAAGGTGGTCAGTTCCATACTGCCATATTTTATTGCCCCACAACACAAGAGGTTAGAAAAAGCGCGCCAATGCGTAGTTGTTCTTGATTTGCCGCCAGGGGGCGTGCTTGTGATTTTTTTTGACGTCTGTACTATTGACTAAACCCGACAAATATTTAATAAATAAAATTGCTTTGATGTTTTCTATGCAAGTCGCATTTTTAAATAAATGAGTATTATAAACAGGTCAATCGTTTGCAATCTCTGGAAGTACTGATGCTACTATGAAAATTCTTTCAGTAAAAGTTAGGTACTCTCAATTTATCGCTGAGTGTCCTAGATAATAAGTAGCCTACGGGATTTTACGGTTTATATATCATTTATTTCTCAAAAGATTTACATAATATAATCGCTTAATAAGAAACAAAGTTTGGATTTAATAACAATAAATTATCAGATAGTCCAGGGCGCACGACGCACAGTCGATTTAGTTATTACAGTAATTTAGTTAAAATTTACGTAGACAGATATTATTTGAACAAGAACCAAATATAATGTGGACATTAGTGGGGACATTGCAAAAACGGTTCGAATACACTGTCACGGTAAACACTATCGTTGCGACATATCGTTGCGCGCTGTCTTTAGCAGCGCTGATGTAAAGCACCATGCACGCTGTATATACAATGTTTTTATTATTTATTTTTTATTTGTGTTGTCGCTGTCGAAGGTGTGTTTATTTGATAATGCTTTAAATTGTAAGCTAGTTTAGCCTCTTTTATATTATTTATATATAATTATATATTTTTTTGGTAGGGGTTTGTAAAATTCTACTTCTCCATATTTAATTTAAAAAATACCAGGGTTTAAAGGATTTCATCCCGAAAAATGCACGGTTTCTGTTGGAAGGCCACGGCAGCGAAGCCGGAGAAGGAAAAAGCAAAATCAAGTTGTAATTAATTTAAAAAGTTTGAGAAAAATTCTTCTGATGTTTCATACCTTCAGTCAAATGATGGGTTTCAATTTACTATAAGGTACCAAAATTAAACGGGTTTGATGAATTTGCTAAAACTGCTAGTGTAACTAACAGATTTGTTAAGGTGGTTAGTTATTTAATTCGAAACAAACTAGAAAGCAGACGACGTAGATGGAGCGATATTAGTCTCAGCGGGAAGTTTGCAATTGAGCTAATTATTGTCTGCTAGATGGGGTGGCAGTTTTGTGTCTAATGAGGTTTTGCAGAAGTCAAGTAGCAATCGTTCTTAGAAGTAGGTTTTAGCTGCTTTGATTTCTACCAATGATACTACCAGTAGTAATACTGTTAATTTGATCTCCTTTCTTAGTACTGCATTATTAGTAGTCCTCCTTTCTTAGTAGTCTAATTACAATTTGCCCTTGTTACTGCCAATGATATTATTTTATATGTGTTTAACAATCTCGGGAATCTGGGGTCCCGAACTTTGAAAGGCGTGCTAGGGGCCGAAGCTTACTCGCAGAGGCCTTGATAGATATATATCTATCATGTTATGTGACACAAACCGAAGGTTATCCCTGTATGCACTATGTAAGTGCACCATATATACAAGGGCAATCCCCGGTTGGTGCAGGACTACTGTTAAATATGGAGACAAAACACATTGGGCTATGGCTTTCGTGAATCGATTAAATTATAGATATTATATTTTTATAATTATTTTCTTTATTAATTACTTTTTAAACTATCTACATTTATATAAAATAAATAAAAAAACATAAATAAAATATAAAAAATAGAGATAACTTCACTTTCGGTTTCTCCAAAGAGGTCACCGAAACGCAGTTCGATACGGACGCTGATAGGTCTACATCGGATCCAAGTAGGGCCTGAAAAAAACGTCCGTGAAGTTCCTTACTCTGCCATATTTCCCTGGGATCGTTAATATCAAGCACTACATGCTTGCGCCAGTTCTCATTCGTCAAGGAGAGCAGTGTAAGTCTCTTGTCCACTGCTACTACATCTCGATGTATAGCCACGTCGGCGTGTAGAAAAAATTCTCTGAGACTGCATATCTAGTGGTTGTAGAGGTTCTTAACATTTACACAATCCTCGGCAATCTCAAAGGGCAATCCTCGATTGGTGCAGGACTATTGCAAAATATGGAGAAGAAATTCATTGGGCTATGGGTTTGGTAGGTTTAGTGGATTGATTGCCTAAAATTATAGGAGGACTACTGGCCCCTGCCTGACCACTGTTGAACTACACGGCTATAAGGCAGGGTGTGACTGGCACACTCAATTAATGGGCCCCCATAACGGGTCGCTTGCACTTTACTGACGAAGCGCCAAGGGGGCAACATACCTAGAGGTGCTTGAGGAGTAGAGATGTATACCATGGCTATCAGGACAAACCCGGAAGTACGGTCAAGATCCTTATCAGCATCTTACTGGGTTAACTTCCTTCCTCCGAGCACATTCGCTCTTGCGAATCTCCACTCAAGCCAGCCAAGTATGGTAAGAGAGAGATGGAATGAGCTCTGTTCTCCGTCAGTGTTCACTCCGACTTGCCAATAAAGGCAAGCCGGAGATGAGGGACAAGACTTTTCCCTGAAGATCAGGTCTGTGAGGTCACCACTGCCCAACAGCTCGCCACAAAGCTGCCTTGCGGATATATAATATACAATTATTTATTATTATCATTGGTAGTAACAAGGGCAACATTGCAATTACTCTTCTAACAACTAACTGCTGCTGTTGCAAGAAAGGAGATCAAATTAACGGTATTACAACTGGTAGTAAGATTGGTAGTAACTTGTTGCCCACAAAAGGTTTTACTTTAGTTTATTTATATAGAAAAATTAATCAAATCTATGGCATTTAAATATCACTTTATCTCAGCTCATTCGTATTACTTCGCTATGCTTGACGCTACGCACTTTTGGGCTGCAAACTTGTTTATTAGTAGCAAAGTAGGGCTGAATATACCTTAGCTAAACCAGCGGCAATGCATGATGAAAAAAAATACAATATTTGGCAGCTTACAAACTATAAAATTTAGCATACCACATTAAAAATCTAGTGCGGCATCTGTTTGATCAGCATCATATAGTGCTGCTATTAAAAGTGCACTATGATAAAGATCTCCAGTGCTCCCCGTAGCCTTTAAACTGCAAACCCTGGTCATCGCCATGTCTTGTGGTTTTGACGGCGGACGGGGCCACTCCATAATGAATTGTAAATAAGACTTCAAATAAAAGCCGTAGAAGTTTCGCTTTAGCCTAAGAATTACACCTCAGATTCTTGAAGATGGTTTTCATGTTTGGCAACCAATGTCATGTCATAAAACCCGACTGTGAACTGGAATAAACCACATCTTCAAGAAAGTTCACCAGGATACATAAGGGTCCATCATATGCATTATGTAGACAATTCAATTACATACAGTGACAATCTTGTGATTGGTGATTTAATTGGCAGTAGCAAATCGGAAGGCTTTTATTAGGTAAGTCGGTTTTTCATGAGAAACACACGAAAACATAAAAGGTTGAAAGATGGTTGAAAGCATAGATATAATAAACAAGGAGATATGCCTAGGTATACGAAAATATATATTTCTATGGTTGAAAGGCTGTCTGTAAGAGATTGCCCCGTGCGATAAGACATATACACCCTGAAATTTAATTGGTTGTTTTCCCGCGGCAGAACGACTTGCCTTAAGAAGTACTTTCGAAGTATAGAGTTAAAGTAAATAAATAACGATGTTTATGTTTTAAAATAATTAAAAAAATATTCATCAACTCGAAAAAGTGAGTAACAATAGTAACTCTGGACGTAACTTGTAGGTACTAGGTACTACTCGTGTCACCTACAAAGAAAATCGATGCACAAAATAATGTCAAACCAAAATAAACTCTCGCACGTGGTGATACGGCATAAAAGTTTGCACGCAAAACAAACGAGCGAGCCACAAGCCGACAAAGCAAAGACCGATTTATTAAATGTTTAAAGTAAAATAAGCTCTCGCGTGTACGGCATAATCTAGCCCGCGCGTAACATGATCAAACGGAGCCGCCTTCGAACCTAATCCTTTCGACGGTGACCTAGCACCCGGGTCAACGGCCTGCTGTCGTTCGGCCGTAGATATCGGTAGGTATACTATTGGTTCGTGATCGCTTTCGAGTTTAGTTTTTCACAATGTTAAATATGCCAGTTTTTGTTTCTAATATTTTATATAACTACGAAACGATTGTATTACATAGACAAAACCATTTCGCTGCGGGAAAACAACCATTTAAATTTCACGGTGTATATACATACACTTGCTTTTATGATTGTTTGTCCTGTATAAATATTTTTGTGGTGTACAATAAAGAATATAATAAATAAAACCCTTAAAAATCAATATCGAATGTGCAATTAGTTGTAGCTATCATATTAGTTGAAGGTTATTTAATTTGTATTTGCTCATATTTTTTATGTGCTGGATACATAAGCAATGAAAAACCAGGGAAGGTACGTAAATAAAGAAAGCATCACTGTTGAAATCATCTCCCAAATGCTACAAAGCTAGAGATTTTTCCTTTAAATCATCTTACAAAGAAGCTTAAGTCCAAAATAATTTTCAAAAATCCCCATGCGTGTTCAGGCGTCTCCCTTGATGGAAAATAAACATTATTACAGGATAAGCTTAGGAGGGGTCCCAACCAATCTAACGCATGTGCTTTCTTATATTTCACTCCATCACTAATATACTTGTCACTACAAAAGGCTTAACCCTTTTGAGAATCTGAATAAGACGGACGTGCCAATTCTTAAACCTTCAAGTCGACGGTGATTAAGTAAAGGTGCCACTGTTAGCGGATCGCGGATTAGTCAAACCAATCGCGAATTAGGAGATTTATTTTGTAATAGCATAATATTTAGTGCTGCTATCATTGTGCGTCTTTTGTTTCATTTACTTGATATATATGCAAGTGATAAAAATAAGTGTTCATTTAAAAACTAGTTCACCCTCTAAAGATGAGCGTCTTGTTTTGATTATTTAAAATCTTTTAAACTTATGGCGTGAAATAAATTTAGTCGCAGTACTTCTGGACAAATGGGTTTGAATAACATAAGCTGTGACCAACCAAGAGTACCCCGAGCGAGCAAGCTACGCGTGTGACGTCATGACAGAAGCCAGCGAGCGCTGCATCCAAGATGGTGGCAACTTATTCTAAATACGAGGCACTGAGACTGGTTTTACTCGAGGAGCTGGCCTCTTCGACTAGAACCAGTCTAGCCTTTATCCCATAAAAACGACCGAGTATATTCTGGATGCATTTTTAGGAAACTTCTTTGAGTCGCAAGAAAAGACGACCAATACATCATAAATCTCGACCTGAGACGCAGAAGGTCGAAAAATATAGATGTGCTTTTTTTGGAGATCAAAATAGGAAATACAAATGACCATGAAAATTATGACAGTTAGCTGTTTTGGCAATTTCTAAACCAGTCACCATATTGACGGCGGATTTAAATCTGCGATTACACTGGTTTCTCGAGGTTCTATTACTTCTAAACCAAAACTTTTATCTATCACAGTGAAATCACTTAACTTATCTAAAGATTTTACAATGGTTTTTGTAAATACTTTTTCGGTACCGTAAACGCGATTTTATTAACACAAAAATGGCGGAGCATGAGCGTGCTTTTAACGTTTCAACAAATTCACTCGTTTGATCGGTGGGCGCGGAGAGAGGCTGAATTTCTATCTAGACCTAGCCCTAATGGATGCGCAATTAATTGCCTGTTCCTAGGCAAATACCCTGAATTGATTTGTAAAGCCGAGCGACTCCGAGCGGACCCGAACAAGGCCAACAGGCGGAAAGCCGCGGGACGCGGGCGCGGATTTCCCACCTACAAAGGTTTCCCCGGGCTAGATACAAAAAGCAGCTCCATCGATCGGTTACAAAAACAAGGCAACGTGCATTATTTTGTGTTTGACAGGATCCCAACCTATCTAGTAAAGCATACGCGAGCAGCCTCTAAGATTGATTATAGTGGAATTCCCTGCCGGAGTCTGTATTTCCTGATTGCTACAACCTGGGAGTCTTAAAGTCAAGAGTGAATAGGTTTCTTCTAGGCAAGCGTGCTTCATCGTCGACCACATCATCGCTTACCATCAGGTGAGATAGTGGTCAAGCGCAACCCTAACATCAATAAAAAAAAGTACCTACATTTAAAACAACCATTAGCATACATCCTATTAATATCTATATACGATATGCTGATCCCCGAGACGTGCAGCTGCATCAGACGAAAATTGCCTACTCTTATTCTTGAAAGAATACCGCCCAGGACCCTCGCTATATTTGGCACCTTACCCCACAAGTAGCGCTTTTCTAATCTTTTTCCACTTTTCATTGGATTCAGTACACCAAATCGTATTTACGCCTCAAAGAAATGTCTAGGAGATTGTGTGTCGGCAAGCAAAACGATCCGATAAGCTATGGGAAGTAAGGGGGATGAAAGAGGAAAGCAGGTGTGGTCCGAAAATAAAATCTAAGACGAAATAAAAAGAAAAACGGACTGGACTTTTGAGACTAACAGACTTGTAGCACATCACTATCACTCCAAAAGTTTTGAGTCCTTTAATAGTCCTGTGGTTCTTTTTTTTCCGTGACCTCCATATTTTGGCCCACATTTTTCCGAATTTTGAAACACATTTATTTTCACTGTTTTTCCACACCACTGTCACTTCACAAAACTTGGTCCTTCGGTAGTTCAGATGGTCCTTTGTCCCACGACCTACATATTTTAGGAACACATATTTTTGAAATTCAACACCGCGTCCTTTGCCCCATTTTTCATTGCCACCGCGTTATGTAAAAACGTGTTATGTGCCACTTGTTGAAATAGGCGCTAACTTTTCAGGAACATAGTACTGAGATGCACTAGGCGGCAAGGTTTGGGCTGCACTGCTGCGTTGCTCCAGTAGCCCAGTGCAACGCGCGCAACTGACCTCGACTAATAGCGAAAGTGAATCAATACTCGCCCTTCTTGTACATCACCTCTCCTTCCTACTTTTAATTAGCTTATCTAGACGATTTATAGTCCTTATTCTTTAATAACACCACCAATTACACTCTCCGAAATAAAGTACGGCCCGCCAAAGACCATCTAAATACCCGAAAATCGGACTTTCAGGTGTCCTTCTGTTACCCTTCTAGTATCCATGAAAGTATCCTTCCGTAGCAGTTTTTTATCTGCGCTTTGGGAATATCAATATGTTGGCGCAGGTATACACACCTATCTATGTCCAGCATGACCTAGATTTATAGGGAACCTATGAAATTTAGATACAAATAATATCTGGCATCAATCTCGCGGCTGGTCCGGATATACAGCTGAAACTAAATGAACAAAGTGTGGGCTGCCGAAATCTGAGCAATTCACAATGATTTTATCTTAAGTTTTGGCACATAAATACTTACATTAGGGAAGTTTAATTATCCTTTAGCTCCTCATTTATTCTCATGTTAACTTAGTCTCCACTATCTCGCTGATCCATTGTGCCCAAAAATAGGTTTGATAATCACTTGGTTAGTTTAGACAGGAATAGGTCGTTAATGGCCATCGTTTTGGCGCCACGGTGGCTCCAGATCCTGAGACAGGTGGCTTTTCTCAATCATTGTATTAATCAAATTCAAGTTATGTATTTTTTTTTTCATTTTGGCCTACATGGGTACTTAGAAATCGCCTCAAGGTTGCCTGCTTGTCGGTCTTCAACAGACTGTAGGTACTTCGGTGAGTATGCTCAAGAACACCACGACCTTATCCCACCGGCCCCTTTCTACCATCGGACATCTAGACGCGCTGCAAGTTACCTTCCTTACTTGGTTGCCATTCCACCAATTCGCACCAAGCGCTTCCAAGCATTTTTCATAAAGCGCACAGCGAAAGAGTCAAACTCACTACCAGCGTCTGTATTTCCGAACGCATTCAACCAGAATCTCTTCAAAGTTAGAGTGAACAGGCACCTTCTGCGTAAGATCACTCCATCTTCGACTTTGTCTCTGTCACCTACACTAGAGTCAAGAGTAAAACCATCACAAAAAAAAAAACCTCAGAATGCAGTGCACGGTTCGAAATTGCTTATTCCCTATTAGATTCAAAAACCACAAAGAAAATGTAAGGTGTGTAAGGTTTTAATTAGCGGCTGTAACCTAGCACTGTTCATGTGACTTCGCCTAGCTAGACCTTTGCTAGGATTCGGTCCTTCGAGGTGAGACATCATCATCATATCAGACGAAAGACGTCCACTTCAGGACATGGGATGCACGGGACCGACCGTGCGTCCCACATCCAGCGGATCCCCGCAACCTTCACTAGATCATCGGTCCACCTGGAGGAAGGCCTTTCAACGCAAGGTCTTCAGGTTCGCAGTCGCCACTCCAGAACTTTTCTGCACCATCGGCCATCCGTTCTGCGAGCAATTTGTCCTGCCCACTGCCACTTTAGTTTGGCAATTCTTCGGGCTATGTCGGTAACCCTCTTGCGGATCTCTACATTTCTGGTTTGATCACGCAAGGATACGATATCGAGGTGAGTGATGTTACTATGTTACTGCCACGCAGCATGTTTGCCACTAGTAAAATTCGTTCAACTAGTCAAATTCAACAGATTTTGCCCCTATGAATTGTCAAGAACGTTTCCTCACATTGCTTGACTTTTCAACCGGAACTAAGAGGAAAATTACAAAAATCTTATCAACAGAATATCTTAATAAAAGTCATCCAAACACCGGCCTTCCAATTATTATTAAAATCGCGAGATAATCTCTTTATCTCCAGATCCTTAATTACCAACAATAAAATTCTTGGAATAACGAAGGAAGTGAAGTGTGAAGGATTATAAGGGGCCAAGACTGGTTCACTTCCCTCTCTGCCCTCCCCAGTTTCTAACAATAGATGGGGAATTACTAGATATTAAATAGCTATTGTTGGACTCTCGATAAAGAAATCAAGGAAGTGTGAAATATTTTGTAGTAAGAATAAGACACAATGGATTTTTTGTTATGAGTTTGAAACGATAAGGTTTATTTCAGTAGTACCAGTAACAATGTGTATTTTTACAAGCTTTTATTTAACTTGCAATGTATGTATATAAACACATCAACACGGTCTAGGGATATTTCATACTCAATTAAATAACTCGAAAATTACTGGCCGCATTGGAATCTTCTAAACACCGATTTGTTTGTAATTTATCTCAGACTAATTCCAAATTCAAATTTTTGAAAATTCTTTTGTTTCGGTGGCATAAAAACGTCTTGATGTGTAGGAGAGGGAATTTTCATTTGTGCGAAATTTAGAAAACGATACGAATTACGTTTAGTGACAGTTTTTTTTTTTTTTTTAAACGAAAGATAAAGTTAATATTGAGGTATTGTAGCCATGCAACGCCAACATTTGACGAGGGCGGAGATGTTACGAGCTGTGGGAATGCTGGAAGCTGGGTCTGTTCAGCGTAATGTTGCTGAGGCCATAGGGACCCACCAAAATGTAATTTCAAGATTGTGGACACGCTATCGTGCCACAGGTGAAGTAGCGGAGAGGCACCGGGGGCCAAGTCGCATCACTACCCCCAGACAAGACCGATTTTTGCAAATTACTGCGCGAGCTCAACCAAATGCAACGGCGACTCAATTGGTCCAAAGGCTGCGAGTGGAACACCAAGTGCTTGTGAGTGACCAAACTGTAAGAAGGCGACTGCATTAAAGCAATCTACGCTCTCGTAGACCACTCCGGGTCCCACCTTTACGGAGAGGCAATCGTGGACGACGATTAGAATGGGTTCGGAACCACGTGGACTGGGGCCGTGAGCAATGGTCCAACGTGCTGTTCACGGATGAATCCAGGTTCGGCTTCCATCCAGATTCACGAAGAACGCGTGTTTGGCGAGTTCCTGGACGATGGAGCCGTCTTCAGAACCCTCAGGAAGTTCACCCATACCAAGGAGGAACAATTATGGTTTGGGCAGGAATTCGTCTTGGAGGACGGACGGATCTCGTTTGGGTGCGGGGCAATATGACGGCAGAACGATACGTCCAACAGGTGCTGGGGCCCGTAATCTTGCCCCACAGAACACAAATGGGGCAAGATTACCTGCTCATGCACGACAATGCCAGGGCACACACGGCGAGAACGGTAGCAGCTTGGTTACATACACACAATGTTAGGGCCTTAGACTGGCCTGCTCAATCGCCAGATCTAAATCCCATTGAGCATGCGTGGGATATGCTGCAAAGAAGAGCTCTGAAGGAAGTTCCTGAAAATCTGGCTACAGAAGATCAACTTTTTGCGCACCTCAGAAGGACATGGGACAATATTCCGCAGCAAGACATTGACAACCTTGTTCTGAGCATGCCGAATCGTTGCCGATGTGTTATGAACATCATGGGCGCTTTCTCAGACTACTAACTTCAAGTTTATAAACACAAATTAAATGATTTTTCTATTTTTTTCAGTTTTTACTCATAAATTAAAAGTTAATTCATATACGGTTTCCGTCTATGCTTCATTTTTTTTCCATAAAATCCTGAAATTTTAATCGAAGTACCTTAACCATTATTAAAAAATGGTAGAATATTAAATAACGTATCTTTTAAATATATACATGTCATATAAATAATTAACACATTGATAGTAATTCGCTTTTTTAAAAATATCCCTAGACCGTGTTGATGTGTGTATATATGTACGTAATTTTGTTCGGGTCAAATCATGCAACTTTTAAAGCAATTATCCTCCATCGATTAATATGAAATTTTGCATACACGTTTAGTTTGGATGACAATGCATGGTTAGCTAAGTGAAGTCATTCTAAATCCAATATGGCGGACGGCCTAAGATGGTGGACTAGTTACTTTTTGTGCACTGCCACGATATGGGTATTGAATGGTTTGCTGAGAAGAATACGAAAAAAGCATATTTAAAATAAAAATAAATATATTTTATCTACTCTCATATCGTAATATTCGAATTGTAAACTTCAAAACAAGTTTATATTGACATACTTTATAAACACAATACAGAAATTTAAAAATGTAATCTTATTGTAACACTTTTTCTCTAACAAAATAATGCAATAAAACAATTTTTTTTCTATTACGATACAGGGCAAATCCAAGAAGTTAATATCACCAAGGATTTTCCATCAATTATTTTTTTGTAATGGAAGGCTGCGGGGTGCACCATTTTTACCCGACTGTGGGAGGGAAATGTTTTTTTTTGTAACTATAATAAAAAGTTTTGATTACAATTTTACTTGTCTGTGGCAACGTCCGCTTTAGCGCATGCGCGGTTAATGCGGTGCCGGTGATGTTCTGAGTTTTGACACCATTCATACGTTTTGCTGTACTAAATTTTTCATACTCTTTTCACTTTTTTCTTTTATTAAGTAGGTTAAATCCCAATGTATGAGTGTAGATAAAGTAATGTATGAAACTGCACATAACTACTAAAACATTCGTGTGATACTCATGATTTAATAACCTTTATTATGCAACAGTTTCATAAACTACTATAACAATGAATAATTTTATTGTGTAATATAAATAATCTGGCTAGCCTTTTCCAAGTTACGTTGAGGTCGGCTTCCAGTGTAACCGGATTCAGCTGAGCACTAGTATATTATATGGAGCGACTAGACCTAAATACGCGATCTATCTGATCTTCAGAATTCAACTGGTTAACACGGTACCCCTTGGAAAGACGGGTGTCAGACTTTGTGGCTTCCGACTACCGTAACGGCTGTCAAAGATCTGCAAAATGAACGCTGAGAACAACGGCTTAGCGTTTTTACCGAGGCACGGATGAGTCTCGGTATGTTCTGGATGGATCATCACTTCCTTTGACTATACTCGTAATTAGTCTTCTTCTTTCTCTGTGACATTTTTGTTATTTATTAGTATATTACGTATTGTTGTATGTATGTATTTAATGTTTCTATGTCTAAGTATTATTATTTAAGATATATTGTATACTGACAACCCTCAATTCCTCTCCTCTCGTTCAGTCCATTCAAAGGTTGTCTGTAAGATATTGCCCTGTGCGATAAGACTGCCTATTGTACACTTGATTTTATGATTTTTTGTCCTGTGTATATATATTTTTGTGGGGAACAATAAAGAATATAATAAATAAATAAATAATAATCTTAAATTACCTATTGACATTACCATTATTTGAATTCTTTGTTTCGTTTTTTGATGTTTCATATCGCATATCAAATAATCTTAAAATTCTTAATTAATTATTTAGAGCTGTGTATGCTTGGCAATGTGTTGTGGTTGCCTTTAATTAAGTATATATTATACGATGTTTATAAGATGTACCAATTTTTATATTTTGTATAGTTTCTATCGGTATGCTTTTTTTGTACTCGTTGGTGCCCCTTAAATAAATAAATAAGAACATAACTAGGATTACGCCTGTATTTCTTAAAGGGCGAAAGATTACCCTTTCGCCAGTTATGTGCGAAAAAAAAGAAAACAAACGGCCAAGTGCGAGTCGGACTCGCGCACGAAGGGTTCCGTACCATAATCGCAAAAACGGCAAAAAAATCACGTTTGTTGTATGGGAGCTCCACTTAAATATTTATTTATTTCTAATTTTAGTAGTTTTTGTTATAGCGGCAACAGAAATACATCATCTGTGAAATTTTCAACTGTCTAGCTTTCACGGTTCATGAGATAAAGCCTGGTGACAGACGGACAGACAGACAAACTGACAGACGGATCGTGTCGGAGTCTTAGTAATAGGGTCCCGTTTTTACCCTTTGGGTGCAGAACCCTAAAAAGATAACTAATTCGAAGAAAAGTTTCGGGATGCTTCGGTATTGATTATCGAGAAAGATAACGAATGGAAAAAAATATAAATACGTACGTAGACCAAGTCACATTTTTTCCAAGGCCGTAAGTGGAATACAATGTGTGTATTAGTTATAGAAGAGAACCTAGGAATAGTGTCGTGAGCATTTTTGGTTTAAACAGTCTATGAAAATTGTTTTTGTTGGGTTATTTATTTCGAAAGCGTACTGATCTCACTACCTGAATCAATTAGTGCATCATTTTCCTTTGATAAAAACTCCATTCGACGAATTTAATCCAAAGTTTCAATTTAAATTGCACAGACTTACCTCACAAAGCCTCTATCTACTCTTATATATACAATATAGGTACCAAAGTTATGTAAACGCGGCTGTATGAGCCAGGACTTCATGATACTCAGTACAATTCAGTATACACAATTATGTTCTGTATTGCATTTTAATAAAGCCCGTTATTCCGTAAACAAAGTTACAATATGCATGGTCCGAATCGCTCCGCACAGATCGAATTTGTCTGCGAAGTTTGAATGTTTCTGTACACAGGGTGGAGTTTAAAACGGCCGCGGCGGTGTATGGTGAGGGGACGAGTTATTGACGCAGCCTGTATATGAGGTGAGATATAGCTTATTTTGACATGAGTATTGAAGATATTTGGAGAGTTATTGAAGCTGGTCAATTGGAATTTGAGTCACTGATTTTAACAGTGCACATTTCAGTATTATTCTGTAAACGATAGACATTGATAGATAATTGTTTTACGAATTAATGCCCCTTTTTTCAGTTAATTGCGTAAAGACATCAGGTCTTTTCAAATAAAATGGAATACAAAATGGAATACAATTTTACGCTAGCAAATTAATAAGCTTAATCAATAATCTCGAAAATTTCATTATTACAAATTAACAATTAACAAAGGCGAATAGAGCCAACCGTGAAATTGGATGAAGCGCATCTAAGGACCAGTGAAGCGTGTCGTTCCATTGGCCTGTCTTAAATACAGCCCTTGATAAATACTTTGTTTATTGGATTAAATTATATAATCTTCTTTATTTCGTCTTAGCGTTTTATCAGTCTATTGTAAGGCGAGGCGATAATTTGGGAGTTCCATCGTCGTTTTAAAATAATTCTTAATATTTCATTCGGACCCGTATACAGCCTGTGCTCAATGCTGTATCCTTCGAGAAAACGGATACAGAGTAAGGATACAGCTTTGAGCGCAGCGTTGCGCCAGCGATGAAACTACTAGTTACGTAGCTGGCGCAGCGCTGCGCTCAAGTATGTATCTTTAGAGAATTAATACCACTATTGCATCATTTTTGTCCATTAAAGATGTGGTGATCATGAATATTGGCCAGAGATTGCGTAGGACGCAGAGGTTCGGGAGGTGAAAATGAAGGCCTTTGTCCAACAGTGAGACACAAATAAGGTTATAAAAATAAATTGGTATGTCTATGAGATAACATGTTTTTTCTTGATGTACGAAAATTATAGATTGGACTTATGGGTATGCATTGGATCATGCGAATTAAAAACTCATTAAATTACTACGATTAATTTACTCTCCATTTAGTTTTTGTATCAGAAAAGAGAAATTTTGATGTTATGATTTAAATTTTGGCATGTTGATTTATTTTTTGACATTATGATTAATTTTTTGATTTTATGATTTATATTTATTAAAACTCATAAACTTAATACAAAATATACTAAAAAATAACTTAATAAATTTAAATATTATTTTTATATTCTACCTAGTTTTGATTTGTATGTACCTAGCTTATTATTTAATATTTCTACGTGTGAAATAATGTTGAATGTAAGATCTCAATGTACCATATACTGAGAAATAAATACTTACTTACTTTAAAAACATGGTTTTGCACTATTTATCAGTGCATAATTTATTACTTATTACAATTCGCCGATCAATCATTTAATCCCCATTTTTGTCGTACAAAATATTTTAATGATGATTGGCATTGGCCGAATCAGTGGCTATCAGGATTGATTAAAATTGTATAATTATCAGAGGTGTTACAAATAATCTGAAGCATAACAAAGCGGTTTATTTTATAGTAAAAAAAACAAAGATTTAACAAGACCTTTGTTTTTTTATAGTCACAATTTAAAAATCTACCGAGTGCGAGTCGGACTCGTGCACCCAGGTTTCCGTACATACAGCTACATTCACCAAAATAATTTGGTGGTAATATTGCTGATGTTCATAAACAAATGAAAGCAGTGAACATCATTAGAACGAAAATATACACTAGATTGAGGTTCAATATTAACTTTGCTGTTGGAAAACTGTTCTCCCCATACATTGAGGTCACGGTCAGTTTACGAACTAAAAAAATAGTTGTTTTATTTTTTGATGAAGCTACAGATTTACAGTTTATTGACCTTTTTCCTTAACTTGTGCTTTAAGATATTGTTTCTTGCCAAGTTTCATGATATTAGGTCAACGGGATGTACCGTGTATGTTTTGATTCCGTTTATTTAGAAGTTTGCTTTTTTTTACAGCTCCAAGGAGCTGCAGACCTCAGTATATGATAATATCATAAATATTCAGGTATTTCAACTTGATATAGCCGGGCGTTACGAAAAGGTGACACACGGACTAATAGACAACGAAGTGCTTCTATAATTTCAATTTTTGCCTTTTGAAGAACGGAACCCTAAAAACCAAGAATATTGTTAAGAGACCACCACTGTCAACTAAATTTTAATAACCTGCGCACCATTGTCTACGATGCCACATTAACAAGTAGAAACAAAAGCTTCCAACGCTTGCAAACAAAGAAAATTATTACCTTTCCCACCATTAATATCTTAAACCCCTTGTTTGACACATTACTATAATGGAGCTGTCATCTGAACATATTTCGCGACTTCACGTTGCTTGCGAAAGACCAGATTTTGCGGACCCCTATTTTAGCAACGTTACGTTTATGTTTCGTACTTTGTTTCTCAGACGGTGGATCTATTTTAAGTGGTTCAGACATGGCAGAAATGTAACCGTCAGTCGCAGGTGATAACTGGATCGAGTAATTAGAAACTGACGTGCCAGTTAATAACTGTGGATAACGTTGACGGGACGCAACGCAGACGTGAAGCTTGTCGTGAACCGTGACAGATACTGCTATTGCGTATTTTTAATGAGGTTTTCCGTATGTTTGTTTTCGTGAGATTTATTTCTCGCACCTAATACAGGCACATCATTATCTGTAGAAGTGGAATTGGATAAGTCCGTTTAATTGGGTTCAAGGATCAGTCGAAGGGAATGGTTTATTGTTATTAATAAGAATGCTAATGCTTTCTAGTAGACTAGATAATTTATAAGACTAGCTCTATTGTAAATTGGAGTATTTTTGTAGCTCTTAGTTTAAGCATTAGACTTTACATTACTTTTATTTGACTAAACAACAATTTGATCTAACAAAACATTCACAACAGCACGCTTTTCAATCCTAACAAGCAAACAGAAACAACAAATAAGAGTTTACTTCATTTAAACACACGATTACGTGCTTCCAAACATTTGTTTGAAGTTCAAAGTGAACGCCCGTTCGACAACAAAATGAGTTACTACAGAACTACGTCCATGTTTCTATTCAGACAGTCATTAATCCAAAGTAAGAGCGAAACTTGGGTCTCAAATTAGTGTGGGGTCCAACAAAATCATTTATATCAATTCTCTGGACGGTGGGAATTATTAAAACCGCAGCCGGACTTCGCAAAGGCTTCTAATTAACTTCAGTTCACGTACGGAAAGCTGTACAGCTGTTACTGGCTAATGCCTTCTTGGTTATGGGCGCCTGGTAAACGTATATACGGTGCAACGACGTCGTGCATACGTGCCGGTTACGGTTTATATTTTGTGCAATGCTGCTATATTCTGTAGAGAATCCAAGACTGCTGGCAGCTATGTATATAGCTAAAAGAAATGTTTACCAAAAATTTCCTTACCCAAGTATAAAAAGGGCCATAAATATTTTTTGAAACCCCGAAGACGTCTTGGGAAATGTTAGTAATATGCAAAGATGGTTCTTAAAAGTTTACGAAAATCCTGGTTTTTGTAACCGCGAGAGGCCACCGTTTAATAGACAGCACTTCACATAATGTTCATGTATCATGCGTTGAAAATTTAAATATTACAGCTGATTACGATGGTTTTGCGCAATTCTGATTACTGAGTAAAATGAATGCAACAAAAACTGAACAGATGGTACAAAAGTTTCCAAAAAAAAAAATATCCAGATTTTCCCGAGCAGAATAACGAACAAGGCAAAATTATTCATAATAAAATTACCTGTAACTTATTAGTAATTTTAACACGGTTTTTTTTCCTTAAAGATTACAAACTGCAAGCTTTGCACTGTTGAATAAATACATTGTAAGAAAAACCAAAACGTCCATAGCAAAATCCAACGTGTGCAATGCACTGTTAAGAGCGATAGGGCACCACCTGCAATGAACTATCGGTTTATTCCGAATGCTGAACACATCACTACGTTTGTTTTCAACAAATATAGAAAGAAAATCAAGAATAATACTATCTAGATTTATAAAATAGGGCAGTATGGGCTGATACCCTAACCGTGGTAGCTACAGGAGAACGTACCTAAGTGTCTGTCCTTAACTTTTTGAGTTGTGGCTAATTGTAATAGCATTCACAGATTTTGAAAACAGTACATCATCATCAAGAAAATGTCATATTTAAAAAAAAACAACTGTTCGCTAGCAATCGAATAGTATAGTAGCCCAGTGGTTACGAGCCCGACTTACAAGTCGGAAGTTGTGGGTTAGAACCCAGGCAGGCGCATTACACTGTGTCATTTATTTCATTACCACTGCTCTCAAAGCAGCAAAGGAAACCAACATGGAACCGTGGTGGTTTACCATGGATGGTGAAGAGGAGGCCTGTGTCCAATCGATCCTGTTTCTGATAAGGATCAAAAACCTCTACCGGACCAAATAATCTTCCAGAGTGCCAGAAAAGCCCACAAATCGCAAAAACTTCCCACCTAATGTAGCAGCATTATTGAGGAGCAAACAAAATCTCTTAATCAGCGAAATTAATTAAAAACGAAACACTCACTATTCAAACAATGCGTGAATAGATCCTAAAAAGCAGACTTCCCCTTAATTTACGTCATTCGATCTTCCTTTGTTACCGACAACAATTAAAAGAGGAATAATAAAAAATGGCGGAATTTTAAAAGCTTTAATATGCCTTTTAAAATGTTTGCTGCATTTCATAGTGATTTTGTTTTGTTTTCTGTTTTGAGTGCTGGGGTGAGTGCTGAATATTTTGGCTCTCGAAATATTTTGAAATATAACACTGTTAGTTTTTTAATAAAACCACGAATGTTTAAGCCGTAGTAGATATTTACTTATTAAACTATATTATTTTTATGTTTTGCATTTATGTATCTGTACCTAACAAAAACCCATAGGTAGGATATAGATTGAAATCAGCCATACATATTCTTTCTAATATCAAACAGTTCGTAAAAATTACTGTAAATCGTAAACACCAACTTACATACCTTACTATTCATATTAGCTAGATACGAAATCGAATCTACGAAAATCGGCCGAAGATTTTGACACGATTTTCAAACTTTTCTCACCTCTCAAAGTTAGGAAATCTTTAAGTGTCTTCACAAAAACAAGTACAATCAAACTCAATAGTGTCAAAAGTAACTTTAACGAAAAAATAAAGGGACTCACCTCTAGTTTCCGGTACTAGTGGGATAAAGAGGCTCTTCAAAATTCGGCGCGGACAGTCAACTCAGGTCCTTAGCCGGCACCCAAATTATACGTTGCGACTAAATTGTCTCCGTTGGCCTATCTGCTTGATTTTGAGATGTCTGCGTACCGTCCGCATAATCGAGACGGAAATATTTGCCGATGAAACTTTGAAATCTCAAATATCTTTGTCTTTGTGGCTTGTGGTTATAGACTGTACAACAATTGATCTGAAAACTGGCACCCTATTTCTATTTGTTTTTAAACCTTGTTATGTTTTACACACATATATCCAGCAAACTCTCCAGGGATCATTAGCCATAACAACCATAAACAAACAGGAAATAATCCGCCTATGATCACATTTAAAATCCCTTCTCAACCTAACATAAAACCCATACGTTTCACCTTTACTAGATTTGACGTTTAGAAAATGACAAGCTTGTTAGACGTACACTCAAGGAAAGGCTTACATTTCTGACGGTACGGGCAAAACCGAGTGCACTCGAAAAGTTAATAATTCGAAACCCGTTCGTGTACTTGTCTGATTCCCCATTCATATTCATATTTATTTCGTTTCACCTATTCGCCCCAGGACGCCTCACACAATTTAAATTTAAATCCTTAATTTTAACAAGATACGCGGCGTAACTTATATTCAAATTTTCTCTTTAAACATATTGCTCGGCGGGTCGGAAGCAATCCTCATTGTACCACGATTCCGAATCAACGGTGTTTAAGTATGATTATTTCCGAAAATCTCATATTTATGTAAATTAGACGTCAAATGAATGTGATTGTTGTTCTTTGTTCGCTCTTGGGATGCTTGATGCTTGCTTAGAATTCTATTGAGAGTGAGGGTTTGAGTAAAACATTCTTATGTGTTGATTACTTTTTGTGTATAATTAATTAGGAGCTTAAATTACATTTTCACTACACACGTATAATCTATTTGTTAAAAAATAAATAGATAGAAACATTTATTCAGTGCACACAATAAAAACAGCACAACACACCAATTCACAATTAAATTATTTTAATTTGCATGTAGGTATATGAAAACAAGGTAAAATATACTTACTGGCTTTAATCTTCGGTATGTCAGCTTCTAAGCCAATGCGTCAACGTAAATCACTTTGGTTCTTGACTGATGCACTTGGTCTTTTGAAATGGAAACAGATTAAATGCAAACACCGCTTCATAGCCCAGGAATCATCATAGACTCAATTGAAAACTAAATTTTTCACAACATTGCATTTATTATTGTATGTTTCGTTCTGTAGATTCTGCCTACTCCCGTGGCGAAATGCGTGAGTTTATGTAAGTCGCAAATATCGGGCATACAAAAATATAATTAATCAATTTTCAAAATTAAAAACCGAACTCGATTCTCGATCCTCGAAAGCAGTAAGTTGTCATCCAGAACCATTACTAATTTACGAACTTAAATAACTGAGGCGACCGCGACCAAGGAATGCAATCACCATTCGGTTAATTAATAATTCTAGACTGGTCTGAGGACATAAAGTCTGCGGTCTGAGGGACCCCTCCCCCTCCTGTTAGTACCCGTTTTAATACTGCCCACATTTAGCAAGAAGCACTCCCTACATATTAATTTTACGCGACTACCTCTTATGCTCTCGAACCCGACAATTTGGCTTTTCACAATTGCGGTGTACCTCGGCTAGACATCCGAACATAGGATCTGTACTATACAGTACATATTTATGATGTACCTTATTAGACTTTGTATAGTACTGGAGTTGAGTGCTCTTGAAAGTTAAAGTTTAGGCGGTCCAGCATTTAAGTTTTGAGAAGTTTTTTTTTGAGATTTCTTAATTGGCTCCTAAGGTAAATTCTTGCTATAATATTTTTTGATTTGAATTTCATTGCTAAGGTCCGCGAAGCGATTAAGAGAATTGTGCTTAATATAGAGCTAAAAAAATGCAATAGTACCCTATCGCATATCTTTTAGCTCTATATTATAGGTATTATACATAGGTTACCTAATTAAACAAGTAACGAAAATAGAAAAACCTAATATAAATAAATTCATTAAAAAAGTGTAAAACAGATTTTACACCACATCAGGCACGTACCCTTTTATTAAAATGATTGTGCTCACCTCACACATATTAGGTAAAAGAAAGCCTAGTGAAATTTAAATTAAGGTATGAATGGAATATTTATAAATAATGCAGGTTTCTAGAAATATATTTCATGCTTTTTAAACAAGAATACTTTTAATAGATCTCAAGACGATTGTTCTAAGAAATAATATTGCAACTACTTTTAATAAACGAGATTTTATTTACTTAATGTTTATGAAGTGATCTTGCGTGCTTTAC
This sequence comes from Orthosia gracilis, assembly GCA_947562075.1. Classification (NCBI taxonomy): domain Eukaryota; kingdom Metazoa; phylum Arthropoda; class Insecta; order Lepidoptera; family Noctuidae; genus Orthosia; species Orthosia gracilis. Next base: position 34,963,858 of record OX387266.1, read on the forward strand.
ATATTTTAATCAAATTAAATTCATACTTAATATTTTTAGAAAGCAGCTCTGTCTGTTTCTTACATTTTCATGCCTAAACTGCTGAACCACAGATGACATTTGGTATAGAGACAGATTGTCAGATTGTACGTTGAAGAAAGACAGGATAATTTATCCGAGGCTTAAAATCCTGTGGGAAAATTTCTGACTCTTAAATGGTCGAAGCCGTTGGCAGAAGCTCGTAGGAAAAATGTATGTCTTTGGTACCTATTGTTTATCGGTTTTTGCCACCGACTTCGAAAGAGAAAGTTATTTTTCGCTTTGTAGTGTCTTGTTGTGTAAGTCGGTTTTTTTTTTTTTGTTTTTCACTTTTTAGTTTTGGTACCTCAAATTACCATGAAAATCATTTATTTATAGCCAAGGTACATTTAATGCCTTGGAATAATTGTTTTATTTCGGAGAACCCCTGCCTACCTTCCGGCATTTTCATCAGTACTCTTTATTTATAAGTATTTGATTCATCTTAGTCGGTTAACTATTCGAGATATTATCTATACCCATGACATACTTACCATTAAGGAGTTTCAGTGGCCATCTGTGGTCTTTTTACCCGACTGCCGAAGAAGGGTTATGTGATTATCAATCTATGTATGTATGTATGTATGTTTGTTCCTATGTGGCGTTCTAGAGACCAAACGCGTTGGCCGATTTTGATGATTTTTACGTCAATCTATTCGACTTTACCTTGCTAGTGTGACTGGCTATATTAAAATTGGAAAATAGTAAAATGGCGGCTTTTGGGCGCCATATTACTTTTTTCTTCCAAACCCATCAAAATAAAGTGTGGTAACGTGTGGGGTATCAAAGTAAAGTGTTTTAAGAGATAGTAACAAAAATATAAATCACTTATATGTTTAAATGTACCTAATTGTAAAAAAAAAAAACTAAAAAGTTGAAAATAAAAAAACATTTAAAAATAACTAAAAACCCGACTGCTTAAAAAGCGAACTAAGAAGACGTAAACAAGGCGAAATCATGCTGTGCAGTCGGAGGATACATCTGGTTTTGGTCAGCCATCTCGCGCATATGTATCCTCCGACTGCACAGCATGATTTTCGTCTTGTTTACGAAATTTTGAGTTCGCTTTTTAAGCAGTCGGGATTTTTGTTATTTTTAAATATTTTTCATCATTTCCACTTCATCAAATGATACTTTCTGAATGAAAATGATTGCATTGTTGATGAAAATAGCAAAATCACTACATATATAATTATGCCTATAATATTTGAGTAGCTTCCTCGATTTCCATGGGATCCCATCACCAGACTTGATGAACGTGGGACAACCAGGGAAGTATACCCTTTCAAACAAAAGAAGAATTTTCAAAATCGTTCCAGGCGTCTTTGAGTAATCGGAGAAAAATACAAAAAAAAAACCGACGAATTGAGAATCTCCTCCTTTTCTTGAAGCCTGTTAAAAATGTGTCGTCACGTGCTTCGTCGTATTTACGAGATTAGAAAGTCAATTGTTAATAATATTCGTGATAATAATTTAAACTTACATAAAATATGCACCAAGCCACACCTAAGTATTTACAAGTCACAACTCTTCAATTAACTTAAATAATAAAGTTATGTGGCCTTTATATTGCATTATGTATTTAAGGGTTAAAGTTTTCATTATTTCATAGAAGACTTACATATTATTATTTACATAAACTCAAAATAAATTAACCGACTTCAAAAAAAGAGGAGGTTCTCAGTACGTCTCTTTCTTTCATGTATGTTCCCCGATTACTCCAAAAAGCCTCAACCGATTTGGAAAATTCTTCTTTTGTTTGAAAGAGTATACTTCCCAGGTAGTTTCGTGGTCATCAGATCAGGATCTCATAATGGGATCTTGGGGTAATTGAGGGCACTCCTCAAATTTTATAGACATACACATAGCGATTTTGGTATTTTCATTAACATGGCAAGCATTTTCATTCAGAAAGTATCTTTTGGTGAAGTGTAACTGATAAACAAGACCACAGATGGCTACTGGAACTTCTCAATGATACGTATGTTTTGGGTATAAGATATCTCGAATAGTTAAATGACTGTGATAACGCAAATTTAAACAAATGGTTCTAGTGAAAATGTGGTACTAATTTCATTAGAACCATTTATTTAAATTTGGACTGATCTGGTGATGAAGCCGGAAGGTAGGCACCGGAACTCCGCAACAAAACAATGTATCCCAGTCGTGTTTAGGTTTGTTGGAATTGTTATGAGAAGCCGTCTGACTATAAATGATTTTAATAGTAATATAGGTACCAAAATTAAAAGAGAAATTTAAAAAAAGTTAAATAAAACCGACTTCCAAATCAAAACGCTACCAAGTGAATTATAACTTTCTTTTCGGAAGTCGGTGTCATAAACGACAAAAAATAGGTACCAAAACACTGGCTAAAAGATTAGAATTATTAAAGATTAGATTACTAGAAGAAAAAGTTTTTATTCAGTAGACAGAATTTACAGAACGCCACCTATTACGATCTTTACTCCTTCCTCTTTCCGTATGCTCATTCGGGTGTGAGTACTACATAACTAACCTTTCTGAAGAATATCACCAAACATTATTCCATACTTATTACTGTATATATTTGTCTATAGATATTATATATTTATATGTATTTATTTTATATATAAATAGTACACCAAAGACTACCTACAGTACTGTATTTCCTTTTATTTTTAAAATCCATCCAAAGATTGTCTTGAGATAATCGCTTTTAGCGATAAGGCCGTCCATTGTGTCACCCAGTGTAATGTTTACTTCTTCTATACTTTCTGTAACTTATATGGTGTACATAATAAAGAGTATTCTATTCTATTCCATTATTCACCTCCATCAGTTTTAAACAATAAACATAATCTAAAGTTAAACCTGATATCACAAAACCTTTCATTATCAAAAGGTCGGGATGTAGTCTTGCCAAACATTTTCCTAAGGCTTTAATGATACCGCGTACTAACATATACGCCACGTTTACGCCACATTTACGCTACGTATACACTGCGTAAACGCTACGTTATTAAGACGGGCCGGGAATTTAGTTACCTAGAGTTTTAGACGTGATCTTAGTTTGTTCCTTGTGTAATTATAGTTTAAAGTTTCATTTAGGAGTTTGGACTGAGAGTGTATTTTATCACGGCTTTTCTTGTTAGTTATGGAGGATTAAACTCAGCAAAACATTCTTGTTGCGGCAAATGAAACATATTATAAAAAATTTTTGCAACTAGCTTATTGCGCCGTTACTTAAGGTTTTGGTCGGGCTTGATATACATTCTGGCCAACTCTGATGAGGCCGCTATGGTGTGACATTCTAAAATCACCCATGTTGGCTCACTGTGCAGGCTTTTGTAACCGCTTTGATCCTTTTTATACAAATAAACGTTCTAACTAATACCTTGATCGGTGTATGTGGTCGCAAACGCGATCAAGTCCATGGGTCGATTCAAAGTATTATCGGGTTTTAACTCTGGAATCTATCTGACAGTCTGGCTGTGCATTAGCTAAAGCTTTAAAAACTAACTAACAACAATCTTATCGTTAAGTGCCACATCGCCCTGGAGAGTATATCGAAATCCAATCGAATCACCTTCCAGTGGATCAAGGAGCATAGTGGATCCCTAGGCAATGAATGTGATGCCGCAGATGAACTTGCGAAGAGCGGCTCTGAGATGTTAGTGCTAGGCCCGTAGTCACTTCTCCACTTGCCTTTTTTTGCAATTTCGTGTGTAGATTCGCTGAAGACCAACAGAACTACATAATTACAGATGGTCACGGGCAGCAGACTGTAGGCAGTCAAAAATGGCTTTGCCAAACGTACATCCGCGTCTTACCAAAAAACTCTTCAGCCTGAGTTGAAATAACCTTAAACTAATTATAGGGCAATAACGGGCCACAAATTTCTCAACAAACATCTATTCAACATAGGCGCCACGGACAGCCTACTTTGCAGGGGCTGTTTTAACGCCGATGAATCAGCCACCCAGGTACATCATGGAATGTGTGGCCGTGGCAAAGCGAAGTAATCAGCGGCACAGTGAGGTCACTCCGTAAAGCCTGTCAAGCTCCCAGGAAGCTTCTGTGGTTTTGGACGGAGCTAGGTTGGCTATGTTAGTCAGTGCCCCCACGCATAACGGACCAAATTGGAGTCTATGTGCGGAAAAGGGAGTCCCTACCACTACCACTACGTACCTCTGGAATTTCTCAGTAGAAGCTCGGTGTCTGGATTTGTGCCCGGTTGATGATAATAGGCTGCTTCTAAATGACTTCGTCTTTAGTCATTTCATAAAACTTTCAAGTTATATTAAAAATATTAGAAACGCTTTACACTGTAGAATTCAAAATTTTACTGTTTGGTTTGAGGATTAATCAATAGTTCTTTTACGAGAATGGTGGCCCATTGGTAACGGCTGCGACTTAGAAGTTGTAAGGCGTGGGTTCGAACCCAGGCAGGCTTTTTACTTTGTGTAAATTATTTCACACCACTGCTCTCAAAACGGTGAAAGAAAACATCGTGAGGAAACCGGCAAGCCTTAGAACCAAAATTTCGAAGGCATGTGACATCCACCAACATGCATTGGGCCCGCGTGGTTGATTACGGCCCATTGCCTCTCACAGAGTGGAGGCCTGCAAGCACAGTGGACCAAATGCGAGTCTAAGTGCGGAAAAGGGGTCCATCTATCCTATCCTTCATAGTCACTCGATACATGAAAAGTATTAAAGCATTTGTTATTCTGTAGGTACGTTGCAAGAGACATTGAATGATTGTTATTAAAAGAATTCGCGATTGATATACTTAAATTCCAAAACCTTGGTATCGGTTTAGAGAAAGGATTGTTCCAATAAATTGTTTGAGAAACAACCCTTTAATTTACTGTATGAATATTTTCTGCCAAAGCAGTTTGTGGTTAGACCGACAATCTATCTTAAATCTAAAATAGTTTCAGTAAAATCTTTCGAGTTTATTGGTTGGAAGATAATATCAGAGATACTTGGGCACGTAAATCTTAAAGTTTTTAAGTTCTTTTTGTAGGCTTTCCTCAGACGGACGCAATGCGATAATATATTACTCTCAATTGCAGAAGAATTCTACAAAAACGCGTTGTCGCATCGTTGTTGTATTGTCGGAACCTTAATGTTTTTTGCTAGATCTTTCTTGTGGTTCATGGGGATACAAGTTACTTAAATTTATGGTTAAGGGCCTACATCCGCTTTAGTGCCGTAAAATGGTAACATTCTAAAGCATTATCCTTAGTAACGGCTAGGTTAAAAGGTTTGAAAAAAATATGTATTTATTATTGTTTCACGTACATTATTTTTTAAACATGATTTTTCGTATAACAAATAGTTTTCCTTTAAAAAAATAATTAGCAACATGATATTTTTGGCAAATTTTTGATACTTCTCCAAAACGACTTGGATGTTTAAAAACATTTTTACAGAGAAAATTGATGACTGGAATTTCTTCATAACTGATATAACATATGTAAATCAAATAATATTTTGCAAACTAAGCTGTTCAAAAGGAGGTTCAATATTGATATTATGATATCGAGCGGGCACACGGCCAGTACTGTATTTACATTGGGGAATATATATCGACTAGACTTACAACTAGTTAGTATCTCTAACAATGAACTTTCGAATTAAAGTTGTGTTTTCTTTTTGAATAAAAGGCCGTCAAAAGGAAAATAACCCTTATGCATTTTAATCAAACATGCAACATTCCTCTTGTACAATCCTTTATTTATAAATTCTAATATTGAAACTACAATTTGTTTTCACAAAATGTAAATCTTATTCTAAGTGTGTTCATATTTGACAAGTGTTGCGTAAAAATCTATGCAAAGAGCATATATATGCTTCAATAATCCCAATCTCGGCGAAGTTCGTAGTTTTCGAGTAATATTGTGCGTGACAGTTTTCGTGTTAAGGGCAGGGTTTCCACGTGATACTTTTTTTCGAAAAAGTTTTCTTTATAAATCCAATGAGGGTGGAGATATTTTGATAAAGATAATGGGTTTCTTTTTTAAATTGAGAGTGTTAAAGATTTCGTTAAATAGAGGTGTCAATTCTACTCTAGATTTGTGAGAGCTTATTCTACAACCGTCGCTAAATTACTAAAATTAGCTACCTGAAATATTTACCTACTACTTGCAACAAAAGTTTAATTTGTTACTAGCATTTTGCAGCGTCATCGCTTCCGTGGCCAATCCAGTTTTTTGCGTACCAACGGTACTAAGATTTCTTTCAGTGAACGAATTATCATAGTGGACCGATAGTGCCAGTTATTACCTACTTTCCACCACCATACAAACAAACAATTTTATCTTTTATAAATAATACTAGCTTCTACTAGCGGCTTCGCCCGCGTGAAAATGTTTTTATCACAAGGGAAAATTATAGCCTATGTGGTATTCCAGATCATAATCTATCTCTGTGCCAAATTTGATCCAGATTCGTTCAGCCGTTTTAGCGTAATTGAGTAAAAAACATACGTCCTTACATCCATTCATCCAAACTTTCGTATTTATAATATTAGTAAGAAGAAATAAGCAGCACCTATGTACCTATTTTTCTGTTTCTTCTTCTTGTCTGTATATTATGTGTGTGTGCATAAATGGTTAAATAATAAATAAGATTATTTTGAAAGTTCAGCTAAGAATTTATTGAAGACACCTTTGCCTAATGTCCAAAAAAATATAATAACCTACATAAAAATATTACCGTGAACAAACCCTGACTTAACAAGTTGCGGTGCGTACAACGGAAACGGGAATGCCACTCGTGCGATAAACGTTCCATTCCGTTCTACGTACGTTTGTAGATAACAGCGTACTATCTGCCTTCCTAATGAAAATATGCGGCACAATAGCCAGACTGCTTGATAATAATCACGGGCTTTGCGGAAAATGCTGCGTTAGCAGGATGTTATTTTATAAGTAGACAACTTTGTTTATGTTTAATGAGGCTCGGCTTATAAGATACCCATAACCCAATGTAAAAAATAACGTTTGTGATAAATGAATGTTTTCGCTAGTTTTATTAGCTAATGTCTTATGTGAAAGCAAAGAAATTTGACATAAATCATTATCATTATCATTTCAGCCGAATGATATCCACTGATGGACAAATGTTTGCCATATAGACAGGACCTGTACTTATCGCATTCAGTCAAGTCCTTCTGGCCAAACCATCATCTTCCGTCATCAGTCTTCCCATACGCGGTCGCCACTCTAAAATCTTTGGGCCCCATTAGCCACCCGTTTTACGAGCAATGTACACTGCCATCATAGTTTGAGGTATGGCTCTCGTCTATTATCCTCCAATATTAGTCCAATTTAAAAGAAATTCCATAAAGTGAAAAAAAAAGATATATACTGTGGCTCTATGTTTTGATGATACATTATCTATAGAAGCACTAGAACCCTTAAACGATGCTCAAAATTGCGCTGTCAACAGATGCCTAGTACAAATTTGACAACTATAATTGAAAAAAGGAAAACATAGTATTTTTCTTTTTCGGTACCGCATTTCCTCTTAAATTCGGGTTACTTCAACTGACGTAACCTTGATTCTTCTGCGAATCTATTCATATCTGATTCGATCTCGCAGGAAATTCTAAGCAAAGCCCTTACACCTACAAGCCCTTTTAACACACATCGGTTGCTAAAAGATATGAATCAAAGATGTATGAAAGAAAACACAGCACTCATCCCAAATAAATTGGATAAGGGCACGAGGATAATGAGTCTTAAGACTAACAAATTACAAAACTTGTTTTAAGCAATGATTTTGCAGTCACGTTACTTAATTATAAAGTTGGACATCTTAATATTGCATGCGAGCATCTGAAATAAACTTTGTATCTAAGTTATATTACTTATGTTACATTGTCTTACATTATACGAGTATCATTCATAAGACGAAGCAAATTGCAATTAGTAGTTAAGGGGATATTAGTTTATGTAACTTCTTGAATGCACGTTTGGGAAAACTAATGCTAGTTAAAAGTTTGATGTGGTTTACCCAATTGTAGTATGTAAGAACCTTTAAAGTTTTTGAAATTGTCCTAGTAATAATGGCAGTACAGTTGAATAAAATTATAGGAAATCAGAAAAAAAAAAATTGGCAGTTCCAAAATCAAATTGGCATATTAAGCGCCAAAATAAAAAATATGCCCGTTTGTTTTTTGTTAGTCAAATTAAGTTTATAGGCAAATCATTTTATATTGTGAAAAATCAACTCTTGACTAGAGTCAACAAAACATGAACTTTTTAAAGACAATGCAAATTGTGTCAATGCCAAACTTGTCATTAATATAAATGTTTGTTCGTCAAATTTGTCATAATTAATAATGGAACTTGTGGCTAAATAATAACATAATATTCTTTAAGTCAAGAGTGAATAGGTTATTTCTAGGTAAGCGTGTCTCACCGTCGCGCGTCGTCCATATCATCGCTTACCAATAGATGAGATGGTGGTCAAGCGCGAGCCTATTATACATAAAAAAAAAAAACTGCCGCACGAGTCGTCAACCTCCTTGCTGATGTCAGTCTGTGTATGGGGGTCCATCCACAGAAAGCACACCCTCCCTGCCACAAAAAGAATGTTAGACAATCATCAGCCCATATTCTGACAGTCAGTCTTGTCCCAGTATTTAACTGGTGGTTGGTTGTGGGCAGTTGCTCCATGTAATATATTGGTAATCAACCGCCTGCGGTTAGATTGGAGGCCGACCTCAATCGAATAGTAGTACTTTCGACACCACAAATTTCACCTATTAGTACTGCCGTTCAAATCAAATCATTTATTTGCCAGAATTAAGGTATACAAAATAGGATGTTGGTTTGTTAGAACAGTTGAGCCATACATTCTACCCAAATTGGCATGCAAAATCTAAATAAAAAAAGAAAATGTTCAATTAATAAAAGGGTATGATTTAAGCTGTCACCAATTTAATTCATTTTGTGTTTCTTAAATAATAGGGTTTGCCCTCAAAATAGTAGATTTGTCACCAAAATGTAGTCACCAAACAATATAAAATCAATTCCACAATAAATTACCGAAAATCATGGAGATATGGGGTCAAGTACCAAATAAATGGTTTTGTATGTATTATAATAGGTTTGTCCTAATAGTATTTAAGCAAACTAATTTAAAGAGATCACCAATAAATCATATATTAGGTCACTAGAAAATTTCATAAAGTTAGATTGGTGTATATGCAACAGAGTCGACGGAGCCCCGCTGTGCGAGGCTCCTATTTCTGAATGCAGGGTCTAAAGTAACCTAACACGAAGGAGATGACGGGAGCTGAGTTCGCTCGCTTTGCTCGCTCACTACAGCTTCCGTCATCTCCTTCGAACCTAACCTGTCCGAGACGGGGTGCCCTAAGCTCCCGAGCTCGCTTCGCTCGCTCTTGGACCGATTCATTGACCATAATTTGTTATTTTAATGTTGACATTTTCATTAAAATTATAAATTGATGTATTAAATTAGTAACGAATACTATTATTTTAATAACTGAACGAAATAAAATGTAACAAATAAAAAGGAGTCGCAGTCAGGGATCGATAATCGATTTATTTGGTGACAGATCTACCATTCTGAGCACCAAGCTATTATTTAAGTAATAAAACTATTGTTATAAGAACGAAGTTTATATTCATGTAATGCACTACAATTTTATTGGTAATCCATCTCATATTTTACACATTATATTAACAATAATTTGGTAATTCATACCTGGGAACACTCTTTGTTTATCTGAGAACGAAAATATTTCGTGGCGATAGATCTATTTATTAGGTGATACAACTTGATGACAAATATAAATTTTGGTGACAAAAAATATAGTTCCCTTAATAAAAACATAGTGAAAAAAAAGTAATGGAATTCAGATGCAGTTAAAATTTCCAAAATAAAATCGCAGTAGTCAATTTTTTAATTAGGGTTAAAATAGTCAACATGAAATATATAATCATTAAAAGAAAATCAAAGAAACAATTTAAAAAAAATGTAAAAAATTAAATTAAGTTTAACAATTCAATAATATCAAACTAAAAACAAATCAGTCAAATAGAATACATCAAAATAAATTGTTTCTGGTCAATGTTAGGCTGTAAAGAAAAAGAATGACCAAGAAAGTGACTGATTTATCCCGATTTTCTTATACCATCCCAAATAACTTTCACTTCATCTCAGACACAAACCAATATAAAACTTTAATTCACATTCATAACTTTAACGATGTCAAGCATCTTTAAGGGTCATAAATAGACTGTAGGGACAGCAGGACATTATTAAAATACCGCATCACAGTGTGACACGTTTCTAATTAAATTTCGCACGAGATCGTAAAATTTTAACTATCCTTTAGAGTTTTAGACGGTTTATTGATGTTGGAGTTAGTGTTGGAAGATATATTTGCATGGCCGTTCAGGGGGTTGTGGATATGTGCATATATGACTGTGATCAAGGATAAGCAGAGTGGATGCAGTTTGTTGTTGTGGGAGTTTAAAACTTTTCAATTCTATATGGAGACAAAAGAGCCTGGAAATCGGTTACATTTCGGAGAGAGTGCGATGGGATTGCATGATTTAATTCCGCCCAGCCCATTCCATCATCGGACTACCAGACGTACGGCGATGCGTCATCGGTACATGGTGAACAGCCCACCCAAACGCACAAAACGTTTTGGGGACAATTTTATTCTGCGTACAGCTAAGGAGTGGAATTCCCTGCCGGAGTCTGTGTTTGCCGATATCTACAATCTAGGAGTCTTTAAATCAAGAGTGAATGGGTTTTTTCTTGGTAAGCGTGCTTCACCGTCGACCACATCATCGCTTACCATCAGATGAGATAGTGGTCAAACGCGAGCTTACAGATTATAAAAAAAAAAAACTTAGGATTCTTTCAGCGATTGTCGTAGGAATTACATAAAATAATCCCATACAGGAACTTTCGAATTCGCACCTGATTTGCAATCTACCTTCGCTACATTTTTACAAGTTTTTGACATTGATTGTCACCGAGATGATATTGCAACTTGAACTCGTATCAACGGCCTTACGTCTTAAGCGTTCCTAACTATTCATCTCCTCTGTCGCAACTCTCAACTCTCATGCCGGTCACTGGTCAGTTCTAATGCGACCGCGTAGCGAAGTGTTTGTGGGGCCCGCATACCAACGAGTATATTTTTTAAGTTTTGGTTATGTAACTTTTTATTGTGATTTAAAAGAAGACTGTCAAAATTAGAAAATAAAAATACGTTGATTTGTTATTTGTTTTAGAATGTGCATTAATGTTTCAAAGATTCAATTAAAATACTTGTTTTGTACATATAAATCTATTATAAGCCAATAAGTTCTATAAAAGTAGAAATATGATTATTTAAAGTTGTGTGAGTAAATTGCTCGCGCGCTCCTCTACGTGTAACAAACTGAGGCGCGCCCTCTCACGGGTTAAAGCACGATTTTGTCCCAAAGATAATTGACCTTTTGGACAATCACAAAAAATTTGAACTTTTAAAATCGTTATAACAGATAGATCGCCACGTTGAGAATTCAAGATTATGTGTTTTGGAACGTGATGATCACAAAAAAACAACCTTTAAAATTACTATCCTTCTTTATTTCACAGCCAAGATAGCGGAACCAAACAGCGGCCATAATACCAGAACAAAATGCAAGCTTGAAAAGCGTAGTACACCTACAGATATGGACTTCAAGATCTGTTCTTTGGACTTAAGCTGCTTATATTCAAAGTTGCTCGAACATAAACCTACACAAATAGGTAAAATCTTATGCCAAAGCAAGCCATAATTCTGTTTGTTCTTACAAGGAAAACTTACTTACTCGAGTGTTTTTCCTGCAATCAAAGAAAAATACGCGGTCGTATATAATTCTAATACAATACTAACACATTAGAAACACAGTAACGTAACCTTAAGTACACAGTGGGCCGAGTAATGAATGCTCCTGAGAATAATAAGCTAACAAAAGAAAATCGCTATTTGTTTTCCGTATTTTACTTCCCTTGCGTCGGATCACGTCATTATTCTATGGTTCCAGGCTTTTATTATTTTTGGGTTCCGTATTGAGTTAGAGTATTATAGTATTATCCACTTTCGTGGACTCATTAGCGGTGAACGCTATTTCTGCGCTATATATATCTGTAAAATGAACAATGCTTTGCAGTGGCTAAAAAACTAAACATAAAGCTACTTATGCACGTTTCCACAAACACGTAAAAAACACAATGAAACGCCTAAATAATGGCGTATTGTGTCGGTGCTGACTGCGCCAATGTGTCAATATATTTAGGTACTACATTTAAGTGTCACCATTGGCTTGTGCTAACTGTAGAAAGTAAACAGCAAAAATGAGATATAGTGCGGTTTAAGTTGCAACTTAAACAAACGTTAGGATAAATTTACCATCAAATAATTTAATCCAAAACAAAAAGTAAATGAAATAGTGCCACTAAACTTGCAAAATAAACCAGCAAAATAATCTTATACAGACCCTCAAAAACTCGAAAGAATTTTCCAGCTTCACATTTTTTCGCTATCATTGAACGTCGTGTAGTAATCAAAGATAAATATAATATAAAACGATCCACTTCAGAAAGATCGTGTCTCGTTTAGCTTTCGTCTTAACTCCTGTAGATAGATTGTCATCCATTGTTTGTTTAATCTTTGGTGAAAAGAATAAATGATTTATAAATTACTTTTAGAGAAACAATAGAGGTTGTACAAAGAAGGTACAAGGTACAGTCAAGAGCTAAATGAAGTATGTGACTTTAACGCAAAATTTAAAAGCTATTTTCTTCCATAGAAATACAAGGATAGTTAAACTTATGGGTGTTTAGAAAGAAAATTATTATGAAATACTTCGTTCTAGAGAGGCAACCGCGTACAGAAAACACTGCCCGCAGCGTTAGAAGGTTTTCCACTAGGTTGACCAATAAGCTGGTGAAGGCTAAAAATCTGGCTGGAATCCGTTGGATGCGAGACGCACAAGACCGGTTTTTGACGTGATAACGTCTTTAAAATCGTTTTAGTCGGGTGACATGTTCAGAAACTTGTGTCACACCAAAACCTCACGAGCGCGATCGCAGGTATAACGAGAGAGAGACGGACCGATCTCCCGTCTCATCTAGAGCGCTGCCAGTCATTCCGTGAAACTTGTCACGCGGAATCCTCACGAGCGGAGGCTGGCATAGCGTTCGAGTGAGTGGACCGATCTTCCGTCTCTCTCACTCTAGCGGCATATCACCAATAAGACGTTATCACGTAGGTAAACATCTCGATCGTAAACCTACTTTACAAACAACCAATTTTTTTTAATACTAATATTGATTACGATCTAGCCTAAAAGTCTTATGAGCAATTTAACTGTAACTTAATATTTTACGTCTTAGATTATGTTAAAACTAAGAATAGTGTACATTTGCACTTTTACAAAAGTCCGTAGCACTTTCTTAGATCCTTATATAATTTATAAAAACATGTTCATGTGTTATATGTATAGCACAGCGTTGCCACTATTATTCATTCACTTTTTGCACTACGTTATTCAAAAGGTTTAGTTCTTTTTAGCCTACGCACTAAGTCTGTATTGTCTAGCAGCCAGATAGCCTCAACATTCACGTGTCGATGAAGTCTGTGTTCGTGGGCTTCAGCAAATTTTTGGATGATGGTGGTAACGAATTCCGTTTTAAGGTCACGGTGAAGATCGTCATTTCTTATGTACCGGGATGCTTTTATAGAATCCCTGAGCACTTTATTTTGGAATTGTTGGCTTATTTTGACGTTGCTTTGTTTAGTACAGCTCCAAAGTTGGATACCATACGTCCAAATTGGCATCAGTATATGCTTGTATCTGGATATTTTATTATGTATTGATAGACATGATTTCCTTCCGAGTTACCAAAAGATACTATATATCGGATTCCTGTGCAACTTGGCTTAAATGTCTTTCGGCTAAAATGTTGATGATGACGATGACGTATTTGCTCAAAAGTTATAGCCGTCAATTTACAATATATTTCTTTTGAATTTTGCGTAAATGAAGGTAAGGTAATTTATGTTGGTGACTGTACTTTCATACCTATTTGTTTTTTTTATTGCGCGTAATGAAGCTTTTGCTTGTTCAATTAAAAATACAATAGCGGTAGCAAATTAGTCTACGAGTTGTTTTTACATTGTATTCTGCCGACGATGTTGTTATAGAATAATTTTGTATTGTCGGTTATTTTATTTCGGCTTTCAGTGTCTTTCACTTCTTTTTTTCTAAAAATTTGGACAATGCTTCAAGGTAAAATAATTGTTCTCTTTTTAAAGACAATTTTATATACATACACTATTGGCAAAGAAATAATTCCATCTTAAAAATAATTTGAAATTTTAACGTTTTTCATATATTTACAGAAACTGTGGTCGTGATTGCAACTCAAATTTTAGTTTTTCATAAATCGCCTTCATGTTTATCAATTCCCAGAAAATAATTGCAGCCAGTAAAAATACATTAGAATTTATAAGTTCAAAAAATAAGATAGTCTCATTCCCTTTCTAAGTATAAAATAAAACTACACCTTCGCATTACACCCTCACATGTCGCATTAATGTGAAAATAAAGTTCTAACAAGTTATAAGTGAGCTGGATTGTGACCAGACCACACCTGTTAGTTCCCACTGAGTCCACGACACGATAATAGACAGAATATATTTTATTGTACATCAAAATAGTTAGACAAGAAGGAGGAGGAGGTTCTTTAATTTTCTAAAATGAAATATTGTACACATTGTTGCATTGTCTAGTGTCTGTAATAATTTTGCTGCATTAACTTCAACTTCGTAAACGTTGCTGTCATGTTTTTTTATGTCTTATGAAGGGTTATATTGAAAGCAAAAGACATGGTTACTTATTTTTTTAGGTTTGAACTTATCAAGAAGGAATAGAACATTAAAATTTAAAAAAAAATATTCCAAAAAGTTAATGCTGACTGTGTTACTTTTAGAAAACATTGACTTAAATACTTTCAAGATTCACGTAGCAAGTGTTGAAAATATTATCCCCATCCCTCCCCAATTAATATCCAGTGGCGGCGCAAGTTTGGTCCGCCCTAGGTACCAGGCACCAAGGGGTGAAAACGCGCTCGGTATAGTTGGATGGTGTACCTACGTGCGTTGCTCATACGGCTAGTATGAGGGGCAAGACGGCGGTTGATCAAATGGGCGCAGGGAGATAGTGCAAGAAGTAGCATTTGCACCCCGTATATTTTCTGAATTCAAATAAGTGCATAAAAAATAAAAAAATCCGTGTAGAGTTGCTAAAATTTTCAGCGGGCAGCTTTGGGTAGTACCAAAATCATGACATAAATTAATGTTTGAAAAATCGATATCAAACATTCTACCGATTATTCAATTGATTATGAAATGCACTGCTGGTTTTTGAATACATCGGTTGATTTAAGAAAGCATCTTACTCCGATTTTTTTACGCGTGTATAGTTTAGATATTAAAAACTACACGAGCAGAGCCAAATAAATCCGTACAGTCGAATGTCAAAAGACGATCACTTTTGGTTTATGTACGGTGGCGTTTTTAAAGATTTGGCACCCCTGGCCATAAAGTTTGTGCCACCCCACAATTAACAAAAAAAGGAACTGTTTAATGGAAAATCTAACCTATCCGAAAAAGCGTGATAAAAAAAATCTAGCTGGCTTCGCTCGTTCTTGCATCCTCGTTTATGATGTTTTTGGAAGAGTCGACACTAACTTCTACGAATACAGATATAAAAGGCGTCAGAATAGATTCCTAGAATAAAATGTTACCTAACCGAAGCGGGGTGCAAATTTTTTTTGTCGCTACGCCCGATATTTCATCCTCAGTTGTCTCTCTTTTTTGCTGAGGTAATTTGACTGCTATGTCAGTCGGTATGAATGGTAAAAGAAAATTCTACCAATCAGAGGCCAGGTTTTTATAATTTCAAGCTCGCTTCGCTCGCCCTTGCAACATTTTTTTTAAAGTTACGTTCAGTTGTTTTATTTTGGGGGTGCTCAATAGAAAACCGCCTCGGGTGCCAATCTTCGCTACGCCACCGCTGTTCTTACTTACATTACGCCAAAATACATCTGACATTCAGCTGGACATCGGCAGAAAGAAGGCAAACAAAACAAGCCTCGACTTTTATAGTCACTTTCCATCTTTTGGCAAACCCTTCAAGTAGCTTCGAATGATTTTGACACGGGATGACTGGACACACGTAACTCTTGTTACCTTTAACGACACTCCTGGGTATCGATAGCCTGATCTATTCTCAGCGAAAATCATACGTCATACAACGAGACAGTCATCGTGCCATCTAACATCATAAAAGTGTTTATTTTCAAACATTCAAGACGGTTAGTTTCTCTTGAGCCTTCAGGCATGCGCTGATTGTTAAGACAAACGTCAAAGATGTGTCAAATACGATACATTTGGAATAGTTCCGCTTTTCACCGCGTTTCAAGTTATGCTGGTCTATATAATAAGACCAGGCGAAACTACCCGACACATTGACGTAAAATAAGCAATTTCCTTTTGTATCAACCAAGGTGTATGCTGTTTATGACGCTAGCTTTACGATTTGTTTGTGTTTGAGCCACGGAGCGGTTTTAAAATCGAATTTCTAAAGTAGTTTCAATAAACGTGAACGTAAAATGTAATGTTTTATTAAAATAACTTACTTGGACTGTCTGGTTTGCGTTTATGGTGGGTTTAGTAGTAAGTTTATAACTGTTTTGTTACCACAGTATTTAATTGTGTCTTTACATTTGCCTGTTCGTGTAATGGACGTTTTCGACGGATGGTTGATAGTCCGCAAACAGTTGATGTTTGCCTTTTAAATTATTCTAGGTTTTGGTCTGGTATTTCATGTTTCGATATTGGGCTAGCGTAGTGAATGAATAAATTAAGACCCACTGAAAGTTTATTAAATGGTCTAAGAAATGATTAATCCATTGAAGTTCGTGTCACTACACGATTTACAATGGATTGACCATTTCTAAGACTTTGTTTGTACAACTCTTCAGTTTTTTTTCCCAGAACTCTAAATTGGAAAAATATACAATCCCAGACTCCCAGCGTTTATTTGTGAGGATCTTTGGCTGTGATTTCAAACAATATTCCGTCCACAATTTCATTACAACCTTCCAACAACCAACCTCAAAATAGTAAAAATAAAAAAAAAATATACAAAACAGTGTCCCATCAAACATTCACATCAGGGAAACACCGATAAAAGACTCGAATCAATACAATAGAGGAATCAAAACATCGTGGGATGTCGTCGAAAAACAGTGTAATTTTAGTCAGTGCACATTCTGTTGCCTGTTAAAAAAGAAACGGGAACGTGCGAGGAATGGGAAAATGGCCGCCGGACTGCATGGACGAATGGACACGGAATATATTAAAGAGGAGATACTAGATCGTGGAGTACCGTGAGTTAGTGTGTATAGTGGTGCCTAGATAACAATTTTTTAAAGGTATGCGTCAAACATTTAGATGAGAATATAATTTATCTAAATGAAAAAAAAAACCCAATAACATTTGCTCGATCCGGGAATCGGACCAGAACTTTATGCTCAGGCAGTAGCGTGGACCAACTACTGGACCAACGAGGCACTCCTACGGCACACAACATCAACTTCTATTAAACCATATTGCAGACTGAGAGCCAACAACATACAAAACAACAATACGACACAAAGTACAGGTTAACAACCACAACCTCTAAAAAGCTGATGTCTACAAATATTTTCTAAAGAACTGTCCACTGTATCATCTACGAGATATAAATAAATCCCTCTTCCCGACGATTCCTTCTTTATTCCCGAACTACGGTGTATATTATTGAAAACGTGTTCATTCGTGCGACCATTCGTATATGTGACCAAACTCTAGTATCCATTGTGAGACAGGCTTTCTTTTTCATGGTACATTTGCCATATGAAATAAGATTTCGATTAGTGTCCTTACAATTTAAAAGCATCACAAGGATATAAATTTTGAAATAGGGTGGTTTTATTTTTGGATTTTTGGATTCTTATGAAAGATATTTTAATTTTGTATAGAAAAGCACTGATTTAAATGAGCTGTGTTACAATTTCGGGGATCAATAAATGACATTCTGAATAAAGGCATCTTAAAAAAAAATCTTAAATACTTTTTATTATGCCATGTACACAAACGAGTAAACATCATTTTTGTTCTTCATTATTTCAATGTCTCCAAAAAATTTCAAACGAGATGAAATTAAATATTAACATGAGAAACAGCCATTTTCGCATACGTCATCAAAGTTCAAGGCCTTTCAAAGTTCAAGAATAATTGGAAACTTTGATAAGAATCCTAAACTTGGCGATATTTGAGGGCGTTAATAACTTTCCAATGTCGAATACGAATCTTTCAATTATACGATAAAGTCCGAGTAATATTCGATTAATCGTATGAATCGGTTTGGTCAAATTGAATCACGAAAAGGTCAATAATCAATATTATATCGAGTTTAGTATTCATAGTGAGGGCAGCCTTTAGGGTATGACGCAGATGTGTGGACGTGGGAGGGATGAGTTCTGTATTTAGAAAAATATTATTGGGAAGGAATTATTTTATTAATAGTAGAACTGCAAGTAATCAGACATTTTCTTGCTATATCTTAACAATGGGGATTTTACAAGGTATTAAACAGTTGGATGTTTGCTTCTCAGATCAAATAAAAAGTCAAGATGGAACAACGAAACTACGCCTTAGCATGTCAGTCGAGCTCTCAGATGAAATAAATAGCTCGACTGACAAGCTGAGGCGTAGTTTCGTTGTACGTGTGTGCGTGTAATTGTGTATGTATACGGCAAGGCGTAGTTTTAACTGGCTTCACCTTGTTGTTTGCTACGTTCCATCTTGACTTTTGGTTTGATCTGAGGTGTGTATAAAATATTTTTAGTAAAAAGGTGGAGGAAAGGCTGTAGATAAAGGACATTTAATGAGCGAAGCGAATGAAAACGCTGTTGACGTGGCTGAATACAGGTCAAAACGCGTAAAATTGTGGAGTCATCTATACGACGAAGAAGAAGAAGCGAAACGATTATCAACAAGTATGATTTAAAAATTGAAAATCCACTGACACATTTTTATTTCATGCTATATAATTTATCTAGTAGTAGACACGATTCGATCGACAATCTATTGCACACGTAATTATGACAGGATATCTTGTGGAAATACCCCAATTCAAACAGTAAAACTCCCATAACTGTAGAACGGATGAATACATTTTCATCAAACATAGCTAAGAACACTCAATAAAGTCACCTGTTAAACAAAAACGAAACCAAAATTGGCTCATCCGTTTAGGAGCTATGATGCCACAGACAGATATACATATACACAAATTGACAAGCACACAGATACACTCGTCTAACTTATAACACCCCTCTTTTTCCGTCGTGGGCTAAAAAGTCGAAAATGTATGAGATTGACAAGCGCTTCCGAAATGACATGGGATCAATCCCTTACACTTGGATTTTTCGACAAAGCTGATAATAGATTATGTCACATTTTCAATAAGTCTAGAGCTTCAGATCAACTATATTTTATTTTGTCATGATATTTTCTTCTGTTTCCGTAGACATAACTACTTAATCAATATCTTACTAATATAGTAAATGCTAAAGTTTGGATGGATGGATGGATGGATGTGTGTTTATTACTTAAACACGTCATAACGGCTGAACGGATCTGGATGAAATTTGGCACAGAGATAGATGGTAGTCTGGAATAGCACATACTTCTTATCCCGGTATAACGTTTTCTTGGGATAAGAAAAAACTTCTGACGCGGGCGAAGCCGCTGGCAGAATAGAATATATATATTATAAGGCTGGTAAATCGTATTTAACAGCCACTCAAAATAAAATGAATCGCCGATTTCAAGAACTTCAAAATTAAATCATTTCAACCAATATAATCCCATTATAAATCCAAATAGCTGATAATAGCAAAAATAAATGGTTTTTCTCAAACAAAAGAGAAATAAATTCAAAGATCCGTCTGTCTAATCTAATTTAATCTTAAAAGGATTGACTTCTGTATCGGATATTGGAAGCACTAGACTTCGACTTACGTTGAAGGTAGAAGTCAGACCTATAAAATGGAAGCCATCAATTTTATTATGTCTCCTTAGACCAATGTAGATGTATTGTACATTGTACTGCTACAGTTTGAATTTGAATTATGTTTTTAAGAATGGTTATTTGACAGAGAGTAGAGATTGTATGTAATTATTTTAAAGGGATTTTCAATTAAGGGAAAATTGTTCAATAGTCAAATAATTAAGCTTGAACTGAATAATAAATAAGGCTGTTTGATTTATTTTCTTTAGAAAAGCTGTAAAACCGCCATTTTATATCCTGGTATAGGTTGATGATGAATGACTTTTGAAAAATTTGCCAGATTTGTATGAAGATTGGCCTGTCTAATATTCCTACCTTAAACACAATAAAACTATCAATTCAAATAAAAATCTAGATGAACGTATGGCAAATGAATGCCCTCCTTAATTGCTTATAGAGCGAAATATTAAGCAAGTATCATGAAACAATATGACTGCAAACCAGAGAATCGTTTCAATAACAAGATACAAGTAAAACTCAATCAAAACATGAAATATCATGGAATGCGAACAAAAGTTAATGAACATAAATTTTCAATACTCGCATTGTTTAGTATTTTCGCGCTCGTGCGATATTAATGACGATTTCACGCATGGTCGAGCGCGATCAGAATGGTAACCGTTTGTATTCGAGAGACCGCGGGGTGGCTCCGATTTCATTATGTGATTTATTTTTTCCGTCTCCCCTTTCCGATAAATCCCCACGCGGCGATGGCGGGTTAATTAATAATTTAAGGCATGGAAACCATACTAGATATCCTGGCTGATGGAAAAGACGTGACGATTTAATTTAAAAAAATTAAACTTCGAATTACGTAGTTAGCTCGCGGTAAGTTGGCACTGAAGTTTGAAATTGGAACTACTATCGTATTCTGTTCATAATGTATCCGACCAAACTGGATTAACTGATTTGATCGAAATTGTTTTTACTATCAGTATACTTTTAAATATGATGACGTCTGCATCGTCCAACACCATCGTCCATACAGGGTTGTTTGTGCAATAGTTATAACGTTTCAAGCCAATAAATAAACAACTTTTACAATGAAACCAAAACCTGAAAAAAATACTGTTTCATTCAAAATGCAATATTTATCTGGTAAAAACAGCAGTGTTTTTTTTCTAAAGTTGGTTTTATAAAATTTTTAGTTCTTTCACCCCAGAAAGGTAACAATTGTTATACCTGTATTCATGAAAAATATTTATTTGTCCACGTAAACACGAAACGACAAAATTAATTATCGCCAAACTTTTTACGGGAACATTAAAATAATTGCACCTACAATCCTCGGACCAATTTAATCTTTTTTTCCAAATTACATCTCTGACAGTGCACTCGGGCAATTGTACGAGTTATTTACGACCTTCAATAAAGTGAACCTTAAAATTGTTAATGAAAAGGTATTAAAACACAACGGGACCCTCGTAAATAACCCGGTGACAGTGCAGACGAAAGAAAAATATCACTTGGATTTGAACAAATTGTGCCGGTTGTAACGTTATGGTATAAGTAGATTGGTGCTATATGTTACCCGATGATGTCCATCCTACTTGCTAAATGTCGGTCGCATTTGAGGGTTAATTTCGTACTAATTGAGTAACATTATTCATGTGAAAAGATTAGTCATGGGAAATGAATGTTACAAAAACGTTGTTTGTGCAGTGCAGAGGAAAAAAAATCACTTGGATTTGAACAAATTGTGCCGGTCGTAACGTAACGTTATGGTTTAAGTAGATTGGTGCTATATGTTACCCGATGGTGTCCATCCTACTTGCTAAATGTCGGTCGCATTTGAGGGTTAATTTCGTACTAACTGAGTAACATTATTCATGTGAAAAGATTAGTCATGGGCAATGAATGTTACAAAAACGTTGTTTGTGCAGTGCAGAGGAAAAAAAATCACTTGGATTTGAACAAATTGTGCCGGTCGTAACGTAACGTTATGGTTTAAGTAGATTGGTGCTATATGTAACACGATGGTGTTCATCGCTCTTATGCTAAACATCGTTCGCATTTGAGGGTTAATTTCGTACTAATTGAGTGATATTATTCATGTGAAAAGATTGGTCATGGAGGAGGAATGGCTGCGAAAGGTTGTTTAGTTTGAATAAAAAAATATTAATTTGCAGTTACAGTGCGAAGGAAAAAAAATCACTTGGATTTGAACAAATTGTACCGGTCGTAACGTTATGGTATAAGTAGATTTCTTCTGGCTAAATGCCGTTCGCATTTGAGGGTTAATTTCGTACTAATTGAGTGACATTATTCATGCGAAGAGATTGGTCATAGAGAAGGAACGGATGCGAAAAATATTTATTTGTTCGAATATTATCCAGGGTGTTACGGAAAGGTGTAATCGTATTTTAAAAACTGCTTCTGCCCATGTAAATGAAAAAAAATCCTTGGAGAACCTATAGACAAAAAATATGACTTTCCGTTGCACCCTTTAAAATTATCATTAAAATTTAAATTGTTTGATAAAATCAGGTTCAAATCTCATCAGAAGGCTTACAGACACCCAAAAGGCAATGGAGAGGGCTATGCTCGGAGCTTCCTTGCGTGATCGAATCAGAAACGAAGACATCCGCATGAGAACCAAGGTTACCGACATAGCCCGAAGAATTGCCAAACTTAAGTGGCAGTGGGCAGGGTACATTGCTCGCAGAACGGATGGCCGTTGGGGCCGAAAAGTTCTAGAGTGGCGACCGCGTACCGGCAGACGCAGCGTTGGAAGTCCTCCCTCTAGATGGAGCGATGTTCTGGTCAAGGCTGCGGGAGTCCGATGGATACGAAACGCACAGGGCTGATCAGTGTGGCGACGCTTGGGGTGACCTATGTCCATCAGTGGACGTCTTTCGGCTGAAATGATAATGAAGTTGATAAAATGCACATCGTTTAGAATACTAGTAGAAATATCTTTTAAGTTTCACTCACACAAAGTAAGCGCTTGTATTTTCTTAATGTCACAGGAATAAAGTAAAAGTCATACACTTATGCATCAATCTATACTACGGCTAGAAAACTCTGTTTATCTTAAAAGCATCTCAAATTCTTTGGTTTTCAAACGCAATATCTACAACTAATGAAATCAATCAAACATTAGTCCCTTCAGTACGACAGAGACTACATTTATTTACTTGGCTATGCATTTATTTAAAAGCAAGCTCATTTATTTATGCCATTTGGCTTATCTGCCTCCCAGCTGACTTCACAAATATGATTATGCGGTCTGACTTCTCAGTAGAAATATATTGAGAATTCGATACAAGTTGTTTTACCATTTGCGATATCAAGCGTTTCTCTGCCACAAGAGACCGATAGCTAATGCAGACTTCATGTCCAAAATATAAAATTCTCAATGGCAGAAAGTTTTATTGAAGTTTGGAGTACCTATACATGTAATTTGAAGGTGCAATATGATTTATAGAAAAGTAAAAAGTTTTATTGAGACATAAATAAAAAATAGCATTAGTATAAAAATTAGCAGAATTGATACTCGTAAATTATTTAAAATCAGATATTCATATTTATAAGTCCATAAGAGCAAATTCACAATTAAGAAGAACATTTATCGTGAGAAAACCTAGACTAATTGTTAATATAAGGTATACACCCTGAAATTTAATTGGTTGTTTTCCCGCGGCAGAACGACTTGCCTTAAGGAGTACTTTCGAAGTATAGAGTTAAAGTAAATAAATAACGATGTTTCTGTTTTAAAATAATTAAAAAAATATTCATCAACTCGAAAAAGTGAGTAACAATAGTAACTCTGGACGTAACTTGTAGGTACTAGGCACTACTCGTGTCACCACCTACATAGAAAACCGATGCACAAAATAATGTCAAACCAAAATAAACTCTCGCACGTGGTGATACGGCATAAAAGTTTGCACGCAAAACAAACGAGCGAGCCACAAGCCGACAAAGCAAAGACCGATTTATTAAATGTTTAAAGTAAAATAAGCTCTCGCGTGTAATTATACGGCATAATCTAGCCCGCGCGTAACATGATCAAACGGAGCCGCCTTCGAACCTAATCCTTTCGACGGTGACCTAGCACCCGGGTCAACGGCCTGCTGTCGCCATAGATATCGGGAAGTATACTATTGGTTCGTGATCGCTTTCGAGTTTAGTTTTGCACAATGTTAAATATGCCAGTTTTTGTTTCTAATATTTTATATAACTACGAAACGATTGTATTACATAGACAAAACCATTTCGCTGCGGGAAAACAACCATTTAAATTTCACGGTGTATACAAAGGGGTGTGTGACGTTTGAAATAATAACAAATGATCTTATCATCATATGACCTAATTTTATTTAATATACTTTGTTTAATGTAACAATCAAATGATATAATGAATTATTAATATAATTTCATTTAATTTACTTTTGTTTAATATAACGATCAAATGATATAATTAATTATTAATATAATTTCATTTTACCTAATTTTATATGGTATAATGAACATTTAATATAATGCACATGCACACACAACTGGAAATCCCTTAATTTTTAAAGAATTATAAAGGACTTGACTTGATGATTGATAATTGAACCGAATAACGGAAATGTTCAAATTAAATCCTTATTAGCTGTCAAGAGAATGTTACAATATTAAAAATAAAAACAGAAACATTAAATCGATTAATGGTTTCGCGCCCATATACAACTTACCTTTATAAATGTTTACCCTGTAATTTTGATATGGTGTACAATAAAGTATACAATAAATAAATAAGTTTGTGCTCCAGTGGTGTAATTGCTGCAAGACGTTCCAGTGCGAGACCAAACGAATACATCAAATAATAATGATTAACTTGTACACTAAGTAAGAACATCCGTCTTAATTCAATAAATGGAACCATCAAATTCATTAAAAACATTCATCTGCGATCAGAAAAAGAATACGTATTCATTCATTATCCCACTAATCGATTCGTGCATCAACAGTCCAAAAAGAACCAAAAACACAAGACCCAGATGAAAACATTTACATAAACAAAACAAAATAACTACAATAGGTACGCTCTCATCCCTCAACGTACATATCCGTAATTATAAACAAAGTAAAAACGACCAATGAAAAACCCAGGAGGGACTACAAACGCTACAAAATATTTGTCCTAATAACACAAGTATAAAATGAATCGATTGCAGCACGAGTACTTCTCTCCCCTCGTATAATTTGATAATCTATACATGCATTTATGTCGCATTCTGACCTTGGGGAAGTCTGGTAACCTAGCAACGCCAGAATTGTACTTGGGCCCCCTAGGAGGGTCTAATCTGCTGATAATCATACCTATAGGGTTCCTATATCTGATGTTTGTGAAGTTAGAAATTTTGGTGTTTACGGCGTGCGCTCTTTTTTTGTTTAAATTGGTTTTGATTTTGATTAAACTATCAAAAATATTGTCATTTAGTTGTTTTATGAGATCAACTTTGTCTATAAAGCCATTCTATTTAGTAAATTTATTGCTGTGTATGCACATTCCATTGTCAACAAAACCATTTTAAAGTTATTCATTAATGTTTCAAATATAACGAGACACTGTCGTCATTTTTTTAGACCTATATTAGAACCTTCCATCTTCATTTCCTAATACGCCTTCACATTCCAATACTCAATTACCCACATCAAAACTTAAATTGAAGGTTACAAATGCAGTACATTTTAAGAATTCAAAATTAATAGCTTTAAGTCGTCATGTCCATCCTCGATGGCTTCATAGGTATTCCCTGTCCATGCGTCAGCCAACCCCCTGCCTGGCAACAGGGTTGCGTCACACCCAACCCTCCTCGGGCCACAATCAAACTGATGAATACTTTCAACACTATATCAAACTGTATTGATGTTTGGTACAGAACTCTGCAACTGATGGAATTGAGATGAGAAAATTTTGACGGAAATGTTATTGGGAGCATGCAAGGCGGAAAAGTTGGCGTTCTGAAAGTTTGATATTAGATGTTTTGGATACGTTTCGTTGAAGAGCTTGTGAAAGAAACTTTTGTATGTGAACTGTACTTACTTTTAAAAGATTTTATTTCTATTCTGCGCAAATATTGCTGATCTTTGAAACTCATGCTATCAAGTAGTTTAATCTCTGTTTGTGATGCAGCTCAAAAAAATGTTAAACGCTTTCATTGGTGAACATATTCTTTTTGAAAGAGTCCAATTATGGCAATACCTAATTATTGAAAGACCATACGAAAGCGACCATACTCTTTGCCTTGCCGATTTCACTCACGCATTTAGTCTGCTGCTTGTTTTTTTTGTGATACACATGCAAAGCTAACTTTTGCTTTTTCTGCAATTTCGACGCAATTTCTTAAAACGAGTAACTTTTATATTTCAAACATATTTTTACGTGAAAACCCCGCTTTAATAACTCACGTCTTTTAACTGCTTCTTCATAATTGATTTCGTCCTTTATTGTTTCATCAGCAACCAATTCATGCTGTATCTCTTGCCTAGCCTTTTCCCAACTATATTGGGGTCGGTTTTCAGTCTTACCGGATTCAGCTGAGCACTAAGTGTTTTACGTGGAGCGACTGCCTATCTGACCACCACAACCCAGTAACTGGGTAACACGGTACCCTTTTGGCAAGACTGGTGTCAGACCTCAAGCTTCTGACTACCCGTAACGACTGTCAAAGATCTTCAAATGACAGCCGGGACCAACGGCTTAACGTGCTTGCCGAGGCACGGAGGAAACTCGGTATGTTGAAAATGGTCACCCATCCACAGACCGACCTCGTCAAGCGTTGCTTAACCTTGAAGATCGATCCGTGCGGCTGTTATTATTTAGCCACGAGCTCCTCAACTCCTCCTAATTCATGCTGTATCTAGCAATATAAATATTTGCCCTTGCTATAAATATGCAAAGAACAATGTTTCATTAATAAATATTCACACACACGCACGTGCTTAAAACCATTTCACAATGCAGTTGCGATATGCAGAAATATTTTTCTGTTGACGCGGCGCTCGAATTTTCGTCCCCCAAAACCTGCATATGCATATTGTGCATGTTGAAAGTTATACGAAACATCTTCAAAAGATCTGCAGTGACACAGTGAACTGATCCGTGGCGACACAGTTACCTTCTATGCAGTCAGCCCTCACATTTTTGTCCTTACAACACAGTCTCCCTGTGACACACTTGATGTTTCCCCCCAGTAATTACTTCCCCTTTTCCTCGCCCCTTCCCCAAACCATAATACCTAGGTACGTGCTGAGTCTAGGTATATCTACATTCGGGTGCTCGACGGGATTTGCGAGGGGAATGCTAAAAGGGTGCGAGCGTCGTGTGATATAAATTCGTATAAAGTTATAGTGTATATGTTTGTGCGCGGCGTATCGTGCTCCCCGATACGCTGCGTCTGCCTTGTATTTTAAACAAATACTTTACATGATATCCGATACTTCACCAGCAGAGGATTAGATCTGTTTACCTTTTAAGGTACACGCTGAATCAAAGACAGAAAGGAAATTCATCAAAGCATTTTTGGTCCGTCGTTAAAAGGATATCAAGTCAATGCTCCATTTTAATGAATATTCCAGTCAACCAAATAAATTGGAAGTCACCTAAAAGAGTGTCCATTAAAAGGAATCTAACATCCACCTCAAATTAACTTTGGAGAAAGTTTACCCTCAAAATAATTAAGGATTCACCACAATTATCACCGCAAAATCAAACTTCCCTTTGATCGTTTTTCAGAAAAATTATAGGTAGGAATATTTACTTTAGCGTGAGCGGAATACGGTAGAGAATTGTGCAAGCGTGAAGTTTAGACGAATTTGTGTCGAGAAAATTTTAATAACCAAGAGGGCGTCACGAGAAGTTTTACACTTTGCCTTTTTGTGGAATCACCAGAGAGAGCCACAGTGATAATTATAATTATTTACCAATTGTGAATGAAGTTCGGCGTAGGTCTTGCGTAATTGCGAGCCGCTTAAAGTATCATTTGATGAATAATGTCCCGATTTCAATAGGGAGTTTGAATCAGCGCCGGCGAGGGCAGAATTATCGAAGAGACGGGATGTATTTAAATTTTTTCCCAAAGAAGTCTCGTTCCGAAGTTAAATTATTTCGCATGAGGAAATTCTTTAGGGCTTTACAATTTGCTACTGAATGTATTTGATACTAACGCGACGTTATGAAAATCTGATTTAATAAGGCTTGTACTTCAGACAGACATCCTCTCGTTGCAAACTTATCCAATGAAAGTACTCTTTGTCATTTGTCTCCACTTAAGCATTTAATTTTATCTCATTACTGTTCAAGTTGACAATTTGCAAGATATTCACGGTTCATCCAATTTATGCTTGTAATCTGAATACAGCTGTTTTAATTGTTCTCAAGATACCAAAATCTGCCTAGCCTTTTCCCAACTATATTGGGGTCGGCGTCCAGTCTTAACGGATTCAGCTAAGCACTAGTGTTTTACGTGGAGCGACTGCCTATCTGACCTCCACAATCCAGTAACTGGGTAACACGGTGGCCCTTGGCAAGACTGGTGTCAGATCTCAAGCTTCTGACTACCCGTAACGACTGTCAAAGATCTTCAAATGACAGCCGGGACCAACGGCTTAACGTGCTTTCCGAGGCACGAAGGAAACTCACTGTAACTTAGTGTATGTTGAAAATGGTCACCCATCCACGGACCGACCTCGTCAAGCATTGTTTAACCTTGAAGATCGACCCGTGCGGCAGCTATTATTTAGCCACGAGCTCCTCGACCTCACGAGTTCTCAAAATACCAATTAGTAAATTAATAGTATTTGTTAAACTATCCGTAAATTCTGCTTCAACTGAGTAGTTATAACTTATGATGGTTAATTTAAGGATGAAGGTAGTAAATTACCAATGTTCTCCATTCCCTTTTTTGATGCTTACCTCCTATATTCCAAGACAAGTCCTCCAATACGAGTTTCTTCTTTGTTATGGCGACTGATTCAAGCGGATTTCCTTTCAATGACTTGGAGTATGGTTTAGTATTTTCTACGAAGGAGAAAATTAATTAAATGATTATCTGCTGCATTTACATACTTCAAAGCCATAAGTACTATTTCTCTAAAGCATCAAAGTAAAATAAACACAGGATATTGAATAAACTAGCAACCGATACAGTTATATTCTGTCTGCATTTTCAGACTTCGTTGGTAACTTCACATATTCACTACAAAAATAAAAATATTGTACCTCGTCAGGAAATCAGAAGTGCCTTATCGTGGCACTACCAATACATTTCATGTCGTTACAGCATCGAATTTCCTCTGTAGCATAAAGGAAAATAGCGAGGGGCATGTACAATGTTCCTGTATTGGTATATAAAAGGAATATATTGATGCTTAAAGTATGTGTTGACGTTGTAATTTTGCTTACTGCAGTAAGCTACATATTATGGGTACATTTTTTCCTTCAGCGCAATTTTTTTGGGCAAGTTTAGATAACCAGGCATAGTCTTTTTGTTCAGAATCCATCACAATGGTCTGGGCTTATAAGGATCTCTCAACAAGTTTCGGATTAATCACGTGAAATTTCAATACTGCATGTATATCCCATTGACTATACTAAGATAATAAAAGATTATAAATTATCTCTCATACAATTTGAACTTTTTGACAATCACTTTGTCTAGGCCTTAAAATATTCCTTGCCGTGATTTCTGGGTAGTTATGAGTAGGTCTTTACTTTCTACCGATAAAAAAACTAAGGCTGTCATAATTCTGCTTTCCAATTCTCTTCTTAGCGTCGATGACAGACTCTTTTAGCTATATTGTGATTATTAATTTCGTGGACTAATCTAACAGCTGTCAATCACCTTATTTATTTTTAATGTTGCAAGCGCGGCTAGTGTTGTAGTTAAGGCAGAATCATAAGTGATTCATGGAACCGATGCGACATGACTCCTCAATTTTTAGTTGGTGTGAATAAATGTTTTATGAATATAAACGTAATAAATTTAAATATATTAGTATTAATACACATAATATATAAACTTTTATTGTAGTAAATAGGAAATCGACAATAAAATAAATGCGGTCGATAGAATGAAGTCTGACATAAACGCGTAGAAATTAATTAAGGGCCGCTAGTTAAGAAACAATTTTTTTTTTTTTATGCCGTGATGTAGTTCCATTTTCGATCAACTTTCGATCACTCAAGATACGTAACTATTTTTATGTAACGATAAAGTGGGAACCCCCAAATGTCAATTTAGTCTACGAAATTAAAAATAAGAGTTTAGATACCTTACCTGGCCACCACGTTGGTGATTTTGTGTACCTTCAGCGGTTTTAGATTTTGGCCTAATACTCGTAGAAGTATGACAAAGACCATCCCTAGCTGGAACTTAAAATATTGGATAAAAGTCACATCAGCTCATATTTTCAGCAAAAAATAGAAAAACCTGATCCATAACTCATTGACATTTTTATTATAACGTGTAAGAAAACTACTCAAGACCTCACTGCAATCAATCATCGTTATCACTGTTATCATGCACGGCTTTATTTAGTAAAAAGCCATGAAATGAACCCGTCAGGGGTTCGACAGTGTCATCAATCAGATGACGGAGTCTGAGCTTGTCAGATCTTATCTTCTTTAGTCCAACGGAGCGGGTAATAGCTATTTACCTGTTCTCGTCTCGGATTATCTTGGTTTGATTCTTTTCAGATATGAGGGGTCGTTTGTTGCAATTTGTTTGAAGAGATGTGTATTAAAATTGGTTGGTTCTGATTTTTTTTTAAATTGTGTTCTTTGAGTGCGTTTTCCGGGAGGCGATTTGAGGACATGGAAGCTGTTCAGCTGTTTTTGGTTTTCTCTAGCCCGATTTTGAGGTCGAAAACAAATCGTTTTGCATTATGATTGTAACCCTTAGTTCTTTTAATCGATATATACATAAAATCAGGAATATAGTTATAATCCCGATATTATCAGGAAAAACATTGGAAAAACTTAATAAATAAAATAAAAAAAAATAAAATAAAAAGCCTATATTTCTTACAGAATCTAGGTTTATAATGTAGTGGTGTTAGTAACAAAAAGCATAAAAGTGTAATTATTTTTTAATTTAGTGTTAGCGTGTTAGTATGTTTTCCTTGATTTTATAACAAGATATTTGTTTTTTAGTTCTTCTGCAAGAGCCCCTCTACAGGTGAAACCCTCCTCCAAAGTGAATTCTCTTTTAATCGGAAATCTACATTCCTGATATTATCAGGAAAAACATTGCAAAAACTTAAGGTTCTTCTAAAAGAGTAAGTATGGAGTTTCTTGTGCGTTCTTCTCCTTAACAAGCTACTTTGCGAATGCACGGTAGAATCAATTTTAATTCCTTGTAAATTTTAATGTAACGTTCAAAAGTGCCGCTTGGTGGCCTAGTTGAAATAAAATATCTTTGTCTTTGGTTACCGGAAAGAAAGATTATTTTCATAGGGCCTCTACGATGATCTGACTAAGTGAAGGAAGACTGGGACATGTAGACTGCATTGCAACAGCGCAGTCTGTCAGAGATCTCTCTCAGCTAAATAAGTGCCTAGCTTTTTGGGTATTTATGAATTTTATAAAAACAGTGGTTTATCTTCTTGACTTTTCTGAAAATATACTGTTGATTCATTGTAAAATAAAAACAAAGTCGGAAATTTAAATTAACACAAGAAAATAAACAGTCATAAAATATCGTCTTTAAAGTTAAAAAAACATGAAAGTTTCCATTTTCTGCTGAAATCAAGCAAAACCCGAAGTTGTTAAAGACGGGTCCGTTATAAAATAAATCTATTAGCTATTCCTTTACCTTGAGTTTTTAAAATTAAGTTTAGAGGGTAGTTTTAATTGAGTTTAGATATCGTAGACTATAAATCTGTAGTGATTATACTTTTAATTTATAAAAGCAGTGGTATTTTAAATTTTCTTATATTTTGAACGAGAGAGATACTGGATACATTTTTTTCATAAGAAGTAGTAGCCAATTGCGGTTGATAGAAAAAGTAGGTATATTGTTATTTCTTTAAAATATCACATTTTTTGTAGTGTCTTGTGTCTTGTAGTGTGATAGAATAGGCTGAAAATCTTACAAATATTATAAATGCGAAAGTTTGGAAGTGTGGATGTATGTTTGTTACTCAATAACGCTAAAACGTCTGGACGGATCTGGATGAGATTCGGCACAGGGATTATAGTCTCCAATAGCACAAGGCTACTTTTTATCCCAGTATTTTTTTTATTTCCTTGGGATAAGAATACAGTTTTAACATGGGCAAAGCCGCTGGTAGAAGCTAGTAAATAATAAGAAGATCAACTGTAATTTATCTTATCCAATTGAGTTGTGCCAACCCAATAAATATAAAATAAATATTCTTTCACTGATCAAGATTATCGCAAGGAAATAGCGAGAAAAATGATAATTATTATTCTGTGCAAGTCGAGAAAAGGTTTGCAAGATAAATTATATCAGGGCTCTATGTTATGTGCCGTTCCTAACATTCATAAACGTTTTGTGCAGGTTAGTGATAATAAAACTTAGGTAGTTATAATAAATAATACCTACTTGCAGAGATAGGTCTCTACTATTTACGTCACTTGTTTTAACACTATTTGAGAAAACACTAACAAATAATTAAATTCAAATGCAAAATATCTAATTTCACATTCACATTAGTAGCCTTATGTAAATGTGAAATAAAATATTTGTGCACTTACATAACTTCTGAAGCTTCCTATGAAGACGAATCGGCATGACATTCCACGACTAGGTATCCTTTTACGTTGACATTGACAATAATTTCATTCTACAGTGTAATTAATTGATATGAGATAACAGTGTACGCTTATCACCAAGTTTCAAATACTTACTTAACAAAAACGTGAAATAAAATAGGAAAGTTTCCTGGGTAGAAAAATTACAATTCTATTTATTTATTTATTTAAATTTTATGTACAATAGTGGTACATAAGCGGATTTAATTTCAAAAGGCATTCTCTACCACTCAACCATTTATTTGTTTATTTAGTCCGTCAGTGAGATTATGAAATATTATTGGACCCGTTTTTTTGCTTTATCAAATAAATAAAAATTGACAAAGAACACGTGCATCAAAATTCAGCAGTGGCTGCTTGTGACGTCACTCTGCCAGTATAAAGTGTAGCACACCGTGACGTCACACGATATTTCAATGCACTGAATCGTCGCAATTTTTCGTTTAAGTAGTAAAAAAAAATACATGTTCAATATATTTTGGTTATACATAACTGACGGACTAAATAGAAATTTTTCTCAACCCCTATTGAAAATTATCAATAAATGGTAGGCCTAATTAAAGTTTATATTCGTTTCTAATCACAGAAAATAAAACTGCAATGTTTGTTGACTGCCGAGTAGTAAGACGATTAAGAGTGTAGAACATTTTTAGGGGTTGCACCCGAATCGGGGTGACGTGGAAGAAGGGTGCTTTGAAAGATAAGACGCGTTAATAAATAACACGAAAGGAACTTTTCGAGGTTTGAAAACCTTGACCCATATACTTGAAGATTTGTTGCGGGTTTAAGTTTGATATTTACGTAGATACCTTCGTTCCTTTTTGAAAATATTAGCATTAGAACACACTAAAGTTATTGAATTAATATTTTTAAACATGTTATGGACAGGGTATAATGTACATACTAATTCCATGCGGATAGGAGAAAACGGCAGCAAAAAAATAAACGGTCATAAAAATATTTTATATTTTCAGCCAAAACTGTACACACTTCTGAAACCGCTTGATAATAAAAAAAAACAAATGTCAATAAAATAATTAAACTCCAAATAAATATAAATACATCATATATCACGAACACGAAACAGCGTTGTTAAATTATTTCCCACCCGCTAATTGCGAAAACATTAAATATTCCAACGTATCGTATGCATCAGGGTTCCGTACCCATTATCCCAACGGAACGTTCTGATTAACACTAACTCTCCTCCCGAATAAAATAGTACGTTGTAAAGTTATCAACAAGACTGGGACCTCACAAAATATAAACGGGACCTCTAATGGGTCGCAAGGGACCTCTTCTTTAATGGTCACTCGTAAATTGAACGAAAATAATTAAAATCGCGTCCGTTCTCTGTGTAGAGACCAAAACATGGCCATTAGGAAAGTGGACTCGTATGGCACAAAAGGGTTTTCCATCCGATAAATAAAGAAGGGTTTTGTAGGTGTTGAAGCTAGAGTAATAGGGGACGTCTATGGTCAATGCAAGTGCTCTCAAATTGGTATAGATTTTTTATTCGATATCGGAGTTTTAGTGGCCAGTTATCACTTATAAAACTCTTTTTGATTTCCGTTTTTGAAATGATCGAACTATTCTCTTTTCAAAATTTATCAACAATATCAAAAGTCATTTTCGAAAAAAAAAGTGTAAGTATTCCATAATATTTAAAAATGAAACGCATAAATAATTTACATAAAATATCACCAATTCAATCAACACTATTGTGTGATTAATTAACATTACATATTCTATTTTCCAGCAAAAAGGACTCACAAAAGTGGTATTTTCCGGTCGTTTGGAGACCGGTAATAAATACTGCAAGCCCGCTGTCCACCAAAAAGACCGCATTTCCAATCCAACGCCACTCAGTTAGATTAGATTTGAATGTAGTTATAAAAGAAAGATGGCGGTGGTTAGATGAGAGTGACCGTTAAAATTCTGTGGAAAAACTATAGAGAATAATACTGGCTGGCGATTTTCAGTGGCTAAGCTTTTCGATTTAGTACTTACTAGCTTCGGCCAGCGGCTTCGCTCGCGTGAAAAGCATTTTTTTATCCGAAGGGAATATTATATCGCGACAAAAGCCTATTTGCTATTCCAGGCTATAACTTCAACGTCAAATTTCATCCAAATCCATTCTGCCGTTCTGGCGTGATAGAGTAACAAACATACATCCATCCAACCAAACTTTCGCATTTATAATATTAGTAAGATGAAAGAATATAGCTTAGTTTCAATTACGTTACCTTTTAAGTGTAATTCGGTTACAACCTTCACATTTTAAAGTCGGGGCCGTAAAACAGAAAATATTTTTAAAAGCCTTTTAATTTTTTAATATTTACTTAGTAAATACTGAAATAAAAACTGTTTAGATGTAGGTAGGTGCTTTTTAGTTTTTACACCTTACGAAGGAATCCATTTTAAATAATTCAGATATAGGACATAACGTTAATGTATGACGAAGCAAAGCTCAATTTTTGAAACCAAAAGCTTCATAAAATGAATGTGACAAACTGCAAACACGCGTTAGACAACGTAATAAATTAATTGGTTCAATGAATTTGCAACAAGTCAATTGAATCACTGGACTTGTCTTTAATTTTTAGTTGTTGCGCGTCGATAATTTCTGTCCCAAAACTGGGATTAAGATTCGTAAAACGAAACACAAATCTACAATTCGAATATATATATTAAGCAGCCACTGTAGAGTTAACCCTACAGCGACAAATTCAACCACAATCGCACACAAGGTGATTTTATAATACACCTCTAAAGTGACATAAAACCTTGTTGTCCTAATACACGCCTCGTCTTTCGGCTTTCGGCCATTAGTGTCTGCTAAGGACTAAGTGAAAGTTGAATTATACGCGATTGTCTAGACGACCTATTGTAAGAAAAACAAATTAATTTGCCTCTCTATTGCAAGCCCGTCGAAAAGTGCCGTACGAAAGAATTTATGCCCTCCATTGAATTATAGCACTAGTGCTGAAAATGAAAGTGAAAATTAACTAACGCGTTTTGGAGAAAAAATATTAATGTGTTTTGCTAAAAGTTTATTGGATATAGTTTTTTAGGTGTTTGTTAGGTGGGCTGTAAAATACTAAGTCTGGGTTTAATAGTTTCGGCCTTAAAAAGTAGAGGTGGATTAAACGATGAATGGGTGGTAAGTTTTAGAATAAAAAATGAAATTTATAGCGTAATATACTTACTAACCTTTACAAAGGGTTAGTGGTTTTTGAAAAAAACAAAGCAATATTTACACTAATTTAAGTATGATTAACTTTTTTGTCCCTACCTAAGTAGCCTACCTTTTAAATGTTGTAAAATCTATAACCCTCGCAATACCGGGTTTTAAGAACTGAATAAAATATCTTACTAATATTATAAATGTGAAAGTTTGGATGGATGTGGGTGTGGATGAATGTTTGTTACTCAATCACGCCGGAACGGCTGAACGGATCTGGATGAAATTTGGTACAAAGATAGATTACAGTCTGAAGTAGCGTATATATTATAGTGTACCGGTTTTATATCTCTGTTTAATGTTCCTTTAGGATGCTAAAACACTTTTCACGCGGGCGAAGCCGCCAGCAGAGGTTAGTAAATTTTATAGCTATAGAATTTATTTCTGTATAATCAACAATGTTTCATTTAAAGTTTTTATCATGAATGCCACTCAGTCTACGCCTGTCTGTCAAATAATTTCTTCTTTTAAATTCAATTAAGTGTTCAAATCCAGCCAGAACCTTTTTTTCTGCCAGCCAACAAGCTGTAAGTTTCCCTTCAGCAATCATCCGTCTCAGTACTTATAACATAGCAAAATTTTACTATAAATCAAATGGTTCCGAAACTAGACGTTTGAACTAAGTTTGACAAATACGCATCATTAGTTACGTCCCACGTTTAACAGATTGTTACTAATAAGTGCTTTTAAATTATTATTTTCTAGTCGTTTTATTTGTTTTTAAGATTTGTAGTGTAAAATGATTGTGAAAAGGAGAAAGGCTTATTTTAATACGAATTCATTCTTAGTCTACATAATTTTCGGAAATTTACACAGACATAGATGATAATACTTTAAGAATACGCAACGGAAGATAACAACATTTAAAAAATATATACCTATACTATTAAATAAACTTTAGGATATTTACTAGAACTAAACACTCTGAAGTCAATTACGGTAATAAGTGAGTCAACCATAGTAAAAGAATTAAAAAAAAAAAACTCCCATACCACGAAGAAAATGAAAAGCGTATGTAAGCTAATATTTTACGTAGGTCTTAGGTCAAGTTCGAAGATTTCATTACACATGAATTATTTGCAAAGACATATGAAAGGTCGAATTTGTAGATTTTATTGGTGAACTCAGAATGTAAATCACCTTACCAATCCCTCTTTCTTATTTACGATTAAAATAAACACGAACTTAAATACATAGCAAGTACTAAGAAAAGGTGAGGACATACTAGAGCTCCTCCATGTAATGTAACGTTCGTACGAATGTTACAATACATTTAGGCAAATGATTTGCTAAAAATAAAATAATCGTTTCCTTATAGTAAATGTTCAACCGTGAACAGGCAATAGTTACACGCACCAACAACAGCATTACAGCGTCAGCGACATACTTTCGGTCCACGCGCCGGCAACAACGGCACACCGTCAGCGCACGTAAAACCAACTTAACCTACGTTTGGTGTGGTTTGTATGATAAGTTAGGGCTAGGATAACTAGGGTTCTAGGTAATTTTTATAGGGCTAGGTTTGTAGTTAGTGAGGTCTTGGGTATCTCATAGGCACCAGGCTTAATTGGTGCAAACATAGCCATACTGTTTGCATTTGGAATAACGGCCATACTAAGCTGTGATTCCCGGTGCCTACAGTAAACTTACTAACATTTAGAAAAAAATAAATAATAATAAATTTATTTATATACATCGATTTAGAAAAAAAATCGACTATGTAGATTAAGCATCATTTATGTGACACTTTTGTATAAAGTGCAAAGGATTATGACGAGAAATTCTCATACCTTTCCGATTTGCTATCCATTGCGGTTTACCGTGCCTATAAAAAGTAAAACGCTTGTTCGTAGTTTTTAAAATCAAGAAGTGTAATCGATGAAGCTATAACAAGATATAGACAACAGAATTAGCAAACAACTCGTTTCGTCTTTTTGACTGACTGACTCTTTGACAGTTTAAAATAGTGACAGTTAATAATTTCATTGAAATAAATTCTTTAAGTTTGAAAACAAAGTTCGCTGTTTCTGTTACAATACAAGTACTCTAATGTGGCCTCACCTTAAAGTGTCTTCGCTCAGTATTTCAAAGTCTGTGTCGGTACGGCGACTTCTAATGTTTATCTGTTACGGTTCGTTGATTTTACTGCGAAAGTTACAGACCTTTTTAGTGGGGGTGACAGAAAAACTATGTATCTTCTTATATTTTAGTTTGGTATACTATGTAGTATTTTATCTTTTGAGAAGTGGTGCAGTTCTAGGATTAAGTGATATGGAGACTGAACAGGTCATTGACTCGTAATTTAAAATGAATTAAGCTAAATTTAATTCTTATTTAGCTAGATCAAGCGACATTAAATTCGGATTACACGTTCCGGAAGGATTCCGATCACATTCCTAAACAGGCCATGGATTAAAATCCTCAGGAGAAATGAAAGCGTGGCTGTTCCCGTCAAACCTGGCGGTGCACCTTATTGGCTGAAGCGACGAACAACGGAGTGACGGGGAGCGAGGTGAAGTGTGAAGCTCAAGACTGCTCGGGATGGAAGACTGAGCTGTGGACCCCTCTGCTATAGCTAGGGAACATAGGATCTTTGGTTGACTAAGTAAATGGTCAATCGTCGCATGGTTACCTTAAAACAGCTTGGTACCTTAGACTCTAGACAGTGTCATTCAATCAGCATCAGTGATTGACGGTGAAATATTTTCACTTTTATCTTGTGTTAATATTTATCTTCATCATCTACATCATATCAGCTGAAAGACGTCCACTGCTGGATATAGGCCTCCCCCAAGCGTCGCCACATTGATCAGTCCCGTGTGTCTCGCATCCAGCGTATCCCCGCAATCTTCACCAGGTCATCGGTCCACCTGGTGGGAGGCCTTCCAACGCAATGTCTTCCGGTACGCGGTTGCCACTCTAGGACCTTTCTACCCCATCCGTCATCCGTTTTGCAAGCAATGTGCCGTGCCCACTGCCACTTATGTTTGGCAATTCTTCAGGCTATGTCGGTAAACCTGGTTCTCTTGCGGATCTCTACATTTCTGACTCGATCACGCAAGGAAACTCTTAGCATAGTCCTCTCCATCGCCCTGTGGGTGACTGTAAGCTTTCTGATGAGGGCCATTGTGAGCGACCACGTCTAAGAAACATATGTCATCACTGACAACACACACTGATCACTGGTGACAACATTATAATCACTAAAATTCGCTTCTCTATAAATTCTCTCTCTTTTGAAATCCTAATTAAAATTCCTTTATTTCAAACCAGACCGTCTTCAAAATCTCCATAACAATAAACCTATTTAATAATACCGAAAAATATGTTTCTTGTGGCGCCTATAATAATTAATATTCGTCGTTAAAACTACACTTAACGCCACTTTTATGTCTTATTAAAGGGTTGTAAAATTTTATGTAGCGTTAGGACTTTCTTTAATTAAATACGTACCCTGAATAATCAAGGAGGTTTTATTTAATATTTTAATATGTTTTCAACGCGACATTACTTATTTCGTGTATGCGCGATATTAAATGATCTTTTACGGTCGTATTTTTTGTTTTAGGTGATAACTTTGCTTTGGGTATGATTTATTGGAATAGTTAATTGGGGTTTGAATTTATATTAATATAGAAGACTAAAGTAAAACTGAGCTTAGCAAAAATTTAATTACCTGATATTTTTTCCACTGCTGGGGTTCAGGTGGTGGAGAGGAAGTGGGCTGTAATCTACCACGCCAGCTCGATGTGGTTTGGTAGATATCACATGTCTTTGATATCCAAGAAAGGTACGTAAGCATAAAGCCTCAAGCGTAAACTCAGGCTTTCAAAGTTCCCACTGCTGGGACACAGGCCTACTTTCTATGAGATGGAATGGACCTTAATCCACCACGCGGCAAAATAGGTAAGTAAAACTTATCAAAAAACAATTCATATGAAAAACATATTTTGTAAATCTATTGGCTCGAAGCCAAACTTCAAGCTCAAGCATTGTAATTTCCAAAATAAATGACACCTCAATATAAATCTTTTTGCAACCTGACAGGCAGGACCTAAGTAATCAATTCTTTATCAAATATTTTTTCTCACTACAATCAAAAATATTTTACTCCTGCGTATTTTACTTGTCTGTGAAAAAAAGATATCTAGGCGTAAACTAAATATAAAAACACGAATAGAAAATAATAATATGTCGTTGGCGGGATTCTGATATCTATAAATTGTAATATTTGTCGAAAAATCTGAAATTGTAGCAACTCAAAGCTGGTATTGATATAAAATTTCAATATCAATTTCTTAACAGAATATCGGTGGAAAATCACGTTAAAGGAATACCTGAATCCTTAGGATTGTCACATACGAAGCAACTTTAGGCTTTGGTAAGGCAACTTATTTTAATAGATGTAGGATCTTACATTAGAATCATGCAAATTGCTACCACATTGAATTCAGGCAGCCAAGCCCATTATTCGAATGGTTTCCCCTTACCTATACTCTAAAATCGTATAAGATAAATGTTTCATACACCAGCTGAAAATTTTAAAATATTTTGGCAACCTCTGATCTCACATCTATCGAAGTTTACAGCAACTCTTGCGTCACAAAAAGTAGCCTCCTTCAGAATACCCCTTAGCAAAATTTCGCAATGTAACACAATATTTTTTCAGTACAAAAACTCCAAACTAGCGTAAGTGTTGATTTGCATGTTAACTTACTATTATGTAAGTACAGGTATGTTTAGTGGTGGCATTATGTAAACAGCTTCACGTATGTCGAAGTTTCAATTATTCATCAAGAACAGTTAGATAGTGCAGCCCTATTTGCATTATTTTGTATGCATTCATACATTTTTGCAGGTAAAAGGTAAAAAAGCGGTTGCCTTTTAAATATGGAAATGGCTTTGGTGCGGTGTGTTGAAGAATATGGCGGTGTTACTATTACACATTGTATTATTGAAGCTAAAGTTTCGCGCAAACGCAGCAACATTTTAAGTCACCGTCAAGTCGTCTGCTTTGGAGTTATGATTATCTACCTGTACTTGTCTCATGTTAGGAACTGGGGTCGAGTTAACACGTTCATTTCTTCCATTAAAATAAACAACAACAAAAAGGCAGAGAAATTTATAAATATTCATATATCAGGAAATTTACGTAATCATTTTCCTATAACATCAGTACATTACCATTTCAACTACATTTACATGGAAACGTATAGTTGGAATGGTAATGGATGGTATGATATTATGACCAATCAGTACCAAAAGCAACGATTTTCGTCAAGAAAAACGTGAAAAACCTACCCCTACATATAACTTCGGCCAAAGTGGCAGTGGGCTGGTAAATTTCAAGTGATTGCAGCATCCCCAACCATTGCGAGTATATTTATGGTGATCGTCGTCTGTCTCCCAAATCACTTATCGTTATTCAAGATTACTTCTTACACTGTCTCACTCTCAAATATAAAACTCTGGAAAGTGCTTCACCTTGCTTACGCCCCAATGTTAACGCAGTACTGGCCGTGCGCCCGCTCGAAGCCAAAATATCAATATTGAACCTCTTTATGAACAGTTGTTTTTGAAAAATATTATTTGATTTACAGTAATCAATTCTTTATCAAATATTTTTTCTCACTACAATCAAAAATATTTTACTCCTGCGTATTTTACTTGTCTGTGAAAAAAAGATATCTAGGCGTA
This sequence comes from Orthosia gracilis, assembly GCA_947562075.1. Taxonomy (NCBI): domain Eukaryota; kingdom Metazoa; phylum Arthropoda; class Insecta; order Lepidoptera; family Noctuidae; genus Orthosia; species Orthosia gracilis. The sequence goes on from OX387266.1 coordinate 35,005,817, forward strand.
AACTAAATATAAAAACACGAATAGAAAATAATAATATGTCGTTGGCGGGATTCTGATATCTATAAATTGTAATATTTGTCGAAAAATCTGAAATTGTAGCAACTCAAAGCTGGTATTGATATAAAATTTCAATATCAATTTCTTAACAGAATATCGGTGGAAAATCACGTTAAAGGAATACCTGAATCCTTAGGATTGTCACATACGAAGCAACTTTAGGCTTTGGTAAGGCAACTTATTTTAATAGATGTAGGATCTTACATTAGAATCATGCAAATTGCTACCACATTGAATTCAGGCAGCCAAGCCCATTATTCGAATGGTTTCCCCTTACCTATACTCTAAAATCGTATAAGATAAATGTTTCATACACCAGCTGAAAATTTTAAAATATTTTGGCAACCTCTGATCTCACATCTATCGAAGTTTACAGCAACTCTTGCGTCACAAAAAGTAGCCTCCTTCAGAATACCCCTTAGCAAAATTTCGCAATGTAACACAATATTTTTTCAGTACAAAAACTCCAAACTAGCGTAAGTGTTGATTTGCATGTTAACTTACTATTATGTAAGTACAGGTATGTTTAGTGGTGGCATTATGTAAACAGCTTCACGTATGTCGAAGTTTCAATTATTCATCAAGAACAGTTAGATAGTGCAGCCCTATTTGCATTATTTTGTATGCATTCATACATTTTTGCAGGTAAAAGGTAAAAAAGCGGTTGCCTTTTAAATATGGAAATGGCTTTGGTGCGGTGTGTTGAAGAATATGGCGGTGTTACTATTACACATTGTATTATTGAAGCTAAAGTTTCGCGCAAACGCAGCAACATTTTAAGTCACCGTCAAGTCGTCTGCTTTGGAGTTATGATTATCTACCTGTACTTGTCTCATGTTAGGAACTGGGGTCGAGTTAACACGTTCATTTCTTCCATTAAAATAAACAACAACAAAAAGGCAGAGAAATTTATAAATATTCATATATCAGGAAATTTACGTAATCATTTTCCTATAACATCAGTACATTACCATTTCAACTACATTTACATGGAAACGTATAGTTGGAATGGTAATGGATGGTATGATATTATGACCAATCAGTACCAAAAGCAACGATTTTCGTCAAGAAAAACGTGAAAAACCTACCCCTACATATAACTTCGGCCAAAGTGGCAGTGGGCTGGTAAATTTCAAGTGATTGCAGCATCCCCAACCATTGCGAGTATATTTATGGTGATCGTCGTCTGTCTCCCAAATCACTTATCGTTATTCAAGATTACTTTAGTGATGTTGACAACATAAGTTCCGTAATTGACTTAGAAGTTTCCGAGAAATATTTTTTGGGGTATCGTTTTTAGTCGTATTCATAAATGGTCGGCTTCATGCTTGTTGTTTTATCTGGGGTGGGTAAGATTATAAGGCACGCATTCGTGGAAACTTGACTCAGAGTTTATTGGTAACACGAGGTTAAATTGGCAATATTTCATACATAGTGGGTTCGGGTCGAAGACATGTGAGATTCACCAACCCGCACTGGGCCTGCGTGGTGGATTAAGGCCCATTACCTCTCTCACAGAGAGGATGCCTGTGTCCCAGCAGTGGGAACATTATAACGCTTATGATGATGGGCTCGGGTTAGCCATTAACTCGGAGTTAGTAGGATAACCCAGGGTGCTCCAGTTGTTCGCAGGAATTGAGGAGACGCCACCAACCGGTGGTCGTTAGGTGGCGTAGCAAGTTTTTTCCACTGTACACTTTCCGTTTGACATTCTCGCTGTTCTTTCTTTAACTGATGGACCTAAGATATTAAGAAATAGTATTTATTTCATGTTATGCTCATACAATCACAACAAGACAGGTGGAATTCAACCCATATTTGTGACAACCAAGAAAATGTCAAAGATATCATGGTGTCTACAGAGTGTTAGAAAAGTGATCTATGTTCCTTTTTACAACACTTATGTTTTACAAATAATTCTATATTTTATCAAATAGAAGCGTATAAAAGTAACTAACATTTTTAAATAAAACATCGTAGCAAAATTAGCCCGATAGTGTTCTACACTAAATAAAAACTCAAAATACTTAAAGAAAACTAATCCACACTTATTTTTAATTAAACTATAAAATCTGTTAGACGCGTCACTTAGCAAAAAGGTTTGTTTCGACAGTTTCTTCTGGCTCAAAGTGTACTTGTTCATTAACACTAAACTGCTCGCGGCTCGATCACGTACAGAACAGATTTGAACAGCTGCCACGGGTTAAGAAATTGTACTAGGAGAAAATATTCTTGAGGAGGTTGCTCTGAAATAATTTGTTGGTGTAAGAAATATTTAGATACTTATACTCAAACCCGGTTTCTGGAGAGTAACTATCGACGGGACGAAAATAACACGCAAGTCAAGTGAAGCGATTAACTGTTGAAAGTTCATTCAACCAAGCACAACAGCTAACAAGATATTTAGTTCCTTGGTGTTTGGATTTGGTTTGGTTATAGTGCCTAGAGGTATTCTAAAATAATAGGTTTCAACATTAACTTAAGAGTGAATTTGCGATAAAGGTACTTAAAACTGTGAGTGCTTATTCTGTTTGATGCACTCACTTGAGTGAGAATTTAAGAGAATAGCACTACGAAAAATACTGTGTTGTCTTTAAAATAAAAACCTTTCAATTTACCAAATTGCATAGAACAGCTACTCTGAAAAAGACGCCGCCTCCGATTAAGCAAAGGCACTTTAGACACATAAAACACTCAAACACTTGCATCAACAGAAAAAAAAAACCTTTTAAATTAAACTAAAATCCAACTGAACGACTACAAAATGTTCAGTTACGACTCAACTACCGGACACCATCTCTCAAAGTATCGTTTGATAGTCGTAAAAACATCCCTTAACGGTCGTCCGATCTCACTCGCCTTAAGGCTGCGAGCGGAGACGAGCGGAAAGGAGCGTAGCGGAGATATTATTAATAAAAGTGTGCCTGTAGTATGTGCCTGTGATTTTAAAGGAAGTATGCACAGCCATTAAAAGAAGCGCTCTTCATGTCATCGGATGGCAAGTGTTTACCGCCGTCTAAGGATAGGGTAAGACCAGGAAAGTTGCCCCAGGGGCTTAGTTGCCCTGATTGTAATTACTCTAGTTTCGTGGATGCATCGCATGCTATTTTATTAATCTTTCGAAAGATTCTTCGACTATCAATAAGTTGACCGTATCTCATGTCTCTCTGCGCTTGCATGGGAAGGCAAAATACGATCAAAGTTTTTGCGGGATATAGCCCAAAATATAGACGTCTGCAAAAATCGCTAATACTTAAAGATAATGTTTTATACTTTTCATAAATTTGAAGACAAAAAACTAAAGTACCGGTCAGTATTACAAATAATAAAAAGTGTGCCAGATATCCGGCATTTACCCAATTACCGGAATTATCGCAGATGCTTTGACATCCCTCACTTTAAAAACTTTGTCCCTTTTGCTTCGCGCCCAACTGGAACACTTAAAGCCACTGTCTTTCGCTTTTTATCGCTTACTCGCTCCGCTCATTTCAACGGACACCCTTAACCCCACCCACCCTGTGCTCCAGCGTTTTATGCCCTGTTCGTCTTAACCCCAATAATAAAATGCGGGTTGTAAATAGATAATAAGGGTGAAATACGCGTAGAAACCATTAAAGGCGCCATCACAGTACTTTAACTGTCCCTATCTGAACGCACTAATCGACGGCGTGTACTATTTTAATAAAGGTTTTATTGCACGATATGTATCATTCCGTTGTGGTTTATGGACGAGGAAAAGAGTGTATTCGACATAAACCATACAGAGTAGTGTAGTGAGAATTTTGGTTTGATTTTTCAGGCGGTGGAAAGCGTTTCATATTTTTCATGGATTGGTCCCGGTAATACCTCCCGGTAATACCGGGATAAAGTATTAATAAAAAATAAAATGACGAGGAAAATAGTGCATGTCTAAACTTGAATCCAATATAGTGAAAATGTAAAGTTATTTGTTTGTAAAAAGCATTCTCTGAAATTTTTCCGATAACGAGATTCTTATGCAGATTGAAAACTATATAATCACTGAGAGTCAATGGTTACCTACTTTTTATTCTGGATAAAAAAAAAGATTGCTATGGGACCCGTTCCACAGGGGAATAAAGACTCAACAATAATTATAATTTTATAATAATCTTATGAGGGAATAACTACTCGTAATAAAGCAAATTGTATCATATCATCAGTAAACACAATATCTATAAAATAAGTGCATCATGGATCACATTGGCACTTACCGTCAGACAGATCGTGATGCTTTTAACATAAAATACGATCCATGAATAATATGTTCAATATTTCATTAGCATCATGATTCATGATCCTACCTACCTTCATAGCATACTGAATAGTTTCCATTCGCCATTTTTGATGACTGTGGATCAACATACAGAAAAATGCATTCAATGATTTCAATCCAATTTTTTATTTGTGTTGAAACAATAACGTTATTTCAAATTGTTTTCAATCATTCATTCGTTCAAATATTATCGAAAGTTTTCCGTTATGCCGATCGCTATTTTAGCATGGTTACGAGCAATATAAAGTGATATTTATTGCTATGGATCGTACGATATAACATCAATTTATTCGACTTTCCTTGTGATTGCATATCCCCATATTTGCTTGGATTCAATTTCTATTTCAAATTGCTTTGGTCTAGATTTTTTTTGCAATATACGCAAAGTTAAGGTTTAATCTGAATGACAAACCAATTCTTATTCCATAGTTTTATTATTTTTTCTTTTGAGTACATTTTTTTTTCAGAGAGATTTTTTTGCTTACCTTTAGGTAATATAGTGTTCAAATGGGAATATCATCATCAGCATCCTCAGCCTATAGCAGTCCACTGCTGGATAGGCCTCTCCAATTGCACGGCATTTGGTTCGATTTTCGGAAACTGTCATCCAGCTGCTCCCAGCCACCCTGCGAAGGTCGTCGCTCCACCTATCCTGAGGGCGTCCTACTTTACGTTCAACGTAACGTTGTACGTCAAATGAGAATATTCCAATAATAATTGAAAAAACCAAAAGTTTTATTAAAAACTGTAATCCTACTACGTTTTTTTTGTCCTATATTACCCGGGCCTTAATAACGAATCGATTGACACCTTCTTCATCAGAATCGGATGTATAGATTAGGCGCTACGGAGGAACATATGTCAATACAATTCTATCTAATTCTTACACTGTCTCACTCTCAAATATAAAACTCTGGAAAGTGCTTCACCTTGCTTACGCCCCAATGTTAACGCAGTACTGGCCGTGCGCCCGCTCGAAGCCAAAATATCAATATTGAACCTCTTTATGAACAGTTGTTTTTGAAAAATATTATTTGATTTACATATGCTATTTCAGTTATGAAGAAATTCCAGCCATCATTTTTTTTGTGTAAAAATATTTTTAAACATCCAAGTCCTTTTGGAGGAGTATCCAAAAGTTGCGAAAAATATCGTGTTGCTAATTATTTTTTTAAAGCAATACTATTTGTTATACGACAAAACCATGTTTAAAAAATAATGTACATGAAACAATAATAAATATATATTTTTTTCAAACCTTTTAACCTAGCCGTTACTAAAGAGTATGTTTTAGAAAGCACCAAAGCGGGCGTAGGCCCTTAAGCATAGAATCCGGCACTATTATTTGTCCTCTCAAACAAAGCTCGGTCTTACATAGTTACTATATTTAAATTTCAGTTTCTTGTAGAATTTGGTATTTATTATAATATTTATTAGTCTATTGTTTTTGAAATTATTTATGGTTTTTATTAGTTAGGTAGTTAATTAATATCCAACTTTAATAATAGTTCATATTTTTTTTATTTTGTGCACCTACCACCGTTGTGTCCATTGTTACCCAAAGGTTGACTGGTAGAGAATGCCTTGCTGTGTAAGTCCGTCTATGTATCACTATTGTAAATTTCTACACAATAAATACAAACATACATACATAGACTGCTAAAATATGAACCCTTCCTTTTGGCTTCGCCATAGTCGGGAAAAAAGACCCTATGGAAACAGGCCCTGACAAAACTTGAAGAGCCAAATTTCAGTTTTCCACGCAGGTCTTCCTGTTTCAAGTCCTTGGACTATGTTGCGTTTGCAAAAGAAAATTTTAGAAAATTTTCCTTCGATCAAAAAATACTGCGGTCAAGTATACTTCACCTCCTGAAACAAAGAGCATTTATACTTCTTATTTCTTGTCGATTACCTCAAACAATAGTTTCAACCATTCAAATTTTGTCCGACAAGTATGTAGCTACTAAAAACCACACCCATTTCCACGACAATCATACAACCTAATGAATTTTCTTAATTCACTTACAAAGACATTTGAGTAACTATGAGGGCCACACAACATCATCTAATAATGTGGAAAAAATAGTGTCTGTGCGATTACAATGCGAGACTCGTGTCGGGTAATCTAGTTAGTGCGGTTGCCCGGCGTCGCTCATTACAGCAGAGCGCGCGACCACGTACGAGGAATGTGGATGTAGAGAGACTGGAAGTACCTGTTTAAATATTGAAATGTTACCCATCAACGACTAAAGGTAGAATTCGTAGCCGACTGCAGACAGCAGTAGCAGACGACGTGACATTGCGAGATGTCGCAGCGACACATCGTAACGTCTGTTACTGCAATCATGAATCCAAACCCGACTGCAGACGGCAGCAGACGGTAGCGCCGTATTCCTATAGGTTCTGAGTATTCCGTGAGACAAGATGTCTGACTACACTCACTCACTAATGGTCAGTACTGATCTGCGGTCGGGCGACACGTCGTCCACGATCGTGCGACGCGTAGTCGCTAGCTGTGAAAGGTATTTCATAGAAATACATAGAAACCAGTAGTTTCGCAGTGACATGTCGTCTGCTGCTGCTGTCTGCATTCGGCTACAAAAAAGTACCTTTAAACAAGAAAATCAACACTCAACCCCATCGACATCCAGTTCGAGTGCCGATTACATATATTTCTGGCGTGACTGGCGTAGCCATCTACTGAACCCAACAATACAAATTTAGTTTTCGATAGCGTATGCGAAAATGAAAATTGTTTTTCATACAGACTTTTCACGGTTTAAGTTAAATCTTTTATTACTTGAGTAGTGACAGGCAAAATTGACATTTTCCAGACATAAAAATAGAACCAGAATGGTCACCGATAACCAGACCGAAAGAGATAAATTTTAATAATTATATTGAGAGATATAGAAGAGAATTATCATTCTTGTTGGTCTATAAGAGACTTCTATAAAAATAAAATCTTCTAATTCTTAATATAAGTGATAATTCTCATGATTTTCCTTTCATGAAGAAACCTTGTTGAATGATGAAGATCTGGCGCTTGCAAAAACCTAGACACAATTAAACACTAAATTAACACCAGAGGCCTTAGTGCGCGTTCACGCTCAATCGCGTTAACGCAAACATCAATTTGTATTAAAACTGGATAAGCGCCGTCTGGTGACCAGACCTTTCTTGTATACATTTTGACATAAGAGATCGTTTACTGTATCACGAATGAGTACGTTAAAAAACTCGGAATAAGCACACAGATCTTGAGTCACATCCAGTACTCTGTACGAATATATCATCGTTGCAATGTCTTCATACCGCGTCAGCAGTTTTGGCGAATGCAGGATAATTTCGATCGCCTTCCGAACGCTTCGCCTTCTGAACGGTTCGCCCGTGTAAACTTGTTACCACACATGATACGGATTCCGTCATTTAATTTTTCCAATTGAGAAACATTGTACCGAATAACGTGTTCATCTGTTCATTTCTTGCGCAATTTATTTAGTTACAGGAAGAAATTGCTTACATGTGGAAAAAGATTTTATTCTTGCTCAGTGAAGAATAAGAAACATAGTTTCCAAGAAGACGCAGTCAACTGCATTACCATTAAAAAATTCGATACTCAAAATATGTAGTGTGTTGTAACTATAAAAAATCTTAATGATTACTCAATTGAAATTTAAGACAAATATACTTAGACACAGTTGGGATTAGGTTAGGCTGATAATGATGACATTGTAGGTACAAACGATTACATCAGTCACGTCAAAAAAATATAATTTATAGAAATCATGGGACACCGGTCCTAAACGTCTCATCAACACCGACGCGTCTCAGTCATTCACATAGAATCAGTGACTGATCGTGACTTGACCGTGACGTAACTGATGTGTGTGTAAGATCCTTAAATGGAATGGACCCCAGCACAGTTGAGAATAGAAAAGGCTGATAATAATCATATATGATGGAAAAGGCGGGCGAAACAAATGATTTCTCATTCATCTGCAAGAAATCTGATTGTTTCCTCAGCCAAAAGACGACACTACACAGATAATATATCCCACTAATAGTCCCAAAAACTCCGGGCAACTCAAATGACAAATTAGCAAGCCTGTCAAAACGCGTATCCATTATAATGGCATTTCCCGAAGCCGTCGGAAACAAATAAATCTGCACAATAACATAACATGTCAGTGGAATAAATGTAACGTCAATCCGTGGCCATTTGTCGTCGTTAAATCTTTGTGAGTGACCCACGGGTCGAACGGTTGGTTAACATTTGGAGAGAGTTTGAACCGTCTTCAGATTTGCGAAAGGCAAGTGAGAAGGGACGCGTGTACCTATTATTCAGTTATGCATGATCAGTAACGGACTCTGTAGAATAAGCATGGGTATTTATTTAAGTGAATGTTGGAAAAATGCTGATGAAGGACGGTACAATTCTAAGAATTGGCATTCCCTCTAGTCATTCTAAAGGTATCAGAAAACTGATCTGTTAATTAAAAACGGCAAATTACCTACTTAGTTGTTTGATTCAAAATGAATAAGAATTCATAAACAATCCCCAGCTTAACCTAATGACATAGGGATGGCGATGCGATTTTCTTTCATTCATCTTTATTAGCCCCAATTATAATTAAATAAAAATTGAGACCAATATTTGTGTGAACATTGGCCACACTTCCTCCCCGTAATAACCCAACCATAAGCCTAACATCCAAGTGCAAGAAGGGGAAAAGACAAAAACTTAATGACAAGTGGACAATGAAAGAGATTCGAGACGCTTGTCGCCACGAGATTGTCAGGAAACGTCGCGAAACAGGGGGCTCCGACAACTTTATATAATCCTTAATAGAAACAAGGTTTCCTTTTTAACAAAGGAGAAAAAAAAAGGGAATTGTTTTCCTCACAAGTTATTGTTATTGTTTTTTTTTGTAGATAATTTGTCATATACCATTTTTTGTTACGTCGATATAAGAAAAGTTAAGTAGCATAATAGCTTGCAACACTGTATTTAGGCTACAGTCTTCTAATTAATAAGTAATATAACTATTAGTTGACCAGCTTACCAAACTATGTAGTAGAAAGCTAATGGCCTGAGTCAGTAACTTACCATCAGATTTCCGATACAAAATTCAAACAATATTCAAGTAGCGACCACCAAGGTCAAACCAAGAATTTAAACTGAAACTTCCTTTGCTGTACAAAGAAACGCTAAAAATGAAAATATAAGCACTAACACGAAAATTTCAGACCCAATCAATATCGAAGCACACCTAAAATAAACCAAAAACGAAAAACTCTTTTAGAAAAGGTAAATGGAAACCCCGGACTTGTCCGAAGAGGATTATTTCAGACAATCTATTTGCTCGGCAACCTAAGAGGAGGCCCTCAAGAAAATCAAATCAGACAATCAAGTGGAAAAATCTATGTTCGTTGAACAAACAATCAGCTTTAGTTACTGTGGGCAGAGTGACGTAGGACCCTCACCTACCATTTATTTGATCTACTCTTCAATCTCCTGGGAGCCTGGTACCTATTTGTTTTAATGCTTTATTGCTAAGTAATGTGTGCATAGGTCAACCCTCTAAAAATTTCGAGATGTTGACCAAAATATTTTTTAATCGAGGTCGGGTATGCGTATTTTAAAGTTGATTTATTTGAACAGTCGTTGATTCGGTCCGGGTTTTTGATAGTCATTTAATTTAAATTGTAATTTGCCTTCCATTTATGTTAACATAATGTATTAAGTATATTGCATGTTAATGTATTTCTGGGAAGTACCTACTACATCGGCTTTTTTGTAAACTTTTGAATAAAGGTCGATTACTTATACTTCTTTAAAGATAGCTTGATCTCTGCGATAGCTGTCAGTATCAATACAGTAACCTTGACAGGCAAACAATAACGTAACAATAACGTATACGTCAGTTTGACACATGTCGCAGAGAACAAGCTATTTTTTACGAAGTTTAGATAGAGGAAATAAGATAATAATCTTTATAATATGAATACCTACCTATCTAATATTATCTGTTACCTTGAGCTAGGCCATGACTGAAGTTGATTGCAGATTATGTAGGTTAGGATTTTTTTGCGAAAGAAATCATCGAACTGGCTTTCATCAAATTCACATTTAAATCAATTTATTGCACCAATATCCGGCAGATCATTGTTATTATAATCACATCAATAAATAAACCATTAATATATTTCATTACTTTCCCCACAATAAATTAAACGCAGTCGTAAAACCAAAAACCCCATTGTGTCCAGTAATTTATGCACCGTTGGCAACACAGAAAACTTGTCCATCCCGGGAGAGGGTAACCCTGGTAAAAAGGTGTCAATTTTTGAAAGATTGGGCCTTGTCATGAATATTATATGAACGAATCGAGTTAAGGGTATTTTGCGATAATGTTCGATTTCGGTGGATACTGTCAGCCTATGTCATTTCGTGAGGATTTGGCCTTTGTTAAAAGTAACACGTAGTATGTCAGGGGGGTCTATCGTGTGTGAAATTTGCTGCTGAAAGCCCAGTTATGTTAACGTGATGTAGAGGGATGGGCTCACGGATTTGTGTGTGAGATTTATGTTTGATAATTTTGCTATCTATATGCCTACGAAGCTTTGAACTTTGTCAAGTTATGCTTAGCTACGGGAGTGATCGGGATGAATATGTGCTAAAGTTCATCGTTAAATTAAGCACTGAGCCAAATTACGAACTACCAGAATTACTTGGTTATGCTTTGAAACATGCTGGTTCTGCTCCGAAGGAAAATCTTTAGTGAAGAAAAAATCAAATTTGTTAATTTATATACCTATTCATAGTTACAGTATTCCTTTTTTTTGTTTGAGAAATTGATTCGCACACTTAGTACGTTTTTGTTGAATTAAGTATTTTACCTATGCTTGCAATATTTGTAAATATGTGAGAACCATGTTCCTATTTATCAAATTAATGAATTTACCTGTTAATGATTTATACCTATACGTAGTATAGTATATAGTGCTATTCTGGGTGCATCGTCCTCACTTAAATGAATTTATTAATGTATGTACTTATGTAAATATTGTAAACCACTTATTTTTTAAAAGAGTAAGTATGGAAGTTTCTTGTCCGTTCTTCTCCATAACAAGCTACTTTTCCGTATGGACGGTAGAATCGATTATTATTTCATGTAAATTTTAATTGTTGACTACTTAAATCTGGATTTATTTCTATGAACTCTATACGCCAGTACCTATTAGTGGTAAAACTACCAATATTAACGTGAATGTGCTTTGATTCGCCCTGTGAATGAAAATGCTTCAAACATTCCAACACGAATATTTCAAGATCTTTCCTGTCCTGTAGTGACCGAAGCTTTCCATCAAGGGGCGATTTTATTATTCAGCGAAAACACATAAAGCGTTAACATCCCTATGTCTGCAGTTTTGTAAAAACTAGCAACAAATGTAATAAATAATAAATTTTACGCGTTAACAGTTCGACAGTAGATATTCGAACGGAAATCGTAAGCTATCATAAAAAATAAGTCGCCCCCGCGCTAGTCGAGTGACAGATCTTGTTTCTGATATATTACCATGGAGCTATTTTTATTTTCATACCTGTCAAAATGCATCCTCTCAATATGTCTAGATCTCAATTGAAAGAAAAGCTATCGTACCTACATAAATTTTCTTTATTTTTTTCCTTCTACTTGGTATCAAAATAATTTCTTGGTATCAGAAAGTCGTGCATTGAACTAAACATTGGCTACCTGAAAGTGCCCCTCATCGTCAATTTAAATAAGAAATACTAAGAACCGTACACTATAAGTATCGTGATAATTTTCCTAAGCAAAACCATTGTGGGTATACTATATACTACGTAATATTTTCTCATGAAACTCATGACGGCAAGTAATAAAATTCTACCTAACTAATATTTCCAGGACCCTCGTTTGAAAGCTTTTACTCAAGTATAACTAATTAATTAGCTGAACGAAGACGAATTTGACGCACACTTAATTAAATAAATATTATTAATGAATCCTGCGACAGAACTAATTCAATTAGACATATTTATAAAACAAGCGGAGACGAAGAAATCATTAGTATATTTCACAGAATCTAATTTTAATATTGCAAACAATCATTGTTGTATTTGAATATTCCATGTTCGTTAGGAACGATTCTCTATTGTCTTTAAATATTATATTTTTAATATTTCTTATTAAATTAGGATCTTTTGAAAGCTTGATTTTGATAATGAACTTTAACAATTCAGTTTTCATATGCAGATGTGAGATTTTTCAGTTATTAAGAATGTAAAAGAAGCAATTATTTCAGAAATGCTTACTTAACATACTGTAATTGAAATTTCATTAAAATAGAAAGTGAATTTGTTTGGAATTTATCGAAATACTTGCCTATTTTATCATCGATAATTTAAATTATTACTTAATTATTAATGCTTTAGATTGAAACCTGAGAATTCTAGATTATTATTAAAAATAACCCATATTCTTGGTATTTTATTGAAATATTTATAAATATGCCATTCAACTAACAAACCCATCATGTAACGAAAGCTTAAAAAAACGTACAAAAATACTTTACAATTTTGCCGTCGTCGACACTCCAATTTCGTTTTGCTTGCCCAATTTTTATTAGCCATCACTCGCAAGCAAGTCAATTTTAAGTTGTTTTCGTGTCGTATCCGAACGAATAATGCTTATGTCAAACACAACGTTTTGGCGCCAACAAAGATGGCTGCCGAGTGAAACGTCAAACTGCAACGATTACACTTGGATGTTTTGTATTGTTGTAAAAATATGTAATCTGGATTTTTCATATTGCTGTAGAATTGGATTCTGAATTTCTATTGTATGTTTTTTTGGAATGTCGAATTGAGTTTCTTAACAATGGCTGTGTATCACGTTTTAAAATAGAGTGTATTTTTAAGTAAGAAAAAAAATCTTGAATAACAAACCTGTAGTTTAAATCATATTTACTTGATTACTGAGGTATTGTTTTTCAATTCACTTTCACGGCATTTAAAGGTATTTTAACAATTATTTTTTTCCAGAGTCTCTCTTGAGTCAAGTCTACGTTACGTTACCTACCTATTACAGAACGGTAAAAACCCGCTCACATCGTTTTCACATGAATAAAATAGCACCCAAAGCACACCTACCTACCTATTTATTATTCAATTCCGAATATCGACACGTTGACAAACCACAAATGAATTCCCTTTTATGTCGTTAAGGCAACAGGAGTGAAATGGGAAATCATGTTAGGCTACGGCCTCCCACTTGAAATTCATTAAAACCTGTTCTTAGTCAAATGTAATAATTTATTTAAGCAACAAAAATCCCCGAAAGTAATATCCATTGAAGCATATTTAACGCAAAAGCGGAGATGAGCAATAGTGATGGGGGAATACGATTTTTGTGAGTAATGTGACTACAACGTAGCCATTAATTTATGAAGCGTGTTAAATCGATTATCTTTACAAGTAGATTGGGCCAATGGAGATTATCCTACTATTTTCTTTTTCAGCAAATATAAAAGTCACTCAAAATACTGAATACAAACTCGAGTGACTATTGTCACTCAAGGTTGTAATTTTAATCTGAAAGTCATTTTTTTTTATTTTTTTTTTATTTAAAGAGAGATTTTATTTAAGTAGCCTTGTTGGTTAAGTGGTTATTTATTTATTTATCATCAGCAGCCTTATAATTTTCCCACTACTGGGACACAGGCATCCTCTCTGTGAGAGAAGTAATGGGCCTTAATCCACCACGCGGGCCCAGTGCGGATTGATGTATGTCACACGTCTTCGAATTTTTGGTTCTAGGACATGCTGGTTTCCTCACGATGTTTTCTGTCAACATTTTTAAGAGCAGTGGTGATGAAATAATTTACACAAAGTAAAGCGCCTGCCTGGGTTCGAACTCATGATCAAACGTAAGTCGGGGCCGTTACCACTGGGCCACAACTGCTCTCAAAATTATTTTTATTATACATCAGATATATTATATTATATATTATATTCTCTATTTATTTATAGATACACTTTATTATACACCAGAATAAACAGGAACAAAAGAAATTTGAAACTAAAAACATACAACGGACGGCCTTATCGCATTCCACGGCCGTTGGACAGGCATGTGAGGGTCAAAACTTGCAACTGAATTTTGAAACATTAATCCCCAACTCACTGGCAAATACATTTGGTTTGGATGACAATGCACTATGAACTATAAAAAGCTTATTTAAAAAAAAGTTTTCTTTATTGAAAAAATATATTAATTCTAAAATTACTATAAAAGACACTGCCCTGTTAATTTGGCTTGCCACAAAAAAATAAATAAAAGAAGTTCACTTTTAAAAATAAAACATCGATAAAATGCACCACTGTCTAAGTATCTAACCCCTCACTAAAAAGCCAAGGCTCACAGTACCGTATTTATCATATAAATAATTCAGAATATCTTTCCGCGCATTATGTCATTTACGGCGTTACCTTTTACAAGAGTATTTACACAAAAGAAGAGAGAATCAAAAATGATAATTACATGCAAATCTGGGGATCGTTCGAGGGCACTTCTCTTTAAAATGTCTGCCTCTATTTGATGTTTAGGAAGATTCTTTTTTAGATCCTTAAAACGGTTGAGTGGTGTAATGACAAGCTTGAATGAGCTGTTAGCTGCGTTTAATATTTATGTCTGTTAATGCAGTTCAAATAATCCCTTGTACTTTGTTTTTGGACAAAGACTTTTTATGCTCAGACAACCATGTTTGAGTTGGTACGTAAGCAACACGAAAGATAAGCGATAACAAGACTCAAAAAAAACATATGTATGCTGAAAAACATTTAAGCCTCTTAAGAGTTTTAAATAATTCTACTTGTCTGTAAAATAAAATCTTCAATTCAGTCATTCACACGCGCAACAAACGCTTCTTGTATAAACGGGAGTCATTTGTCATTTTTACCGATGTGCAATTCTATCAGACACACATCTTGTAGCTTAACTTAAGGTGAAGTACCTACTGTTTATAGTATGTAAAACAACAACAAACCGCCTAAAACATTGTATATTCAAACATTGTTGCTCCAAGATTCCTATTCAAGCGCATCTTCGGTCCAAAAAACAAAATAAAAATTCACTGTGACATCAAGTATTCCTGGAACGAACGGTCTTCGTTAGACCCGACCCATACCTGCACTGCATATGTTACCATGCACAGTTCGCGAACTAAAATCGCATTGTTTATTCGTTACAGGTTGACGTATAGGGACGACAAATCGAATTTCCCTTTGATTTTTCGATACAAGTTTGAAAGAAAAACAAGAAAAGCGGATAAGTATATATAGTATAGCAAAGCACGTGAATAGTTTTAAGGAATCTTGGGTAGGATTTTCTGTTTTTACTCTGAATTGTTTTTTATCCATCTATCAAGTTAAAAACTTAACAAAACACTACAAACTGAAAATAACTGTCTTTTACGAAGTCGGTGTCTTTGGTGCCTATTGATTTCCTTTTTTCGACATCGACTTCGGAAAATAAAGTTGTTTTTCGCTTTGTAGTGTTTTGTTTTGGAAGTCGGTTTGATTTTTTTGTTAAAATATTTTTATTTATCTCTTTTTAGGTTTGGTAGGTACCTCCAATTACCATGAAAATAGCCAAAGTACATCTCATGACGATTCCAATAAGCCAAAACACGACTGCAATACATTGTTTAATTTCGGAGTTCCAGTGCCTACCTTCCGGCTTCATCAACAGATTAGTTAGATGGTTCCATTTTCATCAGTAGGTACCATTTCTTTAAAAGTATTTGATTCATCTTAGTTTGTCAACTATTCGAGATATACCAATATATATATATATATATACTCGTGACTTATCATTAAGGAGTTCCAGTGGCCGTCTATGATCTTCTTCATCAGTTCCACTTTGCCAAATGATACTTTCTGATTGCAAATAATTGCATTATTGATGAAAATACCAAAATCGCTATACGTATGCCTATAATATTTAAGGAGTTCCCTTGATTTCTCCAGGATCCCATCATTAGATCCTGACCTGGTGACTATGGGACCACCTGGGAAGTTAACCCTTTCAAACAAGAATTTTCCAAATCGGTCCACGCGTCTTTGAGTAATCGGGGTATATATACATTTAAAAAAAATCTCCTTTTTTTGAAGTCGGTTAATTACTACAAAAGAAAAAGCATCAAGTAAAGAATTATAAAGCGCAGGCTACAAAATCTGGAAGGAGGCATTTTCCCAGAAGTGGGACAGAAAAAGCTAGCAAAAATTTCCTACATAGTCCTTAGGAAAAGTATTGCTTGCTGATTAATTTGCGAACAAGTTACTGGCGTGATCGAAGTAAAAATAAAGCTAACTTTTCTCTAACATCACATTTTAAGGGTGTCCGTAGCCAATAAGGCGTCCGTCCGTCCGCTGCTTAGCTCAGAGACTCTTAGTACTAGAAAGCTATAATTTGGCATGGATATACATATTAATCACGGTGACAAAGTGGTAAAATAAAAACAAAACAATTTTTTTAGGGTACCTCTTGTACCTACACGTAAAGTGGGGATGTTTTTCTCGTTTTTCTCATGGTGTCTTTGGATAAGCCTTTCAAATATATTATGGGTCTGTAAAAACAAATCTTCGATTCAGAGATCCGTTTGCATAATATTAAGCTAATTTTTGTGGGAGTCAAGTCAAAGTAAATGTTGCGTTAAATGAATGTTAATGTAAAAAAAATCACGGCAATAATATATATATCGAAATTAAAACGTAAACTATCACAGCCACTTAGCTGTGATACCTAGTTTTAGTTTTAATTTAGGCTTACAAGTTTACGAAAAATAGTTGACCAACTTATAAAATGTACTTGGAAAATTCAAAATTTTTGAATTGCTAATAATGCTTTTTTTGATGTTTGGGGAGTTTTCGAACGGCAAAATTAATTTTGTCCTTACGTTAGAGCAATGTTCGGTGCTTCCATCGTTTATGAACGTTAGCAATGTTACCTATTTATTTCGGTGCATGTAGCTGTTTATACGGAACCCTCCGTGCGCGAGTCAGTCTAGCACTTGGCCGGTTTTTTTTTATAACAGGCGATCAATTTATCATAATGCAGCACAAACAGTCTGGAGTTACAGCTGCATCGTATCACCAAACGTGCTAGAAGGTATGGTAATCCTGTAAACATTTTTGTTCAAGCAGCAAGCTAACCTCTGTATTAAAACCCGGCTCACATTTTATTCTATCACCAAAGACTATTAATTCTCCACCCGATAATCACTCCTGAACATCTTAATCACTCACTTTACCATCACCAATCTAATATTTTCCCCTGAATAATGCCAAAAAGCACCATAAATAACTTCAAATGTCCCCATAAATACATATTAACGAGAGAATAAGACAAAGGAGGTTTAACGACTCAACCCTTTCGCCTTAACTAATGTATTTCATTACAATAATTGCTTGAACCACAGGAGTGACCTCTTGGAAGACGAAGTTCGTTTTCAAGTAATTAATATTCCTATTATTAAGATTGTGTGTTAATAATTTAAATGACTTTTGATTATGATTGTTGAGTCTATTTGTTTTTAGCAAGTGTGTGCAATAGTGGAATGCATTGGCATTTTAAGTTTCATGTTATCCGATGACCTAAGAACTTTCGTGTGGGAGTCACATAAAAACTGAAATCGGCTTTTCAGGTAAAGAGGCGTAGACGGGAAAATAGTATTTTATACAGGACGGAAAGAATATGAGCATTCCGGCGAAGGCGAATTGGCAACCACTTGAGTTTTTTGCGGAATTCAGAAACATGGTCATATTTGCGCAAACCAAATATGAACCTTATACAAAAATTTTGAAGTCGCTCAAGTTTATCAAGTTGTACTTCAGCGAGGTCAAGAACTACTTTCATTATGGGTACATCACTTCAACCGAAAGACGTCCATTAATGGACATAGGCCTCCTCCAAGGGTCGCCACACTGATCGATCCATTACGTTTCGCATGCACCGGACTCCCGCAGCCTTGACCAGGTCGTCGCTACACCTACAGAGAGGCCTTCGAGAGCTGCGTGTTCCAGTACGCGGTCACCACTCCAGAACTTTTCGGCCCTAACGGCCATCTGTTCTGCGTGCAATTGTCCTACGCACTGCCACTTAAGTTTGGCTATTCTTCGGGCTATGTCGGTAACCTTGTTTCTCTTGGGGATGTCTTCATTTCTGATTCGATCAAAATTCACACAAGTCTTAAGTAGAAGTAATCCTAATGAGACGATTAGTTGCTTTAATCTAAAATCTAACTATGTAAAAGACGCTGATATAGCAGGATTTTTTTTAGCCTGTATTAGTGCTCGGCTGATGACTTTAGGCTGTTCCCTAAGCATATCGAACTAAAACATAAATTTAGAAATATGGGCGTACTTTATGAACATTTGTCTTCTGTATTTTTTAATTTCTTTGTTCTTCCAATCTCAACTTAAAATAGTTGATAAAATTCTATAAAAAGCAGTTTGACCAGCCAACTGAACCAACGACCTTATATACATATAACCTTTACCTAATTTACCTTTGACGTGTTTCGGGGAGTACTGCAGAATAAACCACCATTAAACTGGTATTTTGCGCTTTATTATTCCCGAACCGATCTTACATTACATTGGCATACACCTAATTCGCGTTGAATAAGTGTTTTGTGGTATACACCTAATTCTTCGGGAAATTTATGTATTAAAAGGTCTGAAAAAGGCAATGTGCTTCAGATAATCATGAAATTATTTTCATAGTATCTATTTCGTTCCTTCTATCACTGCCACCCTCGAGCGTTTTCAATTTTTCACCCATGTTTCGCTCCGAACGTAACGGGTAGCGCCATCTATGACGCCGATATTGAACTAGAATTATTAGGTGAACTAAAAAATGGAATGATTGTAACTGGTTACGTAAGATGATTTAGAAGTAATTATGTAATAAAACAACATAAATTGGAGAAGAAAACAACATAAATATTAATGTTAGAAGTTAAATTAATATGTCATTGTGTTCTCACTAACAAAGTGCTTCGTAACAAACTATTTTAATACAAGTTCATAGTGTTTTTGCATCACCATAAATTGATGATTTAATGGTCCGATAAATAGTAAATGAGATATATAAAGCTTTGTAGCTAGACAAATAGTTTATTGTTGTCGCTCTTAAAACATTTATGGACCTATTTATTCTAATATATTATAGACAAAGGTCGTATTTCTTGTTTCATTATGTTTTATGAATAGTTTCTCAGTATTCACGGTCAGTCTGACCCTCAATGGTATAAAAGTCGAACTACAAAGTATTCTCATGGTCACATACCTTTATACTTCTTTAACTCAGCAACTTTTAAAATAAAACTTCATCCATTGACTCGAAATACTTTTTTAAAGTTACGTGCCCAACTTTCAACAAGTTATTTGAATCAAATTCAAAAGATAATGTCTATAAAAATTTCTATCATACAAAGTTAAGAAAAACTTGTAGCGAATAAAAAAAGATTACATCCGCCCGATTAAAGTTTGAAAATAAGCAACTCGCCGAAAAATTTAACTTTCAAAGCAAATAAAAAAATATTGCGTGCTAGGATTAAAAAGATCTAAAATCAAAACCAGCAAATATTAATGCTATGCAAATACAAACAAAACTAATACATTTACTGAAAAATCTATGGAGAATAAATTTTTAATAACCTGTCTAGACCAACATTTTTAACAGAAAGCGATTTCAGCTTCGCCAATCTCAAGTTTGCCACTTAAGCAGTAAACATAACCAACAGTGATCGGAAAGTATTTTATTTGTGGTTGTTCGACTCCGTTCACTCAGCATTCATTCACTCACTCCTCTTGTTTAGACTCAATCACATTCAACATAATAAAAGAGAAAATAAAAACTATAATGAACCAAGTTCATCTTGCAAATATTTTCTCGTCTGCCGACAGTAGAAATAATGATCAAGAAGTTGTGCCAACTTTGCGAAAGTTTTCTCTGTATTCGAATTCGCTGTTACGGCTAATTTTTATGTTAAGGTTTTTATTATTATTATTTGCATTTTTACTGCATCGGAGATTTTATAACTCTGTTGATGTAATTAATTATATTGTTAAAGTAAAAATGGAGGAGCCAGACTTAGAAGACTTAGAGGCAACATAGTATAATAGAAATTGTGTAAAGAATAAAAGTGCTGTGTAGATATAAATCATAATAAAAATTGGGCTCACTTGAATTAGAAGTTGATTGATGACCTATTTGGCCGATTATTCGTTTGACATCTTCAAAACATTAAAGTCTTCTTGTTTTACTACTCATAGTGCACTTAGACGTTTTATAAATATATAAAACTGTGTCAATGCGGACACAGGGTCGTGCAATTTTGAGCTTTGTGCTCATTGCGGTAGATTTTTAATTGAATTTAAAAGATTTTTTTTGATAATTCTGAAATAATTTATTTTTTATTTTATTATTTATATTTTAAGAAAGTGTACAGACTAATAACAATATAATTTAATTGTTAATAACAAGCTTTCACAGATTAATAAAAAGCAAATTATTACTTCCCTATATTCTAAGCTACGAGTACTTCATCAAAGTTAGCTCATTTTATTTTTATTAAATTTAATTTAACAATATAAAATATTAGTATAGATGTATTTGGTATTGTGAACGAAGAACACACAGAACCGTGATTTTTATAAACCTCTTAAGGCGATCTAAACGCCCTAATGATAACGCAGTACTGGCCTTGCGCCCGCTCGGAGCCAAATCAATATTGAACCTCCTTTTGAACAGTTTTGTTTGCAAAATATTTTTTTATTAACATATGCTATTTTAGTTTTGAAGAAATTCCAGCCATCCATTTTTCTGTGTAATACTCGTAATATTTAAACATCCAAGTCGTTTTGGAGAAGTATCAAAAAGTTGCGAAAAAATATCGTGTTATCAATTATTTTTTAAAGCAAAACTATTCGTTACACGAAAAAACCTTATTTCAAAAATGATGTACATGAATCAAAAATAAATTTATATTTTTTTCAAACCTTCTAAGGAGTATGCTGTAGAGAGTAACCTTTGACGGCACTAAAGCGGTGGCAGGCCCTTAATCTTCAAGTTCTAAATCGTGCTTTGCTACGGACTACCTATTCTACCTACCTACTAACTTCATACTCAAAACCGATATACTTATCCAAAACAATAACTAGGTACCCCTTCACAGCTCAAACAAGGCGCACAAACTTCTCAACAACGCAATATTGACTTAAGTTCAGTGTCTTGTTGCAATCAATCTGGCAAAATGGCCGTCGCATTACAAAGTTGCGTCCCTCAAAGCCCAAGAGGTCACTTCCTCTTATAGTTAATTATAATAATTGGTAAAAGGGTCCAGCACGTGGTGTGTGCTATATTGAATAGCCACTTTGTGTTAACGAACTGTCAGAGCGATTTATGTTTTAAATATAATGCTTATTTGGGTGTGTGAGTCAGTTTTTTTAGCTAGGGGAAACTAATTTTTGTTTACTGAAAATGATAGATGGATTATACACAGATGTCCTTGGGATGAAATAAAGCAAATTCACACGATCTATATATAAATAAAAAAAACTTACTCAACATTATGTCTGAAATTAACTTTTTTTATTTTTTTTTGGAAAATGTCGTTCTGTTCTAATTTTATGGTGGCCAAACTTTGTTTTACCATACTTACTGTGCTGACAAGATGCAAGTGGTAAAAAATAGTTACAGTATAAGCAAGATAAAGAATTAAAAAAATAAAAATAAAGTACCTACATGAGTAATAAGACTTAAGTGCAAAAACACCGCAGCAAACAAGATATTCATAACAAAATTAAAATAAAAAATCTCCTGGCTGATAAAATTTCCATTTCCTTCGCAACTACAAATTACAATGAGGGGCTCAATTGACGCATAAACTAATTACCTGTTCTAGATGGAATGAGACCCTTCATTTATACTGCGTAACTTAATTACTCACACTGACAGACAAGCACCATACTACACTGCCGACCAGAACTACCAGACCCTTCGGAACAGAACTGCAGGGAAATAACACACAAGTTTAACAAAACATTGAACTCGCGCAGAGGTCAATAACGCTAGTCGGCTGACTACGTATTCCTGAGGTATATTTGAGAATGTAGATTAGTATATAATAGCCTCTTATAAAACGGAGAGGAAAGCCATTACTTGAACATAGTTCGAATACGTAGTATGTTAGTTGAAGAGCAATTGTGCCGTTATGGAAACTAATAAATTCGCGAAATTGCCAATATGATGGCGTCTTTGACGAGAAATCGAATTTTCAAGGGTTTAAGACGCTCGGAATTTGATGGGACGATGTTGTTCGGGTAATGACTGTAAAATCTGATTATATAAATGTAAATAGTCGAATAAGTAAAATAGTAAGCTTAGTGGTGCCTGTAGAAACATTGATCGGACTTGTACTGTTTATCTATTAAAGGAAACGTAAGAAATGGTACGGCGCGAAGGATTAAATTAGTCTTCGATTACTAATATCAACATGATAGGTGGTTTTTATTTAAAGCCACCGAAACATTTTTATTTCGTGCTACATGATCTATATAGTAGTAGGCACGCTTCGATCGACAGTCAATTGGATACGTAATTATGATCGACAATCTATTGAACACGTTTATTATGAAACTATCTGGCAAAAACACTCCGATTCAAACAGTAAAACGCCCGTAACTTTAAAACCGCTGAACCAATTTTCATCAAACATAGCTAAGAATACTCTCGATAAATTCACGAATCAAAATCGATTCATCCGTTTAGGAGCTATGATGCACATAAACTCACAGACTTCAAACCTATAAAACCCCTCTTTTTCCGTCGGGGTTTAAAAAGAAATTATATTTTTGCCATAACACCGGTAGGCCCCGAAGGGTAAGGCACAGTGTACTTTTAGTGCATTTCGCAAGTTTTATTAGCCTATTATTAGTTTTATTATATTTAGCCGAAACTTTTTCACCTATTTCATTGCAAAGATTTTTATGCAATGCGAGCAAGATGTTAATATTACTAGTATATGAGTTATTTAGTCATTTCTCATTTCGTGATCAATTTTTTATTGATGTGTACTGAAATAATCATTGAAAATAAGGCTTTTTTTTAATGACTTGTATTAGACTGTCACTGCCAACTGCCAAATTTACTCTTTTTGTTTTAAGCTGTAAGTCTTCCATGTTATCTATAAAATAAAATCAAATTGAATGCATCTAAAACTAAAAACATTGAATATAAAAATATACAGCTTGGCGTTTTCCACTCACTTTTTCTATGTTTTGTCTGCAAAACTACAGCAGTCACCACATCACTTACTCACAACGTGGCCACAACTCACGAACAATAACAGTTACAAAACTTCTTATGATATACAACCCACAGTTTCATTTAAAATAGAAAACTTTAATATATCCTTTTTCCTACAGTATGTTTATATTTTGCCGGTAAACTTTTAATGTATGCCCGTTTCGCCTGTGAATGGGGAGATCCCGTGGTAGGAGAAAGGGGGGGTAAAACTTGCTCCGTCGATTCCAGAAGCTTGAAGAACTAATTTAACTGCGTCGTCTAACTGCCACTTCAATAAATTCTAAACTAGATATATATTTTTTACCGAGTTTCAATCTTTTAAAAACAACGACCTTCGCGAAAGTTTTGAACGTAGATGATTCGGACCGAAGATTTTGGAGAGAGATCTTTTTAGCTGGGAATATTGGACATCATAGGACGTGCTTCGAACGTTTATCTTTACAGATAAACCTGTTTACTTTTGAAGGGACCAATATACAAGAAGACTTTTTCAAGTGGGCGAGGATGGCTAAATCCGAAACTATGGGGAATAGAGAAAAACACTCAAAGGAATTTCGAGACCGATCTTGATGTAAATTAAAACAGCATCATTGTATTTTTGAAAAATCAATATTCCTAGCCAGGCATCGAGCCCGTTGAATTTGAAAAAAGAAACCCTTGCTGTATTATTTCACCATTCGATAGTGTCGCTAATAAGAATCAAATTCTGTGATGTAATGACTTACGGCAAACTTAAATAACTTAAACGATACAGTGAGTTAGTGGTCAAGCGCGAGCCTATAACAAATTTAAAAAAAACTTAAGGCGCCTCCCCGGGCAAAACGTCGCGCTGGCCGTTTTTAAGAGCTATCTAATTGTTATTTAAAAAGAAATATCAATTAATAGAAATACATTAAATTTCTACATAATATTGATTCCAAAATGGTAGTATACTTTTTTTTTATAGAAGTATATGTTTCACTAATCTCCTTCCAACAAAACCATAAAAATGAAAAATAATGATTGATAGCATGCATCTCCTCGTAAACTGTTCATTAATTATTTTTTGTACTAACACTAATAGATAGACAATTTGATAACGAACATTTTGTAACTTTTTTTTTTCAAAAGACCTATATTCGATTCTTTAAAGATTTTATTCTAAAATCTGGGCGTTTTCACTACTGTTAATTTATGCGCCACCAGTATGCCGCTAAGGCACTAGGAATGCTCAAGATTTTTTGGTCAGGGTACGGCCTTAAGTAAAGGGCTCATTTTTAACAAAATACTTATTTTCCCTACGTTAAGTACCCTGTTAAACCTTAACTGTTGAAATGATGGCTATTATTTTCATCTACTATATACTTGTACTACATTTATTACAATAATATTGATTCCGTTTAGAAAATTCGCCAAAGATTTTTCATGTCATCAATTGTATGATACGAGTTCGTAGACTTCGTACTGAATAAAGTATTTTTGTTAAAATTGTCTTTCCTCAACTTTACCGAATGAAATTTCTGCCCAGAATTTCATCCTTAATAGTG
Source organism: Orthosia gracilis (assembly GCA_947562075.1). Taxonomy (NCBI): domain Eukaryota; kingdom Metazoa; phylum Arthropoda; class Insecta; order Lepidoptera; family Noctuidae; genus Orthosia; species Orthosia gracilis. Next base: position 35,031,094 of record OX387266.1, read on the forward strand.
ACAGTATTAGATGGTGGAATAATAAAGCATGTGTTTCTTTTATCAAATTCAACGGGCTCGATTCCTGGCTAGAAATATTGAGTTTTCAAAAATCCTACGATGCTGTTTTAGTTTTTATCAAAATCCGCCTCGTGACGCCTGTAAGTGTTTTTTGGGCTTAGTCGTTAAATGCCCAATTACTAAAATGCCTAGCATTCTACAAATGCCTAATTCGGGCAATGGCTGATTCGCAAAAGGACTAATTCTTAAAATGACCAATTCGCAAAAGGACTAGTTCATAAAACGGCCAATTCTCAAAAGGACTAGTTCTTAAAATGACCAATTCTCAAAAGGACTAGTTCTTAAAATGACCAATTCGCAAAAGAACTTATTCTGGAAATACTTACAGACATACATAAATAAATACACATTATGAACGATCGAAAAATATTACCCTCCTTACATACGTACATAGCTATGGTGCAGCCTGGTGCAGCAGATAAACATTATGAAAACAATTAAATGTGAATCACTATTATATATTGCACACTTATATATGTGCAATTTTTCCTACATTTATTCATAACGGAATTGTGTTATCTATTGAAAACTTGTATAGTAGTAGTGATTACAAAGAAGAACCTTTATGAAGGTATAGTCAACTCAAATTATATTAATTTAACAAACACGAATTATGTTGGTAGTTCTTAATATTTGATCGAAGTGAAAACTTCAGGAGTTAAGAAAGTAAACCGCAGAGATCGTTTCAACAGCTCTTATATTATTCCAAGTAGAACTTACTACAATAATACAATCCAATGCTTTTAAATATTTCGCTTTCTTTCTCACTCGAGTGCACGACAAGAGAAAGAACATTTCCGCGCAGAATACCTGGCCGTAATTTCATAAACACTCCTGCCTTCATTTTAAATACTTTTAAATTAAACTAATTTTTAAAGTGTCGCAAATCAATCCAATAAAAATTAATAAAATAAGTCATTAATGCCAGTTAAAGTTGAAGTATTTGTAATATAATAAAATTTAACACTGTTAATCAATTAAAAGTGTCCCATTCGACATTCATCCTTGGAACAATCCCTTTCTACTCGTATTCCTGTCATGGAAGTAGTGCTTACTATATCCATAACATGATATGGGTAGTAATTACTATTTCCATGATACGCATTGGATACATAAAATGTGGCATAGCTTCTAGTCAAACAATTCAGAAAAATACTAGAACCTAACAGAAAGAATCAGTTCCGGTATTTCTGTTGTTGTTGTTGTGTTACTCTATCGTGTGAGCTCGCGTTTAATAATGGAAGAACTTGAGTTTAATATTATTAGGTTATTTATTTATTATTAGGTTAGGACTCCAGAGACAGGAACCTCCTCACAATGCGAGCCGTATCGAGGAGTACTGCCTTCTGTATCAGGCCCTTGATCCAACCGTGTAATGACAGCCTCGACAGATGGTCGTCGAGGCTCTTGGCCATCAGGCCGTTGGCCGTAACAACAATCGGCACAATGATCGCCGAGTCCACATTCCACATGTCGACAACCTCGTGTGCTAAGTCGAGATACTTGATTTGTTTCTCTTTCTCAGCTTTCACGAGGTTCTCGTCATGCGGGATGGTGACATCGATTATCATTGTGCGGCGCGCTAATCGGTCTATCACCACTATATCCGGCTTATTGGCAACAATAGTCCTATCAGTGATGATAGACCGATCCCAGTACAACGTGACATGGCTATTTTCGAGAACTGGGTCGGGCACATACTTGTAATAGTACGGTACCTCAGAATCCACTAGATTGTACTTCAAAGCAAGTTGCTGGTGAATAATCCTGGCCACTTGGTTATGCCTGTGTAAGTACTCGCCGTTAGCCAGACGAGAACAACCAGAGATAATATGTCTGATGGATTCACCCGGACGGTGGCATGCCCGACACATGTCAACCGTCCCGTCTTTCAATATATGTCTCCGATAGTTATTCGTCAGGATAACTTCATCCATAATTGCACAGACAAAACCTTCAGTTTCGCCGAAAAGGTCGCCGAAACGTAGCCAGTATACAGACGCTGGGAAATCTACATCAGGCCCATGTAGAGCCCGATAGAAGCGCCCGTGTAGCTCCTTGCCTTGCCATACCTCTTTGCGTTCATCAGTAGTTAGTATTACAGGCTTGCGCCAGTTCTCTTTAGCCATGGACAACGGGGTGAGTCCCTTGTCCACTGCGACCACGTCCCGGTGCATACCCACTTCAGCTTTTAAAAAGTATTCTCTGAGGCTGTACACTTCGCGGTTGTGAAGAGTCTTGGCGTTTAAAAAGCCTCGACCCCCACATTTCCGCGGAATGTACAGTCTCATCACCGATGATCGTGGGTGATGTATCCGGTTTGCGGTCAGCAGTGCCCGGACTCTCCTGTCGAGGGCGTCGAGCTCGGTCTGAGTCCATTTGAGTATGCCGAAAGAGTACATCAAAACCGGCATGACCCAACTGTTGAAGGCGCGCACCTTATTTCCGCCTGACAAAAGGCTATTTAATACCTTTTTCAGGCGGCCAAAGAAACTATTATTAGAATTATCATCTAATTGGCCTTTTTAAGAATTGGTCTTTTTAAGTATTTGGCTTTCTAAGAATTGGGATTTTTAAGAATTGGACTTTTTGAGTATTGGGATTTTTAAGAATTAGGCATTTCCAGAAATAGGTATTTTCAGAACTAGGTATTTAGCGAATTAGCCCTTTTTCAAGCTGTAGGGTATTTTACGAATTGGGTATTTAACGACTAAGCCGTTTTTTGCTAATTGTCATAGTTTCGGATTTGGCCAACCACGCCCACACGACATTTTGGTAGTGCATTTGTCAATCCTAAAGACTTTTGAACGATTGTTATCGCTAATAGAATTTCACTTTCATGGTAAGGTACAAAGGCTCAAGGTAGTAAAGAAAATGGCTAGCATTTATGTACAGGGATTTAAAGGAAAATACGCAGCAGTAATGCAACAAAATAATAGGCATAGGATACTTCATGAATAATCCCTAGTATTACCACGGTATAACACCACATAAAGGGTAAAAGTAATCGAGCCATCAGAATTAAACCCGCAATATTACGACAAACGGTCTGACATAAACACTCACTCTAAGAGGTAATATCTAGAAATTTTCATAGCCATTTCGCAAAATGATATCTGCAGTCCTTGTCAAAGTAGTTCTCCTAATTAGACGGCCGACTTCACGCCATGCATGTTAACGACTGACATTTGCATTTGGATCCCGGTTCAAGTCTTGAGGGGTGGTTTCACTGCGCGAGCCGAAGAATTAGAACGAAGAAATGTTTTGTTCGGGAGAAATGGGGTGGAGACCTGTATGAGTGGTGTGTAATTTGGTGTGGATGAGGCTTAGTGACAATAGCGTCGCAATATCTATTGGAACTAAAGTGATATTTGCCTATTAGCAATCTCACAAGCTCAACCTTTAAGAAGCCAAACCAGAGAGTGCTTAGCAGGGCTCTATGGCCCATATTCCAATTAATGACCACGAAATCGACTCTACTACAAATCATCAAATTCATGTCGTGGGCTGCGTTGAGCAGAGACCTTCAAAGTGACTTGAAATCCATATCTCAAGTTATTTTGAATAGGCCCAATATGGGGTTATTCGTAAAAATAATATTTACAAAAATCTAAAAAACACATAAGCATCAAACGAACATTCGGCGCTCCGAAACGTCAACAGAAATGACAGCCCGCAAAGCCGGGGCAACTGTCAAAATCACCACGTGATCATTACACCGGGGAATGAGTCGGAAAATGAACGCTCACGGATAATTGGCGGCCCGGAATGAATTTGTGATTCTGTAATGTGATATTTTGATGAGGTGCAGATGACGTTGACTGTACATTGTACAAATGTTTTGTTGTTTTGGTTCATTGTGTGTTAGTAATGTGGACGGTTATCCAGTTTTGGATTTCGAATTGTCATTTAGAATGTGTTTCTGCTTAAATGGTAATTCGCTTGTGTAGCAGCGAAATGTACATCTTCATTCCGTATTGATTTGCATTGGTATAGGCAGCAAGCGTGCATTGATATCTTACTGATGAAATGGGACATGTTATTTATGTACGAAATGAAACGTTTACGTACCTACTCAATCTATGAATTTTTGATGTAATTTCAATGGAAAATTAATTCCTTTAACCATGAATTCGTAGAAAAATGTATCGCTGAACAATTTAAGAGAGAAAACAAGAAGAAGGAAGTAATTTTTGGTAAATTCAGAATCATTTCAACGGATTCTTCTCGCATTTAACGAGTTGGTTTCTTCAATGTATAGGTACTTTATTAAATAAACAGCAGCTAAGTACTTTCTAATAAAATTAGGAGCTCGTATGAGATAAAAAGACACCTTTATCCAGCATATGAGTTTCTACAGCTATCGCTACAAGCCCATATCCGAGATATTCGAGCCAGCATTAAATTGTGACAGCGCTATTCACTGTAAACTGTTATAAGTGGTGTCTGGGGCTTGTACAATGTGCTTTATTATTAAAGGAGTGGCTAGAGTAGGCGAGCGTATACAGCGTAATTTAAATCGCGTAAAATGTGTAAGTAACGTAATTTACGTTTCTGATTTCGGTCGGACTAATTTTGAAACCGCATCCAGCGTAAATAATTTTACCGGTTCAGTGTATTTTGTGCAACGTACGTTACTAGAAGACGTTGATGCAGTTTTTGACTGAAAATTATTGCAAAACCAATGTGCCAATTAATACACCTATCTAGATTTATTGGTAAAAATTAAAATGACACTGTACCCAAATTTGTATTTATGAAAAACAAAAAAAAAAACAAATGCGCGATAGCTGCTGTGGTCGGTTCAATTTGTTTTTGCAGTATCTCTTGAAGTCTAAACGCGTTTAATTTGTAACGCGTCGATAATTTATTTTCAGAAACCAGTGTACTAGGATCTCACAAAGTTTACCGAAAACCCGGTAAATGACACGGGAATCTGAAAGATAATTGAAGCGCAGGAAAATTAAAGAGCATTTCCTTTTAACGCAATGTTAATATATATATATATATATGTATTATGTACTTATGTATATATTTATGATTTATTTTTATGATTATAATTATGTTATTTTAAAATTGTACACTGGATCCTACCCTCTTTTGTCATCATTCTCTGTCACTCTCTAGGGTTTGCTGTAAGAGAACTCAACACTGAGTTAAGCTCGCCTTTGAACATGTACTTTATTATCACATTGTATTGAATATTGTTTTTGGTGTACAATAAAGAATTAAATAAATAAATAAGCGCAGGACTGACGGTGACGATGTTTGAGTAAGACCTGCAGAGGAACTGTTTCGGGTGAATCGCTGGTTTTGATCATCATTATCTTGAGTGATTCAATTTACTGCACGTTTCCCATTGACATCGATGTGGACGAATTTTTTGATGCACAATTAGCCCTTTTCCCTCTCCCCTTTGTATTTGTATATAGGTTTTTTTTTAATAATATTCAATTGTATATATTATGGTAATATATTTTGAAGGTATTAAATAAACAAATGTACGCTTATTTGGCTTTCAAGTCAGAAGTTTGGGCTCCAATCTTTATCAGTGAGGTGAATGTACCGGTTATTGGCCAGTAATAATATCTTTTTAGACTTTTTTCTTAATTAAGAGGCTCTCAGCCAGTAAATCAGTGCGTACTTTCTTTAATGGCGTATTTTAATTATTATAGAGTTTCGAATAAATTGCTTTATGTTGATTAAGACTGTTTTAAAATTACAAATTCATATTTTATTTTAGCTAATTAAACTTTTTAAACCTAAGTTAGATATATGAATAAAATTGTTGATAATTTAGACTTATTTCTAATCCTTTTAGATAGGACTTTTTAAGTTAAAATTAATTTAATTAACAAAAAGACACTCTTTTAATCCTGTAAAAAAGTTTATCTCTACTATTTTAAAAGGTCTTTAAATCTTGTAAGTACCTAACACGTACAATTAAAAATAATTTTATTTTATTTTCAGCCTGGTTCTGTCCTATTGCAGGACAATTTAAAAATATAACAGAAAAAACAAACCTTTCAATATTTAATTTTAAAAAAGAACCAGTTGCCAATAAGACAAGTTTTTCATCCCTTTGCATGTAATACTTTCGTGTATAGTTGCTAGATGGCAGTGAAATTGCACTACCCTCCCGTGGGATATTACCGCTCTTCCTACTCCTTGCCATGTAAAGTACCTTCCTGTTTATCGAAATATTGTAGACTTGATACTATTACACTGTATTTACGTTTTGTTTACATTAACTTTGGCTGGCTCCCGGAGGATGAGAGAATATTTTGTGGATATCGGTTTTCTAAGTTGTTTGGTAGAGAAAAATAATGTTCTTTGACGGGCTTGCGTATGTTTTTAAGATGAAATTGAGGCTAGGTTTATATTTTCTTATTTTGTGTCTGCACAGGCTACAGAAATTTAAATTTATTATTAGCTGAACGATGGGCGATGGGCTGTGGTGGTACTCGTATACGATAAGTATGAGGACCTAATTAGAATGACCATTTCAAACATCCTATAAAGTGCTATAACCACTACGAAGAAAATTCTAAACAAAATTCAAACAATTAATACAAAACCATGCATTTAAACAACCTAATAAGCAAAACAAGGGTTCAAATAATTACTCAGAACAGGTACTCGCATTTATTAAGAACAGCGGGAGGGTTGATTATGCACATGCCTGCCAAAAGTATTATAAAAAGGCTTTTGTGAACCACCCTTTCAGCATACGAAACGTTGTATGAAATGCTCTTTTATTCGTCAAGAGACGTACGAATAATGGCGTCGAAAACATGAGCTAGCAGAAACAGATACTCGTTCGTACTCTTAGAACTTGTACAGAGTGATTAGAGCGGGTGCGAGCGCGATGGCGGGACCAATTTGGTAATCACAGCGTGTCTCGAGTTGTTGTAATAGGCAGTAGAGGAAATACGTATTTCCTCAGGGTAAAACAAATATACGATCGCTCGTTACCGAGGCCGCTCATTCACATCATGCAAGGCATCTTTAGACATACTTTCGGCGATGGCGAGTGTCGAAATGCAAAATTATTGGAATTGACCACGAAACGTGTCTATAGAGTTTGTCAAACCCATATTTTTTTTTAACTTTTTGACAGTCGTATCGTTTTTCTTAGAGACTATTGTCACTTAGTATGGAAGCAAGCGGTGGTTTCAAACGTTTGATACTACGCGCTCACCTAAGCACTCGCCCAAGCTACTCACCCTGGTCGGGGTCTTAAACAATGTGCGTTTTGATAATATAACGCTTTTTGATGAGGATTTCGAATGAAAGCCAAGAGGTTCCGCGCAATTGGAGGTGCAAGGTTTTTTTTTGTTTTCCGATGTTACTTTATGGGTTGCTTTGTAACTAAGAAGGAGTTGAGAGTATTTGCTGATTCCGGTTACGCATTTTTTAGTAAACGTTTTAGTAACGGTTGACAGGGTGGAATGGAAGAAAAAACGTGTTGCGCCAACCCCAAGTAATATGAGACAAGGGCGGGAAGATGATGATTATTTTAAGTATAAAGGTCACCTATCACCTATGTATGTTCGTCAGTTTCGGTTACTCACTTGGTAGCTATCTACTTGAATAAATTACGGTTTCACGGCTAAAGGACAACATAATTGAAACCTGAAAACGTCACTTTAATACTAAGAAGTCAGAAAATAATATTTGGTACATGAATGTGCCAAGTATTTACTTAATAAACCAACAAATGCCTCGAAAACAGCTAGAAGAGGAGAATTCCAAAGATGTTAGCCACTACGCAGAACCTTTCACATAAATGAGGCAATATCTCCGACTCAATAAGGGATGCAAAACATTTTACTTAATAAACAAAGGTAGATAAGATAAGGTCTAACTTCAAACATAGTTCCACCACGCATAAAGTTACATCTGCGTAATAATCTTCAGAATGCAAAGTCTTCATCCCTTTCAAACTCCGAAGGTACCAATCAAAGAGGTTTATGATATTACAGTAGAATTTACATCGTAAACACTAACTGCTATCAAAATTCCCAATAGTTACCTCTTAAAGGATTACCTTTTGTAAACTAAAATGGGACGCAATCATCATCTTGCGGACCAGGATTACATGAGGGCATAGGATTATTGATCAGGGCTGTCCAACACTAGTTCAGGAAATTGTTGACCATAACATAAGTGTAATAAACATTTTCATCTAAGTGCAATTATTATTATCATAAGAGGTGTAAACCATAGCAATGTGTACTGAAAAATCTGTTTCGGCGTTTTCTTATAAAAACCTAAAATCTTATGGTATGGTTTTTATCTCGAATTTAAGGTCACAATAAGATGACATAAAGACCACAGCATTTTTTCCTTTCGAATTCATGAATATGAAAGAATTACATAAAATATCACTACTATTGTTCCACAAAAGTGTGCTATTAAGTAATCAGTAGTAGAGTGTAGATAGTGACACAACTCCATAAAGAGACATCCCTGCGTCCAACTATGTCTTACTTATGCAATAGCCGTCTCGCCCGCGGCAAAACATCCCTTTGGTCCTCTACAAATATTCCATATAATGATTCGCTTTTAATTATTATTGGTAGTGGCTAAGTTTTGTTTGATGTATTGATTAAAATCGTGTTTGTTGCCAAGTGCCATCATGGCGGGTCGTATACTTGTGTCAATAGAGGTCCCAGGGGCACCTACATCGTTGTATTGTGTGGGGTGATATCGAAATCCAGTGACAAAGTTTTGAGGAGTAATTATTTGTGGTTTTCATTTGAGGCATGATGTTTTGTGGGCGAAATTATTCATTTGTTTGTATAACATAACTTTTAGGGAAATATTTTACATCTGTCACTGTTGGACGAATGATTGGCTAAGGTTAAAGTTTGAAGAGAGTGGAATGCCCTGCCGAAGTGCGTGCTATCTGATAGCTACAATCTAGGGGTCTTTATGTCAAGAGTGAGCGTGCTTCATCGTCTACCACATCATCGCTTACCATCAGGTGAGATGCGAAACTACAGATTATAAAAAAAAGAATACTGTACAGAGTACTATTTCAAATTCAACACGCTTTATAAATAATTTATGAAATAAACCTCCAACTAGATACATTATCGCCACATAAAACAGATATAAGAAATGGAGAAAACACACCATTAAGGGCGTTATCAACACAGTGTCATGTCTCAGTAATAAATATTCGCTCAGTGCCCGTAACACTGAAAATTTCATACGCGGAACGTAAACACTGTCGCAAACTAAACGACTAGAAACTTTACGAGGGCATAAACATAAAAAACTCATCGGCAAAAATATGAAAAATATACCTAATGTTCCGTACATGTGTTGGGATAAAAAATTTTCCATCCAGTGGGTACATCGCATTGTATTTCCCTATAGAAGTCATAAACACGATGGTTAGCGGGCAGCGTCTCTCGCCCCCCTTGCGCCCCCCTCAGTCGGGCTTTAACGTCTAAAGTTCAATTTTATTTCAGTCTTTAGTGCAGTCTATGCGAGAGAAAATGTTGCGCTTCCCTGTCCATTAACCGGTTTAAATTACACTTTTCATTTTTTAAATGAATTAATTTATCTTGTAAGGGAATCGGGCTTTGATAAAAAATGAGGATTCTTGCAAAGAGAAAGACTTTATAGATGTAGACTGTAGTTGAGTATAGGTATATCGGTTTGTAAAATTAATTAACTAGTAAGATATACATAAATACAAAACGTTTGTCAGCCTTTTCCGATGTTGTCTATATCAAGGTTTGAATAACTTATTATTTTTCAACCACGTTGTTTGAATACCAGATGATTACAAACGTGTTTGAAATAATCAAATCTAATATTTTGTATGATAAATCAGTCAAAACCACATCTGTCTCTCGATATAAGTTTTTACAAAAAAACACTAATGGTCGTGGGTCAGTGAAGGAAAACATCGTGAGGAAATCGGCATGGCCTAGAATCAAAAATTCGAAGACATGTGACGTCCATACACAGGCACTGGGCCCACGTGGTGGATTACGACCCATTCCCTCTAACAGTGAGGAGGCTTGTGTCCCAGCAGTGGGAATATTAAAGCGGCTGATGGTGATGATGACTAATGGCTTTGTTTTAATTAGATTCATTTTGACAGCAATTAAAATTAATTGGGCACTTATAAAATGATTTTAAATAACATAACATAAGGTTGTATTCCCCAAGGGTTTGGGCAGAGGTACACTCACGCACGTAGAATGATTTTCTTTATTATAAAAATTACAGACAAAAAGCCCAAAATGAATCACTTTAAAATTAAATAAAAGCATGTAAACACAGCCTTCTATAACAAGCATTACAGATGAAACAACGCAATAAAAACGAACGCACATCGCAAATTTTCCACAAAATTAACTACGCTTTGAAAAATGTATTCTAATAAAAACCATTTCCCTGTAAATAAAAGCAATTTTTAATAATTACATTATATTACCGTTTGAAGTAAAAACGTCTATCCAGTGGCGTGCCGTTAAGGGTATCAAGAGGCTTGGGCAGAACCGCGTGGGCAAATAAAGTTATGCCCAAAACGCGGTGTAATGAGAGTTCATTGGATTACGAGGCTTATGTAGCCCCCAATAATAATAATAATAACCCAAAAATGCACGTGTACCCTGTTGTATTAAATAACTGACTCAATAATGTCTAATTTGGTCTGGACGAACCCGCGTGAATTCTTGCCCCGGGGTAAGGGTTTTGCCCAAGCCCGGCTTGCGGTTCTATGTTTATGGTTGTTTTCATTACGCTAAACATTCAGTCTCTTGTGTTTATTTTTAAACATAATTCGTTTCGGGTTTACGAGAACAAGTGGGTGTCTAAGTTATGTGCTGTGGGGAAGTACAATTAAGGCGCGCTCTATTGTTTGTTCTCTTAAAAACGTATTTAGGGGTTGTTTAGACACCCCACGAATTAACGGAGATGTTTTGGCAAAAAAAAACCATAGCTTAATTCAAAATTGCTTAAGCCCATATCTAATTAAAACAAACATTTAATTCTTTCAAGATTATTTGGTATTATTGTATTTTTGCATTTTGTATAATTCACAATAATGAAATAAAGAAAAAGCCACTATTTCTTTATTTCACTATTAACGTTCGTTATTTCAAGATTATTTGGTATTATTTTATTTATGTATTTTGTAATTCACAATAGTGAAGTAACTAAAATGCCACTCTTAAATGTTAATAATTACCTAGAATTGAATTATTTCAGGATTAATTAGTATTATTGCATTTTATTTATTTCACAACAGCGAAATAACAAAAAAGCCACTCTTAGGTTTTAACAATTGCCTACTAGTAGTAACACATGCTTGACAATATGCAAGTTTCTGTGGAGACCCTGGACAATATGTGGCAAATAATATTTCTGTTCTAAACACTTATGTCTAGAATCCAGACACAAACATTAAAGGACCTTTTTTCCACTTAAACGTTCATTAAAGAACGTAACTCCCATTTTCTCTAAAATATTTGAGGAAAAGTTTTTTGCTCAATCTTTCCGATGCAATTTAGAAGGACATAGACAACGCAAGGGACGGGACGATCATTTATTTATAAATCTATACAGCTCGCGAAAGACAAAAAAAAAGCGGTAACACAATCAAAGGGAGTTTTGATAAATAAGTGAATAGAATAGAATATAATTACTTTATTGTACACCAAAAAAGTTACACATCTCTACAAGAACTTGCTATGGGTAAAAAAGCGGTCTTATCGCTAACAACGATATCTACCAGACGTGAGTGTAATCCAAAAAATATAATATCCATCAATTAAGTATAATTAATACTAGCTCCTGCCTAAGGCTTCGCGTGGTATCTAGATGAAACGTATCATAAGACCTTTTTCAAGGCCTAGGGCAAAACTATGTTAAATTCCATACAGATTGGTTAAGTGGTTTAGGCCTGAAACCGTAACAAACAAACAGAGTTACTTTCGCATTTATGTAAGTTTGTATAGATAGTGTTTTTTAACCGACTTTGCAAAAAGAAGGAGGATAACAATTCGACTGTATTTTTTTGTTTGTTACCTCAGAACTTTTTATTGGGCGAACGATTGTGATGATTCTTTTTCCATTTGAAAGCGGGTGCTTGTCATGTGGTCCCATTTAATTTTCATCAAGATCTGATGAAGAACTTCGGAGAAACACATCAGAACTCTTCAATAAATGACGGCAAATCACTCTGGATAGATCCAATCGCATGTCTGTTTATTGCTTACACCATTTCATTACATAACATCACACTGGTACGCTCTTAAGGGTTACGCAGGTGTGAACAGTTCACCCTGGTATACTCTCATTGCACCGGTGCGTTTAAGTTTCATGTTATTGGGTTAATCTATTCTAGCTTCACTTTGGGCACTAAACGCGTAGGTACCTAGCCTATAGAACTGGTCCATTATGTACCACAACTAAAAAGTGAAAAATAAAAATCTTTTTTACAAAAATTACAACCGACTTCCAAACAAAAACACTACAAAGTGAAAAATAACTTCAATTCCGAAAGTCGGAGTTTCTGTTTTCGTTTCTACGTTTTTTGACACCGACTTTTTACTTTTTTATTTATTTAAACTTCATGCAATGTACAATGGCGGAATTAATGCCTTAGGCATTCTCTACCAGTCAATCAAGAGTGGTGAAGAGACAATGTTGTTGATGTTGTTAAACAGTGCACCTGCCATGTGGCAGGTGCACTGTTTTTATATGGCCAGTGATATCGACCGCGACTTACAAGTTGTGGGTCGTGGTATTGAACGCAGGCAGGCACTTTACTTTGTACAAATTACTAGCTTCTGCCGCTTCCCCCGCGTGTTTTCTTATGCCAAGGGAACTTTATACCGGGATGAAAAGTAGCCTATGCGCTATTCTAGACTATAATCTATCTCTGAGACAAAGTTCATCCAGATCCGTACAGCCGTTCTGGCGTGATTGAGTAACAAACATACATCCATACACACATCCATCTAAACTTACACTATATATATATAATATTAGTAACATAAGATTACATCACCACTGCTCTCAAAACGGCGAAGGAAAACATGAAAACCGGCATGTCCTAGAACCAGAAATTCGAAGACATATGATATCCACCAACCCGCATTTGGCCCGCGTGGTGGATAACGGCCCATTCCCTCTCGCAGAGAGGAGGCATGTGTCCCAGCAGTGGGAACTGATGATGATGATGATGAAGTTTTCGACTAGCACATTTGATGCAGAATGACTTCAGCCCGATCCAAAAAAAAAACAGAACTTTCGGATTTTTGAGATATATCTAGTTGCGTTCTGAGTGTAGTATAGTGGGTAGTCGAGGATGTCGCCTAGGCATGTCCCGAGCATGCTTTCAAGTTTAATACGGTGACAATGCAGAGATTTTACAGTGCTGAAATAACACTGTTGCTTGTTTAACTTCAGTTTAGTGAAATTTGGTTCTTAGGTATGTTGAAACTTACTTTTTGAAAGTACCGTGTGGTGTTTGAAGTATGAGTTTTCACAGGAGATGTAGTTCAATATAGCCATTGACAATCGTAGAATTTCATTGAGGCTTGATGCGACATGAATGCATCGAAAGTTTTCAATGTTGTTTCACAACACTGAAAACTTTCGATGCATACGGAAAATCCCTTCCTTACCTATCTCTACTAATTCCTCATCATTCACTACTTATCCTTCTATATTATACTAAGATTTTACACTTTTTTTTCTTGATACATGGGATTTGCCCCGTTTTCTTTTCCGAAATAACATAGACATTTTCCTGCCGTATTCATGCCAGGAATTTTTTGCTGACACAAAGACAAAAAAAGCATTCGAAAACGTGCATTTGTGCATCCAACATAAAACAATGCCATCATCCGTAATACAGCTGAGCACATCACTAGTCCGCAGGTGTCCTATCGGAACAATTTGGAGTTGTTCATCCCTCCAGCGACGCAATAATGCACCACGCTCCATTTACACTTGCAGCAATTTCTTCTAGATTACACGTGCATTTTTATCGCAAAGGTATCTTTTTCACTTCGCTAAAGCACTTTAAAAACGATTTGGCTGTCGGTTTTTATTTTTTTTCCATAGTAAATGGCTGGTGTTTATATCTTTTGAATTAAGAACGTTAGAAAAATGACATTAAAAGTTGTCACAGACTGAGTGAAAAGAGGTGGAACGAAAAAGTAACTTGTTTTTTTTTAAAGAAAATATCTTATCTTGAACACCTGTTATATGGATACACCATTCAATTCTTTGACGAGAAGTTAAATTATCTAAGATTCAAGTTTCTAGGCTATTTTTTTAAGTGAAAAATTGTTAAAAACTTTATGTTTGATTTTGAAAGGGCCAAGCCACTCAAGATTTTAAATTACATGAAGCCATTGAAGATGAACAGACGTACTGAATACACACTCAAGAATTTATAACATTTTCGCATCACAAACCCATCGAAATCAAAACAAACCTTCGAATACAGCATTAATACAGAAAAAGATTCAGCACCACGTCGTTCCTTTATATCTTTTGTTTCCGTTTTGTAAAATTTCACCCCATAACATTATGTTGATGTTGGTAATAAAGCTTGAAATATTTACGAATATCCGAACAAACGAGGCGGTTGTGAAAAATAGTCGGATCCGTGTGCCGTGCCGGATTGACCGTGGCAGAATAAACATTAGCCAGGGACCGCACACATTTTTCACGCGACAACAATTTGTTGTAAGCTTCATCGTTTTGCAAGAGTTTTGTTATGGACTTCATTCACACTATCTTGTGGAAATAAAATTGTAGGTGATTTTGTCGGGCGGTGTCAGTTATTTTGTTTAATTTATTGATTTAATAGATAGTTATCTTAAGTTGCCAGGCATTGTAAAACTGTTAAAGATCGGCCGTTCAGAGAATGCGTTCCTGACACGTCGCGATTGAACTGACGACGTAACTTTGTAATGGCGTTGCAGTTACGATAAAAATATTTTTGCTGGTTGTTTACCGTTTTAACAATTGATGAGCATTAAAACAACATTATTATATCAATAATCAATGAATGTTATAATTTTGTGCCAAACTGAGTGTCAAATAACTTGGTAAACAATATTTTTCTAAATCTATACTGCGCTATTACAAGGTTATGTCAGCGCTTTATATTTGTAGTGCTGTGCTAACAATAACAGGCAATAATAGTATCGTAATCTGTTCTTATACAGTTATACTTTATAAAATAATACGTTTTGTTTTTCTTTTTAAGAATTTGAAAATAATGGACTATAAGATAACTTTTATGAAATATAAAAATAAAACTACGACCAAACCGAACGCGCGAAAGAATATAGCATTTTTATATTTAGGTTGAAAATGGTAACCCCAAATGGCGCTACTAGCATTTTTATACTTAGATTAAAAATGTTAACCCCAAATGGCGTTATGGGCCGCCATTTTGTGTGGCTAAAACAGTCGTCTGTTGTCGTTTCGTGAGCATAGACCACGTTCTTCAAGTGTTTTCGATCTGTTTTTATTTGATTACCCGGCTTTCGTTTAATGGACTGTTTCTGCTTTTCAAACTGACATCGGCGCTAAATCGGACTTCGATTGTGTTTTGTATTGCGTTCTTTTTACTTTTGGAGCATAATAATGCCTAAACGTGGACAAACATTGAAAAGTGGAGCCCGTGAGTTAATCATCAAGCTGCAAGATTACTTTGAGCGGGAGCGCAAAATTGCGGACCCCTGGCACCTGTCGAACAAGTACAAGAACGCGTCTCTCAGGCGCTTGGAGTTAGCAAACGAACGATAACAAATATTAATAAACAAAAGTTCGGCTCTATTGGCACGGAAGATAATATTTTACGTACTCCGAAGAGGAAACGTAGAACTAAACCCGTGACAGATATTGACACCTTTGACGCCGATGCAATCAGAAATCATATATATGGTTACTATTCCAGAAATGAATATCTCAACAGGAAGAAGCTTTTGGCATCGTTAAGAGAAGCTGGACTGTTTAGCGGGGGTAAAACTGCTTTAACCAAAATCTTAAAAGATATTGGTTTTTCGTATAAAAAAAACAGACAAAAGAAAAATTTTATTAAAACGATACGACATAATTTTAAAACGGATAAGTTTATTGAAAGAAGCAAAAAGAAATTATAACTGGGATAATGTCGTGTTCATTGACGAGACATGGCTAAACGCCAATCACACGGTTTCCCGTACTTGGACGGATGATACACAAGCGTCGACGTCGAAAGTACCAATGGATAAGGGGGCCCGTCTGATAATATGCCACGCAGGTTCTGCAAAATACGGCTTTGTGGAGAACGCGTTACTGGCATTTCAATCAAAAACCACAAATACTGTGTGTAACGCGTTACTGGCAATTCATTTCCTCGTGGTAGTCCCACGAGGAAATGAATGCCACTACATTTAAAGAGTGGTTCCAGAACGTGCTTTTGCCCAGCCTACCAGAGCCTTCTGTAATATTCATGGATAATGCCTCTTATCACTCGGTTCAAATACAGAAACCACCTACCCAAGCTAATAAAAAAGAAGAAATGGTGGCTTGGTTACAAGCAAAAGGCATTGACGCAAATATGCAGATGCTAAAAGCAGAGCTAATTAAATTAGTTAAAGAAAATAAAGCGGCAAATGTGCGATACGAAATCGATGAGCTGGCTCTGGAGTACGGTCATCGCGTTCTAAGAATTCCACCGTATCATTGCCAATATAACGCGATCGAGCTAATCTGGGCTCAAATAAAAGGTTACGCCGCCCGCCACAATACTTCCCCGCCATTCAGCACAAAAAAGATGATGATCCTATTAAAAGAAGCCTGCGGGGAAGTCACAAGAGATGACTGGGCAAAGGTTGTTGAGAAGACAAAAAACCTGATTTTGGAATATTTTGACCGAGATATCAGGATTGATTCTGTTATTGATAATAATATAATTATACATGTAGGCGAAGATGATGATGAAGACACCACCTCCTCAAGCGAATCGGAGTCTGATTAATATTCTGTACGCACATTCAATTCAATGTACTTTATTGCATAGAAATACAGATTGTAACTTTGTAACAAATAATAAATAAAACAATTTTATTATATTAATATTACCTTTTTTTGGTTTCCACTTAAATAACTAAAATATAAATTTTAAATGATTCCGCCAATTTAAAACGAAAATAATCTTAAAAATAATGCGGCGGTTCATTTTGGAGGAACGTTAACGAACTCAGTGTTGTGTTGTGCCCATCACTAGTCTTGACTAACTGATAGGTGTCAGGAACGCATTCTCTGAACGGCCGAACTTTAAACGTCTTCATAATATTATAATAATCGTGCTTGACGATATTTTTCCATTCGACTGAGTACCATTTTTATAAACTTGATTACGATTTTTTTTCATTGTTACATCCATTAAGTTTAATTTACTATTGTAATTTTAATAAATTAGTACACTAAGTTTGTTTCTTTGTACTTGGTCATTAAAAAAATATTTATTTGCAAAAA
Organism: Orthosia gracilis; assembly: GCA_947562075.1. Lineage (NCBI taxonomy): Eukaryota > Metazoa > Arthropoda > Insecta > Lepidoptera > Noctuidae > Orthosia > Orthosia gracilis. The sequence goes on from OX387266.1 coordinate 35,048,671, forward strand.
AATTGTGAAAGTTCATAACACTATCAACTGCTTCATCAAACTATCTCGCCCATAGCTTAAAGCGCATTATCGTCAGTCCCTCCTTCATTAACAATAGATCTGCCGAGCGTGACCTCAGTCCCACAGAGCTTCAGTCTCTCTCATCACAAATTATGTCGGATAAAGAAAGAAAGAAAAAGTATTTAATTGTCACAAAACGACATAAAAACGTTACATTACGAGATCAAGAACAGTGGTAGTAGATTTTGAAAACTTAACTCTTAAAGATAGTGTTAGTAGTTCTTAAAATATGTTAGTAAAGAAAAGTAGAAAAAAAAAAACAAAAAAACAAAATGATTATAAATAAAAGCAGATGAAAGGAGCGCCAAAATCAAAACCACGCTAAATGTTACCAAAACATAACCACGCTTCGTGAGTACTTTTCGACTAATAAAGGTAGGTAACGTAAATACCACATCTTACTACAAAAAAAAATACGAAAAATAATAACAAAATCACCCACGATTTTGATAAGCAAACTATCTCACCGTAAGCCGCCAAATCATCGACGGTCCCTCTTTCATTAACAATAGATTTGCCAGGCGTGACGTCAGTCCCTCTCATCTCAGATTATATCAGCTCGAAATCCCTGACGAGTCTGGCCACTTGGACCGCCTCGCTGATGTTCGTTTTGCAATTTGTCTATTGATACATACGGGTGGATAGTTTTGATACTGTTTTGTAACTATAGTTATTTTAAGTACTAACATTTCATATCCATTTTTTGAGGATCGATGACCATGTTTTGTTCATGATTCATGGTTCACTTGCTTGGTGATTTTTCTGCTGATGTCAAACAATAACAAAATATATTTTTACAAATAATAAAAAAATATATTTTTAAAACAACAAAAAAAAACTGAAAATTGTAAGATTTGCATATTCCAAATGTTTACCATCTATATTATAGTAGTTTAGTAGGTTTTGATTAGTATCTATGATCTACTAGAGAAATATATTGGAGTATTCTCTATATTCTTCATTAATAACTTCAGTTTTTATGGCATTATTAAAACAACTTCCATGCTCCACCTAAATAGCGCCCTGTGTTAGTTAAAAGTTTAATAGCAAATTATGTTTTCCCAAACTCAGTCCTTGATATTTAAATGATAATTTGCTAAACCATTCAGTTGCTAGCAAGTATTTCCACCCGTGTGTAACAAACGGTCAGTTACAATAAACTCAAGTCGTGTAACACCCCTAATTAGGCCGGACCCTTACACACCCAATTAATATACATATTTTGTAGTTACACTAATTGGCAGATCTCTCTTTTGGAGCTTTGTATCAAGTATGAAGAGTCATAATACACGGATAACTAGGAGAGATATATACATAGGTGTAGGTAACTATATTGATTGTGTTTTTAATATGAAGGGACGGTTTTACAATTGCACCTGATAAAATTATTTGGTAGTAGCTTTTTGTGTGTTCAGCGTCCGTATTCTGGAGCGAGAAATGAGTAAAATTAGTTTATTGTTGTGTTAAATAGTAATAATAATACCAGCCTGTAACTGTCCCACTGCTGGGCAAAGGCATCTTCTCATACAGAGAAGCCACGAGCATTGATCACCACGCTTTCTCAAAACGGGTTGGCGATTTCAGACTTATATTAACTACAAGTCCAGGCTTCCTCACGATGTTTTCCTTCACCGTTGTCTGTGATGTCCGAGATAAACTTAGAAAGTACATATGAATTTAAAGAAGTCATTGGTACTTGCCCGGAGACCTCGAGCACGAGAGGCGAGGTCTTAGCCACTGGGCCTCCACGACCACCATTTTGTTGTGTTGTAGGTAAATATATTTTGACCTAGTGTCTACAAGCGGCTTTGCTTGAGTGAAAATCGCATATTATTTCAAGGGAATGTACTCCCGGTATAAAAAAGCCTCCTGTATCCTCCCCAAAAGTCCAATTTATCTCTATAACAAAATTCATCAAAGACAGGCCAAGTTACTTTTGCATTTATAATAATGATATGGATACTTACAAAATATTTGATTTCAAGCAAATATTTCTTACCTCACAGTAAATAAACATTAAAAACTGCCAGCTCGGTACTATCCAACTGCAAGACATTTTCTAATTAAAGAAGAATTTGTACAATAGAGCCAAAATTATGCAAATCCTCACCCCACTGACCACACTGTATCTTTAAACCGAGCCAAATGATCCACAACAAAAGCTAGTCTACCTTTGATCATATATTCACAACCTCTGTTATAGTTAACAAGTAAATCAAGATACGGAGCTTATCTTTCGTAATTCATGCGAAGTCACGATGTCTCTCCGACCCGATACGATTTCCCTGAGGACCGACTCAACAAGATGAAGATATCTAATTACAAATTCGATGTATCCAATAAATATTCGAATCGTATTAAATTTACATCACCTCCTTCGTATACAATATCCAATAACCAACAAGGAATATACAGGTTGAGTTTTGCAAAGTGGGCGTGGATGGCCAATTCCGAACTTGAGGACAAGCGAAAAACACGCAAAGGAGTCTCGGGCCCGCTTTTGATTAAAACTAAAACAGCTTTGGATTTTTTTTTTTGAAAAAGATATATTTTTCCTATCATCCAATAGTGTCACTAATTAGGATCAAATTCTGTGACGTAATAACATAGATATAAAAGAAAGAAATGCGTTTGCTTTTAGCCAAACGCGACGTATCCCATAAAGAAAACAAAGGAAATACTTAAATACAAATACAGAGCATGCGTCACCACAACCACGCAAAACGGTCATTGTTCAACATAAGGACTCGCGTGAGAGAGAGACCCACAGCTTTGGTTTTCAACAATAGCCGGTGTCGACTGGGTGACGCTGAACCAATGAAACCTTAATACGACGGATCAAACATAATCTATTTATAAATAAAATAAATAAATATACGAGTAAAAACAAATACGAAATACAAATATATGGCAAACTTAAAGAAATACCTATTTTTTTACAAAGTACTTTTTTATTTTATTACAGGGTATGTAAAAACAAAATGCAATTAAGTCACGAATCGTGAATGTTTTTAGCTATTCCTTATAGTTTCGGATTGGAATATACCCGTCCACTTAAAAAAACACAGCCTGTACTCCTTCAATCTAAATAGATGGAAAGTTTATATTTATCAGAACAAAAACAGTTGTGTATCAAACAAAGCAGAAAGTAAATCAAAAAGTACTATGCAGACGACTTCAAAAGACTACAAAGACTCTCAATTACAGTTTCCAATTGATAGTTCCAGAAAACCCTTATTAGGTACACCACGAAATAAGGCAATTTCGCGGACAAAAGACTCTGTCCCTTATTGTATGGTTGCTTGGTCGCTGTCGGCGATTCAAAAGTTTCCAGTTGATGGGGCCACCCTAGCTGTCCGAATTTATTGAATTTCGTCCAAAGGAGGATGACCACACGTTATTGTTCCCTCGGCACATTGATTAGGGTGAACATTGTAGCAGGTATTCGAATATGTATGATTTATAATGATGTTGGGGTGTGTAGAGCCCGTATTTTATCTAATTGAAAGTTTGATGGACATGTAAAGGATACTTGTTTGTGTAAATTATAAGGTGAAATAAATGCCTTTTTTGAACACTTCAGTTTATCAAAAAGAGGCATGTGTAATTGGCAAGCCATCGTGGTTGGCCCAGTGGTTAAGGCCCACGACGCACGGCGATGCGTCATCGGTACATGGTGGACATTCCACCCATACGCACAAAACGTTTTGGGGACATTTTTATTATGCATACAGCTAAGGAGTGTAATTCCCTGCCGGAGTCTGTGTTTCCCGATAGCTACAATCTAGGGGTCTTTAAGACAATAGTGATTAGGTTACTTCTAAGCAAGCGTGCTTCAACGTCGACCACATCATCGCTTACCATCAGGTGAGATAGTGGTCAAGCGCGAGCCTATTGACAATAAAAAAAAATCCTCTCATGCTTTTGTGGATGGGTTTAAATTCGGGTAAGTAATAATGTGACTTTTTGAAATCATAACTATTTTAAAGTTTATCTTAGACATCGCTGGCATCGGTGATGGAAACCATTGTAAGATTACCTGTACCTGTAGCCAAGTTGATTATCTACTATCGAAAACACTAGTAGAAAACGAGTCAATGTATGAGAATGACACGTTGCATTGTCAGACCATACAAATAAAAGGCGTTAAGGCGAAATATACGCCCCAATGTTAACGCAGTACTGGCCGTGCGCCCGCTTGGAGCCAAAATATCAATATTGAATCTCCTTTTGAACAGCTTTGTTTGCAAAATATTATTTGATTTACTTATGCTATTTCAGTTATGAAGAAAATCCAGCCAACAATTTTTCTTTGTAAAAATATTTTTAATCATCCAAGTCGTTTTGGAAGAGTATCCTAAAGTTGCGAAAAATATCGTGCTGCTAATTATTTTTTTAAAGCAAAGCTAATTTTTATACAAAAAAAAAACATGTTTAAAAATAATGTACATAAAACAATAATAAATACATATTTTTTCAAACCTTTTAACTTAGCCGTTACAAAGGAGTATGCTTTAGAAAGTAACCGTTTTACAACACTAAAGTGGATGTAGGTCCTAAATGATTGTAGAAAGAGATTCGATACGAAACGTTTGTAACTTGGCTAGGGAGTTGAATTTTTATATCTACTTAGTCCGCATTGCGCTCTGTATGAAAAGAGGCGTTTGCCATGTTTCCTGTTAACCGGAAGGAAATATTTTTGAGCCTTGGAAAAGTTGGGAAAGAGCATATTTAAGTAGCTAGCTAGTTTATATAGATAAACATAAGAATAATCCTCTTATCTTCAAAAACAGAATTTGAAAGTCACATTTGTCTCAGTTTTAACCGACTTTCCAAAAAGGAGGAGGTTCGATGTTCAGCTGTATTTATGTTGTATTTTTTGTGTTATTCACCGATGTCTTCGTAAATTGTGAACCGATTTTGAAAATTCTTTTTTTGTTTGATAAAGCATGTTTTCGAATTGGCCCATCCAACATAACTCTTCAATAAATGACGGCAAATCTCTCGGAATTGCTGCAATCGCATGTGTGTTTATTTTTTACTCCATTTCATAACATAAAATCACACGAGTACGCTCTAACAGGGTACGCAGATGTGTACAGTTCACCCTGGTACACTCTCATGCCACCGGTTATGTTCAAGTTTCATATTATTCGGGTAATCTATTTTAGCTTTATAAATACCTTACAGTAGGTCTTACCCATTATGAACACAACATAAAAGTGAAAGTTATAAAACTTTTTTACAGAAAATTCAACCGACTTCCAAATAAAAACAAAACAAAGTGAAAAATAACATCCATTTTGGAATTCGGTGTCAAATAACGAAGAAACGAAAACAGTAACATCGGCTTCGAAAGTTATTTTTCACTTTGTAGTGTTTTACGTTATGTTTTGCTTATGTACAGTCTCGTCCTACAAAGTAAAACATTAAATCATCACATTCCCCGTCCGGGAGCTACAAGAACAGACACAAAGCAAACCGTTGCTTTCACGAAACATGACAGTATCTTATAAGCGCTCTGTGAGCTTTTCTGCTGTTTTGAAATCAAACAATGTTACAACTGCACAACAGTTTTGTTTCTACATTGGACTAAAAAAATAACTTGAATAGAAGTATAAGTAAGAAAGTACTTATAAAAAAAGTTATATTGAAAATGTTAGGAAATAGGATATCTTATAATAAAAATAAATTCTTTAATGGTATAAACATTGAAATGAACTTATAGCCCTTTTTTTGTCATGTTGTTTATCATAGCTTTAATTATAATCTACCGTAGAAATACTGTTTTGTTCATTGAAATACAACGGCCAACAACATTGAATTGTATCGATGAAAGTTGCACAAGTACTCGTATGTACTATTATTTATAAATTATCTTTATTATGACATAAAAACTGATCAATTGAAACTAAATACTAACATCACACAAGGATTCCCGGGTAACACAGTAGAAAAAAATAAATAAAGTTGATAGATTTCTTACTCAACTTAATTTAGATAAACAAGCCCGCTTTAACATCAACTAAAGCCAAACAATTTCAAACCATTCCATTAAAATTTTCTAATTGAGACACCCTCGTAAACAATATTCGTTGCCTATCTGAAAATCATAACTTACTACAACGGTAAACAATAAACCCTGTGTCCCCACACGATAGGAGCCGTCGCCTCGCAACGCTCGACAATTTGTCCAAAACCAAGGGAGCTTTTCGATAATAATTCCTCTATAAATTCTACCGGTGACCGCATCTTGCACTATGGCACAGTAGAGGTATGAAACAGTATACCAACTAGGCTACTTTTTAGATAGACCTACGATCCAGCGGATCTTAGAGTTTGTCAGTCACCACACAACGTGAACTCTAAATTATTTAGTGATAATCGATCTGGCTGATGCCAGATCAGTCCGGCAAATGTGTTTTTTTTATCTAATCAAGATTGACACTACATATCGAAATAGCTGAAAAACCTATGCTACCGAGTTGGCTAGACATAATAGTAACAATCAAGGATAGTAGCAGTTATAATATGAATTGACGCCATATTGACTGTACTTACACACAGTCAGCTTTTCGCCAAGGCATTGACACGAGAGTCACCGACTTACAGATTTACATTACATTTTCATTTTTCCTAGCTCGTGACGTTTACGGGGTTTGTTTGTAGTTGTTCTGCTGTTTATTCTACGCTGTCCTAAACTGGACGTTGCTTGGTCAGTGGACGTAAGCTATTAATTATTATATTGCCTTTTTGACTGCATTCGTGGAATAGTTTCTTTATTGAGTCTCCTTTGTTATTTAGTTGGTATTCTGTGGAGTTGATTCAGTAATGAACAGCCGAATTTCTGTGAGGGATGAGATTTCATAGAGAATGCTGTTCATTGTTTATAAACAAATACATCCCTTAAATATGCCCCTTGTATTGTTTTAATGGAGTAACATTGATTGTGTTGTATTTCAATCTATTGAGCTCTCTCCATTAAAAGTGTACCAATATTTAATTAAACTGAATTAATCATGAATTCAAATTCTGGCTTCACACGGCCGTTGTAGAAAATGTAATGTTACACAGAAGGAAATTCTGTGTCAAGTCCGTATCTTATTGAAAAGTTCTGAAAAGTTGATCTGTAATCAATGTCTTAATCACTGTAACATTAACGCTTGAAATCCATCTTTGTTTTCTCATTTGATGGTTAATATTTCAAATGAATGATTCAGAAGAAAATCAATCAGTTTGATTTATTAACTTACAATAGCATGGTTACATCAGCTTAAACAGAATTTTCCACTATAAAATTAAAATAAACAGAATCGTGAGCATTCTTATAAACATTACAGTTTAATTGTTGGTACTTTCTCGAAAACTGCAAAGCACGAACAATTTCATTACTTATTTTCATAGCCAATAAAGTTCACGAAATTTATAGTGACTATTACATGTGGGGAATCAACTGTGGCCGACTGTATCCTATACTATATTCTGAGACCGTATACCGTATCCGACTCATGAATAATGGGGCAGACCTTTAAAGTTTAATAAGGTCCTTGTGTGCAGTACTGTATGAGTAACGATCTCAATTTTACAATTTTCCCTTAGTTTGCCTCGTAGATATATTGAGAGGACGAGGCGCGAATTAAGCAGTTTCGAACTTACGAAATGGGAAGATCGGTATATGTAGATGATTGTATGATGGTTTCGTGTGTAGATTGCTTAAATTGTTATGGTTGTTTTATTGCAGTTCCGTATCAAAATTGGTTAAGTTTGTGCGAAATATTATTTAGGTTTGTGATATAAACTTAAATTTTATGGCCATCAAACTAGTAGGTACAAGATTTTAGTACAGATTTCTTATTTTTTTTCATCAGTTTTTAGAAATGATTCATACGTACGTAATTTTCAAGATTTTAATGAATAATGTTTTTCTAAATCCAAGGGTCAAAATTTAAAAAAGTTTGGGTAGCATTTGAGTCAAGGTTAAATAATTTTTAGGGGTTGAAATTATGCAGGGGTTGATATAAGCAGGGGTCACAGTCGTGCTATAAATTACTTTGGCAAATATTTTCATGTTTTGTGTTACGATGTTAACTTACAAAAATAATGTCATATGTTTTAACAAATTTAAGTTGAAATAGTGTTCAAAAGTATGAAGCACAGAAAAAATACATAAAATCTTGTCGCATGCGGTTTTTCACGACTTTCCTTGAAGATATTTCCTTGTCTTAATAAAAAAAATACAGAAATTCATAAACGCGAAATCTTTCCTGTTCTTGTTTTTTTTCCGCTTCTAATTTACAGCCCGGCTTATCACTGATAAAATATTGCCTCATAAAGCCGCCAAATTGATCGCGTCAATCCATATCTTCCCTGTCGACTGCTAAAAAAACTATTTCTATAACAATAACAATAAAGGAGCTAACAAAATCGCCATTATAGCGAACAGGGCGCTTATAACGTGGTCTGAGTTATATTGCCCCGCGAACGACAGATTGCTCACATTACAGTAACGAATTGCCCCAGACTGGCCGGGAGGTGGATGAACCTATAATATTGCTCAACTATGGTAATACACGGTAATCTGTTTGCGATTTAGTTGTGGTTTTAAGTTAACTTTTTTCTGTGGACTGTGAACTTGTAGGTACGAGTAACGTAGGTTTGCTTTCAAGCTGAATATAACCGAAATAATTCGCTTGAAACTTAACAATTTTATTTGTTGTTGCCTAATCTAAAATCATGGCGCTTTGTTTTTAAAAGAGCTTTTTTTAAATATCGTTCATATTAGCATTACAGTCGCAATCTGTCAAAAATACTGATGTGTTTCAGATAGATTGCGAATTTGCCAGCATTTTGAACAGTCTTTGACATTGATTGAGTCGCGAATACGTGTAGTACTACAAAAATGATGTATATTGACTCATCAATATTAACTTTTTTAGCTCTAGAATTGGCCTTGACTTTTCAATCCTCATTATAGTAGAACCTTCATAAATATATCGTCTTTATAATTGGGCTTCTTTTTGCCCAAACTTTTCAAAAACACAGACGTCTCAACCCTCCTAGTTTTTCCCGTCTAGATCTCAGGTAAATAATAAAACAGGACATATTGTTAGACTTATTCAGAACTCTTGGATATTTTATTTCCATTAGATGACAAGATCAGACTGCAGACAGACGCTCTAAAATAACGGGCTCATTAAATATGAAGAAATCATACTCGACAAAAATATTCAAGTACCCTCTTACAAAGATGCTACCTACTAATTGCGCAAGTTTATTTACTGTGAAAGTGTACTTTTAGCCTAAGATATCACTGCAAAAGCAGGTTTTTTTTTTTTTGATAAATCTTTATTTTTCAAGAATGAAACTTGATAGTAGAATTGATTGATGTAGGGTTGCCTAGCAATATCTAGTCGCAATTACCTTAATTATAAAAACAATATTTATGTTTGATAGTTAATCTCAGATATATCCGTTTTTTAAATGAATCCAATGTCATTAGACAATACTAAAAGGCCAGCTCTCAGTTAGAAATTGCTTGTGTAGGCCAAAGTTAAACAACCGGCCAAGTGCGAGTCGGACTCGGTTCCGTACCATTATCGCAAAAAACGGCAGAATTGTTTGTTTTATGGGAGCCCCATTTAAATATTTAATTTATTCTGTTTTTAGTATTTGTTGTTATAGTGGCAACAGAAATACATCATCTGTGAAAATTTCAACTATCTAGCTATCACGGTTCATGAGATACAACCTGTTGACAGATAGACAGACAGACAGACAGACGGACCTCGGAGACTTGGTAATAGAATCCCGTTTTTACCCTTTAGGTACGGAACCCTAAAAAATATACACCAAAAAATAATTGCTGCTAGATATTGCCAGGCAACTTTTTGTAATCTATTCTTCTATCAAGAATCATTAAGAAAAACCAAAACGACTACAGATTTTTGCAGTGGGATCTCGTACTATTTGGTGTAATACCCGGTCTTTGGTAGAGACTATTTTAATTAGTACAATGTGCATACTTATAGTTCGGTGAAGCTAATAAGTGCCTAACAGTACGAGCCACTTGTTCTTTGTTTACATTTTTTTCAACTGTAATTTTGTGCTCGTGAAAAATGCAAAGAACCGCTCAGTACGTTGTTTGTAAAAGAACTAATTGGCAACTGTACCAAGAGAAACTGTTTGCTATAAAATAAGTAATTTTGATGCTGATGTTAACGTAGATGGCGGCTAAGCATGAAAGAAAATAAATATGTGTTTTATTTACACTGTATTTTTTTTCTTTGAGTTTTTGTGAGAGTTCGTACGTTTCTGAAGATCTAACTTTAGCCTTTAACTATACATAACATTTATGCAGAAAGCTCATGTGGTCCCATTTAAAGTTGGTGAAGATCTGATGAAGAACTTCGGAGATATACAACAGAAGTTTTCAATAAACAACAGCAAATCTCTCGGTATTGCTGCAATCGCATGTCTGTTGCAATAAACAGACATGCGCCATTTCATAACATAACATGATGCCGGTCCACTTTAAAGGGGTAGGCAGCTGTGTAAAGTTCACCCTGGTACTCTCATTTCACCGGCTTTATTCAAGTTTTATGTTGTTCGTGTAATTTATTCTGGCATAACTTTGTGAATTTTACCTTACTATAGAACATGCTCATTCTATACCACAACTAGAAAGTGAAAAATAATAATTTAAAAAAAATACAACCGACTTCCAAAAAAAACACTACAAAGTGAAAAATAACTCTTTCTTCGTTTATTGACACCGACTTCCGAAATTGGAGATATTTTTCACTTGTTAGTGTTTTTTTTGAAAATCAGTTGTATTTTTTTGATTATGAATGTGGATGGCTAATTGAGAAAGCATGTTGCACTGCCGACTTAATCTACTACTAATAATAATTCAACAATATTCAATAATGTCCAATTAACTAATTTAGTCGCACACTGACATGCTGAGATAGGAGCCATTTAGGTCTCGCACGGGGTAAGTTTTTGATTATTGCTTATTTTTTTTGTATTTATCTCACATGTCTCATGTGCGGGTCACAAGCATGGATGGCTAATTGAGAAAGCATGTTGCACGGCCGACTAAATCTACTACTAATAATAATTCAACAATATTCAATAATGTCCAATTAACTAATTTAGTCGCACACTGACATGCTGAGATAGGAGCCATTTAGGTCTCGCACGGGGTAAGTTTTTGATTATTGCTTATTTTTTTTGTTTTTATCTCACATGTCTCATGTGCGGGTCACAAGCAAATATTTTTCTTTCTTTCTTACTATAACCGCTGGACACAAACCGCCTCCAAGTATCACCACATCGAGCCTTTAGAGTTAGACCATTACCTAATCTCTAACTACTTATTTGCCTCTTCTTTAACAAGATGGCCCTAAGTCACACAAAGTTCAAGAAAACCAATAACCAACTCAGAACTCAATCAAATACTCTAAGACCTTAATCAAATGCGTCGTAATTAAATCAAACATGAATGCAGGAACTGCGCACTCCTTTGACTTCACGGCATCCAACTTTCGAGATCCGGATTTCCATTAAATTAAACACCGTCTTCACAAAACTATTTATAAAGATTCCGGATTCCGTGGTAAGGGGAGCCCTATTCAGGATGTGAAATTTGACGTGTGAGACCTTACCGGTTCAAATAAAGCGTTCAAGAGGACCCATTGTAAAGGGCTGAAAGGTGGAACATACGAGTATCTATCTCATAACCATCACGCCTTATTATTCCTTGTGATTTCTTCATTTTGGTGAAAAAGGGGGAGTTGTATAGAGATGTTAATACCCACCGGTTCCAATAAAGAGTGTTGCGTGTTGGATTTGTAATCCGCTGTTTATTATGCTTTTGATATAATAGGTATTTTCTTGAAAACCGAATAAATAAATAGATTGGATATTCCAAATCAGTCTACTTTGAATGCGTTTAGTATGAATAGGTATAATTGGACATCGAATTGATACTGACAGCTTAAGTGGTGGGACTGGTGGGCAACTTTATGCCGGGTTCTGTTGAATATTGTTATAATAACCTTAACCTATTTTTAAAATTAAATTGCAGAGTAATCCGATTATTGTATTCGATTTGAGCTTTAGCTACTGTTATTTACATGGGTATATAACAGGCTGTGATAACGCAAAAAATGTAAAATCTAAAGTGGTACTAACAACTTCAACGATATTTTCATCTAAGATATGAAAACGTAGCCCATTGCGTGTGAATAAGAATACACGTAAAGGGCTTTATACGACCCACGTGAATAACACGACCGATATCAAATGGCCCTCGCAAATTCGTTTCAAGAGCCCTTTTGCTTCCATTCTTTCAGAAATACGGAGAGAAAGGGAGCTCTAGTAAGACCGGTCGTTTTTGAAGATGATCGCAAAGCGTGTAAGTTCGAATTTATAAAGATTTCGAACGCATTCCGCAAATGAACACAATTTAAAGATGGATGCGTTTTTGGATTCTCAATTTGAATGAACGTTTGGTTCTCGGTTCGACCGTAATGACGTCATATTTTGTCAGTCCCATGTTTGGGGAAGACACAAAAGAATGACAGATGAATCGTTTATGCAGATGAGAGAATCAGGTAGGTAGTGTTACTTCGTTCAGCTTTATTTGATAGCTTTTTTCTTATCTACAAATGAATTTAGGCATGACATAAATGTGGCCATTCAAAGCCAGTGAACTTTTTTAATAAAACTGACAGTTGATAGGTGAAAGGCAACAATCTGACAACGTTGCGAATTTTTAAGTTTCTTACATATATTTCTATTTTTTATTACCGGTTGCGAAAATGAGACAATTGCATCATTTTAAGTGTACCGTACCTCAAAAAGAAAAGGAGGAAACAGGATCATTTCGTTATTTGTCTGTCTGTACATCTGTCAAGACCTTTTCCTCTGGAACGCCTGGAAGTATCAAGTTGAAATTAATATCGCATACTAAATTCTGCACCCCTTGGAGTTGTGAAAAAAAAACAAACTTCTAAATCAACGCTATCAAAATATACGGCCGTTTATGGAACTTACTTTTAACGAATCGCAAGGGAATTAAAACCTATGGGGTACCACCCGTTGACCTACAATCATGAAATTTGGCAAGAAGCAATGTATTATAATATAAGTAAAGAAAAAATCTGTTTAAAAAACTTAACCGACTTCTTAAGCAAAACACTACAAAGTGTTTTATTACGGAGTTCCAATGCCTACTTTCCGGCTTCATCATCAGACCAGTTCGACGATACCATTTTCATCAGTACCATTTATTTATATGTATTTGCTTCATCATAGTCGCTTAACATCTGAATTGATAACCTCCTCCTTTTTGGGAAGACGGCTAAAAAAAAATCCGAAAACTTTAAATTTGTACCTACATCAAAAAACTATATTCCGTCTGGCAAGATCTTATTCTCAGGGATGCGTGGAGGTATCAAGTTGATATTAATATCATATACTCAGGGCTGCAATCCCTTGGAGCTGTGAAAAACAACACCCTTCTAAATCAAAACCAGGTTGCCTCGAAGAGATCGCGGAATGCGATAAGGCCGCCCGTTGTATATGTTTTAGTTTTAAGTTTATTTTGTGTTTAGTTTGTATTTTCTGGTGTACAATAAAGTATATATAAATAAATAAATAAAAACGTAAATAAAAAAGGGATTTTTATTTTATCTGCATTTGGTAAACTGACCGCGACATACGAGTACTCGTATATATCGATGTACACCAGTTATCCAATGGCAAAGTAAATTTTGTATCTCAATCTAGTTTATCTTTTCGTTAGAGAAAGGTTCGGTGCTTTCATTGTTTTTAACTTCATTAATGTTACCTAATTATCGGTGAATCGAACCCTTGGTGCTCGAGTTGGGCTCGCATAGACGGTTTTTTGAAAAATATGTCTTTTCTCAGTTAAGTATATTATTTACAACCCAGGAAATCTTAAAAGTATCATGCAGAATCACTATCCTCCGATTTCGGAACTAAGAATTTTAAGTTCGTAAGTTGTTTTGTTAAACTTTCTTAATCCTGAAATCCTATAAATTTCTCCAATCAGACTAATTTCTATCGGAACAACAAATAATTAAATTGCCGAAATAATTGTGTGCTCTATCCATTACTAACACGACGTAAGATACATGATAACGCTTTAATACTACCTCTTCTGCCTACTTACAATGCAAATTAATTCCATCAATAACAAATACCACTAGAAGTGCTCATCAAATTGCAATATTTTGCTCAGCACATAACCAGAGGGAATTGCAAAGCCGTAGAAAGCCATACTTGTACGGCATTAGCGTGAAGTACCTATATGTCATACACTCGACGAATTAATCCATATTAGGCATGCATCAAAGACTCCCAATCAGGGTTGCCAGGCGTCCGGACATGGAATTTTAAATTATTATTCCATCTATTCGTTGCAAATACATAAGTCATTTCATACGTACTCTATAGACTTGATGTCTTATCTTTATGTTTATAATTCATGTACATACAGAATTCTGTATGTACATGAATTATAAAATAAATAAATACATTTAATTCAATCAATGACAAACACAAAACATTTTTTTTAATATAAATAAATAAAAATATTAGTCCCCTGGTATCGCAAATATGGTAAACCTCCTAACAATACGAGCCGTGTCCAGAAGTACCGCTTATCAAAAATTATTATTATGATATGCTCGCGTTTGACCAGCATCTCATTTGATGATAAGCGATTATGTGGCCGACGATGTAGCACAATTACTTAAATTAACCTATTCATTTTTGACTTAAAGGCCTCCAGGTTGTAGCTATCAGGAAACATAGACTATAGCCTATCTGGTACGGTTTTGCCAAACACCAGCTGGATGCACTTGGGTCGATCGAAAAACGGGCCTAGAGGCTCATCGGCAATGAGATACTGGTCGAGTCTAGGCTCAAGAGCCTTTAACATCTGCATTGGCGCCGAGTTGCCAGCCTGTCGAGTTTTTATCAGTTACATTTCGCGACTTGTGCGTTGGAATTGCATGAATTGATTCCTCCTAGCCCGTTCCATCATCGGACTACAAGACGTACAGCAATGCATCATCGGTACATGGTGAACATCCCACCCATACGCACCAAACGTTTTGAGAATACTTTTATTACAATACAGCAAAAGAGTGGAATTTCGTGTCGAAGTCTGTGGCTACAACTTGGGTTTTTAAGTCAAGTGTGATTTGTTTTCTTCTAGACAGACGTGCTTTATTGTCGATCACATCATCGCTTACGATCAGGTGAGATAGTGGTCAAGCGCAAGCCATTAACAAAAAAAAAATGTCCTCGGCAAGGAATTCCACTCCTTACCGGTATGAACAATGAAAGTAGGTATTTCCAAAATGTTAGGTTAAAAGTTAGACTTTTTAGGTTCACGTCCGGTCAAATTACTCGGTGGCCGGTCTACTGTTCCTACTTTTGTTAGGATTTTTACAAACATATAAAACTTTTTTGCAACGGCATTAGAAATTATGACGATTTTGATGGTCTTGTATTTTTATAAGTAAGTAGTAAGTGTAATTTTAACGGCTTAAGGTCCGGCTAAACTGGTTTATCTGTTCAGCTTTCCGATTTATGGAGCTGGCAACCCTACTTCGAACGATATGGGACGTACAATTATTTATTCTGTGATATGGGGTTCGTCTGTGATTTGAACAATGGGAATTATGAGAGATCGCTACGTTTGAAAGCTCCTTGACCTAATATCGAATTACAGAGCAGCTTTAAGGGAAATTGGTCTTTGGAAACTCATGAGAAGGTTTGAATTCGTTTTTATAAGTGATTCTATTTAAATTTGGGATTTTGAGTCCTTTTAATGCCATGTCAAAGGATGCTGTGAATTTTTAATATGAAATAATTATAGGATTTTCTAGTTTTGTTTGTGCTGTTGATATTTAAGGCTCGTGGCTGAAAAACAACCGCACAAGAACCGTGCGGTTGTTTTTCAGCCACGAGCCTTAAATATTTAAGCTTATACAACGCTTGTCAATGTCAATCCGTGAATTGGACAATCCATTACCTACATAACGAGGCCTTGCGTGTCCTGGAAAATCCCTTTAGCGATTCTACGGCCATTTATAGATGTTTGACAGTCGTTACGAGTTGTCAAAAACCCTACGTAGCCTTAGCCTCGGACCGCGGGCCGTGGGTAACCAAGCCTTTTATTAGTTTTCTTTCATTCCTTCTTATATTTCTTTTCTCTGTTCTTTCTTTTTTTTCTGTTCTTTCTTTCTTTCTTTTTTATCTCTCTTTACTTTCTTTTTTTGTTTTCTCTCTTTTCTTTCTTTGTTTTATTTCCATTCATTCTTTCTATAATCTGACGATCAGTCTTGCCAAGGGATGTCGTGATACCCAGTTACTATGTTGTGGAGATCAGAAAGGCAGCAACTTCATTTGATCAGGTATATTCGCGGAATCTCGCGTCGATGATTTCCATGCCCATCGTCAGGCAGAGATCTGCCTCTTTGCTCCGCAGAGTGCGGGCTAGCTCCATCTCCATCCTAAAAACCATAGCAGGGAGGTACTACACTTCGTTATGTTGTTTTGAAATGCATTAGGAATAACAACCTCGTTACTAAATAAGATTTCTTAGATATTTATGATAGGTGTACTAACATAGGTATAAGTTTCTCGTTTACTAATCCACAGCAGGATGTTACTTGTCCGAAATAATGTTTTTTTTATTTTATTTACTTCATGTATAATACTGTGTAGCTTTAGTTCTCGCCAAATTTCTTAGCCGCCCTGAAGTTGACTGCAATGGCTACGCAGTAGTAAGTCTCATACAAACACAATACCAATCCGTGCCTTACGCATCGGAAAGCCAACTTCAGGGTGGCCCAGAAGTTTAGCGCAAACAATACCTACAGCTAGACTGGACACCTCAAGCATAGTTGGGAAAAACTTAGGTTGATTGACTGTCGCTATTTAGCTGTCCATTAAAAAAGCATTAAAAATATTTTTAAAAGTATTTTAGTCAATATTAATGAAACAAAAAATGGGCTAAGGCTATAAAAACTTTATTTTCTTTTATCGCATTCACGATTTCCTATATTACTTATCAATATTACTTATCTACAATTAATATACACGAATGACTATAAAATATTTTTTTTATGATTTTGCCTTTTATAAGCTCTTGTCGTGGGTTTTTTGTATCGTTTTGTCAATAAATCAAAATGGAAGGCAAGCCAGTTCTAGTAGCATTGGGTTTAATGTTTTCAATCCCTTTTATATTAGGGCAGCAGTATGCTGAATCTGCTAGCAAAAGTAAAACCTGTAAGTTTTCTCATTTATTTTCATGATTATTCGCCACCTTTATAGATATCTTTTGCTTTATTCTTAAAACAGCATGAAGAGCAGTGGTGGCCCAGTGATAAAGTCAAAGTTATTTCAATTAGGCCATTAAGAGACGCTTTTGAATTACAAAAATTAAATTTTATTAAATATTATTAAAAATATTTTATTAAAAATTAAATTTTATCGCAGTCCAGGTAGGTTGTTATATACTTTTTTTTATTTTTTTTACGTTATTTACATACATACATTAATTCATATACATGAGAACGATGCACCCAGTATATTTATTTAAGTGTCACCAACGAGTTTGACAAAACAATAGCATCTTACACAAAAAATAAAAATCCCCACAACATTTCATTTTCCTATAACGCACGACCAATTACAGACAACCACAGCTTACACATTGTTGAGTATACACAACTCTTCATAAAATATTAAGAATATATTGAGACATAATATTGCCGTGCGATATACAATTAATTTTTTTACTATCTAATTTCCAATAATAATAATAATTTCAATATTCAGAATTAGACAATTTAATTATAACACTAGAATGCTACTTACAGGTATAATGTATTTCAAGCAATAACAGGTAAATTCAATCATTTTATAAATAGGAACTTGGTTATAACATACTTACAAATATTGCAACCACAGGTAAATTACCTAATTCAACAACAACGGAACAGTGTGTGAGTCAATTTCTTAAAACAAAAAGAAAGCAATACAATAATAATGAATATGTAAATCAACCAGTTTGATTTTGTCTACACTAAATACTGCCCTATGGAGGAGGAACAGCACGTTTCCAAGTTATATGTAATATACTTCTGCATCTGATATGTAAAATGCTTGTTTACAAATGTTTCTTTTAACTAAAATTTGAAATTTTCTTTCACTTTGTTTTAATATATTAAGGTATCGGCGCCGAAAGATCGTACAATAGACCTACTTATTCATTGTATGAAATACTTCCTTAAAAATTATGATAACAAAATTGACTCGCAAGTATTGTTGACTGCGGGAGGTGATGATCATAATAGCGAAGTGGAGCACCATCTCTTTCTATAATTTGTTGCAAGTGGCACGTAATATTGCCTAACTGACTGGTGACTATTAAATCGGCCACCAACTTCACAGCACACAACACCAGGTTCCATAGAAGATATGCAGCCCCAGTAATCCAGACTTATTCAACCGCTAGTTCTACACGTCAATAAACAATCTAACTGTATTTATCTGAAACATATAAATGAAACTGGGGTTACTTTACGTTTGAAGTAACACCAGTTTCAGTGTTACTTTACGTTTGAGGAGCTCGTGGCTAAATAATAACAGCCGCACGGGTCGATCTTCAAGGTTAAGCAACGCTTGACTAGGTCGGTCCGTGGATGGGTGACCATTTCAACATACCGAGTTTCCTCCTTGGTCCCGTCTGTCATTTGAAGATCTTTGACAGTCGTTACGGGTAGTCAGAAGCTTGAGATCTGACACCAGTCTTGCCAAGGGGTACCGTGTTACCTTACTGGGTGGAGGTCAGATAGGCAGTCGCTCCACGTAAAACACTAATCCTCAGCTGAATCCGGTAAGACTGGAAGCCGACCCCAATATAGTTGGGAAAAGGCTAGGCAGATTGATGTTACGTTACGTTTAAGTATATTTAAAATATGTTTGCTTACAATACGTCACGGCATGAGGAATAGCTAGATATCGAGTATAAAAACGAAGTATAAAATTAGAAAAATATACTTACCGCTATACGAGTATTATTATTAAGTCTCTTAGAAATCTCTCTGATGCCAACATTCTTCTCGTGCAAATAGATTATTTTGCAACTGAGACATGATAATAAAATCATAAAAGAGAAATATAAAATAAAATAAAAAGACCTTGTTTTTGGAATTAAATAATGCAAGGTAAAAAAATTTCGTGAGTAGTCACTACAATTGTGCGTAGATTGGTTTTTATTGCCACGGTTCATTTTTATTTACCTACCCTTAATCTTAGTAATATTTGACTACCAGTGTTATAATGAATACACAACACACAGCTGTCACAATCAAAGAAGTCCATTGATCTTTCTCATTTTGCATGCCGCGATAACTTTCGACGTAAAAAATTGAAAAATAAAATTCATAGTCCTAATTAATTACTATGTTACCCATACACTATAACAACGAGTATCATTCGCAAGCAACAAGTTTAATTATTACTAAGTATTTTTATAGCTGTCAAAACGAGCCTTTTATTTTTTGACATCTATATGAGTTTGACTGTTTTTAGGGTGGGTCAGGTAACCGCTATTACTGACTGTAATGTGTTTGGCAATCTGGATTTGAGTTTGGATTTGTTATATTGCCAAAGCGGAGTTTGTAATGAATGCAAGAAAATTTATAATTAAATGATGTAGTACTTAAAGTAACGTTTATAAAAAAAATATTTTGTTGTAGTGGCCTTGAACTGCATGAATCCAAATGATTTGATGAGTGGCTATACTCATGGCATGGATCACCTAGTGTCTTGTAAGTCTATATGTTATTGTAAAAGCCGAAATACGATAAAACCAAGAATTTACCGATAAAACCTAAGATTTACCAAGCCTTACTGGTCAAAGTTCGAAATGATCTATGATAATCGCAAATTTCGGACCTTTACCAGCACTCACAAGGTTCTAAAACCAAATGTTGAAATTATAATGTCTATGAAACACTGATACGAAATGATGAGAACAATTAATTACCGATTGATTAATTCATCAAAGTAATTATTATGTTTTTTAGATAAATGTTTTTTTTGGATGAAGTCGACTATTATATTTTTTTCTAACATACAGTACATGAAACTGACAAAAATGGTTCTAATTCTTGAGTGTATTTTAGGGCCGTGCACGAATTCGATAATTTTAATCATTAGTTTATATTCATCACTATTTCAACCGAAAGACACGTGTGTGTGAGGAGCTTTACATATTTTTTGTTAACAGTAAAATACTTACATGTTTATAAAACATTTTCGAAGAATGCAATGCAAACAGGGAATATTTTAAAAAAATGTAGGTATTTTTTTAAATCATGTAACCAATGTAATACCTACTTTGTTAAAGCTAACTAATCAGTCCTTAATTGTTATCATCATTACGTATCTTAGCGTGTCATAGACATTACAATTTTTCAAATTTACCAATCTGTGAGGTAAAAGATTAACCGTGTAATTGCAAGGGCGCATGGTTGGCCCAATGGTTGAGCGATTAACTGCTGCGCTGCGTGTCGCGGGTTCGATTCCCGCACCGAACAAATTTTTGTATGACCTACAGATAGTTGTTCCGGCTCTGGGTGTTTGTATATGTGAGTTTATATGTTTTTAAACGCACCCACGATACAGAAAGAAATCCCTATTGTGGTAAATTAGCGATTATCTTAGATAATTTCGGACTTTCACCAGTAAGACCTAGTAAATCTTAGGATTTACTTCAGTGATTGGTTTGCATTGCCTATCGCATCATAATTACTGTACACTGTGCTTGTATTAGGATAAACAATGCAATTTTAGATAGGCCAATAAACAAATAAAATAAATAACATTTTTTGTGTTACTTCCTTTTTCAGTGACTCAGTCTGCCAGTGAAGGTATGGTACCTGAAGCTTTTTTTTTATAGTTTTTTTTACTGGTTACCTAATACCTACTTAGCTAAAACGGCTTGCGACGACCAGTGACCAAACCAATTCACAATTTCACATTAGCCCTGGACCAAAAATAAAACAAGAAGTCAGGGAGGGAGGCCTTGGCCCAGCATTTAGGTAATTCAGGCTAACAGTAGCAATCAGGGGTGTATTTGTGCTGGTAAAGTTGCGGCTTCTTTTCGTGGCTTCGCGATATGTCTATGTACTTCTCGAAGTATTAAGATACAACAATGTCAAATTTTATTAGGATCGGAATTGTTCGAAACCAATGTTTCGTCCTTTTTCTTTGTTTTTTGCAACACTGTGTCAACTCGCTGTGATCAATATTGACAGGTTTGGTTGGGTTGAAGTTGGCATTACTGTTAAACTTGTCATTGGTATCGCGAGACGTAAAACGTTGGTCACAAATTGGTTTTGGTGAAATTGGTACTTATATAACCAACCAATCCTTATTCGAAATTTCGTTCGCGATCCGCGAACTTGTTATATATATTCTCCCCCTATAAACCTCGATCGGACACGAGATTGAACGAGACCTCCACGGGGACAAATGTGAGTTGTAGCGGTAAGTTGTGCATGCTTGTATCATTTTCCACCTATAAGGGAATCGGTATCCTAAAAGACAAACCCCTAGCTACCGCTGCCGCGTATAGCGGTTTCGCGGGTATAGACCTTGTAGGATCCAAGAGTCGCAGCATTGCTCATGGGCCCCAGTGTTGCCTCTTGGCTTGTGGTCCACAGGCCTGTATTCAACAGGAATAGCGTTTGAGGCATGAAAGCATAAGAAACAAACAGACGGGTAGAGATAATTCAGCATTTACACGTAGGATGGATATTGAGTATTTCATGCCGTAAAAACTTTGAGCATTAAAGGCAAAAAAAATTGTAAATAATTCTATTTATAATATATTTCTAATTTAACAGCACAAGCGAAGAGCCAAATTCCTGATGGAAATGGTGGAAGCAGCAAAGCGGTTGCACAGACGTCCGCAGATTCAGGTATGGCGACCTAGCATAACAATACGCCATTATTCCCCAGAAGGTTATGCAGAGGTGCTACATAGTGATGAAGATTCTTAATTCAGTCCTTAGGGCCTGGACAAAGTTACCCCTATATTCCAATTCACAGCACCTCGAATCTCAAGAAAGCACAAATGGTGGTTCGTATAAGACGGCGCCACAACCCTTGCAAAACTATAAAGAAGTGGTAGTTCGAAAATATAGTCAAAAAAATCTAAATACATATTTATTGGAACAAGAAACAGTTTACAAAAGTTTGAGTTCGTTAACAGCCGCATTAGTATGGAGTACTGTGTCGCGGCCATTAGCGCCCACCTCCAAGAAGGGAGACGATAAAGTTCCAGGTATACACACTAACAAGAAAAAAAAATACAATAAAATATATATGTAAGATTTTGTTGAATATCAATATCAAAAATATACAAACTACTTAGAATATCTATACTAATATTATAAAGAGGAAAGATTTGATTGTTTGTTTGTTTGTTTGCATTGAATAGGCTCCGAAACTACTGAACCGATTTCAAAAATTCTTTCACCGTTGGAAAGCTACACTATCCCCGGGTGACATAGGCTACTTTTTATCCCTGTATTCCCACGGGAACGGGAACTACGCGGGTGAAACCGCGAGGCGTCTGCTAGTACTAATAGTTTAAGTAATGTAATAGTTTTCTAATATAATATAATTTTTAAAATAACATGTATGGCAATACCAATAATTAATTAGCTTTCGACCATCGCCATCCCATATAATGACAGGTCTCTACACAAGTGACTATCTATCACCGAAAGCGTGGAGAAACCGATAAAGAAAATGAATAAAATGTATAGAAATGTCAAACGCTATCAAAATATCCTGGAATCATTCTCTTATATTTTAGAGTTTCGACCATCACCGTCGCTTACACCGAATGACATTTGACTAAAGCCTTTTTTGTCTAAAGCCTCTAACTCACCAGTTTCGAAAGATTCTGATTTTTGCTTGAATGGACGTGTTGTGGTAAATTTTGCACTGTGAAAGCAGACTATTTGCTACCTTGTTAGTGTACAAAACAGATATGACAGAACAGATTATGCGAAAAAAATATAAAAAACAAAAAAGTTTTTTTTTTTTTTTTAGTTGTTGAAAATGTGAGCAGTGTTATTTACTCCATGAAATGCAAAAATAAAGACTAACATTTGTTGAATAAAATAATATTTTAATTTAAAGTGATAATTACATCCCATTTGGCCACCTATCATTTTTTATTAAGAATTCCCTGCCGGAGTCTGTGTTTCCCGATAGCTACAATCTAGAGGTCTTTAAGTCAAGAGTGAATAGGTTACTTCTAGGCAAGCGTGCTTCACCGTCGACCACATCATCGCTTACCATCAGGTGAGATAGTGGTCAAGCGCGAGCCTATTTAAAATAAAAAAAAATAAAAAAAAATTGTTTTCATAACAAGCGCACCATGAATGGAATTACTTACATCTGTGTAGGAGTTATTAATAAAACGTATTAAATGGGACCACACGAGAAGCACCAGCTTTCAAATAATAATTAATTTTCAAAAAATAGCTTACAAAAAATAATTCAAAATCGGTTCATAATTGGCGGAGTAATCGCGTAACAAACATACAAAAACATACATTTGAATTGAGAACCTCCTCCTTTTTGAAGTCGGTTGAAAAGTATCTAATGTCACAGAAAACACTTAAGCCAATGGGTTCCGGCTGTCAATCGTAGATCTTTAACTGTTGGTACGAATAGTCAGAAGATTGAAAGTCCGACAGCCATTCTTACCTATGTTAATTAAAGTGATGACATTATTACTCTAGGAGCGGACGGTGGCACTAGCGAAGCTGGATCAGGATCAGCAGCAGACGCTATTAACAAAGGTAAGATACTCTCCTGTGTGACAGAAAGAAATAAAACAACGAAAGACTAAACTTTTTACAAAAAAATTAAACCGGCTTCCAAAACAAAACACTACAAAGCGATTCTTTTTCTTTTTTGCAAGATTTTTACTTTTTTTTTTTTTAGTTTTGGTACATTATATTATTATGAAAATACGCATTATCAAGGATAACTTACAAACTACTAGTCAGATCTTGATAAAATTTAAATGGAACTACATGAGAAGAATCAGCTCTCAAAAAAAAAAGAATCCTCAAATCGATTTATAGTTGTCGGAGTAATTGCGTAACAAACATATAAAAACATACAAGTCGATTTGAGAACCTCCTCCTTTTTGAAGTCGGTTGAAATGTATTTACTGTCACAAAAAACACTTAAGGCCATAGGTTCCGTTAATCGTAGATCTTTAACTGTTTGTACGAATAGTCAAAAGATTGAAAGTCCGACAGCCATTCTTACCTATGTTAATTAAAGTGATTACATTATTACTCTAGGAGCGGACGGTGGCACTAGCGAAGCTGGATCAGCAGCAGGCGCTACTAATAAAGGTAAGATACCCTCCGTGTGACAGAAAGGAATAAAACAATGAAAGAATAAACTTTCTACAAAAAAATTAAACCGGCTTCCAAAACAAAACACTACAAAATGAAAAATTGGTCTCTTTTGTAAGATTTTTACTTTTTTTTTTACTTTTGGTACCTTATATTACCATGAAAATATGCATAACTACGGATAACTTAAAAACATGAGAAGCACCAGCTTTAATATAAAAAAAAAATAATCAAAATCAGTTCATAAAAAAACACTTAAAGCCATTGGTTCCGCCTGTCAGTCGTAGATCTTTAATTGTTGGTGCGTATAGTAAAAAGATTGAAAGTCCAACAATCAGTTAAATTTAATTCAATTAAAGTGACTACATAATTACTGTAGGTGCGGACGGTGGCACAAGCGGTGTTAGTTCAGGATCTTTAGCAGACGCTTTTAACTTGGTTGGTTAAAAGCTCCGTGTCACAGAATGGAATAAAACAAGAAAGAAAAATAAACCGGCTTCCAAAACAAAACATTAAAAAGTGAGTGATAATTCTCTTTTGTAAAAATAGTATTTATTGTCCAAGAAAGGACTTTAAGCCGTTGCGTTGGTCCCGGCTGTCAATTGTAGGCCTTTGACAGTTCTTACGGATAGTCAGAAGCCCGAATGTTTGACAACTTGTCTTACCAAGGGGTATCGTTTTACCGAGTTTCATGGTAGTGCAGGTCAGATTAAAGGAAAATCCATGAAAATACTAGTATTCAGTTGCATCCCGTTAAATGGTTAACCATTACCAATAGTTTTGGGATAGGCTAGGCAGATAGGGATGTTTCTATCCGATTTATTTCTTAAGGCATTTTATTATTAGTAGTCCTGATGGCCGCAATTATATATTGCTGGCCTACCAAATCCCTCTTTAACCAAACTTTTGACATAAAATATTTTTTCTTACTCAGTACTACATTATTTTGTCTAAATGGTTAAATCTGCCGCTAAACATCAGGCCAGCAAGCTGATCAAGATTTTGAGAGGTTAGTGAAATTCTATAATAGAAAAATACTACTTTAATAAGGAGCCGCGCTGGATCGGTCAATGTGGTGACATTTGGGGAAGGCACATGTTCAGAAGTGTTGGCCATGTTCAGTAATGAAATGCTAATGAAGATAACAAGTACATTTTTAAATAGGCTTGATGGGTCACTAATGTCGTGACTATCTAAGAAGTTGGATTTAACAGCTATAAAAATACTTAATAATAAATAAACTTGCTGCCTACGAATTATACTCGTTGTAATAGTGTATGGGTAACATAGTAATAAATGAAAATTATGAATTAGATTTTTCAATTTCTTATATACAAAGTTATCGCGGCATGGAAAATGAGAAACACCATCAGAATTCTTAGATTGTCACGATTGAAGATGTAGGTATTTTTTCACCTTTTCGACTTCTTTTGATTGAAAAGTTTTGTAAGACTTATAATAATGGACAATATTATCATGTGCATAATGAAAAGAGAACAGGGACTCAAAAATATCTTAAGACTGCTCTATAGTTTAATTTTATATTAAACACAATAAGTTTATATTATAAATATATTTGTTACAGGCAGCAGCGATGCAGTTGACTATCCACTTTTAACATAACCTGTGCAATAATACATAAATCTCAAATTATTTACTTACATCATTTATACTTAGGCCCACTTACATCAAAAATATTTAATTGCATTTAGCGCTAACCATATTGAACGGCATTTATGTCTCTGTCAACTTCAAACAATTGACAGAAATGGAAATATATTTTGAATTCTTTTGTGTTAAATGTATTTTGTGAATGGTGGTGGAAAAAAGCCTTAATATTTATTTTATTCCAAAAAGATAAACAACACTTGTTATATATATTTTTAATAAATAAAATTTCGGCAGATTTTTATTATTGCTTTTCTCCCGTCCCTGCTTCTTCTTCTCCTACCTTTAATATTTACCCATAGTAAGTGGATGGTCTAGTTTCTGAAAACGAAATTAATTGAAAGTGAAATTTGAATAAATTCTTAACACAAAATTGCATCACTTGACTCCCTTTTAATTTCTGAAGCATCAATTTCTTCGGTTTCTTTCCAGAAACCGACGTTATTTGATCAATGTGCATTACAGAGAATTTATAATAATTAAACTAAAGGACCGCATTCGATAATAAGCACTAACGTTAATATAAATGTGCGCCCTTTGATCTAAGGAAACCACTAGACTTTTATTACATTGTGATTGACTTAAAGTCTATTTTACAAGTTACGACTTTATACCACTTTCTTTGTACCACTTGCTTAGAAGTTTATCCATTCTAAAATAATCGTATGGTATAAATGGATTGATCTGCAACAATGTCTGCTCAGACAATTTAATATATTGATTTAACAGATTATGGCATTACTACACTTCTATTCAAGCAAGTGGTAATAAAGCACATTTGTCTCACAATCATGAATCAGAAATACAAAACGTACGATACTTTAAGACAAGTATTTTTGGGTGAAATGGATTTCATCAGTAACATCGGCGCCAGATGTTTTATTTATCCTTTCATTGGTCGCTCCATACTTTCTACGTACTGCTACTATTTCACTTATGGACTCCTCTTTCTCACGTCAACTCAGTTAATCGTCACCCTATGCTTAATTTGTATCAACGATTTTGACTGGTTCGAAATCATAAACGTCGCCCCCAACATCGGAGCCTGTCTCTTGATACTGGTTAAATACGGAAAAATACATAACAATAAGGAATTCTACAACCAAGTCTTTAAACATTTTCGTCTGGACTTATGGGAAGCAGTTTCTGATACAGCGAAGCACAAGAAGATTTTAAATCAGTACACGCAGACTACAAGGCTTATTGTGAGATTTGAATTCTATTACACCATTGGACTGGCAGTGGTTGTGGATTTATTCCCAAGACTCATTATGTTCTACCAGAATGATATTCTTGGTAAAGAAAAGCAGTATTTGTTCCCATTTGATGGCTGGTACCCTTTTGATAAGAAACAGTGGTACAACACTGCTTACATCTGGGAGAGCTTCATGACTACAGTCGTCATTTTCATCTATGTTTTTGTTAATATGCTTCATATTTCTTTCACTCGATACATTTGCATGGAATTGAAAATTCTCGGGAGTACCATGGAAGGACTCGTAAGTGAAGAGGACGTGGTTAAAATCAAGGAAGGAATAGAGATTGAGGAAACTCATCGCAAGATTAAAAACAAATTGAAATTTATTATAAGAAAGCACCAGTTTTTGGCCAAGTAAGAGTTACATTTATTATTGGTAATATATTGTGCTTAGTATTCAACTAGCAAAATAAAATACCTCTTTGATTCCAGAATTACATCAGAGCTAGATATTATTTTGGGAGATGGAATGTTTCTCACATATGCCTTTGGATCTGTTTTTATATGCCTAACAGCATTTACAGCAACGGTAATATTTTTCTTCAACCTTTTGTAAGTTTTCAAAGGATTTACAAATGAACTAATGTAAATTATTTTCTAGGTGGTTGATGATTTGTACAAATCTTTACGCTATTTTTCTTTCTTCTGTTCTTTGCTTGTGGAAGTTTTCTTTCAATGCATTATGGGACAACTTCTTAGTGATCATGTATGTAAACTAATTTTGTTATTACTAACTTGCTTAAATGTTCACTGTAAACCTGTACTACTTACTGTACTTACATCACCAAAAATAACTCTTATTTGATTAATTTTTTAAACAATCAGAAAAGTATATAAAATGAATCATCCCAACGATTTATAAGTAAAATATCAGATTATATACTCGTATTATGTTATTTCCAGAGTAACAAATTGGAGAAAGCCATATATTTCGCAGACTGGACCTATGCTGATTATGATACAAAGAAGATTTTGCTAATTTTCTTGATGCGCGTTCAGAAACCTTTTGAGTTTAGTGCCAAAGGTTACTTGATTATGAATTTAGATACTTTCAGTGGGGTATGTACGGATCATTATAATAATATTAGCTACAGAAAAGTATTTTGGTTTTTTAATTTGTGTCTATTGTCGATGCTCAAATCCTGTGTGTTCCTGATTGATATGGTACGAAGGCATAACCATGTTTTATCTGATTTAAGTCACACACTACTGAACAAAGATAGTTGAATTGTGTCTATAGAATTCTTCAAGCTTATGACGCCTCTTAGGACTTTCCTGGACAAAATGAGATGATATGTGATGTGTTTTTCTGGTGATTCTAGGTTTCAGGAGTTACAGCGGTTAAAACTAAAATAATGTAGCGAACTTCTTTCAAAAATAACATTATTTTAAAAATTATCGAGAAAATGATGACCACTTAAATCTATATCTGTAAAAATGTATGAATTTTCGTCTGAAATAAAGATTATTTAATTAATTAAACCTTTTCCTATAAATTGTGTGGTTGATATTAAAGACGATGTTTTTTAATATATCCTAACTGAATGTATATTATATTGACTGTTATTCTTTTTCAGATCTGTAGCTTGTCCTATCAGTTCTTCAATTTGCTTCGCACCGCATACTCGGAATAAAAAAATATTGTTGTCTATTGTCTACCTTTATTATCTATCACCTGCGTTTATTTCGTGTTTATCGACTATTGTAATGAAAATGTAACGTAATTAGATTTCTGTTAAAAAAATACACTCAATAAAAATTATTAGCACTGAATTGTAGCGTTTTATATTAATTTACAATCTCCTTTGTTGCGCTTTTCTGTATCATTCCAACTCTAGCCGAGCAGGGGTCGATCGGAAGTTTCAAAACCTGACCAGCATTCTTACCAGTCTAACTGTGCTACCAAGTGACTTGCGAGTAATTGCGGACAGAGATACTCAGCCTCAATTATAATCAAACTAGGGACATCTTGGCTGGTCAAGTAGAAATTAAATAAAAACACTTACAAACATACATTCATACTCACACACATATAACATACATGCACTTCATTACATATACCTACACTACGGACTTATCTCGAATAGTTACATTCACCCTGACCTTAATACATTTTATTATCAATGTAATTAATGGTCAAATATTCACAATTATTATCCATTAAATTTTGATTTATAATTAGCTCTGGGGGTCATATAGGTAATCGTTCCATTTAAAATACTGATAACCAGCAGTTGCATCCGCTTACACAAGAAGCCGACCCCCAAAATAGTTGGGCGAAAGCTAGGCAAATGATAATATCATCTTTTTTGTTGAAATTTATGTTTAACAGAGTGAAACATAAATTTCAAGATAACAGAGATACCGAAAACCAAATAAAAGAATGCAGTGAAAATTCTAGACCCTTACCTGCTATACTATAATTCGATTTCCATGTAAACCTTAACATAATATGAATATTTGCGAAGAGATTCCATAAAATAACGGTGTGCACACGACGACTGAACATGAACAGGCAATGGCTTCGTTCGTATATTGAAATCAGCTCTAGTCAACCACAGTATAGAACAAAAGGTGAACTTCATAAAACCATCGTGAGCCAACTTAGACTTATAGCTTGATTATTATAAGTTTGTGCTCCATTGGTGTAATTGCTGCAAGGCGTTCCAGCACAAGGATAAACGAAAAAATAAATAAAAATATCGAGCTAAAATTCGATCTTAGTCAATTTCTATCGAATGCCAGCCACGAATGCACTTGAATGTACGTTTTAGAGTAAGTGTAACGCTTTGGTCTCTTATTCGGAACGCACGTCGCGACGCTCCGCTTTGAGGTGACGGACACATAATCATATGAAAAACGACTAGTATGGTATTTTGTTCCGTTGCAGTATGCGACCGCTGAGTGAGGAATATTATATGTGCGGCAACGCATGCTGCGTTGTGCGTTTCGATCAAGAACGCCAAGCGCAACTATATAACGCAATAAATGTTATCCGAAGAACAATCAAAGCATTAATATTAAAAATTCACGAAGAATAAAACTTGATACCCCTTTTTTAACTAACTACTAATTTCTATGAAAACGCGTTGTCGCATTGCCGCGTCGCGTCTCTTTGCGGGAGCCTTTACGGAACTGAACCTTTTAACTCATCTGCTTTGTGGACCAACGTCATAAAAGCAAGATGTCTACATTCATATCGAGAGACTTCGTGAAAAATAGGCATATTGAGACGATATTGTCTCGCTGCATATTTTGCACCCTATACTGAGTTTTATTTTCGATATAAAAGCAGTCGCAGTCGGGTTTTTTGATTTTTTTATTTATAACTTTTAAGTTAACATTTTTTTTCGAATTAGGTACATTCAAACATATAAGTGTTACCTATTTTTGATATCACCTCTTATAACCCTTTATTTTGATGCCACAATCGATGAGTTTGGAAGAAAAAAAATATTGGGCTCCCACAATATGGCGCTCAAAATCCACCATTTTTCTATTTTCCTATTTTAGTGTAGCCAGTGATACTCGCAAGGGCAAATCGATTGACGTAAGAATCATCAAAATCAGCCAACGCGTTTGGTCTCTAGAACGCCACATAGGAACAAACATACATACATAGACTGATAAACATATTACCCAGTGGCAGTCGGGTACAAAGATACAGGTGTAACTGATAGAGCTACTAGCTGTTAAAATTAATAGAATAAGATGGTATTAAATTTCGATTAATAAAACACTAGAAGCGCTTCAAAAGCGGGACGAAAAATAAGAGCACAAATACGGTTGTGTTATCGTTTCAAATTAGTATTGAAAAATTGTGCAAATAATCACCGTAACCGAGATTTTGGAATTAATATCTCAGTAAAATGCTCGATGCCTCAGTAGAGCTTCTGAAAGAGTGGGTCTTAGGATGAACATGGACAAAATCAAGGTGATGTTGACTGCCCATGTTACACCCACTTTTATCAAGGTCGGAGACTCTACACTTGAAGTTGTGTGCGACTATGTCTACCTGGGACAAACCATCCAGTTGGGCCAACAGTTAAGGCCAACTTTGAGAAAGAGGTCAACCGTCGAATCCGACTCGACTTGGCAGCGTTCGGGAAGTTGCGCGGTATTTTCGCGTCCAACTTACCACAGTGTTTCAAGGCGAAATTCTATAACTACTGTGTGTTGCCAGTGATGACATATGGCTCTGAAAGGTGGTCGCTCACAATGGGCCTCATCAGAAAGCTTACAGTCACCGAAAGGACAATGAAGATGGGTATGCTCGGCGTTTTCTTGCGTGATCGAATAAGAAATGTAGAAATCCGCAAGAGAACAAGGGTTACCGACATAGCCCGAAAAATTGCCAAACTTAAGTGGCAGTGGGCAGGGCACATTGCTCGCAGAACGGATGACCGATGGAGCAGAAAGGTTCTGGAGTTGCGACCGCGAACCGGAAGACGTTGCGTTGGACGCACGGGACCGACGGATGGAGGGAAGGCCTATGTGTGTGCCCAGCAGTGGACGTCTTTCGGCTGATATGATGATGATATTTATTTCAACTGGAATTCTTAGAATTACGTAAACACAATTGGCGAAAGTTTTAAAGATAATTTTTGTATGACATTGTGTATCTAGTGTATTATTGATCAAAGGTATTAATACTTAATTATTAAAGTTAATACATTTTTGGCATTTCCTGTAGCTATCATACGATTTTTTTTCAACTGGAGGAGGCCTATGCCTGTGGTAGAACAGTAAGAAGCTGTTATTGTTATGACAGAGAAGAAATGCGGGTGGCGAGCTCCAACTGAATTTCCTAAGTAAAAAGTCATACTGCGAGGTTTGGCTCTCGCCTATTTCCTCCTCCAGTATTGGAAAAATTTAAAGGATATAACATAAATTTTAATTAACACACTTAAACTGCTGGAAACCGATTTACATAACATTTGGTATGGACATAGTTCGAGACCCTGGGAACGACATAGGTTAGTTTTTATCTCGGAAATCATCCACATGGGAGTTGAAATTTGTACAGTGAACTAACATTGAGGGGGTTGAAGTTTGTATGGTGAACTAATAATTTCTCAATGGAAGCGGCCAATACACCTTCATTATCATTGAGCGATATAAAATATTGGTTGTTCGATTTAGAAGTACTAATATTACTCAGACGAAGTCGTTTGCAACAGCTAGTAGTCGATAAATACAACTGAGACGTAAAACAATTAAATTCGCGTCGTTTAAGTGTGAGACTTCAATATGCCTATTCAAAAATTTAAGAATTTAACCTAACAAGCAAAAGTGGTTGATGTAGGTATAACAGACGCGTGGAACAACTCAAAACCTTTTATTTAAAGAAATTAAATCAGACTTGCAAGTTGAAGAAATGCAAGTGATGTGAATGGATGTTACCAAAAGAGTGATGAAAATAGATACGTATGGAGAGCCGAAAGGAGGCTAAAGATAAGACGGATGAATTGTGTGAGGAATAACATGAAAGAACAGGTGAACTGAGAAATAGCCTGATGGTTGGCAGAAGAGGAGGAAAGAAGAAGAAAACGTCCTGTGTCGACCCCAAGTCACATAAAGGTGAGTATAGACTAGAGCTATAATGTTTTGTTACATTACAACCTGATTTTAAAAACCAACGAGCGTTTTGGTGTAACATTTTATCGAGCAGAGGCAAAAGTGCGGGTAGTGTGGAGTCAGGTCAATAATGAACGTAAAGTACAAAGAAATGTTTACAGGTAAACTAACTCGGCATGAGTACGACGTCGAACACAGTGTCGAACATTTGCAAGAACGTTACATAACATGGAAATGTTTTAAGAAAATGAGCATTTGTCTGTATTGTACTATTCGTAAGATCGTTACATTACATTGTAATGCTCGCAAAATTGCTCTAGTGTATACTCACATTAATACAAGAGCAGTTGATGATGAGTCAATATGAAAAATTGAGGAGGCTAATCCTTCTAACGCTGTCGACGTGGCTGAATTTTGGTCAAATCATAATTATATAAACTTAAACATTATCGATACGACGAAGAAGAATAAATGAAAATATTTAGTACTTATTCTGAAAATTAAAATGCATTTCGTGACCATTAATATGACTTAAAGTGAAAACTATTAACTAATATGAATCACGATCACAGTAAACGAAAGGCAATATTTCGTAAGTATAAAAACATTAATAAATTAATTACTCACGAATATATTGTGTTATGTCTTTTTTATTGTCTTTAGTTTCCTTTAAAACCCTGGAATTTGTTGGCTACCATCAGTTCAGTCACTCGTTGGAAGATGGGTTCCAAAAGCTGGGCTTTGTTCGTTTTACTAATTTTGCCTTTGGGCTTACTAGCAACAAATGCAAGTAAGTATACATTTTGTTTTCATCATTTTGCTTGAACTATGGTATTGCATAAATTGATTGAAAATATTTATTAACAGACCCGCATCGACCAACTGCTTAGTTGATCTATAGGCATCTAGCTAGTGATTGCCGACTCACTGCTGAGTATGGGATATTAGGTTAAATTCTTGTGTCAAGAATAGTTTTATTCGGTTTTTGTATCTGGAAATTTTCATTCATTTGTGACCAGTTTATGGCATGGCTCACCTTCTTTTACATGGGACATATATTCCGCCCTGCCTAACGAGAGCTGAAACGAAGCTGAAAAAGGGGGGAATATATGTATAATATATGTATCACCGAACATCTTTTCAATAGCGGTATTTTCGTTATTGACCTCGGATAAATACCGGTATCCCGGTACTTTCGATATTTGAAATGTGTTATATTAGTGTCCTATTTATTGACTTTTTATGAGTTTTGTGGTTTGTCAGAGTTAAAGAATGTGAAAGAAATAACGAAATAAAAAATTGTTCATAAAAACAATTTTTTATCAAAATAAAAGTTTACAAAGTTTTTATTAGTATTTTTTATTGGCTTGTATGTTTTTATTTCTACTCTTCTCTCGCATTTATGCTGGAAGAGATTTATTTAAGAAATAATTATAACTTTTGACCTATTTTCTGTTGATTCTTCTTCTTGACTGTTTTTACGTGTGTGGAGGTGTCCATTAATGGTTCAATAAATAAATAAAATTAAACTCAACAGTCAAACAAACAAAGTACAAAAGCTCTCGAAGTCAAAATAAATGTGGTCATTTGTCTTTTTACCGCCATTTCTAATTGTTCCTTCAGCGGCACCGGCTCTATGAAGTCAGTAGCAACAGGAACATCATTCGTTAATTTTAAATTGAAATCTTTACCGATCCTAATAACATCCACAATGTATTATTATCTCTTGTCAATTTTGCCTTAAAAAAACGCCCCGTATTCATTCTCCGATACAAAATATATCTTCTAATTAAGCAGATAAACTAACCACAAGGCAACAAACAACCTTCGTTTCTTAATCCTAAAGCGCGTACGCGTGAGGTAATAACTGTTAAATCAATGAAATACGCGCAGTTTTAATTTTGTTTAAACTCATGAAATTTTCTACATGGTTTTTAATCATTAATACAAACATACATTTATTAATTTAACTAATTGGAATTTCAATTTTTCTCAGTATCAAAAATACTGGAATTCACGGTTTCTGTGAAATTAAAAACTTATATTTTAAAGTCCTTCATTTGGTCCATTATCCCGGTATTTTAAAATACCGAGATTCCGGCTTTGATCTCACTGCCTCACCCTCAGGGGAATACAAGCGTTAAGTTATGTTATGTTTAAAGGTTATGTAAAAATGTGTAGTGTTTCTACTTATCTGACATAGTTTTTGGTTCGAACCCACGTTATTTTAACGGGTTAGTATAAATCTGTTGACTGATGGTTCTGATAACGCCACTCAGGTTACTACAAGTAATGAAGCGAGTTATCCTTACTTACCAAGCCCAGGAAGATAACTGTAATTAGAGGCCAAACTATAAAAAATCCGGTGAATGTACTTAACTATTATTGGATGTTTTTCGCAAATATCTTTATTGGCTGGGCTATTATGTCCTTCGGATATTTATTACCTTTTTAAACTATCTAAGAAATTCTGATTAATCTACTATATGGTTTTTTATCATTTCAGATCATAGACATAGACGCTCCGGAAGTTCAGCTACATCCATAGCTCAAGCGGGTAAACGACCTTTATTTCCTATTTTTTTTACTTACCTCATTATACTCAGGTACATTTTTTTTAATAAATGAGATCATTTCATCTGAGAAATCAAAAAGGCTTTGCGCAGAAAATATTTCTCAACCACCATATTAATTCTTCAGATAAAAGCTATTTTACTCTTAAAAAATCAGCCCTAAAAACACGAAAGTAATTTACGTACCAAAGCAGTACGCACCATTGCACTAAATACTAAAACGAGTTTTTTGTAAAGTTACTAGAGTAGCCAACTATTATAACTAAATGCTTGAATCAAAAAAAGTGGGAAATCGAACATTTGGAGAAGTTAACACTATCTGTACTACGAAAAAGGATTTCGATAGTCGTTTTTTTTATACTAATTTGTTTATATTCTCATTCATTCCTGCTAAAAAAATATTACTTTAGTACAATGCTGTATGGAATAGATACAGTTTTGTAAATGTGAATGACCGTTTTCTCAGTGTGTGATTACCGCAAAACCAGAAAGTTTGTTGTTTTGATTTATAATGTTGTAATTTGACACTATCTTCTTGTAAACAACATAAACAGGCATATGAGTATTCGAAAAACTGTTCTTAGTTAAATAATCTATTATATGAAAATAAATTAAAAGGCAAAATATCAAAATCATTAGATCGACGTACTCGTCAACATTCGATATCTTGGAAAAATTGATGTGGCTAATAATGATATCGTGCTGTTCCTTCACATCTTGGAATTTACAAAACATGTAATTTAATAACTTCCCCACTCCACTTCTAAAAGGTTTAACCATTTTTCTAATTGGATTTGTGTAAAACAATGTACACGTTACACGTTAACAATCTGACAGCTCATGTACCAAGAAGTGTCTGAAGTAAAATCATACCACATACAAAACTTTTTGGGGATACCAATTTTGAGTTTTGCATAGTTATAATAGCCTGACTCTACCCCTATATCACATCGACACTGTTCTAATTTTGATGTAAAGAACCACTGATCGACAAGGGTTCTTTGCTGCACGGAATATCCTTTCTTCTTCTTCGTTTCGAGCCGATGGATAACTCTTCAGATATTTTGCTTCTTGTATTTACGGCATGTAAGGCATGTAAGCATGATATGACGTATGTTTAGACGAATCGTTGTATTTATGTTTGTAAAGTTGTACTACTTACAATTTTTTTTATATTTAGAATCTATATAGTAGCAACCCTAGTGACTCCGGCTAGTTTCGGTAACAACTGTCGAGGACGGTGGCAGTGCTCCTTTTGTGTTCTTCCTATTTTGTGCTAACACTGAGACATTGATAACCCTTTTCTCGTGGTTATCAAAACTTTACTCGTCACTGATTGTTTACTTCGGAATCAATGCAGCACAATTCATACCCATATTTTTGCAGGTTAAAATTATTAAAAAGATTTCAAACCGACCTGTCTGCCTGTGTCAGACTGTCGAAAAATCTGATAATAGATAACTAGGGTACCCGACAGGCATGAATTTTTTTTAATATATTTGTTCATTTTATTTAATTTAATTATACCCTGTAAGGTGGATCAGACTGGAACAGAAAATATTATAAAAAATACTGATCCCCTAGGGGATCAGATCGAGGGGATCCGACCGGAACAAATAAGAAAATTCATTCCCCGTAAGAATAATAAACAAGTATTTTGTTAATATGAGCTTAAGTTTGCCGTATGCTACTTCGAAGAATTGAATCCTTACTAGCAACACTGTCGGATGGTATGCATTTTTTTCCGAAATCGACGGTTTCGTTTCCCGTCTAGGAATATACATTTTTCAAAAAGCCAATAAGATAGTTTTAGTAACAATGAAAATAGAGCCCGAAACTCTTTTGAGTGTTTTTCATTATTTTTCATAGTTTCGGATTTGGTCATCCATGCCCACTTGGCAAACTCATTCTGTGAACGATTATTTTAATCCCAGTACTTGCTTCTACCAGCGGCTTCGCCCGCATGAATGTCGAAAATTATCAAAATGGATAAAAAGTATCTTATGTGCTATTCCTGACTATAATATTTGTCTGTGCCAAAATTCATGCATATCCGTCCAGTCGTTTGAGCGTGAAGAAGTAACAAACATACAAACACACAAACTTTCGCCTTTATAATGTTAGTGTGATGTGATTACGATAATTTTCACTTTCATTTAAACTAAGGCGCCGGCAAAGGTTTGCCATAATAAATACGTACCTAATAAATAAATATATATTTTCTACAATTATAGAATCCGGTACAAAAGGTGGCAGAGGTGGAAGTACTGCACGATCACAAGCCATTGCATCCAGCGGTAAGAATGATTTAATCCTACTT
Source organism: Orthosia gracilis (assembly GCA_947562075.1). Lineage (NCBI taxonomy): Eukaryota > Metazoa > Arthropoda > Insecta > Lepidoptera > Noctuidae > Orthosia > Orthosia gracilis. Next base: position 35,086,633 of record OX387266.1, read on the forward strand.
TCCTTTTTTCTACTAATTAATAAATTGGTTGTGTTTTAATCAATAACGCCTGAACGGCTGAACGTATTTGATAGTATCCGGATAAGTACGCATGGCATGACAGAACTTGGCAGAGATAAACTTGCGAACCCCTTGAATTGCATAAACCACCAAAACTACTTTAGAAACTATTAATATTATGTTGGAGGTCCATATATAGGCTTCACATACCAAGTATATTATTTTTTTCCAACTAAACTATTTAAAGGGACTTTGGAATTGTCAAACAAAAGTTGAATCTATTTGCACAATAATTGCAAGCTTCAGTTTATGGAGAAGAAAGTTTAAGAATCTCCACGGACACTCTTTACCAACAGTTTTACTTACAAGTAAATTTGGTAAACTCATTCTTGTTGTAAAATTACATAATATATGTGAGAACGATGTAAAAAGCCGTGCACGTAAATGCGTCTAGAGTAAAAATCTAGACTAATTAAGATATTTTTGATGATTCAGAGGCTGACGGGGATGGCGGTGAATCTGATTCAAATGCAATATCTAATGCTTACAGTGGCGGTAAGATATAAAATTAGTTTAATGATTTGGATACCGAACCTCTTCTGAATACTTTACGCTATAGTTTGATACTAAATAAAAATGGAGATTTTTTTTAAACTTAGTAAGGTTCGTAACTTACTTCAAGATTGATTTATAGGAATATATTTATAAATAAACACATTTGATGCCAAATAATTGCTTTTATTATTGCTTTTTGCTGTGCTCTTACTGCACATTATATATTAGAAACTGTAATTATCTCAATTACTTTCAGCAAACGGTGAAGATGGTTCATCAGGTTCATCGGCTTTAGCAGGTGCTTTCAGCAGTAAGTAAATGTCAATATATTGTTAATATATATAATACACCTATGTTCGTATAACTTATTCATAAATCGTAACAAACTCTCCTATTAATTTATTGGTTCTTTGTTTAATTTTAATCAATAACGCCATAACGGAATGCATTTGAATAAAATTTGGAAAACAGATAGACCATGATCTGGATTAGAAAATTTCCGACATATTTTTTGACTAATTAAGGTATTATGTATTGAATCAGATGCTGACGGGGATGATGGAGGCGATTCTGATTCAGAAGCAATATCAAACACTAACAGTGGTGGTGAGATAATTATTCACTTGATTTAATAAAGGGAAGGACATCTAAAAATTTTAAGAAAGATAAAGAAATAATAAAAATCGCAACCTCTTTCAGTCTAATTGTTACAAATAATGAACCCAAATTAATACATGTAACCTATAAAAAAATATAAAGTTTTGAACTTTACGTTTGGATAATATTAAACCTTGTATTTTCATAAGTTAGCCAATAAATTAAATGTAAAGATATCAATAAAACAATGAAAACTCTTAATTATTTTTTTTACAGTTGCTTTCTCTTGCTTACTTATATTACATTTATTTGAAAATGCTATATGCATATAATAAAATAATATTAATTATTTTCAGCAAATGGTGATGATGGATCTTTTGCATCGGCTTTAGCAGAAGCTTTCAGCGGTGAGTAAATTCCAATGCATATCATAGACATTATACCTTCATAGAAATTTAGGTAGGTCAAACATTACAACCGAACCAAGTATAAATAACCATCGGATGACAAATATTTTTTTGGAAAAATAACCTTTCGTTTTTAAATTGAATTATTGATATACTCTTGTTTTACAACTATCATAGCTGCGAAAAGCGATGTGGTCGATGGCGGAGCACGCTTGCTTTGAAGTAATCTACTTACTCTTGTGTTATTGAGCTGTAATACCTAAAAAACTTATTAAATTCTTTTCAACCTTTGAGGATCTGGTGGCGGTATCGATATCGGTAGCGGATAGAAGATCTGCGCTATCACAAGCCTTCGCAAATTCAGCCAGTGGTCAAATGATTCAATAATTGAATATCCGTTCATATACGACCTGTAAAGCCCATACTAACAACAGATATGTTGTTCCAAAGTATGGATGTTGTACGATATTCGATAAGTTGCGATACGTCATTTTGATCGTTTTTCAATCAATTTTCGTTAATACCCGTTAGTGATAATCGGCTAAGAGACAAATAAAATACTGTGTAAGAAATTAACAATGTTACAGGAGGAAATGGCCGAAGTAGAGCACAATCAGGAGCATTTTCAAACGCTGGAAGCGACAGAGGTGAGGATTTATACTTAAACAGCGCGTTTATTTAAAGCGTTCTTAAAAGTCTTTCTATCCCGATAATGCACTTTTAAATGAGAGAAACAACATGAGAAACTGAAGTCGTAAATTCTTTACACTCTGTTAAAAAAGTCAGCAATAAACGATTGAAGTCTAAAATTCGATTTGTATATCCCACCTGGCTGTCATGTGAGATCTTTTTCAGTCGATAGAGGTCTCTTACCAAGGCGTATTCTTTCCCAGTGACTGGTTTGTGGCTGTATCCAGTTAGACTGGAAGCCTGGGGTCGGCTTAACATAATTGGGAAAAGGATTGATTCCATTGCTAGTTCTTTTTAGTTTCTGCGAAGAGAATTTCAAATGATGAGAAATTCTAACAAGTGCTGAATCTAGGCGTGCTACGTATACCCAACTTCTATTTTTTATGTTCCGTTAAATACCTACTATTGTCAGATTTATGTAATCTTGATAACCGATACTGCGTGTTCTACAATTGATTCTCATGTTGAGTTTAGAGTAAAAAGCATGAAGTAGAATGAAATTATAATAAAAAAATTCAAAAAAACATTGTTCTCACGTGAACTAACAAGAAATGAACTGTAATGAAATGGATCAACTTTTCAAGAATTATGTGTGATATATTAATTTTACCTTCTACGTGTGCAGGATTGTTCGGGTATCCAGCCCAAACTAACAACGGACATATTGTTCCAATGTATGGATGTTGTTTGATATTCGATAGTTTGTGATACGTCATTTTGATCGTTCTTCGATCCATTTTCGTTAGTGCGAACTCGGCTTGCAGACGATTAAAAATTATGTAACAAATTGATAATATTACAGGAGGAAATGGCCGAAGTAGAGCACAATCAGGAGCATTTTCAAACGCTGGAAGTGACAGAGGTGATGATTTATACTTGAACAGCGCGTTTCTTTAAAGCGTTCTTAAAAGTCTTTCTATCCCAATAATGCACTTTTAAATGAGAGAAAAAACATGAGAAACCGAAGTCGTAAATTCATTATACTCTGTTAAAAAAGTCAGCAATATAGGATTGAAGTCTAATTCGATTTGTATATCCCACCTAGCTGTCATTTGAGATCTTTGTCAGTCGATAGAGGTCTCTTACCAAGGAGTACTGTTTCCCAGTGACTGGTTTGTGGTGGTCAGATCGGAAGAGGTTCTGTATCTAGTTAGACTGGAAGCCTGGGGTCGGCTTAACATAATTGGGAAAAGGATTGATTCTATTGCTAGTTCTTTTTAGTATCTGCAAAGAGAATTTTAAATGATGAGAAATTGTAACAAGTGCTGAATATAGGCGAGCTTTGTATACCCAACTTCTATTTTTTATGTTTCGTTAAATACCTACTATTATCAGATTTATGTAATCTTGATAACCGATACTGCGTGTTCTACAATTGATTCTCATGTTGAGTTTAGAGTAAAAAGCATAAAGTGGAAAGCAATTATGATAAAAAAATTCAAAAAAACATTGTTCTCACGTGAACTAACAAGAAATGAACTGTAATGAAATGGATCAACTTTTCAAGAATTATGTGTGATATATTAATTTTACCTTCTACTTGTGCAGGATTGTTGGGGTATCTAGCCCAAACAAACAACGGATATATTGTTCCAATGTATGGACGTTGTTTGATATTCGATAGTTTGTGATACGTCATTTTGATCGTTTTTCGATCAATTTTCGTTTATGCGCACTCGGCTTACAGACGATTAAAAATTATGTAACAAATTGATAATATTACAGGGGGAAATGGCCAAAGTACAGCACAATCAGGAGCATTTTCAAACGCTGGAAGCGATAGAGGTGAGGATTTATACTTGAACAGAGCGTTTCTTTCAAGCGTTCTTAAAAGTTTTTCTATCCCAATAATGCACTTTTAAATGAGAGAAACAACATGGGAAACTGAAGTCGTAAATTCATTATACTCTGTTAAAAATGTCAGCAATAAAGGATTGAAGTCTAGAATTCGATTTGTATATGCCACCTGGCTGTCACTTGAGATCTTTGTCAGGCGATAGAGGTCTCTTACCAAGGAGTATTGTTTCCCAGTAGCTGGTTTGTGGAGGCCAGATCGGCGGTGGTTCTGTATCCAGTTAGACTGGAAGCCTGGGGTCGGCTTGACATAATTGGGAAAACGATTGATTCCATTGCTAGTTCTTTTTAGTTTCTGCAAAGAAAATTTTAAATGATGACAAATTCTAACAAGTGCTGAATCTAGGCGTGCTATGTATACCTAACTACTATTTTTATGTTCCGTTAAATACCTACAATTGTCAGATTTATGTAATCTTGATAACCGATACTGCGTGTTCTACAATTGATTCTCATGTTGTGTTTAGAATAAAAAGCATATAGTGGAATGAAAACATGATAAAAAAATTCAAAAAAACATTGTTCTCGCGTGAACTAACAAGAAAAGAACTGTAATGAAATGGATCAACTTTTCAAGAATTATGTGTGATATATTAATTTTACCTTCTACTTGTGCAGGACTGTTCGGGTATCCAGCCCAAACAAACAACGGATATATTGTTCCAATGTATGGACGTTGTTTGATATTCGATAGTTTGTGATACGTCATTTTGATCGTTCTTCGATCAATTTTCGTTAATGCGCACTCGGCTTACAGATGATTAAAAATTATGTAACAAATTGATAATATTACAGGAGGAAATGGCCAAAGTACAGCACAATCAGGAGCATTTTCAAACGCCGGAAGCGACAGAGGTGAGGATTTATACTTGAACAGTGCGTTTCTTTCAAGCGTTCTTAAAAGTTTTTCTATCCCAATAATGCACTTTTAAATGAGAGAAAAAACATGAGAAACTAAAGTCGTAATTTCATTTTACTCTGTTAAAAAGTCAGCAAAAAAGGCATTGAAGTCTGAAACTCGATTTGTATATCCCACCTGGCTGTCATTTGAGATCTTTGTCAGTCGATAGAGGTCTCTTACCAAAGAGTATTGTTTCCCAGTGACTGGTTTGTGGTGGTCAGATCGGAAGAGGTTCTGTATCTAGTTAGACTGGAAGCCTGGGGTCGGCTTAACATAATTGGGAAAAGGATTGATTCTATTGCTAGTTCTTTTTAGTTTCTGCAAAAAGAATTTTAAATGATGAGAAATTGTAACAAGTGCTGAATCTAGGCGAGCTTTGTATACCCAACTTCTATTTTTTATGTTTCGTTAAATACCTACTATTATCAGATTTATGTAATCTTGATAACCGATACTGCGTGTTCTACAATTGATTCTCATGTTGAGTTTAGAGTAAAAAGCATAAAGTGGAATGCAATTTTGATAAAAAAATTCAAAAAAACATTGTTCTCACAACAAGAAATGAACTGTAATGAAATGGATCAACTTTTCAAGAATTATGTGTGATATATTAATTTTACCTTCTACTTGTGCAGGATTGTTGGGGTATCCAGCCCAAACAAACAACGGATATATTGTTCCAATGTATGGACGTTGTTTGATATTCGATAGTTTGTGATACGTCACTTTGATCGTTTTTCGATCAATTTTCGTTAATGCGCACCCGGCTTAGAGACAAAAAAATACTATGTAACAAATTGATAATATTACAGGAGGAAATGGCCGAAGTACAGCACAATCAGGAGCATTTTCAAAGGCTGGAAGCGACAGAGGTGAGAATTTATACTTGTACAGCGCATTTCTTTGAAGCGTTTTTAAGTCTTTTTATCCCAATAATGCACTTTTAAATGAGAGAAAAAACATGAGAAACTGAAGTCGTAAATTCATTATACTCTGTTAAAAAAGTCAGCAATAAAGGATTGAAGTCTGAAAATCGATTTGTATATCCCACCTGGCTGTCATTTGAGATCTTTGTCAGTCGATAGAGGTCTCTTACCAAAGAGTATTGTTTCCCAGTGACTGGTTTGTGGTGGTCAGATCGGAAGAGGTTCTGTATCTAGTTAGACTGGAAGCCTGGGGTCGGCTTAACATAATTTGGAAAAGGATTGATTCTATTGCAAGTGCTGAATCTAGGCGTGCTTTGTATACCCAACTTCTATTTTTTATGTTTCGTTAAATACCTACTATTATCAGATTTATGTTATCTTGATAACCGATACTGCGTGTTCTACAATTGATTCTCATGTTGTGTTTAGAATAAAAAGCATATAGTGGAATGAAAACATGATAAAAAAATTCAAAAAAACATTGTTCTCGCGTGAACTAACAAGAAAAGAACTGTAATGAAATGGATCAACTTTTCAAGAATTATGTGTGATATATTAATTTTACCTTCTACTTGTGCAGGACTGTTCGGGTATCCAGCCCAAACAAACAACGGATATATTGTTCCAATGTATGGACGTTGTTTGATATTCGATAGTTTGTGATACGTCATTTTGATCGTTCTTCGATCAGTTTTCGTTAATGCGCACTCGGCTTACAGACGATTAAAAATTATGTAACAAATTGATAATATTACAGGAGGAAATGGCCAAAGTACAGCACAATCAGGAGCATTTTCAAACGCCGGCAGCGACAGAGGTGAGGATTTATACTTGAACAGTGCGTTTCTTTCAAGCGTTCTTAAAAGTTTTTCTATCCCAATAATGCACTTTTAAATGAGAGAAAAAACATGAGAAACTGAAGTCGTAATTTCATTTTATTTTGTTAAAAAGTCAGCAAAAAAGGCATTGAAGTCTGAAACTCGATTTGTATATCCCACCTGGCTGTCATTTGAGATCTTTGTCAGTCGATAGAGGTCTCTTACCAAAGAGTATTGTTTCCCAGTGACTGGTTTGTGGTGGTCAGATCGGAAGAGGTTCTATATCTAGTTAGACTGGAAGCCTGGGGTCGGCTTAACATAGTTGGGAAAAGGATTGATTCTATTGCTAGTTCTTTTTAGTTTCTGCAAAGAGAATTTTAAATGATGAGAAATTGTAACAAGTGCTGAATCTAGGCGAGCTTTGTATACCCAACTTCTATTTTTTATGTTTCGTTAAATACCTACTATTATCAGATTTATGTAATCTTGATAACCGATACTGCGTGTTCTACAATTGATTCTCATGTTGAGTTTAGAGTAAAAAGCATAAAGTGGAATGCAATTTTGATAAAAAAATTCAAAAAAACATTGTTCTCACAACAAGAAATGAACTGTAATGAAATGGATCAACTTTTCAAGAATTATGTGTGATATATTAATTTTACCTTCTACTTGTGCAGGATTGTTGGGGTATCCAGCCCAAACAAACAACGGATATATTGTTCCAATGTATGGACGTTGTTTGATATTCGATAGTTTGTGATACGTCACTTTGATCGTTTTTCGATCAATTTTCGTTAATGCGCACCCGGCTTAGAGACGAAAAAATACTATGTAACAAATTGATAATATTACAGAAGGAAATGGCCGAAGTACAGCACAATCAGGAGCATTTTCAAAGGCTGGAAGCGACAGAGGTGAGAATTTATACTTGTACAGCGCATTTCTTTGAAGCGTTTTTAAGTCTTTTTATCCCAATAATGCACTTTTAAATGAGAGAAAAAACATGAGAAACTGAAGTCGTAAATTCATTATACTCTGTTAAAAAAGTCAGCAATAAAGGATTGAAGTCTGAAATTCGATTTGTATATCCCACCTGGCTGTCATTTGAGATCTTTGTCAGTCGATAGAGGTCTCTTACCAAAGAGTATTGTTTCCCAGTGACTGGTTTGTGGTGGTCAGATCGGAAGAGGTTCTGTATCTAGTTAGACTGGAAGCCTGGGGTCGGCTTAACATAATTTGGAAAAGGATTGATTCTATTGCAAGTGCTGAATCTAGGCGTGCTTTGTATACCCAACTTCTATTTTTTATGGTTCGTTAAATACCTACTATTATCAGATTTATGTAATCTTGATAACCGATACTGCGTGTTCTACAATTGATTCTCATGTTGTGTTTAGAGTAAAAAGCATATAGTGGAATGAAAACATGATAAAAAATTTCAAAAAAACATTGTTCTCGCGTGAACTAACAAGAAAAGAACTGTAATGAAATGGATCAACTTTTCAAGAATTATGTGTGATATATTAATTTTACCTTCTACTTGTGCGGGACTGTTCGGGTATCCAGCCCAAACAAACAACGGATATATTGTTCCAATGTATGGACGTTGTTTGATATTCGATAGTTTGTGATACGTCATTTTGATCGTTCTTCGATCAATTTTCGTTAATGCGCACTCGGCTTACAGACGAATAAAAATTATGTAACAAATTGATAATATTACAGGAGGAAATGGCCAAAGTACAGCACAATCAGGAGCATTTTCAAACGCCGGAAGCGACAGAGGTGAGGATTTATACTTGAACAGTGCGTTTCTTTCAAGCGTTCTTAAAAGTTTTTCTATCCCAATAATGCACTTTTAAATGAGAGAAAAAACATGAGAAACTGAAGTCGTAATTTCATTTTACTCTGTTAAAAAGTCAGCAAAAAAGCATTGAAGTCTGAAACTCGATTTGTATATCCCACCTGGCTGTCATTTGAGATCTTTGTCAGTAGATAGAGGTCTCTTACCAAGGAGTGTTGTTTCCCAGTGACTGGTTTGTGGTGGTCAGATCGGAAGAGGTTCTGTATCTAGTTAGACTGGAAGCCTGGGGTCGGCTTAACATAATTGGGAAAAGGATTGATTCTATTGCTAGTTCTTTTTAGTTTCTGCAAAGAGAATTTTAAATGATGAGAAATTGTAACAAGTGCTGAATCTAGGCGAGCTTTGTATACCCAACTTCTATTTTTTATGTTTCGTTAAATACCTACTATTATCAGATTTATGTAATCTTGATAACCGATACTGCGTGTTCTACAATTGGATCTCATGTTGTGTTTAGAATAAAAAGCATATAGTGGAATGAAAACATGATTAAGTTTGTTATTTTCTAATTTTATATAATAGGACTATTATTTTTCCGATGAATTTGACTTTAAAGAATATGACATTAGAAATTGATTATTAAATATTCAATTTCTAATATCATTGACGTTTTTTGATTAATATAGATTTGGTATTATTATGATTATTAAAGTGCTTATTGTTGCATATCACACGGTAGAATGTACTGGATCCAATTCGTTTTTCTTTTCTACTTCATCAAAACAATGTTTTGTAACCTAAATTCTTTGCTAATAAATAATTTCTGATTTCTGACCAGCAGAGGATTCAGGAAAAGAAAACGCAGCTTCTGAAGAGCCAAAGGAATCAGAAGAAAAGAATGCAGCTACAGAAGCACCAGCAGAGGATTCAGGAAAAGAAAACGAAGCTTCTGAAGAGCCAAAGGAATCCGAAGAAAGGAATGTAGCTACAGAAGGGCCAGCAGAGGATTCAGGAAAAGAACACGCAGCTTCTGAAGAGCCAAAAGAATCAGAAGAAAAGAATGCAGCTACAGAAGCACCAGCAGAGGATTCAGGAAAAGAAAACGCAGCTTCTGAAGAGCCAAAGGAATCAGAAGAAAAGAATGCAGCTACAAAAGGGCCAGCAGAGGATTCAGGAAAAGAAAACGCAGCTTCTGAAGAGCCAAAGGAATCAGAAGAAAAGAATGTAGCTACAGAAGGGCCAGCAGAGGATTCAGGAAAAAAAAACGCAGCTTCTGAAGAGCCAAAGGAATCAGAAGAAAAGAATGCAGCTACAGAAGGGCCAGCAGAGGATTCAGGAAAAGAAAACGCAGCTTCTGAAGAGCCAAAGGAATCAGAAGAAAAGAATGCAGCTACAGAAGGGCCAGCAGAGGATTCAGGAAAAGAAAACGCAGCTTCTGAAGAGGCAAAGGAATCAGAAGAAAATAATGCAGATACAGAAGGGCCAGCAGAGGATTCAGGAAAAGAAAACGCAGCTTCTGAAGAGCCAAAGGAATCAGAAGAAAAGAATGCAGCTACAGAAGGGCCAACAGAGGATTCAGGAAAAGAAAACACAGCTTCCGAAGAGCCAAAAGAATCAGAAGAAAAGAATGCAGCAACAGAAGGGCCAGCAGAGGATTCAGGAAAAGAAAACGCAGCTTCTGAAGAGCCAAAGGAATCAGAAGAAAAGAATGCAGCAACAGAAGGGCCAGCAGAGGATTCAGGAAAAGAAAACGCAGCTTCTGAAGAGCCAAAGGATTCAGAAGAAAAGAATGCAACAACAGAAGGGCCAGCAGAGGATTCAGAAAAAGAAAACGCAGCTTCTAAAGAGCCAAAGGAATCAGAAAAAAAGAATGCAGCAACAGAAAGACCAGCAGAGGATTCAGGAAAAGAAAACGCAGCTTCTGAAGAGCCAACGGAATCAGAACAAAAGAATGCAGCAACAGAAGGGCCAGCAGAGGATTCAGGAAAAGAAAATACAGGTTCTGAAGAGCCAAAGGAATCAGAAGAAAAGAATGCAGCTACAGAAGGGCCAGCAGAGGATTCAGGAAAAGAAAACGCAGCTTCTAAAGAGCCAAAGGAATCAGAAGAAAAGAATGCAGCAACAGAAGGGCCAGCAGAGAATTCAGGAGAAAGTAATTCTACTACTGAAGGTCCAACAGTAGATTCAGCAGATGAGAAAGCAACAAAAACATCTTCAAAAACTGGAAACGACAGAGGTGAGGTCTTTCTATCCCAATAATGCACTTTTAAATGTGAGAAATTCATTATTCATTACACTCTGTTAAAAAAGTCAGCAATAAAGAATTGAAGTCTGAAATTCGATTTGTATATGCCACCTGGCTGTCATTTGAGATCTTTGTCAGTCGATAGAGGTCTCTTACCAAGGAGTATTGTTTTCCAGTGACTGGATTGTGGAGGCCAGATCGGCAGTGGTTCTTTCCAGTTAGACTGGAAGCCAGGGGTCGGCTTGACATAATTGGGAAAACGATTGATTCCATTGCTAGTTTTTTTTAGTTTCTGCAAAGAGAATTTTAAATGATGACAAATTCTAACAAGTGCTGAATCTAGGCGTGCTACGTATACCCAACTTCTATTTTTATGTTCCGTTCAATACCTACTATTGTCAGATTTATGTATTCTTGATAACCGATACTGCGTGCTCTACAATTGATTCTAATGTTGTGTTTAGAATAAAAAGCATGTAGTGGAATAAAAACATGATAAAATTTTTGAAAAAAACATTGTTCTCGCGTGAACTAATAAGAAATGAACTGTAATGAAATAGATCAACTTTTCAAAAATTATGTGTGATATATTAATTTTAGCTTCTACTTGTGCAGGATTGTACGGGTATTCAGCCCAAACTAACTACGGACGTGTTGTTCCAATGTATGGACGTTATTCGATATTCGATAATTTGCGATACGTCATTTTGATCGTTCTTCAATCAATTTTCGTTAGTGCGCACTGGGCTTAGAGACGAATAAAAATACAATGTAACAAATTGATAATTTTACAGGTGGAAATGGCCAAAGTACAGCACAATCAGGAGCATCTACAAAGGCTGGAAGCGACAGAGGTGAGGATTTATACTTGAATAGCGCATTTCTTTAAAGCGTTCTTAAGAGTCTTTTTATCCCAATAATGCACTTTTAAATGAGAGAATAAACATGAGAAACTGAAGTCGTAAATTCATTATACTCTGTTAAAAAAGTCAGCAATAAAGGATTGAAGTCTGAAATTCGATTTGTATATCCCACCTGGCTGTCATTTGAGATCTTTGTCAATCGATAGAGGTCTCTTACCAAGAAGTATTGTTTCCCAGTGACTGGTTTGTGGTAGTCAGATCGGAAGAGGTTTGTGGTGGTCAGATCGGGAGGCGTCATTTTGATCGTTCTTCGATCCATTTTCGTTAATGCGCACCCGGCTTAGAGACGAAAAAATACTATGTAACAAATTGATAATATTACAGGAGGAAATGGCCGAAGTACAGCACAATCAGGAGCATTTTCAAAGGCTGGAAGCGACAGAGGTGAGAATTTATACTTGTACAGCGCATTTCTTTGAAGCGTTTTTAAGTCTTTTTATCCCAATAATGCACTTTTAAATGAGAGAAAAAACATGAGAAACTGAAGTCGTAAATTCATTATACTCTGTTAAAAAAGTCAGCAATAAAGTATTGAAGCCTGAAATTCGATTTGTATATCCCACCTGGCTGTCATTTGAGATCTTTGTCAGTCGATAGAGGTCTCTTACCAAAGAGTATTGTTTCCCAGTGACTGGTTTGTGGTGGTCAGATCGGAAGAGGTTCTGTATCTAGTTAGACTGGAAGCCTGGGGTCGGCTTAACATAATTGGGAAAAGGATTGATTCTATTGCTAGTTCTTTTTAGTTTCTGCAAAGAGAATTTTAAATGATGAGAAATTGTAACAAGTGCTGAATCTAGGCGAGCTTTGTATACCCAACTTCTATTTTTTATGTTTCGTTAAATACCTACTATTATCAGATTTATGTAATCTTGATAACCGATACTGCGTGTTCTACAATTGATTCTCATGTTGAGTTTAGAGTAAAAAGCATAAAGTGGAATGCAATTATGATAAAAAAATTCAAAAAAACATTGTTCTCACGTGAACTAACAAGAAATGAACTGTAATGAAATGGATCAACTTTTCAAGAATTATGTGTGTTATATTAATTTTACCTTCTACTTGTGCAGGATTGTTGGGGTATCCAGCCCAAACAAACAACGGATATATTGTTCCAATTTATGGACGTTGTTTGATATTCGATAGTTTGTGATACGTCATTTTGATCGTTTTTCGATCAATTTTCGTTAATGCGCACTCGGCTTACAGACGATTAAAAATTATGTAACAAATTGATAATATTACAGGGGGAAATGGCCAAAGTACAGCACAATCAGGAGCATTTTCAAACGCCGGAAGCGACAGAGGTGAGGATTTATACTTGAACAGTGCGTTTCTTTCAAGCGTTCTTAAAAGTTTTTCTATCCCAATAATGCACTTTTAAATGAGAGAAACAACATGGGAAACTGAAGTCGTAAATTCATTATACTCTGTTAAAAATGTCAGCAATAAAGGATTGAAGTCTAGAATTCGATTTGTATATGCCACCTGGCTGTCACTTGAGATCTTTGTCAGGCGATAGAGGTCTCTTACCAAGGAGTATTGTTTCCCAGTAGCTGGTTTGTGGAGGCCAGATCGGCGGTGGTTCTGTATCCAGTTAGACTGGAAGCCTGGGGTCGGCTTGACATAATTGGGAAAACGATTGATTCCATTGCTAGTTCTTTTTAGTTTCTGCAATGAAAATTTTAAATGATGACAAATTCTAACAAGTGCTGAATCTAGGCGTGCTATGTATACCTAACTACTATTTTTATGTTCCGTTCAATACCTACTATTGTCAGATTTATGTAATCTTGATAACCGATACTGCGTGTTCTACAATTGATTCTCATGTTGTGTTTAGAATAAAAAGCATATAGTGGAATGAAAACATGATAAAAAATTTCAAAAAAACATTGTTCTCGCGTGAACTAACAAGAAAAGAACTGTAATGAAATGGATCAACTTTTCAAGAATTATGTGTGATATATTAATTTTACCTTCTACTTGTGCAGGATTGTTCGGGTATCCAGCCCAAACAAACAACGGATATATTGTTCCAATGTATGGACGTTGTTTGATATTCGATAGTTTGTGATACGTCATTTAGATCGTTCTTCGATCAATTTTCGTTAATGCGCACTCGGCTTACAGACGATTAAAAATTATGTAAAAAATTGATAATATTACAGGAGGAAATGGCCAAAGTACAGCACAATCAGGAGCATTTTCAAACGCCGGAAGCGACAGAGGTGAGGATTTATACTTGAACAGTGCGTTTCTTTCAAGCGTTCTTAAAAGTTTTTCTATCCCAATAATGCACTTTTAAATGAGAGAAAAAACATGAGAAACTGAAGTCGAAATTTCATTTTACTCTGTTAAAAAGTCAGCAAAAAAGCATTTAAGTCTGAAACTCGATTTGTATATCCCACCTGGCTGTCATTTGAGATCTTTGTCAGTAGATAGAGGTCTCTTACCAAGGAGTGTTGTGTCCCAGTGACTGGTTTGTGGTGGTCAGATCGGAAGAGGTTCTGTATCTAGTTAGACTGGAAGCCTGGGGTCGGCTTAACATAATTTGGAAAAGGATTGATTCTATTGCAAGTGCTGAATCTAGGCGTGCTTTGTATACCCAACTTCTATTTTTTATGTTTCGTTAAATACCTACTATTATCAGATTTATGTAATCTTGATAACCGATACTGCGTGTTCTACAATTGGATCTCATGTTGTGTTTAGAATAAAAAGCATATAGTGGAATGAAAACATGATTAAGTTTGTTATTTTCTAATTTAATATAATAGGACTATTATTTTTCCGATGAATTTGACTTTTTTTCCGATGATTTTTATTAATATAGATTTGCAATTATTATGATTATTATAGTGCGTATTGTGGCATGTCACACGGTAGAATGTACTGGATCCAATTCGTTTTTCTTTTCCACTTCATCAAAACAATGTTTTGTAACCTAAATTCTTTGCTAATAAATAATTTCTGATTTCTGACCAGCAGAGGATTCAGGAAAAGAAAACGAAGCTTCTGAAGAGCCAAAGGAATCCGAAGAAAGGAATGTAGCTACAGAAGGGCCAGCAGAGGATTCAGGAAAAGAACACGCAGCTTCTGAAGAGCCAAAAGAATCAGAAGAAAAGAATGCAGCTACAGAAGGGCCAGCAGAGGATTCAGGAAAAGAAAACGCAGCTTCTGAAGAGCCAAAGGAATCAGAAGAAAAGAATGCAGCTACAAAAGGGCCGGCAGAGGATTCAGGAAAAGAAAACGCAGCTTCTGAAGAGCCAAAGGAATCAGAAGAAAAGAATGCAGCTACAGAAGGGCCAGCAGAGGATTCAGGAAAAGAAAACGCAGCTTCTGAAGAGGCAAAGGAATCAGAAAAAAAGAATGCAGCTACAGAAGGGCCAGCAGAGGATTCAGGAAAAGAAAACGCAGCTTCTGAAGAGCCAAAAGAATCAGAACAAAAGAATGCAGCTACAGAAGGGCCAGCAGAGGATTCAGGAAAAGAAAACGCAGCTTCTGAAGAGCCAAAGAAATCAGGAGAAAAGAATGCAGCAACAGAAGGGCCAGCAGAGGATTCAGGAAAAGAAAATGCAGCTTCTGAAGAGCCAACGGAATCAGAACAAAAGAATGCAGCAACAGAAGGGCCAGCAGAGGATTTAGGAAAAGAAAATACAGGTTCTGAAGAGCCAAAGGAATCAGAAGAAAAGAATGCAGCTACAGACGGGCCAGCAGAGGAATCAGGAAAAGAAAACGCAGCTTCTGAAGAGTCAAAGCAATCAGAAGAAAAGAATGCAGCAACAGAAGGGCCAGCAGAGGATTCAGGAAAAGAAAACACAGCTTCTGAAGAGCCAAAGGATTCAGAAGAAAAGAATGCAACAACAGAAGGGCCAGCAGAGGATTCAGGAAAAGAAAACGCAGCTTCTAAAGAGCCAAAGGAATCAGAAAAAAAAAATGCAGCAACAGAAAGACCAGCAGAGGATTCAGGAAAAGAAAACGCAGCTTCTGAAGAGCCAAAGAAATCAGAAGAAAATAATGCAGCAACAGAAGGGCCTGCAGAGGATTCAGGAAAAGAAAACGCAACTTCTGAAGAGCAAAAAGAATCAGAAGAAAAGAATGCAGCTACAGAAGAGCCAGCAGCGGATTCAGGAAAAGAAAACACAGGTTCTGAAGAGCCAAAAGAATCAGAAAAAAAGAATGCAGCTACAGAAGGGCCAGCAGAGGATTCAGGAAAAGAAAACGCAGCTTCTGAAGAGCCAAATAAATCAGGAGAAAAGAATGCAGCAACAGAAGGGCCAGCAGAGGATTCAGGAAAAGAAAATGCAGCTTCTAAAGAGCCAACGGAATCAGAACAAAAGAATGCAGCAACAGAAGGGCCAGCAGATGATTCAGGAAAAGAAAATACAGGTTCTGAAGAGCCAAAAGAATCAGAAGAAAAGAATGCAGCTACAGACGGGCCAGCAGAGGAATCAGGAAAAGAAAACGCAGCTTCTCAAGAGCCAAAGGAATCAGAAGAAAAGAATGCAGCAACAGAAGGGCCAGCAGAGAATTCAGGAGAAAGTAATTCTACTACTGAAGGTCCAACAGTAGATTCAGCAGATGAGAAAGCAACAAAAACATCTTCAAAAACTGGAAACGACAGAGGTGAGGTCTTTCTATCCCAATAATGCACTTTTAAATGTGAGAAACAACATGAGAAACTAAAGTCGTAAATTCATTACACTCTGTTAAAAAAGTCAGCAATAAAGAATTGAAGTCTGAAATTCGATTTTTATATGCCACCTGGCTGTCATTTGAGATCTTTGTCAGTCGATAGAGGTCTCTTACCAAGGAGTATTGTTTCCCAGTGACTGGTTTGTGGAGGCCAGATCGGCAGTGGTTCTTTCCAGTTAGACTGGAAGCCAGGGGTCGGCTTGACATAATTGGGAAAACGATTGATTCCATTGCTAGTTTTTTTTAGTTTCTGCAAAGAGAATTTTAAATGATGACAAATTCTAACAAGTGCTGAATCTAGGCGTGCTACGTATACCCAACTTCTATTTTTATGTTCCGTTCAATACCTACTATTGTCAGATTTATGTAATCTTGATAACCGATACTGCGTGCTCTACAATTGATTCTAATGTTGTGTTTAGAATAAAAAGCATGTAGTGGAATAAAAACATGATAATTTTTTTGAAAAAAACGTTGTTCTCGCGTGAACTAACAAGAAATGAACTGTAATGAAATAGATCAACTTTTCAAGAATTATGTGTGATATATTAATTTTAGCTTCTACTTGTGCAGGATTGTACGGGTATTCAGCCCAAACTAACTACGGACGTGTTGTTCCAATGTATGGACGTTATTCGATATTCGATAATTTTCGATACGTCATTTTGATCGTTCTTCAATCAATTTTCGTTAGTGCGCACTGGGCTTAGAGACGAATAAAAATACAATGTAACAAATTGATAATTTTACAGGTGGAAATGGCCAAAGTACAGCACAATCAGGAGCATCTTCAAAGGCTGGAAGCGACAGAGGTGAGGATTTATACTTTAACAGTGCGTTTCTTTAAAGCGTTCTTAAAAGTTTTTCTATCCCAATAATGCACTAAAATGAGAGAAACAACATGGGAAACTGAAGTCGTAAATTTATTACACTCTGTTAAAAAAGTCAGCAATAAAGGATTGAAGTCTACAATTCGATTTGAATATACCACCTGGCTGTCATTCGAGATCTTTGTCAGTCGATAGAGATCTCTTACGAAGGAGTATTGTTTCCCAGTGACTGGTTTGTGGAGGCCAGATCGGCAGTGGTTCTGTATTCAGTTAGACTGGAAGCCTGGGGTCGGCTTAACATAATTGGGAAAAGGATTGATTCCATTGTTAGTTCTTTTTACTTTCTGCAAAGAGAATTTTAAATGATGACAAATTCTAACAAGTGCTGAATCTAGGCGTGCTACGTATACCCAACTACTGTTTTTATGTTCCGTTAAATACCTACTATTGTCAGATTTATGTAATCTTGATAACCGATACAGCGTGTTCTATATTTGATTCTCATGTTGTGTTTAGTATGAAAAGCACATAGTAGAATGAAAACATGATAAAAAAATTGAAAAAAACATTGTTCTCGCGTGAACTAACAAGAAATGAACTGTAATGAAATTGATCAACTTTTCAAGAATTATGTGTGATATATTAATTTTAGCTTCTACTTGTGCAGGATTGTACGGGTATCCAGCCCAAATTAACAACGGACATGTTGTTCCAATGTATGGATGTTACTCGATCATTTGCGATACGTCATTTTGATCGTTCTTCAATCAATTTTCGTTAGTGCGCACTGGACATAGAGACGAATAAAAATACAATGTAACAAATTGATAATATTACAGATGGAAATGGTCAAAGTACAGCACAATCAGGAGCATTTTCAAAGGCTGGAAGCGACAGAGGTGAGGATTTATACTTGAACAGTGCGTTTCTTTAAAGCGTTCTTAAAAGTTTTTCTATCCCAATAATGCACTTTTAAATGAGAGAAACAACATGAGAAACTGAAGTCGTAAATTCATTATACTCTGTTAAAAAAGTCAGCAATAAAGGATTGAAGTCTGAAATTCGATTTGTATATCCCACCTGGCTGTCATTTGAGATCTTTGTCAGTCGATAGAGGTCTCTTACTAAAGAGTATTGTTTCCCAGTGACTGGTTTGTGGTGGTCAGATCGGAAGAGGTTCTGTATCTGGTTAGACTGGAAGCCTGGGGTCGGCTTAACATAATTGGGAAAAGGATTAATTCCATTGCTAGTTCTTTTAAGTTTCTGCAAAGAGAATTTTAAATGATGACAAATTCTAACAAGTGCTGAATCTAGGCGTGCTACGTATACCCAACTACTGTTTTTATGTTCCGTTAAATACCTACTATTGTCAGATTTATGTAATCTTGATAACCGATACTGCGTGTTCTATATTTGATTCTCATTTTTTGTTTAGTATGAAAAGCACATAGTGGAATGAAAACATGATAAAAATTTGAAAAAAACATTATTCTCGCGTGAACTAACAAGAAATGAACTGTAATGAAATAGATCAACTTTTCAAGAATTATGTGTGATATATTAATTTTAGCTTCTACTTGTGCAGGATTGTACGGGTATCCAGCCCAAATTAACAACGGACATGTTGTTCCAATGTATGGATGTTATTCGATCATTTGCGATACGTCATTTTGATCGTTCTTCAATCAATTTTCGTTAGTGCGCACTGGGCTTAGAGACGAATAAAAATACAATGTAACAAATTGATAATATTACAGGTGGAAATGGTCAAAGTACAGCACAATCAGGAGCATTTTCAAACGCTGGAAGCGACAGAGGTGAGGATTTATACTTGAACAGTGCGTTTCTTTAAAGCGTTCTTAAAAGTTTTTCTATCCCAATAATGCACTTTTAAATGAGAGAAACAACATGAGAAACTGAAGTCGTAAATTCATTATACTCTGTTAAAAAAGTCAGCAATAAAGGATTGAAGTCTGAAATTCGATTTGTATATCCCACCTGGCTGTCATTTGAGATCTTTGTCAGTCGATAGAGGTCTCTTACTAAAGAGTATTGTTTCCCAGTGACTGGTTTGTGGTGGTCAGATCGGAAGAGGTTCTGTATCTGGTTAGACTGGAAGCCTGGGGTCGGCTTAACATAATTGGGAAAAGGATTAATTCCATTGCTAGTTCTTTTAAGTTTCTGCAAAGAGAATTTTAAATGATGACAAATTCTAACAAGTGCTGAATCTAGGCGTGCTACGTATACCCAACTACTGTTTTTATGTTCCGTTAAATACCTACTATTGTCAGATTTATGTAATCTTGATAACCGATACTGCGTGTTCTATATTTGATTCTCATTTTGTGTTTAGTATGAAAAGCACATAGTGGAATGAAAACATGATAAAAATTTGAAAAAAACATTATTCTCGCGTGAACTAACAAGAAATGAACTGTAATGAAATAGATCAACTTTTCAAGAATTATGTGTGATATATTAATTTTAGCTTCTACTTGTGCAGGATTGTACGGGTATCCAGCCCAAATTAACAACGGACATGTTGTTCCAATGTATGGATGTTATTCGATCATTTGCGATACGTCATTTTGATCGTTCTTCAATCAATTTTCGTTAGTGCGCACTGGGCTTAGAGACGAATAAAAATACAATGTAACAAATTGATAATATTACAGGTGGAAATGGTCAAAGTACAGCACAATCAGGAGCATTTTCAAACGCTGGAAGCGACAGAGGTGAGGATTTATACTTGAACAGTGCGTTTCTTTAAAGCGTTCTTAAAAGTTTTTCTATCCCAATAATGCACTTTTAAATGAGAGAAACAACATGAGAAACTGAAGTCGTAAATTCATTATACTCTGTTAAAAAAGTCAGCAATAAAGGATTGAAGTCTGAAATTCGATTTGTATATCCCACCTGGCTGTCATTTGAGATCTTTGTCAGTCGATAGAGGTCTCTTACTAAAGAGTATTGTTTCCCAGTGACTGGTTTGTGGTGGTCAGATCGGAAGAGGTTCTGTATCTGGTTAGACTGGAAGCCTGGGGTCGGCTTAACATAATTGGGAAAAGGATTAATTCCATTGCTAGTGCTTTTAAGTTTCTGCAAAGAGAATTTTAAATGATGAGAAATTCTTAAAAGTGCTGAATCTAGGCGTGCTATGTATACCCAACTACTATTTTTATGTTCCGTTAAATACCTACTATTATCAGATTTATGTAATCTTGATAACCGATACTGCGTGTTCATTAATTGGTTCTCATGTTGTGTTTAGAATAAAAAGAATATAGTGGAATGAAAACATGATTAAGTTTGTTATTTTCTAATTTTATATAATAGGACTATTATTTTTCCGATGAATTTGACTTTAAAGAATATGACAAATTGATTATTTGACGTTTTTTGATTAATGTAGATTTGCAATTATTATGATTATTATAGTGCTTATTGTTGCATGCCACACGGTAGAATGTACTGGATCCAATTGGTTTTTCTTTTCTACTTCATCAAAACTATGTTTAGTTTCCTAAATTCTTTGCTAATAAATGATTTCTGATTTCTGACCAGCAGACGATTCAGTAGAAGAGAATGCAACTACTGAAAGACCAGCAGAGGATTCAGTAAAAGAGAATGCAACTACCGAAGGACCAGCAGAGGATTCAGGAAAAGAAAACGCAGCTTCTGAAGAGCCAAAGGAATCAGAAGAAAAGAATGCAGCTACAGAAGGGCCAGCAGAGGATTCAGGAAAAGAAAAAACAGGTTCTGAAGAGCCAAAGGAATCAGAAGAAAAGAATGCAGCTACAGAAGGGCCAGCAGAGGATTCAGGAAAAGAAAATACAGGTTCTGAAGAGCCAAAGGCATCAGAAGAAAAGAATGCAGCTACAGAAGGGCCAGCAGATGATTCAGGAAAAGAAAACGCAGCTTCTCAAGAGCCAAAGGAATCAGAAGAAAAGAATGCAGCAACAGAAGGGCCAGCAGAGGATTCAGGAAAAGAAAATGCAGCTTCTGAAGAGCCAAAGGAATCAGAAGAAAAGAATGCAGCTACAGAAGGGCCAGCAGATGATTCAGGAAAAGAAAACGCAGCTTCTCAAGAGCCAAAGGAATCAGAAGAAAAGAATGCAGCAACAGAAGGGCCAGCAGAGGATTCAGGAAAAGAAAATGCAGCTTCTGAAGAGCCAAAGGAATCAGAAGAAAAGAATGCAGCTACAGAAGGGCCAGCAGAGGATTCAGGAGAAGAAAATGCAGGTTCTGAAGAGCCAAAGGAATCAGAAGAAAAGAATGCAGCTACAGAAGGGCCAGCAGAGGATTCAGAAAAAGAAAATGCAGCTTCTGAAGAGCCAAAGGAATCAGAAGAAAAGAATGCAGCTACAGAAGGGCCAGCAGAGGATTCAGGAAAAGAAAACGCAGCTTGTGAAGAGCCAAAGGAATCAGAAGAAAAGAATGCAGCTACAGAAGGGCCAGCAGAGGATTCAGGAAAAGAAAATACAGATTCTGAAGAGCCAAAGGAATCAGAAGAAAAGAATGCAGCAACAGAAGGGCCAGCAGAGGATTCAGGAAAAGAAAATACAGGTTCTGAAGAGCCAAAGGCATCAGAAGAAAAGAATGCAGCTACAGAAGGGCCAGCAGATGATTCTGGAAAAGAAAACGCAGCTTCTCAAGAGCCAAAGGAATCAGAAGAAAAGAATGCAGCAACGGAAGGGCCAGCAGAGGATTCAGGAAAAAAAAATACAGGTTCTGAAGAGCCAAAGGAATCAGAAGAAAAGAATGCAGCAACAGAAGAGCCAGCAGAGGATTCAGGAAAAGAAAATACAGGTTCTGAAGAGCCAAAGGCATCAGAAGAAAAGAATGCGGCTACAGAAGGGCCAGCAGATGATTCAGGAAAAGAAAACGCAGCTTCTCAAGAGCCAAAGGAATCAGAAGAAAAGAATGCAGCAACAGAAGGGCCAGCAGAGAATTCAGGAGAAACTAATTCTACTACTGAAGGTCCAACAGTGGATTCAGCAGATGAGAAAGCAACAAAAACATCTTCAAAAGCTGGAAGCGACAGAGGTGAGGATTTATACCTGAACAGCGCGTTTCTTTAAAGCGTTCTTAAAAACTCTTTTTATCCCAATAATGCACTTTTAAATGAGAGAAACAACATGAGAAACTGAAGTCGGTAAATTCATTACACTCTGTTAAAAAGTCAGCAATAAAGGATTGAAGTCTGAAATTCGATTTGTATCCCACCTGGGTGTCATTTGAGATCTTTGTCAGTCGATAGAGGTCTCTTACCAAGGAGTATTGATTCCTAGTGACTGGTTTGTGGTGGAAGCCTGGGGTCGGCTTAACATAATTGGGAAATGGATTGATCTAACGGCCTATGAATGAGGCCAATGGATTTTTACCATCGTTATCATTTAAATCCTTACCCTGCTGTCTTTTGAACACATAATTTAGTAATGAGCAGCACAAGTATAAAT
The DNA here is from genome assembly GCA_947562075.1 of Orthosia gracilis. Taxonomy (NCBI): domain Eukaryota; kingdom Metazoa; phylum Arthropoda; class Insecta; order Lepidoptera; family Noctuidae; genus Orthosia; species Orthosia gracilis. The sequence goes on from OX387266.1 coordinate 35,109,343, forward strand.
AAACACTATTTTAAAGTGCATCTTAGGGCATTCGGTCTTAATTACTTCCATTTTCACTACTTAGTGATCTGGACTAATTTTGCTCATTGTCGAAATCCCACCTTTGTTTTTTACCAACTTCAATAAAGGAGGTTATAAATAGCGCACGTATTGCATGTAACATTGTTGGAGAGGCGCAATATTTACATTTGTTATTTGATGTAGACTTCTCAACAAATGTGCCAAATTTCACAAGTGTATGTATGTATGTCTGCATGTATATACGACCGTGGTATCAGGCCTTATTCCGAAAATAATTATTTTATTTCTAACATACCTCAGGAGAAGAGCCCACGGATATAAAAGAGCGATGTGGATCAGAAGAGCCAATAGTAACTGAAGATGAATCAACTAAACCGAGCAAAACTCGCAATTCAAAGAGACCTAGACGTACAATACCTCCAGGGTTTCCGTTTCGAGACATCTTTATTAGAGATATCTTGAAAGACATCCCATTGTACGAATACCTCAGTCCTATCTCGCGCGGTGAGTGAAACCCAAATATTTTTTTTTTTTTGTAATCTCGCGCTTGACCACTATCTCACCTGATCGTTAGCGATGATGTGGTCGACGGTGGAGCACGCTTGCCTAGAAGTAACCTATTCACTCTTGACTTAAATACCCCTAGATTGTAGCTATCGGGAAACACAGACGCTGGCAGGGAATTCCACTCCTTAGCTGTACGCACAATAAAAGTATTCTCAAAACGTTTAGTGCGTATGGGTGGGATGCCTACCATGTATCGATGGCGCATCGCCGTAAGTCTGGTAGTCCGATGATGAAACGGGCTGGGCGGAATTAGATCATGCGATTCCATCGCAAACTCCCCAAAATGTAACCGATAAAAACCGACAAGCTGGCAACTCGTCGACGGTGTTCAAGGCTCTGGAGCTTGAGAGGCTCATCAGCGATGAGGCACTGTAACCAGTGCCTCATCGCCGATGAGCCTCTTGGCCCGCTTTTCGATTGACTCTAGTGCATCAAGCTAGTATTTGGCAGATCCGTCCCAGAGATGAGAACAGTACTCCATGCATGATCGAACTTGCGCTTGATACAAGCTGAGCAGCTGTTCTGGCGTGAAGTACCTTCTCACCTTTGCAAGGATCCCCAGCTTTTTGGCAGCCAGCTGAGCCTTTGCTTCAATGTATGGGCCAAAATTGAGAGTCGATGTCAACGTAACGCCAAGAAGCTCAAGATGGTCAGTTATTGGCCGGGTGAAATTGGCTCTTTTTAGCGGAAAAAAGACACGCCTGGGTTTTAGCAGCATTAAACCTGACCAGATTGGCATCGCCCCATTCGGAGACTGCCTGCAAGGACAGGTTCAAGCGCTCCACCATGGCCTCCCGGAAAGACTGAATCTGAGGCCCGGTAGCACGAGCGTTGGACAAGTATCTCTCAGCAACAGTGCTGTCGTCAGCATACCCAAAGGTGCCGGGTTTTAGCAGATCGTTAATGTGCAGCAAGAATAAAGTTGCTGTGAGAACCGACCCCTGAGGGACCCCGGCATTGATATCCAATGATGACGAGCAGCCATCGATAACCACTCGAATGAACCGATCTCTCAGGAAGTCTGCAATCCAATCACACAGACCACCGGGCAAACCTAATGAAGGAAGCTTACCAATAAAGCTTTCATGCCAAACCCTATAAAAAGCCTTCGAGATGTCGAGGGAGACGGCAAGCGCCTCCCCGTGCCTCTCGATGGCTTCACTCCAGATGTGAATGGCATACGCTAGAAGAAAAACCGACTTAACAGGTTTTGATGAAATTAACATTGTCTAACTAAACATATAATATAAGACTGAAACCGCCAACCAGCATTGAGCAAACGTGCTGATCAATGCTCGTTCCTTCTCTGTTTGAGAAGAGGCTTTTGCTCTGCAGTGAGACATTTACAGGCTGGTATTATTATGTTTAATACAATCTTTTTTCGAAATAGAATGGTGCATTTTTCCTTAAAGGCATAGACTATTTATATATAAAAATTATTTCACTGTTGGGAAGCTACACTATCCCCGGGTAACACAGTCTTCTTTTTATTTTTGTATTCTCACGGGAACGGGAACTACGCAGGTGAAACCGCGAGGCGTCCACTAATACAATACAAAATACCAACAATACCAATGGCTTAACGTGCTGTCCGAGGCGCGGAGAGGACATGGTATAAAATGGATGGTCACTCATCCACGGATTTGCTTCGGCAAGCGTTACTTAACTTGAAGAATTCGGGATGTTTCCTCTTTGTCCGTCAGTGAGATTACCAAATAATATTGAACACGTATTTAGCTTTATCTAATAAATAAAAATTGACAAAGATAAAGCTCGTGATCATATTTCAGTCAGTAACTTTGTTAGTACAAAGTGTAGCACGGCGTGACATCACACGATATTTCAACGCACTGTATCCTTGTATTTTTTTTTGTTTACGTGGCAAAAGAAAAAATACGTGTCCAATATTTTTAGGTAATCTAGCTGACGGACTTAATAGATTTTTTTTATTATCATTCGTATTGATATAACTTACTCACGTTTTTTTTGTTTTTAAGGCAGTGCAAAAAAGGCCTATAAACGGGCAATTCTTGTAGGTATATATAATCTGAATCTCGGCAACGACTCCAACGATTTTCATGAAATTTAGTATGCAGGAGTTTCGGGGGAGATAAATCAATCTAGCTAGGTTTTATTCTTACAAAACGTCATTTTATCTATTTTAAACCGAGCAGTGCTCTGTCGCCCAGGTACTGATGTATTATGCTTTATTACAGCTCGACAACGTGCAACCGAAAGAAACCCACACCAAAAGTCGCGTAAACATAGGAGGAGGCTGTGCCTTTGCGATGAAGGCTAGAGGTACCTACCAACATATTCTTTGCTCCTAATTTCTTCTTATTTGAGGGCGGCGCCTTCAGGTTTTACTTGGATATCGATATTTGCTCTTCAAAGTGAGGTGAAGCATGTAGTTTTTGCGGTGTCATTAAACGCAATAAAATGAACCAGGCAAAAGTGGTGTCTCAAAAATCGAAAAACGAAACCCCTGCTCAAAACATATAAATATAAATCATAATGAACTTCTTTTGTTTTAGATATTAGAATAAGAAGAAGATCAGAAGACAAACGATTTAAGAGACCGACCGCTGCATGAAAATGGACTCTGAATTAAATGTGTAATATAGTAAATTATACTTATTCATGGTAATGGATATATATTTAACCGCAAATTAACGTCCGCATTTAAAAAAAAATAAAAAAAACTCAATAAACTGAAGCAAGCATGATAAATACTTTGTTTTATTAATGTTTACTTTCCCTTATAACACAACGTTACTTCCTTTTTTTATGGACTTCAAAAAAAGAATGTTTTACCGACATCTAATAAAAAGGAGGTGATCAATTCGATATGTAGGTATGCATTATTGTTAAAATTGCACAATATCCATATATGTAACTCTATGTGGCCTTCTTAACACTTATGACAAATTTCATAAGTGTATGTATGTATGCTTTTATGTATGTATGTTTGTCCACGCATTTCTCCGCAACTAGTAATCGGATCGTGATCATTCTTTTTTTATCTCTTTATATTTGTTTACATAGATACAAGTATATACAGTGTATGAAATACTTAATGGATGGTATTTAAAAGTACTTCAATTTATTCCCATTTCATTTACCTAATTTTGCCTGTGTTCCACCAAATATACTGAATGTGCACCAAAATATGTTCATTAAAATATGTCATAACGAGCATCTATTTAACAACTGTTGCAAATTTGTAAAAATAGTAATACACTTAATTTTAAAAACAAGCATTTATTTTTTTAGTTTTACTTCAGATAATGCACTGCAAAATGTATAGTACTTTGGCAACATAGTCGACGGAGCCCCGGCGCGGGGCTCCTATTTCCGTCCGCAGGGTCTAAAGTAACCTAACACGAACGAGATGACGGGAGCTGAGTTCGCTCGCTTTGCTCGCTCACTTCAGCTCGTCATCTCGTTCGAACCTAACCTGTCCGTGTCGGGGTGCCCTAAGCTCCCGAGCAGGAATATTTAGTGCACGATCAGTATTTTTTGGGGAAGAATAAAATAGTTATTGTTACAATAGAATATTTGCAGCGCACTACAATAAAAAAGTGTTATATCTTGGTGTTAATTTGGAATTTGTTTGATGTAACATATTTTGTTGGCCGAGTAGTTTAATTATAGTAAAACAATTAAACGGGTTTAATATCAATATTTTAGAAATGCAACATAGATGTACCTTTAGATTTTTGGTGAACACAAAAATATTATCCATACTTAATTAACTACTACATATTTATTACTTCTTTTTATTGGATTAGGTATCTCTCAACTTAGGGAATAGTACAAGTTTCATCAAAATCGGTTCAGCAGTTCTCAAGATATGGAACATATAACCGAACTCCCTAAAGGCAAACAGCACGAATGTGTAAATTGAGATTTTATGGATATTTTGTCAATCCTTTCGGTACCATACTAAAGAACTTGCTCACTTTTTAGTGATGGTGTACCAAAACTAAAAAGAGAAAATTAAAAACATTTTCACAAAAAATATACGTAGTAATAGTCGGTGTCACAAAATGAAAAAATAAATAAGAAGTAACAAAGATACCGACTTCCGAAACGAAAGTTATTTTTGCTCTTTTAGTGTTTTCCTTGGGAAGTCGGTTTATTTTTTGTGGAAATATTTTTATTATTTCTGTTATTGGCGACAGCTGACACTCATATGGATGACACCTTCCTAGACACTTTTGTCACCGACCTATCTCCGAGACTAAGTGAAAATCTACGATCTATTCTTTTTTTTTTTAACTTCATGTACAATAGTGCTGTTGCTGGACTTAATGCCACAAGGCATTCTTTACCAGTCAACCTTTGGGTTAAATAGGACAACGTTGTAATTCGATTGTCAAAATTACATAATTATAAAGAGAGAGAGAGAGAAGGCATTGGCATGATTATGCTTTTGCTCTTTATCACTCCTAAGGTAGAAAAAGCCCACCGAACACCAATTTACATGAAATAACAAGAAACCAAATAGAATTTTTTAATTCGAATTAACAAGAAATTCTCCTAAGTCTTTGGACCTTAATACGACAGACAACACACCGTCAGGATATTAATGCTCATCTTCTTTGAATTCACGCATAGCACAATTGGGTGGACTAACTGTGTTAGCGGGTTCTACAGCTTCTTGACCATTCCACCTGCCCTAGCTGAAACAAAGCATATAGGAGATATCTTAATCGTCCTGTACCGAACACCCTTCGATAAAGACCTTTTGTCTGACGTCGGTGTTCCTGGTTTTGTTTCTTAGTTCTTGATACCGACTTCCGAAATTAAAGTTGTTCTTCACTTTCAGTGTTTTTATTTGGAAGTCGGTTATTTATTTTGGAAAATGTTTTTATTTTTCACCTTTTAGTTGCACAACTTACGAGTCCATCTCATGACAATTTCACTAAGCACAAACACTGCTAGGACATCCTATTCCCTGCGGCCGAAAAAGGGTAGGTGGCGGGGCCATTGACCTTGACCCGTCACAACGTTACTAAGGGTGCCATACACGGGGTCGTCTGGCACCCATGTGATGGTTTGGTCCATAATTTTTCTTTTAATTGTTCTTGTTTTTTTATTTATTTTGTTTTATGATAAAACCATTTATTACTTATTGATAAAACAATTGAACGTCATCTTTCAAACGTTTCTTTTTTTTCATTTTACTTCGAATTTGCAGAATTTTTTGAGAATTTCTCTTATTCACACTTTATGGTTTTGGTTGATGATTAAACCTACAGAATAATGTGCTGATTCATCGTTTGCAACCATTTATAGCAGTTTCCAATGATTCAGAGGGACTAATGCTTCTATGATGTGATCAGTACAAGGCAAAAGGAGTATAGTTTAATTCAGTTTGGCGTTCGCAACAACCCGCATTTAAAGGCCGTCCTAGCCAAAAATTACCCGGAGGAAGTTCGAGGTGCTAGACTAAGTGAGCTTATAGTCCGAAGGAGGTTGAAAGTAGCTTGTTTTGCCTTTTAAGTACTCGTCGATGGTCCATAGAAAACGTCGACTTTGGTCCACAAGCACCGGAAGTCTTGATGAGTGTGGAATTAATTTAAATCGAGTTGACGGACTTTAATTAATGTGTAAACATAAACAAAAACAATATAATCAGTATTTTTTTTAAACTACTTTGGCATATGGTAGAAGACCAATATTGGGTTCAGTTAGGATATGATTGGGAGCTAGTACGGATTCGGTCGTGATACATGGGTCTTATTGCAGATTGCTATGTAAGAGATATATAAAATCCACCAAAAAAGAAAACAACCATCCATCCGTCAATTAAATCTTACCATAGGGTCACTTCGTATTGATCCAGGTTAATGCTCGGCCGAATAACACTTTTTTTTAATTCAGCTCCTCTTATCAGATAAGCATCCGTTAGAACGCACCGAGGACCTGCTAAATCGAAGATAAAAATTCATAATCCCTGCACCTGGCGGGAAATCATAAACTGTTAGAGTAAGGTTATTTTGAGTGTACGTAAGTGACAGATGTATAAAAGTCATATACATTTGTCCCTTAAACACTGAAAGGAACCTTACTCTAAGAGGTTATGGTCACCCTCCTGTTAATGTAGGTGAACTGCGAAAACGACACTGTAATGAAATTGTAGAGACTACCACAGAAAACAATGAATAAATTAGTCTCAACATATTTTTTTTTCTAATAATTTAATTATAATTTAATTTTTTTCTTGATTCTATAGTTTAGTTAGTTTTTTTTCGACGGGCTGTTTCCGCAACTCCACGACTAAGCGCCTATTTTGCGTACCGGAAACGCGTGCGTTTTTTTTTATTATATAATGATAATTTGATTTATTTTATATGATTTCGTTTTATTCTTTCTTGCATGCCTGTTTCGTTCTATCTTTGTCACTAAATTTTATTTATTTTTAATTTAAATATTGTAAGCGCATGTCGCATTAATTTTGTAAAATGTTTTTATATTATGTGGCAAATGTCGCTGATTGCACATTTGTTTTTCTTTGTGCCAAAATTGTATGTATTGCTGCAGTGTGCAGTCGTCTGTTTTCCTTAATAAATAAATTATTTTAAGTGTAAAAAAGATTTTTTAATTAACTTTTATTATCTTGCCTTGAAAATCATAAAAAACCAACAATGCTCAGTTTTCCAAAAAAATCATATTGCTCACAAGATTTATTTTTAAGTTAGGAAAAGAAGTTTTTAAAATAAAATCGTATTTAAAAACAAACTAAATTCTTATTTTGTGCCGTCACTTTTGCCGGTGTGTGTATTTTCATCAAAACATTTATTTAAACTTGCTTCGTCATAGTCGATTCCATTTTTAGAACTGGATCCAAAATTAGTTCTTAAATACCTGAATTCTGAAGTAAAAAACATGAATAAAAAATACAATCAGATTTAGAAGCACCACTTTTTTTAAGTCGGACAAACATTTAAAAAAAATGCATGCTTATACTCTGTATGTCAAAGAGAATCGATCTTGTAACCGTTATATATGTTACGTGTAAGATTGTTTGTTGGAAGTTTACCCACTTAGACCATTCATAATATGAATAACGTAACAATGATAGGATATTAAAATTTTAATAAAATAAAATATAATTGTTTATATCCAGTTATTTATTGAAAAGTGATATTATGATTTAGACTTTGTAAACATTTTATTTTTATGTAACGTCACAATGAATGTATTGAGGTCATAGCTTAATTGTTCATTTTTTTGACGAAAAGAAGATTGAAACTAAACCTCAATTTCTGTTAAAAGAACTTTAGTTCTCACAAGATAATCGTCAATTAGATGAGAAAAATAAATTGAACTATTATGTTAGAACAGTGCGGGTAGAAGAATAAAAAACAAAATAGAATCATGATTATTGTCAACAAATTGATAGCGAGTTCACTGCATTCTTAAGATAAGGTGATGGCACAAGTTAAAAGATATAGCTGTTTTAAACGAAAGTAAACACTATATAATACAGTGTTTGTTAACGAATAATCACGGATATGTTAAAATAAAATGGCCTACGAAACATTTAGTTACAACGACTGATTTTACTAAAACTTAATATTTTGTATAACCCCCATTATTTTCGATACAGTCAAGTAGACGTTTGCGCATGGACCCAACAATATTACCGCATATTTCGCTCCCTCTAAAACTTTCCCACACCTCCATGCAATGGGTTTTTAATTGTTCCGTAGACCTCTCATTCCGCGAATTCCACCTTTGCACCATCAAACCCGGTCGAGTTATTTAGGTCGGGTGATCGCGCTGGCCATGGAATAACCGATACCAAGCACCACAAAATTTAAACTCTGGGGGAACTTCAGGCTCTGGTGTCACGGGTCCCCAAGGCTTCTACCAGATCTAGTAACGCTGCGCAGTCTGTGGAACATTCTTCTTCAAGCAATGTGGGTGCGACTGAGACTGCTACTACACCCTCAAGAGATCAAAGGAGGGCGCGCCGGCGTAATTAATGTTGACATTGTTATTTTTGTCCGTTCACTACTTTTTAATTGTGCCGGTGTGTACGATCACTAGTTGTTTTTGTGCCGGTACTCTAATATTTGTTATTTTCCGCTACACCTTCATTCTATTACTGTATTTATAAATTATAAGATGTCGGTATCTTATTTCTAAGTATTTAGTTTAGAGACGAATCATCCACGATCCATCCAACTAGACTGAGCTGTCAATGTCAATTTTACATTTGACAGCAACCTTGACGTTCAATCATTTTGTATTGTTCTGTCAGTTTTTGTGATTATTGAATGTATTTCTTTTTACGCTGTTTTACGTATTCACGTTTACTGCTATTTTATTACAAGTTATATATACACGGGTCAGCAAATAAACCGAGCCACCCGCTACCTAGGAACTCTGATTCGATTTTCTCAAAAAGTATAAAACTTACAACTATCAAAGTTATACCTACAAAAAGTGCGTTTCATGGTGATTAAAATGACTACAAATTAATTCGAAAGTACCGTCAACTCACATTGTAATCAAGCAACAAACACAATGCTAACGATTTGCTCTGTTTTCACCAGAGTTTGAAATTAGCGTTCTTTTTCTCTACAATGAGGGTAGTCGGATATTTCTTATCATTTCTTTAGTTTTTGTCCATCGTTTGCTCAGACGCGTGTGTTTTTGCTACTTTTTTCGATTAATAATGGATACAACACCTCAGGAAGCAGCTCAAGCTGTAGCATTACTTCAAGCAGGCATTGCGCAACGTGAAGTCGCTCGAAGGCTTCGAATCAGCAGATCTTCGGTGCAACGAGTTTACAGACGATACCTAGAGACTGGAGCATTCAATCGCCGTCCAGGTACGGGCAGACCTAGGGCTACATCAGCAGCAGATGATCGTTATATCCACCTTACTGTTCTGCGAAATCGCCACCTCAACGCAGTTCAAGTCCAACAAAGTCTGCGTGACGAACGCCAAGTGGTCATAAGTTCAGATACCGTCAGAAGGAGACTTGCTGAACGGAACCTGACCCCAAAAAGAGCTGCAACAGGCCCAGCATTAACGGTAGCACACCGTCGAGCACGACTTGAATTTGCTCGAGAGCATAGGGATTGGACATTAGAGCAGTGGAGTAATGTACTCTTCACTGATGAGACCAGGGTGAGTCTACATGGAAGTTATCGACGTCAGAGAGTATATCGTCGCTCTGGAGAACGTTATTCTCAGTGTTGCATCGAGGAAACTGTTGCTTATGGAGGAGGATCTGTAATGGTCTGGGGCGGCATCTCGTTAACAGCACATACAGCGTTAGTTTTCATCGAACCGACGGGCCGTACACGTGGACTGACTTCTCATCGCTACATTACTGAAATTCTCGCAGACCATGTGGTACCTTATTCAGGATATATCGGACAGTATGCAATTGATGCATGATAATGCACGGCCTCATGTTGCTCATGTGGTGACCCAGTATCTACGCGACGTCAGCATTCGTACGATGGACTGGCCAGCTCGAAGCCCGGATTTGAATCCGATAGAACACTTATGGGATGAGCTGAAACGTCGGGTTCGAGCCCGGGTACCTGCTCCAACAAGGCTTCCAGAGCTGCGAATCGCAATTGAAGAGGAGTGGAATACAATTCCTCAAGATTTTATCGTCAGGCTCGTAAGGTCGATGAATACAAGGATGCTGGCAGTTATCCGAGCAAGGGGAGGGAATACGGAATATTGATCAAAAACTTTTTTTTTGATTTTGTCTTTGTTTTTGGCTTTAATTTTTTTTTTTCACTTTATCATTACTAACGATTGTCACGACTGGAAAACGACTCTTCTTTGTAAAATCCTTAATAAACACTGAAATATTGATTAAACCCAATGAGTTTCCTTTCATTTTAATCACCATGAAACGCACTTTCTGTAGGTACAACTTTGATAATTGTAGGTTTTTTAGTTTTTGAGAAAATCTAATTAGAGTGCCTAGGTAGCGGGTGGCTTGGTTTATTTGCTATCCAGTTTATATTATTTGCGCAATTACAATGGAATAGATCTGGTGGCGTTGAGGCGTGACGCCGGTGATATCGACTGATCTCCCGTCTTTGAGAGCGTATGTGTCGATGAAAAGGTCAACTATTTCAATGTCAAACTGTTGAGCCTTTATGAAAAGCATGCTCCGCGTCGGCGAATTAAAATTAAGCATGATCCTGCTCTGTGGATGACTCCTCAAATTAAAGACGCTATTGCTCGCAAAGAAAAGGCGAAGAGCAGGTACAGGCGTAGACACGCGGATCGGAATCTTGCTGAATTTAAACATCTACGTAACCATTGCAATCGTCTGGCCAGATGCTAAGAGACGCTATTTCCACGAATCTCTTGTCGATCGCAAATCCTCTGACGTCTGGAGATTTCTAAAGTCCTACTAATACCTGTAACGATTTCGACTTGTCGGCTCTTAATAGGCACTTTTCTCTTCCACCTATTTCTCTGGACCCTAGTGCCAAAACCTCTACTTTGACAGAGCTCTCCGAGTTGCCGTTACCGAATTGCCCTCTTTTTAATTTGGATTCTGTGTCTGATGACAATGTCAAAAAATCTCTTCTTGCTATTTCCTCCTCTGCTGTTGGCCATGATCATCTGTGTTCGAGAATGATAATACCTATTCTCCCACAACTCCTTGCTGTTCTTACTCATATTGTTAATTATTCTCTATTCTCTGGCATATTTCCTTCGGCCTGGAAACAGGTACACATAATACCACTTCCCAAATAACCAATCCTATTTCTTTATCTCACTTCAGACCCATCTCCATACTGCCTTTCCTCTCTAAAGTTCTCGAGCACATCTTTCATGGACAAATTTCTAGATTCCTTTCATCTAATGCTCTTATCTGTCCTTACCAATCTGGCTTTCGTGCGGGGCACAGTACTGTAACTGCACTTCTGAAGGTCACTGATGACATACACTGGGCTATGGACAATAAATCTCTCTCCTTGTAAGTACTACTTGACTTCAGTTGTGCGTACAACTCTGTGGATTTCGACATTCTACTTGGAATCTTGCAATCTTTTAATTTCTCGTCCTCTGCATTAGCCTTGTTTGACTCATATCTTCGGGGTCGCTCTCAGTGTGTCCACCTTGAAGAGATCTTCTCTGATTGGTGTGATCTCACTGTTGGTGTTCCTCAGGGTGGCGTTCTCTCTCCTCTTCTTTTCTCTATCTTCATAAACACTGTTACCAAGGTTATCACTTCCAACTTCCATCTTTACGCAGACGATTTGCTGCTTTATCGACACTTCCTGCTTGCAGACGTGGACTCAGCGATTAATGATATGGATCGTGACCTGGAGAGAATCAGTGAATGGGCAAAGTCTTATGGCTTACAAATTAACCCTTCCAAGTCCCAGGCCATGATCATAGGCAGTCGATGTTATCGCAATGCGCTTGACATTTCCAACTTGACGCCACTGTCCCTTAACGGTTCGACCATTGCTTACACCGAAACGGCTAAGAATCTCGGTGTCTTAATTGACAGCAATCTTTCTTGGCGAGCGCAAGTGAATGAAGTTAGTCGTAAGGTGCATTTTTCCTTTCACTCTCTAAAAACCCTTCAAAATTTCCTGCCTTTTGAAACTAAAATTTATTTTGCTCAAACGTTAATTTAGCCGATCATTGATTACACCGATGCCTGCTATTTGGATGCCACTGAGGACCTCTTAAATAAGCTTGAGCGCTTGCAGAACCTGTGTATTCGTTTTGTTTTTGGTCTAAGGAAATATGATCATGTCTCTCAGTTCCGCAAGGATCTCAAGTGGCTCCCTATTCGACTTTGCATGAACACTCGCATATTATGTCTCCTTTTCAACATCCTTTTTATCCCTGCAAACACTAGCTACCCGTCTCACAGAGAGGAGACCTGTGTCCCAGCAGTGGGAACATTAATAGGCTGATGGTGTGATGTGATGTACCCTGGCTACCTGCGCGATCGTTTTTCATTTACTCGCCCTGCCAATGCCCTTTGTAGATCCCGCCTTAAACGTCATCTCAATTTCCCATACCATAAAACTCATTTCTATTCCCACTCCTTCTCTGTTCATGCAGTACGATTGTGGAACTCACTTCCACCTAAGATCCGTAACGCTCAAATTATCTCTATTTTTAAGAAGCAAGTCACAGAACACTATCTTTCTTCCATCCTGTAATATTTTACAATTATAGATATATATATTATTTTATTTGATTATTATGTATTTATTTTATTTTTCTCTTGTATATAATTATATAGGCACCTATTGTAATTTTTATACTATGTAGTAGTTAAGTTTTATAGTCTATAACCTTTCCTACACACTGTGTCTATGTTTCTTATCAAACTCTCCTGTCGCAGGTCTGCTGGAAGAAATTTCTTTAGAATTAAGCAGCACCTTTGTGCTCTTCTATCTTTTTATGTTTTTTTTCTCTTTTAAGTGTTTTGTGTGTACATAAATAAATAAATAAATAAAAAGTAATACAAGAGCAGCAAGTTGATGATGAGTCAATATGAAAAATTGAGGAGGCTAATCCTGCTAATGCTGTCGACGACGTGGCTGAATTTTGGTCAAAACATAATTATATAAACTTAAGCATTATCGATACGACGAAGAAGAACAAGAAGAATAAATGAAAGTATTTAATACTTATTCTGAAAATGAATTCCGTGTCCATTTATATGACTTAAAATGAAAACTATTAACTAATATGAATCACGATCACAGTAAACGAAAGGCAATATTTCGTAAGTATAAAAATATGAATAAATTAATTACTCACGAATATTGTGTTATGTCTTTTTTATTGTCTTTAGTTTCCTTTAAAACCCTGGGATTTGTTGGGTATCATCAGTTCAGTCACTCGTTGGAAGATGGGTTCCAAAAGCTGGTTTTTGTTCGTTTTACTAATTTTGCCTTTGGGCTTACTAGCAACAAATGCAAGTAAGTATACATTTTGTTTTCATCACTTTGCTTGAATTATGGTATTGCATAAATTGATTGAAAATATTTATAAACAGACCCGCACCGACCAACTGCCTAGTTGATCTAGTCTAGTGATCGCCAACTCACTAATGAGTATGGGATATTAGGTTAAATTCTATCAAGAATAGTTTTATTCAGTTTTTGTATCTGGAAATTTTCATTCATTTGTGACCAGTTGATGGCATGGCTAATCTTCTTTTACATGGGATATATATTCCCCCCTGCCTAACTAGGGGGGAATATATGTATAATATATGGATCACTGAACAACTTTTCAATACCGGTATTTACGGTACAGACCTCGGATAAATACCAGTATCCCGGTATTTTCAATATTTGAAATGTATTATTATTATTAATGTGTTATTTATTGACTGGGCCTCAGATTCGGTTTCTCTGGGAGGCCATGGTTGAACGCTTGAACCTGTCCTTGAAGGCGGTCTCCGAATGGGGTGATGCCAATCTGGTCAGTTTCAATGCTGATAAGACCCAGGCGAATCTTTTTTTTTCCGCTAAAAGGAGCCAATTCCACCAGACTCCATCTTTCCGTGGTGTAACCGTGCCGTTGACGGATCATCTCGAATTTCTTGATGTTACGTTGAAATCGACCCTCAACTTCGGTCCGTTCATTAAGGCGAAAGCTCAGTTAGCTGCAAAAAGGTTGGGGATTCTTGCAAGGCTGAGAAGGTACTTCACGCCTGAACAGCTGCTCAACTTAAGCCCTATGTCTATCTCCTCTCGTTCTGTCCATCCAAAGGTAGCCTGTAAGAGATTGCCCTATGCGATAAGATCGCTCATTGTACACTGATCTTTATAATGTTTTATCCTGTAATTATTTAAGTGCTGTACAATAAAGTATATAATAAATAAATAAAGCGCAAGTTCGGTCATGCATGGAGTACTGCTCTCACCTCTGGGATGGATCTGCCAAATACCAGTTTGATGCACTTTAGTAGATTGACAGATGGGCCAAAAGGCTTATTGGCAACGATGCTCTTGTCACGTCAAAGCTCCAGAGCCTCGAACATCGACGCCGAGTTGCCAGCCCGTCGGTTTTTTTTTATCGGTTACATTTCGGGGAGTGTACGACGGAACTGCACAATTTGATTCCGCCTGGCCCTTTCCATCATCGGGCTACAAGACGTACGGCCATGCGCCATCGGTACATGGTACATCCATACGCACATCCCTCCCACATCCCTCCCATACGCACAAAGCGTTTTGCTAATACTTTCATTGTGCGCACAGCTCCTTAACTGTGCACACTCCACTCTTCCACTCCTTAGTGGAATTCCCTTCCGGAGTCTTTGTTCCCTGATAGCTACAACCTTGGAGTCTTTAAATCAAGAGTGAATAGGTTTCTTCCAGGCAAGCATGCTTCACCGCAGACTACATCATCGCTTAAATCAGGCGAGATAATGGTCAAACGCGAGCCTATAGATTATAAAAAAACATATATATGAGTTTTGTGGTTTGTCAGAGTTAGAGGATTTCAAAAAAAAAAAGAAATAAAAAACTGTAAATAAAAACATTTTTTTTATCAAAATGAAAGATTTTATTAGTATTTTTTATTTTCTTGTATGTTTTTCTTTCTACTCTTCTCTCGCATTTATGCTGGCAGAGATTTATTTAAGAAATAAGTATAACTTTTAACCTATTTTCTGGTGATTCTTCTTCTTCGACTGTTTTTATGGGTGTGTAAAGTGTCCATCAATGGTTCAATAAATAAATAAAATTAAACTCAACATTCAAACAAAGTACAAAAACTCTTGTGGTCAAAAAAATTTGTGGGAATTTGCTTTTTTACCGCCATTTCTAATTGTTCCTTCAGCGGCACTGGCTCAAGAAGAAGTCAGTAGGAACAGAAACATCATTTGTTAATTTTAAATTGGAATCGTTACTGATCCTAATAACATCCACACTACGTTTTGTCATCTCTTAGCAATTTTGCCTTAAAAAAACGCCCCGTATTCATTCTCCGAAACAAAATATATTTTAGAATTAAGCAGATAAGTTAGCAACAAACTACCTTCGTTTTTTAATCCTAAAGCGTGCGCGTGGGGTAATAATAGTTAAATCAATGAAATTTTCTACATGATTTTTAATCATTAATACAAACATAATTTATTAATTTAACTAACAAAATACCGGTATTCACGGTTACTGTGAAATTAAAAACCTTTATTTTAAAGTCCTTCATTTGGTCCAGTATCCCGGTATTTTAGAATACCGATATCCCAGTTTTGACCGCTCTGCCTAACCCTCAGGGGAATACAAGCGTGAAGTTATGTTATGATTAAAGGTTGAGTAAAAATGTGTAGTGTTTCTACTTATCTGACATAGTTTTTGGTTCAAACCTACGTTATTTTAACGGGTTAGTATAAATCTGTTGACTGATGGTTCTAGTGAACTCCACTCAGGTTACTAAAAATAATGAAGCAAGTTATCCTAACTTACCTAGCCCAGGAAGATAACTGTAATTAGAGGCCAATACATAAAAAATCCGGTTAATGTACTTAACTATTATAGGATGTTTTTCGCAAATGTCTTTATTGGCTGGGCTATTATGTCCTTCGGATATTTATTACCTTTTTAAACTATCCAAGAAACTCTGATTAATCTACTATATGGTTTTTTATCATTCCAGATCATAGACATAGACGCTCCGGAAGTTCAGCTACATCCATAGCTCAAGCGGGTAAACGACCTTTATTTCCTATTTTCTTTTTACTTACCTCATTATACTCAGGTACAATTTTTTTAAATAAATGAGATCATTTCATCTGAGAAATCAAAAAGGCTTTGCGCAGAAAATATTTCTCAACCACCATATTAATTCTTCAGATAAAAGCTATTTTACTCTTAAAAAATCATCCCTAAAAACACGAAAGTAATTTACGTACCAAAGCACTACGCACCATTGCACTAAATACTAAAACGAGTTTTTTGTAAAGTTACTAGAGTAGCCAACTATTAATAACTATGCTTTACTCAAAAAATGTGGGAAATCTAACATTTGGAGAAGTTAACACTATCTGTACTACGAAAAAGGATTTCGATAAGTAGTTGTTTTTTTTTGTTTTTTTTTATTTACTTTGTTTATATTCTCATTCATTCCTGCTAAAAAAATATTACTTTAGTACAATGCTGTGTGGAATAGATATAGTTTTGTAAATGTGAATGACCGTTTTCTCAGTGTGTGATTACCGCAAAACCACAAAGTTTGTTGTTTTGATTTATAATGTTGTAATTTGACACTATCTTCTTGTAAACAACATGAGCAGGCATATGAGTATTCGAAAAACTGTTCTTAGTTAAATAATCTATTACATAAAAATCAAAAGGCAAAATATCAAAATCATTAGATCGACGTACTCGTCAACGTTTCGATATTTTGGAAAAAATTATGTGGCTAATAATGACATCATGCTGTTCCTTCACATCTTGGAATTTACAAAACATATAATTTAATAACTTCCCCACTCCACTTCTAAAAGGTTTAACCATTTTTCTAATTGGATTTGTGAAAAACAATGTACAGCGTAAACAACCTGACAGCTCATGTACCAAGAAAGTGTTTGAAGTAAAATCATACCACATACAAAACTTTTTGGGGATACCAATTTTGAGTTTTGCATAGTTATAATAGCCAGACTCTACCCCTGTATCACATCGACACTGTTCTAATTTTGATGTAAAGAACCACTGATCGACAAGGGTTCTTTGCTGCACGGAATATCCTTTCTTCTTCTTCGTTTCGAGTCGATGGATAACTCTTCAGATATTTTGCTTCTTGTATTTACGGCATGTAAGGCATGTAAGCATGATATGACGTATGTTTAGACGAATCGTTGTATTTATGTTTGTAAAGTTGTACTACTTACAATTTTTTTTATATTTAGAATCTATATAGTAGCAACCCTAGTGACTCCGGCTAGTTTCGGTAACAACTGTCGAGGACGGTGGCAGTGCTCCTTTTGTGTTCTTTCTATTTTGTGCTAACACACACACATTGATAACCCTTTTCTCGTGGTTAAAAAAACTTTACCCGTCACTGATTGTTTACTTCGGAATCAATGCAGCACAATTCATACCGATACTTTTGCAGGTTAAAATTATTAAAAAGATTTCAAACCGACCTGTCTGCCTGTGTCCGACTGTCCAAAAATCTGATAACAGATAACTAGGGTACCCGACCGGCATGATTTTTTTTTAATATATTTGTTCATTTTATTTTATTTTATTATACCCTATAAGGTGGATCAGACTGGAACAGAAAATATTATAAAAAATACTGATCCCCTAGAGGATCAGATCGAAGGGATCCGACCGGAACAAATAAGAAAATTGCGTAAGAATAAACCACAAGTATTTTGTTAATATGAGCTAAAGTTTGCCGTATGCTGCTTCGAAGAATTTCATCATTACTAGCAACACTGTCGGATAGTATGCATTTTTTCCAAAATCAACGGTATCGTTTCCCGTCTAGGAATGTTAGTTTTCAAAAAGCCAATAAGGTAGTTTTAGTAACAATCAAAATCGAGCCCGAAACTCTTTTGAGTGTTTTTCATTATTTTTCATAGTTTCGGATTTGGTCATCCATGCCCACTTGGAAAACTCATTCTGTGAACGATTATTTTAATCCCAGTACTTGCTTCTACCAGCGGCTTCGCCCGCGTGAATGTCGAAAATTATCCCAAGGGATAAAAAGTATCTTATGTGCTATTATTCCTGACTATAATATTTCTCTGTACCAAATTTCATCCATATCCGTCCAGCCGTTTGAGCGTTAAGAAGTAACAAACACATACACACACAAACTTTCGCCTTTATAATGTTAGTGTGATGTGATAACGATAATTTTCACTTTCATTTAAACTAAGGCGCCGGCAAAGGTTTGCCATAATAAATACGTACCTAATAAATAAATACTTATTTTCTACAATTATAGCATCCGGTACAAAAGGTGGCAGAGGTGGAAGTACTGCACGATCACAAGCCATTGCATCCAGCGGTAAGAATGATTTAATCCTACTTTACTTTTTTCTACTAATTAATAAATTGGTTGTGTTTTAATCAATAACGCCTAAACGGCTGAACGTATTTGATAGTATCCGGATAAGTACGCATGGCATGACAGAACTTGGCAGAGATAAACTTGCGAACCCCTTGAATTGCATAAACCACCAAAACTACTTTAGAAACTATTAATATTATGTTGGAGGTCCATATATAGGCTTCACATACCAAGTATATTATTTTTTTCCAACTAAACTATTTAAAGGGTCTTTGGAATTGTCAAACAAAAGTTGAATCTATTTGCACAATAATTGCAAGCTTCAGTTTATGGAGAAGAAAGATTAAGAATCTCCACGGACACTCTTTACCAACAGTTTTACTTACAAGTAAATTTGGTAAACTCATTCTTGTTGTAAAATTACATAATATATGTGAGAACGATGTAAAAAGCCGTGCACGTAAATGCGTCTAGAGTAAAAATCTAGACTAATTAAGATATTTTTGATGATTCAGAGGCTGACGGGGATGGCGGTGAATCTGATTCAAATGCAATATCTAATGCTTACAGTGGCGGTAAGATATAAAATTAGTTTAATGATTTGGATACCGAACCTCTTCTGAATACTTTACGCTATAGTTTGATACTAAATAAAAATGGAGATTTTTTTTAAACTTAGTAAGGTTCGTAACTTACTTCAAGATTGATTTATAGGAATATATTTATAAATAAACACATTTGATGCCAAATAATTGCTTTTATTATTGCTTTTTGCTGTGCTCTTACTGCACATTATATATTAGAAACTGTAATTATCTAAATTACTTTCAGCAAACGGTGAAGATGGTTCATCAGGTTCATCGGCTTTAGCAGGTGCTTTCAGCAGTAAGTAAATGTCAATATATTGTTAATATATATAATACACCTATGTTCGTATAACTTATTCATAAATCGTAACAAACTCTCCTATTAATTTATTGGTTCTTTGTTTAATTTTAATCAATAACGCCATAACGGAATGCATTTGAATAAAATTTGGAAAACAGATAGACCATGATCTGGATTAGAAAATTTCCGACATATTTTTTGACTAATTAAGGTATTATGTATTGAATCAGATGCTGACGGGGATGATGGAGGCGATTCTGATTCAGAAGCAATATCAAACACTAACAGTGGTGGTGAGATAATTATTCACTTGATTTAATAAAGGGAAGGACATCTAAAAATTTTAAGAAAGATAAAGAAAGAATAAAAATCGCAACCTCTTTCAGTCTAATTGTTACAAATAATGAACCCAAATTAATACATGTAACCTATAAAAAAATATAAAGTTTTGAACTTTACGTTTGGATAATATTAAACCTTGTATTTTCATAAGTTAGCTAATAAATTAAATGTAAAGATATCAATAAAACAATGAAAACTCTTAATTATTTTTTTTACAGTTGCTTTCTCTTGCTTACTTATATTACATTTATTTGAAAATGCTATATGCATATAATAAAATAATATTAATTATTTTCAGCAAATGGTGATGATGGATCTTTTGCATCGGCTTTAGCAGAAGCTTTCAGCGGTGAGTAAATTCCAATGCATATCATAGACATTATACCTTCATAGAAATTTAGGTAGGTCAAACATTACAACCGAACCAAGTATAAATAACCATCGGATGACAAATATTTTTTTGGAAAAAAAACCTTTCGTTTTTAAATTGAATTATTGATATACTCTTGTTTTACAACTATCATAGCTGCGAAAAGCGATGTGGTCGATGGCGGAGCACGCTTGCTTTGAAGTAATCTACTTACTCTTGTGTTATTGAGCTGTAATACCTAAAAAACTTATTAAATTCTTTTCAACCTTTGAGGATCTGGTGGCGGTATCGATATCGGTAGCGGATAGAAGATCTGCGCTATCACAAGCCTTCGCAAATTCAGCCAGTGGTCAAATGATTCAATAATTGAATATCCGTTCATATACGACCTGTAAAGCCCATACTAACAACAGATATGTTGTTCCAAAGTATGGATGTTGTACGATATTCGATAAGTTGCGATACGTCATTTTGATCGTTTTTCAATCAATTTTCGTTAATACCCGTTAGTGATAATCGGCTAAGAGACAAATAAAATACTGTGTAAGAAATTAACAATGTTACAGGAGGAAATGGCCGAAGTAGAGCACAATCAGGAGCATTTTCAAACGCTGGAAGCGACAGAGGTGAGGATTTATACTTAAACAGCGCGTTTCTTTAAAGCGTTCTTAAAAGTCTTTCTATCCCGATAATGCACTTTTAAATGAGAGAAACAACATGAGAAACTGAAGTCGTAAATTCTTTACACTCTGTTAAAAAAGTCAGCAATAAACGATTGAAGTCTAAAATTCGATTTGTATATCCCACCTGGCTGTCATGTGAGATCTTTTTCAGTCGATAGAGGTCTCTTACCAAGGCGTATTCTTTCCCAGTGACTGGTTTGTGGCTGTATCCAGTTAGACTGGAAGCCTGGGGTCGGCTTAACATAATTGGGAAAAGGATTGATTCCATTGCTAGTTCTTTTTAGTTTCTGCGAAGAGAATTTCAAATGATGAGAAATTCTAACAAGTGCTGAATCTAGGCGTGCTACGTATACCCAACTTCTATTTTTTATGTTCCGTTAAATACCTACTATTGTCAGATTTATGTAATCTTGATAACCGATACTGCGTGTTCTACAATTGATTCTCATGTTGAGTTTAGAGTAAAAAGCATGAAGTGGAATGAAATTATAATAAAAAAATTCAAAAAAACCTTGTTCTCACGTGAACTAACAAGAAATGAACTGTAATGAAATGGATCAACTTTTCAAGAATTATGTGTGATATATTAATTTTACCTTCTACGTGTGCAGGATTGTTCAGGTATCCAGCCCAAACTAACAACGGACATATTGTTCCAATGTATGGATGTTGTTTGATATTCGATAGTTTGTGATACGTCATTTTGATCGTTCTTCGATCCATTTTCGTTAGTGCGAACTCGGCTTGCAGACGATTAAAAATTATGTAACAAATTGATAATATTACAGGAGGAAATGGCCGAAGTAGAGCACAATCAGGAGCATTTTCAAAGGCTGGAAGTGACAGAGGTGAGGATTTATACTTGAACAGCGCGTTTCTTTAAAGCGTTCTTAAAAGTCTTTCTATCCCAATAATGCACTTTTAAATGAGAGAAAAAACATGAGAAACCGAAGTCGTAAATTCGTTATACTCTGTTAAAAAAGTCAGCAATATAGGATTGAAGCCTAATTCGATTTGTATATCCCACCTAGCTGTCATTTGAGATCTTTGTCAGTCGATAGAGGTCTCTTACCAAGGAGTACTGTTTCCCAGTGACTGGTTTGTGGTGGTCAGATCGGAAGAGGTTCTGTATCTAGTTAGACTGGAAGCCTGGGGTCGGCTTAACATAATTGGGAAAAGGATTGATTCTATTGCTAGTTCTTTTTAGTATCTGCAAAGAGAATTTTAAATGATGAGAAATTGTAACAAGTGCTGAATATAGGCGAGCTTTGTATACCTAACTTTTATTTTTTATGTTTCGTTAAATACCTACTATTATCAGATTTATGTAATCTTGATAACCGATACTGCGTGTTCTACAATTGATTCTCATGTTGAGTTTAGAGTAAAAAGCATAAAGTGGAAAGCAATTATGATAAAAAAATTCAAAAAAACATTGTTCTCACGTGAACTAACAAGAAATGAACTGTAATGAAATGGATCAACTTTTCAAGAATTATGTGTGATATATTAATTTTACCTTCTACTTGTGCAGGATTGTTGGGGTATCTAGCCCAAACAAACAACGGATATATTGTTCCAATGTATGGACGTTGTTTGATATTCGATAGTTTGTGATACGTCATTTTGATCGTTTTTCGATCAATTTTCGTTAATGCGCACTCGGCTTACAGACGATTAAAAATTATGTAACAAATTGATAATATTACAGGGGGAAATGGCCAAAGTACAGCACAATCAGGAGCATTTTCAAACGCTGGAAGCGACAGAGGTGAGGATTTATACTTGAACAGTGCGTTTCTTTCAAGCGTTCTTAAAAGTTTTTCTATCCCAATAATGCACTTTTAAATGAGAGAAACAACATGGGAAACTGAAGTCGTAAATTCATTATACTCTGTTAAAAATGTCAGCAATAAAGGATTGAAGTCTAGAATTCGATTTGTATATGCCACCTGGCTGTCACTTGAGATCTTTGTCAGGCGATAGAGGTCTCTTACCAAGGAGTATTGTTTCCCAGTAGCTGGTTTGTGGAGGCCAGATCGGCGGTGGTTCTGTATCCAGTTAGACTGGAAGCCTGGGGTCGGCTTGACATAATTGGGAAAACGATTGATTCCATTGCTAGTTCTTTTTAGTTTCTGCAAAGAAAATTTTAAATGATGACAAATTCTAACAAGTGCTGAATCTAGGCGTGCTATGTATACCTAACTACTATTTTTATGTTCCGTTAAATACCTACAATTGTCAGATTTATGTAATCTTGATAACCGATACTGCGTGTTCTACAATTGATTCTCATGTTGTGTTTAGAATAAAAAGCATATAGTGGAATGAAAACATGATAAAAAAATTCAAAAAAACATTGTTCTCGCGTGAACTAACAAGAAAAGAACTGTAATGAAATGGATCAACTTTTCAAGAATTATGTGTGATATATTAATTTTACCTTCTACTTGTGCAGGACTGTTCGGGTATCCAGCCCAAACAAACAACGGATATATTGTTCCAATGTATGGACGTTGTTTGATATTCGATAGTTTGTGATACGTCATTTTGATCGTTCTTCGATCAATTTTCGTTAATGCGCACTCGGCTTACAGATGATTAAAAATTATGTAACAAATTGATAATATTACAGGAGGAAATGGCCAAAGTACAGCACAATCAGGAGCATTTTCAAACGCCGGAAGCGACAGAGGTGAGGATTTATACTTGAACAGTGCGTTTCTTTAAAGCGTTCTTAAAAGTCTTTCTATCCCGATAATGCACTTTTAAATGAGAGAAACAACATGAGAAACTGAAGTCGTAAATTCTTTACACTCTGTTAAAAAAGTCAGCAATAAACGATTGAAGTCTAAAATTCGATTTGTATATCCCACCTGGCTGTCATGTGAGATCTTTTTCAGTCGATAGAGGTCTCTTACCAAGGCGTATTCTTTCCCAGTGACTGGTTTGTGGCTGTATCCAGTTAGACTGGAAGCCTGGGGTCGGCTTAACATAATTGGGAAAAGGATTGATTCCATTGCTAGTTCTTTTTAGTTTCTGCGAAGAGAATTTCAAATGATGAGAAATTCTAACAAGTGCTGAATCTAGGCGTGCTACGTATACCCAACTTCTATTTTTTATGTTCCGTTAAATACCTACTATTGTCAGATTTATGTAATCTTGATAACCGATACTGCGTGTTCTACAATTGATTCTCATGTTGAGTTTAGAGTAAAAAGCATGAAGTGGAATGAAATTATAATAAAAAAATTCAAAAAAACCTTGTTCTCACGTGAACTAACAAGAAATGAACTGTAATGAAATGGATCAACTTTTCAAGAATTATGTGTGATATATTAATTTTACCTTCTACGTGTGCAGGATTGTTCAGGTATCCAGCCCAAACTAACAACGGATATATTGTTCCAATGTATGGACGTTGTTTGATATTCGATAGTTTGTGATACGTCATTTTGATCGTTCTTCGATCAATTTTCGTTAATGCGCACTCGGCTTACAGACGATTAAAAATTATGTAACAAATTGATAATATTACAGGAGGAAATGGCCAAAGTACAGCACAATCAGGAGCATTTTCAAACGCCGGAAGCGACAGAGGTGAGGATTTATACTTGAACAGTGCGTTTCTTTCAAGCGTTCTTAAAAGTTTTTCTATCCCAATAATGCACTTTTAAATGAGAGAAAAAACATGAGAAACTGAAGTCGTAATTTCATTTTATTTTGTTAAAAAGTCAGCAAAAAAGGCATTGAAGTCTGAAACTCGATTTGTATATCCCACCTGGCTGTCATTTGAGATCTTTGTCAGTCGATAGTGGTCTCTTACCAAAGAGTATTGTTTCCCAGTGACTGGTTTGTGGTGGTCAGATCGGAAGAGGTTCTGTATCTAGTTAGACTGGAAGCCTGGGGTCGGCTTAACATAATTGGGAAAAGGATTGATTCTATTGCTAGTTCTTTTTAGTTTCTGCAAAGAGAATTTTAAATGATGAGAAATTGTAACAAGTGCTGAATCTAGGCGAGCTTTGTATACCCAACTTCTATTTTTTATGTTTCGTTAAATACCTACTATTATCAGATTTATGTAATCTTGATAACCGATACTGCGTGTTCTACAATTGATTCTCATGTTGAGTTTAGAGTAAAAAGCATAAAGTGGAATGCAATTCTGATAAAAAAATTCAAAAAAACATTGTTCTCACAACAAGAAATGAACTGTAATGAAATGGATCAACTTTTCAAGAATTATGTGTGATATATTAATTTTACCTTCTACTTGTGCAGGATTGTTGGGGTATCCAGCCCAAACAAACAACGGATATATTGTTCCAATGTATGGACGTTGTTTGATATTCGATAGTTTGTGATACGTCACTTTGATCGTTTTTCGATCAATTTTCGTTAATGCGCACCCGGCTTAGAGACGAAAAAATACTATGTAACAAATTGATAATATTACAGGAGGAAATGGCCGAAGTACAGCACAATCAGGAGCATTTTCAAAGGCTGGAAGCGACAGAGGTGAGAATTTATACTTGTACAGCGCATTTCTTTGAAGCGTTTTTAAGTCTTTTTATCCCAATAATGCACTTTTAAATGAGAGAAAAAACATGAGAAACTGAAGTCGTAAATTCATTATACTCTGTTAAAAAAGTCAGCAATAAAGGATTGAAGTCTGAAATTCGATTTGTATATCCCACCTGGCTGTCATTTGAGATCTTTGTCAGTCGATAGAGGTCTCTTACCAAAGAGTATTGTTTCCCGGTGACTGGTTTGTGGTGGTCAGATCGGAAGAGGTTCTGTATCTAGTTAGACTGGAAGCCTGGGGTCGGCTTAACATAATTTGGAAAAGGATTGATTCTATTGCAAGTGCTGAATCTAGGCGTGCTTTGTATACCCAACTTCTATTTTTTATGTTTCGTTAAATACCTACTATTATCAGATTTATGTAGTCTTGATAACCGATACTGCGTGTTCTACAATTGATTCTCATGTTGTGTTTAGAGTAAAAAGCATATAGTGGAATGAAAACATGATAAAAAATTTCAAAAAAACATTGTTCTCGCGTGAACTAACAAGAAAAGAACTGTAATGAAATGGATCAACTTTTCAAGAATTATGTGTGATATATTAATTTTACCTTCTACTTGTGCAGGACTGTTCGGGTATCCAGCCCAAACAAACAACGGATATATTGTTCCAATGTATGGACGTTGTTTGATATTCGATAGTTTGTGATACGTCATTTTGATCGTTCTTCGATCAATTTTCGTTAATGCGCACTCGGCTTACAGACGAATAAAAATTATGTAACAAATTGATAATATTACAGGAGGAAATGGCCAAAGTACAGCACAATCAGGAGCATTTTCAAACGCCGGAAGCGACAGAGGTGAGGATTTATACTTGAACAGTGCGTTTCTTTCAAGCGTTCTTAAAAGTTTTTCTATCCCAATAATGCACTTTTAAATGAGAGAAAAAACATGAGAAACTGAAGTCGTAATTTCATTTTACTCTGTTAAAAAGTCAGCAAAAAAGCATTGAAGTCTGAAACTCGATTTGTATATCCCACCTGGCTGTCATTTGAGATCTTTGTCAGTAGATAGAGGTCTCTTACCAAGGAGTGTTGTTTCCCAGTGACTGGTTTGTGGTGGTCAGATCGGAAGAGGTTCTGTATCTAGTTAGACTGGAAGCCTGGGGTCGGCTTAACATAATTGGGAAAAGGATTGATTCTATTGCTAGTTCTTTTTAGTTTCTGCAAAGAGAATTTTAAATGATGAGAAATTGTAACAAGTGCTGAATCTAGGCGAGCTTTGTATACCTAACTTCTATTTTTTATGTTTCGTTAAATACCTACTATTATCAGATTTATGTAATCTTGATAACCGATACTGCGTGTTCTACAATTGGATCTCATGTTGTGTTTAGAATAAAAAGCATATAGTGGAATGAAAACATGATTAAGTTTGTTATTTTCTAATTTTATATAATAGGACTATTATTTTTCCGATGAATTTGACTTTAAAGAATATGACATTAGAAATTGATTATTAAATATTCAATTTCTAATGTCATTGACGTTTTTTGATTAATATAGATTTGGTATTATTATGATTATTAAAGTGCTTATTGTTGCATGTCACACGGTAGAATGTACTGGATCCAATTCGTTTTTCTTTTCTACTTCATCAAAACAATGTTTTGTAACCTAAATTCTTTGCTAATAAATAATTTCTGATTTCTGACCAGCAGAGGATTCAGGAAAAGAAAACGCAGCTTCTGAAGAGCCAAAGGAATCAGAAGAAAAGAATGCAGCTACAGAAGCACCAGCAGAGGATTCAGGAAAAGAAAACGAAGCTTCTGAAGAGCCAAAGGAATCCGAAGAAAGGAATGTAGCTACAGAAGGGCCAGCAGAGGATTCAGGAAAAGAACACGCAGCTTCTGAAGAGCCAAAAGAATCAGAAGAAAAGAATGCAGCTACAGAAGCACCAGCAGAGGATTCAGGAAAAGAAAACGCAGCTTCTGAAGTGCCAAAGGAATCAGAAGAAAAGAATGCAGCTACAAAAGGGCCAGCAGAGGATTCAGGAAAAGAAAACGCAGCTTCTGAAGAGCCAAAGGAATCAGAAGAAAAGAATGTAGCTACAGAAGGGCCAGCAGAGGATTCAGGAAAAATAAACGCAGCTTCTGAAGAGCCACAGGAATCAGAAGAAAAGAATGCAGCTACAGAAGGGCCAGCAGAGGATTCAGGAAAAGAAAACGCAGCTTCTGAAGAGCCAAAGGAATCAGAAGAAAAGAATGCAGCTACAGAAGGGCCAGCAGAGGATTCAGGAAAAAAAAACGCAGCTTCTGAAGAGCCAAAGGAATCAGAAGAAAAGAATGCAGCTACAGAAGGGCCAGCAGAGGATTCAGGAAAAGAAAACGCAGCTTCTGAAGAGCCAAAGGAATCAGAAGAAAAGAATGCAGCTACAGAAGGGCCAGCAGAGGATTCAGGAAAAGAAAACGCAGCTTCTGAAGAGGCAAAGGAATCAGAAGAAAAGAATGCAGATACAGAAGGGCCAGCAGAGGATTCAGGAAAAGAAAACGCAGCTTCTGAAGAGCCAAAGGAATCAGAAGAAAAGAATGCAGCTACAGAAGGGCCAACAGAGGATTCAGGAAAAGAAAACACAGCTTCCGAAGAGCCAAAAGAATCGGAAGAAAAGAATGCAGCAACAGAAGGGCCAGCAGAGGATTCAGGAAAAGAAAACGCAGCTTCTGAAGAGCCAAAGGAATCAGAAAAAAAGAATGCAGCAACAGAAGGGCCAGCAGAGGATTCAGGAAAAAAAAATGCAGCTTCTGAAGAGCCAAAAGAATCAGAAGAAAATAATGCAGCTACAGAAGAGCCAGCAAAGTATTCAGGAAAAGAAAACACAGGTTCTGAAGAGCCAAAAGAATCAGAAAAAAAGAATGCAGCTACAGAAGGGCCAGCAGAGGATTCAGGAAAAGAAAACGCAGCTTCTGAAGAGCCAACGGAATCAGAACAAAAGAATGCAGCAACAGAAGGGCCAGCAGAGGATTCAGGAAAAGAAAATACAGGTTCTGAAGAGCCAAAGGAATCAGAAGAAAAGAATGCAGCTACAGAAGGGCCAGCAGAGGATTCAGGAAAAGAAAACGCAGCTTCTAAAGAGCCAAAGGAATCAGAAGAAAAGAATGCAGCAACAGAAGGGCCAGCAGAGAATTCAGGAGAAAGTAATTCTACTACTGAAGGTCCAACAGTAGATTCAGCAGATGAGAAAGCAACAAAAACATCTTCAAAAACTGGAAACGACAGAGGTGAGGTCTTTCTATCCCAATAATGCACTTTTAAATGTGAGAAACAACATGAGAAACTAAAGTCGTAAATTCATTACACTCTGTTAAAAAAGTCAGCAATAAAGAATTGAAGTCTGAAATTCGATTTGTATATGCCACCTGGCTGTCATTTGAGATCTTTGTCAGTCGATAGAGGTCTCTTACCAAGGAGTATTGTTTCCCAGTGACTGGATTGTGGAGGCCAGATCGGCAGTGGTTCTTTCCAGTTAGACTGGAAGCCAGGGGTCGGCTTGACATAATTGGGAAAACGATTGATTCCATTGCTAGTTTTTTTTAGTTTCTGCAAAGAGAATTTTAAATGATGACAAATTCTAACAAGTGCTGAATCTAGGCGTGCTACGTATACCCAACTTCTATTTTTATGTTCCGTTCAATACCTACTATTGTCAGATTTATGTAATCTTGATAACCGATACTGCGTGCTCTACAATTGATTCTAATGTTGTGTTTAGAATAAAAAGCATGTAGTGGAATAAAAACATGATAAAATTTTTGAAAAAAACATTGTTCTCGCGTGAACTAATAAGAAATGAACTGTAATGAAATAGATCAACTTTTCAAAAATTATGTGTGATATATTAATTTTAGTTTCTACTTGTGCAGGATTGTACGGGTATTCAGCCCAAACTAACTACGGACGTGTTGTTCCAATGTATGGACGTTATTCGATATTCGATAATTTGCGATACGTCATTTTGATCGTTCTTCAATCAATTTTCGTTAGTGCGCACTGGGCTTAGAGACGAATAAAAATACAATGTAACAAATTGATAATTTTACAGGTGGAAATGGCCAAAGTACAGCACAATCAGGAGCATCTTCAAAGGCTGGAAGCGACAGAGGTGAGGATTTATACTTGAATAGCGCATTTCTTTAAAGCGTTCTTAAGAGTCTTTTTATCCCAATAATGCACTTTTAAATGAGAGAATAAACATGAGAAACTGAAGTCGTAAATTCATTATACTCTGTTAAAAAAGTCAGCAATAAAGGATTGAAGTCTGAAATTCGATTTGTATATCCCACCTGGCTGTCATTTGAGATCTTTGTCAATCGATAGAGGTCTCTTACCAAGAAGTATTGTTTCCCAGTGACTGGTTTGTGGTAGTCAGATCGGAAGAGGTTTGTGGTGGTCAGATCGGGAGGCGTCATTTTGATCGTTCTTCGATCCATTTTCGTTAATGCGCACCCGGCTTAGAGACGAAAAAATACTATGTAACAAATTGATAATATTACAGGAGGAAATGGCCGAAGTACAGCACAATCAGGAGCATTTTCAAAGGCTGGAAGCGACAGAGGTGAGAATTTATACTTGTACAGCGCATTTCTTTGAAGCGTTTTTAAGTCTTTTTATCCCAATAATGCACTTTTAAATGAGAGAAAAAACATGAGAAACTGAAGTCGTAAATTCATTATACTCTGTTAAAAAAGTCAGCAATAAAGTATTGAAGCCTGAAATTCGATTTGTATATCCCACCTGGCTGTCATTTGAGATCTTTGTCAGTCGATAGAGGTCTCTTACCAAAGAGTATTGTTTCCCAGTGACTGGTTTGTGGTGGTCAGATCGGAAGAGGTTCTGTATCTAGTTAGACTGGAAGCCTGGGGTCGGCTTAACATAATTGGGAAAAGGATTGATTCTATTGCTAGTTCTTTTTAGTTTCTGCAAAGAGAATTTTAAATGATGAGAAATTGTAACAAGTGCTGAATCTAGGCGAGCTTTGTATACCCAACTTCTATTTTTTATGTTTCGTTAAATACCTACTATTATCAGATTTATGTAATCTTGATAACCGATACTGCGTGTTCTACAATTGATTCTCATGTTGAGTTTAGAGTAAAAAGCATAAAGTGGAATGCAATTATGATAAAAAAATTCAAAAAAACATTGTTCTCACGTGTACTAACAAGAAATGAACTGTAATGAAATGGATCAACTTTTCAAGAATTATGTGTGTTATATTAATTTTACCTTCTACTTGTGCAGGATTGTTGGGGTATCCAGCCCAAACAAACAACGGATATATTGTTCCAATTTATGGACGTTGTTTGATATTCGATAGTTTGTGATACGTCATTTTGATCGTTTTTCGATCAATTTTCGTTAATGCGCACTCGGCTTACAGATGATTAAAAATTATGTAACAAATTGATAATATTACAGGGGGAAATGGCCAAAGTACAGCACAATCAGGAGCATTTTCAAACGCCGGAAGCGACAGAGGTGAGGATTTATACTTGAACAGTGCGTTTCTTTCAAGCGTTCTTAAAAGTTTTTCTATCCCAATAATGCACTTTTAAATGAGAGAAACAACATGGGAAACTGAAGTCGTAAATTCATTATACTCTGTTAAAAATGTCAGCAATAAAGGATTGAAGTCTAGAATTCGATTTGTATATGCCACCTGGCTGTCACTTGAGATCTTTGTCAGGCGATAGAGGTCTCTTACCAAGGAGTATTGTTTCCCAGTAGCTGGTTTGTGGAGGCCAGATCGGCGGTGGTTCTGTATCCAGTTAGACTGGAAGCCTGGGGTCGGCTTGACATAATTGGGAAAACGATTGATTCCATTGCTAGTTCTTTTTAGTTTCTGCAATGAAAATTTTAAATGATGACAAATTCTAACAAGTGCTGAATCTAGGCGTGCTATGTATACCTAACTACTATTTTTATGTTCCGTTCAATACCTACTATTGTCAGATTTATGTAATCTTGATAACCGATACTGCGTGTTCTACAATTGATTCTCATGTTGTGTTTAGAATAAAAAGCATATAGTGGAATGAAAACATGATAAAAAATTTCAAAAAAACATTGTTCTCGCGTGAACTAACAAGAAAAGAACTGTAATGAAATGGATCAACTTTTCAAGAATTATGTGTGATATATTAATTTTACCTTCTACTTGTGCAGGATTGTTCGGGTATCCAGCCCAAACAAACAACGGATATATTGTTCCAATGTATGGACGTTGTTTGATATTCGATAGTTTGTGATACGTCATTTAGATCGTTCTTCGATCAATTTTCGTTAATGCGCACTCGGCTTACAGACGATTAAAAATTATGTAAAAAATTGATAATATTACAGGAGGAAATGGCCAAAGTACAGCACAATCAGGAGCATTTTCAAACGCCGGAAGCGACAGAGGTGAGGATTTATACTTGAACAGTGCGTTTCTTTCAAGCGTTCTTAAAAGTTTTTCTATCCCGATAATGCACTTTTAAATGAGAGAAACAACATGAGAAACTGAAGTCGTAAATTCTTTACACTCTGTTAAAAAGTCAGCAAAAAAGCATTTAAGTCTGAAACTCGATTTGTATATCCCACCTGGCTGTCATTTGAGATCTTTGTCAGTAGATAGAGGTCTCTTACCAAGGAGTGTTGTTTCCCAGTGACTGGTTTGTGGTGGTCAGATCGGAAGAGGTTCTGTATCTAGTTAGACAGGAAGCCTGGGGTCGGCTTAACATAATTTGGAAAAGGATTGATTCTATTGCAAGTGCTGAATCTAGGCGTGCTTTGTATACCCAACTTCTATTTTTTATGTTTCGTTAAATACCTACTATTATCAGATTTATGTAATCTTGATAACCGATACTGCGTGTTCTACAATTGGATCTCATGTTGTGTTTAGAATAAAAAGCATATAGTGGAATGAAAACATGATTAAGTTTGTTATTTTCTAATTTAATATAATAGGACTATTATTTTTCCGATGAATTTGACTTTTTTTCCGATGATTTTGATTAATATAGATTTGCAATTATTATGATTATTATAGTGCGTATTGTGGCATGTCACACGGTAGAATGTACTGGATCCAATTCGTTTTACTTTTCCACTTCATCAAAACAATGTTTTGTAACCTAAATTCTTTGCTAATAAATAATTTCTGATTTCTGACCAGCAGAGGATTCAGGAAAAGAAAACGCAGCTTCTGAAGAGCCAAAGGAATCAGAAGAAAAGAATGCAGCTACAGAAGCACCAGCAGAGGATTCAGGAAAAGAAAACGAAGCTTCTGAAGAGCCAAAGGAATCCGAAGAAAGGAATGTAGCTACAGAAGGGCCAGCAGAGGATTCAGGAAAAGAACACGCAGCTTCTGAAGAGCCAAAAGAATCAGAAGAAAAGAATGCAGCTACAGAAGGGCCAGCAGAGGATTCAGGAAAAGAAAACGCAGCTTCTGAAGAGCCAAAGGAATCAGAAGAAAAGAATGCAGCTACAAAAGGGCCAGCAGAGGATTCAGGAAAAGAAAACGCAGCTTCTGAAGAGCCAAAGGAATCAGAAGAAAAGAATGCAGCTACAGAAGGGCCAGCAGAGGATTTAGGAAAAGAAAACGCAGCTTCTAAAGAGGCAAAGGAATCAGAAAAAAAGAATGCAGCTACAGAAGGGCCAGCAGAGGATTCAGGAAAAGAAAACGCAGCTTCTGAAGAGCCAAAAGAATCAGAACAAAAGAATGCAGCTACAGAAGGGCCAGCAGAGGATTCAGGAAAAGAAAACGCAGCTTCTGAAGAGCCAAAGAAATCAGGAGAAAAGAATGCAGCAACAGAAGGGCCAGCAGAGGATTCAGGAAAAGAAAATGCAGCTTCTGAAGAGCCAACGGAATCAGAACAAAAGAATGCAGCAACAGAAGGGCCAGCAGAGGATTTAGGAAAAGAAAATACAGGTTCTGAAGAGCCAAAGGAATCAGAAGAAAAGAATGCAGCTACAGACGGGCCAGCAGAGGAATCAGGAAAAGAAAACGCAGCTTCTGAAGAGCCAAAGGAATCAGAAGAAAAGAATGTAGCTACAGAAGGGCCAGCAGAGGATTCAGGAAAAGAAAACGCAACTTCTGAAGAGCCAAAGGAATCAGAAGAAAAGAATGCAGCAACAGAAGGGCCAGCAGAGGATTCAGGAAAAGAAAACACAGCTTCTGAAGAGCCAAAGGATTCAGAAGAAAAGAATGCAACAACAGAAGGGCCAGCAGAGGATTCAGGAAAAGAAAACGCAGCTTCTAAAGAGCCAAAGGAATCAGAAAAAAAAAATGCAGCAACAGAAAGACCAGCAGAGGATTCAGGAAAAGAAAACGCAGCTTCTGAAGAGCCAAAGAAATCAGAAGAAAATAATGCAGCAACAGAAGGGCCTGCAGAGGATTCAGGAAAAGAAAACGCAACTTCTGAAGAGCAAAAAGAATCAGAAGAAAAGAATGCAGCTACAGAAG
The DNA here is from genome assembly GCA_947562075.1 of Orthosia gracilis. Lineage (NCBI taxonomy): Eukaryota > Metazoa > Arthropoda > Insecta > Lepidoptera > Noctuidae > Orthosia > Orthosia gracilis. Next base: position 35,143,261 of record OX387266.1, read on the forward strand.
AGCCAGCAGCGGATTCAGGAAAAGAAAACACAGGTTCTGAAGAGCCAAAAGAATCAGAAAAAAAGAATGCAGCTACAGAAGGGCCAGCAGAGGATTCAGGAAAAGAAAACGCGGCTTCTGAAGAGCCAAATAAATCAGGAGAAAAGAATGCAGCAACAGAAGGGCCAGCAGAGGATTCAGGAAAAGAAAATGCAGCTTCTAAAGAGCCAACGGAATCAGAACAAAAGAATGCAGCAACAGAAGGGCCAGCAGATGATTCAGGAAAAGAAAATACAGGTTCTGAAGAGCCAAAAGAATCAGAAGAAAAGAATGCAGCTACAGACGGGCCAGCAGAGGAATCAGGAAAAGAAAACGCAGCTTCTCAAGAGCCAAAGGAATCAGAAGAAAAGAATGCAGCAACAGAAGGGCCAGCAGAGAATTCAGGAGAAAGTAATTCTACTACTGAAGGTCCAACAGTAGATTCAGCAGATGAGAAAGCAACAAAAACATCTTCAAAAACTGGAAACGACAGAGGTGAGGTCTTTCTATCCCAATAATGCACTTTTAAATGAGAGAAACAACATGAGAAACTGAAGTCGTAAATTCATTATACTCTGTTAAAAAAGTCAGCAATAAAGGATTGAAGTCTGAAATTCGATTTGTATATCCCACCTGGCTGTCATTTGAGATCTTTGTCAGTCGATAGAGGTCTCTTACTAAAGAGTATTGTTTCCCAGTGACTGGTTTGTGGTGGTCAGATCGGAAGAGGTTCTGTATCTGGTTAGACTGGCAGCCTGGGGTCGGCTTAACATAATTGGGAAAAGGATTAATTCCATTGCTAGTTCTTTTAAGTTTCTGCAAAGAGAATTTTAAATGATGAGAAATTCTTAAAAGTGCTGAATCTAGGCGTGCTATGTATACCCAACTACTATTTTTATGTTCCGTTAAATACCTACTATTATCAGATTTATGTAATCTTGATAACCGATACTGCGTGTTCATTAATTGGTTCTCATGTTGAGTTTAGTATGAAAAGCACATAGTGGAATGAAAACATGATAAAAATTTGAAAAAAACATTTTTCTCGCGTGAACTAACAAGAAATGAACTGTAATGAAATAGATCAACTTTTCAAGAATTATGTGTGATATATTAATTTTAGCTTCTACTTGTGCAGGATTGTACGGGTATCCAGCCCAAATTAACAACGGACATGTTGTTCCAATGTATGGATGTTATTCGATCATTTGCGATACGTCATTTTGATCGTTCTTCAATCAATTTTCGTTAGTGCGCACTGGGCTTAGAGACGAATAAAAATACAATGTAACAAATTGATAATATTACAGGTGGAAATGGTCAAAGTACAGCACAATCAGGAGCATTTTCAAAGGCTGGAAGCGACAGAGGTGAGGATTTATACTTGAACAGTGCGTTTCTTTAAAGCGTTCTTAAAAGTTTTTCTATCCCAATAATGCACTATTAAATGAGAGAAACAACATGAGAAACTGAAGTCGTAAATTCATTATACTCTGTTAAAAAAGTCAGCAATAAAGGATTGAAGTCTGAAATTCGATTTATATCCCACCTGGCTGTCATTTGAGATCTTTGTCAGTCGATAGAGGTCTCTTACTAAAGAGTATTGTTTCCCAGTGACTGGTTTGTGGTGGTCAGATCGGAAGAGGTTCTGTATCTGGTTAGACTGGAAGCCTGGGGTCGGCTTAACATAATTGGGAAAAGGATTAATTCCATTGCTAGTTCTTTTAAGTTTCTGCAAAGAGAATTTTAAATGATGAGAAATTCTTAAAAGTGCTGAATCTAGGCGTGCTATGTATACCCAACTACTATTTTTATGTTCCGTTAAATACCTACTATTATCAGATTTATGTAATCTTGATAACCGATACTGCGTGTTCATTAATTGGTTCTCATGTTGTGTTTAGAATAAAAAGAATATAGTGGAATGAAAACATGATTAAGTTTGTTATTTTCTAATTTTATATAATAGGACTATTATTTTTCCGATGAATTTGACTTTAAAGAATATGACAAATTGATTATTTGACGTTTTTTGATTAATGTAGATTTGCAATTATTATGATTATTATAGTGCTTATTGTTGCATGCCACACGGTAGAATGTGCTGGATCCAATTGGTTTTTCTTTTCTACTTCATCAAAACTATGTTTTGTTTCCTAAATTCTTTGCTAATAAATGATTTCTGATTTCTGACCAGCAGACGATTCAGTAGAAGAGAATGCAACTACTGAAAGACCAGCAGAGGATTCAGTAAAAGAGAATGCAACTACCGAAGGACCAGCAGAGGATTCAGGAAAAGAAAACGCAGCTTCTGAAGAGCCAAAGGAATCAGAAGAAAAGAATGCAGCTACAGAAGGGCCAGCAGAGGATTCAGGAAAAGAAAAAACAGGTTCTGAAGAGCCAAAGGAATCAGAAGAAAAGAATGCAGCTACAGAAGGGCCAGCAGAGGATTCAGGAAAAGAAAATACAGGTTCTGAAGAGCAAAAGGCATCAGAAGAAAAGAATGCAGCTACAGAAGGGCCAGCAGATGATTCAGGAAAAGAAAACGCAGCTTCTCAAGAGGCAAAGGAATCAGAAGAAAAGAATGCAGCAACAGAAGGGCCAGCAGAGGATTCAGGAAAAGAAAATGCAGCTTCTGAAGAGCCAAAGGAATCAGAAGAAAAGAATGCAGCTACAGAAGGGCCAGCAGAGGATTCAGGAGAAGAAAATGCAGGTTCTGAAGAGCCAAAGGAATCAGAAGAAAAGAATGCAGCTACAGAAGGGCCAGCAGAGGATTCAGGAAAAGAAAATGCAGCTTCTGAAGAGCCAAAGGAATCAGAAGAAAAGAATGCAGCTACAGAAGGGCCAGCAGAGGATTCAGGAAAAGAAAACGCAGCTTGTGAAGAGCCAAAGGAATCAGAAGAAAAGAATGCAGCTACAGAAGGGCCAGCAGAGGATTCAGGAAAAGAAAATACAGATTCTGAAGAGCCAAAGGAATCAGAAGAAAAGAATGCAGCAACAGAAGGGCCAGTAGAGGATTCAGGAAAAGAAAATACAGGTTCTGAAGAGCCAAAGGCATCAGAAGAAAAGAATGCAGCTACAGAAGGGCCAGCAGATGATTCTGGAAAAGAAAACGCAGCTTCTCAAGAGCCAAAGGAATCAGAAGAAAAGAATGCAGCAACGGAAGGGCCAGCAGAGGATTCAGGAAAAAAAAATACAGGTTCTGAAGAGCCAAAGGAATCAGAAGAAAAGAATGCAGCAACAGAAGAGCCAGCAGAGGATTCAGGAAAAGAAAATACAGGTTCTGAAGAGCCAAAGGCATCAGAAGAAAAGAATGCGGCTACAGAAGGGCCAGCAGATGATTCAGGAAAAGAAAACGCAGCTTCTCAAGAGCCAAAGGAATCAGAAGAAAAGAATGCAGCAACAGAAGGGCCAGCAGAGAATTCAGGAGAAACTAATTCTACTACTGAAGGTCCAACAGTGGATTCAGCAGATGAGAAAGCAACAAAAACATCTTCAAAAGCTGGAAGCGACAGAGGTGAGGATTTATACCTGAACAGCGCGTTTCTTTAAAGCGTTCTTAAAAACTCTTTTTATCCCAATAATGCACTTTTAAATGAGAGAAACAACATGAGAAACTGAAGTCGGTAAATTCATTACACTCTGTTAAAAAGTCAGCAATAAAGGATTGAAGTCTGAAATTCGATTTGTATCCCACCTGGGTGTCATTTGAGATCTTTGTCAGTCGATAGAGGTCTCTTACCAAGGAGTATTGTTTCCTAGTGACTGGTTTGTGGTGGAAGCCTGGGGTCGGCTTAACATAATTGGGAAATGGATTGATCTAACGGCCAATGAATGAGGCCAATGGATTTTTACCATCGTTATCATTTAAATCCTTACCCTGCTGTCTTTTGAACACATAATTTAGTAATGAGCAGCACAAGTATAAATAAACACTATTTTAAAGTGCATCTTAGGGCATTCGGTCTTAATTACTTCCATTTTCACTACTTAGTGATCTGGACTAATTTTGCTCATTGTCGAAATCCCACCTTTGTTTTTTACCAACTTCAATAAAGGAGGTTATAAATAGCGCACGTATTGCATGTAACATTGTTGGAGAGGCGCAATATTTACATTTGTTATTTGATGTAGACTTCTCAACAAATGTGCCAAATTTCACAAGTGTATGTATGTATGTCTGCATGTATATACGACCGTGGTATCAGGCCTTATTCCGATAATAATTATTTTATTTCTAACATACCTCAGGAGAAGAGCCCACGGATATAAAAGAGCGATGTGGATCAGAAGAGCCAATAGTAACTGAAGATGAATCAACTAAACCGAGCAAAACTCGCAATTCAAAGAGACCTAGACGTACAATACCTCCAGGGTTTCCGTTTCGAGACATCTTTATTAGAGATATCTTGAAAGACATCCCATTGTACGAATACCTCAGTCCTATCTCGCGCGGTGAGTGAAACCCAAATTTTTTTTTTTTTTTGTAATCTCGCGCTTGACCACTATCTCACCTGATCGTTAGCGATGATGTGGTCGACGGTGGAGCACGCTTGCCTAGAAGTAACCTATTCACTCTTGACTTAAATACCCCTAGATTGTAGCTATCGGGAAACACAGACGCTGGCAGGGAATTCCACTCCTTAGCTGTACGCACAATAAAAGTATTCTCAAAACGTTTAGTGCGTATGGGTGGGATGCCTACCATGTATCGATGGCGCATCGCCGTAAGTCTGGTAGTCCGATGATGAAACGGGCTGGGCGGAATTAGATCATGCGATTCCATCGCAAACTCCCCAAAATGTAACCGATAAAAACCGACAAGCTGGCAACTCGTCGACGGTGTTCAAGGCTCTGGAGCTTGAGAGGCTCATCAGCGATGAGGCACTGTAACCAGTGCCTCATCGCCGATGAGCCTCTTGGCCCGCTTTTCGATTGACTCTAGTGCATCAAGCTAGTATTTGGCAGATCCGTCCCAGAGATGAGAACAGTACTCCATGCATGATCGAACTTGCGCTTGATACAAGCTGAGCAGCTGTTCTGGCGTGAAGTACCTTCTCACCTTTGCAAGGATCCCCAGCTTTTTGGCAGCCAGCTGAGCCTTTGCCTCAATGTATGGGCCAAAATTGAGAGTCGATGTCAACGTAACGCCAAGAAGCTCAAGATGGTCAGTTATCGGCCGGGTGAAATTGGCTCTTTTTAGCGGAAAAAAGACACGCCTGGGTTTTAGCAGCATTAAACCTGACCAGATTGGCATCGCCCCATTCGGAGACTGCCTGCAAGGACAGGTTCAAGCGCTCCACCATGGCCTCCCGGAAAGACTGAATCTGAGGCCCGGTAGCACGAGCGTTGGACAAGTATCTCTCAGCAACAGTGCTGTCGTCAGCATACCCAAAGGTGCCGGGTTTTAGCAGATCGTTAATGTGCAGCAAGAATAAAGTTGCTGTGAGAACCGACCCCTGAGGGACCCCGGCATTGATATCCAATGATGACGAGCAGCCATCGATAACCACTCGAATGAACCGATCTCTCAGGAAGTCTGCAATCCAATCACACAGACCACCGGGCAAACCTAATGAAGGAAGCTTACCAATAAAGCTTTCATGCCAAACCCTATAAAAAGCCTTCGAGATGTCGAGGGAGACGGCAAGCGCCTCCCCGTGCCTCTCGATGGCTTCACTCCAGATGTGAATGGCATACGCTAGAAGAAAAACCGACTTAACAGGTTTTGATGAAATTAACATTGTCTAACTAAACATATAATATAAGACTGAAACCGCCAACCAGCATTGAGCAAACGTGCTGATCAATGCTCGTTCCTTCTCTGTTTGAGAAGAGGCTTTTGCTCTGCAGTGAGACATTTACAGGCTGGTATTATTATGTTTAATACAATCTTTTTTCGAAATAGAATGGTGCATTTTTCCTTAAAGGCATAGACTATTTATATATAAAAATTATTTCACTGTTGGGAAGCTACACTATCCCCGGGTAACACAGTCTTCTTTTTATTTTTGTATTCCCACGGGAACGGGAACTACGCAGGTGAAACCGCGAGGCGTCCACTAATACAATACAAAATACCAACAATACCAATGGCTTAACGTGCTGTCCGAGGCGCGGAGAGGACATGGTATAAAATGGATGGTCACTCATCCACGGATTTGCTTCGGCAAGCGTTACTTAACTTGAAGAATTCGGGATGTTTTCTCTTTGTCCGTCAGTGAGATTACCAAATAATATTGAACACGTATTTAGCTTTATCTAATAAATAAAAATTGACAAAGATAAAGCTCGTGATCATATTTCAGTCAGTAACTTTGTTAGTACAAAGTGTAGCACGGCGTGACATCACACGATATTTCAACGCACTGTATCCTTGTATTTTTTTTTGTTTACGTGGCAAAAGAAAAAATACGTGTCCAATATTTTTAGGTAATCTAGCTGACGGACTTAATAGATTTTTTTTATTATCATTCGTATTGATATAACTTACTCACGTTTTTTTTGTTTTTAAGGCAGTGCAAAAAAGGCCTATAAACGGGCAATTCTTGTAGGTATATATAATCTGAATCTCGGCAACGACTCCAACGATTTTCATGAAATTTAGTATGCAGGAGTTTCGGGGGAGATAAATCAATCTAGCTAGGTTTTATTCTTACAAAACGTCATTTTATCTATTTTAAACCGAGCAGTGCTCTGTCGCCCAGGTACTGATGTATTATGCTTTATTACAGCTCGACAACGTGCAACCGAAAGAAACCCACACCAAAAGTTGCGTAAACATAGGAGGAGGCTGTGCCTTTGCGATGAAGGCTAGAGGTACCTACCAACATATTCTTTGCTCCTAATTTCTTCTTATTTGAGGGCGGCGCCTTCAGGTTTTACTTGGATATCGATATTTGCTCTTCAAAGTGAGGTGAAGCATGTAGTTTTTGCGGTGTCATTAAACGCAATAAAATGAACCAGGCAAAAGTGGTGTCTCAAAAATCGAAAAACGAAACCCCTGCTCAAAACATATAAATATAAATCATAATGAACTTCTTTTGTTTTAGATATTAGAATAAGAAGAAGATCAGAAGACAAACGATTTAAGAGACCGACCGCTGCATGAAAATGGACTCTGAATTAAATGTGTAATATAGTAAATTATACTTATTCATGGTAATGGATATATATTTACCCGCAAATTAACGTCCGCATTTAAAAAAAAAATGAAAAAAAAACTCAATAAACTGAAGCAAGCATGATAAATACTTTGTTTTATTAATGTTTACTTTCCCTTATAACACAACGTTACTTTCTTTTTTTATGGACTTCAAAAAAAGAATGTTTTACCGACATCTAATAAAAAGGAGGTGATCAATTCGATATGTAGGTATGCATTATTGTTAAAATTGCACAATATCCATATGTGTAACTCTATGTGGCCTTCTTAACACGTATGACAAATTTCATAAGTGTATGTATGTATGTTTTTATGTATGTATGTTTGTCCACGCATTTCTCCGCAACTAGTAATCGGATCGTGATCATTATTTTTTTATCTCTTTATATTTGTTTACATAGATACAAGTATATACAGTGTATGAAATACTTAATTAACTACTACATATTTATTACTTCTTTTTATTGGATTAGGTATCTCTCAACTTAGGGAATAGTACAAGTTTCATCAAAATCGGTTCAGCAGTTCTCAAGATATGGAACATATAACCGAACTCCCTAAAGGCAAACAGCACGAATGTGTAAATTGAGATTTTATGGATATTTTGTCAATCCTTCCGGTACCATACTAAAGAACTTGCTCACTTTTTAGTGATGGTGTACCAAAACTAAAAAGAGAAAATTAAAAACATTTTCACAAAAAATATACGTAGTAATAGTCGCAAAATGAAAAAATAAATAAGAAGTAACAAAGATACCGACTTCCGAAACGAAAGTTATTTTTGCTCTTTTAGTGTTTTCCTTGGGAAGTCGGTTTATTTTTTGTGGAAATATTTTTATTATTTCTGTTATTGGCGACAGCTGACACTCATATGGATGACACCTTCCTAGACACTTTTGTCACCGACCTATCTCCGAGACTAAGTGAAAATCTACGATCTATTCTTTTTTTTTTAACTTCATGTACAATAGTGCTGTTGCTGGACTTAATGCCACAAGGCATTCTTTACCAGTCAACCTTTGGGTTAAATAGGACAACGTTGTAATTCGATTGTCAAAATTACATAATTATAAAGAGAGAGAGAGAGAAGGCATTGGCATGATTATGCTTTTGCTCTTTATCACTCCTAAGGTAGAAAAAGCCCACCGAACACCAATTTACATGAAATAACAAGAAACCAAATAGAATTTTTTAATTCGAATTAACAAGAAATTCTCCTAAGTCTTTGGACCTTAATACGACAGACAACACACCGTCAGGATATTAATGCACATCTTCTTTGACTTCACGCATAGCACAATTGGGTGGACTAACTGTGTTAGCGGGTTCTACAGCTTCTTGACCATTCCACCTGCCCTAGCTGAAACAAAGCATATAGGAGATATCTTAATCGTCCTGTACCGAACGCCCTTCGATAAAGACCTTTTGTCTGAAGTCGGTGTTCCTGGTTTTGTTTCTTAGTTCTTGATACCGACTGCCGAAATTAAAGTTGTTCTTCACTTTCGGTGTTTTTATTTGGAAGTCGGTTATTTATTTTGGAAAATGTTTTTATTTTTCACCTTTTAGTTGCACAACTTACGAGTCCATCTCATGACAATTTCACTAAGCACAAACACTGCTAGGACATCCTATTCCCTGCGGCCGAAAAAGGGTAGGTGGCGGGGCCATTGACCTTGACCCGTCACAACGTTACTAAGGGTGCCATACACGGGGTCGTCTGGCACACATGTGATGGTTTGGTCCATAATTTTTCTTTTAATTGTTCTTGTTTTTTTATTTATTTTGTTTTATGATAAAACCATTTATTACTTATTGATAAAACAATTGAACGTCATCTCTCAAACGTTTCTTTTTTTTCATTTTACTTCGGATTTGCAGAATTTTTAGAGAATTTCTCTTATTCACACTTTATGGTTTTGGTTGATGATTAAACCTACAGAATAATGTGCTGATTCATCGTTTGCAACCATTTATAGCAGTTTCCAATGATTCAGAGGGACTAATGCTTCTATGATGTGATCAGTACAAGGCAAAAGGAGTATAGTTTAATTCAGTTTGGCGTTCGCAACAACCCGCATTTAAAGGCCGTCCTAGCCAAAAATTACCCGGAGGAAGTTCGAGGTGCTTAGACTAAGTGAGCTTATAGTCCGAAGGAGGTTGAAAGTAGCTTGTTTTGCCTTTTAAGTACTCGTCGATGGTCCATAGAAAACGTCGTCTTTGGTCCACAAGCACCGGAAGTCTTGATGAGTGTGGAATTAATTTAAATCGAGTTGACGGACTTTAATTAATGTGTAAACATAAACAAAAACAATATAATCAGTATTTTTTTTAAACTACTTTGGCATATGGTAGAAGACCAATATTGGGTTCAGGTAGGATATGATTGGGAGCTAGTACGGATTCGGTCGTGATACATGGATCTTATTGCAGATTGCTATGTAAGAGATATATAAAATCCACCAAAAAAGAAAACAACCATCCATCCGTCAATTAAATCTTACCATAGGGTCACTTCGTATTGATCCAGGTTAATGCTCGGCCGAATAACACTTTTTTTTAATTCAGCTCCTCTTATCAGATAAGCATCCGTTAGAACGCACCGAGGACCTGCTAAATCGAAGATAAAAATTCATAATCCCTGCACCTGGCGGGTAATCATAAGCTGTTAGAGTAAGGTTATTTTGAGTGTACGTAAGTGACAGATGTATAAAAGTCATATACATTTGTCCCTTAAACACTGAAAGGAACCTTACTCTAAGAGGTTATGGTCACCCTCCTGTTAATGTAGGTGAACTGCGAAAACGACATTGTAATGAAATTGTAGAGACTACCACAGAAAACAATGAATAAATTAGTCTCAACATATTTTTTTTTTCTAATAATTTAATTATAATTTAAATTTTTTCTTGATTCTATAGTTTAGTTAGTTTTGTTTCGACGGGCTGTTTCCGCAACTCCACGACTAAGCGCCTATTTTGCGTACGGGAAACGCGTGCGTTTTTTTTATTCTATAATGATAATTTGATTTATTTTATATGATTTCGTTTTATTCTTTCTTGCATGCCTGTTTCGTTCTATCTTTGTCACTAAATTTTATTTAGTTTTAATTTAAATATTGTAAGCGCATGTCGCATTAATTTTGTAAAATGTTTTTATATTATGTGGAAAATGTCGCTGATTGCACATTTGTTTTTCTTTGTGCCAAAATTGTATGTATTGCTGCAGTGTGCAGTCGTCTGTTTTCCTTAATAAATAAATTATTTTAAGTGTAAAAAAGATTTTTTAATTAACTTTTATTATCTTGCCTTGAAAATCATAAAAAACCAACAATGCTCAGTTTTTCAAAAAAATCATATTACTCACAGGATTTATTTTTAAGTTAGGAAAAGAAGTTTTTAAAATAAAATCGTATTTAAAAACAAACTAAATTCTTATTTTGTGGCGTCACTTTTGCCGGTGTGTGTATTTTCATCAAAACATTTATTTAAACTTGCTTCGTCATAGTCGATTCCATTTTTAGAACTGGATCCAAAATTAGTTCTTAAATACCTGAATTCTGAAGTAAAAAACATGAATAAAAAATACAATCAGATTTAGAAGCACCACTTTTTTTAAGTCGGACAAACATTTAAAAAAAATGCATGCTTATACTCTGTATGTCAAAGAGAATCGATCTTGTAACCGTTATATATGTTACGTGTAAGATTGTTTGTTGGAAGTTTACCCACTTAGACCATTCATAATATGAATAACGTAACAATGAAAGGATATTAAAATTTTAATAAAATAAAATATAATTGTTTATATCCAGTTATTTATTGAAAAGTGATATATGATTTAGACTTTGTAAACATTTTATTTTTATGTAACGTCACAATGAATGTATTGAGGTCATAGCTTAATTGTTCATTTTTTTGACGAAAAGAAGATTGAAACTAAACCTCAATTTCTGTTAAAAGAACTTTAGTTCTCACAAGATAATCGTCAGTTAGATGAGAAAAATAAATTGAACTATTATGTTAGAACAGTGCGGGTAGAAGAATAAAAAACAAAATAGAATCATGATTATTGTCAACAAAATTGATAGCGAGTTCACTGCATTCTTAAGATAAGGTGATGGCACAAGTTAAAAGATATAGCTGTTTTAAACGAAAGTAAACACTATATAATACAGTGTTTGTTAACGAATAATCACGGATATGTTAAAATAAAATGGCCTTCTAAACATTTAGTTACAACGACTGATTTTACTAAAACTTAATATTTTGTATAACCCCCATTATTTTCGATACAGTCAAGTAGACGTTTGCGCATGGACCCAACAATATTACCGCATATTTCGCTCCCTCTAAAACTTTCCCACACCTCCATGCAATGGGTTTTTAATTGTTCCGTAGACCTCTTATTCCGCGAATTCCACCTTTGCACCATCAAACCCGGTCGAGTTATTTAGGTCGGGTGATCGCGCTGGCCATGGAATAACCGATACCAAGCGCCACAAAATTTAAACTCTGGGGGAACTTCAGGCTCTGGTGTCACGGGTCCCCAAGGCTTCTACCAGATCTAGTAACGCTGCGCAGTCTGTGGAACATTCTTCTTCAAGCAATGTGGGTGCGACTGAGACTGCTACTACACCCTCAAGAGATCAAAGGAGGGCGCGCCGGCGTAATTAATGTTGACATTGTTATTTTTGTCCGTTCACTACTTTTTAATTGTGCCGGTGTGTACGATCACTAGTTGTTTTTGTGCCGGTACTCTAATATTTGTTATTTTCCGCTACACCTTCATTCTATTACTGTATTTATAAATTATAAGATGTCGGTATCTTATTTCTAAGTATTTAGTTTAGAGACGAATCATCCACGATCCATCCAACTAGACTGAGCTGTCAATGTCAATTTTACATTTGACAGCAACCTTGACGTTCAATCATTTTGTATTGTTCTGTCAGTTTTTGTGATTATTGAATGTATTTCGTTTTACGCTGTTTTACGTATTCACGTTTACTGCTATTTTGTTACAAGTTATATATACACTGGTCAGCAAATAAACCGAGCCACCCGCTACCTAGGAACTCTGATTCGATTTTCTCAAAAAGTATAAAACTTACAACTATCAAAGTTATACCTACAAAAAGTGCGTTTCATGGTGATTAAAATGACTATAAATTAATTCGAAAGTACTGTCAACTCACATTGTAATCAAGCAACAAACACAATGCTAACGATTTGCTCTGTTTTCACCAGAGTTTGAAATTAGCGTTCTTTTTCTCTACAATGAGGGTAGTCGGATATTTCTTATCATTTCTTTAGTTTTTGTCCATCGTTTGCTCAGACGCGTGTGTTTTTGCTACTTTTTTCGATTAATAATGGATACAACACCTCAGGAAGCAGCTCAAGCTGTAGCATTACTTCAAGCAGGCATTGCGCAACGTGAAGTCGCTCGAAGGCTTCGAATCAGCAGATCTTCGGTGCAACGAGTTTACAGACGATACCTAGAGACTGGAGCATTCAATCGCCGTCCAGGTACGGGCAGACCTAGGGCTACATCAGCAGCAGATGATCGTTATATCCACCTTACTGTTCTGCGAAATCGCCACCTCAACGCACTTCAAGTCCAACAAAGTCTGCGTGACGAACGCCAAGTGGTCATAAGTTCAGATACCGTCAGAAGGAGACTTGCTGAACGGAACCTGACCCCAAAAAGAGCTGCAACAGGCCCAGCATTAACGGTAGCACACCGTCGAGCACGACTTGAATTTGCTCGAGAGCATAGGGATTGGACATTAGAGCAGTGGAGTAATGTACTCTTCACTGATGAGACCAGGGTGAGTCTACATGGAAGTGATCGACGTCAGAGAGTATATCGTCGCCCTGGAGAACGTTATTCTCAGTGTTGCATCGAGGAAACTGTTGCTTATGGAGGAGGATCTGTAATGGTCTGGGGCGGCATCTCGTTAACAGCACATACAGCGTTAGTTTTCATCGAACCGACGGGCCGTACACGTGGACTGACTTCTCATCGCTACGTTACTGAAATCCTCGCAGACCATGTGGTACCTTATTCAGGATATATCGGACAGTATATGCAATTGATGCATGATAATGCACGGCCTCATGTTGCTCATGTGTACCCAGTATCTACGCGACGTCAGCATTCGTACGATGGACTGGCCAGCTCGAAGCCCGGATTTGAATCCGATAGAACACTTATGGGATGAGCTGAAACGTCGGGTTCGAGCCCGGGTACCTGCTCCAACAAGGCTTCCAGAGCTGCGAATCGCAATTGAAGAGGAGTGGAATACAATTCCTCAAGATTTTATCGTCAGGCTCGTAAGGTCGATGAATACAAGGATGCTGGCAGTTATCCGAGCAAGGGGAGGGAATACGGAATATTGATCAAAAACTTTTTTTTTGATTTTATCTTTGTTTTTGGCTTTAATTTTTTTTTTCACTTTATCATTACTAACGATTGTCACGACTGGAAAACGACTCTTCTTTGTAAAATCCTTAATAAACACTGAAATATTGATTAAACCCAATGAGTTTCCTTTCATTTTAATCACCATGAAACGCACTTTCTGTAGGTACAACTTTGATAATTGTAGGTTTTTTAGTTTTTGAAAAAATCGAATTAGAGTGCCTAGGTAGCGGGTGGCTTGGTTTATTTGCTGTGCAGTTTATATTATTTGCGCAATTACAATGGAATAGATCTTGTGGCGTTGAGGCGTGACGCCGGTGATATCGACTGATCTCCCGTCTTTGAGAGCGTATGTGTCGATGAAAAGGTCAACTATTTCAATGTCAAACTGTTGAGCCTTTATGACAAGCATGCTCCGCGTCGGCGAATTAAAATTAAGCATGATCCTGCTCTGTGGATGACTCCTCAAATTAAAGACGCTATTGCTCGCAAATAAAAGGCGAAGAGCAGGTACAGGCGTAGACACTGTGGTATTTCGCTATTCTAAACCACATATTTTAGCTATTTCACTGAGTGAGCTGAAGGGTTCTCATCTAATTCACACTTAGGTCTCATAATACTTACTTACTCACACTGTATTCATATTATTCCATGCCAAAACATTTTACATCGCATCGCATCTATTATACGTTTTGTTGGTTTTTGCATTACTATTCTGCGAATCGGTCTAAAACGATTCGTTTTCTTATAAAATATCTAAAATAAAATAAATAATTATCATATTTTTCAATGTTATGACACCTACGTCAAGCTGTCAATACTTTTCCTTTTAAATTTTCTGTCATAGAGTTTCTCACTAGCTTAGCCTATGAAGATTACTTTTGATTTATATAATTTAAATTCTTTTTATTAATATGTAATTCTTTTTATCAATATGTTAGCTCAAATATTGTATTTTATAAATTAATTTACACGCTCTCAGAATTCATCGAAGAGGTTTTGGATTGAATATTACTGGCTGTTTTGAATACTGGCAAGTTGCATTTTTGTATGACAACAAGATGTCACTTTGAAATTCTAATAAAGAAGAAAAAGGACAGGCCGTGGATATAAAAGACGGATAGGCCGAAGGCTTGGGAGTCTTCAATCTGGTCTGAAACCGAAGAGTCGCCTAATCGCTAAGCCATAAAATACGAGGAGTTCCTGACAGTTGTGCTGCTTGCCTAACCTACCAGCTACCTACACGGCTACCTCCCTGCCGACCTGTTCCCTGGTTGGCTGCCACGAAGTGTTCCTGTCAGTTATGCTGCCTGCCTAACCACCAGCTGCCTACAATACGACCTGCCTGCCCGACCTGTTCCCCGGTTGGCTGCCCACGTCGTGCGAAGCCGGATCCTTAATTTCATTTCATACATAATTTTTAGTTTATAACTGTTTTTTTTTATTTGTATTAACGTGGCTTACGTGTGGCTCAGCTCACCTGAGCGACCCGTAACGCTACAACACGCGGATCGGAATCTTGCTGAATTTAAACATCTACGTAACCATTGCAATCGTCTGTGTCCAGATGCTAAGAGACGCTATTTCCACGAATCTCTTGTCGATCGCAAATCCTCTGACGTCTGGAGATTTCTAAAGTCCTACTAATACCTGTAACGATTTCGACTTGTCGGCTCTTAATAGGCACTTTTCTCGTCCACCTATTTCTCTGGACCCTAGTGCCAAAACCTCTACTTTGACAGAACTCTCCGAGTTGCCGTTACCGAATTGCCCTCTTTTTAATTTGGATTCTGTGTCTGATGACAATGTCAAAAAATCTCTTCTTGCTATTTCCTCCTCTGCTGTTGGCCATGATCATCTGTGTTCGAGAATGATAATACCTATTCTCCCACAACTCCTTGCTGTTCTTACTCATATTGTTAATTATTCTCTATTCTCTGGCATATTTCCTTCGGCCTGGAAACAGGCACACATAATACCACTTCCCAAATAACCAATCCTATTTCTTTATCTCACTTCAGACCCATCTCCATACTGCCTTTCCTCTCTAAAGTTCTCGAGCACATCTTTCATGGACAAATTTCTAGATTCCTTTCATCTAATGCTCTTATCTGTCCTTACCAATCTGGCTTTCGTGCGGGGCACAGTACTGTAACTGCACTTCTGAAGGTCACTGATGACATACACTGGGCTATGGACAATAAATCTCTCTCCTTGTAAGTACTACTTGACTTCAGTTGTGCGTACAACTCTGTGGATTTCGACATTCTACTTGGAATCTTGCAATCTTTTAATTTCTCGTCCTCTGCATTAGCCTTGTTTGACTCATATCTTCGTGGTCGCTCTCAGTGTGTCCACCTTGAAGAGATCTTCTCTGATTGGTGTGATCTCACTGTTGGTGTTCCTCAGGGTGGCGTTCTCTCTCCTCTTCTTTTCTCTTCCTCTGCATTAGCCTTGTTTGACTCATATCTTCGGGGTCGCTCTCAGTGTGTCCACCTTGAAGAGATCTTCTCTGATTGGTGTGATCTCACTGTTGGTGTTCCTCAGGGTGGCGTTCTCTCTCCTCTTCTTTTCTCTATCTTCATAAACACTGTTACCAAGGTTATCACTTCCAACTTCCATCTTTACGCAGACGATTTGCTGCTTTATCGACACTTCCTGCTTGCAGACGTGGACTCAGCGATTAATGATATGAATCGTGACCTGGAGAGAATCAGTGAATGGACAAAGTCTTATGGCTTACAAATTAACCCTTCCAAGTCCCAGGCCATGATCATAGGCAGTCGATGTTATCGCAATGCGCTTGACATTTCCAACTTGACGCCACTGTCCCTTAACGGTTCGACCATTGCTTACACCGAAACGGCTAAGAATCTCGGTGTCTTAATTGACAGCAATCTTTCTTGGCGAGCGCAAGTGAATGAAGTTAGTCTTAAGGTGCATTTTTCCTTTCACTCTCTAAAAACCCTTCAAAATTTCCTGCCTTTTGAAACTAAAATTTATTTTGCTCAAACGTTAATTTAGCCGATCATTGATTACGCCGATGCCTACTATTTGGATGCCACTGAGGACCTCTTAAATAAGCTTGAGCGCTTGCAGAACCTGTGTATTCGTTTTGTTTTTGGTCTAAGGAAATATGATCATGTCTCTCAGTTCCGCAAGGATCTCAAGTGGCTCCCTATCCGGCTTTGCATGAACACTTGCATATTTTGTCTCCTTTTCAACATCCTTTTTATCCCTGCAAACACTAGCTACCCGTCTCACAGAGAGGAGACCTGTGTCCCAGCAGTGGGAACATTAATAGGCTGATGGTGTGATGTGATGTACCCTGGCTACCTTTGTAGATCCCGCCTTAAACGTCATCTCAATTTCCCATACCATAAAACTCATTTCTATTCCCACTCCTTCTCTGTTCATGCAGTACGATTTTGGAACTCACTTCCACCTAAGATCATATTTTTAAGAAGCTAGTCACAGAACACTATCTTTCTTCCATCCTGTGATATTTTACAATATCACAGGATGATATGATATATCTATAATATATTTTATTTTATTTGATTATTATGTATTTATTTTATTTTTCTCTTGTATATAATTATTGTAATTTTTTATACTATGTAGTAGTTAAGTTTTATAGTCTATAACCTTTCCTACACACTGTGTCTATGTTTCTTATCAAACTCTCCTGTCGCAGGTCTGCTGGAAGAAATTTCTTTAGAAATAAGCAGCACCTTTGTGCTCTTCTATCTTTTTATGTTTTTTTTCTCTTTTAAGTGTTTTGTGTGTACATAAATAAATAAATAAATAAAAAGTAATACAAGAGCAGCAAGTTGATGATGAGTCAATATGAAAAATTGAGGAGGCTAATCCTGCTAATGCTGTCGACGACGTGACTGAATTTTGGTCAAAACATAATTATATAAACTTAAGCTTTATCGATACGACGAAGAAGAACAAGAAGAATAAATGAAAGTATTTAATACTTATTCTGAAAATGAATTCCGTGTCCATTTATATGACTTAAAGTGAAAACTATTAACTAATATGAATCACGATCACAGTAAACGAAAGGCAATATATCGTAAGGATAAAAATATGAATAAATTAATTACTCACGAATATTGTGTTATGTCTTTTTTATTGTCTTTAGTTTCCTTTAAAACCCTGGGATTTGTTGGGTATCATCAGTTCAGTCACTCGTTGGAAGATGGGTTCCAAAAGCTGGGCTTTGTTCGTTTTACTAATTTTGCCTTTGGGCTTACTAGCAACAAATGCAAGTAAGTATACATTTTGTTTTCATCACTTTGCTTGAATTATGGTATTGCCTAAATTGATTGAAAATATTTATAAACAGACCCGCACCGACCAACTGCCTAGTTGATCTAGTCTAGTGATCGCCAACTCACTGATGAGTATGGGATATTAGGTTAAATTCTATCAAGAATAGTTTTATTCGGTTTTTGTATCTGGAAATTTTCATTCATTTGTGACCAGTTGATGGCATGGCTCATCTTCTTTTACATGGGATATATATTCCCCCCTGCCTAACTAGGGGGGAATATATATCCCATAACTATATATGTATAATATATGTATCACTGAACAACTTTTCAATACCGGTATTTACGGTACAGACCTCGGATAAATACCAGTATCCCGGTATTTTCGATATTTGAAATGTATTATTATTATTAATGTGTTATTTATTGACTGGGCCTCAAATTCGGTCTCTCTGGAAGGCCATGGTTGAACGCTTGAACCTCTCCTTGAAGGCGGTCTCCGAATGGGGTGATGCCAATCTGATCAGTTTCAATGCTGATAAGACCCAGGCGAATCCTTTTTTTCCGCTAAAAGGAGCCAATTCCACCCGACTCCATCTTTCCGTGGTGTAACCGTGCCGTTGACGGATCATCTCGAACTTCTTGATGTTACGTTGAAATCGACCCTGAACTTCGGTCCGTTCATTGAGGCGAAAGCTCAGTTAGCTGCAAAAAGGTTGGGGATTCTTGCAAGGCTGAGGCGGTACTTCACGCCTGAACAGCTGCTCAACTTGAGCCCTATGTCTATCTCCTCTCGTTCTGTCCATCCAAAGGTAGCCTGTAAGAGATTGCCCTGTGCGATAAGATCGCCCATTGTACACTGATCTTTATAATGTTTTATCCTGTAATTATTTAAGTGGTGTACAATAAAGTATGTAATAAATAAATAAAGCGCAAGTTCGGTCATGCATGGAGTACTGCTCTCACCTCTGGGATGGATCTGCCAAATACCAGTTTGATGCACTTTAGTCGATTGACAGACGGCCCAAAAGGCTTATTGGCAACGATGCTCTTGTCGCGTCAAAGCTCCAGAGCCTCGAACATCGACGCTGAGTTGCCAGCCTGTCGGTTTTTTTTATCGGTTACATTTCGGGGAGTGTACGACGGAACTGCACAATTTGATTCCGCCTGGCCCTTTCCATCATCGGGCTACAAGACGTACGGCCATGCGCCATCGGTACATTGTACATCCATACGCACATCCCTCCCACATCCCTCCCATACGCACAAAGCGTTTTGCTAATACTTTTATTGTGTGCACAGCTCCTTAACTGTGCGCACTCCACTCTTCCACTCCTTAGTGGAATTCCCTTCCGGAGTCTTTGTTCCCTGATAGCTACAACCTTGGAGTCTTTAAATCGAGAGTGAATAGGTTTCTTCCAGGCAAGCGTGCTTCACCGTAGACTACATCATCGCTTAAATCAGGCGAGATAATGGTCAAACGCGAGCCTATAGATTATAAAAAAAAACATATATATGAGTTTTGTGGTTTGTCAGAGTTAGAGGATTTCAAAAAAATAACGAAATAAAAAACTGTAAATAAAAACATTTTTTTTATCAAAATGAAAGATTTTATTAGTATTTTTTATTGTCTTGTATGTTTTTCTTTCTACTCTTCTCTCGCATTTATGCTGGCAGAGATTTATTTAAGAAATAAGTATAACTTTTAACCTATTTTCTGTTGATTCTTCTTCTTCGACTGTTTTTATGGGTGTGTTAAGTGTCCATCAATGGTTCAATAAATAAATAAAATTAAACTCAACATTCAAACAAACAAAGTACAAAAACACTTGCTTTTTTACCGCCATTTCTAATTGTTCCTTCAGCGGCACTGGCTCTAAGAAGTCAGTAGGAACAGAACCATCATTTGTTAATTTTAAATTGGAATCGTTTCTGATCCTAATAACATCCACACTACGTTTTGTCATCTCTTAGCAATTTTGCCTTAAAAAAACGCCCCGTATTCATTCTCCGAAACAAAATATATTTTCGAATTAAGCAGATAAGTTAGCAACAAACAACCTTCATTTTTTAATCTTAAAGCGCGTGCACGTGGGTAATAAAAGTTAAATTAGTGAAATTTTCTACATGATTTTTAATCATTAATACAAACATACATTTATTAATTTAACTAACAAAATACCGGTATTCACGGTTTCTGTGAAATTAAAAACCTTTATTTTAAACTCCTTCATTTGGTCCAGTATCCCGGTATTTTAGAATACCGATATCCCGGTTTTGACCGCTCTGCCTAACCCTCAGGGGAATACAAGCGTGAAGTTATGTTATGTTTAAAGGTTGTGTAAAAATGTGTAGTGTTTCTACTTATCTGACATAGTTTTTGGTTCAAACCTACGTTATTTTAACGGGTTAGTATAAATCTGTTGACTGATATGGTTCTAGTGAACTCCACTCAGGTTACTAAAAATAATGAAGCAAGTTATCCTAATTTACCTAGCCCAGGAAGATAACTGTAATTAGAGGCCAATATATAAAAAATCCGGTTAATGTACTTAACTATTATAGGATGTTTTTCGCAGATCTACAAAAAATCCGGTGTTTTCGCAAATGTCTTTATTACCTGGGCTATTATGTCCTTCGGTTATTTATTACCTTTTTAAACGATCTAAAACTCTGATTAATGTACTTTATGGTTTTTTATCATTTCAGATCATAGACATAGTCGCTCCGGAAGTTCAGCTACATCCATAGCTCAAGCTGGTAAACGACCTTTATTTCCTATTTTCTTTTTACTCACCTCATTATACTCAGGTCCAAATTTTTGCAATAAATGAGATCATTTCATCTGAGAAATCAAAAAGGCTTTGTACAAAGAATATGTTTCAACCACCATATTAATTCTTCAGATAAAAGCTATTTCACTCTCAATAAATCAGCCCTAAAAATCACGAAAGTAATTTACGTACCAAAGTACTACACACCATTGCACTTAATACTAAAACGAGTTTTTTGTAAAGTTACTAGAGTCTGGCTATTATAACTATGCTTAACTCACATGTGGAGAAGTTAACACCATCTGTACTACGAAAGAGCATTTCGATACTTGTTTTTTTATTTACTTTGTTTATATTCTGATTCATTCCTGCTAAAAAAATATTACTTCAGTACCAATGCAGTGTGGAATACATAGTTTTGTAAATGTGAATGACCGTTTTCTCAGTGTGTGATTACCGCAAAACCACAAAGTTTGTTGTTTCGATTAAAATGTTGTAATTTGACACTATCTTCTTGTAAACAACATGAACAGGCGTATGAGTATTTGAAACACTGTTCTTAGTTAAATAATATATTATGTAAAAATCAAAAGGAAAAATATCAAAATCATTAGATCGACGTAATCGTCAACGTTTCGATATCTTGTAAAAATTGACGTGGCTAATAATGACATCATGCTGTTCCTTCACATCTTGGAATTTACAAAATATGTAATTTAATAACTCCCCCACTCGACTTCTAAAAGGTTTAACCATTTTTCTAATTGGATTTGTGAAAAACAATGAACAGCGTAAGCAATCTGACAGCTTATATACCACGAAAGTGACTGAAGTAAAATCATACCACATAATAAACTTTTTGGGGATACCAATTTTGAGTTTTGAATAGTTATAATAGCCAGACTCTATCCCTGTATCACATCGACACTGTTCTAATTTTAATGTACTGATCGACAAGGGTTCTTTGCTACACGGAATATCCTTTCTTCTTCTGTGTTTCGAGTCAGTGAAAAATTCTTTAGATATTTTGCATGACATCTTTATTATTATTTGATTCTTTTATATTATTTTATTATACCCTGTAAGGTGGACCAGACTGGAACAGAAAATATTATAAAAAAACTGATCCCCAGGGGATCAGATCAAGGGGATCCGACCGGAACAAATAAAAAAAATACATTCCCGTAAAAACACAACTCGTAAACTCATTAGACATTGTTAAAAAAGTCCGAAATAAAGGATTGAAGTTTAAAATTCGATTTGTATATCCCACCTGGCTGTCATTTGAGATCTTTGTCAGTCGACAGAGATCTCTTACCATCCAGTATTGTTTCCCAGTGACTGGTTCGTGGTCAGATCGGCAATGGTTCTGTTTCCAGTTAGACTGGTAGCTTGGGGTCGGTTTAACAAAATTGGAAAAAGGATTGATCCCATTGCTAGTTCTTTTTTATTTTCTTCAAAGAGAATTATAAATCATGAGAAATTTTAACAAGTACTAAATCTAGGTGTGCTACGTATACCCAACTACTATCTTTTTTAACCGACTTCCCAAAAAGGAGCAGGTTATCAATTCAACTGTATTTTTTTTTTATGTTTGTTACCTCTGAACTTTTTACTAGGGGAACCGATTTTGATCATTCTTTTTTTATTTGAAAGATGGTGCTTGTCGTGTGGTCCCATTTAAATATCATCAAGATCTGATGAAGACTTCGGAGATGTACATCAGAACTCTTCAATAAATGACAGCAAATCTCTCGGGATTGCTGCAATCGCATGTCTGTTTATTGTTTAGAAACAAAGAAAGAAAAGTTTATTTGTCAGAATGTAGTAGGTTACAATAGGTGTTTCATGGTTTTTCAGGGTATCATACATTCTACCGAATCGGTGTACAAATATTAAGCTTATTATCTACTTATAATAATATTGTACTATCTAATACTATAACAATGTTATTGTCATCGAGAAATTCTTTAGTAGAATAATAACATTTATTTAACAGAAAATCAAATAATTTCCTTCTGAATGACGTTATGTTAAGATTCTTTAGGTCATTTGAAAGTTTATTGTAAATTCTGATAGCCATACAGAATGAATTTTTACTATATAATGTTGTGCGTTGGCTTGGTACGGATAATTTATTGGGAAATCTACTATTTCTGTTTGTTACACTAACATTTCTAGTAAAGAGGCTTTTCGGATTTTTGAAGACAAACATGGAAATTTCGTAAATGTAGAGACAGGGCAATGGCAGGATACGTTTTTTTTTAAATAAGGGTAAGCAGCTATCTAGGTAGTCAGCACCACATATTGCACGTAGACACTTTTTCTGTGCTCTGAATGCTCGGATTAAATCCACAGAATTCCCCCATATGACTATTCCGTAGCGTAAAACTGAGGAAACAACCGTTGTACGCACATAGTGTAGCATTGGGAGTAGCTACTTGTCTTAGTCCGTTTAGAACATAAACATAACTATCCAGTTTAGAGCACATCTTATCGATATGTAGTTTCCAGCTGCAATGTTTATCAATTACTAGACCAAGGAATTTAGTTGATTCTACTTTTTCTGTAGCTTTGCCTTTTTGAGTAACATTAAGAGAAATTTGGGTGTTGTTATGAGTTTGAAAGTGTATTATATTTGTTTTATTTACATTTATATTTAAGTTGTTATTATTTAGCCAAGTAGTTACGTTATCTAAAGTGTTGTTAATATCTGTTTCGTAAGTATTTTTATTGTGGGAGTGTATAAGTAATGTAGTGTCATCAGCATATAAGATGCATTTGTAATTAGTTGAGTCTGGTAAGTCGTTAATATACACTAGGAACAACAACGGTCCGAGTATACTACCTTGTGGTACACCGTGTTCGTTTAATATGTATTCAGAACGATAAGTTGTTTTGTGGTGGCCACTTACACTTGCAATTTCAACACATTGGTAGCGATCAGAGAGGTAACTCTTTATCCAATTAAGGGCATTGCCTCTTATGCCGTACTTGTCTAGCTAATTTAAGAGTATCTTGTTGTTTTGTTAAATATCTACTATTGCCAGACTTATGTAATCTTGATAACCGATACTGCGTGTTCTACTATTGATTCTCATTTTGAGTTTAGAATATAAAGCTTATAGTGGAATGAAAATGATAAAAAGTTTGAAAAAAAGCATTGTTCTCGCGTGAACTAACAAGAACTCAACTGTAATAAAATAGACCAACTTTTCAAAAATCATGTGTGATATATTAATTTTACATTCTACTTGTGCAGGATTTTACGTGTATCCAGCCCAAACTAAAAACGAATAAATTGTTCCAATGTTTGGACGTTGTTCGATATTCGATAATTTGCGATACGTCATTTTGATCGTTCTTCAATCAGTTTTCGTTAGTGCGCACTCGGCTAAGAGACGAACAAAAATACAATGTAACAAATTGATAATATTACAGGAGGAAATGGCCAAAGTACAGCACAAGCAGCAGCAGTTTCAAACGCTGGAAGCGGCAGAGGTGAGGATTTATACTTGAACAGCGCGTTTCTTTAAAGCATTCTGAAAAGTCTAGCTATCCCAAGAATGCTCTTTTACATGAGAGAAACAACATGAGAAACTGGAGTCGTAAATTCATTAGACTCTGATAAAAAAGTCAGTAATAAAGAATTGAAGTTTAAAATTCGATTTGTATATCCCACCTGCCTGCTATTTGAGATCTTTGTCAGTCGATTGAGTTCTCTTACCAAGGAGTAATTTTTCCCAGTTACTGGCTTGTGAAGCTCAGATTGGCAGTGGTTCTTTATCCAGTTGGACTGAAATCCTCGGGTCGGCTTAACATAATTGGGAAAAGGATTGATCCCATTGCTAGTTCTTTTTATTTTCTGTAAAGGGAACTTTAACTGATGAGAAATTCTAACAAGTACTGAATCTAGGTGTGCTACGTATACCCAATTACTATTTTTATTTTCCGTTAATTACCTTCTATTGTCAGATTTATATAATCTTGGTTACCGATACTGCGTGTTCTACTATTGCTTCTCATGTTGAGTTTAGAATAAAAAGCATGAAGTGGAACGAAAACACGATAAAATTTTGAATAAAACGTTGTTTTCACGTGAAAAAACAAGAACTCTACTGTAATAAAATAGACCGACTTTTCAAAAATCATGTGTGTTATATTAATTTTACATTCTACTTGTGCAGGATTTTACGTGTATCTAGCCCAAACTAACAACGGACATGTTGTTCCAATGTATGGACGTTGTTCGATATTCGATAATTTGCGAAACGTCATTTTGATCGTTCTTCAATCAGTTTTCGTTAGTGCGCACTCGGCTTAGAGACGAATATAATACCATGTAACAAATTGATAATATTACAGGAGGAAATGACCAAAGTACAGCACAAGCAGCAGCAGTTTCAAACGCTGGAAGCGGCAGAGGTGAGGATTTATACTTGAACAGCGCGTTTCTTTAAAGCATTCTTAAAAGTCTACCTATCCCAATAATGCACTTTTACATGAGAGAAACAACATGAGAAACTGGAGTCGTAAATTCATTAGACTCTGATAAAAAAGTCAGCAATAAAGAATTGAAGTTTAAAATTCGATTTGTATATCCCACCTGCCTGCTATTTGAGATCTTTGTCAGTCGATTGAGTTCTCTTACCAAGGAGTAATTTTTCCCAGTTACAGGCTTGTGAAGCTCAGATTGGCAGTGGTTCATTATCCAGTTGGACTGAAATCCTGGGGTCGGCTTAACATAATTGGGAAAAGGATTGATTCCATTGCTAGTTCTTTCTATTTTCTGTAAAGGGAACTTTAACTGATGATAAATTCTAACAAGTACTGAATCTAGGTGTGCTACGTATACCCAACTACTATTTTTATGTTCCGTTAATTACCTTCTATTGTCAGATTTATATAATCTTGATTACCGACACTGCGTGTTCTACTATTGATTCTCTTGTTGAGTTTAGAATAAAAAGCATGAAGTGGAACGAAAACACGAAAAATTTTTGAATAAAACGTGGTTTTCACGTGAAAAAACAAGAACTCTACTGTAATAAAATAGACCAACTTTTCAAAAATCATGTGTGTTATATTAATTTTACATTCTACTTGTGCAGGATTTTACGTGTATCCAGCCCAAACTAACAACGGACATGTTGTTCCTACTATTGATTCTCATGTTGAGTTTAGAATAAAAAGCATGAAGTGGAACGAAAACACGATAAAATTTTGAATAAAACGTTGTTTTCACGTGAAAAAACAAGAACTCTACTGTAATAAAATAGACCAACTTTTCAAAAATCATGTGTGTTATATTAATTTTACATTCTACTTGTGCAGGATTTTACGTGTATCTAGCCCAAACTAACAACGGACATGTTGTTCCAATGTATGGACGTTGTTCGATATTCGATAATTTGCGAAACGTCATTTTGATCGTTCTTCAATCAGTTTTCGTTAGTGCGCACTCGGCTTAGAGACGAATATAATACCATGTAACAAATTGATAATATTACAGGAGGAAATGACCAAAGTACAGCACAAGCAGCAGCAGTTTCAAACGCTGGAAGCGGCAGAGGTGAGGATTTATACTTGAACAGCGCGTTTCTTTAAAGCATTCTTAAAAGTCTACCTATCCCAATAATGCACTTTTACATGAGAGAAACAACATGAGAAACTGGAGTCGTAAATTCATTAGACTCTGATAAAAAAGTCAGCAATAAAGAATTGAAGTTTAAAATTCGATTTGTATATCCCACCTGCCTGCTATTTGAGATCTTTGTCAGTCGATTGAGTTCTCTTACCAAGGAGTAATTTTTCCCAGTTACAGGCTTGTGAAGCTCAGATTGGCAGTGGTTCATTATCCAGTTGGACTGAAATCCTGGGGTCGGCTTAACATAATTGGGAAAAGGATTGATTCCATTGCTAGTTCTTTCTATTTTCTGTAAAGGGAACTTTAACTGATGATAAATTCTAACAAGTACTGAATCTAGGTGTGCTACGTATACCCAACTACTATTTTTTGTGAAGCTTATATTGGCAGTGGTTTTTTATCCAGTTGAATTGGAATTCTGGGGTCGGCTTAACATAATTGGGAAT
Source organism: Orthosia gracilis (assembly GCA_947562075.1). Lineage (NCBI taxonomy): Eukaryota > Metazoa > Arthropoda > Insecta > Lepidoptera > Noctuidae > Orthosia > Orthosia gracilis. Next base: position 35,170,014 of record OX387266.1, read on the forward strand.
AGGATTGATCCCATTGCTAGTTCTTTTTATTTTCTGCAAAGAGAATTTTAAATGATGAGAAATTCTAACAAGTACTGAATCTAGGTGTGCCACGTATACCCAACTACTATTTTTATGTTCCGTTAATTACCTTCAATTGTCAGATTTATATGATCTTGATTACCGATACTGCGTGATCTACTATTGATTCTCATTTTGAGTTTAGAATATAAAGCATATAGTGGAATGAAAATGATAAAAAGTTTGAAAAAAAGCATTGTTCTCGCGTGAACTAACAAGAATTCGACTGTAATAAAATAGGAATATAACGTTGTTTTCACGTGAACTAACAAGAACTCTACTGTAATAAAAAAGACCAAATTTTCAAAAATCATGTGTGTTATATTAATTTTACATTCTACTTGTGCAGGATTTTACGTGTATCCAGCCCAAACTAACAACGGACAAATTGTTCCAATGTATGGACGTTGTTCCATATTTGATAATTTGCGAAACGTCATTTTGATCGTTCTTCAATCAGTTTTCGTTAGTGCGCACTCGGCTAAGAGTCGAACGAAAATACAATGTAACAAATTGATAATATTACAGGAGGAAATGGCCAAAGTACAGCACAAGCAGCAGCAGTTTCAAACGCTGGAAGCGGCAGAGGTGAGGATTTATACTTGAACAGCGCGTTTCTTTAAAGCATTCTTAAAAGTCTTACTATCCCAATAATGCACTTTTACATGAGAGAAACAACATGAAAAACTGGAGTCGTAAATTCATTAGACTCTGATAAAAAAGTCAGCAATAAAGAATTGAAGTTTAAAATTGGATTTGTATATCCCACCTGCCTGCTATTTGAGATCTTTGTCAGTCGATTGAGTTCTGTTACCAAGGAGTAATTTTTCCCAGTTACTGGCTTGTGAAGCTAAGATTGGCAGTGGTTCTTTATCCAGTTGGACTGAAATCCTGGGGTCGGCTTAACATAATTGGGAAAAGGATTGATCCCATTGCTAGTTCTTTTTATTTTCTGCAAAGAGAATTTTAAATGATGAGAAATTCTAACAAGTACTGAATCTAGGTGTGCTACGTATACCCAACTACTATTTTTATGTTCCGTTAATTACCTTCTATTGTCAGATTTATATAATCTTGATTACCGATACTGCGTGTTCTACTATTGATTCTCATGTTGAGTTTAGAATATAAAGCATGAAGTGGAACGAAAACACGATAAAATTTTGAAAAAAACGTGGTGTTCACGTGAAAAAACAAGAACTCTACTGTAATAAAAAAGACCAACTTTTCAAAAATCATGTGTGTTATATTAATTTTACATTCTACTTGTGCAGGATTTTACGTGTATCTAGCCCAAACTAACAACGGACATGTTGTTCAAATGTATGGACGTTGTTCGATATTCGATAATTTGCGAAACGTATTTTGATCGTTCTTCAATCAGTTTTCGTTAGTGCGCACTCGGCTTAGAGACGAATAAAATACCATGTAACAAATTGATAATATTACAGGAGGAAATGGCCAAAGTACAGCACAAGCAGGAGCAGTTTCAAACGCTGGAAGCGGCAGAGGTGAGGATATATACTCGAACAGCGCGTTTCTTTAAAGCATTCTTAAAAGTCTTACTATCCCAATAATGCACTTTTACATGAGAGAAACAACATGAAAAACTGGAGTCGTAAATTCATTAGACTCTGATAAAAAAGTCAGCAATAAAGAATTGAAGTTTAAAATTTTATTTGTATATCCCACCTGCCTGCTATTTGAGATCTTTGTCAGTCGATTGAGTTCTCTTACCGAGGAGTAATTTTTCCCAGTTACTGGCTTGTGAAGCTCAGATTGGCAGTGGTTCATTATCCAGTTGGACTGAAATCCTGGGGTCGGCTTAACATAATTGGGAAAAGGATTGATCCCATTGCTAGTTCTTTTTATTTTCTGTAAAGGGAACTTTAACTGATGAGAAATTCTAACAAGTACTGAATCTAGGTGTGCTACGTATACCCAACTACTATTTTTATGTTCCGTTGATTACCTTCTATTGTCAGATTTATATAATATTGATTACCGATACTGCGTGTTGTACTATTGATTCTCTTGTTGAGTTTAGAATAAAAAGCATGAAGTGTAACGAAAACACGATAAAGTTTTGAATATAACGTTGTTTTCACGTGAACTAACAAGAACCCTACTGTAATGAAATAAACCAACTTTTCAAAAATCATGTGTGTTATATTAATATTACATTCTACTTGTGCAGGATTTTACGTGTATCCAGCCCAAACTAATAACGGACATGTTGTTCCAATGTATGGACGTTGTTCGATATTTGATAATTGGTGATACGTCATTTTGATCGTTCTTCAATCCGTTTTCGTTATTGCGCACTCGGCTTAGAGACGAACAAAAATACAATGTAACAAATTGATAATATTACAGGAGGAAATGACCAAAGTACAGCACAAGCAGCAGCAGTTTCAAACGCTGGAAGCGGCAGAGGTGAGGATTTATACTTGAACAGCGCGTTTCTTTAAAGCATTCTTAAAAGTCTAGCTATCCCAAGAATGCTCTTTTACATGAGAGAAACAACATGAGAAACTGGAGTCGTAAATTCATTATACTCTGATAAAAAAGTCAGTAATAAAGAATTGAAGTTTAAAATTCGATTTGTATATCCCACCTGCCTGCTATTTGAGATCTTTGTCAGTCGATTGAGTTCTCTTACCAAGGAGTAATTTTTCCCAGTTACTGGCTTGTGAAGCTCAGATTGGCAGTGGTTCATTATCCAGTTGGACTGAAATCCTGGGGTCGGCTTAACATAATTGGGAAAAGGATTGATTCCATTGCTAGTTCTTTCTATTTTCTGTAAAGGGAACTTTAACTGATGAGAAATTCTAACAAGTACTGAATCTAGGTGTGCTACGTATACCCAACTACTATTTTTATGTTCCGTTAATTACCTTCTATTGTCAGATTTATATAATCTTGATTACCGACACTGCGTGTTCTACTATTGATTCTCATGTGGAGTTTAGAATAAAAAGCATGAAGTGGAACGAAAACACGAAAATTTTTTGAATAAAACGTGGTTTTCACGTGAAAAAACAAGAACTCTACTGTAATAAAATAGACCAACTTTTCAAAAATCATGTGTGTTATATTAATTTTACATTCTACTTGTGCAGGATTTTACGTGTATCCAGCCCAAACTAACAACGGACATGTTGTTCCAATGTATGGACGTTGTTCGATATTCGATCATTTGCGAAACGTCATTTTGATCGTTCTTCAATCAGTTTTCGTTAGTGCGCACTCGGCTAAGAGTCGAACGAAAATACAATGTAACAAATTGATAATATTACAGGAGGAAATGGCCAAAGTACAGCACAAGCAGCAGCAGTTTCAAATGCTGGAAGCGGCAGAGGTGAGGATTTATACTTGAACAGCGCGTTTCTTTAAAGCATTCTTAAAAGTCTTACTATCCCAATAATGCACTTTTACATGAGAGAAACAACATGAACAACTGGAGTCGTAAATTCATTAGACTCTGATAAAAAAGTCAGCAATAAAGAATTGAAGTTTAAAATTGGATTTGTATATCCCACCTGCCTGCTATTTGAGATCTTTGTCAGTCGATTGAGTTCTGTTACCAAGGAGTAATTTTTCCCAGTTACTGGCTTGTGAAGCTAAGATTGGTAGTGGTTCTTTATCCAGTTGGACTGAAATCCTGGGGTCGGCTTAACATAATTGGGAAAAGGATTGATCCCATTGCTAGTTCTTTTTATTTTCTGCAAAGAGAATTTTAAATGATGAGAAATTCTAACAAGTACTGAATCTAGGTGTGCTACGTATACCCAACTACTATTTTTATGTTCCGTTAATTACCTTCTATTGTCAGATTTATATAATCTTGATTACCGATACTGCGTGTTCTACTATTGATTCTCATGTTGAGTTTAGAATATAAAGCATGAAGTGGAACGAAAACACGATAAAGTTTTGAATATAACGTTGTTTTCACGTGAACTAACAAGAACCCTACTGTAATGAAATAAACCAACTTTTCAAAAATCATGTGTGTTATATTAATATTACATTCTACTTGTGCAGGATTTTACGTGTATCCAGCCCAAACTAATAACGGACATGTTGTTCCAATGTATGGACGTTGTTCGATATTCGATAATTTGCGAAACGTCATTTTGATCGTTCTTCAATCAGTTTTCGTTAGTGCGCACTCGGCTAAGAGTCGAACGAATATACAATGTAACAAATTGATAATATTACAGGAGGAAATGACCAAAGTACAGCACAAGCAGCAGCAGTTTCAAACGCTGGAAGCGGCAGAGGTGAGGATTTATACTTGAACAGCGCGTTTCTTTAAAGCATTCTTAAAAGTCTAGCTATCCCAAGAATGCTCTTTTACATGAGAGAAACAACATGAGAAACTGGAGTCGTAAATTCATTAGACTTTGATAAAAAAGTCAGTAATAAAGAATTGAAGTTTAAAATTCGATTTGTATATCCCACCTGCCTGCTATTTGAGATCTTTGTCAGTCGATTGAGTTCTCTTACCAAGGAGTAATTTTTCCCAGTTACTGGCTTGTGAAGCTCAGATTGGCAGTGGTTCATTATCCAGTTGGACTGAAATCCTGGGGTCGGCTTAACATAATTGGGAAAAGGATTGATTCCATTGCTAGTTCTTTCTATTTTCTGTAAAGGGAACTTTAACTGATGAGAAATTCTAACAAGTACTGAATCTAGGTGTGCTACGTATACCCAACTACTATTTTTATGTTCCGTTAATTACCTTCTATTGTCAGATTTATATAATCTTGATTACCGACACTGCGTGTTCTACTATTGATTCTCATGTGTAGTTTAGAATAAAAAGCATGAAGTGGAACGAAAACACGATTTTTTTTTGAATAAAACGTGGTTTTCACGTGAAAAAACAAGAACTCTACTGTAATAAAATAGACCAACTTTTCAAAAATCATGTGTGTTATATTAATTTTACATTCTACTTGTGCAGGATTTTACGTGTATCCAGCCCAAACTAACAACGGACATGTTGTTCCAATGTATGGACGTTGTTCGATATTCGATAATTTGCGAAACGTCATTTTGATCGTTCTTCAATCAGTTTTCGTTAGTGCGCACTCGGCTTAGAGACGACCAAAAATACGATGTAACAAATTGATAATATTACAGGAGGAAATGGCCAAAGTACAGCACAAGCAGCAGCAGTTTCAAACGCTGGAAGCGGCAGAGGTGAGGATTTATACTTGAACAGCGCGTTTCTTTAAAGCATTCTTAAAAGTCTACCTATCCCAATAATGCTCTTTTACATGAGAGAAACACCATGAGAAACTGAAAACGTAAATTCATTAGACTCTGTTTAAAAAGTCAGCATTAAAGAATTGAAGTTTAAAATTCAATTTGTATATCCCACCTGGCTGCTATTTGAGATCTTTGTCAGTCGATTGAGTTCTCTTACCAAGGAGTAATTTTTCCCAGTTACTGGCTTGTGAAGCTCAGATTGGCAGTGGTTCATTATCCAGTTGGACTGAAATCCTGGGGTCGGCTAAACATAATTGGAAAAAGGATTGATCCCATTGCTAGTTCTTTTTATTTTCTGTAAAGGGAACTTTAACTGATGAGAAATTCTAACAAGTACTGAATCTAGGTGTGCTACGTATACCCAACTACTATTTTTATGTTCCGTTGATTACCTTCTATTGTCAGATTTATATAATATTGATTACCGATACTGCGTGTTGTACTATTGATTCTCTTGTTGAGTTTAGAATAAAAAGCATGAAGTGTAACGAAAACACGATAAAGTTTTGAATATAACGTTGTTTTCACGTGAACTAACAAGAACCCTACTGTAATGAAATAAACCAACTTTTCAAAAATCATGTATGTTATATTAATATTACATTCTACTTGTGCAGGATTTTACGTGTATCCAGCCCAAACTAATAACGGACATGTTGTTCCAATGTATGGACGTTGTTCGATATTTGATAATTGGTGATACGTCATTTTGATCGTTCTTCAATCCGTTTTCGTTATTGCGCACTCGGCTTAGAGACGAACAAAAATACAATGTAACAAATTGATAATATTACAGGAGGAAATGGCCAAAGTACAGCACAAGCAGCAGCAGTTTCAAACGCTGGAAGCGGCAGAGGTGAGGATTTATACTTGAACAGCGCGTTTCTTTAAAGCATTCTTAAAAGTCTACCTATCCCAATAATGCTCTTTTACATGAGAGAAACACCATGAGAAACTGAAAACGTAAATTCATTAGACTCTGTTTAAAAAGTCAGCATTAAAGAATTGAAGTTTAAAATTCGATTTGTATATCCCACCTGCCTGCTATTTGAGATCTTTGTCAGTCGATTGAGTTCTCTTACCAAGGAGTAATTTTTCCCAGTTACTGGCTTGTGAAGCTCAGATTGGCAGTGGTTCATTATCCAGTTGGACTGAAATCCTGGGGTCGGCTTAACATAATTGGGAAAAGGATTGATTCCATTGCTAGTTCTTTCTATTTTCTGTAAAGGGAACTTTAACTGATGAGAAATTCTAACAAGTACTGAATCTAGGTGTGCTACGTATACCCAACTACTATTTTTATGTTCCGTTAATTACCTTCTATTGTCAGATTTATATAATATTGGTTACCGATACTGCGTGTTCTACTATTGATTCTCATGTGGAGTTTAGAATGAAAAGCATGAAGTGGAACGAAAACACGAAAATTTTTTGAATAAAACGTGGTTTTCACGTGAAAAAACAAGAACTCTACTGTAATAAAATAGACCAACTTTTCAAAAATCATGTGTGTTATATTAATTTTACATTCTACTTGTGCAGGATTTTACGTGTATCCAGCCCAAACTAACAACGGACATGTTGTTCCAATGTATGGACGTTGTTCGATATTCGATAATTTGCGAAACGTCATTTTGATCGTTCTTCAATCAGTTTTCGTTAGTGCGCACTCGGCTAAGAGTCGAACGAAAATACAATGTAACAAATTGATAATATTACAGGAGGAAATGACCAAAGTACAGCACAAGCAGCAGCAGTTTCAAACGCTGGAAGCGGCAGAGGTGAGGATTTATACTTGAACAGCGCGTTTCTTTAAAGCATTCTTAAAAGTCTACCTATCCCAAGAATGCTCTTTTACATGAGAGAAACAACATGAGAAACTGGAGTCGTAAATTCATTAGACTCTGATAAAAAAGTCAGTAATAAAGAATTGAAGTTTAAAATTCGATTTGTATATCCCACCTGCCTGCTATTTGAGATCTTTGTCAGTCGATTGAGTTCTCTTACCAAGGAGTAATTTTTCCCAGTTACTGGCTTGTGAAGCTCAGATTGGCAGTGGTTCATTATCCAGTTGGACTGAAATCCTGGGGTCGGCTTAACATAATTGGGAAAAGGATTGATTCCATTGCTAGTTCTTTCTATTTTCTGTAAAGGGAACTTTAACTGATGAGAAATTCTAACAAGTACTGAATCTAGGTGTGCTACGTATACCCAACTACTATTTTTATGTTCCGTTGATTACCTTCTATTGTCCGATTTATTTAATATTGATTACCGATACTGCGTGTTGTACTAATGATTCTCATGTTGAGTTTAGAATAAAAAGCATGAAGTGTAACGAAAACACGATAAAGTTTTGAATATAACGTTGTTTTCACGTGAACTAACAAGAACTCTACTGTAATGAAATAGACCAACTTTTCAAAAATCATGTGTGTTATATTAATATTACATTCTACTTGTGCAGGATTTTACGTGTATCTAGCCCAAACTAACAACGGACATGTTGTTCCAATGTATGGACGTTGTTCGATATTCGATAATTTGTGAAACGTCATTTTGATCGTTCTTCAATCAGTCTTCGTTAGTGCGCACTCGGCTTAGAGACGAATAAAATACCATGTAACAAATTGATAATATTACAGGAGGAAATGGCCAAAGTACAGCACAAGCAGAAGCAGTTTCAAACGCTGGAAGCGGCAGAGGTGAGGATTTATACTTGAACAGCGCGTTTCTTTAAAGCGTTCTTAAAAGTCTACCTATCCCAATAATGCACTTTTACATAAGAGAAACAACATGAGAAACTGAAGTCGTAAATTCATTAGACTCTGTTTAAAAAGTCCGAAATAAAGGATTGAAGTTTAAAATTCGATTTGTATATCCCACCTGGCTGCTATTTCAGATCTTTGTCAGTCGATAGAGTTCTCTTACCAATGAGTATTTTGTCCCAGTTACTGGCTTGTGAAGCTTATATTGGCAGTGGTTTTTTATCCAGTTGGATTGGAATTCTGGGGTCGGCTTAACATAATTGGGAATAGGATTGATGCCATTGCTAGTTCTTTTTATTTTCTGCAAAGAGAATTTTAAATGATGAGAAATTCTAACAAGTACTGAATCTAGGTGTGCCACGTATACCCAACTACTATTTTTATGTTCCGTTAATTACCTTCAATTGTCAGATTTATATGATCTTGATTACCGATACTGCGTGTTCTACTATTGATTCTCATGTTGAGTTTAGAATAAAAAGCATGAAGTGTAACGAAAACACGATAAAGTTTTGAATATAACGTTGGTTTCACGTGAACTAACAAGAACTCTACTGTAATAAAAAAGACCAACTTTTCAAAAATCATGTGTGTTATATTAATTTTACATTCTACTTGTGCAGGATTTTACGTGTATCCAGCCTAAACTAACAACGGACAAATTGTTCCAATGTATGGACGTTGTTCCATATTTGATAATTTGCGAAACGTCATTTTGATCGTTCTTCAATCAGTTTTCGTTAGTGCGCACTCGGCTTAGAGACGAACAAAAATACAATGTAACAAATTGATAATATTACAGGAGGAAATGGCCAAAGTACAGCACAAGCAGAAGCAGTTTCAAACGCTGGAAGCGGCAGAGGTGAGGATATATACTCGAACAGCGCGTTTCTTTAAAGCATTCTTAAAAGTCTTACTATCCCAATAATGCACTTTTACATGAGAGAAACAACATGAAAAACTGGAGTCGTAAATTCATTAGACTCTGATAAAAAAGTCAGCAATAAAGAATTGAAGTTTAAAATTTTATTTGTATATCCCACCTGCCTGCTATTTGAGATCTTTGTCAGTCGATTGAGTTCACTTACCGAGGAGTAATTTTTCCCAGTTACTGGCTTGTGAAGCTCAGATTGGCAGTGGTTCTTTATCCAGTTGGACTGAAATCCTGGGGTCGGCTTAACATAATTGAGAAAAAGATTGATCCCATTGCTAGTTCTTTTTATTTTCTGTAAAGGGAACTTTAACTGATGAGAAATTCTAACAAGTACTGAATCTAGGTGTGCTACGTATAACCAATTACTATTTGTATGTTCCGTTAATTACCTTCTATTGTCAGATTTATATAATCTTGATTACCGATACTGCGTGTTCTACTATTGATTCTCATGTTGAGTTTAGAATAAAAAGCATGAAGTGGAACGAAAACACGATAAAATTTTGAATAAAACGTTGTTTTCACGTGAAAAAACAAGAACTCAACTGTAATAAAAAAGACCAACTTTTCAAAAATCATGTGTGTTATATTAATTTTACATTCTACTTGTGCAGGATTTTACGTGTATCTAGCCCGAACTAACAACGGACATGTTGTTCCAATGTATGGACGTTGTTCGATATTCGATAATTTGCGAAACGTCATTTTGATCGTTCTTCAATCAGTTTTCGTTAGTGCGCACTCGGCTTAGAGACGAATAAAATACCATGTAACAATTTTTTTTTTTTTCAAATTAAAATCTTAGGAAAAAGTTCCCTGCACCTCCTAGGTTCCCCTATTTTGGAAGAAAGTTTTTCATCTTTCATCGAAGACAAAATCAAACATTTTAATGATATTTCGGATAGACTCTCAAAAATTAATTTACATTCGGTATTCACCCTTATCAGGTATTGCTGTTTCGGTCCAAATTTTATGTATTTTCTCCGTTCTTCTCCTCTTTGGAAGATACCACAACTTTTGGACAAAATTGACCAAATTATTCGTAACACATTAACATCCATTCTAAATGTGGCCTTGGATGACCGAGCGTGGCTGCAAGCCACCCTACCAATTCGTTTTGGTGGCCTCGGCGTCTGCAAAATTTCTAGTGTAAGCTTACCAGCGTTCCTGTCTTCTGTCCACAGCACTGAAAAGCTAAGCAGGAGAATTTTAGCTCTTTCCTTGGTTGACTCGGAAGTGCCGTGCGTGACCGATGCAGAGGACGCTTGGAAAGTGGCTTGTCCGGATACGGATCGGCCCGAGAACCCATTCTCCCAGAGACAGTGGGATGAGCCGCTCTGCAGGATGGTACGGAATAACCTTATTGATACGTCTACCAATACTGCTGAGCGTGCCCGCCTGCTGGCTGTGGGTGAGTGGGAGTCAGGCCTCTGGCTTCAGGCACTACCGTCACCTAACATAGGCACTATGCTAGGTGACACAACCTTCCGACTCGCTACATGCCTGCGATTGGGCGCTCCTTGTGGTGCTCCAAATCGCTGTCAATGCGGTGAAGCAGTCGACTGCCTCGGACACCATGGTCTTTCATGCAGTAAGAGTGCAGGTCGGATTGCGCGGCATGCTAGCATTAATGATCTCATCCGTCGTGCTTTTGCCACCGCCGGTGTGCCAGCTGTCTTAGAACCCAATGGCCTGGCACGCGTTGATGGGAAGAGACTTGATGGTATGACCATAATGCCATGGAAGTTGGGTAGGTCTTTGGTGTGGGATGCAACTTGCGTCGACACCCTTGCACAATCCCATCTTCCTAGTACGGAGGGCTGCGCTGGGGCGGCTGCTGCAGGTGCTGAAAACCTCAAACGGCGCAAGTACAACAACTTAATTGGTAATTATGTGTTTGAGCCGTTTGGGGTTGAAACATTAGGGCCATGGGGTCCGAGTGCACACCTATTATTTCGGGATATCGCCAAACGGTTGGTCGACTCTTCACGAGACCAGAGGGCTGGCCTTTTTTTTGCCCAAAGAATCAGTATTGCCATCCAACGTGGCAATGCTGCCAGCCTTCTGGGCACTTTTCCTGTTGACAGCGATGTGGATGAATTTTTTGACGCCCCGTAATTTTAAATATTTTACTCTTATTTTAGTCCTAACTCTAGTCTACAAATAATGTACATAATGTAAATAACAGTAATTTGGTTAAAAAAAATGTAACAAATTGATAATATTACAGGAGGAAATGACCAAAGTACAGCACAAGCAGCAGCAGTTTCAAACGCTGGAAGCGGCAGAGGTGAGGATTTATACTTGAACAGCGCGTTTCTTTAAAGCATTCTTAAAAGTCTACCTATCCCAATAATGCTCTTTTACATGAGAGAAACAACATGAGAAACTGGAGTCGTATATTCATTAGAGTCTGATAAAAAAGTCAGCAATAAAGAATTGAAGTTTAAAATTCGATTTGAATATCCGACCTGCCTGCTATTTGAGATCTGTCAGTCGATTGAGTTCTCTTACCAAGGAGTAATTTTCACCCAACTACTATTTTTGTGTTCCGGTAAATAACTTCTATTGTCAGATTTATATAATCTTGGTTACCGATACTGTGTGTTCTACTATTGATTCTCATGTTGAGTTTAGAATAAAAAGCATGAAAAGGAACGAAAACATGATAAAATTTTAAATAAAACATTGTTTTCACGTGAACTAACAAGAACTTTTCTGTAATAAAATAGACCAACTTTTCAAAAATCATGTGTGTTATATTAATATTACATTATACTTGTGCAGGATTTTACGTGTATCCAGCCCAAACTAATAACGGACATGTTGTTCCAATGTATGGACGTTGTTTGATAATTGATAATTGGTGATACGTCATTTTGATCGTTCTTCAATCCGTTTTCGTTATTGCGCACTCGGCTTAGAGACGAACAAAAATACAATGTAACAAATTGATAATATTACAGGAGGAAATGACCAAAGTACAGCACAAGCAGCAGCAGTTTCAAACGCTGGAAGCGGCAGAGGTGAGGATTTATACTTGAACAGCGCGTTTCTTTAAAGCATTCTTAAAAGTCTACCTATCCCAATAATGCACTTTTACATGAGAGAAACAACATGAGAAACTGGAGTCGTAAATTCATTAGACTCTGATAAAAAAGTCAGCAATAAAGAATTGAAGTTTAAAATTCGATTTGTATATCCCACCTGGCTGCTATTTGAGATCTTTGTCAGTCGATAGAGTTCTCTTACCAATGAGTATTTTTTCCCAGTTACTGGCTTGTGAAGCTTATATTGGCAGTGGTTTTTTATCCAGTTGGATTGGAATCCTGGGGTCGGCTTAACATATTTGGGAATAGGATTGATCCCATTGCTAGTTCTTTTTATTTTCTGCAATGAGAATTATAAATGATGAGAAATTCTAACAAGTACTGAATCTAGGTGTGCTACGTATACCCAACTACTATTTTTGTGTTCCGGTAAATAACTTCTATTGTCAGATTTATATAATATTGGTTACCGATACTGCGTGTTCTACTATTGATTCTCATGTTGAGTTTAGAATAAAAAACATGAAAAGGAACGAAAACATGATAAAATTTTGGATAAAACGTTGTTTTCACGTGAACTAACAAGAACTTTACTGTAATAAAATAGACCATCTTTTCAAAAATCATGTGTGTTATATTAATATTACATTCTACTTGTGCAGGATTTTACGTGTATCCAGCCCAAACTAATAACGGACATGTTGTTCCAATGTATGGACGTTGTTCGATATTTGATCATTGGTGATACGTCATTTTGATCGTTCTTCAATCCGTTTTCGTTATTGCGCACTCGGCTTAGAGACGAACAAAAATACAATGTAACAAATTGATAATATTACAGGAGGAAATGACCAAAGTACAGCACAAGCAGCAGCAGTTTCAAACGCTGGAAGCGGCAGAGGTGAGGATTTATACTTGAACAGCGCGTTTCTTTAAAGCATTCTTAAAAGTCTACCTATCCCAATAATGCTCTTTTACATGAGAGAAACAACATGAGAAACTGGAGTCGTAAATTCATTAGACTCTGATAAAAAAGTCAGCAATAAAGAATTGAAGTTTAAAATTCGATTTGAATATCCCACCTGCCTGCTATTTGAGATCTGTCAGTCGATTGAGTTCTCTTACCAAGGAGTAATTTTTCCCAGTTACTGGCTTGTGAAGCTCAGATTGGCAGTGGTTCTTTATCCAGTTGGACTGAAATCCTGGGGTCGGCTTAACATAATTGGGAAAAGGATTGATCCCATTGCTAGTTCTTTTTATTTTCTGTAAAGGGAACTTTAACTGATGAGAAATTGTAACAAGTACTGAATCTAGGTGTGCTACGTATAACCAATTACTATTTTTATGTTCCGTTAATTACCTTCTATTGTCAGATTTATATAATCTTGATTACTGATGCTGCGTGTTCTACTATTGATTCTCATGAAGAGTTTAGAATAAAAAGCATGAAGTGGAACGAAAACACGATAAAATTTTGAATAAAACGTTGTTTACACGTGAAAAAACAAGAACTCTACTGTAATAAAATATGCCAACTTTTCAAAAATCATGTGTGTTATATTAATTTTACATTCTACTTGTGCAGGATTTTACGTGTATCTAGCCCAAACTAACAACGGACATGTTGTTCCAATGTATGGACGTTGTTCGATATTCGATAATTTGTGAAACGTCATTTTGATCGTTCTTCAATCAGTCTTCGTTAGTGCGCACTCGGCTTAGAGACGAATAAAATACCATGTAACAAATTGATAATATTACAGGAGGAAATGGCCAAAGTACAGCACAAGCAGGAGCAGTTTCAAACGCTGGAAGCGGCAGAGGTGAGGATTTATACTTGAACAGCGCGTTTCTCTAAAGCGTTCTTAAAAGTCTACCTATTCCAATAATGCACTTTTACATGAGAGAAACAACATGAGAAACTGAAGTCGTAAATTCATTAGACTCTGTTTAAAAAGTCAGCAATAAAGAATTGAAGTTTAAAATTCGATTTGTATATCCCACCTGGCTGCTATTTGACATCTTTGTCAGTCGATAGAGTTCTCTTACCAATGAGTATTTTTTCCCAGTTTCTGGCTTGTGAAGCTTATATTGGCAGTGGTTTTTTATCCAGTTGGATTGGAATCCTGGGGTTGGCTCAACATAATTGGGAATAGGATTGATCCCATTGCTAGTTCTTTTTATTTTCTGCAAAGAGAATTTTAAATGATGAGAAATTCTAACAAGTACTGAATCTAGGTGTGCTACGTATACGCAACTACTATTTTTTCAAAAATCAAGTGTTTTATATTAATTATACATTCTACTTGTGCAGGATTTTACGTGTATCCAGCCCAAACTAACAACGGACATGTTGTTCCAATATATGGACGTTGTTCGATATTCGATAATTTGCGATACGTCATTTTGATCATTCTTCAATCAGTTTTCTTTATTGCGCACTCGGCTTAGAGACGAATAAAAATACCATGTAACAAATTGATAATATTATAGCAGGAAATGGCCAAAGTACAGCACAAGCAGGAGCAGTTTCATACGCTGGAAGCGACAGAGGTGAGGATTTGTACTTGAACAGCGCGTTTCTTTAAAGCGTTCTTAAAAGTCTTCCTATCCCAATAATGCGCTTTTACATGAGAGAAACAACATGAGAAACTGAAGTCATAAATTCATTAGAATCTGAGAAAAAAGTCAGCAATAAAGGATTGAAGTTTAAAATTCGATTTGCATATCCCAACTGGCAGGTATTTGAGATCTTTTTCAGTCGATAGTGTTCTCTTACCAAGGAGTTATTTTTTCCAGTTACTGGCTTGTGAAGTTCGGATTGGCAGTGATTCTGTATCCAGTTGGACTAGAATCCTGGGATCGGTCTAACATTATTGGGAAAAGGATTGATCCCATTGCTAGTTCTTTTTATTTTCTGCAAAGAGAATTTTAAATGATGAGAAATTCTAACAAGTACTGAATCTAGGTGTGCTAGGTATGCCCAACTACTATTTTTATGTTACGTTAATTACCTTCTTTTGTCAGATTTATATGATCTTGATTACCGATACTGCGTGTTCTACTATTGATTCTCATGTTGAGTTTAGAATAAAAAGCATGAAAAGGAACGAAAACATGATAAAATTTTGAATAAAACGTTGTAACCGATACTGCGTGTTGTACTATTGATTCTCATGTTGAGTTAAGAATAAAAAGCATGAAGTGTAACGAAAACACGATAAAGTTTTGAATATAACGTTGTTTTCACGTGAACTAACAAGAACTCTACTGTAATGAAAAAGACCAACTTTTCAAAAATCATGTGTGTTATATTAATATTACATTCTACTTGTGCAGGATTTTACGTGTATCCAGCCCAAACTAATAACGGACATGTTGTTCCAATGTATGGACGTTGTTCGATTTTTGATAATTGGTGATACGTCATTTTGATCGTTCTTCAATCCGTTTTCGTTATTGCGCACTCGGCTTAGAGACGAACAAAAATACAATGTTACAAATTGATAATATTACAGGAGGAAATGACCAAAGTACAGCACAAGCAGCAGCAGTTTCAAACGCTGGAAGCGGCAGAGGTGAGGATTTATACTTGAACAGCGCGTTTCTTTAAAGCATTCTAAAAAGTCTTACTATCCCAATAATGCACTTTTACATGAGAGAAACAACATGAGAAACTGAAAACATAAATTCATTAGAATCTGAGATAAAAGTCAGCAATAAAGGATTGAAGTTTAAAATTCGATTTGCATATCCCAACTGGCAGGTATTTGAGATTTTTTCAGTCGACAGTGTTCTCTTACCAAGGAGTTATTTTTTCCAGTAACTGGCTTGTGAAGTTCAGATTGGCAGTGATTCTGTATCCAGTTGGACTGGAATCCTGGGGTCGGTCCATACACAATAATAACATAACAACACAACATAATTGGGAAAAGGATTGATCCCATTGCTAGTTCTTTTTATTTTCTGCAAAGAGAATTTTAAATGATGAGAAATTCTAACAAGTACTGAATCTAGGTGTGCCACGTACACCCAACTACTATTTTTGTGTTCCGGTAAATAACTTATATTGTCAGATTTATATAATCTTGGTTACCGATACTGCGTGTTCTACTATTGATTCTCATGTTGAGTTTAGAATAAAAAGCATGAAAAGGAACGAAAACATGATAAAATTTTGAATAAAACATTGTTTTCACGTGAACTAACAAGAACTTTACTGTAATAAAATAGACCAACTTTTCAAAAATCATGTGTGTTATATTAATATTACATTATACTTGTGCAGGATTTTACGTGTATCCAGCCCAAACTAATAACGGACATGTTGTTCCAATGTATGGACGTTGTTCGATATTTGATAATTGGTGATACGTCATTTTGATCGTTCTTCAATCCGTTTTCGTTATTGCGCACTCGGCTTAGAGACGAACAAAAATACAATGTAACAAATTGATAATATTACAGGAGGAAATGACCAAAGTACAGCACAAGCAGCAGCAGTTTCAAACGCTGGAAGCGGCAGAGGTGAGGATTTATACTTGAACAGCGCGTTTCTTTAAAGCATTCTTAAAAGTCTACCTATCCCAATAATGCTCTTTTACATGAGAGAAACAACATGAGAAACTGGAGTCGTAAATTCATTAGACTCTGATAAAAAAGTCAGCAATAAAGAATTGAAGTTTAAAATTCGATTTGAATATCCCACCTGCCTGCTATTTGAGATCTGTCAGTCGATTGAGTTCTCTTACCAAGGAGTAATTTTTCCCAGTTACTGGCTTGTGAAGCTCAGATTGGCAGTGGTTCTTTATCCAGTTGGACTGAAATCCTGGGGTCGGCTTAACATAATTGGGAAAAGGATTGATCCCATTGCTAGTTCTTTTTATTTTCTGTAAAGGGAACTTTAACTGATGAGAAATTGTAACAAGTACTGAATCTAGGTGTGCTACGTATAACCAATTACTATTTTTATGTTCCGTTAATTACCTTCTATTGTCAGATTTATATAATCTTGATTACTGATGCTGCGTGTTCTACTATTGATTCTCATGAAGAGTTTAGAATAAAAAGCATGAAGTGGAACGAAAACACGATAAAATTTTGAATAAAACGTTGTTTACACGTGAAAAAACAAGAACTCTACTGTAATAAAATATGCCAACTTTTCAAAAATCATGTGTGTTATATTAATTTTACATTCTTCTTGTGCAGGATTTTACGTGTATCTAGCCCAAACTAACAACGGACATGTTGTTCCAATGTATGGACGTTGTTCGATATTCGATAATTTGTGAAACGTCATTTTGATCGTTCTTCAATCAGTCTTCGTTAGTGCGCACTCGGCTTAGAGACGAATAAAATACCATGTAACAAATTGATAATATTACAGGAGGAAATGGCCAAAGTACAGCACAAGCAGGAGCAGTTTCAAACGCTGGAAGCGGCAGAGGTGAGGATTTATACTTGAACAGCGCGTTTCTCTAAAGCGTTCTTAAAAGTCTACCTATTCCAATAATGCACTTTTACATGAGAGAAACAACATGAGAAACTGAAGTCGTAAATTCATTAGACTCTGTTTAAAAAGTCAGCAATAAAGAATTGAAGTTTAAAATTCGATTTGTATATCCCACCTGGCTGCTATTTGACATCTTTGTCAGTCGATAGAGTTCTCTTACCAATGAGTATTTTTTCCCAGTTTCTGGCTTGTGAAGCTTATATTGGCAGTGGTTTTTTATCCAGTTGGATTGGAATCCTGGGGTTGGCTCAACATAATTGGGAATAGGATTGATCCCATTGCTAGTTCTTTTTATTTTCTGCAAAGAGAATTTTAAATGATGAGAAATTCTAACAAGTACTGAATCTAGGTGTGCTACGTATACGCAACTACTATTTTTTCAAAAATCAAGTGTTTTATATTAATTATACATTCTACTTGTGCAGGATTTTACGTGTATCCAGCCCAAACTAACAACGGACATGTTGTTCCAATATATGGACGTTGTTCGATATTCGATAATTTGCGATACGTCATTTTGATCATTCTTCAATCAGTTTTCTTTATTGCGCACTCGGCTTAGAGACGAATAAAAATACCATGTAACAAATTGATAATATTATAGCAGGAAATGGCCAAAGTACAGCACAAGCAGGAGCAGTTTCATACGCTGGAAGCGACAGAGGTGAGGATTTGTACTTGAACAGCGCGTTTCTTTAAAGCGTTCTTAAAAGTCTTCCTATCCCAATAATGCGCTTTTACATGAGAGAAACAACATGAGAAACTGAAGTCATAAATTCATTAGAATCTGAGAAAAAAGTCAGCAATAAAGGATTGAAGTTTAAAATTCGATTTGCATATCCCAACTGGCAGGTATTTGAGATCTTTTTCAGTCGATAGTGTTCTCTTACCAAGGAGTTATTTTTTCCAGTTACTGGCTTGTGAAGTTCGGATTGGCAGTGATTCTGTATCCAGTTGGACTGGAATCCTGGGATCGGTCTAACATTATTGGGAAAAGGATTGATCCCATTGCTAGTTCTTTTTATTTTCTGCAAAGAGAATTTTAAATGATGAGAAATTCTAACAAGTACTGAATCTAGGTGTGCTAGGTATGCCCAACTACTATTTTTATGTTACGTTAATTACCTTCTTTTGTCAGATTTATATGATCTTGATTACCGATACTGCGTGTTCTACTATTGATTCTCATGTTGAGTTTAGAATAAAAAGCATGAAAAGGAACGAAAACATGATAAAATTTTGAATAAAACGTTGTAACCGATACTGCGTGTTGTACTATTGATTCTCATGTTGAGTTAAGAATAAAAAGCATGAAGTGTAACGAAAACACGATAAAGTTTTGAATATTACGTTGTTTTCACGTGAACTAACAAGAACTCTACTGTAATGAAAAAGACCAACTTTTCAAAAATCATGTGTGTTATATTAATATTACATTCTACTTGTGCAGGATTTTACGTGTATCCAGCCCAAACTAATAACGGACATGTTGTTCCAATGTATGGACGTTGTTCGATTTTTGATAATTGGTGATACGTCATTTTGATCGTTCTTCAATCCGTTTTCGTTATTGCGCACTCGGCTTAGAGACGAACAAAAATACAATGTAACAAATTGATAATATTACAGGAGGAAATGACCAAAGTACAGCACAAGCAGCAGCAGTTTCAAACGCTGGAAGCGGCAGAGGTGAGGATTTATACTTGAACAGCGCGTTTCTTTAAAGCATTCTAAAAAGTCTTACTATCCCAATAATGCACTTTTACATGAGAGAAACAACATGAGAAACTGAAAACATAAATTCATTAGAATCTGAGATAAAAGTCAGCAATAAAGGATTGAAGTTTAAAATTCGATTTGCATATCCCAACTGGCAGGTATTTGAGATTTTTTCAGTCGACAGTGTTCTCTTACCAAGGAGTTATTTTTTCCAGTTACTGGCTTGTGAAGTTCAGATTGGCAGTGATTCTGTATCCAGTTGGACTGGAATCCTGGGGTCGGTCCATACACAATAATAACATAACAACACAACATAATTGGGAAAAGGATTGATCCCATTGCTAGTTCTTTTTATTTTCTGCAAAGAGAATTTTAAATGATGAGAAATTCTAACAAGTACTGAATCTAGGTGTGCCACGTACACCCAACTACTATTTTTGTGTTCCGGTAAATAACTTATATTGTCAGATTTATATAATCTTGGTTACCGATACTGCGTGTTCTACTATTGATTCTCATGTTGAGTTTAGAATAAAAAGCATGAAAAGGAACGAAAACATGATAAAATTTTGAATAAAACATTGTTTTCACGTGAACTAACAAGAACTTTACTGTAATAAAATAGACCAACTTTTCAAAAATCATGTGTGTTATATTAATATTACATTATACTTGTGCAGGATTTTACGTGTATCCAGCCCAAACTAATAACGGACATGTTGTTCCAATGTATGGACGTTGTTCGATATTTGATCATTGGTGATACGTCATTTTGATCGTTCTTCAATCCGTTTTCGTTATTGCGCACTCGGCTTAGAGACGAACAAAAATACAATGTAACAAATTGATAATATTACAGGAGGAAATGACCAAAGTACAGCACAAGCAGCAGCAGTTTCAAACGCTGGAAGCGGCAGAGGTGAGGATTTATACTTGAACAGCGCGTTTCTTTAAAGCGTTCTTAAAAGTCTACCTATCCCAATAATGCACTTTTACATGAGAGAAACAACATGGGAAACTGAAGTCGTAAATTCATTAGACTCTGTTTAAAAAGTCAGCAATAAAGAATTGAAGTTAAAAATTCGATTTGTATATTCCACCTGGCTGCTATTTGACATCTTTGTCAGTCGATAGAGTTCTCTTACCAATGAGTATTTTTTCCCAGTTTCTGGCTTGTGAAGCTTATATTGGCAGTGGTTTTTTATCCAGTTGGATTAGAATCCTGGGGTTGGCTCAACATAATTGGGAATAGGATTGATCCCATTGCTAGTTCTTTTTATTTTTTGCAAAGAGAATTTTAAATGATGAGAAATTCTAACAAGTACTGAATCTAGGTGTGCTACGTATACGCAACTACTATTTTTTCAAAAATCAAGTGTGTTATATTAATTATACATTCTACTTGTGCAGGATTTTACGTGTATCCAGCCCAAACTAACAACGGACATGTTGTTCCAATATATGGACGTTGTTCGATATTCGATAATTTGCGATACGTCATTTTGATCATTCTTCAATCAGTTTTCTTTATTGCGCACTCGGCTTAGAGACGAATAAAAATACCATGTAACAAATTGATAATATTACAGGAGGAAATGACCAAAGTACAGCACAAGCAGCAGCAGTTTCAAACGCTGGAAGCGGCAGAGGTGAGGATTTATACTTGAACAGCGCGTTTCTTTAAAGCATTCTTAAAAGTCTACCTATCCCAATAATGCACTTTTACATGAGAGAAACAACATGAGAAACTGGAGTCGTAAATTCATTAGACTCTGATAAAAAAGTCAGCAATAAAGAATTGAAGTTTAAAATTCGATTTGTATATCCCACCTGGCTGCTATTTGAGATCTTTGTCAGTCGATAGAATTCTCTTACCAATGAGTATTTTTGCCCAGTTACTGGCTTGTGAAGCTTATATTGGCAGTGGTTTTTTATGCAGTTGGATTGGAATCCTGGGGTCGGCTTAACATAATTGGGAATAGGATTGATCCCATTGCTAGTTCTTTTTATTTTCTGCAATGAGAATTTTAAATGATGAGAAATTCTAACAAGTACTGAATCTAGGTGTGCTACGTATACCCAACTACTATTTTTGTGTTCCGGTAAATAACTTCTATTGTCAGATTTATATAATATTGGTTACCGATACTGCGTGTTCTACTATTGATTCTCATGTTGAGTTTAGAATAAAAAGCATGAAAAGGAACGAAAACATGATAAAATTTTGGATAAAACGTTGTTTTCACGTGAACTAACAAGAACTTTACTGTAATAAAATAGACCATCTTTTCAAAAATCATGTGTGTTATATTAATATTACATTCTACTTGTGCAGGATTTTACGTGTATCCAGCCCAAACTAATAACGTACATGTTGTTCCAATGTATGGACGTTGTTCGATATTTGATAATTGGTGATACGTCATTTTGATCGTTCTTCAATCCGTTTTCGTTATTGCGCACTCGGCTTAGAGACGAACAAAAATACAATGTAACAAATTGATAATATTACAGGAGGAAATGACCAAAGTACAGCACAAGCAGCAGCAGTTTCAAACGCTGGAAGCGGCAGAGGTGAGGATTTATACTTGAACAGCGCGTTTCTTTAAAGCATTCTTAAAAGTCTACCTATCCCAATAATGCTCTTTTACATGAGAGAAACAACATGAGAAACTGGAGTCGTAAATTCATTAGACTCTGATAAAAAAGTCAGCAATAAAGAATTGAAGTTTAAAATTCGATTTGAATATCCCACCTGCCTGCTATTTGAGATCTGTCAGTCGATTGAGTTCTCTTACCAAGGAGTATTTTTTCCCAGTTACTGGCTTGTGAAGCTCAGATTGGCAGTGGTTCTTTATCCAGTTGGACTGAAATCCTGGGGTCGGCTTAACATAATTGGGAAAAGGATTGATCCCATTGCTAGTTCTTTTTATTTTCTGTAAAGGGAACTTTAACTGATGAGAAATTGTAACAAGTACTGAATCTAGGTGTGCTACGTATAACCAATTACTATTTTTATGTTCCGTTAATTACCTTCTATTGTCAGATTTATATGATCTTTATTACCGATACTGCGTGTTCTACTATTGATTCTCATGTTGAGTTTAGAATAAAAAGCATGAAAAGGAACGAAAACATGATAAAATTTTGGATAAAACGTTGTTTTCACGTGAACTAACAAGAACTTTACTGTAATAAAATAGACCATCTTTTCAAAAATCATGTGTGTTATATTAATATTACATTCTACTTGTGCAGGATTTTACGTGTATCCAGCCCAAACTAATAACGTACATGTTGTTCCAATGTATGGACGTTGTTCGATATTTGATAATTGGTGATACGTCATTTTGATCGTTCTTCAATCCGTTTTCGTTATTGCGCACTCGGCTTAGAGACGAACAAAAATACAATGTAACAAATTGATAATATTACAGGAGGAAATGACCAAAGTACAGCACAAGCAGCAGCAGTTTCAAACGCTGGAAGCGGCAGAGGTGAGGATTTATACTTGAACAGCGCGTTTCTTTAAAGCATTCTTAAAAGTCTACCTATCCCAATAATGCTCTTTTACATGAGAGAAACAACATGAGAAACTGGAGTCGTAAATTCATTAGACTCTGATAAAAAAGTCAGCAATAAAGAATTGAAGTTTAAAATTCGATTTGAATATCCCACCTGCCTGCTATTTGAGATCTGTCAGTCGATTGAGTTCTCTTACCAAGGAGTATTTTTTCCCAGTTACTGGCTTGTGAAGCTCAGATTGGCAGTGGTTCTTTATCCAGTTGGACTGAAATCCTGGGGTCGGCTTAACATAATTGGGAAAAGGATTGATCCCATTGCTAGTTCTTTTTATTTTCTGTAAAGGGAACTTTAACTGATGAGAAATTGTAACAAGTACTGAATCTAGGTGTGCTACGTATAACCAATTACTATTTTTATGTTCCGTTAATTACCTTCTATTGTCAGATTTATATGATCTTTATTACCGATACTGCGTGTTCTACTATTGATTCTCATGTTGAGTTTAGAATAAAAAGCATGAAAAGGAACGAAAACATGATAAAATTTTGAATAAAACGTTGTAACCGATACTGCGTGTTGTACTATTGATTCTCATGTTGAGTTAAGAATAAAAAGCATGAAGTGTAACGAAAACACGATAAAGTTTTGAATATAACGTTGTTTTCACGTGAACTAACAAGAACTCTACTGTTATGAAAAAGACCAACTTTTCAAAAATCATGTGTGTTATATTAATATTACATTCTACTTGTGCAGGATTTTACGTGTATCCAGCCCAAACTAATAACGGACATGTTGTTCCAATGTATGGACGTTGTTCGATTTTTGATAATTGGTGATACGTCATTTTGATCGTTCTTCAATCCGTTTTCGTTATTGCGCACTCGGCTTAGAGACGAACAAAAATACAATGTAACAAATTGATAATATTACAGGAGGAAATGACCAAAGTACAGCACAAGCAGCAGCAGTTTCAAACGCTGGAAGCGGCAGAGGTGAGGATTTATACTTGAACAGCGCGTTTCTTTAAAGCATTCTTAAAAGTCTTACTATCCCAATAATGCACTTTTACATGAGAGAAACAACATGAGAAACTGAAAACATAAATTCATTAGAATCTGAGATAAAAGTCAGCAATAAAGGATTGAAGTTTAAAATTCGATTTGCATATCCCAACTGGCAGGTATTTGAGATCTTTTTCAGTCGATAGTGTTCTCTTACCAAGGAGTTATTTTTTCCAGTTACTGGCTTGTGAAGTTCAGATTGGCAGTGATTCTGTATCCAGTTGGACTGGAATCCTGGGGTCGGTCCATACACAATAATAACATAACAACACAACATAATTGGGAAAAGGATTGATCCCATTGCTAGTTCTTTTTATTTTCTGCAAAGAGAATTTTAAATGATGAGAAATTCTAACAAGTACTGAATCTAGGTGTGCCACGTACACCCAACTACTATTTTTGTGTTCCGGTAAATAACTTCTATTGTCAGATTTATATAATCTTGGTTACCGATACTGCGTGTTCTACTATTGATTCTCATGTTGAGTTTAGAATAAAAAGCATGAAAAGGAACGAAAACATGATAAAATTTTGAATAAAACATTGTTTTCACGTGAACTAACAAGAACTTTACTGTAATAAAATAGACCAACTTTTCAAAAATCATGTGTGTTATATTAATATTACATTATACTTGTGCAGGATTTTACGTGTATCCAGCCCAAACTAATAACGGACATGTTATTCCAATGTATGGACGTTGTTCGATATTTGATAATTGGTGATACGTCATTTTGATCGTACTTCAATCCGTTTTCGTTATTGCGCACTCGGCTTAGAGACGAACAAAAATACAATGTAACAAATTGATAATATTACAGGAGGAAATGACCAAAGTACAGCACAAGCAGCAGCAGTTTCAAACGCTGGAAGCGGCAGAGGTGAGGATTTATACTTGAACAGCGCGTTTCTTTAAAGCATTCTTAAAAGTCTACCTATCCCAATAATGCACTTTTACATGAGAGAAACAACATGAGAAACTGGAGTCGTAAATTCATTAGACTCTGATAAAAAAGTCAGCAATAAAGAATTGAAGTTAAAAATTCGATTTGTATATCCCACCTGGCTGCTATTTGAGATCTTTGTCAGTCGATAGAGTTCTCTTACCAATGAGTATTTTTTCCCAGTTACTGGCTTGTGAAGCTTATATTGGCAGTGGTTTTTTATCCAGTTGGATTGGAATCCTGGGGTCGGCTTAACATAATTGGGAATAGGATTGATCCCATTGCTAGTTCTTTTTATTTTCTGCAATGAGAATTTTAAATGATGAGAAATTCTAACAAGTACTGAATCTAGGTGTGCTACGTATACGCAACTACTATTTTTGTGTTCCGGTAAATAACTTCTATTGTCAGATTTATATAATCTTGGTTACCGATACTGCGTGTTCTACTATTGATTCTCATGTTGAGTTTAGAATAAAAAGCATGAAAAGGAACGAAAACATGATAAAATTTTGGATAAAACGTTGTTTTCACGTGAACTAACAAGAACTTTACTGTAATAAAATAGACCATCTTTTCAAAAATCATGTGTGTTATATTAATATTACATTCTACTTGTGCAGGATTTTACGTGTATCCAGCCCAAACTAATAACGGACATGTTGTTCCAATGTATGGACGTTGTTCGATATTTGATCATTGGTGATACGTCATTTTGATCGTTCTTCAATCCGTTTTCGTTATTGCGCACTCGGCTTAGAGACGAACAAAAATACAATGTAACAAATTGATAATATTACAGGAGGAAATGACCAAAGTACAGCACAAGCAGCAGCAGTTTCAAACGCTGGAAGCGGCAGAGGTGAGGATTTATACTTGAACAGCGCGTTTCTTTAAAGCATTCTTAAAAGTCTACCTATCCCAATAATGCACTTTTACATGAGAGAAACAACATGAGAAACTGGAGTCGTAAATTCATTAGACTCTGATAAAAAAGTCAGCAATAAAGAATTGAAGTTTAAAATTCGATTTGTATGTCCCACCTGCCTGCTATTTGAGATCTTTGTCAGTCGATTGAGTTCTCTTACCAAGGAGTAATTTTTCCCAGTTACTGGCTTGTGAAGCTCAGATTGGCAGTGGTTCATTATCCAGTTGGACTGAAATCCTGGGGTCGGCTTAACATAATTGGGAAAAGGATTGATTCCATTGCTAGTTCTTTTTATTTTCTGTAAAGGGAACTTTAACTGATGAGAAATTCTAACAAGTACTGAATCTAGGTGTGCTACGTATACCCAACTACTATTTTTGTGTGCCGGTAAATAACTTCTAATGTCAGATTTATATAATCTTGATTACCGACACTGCGTATTCTACTATTGATTCTCATGTTGAGTTTAGAATAAAAAGCATGAAGTGGAACGAAAACAGGAAAAAAATTTGAATAAAACGTGGTTTTCACATGAAAAAACAAGAACTCTACTGTAATAAAATAGACCAACTTTTCAAAAATCATGTGTGTTATATTAATTTTACATTCTACTTGTGCAGGATTTTACGTGTATCCAGCCCAAACTAACAACGGACATGTTGTTCCAATGTATGGACGTTGTTCGATATTCGATAATTTGCGAAACGTCATTTTGATCGTTCTTCAATCAGTTTTCGTTAGTGCGCACTCGGCTTAGAGACGAATAAAATACCATGTAACAAATTGATAATATTACAGGAGGAAATGGCCAAAGTAAAGCACAAGCAGGAGCAGTTTCAAACGCTGGAAGCGGCAGAGGTGAGGATTTATACTTGAACAGCGCGTTTCTTTAAAGCATTCTTAAAAGTCTACCTATCCCAATAATGCTCTTTTACATGAGAGAAACAACATGAGAAACTGGAGTCGTAAATTCATTAGACTCTGATAAAAAAGTCAGCAATAGAGAATTGAAGTTTAAAATTCGATTTGTATATCCCACCTGCCTGCTATTTGAGATCTTTGTCAGTCGATTGAGTTCTCTTACCAAGGAGTAATTTTTCCCAGTTACTGGCTTGTGAAGCTCAGATTGGCAGTGGTTCATTATCCAGTTGGACTGAAATCCTGGGGTCGGCTTAACATAATTGGGAAAAGGATTGATCCCATTGCTAGTTCTTTTAATTTTCTGTAAAGGGAACTTTAACTGATGAGAAATTCTAACAAGTACTGAATCTAGGTGTGCTACGTATACCCAACTACTATTTTTATGTTCCGTTGATTACCTTCTATTGTCAGATTTATATAATATTGATTACCGATACTGCGTGTTTTACTATTGATTCTCATGTTGAGTTTAGAATAAAAAGCATGAAGTGTAACGAAAACACGATAAAGTTTTGAATATAACGTTGTTTTCACGTGAACTAACAAGAACTCTACTGTAATGAAATAGACCAACTTTTCAAAAATCATGTGTGTTATATTAATATTACATTCTACTTGTGCAGGATTTTACGCGTATCCAGCCCAAACTAACAACGGACATGTTGTTCCAATGTATGGACGTTGTTCGATATTCGATAATTTGCGAAACGTCATTTTGATCGTTCTTCAATCAGTTTTCGTTAGTGCGCACTCGGCTTAGAGACGAATAAAATACCATGTAACAAATTGATAATATGGCAGGAGGAGATGGCCAAAGTACAGCACAAGCAGGAGCAGTTTCAAACGCTGGAAGCGGCAGAGGTGAGGATTTATACTTGAACAGCGCGTTTCTTTAAAGCGTTCTTAAAAGTCTACCTATCCCAATAATGCACTTTTACATGAGAGAAACAACATGAGAAACTGAAGTCGTAAGTTCATTAGACTCTGTTTAAAAAGTCAGCAATAAAGAATTGAAGTTTAAAATTCGATTTGTATATCCCATCTGGCTGCTATTTGAGATATTTGTCAGTCGATTGAGTTCTCTTACGAAGGAGTAATTTTTCCCAGTTACTGGCTTGTGAAGCTCAGATTGGCAGTGGTTCATTATCCAGTTGGACTGAAATCCTGGGGTCGGCTTAACGTAATTGGGAAAAGGATTGATCCCATTGCTAGTTCTTTTTATTTTCTGTAAAGGGAACTTTAACTGATGAGAAATTCTAACAAGTACTGAATCTAGGTGTGCTACGTATACCCAACTACTATTTTTATGTTCCGTTGATTACCTTCTATTGTCAGATTTATATAATATTGATTACCGATACTGCGTGTTTTACTATTGATTCTCATGTTGAGTTTAGAATAAAAAGCATGAAGTGTAACGAAAACACGATAAAGTTTTGAATATAACGTTGTTTTCACGTGAACTAACAAGAACTCTACTGTAATGAAATAGACCAACTTTTCAAAAATCATGTGTGTTATATTAATATTACATTCTACTTGTGCAGGATTTTACGCGTATCCAGCCCAAACTAACAACGGACATGTTGTTCCAATGTATGGACGTTGTTCGATATTCGATAATTTGCGAAACGTCATTTTGATCGTTCTTCAATCAGTTTTCGTTAGTGCGCACTCGGCTTAGAGACGAATAAAGTACCATGTAACAAATTGATAATATGGCAGGAGGAGATGGCCAAAGTACAGTACAAGCAGGAGCAGTTTCAAACGCTGGAAGCGGCAGACGTGAGGATTTATACTTGAACAGCGCGTTTCTTTAAAGCGTTCTTAAAAGTCTACCTATCCCAATAATCCACTTTTACATGAGAGAAACAACATGAGACACTGAAGTCATAAATTCATTAGACTCTGATAAAAAAGTCAGCAATAAAGAATTGAAGTTTAAAATTCGATTTGTATATCCCACCTGCCTGCTATTTGAGATCTTTGTCAGTCGATTGAGTTCTCTTACCAAGGAGTAATTTTTCCCAGTTACTGGCTTGTGAAGCTCAGATTGGCAGTGGTTCATTATCCAGTTGGACTGAAATCCTGGGGTCGGCTTAACGTAATTGGGAAAAGGATTGATCCCATTGCTAGTTCTTTTTATTTTCTGTAAAGGGAACTTTAACTGATGAGAAATTTTAACAAGTACTGAATCTAGGTGTGCTACGTATACCCAACTACTATTTTTATGTTCCGGTAAATAACTTCTATTGTCAGATTTATATAATTTTGGTTACCGATACTGCGTGTTCTATTATTGATTCTCATGTTGAGTTTAGAATAAAAAGCATATAGTGGAATTAAAAATGATAAAAAGTTTGATAAAAAGCATTGGCCTCGCGTGAACTAACAAGAACTCTACTGTAATAAAAAAGACCAACTTTTCAAAAATCATGTGTGTTATATTAATTTTACATTCTACTTGTGCAGGATTTTACGTGTATCCAGCCCAAACTAACAACGGACATGTTGTTCCAATGTATGGACGTTGTTCGATATTCGATAATTTGCGAAACGTCATTTTGATCGCTCTTCAATCAGTTTTCGTTAGTACGCACTCGGCTTAGAGACGAATAAAATACCATGTAACAAATTGATAATATTACAGGAGGAAATGGCCAAAGTACAGCACAAGCAGGAGCAGTTTCAAACGCTGGAAGCGGCAGAGGTGAGGATTTATACTTGAACAGCGCGTTTCTTTAAAGCGTTCTTAAAAGTCTACCTATCCCAATAATGCACTTTTACATGAGAGAAACAACATGAGAAACTGAAGTCGAAAATTCATTAGACTCTGTTTAAAAAGTCAGCAATAAAGAATTGAAGTTTAAAATTCGATTTGTATATCCCACCTGCCTGCTATTTGAGATCTTTGTCAGTCGATTGGGTTCTCTTACCAAGGAGTAATTTTTCCCAGTTACTGGCTTGTGAAGCTCAGATTGGCAGTGGTTCATTATCCAGTTGGACTGAAATCCTGGGGTCGGCTTAACATAATTGGGAAAAGGATTGATCCCATTGCTAGTTCTTTTTAATTTCTGTAAAGGGAACTTTAACTGATGAGAAATTTTAACAAGTACTGAATCTAGGTGTGCTACGTATACCCAACTACTATTTTTATGTTCCGGTAAATAACTTCTATTGTCAGATTTATATAATCTAAGTTACCGATACTGCGTGTTCTATTATTGATTCTCATGTTGAGTTTAGAATAAAAAGCATGAAGTGTAACGAAAACACGATACAATTTTGAATACAACGTTGTTTTCACGTGAACTAACAAGAACTCTACTGTAATAAAAAAGACCAACTTTTCAAAAATCATGTGTGTTATATTAATTTTACATTCTACTTGTGCAGGATTTTACGTGTATCCAGCCCAAACTAACAAAGGACAAATTGTTCCAATGTATGGACGTTGTTCCATATTTGATAATTGGTGATACGTCATTTTGAGATCGTTCTTCAATCAGTTTTCGTTATTGCGCACTCGGCTTAGAGACGAACAAAAATACAATGTAACAAATTGATAATATTACAGGAGGAAATGGCCAAAGTACAGCACAAGCAGGAGCAGTTTCATACGCTGGAAGCGACAGAGGTGAGGATTTGTACTTGAACAGCGCGTTTCTTAAAAGCGTTCTTAAAAGTCTTCCTATCCCAATAATGCTCTTTTACATGAGAGAAACAACATGAGAAACTGAAGTCATAAATTCATTAGAATCTGATAAAAAAGTCAGCAATAAAGAATTGAAGTTTAAAATTGGATTTGTAAATCCCACCTGCCTGCTATTTGAGATCTTTGTCAGTCGATTGAGTTCTCTTACCAAGGAGTAATTTTTCCCAGTTACTGGCTTGTGAAGCTCAGATTGGCAGTGGTTCTTTATCCAGTTGGACTGAAATCCTGGGGTCGGCTTAACATAATTGGGACAAGGATTGATCCCATTGCTAGTTCTTTTAGAATTTTAAATGATGAGAAATTCTAACAAGTACTGAATCTAGGTGTGCTACGTATACCCAACTACTATTTTTATGTTCCGTTAATTACCTTCTATTGTCAGATTTATATGATCTTGATTACCGATACTGCGTGTTCTACAGTTAATTCTCATTTTGAGTTTAGTATATAAAGCATATAGTGAAATTAAAAATGATAAAAAGTTTGATAAAAAGCATTGGTCTCGCGTGAACTAACAAGAACTCAACTGTAATAAAATAGACCAACTTTTCAAAAATCATGTGTGATATATTAATTTTACATTCTACTTGTGCAGGATTTTACTTGTATCCAGCCCAAACTAACAACGGACAAATTGTTCCAATGTATGGACGTTGTTCGGTATTTGATAATTGGTGATACGTCATTTTGATCGTTTTTCAATCAGTTTTCGTTAGTGCGCACTCAGTTAAGAGACGAACCAAAATAAAATGTAACAAATTGATAATATGGCAGGAGGAGATGGCCAAAGTACAGCACAAGCAGGAGCAGTTTCAAACGCTGGAAGCGGCAGAGGTGAGGATTTATACTTGAACAGCGCGTTTCTTTAAAGCGTTCTTAAAAGTCTACCTATCCCAATAATGCACTTTTACATGAGAGAAACAACATGAGAAACTGAAGTCGTAAGTTCATTAGACTCTGTTTAAAAAGTCAGCAATAAAGAATTGAAGTTTAAAATTCGATTTGTATATCCCATCTGGCTGCTATTTGAGATATTTGTCAGTCGATTGAGTTCTCTTACGAAGGAGTAATTTTTCCCAGTTACTGGCTTGTGAAGCTCAGATTGGCAGTGGTTCATTATCCAGTTGGACTGAAATCCTGGGGTCGGCTTAACGTAATTGGGAAAAGGATTGATCCCATTGCTAGTTCTTTTTATTTTCTGTAAAGGGAACTTTAACTGATGAGAAATTCTAACAAGTACTGAATCTAGGTGTGCTACGTATACCCAACTACTATTTTTATGTTCCGTTGATTACCTTCTATTGTCAGATTTATATAATATTGATTACCGATACTGCGTGTTTTACTATTGATTCTCATGTTGAGTTTAGAATAAAAAGCATGAAGTGTAACGAAAACACGATAAAGTTTTGAATATAACGTTGTTTTCACGTGAACTAACAAGAACTCTACTGTAATGAAATAGACCAACTTTTCAAAAATCATGTGTGTTATATTAATATTACATTCTACTTGTGCAGGATTTTACGCGTAACCAGCCCAAACTAACAACGGACATGTTGTTCCAATGTATGGACGTTGTTCGATATTCGATAATTTGCGAAACGTCATTTTGATCGTTCTTCAATCAGTTTTCGTTAGTGCGCACTCGGCTTAGAGACGAATAAAGTACCATGTAACAAATTGATAATATGGCAGGAGGAGATGGCCAAAGTACAGTACAAGCAGGAGCAGTTTCAAACGCTAGAAGCGGCAGACGTGAGGATTTATACTTGAACAGCGCGTTTCTTTAAAGCGTTCTTAAAAGTCTACCTATCCCAATAATGCACTTTTACATGAGAGAAACAACATGAGACACTGAAGTCATAAATTCAATAGACTCTGATAAAAAAGTCAGCAATAAAGAATTGAAGTTTAAAATTCGATTTGTATATCCCACCTGCCTGCTATTTGAGATCTTTGTCAGTCGATTGAGTTCTCTTACCAAGGAGTAATTTTTCCCAGTTACTGGCTTGTGAAGCTCAGATTGGCAGTGGTTCATTATCCAGTTGGACTGAAATCCTGGGGTCGGCTTAACGTAATTGGGAAAAGGATTGATCCCATTGCTAGTTCTTTTTATTTTCTGTAAAGGGAACTTTAACTGATGAGAAATTTTAACAAGTACTGAATCTAGGTGTGCTACGTATACCCAACTACTATTTTTATGTTCCGGTAAATAACTTCTATTGTCAGATTTATATAATTTTGGTTACCGATACTGCGTGTTCTATTATTGATTCTCATGTTGAGTTTAGAATAAAAAGCATATAGTGGAATTAAAAATGATAAAAAGTTTGATAAAAAGCATTGGTCTCGCGTGAACTAACAAGAACTCTACTGTAATAAAAAAGACCAACTTTTCAAAAATCATGTGTGTTATATTAATTTTACATTCTACTTGTGCAGGATTTTACGTGTATCCAGCCCAAACTAACAACGGACATGTTGTTCCAATGTATGGACGTTGTTCGATATTCGATAATTTGCGAAACGTCATTTTGATCGCTCTTCAATCAGTTTTCGTTAGTGCGCACTCGGCTTAGAGACGAATAAAATACCATGTAACAAATTGATAATATTACAGGAGGAAATGGCCAAAGTACAGCACAAGCAGGAGCAGTTTCAAACGCTGGAAGCGGCAGAGGTGAGGATTTATACTTGAACAGCGCGTTTCTTTAAAGCGTTCTTAAAAGTCTACCTATCCCAATAATGCACTTTTACATGAGAGAAACAACATGAGAAACTGAAGTCGTAAATTCATTAGACTCTGTTTAAAAAGTCAGCAATAAAGAATTGAAGTTTAAAATTCGATTTGTATATCCCACCTGCCTGCTATTTGAGATCTTTGTCAGTCGATTGGGTTCTCTTACCAAGGAGTAATTTTTCCCAGTTACTGGCTTGTGAAGCTCAGATTGGCAGTGGTTCATTATCCAGTTGGACTGAAATCCTGGGGTCGGCTTAACATAATTGGGAAAAGGATTGATCCCATTGCTAGTTCTTTTTATTTTCTGTAAAGGGAACTTTAACTGATGAGAAATTTTAACAAGTACTGAATCTAGGTGTGCTACGTATACCCAACTACTATTTTTATGTTCCGGTAAATAACTTCTATTGTCAGATTTATATAATCTTGGTTACCGATACTGCGTGTTCTATTATTGATTCTCATGTTGAGTTTAGAATAAAAAGCATGAAGTGTAACGAAAACACGATACAATTTTGAATACAACGTTGTTTTCACGTGAACTAACAAGAACTCTACTGTAATAAAAAAGACCAACTTTTCAAAAATCATGTGTGTTATATTAATTTTACATTCTACTTGTGCAGGATTTTACGTGTATCCAGCCCAAACTAACAAAGGACAAATTGTTCCAATGTATGGACGTTGTTCCATATTTGATAATTGGTGATACGTCATTTTGAGATCGTTCTTCAATCAGTTTTCGTTAGTGCGCACTCGGCTTAGAGACGAACAAAAATACAATGTAACAAATTGATAATATTACAGGAGGAAATGGCCAAAGTACAGCACAAGCAGGAGCAGTTTCATACGCTGGAAGCGACAGAGGTGAGGATTTGTACTTGAACAGCGCGTTTCTTAAAAGCGTTCTTAAAAGTCTTCCTATCCCAATAATGCTCTTTTACATGAGAGAAACAACATGAGAAACTGAAGTCATAAATTCATTAGAATCTGATAAAAAAGTCAGCAATAAAGAATTGAAGTTTAAAATTGGATTTGTAAATCCCACCTGCCTGCTATTTGAGATCTTTGTCAGTCGATTGAGTTCTCTTACCAAGGAGTAATTTTTCCCAGTTACTGGCTTGTGAAGCTCAGATTGGCAGTGGTTCTTTATCCAGTTGGACTGAAATCCTGGGGTCGGCTTAACATAATTGGGAAAAGGATTGATCCCATTGCTAGTTCTTTTAGAATTTTAAATGATGAGAAATTCTAACAAGTACTGAATCTAGGTGTGCTACGTATACCCAACTACTATTTTTATGTTCCGTTAATTACCTTCTATTGTCAGATTTATATGATCTTGATTACCGATACTGCGTGTTCTACAGTTAATTCTCATTTTGAGTTTAGTATATAAAGCATATAGTGAAATTAAAAATGATAAAAAGTTTGATAAAAAGCATTGGTCTCGCGTGAACTAACAAGAACTCAACTGTAATAAAATAGACCAACTTTTCAAAAATCATGTGTGATATATTAATTTTACATTCTACTTGTGCAGGATTTTACTTGTATCCAGCCCAAACTAACAATGGACAAATTGTTCCAATGTATGGACGTTGTTCGGTATTTGATAATTGGTGATACGTCATTTTGATCGTTTTTCAATCAGTTTTCGTTAGTGCGCACTCAGTTAAGAGACGAACCAAAATAAAATGTAACAAATTGATAATATTACAGGAGGAAATGGCCAAAGTACAGCACAAGCAGCAGCAGTTTCAAACGCTGGAAGCGGCAGAGGTGAGGATTTATACTTGAACAGCGCGTTTCTTTAAAGCATTCTTAAAAGTCTACCTATCCCAATAATGCTCTTTTACATGAGATAATCAACATGAGAAACTGGAGTCGTAAATTCATTAGACTCTGATAAAAAAGTCAGCAATAAAGAATTGAAGTTTAAAATTCGATTTACATATCCCAACTGGCAGGTATTTGAGATCTTTGTCAGTCGATTGAGTTCTCTTACCAAGGAGTAATTTTTCCCAGTTACTGGCTTGTGAAGCTCAGATTGGCAGTGGTTCTTTATCCAGTTGGACTGAAATCCTGGGGTCGGCTTAACATAATTGGGAAAAGGATTGATCCCATTGCTAGTTCTTTTTATTTTCTGCAAAGAGAATTTTAAATGATGAGAAATTCTAACAAAAACTGAATCTAGGTGTGCTACGTATACCCAACTACTATTTTTATGTTCCGGTAAATAACTTCTATTGTCAGATTTATATAATATTGATTACCGATACTGCATGTTGTACTATTGATTCTCATGTTGAGTTTAGAATAAAAAGCATGAAGTGTAACGAAAACACGATAAAGTTTTGAATATAACGTTGTTTTCACGTGAACTAACAAGAACTCTACTGTAATGAAATAGACCAACTTTTCAAAAATCATGTGTGTTATATTAATATAACATTCTACTTGTGCAGGATTTTACGTGTATCCAGCCCAAACTAACAACTGACATGTTGTTCCAATGTATGGACGTTGTTCGATATTCGATAATTTGCGAAACGTCATTTTGATCGTTCTTCAATCAGTTTTCGTTAGTGCGCACTCGGCTTAGAGACGAATAAAATACCATGTAACAAATTGATAATATGACAGGAGGAAATGGCCAAAGTACAGCACAAGCAGGAGCAGTTTCAAACGCTGGAAGCGGCAGAGGTGAGGATTTATACTTGAACAGCGCGTTTCTTTAAAGCGTTCTTAAAAGTCTACCTATCCCAATAATGCACTTTTACATGAGAGAAACAACATGAGAAACTGAAGTCGTAAATTCATTAGACTCTGATTAAAAAGTCAGCAATAAAGAATTGAAGTTTAAAATTCGATTTGTATATCCCACCTGGCTGCTATTTGAGATCTTTGTCAGTCGATAGAGTTCTCTTACCAATAAGTAATTTTTCCCAGTTACTGGCTTATGAAGCTCAGATTGGCAGTGGTTCTTTATCCAGTTGGACTGAAATCCTGTGGTCGGCTTAACATAATTGGGAAAAAGATTGATCCCATTGCTAGTTCTTTTTATTTTCTGTAAAGGGAACTTTAACTGGTGAGAAATTCTAACAAGTACTGAATCTAGGTGTGCTACGTATACCCAACTACTATTTTTATGTTCCGTTGATTACCTTCTATTGTCAGATTTATATAATATTGATTACCGATACTGCGTGTTGTACTATTGATTCTCATGTTGAGTTTGAAATAAAAAGCATGAAGTGTATCGAAAACACGATAAAGTTTTGAATATAACGTTGTTTTCACGTGAACTAACAAGAACACTACTGTAATGAAATAGACCAACTTTTCAAAAATCATGTGTGTTATATTAATATTACATACTACTTGTGCAGGATTTTACGTGTATCCAGCCCAAACTAATAACGGACATGTTGTTCCAATGTATGGACGTTGTTCGATATTTGATAATTGGTGATACGTCATTTTGATCGTTCTTCAATCCGTTTTCGTTATTGCGCACTCGGCTTAGAGACGAACAAAAATACAATGTAACAAATTGATAATATTACAGGAGGAAATGACCAAAGTACAGCACAAGCAGCAGCAGTTTCAAACGCTGGAAGCGGCAGAGGTGAGGATTTATACTTGAACAGCGCGTTTCTTTAAAGCATTCTTAAAAGTCTTACTATCCCAATAATGCACTTTTACATGAGAGAAACAACATGAGAAACTGAAGTCATAAATTCATTAGAATCTGAGAAAAAAGTCAGCAATAAAGGATTGAAGTTTAAAATTCGATTTGCATATCCCATATGGCTTGTATTTGAGATCTTTGTCAGTCGATAGAGTTCTCTTACCAAGGAGTAATTTTTCCCAGTTACTGGCTTGTGAAGCTCAGATTGGCAGTGGTTCTTTATCCAGTTGGACTGAAATCCTGGGGTCGGCTTAACATAATTGGGAAAAGGATTGATCCCATTGCTAGTTCTTTTTATTTTCTGCAAAGAGAATTTTAAATGATGAGAAATTCTAACAAAAACTGAATCTAGGTGTGCTACGTATACCCAACTACTATTTTTATGTTCCGGTAAATAACTTCTATTGTCAGATTTATATAATCTTGGTTACCGATACTGCGTGTTCTATTATTGATTCTCATGTTGAGTTTAGAATAAAAAGCATATAGTGGAATTAAAAATGATAAAAAGTTTGATAAAAAGCATTGGTCTCGCGTGAACTAACAAGAACTCTACTGTAATAAAAAAGACCAACTTTTCAAAAATCATGTGTGTTATATTTATTTTACATTCTACTTGTGCAGGATTTTACGTGTATCCAGCCCAAACTAACAACGGACATGTTGTTCCAATGTATGGACGTTGTTCGATATTCGATAATTTGCGAAACGTCATTTTGATCGCTCTTCAATCAGTTTTCGTTAGTGCGCACTCGGCTTAGAGACGAATAAAATACCATGTAACAAATTGATAATATTACAGGAGGAAATGGCCAAAGTACAGCACAAGCAGGAGCAGTTTCAAACGCTGGAAGCGGCAGAGGTGAGGATTTATACTTGAACAGCGCGTTTCTTTAAAGCGTTCTTAAAAGTCTACCTATCCCAATAATGCACTTTTACATGAGAGAAACAACATGAGAAACTGAAGTCGTAAATTCATTAGACTCTGTTT
This sequence comes from Orthosia gracilis, assembly GCA_947562075.1. Classification (NCBI taxonomy): domain Eukaryota; kingdom Metazoa; phylum Arthropoda; class Insecta; order Lepidoptera; family Noctuidae; genus Orthosia; species Orthosia gracilis. The sequence continues at coordinate 35,207,862 of OX387266.1, forward strand.
AAAAAGTCAGCAATAAATAATTGAAGTTTAAAATTCGATTTGTATATCCCATCTGGCTGCTATTTGAGATCTTTGTCAGTTGATAGAGTTCTCTTACCAATGAGTATTTTTTCCCAGTTACTGGCTTGTGAAGCTTATATTGGCAGTGGTTTTTTATCCAGTTGGATTGGAATCCTGGGGTCGGCTTAACATAATTGGGAATAGGATTGATCCCATTGCTAGTTCTTTTTATTTTCTGCAAAGAGAATTTTAAATGATGAGAAATTCTAACAAGTACTGAATCTAGGTGTGCTACGTATATCCAACTACTATTTTTGTGTTCCGGTAAATAACTTCTATTGTCAGATTTATATAATCTTGGTTACCGATACTGCATGTTCTACTATTGATTCTCATGTTGAGCTTAGAATAAAAAGCATGAAGTGGAACGAAAACACGAAAAATTTTTGAATAAAACGTGGTTTTCACGTGAAAAAACAAGAACTCTACTGTAATAAAATAGACCAACTTTTCAAAAATCATGTGTGTTATATTAATTTTACATTCTACTTGTGCAGGATTTTACGTGTATCCAGCCCAAACTAACAACGGACATGTTGTTCCAATGTATGGACGTTGTTCGATATTCGATAATTTGCGAAACGTCATTTTGATCGTTCTTCAATCAGTTTTCGTTAGTGCGTACTCGGCTTAGAGACGAATAAAATACCATGTAACAAATTGATAATATTACAGGAGGAAATGGCCAAAGTACAGCACAAGCAGGAGCAGTTTCAAACGCTGGAAGCGGCAGAGGTGAGGATTTATACGTGAACAGCGCGTTTCTTTAAAGCGTTCTTAAAAGTCTACCTATCCCAATAATGCACTTTTACATAAGAGAAACAACATGAGAAACTGAAGTCGTAAATTCATTAGACTCTATTTAAAAAGTCCGAAATAAAGGATTGAAGTTTAAAATTCGATTTGTATATCCCACCTGGCTGCTATTTGAGATCTTTGTCAGTCGATAGAGTTCTCTTACCAATGAGTATTTTTTCCCAGTTACTGGCTTGTGAAGCTTATATTGGCAGTGGTTTTTTATCCAGTTGGATTGGAATTCTGGGGTCGGCTTAACATAATTGGGAATAGGATTGATCCCATTGCTTCTTCTTTTTTTTTTCTGCAAAGAGAATTTTAAATGATGATAAATTCTAACAAGTACTGAATCTAGGTGTGCTACGTATACCCAACTACTATTTTTATGTTCCGGTAAATAACTTCTATTGTCAGATTTATATAATCTTGGTTACCGATACTGCGTGTTCTACTAATTGATTCTCATGTTGAGTTTAGAATAAAAAGCATGAAGTGTAACGAAAACACGATAAAATTTTGAATATAACGTTGTTTTCACGTGAACTAACAAGAACTCTACTGTAATAAAATAGACCAACTTTTCAAAAATCATGTGTGTTATATTAATTTTACATTATACTTGTGCAGGATTTTACGTGTATCCAGCCCAAACTAACAACGGACAAATTTTTCCAATGTATGGACGTTGTTCCATATTTGATAATTGGTGAAACGTCATTTTGATCGTTCTTCAATCAGTTTTCGTTAGTGCGCACTCGGCTTAGAGACGAACAAAAATACAATGTAACAAATTGATAATATTACAGGAGGAAATGGCCAAAGTACAGCACAAGCAGGAGCAGTTTCATACGCTGGAAGCGACAGAGGTGAGGATTTGTACTTGAACAGCGCGTTTCTTAAAAGCGTTCTTAAAAGTCTTCCTATCCCAATAATGCTCTTTTACATGAGAGAAACAACATGAGAAACTGGAGTCGTAAATTCATTAGACTCTGATAAAAAAGTCAGCAATAAAGGATTGAAGTTTAAAATTCGATTTGCATATCCCAACTGGCAGGTATTTGAGATCTTTTTCAGTCGATAGTGTTCTCTTACCAAGGAGTTATTTTTTCCAGTTACTGGCTTGTGAAGTTCGGATTGGCAGTGATTCTGTATCCAGTTGGACTGGAATCCTGGGGTCGGTCTAACATAATTGGGAAAAGGATTGATCCCATTGCTAGTTCTTTTTATTTTCTGCAAAGAGAATTTTAAATGATGAGAAATTCTAACAAGTACTGAATCTAGGTGTGCCACGTATACCCAACTACTATTTTTATGTTCCGTTTATTACCTTCTATTGTCAGATTTATATGATCTTGATTACCGATACTGCGTGTTCTACAGTTAATTCTCATTTTGAGTTTAGTATATAAAGCATATAGTGGAATTAAAAATGATAAAAAGTTTGAAAAAAAGCATTGTTCTCGCGTGAACTAACAAGAACTCAACTGTAATAAAATAGACCAACTTTTCAAAAATCATGTGTGATATATTAATTTTACATTCTACTTGTGCAGGATTTTACGTGTATCCAGATACACATTTCAGTCCAACTGGATAAAGAACCACTGCCAATCTGAGCTTCACAAGCCAGTAACTGGGAAAAATTACTCCTTGGTAAGAGAACTCAATCAACTGACAAAGATCTCAAATAGCAGGCAGATGGGATATACAAATCGAATTTTAAACTTCAATTCTTTATTGCTGACTTTTTTATCAGAGTCTAAAGAATTTACGACTCCAGTTTCTCATGTTGTTTCTCTCATGTAAAAGTGCATTATTGGGATAGTAAGACTTTTAAGAATGCTTCAATGTTTAACGCTTCTATAGCTTTGTATGAATGGTCAAAGGTTTCTATAAATGAGTTCAAATGATCAGTTGATTCTCTTTGCAGTGGCGAAAAGGTTAGCATTTTATCTAAGTACGTACCAGCTAACATTCTGTTATCTTGATATTTATCAAGAAGACTTTGCGAAACGAGTTCGTGGTTATTCGCAGATATAGGCACACTCTTTACAATGTTTAATGCAGAACCTTTTGTGCATGACAATAGATAGTGAAATTTATCTTATTAAAATTTATTTTATTTTTTTTGTTTAAGATTAAGTTAAGAATTGTATAAACTGTATTTTAATTGAAATAAACAGCTTTTTTATTTTATTTATTTATTTATTTATCTATTTTTGGAATACTTGTCTGATTATGAACCAAAGAACAGAATGTCTCTAAAAATTTATTAAAATTTGCAATGTCCTCATCGAATGTAAAAAGTTCTAACTTAGGAAGTCTTGGTCTAGACTGCACAGAGCTCGAAGTATCTTCAACCTTATTACTATAGCCAGAAGGTTCACATTTCGATGCACATAACTTAACTCGGAAATATAAATCATCAAAACTTTTCAATTCATGATTACTAAGGAATAACTTAGGGTCACATTCAAGTTCTTTTCAAGAATTTCAACGATAAGACTTTCAAAAGAAGTACGTAAATTATCAATATCAGCCACGTGCATCATAAATAATTCTTTCGATGCGGGATCCGAAATTTCCTTTGACAGATCATAGGCATTTTGCATTCGCTCAAACATTCGTTGTTTTTTATTAATTAACACTGTTAATTCATTACTTTGGCACGCTTCAGCCACTTCTTTCATTTCTTTACTTCGGGTAACCGGTCGCGCTATTTTGTTTTATCTACGACGCAGATGGCGTGGTCAAAGTAAAACGAACGAACACGGAATACTTATACGAATGTTTTTGCAAATTAATTACCAACACACCAAATATTATGTACGATATATAAATATATATGTGTATGAAGTGTAAAGATGAAACTATAATAGAATTAATATGACACTGACACGGTCAGAATTAAAAGGGACAAATGGACAGAACGTCTGTAATCACACTAACTACGAGTTAGGTAGAAAATTATCTAGCACGGCTAGGGTTCATATACCATTCGGCTACGAAGGACCACTTTGTTTTTTCGGTTTTTGACCAACCTTTTTTAAGAAAATATTTCCTGGCGGCTTATGAACCTAAGAATGTGTATGTAAAGTATTTGTGGGTGGAAATCGTTCGTTCCTACTATCTCCAAGAAGGCAATTGAACACCACCTACCTCGTCTCAACGCCCGGGTCAGCAGAAGATCTGCGGCGTGCACGGCACTTCACAGATAGGCAGTCTAGACGTACTCTGGGTTCAAAGGTCTTGAAGATCGCACACCACACGGTAGTGAGTCCACAAACACTAAAGATGCTAAAACGTTTAGCTTGAGACACGATCACAACAAGAGAGGAAGAAACGTTCATCCAGCTCAGGGCTCTAATTCGTACTGCACGCCACGGATATATAGAACCGCGACGTAGGTCGAGGGCGAGTTTAGTGATGATTTACCAACTACCCTCAATTCGATAATAAGAATCGAACAATTATCTTATTGAAGTTTTCAGAATGATGTGGCGATTTGCATTTCGTGGCACTTTGCCTTACAATGGGAGGTGTAGCAGGAGTCATAATAGTGTTTTCAATGTTGATAAGTTCGCTGTAGCTTTCATTTAAATTTACTGTTTTCTTTACTACGTTAGGCCTCGACCTCATTGATTTGCTACGTTTCTTAGAGGATACTAAGCTGTTATTTATATTGCAGGAAGTCGTACATAACAACTTCAATTTTTCCATTTTGGCTTGTTGTGATGTAATTATTTGTTGTAAAGTGTGATTTTCTGAGTTAAGATTATCCACCTCATTTTGGAATCTTTCTAAGTCCATTTTAAGTATCATAATTTCTTTTCTCAACTCCTCAACTTCATGGTTGAGCAAAGCCCTTGATAAATCTGGCAAACTCCGTGCACTGTCTGAGAGATATGTGTTTGAGAAGGTGTTTAATGAATTATCATTACAACTGCTATGACTACCAATACCTTTAGACTGTTTACGCCTTAGCGTGTTGTTTTTATTACAAGAATCCATTATTTAGACAAGTAGATTGTTTCTGGAATTTTTGCAAAAGTTGATCCGTCGTGCAATTTTAAATTTTTATTTTTATTTTTAGATCGTAGATAAGGATCACAGATCGACACAGAACGCGATCCCTTTCAGCAGTCGTTCACTGTGCGACACAGTGCTGGTATGCGGGGTTACCGCTGCGGTCACCTGCCGTGGTGACACGGTGAGACACAGATCGACACAGAACGCGGTCCTTCTCAATTACCCAACACTGTGTTTTTTCTTTATAGTTTAGATTTGTTTTTGTGAATAATTTGATTACTACTTCTTATTTTTTTGTTTTTTGACAGTGTATATCACTTGTTTGTTTTTTTACGCAAAAATAGAATTTAAAATCACAGCACTTATTTCACTCACTAGCTAGGTAGGTTTATAATTTTGATAACCGATACTGCGTGTTCTACAATCAATACTCTTGTTTAGTTTAGAATAAAATGGAATCTTCTTGTTTAGTTTAGAATAATTAGAATTAAAGTGGAATGAAAAATGATAAAAAAATTGAAAAAAAAAAAAAAAAATTCTCGCGTGAACTAACAAGAACTGAACTGTAATAAAATAGAACAACTTTTCAAAAATTATGTGTGATATGTTAATTTTACCTTACACTTGTGCAGGATTGTACGGGTATCTAGCCCAAACTAACAACGGACATGTTGTTCCAATGTATGGACGTTGTTCGATATTCGATAATTTGCGATACGTCATTTTGTTCGTTCTTCGATCAATTTTTGTTAATACGCCCGAAACCTACGCACTGGGCTTAGAGACGAATAAAAATACCATGTAACAAATTGATAATATTACAGGAGGACATGGCCGAAGTACAGCACAAGCAGGAGCAGTTTCAAACGCTGGAAGCGACAAAGGTGAGGATTTATACTTGAACAGCGCGTTTCTTTAAAGCGTTCTTAAAAGTCTTTCTATCCCAATAATGCACTTTTACATGAGAGAAACAACATGAGAAATTGAAGTCGTAAATTCATTAGACTCTGTTTAAAAAGTCAGCAATAAAGGATTGAAGTTTAAAATTCGATTTGTATATCCCACCTGTCTATCATTTGAGATCTTTGTCAGTCGATAGAGGTCTCTTAACAAGGAGTATTGTTTCCCAGTTACTGGTTTGAGAAGCTCAGATCGGCAGTGGTTCTTTATCCAGTTATACTGGAAGCCTGGGGTTGGCTTAACAAAATTGGGAAAAGGATTGATCCCATTGCTAGTTCTTTTCATTTTCTGCAAAGAGAATTTTAAATGATGAGAAATTGAAAAGGTGTGCTACGTATACCCAACTACTATATGTTCCGTTAATTACCTACTATTGTCGTATTTATGTAATCTTGATAACCGATACTGCGTGTTCTACAATTGATTCAGAAATTGATTCTAAACTCAACATGAGGATCAATTGTAGAACACGTTTACAATTGATTCTCATGTTGAGTTTAAAATAAAAAGCATTTAGTGGAATGAAAACATGATAAAGAAATTTAAAGAAACATTGTTCTCGCGTGAACTAACAAAAACTGACCAGTAATAAAATAGATCAACTTTTTAAAAATTATGGCTTAATTTTTAAAAAGTTAAGCCATAATATTTACCTTCTACTTGTGCAGAATAGTACGGGTCTCCAGCCCAAACTAACAACGGACATGTTGTTCCAATGTACGGACGTTGTTCATTATTCGATAATTTGTGATACGTCATTTTGTTCGTTCTTCGATCAATTTTTGTTAATACGCTCGAAACCCATCATCCTGATTCAACTCCTTTTAATATTTCAGCCAACCAATTGATTGCTGCCATGAGCTCCTTCCGAAGCGGCTTCGCCGGCGGTCTTGACTGCCTGACTCCGCAACACTTAAAGGATCTTGTAAGTTCAGGCGCCGGGGAAGCTGGTGAGTCGCTTTTGAATGAGCTTGCGTCACTAGTCAACTTAATGATCTTCGGCGGCGTGAACGATGCCGTCGTCGATGTCTTGTATGGGGCCAACTTATGTGCCCTGCGCAAGAGGGACGGCGGCATTCGTCCTATTGCCTTTGGGTGCACCTACAGGCGTATGGCAGCCAAAATTTGTTGTAAGAACAGATGCCAGCTCCTACAGCGCGGCTTTGGCTCTAGAGGGAGCTGTGAGGCTGTCGTACATGCACTTTCTACCTTCATAAATTCTAGCCAGGGTGAGGTCATCTTCAAGGTTGACGTTAAAAACGCCTTCAATTCCGTCAACAGGGACACTTTGTTGGCTGAAGCAAAAAAAGAGCTTCCAGAAATTTTCAGTTTTTTGTGACAATGCTATAAGCACCCATTAAAATTATTGTACAAAGAAAATGTTTTGCAGTCTTCAGTTGGTTGCCAACAAGGTGACCCTCTCGGGCCAGTCATTTTCAGGTTAGCTATTTATCCCATTATTCAGAAACTAAATTCGAAATTTAACTTATGGTATGTGGATGATGGAACACTAGGAGGTGACGTAGACACCGTTTTAGCAGATTTCCAATTCCTGAAAGAGTAGTTTAAATCCATCGGCCTAGACCTTATGATCCTTTATGGAAGCAGCCACATCTCTTGGAAAAAATTGACGAAATTATTCGATGCACTCTGACATCCATCTTAAATGTGGCCTTGGATGATCGAGCCTGGATGCAAGCTACACTACCCATTCGCTTCGGCGGGTTGGCATCCGCAACATTTCTAGTATAAGCCTACCGGCGTTCCTGTCTTCGGTCCGCGGCACTCAAATGTAAACCACAAAAATTGTATCCCTTTCACTGGATAACTCTGAAGTGCCGTGCTCGACCGACGCAGTGTGCGCCTGGAAAGTGGCTTACCCGAATGCGGCGTTGCCCGAGAACCCGTCTTCCAAGAAACAGCGGGATGAGCCGCTGTGCAGGTTGATACGGAATAAACTTATAAATACGTTACCAATACTGCTGAGGGTGCCCGCCTGCTGGCTGTAGGAGAGTAGGAGTCGGGCCTCTGGCTGCAGGCACTACCATCACTCAACATAATTACTATGTTGAGTGACACACCTTCCGAATCGCTACATGTCTGCGCTTGGGTGCTCCCAGCGGAGCTCCACATCGTTGTCAATGTGGTGAAGCAGTCGACCGCCTCGGTCATCATGGCCTATCCTGCAGTAGGAGCGCTGGCCGGATAGCTCGGCACGCCAGCATTAATGACATCATACGTTGGGCTCTTGTCACCGCCGGGGTGCCAGCTGTTTAAGAACCCAATGGCGTGGCACGTGACTATGGGAAGAGACCAGACGGGATGACCATAATGTTTTGGAAGGTGGGTAAGCCTTTGGTGTGGGATGCAATATGTGTCGACACCCTTGCGCCATTCCATCTTCTTAGCACGGCGGGCTGTGCTGGGCCGGCTGCTGCCGGTGCAAAATCCTCAAACGGCGCAAATATAACAACCTTATTGGCAGTTACATGTTTGAGCCGTTTGAGGTTGAAACATTAGGTCCATTGGGTCCGAGTGCGCATCGAGTTTTTCGAGAAATTAGCACAAAGCTCGTCGACTCTTCACGTGACCAGAGGGCTGGCCTTTTCTTCGGCCAGAGAATCAGCATTGCCATCCAATGTGGCAATGCTGCCAGCGTTCTGGCCACGTTTCCCATTGACATCGATGTGGACAAATTTTTTGATGCACGTTCAGCTCTTTTCCGTCTCCCTTTTGTATTTGTATATAGGTTTGTTTTTATTTTAAAATATTCAATTGTATATTTGTTGATATGCTTGAATTTTTTAAATTTAAGTTGTTAAAGTGACAAAAAAACCGTTTTTTCGTTTCAATGATGCCCATAAAATACCCATTATACATATTGTATTATACATTGTATTATATATATTTTTTGAATTATCTATAGGCTCGCGCTTGACCACTATCTCACCTGATGTTAAGCGATGATGTGTTCGACGGTGAAGCACGCTTGCCTAGAAGTAACTTATTCACTGTTGACTTAAAGGCCCCTAGATTGTAGCTATCGGGAAACACAGACACCGGCAGGGAATTCCACTCCTTAGCTGTACGCATAAAAAAAGTGTCCCCAAAAACGTTTTGTGCGTATGGGTGGGATGTCCACCATGTACCGATGACGCATCGCCACGCGTCTAGTTGTCCGATGATGGAACGGGCTGGGCGGAATTGAATCATGCATTTCCATCGCACACTCCCCGAAATGTAACCGATAAAAAACCGACAAGCTGGCAACTCCGCGCCAATGTTCAAGGCTCTGGAGCTTTGATTTGACCAGTGCCTCATTGCCGATGAGTCTCTTGGCCCGCTTTTCGATCGACTCTAGTGCATCAAGCTGGTATTTGGCAGATCCGTCCCAGAGATGAGAACAGTACTCCATGCACGATCGAACTTGCGCTTGATACAAGTTGAGCAGCTGTTCCGGCATGAAATACTTTCTCAACTTCGCTAGGATCTCCAACTTTTTGGAAGCCAGCTGAACCTTTGGATATGACAGAATAGCAATTTCTGTTATTATTATGTCCTTTATTTACCTTTTTTCTTATATTGTAAATTTTTAAATATTTTTATAAAATAAATTAAAAAACAAAAATATAAAAATAGAAGCCCACCGGTTTCGGGAACAGGGTTCAAGCTACCGGCGGTCACGGCTCCAGAGAGAGGAACCTCCTAACAATACGAGCCGTGTCCAACAGTACTGCTTTCTGGATGAGGCCCTTGACCCAGCCGCCTAAACGAGAGCCTCCTAAGGTGTTGGTCAAGGCTCGTGGCTATTAAGCCATTGGCTGACACGACTATCGATACAATGATCGTTGTGTCCACATCCCACATGTCGACAACCTCGCGAGCCAAATCAAGATACTTGATTTGCTTATCTTTCTCGGCTTTCACGAGGTTCCCGTCATGCGGGACGGTAATGTCAACAATCATTGCACGCCTCTCGATTCGGTCCACCACCACAATATCAAGCGAATTGCCTACAATAGTCCTGTCAGTGATGATGGACCGATCCCAGCACAATGTCATATTGACATTTTCGAGAATTGGGTCGGGCACAAACCTGTAGTGCGGTACCTCCGATGCCACAAGAGTGTGTTTCAGAGCAAGTTGCTGATTGATAATTCTAGCTACAAGGTTGTGCCTATGCAAGTACTCTTCGTTAGCTAGACGAAAACAACCAGAGATAATATGGCGGATCGATTTACCTGGCCGGTGACATGCCCGACAGCTGTCAACCGTGCCATCCTTCACAATAAATCTCCGGTAGTTAATCGTCATGATAACTTCATCCATAATTGCACACACAAAACCTTCGGTTTCCCCAAAGAGGTCACCGAAACGCAGCCAGACTACGGACGCTGCTTGGTCTACATCAGACCCATGTAGGGCCCGGAAAAAGCGTCCGTGAAGCTCCTTACTCTGCCATACCTCCCTGCGATCGTTGGTGTCATGCACTACAGGCTTGCGCCAGTTCTCATTCGCCAAGGAGAGCGGGGTGAGTCCCTTGTCCACTGCTACTACATCTCGATGCATACCAAGGTCGGCGTGTAGAAAGTATTCCCTGAGATTGCATATCTCGCGGTTGTGGAGGTTTTTGGCATTTAAAAAGCCTCGGCCTCCACACTTCCGCGGGATACACAACCATAACCGACGATCATGGGTGATGTATTCGATATTTATTTATTTATTAGTTTATCCTCGCACTGGAACGCCTTGCAGCAATTACACCAATGGAGCACAATCTTATAATAAACTCACTATAATTCGAGGTTTCCTCACGATGTTTTCCTTCACCGTTGTCAGCAATGTCCAAAATAAACTTGGAATTGCATACCTTTAATACCTTCAAAAAAAACCTACCTTCTAAAAAAATAAACTTGCATACCTTCTGCAGGCGTCCAAAGAAGCGTTCTTTCAACGATTGCTTCATATCAGTAGTGCTGATACCTAACGCTTCCGACATACCCAAATACTTATAGGTTTCGTTTGGAGAGAGTGATCTCAGGTTTATGGAATCCGCGAGTTGAATTCCTACGGATTCCACAATCTCCTCGTTTTACATTCATGACCGCACATTTGATGATGGCTCTACTAAAAGTTTCAGTTATCTTCAGTAGCTCCATCAGCTGAAGGTTGTTGGGGGTAAAAAGCTTCAGGTCATCCATGTAAAGGAGGTGAGATATAACCTGACCACCTCTCTTCAACTGATAGCCTACTCCTGAATTCTCCAGCAGCATGCTTAGAGTATTCAGGGCGACGCAAAACCAAAGTGGACTCAAACTATCGCTCTGGAATATACCTCCCTCGATCCTTTCAGGTTAGCTATTCCTCTGTATCATGGTTTAGTTTCGACATGCTGGATAGCGAAGGACTGTGCTCCATTTCCCCATACACGACATTAGGAAGGTGCGTAGAATTGTATTACTATATTAAGTATTATTATATATACAGAGAATGGATTTGAAACACCACCACCCACATGTTTTTTGATTTAAACAAATAGTATAACGTTATGGCCATGTCGCGTTCTCATTGGTTCATTTTAAAAGAGTTCGATATACAGGTATGTGTATGAGTGTTATGTGTCTATAGAAGAAGGGCGTAAATGGGATTGATTGGCTATGCTATAGTTTCGTGAAGTTATGACTGCGATTTTGACCGTGATAGCACATCAATGATCTTCTGAGAAAAGTTCAACAACCGATTGTTTTATTTGCTGATGATAACACAGCGTTAGTAAAATGCGTGGAAAAAGCAAATTTGGCTAAACACTTTTTTTGGCTAAACACTAATAATCTAGTTGATATTGACACCATCATTATATTTTACCATGGTCTGGTTACCTCTATCTTATCTTATTTTGGGGGAAATGCAATGAACAAGAAAGGGTATTTAGATCCCTAAAATATTGCTTGGGTTCAATGACCGGCATTAATTACACAGACAGCTGTATTCCTATGTTTAAAGCCCTAAAATTACTGAAAGAACCTAAATCTTTCTGAAACAATGATAAATGATTCTTCAAGACCGACTGAGATCACAATACAAAGGTATTTTACATACAGATAGTTTCAAAACAGCTTCATTAAGAAATAATATGATGCACATGGGACCAGTTATTTACAATAAAATACCCAATGACATTAAAAATGATACATTAAATTTTTTTCAAAAATAAGTTTGCATACTACTAGTTGAAAAATGCTATTACGCGGTCAGTGAGTTTTTAAATGATAACACCCTATGAAATTGCTCAGTAATATTTCAATTGATTAAGTTTATTATATTCTAATTTTATATATTTTTCCGATGAATTTGACTTTAAAGAATATGATATTAGAAATTGATTATTTTACATTTTTTGATTAATATAGATTTGCAAAAATTATGATTTTAAAAAGGACTCGATGTCATAATTTCTGGCTTCTGTCTGCCTATGGCTATCTGCCTATAAATATAAAAGAGAAAGTATGTATGTATGTTCCTTATAGATTCCGAAACGGCTGGACCGATTTTAAAAATTCCTTCACTGTTGGGAAGCTACACTATCCCCGGGTGACACAGGCTTCTTTATTCCCACGGGAACGGGAACTACGCGGGTGAAACCGCGAGGCGTCCACTAATACTATATAAAATACCATACAATACCAATGGCTTACCGTGCTGTCCGAGGCACGAAGAGGTCTTGGTATAAAATGGATGGTCACTCATCCACGAGCTTGCTTTGGCAAGCGTTACTTAACTTGAAGAATTCGGGATGTTTCCTAGGTAAAAAGATGATCATTATATTCAGTCCGTCAGTGAGATTACCAAATAATATTGAACACGTATTTAGCTTATTTTATTTTCTTTCTTTCTTTCTTTCTAGCACGGCGTGACATCACACGATATTTTAACGCATTGTACCTTTGTAATTTGTTGTTAACGTGGCAAAAGAAAAAAATAAGTGTCCAAAATTTTTAGGTAATCTAACTGACGGACCTAATAGATTTTTTTTATCATCATTCGTATTGATATAACTTAGTCACTTTTTTTTTGTTTTTATGGCAGTGCAAAATCTAATACCTTCAAACGAGCAATTCTTGTAGGTTTATATAATCTGAATCTCGGCAACGACTCCAACGATTTTCATGAAATTTAGTATGCAGGGGTTTCGGGGGCGATAAATCAATCTAGCTAGGTTTCATTCTTACAAAACGTCATTTTGTCTATTTTCACCAGAGCAGAGCTCGGTCTAATATACTAATGTATTATGCTTTATTACAGCTCGACAACGTGCAACCAAAAGAAACCCACACCAAAAGTCGTTAAACATAGGAGGAGGCTGAGCCCTTGCGATAAAGGCTAGAGGTACCTACCAACATATTCTTTGCTCCTAATTTCTTCTTATTTGAGGGCGGGGCCTTCAGGTTTTACTTGGATATCGATATTTGCTCTTCAAAGTGAGGTGAAGCATGTAGTTTTTGCGGTGTCATTGAACGCAATAAAATGAACCAGGCAAAAGTGGTGTCTCAAAAATCGAAAAACGAAACCTCTGCTCAAAACATATAAATATAAATAATAATGAACTACTTTTGTTTTAGTTATTAGGATAAGAAGAAGACCAGAAGACAAACAATTTAAGAGACCGACTGCTGCATGAAAATGGACTCTGAATTAAATGTTTAATATATTAAATTATACCTATTCATGGTAATGGATATATAATATGTAACCGCAAATTAACGTCAGCACATAAAAAAAAAACTCAATAAACTGAAGCAAGCATGATAAATACTTTGTTTTATTAATGTTTACTTTCCCTTATAACGCAACGCTACTTCCTTTTTTATCGACTTCAAAAAAAGAAGGTTTTACCGACATCTAATAAAAAGTAGGTGATCAATTCGACATGTAGTTATGAAATATTAGTAAAATTGCACAACATCTAAATACGAGTATGTTACTCTATGTGGCCTTCCAAACACGTATGAGAAATTTCATAAGTGTACGTATGTATGTTGTTATGTATGTTTGTCCAAGCATTTCTCTGCAACTAGTTATCGGATCGTGATCATTCTTTGGATTAGGTATCTCTCAACTTAGGGAATAGTACAAGTTTCATCAAAATCGGTACTCCATACTATAGAACTTGCTCACTTTTTAGTAATGGTATATCAAAACTAAAAAGATAAAAATAAAAACATTTGCACAAAAAGTAAACCGACTTCCAAAGCAAAGTACAAAATTAACTTTCGTTTCGGAAGTCGGTGTCACAAAACGAAAAAACTTATATGGAGTAACAAAGATTTCCGAAACGAAAGTAATTTTTGCTCTTTTTAGTATTTTGCTTTGGAAGTCGGTTTATTTTTTGTGGAAATGTTTTTATTATTTCTGTTATTGGCGACAGCTGACACTGATTTGGATGACACCTTCCTAGACCCCCTTGTCACCAATCTATCTCCGAGACTCAGTAAAAATCTACCAGCCATATCGATTTAAGTATTCTTTTTTTTTAACTTCATGTACTTTTTTTCTTTTTTTTTCTTTATTCTTTTTTTCTTTGTGCTGTTGGTGAACTTAATGCCACAAGGCATTCTTTACCAGTCAATCTTTGGGTTAAATAGGACAACATTGTGATTCGTTTGTCAAAATTACATAATCATAAAGAGAGAGAGAGAAGGCATTGGCATAATTATGCTTTTGCTCTTTCTCACTCCTAAGGTAGAAAAAGCCGACCCAACACCAATTAACTAAAATAACAAGAAACCGAATAGAATTTTTAAATTCGAATTAAACGACAGACAACACACAGTCCGGATATTAATGCACATCTTCTTTGTTTTCACGCATAGCACAATTGGGTGGACTAACTGTGTTAGCGGGTTCTACAATTTCTTGACCATTCCACCTGCCCTCGCTGAAACAAAGCTTATAGGAGATACCTTAATCATCCTGTACCGAACGCCCTTCGATAAAGACCTTTTGTCGGAAGTCGGTGTCTCTGGTTTTATTTCTTAGTTCTTTATTCCGACTGCCGAAATTAAAGTTGTTCTTCACTTTTAGTGTTTTTATTTGGAAGTCGGTTAATTTATTTTGGAAAAAGCTTTTATTTTTCACTTTTTAGTTGCACAACTTACGAGTGCATCTCATGACAATTTCAATCAGGCCAAACACTACTAGGACACATAGTTTTATTACAGAGTTCCGATGCCTACCTACCGGCTTTATCATCAGATCAGTTTCATAGTACTACACATACTGGCAAAATTACACAACACTTATCGTAATGTTTCTGTTACCTTTTCTTGTTTGTTTTTATTTTGTTTTATAATAAAACCAATCATTATTTATTGATAAAACAATTGAACGTCATCTCGAATACGATTGTTTTAATTTTATTCGAACTTGCAGAATTATATGCTACCTACAGAAGGATATGCTGATTCATCGTTTGCCTGTTTCAACCATTTATAGCAGTTTCCAATGATTCAGAGAAACTGCATTCGTTTCTATTTTGTGATGATATCAGTACAAGGCAAAAAACCATGTACTTCTAACAGGAGTATCGTTTCATTCAGTTTGGCGTTCGCAAAAACCCGCAGTTAAAGGCCCTCCTACCCAAAAATTACGCGGAGGATGGATACGGGCCTTGATAAAATTGTCTACGCCTGTGTCTACCGCTCGCACAGTGGCGATCAGGAGAGAACCAGGCTCAAAGAGTATCTTAGTGAGGCGGCTGATACCGCACAGCAGCGATACCCTTCCGCCCAATTAGTGTTACTGGGGGACTTCAATTCCCACCACCCGGAGTGGCTTTATCCGTACCAGTGCACTGATCATGCTGGGCGAGAGACGAGAAAGCTTGCGCTTGTGTTAAATCTCACCCAGCTGGTCCAGGGGGCAACGAAGGTTGATTCGCTGATTCGCACACAGCCACTTGCTTGGAACTTCTGCTGACAACAGATCCAGACCGCTACTCGGTGTTGGTATCTTCAGCTTTAGGTACTGCCGACCATTGTCTGGTGAAGCCTGTATCCGTCTAGTCCCCAGCTGATCCCAGCCCAAGAGGTAATCGGTGGGTTTGGCGGTACTAGTCAGTGGATTGGGATGGGATGCGTTCTTTTTTCGCATCTTATCCTTGGCAGCCTGCTTGCTTCTCTTCGGCTGATCCTTCGTCGTGCGTGGACGCCGCGTCGGATGTGTTGCGTCAGGGTATGGATTATTGGTGTGCAAGTTGAAAGCCTCCACGTGGCGCACCCTGGGCAATGACGGCTCCAGCTGCCCACCAGCGTTGGGTGGACAGTTGGGGCGGGCGGCTAATTTCATCACACGAGGAAAGGTCACGGTTCCAAACACAGATCATCCATGATGGTCTGTGAGGAGAACCGGGCTAGAGGCGGCACGGCTAGTCTGTCGCTGCCGTGGCCATCTAACGCCTACTCCCGCCTCTACTGACAGAAGGTAGGTCGAGTGGGCTTGGAGTTGAGATGGAACCCAATCCCAAGGTCGAGCGTGCCGAGGGGATGAATGGCCGGAGAGATTGTATGCGGTCCCTAGCGCTGGGAGAGGGACCATACCCCTAAAAAGGAAAAACATATTGGAACCGGGACTAATGGAAAAAAAAACCTCAGGCCCGTCCCGCACCTCTAGTGATCTCCTAGAGGGCAGCCGTATATGCCGTATAAGCCGTATATGGGGCACCAATAGTCTCGTGGGCCGGCAGACCACCGCCGACCTGCGCCACGAGCGAGAAAAGGAGCTCCAGGTTCATCTGGAGCAACTGCGCGACGTTGATGCACCACTTGCCGTCACCGACGGCAACATGAGCCGAGAAGGCTCAAGTCCCCATGTGGACGCACCACTTGCCGCACCACAAGCGACATGGGTCAGTGGAAGAGAGCCTACAATAGGGCTGCCAAGTCCTGCAAGAAGGTTATGCGAAGATCTCGGTTTGACCACATAAGCCGTATTTCATCTTAACCGCGAGTAGTGAAGCGTTTTGGTCCCTGGCTATGTCGGTTGATCTTCTGCTGTCCCTCACTACCACGTCTGCTGAAGCCCGACGGGTCATTGGCCCACTCCGCTGAGGAGAAAGCAAACTTGTTTGCCTCTCTTTTTGCGGAATCTTCACGTCTGGGTTCCGGTGACGCGCGGTCCCCTCCATCTCCTGATGGATGCGAGACGAGTATGTCGTTTATTCAGATTCAGATTCAGATTCAGATTCTTTATTTGTAAACATAGGTTACAGATACACAGGTGTGTGAGATGTTACAGTTTTGTAAGTTCTCTATGCTTTGCCATTAGGCGTACAAATGTTTTATCATTAATTTCACAATATTATATCAAAATTATGTTAAGAATTAGTGTTGAATAAATCAATATTGTTATTATTTTCATGACAAATTTTCAGTGAAAACTGCAATGTCAAACATTCGCATGTCGGACATTCGCATCCATCAAAAGGGCATTCGTAGGGCGCTGCGCCAGCCAATTCCACTGCCACGGCTCCTTCTTGCCGAGGTTTGACCGTGCCGATAACTGAACATCTAGAGGCAAAAGCTTAGCTGGCTGCCAAAAAAATGGGGATCCTCGCGAAAGTGAGACGGTACTTCACGCCAGAACAGTTGCTCAAATTGTATCAAGCGCAAGTTCGATCATGCATGGAGTACTGCTCTCTGTGGGACGGATCTGCCAAGTACCAGATGGATTCACTAGAGTCGATCGAAAGACGAGCTAAGAAGCTCATCGGCAATGAATTACTGGTCGAATCTAGGCTCCAGAACCTCAAACATCGGCGCCGAGTTGCCAGTCTGCCGGTTTTTATCGGTTACATTTCGGGTAGTGTGCGTTGGAATTACATGAACTTATTACTCCTAGCCCGTTCCAACATCGGACTACAAGACGTACGGCGATGCGTCATCGGTACATGGTGGACATCCCCCCATACGCACCAAACGTTTTGGGAATACTTTTATTATGCATTCAGCAAAGGAGTGGTATTCCCTGCTGGAGTCTCTGTTTCCTGATACTACTACTACAACCTGGTAGTCTTCAAGTCAAGAGTGAATAGGTTTCTTCTAGGCAAGCGTGCTTCATCGTCGACCACATCATCGCTGACCATCAGGTGAGATAGTGGTCAAGCGGAAGCCTATCAAAAATAAAAAAAATAAAAACATCTATAAGCCTTCGGGTACTTGAAAGCGGCAAATTTTTTTTGATTGTGCGATCCCATAAGTTGGTTTGGTGCATCTTATAAGTTGGTTTCTACTTAAACCACCTAGGCGATGTTTATCTCCCGAGAGGTATTATGCTTCAGAAAGCATATCTATAATCTTTTAGGCACCAATTATGTCAGAAAGCGGTAAGCCCGCTAACAAGTATATAGAAATCCCTGTACTGGTTCATACATATAACACGTTATCTCAACTAAGTGGTATTTATATACTAGAATTACATGAGTCCAATCTAAATACAGGGCCTAGATACTATTACATGCACTCTAGATGAAACCTATAATCGTTATGTCTCGTATCGTGATTCGGATTGTGTTTCGAAACTTATGAAGTCTATGTATAAAGACGCCAAAAAAGTTTATAGAATTTTAAATAATACCATTCCCATGATTTACACGAATGAGAATGCTCTCGACTTTGAAAACTCTGATACTTGTCATATTTGTGAGAATTTCTTGTTTGATGATAGGGTTCGCGATCATTGTCATTTGACTGGTAAATATCGTGGCGCAGCTCACAGTTACTGTAACCTACAATATAAAATGAACCGAAAATCGTTATCACAACTCTTTGACTAATGAATCAATTAGCAATGAAGACTATAAGCATGCTCAGACCATTTGGTCAGTATTTAATATTCAAAATATTGGTTTGTATACAGATTTATATCTTAAAACAGACGTTCTTTTGCATACAGACGTGTGTGAAAGTTATAGTTTCAATATTATAATCTCGATCCCGCGTTTTATCTTACAGCACCGAGTCTATCATTCGACGCAATGCTTTTGAAAACTAGAATTAAATTAGAATTGATAAGTGATTTTCAAATTTTTAGGATGATACAAAAAGGTATTCGAGGAGGTATTTGTATGTGTTATAAAAACGTATTGTATAATTGTAATGTTATCCGCAAAAGAAATGTGTTGTTGAAATCAATAAAACATGAAATATTTACACAAAGTGTAAATAAATTAGCACTATCAAGTACGTAATGACGATAAACGGATGCTACTGTTGGTTAAGGTATCTACTTTATCCTGGGGAAATGCAACCATATTTATGTAATTGAAAGTCCCGAATAGGTAAATAGGATATAAAAACTAGACGAATAAATTAGTATTAGATAAATATATAACAGTAGTTTGATTAAGATAATTAGTATGTAAGAAGTTTATAAATATTGTGCAAATATATAATTTTTTTATTTCCATTCATAACAAATTCCTATGTAATATATATAGGCTCTATCTATTGCCATCAAACAGACATAGAGCCAGACACTGAACTAACTGGGAAAATTCCTAATGGAAAAACCCAATATCACTTAGGTTGACTAGGGAATCAAACCCACGACCTCACGCTCAACAGTCGCGCATGCGACCACTAGACCAAGGAGGCAGTCTTTATTTCCATTCCTGATTTCAAATATTTACTAAATAGGTGCTCAAAGCATACAAGATTACACTTGTTATAACATTAAATTGATTAAATACCATAGGTACATGCTTGTATTATTTTAAAAAATAGTTTCATGTCCATTCCTAATTGATGACAAAGAAACAGGTTTCAACTTGATAAAACATGTAATGTCCATTTTTGATGACTAAGCACTCATGGCTCGAAGTTCGCACGCGCGATGTAGAATTTGACGCCGACCAGGTGCGCCTGCACGAGCTTGAGCATGTTGAAACATGAAATTGAATCACAGCGTAAGGCTTTATGGAGTCTAATTACAAATTAGCCGCGTTCCACAGTAATATTATTGTGTAGAAAATCCATCAGTAGGCAGTCAGCCGGAGCGGTCATATCACGTCGAATAAAAACGATATGAATTATTGTACAAGTACCCATCTACTTATAACTTTATTTCATCATGTTGTTTTATGAAATTATAATTAATTATTATTTCGTTTGTTTCAGATCATTGATAATGTGTGATTCACCAGATATTATCGACTTCTCACAATACGCTCAAGGTTTTCCGACTCCGAGTTTAAGCTCGCATATCCCAGATTTCCCAGAACAACAAAGACCTGTCAACTAGGAGCCTAGAGCAAGTTAAGACTGCGGACCTGTCAACAAGAAACCTAGAACAAGACGGGAGTGTCTAAAACAGAACTCATCTCTGTCTACATGCCAATCATTCGTCATAAACAATGAGAATAAAAAAGGTTTACGACTGATCCAGGTAAAAGTGTTCCCCCCCGGTGGGTTCCCGCATTGTCCAGGTGGGGGAGCTCAGTAACCGTGGCTTTGTCACCCACGGTGAAGCGAAGAGGAACCGGAGGAGGAGCCGCTCGTCAGGGCTTTTGCCGATAAGCCGATGATGTAGCGGCCAACATTTAGGTTGCGGTGCTGCCTGGGCGATATCGCAACTGAGGAGGGCCGCGATATCATGTGGGGTCTCCAAAACCCATACAATATCGCAGTTGAGGGTTGGAGACCGCGGCGGGAGAGGAGTGCCGGTATTGCGATGCGCCGCTCTTCTTACCTTCCGCGGCCTGGACAGGGTCGCCACCGTCCCATGGCGGACGCAGTGGGGCCGCAGGGGAGGAGGACTGTCGGTATTGCGTTGGCCGCTCTCCCTATCCCCTGCGGCCAAAAAATATTAGGTGGCGGGGCCATTGACCTTGACCCGTCACATGGGGACCAAGGATGCCATACACTGTGTCGTCTGGCACCCATGTGCTGGTTTGGTCCCGCGGCGGGTACGCGGTGAGTGCTAACGCGTACCCGTGTTCCCGCCATAAGCAGCACAGGAGGACACCGTGAAGTTTTAGTGGGTTAGAGTCCCACTTAACTGCGCTATCTCCCCGTGGTAGGGACAGGCTATATCAGTGAACAACCAGAACCTGCAAGTGACAATTAGGACGTGGTAGTGTTAAGTGCGCAGTATGTAATGACTAAATCGGTGGACCATGTATAAAGGAGACGCAATCGTTAATTAATAAAATATCAAAAAAACGTGTTGCGGACAGTTGTTATTATTAACTGGTGTCATTATTCTGTAAGTACCTACTTTATAAGTTATTGTGTATGATTTGTAGTAATAAACAATAATAAATTATATAAGTAATTAAGTTATATTTATTATTTGGTATGTATAACATTTACTTGCTTTCTTATTCTTAAGTGTTTAAACATCTTAGGTTTTTAAGTTGTATAACTTTTGAATGTATATGTTACGGCTAATACCCGAAGTGCGGCTACACCTAGTATTAGCCGGAGCTTAGGGCACCCCGACACGGACAGGTTAGGTTCGAACGAGATGACGGGAGCTGAAGTGAGCGAGCAAAGCGAGCGAACTCAACTCCCGTCATCTCGTTCGTGTTAGGTTACTTTAGACCCTGCGGACGGAAATAGGAGCCCCGCGCAGCGGGGCTCCGTCGCGTGGCTACACCTAGTTCTAACCGGCTAAAACTAGGTGTAGCCGCACTAATACTAGGTGTAGCCGCACTTCGGGTATTAGCCGTAACAAATACATTATTAAAATATCAAATAATGTAAGTTTCATTGTAATAAAATTTTACATTTTATCCTGTACATAGTCTAAAAATATTATAATGTAGTTATTATTAATTTCTTTATTAAATCTAGTTGGGACAATGTCCATACATCACAAGTTTGTAATTAGGTAGATACGTATAGAAAACATTAAATAAACTATGTAGGACGGTTATAATTAGTTCATTATAATTCAAATTAAATTATTTTTTATTTTGTATACTCGAACTCTAAAATAGCTCTGGTGTAATGACATAATAATTGGGTATCTGCTGTCAGTTTTATTAAAAAACTGACAGCAGATACCCAATTATTAGATTAATTTATTTTACATTATGATATATGTATTTGAAATTTTATAATAAAATTTATAAGAAATATCATTTTGCTACAGCTTATTTATAGCTTGTTATGTAGGTTACCCTGATTATAAAATAAAACACTCTAAAGTAGATAAACATTTATTATTAACTCTTCAACACAATCATATTTAAAATAATTTAAATACAGACATATTTTTATCAACATACCATTTTTTTAAACACACTGCGTTATTTAATGCACAATCAGCTTTATGGTTCACACAATAAAAATCAGTTTTATTTTTACAAATCTTTTTTTAATGTCACCCTCACGCCAGAAAATCCCTCGATCTTTTTCTAACCATCGCACTTGCTTCTTTTCTTCTTTTGTTAAGTAATAAAAGGAATACACGGTGGTTTAACCAAGAAAGTTTGAGTATGATTCTGACTTACGATGGCCACTTCTTTCACAATGAAATTATTAAATAACTCTTTATATCCTTAGAGTTCGACAATGATGATATCCGCGTTCATGATATCTTCTTCAGAATTTTGCTTAATGGTTTGTAATCAACAATACAATCGTTGAGAATGAGACAGTATGCTGAAGTTTGATCTGGTATTTCCGAATCACTCTCAATTTCTACACGCACATCCGCACAACAGGTCCAGTCTTTAGATTATCTACTTGTCTAGAGCAATCGATTACAAACAGCGGTGCTACATCTCTAAATTGTTTCTCGCTTATTATGAGCTCCGAGCGAAGTCCGTAATACGAATGTTGAAATTTGGCGTATTGCTCGTATAATAAAGAGATTCTGTTATTAGCAAAATTCACATTTAAGTTTTCATATGGAAGATAGGTTGAATTGAGATACAGCTTGGCAAAAAAGAGTGTGGAATAAATGAGGTCGCCGGTATCGCAACTGTGGCAACCCGTTATACTACGACTCAACATATTTTGATACTTGTTATTTTTAGGGATATGATCCCAATTCTAAGTGGGTGGTTCAGTCCCTCGGAAGCTAAGCAAACACCATAGAAGGCTTCAATGTCCAGTATTAACAATGTTAATAGTTAGCGCTGAAGCCTTGCACGAAAACGCTGCAGTAGCTACATTAGACAGATAATCATGCCCCCGAGGGCAGTCAAACTATGGTATTGTTAGGAATTGACGATAATAGTTTGGTTACAGGGATAATGAAAGAACTCGTTTTGTTTGAAGTTATAATTCAACCAAAAAATTCAATCAGACGAATCGAAAACACTTTCATCTAAATATTCGATCCCAGAAAAGCTCACATTTTGGCTAGAGCTTCCTGCAACTTCAGAATCACTACAATATTCTAATTGTGATGCATCACTGCTACTATCATCTCTGAGATTTATCACCAATTGTTCTATTTGTTCATACAAAGTTACACCTCTGTCATAATATTCTTTTTTATTTTCATTACATGCTTGCATGAATTTCTCCAGTCTTCGGCAGTAATGTTTGAAAATGCTTGTTCGGCAGCCACCTATAAAAAAAGAAAGGATCATAAACAATCGTTCTTACATAGCAACATTAAATATGCCTATACAGGGTGGCCAAAAAGTCGTGGATCAAACGAAACAGGGAGACAAAGGAGATAATTTCCAACAAAAAATCTTTCTACAGCATGGCCATAACTTCATTGCACGAAAAGATATGAATTATTTTTGTTTTTTCCATGAAACTACCGAGATTTTTTACAATTTAATCAGTAGAAAATTAAATTGATTAAAAACAATAAAACAAAAGGTGTTGTATTATGACTCGATTATGTATCAATACTACAAAAATTGTATTGCAGCTCTTGGTATCAAACTTAACGAGCAATGAATTTTTTTCCGTAAATTTTGAAGCGTTACAAAAAATTACTTCTCACTTTAAGACCACCATTTGAAAAAAAAATGTATTACGGAAAAGTGACCCTGTATTAAAAAAGCTTGCTGGTTTAATGCTGATTTGAATGAGGTACAACACTTTACTCTTTGATCTTTAGTTTTGGTTTTACGGTCGTTTTTTCATATCAAGGTGCAAATTTAATAAAATAGTAAATTTAAAGGAAAGTTTAGATTTTTTATAAAAACGACGATTATGCCTTAGTAACTTCGAGGACATTTGAACGAGCGCTTACCTAACCGGTGGATTGGTCGAGGCGGACCTATTGCATGGCCACCCCGGTCGCCCGACCTTAATCCCATAGACTTTTTTGTTTGGGGCTATTTTAAAGAAATAGTGTATCAAGGAGAGAATAACACCGAACAAGAACTACGACAAAAGCTCGAGTTTGCTAAGTTACAAATTCTAAATAACAGAGGTGCATTCCGCCGATTACGTGCGAATTTTATTAGGCGGTGCAGATTGTGTATTATGGTCAGAGGTAGGAACTTTGAGCATTTAATGTAAAAATTTGTATTTAAATAAAATTACTAAGGCAAAATCGTTGTTTTTATAAAAAATCTAAACTTTCCTTTAAATTTACTATTTTATTAAATTTGCACCTTGATATGAAAAAACGACCGTAAAACCAAAACTAAAGATCAAAGAGTAAAGTGTTGTACCTCATTCGAATCAGCATTAAACCAGCAAGCTTTTTTAATACAGGGTCACTTTTCCGTAATACATTTTTTTTTCAAATGGTGGTCTTAAAGTGAGAAGTAATTTTTTGTAACGCTTCAAAATTTACGGAAAAAAATTCATTGCTCGTTAAGTTTGATACCAAGAGCTGCAATACAATTTTTGTAGTATTGATACATAATCGAGTCATAATACAACACCTTTTGTTTTATTGTTTTTAAACAATTTAATTTTCTACTGATTAAATTGTAAAAAATCTCGGTAGTTTCATGGAAAAAACAAAAATAATTCATATCTTTTCGTGCAATAAAGTTATGGCCATGCTGGAGAAAGATTTTTGTTGGAAATTACCTCCTTTGTCTCCCTGTTTCGTTTCATCCACGACTTTTTGGCCACCCTGTATAAATTAGGCTACATACCTTTATATCAATGGATCCAACATTGACTGAAACAATTTTATGCTTTGCAATTCCCCATATTAATTCAATAGGATTCAGGTCACAGTGATAAGGGGGAAGGCGTACTACAGTGTGACCTTGATCTCCTAAAATATGGTCAATTTCGTGAATGGGATCTGGTTTATGCCGCTTTACTAGCATTAATAATTGAGGCTTGCGGAGAGACTCATCAAAAGGTATATTATTTTCCAGTAACCATATCTTTATCTCAGCAACTTTTGTAGCACTAGTTGGTGATTGTTCAAGACCACTGTATGGTAAGGAGCATTGTCCATTACAATAATGGACGGTTCTCTGAGGTTGGGGATTAATTTTTCAGTGACCCATTTTGTGAAGTTAGTTTTATTCATTTCCGAGTGATAGTCTTCATTTTTGTTTGTGCCACTGAAAATCAAAAGGGCATTAGGAATAAATCCTTTCTCGCTCCCAGCATGTACAATTATATATCTCTTGCCTTTTGAAATGTTGTGCTTCACTCCGCTGACATCAACTGATTGCCAACATTTTTTTAGTTTGTATGATGAGTGAATATAACTTTCATCCAAATATATTATTTCTTTTTGTAGTTCTGGAGGCAGATTTCTGTTTTCCATAATAATTTGCAAATATTGCTCCCGCTTTGCTGCTATGTTAGGTTTCTCTATTAGAGCCGATCTGTCAGTTTTACATTTCTTATATGAAAAACCCAGGGAGTGTAATATCTTTCTGAGATGTTCACGGCTGCCATCGTAACCCAAGTCCTCTCTAACTACTGGCAGTAAATTTCTCAGTGTAGGCACCTGAAACATGGTATTTTATTTTACATCTTTTTTTTTAAATTCATGGAATCGGGAGTAGTGTAAGAATAAAATGTACCTGTTTTTTCACAGTGTAAAAGAAATGAACCTTTTGTCTAATTGCACATAAATCGAAATCATCTAAATTTTTCTTCGGGCGACCTTTGCGATGTTTTCCCGGTGTTGAAAATATACCATTATTTTTTTCACCTTCCTTAACAATTCTTCTTACTGTGTTGACAGATTTACCTAAAACAAAAAAAGAACAGTACTTTGTTATTAATTCCCTATTCATTATCTTCAAGTATCAATCATGAAGATTAGCGTATACCTACGAGACTTTTCAAATTACAAAACATAACCTCAATTTTCATTTTTGTAAACAAGACTAAAAGTTTATAAAATCTGGATATCAACAAGATTACGCATTGAAAACGATTATAAAAATTTATTTTAAGTACAATAACTTATTTAGGGTACATAAATACCTGTCATAACGGCAGTTCTTTGATAAACATTCTCGATATCGGACAAAACTTGTCCCGCTTGAGATTCAGCCAAACACCGCGTAAAGACGTGATAAATCACTGCTCTGCCACTACTTTGAATAGTTATATTCATTTTAAATAGTTAATTAGGCAACGAAAGTTGATCATTTTTAGAAATCTATGAAAAACGACTAGGCTAAACACACGTTTGACACAGAATGTACTAGCAGTTGACAATTAAAGCAATGTTGCCACAATCATCGATTTTTAGTTTCAACTGTCACCGCATCAGACTCTTTTTTGCCAAGCTGTACACTCTAACGTCTCGAATATGACAGTGATCGAATTGAGACATGTCAGAACTTGCATTGTTTTTCTATTTGTCTGTAGACCAATAATAATGTATCTTGGTTTTTCTATTTGAGGTGAAGGTTGATAGACCAGGTATGTTTTGTAGTTTTAGACAAAGCTGTATATTCGTACAGATCCCAATTTCTGTAAATAATTTGAAGTGGGCGATATTTTCCTAATACTTTTAACAAACTAATTTTTTCTTTGTCCGGTACTTTAACATGCGGTACGCGCCATATGATTTTGTTGATCTGAATATCATCTACTACTTCGCCAGTATTAAGTTTTACAAAGTTCAAATTAGTGTTACTTCGTAACAATATCAGTTCATGTCCACTATTTATCACGATTATAAATCTTCTTCGAAACCGATGATAAGCCGACGTGGTATAAACACAGAAAATCTTCCTACTTCGATATTTTTTATGCTATCAATATTTCAGCCTCAGGCATTAGACATTTTTGATTCACTTTCGTTCATTGAATTAAACTAACATTAAACAAGTTTGGAAGTTCCATTAAAAGAATTATGTGAAGGTGAAAGGAATCCAAAACATGAAAATAACACTACCCGGACCTTCAGTAAAACATAACTAAGAATGAAATCACTTTCTCACAGCAGCAACACGCTTTAACCTTGCTGTCTTCAAAGCAGCAGCGGTTGGAAAAGAGTGGCACTGCCGCTTTATGATCAGAAAGCAGTTTGATCTGATTCCGTTCGCCGAAATCGGCGCAATCTTGTTCAACTCGGCGAGAGACTCTACCCGATGCCGCGTATCGTTCGGACCAAGGACATACACACAGTCCGCCTTAGTCCAACTCTTGGAAACGCCGAGTCTCTCCCTCTCAGCCAGGAACAAGTCATGCCGCCCCTTAGTCAAAATAAGTAAGCTAAGTAAGGCGTCACCATGTGTGTCTGAATTCATGCCGCCCCTTAGTCAAAAATTCAGACACACATGGTGACGCCTGAACCTTTTAATTTGGTTTTAGCAAACTAAACTTTGTCCCGGACTACGAGGCTGCCAACCTTGAACAGAATAGGCCGGGTTTTGTTTGGCACTGCTCTTCCCATCCTGTGGCATCGGCCTGATGTCAGCAACGGAGAATTCTTTTAGCTGCAGCTTGTTACATACGACCTCGGCTAACACCTTGACGGTATCTTCCTTCTGCTCCTCATTCACGCCATGCAACATTAAGATCTATCTCCGTCCGCGCATCTCCATTTGGTCAATACTTCAAGCGAGAAGCTCCACCTATCACGGAAGGCTGTTGAGAGCTTGCGAGACGAATGTCCGGAACGTAATAAACTCAGCTGCCGGGCTGGAACTGAGCCTGGCCTTCTGCAGTTCAGCTTCGAAGATAGACATGCGCGTTTGGAATAACTCCTTGAGATCACTAAGTGCTGATCAGCAAATCCATTGTGATGAAAGTGAGTGTTTTGAAGACAGAAGAGAAGTAATTGCGAGGAGATAACGCTACAGCAGGTAACAATTATAAACTTCTAAAAAATGATATAAAATCACTGAAATTATAGTTATATTAAATTTTACAAGAGCGTTTTTTTGTGTTACTGGTACATCTACCCACAAGAAAAAAAAACAAAAATATATATACAGAGTTGATATGACAAAAGGGCATTAAATTACACTACGTATACTATACGTGTTTAGTATTAATTTGATAAGGTATAAAAATCAAAAGCACCATAAATGAGTTTTTTTTTTTCAAACAGACTAAATAGCTTACAAATCAGAATAAAACGCAACCACCCTATGTAAACAAATTTAACTGACCTTAGTTATCGAAAATATTTGGTTGTACTTGTGACTTGCGTCAGAGCGGCAACAAAGCGTCGTAGGTTTTACTCACATTTATTGTTTTAAGGTGCATGACCTATGCGTATAAACATAATCAACTGTTAGGAAAGATGCATCGTGTTCAAACGGAGCAAAAACTTAAAAAAATCATTTGCGACTAAACTACTGCTCCTATTTAATTGATTTTTGGTACAGAGCTTGAGAATGGTATAGTATAGGCAGTATCAAGGAAAGCCCCTCTGTCGTATCAACTTTGTATATTTAGATCATACCTAATGCCTTGGAACAAGTAGAGTAGATCATTGTTCGTGAAATTGTCAGTAGTAGCTATGTGTTAGAGGTTGCAAACCTATAAGTTTAATATAAACTACATCTTGTCTACTGCTTAACGTGTCCTAGCAACCGTAGTAATAAAAGTCCAAAAATTATTATATTTTTCTGTTGCACTACAAATAAGTATTTTCTTTCTGCAACCGTATCCCATTCTCTAATATGGTAGCAGAGCGTGAGGAAGCAGAACGCGTATGATATAAATAATTATATTATCAAGTAAAAATTACGAAATCGCGAAAATGAGTAACCAGTCCGTCGCAATTGAAAAACTCTCCGGGGTAAATAATTACACCACCTGGAAATTTCAAATGAAGATGTTGCTTATTCATGAAGACTTGTTTGAATGTGTCAACGAGGTCGATAAGAAAAATAAACCGGAATGCGAAGATAAGAAGAAACAGGAAAAAGCGCTGGCACGAATCTGCCTCAGTGTTCAGCCATCTGTTTACTCCGTTGTCAGGAATTGCAATACTGCGTTTGATGCCTGGAAGAATATACAGAAATCGTTCGAGGACAAAGGTCTGTGTAGACGATTAGGTCTCCTCAGAATGCTATTTAGCTTAAAATTAGAGCAGTTTGAGAGTATGGAGGCGTATGTTACAAAAATTTTAGATACTGCGCAACAACTGCAAGACATAAATGCTTCTCTGGAAGACGAGTTCGTTGCTATAATAATGCTCAGTGGGCTTCCCAAGCAGTTTGACCCACTCATTATTATTACTCACGTTAGAGCATAGTAGCCTTTCTCTCTCAAGTGAACTGGTGAAAATTAAACTACTCCAGGAGGCACAGAGACGAGGTGATGCAGAAGGTACGGAACAGAATGCCCTAACGACTTCGAATTCGATCTCGAAGCGTCCCAAGTGCTTTCGATGCAAAAAAATAGGTCATTACGCTAGAGATTGCAGACAGAAAGCACCGCATAAGGATAAGCCATCTAGTTCCAGTTGTCAAGAAGAGGAGAAGGTTCAGAAAACTTCTGGTAGGACGACTATGTTGTCGGCTCTGACGGTGAAACTGGATCGAGATGTGTGGTACGTTGACAGTGGTGCAACTTGCCACATGACCAATAGTAGAGACATTTTACATGATTTTGTGTGTGATACGCCAAAGGAAATAAGCGTTGCGAACGGTGAAAAACTTTTTACATTGGGTCGTGGTAATGTGAAACTCTTTTTACAAAAACAATGGGTAACTCAGTAATGTAGTTTTCATACCGAACTTGTCATGTAATCTGTTATCTGTCAGTATTTTGACACAAAAATGTTTTGAAGTAAAATTTACATCGATTTTTTGTAAAATTTACAAAAACGGAATAGCTATAGCAAAGCTAGTAGTAGCTGTAGCAAAATGGGATGCATGCGGTCTTTATAAATTAGAAACCGGGGATGCGTATATAAATTCCGTTTCGCGCGTACACAGTATGCCAGTAAGCGTCTCCTTGAGTACCCAGGTAGATCTTCTATCTCAGGGTTTATGGCATCGTCGGCTTGGACATCTGAATAGTCGCAGCATGAACCTACTCAAGAGTGGTATGGTGGCTGGTATCGACTATGATGTATCCACATACAAGCAATGTATCGCCTGTATTGAAGGTAAGGTTACTAATTTACCATTCCCTAAGAAATCCTTTTCACGAGCAAGTGAGGTGTTAGGACTGGTTCACACGGACGTGTGCGGCCCTATGCCAGTGAAATCTATAGGCGGTGCGAGATATTTGCTAACAATTATTGACGATTTTTCTAGGAAGACGTTTTGTTATTTAATAGAATCGAAAGACAAAGTTTTTGAGTGTTTTTTGATTTTTAAAGCTCTTGTAGAGAACGAGACTAATAAAAAAATTAAAATCCTGGGAAGCGATAATGGTGGCGAGTACATCAATACGAGATTTAAGCAGTATTTGAGTAAGTGTGGAATCCGGCATCATACGAGTACTACTGTTCCTCACTGTCCACAGCAAAATGCAATTGCCGAACGTGCGAACCGAACGATTATTGAGGCGGTGCGCTGTATGCTTCTGGAAGCAGGTTTGGATCAACGATTC
Source organism: Orthosia gracilis (assembly GCA_947562075.1). Taxonomy (NCBI): domain Eukaryota; kingdom Metazoa; phylum Arthropoda; class Insecta; order Lepidoptera; family Noctuidae; genus Orthosia; species Orthosia gracilis. Next base: position 35,238,635 of record OX387266.1, read on the forward strand.
TGGGCTGAGGCTGCGAACACTGCGGTGTACATAAAAAATCGTTCACCTACAAAGGCAGTTAGAGGTGCAACTCCAGAAGAGATTTACACTGGACATAAGGTTAACTTAGATAACTTACGTGTATTTGGTTGTTTAGCATATGATGTGCAAAATAATCGCAAAAAGCTGGATCGCAAATCTAAACCTTACATATTTGCGGGATATTGTGAGAACACAAAGGGATACCGGCTCTTGGATCTTGAGAGCTATAAGCTAACAATAGCGAAAAATGTTAAGTTCATTGAGAATCAATTCCTCAAGCATCTGAATTTCACTTAAGTGGAATCAGATGTGATTATAGAACTTAAGACTTCTTATGTATCCGAGAATAAAACAGAGTCAGAACAAACTTCTGTGATTACTGATGATGCCAACGATAGCGAGGCGACCAGTAGCTTGGTCACAGATCATCACTCAGATGCTACTCATGTTCCAGATGTTTCATTTGAGACAGATGACTCGAGAGCAGAATACGTGGAAGCTGATGAGAACTCCTTCCTGTGTGGTTTTTTGACGGGAGAAGCGTGTGGCAGTGATGATCCAAGAACAGTTGAAGAAGCGTTGAATAGTTCTGAAGCCAGGCAGTGGCGAGCTGCTATGAAAGACGAACATCAGTCCTTTTTGGACAATAAGTGCTTTACCTTAACCGATTTGCCGAATGGTGCAAAGCCAATAAAGACCAAATGGATATTTAAGAAAAAAAAGAGGGCTTAACGGTGAACTATTACAATACAAAGCACGTCTAGTGGCAAAAGGATTTACACAAAAGTATGGAGTGGATTATTTTGAAACTTTTTCACCTGTAGTGAGATACGAAACCATAAGAATGTTATTAGCTTTGGCTGTGGAGTACGATATGGAGATTGACCACATGGACGTAAAAACAGCCTTTCTAAACGGTGATTTAAAAGAAACCATTTTCATGGAAATACCAGAAGGTTTTGAAAAAGGTAGAGGCAATAACAAGGTGTATCGACTACACAAAGCTGTGTATGGTCTAAAACAAGCGCCTAAATCATGGAATGAAAAGATCAATCATATTCTTGTCAACAAACTCAAGTTCAAGAGATTGGTCTCTGAACCATGTGTATACATAAAGCAAAATGGCGACAAGTTTGTAATTATCGCGTTGTATGTTGATGATTTAGTAATTTTCAGCAATTGTAATGCGGAAAAAACTAAAACTAAATCATTACTGATGAAAGAATTTGTGATGAAAGATCTTGGTCCTGTAGAAAGAGTTCTAGGATTAAGAATCAGGAAAGATCATGGCAAGATCAATCTAGATCAAAGTGCCTATATTAAAAAGATATTAGAGAAATACAACATGCAAGACTGCAAATCTGTTGAAACTCCAATGCAGTGCCAAAAATTGAACAAAGCTGATAAAAAGGATGATAGTTTGGAGTATCGAGAATTGATCGGTTGTCTTACGTATGTAGCGGTCTGTTCGCGTCCTGATATATGTCACGCTGTAAGCGTATTAAGCCAATTCAATAACTGTTTTTCCGATGTCCACTGGAAAGCAGCTAAACGCGTGTTGCGTTATCTTAAAGGTACGGTAGATTACCGCATTACCTATAAGAAAACTGGCTTATCTGTGACAGGTTTTGCTGATGCAGACTGGGCTTCTAATGAAATCGATAGACGTTCTTATACGGGATATGTTTTCAAAATTGGGAATTCTATTACATGTTGGGAAAGTAGGAAACAGCGTACCGTTGCGTTATCGAGTACTGAGGCGGAGTACATTTCACTCTCCGATGCTTGTAAAGAAGCACTGTTTATAAAAACTTTCTTGCACGAATGTATAGGTAGTAACATTGAAATAACTATTTTCAATGATAATCAGTCGGCCTTGAAATTGACTGAAAGTAGTATGTTTCATGGTAGGTCAAAACATATAGACATACGTCATCATTTCGTCCGGGAGGCGGTCAGCAATGGTGCAGTAAAAATAAATTACTTGCCAACGTCCAAAATGACGTCGGATGTCTTGACTAAACCTTTGTCGGTAGAGAAACATAAGTATTTTGTAAACGAGTTAGGTTTGGCTACTAACAAGATAAGTTTAAGGGGCGGTGTTAGAGGTTGCAAAGCTATAAGTTTAATATAAACTACATCTTGTCTACTGCTTAACGTGTCCTAGCAAACGTAGTAATAAAAGTCCAAAAATTATTATATTTTTCTGTTGCACTACAAATAAGTATTTTCTTGCTGCAACCGTATCCCATTCTCTAATACTATGTTCTTCGTATTTTTTTTGCTAACGATAACAACTCCTTCCAAATACACGGTGCTAACTGATGGTAATATTAGGTCCCTACCTATGAAATTGGCGTTTTGTCGTACTGGCCACTTTGATCTCAAATAATAATATGTCCTCTTTGGTTTGGAATTTAAACTTATACAGCTATTTACTCACTCATTTTTGGAAGTCGGTGTCTTTCATAGGTACCATTTTTTTGCGTTATGGACACCGACTTCCAAAAATAAATATTTTTTAGAAGTCGGTAGTATTTGTTTCATTAAAAGTTTTTTTTTTTATTTTTCACTTTTTAGTTATACCTGCCTAATAGGCAAGTTGTTTAGTAAGGTATCTATAACGCCAGAATACATTATCCGAATATCATAATAATATAACCGATGAAATGAGAGATCTGTGTGCCCCTTAAGAGCATACTGGCGTGATGTTATGTTATGAAATGGTATAATCAATAAACAAACATGCGATTGCAGCAATCCCGAGACATTTGCCGTTATTTATTGAAGAGTTCTGTTGTATATCTTCGAAGTTCTTCATCAGATCCTCACCAAATTAAAAAAGACCAATTTCGGAACATACTCTATCAAACAAAAAAGAATTTTCATAATCGATCTACAATTGACGGAGATACCGGTGAAAATATATAAAAAAAACATACATAATGTCGAACATAGAACCTCCTCCTTTTGGGAAGTCGGTTAAAAATAGCGTTGTTGTTTGCATTTGGCTGGTCAAAGTATATCTTTACGTTGAGGGTTGCAGAACAAAATAATTAAAACGGAATGCCTGTCGCTCTGTAGGGACTCAGGCCAGTCAGCCAACTCCACACCACGAAGCCCTGCCTCAGGCAGACAGCCTCAGCCAGATGGACAGTCAGCTTTCGCCGAACAATCGGTCTTAACCGAACAGTCGGCTCTAGCCAAGCAGTCAGCCCTAGGCAGACAGATAGCCCTGGCCGAACAGTCAGCCCTAGCTGAACACCTCCTCTCAGAGGAATGAAAGCCAGCCAGATGAGTTGGCCCAATGTCAACTCCATGCCACGTAGTTCTTGGAGGAAAATGAACCCAGCGTGGGAACACAGTCCACGCTCGAATCAAACCACAACATCAACTAACATCACTCAGGTCGCTGGTACACGAACCACGAGGACCAAGCGACTCTGATCCTCCAAACACCAGCACACAAGCAGCCCTCTTAGTCGCCGGGACGCACTCACGCATCCCAAAGCAAAACTGACCACTCTCAACAGCCACAATCAGCCCCTCAGCCCATTACTTTGTCAGGGCTTCGCCCCGAAAAACACGCGAAATGACCGGAACCGCGCACCCGTCCCCTCGCTACCAAGAAGGAAAAAAGATGGACTATAGCCTCTCGTAAAAAAAAGCAAAACGTCAAAACACAACGCACAAAAATTAAATCAAGATTACTAATTTCAAATAACTATTTCAAGAATTTTAATTCTTGAAGAATTCGCACCGATTACACTTCAGTGAAATACACCATCCTGGGTACCAATCTCATCTATCAAAGTATTTAAATTCAATTTATAATTAAATTCCATAAAAACAATATCAACAATGACATCATCGACGGAGGATTGCAACGCACTCTCCGCGGCGTTTCACAATTCCAACTCCATTTTGTTGACATCTCTAGCAAACGTTCTACAAAACCTTAATTTTACACAAAATTCAATAACAAATCAATGCATATCGCGACATCGATTGAAATTTATTTAAACCGTTTTTTCTTTCTTAGTGTGGGTCTCCGTGTTATCGGTATTTTGTCAATCCTATAGGCACCTACTATAGACATAGCTTACTTTTTAGTAATGGTTTACCAAAACTAAACAGAGAAAAATATCGGTATCGGTGTAACAAAACGATAAAAACAAGAGATACCAAAGACACCGACTTTCGAAAAAAAAACGGTGTTTTTGCAGTTTTTCTTTGGAAGTAGGTTTGTTTTTATGGCTTTTTAAAATCGGTTTTACTGATAGAATGCCTCTTTGTTTAGGCTCTTTTGTGTGCTTAGTATAGAGATTAGATTGGTCCGTGTTTCTCCGGTTTCACAAAATTCCTGCGATAAAGGTTAACAGTATGCTCTAGTCAGTATGAACATCACGACCAACATATTCTGTCCATCTGTGACGATAGATTGATCTCAGTAATATTGTACCGAGATCAATCTACAGAACACACAAATAGTTTTGTTCTATTCAACTAAGAATATAACTATTATTGAGAAGTAGGCACGGTTAGTTTTTAATTTATTAGTCACTCGGATTTATGAATTTAATATAGACGTAATTCAAACAAAATCTCACTTCTTACTATACTAATATTAAAATTGCGAAAGTGTGGATGGATGTATGTTTATTACTCAATTACGGCAGAGCGGCTGGACGGAACTGGATGAAATTTGGCACAGAGATAGTCTATAGACTGGAAAAGTACATATAAGCTTCTTTTGATCCCGGTATAATGTTCCCTCGGGATAAAAACACATTTATCACACGGGCGAAGCCGCTGGCAGAAAGCTAGTATATAAATGCGAAAGTATGGATGCATGTGTGTATGTTTGGAACTCAATCAAGCCAGAACGGCTGAATCGATATGGATGAAATTTCGCACAGAGATAGATTATAGTCGGGAATAGCACATTTTTGTTCCCGGGAATATGTTCCCTCGGGATTATTTTCGACTGACATACGGGCGAAGCCGCTGGTAGAAACTAGTGATTATATAATATAATTCACTTATTTTCAGACAAAATCCATAATTACACGATTTCAAACATTAAAAAACAGATAACACTAAAATAATACTAATCCATTAAAAAAATAATAAATTATTAAAGAACCCGATATCACATTTTTCGTGACTGTACTAGTCACGAAAAATTTAAAAAGACATTAAAAATATTACGATTAGAAAAAATCATGGCGCACTAATAAATCGGACCAGTTTTTGCCCTATATAAACTTCATTATATATAATTCCACCATTAGTTATCAAAACAATAGCACTGAACAGCAACAGCAACAGAAGTCATGGTGACGATTCGGTACATTCTACTATATGTTTTGGTTTTGAAGGCGGTTGTTGGACTTGTTGGTAAGTATCGCCATCATATTTATTTTGTGGTAGAAAACAGAAAAGAAAGGCAGCTAATGGCAAAAGTAAACGTAACCTGCCATGTTATCTCTTCACCACCCTTGATTGACTTGTAGAGAATGCCTAAGGCATTAAGTCCGCTATTGTAGCTTTATGCATAAAAAAATAAATAAAAAACTAAACGTGTTTCACCAACCCCATCTACGAATGACGAATCAATCATATCATTATATTTATGATAGGTGAAGAGTAAGGAACCGCGAGTTGCACAAGAAATAAAATTCAATGATTACATTGTGTGCCAACCCCAAACAAATTAGGATAAGGACCAGAAATTGATGATAATGATGACTGAAGAAATGCTTGGCCACCGAAGGGTGGACACCAATTCATAAATCGAGGCATGCGTCTTGCGATATTTGTATGATTGGCTAAAAAAGAGGCAGACCAAAGAAAAGATGAATAGATGGATTGTGTGCAATATATGATATATGATTGGGAAAAGAATTCTGCCCGAGATCATGGCTCATAGTTATACGGAATGAAAAGAGGTTCTGTCAAGTTTCTCACAGATAGGCGCAACGTGGCAATAACTTCACAATGTGAGGACCAATTTCATAAAAGTTGTTATTTGAATACGATAGCCACATAAAGGTTTATTTGTCACATTGTCGAGTTGCACCGCCCTACGTAACTATATAAACTTAAATAATGAAAAAAAAGATGAAAATTAATATTTTCTACCTTTCAGTAAAGTATGTAAGCCACTTTTGCGTCTCATATCAGTGCCAGCAAGACAGTTTTACAAAATTTATAGTTATTTTCAATGCCCTCTCTGAATCACAACCAGCTTGCGTTTATGACTAAATGTATGATTGTAAATTAAACAAAAGGAGTATGTAAGGATCGTAGCAGGTGGCGTTCTGTGGTTTCTGCCTACCTAGAAAAATGGCATGAGTTGATGTACTCGTATGTTTGTCTAAGATCCCACTGCGGGAACCTGCAGTCAAGGTGCAATCCGTTACCTGTAGGTTGTCAGGTTACCTGCTAAACCTGGTAACACATGAATGGCGACTAACTAAGAGCTAGATGATGTTCCATATGCACCCACAATACAGGATCAATGCCTAGAGTTTGGCAAAGTTACAAAAAAATTGTTTGCGGCCTGATGCGGTCATGCAACCCTGCTGTAATCTATTCTACTATCAAGAATCACAATACACTAATATTCTAACGGCGAAAGTTTGTGTGTGTGTATTGTATGTTTGATATTTCTTCACGCTCAAATAGCTGGACGGATCTGAATGAAATTTGGCACAGAGATAGATTATAGTCTGGAATAGCACATAGGATACTTTTTATCCCGGGAATATATTCCCTTGGATATTTTTCGACATACATGTGGGCGAAGCCGCTGGCAGAAGCTAGTGGTTAATAAAATAACCGGTGTACCGTGTTATTTAATTATTTCACCATTAACTGCTTTGTTGATCTAACGGTCGCAGGCTCTACTTTTTCGTATAAGATCCTGGTTTCGATTGCCAGGTCAGAAAAGTGCTATGGGTTTACCCATCAGTAATTTCACAGTAGCAGCCCCGGTTCTGGACTACATTTTATGAAGGGAATATGTTCCCTCGGGAAAATTTTCGACTTTCTCGCATGCGAATCCGCTAGCGGAAGCTTTTTTTTCATAAAAATCAAATTTCAACAAAAACTTTTTATCTGCAGATTTATGCAGTGGGATCTGATACTATATGTTATAGTATAATAATGGAATGATTTTTATGAATGAATGATATCATTGAATGATGATTTGAAAAAGATTATCCGAAAGTTTACTGGTGTGTTTAAGTTCATACTTTTCAATTATGCTACATGTTGCTCTAAAAACTTTACAGGAGCTTAAATTACACAAGAAAACTGTGAATGTGTAAATGTGCATAATATGTATGTCCCCCAAAAATCTTTAAACTTACATAAAATATGTATTAATCTGTATTCTCATAATTTCCCTCTGCTAGGTAAAGATCAAATATTTTTATTGAAAATTCACTTAACATTGTTAAACTTATGTGTAAAAGCAATATGATTCAAGATTTGTTCATTTTTTTATAACAGGTGGTAACATACATGTCAAGTTGCTGTCACCGTCACAAAAACAAACTAAAACTGCTCCAGAACCAATTCCTGAAAATACGCCAACACCATGTCCAGAAACAAATCCGGAAACTAAGCCTAAACCAATTTCTGAAAATACGCAAGGACCAAATCATGAAACTACACCATCTCCAGAACAAAAGCCTGAAACTAAGCCTAAACCAAATCATGAAACTACACCATCTCCAGAACAAAAGCCCGAAACCAAGCCTAAACCAGTTTCTGAAACAACACCATGTCCGGAACAAAAGCCCGAAAATAAGCCTAAACCAATTTCTGAAACTACACCATCTCCAGAACAAAAGCCTGAAACTAAGCCTAAACCAATTTCTGAAATTACACCATCTCCAGAACAAAAGCCTGAAACTAAGCCTAAACCAAATCATGAAACCACACCATCTCCGGAACAAAAGCCCGAAACTAAGCCTAAACCAATTTCTGAAACTACACCATCTCCGGAACAAAAGCCTGAAACTAAGCCTAAACCAAATCATGAAACCACACCATCTCCGGAACAAAAGCCCGAAACTAAGCCTAAACCAATTTCTGAAACTACACCATCTCCGGAACAAAAGCCCGAAACTAAGCCTAAACCAAATCATGAAACCACACCATCTCCGGAACAAAAGCCCGAACCTAAGCCTAAACCAATTTCTGAAACTACACCATCTCCAGAACAAAAGCCTGAAACTAAACCTAAACCAAATCATGAAACTACACCATCTCCGGAACAAAAGCCCGAAACTAAGCCTAAACCAATTTCTGAAACTACACCATCTCCGGAACAAAAGCCCGAAACTAAGCCTAAACCAATTTCTGAAACTACACCATCTCCAGAACAAAAGCCCGAAACTAAGCCTAAACCAATTTCTGAAACTACACCATCTCCAGAACAAAAGCCTGAAACTAAGCCTAAACCAAATTCTGAAACTACACCATCTCCAGAACAAAAGCCTGAAACTAAGCCTAAACCAAATCATGAAACTACACCATCTCCGGAACAAAAGCCCGAAACCAAGCCTAAACCAGTTTCTGAAACTACACCATGTCCGGAACAAAAGCCCGAAACTAAGCCTAAACCAATTTCTGAAACTACACCATCTCCAGAACAAAAGCCTGAAACTAAGCCTAAACCAAATCATGAAACCACACCATCTCCGGAACAAAAGCCCGAAACTAAGCCTAAACCAATTTCTGAAACTACACCATCTCCGGAACAAAAGCCCGAAACTAAGCCTAAACCAAATCATGAAACCACACCATCTCCGGAACAAAAGCCCGAAACTAAGCCTAAACCAAATCATGAAACTACACCATCTCCGGAACAAAAGCCCGAAACTAAGCCTAAACCAATTTCTGAAACTACACCATCTCCAGAACAAAAGCCTGAAACTAAGCCTAAACCAAATCATGAAACCACACCATCTCCGGAACAAAAGCCCGAAACTAAGCCTAAACCAATTTCTGAAACTACACCATCTCCGGAACAAAAGCCCGAAACTAAGCCTAAACCAAATCATGAAACCACACCATCTCCGGAACAAAAGCCCGAACCTAAGCCTAAACCAATTTCTGAAACTACACCATCTCCAGAACAAAAGCCTGAAACTAAGCCTAAACCAAATCATGAAACTACACCATCTCCGGAACAAAAGCCCGAAACTAAGCCTAAACCAATTTCTGAAACTACACCATCTCCGGAACAAAAGAGCGAAACTAAGCCTAAACCAATTTCTGAAACTACACCATCTCCAGAACAAAAGCCCGAAACTAAGCCTAAACCAATTTCTGAAACTACACCATCTCCAGAACAAAAGCCTGAAACTAAGCCTAAACCAAATCATGAAACCACACCATCTCCGGAACAAAAGCCCGAAACTAAGCCTAAACCAATTTCTGAAACTACACCATCTCCGGAACAAAAGCCCGAAACTAAGCCTAAACCAAATCATGAAACCACACCATCTCCGGAACAAAAGCCCGAAACTAAGCCTAAACCAATTTCTGAAACTACACCATCTCCGGAACAAAAGCCCGAAACTAAGCCTAAACCAATTTCTGAAACTACACCATCTCCAGAACAAAAGCCTGAAACTAAGCCTAAACCAAATCATGAAACTACACCATCTCCGGAACAAAAGCCTGAAACTAAGCCTAAACCAAATCATGAAACCACACCATCTCCGGAACAAAAGCCCGAAACTAAGCCTAAACCAATTTCTGAAACTACACCATCTCCGGAACAAAAGCCCGAAACTAAGCCTAAACCAAATCATGAAACCACACCATCTCCGGAACAAAAGCCCGAAACTAAGCCTAAACCAATTTCTGAAACTACACCATCTCCGGAACAAAAGCCCGAAACTAAGCCTAAACCAATTTCTGAAACTACACCATCTCCAGAACAAAAGCCTGAAACTAAGCCTAAACCAAATCATGAAACTACACCATCTCCGGAACAAAAGCCTGAAACTAAGCCTAAACCAATTTCTGAAACTACACCATCTCCGGCACAAAAGCCCGAAACTAAGCCTAAACCAATTTCTGAAACTACACCATCTCCAGAACAAAAGCCTGAAACTAAGCCTAAACCAAATCATGAAACTACACCATCTCCGGAACAAAAGCCCGAAACCAAGCCCAAACCAGTTTCTGAAACTACACCATGTCCGGAACAAAAGCCCGAAACTAAGCCTAAACCAATTTCTGAAACTACACCATCTCCAGAACAAAAGCCTGAAACTAAGCCTAAACCAAATCATGAAACCACACCATCTCCGGAACAAAAGCCCGAAACTAAGCCTAAACCAATTTCTGAAACTACACCATCTCCGGAACAAAAGCCCGAAACTAAGCCTAAACCAAATCATGAAACCACACCATCTCCGGAACAAAAGCCCGAACCTAAGCCTAAACCAATTTCTGAAACTACACCATCTCCAGAACAAAAGCCTGAAACTAAGCCTAAACCAAATCATGAAACTACACCATCTCCGGAACAAAAGCCCGAAACTAAGCCTAAACCAATTTCTGAAACTACACCATGTCCGGAACAAAAGCCCGAAACTAAACCTAAACCAATTTCTGAAACTACACCATCTCCAGAACAAAAGCCCGAAACTAAGCCTAAACCAATTTCTGAAACTACACCATCTCCAGAACAAAAGCCTGAAACTAAGCCTAAACCAAATCATGAAACTACACCATCTCCGGAACAAAAGCCCGAAACTAAGCCTAAACCAATTTCTGAAAATATACCATCTCCGGAACAAAAGCCCGAAACTAAGCCTAAACCAATTTCTGAAACTACACCATCTCCGGAACAAAAGCCCGAAACTAAGCCTAAACCAATTTCTGAAACTACACCATCTCCAGAACAAAAGCCCGAAACTAAGCCTAAACCAATTTCTGAAACTACACCATCTCCAGAACAAAAGCCTGAACCTACGCCATGTTTAGGAACAAATCCTAAAACTACGCCTGATGAGTCCGAACCCAAGAAGAGAAGTCGCTATAGAAGAGTCTGCAGAGGTTTGGGAATAGATCGTGTAAGTTTTTTACCTACCTATGTTGTCAAAATTTTCAAATTAAATGTCGTCTTAAGGTGCTTTGCCAACAAAGATGTAAGGGGTGGCAGTGCGAGAACGCTAAGCGGGGCTTTGAAGTCGTTTAACTTTTTTCCACTGAAGCTGTGTGAGGGTGCAAGGTGGCGCCAGAAATGTTGTGTACTACTCGGTCTAAATAACTGTTCACCTCACTGGAATGTGACCCCATTCCCGCCTACCCGTACTGTGTCCTGCATTCACCTCGTGTGTCAATAACGAGACTTAAATGTCAGGGTGATGGTCAGGGCACCTGGGTGCACAATTATTTTAACCGCGTAGAAGCTAAGAAGTGCGAGAATGTGTAGTGGACTCTTAACAGCTGTACGCGCATAGATTCCTTGTGCTCATTCCTCACCAGCTTCCCTCGCACACAAATCTCTCGCTTTTTTTGTATTTATAAATACCTAGCTGTGTGCGCCCTTTTCCAGCAGAGCTGCGCTAAGCCATTTTTGTGATGTAGGTACAAAACGGTTTTTGGATTTTTACCTTTACTTGTATTATAAGATATTGTTTCTAACCACTATCATAGACTGAATATGTTATGGTTTTAATGTTTTTTTTTCATGCACCTGCTAATCATTGGACGAACAGCTCTGTATCATGTTGGAGATTAAGATCTAGTGCAGAGAGTAATATTTTTGGTCCACAAACAGCGTCTACAGAAACTTCACGATGATCTGCTGATTGAATAAAACCAGAAATACATAGGTGTGTGTTTTAATCAAAATGTACCTAGTAGCTACATTTATTAGTACTATAGGGCATTCCAGAGGATTGCCCAAGATTCACTACTAAGCTATACTCTGAAATACCAAAGAAATCAAAACTACAATAATATTATACGTATGGCTTAAACATAGATATTTCGCATTTTCTAGAAACAAATACATTGGACTTTTGCAAACCAATTGGCAGATGTTGAAAATAACACCGTGTAGGAAAATAAAGTACATTTGAAATAGTTCTAACAGAAATAAAAATATTGTAGATATAAATATTTCATCCACACATGTAATATTGCTATACTCACAGTAAACGGATTCTCCGTCCATGATTTGAATATCAAAAAGGTTGTTCTTAAAAAATCGTCTTGTTTTTGAAGGTTGCGTGCAGGCGTGATAGATTCCCATTATGGATACGTAACAGAAGGTAGGCCGCATCCGAAAGTAAATCTAATTTAAAAACAAATAACCCTCTGAAGAGAACATACGCGCCCTTAGGGTTCAGAAGAACGTAGTAAGTAGTTGCGCTAAATTTTACTTGCGGTTTTTTTTCAACTTGTCGCTATAGCCTTGTGTCAATCTGCTAAATGATTGCTCGTAATCACTTCCTAAAATGCTTTAATGGTAAAAAAGAGATAAGAAGGCAAGTATCAGACCAATAGTACATTCGTACTATTTTTCAATAAATCCCGGCCAAGTGCGTGTCGGACTTCGCATATTCAGGGTTCCGTACCAAACCGCAAAATCAAGTTGGTTATAATAGAAAAAATGAGGGCATTTCATAGAAAAATCTGATTTATCTATATATTGGTATTTTTTAGTAAAATATACGTAATAATAAACATTATCACCAAATTTCAAGTTCAATGGGAATTGGAAAACTTCTTCGGAACAAAATTTTGTAAAAAAGAAAGCTGACTTTGGTGGCTTCTCATTCCTTTGTTTTCCAATATTTTTAAATACAGTCTTATCTACTCAATGAGCTCTAAACAACGATACCCCACTCGATGTGGTAGGCCAAATATATTTTTCGCGCCCTCCTTTAGCTGTATGCTAGCCCTGCTTAAAAACATTTAAAATTTATTTTTTGCCAATAAAAAATAAATTTATTTAGGTCAACAAGATGCTAATACTGTGAAAATTTGAAGACTGTAACTACCAACCATTTGGCTATAAAACCTGTGAGACAGACGACGGACAGACAGAGGGACACGTGAGTGACCGCAATAGGGCTCCGTTTGGACCCTTTGGGTACGGAACCCAAAAATGGTTAGTAATTATAATCTGAGATATGCCTGCCTAATCCTTAGCTTACACTTTGTTAGCTTTGCAAATACTAGCATAAACAAAAAATGGAAATAACATAAATCTGGAAAGTATATCGAACCAACTAGCTTCAGCCAGCGGCTACGCCCGCTTGAAAAGTGTTTTCTTATCCCAAGGGAATATTATACGGGGATCAAAAGTAGACTATGTGCACTATATATTCCACTATAATCTTGCGCTGTGGCAAATTTCATACAGATTCGCACTCTAATTGCGTATCTGTTTAAACAGCACAAAGGACACTCCTTCCCTTTAATTTTAGTAACTCAACAATATTCATTGCGTGTTTATGATGCCGAGTAGACTTTTGAACATAATTGTGAATCAATGAATGCAAGGGAAACAATCCGTCTTTGGACTTAGGTACACAATAGGAATGTGAACTGAAAATTTGTTTTTGTCCGTCAAGTAGATAAAAAAAAATATTGGACACGTATTTTTTTCTTTTGACAAGTAAACATAAAGTGACGACGATAAAGTGCGTTGCAATATCTTGTGACGTCACGTTGTTAGTACACTTTATATCTGAACGTTAAGTCTCGTGGTCAGACCATACAAATAGAAGAAAAGAAAGAAAAATTGTTTATTTGCGCCAGGCACGACGCATACCATAAAAATAACAAAAAATCTTAAGTACAATCATTACAAAGTATGCGTCACGAAGACGTTAACGATTATAAAAAGAGATTCGATATGAAACGTTTTTAGCTTGGCTGGCCTACTGAAGTCTTCGCTGTAAATTCTTCGGCGTATGTCGGTAATCCTGGTTCCCCTGCGGATATCTTCATTCCCGATTCGATCACGCAAGGAAACTCCAAGCATAGCCCTCTCCAACAAAAATCTCCTCTTGGTGAAATCGGTGCATCAAATGTTTTTAAAAACTGACCTGTTTTCACAAATCATCGCATGTATAAGTGAGTTGCCGAATACACGTGTACACTGCAGCCTACAAAATCCTTCTTCAAATTCAAACTTCAGTAAAAGTATGAAACACGTTACCTACATCCATATTATGACATATTCACCCTTCAATAGAGCGAATTTCGTTTAGCCGATGAAATGAGCCGCGAGGGCAGATTGAAGTGGCTGGGAACTACATCTGAGAAAGCAAATCTCATTTACCTTTTACTACATATATCCAATAACACTTTCAGAGCACATGTCTGAAGGAAAATCTACATTAGGTCGGCCCCTATGAAGAATTTTTTACTTTGTATTTGATCCTCTTTTTCGGGCAACAGGGTGGGGATAATTTACTTTAAATATGAGCTATTTTTCGAAGATAATGGATACAAAAATTCTAAAAACTGCCCAAGTGCGAATCGGATTCGTGCACTGAGGTTGCCGTACAAACAGCTACATTCACCAAAATAATTAAATAATATTACTGAAGGCAAGAATAAACTATGATGGCATCGAACATTGCTGTAACGATAAGATAAACAGAATTAAGGGACAAAATTAACTTTGCCGTTGGAGAACTGTAGTCCCCATACATCGCCTTATGTCGCGGTCAGTTTACCAACTGCAAATAAGTTAATAATCCTTATTTTTTTGTGTAGGCACAAATTTACGGTATTCGGATTTTTTCCTTTACTTGTGCTATTAGACATTGCTTGTTGCCAAATCTCATGATTCTAGGTCAACGGGAAGTAAATACCCCGTAGATTTTGATTCCCTTGCGAGTTAAAATATGCGTCATTAACGGCTGTATCTCTTGATTGCGTTGATCTAGAAGTTTGTTTTTTTTTACAGCTGCAAGGGTTTGCAAATTTGAATAAACTATATTAATTTCAACTCGATACGTCCACGCGTTCCTGAGATAAAGACTCTTGACAGACAAACAGACGGACAACAAAGTGATTCTATAAAGGTCCCGTTTTTTCATTTTGAGGTACGATACCCTAAAAACAATTTGCTTGTTAATCTTCATTACAGAAACTTTTAAACATGTCATTATATACAGGCGGTGGAAAGTGTTATTGGTTTTTTCATCTGCCATTTCTCAGTCTGCCCTGACCTGGACCTGGAGCCTGGACCTGTGCCCGGTTTATGGTATTAGGCTGGCCTTCTTTTACATGGGTCTTTAACATAACTGGCGAAATATAGGAGTACTAAGATGCATCTCTGCTTTACTTTTAGGGCATACTGCCGTGATGTTATCTATACTAATTTTATAAAGAGGTAAAGTTTGTGTGTTTGTGACGTTGTAGGGGGTAATCTCTGGACCTACTGAACCGATTTTGAAAATTCTTTCACCAGTACAAAGTTACATTATTACTGAATGTCATGGGCTATGATTTATTTAAAAAAATTAGAGATCCGTATGAATTTTGCAATAATGTAACCCAAAGTAGCAAAATGTTGCATATAAAATTCATTATTTGGCATGCGCTGAGAAAACTATTGATGATACATAAAAAGTACATATTTATTATGTTTCATAAATAGTTGATTAAATGACATGATTAAATTACTCATTATTACCTACAAAAAAGTTTGTGAGAGAATATATCTAACTGTCATAATTAAGTTACAATAGCAGCTTTTATGTTCTAAATTTTAATTAGATCATGTATTAACAAAAATTGGTTACATTCGTATTGTAGTATTATACTTATTTAAATAAATAGTTTAACAAATTAGTAGGTAGGGAAGGATAGGTAGGGTAGGTACGGTAGGTAGGTAGGTAGGTGGTAGGAAGGTAGATGGTAGGTAGATAGGTAGGTGATAGGTAGGTAGGTAGGTGGTAGGTAGGTAGGTAAGTGGTAGGTAGGTGGTAGGTATGTAGGTAAGTGGTAGGTAGGTGGTAGGTAGGTAGCCAGTGTAGTAGGGTCAGCTAGTGTTATATAAATGTCGGGTTTCATTGTATAATATAATAGTCACAACAGATATTTGTGTCTCTTAATTTGGCTCTGCCAACCATTGCGCAAGAAACAGTTTATCATCGAGTTTAATGCATAGAGTAAGCGAGATAGGATGATGCGACAAACTTAAGCGAGTGAGAGACTTTTATACAATGCTATCTTCACCTTCAACATTGACACAAAAATAGCTACAACGCAGGGTATTGCAGCCAAGTCAGAGACACAAAGATCCGTTGTGAGAAATATGCGGACGTCAAAACAAATCACAAGCGCGCTCCCTGGTGGCGAATCAAGAACAACTACGGTTTAGCGCGCTTTATCTAACCACTTGCGTGGTGGGGACAACAGAATATGGAACTATAGTTCTGACCGCCTCTAAGCTAAGAATCGTAGAATCACCGTCGATCCGTAATATTTGTGAGCAAAGATTGTAACTGTGTCTATTTGAATAAACCCAGTGTATCGAATAATTTGTGTGATTTCTTTTTCACGATTATACCCACTTACCTGCCCACAGACGATGTCTTAACCTAAGTATATAAATACCGACTTCCTGATGGTTTCCATATATCCCTTGAGGCGACATAAATATACAGGCACTTCCTAAAACTTGCAGGATATTTGTAGAATTGAAACTGACACATAGAAAATATATTACACTTTTATTTACATACATTTTTCATTATTTATATTTACATTACATTTCACATTAATTCCCATAGTTCATACAAAATAATTACACATTCGGCACATTCTATGCGGTACAAAAATACTTTACATCTGTCATTCCGTCATTGTAAATACATACTTATTTTATTGCTATCACAGGTTTTCGTCATTGTGTTGTATTTACATAATTATTATAAGAATACATAGAGAATAAGACGTGTTTCACCGTTATTTCAGTGACGTATAAAGCTCCATACCCTGTAAGATTTTGTACCGATTGTTTACTTATTTTGCATCCCGTAACTTTTTTGATCATATAATATTTGTAATTATCAAAATGTAAGTTTTGGAACGAAGTTCTTTTACCCGGCTTGCAGTAAAAACATTATGCCACTTCTCGAGACGTTCGGTGCCGTCCGATGTAGTTCTGAAATTATCGTCATGCACTGGCCGCCAAACTTGTTTACAACATGTTCATTGAATGTGAAGGTTAAATGTGAATTTCATCTGATGGTTGAAGAAAAAGCTTGGGAACTTCATTCCTGACGGGGTCTTCCAACAGCACTTTTTTGTGAATAGTTATTTTACCGTCTCAAGTCTGAAATATATATAGTCAGAGGCCTGTGAGGTTCACAGACGCGGCTTAATTAAGTCTGACACCAGAGGTGGCCACATCCTCATACGAAAAAAAAAAAAAGACCGTCTCAAAGATGTTTTAAATATGGTAAAGGTACATAAATATAAATTCTTTAGTCTGTTTTCATGATATTGAACCATAGTTACAAAATTAATAGGTAAATATATACATGACACTGGATCACTAATTCCTGAGACTTCATAGAGCAATGGAGCTATCTTTGCCATTTATGTAAGTAACATGACAACGGGCAAATATTACTATATCTGTACTAACTGCATATAGCACAGTAAAAGTTACGTAATGGCATCAATACCCAAATAGCTTACTTGTGAACTGTCCAATAGCCGAACGGAATGTCACGAACTCAAAAATGTGAAATAATGCCCATTTACTTATGTTATGGGACAAACCTCAACTTTGAGAAGCTATTGTATTGAGAATCAGATAGTATTAGCTTACTAGTATATACAAGAAAATGGAACACCATTTTAAGATAGAACATTTCATTGTTATATATATTTAATGGCATTGATCCAAAAACTCTCTTTATAGCGGTCTAGAATTACTGACATAGCAATTGTTATTGCTAGAAATAAAAAATGGGTTTGACCACGTGATATTTTGGTAGTGCACGACAATACCAACCATTTAAGACTTTTTGAGAAGACTTTTCTGTAACTCATTAAATTTAATTGATATAGATCGGTGGAAACCAATCACACAATACAGGTAAATAACACACAGAGCAATCAAAATTATAAAAAAAAAAACAATAAAATAGAACGCAAAAAAACTGACATTTTCTGCTCAGTGGCTCGCCATCGCCATCACTGTAAGGCACTTGTCCTACCGCCGACAAGTAAGCGATTAGCTATCGACTATTTTCTCGCTGAAGAAGCGTACAAACGATCTCGTGTCAATAAAAGAGACATATATCTTGTGGAGGGCCGAGAAATAACTCGGACACTTCGACCCATTGGGATCTATTGTGGTCGAAGAGACACATATAATAATAGTTGACCGCTGGCTGATCATACTGCCGGCGAGTATTCTCTCACCCCAAGTTTGTCGCAGCGAAAAGAGCTATCAAAGTTATACTCCCTCAGCGATGCTCGCTTGCTCGCTTGGCGGTCAGACCTCCCGCCGAGAGACAAACCAGCAGTCATTTCTACCTACGGTGCGGCCGCCCCGAGCGAATGGTGCGAGAAATCGCCCGTCGCACAGTGTTTAGTTCCGATAGTTTTGTTATTAAGCGAGGCTATTAAGCGAGTGTTCTTTTGCGACGGGCTCGCTCCACTCGCTCGGGCGGTCAGTCCTGCACACGTTGCACGTTGGTTCGTTGGTTTGACGGAGTGAGTTCTGACCGCCAAGCGAGCATCGCTGAGCGAGAATTATCTTTGATAGCTCTTGTCGCTGCGACCAAGTTGTGGTTAGACAGTACTCGCCAGCATTGTGAACAGCCAGCGATCAACTATCTTACAAATATTATAAATGCGAAAGTTTTGATGGATGGATTTATGACTTTTTGATTTAATACTTAATATTTTTAGGATATATTACTCAATCAAGCCAGAAGGGCTGAACGGATCTGGATGAAATTTACACAGGGATAGATAATAGTCTGGAATAGCACATAAGCTATGTTTCGTCCCAATATAATGTTCCTTTGGGATAAGAAAACACTTTTCACGTGGACGAAGCCGCTGGCAAAAGCTACTAACTAAGTAATAAGTGTCTCTTTTATTGTCACGGAATCTGTATCTTTTGTTCGTTTCTTCAGCGAGAAAATAGTTGATAGCTAATGGCTTCGTCGCCGGCGGTGGGAAAAGTACCATAGATTGCCGCTTTGTCTAGATCCCCTGGTCTAGGTAACCTCTTCTTTAGCTACAATGGATACACACTGAATACAGCTTCTTTTTAAACTAAGGCAAATTCTTTACATAGTTACATAAGTCTACGTCATAACATGATTATTATGTTAAAGATTTGCCTTAATTTAAAGATGAGTACTTATATATTCTTGAGTCAAGGGCTATTGGATACTTCTCGATAATCACAAAATTATGTATAATGATGAAACACGTCTTAATCAATATTTATATACACACTGCATACATTGACACGTTCATTAATCATGATTTTCATTAATTTTACACAAAAAGGTACTCAGGCAATAATTAAATAATTATTTTGTACAAATAAACGTAGACACCATTTCGTGTTTTATTTTATTTTACTAATTGTTCTACCTTCTTAGATAAATACGTCTTCTGTAGAAAAACCTGGGTATCGCCGGTCCTGAAAGAAGAAATCAATATGTGAATTAAACTGTATGAGACATTGTACAGCGTGGAGAGGTCTTGTTTGCAACTCTTTTAACGATACCTAGGTTGATTGATTGACCTATGCATTGTTCGCTCGCTTTGCTCGCTTCCTTAATCCCTTTCGAACCTGTCGAGTTGCCCTAATTCCCCGAGCCCGCTTCGCTCGTTCCTGGGCTGATCATTAGTTGAAAATGTAAGAATTCTGAATATTAAAATACATTTTTATAATTATTATTTTAAACGTCGATATTTTATCCTTTCTGTATTTTATTTGAATTTTTCAAATTTTTGTTTAGAGATTTTACGTTTTATCATTCTGACTTGTTCCACATTTTTTTATCCTTTAGACATGCTTGTACCCCCGAGAAGAGATTTATGTATAGAGTTCTTGTAATTAATTGGAGCATGAACAAATAGACTGAACAAAGGTATGCCTCAATAATGCTACAAGCAGCTCATCTACGCTTTAACCACTAGGCCATTGGCGTTTTTATCTACTCAAAAAGTATTATTAACAAAAGTAATAAATAAACTATTAAAGCATACTATTACAACAATTTATTACTGTTTGATACTTTCAAATAATTATTATGACAAAAAACATTAATGTATTTTTGATTGGTTGTAATATTTACAAAACTGAACACAAGGTTATAATCAAATTATAAAAGGCAATGTACAATAAAATGCTTGTAATAGATATTATATGTTTTTTTTGCAGATTTCATTTCCAATGTATCGCTTTCAGTAACATGTTATGAAATGTTTTGAAGTTGTTATTTTTAGGGTTTCGTTCCTTAGAAGAGAAAATGGAACCAGTATAGGATCACAACGTTGTTTGTCTGTCCGTCTGTCACGACCTTTTTCTCAGGAATGCGTGGAGGTATCAAGGATCTGGAACATATGTCGATGCATGGGGACAACTGCAGTTTTCCAATGGCAAAGTTAATTTTATCCCTTAAGGTTACCCTAGTCGACGGCACGAACTATTTCGCGCGCGAGGTTAAAATGCATGCATATCTCTTTCGCACTTGTTGTCGGATGAGATATCATCCGACAACAAGTGCGAAAGAGATAGATGCTGTGATGAGCAGTAAGAAGCTAGTTCGCGTACGAATTAGCACTTTTGCAAATTTGTATCGAAATGGATGATAATTTATGACGAAAACGAGCGCGTGAAATTTTATAAACAGACCCTTTGGAGTCATGAAAATGATGTCACATATATATCATGAAAAAACGACTAAATGTATATTTTCAAAATAAAATTATTTGCATTGTTGAATTACTAATCTATCCCTGTATGGAGGCCGTTTTGCAATTTTCCTTCTTCTTATGGTATTTATGTCCGCCCAAAGATGCGTTAAAATTAGTGTTGAAATATGGAACTTTCGACGCTCATAACTTACAATTAATTAGTTTTTTTTTTGTTTCCATACAGTTCTAGATAATGATGAAAAAAATTGATATCATTTTTTATTTTGAACGTACATACATCGTCAAACAGTGGAGTAATCACCAGACTACGTTTGTATGGAAGAATGATCGACTAGTGTAACCTTAATCCAGTTTATCTTTTCGTTAGATCATTCATTTTTTATGAACTTCAGTACCATAACCTGATTATTTTGGTGAATATGAAATTGCCTATTCAAAGCCTAATTAAATTCTTCTTATACGAAATTGTAGATATCAATGTCGAAATAAGATGGTTTGTCCAACGCAAACTTTGATTAACAATACGACATTGACAAACTTTAAAGGGTGTGACAGACATGACAGTTCTCATACTAAAGCCATTGATAGACAATCTACAACATGTAGATTGTCGATAAAGATTTGTATCTGGACATCCTGTAATGTAGCAATTATCATTTCTAAATCTTAACATAAAGTATAAGACGGTAAAATTGTTCATATGTTAGTGACAGGTAGGCTTGGAATTACAAATCTGATTATGGAAAACATTTTACCGATAGTTGTCGCCACATTATCGCCGCTTGTCAAAGGCTACACTTGACTCCGAAAAATGCACGATTCCTATGGAATGACCAACGGGAGCGAAGTCACCGATAAGCTTGTTTTCAATATTTTTCCCTCTTATAAAACTAAGGGTGGGTTTCTGAATGGAATATTTGTAGTAAAGTCTGTCTCAAACCAAAACTTTTATGCCAAATTTTGGCAGGTTTTCAGTAGACCTTTTTACAAAAATATCCAACTCCTAATACTTGAATCAGAATTCGAGGGTAAGTAAACCATAAACCTAAGTATGGCCAGTGGTGTCTCATCCCATATAAAGAAACCGTGCCGACGTACTATACTGATTATACTGATAATTTTTTGTACATCGATCGCGTTCGGTTCCGTTCCACGGATATAGATGGTGATCTATCGCCGTGGAGCGGAACCGAACGCGATCGATTTACAAAAAATAATCAGATGTAAAACGCTAGTTACGTCGGCACGGTTTCTTTGTATGGGATGAGGCATCTGTATGCTAGAATTATATTATCTGTGGCATGGCCTTATGAATCTTTTAATTCGTTACAGATCCAAAACAAAGCCATTCAACTCATTGTTTACCCACGCTAACAATTTAATACAAAATGTTCCAAACACATTCAATATACCGAGAATCACTCAAGTAAAGTTATATCAGTATTGAAGAGTGCTTGAGATCACACACATCGTATTTTCAATCTTACGAAATTAGTTTTAAGGTTTAAAGTTGTGCGGGGTCGTTTGTGACGGATTTCACGCTTGTCGGCTCGGAAATGCACAAAGTTTCCTTTTGTGGCGTTTCTCATAACTTGATTTGTGACGGGGCAACCCTTCAGCCGGTTCCGGCGCGGCGCCGCTACGGCGAGACGCGTCGCTTCCGTCATAGTGCTGGCCAAGGCATAAGATGTAGCGATATTGAATTATTATATTAGGTTTATGACGCCCATAAATGCTTATAGTTTGAGAAGGGTAGAAAAAATAAACAAATATCTATTTGCAGCTAGTTATTTCCAGGAAACCCCGCACTAATCTATTCTACTATCAAAAACAAATATCATTCATGAAAATAAAGTTTAATCTAGTTTAGTTTAGCTGCAGATTTTTGCAGTGGGATCTTTGGCTATAAGTTGGTAACTCTTAAGGTATTATATAGGGCTACAGTCGACCTAGATCATTTAAGAGGTTGTAGTTTCCATCATTCCTGACTGATTTAACTATAAAATACCGTAACCCAAACTTATTTTTTTCTAGATATTGGAAAAAGAAGTTAAAAAAAACTGCCGATTTTTTGTCTATTGGCCCATTTTTTTGGGTTTTTGCCTCAAATTTATTTGTGTTTGTGATTTTTGTGTAGTATATAAGTTGCTTTATTATTCTCAACACTATAATTGCCGTTAACCGAACCAACTGGATCGTGGTAGACGAAAAATATTCGTTACGAATTTATTGGTAAATTCGTAAAAAAAATGTATTTTCAGTTGTATTTAAAATAAGTAATTAAATTCTTTATCCAATATTTTGAAAACGGTTAAGTTTGAAGTACAGACTTTCATAGTCAAATCAGTCAAGAATGATGGCAACAACAACCTTTCAAAAGATCTAGGTCGATTTAACCTGTAGGCCTGTATACCACTAGTTGCAATTTTTACTGTACTTTTTTATTATTATTTTTGATTGTCAGTTTCGAATAAATGCTGCTAGATACACGCTAGGACGTCAAGTTGCGGTCACCAATTCGATATACAATGAATCTGAATGAAACGGATGCATTGAAGTTAATTTGATAACTTGGTGAAGTTTTTTGACGTGGATGTACCAATAGAAAATATTTTATAAAACCAATACATTTCTGCGAAACTGCTATCGGTGAATCATAGTTGTTTATTGTGTACTTTTTACGTACTTCCTAGTATAAGATAATCTGACAATAAAATCTTACGTTTGAATAATTTTATTTATATTATACCTACTTCATAATTATGTTTCTAAATATTATTTCAGGAAAAGGACCTAATCCTAATGATGATGCTATACTTTAGCATCTCACATTTAAAAGTTACTTTATAAAAAACGCTCATCGCTTCTCGCTGTGTCTATCACCAAACCCTCACCCTTTCACAGAACAAGCGATGCACGTATTACAGACGTGCAAAGTTTTAAGTCAGACAAGAACTAGTGTTCATTAAGAACAAACCTAGAATTTAATTCGTGTTACAATTTAAACTGACTAAAATGCACGTAGACTAGTTAGTGCTATGTTAATTTTGGGAAAAGATAATTGTTTAAGAGATGGTACTTATGCAAAGTACTTGTTTTTTTCCTACGAATTCGCTTCGGCCTATCCTAGAGAATTCACGCAATTTTCTTTTTCAAGCTTTCCTTGAGCGAAAAAAAATTGTCATCGCATCAGGACTATTAGATACCATTTACAAAAACATAAAAAAATAATTTTACGTCTTTACAATAATGATGTTGACAATACTAATGATGTGGGACATTTTAACATACCGGTATCCACAAAGTACCCATTGAGTTGCATAATATTTCAGCCCTCAACTGTGATGAAACCTGAATCAGGTGTTTAACAATAGAATATCAATTGTTTCCTAATTACCACATACCACAGTCTACAATATCTGGTCTATCATATAAACTTATCTTGGTAGCTATATTACGCTAGATATGCTTACCTACATTTTAAGTAATAGGGTGCTTATTGACATATATCGTACACAAATCCCGAATCCGGGCTTTTTTTATCGTGTCTGCTAATAAGATGCTCAATGCGTAGAATAAGTATCTAGAGATATTCGTCTATACTTCATAGCTCAAACTTTGTCTCAATAATCTTAAACTATCTACACTTCATCGCAACAAATCAAATCTATAATTGATATACCACACTTGGCAAACAACTAATACCTATACCTTCAATTTCTTTTCATAGGGGAACCTTTACAACAAATCTCCAGAACAATGACGAAGCAAAACAATTCTTTCATAAAACTGAATACATGTCTAAGTTGTCACAGTAAAAAAGCTTATGAAACTGTCTTGAGTTGGCAACACTGGGGAAAGTTTTCAAGACGTATCCGTTTCTCCTCCCCTCAGTTAAAACAATTGTTGTCTTACAAGAAACGCTTATAAACTATCAAGAGATATTAAAACAGAATTGCAGACGAAAATATAAAAGGAGTACAGTGTGTATTAATTTAACAATACGAAATAGAAAGGGTTCAAATGTAAATGAATTAGACAAACACACAAAACAACACCCTATATTTGTGTGAGCAAACATATAAATATGCATTAGATAAATATCAGAGGTCTGGCCAGAAATGGCGGAGGCAAACTCAAATTAATTTTGTAAGTCCGAACTCTTTTATTAAATTATAAAATGGCGCAGCCCATGGACTTGTGATATGTCAATTTCATAATTAAAACGCATTTGACCGTGGAGGAAGTGCCCGAGAGATTATGAGTACCCAAATTGAATATTCCGGGTTTGAAAGTGAACCCGAAAATATAAATGAAGTCATCGAGAAATTTCGTCAAACACAATTAAAAAGGTCCGTTATGAATAATTTAAACTCACACTGTTTTGTGTTATTAATTTGATGAAGCCTTAATTTAGGCGAGTGTTTGATTGTTAAAACGTTTCTGGGTTTTATTTTTTTGTCATACATTTTAAATGAAATCAAACATTAAAATGAATAACAAATTATACAATCTTTACAACGATTTATCTCACTAATTGCGTACAAAAACGAAGCAGTTTGAATTAACTGAGTGCAAGCTGTCTACAACTATTTGTGAGGTTGCATTTCAGGAACAATGCCTTTACAAAGTAACAAACATTTCAACAGCAATGACTCAGCTACTACACATATAACTCAAACTACTTTAAACCGCTTTACAATGTTTCCTATACAAAGTTATTACAACTAACTTAAATTTAATTGATAGATACTTGACGTGTCAAAACGAAATGCCCTCAGGTCAATTCCACAGCTTATAATCTATAAGGCCCCCTACATACCACGCGAGTTAGTCAACTGGCCATGATTTGAATCAACTGACACATTCACATTGAATCAGTTTTTGTATGATTTCGGTTTACTCATTGGAGTTCCCGTTTTGAAATTATAAAGGGGTGAATCAGTGCAGGTGCATGGTGTTTAAAGCAACAAATAAATAAACTCTTATTTTTTTTACATTCCTATGTGATAACTCACTAGTGTTTTTTTTAGTCAAAACGGATTAAAACATTCTTATATTCTTTTTTTTTTCTGATAATCGGCACAGATATATACTGTATGGCTGTAAACAAAGAAAAGGAAGTTTGTGAAGGACTAATAACTGAGGGCTTAGTGTGAGTTTTGTCGCACGCTAGACCTTGTTAACGTAAACTTCAATTTGTATTGAAACTTAATATGCCACGTCTGGTGTCAGTGAGGAGAAACCTCTTTTTTGTATATAAATTGACATAAGAAATCGTATACGTTATCACGGTCGAGTACGTTAAAAAACTCGAAATAAGCACACTGTAGTTTCCGCCTACCCCCATGTGGTAAAAGACGCGAATTTAAGTATGTTAGTAAGTCTGCTTATAGTAGAATGTGTATCTTACTTATGGCCAAAATTGCAGAAACACCAATTTAATAGAAGATATTTTTGTTAATATTCCTACTCTGAGATTGTTGAAAGATTTAAAAGATATCTATTAGAACTGCCGGACCTAACTATAACCTTTAACAATCAGGTTCCTACTTTAACAATAGAAAAGTGAAAGACACTTGCTCCTTTTATCTAACAACCAATCTTAGAACTATACCCATTTACAGACAGCCTAACGCCACAGACTACTCGTACGGGGAAGTTAGCGAGGTTTCATCATCTGCCTAGCCTTTTCCCAAGTGTTTCATTTTAGGGAACTGCCTTCTGTAAATTTTGACGTTCATATAATATAATTAGTAAGTCATTTATTGAAATTAGGATAATTGTCACCCAAACTTGACTTAAGAATTTATTTTGGGGTCAGATGCCAGACTTGCCGGATGATGCAGAATACCAGAACTTTACTTATTGTGACTGCTTGTCTGACCTCTACGAGTATTTGTAGAACCGAGAAGTGTGAGGTATTCTTATCCTCTTTTACAATAAAAAAAATTGGCTTACAGACCGAATTTTGGCCACGCCTGCGGCCAATCTCAAAGGAGACTAGCCAAAGGTGCGAGAAACACAAAAACAGTCATAAAGTTATCTAACAAATCACCGAACTATTTTCGTGTATAAACAGCCTAATGTCAGACACAGATCACTCGTTCCGGCAAGTTCGCGTGCATGATCAAGTGACCTTCATAATGCCGGATCAGAAAGCCAGCACTCGTTTCCCTATTAAATTTATTTATAATTATTTTCTTTGTCCACTATTGTCGAATCAATCACGACTTTCGATATGGACAAATTCGATTGTCGTACAGTTCTTAATTTCGAGTAATATGTCGACCATTTTATTTTAATTCTCGACCCAGTTTTATTGACATTCTTTTATTTTATGTTAATTGTTTACTTTCTATGAGCAGTGGTGGCCCAGTGGTAACGGCCGCGACTTACAAGTTGTAGGTCGTGGGTTTGAACCCAGGCAGGCAGTTTACGTTGTGTAAATTATTTTCATCACCACTGCTCTCAAAACGGTGAAGGAAAATCATCGTGAGGAAACCGGAATGTCCTAGAACCAAAAACTCGAAGACATATGACCACCAACCCACACTGGGCCCGCGTGGTGGTTTACGGCCCATTCCCTCTCCCAAGAGGAGGCCTGTGTCCCAGCAGTGGGAACATTAACAGGCTGATGATGATGATGATGTTTACTTTCTTGCTTTTATCGTAAATTGTTTATCTGGTGAATATTGGACATATTTAAATATATTTTAATTTGTATTAATCTATTTTGTACAATAAATTATTTTAATGACAAATTTGTTACCATAATTAGTTGCCTGACCTTCTTCGCTTTAATATTATATAATAAGAGATATTTCTTTATATCTATTATATGAGGTGGACTTATCACTAATCTAGACAACAAAACAAGTTTTCCGGGTGCGGAAGTCAGAATATTCC
This sequence comes from Orthosia gracilis, assembly GCA_947562075.1. Lineage (NCBI taxonomy): Eukaryota > Metazoa > Arthropoda > Insecta > Lepidoptera > Noctuidae > Orthosia > Orthosia gracilis. Next base: position 35,266,493 of record OX387266.1, read on the forward strand.
AAAAATAAAAAATCATTATTATTTAATGGATTGTATTATCTTTTTAATCACAGTGTTTTTAATGTTTATGTTTTAACATTCTTGTATGTTTCATTTATATATCTTTGAGTTAAATCGACGTGACGGATCGCTTTTGTCATGCCTTACCATGAAATCGTGCAGAAGTCTGGATCACGACCAATTTGACTATGATACAGTGTAATTAAGAAAGCTATTTATATACTGCCCTACAATGCTAATTACAAAACACATTCTCCATTGTTATTCATATTATTTACGTATTAGTAGATACCTATCTACATAAAACGGCGGTGCAAACATGCGTATTATTGTGCAACGCAAAGGTAAAAAATAAAACAGATAAAAAAAAATCATTCGTTTATTATTTTTATAAATTATAAATAACATGGGCTCTAATCACAACTTCATTCACAACACTTTTATTATATAAATTCCTTTTTTTTCAGCTCTCTAATATACAATATAAATATACATGCCTATAATACCAGCAATTTTATTTTATATACATACAACAAAACTGATATCCCATTTTCCCACTACAGGTTTGGCCTAAATAATAACCCATTCCGTGGGATACAGTCAGTTGGGAACAACTCATGCAAAAAATACCCATGCAATTAAGTTAAACTACAGCAATATTTAACAAAAAAATAATTTACAATCAATATGCTATTCTCCAATTAATAGTTCTTGGTAGAATAACATATTAAATAGTTACATTTAATTGTACAAACTTGTAACACGCGATTAGAAAATGTGTAGCTTTCCTAAATTGTTAGTTTTACCTTAACGCCAGTCTTCGTTTTACAACGACATTCTCTACTTACAAAAATTAACTATTTTTACTATTTTACATAATTTCGACTTCCTGAAAAATCGCAATCATAACCTAAACAACTAAGTTTTTCAGACACCATTTGTTAGTAAACCTTTAAAATCTTTGAATAATAATTATAAAGCCAAACTAAGTATTTGTTCTAAATTTGTAATTTTTTGAAGAAATAGAGGCCTGTTTCGCTATTCCTTCTCAGAAATTGTCAAACAGGGCTCTATTTCCTGGGCATAAATGCCCAAAAAAATTGCCTTGTACGGGCAAAAAAAATGCTTTTCTAGAAATCTCGTGTTACAATTTGTACTTTAATATTAGCGCTAACTACGTATGACTAAGGGGTAATCATCGGCCGTAGGAAGCCTTGGGTCGTAGGTTACCTTGCGAGCCGGGAGGAACAAAGCCGTAGCCTGATGCTCCTACCACCACACCACTGGTCTGGGAGGGGTCACCGCTGGGGGAAGGAGGGAACAGCACTGGACCTGGAACAGTTAGACATTTTTTATTAGTGGTTGTCTTTTGGATAGATAATATTCAGGAACCTGGTGAATACCCCATTGGCAAGAGGTAAAATAAAATTAAGGACTAATACATATTTAAATATTTCTCGGTCTGGGAAAAACATACGTAAACAAAGAAAACAAAAGCTCCACAGATTTTTCAGAATTCCATATTTTAAGCTTATTTTTTCAAGAAAACATAATCTCAATCCAACCTCAACATTCAAGACATTCTCAGAATTCAACAGAAAACGAACAAAGGCACGATTCTTTTTGATCAAACCAGACGAAGAGATTATAATCAATCTGTCAGTTCAAAGATCACTAACGACCATTATAAAATTTGTCAGCGGTCTGACAAAAGTTCAATCTCTAATCGTTAATCAATTGTCAAGATTTTATCAATTAGGTAAACGTGAATTTGACAATGAAAAAAAATGGAACATTGACACTTCTATTGCTTGATAATTGAACGACAATGGCCTTTGGGCAAATAGAAGGGGGAGGCACATGCGCGCACGCAAATTCTTTGTTGATTTAAAACAATTATGCGTGAATAATTTCACTGGTTTAGTAGTTTGATAAATTTTGGTAGGTTCGATTATCAAGGAAAAGCAAAAAGTGTAATTGACTGTCGCAAAAGTAACCAGTAATAAGTAGTTACGCTTGACATTGAGATCTTGATCTTGTACATTGCCATAAGCTGGCTAATAATCTCGGTATTGTCACCATTAAAACTAAGCCTTATACACTACCAACTCTATATTTGACGCCTCCTTTACTAATGATGAACAAAAGTTCGCTGGCTGTTTCAATTACATCCGTCAAAAATTTGCAGATAACCTCGGGTTACAGATTTGAGGATTTGAAGTCACAAACTTGTCAAACAATAACAAGTTCTCTCGCTGAACTAGAATTTGACAACATTCAGCTTCAAATTCTCAATTCAGAAAAGTTAAATCGTTATATCAGCTATATGTGGAAACATTATATGCCTACTGGGTGTGACAGTATTTAAGATAAATTACAGTACAGTATTAAGGAACTTGTTTAGCACACTCACAAACTGTTAAAACACCTGAACTTAAATTATTAAGTTTTGGTCTAAAAGATCTATTCTTAGCCAGATGATTGATAGACAAAGGTGATCTTATTGGAATTGTTTAAACTTCCTATCATCTCTACGGTAAATTAGAGGTTATTGACGTTTCTATCAGACACTTCCCTTTTAAGGAAAGGCCTATGACCAACGATCGCAAGATAGATTGAAGAGATACAAAACCCGCAATCAAGTCCATTGTCGACGATTGCTTCAGTTTTTACCTCACAGATCTCAGCCAGATAAAGCAAGATAATCAAATTATACCACTAGAAACAAAGTTTCAATAAAGGCTAGATCTTAGATAAAACGACAGACTATAGTTCAAAACACTAGATAAACACCCTTTCCCTCTTAATATAGACAAAATGCTTTACAGCATTTCCATGCAGATATTATCGACCAAAGTACTCAATCAGGCATAATTCAATAAGGCGAAGCAAAATTTATTTATCCTTTGACACTGTAATGAAGATTTGCGGCCAATAATTTAATCAGTAATTGAGATATTATGCAATTACGCCGTATTATGTAAAACGAACCGGATTAAGATTGTTTTCGATTGCGATGATATTTTCACATTTCTGTTAATAATTTTATAGTTATGTGTCGTAAATATGCGTCACTTTATCATTCATATTTTTTTATCTTTGCATCAACACTTTCTTTACTGTAAAGTTAAGGCCACACAGTGAGCAAAATACACTTTATTCGCAGCCAGGATTCCTGAGTTAGTGATCACGCTTACTACCTCTCTAAACTAATATCATGAAGAGGAAAAGTTGTTTATTTGTATGTAAAATGTAAACTCTGGAAGTACTGACCGATTTAAAAGATCTTTCACTTGTAGAAGGCTAAACTATTGTTACTACTTTGGCTTGGCTTGTGGCTACTTTTTATCCAGAATCAATGCACACTTGCTATGTGATAAGGCGCAGGAACGAAACCACAGTAAAAAGCTAGTGTGGTTTATTATTCATTCCACCATAACTTAATGTTCTACCATCCAACCTACCATGCTAAACGGAACTTAGGTAGACATGAGATTATGTGCAAGGGCAAGACGATTAATTCTTGCATCCATACTACGCAAGGTACGAGTAAGTACAAATGTATAATCACAGTCATCAGACATTCGTCACCTATATTAGTTCCGCGTTTCCGCATGACTATATCATGACCTATTGTATACCTGTGTTACCATAAGTGTACTGTAAACATCAGAATATATATATACAAGTGATATTCTATCAATGAATGCGTCGCGATTGGAAAAATAACCGGCTAAGTGTGTGTCGGATTTCGCACATTTAGGGTTCCGTAATAAACCGCATATTAAGGTTGGTTGTAATAGAAAAAAAATGGGAATTCTAAAGAAAAGTCTGTTTTTATAGTCTAGTTTGATATTGGTAAAATATACGTAATAATAAACATTATCAACAAATTTGAAGGTCATTGGTCAATGGGAAATTAAAATATTCATCGGTGCAAAATTTTGTAAAAAGATATTGACTTTGGTGGCTTCTCTTTGATTTCTTTCTTCTAGATCAAAATGTTACTAATGTATAATAAACTATAATTTCAAAGGAAGTTGATGAAATTTTTTTTTTTAAATAATTTAGGAGAAATTGCAATTTTAAAAGTGTGGTATTAAGTTTTGGCCAGTGTATTTTATTCAAAGTGTTCTCGGGATTTTTGTTAAGACACTTTTAACTGACAGTCCGAAGTCTGGTATAGCGCACAGTAATAACTGCCGATAGCCACGTGCCGCGGCCAACAGCTGTGGAGGCCTTCGTTAGCCAGCTGGATCAAGGGCTTGATTTAGAAAGTGGTTTTCCTGGGTAAGCCTCGTATTGTTTGGAGGTTCCTCCCTCTGGAGCTCTGACCATCGCTAGCTTGGACTCTGCCCCCGATATCGGTGAATCGTACTTGGCTCCCTATTATATGGTATACTCAACCATAAGCGGTGTGGGTATTTGCTGTCTCTACCAACCAATTCGATTATTACAGCCGTAATGTTATTTTTCTGATTTAAACAAACAGTTTTTTAGAAACATAAAAACATACTCTTATTGTTCGATATATTTTTTGCTAAAATAAGGAAACATTAACAATAATTTCGTCACATCCGTCTGTAATATCCTCCATTACAGCCTCACTCACTGGTTTTTTTTTTTATTTATTTCCTCATACCAAACGTACAACTGTCATCATCATGTAATTCAATAACATTAATGGCATGCTAGCTTATTTACATTAATTTATCGCTAAGAGATTAATGATTTCAACTATTAATGAGTTCATCGATCTAAATTAATTCATTAGTGTTGTATTTTTTTCATAATGTTTATTTATATACAAAGCCACGCTAGCTTTGCTATTGATTACTATTGATTCAGAATCTTTAAAAGAAACCCTTGGATACTTGCTACCTATTTCCAATCTATCTTGCTATGTGTATATTGTCCTGCTGCAGGGCAGTCACTCTCCTCACAGTTCTGGTTTCTACTGTAGCGGGCCAGTCTTTTCGTTAGTACTTAAGAATCGAATTCCTCGCGCCATCTTTGTCTGAGTCCACGACGATTTAATGGGATCTATTCGGTGTTTCTTAGCAATGTAATTACCTAGAAACTAAATCCACCTACTACTTATTTAATCTGATTAACAGTTGAGCAACCCATAAAACTACACCAGCCGAAAATAATTACGATATAAACTTAGATAATTACGCATACCAAAAGAAATCCTTTCAAATTAAAAGTCCTTGATAGAGTTGCTAATTAGTGAACAATAAATAAGTCCAAATACGTCTTAACATGCAATTATTACACAATTGATTTTAAATGTAAATCAGTAGCACGATAAGCTTTCGTTAACCTTTGGGTAACTACTAATTATTTGTTAACTTAATTATAAAGGATTGAATGATAGTCTATGATAAATAAGATATAACTGATAGTGTCTGACCGGAGTTTCGGTTTCGGCCAGATTCGGCGAAAAGAACTAATTTCGGTCGCAGTTTTGGTTTCGGTCTAAAAGTAGACGGATATTTGGCTTAAATAAAACTTGAGTTCCTGAGCAGACGGATATATAACTACAACTAACTTTCTCATTCGTCTATGGGTGTCATCGTTACTGGGTTCGATCTCCAGAGCCGAATAATTGTTAGGAGCAGCTTTTTTTGAGAAATCGGTCGTAGACCCATTGTAAAAGTTGTTCATAGTTCCGAGTATGATGATTAAGAGGTTTTCAGTAATTTAGTTATAATATCAACTTGTTAATATCTAACTATGTAAGTTTTAGTTTCGGTTTAAGCCGAAACTATAAGAGAAGCCAAATATTCGGTTACAGTTTCGGCTTCGGCTCAAAACTTTTCGGCCGATCACTAGTAACTTACATAATGGGAGTCGTAAACGGGACTATTATGCCATTATGTGGCTATTCAAGGATAAGTCGAATTGTAGATCAAATAATTAACTATAGTTTTTGCTGTATTAGGACATAATTTATGTAAAGCGGTTGTTTGTTTGTAAGATAAAACATTATGTTTGTGTATAAAGCATTATGTGGCAGAATATTATGTAGAATTGATATAAATAATTTTTGAGAGCATCTACCATTTATTGCTTTTGATATTGCAAGTTTAATCCAATCATTTTTATAGCAATACTAGCTCTTCCAGAGGCTTCGCTCTCGTTTCTTACAAAAAAACGTGCATCTAACCGGAATGAAAAGTAGTTTAAGGTAGTCAGCTATATTTTTCTAACCGTAAAAAAAAACTTGATTGAATACGGCATCCAGAAATTTCCTCCAACTAACAAACAATATTTTTTTTCTCTTTGTATGTATATTTGTTTAGATTGCTGTCGGATATTTCCTTTTGATAAGTTCAGAAAGCAGATATTTTCACTTTCAATAGTTTTACATTCGTTAACGTCTGTGTTTTTCTATATGTCGTATGCCAACCGTCGAATTGGACCAATCGAGATCAGCCTGGACATATCACGATGTGCACTCGTGATTTGGCAAATTATATCATAATGTGCCCAACATAAAGTTAGGCAGATCGAGATATGGCTGGGCGCACCGTAATGTAGTTCCGTTTTGCGACGCTCTGGTGGCGGTGGTCACTCTACAGGCTCTATTTATCTAAGCATGGATGGGTAAATCATTATTAACTAAACGTCATTTTATTTGCTAATAAAATAATTATTATTTACCGTTCATTTTATTTATTCGTACTTTGTTAACCACACAGACTCTTTTGATCCATGCATCCTGGGCCAATATCGTCAAATGAAAAAAATGGCTGGTATTAGACATGCAAATCAAGAAAGCCCACCGTGATGCGCCCAGGCAGATCTCGATCGAGCCAATTCAACGATTGGCCTACAACATAAATCGATTGGCATACCAACTTCAGATTGCAACTGTACCCATAGTTATTTTTTAAGAGATTTGTAACCTTTATTGCGTAGTATATTCTATTCTAATCTACATATTACAAAGAAGCAAATATCAAGTATAACGGATTAGTTTAAAATAATTTAATCTATTCACATACGCAATTAGCAATACGGAAGTAAGACTTCGTAATTAAATATATACACTATAAAAGCCTTATTAAAGTATTAAGTGTTAATAATACCAATATTTATTGCGAATAACTTTAGTCATAAACGTCTTTATTGACTGGTAATATTCTAGAGTTACGTCTCTGTAAAAAGACTTCTGAGATGTCTTAATAAATACATACCTACTAATTAGGTACTTATATCGTCTAAAACCAGTTATGATTAAGTCTATTAACATCAACATGGTTCAAATACAGACTTCGGGCTCTAAATGGCTAACGAGGCAGCAATCCCACCCCACTATTGCCAAACTACTGCAACGCCTGAAAGCCAGAACCAACAGTGGCGACCACCAGAAAAACGCCGAGGCAATGAAACTCGACGAAGGCCCGGAGAATTAATTTAATTGTCCTGGATCCCGCAATGAAGTCAATCAGAAAAGAATAACGGAGGAGTAAGAAAAAATACAAATTTCCACTTCCACCACCATACCAAGCAGGGGGCAGAACAAACAAGGCGAATATGCACAAACGGTCGTTAACGACAACGAGGCAGTCAACTAGGGGCTAACGAGGCAGTCAACTTAGATTCTATTACGTCAAAATCAACCGGCGCTTAATAAAAAACTTAATCACTCCTTAATAATTACATCTACTTATCGCCCACGCATTTCATAATCTATTATTACTAAATTAGGTCCCCTAAAAAAACGATTAAAAATCACAATGATTGGCCCCAATTGGACCCCACGGCTATTTCAGTGGCCCACATAGGTCCACGCAATAGATGATTGTATACATTATTATAATAATATAACTAAGGCATAATTAATAGTATGGTTATGGCGAGACAATATTGTGATGAAATAATCAACTGTTAATGGGGACACGGTTTTTGGAAAAGAACTAATGTTGTTTTTCTCTGTAGTTTCCTAGGTCTTGGATATAGGTGTAGGTATCGTTCTTCCTACTAATATTATGAATGTGCAAGTCTATATGTTTAGATGGATGGCTAAACGGATTTGGATATTTGGAACACAAGTAGACCATAGCCGAAATTCGAAAATTATTTATATATAATATGTTACCGCGATTCACGTGGTAAAAGTTATTCTTAAGGCAAAATCTAGAAGACATTATATCTCCAAAATGGGAAACGGATAGGAGTAGTGAATTTATTGGTACATAAGATATATTGGCATACAGTTGTACTGCTGGGTAATTCTGCAGAAATATACAAGTCTACAAAACTTCTGAACACTTCCTTTCCGTTCTAGTAAATTTAACATTAATTTTCGAAATTAATTGTTTTCGTTCTATATTGGTATATTGGTATATTATTCTATATTGGTACTACTCTAGTTTTGAGAAGCAGTAATCATTTTTTTCAGTTTTTCCGAAGTCAATACCTCATGTGTACCTACTGTTATCGTCTCGTATAAAGCGACTTGACCATAGATACGTGTCTCTATTGACGCATTGTTCACAGCTAATTAAAAACGAATTATTGAAAGTACAATAATTATGCTAAAACTAAGGTCACCAAAAATTTTATATGCAACTGAAATTCATACTTGGCCTCTTTTTAAATCAGATATACCGACATTATTATCATAATCAATTAAAATTACACACATACGTCTCTTTCCCTCTCTTCTCATATCCTGTTGCCTAACTTATGTGTTGGAGTCGTTGATGTTGGTAAACAGGATGTAGAATAATTATTTTAAAACCCCCCACATAAAACTTCTTACACGGTTTAGGAAGAGACCAGACCTTCTTAAGAGCCATTTCATCATTCATTTTCGACCCAGTCCTATTTACACGTTGAAAAGCGAAGATTCTGAGAGTTTATTCATTTGTTTTGAGAGCATGATCTTTAAGAATGGTATAAGGTAAACGGAATGTGTGTCTATTTCATACCCATAAGTGGCACAAAATAAACACATAAAATACAAAAAATCTAGAATCTTCCTAATCATCATTATTACTTGGGGTCGGTGCAACACTTATTCTTTATCCATTCCGTCCTGTCAACCGTCATGCTATCACTAAGTCCCTAGTCTATCACTCCTCTTTCGATCACTGATATAGATATTAGTAATCGAAGCACTCCTCACATATTGCATCCATCTGTTTCCTGGCCTTCCTCTCCCTCTTTTACTAGATTTTTTCTACTACCTACCTATTATCGTATAAAATGCTTCTATAAGAAATAAAACACTACATTACAAGTAGATTTCCCCAAGGATCGTTATTAGGGCCTCTTTTATTTAATATCTTCGTAAATGACATTGCCTCTTGTTTTCATAATTCTAAAATTTTATTGTATGCGGACGATATGAAAATTCTGAGTCAAGTGTCAACCATTGAGGATGCACACCTATTGCAGAAGGATCTGGACCGGTTCCATGATTACTGCAATATTAATAGGTTGGATTTAAATATCTCAAAATATTATGTATGTAGGTACATTTACTCGTAAGCCAAACCCTATCAAGTATGATTACAAATTTTCGAATACCTCAATTGCCAGAGTCAACGACATCAAGGATCTTGGGGTAATTTTTGACTCAAAGCTTTTATTTGATGCGCACATTGACTATGTAGTCAACAAGGCTTCTAAAGCGTTAGGTTTTATTTTTAGGGTCTCTGCTGAGTTTAAGAATGTCAAAACCATGAAAATTTTATACTGTGCTTTTGTCCGTAGCCATCTCGAATATGCTTCACAAATTTGGAATCCAAATTACAATGTTTATATAAACCGCCTTGAAAGCATACAAAGGCGATTTTTAAGGTACACTCAATATCGTTCAAATTGTTATCTTCCTAACTATACTAGTCGGTGTAAGAAATTTCATATTCTTCCCTTACACGAGCGAAGAAACATTGCTGATCTTGCTTTCCTATTTAATATAATGAACGGATCTACTGACGTCCCTGAGCTGGTGGCCAAGATTGGACTTCGTGTACCGTCTGTGTTTCTACGAAGACCTCATTTACTTCATGTACCTATTGTCAAAACTATTTACAGACAAAATTCATATATTTTAAGAGTGTGCCGAATGTTCAATATGGTGTGCCGTGATGTTGAGCTTGATCTATTTACAAATAGTGTCCAGAAACTTAAAAAAAATGTTAAATAACTTTTTCTTTGAAGTGTAACAAATTTGTTGTGAAATGTATTTTTGTTTAATCCCTTATAATGCTTCTTTCCGTGTTTATCTCTCACGTTGTCAATGCCGTCTTCTCAATTTTATACATAAGTTTATATAAGTGGAAACTTGTAATTGGCCTTCTTCTACATGTTACTCCTGACTACTTGTATATATTAGCTGTAAGTTTTCTTAAAATTAATAAAATAAAATAAAATAGATATAGTTAAGGAATAGGTATATAATAGGTTATTAAACTCAACTTCAACAGCTGATTCATTTGCACCTACAATTTACACAATAATGTATGTAGCTGGGTTTAATTTACTTCCGAGATACATACCTAATGATAAATGTTATTGTCTTTCTATTGTACTCACAACACGCGACATAAACGTTCGTTGCGAAATGTTTGTCCTTAGAAGCTTAGGTACGGTTGTTAAGTAGGATGTCAAGTTCTGATGCTAAATAGCTCGTGTATTACAAATGGTTGTGAGTCATTGTTGCATTTGTGTGGTTACAAAAAATACTTATCTTTTCTTCTCGAAGTATGTTCAACCAAACGAAATTAGGAGTTTTTGTAGGTCATTCTTGTCATATTAGCTGAAAGACGCCCACAGCTGGACTTAGACTTCCCCAAGCGTCAACTCTTAGGCCCGTCTTGTACTGTGCTGTGTTTCTTGTATCCAGCGGGTTACTGGATTCTATTTCACTAAGTAGCCAGATTACCTAATGCTAATTCTGAATTACAGTTTCCACAAACATCATCACAAATAAAAACAACTGCTTTCAAAAGTAGGTAAATACGAACAAAAGTACTGCGAATAAATATCTATTCGGCAAATACATATAGTGTTTATTTTATTTTTTTACTATTACAGACAATTATCACGAAAAACATGTATCTTAATTGTTAATTACAGCGAAAAAACTAAGCACGCGTAAAATCTATAACATCTAAAAAACTTCACGCAACGAGTATCATGCTCCAATTGCAAAACGATGCACCGCCATGACATTGAAACAACGAAACAGACCGCGTGAACGTATATTAGCAAATGCTAAGCAAATCGTGACTGTAACACGAAACAATTAAACTAACCACACTTACATGATATTATCTACTTTATTTTCAAATGAATTTTAATTAAAATTCTAAACGAAACCGCGTTCTAGTACGGGATGATGGTAATCGATGTTATTGATGAGGATTTGAAGGAAATCTGCCTTTGAAACGCTGATATGTAGTGTGTGATGTGTAACGCATTCCAATTTCAAATCTATAGGCCCATCTCTAATTTCTATGATTGAGGTTAGAAAATAGAGATGGACCGACAGAAGCTGACTGAAGTGGCCGGGGTAGGCAAGATGCAAAAGGCAGACGAAGACCGACTGTTTCACTATTTGGTTAGGGCAAAAATGGAATGTTTCAGGTTTAGTTGGCCTATATACCTAACACAACGCAAAGCAAGGAATAAAAATAAGAAGAGAAACTGGGGGAGAAAAACATAACATCTAAATAAGTAGTTGGTATTGTTAGCAAGTTTGCAAAATGACTTTCATTTTAGCATTGCATGATTTTAAGTATTCGTTCAATTTGAATATGAACTTTTCAACACCTCTACTGAAATAAATGAGATGTCCAAAACTGATCTCTTTACGAGCCTTCTGATATTTATAGAATTATTTGTGTGATATCACACAGTAAATTCCAAAAGTTACCTATTACTTTTACGTTACCAATCGACATTTTCACGCAATCGTATAAAATATGTAAACAAATCGACAAATACTTTACAAAATGTTAATTTTATGTTTTAAACGTGATTAGTTTATTAAATCTAGTCTATTCGCATGTATTTAGAGAAAAAAGTTTACAGAACACTCAGACACGGCTCGGTCATTATCGATAATAGGTCCCTATTCGCGTGTGTCAGTGTCCATTAACGGGTTACTAGTGAGGCTTTATGGATTCCTGGTACTTCTACCAATGAAGCCCCTTTAGTTGCAATAAATGTTACTGCGTAGATAGCATTTATGGGGTTGTTTTAATGATGAAAACTGAAATCTCAGTAAGGAAGAGAAATGTGGGTGACTCTGCCTAACTATTTGTGGAATGCCAGCGTCAAACCTGGTGTTTAAGAAGTGTAGTCGAAATAATAGTAGTTTATGCAATGGTCATATAATGGGGGTTATTAAAACACGAGCGTGGGTTCAATTCGGCTTCGCCTCATTTGATAATAATAACACGCGAGTGTTTTAATACCCAATTATATGCCGTTGCATACACTATTTTATCTTCACTCATACATTTGGAATAAAAACAAAAAGTGCAAACGGAAAAATATGTGATATGGCGGGCAATTCAAATTCTCATCAGCGCGCGCCAATAAATTAAAAAGTAAAAGTGTGCTATATAAATTAAAAAGTTATTTTATGATGCAGTTGTTTAAAAATCGAAGGAAAATGCTGCACTGTAATGGTTGTTTTTTTTAATTTTATCTATCCACGGAACATTACGTTGTGAGTGTAGATAAAAGTTATTTAATTAATTCCAATAAAGAACAACCAGCGTCATCCATGGGGTACTTACTCCTAATGCAATTAAAATACCGTAGAAAAAGGGGTAGTCAGTAGAACTAATCTACATCTCATCATCTTTTCTACATTATTATTGACACCAAAGATTTCTCATTTACTACTGTTTTCTAACAAATAATATTTTAACTAAAAACAAATTAAATCAAAGCTACCAAAACAGCCACCGAAAATCATACAACCAAAAACTTAATTTATTTAGGAGCAACACAAGCTGTAGCCAAAATTAATTCCAATCGAGGGATGCGTATTGTCAAACGCTGGTTTGCAACATGTCCTCGGTTTTTGCTCGACGAAGCATGATTCTGTCATTAGGACCCTTCTAAGAGCGTGTCACACTGCAAGCTGCGGTTACGCACGTTAAAATTGAACGGAAAATATGCCATGGCTAGATGATCAACAAGAGCATGTATGGCTTAATTTGTGTTATAATGGACAAGTGGTGTTAAATTGCTGGCTTATTAGCTTCGTCTTGAGCTATTGGCGCGGAAAATTGGTGTGGACGTGTCTATAGCCAAATTATGGTTGAATTTTAATAATCTGTTAATTTGCATACAATAAATTCTCAGGTTTTCGCTGGGTTAGAACCACGACAGCACTCTTGCTTATCCCTCTTCACTCATGCAAAAAGACAACATAATTATAATTTGATTGTTGTTGAAACAAAATCATCGAACCATGTTTTTCGATTTGTTTTGTTGTTATTTAGTTCAAGTTTAAGACAATTGGACCAAAATTCATTAGAACTACTAAGTTCTGACTCAGAGATCAATGGAGACCTATACGTGCTAGTATTATCTGTGCCCATACTATACCCCAATGTTAAAAATGTCCTAACCTACACAATACTACAAATAACGCGACACCATGCACAAAACATTTCTAATTTCATGTAAGTTTTATACCCAAACACTTAGCACATTAGCGTTACATTTACCTATTAACGTTAAACAACACTTTGTTTCAAAGTTTAACATCAAACACATTGTGACAACGGTATGTGTCGTTGTTTCTAACACAAACAGGTTAAATCATGTATGTTACACAGTTGGGATCAAGGCCCGAGTTTGTGCAATATTTCATGTCATTTACATAACTTCTGTGACTTCTAAACTTCACACGAATCAAGTATCCAACCCGTAACTAATGCTAAAATAAACAATATCGTTAAACTTTTAACTAATTGTCGTGCAACTTAACACTGCAATGTTAAAAATCTAATTAGCAAGATGAAATATTACCAAGAGAAAAAAAGTCAAAGACAATGCAAAAATTATGAGTTTGTCGGTCGTTAAACTCGTTCACAATTAGGTACGATCCCGCGCTTTTCCACACAGATAATGAAATATCACTGAGAATAAAAGTAACATGAACTTTTTGGAATGAATTTTAAAAAGAAAAAGAAAAATAAAAGCAAAGTCTCTTTTAAAAGAAGAGTTCGTGATCTCTATTTGAGTCAGACTAAATAGCTCTCATCTAGAGTCAGAAGTTTAGTCATAATAATTAATAACAGATTTATCGTTTTTTATTTTTTATTTTTATTGGTATTTATTAGTTTATTTTATTTGTATATGTGTATTATTAATATTTATGTATTAATTTATTTGTATATGTGTATTACTAATATTTTTGTACCCATTCCACAAAGTTGTCCTTTTTAACCCAATGGTTGACTGGTAGAGAATGCCTTGTGGCATTAAGTCCGCCTATGTACCACTATTGTACATGAAGTTTAAATAAATAAATAAAAAGAATTGTTTTTTTTTAATTTAGTGTTTTATCATAGTCATATACATCCCGACTTCGCCTACTGCTGAGCATACGCCTCTCTCTTCTTTTACCAAACTCCACGTTCCTGTGCCTGCCTCATCCAGGTCCTACCCACAATCACAACAATGTCATCTGCCCATTACTATCATAGATCCATGAGTCATATTAATATGATAATGTAATATAGACATATGAATCATATCGTCTTTGATAAAAGATTTTTGTCATTTTTTGTTAGATAGGATCATAAAAATAGGAGTAGGACGGAACTATACAAAACAAATAACTCTTCCACTATTCCACTGTATCACCATTATTGTTTTAACAAGTCATGGTATAATTGAATCTTGCTTTATTGAATTTTCACGTTTATTTTCATAATCCGCTCATAAAATAATATGATTTTGCCTTTTTTGTTTTGCTACTGCCATATTCTAAATTCTAAGGCAATTAATTACTCTGACGGTTTTGTCAATGGAATAAAATAAGTACAAAGAAATTTTGGCGTAGTTAACACAATATGCGGATGTGGAATTCTAAAATGATTGTTGGGAACACTGCCAAGCAATAGTAGTAACACAACTATCTTGTCCTCATTTGCAAGCAAATATGATAAAAAATAGGATCAAATAACTATGATAATGTACACAGATATGATTCTAGAGGTCATATTTAGGATAAGAGATAGGATCCTATGTATAATCCTAGATATATGATAGTGTAATACCCACCAGTAGCAAATTACTAATAAAGTGTTAAGCGTTCTAAAATTGAAAATGATAGACGTAATAAAAGAACAAATATTGAGGCTTGGATTGCTGAAGTGGTATTTTGTACGGCATTATGAATTTCTTTCAATACAACGGTGACAAGATGCCCTTGTAAAATATAGACTGGCCACAAAAAGTATTTATCGGCTATTATGCATGGTTCACTACCGTCTGGTCTATTGTCCATATTTATTCACAGCCAAATAATTATTGGCTGAACCAAATTGATATTGAAACCATCTTAATTAAGAAATCAATCTAACAGTGTAACAAAGTTTCTATTTGTTTATAACCAGAAAACCTTCTTACAATGAAAGCGAAGTTTGCAAGTTCAATATTGAATACAAACAAATGTACTTGTATAGATACTTTATTTAATAAGGGCCCGCGTACCTCAGGCATTGGGTTGGCCCTTCAAACAGTTCCAATCAAGACAAATTCTATGAAAATAAGCGTTCTAGGGGTAAGTTTACAGCAGATAATTGAACCAAAATAAAGTTATCGAGTAGCCTTCTTGGAAGGGATAATCTTCAATGTAAACCTATTTTAAGAGCCATTGAACCTTTATTGTTGAAAATATTCTGAGAAGTAGAAAAACCAATTTAAAAGCCGAAAAACAATCGATATGTTTGTAAAAGAAAACCTCCTACAAATCCTTTAAATTTGCTCAATATAGAAAGTTCTCTTATCCAAATCCAGTAGATTTTCTCTTGACGAACCAAATCTCTCTCTTGCTTCAATTTACGCAGACCCCTCTCGATGTCTTACACTGAATAAAACCGAGATAACTTACATAACAAAATGCAAATAGACCAACAACTGTGGTTTGTTGAACTGAGAAAAGGACCCGCCATTTAATTGTGTTTAATTTCCATACAGCAAGCCTTGTTTCAATCTACAAAGGTTCCGTAAGAGCGAAACTTTGTTCGCTCATTCCAATTTGTTTTATTGCACACAGCTTTTACAAGTACTTGCTGCAATGTAAATAAACTACGGATAAAAAGACCAGAGTATTTTAGGTACAAACTTTCCGGAACTGTGTTCTGCGAGCGCCATTTATATTTTTTTCGCCAGCCGTGTTATGCGGTAATAATAGGTATGGCTTGTACTTAATGCTTCCATGTCCCAGAATATAGGTGTGTCCATTAATCAAAGTGTATTGGATTGAATGGATAATTAATTATAGGTATAAGCTTAAAATCCGAGCATTGGCAGCATTAAACGCTTAATCTACTTCCTGCATGATTTTAGGGCGCGAGGCGGTCTCGTAATTTTAATTACGTGATAAAAGCTGCGATTCGTGTTACAATATATGTTTAAATGCCCGTTTTCTTCCTACCGCAAAGGAATTCAATTTTCGTAATGCAGCTACATCGATTTACTAATCGTGAATCTGTTAAACTGAGACAAACGACATGAAAACAAAACACCACGGGGGGTTTATTAAACGACAAAGGACATTAGCCATAGTGCAAAAGGACCTTGTACTGACAACAACAAAAGCGTTTACCACGACGATTGTTATATCAGTTACATGCAATTAATTATAGTACAGTCGTCCACAGTCGTACTTCCTCTATTTCATCGCTACGGACATTAGTGAGTGCCGCACCTTAGGGAATTGCTGGTTGAGTAACTAGAAAAACGTCATTATGGTGCTATTTCACCAATAACTAGTAACTTGACTCCATGAGCAAGATCTAGTGCAAGAACCGTCACATCATGATCAAATCATAAACTGCTAACCAGTGGTTTGGTACCCGACAGTTTTGTAGCTCATTTCCGTCTTACTAATAGTTACTTATTTAATGAAAATGGTGTAACTATGAAATCGGAAACTAATTAGTCATTCGGGCGTTCGAGACTGTGTGAAAAACGCGATTTTAGGTTAGTTTTCTTCGTTTGCAAAATAGTAAACTGTCTAGTTTGCGTACGGCATCCGTACTTGCAAAGAATGAATATTAAACGTGCACTTAACTGCCAAAAAATATACGCAATATGGACTTTTCGTAATTCAAACGCGATATATATCTACAAGAGCGAGTTACTTATCAACCATGTCCGTTTTTGACTAACATTGTGAAATGTTTTGACCAAGCACAAGTTGATTGAATAAATCTCAGAGCTGATAAAATTACGATGACTGATTGCGATACCGGTATAATTATTCAGCAATCGTTTGAATGAAGGAATGTTATTTGCATAGTTGTATAGAAAATTGAGAAAATGGGTGATAGCGTGTCTATAGATTTAATGGTATTTGACTGTATGCTGGACAAATCGATTGAAAGTGTGATGTATCGTATTGTTATTGTTAGTAAGTGGTTCATTGAATAACTTTCCTTTGCAACAGAAGCCACACACAAACGCTTTTTTAAATATTGTTTATTTACACTACCTTCAAAATCATCATGGTCGTACTGTTTAAGGTACCTTAAACAGTACGAGCCTTTGTGCCTATTGACCTTGTTTGTTGTGTCTCCTGCTTGATAATAATATGAAGGGAAGTGGAAATTCTGTTTTTTTATCCTACTCCTCTTTATTATTTACTGGTTAATTTCGTTGCGGGATCCAAGACAGGTAAATTCATTCTCCGGGACTTTGTCGAGTTTCATTGCCTCGGCGCTTTCTACTGTTGATTCTGGCTTTCAGAAGTTGCAGTGGTTTGGGAATAGTGCGACCGGATTGTCCCAATTTTTTTTCACTTTTAAGTTCATTTACCAACGCCATACTTAAGTTTTGTAAAACAAGGCCAATACATCAAATTGGACAATTATACCGCATTTTTGTACAAAAACGAACCATTTTTCGAACGGGTAACATCAGCAGCCGTAGACGGCATGGGCTGACTTAACTTGGTTTCGCAACTCTAAGATAACCATCGGACTACAATGTTCTTCACATAACCTTGGGACGCAGGTTCTGTCTCTGTCTTAATAAACAATTAAACATTAGGGCAACGTTTGACATTGTTTTAATACCCAAAACAGTTGACATTTTTAATTGCTTTGAGGTTATTTAAGTACTTATATGGCTTGGGAATTATTAATGTTTGGCTTGTTCTAATGTTTTATGTATGACATTGAAAACTAGGGTATTACAATAGTAAACTCATGGTAATTTTTCTTCCTCAATTTAATAGTCAATTGCATTTTTCCCTCAATTATACAGGTGCAGGCGCAAAAAAATCAAATATCTAATAACTTTAAACGAACAATTCTTATCAAAATTCAAGTTATATATATATATATATATATTTAATCTTAATTCTCGGAAACGGCTCCAACGATTTTCATGAAATTTAGTCTGCAGGAGGTTTCGGGGGCGATAATCGATCTAGCTTGGTTTCATTTTTAGAAAACGTCATTTTCTCTATTTTCACCCGAGCAGAGCTCCGTCGCCCAGGTATTATACCTTAATTGTTATGACAAAATAATTATGATACTTGTATCTATGTACAAAGCAAAGTAAATAAATAATCATGCAGAACAAAATACCTATTTGCTATTTAATTTGCATTTACATGCATAGGCAGAATTACAGCAACAAACCCTGACGGATTGAGCAGTAGGTATTATAATTAGTGCCAAAGCACAGTGACTTTGAAACCACATGATTGTGTTGTGAATAAATTGCGTTTAACAAGCGTACTATAATAGAGACAAGTTTAACTAAGTCTTCTAGTGCATGCTAAAACATACAAGCCTTCTTTTCTACATTGGAAATTTATTATTAAATAATACAATTTGAACATTATAATTAAATTGTTAATGCACAAGAATATAGATGAGCAAATGCGTCTGAGCTAGGCCGGATATTAGTAGGCATCTACTTAAAGACCAGCTCACCATGCAACTATAATTTCTAACCATTCAATATGATCCTGAAGGCATGCAAGGTAGATTAAAAAGTGGCTAAGGTAAATAGTGAAATACTTAAGAAAATAGTGAATACTGAAAAGGCTACTTAGAAGTAGCCTTTTCAGTATTCACTATTTTCTTCACTTTTTTCTATTTTCTTTTGCCTAGAGGCAAGCGTGTTCCATCATCGACCACATCATTGCTTACAATTAGGTGAGGTAAGGTTAGGTTAGGAGACTAAACGTGAGGCTGTCAAAAATAATGAAAAATGGATGCGCAAGTCGGAGAACTAGGTATTGTGGGGCCACTTAGCAGAGCTATAATGTGCGCAGTGATCTAAGATAGGGCGAGTTGAAATCACAGACATAAATCTAACGAGATAACGCACGTCCCATCTGTATGAAAACTAAGCGTGCCACTTTTTCACACACAATTTAAGAACAAATTTACTTATCGATGAAAGAAAATATTTCCATTGCCTGAGCCAAAATTTTTCTGTACAGTTTTTACAATTCAATATGGCATAATTAGGCATTTTTATAGATTTTTGTGGATGTCCGGTGTAGATAATACTAAATGAAACAGCTCAAAGTACGATCATTGCTCGTAATTTTACTCCCTTTTTTGATACGATACAATCGCGTCATCTAGTTAGATTTATATATGTGGTTGAAAGATTGACTGATATTTAAGCGCAATATCCATGCAATTACCAATAGATATTAAGAAGGCATGCTATAATAAAAGTTTAAAAAACCTTGGATTCCCTTACCGGGGTTAGCCCTGGGGTCTCTCGCGGCAGCCGCGAAGTTATTGTAAGTTGGGCCTCCGAAGCTAGTTCCGAAGTCGGAGAAGTCGACATCGTATCCGAACTGAGCTGATGTCAGCACTATGCACGCGCACACGACTAGGGCCTGGGGACAAAAGGAAATACATATTTAGTACATAGGAAAACAATATACAATTCTGAACGCTTATAAAATATCAGTAACAGAATCTTGAATTCATCATCACTAGGTAGGTACAGGACCCGTCTCTATCACCTCGCGTGAAACATCAATTGGTGATTTAAAAACGGTTGTTATTAGACTTCAAGAGTATGCTGTTGCCCGTTCTGTTACTACTATAATATCTATTTATACCATTCCCCCTCTAAAAAGCTTATTTTATTCACTGAAAATAGTGAATAAAAAGCACTTTTTATCACTGTTTTGGTGTTTGAATTTAGAACACACCAATATATATTTGATCTCCATCTCAATGCAATACAACCTACTTTGGCATAAAATACTCGATACAAACTTCTTGTGCAAAGAATATTCGAATTTCAAATTCCTTCGTTGATTTTATTTTGAGTTTGTTTATATTTAGGACTTTGATAATGATTTTGATTTTGGTCTAGGATGTTTAGTGAAAACTTATTCGTATTGTAATTCTAATATTAATTGCATTGGTGTTTAATTAATTATAATTATGTAACGTAACGGAGGTAGTCACTGGCCCCTGAAACACAGGTGCTGTTACCTAGCTCAGCTACAAAAAATGTGAAGTCTTGAGGTTTCTCATTTTTTGTAAATTTTGAAGGTATTAAAGCATTTATTTATGTATTATTATCCCTTGTGCTTTTAGCTTAAATCCTTCTTTTTCTCGTAGTCATGGTATAAAATATAGTATGCAACTCTTGAATAAAACGGATTTATATCGAGGGCCATGAATCACTCGCGTCGCTCATGATTCTAACACTTGAATCACTCGCTATGCTCGTGATTCAATGATCATGAATCACTCCCTACGGTCGTGATTCAGTTGTTAGAATCCTTCACTATGGCCCTCGATTTAAAACCGTCCTTTATTCACTAGTTGCATAATATACTATTAGGTGCCTACTATGACTGAAATTTGCTAGGACTGGCAGAATGTCTTTATATCACCGGATTATTGCAAACACCGTTGGTTTTTAAGAGACAGTATATTTTGAACTATCGAAAAAATATCGAGAGTTTATAATCTCGCAAAGATTAATTACATACTTACGGTGTCTGCAATAATTCGGTGACATAATTTATGTAGAAAAGCACAAAGGCAATTTACAATATCGAATTGCAGGTGGTTTACTTTTCAAACCTAGCCAAGAGTAATGAACACAAAAACGTATCTTACAAAAAACATGCATATAATAGAACGCGTGGCTTTATAATGTCATGGGTTTTTAACCATTAACGCTCAACAATAACAGTTTTTTGTTATAATTACTGAGATATTATTATTAAATGTATTGTCACATAGAAATATTATTCGCTCGTTAAGGTTTTTAGGAGGTCATTACACTATAAACACAGGACAAATTTTGTTAAGAAGCTTTGGAACAAAAAGCGCAAAACTTTTTGTCTATTTACAAAATAAGATATTATTAAAAGTCTAAATCTATGCGTTAATACTGTCGGTCATTGAACTGCGTCATACAAAGAATTAGCAAGGCTATCCGTTTTCAAGGAAATATTTTTTTCTTCAATAGTGTTCAGTTGGATCGAACTTAGATTTGACTACACTGACAGAAAACGTGTAAAATGTAGCACTATCACTAAAACTTTACGCGTCGACCCGAGACATCCTTTTTTTCCTCGGTCAAAAAAGAACCAAATTGTAGCATTTTCCATTATTTATTGATGAATCAGTTACTATTTTGGTAGATTAGTAAGAACAACAAAAACTAACTTAGATAATTCACACCGTGAGCCACGATTTGATATTCAATAAATTCCAGAGCAGAAAAAACTCTAAACAAGAACAATAATTGGGAATGCTATGATATTGAATTCTAATTTGAACTACAAACTTTTTGATCCAGATCAAAATCTAAGATACATTTAAATGATACATAAGTATATCGCAGGAAACGACATATCGAACGAGCAAAAACATAAAACAATTCCATATCTCATTTATCAGATTATATCTTGAGTTGATTCAAAAATATTTCATACACATGACCCGAAACATATTTATCATTAGAACAAAGAACCTTTTAATCAATTTGAACATGTTACAATTAGGTAACATGTGGCATGATTATCATTAAGATCTCTAACACTATCAAATAAGTTTTTGGACGGCTCTGTGTTCAGAGTCGTACTTTTGTCATCTATGCAATAGTTGTCATGAGTATGTAATCAAATCTGTTGTAAGCAGATTCTTTATCAGGAATTATCCATATAAGAATGATGCGAATCATATTTGGACTATCTAAATTATACAGCAAAACCACAAAACCCAGTAAAGAATATTACAAGGTCTAGCGAAGGCAAATCACAAAAAAAAACAGAATGAAAAACTTTATACTGACAGCATGGTTACTCTTCAAAGACCTTTCTAAAACTATTTTTAGCCAACCAATACTCCATATTCATACAAAACAATACAACTTACACAACCGGCTTTTATCAATTCACAATTGCGATAGTAGGAAGGCAGTATACGGAAACAGAATGACGTAAGCAATGCATACATTCATACGGGCTCGAACTGGTTTAGAACAGATTCGAAACAGGTATGTGATCTTGATATGTGACCTCAAACGGGGACGGAGACTGGGCGTGCGTGAACCCTGTCTCGCAAGTCGGTACTCAGCTGATATGTGCACACGTGCTTGGGTGGGCAGACCGGCGGTGTAAACGACTTTGACGTTAAGTTTACTTTCAATGTTGTTATGTTTTTCAGTTTCATTACTACCTTATTTAACTTAATGTTGAACGAATATCAAAGCTCTCTTTCTTTATTTAATCTTGGTTTCGCGATGTTTATTTCGAAATGGTATTAATACCTAAAGCAACCTCTACTGTATGAATTCCTGGAAATTTTAGCTAAGATTGAATCAAAAATGATTATCAAACTTACTCCTAAAAGAAAATGTTACAAAAGCTTTCGCAAACAATGCCCATTTTATATAAAACAACATAATCACTAATCAGTAACAACAAGAATTATAACAATTATAAATTGATTGCTTCCGTATTTAGAAAGAGCTACTACTGGGCTATATTTCGCAACTGGTCCAGTGGGCCACCCGCCCGTCTGTATGGCCCTACGCAACATACCGTATACCTGTTCCCATTTAAGGACACGTTGTAAATGCTTTCTGAGTCGAATATGGTAATAAGTTCGATACACTTTGCTTTGCTTGCAAAACTGTGACAAATTTTATTGCTCAGTAGGTCTTAGCCCTTTGGAGGTGTCGTAATTAGTAGTGGTAATTGTCATAAAGTACCTACTGTTATTTATAGCGATGGATGTCAAGGCAGATTTTGAATGCAAAAACAACGAATTGTAAATGGTCAATCAAAAGACGTCAAATTTCCCATACTTAACCTACTTTAAGGTTATTCATAAGAACATTCAGACCATTTTAACTGATTTCCAGTTTCGTGTGTTCCGGCAAAAGGTAGTTATCATTCTTACCATCTTAAGCAGTATTCGCTCATAAATAATTAGCACTATCTCACTATTGAAAAACAATATATCACGGGAATTTAACGCGATTATTTCGATATTTTTTTGTTTTTTTTTTTTCAATTAGGAAACGCCAAAGTTTTAAAGTTTATACTATTTCACTATTTTAGAACAAAGTACACATCAATCACTGCCTAACAGATTAACTAGCACTTAAACTGAAACAGGTTAGCAATAAGTCCATCACGCATCCAAAACAATCGGGGTTCCTATCAACAAATCGCTTTCCTAATGCCGTTACGAACGATAATTATTCATTATGAAATACGTAAATGGAGTAATGAATAAAGTAAATGGAGTAAAAAGCTATAAAATAGTTTTAAATATTCTAAAGTTACGAAGCAAGTTTAAACGCAGAAGGAAGTTTAGTAACTGGAATGTTCAATTGATGAAACTGTTCGCGATAGAAATATACAGATAATTGTGTTATATAACGGCTTTTAGAAAGGCCTTTAGGGTGCCTTACTTCAAGAGTGGTGAAAGATTTTTCACCGTCAGGAGTCAGTAATTTATATTAAAACTAGCTACCGGGCGCGGCTCCACCCGCGTTGAATTAGTACTTCCCCCAATATCTTTATAATTTTCAGACTATAATCTATTTCTGTGCCAAATTTCATCCATTCAGCCGTTCTGGCGTGATTGAGTAACAAACATCTCTCCATCCAAACTTTGTAATATTAGTAAGATGATTAATAAGATGTTTGACATCTCTGAAATTTACACGAAAGTTTTTTTTATTCTGCTGCACCCAAGTAGTCGTGGATGGCTTGTATAATTAATGGTATGACTAGAAAGGAGGTGACAATGAGGATGAACTAATTAACGTCAGTTTAAACTTGGAACGTCGACTTGGAAATTGTCCATAAATATAGCTGTGAAACGTTATTATAACGTGCACGGAAGCAAAGTATGAATTAAAATAATTTTTTGTGCCGTAGAAGTGCGATTAAATATAAAATCAGTTTTTTTCGAAAAAAAGGAGAACAACATTTTCCGAAACATAAAACTCTATTAAAGCAGTGATTGGTAAATCCCGTACCTATTTTAATCTGCCATATTTGGTAAATATTCACAACAATGAAAAAATTAAAATAAACTTGCGCTATAAGCCAAAATTCTATGAAATTTGACATATCGAAAACCTCAAGCTACACCAGCGCCTCTAGCAGCGAATTCCTACGCAGTAGCCCCCATTGAGATGAAGGCAAAATTGAGATGCATAAAAGAAGAAGACATTCTACGCTGAACCCAAATAAATAGGGACAGGAGTATGGACTGACCGACGACTTTTTTGACATAATTTTCATTTAACGATTTATTTCGAGTAAAACAATTGAAGATGAAGCTACGTTTCGTGTGATGATATTATTTTTATATTTAACACATCCGTCCATTATCTGCTTAATGCCTTGGCAAGCGTTTTAATTGTTGGTCAAATGGTAGTACACAGCGGATACCATAGTAGAGTTGAAACTTGCAATTTTGATGTACAATTGTAATACATATATCTATCTTAAACACACTACACACACTTATTTGTATATTATCGAACTTAACAAGACGATACCCGTCAGTTACTTCAAAGACTGCCATTCAATTTTATAAAATAATTTACGTAAATTCTTAGTTGACAGCTTTAATGTGACTTTCCGATTACTAGCAAATTACCAAGAGTGGGTGATACTGGTCGTTGCAAAACTGACAGGGTGCAAGTTTCGATAGCACCGAGTTTCCGATAGGACTTGTTAATTAAACGATTTGTAATGGGAAGGAAAGCGAGTGTTATGAAAATAGGACCTTATTTTATGTGCAAAGTTGCTGAAGTTGTTCTGCTTATGGGTTGAATTTTTTTTCTGGCGTGCATTATATTTAAATTTGACGTTCTTTATTTCTATTTGGTATATTTTTGTCTGCAAAAATATACCATTTATTCTCTAAAAAACACACCAAGACTGAGGTACTACACTTGTCTTTTTAAAACATCTTTATATTTTTAAGTATTCTAGACGAGCTTTAAATCTCAAGTAAATAATAAGCTAAGATTACCTAACAGTTATTCTGCATACCCTAAGTTCTCCACAATCTCTCCATAATACCATAAATCTATCTACAGTCTAACTAACAACTCTTCCTGACTAGTTTCTGCCTGCCTACTTGTACTGTTAATTGATTACTAAATCCAATAATACAACTTATTCAAACAACAACAAAAAGGCTTTATAACCACCGACATTGCTACCACTAACAGGCTTTTCACTATTATATTGATACCTGTTGTAATAATTTAAAATACCAAGACAAGTGATATTAAATTACGCAAATATTAACAAACTGTAACACAAAGTTTCTAATAATAACCTTTTGTTCGTTAAGGTCAACATGTTATCTAAACATGGCTGGTCATGTACACAATGGTCTATATTGGTCACTGCATCGGCATCGTCTAACGATCTGTATGCACCAAGAAGTATTTAATACAAACTTGCCATTAATGACACATAATACTGACCAAACAGAAAAGTACGAGCAGTGATTAAAAATAAAATCTGATCATTTTTTTTTAAATTTTGTCTTGTATTTTATATTGGCTCGTGAGATCATAATTTGTATAATTCAATTTCAAGCAGAAGCATTTGTACCCCAATTGTATTGTTGTTATTTATCTGATACGGTGTCTTATATTGCCTCCATCTTAGCGACATTGTTCCCCGTTTTGTGTTAATATTATCTGGGTATTCTTCACGCTGAATTATATCATCCATCTATCTTACATCGGTCTTCTTAAACTCCTCACTCCTCGTCACCGTTCCGTCAAAAATTGCCCAAGTCTTTTCTATTCTGATTCTCATCGAAAAATTGCACCAGAATCAACAAGGTCCTTTACTACAGTCTACGTGAACCGAGTACGGACACGGCTAGTCATGTGATTTGAATAACATTCTCTTAGTCAACCCACGCGGTAGGATTTCGGAAAATAATCGAATCGGACTGTCCGATTTCAGAGACAAATTGGGTACCAACGCGATTCGAGTAAGGGTTTTGGCCTGTTTTTGTTCTGATGTGCATAATAGTGCGTTTATTTTATCTTTTGATGATATTTGTATCGGACATATTTTACAGTTCTAGTTAACTGATGAATAAATTTCGGATTATCGGACTTGACCTAGAATATCAAAGCTCTCTGAGTAAAGGACCAAAACAAATATAATTAAAATTTAGATTTATATAATTTCGGGTCTAAATGCATCGGTCATCATCACAGTCAAAAGATTGGTCTATTTATATAACGAATGTAATCCAGTCCCATCTTGGTTAGTTAAAAACTTTGATTAAAATAAACGGGTGATGCCCTGTCGCCCCACTACCTAAAATATATTTATAGTAGCCGCAAACTAATTTCTCATGTCAGAAATTAAAGCAAGGTTAAGCAGCGTTATTAATTGACTGACAAAATACCTTTGCATTACATTCTTGGAATATATTAAATTCTTTCTGTACACATTAAGCACATATAAAACACAAACCAAACAAAGTTGCACCTTATTACAAAAGTGATACGGTTAACAATAACGTGAAAGCTAATCCAAGAACTTAATCATTTTAATGACTTTAACACTTGCCTCGGGCAAAATTATATGTAAGAAAATTAATTCTATTAAAAAAACTACTCTACTATCTACATATATGCAGAGTTGAAAAATGATCTTTAAATTAATTTATAATGGTGCAACATTTCATAACATAGCATCTACGCATCATCGGTAACTAAGAAAATAACGAATGCCTTGAATCGATAACTAAGGTAAGTCAGGTAGATATAAGTAATTCAGATCATTAGGTAGAAACATGTAGAATTGGAGACGGTTTGAATTTACCTCTGCTAACTTGTTTAACAATCAATGTCCTTCACTGAAATTCTCTAAGCCTTATGCTCTGGTATACTGTGTGGTCATAAAAATATAAGCATTATAACATAATCATTATAACTGTCATATTTTTATAACGATTATTATATGACACCAAATACAGAAACCATCAACATTTGTTATAAGTTGAGACCATTCTTTAGAGGAGGTCTTTAATCATTATGATGGAACATTCACTTAACGACATTATCCAAGAAAACAATCAAAAGAATCGCTGGTCTAGCTATTTAAAATCTAAAAAATCTTAAGGATCCTAGTTTTATTATCCTGTTAACTGCCCTGCAAAAGCATTATCTAACCAACAATACCTGAACGATAAAGTGAAATACCAATCTTGAAGAATCAACGTCGTCAAATCTCCAGTGTACATAGAGCCTATGCATTAAGTATGTACACAATTCACAAATCAAGCGCATGCGTGCGGCGAAACCGAATCAAGTGTGAACGCAGAGCAGCGCTTGCGAGTCTTGCGACACTGTGACGCAACTGACCAATGGCCATTGTGTCGAGACAATGTTGTAAGTCCATATTTAGCATTATTCGTCTAATGGTTGGATCTTGGGCTAGTTTTTGGCTTTTCCCTAGAATGGCAGATTGAAGCAGAAAAGACTGATTTATATTGATTCAGTATACCAATCCAGCGATTGAATTAAGTAGCTATAATTCCATCACTGGCCAATTAGTGGCTGATCTATTTCAATCCATAGTTGGATACTGTACGCAAGATGATATTGAAAAGATTACTTTGGTTCAAAAGCGTTTCAGAATCACTGGATCTTCCACTCAAGTTGGTTAAGATAGTCAATAATGTGATTTTAAAGTTGAAGAAACTTTATATAAATTATTATTCCAGTACAGGTGATATTTGCAGCAACACAAAATCCGAAAGATGATGGACAATAGACATAATCATATTATGGTAGTGGTTTCTAAAGAACATAGTTGCTTTTTGTGTACACTGTTCAGCCGTATACCCAACAGACCACGAAAATATACAAAAACACTTATTTACACCTGTCTTCAAAACCAGATTACAATAATTTAACTGACCGGCTAACCCACTGAAGACAAGGAGTTAGACACGCATTTTATTACGAGTACACTTCAAGAAGCAATCGACAGTAAAATTGCTGTTTCAGGTCTATGAAATAATACAATAAATAGCATATTATGGAACAGTTACATTTTATATTGCACAAGTGATTTCGGAACAGGCAGACTGGCAGTCTGGCAATTGTTATTCGACGCAATATGTTTAAAATTCGTATTGTATGCTTCGCTAGAGATAAATGGACGATATATGGTAATAGACGTCTGCATTTCTCTTTATTGGGTCAGCTAGATTAGCTGGTTTGAGAGTTGTTTACCTAGGCCGAGAATATGATGTAAAGCTAAAGTTTCACACAAATAATTCTCAAACGTCACATAGTGACAAGTATACTATAGTGCATTTATTTCTAAATATATAGAAGAGCGTCAATATACGGACGACAATCTGTTACTAGAAGGTCTTCCATTATTTTCAGTTAATATACATGATCACAGCTTAGGAACAACGAATGACGATAAGGCTCGGAAAGTCTAAAATGTAAAAAAGGTGCGAGTTGCACAAACTAGTTGAACTTCATTGTTGGTAAATAAGATTAAAAAAGATCACTGAAACCTACATCGAAGGAATTGATTATTCCGTATTTGCAGATAACGTAATGTTTACGGCTTTAAGCAACAAAACCGAATCTAAGTAATACTAATAACTCATTTTATACTGCATAACGGATATGCCTCGGATCTGAACACATAAATAATACTCACGAATCTAATCCATCTTGACTACTGTATGGTATTATAGGATTTATAACTGGCACATGAGCCTCTCACTTCGAAGATGATCGGGTTTCTGCTCCCGTTGTCATGGTTACGAGAGCACGACAAAACGAACTAAGGCTTTAAACAAAATGATATTCTATCAGCGATAACAAATGTCCAAGTGCCCAAAATGTATGCGATTGACAAGTGCTACCGAATGTCACGTGGTCAATCCCTTACATTTATGCTTATCGAAAATTGAAATCGCTGATATAACGTCGTCGTCGTGTATTTAGAGAAAATGACGTTTTCTAAAAATTTTATGAAAATCGTTGGAGCCGTTTCCGTGATTCAGATTATATATATATATACCAGAATTGCTAGTTTAAAGGTATTAGTTTCGTTGCATTTGAGGAATGTTGGGCAAGTGATCTTAGGGAGGTCATTGTTTCTCCTAGTGAAGGAGTACCTCAAGGCTCAATACTTGGTCTCTTTTTTTGTTGTAATCTTTATAACTTGAAACTATCGAAACAATTATAACTGCTAACATCAACATAGCCTTAGCATTTTCGAATCTAATGAACTGAACATCACGAAATAACGGCCTGAGCGCAATTAAAGCTATTCGTCATCTACGCAAAGTAAACCTTGAAACGCAGAGAAAACAATAGACCAAAAAAATACCCAATAAATCTCAGACCGTCATAATAAATATTACAACTGGAAACAGTGTAGCCATTAACATCCTCATTTGTCATGAATCATGGACCATCACTCGTCTGAATTAAACAGCTTAATCGTCAGCTTTTGATCATGTAATTGGTAATTACAAATTTTATTTATGCGAAGATGATTTGGTGTTAAGATAATTATCGGAGTTTAGGTTAGCTCAACAGATAATTTTTATCACGAATACCGGATATTCTACAGGGTCATGCAATATAAAAATGTTGTACATCACGCTTCCAGTTTCACCTATTATATTATGAAAATTATTGATTCGTATCTGAGTGCGGTATGTGTTATCTGAGGTCATCTTTATGATTATTGCAGTTATTTAGGCCACTACAGTGCGTGGTCCCTCAACTTGTGTTATTCATACAAACTTAAACTCACGCCTTTTGATATTCTTACTATCTAATACGTCGTGAGAAACTAAGTTTAAACAGGAGCCTGCAACTGGATCTACAAGATTCCTTAAATGGCATCCAGGACCTTGTCTGATGTAGGAAAATCCTTCTAATATCCGCACTATTACTAAATCCCAGGACGACCATAACTCAAGATAAACTGGTTCTACGACTGATTTCATTTAATAAAGAATGCATTAACCATTGGACTTCAGCACTTAAATCGAAAGTTAAGTAAGTACACAGCAGCATTTTCCAATATATTGTATAGTATACTTACGACATTGCGCCTTATGATCAGTTGTTCTAACGATCCATAAAGAAGGCCCTATGTCCAGCAATAAACGTTTACGAACCATTATCGATTCGTATCAAAGTAATATGTTGTCTAAGGTCATACCTATTATAAGCTCTATATAGGGCAAATCTGAATATTGTGTATCATGATTTACGACATCCAACAGCTATTATACTGAGTACAATGTTTATTACGTCAATAAATACTGGTAAGTGGAGTAATATTTTATTAGTGCAGCTTTTCTCCACAGATATAAAGCTTCAACTTCAGTTGGTTGTTTCCGTATTGAGAAATTGCTAAAATTGACTATGCAGGTTTCCTTGCAGTATTATGTGACTTCAACATTGTAAAACCTGAGGCTCTCAATAAGTAACAATCAATCAGTGATAGAAATTATCAACAAGTAAAATTAAAAAAACTCGCGAAACATTTTTATTTCATGCTACATAATTTATCTAGTAGTAGATACGCTTCGATCGACAATCTATTGAACACGTAGTTATGACACGATATCTTGGCCATAACTTTTGATTGGCTGAGCCGATTTTCATCAAACATAATACTGTGAACACACTCAATAAAATCAACTTTCAAACAAAAAACAACAACAACGAAATTAAAATCGGTTCATCCGTTTAGGAGCTATGATGCCACAGACGGATACAGAAACACAAAAATACACAAACACACAGGTAAACACATCAAACTTATAACACCCTTCTTTTTCCGTCAGATGTTAAAAATTCAAAAATGACAAACGACAAGCCTTATCGTAAATAATCGTAATGTCATTTGATCAACATTTTATTATTTGGACAATCATTATAGCTGATAAGAACAGACTATACATAGATACTGAGAAAAAAAAAACAAATTATGCAATATATTGAGATAGGAGAAAATTAACATTATCATTGATCTCTTCGGCCTTTTGCCAATTAAAATATTTAAGGAAAAGTGAACAAATATCGACGTCCTGTTTCAAAAAACCAAAACCGTTATATGCAGTTGCGTTTTGCGTAACAAAATTATCCTGATTTATGTCAATAATTATTGCAACACGGTCATTTCCGTTTTTTCAAAATATCCCTACCATTTATTAAGAAACGTATTTGCAAAAGTTTGAAATGCACTGGTTTTAAAATGTGCAAAGAATAATGCAAAAATTCAAACAAAAGTAATAAAACTGGTTATTGATTGAACCCTTTATATGTTACTGTGAATCTGGTATGCTACTCAGATAGTTATTTCAAACACTTATGCTAATTTTATGCCAGTGTTGTAGCTCCTGATCGGTACTATAAGTCCATTCACTATGGCATGATAGAAAATGTAAACAAAAAATGTCACACTAAATCACTTTGGTTTATTCAAAGTAGAGCGTTGATTGACTCGTTATTTTATTCAGGTTCTAACGTATAGTCTGTGTAACAAATTTGTAATGCATAGTTTATGCAGCACTGGAAAACAGTATATTTATTTGTTTAATAAAAAACAAATGGCACTTTTTGTTTACTTTTCGTCAAATGCTATGAATGTGTTAGGCTATTTATTTCAGGCTTCGATTACTTTGATTCAGTGAGCCGTGATTGTAAGGCGAACTACGAAAGCCTACACAGTTGCACTCAGGTTAAACAATGCGATCTCGTACACTTGAGTGCACAAACATCACAACATCGCGTTGACATCTTCGATTAATGCGATGCTAATCTCGATCGCCTAGTGTCACCTAGATACCCAAGGTCTACTTAATACGTCAGAGCGGTCCAAACCAACATCATTATTGCCACGCCTATTCTACTACCAACTTAACTAACTATAACAGTTACATTCGATTATAAAACTGTTGAAAGCGATTCGAGAAGGTCGCATGTCCTCAAGAACCAATTAAACGTATTATGTAAAGACTTTCGCTGTTTATTTTTAAATTGAAGTCTACTTTGTTTATTGAAGGACGTCTAGAACCTATTTTCCGAACCTGAAGTTTAAGTTTCACTTTTTTGTTATCATTACTCAATATGACTAGTGTTTCTGGTTGCGATTTAAAATTATTTATTTAACGATTAATTTTTTGTTTGGAAAAAAGATCTGGTCAGCTTCAAACACGATTTTGACGGCTAATTTATGTACAATCTAGCCGTTTGTTTTAAACTACTCGTTGGTTATAATTTATAGTCTTTAATATCCTCATATTGACAAGCGGAGAAGTTGTAACAATGAGGTATTTATCAACGTCCCCTTGACATGCCCTAACGACCAACACTAGTTTGAGATAGCTGAATTATGATACGAGGAATTAATGCATTCCCAGACATTAAGGCTGTAGGCTACAACGGGTATTAAGTACCCACCATTAATAACCATCTAACTAATATAATAGTGCTACATATTGATATTTATGTACTCGAACGTTTCCGAATGGACTCGGATACGAATGAAATATGCGACTTCCCGTGAGTTTAACAACTTTTTTTTCTCACGACGTAAGAGCTAACGAGACACGGTTTCCGTATCAGAAATCAAATATGAAGTAATATTGTCAAGAGGTTGGTTAAAAACCGAGAGAATACGCCGAACCAAAAAAATAAACGGAAACAGGATATTAAAATAAAATTTCCAAATCAAAAGTACTCTTGGGTTTTTCAATAACAGTAGCACAACGTCTGCATAAGTGCCCGATGACAAAAAGCCAGTCACTGATATTTAAGTCCCTACTGATGCACAATAACAATAAAGAAATAAATAGTAAACATCCACTCGACCTACCGCCGTTAAGCCTTAGCCTACTGCTTCGGAAAATACAAAATTGTCGATATGCAAATGCCCAAGCGATTTGTCAATCGACACCTACCACCACCACATAAAACAGCTGTAACCATCACTTACTATGAACACGTAGCCCGAAGCCTGCTTTGAATAATCCACGAATATTTACTAGGTCTACCTAAAGTTCCGCATTCCAACAGATTCCAACAGTACTAGACCAAAATGTGGTCTACCAAACGAATGGATTTCTTACATTCTCGTATTTCTCTGTACTATTCTATTACATACGGATATGTTTCTTTTTTCTATGATTGCGTATGTCTGTAATTGTAGCTAATTAGAGCTGTATGTATCCGTGATAAAAATAAACACTTAATTGGGCGTCTTGGCCGTGTCCGTTTGTGCTTCTTGTAATGAAACTGCTGAGTCGATTTCTTAATTCAGGACAGGAGTCGTCTTTAACGGTAGATTGTAAAGAATGAGTACCTACTTAGACCCCGTGTAGATACAGAGATCCGCCACAAAAAAAAACATGAAATCAATTTTACGTCAAGTCAAAAAATATCCCGTTACAGCCTGGGCCAAGAAATTATTTTATGAAATTCAATCCATGTATATGTTGTAGTAAACATATCTGCTTTCGTCTATGTGTGAACTCGTTAATAATGCTATAATAATTCTAAGCTCACTAGTCAATGAAATGCAATCTTAAAATCTCATTGAGCAAGAAATACATTGTTTTATTGCGTGGACATTTTAAGTGTCAGATACTTATAATAAAAGTTCCGTCAACCATTCTAACAATATCATTAGATATGAGGAAATCAATAGGAGTGTCAAATTCAAACAATGTGTAAAAGGAATTTATCAAAATCAAGGTTGTTTGCTATTGTCCAGTATATAGTATTTCAGATACTTAGATAGTTTAAAGGTGGCACGGTAACAGAATTTGTGGAAGGGCTTGGGGGAGGCCTTTCCCCAGCAGTGAGCAAGTGGGCCCAGTTAGTTATCGGTATTTCTTTAGGAAAGACGAGTGGTTTTTTTTTTGTTTGTTATAGGTTCGCGCTTGACCACTATCTCACCTGATGGAGAGAGTGGTGAGATAGTGGTCAAGCGATCGTGGTATTGAGTGGTGCTCAATTTTTTTCTTAACTTAAATCGTCTAGAATGTCAATTGTATTCTTCATCACGTAAATGATTACGATACGATACGTTACGGTACGTTGCGATTTGATTATGATTACGATATTGTAGTTAATATCGTAGTTTAACCAAACATTGAATTATACCAAAGCATAACATTTGCTACATATTTACCGACAATCGCAGATTAGCAGCTGTGCGTTAAATTATTCCCATTATGTATCCACATTTTTGTAACGTTGCTTTTCCTACTTTTCTGGTTTAACGAGGTATGATTAGTATGATTATTTAGTTAAGTAATCATAAAGGTAAACGGTCTTGTCATGCATTTTGAAAGTGGGTTAAGACTGATAAATACCTACTTTACAGGACATAACTATCGACATATTTGTTAAAGACATTACTTATTTGAATACATAAATCTGTGTATTGAAAACTATCAAAATATTGTAATTAGAAGCGTATCCAAAATTTGTATGCCTAATAGGTTAAACATAGCGATCCTGACATTAGAATAAGATCTTATTATATTATATTGTACCTATGTTTTTACAAAAAATGTTTTGAATTTGAATTTGAATAAAAATATAGGAACTATCAAAAATATACAAAAAATTGCAAATATATTGACGTCATATATCACCAATTCTGACATTTACTAGCCAATATTTTTTAAGATATATACAAAATAGCATAAGTTTTTATAATCATATATTTTAAAATAATTAAAGGCAGTTGCGTCATAAGACGACAGATGATCTTTTGATTTAGGAATGTAATTTATTTAAATAGATGTTAATAATTAGCATTTTTTAATATAATTTAAATCAGGATGACCGCGACCTAGCATTCATGTTGATGTGCAGTAAAATGAGGAGAATAGGGATAATTGGAAATACATAGCTGAAAACTAGTTGTTTTAAGACAAAACTATCAGTTTTAGTGTTAGATGAACTACACAACACAAACATAAATAAATGTATATATATAGATATATATCTACTCTACACTTGATAAGAAAAATCGAGAAATCACTTTTCCAATTTTCCATTTCACTCTTCCATCAACTTCCTCTACACAAACTTATAAATAAATCCTTAACATTAAATTATAAAATCTAAAAAGTCGCAGAAAACCTGTATCTTATATCACGTAATAAAAAGCTTGCACGGACCATGAATGGGTAGCGTACTACGTGCGTCACATAGCGGGAAGCCGGCGCAGGCGCATTAAAATACTCACTTGGTAAAGGGGCTATTTCACTTGGTCTGAACTCAATCAGTTGAATTCAGTCCGCTGAATTAGGGAATATTCAGAAAGCTTCCCTGAATAGTTTACTTAGTATCTACTGATTTTAAAACCGTTAAGCAAGTATTTTGCACGTGAATTAAAATGAGGTTTGACAGTTTTTGAACAAAATTTTAAACAATCAAAATTATTTCTCTAATAAAAATAAATAGCATTTGAGAAAAATAAAAATCAGTTCTGAATTAGCAACTGAATCCGTCCGAAAATTGAAGTTCATATAATTAGTTTACTTCTTAGGTGCTTAAGTTAATGAATGCGATCACCCTTATCTGAATTCATCAACTGATACTTTTGATGATTGAATTCATCCAATTCACCAAGTGGAACCGGCCCTTTACAATACTCACAAGATAACGCGTGCGGACTGGTCCTGCTACCGTCACAACTTCCGCCTTCCGACTACCGCAATAACATTTATCGATTCCAAATCCTGCATATTGTTTGTTTATTTTTAATTCGATACGCTTCACGTCTAATGAGCTGTGACGCCGTGACCTTCAAGTGTCCGGAAAACTATTAATTAACGTGATAAAACGTATTTATGATAGAATTCTGATTAAAATATTTTTATGACTGTTTGATAGATGGACTCATCTTCTTTTGGAATTACCTTGATTATTATTTGAACTATACTATTGACCTGATTGAATTAAAGTAAGTTGACACCTGATAAGTTCGATGCTATAGTTATGAATATCACTAATGGCTTAAAAATAACAGCCATTCTAGATATATAATTTGCTTCTAACAATAGGAGGCTACGAAGAATAGTGTTATTTCCTCACAAAAAGTAACCTCACAATCTCGTCTTTAAACCTTTATTTACTTCTTATTTTATGCATACACACTATAACTTTTAGTATAATCTCTCACATATGTCACACATAACTGCAATACTAAACTGCCAGCATGTTAGAGACTTAAGTGACTGCGTTGGCTCTCTCTCAGTTACATCAGTAAAGAAAAATACAAAAATTTCTCATCAGTCGTATGTTGCGAAAACTACCGACCGTAGCATGACTCGATTCATTGATGGATTATGTAATAAGAAGATCTTATGTGGAGATATGTAAATTATAAAAATAAAGGACGGATAAAAGGTAGTTTACATACATATCTTATGTAGTTATCTCGCCATTAGAGGTAAATTGCGCTTATCAGAGCTTCTATGTTCATTTGTGAACATTTCCGAGATGATTATTTGGATGATGCAAAGAATACTGACAATATTAACAACGTTAGTTCTAAATAGTTGATGATAACGATGTAAGCAAAAGAAATAAACTCTGATTAGCAAATTGAACATACTGAAAATTGAGCTTTACCAGCCGAATCAATAAAATAAAATGGACGAGACGAGTCAATAAAATTAGAAAATACCTGAAAGCATAATATTGATTTAGACGATGATGTAGGTAAAATATTAACTCAACAAGGAAATAAAAATAAACACTCCCTTACGAACCTTTAACCAACAAGCGAACAAATCCACTCAATTTCAAACGTACCGAACACAAAACCAGCGAGCCTCACACAAAACTATTGAAAGATGTCAATTACATAGAAACTGCAGTTACGAGGTCGGCATTTATGTAAACACAGAGACAAGGTCTTTATAACGCATTTAACGACATATTTAAACTTACCTTGACAACAATGAGGCCATAACACTTGGATTGAAAAAGGAAGTGGACCTTTGCAATGGTAAGTTTCGTCCATTGACTGTTAAAAACGTCGTTTGACCAAGGCTAATTCCCTATGGCATTGACACCGTAAGAGTATGATATTAAAGTATCGTTAGCTTTTGTTTTACTTCCCATATGATTTGGGCCATTCAATTGTGTTGTACAGATCACTGCTTCATTTAGTGATTTGATTATAATAGGCGTTATTGTGTACCTTGTTACTTAATGTCTTATTCCATAAGCCGTATACGAATTAGCTAACAAACTTTCAATCCCTATACGGAAAGAATTTTCCCAAAGCCTTTAGTGTTCACCTTCGTAGTTTATTTTAAAGAACCCTTTGCAAAACATCATGCCTCTGGACCTATCTGTTAAAGCTGTAAGTAGTCTATCAGTGAATAAAGAAATAAGATATATATAAGTATAGGTAGGTTTTAAAATTAATTCCAGAAAGAAATCCTTTAAGTCGATATTAAATTGATTGTATCCAACCCTGATACAAACATACACATATTAACATTAGTATTGAATTGCAGGAAATCGTTCAGACTAACATAAATATTTATCAGCAATATAACTGTTTATAATTCCCATAGAAACAGAAACTAAAGCAGGCGTTGAATGCAATCGCTGATTTCGCTTTCTACGACCATTTTACGAATGCGCTTTCTGTGTTACACAATCTTACGAAACAGCTCTTAAAACTGCGCTAACCCTATCATTAAAGTCCTATTATTTTGGTCACATACGAATTGTGACCACATTATGTCCGCAATCTCTTGTTTCAAAGTTAAAACTAGCATAGTTGTATGTTCTGTGCTTTGTTTCAAATAAAATATCGACGTAATCAAACTAGGTCGTTAAAGATCACGATAATTAACGTAGATAATTTACTATCACATCATTAGTTAATAGACAATTAACGCACTTATAGCAAAAACTAAGTCAACATACTCTGTCATATATAAAATAGGTCATTCACCCACTATACGTGGAGTCGTGAAGGTCGCTTTTTGCATATCTCGGTCACGATTCAGCTGATGATCATCTGGCGATCATGAATTATAAACTTATGCGAATAAACCACACAAAAAGTACTGCAATTATTGTGAGAACCATTGTTTTGAGACACCCTTGGCCGTAATTAATCAAATACTTTTGTTTGATTAATGTATGTACGGTAGTCACTACTGACCGACTTGTGAGAGGTAACATGGAAACTCATCTTAGAAGATATAATTAATTGTCTGAATGCGTTCTATCATTGCCTAACTGGTAACTAGGAAGTGTGTTGTCTATGATGCAACCACATACATGGTTATAATAATAAAAGATGTTAAGTAAATCAAAGTGTATTGAAAAATGATGTGACGTAGAATTAACAAGCATTAAAATGATTAAAGCCATTTGTCATATCTGAATCTGAATGACAGCTCAGCTGACTTAATATCATTAGGAAGCGACTTACGCAAGGACCGAAAAAAATAGCTTCCTTTTTAACTCATTGCTTTTACTATCGTACTTACTCAAATGGTATTAGTAATTAATGTGCTGCATACAATAAAGAGTATTCTATTCATATTTTTAATGTTCCTACATTTCAATCACAAATAAAATTTTCGTCAAGAAACAGTCCCTAGGATGTATTATTTCCGCCAAGGTCTGTAACGGAATGTAAATTAGGTGGTTTAAACTGACGTTTACGCCGAATAAATAAAGCAAATAGTTTAAAATTCAACTAAAGCTGACTATGTCTAAACAGCGATGTTGAAACATGCACAAAATGCAGCATGATGTACTAGCTATAAAATGGCATACCTACCACTGACATTATAACCTATAGGTATTCCAAATGACATATGTCATAGGTCATTGTCACCTATCAAAGATTTGCTCTAAAACGTGCATGATCATATCATAATTTTGACGTATAATTTAATTTGAAATTTGATTGATCGCAGCAAACAATTGGACAGGCGTGGTACAGAAATAAATAAGATTGGGCAAACAAAAAACTTATCACGTTAAGTGAGGCTAGTGAGAGGTTTTAGAATAGTTTAATGTCTTTGTTATGTAGATGGAATATTTTATGGATTTTAGGGTTCCGTACCAAAGGGTAATAACGGGACCCTATTACTAAGACTCAACGGTCCGTCTGTCTGACTGTCTGTCACCAGGCTGTATCTCATGAACCGTGATAGCTAGACAGTTGAAATTTTCACAGATGATGTATTTCTCTTGCCGCTATAACAAAAAATACTAAAAACAGGATAAAATATATATTTAAGTGGGGCTCCCATACAACAAACGTGTTTTGTTTTTCGTTTTTTGTGATAATGGTACGGAACCCTTCGTGAGCGAATCGCACTTGGCCGGTATTTAATCTAGAATAAGAGGTTAGTAAAATGCTATTGGTATTGGCTACATATTTTTTTGAGGAAGGGTCGAAAATGAAGACAATACTTAGAATACAAGGAATTTTGTGAAAAAGCTGCAGATTTATTTATACTGAACTTACGCCATAGTTTCGTTATGTTAGATTAAACATTTGTTAAGTCATGTCAAATGCAAGGATTTTCATAAGGGTCAGATATAGATAGCCGAGAGCCGGACCTTCAACCAACCCGGTTTTACACCTTGATCGGAAACCACAAGTGTTTACCCCATAACTGAGAACAAAGCACTATTTACATTTATGATATACACTTCTTATAAACAATCATCACTGTTCACAATATCTTGATTTTCTCATACAAATTCCTATGTCATTTAATTTGCATAAATAGGTATATTATTAATCCATCGTGTGCATGTTATAAAGAGGCCTGTTTGTTTTCAATTTTACGTAAAAATAATTTAATCTTTTTTTACGACTACAAAGACCAAGAAATCATGGAATCTGGTCTTTTTTTCTTTTCAGAGGTTTTCCGAACGCCAATTTCTTTAACAGTTGGAGTAAGCTTTGTTCAGTTTTTTTACTAAAATAGAGTACTGCAAAATTTAAAAGGAACAAGTCTGACTAAGATAC
The DNA here is from genome assembly GCA_947562075.1 of Orthosia gracilis. NCBI lineage: Eukaryota > Metazoa > Arthropoda > Insecta > Lepidoptera > Noctuidae > Orthosia > Orthosia gracilis. The sequence goes on from OX387266.1 coordinate 35,307,264, forward strand.
ATCCACAGCCCAACAATTTTATTGTCACTGGTTTTTAAATAATCAACAAATAAATAACAGTTTATTTACGATCTATGAACCCGTGATAATTTATACAAACAAACACTTACTAGAACTAGCTAATTTTTCATAATATCAGTGATTATTTCGAACCGTTTTCTGCAATTTATAAGCTTCGAATCGTAATGGCCCGTTATCGAACGCGATCGTTTGAAACAAGTCTATCGCTTTATCGCGAACCGCGATATGAATTGTGAAACTATTACTTGATAATAATAGTTTAGTATCAAACTATTTTACTTTTGTGTTATTAAAATCTAAACGAAAAATATTTACTTTTGATAAATATTGGATATTGTTATGGAGGGAGCGTCGAGAGTATGTACCTACTGACTTTGTCTATTGTTTTATTTTAGTTGTTAAAGTAAAGTCAAATTATACCCAATACACATACAGTACATCTTTAACAGAAATATTAAAATAATAATAGCAATGCAAATGCCAAGGAATTAACTCAGCAGATGTTGAAGTTTAAATAAATTACTTCAAATAATCTTAATTATAAAGTCGTCAGTCTCTTCTAGATACCAGAAAAAAGACCAAATATTCTAACCATTGAAAAAGAGAGTTGTTAGGTAGGTACTTAATTAAACAAAGCCAATCAACGTTTAAAATCTGATAAATACTTTTATTCGCGTCTTCTGCAATACAATGCCTCAATGAACAGATGACAACGTAAAAATTGTTTCAAAGCCAATTAAAACTTATGTAACTAAATCTTTAAACTTTTCAATACCTCTTATCAGAATCAAAACTTCAATTTTGAATACTATCTTTTCACAAAGATGAGCCAGGTTAATTGCTTTTGAAGATTTAGTTTTCGAGTCATAAGTTTGGGCGATTATGATCTTGAATTTGAAAGATTCTGTTATCGCTACTTTGGCCTTTTTAAAACTACTGACAATTTATAAATCTGTTGATTGATTCTTTAGTACTGTGAGGACTCTGCCTTTTTAAAGGGAAACTCCTTGTCTATATTAAGACTGGCAACAGAGAACAATGTTTTAAAAGGGAATTGAAATTCGAACTTATAAAAATAAATGAAGATGTTTTTGCTAGGCTTTGATTGTCAATTCTAGAGAAGCCACCTAATTATCAGGCACATGGTTGCTAAAAATAAGTAATAAAAAATCAATAAGATAAGTTAATAAATATTATATTATTGAATTTAATACCTACGTATTAACTTCAATAGATTTAAATAAACTACCTGTATTTAATTGAAAGTGCTAAATTCCAGTTAGACTAACGAAACTTTACCGTAATGTAACTAATTACTGCAAACTACAACAAGTTTAGACCATAAACAAATAAAGCCACAAATTACAAATAGAGTGACAGATAGCTTTGCAATAAAATTATTATAAGATCTAATAAATTAACCAATAAATTGATACCCTAACGGGTAATTAAATTAAAAACTAGTTGTCTATCACGCGTCAGACTCAGAGCTCATAATTTTCAAAATAATGATCCGGGTTGTCTACTACTATAATTTATGTAAAAATATTTCATATTTAACAAATCGGCATTAGTGTTTATCAAGGAAATCCGTGTCCTAGCTTATCGATTGATTGATAAATGTCTGCGACAGTTAAAATGACTCACTCTTACAATACAAGTTAAGGCCCTGTACTAACACAAAACACCGAAAAAGTCCAACTTTTCATCGCATAGATCTACAAAGTTGCTATACATTTTAAAGTCAGAAAAAGTGCAGTTTAAAGCTAAGTCTTTAAATTAAATAATTTTTCAAAGATGTTTTATAAAAATGGACTAGAGCATTGAAAAAAAGACATGGCAAGAGAAACTTTATAAGCTTTTTTGTCGTAAATTGCTCGATGTAACCTCGTCTTAAGTTACGGTCCCAATAGCTTAATTAGAACTTATTTCGGTACTTTTACCAGACCACGAAATAAGTTCATTAAAATACCTAATTGTTTAGCGATCTTATCTAGGAAATTATAACTTTAATGTATTATTACGTCGCCTTTTGTCTATCTTTTGTTTAGATCAGATTATTAAAACAATATGGATAATTAAAATATACCATAGTGTCTGAATTAAATGTATTTTTATATTTTCGGTATTGTTCCACAAAGAAATGTTTCTTTTAAGACAGTTAGGGCCAGTTTCTGAATTTGTGATTGGTAACGTGTGAAACCCTACTTTAAAGCAAAATTTTGACAGGTTTTCAGGTTAAAGTTGTTTGAACAATACTCAACTCCAAATTCTTAATTCAGCAATCAATTTAGATACTGTTGGCATTCGTCTTTTAAAAATGTAATAATTTAACAGCTGTAAATATTTACTCTCTATACAAATTACTTTACAACTACTAAAGTTACATAAATGCCAATAATATGTATTTTACATTAAAAACTGCGATTACGGATAATCCTTGTCAAAGCAGGTTTCTTACATAAGACGAGAAACGCCTTGCGTAAGTTATGCATGTATATCTTGTAATTAACAAGTTAATAAAAATATTAATTGCTTCACTAATTTTATATGTTTACTAGGAACATTTTTTGTGGTCTATACCCTTAAAGTTACAGGCACTATCTGCCCTGGTTTCAAGGATCTCCTACCTACTAATTACACTATGTTATCTTTTCAGTTTGGATACTGAAAACTGAAAAGATAACATAGTACATGAATCAAAAATGTATGTTTGCAAGTATTTTTCAGCTTCATAAAAAATACAAACTTAAATGCTTGCTTAGTAAGCAGCTTTGTTTACTTGTGACTAAAAAATTGCACACTATTCCTGAGTCATAAAAATCATGATCACACAAACATTATGTTCTAAGCATTACACAAATGCGTAACATACACGTAAACTACGAATGACCATTCATGATTGTAATTCAAGTTCATCATATATAAAATGATTTTTTTATAGCCGTGTGTTAAAGAACTTGACACAATTGCAAAAATTGGATCATTGACACTTACATATAACTGCGACTATTCGTGAATAACTCACATCATTATTCACGAAAAAATTCAATCGATCACGTGTTTCCGATTATTTATTTATTGTTGCTAACACTACTTCAAAAATCGGTCAAAGATTGTTTATTTATAATTTAACAGTAGCTAAGTTCTTTAATTAAAATTCGTTGTCTTAACGGCCAGTAATTTGAATTAAAAAATCTTAGCACCCAACCATGAAGGTCGCACTATATTTTAATTGGCAAACAAAAGTAAAATTACTTACGATTTTCACGTAGTGGTTCATGTTGATATGGTTTAAAGTACTGTCACTGTCACAGTATCACTGTGTTGCGCGCGCACTGTGTCCGAGTAGTAGATGCGTAGGCGCAGACTGACTGGTCTCAGAGCTGCAGGACTGACCGCTCCCGCTAGAACCAAACGTACAGTGGTGGGTCCACAATTACCAACGCCACAACACAACCGGACTTCAGAAGTCCATACACTCGGACTTTAGAAACAAGTTTAAGTTGGAAGTTAATTATTGTTGTTCTTTTTTTAAATATCCTTTATTACGTACAGTGTTTAGTAGGGTGATGTTGGCGGCGAGCGCGTGAGTGTGGTAGTGTGCGCTTGGGCAACTTGTTCACATTATATAGAACGTTGCGCGACCTCCGACACGCGGGAAGTGCGTCTGCGCACCACGTGGAGTTGCCATGGCGACTCCTGCAGCTGCAGGACAACTGAAAAATAGCCTATTGAAAGTTTTGAAATAAGTTTCAGGAATAGTTTTCAGGGTGTATTATAGGACACCCTGGGAAGTATCTGCTCGAATGAAATGTTTTCTTTTAAAGGAAGGAAGGATTTTAGTAATCTATGTAATTATATATGTTTGTATTTACGTATGAGTTCCCCCGTAGCACCTAAACTATTCGTCCGATTTTGATGAACAAGGTGTCGATAATCATAATCGATTCGTTATTGTGTCCCGGGTAACAATCAGTAGTCAGGCTACAAATTTTAAAATTTTTGGTTATTTGTTTGTAGATCTGAATTAACGTACTACGAGTAGTCGTTTTTTTATTCCTTGCTTTCCCAGGAATTTGATGTTTTATAGAGCTTATTTATTAGGCATTCCATCGATTCATATCTGTAATCTCAATCTCTGCTAGGTCTTATCTTCTATAACACAACTCAAAATTGGGGTCCTCAAAAGATATAGTTAACTCGACTTACCCGATAACTAATCTAGCCTACTAGATTACTGAGGAAACATCAGGATTTAAAAAATCGATTAAAGCATATTGTTACATTGTATTTTTTTTTAAATTAGTTCCTAAATGTAAGCCATATGAAATGAATAAAGCCGGTGCTAGACATTTTGAAGGCCTATTAACATAGGCCGGACCGGACCGGCAAGCAAGTGCCGGACCGGCTTTACCCGGGCAAGCAAGTGGGTAAGTAGTAACCTAGCCTATGTTACTATCTATGAGAGAATTTTCTCAATCAGATCAGCTCCTCCAGAGATTAATTTTTACAAACAAAGACACAAACAACTTAACCTCTTATAATATCAGGTAAGATAGCTAGATGTGCTAAAACCTAAACACTTGCCTTAGGAACGTCGAAACAGACAATGTAACATAGTGAGAGCTACCTCAGGAATCTGGATTAGCTATTGAGGTCCTAGCGATGAGCCAACAAGCCGACATCGACATGGTTGTGTGACTAGTAAACCAATATGTACCTACTTATTGGTTAACAAGACTTTGAATGAGAATTCAACGCATTCGTTGCAGTAAAGGGATTTCAGTGAGAGATTCACACCCGTCTGGAGTTTGGAAAACCCATTTAAGTCATTAATTTGTGACTCTAAGTAGTTTTCCTTGCAGAAAACATGGATTTTTTTCGAGATAGAAAGTACCCTGTAACCCTTAGCAACAGTAAAGCTTTCTTTTCTTATGAAATAAATTTTTGTTACCACTTACTTTCAGAGATAACCCTTTACAAACATATATCTATTAAGGGCGACTACGCACTACATCCGATCCGTGTCTGTAAAATTTCGGTTTCGAAGTAGCCGTAGTACTTCTTCTATGGAAGCTTACACACTACATCCGAACTCTAACCGTCATAATTTAGAAATCAAATCACGGACACGAATCACGGACATGGACGTGTAGTACGTAACCGTCCTTACAAACAATTTTTGCTTAAACATATCAGAATGTCCATACACAAAAATATGGTTTAGGTTCCCTACAGGAATCCAAATAGATTAGCTATCTTCTGTAAGCTAGATCAAAAAGTATTTGTAATGCGATGAACTAAGTTGCATGTTTGTGAATAGTAAATACAATGACTTCCGGGTTGCCTGGAAGAGATCGCGGAATGCGATAAGGCCGCCCGTTGTATATTTTTTAGTTTTAAGTTTCTTTTGTTCCTGTATTTTCTGGTGTACAATAAAGTATATATAAATAAATAAATGACTACACAACTTTGAATGAGGACGATGTATTCATGTACTTTGGGCATGAAGTTTTGCACCATCATTAAATCCTTCTTTCTTTAAGACCATTATTAACTCTATCAAATAAAGGTTGCAAGGATATATTGCCATACGGCAGTAACCAAGGTCTTCCTTGGGCAATAAACTGATGATAAGGTAGTGCCATAATCCTAACTCAGTAACCTTCGTCGTAACTTACAACCTAAGGAGTTCCGCCGTTTGGAGTGACTCAAAATCCGGAAGTCATACTGTGTAGAATTGAGGCTATGATACAGCCCTCAGTAAATAAGGAGTTAGAAACCGGACAGACCTTTTTCTATCCGAAGGAAGGTAATGTGTTTATCAGTCTATGTATGTATGTTTGTTCCTATGTGGCGTTCTAGAGACAAAACGCTTTGGCAGATTTTGATGATTCTTACGTCCTTCGATTCGTTTTAATCTTGCGAGTGTCACTGGCTACAATAAAATTTAAAAATATACAAGTGATTTCAAAAATATATACCACTAATATATTTAAATTTAATCCGATAAAAAAAATGTTGACTATAAAGTTATAAATAAAAAATTTACTTAAAAAAATCAAGCAACCCAACTGTTTATGAAGCGAACTGCACAGCATGATTTTCTTTTTGTTTACGTCTTTTTAGTTCGCTTCTTAAACAGTTGGGTTTTTTATTTTTTTTAATGTATTAGTTTATCCTGGCACTGGAATGCCTTGCAGCAATTACACCAGTGAAGCACAAACTTATATTAAATTAAGTATAAGTTTCTGCACGATGTTTTCCTTCACCGTTGTCAACGACGTCCAAGACAAACTTTAACTAAATCAACGTTACTATGTAAGCAAATTCATGGCAGTTGCTTAATAAGGGTTGACAGAATTTTTGGAAATGTGATCTAGGTGGACGGAGGAACCCTAAAAATGTTTGTCTACTCTCTTAAAACAAAAAGTGTACTCTCTCTACTTTGTGAAAGATGATAAATGGCTATAAAGAAGTAAACTACTAAGATGAAGAATAATAGGAAAGTATGGAAGAAGAAACATGTTTCTTTGACCCATCTAAATCGAGAAGTCAAGAAAATGATGACTTTCTCAAAACAAATGCAAAGTAAAATAAAACCGGCCAAGAGCGAGTCGGACTGGCGCACGAAGGGTTCCGTACTATTATCGCAAAAAACGGCAAAAAAGTCACGTTTATTGTATGGGAGCCCCACTTATTTTTTTTTTTTTATTCTGTATTTAGTATTTTTTGCTATAGCGGGAAATTGAAATACATCATCTGTGAAAATTTCAACTGTCTAGCTATCACGGTTCATGAGATACAGCCTGGTTATGGACGGAAAGACAGACGGACCACGGAGTCTTAGTAATAGGGTTCCGTTTTTACCTTTCGGGTACGGAACCCTAAAAAATAGACCGATTTCCAAAACAAAACACCGCAAAGCGAAAAATAACTTTCTTTTTGGAAGTCGGTGTCTTTGATATCTATTTTTTTACGTATTTGACATCAACAATTTTTTTTGCTAAAATGTTTATTAATTTTCTCGTTTTAAAACTAAATTAAATTAAACTTACATATTTTTGTTTTAGTTTTGCTATATAATAATTATTACCATGAAAATACGCATTATTAAGGATAATTTAAAAATTACTCGTCATATCGTGTTCAAATTTAAATGGGACCACAGGCGAATCACCTTCAAATAAAAAAAAGAATCATCATAATCGTTTCATAATTGGCGGAGTCATCGCGTAACAAATATACGGTCGAATCGAGAACCGCCTCTTTTTTGAAGTCAGTTGATAAAAGCAAATCTGGGTCGAAGGGCCCTCTCCACAAAATAAAAAAAAAAACAAGAAAAATATAGAGCACGGCCTTTGATATAAATGGTAGTACAATGTCAGGCAGGACATATGCAGGTATATACGTACATATATTAATACCTATATCAAGTAACTTTCGTATTAATAAAAATGCAGGTTGAACTTGCCCTTGTTACTGTTGAAACGTAAAAACGGTTGGTAACTGGTAGGTTAGCTTCCGTATTTGAATTTGGAAGGCTTGGAAGGTGAATGCCCGTGGGCTCGAAACAGGGCAATGTCAATTGACAGTGAGTGGGACTTTTTAAAAGCCTTCTCCATATAATTTTATTTTAATTTCATAAATTTTTGCAACGGTTTTACTGTCAATTGTGTTTTGGTTGATTATGTAATTTGGTGTGATATGTTAATTTTAGTTATGTTATTTTTTAGTTTGCTATTTAAGGTAAAGGTCGTTTCAGTGAAATGTTGCGTAAACGTTTGAGTAATGGAACTTTACATATTTGCTGATGATTTAAAAAAAACCTTGACATTAAAAATGGAGAGTTAAAACAAGCTGATATACTTCATCGTTTCATTGTAATAGAAAAAAACGAATAAAAATAAGCGTATTGTGCCGTAAACGTAACGTGTGTAAAATAAACGTATTCATCAAATTATCAGTTCTAGACTTACTACTATTAGCTAGCCCTGAAAAAGGTTAAAAGATCTTGAAATATAGATAGTTAACCTAATTCTACTCAATTGTTTATCTAAATTTCCTAATTCAATACGTAAAAGTCAATGTTACTTTTCTTTTTAGAAAATGATGACTATGATGTTTTCAGGGTTCACTTTAATTAGATATTAGTGTAAATTTCTTATTTCACCATAACTTCTATGCGCCAAATATGTGGTATTTTTAACCCACTTCCGTAAAAGATGGAGGTCCTTTGTAAGACCGTTTGTATGTTTTTTAACCGACTTACCAGAAAGGAGGAGGTTCTATGTTCGACTTCATGTATGCTGTTTTTTATGTATGTTCACCGATATCTCCGTCAATTGTGGACCGATTTTGAAATATTTTTTTGTATGAAATAGTTTGTTTCGAAATTGGTCCCATTTTAATTTGGTGAAGATTTGATTAAGAACTTCGAAGATATACCACAGAACTCTTCAATAAATAACGGGAAATCTCTCGGGATTGCTGCAATCGCATGTCTGTTTATTGTTTATGCTATGCTCTTGAGGGGTACGCAGATTTCTCATTTCACTCTTTATGTTCAAGTTTAATGATATTCGGCTAACCTATTCTAGCGTTAAGGTAACTTATTAAACAACTTGCCTATTAGGTAGATACAACTAAAAAGTAAAAAATAAAAATCTTTTTTACAAAAAAAATACTACCGACTTCCAAATAAGAAAACTACAAAGTGAAAAATAACTTTATTTTTGGAAGTCGGTGTCCGTAACGCAAAAAAATGGTACCTACGAAAGATCCCATCGAAGTTGAGGAAACTCTTAAAATATTATAGGCATACATTTAGCGATTTTGGTATTCATCAACAATGCAATTATTTGCACTCAGAAAGTGTCATTTGGTGAAGCTGATGAAGAAGACAGAGAGCAGATGGCTACTGGAACTTAATGATAAGCTTGTCACGGGTATAAGATATCGCGAATAGTTAACCGACTATGATGAAGCAAATACTTATAAAAAAATGGTAGGTACTGATGAAAATGGTACAATCGAAATGATTGATGATGAAGCCGGAAGGAAGGCATCGGGTATCCGAAATAAATTAATGTTATCCAAGCTCGTTTTGGGCTTATTGAAATCGTCTAGCCGAAGACGATTTCAATAAGCCCATGATGTAATAAATGATTTTCTTGCAAATTTGAGGTACCAAAACTGAAAAGAGAATGATAAAAAACATTTTTAACAAAAAATTAAACCGACTTCCAAAAAAACAACACTTCAAACTAATGTGAAAAATTACTTTCTTTTCCGAAGTCGGTGTCTTTGGTACCTATTGTTTTTCGTTTTCGACACCGTTAATTCGGAAGACGGAATTTTTTTTTTGTTATATATTTAAATTTAGTTATTTACTCATTTCGGAATGTTTGCCCATTTTTGGCTTTCAACCGACTTTCCAAATAAGAGGACGTTCTGAATTCAGACGTTTATTTATATATATATGTTACGGCTAATACCCGAAGTGCGGCTACACCTAGTATTAGCCGGTTGGAGCTTAGGGCACCCCGACACGGACAGGTTAGGTTCGAACGAGATGACGGGAGCTGCAGTGAGCGAGCAAAGCGAGCGAACTCAGCTCCCGTCATCTCGTTCGTGTTAGGTTACTTTAGACCCTGCGGACGGAAATAGGAGCCCCGCGCAGCGGGGCTCCGTCGACTATGTTGCGTGGCTACACCTAGTTCTAACCGGCTAAAACTAGGTGTAGCCGCACTTCGGGTATTAGCCGTAACATGTACATATTTTTTTATATATGTTCGGGCAAAAATCCGTCATATATAAACGGATTTGCAAAATTCTTTTTTTGTTCGAAAAGAGTTTATTTCGAAATGGTCCTATTTAAATTTGGTAAAGATCTGATTAAGAACTTCGGAGATATAGAACAGAACTCTTCAATAAATGAAGTTAAATCTTTCGGAATTGCTGCAATCGCATGTCTGTTTATTGTTTACACCATTTCATAACATCCCAGCACGCCAGTAGCTCTAAACGGGTACGCAGATGTACATAGTTAATCCTGGTACACTCTCTGTTCAAAACCAATAAAGATTTCGTCATATTTTTTTTATTTTGATGCAACACTGTGTCAACCCGCTGTCATCGATATTGTCAGTTTTTGGTTGGGTTGAAGTTGGCAACACTGGTAAAATTGTCATTGATATCGCGAGACGTAATACTTTGGTCTTGATTTAATTTTGTTGAAATTACATACCCCTTCAGGGCAGTTAAATATTCGCGATTGACGCGTTTTGAGTTGCTCCAGCAGATGACCCAAAGTTTCTGGCATCGTTGGTCTTTGGAATATTAGCATATTTTGCAGCAGCGCGTTAGGTCGACCGACAAAATTGACCCTCTCAAAGTCGGAGATCTTTTACTTGTTAAAGAATCTAATTTGTCACCTTTGTATTGGCTTCGTGGCCGCATTGTAGATAAACACCAGGTTCAGTAGTAAGTGTTAGAGATCAGATAGCTACGTACCTTCTAATTAACTAAAAATAAACCTAGGAAACTATCTTCTTTCTAGACAAACTAATGCAGGAGCAATTATAGGCGACTCAAGAAGAAACACACCAAGATAGAGGAGAAGAATAAATAAGAACTAACACCCGGCCACTATGAAATTAATTTTGAACTGAAACACAAACGAAACACTGAAAGAAAAGTCGTAGACATTTCATCATTTTTAACGGAAAATCTGTGTTAAACTGTTGCTGTATTTAGGTGTCATCGAACTTAGATTCGGTCATGGCTAATGTAGTAATGCAAATAAGATGGGGTGAGATCGAAATTGTCGTCGTCGACGTCTGATAAAATATGCTAAAATGAGTTAGTTGCACTTGCACTGTACCAAATTTGATCCTTCCCTGGTCTCGTTCTTTGGGGTTTCCTTAATTTATAACTTTATCAATACGTTAATAGCTCCACTATATCGCCGAAGATTACCAAGCGACATAATCAGAGTTACTTTGACATAATCTTTAAATATGTATAGCCTTTTCTCAGTTTCTTTTAGCGTTGTATCTTTGGGCAACAAATGAACACCGGGGTTGGTACATCCTTATACAGCACACAGAGACAAATTTCGAGAAAATTAAAATTTTCTGAATTAGACAGCTTTCAATAGCCATAGCGACGATGCACCACCTATCGTGAAAAAATGGCAGTTCACATCCCCATTATGGTCAAACTCGAGCCTAAGAAACCAATAAAAAAAAGTTACGAGTCACCGCATCCGCACTAAGGAAAAAATACGTAGAATACTATCGATGATGTAACAGAATAGTAATAATATAGTATTATGATCATTATTTCACGTGAGTTACCTCCATCGATATAATATGTCGATAAGAATGTGCTGACATAAGCATGACGAAGACAATTTGAAAATGGCTCTTTTTCAAACACTTCGATCGAAAAAATGTATGCTCATCCATCACCGAAGACACCATTATATCACGGATTAAGTATATCTTTCAGTTTTGAATAGCATAAAATCCAGCTGTAATCTTCGCAGAAGGTCCTCCAACGTCTGCATTTCACCTGATCATGTTTTAGATCAGTGTAGATAAGACTTTCTCCAGAAACGGCGAATTCGATGCGAATTTCTCACGCGTGATACGCGCGTACTCTGCGTCCAGAAAGAGCGCACCAAGGTGCATTTGGACAACTTCGTACAAAATATTGCCGCCCCATTTCCCGTGATATGTGAACTCGCTCTGAAATTCGCGCGTAAAGTGAACGCAACTAGGCGTTTCTAGAACCTATTTCGAGAGTCTGGCGAAGTGCACGCGATTTACGCCCGTATTTTGAATTCGCACGATGCTTGTGGATGCGATGTATTGGCGTCCAGTACCTCGCCAACGCGCGTATTAATTCACGCGAGACGATTCGCGGCGAATTCGCTCCTTTTGGACAAGTTCTTAGAGTCGAGCCTATTGCCGTCTGATAATCATCATCATCATTTCAGTCGAACCAATTGAACGGTTGATCCTATGAGTCTTGCATCCAGTGGAATATCGCGGCCAATCTCATCAATCAAACACACATAGGGCTCCAGCCAGGTCTGAAATATTTATATATAGTGAAAAAGTCATATAGATACTCCTTTGTCTCTGGTGTCCCAAACCAGGACTGCACTGGAACACTAAGCTCAGCAGTCACTGTCGCTGGCAGCCAAGCTTTCGATCACAAAAGACAAACTTTCAGACATCATCATCATCAGAGACACAAAAAATATGTCGCATTGAAAATCCAAAAGAAACTAATACCATCAATGAACAATGATACAAAAACCTAGACCTTACTACGCGACTGGATGTTCCAGCCTTCGATTTGCGAAACAGTTATATAATGACGTAAAAGTAAATATTTTTTACAACCGCTACAAACATTGAACTTGACTAAAAATAGTTCGATATTGACCCAATTAATACATCCATGGTCCGGTAGGTAAACCTTTGCGAGTGAGTTGGCAGTAATTAAAAAGTATTTTTTATAAATATGCAACAATGCCAGACAGTCATAAGGCTGAAAGTCTGTCAAATGGTAACCTTAGGATATTTTGTGCAGTTTTAATTCGGAAGGATGATACCTATGGGTCTTAGAGGACAGCAGATAGTCCTAAATTTGCTGTAGATACATCAAAGATTAGGTACCTATACTTATCTCTCGATCTTGTATAAAAACGGATATACTTACCTCCATTATTTCGACCTGTACCGAGGTAGTACTATCGCCATACCCATTTCTAAAGTTACAGCTAATAGGCCCAGACTATCTCAATATTTCACCATCGCTTCGAAAAAGAAGAAGAAAAAGACTTATTACTGCTATCGAGCTAAGTAACGTTGCTGTATTCCTGTTGGAAGAGCATCTATGGTTTTCAATACAGTTTAAGAATATCGTGAGATGGCAGAGCACTTACGAAGCTGCTGATACTGCAGTTCACCTTTTACAGGCTGTGTTGACTTTCCAATCAGATGGGAAACCTATTCCTCGTCTTAATATTTGTCAAAAACAATAAAGCGTCAATGGTGCAGGTGAAATTTCTAATTTGTATTGTTTCCAATCAGTCAATAATTTAATCATAAAAAACTGCTATTGAAACTAACCTTGTTTCATACAAATTAGTTAATGAGAACCAACATTAATTTATGAAATGTCGCTGTCACGCCATTTCAGCTCACGATTGACATATTTCCCATTTTAATATTCTTAGTAATCTAGGTATTGGGGTAATTGAAGCACTTAGTAAATAAGGAGTGACCCAAGTATCTATTACAATCACGCAAACTTAAAAAAAACTGCAGAGCTCTTGGAATATATAAACTCTACCTTTAGAGATAACTACTGTTATTTATTTCAATGTACCTTGTTGATTAATCTCTCTTTCTTTCTAATGGAAACATTCAATCAATGTTCTCGACTCAGAAATCAAACCTAGAACGTTCAGTCAGCTGTCACACTAAATTGTGACCACTAGGCAATCATCAATAGACAAATGTCAAAATAATGCCATATATGATCGAATCAGCCAGGTACGTCATTGAACATAACCAATTATCAATAAACCATCACATTGATCTTCTCCGATGACACTACTCCGCAAATATTTACCAACTTTCGACACGGTATAACAAACATGATAAGCATACTCGAGAATCCTTCACCTTGCCGATTTACCACTCAAGCATGACTTCCAACCGCGAAAAAAACCGTTATTACCTAATAAGAACAGAATTATGCCAAGTTCATTGGGCATTATGGCTATTTCGATTGTCTCAAATATAAGTTCGAGACAATGGAACCGATTGTCGGCAAAATAATGTGGGTTCGTGTGATTTTTCCCTTCAAACTAGTCGACACATTCGTTTATTGTCAATTGTTGCGTTTAAGTAAGAATGCAGATGAATTGAGAAAAAAATAGAAACAGTAATTGTATGGATATGTAAAGAATCAATCAAACCAATGATTGACTTGAAAGGGTGATTTTAACCTTAGACGCCAATCATATACGGAAGGATTGCCTTAAGAATGCCACCCACGACGACTTGACCGAACGGTGCCTGGTGGGATAATCTTGATGAGGAATACGAAAGATCCAGCTGCGATGCAATCTAAAAATATGAATGAGAACTATGTTTACTTAACGTATACAACGTGCAGCGGAGTTAAAGACTTTAATTGAATAATTAAACTGCCTCCTAGATTTAAACTCAACAGTATGCATTTCTATCAGGATATTATTGACTTCATCGTGACGGAGGCTGTCCCGCTTATCGCTTATCAATCATCGGCACGTGCGTCAATAAACGTCATCGTTTCCAAAATTGAATATTGATCAGTCTATAATATATTAGCACATGCAAATAATGGTAAGTTTAAATGAATTATGAGACAGACGGTATGTCCACACCAAATAAATTCATTCGTATGCCCTCGACCCAACATTGAAATCGAATTGGACAAATATAAGTAACGTTTAAATATACTAAAACATTCAAATTGCATGCAATCGTGCTATAATTACCGAGTTACTATTCAGAACTTGACAAAACCTATTATTAACACGACTTTTTTTTTGCGGTATCGAAATACGTGAATGTTACAGTGATATTGTGAATAATTTTAAGTAGGTACCTATGTACGTAGGTAAGGTATTAGGATATGATAATCTTAAAGCGGAAGGAAGGATGACGTTGGCATAGACCTTGCATCTACTTCCTTAAACGTAATCGGAACTAGTGCACTCGCTATCAACCTCCACGCAACCCAATGAAACGTATACACTTGTTAATTTCTTATTAAAAAACAATGTCAACCGATTATAGAGTAGAAAATGCTTGTTTTTAAACTTGTTTTACTTGAAATTACGATATTATGCAGCCGAGGCTTTATACCTATTTGTACACTCGCCCCTAAATGCAAATGTGAGTTTTTCACATTTATCATGACATAAACTAATAATCCCGTGTCGATAATTACGGCCACTGTTATAGAATTTAATTTTATTATTAAAATACACGTCAGGCTAGATTGTACCTGTTCGTAGACAAGACTATTATACGAGTAACCATTGAAAGCCGATCATTGACACATTACTTATTACATTTCTTTAATACTAGATCATTGCTTATTTAATTTAGATTATAATTAGGTATGTAAATATCAGCAAGTGTTATGTTATGAAATCTGATATCAGTTGATAGAAGCCGATTTCGGCTTCACCCCATGGGCAAAGCGCATGACCCCTCGTGTGGCGTAATGCCGTACATTTTACAACGTGTTCCGTATAATTTTTCAATGGCCTGTGTTTAACTATGAGAACTGCGGCGTAGTCTCAGCTCGTAATCCAGTTTTCGAGCGCTCCTACTAATGGCATTTTTTTCGTCCGGCATGGACCGCCCACGAGTGGCTGAAATATTATATTTTTATTAATCATTATGTTAGAATTAACCTAGTGTGTAAGTGTTACATAGTTTCTACTTTCTAAATTCCTCGGATGGAAACTTAGTTCTACTCACCTGGATGCTTAAGCCAAAATTTTACCGACTGCAACAGCGTTGACGATAGCCACGTGTATTCAGCTTGATATCTTCAAGCCTTGCCAAAATGTCACTCCTAAGTTTTCTTTTTTATAACGTCACAGTAGGTAACTACCAATTTTTTTTCCAAGGATAAATAAGCACACAAACAAGAACATGGCATTTTCGACTATAATAATAATATAGACAATAAGTCATAATCAACTGAAGATAGATTATATTATAGAAGGCTCCTATAATACAAGGCGTGCTCCTATTAGGACCACATCATGTTTCAAAATAATTCAACACTTATTAGAAAATGATGTGTGTCTTCAGTTATTAGTAGTAAATTAAAAACATGACAATCTGAAAAACTTCAGCTGTATAGCTGAGTATGGTCATTTTAAATCTGTAGAAATATCGTCGATATATTATATTATGTAAATGTATTTCAATGAGAAATATGTGTTGTTTAAACGGGTATCGTCGTATCAATAAGTGTACACCTGAATTGCTTTGGTAATTTTGATGCTGACAGTACCTATAGTTTGTCAAATCAGGAATCATGTTCCAAAAGACATCCGAGCATAATCTAATATCCTAAATCGCGGTCCACATAGCTGTGGTTAAGCCCTATGGATGCAGACATTATGTAGATCGTTTTCAGACAGGCTTACGTGACCACTCGCACGACTCAGAAATCGTGATATAACTATGGTGATAACAAAGGTAGCTTTGCTGTTCAATGAACCTTGACTCTACGAAATATGTTATAGAATTCAATACCTTGGTAAGAGAAATAATTGTTGTGGCAAAAAAGTATTAATTAGTAAAAATGTTGTACTTTTCAGAGAACAATTTTTCGTTTACTTGTTGGTACTAAAATGGTAATGCCTAAAATATATAAGTACTTAGAAAAAGTACAAAAACTGTACCCGAAAAGAATTAATTTGTAAGCTAGCAACAAGGTTATAGCTTATTTGCTGAACCATGCTAGCTTAGGAATGTATGCATTTTGGGTGCAAAGTTGTTTTAATTGTCTTGTCAGTAAGTATTTTTAGTCAATAGATGAGCGTAAAAATCTACGGTAGCCAAGCCATGAAGAATACCCTAAAGAGTCATGAGCCTTTTATGTGTGCTTGTCTTGCAAATCCCGCTCGCCCACTTCCTATTTAATAATTTAAATGTGAAAGTCTGGATGTCTGTTATTCAATCACGCCTTAACGACTGCACGAATTGATCATCCGTACGTTACAGTACAGGTACGTGATGTTCATGAGAAGACGGGTAGATCATGGACTAGATTAGGATAACTTTTTAACCCAGTAGTATGTTTCCTTGGGATAATTGCCGACTTTCACGCGGGCGAACCCTCTGACAAAACCAGTTTTAAACAAATGTCACTCTTCACTAGCGATAAAGGATACGACTACGCATGCAAAGCTTTCCCTTGCAATTCCCGTAGCCGCTACGGGAATTAGCGATATGCGTAGCCCGACTACGGCGTAGCAGATGTTGCGTAGACGCGTCACTTCTCAGGATTTATTGCGTCTGCTAACAATCATTGTCCTTCGGATTATTTCCATTACTTTTACCAAATAAAACAAAGGGGATTTAATTCGCTTTTTATTTTATATTAAGTGTGCGTGTGTGTTATAGTTTATTCCCAGATTGTTTTTAATGTTTTTATTGTGAGCTCTAGCGGCTTGTGACAAATAAATGTGTTTTGTTTCTTTCTATACATAGTTTTGAAATTATAAAACCTGAGTTTTACAACATCACGATTGTATTATATAAATTGAAAATACGAATTTATAGAAATGCTCAGTGCAAAAACCGTTACCACTTTGACTGACCTAGGAATCGAACCTAGGATCAAATGCTTGTAATTCTCACTTCCAATCAATTAAATCTTCGAATGATCGATTGATGATGACTTTTAGGCTTCATTTTATAAAAATTACCTCCAAACGTTAACCGGTTTATACCTCCAAGAAGCATTTTATGTAACTGTTGATGTGAAACACATTATTTGTAGGCCTAACATGCAACGGCGGCGGCCTCTAGCGGAGTGTTAGGTAATTAACATGCACTCTATGTCGAGGTGGCGTTGAGGCCGCACTAAATAGGACAGAACCGGCGGAAATTGTTCTATAATGTTTTGTTTACTAATAATACGTAAAGCCGGATTTACATTACTGTGTTGTGACGCTTTCTGACCCAGTGTTAAGCCTTGGTGTCTTGTTCGGAACGCACAACGCTGCGGTATGCGGTGTCGGACACTTAATCGTATAAAAATACCGGCCAAGTGCGAGTCAGACTAGCGCACCGAGGGTTCAGTACAAACCTCAGCTTAAAGGTATTATAGACCTAAGTATTTGATATGAATTTCAATTTAATACCTCTACGCGTTCCTGAGGAAAGGGGTAATAAGTTTAAAATTATTAAAAATATTTTTATTAAATGATGTAACTAAAAATTTACGGTTTTCGCAATTATTCCTTTATCTGTGCTACAAGACGTTGTTTCGTACCAAATTTCAAGATTCTGAGTTCACGGGAAGTACCCTGTAGGTTTTGATTCCCTTGCGAGTGTCGAAAATTTGCGGAAATTTGCGGCATAAACGGCTGTATCTTTTGATTGCGTCGGCTTAGAAGTTTGGGGACAGTAGATCTGAGTATTTGATATAATTTTCAGCTTGATACCTCCACGCGTTCCTGAGAAACAGGGTCTTTACAGACAGACGGACGGACAGCAAAGTGATCCTATAAGGGTTCCGTTTTTCCTTTCGTGGTTCGGAACCCTAAAAACGTCTAGAATGGTATTTTTTTCCGTCACATTAGGTATGTGTCAACAGTGAGAAGGATTATAAAACCGATCAAGAAACCAATGCTTTATATGTCCGGCTCTGGATACCGCTTAGGTACCGCGGCGCCGTTCACGCGTTCGTTTCGAACAACAGACAAATGCTTCATTTGTCCGGCACCACATGCTGCAGCGTTGGTGACACCAACGCCGCAGCGTTAGTCAATTAAATTTATTGTGATATGAAATAGTTCTGCCTCTAGCCAATTTGCATACGTTTCGTATCGAATCTCTTTCAACAATCGTCTGACCACGTGACTTAACGTTCAGATGTGTCATTCCCATGCATTGATTCGTTTTCTACCAGCGTTATCGATTGTAGATTGTCAACTTGGCTACAGGCCAGGTGCTGAACAGATTCGTTTGATTAGTATGTCCCGCACACGACACTAGTCGACACAGAAAAGTGCCTGTAGCTTGTTATGCTATAGGCAGAGTTGCTGTTAACTATGCCGTGGTTACGGTATGGAGATCGCTGATTTGGGGGTATGCTTATGGTTAATTTCAGACTCTCTCTTTGACCACAGTATCTCAGCTGATGGTAAATTAATGATGATGCGTTCTCTACGGTGCACCTTTGCTTATAAGACATTTCGTCAGATTTTTCAGTTCGATTATAGGTTTGTTCGTTTTTCAGGGTTTTACACCACGGAATTTGTTTAAACATTTTGATATTAGTAAACATTTTCTGAACAAACATTTGATCATAATGTTAAGAAAATGTTTTTCATAATTAATGTTAGTAACATAAAATGGTTAGTTAACAAATTTTAACAAATAAAACAGTCGCCTCGGAACGTCAATCCAAGCTGCGAGCCGGTAAAGATTTTACATCAGAGTGAGTACTCAAAACATCTAACAATTCCTAACATATGAAAGCAAACGTATTATTGTTTGAAAATGTTTATAAACATTTTTAACAGCAGTGTGGGAGCACCAGTACGATTTCAAAAATGTTTGGGATTGGGATAGATTGTCTCTACCGACTGACGTAAACATACGTCAGTGTCGCTGGATGCCAAATGCCACACTTGGTCGACTTTGGCTGCGAATTTTCGTCAGATTAGGCACTGGGATTTTCATCTCCTCTCAGGAGTAAGTGAGCCATTACAGCGGAGTGACATTCTGCCGGGCGAGCACGGGCTCTATAATAGGCTTGTGCAACACATTTTATAACGGTTTTTGCTCCCAAACTGTGATGAAAATGTGACTGAAGCCTGTCACAGTAGGCCGTGCTCGCCCGGCTAGTGTTTTATAGTATTTCCTGAATTGATTCTTCTTGAAATTGGAAACAGCTTGGACGGTAGGAAAGGAAATGATTACCAAAAATAAAACAGGTTTTCCCTTAAATAAATATTTATTCAAATAGATAAATTTATGTGAAGTTACAGACAGTAAAATACGATATAAAGAGGCGGATGTGGATTCGAGTAGACACTAGAAGCTGCAAGACACCCTGCTAAGATCCGTTTCTTATTCCATTTTTTGTTGTCTTTTAAGGGAGATCAGTTATGTTTGCGATGGCATGCTACTTTTTTGAATGAGTAACTTTCATTTAGCTTTGTAACTTGTAATTACAAATAACAAGTGAAAATTTAAAAATCAAGGGACACATTTTATTAGCCAGTGCAAAAGGCGCAAAGAACAGGGTAGGTTTGAATGAAGACCTGCAGATTATGGTTAAGTTTATTTAGAATCAAAGGTCACCATCGTAAAATAACTGATCCATACATTATTTTTATTACTACTGATAAAATGGTAAACATGAATATTATATTATGTTATAAAGGAGCCGCCAATAAATGATAATAATTATAACAAAGAAGATCTTTACAAAAAGTCCTTGTCTCTCTATCTAATATCAAAAATGAAAGGATTTATTTCTAGCTTTTGGTCTAGCGCAGACCGGGCGGATAACGCAACGCGATTTTATTTAGTAAACAAATATCAACCTTGCTCTAATTGAAATAAAGTTGAAAATAAATCAACTATTATTTATCTGAGAGAGCGGGACCAGGTCCGTGATTAAATTTTTTATTTTATACTTTATTTTAACAAGCACAATGGTGATATTTGTTTGCCAGGGAAAACTGCCCTTTACTTGTTCAGCAGATCTGAGCCGACCCATCAAATGGCTCCCACATACACCAGCCATTGGCATATTGTTATTTTAAACATTTTCTCTCGAAGAAATCTTAGCATAGCTACACCAAAAAATGCTATTTATTAACAAATTGAATATTATTTTTAAAGCCATATTTCATACATGCATTGCACTTATAAAATTATATTGCAACATCCTTCACATCTTAAAATCATTAATATAAAATGTAGCAAGCTCAATTATTTTACATTTCAATTAATCGAGTTTTTTTATAAAATGCATTCGAATATTTATTTACATAATTGAACATTAAAATAATTGTAGAATTGTTTAATGTAATTTAAGTGTTATGTTAAATTATGCAAGAAATAAATGAAGATTAATTAATTCATATTAATCTCAATACAATGTTAACAGTACAACACAATTTAATTCCGTTATATTGTCACAAATAGCTGGTATATTAACATTGGTTAACTTTGAGCTTAGGCAACATCATGAAAGAGGTTTTGAATCCATGATGTGGTCACTCGTCAAGACCCCCTGACCCTCAAAACTTAAGTTTATTTGAAGCAACAATGGAGGATATTCTAACAAAACTTGCAGGCAGTAACAAATCCATAATTATTTGTGGGGATTTGAATATCAATATTTTAGAAAATAATTCAAATAGCTGCAGATTTTTAAGCCTTTTTAAATCATTTAATCTGTCTAATGTTTTTACAGAACCAACTAGAGTAACTCCAACCTCTGCAACTTGTATTGATAATATTTTCTGTGATTGCGATTATTTAGATAAAGCCATAGTAAATTATCTTCCGTCTGATCATAGTGGACAAACGGTGTCTTTTAAGTCTAAAGCAACTTTGGAAAAAGCTCAAATTCAATTTAGGCCAATTACACTTAGCAAATTAACAAAATTTAATAGTAACATACAAAATAAATTAAATGTTCTGGGCCATAGTATTGATGATGCCAATAAATTTTATAATAATTTATTTTCAGTAATACTCAATGAATTTAATAAAAGTTTTGAAAAGAAGTCAAAAAATGTTTTCCCTAAGTTTGTATTTAGTGACTGGGCGACTAAAGGTATAAGGATAAGTAGGGAAAAACTATATGAACTATATGGCCTTAAACCATTTTTTAACTCTGAAAGCTTTAACAAGTATGTAAACAAATATTCTAAACTCTTTAGAAAAATTTGCAAAGTAGCGAAGGCCCTTTTCATTAGCACAAAAATCAAATCGGCAGACAATAAAATAAAGACCGTTTGGAAAGTTATTAATAGTGAAACGGGTAGAAATAAGGTATGAAACACGGATTTTTTATTGGAGACTTCACATGGTCCCATAAATTCTAGCATAGAAGTAGCCCAAGAGTTTGTGAATTTTTTCACCAACATACCTCTTAAGACAACGGAAGCTTTAATTTCCTCGCCGAAGGCCTCAATTGCTTTATTGAAAGAAAACGTGCCAGGCTGTTCGGCTGAATTTCAATTCAAACATATAAACCCTATGACAGTCCTAAAGGCTTTCCGGCAAATAAAAATAAAATTAACCGAGGACCTGTGGGGAATGTCTGTTAAAGTTTGTACATCTATAATCGAGACCGTAGCACCATACTTGGCTTTAATTTTTAATTTGTGTGTGGACCAAGGAGTATTTCCAGATGTAATGAAATTCAGTAAAGTTATACCTCTTTTTAAATCCGGCGACCATAATGACACCAATAATTATAGACCTGTTTCCGTGTTGCCGGTTTTCAGTAAGGTCTTTGAAAAAGTTATGCTTAATCAAATGCTTATTCATTTTAACACTAATAAAATCTTACACGAACAGCAGTATGGTTTCACCAAAGGACGTTGTACAACTAATGCTGGTGTCTCCTTATTAAAACACATATTTGCAGCGTGGGAGGAAGCCCAAGATGCTATTGGAATCTTCTGTGACCTATCAAAGGCTTTTGATTGTGTTAATCATGAAACCTTACTTTTAAAGCTGAAACATTACGGATTAGGTAAACTTGCACTAAGCCTAGTGAAATCTTATTTAAATGACAGGCAACAGCAAGTTCAGATAAATGGTGTAAATTGACGGGGCTTAAAAATAAAAATAAAAATGGGTACCACAGGGCTCTATATTGGGTCCTTTCCTCTTTCTGGTGTATATAAATGATCTACCGCAATTATTGAAAAAACAACCACATATAGTATTGTTTGCTGACGATACGTCCTTAATATTTAAGATCAATAGACGTTCCACACGTATTGATGACGTAAACAACGCTCTGCAGCAGGTCCAAAACTGGTTTACTGTTAATAATTTAGTACTAAATGGAAAAAAAAACCAAGTGCATAAGATTTGCGTTACCGAATGTTAAAAGTAATGACTTGGAAATAATATTGAACAAGGAGAAACTAGAAATCGTCGAAAACGCGGTTTTCCTGGGAATCACGCTCGACTCGAGGCTACAATGGGGTCCTCATATAACATCTCTGGCAGGACGGCTTAGTTCAGCAGCATATGCTGTCAGAAAAATCCGTCAATTTACTGATGTACATACCGCGAGGCTGGTCTATTTTAGTTACTTTCATAGTATCATGTCTTACGGTATTTTGCTATGGGGACGGGCTGCAGACATAGTCTATTTTTATTCTGCAGAAAAGAGCTATCAGAGCCATATACAATCTTCGCAGGCGCGATTCTCTTAGGGAATTATTTAAAGATATAAACATCATGACGGTACCTTGTCAATACATTTATGAAAATATAATGTATGTCCGGAAAAATATTCATCTTTTTACTAAAATAAGTGATAGGAACAATTTTAATACTAGAAATAAGGACAAGTTAGATCAACCTCGATTCAGGGTAGCTAAAGTAGCTAGCTCTTTTATGGGGTACTGTGTAAAATTTTATAATGAAATTCCACTAGAAATTCTCCAATTAAACGAGTCAAAATTTAAAACATGCATTAAACGCACACTATGTAGACAAGCATATTATAAATTGGAAGATTATCTCCTTGATAAAAATGCTTGGCTAAATGCCGGTCCTGCTCCACAGCCACATACATTTGTAGCTACAAATTAGTTTATATTGGAAGAGATGCTGCTGCCCTTTTCGTATTGTTGTTTTCAGTGTTTTATTTCATTTGTTTATTTCAAAGGATTCTTTACATGTTATATTTAGAAATAATAGCATTGTACAATGTAGAAGCACTTTTTTTTTTCAAATTTGTGAATGTGAAGTACCATGGAGCATTTTTATTAGGATAAAACTTTTTATTTTTTTATTTTGACATTGCGAGCATGGCAGTTGAGAGTTTGTCATGCTCACTCAAATGTCTCGCTGTTGGTGGCGCGTGTTATTGGGTCATTCGGTTCCCTTCAAAATGGTTGAGCTGAGTGGGGTTGATGCACACGTCATGCTCGTGAACGGGTGCCGTCAGATGAGACTGGTCATCTCTTTAATTCAGTTCCTATCTTTTTTTTATTATCTACATTGTGCTCAAATAATAGAAGCAACAGGAAATATGTAACCAAACATTATATGTAACACATATGATTTAAAAGAGTGTCCATGGAGTTTCTTGCACGTTCTTCTCCATAGAGATCTACTCCTTGGAACGTGCAATTTAGCTTCACTTGTTTGTTTGACTGACCGACATTTTGACAATTCAAAAGTGCCTGTAATTGGTCTATTTGAAATAAACGTTTTTGATTTTGATTTGATTTAATTTGACTCACGACCCCCATCATTGGGGCTTCGACGCAAGAAGGGGACTTTGAGCAATTTATAATTACACAAATAGACGCTCAAGCTTATAGATAATAATTTGCATAAAATAAGAACATACCAATCACAGCCAAACGCTCTTTTATAGATAATTCATTTAACGGCTCCTCTAAATTTTTTAGAAAAATATCACCTAGATGAGGACGATAATCTTGATTTAAGATATTGAAAACTAATTCTAACAAAAATCAGAGAATTAGGCTCGTAATCCAGCCGCATTGACTCATGCTCATGCTCAACTCAAACTCAAAAATGGCAGTTGTGCTTGGTTGTAGTTTGGCACACGATTCTTCAACTTGACATTATGTGTACACAATAGAGCAAGATTCCAGACGAACCAGACGTTACTGAATCTTAGGTATTGAGTAGTTTTAGGAAGTTATTTGAACGGCCGACGGACAAATAAATAGTACTCAACGCGTAATTAGTAAGTACAATAGTCTCAGAGCTTTCCGCCACCTTGAGTGAGATCCTACTCACAAGACTGAAATTTGATCACAGTTTAATTAATAGGTGTAAATAACGAAAATAAAAGTCCAAATTAGAAGTATGTGTACGGTCAAAGTACATACTAAAATTACTAAATGCCACTGGGGCGTCTGGGGCGTCTGGGGTCTTAAGTGCAATGTCAAAAAAACAAACCAACCAAACACAACTGTTCTTTTTGAGTTGAGCATGAGTCAATGCTGCTGGAATACCGGCCTTAATGCATAATTTAAATGGTGATTATATTACTCTACCATTAGTAAAATTTGACACAATCCCTGCATAATCATCACATTCGTAAATGCAAATAATTATAATCAAAATATAAACACACTTTTAAAAATAATAGGCCTACGCCGATTTCTTAAAATTAAGTAAATAACATACTTAACTGATTTAAAAAAAAAATAAAGTATGTATGTTACATTACTGAAAAAAAATTAAAGTAATAAATTTTTGGAACAAACGAAAATTAATTTTCAAATAAATCTTTAATGTCCTTTCACACATTTTTTTTTGTAGATTTTTATGATTTTACTGGACTATTTGTACTAATATAACATTGATGTATTTTTTTCCTTATTTTTTGTTTGTGCATAAATACAATATTAAAAAGACCTGACTAAGGGCCCGGTCCTATATTTCATTTCCATTATTTTCAACCTTTTATATCTAAAAAAAAAAACATTGTAGCTCTTTTTGAACTGCAAAGTTACTAGTCAATAGTTCTCAATGAGACCGCGCCCTTACTGATCTCCAGAATTACAAGTTACGATATTGTAAATACATGAATAAGATAGACATCCAGAATTAAAAACAACATACGTTAAAATTACAGGTAAATGTCCGACATTTACCAGATTTGCTGCAATTCAGTATGTTCTTCATTTATACGAAGAACATGCGGCTGAACTCAAGCATTTTGTCGAGGACATGAAGCCGCTTTGGTTTCTTCTCCAGTTCACGGTTGTCGAATCGCTCACCACTGTAAATAAAAGAAGGGTTTTATTTTACGCTGCCCAATCTAGGGGTGCATATTGGAATTATTGGAAGTTAGTACATATATAAATACCACTACATATTTGACTATTAATAACAAAGCAGTGGCGTATTGGGTCCGAAAATGCTCGTCGTCTTTAGAAGATCGTGGCGGTCCAAAACGTTAATCTCCAACGGACGAATACTCGAACGTAACTCATTTTTATTCGCCAACCCCTCAAATGTTCTACGACCTGTCGCACGGTTGGCATATAAAATCTCATGGTGTCTCTGTCAACTGAAGACATCTAAGAATGTTCTTCACGTAAAATCCATGTTTAAGGTTGATGAAAATTAGACTAAGCAGCCCGTTATGTTCCACTGCTGGGCTAAAGCCTCCCAGTTATTCCGATAGCAGTCAAGTTCGTTCCTACATCTTCAAATTATCTCGTCTGGCATTTCATGAGTGAATCTTATAGGCCCACTTGCGCCACCCTGGGTTATCTTGCTAATTTCATTTCATTTATTTATTCTCAAACAATTTACATTGTGTCTAACATTACATATTAAAATAACAAAAATTAAAGAATTATTATGATACAATTGAAAGTAAATTAAATCATTAGAAAGTTGAGTCACATTCATTAATATTCACATATTGCAGTAGAAAATTATATAGTTTCAAATTTATCCCATACATGCCTGAAGATAAGATTGTAGTCAAGTTTATACTGTATAAGTCACAAAAACATCAATTCCAAATCAATCCAATGTATGTCAAAAGAACTAATTATAATGTCAAGTTAAACAACAGGTATTATTTAATTATAAATTAAATAAATTATATAATTATAATTTCAAATTAATACGAAAATGTCACAAGTAATAATCGAGGTAAACTAATATATGTCACAAAAAATTATAATGTCAAGTTAATACAATATACATATATTACAAGAAGATATAATTCCAAATTAATACGATATATGTCATAAGTAAGTAAGTAATTTGAGTTAGTAGCTAACACAAAACATATTTGCTATCTAATGTCGTGTTAGTGTGACGTAGCAAAATTACGTTTTAAGCGACATCTACTAGAATATCCGGCAGCAACTTTAGTGCTCCGGAGTTACACAGAGATAGCGTTGTTTCTAGATTGGGTTATGCATAATTATATTTCAATGTTATGTAACCATACAAAATTAATTAAAAAAGGGATTTAAACTCCCACAATGTTAAAGGTAAAAATAATTAATAATCAGAAAAATAATAATGTCATAGACTAGAAACACTATTGGAGAAAGAGAGGTTTTTGCACGACACTGTTGATATCCTGACGCGAGGATGGAGATATAACAGATATGTTATTTGAGAGGCATCAGTGAGGGTATTCTGAAATCATGTACACTTGGTGGCATCACTGAGACGTGAGGTCCAAGCTGCTGTCAAATGGTTATGTTTTTTGACATTAGTCAAATTGACGTCAAGCAAGTTGATGTCATAAGTTAAATTTTCCAAGTAAAAGACCTCTCACCAATGTGGCGCCAACTAGTGGCGTGAATTTTCTTAAAAACCCTCGTTCTGTGATGATCAGAATCTTTGATGGGTTTTACATGAGTAAATGAAAGTATTATTTATGATTGTTTCAGTTGAAGCTGAACCTGTCTGGCTGTTTAGCTAGCCTAATCTAACACGAACGTGTAAAGGCTTTCACGCTCCGGTGTCGTCATATCGTCCTGCGTAATCAAAGTTATTTCCGAGTTCAGGGAGATTTGAGGTTAGACATGACAAGCTTGCTGACAGACCCGGGTTTCGGCAGTTCAGAAGTTTGACCCGACGAGGCTGGCAATGTGGTCATCTTTTCTATTGGAAGGCACCACCAACCAGAAACCACGTGGCGAGGTTGAGTCGCCGGCTCCAGTTAACGATAGTGCAGCCATTTTAATTAACGGAGTGTGCACGTAGGCCGCGTGTTAGCGTGAACTACAGAGATCTTCTCTGTAGTTTGATGCCAAGGGTCCTTTGTTCCGCCAACTGCGTTTCCAACTGATATTTCAACGGAGTTGCCAATTGACATTGCAACTGCGAGAGATCAATTTCAACTGAGCGTTAACCACGTTAAGTGTAGTATCCATAACCTTGGGAGAGTGATACCATGTGACCGTAGTTCTACTGAACATTTTGATAAGGTCACTTCAGTGTAATAAGACCAGTTGTTATAGATTTAAAGTCTGGGTTGTGTCTCTGGGTGCTATGCCCAAGTGTTATGTTTCTTTTATGAGCACAACCATAGTAGGTCTGTTATTATTCCATTGAGCTAGATATTATTAAGCGTTCATCTCACGAACCTCGCAAGCGACTCTGAGCTTGTTGTATGTTGTCTCATCTTTGTATTCCCTAACACACCTTGTTACGGAGACGAGGTGTGTTAGATTTAATACCTATAGTTGATAGAGATTTGGAAAGATCTAGAAGTTAAGTGGCTCACCACATTTTAGGTATATATACCTGTATGATTCTTAACTACAATAAACCTTGTAATGTGTAATTTTATTTGTTTAATTGGATCTTTCCTTAGTAAAATATACTCTATAAATTTACTATAGGCATGGTTGACCTGTAAAACGGTTACTTGGCTTACATCAGCACCTAACTCGAGTTAAGTCTTTCGTGCAAGTGGGCCTAGCAAAAGTTAACAATAATAAAAGAATACTTACTGAGTGAGGGATCGAGCCCGCAGACAAGCAAGATGCGCATAGTAAGTCGGGGTCGGATAGGACACTGATCTCATGCAACGAGAGTACAAGTGGCACAGGTAGTAAGTGAGCTGTTCCACCTCATCATCGGGAATCTTTCCGTCGTTGCAGACGGCGTGGTAGCGGGTGGGTCGAGCTGTGCCTTTAATGGCCTGGTGAGACACCTGGAATGAAACATAGCTATTATTGTTTTTGTTACATCTTATTTGAGCTCGAAACAGTCTGTGTTTCTTCTTCTTTTATACATAATACATCTATGTCTATGCTCACTTTCCCATGGCGTTGAGCCGAAAGTATTTCTTTTATTTTTATTGTTGATAGGCTCGCGCTTGACCTCATCTCACCTGATGGTAAGCGATGATGTGGTCGACGGTGACTCTTGACTTAAAGACCCCGAAGTTGTAGCTATCGGGCAACACAGACTTTACAATTATTAACTTTCTGCTTTATAATATTCGACAGTTCTAAGCAGCAGTTTTTAGCCGATTAAACAGTGGGATGTTGTTGTGCGGTCGCAGATTGCGAGTTTATTGCGATCAACCAGATAGAAATCCAGATTCCGGGGTGTTACAGATAAATTTCAGATGGAAAAATCTAATAATATTCTGCGAAATCCTACCCAGGCTGGAGCTCAAGCTCAGCAGTAGCGCTTGAGGAATACTACCTGCTAGCGACATAGCTAACAAGTCAATCACAAAAAAAAACATACCAGATAAAAGTCCAATTCGGATGCGTGCACGATATCTGTGTCGACAACTGTCCCGGGTTCAACATTGAAACGACTGTTCGGTCCGTCGTTGAAGAGTCTGAAAATACAATAGTGTTTTAGAGATATTTTTTATTTATTTATTATGGGTTTACTCTTGACTCTAGTCTTGGTCAGAGGTGACAGAGACAACGTGATCTATGGCAATACAACACGTAGAAACTTCTTTTCATCGAAAAAAGAGGTAGAGAACAGATGAATTGTGTGACGGGAAGAACAGAAAAGGGAAGGGAAGGGACAGAAGAGAAAAGAATTTTGCGTCACCTAATGGTACAAGAGCAAATAAAAGAAGTAAGACCAATTTGCAGCACGTAGAATAACGGCGCGGCACTCGGGCAGTGTATAATTTCTCTCTCCTATAAAGTCGTGGTCAGAACGCCAGTCGTAGTTGACTGAGGCAGTGGTATTATGAATGCCACAGAGCACAGAATTATCGCACTTTCAGCGACTAGAGATTATATTAATCAAATTCTTGGCCCCGAAAGTGCATTGAGCGCAGAATTTCTGTGATTTTCGCCATTCAATGTCATCATTTTATATGTTGACTAAGTATAACAGTAAACTGCAACACGCACACATCTCTGTGCTACGTGACATATGTTGTATTTATCGATAGAGTGCAAATGTTTTTTTGTTATTATTATTTTATTTGACACAAATTTCCGGGAATGAAAGAAGAAAAATGGGCTCAGACGACGTTCTGATTATTTCTTAGACCCCCACAGCACAGATTCATTAACAATTACTTTCCCATGGTACTTGCGACTTTTCTATAAAATTTGAATGGAATATAATTTTGTTTTCAGTTTTTAACTTACATCTAAACAGATTTAAAATTTATATTTTGTGATGTGTAAATTCTGTATCGAAACGGAACGTAATCAATGTCAGTTCAAGTACTGACACTGGCAGACAACCATATTTTTTATATTTAAATGTTTTATTTTTTAATAAATAAATATTTAAAAAAGTAAACAAAGTGAATAAACGAAATAACTAAAAATAATAAAAATGATTCCTTTTTCTTTAAATAACTTCTTAAAAGAGATATATAACAAACAATCACGCAAATCCCGCGGGTTTGATGACCTCAATCCGAGAGTAATATTTTTAAATGCATGTGTATTTCAAGTACAAAGAAGAGTGCAGGTTTGTTCTTTCAGTGCGTACCTCGTATGATGACGTTTCTGTACCAGTAGAAATAGTACTTCTGGCTTTATATTCGGTCCCGCCAATCGTTGGTAAGCCAAGTGCACTGCTGCAAGCTCGCTGTTCATGACCTAGAAGGGCAAGGGCATAATATATTTATTGTACACCAAAATAAGATATTGTATTGTACTAACTAAAAGGATATGTTTCAAATAGTCTAAAATCAAATATAATAAAAATTCTAATTCTTCATTTCATTCTAATTCCATTATTAATACTTTTTTTTAATTTTTGAAGAATTTTGTGATGAAAACGCATTTGGATAGACATGCCAAAAAGTAGTGGTTCTACCGTAAATCTTTTAAGATTATTAAAATTTTGTTTTAACCGTCGCAGTCTAAATCGCGCTATCCAAATCCTAAGCGTGATTAACATATATCCTGAGAACAACCATCGGGCAGTAGACCACTAGACGCAATACCCGTCTGGACCGAGGATCCTCGCATACCTATGGAGGACGGAGAACTTATGTAGCGGTATCTACGCCGCCACATACGAACTAAATTGACCTGACATCACACGTAATTCAGCATCGTGCACAAACATTTTTCGGCACGATTTACACACAAAAGCAACAATCGTTGAGCAGTTGTCCAGACCAGATACAACACCTGTTTGGTTTGAGGATCCTTTTCAACGGAGGTTGCGGGACTCTGCTCCGCCACAAAATGGAAAGTATACAGAAAGGCCACTCCCGCCGTTTCGAAAACTGACACCTGAACTTGACAGACTCAATAGGGTTGCTACTATATTGATTCTGAATTATAAAATGGAGTAGGGCGGAGTTTGGACATTTGAAGAACGAGATGGCACTATTTTTTGTTTTATTTAAGCAACCAAATACACTGCAGGCGTAATAATAGCGTTCATTCATTTTGTCAACACTTGACCACAAAGTAGAAAGCACAAAATTAAAGGTTTCGCCGCAGCTCACGTAAATAGCTAAACTTATGTATCAAATTACACGTACCTATGTCCGATAAAATAAAAGTACTCTGTGCTATGTCCTTCAGGTGGCCTAACAATTTTTGGCATCCAGATCCTCTATAAATACTTATGAATTTAAAATATATTCGGTCTGTAACAATGAATAAAGGAAACCCAGCCAATGCAACCTAGTTGCAGTACTTTATGAATAACGTGACAAAAGCCCGCACAAAGCAAGCATGACAGCCGCAACTGCGCTCGGTCCAATAATGCCTAAGAATCCCTGTAAAGTCGCAATGTCAATGTGTGTGTGCAAAATGACGCTTTGTTCGTAGTGGCCTCTCTATCGACGCTTACGTACTTTGTGGATCCGCATAACTTCAAAGTTGTTCCGAACAACTCTAAAGTTAAATACTAAGTATTACCTGAGCAAACTGTCCTTCGGATACGCCATCTCTGAAGACAAATATCTTCTTCGGAAGCACGTTATTATTGCGTTTCTTGTATACCATCAAGTGGTCAAACATCATGTCTTCAAATTCGACGATCACCTCTTTCTGTTAACATAAACAAAATGCATTTGAATTTAAAATCTTAGATATAATTAATTTATTGGCATTTAAATATCAACTCCAACAATATATAATTTAGTCTCAAGTTGAAATTACAGTGAGGGAAACTTCGAATTGGAATTCGAATATTAAACTTAGATTTTTTAACAAAGTTTTGAATGATTGAAAATAAACTATATGCTTTTGAATATAAGTTCCAAATCTAGATTCTAAATTCTACAAGGGTCACTTGCGCTTACCTTTGGCGTTTGAATGCTCAGTTCAATGTTATAGATGTAGCATTTCGCATCCATAGACGCGGTCACCGCTGCAATGCTTGGCACGTTAGACTGCAAGAAAATAGTTCAGTTATGATATATATGCGTAGACCAATTTGTCGTGCGAATATGGACTAGACTTCTTCACTAGCAAAGACGTAAAATAAGGTCGATATTCACACACAACCGTTTAAACGAAAATAAACGTTATTGAATTCAGAATAAAGTTTAATATTCGTATGAAACGTTTACTAACGAAATATATGCTAGTGAATACATTAACAAGACTAGAACAAAATAAGACTATAATAAAGCAAGTTATTACCTGGTCAGGCGAAGGATGCGTGACGTCAGCACCCACGATCATGACTCCTCCCTCCCTCAAACATCTCGGCATGGTGACGGTATCTATAGCTTGGTTAATACCCATCAGCTTTGAGTTCACCTGTTGTCAAATAATAATAACTTAATACAACCGGCGTTCGTGTATAACTAGATGTATGAACGTAAGTGAAGCACAAGAAGTATCTAAGGATCGTAGCGGGTGGCGTTCTGTAGTTTCTGCCTGCCCCCATGGGAAAAAGGCATGAGGTTATGATGTGTATGTGTCACTACATATTATAATACATATTATAAAATAAAGTTCCCCGCCGCGTTTGTACGCAATAAACTCAATAACTACTGAACGGATTTTCATGCGGTTTTCACCAATAGATAAGAATCAGAAAGGTTGTTGTGTATAATTTGTGACAGGCGAAGCCGGGGCGGGTCGCTAGTGTGATATAAGTTACTGAGAACCTAAACTCTTGTCGATTATAAAGGGAAATTAGAAGATGTATGCTCCATAACCCACGTCACCCACAAACAGGTTGTGATGCTTGTTTTCAACGTAAGAAGTTGTCATAATGAAGTATGCCATTTTTTTATGGGTTCGTGTTTGTCCACTATTTCACCTGATGGTAAGCGATGATGTGGTCGACAGTGAATCACACAACATGAATTGACATTGTTTCAAACCTACTGGTTTGAAGGGTGAAAAGATGCACTAAGGAGGGCTTATAAGAGGTTCTTACACACGAAAGATATAAAAACCATGGAGTCACAAAATACATTTTTCTTTTTTTTATAATACTTTCAGAATTCTGTCGAAAAATTAAAGGGAGGTGTTTGCCCTGAAGCGGTAAAATTTAAGCTAGTTAGATTCAATTTGAATTAATCACCTTCAGCAGGATGTTTTTGGCAGTCATGACGTTCATTCGTTTAGCCGTCGCTTCCTTGATACACTGGGTCAAAATGCCCACGTCGCGTTCAGCTATTTGCTTCAACTGTAAAAATTCGAAGTATTTTTATCAATAATGTGCAAAAGTGAAAAAATATCGAGGTATTTTTTTCCCGGAATAAACAATGTACAGTACAACTATTTTCTTAATATCCCCTCGGCAGTATTCGTGTTTCGTCAGTCGTCGGATTTCTATCAGTTGCCCTTTGCACTTGGTGCACACTGTACACTCTCAATCAACTTGGAAGTAGATAGAGTTGTTAATATACTTTTAACTGAATGTTATTTATTTTATGTGTTAAGGTAACATTAGTTAAGGAGGGCAGCTGCTAATTTTACAGCTCTATAAATTTCACACGGAAATCAAGACAAAACAACAATAAAGTACTTAGTTCTGAATTCAAATTATTATAAATGACAAATCTAATAATTAATGCACATGGAAATTACAAAATTAATAATCGTTTGTATTCGGCTATGCGATCATTGCCGAGGAACATTAAGAAAATAGTTGTATTGTATTTCGATTTAGCAGCTCTGAATATGAGGTGAGACGCTGAGCTGTAGCAAATTCATGTGACAGCGGTGTGAGGGGTGGGGTTCTACACACCGAGTCACTTTCATGAACAAAGGTTGCTTAGAGAAAATAACGTGTTTACTTTATAATCTCATGAACATCAAGCTGCCATTTGTTAATTTAATGTACAACCCTTGGAACAAGGTATTATTTTTAAAATAACATAGATAATACTGTATTTTTTATTCATATTATTAAAATCACTCATTACCCTGTGGTAGTCATCTCGGCCTCTTGCAGAAATGATTAGGAAGACGAAACGGACTTCTTTTTGCGCGTTCATTAAAATATTGCGCATCATCTGCATTTTAGCAAATCCGTTGACGGTCTTTGGTCTTGCGATGCTCATACCCATTTGGGCGCCAGTACCTATTATCTGAAATATTTTAATATAGTCAATAAGAGTATTACAGACTTATAGTTTAAGAGTTGACAAATAAATAAAACGACTTTGTTAAGCATTACAAACAAACAATAAAACATTGACATGATAGTGAGCAACAAAAGTGACAACCCACATCCTACGGTGTGGCGCAGAAGTACTAGGAAGGAACGCAACATTGAGATAAGCTCGCCTTTATACATGTACTACATTATAACATTGTATTGAAAATTGTTTTTTGTGTACAATAAAGAATTAGGGCTGACACTAAATAAACTGGAATAATAGCCAAGAGAAATAAAAGAAGGAGACTTTGAAGAGTTTTAAATAAGTAAATCTTAATCTTACTATTATAAAGAGGTAAAATTGTATGTTTGTTAATACGTTTGTATAAGGTAATCTCTGCAGGTACTGAAGGATTTAAGAAAAATTTTGGCCTGATAAAAACTATCACTAAGTCATAGCCTACTTTTATCTTTGGAACACTCTCACTCATTCACTTCCTCACTCTTTAAGTAACCTTAATTACCAGATTTAGTCCAAAAAATAAACACAAAAAAAAAATATTTTGGCTCATATCTCGAAAACTATTGAACATTAGTGAACCTTATGTAGAACTAAACGAAATACTGATTTTTGGATACTTTGACAGCCCACATGTTTTTTGCTATAATGTGATTTTGATGGTCTTTTCAGGCAACATTACTACTATCATAATGGAAATAATGCCGTTAAAATTACTTCACCAGGCTTTTTCACGCAGTTTGGCCTCAAGTTTGTTATTTTCTTGGGCTATATTAGGCTAAACAATGTAACAATTGTAGATAGGCCAATAAATAAATAAATAAAAAGCTAATAAAACTTACCAATTGAATTATGTTATCATAATCAATCCTCGGGTCACAATCAACACCAATGAGAGCCCAGGCTTGAAGCTGCTCCGGTTTCAAGAGACGCTGAGCTTGCCATTGTCCATTCCTGGAAAATAAGTTAATTGTTATAGCATTCTTCTGCTCTTGTATCAAACTTATTTTGGGTCGGTCTATCAGCGGCGCGTGCGGCTCCTGCGGTGCGTCTAGGTGCGCGTTCACCATTAACCGTCACACCATTCCTAGCCATTTAATACAATCCATCCATCGTTTCTTTTTGGCCTTCCTCTGCCACCACAACCATCCACATTCATACACAAATCTTTCCTCACGTCTGGTTCCTCATTCCTCCGCATCACAAGCCTATACCATGAGTGCCGATTTCCAATTCATACACAAATCTTTCCTCACGTCTGGTTCCTCATTCCTTCGCATCACAAGCCTATACCATGAGTGCCGATTTCCACACATCTTGTCAGTAAGATTGTTGTTGATCCACATATGCGGCACTATTGATGGCTTTGTGTTTTGTTTTGTTGATGCTTTACTATTAATATTTCTCTTTTTTATTTTTTTATTGTTTACAACGCTAATCTTAAAATTT
Organism: Orthosia gracilis; assembly: GCA_947562075.1. Lineage (NCBI taxonomy): Eukaryota > Metazoa > Arthropoda > Insecta > Lepidoptera > Noctuidae > Orthosia > Orthosia gracilis. The sequence continues at coordinate 35,343,282 of OX387266.1, forward strand.
ACCAAATTGTTTCATTATTATCTGTGGAGAACGTGGTTGATTTCACATTAGTATCATTTTTGTATCCTATATTTTTGTAATTCTTAATGTGTAACTGTTTGTTTTCCCGAATAAATAAAATAAAAAATAACCGGTGCCACTTTCAGATTTATTTACCAAAGCTTCACAAAGTAAAAATCACTGTAAAAAGATGGACTTAGATTTCTGTTACCTATTAATTTCTTATTCTATCCATACGCACAACACCACAAAAACTTCTTAGCATACTCAGCTCGGTTATAACTGTAGCACAGTATTTTTTAAGCTATCTAGAAGCTTTATAATTATCAATGTCAACTAATATTTGAGTAGACTAAGTTTTGTGGCCCTGCTAAGACCAGACACGCTACTTTGGGGTCGTCGATTAATCACATAATTTTTAGGACTTTTTAAGGGGGCTTAGGATAGGATAGATGGATCCCTTTTCCGCACTTAAACTCCCATTTGGCCCGTTCTGAGTGCAGGCATCCTCTCTGTGAGAGGGAATGGGCGCGGGCCAGTGCGGGTTGATGTATGTCACATGTCTTCGAATTTTTGGTTTTAAGACATGTTTCCTGACGATGTTTTCCTTCACGGTTTTGAGAGCAGTCGTGATGAAATGATTTACAGCAAAGCGCCTGCCTGGGATCGGACCCACGACCTACAACTTGTAAGTCGCGGCTGTTACTACTGAGCCACACACAGCTCTCTAAGGGGGGCCTTAAAAAAATACTAATCCCTCCTGGTGATACAAAATTATGTTTTAGACTGCCCCCTGACATGCCGTTACCCCTGTGTTTAACTAAAGTCACGTGTATTTTTTGATATCTTGAAATCTTTAAATTGAAAATAAACTAATTCAATTCTGGAAATAAAGCACCGTGAAAAATATGTCCCACAAGATTTTTCGGTTTAGAAATCGCAAGTTAAACGAAAAACAAAAAACGCGATATCTCACTACACCATCCCGTCCCGTAAATGCTTATGACATAAGCACCTAAATCACTGATTGTCGACGCTAAAAAACTATGCTGCACCGGGCCTTAAGAAGATATACAATATATCTTAATCGCGTTTTCTCAATATTGCAACACTATTTTTGTCACTGCATCACCCAAAAATTTACTAAAATAAAAGGCCTAAGTCCACATCTGTTATGTTTCTGTGCATAAAGTATTACCTACACTAATATTTTAAAGAGGAAAGATTTGATTGCTTGTAAGTTTGTTTGTAATGGATTAACTAGTAAACTACTTAACCGATTTCAAAAATTCTTTCACCTATAGTAAGCTAACAAGCTATATTTTTATTGAAAGCCCTGCAAAAATAGCAATAATGTAACACAAGTTCTCAAAAATTTGCTTATAAATGTCATTATTTGGCGTGCATTGCAAAAACTATTGATGATACATAAAATGTTGTATAACGTATGTTTGCAATACTCATAATTACTTATTAAAAAGTCCGCGAGGCTGTATTTCTAACTATTTAGTTGAGCAAAAATAACCCCTTTTCCACATTTGAGTGACATAGACTATAATTATTTGCTTGAGATTAATAATGTTTTTTAATGTAAAATAACAATATTTGTGAATCTAGTCCGAGATAAACAGTCTGAAGCGTTCAGTAGTAAAGACTCACAAACTACCAGGAGAACATAACATAATAAAGAAAAGAAGTATATCCGGAGATAGAATCATGTGTGGTTATGAAGTTTAAAAGTACCAGGAGATAAGAATCATGAAGATGTAGATCGACAACCAAAATTGTTTGACAAAATCTATATTAACGCGAGCGAATTATAAATACATAAATGATATGCAACATACCTGGGTTTAACTTTTCCCATGCCGATATCCAAGACGGGAGGTTCCAACACTTTTGCCTTGACTGAGTAAAACTTGTCAGAGATGTCCAAACCGAACTGCTTGAAGTCTTTGTTTTGGGAATATTTCATCTATAAAATTCAAAGTTAAATATTTTTTTGAGGAAACGAACGGCAGTTTTAGCCGTCGAAAAAAAGGAGATTTTCAAGTGGACCCTTAAAAAATTAAACCGACAAAAAAGGAACTAAAAAGCGAAAAATAAAAAAGGACTTTTTTAATTTGATAATTTTGAGTCGGCGCCAAATAATCCACACAGTTTACTGTACGAAATTAATATTCTTGTCTGATTGCTTCCTTTCTTTTTTCGGCTGTTTTTTTTTTTACTAAAAAGGTTTTATACCAAATAATTAAGAGATATTGATTAAAAGAACAGTACTAGATACTTACGTTGTAAATAGTTTCTGTAATTTTCTTTAGACGCACGTCCGGTGGAGTAGCGGCTTCCCTGACCATAACCGACACTTGCTGGTCATTTAGCTGCCGAGACAACGGCTGGAAGAGAGAATCATTTTACTTACACATTTAGTTGCAAAGGAATGTGAAAAGCCCATTAATTTGGTAAAGAGGTGTTAATGGACTGGAATCTTTATACTCGCACTGAAACGCCTTGCAGCAATAGGGAATATATTTATGAGCAACGCGCCGACGCGCTGCCGATTAATACGCGCGGCGCAGCGCCGCGAACCTGCGACTCGCATTCCCACTCGCACCCGCGAAGTAAATTGAGTCGAATATTTCACCGAGCCTGAGTGATCTTGATTCGTTTAGTTGCATGACGTAAACAATGACGACGACGGTAACATCAAGTCATCATCATCATTTCATCCGAAACACGTCCACTGCTAGACATAGGCCTCCCCCAAACGTCACCACATCGACCAGTCCAGTGTGTCTCTTTGCCCACAACCTTAATCCGAACGTCTCTTCTGTTTACTGCCACTTAAGTTTGGCAATTCTTCGGACTATGTCTGTAACCCTGGTTCTCCTACGGGATGTCTACAATTCTGATCACATAAGGAAGCTAGTTATTTTGACCGAGCAGTACTATAGATAAAATCTGTCAAATAAATAACAGCATACCTGCCCTTCAGCAACAGCCAGTAATTCAATGGGGAAGTAAATTTGTCTATCCCTGGAGCCAACCCACAAGCAATTCAGGTTTGGGTATTGGAGCCTGAAAAAGAACGACGCATAAAATAATTGTTCTATAAAGAAAATAACCCGTTTTTTCAAATGATAACATCTTATCCGACACGGACACAACATAATAGCAACAATCAATAATTAGGGTATTTAACTACTTAAAAATAAAAGTTAAGATTTTTTATAAACATGTGAACAAATAAGTAAAATATTTTGTAGGTTTGTAAAGAAACCCAATTTAAACAATTACTCTAAACTCCTAGTTTACAATTACGTATGAGTTACTTCTAGCTAAGCGTGCTCAATCGTCAACCATATCATCGCTTACCATCTTGGAACCGGTTAAAAAATAACCGCTTATTAAATACTATAATCGGTTTCAACTTTATTATAATTTGGAGTCTAAAAGTTAAAAAAGTGTTATTGAAAATTCTAATTAACCGGTTTAGGCGGGGCGCGCGAAAATTTTTTTGACTCCCTGTATGTTGATTGTACAAATATTTTTTTTTTTTTAAGCTGGCATGGTCACACTTATTAGAATTAAAACAAACATACATGGACATGCACATAAATAGATGTCTACATACATACTAAATTTACATGGTAAATATCCCGAAACAAATATTAATTCTAATAATTACTTGTGTAGATTTGTACGACGTAAGACCGTTTCCAATGTGTGTTTGTTTACGAATGAATAACTTTTGTACTTCTGCACGGTTGCACATTGAAGGTAGGCGACAAAAACCGTTCATAACCGGTTAATGCCAGTAAACCTACTTACAAACTTTTGTTGCCTAAAACCGTTTAATTGTGGTTAAAGCTAGCATAAAACCGAAAGAAAATTCCCTGTGCAACCGTTATGAAATTTTTCCGTTTTCCAAACCTTGCTTACCATCAGCTGAGGTGGTGGTCAAACGCGTGCCTATCATTTTCAATAAACTAGTTGCCCACTCCGGCTTCGCACGCGTTTACTAATGAAGAAAATGAAACTAATTTTTTACTATTTTTTCTTTCATACAACTTAGTCCTGACAATTACTGACACAACAAAGGATTAGCCTAAAGGGGCGGCCGTTCTGAAGTACTACGCTAAGTAATACGCTTACACGGCAATTTATATTTATTTATTTAGATAGAATAGTATATTATGCAACTAGTGAATAAAGGAATGTTTTAAAGCGAGGGCCATAGATGAATCACGAACAAGTGAAGGATTCTAACAACTGAATCACGACCGCAGGGAGTGATTCATGGTAATTGAATCACGAGCATAGCGAGTGATTCAAATGTTAGAATCCTGAGCGACGCGAGTGATTCATGGCCCTCGATATAAATCCGTTTTATTCAAGAGTTGCATACTATATTTTATACCATGACTACGAGAAAAAGAAAGATTTAAGCCAAAAGCATAAGGAATAATAATAAATTAATAAATGGTTTACCTTCAAAATTTACAAAAAATGAGAGACCTCAGGGTTTCACATTTGTAAATTGAAGCTGAGCTAGGTAACAGCACCTGTGTTTCAGGGGCCAGTAACCACCTCCGTTACGTTACATAATTATAATTAATTAAACACCAATGCAATTAATATTAGAATTACAATCCAAATAAGTATTCACTAAACATCCTAGACCAAAATCAAAATCATTATTAAAATCCTAAATATAAACAAACTCAAAATAGAATCGACGAAAGAGTTTGAAAGTCGAATATTCTTTGCACAAGAAGTTTGTATCGAGTATTTTATGCGCAAGTAGGTTGTATAGCATTGAGATGAGGTCAAATATATATTGGTGTGTTCTAAATCCAAACACCAAAACAGTGATTAAAAGTGCTTTTTATTCACTGTTTTCAGTGAATAAAATAAGCTTTTTAGAGGGGGAATGGTATAAAGATATTATTAATGCACATAGCACGCACTCACCTGTACTTCTTAACTTTAGCAAAATACTCAGAAACTGTAATTATTCGTGTGCGATCTTCCTCATTCAAGGTAAATGTGAGCTCATGAGGTGGGCCGACTATGTTGTTGCAAACGAACTCGCGGCGGTGGCCCGCGGAAGGCGTATCTCCGACCAAGGTTGCTACTACCTGAAAGAACATAAACATAAACATGAATATCTCTTCCACAAAAACGCTTGACAAATTTCAATCGTCATTCGCATTGTATTCTCTAAGAAAGTGCTATGGACTTGTCTAAAAGTCTAAATGGACACTATTCTTAGTTTAAACATAATCTATCTACGTAACATATGTTAGAGTTGAATTGCTAATTAGTCTGTTAGGCTAGATCGTAAATTATTATTAGGAATTTATTTCTTACTAATAAAATACAAAAAATGTATTTATTAGCAGCCAAGCTTAAACTATATGCTCATAAAATGCTTAAGTATAATGTCTTTTTCGGAATGAGTGGGCTGCTCTTTGAGTAAATTAAAAGCTTAGTTAAATTTACTCACTGTAAATTACACAATTCAATTCAACAATAAATGGATACAGCAGCAATAATTTAAAGTAAAAGAGAATAATATGATAAATAAAAATCGCGCTGATCGTGCCCCTACTGAATAAGTTACCAGCGCGTTATATGTTGGGGGTTAGCCATCCAGCGCTGTTTTAGTTGCCAGCCTTTTTTTTTTTTTTTTTTTTTTTTTTTTTTTCCGAGGTGGAAAATCCTCATTGGATGTCCTCCGCCCTGGGGGAGGCGGAGGGGTCTGTCAGACTCGTACTGACCAAAAACCACCCCGGTGTTCCATCTCACACCTACGCCGGGAGTCGCGGGAACATACGATACTTCCGTAACCCCCGGCTGGTGCCGGCCCGCCTCTGCGGGCCTCGATCTCGGGTTTGGGGGGGAGTGAGGTGTTTGGCTCCCCCCGCATCGTCTAAGAGGGGCGCACGTGGAACACTACGCGTCACCACCTCAGGTCCTGATGTGTTGGGGGCGACGGACGTCCCCGAGTCCGTCGCCCCTGGACCCATTTAGGGGGGCCGGAAGAGGGCGTTGTCCGCCCTCCGCCGACGCCCGGCTCGTCTGCTGCGGATCGGGTGAGTGGATGAAATCTCCCTCTCCCTCTCCGCAGCCTCCTTCTGCGAGACGACTGTTTCACAGAAGGATACCACCGCGTCCCAGGACTCCTCGCTGCCGACCATAGATTCGACTACGGCCGGCAGCGACAGGTCACTGCCTACTTCTGAGATGAGGGCACGGCGCGGCTCCTCCCAAGCGGCACACTCTGCCAGCGTATGCCGCGCCGTGTCCTCCCGGCAGTCGACGCAGTGGTGACACCGGGCGTCTGGCTCCCTGTTTATGCGGCACAGGTACTTCCCGAAGCTACCATGCCCCGAGAGCACCTGCGTCACCCGAAACGACAGGGAGCCGTGCCTCCTCCCGAGCCAGCGCTCGAGCACTGGCCGGATCGCCTCGATGGTGACGAGGCCGGCGGTAGGGCGTGAAAGCCTGTCCTGCCATTCCGCCACTAGGACCTCGCGGAGTTGAGACCGACGCAAGTCCATATGGCGCTGCATCGGCCCTTCGCCCCGCGCCCGCGCTTCCTCGCGCCACCGATACAGTGACGCGAGTACTTTCGCCTCCAGGTCCCAGGGCGGGGATCCGGCCAGTACGCAAGCCGCCACGTAGGAGATCGTGCGATACCCCCTGATGACTCTGACGGCCATCGCTCTCTGCGGCTTTCGCAGAACAGCGATGCTGCCGGCCGTCAGGTCAGCCGCCCAGATCGGGGCCCCATACAGGGCCATCGATCGCACGATCCCCACGTAGAGCCGCCTACAGGTAGAGCTCGGGCTCCCCAAATTAGGAAGCAGCGTTGACAGCGCCCCAGCCGCACCCAACAACTTGGGCGCCAGCCGCCGGAAGTGGGGGCCGAATTCCCACCGGCTGTCGAGCACCAATCCCAGGTACTTCATGGTTGACTCGACAGCGATTCGAGCCCCTCCGACGACGATGTGGGCATCGGGTGGTGGCGCCCGCCGGGGGCCATGAAAGACCATGGCCTCCGACTTGTTGAGGGCCACCTCCAGGCCAAGGCGCCGTATGCGGCTCACCACCTGTGAGACCGCAGCCGTCGCCAGCAACGCTGCCTCCCTGTACGAACTCCCCCGGGCGGTGACCAGCGTATCGTCCGCGTAACACGTCAGGTCTACGCCCGGTTGGAGTTCGCCCCTCAGCACCCAGTCGTACCCGATGTTCCACAGGGGTGGGCCCAAGACCGAGCCCTGTGGAACACCGCACGAAATGCGGTGCTGGTTTTCGACGCCATCACCAGCCAGCCTACAGTAACACAAGGACGGAGACCAGCGACCACACAACCACTAGACGCCTTATAACAGGCGAGCGATGTCTGTCAACACTTATGACTAAAAGATCATATATAGGTCCCCACTCGTCAATTTCGAATTAGTAGCGACCATTCCTGTGAGCCGTAAATACTTCCGCGTCAGTCAATAAAAATTTGATGAAATAAATATTATAATGGCCTCTTGCATTGGTATGGTAACAACAGCCAGACTTCGGATTTCCGGAAAAATGCCATAACATTTCATTGATAAGTTAATAGTTACATAAACATAATTAGATTTATTTTCTGACATTATTTATCGGGGTTCATATTGTACTGGTCAAATTTTTAGGTGAAAACGCCCAACGCATGTTTGCGTAAACAAAACTAGCGATGCACCATATCCTATGACCAAATCTGTTATCGACAGGACTAGAAATCTTACAAATAAAGACATTAAATTCAATTGTTTTTTAATTGTGAAACGATTTTTTGATTACGCTTTTTACTAATATTTAATATTACTATATTTAAGAACCAACAACCGAAAAAAGTATGTGAACTTTTGAATTTTTATATATTTTTTTTTTAGTTTTAACATTTTATGTTATTACTTAAATGTTAAAACGCCGTATAATTAATAATAAAAAAGGAAATATTAATTTAAAAAAATAAGTACCAATACTATTTATAATTATATCGATACCTTCCTGGGTTTATTTAAACCTGTCCCATTTTTTATGAGGCGGATGACCTTGGTAAGGGACCAATCAGTGCGCAGTCGCCCCGTTCCTCATACCTCAGCTAGTTGACAGAATTATTTTGATGTATTAGATCAAGCATTAGGCGTCTAGTGGCTGTGTGGTCGATGACAGAGACGAAGTCCAAAAGTCAATTCGTTTATTTCAATTCCTACATAGTCATTAAGCGTCACTTTTGAATGTTTAAAATGTATAATACATAAATATATATTCTACTGTCCATAGGCATAGGTAGATTATTATGAAGACGAACGGACAAGAAACTCCACGGTAAAGAAAGTTAAAAAAAAAGGTTAAGTTTAGTATTACGCTAGATACCTTGAGGCCTTTTACAAAGGCTGCGAAATAATCACCGCCACGTTGGTTTTCGACCGGGCGACTGGGGTCCAGCCTGAAATCCTTTACGAGGGCGTCGACCAAACTCTGATGTTTAGGAAAGCCCTTATGAGCAACTGAAATAAAAAACAATTTATCATGTGCAAATATATAACACATAAATCCATAAAACTTTCACATCAAAAAAACAAAAAAATATTTTTAACTTCACTCACCATCAATGTTGATAAAGGCCTTGCTTGTAAAAATGGCCGATTGGAACAATCCTGTCCACATTTCGTAGCCATAGCCCAAACTTACAGGGTTTAGTGGACGCTTGAAGAATTGACGACCAGCCTACAAATAAAATACAAGATTAGATTACATATACAGATGCCAAATTTTAAAAATTACCGAAATAGAAGTTTGTGGGGTTTGGCTAAAGGCGGTCGCCCACGGCGGCATTTTGCGTCGAAGCACACGATTCAGTCACAAAACAAACGCGAGGCGGTCTCTATGCTGTCGCAGGTCATATACCATCGCCCACGGAATTACGATTTAGCATCATCGCGACTAACGCAATACAAACGCGATGCAGTATAACCACACTCGCGATTCGACTCGCTGCCGCTGTAATGAAGACCTGAGGTTCTAGACAAGAAGTGTCATTTGATGATTCGATGGTCGAAATGCCAAATGTATATATATAAATGTATTTATGTAAAAGTATATGACCATACATTTTTGTCATTTTTCACCACGCTTTCGTTAATAGAATATCAATTGTCTAAGGCCTCTTTTAATGCCTGTGGACACTACGTTTGTGAGATAGACTCGGTTGAGGCGATATTGTTCGCGTTGTCTTTGTTGCTGCTTTTGCGGATGTAGCCACAGCGCAAACGTGGGCTACGTAAATATTGGGTGCAACCATATAATAAAGAAGGATCACTTGGTGGCCATTACCTAACAACTTTTCAAAAATTAATAAAGAACAAGAATTTAGAAAATGTAATAGGATGCCATATTCAACATTTCGTGGATTGCTTCCATAGTAAAACCAGATTTGACTCGAAGAAATACAGTGATGTGACAATACAAGACAATAGACGTTGCAAATGCGGCCAACAACGGACAAAAGTATGCAGTCGCGCACTCACGAATCGCATGTCTGCATCGGCGACGAGAAACGCGATATTCTAAACCGAAAAACGTTGACTCCAATCACAATATCTTGCATTTTGAACATTTAATCATATCCATTGCACTGGTTATTTCAACGAAATAGATAAATAAAACACACTGTATTTTACCTAATTTGTTGTTGTTGTTAAACAGTCGAAATGAAAGTGATTATTAAGGTTCCCCTAGTCGATAATTATTCCATACAAACGTAGTATGGCGATTACTGCACTGTTTGACGGTGTAATTTCAAAATAAAAAATTGATATCAATCTGTCTCATCATTATCCAGCCCTGTATGGAAACAAAAAAGTAAAAAAAACATATATTTGAAAGTTATGAGCATCGAAACTTTCATATTTCAACACTCATTTAAATGCATCTTTGGGCGGGAATAAATACCATAAGAAGGAAAATTGCAAAGCAGTCACCATACAGGGATAGATTAGTAGTTCAACGATGCAAATAATTTTATTTTGAACAGATAACATTTAGTCGATTTTTCATGATATATATATTCCCAAAGGTCTGTTTATAAAATTTCGCGCGCTCGTTTTCGTCCTAAAACATCATCCATTTCGTTACTATCTCTTTCGCACCGTGTTGTCGGTTGAGATAGCATGCATTTCAACCCCGCGCACAAAATAGTTCGTGCCATCGACTAAAGCAACCTTAAGCACTGTTTTTTTTTTATTATTTGTGTGTTTTTACCACCATGTATGTATATGGTACACCTACCTTTACATATGACTCCAGAGCACCCTGGCGCAGAATGACGTCAATGCATTGGATCTCTTCAGTAGGATGGCAGAGAGAGCTGCCACGGGTAGCCATGTAACTGTAAATAAAAAACGAATACTAACTTAACTTCAGTGTAAATTAAGTTGATTTCAGAATGACTAGTATTATTGAAAATATGGAAGTGAGTGAGTTAGTCAGGTGAGATGAGATAGTGGTCAAACGCGAGCCTATCAATAATAAAAAAGAAAACTATTAGTGCAAACGTAGTGTTTTTAACGTAAATATATACATAGTAACATTAAAAACAGAAGAAAACAGAGAAGGTCTGTCCCCACTTCTCCATGAAATACCTTACAATGGGCTAAAATTTACCGTAGGTCGCTCAGGTATATAAATTATCATATAACAGCAATAAATAGGCATCTACAAATATTATTTAAAGAATATTCTACAACTTTTTCAAAATATTATAGATGTCTTATTAAATATTAGCTTATTTGTTTGTTAATTATAGTAGTATATTTCGATTTGCTATTTTTTTGTTTATTAATGTAACATGAAATCTTACGTTTTTTGAGTAATTAAAGTGTAAATTTTAATAAATAGCTCAAAATTGTACATAATGATTAAAAAAAAAGGCTCGAATTCGAGGTTTTTTTTTAATTTTTTTGCATTTTCTGAGAACATTTACTATAATGTATTTTTTTTTTTACACCATCAGAAAGTAGAGAAAAAATTGTAAATACAAAGGTTCTGTTTTCCATAGGACTTGTAGTTTTGCCGGAAATCGAGATAAACTCTTCCCACTTCCCGAACTCGGATCGCCCGTAATTTTTTTTTCCTTTCATTTTTATCATATCCCCTCCTTTTCTAATGGGTTTCATCCTACTTTTATTTTTTTGTTTTCAGAAATTATCGACCCTGGTCTACTAATACAAACTAGTAGAATTGCTTCTACGACGTCACGTCATGGCGGCTTGTGGTTTAGGTCACGTGATAATTATATAGATTAAAAATATAGATTTTAAATTTTAATATAAGTATTCAAACAACAATGTGGTTTCATGACTCAAAATCATTCTGATTTTGAGTCATGAAACCACATTGTTGTTATTTACTTTTAATTGTTGTTATTACTTAAGTATACTTACTTACATTTTATCACATTTCATAATTTATTTCTCATCTCACTACCGAAAATACCTTATTGTGATGCAGATATAATAGAAACACTTACCGCTTTATGTTTTCGAGATCAACAACACCAGTCGCTTTCATTGATACTTCAAACGTCATAGTCCTTGCATTCTGGTCTTTTATCTCAATCTGAAATAAATTAGTCGTATTTGATAACTCACTCTTCATATTTTTGTAAAAACCACTTCAAAAAATTCAGAAAAAAAAATACACAAACAGAAAAGACATTAAATAAAAAAATATATACTTACAGTTGTGGTAAAACGCTCCGTTGACGTTACGTTCTTGAGAGGTTTCAATGAATAACAATTCTTCATCTGATCAAATGCAATTAAATCCTTTGCGAAAAACTTATTTTTTACTTTCGCGAATATTTCTGGCAACATCTTTTTTGGTCTGTCGGGAGTAAAACTCACATCATAACGAGACTGCAAAAAAGAAAATCACATCAATGTAATAAAAAGAAATACACAAAAAGAAAAAAATTTGTAGAATCACAAAGAGATTTGTAGAATCACAAAGAGATTTGTAGAATCGATTTATCATTTGAAACAATTAACAAAGCCGATAACCAGGTTTAGGAAATAGATATTAATTGTTTGACAAAGAATTTCATCTCGTTAGCTATGTCAATGTTCTCCAATTAAGTAGGGAAGTAGAATACAGTCATGTTTGATTTTGAACATGCTCATGTATGCTCATGTTTTATTTTAAAGTGGGTCTGTAAACTTTAAGGTCAACCAACATGTTAATGCATAAACTAAAAAAAAAAAAGAATGTCAGTTACTTACTATTTTAAGAGCTTTAAACTGCATTTCCAGGTAATTTACCAGTACTTTTATGTGCCTGGCGTTAACCATACCACCAGGAATTTTAGTAGGTATCTTGTATCGGCATAAAACAGGTTCTAGAGACTTCGGAGGTCGATTAGAAGAATATGGTTCTATTAGTTGGATATTGCTTGTACTACTCGGTTGTGCTACGGGAGTTGGCGTAGGCGTTGGCGCCGGCAGACGTTGGGCCACTGATTGCTGGGGCTGCATCAGTTGGGGGGGTCGCAATTCCCGGATTGGCGTTTGCGTTGTTGGGCATAGCACGGGGGCTGGACCTGCAGGGGCCCAACCACGCCCTCTACCAGCAGAGGGGCCTTTGCTCCCGGGCGTAGGCGCAGCTGCCGCAGGCTCAGTCGGTAAAGGTGAAGAAGTAACTTGAGCGTTTGTACTTGATATAGACAGTGTAGCCATGTCACTTGTTACAGCCTGCACTTCGTGGGGTCTCGATACCTGCTGGCTTGCAGCTGGTGGAGCATCTCCCTTCTTCTTTCGAGGTCTCTTTTTCCTGCCTGCCCCTGTTAAGCCCAAACCCACATCATCCTCTTCATCGGCTTTGGGTTCTGCTTCGGTCTTTGGTGGTTCTACTGGTTTTTCGGGTGGAACATCAGATGGTGACTTTTTCTCAGCTGGTGGCTCAGTTGGAGCTTCAGATTGATCTCTAGATTGTGGTTCTGAAGGTGGTTCAGATTCGGATTTTGATGCAGTTTCGGAAACCGACGAAGGTTTGCGTGAAGCCTGCAGGGCCTGCAAGGCCTGCAAGGCTTTTTCCTTTTTTTCTTTTTTTTCTCTTCTTTTACGGGCAGCTCCCGTGAGACCCACGTCATCATCTTCCTCAACTTCTGGCGGTGCGGAAGTAGATGGTTCTTCGTAACTCACGCTACTTTGTGAGGGCTCCTCCTCCTTTGGAGGATCCTTTTTTCCTTTCTTCTTCGCTGTTAAAAAAGTTTAAATTACCAATTGAAATCATAAGCATCTGATCAGCTATTAATAATAATATCCTGAGTGATACATTTTCTGATTGACGAGTTTAATAGGCTTGCCTTTGACTGCGTAAGTAGGTGATGATACGAAATCGTCTGTTTGATTTTTTTACACTAAACAAAAATTTACAAAAGAACAGTTTTAACTTCAAGTTATTTTCTCATGAGATACAGCCTGGTGACAGACAAACAGACCCTTTGGGTACGGAACCCTAAAAAGGACCTCTTATTGTGACATACCGCAGGATATCGGAGTGTCAGAGGACGAACAGCGAACGCAGGCGAGATTCTACTTAACCTATCGATTGACCTGCGCGGGTGCCGCTTAGCTTAGCGCCCCGTTTAACTCCACTCTGGTTCTAGCAAGAGACGTTAATATCAAAATTAAAGTGAATAGCGTAGATCGCTTTTAGTAATATAACCGCTTATTGTGACAAACTTAGTAACTTTCAAAGTATCTTTGTTGATAGGTGATTACGTGAAATGTAGATAATTTATTGCCTATACTCCATTTGTTTAGGTAGTTAACTAAATGTAAACAATCTTAACATGTCTTTTATCTAAAAAAATGTCTAAAAATTGAATCTAAAAATGTTTACAATTAGGTATTTACTTAAACCGATGTTAGGTAAGTAACTAAATTTAAATAATATTTGTTGGTCTTTCATACGATTTATTTTATATAAAAAGACATATCAAGATTGTTTACCTTTAGTTAACTACCTAAACAAATGGAGTATAGTATGATCCCAGTTTTCAGGAACAAGGGTAAGACTATAATCGACTTCGACAACATGCAAAATAACTTTAAATTTCGGCATTTGGTGTTTTGTTTTTTAATTTTTTGCCACCGACTTAGACTAGGAAGTTGGTTAATTTTTTTTGAGAATAAATTATTTTTACCTTTTTATTTTTGGTATACCATCACAAAAAATAAAAAAAGAATTGCTGTACCTAACAGATGACCAAATACCTATAATAACTTCATTTACACATTCATTCTATTTGTCCTTAACTGCTGATTCGGTTCGGATGTTTTAAATATAGTGCTCGCCAAACTTCTGGGCCGCCCTAAAGTAGGCTTTCCGATGCGCAAAGCACGAAACGGTGCTGTTTTTGTATGAGATTTACTACTGCGCCGCAGCCATTGAAGCCAACTTCAGGGTGGCCAAGAAGTTTGGCAATCACTATATAATACTCTCAACGGATCTTTGTGTCTCTGCAAGGCGAAAACTAGGATCGTATAACTGTCTCTTTCACTCGCTTACGTTTGTCGCATCATCCTATCTTGCTTACTCTATGCAGTATACTCGATGACAAACTGTTTCTTGCGCAATAGTTGGCAGAACCAACTACAGAGACACAAAGATCCGTTGTGACTATTATAACTTCCACTATTCCCTAAGTTGAACGATACTTAATCCAATAAAAAAACGAATTACTGCAATTCAATTTCTAGTTTCTGAGAAATACTAAACATGGTTGTCAATAATTAGGGTAGACAAGTCACTTTAGTTAATGCAACGAAACGATTCAGTAAATAATGTATCTAAACGATTTGGTAAATAAATGATAAATAATAACAATATTATAAAAATGACATAGATGAATTACCTAGGTAATAAACATAGGTATACAACTACATATGAAAAAGACGAATTTTGTTAATAAAAAATAAAAAAATATGAGTATTGTGATATTACAGAAAAACAATACCCTGAGAAACAATAAAATAAATTTTAAAAAGGAATAACATGACTTTAACGCAGTTTATTTGAACTTATATGTAATTCCATGTCGAACTAATTTTATTATCACAGTTCAAAGTTTGAAAAGAAACAAATTTCGTAATGTAAGGACCTAATAGTTTAGTGTACATTATGTATATTTTTCTAAAGATACACTTCGGCCTAGCCCTTCAAGGAAAACAGGATTGAAACAATGTTGCAATAAAATATTTGAAATCTAAAAATGTCTCGGGCTATTCATAACCATAACATTGTACAAATTGCACTACTGTTGCATCATAATTTTAATCTTCAATTTGGCCTTACTTAATTTTCAATCAAAGCTGTTTGAGATTATTCGAAAATTTTAATGCATGTAATAAAATTCTGGCCATAAAGATAACAAATAGGTACTATGTAATACCTTTACTATAGTAGGTCAACATAAAATAAATGTTATATGAAATTGAACACAATTTTTCAATGCAATATGGCGTTTTGTTTTCATGAAACGGTTCGAATAAAAATAGCTGATTAAACTGATGTTTGCTAAACGATATGTCCATTTACTGCATACTTTGACATAATAAAAACAAACATTTTTAATTTTAACAAAATAACTTAATTATTTAGTTTACTTACATGGTTTCGGCATTTTGAAAACTTCTTACTTCTTGTTGGAATCTGCAACAATATTGAACTGAATAAAATATTTAAAACTATATAAATACGTATTTAATTTATACAGGTGCAGTATTGGACACTCGCGATTTCAGATTGAAATTGAATTGAATATTTTTATAACAATACAACATCGACAACATGAACACAACGTTAAATACAGAATGACTGAATGATAATGATGTCATGTGTGTTCATGTCAGAAAGGTAAGGTAACTTCTAGAAGTGTTGTGAAAGTTCAAGGATTCCCCTATACATGTGTTGCCAATTTATTTATTTTTTTGACTGGCAATAATCTTCATTAATCTCATGTTCTTTTAGTAGGTATGTTACTATTAGTGTGATTATGATAAAAATAATATTATAGAATATAGATATAATGTGACGTATAAATATGTCTTAAATTTCAATTAGGTAAAAGAACAATAGTGAAATCTTAGCTGACTTAAATAAGAGCGTCTGAAAGTGAGTTATATACGAAATAATTTCTATTAGTTGACTACGTTTTTTCAAAGTATAACATTAACTGGTACGGATACAAAAATACCATTATAAAGTTAACTCGCATTAGCTTAGTGTTGCCATTTTACACTTTTTCTGCCAAGTGACAAGAAGTGACTGTAGTATTTCATTAACAATAAGACGGAGTTAATGAATTAAAAATACAGTTTATGTCTAAGTGTCCTTGCAAGTAGGTAAGAATACTGTAGTGTAGTAGTAATAAATTAATTACTTACTTTTGATTAATGATAGGCAAAAAGACTAGTATCCAAGTCTAAAAATAATATAGCTTTGTTGTTGACGAAGACCTTTTGATCAAAGTAGCTTAAATAAATAAATGTACTCTTTCCAAAGAGTATATTTTACATTTCATGCTAAAATAACTAGAAAAGGGAAATACTAATGCGATATTGCCCTTTTACTTCCACGAAATTGAATAATATTACCTATTAAACACATTATGATAAGTTACCCAGACATAACCTACAAAAGTTCATGAGTAGAGTCTGGCAATCGAAAGTAGAGATAAAAAAGAGCGGCAAATTTAAAAAGTATCGGTATAGCAACCCCAAAACTAGTATGAAATACCTTGAATATCCGAATTTGATACTTTAGAATTATTTATTTTACTTCGTCTGAATAAAATTACATTTGGTAGGTAACGCTTTAGATATTATTTATTTTATTAGTTTATCCTCGTACTGGAACGCTTTGCAGCAATTCGACCAATTTTTATTATGTATTGTATGTAGCAGAGATGAGAACTTTGAGATGGACATGCGGCGTGACGAGATTGGATAAAGTGTGAAATGAGTATATTAGAAGCAGTTTGGAAGTGGCGCCAGTGGCAGAAAAGTTGAAGGGAAACCGTTTGCCCTGGTATGGTCATGTGATGAGGAGGGATGAAACGCATGTTACTAAAAGAGTAATGAATATAAATTTGGATGGATGGAGAGGGAGAGGAAGGCCAAAGAAAAGATGGATGGGACTGTGTGAGGAATGATATGAAAGAAAAGGAAGTCAGTAATAACGTGACATGGGACAGGACGATATGGAAGAAGGAAATGTGTTGCGCCGGCCCCAAGTAACATGGGATAGGGCAGGAAGATGATGAATTATTAATTTTGATATATTCACTACCATTATCAAAATCTGAATCAAAGTTCCTTGTGAAAAGATTCATTAGTCACTGGAATCACTGTTTCCTACATTATTTTCTATAATTCTGTCCCTTTCTTTATATTTATTTTCAACATGTCTTTACATGTATTTTCAGTAATTTTCTTCCACTCCTCTGGAGTTATGATTTCAAACGACTCTTTTATAATTTCTCTAACTCCACTGCAGAAAGGGCAATATTCAATCATATAACAGCTACATCCCCCAGATTTTAAGTAAAAGAAAAAAAAATTGTTTACATTACAATGCAACATTTATTATGGTTTGATAAATAACCATAATGCATTATTATGAAGGTGTTTAACTTATTATAAAATGAATGTGAATCATAATAGAGAAACAGTTTTTGCATCCATACTAATTTTAAAACAAAGTATCAACTTATAACGTTATACTAACTTATGAAATCAAACAGCACGCGTAAACAATCTGGTTTTTATTTGAGTTCGACGTCTTTCTCCTTTTGTTTTTTCTTGATATTTAGACATCATGCGTATTCCACTTTTAATAGTTTTATTCATTTTTCATTTATTAAATGCTACTATCAAGATCGCAAGAACACGCCTTCTTGTTTTGGAAAAATTGAGGTTGACGTCAGTAGACATTAGTATAGCATTGCCATATAAAATTTTACGAATAATTCGAGTGTCTACTTTCGTTTGCCAGACTCTATATTATTCTCGGTGTTGTTGAACAAAAATTCGTAATTCAGAACATGACCCTGAATTAAACCAGATATTTTTCATTTAGGGCCGATTTCACCAATGAAACTAATCGCAGTGCAATTACAGCGGTTTGATTGATTGAGACCGCTGAGAAACTACAAATCAAAACGCTGTATTTTCATAAACTGAGTTTAGTTGAACTAATCGCGATTAGTTTCATTTGTGAAATCGGCCCTTAGAGTCATAGGAATTTAATCTAAGCTTAAACAATGTATAGCCCATACATTGTTTAAGCTCTGCCATTGTCCTTTCTGTTACAACCACGAACATAGAACATTATTAAGATATTTCAAATTGGTAAATATGTCGGTCGGAAGAAGAGGTTTCTTCTCAATATGTTCCAAATTGTGATGCATGCACGAAACAAAGTACCTATTCACCGTTACGTGCAGTTTAATCAAGTCAATAAAGAATAGTCACTAATATAGTTAGTTCACGACAACAATCCACCAATATCCACCATAATGGTTTTACCAACGTCACACTCACAAGACTCTCCAAATGCGCACCGCGCATGCTTCGAAATGGCGTCACCGCACAGTGGATCGAAAAACGGCACTAGAATATATAGGAACTTAATTTTAAGTGTCGGTTTTTTTGCTTGAATTGGCTTCTAATAGCTATAGAATTAGATTTGATGAAGAACTTCGAAGATCTTCAATGGAACTCTTCAATAAATGACGGTAAATCACGCGAGATTGCTGCAATCGTTTATCTGTATATTGCTTGCACCATTTCATAACATAAAATTGCACCAGTAGGCTCTAAAGGGGTACACAGATATGTACATACACTCTCGTTTCACCTGTTATGTTCAAGTTCCCTGTTTTTGGGCTATCTATTTCGGCATTTCATTTTTGTTTATTTACCGATCTAGGTGATTCGTTTTTTATTTGAAAGAGTATGGTCCCGGATTGGACCCAGTTAAATTTGGTAAAGATTTGATGAAGAACTTCGGAAATCTTCAATGGAATTCTTCAATAGATGACGGTAAATCACCCGAGATTACTGCAATCGTATGTCTGTATATTGCTTACACCATTTCATAACATAAAATCACACCAGTAAACTCTAAAGGGGTACACAAATGTGTGCAGTTCATCCTGGTACACTCTCATTTCATCAGTTACGTTCAAGTTCCCTGTTATTAAAGTTATTTATTTGGGCATAACTTTTTTGTTTATTTACCGATCTAGGTGATTCGTTTTTTGTTTGAAAGGATATGATCCTGGATTGGTGTCAGTTAAATTTGGTAAAGATCTGTTGAATAGCTTCGGAGATATTCAATGGAACTCATCAGTAAATAACGGTAAATCACCCAAAATGGATTAAATCGCATGTCTGTATATATAAAAACGGAGGAGGTGTTTGAAGTAGGTTTTAAACATCAAAATATTTTAATTATCCTAAAATTCATTTTAAGATAACTAAACACATCACATATCATGTCTACTTCTATCTTTATCATATAATGGAGGACGCGTCGTCACTCGTCATATCATGGTTTCAACTGGTGCGGGCATCATGCAAAATGAACGGCAAACTTGAACGTGGCTGGTCTATATGGATGCGCTGCAAACTGGACGGTAAACTGGATCGTGAATGGCTGGCATCAGGGTTACCTATCATAAGTCCGAAAAATATTTGACCGAATTTCATTTCACCCAAAACTTTTCAACTAGTATAGTTTCGTTTTTTTTTTTTATTTCATCGAAGTCACGTCTGCCACTGTCTCAGTTGACCTATTATCAATTCGATTTTTTTCGTTACTCCGACGTTTCATTTGATCGAAAAACTTTTTACCGAAGTTACACTTAGCCGAAATAACATTTGTTCTAAGTATTTATTTCTATACGCATATCAAAATACTAACCGCCGGTTGCCCACGTTTCGATTATCGCAAAATTAATGTGACAAATTGCCAAGCTCGCGTTATCTGCTGTGATTGGCTGTTGAAAATTCATTCAACCAATCACAGCAAATAACGCGTGCTTGACAATTTGTCACATTAATTTTGCGATCATCGAAAAGTGGGAAACCGGGGGTAAGTGAGAGAGAAACAGTGGGCGAATACAAATGCTTAAGAGTCTGAAGACAGAGACTTGATAAAAAAAAAAAAATTCGTCGAAGCCCCGCAGCCCCGGAGCCCCGCTGGGCTCCTATTTCTGTCTGCAGGGTCTAAAGTAACCTAACATGAAGGAGATGACGGGAGCAGTGTTCGCTAGCATTGCTCGCTCACTTCAGCTTCAGTCTTCCTCTTCGAACCTAACCTATTCGTGTCGAGGTGCCCTAAATTCCCGAGCTCAAGACTGCGTGTAGTCGGTTTTGCAACGATTCGTTTCTGTCATTAAAATTTTTAACACGACATATTGACTTTTAATGACACTATTTCAATTTTAAATTGAATTTGTGACCAAATAATATTCAGTAAAATATTGTTTCGGTGTGGTGGAAATATGGCTATATAATGAAAAAGTTCAAAAGAGGCTTCAGCCAAGAGCAAAAAGTTATTTTGTAAATCGGCGAAATCTGGTTCGGTAAAATCTATACTAATCTATACTATAATAATATTATAAAGCTGAAGGGTTTGATTGTTTGAACGCGCTTCAGGAACTACTGGTTGGAATTGAAAAATTCTTTTTGTGTTGGATAATCCATTTATCGAGGAAGGTTATAGGCTATATAACATCACGCTACGACCTATAGGAGCGGAGCATAAATGAAAAATGTTGCAAAAACGGGCAAAATTATTCCTTTTTGAGAGCTTGGTAGGTAGGAAGTTTTAAGTTTTAAGTCAAGAGTGAATAGGTTACTTCTAGGCAAGCGTGCTTCACCGTCGACCACATCATCGCTTACCATCAGGTGAGATAGTGGTCAAGCGCGAGCCTATATACAATAAAAAAAAAAAAAAAAAAAAAAAAGTTGACGGGAGCGAATCCGCGTGGGACAGCTAGTAATACATATGCGACATGATACTTCGATGATCTGAAAATATGTCAAATAATGCATATAGCAAAAAAGACGTAGGTTAATAGTTTTCGGTAATATGAAATTAGAACAAAAAAAATCGGCAAAGTGATCGGCATTCCACTGGCATCAGCTATTATTAGCTATTCACTATATAGAATATTCCGTCCAACAGTCAATTGGGTTTTTTGACAGATCCCAGGGCCCTCCGATGTCTTTGAATACTTTCTAAACAAAGTGTGTTGGATTGAGTAGTACCCTTAGCACCTGGCAACTGTAAATTGGTCGTCGGCCTGAGTTATCAAATATGCGTGCATTAAAAGTACATACTAACACTACCTAATCCCACACATTTTTTGAAGAAATATTTACGCAGAAGCCCTGTGGGGTCTTCATTCTTGTTCTTGTTGTTGTTCAGCGACGACGTTTATGATTTTTGCTGTAGATAAAGCGCTCGGCCACAATGCAGTTAAACGCGCGCGGTTTTTAGCTGCGTAATAATGTGATAATACTAGCTTTTGCCCGTGGCTTCGCTCGCGTGGAATTTGGTCTGCCACATAAAGTTTCGTGACAAACCATTTTAAATAAATAATTATTATTTTTTAACTATAAGTTCTATTCGTATTTGCTTGGAGCACATCGCCCCTCCCCCCGCTGCCCCGCTATAACCGCCGCGCGTATTTATGTCGCTCGAGCCCCATTCAATCAATCGTATCGTGATAACTTTTATTAAACTATGCGTTCAAATTACTTAGTGTAAAAGACAACGTTTATCTACGTTAAATATTTAAAGCGACAAATGTGTCGATTTTGATAAGAGTTAGATACATATTCTAAAATGTGCATTGTAAAAAAGTATCCAATTTAATTGTATATAAAGTTCACTATTTTGGTCATAGTGGCTTTCACATAAAAGGTAGATATATGCTGTCGCGGACTTTTATTTAGAACTATTTAAGACAAACAATCCTACCGTACATTATATTGGTGTATCTCCAACGGTTTAAGCAGCGCACGCGAAGATAGCTCTCAGAGGGCGGAATTTTATCCGACTTACCTACTTGATATTTATCGTTATATTATGACCAAATTACAAAAAATCGTTATAAATTGTAGCCTATGTGTTATTCTGATGTATAAACTATATTACTGTAAAGTTTCATCCAAATCCGTTAAGTAGTTTTTGCGTGAAAGAGTAACAAACACACATCCATCCTCACAAACTTTCGCATTTATAATATTAGTAGGATTAGTAGGATAGTAGGAAGTAGGATATATAATTCATACATCAATAAAGGCGAACGCACTGGCGGACCTATCAAGGTAAGGTATCGGTTTGCATCTTCTCTCGACACTTAGCTGGCAAAGTGTCTAATGTCAGTCAGAGAGCCAACGGTACTTTGCGATTCTTTTATCGTTTGAGGAGGTTTTTGCATGTAAAGACGAAGACAATGCTTGTGCCGGGCTCAAATTTTCGCAGTGATCAACTATGGTGACATGTGCTGCTTTGACTTGAACGCGGTCTTGCTGGACAAACCAGAAGGATCTTGTACAACTGTATTAGATTCATATTTTTAATCTTCAGAAATATAGCCGTTTATCTAACCACAGGTCCGAGTAAAAATGTTTGCCCATTCGCCAGAGGAGAAGCTTATGTGGTTTGACCACGCTATTCTCTCTACTCAATTCGCCCACCCCTCCTTCCTATCGTATGTCTAACTTTTCAGTCGATTCTTCTCCTCTGGAATGCGCTTCCTCCCGAGATCAAGACGGCCACCAGCCGGTATGCATTCAAGTGGCAATTGCGGCTTTATTTTCAAAACAAATAAGTTGAGTCATGTTACTTTCTTCTTTCGTTACTGCAATAATATTTATATACAGTGTGGGGACGATGATAAGACAATACTGGCAATAATAGTGCAAACGAGAAGTTTGACAGTATCGAATAAATCTTGAATAAAAAATTTAAGCACTACGCTTAGATAGTCAAACTACCTATACTAACTACAGTATTGGATATATTTTTAAATGCCGATTGGGAATATTAATTAATACTCGTATATGAAGTTGAAATTATTGTCGTATCGTCGTCCCACACTGTCTATATTTATATAGGTACTAGCTGACCCGCTAATCTTTGTTTTGCCATAAAAAACACCAAACATTCATCTACCTTACCTACCCTACCCTACCTACCTACCCTACCTCACCTACCCTACCTACCCTAACCTATAGTGAATCTAAACCATCCAGGGCGCCACCACGCATACAAAAAAATTCATTCAAATCGGTCCAGCTCTTTAGGAGGAGTTCAATGACATACACACATACAGTAGAATTATTTATATAAAGATATATATATAATATTAAATATATTTATGTACGTGTATTTTACCTGTTTTAGTATGATAATTAATAGATTTTTAATTATTAACTAATGCACCTGCCATGTTGTCTCTTCACCACACTCGGTTGAATGTAAAATTAAGTCTGCCTTTGTATTTTTGCAAAATATAATCGATACTATAATACCTACTAATAAAAGTATCAATCGAAATGTTACGTAGCTATCGTAGCAATGACCCGTTGGACGGAATATAAATCCTCACGAATCGGCTTACCCGTGACCTTGACTAAGCTCAGCCCATTGAGCAGGCCGTCTACTGCAGCGAATATTCGAACATCGACTCTATCCACAAGGTAAAATCCCTCAAGGAGAAGTTTCAAGAATATAACCGGCCCCTATGCGTCGCTTTCGTCTATTCCGAGAAAGCTTTCGGCAGAGTCGAGCACTGGGCTGTGTTCCACACTCGTCATCGCTGCCACATCGATTCCCGTTACGTGGATGTGCTGCGGAAGCTATACGCCTCGGCCACTTTGGAGGTCCGCATGCATACCCTAACTAAAACCGTACCGATCAAGCGGGGCGTGAGACAGGATGAAATCATTTCACGTTTCAATTAATAGGGAAATGGAATTTATGCCAAAAGATGATTCTGATTGTGAACTTTCTGTGAAATGCAATGGTTCTGCCTTTTAATGACTATCGATATGAAATCTATGCCTAAAGATGATTCTGACTTACAAAATTATGAGTTTTGAATGTATGGTGTGGAGTTACTTGTCTGTTCTTCTCCATAACAAGCAAAATTTTTTTGAATGGACAGTAGAATCAATTATTATTTCTTTTTAACCGACTTCCCAAAAAGGAGGAGGTTCTATGTTCGACTTCATGTTTGTTTTTTTTTTTTTTTTTTTTTTTGTGTATGTTCATCGATATCTCCGTCAATTGTGGACCGATTTTGAAAATTCTTTTTTTGATTTTTAGAATATATTTCGAAATTGGTCCCATTTTAATTTGGTGAAGATCTGATGAAGAACTTCGGAGATATACAGCAGAACTCTTCAATAAATGATGGCAAATCTCTCGGGATTGCTGCAACCGCATGTCTTTTTATTGTTTATACCATTTCATAACATAACATCACGCCAGTACGCTCTAAAGGGGTACACAGATGTGTACAGTTCACCTTGAAACACTTTCATTTCACAGGTTATGATCAAGTTTCATGGCATTCAGTTAATCTATTCTGGCATTACTACCTCACTAAAGGAAGTTGCTTAATAGGAACAACTAAAAAGTGAAAAATAAAAAATCTTTTTTTACAAAAAAAATACTACCGACTTCCAACTAAAAACACTACAAAGTGAAAAATAACTTTCTTTTTCGAAGTCGGTGTCCATAACGAAAAAAATTGGTACCTACCAAAGACACCGACTTCGAAAAAGAAAGTTATTTTTCACTTTGTAGTGTTTTTAGTTGGAAGTCGGTAGTATTTTTTTTGTAAAAAAAGATTTTTTATAAATTTAAATTTTTGACGTTCAAAAGTGCTGCATAATGGCCTAATCGAATAAAGAAATTTTGTGTTATTGATTTTGATTTGGCAAAGAAAATCAGCAAACTGAGATATCAAGTAGAATATAGCTTTGGTGGGCCCTATTTGGCAAATTAGTGAACATTTTGAAGTCAGGCATAATTCTACAATGTCTGGTCAGACACACTCTGATGTCACTTCAGAGGTGGGTGAAGAACCATGAAAACATTCAGATCAATCCACCCTACCCAGTTCGGAAAAGATGGCACTGTAGTTAACTTTGTAGAAGTTATAGTCCACGCGAGATGCATATTTATTTGCCAAATGAGGTTTGACTTCTAACATGATTTCAAGCGGTGGATGATAGGGGTCGACTTTTCTGATGGCGTCAGTCTTTGAAATTGTTCAGTTTCCATTTGTTAAGATCAAGTCTTAAATTTTGTTCAATTTTGCAAAAAATCCAATGATTCAGATTTAGTTCATCAAAATCGGATTGATATAGTGTCCTTAAGTTTTTTCCACTTTTCTCTATTTGCAATTGGTTATCATACCATGACAGAATGTTTTTCTATGATTAGAGGGATTGCATAGGTCCATATCTGCTTCAGAACTGAGTTATAGATAAAGAGTTTGTTGTATATGGAGAACACAGACCTCCTTCCCATAAGCCAATACAAGACTTGTAAATGACAAGTTCAAATTCAATCAAGATTCCATCTCTTTGGCGTATAATATAATGCTTCCATGTTAGGGGTCTCTCTAAATGGAGGCCAAGGCATTTTGCACAATCTGTGTGTGATAGGGTATCGGAACTAGACAAACAGGAGGGTTGTTTCCATGCCGAAACTCCTTTGAGTATATTTCACAATGCCTCATAGTATTGGATTAGACCACCACACCCACTCGGAAAACTGACCTTGTATATAAACAAAATGTGATCTATCTTAGGTTGATATAGTACATCTTGTTTATTGATGAAATTATGTGATCAAAGGATGTAGTAATCTGGTTTTTAGGAATGTAGGAATAATGTTTACGGTTCTTTGTGGAAGAACAAATCTGGTTGTCCAGACTATGTTGAGCAACCTGAGAATCCTAAATCTAATATCAATCAAATCTTATATGTATATGTACATTATTGGCAATAAATGATTCTGAATTAATGGGCGTTTCAGTACTTGAGGTAGTAAATCTTGTTGTTTTGATATTTTACTATTGGTACAGTTGCTAGACTTGACAACTGATATCATGATCTTAAAATGCCTCTGATGGTCAATGTGCTGCCAGGCTTAATTATGAGCTCCTTGATTTTTAATATGATTCAGGAGCCCATAAGCAAGATGACCCTCTGACTAGTGAATGGGCTCTATGTGGAATAGCTCTAATAATTCCATAATTATTTCGTTGCTTTATTGCAGAGCAGATATGTCACTTATTATCTTTCAACCAATAAGAGGTAAGTTACAAAAGTTCTCAACATTAAAAGCGAACTGTCGTTCATTAACTTTCTTGTGACCTAAGAGAATAACATTTAACAGAAATGGCGAATTTTTTGGCTCAATAATGTAGAGAGACGTGATAAAAAAGCCTTTTATTTAATTTTACTTCATAGATAGAAACTACAAATTTACGACATGGACTCGGAACAGTGACGATATTTGTCTAATACTCAACCGTGGTAAATATGAAACAATTGCTTTTCTATTGTTAAACACCTGATTCAGGTTTCAGCACGGTTGAGGGAGGCAACGATATGTTGCATTTTCCAATCACGTTAATAATAATATTTGTACCTTTCTCTGATATCCACGAGGAAAGGCATATTTTGCCTATTTTTTAAGATTATTCTAGATAGTTTTTGCTTCAATACAATATGTTGAAGTATTCCCGCAATACAGACTACAACATTATCAAATAAGAAAATTTACTTACATATTACTGTTGACTAGTGTTATTGTCCACTAAGAATTTTGTCAAAAATCTCAGATTGTTGATATTCTGACGCAATTTCGCCTTCGAATTTATTAAACTTCTCCACTTCAAAACAAACCTCGTCGCAATGGCCGACCGATTTATTTATTTATATTTTTGACTTTCCTCTATCGTATCTATGGACTATGGACACTGGACTGGACAGTCAGTTCTTCAGCTGGGAACAAATTACCGACGGAACTTTCGAAGCTCATTATTTTCAAATATTTTACTTTTTTACTTTTTGTTTCTTAGATAATGATGAGACAAATTGATATAATTTGTTTTTATTTTGAACGTACATCGTCAAACAGTGGAGGATTACTCCACTGTTTGCTAGATTTTGCTAGATTACGTTTGTATGGAAGAATGATCGACTAGTGTAACCTTAACATTAAAACTGAATCCCTATTTACATTACAAATATTGGACATAGTATTTTGCTCAACTTCATGACTCGGATCATTCATTAACTCGCATCACGCATTTTCTGCTATCACTCGAATCGAATCAACTCGAATCGTGATACAAATCAACAGCCACTTCAACTCAAGTGATTCGAGTTAAAAATGTACAACTCCCCATCGCTCACTGATATGTCGCACGCATAATAAGATGCTGACCCATTACGGTTCAAGTCCAAAAAAACAAAATATTAACTATTCCTACAATACAATATTTAATTTATTTATTTTATGTACATACTTTTATATTTTTAAATATTATTCTATAAAAATAAAATAAAAAACATTTAAAAATACAAAAATAGTAGCCCACCGGTATCGGGAACAGGGTCCAACCTACCGGTGGTCAGGGCTCCTGAGAGAGGAATCTCCTGACTATGCGCGCCGTGTCCAAGAGTACCGCTTTCTGGATCAAGCCCTTGATCCAGCTGCCCAACGAGAGCCTCCTCAGATGTTCGTCGAGGCTCTTGGCTATTATGCCATTGGCCGTCACGACTATCGGCACAATGACTGCTGTATTCACATCCCACATGTCGACAACCTCGCGAGCCAGATCAAGATACTTGTTTTTCTTATCTCTCTCAGCCTTCACGAGATTCTCGTCATGGGGGACCGCTATATCAACAATCATTGCGCGACGCTCTAGTCGGTCTATCACCACTATGTCAGGCTTATTGGCAACAATAGTCCTGTCAGTGATGATAGACCGATCCCAATACAATGTGACAATATTTAATTATAGGCTTTTTCTCTAAGTTATAAGCCATTATGTAAGACAAGTCATGATTGCCAAAACGTTTGCGATTGCCCAAAAAACAGTATTTTTTAGTTAGGTTTTTATGATATTGCAGAGGGCATACTGCTAGAGAAAACAATTATTATAGGTTTTCAATATTTATTTTTCATGAGCCATCTTATACCGAATTTCCTTGACACCTTTCATCTACTTATCATATTTTCTTTACACCACAGACAAATACAAGTAGGTTACATACCTACTTAACATAGGTCAGTATATTATGCAATTTATTATATTGCGTGCGATGTATGCACAGATACACCGTTGTCGATAGTTTGCACAATTTAGATATTCTGCCGCGGCTCAGGCTGTCAAGTCGCGTCTGTCAGACACGTGCGACGTCCGATAGTTTGTTTGTGTCCGTATATATAAGTTTCTCTGTGGTTTGTGCCGACCCAGAATTAGGCCGCTATCCCACTGGCGTTTTACGAGCGTTGGCGTTCCTCCAACGTCTGCGCAGCATCGGCGCTGCGCAGACGCGACGATGACGTGCGTGCGAGACTCTAGTGGCAAGCGTCAGCGCTGAGATTTCGCAACGTTAACGAAGCGTCAACGCAACGGTAACGTTGCGTTTTTGGCAACAGGTACAATCACGCCGTAAATTGATTATTGTAAAACTTATGCCAGTGTCTTTGAATAAATAAAACAGGTATATAAAAATATACACAAAAACGTTTTATATACATACCTGAAAGTTATAACAAGCTTCTCTTCTGGTAATACTGAAACTCTGAGATTAGTGTCTAAATATTGTGTCATTTTGAATCACTTCTAAAAGTTCGTTAAATGTATTCGCAAATATTTTTGTAATTCCGATTCATTATTTTTAATATTATTAGAGTACAGTGTGAAATATTCTTCACTGTCTTCTAATCGATTGGACCATATAGCATTTACCCAAAATTGACGATGAGACTTTCTTTTTCTTTTACGTAATTTTCGTCGAAGTAGCAAAGACATCAATAGTGTAATGCCTCAAATTGTAGCATGTACAGTCAGGCCGCAAAAGTCCATAAGAACGCTAAAGATTACATTGCTACGAACCGAGCGAGCACGATACTTCCGTGCGTATGTGTGCGCGTGTATGAGTATCCA
This sequence comes from Orthosia gracilis, assembly GCA_947562075.1. Classification (NCBI taxonomy): domain Eukaryota; kingdom Metazoa; phylum Arthropoda; class Insecta; order Lepidoptera; family Noctuidae; genus Orthosia; species Orthosia gracilis. The sequence continues at coordinate 35,372,620 of OX387266.1, forward strand.
CATTCCACAGATAACACACACTAAGGAACTGTCGTCGCACTGAGCCTAAAAACATCATTATTATTTTTCTGTGCCATTGAATACGCATCACACAGTCACAGAGGCGACTTGTTCTTACCATTGCATTGATAAAATTCGCGCAAATATGTCATGTGCTGGTAGCCGTATGAACTAAGTGTTGGATTCGCAAATAACGTAGCCCGAGTTCTAATCATGGTCGCTCCGTTGCGGTTATTTCTTACTTTGAAAATTCCCAATCTATATTAATATAGTTGTTTTTATATTTCTATGAAAAATACTATTGCATTTTTTGCACTAAATAGTTGCAAATTACGAATATGATCTATTAATCACAAGAAGAATCACATTCGTAATTTGCAATTATTTAGTTGTTACATCTTTTCGAAGTTGTAAGGTGGAAATAAAAAGACGTGTTTAATAAAAATGTTTATTCTTTATATTTACAAATTAAACATTTATGAGAATTGTGACGTCGAATTGTTACCTAGACAAAAAAGTTATCTTGTAACCGTTATCTATGTTACGTGTAAGATTGTTTGTTGGATGTATACCCATTTAGACCATTCATAATATGAATAACGTAACAATGAAAGGATATTAAAATTTTAATAAAATAAAATATAATTATTTATATCCAGTTATTTATTGAAAAGTGTTATATGATTTAGACTTTGTAAACATTTTATTTTTATGTAACGTCACAATGAATGTATTGAGGTCATAGCTTAATTGATCATTTTCTCGACGAAAAGAAGATTGAAACTAAACCTCAATTTTTGTTAAAAGAACTTTAGTTCTCACAAGATAATCGTCAATTGGATGAGAAAAACAAATTGAACTATAATAGTTAGAACAGTGCGGGTAGAAGAATAAAAAACAAAATAGAATCATGATTATTGTCAACAAAATTGATAGCGAGTTCACTGCATTCTTAAGATAAGGCGATGGCACAAGTTAAAAAGATATAGCTGTTTTAAACGAAAGTAAACACAATATAATACAGTTTTTGCTAACGAATAATCACGGATATGTTAAGATAAAATGACCTACTCAACATTTAGTTACACCGACTGACTTTACTAAAACTTAATATTTTGTATAACCCCCATTATTTTCGATACAGTCAAGTAGGCGTTTGCGCATGGACCCAACAATATTACCACATATTTCGCTCCCTCTAAAACTTTCCCACACCTCCATGCAATGGGTTTTTAATTGTTCCGTAGACCTCTCAGTCCGCGAGTCCCACCTTTGCACCATCAAACCCCATAGATTTTCTATGGGGTTGAGGTCGGGAGATCGCGCTGGCCATGGAATAACAATTACTTCCGGGTGATTGTGAAACCACTCACGCACAGTACTCGCTCGGTGAATAGGACAATTGTCCTGGACAAACGGAAATTCTGCTAACTCATCAGCTGGGTAAATGTTGCGCACAGTAGGTAGCATAATTGAGTCTAACACTTCCTCATAAGTTGAACTGTTTGCGCGTGGAGGAATGAAAGCCAGTTCTCCTGGTCCTGCTGCACTCATCCATCCCCACATATTAATTGTGATTCGACCTGATTCGGTGTTAGGAATAACGTTGTTATCACACCAGCGAGTGTTATTCTTGCGCCATAAGTGAAGCCTGCCCTTTTGACTGGATTTAAATGTTTTTTCATCTGAAAATACCGCAGTATTCCAGTCAAAATCTAAATAATCACGTGCGAAACGTAATCGTTCTTGTTTGTGCCTCTCTGTCAAGTACGGCTTTTTAGCAGGTTTTCTGTGATGCACGCCTTCAGCGTGAAGTGCACGGCGAACAGTATCCATCGAGGTGTCATATAATTCCGCAAAATGTCTCGTTGGTGCGAAACCATTCGTTTCGTATACGTCCACCATTTGTCGTCGCTGCGCCTCGCTAATAAGCCTCGGTCTCCCACTTCTCTTTCGACTAGCAAGGCTACCTTCTTCCTCATATCTTTTTATCCAAAGACTTACAGTATTTTTCTAAAACAAAAAAAATATATACTAGGCAGCTATACCTACTTGACTTCATTTCCATTATATAAAATGTTAATAATCATAATTATTGAATATAATTTTAAAATAAAACTGCATTTATAAATCCAATAACCAATTAATAAAGTTACAATTCATTAATGGCTATTATACTCACATTCAGTCCGCTTTCTTCAGATATTTGTGTTTTATTAAGACCACTTTTATGCAGCCCAATGATAGTCGCCCTCATTTCAATACTAATATTAGCCTGCATTTTGCGAATATTACAATACTGTTAACCACACGTCACTAACCAACAACTACAACCAAACGACAGTTCATTTCGGTCAAGTTAAAACTCATGTCTACCTCGCAGAAATCTAATTCTTTATTTAGTTTTTTGTGATCTACCTTTCTAACTCTAAGAAATGTGTGAACAAGTTAAAGAATAATTTAATATATGTAATGCAAGCAAATCCATAACTTCCAATCGGGTAGGTTCCAGAACTTACAAAAAGTCAACAATTGCGTGGGATTTGAACTTGCGGCACACTGATTTGCGCTTCAATCTGTGTGCTCTATACCACTGGGCCATCTTGACTTATGCTAAGTTGTTGAAATTGTGAATTTCAATCATTTGTTGGTGAAAACTTGAAAATAGAAGGTCGTAAGTCAAACTAAACGTCAAACTAATACGTTGTGAGAATTCTTATCGACTTTTGCAAGTGATAGTACGCGACGTTAACTTTGCGTTCAGCGGATGTAACGCCTGCCAGTAGAGTCTCGCGACGTCAACGTCGCGTCTGCGCAGCGTCGACGCTGGGCAGACGTTGGAGGAACGCCAACGCTCGTAAAACACCAGTGGGATAGCGGCCTTACACAAAAGGATGAGCCATAGACTAAATAAATAAATTCTACTATTTCCACAAGCATATTCAAAGCATCGACTAAAATAATGTTTAACAAGTTTCACCAATATTGGTGAAACTTGTTTCTAACTTACTTGTTGAAAACAATGTTTCTACTACTAGTATTATATAACACTAGTAGAAGAAACATTGTTTTTCACTCAAAAATAAAAGTTTAGGGTACGGCCCCGGTTCCTGCATGACGACAATACTCAGAGTCTGATTAAATCTGACACAGGCCAATGACGGAAAAGTAATTGAGACTGGGGGGGCTCCTCCCCGGTCGCAGAAGTTGATGATATTTTTTGTAAATTATGCATGCATAAATTCCAGGCCGGGGTGGGGACATTTCTGGAACGAGTTTCTACTCTCGCTATTGTGCACGAGGAGAACGCGGGGCGCCGCACGCAGTGCGGGTTGGCGGGTGGAAGTGCGGGGCTGGCATTTTCAAAAACGGCAGCGGCGATTACGAATTACTGAATCGAGACAAAACTACCTAAACGCTGGAACAAGCTTGACGCGCTAAACATATTTAAATATGATTTATACATTTGCTGTTTTTTTAGCCAACTGGTAGACAGGCAGGAGCCTATGTCGTGCCAGTGGAGAACGGCCAATGACGGTCATTGCACATTGGTACTGTCAGCCAACAGTGTGCGCGTGTGTCATGAAAGCGTAAGGAAATAGAGAAGAAGAACGCCTAAGCTGTGCGCTTAACCTAGTGTTAAAATATTAAATACAATTTTACTAATAAAAGTAATTATTCTTCGTTACATAAAATCATTTTAAATAAACAGTGTACAAGACACGAGTCTAGTTACGTGTATTAAGTAATGTGTTTGCGGTGCGCAGACACAGCTACACTTTTTAACATCGCTCAAGCTATCTCTCACAGCAGAGCACAGTCCGAAAGGTTCCACTTAGAGTAGGTGCGAGGTACCTATTACTTAACCACGAGCCCCTCCCCCTTGAAATACCAGATAGTAGTCAGTAACGGATACTAGCCACCGGAGCGGGATCATTACAGTGCAAAAGTGTGGTGTGTGCGTAAACATAGTTGCACTCCTCTCTTTTCCCTCACTCTCACAATCTGTTGAGACAGTAAAATAAATGACACGACTGGAGAGAGAGCAGGCGTAGAACCGATGGCTTAAATTGCTTTATGAGGCTCGGAGGATTCATCTCCAGCTCCAACTTCCATACTCCGGGCTGCCACTGAGCAATTCCTAATGGAAAAACTGCAGGTTGGGCAATAACACTTTGCCCGACCTGGGAATCAAACCTGGAACTTCACACGCATGACTAACGTGGCAGTCAAAGTTAGAGTTCAAAAGATAGGGCAAATGGCAACACTGACATGTTAAATGGTCTATCTTGTTTGTGGATTGAGTTCAGGTATCGCCACACTACTCCACAGAGTATTATAATTTTTTATATCGGGTATCTCTAAGTAGTCTGTGATTCAGCAAGGCAAGCAAGCTGAACTGCTGAAATTGAACGAATTGAACTTTCAAGCAATGTTGTGAAATTGAGAAACGGATTTTTATTTTGTTGGATGTGATAAAAGAAACAAAGCATTATATAACTAAGGTTAACTTAATATACTGGTTTGATACGCATATGGGTATTAATTAGTACGTTATCGAATTTTGCGTAATTTTAGTCATGTGTTTTGAAGTGTTTACGGCCACGACGTTAGACAACAATATCGCGAGTTCATTTGAAATATGGCTCTTTACAATGCCGGTAATGTCGCAAATATAACTAACTCATCTGACCAAACTAACGATACAAATAACGACGACGATCTTTCAATAATTCCACTGGAAAAGGACAGTTTCGGTGAGTACCCCTACAATAGAAATATCGAGTTTGTTTAATTATTTAGTGTTTCCTATTAGTACATCGAATACTAATTACAGCAATATGCGAATTATGTGGTCGCGTCGGTCGTCGGGGACAGTTCTACCCAAGAAACAATAAGTTTTGTTCGCTCAGATGCAACGCGAGTAACGCGAGAAGAAGACAGAGTGTGAAGTGGAGGTTTAGGCTGATGGAAGGAGCTGAACACATGGCGGGTATGATACCGGTAGAGCCACTGCCGCAGCTGCAGCACTGGCAAACTTCATACACTGAGTTTCAGGTAAATAAATACCAATTATCAAGACAAGTGATGTACTTACTCTACCATAAATGAAATACCTTTTTTACCTTGATTTTGTGTCAGCTGACTGTTGACAGCACAAACATTACTTTTATTATTTTGTTTACTTTTTAGTGCATGTACCTAATAAAAATATTTTAATTTAATTTTTATCTTGATAAGATAATGTACTATAGAAGTTTATTAGGAACAAAGATGAGACCCAAGTTCATTCAAAGTACTCATTACAGTTTTCCTATTACTGAGTATAGTTATTTCTTGAATAAAACACTTTTAATGATAATAATAATCACACATTCAAAATGTAACTAGGCTGGACCCATAAAACAATCGCCTGCAGTAACAGCCAACAGCTATGAATGGAAGGATGAGTTGTTTGGCTGTGACTTCCTTGCCGCTCCAGTGAGTTTGTTCAAACATGCTCCCCTTCATGAAATGTGGGACAGCACATTTGAAGGCATGAAAGTGGAAGTAAAAAATACAGATATTGAGGATAGCAATGACAAGATGAGTGACTATTTTTGGGTAGCTACAGTGTTGAAAGTAAGTAGCTTTTTATTATTTACCAACTTTTCCCATTGCTTTAATCCCCCCGCTTAAATCCTACTAGATCCATGTAGTTTTTGCATGCCGGTAAGCCATAGTGGTCCAATTGCATGTTGTCATTATTGATAAATTCTTCTATTCTTGTTAAGGCATTATATATTCCCCAATTTTATCGCAGTACCGGCTGTGCGCCCGCTCGGAGCCAGAATAGCAATATTGAAACCATCTTTTGGACAGTTTTGTTTGCAAAATATTCTTTGATTTACAAATGCTATTTCATTTATGAAGAAATTCTAGCCATAAATTTTTCTGTGTTAAAATATTTTTAAATATCCCTAGTTGTTTTGGAGGAGTATCCAAAAGCAGCCAAAAAATATCATGTTAATTATTTTTTTAAAGCAAAACTGTTAGTTACAAGAAAAACCCATGTTTCACAAATAATGTACATGAATCAATAATAAGTATATTTTTTTTTTTCAAAGCTTTTAACTTAGCTGTTATTAAGGAATATGCTTTAGAAAGTAACCGTTTCACGGCACTAAAGTGGTGGAAGGTCCTTAAATAAATATGTAAATCCAGATAGGGCCCTGTGAGTAGCTTTTTTAGATTTTTCGAAAAGAATAAGAAGAATATTTTAATTGCCATATTTCACTGCTGTTTATTACATTTCATTTAGCTTCCTCCTGTTTGGCTATATTTTTAAGACCGTGAGTTTAGTTTTGGAATAAACTAGCTCCCAATAAATAAACTCACATTTGGATTTGTAATACAAGTTAGGATGAAATGAAATAGCACCTCAGAGATGGCCAGCGTGTCATATCGGATGTCATCCATATTATACTCCATTTGTTTAGGTAGTTAACTAAAGGTAAACAATCTTGATATGTCTTTTTATATAAAATAAATCGTATAAAAGACCAACAAATATTATTTAAATTTAGTTACTTACCTAACATCGGTTTAAGTAAATACCTAATTGTAAACATTTTTAGATTCAATTTTTAGACATTTTTTTAGATAAAAGACATGTTAAGATTGTTTACATTTAGTTAACTACCTAAACAAATGGAGTATAGAAACAGTTAAGTTTTTTATAACAATATTTAATTGCTTGCTTCTTATATAAATTTTTATTACAGGTGAAAGGTTACATGGGTCTGTTACGCTATGAAGGCTTTGGCAGCGATGATTCTAAGGACTTTTGGGTCAACCTTTGCTGCTCAGAAGTTCATCCTGTGGGTTGGTGTGCAACTAGGGGTAAACCTCTCATACCCCCTCGTAGTATTGAAGATAAATATACCGACTGGAAGAGGTAAGTTCATTATTAATACTTTTAAAATAGAATTGAATATACTTTATGGTACACTAAAAAAAGTTAACATCTCCATTAAAAAAAATGTGTAAATTGGTAGTCTATTCTGACAGTGATATCTATTATACCAGACCTTTGGATGGGCTGAAAAAAAATGCAATAAAATAAAAAAGGGGTAGTCTGTGGCGTACTGCTATATTTAAATATAAAAATGATATAGATTACACAATTTCATAGAAGGGGGAAAAAAATGATTGGATAATGATAGTTGCTTTGTAACGAAAAATAAAATAATGATTGAGTTGTGTACCCTTAGGACCTGCAGGGTAATTGTGTTGCATACAATTTAATAGTAATGCATTTCATTTTGAAAAATGTACAAACATTACTTATGTTGTTAAGCGGATGAATGTTTCAAACATTAATGAAGCAATGAACTAGGAACTTCCTTCAGATTGTCTTTTTTTTATTGTTGATAGGCTTGCGCTTAACCACTTTCTCCCCTGATGGTAAGCGATTATGTTGTCGACGTGGAGCACGCTTGCCTAGAAGAAACCTATTCACTCTTGACTTGAATAATCCCAGGTTGTAGCTATCAGGAAATACAGACTCTGGCAGGGAATTCCACTCCTTTGCTGTACACATAATAAAAGTATTCCCAAAACGTTTGGGTGGGATGTCCACCATGTACCGATGACGCATCGCCGTACGTCTTGTAGTCCGATGATGGAACGGGCTAGGAGGAATTAGTTCATGCAATTCCAACGCACACTCGCCGAAATGTAACCAATAAAAAACCGACAGGCTGGCAACTCGGCGCCGATGTTCGAGGTTCTGGTGCCTAGATTCGACCAGTACTTCATTGCCGATGATCCTCTTGGCCCGTCTTTCGATCGACTCAAGTGCATCCAGCTGGTACCTGGCAGACCCGTCCCAGAGATGAGAGCAGTACTCCATGCATGATCGAACTTGCGCTTAATACAAGTTGAGCAATTGTGCTGGCGTGAAGTACCGACTCACATTCGCGAGGATCCCCAATTTTTTAGCAGCCAGCTGAGCTTTTGCCTCAATGAAAGGACCAAAATTGAGCGTCGATGTCAACGTAATGCCAAGAACCTCAAGATGGTCAGTTATTGGCACGGTCAGACATCGGAAAGAAGGAGCCGTGTGGAATTGGCTCCTTTTATCGGGAAAAAAGCTTTTTTATCATAGAAAGTAACATACTTTGTGACTTTCAGATTCCTTGTAAAGCAGCTAACAGGCGCGAGAACACTACCTGCCAATTTCTACACTAAGTTGAATGATAGTATTGTATCTAGGTTTTCTATTGGCTCCATCATGGAAGTTGTTGATAAAAATAGGATCTCACAAGTTAAGGTAGCTATGTTATTACTTTGTCAAAATATTATTTAAGGTTCATGAAATTGCGGAGATTGGATACTACCTAAGGGTCAGTCACACCGAGGCAAGACGCGACGACGTTACGATGTTTGAAGCGGACAGTTATTGCTGCATAGCGCGGCGGCGCCGCGACACGCATTGTGACGTCCCGGGGTATATTAGAATTGTCTCTTTGAAATGTGTATCTCTTTGTGTATTAAATAATGTTCTATAATGAATAATATTGCTGTCGTAAATAGTGAGCACAGCGTCGAGTCTCAGTGTGAACTGTCCCTAATCTGTTATTTTCAATGGCCAATGCTTGAGTAATTCACTTCTAGAGTCTTCACATGAGTAATCATAAACTTAGTTTCTTAAGAGCGAAAAAGTAAAAGCGTTACAAATGAAGGCACCATTATGAATACCCCTAATTCTGTGACTTCATGGTAATTCATAATTCTTTTACATTCCAGGTAGCTACTGTGTGCGAAATCATAGGCAAACGTTTACACGTCAAATATTACGACAGTGTACCAGAAGACAATGGTTTCTGGTGCCATGAAGACTCGCCGCTCATACACCCTGTTGGCTGGGCTTTTAGAATAGGACATCCTTTGGACGCCCCTCAAAGTTATTGCCAGAGAGTTGCCGCTGGACGTCTGGTACCGAGTGACAGTACACCAGACATGTTTTATAAATACCCGAGTAATGAACCGCCTTTGTTTGCGGAGGGAATGAAGCTTGAGGCTATAGATCCTTTGAACTTATCCGCTGTCTGTGCTGCTACAGTGATGCAGATATTAAATGAAGGCTACATGATGATCAGAATAGACTGCTATCCTGCTGATGCGTCTGGCGCTGACTGGTTTTGCTATCATCAGAGATCGCCGTGCATATTTCCTGTTGGGTTTGCACTTGCTAATAATATTCCTCTTGTGCCTCCTGCTGGGTGAGTTTTTTTCTCTCCTTTTTTGCAATGCCTGATCTCATACTCTTAAATTCTGCATAGTTGATCTCAGTTCATATAAGTTGTTTGTATACTAGCGTTTTACAATGACTTCTTATGGCATTAATTCCACTTCATGATATTTTTTATAGATGTTAAAGATTCACTGTGGAACTAGATTAAATACGGTTGTGCAGCGTTTGAACTTTGAAATAAGGTCTAATGATTATATGACCTAATTTCATTTAGTATACTTTTTTTTTTAAAATTTTATTCTTTATATCAAATGATATAATGAATTATATTGATATAATTTCATTTTACCTAATTTTATATGACATCATGAACATTTTATAAAATGCATATTTGAAATAATATTCAATTAGTATAATATTCAGTTACTATAATATTGAAAATCTATATGTAATGTTTAATATAATTTAGAAATGTCTACTTTGTTTTGTATATTTTTGCAAAAACTGATTAGATTTAAAACGCCCGCCACTTTTGTGCTAGTAAAAACATGCACCACATAAATGTTGCTTGCTATTAGTTTGCTTTTATGCGGGTGGACGGATATTTTTATTTTTCTCTCGTCTTATCTGTCCCAAAATCCGACTTCACGTAGTCTTTTGGCTGCTACCCCTAGAGTGTATATAAAAACCGGAGGCGCGAAGGGAGGGACATTTTTTTTTCTCAAGAACGGTGCGAAAATTAGTTAATATGAAAATTAGGGTGAACGTTATATAATAACGTCAATACGTATAATAAGAGCATTATCATATTGAAAATTATATGGAACTAATTGTTCCCCGCGGCTTCGCTCCCGTGGACCAGCCCACAGGACTCGTTTTCGGGATAAAAAAATAGCCTATGTCACTCAGGAACAATGTAGCTTTCTATTAGTGAAAGATTTTTTTAAATCGGTCCAGTAGTTTCGGAGCCTATTCGGTACAAACAAACAAAAAAATCTTTCCTCTTTAAAATATTAGTATAGACTAGCTGACCCGGCGAACTTCGTTCCGCCTTACAAATGTTTAAAATAAAAGAATTTTTCTAAAATAAACTTAGCCTAAGTTACTCCTTATTACGTCAGCTACCTGCCAATAAAAGTCCCGTTAAAATCGGTCCAGCCATTTCAGAGATTAGCCGGAACAAAGAGACAGACAGACAGACAAAAATTGTAAAAAATTACATTTTGGTGTTTGTACTGTATATATATTCATATACATGTAGTAAAAAACGGTTATTTCAATATTAAAAACAGACACTCCAATTTTATTTATATGTATAGATGTATAGATAATATTAGATCACATGAAATTAGGTTATTGGTTTTTCTAGCTTATGAAAATTATATCATGTGAACATTATTTCAAGTGATGTTATACTATCTGTTATATATATACCATATATACACACCCATTAAATACACAGATTTTCCACTAATGACTTTGTTTTTCAGTATTACAGTGGAGGAATTCAGTTGGGAGCATTACTTGACATTATGTGGTGGACAAGCGGCTGATCGTTCGCTGTTTGCTGCCCGTGGTCATGTGGTATCGCACGGCTTTGTGGCTGGTATGCGACTTGAGTGCGCTGATCTTATGGATCCGCGACTTGTCTGTGTCGCGACCGTCGCTAGAGTTGTCGCCGACCTACTGAAGGTTTGTTTTACTTTGCTTATTGCATGGAAAAAAGAGAATCAACCACCTGTTTTTTACCCGACTGCCGAAGGAGGGTAATGTGTTTATCAGTCTATGTTTGTATGTATCCTCCTATGTGGTGTTCTAGAGACCAAACGCGTTGGCTGATTTTGAAGATTCTTACGTCAATAGATTCGTCTTAACCCTGCGAGTGTCACTGGCTACTTTAAAATTGGAAAATAGAAAAATGGCGGATTTTGGGCGCCATATTGTGGGCGTACAATTTTTTATTTCTTCCAAACTCATCGTGTGGGGAAACAAAATAAAGGGTTTTAAGAGGAAAATTACAAAAATATATAACGCTTTTATGTTTAAATGTACCTAATTCTAAATTAAAAAAAAAAAACTAAAAACTTGTAAATTAAAAATTTATTTAAAATAAAAAAAAACCGACTGCTTAAAAAACGAACTAAAAAGACGTAAACAAGATGAAAATGCTGTGCAGTCGGAGGATACATCTGGTTTTGGCCAGCCAGCTCGCGCATATGCATTGTACTTGCGTTGCCATCGAAAACGGAAAGCGCAAATGTCGCATGTGATGAATGGAGCCAGAGGCCTTAGTGCAAGTTTTTAATGTTCTCGATCATGTTGACGTAAATGTTCGCTTATGTCAATTTGCATTAAAAAAAGGATTTCCCCTTACCAAGCCCATATCAGTTCAATACAAATTGACGTTTCCCTTAACGCGACCGAACACGAGTAAAAACAATTAAGTTTTTAAGCAGACATGGTCACAATCATTAGAATTAATATTTGTTTCGTTTTGTTCTCAACCAAAATAAATATACATGGTAAATATCACGAGTAAAAACTCTTATTAAATCCACAAACCCCGGCTCTCTGCTAAACTTGATTAACTAGAAAAAGAAAGAAAGAAAAACATATTTATTTGAGACTCGCACAAGAGGTACAGACAGAAAAAAAAACAACAAAAATTAAAAAGCTACTGTAATCACTCAATGTTACATAATTTCGTACTAAAGTTATAAAGATAAATTACCCAGCTCTGTAGCAACTTGTTAGGTCTCAATCATCTGAATGTTGCAGTTGTCGTTTCTAGCAAGAGCACTTAAAAAACTAAAGATTTTAAATTATTTCAGGTCCACTTCGACGGTTGGGGCATTGAGTACGACCAATGGCTATGGGCACATAGTACAGACGTGTACCCAGTAGGATGGTGTCGCGCAGTAGGTCACCGACTCGAAGGACCGCTGCAACCGCCACCGCGGCCGCCGCGCAAACTGCCTCCTAAGCAGCCGAGACGGCGAAGAAAGCAAGGTACGGACTAATACAATGACTTAGGGCTTATACACAGGCTTTCTTATTAATAAACTCGGAGTAAAATTACTACTAGGATCATCGAAGTATTTACCATACATTGCTCGATTTTTAAGCTTTGCGTAAAATTACTTCGAATTTATTAATAAGGGGGTGGATGTTTATGCAAACACTGCGTAAAACAACCGACAGCGTGTTTTCTGCTTTTACAAAACTGCAGTGGTCACAATAATCCTTAACACGCCTGTGCTACTGAAGGTATAGGAAGAAGTGTAAAAACATGCACTATGCATGAACTCAGAGTTCTGGCTGCTAATTCGGTAGCATTGCGGCAAGGCCATGCTATTGGACTTGAGTAGGTTTCAACCTACTCAAGTCCAATAATATGGCTCAAGTGTAGTGGACTCTATTTTCCACACTTGGACTCTTATTCGGTCCGTTGTGCGTACTGGCCAACATACATATCCTAGCTCAGCATCAAACCATAGAAGCTTCCTGGGGGCTTCACAGGCTTCGACTTAACTGTTCCGAGGATTTGCGCACGTTGAGTATTCACGATCTCGCATTCCAGGATGGCGTGACTCAATCTGGGGTTCGAATGCTTCGTTTATCAGTCGCAATCACGGATTTTTTTAATTAACCTATCTCTGAAACATGGTGCTTTGCAAACAAAGAGCTTCACTGAATACCTTTGCTTCCTACTTTCAACTACGTCTGTAACTCGTATCAATGTGAAACATTATTATTTATGTCAACAATCTAGTTGAATATGAACTAACACACATTTTGCATTTGTAGGAGGTACAAAACTAGCTCAACCACCAAATACAAATGAGGATAGCTCACAGAATTCGGATATGGGTGACACCAAGAGCCTTTCACCTCCTACAAGTGTATCTGAAGTGTCAGCAGATGTTCCTTGTCAGCCTGAAACTGACTCCAATCCAGCTAAGATGGATGTTGACACAGAGTCAAAAGATAGCACTGAGCCATCTGAAGAAAGGCTAGCTGATATTAAGCCGGAGAGTCCGGTAAGATAATTTTCATTTTCATTTGGCTTATAATTTTAATACCAATACAGAAATGTTAATTATACATAGACGTTTAGTGTTTGTATACTAAAAGTCTATGTATGATTATTATTTATTAATATTTATATTGGTTGTATGCTACTTTGCAGATGTATTGTTATGTTATGGTAGGTGGCATACGTCCATGGTTATCTTCCACTATGTGTAACGCTAACCGTTTAACTTTTATGGTGTACAAAAAAGTATATTCTATTCTATGAATTTTTTAGATGAGAATATTTTCTTGTTTCATACTTTTTAGAGTGTATTTTCAGTTGTCGGGTTTTAGTTTTTGAACTTATTTTATTTTTTATAACATATGTATTTTTTCGTTTCAGAATACACCTACAGACATATCTCGGAACACACCACTTACTGATATATCTCAGAACATGCTTGACCACACTGACATACCCCAGAATATGCTTGATCACACTGAAATATCTCAAAACATGCTTGATCACAGTGACATATCCCTGAACATGCTTGATCACACCGACTTATCCCAGAACATGCTTGATCACACTGACATATCTCAGGATACAAGCCAAAACATACTGCAGCTTTCCCCGGTTGCTCCCATAGAGGATTCGGACCCAGACAAGGTGATACCAAGACTAGTCAATACTTCAGTACCCTTAGATGTCCTAAACTCTGTTGATCCTGAAAACTGGACCACTGCCGACGTTGCCAGGTTCCTTACTGTCAATGACTGCCAACCATACTGCGTTAACTTCGCAAACATCACTGGCCCTATGATGCTACAGCTGACAAAAGACGAAATCATCGAAATTTTAGAAATGAAAGTGGGTCCTTCATTAAAAATTTTCGACCTAATCCAACAATTAAAGTGTAAAATAAAACAACCTCAATGCAGATTGCTGGGTAGTTTTAAGTAGCGTTTATTTTAATAATCTACTTCGCTACACGTTTTATAAACTTCTTGTTGTGAAACAATTAGTGTTACTGCATATTATTACGCACTCTTAGAATGCAAGTGACCTAACTTAAAAATGATCTCTAATCAATTTGTGGGGAAATGAGCAAAAAAGCTGCATAGTTTTGTCAACTTTTTTGTTATAAAGTGATCTGGAGTGGCTGTTCCTTTCGTACTCATAATTCGGTCTAGTTTTGACCACAGGGTTTAGTGTAAGCTTTTAAGCTCAGAAATTACAGGAATTTTGAATTAAGTCACTTCATTTTGAGTTTGCGATATCTCTATTTGACAAAATCTTAAAATTTGAAATAAATGAAATAATTTGATTGACCCAGACGGAGTATTTTAGTGGCCTTTGATATTATAAAAGTCATTTCAATGGAAAGGAAATATACAAACGGGGATCGAAGTAGGTTATTAAAAATAGAATATATTTAAATAAACATATTCTACTCCCGCCTATATTTTGGTATCGCATAATAGCCGATGTTTTTTTTTTTTACAAAAATGAACATATTTGGGCCAGTCACTAATGTTTGATATCAGATTTGTAGCAGTGTCTCTTATAATCGCCATTGTTTTAATTTTCATATTTATTGATTTTATTATAAAGTGTGAATAGCTTTGAAATTTTACCGAACCGATGTATAACACGGTCAACTTAAATATGCATTTGGCTCAGTGACGTCAGACGTTCGATTCTCGCTATTGGCGCACGAGGTGAATGCGAGCGCCGCGCGGGTAGGCGGGAGTGGAGTCGCAGTCCAGCGAGGTGCACAGAAAAGTTGACCGTGTTGTAGTTTTAATCTTTTAGGTTAGTGATGCTCTTATCGCACGCGGTTGAGATTTGTATTGCTCCACATGTACCTAGTGAATAATCAGAACATATTTTATAATGAACCAATGAATTGAATAAATTTTTGTCCCTTTTGGATTAAATAATTATATTGTTAAACTTATTTGTGATGAAGTTTACCCCTTGTAAACTCGAATGTGTCATGCAAATATGTACTCTCCGTCAAACCTTTTATTTCACATTTGACAGCTAAAAAACTAATTATTTAGTGATGAACTAGTGCGGTACAGATTCGATTTCTTATATCAATCGACTTTATCAATGAAGTAATTTTAATCGATTTAACACATTATTTTATTTTTGCTTAATATATTGTATTGTTTGAAATCAAATCAAATTTATTCCATCCATAATGCACATATAGATGGTAAATATGAATACAGTGACAATGTATTTATTATTTTGCAACATCAATCATTTGTGCTCTCGAGAGTTAATAATTAATGTTAATGTGGATTCATGTGATGTTTCCAGTTTATATTATGAAGAATCGAACAATTCATCACAATAAAATCCTAAGCATTTTAGTTATTTTACTTGCTATTTTCTATATCCGATATAACTTTTTCAAAATCTGCGATATTTACTGCTGCGTTAATTCTATTTAACTGTGAATTTTAATTTATCGGCATAATTAAGCGAAGAAGCACGTCGCGACACTACTGTAAGCGTCTATGAAGTATTGCATTTTATTGTCTATGGTTGCCTGTTAATAATTATGAAACTTCATAAGCGTGCAACTATTAAATTTAAAACAACGGGCTAGACGGAGAGTAATTGCATTTTTATTTGAAAACTTGTTATACTATTTTGTGGATTGGTTTTAGACGAGACTCCCTCAAAGAAGGCTTGGGGTTTGAACAGTTTCTAAATCTGTCGTGGGCGCCGGTTAGGTCTATGGACAGCGACCGTACAGCTCCCTAAACGAATCAAAAAGTTATGTTTTAAATTTTTCGTGTATTTAAACTGATCTCAGTATTTCACAAATAACTATTCAGAGAATATAAAAAAAAAAAAACGTATAGTACTTTTTGTGTCCGAGACAAGTGAATTTTAATTTAATTAAGATAGGGATTTTTTTTCTCTGAGTAAAATAATATGTTTACGGGAAATTTGCTGGAGAAGACAAAACATCGAGAGTAGGGGCAGGCTATGTGGGAAACCTTTGCCCAGCTTTGGGACAATATAGGTTGAAAAAAATAAAAATAAATGTGTCATGTATTTCACGGACTCTTCCTAAAGTAAGCAAATATGAAGAGTATTTTTATTCGAATGTTTAGAAATGTGTTGTCTACATTACATATTTTTGAATATTATATGATCCCGCGCCAATTTTTCTTCCTGCAACTAAAGCAAAATAACTTAGACATCCATTACATGTTTTTAATCTGATCATTTACATATATACAATGACAAAGTTGGTGATATTATATCGATATAATTTATTTGACGTGTAGAATAATCGGTATTTTGTATCAATACATTTTAAAATCATGTATCTTGAATGATTATGATCAGTAGGCATTTTCTAAAATTTCGTTGTTCAACACAAAATTATACAATACTTAAAATTGTAATGGGAGGAAAATTATTGTATATATATGAATTATGGCATTCCTCATTTTAATGTATCATTGTGAAATTATTGTGTTAATTTTTAATGTGACCAAACGGGATTTAATGCTTAGAGAAAAAGTATATTCAGTGATAATTACATTGCCTTTTAAATATACTTAAGAATTTAGTTTAGTGCCACCAGTATAGTACTTGTAATCGTTTGAATGTTCTGGTATTAAAGCGAAAGTATACATAATACTGAGTTTTCATTTATTTATATTTTTAAACATATGCTTATTTTTCTTAAATCACTTTTCAGGAAGTTGTAAACTTCATCCACACTTGCAGCTTCAATTACGGCTCAGAAATTATATGTCCTGGTAATTTCAAAGACAAAACTACAAGGTTCCTTACCCTGTGACCTTAAAATACTGCTTCAGATATACCCATCAGGCCCATCACATACATTCCATGTGTATCATATAATATTTTCACCAGTAAACATCTTTATTAGTGCTTAAATCTTGCAGAATTTGATTTGTTATCAATCTGAAACACAGTTCAAATTAACTTTAGTCAGAAATCCACTCGGCTTCAGATTTTTTTATCATAAAAACGGCACTACATACCGTATGGTCTGCATTTGCACTGTCGATGCATAAAGTGTGCAGCACAAAATGTTCCCAGACCTCTGTGCATGACATTTGTGGTATTCAGAACACCAATAGGTTTCGCACATGTTAGCGAGGTCCTCATTTGTTCCTGTAATTAAAGCAAAATTGAAACAAATGAAAAAATATAGCGCGCTTTTTTATCGCGACGTTTTATTACCGTACATTTTTTTGTGTGTCTTTCCACAAGAGATGTGAAAGGTACCTTCATCTTCCTAGCATGGCAGAACGGTCAACGGGGGCTAAAAGTGCCAATCAGACGGCAAACTGGATTAGAGCGATGCCACACAACGCAGCTTATCTCGACTTTGATGGGAGGCTGTGTCAGTTTTCGGATTTCAAAAACATTGCGCTGTGCTCCGTCGTCTTACGGGAGCGCCCCTCCACGCTTCGTCCCCCTGGCCCCTTGTCCGATGCGATGCGCATGTCGGTTTTACGCACGGTGAAGCATAACGCCCAAAATGGCATCGCCGCTCAGGCGTCGCAGCGCCGACGCAACATATCACATTGGCAATGCTCGTGTGGCATCAATCATCAGGAAAATCAGCGACTGATAAATTACCTTTCTGATTTCCATCCTTGTGTTTCAATTCCGGTGCCAGATCTCTCGCAGAGGTAACATAGAAGGTCCTAAGAATGTCCATTCGGTGAGCTCCTGACATTCCTCGACCCTTCTGATTAGATATGTGCAAATGGCGCGAGAATACACATCGTCGCTTATTTATGTTTATTACGAGTACCCTGAAATAATATCATCAATATAACTGAAGATTTAGTAGAATCTAAGTTCGTTTTCACTAACACAAAGTGACACAATGAATGCCTACATAAAATCGCGCTCATTTTCACCGCTCGGCTCAGAGCTGAGAGTTGAAAATCAAACAGTGTCTGTTAGTGAGAGCATGAGCGTCAAACTTGTAAGACGACTGTAAACTGTGTTACTCCGTTGCTAACCCCCGCTGGGCCATGAAGTCTGCCTCTCTTAGAATTAAACCAGTATTAAATAATGACGTCCGACAGATCACTAGGACAGACTGGATGCGGAAAGTAGAGAACTGGTTGTTCTGGCTCAACTTGGGAGAGGCCTTTGTCTGGCAGAATTGATTAAAGATATCATGAGTAAAGGTTGTTACTTACCCTAAAACACATGGCTCAAATGTCAAGCTCATAGGAAAATTTCGTGGGTGTGCAAGTTTAGCTTCTTTTATGATCGATGCATATCCTTCCCAGCATTGGAGTACAATTTCATCTATCTGCGATAAAGCAGGCGTTGCGCCACATACTACCAAGATATAAACATCTGCTAGGAGCTTACATGTCACTGCTCTGAAGGCAACCTAGAAAATATCAAGAAATTGCTTAGATTTAGATTTCAACTTTTGAACAGTGCAAGATCGATATTTCTTTGGCCGCCCGAATAGTGCTTCACTTAACAGTGTCTATGCTGTGAAAAATTGTACATAATCCTGCCAGGGTAAGGATTGCCTGGTATATTGATTTGCCTGATGATTTTCTATTTTAGGATGAGCAGATGAGGTGGGTGTTTTAGGACATTGCTCCCAGCAGAGCCAGCCCTAACATTGTTATTATCTGGATTTCAGATTCTCTAATCGTCGAAGATATCCCACTGCTCTTTAAGCTTATGTATGGTTTCAGGGCAGAATCAGTGGTGGCCGCGACTTACAAGTTGTAGGTCGTGGGTTCGAAACCCAGGCAGGCACTTTAGTTTGTGTAAATTATTACATCACCAGTTCACCACTGCTCTCAAAAATAAAATGCAAGTCTAAGTGCAGAAAAGGGGTCTGTCTATCCTATGGTTTCAGGGCTAGTAAGCTCCAGCTATAAATTCAGGTGCTTTGACAGTCTTGTAGTTGGCTCCATTAGCGTCTATTTCTTCTTTTATCAAAGGCATGTTCACAATTGCATGCATATCTGTTGTTCTTATAAACCCATGGTGAATTAGTTTGTCTTAAGAATATTTGTATAAACTAGGTATACTAACATTAGGGCTCATCTGTGGTAAATACACAGGAGTATCTCTCAAAGGTGCACCATCTTGAGCTGCAGCAAGCAATAGCATCAACCGAGCCTCTCTGGGGTCCAGCTCACAGAAGTCTGAGCTTGTAGCCACCAAGTGTCCATGAATAATGAGGCATGCCCATCGGCCTGTCACACTTTCTGCATAGTTGTCAAGAGCTTGCTGAAATGAATTATTTACGAATATTAGCTATTTTCATAGGTAAAACTTTTTAGAAGATTGCGGGACTAACAGGACAAAACAAACAAACAGTTGTCTGCAATAGCCCTGGATTGAAATAAGAAAACATCATAAGGAGAAGCTTTTGACCAGTAGTGGGATAATGCAGTCTAACAGTGATTTAAATATATATTTTTTTAAAAGGATTTACCTGCAATTGCTGAGCTTGTGGACACAAAATACTTTGTATCAAATCCAACACCAGTGTTGGAAGAGGACTTGACAATGCATTAGGATCCAAAGACTCCAACAAGTAATCTAGGATAGGATAACACTGTCTCAAATCTCTTTTTATTTGGTCAATGTTCTTCAAGTTTTCTAGTTCTTTCTTTCCTATGCAGAAAACCATAGCATTGTGGACGCAAGACAAGAGAAGTTCTAGATCACATTCCAGTCCTCCTGTTGCTATGCCAATTAATGTTATGCTGAAAAGTTTCACAAAAATATTATTGTTGGGAACTTTAAAAAAAGTGTTTTTGATGAAGATAGGACCGCATTTGTGTAAAATAGATTAATATTTTTGAGAGTTAATATAATTTTTTTATGTAACTAAAAAATTTAAAATTTAAATGTTGCATACCTTTTACAATATTCTTTCCAAAGAATAGCTCCGTTATCAACTTGAGTGTCTATCATGGATAAATTGTGGCATTTACTGAACATGTTTATGCCATGGAGAGAAGCTATCGTGGAGAATTGGACCTAAATAAATAAAGGGTTAGTTACCCAGGAAGAACTTTGAAAAGTAATTTAAATTTTGGGTAAGCTATACTTACACTTTCATTATTACCGCGTTTTCTTGAAAATATTGGTACGCCACTTTCAGTAGCTACAGCTATTACAACAACAGACATTTAACTTTTCGTTGGAAAGATAATGTATAATTTTAATACAGTTTTCATAAAAGTTTTACAATATTTCGAAAAGTGTTTAGAAGTGTATTGACCTCTCAAGTGTCAGTCAGAACGAAAGCCAATAATGACATTGACATCATCTGGTTTTGACATTGACCGTGAGAACGTGTTGCCAGAATCGATATAGCAAATTCCATTATAATATTTTTACTATGAACATCATTCATGACATGACTAATGATTTTTATTTGCAGGTTTAAGGTTTTAATGATGATTTTTTTTCAATTGTAAAATTTACACTCACTTTGTTTTGAGGTTATACGGAAAAATATTACAAAAAGTTTAATATAACACGATAAATAAGTAGGTAATAAGAATAGTTTTTGTTAAATTTTTATTATAAAAACAGGCACCAAAATATCGATAAGTAAATAAAATTCATTTGTATAAAGTAATATTAAAAATATTCGATTATTTAAGTACTTACTTGAGAACCACATAATTAAATAATACGTTTTATTTATAACAGGTGTCGTTATCGTTGTATATTTTTTTTTGTTTATTTGGGTATTTATTCAAGCACTCAAAACCAAGTGCAACTAGGTCACATTGCGTTATTTTTAATACCTAAATACAGGTGACAAATTATTTTCTCTGTCATTTAACAAACTTAACGTAAAATAACTATTTGTATATAAATAATGATATAGGTCCGTTAATATCTAAGAGATTGCGAGTGTCATATTTGAGTAGACTGTTGATTTTCTGGATCTGGATTTTGTATCTCGTTAGCTGTAATATAACGAAGCATCAATTTAGGATTATTATCTTAATAAACCCAACAATTTTCTATAGTTGTTATTTATTACTTACCGTCATCCTTAGTGAGCAGTTTTGGGCCAGCTAAAGCAATAAGTATCGCTCCTAGAGGGGCCGATATCATTACACTTAATACACTGACAGCTAAGATCGCTTTGGCATAATATTCTTCATCTGCTTCAGCAGTACCTGATGTTTGTCCACTATTAACTAAGTCCAAAGCAGCTGGTCCTAACGCTGCCTGGAAATCAGAAATGTGTTAAGATAATCATCGATATTCGAGAGTATAATTTTAAAGGCAATAGTTATACATATAAAAAATACCTGTACAGTAGCTTTTGCTGTCCACGTGAGACCGATGAATATTTTCTCCTTACTATTGAGACCACAACCAAAGCTCACAAAATACGTGGTGATGCCACGTATTACTAGACATGAAACGAGGCAAATAGTAGCCATTTTTATCACTTGTGGATCTAAGGCACTAATCTGTCGACAAAATAAATTATTATATGGACATTATTGGAATTAAAAACAACTGGTTTATATGGCTTTACTTACCGTAACTTGAGCTCCTGTGAATGCAAATAATATGGGCTCGAAGAATATCCACAAGATTCTAAAAATATTACTGACTGGATTTTTGTTCACAGGCCAGCCCTGTCTTTCCCAAAAGTATGCCGCTACGAACCCTGATGATACTATGGCCAGGGGACCTAAAATATAAAAGTGAGTATTGAACCCTAAAATTCTGGGAACTTGAAGAATAGCTTTTAATTAAGATTATTTTTACCTGCACCACTCCATCCAATCATGCTCGAAATAAAATAAGAAAATAGGCCTCCTAGAAAGAGGGTTAAGAATCTTAATGGAACAACGTAAGTATCCCCCTTTTCGGGAATAACTGACGTCATAGCTCCCCAAAGTGATCCAATGACTACACCAGCAACTATGGATAATGGTCCCTGAAAGTCAAAATAAAACACTTATCATTGTCAAAAACATAAGTTGAGTTTATTGGTCAATTGTGTTTTTCTGTTTTATGTCTATACAGTGTAGAATTTTAATAGGAGTGTACGACTAAACGCCGACAGACTGAACACCGACAAGCAAAGTCGGAGCCCCGCTTCGCGGGGCTTAATGGTCATAAAAAAAATAACCACGAAGGGGATGGCGAGGTCTGTTCGCTCGCTTTGCTCGCTCACTGGACCCCGCCATCCCCTTCTAACCTAACCTGTCCAAGTCGGAGTGCCCCAAGTCTGTCGGTGTTCAGTCTGTCGGCGTAGTGTCTGTCGGCGTTTAGTCAATAAGCGTTTTAATAGAACTCAAGGTTGAAAACAAAACAAATGACTGTATTACCTTAATGATGTTAAAAGTGGCGGATCCCGTTGAAAACATAGCGTTTAGAATAATGGCGAAGATAGCAACACTAATAGAGTCATCCACTGCAGCTGCAGCAACTACAATTGTTGGTATACCCTTGGAAACTCCATAACCAACGTCACGTAACCTAAATAAACATGGGACTACCACAGCTGGTGACACTGAAGCTATCATTGAACCTAAAAGGAAGCCTGAAAGAAATAAATTACTGAGTATTAGAGACCATTAAGCAAATCCCAGTTTAAGTCCTAAAAACATAATTGAAAAAGACTACAAACATCTATCAAGAGGAGCATAGACAGAGAGACCATTATGCAAATCCCAGTTTATGTCCTAAAAACTTAATTTGAAAAAGGCATCTACGAAAAGGATCAAAACAATCTACTAGAGGTCTAAATAAAAAAATAAACGTACTAACCCCATATCCAAGGTAAATTCAAGAGGAAATGTGTGCTAACGGATATTGCTACGCATTCTACCAACCACGGCAAAAGACCTAGTTGCAGAACGGCAGCATAGTGTTTCTTCAAAACAGCAGCATCCAGACCAAGTCCAGCTCTGGTTAAAATAATGACTAAGGCAATTTTTCTGAAACAATTGATGAACGATAAGAATCTTGACGCTCCCAAAGCTGCCAGATTGTTAAGATATATTTGCGCTCACCTCAAATCTTGGTTTAGTTTTCTATAAGAATCTGTCATATGCACTAGATGAAGATTTTGGAATGCTATACCGGTGAGCAGCATGCCTATAAGCGCTGGCAATGTTGTGATCTTCAACCATATCCAGCCTATTAAGTACGCAGATATTACTAGTAGTGACATACTAAGTAGCTCGCCATTTAACCCTATCGACTCACCGAGCTCCGCATACAGGATACCCCATGTAAGAAGGACTGAAAATAGAACAACATGGTTTTATTTCAATTTCAAGTAGAAATTGCCAGTTTGTAGTCACATAATCTTGCGTCGAAATGTTGTGATACTTTGTCAGGTGCTTTCAATAGAATTGCGTCAATATCAGTAGCAAATAAACAATCATTTTAATATGAAGATACAATGTTGACTGTTGGTGCCAATAACTCAGATAAACAAAACATAGCAGCATAAGAACTGCCTCCATTCTATATCATCACAGGAGCTCTTCAGATAAATTGTTATGGGATGATTTTGCTTGTTCAGTGTTATTATTTTAGCCCGATATTGAGTAAACAGAGATAAAATAGAACTCGTGGATAATCAGAACAGTAGATATCTAATCTCGTGGTATTTTTAAGTAAACAATGTGCAAAATAAACTGCTCGTATGTAGGCACGTGAACCATGGAAGATTTAACTTACAAAACATTATAATGCAGATTTGTTGTGCTGACTGTCTGTAGGTTGAAAAGAAAGGAAACGGGAAAAGTTTTGACCACCACGTCGGCTGCCATGACGGAGTTGAGTCTTCTTGATGGCATCGTAAGCAAAAACTTTCATACCATCTGCAAATTTAAAAGCAAAATAAAAGAGCACACCTTAAATGTTGTCATTTTCGTTCTCAGGAAAAGCAACGTTTATTACCTACCTGTTATGACACTTTCGATTCCTGCCTTTGTCATCTGTAATAAATGTTACAAGCATTAGACAATGTCCAACATACACGACTCGTAGCGTATCTTAAAATCATGCAAATAAGTAGACAGAAAGACAGGCAAAGAGATAAATCTAGAAAACGGAAAAAGAGTGTCAGCAAGAAAACAAATAAGACAGTGAAAAAACACAGAGTAGTAAACAAATGGAAATTTAAGGGTAATAGCAAACGTAACGAAACAAAACAAGCGAAATTTGTTTCGTGCCGAATATTAACATATGTGACGGTGTATATCATGCAGTCAATTTCTTTACTACTTGTATCTTAGTGAGGCGTGCAATAAAGTCCTAAATAACAGCTTACAACAAAGATTTTTTTACCTACGAACGTATATACCCGAACACCTATAAAGAGTAAACACACAAATGAGTGAGACATATAGGTAAACGACGAGACACATAGTTAGATAAATACAGAAATAATAATTAAAATAAAATTTTGCCTGACCTGAAGTGTCATGATTTTGTTCCATATCTAAGTCTATGTAACCAAGCCGCTTAGCTGAAAACATTTCGACGGAAATAATAAACACTTGAAAATTAATTAGCACGTGTCTAACGCGTATCACAAGGCCACAACAACAATTATTATGAAATAATTCGTAGATAATAATGTGATAAGGCTATCAAGATTTGATTGGTGCATAGGATGTGAATCCTAATATACATAGGTACCTACTAAAAACCTATATATACTACAACTGTACCTACGTTAAAATCAAAATAAATATTAATATTACAGATATTGGACGGTAAATACGCTGAAGATGATTATCTAAATCGGTACGTTTACTGATTAATTCGGATCTTCGAGTCGGTAAATTCTTACGTTTGTGCTTTTGTTTTTAATCATTGTGGAATAGCAAGTAGGTAAATGACAATAAATGTTTAGTAGACTTCTGAATTTACATTACGACAACCGAAAGATTTTAAACTAACCTCTTATAAAGTTCTTTTAATAACGAAAAGCAGTAAAATATATTCGACCGACCATTACGAGACCCTTCTGTCTAATCTTAAAATTAAGTTGCAGGTGTTGTTCCTTCAGGGTGGTACTCGACTCCGACTATACAGGCGCCGTGATCACCATCTGCCACCCTCTTTGAGCTTAGCCACCGTTATGTCCGAATCCGTTTAGTGTTTAAACATTTATTCGCATGTATTTCGTAACGAAATGTAACATAAGTAGTAAGATGAGTCACTATAGGTTCAAAATATAACGTCAATACTACGAATGAGTCATCGACTTATTTTAAATTGATATCGTGTGCTATGGCACTTCGCGGCTTGATAGATCAAAGAAACACAGATTTACTACCTGACTGTCTGCTAGTTTGTAGGTGTCACTTCTCAAGGTAAGATTGATCAGAAATTATTCATAATTTGTAAAAATGCAAATGTTTTGACTATATATATACACGTGCCACAAATTTCGTTTTGTTGGATTTTACGGCAAAACAGTGTATACTTACAGACATACCGATGCTCACAACACAATACAAGACGCCTGTTAAATTACTACGATATAAGAACACCATTGCCATTGCCTGTATTCACTATCGGGGAGGGGTTCTCCTAATTAATCAGGTAAACTAGAGGTTTGGTTTAGGGATTTTTTATGGTCATCTTATTGGCTTCTAAGGAGAAATTCCTGACCTAAACACAAAAAAACTGGCTATTATCGCAAAAACGGCAAAAAAGTCACGTTTGTTGTATGGGAGCCCCACTTAAGGCGCAGTTACCCCTGAGTAGCTAATTTTACAATGAGAATCACGTCTAAAATGCCAGTCGTAATTTTTTGTAAAAAATATATGTTAAATTAGACTATTTTCTTAATGATTTGATCTAAGAAAATTTTGAGTTTTATTCCTAGTACATAGTGTAATTAATTTGTAAAGTTATGTCTAAAACGGACAAAAACACGACAATCGCAGCAAAATCGCTGGGTATTTTAATGAAATTGACACCATCTTAAAGACAATTTAATTATCTACATTTTGATCTGAGGCTTTTTTTTTAAAGTTATGGAATAAAAAGGAAAGTACAGAAAACTACTAAATTTTGGGACGCGCGGGTGTGAAACGAGTGCGCATTTTGTTCCCTCAAGGTCGTTGGCGTTAGTCGTCGTCTTAAATATTTATTTTATTCTGTTTTTAGTATTTGTTGTTATAGCGCCAACATAAATAAATCATCTGTGAAAATGTCAAATTTCTAGCTATCACGGTTCATGAGATACAGGCTGGTGACAGATGGACGGACAGACAGACAGACATACCGTGGAGTCTTTACCCTTTGGGTACGGAACCATAAAAAATAGTTTGCACAACCGGAGAATGCTAGAGCTTAGACCTATACTTTCGTAGTTAACTTGTAGAATCACTAGTTACTACCTAATGTAGATGAAATGGTGATGCAGATGTCAGCCAAAGGACGCTACTCAGCTTATCACATTACTTTACTCATTGTACTATCCATATTATGAGAGGTTTTGTTTGATGTTATTTTCAATTCATAGATAATTGCTGTTTATTGCCGCTGTTTATCTTTTTTATTTGTCCACAGAGTGGCAAACAAACAGGTAGCCAAGCTGATGGTAGACAAGTGTTCTCCGCCGCCTATGGATATTTGCAAAACTAGGGGCGGGTTTAGCCACGATAACCTGTGGCCTGCAGGTGGCAGACTAAGGCTCAGTTCAAAAGGTGAACGGCAGATTTTGTACCGCATATTTTTTTTGATGTACGGTTATAGAATTTGTACCACTTATTAAGGCAACTAAGTCATTTATTTTCATATAAGTTTACTATTTTTAGAACTTCGGATTAATTAATAATATCAGTTAAAAGATTTTAATGAATAAACGTAATAAAACCGTACACTAAACACATAGCTATGTTATATAAGTTGCCTTATGTAAAATAACTCAAATACTGAAATGATAATTAATTATTTAGTAACATTAAATATAATCAAAATAATCATTATCAAACTGTTGCAGTCCGCTGCTGCACATAAGTATCTCATAAGTCTCATAAGTCTCGTACCTACGATACTCATCTCAATCTACCTACTTAATGGTAAGTAAAACCACTACAAAGATAGCAACAAACAATTTAGAACATTTACTTTACACATTATGTAACAATATGTAACATTTACCTATATGTAACAATCTACATTGGCACACTAGTACCTACATAACCTTAAAAAATAAAACAAGTTATTTCTTTTACGTCCCAAGTTCTAAAAATCCAAGAATTTAAAAAGGGATTATCTATCATATTAACTATCAATTAAAACAAAAAATATACCAAAACACGAAATATTAGTAGCGGTACGAAATTCCCATACAAGCCTGCCGTTCGCCTTTGAAGCCATTCATTGAGTTAAATACGGATAAAAAAACTGGGCCATAACGAGTCTGTTTTCAGATCACCCCGTGATCCAAGCGGGCCTCTCAAGATGTATGAGTACGCAGAGAGTGTCCTGGCCGGGAGAGCTTGATAAAATACGCAAGCCCTCCAGGGTTCCAGCCAAACGATGCAACAGAGCACCGTGTGATTTTAGTCAGTAAGAGTCTGACAAACTACTCGATCTGTCCCAGAGCGGTGGATAACCGTGCGGGTTACCACACGGTAAAAATGGGATAGGTCAAGGTACTTCAGGTGCGTGCCATTACTTTTTGAAGAGAAATCTCTTCAAATTTATTTGAAGCAAAACAAAACAAAACAAAATAGTTTATTTCAAATAAACCTTAAAGGTACTTTTGAATTGTCAAACAAAAAAAAATATGACTCTAGTTGCAAATTCGCAAACGTCAGTAGATCTCAATGGAGAAGAATTTGCAGGAAACTCCACGGACACTCTTTTCCGCGTCTTGGTCTCAATACGTTAAATCAAAAAAAAAAACTTATTAAAAACTTACTTGTTTGTCACAAGTTCCAAAAAACATACAAACAATTAACTTTAAATAGGTATTAAATTGGCAAATCTCTAACTATATTTAAGGTGTATTTTTCTGAATGAAAATTTAAATCTTACACCTATTTATAAATTTAGAAAAGAAAAGCAACAAATAAAATTCTAAAACATTGCAAAAATAAATCTGCTCGGTTTCACTTTAGTTTTCAAACTAATGTCCAGTTGTTAACTTGTGTAACGTTGTGGGAGAAGGCCGCCTAAAGTCAAAAGTCAACAAGATAAATGAAATAACTGAAAACACGTGGTTCCTATCGCGTGTGATAAGTCTATTTGCTCTGGCAACACCAGAAATTTTTTTTCCAAGCGTGAACGTGTTCTCAGATTTTTGTGTTGCATTGAGATACTATTTATTTTATGAGAGATAATAAACAGGTTTTCTAAAATAAATATTGATTTGAATTATAATAAAGTATAGTTCATAAATTACTTTCGGGTCGCTGCTTTTGGGAAATCGATATACGAGTCTGTTATATAATTCATTTAACTATAATAATTATAAAATTTATTTATTTATTAAAATCTCCCTAACAACTAGGAATATAAATGTCCATACATATATTATATTATAATTCTATGTAAATTATTATTACCCATTTTTTATCTTGATGTTTCCCTAAAATCAAGGTAAATAAAAAGGTAAATATTAACTGGCCAAAAAAAAACAGCTGTATTTATTTTGACAGCTTTCTACTTCGTACTACTTTGTAGTTGATGTTTATTTTCATTTTTATTTCAGAAGCGCCAAACGGTGTATTCATAAATTCTTAAAATCTTATTTACAATGGAGAGTTCTACCTTAATTTCCTAAAACAGGTTTGTGGTTTAAATTGATACCTTCAGTTTTCGTAAATTAGAATTATTAATTTACGAAAACTGAAGGTATGACAAGGTATAACAACATAACCTCAAAATGCGTTTATTTACGTCCAAAGAATTAATACATAATAGCAGAATTTTAGTTAATACTCACCAAATTATGTACCTACGGCGTGCAGTTTTATTCTAACTTATTAACTACATTGATATAGTTTTGTTACCACAACAACATTGGGATTTATAGTTAAATATGCAATCACAATTTAATTTATGTTTGCTTTACCAAATAAAAACTTCTACAGTACGATTTAAAGAGACTTGTCAATCTAATTTACGAGAAAAAATATAATAGTATTTTAAAAAATGGTTAATTAGCATTTATTCTAATTAGGAAATAAAAGGACGGCCACTTGAGCGTAACAAAACTGACCGATACTATCCAATGGCAATGGGGAATGAGAAATTGACTTCAAATGGTTTCACACGTCGTCGATAGATGTCACTAATATCAATATGTTAAAGCTTATTTTTTCGTAAAAGTGGTCAAAATTATTTTCAGATGAATTCGCGTTGTTATTGTTGTCCAGAACAATATTAGTAATCTTTGGTCCAGAACCAAGAGGAGGTAAACATAGAACTATTCTGATCTATAAGGTAATAAAAAAAGTTAATAAAATCAAAAAACCCGACTGCAAAGATGTAAACAAGTAGAAAATCATGCTGTACAGTCGGAGGATACATATTCGCGAGCTGGCTGACCAAAACGACTATAACCTCCGACTGCACAGGTGATTTTCTTCTTTTTTTACATCTTTGCAGTCGGGTTTTTTGATTTTATTAACTTTTTTTATTTACAACATATTAGATATACTTTTTTTTTTCGAATGACTTTTAAACATTTATGTGGTATATATTTTTATATACTTACTGTCCCATGGCGCGCGGCGGTAAAAAAGCTTTCCCCAAATTCTTCCGTTTTTATTAACCTACGCTTGTAGCTACCTACTTCCTCGAACCAACCCTCATGGTTTTCGCCCAAGTCATCTCACCTCGTTTTTTAAGGGCTTACTATAAAGACGCCGTGCATTTCAGGCATCGAAGGCGTGAAGATTATAAATTACCTACTCAAATTCAATGTAGAGTTTTGAAGGATGAGTGGTGAAGGTTTAAATGGACACTCCATAGACCTCCATATTTTCGCAGGCCCAGTGATATTGACCATGACTTGCAAGTTGTAGGTCGTGGGTTGGAACCCAGGCAGGTGCTTTACTTTGTATAAATTATTTCATCACCACTGCTCTCAAAAACGGTGAAGGAAAACATCGTGAGGAAACCGGCATGTCCTAGAACCAAAAATTCGAAGACATGTGTCATCCACCAACACGCACTGGGCCGGCGTGGTGGATTATGGCCCATCCCCTCTCACAGAGAGGAGGCCTGTGTTCCAGCAGTGGGGACATTAATAGGTTGATGTTGTGATGATGTGAACCCCTAACTCCTTTTCTGTCCTTCATGCTCAAACTCCTGCATCTTTCAGGATCTGAACGTGTTGAATGACAGAGCTGGTCATGTAGGCACATCAGCGCCAAGGACTTCAAATGAAGTCAAAGAATGACGTCATGAAGTAATTAGAGAAGTACCTCATTTCTTATAGCTCTAAAGCCGAGTTTCTTACCTCTAAATTATCGCAGAATTAATGTGACAAATTGACAAGCACGCGTTATCTGCTGTGATTGGCTGTTGAATATTCATTCAACCAATCACAGCAGATAACGCGTGCTTGACAATTCGTCACATTAATTCTGTGATAATTTAGAGGTGAGAAACTCGGCCTAACTGCGTTATGTATTTATTTCTTTGATACTTGTGATTTATACTGGTTTTTCTTGGGTTTTTCTTACTAGGTATACTGTGAAATAAAACCAATTATATAAATATTTAATTAGTTTTTATTTATATCCGTAAAATTATAAATAAAACATTAACAGTACTTACTTACTAACACTACCGTTTAATTTAAGTAAAAATCAAAAAGTTAGTATGTCGTTTTTGTGGCGAATAAAAACTTCTTATTTCTTTCTTCTAACTTGACGCGTTTAACCCTCAGTTTCCCAGCTCTAAATTATCGGAGAATTAATGTGACAAATTGTCAAGCACACGTTATCTGCTGTGATTGAATGTTGAAAATCCATTCAACCAATCACAGCAGATAACGCGTGCTTGACAATTTGTCACATTAATTCTCCGATAACTTAGAGCGGGGAAACTGAGGTTAAATTTCATTCATCGATATGTTTACTGCATAATATTTCATTATACATTTATAGCTTGGCGCTGGTCACGAGTATCTCGACGCGACACAATTTACGACAAACCTGTATTTAATAGTAATCTTTGGATTTAGTGACGATAACACGTGAGCCGTGCGGTGCGGTGTGTCGTGTCGTCAACAAGCTCATACTTGTTTTATACAGCCACTAACAAATAACCTTTGCATTTTTTTCTCAGTGGAGTTGTTATATGATACCGATGTCAAATTCCAAAGACAGGGCAAGTCTCTTTACAAATCGAGAAGTTTTTTTATTACTTCACGTTCCCTCTGTAGAGCCATTTTGAGCGCAGAGCGACGCGTAGGTCTGCGCTCGCTGCCTGCTGAAGCGCGATTGATTGACGCGAGGTTTTACCGTTTTAAACAAGCGGCTACAGTCTACACGGTTTCAAACAAGTTTTAAACCAATGTTACTGCCACTGGTTTGCAACGCACGCCTTTCTAACAAGGGCGTTCAAAGGTCATACTAAATTCGGTTTAAAACCACTGTCTATACGGTTTAAAACGACCGCTTCAAACCAGGGTGAACTTGGTTTTAAACAGTGTAGCACGGGCTTTAAAGAACAATACAAGTGCATTGCAGTATCGTTACAGAATCGTGTCTAGTGAACAAACGAACGGACGACAGATTGTCAGTAGGTGTCGTGTGTTAAAAATCTTGACCGCATATTGTGTCGTGCGTTGCCTCGTGAACAACCGACCTTGCCGTGACCTTTAAAATTGCGACCGCAAAATGCAAAAAAAATATTCGATTTATTTCTCGTCAATTCAATCTATCAAAAAAACATCAGGTATAATACAACGAACAGCCAAGTTGCGTAAGTAAATTCGGCAAGGCAAAGGGTTTGACCACCATTAATCGACCGATCACATAGACGGAAATCCACATCGCGTCTTTCATCTTGCATGAGATTGGTCGGTTGATGGTGGTCAAACTCTTTGTCTATAGGATGGACCTTAGTAGTGTATGGTCCAAAGGCTACTGTACTGAGATTCACTCTCAACACGATTCACTGGCTCACGAACAATCGAAATGAACAAGTACCGAACGACTCCGACCGACAACAAAGCGCGTGTTTACATTGATCAACTAACGTTATCACATCACATCCCATCATCAGTCTTTTTTTGTTCCCACTGCTGGGACACAGGCCTCCTCTCTGTGAGAGCGCGGGCCCAGTGCTGGTTGGTGGATGTCACATGTCTTCGAATTTTTGGTTCTAAGACATGCCGGTTTCCTCACGATGTTTTCCTTCACCGTTTTGAGAACTAACGAACTAACGTAATAAAAACAAATAAATTGTTATTATAGAACTAATCATACAACTTGATTAAATCTGTGATGTGCCATGTGTAATGTTGACAATATTTTAAAAATGTATCTTGATTCCTTATATGAAGAGAATGATAGAGAGATCGATTTGACTTTATTATAATAACAAACAGTGTTTATAAGTTTTTGGTTGTTTTATTCATTTTTTTTTTCTATCAAGTAAAATGATATACTTGATTGGCCAGATTTTTTCAGTGTGGGCGTGGCTCAAAATCGATGTCCATTGTCAACTGTTTCGCTTTATACTATACTAGGGAATGAAAATTCGTACCATACTAAAATTGGAATCCAGATTTTCACAACGGATTTCGTAAATAATCCGGATAAGCAAGATTTTTTTAAAAACTATAGTTGTTCAATAGATCAGTGGTAGCTTAAATAAAATGCATGTGTTGGTACAAAATTAGACATCAAATATTTTAAAATTGTCATAGAATTCAAAAACAATAAAAAGGTAAGTACTAAGTTTAACACAAACACCTTTTCCAAACTGGAACCTAATTAAAATAAAATCTCAAAAATCATAAATAATTTAGATCCACAACCAATAACGGTAATCAGTCTTCTTAATAATTAACTAAAATCAACAAAATATTTGTGTAGCATTAGACATTAACAACTAATATGTAAAAATCACAAAGTTGCGTTAACTTTCGAAGAGTGGACCGGTATAAATAAACACCGCTATATTAACATAAATAATATAAATATGCAGATTTTATAAAAATAGAAAACTGTTTCGTAACGTGTCTGGCGGCCTCCTCCCTAAGCACGAACTGCGTAGTTTCGGCCTTCGTTACGGCCGTCTCCTACTCCCTATTAGGTACCTACGGACGGATGGTTCGTTCGGGGCCCGAACTAAGAATGAATGACAACACAATTTGACAGTTGTACCTACCTAATCCCGATGTGTTTTTACCGGTCTGAAAAATCGAACTAAACACTTGATTTTTTCGACGCGGCCCGTAACTTCGTTGACGGCGATATGGAGTGTACCCCCTGAATCACATTCGTGGAACTTTGCCTTCGGAGGTATGCATTTCCCTGATTCAGTCTAGGTTGGCTTTAAATTATATCTTTGAGTGAAAGAAACTATCAACCTTAGGCCGAGTTTATCACCTCTAAAATTATCTCAGAATTAATGTGACAAATTGTCAAGCACGCGTTATCTGCTGTGACAATTTGTCACATTAATTCTGTGATAATTTGCAGGTGATAAACTAGGCCTTAGATGATCTTGCTATGACTTGAAACAGATGGAGCAAATGTCAAGAGCAAAATAGGTCGACTTTTGCCTGTAGGTATATCAAGTTTGCCCTGCTCACGGGATACATTTTGCTATTTGTGATGTATTATATAACAAATATTGTCAATAAGCACCCACAGAATCTGTTAATAATGTAGATGACAAAATGGTTGGTTCTATTTCTGTTTGCGGAAGCGTCATAAAAATGTTCAAAAAAGCTGGAAGTGATTTCAAAAATTGCATTTTGAAACCAAATAAATCGCCGCGGCATTTAATGACGGATTACCCGGATTGCACGACGACTAAATAATAAGACTATTTAAAACATGCTTGAATTTTTTGCACATGAACTTTCAATTTCAATACGCCATCGAAGAAGAATTGAGTAGGTCCAAGTTTACAGTAAGAATGTTCATTGCTGAACTTGTATTGAAAGTCATTCAAGAAAGAAAGGACAAAAGAAGCAATGGATGTGAGTCAATTTTGCTGGTCGGCTACCGTGTAGAGGTAGGGTCAATAGCAGTTTGTACCGTAATCGCGATCAAGAAAGAGGGGCATTTTACTTTTCTCTGCGTGTTGATTTCGCATCGTTGCCGCTAAACCGCTGCACTGTCAGCGCGCGCATTTCGTTCCATTTTTAAATTATCAACTTTTTTCTTTTCTTTTTTTATGTGATAGTGATTTTACTCAATGAGGTGATATTAGTTTTTCTTTTTTTCTGATAAAAAGTTTTGTGTTTATGTGATAATGTGTATAATGAAGAGCGCGATATTATTGGTTTTAGTATTTGTGTCCACGGAATTAGGCAAGTATTAACCTTACCTAGTCAAAATTGCTAATTCTGTTTTTGTTTTATATTGAAATATTTATGAAAATCTCCAATGTTCAAAATTAATGTTCAAAATATCAAAAATTACAATTAACTTATAGGTAACTCTACCGAGGCTACTTCTCCTCCAATTTACGAACACTAACTAAAAGTTATGAAAGATGCTGCAAAAATCAAGTTCAAAACTGCAGGTTCAATGGTTTGGCCGTGACTCCTACAGCCACGACAATTGGTATATACGGTTTCTGTTTAATAATATCTACTAACATGCGATCACTGATTTTTCCACTATAATGATGTACACTGACAATCCGAGGAGAAATTATGTCTCTTTTAATTGGTTTTCATACACACTATAATACCCTGTTTATCTTAATTAGATACTTGGTAATTGATGTGGTTAGAGCTAGTGGACACACTTGCAAATGCTCTTTCAAGTGCATACACTTGAAAGAGCATGAATGAATAAATAGATTAGCTTTTATGCAAGTTATATCTAATTATTAGATTGAGTTTAGTCACATGTATTGAGTGAGAACCTCCCCCTTTTTGAAGTCGGTTGAAAATCGAAAATTTTCACAATTGAAGTTTCACAATTGAAGGAAAAAACGGTTCACAATTGAAGGACAAATCGGTGAACATACACAATCTAATGAGAGTAGCGATAACATAACATCGTGACCTTATTTTACGAAAGGGGTTGGCAGAAGTTGGCTGGTTGGTAGGGAGCAAGCCTCGACTTTGTTTGGACAAACAAGCTTCACAAGCTTCTGAAAAAAATAATAAAGAAAAAGGACCTGGAGATTAGATCCAGGATTCTTCCCCTACAAAGAGGGATTAGACTAATACAAATTCTTGATACATACGAAACAAGATTTGATTGCCCAAATGCTATCAACAATAATAGCCAAATTCATACTTACAATTAAAATAATCTTAAAAATATATATAATCAAAGTGAAATGTAGATTTTAATATTTAAATCACTAATCATAAAGGTATTTTTTGATACATATAAAATACCAAAAGGCTAACCTGGAAGATAAATACATTTAAGGGCACTATTTTATGGCCCACCAGAATTATTTCATGGCTCGGTGTATACATATAAGGGCATCATTTCATGGCTCGACGTACACTTAATATATAAAGGCTTTATTTGATGGCCCATTTTGAGCAACTGGCATTATTTCATGGCCAGGGTTAAAAAAAAGAATCTGAAAATAAAACAGATTAGGTTTTACACTTATAAGGCAGTATTTCATGGCCCACGAGCATTATTTCATGGCCCGGTGTACACATATTTGATGGCCCATAAAGATAAAGAATCTGAAATTAAAACCCGAGATTAGGTTTAATGATCACAAATTGAATATGACGTACGTTTGATGGCAAAATAATTAAGTCAATCACTATTGCCAGACGATTCGTCATGTAGTCTATTAAAGTTCAACCATGCTTTAATTTTGTCACTTGCAACTACTGACGTCCAGATTACCGAGTGAGGGGAGTATCCGCAATTTGATATCGATCGAAATCATAGACTTTTGTAATTCTATAGGGTCCCTGAAACTTCGGAACAAGTTTTTTACTATTTCCTGTAGCTGGGACTTGATGTTCAACCCTAACAAGATCGCCGATATTTAGTAGCTGGACAGTTCTTTGAGTCATAAACATAAGCTAACGTGAGAGTTAATTTCTTCGTTAATTCGTGACAAGTCATGACTGTTAGAAGAAGCTGATAAGTCGTCTGTCAGTTCGGATAAAATTCTACAGTCACTTGAACCCGATGGTCTAGTGCCGAAAAGAGCCTCTGATGGTGTCTGATTTATTTATATAGCCCTTGTTGAGCGTGTTGTTCATGCCCCACTGCACATTAGGTCGATGATCATGCCATTTATTTTCGAGAGAGCCAACACATTTTGCACTCAAAGCATCAACGAGAGTCCTATTATACCGTTCTACCTATCCATTAGCTCTTGTGGTACTAGCGGCGTTAAACCCGTGTTTAATGTTCTTATCGATTATAAACGTTTTAAAGTTTTTGCTAGTGAAAGAGGTTCCACGATCCGTTATGATTCTCCTTGGGACGCCAAACAAATCAAAGTATTCACGGAAAACCTTTATAGAAGTAGATGTTTTTGTGTTCTTTACGGGTTTTTAATAAATATACCGAGTATATGAGTCAATCAAGGCTAGAACATACATAATACCTCGCGTACTCCGTACAAAGGGGTCCACATGATCTCCATGAATTTCTTTTGGTATAGGATGTAAAGTGCCAGGTTTTTTTACCTCCAGAAGCCTTTGAATAAGCGCATTCAAGACAAGAACTAACTTACTTCTTGACAAAACTACGCATCTTTGCGAACCAATATTTAGCTTTGATACGTTCCAGAGTTTTATCAAGAGCGAAGTGGCCTATGTCGTCGTGATTTTGTTTTACGATCTGCCATCTTACCCCCTTTGGCACGACCCATCCTCACTAGTTGTCCTATACAGCCTATCATATTTATAATTGGATTTAATGTCAACCACGACATCAAACTGAGGATCTTTTAAAATACCAGCAATCCTTTGAATTTCAATATCTGCGCCTTGAACTGTAGCTAACCAATCACCTTCACTTACGACCATAAAGTCTTGAGCCTGCTGTATAGGGTTCAGACTGAGTGCATCAACATGAGCCATGCGATGACCGGCCCTATGTTCAATGCAAAAATCGTATTCCTGCATCTGTTCCCGCCACCTAGCGACTCGGGGAATCATATCTCTCTTCTGAAAGGTTGCGCGAAGAGAGTTGCAGTCAGGAACTATTTTAAATTTAATACCACTAAATAAACGTGGAATTTCTGCAAGGAAGAAACTACGGCCAAGGTCTCCAAGTCGTAAGACGAGTAGTTTTGTTCCTCAGGCGTTTTTTGCCTGCTAAAGTAAGCGATAGGCCTTGGTACATCGTCTCCAGGTTTTTGCAACAAGATACCTGCCACTCCAATCTTATAAGCGTCCGTATGAAGATGAGTATCGTCGGCCTTTGAATTGTATAAAGCCAGAGTGGGACGTTGGACGAGCTCTTTCTGTAGACAACGAAATGCGGTTTCCTGATCTATACCCCAAGACCATATAGCGTCTTTGTTTGAGAGTTGTGTGAGGGGATTTGCACTAACCGAGAAATTCCGAACAAATCTGTGACAAAAACTAGACACTCTCGCCTGGCTGGATGCCATTAGCAGAAAATTCAAATCCTAAATATTCGACAGAGCTACAGAAAAAGAAGCATTTGGGAAGCTTTAATGTAAGACCAGCATCCATGAATAGACGCAGCACGGACTTTAGTCGTGATATCCCTTCATTTATATCCTTTGAAGAAATAATTACGTCATCTAAGTAAGCCAGTGCTTTCTTATGACACAATGATCTAAGGAATTGGTTCATAATACGTTGGAATGTAGCTAGGCATACGATTAAATTCGTAGTGGCCATCAGGCATGACAAACCCAGTCTTATGTTTGTCTGCTTCTTGGATTGGTATTTGGTAATAACCTGAAGCAAGGTCCAAAGTAGTGTAATATTTATTACCAGAGAGGACATCTAACTGATCGTCATCAGTGCCATGGGATAGTTTTCACAGACAGTTTTTTTATTCAGTGCACGATAATCGATACATAAGCGAAGCTCGCCGGAATTCTTTCTAACCACGACAATAGGACTCGCCTAACATGACATTGATGGTCTTACGATATTATTTTCCAGCAATTCGGAAATCATTTCCCTAATCTTTTCCTTTTTGCTAAACGACAAACGATAGGGTCTATATACGACTGCGAGTGCGGGTTCGATATCTTGTGATATGACCAGCCGTGGTTTTCCCTAATTCCGTCAAATTAAAAGCAAAGTAAGATCGATACCTATTCAGTAAATTGAGTAGTTAGATTCTATACACAGAAGATAGTTCGTCGTTCAGATTTTAATCAGCCTCAGTAATAATAGATATAGAATCACTGCTAATAGTCGAAGAAATTGTCACTGACTTGGACACTGGAATCTTCCCGAGCTACTCGAACACGAGCAATTAAAGTGCCTTCTGAAAGCACCAATGGTGATGGTGAACTGTTACTGAAAACGATACCACCACTTTCATCCATTTGGAACAATCCGGCAGCTAAAATCGGCCATTGACAAAGATGTCGCCTTGATGTGGCAAGGCAAGACCCAAAACTTTGACAGATCCTTTGCAAAATAAATTTATTTTACTATTGGGTACTGTATTTCGGTGATCAAGTTCCGAAATTTCTAAGGCATCGCTAGTTTTCCGTATGACAACGTGTGGCTTCAATTCACTGTCGAAGAACCTGAAGTTGTTGATGCAAATTGTCTAGCCTTAAAATTAAACCGAGGTACCTTTATACTTGGATTATATCGCCCACTAAGTCAAACAAACATCACCAAATTTATTGATTCACTAAACCTACTTCTTAACAATTTAAAAACTTTTAAAAACATTGTCTTCTGTGGTGATATAAATATTAACATAGTACCATATAGTACTAACAAACGATTCTACTACTATCTGAACTTATTGGCTGGCCATGCTATGCTCCCAGCTCACACTCTGCCAACGCGTGGACTAACTTGTTTAGACCACATGATGTTGAAGACCAATATGGACGTCTCTTATTTTGTTTTTGAAACCTCCATTACTGACCACGAAACCGTAGCCATTAGCTGTAAACCTAAACTGCGTCCTCATTACATAAATAAAATATATACCTTAGTAAACTACAAAAATTTAGATAAAGACATGCTTAGCATAAATTTCCAGCCTATCCTTGACTCCAGGACGCAAACTTCTCAACGGAGCTTCTCATTACTTACTTGTCTATTGCAATCAAAGACAATTCCAGTATAGTCAAAACCAATAAGAGAAGGTTGATTATTAAGCCGTGGATCACGAAGGGGTTGTTACTTTGTATGAGAAACCGAGACAGTTTGCATAAAATCTAAAAGTGAATCCTACTGACGAGATTATTAGCAACTACTTACAAACGCTACCGAAACTATTGTAACACTTTACTCAAAAAAACAAAAAAGACTTACGAAAAATTGGAGGTGGATAAGGCTAAGGGCAATAAGAAACAGTTATGGTAGGTTATAAAAATAATAAGCGGTTTTGACAATAAAATAGACAATTCATCGTCCCTCCTGACATCTGTTAACCCTGATAAAGTCATAAACGACGTCAACAGTTTTTTTGCTAATGTGGGTGCTAATCTCGCGAATAAGATCTCCACTGAAAAGCGAACTTCTTCTACTTACTGTAATGATCATTTGTCGAATAGGTCTCTTAATTCAATGATCACAGCTAAGTAGGCTTTATAAGTTTACGAGTAAAAGTCGACCAACTTATAAAATGTACTTCGAAAAGTAAAAATTTTGTGTATTGGTGTGTGGGGACAACAGTTTTTGAACGGCAAAGTTAGTTTTATCCTTTCGTTAGAGCAATGTTCAGTGCTTTCATTGTATATAGACGTTAGTAATGTTACTTATTTATTTTAGTGAATGTAGCTGTTTAAACGGAATCCTCTGTGCGCGAGTCAGAATCGCACTTAGCCGTTTCTTTTCATGATTGTTATGTCATGAAAGTCTAGTGTTATAATAATTCTAGTCTACCGCAATTCGCAGTTTTTAACTTATTTATACTTTCACCGTTGACTTTCACTCGATCTGCTGTAAATGCAAAAATAATTAGTTTAGTTTAATCTTCAAGAATTCAATCTGTGCTGTAGATTATTTATTCTTCTTATGGTTATACCGACTCGGAATACCTAAGGATGAAACTTTGCCCTAATAATCTACTTTTACGGTCTTGGAGCAAACAATATATTATAATATTCAAACTGCGGAAAATAACATTGATCCGTCTGTTTGGCTTTGAATTATTTGAATTTGTTAATTGGAAGATTAATAGGCCTAACTTCTGAGCATTTCTGGGTAGCCAGATAACCAGCACAATTAGCCCTGATATCAACAAGCTGACCCTATTTTGGACCACGGCATAAGATACCAACCTACTCGTATTTAGTTCTTTTCCTGCGCGAGCCGAGAGTAGAGAAAAAAAAAATATTTACCTACGTAACTGAAACCTTAGTATTCAAAGTTTATCGTAACATTACAAAACTATATCATTCAAATTAATATTTATAATTTATATTAACAGCCTCACATCCTCACAAGTTACAAAACAAGTTTTATTGTTTCATTTTTGTTTCACCTTGTTAGTTCCATGTGCAAAGCAAAGAAACTGTATCAATTCCATAGTAAATATATGATCGCATTATACTGCAAAAAATAACTAGGTACATAGGTTGAATCGGTGGATCATGTGAGGAATGCCGAGATTTAATACTAAACTCTCGATATGTTTGGCAGTAAATTGTTTATGACAGTTTCTGCGTTTAATGTTACACTTTCTGGTATTAATATTTCACTTTCACTGCTAGAACTCATCTTTTATTCAATTTATGTGAATTACATTAAAATTGTCTGTCATATATTATCGATAAAAGTAAGGGCTTGTATACAAAACTGCGCAATGCGATGCGAATTCGCAAAGCAGAAAACAGCTAAGCAGTAACAAGCAACAAGCTCGTAAATATTTAAGATGCGACATCGCATCGCAGTTTTGTGTACAAGCCGTAATAAAAACAAATACGAGTAAGAAGTTCCTGTGTATTTTTATTTTATTTGGTTCACCATTGCCGCATCGGCAGGCGAGTTTTTTATTACCGGCCAGGACTTTATCGAAGCGAATGCGTTCAAACTTTTTAATTCAGTAGTGTTCCAAATACTAAAGTCATTTCAACATAAAAGTCATTTCACTGTTATTATGTGCACCGGAATTAACTATTTGTTCGCACTTATCGAGGAACCCTTTGCCTCTTTTCAAATAGATGGGATGAAATAGTAGATTGTTTATCTAGGAGCAAACAACTATTTTAAAGGTGAGAGTGGTTTTTTAATCCAGAGCGGAGCGAAGGATTCTAAAGTAGAATCCTGAGCGCAGCGAGGGATTCAAAGCACATCACTCGAACATAAAATAATGTTGTTCCGCCCACTCTACTTTTTATCACCCTCTATGAGAAAATAAGTAAGTGCAAATAATGAACAAGAACGTTACGTTTATTTATTTACATACAATTAGAAACCATAAGACATAACATAAATAATTAGAGGCTAATGTTTATATTTGAACAAATATGGAAGTGCATCGTAACAATTTTTTTTATACTTCATAAATGATAGCTTGACCTCTGCGACAGCTGTTAGTATCAATAACGTAACAATAACGTATACGTCAGTTTGACATATGTCGCAGAGATCAAGCTAGCTTTTATGAAGTATAGTACCACGAGTTACAGTTGTAGTTTATTTTTTTATTTGGCTCGCACGCGGTGTACCAGCCAGTCCTTGTTTCATTTTTTAGCGTGTAATTCTATTTTGGACCGCTTGTTTTGTGATTCATCTCTTTGCCGATTGGAACATTTACTTACAATATCCACATTTCAAATTCAAATCACTTTTAGTCCCTAGGTGTTAATGAGCTATTTTAGTCTTTGTTTACGAATAATAAACTGGCTCTTTTTGAATAGATGTGATAAAAAGTAATTTTTGTCACCCAATAAGATAACTCTAGTCTTGATGATTGTGATGACACCACCTTAGAACAATAAACCTTTATTTATTTTAAATTACCTTGGTTATATTGTTAAGTTGCAGTAAGAATAACACAGACAATAACATATTATAAGCAAGTAAGACTTCCGGCCATAGAAACATCAGTCTATGTGAAATACTTCATACTTAGTCTGCTGTTTCGCTGGTTGTTATAGGAAGACTCATAATAGCGTAATCGTCATCAGAAACAACAAATAGCAGTCCACTATTAGAAATAGCACTCTCCACTCCACATTCACTTTAACTCGATAATGAGCGATGATCTACGTTGGTATACCTAGCCTGAATAAGACTGTCCTACAGCAAATTTGCGGTCCCTAATAACAGAACACAGATATGGTTATAATGGTTCAGATTGCTTATTATGTGGGCTATATTTAGTATGTAGTTCATGGCGGATCCCATTTCAAAATCGACTTTTAGAGAGAGAATCCAAGCATAGACCTATTCCTATAAGTTGTCGAATGACTTTGAATTTGTCGACCAGTCACCAGACGTACTGCCCCGTAGTCTAGTACTAATCAGCTGTTTTGTTGGTCACGAATGTTTGGCCTTGCATACAGAGACTCTTTTAACCGCATAATCTTTGAGCATTCGATAGATGAAAGGGATAGGGACCACCACCGTGAAGTTTTTTCGCATGCAGCTGTTGTTTTATCAATTACGTTGTAACAATGACCAACCAAGTGGTTACGATGTGATGATGCATAAAAAGTGGGCTAACTTTCAAAGACATCAAAATAAATTGTCACTACGCTGGTAGCTTACGGAATTAAACAAGAACGAAAGTACTTGTCCACTGCGTAAGCGCATTGAGCGCGGCAAGTTTTTGTAGGTGTAGGTCAGATTGGTGGCTGGATATAAACAGATTCGCTTCTGCCCGCGAAGAAGAGAACTTATTTGAAAGTAATAGTAAATTAGTAGTGGTTTATTTCAACTCAAAGGAACTTACTACCGGAATAAAAAGCATAATAATTATATCATAATCTTACAAGTAGATGAGATGTAAACAAGTTATATTCAACTCTCACACAACACAATTGAAATAACCTTGCTCTAAGAGCTTATGGTAGGGCCGCTGGTCATATAGGTATAGTCTATCCGATTGAAAAATTTTATCAAAATCCGCCCTGTAGTTTAGACGTGAAGTCGTAACAGACATGTAGATAGAGACACTTTCGCTTTTATATTATTTGTATGGATTGGTTTGAATGAGAGTAATCAAAGATGGATTCGAGG
This sequence comes from Orthosia gracilis, assembly GCA_947562075.1. Classification (NCBI taxonomy): domain Eukaryota; kingdom Metazoa; phylum Arthropoda; class Insecta; order Lepidoptera; family Noctuidae; genus Orthosia; species Orthosia gracilis. The sequence goes on from OX387266.1 coordinate 35,416,405, forward strand.
CGTGAAATTGAGGATATCTAAGACCTATTGTGAGATCTGCTATGCTATAGGCTAATGCGGCTGAGTTATCGTTTGTTAAATCTGGTTCTCACTTCGTGGAATTTTCAAAACTAAGTAACTGTTTGTTTGAAAAAAAATGTACTATGGTGCATCTGGTTAGAATGGAACCCTAGCATAAGGTGAAGCGGAAAGTAGCAAGCTGTTGCCAAAATCTATGCATACTACCCAGAGATGACTTACATAATTACAATACTTTTATACTAATTACATAATAATTGTAATACATGTATAAAAAGTAACTACAAAAATATGCTAATCAAAGAGCGTTTAATTTAATAAAATATCACACCAACTTTCTATTCATCAGCTATCAACTGAGGTAAGTAGTTTAATTTATTAACCGCCGACGCAAAAACGACGGTGTGTCTGTCTTTGGCATCGTAGCTCCCGAACCATTTTGCCTTTTTTTTTTGTTTGATCGTTGATTTTGTCGAGAGTGTCCTTAGTTATGATTGATTAAAAGCTGTTGACCCGACCCGTTCAAAAGTTATCCGCATTTTACTCTTTGAATCTGGGTTTTTTCGCATATATAATTTCACAATAACGTGTTTCGATAGAGTATTGATTGAAGCGTGTCTACTACTACCTAATAGTAGACGATATTATATTTAATTTTAAAAGCATGAAATAAAAATTAAATTAAAAAAATTAGGACCTTTTCATTTTTTTTCTTGCTTTTGCAAAATGCCGACTTATATATTTACGTTGTATAAGAGGAATCTTTAACCTTTTTGTTTGCTGTTTCAGTGAAATCTTCTCCAAAGGTTGAAGAAGTTAAGTTTCACATGACATTTTAAAAGGGCAAAGGGCATTCTTGCTCCTTATGTGATCGGAATTCTTGTTGGTCCTCATTTATGTATTACGTCAGTGTGATTATCTACCATACCAGCGCATGTCCTCTCATTGTCATTCGTAAGACTCATAAGCCCTTTTAAAGGTGTTCTTGTATTCCATTCAGTTAGTTATGCAAACATTACGCGTGTTTGAAATAAATTCAATGTTATGGTAGACGAAGTCTCAGGATGAATGGGAAATGTTGACTGGGAAGTGAACAGATCCCATTCAACAGCAGTTTCCAGTCAACAGTTGTAGGTTTAAAAAATAACTACGAAAATATGCTAAGCAGAGTTTAATTTTGGGCGCACGGTTGGCGCAGTGGTTGAGCGATTGACTGCTGCGCTGCGTGTCGCGGGTTCGATTCCCGCACGGAACAAATATTTGTATGACCTACAGATAGTTGTTCCGGCTCTGGGTGTTGTGTATGTGAGTTTATATGTTTGTAAACGCACCCACGATACAGGAAGAAATTCCTAGTGTGGGACAATGATTTAAAAAAAAATATATTACACCAATTTTCTATTCATCACCTTCCTGCATAAACTGAGATAGTCAATTTATTTCAATGCATTTGCAAAATTGTAATACAATTCTGTTTACGTAATATAAGAGGCATCTTAACCTTTTTGTTGTATAACATTGCATTTTGCAGTGGAAATCTTCATCATATGAAAAAAGAAAATAGAGATTAAAAAAATTAAATTTTACATGATATTTTAAAAGGGCTTTCTTGCCTCGTGTGTGACCTAATTGTTTTGGGTGCTCACTTTTGTGTTACATCAGTATGTTTACTTATAAATGTTTACCACAATAATTAAACTCTTATTTGGTATTTGAAGCAACAACAAACACGCCCGTTTAATGGTGCTCTTGTAATCCATTCAGTTCGTTATGCAAACATTACGCGTGTTTGCAATAAATTCAATGGCATAGCAAAAGGAAGTCTCCTTATGAAACAATATGGCATGTTGACTCGGGATAAATGTTTTACTGTATTTCCGGATAGATAAGCTTTTGTTTCTTGTGACCTTTTTGAAATATGGCTAACAAACTTCTGACCAACGATTTATATTTTAGGTTTGCGTTATTTAATCTGAGTACTGGTCAGAAAGTGCATTTAATTTCGCTGATGATTTATAACTGATATAAAACAGGTGAAGGTTGGTTGTTAATATTCCTGTGAATCCTGTTACATGTATTATGTGTAACTTTTGCGACAAGTATGTAAACAATATTCGTTCTGTAATAACCTGATTGTTTGCATATCTGCAAAAAACTGGCTAGTCTAGTGTTCGGGTGGTGAAAGTGGAGGTTGGGTATGCTAGTGGATTCCCCTTCACTCTCTGTGATAAAGTTTATAGGTATAGGGGGATCGTTTATAATGCTTTTAATGTTAAGTAAATTCTACGATACCTCAGCATTTTACTATAAGCACAGATAATATAATAATAGTATATAGATGCCTCATCCCACACAAAGAAACCTTGCCGACCTAACTAGCGTTTTTCATCTGATTAAACTATTTTTTTTTACATCGATCGTTCGTTTCCGTTCCACGGCGATAGATAGAGGTGTTAGCAGCGACTTGCAAGAAACAGGGTTTACTCGGTTCGCGAATATTTTCCCATAAATACATTGTTTTTTTTTTTATAGTATTTTTTTGCATGTTTTTACAGTTTCATTACACCAAAATGTGTTACGATACAATTTTAAACAATCGAGTGAAATGCCTTAGAAATTTTAAACCGCGCCATCTATTGGCATCAATTTTAAATGATCCGTTCAAATAATCTTTGAAATTTGAACTAGGAGCTCAATATTCCATAATTTTGTGCTTAGAAGAGTTGATTAAACAAGAACATACATTTTTTTTCCAATTCCAGAAAATTTTAATTTTAACCACAACTAATTAAGAATCCGTTCCGTATGGTGCCGGACGTTAAGAATTTCACCATCCCATGTCTTCCCGTGGGTGTCGTAAGAGGCGACTAAGGGACAAACCAGAGAATGGGCAGCAGCGTTCTCTGTGCTTCTGTAACAACCATACTGCGATCGCCAACCCGCCTGCCAAGCGTGGCGATTATGGCAAAACCCCCCCAATGAAAAGCACAAATAAAAAATGGCCCCTAGTACCCGGCAGCCTGCCTACCCTGACTACGATAGCGGTCGAGGTTACGGCATGACAAGAAGTGCAAAGAATCTCCGGACGAGATTCGGCTACCCCAACAATCACCGACGACTGGACCTGGCAACGTACAACACGCGCACACTTCGGACCGACGAGAAGATCACCGAACTCGAAGAGGAATTGAGCAGGTTGCGATGGAGTATTATAGGGTTATCTGAAGTCCGAAGAGAGGGGGAGGACTCGAAAATCCTCAAATCCGGTAACCTGCTCTATTTCCGAGAGGGTGACCGGCAGTCCCAGGGTGGTGTCGGGTTTATCGTCCACAAGTCCCTTGTGAACAACGTGGTGAAGATCGAGAGTGTGTCGACCAGGGTGGCGTACCTTATACTCAGAATATCCTCAAGATATTCGCTGAAGGTCATACAGGTCTACGCCCCAACCTCGGCACACCCCGACGACGAGGTAGAGACCATGTATGAGGATATCTCCAGAGCCATGCATGGTTTCAAAACTCACTTCACCGTTGTCATGGGGGACTTCAACGAGAAACTGGGCAAACGAGACGAGGATGAGCTGCAAGTGGGGCAATTTGGAGTTGGACGTCGGAACCACCGGGGTCACCTACTGGCCAGTTTTATGGAGAAGGAGGGCCTCTGTATGATGAACTTCTTCTTCAAAAAGCGTGAACACAGGAAGTGGACCTGGCAGAGCCCCGATGGTGCAACAAAAAATGAGATTGACTTCATCATGTCAACCAGGAAGCAAATGTTCAATGATGTCTCTGTGATCAATTCGGTAAAAACCGGGAGCGATCACCGCATGGTAAGAGGCACATTGAACATTAATATTAAGCTTGAAAGGTCTCGACTGATGAAGTCCACGCTCCGTCCAGCACAGATCCAGGTCCAAAACCCCGAGAGCTTTCAGCTCGAACTCCAGAATCGTTTCGAGTGCCTAGGTAGCTCAGTGGACGAATATAGCGACGGGTTCGTGGAAGCTGTCCATACGGTCGGGTCAAAGTTTTTCAAGACCCGTCGTACAGATAGAAACAAAAAGATCTCTGATCCTACCCTCAAGCTTATGAAGGAGAGGCGTGAGATGATCCTGCAGTCTTCAGATGAGGCGTGCAAATACCGGCAGCTCAATAGACAGATCTCTAAATTCTTGAAAAGAGACCTCCGCCGCTTTAATACCGAGCGTATTAAAGACGCGATTGAGCGAAATAAAGGCTCCAAGGTTTTTTCAAGGGATCTGGCTATTGGGCAGAGCCAGCTCACGAAACTGAAGACCGACGATGGCAGGACCGTATCCGCCAAACCGGAGCTTCTGAGGGAGATCGAGACATTCTATGGGCAGTTGTACACATCAGTCAGCAAGCCCGTTGCGAGTCTAGCAAACGACCCAAGAGCTAGATTGACCCGTCACTATACCGAAGATATCCCGGATGTCAGCCTGTACGAGATTAGGATGGCTCTGAAACAGCTTAAAAACAACAAGGCGCCGGGTGATGACGGGATCACAGCTGAACTCCTGAAGGCGGGTGGAAAACCGGTCCTTAAGGCCCTTCAGAAGCTGTTTGATTCCGTCATACTCGAGGGCAAAACGCCACAGGCATGGTGCAGGGGTGTGGTGGTACTTTTCTTCAAGAAGGGCGACAATGCCCGGCTGAAGAACTATAGCCCCATCTCACTTCTTAGCCATGTCTACAAGTTGTTTTCAAGAGTCATCACGAATCGTCTCGCGCGCAGGTTTGATGATTTCCAGCCTCCCGAACAAGCCGGATTCCGAAAAGGCTTTAGCACCGTAGACCACATACATACGCTGCGGCAGGTTATACAGAAGACCGAAGAGTATAACCTGCCGCTCTGTTTAGCGTTTGTGGACTACGAGAAAGCCTTCGATTCGATCGAGACTTGGGCTGTACTGCAGTCTCTCCAACGGTGCCAGATCGACTACCGGTACATTGAGGTGTTGAAGTGTTTGTACAAAAACGCCACCATGTCAGTCCGTCTTCAGGATCAGACCTCGAAACCAATCATTCTCCAGCGTGGCGTGAGACGGGGAGACGTTCCGTATGGTGCCGGACGTTAAGAATTTCACCATCCCATGTCTTCCCGTGGGTGTCGTAAGAGGCGACTAAGGGACAAACCAGAGAATGGGCAGCAGCGTTCTCTGTGCTTCTGTAACAACCATACTGCGATCGCCAACCCGCCTGCCAAGCGTGGCGATTATGGCAAAACCCCCCCAATGAAAAGCACAAATAAAAAATGGCCCCTAGTACCCGGCAGCCTGCCTACCCTGACTACGATAGCGGTCGAGGTTACGGCATGACAAGAGGTGCAAAGAATCTCCGGACGAGATTCGGCTACCCCAACAATCACCGACGACTGGACCTGGCAACGTACAACACGCGCACACTTCGGACCGACGAGAAGATCACCGAACTCGAAGAGGAATTGAGCAGGTTGCGATGGAGTATTATAGGGTTATCTGAAGTCCGAAGAGAGGGGGAGGACTCGAAAATCCTCAAATCCGGTAACCTGCTCTATTTCCGAGAGGGTGACCGGCAGTCCCAGGGTGGTGTCGGGTTTATCGTCCACAAGTCCCTTGTGAACAACGTGGTGAAGATCGAGAGTGTGTCGACCAGGGTGGCGTACCTTATACTCAGAATATCCTCAAGATATTCGCTGAAGGTCATACAGGTCTACGCCCCAACCTCGGCACACCCCGACGACGAGGTAGAGACCATGTATGAGGATATCTCCAGAGCCATGCATGGTTTCAAAACTCACTTCACCGTTGTCATGGGGGACTTCAACGAGAAACTGGGCAAACGAGACGAGGATGAGCTGCAAGTGGGGCAATTTGGAGTTGGACGTCGGAACCACCGGGGTCACCTACTGGCCAGTTTTATGGAGAAGGAGGGCCTCTGTATGATGAACTTCTTCTTCAAAAAGCGTGAACACAGGAAGTGGACCTGGCAGAGCCCCGATGGTGCAACAAAAAATGAGATTGACTTCATCATGTCAACCAGGAAGCAAATGTTCAATGATGTCTCTGTGATCAATTCGGTAAAAACCGGGAGCGATCACCGCATGGTAAGAGGCACATTGAACATTAATATTAAGCTTGAAAGGTCTCGACTGATGAAGTCCACGCTCCGTCCAGCACAGATCCAGGTCCAAAACCCCGAGAGCTTTCAGCTCGAACTCCAGAATCGTTTCGAGTGCCTAGGTAGCTCAGTGGACGAATATAGCGACGGGTTCGTGGAAGCTGTCCATACGGTCGGGTCAAAGTTTTTCAAGACCCGTCGTACAGATAGAAACAAAAAGATCTCTGATCCTACCCTCAAGCTTATGAAGGAGAGGCGTGAGATGATCCTGCAGTCTTCAGATGAGGCGTGCAAATACCGGCAGCTCAATAGACAGATCTCTAAATTCTTGAAAAGAGACCTCCGCCGCTTTAATACCGAGCGTATTAAAGACGCGATTGAGCGAAATAAAGGCTCCAAGGTTTTTTCAAGGGATCTGGCTATTGGGCAGAGCCAGCTCACGAAACTGAAGACCGACGATGGCAGGACCGTATCCGCCAAACCGGAGCTTCTGAGGGAGATCGAGACATTCTATGGGCAGTTGTACACATCAGTCAGCAAGCCCGTTGCGAGTCTAGCAAACGACCCAAGAGCTAGATTGACCCGTCACTATACCGAAGATATCCCGGATGTCAGCCTGTACGAGATTAGGATGGCTCTGAAACAGCTTAAAAACAACAAGGCGCCGGGTGATGACGGGATCACAGCTGAACTCCTGAAGGCGGGTGGAAAACCGGTCCTTAAGGCCCTTCAGAAGCTGTTTGATTCCGTCATACTCGAGGGCAAAACGCCACAGGCATGGTGCAGGGGTGTGGTGGTACTTTTCTTCAAGAAGGGCGACAATGCCCGGCTGAAGAACTATAGCCCCATCTCACTTCTTAGCCATGTCTACAAGTTGTTTTCAAGAGTCATCACGAATCGTCTCGCGCGCAGGTTTGATGATTTCCAGCCTCCCGAACAAGCCGGATTCCGAAAAGGCTTTAGCACCGTAGACCACATACATACGCTGCGGCAGGTTATACAGAAGACCGAAGAGTATAACCTGCCGCTCTGTTTAGCGTTTGTGGACTACGAGAAAGCCTTCGATTCGATCGAGACTTGGGCTGTACTGCAGTCTCTCCAACGGTGCCAGATCGACTACCGGTACATTGAGGTGTTGAAGTGTTTGTACAAAAACGCCACCATGTCAGTCCGTCTTCAGGATCAGACCTCGAAACCAATCATTCTCCAGCGTGGCGTGAGACGGGGAGACGTCATTTCTCCGAAACTGTTCACTGCTGCGCTGGAGGATGTATTCAAGGTTCTGGACTGGAGGGGGCTAGGCATCAACGTTAATGGCGAGTACATCACTCACCTTCGGTTTGCCGACGACATAGTGGTCATGGCTGAGACCATGGAAAGCCTCAGTAAAATGCTCGATGACCTCAGTAAAGCTTCCGAAAGAGTGGGTCTTAAAATGAACATGGACAAAACCAAGATCATGGTGAACGCCCATGTAGCACCCACTCCTATCAAGATCGGAGACTCTACACTCGAAGTTGTAGACGATTATGTCTACCTGGGACAAACGATCCAGTTGGGTAGGTCCAACTTCGAGAAAGAGGTCAACCGTCGAATCCGACTCGGCTGGGCGGCGTTCGGGAAGTTGCGTGGTATCTTCTCGTCCAGTTTACCGCAGTGTCTCAAGACAAAACTCTTTGAGCAGTGTGTGTTGCCAGTGATCACCTATGGGACCGAGACATGGTCGCTCACAATGGGCCTTATCAGAAAGCTTAAAGTCACCCAAAGGGCAATGGAGAGTGATTTATTTATTTCTATGCTCGGAATTTCCTTGCGTGATCACGTCAGAAATGATGATATCCGCAGGAGAACTAAAGTTACCGACATAGCCCGGAGAATTGCTAAACTTAAGTGGCAGTGGGCAGGGCACATTGCTCGCAGAACGGATGGCCGATGGGGCCGAAAAGTTCTGGAATGGCGACCGCGAACCGGAAGACGATACGTTGGAAGGCCTCCCACTAGGTGGACCGATGACCTGGTTAAGGTTGCGGGAAGGCGCTGGATGCGAGACGCACGGGATCGGTCAATGTGGCGACGCCTGGGGGAGGCCTATGTCCAGCAGTGGACGTCTTTCGGCTGAAATGATGATGATGATGAATTAAGAAATCGGTGCATATCGCACCATCTATTGATATTTATTTGAACCAAATTTTCTTTCTTAGAGCTGGGCTCCCGTGCTATAAGAAACACTCTGTACATCTCTCTCTAAGAGAGATATTCACTGGCAAACCGTAGCCTTTTAATTGATAACTAATGCCATAGGATAATTGGTATCGCCGCCTATATTTCAAAAGCAAAGAGAAAATATTTTGATACTATGAGCTAAACTTAGTTTGATCCTGGAGTTAGCGGTTTCGATACCCAGTTTAGGCTAAAGTATTTTTGCAATTTCTATTGTAATAATTTTAGTAGAGTAGCAGTCCTGAGTGTTGTTTTTGCTCGGTTGATGGCAGTTTGCTCGTTCCGCTTTACCTAGTTCATGACTCCAAACAAAACTCACTTCTCTTTCTATTCCTTTCCAAGAATGACAAGGAAACAGACGTGGGGTCTTTTTCTCACGGAAGCATTTGCAGCGTTTGCGAATGTAAAATAAACTGTTCCGTTTCTTTTAATTGCAGTGTCTGAAGTGGATGGCGATCTGGCATCCATGTTGGATTTCCGTTACTTTCGATGCGTAATGAAGCGAGAGTGGAAGTGTCCAGACAGCGAGATTAACTTTTTTATGTATACGCCGTAAGTATGTTGAATATTGATTCATTCATTCATGAATCAAGCCAGAATAGGTCTTGCTCCTAGCTTAAAAAAACATGCCTTGTGTAGCCTTGTGCAATGAGTCATATATGATTTATGTGATTGTTTAACTATAGTATCTGCTATGTGGGCAGTGAACCTGTTAAAATACCCATATTCGGGGTCCTATAGCGATCAGTCTTATATTGCAAAGTTGTAGTAGATTATGCACCAAGGGGATAAAGCAGTGTATTACGTCACGGGCGGCATATTGAAACATGAGCGTAACGAGGGACACCCTCACAGAGTCCTCAGTAAAGCGAGGGGTTCAAGTTGCCCAAGACGAAGACAGGCTTTATCCCAAAGGACTTCACACTTTTGCACTTTTCACACCTTCTGCGAGACAGTAAAAAACAATAAATTAAGTATTTATTTTGTAATTAACATAAATAAAAAAATAGAAGTTTATATTGATGTTGGACATATTAGTCCAGTTATGGAAAGATAGAGTAACATTTTTGTTCGGTATATTTATGTAAGTTATGTGAAGTTTATTCCATTTCTCAAAGGTGTAGAAACTTGTGTTTAGGAGTAATTTTGGATCGTGAACATTAGTGACAAGTTTACTGAAGAGCTTTTTTTTTGCGTTCTGCTCAGGTGGCCAGTTCGATTTTCGAACAAACCTCTTTACAATGCGCCATATGGGCATTGTTTTACTTAGAGTTTTCCATGAGTTTCAACATGAATATGACGTTCCAAATTCAAATCACTTCACTCCCTTGGGGGTTTCATACAACTCTACCTCCCTTAAGAGGTAATGCTTTACGTTGAGATTGAATGCCTTGCTGCATTAAGTCCGCCTATGTATCACCATTGCCCGGCGCGTAAATTGGTAAGGTTTTGCCGTAGTGGGGGCAAGTTCACGCATATTCCGCGAACTGACCAACCATAATAAATAGCGAACGGAACGTGGACGCGACACGATTGGTCAGTCGATCCTTTTGTCAACTAACCAATCAATCGCGTGCTCGGAACGGTCCTAAACATTCCCCGCGCCCCGCTTCACTATCAAAGATACCTAAAAAACGGCTTCTGCGCATCTAACAACTGTTGCCAACTTACGCGCCGATTTTACTTGGACAGTGTCGAGCAGGTGGTGTGAATGCCCTTATATCAGTAAAACTTAAAGAAATATGTTATTGAATTTACGTAATCAAAAACTAGCCCTTAATATACTTCTTTCCCATGCTTTCAGAGAACACCCTCACCAACATTTTGTTGATCCTAGACATCCGAAACTCCTCCACGATTACGGTTGGAAGAAGACGAGAAAGAATGTCCTCATCATCCACGGCTTCAACGGCACTCACTCTAAGAAACCAATGACTAATTTACGAGATGGTGAGTTGGTTCTTATGATAAAATTATCCTCATGACTTTATCTTTCCGAATTTCTTTTGGGTCAGTGCTGCATGCTTTCTGAACAGGCTCATCTCTTTTAAGCCATCACCTTAGCTTCTTGCCATAAGCCATCCAATAAAAAAAAGTAAAGTAACGTGTTTTTATTTATAAATTTGTAGATTTTTTTTTTTTTCGAATATCTGTTTAACATATAGTGATATAAATATATTTTTGTAACTACCTATTAAAACCCATCATTTTGATTCTCCACACGATAGGTATGTATGAAAAAAAAATTAGGAACACCCACACACCACAATATGGGGACAAAAATCAGCCTTTTTTTTCATTTTTATTGTACACTTGAAAGATTTAAACGAATCGATTGACGTAAGAATCATCAAAAACGGCCAACGCGTTTGGTCTGTAGAATGTCACATAGGAATAAACAAACATACATAGACTGATAAACACATTACCCTCCTTTGCGTCGCATCGGTCGGGTAAAAAGAACAAAAAAATTCTTGGTTTTATTTTGTTTTATTTTATACTTAACAAAGTTCCGGAATAACAAACAACCTGTTATTAGTAACACAGCTGTCATGCATTCTTCTCACGGAACAATGAATAATGCAGTTTCGTTATTTCAGCGAGCAGACAAAAAAAGACTCATTCAGTGAAAGTGTGAAAGTGATAAAAAACAAACTGCGCATTCATATAGAAGTCGGAACACAGACTGCTTCATTCATCTTAGCATGTTGTTTTTTTATACACATTTATGAAATACAAATGATTTAGTAGCATTGGTTCTACCCACTGATATTTATCTAACTAGATGAGGCGATTGTATGCACTTCGCGTGCCAAAAAACGCAGTAAAGTTACGATCAATGATCGTAATCCGAGCTTTTCATTTAGCATTAGCGGCACCGGAAATCCACCGAAATCACCGAAATGCCTTTTTATACCATATTGAGCTGTAAAGAATGTATAGAAATAGTTGGCCGAGGCATTGGAAATGTTTTCTTTTATTGGTAAGTTAATTTGTTTTTAAATTGTTTGTGAAAAAATGGCACGCTAGGTTTTCATACAGATGAAGGGACTTGCGTTATCTAGTTAGATTTATGTCTGTAAGAGCTAGAATAATAATAATAATCCTTTGGTTGGGGCTCTACCGTGTCTTTGGTTATGCGCATGTCTTAGCACGCGCCTTGGTAATTGGCAGAAAGACACTACCAGGTATCAGATATAAAAAATCGTTAATCCTGAAGATGTTGGTAAGGATAATGGGACAAACTATTTAAATTATTGCAATGTCATCGGTCCTTGATAAGTGTGCAAAGTTTCTAATTAATTCAAAGTTTTGAAGGGGGTGAAAATCTCGTTCAAAGATTCCGTTACATCATAGATACAACAAACGTACCAACCTAATAAAAAGCGTGTTAAAAATAATGGAGAGACTGACTATGATTCTGTCATTAACTTCTTGCAATATTTAGATAATATCTAGTCTTTCTGCCGCTCTCAGAGACGTTAACGGTAACTGAAAGCGCTCCTTAGCACCTATAGATTTTTAGTTAAAAATCTAGACTTATGGAACACCTTAACCTTAGTGCTAATTAGCAGACACTATAGAAAAACAATTGTGAGTAGAGTGGCGACCGCGTACCGAAAGACACAGCGTTGGAAGGCCTCCCTCTAGGTAGAACGACAACCTGGTCAAAGCTGCGGGTGTCTAGTTGTTTTACACTTTACCAGCTCACTAAATATTCGAATTCAAAGTTGTAATAAAACAACATTATACAACATTTTGATATACCTAGAAGAAATTTTTTTTTTTAATATACTTACACCGATTTTTTCCGCAGTGAAATGTACGATCACCTTTTCATTAATATCTGGTATTGACAGAATTTTTTTTTTTCAATAGTGAGCACAGAAAGTGCATTTAATCTGTCCTGGGACATGGTGTTTTTGAGAAATGTTTTAATTCTCTTTTGTGTCGAAAACTCACACACACTGTGTCCCACAACTCAGTAAGTGGTCAGTGGGTTTGACAGTCGTTACGGGTAGTCAGAAGCTTGAGATCTGACATCAGTCTTGCAAAGGGTACCTTGTTACCCAGTTATTGGATTGTGGACGTCAGATAGGCAGTCGCTCCATGTAAAACACTAGTACTCAGCTGAATCTGGTAAGACTGGAAGCCGACCCCAATATAGTTGGGAAAAGACTAGGCAGATGATGACTTTAGCAAAGAGCTTAAATTGGTTCGTCATAATTTCGTTAATTTTGAATAGATCGTTAATCCAATATTATTAACCGTATTTTGTTTTTTTTTTTCCATATCTATTAAAATCTGGCAGTTCAGCGCACGAGTACAGCCGGCCCTGATTAAAGGTCCACCTCTGCCTAACCCTACGGGAAATACGGGCGTGATTACATCACGGTTATGTCTAAATTAGATTTTATGCGTAAATAATTATTTGGTCTACTGCATAGTATTCTATCAATATTCCGATGCACAGCGTTTATTACATAACTATCATTATATGACCACAGCAACTGTTCCAGCTATTATTTACATTGTCTATAATCTCTTCATTTATCTGTTACAGCATACCTATCTCGCAAAGATTACAACGTGTTCATGGTAGACTGGTCGGTGCTCACCAGGTTTCCTTGCTATCTTTCTGCGCTGTCTAATATGAAGTAAGTTTTGTAGTAGTTATTAGAAAATGCATCATATTACAGTATTATTACTGTGGACATAAGGCTCAGAATGTCTCATTTGATAAACATCAAATCTTTATCAATATTAATTTTCATTACAGAGTATTTTGACTTAGAGTACCATACTTTAATTACCTACATAGTCAAACAAGACAAGAAAAAAAACATATACTTAAAAGATCTTATATTGCTGTGATAATGTAGGTCTTTGCCAAGTAGTAGGTAAAATCAAAAGAAACCTTAAGTACGAGGTGTTAAGTTTTATAAGAAACTCAGCTAAAGACTGGTTTAAAGGCAATTGCAACACAACCTGTATCGACAAGATGATGAAAATCATTACTACTATTTTCAGAAAGGCTGCTCAATGCACAGCTCAGCTCTACTCAGCGATCACGCAGGCTGGTGCATTGGCTAAGATGATCACCTGCGTGGGACATTCCCTTGGTGCTCATATCTGTGGCATGATCTCCAACCATCTCACTGAGAAGCAGTACAAAATTGTCGGTGAGTGATTTTTCTTGTCGAAACGACACGGAAATTTACAGATACAGCCAGTCTATTCTGTTAAAATATCACCACGATTGCTTAGGTGAAGTGAGCGTGAAGTGAAATTCCCTTGAAGCTATGAAGTGACAGCTCATTTCACCAAAGTTTTCAAGGTGAGATGTATACAGAATAGCACTGCAGTCTTCTGTAAAAATATGCAATAGCCAGTCAGCAAGTGGTAGCGGTACTGATTTACAGAGTTTCACTTAACGTCTTCACTAACAACACCTTTGATGCCTTCAAATAATTGTAAACAAAAATTTCTATTGTTAAAAATTTTAAATTTAATTATATCAATATTGTTAAAGCTCGAGGCGCTTTCGGGGTAAAAATACTTATGTGTTTCAAAGAAAAGATACTACGAGAAATTTGGTTAATCGAATGCCAGGATGAAGAGGAAACTTGATAAGAAGCTATATATTTATATATACGGCTGAAATCTGATCGTCTTAATCCTTGCAATTTCTTTAATATATTAATTATTTAACATCGATACAAGAGCATTCTTGTGCGATTTTCAAGGATTGGTACAAAAATAATGTTAATAATTTATTTATACTTAAATGTAATTATTAGTAAGTTAACATAAATATTTACAACATTGGTTGTTTAGGCAGCGCCAGGGTGACTGTTTTGGTCTCCAAGTATTGGTTGATGCCATCTTCACCCCTGGGAAAAGAAATACATTTGTGTGATGATCGTCCATTAATTTTTAAAAGGGCTTATTCGTTTTTAACAGACTTAAAAAAATGAAGGAGATTCTCAATTGTTCGGCATCTTTTTTCAAAGATATATTTCAATCCAACATATCTGGTAGAACGGCAGCCAAAATTAGTCGTGATATTTAAGCAGTGCTAGGTAAAAGATTTATTAAAAAGAGTAGGAGATTAGCCACCGAAAATGGGCGCTAGCAAGAAGAAGGAGAAGTAGGAGATTCTATACTTACAATTCTCTACCAATACCAGAGTCCTTGAAACCACCAAACGGAGTTTGGCATGTAGTGTGGTCATAAGTATTTATCCTGTAAATATAAATAATACATTGTCATATCATGCCAGTATTTTACAATTAAGGATAGTCGGAGATATAAAGACTGGTAAAGACTCACTATCATTCGCTGCCTGACCATATTTTTTTTGACATCAGAATAAAATCAGTAGAATTTTAGAAACGAGCAAGACTAAATAATTTAGCGACTATTTAGTTCGACGCAATTTCATTTATATCACACCGATAAGTGAAATCGAAAATACGTTCACATGGACGCAATGCCATGGAATTTGCACCGACTTGTACTTGAAATTTTTAGAAAACACGTGCGCGTTGTCGTCTATCGACGCAATTTAAATTGCATAGCGCCATCAGGAAAGTCCCTTACTCTTTATTTTTCTCCAATTTTGTATCATAACAGAAATCTATCATAACCATGTTAATACGAATAATATTTACCAGATGGAGCCAGCACGAACATGCTTGGCGAAGCAAAGAGCAGTGGTGATATCATTAGTGATGACTCCAGCACCAAGACCGTAGTTAGAATCGTTTGCTCGGTCAATAACTTCCTCAAACGTGTCGAACTTGAGGATGCTTTGGACTGGACCGAAAATCTGTAAAAGAGAAATGATTATCTTTTTATGTATTGTAAATGCATGATATCAGCTGCCCGGAAAAGAAATCCAATATGTGATCTTTGATCTTACTAAACATCTCAATCTCAATCAAGAATAAATCCAAAAATCTTACCTCTTCTCTAGCAATCTTCATGTCATCAGTAACATCAGCGAAGACAGTGGGCTTGATGTAGTACCCCTTATCTCCCAACTTATCACCACCAGCTACGCATTTGGCTCCACCTTCTTTACCAGCTTTGATGTATCCTAACACCTTGGTGTACATGTCTTTGTCGATCTGCAAATTTAAAAATTTATAATTTTCTAAAGCTTTTGATTTTATATTTTGTGTTTTTTTATCAAGTTGCCGATTCTATAATACAAAGTGTGTAAGATTCAAAGAGATCATTTGAATAGAAATATATTGATTTTTTTGTTGAAAATATTTTATCATGACATCAGTTAAAAAGTCACTTAAATTAAACGAAAAATCGGCAACATTATGGTTGCTGTTAAGTACATCCTATTGTATTACGATTGCTGTGTATCTTAGTTGCTTTATCATGTATGTCAAGATTAAAATCAATATGAGACCACAAGTTCCAAGATCATAAGACTTCGTACCGAGCAGTGGTGGCCCAGCGGTAACGGCCGCGACTTACATGTTGTAGGTCGTTTTACTTAGCGTAAATTATTTTATCACCACTGCTGTCAAAACGGTGAAGGAAAACATCGAGAAAAAACCGGCATGTCCTAGAACCAAAAATTCCAAGACATGTACATCCACCAAACCGCACTGGACCCGTGTGATGGATTACGGCCCATTCCTTCTCACAGAGAGGAGGCCTGTATCCCAGCAGTGGGAACATTTAAAGGCTGATGATGATGATTATGAAGATTTCGTACCTGAGGTCCTTGCTGGACATCATCGAAGGGGTTGCCGACAGACCTATTAGCCGCAATTTCAGCAGCCTTCTTGACAAACTGGTCGTAGATACCAGACTGGACGTACGTCCTTGTGCCGGCACAACAACACTGACCACCATTTGCAAACGCTGCAGCGTGAGCTTTCTGAGCTGCTTTTTCCACTGTAATAAATGAAAACATAAATTTAAAGACTATCTCATTTTCTTAAGCTTCAGTCTGACCATTTATGTTGGCATTAGCTTCATCTACCCAGATAGAACTTTTTTTTGCTATCGAGGGGAACCTTCACTAGGCTCCTTGGCTTTTGAAGGTTAAAGGTAAAAATACCAGCGAGTATGCTGTGCATCAGGACATGCCCTCTTAAACCCCGTGACCTCTTAAAAGACCACGCCGAAACCAATACAGAACCGAAAAACGTACATTGATGGCTTAAAACTTTACTCTTATGTTCAGAATTGTTACAGATTTACTAAAACATAATATTTTAGTTACCGTCAGCATCATTGAAGACTACCAAAGGACTCTTGCCTCCAAGCTCCAAAGTGACACGCTTAAGGTTCACAGCAGCGGCAGCCCCCAAAATCAAGCGGCCTACCTGAAATAATAAAATAAATAAATTACTGCTACGTTGTTCGAAATCCATGGGCCATTTTCGAAATCCAGTGATTGATAAACGAGAAATTGGGAACGGGGCAAATTTTGTATATTAACCAGTACGTACAAATTCATGACTGCAATAGAAATTTAAATTTCAAGTTACAGGTCAAATTCGTTATTCGCACAGAAATAATGGTGTCGATATTAAACGATGGTTAAACAAATGCCTACAGGGTCAACGTTCATTTGTAATGTAGTTCCTTAAAATTAAAAAGTTTTGAGTACCTATTTTATTTATTTTTATATTCGTCAATATTTAGATTATTTTATTATATGTTTAGACTATTCCTGGGTATCAATAGCGTACAAGATTGTGAGGCGTTGCAGAGGGATATCGATATGGTGATATAATGGAGTGAAGTCAGTCATTGCTATTTAATATCAGACTATTATTACATATACTCGATTACGTGCACCCATTTAATATGACCACCACATATCGGCTGGCCCTCTGGAGCGCTACAACGAAATCAAGAACTTGGACTGACATTGGACGTAAAAATGACCTTTAATCGGCACATCAATAACATCTGTGCCAAGACCTACCAATCACTTGGTCTTGTCATGAGGCAGGCACAGGTTTAAGGATAAGAAAGCTGTTATGGTATTGTATTTTTCCTTTGTGCGCAAACTAGAATATAATTCACTGGTGTGGGATCCGCACGAGCAAAAATATAGGTATGTTAAATAAGGTAATGATAGAACGGATTCAACGCAAATTTGATCGATATCTATATAAAAAGTTTTCCTATTTGTATCCGTCTCCGTTTGTCACGGTAATGGTGGGCATCAACACGCTGGAACTGCGAAGTAAGTGTGCGCTGCTGAACAATAGGATCGACGACGCGTCCACGCTAGCTCGCTGTTCACTGTTCGCTCCAGACTAAGTACGGGTGTCGCGTGCCTGTGCCCCGCGGTGCTTGTTTAAGGCTCCACTCTCGCGTACCCTAATAGTTCGTTATGCCACCCAGGCGCTCAATCTGCTGAACCTAATTGCTCAGGAACCTGGCGTCGACATATTTATGTACAAGGATAAATCTATGTTTAATGTTTGTGTAAAGTTCTTTAGTTTGAAAGACCGTATGTTGTACGCTTTGGTGGTACCTTTGGTACAGCAAACAATTGTTATGAAATATAAATAAATGTTGCATCCTCTTCATCTGCGCAGTTTCGCTAACTAATTCAATTTGATCTTGTATCATTTTTGAGTTACTTTAGGTTTCGTTCTTCTTCTTGTCGCGTCGTTATCGATTTAACACTTAAGACAGTAGGTAGCCACGTTTATAGATTTTGTTAAACCAAAAGAAATATGATGTACCTCAGTAGATCCAGTGAAAGCAATCTTATCGACGTCAGGGTGATGTGTAAGCGCTGATCCAGCAGTGGGTCCGTACCCTGGTACCACGTTGACAACTCCTGGAGGGAACCCTGACTCCCTGATTAGGGCAGCTATTGCTAATGCGGTCAGTGGAGTTTGTTCTGCTGGTTTCAGGACTATTGTACAACCTGTAAGATGATATTATTTCACATTAGCTAAACGTCGTACTTACTGGTAACCTGCCATAGACGAAGGCTGTTTTGTATATTTGTTTTACAAGCCTAAAGGCCAAAGGCTTTGGTTTAGGTTCTATGTAACCTGGATAAGTCTTGTTTAATAACTTTAGAAGTCATATTATTATTTTCTGAGATAATTCAAAAAATACATCTACTTAAAGAAGAAGTCCCAGTATCTGAAGCCATAAATCAAATTCAATTCAGTTAATAAAGGAAAAGTCAATAAGTAGAAAGATCTATATTTGCATTGTCTTACAAGATCGTAAACAGTCGCTAATTAAACACTACGTGTGCTGTTAATAATTATAATAAACAAATTACTCATACCTGCAGCTAAAGCCGGTGCAATTTTCCATGTCAACATGGGAATGGGATAATTCCAAGGTATGATTTGCCCACATACACCCACTGGTTCTTTCAAAGTGAAAGATAATACATCACCATCTGTAAGAGAAAATAATGATATGCATGCTATCACGGTTAACGTTCACGGTATTTAAAAATGAGGTAGTTAAGTCGCATATCAACAAAATTTTATTCAAGCAATAACGAAGTAATGAGCTTGTTATTTCTATTTCAGAGTAAACAACTGAACCTTGTCCTTAAGATGTCCATAAGAGCATTTGATCAATCAGTTATCCACAAGGGAAAGGCATTTATCGATTTAATAATTATATGGACAAGCTTTTATACAAAAATATATAGCAGACTTCCAAAAAACACTACAAAGTGAAAAATAACTTCAATTTCGGAAATCAGTGTTTCTGTTTTCGTTCCTTCATTTTATAACACCGACTTCCAGTTATTTTTCACATTGTTGTGTATTTTGGAAGTCAGTTGTATTTTTTTTCAAAAAAAGTATTTCATCTTTCACTTTTTAGTTTCAGTCCATAATGGGCAATTTCTAAGGTAAGGTATCTAGCTGTATTGCTCAAAGTTATGCCAGAATAGATTACCCGGACAACATGCAACTAGTACATAGCTGGTGGAATGAGAGTGTACCAGGGTGAAGTCTTTACATCTGCTTATCCCTTTCGAGCGTACAGACGTGATGTTATGTTACGGTTATATATGAAATGGTGTAAATAATAAACAGGCATGCGATTGCAGCAAGTAGAGACATTGGCCGTCTTTATTGAAGAGTTCTATTATATATCCCCGAAGTTCTTCATCGGATCTTCAACAAATTTAAATGGGAATTTTCAAGATTCTCTTTCAAACATAAAAAGAATTTAAAAAAAATACATACAGTCGAACATAGAACCTCCTCCTTTTTGGAAAGTCGGTTAAAAATATTTTGAATCGGCTGTTCAACCTGGGCTTATAGCTGCATGCGTTTAGGTAGATAATGGTACCTTCACATATTATGTACCATTATCTAAATAGATTCACAATGTAATGCATCAGAGTCATTAGCAAATACTAAGAACGTAACTTAGATATTCAAACGTTATCAACTAGAAAATAAACGAACAGCTAAGTTAGTTTTGTATCTTGCACACACTAAAATCACGCTAAATAGAGTCTACAAGAGCGTGACAATAGACGTCAATGAATTATCTAAGACGGATAACATTAACAATGCTGATATAATACTCGTAAGTTAGGATCATAATATTCTAGAAGAAAATGATATGCGCTTTGCTTTCATTAATTAAATTAATGATGATGGTACGGGCGATTCGCTTTCGCTAAAATAATCAAATTTATAAAGAAACTTAGTTCCAGAAGAAGTCATATTCAAACTTTGCTATCATAGTCATGCAAAGTGAAACCAAAAATTAAATTACTTAACTCATTTCGTATATTCAATAAATTTGTAGATTCGATTTGGTGTCCACTAACATATTATGTTCTATTTTATTCGGTGTAAGCCTGAAAGTATTTTCATTACAACCAAAATTCATAGAAACGCTTCTTGCAATTGGATCCTTCGGAATTCGTACGTATAATGCAGATGCAGAATCATGAGTTGCTTATTCTAGAAGTGGTTTACCTGCAGGGATCGTGTTTCCCAATATTTTGTCGGCTTTGCCGGCGTAATATCTCAAAACTGTCGCTGAATAGTACACTTCTTCCTCAGCGTCTTTGACTGGTTTCCCACAGTCCAAGGTTTCTAGCTCTGCCAAGTATCTGGCTTGGGATTCTATCAGGTCTGCTAGTGTGAGCATAAGGATACCACGTTGTGAAGCGTCCATGGTTCGCCATATTGAGTAGCGTCCGAAGGCTTTTTTGGCTGCTGCTACCGCCAAATCTATGTCGGCCTGTAAAGCAAAAATCATTTCATGGATTATTTACTTCGACGACTTTATCGTATAAAATAAAAATATTTAATTTTAAAATTTTGGAATCATCGATACGACGAGGAAGAAGACCGTATGAGCCTTCAGAAATTTGCTTGACCGATAAATGTTATTCAAGAACAATTCGTTAGAGTATGGTCCCGTGTATGTTAGCTAATCTTATTGTTCGATTAATTTTTACATTATTTCTTATTTTCACATTCGCGAAATGAGGGTAGTCTTTGATTTAACAATTGCCTTGATATTATGCCGCAGATCATTCGATTTATTTTCTTGCTAATTGAGACTATTAAAGTGATCCCTGCTACTGGAACCTAATTCCTGAGCCTTACGGCCAAATATTATTAATCGTTAGAGATGAAAAAGTTATCTTTTGAGCGTCTTCTGGTTGTTTTACTTTTAATTACCGTTGCGTCCTAGTTCTGCTGCAAATATTGTCATTTATACTAGCAATGTTTCGTGTGACAAATGCAAGTAAAATTTTCTTTGAAAAAGAATAATCTTATCTTTTCATAAACTCTGCAGACGTTTCGGTAATGATGTCGTGATTATTTTTAATTGCTGTCATAGTACGTAACTTAGCACATAGTTAGGATTTTACTGCTATAGTGTGGCTTACGACATACATATTTAGGTAGAACAATGTTTTAAATAGGAATACTTCATCATCATCATCATCATAAAATCGCAGTAATTTGCCGATTCTTGAGAAATACAATACAACCGGCAAGAAAGTCATTCCAAGCACCTTTAGAATTTCGCATACCTCTGTGATTTGTCAATCATCGTCTTATTGCCCTTGTCCCATGTTATTTGGGGCCGGCGCTGCTATTCCATCTTTCATCCGCCGCGATATCAGTCCCTTTTTCTTGCATATCATTTCCTCACACAATCCGTCCACCTTTTTATGTCATAAATCAATTACATGTGGAATATGTGATTTTTCAAATATTGTCTCTTACCTTATCGCCTTCAGCCACATGTGTAATCACACTCTCATCTTGAGGGTTGATGGTGGGGAAGGTCTTCTTGCTGACCGCGTCCACCCATTCATTGTTGATGAATAACTGTGTAAAGTAAACAAGTTTTGAATATTTTTGTAGCAAAATATTCACGAATGCCCTCGACTCAGGTGACTTTCATGGCGAAAAATAACGTATCTGATGAGTGAACTAAGTGCCCATGTTATTTGGTAAATCAAATCAAAATGTTTTATTTTAATTAAAACATTTAAAGGTATGCTTTTGAATTGTCAAACAAAAAAAAAACAAAAATGAAGCTAATTGTAGAATTACAGTTGGTACATATTATATAAGTA
Organism: Orthosia gracilis; assembly: GCA_947562075.1. Taxonomy (NCBI): domain Eukaryota; kingdom Metazoa; phylum Arthropoda; class Insecta; order Lepidoptera; family Noctuidae; genus Orthosia; species Orthosia gracilis. The sequence goes on from OX387266.1 coordinate 35,438,356, forward strand.
TGTGCAGTTATATAATACAAAAATAAATTAGTTAATACAACATAGTCTTCAGCAGGTCCAACAATAGGTACTTCGAAACAATAGTGTTTTGCTGATCACGACATGTTTTTGCGGCTAGTGGTTGTGGAGCAGCAGCCGTATTGCGTAAGTGAATACGGCAACGCAAAGAATTTGACCGCTATCCAATCGACCAAATCGACCAATCACATGCGTGATGACTGATGAATGACGCGATGTGGATTTCCGTCTGTGTGATTGTTCGATTGGATAGCGGTGAAACTCTTTGGGTTACCGCTGGTTATTCACTTAGCAATACGGCTGCAGGACTAGCATCGAGCCAAGCATTTTCAACCGACTTCGAAAAGGAGTAGGTTCTCATTTCGACTGTATGTTTTTGTATGATTTTTATTTGAAAGCTGTTGCTTCTTATGTGACACTATTTTTAACCGACTTCCCAAAAAGGAGGAGGTTCTCAATTTTTTTTTTTTTATATGGTGGCATAACTCCGTCATATATAAATGGATTTGAAAAATATTTTTCTTGTTCGAAAGAAGTTTAACATACCATCACGCCAGTATGCTCTAAACAGTACGCAGATATATACAGTTCACCCTGGTACACTCTCATTCCAGTAGTTATGGTCAAGTTACATGTTATTCGGGTAATCTATTCTGGCATCACTGTGGGCATTATAGTTATATTATATTTTGTTAAAAAGCTTTTTATTTTTCACTTTTCAGTGGTACATAATGGACAAGTTCTATAGTAAGGCACCTATAATGCCCACAGTGATGCCAGAATAGTTTACCAAATAACATGTAACTTGAACATAACCGGAGGAATGAGAGTCTGGGAACTGATTTTTAACGCACAGAAAAAAAAAGCTTTTATTTTTATGTGGGTATCAAAGTTTTTTTTTATCGGCAATGTAATTTAGAGAAGTAGGTAATTCATTACACTGTCGCTAAGAGCAGATTGTTTTTTTCCAGAGATAGCGGAACGATATATAACAAACAAGATTAGTCAATCATTGTTTATTAACACACGTATGTTTTATGAGTTCGACTCGTGGGTTTTTTATCTTTGTTGACCTACCTACATGAATTCATAATAAAATATTTGATGCCGTATTTAAAAAAAAATAGAGGTATGTTCTAAACTACCAGACATTATAAAAACATGTTATCAATGCCGGGCACCGGCGACTACGCAATCTATAAATAAAAATATTTAAGCGACAGTCATTTTATATCCAGAAACTTTACTTCTTTACTCATTATTTCTAGCATTGTAATCGGTTTAACCTAATCAAACACTTACCCTGGTATATTTGACGTCTACTTTCACCATATTTGTGTATTTAATATCAGCTGTTTAACTAAAACACTCTTCGCGTATTCACCCAAAGCCGGCTTCAGGCAAACTGGTCGAACCGGGAGTTGCCAGCACTAAAATTTTAAATACTGCGACGTGTAACCTATTTATTCGAAAATATTTATTTGCTTTTATACTACTACGTACAAATATGCACACTCAACCTTTTTATTTAATTTATATTGTTGTTATAGATAAATCAATGCTTACGAAAAATGGTTTACATTTTTGCAACAATCAGTATGATGCATCATCTGTTGTCATTTGCTTTGCCTTATCTTGAAGTTATTGTCAACGCATTTAATTAATTACTTAAGAAGTTTTGGTTACGTAGTAATGTGAAGTGCCTAACGAAAAATCCTTTTAATGTAATTATTATCACGAACATGCGGCATATTCCTTTAGGCGTACAAGATAGTATCCCCCTAAAGCGGGCATTTCTGTTTATTGGCAACTCTAATCTTGAACTTGTCAGTACATTATTAAATATTTACTGTGAATTCAACTTTATTAGCGAAGTTTTAATACTTTATTTAGAATGGCAAAAATATATGTGCATGTTTTTTAAATCGATATAACAGTTACTGACAGCTTTATGTGATGATAAACAATTTTAAACTTTATATTCTTTGTTTTAAAAGCGTGCACATTTTGTGCAGTTTTGTGAAGATAGTTGCAGTTAGAGGCTATGTTCACACTGGTATACTCATAATAATTTCTGCCTTAAGAAATTTAAATTATGCGGTTATTTTTTGATTATCTACCTAAGTTGATCTTATTGTTGCTTTAGTTCAAAGTTTTAAACTTATTCCAATGATGCTTTGGCTCCAACTTATTCCTCTCTATGCATGTTTACTTTTTGTCTGTATGTTTGCCAGTCTCCCTGACGACTAGTCTGAAACCAGACTGTTTCATAAAAAGTTTAGCTATGAAATCTTTTAACTTAAGTTTACGGTGTCTTGAAACTACTGGGTTCCATCGTAGACCTAATCAATCACTTAACATTGTGTGGGATCGAGCACAAGAGCGGCCTCAAAGCCAAATAATAAAATAGGACTACTGATGATGAACATAGTTAACACGTTTTTAATCTGTTGTTCCCAGGGTTAGATCCAGGTAGACCGTTAATATCAGCTTATGGGTCTCGCCAATTCCGCCTAGGCAGAGATGATGCTTACGTTGTGCATGTCATTCATACCAACGCTGGTGTCCTTGGCGAAGTGGGACTGGTGGGTCATGTAGATTTCTGCGTGAATGGTGGAAAACTGCAACCTGGCTGCAAAGGAAATGTTATGCGTAAGTGGTTCGCGAGTGTTTTGTTTATTTGCTAACCCATTTGCGAAGATTACCGAATTGGGTTCGAACACTTCAAAGTGTATCGCTTTGAGTTGTAGACCATTCGACTGGTGTGGTTGATTAAAGTTTTTAGGTTAGAATAAAAAGTTCCATCAATATGCATCGATTTTTGGGGCGGAGAGGGGGTAGGGAAATGGGGGGTAGGAGGGCTATCCCACTGTACCATCCCCACCTCGCGGAACCCCATGGTTATGGAGATATCCATGGTTAAAGTTTTTACAATTACTATTTAACAACAATGTCGACGGATTTTACGACAATTTCTATCTGAAGGGTCTAAAGTAACCTATCACGAAGGAGATCGTCATTTCTTCGAACCTAACCTGTCCATGTCGGGGAGCCCTAAGCTCCCGAGCTCGCTTCGTTCGTTCTTAAACTAATACACAATTTTTTACCTCACGAATTAGGTTTATTTAAGTAAAAATATGACATAAAATTTGAATAAAATTTCCGTGGTGATGATTGAATAAAATGTCCGGAAAATTTGTAAATAGCTTTCTATTTATGAGTAGTATCTACAAAAAAATGAACTTCCAAATCAGCGGCCCATAGTGGAAAGTTTATCCTTCTCGAGTTACTGGAAGTTCAAATCTGCCTCATAAATACCTAGGTTATTGTACCGGTCACCATGCTTAGTTTTAATCAAATAAAGTCGTATCTTTACTTTATTTAATCTCCTCTGTCTTTCCTCAGATATAGCCCGATGCAGCCACTTCATGAGTACATGTTATTTGGCCGCAAGCGTGCGTAAAAAACGACGCCTGGTCGCTGTACCTTGCGACAGTACATGTCCTAAGGAACGAGGGCATTGGGGAATCAAGTTCGACAGAAAAGCATTGATGCTTGGTGAAGAATTTCCTGATTCGTTAGTAGAATTTCTGAGATAAGTAAATTGTGGAAATAGAAGATAGTCATAAGATGTGTAAAAGGCAGAAATCAAGTCCCAAGCTAAAGGAGAAAACCTCCTCTAGGGAGGATCAAGTAAAATTGCTTGCGATTGGGTGGGCCTATGGCCAGCAGTAGACTTTCGGGTAATTTTGATTGCATGAACGAATAATACGATCTATAGTGGGTCAATTAATTAGATGCAAAGCTTTTTGTGTCGCAGCTTTCAGGTAGCCTGTCCCTAGGAACCATGCATTTTTCTTTGGATAAAAGACGCATCAGCGTCAAGCGATGCTCAGTAGCTGCTGCTGCTTTAGCTCTTTGTGATATTAAAAGTTTAGATAAATGCTTGTTTTTTTTTGTTTTCAGGGCACGAGGGATGTACTGCATCAGTATCGATCACAACCTAGATTGCCCATTCAACTGATTTGATGAAGGTAATTAACTGTTTCTTCTCCACAGAGATGATCCAAAGTGAAGGGTTACTTTTATTTCATACAGAAATCCAAACGAAAATGTTATTAAGTATATAGGTAATTTATTTGTTAGTTAAGAAATAAAACTAAGTTTTGTTACTTTATTTAATGAGTTTTATTTGAGATTCATACGGAACGTAAACGTGGTAGACTATGAAGAAAATAAAAGACTTATAATACCTGCTGATCTAGACTATAAATAATACTTTTCTTGCGATTTATCTCAGTCTTCTGGTTTTGACATGGTCCTTCGAGCCGGAGGCTCTTCAAAAAATTAGAAATTAGATTATGTATTTCTTTATTTTATGCTGTGTTGCTGCTTATTTTATTTACCAAACCGCTTGTTTTTGTGTGCTTTATTTAATGGTCCTTTTTCGACGGAGACATCACAACTTGAATAGTAGCACAGGAGAAGTTGCAAGCGTCATTGTAGAACAGCGACTTAAATGTCCAATTGCCGAACACGAACGTACCGCCAAAATATGACTGCGCTATCGCCAGTATGTCTACGTTGAATTTGTAGTGTCCCTATAAAAGTGCAAATAGGATAAAATCAGGCGTCTTGGAATTAACACTACACGCATGTAAAGATGTTTAGATAAACTGAATACTGTGCCTTTAATTAATCACCTTAGCCACAACTACCGGTCTTGCGTTGCTCGCATTCTACAGACCCCACGATCAGTCGTCGATTCACCTAGTGTAGACCCACTAACAAGTCCCAGTACCAAGGCGATACGCGGTCGCTAATCTATACTAATATTATAAAGCTGAAGAGTTTGTTTGTTTGTTTGTTTGTTTGTTTGTTTGAACGCGCTAATCTCAGGAACTACTGGTTGGAATTGAAAAATTCTTTTTGTGTTGGATAGTCCATTTATCGAGGAAGGTTATAGGCTATATAACATCACGCTACGACCAATAGGAGCGGAGCATAAATGAAAAATGTTGCAAAAACGGGCAACATAATTCCTTTTTGAGAGCTTCCGTTGCGTGTGCTGCGTGAACGGTTTAAGTTTCGCAAAAATCATGTATGATGGAATTGCTCCTCTTTAAAAGTTCTAAAAAAAAGTTCGCGACAGCATATGTCTATCTTTTAAGATTGACTCACTATAACCTTTTTTATGGTAATCAAATTTGTTCATTTGCAAAGAGTTTTATCAACATCTATACTAATATTATGAAGCTGAAGAGTTTGTTTGTTTGTATGGTAGGTAGGGTAAGTAGGTTAGGTAGAGTATGTAGGTAGTGGTAGGTAGGTAGATAGCCAGTTGATGGGAGCGAAGCCACGGGGGTCAGCTTATAATAATCTATACTAATATTATAAAGCTGAAGAGTTTGTTTGTTTGTTTGTTTGAACACGTTAATCTCAGGAAATACTGGTTGGAATCGAAAAAATATTTTTGTGTTGGATAGTCCATTTATCGAGGAAGGTTATAGGCTATATAACATCACGCTACGGCCAATAGGAGCGAAGCAAAAGTGAAAAATGTTGCAAAAACGGGCAACATTATTCCTTTTTGAGAGCTTCCGTTGCGTGTGCTGCGTAAACGGTTTAAGTTACGCAAAAATCATGTATGAAGGAATTGCTCCTCTTTAAAAGTTCTAAAAAAAAATCCGCGACAGCATATGTCTATCTTTTAAGATTGACTCACAATAACCTTTTTTATGGTTATCAAATTTATTCATTTACAAAGAGTTTTATCAACATCTATACTAATATTATGAAGCTGAAGAGTTTGTTTGTTTGTTAGGTAGGTAGGGTAAGTAGGTTAGGTAGAGTAGATAGGTAGTGGTAGGTAGGTAGATAGCCAGTTGATGGGAGCGAAGCCACGGGGGTCAGCTTATAATAATAATATTATAAAGAGGAATGATTTTTTTTGTTTGTTTGTTTGTACCGAATAGGATCCGAAACTCTGTACCGATTTAAAAAATTCTTTTACCAATAGAAAGCTTAATTATTTCTGAGTGACATAGGCTATTTTTAACCTGAAAACAGGTCCTGTGGTGTGGTCCACGGGAGCGAAACCGAGTGGAACAGCTATAATATTATAAAGAGGTAAAGATTGTGAGTTTGTAGGGGGTAATCTCTGGATCTACCGAACCGATTTAGATGAAATATAGCATGGAGATAGTTTGGGACCCTGGGAGGGACATAGGATAGTTTGTATTCCCTTGGGATGAAGAAAAAATTTTACGCGGGCGAAGCCGCGGGCAGAAGCTAGTAGATAATAAAGAGTTTTATGCAAATTTTTACTTACTTTGACAATGAAGCAATCTTTGGTGACGTTCATAAGCGAGCTGAACAAAGGCCTCAAAAACAGATGATCGCACGGTTTCTTCACCTGCAGTCTTAGAAAATTTTTTCCGTTTGTCATAGCGATGATTTTACCCTGAAATTATTAATATAGTAACCGGTAAAGGTAAGGTTCCAATTTAATGCTGGGTCAAAGCAGGTCCTGCAGAATTAAAAACGTCAAATGCCATACCTTTGTTGGTGATACATTTTCTAAAACCGTCAAATCGTAATTTAAGGTCGAAGAATTGTTAATCGTAGCTATTGACCTCGCGCAATCTTTTTGTTTCGGCCCCTTGCACATTTCGAACTGTGTTATTGCTAAATTGAACGGTCCCTGAAAATTTATAAGTAAGAAGCTCATCATCTCATTATTTGCATCCACCATCAAGCCATAAGGGTTTGATGGTGGATGCAAATAATGACCTAGCCAACGTAAACGGTATGTTAAGATATTATTTATAAGTTAAAGGACCACTACTGCTAAAATCGGACTAATGGTTCAAACGACCAGGAGCATAGACAAGTGAAGAGTATTGACTTACATAATCTTTTTGCGCATTAGGTTCTACGTAGACAGTGTACATTGTGATGAATATGAGAAATGTTATAAACATATTCGACTTCAATCTAGCAACTCGTTGGGCAGACATATACATTTCACGAAAACATATTTAAGTATACGTTTAGGACTCAGGATTATTTTTGTAAAATACCTAGTGATTACTGGCCAATGAAATGGTTCGTTGAACAGTGAAATTCTTTCATGATTATACTAGATTATTGGTTAATAAGAGTAGGTAATGCTCAGTGCATTTAATACCAGTCGTTTGAAATAATTACGAGTATTATAAATACCCTGGCATATAAGCAGAAATGAACGAGTTGAAATTGCTGATGCTATAGAATATAAATGAGATAAGATTACTGTTCTGATAGTGACTGTGAAGTTTCCAGAAGCTTATGCTCTGAGCATAAAGATCAACAATAGTTGCGTCACACATATGTGGTTTCTTACCACAAATATCTAGACAATCCCAGTTTCCCATTTTTGAGACCTTTTTGTAAACTCGAAGATTCGTCAGCTGGAATGACATTGTAAGACTGATAGATCTTACTTACGATACTTCGACAGTCATGGCCTGGCCATCTTACTTTTTATTTTTTACTAGCTTCTGCCCGCGGCTTCGCCCGCGTAAAATTTTTTCTTCATCCCAAGGGAATACAAACTATCCTATGTCCCTCCCAGGGTCCCAAACTATCTCCATGCTATATTTCATCTAAATCGGTTCGGTAGATCCAGAGATTACCCCCTACAAACTCACAATCTTTACCTCTTTATAAAATTATAGCTGTTCCACTCGGTTTCGCTCCCGTGGACCACACCACAGGACCTGTTTTCAGGTTAAAAATAGCCTATGTCACTCAGAAATAATTAAGCTTTCTATTGGTAAAAGAATTTTTTAAATCGGTACAGAGTTTCGGATCCTATTCGGTACAAACAAACAAACAAAAAAAATCATTCCTCTTTATAATATTATTATTATAAGCTGACCCCCGTGGCTTCGCTCCCATCAACTGGCTATCTACCTACCTACCACTACCTATCTACTCTACCTAACCTACTTACCCTACCTACCTAACAAACAAACAAACTCTTCAGCTTCATAATATTAGTATAGATGTTGATAAAACTCTTTGTAAATGAATAAATTTGATAACCATAAAAAAGGTTATAGTGAGTCAATCTTAAAAGATAGACATATGCTGTCGCGGATTTTTTTTTAGAACTTTTAAAGAGGAGCAATTCCTTCATACATGATTTTTGCGTAACTTAAACCGTTTACGCAGCACACGCAACGGAAGCTCTCAAAAAGGAATAATGTTGCCCGTTTTTGCAACATTTTTCACTTTTGCTTCGCTCCTATTGGCCGTAGCGTGATGTTATATAGCCTATAACCTTCCTCGATAAATGGACTATCCAACACAAAAATATATTTTCGATTCCAACCAGTATTTCCTGAGATTAACGTGTTCAAACAAACAAACAAACAAACTCTTCAGCTTTATAATATTAGTATAGATTATTATAAGCTGACCCCCGTGGCTTCGCTCCCATCAACTGGCTATCTACCTACCTACCACTACCTACATACTCTACCTAACCTACTTACCCTACCTACCATACAAACAAACAAACTCTTCAGCTTCATAATATTAGTATAGATGTTGATAAAACTCTTTGCAAATGAACAAATTTGATTACCATAAAAAAGGTTATAGTGAGTCAATCTTAAAAGATAGACATATGCTGTCGCGAACTTTTTTTTAGAACTTTTAAAGAGGAGCAATTCCATCATACATGATTTTTGCGAAACTTAAACCGTTCACGCAGCACACGCAACGGAAGCTCTCAAAAAGGAATTATGTTGCCCGTTTTTGCAACATTTTTCATTTATGCTCCGCTCCTATTGGTCGTAGCGTGATGTTATATAGCCTATAACCTTCCTCGATAAATGGACTATCCAACACAAAAAGAATTTTTCAATTCCAACCAGTAGTTCCTGAGATTAGCGCGTTCAAACAAACAAACAAACAAACAAACAAACAAACAAACTCTTCAGCTTTATAATATTAGTATAGATTAATGTTATGCTCACGTCTGACTACTATGTCACCTGATGCTAAGCGATGACGTTATCGACGGTGAAGCACGCTTGCCTGGAAGTCACCTATTCACACTTGACCTAAAGGTTGTAGGTATCAGGAATTCGGCAGAGAATTTCAATCCTGCACGCACAATGAAAGTATTCCCAAAACGCTTTGTGTGTTTGGGTGAGATGTCCACCTTGTACCGATGGCACATACTTGGTAGTAAGTTGGCCACGCCATGACTGTATTGGCTTACATTTGCTGATTAAGTCAACTATATTACTGGGCGGCATCGGCAGTGGTAGCTTATAGGAGGAGGCTTATAGCTTTTTGTTTTATAAGTGATAACCTCTTGGAAAATGTTATTATTATACAAGTAAAAATTAAATATTTTTTATATTATTCTAAAAACCTTTACATTTTTGACGTGATAACGTCTTTAAAATCGTTTTAGTCGGGTGACATGTTCAGAAACTTGTGTCACACCAAAACCTCACGAGCGCGATCGCAGGTATAACGAGAGAGAGACGGACCGATCTCCCGTCTCATCTCGAGCGCTGCCAGTCATTCCGTGAAACTTGTCACGCGGAATCCTCACGAGCGGAGGCTGGCATAGCGTTCGAGTGAGTGGACCGATCTTATCGGCATACAAACGAATGGAGATTTTCTCGTGCGGTTAAGTTTTCGTTGAATGTTTGACGTTATCACGTAAACATCTCGATCGTAAACCTACTTTACAAACAACCAATTTTTTTTTTTAATACATTCTTTTTAAACCACATTATTTATCTAGTATACATACATACATTGCAATTTATTTTGCGCATCAATCATCATGGTTCGTCAGTTCCAAATGACTAAAATCAGCATGATTTGCCAATAGATTATCTATTATGTACCATTACATTATGAACCTAAGTACATAAATGTGACATGTTAACGCTTCACCGCACAGAATGGTCTGTGTCATTTGGCCTGGCCATCTTACTTTTTTTTTTATTAACGTTTTGCTCACATTTGGCCACTATGTCACCTGGTAAGCGATGAAGTGGTCGACATTGCAACTCGCTTGCTTATTCTCTCTTGACTTAAAAGGCCTCTAGGTTGTAGCTATCAGGAAACATAGATTTTGGCTGGGAATTTCACTTCTTAGCTGTACGCACAATGAAAGTATTCCCAAAACGCTTTATGCCTATGGGTTGGACGTCCACCCTGTATCTATAGATGGTGCATACTTTGTAGTAAGCTGGCCACGCAATGACTGTAGTGGCTTACATTTGCCAATTCAGTCAACTATATCAGTGTTTACTGAGCGGCAGTGGTAGCTTATAGGAGGATACTTAAAACTCTTTGTTTTATAGTTGATTTATTCATTGTCTCTGAACTCTTGTTAAATCTTATCATTATAAATAAGTGATTCTAAGTGCTGAAGGTTGAAATATAAAATTTGTAAATATTACTACGCAAAACCATGAATTATTAAAAGTAGGTAAAAATATCATTAAATGTATGGAATTGAAATCGAACATTTGTAATTGCTATGTAATATCATGGATTATTGGATTTATATAGTTAATTTAAATGTAAAATAGAAATATAAATTGTAAGCTTGTTTAAGGTGATTTCGTACGGCATGAAATAGATTAGTTAGTTAATAAGGAACGTCATATAATAGTTTGTAATACTTGCTATATTATTATTTTAAGTCCTGAAGGTTTAATCTGATAAGACTTTGATCAAGTGTTTTGTTGACAGTGGTCTCAGAAGTAGGCTTTATATCAAGGTATAAGTCAAAAAGATTAAAATGCTATACTGAGTTTTTAGAAGGGTTTGTTCAAAATCAATTTAAATTCAAATTAGTTAATTTCTTTATTATTTGTTACCAAAAGCAAATGTTCTTGGGGTCATTGAAAGATACATATCACCGCAATGCAAGTTACAGTAATCATTATAAAAATTCCATTTGAACTTCCAGTTTCCGTAAAAGAACTTGCCTCCGTAGAATTTACGAGCAAGCGTTTGTATGTCTAAAACTGTTCGGTAGCGGCCCTGAAAATAAATGAAGTTTACAAAACCGTTTTAACAAAAAAAAATGCAATCGACTTCCAAACAAAAACACTACAAAGTGAAAAATAACATCAATTTCGGAAGTCGGTGTCACAAAAAGAAAACAGTTTTTTTGTAAACAGGTTTATTTTTCACTTTTTAGTTGTGGTACATTATGAGCAAGTTCTATAATAAGGTCTTAATTCCTAAAGTGATGCCTTTATCAGCATCAATCTTTTTTAATAATCTTACTGCTGCGGTACAGACTTCCTCTATGTGAGAGTGAGGCGTGGAAAGATGGGGCCTTAATCCACCACGCGGGCTTAGTGCGGGTTGGTGGACTCAAGTACATGCCGGTTGCCTCACGATGCTTTCCTTCACCGTTCTTAGAGCAGTGGTGGTGAAATTGGGTTCGAATCCAAGAGTCACGAACTACGACATAAGTCGGGGCATAAGGGCCACCACTGCTCTTGCCAGAATAGATTACCCGAATTACTTGGAACTTGAACATAACCGTGGAATGAGAGTGTATCAGGAGAGCGGTCGCCCTTGCTGTTATGTTATGAAATGGTGTAAACAATAAACAGATATGCGATTGCAGCAATCCCGAGAGATTTGCTGTCGTTTATTGAGTTCTGTTGTATATCTCCGAAGTTCTTCATCTGATCTTGACCAAATTTAAATGGAACCAATACAGGAAAACATTATTTCAAACAAAAAAAAAATATAATCGGTACACAATTGACGGAGAAATTGGTGAAAATACACAAAAACACCGGCTAAGTGAGAGTCGGAATCGCGCACGAAGGGTTCCGTACCATTACCGCAAAAACGGTAAAAATAGACGTTTGTTGTATCGGAGCCCTACCTAAATTTTTTTTTTATTCTGTTTTTAGTATTTGTTGTTATAGCGGCAACAGAAATACATCATCTGTGAAAATTTCAACTGTCTAGCTATCGCAAATCATGAGATACAGCTTGATGACAGACGGACAGACAGGCAGACGGACTCTGGAGTCGTAGTAATAGAGTCCTGTTTTTACCCTTTTGGTACGGAACACTAAAAAAACAAACATACTAAAGATCGGCCGTTCAGAGAATGAGTTCCTGCTCACGTCGCGATTGAACTGACGACGTAACTTTGTAATGGCGTTGCAGTTACGATAAAAATATTTTTGCTGGTTGTTTACCGTTTTAACAATTGATGAGCATTAAAACAACATTATTATATCAATAATCAATGAATGTTATAATTTTGTGCCAAACTGAGTGTCAAATAACTTGGCAAACAATATTTTTCTAAATCTATACTGCGCTATTACAAGGTTATGTCAGCGCTTTATATTTGTAGTGCTGTGCTAACAATAACAGGCAATAATAGTATCGTAATCTGCTCTTATACAGTTATACTATACTTTATAAAATAATACGTTTTGTTTTTCTTTTTAAGAATTTGAAAATAATGGACTATAAGATAACTTTTATGAAATATAAAAATAAAACTACGACCAAACCGAACGCGCGAAAGAAAGTAGCATTTTTATATTTAGGTTGAAAATGGTATCCCCAAATGGCGTTGCTATCATTTTTATACTTAGATTAAAAATGTTAACCACAAAAGGCGTTATGGGCCGCCATTTCGTGACGCTAAAACACTCGTCTGTTGTCGTTTCGTGCGCATAGACCACGTTCTTCAAGTGTTTTCGATCTGTTTTTATTTGATTACCCGGCTTTCGTTTAATGGACTGTTTCTGCTTTTCAAACTGACATCGGCGCTAAATCGGACTTCGATTGTGTTTTGTATTGCGTTCTTTTTACTTTTGGTGCATAATAATGCCTAAACGTGGACAAACATTGAAAAGTGGAGCCCGTGAGTTAATCATCAAGCTGCAAGATTACTTTGAGCGGGAGCGGCAAAATTGCGGACCCCTGGTACCTGTCGAACAAGTACAAGAACGCGTCTCTCAGGCGCTTGGAGTTAGCAAACGAACGATAACAAATATTAATTAAGAAAAGTTCGGCTCTATTGGCACGGAAGATAATATTTTACGTACTCCGAAGAAGAAACGTAGAACTAAACCCGTGACAGATATTGACACCTTTGACGCCGATGCAATCAGAAATCATATATATGGTTACTATTCCAGAAATGAATATCTCAACAGGAAGAAGCTTTTGGCATCGTTAAGAGAAGCTGGACTGTTTAGCGGGGGTAAAACTGCTTTAACCAAAATCTTAAAAGATATTGGTTTTTCGTATAAAAAAAACAGACAAAAGAAAAATTTTATTAGAACGATACGACATAATTTTAAAACGGATAAGTTTTTTGAGAAAAGCAAAAAAAATTGATAACTAGGATAATGTCGTGTTCATTGACGAGACATGGCTAAACGCCAATCACACGGTTTCCCGTACTTGGACGGATGATACACAAGCGTCGACGTCGAAAGTACCAATGGGTAAGGGGGCCCGTCTGATAATATGCCACACAGGTTCTGCAAAATACGGCTTTGTGGAGAACGCGTTACTGGCATTTCAATCAAAAACCACAAATTACTACCAAGAGGAAATGAATGCCACTACATTTAAAGAGTGGTTCCAGAACGTGCTCTTGCCCAGCCTACCAGAGCCTTCTGTAATATTCATGGATAATGCCTCTTATCACTCGGTTCAAATACAGAAACCACCTACCCAAGCTAATAAAAAAGAAGAAATGGTGGCTTGGTTACAAGCAAAAGGCATTGACGCAAATATGCAGATGCTAAAAGCAGAGCTAATTAAATTAGTTAAAGAAAATAAAGCGGCAAATGTGCGATACGAAATCGATGAACTGGCTCTGGAGTACGGTCATCGCGTTCTAAGAATTCCACCGTATCATTGCCAATATAACGCGATCGAGCTAATTTGGGCTCAAATAAAAGGTTACGCCACCCGCCACAATACTTCCCCGCCATTCAGCACGAAAAAGATGATGATCCTATTAAAAGAAGCCTGCGGGGAAGTCACAAGAGATGACTGGGCAAATCTCTCGGGATTGCAGCAATCGCATGTCTGTTTATTGTTTATACCATTTCATAACATAACATTACGCCAGTACGCTCTAAAGGGGTACACATATGTGTACAGTTCACCTTGGTACACTCTCATTTCACCGGTTATGATCAAGTTTCATGGCATTCGAGTAATCTATTCTGGCATTATAAGAACCTCACTAAAGACAAGTTGCAATAGATACAACTAAAAAGTGAAAAACAAAAAAAATACTACTGACTTCCAACTAAAAACACTACAAAGTGAAAAATAACTTTCTTTTTCGAAGTCGGTGTCCATAATGAAAAAAATAGGTACCTACCGAAGACACCGACTTCGAACAAGAAAGTTATTTTTCACTTTGTAGTGTTTTTAGTTGGAAGTCGGTAGTATTTTTTTTGTAAAAACGTTTTTGTAATATTAATTTCTGTCAAGATTACCTTGTCTATCGCACAATGCTGATCTGTAAAATTGAAAAGAGCCTGAATCATTGGTCTGAGGAAGATATGGTCGCACAAGTTCTTCAGCTGAAGTCGCAACAACGCTTTGTCGTTAATGTAACCGATAATTTTACCCTGAAACAAATCGGATCCCTAAGTAAAGACAACGGTTAGAAGACCTTAATTTTTTATTCTTTTTTTTTATTCCAAATGATAATGATGGATGAGTTTTAACCATGTTCAGCCACGTTGACAGCGATAGACTTTGTCTCGTAAAGATCTTTCAAAGTGACGAGTGATTGTTACTAGAATGTACGAGTGTACAACAAAAGATGAGGTATTGTTTGGAATACCCCGTCTGACTAAGTTGTGCCTGCAGCGCCTCATCTGTCTTCGTAGTCCTTCTGCAGCCCCAACATTGTCAGTTGGAGGATGATATCCAAGGAATTTTTATAAGGAGGAAAAATATTAGGAGGAATTTGGCTTCATGCTTCTCTTGCCTGCTAGTGTTAGTTGATTTCATTTTGATAGATCTTGAAAAGTGAAGAATGAACTTTAACTATCATTACATTATTACCTCAATGTAGCTAATATGAATAGTCTGAAGTTCCTGTCTCAAATACCTTAATTATCTTCATTTCTTCCTTTGCCCATAAATCCATTTCCATGGCTGTGCCATTAACGATTTTTGTTACAAGATCAACACAGGTCTTACGCTTCGGTCCTTTACAATCTTCCACTTTTGTCACTTTTAAGTCGAATTCACCCTGAAAATGAATAACTTACGAGTAAATACAAACAGATAATAATATAATTATAATGTAAAAGTGTGTTTAAAAACGCAAGAAGGGAAGAACACATTTGGTATCGAAAATTCGTCCACATCGTTGTCAATAGGAAAAGTGCCCAGAACGCTGGCAGCATTTTGCCTCGTTGAATGGCGATGCTGATTCTTTGGGCGGAGAAAAGGCCAGAAAATCGAACAGAAACGTTAAAATTTCTAAGGACTTATTCAATTTATAAAATTAATTAATAGATTTAATTTATATTTTGTAGTTTCGAAAAAAGAATAAGGACAACCTTCATTGTTTACTTAGGTTGGTATTTATGCAAACTTTCAAGTTTAATAACCCAAGTAACAAGATTCTTCCGTACAAACTTCAACACCCTCTAAATCGTCTTTTGGGGGTAGTTACGAAAAAATAAAAAAGGCAAAGTTTTTCATTTACCTTAAGGTAGAATTGTCAAAAATACTTTCTTATAGTGCTGACTTACTTCAATTAAGGAACCTTTCTGCCAAATTCCATGCTTCTAGGCGAAGCGGTTTTGGCTGTGCGTTGATGGATCAGTCAGTAAGTCAGTTAGTCAGTAAGTCAGGCAGTTCCTTCTTTTTTATATATAGATAGATTTATTAAGAAATGTTAAAATTTCTAAGACTTATAATATAAATCCTTAGAAAATATACCTTTACTTTATTATATATATATGTTACGGCTAATACCCGAAGTGCGGCTACACCTAGTATTAGTGCTGCTACACCTAGTTTTAGCCGGTTAGAACTAGGTGTAGCCACGCGACGGAGCCCCGCTGCGCGGGGCTCCTATTTCCGTCCGCAGGGTCTAAAGTAACCTAACACGAACGAGATGACGGGAGCTGAGTTCGCTCGCTTTGCTCGCTCACTTCAGCTCCCGTCATCTCGTTCGAACCTAACCTGTCCGTGTCGGGGTGCCCTAAGCTCCGGCTAATACTAGGTGTAGCCGCACTTCGGGTATTAGCCGTAACATATATATACACAAGAAATGCTCGTTTACAGGTAATAGATAGATAGATACATGGAAAATAAAGTTAAGGTCCGGTTTTCATCTAACCGTCTATGGCCAATTCTACAGAATTTGCATCAGTTTTCAGTTTTCTACTTAGCGGGATTTGGGAAGGGCCAGTTTAGTTTACATATAAGATACCAATATCTAAATAGTTAGTTGATATCTCTTGGAAGAAGATTTTGGAAAGAAAGAAAGTGTGGTTTTTGAGTTTCTGGAAACTTTAAAATGGTCTGCTACTGTGACAAAGTAGTGAATCCATCACTTACATAATCCAACACTGAATTCGAAACCATGAAATAAAAAGAAATACACACGAGATATTTTAACATATTACTCTATTACTAGCGTAGTTTTACTGTTAAATTGAATGAATTCGTTTCTAAAATATTATTTTATTGCATTTCTAACAAAGACATATGAATTACAATTTGTTTTGCGCATCATGGTTCGTTGGTTATAAATGACTTAAATGAGTATGATTTGCCAATGGATTTTCTATTATCTACCATTTCATTATCTACCTAAGTGCACGAATGCGACGTCTATCAAAATATTTTACGGTTCGCCGCTCAGCATGATCGCTGGTTCATTTAGTGTCTTAACAATTTAGGCCATTTTAGTGTCACATATGCGGCTGCTGAGTTCACGAGAGAGTTTTATTTCTAGACTTTCTAGGCTTTCTATAGTTTGAGGCTACATGGAACTACGATCTTAGTAGGACGGCTGGTAGCAGCTGGATGATAGTTGCTGATAATCAAAATACATGGCGTGCTATTCGAGAGACATATATCCTACAGTGGACTACTGTATGTTGATGATCATGATGTGAAAGGAATTTCCAATCTGAGGGGTTTGAAATGCTAAAAGATTCTAAAGACAGGTTTTGGGTAATTGTGACCTTTGATATAATATCGGTGCAGAAAATAATTACAACTCACTTTGCACTCGAAACAATTTTTTTATTTCAAAACTAATCAAACATCATCATCTCCATCCACATTTATATTCATAACTGTTTTGATAATATGGATTTCAATACCAAACAAATATTTTATAATAATATTTCATTCGTTGTCCTGGGTGTAACTGTCATCTTTAGAGTTCCGCAGTGAACATTGCAGTAATCGTTGAAGTACAAAGTCTTGAATGTCCAGTTTCCATACATGAACTTTTCACCATAGAGAGTGCGAGAGATAGCTTGGATATCAACGCTGTAGACGTAATGTCCCTGAAATTATTGACTCTTTATTATCATAAAAAAAATATAGTATTATTTGCATTTAGAGTGGCAACCGCGTACTGGAACTCATTGATTTGGAAGGCCTCCTGGTTGATCGATGACAGCGTGTGAATTCGCTGGATGTGGGACGCACAGAACCAGCCGATGTTGCAGCATTTGGGAGTGGCCTATGTTCAGGAGTTTTTCAGGTAAATGATGATGATAATATCTACCTGGTTAAGGCATCTAAACGCTTGTGCAATGTTATAGCTTAGTTGGCGAAACTATTTTCATCAACCGGGCACTAATCTGAAATTCTCAATTCAAACAATCTGGGGGATCTCGCCCAGGATCACATGATCGAAGTCGTTAAAGTAGCAATAGCCAAGATACATTGCTACGCAATGAGTTTTAAAAGTCCCGAAGATAGTTCAGGTATTTTATCCATCCACAACTTCTTTGAGACATCTAGAAAAAGGCTTTTTTGGCCTAGATATACCACAGTCACTTTTACATACTTTATAAATTCCGCATCGCCCTTGTGTAACGTTGTATAAAGTCTGAATTACGGGTTTGAAGAATATATGTTCGCACATGTTGTTCACCCGCAGTCTGATTATCTCCTTGTTGTTCATCGTACCCACAAATAAGGTCTGAAAATGTTATATTAAATATTTAAAATATGGAAAAAGAAGGATCTACTTCTGCCTGTCCCTGGCCCCATGTAATTTGCGGTCCATCCAAGACGATATAATAATAATAATGCCAACCTGTAACTATCCTACTGCAGGGCAAATATTTCTTCTCATACAGAGAAGAATTAATGCTCTTGCCTTCTTCTTTGCCTTTCTATGAAATCACCAACCCGTCTTGAGCAAACGCGGTGACGCGCGTTGGCGATTGCAAAATATTAACCGTTTAGTCCAGATTTCCTCACGATGTTTTCCTACACCGTTGTCAGCGATGACTACGAGTTACTTAGAAAATACATAATATGAATTTGAAAAAGTTTGAACCCACGATCTCAAACACAAGAGGCGATTTTCGCTACTGGGTGCCACCAAGACGATAATTTAGGATAATTTAAAAACAGTATGGGCTTGACCTCCTTACCTACCACAACACCCTCCCATGATACACTGCCACCATCAATGCTTCTGCTAAGAACCGTTCTATACGGCTCTGTCACAGTGACACCCACCTGCATAACATAATACTTTGTTCTTGTATTTAGACACCCATTCAGTCCGTTGCGCGTGGGAGTCCCGGTTAATATACCGAGCTTACCTCCATTCAGAAGCTCAGCTTTCTGGCGTCTTCATCGACCTCGCGAAACGACGTCACCATTCTGTGTATAAGGAACTTCGATGCTGTTATGGAACTTTTTATACATACTTTTATTGTAGTCACATTTTCTTTTACTAAGACGTCAAATTTCAGCCAGACATCGTCATATATATTTGCCTTTACTTCAGCGCAATATTTTCTTTTGGGTGCCTTACAAGTTTTGTAATGTGTCAGCTTCAAATCGAATTCGCCCTGAAAATTCAACATAGGATTCAGGTGGCTATTTTGAAATGTGGATGGATGATTAGACAAAAAGAAAAAAAAATAGATGGATGGATTGTGTGAAGAATGATAAGAAAGAGAAGAAAGTCAGTAATAGAGTGACGATTGATGGACCGAAACGGTGTTTTGCCGACCTCAAGTCTCAACATGAGACATGTTGAGGGAGGGATGGAGAGGGGGGTCCTCTTAGACGTCACGGGAGGAGTCAAACACCTCACTCCCCCTTCCCCCCGACCCGAAAGTAGTAGTCAGTAGAGTCGGAGGACATCCATTGAGGATTTGCCACACCAGTAACAAAAAAAAGAAAAACTGTCTAGAAGATAATGATGAGGCTAAAGCAGTTGGCAAACAAGTTAGAAAATTGAATGGTGAGGTACTCACATACTCAAACACAGAGTTTGTAATTACTAAACAAAACGAAATAAAAGTAACAAATCTAAACATTGCGTGTAGCGTCTCAAACCGTAAATAAAAATGTTACATATACATATGTTAAATAGATATATATAAATATAGTACATGTAAACAGTTTAAAATGTAATTTGTAGGATGATATGAATTAAATGTTACATGGTCTGCTGCACAGAACTGATCTACAAGAGAATGAGTTCATCATTATATTTTAAAAGTAGCTTTTGTTATCATTGATCTGATTATGTGTTGTGATCAACTATAAAGATAGAATGAATGAATTACGTCAATATGCAGGTCAAAAACACTATACCACTTAAACACACTCATATAATCTTAGAAGTCGTTTAATATCTGTGAGATAGATAATGGTCAAAGTCAAGCTCTACCAATAATAAATAATAATTAAAAAATAACTAAAAAACACGCTTGAAAAGAAACCAAACTAAAAACTAGAAAATAATTTTCAATCAATTTAAATTCAGAATAGTGTGATTAACAAAACAATATTTTCTACTTTTATTTTGGTTTTCTATTAAAGTGTGTATTTAGTTTTTTACTAATAGTATATTAATTAGAGTATTATACATAATATTTATAAATAAATTATTTAGTAAGGATAATGGGACAAAATATTTAAATTATTGCATTGTCAAAGTTTCCAATTAAGCCGACGTTTTGAAGGGGGTGAAAATTACGTTAAAAAATTACGTTACATAGACACATACATGCCAAGCTAATAAAAGCGTGTTGAAAAGTTTTTAACCGGTTGAATACCGTAATTACCGAAACAATTAAAAATCCATTGTGTATCGCGTGGATCTACGTTTCGGGCACTCATGGGGTTAAATGACAAGTTTAGAAACACAGGGCTTTTTAACCAATAGCTGCACATTTTTGTAATAGCACTATTTATAACAATTCACTTGAAGGATTTGCTCAAATAACCGTACTTATACATTTAGAATAACAACATAGGGCTAAAGAAAATACCAATTTAAAAAATAATTGATACTTTTGTATTTCACACAAATTTATCAATAACAAATATTTTATGAGTATATAAAAATAATAGTAGTCTCGTATTTAGCGGGGATTTGGCTTTGGTTCAGTTCTTGCTTTGGCCGGTTTAAAGCTGGGGTTTCTTGGGAAGGCTGAAGGAAACTGTCTTGGTCTCCAAGTATTGCAGGATACCGTCCTCACCCCTGAAAAAATATGTTACACGTTAAAATTGTCAAAAGAACAAAAAAAAAAAATCCTTTACATTTTCTATGTTTTGACTTGGTGTACCTACAGTAAAGCATATATAAATAAATAATAAATGGCTATTTAAAGTCAAAGACTGGCTAGATATAAAGGTACTTGAACATTATGGAAATCAAAACGTAATTAAAAATTCCATTTTAAAAATCTTGGAATCGCGGACATAACATCCAATCGATCCTACCTGTCCAAATACAGTTGATAGTTATTACTTTTCCTTATAAGGACAAAACTATGTATGTCTCAGTATCTATGTCTAACATTCAAGCGATCTGACAAAAATATACTCACAATTCACGGCCAATACCAGATTCCTTGAATCCACCGAAGGGAGTTTGAGGAGTGACATGTTCATATGTGTTGACCCTAGAAAAATTAATAAAAAGACACGTTTAGTTTTTTTAACTAAATCCATAATAATACTAATAATAAACGCGGTTCGGTTTTAATATTATAATAATTACAAGTAACTTATTTTTATTTATAATACCAAAGTGGGTTCAAAGTGCTTTTTTGGCTTGGTATTCTAATTTGAGTAGTAAACAGACGGTTCGCAAAAAATGCCATTAAGTCTACGCTCGGATATCAATCTAATATATATTTTCATGTCCTCTAACACTGTGAGCAATGCATTACATAGTTGATTTTGTGTTCTTTAAAGTCACATCTGTTAAGAATAACGCTAATGAAGATAAATTACTAGAAGAAGAAAAGCAAATCGTACCACATGGAGCCAGCGCGCACGTGCTTGACGAAGGCAAGGGCGGTGGTGATGTCGTTGGTGATGACTCCAGCACCCAGGCCGTAGTTGGAGTTGTTAGCCCTGTCGACGACCTCTTCGAAGGTGTCAAACTTGAGGATGCTCTGGACCGGCCCGAAGATCTGGAAGGGAAATTGATATCATAAAAAGATTACCTAATAAATACAAACTATAATTTATTGGCTAAAATGTAATTTATTGATCAGGAAGTATGTGCGCGTTTAATACAGGTTTGATAATAAAATATTAGTCATTACTCTGACAAAAAATTAAGAACCGGTTAATTCCAATCGACCTTGGATTTTTTTTAAACCGATTTCACATAAAAAACAACGAACAGTCTCAAACCCGGATATATCGCATATACAAAAAAAAAAATTGCTAATATTTTGATCACACAAGCCAATGTAAACTAAAGCTAAAAAAATCAGTTTGCTGCAAAATTTTTATCAGCTGTATTACAGTCAAATACTAGAATGTTGTGAAATAGTGAAAATACTAGAATGAGAAGATCTTGATAAGATTCTTCTTATATATTACACCACGCCTGTAATCCCCGAAGGATTAGGCCAGACACCGGGCTGCTACTGAGAAATTCCAAATAAAAAACCAAATAACATATTGCCCGACCCGGGCATCGAACCCAGGCCGTCATTCTCAGCAATATCACTTGCGATCATTAGACCAACGAGGCAGTTAGACCCTTCTTCTCGTTCAATGTTGTCGCTACCCACCTCCTCCTTGGCGATCTTCATGTCATCCTTGACATCAGCGAAGACGGTGGGCTGGACGAAGAAGCCAACCTTTCCTTGGCGGTCACCACCAGCGACGCAGCGGGCACCACCCTTCTTACCAGCGTCGATGTAACCCATAACTTTGGTAAACATGTCTGTATCAATCTGGAAACAACATAGGAGACCATTATTATGATTTAAGTTTGAACTTTATGATTTATGACCGGTTCAGTAGTTTTTGCGTGAAAGCGTAACAAACAAACTTACATTCACATTTATAATATTAGTATGATAGGAGGTATTGTTATTAAGTTTCGAACGTAATGTTTGCTAGATTAGAATTATTTTAAAGTTTATCTTCTTCTTCATCATCATCATCATCTCGATGAAAAAGCCCACCGCAGAAAAGGCATTCTTAAAGAATTGTCATTTCCTACAATCGGTTCTGCTTGCATCTTTTAGTAAATGATGAAATAAAAAGGATGAACCCTGAGGATGAAGCTCTTTCCGAATTATAATAAAGGCTATTTTTTACGAACCTGAGGTCCTTGCTGAACATCTTCGTAGGGGTTTCCAACGGTCCTGTTCTTTGCAATCTCGGCGGCTTTGGCGACGAACTTGTCGTAGATACCAGACTGGACGTAAGTCCTGGTGCCAGCAACGCAGCACTGACCAGCGTTGGCGAACGCAGCACCGTGAGCGATCTGAGCAGCCTTATCGACTGTGAATAGAGTAATATGTTAACATCATTTCACTGAAAGGAAACCGGTCAATTCTCGAAATAGTCTTATCGAGAAGGGATGTTAGTATGATTCTATAGACGTTGGATATGTAAAAGCATTATGAGCAAATACAATGATGTTGTGTACGTCTGAGGTAAATAATACTATTAATTAACAGCCTTTATAAAATGTCAATTGCCGCGTAATGATAACACGCATCGATAATTCAATTAATAATGTACAAGTGTGTCGTCTTATCGTACTGTTTCATGGTCAATGCTGGATACCTAGTTGGTATAAAAAGAGGGACTTATTATGATCAGAAACATTATTTTGTTTCTAAGAGACGAAAAAAGACGATCGCATTAAAAAAACTGAAGGTCCAATGCGCATGTCTTTTTCATTGTGACAGAAATGTGTGCATAACGTTGTGGAGTTACATTATTACAAATTCGACTCTGCGTCAATATGTTTTAACCCTACATTCAAGGGCGTTGCCGCTCGGTTCACGAAACAGCATAAACGGTAACGAGAAGGGATTAGCTCAGATTTAATTGAGAGAAAATAAATCAAGGTTTAGCTTCGGAGAAAAATAAATTGTAGTAAGTACTTTAGTGTTAAAACAAGAACTGTTTATGAATTTTCATGATTTCAGCATCAGATTTTATAATTATTTAATAATTAGAACAGATGTTAAAATAAAACTAGCTTCTGCCAGCGGCTTCGCTCGCGTGAAAAGTGTTTTCTTATCCCAAGGGAACATTATACGGAAATGAAAAGTAGCCTATGTGCTATTCCAGACATCTATCTCTCTGCAAAATTACATCCAGATCCGATCAGCCGTTCTGGCGAGTTTGAGTAACAAACAGACATCCATCCATACAAACTTTCGCATTTATAATATTAGTAATCACGCTATTGATAAGTAAGATAATATAGTTCAGAATAAATGATCTACTTTCTTTTTAGCTGAGATAGATCATCCACTTTAATTACATAGGTTTTGTAATAATCAGCTAAGAAACCTTATTACTTGGCAAAAAGCCAGAACGAGTATTTTAGTTCCTTGGGAAGGAACGTAAATTATTTTTCTCACAGGGAATCAATCTCTATCGTCGCTAATTTGAATACAAACTGGGTTCAATTTAGCATGAAATATATTATCATGTCAATGTTTGTTCGTTTCAACCACAGATAATATAATTCTACAGGTATCAACTTTATTTATAACTGTATAGCTTTTACCCGCGGCTTTGCTCGCAGTGAAGCCACATTTTTTTTTTAATAAAATGTATCATATGTTACTTCTAATACTTCCAAGAATATATATACAAAGTTTCATGATGTTTATTTCAAATAGACCAATTACAGGCACTTTTGAATTGTCAAATGTCGGTCAGTCAAACTAACAAGTGAAGCTAAGTTGCACGTTCCAAGGAGTAGATCTCTATGGAGAAGAACGTGCAAGAAACTCCATGGACACTCTTTTAAATAATATGTGTTACATATAATGTTTGGTTACATACTTCTTGTTGCTTCCATTATGTGAGCACAATGTAGATAATAATAAAAAAAATATTAAAAGATAGGAACTTAATTAAGCCACTGGCAGCTAAGAGATGACCAGTCTCATCTGACGGCACCCGTTCACGAGCATGACGCGTGCATCAACCCCACTCAGCTCAACCATTTTGAAGGGAACCGAATGACCCAATAACACGCGCCACCAACAGCGAGACATTTGAGTGAGCATGACAAACTCTCAACTGCCATGCTCGCAATGTCAAAATAAAAAAAAAACAAAAAGTTGTAACCTAATAAAAATGCTCCATGGTACCTCACATTCACAAATTTGAAAAATAAAAGTGCTTCTACATTATACAATGCTATTATTTCTAAATATAACATGTAAAGAATCCTAAGTCCTATTGAAATAAACAAATGAAATAAAAATAAAACACTGAAAACAACAATACGAAAAGGGCAGCAGCATCTCTTCCAATATAAACTAATTTGTAGCTACAAATGTATGTGGCTGTGGAGCAGGACCGGCATTTAGCCAAGCATTTTTATCAAGGAGATAATCTTCCAATTTATAATATGCTTGTCTACATAGTGTGCGTTTAATGCATGTTTTAAATTTTGACTCGTTTAATTGGAGAATTTCTAGTGGAATTTCATTATAAAATTTTACACAGTACCCCATAAAAGAGCTAGCTACTTTAGCTACCCTGAATCGAGGTTGATCTAACTTGTCCTTATTTCTAGTATTAAAATTGTGCCTATCACTTATTTTAGTAAAAAGATGAATATTTTTCCGGACATACATTATATTTTCATAAATGTATTGACAAGGTACCGTCATGATGTTGATATCTTTAAATAATTCCCTAAGAGAATCGCGCCTGCGAAGATTGTATATGGCTCTGATAGCTCTTTTCTGCAGAATAAAAATAGACTCTATGTCTGCAGCCCGTCCCCATAGCAAAATACCGTAAGACATGATACTATGAAAGTAACTAAAATAGACCAGCCTCGCGGTATGTACATCAGTAAATTGACGGATTTTTCTGACAGCATATGCTGCTGAACTAAGCCGTCCTGCCAGAGATGTTAAATGAGGACCCCATTGTAGCCTCGAGTCGAGCGTGATTCCCAGGAAAACCGCGTTTTCGACGATTTCTAGTTTCTCCTTGTTCAATATTATTTCCAAGTTATTACTTTTAACATTCGGTAACGCAAATCTTATGCACTTCGTTTTTTTTCCATTTAGTACTAAATTATTAACAGTAAACCAGTTTTGGACCTGCTGTAGAGCGTTGTTTACGTCATCAATACGTGTGGAACGTCTATTGATCTTAAATATTAAGGACGTATCGTCAGCAAACAATACTATATGTGGTTGTTTTTTCAATAAATGCGGTAGATCATTTATATACACCAGAAAGAGGAAAGGACCCAATATAGAGCCCTGTGGTACCCCCATTTTTATTTTTAAGCCCCGTGAATTTACACCATTTATCTGAACTTGCTGTTGCCTGTCATTTAAATAAGATTTCACTAGGCTTAGTGCAAGTTTACCTAATCCGTAATGTTCCAGCTTTAAAAGTAAGGTTTCATGATTAACACAATCAAAAGCCTTTGAGAGGTCACAGAAGATTCCAATAGCATCTTGGGCTTCCTCCCACGCTGCAAATATGTGTTTTAATAAGGAGACACCAGCATCAGTTGTACAACGTCCTTTGGTGAAACCATACTGCTGTTCGTGTAAGATTTTATTAGTGTTAAAATGAATAAGCATTTGACTAAGCATAACTTTTTCAAAGACCTTACTGAAAACCGGCAACACGGAAACAGGTCTATAATTATTGGTGTCATTATGGTCGCCGGATTTAAAAAGAGGTATAACTTTACTGAATTTCATTACATCTGGAAAGACTCCTTGGTCCACACACAAATTAAAAATTAAAGCCAAGTATGGTGCTACGGTCTCGATTATAGATGTACAAACTTTAACAGACATTCCCCATAGGTCCTCGGTTAATTTTATTTTTATTTGCCGGAAAGCCTTTAGGACTGTCATAGGGTTTATATGTTTGAATTGAAATTCAGCCGAACAGCCTGGCACGTTTTCTTTCAATAAAGCAATTGAGGCCTTCGGCGAGGAATTTAAAGCTTCCGTTATCTTAAGAGGTATGTTGGTGAAAAAATTCACAAACTCTTGGGCTACGTCTATGTGATGATCAGTTCAGTAGTTTTTGTGTGAAAGCGTAACAAACAAACTTACATTCACATTTATAATATTAGTAAGGATGCCCACAATGGTGTATATTTTAGGTTATTTTTTTTATTTCAAGACAAATTCTACACCATGCCCATAATAAAGATAATTTTTCGAGTATAGTACCGATAAATAAGAAGTAAATAGGTATTTAAAAGTGAGATAACATGAAAAAGACTTTATTGAAGCGACGAATGAACATCAGTTAGTATCCTAAATTGACTCTTTACGATCAATTGAACGATTTAAAACAAGACTGGTAACTATCTGGGCAATTAGATTCTGAAGCATGTTGGCGTTGTTGTTATTAATACCTATGTCTTCTTTTTATATGTACATACAAATCGTTTTATGAAAGAATACATAATATTCATTATTTGCATCATGCCAAAATTAGTTTTGATGTGTTTTAGAATATCTGTTTGAAATGTTATCTAATCAAATAGCAGTCCAGTAGTCTGTGAATTGAAAATATTTTGTGCATGGATGACCTTGAGCCGGTATATACCTAAGCTAAAATTGTCTTTGCTGTTATTATCTTTTTATCCATTTCCCATGTTACTTAAATTGTCTAGGTCGTAAGAAATGAAAATAAAGTCACCATCAGCATCATTGAAGACGACCAGCGCGCTCTTGCCTCCAAGTTCAAGTGTGACTCTCTTCAGGTTGACGGCGGATGCAGCACTTATGATGATCCTGCCCACCTACACAGGAAAAAAATACATTACTATTCGAAACAAGTAATAGTTTGCATTGCTAATGGAATGTAGCATAAGAAGAAGAAGAAGAAGTAGAAGTAAACATAAACGTATTGTTTAAATAGATCATCTCATCAGACAACATTACATAACCTCACCTATGTACCTATTTTTCTGTTTCTTCTTCTTGTCTGTATATTATGTGTGTGTGCATAAATGGTTAAATAAATAAATAAATAACATGCGACTAGAATAACCTGAATAGTTAGACGGAGGTCTTTAGTAAACCCCACATTAACAATAGAGGGCAAGCTTATTGCTATATAAGCCCATATTCGAGCGCAAGTCCTGACTGCTAATACGTAATACTTGATAAAAAATACAATACGATTATTTTGGCGGACCAGAAAAAAAATATCAGAACTCTACCAGTAAGAGACCAAGAGACCATCGAGGCAGTTCATAGAAGAAGAAACTCCAAGAATGAAGTGCATGATAACGTAATAGTAGGTCAAGATTAAGCCGTAAACAAACTTGTTAATGTATCAAAATACCTTTAACAGTAAAAGAGCAAATTAATTTATTATTATAACGATTTATAATACACTGTGTAACATTTATTTATCATATCTAGTAAGGCATGAAATTGATGAATTTTGTTATTTCATGTCATATTTTGCCGTGTCATAATCATATCTGCTGATATGATTTTGTGATATAGAATTAGACAGTAATACGGCAGAAGAAGTAAGTAGTATATCATTTGTTTAGTTCGTTTTTTCTAAGGTTCAATGTTCAGAAGCAATAATACCAGCACACAAGTCGATCACTAAAATCTAGTTAATTTGGCTTCACCCACGCAAACGTTAGGAATTGCCGTTTTGTATAAATTTTAAGATAACTGCTATTTCATTTTTAAATCATTAGCGAGTAAATAAAATTAGATAATATTTAGAAATAGTATGATTAGATCATAATCCTGACTTTAAAATTAAAGAAACAACTGTGATCTGCGTTAACAGACAGAATACGATACAAACATCTGATCAACCTGTCGACCATGTGATGAACTGTGTGATCCAAACTCGCGTTATTGAGAACTGATCGGATTGAATTCGGTCCTAAGAAATTATTTCTTACCTCAGTGGAACCAGTGAAAGCAACTTTGTCGACATCAGGGTGGTGAGTGAGGGCAGATCCAGCAGTGGGTCCGTAGCCAGTGATCACGTTGAGGACTCCAGCAGGGAAGCCAGCTTCCTTAACAAGAGCAGCCACTGCCAAGGCAGTGAGAGGAGTCTGCTCCGCGGGCTTGAGAACTACTGTGCAGCCTATACAAAAATAATGCAATCAGTTTGTATTACTCTTGTAGTGTCTGATTTCGATGGACTATGAATGTTTAGATTGACGCAGCAGTGTTAAATCAACGAAAGCATATTTCATGTAGATCAATCACCTACTTGTATGCTATTAAATTTAAACCATCAAATATTTGTCGGATGTATTTAATTAACTCCTACGATTTCATTTTCGGATAAAGGGCATGAGGGAACCATTCTTTTC
Source organism: Orthosia gracilis (assembly GCA_947562075.1). NCBI lineage: Eukaryota > Metazoa > Arthropoda > Insecta > Lepidoptera > Noctuidae > Orthosia > Orthosia gracilis. The sequence continues at coordinate 35,467,448 of OX387266.1, forward strand.
TTTCCGCTCATTGTTGCGCGTGGTCTCTTCAGTTTTTAAGAAAACCAACCAGTAAAAATCTTTCGACAAAAAAAGAAACAACAGACTTCCATATAATAACACTGCAAAGTGAATAATAATTTCTTTTTCGGAAGTAGATGTTCCTGTTTTCTATTCTTCGTTTTTTAACACCGACTTCCGAAAAGTAGATTGTATTTTTATTTGATTGTATTTTATTGTTGATTGTATTTTTTGGAATAAAAAGTTATTATTTTTCACTTTTTAGTTGTTTTACCTAAAAGGCAAGTTCTATAGTAAGGTACCTATAATATCAGAGTAGATTAGATTAGATTACCCGAATACTATGAAACTTGAACATAACCGGTGAAATGAGAGTGTACCAAGGTGAACCGTACACATCTGTGTACCTCTTTAGAGCGTACTGGCGTGGCGTTATGTTATGAAATGGTATAAACAATAAACAGACATGCGATTTCAGCAATGCCAATATTTTATTCCGTCATTTATTGAAGAGTTCTGTTGTATATCTTCGAAGTTCTTCATCAGATCTTCACCAAATTTTAATCGGACCAATTTCAAATTCGATCAACTATTGACGGAGAAATAAGTGATCATACACAAAAAAAAATACATAGAGTTCAACATAGAACCTCCTCCTTTTTGGAAAGTCCGTTAGAAAAGTGAAAAATACAAGTCGGAGCTTACATGGCATATTTTTTTTGAAGAGACAAGTTACTCCGAATTAAAATGTCCTATTTATAAACAAGAAACTTACCGGCAGCGAAGGCAGGAGCGATCTTCCATACAAGCATAGGGATGGGATAGTTCCATGGCAGAATTTGTCCGCAAACACCCACGGGCTCTTTCAATGTGAAGGTCATGACATCACCGTCTGTAATACAATGGCGGATTAAACAAGCGACATCGTTCAAGGTCATGCTTATATTGAACAGATTATATAGGCTGCTAGGTTTGGTATGTCTGTTTTGTGTGCTGTATTATTTGCCATCCTGTCCTCAAGTGTTTAAATATTTATAACAGACTTCTGACGATTTTTTTCTAAAGATCAACAAATACTAATACAAAAAACCTTTAGATTATAATTGGATTTTTTACGCGACTACGGCAAAGTAATATGATTAGTATGAGTTGTGTAGTATGCTTTTAACGGGTTTGTATGAATATGCATTTTTTCTTACATAAATTAAGTAATTATCATAATTACGATTGCGGTTTATGTGGCATGAGAAATCAGTATCAAGATAAGTACTATCAAAACAAATAAGATTAATTTCTATTTCGATCAGCAGATTAGATATACAAGAATATAATAAAACAGGAAAGTTGTAGTGAGGTAGTTCAGGTCTAATGCCAGTTTTAGACTAGAATAACTAGACATGTTTTGCAGTGTTAGTTTTTTTGTGATTTCTCTACACTTTGCTTTCTCATCAACTTTAAGTGACGTCAAAGTTGTTACTGCGGCTTCCATCGGTGGCATATACCACAGGGATATATTCTGCCGGGACAAACAGTAATGCATAGAATTTACGTACAGTGTAGTAGCAGTGAAAGAATTTACGTAACCGGATAAGAAATGCCAAAAAGTAGGTCTCAAACAAACAAACATAAAATTAAAACTAACCTATGAACTGTAGTTTTTTTTTTAAGTTGATACTTCTATATATCCTTTTTTTTTACGCATAATTTCATGATATGAAGTTAACCTGCATGTAATGAATATCAAATTAATGTACGAAGTCGTTTTTTCGCAATTTTGTTTACATTACATATTTTATTCGACCTTCGTCTCGACAGCTGGATCAATAGATTTTCTGAATAACAAAAAAAAATAATGCATGGCAGACATGTCTATACCATGTCGGTAATGCCAAGGATGTTATATTACAGCTGGTCTATCACTTTTGATTAATTAGCCCAGTATATTAATTAAATGTTCACTAAGTTTTAAAACTGTCTAGTGCCTAGCTATTACCTAAATTAATATTGTTATTCGTGCCTGTACTTTCCGTGAGTACCTCACTTAGAAGTTTTTCACGCTAAGATTTAAAATTACCTGCGGGAATAGTGTTGCCGAGAATTTTGTCAGCTTTGCCAGCGTAGTATCTGAGAATGCCAGCAGACCAGAAAACTTCGCCTTCTGCTTGCTTGACGGGCTTGCCGCAGTCCAGGGTTTCCAGTTCACTCAGGTACTTGGCATCCCTCTCCAAGAGGTCAGCCAGTTTAAGAAGGAGGCGACCTCTTGCGGAGGCGTCCAGGGTACGCCATTCTGAGTAGCGGTGGAAAGCCTTCTTGGCTGCAGCCACAGCAATGTCTACGTCAGCCTAAAACAAGAAATCAATACTTTACACAGGGCGGATCAATCGTATGTCACTAGAAGCTACCCTGTGAAGACTACCGCTCCAGCTAATCTGATAGTCCTTTCCTACATTTGCTGTTTCGCAGGCAGAATTATAATTATATAGTACTAGCTTTTGCCCGGGATTTCTTCTGCGAAGCATTAGTACTTCGAATAGCCTATTTTTTACATGGCGCAATAATATTGTAGGTGTGTGGCCGCCTTAGTTGATAAATTATTAGTTCACCTTAAAAACTTCCAACCCCCTTTCCACCCCCTTAAGAATGATTTCCGGAACAAAATATATCCTATATCCTGCTGAGGGGCCTTAACTAGCTTCGTATCAAATTTTATCTAAATTGGTTCAGCGGTTTAAGTGGAAATTGCGGGCAGAGAGCTCCGACTGAATTTCTTTAGTCAAAAAGTCATTATTCGAGGTTTGACTCTCGCCTATTTCATCTTCCAGTATTGGACATATCTAAAAGATATTCCATTAATTGAATAAAAAAGATTTTATATGTAGTACTTCTATGTTTTTCTTTTTTCATTTGTAGATGTCCAATTTGTACACAAGGCCTCTATTGACAGTGCAATTTTGTGCATTTTTGTGGGTTCTAGTGTTTCTTAAGATAATGTATCACTAAAAAGGACAACATATGGGCTCAGTATATATCTTTCTTTTTCAGTGTATGGAATATCTTTTAAATTGGTCCAATATTGGAGAAGGAAATAGATGAGAGCCAAACCTCAAATTATGACTTTTTACTTAGGATATTCAGTCGGATGTCCGCATTTCCTCTTAAATACCTAATACAAATGAATAAAAAACTCATTTGCATGACCTATAACGCGTGCTTGATAATTTGTCAAATTAATTCTGCATGACAATGACACATCGTAATACAGTGTTTGGCTATTATCTTTATACCGAAAGAGTACTACATCTTTCTATTTAGTAAAAAAGTCATATCATGTGGTAAAGAGTCACCGAAAGTCTGATAACCTGAATCTTGACCCTGACTTTCGACAGCCAATAACATTAGATAACGCGAGCTTGATAATTTTTCACATTAATTCTGCGATAATTTAGAGGTGAGAATATCGGCCTACTACCTAAGATACGATATCAGAATTGAATTTCATATTTGCTCAAATAAAAAATGCAATTCATGTATTGTGTTGTACATGATAAAGAATGTAGGTAAATATTGTATTACATAAAAAAATTGTTTCTGAATGACAATGACACATCGTAACACAGTGTTTGGCTATTATCTTTATAACGAAAGAGTACTACATCTTTCTATTTAGTAAAAAAAGTCATTTCATGTGGTAAAAAGTCACCGAAAGTCTGATAATCTGAGTCTTGTCACAGAGTATCGTTTTACTCAGTGACAGGGTGGAACCCAACCCTAAATTACGTAGTAACTATTCAGTAATCTGTGCCCTAAAATAGTAGGGAAAAGACTAGACAGATTGTTTTTTTTTTCAGATTGAGTTCATCTATATAACTGGTGTCCATGTTTTTTGAAGTGAATACTTCTCGAGGTTGAGCAATTTTTGGTAGAGGCAAAACTGCGACATGCTAATGACGTATGACGGAATAATTTTAATGTTTTAAGTTTTTGCTTCTGTCGGCAGTCCCCATGACTGTCTACTTTTATATGTGTTTTTCGCAAAATATTCTTTGATGTCTTCTCTTACCTTGTCGCCTTCAGCCACCTGGATGATGACACTCTCATCCTGAGGGTTGATAGTGGGGAAGGTCTTCTTGCTGACTGAGTCCACCCACTCATTGTTGATGAACAACTAAACAAAAGAAAAATGTCGATTACATAAAAGTTTAATCAAATTATCTCTTAGAAAACTTAAACTTTTATTTCATGACACTTTTGTTTTACATAAAAAAGAAATATATATTTATTTTTATGAATTATAATTATTTTAAGTTGATGCATTTATTAATTAGAAATAGAGAAAACATGAAACAGTATTTTAATAAAATTATAATTCCATTTTTTTTCTAAAATTGTGATCTATTAAAATTTTGTTCATGAAGAAACTTTATGTGAAATACTCTTACTTACAAATTTATATATATCTTTTTTTATAAAATCTTTGAGATTATCTACCACTAGCTGTCCCACTTGGCTTCGTTCCCGTCAACTGGCTACCTACCTACCCATTTATCCTCCCTAGCCTACCCTACCTACACTACATACATGATTTTTGCGAAACTTTAACCGCTTACGCAGCGCACGCAACGGAAGCCCTCAAAAAGGAATATTTTTCCCCGTTTTTGCAACAGTTTTCATTTGTGCTCCGCTCCTAAAGGTCGTATCGTGATGTGATAGCCTATAACCTTCCTCGATAAAATAAATGTACTATCCAATACAAAAAGAATTTTTAAATTCCAACCAGTAGTTCCTGAGATTAGCGCGTTCAAACAAACAAACTCTTCAGCTTTATAATATTAGTATAGATTTATACTATTCAAATTTTGTTTTCCTAAAAGATAGAAATAAGGTGGAGGACCTATCGTGAAACATAAAGCCACTTGACAATCGAATCGTTTCATTGCATTGTCAATGTTTTGACAGGAAATGTATTTGGAACAATACAAATTGAATCGCGAATCACCTATTGTGGTTTTGTTCATCAATTCAATGCATAGTTTCCAGTACGATGCAATGTGAACCACAGATATTGGATACAGAAGTTTTAAATTACAGTTTCTTGGTTCCTATTTAACCGACGATGAAAACAAATGTCAACATAGTAAATACACAGAGAGACAGAAATACAGAATGCAGTTGGCTTTGTAAATAGACCACTAACCGATGTGGAGAAGAGGTTACTAGTGCTAGTTGGCAGCAAAAACAAATAATCACATTTAAATTTAGGTTTAAGATTTAATAGTTCACACAATTATTACCTATTGAAATCAAAGTTTTGTTCAATCATGAATTTATTTATACTAAATTGCGGGTTATTTACGGCAATAATTATCATTCATTTAATGATATTATTTGTTAATAAATAGCGTATTTCTAAAAAAATGTTTTGTCCAATCCAATGTCTGATTCTCTACAGAAACACATTTCAATGTCAACCTTAAATAAATCTAAACCCATCTTCATATAAATATGCTCTTTACATCGAATGCATATAAATTTAACAAAACCCGAAAATAATATAATTCACGTAAACGTCTTATCAGTGAACTGTGTTTTAACAAGTATATATAATCGTTTATGTAATTCATAGTCCACGCGTAAACCGGCGACGCAGCTGAATATTTTTGTAAACATTTTTCTTAACCTATTCTATTTCGAGAATTTTATTGTTATTTCTTTCAGTTTTTTTTTTTAGGAGCTCTATATTAAAGTTAAGTTAAAATAAGTCTTACCTTTGTGTATTTGATGTCTACTTTAACCATTTTCAAGCCGGGTTGTTAGAGCACGTGCGTTCGCTCCAGTGGTCTTCTATTAATGCTGTGTTCTCGCTAGCCGAGCCGGCAAGTAGCATCGTATTAGCGTCGCGTCACACACATGGGCACGATATTGTAGATAAGTACGACTCAATACAGATTGTATTGAGCAGTGTTCCGTATGTATTATTTGAATAGTTCACTATTCTAAGTTGGAGATTGTTATGCTGTCAGTAACAAGACGTTTGTATGGTGGAAGAAAACGTTCATGGCCTACCATAAACGTTTTCTTGTGTTTCTCGCGTCTTTTAAGGCCACATGCGCGTAGTGCTATATATTTAATAGCGCATGCGTCAAAACTTGTTGATATCTCTTGTTTTACGAGACGAAGAAGAGATCAACCATCTCTTTGGTCTACATATCTACCTTGATAGAAAGTTAAGTGCTTTTTTCGTGTCCACGTATGTTTGCTTTCTGCCATTATGGCTTCGGTAGGATTCAGAGAAAATAATCTTTTAAATTTTTTTTTTTTTTTTTTTACTTCCGTTTTTCTTCTATGCCTTCACTCATATCCATTATCAGTAGAAGTGAGATGGCGTGTTCCATTGCTATGCTTCTACAATCGTTCAGTGCTGACCAAATTGTATTGATATAGTTATTATTATTATTAAATAATATAGTTATTACTTCCTTGACAAAGAGCCTTCTCTTTTAAGGAAGAAATAACAGTACCTTTCTCCTGAATAAACCAACGGCTTCTCCAAAAATAAAGTATTGTTTAGTTTTTTTTTCATAAAGATGGTTGAACAATCTAAACAAAATTGACAACAGATCGTCAAAAACAACGGAATGCGATTGGATCATTTTTGGCCCTTTGCAATTTTAATGATAATGCGAGTAGAATGTTATCGGTTTTTAGTTAGGAGTATTGGCTTTCAGAACTCCAGAAACAGTTAGAGAGTTTTGAGGTAGATAAAGACAGTTATAGCGTACACATACCGTCATTTCTTTCTGCTGTGGTTTCTTTACTTTCATTACAGAATCCTGAAAATAAATCATGGCATTGGCATTGTGTAGAGGAGGTTAACATTGTTTAATTATATCACTTAGGTCAATGAGCTTTTACCAATAGAGACGTCATACTCATTATAAAGAAATAAAAACATGGCGATATTTTACTATAGCAACCTACATAGGACCTATGGAACTTGGAACTTTATTTCTATCACTGAGTATTTTAAAAGATTACAGAGATATAAATAGAAACCCGTTGTCTGAAAGAGATAAACATACTGTTCAAACGTACGTCCGTGTCGCGGCCAGACGCAAGACGGACTGAGTTCACTCAAGCTGATTAGCTTGTGTTTGTATTGCCGCGCAGACGTCGGTAAAACGTATCTACCTCAGTTTATATATAACATCATTGACTTAGGTATAATTATTATCAAACTAACGCGTTTATGTGTGAGTTGTAATGTTCTTTACACGATGCGGAAAAATGCGGAATGATTTGACGAGTTCTGATAGCTTAGATGTTTGTTTTAATTATTTTTATTTACTTTTAGCCTGTGTTGTCTCAAAAACATTACTGACGAATTTTGTGTCTACATCTCTGCCTAACCCTTCGGGGAACACAGTCGTGATGTTATGAGTTGTCCCATTGCTGGGCAAAGTGCTCCCTTTATTCTTTAATTTTTCCCCGGTTGTTTTCCCAGTCCTATTTATGTCGAGCTTGCCCGTCCTTTTCGGCTGGGTCTGCTGCGATACGCGTATCACTTTACATTTTAATAACCTTCAGGTTTTGTAAATTCATCATACCCAGGATTTTCTAGAAAGAGGTTGAAATGTTATTCCTATTTCCAGCAAACGGGAGATGGATAAATATTGATCTACAACAATAACGAGTTTTAGAGAGAGTGACCTAGAGGTTCAGAGCAGACTGGAGGTGTGGTGGCACAGACTGGAGAGCGTTGGCCTGAAATTGAGCAGAACCAAAACCGAATACTTGTTCTGCGATTTTGGCGGTCTCTGCAGTTGCGTGCCAATAGCTCTCGCTGGGACACCCATACCGATCTACTCCAACTACCGGTACCTAGAATCACTTGTCGAAGGGAATGGTGAAGTAGACCGAGACGTAACGCACCGAATCAACTGAAAAATGGATGAAATGGCGTCAGGTCACTGGAACAACTTGCGACCCACAGATTTAGAACTTGAGACTCAAGTTAAAGGGGAAAATCTACAAGTCCGTGATAAGACATGTCCTCCTGTGTGGATCAGAATGTTTTGCTGTAAAAAAGTTGGATTAAAAGAGATTGCATGTAGCAGAGATGAGAACGTTGAGATGGATGTGCGGAAAAGTGATAAAGGGAGAAATGAGTATATTAAGTATAGGAAGTTTAAAAGTGGCACCAGTGACAGAAAAGTTGCTAAGAAACCGTTTTTCGCATGTTCATGTGATTAAGAGGGATGAAACGCATGTTGCTAAAAGAGTTATGCATATAGATGAGGATGGATGGAGAGGGAGGGACGGCCAAAGAAAAGATGAATGGACTGTGTGAAGAGTAATATGAAAGAAAAGGGAGTCAGAAATAGCGTGACGTGGGATAGGACGGTATGGAAGAAGAACACGTGTTGCGCCGACCTCAAGTAACATGGGACAAGAGCAGGAACATGATGAACCATAATAAGTTTTGCAAAGATAAGATAAGCCATAAATTTATTTGAACCCATGTTATAGGTTACGTGGAATGATATGCCGCTCCTTACAGTTTGGAGTGTTTACATAAAGCTGCAATCTATGATAAAATATTTTGAAGGTAAACAATTATAGATAACATGCAATCTATGAGTTGTAAACATATTAAAAGAAAAGGGATGGAAAAACATGTTGTCGAATTCAAAACAACCTCCTTTTTTTGAAATCGGTTTAAAATCAGTAGAAAATCATCAGTCTCTTGGTATTTTCTTATTTATTTGGGTGTCAGTGCACCATGTCTTCTTTATCCATATTTCTTTATATAGTAATCGCAATTGTCCTCGCCCTTTGTAGCCGTTATGTCTAAATCTGAATTTTTAGTTATAAGCATAGAGTTACTCTGTGTGTGTGGTGTTACAACACTAGGAAGGTCCTCTTTCACACAGTCCATTCGAAAAAATTTGGTCTTATTACCCTGGTCTTATGCCCACCTATATTAATACTCAAAACTTTGCTCAATACATTTTACGCATTCCTCCGCATCACATAAATCCATCTTACTAATAAATGTGAAAGTTTGGATAGATGTGTGCATGTATGTTTGTTAATCAATTAAACAAGAATGCCCGATCGGAACTGGATGAAATTTGGCTATAGTCTGGAATAGCACACAGGCTATTTTTCATCCCCGTATAATGTTCCTTGGGGATAAGAAAATACTTCCCACACGGGCAAAGCCGCTGGCAGAAGCTAGTAATAACATAATATCAAAACGTATTTCCCGAAGGTTTGGGCAGAGATGCACTAAAAGAAAGAAGAAAGAAAGGAAACTAGTTTATTTGGCACATACAATGTGTGTAAAAATAAAAGGGAACTTAATTTTAAAACAATTACATACATACCCCGCGGCTGTGCCAAAAAGGTCCAGTTCAGCAAAATGCCAGACAAGTAGGAGTTGCCTGACGCTGGTTTTCAACTGAACCTTATGTTGAAGTGTACGGATGTGAATCAGATTTAACGGTGTTAAATATATAGGTAAATAGATATATGTTAGTGTTTTATAAACGATATATATATATCTAAGTGTGAACCATTATACCATAAGCAGTTGAGCGAAACAGACAGATTGCAAGTAGCGTTTAATATTAAAAAGTTGTTTTTTTACTCGGGTATTTTTAGAAATATTGCGATCAGTATGTACGTCACATTTATAATTTTGTCAGAGAGGTGTAAAAGTGAAATAAGGATACCCCAACAGTACCCCTGCATTCGCCAGTTATGTTTAAGTCCCATGTAATAGGGTGAGCCTATCATAACGGAAAAACCCAATAACACTTTGCCCGACCAGGGAATCAAACCCAGGACCTCATGCTTAACAGTAGCGCTTGCAACCACTAGACCAATGAGGCAGACAGACAATGATAATGATTAATTAACTTGCAGCAGTCAACGTATCCGGGCTTGCCAGCGTTCTAACGTTATATGTTCCAATGTAGAGGTTGTATTTATTTTTATTATTGTTTGTTGAGGTTTTCTGTTTTCTTGGAGGGTTGTAGTCCAGAGAAAAACTGACTCGCGGTGACCGGCCGTGTTGGGTTTTGTGGTGATAGAGGGGTCATCAGTACACCAGGTCATCGGTCCACCTAGTAGGAGGCCTACCAATGCAAGGTATTCCGGTTATCAGTCACCACTCCAAAAATTTTCGGCCCCATCGGCAATATGTTATGTGAGAAATGTGTCCCGTTGCCACTTAAATATGGCAATTCTTCGGGTTATGTCGTAACTTTGGTCTTCATTTCTGATTCGATCACGCAAGGTAACTCCGAGCATAGCTCTCTCCATTGCCCTTTGGGTGCCTTCTGATGAGGCCCATTGTGAGCGACACGTTTCGGTGCCGTATGTAGTCACTGGCAACTCACGCTGATCATAGACTTTCGTCTTGAACAAGCTGCAGACAAGTTGGACGGACGGGATTACATACCTACACTGGAAAACTTTCACGTTGATTGTAACTTGAACGTGAAAGTTTTCCAGTGTATGTAATCACAAGATGTTATTAACAAGTGAACTTTTATTATTAAACTGAAAGTGTTAAGTGTAAGTTGTATCGCTATGTGTCCTCATTATAATATAAGAGGTACGTTTTATCAGAATATTATTAACAATAAATAATAAACAACATAAAGTGAAATAAAAAACAAAAGATAAGACGGACAACGGCATCACTTTTATGCATTTAATGCTTGAACTTATTGTAGTGGCGTGATCAATAATGATCATTAGTATTCCGTTGTTAAGGTTCCCCTAGTCGACAGCACGAACTATTTTGGGCGCGGGGTTAAAATGCATGCCATCTCAACCGACAACCCGTGCGAAAGAGATAAATGCTGTGATGAGTAGTAAGAAGCTAGTTCGTGTACGTGGCAAATTTGTATCGTAATAGATGATGATTTAGGACGAAAACGAGCTCGGGAAATTTATAAACAGACTTGGGAGTCTAGATATTATGAAAAAACGACTAAAGATATATTTTCAAAATTAAATTATTTGAATTCTTGAACTACTAATCTATCCCTGTATGGTGGCCGTTTTGCAATTTTTCCTTTTTATTATATTTATTTCCGCCCAAAGATGCGTTAAAATTAGTGTTGAAATATGGAACTTTCGACGCCCTTGATTTCCAATTTTATTTTTCCTTTTTGTTTCCATTCAGGGCTAGATAATGATGAGACAAATTGATATCATTTTTTATTTTGAACGTACATCGTCAAACAGTGGGGTAATCCCTAGACTACGTTTGTATGGAAGAATAATTATCGATTAGTGTAACCTTAAGAGTAGGTATGTAGTTGCCTATTATATTTATATAGATTCGGTCGAAAAACCGCGGGATTCCGGTGGTCCCTATCAGTGTGGCGACGCTTAAGGGAGGCTTATGTCCAGCAGTGGACGTCTTTAGGCTGAAATGATGATTATGATCGAAAAACGGCCCAAGAGACTCATCCGCAATGAGGCACTAGTCGATTCAAAGCTCCAGAATCTTAAACATCGTCGCTGAGTTGCCACCTTGTTGGCTTTTTATCGGTTGCATTTCGAAAAGTGTGCGATGGACTTGCATGATCTAATTCCGCCTAGCCCGTTTTATCATCGGACAACCTTCATCGGTACATGGTGGACATCCCATCCATACGCACTAAACTTTTTGGAAACACTTTCATTACGCGGATTGGAATTCACTGCCGGAGTCTGTGTTTCCCGATACCTACAACCTAGGAGTATTTAAGTCAAGAATGATTATGTTAGTTCTAGGCGATACGAATGGCCATTTGGCCCCGCCTCCATCATTATATCATCTGAATGCAGATGACTTACAGTTGTACTGTCAAGGAAAGGTCGACGAAATAACTGACGGAATCGACAAATTAAATAGAGACTGAATGGCCATAAAAACTTGGTCTGATAGATTTGGTGGTGCAGTAAACCCCAATAAGTGTCAGGCGATCGTCATTGGGATTCCTCGAAACATCACTAAAGTGGATGGTGTATGTCTGCCACCTATTTTGTCCGACAGTACGATCGTCCCATTCAGTTCTAACGTACGAGTAAAGGATCTAGGCTTACGTGTTGATATATATATTTGATCCGATGAGGATTCCTCTGAATGGTGTGATTTGGCTGCGGTCATTCCTCAAGGTGGTGTCCTCTCTCCTCTTCTCAATTTTTATAAATGCTATCACTAAGGTCCTTACAATTACAACTTTCATCTCTATGCAGACGACTTGCGGTTAATGCGCCATTTCAAAGTGGGTGAACTCGCCGAGTCTGTGACTGCCATAAATGATGATCTTGAGAATACCAACAAGTGGACTCAGTCCTTTGGACTCCTACTAAACCCAACTAAATCTCAAGCGCTCATTAATGATAGCAGATACATGTTCAATCTATTAGATCCCCAGTCTCTTCCACCAGTAATGTATAAATCAGGCCCCATATATTACTCCAAAAGTGCGAAAAACTTAGGCGTCCATATAAACACTAATCTCTCTTGGAAGTGAGAAGGTCTTCTACTCTTTTCAGTATCTTAAAAGTCTCCAAAAAAATTTACGATTTCACACTAAGGTCACTCTTGCTCAATCTCTTCTTCTACCGCTCATAGACTATGCGGATGTCTGTTTTCTAGATGCAACGGATGTACTCCTAAATAAATTCGAGCGATTGCAGAATTTGTGCATCCGCTTTATTTCGGCCTCCGCAAGTACGACCATGTGTCGGAATTTCGGACCAGATTGAAGTGGCTGCCGATTCGGCGTCGACGAAATACCCATATCCTATCTCTTCTCTATACTATCCTGCATAATCCTAAATCACCTCAATACCTGCGCGACCTTTTTATTTCCACCCGTATGATGGCTCCTTCTCTGTAACTACAGTGCACCTCTGGAATTCTCTCCCACACTCTCGATGTCTTCCTTCTTGATAGCCCTTCTCTCGATGTCTTCAAGAGGGAAATTAAAGAGCATTTCCTTTTAACGTAATGTTAGTAGATATATATTAATATATGTATTTATGTATATATTTATGATTTATGTTTATGATTATAATTATGTTATTTTAAAATTGTACACTAGATCCTACCCTCTTTTGTCATCATTCTCTGTCACTCTCTAGGGTTTGCTGTCAGAGAACTAAAATTTTACAATATTAAATGTTAAAGAGGTGAAATTTATTGCTTGTACAGCTTAATCACTGGAATTACTGATCTGGTTACGAAAACTATAGAAAGGTACACTATCGCTAAGTAAGGCTATTAATTGATATTAAAAATATTATATCAATTAATAGCCTCTAGTACTTATATATTATTTAATATTATTATTTTTTATTATCATCAAACTACAATAGTCTTTGTCATTCTATTGCCAATAGCAATAAGCAGCCATATTAGCCTTTAAACTGATAGCCGTTGGGCAGTATTTTTAACCGACTTCCCAAAAAGGAGGAGGTTCTACGTTCGACATTATGTATGTTTTTTTTTTATGTATGTTCACCGATATCTCCGTCAATTGTGAACCGATTTTGTAATTGATTGTGTGTGCATGTCTGTTTATTGATTATACCATTTTATAACATAACATCACGCCAGTACGCTCTTTAGGGGTACGCAGATCTCTCATTTCACCGGTTATGTTCAAGTTTCATGTTGTTTGGGTTATCTATTTTGGCGTTAAGGTAACTTACTAAACAACTTGTCTATTAGGTAGGTACAAATAAAAAGTGAAAAATAAAACTTTTTACAAAAAATTCTACCGACTTCCAAATAAGAAAACTACAGAGTGAAAATACTTCTTATGTTAGTCTTTCGTAGGTACCATTTTTTTGCGTTGTGGGCACCGACTTTCAAAAATAAAGTTATTTTTCACTTTGTAGTTTTCTTATTTGGAAGTCAGTAGATTTTTTTTGTAAAAGAAAGTTTTTTATTTTCCCGTTTTAGTGGAGAACTCTCTTTGACAAAAGACTAGGTGAACAGATATTCCCTGACTGAGATTCGAGCTCAGTGGCATGCAATTGGACATACGATATTGAAGATGACTTACTCGTTACCCAAAAACTCCAAGAGACAACTTTACCAGAAACTTGACATTAATGATATTTTATTTTTTATAGACTTGAATTGTCATTATGTCCATACTATCAAGTGATATGCAGAATATCACGTAAACACACCACTTGAATCTACTCGATAAGTATACTATAATGATATTTAAGTACATGTGTGATGATATATAAGGTCTTAGATAATACAAACATTGTTAGGCGTGGTTTAAAACAATTATAATGATATTAGGTGAGGTTTGAACAATGCAGATCCTATTCGCTGAGTTGGGTCTAAATTATGGTTGAGGTTTTTTTTGTGGAAGCAAGTATTAAGGTATAAGATTTTGAATGTACATAAAAAACAACAGACTCCGATTTATATTATTATTCGATTTGATTTTGACAGTACACAGGTACAGATGCTATTAACTAAGGATCACTCAAGGGAGATCGTCAATCGATATTTAGTTACAATACCATCATCATAGAAAGAAAGAAAAATATTTAATTGCCACATAACGACATACAAGCAATACATTTACACATACATTTCAAGAACAAGAACAGTGGTGGTGGTCGTGCTACTCTTTTCCCAATTTATTTTGCAGCGGTGCAGATTTACTTCTTCTATTTATTTCTTGTCCTTTACTTAGTAAGTAGCCACCTCTTCGTAACCATATCGTTTCTCTGGTCTTCCCAAAAGTATTTACAGCGTTCCACTTTAAACTCCAAAACATAAAATTAGGTGTATAGCAGGTTGAATTTCATTTGTTTTTGTTGGGCTCTACATGAGCCCACTATTTTGAATAAGGCCTTTGATGATTCGATCAAAATTCGACTCTTATTTTAGATTTGTTTTAAATGGTATTTCCCTTCCTCTATCTCTTTTGTAGTGAACAGACGTCCTTGAAAACCAGTCGTTCCGGTCTGAGATCTCGTTGAATAGAACCCTATGCGTTGTGGAACACGTGTCTGATTTCTGCTCAAAATGGTCCCATAAGCATACCATCTGCAGGAAAATATATTTGTTGAAATTGGATGTTATTTTGACCTCATCCAATGACTTTCCTTGGACTTCTGCAGGATGGTGCGACGTGACAATACGAATAGGATTCTGCTTTAGAAATTGTTATAGGGATATAATTTGAGAATAATTTAACATTAAAAAATGTAGCATCTTTGTCACATTATTAATGTTTATGGTCGTCGACTTGTTGCGAATATTAAACAGTAACTTTGCAACTACAAAACAAAGGCATGATCATCATGTGTGTCTAGCCTTTCATATTTTTAATGACATTCATAAATACTTCTAGATATTATAGTTTTATTCCGAAAAATTTACAATGATGCTTTTTCTGTTTCTTCCAATTGCTGCAGTATAGTGCCAGCCATAGATCTCTCCAATCGCACGCCATTTGTCTCAATTCTCGGCAATTCTTATCCAGTTTTTTTACAAGCTATCCTGCGAATAACGCCGCTCCACCTAACTTGAGAGTGTCAAGGTTAACCCTTCGCTTGTCAATTCAAGGTGTTTATTCAATTACACTTCTATCTCAACGGTCATGTGTTCTATGTACGGCTAATATAACCGACACGTTTTTACTATAGAATAGAAAGTATATATACTTTGTTGTACACCAAAAAAGTTACACATCGCTTGCACAAAATTAATACTATGGGTGCAGGCAGTCGGTAGCTTGATTTTCTATAATTGTGGGTATACCTGTTTTAGTGTTTTTCAATGAATGCACAAGTAAGTATTACTTTATATTCTTATATCACCTTTAAACGTGAGAGCTTTTGTTTTTTCAAGTGTTTCGATAACGAGTTTATATAAGGTCGTTAAGATAACTGTATAATTTGTGGTTAATTAATATTTGTTTATATTGGTTATATTGGATAGTATTAATGTAGGTACTTTAACTTTACCCGAATTTACAAGAATGTTGGCCTTAGTTTCGACTAGTTGCCACCTGCAGCTCCGTTCGCGGCTCCACCCGCGATGTATTGTCCCCAATGTCTTTGCAAATGCCTATCTGCTTTCGAACTTTTTGAGTTGTCAAAAAACCTGTCGAACTGACTGATTTATTCGAATTTTCATATTTTGACTGACAAGAAAACATAAGTGAAAATTTCTGACGACAGAATGTATTACAAGAGAAATTATGGTGAAATGAACAATTCATTTTTCTTTGGTCAATTTTAAACCAATTTTTTTAGTTTTAACATGTATTGTCTTCTTGTGTGTGATCGTGTCGTCCCGCGAATATAGCGTAGACGTGGTTTCTTCCTAATTTTTCTTTGAAATTTCGCTTCCTCTATAATTAAATCTATATTAATTCTATATATGCTTTAAGTTTACATAACTTAAACTCATATAATTGGTCCGGACTACCTGCGCTCCTTCTGGGTGACAGGCATTCCGTTTTGTTTTATTGATCTTCAACCTTAAATGAAACAAATAAATATAATGTATGCGACCTACCTGGGGGGTGACTATAAGCTCTTAGAGTAAGGTTATTTTGAGTGTGTGTAAGTGACAGATGTATTTGACTTGTATACATCTGTCACTTACGCGATCTCAAAATAATCTTACTCTAAGAGCTTATGGTCACCCCCCATCTCTCTTTCCGAGTGACGTGCATTCAGCTTTTGATTTCACCATCAATATAACCTATCAATATGACCTATGTCTATCTCCCCTCTTTCAGTCCATCCAAAGCTTGTCTGTATGAGATTGCCCTGTGTGATAAGACCGCCCATTGTACACTTATCTTTGTAAATATTTGTCTTGTAAAAATTTAATTGGTATAAAATAAAGTATATAATAAATAAATAAATATTTTATACAACTGATACCAACAACCCTACCTATATTTATATTTTTTAACCTAGTTGTTAAACTGTAAAATTGTGCTTTATTTACCCCGAAGCCAAATCAAAATGCATATCGTTTATTTCCTCGATTCTAAGGTTAAAAGCGTCTTGGTGTTTTTTGTCTCCGACCAGCCGTTAGTCGTAAAATGATGTCGAAGAAATCCTTTAAAAAAGCGTTCGGGACTTAGTTTTTTTTTTTTTGTTTTACTCAAAACGTTTCTTTCTCGATGCTATCGTTTAAAACACCTAAATATAGGGCTAAAAGCTTCTTCACCTCCGCAGCTTCGATTTGCTGGCAGTTGCTACGGCTCGCACGGGTGATTATGCTTTATTACAGCGGACGGGGGTTGTACTTCCCGTAGCGTTGGAGACGATGCAGAAGCAACTTTACAGTGAAATAATACCTACATGATGAGAATTACACGGCAGGTGGAGTTAGTATAGGGGCCAAATTTTTCATTATTTTTGCGATAGGACTCACCGTTTTCGAGTTATAAGCAAATAAAGAAAAAATAAACTGTTTTTGTGGTCGAAGTCAAGGGGTTTGTAGTGTCAGGGCAATTGAAGTCCAAAGCCACTTCCAATGTCACTTGGCTATGGCCTCCAAGGTCACTCAAGCTTGACCTCCAAAATATCATGACCTCCAAGATATTCAGGATACACCACTCACTCTGGATCACTTGACCTTGGCCTCAAAGTCACTTGTTCTTGACCCTAAGATCAGTTTGCCTGACTTCAAGGTCACTGACCATGAATTTTGACTTGTTACCGCTCCTGAGAATGTTGACCTTGACCTCAATGTCAATGTCCCTGAAGTCGAGGTCAGTGACTTTAGAAGAATCGCGTATCTTGATGTTCTGAATTTTGCGCTTGACCTCAATGTCAATGTCCCTGAGGGCAGGGTCAATGCCCTTGAGTGGCCCATGGTGTTCCCCCACCCTACTACTAGCACATCCCACCGGGTCCCTAAGGCTTGATTAGGCGATGATTTTATTTATTTATTATATACTTTATTGTATACCATAAGTTGCATTTATAAAGGAAACTTAAAACTAAAAACACATACAATGGGCGGCCTTATCGCATGCCGCGATCTCTTCCAGGCAGCAGGGAATTCTGAATTATATTTTTCGTAGTGCCCCGTTTCGTATCAATTAATGTTACAATCGGAGCGGTACTGCTGAAGGCGGATATCTTTCGTCTTGCACGAACCTGGAGTGTCTGACGTATAATTTTTTATTACATTTATTTTTTTGTTTATATTTGCTTTTAGAATTCCAGGGATTAAAACTTAGCCTTATGTCGTTAAGGATTCGTTTCCACCTAGATGCTTAAGCTAGAATCTAACCGGTTGCTACAGCATTGAGGATAGGCACGTGTGTTCAGCGCAATACTTTCAAGCCTAGATAAAATTTCGTTCCTTCGTTTTTATCTTACGAAATATTTAATACATATATATTTAATACTAATAAGATATCGATAACTGCGGGTTCTCTGTATTTCTTAATTCAAGTGTTTTATCTTTTTGTATTCTTTTATATATTTTCGGTATATTTTTACCAATAAAAGCAGCAAAATTATACGTATTAACATGGCGTTAGGTGTTTTCTTAATTTTTGTATAACGCCGCAGTATGCAAAAAAATAAATGCACTGGTCTTCAAAACTTCCCACACTAACTTAGAACCGCACGTTTGAAGTTGCAATTTCGTCTAAACTATAGAAGTCAGTTTTGAAATAAGAAACGTTTTATAGAAAATTTCATCAACTTCCTTTAAAATTATAGTTTATTATACATTACCTGGGCGACCTACAAAGTTTAAAGGAATTACATTAAAAATATAACGTTTTTAATTTAAAACAAGATAGAAACTGTTATTGCAATTTTAAAAGTGGTTTACTAAGTTTTGAAAGGCAGTTTATATAGTAGAATATTTCAATCCTAATCTATCTGTATTTCTGACCCATACTCATTCCCTCATATCAATTTGTCTTGTAAGCATATAGCTCTGCTGTATGATCTCTGCCTTCAGTTAAATAGATAAAAGCTTGATGTTTGTGGATGAACTATGTTCACACATAGTTATTTATAATTATCAAGTCCGAGATCCCAGAACCCTCAGACGTTACTTATTTTTACCCGCATAAAATGTGTGGGATAGAATTGTGTTTCTATCAAATTGCCTTTATACTTCAAACGTACCCATAGGTGTACGTATATTCAAAGTATAAACTACCACTACCTCCTATTATACATTTACCAATCTTTAATATTATAAATGTGAATGTAAGTTTGTTTGTTACGCTTTCACGCAAAAACTACTGAACCGATCATCATGAAACTTTGTACATATATTCTTGGAGGTATTAGAAGTAACATAGGATACATTTAATTAAAAAAATATATATACTGGCTAAACTGCGAGCGAAGCCGCGGGTAAAATCTAGTATTCTATAAATCATAAATAAAAATCAGAACTAAAATTTAAAGAAAAGTGAGTAATTCATTTGCGTACCCTTAGCGCCTGTCCCAAGCTAGCTAAAATGCGTTCGTTTAAAGTAAATACCAACAATACACTATCCCACGTATTTTCCAGGAAAAAAAATAAGTAACGCAAAATAATTTTAAATTCGTCGGATGTTATGAATTTTTTTCAATGACGTGAAACCTCTTAAAATAGAGAACGATTATGAGAAATTCACATTGGTTTTACGCTTTATCGCGAATGTTCTTTGATAAGGCAATGATATTTATGTCGTCAACAATATGTGTGTATTAATTAATGGTGATAATATTTTGATTTTATAGTAAAGTTCATCACATAATTTTGGGGCATAGGAATATTATTATATCATTATTACTTGTTCAAACTTCCCATTACATCAGAAGTTTTAAAGAATTAGTAAAACATTGAGTGATATTGTTATTATTTAATTATATTGAAAATAGTTCATTTATTTTAAAATAATAAATAGTTTCTTATGTTAAAATAAATGAACTTTGATGAAGGAACAATAAAAATTGCATTCGTCACTGTAGAAGAGAGATTTGAAAGTCCAATTGCCCAGCAAGAAGCTCCCTCCATAGTAGGATTGCGTCATTTTTTGGACATCGACACTATATTGGTAGCGACCCTGAAATTATAACATTGCAATTTATAGTTGAATAAAAAACAACAACAATCTTTTAAAACAAAAAAATTAAACCGACTTCTAAAAAAAACACTACAAAGCGAAAAATAACTTTCTTTTCGGAAGTCGGATTTTTTCTTTTTTGACACCGACGTCTGTCTTTATTCGGTAACTTAAGTCAGTTAGTTGCTAATAGGAGGTTTCAAATTCAAATAGCCTTTATTTCTGATACATAAGTTAAATTATAAAATCATTATTATATTATCATCACATTTTATATTAAATATTATAGTTTTTACATAATGCATGCATTTATTTAATGTCAGGTTAGTAATAAAATTCATGCATTTTTAGTTATTTTCTGTAGTCTAAACAAATAGTAATTATATTTATTGAATAGTAATTAGGTTATCAAATATCTGAATTAATTATTTATTGATAGAGGAAAAGATGGGCAGAAGACATTAGAAAAATAGCAGGACCATTACGGAGAAGAATAGCCACCAACAGAAAAGTATGGCAAATTCTGGGAGAGGCCATTGCCAAATGGCAATCTGATACAAACGTTGATGATGATACAAATATTAATGATGTCACAATGAGAAACAAATAGAAGTACAATGACTGAGAATATAATTAAAATTTAGAATTTGAATTGTAACAATTTAACTGAACGTCAAACAGGTCTACGCCCCGACGACGAGGTAGAGACCATGTATGAGGATATCTCTAGAGCCATGCATGGTTTCAAAACTCACTTCACCATTGTCATGGCGACATTCAACGCGAAACTGGGCAAAGGAGACGAGGATGAGTTGCAAGTGGGGCAATTTGGAGTCGGACGTCGGAACCACTGGGGTCACCTACTGGCCAGTTTTATGGAAAAGGAGGGCCTCTATATGATGAACTCCTTCTTCAGAAAGCGTGAGCACACCTCGACCTGGCAGAGCCCCGATGGTGCAACTAAAAACGAGATCGACTTCATCATGTCAACCAAGAAGCAAATGTTCAATGATGTCTTTGTGATCAATTCAATATCAAGCTTGATAGGTCTCGACTGATGAAGTCTACGCTCCGTCTTGCACAGATCCGGATCCAATACCCCGAGAGCTTTCAGCTGGAACTCCAAAATCGTTTCAAGTCGAATACAGCGATAGGTTCGTGGACGATCTCGGGTGTAAGTTTTTCAAGACCCACCGTACAGATAGAAACAAAAAGCTCTCTGATCCTACTCTCACACTCATGAAGGAGAGACGTGAGATGATTCCGCAGTCTTCAGGCGATGCGTTGAAATACCTGCAGCTAAATAGACGAATCTCAAAGTCCTAGAAAAATGACCACATCCGCTTTTATACCGAAAGTATTTAAGGTGCGATTGAACGGAATAAAGGCTCCAAGATCTTAGCAAGAGATATGACTATTGGACAGAGCCAGCTCACGAAACTGAAGACCGATAATGGCAGAATCATATCCGCCAAACTGGAGCTTCTGAGGGAAATCGAGAGATTCTATGGGCAGTTGTACACGTCAAATAGTAAGTATGGGTAGTGGTACTACTCGGAACCTATCTTTCTGCAGCAAGGTGTCAGAGAGACTTCATATCTCCGAAACTGTTCACCGCTGCACTGGAGGATGTCTTTAAGGTTTAGGACTGGAAAGGGCTAGGCATCAACGTCTAGCGAGTACATCACGCACTGTCGGTTTGCCGACGATATAGTGGAGACCATGGAGTATCTCAGTACAATGCTCGATGGCCTCAGTAGAGCTTCCGAAATAGTATGTCTTAAAATGAACATGGACAAAACCAGGGTGATGTTGAATGCCCATTTTAAACCCACTCCTATCAAGGTCGGAGACTCGACATTCGAAGTTGTGGACGACTATGTCTACCTGGGACAAACGATCCAGTTGGGTAGGGCTAACGTCGAGAAAGAAGTCAACCGTCGAATCCGACTCGGCTGGGCAGCGTTCGGGAAATTTGCGCGGTATTTTCTCGCCCAACTTACCACAGTGTCTCAAGATGAAAGTCTATAACCAGTTTGTGTTACCAGTTATGACCTATGGCCCTTAGACGTGGTCGCTCACAATGGGCCTCATTAGAAAGCTTACATTCACCCAAGGAGCAATAGAGATCCTTGCGCTATCGAATCAGAAGTGAGAGATATGCAAGAGAACCAGGGATACCGACATAGCACGGAGAATTGCCACATAGCCTGAAGAACTTAAGTGGCAGCGGGCAGGGTTCATTGCTCGCAGAACGGATGACCGATGGGGTAGAAAAGTTCTGGAGTGGCGACCACGAACCGGAAGTCGTTGCGTTGGAAGGCCTCCCATCAGGTGAAATAGGTGAGATAGTGGTCAAGCGCGAGACTATTAATAAAAAAATAAAAATAAAAACGATGGCCTGGTGAAGGTTACGGGGATCCGCTGGATGCGGAACGCACGGGACTGGTCAATATGGCGACGCTTGGAGGAGGCCTATGCCCAGCAGTGGATGTCTTTTGCCTGATATGATGATGATGATGACTGATCATCATGTTCTATGAATAAATTTATGTTCCTTCTTAAACTTAGGTAATAAAGGGATGTAGTTTTCAATTTTCCTCAAATTCAGAAGTTAGTCGCCTCTTCGATAGACAGCGTTGTACCGTTTAATCGAATTTCTGAACCGCGGTATGGTTTCGTTAACCGTGTTTTCGAGACTCGAGTTATGAAAATATGGTAATGATTGTTCGATCATTCTAATATCGCAACTGGCGTTTTTTGAATACCACACAGCTTCATCCCTATGGAGTTTTATATTCACCGAGTTTTCTTTATCCAAATTAAATACTCTAAATCCTGTGTGTGTATACAGGGTGTAACTGAAAGGTGTGATAATATTTTAAAAACTGCCTCTGCACATGTAAATGAATAACTTTCTCCAAGGAAGTCATAAGCAATTCCCAAACAAATTGTTCGAGTTTCCATTCAAAGTTTTTCAGCTGGCCAAAATTTGTATGACAATATTACATTTACAAAGGTTGAAGCAGTTTTAAAATATGATCACACGTTGCCATTACGGGTGTGATAGATAAAATTTGCGATATGGTCTACCATTTCTCGAAATGGTTGAATATCATAAAATGGAAAGTATCCACTGCCCACATTATAATATGGTTTGGCCAGATCAATGAATGATCAGCGTTTGACGCTATGAACAGCAAACGCACGGCTACTTCATTATATGTTCAAACATTAGGTGATCATCTCGTAAAATAGTAACATAATCCACCGTTTGAAGCGCTGATATCTTTTTTTTTTGTTATGCATTATGCTGGCAGACAATTATTCTGACAAAAAAAGCTAATAATAATAGGCTACTTGAAGATAAAAGTGAATTGAAATGTCGTTGCGACACAAACCTACTTGAAATTTACGAAAGTCACTAAAAAAACGAGCGCAACGTAAATATACCTTCAAGTTTGGTATATTAATGATATATGGCCAAACGTGGATAAACGATGACGCTTAAATGATATGATCAGTTTTAGCTGGCTATATCATGAAATTCAACCATTACATGATATGGCCAGCCAAATCATGAAGTGATCAATTCAAAAACTGGCCACGACATAGACACCGTATCCAGAGTTTATCTTTTCTATTGTGCTATTGAATTGCTTAGATATTTTGACAAACAAAGACAGTGTTTCTGAATACTGTCTTTGTTTCTCACGAAGACTTGACGAAGATTTTATATAGTAACTTATTTTCAGTTGGTTCCTGTGTTATAAAAATATGTTTGTAGTAAGTGCCATATCAATCATCACGGTAAAAAGATAAGCTGAAGTACCTACCTTTAATATTACACAATCTTTTGTAATATTAAAAATGGAGTAGAGAAGAGGCTTCAGAAAAATATGTTCACACGGGTTCTTCATTTGAAGCCTTAGGAATTCTTTGTCATTTGTTATGGCTATAATTTTACCCTGAAATATAACAAAGTGAATATTAATATAAGTATGACTTATATCGCGTCGGCAATGTTCATAGGTTATCTTATTACTAATAGCTTCTTCCCTCGTCTTCGCTGCCGTGGTGTATCTATCCTATACTCGTAGCAACCTTATGTTAAAGCTTTATTATCGCAGGGTGTCTAATGCTATTACTGTACACAGTGCTGTTTACTACCGGTTTGGAAACAGATCATTATTTTAGAGATTACATTCCTAAAACAACAAGTTTTATTCTAACCTGTCTATTGGGCACATTACTAGTGGACAGCGATTTGGAGGAGTTTCACAACACCTTATTTTAGATTAGTTTATTTGTAGAGACAGCTATAATGTGATTTTTAATTTCGTAGACTAAAATGACACTTGGGGGGTTGTCACCTTATCGTAACTTAAAAATAGTGTTGTATCCTGAATGAATCAGTTTTAAATATTTTGATTCAATTGTGTTCATAAAAAGTTGTAAATTATAACATCAGTTAAAAGAGTAAATGGAAAAATATTTTTTTTAAGGCATCGCTTTTATGGTTGTCATAAGAAACTCTTTTCCAAAAAAAACGAGCACCTGAGGAAATTTACATTCTAAGATCGATTTGAGTTAATTAAATGTAATTTAATTGTTTGACGTACTTATAATCGTGTAAATTAATACGCGTGAAGTGAATTCTGGCAATTAAAAAAAAAATGATGAATTCGTTTTGTTGAATTGTCGTTTGTAGGGCTTTTCAGATAATTTTATTCCGTATCCAATATATTTTTCTTTTCATTGAATACGTATTTAAATGCGTTATGTACCATTATCTTCTCTGTGACACCTAGAGAAGTGGGGCATCACCTTTTCTTAGGAGACACACCAGCACCCGAGGTGCTCGGTTAAACGTCTTCCATGAAGGAAAAGAAAGGTCTTGACACCAGACAGACAGACAGCGAAGTGATCCTATAAGGAATCCTTTTATAATACTCACAGCGGTTCTCTGTGTCTCTGAAATTGGCTGCAAGACTCTGCGCAGCATTTATTTTTGTATCAATGTTGAAGATGAAGATAGCATTGTATAACTGTCTCTTTCACTCGCTTACGTTTGTTACATATTCCTATCTCGCTTACTCTATTCAGTATACTCGATGACAAACTGTTTCTTGCGCAATCCTTCGCACAACTTTAGAGACACAAAGATCTGCTGTGACTACTATACTCCTGACTAGAAAAGCAACAAACACAAAACAAGAGCAATAAAAAAAACCTGGCGACCAATCGATGCGAATGGAGAACGAAGAAAGAAGACGAATTACGAGACGCAAAAAAGCGTGTAATATTTTTGACAATGACGTATATTTTGTCACCTTAATATTTTTTTTTTTAACTTTTGGTGGGTTTGCTCTTGACTCTATGTAAGTTTTAATATTATGTAAGTTTGTAACGGAATTTCGCCGCCGCCTCCGTAACTGCGGCATTTCCGCAAAACACGCTCGAACTACGCTTCCGTTCCGTTATTAATGTTTGAGGTAATGTGTGATGGTAAACAGCTAAGTAAAATTAAAGTTTGGAGTCGTGTCACAACGATTCGATAAATCATTTTAGAATCACACACTAAAACACTATGTTTCACGCTTGCAACATTTTAAGAAAAAAACTTCGATTGGAACTGTCAGTTTAGTCTACGAAATTAAAAATCACAGATTAGTAGTTTTTGAATTAATTGTATTGCAGTTTTAGTTTATTAAGTATATTTTCATCTGTGTACATTTTTATCTATGTAAAATAAAGAACAATTTTCTAAGATCATTGGGGGTCGGTAAAACGCGAGAATAGTCAATCCCTAAAGATTTAGATATCGATGCATTGAATAATCATTTCAAAGCTTCGTCCAATTTCGATAGGACAGTAAAATTGAATACATTGAATTATCTTTCATCTCTTCCGACTCCCAGTTATGCTACATTTGTTTTTAGTCAATTCACCGCATGTGATGTTAAGAAGAGCATACTATCAATTACTTCCAATGCCTATGAAATGATGTGACTGTATCAGCCGTAAAATGTTACTCCCGGTGCTGTATCCTTCCTGTCATTTGCCACGTTCTTAACTTTGCTGCGTCTAGCGGTTTCCTCCCATTCTCATGGAAAGATGCACAGATAATTCCTTTACCAAAAAAGTCCAATCCCACATCCTTTTCTGAATACCGTCCAATATCTGTCTTACCATTCCTGTCCAAAGCCCTAGAACGGTTAATCCATAATCAAATAAGCACTTTTCTATTCAAAAATAATCTCCTCAATCCCTTCCAGTCTGGCTTCCGTCCTGGTCACAGTACCTCCACAGCTCTTCTCAACATTATGGATGATATTCGGTCAGCTACGGAAAGCAGTAATCTGACGGTCTTGGCATTGCTTGATCTCAGTAATGCTTTTAATACTGTTGATTTCGATGTTTTGCTTGGCATTCTATGCTCTCTTAATATATCTCCAACGGTGGTTCACTGGTTTCGTAGTTACCTGTTCGGGCGCCGGCAACGTATTAACATCGGAAGGAAGTTGTCTTCCCGGTGTAGTACTTCTGCCGGGGTACCACAGGGTGGCGTTTTATCCCCTTTACTTTTCGCAGTTTTCATAAACTCAATCTCGAATGAACTAATTTCATCCTACCATCTTTATGCAGACGATCTGCAATTATACTCGCGAGCTCCACTCGGAAAGCTGTCTGAGGCTATAATTACCATCAATCTTGATCTGGCTCGCATTTGCGATTGGAGCAGGAGGTATGGGCTTAAGGTCAACCCTGTAAAGACGCAGGTAATTGTAGTGGGCAGTTCTAGAATGGCTTCTAGGATCGACTGGACGTGTGTTCCCCAAGTTTTTTTTGAAAATTCAGTTATTCCCTTCAGTAATAAAGTTAGAAGCTTGGGGATACTCATCGACAACAACTTCTCTTGGGCTGCTCAACTGCAAGAAGTCAGCCGCAAGTTGTTTTCATCTGCTGCAGCTTTGAGGAGACTGCATAATTTTCTTCCGACTGCCACTAAGATTGCGCTTGCTCAATCTATTCTTCTTCCCATCCTTGATTATGCTGATGCCAGCTATCTTGACCTTACTCAAGAACAACTCGATAAACTTGAGCGGCTTCAAAATTTTTGTATAAGGTTCATATTTGGTTTGCGCAAATATGACCATGTTGCCGAATTTCGTGTAAAGCTCAAGTGGTTGGCCAATTCGCCTTCGCCGGAATACTCATATTCTCTCTCTTTTGTTTAATG
Source organism: Orthosia gracilis (assembly GCA_947562075.1). Taxonomy (NCBI): domain Eukaryota; kingdom Metazoa; phylum Arthropoda; class Insecta; order Lepidoptera; family Noctuidae; genus Orthosia; species Orthosia gracilis. The sequence continues at coordinate 35,494,784 of OX387266.1, forward strand.
TGCTCTTAACTCCTTCCACCCCTCTTTACCTCAAGAATCGTTTTCAGTTTATCTGCGATTCCCACACGAAATCTCTAAGGTCATCAGATAACTTGCGACTTAAACTGCCAATGCATTCCACAACTTTCATGGATAAATATTTTACTGTCCAGGCTGCTCGTCTGTGGAATGCATTGCTTGACCCAATAAAACGTGCTCAGTCGTTGCCTGTATTTAAAAAACTCATCAAAGAACATTATTTATCGCTGTGATTGTGCTCTTGGTTTTTAGACATAATGTGCTATGAATGTCGTACATCATTTATATCATTTATTTTCATTGCTTATATATCATGTATGTATTTATGTATCTATTATTTAGCATATATATGTATTTGTGTTTCTAGTAAGTATTATTGTATCTATATTGTGTTCGTTGTTAGTATTGTCGCACCACTGACAACCCCATGTCATGTCCAGGTAATCTCTGTCCATTCCAGGTTGCCTGGAACAGATCGCGGAATGCGATAAGGCCGCCCATTGTATGTTTTAGTATTAATTTCCTTTTTTCTTGTTTTTAATGGTGTACAATAAAGTGTATATAAATAAATAAATAATAAAGATCATAATACGATGTTATTAAACAAAAATTTTCTATTACAGGGAATTATGGCCCTGTCTTTTTGCTTAGTTTGTACCAGTTTTACCATTTTTTGTCATATTTGTTTTCATAGAAGCAAGTTGGTACATACCTTAGTTGGGACAACATTGTGTGTCACATTTACATCATATTGCAACAAATTATTGGTTGTGATTTGGGCTTTCGTAATAGCACACTCCTTGTGTTTCGGACCCCTGCACAGTCTCACGTCAGTTATCGTCAAGTTAAATGATCCCTGAAAAAAAGTTGTTGCTATTATAAATATGCAGGCGTTGCTACTACTTTTCGAGTCGATGGACACTGTTTGATGCTTTGGACCCAGTAGGTTGCCACGCTGATAGCGGCGTCAGTGGCATTAATTTGGTCTTGAAAAGTGCAGGTGTATGAGCACTTGGGGCAATCCAGAATAGGAGTTATTTTCTGGACATTACAATCGCTTTGGGTACCGGACGGATTGCGTTGCTTTTGGTCTTGAAAAGGGAAAATGTTTATCGGAACTTGGGGCACACAAGAGGGTGGGTTATGAACTGGACATGATGCATCGCACTCTCATTGAGTACCAGGCGGGATAAATTGCTTAAGGTCTGGTTGAGCGAGATGCAGCAATTGGTTGGAATATGCGTATCTAAAATTGTACAAGCTTGTGAATTCACAACTTTTTTCTCAAAAAATAGATGTGTATTGGGTGTTGTTGATTTTTGATGACCGCATATGCACGCCAGGTTTTTACATGTAAATGGACTAATCCAAAATATCTCTGTTATGGTATAAAAAAGTCATAGTACTTACATAATTTTTGTTTGAAAAAACATTGACAATATTTAAAGCCAGCAGAATAAAACTTGTCTTCTTTAACATTTTGGATTTGCTATAGTGATAACTGAGTTTTGTTATAGTTATGACACAAACCCATTGAAGCGGATATATCCTACGTGAGTTTTGATCCTTTGCCACTGTAGTGCAAAATAATACGCTATAATATCTGTGTTTTTACTAATGCACCCTGAAAAACCATTTAAATGTCTACAAGAAACTAATGCACACAATAAATACATGAATTTATGACCTATGGTAGAAGGCAGAAACTACTAATGCAAACAATTGTTGTAATAACACAAGTAATAATTAGTATAGTTATGTCATAATCATCATATTATCAGCCGAAAGACGCTGCTGGAAATAGGCCTTCACCAAGCGTCGCCACATAGATCGGTCCCGTGCGTCCCGCATGCAGCGGATCCCCGCAACCTTCACCAGGTCATCGGTTCACCTGGTGGGACGCTTTCCAATGCAACGTCTTCCGGTTCGCGGTCGTCACTCCAGAAATTTTCTGCCCCATCGACTATCCGTTCTGCGTGTGCCCTGCCAACTGCCACTTAAGTTTGGTAATTTTTCGGGCTATGTCGGTAACCCTGGTTCTCTTGCGGATCTCTACATTTCTTTTTGGATCACGCAAGGACACTTCAAGCATGGCCCTCTCCATTGCCCTTTGGGTGACTGTAAGCTTTCTGATGAGGCCCATTGTGAGCGATCACGTCTCAGAGCCATAGGTCATAACTGGCAACACACACTGGTCATAGACTTTTGTCTTGAGACACTGTGGTAAGTTGGACGAGAAGATACCGCGCGTGTATAGTTATGTATTAAGTAGTAATTATTCTGAAAAAAATGTATGGAAGAATGATGTAATAAAACAGAGTTGTGGTTTAAAAGAAGATGTTGAGACAAAAAATTAAAAGTGTATGCTTTCATCGTTTAGCCATGTTGAGAAGATAGATAATTGAAAAGCGAATAACTTAAGCAAAGGCAACTTAGTCAAAGGTGATTAAAAACGCCAGGAGTGGACGCCCTAGAAGGAGACACGGATCTCATTGATGATAGAATAGAATAGAATATACTTTATTGTACACCAAGTGAGATGGTGAAGGTCTTCAGAAAAGTCAGGTGCGAAGCACTCATATCATCCGCGTGACTGTATGACCAGATGTATGACCGTAGATAAAGCAAAAGGAATATAGGAGTAATTTCTGGCTAACGCTTATGAGAATAAGGTGTGAGTTTATGATTGTATGTATTCATTTTAGTATGAAAACTATGGTAAGACTCACCACTTAGTAAAATAGGACAGGATTCGGGTGGTAACGTAGAGTTTATGAGTTCCGCATTGAGTTGGTGGCTTAAACATATAGAAATACAAGCCTATTATATTTGTTAAATAGCAGCAATTTTTGTTCTCAATCACACGCTAGGACAACTAACTACAAACGATGCTACGGTTCGATGAGCGTTCAAATATTGAGGAAAATAAGTTTAATTATACTCATCTATTCCGTTCTGGTTCTAGTTTCGTGTTTAATTCTAATTTGGATGTATGTTTTTCAGATAACATTGATCGGATCGCCTACGAGGACAGTCGTACCTGATTGTAAGTGATGACATGGTTGATGATAAAACAGCAATTAGTCCTTGAAGGCAGTCTCCGAATGGGGCGATGCCAATCTGGTCAGGTTCAATGCTGCTAAAACCCAGGCGTGTCTTTTTTCCGCTAAAAGGAGCCAATTCCACCCGGCTCCTACTTTCCGAGGTGTGACCGTGCCGATAACTAACCATCTTGAGGTTCTTGGCATAACGTTGACATCGACACTCAATTTTGGTCCGTTCATTGAGGCAAAAGCTCAGCTGGCTGCCAAAAAATTGGGGATCCTCGCGAAAGTGAGATGGTACTTCACGCCAGAACAGTTGCTAAACTTGTATCAAGCGCAAGTTCGATCATGCATGGAGTAATGCTCTCATCTCTGGGACGGATCTGCCAAGTACCAGCTGGATGCACTTGAGTCGATCGAAAGACGGGCCAAGAGGCTCATCGGCAATGAAGTACTGGTTGAATCTAGACTCCAGAACCTCGAACATCGGCGCCGAGTTGCCAACCTGTCGGTTTTTATCGGTTACATTTCGGGGAGTGTGCGTTGGAATTGCATGAACTAATTACTCCTAGCCCGTTCCATCTTCGGACTACAAGACTTACGGCGATGCGTCATCGGTACATGGTGGACATCCCACTTATACGCACCATACGTTTTGGGAATACTTTTATCATGCGTACAGCAAAGGAGTGGAATTCTCTGCCGGAGTCTGTATTTCCTGATTCTCGTAGCTACAACCTGGGAGTCTTCAAGTCAAGAGTGAATAGGTTTCTTCTAGGCAAGCGTGCTTCATCGTCGACCACATCATCGCTTACCATTAGGTGAGATAGTGGTCAAGCGCAAGCCTATCATCAATAAAAAAAAAAACCTATTCACAGTTTACTTAAAAAATAAGTATACAGGTAACAATTAAAAACCTATGGTTATTGACAATACATTTTCAATTGCTTGGGTTAAGTCGTAGAAATTTGATGAAATGCCAGTACTGCTGTGGTATCGTCAGTAGCTGAAACAATATTGTATAGAGGTAAAGGATCAAAGGTGGCTATGGTGATACTATACGTTACGCAAACATGGCACATCTTTGCCCTTTCAGCGGGTGAAAATACTGACGATTACAATAAATTTTTACTATGAGACTAACCCTTAAAGAGGAGTGAGAGTAGTGGTGGCCCAGCGGTAAAAGCCGAAACTTACGTAGATCGTGGGTTCCAGCCCAGGCAGGCACTTTACTTTGTATAAATTATTTCATTACTACTGCTCTCAAAACGGTGAAAGAAAACATCGTCAAGAAAATGTCACGTCCTAGAATCAAAAAATTCAACGACATGGGTCCACACTGGGCCCGCGTGGTGGATTGAGGCCCATTTCCTCTCTCACAGAGAGGAGGCCTGTGTCCCAGAAAAGGGATAAATAAAATAAAGGCTGAATTCTTTCTAATTGTTTTTTTTTTCAATACACCAGTATCCTTGTAGACTACAGGCACAGATAATATAATACTAGCATAATCTGTATGCTTGTATGTCTCATTCCATACAAAGAAACCGTGCCGACGTAACTGCGTTTTTCGTCTGATTAAGATGATTATTTTTATAAGTACATCGATCGTGTTCGGTTCCGTTCCACGGCTATAGATAGTGTTGGCAGCGACTTGCAAGTAAAAGGGTTTTCTCGGTGCGTGACTATTTTTTATTAAATACAGTGACGATTTGTTTTACAGTATTTTCTTGCAAGTTTTACAGTTTCATTGTACCAACATATGAATTAAGAGCCCAATATGTCATAACTTTTTGCTAAGGAGAGTAGATTAAAAAGAAACATATACTTTTTATTATCAATTCTAGAAAATGTTTATTTTACACACAAATCAATAACGGATCGATGAATATCGCGCCATCTAGTGACATTTATATGAACCGAATTTTCTTTGTTAGCACTGGGTCCCCGTGCTACAGAGCAGTTTGTCGGCAGAGACCAGCGCCTGCTTTCAGGAAATTGCTCATAATAAGTTGATTGCGATTCTGCGATAATTTGCAGTGATACGAAGTAGAAAGAGTACTGAAATGACACTATAATGATATATAGGTATGTATTTCATTTTCATGGAATTGTTAGTATATTGTGCGTGGGGCTAAGATTGATTCTAGGCTTATAGCCAGTTCAGGACAAACCCCTTTACAGTCTCATCATGGATGTACCTTCATAGGCATTGCACAGAGGGGGTTCCGGGATGAGCTTCTATGAGGTAACTGAGTCCTTTCTTCTTTTTTAGTGAGGCAAAATCCCACACTGTCTGCTCTTTTTCCCCAAAAGTTCAGGCACCTTTTGAAGGTTTTCCACCAAATAAAAGTTTCGCCGGTAGAAGTAGCAGGCCCAATTAAAGTGTAAGTATGATCAGTCCGTGGATGCCCATCCTTAACATACCGCGAGCCCTGGATCCCAAATAAATAGTTTAATTCACATTGATGCGGTTTTCGTCACTTTATTGCCATTAAAATAATTTTGATAAATAATTAAATAATATAATCTCATAGGGATTGTTTGAAATAAGAACTTTGCGAATTAAAAAAAAAGAGAACGATCAACATTTTTCAAAGTCTAGATTTTTGCACTAAGTAAAATCAATAAAACTAGAAAAAAAATTGCACTAAGTAAAAATAATAAAACAAGACAAATATTGTGAAACATTTTATGAGTAATCGGTAAACAACAAGACCAAAATTTACAAAAAGTACGTTATCTCCGTTTAGCATTTATTTTATATACCGTACCTAACCACATACCAACATAATTATATTTATGAGCATATTTAACTTTTTTTCAAATAATTTTTACACAGTTTTTATTTTCAGCTATATTCGGGGTGACAAAACTATAACTGATTTAGTGCATAAAAAATTACAATATTTACAGTAAATTTCTGATTTAAACGTATGTGTCCCATACAGATACATTCCACCGTAATATTTATGAAAAATATCTTCGACATTCATACTGAATTTGTAGTGGCCCTGAAAATTTTATAAGACATTAATAAAGTATCTCTGTACCAAAGTTCAACAAAATCTGTGAACTGGTTTAAACAAAAAACTGTGCACCAAATCATGCAACCAGGGTGATCTATGATTCTCGGTGAATGCTAACGCGTACCCGTTTGTCCCAACATAAGTGGCACAGGAGGACACCGTGGAGTTTTAGTGGGTTGGCGTCCCATATATCTGCACTATCTCTCCGTGCTGGTGCAGTATGCATGAGCATAAACCCAGCAAAAAAAAAAATAGGGTGATCTATGATAATGCCGTGCCTAAGTTTTGGGCCAAACAAATTTAAACCACTATCGACTGTCATGCCAGTGACACGCAGAAAAAGAACGTTAATAAAAATAAACAGGTAGATAGACAGAATTACTTTTGCTTCTGTAATATTGGTATGGATTATGGGACTGTGCCGTCCCTTCTTTTTTTGTGGTGGAAATCATGCAATGATTTATCCCACTCTGGGTGTAGTGGGAAGTGTCAGACTTATACTAACTAAAACCCACACACCTGTGTTCCTTCAATTGCTTGTGCCAGGGCCGCGGTAAATCTCCTTAAATTTAGCTGCGACCACTGCAGGGCCAAACCCTAATTTCTCCCTTTCCACTGATCGATCTGTCTTCTGTGATTTTGACTTGTATTCAGTAATGTCTAATACTATCGTTCACGATTTTAGATTTAGTATAATAGGCATGCCGATTTCTATAAATGCTTTTTATTTTATTATTTCTAATATTATAACTTTAAGTTGTAGTAAATAAATAAATTACTTTTGATATAACACATCGATTGGTAGCATTGAAAAGGGCCTGAAAAAGCGGCTTCAGGAACAAATTGTTGCAAACCTTATTGAACTGCATTCGTAAAGTTTGATTGTGTTCTGTCGCAAAGGACATCACCTTGACCTGAAAATATTATAAGGGTTATTTTACAAAGACACAATTTCTGCTAGCAATCGTCTTACCCGTAGTTATCATGTTATTCATGCCCTACCCAATTACCGGGTTATTGAAATGAGGTAGACAGTCGCTGACACCACTTCCGAAACTAAAGTAATTTTGAAATTTTTAGAATTTTCCTAATAAGTTCATATGATTAAATGACGGAGTTTTTTTCGTAGCAAACATAAAAAATACAACCGAATTGATATCCTCCTCGTTTTTTTTTAAGTTGGTTACAAGGATTGGTATTCAGCCGCATCCGGCTAGACTGGGTGCCATCCCAACATAGTTGGGAAAAGACTATGTAGTTTCCTTTTTTTAGATTGAATTTATATGTATTACTGGGGCCCATCGCACTTTAAGTTTTCCGATTTTCCATTAAGGCGTATATATTTCCCAATATTAACACAGTACTGGCTGTGCGCCAGAATATCAATATTGGACGTCCCTTTGGACAGTTTTGTTTGAAAAATATGTTTTGATTTACATATCCTATATAGGTTAAGAAGAAATTCTAACGCTCAATTTTTCTGTGTTAAAATATATATAAACATCCATGTCGTTTTGGAGGAGTATGCAAAAGAAGCGAAATATATTCTGTTGTTAATTTTGTTTTTAAAGTAAAAGTACAAACAAACCATGTTTCACAAACAATGTACATGAATCACTAATAAATAGATATATATTATTTTCAAAAATTTTAACCTAGCCGTTACTAAGGAGTTTGATTTATTGGAAAGTAACGAAAGCGGAGTAAGGGCTCGGTAAAGAACTCGACCTAATATAGTATGGGAACGAAAAGTAAACGTATAATATACGATTAAACGTATTTTGGCCGAAGGGTGTTATGTACCGCCGGTTTCGTGGCCAGCTACGTGACACCAGTCAGCGAAACACGACGCCGACACTTCGTGTACCTTAGCATTAGTTTTTTGATATTTATGTTATATATTTATAGTATTTTTAAGTTGTTTATATGAATATAGTATTGTATATGTTGATATGGGCCTTGATGCCTGAAATAAATGGATAAATAAATAAATAAATAAATAAATAATTATTATGAGATGGAAAACCGTACTTTCTCCAATGCAGCATTTGCAATAACGTCCAACTCCATAGAAATTGTACTTATATTTACTATATTTATTGAACCAATTCCGCAATCCTTAATTTTTGGTCCTTTACACACGTCAAAACTTTTCACTGACAGATTGAATGGACCCTGAAAACAAGCTTTTGTATTTAAAACATGTTTTATCAAGTTTTCAAATAAATCGAATACTGGGAAGTGGATTAAATCTAACTTGCAAGATTTGATTACAGAGACCGGGACAATCCCACCGCCCTATTCCCAAACCACTACAACTCCTGAAAGCCGGAATCAACAGTGGTGACCACCAGAAAAGCGCCGAGGCAATGAAGCTCGATGAAGGCCCGGAGAATGAATTTAACTGTCTTGGATCCCGCAAAGAAAATAATCAGAACATAATGAAGGAGTAATAGGAAAACAAAAACATAGTTACTACTTCCCTCCTTATCAAGTAGAAGCCAGAACAAACAAGGCCAATAAGCATAAAGGGTCGTTTACATCTGGGATATGCCCAGTTGCCTAGCACCGTGCATAAAAATATTTATTTATATCATTGTTAGCTTTTATATTTGATTCCAATAATAGATATGGCAAAAACGCATGAACGCACAGAAATTTGTTCTAGTTTCCACAAGTTCCGTATAATAAAAAACTCCGGATGCAGCCTGTACATTATCCAACATAATAATTATTAGACCAACATAATAATAGGTAAACATCGGGACAGGTGAAACTCACAATAAAAGCTCGTAAAATGAGGGAGTTCTGAGGTAAAAAAAAAAACATTTAAAGAAATACAACTGAATTGAGAACCTCCTCCTTTTTTTGCAGCCGGTTAAAAATATATAAAGTAAATCATAAGGGGAAATGGTACTCCTCATTTTAACGTGTACTTTTTCTAACAAAGTTAAGTAGTTTATTTACATTAATATTATTTTCAATTGTTAAAAAATACTTACATATTTATTTGCTGTATCTGTTACTACGAAAACATAAGAAAATGTTATGAAAATATAACATAAATTGTTCATGATGGAAACTTAATAATATTTGATCTGATGAACTAAAATATATACGTATAGTATAGGTCAAGAGACAATGCACATTGTGATTACGATCATTATTTATATTTTGCAGGAAAATAACAATTTAATGTATCGCAATTTAATGAAAACGCGTAAAAGCCCAATTATTTAAATATAAGGCCAAGTATTGACAGTTTTCCTTTGTTTCGGACTATCATCATCATCATTTCGCCTGAAAGACGCCGTCTGCTAAGGCCTCCTCAAGCATCGCTACATCGGCCGTTGGTTCTCGCCAGAAATATTCTTGACGCAACTTTATTAATCAAGTAATCTCCGAATAGTATCTGCTGGCTGTCGACGTCATGGTACTCTCTTTCTTCTCCTAAGATTGTTTGTCCGAAAATCATTATCAAAAAACACGTTTGCTATAAACTTCAGTAACCATAACGTTCAAAATTCCGAAATTTTGTTTAACATAATTATCTTTATTTCTAAAAGTATTCTGTCATAATATCGAGTACTATAATAATTGAATCTCCTAATTATACATGACCTAAAGTCATATGTCCTTAGTATTGTGTTAAATAATGTGAATAATTCCGAATGTTCATTTATAATAAGGTTTTTCACTTGTGAAGAAAAAATATTGCCCACTCGTATCTATGTAACGCCTGAGAGAAGTTCATAGCAAAAGCTTTGTTATACAAATTTGTTCTAAACAATGATCTTCTAGTAAACAGATACGTTATACACTTACAAAACAACCCAAAAAAGTGTTCCGCCCAGCAGCGGCAGCACACATACACGCTTTTCATTCATCTGACATTTCACTACAAGACGAAAAGGATGGCTTGATAAAACCAACAAGAAAAAAAGATACAGCTAGTGTTTGTCACTTGCGTGTGAATGTAAACAAACATTATTCTGACCACCAATGTTTTTTTCTTTTTCTAACCTCCAAATATCATAATATTAGGAAAACAAAATAAAAAAAATAGTGAGGTGTATTGCGTACTTACATATGTTATGAGATCCTTTCTGTTTTATCTACTTTGGTATCATAATTGGTACACTTTCTAAATACACACGACGGATTTTTTTTAATTTTGTTTTTTTTCAACAAACCGTATAGCTCTTCGCCATGCGTGACATAGACAAAAGACTATACGTCCCAATTAGGACGTATTCGAGTCTTCACAATGCGCGCGCTCATAACATATCTGGTTACTAGAATATTATTGGTTCTAAGAATATTATTATTATAAATAAACATTATGTAATTTGAAATTAGGACTTATAACTTTTGTTGAAAACGGTTTTATTATTAACGGTTATATTATTGATTATACAAACGAATTTAAGACATATTATATTTAGGGATTTCAATTCTATGGCATGTGATATTACGTGATATAAAGTTCGGGTAAGTTATCATTCGGACAAATGACGATTAGGACAAAAAAGTTATGGCACTTTAAATTATAGATAAAAAGTTAGGTGACACAATAAAGAACCCTACATCATTTCTGTACACTAACTTCTTCAAAACTACGCAACGTATTTTGATACCATTTTTACTAATAAAAAGATAGATAAACGAGGCAGGTTTTTGTGTATAATTTGTCCCGCGCAAGGCCGGGGCGGGTCACTAGTATGAAGAATAAATCGAAGATGTCAGTGTGCTACACTAGAAAATAACCTTATTCATATTAATAAATACCCACTGCTTCGTACATATTTATGAGCCGTCAAGTCGATTCTACTTGCACTGCCTTGAGAACATTATCATGAAGTGCAAAACTGTCCTAAAAATTATTCTACCTCGTATGAAAGAAGTAACTCCATGTTATGCCACGTCAGTGGCAACAAAACCAGTTTAAAATGGCCTCGCAATATACTGAAATTCCGTCCTATGGCCTAGTACGGAATTTCAATATATTGCGAGGCAACCACCTGACTGAGGCTCTGAAACAGATCAAAGCTGTGTATTTGTTCTGGATGGGACAGGCCCACGCAGGTCTTCCAGGGAATGAGTGTTCGGACGAGCTGGCGAAGGAAGCATCATTGTCGTCACGGAGGAAGCCGGACTACGACCAGTGTCCGATTTCATTCATCAGAAATCAGATCCGTTTGGGATCGCTAGATGAACGGAATCGGAGATATGTGTCTGACGAGAAAATGTTTGCCTCGGTGACGAAAATGTTTCTTCCCGATGCCATCGCGGCATTCCGCATTATAAGACAGGTGCGGCCAACCGGCGTGCTTACTCAGGTCCTGACGGGGCACGGTGGGTTCTCCTCATACTTGAATCGTTTCAAGTGTAAGGAGAACCCATCGTGCATCTGCGATCCCGATGTGAGTGAGACAGTTCCACTACACATATTACTAAGCTGTCCTGCGCACCTGGAACAGGAAATTGAAATGGAATTAAAAGAATGTAACATTGCGGAAATAATGAGCGGTAAAAACAGAGAGAAATTTCTAAAATATTGTGTTAAAGTAGCAGAATCTGTAATAAATAGAAACAAAACGGAGGTATAAATCTATGTTTCATAGATATAAGTGTATATTATATGTAAACATAGAAAAGTAAGTAGAAGTAAGATACATATATTGAAGAAAATAAATAACGTTGTAAATAAGATATAAGTATTAGTAGATAGAACATGTAAATATAAAACTGTAATAGATTAAGAAAGAAATAATAATAGAAACCACTGAAGTAATTATTTTCCCTAACTTTAGAAACAATTAAGAAATAAAGTAGAGACTAGGTAGTAGGTAAAATGGGAGTCCCACCCATTGGACTGGCAGGAGAAGAATGATAGAAAGATATAGAATGAGGAATAGAAGTACGAGAGGCATAAAAGCGAGAACTGGTATGAATGAGAATAGATTTGAATAGGCGTCAATTATGTTGACGAAGCAAGACCAGAAAAAAAAAATATATAGCGAGCCCAGCTTAAACTGGATTTGTTACCACTGACGTTGCATAACGTTCAAAGTTGAACTGTAACCACTGATGTGTGGCCTACTGTACTTGTTCATTTCAATGATAGTGCATGACCATGACGAATAATTTTTTGTTGGAAACTTTTTATACCATATTTTTTTTGCAAAATGAACATAGTATTCAACTGTCAAATAATGTCAGCGGTGAATTACTTGTCAATTATGTACTTATTATGAAAAGGCACAATTTTGGAATATACCTTTATAAATTAATTGCATATATTTCGACGAAAATGATTAAATAGTTCACGTATAAATACAGATAAATGGTATATGAATATATTGAAGTTATTATGCAAATAGCCAGTATAGGTTTAGTGATCGCGGCAGCTGGGTTGTGGGCTGGAGCGGGAGTGCGTACGAGACCGAGGCATAGAGATGAACAGACTTTGATAGGAGGAGCAATATGGAGCCAGATAATAATACCCATTGGTCTCCTGATATCCAAGGTAGTAGAAGAAACCATTGATCTGTTTGTTGAAGGATATTATCTGGTAACTGGAATATTGCTTTTATGGATAACTGGGATTGTTCTGGTAAGTGTTTTTTCAAGACTGTGGCCCATAAGTCCACTTGAAGATAGTTTAATTAAATAATGACCATTTATTTCTAAAAGACTGGTTACAGTGATTCTGGATTAGCTGTTGGGTTGTTTCTCTCTAGAACTGTTATTGATGTGATTTACTATGATTATCCTTTCTACTTTTTTGAATATATCTTATCGTACTTCCTGTTCTACCCTACTATTATATAAATGATAAAGTCATAAATATCAGCTTCTAATCGGCATTTAACAGTTTCCGCTGCCGATTATTTTTTAAACATCATCAAAATATTTTTATTTATGAGAACGACAAAAAATTATAATTATTAAATATTCACCTTTTTCTGTTAATTAAGCTATTCTTCAAATCGATGTTCTTAACTTAAACACTTAACCGTCTTATTAATAAACGTGGACTAAGGTTAGATTAACTTTATTCTGAGCATTAGCTTGGTACTAACAAATTGCCGTATTAAGGGCCTACATACGCTTTAGCGCCGTAAAATAGTAACTTTCTAAAGCATACTCCTTCTCTTCCTTCTTTTTAGCTAGGTTAAAAGGTTTGAAAAAATATATATTGTTGTTTCATGTACCTACATAATTTTTTAAACAAGGTGTTTTCGTATAACAAACAGTTTTGCTTTAAAAAAATAATTAGCAACACGGTATTTTTCGCAACTTTTGGATACTTCTCCAAAACGACTTGGATGTTTAAAAATATTTTTACACAAAAAAATTGATGGCCGGAATTCCCTCATAACTGACATAGCATATGTAAATCAAATAGGTAAAATTTACAAACAAAACTGTTCAAAAGTAGGTTCAATATTGATATTTTGGCATCGAGCGGGCGCACCGCCAGTACTGCGTTTACATTGGATCGTATATATTGCCTTAATAAACACAATAAGGAGGCATTATACTAATCTGATTCTAGTATTGGACTTACAGTTACACCATGGTACTAGGTAGTTTAAGGTCGGATTAAAGTTGGAATAAGAGTGTATCCATGGCAACTACAACTATAACGTTTGATTGACATTTTGTTCGTTGTGATAAGATGATGATTTTTTTTTGTTTAAAATAAATATATTGTACTAGCTTTTACCTGCGGCTTCGCTCGCAGTGAAGCCATTCATTTTTTTTATGAAAAGTATCCTATGTTACTTCTAATACCTCCAAGAATATATGGACAAAGTTTCGTGATCGGTTCAGTAGTTTTTGCGTGAAAGCGTTACAAACAAACTTACATTCACATTTATAATATTAAGTATGATTAATATTCTCAATCATTCCATATTTATGGTTTATCCCTAATTCTTCTAGTAATATAACAAAATAACACAGCTTAAGACTAGACAGGAAACACTATTTCAGGAATTGACATTAAGGAGATGTAGTTAATACTTAGGTATTTTATTAACATAAGTATGAGGGATACACTCATCATCAGATCTATCAAAGCACTACGAATATTAAATACCAGCTGTTGTCCGCGACTTCGTCTGGGTAGCATTAGTACTTCTAAAAGCCTATTTTTAATGTCGCGAATTAATATTGTAGGTGTGTGGGCCGCCTTACTTGTGAAATTATTAGTACACCATACAAATTTCCACCTCCCTTGCCACCCCATAAGGATGGTTTCCGGGATAAAAACTATCCTATGTCCTTCCCAGGGTCTCAAACTAACTCCATTGAGGTAATTATGTAGTACATATTAACTCAATGACTAACTCCATCCAGAATCGGTTCAGCGGTTTAAACGTGAAAAGGTAACAGACAGACAGAGCTACTTTCGCATTTATAATATCTTATTACATGCAATTTAAGTTGTAATTGTAGTGATAAATTTAAAATTGCCTCCTTCACTTTCATAACTGTATGACAGATGTCACGTTGGCCGTTTTCGCCCACTTTTTTTCAGTTGGTACCAGCCCTTGTCACTCCACCTAGCTTGAAGGAGTCATACTGTTTGTTTACCGATTCGTGGAATTCACTCACTCACACACACGCTTAAGTATGTATATATCTATTATGTACTCGTAATTTGTTGTAGATAGTGCACGAGACGAAACGCTACAAAAGAAGGAAACGAAGGGAAGAGTTGCGGCGGGCAATGCACGTATCATTTACGGGATCGGAGACGGCGGTGGCCAGCTCAAAACCACAAACATCACGATGGACAATTTTTTTTAACAAAGCTCAGGATCGAAGTGAACCGGGTGAAAAATATCCTTACGATAAAGAATACTACGCTGTAGGCATACTATGTGTCGTTGCTGGTACAGTGAAGGGGGCTGAATTTATTATATTTGTGATTTTAGATAGAGCAATATTAACTTAGAACAGTAATTTTTTCTGTAGCTAATAAATCCTGTTAGAAATAGCCAGGCATAACAATATGATTATATATGTTGCGTAACAATATAATCCATTTAGTAAAAAGTGTTTTTTTTTTGGTTGGTATTTTTTTTGTTCATGATGACGAGCTCATCATGAACAAGAAAAATAACTCAAGTGTTAACTCTCTCTAAGCCACGCTACGCAACGCGGCTGACTATTCGTTTTAAGTTCATAATGATAAGAAATTTTGTTAAGGAACTGACTCAAAGCGTTTTTTTGTGTAACTTTAACTTACTATAATTTAAAAAAAACCGCTGATGCGGCGACTGATGTTAATTTTATTGATTATTGAACGTTTGAAATTTATTCGGTATAAAATTCTTGGAAATAATTCCACGGTACCTCCTGTACTATAAGTAGGAGTATCATGTAATCAGCTGCTCTCCGGCTTAGCAAAATCAGCCTATGTTCTCCGACTACTGGGGCACAGGAGTCTTCTCTCTCTCTAAGAGGGGGCAGGCCGCCACTACGTGGGTTTGCGGATTTGGCTGATCACCGGGCTTAGGTTATCTTTGCTTGATGTAAATTTAACAGTGAGAAGTACATGGAAACACAAGCAAGTTTAAATCGAAGATTTTTTGCATTTCCTGGGAAGAACACATAGATGGATGGCGTTTGTGAGGAATTCAATTCAATATAATGAAGAGAACTATAGCGTGTTGGTTAATAGGGCGAATGAAAGTCATGTGATGTCATTTTATTTACAACTAGTTGTCCCACGCGGCTTCGCTCCCGTCTATTGGCTACCTACCTACCCATTTACCCTATCTACCCTACCCTACCTATACTACATACATGATTGTTTGCGTATCTTAACTGCTTACGCAGTGCACGCAACGGAAGCTCTCAAAAAGGAATATTTTTTGCCCGTTTTTGCAACATTTTTAATTTGTGCTCCGCTCCTATTGGTCTTAGCGTGATGTTATATAGCCTATTGCCTTCCTCGATGAATGTTCTATCCACACAAAAAGATTTTTCAATACCAACCAGTAGTTCTTGAGATTAGCGCGTTCAAATAAACAAAGAATCTCTTCAGCTTTATAATATTAGTATAGATAACGAATTAAAAAAGAAACAACCCCGAGTAGCTTGGGACAAGGACAAGAAGATTTATTCATTTATTTAAAACTATTCAGTACAAAAATATCAGTGCTGCCCGCTGTTGTACAAATAAATCCAAAAAATATATAAAAATAGTGTTGTACAAGCAAATCCTGTATCACAATAGCCCCACTTTTCAATATACAGATATAACATAACATTCAAGAAATGTTATTAATAACATATCTCTATTAATAACTAACTATTATGTTTTGCGTATGTGGAATTAGTCCATGTATGCAATGAATGATCGTATTTATGATTCACATGCCACTATTGTTTACTATACAAAACGTGTTAAGACAACATTAGACATAGTTTACTCAGTATAATTGTAGAGTTAGTGCGTAGTGAATGCTATAAGATCTTTGTATAGCATTTTTTTCTTATAATCTACAGGCTCGCGTTTGACCACTATCTCGCCTGATGTTAAGCGATGATGTGGTCTTCGGTGAAGGACGCTTGCCTAGAAGAAACCTATTCACTCTTGACTTAAAGACTCCAAGGTTGCCAAATAATGAGTGCATTTGTTGAATTTGTAATAAATCTATGCTCTTGGTAAAATAACATATTATTATGTTTAGATTTTGTTCTTACTTGTTCCTTGTAGTCGATAGTTTGACAACTATGTAGTTTTTATAAGGATTGTATTTGGCGCATCAGTAACCTACCAAATAATAATAACTTCAAAAGATCAATCTCGATACATCACAATTTAGGTGCCAAATTGCCGGCGACATGCGACTGATGATGGGACAAGTTGCTTCCTCTTCACAGACAGGACTGGTGTCACCTTCTTCAAAATCGGGCGGCATAGAAATAGTATAAGAAAGAGGCTTGCAGTTGAACAATATCTCAAGCTCAAAATAAAATTTGAATATAGTATAGCGATAGCTATGGATAACATCGCTTCAGATCGCAGTGTGATCTCACCTTTAATAGTAATGAGCTATATAAAGTATTAATTGTAGCTAGAATACCTATTATACTACTGCAATGAAGTGCTGCTAACAGTTAATGTTTAACTGTCATGTGTGAAGCAAATAGAGATCTATACATAAAGCAAAGATGGCTTTTGGATTGTAAGTGTGTAGGAAATAAATTCTTATAATATATAAATTATATAATCATTTGTAGTGTTGATATTTTGTAAAAAATACTCACTCAAATGAAAAATATTATTTTATTGAGTATTTTTTTTTTAATTTAATGCTTGGATATTAATTTAATTCGCGCTCAAGTAATTGATCTTTTTTAACTTCTGTTTAAAAGGTATTTTTTTATTAAATTCGTTGTGAGTTTTAATTTTGAGAAAAAAAATACTTGTATAGTAAATTCGGAGTACTTTTTTATTTAATCCATATAGTTAAGTTTTCATGTGTTTTCCACAAAGATTTAAACGTGAAAAAGTGCGTGATTAATTGAATAACTCATGCATTTCGTACTATATGATTTGTGAATGCTTTGTATATCTAGAAACTCATGGTTTTTCATGGGTTGACTAGATTTACGACTTAGGCTTATGGGACTTTATGTCGGCCTTTTATTTCTACACAATTTCATATTTAATAGATATATAGTTCTAAATAGGGAGGTCCAAAACTCCGCGGCATATTTGCCTTAAAATACATCTTCTTGGAAAATTTTCGGCGATCTTTTGGATGTACCTTCGTCGTGGCCACAGTTTCACCCGTCTGAAAAGTGTTTTTGTATCCCAAGGGAACATAACACCGCGGATAAAAGTAACCTATGTGCTATTCTAGACGATAATCTATCTCTGTGCCAATTCCATCCAATTCCGTTCAGCCGTTCTGGCTGCTTGAATAACAAACATCCATCAATCCATCTATCTATCCATACAAACGTTCGCATTTATAATATGACTAGCTTCCGCCAGCGGCTTCGTCCGAATGAAAAGTGTTTTATCATTCCAAGAGGACATTATACTGGGCTAAAAAGTAGCCTATGTGCTATTTCAGATTATAATCTAACTCTGTGCCAAATATCATCCAGATCCGTTCAGCTGTTCTGTCGTGATTAGTATCAAACATATATCCACACATCCATCCCAACGTTAACATTTATAATATTTAGTAAGAAGTTAAACAGTTAAGCTTATACTTATAAAAATCAAAATGTTTTATTTCAGCTAAACCATTTAAAGGTACTTTGAATAGTCAAAAAACAAAAAAATAATAATATAAATTCGAAAATATGCAGATATTTTTTTTAATTAAATTATTTGTTATAGTATAATTGTGACTGGGCTTTTGGCTTTTGGCGCATATTGGACGACAAAATATTTGATGAGCATGCCGGACCCAACCTACCCAGCAACTACTCCAGCTACAACCACCGACGTTCCTCTCATCTAACCAAGACACCCAACAAGTTGGCAACTTCAACACTACTGAAAGGAATAACGTACAAATTGCACAGCTATCGAGAACATCTGCTATTTTGTACTATAGACATTTGTTTAAATAAATACTATTATGTGATGTATTTTTTTGGTGTTCTATTATTAAATTATAACTAGATACCTATGTTGATTTTGGGATAGGGACCATCGGGTCAAGAATTTGTAGAAGACGTGCAACCCCTTGCATGCTTTGCAAGATGCCCCGATTCCAGAAGTCAACTCGACTGTCGTCCTACTCATTCAATTTCTTTGTTCAGTCTATTTATCTGTGGAGTTATTTTTCTGTATTTATTGTATATAGTTATATGTGTAGGTTTCTTTTAACTAAAACAAATATATACATGTTATCATTTTATTTTCAAATTGCACCTGGCTGTTGTCTCTGCGTTACCCAAAGGTTGATTATATAATATAATATTTTTATTGAAAAAAGAGCAAATACATTTCACACTTATCATAATATTACGTTAAAAGATGAGTAGGTACTTATAGTATGATTATACATTACAAGGCAAACATTACATTATATCAATAAGGTAATTGTTAGAAAATGCTTATAAATATACAAATACCTTTATTTTAAACTTGCTTTTGCCAGTCGCTTCTCTCACGCGAAAGTCATAAATTATCCAACAGGGACGTACTTACTACAGGAAAAAAAAAAAATATCCTAAAGTAATATGGTCTACCTATGTTCCAAATTTCAATTAAATTTGTTCAGTCGTTGAAGGGTGGTTGATGCACAAACATACACATTTTCACATTTATATAGCTTTGTTAAACTTGGGTATAGATGATTGGAAGTCGTGTAGGATGAAATCAGACACCAGTTGACTTTTGCCAGGTGCAGGTACACTTGCATGCAGCCAAATATGTGTATCCATAATAAATGATTTTATTTCTGTAATTTGGTTTGTACAAACACTTATAACACAATACATGTGTATCCATCCTAATAGGTAGCAGAAAGTTTCTCACGGATCAGGTACTGTTCACCGAACAACTATCATTGTCCAATTCAAAAAAAGTAAAGGCTTTTTTACAATGCTGCAAGAAGTCAGATATAGGACTAATTAATTTTACCCTTCTTACATCCGCGCTTAATTTTGTTACACCTATACCCGCGCACAGTCTCAATCAAGAATACATATTGTGAGAAGATGTTTGGTCAAACTAGGGATTTTCCTGAATAAGATAAATTCACTTTATCAATAATTTACAGCAAGACTATTTTGTATCAGTCTCTGAAAAATTGCGAGATACAAAATGCATGCAAAAATATTTTTTCCTTTAAAGGAAATATAACTAGATGTAGAACTATAAACACTCAAAAAAAGTCCAGTTAGGCAGTGCAGGAATTAAGACATGGAATATGTGTGATCTTAGATATACCTATTATCGACATATAATATTACCCGCCAAGGTCTCTCGACATTACACTTTTTGACAAAATTTGCGTATGACAATGCATATCTTAAGCATGCGCTCATGAGCTGCCATCCCAGCGCCGAAATGTCAAATATAACCGAATTTACCCTATAAATCAAAGCACAGCCAGAGTATCTTAATTGGAAGCTGGTACTTCCTTGGACCTTTACGAAGAGTTCTCAATTCTCCTGCTTATCTGATATTGCTGTGAGAATTTTCAATGTCAGTAAAGTCATGCCCTTACTTGCGCTATGGCATTGTGGTAAAATAATCTGTTTTTGTTCATTCGAACTTTTATACAAGCGTTCTAGAGGTTAGATCAGCAGTCACTTAATGTAAAATATTGGTATTCTGCTGCTCTCGTAGTGACTGGAAGCCGACCGCATAGAGTTGGGAAACGGCTCAACAGATTGCTATTGAAAGAGGAGTTCGTTCTAAAGACTTCTGGATCCGAGGGAATTTATTATACTGTACAAATGGCTTTCGGATTGTAAGTGATTGTTTATGTACTTCTGTTATTGCAAAGGTGCTCTCTCACCTGGAGCGTTCGCCTGTAATGTAAAATTTCAAATTAAATTTTGAGCATTCCATTACAATACTGCTTCTCTAACTGTCAAGCATTCGCCTTTAATGTAACATTAAATTCAATTTTGAGCATTTAATTGATTCCACAACGTTTACAAATGGTGTGCATTGATGTCAAGTTTGATCAAAATATTACACATTGTATCATCAAGTTGCGCACTGTAATGCTCGGTTCTCTTCCCTCACCAATGTAATGCTCGAATCTGTAGCATTACAGGTTGCACATTATAATGCTCGATACTCCCCCTTACTGATCGAATGCTCTACTCTGTAACTTTCTCGCACCTTTAGATGTAAAGGCAAAATGTATGAATTCCATCGCACGTTTCTGTCTCCGGTAGTGGGCAATTTTTCACACCTTTTTACCCAACTAGGGCGAAGCCAAAAGGAGGTTATGGTTTAAATCAAATAAAATTCAAAACATTTATTTGCCAGAATGTAGGTGTAAATAATATCGTGGGATGAAAAGGTGGCCATACATTCTGCCCAAACAGTAGCATGCAAAATTATATTAAATTAAAAGAAGCAAAATAAATGAAAATAAGTACAATCAATAGTGCAAAAAATCATTTTCACAAAAAATTAACCCAATTCAAAAACAAAACACTAGAAACTGCAAAATAACCATAATTTCGGCAGTCGGTGTCTTTCGTGCCTTACTGTGCTTAATGTCCTACGTCCCCTGGATGGGGCAAAGGGCGTCCACAGTAGTCCTCCATCGCGATCGGTCCTAAGCTTCACGCTTCACCTCGCTCCACGTCATACCGATGCTCGTCGCTTCCGCCAACACGGTGCGACGCCAGGTTTGACGGGGACGGCCACGCTTTCTTTTGCCTTGGGGATTCCAATACAGCGCTTGCTTCGGTATAAAATCAGAATCCCTTCGCAGCGTGTGGCCAATCCAACTCCACTTGCGACGCTTGATCTGGCGGTCGATCGGTCTCTCGTGGCATTGTTCCAACAGCTCTACGTTGGTGATGGTCTCGGGCCATTATATTTCGATTATGTGACGAAGACAGTGGTTGACGTTGTCTTGGATCTGGCGTGAGATGTCTTTTGTGACCTTCCATGTTTCGCACCTTTAAGCAGCACGGATTTGACATTTGACCCAAAGATTTTGGGTCAAATGGTGTCTTTCGTACCTCATGTTTATTATCGTTTTGCGAAACCGACTTCCGAAACGAAATTTATTTTGTACTTTTTAGTGTTTTGTTTTTGAAGTCGGTTAATTTTTTTGCGAATATGTTTTTATTTCTCTCTTTTTCGTTTTGTTCCCCATCACTACAAATTGAGCAATTTCCATAGTAAGGTACCTAAAGGATTGAAAAAATACTCATAGTAACTCAATTTACACATTCGTACTGTTTATCGCTAAGGAGTTCCGTTGTACGCTCCATATCTTCAAAATGCTACGACTCTTGGATCCTACAAGGTCTATACACGCGAAAACGCGATACGCGGCAGCGGTAACTAGGGGTTTATTTTTTGAGATACCGATTCCTATATAGGTGGAAAGCATACACAACTTACAGCTATCAAATTTGCCCCCGTGATGAACCCTGGTCTCGTTCAATCCCGAGTCCGGTCGAGGGTTATAGGGCGAAAATATATATAATAGTTTGAGATAACCGACGTGGTCCAGGCAAAATTACTTCGCTGCGCGCGAAATATATACACAAACAAAGGCACAGGCGAATCACAGTACCACTCGCGGATCGCGAACGTAATTGAATTGTAAAAATTGGAGAAATTGCATTAAATTTTATCAATACAACGGTTATTTTTTTATTATTTAAATAGTAGTCTTATTTTTTAAATTTAAGTCTTAAATAATAAATTATAAACTTCTCTGAAATATAATAGATATTTAATAACTTTAGAAAAATAGTTATTTTGTGTTGACAATAGAAGCCGAAGACTTCGAAGTACGCCTGCGCACTGTAAGTCCAAGTCAAATATTTGAAATCAATAAGTATTAAGCATGAAAAAAATATTTTTAATTTGACCAGTTTATTGTGAATACTAATAGTGGAAACAGAATCAAAATGCATTGGAAGAAATATATCTGTCCCTCTCTACGAAAACATTGCTTTCTGACGTCAGATGGCACGTCGGACTTCTCTTTCTATTTCTCAACTTTCACGCTTTATAAATTCGCCTCTGATCAAGATATTTTAAGAAATCTTTCATATTTGTTTACTATACATAGTTAATAAGTATTTCATTAAGCAAATAAAAAATAACTGCATAAATTATCAGACTCCCCGTCAACTTAACTAACTGAATAGGTACATAAAATGTAAAAAGCGTGTGGAAATAAAACTAGAAAAAAAAAGTATGGAATTGGAGAATGATTATGAGGCGTAAGAATTCAAGATTCCTAAGAGTACATTATCTATGTTTATGTATGAAAACTTGTGGCTCAGTGGAATATTTTTCTGCAGAAATGTGACGTTCAACAAAAAGTGGACATTATTTAGTGATGGTAAACATCAACTGAGTGCTAGTGATATTGACCAAAAATAATGGGCGTGTGCGCCAAGGACAAGGAAACCACAAGAAAACTTATAAGTTGCAACTGTAAGTCTTTTAAATTAAATTTTGGATGTGGTAAAATGTTAAGCGGGGGTGCTGATGTGATAGCACTTCAAGAGACTTAGCCCAGTTACTGAAGTCGATGTCACATCTCAAATCTGCTGACAATTTTTCACAAATTAGCCAGCCCTCAGTTGTCAGTGGGTTTCTCAACACTGAATTATCGAAAAATTACGTAATCGCTTGTTACATTGAAAAATCGGCATCAATTTAATTCGGTTGGCTACCCTAGCTGGTATTCATTCACAACCAAGGTCAGCCTTTGGATGGGTGACCACTTGTTTTTTGGTTTGCTTGTTTTTGGATGGGTGACCCTGCGAGGGTAAGCAACACTTACCAAGGTCAGTGTTTGGATGGTTGACCACTTTTTTTTAGGTTCGCTTGTTTTTAGATGTATGACCTAGGTAGATGTTGTTTAACCTAGCGGGGTGCATTTAGGATGGGTGAACAAAAATTTTGTGGTGATGGTCACCCATGCAAAGACTGACCTTGGTTAGTGTTGCTTACCCTGGTGGGGTCACCTATCCAAAATTAAGCGGCTCTAAAAAGAGTGGTCACCCATCCAAAAACAAGCAATCCAAAAAAAGGTGGTCACTCATCCAAAGATTGACCTTGGTTAGTGTTGCTTACCCTAGCGGAGTCACCTATCCAAAACAAGCAGACCAAAAAAATGGTCACCCATCCAAAAACAAGCAAACCAAAAAATGGTGGTCACCCATCCAAAGACGGAAAAAAAATATCCAAAAATTGACCTTGGTAAGTACTAAGTAGAAGGTACAGTCAACATTAATGTGCGTGAGGAAGGATCGATTCCCAGATCAAATATACATACAAAATAACTATTTCCACTTTTTTGTTTTTGATATTTTGTCTAGTTTTTATAATGTTATTCAATTTAAAAAGTTTGTAATTACAATTACCTACATTTTATTAAATCTTGGTAATCAACTATAATCGAGCTGATTAACATATTTTTTATAACTGAACCGATACCAAAGATTTCGCCGACCCTATTATTATTTTTTATCGTAATATTAAGCATTTAAAATCATAATATTAATTTTAATCTGCGAATAATCGACCAATATCCAAAAATTATAAATTAGGCTCGTTGACAAGAGATTAACATTGAAAAAGGCTCTCAGAAAACCAAAACTGCTGTAACACGTGGTTAATTCGAGATTTTTTTCAAATGTGACAAATTGTCAACCGCTTGTCACACTTGGTGTTGAGAAACTGAAAGTAGGATTAACCGGCGATTATTCGTCGATTACGTTAACAGCACGATAATCGAGAGCTGGGAAATCGGGTGCTAGTTACAACCGATGAAATTCCGTGTTTAGGGGCAGTGAACAACGATTTCAGTTTCTTTTGCAAGTCTGCGATTGACACTGGTGTAATGTTACAAGGCCGTCCTTTCTGAGGCGTACCTTTAGGTACTGTTGCGGAATACCACTTTTGATTCGGTGACCGAGATTCCATGCAGTAGTAATCGTGGTTGCTATCAAGCGTAGATATAGTACGGGGCGGGTTCAACCAAAACTGTAGTTTTAGTTGATGATTTCTGGAAAAGTGTGCTATTTAGGGACCTTTTATTTTTCCTGTCATGTTATTTGTAATTTTTTTTGTTTTTTTTTTATAATTTGCCCCACATTAGGAATTTCTTCCTGTATCGTGGGTACGTTTACAAACATATAAATTCACATACACAACACCCAGAGCCGGAACAACTATCTGTAGGTCATGCAAATATGTATTTGTTCCGTGCGGGAATCGAACAGGCGAAACGCAGCGCAGCAGTCAACCTCTGCGCCAACCGTGCACCCACTACATAAACTTCTATCACATAGAATAATTTCTGATTTTTCTCTGTGCAAACTTCGTAGATAAGAGAGGGGGAACTCTTTTAAATGTTTCGTCAAATGACGAAAATAATTGAATGAATTCGACAGAATTGGAATAATGTTCTTAATGCAATTAATTTATTCTATTACTTAATAAGTGCGCTGCGCTGTTTGACTGTTTTCTTGTGACCATAAACTAGACAAAAACGTAGAATAAAAACAAAATAAAAGCAAAAGCTTTCTGGAACGCTATTGTTTCGAAATAAACGGCTTCTCGTAATTTAAAGTTTTTTTTACAGTGTGTTGTGTTTTGTGGTGCTGATAGTCCTAGCGTATTTTGGAATGATGACTTATTTGGAGAGTCCTGAATTTGGGAATATTAGAGAAATTGAAACGACAACCGAGACAACTACAAAAGGCCCCTCAACGGATCCTTATTACTCGGACATTTACGATGAATGGGAGCAGTACGGAGATAGATTACTCAGAAAAAGAACAAAAATAGACCTTGCTTAGTACTAATCTAATCTTACATAAATATTTATTACCAATGTAATCTAAAATAAATTTCCATTTAAAATATTTTGTTTTTTATTTACTTTTTTTTATATGATTTATGTTTGAGAGTTCAGCTCGTGTACCAAGATCAATTGTGAGATTAACATAGGTTTGTACAGGCGAGGGTCAAAATTGCAATCGCAATTCCGAGCATAGCCCTCTCCATTGCCCTTTGGGTGACTTTAAGCTTTCTTATAAGGCCCATTGGCAATACACACTGGTCATAAACTTTTGTCTTGAGACACTGCGGTAAATTAGACGAGAAGATACCACGCAACTACCCGAACGTCGCCCAGCCGAGTCGGATTCGACGGTTGACCTCTTTCTCAAAGTTGGACCTACCCAACTGGACCGTTTGTCCCAGGTAGACATAATCGTCTACAACTTCGAGTTTAGAGTCTCCGATATTGATAGGAGTGGGTGCTACATGGGCATTCACCATGACCTTGGTTTTGTCCATGTTCATTTTAAGACCCACTCTTTCGGAAGCTCTACTGAGGTCATCGAGCATTTTACTGAGGCTCTCCATGGTCTCAGCCATGACCACTATGTCGGCGGCAAACCGAAGGTGAGTGATGTACTCGCCATTAACGTTGATGCCTAGGCCCCTCCAGTCCAGAACCTTGAATACGTCCTCCAGCGCAGCAGTGAACAGTTTCGGAGAAATGACGTCTCCCTGTCTCACGTCACGCTGGAGAAGGATTGGTTTCGAGGTCTGATCCTGAAGATGGACTGACATGGTGGCGTTTTTGTACAAACACTTCAACACCTCAATGTACCGGTAGTCGATCTGGCACCGTTGGAGAGACTGCAGTACAGCCCAAGTCTCGATCGAATCGAAGGCTTTCTCGTTGTCCACAAACGCTAAACAGAGAGGCAGGTTATACTCTTCGGTCTTCTGTATAACCTGCCGCAGCGTATGTATGTGGTCTACGGTGCTAAAGCCTTTTCGGAACCAAATTTTGGAAAAATTCGGAAAAATAATTGTGCTACTCATGCCACAATCGCCACGCTTGGCAGGCGGATTGGCGATCGCAGTCTGGTTGTTACAGAAGCACAGAGAATGCTGCTGCCCATTATCTGGTTTGTCTCTTAGTCGCCTCTTACGACACCCACGGGAAGACATGGGATGGTGAAATTCTTTACGTCCGGCACCATACGGAACATTGAAATTAAACATCTCATTCTAATCAAACTAACTTATAGGTAAATGATTAGCTATGGCGCTCTTTCTGATTCTTGATGAATAGCAATATACGGGAGCAATTGCGGTCGATATTGGCGACAAAACGTGTGGGTATTGTGTTTGAAATATACCCACAATGTTATAAAGTTAAGGTGAACGTTTATATTATATTATAATATCTACAGATGAGGATGGATTTGAAACACCTCCACTCATGTTTTGTGATCTTAATAAATAGTATGACGTTGCGGCCATGTAGCGTTCTCATTGGTTCATTATGTCTATAGTAGAAGGTCTAAAATTTCGTGGCGTTGTGACTGCACTTCACAAACTTATAGTATATAGGAGAAAAAACGGTTTCTTATTATTTATGGAATCTTTTTTTTCAGTTTATTGGTCGGTTCAATGCTGTTATTTCTAGCTTACTGGGGAACGACATACGTCTTGAAGTATATAGATGACAACAGGCCGACAACTACAACACCTATTCCCCCGACTACGCTTGAACCAATACCAGAAACGGCAACTTCAAATACGAGTATGACAACTACAATAACACGCAAAAAACGACCAACAACAACTGATCCAACGGTTAATCTTATTTATTACTAATCTAATCTAACATAAATATTAATTTATCAATCAAATCTAAATAAATTTCAGATTAAAATATCGTGTTTTTATTTATTTTATGATTAAAATCCTAGAGTATTCTAACAGTAATCATAAAAGATTGATTTATGTACACCTTTTACTTTTTTTTTTAGTTTGGGATGGCAACCAATGACTTCTCCAGCTATGGGTGAAGCGGGAGGGCTGTCAGATTTCAGATGATTTCAGATATTCATTTTCTCATTTTTCATTTGGGATGTCAGACTTTTACTGACTAAAACCCACCCGTTTTTCTTCATTTCCTTGTGTCGGGGCCACGGTAACATTCGTTCAAATATATCCGCGACCTAGACATACATCGGTCTTAGCGGGCCCCGTCAGTTTCACTGAAATCTCTTTTACGCGCGCTAGGAACAAAATGTGCCGTCGACTCGGGCCTGGTCCTTATCGGATGGCGAGCTACCCATTAGTCGCCGTCCGCAAGACTCCCGACGCCCATGGGTCTCCTGAGGCAGCTAGGGGCGTGTGAGCATCCCCGTTGCGTCTCTATCACGCGTTCCACCTCATCCTTTGTGAGCATTTCAGGAGTGTCGCCTTCTCGCGCCACTTCGATATGTGCGCGAGGGCTTTTGCCGCCAGATCCCACGGCGGCAATCCGACAAGGAGGCTCGCCGCCTCACCGGGACCGTGAGATATCCTCGGACCAGCCGGATGGCCATGACCCTTTGGGACGCGTACAAACGGTGGGCTGGTCACCGCCTCAGGTAAAGCTCCCCTCACGTAAAGGGCCATGGACAGCACTACCACCGCGTAGAGCCACCGGCAGGAGGCGTTTGGGCTCCCTAGATTGGGCAGGAGACGCTTGTGGGCAGTTCAGGTCCGCTCCAGTCTGTGAGTTAAACGTTGGAAATGCTCTACGAAATTCCACCGACTATCGAGGATGAGTCCCAGGTACTTCATCGTTGATCCGATGCCGATGTGAATCCCTCCTACCGTTATTTGGGAACCTGATGGTGGCGCGTTCCGAGCACCATAAAAACACATAGCCTCGGACTTGTACAAGGCCACCTCGAGTCCCAATTGCCGGATCGATTTATGTTCACCTATTAATAGCGATGAGAGTAAGGAACCCTTAAAATAAATCTGTATAGCTCGAGTACCAAGACCGATAAAATGTGAGATGAATTTATAAATACTATAAAAAAAAACTTTTTTCAAAAATGTACAACCAACTTCCAAAAAAAAAAACATTAAAAAGTGGAAAATAACTTCAATTTCGGAAGTCGGTGTCAAAAAACGAAGAAACAAAAACAGGAACACTGACTGCCGAAATTGAAATTATTTGTTAGAAGTCGGTTGTATATTTAGGTAAAAAAGGTTTTTTAGTTGTGTACCTAATGAGCTAGTTCTATAATAAGGTAACTATAATGCACAAAGTTATGCCAGAATAGATTACCCGAATAATATAAAACTTGAAGATAGCCGGTAAAATGTGAGCGTAGTGGGATCAACTGTACACATCTGTGTACCCCTTTAGAGCAAACCGGCGTGATGTTATGTTATGAAATGGCGTTAACAATAAAAAGACATGCGATTGCAGCAAACCTGAGAGATTTGCCGTTGTTTATTGAAGAGTTCCGTTGTATATCTCCAATTTTTTTTATCAGATCTTCACCAAATTCTTAAAAATCTTGAAATGGGACCATGAGAAGCACCAGCTTTCAAATAAAAAAAGAATCATCAAAATCGGTTACCTAGTAAAACGTTTTGCGGTGACACACAAAAAAAAATACAGTCGAATTGATAACCTCCTCTTTTTTGAAGTCGGTTAAAAATATTACTATTGCACGGATTAAGTCTATGTGTCGTGTAGTGGTCGTTAGCGCAACTCACCACTAAGCCTGTTTTCAAAAAACAGGCTTAGCTCTTTTTCACCCGGTTTGGGCAGTGATAATGGATTTGCAAATAATAGATTGGTCAGATCAGACCAGAGTTTGGATTAATGTCGGGTTGATGGCCTATGAATTGATATAATTTTTGTGTTCTGAATGTATATCTTTACTTGATCTGAAAACTGGCGTGATACGTTTTGTAAAAAGGAGAAAAAAAGTAAGGTTTCTCATTATTCATGGTACATTTATATTACTGGGTGCTATGGTGGTAGTTGGAGTTTACTGGGGAGCGACATACACCTTGCATGATATAGATAACCAAAAGCTGACAAGTACAACTCCTATTCCTCCGAGCGACATTGAAATAGAAACGCTTCTACCAAAATTGAAAACAGAAACATCTTCTATAGCACCACAAATAAAAGTAGAAAATGAGCTGGTTTATGATGTAGTTGCAGTTCCTATACTGCAAAAGAAAGAGAAATTTAAATCTACGCCACGAACAACACCACCAGAAACACCAAAAATAAAAGTAGAAGGTGAGCTGGTTAATGATTCAGTTGAGGTTAGCGATGTTGTGTATGATGCTATGCCGCAAAAGAGAGAGAAATTTAAATCTCCGCTACAAACAACACCACCAAAAGCTCCATTTACAAAAATAGAAGATGAGCTGGTTGATGATGCAGTTGAATCACATATACAAGTAGAAGGTGAGCTGGTTTATGAAGTAGTTGCGGTTCCTATACTGTTATGGTGTGATGTCACTTACGTCATGTTTAGCATATAGTTTAAGTTAAGGCGGATAAGATATGTTCATAGTTTTATTAATAAGTAGGAGAAAAAGTTTCTTCGCATTTTTTAAGAAAATTCAAAACGTTTTTTAACATAGTTTATTTACATTTAACTAAAGTAAATATGAGTGATAATAAAAAAAAAATGAGTGATTATAAATTAGAACAAAAATTACAACCGACTTCCAAACAAAAACACTACAAAGTGAAAAATAACTTCAATTTCGGAAGTCGGTGTTCCTGTTAACGTTTCTTCGTTTTTCAACACCGACTTCTGAAATTTAAGTTATTTTTCACTTTATAGTGTTTTTGTTTGTTTTTTTTACTGGGTTGTGGAGTCAGTCAATCAATCAGATAGGCAGTCGCTCCACGTAAAACACTAGTGCTCAGCTGAATCCGGTAAGACTGGAAGCCGACCCCAATATAGTTGGGAAAAGGCTAGGCAGGCAGTGTTTTTGTTTGGAAGTCGGTTGTAACTTTTGTAAAAAAGTTATTTATTTTCATTTTTTTGTTGTGGTACATAATGTACCAGTTTTAATAGGCTAGGTACCTACGCGTATAGTGTCCAAAGTGAAGCCAGAATAGATGAACCCAATAACATGAAACTTAAACAAAACCGGTGCAATGAGAGACACCATTTCATAACATAACATCACACTGGTACGTTCTAAAGGGGTAAACAAGTGTGAACAGTTCATCCTGGTGTAAACAATAAACAGACATGCGATTGCATCTGATCTATCCCGAGTGATTTTCGTCATTTATTGCAGAGTTCTGATGTATTTCTTCGAAGTTCTTGATCAGATCTTGATGAAATTAAATGGGACCACATGACAAGCACCAGCTTTCAAGTAAAAAATCATCAAAATCGGTTCACCCAATAAAAAGTTCTGACGTAACAAACATAAAAAAAAATACAGTCGAATTGATAACCTCCTCCTTTTTGCGAAGTCGGTTAAAAAAGGATATTTGTGAATAAAAACTAAGGGCCGGCTTCGCACGTCATAGGTTGTATGAGGTCGTCAGCTAGTTAGGCAGCAGGACGAACAGGAACTCCTGAAAGTAGTGGAATGCTTGAGATAGGCAGGTGAGCAGGCAAAACAGGCAGGTTACCAGGTAAACAAGTAGATAGGAAGGCTGGCAGCAAGCCTGTTTAGTTGACTGCCCAGTTTTAGGAATTTTATTCAGAGTATCAGGTAATATAAATTGCCACGTTTTCGTGCCATACACATTTACAGTTGTAGGTAGTTCAGGTCACATAACTGTTTTGGTCTATTGTTTAAAGTTAAAAGTCCAAGATAATTGCCGACCTGAATTTAACAAAGACGGACACAATTTTACAATATTTAAATAATCCGTACTCATCAGCCTCATCGTGGGACCTTAGCCTTCAGAGGATGCTTAAAGTATGACGCCATTCGCTGCTGGAACGATTTACCACCTTCCATAAGATCGCTGAAAACTAAACAAAGTTTTACATTAAAAAGAAAACTATTAGAAGAACACAAGGTTGAACAACGTATATTTTATAAATAGAATCTTTTTAGGCTTTAAAATTACTCGTTTTAGGTTCATAATCCATTGGCATTGTATCCAGGCGGTTCGAGGTGGGCGGCATGAAGTCTTTCACAGGCAGCGATGTAGAGGCATTCTTTTACTAGTCATCACACTTTCTCTTCTTCCGTTATTGTCACGAATCGAAAGTCATACCACGCAGACTGCACACACACATGACCGCACACCGCACAGGACTAGGGCGCCACCTGACGTCATAACGCTCCGGCCGGCGCGCGTCTGAACGGCGCGCGCCTTGACGACGCGCAGCGCGCACGCTTGTGCACGAGCGACGTCACGTAGGCTCTCAAAATAAGGCTATACAACAAAGAGCTCCACGCGAGTGTGGTGTGGGAGCGATACAAAACATGGAGGGTGCCTGCTTTTTGCGGGTATTACTTTTATGTTTTCGTCAATAATTCAAGATACTCGTGCTTTTAGTTTCATCATAATTTTAAGTAGTTTATTTTTATGTTACTGTATTTATTTTATGTTCTTTGTATCTATTTTTACATACAAAACATTTGGTTTCCGTACGTCACATCGTAGGCGACAACTGAAAATCAGCGCCGTGCTCTGGGTTCCCCACGGCACAAAATTTTGCTGAGTGGTAGCCTTCTTGCCACAATCACGACATGCATGCCTGGCATCTTTTTCACCCTAATTCTTTTCTGTTTTATACAAAACTAGCTGTCCCACGCGGCTTCGCTTCCGTCAACTGGCTACCTATCTACTCATCTACCCTACCTACACTACATACATGATTGTTGCGTAACTTTAACCGCTTACGCAGCGCACGCAACGGAAGCTCTCAAAAAGGAATAATTTTGCCCGTTTTTGGCACATTTTTCATTTATGCTCCGCTCCTATTAGTCGTGGCGTGATGTTATATAGCCTTCTTCGATAAATGGACTATCAAACACAAAATGATTTTTCAATTCCAACCAGTAGTGCCTGAGTTTAGCGCGTTCAAACAAACTCTTCAGCTTTATAATATTATATATAGTATAGACGTAGGCAGTATATGTTATTATTGTTTTATTTATTTCTCGTCGTTACTAACTTAATTTAAGTACTACAAATACTACTGTTAATGGTTTAGCACGAGCATTTAATTATATTGTTTGTCGTTTTGTGATAATTAAACACTTTTTCTTTCTTCTGCATATTTCTTTTTCAAGTAAGTCTATCTTAATATTGTCAATTTCGCAGTTTTGGAACAGTCGGGGAGATCACAGATATGCATCCGATAGAAATTGTCTGTGACCTGCTAAAACGAAGGACAAAATTCATAATTCCTACACCCGTCAATGTGGGTGAAGTGTTCAGCACCGCACTAGAGACAATGGATAACATTATTCTCAACATGAATATGTGGCTGAAAACTTTATTAACAGAACGTTGAGAAAACACTCATTAATATATGATATTAATTTGATTGGGAAAATGTTTTTGTAATGAACATTTTTAATTTTTTTTTGTTACCTTAAAAAATCAACTATGTGCATTTTTCACATAAAATCATGATACTCATTCAAAATACATTAAATCAGATCTTATTTTATTTTAAAATATGAATTTTTGGGAAGGCTGTCTAAGTATAAGTTTTTTTTTTAAATAAAATCTTATTAAAAAAAAACACTTTTTGATTTTGTTCCGCTAATTTGCTAGTGACAAGTGACATTGTATCGATGAAAGCGTCAAGTATTGTAGTCCACATTGCAATGGCAAGCCAAGTTATCAAATTACTATTGGAGGAAGAAGAATACGACGATAATGATATTAAAATTATTAGTATAAAAAAAACAAAGATTGGCCATCAACGATTTATATACAATTGCAGGCCAAAAAATATATTTTTTATTTTTAAGGAAGTCACTCAAAAAAAATGTTCGGGCATTTCGAGCGCGACGCGCACCTCTGCTCGTCTATGACCGAGACCAGCTACCGTTATTTTGTCGTGTATCGTGGTCTCGCGAACTCACTCCCATTCGAAGCTATCCCATACAAGTGGTGTCGCGCGTCATCTGCCTCGGTCGCGTGTCGCGGTCACGCGGTGAACTCGTACCTTTGGTGGATACCTATGCCCAGCAAGGGCAAAAATGATGACGATGATGATACAATTATTTATTGTTAGTTGTTGTTCTTTCATTGTATAAATATTTATCGTGATTTGAGAAGTAATCTTATCTTAAAACTATCAATGAAATGTTTATAAAGAAACA
Source organism: Orthosia gracilis (assembly GCA_947562075.1). Classification (NCBI taxonomy): domain Eukaryota; kingdom Metazoa; phylum Arthropoda; class Insecta; order Lepidoptera; family Noctuidae; genus Orthosia; species Orthosia gracilis. The sequence goes on from OX387266.1 coordinate 35,528,692, forward strand.
TTCCATTGGTATGCGGAGAGTGAATAAAACAGCAGCATTAATAATAAATAAATGTGTTCCGAATATAATATTGTCCAAGCATGACTTGTTGTATAGAAGTTTAAATTAATTTAAGTAATTTAATTCAATAATTTGAACGAAATGCCGATATTTGCTGGTTTGTAAGTACATACCTTCTCTTAACGACGGTTTTTTGCTTAAACTACCTTTGTCTTGTGAAATTTGTGACTAAATAATAGTGGTTAAAGTATGAAATTGCCATTTTATTGTAAAAGGTACTTCGAATTGACATATATGAAGTTCTTCTTTAAAAAAATGTGCAACATTCGATTATCGACTTTCAGTTGTTTTTTTTATTCCGCTTAGACAAGAAAGATGGATACTTCGAAAATTCAAGTGATTTTTGAATACGAGTTCCAACGTGGAACTAACGCGGCAGAAGCAGCTCGCAATATCAATGTTGCGTTTGGAAAGGGGACTGCTAATGAACGCACTGTGCGATTTTGGTTTAAACGATTTCGTGATGGAAACTTTGATTTGAAGAACGAACCACGTGGAAGACCGCCCACACAGGTGAATAACGATGAATTGAAAGAGATGGTGGAAGCCGATCCGAGCCAAACTACCCAGGAATTAGCGACATGGTTTAACGTTACCTTACCAACAATATTGACTCATTTGCGTCAAATTAATAAAATAAAAAAATATGAAAAATGGGTGCCTCATGATTTGACTGTGCTGCAGGAAGAAACGCTGTTGAAACTTGTGTTGCCTTGTTGAATCGATACAGAAATAAAGGAATATTGATCGAATTGTGACATGTGGACAAACGCCGCAACAGTGTACTAAAGCAAAGCTTACCAATAAAAAGGTAATGGTAACTGTTTGGGGGTCTCAGCATGGTGTTATTCACTAAAGCTTTCTCCGATTTGTTCAAGCAATAACGGCAGATGTCTACTGTGCCGAACTCCGAACAGTGATAGCAAATCTAGCAGTAAAACAGCCCCGACTCATGAAACGATCTTCACCATTATTGCTCCATGATAACGCGAGATCTCATACAGCACGAGAAACCGTTTTAACTCTACAGAAACTGCAATTAGAAACCATTCGTCACCCTCCGTATTCGCCTGACCTTGCTCCAACGGACAACCATTTTTTTCGCAGTTTGTCGAATCTAGAGCACCAGAGTTCTATCACAAAGACTTGAATGTCCTTCCTATTAGATGGCAGCAATGTATAGATAATAATGGTAATTATTTTGATTCAATAAATATGTTAAATTAAAAAAAAACAAATTGGCAATTTCATACTTTAACGCCTAATATTAACAGACGTTATAATTTAAAAAAAAAGTGAAGGGCGTGTTTTGCTTAGTGAAAATATTTCGCTAAGCAAAACACGCCATGCCAATCACGCAATAAGACCTGGTATTCACGGGTAATCTACACGTATAGTATCACGGTAAAGTACTAACAATGCTACTGCTATTGTAAGTACTGTACCGTGATGCTACACCCTTAACTCTACCCGTGAACTGCAGGCTTAACAGCTAAACAGATCTGGATGAAATTTGGCACAGCATTAAGTCTAATCCCGGTATAATGTTCCCTTGGGATAAGAAAAACTTATCACGCGGACGGAGTCGCTGGTAAAAGTTAGTTTTAAATAAGAGACTACAACTTACAAAATGGACTTTCTATAACAAAGATAAACTTCTGTTCAACAACGTATTTTTCTGAAGAGAAATGTAGCCGGTACCTTTATTATAATAAGTTATATAAAATTATTTATTATATTGTATACCACAAAATACAAACATGACAAACGTTTCCAAACACATCGTTATCACACTAGGCAATCTATGAGACAACTTTTGGATGGACTGAATGAGAGGAGATGAATTTATGGTATTTTATCATTCATTAACATTGTTCCAGGTGTTTGGTATCAATCAACTCTTTTTATTTATTTTTGCGGGATATCGCTTAACGAGCAGCGTCGCGTGTCGCACCATCAGGAAGGGCCCTAATAAAAATTATTTTCTAAAGAAAAATAAAGAGAAAATCTTTTTAACAAAAAATCAAACTGACTTCCATAAAAAAAAAAAACACTACAAAGCGAAAAATAACTTTCTTTTCCGAAGTTCGGTGTCTTTTGCGGGTGCAAAAGACACCGCACATTATTTCCGTTATTCGTCACCGACTTAGGAAAAGTAATTAATAAGTTATGATGCTTTCTGAAAGGAAATGATTGCATTATTGATGAAAATATCAAAATCGCTATATGTATGCCTATAATATTTGAGGAGTTCTTATCATGGTACCAACTTTGCGATATCTCCTTTACAACAACAAAAAATACTCATCAGAATCGGTTCATAAACGACGAAGTTCTCCGCTAACACACATAAAAAAGAAAATATATATATAACCTCACCTCCATACCATATCAAACCTTTTCCTTTTTGGGAAGTGGGTTAAAAATCGGTTGAATTGCATCGCATTAATTTAGTTTAGTAAAAATCGCTTATCAGTGTGATATAAATCGAATCGAGTCGAGCCATCACGAAGGTCACTAGCTTGAAAAACTGCTTGGAAACAACTGATTTTTTTCCTTTACAGAGTTGATTTTTGGATAAATCGTATCTTTGATTGATACTTATTATCTAGAAAATTCGGATGTTGACTGAAATGAGGAAGTATATTATCAAGCCTACGTAGTATAAACATATTATTGTATCAAGAATATTTACATTTTTTTCAGAATCTTAATGTGGACTGCCCTCATGGTGTCCGCGTTTCTCGGCGGACGATATCTTATAGACATGGACCGTAGACGAAACAGCATCCCGATTGGAAATTTAACTGGCTTTGGTTATTTAAACTTGTAAAACCTAACATAATATCACATAATTTTCGCATCTTGACGACTATTAATTCTTTTTTTCTAATTTTAGGACAAGAGAAACTCGAGAAAATGATGGCAATGAATGTTTTTAGATAATATTGAAATAATAATGTTAAGTTAAGATATTTGAATAATTTGTAAAATTGTGCAATGTAGAGAAAGGTTTTGAAATTTATTATTTTGATAAATAATCGAAGAAAAAAATCAGAAAATTTGTACCATTTTCGAGAAATTTGCACAAAGCTCGTCGACTCTTCACGTGAATAGAGGGCTGGCCTTTTCTTCGGCCAGAGAATCTGCATTGCCATCCAACGTGGCAATGCTGCCAGCGTTCTGGGCATGTTTCCCATTGACATCGATGTGGACGAATTTTTTGATGCACAATGAGCTCTTTTCCGTCTGCCTTTTGTATGTGTATACAGCTTTTTTTTATTTTAGAATATTCAATTGTATATATGTTAATAAATAATCAGGTTTATAAGTATAAATAAAAATACTCCAAAAGAAAAAAATGAGAATTATTAAATGTTAAAAATATCTACAGCCTTTACTTTATTCTCTTGTCTTTTGTATTATACTTTATTATCTTATATTCATATATTATAGTGGTTTTTAATTTTGTGATAAATAAATTATAATGAGGAATTTTAAAATGAATAGTGGTCAAAGTTTTTTTTTAAATATTTTACCTGTACTGGCTCAAACACTCACACTATAAAAAATAACCAGCCATGATCAACAACATAATTATCAGCTTGGAATCACTCACTCCTGTGCCTGTACACTTATTCTTTTATGCACCGATTACATAGCATAAACAAGAAAATTTAAAAAACCCCTAGCATATTCTATTATTTCATGCTACATTATTTATCTAGTAGTAGACACGCTTCGATCAACAATCTATTGGACACGTAATTATGACACGATATCTTGCGAAAACACCCCGTTACAAATAGTAAAACGCCCAAAACTTTTGAACACATAGCTAAGAACACTCTCGATAAAGTTACCTTTCAAACAAAAATGAAATCAAAATCGGTTCACCCGCTTAAGAGCTATGATACCACAGACATACACAAATACACAAACACACCGGTACACACGTCAAACTTATAACAAAACCTTTCCGCTGGGGTTTATATATTGAGCCTGCAGAAAGTATTTCTGTCGGTCACCAACTGCCATGGCTGACCTACAAAGCCAGGTGGACCGCTGCATGCACTGACGCTGGACTGACTTAGATGAGGGTACTCCAATAAGCCACAACGCGATTGCGGATCTACATCCTAAATAATGCCACACCTTTTGTCATGCTCTCTATGCCATAACACCAGCACCCTGAAATACCTTTACGAGGTAAATGCTAAAAAAGCTAACGCTGTCGACGTGACTGAATTTTGGTCAAAATTAATTTGAATTAAAATAAAATAATCTTTATTTCGGACAAGTAACATCCATAGGGGTTAGTAAACGAGAAAACTTATACCTATGTTAGTACACTCTTAATTTCTAAAAAACTATATGTATATAAAAAAATTACGTAGTAACGAGGTTGTTGTTCCGAATGCATTTCAGAACAACATCTCCTAATAACTTAGAATTGAATTTGGAACTATCGATACACCAAAGAAGAAGGTAAATAGTTATTCATTAAAAGATGTGCAATTACTGCTACATTGTAAACATACTAATAATATGCGGAAGTATCATAGTGTGGTTGACTGAGTGACTGTCTTGCCGAAGTCCAAATTGTCACGGGTTGTCAATTTCTATCTGAAAATGGTAACACTCAATGACACGCTTGGTGGGATTGGAAAGTTTTGATAATGCCGTCTCTAGCCAAACGTATTCTACAGGATGTATGACTGGTGTTATCGCCGGTTATTCCAAAACTGCAATATTGACATTTTTATCATGGACCGAAGTTGAAAAAGTGGTGTATTGCCGAGCATTATCCTGGACCAAAATGAAGAGACCCCTGATAAAAGGGCAAATGATTTCACATTTAATTATTAAGTAACAACACACATTTCTACAGGACACAGGATAGTTTTTATCCCGGAAACTATACTTATGGGGGTGGCAAGGGAGATGGACTTTTGTGTGGTGTTCTAATTTTTTATTATTATTGCTAGGTTTGCGCTTGACCACTATCTTACTTGATGGTAATTTCTCAAGTAAGACGGCCCACACACCTACAATAGTATCGCGCGGTAATAAAATAGGCTATTAGAAGTACTAATGCGATGCAGACGAAGTCGCGGGCGACAGCTAGTATTTAGTATTCGTAGTGCTTTGATAGATCTGATGACGAGTGTATCCCTCATACTAATGTTAATAAAATACCTAAGTATTAACCACATCTCCTTAATGCCAATTCCTGAAAGAGTGTTTCCTGTCTAGTCTTACGCTGTGTTATTTTGATATTTAACTAGAAGAATTAGTGATAAACAATGACATATGGAATGATTGGGAATATAAATACAATATATTTAATTTAAACAAAATAATTGCATCATAAAATCACAACGAACAAAATGTCAATCAAACATGATAATTGTAGTTGCCATGGATACCCTCTTAATCCAACTTTATTCCGACCTTAAACTAGCTAGTACCATGGTGTAACTTTTAGTCCAAGACTAGAATCAGATAAGTATAATCCCTCCTTATTCCGTGTTTATTCATACGGAATTTTGTTAGTACCAAGCTAATGCTTGGAATAAAGTTAATCCCTTAGTCCACGTTTATTAATATGACGAAAGGAGTGTACCTCATGCTATGGATCTTTGGCGAGCACGAACTCTAGACTCTAAACGTTAGAAATTAAACAAATAATTCAGTATGTTAATGAAAATATACAAAATTTTAAAACTTATCCATAAAGTGACAATTAACGAAATTCTCTCAAAATTTTATAAGTTTGAATAAAGTTAAAACAATCGCATGAAAGGTAATGTTCAATTTTTTGGTTTTATTACAAAAGAAAAGAATAACCAGCGTGTGACGGTAAAAAAACTTTTGCTATATTATTTTCTTGTTCCCTAAATTTTGCCAGTGTGTGAATATTTGAGAAAGTGTTAATAATTTGCCAAAAATTGACTATGAACTAGCATGTATTCAAACTGTACCAGCACATGCATTACTAATTTATTTTATGACATTTTATGACATCGTTATTTGGACGGATACAAAACTAATGAGCCTGTTACAAATGTTTTTTTTTTTGACAACTAGAGCTACGACGAGCTACACCATATTATGCTATGCTGCGCCATGCTGCAAACGGCTACGCTAAGCTATGCCGTGGTACGCTATGCTTTATTGTACTACGCTGAGTTATGCCATCATGCTACGCCATTCTACGCTATGTTTCGTTGTGCTACACCGTACTACGTCACTACTTTCGGGCGTCTTACTCTGTCATGACTGCGCGTGGTTTTCGGTTTGCGAAACCTCCTCCTTCCGGACAGCACATTAAGCCGTTGGTCCGAGCTGTCATGTTTAGATCTACTATCGCTATATGATGTTATTCAATCGATCCAAGGACTTGAGCAAACGTTGCTTACTCCTGATTGATGCAACGCCGTGCTACACTATGCAACGCCATGTTCCGCCATGATACACCGAAAGTAGTGACGTAGGTCACTACTTTCGGGCGTCTTACTCTTTCATGACTGCGTGTGGTTGTTGGTTTGAGAACCCTCCTTGTCCCGGACAGCACGTTAAACCGTTGGTCCGAGCTGTCATGTTTAGATCTACAATCGCTATGTGATGTTATTCAATCGGTTAAAGGACTTGCGATAGCGTTGCTTACTCTTGATCGTTCGACCCACGCGGTTGTTATTATAATTTAGCTCATAACATCAAAAAGTATATTGATATATTTTACAAACCGAGCCGATGACCAGCCGTTCGGTGCACTAGTAAACCAAATAGTAGTGTTTTTGAATACCTACTTCGATTTCAAAATAATCATAAATAAATAAACAATAAACTGACGGAAGTAACGCATTCCGTTAACTCACAATAACAAATTTTTCTTCAGTCGACTTTAATCTTTGACAAAGTAAATACTGTATAACATAAATGGCTGGATTGTAAGTAATTTTATTTTCGTAACAACAGTTCTAACAAAACTTTTAAGGATGCGTAGGTTTGTAGATACTAAATATCGAGAAATGTATACATTTTGTAAACTAAAATCAACCCAGTCAATCGAGCTCAACTGCTGGACATACATATGCCACTCCCATGCTACCCCACAACACGCGGTCCTTAGCTTGCCGCAACAGGTCCCAGAAAACTTTTTTTCATTATCAGAGAGTTCATTTATCGTTCATTTTTGTCTTTAATTCGGCACTTTTCACTCGAAATGAAACTTTTGAATTCAAAACGAAACAAGAGTGCGTAATGCATTCAATAATGAACCGATCCAACGATGTTGGATATTGGCATTCGGCATCTTTCACTCCACTCCGAATTAACGAAAAATTACCAGTCTGAAAACAGAGAACGTTCACTCGATTTGGCCATTTTGTCTCGAGGTCCTTCTGCTAAAGTTAGCAGAAGAACGTCAGGTCAAATGTTGTGGCAAAATGATGTTCAAGTGGAACAATCAAAAGAAGATTATCGCAAATTAAACTAATTCCAAGACACACGACTTCATTGGATGACTTTAAAGACGAAGAGCAGATGTTTGTTCTTTTCTACGTCATTTTAGCCAAGCCATGTGAAAGTGGAATGAATGAAAAATAAAGCATTCACTTGAGTGAACTCTTACTCGGGTGAAGCGTCTAATTCTACCTGAAGCTTACCCATTCGTGGTTTTCACTCTAGAACTCGTCCGTTTCACCGTCTATCGGTATTTCAGCAAACATAACCTTTCCACTGGTACTTCAGTTAATTAATCCCGAGTAATGTCGGTGACTCCAGTAGTTTTGTGGACTATCTTATTTTAGATAGAATCCATAGCGCGTTGAGCGACTATGATTTATCGCCCTAGTCCACTTTTCGCAAACATTTGTTAAAACTGTCAGGGCACACTGAGTGATTAAAACCTGTATTTTTGTATACATTCAGTTCATCAACTAAGATAAGCATCTAGCGATGTATGCTTACCACTGCACCGCGCAGAGAGTATTTTCTCAGGCGTTAAACAATAATTATGTTACAAGTGTAACAGTGGGTAAGCCTGCTACGAATACTTGGATGTGATATGTGAAATCAAACTCATACTTGTCATTTAGGTTTATAATCTGAGAAAACTGTTAACTAAGGAATACAATTTTAAAACGATGTCTATGACTTTGAGCACTCTATTTTAACCAAGCGTCTCAGGCGACGACTATCGACCGAAATGTCTCCGCTCAAAACACTCGACAAACTCCCGAGTGTTTACCAAAAAAATGATCGCCTCCATGGCAGCCCTTTGCAATTATTAAGACAGATAGGTATTATATAAAACAAAAACCCTAAAAATAACCAAATTGTAACAATAAGATCATTCGTTTTTATTTAAAACAAGCCATTATAAGTTAAAAAGAATCAAAACCTAACAATCGTCCGTCCTGACATCGTGTGGGTCCCTGCACACGACTCCAGGTGGAAACCTAACAATCGGGTTCCTGGCTAGTCGTTCGAGCTTATTATTTAATGAACTACTTTAATAACTTTTACAAACAAACAAACAGAGTAGTGTCAAAGTCTTAGACAAATCATTTATCTTTTAAATTTCAATAAATTTTAATTTAAGTTAAAAATTATGATATTGATTCTACCGTCCATTCGGAAATGTAGATTGTAATGGAGAAGAACGGACAAGAAACTCCACACTTACTCTTTTAAAAAAATGTGTTTTACAATATTTTGAGGATTATGCACCTCGATCATAGAATATACAATATTGTTCATTTATGAATCGTTTATCCTCGCAATGGAACGCCGTGGGGCTATGACACCAATGGAGAAAAAACTTATCATTATTACTTATACAAACCAACAAAATAGTGAAAACAAAATAGCATTATTGAACTTTTAACAATAATACAATTGTAGAAATTATTAACTGCCTTACTAATATTCATCATCAAAGAGACTAAGTTCACGACTGATCAATTTGTCGTGAACGAACACCATCCCTGAACAATCAGTAAATCAGGAGGCCCTAACATCCTGAACGATCAGTAAATCAGGACGCCTAGCGACACCAACACGAGCCGATCAGTTAAATCTCATGTTGATAGCCGAAAGGACTTTTCTCTTAACCAGGCAGCAGGCGTCCCTCGCGCCATCAGTTCGGAGGTCCCTGACTCTCACCCAGCAGCATCCCAGCGACACCAGCAAGAGCCCTCGATTTACGCTCAAGCCGATAGCTGATAGGACTTTTCTCTCAACCAGGCAGCAGGCATCCCTCGCACCGTCAGTGTGGAGGTCCCTGACTGTCACCCAGCAGCATCCCTCGCGACACCAGCAAGAGCCTACGATTTACGCTCAAGCCGATAGCCGAAAGGACTCTCTTAGCCAGGATGCCTCGCGTCCTGACCTGTAATTACAACAAATAATATTCTGTACATAACAGTTTCTTAAATTCTGCTCAACCCAACAAGAAGGGTATAATTAGTATAAGACAGGCTTAATTCAGCCATTGGTTCCCAGGATGTAAAAACACAACCTATTACATCATCCTCTGAAGGTTATGTTGGCATTCTGTAGTCGTACCAAATTGTATTTACTTTAAATCTTCGACAAAGAGTATTCTACCCAATATTTGATAGAATATTATTTAAAACGATTATTTGTTTTAAAACTCATTTTTTTGACAGTTACTTCTAGCAACTTTTGGGATATAATAAACTGGCATTCTTAAGACTTCTTGCTAAAATCTCTATAAGATGGTAAATGATACAATCGGACCACTGGTTACAAGAATCAACGGTTTCATGAGCTCCACAAATACTATTGTTTGGCGTTTGCTTTCTGTATTGATTGGTGCGGTATCATTGATAAAACAAACCAATCCATGACTAGCATCTTGCTAACATGGTGTGGTTATCCATTACTTTACCCGTACTTTATTTGCTCGTTTGATTTAGGTCTAGCTACCTCGTTTATCACGTATTTCATACGCTCTGCTTCAATTTTATGCGTGTTAAAATACCAACTTTGTTTAGGAATGAGTCAAGGTTTTTAGTATCCTAATGTTTTAAATTATAGAACCTTAAGCGATGATAGTTATACCAAACATATTGACTGTACTAGTTTGTGAAAACCTCAACAAGTTGTCAATATTATCACAAGATTACAACAAAGCAACTCATTCCCATTATTAATAATTGTTATAGAGTTCTTATAATCCTTCTCGTTTTTTTTCTCCTATAAGTTTGCTTATGTACCACAGGAGGCTCAAATAGACAATTGACTTTGTTGTCTTTAAAAGTCTCAGATATTCCTCCGTGAATGAACATTAATATGTCTTCCTCATTTTCATATTTTATAGATCTTAAATGCAAGTCAATAGTGCGACTATAAAAATGTATCAAAACGAAACCAGCACTGTTGGCTCGAATGTTTACTGCTCCGTCAGTGTATTTTACTGCTGACATTCTAATATAATTAGGTATAATTTTGCTTAAGGATGATATTTTCTTAGTCAACAAACTTGGTATCAATTTAGTAAGAAGGTGACGATTAGTTTATCCATCTTGCTTTAGAGACATGACACTATGTTAGTATCTACTTGACGTTTCATCATTTGACATTTCTCTTTTGTTTAATTTAGTAGAAATAGTTCTTTTAACTTTTGTAATAAAACATGTTTCTGTGATTCTTTTTATAAGCAAACAATTATGTAAAAACATAATTTCTGCTTTATCGCGTTATCTACCGTTATAGTTTTTATTCTCTATATGATTTACTACAATGAACCCTATGGTCAAAATTGCAATACCATAGGAATTGACAGTTTGAGATAAGTTGTACCTATATCAAGAGAACTTTAATATTTTTAAATTTAATAAGCATAATTAAGGTCGCCTGTACAAACACAACATTTGGCTTTTTATATTTGCCATCGACACGCTAAGAAGAAGAAAAGAGATTACTTTATTAGTCGTGGTGGCTCAGTGGTTAAGACATCGTCTCTTGAGCTGGAAGGTGGTGAGTTCAAATCCGGAATAGTGCCGATGTTACTTCAGTCAGTCAGTTCCAAATACTTTCTAATTTTATCTTCGACATCGCTGACATCGGTGTGAAAATCTAGACTTACAGTTAATATAAATTAGAAAACGCCAAACCACCTCAAGCAAGAGAGATAACAATACTCGTGCCGTCTCTGTATGAGAAGAGGCTTTTGCCCTGCAGTGGGACAGTAACGGGCTCGTATTACTTATTTTTATATTAGTTATATTCAACCAAACACTAAAAACTCAACAACTTTAACGAGTTGCAATCATCTCTCTGTAGAAAATTTGATTATGGGTATGCTTACTTACGCTTCAAATACTCGACAAATTAAAACTGATATTGCATTTTACTGTTAACTTATGGAAGAGAATGGTTACTCACATGGCCTACCACTACATTGACATTAACAGTTTTTACGTTGGCAGCCATATTGCGCTATTCTAGATCCGATGCCTTCATAACCGCGGGGACATTATCGTGCGATACACCTAGTTCTCTAGTTCATAACAACTTACAAATAACTGTTTTATTTGTAGGTTATAATTATTATCCATATACCGATTAGAAACAGGTCTGTTACTTATACCACACCCGCGTCTTTGTTGTTTAATCGTTTAAAATAAGTTCTCATAGCTTTTGTACCACATCACTACTATTTGTTAGTCTATCATCTATTGTACTGTGGCACTTTTCTGTTGCACAACCAATCTTATTACAACGTGTACACTTCACAGCGGCTTAGTGCTGTGCGAAAAATGTATTATTTTCTTACAATAATTGTAAACCCGGGGATGTGTGAGATCGGTCCGGACAAAGTTGGATGTATTCCCTACTATTGAATAAATACTAACACCTGATTGGAATGGGAACAACGTATACAATTCCAAAAAGAAAGAGTGGCATAGATGTTTTATCTGTAATGCTTTGATGTACCTACTAAATATTTCGCTTTTATAAATAAGACGTTATTTTTCATAATAATCTGGTTCTGGTTCTCTGCTAATCATTTTCCAAGGTCTAGCCCTAGCTTAGTTCGCACGGAAATGCGTTCATAACTTCTCCTGCCAAATAAATAGAATGGTACCTACTTAACCTGTGCCACGTCTTGGCAAAACCTTGTAAGTTTTGTATACCAAAATGAATGGTGATACTTTCATCCCAACTGTATGCGCAAGAATTCAAATTTTGTCACCAAAAGTCCATGTGATGGTTTAAGGACGAAGAGTCAAAGTTCGACAATATATTTTATGATATATGATCAATTTTAGGGTTCCGTACCCAAACGGGACCCTATTACTAAGACTCCACGATCCGTCTGTCTGTCTGTCTTTCACTAGGCTGTATCTCATGAACCGTGATATCTAGACAGTCGAAATTTGCACAGATGATGTATTTCTGTTGCCGCTATAACAACAAATACTAAAAACGTAAACATAAATATTTAAGAGGAGCTCCCATACAACAACGTGTTTCTTTTTTTGCGATAATGGTACGGAAACCTTCGTGCGCGAGTCCGACTCGCACCTAGCCAGTTTGTCTGTAGTGATTTTGGTGCGTTTTGGTTCACAGGTGGCAAAGCTAGACCGTTCCTAAACTTCTTAATGCTATCAAATAAAAAGAAGGACTACGTGACCTGTCAATCCGAGCATCACGGTCGCGCTGCCGCATTCCACGCCTCGCTTTAGATCTTCACGTGGCTCGGTGTCTCGCCTTCACACTGACGGACGTGGAGATGCTGCGATGACGGCTGACCACTCGTAGCTCGTTGCCACGTCGCGAAACGTTGCGCAGGTCTTCAACGGCGCGAGCACAGTCGTCTCGGCGACGCGCTGGCGTTGAGCTACTGAAGCGATGCCTGGCCGCCCGCAGCTCGTAGCCACTTCGCGACACGTTGCGCAAATCTTCCGCGGCTCGTGCACAGTCGTCCCGGCGTCGCGCTGCCGTTGAGCTGCTGAAGCGATGCCTGGCCGCTCGTAGCTCGTTGCCACGACGCGACACGTTACGCAAATCTTTCGCGGCGCGAGCACAGTCTTCTCGGCGACGTGCTGGCATTGAGCTGCTGCGGCGACGCCTGGCCGCTCATGGCTCATTGCCACGACGCGACGTGTTGCGCAAATCTTCAGCGGATTGCACAAATCTTCGGCGGCGCGCACACGTTCACGCTCTCGCCGTATTGCCTGCTGCAGCATCTCAAGCTGCTCACGGCCCGTCTCGATGTCCACTTCTGGGTTTCAACTTCGCAGCCGACTTCGGCTCGAGTGGCAGAATGGGCCGTAGCCCGGCGATTTCGACGTAGTCTGAAATCTCGTAGACAAAAAAAAAACTTTAGAGCCGTAGATTATTGCATTTTAAGCCTATTGAGAAGTGTTTGTAAGAAGGCAATAAATTTGAAGCCGTCTTACTCTTTTTCAAGTCACTCATCACTCAAAGTTATAAATGTGGGTTTAACAATTAAGATTATGTACATTCATTGTCTAAACATTACGTTCATCATATTACCATCAGTTAAGCATGATTATCATTTCCTTTGCTACAGTTAAATCACAGTCACCATGTCATATTACACAAAAAGCTTTGACACTTAATTTATCCTTTTCTAAAAATAAACAAAGGGGCCTTGGTTCTAAATGTAAGCACTTGAGTCCCATGCGAAGTATGCGGTATCAAATGTTTCGCTTGGGGTACCTGCAGGCGACGTGACGCCCCACTTGAAAAGCGCCGTCAAAACCCAATCTGGCTAAATTCTGAGAGATTCTACATAGATATAGACCAAATACGATACAATTTTCTTAATTGATTATTATTAAGCATGCGCTGCCACCGACGACGCTGTGGCGTGGATGTGGCTTAGTTTTGGACTACACAAATATTATGAACGTACGTGCCAGCAACACGAAGAAGAAGTATTTTGTGTGTCATCAATTGTTTAAAGGTGCAAACAAATTTTGGTTCAAGGAAGTGCTCACGTTATTTGAACGCTTGTTCATCTATCTATTCAAAAAAATAATACTTAACAGTAATAGGAAAAAGTGATTGCAAGATTTCAAAACATTAACGTTAAACATGATGATATCAAAATTCAAAAACAAAAGTGCACTTAATTATTTAAATAAATGAAACATCTTAAGAAGATCTCAATCTTATGGTCTCACGGGTCTCGTTATACTGTAAAGATCCGCCACTGACCAACATAACATCAATAATTATGATCACATCAATAAATACAATTTGGGCGTGTACTTACGTTTTCGTTGTTCTTGTCACTTCTGAAATGTAACAGTGGGTAAGCCTGCTACGAATACTTGGATGTGATATGTGAAATCAAACTCATACTTGTCATTTAGGTTTATAATCTGAGAAAACTGTTAACTAAGGAATACAATTTTAAAACGATGTCTATGACTTTGAGCACTCTATTTTAACCAAGCGTCTCAGGCGACGACTATCGACCGAAATGTCTCCGCTCAAAACACTCGACAAACTCCCGAGTGTTTACCAAAAAAATGATCGCCTCCATGGCAGCCCTTTGCAATTATTAAGACAGATAGGTATTATATAAAACAAAAACCCTAAAAATAACCAAATTGTAACAATAAGATCATTCGTTTTTATTTAAAACAAGCCATTATAAGTTAAAAAGAATCAAAACCTAACACAAGATACCACTAATTTTCAAAATACAGTATGATTGTAACCAACATTTTAGACCTACGCCTAACAAAATTCACATAGGTAGGTACAACACAATATTTATGAGTGTTTAGCTAACCCTTTCTGGGAAAACAGGGGTGTTTATGTTCTGTTGTAAAGATTATCTGATGGCTTTGGCTCCGTGCTTTGTATTTTTAATTTAATCACCGCGCTGTTCTAAACAGTATAGGAAAACATCGTGAGTATGTAGCATGATCCAGAACTCAAAAAAAAACGGGCCAAGTGCGAGTTGGACTCGCACATTGAGGGTTCCGTATAATG
Organism: Orthosia gracilis; assembly: GCA_947562075.1. NCBI lineage: Eukaryota > Metazoa > Arthropoda > Insecta > Lepidoptera > Noctuidae > Orthosia > Orthosia gracilis. The sequence continues at coordinate 35,543,761 of OX387266.1, forward strand.
AGCTACATTCGCCAAAATAATTAGGAAACATTACAAATGAAGTACCGAAACAATGAAAGTACCGAACATTGCTTTAACGAAAAGATAAACTGGTTTGAGAGATAAAATAAACTTTGCCGTTGGTAAACAGACATCCCGCAGACATCAACATAGATCGCGGTTAGATTACCGACTGCAAATAAGTTTACAAACCATTTTTTTTTGGTTTCAAATTAACGGTTCTCATTTCCCCTTTACTTATGCTATAAGTCATTTTTTCTTGAACGGGAAGTACCCTATAAGTTTTGATTCCCTTGAGATTGTAAAATATAAACATAACGGCCGTATCTTTTGATTGCGTTATTTAGAAGTTTTATTTCACAGCTCATACACGGATAGACAGATGGGCAGACAAATAGACAGACGGACAGACAACGAACAAGGATCACTATAAGGGTTCCTCTTTTTCATTTGTGGAACGGAACCCCTTAAAAAAACTTTTTTACAAAAAAATACTATAAATACGTCTTTCGTAGGTACAATTTTTATTTGCGTTACGGACACCGACTTTCAAAAATAAAGTTATTTTTCACTTTGTAGTTTTCTTATTTGGAAGTCAGTAGTATTTTTTTGTAAAAAAGTTTTTTTATTTTTAACTTTTTAGTTGTACACACCTAATAGGCAAGTTGTTTAGTAAGTTACCTTAAAGCCAGAATAGATTACCCGAATATCATGCAACTTGAACATAACGGGAATGAGAGATCTGCGTACCCCTCAAGAGCGTATTGGCGTGATGTTATGTTATGAAATGGTGTAAAAAATAAACAGACATGCGATTGCAGCAATCCCGAGAGATTTGCCGTTATTTATTGAAGAGTTCTGTTGTATATCTTCGAAGTTCTTCACCAAATCTTGACCAAATTAAAATGGGACCAATTTCGAAATATACTCTATTAAATAAAAGAATTTTCAAAATCGGTCCACAATTGACGGAAATATCGGTGAAAACACATTAAAAAAAAATGTTTTATAAAGTCGAACATAGAACCTCCTCCTTTTTGGTAAGTCGGTTAAAAATTCACCAACCCCTATTGTGTGCGCGTGGGGAATAATGGCTCTGAGAAAAGGCCTGCATCTAACCAATGGTCACTTATATATATAATAAATCCTCATACATATAAGTGAGGTAAAATTTTGTGTATATTATTCTAGTGCTCTCCTGTCGGCTGCCATAATGATCACGGTTTTCCTGGGAGGAAAGTATCTACTGGATATGGACCGCCGAAACAATGCAGTTCCCCTAGGAAATCTCACAGGATTAAGTAAATAAAAATCATTAAAAATGATTATCAAAATTTTATTAATTAAGAGTATGAAGCTCAGTTTCTGGAAAGAAAGTATCGATACGACACAAATTAGAAGCAAGTTAAGTGATTTGACTGGCTAAAAAATCATTCAACCAATTACTGCATCTAAAGCGAGTTTAATAACAATAGTATCAGATTTTCGTTCTAGAAACAATGAGACATATAACTTTTTTTCTGAATAAATAAGTTATTTTTATTTAGGAGAGGAGAAGAGGCTCATTGGGCGTCAAAATTCGTCCACATCGTTAACAATGAGAATTTTTTTTTTGGATTTAAAATATTTTTAATTGGTACCTACCGGAGGTAACTACTAAAATTAAAAAGAGATTCATAAAAACTTTTTACCAAAAAAATCAAACCGATTTCCAAAAACAAAACACTACAAAGCGAAAACTTTTTCAACAACGACCTCGGCAAAGTTTCTTCTGTTTTGGAAACTGGTTTGATTTTTTTGTTAAAAAGTTTTTTATTTATTTCTTTTTAGTTTTGATACGTACCTTCAAATACCATGAAAAATGATGCTTTCTGAGAACAAATGATTGCATTGTTGATAAAAATACCAAAATCGCTATACTCGTATGTATGCCTATAATATTTAAGGAGTTCCCTCGATTTCTCCAGGATCCCATCATCATATCCTGACCTGTTGACCATGGAACCACCTGGGATGTACACTCTTTTAAACAAAAGAAGAATTTACTAAATCGGTCCAGGCGTCTTTGAGTAATCGGAGAACATACATAAAAAAAAAGTATTCCGGCGAATTGAGAACCTTCTTCTTTTTTTTGAAGTCAATTAAAAATGCCCAGAACGCTGGCAACAAATGTAGCAATCATTGGATAGCAATGCTGATTCTCTGGCCGTAGCAAAGCTCATAATTGATTTATTTTTACTTTCAGGCGATGAAAGAATCATCAAACTTATGTCAGGAAAATTGGTTGGATGATCTTCAGAAAACTCACCATGTTTATGATAGATGAACCTAGTTTTGTAATCTGAGAAAGAAGTAGGTACCAATGTAATTAAAAAAAACCTGTTATAAATACTTAAAAAAATATATTACTTGACTATAATGTACCTATCAGTCGTCCCAATCATTGAAGAATCTAAGAATGGTCAGTTTGAGGCAAATGTTCTTAAGCACAGTTTTTTTATCCGTAGTTAACTCAACCAATGGTTTAAAATTTCGGTAAAATGCCTTCTTTCAGAAATTGCTAGCCTTGCTAAATGGACAAATAAGTTGGAGAATTATTCAAATGACAGTTTATCATACTAATAATCGATAAATAAATTCGTTTTATCGAAACCATAGGTAAGCCTATTTAACCATTGGTTAAGTAAACTACAGATAAAAAAACTCGGCCTTAAGCTCTGAACTAAGTATCACTCTATCAGGATGGCGATGATGGTCGATGTCAAAATGTAAGGGATGACGTAACATTTTTTTTTTCGTCTTCGCACGGTTTGTGCATTTAGCCAGTGTCAAGTTTAGTTTCTTTGACTATATACAGTAAATAGTCCTTAAGCACAAAAACTTTGTTTAGCATTAGAAGAAGTATCCCCGTTTGAGCACCTATTTTTAAAACACCTATGCTTTGAGCACCAAAGGTATTCCCATTTGAGCACCAATCAATATAATGGCTTGGTGCTCAAAGCATAGGTGCTCTAAAAATAGGTGCTCAAACGGGAATACTTTCATTAGAATGCGGAAGTAACATATTCCAATGTTTTTTTTTTGTATTTGGCAGCAAATATATCGTTCTTATAGCCAAGATTTGCTGAGGAATCATTACTAAAATAACACCCTCAGCTCCACTTTACCTAGATAGCACCTGTTTCAATGATTCGGAATTTTCTCCAGTTGCATATACACTTGAGACCCAAAACTACACCAACTTTACATGACAATGTTCACTAGGAATCAATTTGCTAATAATTGAAACAGCCAGTGTACTCTACTCGAAAAAATCCCACGTGACATTTTGATAACGCTTGGAATTCCCGCAGGCTTATTACGTATCTTGCAAGAGCAAAACGATAGCAATTTTTTCGCAATAATTGCTCTTCAATACAGAAGACCCAATTATGGGTTAAGCTCGCCTTGGACATAAGTTTTCCTTTTGTATTTGTTTATTTTGTGTACTTTAAAGAATGTGAATATATGAATATGACGTTTTAGAGTTTTTGGAGGTTTTTTTTTAGAAATAAGTGCATTTGAAAAGCAGCGAGCTATTAGCAAACGATTGCGTAGGACCATAGAAATATAAAATACAGGAGAAGTGGCAAGGGGGCGTGTCGGTGTCCACGCGACGTGGGCTGACTGAGCATGTCACAGGCAAATGGCCGGTCTCCGCTAAACAGTGCGCTTTCGACCGTCATCGTGAAAAATTACAAGAATGCCGTGTTGTTCATTGGTTTCTTGTAAAAAGCGAAGCCTAAACCAAAACTTTGTAAATCATAGAATCACTTACTATAAGTGAGTACAAGTATTTCACTATATTTGTCTTTAAAATCATGAAAAACAACAAATCGTAAAATATTTCTTGCTTCTACTATGTTATGTTTGTATTGAAATATCACAACGACTGTACTATTTTTGCATTAAATACATTGCTTCCTAACCATTACCTAAGTTTGTCGCTAAGTGACTGGACAAGCAATGTAAAAATCACAAAACGATACATCATTGAGCGGATGCATCGCGTAGTACGGCCGCTGCTCCTTGCGACGAGTTAGTGATGTGCTTGTGCAGATCCACTAACGTAGGCTATCGATAACAATGTCGATGACGAATGAAATATTGTTATTATATTTTATTTTCAATTTGTCAACCGTTTTCAACCGGTTGGAAAATCGATGCGAAATATATTTTGATTATTTTACAGTGTAGTAGAAAAATACGTAACCAACTTTTTGACAAAAAATGCAACCCCAATAATATCAAAGTGTCAAGTGCTGCACAAATACCTCCACTTTACAGGTCAGGGATTAAACACCATAGCACTAGCAGGGTTCAACAATATCTCTTGTTTCAATTCAATTCAATTTATTTATTTCAAGTAAAACAGACTCATAACATAATAACAATAATAGCAGCACAAAACAATTAAAATTTGCTACATTAAAAATAAATTAAACATTAGGCTATGAAAGCCTAAACCAAAGTAACCGGATTTTTAATTGTTTGAATTTTTTGATTTACTTAATAATTTATATTTTTAGCTGCATATCACAATAAAACTCACCACAAAGACACACCCTCAGGGTGAAATGAGTTTGTAGTGAGCTGTCAATCCAATCGATGTCAGGGTTTGATAGCTTACTTCACCTACGGTATCATGGTGAGATGTTTACGGAGTAATACTGCAGATTCATTGGTGGATTCAGCCTTAGTGATTTAGTAGATATGTCTTTTCATTTCGTAATAGTAGGTATGTTGGATGAGGTTTCTTGAGTAATAAGAATCACCTTTGTACCAATTTTTTGTCTTGTTTGTTTATTAATGGTTATTATTCTTTTTTTCTATTTCTGATGTATAAAATGTTGTGAACTCTAGTACCATAACTGGTGAGGACACTGACTCCTACAACACAGCTCTCACCTAGCACAGGAGTCAGCGTTTCAAATGGAAATGTATAACTTTTTTTCTTTGTATCAATATTTTTTTTATTATTTATAATTATATATATGTTTTTAATCGTGTATACATTTTTTGTTAAATCAATAAATAAATATTTCCGAGTAAGAATTTATTGCATCCATAAAGCACCTGTATGTATATACCACAGACAATATAATACTAGCATACAGATGCCTCATCCCATACAAAGAAATCATGCCGACATAACTAGCGTTTTTCGTCTGATTAATCTGATATTTTTTAGTATATCGAACGCGTTCTGTTCTGTTTCACGGTGATAGATAGATGGTGTTAGCAGGTACTTGCAAGTAAAAGGGTTTACTAGGTTCGTGAATATTGTTTTCTTTAAATACAGTGAAGGTTCGTTTTATAGTACACGTTTTACAGTTTGCACGTTTTTACAGTTTGTTTGCACCAAAATGTGTTACAATGCTAATTTGAACGATCGAGTGGCATGCCTCAGAAATTTAAAAATGCGCCATCTATTGGCATCAATTTTAAATAATCCATTCAAATAATCTTTGAAATGTGAATTAAGAGCCCAATATTCCATCATTTTGTACTTAGGAGAGTTGATTAAACAAGAAAATATTTTTTTTATGTTCAATTCCAGAAAAATTTAGTTTTACACACATTCAATAACAAATACCGCGCATATCGCGCCATCTAGTGAGGTTTATTTGAATCAAATTTCATTTCTTAGCAATGAGACCCCGTGGTATATACAGAAGGTAGTTCTGTCTCGTTTGAGAGATTTGGTCTGAATTCATTCTCGATATTTTCTATCTGTATAGGTAGGTAAATCGGTACAAAGATACAATACAAAGAGTATTGTTATTAAATGAACATATTATATCATAATCAAATTACTTCATAGTCACTCATCGGTTTAATTACAATCGTAGATGACAATAGTTCATTGTTTCTTATTTCTGCATAACGTCATCGCCATTTTGGATCAGTTGATGGGCATTTAAATGGCCTATATTGTATTATCACATCCCTTCGAATACGTTCATTATTTAGTTACAGTTATTAGCTTTATGAGCTCATAATGAAACAGTGGTAAGTGAGTTGTAAAAAAAGAAGATCAATAAGATTAAAATTAGTTGCTTGCGAAGCATATGTTTTTTGAAAATCTTTTTTGAAGATCCTTTTAAAGTGTACACAAATTACAATACATTAAAATAACAATAAAACTGAATAATACATATAATTTTCGGAGTGAATGGATGACGTTATGAAACAAGCTTGTTTATTTCAATTGAAAAATGGGAGACAAACATTACTTTGAGGACGACAGTTTTTGGTATTGGTATAAGTATTGACATGAGCTCTAACAAGAGTTAGAAAGGTTTCAACAAGAGGCGTCGAAGTATCACAGGTCTATAATTTAACACAATGGCGGCGGGACTGTAAGTATTTTTTTATATTTTTGCCTACACCTTTTTAATAAATATGATTATCTTTATGTCTTGTCCATAATAAAATAAACCATTACCAACAAAATATGAGAAAAATACTCAAAGTTAATGTTTATTTTTCTGATTAAGAATAAAAGAACAATGGTCAAAACTGTTTACAGCAGATTCAATAATACTCGTATATTAATTAATTTCATATAACTAATGGACAAGAGAAAAATATAATCAATGAACTTTTTCTAACTGTAGGACACAAATAAGACAGGAAGTTATTGACAAAACTGTGAGATTTAACAGTTTTTCGTATAAAGAATAACATTTTATACTTAGATGCTACGTTATTTGCAAATATTTAAAGGCGTTTGCGTATTTGGTTTCTTTTTATTTATTAGTTACTTGCAAATAATAACAGGTCAAATCAGCCCCATAATAACATTAACCTAGGTACGCACCCCTTTTACAAATACATACTTTTTTGAACATGGGACTCCTAACGTTGTTGTAGGTATAGAACTGCACAGTTAGATATGCAATTTTATTTGTTATTTTTCATAGTAATCATTTATGATTAGTGTATAATAATCTTATTTTTGGCCACATATATTTTTAAAATTAGCTTTATTTTTAACAGTCTTATTCTTCATTAAGATCTCCAAACTGTTGAGAACATATTAAGCTCTTGAATAGCTCTGTAATCTGTTATTAATAAGATCAGAGGTTTTTATGAATAAGGCTGAATGTTTAGAGAACAGTTTTTTTTTTAGAAAACTGAATATGTCCTTACAAATTTTCTCAAGTCAGTGTGTTTGTAGTAACTGTGCAATACATTATTTATTGGATCGATTTAGAAAATACCCACTGCAAAATGTCACGCTTTAAAATAAACACATTTTCGTTTCAATTGATTGCTTCTTAGGGTTCTATACCCTAAGGGTCCAAACGGAACCCTATTTCTGTCACTTACGTGTCCGCCAGTCTGTCTGTCCGTCGACTGTAAAACATTTTGCTACGATGATTTTTTAAATTTACCATTGACGTATGAACTCGAAATTTGGTGATAATCTTTATTATTACTTATATTTCTAAAGCTTAACTAATTTAAATATAGTAAATAATAATAAACATAATAATATTATTATTTAATCTATATTTTATTATATTCTTCGAAACATGCACACATATGCCAAACATTCAAATCATTATTTTCTTAACAATTCAATTAAATCATAGCCACAACGACACGTAAAATAACTAGTCAAATAACCCGCCCCTATCTGTTCCCGGCACCAAGGTGCCCATAACGCTTGCTGCATTGCCACGTTGGATGGCAATAGCTAACCTTTGCACCAAGAACGAGCAGGCGTGGACGTCACCCGTTTTGTCGCAGAGCTTGTTGTTGTGTATCTCACTAATGAGCTTCTTGGCCTCAGTACCCCAACCGCCCATAGTCTCAACCTATATTTTACAAACAAAAAACAATATATTGATAAATTGATACGGCACCCTAAATGTGCGAAGTCCGAAACGTACTTGGCCGGTTTTTGTATTAATTAGTACTTACCTACGCTATATTTGTTATATAAATGAGAAAAGAATGTTTAACTAGTAGAGTAAAATAATATATTATATCAATTATATTATTGTGGCACCCACTTAAGATGAAGTATTATAGTCATTAACATTTTTTACAGTTTTCTTTCGCTTGGAGCTTTTGCATTTTCACTTTTCTGGACTACAAAATTCGTGCGAGAAATTTACGAGAATAGTCAACTTAAACCGATACCAACAATTAAACCATTATTATATGATTATTTTCCGTTTTTAAATAAAAAATATAATTTTAGTATAATATAAAATTATGTATAAAATCTGTGATTGAGTGTTAAGAATTAGCATAAATCAATAATTGGATCTTTTATCTCCTTATTAATGAATGATTTATTGAGACAGCATGTGTAACTTCTAGATTTTCCATAAAAACTTGATTTGAGCTACAAACTTGGCTAGGGATGGGATAAATACAAGGAGGTAGGCTGCCGAACGCCGGAAGGAGTATGGGAGGCCGATGCCCAGAAATAGGACGGAATAGGCAAGCAAATAAATTACTGTAATGTTTATGGCATATTGGTTATTAGCTTTATGAATAAATGTAACGTAGTACACTAGCAAGATGTAGAAATAGTTATTAGACGTAGGGATACTTCTTTTGTTGTTTTAAGCCAACTTATACTTATAGTGTAGATTACATAAAATACTTTTCATTTATAAAATTTTGGTTATTTTAAATTTACGTAAAAACTGTTATTAGATTTTAAAAACAATCTTACTATTAAATAAGTAACTTGATAACTTTGTTTTTTTTGAAAATAACTTCCTCGAGTCTATTTATCAACGTCACTTAAGTAATCTTATAACTCGATGTTATTTTATTATTTTTTTGTAAACCTTTATGGTAAAAAAGATACATAGCTGTCAAAATTTTAATAAAAATAAAACATATTTGTTTTCTAATAGAAAAAAAACTCACTGAATGCATAACCTCCACCTTTTTTAAGTCGGCTAAAAACTCACAGTAGACGTAGTAACACAGCTTATCACATTTTCTTACAGCGTTCTTCTGCTTGGAGCTTTTGCATTTACAGTTTTCTGGACTACAAAGTTTTTACGAGAGGTTTATGACGGCATGTTGCTACACAATGGAACAACGACACTTATACCATTTATAAAAGGTTCACTCAAGGATAAGGAGTTTATTGAATACCTAGAACCACAATGGTAGATATGTCTTCTTTATTTGCATAAATCACTGTTCAAACTTTCCTTAGGTAACTATTTGTTGTATTTATTTCGGATGAAAACTATTTCAGCCAAGCCAACCAGTCGTTCATATCAATAAATAGCATTTTACGCGTTATCTCGCAGCTTTGAAATTGGTTTGCAATAGTTTTACATAGAAACTATACAACAGATAAACTGATACAATTGAGAAAGCTGTTAGATTAGACACCACTCTTACACCACTCACTTAAAGTATAAGTACTTTGTTTTTAGAGTAAATAGTTTAAAGTTAGAAGATGAATTTAAACTGGATTACGAAAATTGTTTAAGTCATTAATCCCTTAACTAAAGTAATTGTTTTTCAAATAAAACAAAGAGCAGAATTGACATAAAAAAATGATTTCTATTTTAGTAGAAAAATGTTCAACATAAATTTATAAAAAATAAACTTCGCCGAGGTACCACATATCGTATGCTTCATGGATGGCGAGGAACCTAACTTTCTGTAAAATTTTACCCAGTGTCCTTTAAATTAATGATAGATTTCTAAGAATTACTTTGATCAGTCACTATATTGTAGGTAAGGCGCTAAATAAAACTCACAGGTTCGTATCGTTTTTTTTTTGCAGATTCTTAATGAGTGGCGCTATCTCCTATATGGTATATGCCGTATATCCTCCGATAAAGCTAGTCATCAAAAATATAATAAACTCGCTTAGCGATGAACTTGACACCGGCGATCCCGAATCTTACGACACTTTTGCGAATTGGACTGAAACGTGGACGTCAAATTTTACTAGCAATGACAGTGCGGTCGAAAGTACGGATACACTACAATCAACATTTTGAGACAAATAAAAAACGTTCCAAACTTTCAATTTTTTCATGAATTGTTTATTAGTATGTATATGTTACGGCTAATACCCGCAGTGCGGCTACACCTAGTATTAGTGCGGCTACACCTAGTTTTAGCCGGTTAGAACTAGGTGTAGCCACGCGCCTATTTCCGTCCGCAGGGTCTAAAGTAACCTAACACGAACGAGATGACGTGAGCTGAGTTCGCTCGCTTTGCTCGCTCACTTCAGCTCCCGTCATCTCGTTCGAACCTAACCTGTCCGTGTCGGGGTGCCCTAAGCTCCGGCTAATACTAGGTGTAGCCGCACTTCGAGTATTAGCCGTAACATATACAAGTACGAACTTTAATAACGTTACTTTTATATGAAATATTTGTTGTACGATATTGTGTATGGGTTTGCTCTTTGTGATTCTTCAGATCTATTAAATATCTGGCAATAATTATAGTGAATGCAACTATTTATATAAATAACGTTACGTTTAGCGTTAAGACTATTGTAGTGTTAAAATAAGTAAGTGATCCTTTTTTCCTTGCACTGATTTGTTTTATAAATTACTAATTAAACTTTATACAATAAATCAGTGCATTAATTGTAACCATGTAAATACTAAATTTATAATTTTGTCGTGTTATGTAAGTAGGCATACCTTGGTGGAATATTTGAAAATTAACTGTTATAACTGGAGATATGTGAGTGACACTGCTTAACTCTTCGGCAATACAGGCGTGATATTATCTTATTTGAAAGTTAATTTATATCATTACGTATGATTTTTGACAAATCAACAATCATACGTAATGACAACAAATAGAAAAGATACAGTTGTAGATTAGCATATAAATAATCTTAAATATGAAGTATACAATCTCCAGAATTATTAATAAAAAAGCCCCAAAAATTATGTTTGGGCTCTCTATAACTCAAAAAATACTTAATGAATTAAATACTGTTTTGATACAATTTGTCATGGGTCAAGTTACTTGTTACTAGACTATCTCCCAATTTCTGATTTGAGCATATGAAGTTGAGTATTTGTCAAACTATAGCCTGAAAATCTGTCATTAATGTAGAGTTTGACACGATCTTAACTTCCCTCACTTAACTCTTAAATACTCAATTCAGAAATCGATCGAAGTAAAATGACTGTATATAAATATATTTTTCTTTATTTGCATAAAATGTCTTTGTGCTCCGACCTTTCCAGGTAATTTTCTGTCAAGACTTATTTTATACCATCTTGACTGCATTTCATTTTGATGGATTGTTGACAGCCCATTAAAACATACTTCTAAAAGAGGCAAGGTATCTAAGAGTTCCAGTTAAAAAAATTGTGTTAGTTTAGGTATCACGAACCTAAATTATACAAACAAACTAATTATAAAAATAAAATAGTCCACAAACGATCGTCAAAACTCAAACTAAAATTCAACGATGTTCATTTTCTCAGGGCTGGTTAGTGAATTGATTGATTTCTGGAGTTAATAACGTGTCAAACCTTACTTAAATGTCAAAGTTTGGCAGGATTTCAAGCTTCAGAAGAGTTTGGCAAATATTCAACTACAAATTCATAATTTGAAATTCGGGTAATCACCTTTAATCATGATTCCAACAACAAATTCCAGATCAAATGCCTTTAGTTATCAATAGTCATAACAAAACTTAACAATGCATGTTTATTTGCTTTGTTTAGTAGAATTACCTATATTGAAAGACAATCCATTAGATGACGCAAGTTTTTCAATTATTACAGCAAGTTAACTGAGCAGTATTTAAGTGTTTGGATATCAGAGACACCGTTCATTCATATTTGATTAGGCAGTGCTCAAATCGCGACTGAAAACAAAATTTCAAGAAAATATGGTGTGTTCATACCTGTAAATATATTCATTTTTTTGACGTGACAACGTCTTAAATTAGGTTGTGGCTGGGAGGCACTTATGAAAAAGTGTAACGCTCGGTAACGTTACGATGAGTCACCGAACGAGAGAGAGGCCCGCCGAATGCCTTGCGTCTCTCTCCCACTCAACTATGATCGGTCTGGTGGAAATCGATCGGATGAACGTAAAATCAGTACAATTTAATTATATTCATATCAATAAATATTCTACCGAGAAAAATACGTTGTCACGTAAAATCTTCGCCCGTAAAACCGACTTTACAGGCAACCATTTTTTTTTATTCTTCGATTGCCTTGTTGGCCAGATGGTTTTATTTAAGAGCATTTCCAAGTCTGGCATACTGTTGTTGTATGCTTCAGCGTTTCTATATTCATATTCATTAACGCGATTTTATTAGCTTGGTATGTATTATCAATGTAACGGAATCTTTGAACGTGATTTTCACCCCCTTCAAAACGTCGGTATAATTTGAAACTTTGCACAATTATCAAGGACCGATGACAATGCAATAATTTAAATAGTTTGTCCCATTATCCTGACCAGGGTCTTCAGGATTAGAGATAAGACTAAAATGTAAAAAATAAATAATAGTTAAAAAAAACTAAAAAACACGCTTTAATAAAAAACCTGACCAAAAAGTAGAAAATAATTTTCAATAAATTTTAATCAAGAACAGTGTGATAAACAAACAAAAATATTGTAAAAAAAGCGTGGGGTGCTTTTTAAGATATTGACAATTGACATCAAGCACCCCACGCTTTTTTGGCAATACCTGCGTATATACGAGTATTGTTACTGTTATTAATAATTACCACCTCTATGTGCATTATGGGTGCAATAAATTTGATTTGATTTCAAACAATACAAAAATAAAATACCTATGTGTTAAATCTATTAAAATATCTTCATTGATAAAGTCGATTGTTGTGTTCACCATGAAATGATTAGTTTTTGAGCTGTCAAATGTAAAATTACAGGCTGTTTCAAAATCGCGATGTGAAATGTGTATGAGCATATCCCGTCGTCAAGCGATTCATCATCATCTTATCAGCCGAAAGACGTCCCGTGCGTCCTGCATTAAGCGAATCCCCGCAATCTTCACCAGGTCATCGGTCCACCTGGTGGGGGGCCTTAGGCCTGAGGCGTCCGGATTTTATCCAGACTTAATGTTAATTTCTATATTAATGTTGTTTATTTTACTTTTTAGAATACTTCTCTCCGGAGCTGTGGCGTATTACATATATCTAGGTGTGAAAACTGTGAAGGATACCATCGGTCTAAAACGTTCAGTGGAAAGCTACGAATATATAGAATTTAAGTCATTTGCAGACTTAGCTAATTGGATATTGAATCAAACCACAGTTAGTCCAACTCCCTTATTAATGAAATCGGATTAAAATAATGTGGAACTTAAAAAATATGATTTAACTGAAATGAAAATTTAGTTTATTTTCTACGCATTTATAACTAGGTAGACATGGGTATTAGAAGGTATCACTCTGAAACCATGTTACATGTCTAAGGGTTAAAGCGTATTGACGCAGAGTCGAACCGAATTTATAATAATGTTCAGTCAAGGGTTAAAAGTGCAATTTTACTCTCCCAAACATAAATATCTAGTTTTTGTAGAAGAAATTAAAAATTATCCACAACAGATTTAATATGTTGTATAGAAATTAAAGTATAAATTATATCTACTAACAGTGAAAAGGTGAAATTCTTGAAAAACTACGAGTACACTTCGTAATGCACATCATTTTTCTTTTGGTTTTTAGAGATTTGTTTCGACTCTGTCCTGTACTACATTTGAATTGACTAAGATATGGTTATTTTTTTTGTTAACATTGGCCCTACCCTACTTTTTACCCGACTGCCGAAGGCGTTGTTTATCAGTCTATGTATGTTTGTTCCTATGTGGCGTTTTAGAGAACAAACGCGTTGTCCGATTTTGATGATTCTTACAATTGTCAATTGATTTGTCTTAACCTTACGAGTGTCACTAGCTACATTAAAATGGGAAAATAGAAAAATAGCTGATTTTGGGTGCCATATTGCGGGGGCCCAATTTCTTTTTTCTTCCAAACATATCGTGTGGGGTATTAAAATAAAGGATTTTAAGAGGTGAATTCAAAAATATATGACACTTACATATTTAAAATTACTTAATTTGAAAAAAAATGTTATCTAAGAAAATAAAAAAGTAAATTAAAAAAAAACCGATTGCTTTAGAAGCAAATTAAATACGTAAACAACAAGAAAATCATGCTGCGCATTCGAAGGATACATCTGGTTTTGGAGAGTCAGCTCGCGGATTATATCTTCCGACCCGTCCGTATGAAATAATAAAGTAAAATTAATATGTAAATATTTTAAAATTATTAAATGTATGTATTTTAAGATAATACTGTAGGGTAAGATGAAATATTGTTTTATGTTAATGATAAGTACCATTTATAGCAATATGCAGGTTGCATTGTAATAAAATTGAAAAAAGCATCAAAATTAAAAATACGAAATTATTTTTTATGTTTTATGTAGAACTACTTCTAGATAAACTCTCATTTTATCAGCTATTACAATTGTCGAAATGTCAAATATTAATTTTATTGGCATGCGATTCTGAAATGTCATATGATGAAACCCAAACATTTTGGCATTACTACAATCGCTATCGCAGATAGAATGTCAGATTAGGTTCCCTGAGGCTCACGAACTCGAGTTCTCTTTTTCTGTCCACGACAACACTTGTCTATAAGACAATATCAAAATGTAAGAGATTTTTTACGTGACATTTCGATAGCGCTTGACCATTCCATAAATTGGCATTTTGCCAATTGCTATCGCGTTGCTTTCGTTAATAGAATGTCAATAACCACTGGTAACCGGCTCGTTGCTACCGCAGTTGGCCAATGCCTATAACCCTTCACACAAAGTGCAAGCATAAGTTGACAATGTTTAATCGCGATCAGATTGGCAGCATATAAAATACGAATAAAATACAAACATTGATTTTTATGTATTAGATTTTTTATTTATACACTCCGCTAAATCTTTCCTATTGCCTACAACTCTAAATGGGCTTCTCAGACACAAAGCCAGTAGCGAGATAGTTAAGTTAACAGTTCAGTAACTGGCCTTGAACTGGCTTCGGTGAGTTCAGTCAATAGTGAGGCAGTCTAGCGACTGACTGAACTGACTTGCCAAAAGATCTCATGTCCGAAACCATAAAAATTAAAAACCATCATCTACCTAGCCTTTTTAACCGACTGAAAGGAAAGGTTTATGTTTTTCGCACGTTTCTTGTGTGTATTGTATTTTATATTCATTATCTGCACTCACAACGTTATGTTCCAAATATGAATTCAAAAAATATTGTATAAACACGTACTTTATATTCGTGGATAAATAATAATAATAAAAAAAAACATTACAGGACAAAATTTTCCTTCAATTTTCAAACTACTGCATCATAAAATAACTTTTTAATTTTTGAAGCACACTTTTACTTTTTAATTAATTGGCGCTTATGGGTTCATTGACTTAATGTAGAAAAGTAGTTTCATTGTCTATGGAGGCGTGCACTGCGCAGTCATGCGCAATGAGAATCTAAATTGCCCGCCATACCACGTATTTTTTCCGTTTCCACTTTTGTTTTATTTCAAATGTATGAGTGAAGACAAAGTAGTCTGTGCAACGGCATATAATTAGGTATTAAAACACTCGCGTGTTATTATTATCACATAATAAAAACCCACGCTCGGGTTTTAATCATCATCATCATCATCATTTCAGCCAAAAGACGTCCACTGCTGGACATATGCCAATAATAGTTACCGCGGTTTTTAATAACCCCTATTATATGACCATTGCATAAACTACTATTATTCCCTCATATCTTTCAAATACCACAAAAAAATGTACCACTTATATGTTTAGAAGTAATTCGCGAAAAATTGGTAACAAAAAAAGTTGTAAATAAAAACAAATTTATTGAATCTTGTTTTATTACCATATATGGGTCGGCTTTTAGTCTAACCAGTTGCAGTGGATTACAAGGAGCGACATAAAGATTAATCATAAAAGAAGGCATAATTATAACTCCAAGCGTAGCTAGACAAGAGATCTCCTGAAGAATGACCATCGTTCGTTTTCCCTGACTAATATTTCGGCTTCTAGTAATATTTTCATTCTTCCGCTTAGTGCGTCTCATCATTTTCCAAACTGTACACCTTCGCTTCTTGACTTGATTTTAGTCTCCTCTCCTGATCGCGTTGCTGAGCATGGCCTATGCTCAGCCGATTCCTTTTCGTATCATGTCCTGATTTTTCACTCTTATAAAATTCGTCCACCTAAGGCTCTCATGAATCGCAATTTATTTGGTATGAACGTTGATAGTTTTTGGTGCCAGCAGTATAGATTGATCTACTTTGTTTGGCTCTGCGTCGGTCGATGAGCTAGTGAATGTTTTCACAGCTAAACTTGTCGAGCTTTATGATGTCCATGCACCTGTTCGAGCAGTTAAAGTTAGACATTTGCCGGCGCCGTGGCTGACGGATGAGATCAAAAGATTAATAAACAAAAAGTTGCAACAGAGTCTAAATTTAAGCGACGGCCTACTGATGCTAATATTGATAAATATGCCGCTATCCGCAACCTATGCAATAAGGTGTGTAGGAATGCTAATCGCCAACCTATTCATAACTCAGTCCAAAACAAAGATACATTCAAACTCTAGTCGACAAAACCCGACAAGAATCAATCCCTAAATATTTAGACATCGATGCAATGAACATTCATTTTACAGCTTCGTCCAATTTTGATAGGACAATAAAATTGAGTATATTGAATTATCTTTCATCTCTTCAGACTCCAAGTTATTCTCCATTTGCTTTTAGTCAATTCTCTACATGTGATGTTAAGAAGAGCATACTACCGATTACATCCAATGCAGACGTAAAACGACAAACGTCGCGGTGCTGGACGTTATCCTTCATGTTATTTGCTACATCCTTAACTTTTCTGTGTCTAGCGGTGTCTTTCCGTGCTCATGGAAAGATGCGCAAATAATTCCTTTATATAGAAAGTCCAATCCCACCTCGTTTTCTGAATACCGTCCAATATCCGTCTTACCATTCCTACCCAAAGTCCTAGAATGGTTAATCCAAAATCAAATTAGCAAGTTTCTATCCAAAAATCAATCCCTTCCAGTCCGGCTTCCGTCCTGGTTACAGCACCACCACAGCTCTTCTCAACATTACGGACAGCCATGGAAAGCAGTAATCTGACGGTCTTGGCATTGCTACATTTCAGTAATGCTTTTAATACTATTGACTTCGACGTTTTACTTCGTATTATATGCTCTCTTAATATATCTCCATCGGTGGTTGACTGGTTATGTAGTTACCTGTTCGGGCGCCGGCAACTTATATGTTTCGGGGAGAACTTGTCTTCCTGGGGCAGTACTTCTGCCGGTGTACCACAGGGTGGCATTTTATCCCCTTTACTTTTCACAGTGTTTATAAACTCAATCTCCATTGAACTTATTTCTTCCTACCATCTTTATGCAGACGATCTACAGTTGTACTCGAATGGACTGCCCAACTGCAGGAAGTTAGCCGCAAGTTGTTTGCATCTGCTGCAACTTTGAGGAGACTGCGTAGTTTTCTTCCGACTGCCACCAAGGTTGCGCTTGCACAATCTCTTCTTCTTCCCATTCTTGATTATGCTGATGCCAGCTATCTTTACCTTACTCAAGATAACTCGATAAACTTGAGCGATTTCAAAATGTTTGTGTAAGGTTCATATTTGGTTTGCGCAAATATGACCATGTTTCCGAATTCCGTGTAAAGCTCAAGTGGTTGCTAATTCGCCTTCGCCGGAATGCTCATATTCTTTCTCTTTTGTACAATGTGCTCTTTACTCCTTCGACCCCTATATACGAGATTTCGTCTCGGTCATTCTGACTAGTACTTAACATTCCTCGTAGCAATATCAGCCATTTGACCAATACCACTGTATGAGCACTTTAAAGGCAAAGAAAATAATAACTACAGAATTTTCACCCGCTGTCCATGAAATCAGAACTAATATTGGGCCGATAATATAGTGACAAATTTTAATTTCGTATCTTCAGTTATAAGTATACTCATCACTTCTGACTAAAATCAGATCAACAGAGGGTATATAATATTTAATTTATTTCATGGTCATAAAAAAGTACCAACTGTTACTTTTGACATTTAATACTAGAATGTCAAGCTTCATCGTAATGACCAAACTTTTCAAACACATATTTGTGACCACTGGAAATCCTTTTTTAAAATAACTTTTCAATAAAATGCTAATATTTACTAGAAATGTAACCAAAATAACCTCAACAGTTACCACCAACGATAAAATATTTTTCTACTGCACCATGCTGGCGGGGGTTGTTCCAAGAGGTCTACGAGTCTATTGTTCTCGAAAAATTAAAATTCATAATTTACTTCCAAACGGGTCCACAACATTTTAAAAATCTTGGCTAAGGGTACAGCCAGCAATAACAGCTTGGCTAAGGGATAAATGTTTAATATTTACATGAAATAAATCACAATGAACATACATAACTAAGAAATATTTACTGTATTACATGAATGGTCATGAACTCGTGACCATTAAAAAATCACAGTTTTACAACAATCACAGTAAATAATTTTAAAGTTAGACTAAAATAGACTTAAGAATTAAAAAAAACTTTTTCAGAATAATCATATCAAATCATCTTAATCATATATTAATAAATTTAATACTATAAAGCTGAAGAGTTAGTTTGTTTGAACGCGCTAATCTCAGGAACTACCTACTGGTTAGAATTGAAAAATATTTTTGTGTTGGATAGCCCATTTATCGAGGAAGGTTATAGGCTATATAACATCACGCTATGACCAATAGGAGCGGACCATAAATGAAAATGTAGCAAAAACGGGCAAAAAATATTCCTTTTTGAGAGTTTCCGTTCCGTGCGCTGCGTAAACGGTTTATATGGGTACGTAGGTAGCCAGTTGATGGGAGCGAAGCCGCGTGGGACAGCTAGTCTTACAATAAAATAGACTTAAGCATTATAAAAAATCAGACCTTCCGAATAGTTACAGGAAATTTTCTTAATCTTGCACTAAAATATACTTATGCTTTATAAAAAAATCACAGTTTCAGAATAGGTACAATCGTAGACTAAAAACGACATAGGAAATTTAAAAAAAAATGCGTTTTCATAAGAATTACAGTAGTTCGTCTCAATCTTAATCGACAGGCAGAAGTATTTAAAAAACACAATTGTTCGGTTTTTTGACGTGACAACGTCTTAAATTAGGTTGTGGCTGGGAGGCACTTATGAAAAAGTGTAACGCTCGGTAACGTTACGATGAGTCACCGAACGAGAGAGAGGCCCGCCGAATGCCTTGCGTCTCTCTCCCACTCAACTATGATCGGTCTGGTGGAAATCGATCGGATGAACGTAAAATCAGTACAATTTAATTATATTCATATCAATAAATATTCTACCGAGAAAAATACGTTGTCACGTAAAATCTTCGCCCGTAAAACCGACTTTACAGGCAACCATTTTTTTTATTTACATGATGCTTTCATGCCTAGTTTAGGCTCACGTATCGGCTTTTATTTTGTTATGTTTTCAACAACTGCTCCTTCTTACAAGAAATCGTTTTTACTGACTGTACTTTGGTTAAATCTCATGGACCTGTTTGGGACTTTATTTAGAAACATATAAAACATTATTATATTTTTTTCATGGACCCGGTGGGATAAGAGGAACAATGGAATCATGGACCTTTGGGAACAACCCAAGAGACGGAATTGACCTTAATCCACCACACGGGCCCAGTGCGGATTGGTGGATGTTACATATCTTCGAATTTTTGGTTCTAAGACATGCCGGTTTCCTCACGATGTTTTCCTTCACCGTTTTTGAGAGAAGTGGTGATGAAATAATTTACACGCCGTAGTAAGTATAGCGCCTGCCTGGGTTCGATCCTACATCCTAAGACACATAAGTCGGGACTGTTAACACTGGGCCACCACTGCTCCCAATCAACAAATTAGTACAAGTGGTTATTATTGATCATCATCATCGTCATCATTTCAGCCGAAAGACGTCCACTGCTGGACATAGGCCTCCCCCAGGCGTCGCTACATTGACCGATCCCGTGCGTCTCGCATCCAGCGCATTCCCACAACCTTACCAAGTCATCGGTCCACCTAGTGGGAGGCCTTCTAACGCATCATCTTCCGGTTCGCGGCCGCCGGAACTTTTCGGCCGGTGGATAATATTGCTAGTAGTTTAACAAGTATTTTGTTTAATTAGTAAGATAGTATGTATAACATTTAATTGTACTCCTGGTTTTTACCCTATAATAAAATAAAATAATTGTTTTCCTTTCTGTCATGGATTTAATCCATACTATATAATATTATAAAGCTGAAGAGTTGGTTGTTTGTTTGTTTGAACGCGCTAATCTCAGGAACTACTGGTTGGAATTGAAAAATTCTTTTTGTGTTGGTTTGTCTATTTATCGAGGAAAATTATAGGCTATATAACATCACGCTACGATCAATAGAAGCGGAGCATAAATGAAAAATGTTGCAAAAACGGGAGATTTCCTTTTTGAGAGCTTCCGTTGCGTGCGCTGCGTAGTGTAGGTACGGTATGGTAGGTAGGATAGATGGGTAGATACGTAGCAAGTTGACGGGAGCGAAGCCGCGTGGAACAGCTAGTGTAAATATTAAAAAAAAAAAATAACAAATATCAAACCGACCTCCAAAGCAAAACACTTCAAAGCGAAAAATAACTTTTTTTTCCTAAGTCGGTGTCTTTTTTACCCATTGTTTTCGACACCGACGTCGGAAAAGATTGTTATTTTTTCGCTTTTTAGTGTTTTGTTTTGAAGTCAGTTTGAGTTTTTGTTCAAATTATTTTATTTTTCTAATCCAATTAACATGAAAATCATTTGTAGCTAAAGTACATCTCATAATTATGCCAATAAGCCCAAACGACTAGGATACATTTTTTTATTTCGGAGTTCCATCTGTGGTCTTCTTCGTCAGTTCCACATCACCAAATGATACTTTCTGAGTGTAAATGATTGCATTGTTGATGAAAGTACCAAAATCGCTATATGTATGCCAATAATATTTGAGGAGTTCCCTCGATTTCTCTAGGATCCCATCATCAGATCCTGACTTGATGATCATGGGATTACCTGTGAAGTATACCATTTCAAACAAAAGAAGAATTTTTCAAATCGGTCCAGGCTTCTTTGAGTAATCGGAGAAAATACATTAAAAAAAGATTCCTACGAATTGAGAATCTCCTCCTTTTTTTGAAGTCAGTTTAAAATTCAAGTGAAACATTATTTTATTATTAATTATATAATTCATTACCTAGTAATATTTTTTCTATATCTTAACAAACAATGTCTAAAAATCCCGCAGCACAACTTATACAACACACGATAGATACATGCAGCTACATACGTAATGTTTGCTGTACGTATGCAGCTACAGCAACAACTCATACAACACTGTTTACAACATTATTATTGGAGGCATGACCTTTTTATGTTTATAATACAGGACAATTATTAAAAATAAAAAGCTATTATATAGATACCCAACCAGTTTTCAGGAGCTCAAGTAGATAAATAAGTACTTGTAGATTAATTCGGCACTAAACTGGCCAATTCTTGGTACCAATCATCTTCATTTCTCAATCTGTATGTGCTCTGTTTCATTGAGGATCCAAGGAATGCGGTCGCTGTGGCCAAAATCGGCTAGATGGGATGCTCTCTAGCCGATTACCATCATCTGTTTCATTGGTAATTGTAATGTTCTGCCAAGTAGGTTATACCGTAATATGCAATACTCGCAATAATTATGTTGAAAACCACTCTGTAAAATTAATAATCCATGATTGAATTTATGTTATGAACCACATGTCCACATATCAACAAAAAAAAAATTTAAACCGTATATTAATGTTATTGAAAAAAGCGTCATGATTTTAGTTATATATATCCCATTAGTACGATTTCTGAATGTAATGTTTGTATGAAAATATGATAATTATCATAGTTTTATATTATGATTTTCTTCTTAAATAATATTCATACTTATCTACACTACTGATTTTATCGTTATAATGTATATCAAAATAAAAATAATTTTGTAAAACACATTTCTCTCACTCATTGTGAAGGACATAAATCAAAAACCCTGGTCAATTTAATTATTTCAATATTTTATCATATCGCCTACTTAAATTAGGCATTTTCAAATAGTCTGGACATTACAAGCAATTGCCTATTTATTCACTTGACACAAAACAAAATGTCTCACACTTTTCTCCGAAATCGTAGGCAAATACTTACAACATGAACATTTTGTGTTTCTTTTATCTCACTAGTAAAAGTCGAAATTTGCTTTGACATTTGATTGACAGATTAATTACGAACAATTAATAAAATTTCATGAAGTCACTTTTTAAGAACATAACGTTCCTATTTTATTGCAGCAATTCAAACACGACCGGAAGACAGTGGGTCTAGCAACTTATGTATGCTTAGATTAGATTTTGCATTAAGTTAAATAGGCTTTACAACAAAGGTTTTTACCATAATAATAAACAAAGCATCAACACTTGTATTGTTAACATTCTTCATCATTAATTACGTTATAGCATTTAATGTTATTAATGGAATAAGGAATGTTAAAAATAGAGAACATCCATGTACTTTTTATTTGCTAAATGAAATACTTCTTAACTGTAGGAAACAAACATGGAAGAATTTTTTAAATCTATACAAAAGACGAAGTTATAAAACTGCAAATTTGATAATTAAAAAGAGAAGTCCAATATAGACTCTGACGTCAATGTATAGTGTGCCAATACACTCGCCGTTTTCTTTCATATCACTCCTCACAAAGTCCATCCATCTTTTCTTTGGCCGTCCCCTCCCTATCCATCAATCCACATTTATATTCATAACTTTTTTTATATGCGTTTCATCCCTCCTCATCATGACCATACCAGGACAAATGGACGACCTTCATACTGTACGCACGATATAAATACCTACATATAATAAATCTGTAGAAAAGCCGTTTAGTACATCGAGAATATTTCTAAAAAAAATAGCCAGGGTGTTAAAAGATAACCAACAGAACCCATTTCCAGCATTTTTGGAATTGTTTTCTGTTAATCTGTGTTTAGTTGAGCACGCATCACGTAAAATTTATGACAGTGTAGATAACTTTTATACATAAAAATTGTGCGTAACTTGAAGTATTACTTAGTTTTTATTTTATCACAATCGGTACACTATTAAAAGTTAGATGAATTTAAATTGTTCGAGAAGTAAAATATCACAACACATGCAATATCGGACAGTTGAAATCCATATTCGATAGATGGCGTTGTGCATTTGACGTCATTTTCTGAATGGCAGGTTAGAAGGTTAGGAAGGTAGGTACGAAGGGTAGAGTAGATAGTTGACGAGAGCGAAGCCGCGGGCATAGCTAGTTTTTATTTTGCAGTGTTTGCGTTTATATTTTATAGATGTGTTAGCATGATGTTATGATAGGTGTTATTTTATGAATGTTATTGTAGTTTTCCTTTGTGTAGAGGATTTTATAAAAATAAAAATCAAGTAAATTTTAATAGAGTTGAATAGAATTTCTCTTTATTCGAGTATACATGAATCAAAAGATGGTTAGTAGAAACTTACAACTATGTTAGGAACACAGATATTAACAAAATGACACAAAAAATCGACCGACTGACCGTTTAATAACTTGCAATCAATTGTTTTCTATATATAAAGCCCACTGCCTTCATCAATATTACAACTAATAACCATTAATGATACTTCCCCATCTTCTTCCTCAAACTCATAGAACACTTTTCACCAAACTGCCGAAGGAGGGTCATGCGTTTATCAGTTTATGTATGTACGTATATTTGATCCTATGTGGCGTTCTAGAGACCAAACAATCGATTGGTCTTAACCCTGCGAGTGTCAGCCAGTGACATTAAAATTGGAAAATGGCGGATTTTGGGCGCCATATTGTGGGGGACCAATTTTTTTTTTCTTCCCTTTCAATCGTGTGGGATACCGAAATAAAGGGTTTAAAGAGGTTATTTCAAAAATATATAACACTGGTATTGCTAAAGATATATTATAAAAAAAAAAACTAGTAAAAAGTTATAAATAAAAAAGTTAATTAAAAAAATCAAAAGACCCGACTGCGTAAAAAGCGAACTAAAAAGTGCAGTCAGAGGATACATCTGGTTTTGGTCAGCCAGCTCGCGAACATGTATCCTCCGACTGCACAGCATGGTTTTCTTCTTGTTTACGTGTCTTTAGTTCGCTTTTAAGCAGCCGGGCATTTTGATTTTTTTAATTAACTTTTTACAACAATTGCTTCCATGGTGAGCTTTCAAAAATAAATTTACACTGGCAGGTAGAGATGATTAACTGATAGTTATAGGAATGTTATAATAAATATACAAAATTGTTAACTTTTACTTTTTTATAAAATAAATTTTAAAATAAGAAAAAAAAACTAGTTCTTTTTTCCGTTACAAGTTTTAAGTATGAACTTTTCGAAGAAGTAGGCTGCACTAATAACTCCGAGAGTAAGCAAAAGGGCGTTTAATAAAATTCTGTAAAATAAATATCCATATTAGAATAATCATTAACAATATCTGATATTATTCTCAAACATTTTAGAAAAATACTTACACGTTCATCACCATCGTAGAATATTTTAATTCCACTACTATCAGAAGTTGAATTTTCTTTGACTTGTTCTCTTTCAATATAAAAAACGAACACTATTTCATGAAGTCTCTTATTAGAACGAAATAATATTCTTCTTTTACTGTACTAAGCAATTTATACACAACTGAAAGACAGAGGCTCTTTCTTTTGCCTAGTGCTTAGATTTTACATTAGAAGAAGTTAAATAGGATTTTGAACAAAGGTTATTTTATTAATAAACAAAGCATCTACGAGTATATTTTTGTTATTTATATACACGTGTTTTTATTTTTATTACTTATGTAAGAAATGTGTATTTCAAATCGCCGCTGAAAACAATGGAAACATTACAATATCGATGTCATATCGTTTAAAGGGCCACTTCGTGATATTTAATTAATTAATTTATTTGATTTCACATAAATGATGGCCCAGCAAAGAAGAAAAAAGATACTTGGATGTAATTCTCATTTTTTTAAGGAACGTTCGCATTTACAAACTGTTGAAACACTGACTGAATGAATTTTATGGAGTGTCTGTTCAATGATAAGTATCTTCGATTTTGATGATTATTTTTTTGTTGGTGAATATTCGAGGTGGTTCAGTTAAATTTTGATGAAGATCTGATAAAGAACTTCGGAGACATACAAAAAGTTGCAAAAATCTGTTTATTATTAGCACCATTTCAATAACATGTCATCATACGGGTACGCTTTGCAGGAGAACACAGTGTGTACACAATGTGTTCAATTCACCTTGGTACAGTCTCATTATGCTGGTTATTTTCAAGTTTAATTTAATTGGTGTTTATGAAACCTTTTTGTCCATGAACCGATCTTGATTTTCTTTTTTGTGTGTTGGTTTAGTTTCAGTTATAGTTCTATGATGGCCATTGCACCTTTAGCATTGGACTTTGAACTTCTCAAATACACCACTCTTCAAATTTCGCTGACATGTATATGTTTGTGTTGGCCTTCTATAACCAGTTGAATGCCTTTATTGCCGAAACAATCAAAAACCCAGTGTGTCTCGTGTGGATCCACGTTTTAGGCACTCAAATGTGATCCACGTTTTGTGCAGTAAATGTGCTTTACATGTTTTATAACAGTTTTTATAGGGCATGGAACATTCTCTATATAAACTTCTAATTAAAAAGATCGAACCGACTCTGAAGTTTGGTTTTGAATGAGTTTATGATTGTTTTTTACACTTAACAAAAAATGCCAGTTAATTGCGGATATTATGTATTATGATATAAGGTACCGTTTAATGAATATTAATGTTTCAAATTAAATTTCCTTAGCTACCGTGTTTCGTTCAACAGGTAGGTTTTTACTCTTTAAGAACAATTTGTAAAATGTTAGAAAAAAGACGTTTTTTTTTATATTTTGTAGGCACTCGCTTGACCACCATCTCACCTGTTGGTAAGCGATGATGATGATTTTGGCGTAAAACAAAAACTAAAAAAAATGTTTATTCTGTATCTAGTATTTCCTACCCAGGGTCTAATGACTGCTTCCAAGCTGTTCCTTATGGAATGGATGAGAGTCACAATCTTGTGTTGTGAGATGTTATCACACTCTTCTTGTATAACTATTTTAAGCAGGCCAAGCGTCTCCGGAGCATTTCCGGAGGATCTCTCGCGCTGACTCGTCTCTTTAACTCATCCCATAGGCGTTCTATGGGATTCATATCCTGGTTACTTGCTGACCAGCCCATAACCGTAATACCGACTTCGCTCAGGTATTCATTTACAATACCTGCCTGCCTGGATATGAGCCCCGGCATTATCCTGCATAAAAATGAATTCTTCACCAAGAAAATGTGCGTAGGGTACAACAAGAGGCTAAAACACTCTTCGATACCGTAACCCATTCAATGACGGTAAGCGAGGTTCAGATACAAAAGCAAGTTCGGTTTTGCCATCGGCGCTAATGCCTCCCCAAACCGTTCAAGAACCGCTACTGCAGTACTCTTTCTATAATGCAGCACTATGAAAAACGCTCTCCCTCTCTTCGATACTCCTTCTTTCTTCCGTTGTTATCATACAGCACGAATCTCGTCAGAAAACAGAACTTTGCTCCATTGAAGGTATGACAAATTAAGTGCTCACGTGCAAAGTTTTTGGGCCATTAGCTGGTTTATGAGGTTTCAGGCCACGCTGCGCCAATCTTCTTCTAATGGTAAGTCAATACTCGAACCTCTTGGAGCCGCTCGCTGCTGCAGTTGAATAGAAAGGGACAATTTATTAGAGAAACTGACGCAATATACTGGTCATCTTGCTCAGACGTGACTTGATATCTACCAGATCCTGGATGGAAAGTAAACATATTAGTCTCAGTCTCCAGATAACGCCGATGTACTCTTTTGACAGCAGAGAGGCTAAGATGCAATCTTGCAGCCACAACACGCTGACTATGCCCTGAATCCAGCAACGCCACTTGGGCGGTGGGCGATGTATCCATATTTGTTAAGAAAAATCACTTTAATAGGATGTCACAGAGCTAAGTTAACAATCACTATTAAAAACGCTGTATTTTTTGCAAAAAAAATTGATATTAAATACAGAAAGTCCGACGGAATACACATTGAAAACAATCTACACATTCATTTATTGGAAGAAAATTTAAAAAAAAAAGTTCAAATTTGGACTGAATTTGGAATTTCTGGTGTAGACTAAACTGCCAGCTATTTATTGGCTAATTTTTTAAATGATATTAGTACTTTTTTTATTTAAATGCCAATTTTTTGATGAGAAGTGAATAATAGTTTTGAAACAAAAATGAATATTCCAGCAATGGTCAGCCGTCCGAACTCTGAAACACGTCCAAAAAGTTGGAATGTATTTTATTTAAGACACAAAACCTATTTGTATATTTACCGAATTCCAACGTGCCTGTCATAGCCAGATTTGGAATGATGGATTGCAGCGTTGGAATGCTACAATTGTTTGCAACAGCGATTCGAATTACAAATGTCTCACATATTTAAAATATTAAGAAAACTTAACAATACATATTTATAAGTTTTGTTTATTATCATAATACCATTGTTGAAAAGTATATTTAAATTCTTTTTAAGTCTTATCTCTGCATTAGTTGTAAGAGTTGCAGCCTTGCGGCAGTGTTTATATGGCGAGCTGCAAACATGAAAATTATACTCATATTAGTAATATTATAGCTATAAATTGAAAGAAGGAATTCGAAATTTTGTAGTGGGATTAATAAACACAGAATGTTGTTGTTAGTATCGTCCTTCAAATTTGGAGAAGAGTATTATGTGTTTTGCTTCCTTATATTTAATCATGGGTAATCAAATTTCAGAATGTTTCTCATCGGAAGTGCGGCGGTAGGTTTATTTTACGGTGTAAAGACCTTGATGCAAAACTCCAGTTGTTGTGGAAGACAGGTGTACATATTGTTACAAGATAGAGCAACGCCATCTTGTGACGAGAGGAAGAACTAGTAGCAACTAGTAGCGCCATCTAGTATCGAATAGCGGAACTAATCTTCTCGTGTCGAATGGAAGTTTCTAGTCGCTTCGGGAACAGTGAGTTCGAAAGTCGATTGTTCTGGAAGATTCTCGAATTATCTAGAACAGTATGGAACGTTCTAGAAATATCTTCCGTGCTATGTAAAGAGCGGTCGGGTTCGTCGTAGGTCAGCCCTACCTAACTACTTTAATCCCTTCATTAATAGGCGCTTAGTAAAGTTTTGTCTAACTAAACCTCGAATAAAAACCATGAACATTTGAACCAATGTTATATGAAAGCTGTTGAAGTGCATTTCATTTCATTCTATGGCAGTTTAGTAATTTTAACCTTTTTTTTTAGAATTTTGAATTTTACTTATAATTTATCAAGTTTATCATATAGATATTATTATTTATATATATTTTTTCTAATTAGACTTATTATTTCAGGGTAGCAATATTAATGCAGTGAGTGCTATGTACGCCTCAATTGTCGTGTTAATTAATCCTATGGTAATTAAGATGTTATGTCTTGCTTCACCGTAGACCACATCATCGCTTAACATCAGGCGAGACAGTGGTCAAACGCGAGCCTATAGATTATAAAAAAAAGGTTGTTCTGTTGATGTCTAAATGTATGTATTGTGGCTGTACTTAACATAAATAAATAAGTTTTAAAATGACGTATTTTGTTAGAATTCACCATTATTACCCCTAATGTACTCCTACCTACTGTACTCTTCATTGTATTCGGAGAGTAAATAATACGAAAAACTCTTGAGGGCTGGTAAAAAGGGGTTTGCTGTTGGTGGAAAGCGCATTAAATCTACGCTACGCTGATGATACAGTTCTCCTTGCTACAACATATGACGACATGAAGGAAATTTTACATAGATGGGAGATGGAGAGTGGCTAGTTGGGGCTTGTAATAAATAGGTACAAAACTAAGCCTATGGTTAGATCCTGCGGAAAAGCTATCAGGCGTCTTTAGCATCTAAGGCATCGAAGTTGTGGATAGTTTTATTTATCTGGGGTCTACTATTAATATCAAAGGCAGCTGCGACCCAGAAATAAAACGACAGATAGCTATGGCTAAAGATGCTGTGATACGCCTGCAGAATAAAAAAAAAAAGTTACAGAACCAAAGCCCGCTTAGTCAGAGCATTAATTTTCCCCATTTATTTTATTAATTCAAGTCAATCAATCATTTATTTTGTAAAAAAAAACAGTTCAGTAAAAAGGAAATATTTCTTTTATATAAGTGTACCGAAATCTTTCGTGCTGTATTTGAACTAATCTATATCTATATTAATAATAATAATATATGGCCATAAGCCAGATTCGTCGATCCCGCAAGGATCTGTCGACATGCTGGATAGACTACAAGAAGGCCTCCAGCGACCCTGTGCAACATACATGGCTCATGAGGGTGCTGGAGTTGTATAAAATTGATGCAACAGATGAAAGACGGACCTTCGATATCCAGGATGTCGACCGATTAAGGGGAGGATGTGCCTGTATGGATTAAGCGAGGGATATTTCAGGGCGACAGTATGAGTCCAGTTTGGTTCTGCTTAGCCCCGAATTCTCTAAGTACACTGCTGGAGGATTCAGGTCTAGGCTATCGGTTGAGAAGAGGTGGTCAGGTCATAAATATATATACATATGGATGATCAGAAACTCTT
This sequence comes from Orthosia gracilis, assembly GCA_947562075.1. Classification (NCBI taxonomy): domain Eukaryota; kingdom Metazoa; phylum Arthropoda; class Insecta; order Lepidoptera; family Noctuidae; genus Orthosia; species Orthosia gracilis. The sequence continues at coordinate 35,573,672 of OX387266.1, forward strand.
TACCCCAAACAAATTCCAACTGACGGAGCTACTGAAGGTACCTGAAACCTTTAGTGATTCCATCAGGATGGAATTTGGCGATACAATTTTTTTCAGTTCCGATGCAGAAATTGTAATGGTTTTGTAAAAACGCTATTACACACTTTTATAGGAACCCTGTTTGACAGTTAATAGTTTTATTAACAATATAAATTTAAATAGTATAAAATACTTAATTAACAATAACAACCTATATAATACACTTAAATCAAATAAACTACGAACGCGTGTAAAAACGGCAGGGGTCAATAAATTCGTCCACATCGCTGTCAACGTGAAAAGTGCCCAGAACGCTGGCAGCATTGCCACGTTGGATGGCAATGTTGATTCTCTGGCCGAGGAAAAGCCCTGCTCTCTGGTCACGTGAAGAGTCGACTAACCGTTTGCTTACATCTCCAAATACTCGATGAGCACTCGGACCCTATGGACCTAATGTTTCAACCGCAAACGGTTGATTGACAGTTGATTTTCAGTTTTTAATTAAAATTCAAAGAAAATTATAATTAATACATAATACATCATTCATAATAATTCAAATAGTGCCATTCATTAAAAATAATGAATAACGATTCTAAAAGAGATTGCAGCCATACTCTAAAACGTACTTGATCCCTAGACACTTTTGATGTGTAGTTCCATTGTGATAAAACCTATGTCATATGATAAGATATTCTTAATTTAATTAGAACTTTCATGGTTTGAGATTTTTGAGTGAAACTTTTTTGACATAGTACCTATGAAGTTCTTCTTTTAAAAAATGTGCAACATTCGATTATCGACTTTCATTTGTTTTAGACAAGAAACAAGAAAGATACTAGACAAGAAAGATGGATACTTCGAAAACTCGAGTGATTTTTGAATACGTGTTCCGACGCGGAACTAACGCGGTAGAAACAGCTCGCAATATCAATGTTGCGTTTGGAGAGGGGACTGCTAATGAACGCACCGTGCAATTTTAGTTTAAACGCTTTCGTGATGGAAACTTCGATTTGAAGAACGAACCACGTGGAAGACCGCCCACATAGGTGAATAACAATGAATTGAAAGAGATGGTGGAAGCCGATCTGAGCCAAACTACCCAGGAATTAGCAGCATGGTTTAACGTTGCCTTACCAACAACATTGACTCCTTTGCGTCAAATCAATAAAATAAAAAAGATATGAAAAATGGGTGCCTCACATGATTTGACTGATCTGCAGAAAGAAACGCGTGTTGAAACTTGTGTTGCCTTGTTGAATCGATACAGAAATGAAGGAATATTGGATTCAATTTTGACATGTGATGAAAAGTGGAATCTTTTCGATAACTGTAAGCGAAAAATGCAATGGCTGACCCCAGGTCAAACGCCGCAACAGTGTCCTAAAGCAAAGCTTACCAATAAAAAGGTAATGGTAACTGTTTGGTGGTCTCAGCATCGTGTTATTCTATGACTAAATAAATATGTTAAATATAAAAAAAAAGTAATTTCAATTTTTCAGTACAAATCGGCAATTTCATACTTTAACCCCTAAAATAAAATAGTTAGATATATTTTCGCGCGGACTTTTTTGTTGGCAATAATGAGTAAGAAGTGAGCAAGTTCTATACCTAAAGAATTGAAAAAATACCCATAATAACTCAATTTACACATTCGTGCTAGAAGTCGTTAAGGATTTCGGTTAAATGTTCCATATCTTGACAACTGCTGAACCGATTTTAATGAAACTTATACTATTCCCTAAGGTGAGAGATACCTAACCCAATAAAAAAGAATGATCACGATCCGGGACCGGTCAATGTGGCTGCGCCGAAGATTAAAATGCCACGGTATAATATTATTATTTTGTTTCTAGTGGACATCCCACCCATACGCACAAAATGTTTTGGAAACACGATTCGTACACAGCTTAGGAGTGGGATTCCCTGCCGGAGTCTGTGTTTCCCGATAGCTACAATCTAGGGGTCTTTAAGTCAAGTGTGAATAGGTTTTTCTCGACAAGCATGCTTCACCGACGACCACATCATCGTTTACCATCAGGTGAGATAGTGGTCAAGCACGAGCCTATAGGCTTTAAAAAATGTTTTGTACTGTCAGAAAATAAGTGGAATATATCGGGATTAGAAACAAAATAAATTGCACGTTTAACTTAATTAAATTTATTTACAATGTCTTATTAGATATTCAATCTACACATTTGTACTGATTGCTTAATAGATTAAAATTTTCCAATACAGCACAGAAAATATTGTAGTTTTATTTGCATATAAAATGGATACATTTAAAAGTATTACTCCTATTTCTGAATTAAGAATATAAAGTTAAGTATTTGTCGAACTATACTTTAGTCTGAATACGTGTGTTAATAAAAATAAATACACATAACTGCAGCGGCCAGCAAAAGAAGCATTGATGGACGAACGTGTACATTCGTAAGTCCATAAATGCTTAATTGTGGCCAAGGCTTGTAAGGTACTTTTCTCAAATAATGCGTGGAAATTAATACTAAGCAGACCCTAGGCAGAATTTTTTTTCATTCTTCCATTGAATAAAGTTTTCATAGGTTTTCAAATATTTTTCTTTAGATTTTGGCGGCAACAAGTTTTCTATTAAGGCCATTTCTTGAATTACAGGTGGCGTTAAAGTCATTGTCTTCACTTGAACTCATTTTGTCAAATACAATGTCAAAAACAATGAACAATAACATTTTATCTAGCGTTAAAGTGTTCATTTGTTTCTGTTATCAATAAACAGCTTTGTTTTTGCAAGTCATTTCGATATTTAAATAAAACCATTGATAAGTTACCTCCTTGGTTGTCATTTTTCGGAGTAAAAGATCGTTCCATTTTTAAATTTCACGACAGATATGAGTTTACTATGTAATCTATTTGGCCGTTAATCCAGGACAGATATGGATTTTCATACAACCTTTGCCGGCCGCTGCTTGCATGTATTTGGCCAGTACAGCAATTTTAATTTATCTCGAAGAAGGTTGTTAAAATATCGAAGCATGTTATAGAAAATACTGATTATTAATTATACTACCCATAACCACAGATAATATAATATTAGCATAAAGTCGCCTCATCCCTGACAAAGACGTACTGACGTAACTAGCGTTTTTCGTCTGGCTAGGCTGATTATTTTTATAAGTACTTCGATCGCGTTCGGTTCCGTTCCACGGCTATAGATGGTGTTGTTATAGCAGTGACTTGTAAGTAAAAGGGTTTACTAGGTTCATGACAATTTTTTCTTTAAATACTGTGACGATTTGTTTTGTAGTATTTTTTGCACGTTTTCACAGTTTCATTGTACCAAAATGTGTGACAATACAAATTTAAAAAATCAAGTGACATTCCTGAAATATTTATGAAAACCGCGCCATCCATCGATTGGAATCAATTTAAAATGATCCTATAATATTATCTTTGAAATGTGAATTAAGATCCCAATGTTCCATAATTTTGTGCTTAGGAGAGTTGATTTAACAAGAACATACAGTTTTTATGATCAATACTAGAAAATTTTAATTTTACACTCAATTCAATAACAAAGCGATGTATATCGCACCACCTAGTGACATTTATTTGAACCAAATTTTCTTTGTTAGCAGTGGGACCCCGTGCTATAACAAAAAAATGACGACCTGAAGAATTGTTTCATTTAAAATTGTGTTCAACCGATTGTGCTTTCATTTCCAGTAAAATTTGACGTCCATGTTTCTGTCCAATTTGCAAAATCCGCGTAAGATTCTGGATTGTTCTCCGGATCGTTGTAGCCAGTTTCATACTCCTCACCTTGTAAAAATTTGAAGTCTCTCCACCATTGTTTCAACGTAGGGAAAAATAAATACAAACTATAATATGCTGAGGCAGTAAATAAGAATCTGTGAAAAGAAACAAATACAATCTGTAATTATTATTTAAGTAAATAAAGTTAGGGTTGGCTCTTCGAAATGGTGTGGTGCGTTAAACGCCAAACAGAGGCCAATTCTTAAAACTGAGGGGTAAGTTGTGTAACTATAGTTTTAAGGCAAGTTCACATTCGCAATCTATCCAAAACACGAACGGACGCGGTGGATAATGGCCCATACCATTATCACAAAGAGGAGGCCTGTGTCCCAGCAGTGGGAACATTAAAAGGCTGATAATTGAATAAACGATGATAATTATTTTTTGTTAACGTTAATTGTCACGTTAACGTAATTTGTCAACGTCAGATGATATACTAAATCTTTTTCGACTCCAACACAAACGTTTTTTTAGTTACAAGGATCGGGCTTCTGCGAATTTGAAAATGGAACGTAAGTTTTGATTTTAGTAGGATTATTAACCTCAGGGCATCCCTTTTAAGTGCTATCATGCTACTTTCTTTAGATTCATTTAAAATAGACTTTATGTAAATTTAAATGTCTATGAAGTTACAAAGATGTTTGCGGTATTAAATCTAGTGCTTTAATCTTGTTTTGATCTCATCAAAACGTGACCCAAAACTTACCATAAAAATTACTATAGAGTCGCAAAAATAAACCCTACAAAACAAAAATAAATCTTATGCAGGCAGCATTTAACTACAAAAGCTGGATGAAGCCTTAAAAATGCAGATACTGAATAATTTCGTTACATTAATTATAAAATAATGTGGGTACAATATTTTGTATAATAAAAAATCCGAATTAAATCTCAAAATAACGATTGAGAAAAGTTTCAAAATTATTTTCCTTTTTAATGAGAAAAATATTAAAGAAATACTCACAACCCTGGGTGCGCAAACGATGCCATTTTATATATTTCAGTCGTCTGACCTTCTTTTCTCCCGTTCCTTGGACGTCCCACCTCTTACCCATGTATGGGTCGTCTCGTTCCAAAACACGCATTTTTATAACATGCTGAATTCAATAACACAATTTCCCCGTATTGTATTTTTTATTTTCAACGACCATTACCAGCTAAGATTTTCATAATATTAGCTGTTTATTCTATTATTATAAAATCTTTATTGTTCCGCAGAGAAAAATACTAACAACTGCCCAGTCTTTTCCTATATGTTGTGGTCTGTTTCCAATCTAACCAGATACTACAAGAAAATTGTTGTTGATGGTTCAATGGCAGTATTTTACATGGAACGACTGTCTCGTCTATTTGACCTCCACATGTTCCACAAACTATTAAAAAAGATAATAATATTTATGTATTACCAACACTCAATGTGAAACCAAGAACGAAAATAAAGTTCAAAATCAGTATTTTATATCTGACGTCCAAAGGCCATTTAAGTGATCAGATACGCGTAGACTGCAATTACGGTTAGATATTATGCATGCGTGAAAAGAATGTATCAATAAGGATCATTTAAATGTGCAAAAATAAACCATTATTTTAAGATAGCGATGTTGCATCATTCTTTTCGACTTGACAAAAATTCCTTTTAATGATGTGAGTTAGAACCACGACTGCGACATGCGACTGAGACTCGCGATGACTTAGGTGGAGGACTTGGTGCCAATCCAGGAGCTCATAATTGAGAAACTGGAAGAGGCGCCGGATCCTCTGCCGGTTCTCACGGTTGCTCCCGGAGTTGTCGCAGGTGCAGTTCATGTATCCTGCGACAACTCTGATGTAGCTTGTTGGTTTCGGGGTGCCATCCACAATGTGGAACTTGGCTCCCTGAAACTTAAGGTCGTCGACGCCAAGGACCTTCCAAAGCCAGTCAAAATGACATGGAAGAGTCACAACTTGGCGTTGCAAGACTCTGCCCGGGCAATTCGATTGCTCCAGCGGCTTAAGCCTATCTTGAGGACGGACGACTGGAAGATCGTGAATACTCTCACTGAGCAGACCGGCATCCGTCGTATCGTCCTCATGGACGGGGTATGTGCTGGGGTCATCAAGGCCTTGGGCTACTCTCTTCCAGGAGGTATTGAACTATACTCGTTCAATCTCCTGGAAGAAGACAAGGGAGAGGCACCCACTGTGGAAACAGGAAGAGGGCACTCTGAAGATGGACCACCGCAGTGTGAGGAGGCCATCGAAGAACTCACGAAGTGGCGCAGGAGGCGGAGACACAGACCAGTGCGTCAGAGGCGGATTTCGAGGATGACATCCTCGAAGGCCTCGATACACTGGGGATCGTCGCCAGCTGCCCTCGATGAGAGCCAGGCGATGGAGGGGAGCCTCAAAACTGAGGCCTTCCTACAACACAAACCCATCAAAACATCCAAGATGAAGGGACTAAGGTGTGCACAAATCAATTTGCATCATTGCAGAGCCGCTACTGCCCTTCTGGCTCGGCAACTGAAGCTTAATACATACGACGATGCCTTGATACAGGAACCCTATTTATACAAAGGGACTATAAAAGGCCTAGGTGGGACAAGGGGCATGGTGTTCTATGACTGTCCAACTAATGACGCGAGGACTTGCATCTATATCAGGGGCGGTATAGAGGCAATGCCCTTACGTACTTTCTGTTACAGGGATCTCACAACAACGCTGATACAAGTGGGGACGGGAACAGAGAAAAGGTAAATTATCCTTGCCTCTGCCTATCTCGCATATGAACAAAAGGAACCAGTAACACCACTAATCAGAAGACTGGTTGACTACGGCAACCAAGAAGACCTCGACCTGATACTAAGCTGCGATGCGAATGCACACCACGTCGTTTGGGGCAGATCAGATGTCAAAAAACGAGGGGAGGATTTGTTGGACTTTGTGGTAAGCTCTTCTTTACAAATCCTTAACGCAGGCAAGAGACCTACTTTCAGGACTTCTGCGAGAACTGAAGATATTGACCTGACACTGGCTTCAAACAAGGCCAGCGCCCTTATTGAAAATTGGCATGTATCGGACGAAATCTCTCTGTCTGACCATAATTATATATGCTTTAGGTTTAGGACGGCGGGAGAAGCCGAAACTAGACGAAGGAGAAACCCAAGGTATGCAAATTGGAACTCGTACAGGAGGGACCTCAAAGTAAATCTAGGGAGCCCTAAAGGTAAGCTTAATTTAATATTAGATATAAAATATGAAGCGGACAGAATCAAGGCGGACACCGTCGGTGCATTGGAAGATAATTGCCGATCGCGATGCGACCATTCAACTCCGCGTACATGATCGCCTGTCGCGGGGCGACCCCTAGCTTTCCGATGTCAGCGACGGCGACATCGCCACTTTTCCCGCAGTTTTTATGGGTGACGGTTGTGTTCTATTGCAGTACAATATGTCGCACAATTTATCCGCAGCTTGGAAAAAAGTTATTCAGCAGCTATTGGAAGATGAAGAAGATGATGATAATAAATACGTATTATGTTATGCGTTAATAATACGACGCATTAGCCTACCTACCCACACCTCATTTGTACATGTATTTTTTTATTATTTTTAATATACACTTACTGCACATCTATTTTTATCTTTTATATGTAAGTACTTGTTTCACATACACATTTAGTTACTGTAAAACTGCTTTATGTCCGTCAAGTCGGTAACAGGTCCAGTTGAAAACCAGCGTCAGGCAGTAGTTGCCCGACATTTTGCTGAACTGGTCCTATTTGGCGCAGCCGTGGGACATATAATATTACTTTTATATTATTTTCTCTCTTTTTATTATGTCTAAGTTTTCTAAGTTAGTCTAAGTTTTCTTTTTTATGTTTATGTTGTGTGCTCTAGGCTTGTGTCAAATAAATGTGTTTTCTTTCTTTCTTTCTTTTAACTTATCATACCGGTGGACCGGGAAAACAAAGCCCTTTCGAACAATCTCATCATACCTTGCGTTGTGGATCGGGTGTTCAGAGCCCTTTCAACGAACCAACAACTAATCATACTATGCTGTGTGGACAAGGCGCATAAGGCCTTTTCTACCAACCCACACTCATATCTTTTGTGTGGACTGGGCGCACAAAGCCCTTTCGACCAATCGGCAACTTATCATAACGTGTGATTGGACAGGGCATTCAAGGTCCTTTCGACCAAACAACAACATTTTTATATGATAGATGAACAACATTTCATAACTTGCGATGTAGACCGGGCCCATAAGGCCCTTTCGACCTACCAACACTCATACCATGCGCCGTGGGCTGAGCGCACAAGGACATTTCGACCAATCAACAACTAATCATACCATGCGCTGTAGACCGGGCGCACAAGGCCCTTTCGACCAATCACATACACATCACGTTGCGTGGACCGCGTGTACATGACCCTTTCGGCCAGCCACCTACATAACAAACCGGACGTAAGTACTTTGACCACCTATTCACAGATGGTGTGGACCGGACTTATACCGGGTCTCTTCGACCTTGACCTTGATTTCTTCAATGCTTTTAACGGCAGCAATCACGACATTCTTGTTCGCAATTGGTTCGCGTTGACGAGAGTTCGTCTAGTTGGGGTGACCTGGATGATGATATTCCACACGGCGGTATTCTTTCCCAACAAACAATAAGCATTTAGATGTTTTGTTTTTCATCATAATAACCTTTGTTAAAAAACCTATACGAGTATAAATTCTTCTGATGTCTCATCTAAGTATTATAATATGAACGTCCACAATCATCACTACAGCCAAGACCAGTGACTTCCGGTCGTGTTTGAATTGCGAAATGCAATATAAGAACAATTTTAGTAATTATGTTTATATTAATATGTGACTTCATGAAATATATTAAATGATGATCAGTAAATTAAATAAATACAAGTAAATTAAAGCCCGAAATGTTGCAGTAAGTATTTGTCTACAATAAATATTTTGGAGACTAGTGACAGATATTTTGATTTACTTTTATTTATCATGGGTAATTAATTTTACAGGTTGTTACTTTACGTTGGTTTGGCGACTGGTGTATATTTTACTGCAAAGTACTATATGGAACAATTTAATATGCAAACACAGGTCTTAAATCTTAACTAATATCGTATTTTTTTGTGAGACAACTAACATCGTGGTGTAAAAATAAACCCCGAATGGAAAAAGTAAAATAAAAATGTAATGATTTCATGGAGATCGACCTGGAAAGTGATGAATTCAGTAATTTGAGCTCACACGATGATGTACCACTAAAATTCAGGTCGATTGCTATGTCAGATTCATGATTTGTGTTCTGATGCTAAAACTTCATAATTATTCACTTTCAAAATTACGCTTAAGATCCACTAAAGCCGGCTTTTCTTCATATTCAATATCGTCCAGGATGTTGGCAACTTCATGTGAAAAAAACTTGTCCATTTTGCTTCATTGCAACACAAATAACACAAATTAGTAAGGTTGTTAAAAAAAATACAGACGTATCGAATACCGCGTGGGATATAAACTCACCCCTTCTTACCTTGTACCTATATAGCGCAATCGGATGATTTCTACGCACTACGGGTTCTTGAAGTTTAACCGCACACGTTACACTGAGAATATCAGACCGCTTCACTGGTAAAGAAAATATTTGGATATTTTTTCGGCTGGAGTACAAATCTAACCCACGATGCCATTTAAAGGTTAACTACCTTATAAATAAGATATTTGATTTGAGGAACCAGCCTCATCAGTATCATGTTACTATACTAAGTTTGAGATAAGAAGGTTTATTTGGAGCCAGACAATATTTAGTTGTAATGTTTTGTATAAAATATTATTATTTGTGTGCAAATAAAGAAAATGTTTCTTTAAAAATACATAACTGTAGAAGTTATTAGATAAAAGTTTGTTACTTAAAAATAAAAAAAAACAAGGTACTTATAAAAAAATAAATCATAAGTAAAAATATGAATGTATATTTTTGCCATTTTGTCTCGGCCTATGCCACTTGGTTGAATTTAGTCGTATTTTGAGGAAAATAAAGTTTCCGTGCCCACACTTAATCAGTCTCTGAATTCGTCTACAGGTGATGTGCAGCAGAGTCGGACGATCTTCCTTCTTTTAATTTAAATATGTTTTCATGTCACCTGTTTGAGTATATTATGAGATGTTGTGTCCCACTGCAGGGCAAAAGCCTCACTTCCTTCATTCCATTTTTTTCGATTTTTTGCTACTTCTGACCAATTCTTTAAGCAGGAGTCTAACTCGTCACGTCTTCTGGGGCTAAGGCTTCGCCGGTTCCGTTTGTTCGAAGCCCAATCCGTGGCTTATCTACGCATTTATATAACTGTCATCCGCCCATGTCTGACGTATGCTGCGCCAGCCTGGAGCAGCATGACCTACAACAACTAGAATAAGTTGCAAGTTGTTACAAATAAGGCAATCAAAATTGTATACAACACTGCCTTTCGAATAAACTTAAAAAGAGTTCAAGAGCAAATTAAATTTCTATTCATATTTTTTTATTTTAAAATCATCCACACGAATCGACCGCACGCTCAGCAGGCGCGCTTGTAAATGCGATACCGACGGGGCAGCTACTAAATGATATACTATTATTGGAACATGTTGTAGTTTATTACGTTGTTAATGTTCCACTGCAGGAAAATAGCTTCTTCTTGTATAGAGAAGATACGAATATAAAGTGGGAATTCGGTCGCAGACATGTCGAATGTCTGAAATAAAAAACCATAAACTGAAAAAGAAAGATATATACTGTGCCTAGGGGCACTGTATATAAATATCTCTACTCTATTTTTATCCTTTTTTTATTTATAATTGTCAAATTTGTACACTAGGCCTCTATTGACTGCGCAATTTTGAGCGTCTTTTGAGGTTTCCAGTGCTGATAAGGATAATGTATCATCAAAAACAACTCATAGTACAGTATATATCTTTCTTTTTCAGTTTGTGGAATATCTTTTAAATTGTTCCAATATTGGAGGAGGAAATAGGCGGAGTAATGCTCTTTTACTTAGGAAATTCAGTCGGATGGCTCGCGACCGCATTTTCTCTTAACCACGATACTCAAAGTGTCTTAGCGATTTCAAACTTATATAACTTTAAGTCCAGCAGCCTAAGCAAAGCGCAAAAAGTATGAACAATTGACCAATCACATGCTTGTAGTCCGATGTTGTTTATGTCAAAGATTTTCAATCGTGAAATGTTCCCAGAAACCTGTACCTCGACAGCAACGCACAGTAAATATTAATAGAGATTTAAATAGTGATGATGATTTGTATAAGCCTGGTTTTATTTACATTCATACAAATTTACAGATTATCAAATACTTAATTAACAAAAACTACTTATATACATGCTTAAATAATAAACTATAAACGCGTATAAAATGAGCATTCACGTGATCAGTCATCACTGGGCGCCAAAAAATTTGTCCACATGGCTGTCACGTGAAAAGTGCCTAGAATGCTGGCAGCTTTGCCACGTTGGGAAGCAATGCTGATTCTCTGGCCGAAGAAAAGGCCAGCCCTCTGGTCACGTGAAGAGTCGACTAACCGTTTGGTCACATCTTAAAAAACTCGCGCACTCGAGCGCTCGGAACCCAGGGACCGAATGTTTCAACCTCAAACGGCTCAAATGTGTAGTTTCCAATAAGGTTGTTGTATATGCGCCATTTGAGATCTTCTTCTCTCTTCGCCAGCAGCAGCGGCCCCGGCACAGCCCGCCGTGCTTAGAAGATGGGATGGCGCAAAGTGTTGACACATGTTGCATCCCACACCAAAGGCCATCGTCGCGTGCGAAGCCATGGGGTTCATAAACAGCTGGTACCCCGGCGGTGACAAGAGCCCGACGTATGATGTCATGAATGCTGGCATATTGCTAGGCTATTATGCATATTATGCATATGAATATTAGGCTAGCATACTGCAAGATAGGCCATGGTGACCGAGGCGGTCGACTGCTTCACCACATTGACAACGATGTGTAGCTCCGCTAGGAGCACCCAAACGCAGATATGTAGCGATCCGAAAGATGTTGTCACTCAACTTAGTACCAACATAGTGAATTAGATTTTAATTTAAACTGTTTATTTGGTTCGAAATGTTCTACGACCCCGACGTCATTTTTAAAGCCTAATTACGTTTTGTGCCTGATATTGACGAAAACCCCATAAACATCTGCGACCGAATAACTATAATGCTATAATTGCTTTCGATTTAATGCACAATTGCCTGACGCAATTAACATAATAAGAAAGGTTAACAATACGTGTTTAGATGCATTGTGTACTATTATAATGACCTTTGTTGATAGCCTACTTAAATTCTTGTGATGTCTAATCTAAGTATTAGATGTAAAGTTTTATTAATAGAAGACTTATGAAATAGTGGCTCTTTATTCTTGATTTATATTGAACTAGCGACCCACCTCGGCTTCGCACGGGTAACATTATTTACTTCCTCGTTCCTCGTTTATCGATCTTTCAGTAAGGGAAAAACGTATCAAAATCCGTTGCTTAGTTTAGAAGAAGTAAGCGGAGAAATAGACAGACGGAGTAAACGACTTTTATACTATTTAGAGAAGAAAACAAGTCAAAGGAAATTCAAGTTTGATAGTGGGTTAAATAATCACAAAATGTGGATGTAAGTATTCTTCAACAATTTTGAAAATAGTAAAATATATTTTGTTAACAGTCTCGTATCCACTAGGCCTCATCAGAAAGCTTGCAGTCACCTAAACGGCAATGGACAGGGCTACAAAGGGCAATGGACAATGCTCGGAGTTTCCTTGCGTGATCGAATCAGAAATGTAGATATCCGCAAGAGAACCAGGGTTACCAACATAGCCAGAAGAATTGCCAAACTTAAGTGGCAGTGGGCAGAGCACATTAAACGCAGAACGGACGGTCGTGAAAGTTCTGGAATGGCGACCGCGAAACGGAAGACGCTCCGTTGGAAGGCCTCACCCTAGGTAGACAGATGACCTGGTGAGGATGGTGGGTGACCGCTGGATTCTAGAAGCTCGGAACCGCTCTATGTGGCGACGCTTGGGGGAGCCCTATGTCCAGCAGAGGACATCTTTCGGCTGATATCATGATGATGATGGTCCACTAGGTAACATTTGACGCGCGACATGATACATAGCATGTTGATCATCGATATGAATGGCAACAAGAAACTTTGGTTTAGTAACGTTGCCTCGTCACATCAGCTAGCAACTTCGATGAACTTGTTGAACGTCACGTGTTGAGGGTCAACTGTTGCCTAGTGGATAAGAGTCTTTATTCTAATATAGATAATTAATTTTGCAGAATTTGGCTCGTATTAGGTGCGGGGTACGGCGTTTATTTAGGTATAAAGTACGTGGTAAACAGATTGAAGAATGAAGTATTCGTTGATGATTGATTTGAAGCCAATACGATATATTTTAATTTAGTCACAAGTATTTCTTTAACTAATTTAGCTTCTTTATTAATTGAAATTGTTACTGTTGTGTGAATTGACATTGTTTATTAATTGATTGGTGAGAGCAGTGGTGGCCCAGTGGTACCAGCCTCGACTTACAAGTTGTAGATCGTGGGTTTCAAATCCAGGCAGGCGCTTTACATTGTTTAAATTATTTCATCACCACTGCTCTCAAAACGGTGAAGGCAAACATCTTGTGGAAACTGGCATGTCCTAGAACCAAAATTTTAAAGACATGTGACATCCACCAAACCGCACAGGGCCCGCGTGGTGGATTATGGCCCATTCCTTCTCACAGAGAGGACGCCTGTGTCCCAGCAGTGGGAACATTAAAAGGCTGATGTTGATGATTAATTGACGCTTAGTAAAGTTATGCTAAACTTAAATTCGGAAAATTATTAGTCAATCTGGTGATTTATTCAATTTCGTTTTATTTTGTCAATAGGCTCGCGTTTGACCATTTTCTAACCTGATGGTAAGCGATGATGTGGTCGACGGTGAACCACGCTTGCCTAGAAGTATCTATTCACTCTTGACTTAAAGACCCCTAGATTGTAGCTATCGGGAAACACAGACTCCGGTAAGGAATTCCATTCCTTAGCTGTACGCATTATAAAAGTGTCCCCAAAACGTTTTGTGCTTATGGGTGGAATGTCCATCATGTACTGATGACGCATCGCCGTGCGTCTGGGTGTCCGATGATGGAACGGGCTGGGCGGAATTAAATCATGCATTTCCATCGCACACTCCCCGAAATGTTTTTTACTTTACTCCTTATTATTTATTTATTACGGAGCAGTTAGTGTTTTAATTCTCATTTTATAATTGTATTTGACCTTTTTACTTAGTTATATATTTTTAAATAAAAACGTAGCTTTCTCCAGCGGCGTGTAAAAGTATCCTATATTCTGATCCAGGTTTTACCCATATAACAAGTTCCATCAAATCCTTTCAGCCTTAGAGGCCTGATTGACTAACGAATATCCAGATTGTTAACATTGTCACAACAGCACACAACAACGTGCGCACCCTGTCAGTTACAATTTATGAAGGACTAAGTGGTTGTTATAGATGATGTAGATAGAAAATAAAAGATATTGAGTCGGTCAAAATAATAAGCGTAATAATATTAGGTGCCATATGTTAGGTATATATTAATGTTTATGAGTGTAATGCCTGTATTATATATGTCTATAATATAATATAATGTCAACAATTTATATATATAAATACATGTCGGAGATGGTTATCAATTAGATTGCGGGTAGTCAACAGAATTTTTCTTATTACTAATTCAAGTGATTTTACTATCAATTATTGTCTAATAAATCGGAACATAATTTATAGAGTACTCAGTGTATGCACCAATTGATTTTTGGCAACTTATTTTGGTAATTGTAATCGATGGTAAAGTTCAAAACAATTGTTGACATGTTAATTTGATTATTCTTTGTGTAATCACCATTGTTTACTTACGACAATTGTTCTTATATTACTTGATTATTTTAGAATGCTTTTTAAGAAAAGAACATTCTTAAATTATCTCTTATTATGTCTTAAGCTTGCATCGGTAGGCAAGTCAGTCGATATTCGAATTCGACTCAATAAAGAGCGCCCCTGCTCCTGACAAAACTGTCGGTTTATTTGGTACAGCACTGCTGTATATTCACAAAGTTGTATTGGCTTGCTGATGGCGAACGATATACTTTGTATTTGGGTGGCTTAGGCCGCTGTACGAACTGTAACCTTAAGGGTTTGTTCGATTAACTGTATTGTTGTTACTATTCCTTTTTAATCTACTTTATCTTGTTACCGTTTGTATTGTTTTATTAGTGAGACTAGTACTGTAATTAAAAACCTTGTTATTTTTTGTAGTCTTGATTATCCAAATAAATGGAAACGCCAAAATCCTGACGATATATACCCCCTCACTCTATCCTTATCCTACATATATATGTCTGAAATAAATGAATTATATATTAAACATATTATTAAGTATAAGCAGGAGTTTATAAGTATTTAGTTGTTACACTTGAAAAACAATTAGTTAAATTAGAATGCTTGGTTTATTTGCCTGATTTCGTCCCAATTTCAGCTCAATAAGACTGCATTGCTTTATGCTACTTGACTGAATTTGAATGTAGTTTTTGAGAGAGGTTACTTCCAAATATATCGAAAATATCGTCCGAGATATTTGGAAGTAAATTTTTCAGTGATTTTGTTCTTCAAATATATTAGTAACGTGACACTTTAGGCCACCGGACTGGTGTTGCCGAAGCTGAATATTGGGCCAACAAACACATTTAAATTTGTAATACCTGGGAGACCGAGCTCTGCTCGGGTGAAACTAGAGATAACAATCATTTTCAAAAAATGAGATGACATTTAAAAAACCCAAAAAAATGTGGACGTCATTAATAGGTATATACAAATATTGCTCGTTTAATAGGATAAGATAGGATAGGATTTGCCATCAACACACATATATGTTTCTGAAATTTCTGTTTGAATGATTATTTACCTACCAATGGCATTGTCTATGTGTGCTGCATTTTTAAAGAAAAATCACAACGGTGATTGTTGACTAAGTATGCAAATTTGGTTATGTTTCTTATATTTTCCTACTCTCAATAAGTCATTGAATCCGTTTACAAATAAATGTGGAACAGACAGTTGACTTTATTTTCTAATTAGGTTACTTGTCTAAGAAGGCAAACTTGCAGGATGCTATTAATTCCTCTGAGTTCAGTAACTTATCCATTTAGGAACGTTGCCCATGACAACTTTTTACATTGATGAATCAATCAGCGCGTTACGTGAATCCGCCACTGCATATCTAGTTTTGTGATTTTGTCGCATCTGTGACTTACTACTGTATACATGTAAACACGCTACTGTATTGATGCGGGTGTGTAATATATGGTATAATAACAGATAGTATATTATCATTTGAAAACTGTATGCTATAAAAACAAATAACCTAATTTCATGTGATCTAATGTTATATTGCATATAACCTTCGTTTTCTCTAATAACATTTAGTATAACGTTTTTATACACCGTGCATTATATAAAATATTCATTATGCCATATAAAATTAATTGTTTGTTTGTTTTAAAGCGTTAATCTCAGGAACTACTGGTTGGAATTTCAAAAATATTTTTGTGTTGAATAGTCCATTTACCGAGGTAGCTTATAGGCTATATATTTTCACGCTATGGCTAATAGGAGGGAAAAAAAATCCTGTTTGAGAGCTTCCGTTGCGTGCACTGCGTAAGCGGTTAAAGTGACGCTACAATCATGTATGTAGTATAGGTAGGGTAAGGTGAAGAGCGAAGCCGCGTGGAACAGCTAGTTCTTTATATCATTTGGTTATTATATTGAAAAAAGTATATTAAATGAAATTAGGTCATTATGATCATTAGAACTTTTGTTTATTATTTCAAACGTTACACACCCATTGATGCTGCATCGTGACTAACGCGTGACTGCATCGATATAAACATAGCATCAACAGATATTTACATGTAGTCACTGCAGCGCACAACTGTATCAATACTGCATTGCATCTGTATCGCTGTTGTATCACGATAGTAGCGATGAAGAATCCTGGTTCCGTAAGGCCGAAGCCTCATTAATGCGCTGCACTGCGTCGTCACAGCGTCAATGCCGAATCGTTTTACAATTTTTTTTGTGACATACCTCAAATGCGCGGCGTCGTCGCACATGATGTTTCAACACTTGCAACGGATCAACGGATGAAAGAATAAGCGAGGGGAGGATGATGCGCTGCGCTGTCGGATCATTGTCGAATTCCAGATTCGACAATGATCCGTTACGACGACGCACCAATCAGGCCTCAGCCTTAGGGGAAGGTATTAGATCATTCCATATTCCATAGACGATTTTATAGCTACTGAATCGCTACAAAAAGTCGCCGTTTTACTAACACTACTAGATTTTTGTGAAAACTTGTAAATACCAAAATTTACCTAATTTCTTTAATTTTTTTAATTTTTCGGAATTTTCCCTTTACTTGAGCTGTAAGATCTTGCTTTTAACCAAAATTGACAATTTTAGGTCAACCGGAAGTACCCTATAGGTTTTGGGTCGAAACCTATATGATAGTTTCCGTTGACTTAGGATCAATAATGATAACAATTTTAGTATCGCGCTATAATGGGTAGTTACGGAAACCTCGACGCATGAGTTCGACTTTCACTTGACTGGTTTTTGTTTTCGTGAAAGTGCCTTTTTGATATGAAATAAAGTATATTTTATTCTATCCTACTAATCATATGTATTTTTACCTTAGAACAAAATTAAACAGGTGTATAGGCCGAAACGACATACCGATACGACCCGTTAGAGACAGATTTTGTATTTCGCTAGACAGAGTAGTAAAATACAGTGGAAATTGGAACTGGCTATTTCATATGCTTTCAACAAGATATATAACGTGTTGTTTATTTGTTTTATTTCAAGTAAATCGCCACTATCTGGTTCATCATCATCATCTTCCTTCCCTTGTCCCATGTTGCTTGGGGTCGGCGCAACACGTTTTCTTCTTCCATACCGTCCTGTCCCCCGTCAAGCTATCACTGACTCCCTTTTCTTTCATATCACTCCTCACACAGTCCATCCATCTTTTCATCTGTTTAAAAGACAATTATTGTAAACAATAATTCAGAAATTTAAACAATATCCATTGTTTAAGGTTAGCCGATACGAATTAGAGAAATAAAAACTTTAGAATATCTAAGCAAACATATTATGACGTAGGATTTTAAAACAAAAGGCTTATTTTTTATGCACTACAGCAAGAAAATGCAGTGTAGCCATCTTTTGGCATAGAAGGCACGGTTACGCGCCCTTTTTTTAGTGAAAACCTGATTTAAAGAATTACTTTATCTTATACACATAAATCAAAAATAAATTACACAAATTTAATTTAACATGGAATCAGTTTTCATTCATCTTAAGTTCCAAATTAATGTGAAATAGAGTGTTACTTAAGTAATAGCAGACTGACAGTCAAACTGATAATTTTATACGTAAAGTGGTGACTACCGTGTGGGCAAAGAATATTTAAATAGTAAGCCAAAATTTTGAATCAACATCATCATCTTCCTGCCCTTGTCTCATGCCACTTGGGGTCAGCGCAACACGTTTTCTTCGTCCATGCTGTCCTGTCCCCCGTCACGCTATCACTGACTCCCTTTTCTTTCTATTGTGTCTGCTAATGAACACTTGACAGGATTTAACTTCTCACAATGTCCATCTTTATTTTCTTTGGCCGTCCCTCTCTCTCCATTCATCCAAATTTTTATTCATAACTCTTTTGGTAACATGCGTTTTATCCCTCCACATCACATGATCATACCAGGACAAACAGTTACCTTTCAACATTTTTTTAACTGGTGCCACTTTCCAACTTCCTCTAATTTACTCATTTCTCACTTTATCCATTCTCGTCACTCCACACATCTATCTCAACACTCTCATTTCAAATTCAAATTAAATTTATTGCTTCCATTCCAGTCTCTGCTATAAGCAATCTCTTTTTATGCATCTTTTTCACGGTCCAACATTCTGGTGCATACAGTATGACAGGTCTAATCACGGACTTGTTGTTGATGTTAATTTACCCAGGCTAGAATTTAATACCATAGATATATACAGAGTGGATAAATCCTTCAGAAAGATTATTTTACTCAAAGGAAACATTCCTTTATTTTTAAAAAGAAACAAAACTGTATTCACAGATTTCTCGACGAGCTTGCATAAACCGGGAATCGAATCACTTAAAATTTAAAAAAATAATATAACTGTATTTCTTTTTAAAAATAAAGGAATGTTTCCTTTAAGAAAAATAATTTATCTTAAGGATTGAACGTTTATCTTTAGGGCCCATTTATTTTTTCCACTCAGTATTTATGTAAACAAATATTGGTGTAAACAAACAATACCGGCAGACTCCACAATTTATTTGTAATTACACATGTCTGCGTTTTTTTTAAATATTTTTCTTAAGCTATTATATGCGTTGTGGCTATCTCAATCAAAGCAGTAAATGAAGATATCTCTCATCACTTAAGCCATATACTGAATCTTTGTATACAGAGTTGGCCATTTCCAAAAGACCTTAAATTGACAATTATTAAACCTATATTTAAAAAAGATAATAAAAACTTAATGGAGAACTATAGACCTATAGCACTTATTTCTGTATTCTCGAAAATCTTTGAGAAATATATTTACAGTGAAATTAATAGCTACTTAGACAAAAATAAAATCCTATGTGATGAGCAAAAAGGCTTTAGAAAAAATAAAAATATCAATATGGCGGTGTACGACTTTTTATACGTAGTTTCTTCGCAAGTTGACAAATCTTTACCCGTTTGTTCTATTTATTGTGACATGTCACAAGCATGTAGACCACAATATTTTGCTGGATAAACTTCAGGCTTATGGTAAAGGGGTAATGTCTTGGAACTGATAAGTTCATATTTATCGGACCGCCAACAAATAACCCAAATAACAAAATTTCATGTTAAAGCTAAAAGAGAACTAATTTTTACCTCTGATAAGCGATACATAACATACGGTGTTCCTCAGGGAAGTGTATTAGGCCCTCCTTTATTCCTACTATACATTAATGATCTACCAAATGTGACTAAGGAACCCATGTCATTGTTCGCTGACGACAGTACTGTAACCATAGCACCTAAAAATATGGTTAACTACCATTCTGATTCTAATGATTCATTGAATTCTATAATTACCTGGCTTACTAATAATAATTTGAAGGTAAACATTAATCACACTCTGCTAAAACAGCATTTCTAACAAAAAGTGTAATATGCATGGCTCCATTAATATACAATACAATTCCAAATTCCCTTAAAATAATGAATATTAATTCATTCAAGACAGAACTAAAAAAATTACTAACTAGTAAGGGATACTATAATGTTACAGAGTTTTTGAATGACAAATTTTGATGATAATTTGAATTGTTTGAGTTTTATTGATTTTGTGAAAAGATTATTACCATTTTTTTATGTCCTTGTTAATTTTAACTGTCATTATGTATTCGAATTAATTGTTTTTTTTTGCTCTAATTTAAATTTAACATTATTATTATCTGACATTTATTTGATAATATAACAGATTTGTACGACATTTTTTTGATATTTTATTACTTTTATTGTTGACATTTTGATAATATTCCTTTTGAATTCATTTTAGTAATTGTTTATTTGATTGATATTTCACGTAGATTTGACGTACATCTTTATCTGAAATTAGTTTTTTATTTGACATTTTTATTATTTTTATGCATTTTTTTATTGTTTGACATTTTTTAATTACTGTGATAAAATTAATTTTCGTAATTGTTCATGGATATTAACTTCTAAAATATTTGCACGCCATAGTATGTGGCAAACATGTCCGAACTTTTTGTATCTTTTTTAATGTTATCCTGCATGCACGTATTGTTTATCCTTGCATGTATAGACGTGTTTGAGCAAATAAATATATCTTTATCTTTATCTCAAAAGTAATAAAAAACGGCAATTATATGATTTATATATCACGTCACACTTACCAGAATTTGATGGTAAAATGCTTGGAGAGAAATAACTACAAGACTAAAATTAAATAAAATGATTATGAATACTTGTAAATATTTTTCTAAATTTTATTGAGACTAGCTATTTTAAAGAAAATACAAAAGTGTATAATACAGGGTGTCCCAGAAATCGACGTCAAGCCGTAAATGGGTGATAGACCAAGTTATAACAGTTCTCAGAAAAATACGAAAAAAAATCTATCTCATGTTTTTAAAAAATTATGTTCACTTTAAAAATTTACAAAAAAAATCAATCCCTGTAATGGTTCTTTAACTCCAATTGCTACAAATCCCATAATTTATCAATTTTTTTTATTATTATGTAATCTTGAATAATGCTTGTGTAGATTTTTGCCTAAAATTTAAAGCCAACTCCTCCTACTTAGAAGAAAATTAAACTTTTTCAAAACCAAATTATTCAAATTTACTGTTTCGCCCAACTTTAACTGACTGTACTGAAAAAAAAATGTGCTACGCTAGTTTGGCAAGTAACATGAAAAATTGGCGCATTTAATAAGGATTCAAAAATGGTGTAACACTTGCTAGATTACGTTTTCAATAATTGGTCAAATTTTTTTTTGTAAATAGCCTCGGTTTTTACACAAAATGTCCATACTTCCTTAAAATGACTTTAGCTTACCTAAAGCTTTGCTAAACTCCGTTTCTATTAGCAGTAGTTATTGTTCTGATAAATTATGGGATTTGTAGCAATTGGAGTTAAAGAACCATTACAGGGATTGATTTTTTTTAAGTAAATTTTTAAAGTGAACATATTTTTTTAAAAACATGAGATAGAGTTTTTTTTCGTATTTTTCTGAGAACTGTTATAACTTGGTCTATCACCCATTTACGGCTTGACGTCGATTTCTGTTTTTTTTTTTCTAAGATGAGAAAACTGGTCCTGACTTAAAGTAAAAAGGTTGAGTCACTATCATAACTTTGCTCTTAAATTACGTAACGTCTCTATCGAACTAGAAACGGAGTTTAGCAAAGCTTTAGGTAAGCTAAAGTCATTTTAAGGAAGTATGGACATTTTGTGTAAAAACCGAGGCTATTTACAAAAAAAAATTTGACCAATTATTGAAAACATAATCTAGCAAGTGTTACACCATTTTTGAATCCTTATTAAATGCGCCAATTTTTCATGTTACTTGCCAAACTAGCGTAGCACATTTTTTTTTTCAGTACAGTCAGTTAAAGTTGGGCGAAACAGTAAATTTGAATAATTTGGTTTTGAAAAAGTTTAATTTTCTTCTAAGTAGGAGGAGTTGGCTTTAAATTTTAGCCAATAATCTACACAAGCATTATTCAAGATTACATAATAATAAAAAAATTAGATAAATTATGGGATTTGTAGCAATTGGAGTTAAAGAACCATTACAGGGATTGATTTTTTTAGTAAATTTTTAAAGTGAACATAATTTTTTTAAAACATGAGATAGATTTTTTTTCGTATTTTTCTGAGAACTGTTATAACTTGGTCTATCACCCATTTACGGCTTGACGTCGATTTCTGGGACACCCTGTATAATATTAATTTGAAAAAAACTACGTTTTGTTGATTTTCGTTTATGAATTTTATTCAATCAATATACAGGGTGTTTGGAAGGGAGCTGTACATACGCCTAGGGTAGAAACTAGGGATAGTCTGCTACCTACCCCCGCCCATTATATTGACCTTGGCCTCAAGGTTTTTTTTTAATTTATTTTTATTTTTTATTTGACTTTTTTGTGATTTTTTGACTAAAACTACCTGTAGCTCAAAATCTATCCATGGGACCGGTCGGCTAATGGTCTTGTTTTAATCGTTAGAGTCTTAGGGTCCTGCAAAAAATTATTTTACACCAGAAAATTGTGGAGAAGAAAAGTTATGGGGCCTGAAGTACCATAGTAAGGTAAAGAAATAATTTTAAGGGCAACTTTCTATGGGGTTTAAAAAAAACTAACAGGGTTGGAGTTCTTCTGATTTTTTTAAAACATCCTCAGTCCATGCCCTTTCTAACGATATGCTAAAAGTGTATTTATCACTTTTAGTTTTAAAGTTATTAATTAATTTCCGCAACTAGGGCACTTTTACCACCACGAGTCGACATTTGTAAGACAAATGTAATTTCCAGAATTTAAACCAGTTTGGCCTACAGTTGGCAAATTTGTTGTCTCACTCTTACACGAGAGCAACATTTAAGAGACAAAACATGTCATGTCATGTCTCTTTCGCTCTTGGGTCGACGGGGCCGGGCAGGTAACTCGTTGGGGTCTTTGTTAGTCAGTCGAGATTTACCCATCTTAGCTAACTTACGTACTTGCCGTTACGACGCTCCACTGTTTTCGTTAATTTTGTTGAGTTTGTTATTACTTCGTTTTTGTTAAGTTTTGTTATTTGTTACCTTGTTGTTGGCAAAATGGCTGGATTTACCAGTGAAGAGTACACCGACATGCTGGTGGTGTATGGAATGGCTGATTGCAATGGGCGCGAGGCACGGAGGATTTATCAAGAACGGTATCCTAACCGGCGAGTGCCTAACCACCAAACGTTTGGCTCAACTTATCGGCGTCTGCGAGAAACCGGAAATTTAAATTTCCGGGAACCAGCCGTGAACAGATTTCAACCAAATTTGGCTGCGGAAGAACGCATATTGGCTGAATTTGAGGAAGAT
The DNA here is from genome assembly GCA_947562075.1 of Orthosia gracilis. Taxonomy (NCBI): domain Eukaryota; kingdom Metazoa; phylum Arthropoda; class Insecta; order Lepidoptera; family Noctuidae; genus Orthosia; species Orthosia gracilis. Next base: position 35,597,258 of record OX387266.1, read on the forward strand.
CCGACCAGAAGCGTAAGAACCGTAGCCCGGACGCTTGGTTTAAGCGTGTGGAAAGTCTGGTCGGTTCTTCGCGAAAATGGACGTCATCCTTTCCACTACACCCCTGTTCAAGGTAATTTTTTACATAAAGTTTTTGTTTTTAGCTCTTATGTAATGAACTAGCATGTGAATTTCATAGGCAATTTTTAAATTAACATGAGCATGTGTGTGAGAGAGAGAGAAATGGAAAGACAGAGATAGCAATCAATGTTACATAGCTACTAATTCATAAGGAAACCGCTAACGTTGATATTTTTATTGTTTTAGGCTTAGAGGATAACGACTATGCAAGAAGGGTGGAGTTTTGCCGCCACTTGCTCCATACGGACGTGGAAGATATTAATTTTTTACGGAGTATTCTCTGGACTGACGAGTCCAAGTTTGACAAGGAAGGAATTGTAAATTACCACAATCTCCATCACTGGGCACCCAGAGATCAAAACCCGAGAGTCAAGAAGCACAGAGGTTTTCAACGAAGGTTCTCCGTGAACGTATGGGCAGGCGTCATCGGTAATCGGTTGATAGGGCCGCACTTTTTGCCAGACAACCTAAACGGGCAAAACTACTTAGATTTCCTCGAAAACGATTTGCCTGATTTAGCGGAAGAAGTGTTTGACGAAGATCGGCCCATAGTCTTCCAGCACGACGGCTGTCCTGCTCATTGGAGCCTAGCAGTGAGGGAGCTTCTGGACAACTGCTTTCCTAATTCTTGGATTGGTCGGGGTGGGCCAATTCCCTGGCCCCCAAGGTCGCCTGACCTTACCCCACTCGACTTCTACGTCTGGGGAAGGGCGAAAGAGTTGGTGTACGCAGAAGAAGTACCAACAAGGGAGGTTCTAATTAACAGGATCCACGCCGCATTCGATACAATGCGCGAGGAACTGCTGCTTAGAACGGTGACCGTGGAGATGAGGAAGAGGTGCCGAGCATGTTTACAGGTCAATGGTCATCAATTTGAACAAAATTTGTAATTAATTAAAATTAGTAATTAATTAAAATTTGTAATTTAATGACATTAGTCATTACCAAATTTTTTGTTTCATTTGCCATCCTTTTACGATCGAACACATTTAATTTTCATTAGTTGAAATTTTTGCTTGAAGTGCCCTAGTTGCGGAAATTAATTAATAACTTTAAAACTAAAAGTGATAATTACACTTTTAGCATATCGTTAGAAAGGGCATGGACTGAGGATGTTTTAAAAAATCAGAAGAACTCCAACCCTGTTAGTTTTTTTTTAAACCCCATAGAAAGTTGCCCTTAAAATTATTTCTTTACCTTACTACGGTACTTCAGGCCCCATAACTTTTCTTCTCCACAATTTTCTGGTGTAAAATAATTTTTTGCAGGACCCTAAGACTCTAACGATTAAAACAAGACCATTAGCCGACCGGTCCCATGGATAGATTTTGAGCTACAGGTAGTTTTAGTCAAAAAATCATAAAAAAGTCAAATAAAAAATAATAATAAATTAAAAAAAAACCTTGAGGCCAAGGTCAATATAATGGGCGGGGGTAGGTAGCAGACTATCCCTAGTTTCTACCCTAGGCGTATGTACAGCTCCCTTCCAAACACCCTGTATATCATCCAGCAGTAGTCCAACATCATATTAACGTCCCAATGGCCTTGATATCTTATTTTCGTCTCTTTTATATCTTGATGAAACCTGTCACCTTACTCCTTACTTTAATCACCTTAATTTTTTGGGAAAATATCAATAAAGACTTCAAAAAATGTATTTTCAAATTCATATTTCAACCTAAATTTTAGTTTTTATAGGCGTTTAAAATTTCCTCTACAATCTTTTTATAATAAGAATCCTCATAATAGTAATATAGACTATGGAACAAGTAAGGAAACAAAAATTTTGAATATACCGATATATGTATTTTTTTTAATAAAGGTGGTCTATGGAATCTTTTATTTAGATATAGGCGAATAAAAATGTGAAGTGGGGCATTAAAATAAAATTCATATTTGCAATATTTAGTTCAACATTTACCACTTTTATATAAAATTATTCAAAAAACGTTTTCATCGCTGACCTGTGCAAATAAAATTTACGTAAATAAATAAAGCACGTAGGGAAATATTAATTTTAATAAATCTATGTTAATTATATTTGGTGTCCCACTTTACCGATTCAATATGGACTATTAAGAAATTTGTTATTTGTTTAAAAATAATCTGAAAATTTACAGTCTATAGACAATCGTTTCTACTCTCAACTCTAAATAAACACGTTTCAGGTTTTAGGCGAGTGAATCAGAAATTAGGGTGGCACAGTCAGTGCTAATTCGACAAATATCTAAATTGTTTTAGGTAATCCCATTTTTTTATCAAACATAACTGTCGCACTCCTGGGTAAAGACCTTACACCATTCCTTCCATATCTCTCGGTGTTGTGTTTTGTCTCGCCAAATCTCGGGAAAACCATTAGCTCAAAATCATTTATTTCAATTAAACAAAAAGCAATGCAAAGGCAATGGATGATGCTAGCTGCACATTCGCAAGCGTCAGTAGGTCTCTATGAAAAAGAACGTGCAAGAAGCTCCACGGACACTCTTTTCAAGCAGTATAATTTATTTAATTTTGGTCACATCATTCTTGTTGGAAAATTACATATAATTATGTGAGAACGATGTAAAAATATGTGAAGGTAAAAGCGTCTAACGTAAAACAAATAAGTCAAAAATACACTAAGTAATTAAAATCTCGGTCTGCGACCCCGTCAAGTTGTGCTAAACTCCATTTGAAATAACATTAGACATGTTTCCAAATCTTTTTACAGTCCGTTCAACAGATTTTGAGTACTATCTCATAAACATAAGGATGACATAAAAAGCATAAATCTGTTACCAAAACCAACTGTTTACTACAGCTACCATTTGTCCAATCGAATAGAAGAATATATAATAAATAGAAGTCAAAATCGGTTGAACGGGCTGTAAAATGGGCTAATTTAAACGTCTAATGTTATCGCAAATGGAGTATAGGGATCTAGCAGTGTTCCATGCGCGCCCCTCTTTGAGGTCGCGGGGACAGTCAAATACCTCACTCCCCCGCCCCCCCGCAGCACCAGCCGGGGTTTGCGGAAGGATCATACGTTCCCGCGACTCCCGGCATAGGTTTGCGATGGAATACCGGGGGGTGGTTTTTAGTCAGTACGAGTCTGACAGACCCCTCCGCCCCAGCTCCCAGCTCCCAGCTCCCAGGACGGAGGACATCTAATTACTAAAAAGGCTCCAGTCACAGATCATAGTAAGAAGTGTGTTTTTATGATCTGTGGCTCCAGTCAATTTCCTACTGAACTCAATATATAGGTAATGTGTTATCTTTTTCAGAATTATGATGTACGGCACATTAGCTTACATCATATATTTGGTTGTTAAAGACGTGAAACACAAATTTGAAAACTACTTAAAAGAGCAAGAAGGTAATCAATTAAACAAAGGCAATAAAGGCGGCAAAAAGAAGTCGAGGGAAGACGACGACGATTTAGATGTCAAAATTAGCACTCATGAGTATAAATTATTGCCAAACGAACTGGGTGATACTACTACTATGTCTGCAATAATTCCAACTAGAAATCATAGGCTCAGATGGCGAAGTTATATAGACAATGATGAGGATATGTTGGTGCTAAAAAAATAATATTTAAAGGAGTTGGGATAGATGATTCTTTTCAACCGTGTCGTTTTTAATATTAGATGACGAAAAGCTTGTATTTATCCAGATATAAGATTAATTAGTAGATCTGTGTTAGATTATATTATCATTAAGATATATTTATAACATAACATCTATGAAAATAATTGAGTATATTCGTAATGTTTGACGTGATTATATTGTGGGTACCTACTATGTGTTTTAGAAAATTTTTGTAATTACAACAAAAATTAATGAGCAGTCACCATTAAATACAAGGTTTACGATTTTTTTTTTGTTTTTATTGCTTCAAATAGACATAACATAAAATTAACAACAAAATATATAATATTGTACAAAGTCCTGCACTAAAATAAAAATAAAATAGTTGTTCGCTTAAGTACCGATTGAACACTAGTAAATAACTAAAACTAACGATTGTGTGATGTTTTATTATAATAATATAACTTTATATATTATATTATATAAATTATCTATATAAATTGTTTTGCGGGTGAGCTAGATATAATAAGTTGTGATTTAAAACTATTCGGTGTGTCTGTTAATTGCCTTTATTTATATATTTTTAGCGTCAAATTATAACTTTTGCATGCCTCTTGGTAAAATATGGCCGAACCTACTTTTAACCATGTACTGTACCCATATTTCCAAAATAAAGAATTACTTACTTACTTACTTATTATATTATAACTTTTATAAAATTCTATTCGATGCAATCTTACATCTTACCTAATAGGTATTGTGCGCTACTATTATTTAATATTGAGTATGTTACTTAGGCTCTTCACATTTTATATTATATAATAGTAAAATAATGTAATTTACATCTATTCAGCCTATTCACTAAACTCCGCTTTTTAAATTGTGGAATGAGTTTTGAGAGTAACGAACGTATCCATAGGTGTGTGAGGTATAAGAGTGAAAGGGACAGAGTGAGAATGAAGATATGGCAAGGCTGTGTCCTTAAACTTAAATAACACGTCAGTCTCGTTCGTCGTTCCTTAACGACGAACGAGACTGACGTGTTATTTAAGTTTTTTATAAAGTTGTATTTGATTTTACTAAAATAAACAAGTTTTCAAGCGATAAAGCATTTAATTTCACCCCTCGATCCCACAAACTTGGGGGCTCGTCCGGGATCAAGGTGAAATAAGTGGATTTTAGTGAAAAAACGCAAAACGAAAGACGGCGCACGACTACGACGCTCGCCGTTTTTTTTTCCTTCGATGAAAGATCCTACGGATAACGACGACTTTTACGACGACATTCCTAGTTAACGACGATAACAAGGAAATACGATGCCTAAGGAGAAATCTGACCAGGACTTTTAAGATGCGGCAGCGGATGCACCAGCACCGACGGCACAAGGTGACATGATAGATCTTACGGAACAGCTAATCCGAAAATTCAGTGCACAAGACGAAATTCATACAGTATCCATGTGGATACGGGACATCGAAGAAAATGGGTATATTTTTCAATGGAGTCCTACTCAACTGTTGTTGGTGGCGCAACATTCGCTGCCGGTAAGCGGCACTATGGTTACGCAGCAAAAAAGTGTATAAATCATGGGATGATTTGAAAGTGGCTATCGGTAAAGAATTCGCGGATACCATAGATGTGAAGAGGATATATGAATTAATGAGCGCAAGACGTAAGAAGAAAGACAAATCATGTATTGACTACATGATAGTCATGAAAGAACTAAGCAAACGCGGCAAAATACAGGACTGTGTAGCTTTTAAATATATCGTAGACGGCATCATAGATGATGAAAAAAATAAGATTATGTTGTATGGTGTCACAAATTACGCGGACCTGAAAGAAAAAAAATAAGTTATACGCTATGTTCAAGATAAATTCCACTAAAGACATTCGACGAAATAAGCCACTCAAGGACACACAAAACAGCAGTAACAATAGAAGAAACGCGGCTGCAATGACGCGATGATTCAACTGTGGAGAAAATAGTCATACGTCAGCAAATTGTCCTCATCGGTCGCAGGGAAAAAAATGTTTCCATTGCAATGAATTTGTGCATATTTCTCCAGATTTCCCAGTGAAAAAGATGGCTGGTTCAGATTTGAAGCAGAGAACATTTGAGGAAAAGGCTGGGCAGATTGATTCTGCATTAAATATTCGTTTTGATCTATAGTCCCTTGATACTTTCCGATAACATATTCACACTTCCGTAAAAATAAACTAAGAACATAAGGTTTGCCATTAAATTCAGGAATTAAATTTAAAACATCCCGAGGTATCATCGAGTTGGCAAATTGCTTAGAAAATTGTGTTTCGGTTGGAGCTGACCCACCGGGTATTTGACTCAAAAATACGGACAAAATTATTTTGCAGTCTTACATGACATATAAGCTCAAATCAGTAATATGTATAATAAAATTGATTTTTTATTTATTGGGTTTTGGAAAATGGCAAAGAGTGAAACGTATTTAGGCTTCTTTTTTCCGGAAAAAGTGTAATAAAACATTAAAAAACATGATAACATTGTTCATTTATAGGGTATAATAACTCAGCGGATGAGTCCCACTCGTCTTCATCAATGGAATTATTTGTTTCATCAATAATTTCAACTTCTCTTCACTCGGCAATAACATTTCCATGGCTGCTGCAGTAAATGGCCTTGATATTTTCTTTATTTTCGGCCTTATACTACTCATGAAGAGAATTGATGTTAGGAGCAACCTGTTTAGAACGTCTTGGTTGATTGATCTCGAGAAAACTTTCTTGAAAATTTTGGCGAAATTGCGCCTCACCTGCTTCTTCCGTCAAGGTTCCGATAGTAAATAAACAAGAAATGGACCGTGAATCAGTACCTTATGTACCGTGGGCGTCATGGAATGCCAGGATTTTACTCTACGTAGAGTAATGCTGTACCGTTGCAAAATGTTGAAAATTTTTCAATATTAATTGGACTTCTAATATTGCAGCAAATCTTTCTATCAATCCTAAGAATTTCTGAAGAGACTGCGCCTTTTGCTGCGGTCACTCAAGTCATTGCACGTATTTGATGGACAACCCGGTTTTCCTGAACATTGGATAGGTATTTCCACTGTGCCTTGCAACCAATTACGATTTTTCTTTATGATAACATGTTCAGTCCTGTTGGCAGTAAGCCCGGTCTTCATTTCTGATTTAATATAGGAAAAATTTTAGGGCGAAACTCTTGTATTTTTTCAACGGAAAATGATGGTATGTTAATTACCGCATTCTCCACAAAAGTCTTTCTTGTGTCTTAATTCTGACACCAGAATCACCTACAACCGAAAAAGTGATAATAGAATATGAAGAATTTTGTCAGACATAAAAAAAATACATAAGGCAAGTTTAGGCACCCAATCTTAGCATGTTCTAAAAGTAGGATAGTTACATCAACTTACTGAAACAAAACATATACCTGGCAACTCCCAGAAATGAAGACTGAAGAAACTCAAAGACTGTGGTCTTCCACAGACTTCTGGGAGTTGCCAGGTATACATACTTATCAGGAAAAGCCATTACTGAATGGGTCCTTTCGGGCTAGATGTTAAACAAACTAACATCTTTGCTTGTATGTAAGGTCACAATATAACTAATCACGTCATGTATTGGAGAATAATGTAAACGACATTCCACCAAGCACGTAGTTTGATCTACATGAACAAACGTTAACTCTCACTGTATTTCTCCTTAGGATTTTATCACGAATTTACAACTCAATCCAACCCGCCAACCTCTAACTTGATCTCCTGTCTTCTTGTCCATTGTTCGCGCCAAAAACTAGTGCTTAGTGTTATGTCAAGTTGACATCTGTAAGAGTCATTCGAAACCATTTTTTTTTATTTGTTATAGGCTCGCGTTTGACCACTATCTCGCCTGATGTTAAGTGATGATGTGGTCGAAGGTGAAGCACGCTTGCCTAGAAGTAACCTTTTCACTCTTGACTTGAAGACCCCTAGGTTGTAGCTAACAGGAAACAAAGACGCCGGCAGAGAATTCCACTCCTTAGCTGTACGCACAATGAAAGTATTTTCAAAACGCTTTGTGCGTATGGGTGGGATATTAACCATATGCCGATAGCGCATTGCCGTACGTCTTGTAGTCCGAGTCTTGTAGGCGTAATCAAATTGTGCAGTTCCATCGCTCACTCCCCAAAATGTAACCGATAGAAAACCGACAGGCTGGCAACTCGTCGTCGGTGTTCAAGGCTCTGGAGCTTCGAGTCGACCAGCGCATATCTCCATAGACTACTCTACTCTCTTCAGAACGAAATCTTTAGAAGTGCCGACATATATATTTTGACACAAAATATGATGTTTGTTTTGCGGTTCATAATACTCGTAACTGCAATATCTATATCTATACCCTCGTATAATTTTTAAGTAATTTTGGTAATACAGATAGTACATACCTAGTTCAGTAGTTAGTTAGTTCAGTTCATCATAAAATGTTTCTTTAAACCACTCTTAACTTCACAACTTAGTTCTAAATGCAGGACTTCATAATTGTTAACATATTATTTATTTACATATTCGCTGCAAGGCACTATGATAACGACTACCTACAACTTAGTGCAAACCTACTCAAATAAAATGACGGTAGATTTTTGTTTTCTATTTATTGTGGTACCAATTTGTATCAACCGATTCCGGGAATTGTTTAATTTGTATACATTGATTTCAACCGCGTTTTTGGGTCAAATACCCCTACGTGCGACGGGGCTCGACCGACCGTAGCGGATACAGGATTTGGGTCTTGAATCATTTATTTATATTTATTTATATGTTCTTTATTGTACACTACACTACTACTACTTTATATTCTTTTTTATTTTAAACGTGTAATCTTATAAAATCCCTATAGTAAATAAAAGATAATCATCCATCCATATTGTAAAATATTATTATATAATAAATATTATGTAATATTCTCTACAAACTAAATTAAAAGGAAACCTTATGAAAGTTTGCTGTTATAGGTAAGTAATAGCGTGAAGATAATATTCACCAAGTATTAATCACTACAGTATTCACTTATTAATTATAAATCACAATTTATAATTTTTTCGTTTAAGTGGATAAAGTTTTCATAAGATTTTTCAGATTTCATGAAATACTTATGAATAATACACACAAATTAAAATTATGTTAACATTAGCTGACCCTCGCTCCCTTCAACTGGCTATCTACCTGCCTATCACCTACCTATCTACCCTACCTACCTACCCACCTACCTACCCACCAACCTTGCCACTACCAAATAATGATTTTTATAGACAAAATTTTGCTATTTTGGGTTACATTATTGCAATTTTCATAAGGCTCTCTAATTCTTTTTAAATAATTTATAGCCTATGTTACTCGGGAATAATGTAGCTTTCCATAGATGAAAGAATTTTTAAAATCGGTTCAGTAATTTCGGAGCCTATTTGGAACAAACAAAAAAAGCTTTCCTCTTTATAATATTGACATAGATACATAGTGTAGGGAATTAGAAAGGAAGTAGAAGGTTACTCACAGTCCAACCACCTTATTCATTATCACCATGTCTTTCGAAGTCGGTGTCTTTTGTAGGTACCTATTTTTTTCGTTATGGATACCGACTTCGAAAAAGAAAGTAATTTTTCACTTTGTAGTGTTTTTAGTTGGAAGTCGGTAGTATTTTTTTTATAAAATATTTTTTTTTATTTTTCACTTTTTGTTGTACCTATTAAGCAACTTGCCTTTAGTGAAGTACTTATAATGCCAGAATAGATTATCCAAATGCCATGAAACTTGATCATAGCCGGTGAAATGAAAGTGTACCAAGGTGAACTGTACACATCTGCGTAATCCTTTAGAGCGTACTGGCGTGATGTTATGTTATGAAATGGTATAAACAATAAACAGACATGCGATTGCAGCAATCCCGAGAGATTTGTCTTTATTTATTGAAGAGTTCTGCTGTATATCTCCGAAGTTCTTCATCAGATCTACACCAAATTAAAATGGGACCAATTCACGGAGATATCGGTGAATAGAAACAAAAAAAAAACAAACTCGAAGTCGAACATAGAACCTCTTCCTTTTTGGAAAGTCGATTAAAAATAAAACTTTGGGACTCGTTTAAATAAGAGTTTATTAGAATAAACGACCTACGCTTACAGAGTTCGATGTAAAACTACTTATTCTGTCTTATTATAATTATATGCTTAGGTCTTACAACTAGGCTGGTGGTCACTGGCGACAGCACATCCACCATGTCTGGCTGATAAGGGCAAAAGTTCTGCGTCTGAGATTATTGCTCTACCACAGCGACGTGGTAGATTCCGAGAATATAACTTGGTACTCTCCTTAAGTTATACCCATCGCCATTTGTTAACATTTATATTAAGAACTATAATATAAATATATATTTTTATATCAGTGTCAGTGGTAATAAAATCACTGTTATAAATGCGATGATGATTTGAGAAGGTCTTAAAAAGGACCTGTAATATTTTATTAACAGATATAGTACTTAAAGATAAAGTTTATTTCTTAATAATTAAGTCCACTGAAAAATCAAGTGGTGATAGTGTGTTGGTTTACATAAAGAGTTTCACAATACTCAATCTTTTTTACGATTGGCCGAGGTATACATAGAGCGATTTTGTTCATTATTCCTTTACAATTTTAGTTATTTGCCGTGCAAAAAATTAATAATTTTATTTTTTCTTAATAGAATTCTTCCTGGACAAATACAAAAAACAAATAAAAAAAAACAAAAATTAAAACAAAAATTAAGACAAAGATTGTTTATTTCAACTAGGCCATTAAGTGGCACTCTTGAACGTTAAAATATAGATTTAAAATTAATAATAATTATATTATTAATTTTTAATCTTTTAATTAATATTAAATCTTTTAAATTAATAATTGATTCTGCTGTTCATTCGGAAAAGTAGCTTGTTATAGAGAAGTACGAACAAGAAACTCAACACCTACTCTTTAAAAAAAAAACGGTCTACAGATACAATCCGTACATTCCTTTTCCGAACGGTGATCCGGAGTTTGTCGTCAAATAATACGAGCCTGCGGCACTGGAACGAGAAAAACAAATTATGAATCGTGGTGGTAATACATACCTACTTCAGTAGATTTTATTTAAATACTAGCTTCTGCCAGCGGCTTCGCTCGCGAGAATGTCGAAAATTATCCCAATGGAACATATTCCCGGGATAAAAAATCCTATGTGCTAATCCTGACAATAATCTCTGTGTCAAATTTCATCCAGATCTGTCCAGCCGTTTGAGCGTCAAGAAGTAACAAAGTAACAAACATACTAACACACACACACACACACACACACTCACTCACAAACTTTCACCTTTATAATATTATAGTGTGATAATATATATATATTACAATGTAATATATTTATATATATATTATATAAGTGTGAAGTGTGATGAGCGTTTGATTTTTATGGCGGGCCGTATGATTTAGGTAGGTATGTTTCTTTTTTCCTTATTATTCCTTATTATTATTATGCAATATTATGTAGCTGTGAGCTAATCAGCTTATCTTAAAACCTTTTGATGCTAAATTAAGGAAGACTTCCGAGTAAAGTACGTGACAGAGTCGATGCAATGATGCTCGAATATAATACTATCATTATATTCGAGCATCATTGCGTCGGCTCGGTAAGTTATGAAGATTGGTTGATAACATTGGTTTTCTTGGGAGTTCTTCGTCATAATGTTTAGGGAGAGGCCACAAATTAATAGCACGTGGTATTGCATTAGTACAAGAATGCAGTGTTATTCAAAATTGTTCGTATTTCCTACTACAAAAGTCAATGACTGATTGCCTACATGCTACAAACTTACTTTTTATCACAGCTGTAGCCCATATACACCAAGCCTTCCGAGGTGGGGTTTCTTCTAAAATTGTGGTAACTTTGGGCAGGGGATGCTGGGAACGCTTCAGGATTTATAACTGACTCCGCGTAGTACCGCCACGATCGCTTATGGCTGCATAAATCTGGCATTGTTAAGAAAAACTTAAGTTAAGTCATTAAAAAAATGGGTCGTAGGGCTTTCGGGACCGGGACCGCGGTCCCAGATTCCACCTAGAAATACAATATTATTTTTGTGTAGTATTTTGGTACCACAAGAAAAAAGAAGTTAAAGTACAGTATACAAAAAAAGCTGATTTAATATTTTAATCAACAATTGCATGAATAATATCAGTATAGGTACAAAATAAAGGGTAGTATTTAGTTGCACTTATAAAAGGATAGTTGTAGCTATAAAATACAAATATATCAATCATGTATAAGAGAGGAGAGAAATGTATGTATGATGTGAGTATGAAGAGTATATTTTACGCGCACGTAGATGTGTGGGATAGAGATACTTGCCCACACCTCACATCATCACACAGTAGACCTGGCAGAGCCACGATGGTGCAACTAAAAACAAGATTGATTTCACCATGTCAACCAAGATAAAAATGTTCAATGATGTGTGTGTGATGTGGTCAAAGATAAGCGTAAGCGCAATACCCCTAGAAAGATATATACCAGCAGTTACCTTAGCATATCGAAGCATTAGGTCCGCTTATATATCGTCATTAGGCTCACGCAAGCTTAACATTAGTGCAAGTAAAATATGAAAACTATTGAAATATAAACCTTAAGCTTAATGCACATAGAACTTACTTGCATCGGAGAAAGGTATCGGCGCAAACAAGGGACATCCCGGCTGTTTGCGTTTGTACGCGTCACCGTTCGGCCAGAAGTCTGCCGTTCCGGTCCGGACCGGTGCACCGTAGCCGCCAGGGTGTGTATGGATGACGTCAACGAACTCCGCATCCTGCGCGTTGACATGTTCACCGAAAGGGTAGAACGCTGGATAAGCAGGATCCAGTGCCGTTAATCTGAAATGTTTGTAGGCTGATCTTAATTTACTAAAGATTTACAGATGACAGGCAATGGGTCAAACGGTTGACTTCCGATATACGCTGTATCCCTAATCAAACTCTCGACCCAATGGGTGGAGATCGCGTCGGGCTGAATAAATAGAAAGATATCGCGGAATGAGCTAGACTACTTCGATAAATACTGCACTCTTATTGTGCACGCGTGCGCACGGTATGATTTCCTTGCATTCATATGCAATTTCAATTTCATATTAAATTCAAATTTAATTTAATATTCATATTCAATTATATTTAATTTTAGAGAACACTTTATACATATTTGACATGAAGCTTATAGACCTTTATTTTTTAATATTGTTCCTATCTCCTTTTTTGTGTAGTAGTATAATTATGCTCTTGGTCCATTGAGATAGTATACATTCCGTGCTTAGGATAGAATTGTATACTTCTGTGAGTTTTGTTAAGTTTTCCGGTGCAGTAATTGAGCTTTTGATCATCTCATTCTAAATCTGGTCTGGCCGGGGGCCTTTCCGTTCTGTAGACTATTGACAGCTTTTTCGATTTCTGACTGTAGAAAAACTGGCATGTCTTCCACTTTGTCATCATCAAGATTTACGGTTGAATTCTGGGTTTTTCAGCTGCATAAAGTTTTCTATAAAAGTCATTTGCTGTCTGGATGATAGCTATTCCTATCGTTTGTTTCCATTCTTTCGTTTCGCCTGTCTTTTTTATAATTATGGAAGTTGAGAACGCATATTCTTTTATGGTTCTGTCCTTTTTGATGCTGTTGCTTATTTTTTTGCTTAGTTCTGATATGGCCCTTAGATTCTGTTTATTTTTTCCAATTTGTAGGAGCAGTCTTCTTTCTTCAATTTAACGATGTAGTTTCATTGTCGGTTAGGATTGTGTTGGGTTTTGAGAATTTGTTGGATGCCGATGTTAAACATATATTTCGTTTATTTCCTTGTTATATTTTTCTTCTATTTCGTTTGAAGGTTTATTCATTAAATATTGATGTCAAATAAATTAGTAAGATTATTAATTAAATTTGACTCTTCTTTTTTTCGGCTTTGAAATTTTGTTACTGCTCTCAGCATACAATGATTGGTGTTAGTGTTTCTATTTTGTAGAATGTTTATATTTTCAAAAACTTTTCTGTTGTTAGTTGCTATGTAATCTATTTCGTTTCGATATGATCCACCCGGAGATCATCATCCATGTCTACTTTTTCTTGGATTTCTTTTGAAAAAAAAAATTCATGAATGTAAGATTGTTTTCAAGCGCCATTTTAATCATCTTTTCTCCATTTTTTCTTCGTCTACCAAAACCAAATTTGCCTATTGCCTTTTCTTCGCCAGTTCTTTGAAAGCCTATTCTAGCTAACATCATCCTATAACCAAAACGTTTTTGTGTGTGTCTTGTAGGACTGATGACAGTTGATCGTAGAAGAGGTCATGAACCAGTTCATCATGCTGTTCAGTGGGAGCATATATATATAAATTTCTTTAGCCTTAAATATTGAAACTTGTAAAGTAAGTCAAAAGAAAAAGTTAGAATGAGAGCTAGATGCTAGAATTCGCGTGCGCTGGGATAGTGGCTAATTATACGTAAGTACCTTGTACTACAACTGTATTGGTTTTTAGTAGATCTTAAAAAAGTCTTCCACCGTACGGCGATGCACCATCGGTACATGGTGGACATTCCACCCATACTCACAAAACGTTTTGGAAACAGTTTTATTATGCGTACAGGTGAGAGAGTGGAATTCCCTGCCGGAGTCTGTGTTTCTCGACAGCTACAATATAGGAGTCTTTAAGCCAAGAGTGAATAGGTTATTTCTAGGTATGCGTCGAACACATCATTGCTTACCAACAGGTGAGATGGTGGTTAAGCGCGGGCCTATAAAACATAATATATATATATATATATATATAATATATATGGCTATTTCAAACTTACTTTAACTATATAAGTCCAGGTTTCCTCAAATTGTTTTCCTTCACCGTTGCCTGTGATGTCCAAGATAAACTTCGAAAGTGCATATGAATTTGAAAAAGTCACATTGATACTTGCCCGTATTTGAATCCACGTGCTCAATCAGGAGAGGCAATGTCTTAGCCACTGGGCCAACAAGACATACTTTAAGCATGTTATATGCACGCACATTTTAGGCCAAAAATTAGAATAATTCAACATTACAATTTACCGAACGGGCAAACGGGTGCGGCTAGCGACGGGCGGGTGGCCCATTTTTAAAAAAAGCTCATCTCGTGCTAGCCAGTTCGTACTTCGAATTTCTAACGCTTAGGGTAAAAGCCACACTTTTTGAAATCATTTTATATCGTCTCAGTACAAAAAGAAAACACTTTATTTATAAACCTGGGCGGTACTTTGATTTTTCATCTTTAAATTTATGAGAAGTAAAAATCATTACCTCGAGAGTATTAGCGATTCTCGCGGACCTCTATATTTTGGGATTTCTTTCCCACATATGGGATAGTTGCCTAATCCATGTATGTTACGTTAAGGATTACGCCGAGAAACGGGACATCTACCCCGAAAAAACTTTGATCGCATTTTGCCTTCCCATGCAATCGCAGACAGACATGAGACTCGGTCAACATAGTGGTAAAGTCAACGCCAGATAACAAAAAATTAAATTCATTGATCCGATTTGTAATTATATATATATAAGGTATAATAACGTAACTTGAAAACATAATTTTTTGTTTGTCTCCAAAATATTTCAAAGGGTCAACGAACGCCCCTTACCGCGATATGTTTGTTTGATTGTGTTAGCAACACTGCCATTACATTTTCGTATCGTTTTGAAATATTGGAATACATTGTGACCTCTGAGTTTGTTTCGGCCTTTCTTCTCAGAGTAGTCAGATAGGAAACGCCGACTTCATCTAGTTTTAAAAATATGATCGACATGTAAAAGTGTTTGTACAAACCTACTTACAGAAATAAATCATTTATCATTTATCATTGGTAGATAGGTGTTAACGACTTTTTTTATTATCTGCTGTTGACTTTAGTTTGAGAATTTTTCGATGGATAAATATAACAGTATGCGATACATTCTTGAAGCTAGAGTAATTACAACCGGGGCTACTGTACCTTTGGGGCAACTACCTTGGTTTTAACCTGATCAATTGCAAGGAGGTTCATTCACGTTAAATAGAGTATACCTTTTTACTACTTTGTTGTAGTTAGTCTTAAGTTGTCTCGCTGTGTAGCCAGCCACATGGCTTCCTAGAGAGAAACCTATCACGTGTAACTTCTCCAGTAGAAGGCCAGATTCTAATAGCGTGTTTAACTGTTCGGCTGCCGCTGTTCCAACCTGAAAGAAGAAGAGATTTTGTAAGCTGAGGAGTTCTTCGCAAGTAGATATTTTTAATTTACGTTTTTAATTAGTGATTCCTGCTGTAGGTAGAAAAGACTTTACGTAACATGACGTCAGTATTCGGTGAAGGGTTAGAAGGGAAGGCTGGGCTCATAGCTCCCTTACAATTCTCCAGTTGAATATGTTTAAGACCTGATTTGTAAGGGTTGAACCTATTGCAATCATCCAGACATAATCCAGGCTCCTTGCTACTATAGAGGAATGCCAGCAAATTAAAAGCACAGTCCAGAACCGTTGGTGACATAAAAGTAGTATCTTATTGATTTTTATTATACGAGTATGTTGTAAGTTAGTAATATTTCTGGTATATAGGAATGATGAATGAATTGAAAGTAGAAATATTCCTTATTTGTATCAATGTTTATGAAGTTTTCAATATCGTTACATAGGTACATAAAACATGTAACATCGATAAACGATCTATATTCACTGACTTGGTAAGCCAGTTCATGATATGGCCAACCAAACGACCTTTCTGATGTCGCGACGTAATTTAAATTGCATCAATAGGCGATATCGGTCGGATATCTTGTACACGTATTAACTGTGAAAATGTCTAGTGCAAATCGATTAAATTCCAGTCAACTAGGTTCTCTACAAAGTTCCAATGAGGGCTACCGCGTTTGAATTTGCCGCTGGGAGCGCTAGTGTTGCGCGAGTTCTTCAAAATGACAAACTTCATAGTTTTTTGGCTTTTCATCATTATCATCATCAGCCTATTAATGCTCCCACCGTGTGAGGCACTTGGGGCATTCTGGCATATGTGTCATATTCTGCACAGGGGCACCGCACTCAAATTGTGTGTCAGACGAGTCTATAAAACCTTATTTCGCCAATTTTGGTTGGTGTTTTGTTTTGTTCTTGACTGTAGCCCCCTTAGAGGGCGCCTTATTCAATTTAATGTGACGTCACATAGCCTATAACCAGCGGTCAAACAAACGCTTCCAACGACACCTCATTTGTCAAATTATGATAAGTAGTTTAGAAGTAATGAGAGAACAGATGAACATACATACATATACACATACTAGTCAAAAGCATAACTCCCGCTCAACATAATAATAATATATAAGCAAAGACTTATTGTAGAAATAAGTGTGAGATAGCCACCACCTAAGAAATTAAATTGTATATGAGTGTAACGCAATTTACAAAAGGTAAAAACATATAGGTACTTTAGATCTAAATGGTTTTAAACATTTTGCTGGGTATATTATATGCCTTGACTAAAACTTACCAACATCGACAGAATTAGCAATGACTTTGTTCAAGTCTGTGATACCGCATTATTTTCAGACAGACAAATTAGCTATTAAGCCTTTTAAGTTACAGATAGTGGCGGTCGAATAGTCTGCTCTCACAATAAATCTTACCTTTCTCGAGTTTGGTACGGCATTGAAATAGTAAGAACCTTGTCCCATATTGGACCAGTCCAATAATACAACATTTGTGTTCGGCCTTGCTGTCAAGTATGAGTTCACTATGACCTGAAGGCAGAAAAGGATATCATTTAAAACTTTTGTACAAGAAAATACAACCGACTTCCAAATAAAAACACTACAAATTGAAAAATGGGGTATTCCTCGAAGCGCACCTAAAGTTTTTCTCGAAGCGCACCCACGATAAAACATAGAGAAGAGCATGAAGAATTCGTAATAAATGATAAAATATACGTTTTAAAATTCAACTGCCTTTTTTTTTTTTGGGTGGATGTCATCCAATGACTTCTCCCGCTCTGGGTGAAGCGGCAGGGCGTGTCAGACTTTTACTGACTAAAATCCACCCATGTTCCTTCAGTTGCTTAAGCCAGGGCCGCGGTAATTCTTTTAAAATTTATCCGCGACCCAGACATGCATCGGCCCTAGCGGACCCCGTCAGTTTTTGCTGACATCTCCTTGAAGCACGCGTCAAACACGACGCGTCGTCTCGGGCCTGGCTCTAATTGGACGGCGAGCTAATTATTACTAGATAAATTTGTTCTCAAAAAATTGTCAAGATTAGCAACGTATAATTATTACTTTAAGTTGTTATAGTATTTTTTACCTAAACGGGTTTGTTCTAATTTATAGCATTGTTTTTTAAAATCACTTATTTATTTAGATGAACCGAGTCGATCAAAATAATTAAACGAATTCGTTTGAAACTTAATCGATTAGGCTGAATGCAATTTTTTTATCTATTAACAGACTTGGGTGAAGGCACAGCTCAAAAAAAAAACACATCAACACAGAAATGTCATATTGCGACATAATTTATAGTTTTTTTTTCAAGATTTGTTCGTGTTTTTTTATAAACTTAAAACGCAAATATAAAGATTATATCTTTATAGTGCCCTTGCCAGCAAGCAAAAAGGTTGTTTAGGCACATATTTTGAGCGAATCTAAGTTGTCTACCGTTTGAAAATGTGTAGTAATTTGTATTTTGCACACAGTTTGCAGTATACTGACGCGGTTTATCCATCTTACCATGTATTTAAAGACATTTTTCACAAATTTATTGTGTCAAATAGCTCTGTAAAATTATCTTTCTAAATAAAATCGAATGGTAAAAGTTCATGCAAATGACTGAAATTCAGTACGTATTTCGTAACACCCCGTCGCTGGTGTGTCATGTGTCAAAATCTTGTCGTGCAGAATGGTTAAGCGAATAACTACTTATCATAATAATGGTAAAAATACTGGTTTAAACTGAATCATTTGTTGTTTTGAAAAGTGGGTGGTGAGGGTGTCAGAAATGAACAGAAAATAGGTGCCTAAACGATTTCACTAAGTTGAGCACCAACGATTAAACACAAAGAGGAATATAAAGTATTCGTTATTATTCACGCTTTATGTTGATCATTATAAAACTTTTAGGATACCTAATCATTTAATACAGAAATAAGTTACATTGAAAACGTGTAAGGTTAAGGTAAGGTTTAGTAACATAGTGATTAAGAAAATACATTGGCATCAAATATAACACTGCCTGACAGCCTGATAAGATCTTCTGACACTTTCTATCAATGATATATAATAGTTGTCATTTGAATAGAAGTTACTATAAAACACAACAAAACAACAACATTAGGACTGGGTATGTACATATAAACACCATAATCACGGTCATCTATCCTCTTCTTTTGAAAAATAAAAAACATTTTTCCAAAAAAAATAACAACCAGCTTCCAAAAAAAAACACTACAAAGCGAAAAATAACTTCAATTTCGGAAGTCGATGTCAAAAAACGAAGACAGGAACAACGACTTCCGATATTGAAGTTATTTTTCGATTTGTAGTGTTTTTTAGTTACCTGCTTATTTTTTTTAATTGTTTGTTTTACTCTATACGCTATTACGAGCACGCCTTTTCCATCGTTCTCACATATATGTATTTTTCCAACAAAAATTATGTAGCCAAATACTTGTTTTTAAAACTGATGGAAAAGAGTGTCCGTGGAGTATCTTGCACACCCTTCTCCATTGAGACCAGACCTACTGAAGCTTGCGAATGGGCAACTAGATTCATATTTTATTTTTCAATTCAAAAGTACGGTTTAGTAGATAAAAAAATTGAATTAGATTTTTATTGATATTTATGTTTGCTTAACTCGACAAAATGTATTGAATGCTGATTTTATTTTTCGCGATCTCAGGTTTGGTATTTCATTAAAAGTTGTTCATAATAATGAGTACAATGATGCCTTTTCATGAGTTCCGTATTTTCAATTTCACTTTGAATAGAAATTGGATGACTAGGAGTGAAATTCTCAACGGAGACGCTCTCACGCCCCTAGCCACCGCAGGAGACGTCCCGAGTGTCGGGAGTCGCAAGCCGATTCCCGGCCACCGTAGGCGCGGGCTTGCGGACGGTGAATAATGGGTAGTTTGCCGTCCGACAAGGACCAGGACCGACGGCGCGTAGTGTTCCACGTGCGCCTCAAAGAGATGTCAGCAAAAATTTATGGGGTCCGCTAGGGCCGATGCCGGTCTGGGTCGCGGATAAATTTGAAAGAGAGTTACCGCGGCCCTGGCACAAGCAACTGAAGGAACACGGGTGGGTTTTAGTCAGTAAAAGTCTGACATGCCCTCCCGCTTCACCCAGAGCGGCAGAAGTCATTGGATGATTTCACAAACAAAAAAAAAAAAAAACGGTGTGGAATTCTGATAGCTACGACCTGAGGATTTTTAAGTCATGAATGAATGGGTTACTTCTAGGCAAGCGTGCTTTACCGTCGACGACCACATCATCGCTTACCATCAGATGAGAAAGAGGTCAAACTTCTAGGCAATAGAAGTAACTTATTCACTCTTGACTTAATGACCCTAATTCTTTGACTGATGAGAGCTACATAATTTCTATGAGAGCTGTACCATCACTAAATATCATAGGCTACTTTTGCCACCCCGGGAAATTGCACAGTTTCTATAGGCCACGGGAGCGAAAACGTGTCAAAAAGATGATATTTTACACAGTGCAAAAACACAATTTTCTCAATCGGCCCTAATTTAAGTACCCAAAATGTCCATACCTGAATACTCTCCTGTTGAGCGACTTCAATATAGCCATGGATATAGAAGACGGTAGGATTGTTTTTGTCGAAACCTTCGAGTTCCAATAACCGGCTGGCTTGGCTGAGAGGAATGTCCACGTAGTCATATGCTGTTTGTCTGTGGAACATAGACATAATTTAGTAAGACAAAACCCAAGTTGGAAAGAAATTTGTATCTTACGATGCCATAATTAAAATGAGAGTTTACAATACGACCAGACCGGAAAAACTATCTGTAGGCCATACAAATATTTGTTCCGTGCGGGAATAAACCCGGGACACAAAGCGCAGCAGCCGATTGCTTAACCACTACGCCAAACGTGTCCCTTTCCACATTTTTTTTGAAATACTTCAATATGCTATAGGTAAATGAATTAAATTGAATACAAACACTTCACTCGTACAACACAGTTGCCTACAGTATATTTTGAATCAAATATGCTTTCCTAGAATAGTTTGCAAAGACTTTTGATCGCTTGACAAACAACAATACAGTGCGTTTTTCAATAAGCATTCAATTTATTCTTATTTAAAGTGAATACATAGTATACATAGTACATTCTTCTTTTTTTCATACTTCTATACTAATATTATAAATGTGAATGTAAGTTTGTTTGTTACGCTTTCACGCAAAAACTACTGAACCGATCATCATGAAACATAGTACATATATTCTTGGAGGTATTAGAAGTAACATAGAAAACTTTACATTAAAAAAAAATGGCTTCACTGCGAGCGAAGCCGCGGGTTAAAGCTAGTACAATTATAAACATGAAAGTTTGTAAGGATGGATGGATGTTTGTTATTCTTTCACGCAAAAACTTCTGAACGGATTTTGATGGAACCTCACACAAATATAGCTTATACATCAGAATAACACATAGGCTATAATTTATAAAGATATTGGGAGACGTAATAATGCAAAGCATGCAGAGCCGCGGGCGGCAGCAAGTTTTTAATAATTTTCCTAACCTTCTGGAATGATAATTTACACATTTACATATTTTTTTAATAATTTGCCTAAATATGATATTGACATTTGGTTCCGTATGGTGCCGCGGTTCCGTATGGTGCCGGACGTTAAGAATTTCACCATCCCATGTCTTCCCGTGGATGTCGTAAGAGGCGACTAAGGGACAAACCAGAGAATGGGCAGCAGCGTTCTCTGTGCTTCTGTAACAACCATACTGCGATCGCCAACCCGCCTGCCAAGCGTGGCGATTATGGCAAAACCCCCCCAATGAAAAGCACAAATAAAAAATGGCCCCTAGTACCCGGCAGCCTGCCTACCCTCGACTACGGTAGCGGTCGAGGTTACGGCATGGCAAGGGGTGCAAAGAATCTCCGGACGAGATCCGGCTACCCCAACAATCACCGACGACTGGACCTGGCAACGTACAACACGCGCACACTTCGGACCGACGAGAAGATCACCGAACTCGAAGAGGAATTGAGCAGGTTGCGATGGAGTATTATAGGGTTATCTGAAGTCCGAAGAGAGGGGGAGGACTCGATAATCCTCAAATCCGGTAACCTGCTCTATTTCCGAGAGGGTGACCGGCAGTCCCAGGGTGGTGTCGGGTTTATCGTCCACAAGTCCCTTGTGAACAACGTGGTGAAGATCGAGAGTGTGTCGACCAGGGTGGCGTACCTTATACTCAGAATATCCTCAAGATATTCGCTGAAGGTCATACAGGTCTACGCTCCAACCTCGGCACACCCCGACGACGAGGTAGAGACCATGTATGAGGATATCTCCAGAGCCATGCATGGTTTCAAAACTCACTTCACCGTTGTCATGGGGGACTTCAACGCGAAACTGGGCAAACGAGACGAGGATGAGCTGCAAGTGGGGCAATTTGGAGTTGGACGTCGGAACCACCGGGGTCACCTACTGGCCAGTTTTATGGAGAAGGAGGGCCTCTATATGATGAACTCCTTCTTCAAAAAGCGTGAACACAGGAAGTGGACCTGGCAGAGCCCCGATGGTGCAACAAAAAATGAGATTGACTTCATCATGTCAACCAGGAAGCAAATGTTCAATGATGTCTCTGTGATCAATTCGGTAAAAACCGGGAGCGATCACCGCATGGTAAGAGGCACATTGAACATTAATATTAAGCTTGAAAGGTCTCGACTGATGAAGTCCACGCTCCGTCCAGCACAGATCCAGGTCCAAAACCCCGAGAGCTTTCAGCTCGAACTCCAGAATCGTTTCGAGTGCCTAGGTAGCTCAGTGGACGAATATAGCGACGGGTTCGTGGAAGCTGTCCATACGGTCGGGTCTAAGTTTTTCAAGACCCGTCGTACAGATAGAAACAAAAAGATCTCTGATCCTACCCTCAAGCTTATGAAGGAGAGGCGTGAGATGATCCTGCAGTCTTCAGATGAGGCGTGCAAATACCGGCAGCTCAATAGACAGATCTCTAAATCCTTGAAAAGAGACCTCCGCCGCTTTAATACCGAGCGTATTAAAGACGCGATTGAGCGAAATAAAGGCTCCAAGGTTTTTTCAAGGGATCTGGCTATTGGGCAGAGCCAGCTAACGAAACTGAAGACCGACGATGGCAGGACCGTATCCGCCAAACCGGAGCTTCTGAGGGAGATCGAGACATTCTATGGGCAGTTATACACATCAGTCAGCAAGCCCGTTGCGAGTCTAGCAAACGACCCAAGAGCTAGATTGACCCGTCACTATACCGAAGATATCCCGGATGTCAGCCTGTACGAGATTAGGATGGCTCTGAAACAGCTTAAAAACAACAAGGCGCCGGGTGATGACGGAATCACGGCTGAACTCCTGAAGGCGGGTGGAAAACCGGTCCTTAAGGCCCTTCAGAAGCTGTTTGATTCCGTCATACTCGAGGGCAAAACGCCACAGGCATGGTGCAGGGGTGTGGTGGTACTTTTCTTCAAGAAGGGCGACAATGCCCGGCTGAAGAACTATAGGCCCATCTCACTTCTTAGCCATGTCTACAAGTTGTTTTCAAGAGTCATCACGAATCGTCTCGCGCGCAGGTTTGATGATTTCCAGCCTCCCGAACAAGCCGGATTCCGAAAAGGCTTTAGCACCGTAGACCACATACATACGCTGCGGCAGGTTATACAGAAGACCGAAGAGTATAACCTGCCTCTCTGTTTAGCGTTTGTGGACTACGAGAAAGCCTTCGATTCGATCGAGACTTGGGCTGTACTGCAGTCTCTCCAACGGTGCCAGATCGACTACCGGTACATTGAGGTGTTGAAGTGTTTGTACAAAAACGCCACCATGTCAGTCCGTCTTCAGGATCAGACCTCGAAACCAATCCTTCTCCAGCGTGGCGTGAGACAGGGAGACGTCATTTCTCCGAAACTGTTCACTGCTGCGCTGGAGGATGTATTCAAGGTTCTGGACTGGAGGGGCCTAGGCATCAACGTTAATGGCGAGTACATCACTCACCTTCGGTTTGCCGACGACATAGTGGTCATGGCTGAGACCATGGAAAGCCTCAGTAAAATGCTGGATGACCTCAGTAAAGCTTCCGAAAGAGTGGGTCTTAAAATGAACATGGACAAAACCAAGATCATGGTGAACGCCCATGTAGCACCCACTCCTATCAAGATCGGAGACTCTACACTCGAAGTTGTAGACGATTATGTCTACCTGGGACAAACGATCCAGTTGGGTAGGTCCAACTTCGAGAAAGAGGTCAACCGTCGAATCCGACTCGGCTGGGCGGCGTTCGGGAAGTTGCGTGGTATCTTCTCGTCCAATTTACCGCAGTGTCTCAAGACAAAAGTCTTTGACCAGTGTGTGTTGCCAGTGATCACCTATGGGACCGAGACATGGTCGCTAACAATGGGCCTTATCAGAAAGCTTAAAGTCACCCAAAGGGCAATGGAGAGGGCTATGCTCGGCATTTCCTTGCGTGATCACGTCAGAAATGATGATATCCGCAGGCGAACTAAAGTTACCGACATAGCCCGGAGAATTGCTAAACTTAAGTGGCAGTGGGCAGGGCACATTGCTCGCAGAACGGATGGCCGATGGGGCCGAAAGGTTCTGGAATGGCGACCGCGAACCGGAAGACGATACGTTGGAAGGCCTCCCACTAGGTGGACCGATGACCTGGTTAAGGTTGCGGGAAGGCGCTGGATGCGAGACGCACGGGATCGGTCAATGTGGCGACGCCTGGGGGAGGCCTATGTCCAGCAGTGGACGTCTTTCGGCTGAAATGATGATGAATGATGATGATGAAATATGACATTCTGCAATTATTATTTTGATCTTTATAATACATGACATTCTGCAATTATTATTTTGATTTGAATTTTATTATTTTGATTTGTAAGGCAAACATGAAACTATGTAATTTTTTGCTATGTCTCTAATACATTGACCCTTTGTTGTGTGTACGGTACTCATGTTTTAACAAATAAAGAATGATTATGATATGATTATTACCTACTTCTCGTTTACATAAACTATCAAATTGACGTTAATATATTTATTTAGTCTTCTTATGAATGTGTATTATAAGCTGATACTCACCCATTGTAGTATCTTAAATTAATATCTTCTACTCGGTTTCTTCTATTATATGGCAAGATTCCTGAAAGCAAAAAACAAATATTTTAGTTTAAAAACAAACCCAGTTTTTCGATCTTTGATGTTAATAATAGTATTTTTCGCACACGATTTAGAAATAACACACAGTACTGCTAATGTTTAAATAATGATAATCCCGTTAAGAAATCTTCAAAAAGATTAATTTTACTGATTGGCCTTTGATTTGTCTTAATAAAATAACCTCCTTTATTAACAAAACAAAACCGCTCTTTTAAACAAGCCTTTATTTCCTGTTCCAGACAAGAATGTAGCCTAGTCTATTTAATAATGCGAGAGATCTTAGGTAAAGATAATGTAGATGATAATGATGTTTTAACAAGAATGTAAAAAAACATAAATTACCTCGATAGTTACCACCAGTTAGACTAGTAATTGGTTCTACACTGTACGTTAATAAAAATAAATACAAAAATATATTTTTAGAAAACATTGTAGTGTTCCACTTCTGCTTATATCTTTTGAACTCAGCAATAATCAAGTTTTTTGTTGCACTACTGAAACTTTTAGTAATAAAATTATTTTTCAGTTGCGATGTCACGTAAAAACTGAAAACAGACTGTCACGAACCTACTATTTATTACATTTGTTAAAGGAAAACTTAAATACAATATCATGCAGTATTTATTGTTGTATTATACAGAAAACAATATTAAAATAGAATACAGAAGATTGGAATATACTTTAATGTACACCAAAAATAGAAATTACGTATATTAGCAATTTATAGAACGCAAGTGTTCGGAAAATTACAGCAATGTCTACTACGTTTATTTTTGATCGCTTAAGTTGCTTAGGGCTAAGTCAGTCTAATCCTACTGAAATGAAGAAATTGCATAAAAAGTATGGGTTTTCCAATATTGTAGTTATTTCTAAAACTTTAAGTCACGACTGGCCCTAGGTTCACATTTTATGCATTGATGAACAAATACTTAACAATATTGTATGAATTAATAGACTTTTATATATAGGCTTAGCCCGCGTCAACATTCGGTTATAGTGCAGCATCATTTTATATCTAACCATTTATGTTTTCGGGATAAAAAGTAGCCTTTGTTCTAGTCAAGATCTATGTATGTGTAAGTATATCTATGTGTAAGTTTCCTTTAAATTCGTTTAGCCGTTTAAGCGTGATTGAGTAACAAACTTGCAAACTTTCATATTTATAATATAAGCAGTATCTCATCTCGTATTCTCACTTCAAAGTATAGGTTTACAGGACAGGTGTAGGACTTTACATTATTTTAATAGTAGTTTATGCAATGGTCAAATAATATGGGTTATTGAAACACGAGCGTGGGTTTATGACACGCGAGTGTCTTAATACCTAATTATATGCCGCGAGAGTTTTAATTCCTAATTATACTGACGAGAGGTGTGAATTATGGAAACATACACATCCTACTCCTCCACACTTCAACACTCCGGCAGATAATTTCCCTCCTGGAAACGAACTGCAGTAGCCAATTTAGAAATCCCTAAGCCGATTGCGCACCCAGGTTGGCCGCTGTTAAAACAACCTGGCCAAATGGAATATCATAGACCCATCCAAAACACAATGCCAGTGTGGGGCCCCTTCGCAAGATATTGGCCCACTTCCTTGTCTGCCAAAGTAAAAGTGTGCTGTAAAAATTAAAAAGATATTTTATGTTTGAAATCGAAGAAAAATGTTGCACTATAGTGGTTATTTTTTTTTTAATTTTAGCTATCCACAAATATAAAGGACGTGTTTATAAAATATTTTTTGAATTAATATTTGGAACATTACGTTGTGAGTAAAATACTTTTTAATTAATTAATAACATTATTGCTTATTCTATAATAAGAAGGAGAATATAAATAGCCTTTTAGAAAAGTTCTTTCTTGCGTAACATAATAAAGGTACGCCAAAAAAAAAATATATATGTTGAGGTACTAAAAAGGTAGTAAATATTTACAAAGCAATAAACTTGTTGCGTTGTCTCGAACAATGAAAAAAAAAATGGTCCAGACATCCTTATGTCAGAATGTCTGGCCACTTTCTTTGCGCGTTCCTTCACTGTCAATCGAGATACTAAATATTTGAAGTTAGGTAACTAATAGTAGCAAAAAGGTAGGGCAATTTGGTATTTTCTAAACAACAAATATCTGACGCATACAGCGTCAGAACACCTGGACCAATAGAGATTCACAGACCATAATTATCAAATTGCCCAACCGTTACGTAACAATATTCATAACGACCAAATAATATGATAAATATAGAAGTTTTACTTAGTATTCATAACATTACCCGATTTGACTTGACTAGATTCATAATGCCCGGGCATTATACATATTGACCTGATCATTAGGTCTATGACATATAAAAATATTGCTCTTTGAATGGGATCGGGTTGAATAGGATTTGCCATCATGCTCATACGTCATGTTTCTGAAATTTGTTTGTATGATTATTTACCAATGGTAGTGTCAATGTGTGCAAAATAATACAATGCGCTAATTGCTATGACGACGCAACGCAACCAACACCAACATTATACACTAAGTTCGCAATAAATATTTTGACTTTGACTTTGGCTTAACGCACCAATGAGGCCTCAGCTTTAGGGGAAGGTATTAGACCAATCTATATTCCATAGACGATTCTATAAGTACTGAATCGCTGCAAAAATTTGCCGTGTGCGAAGACTGGAAGCTAATTGTTAGAAGCCTTCCACATCTCTATTTCAGCTTGATTCTCTGGCTAATAAATCAATCCAAGTCGGTATACGAGTCGGAGTACCAGCGAATACAAAGCGAGAAATTCAATAGACGGTCTTGCCTGTGAGCATGCCTTCGTGGTCCGGCGGACCTCGCTATTCACAGTCACTTTAAACAAAAAAATATGGGTTTTAATTTAGTTTGCGGTTGTTGGGATTTACAAGGAATTCCCTACTAGATTTCCTGTGAATACTCAAATTTATTTTTGAACCCAATCGAGGCCATAAACAATGTCATCAGGATCAGGTAAATTAAATTATTAAATATTTTCACGTTTTTGATCTAAAAAGATTTTTAGTGTTTGTAAATGTATAATATAGAAATTAATGTTTAACATTATTAAGGGCTATATAATTTTTTAGGATGTTATGCGTAAATTAATAAAAATAAAGGCTCCACAGATATCGGCTTGTATAATATTTAATGGTATCTAATGAAGTTTTTTGATATCCAAAGTTGATGTTTCACGCCAATCGTGTTTGTTTACTTTTTATCTTACACCAATATCTCCTACCCATATGTAAAAAAGATAACATTATGCCATTAAGTTTGTAAAGGTACCCGGTAAACAATAATAACAAACACCAGTCCACTAACACTTAATATCCATTCCGACTACTTTATTTATGCTCTAAACTTCCAAATCGTCTATCAAGTATGCATATAATCGAAATTAGCCTTTATGAATCCCTTATAACACATGAAAAAATAAAATTTGTTGTTATCATACTAATATTATAAATGTGAATGTAAGTTTGTTTGTTACGCTTTCACGCAAAAACTACTGAACCGATCATCATGAAACTTTGTACATATATTCTTGGAGGTATTAGAAGTAACATAGAATACTTTTTATTTAAAAAAAAAAAATACGAATTATAAAACTTCACTGCGAGCGAAGCCGCGGGTAAGAGCTAGTAAATAATATTTTTCAATAATTTTCGGTTATTTTTAGTCAATTCACGTATTATTGGCAGTGACACTGTACTATCATGAATTTCCTTGAGAATTATGACGTCACCAACATGGCAACTAATCGTGGCCCATTCGTAGGCACGTAGTTCTTTATAAAATTTTATCGATTTTCAAACACTTATAATAAACTGAAAAACAATATTTTTGCAACGACAATTTTTCATCTATTTATTTATTTAGTTTTTTTTATTTCAACAATCCAAGTAGCATCATCATCATGTGAAAAAATATATTTTATGCTTTATTGACTAAACTCTCTTCGCCGAATATCATTTTGTCCAACCTTTTGTGTTAGAATAGAATAGAATAGAATACTCTTTATTATGTACACCATAAAAGTTACAGAAAGTATAGAATAAGTAAACATTACACTGGGTGACACAATGGGCGGCCTTATCGCTAAAAGCGATCTTTTCAAGACAACCTTTGGATGGATTTTAAAAATGAAAGGAAAAACAGTACTGTAGGTAGTCTTTGGTGTACTATTTATATGTAAATAAATACATATATATATATATATATATATATATATATATAGACAAATATATACAGTAATAAGTATGGAACAAAACATAGAAATCAAGAAAAACAACTATTAAAGATAGAGGTAGTGATTCTTTACCATAGTTTTAAAAATGGGCAGAGATTGAGCACGCCTTATTGACACGGGCAAAGCATTCCACAACCACACCGCTTGAACCGTAAAAGATTTGTCATAAAAGCTGGTGGAATGCATCGGCATCTCTAGTCTCAAGTTTTCCGATGACCTCAGATATCTATTATGTGTGTCATGAAGGATTTCGAAGATAAGTCTGGCAGAGAGTTTATGAATATTAAAAGTTACCAGTGATAGCCGGCTTCGAGGAACAACATTTTTGACAAAGTTCAGGAATTATATTACATAAAACAAAAACACTACAAAATGAAAAATAACTTCAATTTCGGAAGTCGGTGTTCCTGTTTTCGTTTCTTCATTTATTGACATTTCTCTGAAAGTATAAGATAAAACAAATATGTAAATCAGGTTTTCACTAAAAAGGGCCCGTAATTGTGCCTTCGATGCCAAAAGATGGCTACACAGCATTTTCATGCTGTAATGCACAAAAATAAACCTTTTATTTTAAAAGCCTACCTGATATTATGTTTGCATAGATTTTTTTTTTTATAGGCTCGCGCTTGACCACTATCTCACCTGATGGTAAGCGATGATGTGGTCGACGGTGGGGCGCGCTTGCCTAGAAGTAATCTATTCACTCTTGACTTAAAGACCCCTAGATTGTAACAATCGGGAAACACAGACTCCGGCAGGGAAATCCACAAAATTCCATATTCTAATTTGTTTTTTCCTCGTACTAATCGGCTAACTCTAAACAATGGATGATTGTTTATAATAATAATCTTTTACACAGATAGTCGCGATTTACCTGAAATAACACAAATAAACAAGATACGTAGAATCTTCTGAAATCTTGCAAGCATATGAAATAGCCAGTTCCGACTTCCGCTGTATTTTATTTACTACTCTGTCTAGAGTATACATCTACCTTTAACGGGTCGTATCAGTCTGTCGTTTCTGCCTATCCCCTGTATAATTTTGTTCTAAGGTAAAAATACACCGAAATTATATACCTACAACAAGGGCACAAAGGTTTGTAGGATTATTTATTTACTTATTTAATACTTCATGCATACATACAATCATCGGCGATGAGATACTGGTCGAATCTTACCTGCAGAGCCTTGAACATCGGCGTCGATTTGCCAGTCTGTCGGTTTTTTATCGGGTTACATTTCGGGGAGTGTGCGTTGAAATTGCATGAACTGATTGCTCCTAGCCCGTTCCATCATCGGACTACAAGACTTACGGTGATGCGTCATCGATACATAGCGGACATCCCACCCATACGCACCAAACGTTTTGGGAATACTTTTATTATGCGCACAGCAAAAGAGTGGAGTTCCCTGCCGGAGTCTGTATTTCCCGATAGCTACAACCTGGGAGTCTTTAATTCAAGAGTGAATAGGTTTCGTCTAGGCAAGCGTGCTGCATCGTCGACCACATCATCGCTTACCATCAGGTGAGATAGTGGGCAAGCGCAAGCCTATTACGAATTTAAAAAAAAACCCAACTAAAACGTGTAAAAAAAAACTTGTTTACAAAAATTACAACCGACTTCAAAACAAAACTCTACAAAGTGAAAAATAACTTCGATTTCGGAAGTCGGTGTCAATAAATGAAGAAACGAAAACAGGAACACCGCCTTCCGAAATTGAAGTTATTTTTCAGTGTTCTTTGTAGTGTTTTGTTTTGAAGTAGCTATCGGGAAATACAGACTCCGGCAGGGAATTCCACTCTTTTGCTGTGCGCATAATAAAAGTATTCCCAAATCGTTTGCGTATGGGTGGGTTGTCCACCATGTATCGATGACGCATCACCGTACGTCTTGTAGTCCGATGATGGAACGGGCTGGGAGGAATCAGTTCATGCAATTTCAACGCACACTCCCCGAAATGTAACCCGATAAAAAACCGACAGACTGGCAAATCGACGCCGATGTTCAAGGCTCTGCAGGCAAGATTCGACCAGTATCTCATCGCCGATGATTGTATGTATGCATGAAGTATTAAATAAGTAAATAAATAATCCTACAAAACTTTTGTGCCCTTGTTGTAGGTATAAATTTCGGTGTATTTTTAGTTTAGCGATTTATGCCATAATGTTTGTTTCAGCCTTTTTATTTTCATTAGTTTATGGCATCTATTTATTTGTCCTATATTGTATAGAACGCATTAACAATTTCATAAATCCCAATTCTAGTAATGGGGCAGTCATTAAAGAAATTAGCAGAGACATTCACGTCAAAATATATTGATGAATATGATGATGATAGAACAGATCCATCATAAGGAGCTTGCAGGTAATACGCATAAATAAGCGAAAGTTAATATGCTTTCAATTAATCAGCCATTGCGGTTCCACTGCTGGGACAATGGCCTCCTCTCTGTGAGAAGGAATGGGCTGTACCTAATCAACCACGCAGGCGCGATGGTCCAGTGTCTTCGAATTTGTGGTTAGGACAAGGTTGTTTCATTGCGATGTATTTTCCTTTACACAATGTAAAGCACCTGGCTGGATTCCAATCTACGACTTACCTAAAACCCATAAGTCGGAGGCGTTCAGTTAATTAACAGTCGCCAATAAAAACAAGTTTTACGATTTCTTTCAATTTTATTGTTTCAAAAAGACATAACATCAAATTAACAACAAAATGTATAATATTATACAATGTCCTGCAATAAAATAAAAATAAAATAGTTGTTCCCTTAAGTACCGATTGAACACTAATAAATTACCAAAACTAACGATAGTGTGATGTTATATTATGATAATATAACTTTATATATGTTATAACTTTTATAAAGTTCTATTCGATGCAATCTTACATCTTACCTTATAGGGATTGTGCGTTTCTACATTTAACATTGAGTATGTTACTTAGGCTCTTCACATTTTATATTATACAATAGTAAAATAATATATGTTACATCTATTCAGCCTATTCACTAAACTTCGCTTCTATTTTAATTTAACAAAGGCATTGACAATACACAGTGGAAAATATCACAAAAAATATATAATTGTAGATTTTTGTAAAGAAATATGTTTTATTTTTGTCTACATACACTTTTAAAATATATTAACATAAATACAATTAAAATTTATGTAAAAAAATCCTATATACAAAAGGGCTCATTGTGAATAAAAAAATTCGTCCACATCGATGTCAATGGGAACCGTTGCCACGTTGGATGGCAATGATGTATATATTGTAGATACTTATTTTGAAATACACGACATTAGTAATGTCTCTAATGTATAAATTATTGAAGCTCCCGCACACAAACGCAAAGAAATAGATCAACAAAAATGCGAAGGCCCTTTTTGCCTCACATTTTTCTGAAAAAAAGGTTGCCGCATCGTTGTCACATATCACAAAAGCCTTCATGTGTGCGTTTCGGATCAAAGATAGAATAGGTAAAATACATTTTAACTACTTGTGACACATTTGTGCAATAATTTACCTCTTATGTAAATATTGAGCCAGATCAGAGTTTTTCAATTGTTTCTATCAAGGTAATAAGAATAAATATTAAAAGCGTTTTTAACGTGTTTTTAAAGCAAATAGGTTTACTTATTTTGTTTATCAGGAAAACCAGAGTCAAGCAGTTGGTACCTCAATGCAAAATTAAAGATTTGCCCATATTTTTGTATAATAAGAATTCCCTACTTAAGTTTTTAAATTATTAATTGTTTTAATTTTTTTATTTTCTACACAAACCACGTGAATTTATGAAACAGTAAATTTGTTAGTTTTTTTATAAAATAATAATATCATTATTTTATAAATTATGTGCTCTGCAGCATCTGAAGTCAATTCTTCAATGAATCCCTTTAGTAATAGAAGAAAATCTACAAAACCAAACAAATAATCCTTTGGATTTCCTTACAAAAAGAAGATGCAGTCGTTGAATTAACATATTTGATTTTAAATCCAGTTTTAATCCTACAAGTAGGTATAAGTGCGGTATCTTCATTAATAAAAATCAGCATAGGTAGGTACATCTGTATAAATATTTTGATTCTCAGTACTTCATTTTACAAGCAAATTCTAGTAAGGGACCTACAGGTAAAATATTCTTTTCTAAAACATGCTTGGAAATCTTAGCATTATTTTGTCAACCTTCTTCGAGATAAACCGAAATTGCTGTCCTGGCCAAAAAAATGCGAGCAGTGGCCGGGAATAGTTGTATCTTTCGTGGTTTAGCGGCCAAATATCTGTCGTGTAATTTAAAAATGGAACGATCTTTTACTCCGAAACATGGCAACCATGGAGGTAACTTACCAAATGTTTCATTTGATTTTCGAACTGGCTTGTAAATAGAAAGCTGTTAATTGAAAAAAAACAAATGACCACTTTATCGCGGAAAAAAATACTGTTGTTCGCTTCTCGTCATTGATTTTGAAAAGTCAATTTCTTTTCAAAATCAATGACGAACAACGAGTAACAGTATTTTTATTTGACGAAAAGAGTTCTAGGTACTACTTTGTTTAAATTTCCGCCCATTATTTGAGAAAAGCAAGCATAATACAAGCAAAAGGCGAGCCTTGGCCACAACTAGGCATTGAAGGACTTACGTTTGTTTACACATTCGTCCATCAATGCGTCTTTTGCTGGA
Source organism: Orthosia gracilis (assembly GCA_947562075.1). NCBI lineage: Eukaryota > Metazoa > Arthropoda > Insecta > Lepidoptera > Noctuidae > Orthosia > Orthosia gracilis. The sequence continues at coordinate 35,631,366 of OX387266.1, forward strand.
CGCTGCAGTAATGTACTATTAACCTAAATATCAAAACGACAAAATTTTCTACTTTATTGTTTTATTAAAGAAAAATTCTTCTGCAACTCTATCTCACCTGTTAGTAAGCAACGAATGCGGTCAACTAAAAAGCATGCTTTAAGTAACCTAGTCACTCTTTATTTGGATAACTCCAGAGGCCCTAGACAACTGACATCAACAAAAGCGTCGCGAAAACGAACAAAAAATATCAAAAATGTATGTATAAAATGAGGGCTACCGTTTTTATGCCCGCCACTGGCGAGTAAGTTCCCTATAGGTAGCTGTTAAAGTTCGTAGAAGTGCAACATCGAGTATGCCGCATTGTTGCGGTGACCCATTTTTGCCGAAACATAAAACACTATTAAAGCAGTGGTTTGTAAAACTCGTATCTATCTTTCTTTACCATTTTGGAAAATATTCACAACAAAAAAATCGTCGTACACAAACTTGCGCTAAAAGCCAAAAACCTATGAAATTTAACATTTTGAAGACCTCACTCTACACCAGCGCCCCTTGCGGCAAATTTAAACACAATATCCCTCATTGCCAAATGCTATTACAATGTCATATGATCAATACTTTTCATATCGGCATTTCGACAATCGCCATCTTTGACAGAAATATGTTTCGTCCAGAGCCTAGGGATCTAGTATACATTTTATAAGTAACATTTTTAAATGTTTTAACTTCACCAATAAAAAGTAATGTTACATTCACATTATCCACACTATTATATTTAAAAATAAAAATAGTTTTAGTAAAAAAACCTATTAAGAGAGTACCTACACTCTTCTTAAGTTACACCCACCGCCATTTGTCAACATTTATACTAAGAACTATAATATCACATTTTTTAATATCAGTGGTAATAAAGTCATTGTTATAAATGTGATGATGATTTGAGGTCTTACAAAGCCCCTGTGATGTTTTATTAGCAGATATAGTACTTAAAAATTAAGATTTTTCTTAATAGCTAAGTCCACTGAAAAATCAAGTGGTGATATTGTGTGGGTTTACTTAAAGAGTTTCACAATATTCAATCTTTTTTACGATTGGCCGAGGTACATAGAGCGATTTTGTTCATTATTCCTATACAGTTTAAGTTGTTATCCGTACAAAAAGGGTGACACTTAAGATTGGTATATCGTTGTTTGAATACTTTAAGGAGGTTTTACCCATATTTTTTATTTCTTAATGGAATTCTTCTTGGTCTTCGGATATAGTCCGTCCATTCCTTTCCCGAATGGTGTTTCGGAGTTTGTCGTCAAATAATACGAGCCTGTGGCACTAGAATGAGAAAAACACATTATGAATTGTGGTGGTAATACATACCTACTTCAGTAGGTTTTATTTAAATATGAACATTTGATATTTATTTCGGGCCGTATGATTTAGGTAGGTATGTTGCGTTTTTCCTTATTATTCCTTAACATTAGGTATTATTTAACTGGAGGCAATCCAGCTTATCTTTAAACCATTTGGTGTTAAGGTAGACTTACGAGTAAATTACGCGACAGAGTGATAGTATTATATTCCAGCGTCATTGCGTCGGTTCGGTAAGGTTCGAAGATCACAGTTCATTGGTTCTTTTGGGAGTTCTTTGTCAGAAAGTTTTGGGAGAGGCCACACATCAATAACACATGGTATTACATTAGTACAGTGGTTGCAGTGTTATTCATAATTATTCGTATTACCTTCTACAAAAGTCATTGACTGATTGATGCTACAAACTTACCTATTATCACAGCTGTAGCCCATATATACCATGCCTTCTTCCGGGGTGGGGTTTTCTCTAAACTTATGGTAAGATTCGGCAGGGGATGCTGGGAAGGCTTCAGGATTTATAACTGACTCCGCGAAAAACCGCCACGATCGCCAATGGCTGCATAAATCTGGAATTGTTAAGAAAAAATTGAGTTTAGTAATTGAAAATATCTACAGATCCTTAAACTATTTCGCTTTTGCATGGCACTGGCCGTCATTGATCCAGTTCTTGCATTCTTAATTTCAAAAATGGAAATACAACTAATGAAAAGCTTGATCGAAGATGAAAAGTTATAATACTTATACAGTTTATAGCTGAATTGGGTTCCTACGTAGAGATATTTAGGAAAGGCCGTATTATAATTGGGGTAGGTATTTATTTAGGGTTTATTTAATTTTAGGAATAAGAAATGAACGTTGGCCGTTTATTACAATAAATATCCCGGGGATTCCAGGCCTGTCGAAAGGATCCGGCAATTGGAACTCGAGGTGGCCCTGCACAAGTACGAGGCCATGTGTTTTCTTGGTCGCAAACGCGCCCCCGCCAGTGGCGCGTTTTGGGACTCCCAAATAACGGTAGGAGGAGCTCACATCGGCGTCGGGCTGACGATGAAGTATCTGGGATTCGTCCTTGACAGCCGGTGGAATTTTGTGGAGTATTTCCGACGTTTCGCTCCCAGACTGGAGCGGGCCGGGACTCAAGCGGCTCCTGTCCAACCTAGGGGGTCCAAACGCCTCCTGCCAGGGGCTTTACGCGGTCGTGCGGTCCATGGCCGTTTACGGGGCACCGGTGTGGGCGCGTCCCCTGAGGCGGCGCCCAGCCCACCGGTTGAACTCGTCCCAAAGGGTCATGGCCATCCAGCTCGGCCGGGGATACTGTACGGTCTCCGGTGAGGCGGCGAGCCTCCTTGTCGGATTGCAGCCATGGGATATGGAGGACCGGGTGTCACCTTTGTGTGGATCGCCCAGAGGATGTGGTCGAGCATACGGTGGAGGTCTGCTCTACTTGGGCGGAGCACCACCGTGTCGTCGTGGATTGGTGGTGGCGACCTCTCGCATCCGGCCCTGGTTCAGAGCCGGATGCGAGAGTACCACCACTTCTGCGAAGCAGTAATTCTCGCGAAGGAGAAGGCGGAGCGCCTGAGTGAGACGCAACGGAGACGCCCCTAGCCACTGCAGGAGACGCCCTTGGCATCATAAGATTCCCGGCCAACGTAGGTGCGGACGATGAATAATGGGTAGCTCACCATCCAAAACGGATCAGGCCTGAGTCGACGGCACGTCACAGCACAGGCACAGGTATCAGTAAAATTGACGGGGTTTGCTTGGGCCGATGCCTGTCTAGGTCGCGGATAAATTTGTACGAGAGTTACCGCAGCCCTCAGGCATCTGAAGGAACACGGCGGGTTATAGACAGTAAAAGCCTGACACACCCTCCCGCTTCACCCAAATCGGAAGAAGTCAAAGGAAGACATAAAAAAAAGCAGGCCAGGTTCACATTCATTTTTCGCTCGCATCTTCGTACGTTGTGGCTCAGCCATACCACTGTATATACAAACGAACTACTGATCTATACTATGATGTCTAGAAACCTTAGTTTTTTTCGGCAAAAAAACGTTGGTGAACAATTTTAAATATTACAAATGAATACCTAATCTATTTGAAAGGCAAATGGTAAGTTGTGGTGATTGTTTTATATTGTTATTCGTGCAAATAAATATTCTGTAGGATGAGTAAATGCAAACATGTCACAATCCTGTTGCGATTGCGAAATGGTGAGAACGATCTCTTCCGTACCGACACCTAAATTATATCATAATTTAGCAGAGATTAAATTCATTCACCAATATTAAAATAAATTTTGAAAATCTACCTACTATTCATCCTTTTAGCATTTTTCCGAGAAGATTTGGCTCGTTCCCCTGTGTTACCAGATGAGGCTGAATATCATTAGATTTTAGGAAAGGATCTAAAATAATAAAAACTTATCCTAATAAAAAAGCTTTTTCCATAGGTCAAAACAGTAAAAAAGACGGCACACTAGCAAAGGTAGGCTTAAGATAAGCGTAAGCGCAATGACCCTAGAAAGATACCACAGTTAAAGAAGTTGAAGACTCAGTTAAAGAAGTTACCTAAGCATATCGAAGCATAAGGTCCGCTTATATATCATTATAAGCTCATGCAAGCTTCACATTAAACGTTAGTGCTAGTAATAAATGAAAATTATTAACATATAAACCATAAGCTAAAAGCACATAGAACTTACTATCATCGGAGAGAGGTATCGGCGCAAACCGAGGACATCCCGGCTGTACGCTTTTGCCACCGTTCGGCCAGAAGTCTGCCGTTCCGGTCCGGACCGGTGCACCGTAGCCGCCAGCGTCTGTATGGATGACGTCAACGAACTCCGCATCCTTCGCGTTGACATGTTCCATCACCACGCCGTCAGGGTAGAACGCTGGAAAAGCAGGATCGAGTGCCGTTAATCTGAAATGTTTGTAGGCTGACGTTAATTTAGTGCGGTTTGGAAGATAAGGTGCTCTAGGTGTCTTAAGTGACTATTTTACTAAGGATTAACAGATGACAGGCGATAGGTCATACCGTTGATTGCCAATATATCCTCTATCCTTAATTAAACTCTCGACCCAGTGGGTGCCATGGCAGGCGACATCGCGTTAGGCTGAATGGATAGAAAGAAATGGCGTAATGAGTTAGACTACTTCGATAAATACTGCACCCTATTTGAGCAAGATCAAAGAACAGCTCAATAAATATGTTCAAAAATCCTTCTATTTGATAGCGTGAAACACGCAATGAATTCTGTTGAATTATCAAAATGAAAGGAAAAGCAGACATGCAATTACGGTACTGGTCTCAATTTCAGCCCTAAATATACTCCATTTGAAATAACATCCGATTTTGAGGTCCGTCCAACCGATTTTGAGTTCTATTCCGTAAATATAAGGATGGCATTGATGGCGCAAATATGAAAAGCATAAACATGCTACCAAAACTAACTGTTTAATACAGCTGCCTTTTGTCATATCACCAACGCAATAGCCAGCATAATTGCAGCCTTAACTAGAGAGAAATAGAAAGAGAGTAGGGAAAGTCCGCGTTAATAGCAGCTTGTTGCTGCTATTTACGCGGACTTTCCGTACTACTAACAATGCCGTGCATCGTGGTTCCTTAATCACGACAGTGTTACCATGTTTAGCTTATTCATTATCATCATCATCTTCTTGCCCTTATCCCGTGTTATTTTTGGTCGGCGCAACACGTTTCTCTATATACTTTACTAATACAAAGCGGAAGAGTTTGATTGTTTGTTCGCGTTTGAACCGACCCAAAAAGGAGGAGGTTTCTCAATTCAATCGTATGTATATATTTTTTTGTGTGTCGCGGATAACTTCGTCGATTATGAACTGATTTTGATGATTATTTTTTTGTTGGAAAGGAGATATCCCAAGAGTGGTACCATGATAAGGAAACCAGAATCTGATGATGGGATCCTAAAAAAATCTTGGAAGCTCCTCAAATATTATAGGCATATATATAGCGATTTTGGTATTTTTATCAATAATGCAATCATATGCAATCAGAAAGTATCATTTGGTGACGTGGAACTGATGAAGATGACCGCAATGACCACTGGAACTCCGAAATAACACAATGTATCCTAGCCGTGGCTTATTGGAATCGTAATGAGATGTACTTTGGCTATAAATGATATTCATGTTAATTGGAGGTAATAAATTTTTAACAAAACTCAAACCGACTTCCAAAACAAAACACTACAAAGCGTGAAATAACTTTTTATTTATAATAGGCTCGCGCTTGACCACTGACTCACCTAGAAGTAACCTATTCACTCTTGACTTAAACACCCCTAGACTGTAGCTGTCGAGAAACACAGACTCCGACAGGGAATTCCACTCCTTAGCTGTACGCATAATAAAAGTATTCTCAAAACATTTCATCCGTATGAGTGGGTTGTCCACCATGTATCGATGGCGCATCGCCGTACTTCTGGTCATCCGATGATGAAACGGGCTGGGCGGAATTGTATCATGCAATTCCATCGAACACTCCCCGAAATGTAACCGATAAAAAACCGACAACCTGGCGACTCCACGAAGATGTTCAAGACTCTGGAGCTTTGACTTAACCAGTACCTCATCGCCAATGAAACTTTGGCCCGCTTTTCGATCGACTCTAGTGCATCAAGCTGGTATTTGGCAGATCCGTCCCAGTGATGAGAACTGTACTTCATGCATGATCGAATTTGCACTTGATACAAGCTGAGCAGCTATTCTGGCGTGAAGCACCTTCTCATATTTGCAAAGATCCCCAGCTTTTTGGCAGCCAGCTGCGCCTTTGCCTCAATGTATGGGCCAAAATTGAAAGTCGATTTCAACGTAACGCCAAGAAGCTCAAGATGTTCAGTTATTGGCACGGTCACATCTCAGCAAGTTAGGGCCGGGTGAATTTGGCTCTTTTTAGTGGAAAAAGACACGCCTGAGTTTTAGCAGTATTAAATCTGACTAGATTGGCATCGCTCCATTCGGAAACTGCCTGCAAGGACAGGTTCAAACGCTCCACCATGGCCTTCTGGAGAGACTGGATCTGTGACCCGGTAGCACGAGCGTTGGACAAGTATCTCTTAGCTATAATGCTGTTTTCTGCATACCCAAAGGTTTTATCAGATCGTTATGTGCAGCAAGAAGAAAGTTTCTGAGAGTAAAGACCCCTAAGGGATCCCGGCATTAATATCAATTGGTCTGACGAGCAGCCATCGATAACCGACCGAATGGACCGATCTCTCAGGAAGTCTGCAATCCAATCACACAGACTACCGGGCAGACAGATTGAAGGATGCTTACCAATAAGGCTTTTGTGCCAGACCCTATCAAAAGCCTTCGAGATGTCGAGGGACACGGCGAGCGCTTCCCCGAGCCTCTCGATAGCCTCACTCCAGAATTGAATGGCATACGCCGGAAGATCCCCAGTAGACCAATTTCGGCAGAAGCCGTATTGGCGGTCACTAAGAATATCGTTCGCTTCTATCTTGCTATGTAGCATTTCGGTAAATGTCTTAGTGAGCCTTAAAAAATATATTTGTAAAGTTAGTCCGAAGAAAAAGCGCTATCGAACTACTTTATCCGCGTGCGCCGGGATAGTGGCTAATTATACGTAAGTTGAATTAAGACCCCATTTGTAAAACGATAATTATCGCAAAAATGTGAGCAATCAAAATATATGATTGGTTGAATGAATTTTCAATAACCAACTCAATTACTTGACCTGCGTTTAAAATTGAGACGCATGATATGGATTTTGTTTTAAAGATATCTCAGTCTTATCATTGGCCGTAGCGGCCGTAGCATTCGATTGTAATTACGATTAAAACATTTTTAGGTTCTATATAGGTCAATGACAAAAAAGCAGAATAAAGCTTAAGAATAAAGCCCAGCTTGTGCTTCGAATTTCGAACACTAAAAGCCGAATAGTTGCCACACTTTTTGAAATCACTATATATCGTCTCAGTACAAAAAGAAAAATACTATTGTAAAACTGGTCGGTACCTTGGTTTTTTATCTTCGAATTTATGAAAAGTAAAAAACATTACCTTTAATATTGCCAGAGTATTAGCTAGATTTTTATGGACCTCTATATTCTGGGGCATCTATCCTCATGTATATAAAGTTTAGGATAGATGCCCTGCCGAGAAACGGGATATCTATCCCACAAAAACTTTGATCGCTTTTTGCCTTCCCATGCATAGTAGTACAGTCAACGCTAGATAACAATAATATAAATGTCATTGATCCGATTTGTTCCAAAAAGTATAATTATGTATCTTAAAAACATTTTATACGTTTAAATTATGTAAATCGGTCCACGCGTATATGAGAACTTACTGAATTGTTTTGTTTTTTGATCGTGTTAGCGACACTGCCTTTACATTTTACAGTTTTTTTGTAATGTTTTGAAATATTGGAATACATTGGTAGACAGGTGTTTACGACTTTTATTTTTTTTGTTATCTGGCGTTGACTTTTGCTGAGAATTTATGCATAGATTAAAATAATAGTATGCGATTCATTCGCGAAACTAGAGTAATTACAATCGGGGCAACTATACCCTTTGGGCAACTATCCCGGTTTTACCCTAAACAATTGAAATGAGATTAATTCACGTTAATTAGAGTTTACCTTTTTACTACTTTGTTGTACTTAGTCTTGAGTTCTCTCGCTGTGTAGCCAGCCACATGGCTTCCTAGAGAGTGACCTATCACATGGAACTTCTCCAGAAGAAGACCAGATTCTAATAGTGTGTTTAACTGTTCGGCTGCTGCTGTTCCAACCTGAAAGAAGAAGGGATTTTGTTAGCTGAGAAGTTCTTCTTAAGTAGATATTTAATTAGCGGTTCCTGCTGTAGGTTGAAAAGACTACGTAACATGACGTCAGTATTCCCCGAAGGATTAGACAAAGCTAGGCTCATAGCTCCCTTACATTTCACGAGTTGATATGTTTAAAACCTATTTTATAAGGGTTGAGCCTATGACATTCATCCAGACATAATCCAGGCTCCTTGTTACTATTGAGAAATTCTAGCAAATTAAAAGCACAGTCCAGAACTGTTGGTGACGTAGTATCAAAATTATTGTTATTATACGAGCATGTTATAAGAGTAATTTCTCTGATATATGGGAATTGATATTGACGATGTTATAATATATCTGCAGAGACAATATACGGGTTATAGATGTACCAACAGTTTCAGTTTCCGTGTTGAAACATTATTATTTTTATCATAACGATTATTTTAATGCCCGATCATTACACCAAAACACTTTATTCTCCGTGTTTAACAATGAGGAAACTATACGGCCCCTGTTATTTATTATTAACATGGTTCTTTGTCTATAAGTGGGTAAAGTAGGTACAGAGCATAGAAATTGTCAAAAGGCATTCCCCTGTGGTTTTAGAGAGCACCAGGTCACCTTAAGGAAAATCGAAATCCTGCTAATTACAATCACAAATTTATTCTATTGTCATTTGATGACTATCTTTTTCCTGCCCTTGGTATAATTAGCTTAGTGCTTAGTTGTTAATTTAAGATGGTTCTAAGAATAGTAAGGAAAATATGTTGATAAAGTAAGTTCATATTTTCTACAGCAATAGACCTACATTCGACAATGCGTCCTTCAAGCGTGCTGCATAGCGGTCTAATTTTAAGCTGCCGTGATTTCTAGAAAATAACTGCTTTTGAGTAACGTGCAAGTAGGTTACGTAGTACGTCGCTATAAGGAAATATTCTTGCGTTCAGTAGAGTCGAAAGTCTACATTTATCCCTACATAATACACCGATATGTAAAAAATTATATTAAGAAACAATGCAATGATCCCTTATTATATTTATGAGCTAAGTGTTTCTTTAGAAAGTGGTAGAAACATGTGTTACCAGCATAGAATTATAAATTATAATTAACTATGATAATTTCAATTGCAAATCGATTGAATTGCATCACTTTGCGTACATTGCGGCATTTAAATCATCTATCAGTGTGATATAAATCGAATCGCGTCGAGCTGTCAGGAATTAAGTCGCTAAGGTTACTTTCATGAAACTGCTGACTACTTCATGAAGTGGTTAATTCTTTGACATTGCTACTATGCCCACATAGTTATTACTTTAATTCTAAACAGTAGCAATTTACTTATTGTAAAATGCGAAAAAAAAGGTTTACGTGTCAACAATAACATAAATTACAATACTTAAATATTTATAATACTGTACACGTATATAATGAAGGTCATCCAGTCAACAAGGTTCACTACAAAGTTCCTATGCGAACTACCGCATTTGAATTTGCTGCTAGGGGCGCTAGTGTTGCGTGAGTTCTTCAAAATTTAAAATTGCATAGTTTTTTGCCTTTTAGCGCGAGTTAATTTACAATTTTTTTATTCATAATCATCATCAGCCTTTTAATGTTCCCACTGCTGGGACACAGGTCATAGCATAGTCTGGCAGTTTGAGGAGTTTATGCGGCCTAACCGAATGTCATTTATTTGGTGAGCTCCTTTAAGTCTGAGTTGAGCTGCACGGTTATTGACAAATGCGTGCACTGACTGGACAGGTCCACTCAATCTGGCTGGTTCTTTCCTTAAAAGACCATTTCAGACTTCAGTCTACATGATCTAACCAAGATTTTGTCTGGACTTTAAAAGAGACTGTGACCTCTGAGTTTGTTTCGGCCTTTCTCCTCAGAGTAGTCAGATAGGAAACACCGACCTTATCTAGTTTTAAAAAATATGATCGAAATGTAAAAGTGTTTGTACAAACAAACTTACAGAAATAAAATCTTTTATCATTTAAAAAACATCGACAGTATTATCAATGACTTTGTTCAAGTCAGTGATACCGCATTATTATCAGATAGGCAAAGTAGCTATAAAACCTTTTATTTTAAAGATGGTGTGTGTGTGTGTGTTAAGTTAAAGTGGGTGTCGAATAGTCTCCTCTACCATTAAATCTTACCTTTTTCGTGTTTCGTGCGGCATTGACTAAGTAAGAACCATGTGCCATATTGGACCAGTCCAATAATACAACGTTTGTTTCTGGCCTTGCTTTCAAGTATGCGTTCACCATGACCTGAAGACAGAAAAGGATATCGTTTAAAACAAACAAACATAAATATTAGGAGGTTTAAACATAAACATTAGGCCAACCCTTTTTTATCCCTAACACCAAAAACATGGTTCTATAGAAAACCAAATCGTTCTTTTTAATGAAATCAAAATGATTTGTTGCTTATAATTATAATACTATTAGGATACCTAATCATTTTATACTGAAATAAGTAAATTATAAACTTAAAAGAATCAAATTGCAGTCGATCTTAACACGTTGAAGTCAGAGGCGATTTTAAGCATCTCTATTGGGCCGTCGGGCACAGATATGAAACTAATATGTATTTGACGTGACCCCCACGGCCTTGATCACAAATAGATTGTATTTCGTTTTTAATAAAAAAATATGACTTAGAGAATTATGACGAATGATGTCATGACAAAAATATTTCACCAAGTTCTAAAGGAAAAGTGTATTCATATTTTTCAAAAAATTACTACTCCATATAAAAATAAAGTAATTTTTTTAACGTCTTAATATCACCCGACTCAAAAGCATGCGAAAAAATATACCCTACGGGGTTTATTTTTTCGCACGGCTTCACTGATTATGAAGAATGTGGTATTAAATGAAAGATACATCCTCAGTGACACCGAGTACTTTTTTAAATTAGATTAAGTACTTGTAAATTAATATAACAACATAGTAAAGGTTTACTGGTACAGCTCGTCGGACTAAATGGATATGAGTCCATCAGGGGTCGGTACACTCAGCCATATTATTCTTGCTGCACAAAAACCATTTTTTACTACACAAGCGAGGCTCATATGTTGTCCTCCATGGCGTTCAACGAATTAAATACGGAAGGTTTAGCTACTTATTGAGTCGGAAAACACATAGCATCAAATATTTAATTACACTAACAGACTGATTAGATCTTCTGACGCTTTCAGTTAAGGCATTATTAATTTGGATGAAAGTTACTGTAAAACAACAGGCTTTATCTCTATTGACTTCAATAACAACATTAGGACTAGGTATGTCCAAGTAAACATCATGATCATCTGTCCTCTTCCGTAATTGTGCAACGTTTCCCAAGGCAGGAGATAGCATTAGGGAAGACAGATGGCTTCCTGTTGAAGGGTTAGTGGCGAGATAACACAGATGCGTATAGGAAACATAATGGCTTGGAACGTTATGGCAAATATTAGCAGATCTATAGGATAAAATAGATGAGGCCAAAAGGGCAAAAGGGAATATAGGGCCTGAGAAGGAAGAGATTTTAGTATAGGAATAATCCCAAACTTTACTATGGAACTAAATTTGAAATCCCGAAAAAACTCAATTGTCCGATACATTTATGTTTGCATAACTCGACAAAATGTACTAAATAGCTGATTTTATTTTTCGCGATCTCAGAGTCGGTTAAGTTGTTCATAATAATGAGTACAATGATGCCTTTTTTTACGATTTCAATGTCCTACATCCTTTCATCCTACTACTTTAGTACCGTAAAACGGTAACTTTCTAAAGCATACTCCCTAGTAACGGCTAGGTAAAAGATTTGAAAAAAAAAAAATATTTTTGTTTCATGTACATTATTTTTTGTACATGGTTTTTTCGTATAACAAATAGTTTTGCTATAAAAAAAAATATTAACAACACGATATTTTTGGCAACTTTTGGATACTCCTCCAAAACGACTTGGATTTAAAAAATATTTTTACACGGAAAAATTGATGGCTGGAATTTCTTCATAACTGAAATAGCCTAAGTAAATCAAATAATATTTTGCAAACAAAACTGTCGAAAAGGATGATATTTTGGCTCCGAGCGGGCGCACGGTCAGTACTGCGTTAACATTGGATGACTAGTAGTGGATGTCTGATAACTACAACCTGAAGGTCTTTAAGTCATGAGTGAATAGATCACTTCTAGGCGAACGTACTTCACCGTCGACCACATCTTCGCTTACCATCAGATGAGATAGTGGGCAAACGAGAGCCTATCAATAATAATAACCTAAGACAGATTCATTTTATACTATTGATTTTGTTATATCCCTTAAATTTAAATACTTCTTAAACTTCACAACCTGTACAACTGGCAAATGCATCAGATCAGAATATGAATGAATCGTTTTGGTTACTATAATTCATGAGTTTGTGGAGTGCTCCTTTTGCACATCACGGAATGCCAATTGCATGATTCACTTGGTGTGAAGGTTAAAATGTGTATTGAGCTAATTCAATACACATTTTACCACTGGACGACCACTGCTCTAAAGCTGTGGGGGCCCAGTGGTAAAGGTCGCGATTTGCAAGTTATAGGTCGAACCTAGGCAGGCACTTTACTTTGTGAAGATAATTTCATCAATACTGCTCTCAAAACGGTGACGGAAAACATAGTGAGGAAGCTGGCATTTCTTAGAACCAAATGTGACATGCACAAACCCGCACTGAGCCCATACCCTTCACAGGGAGGAAGCCTGCACGGACAACGGATCAAATGGGAGTCTAAGTGCGGAAAAGGGAGTCCATCTATCCTATCCTACGTGTATTGAGTAATCGATTGGGGAATACCTTTGAACAGATAATATATTCGAAGCTTCTATTCTAGATACAGTTATTTACTAACAATCAAAACTGATGACTAAGGATTTTTGCGCCGATCCAAATAAATTAGATAAGAACCGAAGCATGATGATAATGAAGAAGAAACTAAAGATATCAGATACAAAAATAATAATAAGAAATTATGACAAAAAGTGAAACTTCTCAGAATCCGTAAAGATAAAAATCTATCTACTACACTCCCAACTCATTTGATTAGCAAATTAAGGTAACCTTACTCATGATTTAGTGTTAATTACATTATACTTCTTTTTGGCTCATTTGTATTGAGATTGATTTCGATCTACCAAATATTCTTGACCTACAAAATATTCTTTATAATTTATAACATAACACTATCAACATTTACCATTAATTATATTCAATAATGTCGGGCTTTGAATATAACCAGATATAACTAAAATAGATTTGTTTGGACGCACTCAATTTCTTCTATAAATAATTATTTGTGAACATCTTTCGCATTTAAAAGACAACAAGGAATATTTACTTTTGGATTAGGGTGATAGCAACAACACAAAGGGACTAATCATTTTAACTAATATTATATTGCTAGTTTATGGAAGTCCTTATGCAATTTTGTTAATTTTATTATTATAGATAGGCTAGCGCTTGCCCACTATCTCAGCTGATGGTAAGCGATGATGTGGTCGACGGTGAAGCACACTTGCCTACAAGTAACTTATCACTCTTGACTTAAAGACCCAAATTCTATGACTGGTGAGAGCTACATATTTTTACGAGAACTATACCATATCTAAGTGTCATAGGTTTCTTTTGCAACCCCAGGAAATCACACAGTTTCTATAGCCAGGCCTCGGGAACGAAAACGTGCTAAAATAGCTGATATTAATATATAAATAGCTGATAATAAAGTTCACAATCGGCCCTAATTTAAGTACCCAAAGTGACCTTACCTGGATACTCTCTTGTTGAGCGACTTCAATAAAGCCATGGATGTATAAGACGGTAGGGTTGTTCTTGTCGAAGCCTTTGAATTCAAATAACCGGCTGGCTTGGCTGAGAGGAATGTCCACATAGTCCTCTGCTGTTTGTCTGTGGAACATAGAAATAATTTAGGACGACAAGATCCAAGACAAGACAAGTGCAGCAGCCGATCACTCAACCACTGCGCCAACCACGTCGTTTTTTACAAAATTATCTGAAAAACTAGAATATACTTTAGGAAAATGAATCAAATTGAATGCAAACACTTCTCGCGTACAACACAGTAATTACCAGTTCATTTTTTCGTTTGTTTTTGCCTACAGTATATTTTGAATCCAATACGCTTTCCTAGAAAAGTTTGCAATGACTTTAGATTGCGTGACAAACAACAATACAGTGCGTTTTCCAATAAGCATTCAATTTTCCTTTACCGGCTTATTGCCGCTAAGCTATGATTACATTTTCTTTTTTATATGGACTTTATGGTTTTATTAACCTAGTACATTTCTCTTTTATAGAAACTAACTTTCATTGGTGAATTTTATCGTTTATGGAGACAATATGAAACTTAAAATCAGTATACTTATTACATTTTTAATAATTTGACTTAATAAGACATGACATTTTGGAATTATTATTTTGATTTGAATTTTAATATTTTGATTTGTATTCTATTATTAATATTATTTGCATGCAAAACACAACGCAACCTAAGGCAAACTTGACGCTTTATATTTTTATTGTTTTTTAATCTCTGATATATTGACAAATTGTTTTATATCTTTAGGAACTAAAGAATGATTATGATTAGTACCTTCTTAGTACTTATCGTTTACCTAAACTAATGTTAATTTATTTATTTAGCCTTCTTATTAAATTTGTATACAAAACTTGTACTCACCCATTATAATATCTTAAATAAATGTCTTCTACTCGGTTTGTCCTATCTGGCAAGATTCCTGAAACAAAATAAAAACAAATGTTTTAGTTTTGAATAAAACTAACACAGTTTCCATCTTTGATAATTATTTTTACTCATTTTTGGACACGATTGCAATAGACTTTTCACACAGTATTGCTTATGCTATAGTAAAGATAATTTATATTGATTGGATTGGCGACCTATTGTTATTGACCGACATATAAATGACTATTGAAATTAAGAAACTATATACTTATAACTATTTTATAAGAGAAGATTTGTAATTGGCTGACTGTCAAATTTAATGTTCTTGTTACATTATTTTTTAGCTGTAAGTCTTCCACGTTACCTAAATAAATAAGGAATCTCCTCTGGTATAGTTTTGTATTTATTAGTTTCGTCGATTGGCCTTTGATTTTTATTGTTTTGCTACAAAAATAAGCAAGCTCATTTTATTAAAACAAAAACTGCACCTTTTATATAATTATACTTAGGTAAAGGATGATGATAATGATGTTTTAAACACAAGTGTGAAAATCCGTATATTACCGTCGCCAGTAATTGGGTCTACAAATGTCTTCTTCAGTAAACCGGCAGCTATTCCCGTTACACTGAACGTTATTAAAAATAAATATAAAAAGATATTTTTAGAAAACATTGTAGTGTTCCACTTCGGTTTTAAATATCTTTTGAACACAGCAATCTTCAAGATTTTTTGCGTCACTATTGAAAAACCTAGGTTTTCTGAGATTTGTTTTCTTTTCATAGAAAATTACTTTTCAGTTGCGATGTCACGGAAAAACTGAAAACAGAATGTCACGAACCTACTATTATATGTTTGAAAGGAAAATTTCAATACAATAGCATGCATTTTTACTGTAGTCTTTATTGTTGAATGATGTTGCAATTTAGCAAATTATAGAACGCAGTTGTTCGGAAAATGACAGCAATGTTTGGATTTCTACGTTGATCTTTGATCGCTCAAGTTGCTTATGGCTACGTCAGACTAATCCTACTGAAATGAAGATATTATATAAACAGCATGGATTTTCCAATATTCTAGATGCTTCTAATGAAATTATATTACTGAAAACTTTATATCATGACTGGCCTTGATATACATTATTTTTTACATAAAATGTTGTTATTACTCGTACGTACTACTTATGTAAATAAATCGTAGTTTTTTTTAGATTAAAATTACGATCTAGACACGGAACATGAAACTGACTTGTTAACACAGCCAGTGTTAACAAGTAGACGTTAAATTAATACAAGTAGGCGCTAAAATGCCACAGGCACTTTGTGAAGTAGTATTTTCATCAATATGTATATTATGCAATAAAAAAAAAAATTTAATGATACCCAATTAATTCAATTCTAAAAACGTTGTGACCATGAACTTTCGAACGATATTATATGACTACGAACTTTTTTTTAAATTGAATATTGTATATTTATTACCTGTCTCTAGACAAATTATTATGATTTAATTTCCTGACATGACACAATATATTCAAATCAAAACTGTTTTGAAATGTAATAATATTTCATTAATATATTGCAAATACTATTGTTATTAAGTTTCAATTTAAATTAAATTTAAATTTTTAATATAAATTGCTATAGCCTTAACTAAATCAATTTTATATTTATTTATATGGCCCATCATCACGTGGTAGTTGGTGATAGATGGTGTCATTTTCTAATGCTTCGATGTTTACTTCTGTAAGCCTCTCTTTATTTCAGTCGTAGGCGCCAACTCACGATACGTTACAAAATGTACCAGGTGTTTAATCGTTATTAAGTTATTTAAGGGCTTTTCTTATTTTATATGCTGAAACGGATCTTATTCTTCTTCTTTTCGTGTGAAGATGTGACCACCTCTGGTGTCAGAGTTAATTAGCCGCCTCTGGGAACCCCATAGGCCTCTGACTTGGCTATTTCAGACTTACATTAAGTATATAAGTTCAGGTTTCCTCACGATGTTTTCCTTCACCGTTGCCTGTGATGTCCAAGATAAACTTAGAAAGTACATATGAATTTGAAAAAGTAGCATTGGTACTTGCCCGGATTTGAACTCACGACCCCAAGCACGAGAGGCGAGGTCTTAGCCACTGGGCCACCAGACATGAAGAAACGAATTGAAGTTTTCTGGAAAATTCGCGGGTTTATTATTCCTGACATAGTTGTATTATTAATGTTGAGCCAGAGTAATCGTAAGTAATTCGATTTTATGCGTTCAGTATTAGTAGTTTCTCAGCTTCAGAGGGCAATAATTTTCAAGGAACGTTCGCATTCTAAACTCAGTCTCAAAAACACCTTGGAGTTCCATAAGTTTTCACAAGTGTTTGACGTTAATATCACCGATATTAGATTGATACTTGAATTTGAATGTTTATTTAAGTAGATACACATTTTAGTATTTAGGTAAAAGTATCTACTTAACAACTAATAACATAATAACAAGCAAATAACAAATTTAGCGGAAGATTAACATTTCTACTTTGCATATTATTTGCATATCGCAGACTCAAATGTTAAAATTAATTATAAAGTCAAATGAGGTGTGAACTGAAAAGTCATATAATACCAGTTTTTAGGGTTCCATACTCAATAAGGAACCCTTATAGTTTCTTCATGTCCGCTTGTCCAACTATCTGAAGCTTAGCTCAGAGACTCTTAGTGCTAGAAAACTATAATTTGGCATGGATTTAGGTACCTTGTCACAGAGGGGGGCCTGTGTCCCAGCAGTGGGAAAATTAAAAGTCTGATGACGACGATGATGACGATAGGTACATATTAATCAGGCTGACAAAGTGGTAAAATAAAATTATGAAAAATACATTTTTCTTATTTTTTTTTTCATTTTTTACTTCTTGTACACGTAAAGTGAAGACTTTTATTTTCTCTTTTATCCCATGGTGTGGGGAATCGTTGGATAGGTATTTTCACAACATTAAAAAATATTGCGGTTCTGTGAAAACTATTTTTCGATTCAGGTATCCACTTGTGTAAAAAAAAAATAAAGCTGAACATTAAATTGCAAATTTTTGTTAGAGTCAAGTGTTCCACCTTGGCCCTGCAAGGCTTCTGGCAACGTGGCATCTGGCCTTGCCAGCTAAATGGTTGTTTTTGGAAATGTGAAAAAATCCAAGGCAGGATTATAACGTATATAACGAAATTAAAAGCAAAACTATCACAGCTAAGCAGGTATAACAATTTTACTAGTAATAGTCGACTAACATAAAAAATGTACTTGGAAATGTAATTAATTTTCTATTCGTTAGAGCAATGTTCGATGCTTTCATTGTTTATGAAATTCAGTATTTTTACTTAATCCTGTTGGTGAAGCTGTTTTGCGGAACCCTCGGTGCGCGAGGCCGACTCGCACTTGGCCGGTTTTAGTATTAGCTATAGTTCTTGAAGACAGCTGCAACGCGACAATACGACAACGATGCAACGTCCATTTTTTAACCTTCATCTTTATGTAACAGCTTTGATGTTTATTATGCAAATTTAGTCACTAAGGCCGTTTGTTAACGACGCGACACACGACACCGCAAAATGTGCTCACGATTCATAGCTCCATATATCTGTATGGACCGTTTGTTCACTGCACGACACCGCACCACACGCGACACAATTTTTATACAGTTTTACGGCTATGTCGTCGATGCAGCTATGTCGTTGCACTTTTTGCGGTGACGATTTAGCGGCTGAACAAACCGTATCGCACGGCTCATGCGTGGTGATGCTTGTAACATAATACAACTTTGTGTCGTTGCAGAATCGTGTCTAGTGAACAAACGAACGGACGACTGTATGCAGTGTGTCGTGTGTTAAAAATCATGACCGCAAATCGTGTCGTGCGGTTCCTCGTGACCAAACGACCTAAAGGTTGACCTAACAAAAAATCGCCATTCCTATTCTAAATTTATTTCAAGTAATCTCAATAGTGGTCTTTAGAAACAATTCGAAAAATCTGGTTTCGTTAAGGTTTCTGTGATAAACACGCATGAGTACACTCATATAAAAGAGCTGTCGGGTCGTCGTGACACGGCATAGGGCTGACCCGACGTACTAGGGCTGGCTGACCCGGATCGTCCCATTAATATTTCATGAAACATCACTCTTCCAATTGATACTTAGAGCTAAACGTTTATCTATTTTTGGTGTAGATAATTGTTTACTGAGTATCGGTGAATAGCAGTAGAAAATTGGTTAGGGTGAAAATCGGTTCGTGGGTTGCTGTTACTGAAAGCTAGGTAGAATATCAGGTTCTCATATTGATGTTTCATTATCATCATCAGCCTTTTAAATGTTCCCACTGCTGGGGCACAGGTCTCCTCTCTGTGAGAGGGAATGGGGAGAAGTCCACCATACAGGCCCAAAGCGGGTTAGTGGATGTCACATAACATGTATTGATGTTTACTGGCATTACATTTGAAGTTGGATAGACTGAGTTAGTAAGTTATATAATACATTGAAATAAAATAAAAGTATTTTATTATTAGTTTCTTAGCATAAAGTAAGGAATTTAAATTCAATTTTCTGTTCTATCTTTGGTCAAAAATGTATACCTATTCCTTAAAACCTAATTAATTTTACAACTCACGTGGGAACCAAACAGCTGCAAGAAGTATGAATAAATAATAATTAAAAGTTTTAAATAACTTGATTTTTAAGGACATTCGATATAAAAGCGGAATGGCTTACTAACGTAGTGACCTTTAAATAGTATAAAATAAATTATTCATAAGAGGACGGTTCAAGAGCAAAAAGTATTGTCAATGTCATATCTAGGAAAATAATTTTATCGCAGTGAAGAAAGAGTTTTATCCCCAGCGGTGAGAAAAGTTGGGCTGAGTATATTTCTCCATGAAATATAATCAGCCCAACTTTTGTGTGAATAATGATTAACCCAAGTGATTAACCCAGCACTATGTGTGTTTCCCGGGCAGTATGAATCAAGTTAAGTCGTATCGTAATCGAATAGAATTTATCAATACTGATTTAAACTTCATTATTTATCACATTATCTGGTCATTATGAATATTGTTACGTAACTATTGGGCAAGCTGATAATTATGGTACATCAGTATGGTTTTTATTTTAAATAATTATTTTTTGATCAGAAAGAAATATCTGCGAAATAAACATTTTCACAGCACAATTATAATTAATATAAAATAATATTTTTAATCAATCTCTTAAAATGTTGAAGGAAAACATCGTTAGGAAACCGGCATGTCTTAGAACCAAAAATTCGGAGACATGTGATATCCATTAAATAGTTTGAATTGTACTTACCTACCATACTGATTCTATATTAAAGTCAATGTTATCATTAAAGTAATTGAATAAAACACATCTTTTTATCAGCCTGCCCAGTAAGTGATGGGCATTATTTAGGAAACCGGGTCAATTTAATAATGTCAAATTGCTGCCTCATATTGCCCGATTTGACTTGAATTGTTTCATATTGCCTGGGCAACACACATAGTGCCTAATAGACAATAGAAACACATACCGTCTTATTAATAAAAATGGCGTATTCCCAGCTTACTCCGAAGTTACTCTTGGACTAGCTAATCCCGGAGTAACTAAGGATTAACATAGATCTAGAAATGTTATTAATAAACATGGAATAACCTCGGACTAACTATTCATTTCTTAGTCTAGGACTTACGCGTAAACTCTGGCAACTCAGTTGAATTTAAAAGTAAAAAGAATGAACTAGTGAATGAAAATAAGCAAGTCGAAGACATTATGTAAAAAAAAAACTAAATATGACATCTGCCTTAGAGATTTGACAGTAAAGGCGAAGGAGGGAATTTTAAATTATCTTAATAGCTTTAAACTTAAAAATTACTTATAATAATAAACACTTAAAATATGATAACATGTCTTATCAAGGCCTACCTTAACAAATATATATTTATTAAGGTGGTTGTCATTTCAGGACCATAACTATGTGAGCGCCATAATAAGTCTATCGAGAGAGATAAAATTTGAAGAACATAAGAGGCATATGGAGATGGCATAAGAATTACACAAAGAACAATTAAAATGTGCCTTATTAGAAAGAGAAATCTTGAAAATACGAAAATTTCGTGAAGAAAAACAGCCAACAAATGCATAAAACATAATTACATTAAATATATTTCTACATTTATTTTGCATTTTATTTTCGTGTTCATTCGAACCTTTAACTTCAGATTTCAATAATCTTAAAACCTTAATCAAATCAGTTAAAAACAGTTTAACTACACTCTTTTACTGTATTCAATTCAAACAACAACAATGTCACTGGATGCATATAAATATTTAATATCCGGTATAAAAAATCAGAGTCTACATAGACTCTAATTTTAGAATAATTGTGGTTGCGAGAGTTTTTGGCGGGATTTTTTCGAGCGTAGTTCAGCGGTTGTTAATATTATTTGCAAATTGATTCCTAGTGGATATTGTGATATAAAATTGGTGTAGTTTTGTGTCTCAACTGTCTACGCAACTGGACAATATGTGAAATCATTGACAGAAGCAATCTCGGGATAGCGGAGCGGAGAATTTTATTGTAGTATTGACTACCTCTGCAAAGTTTACCGGGAAGGCTGACTTGATACAATTTGCTGCCAAATACTCCAAAAAACATTAGAATATGTTACATCCGCATTCTATTGCATACTAAAGAATTCAAGAAGGATATTATGCACTGAAGATGAGGCGGTATGGTCCAAGACCTTAGCCTGCCCGAGTAGGGCGAAGGAAAAAAATTGTGGTTGCCATAGTTACACTACTCTTATTCCAACCTTAAACTAGCTGGCACCATGGTTTAACTTTTAGTCTGAGACTAGTGTCAGATTAGTATAATCCCTCCTTATTCCGTGTTTATTAATACGGAAATTTGTTAGTACCAACCTAATCCTTGGAATAAAGTTAATCTTACCTTAGTCCACGTTTATTAATAAGACGGATAGTGATTAATCACTTGGTCCTCCATAACAGATGATGAAAGTAAGTAAGGTAAGATCATCTTTTTGCTTCAAACCATAATTAGCAAGGAATTGAATGATGTATCCAATTCCCTCAGATTAGAGCTCATACATATACTATAAAAATTGGAGTGACGACCGCGTATCGAATAATATAGCGTTGGAAGGCCTTCCTCTAAGTGTAGCGATTACCTGGTCAAAGCTGTGGGATGCAAAATGCACTGGACCGATCCAGCAGTGGACGTCATTCAGCTGAAATGATTATGTGGGAGTGCAAATAATAAATATTACTCAGCAGCACATAGTTACTTATTACAAAAAAGTAATAAATACTCATTACTTACACTGCCAGTGGTTAACACGAGCAAAAAATTACTTTAATTTAATAGAGTGCGCAGTTTTGTGCTAACAAGGTAGTCGCAGGTATGCTACGATAGTTATCGATGTTTGTGAAATTAAAAGAGGCCCTACTAGTGGCAACGATTATTTTCAGTAAACGTAGATTCAGTTTCTGGAACGTCAACTGTCGTAAAATTAGGATTGGTTTATAAATAGACAACAATGAGGGTAAGGGACGTAGGGACGAATTTTCAAAAGCTCGACATTTGCTGTGAATGGTTGAATGTATTTTCAACATCTACAAACAAATCGCATCACTTGACTAAATTGTGTCGCATTAAATATTTACTTCTTAGACCTGGGGATTAGTTCCAGGAACTCCTAATGAAGAGTCTAACTCATCTTGATCTCGATCGATACTCGATTAATACTACCTGGCAGCCGTTTGGGAATCTTGATTGACTAATCTTGATGACTGATATGACATATTTGATGGACATTGTTTGGTGACTGAACAATCATCAAATTTTCTACCACCTATCAGATTTTGAATTTTGCATTAGTAAGCCTTGAAACGAGCTCGAGGCTAAAGGATAACTGCCACTCGGGTCAACCTTCAAGGTTAAGCAACCCTCGATGAGGTCAGTTCGTAGACGGGTGACCCCTCAACACGTTGAGATTCTTCCGTACTTCGGTGAGTACGTTAAACCATTGGTCCTAGCTGTCATATTTTGTAGATCTTTGACGGCCTGTACGGATAGTCAGAAGCCAGAAAAGTTGACACCAGTTGCCAAGGGGTACCGTGACATAGAATTTCGACGTCATTAAATCAGTACAAAGAAAGTAATACAGTAACAGTACAGTAATACAAAGTAACACGCTTTCGTGAGATAGAACAACTATACCCATATAATTACTGGGTTGTGGAGGTTAGATAAGGCAGTCGCTCCTTGTAAAATTCTGGTGCTTAGCCAAATCCGGTTTGATTGGAAGCCGACATCACGGTTCATATGCCCTGATAGACCGACATAAAGGTAGTTGGGTAAAAAACCATCAGATTGATTGTATTAAAAATTATTAAGATCTTCTTCTTTATCGTGTGAGGTGGCCAAATGGCCACCTCTGGTGTCAGAGTTAATTAAGCCATCTCTGGAAACCCCACAGACTTAAATTAACTATATAATTCCTCACGATGTTTTCCTTCACCGTTGTTTGTGATATCCGAGATAAACTTAGAAAGTGCTAATGAGTTTGAAGAAGTCTCATTGATACTTACCCGGATTTGAACACGTAATTAGTAAGATAAGATCCATAGATACATTGATTTCTATAGATCTTGTGTCTTAGAATAAAGCTATTTCATTCACTCATTCTGGTGCTAACACGATAGAAGTAGTATCTAGTTTAGAAATAGAAGTCTCAAGTGGCCTAGCGACAGTATCGAGTCTTGTATTTTTGTACCTACTTGTAACTTCTGTAGGTAATGATGTTTACTTGGTAGATCGATAACTTTACTACCTATCAAGCTTGTAAGATACTGAAATATTGGTTGCTAACTAGACTAAAGAAGCGTTTATTGACAAGGGAAATGTGTAACTTTTCCGGGGTAAGCAAATTCTTACCATCAGCCCTGCTAAGAAAGGAAAAACAAAGTCTGTGATTTGATTTGTAATGCAAACATTTTTTTATCCTAATCTCGTAAGTATTTACTGTCGTTGCACTATATCTGGTTTTTTTCATACTTGTCTTTTTGTAATTTCAGTAGTCAGTCAAGTATAGTCCCTTATCTATTATATATATACCTATATACCCCTTATCTATCAATATCATTTTATATATATATTTTTTTTTTACACTTTCTTTTTATTTTATTTTTTATTGATAGGCTTGCGCTTGACCACTATCTCACCTGATGGTAAGCGATGATGTGGTCGAAGATGAAGCACGCTTGCCAAGAAGAAACCTATTCAATCTTGAATTGAAGATTCATGTATTTCATTCAACTTTTCATTGGTCTTTTTCTCGTCTTTTCCATATTCATACCTACACAAAACTTTCCTTCGCATCACATTCCATTCCATGATACGTATGATAGCCGAATTTCACAAGACTTCAGTCAGCACTTTCCGACTTACCCTACTCTGATTCATAATAATATTTCTAAAGAACGGTAAAGTTCTTAAAACTAAAGGCGTATCGTTTGTTAACTAGAGCGGTGTTTTGACCTTCCTAGAACTTAAATATCTACACAAGTAGGTAGCGTGTTTCAAGGCTAGCACGTTAAGATTCAGGTTATAAAAGCTTTGAACTTAACGCGTCATAATTTTGTCGCGTCTTAATATAACTAGTTTTTCAATCTAAAAAACGTGGATTTAGAATTAACAAGGTTGTTTAAATAAAAAAGATGAACTCTTTTATTTTTGGTAAAGTAAATTAAAAATAATAATACCTATTACAGGATTGTTTGTTTATCTATTTGTCAAGGGTGATCTCTGAAAGTAGGAATGAAACAATACTACTGAGGTATCGAAACTTTTATTCGATACAGTATCATAAAGTATCGATTATTACTCGGTATGGACTGAAAAGTATCGATACTTACTCGTACAAATGGTATTTTTTTGTAAAATTAAGGACAAATAGAAATAACAACAAGTATTGATCTACTGGGGGGTGACCATAAGCTCTTAGAGTACGGTTTTTTTGAGATCGCGTAAGTGACAGATGTATAAAAGTCATATAAATCTGTCCCTTACACACACTCAAAATAACCTTGCTCTAAGAGCTTATGGTCACCCCCCTGATATTGTTTATTGATATTATCTTGTTTTTAGACTTAATTTATAAAAAAGAGGGCTATGAAAAAAAGGCTGTTTTTTAATACGTCCCAAAAATAATAAATTTTCTAAATGTTGGACGATTTCTGTGACTGTTGCGGCAGCTTTATAAAAAAAATCTTTTACAGGCTACAGAGGTGCCGAAAATATGTAAAAATATTCGCGCTTGTTATTTGTTATATACTTTATACAATACATTATTATTATGTGTACACCACTTAACCACCACTTGTTATTGTTATTTAGCATTATCTTAATAATGCTGGCTGACACGGGTTTAAAATCCTCCCAATTTAATGGATAAGTAAAAGACGAAGGCAATGAAAGGCGAAAAATAAATATGACGATCGGTCGACAGAATTTTTCTCTGGCATAGAAACACAATCAAGCCTATCAACTGTGCGACACTAGGACTAACAAAAGAAAATAATTTTTATCACCATAGATGGAATACTTATTCAATGTATAAAAGTAGAATATTGACACGCGTTTAAAGCATACTGATATTCCGATTCGATACGACCGAAACCTACTTGGTACTCGGTTGTAAAGTATCGATACCAAAACTACATGGTATGGAAAAAGAAATATCGAGTAATTATTAAAATTTATTTGTACCATTTTATCTGAAAGTACTGATCTAATTTCGATAGTTCTTTCACTGAAAGAAAGTTTCACATCGCTCCTTTTCTAGGCTACCTTGTATCACAGAAATTACACGATTTTTGTGGGAAAGGGCTGGAAACCAAAGCCGCAGGAATAAGGCAGTAAAAATTATTTTTAACCGACTTTAAAAAGGAAGACGTTCTCAATTTTACTGTACTTTTTATGTGCGTCTTCATAACTTTTACTAGGTGACCGGATTTTGATGATTCTTTTTGATATGAAAGCAGGTGCTTCTCATGTGGTCCCATTTAAATTTGATTAAGATCTTACTAATCGTTTTTGGCGTATTGAATTGACTTCGACTATATTGATGATGTTCATCATTATGTACAACTAAAAAGTGAAAAATAAAAAATAAACTATTTTACAAAAAATACAACCGACTGCCGACCGAAGTCGGTTGTATTTTTTTGTAAAAACATGTTTTTTTTGTTTCTGTTGTTACATCAACAAACGATTACTTATGCTTCAAATAACATTAATCAGGTAAGTACTTAAGTTTAGACTGGTTTATAATCTGTTTGTTGTATTCTATACAGGTTATGATTTATTTAATTTTTTAAGCTTGAAGTATAATATTTTAATTGACCATCGTCGGTCTGTATTCTCGTCTATGATGTTAACACGTCCACTGTTGCAAAAGAGAGACAATCACAATAATTCCTAGCTAAACAATCACCATGGCCCATAATTAAATGGGTCATGGAACAATGAACGGTTCACTTCAACATCATTATCTTCTGTAAACCGATGGAATTTGCTTCAAAAACATCGTCCACAATAAAAAAAAATCCTTTTTCAATGGCATTGACATGACAATACCGATATCAGTTATCCCCAATTGATCTCATGACATGTCAAGTATTGTTTGAAAGCCGAAACGAGATACCGTGCGTATGCGTTCAGAGATAATTGTTGAAGATAACACGTTTGTTTTAAAGTACCGCCAACCGTATCTTTACTGTTGGTAGGCTCTAGGGAATTTGGGTATAGATTAGTAAAATAATTATTTTCAGCATTTCCATTCAATGTAGAGATGCCATACTGTAGACAAGTTTATTTTTAGGCTTAATTACTTTGTAGTTTTTGATAAAGGTACTTTGAGGTACATTTTATGTAAGTATTTTTTTCGATCTGTAGGTATGTTTTTTTTGTAATCTGATTGAGTCTTATTTTATGTAGGTGTTAAAAATAAATCATTATCTTATTTCATCACCACTGCTCTCAAAACGGTGAAGGAAAACATCATGAGGAAACCGGCATGTCCTAGAATCGAAAATTCGAAGACATGTGACATCTACCAATCCGCACTAGGCCGCGTGGGATTATAGCCCACTCCCTCTCTATGAGAGAAGACCTGTGTTCCAGCAGTGGGCACATTAAAAAGGCAGATGATGACGATGATGATCAAGCGGTAAATTTTCTTAGTATAAGGTTATCTCTAAAATCTGTTAATCCGATAAAGAGAACTCTTTCACTGATTCCACGATCGCTAACTGAAAAAGAGTTTTTTTAACCGGAAAAAATGCTCGGTTTTTGTAGGATACGCTTGGGGAATCATGCCCTGTAAAAAGCAAGTAATTTAGAAACATATTTTCTAACATCCAGAATCGATAAATTAATTGAACCAGTAGCTACAAACCAGTACTTTTCAGATCATAAGAATGATTTCCATATTTTTGATATCAGTAACAGTTCGCCAAACTTAAGTGACAGTGGGCAGGGCACATTGCTCGCAGAACGGATGGCCATTGGGACCGAAAAGCTCTAGAATGGCGACCGCGTACCGGAAGACACAGCATTGGAAGGCCTCCCTTTAGGTGGAGCGACGACATGATCAAGGCTGCGGGCGTGCTGCAGTGTGGCGATGCTTGGCCTATGTCCAGCAGTGGACGTCTTCCAGCTGAAATCATGATGATGGTGATGAGGAACAGCCCCCGTACCCTTAAGTGACAAAACTATCATAGTTCGCTATGATAGTTTTGTCACTGTAACTATCACTGTAAAAAAGGGACAAATGTATACAAGTCATATCCCTACATCTGCCCTTACGCACACTCAAAATAATCTTACTCCAAGAGCTTACGGTCACCCCCTAGTTTTGAATCAAAACACATAATGACACGCCGTCATCCCTGAAGGGTTGGATAGAGATGCACCTACGGTACACCCATATTTCGCCAATTCTGTTTAACCACTCACTCGACGGCCTTAATCCGCTTTAGTGCGCAATATGGTTACTTTCTGAAGCCTAATTCTTAGTAACAACTAGGTTGAAAGGTTAGAAAAAAAAAAATATATTATTGATTAATTTACATTATTTGTGAAAAATAGTTTTTTCATGTCACGAATAGTTTTGCTTTAAAAAATTAAGTAACAACACGATATTTTGTCGTTACTTTTGCCTACTCTTCTAAATCGACTTGGATGTTTAAAAATATTTTTACACAAAAATATTTATGTTTAGAATTTCTTCTTAACCTACATACGTTATGTAAATCAAAAAATAGTTTGCAAAAAAAACTGTCCAAAAGGAGATCCAATATTAATATTCTGGCTCCGAGCGGGCGCACGACCAGTACTGCGTTAACATTGGGAAATATATAGGTGCGCCTTAAGTCGTGTGTAATATCCCTTTCTCTATCAACCAAGCACAAATTTCAAGCTCTTGGCAGCTACTGAAAAATTCCAGATGAAAACACCCAATAACACGTTGTCCTACCCGGGAATCGAACCCAGGATTTCATGCTCGGCAGTAGCGCTTACGACCACTAGACCAACGAGGCAGTCGAATCAAATGTCACCATGATCACAGGGTCCCAGTACTAAGAAAGAAAATTGGTTTCAAATAAGTCTCACTAGATGGCGCGATATGCACCGACTTGTTATTGAATTGTGTGTAAAATTAACACTTTCTGGAATTGAACATGAAAATCATGTGGTCTTGTTTAATTTACTCTCCTTAGAACAAAATTATAGAATACTGGGCTTCTAATTCACATTTCAAAGATTATTTGAACGGATAATTTAAAATTCATACCAAAAAATGGCACGGTTTTAAATTTCTGAGGCATGCAACTCGATTATTTAAATTTATATTGTTATACATTTTGGTGCAATGAAACTGTAAAAACGGGAAAAATACTATAAAACAAATCGACACTATATTTAAAGAAAAAATTCACGAACCGAGTAAACCCTTTTACTTGCAAGTCGCTGCTAAACACCATCTATCTATCGCCGTGGAACGGAACCGAACGTGATCGATGTACAAAAAATTATCAGTTTAATCAGACGAAAAACCGCTAGTTACGTCGGCACGGTTTCTATGTATGGGATGAGGCATCTGTATGCTTGTAGTATATTATCCGAGGCATAGGCTACTTTTATCCCGAAAATACGGTTCCTGTTATAACGTCGTGTACACAAGCTAGTCTATACTAATATCTTTACTTTATATTATAAAAAGGAATATAGTATTATATTATCGGTGCTATCATAAGATTATCGTAATTTCATCGCTTATCTACCCTAACATATATTAAATCCGATAAACTCAAAAACTACTCAACCGATTTTGAAAATTCTTACACTATTAGAAAGCTACATTACTCCTGAGTGACATATATGGCTATTTTTTTATCACGAATAAGGGTCCTGTAGAGTGCGCCACGGGAGTAAAGTCGCGGGCATAAGCTATCTTATATACAATCAGTTACACACTTTAATGAACGATCAAAATTTGTAAAGTTCACCACTTAACATCAGGCGAGATTCAAGGTCAAACGCGAACCAAACAAAATAAATAAAAAAAACGCGAACAAATAAAAAAAATATTTTGAGAATCACGGGGCGTGACTCCTATCCGTGTCATATAACGGATTCCATAGTTTTATAGTAACATAAGCATTGTAATGACTAATACTATCTTCTTGTAGATAAGGAAGATAAGGAATAATGTACGAGTGTAGTACGACATTAATAGTATGAGATAATGATAAGATACGCTACTTCCTTGAGATCATTTTAAGAATGAAACGAAGACGGTACTGTACCACATTGTTAACTTCTTTTAAAGAATGTAGATACTTTCTGTAATCGGGATGAAATACAGAGATTTTGTTGATTTATAATCAAAAATATATAAAGTCCTTATAATCAACATTTGATTTACCCCTTGAGTGACTAAAACGTGGGTCCACGCAAAACACAATGGCTTTTTAATAGTTTCGGTAATTACGGCACATTATTTCAAAATTTAACCGTTTAAATTTTGAAATAATGTGATCCGAGATGCAAAGAATGAAAACCATAATTATGAAAAAGTCGTATACAAAAGACTGAATTTTCCTTTAGTAAATCTGAATGCAGATCCAAAATCACACTAATATTATAAAGGCGAAGGTTTGTGAATGTGTGTGTGTGTGCGTGTTTGTATGTTTGTTACTTCTTCACGCTCAAACGGCGTCACGGATCTGAGTGAAATTTGACACAGAGATAGATTATAGTCACGAATAGCACATAGGACACTTTTTATCCCGGGAATATGTTCCTCCGGATAATTATAGACTTTCACGCCCGGCAAAGCCACTGGCAGAAGCTAGTTAAGCTATAATTTCAATAACTCGCACAGATCAAGAAATTTTCTACCAAACGAGCTGCGTAAACTAAGCTATGTAAGTGTAAAAATAAGATCAGCTATGCGAACTAAGCAAAACTTACTTAGCTCAGGTCTTTGTAAGTGCCTGGAATCTATGGACTTAGTTGTACAACAAGATTAGCTCTAATCAAATCAGCATGTATGTCTGTTACCTTCTAACTACTACTGACATTGCAAACTGCATTAATTAGCCGTTGTTCAGTACAACTGATACTTATTGAAGAAGATTAAAAAACACCTTTATAAGACCCAAGTCTTGTAAGAATTGGAATAATTGATCAAGTTCCTAAGACGGCATCCAAAAATAAATCTGTGAGTCAGAAAAACAATTGTTTGCTACTTTGAAAATAATTCCCAGTAGATTAGATATATTAATATATATTAAATTAATCATTTTATCACATTGGACTTGAACAGGTGATATGAAATAATTTGCTTAATTGTGCGATCACTAAGAACTTTGCACCTGTGCCAAATCAAAATACATATCATTTAAAGTGATACGTTATCAATTAAAACTAAATTTTTGCCACAAACATAAAATAATTACCAATAAAGCTAAAAGAGTATGTAAAGATTGAAGAAGATACTGATCTGTAGTTTCTGCTACTGGGAGTAAGGGGTCAGTTTACGTATATATAAATAGCAGTAGTGCTATTAGCCAAAATATCTCACCATCAAATCTAAGGTGAAGGGAAAATGAAGTAAGCTGACACTCCACCAAATCATGATGGAAGTTCACTTCAAGCTCACTCTAAGTTTTCACGCTGAGAAAACGAGAATATTTACAGAATAAACTGGATACAACCGGTACTGTTTTATATAACACTAGCGGATGCCTCGCGGTTTCACCTGTGTATTTCCCGTTCCCATGGGAACACAGAGATAAGAAGTAGCCAATGTCACACGGGGATAGTGTAGCATCCCAAAAGTCAAAGATTTTTTGGAATCGGTTCAGTTGTTTTTAAGTTTATTCGTTACATACAAAAATAAGAATCTTTCCTTTTTATAATAATTGTATAGATATTAGTATAGACTAACTTTTTTACACGACGTTATAACAGGAACCGTACTTTCGGGATAAAACTAGCCTATGCCACAGATAATATAATACAAGCATACAGATGCCTCGTTCCATAAACAGAAATCATGCCGACTTATCTAGCGTTTTCTGTCTGACTACAAATATATTATTTTACTAAAAGTACATCGATCGCTGTCGGTTCTCTCCCAAGCGATAGATGGTGTTAGCAGTAACTTACAAGTACAAGGGTTCACTTGGTTCGTGAATATTTTTCCATTAAATAATATGACGATTTGTTGTATAGTATTTTTTAGCACGTTTTTAAGTTTAATTGTACCTAAATTAGATAAATACAAATTTTAAAAAATCGTGTGTAATGCTTCAGAAATTTAAAACCGCACCCTCTATCTGTATGGATATGGATTTTAAATAATCTGTTCAAATAATTTGGCGTTCTGTAGTTTCTGCCTACCCCCATGGGAAAAAGTCTTGAGTTTATGCATGTATGTCAAAAAATGCATGCTGTGCACAGCATATTACTATGAATGTCTGGAGTACTAAAACACACAATAAAACATTTCATACTTTTTACAAAAAAACTACTGTTATCGTGTTAAAAATCGTGCAGATTAATACAAAAAAATTGTAAGCAAACGGTTTTTATTTTGTCTCATTGTTATAAAATTTATACTTATTTCGAAAAGTGCGCCTTTTGAATAGTGCTCATTTTGAGAAATGCTTATTTTGAGAAGTGCTCGTTTTGAGAAGTGCTCATTTTGAGAAGTGCTCATTTTGAGACGTGCTCATTTTGAGACCTGTTTGAGAGTCACCACTCGTGATTCCAGCCCCGATTTTTTTTTACTTCAGGATACTGGTCTCCTGGTCAGTTGTGGAAAATCTAACTGAACTTCCAGACGGTTCTTAAATAACACCTACAGTATAAAAAATGAATATCCTGTCACAATTTTAAATGTCTATCATTAGTGGCTGAGGTGGTGAGGTGTGAGGCTGGGCGCTGATATTTCAGTCGGGACATTGCCTTTTATGTATAAAGAAAATATAAAACTTATCTTTCGAAAATAAGGTGTACTATAAGTGTCACCTCTACCTTACCTTGCGGGGAATACAGTTGCGATGTTATTTATGTAAGTTAGACTAATTAGTTGTTATATTTGAAGGTATGTTTACGTACATCTATGTACCAGTGTATATAAAAATCTACGTTTCTCCGACAAGCCACGTCAGTCAGTCATATCATACATCTATGGTTTCTTGATTTACATTTAAACGTTGTGAACATACCAATAACATAGTAGCGTCATTTGTAACGTGTTTTACATATCACACCACGATTATAAATGCGTTAGTTTGAGTTTTTATGGTAGTTCGTGAAGGTTCTTTCAATCATTAGTATTTGTATAGGGAAATGTATATTTCAAAGTGTAAAACAATGTTAATTTTTTACACGCAATGCCACCGTCAGTTTGAACTACAATTTTTCATGGAAATTATTCTAAGGATGTTTTATCTGTTTGATCATTTTACGAAAAGTGGTCGTCGCCTCGGTGTCGCAAAGTCGCGGTTCGCCTGGCGTGGGAGCCTTTATTTATGGGGAGACGGCCATCGAACCTGGCCGATGGGAAATAAAGACATCTCAAAACTCAACCTCCCGAAGTTCCGTGAAGAAAGTTCAGTGTGATTTGCAACGAATTCTGGATATGAAAGACGATTTTAATAATCACATGTTTCGATATTTAATATTTTGCCACAAGATAATAATCTTGCGCCTAAATATTATCTAAATGACATTGACGAAATCACAAGTAGACTAAGGTAGACTTCGTATGCGAGACAAACATTGTATCGTTATAAATCTTAGATAACTCTGTGAATCATATAAGATAAGCGTTACATCGTCTTACTATGTCATCGTGTTTATTATTTTACGCAATACAAAGATGACATATTACACTATTGCATTCTGATTCATGTAAAGTATAGCATAAGCAGCACAGCTGCGATGCCACAGTGTAACTAGTTGCAGTAGTTCAACGGGAGCGTTTACGCAAAACAATCGTGCGGAGGGTTTGGGTATGGGTGGGCGGAATTTATATACTGAACAGCCCTACTGCAACTCTGAAAACTATTAGATAGTGGTACTAGCTCATTATAGTAATTTTGAAAGGCGAAAGTTTGTGAATGTGTGTGTGTGTTTCTATGTTTGTTACTTCTTCACGCTTAAACGGCTGGACGGATCTCGTTGAAATTTGGCACAGACATAGATTGTAGTTGTTAGTCTGGAATAGCACATAGGCTACTTTTAATCATTATAAAGGCGAAAGATTGCGAATGTGTGTTTGTGTGTGTGTTTATATGTTTGGTTCTTCTTCACACTTAAATGGCTGGGCGGCTCTGGATGCAATTTGGCACAGACATAGATTGTAGTTTACAATAGCACATAGGCTACTTTTCATCACAGTATAAGAAAACACTACTTTGGGATAAGAATACACATTTCACGCGGGCGAAGCCGCTGGCAGAGGCTAGGTTATAATATTTTTAAGATTAGAATGATAACTCAGGTGTCACGACGATCAAACGCAGACACGTGAGACACGAAGTGGTTTATAATATACTTCTCCTACAAATATAATAAATGCGGAAGGTAACGTGTAAGTTCTAAGGTATGATAATTGAATGAAGTTAGAAACACTGTAAGTAGCTACACTGTGGCCATTGCATAGCTTGTCCGACTCACAAGTCGAGTCGTGACGTATGAATTTTAAATTGCAGTGGTCGCATACATAATTTTCTCCCACTTCTCATTCACATATGCTAATAGCCTGTAGCCTACAGTTTTGCTGGTGTAAATTAAAGGTTTTATTACTACTGAAACCTTACAGGAGTTGGCTAGGGCTGTAAAGCGTTAAAAAGATATGATATGCATTTCATTTTGAGAAAATAATGCACTGATATTTTTAAGAGACGTTCATCTTTTCATGACTGGCAGATTTAAGAGGGAATTAATTAAAGTTGAGTTCATAATAGCCAGTTTCTGACATGAAAATTGTCGCAAAAAAGTTTTTCAAACATTTTAACAAAGTGTTTACTTCTGTAATTTAATATGAATCAACAGCCGATTGTTGTTGTACGTTCGTTCGTCGATAAAACAATCGTCGAAAACATATAAGGATTTTATTTCAGTTGCGGACGGATTTAGATCGCAGCTAAAATTAGGTAAAAGTCGTTTTCATTGACTAAATGCTACAGATGAAGCGAAGGGCCACAGATCACGGATACGGTTACTGCAAGAGACGGTATTGTCATCATTTTCCATAAAAACGAGGAGAGTCGTCGATAACTCATAGAATCAACGGCCCGTGTAAATTCCATATGTCTCTGACAGCTCATAATTTCTCTTAACGAAACTTGCACGGACATGACCATTATGTATTTAACTGTCATGCACAAAGTGAGTACATAGCTGGATTTAATGCCACAAGACATTCTCTACCAGTCAAATTTTGGGTAAAAGAACAGTTTCGCAAAGAAACTGTACAAAATAAATTAAATTAAATGAGAAAAGTAAAATTAAAAGCTCGAATAAATAAAATTATTAGTATAACGTACAGATAGTAAAGTTAAAAGAAAATTAGAAATTTTAGTCATTCCTTAAAATATCTCTAGTTGCTGCCTGAGGGACGGTTTGTGCACTATGCGAAGGGTCAAAGCGGAACTGTGTAATTTTAATAAGCACGTTTCCAGAATAGAACTCTCCGAAAACGTTCAAGAATAAGTATATTGTTTTACAGCGTTAGAGTTATTTATAGTATTTAATAATACATCACGTAATCACGTATTGTTATTGTTATGGGATAGGTATGCTTTAAATGCTGTATTATTAATTATGTGCTAGTGGAAATGGAATGTAAATAAATAATACTGGCAGCATCTTGATTTATTCTTGGTAAAATCGTTGCTTGATTGCCCAGGGAAATATTTTTGGTGCTATTACTTTTATTAAGCTTTGAGATTACTCTGTAAGTCGGTATAAAGATTGAGAAGAGGTTTTACCCTGCTGTGTGGGTCAGTTATTGGCTAGTAATATTATTTTTTAAATGTTTTTGTCATAATATATCGGGACCCTGAGATACCCCCGGACCTTTAGAAGGCTTGCGAAGGGCAAAGTCAACTTGCAGTTATTTCAAATTCAATGAGGCAGCAATCGGCGGTTATATCTGAGGCCTAGAGGCCTTAGATAAGTGTCATTCGAGGTTAATGCCAAAATGTAACATTACATTAAATGACAAAGAGGACTCGTCAAATGTGACCCAAAAATCGACAAACACCGGCACAAAAAAAATGCCATGTTTTCATTATAATGTGTAAAATACATGTATATCGTATTTTTTTTAATTTCAATGACTATCACTGAAATATTGAAACAAAAAAATGCGATAAATCGCCCAACAAAAATCGCCGAAACGCGTTTGTTTACAAAATACATAGTTATCGATAGAAAGTAATTTTAATATGTTATTTTTGGGAATGGCGAATGTCAAAAATTAATTATCCTAATATTATATCTACTGGAAGGACGTCTTTCGGCTCATATGATGATGATGATGATGATTATATCTGCTAAATTTTGAGAATACTACATTTGCGCCGGGGCTGGGTAAATTTTGCATGGCCCGTGACGAGTCTTCTTTATGACATTTTTTCTCACATATTATATTCTGTCGTCGAAAGCGTGGCGATATCGGAAATGTCACGTGAACAATTACAAACACCTTAGGCTCTAGGCAAGTGGCATTTGATCTCAGCGAAAGCGATAGTCGAAATGTCAAAATGTGATGGATTGATCACGTGATTTTTCGATATCGCTTGTCAACCCCATACAATTTTGCCTTATTGAAAATCGCTATCGCCACGCTTTTGATTATATAATGTCACTTGTCTAGAGTCTCTTTTCAAGAGCATCTCTGTATACACTATGTAAGTGCACGCAAGGGCTACCCCTGATAATTATAAACCTTGACTAAAGAGCTGGTAAGGATAAGGCACTTCCATTTTATTGCTTGTAGAGTTTTCTCATACATTTAGAATTCATCAAACGTCACTATAATGTGGGTGTAGGTACTCATCTGCTCATATGTCCAACCTTTCCAGAATTATCGTCTATCCTAAACTAATAGGTTCTTATTTTATTATTAAGAGGTAAAATCGTTTGATTGTATGTTTGAAAAGAGTGTCCCGTGGAGTACAGGAAACGTTCTTCTCCAAAGACATCTATTTACGCTTGCAAATGTGCAACTAGCTTCATATTTTGGACTAACCGACTTCTCGACAGTTCATAAGTAACATTAAATGATTTAATTGCATTAAATGATTTGAGATTCAGATTGTTGGTAAAATCTGTTACTCTGATTTGACATAATTCATTAACCGATTCTATAGTTGAGTTCTACATATACTATTGCTATGACCAATGTGTGTTGCAAGTGATTACTAACGGGAAAGAGACGTGTTCGCTCACAATGGGTCTCATCAGAAGGCTTAAAGTCACCCAAAGGGCAATGGATAGTATACACGGTGTTTCCTTGCGTGATCGAATCAGAAATGAAGACATCCACATGAGAACAAAGGTTAGCGACATAGCCCGAAGAATTGCCAAACTAAAGTGTCGCAGAACGGACGGCCGTTGGGTTCGAAAAGTTCTAGAGTGGCGACCGCGTACCGGAAGACGCAGCGTTGGAAGGCCTCCCTTTAGGTGGAGCGACGACCTGGTCAAGGCTGCGGGAGTCCGGTGGATGGGAAAAGCACATGACCGATCAGTGTGGCGTTACTTGGGGGAGGCCTATTTCCAGCAGTGGACGTCTTTCGGCTGAAACGATGATTGTGATTATTATTATTGCTAAGTTCAACCCCTAGACTATTTTTTATCTAAAAAAATGCAAAATTGTTGTGGGAGATACTACAAGAGCGAAGACACTGGAAAATAATCGTTATGCAAATATTTTTAAGGTAGTTCTATAACATACATAATATAAATAACATACATAATAAATACTGGTCTGACATAAGTATTTGTTTAATATACAGCTTTCCTTACACGTATGTATATTGGACAGAAGAATGCAGCAAATTGGTTCAATCAATCCACACTCAGCCGCAATCGATTTGATGAGAATGATTGCTCCGCTCAATTTGTTTGTCCCATAAACATTCTCATATAATATACATGTCATACGATGTCCTGCCGCGTAGATTATGAGTATTATTTTGATCGGCGTAAAGGGGACCACTAAAATATTGTACTTGAACATAAAAGTCACCCAAATGGATATTTCCAAATCCCTTTGGGAGAGCTGTGTCGAATCAGAAATGAAGATATCAGCAGGAGAACCAAGTTTTCCGATTTAGCTCGAAGATTTGCCTAAGTAGTAGTGGGAAGCTTGAGTCGCGACCGCGTACCAGAAGACGCAGCAGCGTTGGAAAGCCTCCTCTAAGATGCACCGATCACTTGTTGAAGGCTTCGAGAATCCACCGGACACGAGACGTATAGTGTCGGTCAATGTCTCGCAGCTGAATGATTTATCATAACTTATTGGACTTGAGACGAGTAAAGGACCCTGGATAATAGTTGTCTGTAAATTGAAAGCAATTTCTCAGGTTTTCACAGATCTTTAAACTTTAACGATAATAATACTTATTAAGTTCAATACACCATGATTATGTAGTTATATTATTGATAGAGTAAAAACAGCTATTTGTACAGATTGGTATATATTTCATTTTCAGTTTTAAATGATGATTTGAGCTTTGTATTGTGGTTCTCACTGACCTATATTAGGTTCAATAGCCCTGTAAAATCCTGGAACGATACGTTGTATTCCGTTATCGACGAAATAGACGAAACATACCTAAATAGTCTCACCCATTTTTTCCACAGGGTTAGATAGGAACTCTGAAATTAAACCTGCTCTTTTCAGACATCAAGGGACGTTCTATAATGTGTCAACGCCACCCTAATTTCTTTGTGAAAAAGGGATAGTGCTATTTGTCCTATATAGCTCCGTCTCTCTCTTAGCTGAATCATGATAGTTTTAACACATATGAGTAAAGCATACATATTCTGTACAACACACCTGCCCTTTCTGAATATCATCAAAAATGTCTATATATATCCTTTTACCTAGAAAGCCTACAACTCCGTCATCGCATAGCATTTCCACTCACAACTTGTTGTGCAATTCAATTATTGTCTTTGTGAAATAAATTGAGGAAAATGCAACTAAAACTACTACCTAATTACTGACTCACTGACTTTACGATACTCACTAACTATTAGGGCGTAACGAAACGATAATAACTGTGTTACGAATCCAAGTCAATATCATTATAAAGCACCTAGCTTCAACGAGCGGCTTCGTCCGCGTGAAAGTCGGCCATTATCTCAAGGGAGCATGCTCCTGGTATAAAAAATATCCTATGTCCTTCTGCAAGGTCCAACTCTAATCTATCATCATGACTATGGATCTAGCACTAGGATAGCTTGTGTTGCTGGATCTTCTCCTTCATCTCTTTTTTTATTGTTCTTTTAATTAGTTAGCAGATTGAGGTGGTACGGACGTATCATGAGAAGGACAATCAACAGGTCGTGAGGTCATGTCTGAGCCTACCTGAAGGCAAAGACGGCCCACGACGACCTTTTTTAATGTGGTGGACCAGTATGACGAAGATCTTCTTAAGGAGGACAAACTATCTGATCTGACAAACCTTGACAGAACATTTAGGCGAGGTGAGATAAGGAGAGCCGACACTATCATAAGGAAACAGACTACTAACTAAACAGACGGAGTTACTTTACTTTCGCATTATTTTATAATATTAGTATAGATGTTCGCTCGGTTTTGGTCCGTAGCTAGGTCTTACTAATTAATGAGTTCTGTCGAAGTATCGAACATTCCCTATGGACCGGTGTAATCATTTGATTGCTATCGATCGGCAGAATATCACGAAGGGATATAATAAAGCCGATTGATAATACTGATTAATTAATTATATCTTTTGCGATCTCTAATAAATTAGCCACTCTGATAATATTTCCGATAAATTGTTGTTTGTTATAAATGAGTTAGGCTTGTGCGCAATTTGTTGTAGCATTGTTTATTTCAATAATTAACATATTTATAAATCTTTTCAATTTAGTGAGTTAATTCAGGGACACTTCTTGTAATCATTTATAATTAATGTCTGATTTATGTTAATGATAGTCACGACAGAGCTTAACCTTGCTTAGCTACCTTATTACCAGACTACACAGATAGCGTAATATTAGGAGTTTGTCAGTCTATGAATGAGGGTATGAATGTTCATCTGATTCTTTGTAGCACCGAAATTTCTCACCAGATTTGGACAACTGATATCGGCTACATGTTAAATCTAATATGGCGCCAAAGAAATATAAAATGAAAGTAAACAATCCTTTGTAACGAGTTTGATATCAATAGAATTGATTGAACACATACACATACCACAAATATAATCGTACCATAATAAAACATCCAGAACTCATAATATTTTGTTAGCAGTTATTTAATGGTTTTGCTTTGAATGAAAGTGAAAGGACAAATATTTTTTTTTTAATTTTGAATAGGCTTGCGCTTGACCACTATCTCACCTGATGGTAAGCGATTATGCTGTCGAAGGTGAAGCACGCTTATGTGGAAGACGCTATATATTAACTCTAAAACGATAATGCGGGAAAGTAACAAAAAACAAACAACAATTAGTACCCTACCTTAGTTACCTACAAATATAATCAAAGGGTAAGGTGATTCACACACTGCCACGCTATACGCTGCGAAGTGCGTTGCGACGAAGTCACGAAACTGCGCGTGAATTCGTTTTCTGTGTGTTGCAATACGCATGTTTTCAATGCAAAGAGATATACTTTCAAGCAACATTAGAACACGCAAGCCCGCGCTACGCTGCGTAATGCAACGCAGTGTGCGAATCGCTTAATGATAAAAAAAACCAACGCTGTATTAATTTTATTTTACACGTTAAAATTTATCTTAATTGAAGCGCATTCTTTTCAATATTTTTAAACAAGTTCTCAGTTCATAATAAAAATGTAAACAATGCACAAGTTAACCCAGATAAACATAACCCTGATATTTGTTGGACTGTGTCACAAAGTGTCATGCTCATGCGTAAGAAACTAGAAATACTCGTTTTCTGGCTATACAATCTTAACACTTACTACGTAAATTAAAGTGGTACTGTATAATCTTAACTGTCATCTGAGGGCATTGTAACTAATATTCTATAGTTTTATGAGGCATTTCTTAGAAAGTAATGTTTTACGTTACGTTTTGGGCAAACATCAAGTCAAGTCATACATATTTATTCAACTAGGCCAAAAAGCGGCACTTTTGAACGTCAAAGAATTAAGTAGCTTGTTATGGAGAAAAAGAATACTCTTTAAAAAAAAAAAGTTTTTTACAATATTTACATAAGTACATACATTAATAAATTCATATTTATGTGAGGACGATGCACCCAGAATAGCACTACACATTATACTACGTACAGGTATAAAGTATTAACAGCATTAACAGGTAAATTCATTAATTTGATAAATAGGAACATGATTCTCACAGATTACAAATATTGCAAACACCTTGCGATTTTTTTTTGTGGTCATAACTTACGATTTTAATGTCTGACATGTCGGCTGTAAGGGTGGTAGGTAAACTTGACTAGTTTAACTCTATCAAAGGTTCCAGAGAACATAGTAGCATTATCGGTATCCAAGTTCAATCACATTCTATTATGAAACAGAAGGCTCGTTGAATCATTAGCATCGAACTCTTGCGATAAGATGTTAAATTACTGTGTCATTTCAATTTAAACGGCCGATTCCAAACAATTTACGGCCTTATAAACTACGTTAAGTACAGAGTTTGTTCATACTGCAGTTCAAAGAAAAAAAGGCGCATCTGTCCTTTTCGGAAAAAATACTTATTTACATAGATTCGTCACCGGATTACTGCAAACACCGTAATTTATACAAGTCACGTGATATTTAAACACTTTCTGCTCAATAATGCACAAATTTATTGCAAATTCTCGAATTTGTAAGGGCTTTATTGTATTTGAAATTCGGATAATTTCAAATACAATAAATCACGATATATCGAAATCTTACAATCAATCAATCTGCCTAGCCTTTTTCCCAACTATATTGGGGTCGGCTTCCAGTCTTACCGGATTCAGCTGAGTACCAGTGTTTTACATGGAGCGACTGCCTATCTGACCTCCACAACCCAGTAACTGGGTAACACGGTACCCCTTGGCAAGACTGGTGTCAGATCTCAAGCTTCTGACTACCCGTAACGACTGTCAAAGATCTTCAAATGACAGCCGGGACCAAGGGCTTAACGTGCTTTCCGAGGCACGGAGGAAACTCGGTATGTTGAAATGGTCACCCATCCATGGACCTACCTCGTCAAGTGTTGCTTAACCTTGATGATCGACTAGTGCGGCTGTTATTATTTAGCCACGAGCTCCTCGAAATCTTATAATATTGCGAGATATGTTACTGATTACAAAGTTATGGTAGGCAAACAAAAATCCGGTGACAGATATATAATAAAGTAAGCAAAACAAGGAGCATCTTTTTCATATTTTTCTACGACCGGACTACGAATTAAACCGATAAATTTTAATACATTTTCAAGCATGCAAATCGGTTTATATTATATTTTTTTCCGTTTTGTG
Source organism: Orthosia gracilis (assembly GCA_947562075.1). NCBI lineage: Eukaryota > Metazoa > Arthropoda > Insecta > Lepidoptera > Noctuidae > Orthosia > Orthosia gracilis. The sequence continues at coordinate 35,673,606 of OX387266.1, forward strand.
TTCTGGTCAGATATGTATTTTTTTTGTTTTTGGCGGCAGCATAGTTCACGAGCCAGTCTGGATTCTTCGTACGGGTTACTGGCTACGAATCGTTTCTCGTTGTGCAAGCGGACCGGTTATTAAGGCAATGAAACCGTACGAGCTCCCCGAACCGCTTAATTATACGTCCATGCCGTTATAAATGTTGATATAAGGTGGATGCTATATTCATTCATCTATTTATATGGGTATGTTTTACTTATGAACGTGCGAACATGTAGGTTTATTTCAGTTTTTAATTACGCGGTGGTTTCTTTTGGATTAGCTATCCGTTGGAAAATAAATTGATCTTAACTTTTTATTTATTCGTGTGTGCTGTGCTGTGTCAAACAAATGTATTCGATTCTTTTCTTTTTTTTTTAAATAATAATATGAAAAATGCATTTCGTGATATCTGAAACAGAATCTTTTTTTTCCTTCGTCTAGTAAATCTAAGTTTCGCTTATAAATTCCACTTCAAGTACTTTCAATTCAATTGACAACGGTGTTTCCCACAACTCATAACCGTAGTTTTTTATGTCATTAATATACTGATGGATGGTTAGTATGTCTCTTTTGATCTCCATGATTCTTACAGTGTCTTTACATCGCATGTTCTTTGTGAAGGTTAAATGTTAACTGTTGTAGTTTAGTTACTCGTACTTAGCTATTTGCTCTTTTTACACAGCGAAGTTGAAAGATTAATGATTCCTTTTGCTGTAATGTCTGTTGACGCTTTATGAACATTGTCAAATCGATGTTAGGAGTCTGTTGAATTTTCAAATTATGACTGATGTACGAGATTGAGTAAAGTTATCGAAATAGTCAATTTTTAAAACTTTAGTGTAAGGAATTAGAGGTGATTTTGACAGATTGCTATTGCGATGCGAATGCGAATGTCCTTTGAAAATTACGTAATTTCCCGTTTTATTTTACTCCTAAATTCAAATTCATTTCTGTACTTCTTTATTTTTGTTCAGTTCAGTTCAAACGTTCCTCTATCATCAAGCACCAAGCCAATCATTACGTTCATTCAATTGATTTTTATCAAACGTAATTCTAGTACAATCAAAAACGTGACTGCTCATTTTTTCAGTGTTAATATTCTATCCTTTAGATTGGGCGTTATGAAGTCATTTTTATCGAATAGATTTAAAGTTTTTAGAGTTTTGTCATCGCGAATAGCTTTAGCAGCATTGCTATTGTTTCTTTGCAAGTATATATTACTTTGTTTATTTTTACATAATATTCGTGTTGCACCGACCCCAGTAATATTTTGTTGCCCATGTTACAAGGAAATATAGCGAAATACCAATATTATGCAATGTTGATGGGCAGGAAGGTGACGATGATTTTTGCGTAATATTTTCAACGTATTTAGTAATTTATTGTAAAGGTTGTAGAGAAGGCACCTGCTCCATCTACTAAAAGGAAAAGAGTTTACTTGTGCACAGCAGTGCAAAAAACTTGTTTGTCTATTAATTCTACGAGTGTTAAAAATAAATACATTACGTATCGAAGCGAGTACAACGATACTGACACTTCAAGGCAAACAAGTATTTTGCCGTCTGAAAGTAACTTGTAACTTACAACAATATTTGTTAGATATTTATTTAGAGTAGCTACGAATATGCTACGATCAACTATGAGAATAGAAAGAGAGAGAAAAGACATTTATTTGGCACAAAGAAACAACAATATCTGGGGTAAAGAAACAAATAAAAATAAAATACTAAAATTATTCAGCAAAAAGAAGGTGTCTCACAACTGTGCTAAATAGATATAGATAAGCATAAATGCCAGACAAATAGTGTCTGAAGCTGATTTTCAGCTGAACCTGAGGTTGTAAGGTGTCACGGACGTAAATCAGTTTTACTACTTACAGCTAACTACGCATCGGTAGAAACACTTGTACTACGAAAAATAACTCTTACTACCGCGGCATAAGGTCGCTGACAATCCTAATATATCTTACAAGTATTTTATATGCGAAAGTTTTGATGACTGGATGGACGTTTGTAACTCAATTACGCTAGAACGGTTGAATGGATCTGGGTGAAATTTGCCACAGAGGCAGACATAACAAATTTGCCTGGATAATAAAATACTTTTAACGCGGGCGAAGCCACGGGCAGCAGCTAGTATCAAATAGTTTCCACTGGTGTGCGTTTGTTTGTACTTAAGGTACTTATACAAGGAAAATATTGACTTTGCTTCAAAACTGTACAACACAATCATCAATTGATAACTTTACCCAAATGTTTTCCTATTGTGCTTTCATTGGAGTTGTTATTGTATTAATTATACGTCAGTCGGTTATTTCATTGTGGAGTAATGGCTATTTTAATATGAAAATCACAATTTTAGGATGATGTAAATAAGCTGAATGAGTAATTAAGTATATTTATGAATGTATTCATTGCTGCACTGGCGGGAATATACAGGAAAACTGGGATATTTTATATTAAAAGTTAATAGAAAGTATAACGTGTCTAGCTCAAACTCGTGGCCTCGTGTCCGTGGCCTATACAGCACAACGTGAATTTACCGGGATAAGAATTAGTTTATGCCATTCAGCAACTTTCTATCCGTGAAAGAAGTTTCGTAATCAGATCGGTGGGAGCTCTTCAGTGATTACCATTTCGAAATACAAAAGTAACTTCTCAGTATAGTTGCAAGACTGTTCCGCTACGACATCCAGCCAGCGAATGTTCTTAATTAATTGACAGTACTATAAAATACTTACGATTTTCGAAGCTATGACTATGAATCCTGTCATGTCCTCCAATCCAACTCAACCTCGAACGATCAAATTGACAACTATTACATAGCTTATTGACATTAATCGAGAGTTTTGCCGTTGTCATGACGACTGAGTCGAATGGAGTTCCTCAAAACAGACTTAAGGCGGAATCACACTTAAGTGTCGTGGCGTGGCATGGCGCCTTTTGACGCCGTTGATTGGCTACAAAACTCGTTGTGTTATTTCGTAGGCTGAATCGGAATAGTTTGGTGGGTGGAACCCGCACCACGCCACGCCACAACAGGTAAGTGTGTTTCCGTCGTTAAGGGCCTTCCACCACTTTACTGCCGTTGATCGGTTACTTTCTAAAGCATACTCCGTAACGGCTAGGTTAAACGGTTTGAAAAAAATATATATTTATTTTTGATTCATGTAGATTATTTTTGAAGCAAGGTTTTTTCGTGTAACTAATAGTTTTCTTTAAAAAAATAATTGACGACACGATAATGTTTCGCTACTTTTGGATACTCCTCCAAAACGACTTGGTTGTTTAAAAATACTACACAGAAAAATTGATGGCTGGAATTTCTTCATAACTAAAATAGCATATGTAAAACGAATAATATTTTGCAAACAAAACTGTTCAAAAAGTGGTTCAATATTGATATTTTGACTCCAAGCAGGCGCACGGCCAGTACTGCATTAACATTGGGACGTATATATCGCCTTAAGAAAGATGGAAGTTTCATTATTATTTTAAGAGCTGAAAATATTATAACGAATATCTACTTGGTTATATTGACCAAGTAGATTTTAAATGTCCCTATTGTTAGATTGCTTGACGATATAATGTCTAGACAATTTCAAGGTCTCTGTGAAATAATTATTTACTGATTATGTAGTTGGCTAGTAATTTTACATGAGCGGTAAATTAGTACCCAAAGCAGTAGGTTTTATTCGTGAAATGAACGTTTCTCATTGAAATTCTGGTTTGAAATAATAAGTGCATGATTATTATTTCATCTCAACGTCAGTTAATGGCTTAACTTATTAGGTACTGGGAAAAATATGAACCTAAGAAAATAAACTATAAATACTTGGTCTTCGAAACGCTCAAAAGATGAATAATTTGTGTGTATATTTTTTATGTTTTGTTTACATGATCATCATCTTCATCTTCAGCCTATTAATGTTCCCACTGGACACAGGTCTCTTCTCTGTGAGAGGAAATGGGCCGTAATCCACCATGTGGGCCAAGTGCGGATTGGTGGATGTCACATGCCTTCGACCTTTTGGTTCTATGACATGCCGGTTTCCTCACGATGTTTGAAAACAGCGGTGATGAAATAATTTACAAAAAATAAAGCGCCTGGCTGGATTCGAATCCACAACCTACAACTTGCCACCACTGCTCTGCTTTACATGATAGTCATAAGTATTATTTTAATTAACCGTATATATAAAAATTGTTCTTTTGCTATTAATTGTTAATTTATAATGTCTTTAATTAGCTACTAGAACACAGTAAAATAAAAACCGGTAATTAAGAAAACCTGTTTATTAATATCGGTTATATGAACAATGCTTTGTGAAATAGGAATAATAAGCTTGACAAATGAATTCCATGTTACCTACCTACACAATATAAATGAAATTTATCACACATCTATTGTGAATAGTAACACACAATAGGCTACATTGTTGTCATTGTCAAATAACACAGGTACTATCTTTTCAAAAACCGGAACGCAAATGTTGTCAATGTTGTTATCGGTTTTGCAACACCTGTCAACTCGGTAACCTTACCACGTGCTCCGGAAACGCACGAGCGCGCCCGAAGTTGAACGAACGCAGACGCAAATAGTTTTGAACTTCTGAAGTGAGCTGTACTTCGCATCGGCTAGCCCCCTTTACACAACCAGACTTTTCTTTTGCAGCAACACGAAGCGACGTGTTAGTTTTCACAAACAATAATCTCCCATGACAATAGCACATAAACGACACCTTATAGAGTATATAACAAGACTCACTCACTCCATTTACCCGTTATTTCCTTCGCATATTCAAAGAAAACTTGCGCGAATCAAAAAAAATATAAATACAGTCGACACTTTTTATTCTTTTCACATTTTTTATAGGAGTTTTATTGAGGAAGTCGTGATAATTTTTTTCCGTACCTGTTCCCCACCAGTATCGCTTCCAGCCGTCTGTCACTGCGCGGAACATCGCGTTACGTCCGACGCCGACTACGCGTGGCGGCCAACTGACTATCACACCAAGCAAACTCCGCTGAGAGTGTGGAAAAGCGTTCAAAATTCATAATCCCAAATCGATTCTTTATCACCATGACTTAGAAATCAATCAAAGTTTATTCATTTAGCTACAATTGAAAAGTTCTTTTTCGGGTTCGTTTGATGGAGAGGGCGTTATATGCGAGTAACCGACAAAGGGCTCTCCGTCACTCCCTGATTCAATTAATCTCTAATTAGAGACGAGAGTGCTCTTAATGTTGAGTAGAGACGGATTTGACATCGTTGCCTGTCACCGAAGTAAATGGAAATCTGACAGCAGGATGGGTTTCAGCGACCCTATAACTGAATTGAGGTCAACTGTGTCAGTGTGGCAGTATACCTACACAGGTATATTAATTCATATGAGTAACATCATGCGAACTTACGCATCTCAGTTTGTTTACGCATGAGAAAATATCAAAAGATGCCACAAAAAAAAATCGGCTACCGTTGTCTAAAAACGAGGAAATACCCAATACAACTTTCAGTATTATTTTTGAGAAAAACTAGTACTTAATTCTTTTGGTAAAATCATTCTAAAAGTACTGTGAGGAAAGCTGTGTGTACATTGTGAGGAAATCTCGACAAAAAATTAATATAAGTCTGAATATTTTTTTCTTTCTTTCTTTAAATCGTCAACCCGCCTTAAGCAAGTGTGGTGATTAAATATATGAGAAGAGATCTTTGCCCAGCAGTGGGAGTGTGATAAGCTGGTATTATTATTCTAAGTGTCACCAAGAAAAATAACACATACAGAAGACATATATCTACATTATTTTTTCAAGTTTTAGCATGTTAATAATACAATGGACAATGTATTTTTTATTTTCTCACTCAGTGTGTGAAAAAGTTTAATGAAGGTTACTACTTAAAAAAAAGATTATTTAATTTCTTATGAACTAACGTTTTTCTGGTATAATTTTACGTACTAACATTAATCCTCCTAAAACACTTCATGTAAATTAGTTGCCAAGACTCACAAGTTCATAAAATTCACTGTTAAAAGTATTCAGATCTCAAGTAAAGCCATGCACAATAACTCTAGAAGGAATAATTCTAAATACTTGCCTTCTTCATTCATTCTACGCCAAAGTTGGGTCCAACTTAACGCAAAAAGCGGAAAGTAATATAATAGGCCTCTTAATCGAAAATAGAAAAACAAAAAAATGAAGGGCTTAGTAGTGAAGTATTGTATTTATTGCAATAGAAAGTCAGTTTAAGTTTAACATGCGGCATATTACTGTAATTATTTACTTACTATTAAAGCTCTAAATTATGACGAAGTATAATAACCCCGTTTTGTTGTATTTTATGAATCCGCATTATTTTTTTGTTATTGTTAGGTTCGCGCTTGACCACTATAATTTTTTTTCTTATCCAATTGTATCGATCGGATTAAGTTATATTAAATAAAATTAATTTCAAGGATGTTGTACATGTCCAATGTTTTTTGGAACTGTAATTAGAATTTTAGAAAAATGTAATGCAACATAATTCATAAAAAGCCCATTTATATATTGTAATTATATAATGTAGATTTATTCATTTATTATAGAATTTTGCCTTAAAGAAAACAATAAAACTGTAAAAACAAAAAATGGGGTATCTAATTAAGTTATAATTTACCGGGTCGTGGGGCTTTTGGGACCGGGACCGCGATCCCATATTCCACCTTCAGATACAATATTTTTTTTGAGTAGTATTTTGGGATCAGAAATAAAATAAACAAAGTTATGTCTTGGAAAAGTACGGTCAATCAAAATATATAAACTATTTTCATAAAACTACACCTCATACAGTAAGACAATTCAGGTTAGTCACTATATATAAGTTATAATGTACAATACAATATGATTGACGCTGTGCTGATCGACGGGAATCTTGTAGAGGCGTTCACAGATCAGATCCGCGACCTCGAGGTTAGCAATTGTTCCCGAAGCGACGACCCTGGGCGTCGGGAGTCGCAAGACGATTCCCGGCCACCGTAGGCGCGGGCTTGCGGACTGCGAGTAATGGGGAGCTCACCGTCCTATAAGGACAAGGCCCGTGTCGGCGGAGAGTAGTGTTCCACGCGCGCCTCAAAGATATGTGAGCAAAAACTGACGGGAGCCGCGAGGGCCGATACCTATCTGGGTCGCAGATAAATTTGAAAAAGAGTTACCGCAACCCTGGCTCAAGCAACTGAAGGAACACGGGTGGGTTTTACTCAGTAAAAGTCTGAAATTCACTCCCGTCTTACCCAAAGCGGAGAAGTATATCAAAGGATGATATCCCACACAAAAAAAAAGTTTTCCGATCGTCCGTTTCACACCACCACGCTATCCTTTAAGCATGTTTTTTTCAGATCGCGATTAAAAATGAACGGCTTATGATTATTATTTGATCTCCAAAATAATTAGAAGAAACTTATAGAAACTATAGATTTAATTTGAAAATTGTACACACACGAACAAATTTCCCCAATGTTTTGTACCGAAACTTGAAATGGCCGTTTTATGAAACGGATCACTATGGCTGTCATAAATTTGGTTTGACCTAGAATTACAAGTTCAAATAAAATTTATATTTAAGGCATTTTATACCATTTTTTTAATTATTTATATATTTGTTCCTTTCTTTGTTTTCTCACTTATATTGCCATGCCGATATCCATTTTTGTATTAAATCTAAAAATATCGTTTTTTTTTTTTTATTGTGTACATACTTAAACACTAAACAAAAATAAACTTTACAAACTTATACTAGAACTAACTACTTACACTATATATAAAAGAAAGGTACACTTACGTACACTTTTTTAAGCAATACCATCAAGGTATAAGGACTTAGAACTACTAACTGACGACCTGAGTATTTATTTTATCAATCGCTTTCGTTGGTAAATTTTACCTCACACAAATGAACCTTCATCTCCGGCCGACACCGGGATAATATTGGCCAAACTAAAGGAATCAAGCAATCTGCTATCAAGGACTGGTCTGGCAGATTTGGGGTGTCCGTAAACCCCTCAAAATGCCAGGCTAGTGTAATTGGAAGCTCACGCATCATGTGTAGAGTGGCGGTAGGCTCTCTTCCACCGATCTTATTCAATGGTTCCGTCATTCCCATTAGCCCTAGCGTGAAAGATCTCGGTTTGCATCTTGACTCGACACTTAGCTGGCAAAGTCAGGTATCTAGTGTCAGTCAGAGAGCCAATGGTACTTTGCGATCCTTGTATCGTTTAAGGCGGTTTTTGCCTGTAAAGACGAAGACAATGCTTGTGCAGGCTTTAATTTTCCCAGTCGTTGACTATGGGGACGTGTGCTACTTTGACTTGAACGCGGTCTTGCTGGACAAACTAGATAGGGTCTTGAACAACTGTGTTAGATTCATATTTAATGTTCGGAAATATGACCATGTATCGAGCTATAGGTCCGAGTTAAAATGGTTGCCTATTCACCAGAGAAGAAACTTACGCGCTTTGACCACGCTATTCTCCCTACTCAATTCGCCCACGCCTCCTTCCTATCTTATCTCTAGCTTTCAATATCTATGTTCTTCACACGCTCGCAATCTGCGTTCTTCCAATAATCTCCTCTTACTCTGTCCTTCTCATACTACTGATATCGTTCACTCATCCTTCCATATCCAGTCCATTCTTTTTTGGAATGTGTTTCCTTCCGAGATCAGGACGGCCACCAGTCGGTACGCATTTAAGCGGAAATTGCGGATTTATTTTCAACACAAATAAGCAGAGTCATCTCACTTTCTTCTTTTCTGTTACTTCATGAATATGTATATATATATTTTATATTCATTATTTATGTACGTGTATTTTACTTATTTTAGTATAATAACTACTAGCTTTTTATTATTAAGCTATGCACCTGCCATATTGTCTCTCCACCACCCGTGGTTGACTGGTAGAGAATGCCTAAGGCATTAAGTCCACCATTGTACCTTTGTTCATGAAGTCTAAATAAGTAAATAAATAGTTCATAGTTCGTTCGTTACTAGTAATAAATCCGTAAACATTATTTATATTGTGTGCCTTTTAATACGCACTGTTTTCACGTTAGCGAAAATATTAAGAAGAATTTCAAATTTTCTTAGTTCCTGGTTATAGATATAGTAGAACAAAACCCAAATCTTGTTTCGTGTCGATTAACCCAAACTATTTTCTCACATTCAGATTTTGTCCAACCAGTATGTTGCTTTTCAGACAGCTCTGTCATTCACTACATTCAAAGGGCAGACAAGCAGGTGAGCCATATCTTGCGAAAGAGTCCCACACTGACACTGCGTTTTGGACGGGTCTATGATACCCCATTTGGCCAGGTTCTTTCTACAGCGGCCAACCTGGGTCCGCATTCGATTTAATTATTTCATTTATTTTCAGACCTAAGAGTTCATAAATTTAAATTCATATACCATTAAATTATGTTAAAAAATGATCCATCCCAAATTAAAATAAAGTTACATTCATAAACACTAAATTAAAAACAGAATCCAATAATAATAAATCCAACCAAGTAAAAGAAATCAATAAAATGTCAATGCATTAAATACTTTGCGTTTAGGGATTGCGGGTAAATTCAAAAATTTTTTTTTCAAAAGCAATTTCCTACCTTGAATAAAAAGTTTATTTGAACTTATAATTTTTTTTTTTTTTTTTTTTTTTTTATTGTATATAGGCTCGCGCTTGACCACTATCTCACCTGATGGTAAGCGATGATGTGGTCGACGGTGAAGCACGCTTGCCTAGAAGCAACCTATTCACTCTTGACTTAAAGACCCCTAGATTGTAGCTATCGGGATAATTCCAAGTCAACCCCCGAAAAGTTATTACGGTTCAAAGCAGCCAGTTTTATTACACGTCAATTCCATAGGAAAAGGCCTACTACTTATCAGAAAGGCAAACCGTAATAAAACAACACTAACAAATGATGCTCTATTGCGAATAGTTTATTTCACATATGTATAAAATAAATTGTAAAAAGCTTCGAATTTTTTGTTACATAAGAATGACTACAGGGTGCCACGTAAGTTAATATTATTAAAAAAATTGTCTTCTTTCTTTGTTCGCGTCCTCTTCTTCATTCTCCTGGCTATTATCACAGTTTATTTTGGATCAGCCCGCCTAGTATTTCTGCGACACACTGTACTACGGTGATGGGTTGTCTCTTTTTAGGGTTCCGTACCCGAAAGCTCCAAACGGAGCACTATTGCTGTCACTCACGTATCCGTCTGTATGTCGCACAGGTTTTACAGCCAAACGGTTGGAGCTACAGTCTTCAACTTTTCACAGCATAATAGTATATTATGCAACTAGTGAATAAAGGGCCATTAATGAATCACGAACAAGTGAAGGATTTTAAAACTGAATCACGACCGTAGGGAGTGATTCTTGATGATTGAATCACGAGCATAGCGAGTGATTCAAGTGTAAGAATCCTGAGCGACGCGAGTGATTCATGGTCCTCGATATAAATCCGTTTTATTCAAGAGTTGCATACTATATTTCATACCATGACTACGAGAAAAAGAAAGATTTAAGCAAAAAGCACAAGGGATAATAATAAATAAATAAATGGTTAATTACTTTCAAATTTTAGAAAAAATGAGAAACCTCAGGGTTCCACATTTTTTGTGAATTTAAGCTGAGCTAGTGTGTTTCAGACGCCAGTGACCACCTCCGTTACGTTACATAATTATAATTAATTAAGCACCAATGCAATTAATATTAGAATTACAATCTAAATAAGTATTCACTAAATATCCTAGACCAAAATCAACATCATTATTAAAATCCTAAATATAAACAAACTCAAAATTAAATCGACAAAGGAGTTTGAAAATCGAATATTCTTTGCACAAGAAGTTTGCATCGAGTATTTTATGCGCAAGGAGGTTGTATAGCATTGAGTTGAAGTAAGAATATGTATTGGTGTGTTCTAAATTCAAACACCAAAACAGTGATTAAAAGTGCTTTTTATTCACTGTTTTCAGTGAATAAAATAAGCTTTTTAGAGGGGGAATGGTATAAAGATATTGTTGACCCAAAGAAATTTGTATAATTGTCAAAAAAAAATTGACTGAAGAATTTTTTAAAGGGAAGGTGCGACATTTTTTTTACCTCCTCCATCGATTAAGCTTAGAGCTCGTTGAGTTGATACATACTGTAGTTTTGTTTTAAAAAGTATTGGAAAATAAAGGAATGAGAAGCCACCTAAGTCAGTTTTTTTTACAAAATTTAGTTCCGAACAATTTTTTAACTTCCCATTGACCTATGAACTTGAATTTTGGTGATAATGTTTATTATTACGTGCAATATATTGATAAATCTGATTTTTTCTTTGAAATTCCCTAATTTTTCCTATTACACCCAACTTGATTTTGCGGTTTGGTACGGAAACCAAAATGTGCAAAGTTCGATACGCACTTGGCCGGTATTTTTTGTTCCCCTATTTATATTTTTGATATTTATTAGTATTGTATGTATTTATTTTATGTTATTAAGGGCCTACATCCCCTTTAGTGCCGTAAAACGGTAACTTTCTAAAGCATACTCCTTAGTAACGGCTAAGTTAAAAGGCTTGAAAAAAAAATATATTAATTTCATGTACAAATAGTTTTACTTTAATAAAATAATTAGCAACACGATATTTTTCGCAACTTTTGAATACTCCTCTAAAACGTCTTGGACATATATAAAAAAAAAAAAAATTGCATAGAAAAATTGGTGGCTGGAATTACTTCATAACTAACATAGCATATGTAAATCAAATAATATTTTGCAAACAAAATTGTTCAAAAGGAGGTTTAATATTGATATTTTGGCCTCGAGCGGGCGCACAGCCAGTACTTCGTTTACATTGGGGCGAATATATCGCCTTAATTCTTAATATTATTATTTATGATATTTTGTATACTGGCCTGACAGCCCATATCCATCTCCCCTCGTTTATCCAGAGGTGGTTTGTAAGATCTTGCCCCCGTGCGATGAGATCGCCCTTTGTACACTTGTTTTTATAATTTTTTGTCCTGCACCCTACTTGCGTAACTTCAAAGGAAGCGCGTGCATGTATTTTTTTGCATTCATTGCTATATATGTTTAACTGTTGTTAAACTTATAATGTGGTGTACAATGAAGTGTATATGTAATAAATTAATATTATAATCTGTTTAAATAAGTTTTGAGACAAAGATACCAGGATGCGAGATGCACGGGACCGATCAATGTGGCGATGCTTGGGGGAGGCCTATGTCTAGAAGTGGACGTATTTCAGATGATATAATGATGATGATGATAAAGATACCTCAATTCAAATGTTGAGTCATAACTGACAGACACTGCAGTCAAACTGATGCATAGTTGTAAGTAGCTACGTCTAGATATACATGAAAATATGTTTTCCGCGTTGAATATACGGCATTTGCGACAATTAATACCGTCATTCATCATTACCATATTTGTCACTTCGCCCACTTTATTTCAGAAAACGCAAACATTAGCAGTTATTAGTTCTATTAAGGCGCAGAAGAACCAAATACGCTTTGCTTTAAAAAAAAAACAAGCCATATCTATTGAATATGTCTTGTGACAGCGGCAAAATGTATGTTAATCTTGAACATATTATGTCTGAAAATTTCGTTGCAGCCGAATCACGTTTAAGAAAAAGTTCTTTAAAACATGTTTCCAGTAAAACTGATCAACGTTCATTGGTATAATTAACAAAAATACCGTATCTTAACAGGTCGCAAAACTTGATTGCAGAATATTTTGAAGTTGCATTCATTATTTTAAAGTAATTCATATTATTATGTTTCATAAAATATCTTAATAAAAGTCATCGCTCTTCTCTTTCCATCCAGTACAACCCGACGGTGACTTCATTTCGTCGTTGCTACGGACGTTATACGGACGCATGTTGGTTTTTTTCCGCAAAATAAAAAAATATTCGATTTATTTCTCGTGATAACAATCTGTAAAAAATACAGGTGGTCTGGCGGCTTTAACTTTTTTGGAACTAATAAAATCACTAGATATATTGACAGTCTGTATTTTTTTTACTCTACTACACTACAGCTGGTCACTAGCATTTATATTTTTGCTGTATTATAAGCGACTCATGTCGTTCAGGGTTATTGGACGATTCGCACGAATTTAACTAGCCCGAAAAGTGCGAATCAACCCCTTTTAAAATGTTATTTTTTCTGTGGCGATTCGCACGAAGATAAGTCATCGGTATGCGAAACGACCACTCCAAAATTTTGTAGTAGGCAATTGGTACAGAAGTTTTAAGGGTTAAATATTGTTATTGATATGAAATGAGAGAAAAATTAATAAAAAATATCTTTATAAAAATATATACTATATGGTTTGAGGATGCATCACACATTGGGCACCCACTTGAACGGAAACTGACCACTGAAAATCAGCGCCGTACTGTGGGTCTCCCACGGCACAGCATTATGCTGAGTGAGAAGCCTTCTTGTCACAGTCACGACATGCATCTGCTTGTACTAACTCATCATCCTTATACTGTACTCAAATTTGGTATTTTATTTTAATCTTACTTTTATTTACTAACATAATTTAAGTACTTACTAGTGCTACCGCTAAGGGTTTAATTTAAGGAGAAATCAAAAAAATTGTAAGTCGTTTTTGTGGCAAATGAACACTTTTACTTTCTTTCTTTCTACTTTCTGATGAATGCAACATACGGTACCTATCGATATTTTTCGCAATTTTATTCCACAAAATTAAATGGCACCTACGGATCAGTAGGTACTTACTAGTATTGGGACGTTTTTTTAGGACATCAAAATCAAAGATTCGATTAAATTCAGTAGAGAGTTTAATAACATGATGAAAATATAACTTTTTTAAGTAGATATTGACATTATAAGCATTTATACCCAAACTACCAGGAGGCCAGAATCATGAAGAAGTCTTAATATTTGCGGGGTTGGAATCATTACCGGTAAAGAATAACTTCTATTTCCAGGAGGCAAACCACCAGGAGGCCAGAATTATGAAGAATTATTTGCGGGGCTAGAATCATAAACGGAGATCTTCTCAATCGAAAATCGTCCGGTACTCTTTTTACCGCTCATAATTCCAGCCAAGCTTCCTCATGATTATAATCTCCTGGTACTTAAGTTAGTCTTTGCCGATACCGGAATGAGCTGATAGCGTATAGAGCTTTCTCTTTCATTTTTTTAGTAGCAAATATTTTTGTCTCCCTCTTATTGTTTTGTTACCTGTTTATTATACAACGTTTTAAGTGGTAATAACTTATTTATTACAATGTTTTCCTAGTTTCTAGTAAAATATCTATTAACTATTAACAATTCTTAATACTATTTCCGAGACGGGTGAGCACGACTGTATTTTTTCTTTTCTGTTCTCTAAAATAGAGTTTGTGCCAATTGCCTACTACATGATTTTGGAGTACTCGATTCGCACACTGATAAATTCAATTCGGGAGAATCGCCAAAAAAAAAAAAATTGTGGTCGATTCGCACGTTTCGGGCGAGTTAAATTTGTGCGAATTTACAAATAACACGTTGGTCAGTTTACTTACTTATGACATAACTGATAGGTATTTAAGACTCTTTGGAAATACAACAAATTCTAACTCCGTTTGAATTAAAAAATATTTAAAATATGGATGAGATCGAATATGATTACAATCTTCTTCGTTTCTTTAAATACAATTGAAAAAATCACAGAACATAGAATGGTCATACCCATTGCTGTCAGTGCCTCAAGATGACAGAACTAATAAAAGTCTAACCTAACCTAACGTGAATTTTTGACTGGCGTGACGGGTCGTCAGAAGCCTGAAAGTCTACGGCTAGCTTAGCGAAGGGCTACTGTGTTACCCAGTAGGTACCTGGGATGTCAGGTTAGGTAGTCACTAATTATGTAAAATACCGGCATTGAGCTGGATCTGGTTTGACTGCAAGCTGATCCTAACATTATTAGGAAAATTCCAAGCAAATTATGCCAAACTTAGATATGACTGTAGAAATATATTTTATGGACTGGATAGCGAACATTTTCTTTTATCATAATTTTTGTAATAAATATATAACAAACAATTGTAATAAATCAATTCTTCCGTTACCCTAGTGATACGCTTACCAACACATACAGCCAGCGTTTAAAATTTATACAGATAGATAAAGTTTAAACGACCGTATTTTTTGAGCCCCGTCTATTTGTTTTTAAACTCTAGTATACAGAAAAAATGGCACCACGTGACCATAGACCATATATAGACCATAGTTCTGCTGTATATCAAAACCCAGTAAGTGGCTTGAAACTATTATATTCCAGGTTAGTGCATAAATATATTATGATTTGAAGTAAACTATGGAAAGTCATCTTGTGCTATGTGAGTAAATTAAATAAAAATATTTCAAGAGAGCATTAAACAAGGATTAGGTATACATACATAAAACACATGAGTGCAAATTATATTAATTGTGTCCAAAACTCTATAGGATATTTTAAATATTCCTCAACAAGACCATTCAAAACCTAATAATAAGATTTATTTATTAAAGCACCAAATCTCAATTAATATTTAAAGTTGGTTAAAATTACACAGTCCATTTCAGGATACTGAAACTCATTAAAATAATATAAATAAGATTATAAAGGTATAAAACTAATATAAAAAAATCACTGCATTTGTTGCCATCAGAGCATTACTGTGTTCTTATAATTATGGGGCAGTCGTATAGTACCAGACATAATTTTAATATTCCTGTTTTTACTTCTTGATGGCTCAACTATCGCTCTGTTTCTTTTGAACCCTGATTTTTTCCCACCCTGTATATTAAAATTAAGCCGTATGTTTGCAATTAGAACATGCGCGGTAATGTTTTTGTTAAAACCATCGGTAAAGTCCGATTATGATGTGGGCCTCTTTGGTAAGCCTCGTGCATTTAATTTTGCAATATCAATGGCAGTTGGCTTGGCTATCCTCAGATGACTGATTGTCAACTGTTTGTGCTCAGCACCTTAAAGTGTCGTTTAGTTTTGTTGTTTTCTGGCTTAATTTGAGACCGAAAATAATCCTCCTGTTATAACCTTCTTTTATACTATTGCATAGATTATGATGTTAACAATAACAGTAACAAACACAGTAACAAAGACAAATAAAAAAAAATTGCAATTATATTAAATTTTGAATTTCATCTCGAAGTTTACAAAAAAAATATCACAAATACTCGTATGGATATACAGTTTCTCTCAATGTCATTCAAATTACGAAACACAACCAAGTAACATCTGAGAATGAATGTCGTGACTGTGTTCTGCTGTGCAGACCTACACGTTTTTAAGTCTATTTACATTTTAATAAATACTTTACAAAACATACCTTTATATCTTTTGATTTTGTATCAACTCATGTCTCATTTTTATGTATTCGTTGTTACTGTTAACACCTGAAAAGCATACTTTTAGTTATCTCTGATTGTTTTAATATTCCATAACTTATTTATATCGCTAATTTCTAAAATCTTGTAATTTTTTATACTCTGACATGTTTATCTTAATTGACATCTGTCTCTCCAATTTATTTTTCTTAAGCCATAGACATAATATACCATGGACTAGACCTTCCTTAAGCTAGTTGTACATTATAATAAGGGCAGCGTAGACTGCCACCTCTGTAAACCGTTTTTATTCGTTCTGGTCATATAATTGATATTTTGAATTTGAAATTCGGAACAGATGACACAGAACGAAAGAAAAACGGGCGTCGGATTTCAGTTTGGTTTTGACTGCGAAATTGGAAACATATTTAAGCATTAAATTACAAAGTTTATACTTATCCACTATGCACATTTAAAATGTATTGAATTCAGTACGCGAATGAGTGTCATACATCCCTGAAGACTTCTATTAAATAACAATTTATACTCTGAAGTGAACTTTTACTGTTTTACAATGGGACGTGCCAGACTGGCATTTGGAATTGGCATGAGCTGCTGCAGACAGGTCCTTAACGGCGCATCGTTTTGCGCGAGCGCCCTCATCTCTCCTGGTTACCTGCCTTACTACCTACCTAACCGACGTGGTGCAAGAGCCGCAGCTACAGCGCGCCCGGCAGCAGTACACGCAGGTTGCGCACGCTGAAGAGGAGCGCCCACAACTCGCGGTAGCGTTCTTCCAGCGTCCACATCGCACTCCATCAGCCGTCCCACCGCATCATGTCAACCTTTTTCTTATTTTACCTTTTCCTATTTTTTTTTATCTATTATTTTAATAACGTAGCTTATGTTTAGCTCATCTGAGCTAAACGTAACGTTACAATGTTCACTCCCAAAACAATAGACAGCACTGAGAAATAGATACAGAATATCGGTCCGGATGCCTGAGAATATGCCGCCGGATTCGGGATGTTCGTGGCTATCTTTAATCTTCGATACATTGGTCAAGTATCTAGTGTCTTGTTGAATGTCTGACGCTCTACGTATCCGTGTCACGTCGGCAGATAGCCGAGGAGTCTGTGTCACGTTGGTAGCAAGCCGGGGAGATTGTATTCAGCATTTCATTTCTGTCTACGTTTTCAGGCCACGATGCTCCTCGTCTACAATCTGCATTGTTTGTTTTGAGTGCTAGATTGTTTAGCTGCTGCATTTTTGCTTTTGTCTTAAATGGTACAGATTATTTTAAATGATGTGCTTTTTTATCTCTGCATTTGTTTTCATTTGAATTTCAGACTTAATTAAATCAATGAAAAGGTTAACTTTTTGAAAGCACTACATTATTACTTCGGCATCAGAATGAGAGGACAATAAAGAAAAAATAATCTATATGCATCCAAAAAATTCTTTTATAAAATAACGCTCAATAATTTTAAAGCAATATTATGTACGCTATCGATTCAGGATTAAGTTAATCGCTCACAGTTCCTATGGCAGTTTATTCAGAATGCTTGGAAGAGCATACATCCAGAGCCTTTTACCGTATTCATTATTTTCTTTCGGCAGTTTATACAGAGGCATGTATGACAGGTTACGAACAAAATTAGGTATACTTATTTTCTGTTACTTACTCATATTGTGTTCACAGTAATCAGAGGCAACAGCACATTTCACTTTATCAAAAACATTTAAGACTACAATATTAGGATAACATATCATAATCGGGTTTATATTTGAGTTTAATATTATATGGTACCACTATCTTTAAAATCCTGTTTGTATATTATATATTTTTGAAGGCAAGTTTTCCATAACTGGTTCTACCATAATTGATAACAGCGTCGGCCAAAGCCATATACAAAAATCTCAAGGTCCTTTGGCAATTTGTGCTTCAATATGCGCAATTTTGACATGATAATTCTAAGCTTACCTACGTGGTGCACATGTAGGTCCCAGTTAAATTTATGAACGATATTAAGACCTAGATAGGTATATAATATGTTTTTTAAAGATAAGGGGATTCGTTAAAAGCCTCTTAGCCATTGCCACCAACCACAACCCACTAAAGCTTGGATATCATCTGCATCAGAAACTTACATAGTTTGCATCAACTATAGCACTACACACATCATACAGAGCATAGTACCCAATACATAGTCTATTCCACATTTACATAGCACACTGCGTACGCACGAGATCGATCTTATAATTGCCCGGTTGACATTGTGATACTCAGTTGTTGCAGCGTTCGAATAAGGTCAGTAGGTGACAACAGTGCCAATTTCTTTGACATGTTTTTGTATTGGATTGATGGGCATAGAGCATGCGTTTTCAAGAGCATTGGGTGTGAAGAAACTATAAGTATAACCTATACATTGGAGTACCCTAGATCCCATAGACTTGCACTTTTCAGGACCTAATTAACGCTATCAGCTCTATAATTAACGAGTTTAACGATTCGAGGAGACTCAGAAAAACTTTTTACAAAACAATACTAACGATTTCCAAATAAATGGACAAAATCAGTTTTTATAAAAAATATTTATTACAAAAAAATACTACTGACTTCCAAGTAAAAAAACTACAAAGTGAAAAATAACTTAATTTTTGGGAGTCGGTAGGAGACCAATTTATTGCGTTATGGACACCGACTTCCAAAAATAAAGTTATTTGTTCACTTTGTAGTTTTTTTATTTGGAAGTTGGTAGTATTTTATTGTAAAAAGTTTTTTTTATTTTTCACTTTTTATTTGTACCTGCCGAATAGGTAATTTGTTTAGTAAGTACCTATAACGCGAGAATAGATTACGCGAATATCATGAAACATGAACATAACCGGTGAAATGAGAGATTTCCGTACCCCTTAAGAGCGTACTGGCGTGATGTTATATTATGAAATGGTATATAAGGAATAATAATAATCAGGTTTATAAGTATAGATAAAAGCCCACGAAGTCTATTTAATTACAAACTATTTGTAACAACTATTCAAATAAATGGTATATACAATAAACAGACATGCGATTGCATACATAAAAATACATACATAATGTCGAACATAGAACCTCCTCCTTTATGGGAAGTCGGTTAAAATGAGGAAGATAAAAGTTTAATAACTTAAATAAATTATTAACGTAAAAACACGTTTATATGCCCGAAGGGTTAGAAGAAGGCATTTCGCCACTTATGTAGTTCCATGTAATAGGGGACGATTAATGATTAAGTATCAAAAAGTTATGATGGTAGAATATCAGGCATATATGCGAATTTTCATCCTAATTTAATAATGGTCAATTTATTATACAGCCGAGGTATAGGCTGCCGTCTACTTCGGAAGTAAAAAGTCCTGTATGTGCAAACTCCTAGCCGAACATTCACATTTTTATTTATTTTGCTTATTGATTTGATATTTACATATAATGCAAGTTAATAGTACAATGGTTCGATTATAAGCCTAGTGCCTTCTCTGTATGAGAAGAAGCTTTTATCCTGCACTGGGACAATTATTTGCTGGTATTATTATTATATTTATTATTAATTAATTAGTGTTATTTATTAATACGTTGTAATTAACGAAATGCAAGCATGCTTCTATGATAACAGGAATTAATGTTTTTATTATTTTTTTCAACAGCACTCAACAAGTTATCTCAAGTAGAGGTCTTAAGTATAATTACAAAATAATAAGGCCATCAGTATCAGTCACAATATTCCCTGAGCTAGTTGGTACTGTATTACAGTGGGGTATTAAATATGTTGATTGCTATACTTTTCGAACGTCGATGAACGGTTCAATCGCAACTAACCCGATTTTTTATGCGTTTAACTTTAATCAAGATAACGAATCTCAAATTCACATGAGTCGGGATTATACGGGATTAGAGTAAAAACGAGTCATTTTAGTGATTGCTATAATTAAACACTATCCTACTCTGCCAATAAGTGTTACATAGCAATCAGTCACATAATTGCAAAGATAATATTAAAAAATCTATCTTCGACAACTTGCTATTCAAATTGCTCAGGCGTTTTGACACACAGAGAGACGAACAGAATTGCAGCATAATATAATCTGAGGTTAACGGAGAGAAAAAAATCAGAATTGCCAATTCCAAGATTTTGACTTTTTGCCAAACGTTATCGCTGACAGAATGTCACTTTGTCAAGGCCATCTTTATTCTAGAGGAAGGATCCCAGACTCCCCATATGTTTTAAGCTTCTTCCTTCACATAATACGTGAGATAGATTAGCGTTAGTATGTACTTTGAACGTAAGCATACCTTACATGGCTCGACGGCCAATTTTTCCTCGTGCTGAGGGTACGCAAATACATGACTCACCTTGCAATCTTAAAGCAGGTCAATCAAGATGCTACTGTGTGTGCTAAGCGTTGTTATTTTGTACCATGAGCTTCTCTAATAGCCATTATAGGGAAGTGGTACTTACTGAGACATTTTATGTTAAGGGCCTTTGATTTTGAAAATTTAGCGCAACACCAATCAATTCTCTATTCCTACTTCCTGTTGCCGTAATCACGTAAAGTACCCTCGCTATAATGGTTTTATTTTCTAGTTTACATTAAATCAAATGCACTCTAAATATTCTGTCTTTCTTTTTCGTGTGAAGATGTGGCCACCTCTTGTGTCAGAGTTAATTAAGCCGCCTCTGGGAACCCCGCAGGCCTCTGACTTGGCTACGTGTGTGTACATAAATAAATAAATAACTATGTAAGTCCAGGTTTCCTCACGATGTTTTCCATCACCGTTGCCTGTGATGTCCAAGATAAACTAAGAAAATACATAACAACTATGAAAATAATGTCTTGTAGGTGTAAACTTCTATAGGTGTTTCAATAAAATAATAAATTGACCTTACGATGGGGTAAAACCTATAACTGTGCTGAACATACCCTTTCTCTCCCTTTAGTTGACCGTATATTGACTAGAAGTTGTTGGTGAAGTAGATAATCAAGGTGGAATGTGAGTGTACTATAGTTGCATGAATTATATATTTGATGTTATGTGTTAACTAATTGGTCACATTGCCAGAAAGTATGGACACTAGAACAGCTGATGGTTCCTAGCGGTCCCAGTCATATAAGATGGTCAGATCAAGTTCGCGAATCGTCAAACACAAAACTGCACGATTCTCTCCCTGACACAAATTCAGATATAGATGGCGCAAATTTGTGAAGGAAAAGTTTTTTCAACGACGACGCGACGAACGTCGGCGGAATCTCGACCCTCAGCTATGAGGAACCCGACGCAAGGAGGAGGTTATGTATGTGGCTTTTTTAAGTTTTACGGCTAACAGAAGATGGTTCTTGGCGTAAGTTCCAGTAAATATTGTTGGCTAGCGGCAGGATTCACTGCATGCTCGTGTACTTTAAGTTTCTGTGTGCTTTTATTACCTCTTTTCGTTTTGTCCACAGGTTCTTTTGAAACCTGACCAGTTACCGCTGGTGTCTAATATAGAACCATAGTGTGACCATCCTCAACATATAACGTGGCTCCCGGATTTAGAATTCAGTGTCCCTTCTGTGCCTCACAAGAAAAGCAAGTCCCTCGTCGTGTGCTATCAAGTCTTTTACAAGTAAGTGCCAAGTAAGACAGATAAATATTAGGTCTTCTCTAATCTATTTTGGGGGTGTAACAACACACGGCACAAACTAGGTACTACGAGATATCAATCAATTTGTCTAGTCCATTCCAACCATATTAGGGTTGGTTGATAGTTCAACCGGCTATCGGATTCCTGAAAACCATAATATTGTGTGACTAATACTGAAAAATATTACTTATTAATAATAATAAGTTTATTTTTCAAATTTGTTAACAAAAGTTATAAGTACAATAATATTGCAAAGAGATTTATTATTATATTATTATACAAAGAGCAGCGGTAGCCCAGTGGTAACGGCCCCGACTTCACGTGTCGTAGGTCGTGGTTTCTAACCTAGGCAGGCGCTTTACTTTAAGTAAATTATTTCAAACTCATTGCTCTAAAAACGGTGAAATGATTTCGTGAGAAAACCGGCATGTCCTAGAACCAAAAATTCGAAGACGAGTGACATTCACCAACACGCACGTGACCCGCGAGGTGGATTAAGGCCCATTTCCTTTCTCATAGATTGGATGCCTGTATCCCAGTAGTGGCGAGATTAAAAGACTGATGATGATGCCAAGAATAAAAGATATAAGAGTACACTTTGTTTGGCAAGAGCGTACTTTGGAACTCTTAGTCGAATACCTAGAGACGGAAGAACCATGCTACGTCTGGACGTTCACATATTAATTCCATTTGTGGCAATCATTAAAGATAACGCTATACAAACACGTGCAGCTCAGTAACAAGAGCGGCAGTTACCCGGCTGTACTGATGTTAATGTGATCATAACAATATAATATTACGATATCATCGCCCGTTTGTTCTTGAATCCATACCATCACAACTGTCATTGCAATGGCGTCGTGACGTGCCCGTATTGATGCGATTGCACAGTTCCTACTGCATTGCGTTATTAAAAATAATGCAGCTTTGTTTATGTTATAAATTAACAGCTTCGTATACAAACTAAAGTAACTAAGGAATAAGCAAGAAAGGACGTGTGATAAAAAATATGAAAAGGATTAAGGAAAAAAAGTTAAGGATTTTGGCGAAAAGCCATAGAAAGATTATCAGCAACTTCCACACAAAACACGGCAAGGAAAGAAAGATTCGACAAAAATGCAAAATAGTGCTTAGAGTTTGGTTAATACCACGACTCGAATAATACACAAATTTGCAACACCCAGCTGACAAGTGTTAAACATCGAATGGTATGAACAATAAGGAAAGAGAACGGCGCGATAAACCAGAAAAAAAAACAAAAACAGCTGGGCTAGCAAGAATAAAAAAAAATATAGATTACTAGCATACAGCCTTGTAAGCCAAGTTTACCTTTGTACTCGATGCGCTATTCATCGGTTTGTGGGGGGTTACCGTAAGCGACACGCTTTGCAGGCGGGTTGGCGATCGCAGTTTGTTATGAAGTGCACAGAGAACGCTGCTGCCCATTCTCTGGTATGTCTCTTAGTCGCCTCTTACGTCAAACATGGGCAGATATGGGATGGTGAGATTCTTAACGTCCGACACCATACAGAGAACACAAAGAAAAACTTAGGAATTAAATTTTGACTAAATTTGAAAGTATTACGCTGAACACTGGAAACACTGGTAACCTGGACTTTCATAGTTAATGTAAGTCTGAAATAGCCAAGTCAGAGGCCTGTCGGGTGACCTGTAACACAGGTTTTAACTAAACCTTCATCGGGCACCAGCTCTAACAATATGAATTTATACATTTAAAACTGATAAGTGCAAAACCATTGTGACTAGACTTCAACCACTGAGCTAGACTTCATAACAGTTCAAATAGCCCGTTTGAACACCTTCGGCATAGATTCCTTTAATCTGTGTGTTTGTCCGATAGATTGTTGATCGCGATTTGTTGTGACAGCATTATGTAACTGTCGGTTTCTTGAAATTTGCACCTTATTTCTAAATTAATTTACAGGTGCTATATTTTAATCGTGGGTTTATTGTGATCTAAAATAATAATATGAATTTTTGATAATTGAAAAATAGACCACTATTTACCAAACAATATTCATTGAAAATTAACGGATAACAATATAAATTGAATATCCAACTGGGTTAGTACACTATAGGTAGTTGAGTTTAGCATTAAACTGACAAATTTCAATACGATATCTCCTAGTTTAAGAAAAATTGCCATACATTGCTGTCCTCTAATAGCAACATCTACCGGCACGTCTGGGAACTCCTGTTATTCAGGGGAGCTCCGAGTAGCCGTGTTGGGGAACGCTTTCCCTCCATTTTCCTCACATTTAAACATGACAACATAGATGGCTATGCTTTGTGGCAAAAAAGCATTTTTGCATCAAAGTATGCAAAACTTTAAGCAAGTTTGTAACTAATATAATGCTAAATTTATCAAGAGGTAACATTGGTTATAATTTATTTAAAAAAAACTTTTTTACAAAGAAATACAACCGACTTCCAAAAAAAAACACTACAAAGTGATAAATAACTTAAATTGAATTAAAAATTAAAATTGAAGTCGGTGTTCCTGTTTTCCTTCCTCGTTTTTGACACCGCTTTCCAAAGTTAAAGTTATTTTTCATTTTGTAGTGTTTTTTTTGGAAGTCGGTTGTATTTTTTTGTTAATAAGTTTTTTATTTTCACTTTTTTGTGGTACAAAATGAACAAGTACTGTAGTAATTAAGGTACCTATAATTCCCACAGATGCCAGAATAGATAACACGAATAACATGTAACTTGAACATAACCAGTCGAATGAGAGTGTACCAGGGTGAACTATACAATTATTATTTTTTTTAACCTTAGACATCTGCGTACCCGTTTAGAGCATACTGGCGTAATGGAATGTTATGAAATGATGTAAATATTATACAGACATGTGATTGTAGTAATCCTGGGAGTTTTGTAGTCATTTATTGAAGATTTCTGTTTTATCTCCGAAGTTCTTCATTAGATCTTTACCAAATTTAAATGGGATCATTTCGAAATAAATTACTTTGGAACAAAAAAAAAAATTGCTAATCCGTTTATTATGACGGATTTATAAATAATAATAAAAAAAGTTAGGCGTTAAAAAATAAACTTTTTAACAAAAAAATCAAACCGACTTCCAAAACAAAACACTACAAAGCGAAAAATTACCTATTGTTTTCCGATTATCGTCGATTTTTTTATTTTCGGTAGGTACCTCCAAATACCACGAAAATTATTTACAAACAAAGTAAATCAAATACGACTAGGATCCATTGTTTTATTTCGGAGTTCCAGTGTCTACCTTCCGGCTTCATCATCAGATCAGTTCGATGTTACCATTTTCATCAGAACCATCTATTTATGAGTATTTGCTTCATCATAGTCGGTTAGCTATTCGATATATCTTATACCCGTGACATACTTAGCATTAAGAAGTTCCAGTGGCCATCTGTGGTCTTCTTCATCAGTTCCATTTCGCCAAATGACACTTTCTGAGTGTAAATAAATATGCATTATTGATAAAATACCAAAATCGCTATGTGTATGCCTATAATATTTGAGGAGTTCCCTCAATTTCTCTAGGATTCCATCATCAGATCCTGGTTTTCTATAAAATATAAATATATATATACGGTCGAATTGAGAAACCTCTTCCTTTTTGGGCAGTCGATTAAAAAAATCTAGGGTCATAATAAGTTGGAGTTACATGGATTAAACATTAAAACATTTCATTTAAAACTCATTAGTAGAGTAGATAATTAAATTACATCACTCAGTATTTTGGTGCGATTGTCGTATTTTTTTGTCCGCGATAGACATAAAAATAAAATTAGCCTTTCTTGCTGTTTTATCATATTTTTCAATACAATATTTTATTTATTCCTGACGGTCAGTTTTTCCAACAACAGCTTGTCCTTCGACAAAGGCCTTCTCCAAAGACTTCCACCTATCTCTGTCTCTCGTAATTCTGATCCATTCTAGACCTACAAATCTTAGGTCATCGTCCCAACGTTTCATTTGTCGACCTTTACTTTTTTTGCCATCCCTTGGTTCATCACTCTGTTATTGTTTTAGTTTTAGTCCATTTCTCCGTTTGCTCTCTCAAAAATTATTGCACGTTTTATAAATTAATTTCAAATATTCACTTATTAAATTATTAACGAAATGGCCCAGTTTAGCATTCTTATTATAGTTTTTTTTTTCAAAAAAAACAAGCCGTTTCTAGACGTGATTTTAATCTTAAAATCAGTTAAAGTTTATATCTGCCCCTTAAATATATAATATTATCTAAATTGATGCAGATTGTTAGCAATATCAAATCGAACTTAGAGTTGATTGTAGAATGAAGTGTTGAGCCCTAATAAACTTGATGGCGGTTTTAATTCTAAACTTTATACAATTTTAAGAGTGACAGTTTATAAAATTTTAAGAATAGTTCAGATATGAATATCTCCCTAAAGTACTTAAGCGTCATAAAACTCATATACCATATTTTTAATATAAATATATTGTGTTTTTAATAATTTTATAGGCAAATTTATTGTGATTCATCGTCTCCGTATTCGTATCGCTGTCTACATCGTCTGGAATTAAAAGCTTGAAAACCATGAATGCACGTAGTTTGCTTCTAAGTAGTATTCAAAATAGCATGTTTAATAATTCCAGACTTTAATAGAAAAGTTGCTGTACAGCTGCAGTGGGATTGACAAAATTTATGTCCTAGTACGTGATAAGTGTGGCAAGCAGACGACTGAACGACTCGTGCATATTACTAGCACGTCAGTAAGTATGGGTTTTAAAAGTGTATTTAATATATTATTACAAAGCTTCAAAATACGGGACTGTTTTCCGGGTTTCAATTTTGTCGAGTATGCTTGATTAAACTTGAGCAAGTGTGGTGGTAATAGATCTAAATTCAGGGTCAACACGTACGTCATTTCATTAACATCAGATTTGTGTTTGACAAATGTTTAAAAATATAAAACTCGCATTTTAATCCACAAATAATCAAAAATTGTTCATAAAATATACCGAAACAATAAACCAGCACAAGTGTTATCTCAGAGCTATATTCAAGATAAAATTTCTGTAGTGAAAAACCACATATTCAGTGATACAACGACAACATAAAAAAACAACTATTCGTAAAAAAAACTCAGTACCACGTTATCAGTGCGAATAAAATATGTTTAATAATAAGTGAATATAATTAATTAAATGAAATACTAAAAGTAAACATAATAAAAACATAATTTTATTTGTTACGGTTGCAGCAAAACATTTCAAAACTGATTGTAAAGGCGACATATCGACTTTATAGGATATATATATATATACGGACTTTATAGCCGACATTGTGACGCGGTATCAACAATGGTCTGTTGTGGCTAGAGTCGCAAGTGCAAATCTAAGCGACAACGAGTTCTTTTTGAGAATTCAAGTACCCGTAACTTGAAAAATGACATCCAGTTCAAATAAGATAGTAACCTTATTTGAACTGGATGTCATTTTTCGTTCAACTCGACCGATACTGACAGAGTTTTCTAGCTCTAGAAACTTTGCGTCAAAGTAATGAAGAAGGCATGGTTCTCGGATAGCTGTAAAACTCTCTTTCAAAAATGTTAAATTCTTCCTCTGCCCTGTATTTTTAGAAGAGCTATCTTCATTATACAAAGAAGCACATGCATTACTTAAAGCTATATAAGAAGCTATATAAAAATGTGTTAAATATATGCAAGTATATTAAAATTATAATAATTTACCAAAAGAATTTAAATTTTTACAGGGTTATGTACCTACTTAAAACAAAATTGGCAGAGTGGCTACTAAATTGTAGTTTCTATAGCGTTAGGGAATTTATAGAATATATAAATACTATAGTTGTTTAATGAATGAATAATAATATCAGTATTATGTGTGTCATTGACCAAGTGATTAATCAGTGCACTATGCAAAATGCCCGGGCATTATGAATCAAGTCAACTCAAATCGGGCAATGTAATGAATACTGTTTTAAACTTAATTATTTATCACATTGTCTGGTCATTATGAATATTGCTACGTAACGGTTGGGTAATTTGATAATTATGGTATAATAATTAGTCCAAAAGCGAGCGAAGCGAGCTCGGGAGCTAAGGGCACCCCGACACGGATAGATAAGGTTTGAAGGGGATAGCGGGAGCTGTAGTGAGCGAAGAAAGCGAGCGAAGTTAGCTTTCGTCATCTCCTTCATGTTAGATTACTTTATACCATGCAGACAGAAATAGGAGACCCGCACAGCGGGGCTCCGTCAACTTTGTGGCTTAAATAGTAATCGTACTTACCTATTCTATATTATAATCAGTGTCAACATTAAAATAATTAAAAAAAAACACATATTTCGACTACCCGGCCCAATAAGTGATGGGCATTATTCAGAAAGCCAGTTCAAATTAATTATTTCAATAGTTTTCAGCATACTGCCTACTCACTCATCTTTTAACTGTCTTGGCTTTATGAATAATGCCGTATTAATCACATGGTCCTTATCATATACAAATATTTAAATTTTAGTTTTGACATCCGAATTTATTTCATTGACATTTCTAACATTTCTGGCATTTTTTTAAAATAAATTTTCAGTGGGTTGATGATAATTTTACTTTTACTTGTGGACAATTGTAATTTAATTTATTGGAATGCATGAATGTTGTTATGGTTTCTTTCTAATTTAATGTTTACAAATTTTAAATTATTTGTACGCTTGCTTGCAGGCAGAATAACGTCACGTTTAGGTTTTAACATCTTTCCTTCAAAACGATGTATTTCTGGCAAAAAAAAATTTTGATTTGATTCAATTTAGAATAAAATAAATGTAAATAATTAAGTAATCGTCAAGTATATTGCGAATATAATTAGGGGTTGCCGACGATTTGAAGTACAATAAAAAAGTGAATATTTAATTTTTGTTAGTTTCTGGTTATTTCTGATAATTACTCTTTAAATATCAAATAAATGTTTTACGGCTTTCGAATGATTTAAAGGAAGTAGAGAGGAGGAGCTTAAAAAAATTACGGTCATCAGTAGAAACATTACCCGCGAATGCCTTGGGTTGTCGGACGTAGTCTTAAAAATATTGGAGGACGAGGTTTGTATTCTTATTAGGTACTTTTGCTGATGAATATTTTTGTTATGTTTTCCGTAGAATCTGACTGTCAAAAATATAATTCGAAAAGATTTTACTGTAAGTAGTTGATAGAAAAGATTAAAATTTTGGAGCAAGAGAAGAAGAAAAATAATTTTATAATATCTGGCATACAGGAACAGCAACACGAAACAACAATAAATATTATAGAAGTAGTTGAAGACCTTATCGAATCGAACTTGGGAATTAAAGTTAACCCACAGGAAATAAACAAAACATATAGACTGGGAAAGAAAACTCAGAACAAAACTCGTCCAATCTTGGTAAGCCTAACAACAAACTGGAGGAAAAATGAAATACTTAAAAACAAAAAGAAACTGCCCAAGGGTATATACATCCAAGAAGATTTTCCAAAACAGGTCTTGGAAACTCGAAAGAACCTACAGTCGCAGCTGACAGAGGAAAGAGAAAGAGGTCGCATCGCTTACATTAAATACGACAAACTAGTAGTGAAAGACGGTATCAATCGTGATAAACGGAAGCGTGAAGATTCAGTCTCCCCAACAGCTCAAAACGACTTCATTAAGATAAAGGAAAATGCAGTAGATATACCTAAAATTCCTAAAAAACCAAACACAAGAAATATGCTCGACTACTTTTCAAAACCGACTCAGGAATAACAATTAAATTCCCTCTCTTCTCATTCTCCAAGCCGGCTGGTCCCCGTGGAGAATTACGACCAAAACCCCCCAAACAAAATACCTAAAAAACAGGCAACATCAAGCCACTTATGTGTTGCGAGTTTAAACGTTAGAACCTTACTTTCAGAGACAAGGATTACAGAGCTGAATCATGCTACTGAGAAATTACTATGGGATGTTATTGGGTTATGTGAAACAAGACGAAGTGAAGAAAGTATAGAAGAATACCCTGATTTCATATTTTACAATAGTAAGGCAACAAAAGGGAGATGTGGTGTAGGATTTATTATAAAAAAGTACCTAAAAAAGAACATAATTGGTTTTAAATGCCATTCAGATAGAATTGCGACCCTAGAGTTAGATATGTCCGATAATAACGCATGGTCTATAGTACAAGTATATGCACCAACCGAATTGTGTGACGAAGATGAGTTGAGCGAGTTCTACAGAACCTTAGAAACCACTATAGAGACCTTAAACGCAAGAAACCTCATTATAATGGGTGATTTCAATGCCCAAATAGGGACAGCACAACAAGGCGAGGAAACTGTATTTGGCAGATACTCACAAGGCAAAAGGTCAAAGCATGGCCAGAGGTTGATAGAGTTTGCTCATGAAAAAAACATAAAATTCGTAAATACCATGTTTAAAACAAAAGAAAGCAAAAAATGGACATGGGTATCGCCGAATGGAAAGTATCATAATGAAATCGATTTCATCCTAACAAACAAAGGTTCAGAAATTTTTGCTTTCGACATAATTAAAAACCTTAATTTTAACACAGACCACAGAATGATAAGGTGCAAAATAAAATTGGATAACACTAGAAAACGAAGCTACAAATCTATTAACACACATTGTACAAGAAACTTGCCAACACTAGCAAGAGAAGACGGTATGCACTGGGAAAAAGAATTTATCGAATTGATCAAAATATCCCCACAAGTTCAAACACAGTATGATCATTTCCTAAGAGGTATGAAACATTTACTAACGCAAATACCATGCGAAAAGAACAAACAAAAATACCCGATAAGTGCACACACACGTCAACTACTTGAAGATAGAAAACAACTATACAAAGAAAAAAGAACAAAGGAAATAAAAAGAAAAATTACGCAGATAAGTAAGGACATAAATAAAGAAATCTCCAAGAGTAGAAAAAAGCACAGGCAAAATGTTTTTGAAGAATACTTATCCAAGAAGGGAGCCATTAAAAAGGCATACAAGGATCTTCAAAGTACAACAAAATGGCCGACAAACATGATGGGCAAGAAAGGAAGGATTGTCTCAAGGAGGTCAGATATAATAGCAGAAGCGACTGACTTTTATCAGAATCTGTACTCATCACAAGAAAGATCCAGTATAACGCAGCACGTCAGAAATAAAGCCTATGTCAATGAATCGTTGCCCGAAATACTAAGATCAGAGATCAATTTTTCTATAGAAACTCAGAAAAAAGACAAAGCACCCGGAGATGACAAGATAACAAATGAGATACTGAAGGCTCTATCAGAATCCTTACAACACCCACTGGAAATCTTGTTTAATAACATTCTAGAAAGAAGAGAAACTCCAAAGCAATGGTCCGAGTCCTCAATAACTCTTCTTCACAAAAAAGGAGATAGATGTGACCTCAGTAACTACAGACCAATTAGCCTTATGACAAACTTCTATAAAATTTTCTCAAAAATACTATTAAATAGGCTCACAATTACTCTAGATGAAAATCAACCTCGCGAACAAGCTGGATTCCGCAAACACTACTCAACAACTGACCACATCCAAGTGGTAACACAAATAGTAGAGAAAGCCAAAGAATATGGCAAGACTCTATATTTATGCTTCATCGACTACACTAAGGCATTCGATTCTCTGGAACATGGTGCAATATGGAATACACTAGTAGAACAAGGAATAGACATAAAATATGTAGAGATACTCCATAGCATCTATTCAAAAAATTCAGCAAGAATAAAGTTAGAATCGGAAGGACCAACTTTTCCTATTAGAAAAGGCGTCAGGCAGGGCGACCCGCTATCACCTAAAATATTTTCGTCGGTTCTGGAGTCAATATTTAGAAACCTAGACTGGGAATGCAAAGGCGTGAAAATAGATGGCGAATATTTAAACCACTTGCGTTTTGCAGACGACATCGTTGTGTTTACAGAAGAGTCCACACAGATGGAGAACATGCTGCAAGAGCTTGCGGACGAAAGCAAGAAGGTTGGATTGACAATGAACGCTACAAAGACCAAAATTATAACAAACGGATCAGAAGTACCAATTCTAATAGATGGACAGGAAATAGAATATGTTAAGGAATACATCTATTTGGGACAATCCATTTCATTTGAAGACCAAACGGAAAAAGAAATAAATAGGAGAATAGCAATTTCATGGAAAAAATACTGGAGCTATAAAGAAATCATGAAGAACAACAAGATAAGCATGAATTTGAAAAGAAAGTTGTACGAGATAGCAATCCTTCCATGCCTTACATATGGATGCCAAACATGGTCTCTTCGGACAAAAGATGAACACAAACTCGAAGTTATGCAAAGAAAAATGGAGAGAAGCATGTTGGGTATAAAATTGTCCGACAGAATTACAAATGAAGAAATTAGGAAGAAAACCAAAATAACTGACATAGTAGAGAGAATAAGAAGTCTGAAATGGAAATGGGCGGGGCACATCTGTAGATTGGAAAACGAAAGATGGACAAAGAAAATCATTGAGTGGGTACCTAGAGATGGAAAAAGAAAACGAGGAAGGCCGCGGAAACGCTGGGAAGATATATTTAAAGAAAGATGTGGACCAGACTGGATGAGACTAGCTAGAGATAGGGAAAAATGGAGAAAGTTGGGGGAGGCCTACGCCGCAGAGGCGACTTCCATAAATAAATAATTGATTCCACGTGCATGCATACTAGTAATAATTTATATAAATATAAAAATTTATCGCAAATAACAATTAATAATATTCAATGATGATTTAATGAATACAAAATTATGTTATAGTAATACTTATTAATAATATAATAATAATCTAAGAAAATTTTGTGATAGAAAATACTCATTATTATGCTAAAATTCTCTTTATATTTATGGTAGAATAAAGGCTTTTTTATTTTATTTTATTTTAGTTGATAGAAATGATACGCTTTTAAACTAGCTAGCTGGACACGGCTACACTGTACCTGGTCTACTATGCATTGCGTACTCCTTATGCTCTTATGGCCTGGTCTGCCATGGCTATACATTTAAAACATATTTAGACAGAATAGAATTACTAAAAATCCGATTTAAGAAACTATTAATAGACAAAAATACAAAAAGCCGGTGTAAAAGTAGCAACTACGAAGAGTTATTCCTGGAGTGCAAGATACTGCCAATCTATGAGAGAGTGGTGTTGTTATAAGCCTTGTACTAGTTTTGCAGAGAGGAGTTAAAACGCATTAGAAAGATTTGTAGTACCCACTTGTAATAATTACTTTGGGCGCAAGTGTAGATTTTTTTTAATTCCAACTCATTATCTAACCTTTTTTGTGAATATTACTAATATGACTAACATTTAAAATACCTACTGAGCAATTAAGCGAAAAAAAATAGTTTTAGTTATAAATATAATAATTATATAATATTTATATTTTTTTGTATATGTGCAATTTTTTGTGAATAAGCATTTTTTATTTTATATTCATTTCATAATCAAAGTTCTTCTTTTCATTTCAGGTTTCAGTAGTTTGTCACTGAGCCGCCACAGTTGCATTCAAGCTGCCTCTCAAAGATGCCATGAGAATCAATATAGAGAATGTCATTCAATTATGTCGTCGGATGAAAAAACTGGAGGTGAGACATTTTTACTAAAAGGGTTATCGCTGTCTTTGAGATTTCTAAACGTGTTATGGTCGAAAAAGGTCATTTAATCATAGTTTTCTTTAATATTATGTTAATGGCGTGTTATTTATTTCTAAAATATATTATTCATTTGTTTATAATTTTTCTTTTTTTTAAATATCGCATAATTTACGTTAGCAATTTGTCAAACGAGCGTTAGCTGGTGCAATTGGCTAAACGAATTAAAATCAACAACGAAACGTTTCTTTCCAGAAACCGGGGTTGGTGGTCCTAAATCTCTATTAACAAAAGTTACTTATTTTACCCAGGCTTTTGTGCATGTATCTACAGCATTCACGAATGCATATCGGAAGGAAATAGATGAAGTTGTGTATCCTATGCCTATGGAGTTAGAAAGCACAAGACTTTTTGCTGAAATGTTTTCGCATAATCTGGGAATGGTCACCAAGTTTATGGGTAAGAGCTTGCAATGTACCCAACTGTCCCAGAAGGAGAGAAATGTTTTTCGAGAGAATGATTATTGTTTTGACACGCCCTGAAGCCTAAACAGCTGGATGACTTTTAACATTATGAAGTATGTATAATTATATTTATTTTTACACTAGCTGACATCCGCGGCTTCGCTCCCGTCAACTGGCTATCTATCTACCTACCCTACAAACAAACAAAGTCTTCAGCTTTATAATATTAGTGTAGATGTTTATAAAACTCCTTCGCAAATGAACAAATTTGATTGCCATGAAAAAGGTTGTAGTGAGTAAAGGATAGACATATCGCACACCTAGATAAAGAGTAGCACAACTCAAAATACCTCTTTTTTCAGGAACAGCAAAAAACGTTTTACTCGTTTTCTATTTGACCGATTTAAATGATTGTTGGATGAGGTTGTATATTATTTTACTAAGATATTAATTTGATCAATTACTTACCTTCAAATACACGTATACATTTTTAATTATTTTTTTTCGTGTTATATTAGTAATCGTGACTAAATCATTGTTCAATATTTTTATCAACTCAAATTGATTTCATATTAGTGATTTTTTTTAAATTAATCCTGTCTTAATGTGAATATATTTTTTTAAAATCTTTACATAAAGAGTAGTGTATCTAAATTATTATTTGTATAATTATTATAATAATGAAGTAAAACATTATATTTAATTAAGACACATCTTTATTTTGTATTAAGGTAACAAACAAATAAAGATAATCAAAAACACATCACTTGTTCGGAAAATAGAATGAACACCTTACATTATTCTAATTTGAGATCCATTAAACTTTGAACAGGTTAGTAAAACGTTTAACAAAGTAGACATTTTTCTTATAATTTAGGTATTAAGTTCTCTTTAATCAGTACTAGACCATTAAGTCTATAAACTACAGGAAAAGTAGTATATTTTTTTATAAATAGCACAGTCTTTGGAAGATATTTTAAGAATGACTTAGTTACAAAAACACGTACTTATTACTCAACATAACAGGCATGAGAAATGTGGGTACTAGGTACCAACAATTATCTGTTTTCACTTAACTTAAATAACCAAAAAAAACTACAACAAAAAGGTAACATTAATAAAGGCATCTAAAACACTTAACTATTCTATTATTATCAGTCTCATCGAGAGGATTAAACTTATTAGTTAAATCAGACTTTTATTTTCAACCTTTACCTAATATCTATTATAGGCATCTAAAACTATAATAGTATTGTTACAGGCTCACCGACAGAATTGTAAACTGTTTTACTTAATTAAATCAGACTTTTTAGTATTATCTATAGTTATCAAAAAACATAAAAACATAAGTATTCAGATTTTCTTCCAAACAATACCGACATACACTACATAGGTGTATGTCGGTATTGTTTGGAAGAAATTTCTTCGCGTAATTTTTATTCTATAAATCTAGTGCATTTTTGTAATAAGAATTGACGTAACTCTGTGGAATAATATTCTTATCAATTAGTTCCGTAATGTCCCGCTTTTTATTGGCACCCAATGGTATTTTTTGCAAATACGCTTGTGTCAAAGTTGGAGAAAATTGGTGATCTTGTGTGCGTCTTTGATTTCTTACAAACGCTTTTTTAAAAACTGTCTCTTCATAAGAAGTTTTATAAAAAAATGACATTGGTTTTTGCTTTTCAACGCGAAGTTGTTTGATATCGTGCCATTTTATTTGTTCTCTGTCAACATTAACAGTGAAATTGTTTCCCCATTCTTCTTGAAGGGCTTTCAGATCATAGAACTTGTCATGTGTAAGTTCTTCCACATGATAAGGTTTCCCAGTCTTTTTAGCTGTTCTTATTAAAGTCGCGTATTGTTGTGGACAGTATATCGGGCCTGATTTAGTGTATCGTTTAACTTGTTTTTCGATAACGCTATGCACATTATCGCCTTCATTTTGCGAATGACCACGAATCAAAAATTTATGAGTAATTGAGTTTACTCTCATGGTTGCAACAGCAAATGCGTAGGCAGACAGCAGATATTTATTTTTTTGCTGACCACAGCAGTTGTCACTATAAAATATAAGGTCCAGTTCGGTACCCGATGTACTTTTCTCAACAACCATTTGTATATATTGCAGTACACAGGATCCAATTTCCACAGCACCACGTTTGCCTTCGATTTCGTCCCAAAAGAAGCATATTACATCTTTTGCATACAAGTCACTAATCGTGAAATTTAGGCAATTAATTCTAGATTTATAAAAAAACAAGGATACTTGCCCTTTTGGCAATTGCATCACGGCTTGGAGATCGTAAACTGCAACAACTACATCTGTCCTTTTCTTGTCAGCTTCCTTTTCTGATCTGGACAACACTTTCTCTTTCAAATGTTGGTCATAAGCCTCACGCAGTTTTTGTTGTTCTTCTCCGATAGCATTTTTGAATGTTTCACAAAGATCACACGCATCTTTTTTGGGGATGTGAAACGAAATATTAAACTGTGTATTAAAAATACGATTAAAAGTTGATGACGAAGCAAATGGTAAACATTCATTTTCACGTAGATCTTTATAATCTCGGTATAGATCCGCAAGTGATCTTTCGCTTGGAATGAATTCTCTCGTTGTTTGTGCTCGAAGGTAATGAGATTCTATTCTGGGGATAGACTTAATGAAAGTGACGACACTTTCTTTTATTTCATTATCTATGGTGGAATGCTGTCCGTGCTTACCCCTCCGGTCATCTTCTATGAAACCGCCCTCCTGTCGTTTTGAAAGAGCTGTCCTAATGCATTGGTCGCTTATGTTTAGTGTAGCTTTAAAAAAAGTCTTGCAGACTCTAATGCGAGTGTCTTCAACTTCAAAAATAAATGCAGAATTTAGTGCCCTAAAATTTTGGGTACTGCTGTATCTATATTTAGGCTTAATCTCTTGTGTGTGCCTTACAATGAACTCTCTTTGCCGTTGAAGTTCGCCTAGTCCCCAAAATTTGTCGAACAAAGATTTGCGTAATACTTCACTTATTTTAGATTTGCATTTCAATTTGCAATTATCGTGGCATGGAGGCTTAACCGCTCTTTCAGGGACTCTCTTATTAGTTGAACTTACATAAGCCTTTCCGGTATTTCGACGAGATTTCTTAAGATTTGTGAGCCAACCAGCTGGTTTTCTTGTTCTTTTCCTAACCCTTTGAAGGCTGTCAGGATCAACAGACTGGTCTATGATCGGTTGAGAAGTAGAAGCTTCAACAGGTGGATTTTCGTTTAAAAGATTGGGAGAATCTGGCATGGCAGACGGCACAGAGTTACTACCTATTTCTGTATTACTGCTGCTTGAAGAGCTGCTGGAACTACTAGAGGATGAGCTAGAACTAGAGGAGGAGCTGGAGGAACGAGATCTTTTTCTTGTCTTTTTTTTACCTCTTTGTAGGCTTTCAGGATCAGCAGACTGGTCTATGATCGGTTGAGAGGTGGATGGTTCAGTAACCGGATTGTCGTTTAAAAGATTGGCAGAATCCGGCATGGTAGATGGCACGGAGTTGCAGAGTTGAGTTGGTGGTGTAGTCTTGTTGGGACTATTAGAACTGGAAGACGAGGTAGTACTGGAGGATCGATACCTCTTTCTTGGAACGACGAGTGATGGACGGTAGCTCTCTTTGGGAGGTGGGTTGAAGGGCGGATCCGCATCTGAATCGTCTAAATCGCTACATTCGCTGTTAACCGGAGAAATATAGTACGATGGTTTCACCTGGGTGCTGGCTGATGGTGGTGCTAACGTTGCTGGATTCTTTTGTGACTCCATGGTGCCATTTTCAGAGATTTCTTCCATCACCATGGTGGTATTTGAAGGTGTTGTGGAATTCTCTTGGAGTTGTTTCTCCACATGACTGCGTTCAGGCTCATTTGAACTGGTCTCCATCACCTTCTGTAGAAGTAAAAGGCCACGGCCCCTCATCATCTGTAGCAAAAAAATACGAAGTTAATAAAATTCACGAATACCAAATTAACTCAAAAAAGTTTATAAATTGCAGTATTTTATTAAAGAATTAAAATTTATTAAATCAGTTTCAAAAATACAAAGGCAACTCTAAATATTCCTATAACAAAATAAAAAATAGCATTTATTGTTTTAGAATAAGAGCGAATTTAAATTTAACCAGCAATAACAGACCAACTCAAATAGTTCCAAATAATTTCACCAACACTAAACTATTATTAGTTAGTAAAACAAAAATTACTTACATTCGTCAACAATACTGGTATAAGTGGAAATAGTTTGAAGAACACCCAAGAAACAAGACCGATTCAATCACGAATACAAAATCAACTCAAAATAATTCACGCTTTATTACTGCGGTTTGCCACGAATACAAAACTAAGTCGAAATAATTTAGTCTTTGTGCGAGTTGACAGCATATTCCCCTGCGGCTGACATGTCGTAACTGGTGATGCGTTACTGTTGTTGGTGGGGGGTGACCGTGGAGCTACTCAGAAAGACTGACTTACAGCGCCATCTAGTTTTTTAGGAATGAAGTTCGTACACAGGTGTCTTTGGAGTTTATGTAGTTTTCGGCGCTGATTCCGATAATTGCAATAACTCAATTTTGGATTATTTTGAGTTGTGCTACCCTTCATCTAGGTGTGCGATATGCTGTCGTAGATTTTTTTAGAACTTTTAAAGAGGAACAATTCCATCGTACATGATATTTGCGTAACTTACACCGTTTACGCAGCGCAATTCCAACCAGTAGTTTCTGAGATTAGCGCGTTCAAACAAACAAACAAACAAACTTCAGCATTATAATATTATTAATATATGTAGCTGTCCCACGCGGCTTCGCTCCCGTCAACTGGCTACCTAGTACCTACCCATTAACCCTACCTACCCACACCACCCTACCTACACTACATACATGATTGTTGCGTCACTTTAACCGCTTACGCAACGCACGCAACGGAAGCTCTCAAGAAGGAATACTTTTTGCCGGTTTTTGCAACATTTTTCATTTATGCTCCGGTCCTATTGGTCGTAGCGTGATGTTATATAGCCTATAACCTTCCTCGATAAATGGACTATCCAACACAAAATGATTTTTTCAATTCCAACCAGTAGTTCCTGAGATGTTTGTTTGTTTGAACGCGCTAGTTCAAACAAACTCTTCAGTTTTATAATATTAGTATAGATATAGTATAGATTCTAAGTAATATACGCAAAATTAATTTTGAAAAAAGAAAACAAGATGGTGGCTGCCACTAGGGGAGTGCAGTCGGCTTTTGTCGTGTCACGATCATGTGGGGGATTGTTGATTCTTATCTGTCACTCACCACGAATGGTAATAAGTGCAAGGTTATTAATCTGAAATGTAAAAACGAATCAGCCTTACAACGGAATAGTGCGGATTCTAGAAGTACTACAAGAGTACTGAAATAACGTACAATATATATATAAAGATGTATTAATGAACATGTTACAACATGCTCAGGGCTAAGCTTCACCCTGGGATAGATATTTGAACACTCTAGTATGTGGCTATTTTCCAGAAATTTATCCAACCATTCAATAATAGGGTTACTGCTTACCGCAAAGTGCATTAGCAAATAACGGCGCTGCGGGGTTGAAATCAACAAAGTGTGATTTTCCTCGAAAATCAAAAAGCCGTAATTATCAAAACTGAAATAATTAATAATAGCGAAGAGTTTCGATTAACATTTAGAGTAATTATTGCTTAACAGTTGGGTCAAAATCAGAATGCCAATACTCGTTTAGCCCCAATCTCATTTCGGCTACAACCAATATCAAAAATTTTACAAAATTTAGGGCATTTAGACGTTTTTTTGATAGATTTGGACTCAGATTAGAATGACGATGTTTTTCAATTCTACAAAAAATTCTCTTTTGATGCGTCTC
This sequence comes from Orthosia gracilis, assembly GCA_947562075.1. Taxonomy (NCBI): domain Eukaryota; kingdom Metazoa; phylum Arthropoda; class Insecta; order Lepidoptera; family Noctuidae; genus Orthosia; species Orthosia gracilis. The sequence continues at coordinate 35,713,708 of OX387266.1, forward strand.
GAATAAAGAATCTATTTATTGTAAGGAGGATCCTTACCTTGCTCTTGCAGAGCACTATTTTGATGATAGAGGGAAGCTGGTTTTGAGAAAGCATATTAAGAGCGAAAAGTTGATAGCTGATAAGGTGCGGCTTGCTGATAGGACACCGAAAGATTTTATATGTTTCAGATAGTTCTTGGCCTGGGAACTTTCAGATTTCCAAAAAGAAAACAATGTGCAAGGTCGTTGACTTTCATTTGTTCGGGTGCGGCTTGACGCAAAATGATATAAATAAGCAGACATGACGAAAAAGTTGTGGGCTTTCCATAAATCTGACAACTTTGAAATCTTCAATAAGTATAGGACAACCTCTCTCCTATCTGAAAAATTACTTTGATTAATACTTAAATTTACTATATTTCTGCTTTTCAGTTAGTAGTAAAAAAATGTTTATTAAACTAAAAAATACGGAGATGGAAATTAATATTGATTACAGGAAAGAAGCCCAATACGTACACTTACTCAAAAGCGTTCGCCGAAGAGCTAGTTATGAAGCAATACGAAGACTTACCGGCTGCGATCGTCAGGCCATCTATAGGTAATAAGATCAAATTATATTTGGAAATGGCCCTTGATATTAATGAGCTTCGGACTAAAATGTGCTTTTTTAACTAAATTACTGTTTTCCTGAAGAAATACTTGAGGATATTATTAATTTCGTAATTGAGTTAATTGTGTTTTTTAGGTTTTTCATGAAATGTAGTCCCACGTGTTTAGCATATTTCAGAAAAAATACCAGCGTATTACTGCTAAAATGTAAGGCAAAAGCCTCTCTCAAATATTCGCCAACAAAAGGTCAGCCACCTCGCGAACGATCAGCTCTGATGTATTGACAATCCATCTGAATGAATGACATTCAGAGATCTGCTTTAGATAAGGGCATAAAATTAATCATTTTTGATAAAGTCGTTGTAGTTGTTTGGTAATTCGGTGATTTTTGTCTCACGTGAAACTAATCTTATCAGCACTCAACACACTTCCTGTTGCAATCCGAAGAATATTGCAGTAAAGGTAATTCCTTACCGGCAATACCATTGAGTGTGTGTACGCAAGTGCCCCGCAGGCCTTTTTTACCTAAAGTTAGCCTTACCTAATTTATATATATTTTCATCAATTTAAATAGAATTAACTTTCTGCCAGTTCTTATTCAATAAAATTAAATTACAGATCAAAGCAAATAAAAGTGTACAATTGCTGTAGCGGAGCATCAAACCCAATCACGTGTGCTGGAGCCTACACCATCTCCAGAAGAGTTGCTCTCAAGTATAGATTATGTAAGTTTTTAGTGCATATTTTTTTAGTCTTGGCGGCTCTTTAAATGCACCCATATTTTCTTTTGTTTTTCAAATTATATTGTCCCACTGTCTAGTCTTCTGCCCTGTGTTTACTGTTGATTATTTATTTAATAATATTTTTCACGAGACCTCGATCACTCAAAAGTATAAAATAAATACAAATAAAATAGCCGATGCAAGCAAGCAAGCTGCCAATCATTAAAATAATTTTCGATAGAGAAAATCATTTACAAACATAATTAACAAAACAAATCACCACTAACTATTAAAGCTAATATTGCACTAACAACTTAGACATATAAATACCAAAATAAAATGTTTCAGACAGAACTTGTTACTTCTTTCGTTCATTACCCTGAAAAAAATATTGTTTTCCCTATTTTCAAATGAATTCCCGTGGCCTTTCATCATGTTCACCCCCAGCGTGCTTTTATATTTAATAACCTTCGCTCTGCAGATTATACCCGCTTACTTGATTGATTTATGGTGCACATTTACTGGAAAGAAAGCAATGTGAGTTACTTTTTAACCGACTTAACAAAACAGAGGAGGTTTTATGTTCGACATTATGTATGTTTTTTTTTATGTATGTTCACCAATATCTCCGTCAATTGTAAACCGATTTTGAAAATTCTTTTTTGTTTGAAAGAGCATGTTCTGAAATTGGTCCCATTTTAATTTAGAGAAGATCTGATGAAGAACTTCGAAAATATACAACAGAATTATTAAATAAATAACGGCAAATCTCTCGGTATTGCTGCAATCGCATGTCTGTTTATTGTTTATACCATTTCATAATTTTATTGTTTAGACCATCACGCCAGTACGGTCTTAAGGGGTACGCAGATCTCTCATTTCATCGGTTTTGTTCATGTTTCATGATATTCGGTAATCTATTCTAGCGTTATAGGTACCTTACTAAACAACTTACCTATTAGGCAGGTAAGTTGTTTGGGCAAGGCATGTCCATATCGCAATAAATTGGTACGTATGAAAGACACCGACTTCCAAAAATAAAGTTATTTTTCACTTTGTAGTTATTTTTCGGAAGTCGGTAGTATTTTTTGTAAAAAGTTTTTTCATTTTCATTTTAATTATTTTATGAGGTCGTTTGGTTTTTACCAATCATTAGTTTTTGGGCCTAGAAAAGCAAGAAGGAAGTATGAAGTTAGGAACATGAACACACTGATGGTAGCTTATTATTAAGAGCCTTTTGTGCCACTGCTGGGCAAAGACCTCCCTTCCGACTTTCCATTTTTCGCTGTCTTTTGCTGCATATGACCAACCCTTTAGGTATGAATTTAACTTGTCACGCCATGTTGCTTGATTGGGTTAAAAATAACATAGATCTCTGTGATAGTTACCTGTATGTAAAATATCTATCTGAACCACTCTACGACAAAGTACTTTATTTTTTAACCGACTTCGCAAAAAGAAGGAGGTTTTCAATTCGACTGTATTTTTTTTTTTTTTTATGTTTGTTACCTCAGAACTTTTTATTGGGCGAACCGATTTTGATGATTCTTTTTTAATTTGAAAGCGGGTGCTTGTCATGTGGTCCCATTTAATTTTCATCAAGATCTGATGAAGAACTTCGGAGAAATACATCAGAACTCTTCAATAAATGACGGCAAAGCACTCTGGATAGATCAAATCGCATGTCTGTTTATTGTTTACACCATTTCATAACATAACATCACACTGGTACGTTCTTAAGGGGTACGCAGGTGTGAACAGTTCACCCTGGTATACTCTCATTGCACTGGTTTCGTTTAAGTTTCATGTTATTGGGTTAATCTATTCTAGCTTCACTTTGGGCACTATACGCGTAGGTACCTAGCCTATAGAACTGGTCCATTATGTACCACAACTAAAAAGTGAAAAATAAAAAACTTTTTTACAAAAATTACAACCGACTTCCAAACAAAAACACTACAAAGTGAAAAATAACTTCAATTTCGGAAGTCGGTGTCAAAAAATGAAGAAACGTAAACAGGAACACCGACTTCCGAAATTGAAGTTATTTTTCACTTTGTAGTGTTTTTGTTTGGAAGTCGGTTGTAATTTTTGTAAAAAAGTTTTTTTGTTAGAAGCTAGTCAAACTCCTAGAAACCTTAAACTTAAGCCCTATAACTTAAGCCTTACGGCCGGGTGCGTGTCGGAACTCGCAAATTTACGGTTCCGTACCAAACCGCAAAATCAAGTTGGTTGTAATAGGAAAAATAACGAAATTTAAAAAAAAACTAATTTATGAATATTTTGTTATTTTTTTGTAAAAAACGTTATAATGAACATTTTCACCAAATTTGAAGTTCAATGGTCTATGGGAAATTAAGAAATTTATCGGCACAATTAAAAAAAAAAATGTGTGACAGATGTCGGATAGGCAGACACGTGTGTGACAGCAATAGAGCTCTGTTTGGACCCCTCGGGTACGAAACCCTAAAAAGAAATAATTCGACTGGCAATCGGAAGATAGTTTAGTTTTTCAAAAGGTTTACATTTTTTTTGTTGAAAAGGTGTTGTGAATAATCTATTTATTTATTTTTCAAGAAAGAGACAAATGAAACTACAAAACAGACTTAAGAAACTCGTAGATGCTGTGAAGTTCTTCTTACTCAACGTATGGAAGTTTTCCGACACCAATATAAAAAATCTACTAAAAACTATGACCCCTGAAGATAAAGAAACATTTAATATTGACGTAAAAACTGGGGAACATGTATCAAAAATTATGTTTTAGGAGCTAGAAAATATTTGGTGAAACTTGACTAGTACAGCAAATGTAAATAAGTTTAATTTTAGCACCGGTTCCAGACCAAGGCCCACTTGCACGAAAAACTAAACTCAGAGTTACGAAAAAGAGGATAAATTTTCAATATTGTATGACAAACGGTCAGTTTAACCTCGTGTTAGCAACTAACTCTGAGTTAAGCTTTTCATGTAAGTGGGCCTAAGGGACCTTACTGATGGCGCAACACAATTTAAATTGCGTCAATCGGCGTTACCGCTCATAAATTTCAAGTGCAAATCGGTCGAATTGAAGCGCATTGCGTCCATGAGAACTTACAACCCACAAAAGTTAAAATGAGACTTGAGCCAAATGCGCTCTCCCCTCCCGACCCCCGCGCTTCTTAAAAGTATAATTAAAAAGATTATTAGATTTCTTTATTTTATTTAACACCTGCCATCCAATCAACTTATTATCGACAAATGATACGTTTTTGCAGTCAATACCGCGCGTTTACGTCATCCGAGCGAAGTTTCAAGTTACCTCTTACTTGTTTGTACTTGCAATTTTATTTAGTAAAAATCGCTTATTAGTGTGATATAAATTGCGTTGCTTCTAGGCATCAGGAAAGTACCTAACAGTTAGGCTAAGCTCGTTTAGCTGAGCTCTCTAATCTGAGCTAATCTTATCTACTAATATTATAAATGTGATATTTTGTGAGGATAACTGAATAGATGTTTATTATTATTTCACGCAAAAGCTACTGACGAAACGGATTTTATTAAACGTTACAGTAATCTTACTAACATTATAAATGCGAAAGTTTGGATGGATGGTTGGATGTCTATTTGTAACTCAATCACGCCAGAACGGCTGAACAGATTTGGATGAAATTTGGAACAGAGATAGATTATGGTCTGGAATAGCACATAGGCTACTTAGGATGTTAAAACACTTTTCACGCAGGCGTAGCCGCTGGCAGAATCTAGTTAACTTATACATCAGAATAACACGAGTACATAGGTTATGATTTATGAAGATATTATGTAGCAATTTTTTATACTGGTTTGCTGATCGTATACAAAGTGAGAAGAATATTATATACCTCAGCTATTGCTACCGTATTATAATTATTGGATTATCGGATATTTTAAGTTATGGTAAGACAACTGCTTAACATGTATTGATGATAATGTAGTAACTATCAAATAAGTAATGTTGTTTTTTTATATTTTATTTGTGAATGGAGTTGATTTAAGATTTTCAAAATTATTTTTATCTTCCTTTAAAAATAATTTTCTGTAAATTAAAAAGGCTTTTTGTGTCTTATTGCTTAAATATAACTCCAAAACTAAAAACACTAGCATAGCACAAAAAATATCAGAAGTTACAAATTGACACACTTGTCTAAATTACAGAACATAATTGGACTGCAGTCCAGCAGAATTTCAAGTGTTGCATACTAAGTAGTCCAACTTAGCTATATTTCTAGCAGATTGGATATAAAACATAGATTAGCATTAATGAGAACTTCAAAGCATTAGTCAGAAAACATTAATCTAAGAAATAAAATGGCGGTTTGATAGCTTTTGTATAGAATATAAGTCAAACCTCTAGAACTAGTGTTAGTAACAGATAAAAATAATTAGTTAAAAAATTAATTAATAATTCAGTGAAAAATCAGTAAGCCTAAAATAATGTATTTAAACATGACAAACATAAGATATGGAGATGTAAACATCAATAAAAAGAGTCTAATCACTCTTCACTGCCTCCTAACAAAATTACTAATCAAAGGAAACTTTAATAAAGGATCAAAAACGTAACAACCCAAAACCACAGGATGTCACAGTACTCACATATGTATTGATCTCGGCTTGCCAACTAACGAAGCGGAATGCTCACTAAATCATAGGATTATACGCACTATCTCACTCATGCAGGTAACAGAGTTAAATAAATGAAGGTTTAGTATCAGTGAAGAATAGTTTGTGCTGTTCTATTGTTCAGGTTGACAGATTTATGTATATATCTCTGTGCTGGGTTATTGTTTTCGATGGAGAGAAATGTAGTCGTGTTGGTTATGAAAGGCAAGATATTACGTTAGTTTTATAACTCTGAAAATTTGACATAGAAGACAGATATGCACCTATGAAGTACTTTAAGTCTTGTGACTTAAAAATCTAACTCAAATTTTTTAAGTAATTTCCACTGATTTGATTTATGAAATTGCTATAAACGGGGCACAGTTTAACTCCGAGTTGCTTCTGAAATCATTATTGGTTTGACACATTGTTCCATAATAGTTTGATCGGTTCGTCCTGGATATACGTAACTTCTGCAAGCAACTGAAATGCTTCAAAATTTAACTTCACATGGAAGCAGTACTAAGCAGTTTCGTTCGGAAAATTCAAATAACTCCAACACTTTGCTGTACTTGAAAATCACAACTATAAGTATATTAATTATAATAGTTTGTCTATTTTCAGTATATATTGTCTCACTGCAGTGCGTATGCCCTCTTTTTTCTTTCATAGTGTTCCATTTTAACTCAGCGTGGACCCATCTAATCATAATATGCTTGCAAAAATGAATTCACCCTTTATTTTGGCATAAATAAAATGATTGACTATTCAACATAACATATGGAATACACAATTTATTAAGCTGAACCACTCAATATTCTGGTGCTCACCATAGACAATATCTGCCAAAATCCATAATCTTTATTTTTTATTATTTTAGTTCCTGACGGAACAGGCTCAGGTCTGAGACCATGCTGCTAAGTCATCAGTTAGTATTTTTCTCTTCTTGAATTCTTTAGTATGCATAAGAATACGGATGTAACATTCTAATGTTTTTTTGGAGTATTTGGCAGGAAATTGTATCGAGTCAGCCTTCCCAGTAAACTTTGCGGATGTAGTCAATACTACACTAAAATTCTCCACTCCACTATCCCGAGATCGCTTCTGTCAATGATTTCACATATTGTCCAATTGCGTAGACAGTTGAGACACAAAACTAAACCAATTTTATATCACAATAACCACTAGGAATCAATTTGCAAATAATACGAGTATTAACAGCCGCTGAATTACACTCGACAAAAGCCCGCCAAAAACCCAAATCCATAATCATATCTTTGATTCTATTTCTGCAACCGACTCTAGCTAACCATCGATTCTAGAGCGTTCACATTTCAACCACGTTCATCTTGCTTTAATGTTCTATTTGACATGCCCGTATCTCGTTACCATGCAGTTTGCGTTGGCATCAGCACAAGTATAACACAGCTTAACCATATGAGATGCTAGATTCATATGCGTGTGTTTGAGAATTTAATAGTTTCGATGCAAAATGTTGGGTAGTAATTAACTTTTCTGCATTACGCTAAAAAACCTTAAAACCCTGATGGGATTATAAGAGGTTAGTAGTTGGTCCCCAAGCAGCATAGAATTGCTCTTACAACTTTGCCTGACCTTTTTTTTTTGCCTGAAGTAATGCTCATGCATACTGCACTACCACGGGGAGATTGTGCAACTTTGCCTGACCTGGAAATGCATCAGCCAGATGGCCTATTTATTAAGTAAAGTGTTTACAAGTAAATCAAAAATTGGGAAAAAAAGTATCTACAAACCCTTTTTAAAGGACTACCCAATTCACAGCAAAGCCAGCAAAAATAATTAAGATTCATTTCATAAGAAATCAAAAGGATAAACCAACTAAAAGATCAAGACCGATATTAAAAAGGTTTGTCCTTTTGGGAGACCCTAGTTTCATCCAAAAGGTAGTCCTAGTAACTTTATAAATACGAAATTCTGGATGTTTGTTAGATTCGATCGCTCTTTCAGGGAGCGGTGTTGGCCCAGGCAGGCGCTTCACTCTCAAAACGGTAAAGGAAAACATCGTGAGGAAACCGGCATGTCTTAGAACCAAAAATTCGAAGACATGTGACATCCATCATACCGCACAGGGCCTGCGTCCCAGTAGTAGAAACATTAAAAAGGCTGATGATGATCGCTCTTAAAAAGCTTAACGAAGTTGGATGAAACTTTGCACGGGTCGCCTATGACCTAGATAAGGAGATAGAATACTTTTGACGTGACAACGTCTTATAATTCGATGGAGCCGGCTGCACGCACGAAAAAACATGACTCATGCGGCGTTACCTCGCTCTGAGGCGTTCCATTTAAGGCTTGAAGTGCAAGCGAGAGCGCAGAACGAGCGACAAAGAGGCACAATCGGTCTCCGCGTTCGGCAGCGTTCGAGATCTGTCTCTCTCCTACTTGAGTGAGCGATGCGTCCACGTGGACAGCTGCTTGATATACAATAATACATTTACATGTTTTCGTTAAGTATGAAGTGCAGTGAAAAGTGAATGTGTTGTCAATTGTTTATAGCAACGATAATTGCGGCGATAAAATGCAACCATTCCATCAGTATTTTCTTATGACGTTGTCACGTTCAACTATCGTCAGTAAATCGACTTTTTTTATCCCGGTAGTATATTACTGCAAGATAATTTTCGACATTCACGCAGGCGAAACCGCAGGCAAAGTCTATAAGTAATATAAATAGGTCATGTCATTCACCACACTGACTTTGTTAAGTACCTTAGCCGAGGATTATAATAATTATTGTGCATAACCAAGCGTACTGAAGTACTGATCTTTCAAGCATGATCGGCTTTTTGTACAAGTTAATCTGCACAAATTGGCAATTTCGATATTATTGGTGAGGTACGTTATTATGTGTTCATAATAATATATAAGAAGGTAATGACTGTGTGTGTTTCTGAATACAGGCAGGACGTGAATGATGGTAAACTATATGAATAATTGTGTACAAAAAAACAAAAATATGTAAATTCCGATTATGTATTTTATTAATTATTTTTTGATATCTTCGGGGTGATCATTATCTCATCTGATGATAAGGGATGATGTCGTCAAACTAGAAGCATGCTTGCCTAAATTGCCATGTACTAAAAAGAAAATCTGCACGTCTTAATTACTCGTAATACAATTTATAGATTTTTTGTAGGAGTCGCTATTGTTAGATTAAGTTACGGAATGTTTACCTAATTTCCGTTTTTTTTTTGCCATAGAATAGAATATAATTTATAGTTACACATCCCTTTACAAGAACTATTGGTACAAAGGCGGTGTTATCGCTAACAGGCACCAACAGCATCGAATATCGTAGCATCAACAGTTGGCCCTATCAGAATATCAGCGCAGCGATATTTTCTTTTTAATATCGTTGCAAATGCTGAGAAAGAAGCCTTTTTGGTCTCGCACGGGGTTATTATATTTTTTTATTATTGTTTGTGTTTTGCTTATATCGTGAATCCTGTGTGGGTCACAAATAAATATTTTTCCTTCTTTCTTTCTTTAACAGCGATATCTACCAGACAACTTTTAGATGGACTGAAAAACTTAAAAGAAAAAAAAACAATCTCACCTATGTTAGTAGGTATACCCGATGTCTGTTTTCGGACACAACATCAAAGTTTACCTTTTCCTTTTATCTGATCTCCAGAAAGTCAACATAAATATTTGAAGTAATAACCCGTCTAACAATGATTCTAGTTGCATCAATTCATCCTAAGTTACTCGGAGATTAAGGATTTTGTTAACGGAAGGGAGTTGTTGATGTATAGAGTGTAAGCGCCAATTACGTTTACCACAGCCGGGGATTGGAAAGAAACCCGAAATGATTCTAAACTTTTTATTAATAAAGTTAATTACAATTAATTATCCTACAAATGTCCATTCCAAGCCGATGTTAAGACATAGAATGGTTACAACTACTAACTACAACTAGCTAACCCTACAAATGTCCATTCATAGCCGATGTTAGGACATGGAATGGTTACAACTACTAACTACAACTAGCTAACCTAAAAATGTCCATTCTAAGCCGATGTTAGGACATGGAGTGGTTACGACGATTAAATAGACTAACTACAACAGATTCCTAGGCATACGTAAGACGCCTTACTATAATGTATTAAATGTAGCATGGTTCCACTGTGAGAGAGAGACGGAGCTATACACGACGAAAAGCACTATTCCTTTTTCCACAACGGAAGCATGATCACATTGGCTCTTTATAGTACGGGGCGAAGTGATCACTAAAGCTTGGTGTACACTGGTAGAGTTAGTATAATAAGTAGAGAAGCGGTACAATGCTACTGCTATTGTTTTTACTCTACCGTACTACTATATCGTTAAATCTACCCGGGTACCCCAGGCTTTAGATGGGCCTGTGGCTAAAATATTTATGACAGCCGCACGGTTCGATTTTTAAAGCTTACCGGGGTCGGTCTGTAGACAGATGACAATAATACCTACCTTCTCCTTGCATCGAAGAGCACGTTAAATCTTTTGGCCCTGGAATTCATTCGTATATCTTTAAAAGTCTTTACAGATTTTCATTCGCCCGAAAGTATGATAACTAGTCTCACCAAGTGGAATCGTATTACCCAGTAGCTGCCTAACTGGTTTGAAGAGATCAGATAGGCAGTCGCTCCATGCCAAATACTGACCTAGACTTAAAGCCAAATCCAACATGGTTGGGAAGAGGTTATAAAGATGAGGTACCTACATGAGATCACTAAATGATGCAAACTGCTAAAGTGAATCATTCACATAAGCAAAATTATTATTACCGTAATATTAAGTCTGGATGTCTTAGGCAGGTACTTAATGGCCTACATGCGCTTTTGGTGCCGTAAAACGGTCACTTTCTAAAGCATACTCCTAGCGTAACGGCTAGGTTAAAAGGTTTGAAAAAAATATATATTTATTATTGTTCCATGCACATTATTTTTTAAACATGGTTTTTTCGTATAACAAATAGTTTTGCTTTAAAAAAATAATTAGCAACACGATATTTCTCGCAACTTTAGAATACTCCTTCAAAGCGATTTGGATGTTTAAAAATATTTTTACACAGAAAAATTGATGCCTGGAATTTCTTCACTGACATAGCATATGTAAATCAAATAATATTAGGCAAACAAAACCGTTCAAAAGAAGGATCAATATTGATATTTTGGCATCGAGCGGGCGCACGGCCAGTACTGCGTTTACAGGTCGTATATATCGGCTTAAGTAGTGACCAATGTTTAATGATCATCCGTTTTTAATACTCCAGGTAGACATAACATTTTGCTTGTACGTATATTATATCAAGAATACAATGACTGAACCACAATTCTGGGATTCACGTACATTTGAGGAAAATCCACTAATAGATATTTCCATGAAATATAATAATGTTACTGCAAATACTATTTGTGATTGTTGAGAGACGTTCTTGGAATCAATAACAATGGTATAATGTTCAGACATAATATTCAGGTACTGCTGTAAACTATTAATGATATCAATTAAACAGACAATATCGATAATTCCGGCAAATTAGTTACATCAGCATCTAATAACTAGGTAATATTATACTATAATTTTCTTGTCTGATTCAGGAAACCAACCACATCTATAAAGGGATTTGTAGTCATTCTGGTTAAGCATCAGCGAAGTAATGAGTAAGTTAAAATTAGATTTATTTAGTTTTCAACTTCTATATTTTCATTCGTGACATGCGGGAAAATCCAAGTAAACTTAATTTATTTGATAAATTTCCTAAAATAATCATGCAGAAAAATGAAAGCTAAGAATCCAAATCGAATATTCGATATTATTATCGCAAACCGGACTATGTTTTAAATAGTTACTAGCTGTTCCACGTGGCTTCGCTCCCGTCAAATAGCTACATACCTACCCATCTACTCTACCTACCCTATCCTAAATACATGATTGTTGCGTAACTTTAACCGTTTACGCAGCGCACGCAACGGAAGCTCTCAAAAAAGAATAATTTGGCCGTTTTTGCAACATTTTTCATTTATGCTGCGCTCCTTTCGGTCGTAGCGTGATGTTATATAGCTTATAACCTTCCTCGATAAAAAGATTATCCAACACAAAGAATTTTTCAATTCCAACCAGTAGTTCCTGAGATTAGCGCGTTCAAACAAACTCTTCAGCTTTATAATATTAGTATAGATTATTATTTGGCGAAATGAAGGATGTTATATGTCATAATTTATATTTATGATTAAATTGACAATGGATTTAACGATGACTGGAAAATAAAAATAAAACGACAAGAATCGATACAAATGTAACAAATTAAGAGAACTTGAAGCAATTCTAATTATTTTCCTGGCTATATCTAGATCAACCAGCAATTCAGCTTTTGGATGTTCTACTGGCTATAATATTTTGCAGACTCAAATATCGTATTTCATTTTATCTAAATAAATACGACGTTAAGAAATATCTTATTGTGTTGTAAAGAATTTCGGACAAAATGGGCATTATCTATGTTGTAAAGTTGTTCGCAATTACTTTTAAAGATTTCCAATGAATAAAAGTCACTCCTGTAGATTATGGATTTTTTTCTAATGATTTACGGTTACCACCTTTCGGATCGGAAACCATCTTGTCACAGAATTAGCAGGCTATTTTCGTACAGATAGTCAGTTCTTACACGAGAAAAGAGAATAAAGTTATTTCTGACAAGTAATCTTTTCAAGAGGTTTTCTTTCTGGGAGATAGCAATATAATTCGAAGCACGAGGCTTCTATTTATATCGCTGACATTTCCTTGTATAGATTTATGCCAAAGTAATTAGTAGACTACTTTATAAAAATCCTAAATATTGAACAAAATATCGTCAGCCTGTACATACCACGTCCGTGATTTCTCAGTGCAAAAATACTGTTCTAACTGACCTGTGTCAACTCGTGATGTATGTAAATCTTTTGTATCGAACAATTTGTGGTTCAAAACTGTCGCCAATACATACACAGAAATAACGGCCAGCAAAGTACGAGCAACACAAAAATATACATTACCATTGGAGCGGGCCAACTTCCTTTTGCTCGGAGTTAGTTCTTGGAACAAAGCGAAACTACCACCTACACTTTTCTATCAAGTGTGTGTCTGCAGACTTTGTGCCTCTGTTGCTTTCTCTCCTGAGATCGCGACAAGTGGGACGCGTCTGTATCTCCCATTGTGCGAATGCAAAACATTCAGGTCGAATGAGACGTTTTCACCATGATTAAGGGTAATAGAAAAGAAATAAAATAAATATTAATTTATTCGACTGTATTTCTTTTTTAACGCTGACGGATGATAAAACTCCAAAATAATACTTTTTGCATAGTGTTTACGACGCTGATTAAACATAGAAACTATATAGTACAACTACAATGGAAAGTAAACGCAGAGGCAACAAATATTCCATTCTTTTCAGTAGGAATCCGTCAGTATCATCATGATATTTCAATAAATTCGTGTTTCTGAAAAGGTTGAAATAGATTTGCTGAGAAACGTAATATCTGAATTGTTTTCACGCAATTTCTATTCTGTCATTCTGAAAATCCATTAGTCGATAAATACCACGAAAGTTTCAAGATATATAGGCAACAATTAAACGCAATCGCAGAGGCTCGTAAAAAGTTAACGCCGTCTTGCGTTTGCATAACTTTGGTTTTGAATGTGTCAAAAGAAGTTATTTGGGTTTATTATAATATTCTATTCATCAGCACATTTTGAGGGAAAAATATTGTTTCAGACTTTAATTGAAAAGTTTGTTATACAGCTGCAGTGGGATTGACAAAATTTATGTTCCCGTACGTGACACGACCAGCAAGCAGGCACGCGAGAGTCGCGCAAATAACTATCACGCTACTGACTTTATTTATTTAGAACTAAATGTAGTTAGGTAAAAATAAAATAAATTGCAGACGTGACAGCCACTGACCCTGATAAATATTCATAAACAGGCAAACTTGCTACTTCTCTTCATGTTATAGTTTAAATTCTTTACTGCCATTGTTCTACTCTATCATAAATTATTACTCAGTAGAAAATTCATTCCACTACTGGATTACCGGTTACTTAGTATATAAACTGACCTATTGTATGTGTATGTTTTGTGTACAATAAAGAATAAGGCCTCCAGACTCGTTGTCGTAAGGATTCCTTGACTTCCAGGGGGCTTTTATAAAACCGACAGGTGACACAATTTAATACATGTTTTTCTTTTGTATCAGAGGATTTTCCTCTTTATTAAACAATAGCATCCGAAAACGAGACAATTGTGTCACTTGAAACAAATACGAGTGCCTATTATAGGCATCGTCGTCAGTTATATTGAATAGTGCCATATTATATTTAATATATCTAACATAATACAAGATAGATCAAATAATACAAAACGAATTTTCTGGAACGCGAAATAATACTATTGTGCATAATATAATATAATTAGGTCATTTGAATCGAATGGTATATAAACCATAGTGTTGATCACGAGCCCACACGAAGAAGTTCTTTGTAATATTTTGTAAAACATATCTACATAAATTCACAGAGTTGATAGACTCAAGGCTAGACAAGTTGGAGTCGTCGAAATAATTATAGCCTCGTCTGGATTTCTTGCCAAAACGGACCTTGGACCGAACGATGTTTGTCTCAGCGAAGTCTATTCATATTTGATATAAGAGTAACATACACTGAAATGTTTAGAATTTATTGAAGTTTGAAGAAGAGCAAGTATTGTATTTATGTAGAATTGCAAAAATAGTGCATTGTATTCGGATATCTGTAAAAGTGTGTTAAAGCCATCAAGTCAAACGTAACTCAATGGTTAAGTAGTTTAAAACTAGGGTGTTATTGTAGCTATAAAAATAACTGTCAACTTCTGATTTAAATCAACTATTCATTTTGAATTATTCTAGTAAGTTGAGAGATACTTAAAGTCAGAGCTATTTCCCATCGGGTAGGCAGAACGCCATCTGCCACGATCCTTGCATACTCCTTTAATTAATTATTAAAAATCGACACAAATGAAATTGCAGCTTTTTATTACAGAAATAGATTCAATAACGACGTGTGAGGAATAAAAAGCTCAAAAACTATAAGATTCCATAAGATTTCTCTACTAGGGTGGGATGAAAAGTTTTCGGCCTAACCGAGATTTGAGGGTAGAATGAAAATAAATTTATATTCATTGAATAGCTTGGTTCTTTATGTAGTCTTGTGGCAAGAGTCATCTTGATAGGTTGCGTTTTTATTTTTCTACGATTCTTTATTCGAGCGAATCTGCTTGTCTCCTGGAAATATTATTAAATATCTCTCCAGGATAAAATACGCCAAGCAAAATCAAACATTTAGATAACAGTTATGAGAGAATCTGCAACTTCATATTCCACAGTAAAATTGTGGGCGGCTTTGACTAAACGAGGCAGAGAGAGCATCAAATGCCATCGACATCCACCACTCCAGAAATCTTCAAAAACAAACACAAATTTATGTAACTAATTAACACTATAGGTATTTTAACGGAGCAGGTGTTTCATATTTTAACCGAAAACTAGGAATGAAAAACATATCAGGAAGATGGGTGCCGCATTTGTTAACCGCCAAACAAAATTCAACTAGATTGATTTGTACCTAGAACTTAAAATAGCGTGAGTGCTAATTAGCAGAAACATTAGAAAAACAATTGTTTTGGAAACCAAAGTTCCCAAAAGGCACTCAAGGGAAGATATAGTGGTTAAAAGTGCTGGACCATAGATTAAATTAATAATGAAATCGAGATAAGGGATTAGGGATAATATGTGGATAATAAATAATATTTGTTATTTTGTTTTCTTTGTTAACTTTTCATCCCATCCTCGTATTTCTCTCGTTAGAAAATTCACTTCATTAGAATTTGCGGACTTTCATGACATATTTATTTTAACTTAAGCTAACCATCTTCCCAATGTAATGGGCATATCCATAGTTTTTAAACACAATTGATCAACAAAAAATGCCTGCTGCTGTTAACAAAAATTTGTTTCCATCACTTGCCAGCGACAGCAAGGAATGTCATCAGTAAAAATTCTTTCCACCATAAAAAAGCCTTTGTGAATATTTCGACAGGCGTCCAGATTCAGTTGAATATAAAACAAGCGGAGTGCTCTCTGTGTCTGTCATATATAGCCCCCAATTGATCTGAAAACATGGCGATATGAAAAAGAAAATAAATGAGGTTTGTCAACGCCGCCGAGTTAAAAAACGACGATAAAAATGATATGGACGATAAGAGAAAAAATAAGTTGGACAACATGCTAAAAACGAAATAAACACCAGTAAAATCTTTAAAATAATTACTTTACCAGCGTCAAGGTTCTTATTTATGCCAGGATACAAAGAGGCAATCAACTCCAACAGGTGCTCATAAATCCTATCTTGATAAGGCCGAAGTAAAACCTTACTCACCCAACAAAATACCGTTAAATAACTTTTAATAAATCTGATATTACAATCTGAGAAAATTAAATTTAGTGTTCCTAATTAATTTCATGCTTTTATTTAAATGATTATGTTGCATTATAATTAAATCAATGGTAAACTAATTTATGGTTTACTTTACTAAAATCATGAAATTCATAATTTTTGTAAGTAATTGAAAAGATTTTTTTTTTAAGTTTAATGTAATGTAAGTTTAAAAGGGAATTCTTACAGAAATGTTTTAAATATTAAGGAGTCATGTAGTTTGTAATATTTTTATCTTTTTGGGAATAAATGGCTTATTCTATAGTAAAAATGTTATTCACTTCATCAGAAGATCTTTTAGAACTAATTTCATGATACTTCGAACAAAGAAAGTGAACAAGGTAACGAATGCTTACTAGTAGGAATTGCCTCACACTCACTCGCTTTCATTCACTCAATCCCGTTCGTTCACTCTGGTTCGCTTGATTAGTAGTTCTATGCTGTACAAATCTCACCGTGGAAACTTAGGAGAAGTCGGAAGTGAGCATGAAATGAGCTGCTATCAATTCGTCTAATCAAGGTGAAATGACAGCTCACCACACCTAAATTCTCACGATGAGTTTTTTATGATACTCAATCGGTAAGGTTCGTTCTCTCGTTTGCTTGGTCAGTCCCCGCCGTAAGTAAACACACACAGTTCAATCCCGTAGACGTATAAAATGTATGGCTGTCTAGAGTGAAGAATAACCCCCTTTGTAGTGTTGACTTAACCAACTTGCATGGGCAGAAATATTACATAACCGATCCATGATATAAAGAGAGTCGAGTTTGCTATATTGCTGCCATATGTAAACATAGGGACGGTTCTTTGGTGGGTTTTCGGCACCAAACTCGACACAAGACTTTTTCCCCAATTTTCTAAGTCACTTTTTCACTCGACTCAACGTCAACTCAATCAAATGGACAGTTATAGCTTGTTATTATGGTTGCTTATTATTCACGTTATTTATTGACATTAATCGAGGATTATTTTTCTGTTGCCACGACAACTGATTACAGTGTCTGAAGGAGTTTCGTTTAAAAGGACTTAGAATATAGATCAACATTCTTCAGATAGAATTGTCTAATAACTTTGGTATAGGTAATAATAATTTACAGTAAGA
This sequence comes from Orthosia gracilis, assembly GCA_947562075.1. Taxonomy (NCBI): domain Eukaryota; kingdom Metazoa; phylum Arthropoda; class Insecta; order Lepidoptera; family Noctuidae; genus Orthosia; species Orthosia gracilis. Next base: position 35,731,274 of record OX387266.1, read on the forward strand.
AAACAAATGTGTGCAAAACTACAGTGCTAGTCGGACTATTACAAAATATCAGATCAAGTTAGGTATCCATATGACGGACAGAATACACATTTCTATCACTCATAATAAAATATACCAGATGGCCTTAATTCATCATCTTGTGACATTTACTGAAGCCACAAGCCCCTTATTAAAATAAGATAACTTGGCTTGCTTTTCATCAAAGAAAATAGCAATTAATGACTTTTCCGCGAAACGATTGCCATTCGCTAGTTTTCCTGAAAGGCGACCGCAGCTACGTGTGTAATATAATAATTTTCCCACTTAGTATACAAATTGGTTTATACAACCAATTTCTGGAACCAAAATATTACCTATTGTGTCAAATTGTTAAACAAACTTAAACTGCTGTGAATTGCTATCAATAGCCAGTCGTAAATCTTTACTTGCATTTAATTTTTACAACTTAGATAAATTTATAAAATAACAATTAATTACTTGTAGTGTGTGACGCCAGCAACCTTTTATCGATAGGCGGCTGTTGTTTGAAGACCCTAGTTATAATGTTCTTTCTTTTGTCTGTAAGACATTTGTATTTCATGCTAATTTGAAATATCTTAGACATTTTGTGGTAGTAATTGTATTCAAAGACATCCATATACAACATTTCGTCAACAATACCGGCTCCCTGGTTATGTAATTTATATTGCATGCAAGCAAAAAAATTATATGCAGGAATTCATATGCCTATGACGTCACTTTACGCGTGCAAGCAAATGTGCGCGACCCTCTATTTTATTTTATGTTGATGATTTTCTTAAGCACGTGATTTGTTATTCACATTAACTCAAAGTATCATGATCACTGCAATGTAATCAGCTTTTTGTTGCCTACTTATTTTTTTGTCATTATGTACCGTAAATATAAGCTTTGTCACTGCAAATAAACATGTTATTGTATTATACAAACATCTCACTATGTTAAGGACATTTGTTTTATTTATTCGAATGGCAGTGCGTTGCACTGGTTGAAAATGTTACGCATGGTTGACAATATTTAGACATAAACATAACATAAAAACAATACGTATGTATGCCTTTAGTTCCACAGTTTGCCCGTTCAGATTAAGTCCACATCATAGGAGGCGAGACAATTTCCATCAACTGGGTTATCATCCAGACAACGAACTGCTGTTGAGAAATACAAAATGGCATATCTAGAGAGTAGTTTAAATCTTGAATTTAAGGTATACGAAAGTACCTTATTGTTGGTATGTACCTCAAGGCTCAAAAGTGTAATTTTAGTCTCCCAAAATACAAATGGCCAGTATTTGTAGAAGAAGTTAAATAATCCTCAACTGATTTAATAAGTTGTATAGAAATTAAAGTATAGATTATAAATACTAACCGTGAAAAGTTGAAATTCTTCTGCGTAAAAAAAAATTGCCGCTGCTAGTTTGGTAGAGTGTGACTGCACTTTTGACCCTTAACTGTACCAAACATCGAAAAAGTCGTGAAGACGTGTTGCGATGAAGTTTCTTGAGGCGCTTTGTATTTCCAGCTTTCGGTTTCTCCTTCGCCACTTACTAAAGGCTGAGCAGGTTTTTAGGTACTCTCTTTTGTGAGAAAGTGCTGAGAGTGTAGTGGTTGTATGAGATGGTGGTTTTAGATAACATAACATACATAGCCCGAATGATTAGACAGAGACGTACTTGTGTATGTAGTACATCCTCATACAATCTACATGAGTATTTACTTTTTACTGCTTTGTATTTATTATTTATACTTATCCAATAAGCTTCGTATTGTTTTGCTTTAGAAGTCGCTTTTTTTTTGTTAAAATGTTTTTATTTTTTATTTTACGCTATTTAGTGTTGGTACCTCATTTTACCATGAATATCATTTATAGCCAGATTTCATCTGTTTTCAATTACAATAAGCCTCGAACACGAATAGAATACATTGTTTTATTACAGAGTTCAATGCCTACCTTCAGGCTTCATCATCAGACTAGTTCGATGGTACCATTTACATCAGTAACATTTATTTATATGTATTTGCTTCATCATAGTCTCTTAACTATTCGAGATATTTTATACCCATGACAAACTTATTAAGGAGATCCAGTGGCCATCTGCTCTTCTTCAGTTCCACTTCACCAAATTATGCTTTTTGAGTGCAAATGCTTGCCATGTTATTGACAAAATCGCTATATGTCTGTCTATAATATTTTGAGAAGTTCCCTCGATTTCCATTGTATCCCATCATCAGATTTTGAATTTGGTGACAATGGGACGACCTCGAGAGTACACTCTTTAAAACAAAAATAGAATTTTGCAAAGCCGTCTATATAATTGTGACGGAATTATGCACGAACATGAAAAATGAAAAAAAAAAAAAAATATGAGGCATTTATGTCCAGCAGTGGACGTTATCGGCTGATATGATGATAATGATGTTGATGGTGCACGAACATAAATAAAAAAAAAATAACATCTGAATTGAGAACCTTATTCTTTTTGGAAAATCGGTTAGAAATAAAAATTGGTAGGTACAACTGGTAACTAAAAATACACCCTTTCTTGGTTCTGAAAGTTACTTAACTTAATTATGTAAATGTTTTTTCTGGGCAGAATTTTCCCTAAATTGAATTCAAACAATCTTTTACTTAATACTTTTCTGAAGAAAATAGAGTAGGCTTGCTAAAGTGGCACTTTGATTAAATCTCTTTTATCGGACATCCTGTTTAAGTAAAACTACTGCCGTAAAAAACTTAGCTGTTTGCCGGCTTCTAGAAAACTCTTGATTTTACAGTTATCTTATTTTTCTGAGAAAACAAGCATATTTTCAGATTTCTGAAAAAATTAAGAAAAGGTTCTTTATCCTAGATTCGAGTAGAAAATTAATTAATGAAAAAAATACGCGCAATTTGAACACCAGCGTTATTTGCAGCTTTAATGTTCATGGATTGTATAACTGGTTTAAGAAAACAATCTATTGAGATGTTACTCGTAGGCCCAGTTTTTTGATCGGTAGTTAACTCAACCAATGGTTAAATATGTTGCAAATTTCAGTAAAAATCCTTTTTACTCCAATTGTTAGCCCGTGGGCTCGTACATCACGTACCTTCTGCCTACCGACAAGGAATGTGACTGAAAATGAACTGACATAATGTTATATTGTTGTTCGCTATTTTAAAACACGCTTTTAAATAGTTATCATAAAAATATCAATTATTAATTTACTAGAAGATTCATGTCAGTCCGTGAAAATTGTCTTCTGTTTTCTTGAAAAACGAAATATGAAAATTTTAATAATTTTAACTGGCCTGCTTTGACAAATTAAAAAAAAGCAAAAGCAAAGAGTCTTGTAGCGATTACGGTACAGTAGGTAATACCAATTATGTCCAGAAAAGGGGTGACAAACAGAAGAAGTATGCAAGACGAAGACAGGCTGCTTCGACCCTTGGGACAAGATCAAGAGACTGATGATTATTTATACAGAATTTTCCTTAAATATATAAATGGATCGATCAAAACTGTTCTTGTTTTACTCTTTTTACAACGAAGACGCAGAGCACAAAGAAGGGTCGAAATAAACACGGTGCTGTCCATTCTATCTGTCTGATCCAGCAAGTCTGGTCCATGATCGCGCAATATGTGTCGCTGGTTTTGCAGAAAAAACGCCGCTACGGCACCGCGGCGTCGAAAAACGCCGCTGCTGCGGCATAATGTGTAGAGGCTCTGAAGCCCACCACATTTGACATTGAAACATTAAGCCAATTAGAAGAGCAATCAAGCGAACATAACTAATCGATATTACGCATCACTAATTAATCGAATCGACGTTTACTATGATTAAGCCAAGGTTTAACTAACAGATGCGTTTAAATATCAAAAATGCTATCACGCAACGTTCTGCTTGGACATAGCACTAATTGGTTACAATTAAAATGTTTATCCCGGTTGTAATTGGATATTAATTAGGGGATTTCATGTTTAATGAAATAGATGCACTAAATTAGGAACTGATAAACAATGTTAACAGATGTCAGTGAGGTATGTATGTAGGCTTTGCTAATAATAGCTAAAAGGAATATGAATAGTACCCTAATAGCGTATCTCTTTAACAGCACAAAGCACACTCTTTCCCTTTCATTTTGATAAATCAAAAATATTCATTGCGTGTTTTGTGCTGTCAAGTAAACAGATTTTGAAAATATAAAGCAATGATTGCAAGGGAAACAATCCGTACCCTGCTCTTTGAACTTACACAATTAGGGTGCTGGTCATGCTATTGGTTCAACTCCGTCATAAAAATCTTACCAAAAATAGTAGTCCATCGGCATCGGGAACAGGGTCCAAGCTATTGATCAGGGCCCCGCAGAGAGAAGAACCTCCTAACAATACAAGCCGAGTCCAGAAGTACCGCTTTTTGTACCAAGCACTTGATCGTATTGCCATTTTTTTGTCTGGGATATCATCCAATGACTTCTCTCGCTCTGGGTAAAGCGGGAGGGTGTGACAAACTTTTACTGACTAAAACCCTCCCGTGTTCCTTCAGTTACTTGAGCTAGGGCCGCGATAACTCTTTCTCATTTGCCCTAGCAGACCCCGTCAGTTTTGCTGACATCTCTTTGATGGGTGCGTGGAACACTACGCGCCGTCGACTCAGGCCGGGTCCTTATCGGACTGCGAGATAACCATTACTCACCGTCCGCTATCCCGCGCCTACGGTGGCCAGGATATGTGTTGCGACTCCCGACGCCCTCGACGTGTCCTGCAGTTGATCCTACTGCCTAAGGTGTTTGTCGAGCCTTGTTAGCAAGTTGTGACTATTAAGACATTGCCTAACACGACTATTGGTACAGTACTCGCTGAGTCCAAATCCCGCATGTCGACAACCTTGCTAGATAAGTAGTTCTGCATCGGAGCCTGCATACTTACCGCACTCCTATAATCGGAAATCTCTAATTGATCTGAAAGAAAAAGCGTAGGTGTATGTTATAGAGGGCGAATCTATTTCCACTAGCCGTGGTGTTACAGATAAAGTATTAAGAAAACCCAATAACTCTTACCGGACTCGGAGATCGAATCTAACACCCCATCATCAGTAGTCATGCTTATTACCTCTTTTAAATCAAGGGGTAGTCAATAATAAGTCACCACCATGACGAAATAAATTTGTGGCGGCCTAAGCAATAGGATATTTTATTGTGTTAACACCACTCTTGGCTTTGACGCACTTTATGTTGGTACTGTGCTAGAACCATGGCGGGAAATGTGGCTGCCATTCAGACAACTATGAGAAGTGAGCAGAAAGGTTGTCGCAAGACAAGGTAGGAGCTACGAGAATAGAGGTGTGTAGCCATAAGTAAACTGCAGTCAAATCACAGTCATGAGATCCCTCTATAGAGTACGTTGAAGTGCAAGCACGAAGAGGTAACAAGAGTATGGTAAGACACTTGGTAAAACCAGCTAATGCATGTGAGTGGCACAGCCACACGAGAGAGGCTAGGCCTCACCTTATAAGTATATACATATATGTAATAATAGTAGTGGAATTAAAATGGTCGACTCATCTTTCCACTCTCATGATAAATGTGTAATTATGTATCCTCATGTCGTCCGTACATTATGTGAAGCAAGCATATAGTATTTCACATACATACTATAGGAGGGACGACACCCAGGTAGGCGCTTTACTTTGTGTTAGTTATTTCATCACCACTGCTCTCAAAACGGTAAAGGAAAACATCGTGAGGAAACCGGCATGTCCTAGAACCAAAAATTCCAAGACATGTGACATTCACCAACACGCAATGGGCCCGCGTGGTGGATTACGGCCCATTACCTCTCACAGAGATGAGGCCTGTTTCCCAGCAGTGGGAACATTTATAGGCTGATGATGATGATGCCACGTAAGTACAACCGTTTACAACAACATAGTGACTACGCGTTTTTCAGTAACCAGTACAAATGCTCTCTGGCGTGACAAGGTCAGAAAAATGACATTAAAACCTTTTCCATTATTCTACCTATTTATTTATTTTTTTTCACAATTTGCATTAAAACTCTTAAAAAAAGTTAATCAATATAAGACCAGAGACCCCATACTGTTTTATTAGCGTTGTTATTTTTCAAACGTTTAGGCCCAATTGCGAGTTTCAAATTCACGCATTTATAACAAGCCCGGTTTAGTGAAACCAGAATTAATTTGATTTGATATCCAAGGGCTTTATTTAGTTATCCTTGGACTATCGCTTTATTTGTAGGATAAACTATAGACGGAATTAGGGCATCAGTATCTAATGGTCATTTGAAACAATAACATTATTTTTCTAAATGTTGTACAAGGTGTACTTAACTGGAATAACGCAAAACCTTTTTGAGTTTTTCGACACATTTAGACTTGTGTGTGTGAGTGTGTGTTTATAGGCTTAGCTAGTTCGTAGACAATGTACTCATCATTAACATTTACGACCAACTCTAAGATTGCGAAAGCTAAAATCTGCTCTTCAGTATATTTTGTCGAGTTATGTATACTTTAAAATATTTGGGGAAGTTGTTTTTTTTCCCGATTTACTTATGGGTTATTCTCATAGTAAAAATTGTTGATAATGATGATGAACATGATCACCTCTTTTCAGGAATTGCATTGTTTTTTTTTAAAACCTGAATTACTAGTATTTTAAGCGGATAAAACGCCAATACTTTATAAGATCATACACGTAATCAATACTCGTTCTTTTGAGTATCTTGCTTTGCCTGCTTGGATGGGTTAAACCAGTACGTTCTATCTTTTTTATAGAAAATGGGGTTTTATAAATTAAACAAGGATTCACATCAAATTCGGTTTAATTACAAACTATAACTCTACACTATCACATAATGTAAAGTTCGTCTATTTGAAATGACACATTGGACCTATAAAATAAATACTGAAGCACTTTGTGCTCTTTATTGTTTAAAAATATTAAAAGATCACTGGAATGATATTAAATTAATTGAACACCATTAGAATATACCTTAAGAATATAGCAGACCGCGCACTTTTCTGAAGCCAAAATTTAGTCATACATAGTCATACTATTCGCTGGAGCAAAAAATAAAAGGTAAACAAACAAACGTCAAATGATTATTAACCGACTTATTTAAAAAATACAACCTTACAACACTAATGGTTACTTTTGGAGTACTTTTCAATTTATTACCAATAGTAATATAAAAATAGTTTCGAACTCCAGGCTATCGAGATGATTTTTAATGTCGGCTATTGGTTTTGATTTTAATTTTACCAATTTGTTTGTTTTTACAATAAAAATATTGATATTATTATAAAATATAGTTAAGAAAATAATTATTTAAGTTTTTGACATATTTGTTTATTTGGTTGTAATATGAATTAAACGTCTTCTCATAATATTTTTTATTTTAGATTTAAGTGACAGCAAAGAAGACACTCTAAAATCCTTTTTTTCTGGTTTGTTTACCTTTTTTTTTGCACCAGCGAATAGAAGCTCGAAGTGAAATTGCCACGCGGACTTCTATCTTGCATGTCGAGTGGAGCCGTCGTGTGCGTGTCGAGTGTCTCAACAGGCATTAAAAAAATATTACAAAAACAAAACGGTAAATTTTAACAGCGTAACTTTCAGGTAGGTATTTTTCGAGTCGAGCATAGCAGGCTTTAACTGAAACCACGGGGTCCCAGCGCTAATAAAGAAAATTTGGTTTTAACAAATGTCACTAGATAGCGCGATATGCATTGATTCGTTATTGAATTGTATGTAAAATAACATTTTCTAGAATTGATCATAAAAATTTAATGTTCTTTTTTAACCAACTCTCACAAGCACAAAATTATGGAATATTGGGCTCTTAATTCTCATTTAAAAGATGTGAACGGATCATTTAAAATTGAGGCCAATAGATGACACGGTTTTAAATTTCTGAGGCATTCTACTCGATTGTTTAAATTTGTATTGTAACACATTTTGGTGCAATGTAACTGCAAAAACGTGAAAAGATACTATAAAACAAATCGTCACTGTATTTAAAGAAAAAAATATTCATGAACCGAGTTAACCCTTTTACTTGCACGTAGCTGCTAACACCATCTATCTATCGCCGTGGAACGGAACTGAACGCGTTCGATGTACATTCATGGAGTTTCTTGTGCATTCTTCTCCATAACAAGCTACTTTTCCGAATGCACGGTAGAATAAATTTTTATTTTATGATTTGTTACTTTTAATTCTGACGTTCAAAAGTGCCGCTTTTTGGCCCAGTTGAATAAATATATTTGACTTTGACTTTGTACAATAAAAATATCAGTTTAATTGGACGAAAAACGCTAGTTACGTCGCCATGGTTTCTTTGTATGGGATGAGGCAATGTATGCTAGTATTATATAATCTGTGCTGAAACAAAAACCCGACAGCTAAAAACTAATAAACTGAAAGTGAAAAACAAGTGCTATTAAAATAGGCATTTAATATTATGAGGTGCTGCCAACGGTGATAAACGAAGTTTTGGTAGGTTTCTCTATAATTTTTGTAAGCACTTGTTTACTTCTTTTCAGTTAATTATTATGTAGCAGTCAGGTTTTTGTTTTTATAATAATTTGTTTTATTTCAAAAATTTTAGTTTAATTAATGAACGAGTTCTCCAAATAAGTTATGTGGCACAAGATTATTTATTTTGCTATCAAAGTTACGCTTACCTTGTATTTGTGCCAAAATAGTAACATAAGTGATACGATAAATATATTTTTGGAATGATCTATTTTTGTTTTAATGTATATTTATTTTAATGGTTTATTTTTATTTTAGTAGCTTTCATTTGGTACCCATATTGTTATGATAACGAAAAAAAAAATGTGTCGCTCCCTTTTTTAGGAGCCATATATATTAATGATTTAACCGATATCACTCCCTCATATGTCATAATCCGTTTGGGCTGTAGAGCGTGCTATAGAAATAGGCTTACATGCATACACACGCTCGAAAAATATCACCCTCTCGCAGTCGTGTATGAATTCCGTCTATCTCGTATGATGAACGAAAAATTTCGGGTGGTCTTATATTTACTATTCAAAATATGCTACTTATTTTTACACTATTTTATAAATGTACAAAAAAAACAATAATGAACTGCATCCCGCTGATATTACTATTCTCAATATAATCATTAATTTCATCAGATTTCTAAAAGAATATTATTAGTCTATATCGCCACCAATTTCTAATATTGGGCAGCTATTTCCATACTTAGTTTAATATTCACATTGCACTTTTTGGTTCTGCTTTACTGTACTTTTCATTAGCATAATCAGAGTTCTCGTATTCAGCCGAGCCAACGCCCGTTCAATCATCTTCACTCGCTAGCTATGTAAAATGTTCTATGAATAAATTAAAATATGCCTCTAATATTAGTAAAAAAATATCCTTTACCAAATAGCGGTTGTACTAACTTATCAATTAAATAATCTAGATTCTTTAGACGACTTTCTTCAAATGTCTGTGGCCCCATACCATGTCAACGATCAGCCATTGACTTGTATAGTAGAATAGGTTTTCGACAAAAACGTATGTTACTAGAACTGGGAACTTAATCCCTGTGAACAGCTTGAGACCTGGATAGATGATTTCGCCTTTCATGTAGCTTTGCACGCATCTGAAAGAAAGAAATTTTAAAAATATTTTCGAAAAGAGATCGATATGTTGGGTTTGGATGGCGGGTGCAATCTGTCCGGTTTGTTTGCTTGTGTTTTGTGGTTCTATACCTTCGAAACTGTATTCATTTTATATCAAACGCAACACATATGACAAAAACAAACGAAAAAATCTCACACACACAGCGATTGCGCCACTCCGCGCAGCATTTTATAGAGCTGACCTACCTCAAAATAAACTTGCTTGTCTTTAACCTTGTTCTTTATTCAAAATATAATTCTGCCCAGAGGCTCCAGATAATAGGCATTTGATGTCAGCGAAGACAATAGTCGAAATGTCAAAATGTAAGCGAATGATCACGTGATTTTTTGATATCGCTTGTCAATCCCTTTATACAATTTTGTCTTTTTGACAATCGCTATCGCCACGATTTCGATGGTAGAATGTCACTTGTCTAGGGCATGTGTATCATAATAATTTTTACTAGATCAAACATGTGCACCATACATACAGCAAATTGTCAGCATGAAGAGATGTTGAAATAAAAAAATATGGAACTTCTTGTTTGCCTTGCATAAAAATGTCAAGTAAATGTCAATAAAATAATACAAGTTAAAATTATCATTGAAGAATGCCAGAGTAAAATTATATTTAAAAAAAATCAAAATAATATCAATTGTAAATCAAAACAAAATTATAATTCTAGATCGTCATGACTAGTTAAATAATATAAAAAAATATCCTGCAACCTTTGGAATAACCCAAAATGCGTCATGGCCGAGTTCAGAATATTATAACAGCGCAATACAAAAAAATCGTAGTCTCTTCCGCAGCCTGAACTGTATAATTGCATCAAAATATTCTGGATGTGTCTCGATGTTCTAGAGCTCCAGTAATTGGGTTGCGAAAGTCAGCTGGCAGCGGCTGCGTGTAAAATACTTATATTTGGTAGCATCTGGTGAGATTGAAAGCCGAGCTTTTCGTAGTTGGGAAGAGACGTGGTGATGTAAGTTGTGAGATTAGAAAGAAAATAATCAAAATACGGTGAGTTGATCTCTTTCTTTAAAAATTCCACCAATGAAGGATTTTCTCTCTTACCTTTATTCAACTATAGCTCATGCCCTTAATTAGAAACACATAGAGTTGTATGTAGTATGCTAACTGGGCAAATTTTCTTTTTACTATTGCAAGGATGGTTGACTAGAGCCTAGGACATGATGGAAGTCCATCTATATATTACCAGTCTACGCGACTGGTAATATATAAATGGACTTCCATCAACTATTTGGGGTGGAAGGTGGAAGTTACAACGATAGGAAGAGTTTTTATCTTTAATAAGCTGTACAGCGATGCATTGCTTGTAATACGACGTCAAGTTTTTTTTGGCCCAGGAACCTTCGAGGGCGTACGTTGAACAACCCAGCACAGTTTCGGCTCAATCGAATCAATGATTTAGGAATGCAGATTCGCCAACATAAACAGTCATTTGAATCTATACAGTTCGATAATTAATATTTTGTTCTGCTATCGGTTCTAGTCCAAACAGGGATTGGTGATACTAACAAATTAATCATTCTATTTTGATCCACCCTGAAGATTATACGTCAAGACTTATGATATTACACTTACACAACTATATATGTGACGAGAAAACTCGACAGTATCCCGACATTCAGCGTATTACTTTTGGGTCTTTCCCTCCGGACAAGCACCAGGTCCATTAGTACCACGATCAAGGAGACTGTGTGCATGCAGTGTTGTGACCAGAAGGGGACCACCTTGTGGATGCTGGGCGGCGCTATCAGTTCTTGATGAGTATTCCATACTCGCCAGAACAGGATGTCACCGAACTGGAACAAAAAAAAAACATTGATATATTCGCTATTGTGGATTAACCTCAAAAACAGTTCTTTTTTGCTGTGAAAATGGTTCAAGGCACTTATTAAACGCGCTCCGTAGTATAGATTTTACACTAAAAATATACACCAATGAGAGCTTTAAGTAACCGTTTAGGCCTCGGAGTGTGATATTAAGTGTTAGTTAAGCTTTCTATTGGTCAAAGAATTTCGAAATCGGATCAGTCTTTCCAGAAATTGTCTCCTACAAACATACAATTTAATCTCTTTATAATTTTATTTTTATCTAAGTACATTAACACGATGTTTAAGACATTGGAGAATGACTCTTGGATACTTAGGCAGGCATTGCTTATTACTTGAGAAATTTATAGCAGACTCAAGTTATTATTGCGTAACAAAATGATTTTATTTCGTAACAAAATGGGCAGAGTATGTTAGTGTACATGCATTTGGTCGAATAGAATAGAAATAAAGATATATTATTTATTTGTGAAACGCGCATGTGAAACGAGAAATAAAAGATAAAGCATATTTCAAGTCCCGAGATATACCTATCCCTTTGCATAATATTGTTGTATGAAATGCGAAATTTTACGTGATTCACCGCTGAGTAATTTGCCTTAAATCAAAATAAGAGTTACATAATTATACTCGTGCGTAACTCACCCTTTCCTCAGTTTCAAATGTTAACGCATGCTTCAAAAATTTTGGATACTCAAAACATTCGCTTGGAATGATCAAAAGCTATGAACACTTTATATTTATTTAATGATTAGGTAAAAGTTACATAGCAAAAATAAGGAAAACATTGTATTTCGTCCTCATTATGGAATAATTTTATTTGAGTAGACGTATATAAATTAAATACAAGGTTAGATAAAACAGAGTCATAATAATTACTACATTATGTACTGTGTCCTTTACAAACAAAATTCATATTCCAACAGATATTTCAAACTGTCAACGTGCTGAAATTATTAGGTGCCATTTTCTTTTTTCAAGTTCAAATAATTTATTGTGGATTATAGATTCATAAGATATTGTGTTGGTTACAGGTAGATCTGCTATGTCCCGCTGTTGAGGCACACAAAATACATAAAATCAGTATATTTAAAATACAAAACATCAAATTGTCATGCAATACAAATAAAAACTAAATAAGTATAATATGCAAAGTCAAATAATTAATTAGTAATGCAACAAAATAGTAAAAACAATTGAATAGTGTCACTTCATAGTTTGCGAGTAATAGTTTACAAATTCACAAATTTTACCTCAATTAAGTTAAAATCTTTGTTATGCTTCTGTCCTTATTATTTCAATCAGTTTGTGATCAGCGCAGCATGTTTTTTAGGGTTCCGTATCAAAAAGCGGTAGTCAAACTCGCATACTCAGGTGAGTATGCGAGTTTGACTCGCCTTTAGCCGTTCACCGTCTCCGTCTCCTCAAAAAGCATGCTCCTCATATTTCAGATATTTCCGAAAAAATATTTTATTTTCTGAATACTAGTCTGAACGACCACTCTGGCCGTCTATTTGGCAATGACAATGTCAAAATACTGTAACAGTCTAAATTATAACTCATAAGCATCGACGCTTGAAGGTTTCAGATTGATACAACACACTGTGCCTCTTCTTGAAGAAGTACAATCGTTAAAAAAAAAAATTAAATTCGATAATTACATATTATTTTATTTTACTCAACTCTGCATCTTCACAGTTAATTACGAGTTTTCGGGTCACTTCCAAACAAGCCAAGGATTTGGCATTGTAAAGTAATTATGATCTGATGACATCTCTTAAAATCTTCCACATTTTTTGACAGCTATAAGGCCAAATACTTTAAGTAGGCATATTTTTACTTGAATATTATTTTTAATACTACGCCTGTTTTTATTTTAAATAAAGACTCGATTGGTAAATCGATTATAAAAGTCGGAAAAGGACTTTACTTTTAATAGGTTTTGTACGTCTTTTCAAGATCAATACCGTTATTAAATAAGATTTTTCCGGCTCCAGGAAGGAAGCCGAATTAATAAAATTTGATCGAATTGGTTGGTATGTCCTCCGTATATTTTATGCCAAAAATTATTTTTAAAACCTTTCATATAATTTATCGTTTTAGTATCCTAATTATCTACATACAATTTTCACTTAGGTATTTATTAACATATTTATGTATCAAAAGTCGCATAATGTGCTCGCTCCCTTAAACAGGTGGCTGCTTACGTTGTATCTGCGTAAATGATAACATTAATAAAGTAATAAGTACAATAAAGTGGTGTACCTACCTACTGCTACCTTTATCGATCTATACATAGGTACATGCAAATAAATAAAATTAAAAACAATGCGTATGAAAGTATATTCGTTACTTATAACAAATAAACAATTTTTCTGTGTCCGTTTGGAAATCGTTCGACCGATTTTGACGAGAATTTCGCTGGCAGATAGCTATTGTTACAAGGAGGAACTAAAGATACTTTTATTTTAGAAACATAATTATGGATACGCGTAAAAAAATTACAACCATGTTTTTTTGTTTAATTTTACAAGTTTGACGCGGACTTAGTCGCGGGCAACAGCTAGTCGATAAAAAATTACTTTACTTAACAATACCTAATCCAAAAAGGTGGCTCATTTAAATTGAAAGTGAATGGGTACTTATTAATAGCTAATTCTACACCCTTTTACGTTATCTATACAAGTAAATGATAGCCAAGTGATTTTCAAATATTCGTTCAATATCGATTCGAGGTTTCTTTTATTTGTATACCCAACCCTAATCAAATTTTCCCATACTATTTTCTGGTTCAAATTGAACCAAAAATAACGTTACATAAAAAATGGATTCAAACTATTTCATACTAACCAAGTAATCTACTCGCAAAAAAAACATCATCTCTACATTAAATGTATTGAAAAAATAAAGCCAAGATAATACGTTTCGAGCACGTCAGTACTTAGAATGGTCATCTATTTAGTAAATATGTTTACGGAACCGCTTAGTGGCAATTTCGAAACTTACTGCAGTGGTCGGCAGGAGGATGCTTGTGAAGCACAAGTACCTAACTTGATTGAGAAGTTTGACGTGAGTCGTCCCGTTCTCCCCTCTTAACTCCCTCCAGTCGCAGTAGAAACATATCGGGAAGTACACCAACGTAAAGAGCTGAAACAAAACATTATTTTAATTAATTTCACCAAATTTAAACATTACCTTGTTCGAGAAATTCGAAGGTTTTCTTGTACCATAACATGTGTGTTGTGTTCTTGTTACACAGAAAACTTTGGCGAAAATGTTTCATCATGAAATGTAAGGGATGAACGCAGCGAAATAATATTTTTTCGTTGATTTGTACGCATGGCACGTAAACAATACCGGACGGGTTTTAATGGGATTTTAATCTGCGGGATCCTGAGGAATAGTGATGTGCTTGATGTCACCTTTAGCTAGCGTTTGAAAAATGTATGAGAATTCTTTATTTTAACTGGCAAATTGTTTGTTTTTGGTAATGTTGACCATATTTTGTTGCCAGTGCGTGTAATCCTAACTTATACAATAATACTAGCTTCTGCCAGCAGCTTCGCCCGCGTGAAAGTCGAAAATTATGCCGAAAGAACATATTCCCGGAATAAAAAGTAATCTATGTGCTATTCCTTACTATAATCTATCTCTATGCCAAATTTCATCCAGATCCGTCAAGCCGTTTGAGCGTGAGAAAGTAACAAACATACAAAAACACGCACACACACTCACAAACTTTCGCCTTTTTAATATTAGTTAGATTGTAAATGCGAAAGTAACTGTCTGTCTATCTGTTACCTTTTCACGCTTAAACCGTTGAACTGATTTAGATGAAATTTTGTATGGAGATAGTTTGAAACCCTGGGAAGGACATAGGATAGTTTCTATTCCAGAAATTATCCTTAAAGGGGTGGGAAGGGGGTTGGAGGTTTGTATGGTGACCTAATAATTTCTTAAGTAAGGCTGCCCACACATTAAAATATTATTGCACGATGTAAAAAATAGTCTAGTTGAAGTACTAATCCACGCAGAGGAAGTCGTCGGGCATTTATTTGCATAACCGAAATGAATTTATTATTTATCGCACTCTCGAATATGATAGTAAAATTCCGTAACCTTTCGTCGGCCAAAATACCAAATGATTGCTAATAAATGCTGCAATCATAGAACACGTGAATACCGGTTCTTGATTCACGTGTTGGTGATGCCAAGCATAAATTATGACGTCCGTATCAGTTTCAATTAGCAAAAAAGTATTATCAAAATGATCGTTTTGCATGTTTCTGCAAAGTCCATTTCGAGGTGAATAATCATTACGGTAAACATCTGCTCAGAAATTGTTCCTAAACTGTGGTAAAAAGTTTTGTTTTCAACTTCACTGATAAACCGTAAAAATGCAAGTCATTCTTTGGGAAAAAAAACTAATAGAACATTACTTGGGTCATATGGTTTATCATCAGCCTTTTAATGTACCCACTGCTGGGCCTCCTCTCTGTGAGAGGGAATGGGCTGTAATTCACCACGCAGACCCAATGCGGATTGGTGGATGTCACATGTTTTCTAATTTTTGGTTCTAAGACATGCCGGTTTCCTCACGATGTTTTCCATCACCGCTTTGAGAGCAGTGGTGATTAAATAATTTATACAAAGTAAAGCGCCTGCCTGGGTTCAAACCCACGACCTACAACTTGTAAGTCGCGGCCGTAACCACTGGGCCACCAAATAGTACTTGTTAGCAATAAATAAATTATTTGTTTTCAAACACGTTTTGCAAGCTGCAAAACGTGTTTGAAAATGAGACGTGACGTTTGTTTATATTTTTGACGTTTAAAAGTGCCGCTTAATAGCCTAGTTGAAATAAAGAATTTTGTCTATTGTTTTTGTCTGCCTTGTCTTTACCGGAATATGTACTAGTATCTATAATAATTAATAAATAATTATAAAAAGCTTTTATTGATTACTTATAAACACATGTGTACAATAAAACAATCCGACTACATAGATGGTGGAGACCTGCAGCCCAGTAACAAAATACCGCTTAGCTAAACTGGTGTCTGATTTCTTGGTTTTGGACAGTCCGTAACGACTATCAAATATTTACAAATAACATCCGGAACCACAGCTCTCCGAGGGACAGAGGATTCTCGCTACGTAAAGATGGTCACTCATCTACGGTCTGAAGAAGCAGTGCAAGTGTTACTTAATCTTGAAGATCGACCCATGCAAAAATTATTTCTTAGCCACGAGCTCACGTACCAGTACTATTTAAGGTGGATTTTGAGAGAGAGCAGTTAAGCTGTGAACAGGGAAACGGTTTTGGAGACTTTAATTTCTTTTTGTAATTTTGATCTACATTCACAGACACCTATTGAAGAAATGGTGCAGTCGGCAAAAAAATGGAAATTTTGACACGATGTTATTAGATGATTCCAGCAGTCATGAACTGAGGCATTCGGAGCTATTGAGAAAATACTTCGACGTCATCATTTCTAGATAGCCAAAACTATATTGCCTTTCCTTGTACTCTGGACCTTTAAAATACATCCAGACCTCTCGGAACTATCCAATAAGCTAAGAGCAAACCATGTGCTCAGTTGGTCTGGGTTTTTCATCAGTTCGTAGGTAATAAGCAAACCATCTTCAGTATGAGTACATAGCCTAAGCAAACTATCGGCTAAAGGTCAATCGTTACTTACATAGGGACGGAACCCACCGAGACAATTATAAGGGAGATTTAAAAAAAAAAAAACGCACATTGAACTGATTCATACAATGCATCCTCCCCTCCTAGCAGCATTATGTTCGCAAGATGCTCGTCCTGGTCTTTGTTCCCTTTTAGAGACCCCTTAGACAGTAACTAGTAACAACAAATAGTATAGCGCAGCGAAACTTTCCACCCGGTCACTAGTCGTCCTGCTAATTCTACAAAGGAAAGAAGCCATTTTGTTCCATAAGTTATTAAATTAAGCCCTGTTCTGACGTCATTTGCTGTAACTTTGGAGACGTCGAAGGCTTAAATCTCTAAAAACTTCGACAGTGGGAAAGTGGGGAGCTTTAAAATGGGGGACAGTGCTACTATAATCGCTTTTGTTCTTGCTACTTTGTTGCACGATAAGTATATTTTAAAGTAATAAAAAATAGAAATGTTAAGAGTTTTGACTAAAATTTAGCAGCATTAAGTCTAGTCTTATTAAGTTTAAAGCATGCATGTAGATAACTATAAGAGAAAGCGGAGTCGAAATTTTACTAATATTATAAATGCGAAAGTTTGGATGGCCGGAACGGTTGAACGGATCTGGATGAAATTTGGCACAGAGATAGATTATACTCAGATCCCGGGAACATGGACCCTCGGGATAACTTTCGACTTTCACGCGGACGAAGCCACTGCCGGATGCTATTAAAGGACAAATAGACTATGAGAGAGATGGTATGGCTAAAAAGTGACAACAGAAATAAAGACTAATACAGATGTATGGTAGGAGAAACTATGTTGCACCTGTCCCAAATTGGAGTTAGGACAAGAATGAAGAAATAAGGGTGTCTTTTCTATCTATTTATTATTTATTGATATATTTATATCTATTTATTTATTGATTTAAACTTCATGTATAATAATAGTATATAGGCGGACTCAATGCCACAAGGCATTCTCTACAAGTCAACCTTTAGGTTAAAAAGGACAACTTTGTGAACGGGTACAAAAATATATTTAAAAATAACAACTTGTATACAAAAATGTATAAACTTACATATATATTGACAATACACATATAACTACAAATAAAATAATAAATACCAATAAAAAAACGAGATCTATCTTACTGTACAGTTTCAGGAAGATATCCAGGAAGCTAACGATTATAATTATTTACTTTAAGAAAAAGCAATTAATACACTGGCGGCATTACAAAATTGCTAGACCAGGATGATATCAAGAAAAGTAACTGGCAAAAATAATTGTTTGCACAACTCATTGCGTCAGTGAAGTTTACGATCAGATGTTATGTTTGTCCTTATAATAATCTACAAAATAGCCTTTAAAATGGCATGTTAAATACATGGTCAATGTTTATGTAGAAACAATCGCCCATTATGATCTTGAGTTCAAGATTGGCATTGCTTTTACAAATGACGAGTAACTTTCGAAATTGGGAACTCATGGTTCGAGTGGAGTTTAAGAAGTTTATCTGAAAACGAGTTTGAATATAGGTTTGATAAACAGGTGTGAGACTATGCAATCTATCGAATGAAACTGTTAAATTTTTTGTTCGATATATGCTCATAAAACCAAAGGGGGTAGTTTTAATTGGATAGTATTTAGTATAGTAGTGTTCCACCAAATATACTGAATGTGCACCAAAATATGTTCATTAAAATATGTCATAACAAGCATCTATTTAACAACTGTTGCAAATTTGTAAAAATAGTAATACACCTAATTTTAAAAACAAGCATTTATTTTTTTAGTTTTACTTCAGATAATGCACTGCAAAATGTATAGTACTTTGGCAACATAGTCGACGGAGCCCCGCTGCGCGGGGCTCCTATTTCCGTCCGCAGGGTCTAAAGTAACCTAACACGAACGAGATGACGGGAGCATATTTTGTTGGCCGAGTAGTTTCATTATAGTAAAACAATTAAACGGGTTTAAGATCAATATTTTAGAAATGCATACATAGATGTACCTTTAGATTTTTGGTGAACACAAAAATATTATCCGTTTTAATTTGGTTTGTTCGCTCGTCTGTTCTCCTACCCGCATTAGAATTCGGTGTTTGGACCGGTGGCGTGATATCAGCTCAGACCCGCACGCGCGCCCACGCCTTGCCTCTGTGTGAAGCCTCTCCCTGTTCGATCTGGATCACCCCTAGATGTGATCAATTTATGTGTCATAAACTCAAAACTGAATATTTTTATGGACTTACATAAATTGCCGTGCATTTATATCAAATAAATTGCCGCATTAGTTACGTGCTTTGTTCCACGCGAGTGCCGCATTGCTGTGTGTATAATCTGAAGCTGTGATTTGGTGCCGTGGCTGGGATATTCAGGGTGGTGCGCGAATACGAGCTGATGGGGCACATGCAACAATATACCCGTACAGAGCCAAGTCAGTACATTATCCCGCACCACTGCGTGTTTAACAACTCCCGTGCGAGTGGTATTTGATAGCTCAGCGGTAACATCCAACAGGGTATCCTTAAATGATAACTCGTTTACAGGTAGGAAACTTAACCATGATATTATTTTTTTTATTTTTTTATTTCGCCTGTGTCCCATTAGTTTCACCGCTAACATAGCTAAATTTTACAGAATGGTACTCATCAACTCATCTGAAAGCTGTTATCAGCTTATTCTATGAAGAGAGTCATCTTATGACGAAATAAAACTAATGAGCTACTGAAAAATACCTACGGATTACGATCGTCTGGTTATGTAGCAGTTCGCTCGTTGCAACAGCTGGATATAATCTCCGGCACGTAAGTTGGCAAGAGTCGTTAGATGCGCAGAAGTCGTTTTTTATGTATCTTTGGTAGTGAAGCGGGGCGCGAGGAATGTTTAGGACCGTTCCAAGCGCGCGAGTGGTTAGTCAATTGACACAAGGATTGACTAACCAATCTTGTCGCGTCCAAATTCCGTTCGCTCTATATGGTGGTTGGTATGTTCACGAAATTTACCCCCACTACGCCAAAACCTTGCCAACTTACGTGCCGGGCACTATACTGATGAGGATGCGTCTTATCCTCGCGCGGCTGACATACTTATACATGTTTTTTTTATAGACGACCTTCTTTGATCTGCTGAAGACCATGACGAAGCTCTACTTTACAGGACGAGCTCGTAGCTCTGTTAAAACTGTGGGCAAGCAACATCCCCGATTTACTGTCAATGATTAACGCAGATCAAGCAGTAGCTATAAATTACAGTGATGACACCGCGTGTTTGTCAATTAAGGTATTAGGCCTGAAATGGCTACCCATCGATGATTGTCTTTCATTCGATAATACCTACGCGCAGAGTTGAGTGCTAAAATTGCTAGCTAGTATTTAGGATCTCGTGGGATTCCTATCTCCATGTACCTTTTTAACATAATGCAAGACTTGTGGAAATTAAGTCTTGGTTGGGATGACGCACTTCCTTCCGCTTTGCGCGATAAGTGGTCTTTGTTTACCTCTTCATTGTCTTGTCTCTCATCACAAAAAAAATAGCAAAACATACTTATACCTAAATTTTGGGATATGCATTTAAATGCCCTTTGTGACGCATTAACCCATGGTTATTCTTCTGTAATTTACGTGCGCAGTGTCAATCAACCACCAGTATATGTCACTAGCCTGGCTGCAAACGACTCCCTACAAATTAAAATCATTTGTTTTTAGTCGTGTCATTCAGTATTGGAGGTAGTACCGTCCAACTGCTGGTTTCATGTACGAAGTGAAAATAAGGCTGCTGACCTGTGCTCGTGTGGCGCTTTTCCCACTCAGATCATAGCTGTGTACGAGCGAAGGTAACGCGGCTCAGAGTGGCTCACAGATGACGTTCATCTGTGGTCGATCAGTACATTTCACGTCAATGATAAAACTGAAATTTTTGAACTTTAACCTAATACTGCTTCATTCCCAAAACATTAAAGATGAAATTCCAAATTCACTATTTCAAAGATTTTCGTTATTTAATAAATGAAAGACATCTCAACGTTCTTGCGGATCGTTATCGAATCACGAGTTAGATGCGTCTCATGATCTTATAATAAAAATTACAAAGCAACAATATTTTTCTTCTTCTTCTTCTTTTCGTTTCGATGGTACATTTGATCAAACTATTTGAGCCCAGTCGGAGGCCACGTTTTTTGCAGCGTCAGAGGCCCCATACAGGTCATCCAAGGTGCAAGTGAATGGACAGCCGGGACACTCCAGCAAGTGGGACATAGTCTGTACAGGAGCACCACAATCGCACCCAGCGTGCAATGGACTAATAATCCCCTATTTTGCCAAATTATACTTGCAGCGGCCTACCTGGGTGCGCATCCGATTCAGTGCCTTCCACACGGGCCACTTCAGTTCATGACCGAGGGGAAGATGCTCCTTAGGCTTATTGAAGTCATGAAGTGGTGGGTACTTCTCCAGCCACAGTTTGCTTCTCTCCCTAGACGGCTTGTCCTGGATCGCCCGAGTGGTACGCAAGAAGCTCTTTCGACTTTTTAGTCTACTCCGAGTTGTTAAGTGGTCGTAGGGGACACGGGGAATCGGGTTACCGACATAGGACACATCCCCTATGTCGGGAATCAGATTCCTGGTTCTTCTTTCCCATCGCGCATGCAACATCCCTTCGTAAAGCAGGAGGTGCTAGTGGGTAGAGCTTATTTAATGGAGTTGATTTTAGGCAGCCCGATATTATCCGACACGTCTCATTTAGGGCGATGTCTACTTGCCTCGCGTGTGCGGATCGGTGCCACACTGGGCACGCAAACTCGCCAGCAGAGAAGCAAATAGAAATGTCGGTTGTGCGGAGAACATCGGGTGTTGCTCCCCAGTTGGTCGAAATAAGACGGCGGAGCAAGTTATTCCGGGTCCCCACCTTCTGCTTTGTTTTATAGCAGTGTGATTTATACGTTTTTTCTAACGAAATAAACAACATTAAAAATAATAAATTTGATCCATCACTAAGGAAACTTCCAGCCTTCATGGATATACATAATTTCTTCAGGATCAGTGAAGCTGACCAACCCTACAATAGTAAGCATCCCTTGCTATTGCCTAAAAAATATCACAAAACAAATTTAATAATTGTAAGACCATTCACATCGAGGTACTTGGCGATGTATCAGCTGATTGTTTCCTCGCCTCGCTCGACAGATTCGTGGCGAGAATCGAACAATGAACGTGTTTATATGCGAACAATGGCACGAATTTAATGCCGCTGCGAAACATTTAAAAGAAGTTTTTCAATTTTTTCAATAAAAATAACAATGCAATTTCTGATGTTTGTTCAAGCCGCTCGATTGAATTGAAAAATATTCAACCAATGGCAGGATCAATGGGCGGAAGCTGGCATTAAATCTGCCAAACACCACTTACTCCGTGCAGTAGGTGAAAGGTCACTTGCTTTGCTATTTGCATACTTTGCAACAACAAGCAAAGTGGTTTAATTCACCTCCAAACACGAAAATCGGTGGCTTAGTTCTTATCAAATCTGATTTAACTCGTCCACTAAACTGGGTTCGTGCTAAAGTGGAGCAGCTCCACGAAGGTCCAAATAAAATAGTTCGAATTGTCACTTTGAGGACACAAAGGAGACTTTCAAAGAGGCCAGTAAACAAGCCGAGTCATCTCCCTTATTCAAATTAAATTAATACATTTCATCAATCATAAGCCTGTTTAATATTTCTGTTTTCTAAACAGGTTACCATAGTAATTAAGTAAATTTCTCATTTAATTAGAATTGTTTAAACCTTAGTGTTTTAACACTTTTAAGGGCGACATTCCTTCTGAACTTCAGAGTGCTGTACCTACTAATTATTATGTTAATTTTGAAATTATCATGATAATTTCAGTGGGGTGTATATTCGATTCTTTTATAACATACTAGCTGTCCCACGCGGCTTCGCTCCCGTCAACTGGCTACCTACCTACTCGACCCTACCTTACCTACCCTACATACATGAATGTTGCGTAACCACGCAGAGCACACAAAAAAATGGAATATTTTTTCCCGTTTTTGCAACATTTTTCATTTATGCTCCGCTCCTATTGGTCGTCACCTATAACATTTCTCTATAAATGGACTATACAACGAAAAAAATTTTTTTTGAATTCCAACCAGTAGTTCCTGACAATAGCGCGCTCAAACAAACAAACAAACTCTTCAGCTTTGTAATATTAAGTATAGATTTATAAATAAAAGTAGTTTTGGCAGGCGAATTTTTGTTATTGTTGTGATATGTTTATAGATTATATACTGCTACCCATCCTCTTCAAGGAATCATTCTTGATCATCTGGTTGGAAGCAGGCTGTTTAGAATATTTTAGGTCGTACAAATTATTCCAGAAATTTTTCAGAAAAGTGCGAAATATAAAAATAATTTTATGATTCTCCGTAAAAAATATATTTTATGAATGCTATCGGTCCACTGGGATAGCGGTTTGGTTATCTCTCACAATAAATTGGGATTGGTATAACTTTTATGTGGTAATATGAATCTGATTCGTGTTTTTACGAAGGTTCAGGGATACTGTAATTTATATTATATCAGTGCAGATCTAGTCAGTGACCAGGCCATCGTGCTTTATTTGGACACATGTTTTGAAATTTTGACTGTGACCGAGTTATGAATCGAAGGCGAATTATATGGTTACAAAATTGCGAACTCCGACGTTGGTAATGTATTTTTTTATATCAATCCATATTAAAACCATAACCGCAGACAGTTTTTTAAATGCCCAGTAAAAGTCCTCTAAAATTCTATGAATCAAAACGATTTAAACATTTTCAGAGCCTATTGCCAATATTTTTATTTTATTTCTGATGTGTCCGCTCTTGACCTTGGTCTTATGTCATAAAAGATACATATGATACTCATGCGTGCCATATTTCAAGACCACCTTACTTTACATTCCCCTCCCTTTCCATTTTGTTGATTTGTTACACCAGCACCAGCTTAAATGAAGGAAGGTCAAGACCACCACTTAAGCAATGTTTGCAAAAATTATTCATTCGACTTTTCGTAACCCTGCTACGTGAATCCACTGGATCAGGCCACGATTGAGAATGGAACTGAAAATAAACACACAATAGATCCGTATATGGCTCGGTGACCTGTCCAATGAATTTTGCGACTTCAAAATTGGATGTTATTTATATTTGTATTAAATTTTAACGACTACGCCTTTGCGGGTGACTACTGTACTTATGGGTAACAATGTGTTCGAAGATCATTAAGATTAATTTATGTAGTGTAATAGTGCTATCAGATTTTTGTTGTGATCGTTTTTGATAGACAAATACGTATTGGGAATACGTATTTACCTAACATGTTATTGATTTATTGGATAAACAGTTTTATGAGAAAAAAATTCTCGCTCTATCAGTAAAAACTACATAAATAAGAGTATTTTATTTATGTAAATAAACGTTAATAGATAAAAACATAAATGTTAATAAACGTTAATAGACGTCCAGTTATAACTGTTTAATTTTGATTAAATATTAAAGTATTTAGAAAACCAGCAGCTCTCTTACTTTATTTAATAAAAGAGCGAGAAACATTTTCTCATAAAACTGTTTATCCAATAAATCAATAACATGTAAAGATAGTGTATAAAATACTTAATTAACTAACTCTACAAACATATACACTTAAACCAAAAACTTGAGTGAGTACTAATTAAACCTAATTGGTCAATACTTAATAAAATATTAGTATTTTATTTATATTGTGAGCTATTTAAATTATATAATTAACTTACCTATAATATGCTTTCAGGCTTTTTCCCAGTTGTGAGACAAAAATGATCAAAGAAATAAATACTTACATTAAACCAAGCAGTTATCAGTTTAAACCTGATCTTCTGATACATCTGGATATCGGGATCATCGTGAGCACCAAAGTCGATGGTCAACAACAACGCTGCAACAGCCACCAAATGGAAATAGGAGAACGCATAAAACCACAGTCTCACTTTCAACAATGTTCTACTTTCTTTCATAAACCCAGTACTCAGAATAGCAGAATCCAAACTCAACATTGTGTAAAAAATAATACACAAACGAACACCACAGTCGTATAAAATTGTATTAAATAAAAAAATTGGTCGCCCGATCGCAGCGGTCAGTGCGCGCGTATACGAACTTTAGAGGATACCAATATACTGCAGTGCTTGTATTTTAAGTCAAGTTTAACGGATGAGTCGAAGCCATAAATCGTTGTATATAAGAAGTGTTACTATCAACGACGATAATCGTAAATGTTTGTATATTTGTGGTAAAAAAATGGCGCCTTGAACTTTTTTTATCTTAACTTTCAATGTCATTATCATACCTTCGATCGTAATGTTATGTTCTTGTACTCGTGATATGTTTCAGGTGACTTAAAGGTTATGCAGAGCAACAATCGCTTGTGCAGGCACCCGATGTATGATGTCGGCCTGGGTACCAACCTTTTTTTTGGGTTTAGATTATGAATAACAAAAAACAAAGGACGAATTATTCCGAACTGTTACTCTGCTTTGTTCCCCCAGGTGAAAACGGGAAAAAAATTTGACCAGTCCCCCTGTTAGCAAAGAGTGGACAGTTCGAACTTACTTTATTCACTCCTATCAGTCCCCTATCAATAATTGTAATATGTACAATAACTACCGTGATTTGATGGACTGTGACTGAGTTATAGAGACACAAAAGAATTTTTATTTTTGATTTTAACTAAATTGAATTAAGTCAAATCAGAAGACTGATTGAAATTGTACCTACAATACCTACTGTGATTTATGGGACTGTGACTGTTTAACAGAAAAACAAAAAAATATATTTGTAATTTATTTAAATCCAGATGATTATAAACCCAAACCACTATTCTTTTATTAATATATTGTTATTTGGTCAATAAATATCACCATAAAATGTCTGACATTACTTTTAAGTATTAATTTATTAAATTCAATGTGGGACAAACAGGAATAAAGTTTCATCATTCAGTGAATAAAGTTCGAACTATCCCCTTGTTGTTAACAAGGGAACAATTTTTTTTTTACGATATGTAAAGCCCCTGGGGGTCAAGGAAGGGCAGGGAGACATCGGAATAATTCGGTAAAATGCTATTGGGAATTTCTCAAAAGCAGCACAGAGTCTGGACTTCTGCCCATTGATGGTAAAAACCTCGCTTCCTATAACATTGGACTGGTCATTAATGTGGGTGTACTACAGATGCACCTCTGTAAAATCATTCGGTGATAAAAGACGTGATTTTGTAAAGTAGGAAGATGCCGTTAAAATATGTAATTCTCCAGTAGATTTTTTTTATTATTGATAGGCTCGCGCTTGACCATTATCTCACCTGATTGTATACGATGATGTGGTCGACGATGTAGCACGCTTGCCTAGAAGAATAAATACTACCAGGTTGTAGAAATCAGGAAATACGGACTCCGGCAGGGAATTCCACTCCTTAGCTATACGTAATAAAAGTATTCCCAAAACGTTTGGTGCGTAGGGGTGGGATTTAAATCATGTACCGATGACGCATCGCCGTACATCTTGAAGTCCGATGATGGAACGGGCTAGAAGGAATTAGTTCATGCAATTCCATCGCACACTCCCCGAAATGTAACCGATAAAAAACCGACAGGCTGGCAACTCGGCGTCGGTTTTCAAGGCTTTGGAGCCTAGACTCGACCAGTATTTCAATGCCAATGAGCCTCTTGGCCCTTTTATTGATTGACCCTAGTGCATTCAGCTGGTACTTGGCAGATCCGTCCCAGAGATGATAGCAGTACCCCATGCATGACCGAACTTGCGCTTGATACAAGTTGAGCAGCTGTGCTGGGTGTAGGTGATATTTATTGACCAAATAACAAATGCATAACACAAAATATACCTATGTCAAGCAGTTGAAGTCTTTCAGCTAAAATGAAGATGATGGAAAATGCATTGTAGGATTTAATTATTTTATGTATAGTAAGTAATTCGAATGGCGTGAGAATTATGTGCATCGTTGATCTAAGATAATACAGTTGTTAGTCCTTGCCGATGTGGAGAATTATGTATAATATTGGGCAATTAATTAGGCACTATTGTTTGTGCATTAAGGTCTAATCTTAGCTGGAGATTCTAGTTACAATTCGATTTGGATTATAATCTATCGTCATTATCATCAATCAAGTGCTACATGCTCAGAAGCTAAAACACTGAAGCAAGTAAAAAGGATATTTTGTATATTTTACAATATCTTGTTTGAGGCTCTAGGAAAAGGGCATTCTAATTTAGGTAACGATGGTTGAAAAGTCTATAGTTAGTATGGACCACAGTCAATCTCATCAATTTTGAAATTTTATAATATTGTTTTGACCATTGCTATCGCTGATAAAATGTCATTTGACCAACATTTCGTACGACACTGAACCATTCATGGTTCAGTGTCGTTGCTTAGTAACCAGATCTAATTGAAGAAAAGCCACTCATCAAGATAAGCTGAAAGTCACTTGTTTAAAATCTTAGAACAACTAATGAATGGTTCATTCCTTAGTTACCAGAGCTAATTGAGAAAAAGAATCAGCTTACTCAACATAAAATTGTTCTGTTTTCTAAAACTCACCGTTTCAGGCCAATTCATTGACATATAAAAAACTTTTTTACAAAAATTACAAATGACTTCCAAACAAAAACACTACAATAACTTCAATTTCGGAAGTCGGTGTTTCTGTTTTTGTTTCTTCGTTATTTTTTTACTTTGTAGTGTTTTTGTTTGGAAGTCGGTTGTAATTTTTGTAAAAAAGTTTTTATTTTTCACTTTTTAGTTTTGGTACATAATGGACCAGTTCTATAGGCTAGGTACCTACGCGTATAGTGCCCAAAGTGAAGCTAAAATAGATTAACCCAATAACATGAAACTTAAACGAAACCAGTGCAATGAGAGTATACCAGGGTGAACTGTTCACACTTGCGTACCCCTTAAGAACGTACCAGTGTGATGTTATATTATGAAATGGTGTAAACAATAAACAGACATGCGATTGGATCTATCCAGAGTGATTTGCCGTCATTTATTGAAGAGTTCTGATGTATTTCTCCGAAGTTCTTCATCAGATCTTGATGAAAATTAAATGGGACCACATGACAAGCACCCGCTTTCAAATTAAAAAAGAATCATCAAAATCGGTTCACCCAATAAAAAGTTCTGAGGTAACAAACATAAAAAAACAGTCGAATTGATAACCTCCTTCTTTTTGCGAAGTCGGTTAAAAAGAGCCAACTGTACCTTACTATATTAAAGGAAAACTATGTTTATTTTAAGTCTTTAGGAAGAAGACAGTAAAAGCAAAATATAAAGAAATACGATATGAGAAACGAGCCCTACGCCAATCTGGCCGTCAGCTTCATGTTCACTCGTAGCCCGAATTGCGTTTAATTACATCCCTCTGACATGAAACGTCAGCGTGTCTGACCACTACGGCCTACATAACAAAGCATATTTATCATCATAATATAGCATTTCCGGAATGTTCCAAATAAGCAAGACTAGCGTTGAAAGAAACAAATACAACAAACAAATGTAATTTATTCACACAGGTTCACTATTGAGTCAAGTTTTATTTCCAGTTCGAACAAGTGAACTTTCGAAGTTCGATTTATTTAGACTTGCTGCACAAAAATAACCACAATGGCGGACTTAATGCCTAAGGCATTTTCTACCAGACAACCACGGGTGGTGAAGAGAACATGGCAGGTGCATTGATTAAAAAAAATCAAAAAACAAATATTAAAATATGTAAAATATACGTACATATATATTGGATTTGATATAAACTTACATATATATATATTTATGAAGTAATAGAAAAGAAGAAAGTGAGATAAATGCTTATTATATTTCCACCATTTCCGCTTGAATGCCTACCGACGGGTGGCCGCCCTGGGAGGTGACCATAAGCTCTTAGAGTAAGGTTATTTTGAGTGTGAGTAAGGGGCAGATATATATGACTTGTATACATCTGTCCCTTACGCACTCTCAAAATAACCTTAAACTAATAGCTTATAGTCACCCCACTGATCTCGGGAGGCAGCGCGTTCCAGAGAAGAATAATTATACTGGATATGAAAGGAAGAGTGAACAAAATCAGTTGTATAAGAAAGACAGAGTAAGAGAACGCAGATTCCGAGGGTTTGTAGAACATAGATATTGAAAGTGTGGTCAAAGCACGTAACCTTCTTCTCTGACAAATGGGCAATCTTTATAACTCTGTCACGTAGTTAGACACATGAATATTGAATAAATCCATTATGAATTTCTCAGTAGCCACCCAGTCTCCAGTCTCCAGGCAGCCATCCTCTCGCTAAGAGGTCGCTATCCACCACAAAGGCTCAGTTCGGTCCCACATCCACTGTGTATAAACCAGTCTCTAAACGGCTGCTGAGAAATTCTTAATGGACCTATCTAACTAAAGGTTAGAGTTATAATGGTTGGCCATTCGTCAGAAAAGAAGTTTACGCGCATTGACCACATTTTTCTGCCTACTTAATTCTCTCACTCGTCCTTCTTATCTTATGTGCAGTGGGAACGATATAGAGCAGAGGTCACTAAATGGCGGACCGCGGTCCAAATCCGGGCCGACATTTTGTATGGACCTTAAAAAAACGATACATTATAATTTACTTATTATTTGACTACGTAATTTAATAATTTATCCCGAGCTTTGTCTTTACTGCCGTCGATTCGACAACTGACAAGCGCGGACCGTACCCTGGTGTCTTTGGTCAACTGGATCCACTCGAAATGGACCCGCGGGACCACTCAACCCAATCACATTTCAATAGGTCGATGTGAATGAAGCAATGAAGCTGCAAATGTTTTCAGGAGTACCTACTCTCCAGATGGAAATTATCGATTTCCAAGAAAATACAGTTTTAAAACCAAAAATACGGCAGTTTCTTGTCAAAAGTTTTGGATGGTGGTAAGAGCCTTTACACCTTACGGATCGCGACGGTCATATTATTTTATATTAATAAACCGAGTCCAAATGATAGTAATTGGTGACCCCTGATATAGAGTCTATAAAGTGCTCACTTTTCCCACAATTTACTATATTGTATACTAATTTCATGCTCATGTTGAATAGTAATAGGCTCATTCCCTACATTTGAATTATGCCAGTGGTGTCTCATCCCATTCAAAGAAACCGTGCCGATGTACTATACTGATTATTCTGATTATTTTTTGTACATCGGTTGCGTTCGGTTCCGTTCCGTGCCACGGATATAGATGGATATCTATCTATCGCCGTGGAACGGAACCGAACGCGATCGATTTACAAAAAAAAATCGGTATAATCAGATTAAAAACGCTAGTTACCTCGGCACGGTTTCTTTGTATGGGATGAGGCATCTGTATGCTAGTATTATATTATCTGTATTATATTAAACAAACATTTATGCTTGTAGTCGCCGAAGAAGTAGGCAGTTGTGTATAGTACGGCTATTTGGTATAAGCAAGCATCCCATACAAAGAAACCGTGCCGAGCTAACTAGCGTTTTTAATCTGATTATACCGTTAGTACGGCTACTTCTTCGGCCTACATCTTCGGCGACTACAAGCATGGTTGTTTGTTTATTACCATAACAATTCTTCATTCAATTAAAGTATCAATAAACGTCAATACAGCAACAAAATTAAATGACAATAAATCTTTAGTCTCAACGAGTACCTCTCTACGGCAAAAAATCTTTTGATCGAGTCGAATCTGCCAATGATCGTACCTGTTTAGTGTCAAGGTATACTTGCTAATGGAAAGAAGACAGGTGATATTCCATTATCGTAACATAGTTAGTCAGCGGTTCTCAATATATCAATCTGCCTACCTTTTTTGGAACTATATTTGGGACAGCTTCCAGTCTAACTCATAGATATGAACAGAACAATAGAATGGTTAAAATCACGCACGTATGCAGATATTGAATTATTGGTACAATAAATTGAAATTAGTTCTATTTGCATCGCCACACTCACACGTACATCATTACTCATACACACATCCACACCACCCAATCACACCTAACATATCTCAAACACTCCACACACCTCACACACCCCGCACCACGCACACTCGAAACACCTCACACACCCCACACACATCACACACTCCTTACACCTAACACACTCACATTAATAATTATATTTATTCTGTTTAATTCACGAGCGAGCAAGTGTGTTTAAATTTATAATAATTTAACTACCTATATTTAAATGGCATTATAGCACACAACACGCGCTTGAGAAATAATTATACTGTCTAGTAATAACGACAAATGTAACTCAATAATTTAAGTTGTACAAACATCCAAAGCTGTGGAAGAGCGGAGTCTCCTAACACAGGCGTCATCATGCTTAAAAGGAGGCTCCAATCATAAACTAATGAAAACTAGTTGGTACAGAAATAAACGTTTTGTATTTGTAACTGTATTCGGCTAAGTACCAGTATATTACATAGAAGGACTGCCTATCTGATCTACACAATCAAGTAACTGGGTAATACGATACCTCTTGACTGACTAGTGTGCCAGACTAGTGTCAGATTTCAGGCATCTGATTACCCGATCTGCCTTTTTTCTGAAAGCCAGAATCAACCACCACCATTAGTAGCGACCACTAGAAAAGCGAAGAGGCAATGAAGGTCGACGAAGTACAGGCAAATAAAATAAATTGTCTTAGATCCCGTAACGAAATTAATCAGAAAATAATCTCGGAGACAAAATGAACATAATTTCCACTTCCGTCCATATCAAGCAGAAGATAGAACAAACAAAGCACAAAGGGTAGTTTACAACTGGGATAAGCCCAGTTCCGACAGTCAAAGATCTTCAAATGACAGCGAAGACCAACGGCTTAACGTGCTTTTCGAGGCATGAAGGAATCTCACAGTGTAAAGACGGTAACTCATCCACGGACTGATCTCAGCAAGCGTTGCTTAACTTTGAAGATCTAACCGTGCAGCTGTTATTATTATTCCACGAGCTTCTCATCGGTTCTCAACAAATGTATATGTAGTAAATTGTTTACTACATAGTGGTGGGTGGTTGACCTTTTGTGTGTAATTGTAGGATCATACGATGTTTGGAGAAAGCTGTTCCTTTGGAGGGCAAGGACAAAAGGATTTTTTGAGTTGGTCTCTGTTAAGGTAAGGAGTGCAAAACAAAATCTGTCTGCCAATATATACTATGCTGAATTTGACTCAAACACGCACCTTTTCCTATGGGGACAGACAGAAACCACAGAACATCGTCTGCTTAGTGCTAAGATTTCATCCCTTTTGCTTTGTTTACTTCCATAAGTCATACACTAACGTCGGTTGTGAGTACTATAGACTTTGCTTTGTTTACGTTTTGCTGGGTTTTGTGAATGTTTATTTTCACTGCTATAACAATTGAAGACTCGCCTTCTTCTTTGCCATCTGGCATTTGCAACAAAATCTATAAAACATACCAGCATATTGCTATAGCTGTCAAAGTCTGCTGTCATTAAGACATTTCCTTGGAAAGAACCTTATTTCTTTAATTGAACAATAACTAGGTCGTCAAAGGCGTAGCAGAATGTCTGATTCTTAGGCCCAGGAATGAGTGTTTGCCTACGAACATTAACGCACCATGTACAAGTATGTTGATTTAAGATATTTGTTCCGAATCTATATTTGTCTTGTTGAGCTGGCATTGACGTCACAGGGTGTTTGTAGTGTATGTATTTACTCGAAAATACACAAAATATAGCCGAAGCCTGTACGCATTCTGGGAAAACGGCTGGCAAAACCGTCCGAACATTAAAATTAACTTATATAAAATTACACGTCCTTAATAAAAACTGAGTTTTATTAAAACCAAAAGCCTGGCGGGTGTTGTTCTGTAGTTTCTGCCTACTTCCACAGAAAAAAAGCCGTGAGTTCATGTATGTATCTAAAACTATAATTCAAAATACCTAGATCACTGTATGGTGGCATCAGTCGCCGCTTACAAATTACAAATAAAATTAAGTATGTCATAAATTATACCTAGTTCCAGCAATTTATTTTACCGAAAATTTATAATAACGGGCAGAAAAAGTAACAAACCATCATAGAGGACCATGACCACCATTGACTTAAAATTTCATAAGGCACACGCCACCATTGCAGCATAGTTCTACAATGCACACTGAATAAGAAAATCGTTCCTACCAAAAATTTTGAAGGCATCCGAAATCATCTATAGCCCCAAGCAAAACACATCTAGGTATAAGTTCAAACTCAAGTTCCAATAACAAACATATTTAGCCTAGCAACCAGTCTAGGTATAGACAATATAAGCCAATAATGCGAGCTCTTATACTCGAGTGTCATTACTGAGAACGATTGGCACACAATGCACCTAGATTGCGTCCATAGTACATATTGAACCTGACAGGTGGCAGGAGTGAAGGCAATATGGAGGCTTTTGTTATGATTATAGACAGGTAAGAGCTTGCAAGGTTTATGTCAAGAATTAATATCTCCAGGCAGTTGATATAGTATCATCGGTTTATGCAGAAAACAAATTATAATAAGATGAAAAAAATCAGCTGCTGTATAAACTACATTGTAAAACTACAAAAAAAAATATAGAGCCGCAGATTGTAGGTAATTCTCATTTTCTGAATTGATTTTTACCTGTTGAATAATTACTGAACCGTTTAAAAAGCGATTCTGTCTCGCGTGGATCCACGTTTCGGGCACTCTTGGGTTGGTCGAATGAGCTTCAAAATCAACTGTTAGAAGCTCCTTTACGAGAAACTGGAGTTCATAAACGTAGTAATAGTTCTAAGACGATGTTATATTACTAAGCCAAAGTTTGTGGACAGAGCAATAAGTTTACTATTCATCATATCAGCCGAAAGACGTCCACTGACCGGTCCCGTGCGTCTCGCATCCAGCGGACTCACTCCATACTCACCAGGTCATCTGTCCACCTGGTGGGAGGCCTTCCAACGCAGCGTCTTCCGGTTCGCGGTCGCCACTCCACAACTTTTCGGCGCCATCAACCTTCCGTTCTGCGAGCAATGTGCCCTGCCCACTACCTCTTAAGTTTGGCAATTTTTCAGACTATGTCAGTAACCTGGTTCTCTAGCGGATCTCTACATTTCTGTATTGATCACGCAAGGAAACGCCGAGCATAGTTAGCTTTCTGATGAGGCCCATTGATAGCGATCACATTTCAGAGCCAAAGGTCATCACTGGCAACACACACTGGTCATAGACTTTTGTCTTGAGACACTGTGGTAAGTTGGACGAGAAGATACTGCGTAACTTCGCACAAGCTGCCCAGCCGAGTCAGATTCGACGGTTGATCTCTATCTCGAAGTTGAACTGTATCATTTGTTCCAGGTAGACATAATCATCAACAACTTCGAGTGTAGAGTCCCCGACCTTGATAGGAGTGGGTGTAACATGGGCATTCAACATGACCTTAGTTTTGTCCATGTTCATTTTAAGAACCACACTTTCGGAAGTTCTACAAAGGTCATCGAACATTGTACTGAGGTCCTCCATGGTATCAGCCATGACTACTATATCGTCGGCCAACCGTAGGTGAGTGATGTACTCGCCATTGACGTTGGTGCTTAGCCCTCTCCAGTCCAAAACTTTGGAAGCATCCTCCAGTACAGCGGTGAACAATTTCGGAGATATGACGTCTCCCTGTCTTACACCTCGCTGCAAAAGGATAGGTTCCGAGGCCTGAACCTAAAGTCGAACTGGCATGGTGGAGTTTTTGTACAAATCGACTACCGGTACATCGAGGTGTTGAAGTGTTTGACTTTAACAGCTCGATGTACCGGTAGTCGATTTGGCACGGTTGGAGAGACTGCAGTACACCCCAAATCTCGATCGAATCGAAGGTTTTCTCGAAGTCCATAAACGCTAAGCAGAGAGGAAGGTTGTATTCTTCGGTCTTCTGTATAACCTGCCACAGCTTATGTATGTGGACTACGGTGCTGAAGCCTTTACGGAATCTGGCTTGTTCGGGAGGCTTGGATTCGTCAAACCTGCGCGCGAGACGATTCGTGATGACTCTTGAAAACAGCTTCTAGACATGGCTAAAGCAGGGCATTGTCACGTTTCTTGAAGAAGAACTTATTAGTATCGATACCTAATGCCAGGGCAAAAAATTGGGTGGTGATAAAAGACCAGGCAGTTAAAAGTAGTACCTGATACTTTTTATCATGAACTGGACACTCCTCTTTTAATTTGTGCTTTTAATTTTTTTTGAAAGGAGTGATCTTTTAAAAAGGTTTCACCGTTGACCTAGTCCCATTCATAAAATAGTTCTACAGTACTCAGACTATAATAACTTTCCAGATTTCAAATCTAAAGTGAAAACTCAATATTTAGTTTTTGCTTTATTGTTTGCAGCAATGCAGTATAGGGTTTAATTAAAATTCTGTTTATAGGTATTATGCTCTTAACTAACTTAACTATCTCATTATGTAGTAAAAAGATTTCGCTGTCCAACTGAGTAAATGAATGCACAATTTATTAAGTAATTATATTAAGTAATTCACCTGAGTTTACTCGCAAAAACTGTTAATTATAATCTTTATTTACAATTTTATTTTAATCAGAGCGAAGCATTTTTAAAAGTTTGGCCTTGCATGCCTATAGTACGCATTTTAAATAGTTCAAGAGATTATTGTGGCGAAATTAAGGAGAAACTAAGTTCTAAAAATAAAATACTACCATGTTATATTTTTGACGACACGGTTGGCGTAGTGGTTGAGCAATCGGCTGCTGCGCTGTGTGTCGCGGGTTTGATTCCCGCACGGAACAAATATTTGAATGGCCTACAGATAGTTGTTCCGGATCTGGGTGTCTTGTGTATGTGAATTAAAATGTTTGTAAACGCTCCCACGATATAGGAAGAAATTTCTAGTGTGGGGCACAGAATTAATAATAAAAAATAAACTTTGCATCACGCCTACAGTGCTCGAAGGAATATTAGCTATGTTACACGTCTATATTACTCGCAGAGATATCTATAACATACATTTTTATACTTACTTTGTCTAGGAGAATGCCAGATCTAGGGCAGTTCAAGTATTTTCAAAATTCTCGTAATGAAAATCAAAAGAGTGCACTTTTTAGTTCAGCAGCAGGAAACTCCTTCAGAGTTTGCCGACGATATCATATTAAGACCTCGATTAATAGAAGAAAGGATATAAAGTACCCAGTTAATTGAATCCCTAGAAATAATTATTTCGCTAATCTCGAATATTTATCAAGCCTTTAGCAAGAAATATTTAAGAACCACTGGTTTAAATTAAGTCAAATTATGACCGACCGGTTTCGTTTGGCGGTAAATAAACAATCCCGCTTCGAGATGAGTTACAAAATAATGCAAAATTTCTGCAGATCGAGTTATTTCGCGAATGTTTCGTAAAATAATTAGTTCATTAAGATGTTTTTGGAGGTGAACTTTGGAAGACTTCTTGTGGTAGGGGGTTACAACTGGTTGAACTTGAAGATCTGCCTGGAGGCTAGCTGTGTTTTGTATAAGGTTCATTTTACTGTAGCAATTTATTGGGGTCCATGTGTTTTTGTGTATATCTCGGTATTATTATGAATGGCAATTTGAACTCATTAATTCTACCGCGAGTACCTTCATTCTTTCTTTGATTAGTTCATGCTGTTAGAGGGTCTAGACAAGTGTTATTCCACATCAGTGATGGCGATGATCAAAATGCCAAAATGTTAGGAATTGATCACGTGACATTTCAATTGCGTTTGACATTCTCATACATTTTTGACTTTTTCCAATCGCTGCGTTTTCGATGATAGAATGTCACTTGTTTAAGCCCTCAGGACATGGTATGCTTAAGGCGATATATGCGCCCCAATGTTAACGCAGTACTGGCGGTGCGCCCGCTCGGAGCCAAAATATCAATATTGAACTTCGTTTTGAACAGTTTTGTTTGCAAAATATTATTTGATTTACATATGCTATTCCAGTTATGAAGAAATTCCAGCCATCAATTTTTCTATGTAAAAATATTTTTAAACATCCAAGTCGTTTTGGAGGAGTATCCAAAAGTTGCGAAAAATATCGTTATGCTAATTATTTTTTTAAAGCAAAACTATTTGTTATACGAAAAAACCAAGTTTAAAAAATAATGTACATGAAACAATAATAAATATATATTTTTTCAAACCTTTTAACCTAGCCGTTACTAAGGAGTATGCTTTAGAAAGTTACCGTTTTACGGCACTAAAGCTGATGCAGGCCCTTAATCTTAGTCAAGTCATAAACGCATCATCAACCAAATAAAGGCAAGGAAGGGCCACACGTCAAAATGATCATAAGAAACCCGACATGGTTAACCCTACTTGTACCTATTACTGCTTACTTATCATAACAACAACGTAATCTTACCAAATCGGTCCAATCTTTTCCATACCATAACATGGCTTGTCTCCTTATCCCGCCATTCATATGCCATATCCGTTACTTCCATAGAACACGGAATCGTCGCACCGTGCGGCATTACTAGTTAATGATGTCTCTAAAAGACGCCGTTAAGTAGTAATAATATTCATGGCCACGCAATTCAAGTTAGCACAAGTTTCATCTGTCATACCCATACTCAAAACTGACTCTGGTTGTCAATTTCTATAAGTAAATAGTGATACTGATAAGTTTGGTTTCTATGGAAAGTAATGGCAATACTTACAATCTCTGAAGTCGTAAAGTCTAAGAAGTCGGCTTTGACAGCTGTAAAAATACTAATTAAACTTAATGCTTCCGAATGATACTCGTTGTTATAGTGATGGGTAACACATTAATTACTTAATTAGGGTTATGAATGTGATTTTGCAATTTCCTATGTACAAATTTATCGCAGCATGTAAAATGAGAAACGTCATCGGACTGTTCAGTTTGTCACGATTATAGTACTCGTGGCCTGCATTTTAAAACCGGCAGCTTCTCGGGTTTTTTGTACTCATATATTATTTCACTTACCTACACACTAAATGCTTAATAGAGAGAATAATTAACACAGGTAAAAGAGCATACAGGTGCAACTTATTTCAAATGAAATTTATTTCGGCAGATTGACGACAAGAGAGTAACGAGAGAGAAAGAAAGAAAATAAGTATTCAGAACAAACTAGAGGCACATAACAAATTTTCTGGACAAAGTAACAAATATTTACAAAAAAAAAACCTGCTTTTATGAATTTTCTTTCTTTCTTTTCTTCGCAGTGGTTGCCGAGGCGAACTGTCTCTTTACTCTGTGCCATATATGTACCATTAGGGAACCATTAACAAGGAGCTTCGATAAATTAATCAATCAAAGCACGTCAGGCCAACACTACGTGACGTCTATATGATTTATAGAACCTTATTTATGGTACGAGTGGTTATTAATGTGTTCGTAATTAATTGTTTGTTTTTTCTTTGGGTTGATGACTCTTTAGTTAATACTAGTTTCTGACAACGTCTTTATGTCGGCAATTATCCTAACGGAACGTGCTCTCGGATTCTCCAAGGTCCAATCTATCTTTACCTATACCAACATTCTTCTAAATTGGTTTAGCGGTTATGTTTTAACGTTATAAAGAGACAGACAGAATTAATTTCACATTTATAAAATCAGTTCGCTGACTGGCCCCACGACTCTCTTGGGTATTGGCTCCAAACTTCAACGACTCTTCTCTTTTTTGCCTTTGTCCAATCCTTTTCTTCTTGGTCGGGTCTTTTTGTACGTTTGTGCCAGAGAGCTCTGTTCTCGGTTGTTAGAGTGATCAGTTTCTCTTTCTGGACCTCTTACTGCATACTTGAACATCAGGTGGCGGACGGTGGTCGCGGATAAATTTGAAAGAGAGTGCCGGCGGCCCTGGCTCAAGCAACTGAAGGAACACGGGTGCGTTTTAGTCAGTAAAAATCTGACACGCCCTCCCGCTTCACTTAGAGCGGGAGAAGTCATTGTTACTGCCTTACCACACCAAAAACATAAAAATAGGTGGGGAAGGTACTCCCCTCCTTGCGGTTGGTCGGAAAACCAAACTCACTTCAACAGTTCATCCCAAGATATTAGGGTATGTTTCTAGCTCATATTAATTAAATAACAGAGGAATAACTATGCAGACTCGGTTGTAACCTAACTTTGGTTTGAATGTTCGAGGCATTATTGTTGAATCTGATGAAACTCTTGATTAAATTAGTTCTCAAGAGTTATTGGACACTAAAAAGTTAGGTTATCGTTTTTGGTTATTTGTATTTCGTGGCGATTTGTGAGCTGTGGCTTTTACTTGTTTTTTTGATCATAAAATAACCAATTAGGGTATATTTATTATATATTCCATAATGTCGACAGCACGTGTTCAGTCTGGTTAGGTTAATATCAAGTATGTATGTAGCAACACAGCATGCGTTTCTGTTGCTAGTTTTTGTTCTTCAGCCATTTCTTACGAGTGCAGAGTATCAGGGTTGTTGAATTTTGGTCTATTTTCCACTTTGAGAGTCACAGGATTAAGCTTAAGGTCGTATTCCTTTGAATAATTCAGTATTGACCAAACTTATGGTAGTCCAAGTCTTGGCATTCGCTTCTCAAAGTTGAGGTAGAGCCTGTATTTACCAGATACCGCAAACAGTTCAGTAAACCACATACGAGCTATAATAATCGTAAAACAGGGTACAGTTAGCACTAACGTGATACTACATATATTTATAATATACTAAAGTCGATAAAAGTCGTTAAAACTGACTACCAATGTATTCCAATATTTCAAAACGATACGAAAATAATGTAAGGGCATTGTTGCTTACACGATCAAATCAAACGTATCGCGGTAAGGGGCGTCCTTGACCCTTTACTTGGCATGTCATGAGTCGTCAGAATATTTAGGTCAAAACCATGTTCAGTCGTATTTATTAATAATATTAATATATTACTAACATTTCAAATACTTAGCCATAAAGCGAAAATATTTACAAATACCTATGATATAATTTTTGTGGGAGTTGCGTCTGCCAACAAACTGTTCTACATTTTGGCAGGAGTAAAATCTTTTTTGTATGTGTGCTATCTTTTGAGAATAATCATTTTTACAGTTTTTGTCATTCCTTTTTCATTTTCATTTCATTTAGGTAGGTACTTACTAGTATAATGAAAAACAGTTACCAAATTATAAACTTTATTTTTAGTAATTAGTTAATATCTCATAAACGCATGGCCCGATTTACATTCTTTAAACGGCCAAAATGATTCCACGCCTATACCCTGCTTATACCTTTCATTTGAGACCAAAATTATCAAAATATCTCCATATCCAAAAAAATATGTTTTCAAGTTACGTAATTATACTTTTTGGTACAGGTCGGATCAATGACCTTTATTTGTTTGTTATCTATCTAGCGGAGACTTAAGGCAGATTGATTGACCTAACTATATCACAATAACATCGCCCTGCAATACTTTACAGCCTGAGAAACACCGCATTAAACTTTCAACTCCACTTAAGGACTCCTTCACACAGACAGCTAAATAAAATAGCAATGGCAGCAATACTGCATCGCACCAGGCAGTTGGCCGGCCACCTAACGAGTTCAATTACGCACTGCGCTGATGCCTGGTGTCCACGGAGTAGTGAGTAAATGGAATGATAGGAACGTATCATAATGACACGCGGCAGACCTGTGTTTACCAAGGTTAACACCGTAGTGTAACTTCAGTACACTTAAAATTATACCAATATTTTTTCCAAAAATTTGCATAGTTGTATTTGAACATTATGTACTTAACTGTGTATCCAGCAATCGGTTATTAAAGCAATACCTAAGGAGTTCAGGAGCCACAATATTTCTCGTTTTCATAGTTTCAGTTTTTGACAAACATAATATTGCAATCTTTGACTGCTCCATAAGTGCTGTAAAATAAAAAAAACGTTTATTGTAGTGAACTATTGTGAGACAAAAAATAGGTTTAATTTTCGTAGGAATCATTAATTTTTAAATGATACAGATCAATATTTAATATTGTCCATTTGTAAAGTGAAGATAACTTTTGAAATAAAATAGATAGTTCACGATCAGCCCTTCATTGCCATATATTAGCTCGTATTGCCTGTGCGGGTCACAAATAAATAATTTTTCTTTCTTTCTTTCTTCTTTCTATATAATTAATTCAAAAAGTTCATTTTCATCGGCAACAGTTTTTACGTGATTTTGTTAAAAATTTCTTGGCTTGCCCTTAAATTTATTTTAATATTAAGGCGCATATTATTTCCGAGGATAACACGCGTACTTGCCTAAAACTCCATTTCATTACTATTCTATGCCAAACTAGTCCACGTGTTAAACGAGGCATACGATAGAACTTGAATGAGAATATACGAACTGACTGAATATTGACTTGATAAATGTAAATATTGCAAGTTTCACGTTAGTTTGGTTTGCCGATAATTGGGATGTGGATGCCCTTTGTGTCTATAGGTATGGTACAAAATGGAGGCCCGTTGGCGTTAATCACTGAAATGCGCTGAGCTACCTGCCTAGCTACCTGTAATTATCTATTATGTATTATCTGTGTGTATGGCGCACGGTTAGCGCAGTAGTTGAGCGATTGACTGCTGCGCTGCGTGTCGCGGGTTCGATTCCCGCACGGAACAAATATTTGTATGACCTACAATAAGTTGTTCCGGTTCTGGGTGTTGTGTATGTGAGTTTACGTGTTTGTAAACGCACCCACGATACAGGAAGAAATTCCTAGTGTGGGGCACTGTTTTATAAAAAGCAAAAAAAAACAAACAAAACAATTATTCATAGTAAGCATTTTCTTATTAAAACACGTATTTTATTATTACTATGCTGGCTCTCTATGCTGTTTTTCTGATGTCGTTATCTTAACGTTGGTAACCATTTGATAACTACAAGTGGAAATTTCGTCAAGAAAAATATCTACTGTCGCAACATACCTACCTCCTTAAAGATAATC
This sequence comes from Orthosia gracilis, assembly GCA_947562075.1. Taxonomy (NCBI): domain Eukaryota; kingdom Metazoa; phylum Arthropoda; class Insecta; order Lepidoptera; family Noctuidae; genus Orthosia; species Orthosia gracilis. The sequence continues at coordinate 35,773,507 of OX387266.1, forward strand.
AAAAACTACTTTCACTATAGGCAAGTGTATAAAGATAACCAAAAACTGCTTTTGCCATATACATTTAGATATTAGGTTAACAGGAAGCTTGCTACCGAACGACATGTCATTATTTATACACATTTGTGATCGCTCATCCAGCATTTTCTGTCTAGATACGAAGCATTGAAAGGAGAAGATTGACGAGAAAATCCGTTAGAAGTGAGGTTTCGTGTATCGTGAAGAATGACAAGAAGATCTGGGAAAGTAAGGCTTAACAGGCTTAAATGTTTTGGTTTTATATCATTAGTATAACAGCATTTTATATTGTTGTGTAGAAATACGAGTATAAAACTTCGACATAATATAAATAAAATCAATCATTCAAAAAAAATTAAACGAGCCTTTTTCGTATTTTTCTCAGCAAACCCTTTCATTTTGTACCCATATCATGGCAGTGCACAAAAATGACTATGCCGCCATCTAAGGCCGTCCGCCATATTAGATTTGGAATGACGTCACTTAGCTAACCATACTTTGTCATCCAAACTAAACGTGTATGCAAAATTTCATCTTAATCGGTTGAGGATAACTGCATTAAAATTCAGTTGCAAGATTTGATCCGAACATAATTACACTGCAACTTAAATAAAAGCATAAAAAGAAAAAGGTATCTATAATTTGCATAGCATATAAATAGTCAGCATCAACAGTAGGTAAGCAATTCAGATGCTAAAAATAATTTGAACACTTTTTTTGTGCCGAAGTTTTTGGTTTTCTTGGGAGTGTAGCCATTAGGAGTAATACCATGTCCTGGGGCCATACTATAAATGGGTCAATGGCATCATGATTCTGTTGGAAAAAAAAATAGTGCTATTCATCCAGTACAGTTCTGTCTTTGTCACACAGTGGAACCATAAAAGTTTTCATACGTCATAGTCAGGCTCTCACACGTCGTAGTTACTCTGCTCTTATATAAATCTGCTGTTGACGGTACCACTAAAACAATTAAGCCCACTTGCACGGAAAACTTAACTCAGAGTTCGTTGCTAACATGAGGTTAAATTGACAGTTTGTCATACAATATTGTTATTTTATTCTCGAGTTAGCAACTAAGTCTGAGTTACGTTTTTCGTGCAAGTTGGCTTTACAAGTTTAATTGTTTAAACAAAAACTTAAGTCTAACAGCGTCGATCATTCCAATCAGAATGATTCATAATATTTAAATAACAACATGTTTGCAATAAAGGTTATGCAAAAGTCATGGTCGAAAAGTTATTAAAATCCTTCGCATTTTTCGCAAAACATCATGGTTTGCATTTAAATATTTACGAATTGTTAAAATAATATTTTGTCAAAACACAAAACCGTGTGGTAAAGCTAATGTTTACCCAGGCAGGAACAAACACATTTTTATTGTTAATATATTGATTTTAGTGGGCATCATAGGAAGTATATGTATTATTTGTTTTATTTATTTGCAATAAATTAATAGAGTAAAAAAGAAAAAAAATGTTTATCAGATATGTGGTTTTGGTAATATTAATAAATATTACTTGTTTTTTGTTCGTTGCCAATATTTTAGGAACCGTTTAGTTTTACTGGAAAAAGCAGCTATAGCACTAATCAATAAGGACTTCTTGACATTATCTTCAACAAATACTTAAACAATTTGCTCTTACCTCTTAAAATAATCTTATTCAAAAGAGGTACTTGTCTATCAGATTTATATAAAAATACCAATAACAAGCTTATAAAGCCCATTGCTGCGGAATGGAAGCGAATTTTTGCAATGCAATTGTACATAACATAATGAAGTATAATTATGTCAATTGTTAAACGTGCAAACTAAATAAGAGCCAAAAAAAAGCTCGCGCGTCTTCTGGGGAATCCTCGTGCATTTTCGAGAATTCCATGACACATTGATTGTCAAAATATCACTTCCAAAATATTTCATTCTTTAAAACCAACGAATTAAGTTTTGTCTTCATAAACTGATTGTGTTTTTCTTTTGATTAAGAATTTAATTGCTACGTGTCGCATTTATTTGTCCAGCCATAAAAAAGGAATCTCAATACTAATTAAGTATGTAATAATATAGTACCTAACACTTACTTCGTACATATCTTTCAAGCTTCCTTGCTTATTCCCATTAGTTTTTATGCATCTTCTTTGTTCAAGATTGCTCTTTTAGAGCTCTCAACTTATGCGATCGTAACATACACCAACATACATGTAACTTTGAAAAATGTTTCTGCTTTTGTATCAAAAACTTAATTATCAGAGACTTTTTAATTTAAACATTTTGGTATGTGAATGTCACTTCTCTTCGAATTTTTGATTCTAGACATGCCGTTTTCCTCACGACTTTTTCCTTCACCGTTTTGAGAGCAGTGGTGATGAAATAATTTACACAAAGTAAAGCGCCTGCCTGGGTTCGAACCCTAGACCTACAACTTGTGAGTCGCGGCCGTTACCAGTGGACCACCACTGCTCTCATTGGTTTTGTTATACTAACATAATAGGGAAGGCGAAACAGGTGGGAAGGCGTTTACAAGATAATCATTTTGATTAACCAACTCATGTGTCATTAGACAACATTATAGCCGGCGTTAAACTTTGCCTTTTTATTTTGTTCGAATTGATAAAATCAAATAGCCCGAATATTTTGGCCAGGCGCTTATGGTTCAACTGAATATAATTAAGTATTACTTCATTCTGTAGACACAAGAGTACTCGTAATAGGACATAACTCTACTAACATACTTCTGCAGAAATAATTATGTCTTTATTAGTCTAGTCACACCAAGCCATTACCATCAACATTCAGTCGAAAGTATTCACTGGCCAAAATATTGCGCGTCCAGGCATCGCCATTGGCCTTATAGAGGCATGCGAGACCTGTATGGGATCTAAACCCACACTTTTAAAAATATTTTTAAGAGGATTCGTCTATAAATTAGTTTGCAGAGAGAGGCCTTCGAAAATGAAAGCGGCCAAGTGCGAGTCAGACTCGCGCACGAAGGGTTCCGTGCCATTATCGCAGACAAGTAAGTGAAGTCTTAGTAATAGGGTCCCGTTTTTATCCTTTGGGTACGGAACCCTAAAAAGCAATGGTAACAAAATCACTGTATTATTACACCATCCGATCGTGTCGTTAATAAGGATAAAACTCTTTGAAGTAATATCATACCAGTCGAACTCGCGCACGAAGGGTTCCGTACCATTATCGCAGACAGTTAGATAGACGGATCGTGAAGTATTAGTTATTACTCCCGATTTTACCCTTTGGCTACGGAACCCTAAAAAGCAATGGTAACAAAATCGCTGTATTATTACACCATCCGATAGTGTCGCTAATAAGGATAAAACTCTGTGAAGTAATATCATACGGCAAATAAGCGATTGTTTGCAATTTTGCAAAATACTCTTACTAGCCCTTGAATATTGATTCCCCAGAATACTACCTAAACCCGAGCTTAAAAATAAAAACAAATGCACCTTGACAATAAACGTAAGTTGAGCCCAATAGCTTCTAAAGTTTCCACTTACATGGTTCAGTGACCAGCTAAGAGGCATTAAGTGAAATAAGTAAGAAGCCTCGTTAAGTGAGTAAACTTATCCTGCGGGATTACCGATACGGTTCGTTTGCACTCGTCTGTAAGAAGGTCCTGGGTAACTGTTGGATGCAATTGGTTAAGCCTTATAAAGAGGAGGTCTGTTCTTTTAGAAACAAGCTTTTGTTTTTATACTAACCGCCTGCTCTGGCTTTGTCCAGTTTAAACATCTTCTCTCTATATATATTTATATATTATAATAAGAATAGGCTTGACCCACGGATTCATCAACATTCTGGCTAAACCCTTGAAACGTTGAAAAAGTTGAAAGAATCCCTTTATGATATACCTTTAAATATCCGACTGTATTAAATTACAAACTCGTAAATTCCGCAATATCACTTTATAATATTAGGGTGGGGAAAAAGTCTTTTCGCATTATAGTATGTATAAACTTGTAATAAAATCTCTTTGGCTATACTATTTGTATCTGGCTGGTTTTGGTATTATTGAAAGTTTAAATTTTAATGAACATAATTCCAAATTCAAATGAGGGAAATGTGTGATTTTCATTTGTTTTTCGTACTGTCAAGATGAATAAATTCGATACATTTTAAAATTTTACTACAAAAAAGGTAAAAATGCAACGCAAGCCGCGAAAATATTTGCGATGTTTATGGACCTAGTCGCAGTGTCTGTGAGAGTAGCACAAATTTGGTTTGAGCGTTTTCAATTGGGAATTTTGATGTCAAAGATGCACGTCGCTCTGGTCACCCTATTACGGATAAAATGGATGCCATTTTTGAAAAAGTGGAGCAAGATCGGCATATCAGAAGTTACGACGTAGCTGTAGAACTGGGAATTGACCACAAAACAGTTTTGGTGCATTTGAAAAAAACGGGTAAGCTCGATATTTGGGTACCTCACGAGCTTACTGAAAGAAACCTAATGAACCGTGTACTCATTTGTGATTCTTTATTACGACGTAATGAAACCGAACCACTTTTGAAGAAGCTGATAACTGGTGATGAAAAGTGGATCACGTACGACAAGAACGTGCGAAAAAGGTCGTGGTCAAAGGCCGGTCAGGCTTCACAGACTGTGGCGAAACCCGGGTTAACTCGCAAACTGAGAACTGCCAAAACCACTTGTCGCGGTATTTTGATCAGAAGTCCCAAAATTTCTATAGCAATGGAATCATGTCCCTACCTACAAGATGGCAAAAAGTTATCGAACAAAATGGTACCTACATACTTTAGTTAAATGTAAATAAACTATAAAAATGTTTTGAATTTTCTTAAAAAATGCGAAGAAACTTTTTCTCCTACCTATTATTAAGTGTACTTTTTTTTTTGAACAAAGATTTGCCAATAATCGTGACAAAAAGTGAGTACGATTAGAGAGACCCATGTCCGGCTCCCGTCAAGCCGGTTGCCGAAAAGGCTTTAGCACCGTAGACCCTAATTATGCATATGATGCGGCAGATTATAAAGAAGACTGAATAGATCTGTCCTCCGCTTAGCGTTTGTGGAATGCGAGAAAGCCGTCGATTTGATTGAGACTTGCTGTACCTACTGCAGTTCTCCAACAGTGCCAAATCGACTACCGGTACATCGAGGTGTTGAAGTATTTGTACAAAAACCATCAGCAACCAAGATCAGACCTCGGAACCTACGAGTATCCTTCTGCAGCGAGGTATGAGTCAGAGAGACATTATATCTCCGAAACTGTTGAGTACATCAGTCACCTTCAGTTTATCGATGTACTTATACCATTCGGGCGGCTGTTTCTATTCAATAAAGGAAAGAGCATACAGCAGTCTATAGCCTGACATCATCATCAACAACATTAACATAACATACAATGCTTGCCCCAAGCGTCGCCAAACCTATCGGTCCCGAGCGTGGTGAGGTGTAAGATGGAAAACCGGGTTGGTTTTCATTCAGCAAGGGTCAACATTTTAACTTGTTAATTTACGAATGGCATTACTAATGGCATTAAACGTTAAGCTATAGCTCGGATGTCGAATGTTTTGACACATCAAAAAGTTTTTGACACGCTTAGTGCGTAAACTACGCACTAAGCGATGTTGGCTACATTGACGCCATCTCATTCCGCAGTGTTCTGCAGTGCGCACGCGTAGATCAAGGACTTATGCTTTTGTTGAGTGATCGAATCGCACTCAATTTACAATGAGCTCACCTCAAATCTTTTATAAGCTTTTGTTTGGTGTTGTGCAGAGTCTCGAAGTACGTTTTACCTTTGAACCATATAGCCACGCAAACGTGAGATGTAATAAATAAGGTTAACCTTACAAAAACAACTGATAAATTCTCAATGGCAAAACCCAATAACTCTTTGTTCCACCTGGGAAACGAGCTATGGGTTCGACGGCAAGACCAACCTATATTAGAGTACCTGCCTACGATTATCAACCATAGTAACGTCAAAGACTTTGGAATGAAATCCAGGACAAAAATTACTATGAAAGGCCATCCATTCCATTGCGGTTTGTAATGGACGGTATCTTTGGTCACCCATCAACAGATTGGCCCTGTCTCGCTGTTATTGCTGAACCATGAGCCATTACAGTATAGGTAATATTTCAAAATAAATGAAGTAAATCAGCTAACTTGCCGCAACAGCCAAGATAAAGACCCACTTCAACATAATTATTGGTTGAAAAATCACTCCTTTAATCTGCAAGATTTTCGGATTTGTTTTATTTATATATGAAGCTGACTATTATTGTCATATCACACGATCAGATAACACATGATAATCTCAAGTTCGATTACATAACAATATTATTTATAATTACGGTAAATCTTATAATTAAATCTGTTTAATAACTTTTACCTGGCGGCAGAGTACAAAGGTTATGAATCACTATACAAGACAGAATATCACCTTTATTGTTATCTATACATATAAATAAAATTGAAGTGTCTGTTTGTAATATTGAAATAGCCGTTTTTTACTACATGTATATGAATATACGGTACATACACCAAAATAACATTTTTTTCAATTTTTGTCTGTCTGTCTGTTTGTTCCGGTTAATCTCTGAAATGGCTGGACCGATTTTGACGGGACTTTTATTGGACGGTAGCTGATGTAATAAGGAGTAACTTAGGCTTCGTTTGTTTTAGAAAAAATCTTTTATTTTAGAAATTTGTTAGGCGGAACGAAGTTCGCCGGGTCAGCTAGTATTTAATAAAAATGGATGAAATGATGACTCCCCATTTGTTGGTTTGAATTTAGTAGTCTTTATATTTAACAATCTCGGGAGTCTGGGGTCCCGGACCTTTGAAAGGCGTGCCAGGGGTCGAAGCCAACTCGTAGAGGCCTTGTTGGATATGAATCATGATATGTGACACCAACCGATGATTAACCCTGTATGCACTACGTAAGTGCACCTAAGGCCAATGCCCGGTTTCTGCAGGACTATTGGTTAATATGGAGACAAAGATTGGGCTATGGGGTTGGGAGGTTTAGGAATCGTTTGCTTAAAACTATAGAATGACGATTGGCCCCTGCCTGACCACTGTTGAACTAAATGGCAGGGGGTGACTAGCTCACTCAATTAATGGGCCCCCATAAAGGGTCGCTAGAGGATCGCTAGCACTTGGGCAACACCACGGGTGCAAACATACCCGGAGGTGCTTGAGAGTAGGAGAGGTATACCACGGGTGTCAGGACAATCCCGGCAGTTCCTACCACCGAACACGTTTGCTCTTGCGAATCTCCACTCAAGTCTATATTATTATTATTTTAATGGAACCCCATTATATTATGAACTTTATGAAATGCCAAAAATTGATTGCAATAATTTTCGATTTAAAAATTGTTTTTTACCGTATTGTAGTCGGGTTTTAGTTTTTGAACAAACTGAAAACATTACAATAATAATAAAAATACTACCGACTTCCAAATAAAAAAAACTACTAAGTGAAAAATAACTTTGTTTTGGATGTCGGTGTCTTTCGTAAATAACATTCTTTTTTGCGTTATGGACAGCGACTTCCAAATAAAGTTATTTTTCACTTTGTAGTTTTCTTATTTGGAAGTCGGTAGTTTTTTTGTAAAAAAAAATATTTTTCACTTTTTGGTTGTAGGTACCTACCTAATAGGCAAGTTGTTTAGTAAGTTACCTTAACGCCAGAATAGATAACCCGAATATCATAAAAATTTAACATAACCGGTGAAATGAAAGATCTGCGTATCCCTTGAGAGCGTACTGGCGTGATGTTATGTTATGAAATGGTATAATCTATAAACAGACATGCGATTGCAGCAATCCCGAGAGATTTGCCGTTCTTTATTGAAGAGTTCTGTCGTATATCTTCGAAGTTCTTCATCAGATCTGCACCAAATTAAAATGGGACCAATTTCGAAATATACTCTTTCAAACAAAAAAAGGATTTTCAAAATCGGTCCACAACTGACGGAGATATCGGTGAACATACACAAACAAAAAAAAAAACATACATGAAATCGAACATAGAACCTCCTCCTTTTTGGTAAGTCGGTTAAAAACATAGTTATTATTACGCCACTTTATTTTTGCCAAAAGATTTCTTTAGTTATAAAAAATAAATTTTATCTGATCAAATTTAATTTTATAACAAAAGAAATCAACAATAACACAATTTAGAACAATGCACTTCACAAGATACCCATACCTTGTGAGGGGCATTATTTTTTAAATTGGTCAGTAGGTATGAATGCGATATTATCTCTTCTTTGATTTTATTATAATTAGATACCTACTTTCAGACTAATCGAATCCTGAACCAACTTCAGCATTCGTAATTTATTACTGACATTCTAACATAATATATGGATAATGCTCTAGTTGTACGGATGAAAAACCTAAAAATCAATCCTCGTCAATCACAACGATATCTCTGCTAAGTTATAAAATAAGTGCAAATGTTTTTAACTGAATCCATAGGATATAAAATAAATAAATTACAGTTATAATTTTAAAATTAATATTGAAAATACGATTGAAAACTTAAGAGCGCACCGAGGAAACGATACGTAATTTCGAAATAATTCCGCTCGTATGATCCTTTTCTGCATCATTATAACTTGATCATTAGTTATGAAATTAATATGTACGATATTTAAGGATTCACTCTATAAATCATACACTTACTTAGAAACACGATTACTTGCAGTTTCCTCGATGGAAAAAAAAATCCAAAGTAATCTCAAAAAACTGGCCATTCATGAGGAAATTATATGATGTAACTAAAAATCTACGGCCTTCGACCACTTAACATCAGGCGAGATATTGGTCAAACGCGAGCCTATAACAAATTTAAAAAAAAAGTGCGAGTCGCACTCGCGCACCAAGGGTTCCGTACAAACTTCAGCTTAAAGGTATTATAGACCTGAGAATTTGACATGAATTTCAATTTAATACCTCTACGCATTCATGAGGAAAGAGGTAGTAAGTTTAAAATCATAAAAAAAATATATGACATGATGTAATTAAAAATCTACGGTTTTCGCAATTATGCCTTTATCTGTGCTATAAGATGTTGCTTCGTACCAAATTCAAGATTCTGAGTTCACGGGAAGTACCCTGTAGGTTTTGATTCCCTTGCGAGCGTCGAAAATTTGCGGCATAAACGGCAGTATCTTTTGATTGCGTTGGCTTAGAAGTTGATTTGTTCACAGCTTTAAGGGACAGTAGACTACTTCCTCCAGTGAGGACAGCTACTCTTCTTTAGTACAACATAGCTACCATCAGTTATACAGCTTCATTCATTACGTTGGAGTAATTTTGGCACATTAATTGGACTGCTAGTTCATTTGGGTGAAGAGACAGTCGCTGCTTGTATGTTGCCGCAGTTGATCGAATTTCTTCTTTAACTGTGGTCATTTGTAACTGTTGTTGTATTTCATTGTTTGTGATGAACCAGTGAGCGTTGCAAATCGTTCTCAGTATGATGTTCTGCAGACGCTGAAGCATTGAGATGTTTGAATCACTGGCACTACCCCACAATTGTATGCCATACATCCAGATAGGCTTAAGAACAGTTTTATAGATAAACACTTTATTATCTGTACACAATTTCCTGTTTCGACCAAGCAGCTAGTGTACGAGTCGATACCGAATGTTGAGTTCCTCTCGTTTACACTTGATATGATTTTTCCACGTGAAGCGGCGCGGCGGCGGTCCAAATGTATACCCAGGAACCTGACACCATCCTCGTGCGGTAGAGTGATGTCTCCTAGTTTTACAGGTGGGCAGTTACCACTTATGAATGTAAAGGTAACTTGCACAGATTTAGATCTACTGGCTTTGATTTTCCAAGTTTGAAGCCATTCACTGATCTTGTGAAGTCCCTGCTGTAAGGTATTTGATGCGGCAGCTGAATCATGGTACAGTCCAGGATGGCGGTGTCGTCAGAGTATGTAGCTGTGGTTAAGCCTCATAATGATGGCAGATCTGCCGTATATAGGGTACACAGTAAGGGCCCCAAGCTTTACATACTTATTAATTTATTCACCTAAATTAAATTAAACTTAGTAAGTAGTACTTAGTAGTTCCGAGCCTGGGAAAAGATTTAGAACTAATTTAAACAATTTATTTTCAGGGCTAGCTGTATCTACAGAATCAACACTAGGAGCTACCCGTTCGTAAACCAAGATTGTCAAATCGTGCCAATTTCCAGCATGTCAAATGTCATCAACATAATATAGTTTCCATTGACCACCGTGTCGTGAAAAAGCTTTTCTCCTTACAACCTACATTATGTTTCAATCATAATTATTATAGGTGACTGCTATAAAGTCAGTTATCAGACAATCATCAAAGAGATTTCCAGTGCCAATTTTGTGAAAATATTATTAATTTGACCCTTTGAGTAGGTATGTGCACTTTTTGTCTCATGAAAGATTATTATTAATGCACACATTCAATAAGATATTATATTAAATCAAAACCTAATGAGTATTATTTGCTGAATTACAAGTTAGGTCTAGTAAACAAATATGAAAAGTTTTTTAAAAATATTTGTCACCGACCAAGTTCTAAAGCTACATTATTGATAGACAGAAAGAGAAGGCTGACTTTTGTCCATTATTCCAGCAGCATTGACCCAATCTCAACTCAAAATGGACAGTTGTTGTTGCTTGTTTTTTGACATTAACGTGATCAAGTCCAAGATCCAAACTCGAGAGTTGTGATTGGTTGGCAGTTGATTGTTAGGTGTGGCCAATGAGGGTTTTTAAGAAAATTCACGCCACTAGTTGGCGCCACATTGGTGAGAGGTCTTTTACTTGGAAAATTTAACTTATGACATCAACTTGCTTGACGTCAATTTGACTAATGTCAAAAAACATAAGCATTTGACAGCAGCTTGGACCTCACGTCTCAGTGATGCCACCTAGTGTACATGATTTCAGAATACCCTCATTTTGAGTTTGATTCGAGTATGTGCATCGCAGTTCAGATGTGTTTAATTTGCTTTGTGATGAAAGAAAGTAATTTGGGTCAACTCATAGTGGAATAAGCATCCGGAATACGGGCCTTAGCCTCGAAGTCCGTCCGCCCATACAAAATTACACATACCAAAGAAAAAGCCGTTTTCACAAGAGGGATATACACAGGTATTTGTTTTGTAATTGTTATTGAGCCGTTTGCCATCACTGTTATTTTTACCCGACTGCCGAAGGAGGATAATGTGTTTATCAGTCTATGTATGTATGTATGAATGTTTGTTACTATGTGGCGTTCCAGAGACCAAACGCGTTGGCCGATTTTGATGATTCTTACCTCAATCGATTTGTCGTAACCCTGCGAGTATCACTGGCTACATTAAAATTCGATAATAGAAAAATGGCGGCTTTTGGGCGCCATATTATTGTGGGAGTTGTAGCGTTACGCGTCGCTCAGGTGGGCTGAGCCACACATAAGCCACGTTAATACAAATAAAAAAACAATTATAAACTAAAAATTATGTATGAAATCAAGGTCCGGCTTCGCACGACGTGGGCAGCCAACCGGGGAACAGGTCGGGCAGGCAGGTCGTATGGTAGGCAGTAGTGTAGTATAGGCAGGCAGCACAACTGTCAGGAACTCTTCGTGGGCAGCCAACCAGGGAACAGGTCGGGCAGGGAGGTAGCAGTGTAGGTAGCTGGTAGGTTAGGCAGGCAGCACAACTGTCAGGAACTCCTCGTGGGCAGCCAACCAGGGAACAGGTCGGGCAGGTAGGCAGTAGTGTAGTATAACACGCACAATAAAGTTGGAGCACCTTGAATTTTAGAGCTTAGCGATTAGGCGACTCTTCGGTTTCAGACCAGATTGAAGACCCTGAGCCCTCGGCCTTTTCCGTCTTTTATATCCACCGCCTGTCCTTTTTCTTCTTTATTAGAATTTAAGTTAGTGACATCTTGTTGTCATATAAAAATGCAACTTGCCAGTATTCAAAACAGCCAGTAATATTCAATCCAAAACCTCTTCGATGAATTTTGAGAGCGTGTAAATTAATTTATAAAATACAATATTTGAGCTAACATATTGATAAAAAGAATTTAAATTATATAAATCAAGTAATCTTCATAGGCTAAGCTAGTGAGAAACTCTATGACAGAAAATTTAAAAGGAAAAGTATTGACAGCTTGACAACCTCACGTAGGTGTCATAACATTGAAAAATATGATAATTATTTATTTTATTTTAGATATTTTATAAGAAAACGAATCGTTTTAGACCGATTCGCAGAATAGTAATGCACAAACCAACAAAACGTATAATAGATGCGATGTAAAATGTTTTGGCATGGAATAATATGAATACAGTGTGAGTAAGTAAGTATTATGAGACCTGAGTGTGAATTAGGTGAGAACACTCCAGCTCACTCAGTGAAATAACTAAAATATGTGGTTTAGAATAGCGAAATACCACAGAGTCCAAATTTATTTTTTTTCCAAACCCATCGTATGGGGTATCAAAATAAAGGGTTTTAAGAGGTTATTACAAAAATATATGACACTTATATGTTTAAATGTACCTAATTCTAAAAAATAACTAAAAAGTTGTACCTAAATAAAAAAAATATTTAAAAATAACAAAAAACCCGACTGCTTGAAAATCGAACTAAAAAGACGTAAACAAGATGAAATTCATGCTGTGCAGTCGGAGGATACATCTGGTTTTGGCCAGCTAGCTCATGCCTATGTTCTGGTTTTTTGTTATTTTTTGTTTATTTATTGATAAACTATTAACCAGTTATAATGAAAAATATTTTCTTGCATACTGCCTCGCAAGTAGCAACGCCTTGAGGAAAACTTATGTCCAGCAGTAGACGTCGATGGGAGCTTGTGATTTGGATCTAACAAAGGCGTAATTGTTAAAAGTAGTGCCTATAACAATGACGAATAGTCCTCCAGACCGGATTTCGGCCACGGAGGACAATCTCAGCGAATACTAGCTTAGATATTATCCGACACAACCGGAGAGGAGTCCGTATATAGTATCAACGGCTTAAAGTGCTCTCCTGGCCAGGCTGCCACAGATAAATTACTAATAGAAAATCCCAATATAGGAATCGAACCCGAGCTTTCACGCTCAGCAATCGCACCTGCAACCGCAAGACCAACGAGGCAGTTCATTCAGTTGAACAAGCATAAGTGCCTGAGTAAAACGGAGAAGCAATTTTTTTAATAATCAAATTTTAGTTAAAGAGCAAATTTTAACTCTTGGGTAAAGTTTGACCTATAAACAACTAAAGTATCATTCTTTAGTTGATTAACTAAATTCCTGCCCCAATTTCTACTAATATTGAAAACTAGCTTCTGCGAGCGACTGCGCCCGCGCGGAATCCGGATATAATCCCAAGTGTCGGATCGGGATAAAAATATCTTACGTCCTAATTCAGGACATGGCCTACCTACCCGTGTACCAAGTTTCATCCAAATCAGTATTGCCTTTAAGTCGTTATTGATTAACAAACATTCGGACTTTTACATTAATAACATTCGTTTTAGTACGATGAACGGACTCCGTATCAAAAGTACTTCGTTAAAAGGAAGAAGGATAGCATTAAAGTTTTTGTACTTTACCTACCTTTATAATATTAATTGTCTTGCCTACCCCATAATAATAGTATAGGTTCTGAGTGGAGATTCGCAAGAGCGAGCGTGCTCGGAGGAAAGAAGTTAACTCCGTAAGGATCTTGACCGTACTTCCGGGATTGTCCTGATAGCCGTGGTATACCTCACCACTCCTCAAGCACCTCCAAATGTTGCCCCCTTGGCACTACGTCACTAAAGTTCTGGCGATTGTTTATGAGAGGGAGGGGGGGGACATTAATTGGTTTTAAAATGGCAGTGGATTTATTATACACTATTGGCCCCTGCCTGACCACTGTCAGGCAGGGGCCAATAGTCCTTCTAGGTAATTGATCCACGAAACCTTCCAAACCCATAGCCTGATGTGTTTTGTCTCCATGTTCTACAATAGTCCTGCACTAGCTGGGGATTGATCTTGGGTGCTCACATGTGCATACAGGGACCATTGCCGGTTGATGTCATATTTCATCCTACAATATGTCTACCAAGGCATCTGCGAGTTGGTTTCGGCTCCTGGTACGCCTTTCAAAGGTCCGGGACTCTAGGGTTCCGAGAATCTCACAGATATAAGCTCCATGCTAAAGGAACATAGACGAAAAAAAACAGGGATTTCATTCTCAAAGTCAAGAATGACTAAACATTCCAAGTTGTTTTTACCTTACTGCGCGACGCAAATGAGGGTAATGTGTTTATCAGTCTAAGTATGTTTGTTCCTATGAAGCGTTCTAGAGACCAAACGCGTAGGCTGACTTTGATGATTCTTACTTCAATCGATTCGTCTTAACGTTGCGAATGTCACTGGCTACATTGAAATTGAAAAAAATATGAGAATAGATTTTGGGTGCCTTATTGTAGTGTCCTATTTTTTAACCCTCCACGGAAAATAGGGGTGTTATAGTTTGACGTGTGTTGCTGTGTATCTGTGTGTCTATGAATCTGTGTGTCTGTCTGTGGCATCATAGCTCCAAAACGGATGAAAAGATTTTGATTAAGTTTTTTTGTTTTTGATAGATGACTTTGTCGAGAGTGTTTCTAGCTATGTTTCAATAAAATCGGTTTTGTCGTTCAAAAGTTATGCGCATTTTACTCTTTGTATCTGGGGATTTTTGCAAGATCATTATTACTTGTTTCGACAGATTGTCGATTAAAGCGTGTCTACCACCACGTATATTATATGTAGTTTAAAAAGAATAAAATTAATTCTTAATTCTTAATTCTTTATTGTACACCAAAACAATACATTTACAGAAAGTGAAATCAATATTCATGTACAAGGGCGAGCTTAACTCCAAAATGGAGTTTTCTTCCAGCAAACCTTTGAGTGATAGAGATCATTATAATTGAGGGCAGTAATCCAGTGTACAATTTTGCAGTAAGATTTATTAAATATATAAATATATATATAATTAAATATATAATAATAATACATACATAAAAAAACTACATTCATAAATACAAATATACATATATATACGTATATATCTACTAATATTATTTATTGCGTTGAAAGAAAATGCTCCTTAATTTTCCTCTTGAAGACATCGAGAGAAGGGCTATCGCGTAGGGAGTGTGGTAGAGAGTTCCAGAGATGCACTGCAGTAACAGAGAAGGAGCCATCATAACGGCTGGAAGTGTGACGCGGAGTTCGAAGAAGAAGCGAAGTGGCTGTGCGACAAGGTTTACCCCTCGGGACGAGGTACTCAAACCGTTCGCGAAGATATTGAGGAGAAGTAGGATTATGCAGGATAGTATAGAGAAGGGATAGGATGTGGGTATCTCGTCGACGCCGAATCGGCAGCCACTTCAATCTGGTCCGAAATTCCGACACATGGTCGTACTTGCGGAGGCCAAAAATAAAGCGGATGCATAAGTTCTGCAGTCGCTCGAGTTTGTTTAGGAGTACCTCCGTTGCATCTAGAAAACAGACATCCGCATAGTCTATTAGCGGCAGAAGAAGAGATTGCGCAAGAGTTACCTTAGTGTGAAATGGTAAGAATTTTTGGAGACGTTTAAGAGACTGAAACGAGTAGAAGACTTTCTTACTCACATCAGCAATATGAACTTCCCAGGAGAGATTAGTGTCAATATGGACGCCCAAGTTTTTCGCGCTTTTGGAGTAATATATGGGCACAGAATTATACATTACTGGCGGGAGGGACTGGGGATCTAATAAATTGAGCATGTATCTGCCACCAATAACGAGCGCTTGAGATTTAGTTGGGTTCAGGAGAAGTCCAAAGGACTTAGCCCACTTGTTGATATTTTCAAGGTCATCATTGATGGCAGCCACAGCCTCAGCGAGTTCACCCACTTTAAAATGGCGATACAACTGCAAGTCGTCTGCATAGAGATGATAGTTAGAAGTTAGGACCCTAGTGATAGAATTTATAAAAATTGAGAAGAGAAGAGGAGAGAGGACACCACCCTGAGGAACGCCCGCAGCCAAGTCACACCATTCAGAGGAATCCTCATCGGATCGAACAGACTGCGATCGGCCCCGAAGATAAGAATTGAACCACTCAATTACCGGAGCAGAGACATTAAGGGAGGAAAGGATACCTAGGAGAATGTCGAAGTCAACCGAGTTAAAGGCACTGCTGAAGTCCAATAAAACCAATATGGTGAGACATTTATTATCCATAGCTAGCCTTATGTCATCAGTTACTTTGACTAGAGTGGTAACAGTGCTATGGCCAGGTCTGAAACCAGATTGGTAAGGACTCAGCAGGCCATTAGAGGACAGATAACAGGACAATTGCTTCTGAACAATACTCTCGAGGACTTTGGAGAGGATCGGGAGGATGGATATGGGACGGAACTGGGATGGTGAGGAGGGATTAGAAACCTTGGGAAGCGGCAGGACGTGTGCCTTCTTCCAAGCTGAAGGAAAGGAGTTACTAAAAAGAGAGTAATTAACAATATGAGTTATGACGGGTACTATTTCACTCAGGATAGGTAGGAACATTTGGAGTTGAAGGCCATCGTCGCCTACCGCCTTAGTGGAAATGGATAGGATACCTTTCTCAATGTCTAGTTCAGTAATTGGGTGGAAAGAGAAAGAATTATTTGCTGGCAAAGAAAGATTAAAGAGATCGTTGAGAGTAGAAGATTTAACATGATCATCGAGAGTAATTGGGGACTTAGAAAAGTGTGCATTAAGTGCATTAAGGTCCATCTTATCAGAAGAACTCTTGCTAGAGACTTTGCCTATACCAAGAGTCTTTAAAAATTGCCATACTTGTGTTGGGTTGAAGTTGTCAATTGAGTTGTGAATGTGGCGCCTTTTTGCATTCCTACACAAACGACTACAGCGATTTCGCATCTTCTTATAAATATCCCAGTTTTCCTCAGTCGGCTGCTTTCTGTACAGACGCTTGGCCTTATCTCGCTTAGCCATCTGATTTTTCACTGCTGGAGATAGCCATGGCGCAGGAAGATGCTTGACCCTTACCTTTTTAAGAGGGGCGTGTGCCTCATATAAATCCAGCAAAGTCCTGCTAAAGACTGACACCATAGTGTCAATATCCTCGCAGGCGAACACAGGAGACCAGTCAATACCACCCGCATCAGCTCTCAAACGCTCCAAATCAACGTTTTTATAACTACGAAGAGAAAGAAATTTGGCCTTGCGTTTAGGAGGTCGAATCTTATAGGAGAGATAAATGAGGTCATGATAGGAAAAAGGAGCGGAAAGCTGTCCATGTGCGGCTACTTTGTGAGGGTCAGAAACCAGAATAAGATCTAAAAGAGAAGGAGTACAGTGAGGAGCCCTATGAGTAGCATTTAGTGGAAGTAAGTGCATATTGACAGAAGAGACAAGTGATTGGAGTTTACGGCTGCGCGAATCTCCCTTCAGCAGACAAGTGTTGAAGTCTCCGAGAATAAGCGTATGCTCATATAGTGCGGAAAGATTTTCCAAATTAGCTTCAAAGGAAGAAAAGTAATCAACTTGACAAGACGGACTATAATAGACTCCCAAAAGAACTTTAGTATGTCGGAAGTCAATTTCAATAAAAAGATGTTCAGCAAACTTTGAGTATAAACTCGGAGACTGGTCAACTATCTTGTAGCTGATATCTCCACGGAGATAAATGGCAACCCCTCCACATCCCTTGCCCGTTCTATCATTGCGTACCATCTTGTATCCAGGCAGAGAATACTGCGTGGAAGGGAGTGCAGGCTTGAGAAAAGTTTCAGATACAAGGACAGCGTGAATAAGATCTGCGTCGAAGGACGACAGCAGATCAGAGTAGTGAGCAGGGATGCTTTGAGCATTTATGTGAACAGTGTTAAAGAATTTTCTGCAGTTTGCAAATGTAGAAGTTAGGAGGTCTTTAAGATTCAGAGAATCATCATCGCCCAAAACACTAGCAAAGCTCTCATCCGACGCACAAGAGGATGAGCATGAAAAAAAAATATCATCTAACATAATAAATATCTAATGAATAGACTACAATTAAAATTTTAAGACTAATTAGTTACTATAATAAAATAAAATAAAAAAAAAACTAATCAAAGCACCTCGATGCACTCGCCGGTTCCATTAACTGGGAAACAAAAATAAAAATATAAATATGGATAAAAAGCCAGTATGCCAAACATCATAAAAACAAATTAGTGTGTTTCCGAACGTAAGAAAAAAACAAGAATTACATTAATGACAGTGACATTGATACTGCGCACAATCAAAACAAAACAAATTTAAACGAAAACTAAAAAAGAAATCGAATGACCGACATAAATGACAAAAAAAAAAAAAAAAAGGAGGAATCATGAAAAACTACCATCACTTCGCTGGCTTGCGAGTTCTCTTCTCAGGCACTGCAGGCTTCGTAGCATGCTGCGACGATATTACGTCTGAGGACTCTGCTACCGGGAACTGCGCGACTACCTCTCGATACTCCCTTGCAGACTCAATCTTCCGACGCAACTTTTCAGCCACTTGGATGACTATTTTGCCCTCAGATGTCCAACACTTGTGTATACCATAGTACTTGCGAGCGTTCTTGAATATCTCGTGTCTGGGCTTGGTGAGAAACTCCGAAAGCGTCAGACCAGTCCCTTTCAGTTTGGTCTTATTGCGCCACACCTCACTCCGCACGATACGGCTTTCAAAGCGCACTAAGAGGGGACGAGGCTTGCTGGTGTTGGCTCCAAGGCGATGACAGGCCGTTATGTCTCTCATTGTGACCCCTCACATTTCCAAATGCTCCGATAAAATGTTAAGAAACCTTTTGCTGTGATTGGTTTCCTCGTTTTCAGCCAAGCCATGCAATAAGAGGACCTTTGCGCGGGAAGCCATCTCATGTCTATCCAGCCCCACCACAAGCAGCTCCATCTGGGACTTAATTGAAGCTAAGGTTTTCCAGACTAAGCCTCTGAAGTCAGTAAAATCCTTAGATAGGTTGGCAATTGTCTTATGCGGAGCCTCACCGCTGGCATTCTTTAAATCCTCCTCATATTGCGCCATTCTTGAGGTAAATGTTAAAGTTAGTTCCTCCACACAGCTTGACAATTTGGAGTACAGATCCATTGTAGGTAACTAGGTAGGCTTGGTAATGGAGTGCGATACTGGTAGTGTAGGAAGTGTTGTGAAGGAGAGTTTATTAGCCGACTGAGTGCACCAGAGGTTAGTTAACAACTTTAGTCAACTTCTTGCATTAAACAACACTTTTAACAATTTTTAATAAAATAAAATATAAGAGCTTAAAAATTTTGTGTGTAACTTATGGCTACCCTCAGCAAAAAAAAAAAAAAAAAAAAAAAAAAAAAAAGAAAGATTAAAATTAAAATATAATTACAAATTTAAAAAACGCCCTAAAGGAAAACCTCAAAAAAGCAAAAAATAAACGTCGCACGCGAGTACGAGGTTTATTTTTTAGTATACAAATAAATGAGTAAAAACAAATACGAAACAACAAGTGTCCTAAACAAAAGTTCAGAATAAAGTCTTCATAGTTATAACTATGAAGACTTTATTCTGAACTTTTGTTTATGGACTTCTGAGGTATGGCCGATTTTTGGTTGTCTTTACCGCCCTGATATGCTCTGAAATTCGACAAGCAACCGTACGCTTCGTCTGACCGATGTATGACTTGCCACAACTACAATCTACTCCTTTTGGAATCAACATCTTTTGGAAACAGGATTGAACCACTGGATTGAGTTACATAACCCTCAGGTTATTTCGACAGAACGCCACTATAATTATCCCTAGACTGGTGAGGGAAGCTATCGAAATGACCAAATATAAAAATTTCAACCGGGAGGATGGCTTGGAATCCAGTGGTTCAGCTGTGTAAAACCCGAAAAAGTGCCGAAAAAAATTCGCGAGCGGACATAGTGAGTTTCGTGTGTCGGGAATAAGAATCGAGTTGTGAGTAACTGTAGTAGCGGTACTGAGTGCAAAAAATGAACAAGAAAGAGGGTAGACTGTTTTGTCTCCTCATAAACACCCACCCGCAATAACTTCAGTTTATCTGTGATCATGGTGCTTGCAACAGCACCGAAATATCGGAAGCTCGAAACAAACAGTAATCATGGTAAATATCCCGCTTATAATGTTAATGTTAATGTTAATCTTCGTAGTTCTTCATCAGATCTTCACCAAATTAAAATGGGATCAATTTCTTAACATACAAATTCAAACAAAAAAAGAATTTTCAGAATCGGTCCACAATTAACGGAGATATCGGTGAACATACATAAAAAAAAACATGCATTATATCGAACACAAAAACCTTCTCCTTTTTGGGAAGTCGGTTAAAAAATAAGATTCAAGTAGGTAAGAATAGAAAATGATATGTAATATATTATGAACTTTTTTCGTATCTGAATCTATAGCTTACGCCAGAAAAATAGTTAAATAAAATCATGAAATGAGCTCTCTTATAACATGTTAGCTCGTTATTGGTCGGTGCGGTCATTTTGTTCATTCGGGTGAAATAAAAACCAATTGTCAAGCAAGTAAAAAGTTTATTTTTTTGTCAAATCAAAAGAATCCACGTAATCCTAAAACGGGTAGTTCCTTCTAGTGTTGACTCTGTAGATATAAGTTTGTCCGAAAAAAAAAAATTGGTTTATTAATTATTTGTAATAGCGTAGGTGTAGAAGTTTAAAAATGGTTGTAATAAGAAAATGTTGACTATAATATAATACATAAATTATAAAATTGCCTTGTTGTTTCATCTCGCTGCTAATTTTTTCTGAATAAAATTAATATAAAATTTTAGAGAGCGTGCATTGTGTATGTATTTAAAGTTTTGTAACGAAAATCCTGTTGAACTCAACAAAAGGTTTATGAAGCATCCTGTGCTGTGAAAAAAAGGAAAATTGGCAGATCCCTTTATTTATTTTTTTCAATTGGCAAGGCTGCAACTAATGTGATTGGGTCAGATTGAGCAAGATCAAGCGTTTCAGGATTGCAAAATTATGATTTATGTTTTATTTATGAGATTACTAGTACACTAAGTGCATTATTCATAAAAGAATAAAATGTTGACTGAGTAGACGTGAATAGTCTAAACTGTTACAAATAAATACTTTTCTAATTTAATTTGTAATAGGTTTTAAGCAATAGATTTTTTACTTATTCATTTGCCTCCGACAGTGTGATTAATTCCAAACCACAGTTAAAGCTGTCATTTGAAGTCATTTCCTGCTACCAAAAATGCACGCGTCTGTTTGGATCGTCAAATAATTAGTTACAAATGTACATACCCTCTTTTATCTAGTTCTGTCCCACCCATTATCAATGGACTTCCTCTACACAGGTTAAGGTTCATCGCCGTTGTTGAGCTGCATGGATATGCCACCAGGCTAGGATTGAAAATTGACGCTGCAAATAACTCGTAAGCCCGGTTATGGCTACAGGTGTGGGTCAAACAGCCTGGTTGGTTGCTCCCACCATTTGCATAGAAGTTTATGTGACCAATTGCAGTTCCTGTACCGTTGGCAAGTAGACCTGAACCATCTGTGTGGATAACTTCGACGTAGCTAGCGTCACTAGCTCTCAAGCGTTGGGAATTACTGCCCCAACCACTTCCAGATGGGTCCAATCCTAGAAAAGCAGCGTGAAAAAAAGACACATGAGGCATAGAAAAATAATTTTATAGTGGTTTAAGAATCCTTATATAATACTATATAAGCAATTTGGAGAACAAAAAACTTGGAAAACAAACATTTTGAATGATACATTGATAGACAAATAATATTATTAAATATCTTGACAGCGCGGCATTTTAGGGGCACTATTTTTGTTAAACCTTATTTCAGTGTTCAACTGTCTCCTATCCATGCATGTAAGCCAATATCATTGTGCACCAAAACTTTGTAGAAAAACAAAATGGCGACGTGTAACTAGGCTAATATGGTTATGGCTTATGTCCATTTCCACTAACAAAATATTTTTGCACCGTTGCTAAACATAGGTATACAGTGGACATCAGTGGTTTCATCTAGTGTTACTGAAAACGGGCAAAAGGTTATCGGACTATTTTCTGATTTAGCACTTAGGTAAGTAGCTTCTGCCATCGGCATCGCCCCCGTGAATGTCGAAAATTATCCAACGGGAACATATTCCCAGGATGAAAAGTATCCTTAGTGCTATTCCAGACTATAATTTATTTTTATCCTAAATTTCATCCAGATCCGTTCAGCTGTTCCAGCGTGATTGAGTGACAGACATACATCTATCCATCCAAGCTTTCACATTTATAAATATTAAGTTTAAGTATTAAGTAAGATGCTTGTAGTAGGAAGTAGGTTAGTATCTTACCAACACAAAAATAAAAGGAAACAACCATAACTCACCAATGATTCTACCGACTGTTCCCGTTTGCAATTTTCTACTAGCAATACCGGCAACATGCGCCCCCAGGCCAAATCCAACCAAGTGCAGGTTCCTTACGTCCATTCTAGATGTCAGCTGGGTTTCTATGAAGTTTGCTAAATCAAAACCCACGGATAATACTCTTGACGACGCTGACGAGTAACTTAAGCTTGCGTATATTTCCCAGTCAACCACTATGATGTTATATGGCTCTCGGTACATCATTATTTCTGTATCATAAATAACACGAATCTTAATTAATAAAAGAGTCATTTTACAGAATACGTTGCGTATGGTGTTGTTTGACATTTGACAGTATTTGGCGGGAAACACTTGATCGACCCAAGTATAAATAGTTCAACTCATCTTTGCGCAAGGCGCTATGTGTAGGTAAGCATGTGTGGGTGTTCGCTCGAATGACGACTGCCGCGTCACTGCCACCCAAATGCATAATTACAAGCGCACGCACAGCGCTCGCACACACGGCACCGCGCACACAGATGAGTTGAACTATCTATAATTATAAGCAAAAGGCTCATTACCTACTGGAGGCCTATGTGGCGTTCCAGAGACCAAACGCGTTGGCCGATTTTGATGATTCTTACCTCAATCGATTTGTCGTAACCCTGCGAGTATCACTGGCTACATTAAAATTGGATAATAGAAAAATGGCGGCTTTTGGGCGCCATATTATTGTGGGAGTCCAAATTTATTTTTCTTCCAAACCCATCGTATGGGGTATCAAAATAAAGGGTTTTAAGAGGTTATTACAAAAATATATGACACTTATATGTTTAAATGTACGTAATTCTAAAAAAATAACTAAAAAGTTGTACCTAAATAAAAAAAATATTTAAAAATAACAAAAAACCCGACTGCTTGAAAATCGAACTAAAAAGACGTAAACAAGATGAAATTCATGCTGTGCAGTCGGAGGATACATCTGGTTTTGGCCAGCTAGCTCGTGCCTATGTTCTGGTTTTTTGTTATTTTTTGTTTATTTATTGATAAACTGTTAACCAGTTATAATGAAAAATATTTTCTTGCATATTCCCTACTGCCTCGCAAGTAGCAACGCCTTGAGGAAAACTTATGTCCAGCAGTAGACGTCGATGGGAGCTTGTGATTTGGATCTAACAAAGGCGTAATTGTTAAAAGTAGTGCCTATAACAATGACGAATAGTCCTCCAGACCGAATTTCGGCCACGGAGGACAATCTCAGCGAATATTAGCTTAGATATTATCCGACACAACCGGAGAGGAGTCCGTATATAGTATCAACGGCTTAAAGTGCTCTCCGCGGCAGGACTTTTCACTGCAAACTTCCAAACTCCGGGCTGCCACAGATAAATTACTAATAGAAAATCGCAATATAGGAATCGAACCCGAGCTTTCACGCTCAGCAATCGCACCTGCAACCGCAAGAGCAACGAGGCAGTTCATTCAGTTGAACAAACATAAGTGTCTGAGTAAAACGGAGAAGCAATTTTTTTAATAATCAAATTTTAGTTAAAGAGCAAAGTTTAACTCTTGGGTAAAGTTTGACCTATAAACAACTAAAGTATCATTCTTTAGTTGATTAACTAAATTCCTGCCCCAATTTCTACTAATATTGAAAACTAGCTTCTGCGAGCGACTGCGCCCGCGCGGTTTCCGGATATAATCCCAAGTGTCGGATCGGGATAAAAATATCTTACGTCCTAATTCAGGACATGGCCTACCTACCCGTGTACCAAGTTTCATCCAAATCAGTATTGCCTTTAAGTCGTTATTGATTAACAAACATTCGGACTTTTACATTAATAACATTCGTTTTAGTACGATGAACGGACTCCGTATCAAAAGTACTTCGTTAAAAGGAAGAAGGATAGCATTAAAGTTTTTGTACTTTACCTACCTTTATAATATTAATTGTCTTGCCTACCCCATAATAATAGTATAGGTTCTGAGTGGAGATTCGCAAGAGCGAGCGTGCTCGGAGGAAAGAAGTTAACTCCGTAAGGATCTTGACCGTACTTCCGGGATTGTCCTGATAGCCGTGGTATACCTCACCACTCCTCAAGCACCTCCAAATGTTGCCCCCTTGGCACTACGTCACTAAAGTTCTGGCGACTGTTTATGAGAGGGAGGGGGGGGACATTAATTGGTTTTAAAATGGCAGTGGATTTATTATACATCCTTCTAGGTCCTTCTAGGTAATTGATCCACGAAACCTTCCAAACCCATAGCCTGATGTGTTTTGTCTCCATGTTCTACAATAGTCCTGCACCAGCTGGGGATTGATCTTGGGTGCTCACTTGTGCATACAGGGACCATTGCCGGTTGATGTCATATTTCATCCTACAATATGTCTACCAAGGCATCTGCGAGTTGGTTTCGGCTTCTGGTACGCCTTTCAAAGGTCCGGGACTCTAGGGTTCCGAGAATCTCACAGATATAAGCTCCATGCTAAAGGAACATAGACGAAAAAAAACAGGGATTTCATTCTCAAAGTCAAGAATGACTAAACATTCCAAGTTCTTTTTACCTCACTGCGCGACGCAAATGAGGGTAATGTGTTTATCAGTCTAAGTATGTTTGTTCCTATGAGGCGTTCTAGAGACCAAACGCGTAGGCTGACTTTGATAATTCTTACCTCAATCGATTCGTCTTAACCTTGCGAATGTCACTGGCTACATTGAAATTGAAAAAAATATGAGAATAGATTTTGGGTGCCATATTGTAGTGTCCTATTTTTTAACCCCCCACGGAAAATAGGGGTGTTATAGTTTGACGTGTGTTGCTACACAGCATCTGTGTGTCTATGAATCTGTGTGTCTGTCTGTGGCATCATAGCTCCT
Organism: Orthosia gracilis; assembly: GCA_947562075.1. Taxonomy (NCBI): domain Eukaryota; kingdom Metazoa; phylum Arthropoda; class Insecta; order Lepidoptera; family Noctuidae; genus Orthosia; species Orthosia gracilis. The sequence continues at coordinate 35,798,805 of OX387266.1, forward strand.
AAACGGATGAAAAGATTTTGATTAAGTTTTTTGTTTGATAGATGACTTTGTCGAGAGTGTTTCTAGCTATGTTTCAATAAAATCGGTTTTGTCGTTCAAAAGATATGCGCATTTTACTCTTTGTATCTGGGGATTTTTGCAAGATCATTATTACTTGTTTCGACAGATTGTCGATTAAAGCGTGTCCACCACCACGTATATTATATGTAGTTTAAAAAGCATAAAATTAAAATATAATTACAAATTTAAAAAACGCCCTAAAGGAAAACCTCAAAAAAGCAAAAAATATACGTCGCACGCGAGTACGAGGTTTAGTTTTTAGTATACAAATAAATGAGTAAAAGCAAATACGAAACAACAAGTGTCCTAAACAATTATGGGTTTCTGAGGTATGGCCGATTTTTGGGTGTCTTTAACGCCCTGATATGCTCTGAAATTCGACAAGCAACCGTACGCTTCGTCTGACCGATGTATGACTTGCCACAACTACAATCTACTCCTTTTGGAATCAACATCTTTTGGAATCAGGATTGAACCACTGGATTGAGTTACATAACCCTCAGGTTATTTCGACAGAACGCCACTATATCCCTAGACTGGTGAGGAAAGCTATCGAAATGACCAAATATAAGAATTTCAACCGGGAGGATGGCTTGGAACCCAGTGGTTCAGCTGTGTAAAACCCGAAAAAGTGCCGAAAAAAATTCGCGAGCGGACACAGTGATTTTCGTGTGTCGGGAACAGAATCGAGTTGTGAGTGACAATAGTAGCGGTACTGAGTGCAAAAAATGAACAAGAAAGAGGGTAGACTGTTTTGTCTCCTCATAAACACCCACCCGCAATAACTTCAGTTTCATCTGTGATCATGGTGCTTGCAACAGCACCGAAATATCGGAAGCTCGAAACAAACAGTAATCATGGTAAATATCCCGCTTATAATGTTAATGTTAATCTTCGTAGTTCTTCATCAGATCTTCACCAAATTAAAATGGGATCAATTTCTTAACATACAAATTCAAACAAAAAAAGAATTTTCAGAATCGGTCCACAATTAACGGAGATATCGGTGAACATACATAAAAAAAAACATGCATTATATCGAACACAAAAACCTTCTCCTTTTTGGGAAGTCGGTTAAAAAATAAGATTCAAGTAGGTAAGAATAGAAAATGATATGTAATATAAATTATGAACTTTTTTCGTATCTGAATCTATAGCTTACGCCAGAAAAATAGTTAAATAAAATCATGAAAAGAGCTCTCTTATAACATGTTAGCTCGTTATTGGTCGGTGCGGTCATTTTGTGGTGAAATAAAAACCAATTGTCAAGCAAGTAAAAAGTTTATTTTTTTGTCAAATCAAAAGAATCCACGTAATCCTAAAACGGGTAGTTCCTTCTAGTGTTGACTCTGTAGATATAAGTTTGTCCGAAAAAAAAAAAATTGGGTTATTAATTATTTGTAATAGCGTAGGTGTAGAAGTTTAAAAATGGTTGTAATAAGAAAATGTTGACTATAATATAATACATAAATTATAAAATTGCCTTGTTGTTTCATCTCGCTGCTAATTTTTTCTGAATAAAATTAATATAAAATTTTAGAGAGCGTGCATTGTGTATGTATTTAAAGTTTTGTAACGAAAATCCTGTTGAACTCAACAAAAGGTTTATGAAGCATCCTGTGCTGTGAAAAAAAGGAAAATTGGCAGATCCCTTTATTTATTTTTTTCAATTGGCAAGGCTGCAACTAATGTGATTGGGTCAGATTGAGCAAGATCAAGCGTTTCAGGATTGCAAAATTATGATTTATGTTTTATTTATGAGATTACTAGTACACTAAGTGCATTATTCATAAAAGAATAAAATGTTGACTGAGTAGACGTGAATAGTCTAAACTGTTACAAATAAATACTTTTCTAATTTAATTTGTAATAGGTTTTAAGCAATAGATTTTTTACTTATTCATTTGCCTCCGACAGTGTGATTAATTCCAAACCACAGTTAAAGCTGTCATTTGAAGTCATTTCCTGCTACCAAAAATGCACGCGTCTGTTTGGATCGTCAAATAATTAGTTACAAATGTACATACCCTCTTTTATCTAGTTCTGTCCCACCCATTATCAATGGACTTCCTCTACACAGGTTAAGGTTCATCGCCGTTGTTGAGCTGCATGGATATGCCACCAGGCTAGGATTGAAAATTGACGCTGCAAATAACTCGTAAGCCCGGTTATGGCTACAGGTGTGGGTCAAACAGCCTGGTTGGTTGCTCCCACCATTTGCATAGAAGTTTATGTGACCAATTGCAGTTCCTGTACCGTTGGCAAGTAGACCTGAACCATCTGTGTGGATAACTTCGACGTAGCTAGCGTCACTAGCTCTCAAGCGTTGGGAATTACTGCCCCAACCACTTCCAGATGGGTCCAATCCTAGAAAAGCAGCGTGAAAAAAAGACACATGAGGCATAGAAAAATAATTTTATAGTGGTTTAAGAATCCTTATATAATACTATATAAGCAATTTGGAGAACAAAAAACTTGGAAAACAAACATTTTGAATGATACATTGATAGACAAATAATATTATTAAATATCTTGACAGCGCGGCATTTTAGGGGCACTATTTTTGTTAAACCTTATTTCAGTGTTCAACTGTCTCCTATCCATGCATGTAAGCCAATATCATTGTGCACCAAAACTTTGTAGAAAAACAAAATGGCGACGTGTAACTAGGCTAATATGGTTATGGCTTATGTCCATTTCCACTAACAAAATATTTTTGCACCGTTGCTAAACATAGGTATACAGTGGACATCAGTGGTTTCATCTAGTGTTACTGAAAACGGGCAAAAGGTTATCGGACTATTTTCTGATTTAGCACTTAGGTAAGTAGCTTCTGCCATCGGCATCGCCCCCGTGAATGTCGAAAATTATCCAACGGGAACATATTCCCAGGATGAAAAGTATCCTTAGTGCTATTCCAGACTATAATTTATTTTTATCCTAAATTTCATCCAGATCCGTTCAGCTGTTCCAGCGTGATTGAGTGACAGACATACATCTATCCATCCAAGCTTTCACATTTATAAATATTAAGTTTAAGTATTAAGTAAGATGCTTGTAGTAGGAAGTAGGTTAGTATCTTACCAACACAAAAATAAAAGGAAACAACCATAACTCACCAATGATTCTACCGACTGTTCCCGTTTGCAATTTTCTACTAGCAATACCGGCAACATGCGCCCCCAGGCCAAATCCAACCAAGTGCAGGTTCCTTACGTCCATTCTAGATGTCAGCTGGGTTTCTATGAAGTTTGCTAAATCAAAACCCACGGATAATACTCTTGACGACGCTGACGAGTAACTTAAGCTTGCGTATATTTCCCAGTCAACCACTATGATGTTATATGGCTCTCGGTACATCATTATTTCTGTATCATAAATAACACGAATCTTAATTAATAAAAGAGTCATTTTACAGAATACGTTGCGTATGGTGTTGTTTGACATTTGACAGTATTTGGCGGGAAACACTTGATCGACCCAAGTATAAATAGTTCAACTCATCTTTGCGCAAGGCGCTATGTGTAGGTAAGCATGTGTGGGTGTTCGCTCGAATGACGACTGCCGCGTCACTGCCACCCAAATGCATAATTACAAGCGCACGCACAGCGCTCGCACACACGGCACCGCGCACACAGATGAGTTGAACTATCTATAATTATAAGCAAAAGGCTCATTACCTACCCTACAGAAAACCGGAAAAGAGCGAGGTGGAATCGTTAATCAAGCATTCTCTCTCAATTTGGCTTCAGATGCCATGAAATCAAAAATATTTTAACAATTCTTTCACATAATGATATATATATATATATTTGTGTCGATAGCGAAACAAGGAGCTTATGAAAAAGAAACAGATGAAATATTAACATAGTTTGTGATTTAAGTATGAGATACTTACCACGCTTGATTAATGTATTGAATGACGATCGAAGGCTTCCACCGTGCCCATGGATCAATATGATTGATTTGTCGTTTAAATCGAAATGAGAACCTGCTAGCGATGCATCAAAACCTCCTATAAACTCTGCTACATCTGGGTTATTCCTATAATGAAAAGAAATGTTATAATGTTCCTGCCCTTGCACTTCAAGTTTTCAATAAAGAGTTTTTCTTGAAATGGAGAGATGAGCAGCCCACTGCTGGCAATCGGCGGCATGTACATTGGCCCGCATAATTACATGCGGACCCAGTCACCCTCTGCGGCTGCATACAACCGCAATTCCTCGAGAGAGTCGCACACGGAACACGGGACGTCGCCTCTCGAACTTTGTCTGTTCAGGCAATAGATTCCCCAAGTCGGTTACCTGCAGGCCAGGATGTGGCTACAGATCGCTCCGCGCACTCCGACATCCGGTGCATCTACTACGAATAGGGCGATTATATTCTCTCGTTTCCTTTCTGCCACTTCCTTTATGACTATCACTTCTTCGCAGTAGGATGCAATGGAGTACCACGTCCTCTCACCTCCAATCATGGACTTGACCACGACCTGAAGCAAGACGCTATCCGCAGCACCGATTGCACTGCCCAAGCTGAGTCTTTTTCTAGGGTGTGATGTGCCGTGTTGTCGAGGAGGCTATTGCCACATAGATGGCAACCAGGCGTCGGCTCCTGGCCTGTGTGGCGCAGGTACTTCCCAAAGCACCCATGTACCCGTGTGATAGTACCTGTGCCAGCCGGAAAGTAAGGGTGCCACGCCGTCGCTCCGGCCACTCCCTCATAATGGGTCTTACGGGTGACCTTGCCTTTTATGACCCAACTGGCCGAGCGACAATTCAGCCCCAAATCATATTAGGTTAAGGTATTTCTTCTCTTCTCTCGATTTGACGACTCTTCCTTAAGACTCATTAGCAGACAGAGTCGTCTGCCGATCGGATGACTTGGACGTTAGTTTTAGTTAAGAGATGACTTGGTGTTTACACTGCACTAGGTCGGTGGACCTAGTATGCCATTCAGTTAAAATGAGTCATTATTTCATCGACTATAGAGTTTTTTTTTTAAATTATAGATATGCTCGCATTTCAGCACTATCTCAACCGATACAAAACCGAGAAGCTAGCAACTCAGCAAAGATGTTCAAGGTTCTTGAGCTTTGACTCAACCAGTGCCTCATTGCCGATAAGCCTCTTGGCCCATTTTTTGATCAACTATAGTGCAACAAGCTGGTATTTCCCAGATCCGTCCCAGAGATGAGAACAGTTTTCCATGCAAAATCGAACTTGCGCTTGATACATCTTAAGCTGCTGTTCTGACATGAAGACCGTCTCACCATCGCAAGGATCTACAACTTTTTGGCAGTCAGTTGAGCCTTTGTCTCAATGTATGGGCCAAAACCGGCACGGTTATCGGCACGGTTACACCTCGGAAAGATTGAGCCGGGTGAAATTGGCTCTCTTTAGCGGAGAAAAGACACGCCTGTGTTTTAGCGGCATTGAACTTGGCCAGATTGGCATCGCCTCATTCGGAGATAAGGACAAGCTCAAACGCTCCACCATGGCCTCATGGAGAGACCGGACCTCAGGTCCAGTAGCCCGTGCGTTGGACAAGTATCTCTAATCAACAGTGCTGTCGTCTGTATATCCAAAGGTTTTATCAGCTCATTTATGTGCAGCAAGAATAATGTCGTTTAGAGTACCGATCTCTGAGGGACCCCGGCAATAATATCCAATTAGTCTGACGAGCAGATATCTATAACTACTCGAATTGACTGATCCCTCAGGAAGTCTGCAATCCAATCACAAAGACCACCGGGCAGACCGAATGAAGGATGCTTACCAATAAAGCTTTCGCCATTCCTGCTAGACCATATAAAAAAGCCTCCGAGATGTCGAGGGAGACGGCAAGCGCTTCCGCATGCCTCTAGATGGCCTCACTCTAGATGTGAATGGCATTCGCTAGAATACCGATTTCGGTGAAAGCCGTATTGACGGGAGGATGTCGTTAGCTTCTAGGTATGCCAGGAGCTTACTATTAAGTACACGTTCCATACTATTACAAAGTATGGACGTTACAGAGATGGGTCGGTAGTTGACCGGGATATATACTTTGCTTCTCCAATTACTTACCTGGTGAAAAGATAATACATATTCATCGACTCTACGCAGCATACTAGAAAAAAAAAAAGAATAATTATTACATAACAAAATAATTATCGGGTCTGTATTTTTCGAAGTGTTAGGCACAGGTATATAGAGAATAGGGTTGTTCTATAGGCGCGCACATGGTCAGTTATGTTTATGTTCAATTTAATGGGTTCGAGCCTATTGACATCAATCGAGCACGGATTCGGATTCGGGGCTTCTACTAAGAAATTCTAGTTAAAAGACCCTGAACACTGGCTGACCTTGGATCCGGGAACAGAATCCAGTATATCATTACTCAGCAGTACCGCTTGTGATTCTTAAACCAACGAGGCGGTCAACAGAATAATAATAGCTTACTAAAATATTACTATATCGTATGTTATGATTTGTTACTCAACAAGCGACAAACTATCTTACTAATATTATAAATGCGAAAGTTTGGGTGGATAGATGTATGTTTGATACTCAATTACGCCAGAACGGCTTAATGGATCTGGATGAAATTTGGCACAGATATAGATTATAGTCTGGAATAGCAAATAGGCTACATTTATTTACTAAATAATTTCATCCCAATGTAATGATTCCTTGGGACAAGAAAACACTTTTTACGCGGGCAAAGCCGCTGGCAGAAGCTAGTATTTTTATAATTTCAGCTAGCTGGCGTGGAAGCCAAAAATTATTCTGAGGGCACATATGCCCGGGATAAAAAGTATCCTAAGTGCTTCCTGCATTCCTGGCTATAATCTTTCTCTGTGGCAAATTATATCCAGATCCGATCAGACGTTTGAGCGAGAAGAAGTATCAAACATACACAATGTGCATATTTGTTAATTCTTCAATTTTGTGAGTGTGTATTACACATTATCTTATGTGTATTACACACTAACAAACTTTCGCTTTTATAACATTAGGTACTTAGACTATAATGAAAACAGTAACTTACCTGCCACAGCAGCCAAAATAATGACCCACTTCAACATTTTGCTGAGAAGACCGTTACCTTACTATGCATAACTTAAAATTGCGTTCCTTTTATAAACAACTGACTATATTTATTGATAAATTAAATTTCCAGATAACTACGACTATCTTAAGTTCCATCAGATTAATACAAAATTATTTTGATAAACTCTACAGGTACCCTTCGATTCGGCAGAGAAGAAAGGTGTGCATTACACTGCCTCAAATTTATTTTCTAAACTATATATATCGGATTATTAAAATATGAGGAGTTTCGATCTTGGCCTTTGTCTTAATAGTGTCACAGGGGGACGACAAATGAAAATCAATATTGTAAACATTGGACGACTCCAGTGCAAAATCTGTAGCGCTATCTCATTGCTGATGATGGCCCTATCATCAGCAATGAGATAGCGCTACAGAGTTAATATAAAAATCTCGATGGTGTGCACGTGTTTAAAAGGTTCTTAATTCAAATTTAAAACAGCCAGTGATGCTGTTGTAGTTTTTTGTTTTCAAAATTGGGCCCGAGACTCCTTTGAGTGTTTTTCGCTATTCCTCAGAGTTTAAGATTTGGCCATCCGCACCTACTTGAAGACTCACTCAGTAAAAAAAAAAGAAATAGTGAAGAGAATTTGATTGTGGATCAATATAAAATCTTATAATATCTATCAGTTAAGATTTGTATCATTTTGTGATTGCATAGTTTTATTATTTACCAAGAATGGTAGCGATATTATCTTGGTTGGTTATTATAAGATACCTAATAATATTAATGTGTTGCACTTTGTAAGCTAGATATAATTGCATGGCGTATTTATTTAGTTGTTTATTGCATTTCCAATCAAGATGCATTTTTAATGTGGTATTTTTTACAGAAATGCTCTGACTGTACCTTATTAGGGATTATAAGGGCAGCAATTATTGTGATACTGTTGAGCTATTGTATATTTATATTGGTAACACCAAGTTACTTGTGTCTGTGGTATGTAGCTGAAAAATATGTAACTGTATGAATGTTAGTATTGCGTATAAAAACATTAAGAAGGCAGTTAGCAGAGCGTGGTTACTAAGAAGAAAAAAAGATCAAATTTGATGAGCAAAATTTGTTACAAATCACAACAAGAAAAAACGTGGCCATGGCAGCGTCAAAGATGTACATATTCCAATCTTCGACGGAACCGATTATAGCGATTGGAAAAAACGTATTTTAAAATTTCTGCAAAACAAAAAGTGCAAAGAAGTTGTTATGCGGCTAAAAAACAGAAGCGATTGTGAGAAATGGGATGAACGTGATATCCAGGCAACAAACTACATTTACAGTGCAATTACAAATGAACAACTGGAATACATAAGCGAACTCGACTCGGCATACGAAATTATAAAGAAATTTAACGATATGTACTTGAAAAAATCGACAGCATTGCAAATTGTATGCAGACATAACATCGACAGTGTGAAACTTAAAATTACTCTGATGTGTCTTTATGTTTCGACGATTTTGAGAAGGCAGTAAATGAGTTGAAACAGGCTGGCGCTATAATAACTAGCTGCGCCGGTTAAGACGCAACGCAGATACGCGAACGGCTGGTTTCGAGAGATAGTAGAAGTGAAGGTGACTTGCCTAGAATAGGGTTAGGTAAAGCCCAAATACCTGGGTTCGGACGTCTGAGAGTAGCCTTCCTGCTGCCACAGCGCTGCCGATGAGTGGTGTGAAGGAAAAGGGAGGTTCTTGGCGAGTTCACTGTTTCCGCGATGGTTGACCTAACAGCAGAAACGAAGCATGAAGGGTTCTTGCCAATGATACGATTCGAAGAAGAAGGGCGAAAAGAGAAAGAGGCCAGCGCAGGAGTCGCAGACCAAAATGTATACTGCTAGTTGACGTCTGTCACCCTATCACGACTGTCATTTTGAAATACGCAGGTGGGGTGCAATCTCGCGCACACCCGATACGAAGGCACTGTGCGGGAAAGGATAATGAGGGTAGGACATGATTCCAGCCAAACATCTCGCGTTTCTTCCCTACCCTTAAGCACATCGCAAACACGACCGACGTTAGGCGCAAACAAGAATAGAACAGGGAGGTGACCATAAGCTCTTAGAGTAAGGTTATTTTGAGTGTATGTAAGGGACAGATTTATATGACTTGTATACATTTGTCACTTACGCGATATCAAAATAACCTTACTCTAAGAGCTTATGGTCACCCCCCAGGAGAACTTGAATTATATGTTGAAATCATTGCGTCAAAACTACAGTCGTATTGGTGATTTAATAGATTTTTTTTTTCAGATAGAGAGAAATGACAAATGATTTTATTTCTGCAAGTTGGTTTATACAAACACTTTTACATGTCGATCATATTTTTAAATCTAGATGAGGTCGGCGTTTCCTATCTGACTACTCTGAGAAGAAAGATTGAAACAAACTCAGAGGATAGTCTGTTATAAAGTTCAGACAAAATCTTGGTTAGAACATTTGAAGACCATGTAGACTGATGTTTGAAATGGTATTTTGAGGAAAGAACCAGCCAGATTGAGTGGACCTGTCCAGTCAGTGCACGCATTTGACAATAACCATGCAGTTCAACTCAGAATTTAAGGAGCTCAACGATTCGACGAACAAAACCAAAGAAAGGACATTCGGGTAGGCCGCATAAACTACTCAAACTGCCAGACTGTGATTAAAAACTAACTTAAATAAATTAAAATTAAAAACAAAAAAAATAAAAAGTATGATCCACATAGTCTTCACATTCACAACAATTAAAATAAAATAATATAATACGTAAAAAAGGAAATATTTTTGTCATTGCAAGAAAACCAAAAAATAAATTAATTCACTGTGCAAAATATATAAAAAAATCAAAATTAATTAGAGCAGCTCAATCCCAAGCCTGTTTTAAACAATTTTATATTTTTGTGGGCATATAAAAGATTTTCATAAATGTACTGAGAAGACACAGTCATTACATTAATCTTCTTAAATTTCTCTCTGAGAGAGTGTCTCGGGCTTACTTTATAAATTGATCGAACAGCTCTTTTCTGCAAAACAAATATATAAGTCTGGATGTCGGCGGCATTTCCTCACAACAGAATACCGTACGACATTACACTATGAAAATAGCTAAAACATACTAAACGCGATGTCTCTATGTCAGTTAAATTACAAATTTTCCTATCAGCATGCTGCGGAGCTTAGCTTTTTTGACAATTTATCTATATGTGGGCCCCACTGAAGCTTAATCCAAAGTTAAGCCTAAGAATACCGTGCTATTTACAGCATTCAATTCATTTACCAACACATCAGTTTTCACCTGCCTAACGGCTGGTAGGGTAAACTTAACGCATATGGTTTTTTTTCATTAAGTAGTAAATTGTTAACATTGAACCAGTGAACTACTTTTGAGATCGCGCTATTTACATCGTCAGTAACCAGCTGCTGACGTTTAAGTATAAACAAAAGTGAAGTGTCATCCGCAAGCAACACTATATCATGGTTATCCTTTATGAGGTAAGGTAATATAATATAAATAAGAAACAAGAAAGGACCCAGAATCGAGTCTTGCGTGACGCCCATTGTTACTATAGATCCGGGAGATCTTCTTCCATTAACGTCAACGCTCTGAATCCTATCACTCAAGTATGAAGTGAGAAGATCCCGTAGTGGCGGAGTTTCCTGATTAGCGCTTCATGATGAACACAATCAAATGCCTTGGACAAATCACAAAAGATTCCCAAGGTATCGCACTTATCTTCCCATGCATTATAAATATGTCCTATAAGCTCAACAGTAGTTGAACGACCCCTTGCAAAACCAAACTGTTTGCTATGTAATAATTTATGTTTATTAAAAAATCATTGCAATTGCTCTTAAATTATGTTCTCAAATATTTTACTAAACGTAGGTAGTACTGAAATAGGTATATAATTTGTAGGGTCTGATATACTACCTGATTTAAACAATGGTATTATTTTACTATTTTTCATAAGGTCAGGAAACTCCCCACAGTCGATACAATTATTAAAGATAATAGCTAAACTAGGTGTGAAAATATCAATTATAGACTTAGCAATTTCTACAGAATGACCCCACAGATCTGCAGTCTTTTTAACATTTAAAGTGTGAAAGGTTTTAATTATGTCTCTACAAGTAATATTTTCAAAAAGAAATTCCGAATCGCAAACATTAACATTTTCTTTTAGCAAAGACTCAGCAACAGAAGGTGATAAGTTTAGGGATTTAGTAGTTGAAATGGGAATATCTGAAAAGAAATTTTCAAAGGCCACTGCGACTTGTGAGTCTGATTCTATGATTTTGTCATTAATAGACAGGCTGTAGTCAATATTTCGGTTACCTACCAGATCTTCCCGTTTCACTATTAATAATATTCCAAGTCGTTTTAATAACGTTACTACTGTTTTTAATCTTCGAACTCAAATAACGCGAGTTAGCCAAACAACAAACTTTTTTAAATCATTTTGAATTGTACAACTCATAAAGCCGTTTCCTACTTTTATGAATACCAATGGTAGCTTAATCACTGAATGATGCATTACCTTTAACCGAGATAGTCTTGGGAATAAAGGTAGAATTAAATTGTTTACTGTACATATTAAAAAAAAACATCATATAGATGATTTGGATCAGCATGAATTGATAAAATTGGTAATTTATTATTGAATTTAACTTGAAACGCTGCCAAGCGACTTGCAGTTTTGGGGTTAACAGTGATATCCTTTTTAGCTACTTTTTTGTTTTGGTTTGGTATAGTAAACCCGCAATGATCAGAATCTAGTAAATTTATAATTTCTTTGTGGACTGGTATAACATTAGTATAAATATTATCTTAATATGTGGCACTAGTAGGAGTTATTCTTGTGTGCTCCAAAAATAGCTTTACAAGATTGTAGGACTGAAACAGACTTATTATTTTACTACAAGAACCTGAGTTTTCTAATAAATTGACATTAAAATCACCACAAGTGATAACGGATTTATTCGAGTTACAAATTTTGTGTAACACTTCATCCATTACCTTTTCAAACACACACAAAATACAATCCTGAAGGGGGTCTGTATACACTTAATACAATAAACTGCTCCAATTCCATACAAGCTATTTCGACTGTCCGCTAAACAGATAGACTCACAATGTCCTTACGATCTTTAAATTTAAGCTGTTTACTTACTGAAATTAATGAGCCACCATGTACAGCATTAACTCTGCTGAATGAACTACCAACATGGTGATTATTAAAATTGAACAATAATTGGTGGCTTTTAAGCCAATGTTCTGTAATACAAAGAATATCAATACTGTTAAAATTCACAAATAATTCTACGTCTAAATCTTTGTTCATAAATCTTTGAATATGTTGATGCACCAGGTTAATAATATTTACTGATTTTAAACTTTTATGTGATTTTATTTTGCAATTTTCATTCAGTAAACTTTTGCAAGAGGTTGTCTCTATTGTCTTAATTTTTAATTTAAATTATTATCAATATCAATTTCTGATACCAAATTATTGGCTGAATTAAATAACATGTCTTGGCATTGCTCAAAAGGAGCAAGATGTTTAGCCAAATTCTTGGCTGTAATAGAAAAATAATATGATAGCACAGCTATCTGCCGTTTACAATACTTTGAAAGAAAGTACCTATCCATGAAAAATCTATTTTTTGTCAAACAAAAGTGGTTACCAATATAATTGTTAGTGTCACTTAATTGGAATAAATTATTACTATATGTTAAATTATGTAATGTCCAATTCAATTCAGATCTAAGATTGTTTTCTTCCTGTGGCAAACTGGCTGTAAGGGAATGTGAACATCACATTTTTTTTTAAACTAAGGTCGCACAATGTTCTATAATGTTGGAGTAATTCTCCTTTGTTCATTACCCCTATTACCAATAAATATTAACAATGTAGTTTTCTGGTTAAAATTGCATTTTATAACTTTTTCATTATGTCAAATAAAGGCATACAATAGTTCATTATTGAGTGTCCTGGACATTTATTTGTCAACAAGTGGCCTATATCCTTTCCAATTTCATCACAACATAATATTATTTTTGTATTTACACTCTTTTTAGGCAAACAGTTAATAATGTCTAATCGCAAACTGGCACTAGACCGCGGTATGGTGACATCACATATTGTCAATGAATGGTCCGGTGTGGGTTCAACAGATGGTGATGAAATGTATCATTCTTTATCATACGATCAGTACACCCACTATCTAACAACAAACTAATTTGATTATTATTATCATCATATTCCCCTTCGCTACACCCGATACTTACCTTATTTGCTTCATGAGTACATACTTGAGTTGTCTATGACTCTGTTGCAGGGCCGCCCGTCTCGCTAGGTGCTCGACGACTCACCTCTGCCTCGCCCATGACCTCGGTGAAATCCACCTCTTTTGTAGCCTCTCTGTAGTCCTTGCTGGCGTTGACTGGTGGGATATCTTCCTTGGTAGCTTTGTTGTCTTTGACCATTTTTTTTTGAGCTTGCCAACAGTCCTTCCTGAGATGGCCGCTTTTTCCACGGTTAAAACATTGATCTTGAGTTTTTGTTGCGAACGTGCTCATATTGTTTTTCTTGTCTGTGTCACTAGCAGTCATATTCTTCTCTTTTTTTTTTAGACTTTACATAATCTACTAGTCTTTGTTCTTCTGGAATTACATAAATAAAATCTCTAATATAACTATAACTTGGAGTAAGAATCTCATCTTCTCAGGTTCACCTATTTTACTACCAGCTGCTTTAAAATCACTCGTTGTTTTCTCTAAATTAACAAAAAACTCTTCAATAGTATTGTAATTGTTTTATTTAATTAATTAAATTTTTCCTCAACATATTATTTGCATAGCAATAGACTGTGTAAGATATATTTTGTCAAACTTTTTCATCATTTCGTAAGCTGTTTTACATTAACCTTGTATCAAAGCTATTCTAAACTTGTATCGGAGCTAACCTAACCTTGTATCTGAGCTTGCCTAAGCTAGTATCAGAGCTCACCTAAACTAGTATCAAAGCTAACCTAACCTTGTATCAAATCTATTCTAAACTTGTATTGGACTACCTAACCTAAACTAATCTAGTATTAGAGCTAACTTTACCTTCTATCAGAGCTAACCTTATCTTCCATTTGAGCTAACCTAATCTTGTATCAGAGCATACGTAACCTTGTAGCGTATCAGAGCTAACCTAAACTTGTATCACTGCTAACAGAACCTTGTATCAGAGCTAACCTAACCTTGTATCAAAACCAACCTAACCTTGTATCAGAGCTAACCTAAACTTGTATCAATGCTAAGAGAACCTTGTATCAGAGCTAACCTAAACTTGTATCAGAGTTAGCCGAAAGCTAACCTTGTATCAGAGTTAGCCGAAACTTGTATCACAGCTAAGCTAACCTTGTATCAGAGCTATTCTAACCTTGTAGCGTATACGAACTGGTTTTCCTACATGGATAGTTGTCTGGTAGACTTGAAAGACCATGAGTGCGGATAGAGGATGAATGAGTTGCCTGTCAAACATCTATTCTACGCAGATGATCAAGTTCTACTTGTGTCGTCAGCAGAACAGTTGCAAGATACGTTGACTGTGTCGAATGAAGCTTTTAAGTGAAAAGGGATGAGTCTAAATGTGAACAAGACTAAGATGATGGTATTTGAAAGAGAAGACGATGTATCGGTGTGTGAAGTGAAAGTAAATGATAAAAGTGTGGAGCAACTGAACGAGATTATATATTTGAGATGTGTGTCATGTTCACAAGGGATGGAAAGATTGAAGAGGATGTGGAAAGAAGAGTGAATGCAGGCAATAAAGTAAATGGTGATACATGCGGTTGTGACCAGCCAGTCGATGTTTCAGGAGGCTATCTATCCGTTCATTGAACAAATACGGATTAGTTTATCTCTCTCTTATCTCAAAAATTACCAAAATAATGAAATAGATGTCAATGCGAAATTTTCGATTATGTGGTTAACTGTGATCCACGGGCTATACTTGCTCGTTATTGGTCGACGGGATGTTTTTTATATTATATACCATTACGACTGTTTTCCCTGAAGGTAAAGGCAGTATATCCCGAAGTGTAACCTATAGAACGCCAAATTTCATGTTTAAGTTATATGTCGTAGGTATGGATCAAGCGACCACAAGTCCAGACCCTGGTTTGCTACTGAGAAATTCTAGAGGGAAAAACCCAATTCGTCATAATCATTTCAGCCCATAGGCGTCCACTGCTGGACATAGGCCTCACCCAAGCGCCGCCTCATTGAACGGTCCCGTGCGTCTTGCATCCAGTGGATCCCCGCAATCAAATCTTCACCAGGACATCCATTGCTGTAGAATTAGGTTATTTACCTATGTTTGCAATAATTGCAACTGTAGTGTGAATTTATCTGTTGGTGCTTATAAAATTACATACTTACACGTAGTATTGTAGTGCTTGAAGCATATTTTTTTAGAGGATAGCTTTTAAAATTAAATGAAATACGTAAAAATAAATTTTAATTGTCATGGTATTTAGCTTTGTTTAAAATATATTCTTATGACATTAGTCTTAATACGATTTCGGGAATATGGGCGCCAAGACCACGGACTGGCCCGAATTAAGCATAATCGGGTAGTCCAATTTTCGACTATTTTATAGAGCAACTGGGGCCGTATATCGGCAATAACGAGGCGAATGTTTACTTCCAAGTGATCCAATGTCTGTGGTTTATCTGCGTTGACTTCCACATATCCAAAAGAAAGTAATCCATAGGTGTAAGATCACACGATCGTGAAGCCCAGTATGCAGGTCCATTACGCGATATTATGCACTCATGAAATGTATCCCGCAATAAATTGATGGTTTTGTGCGCTGTGTGCCATGTTGCACACAACTGAGAAATAGAAGCAGTCGGCAATTATGGCTCTACGAGTATAGCGCTCTCCATTGACGGTAATATTTCGGTGGGCATCATCTTTAAAAAAATTATGTCAATGATTCCACCTGCCGATAAAGCGCACCAAACAATGACTTTTAATGGATGTAAGGGCGTCTCAACAAAGGCTTCTGGGTTTTCTGCAATCCAAATTCGGCGATTCTACTTATTGACGTAGCCGTTCGAGCTAAAATGACCCTCATCGCTGCTCAAACGTTGCTCGATGAAGTGGTAAAAAATTGGACTTCCCGATGACGCTTGATTTGAGCCAGCCGTGGCGCCCATTTGCCCGAAATCATGTTTAAGCACTGATGGCATACGAATATCCTTTAAACAAAGCCAATACCGTGCCAATTATTTCATTTTAAAAATCAAATCTCAAAAAAAACACCCATTACTAGGTACATCGTGCTATATGAATTAACTAATGTATGTATCTAAATATTGTAAAACACTTTTTTTAAACAGTAAGTGAGAAGTTTCTTGTCCGTTCTTCTCCATAATAATCTTTGTAGAATCAATTATTATGATTAAAATTAAATTTTCGAGGTTCAAAAGTACCGCTTAGTGGCCTACTTGAAATAAGTAAAAATGACTTTGACTTTGACATCGGTCTACCTAGTGGAAGGCCTCCCAACGCAAACAAACGAGGGCTACCACATATGAATTCGCCGCTAGAGGCGCTGGTATAGCGTAAGGTAATCCTATAATGTCAAACTCCACTGTTTGTGTTGTGAGTGGCCGGGTTTTTTCCTAATCATATTATTATTTCGAATATTTTGAGATACCTCAGATTAGATTAGGCAAATATGAGTAAGAGATCAATGAATGTCAGTGCTTTAAGGTATTAAATATGACTTAAATGTAAACTTGGCTTTCACGCCCTTAATAGGTACGTAACAAACTTTGACAGCTATAATTCTGGACCTTAGTCAACGTTCCAAGTTTAAAATGACTTTAATTAGTTCATCCTCATTACACTTATCCAAACCTATAAATCAAACCCTCATGATCAGCAGTACCGCTTGCGTACACTAGACACCTCCAGATGTTAATGAACTTCAGGAATGTCAAGGAAAATACAAGTATAATGAAAAAACTTAAAAGTAGGTTGGTAAAACGTTAAATTTATTGACAAGACATTAAAATATTAGAATGGGTAGCTTCTTCCGGTGTTGACCCTGTATATTTGAAATGCAGCGACACTGAAATGAAAATTTGACATGATTTATTTATTAGACAAAAAAGGTTGGTTGCGTTCTCTTATACATATATTGCGAGTGTGAACTTTATTAAGCTAGGTACAGATTATATACTAGACGCTCTAGACAAGTGTCATCGCTTACCATCAGATGAGATAGTGGTCAAGCGCGAGCCTATTGACAAAAAAAAAACAAAAAAAAGTCAACGATGCCGACGGCCGAAATGCCAAAATGTAAGGATTGATCACGTGACATTTTAATAGTTTTTGACATTCCCATACATTTTGATTTTTCTAATAGCTATCAAAACGCTTTCGTTGATAGACTGTCACTTATCTAGGGGTAGTAATAAAAGCTCCGAATAAAAAATTCAATATGCTCTCTAAATATGAAATTTACTGCTTTATACACTAATTTTCCGGTAGCTTATATGCGAGTACAAATAAAGAAACGACCGAATAAAACATAGAAAATTAAAAAAAAATGCAGCATTTCAGAAAAAAAATCGTCGACGGAGCCCCGCCAGGGTCTAAAGTAACCTAAAATGAAGGAGATGACGGTAACTGAGTTCACTTGCTCACTTCAGCTCCCGTCATCCCCTTCGAACCAAACCTATCCGTATCGTGGTGCCCTAAGTTCCCGAGCTCGCTTCGCTCGCTCTTGGATTAATTCGTTGAAAACACGAATACACCCGAACTACCGACCGGTAGATAGTTATTTTCATTAAAATTGAGATTTTAAAAAGTTCTATTTAAAAAAGCTGGTTTCTATAGAGCTTAAGAAAATGATTATTTTTTTAAACGGATCTTTAGTATTTTTTTCGATAAAATTATTTAGCACAGCATAGTTAGTATGATAGTCAACCACAGATCGGAACTTAATTTGTTTTTCGGAAGCTTTATTATTTCCCCTTATCTAGGGCCTTAGGTTAGGATATTAAATTTCTTCGACACCACACGCATGTTTTTGTCGTCGCCCGCGCCTTTTGTTCCCCACCCCATTCGCAGTCCACGGCCAGAGCAGTCATTTGCTTGGACATTTAAATTAAAACATAGCAGCTAAGTGAATTGAGAGCGCTTTGATATAAAAGTGGAATGTACGCAGTGGTGTATAGGCACGACGAAATAAAAAAAAAACAAAAAAAATACTATAAACAGTTTTAGTTTCAACGGTTGTAGAAACTGTTGATTATTAAATGACTGTTGATCTTAAACGATGTATAATAATCATGGGGGTCGTTGTTTTACCTTTAGTTGAAATGCCTAATAAAAATACATGAATTTTATAAACATTACAATACTATAATATTTTATAAGCAAATTATACGTACTCTCTCTTATTTAACGTTTCGCCTCCTAAAGGTAACCTCAACCCTTTACACCTGTTAAGGTTCATCTGGGTTTTTGTACTGCATCCGTCACCCGATAGGTTGTTGTGTTCTAGTGAAGATTCAAACAGCTCCCATGCTCGGTTATGACTACAGCCGTGGGTCAAGCAGCCTGGTTGGTTGCTGCCACCATTGGCAAAGAAGTCTACGTGCCCAATTGGAGTTCCAATACCATTGGCAAGTAGACCTGAACCATCTGTGTGGATAACTTCAACGTAGCTAGCGTCAGCAGGTCTCAACCGGGCGGAATTGCTGCCCCATCCACTTCCAGACGGGTCCAACCCTAGAAATGTCAATTCACTTAAGTAGGCACAAAGTATAAGTTTTTAAACTGTCATGGTCACTAACACTACAATTAACATTATAAGCGGGTTATTTACCATGTTTACTGTTTGGTGCGAGTTTACGATATTTCGGTGCTGTTGCAAGCACCATGATCACGAAACAAACAGTAAACATGGTAAATATCACGCTTATAATGTTAATGTTAGAAACAAAGTATTTTATTAAAAACTAAACATTAGAGAATAAGACACGTAAAGAGTCCAATAAAGTTCCAAGGTAAGCTTGCTATTTGATCGGAACTTGGACTTTGATTTAATAAATTTGATTTAGGTATATACGTTACGTATCTGTTACCGGCCAGTTTCAGAACTGTTTTGTCCTAGGCCTAACCAGTTTTTCCAATACTTTTTAGGATATACTTAGCCTGGGACCATGAAGTTAAGGTTTAATACTTTAGGTTAGATGTCAATAGTCTTCGAATTTCGCTGGTCAATTTAATTTGATAACGTACAGAATTAGAAATATCTCAGGTCTTAAGAAATTACTATTTAAATGTTACTATAACTACAAGTTACTATAACTAACTAACTTTACTTAAATACATTGAAGATACAATTTTGAAATTTTGACAACTTTGACTAAAAGGTACCCAATTGAAATAACTACTTGACTAAAGGTAACTATTTTTTTTTTTTTAAATAGTTCGGGCACTTTGATAGTTTTATCGGTTAGCAGGGCCCTGTATAATATGTCTGACTATGCGTCATACATACAACTGATGAACTGACACAACAATTAAGCGATGAATTCTTAAAGTAATGAACCGATTTAATGAAATTTTGTACACTGTGCAGTTTTGTCCAACTGGCGAGATAGGATAGTTTTTAACCCATTTTCGTTTTGTTTGAATGAGTTTGACGCGGACGTTGTCGTAGGCTAGAGCTAGTAATAATATTATAATCTGCTTTGTAGATAAATGAAAAAAAAAGACTAAGATATTGAATTGCCAGTTCGTAACCTGGCACCTTTTGGTTTTACCTTTTTCAAATATGAGTAAGAGATCAATGAATGTCAGTGCTTTAAGGTATTAAATATGACTTAAATGTAAACTTGGCTTTCACGCCCTTAATAGGTACGTAACAAACTTTGACAGCTATAATTCTGGACCTTAGTCAACGTTCCAAGTTTAAAATGACTTTAATTAGTTCATCCTCATTACACTTATCCAAACCTATAAATCAAACCCTCATGATCAGCAGTACCGCTTGCGTACACTAGACACCTCCAGATGTTAATGAACTTCAGGAATGTCAAGGAAAATACAAGTATAATGAAAAAACTTAAAAGTAGGTTGGTAAAACGTTAAATTTATTGACAAGACATTAAAATATTAGAATGGGTAGCTTCTTCCGGTGTTGACCCTGTATATTTGAAATGCAGCGACACTGAAATGAAAATTTGACATGATTTATTTATTAGACAAAAAAGGTTGGTTGCGTTCTCTTATACATATATTGCGAGTGTGAACTTTATTAAGCTAGGTACAGATTATATACTAGACGCTCTAGACAAGTGTCATCGCTTACCATCAGATGAGATAGTGGTCAAGCGCGAGCCTATTGACAAAAAAAAAACAAAAAAAAGTCAACGATGCCGACGGCCGAAATGCCAAAATGTAAGGATTGATCACGTGACATTTTAATAGTTTTTGACATTCCCATACATTTTGATTTTTCTAATAGCTATCAAAACGCTTTCGTTGATAGACTGTCACTTATCTAGGGGTAGTAATAAAAGCTCCGAATAAAAAATTCAATATGCTCTCTAAATATGAAATTTACTGCTTTATACACTAATTTTCCGGTAGCTTATATGCGAGTACAAATAAAGAAACGACCGAATAAAACATAGAAAATTAAAAAAAAATGCAGCATTTCAGAAAAAAAATCGTCGACGGAGCCCCGCCAGGGTCTAAAGTAACCTAAAATGAAGGAGATGACGGTAACTGAGTTCACTTGCTCACTTCAGCTCCCGTCATCCCCTTCGAACCAAACCTATCCGTATCGTGGTGCCCTAAGTTCCCGAGCTCGCTTCGCTCGCTCTTGGATTAATTCGTTGAAAACACGAATACACCCGAACTACCGACCGGTAGATAGTTATTTTCATTAAAATTGAGATTTTAAAAAGTTCTATTTAAAAAAGCTGGTTTCTATAGAGCTTAAGAAAATGATTATTTTTTTAAACGGATCTTTAGTATTTTTTTCGATAAAATTATTTAGCACAGCATAGTTAGTATGATAGTCAACCACAGATCGGAACTTAATTTGTTTTTCGGAAGCTTTATTATTTCCCCTTATCTAGGGCCTTAGGTTAGGATATTAAATTTCTTCGACACCACACGCATGTTTTTGTCGTCGCCCGCGCCTTTTGTTCCCCACCCCATTCGCAGTCCACGGCCAGAGCAGTCATTTGCTTGGACATTTAAATTAAAACATAGCAGCTAAGTGAATTGAGAGCGCTTTGATATAAAAGTGGAATGTACGCAGTGGTGTATAGGCACGACGAAATAAAAAAAAAACAAAAAAAATACTATAAACAGTTTTAGTTTCAACGGTTGTAGAAACTGTTGATTATTAAATGACTGTTGATCTTAAACGATGTATAATAATCATGGGGGTCGTTGTTTTACCTTTAGTTGAAATGCCTAATAAAAATACATGAATTTTATAAACATTACAATACTATAATATTTTATAAGCAAATTATACGTACTCTCTCTTATTTAACGTTTCGCCTCCTAAAGGTAACCTCAACCCTTTACACCTGTTAAGGTTCATCTGGGTTTTTGTACTGCATCCGTCACCCGATAGGTTGTTGTGTTCTAGTGAAGATTCAAACAGCTCCCATGCTCGGTTATGACTACAGCCGTGGGTCAAGCAGCCTGGTTGGTTGCTGCCACCATTGGCAAAGAAGTCTACGTGCCCAATTGGAGTTCCAATACCATTGGCAAGTAGACCTGAACCATCTGTGTGGATAACTTCAACGTAGCTAGCGTCAGCAGGTCTCAACCGGGCGGAATTGCTGCCCCATCCACTTCCAGACGGGTCCAACCCTAGAAATGTCAATTCACTTAAGTAGGCACAAAGTATAAGTTTTTAAACTGTCATGGTCACTAACACTACAATTAACATTATAAGCGGGTTATTTACCATGTTTACTGTTTGGTGCGAGTTTACGATATTTCGGTGCTGTTGCAAGCACCATGATCACGAAACAAACAGTAAACATGGTAAATATCACGCTTATAATGTTAATGTTAGAAACAAAGTATTTTATTAAAAACTAAACATTAGAGAATAAGACACGTAAAGAGTCCAATAAAGTTCCAAGGTAAGCTTGCTATTTGATCGGAACTTGGACTTTGATTTAATAAATTTGATTTAGGTATATACGTTACGTATCTGTTACCGGCCAGTTTCAGAACTGTTTTGTCCTAGGCCTAACCAGTTTTTCCAATACTTTTTAGGATATACTTAGCCTGGGACCATGAAGTTAAGGTTTAATACTTTAGGTTAGATGTCAATAGTCTTCGAATTTCGCTGGTCAATTTAATTTGATAACGTACAGAATTAGAAATATCTCAGGTCTTAAGAAATTACTATTTAAATGTTACTATAACTACAAGTTACTATAACTAACTAACTTTACTTAAATACATTGAAGATACAATTTTGAAATTTTGACAACTTTGACTAAAAGGTACCCAATTGAAATAACTACTTGACTAAAGGTAACTATTTTTTTTTTTTTAAATAGTTCGGGCACTTTGATAGTTTTATCGGTTAGCAGGGCCCTGTATAATATGTCTGACTATGCGTCATACATACAACTGATGAACTGACACAACAATTAAGCGATGAATTCTTAAAGTAATGAACCGATTTAATGAAATTTTGTACACTGTGCAGTTTTGTCCAACTGGCGAGATAGGATAGTTTTTAACCCATTTTCGTTTTGTTTGAATGAGTTTGACGCGGACGTTGTCGTAGGCTAGAGCTAGTAATAATATTATAATCTGCTTTGTAGATAAATGAAAAAAAAAGACTAAGATATTGAATTGCCAGTTCGTAACCTGGCACCTTTTGGTTTTATGAAATAGGCCCCTGGTTATGATTCCAATATAATTAATTCTGCAGATCAATATATCTAATTATTTAGTTCAGGATTTCTGACAGAACGAGGTTGAGTATTTATCACACTCTACTTTAGCTAATCTGTCAAACTTTGGCATTTAAGTAAGTTTGGATACGTTCATGTACTCAATTAGAAACCGACCCATTATGACTTTTTGTATAATAGACCCTTATTAAGGCAGTAATTGAATAGATATCCGATTTCTAATGAAATTAACTTAATTTACAGGTCGAAAATATTTGATACCTAAAAAGGATACCGATTGGCTACTTCAACATAAAATATAAGAAACGACTACTTACCAGTGATTCTACCAACTACGGTTTCTAGGTCTCTACTAGCCCTGCCAGCTACATGTGCTCCAAGGTCAAACCCAACCAAATGCAGTTCACCCACTTCCGCCAAAGGTTGTTCATCACCGGCAACTGTATAAGTAAGGCCAGTCAACCACTCTATGAAGGTTGTCAACTCTCCTGCCACAGTAGGTACATTATTCCTTGCGTTCGCGTAACTGAAGCCAGCTCGAGTTTCCCAGTCAACCACTATGACATTGTGTAGGTGTTCGTTTACTAGTTCTAAAATTAATATTTTAATTAATCAGAGCATTTTGCGTAAATGGACTAATGGTCTATCAAAACAAAAGCATATTTTTAATAATTTGTCATTTAAGTGATTTTCCGAGTAAGACAAAGTCAACGAATTAGCAATTTTAATGACAAAATGTCAGGCAATATGAAAATGAAATCATCTTGAAATTTGAAGATTTGGATAAGGTAAATACATATTTATTAATTACTCTTATACAAAATGTGTTCATGGGCCAGAAAAAATACGTATTTAATTCATAAAATCTTCACATACTCGTACATAGGGCTAGTAGGTTATCTACCACGGAGACAATCAAATTAAAACTGCATACGAGCTTCGATGAGTTTCACCTCCTTTTTTATTTAGGGCTCTGCATAAAATTTATAAAAAAGGAACCATTACATTTGGACTGAAGTACTTTGACTGTTTGTCACAACTGCTTTTTTCTGAAACTATGTAGACACTAATGCGAATGACTTGAAATTTGGAATGGATCCAACGATGTTTGTTCGCTTATATACTCGTAGCAATTGAAACAATAACGTAATTTTCTTTGGGAAGTAGCGGAAATGGTGGCTGACATTTTTAAATGGGCCCATCTATGGGCTGTATGTAATGGGCCTATCCCACTTAATATGAAATGGCTTCATTTGCAAACAAATCATATGATTAGTAACGCATTTATGAAAAAATATCGTTCCTCCATAGAGAGGGTACACGTTTCATAACTGTTTTCATATTTTAATTTTTTACTATACTTAAACGTATATATATGTTACAATAATACGTGAGTATCAGTACAGTAATCCGCAATCTTTTTGGCCGGGCTGAACATAGGCCTTCCGATGCGCATGGTGCGCCGCTGTTTGAGGATGACATTTACTACCGCGCAGCTAATTGAATTGTAGCCAACTTCAGAGTGGCCAAGAAGATTATAAAGTAATGTAACTGGTGTAGACTTGTAGGTAGGGAGCAGAAATTCCTGACGCGGTTTTCTTAATGTTAGTATCTAATAAATCGGTGAGACATCTCTGATTTATTGAATGATTAGTACTTACGCTGTCTGACTCGTGTATTGAATAGCGAACGATAATTTTCTCCTTGCCCATGGATCAATATAGTAACTGGACTTCCCGTAACGAAATTTGGAGGAATAGCTGTACCGGCAGGGATTACTGTGGCACCAGCTGCATTGTTCCTTTAAAAAATAAACAACTGCCTATTAGATCAGACTCTCTATATAATATCTAAAATATCAAGAATAACGATTTATTCCGTTCTAATACCAACAATTAATACCACTGGTATTTGATTCAACTCATATTTATTTTATATTCCGAACGGTTAAACGGAATAAATCAGAATAACTGCTGAAATGACAGGACTAACTAATTCTATATGGTCGTGTCACTGGCAGTTACTTCTCTTGACGTTTCTTTGTTTACATAAATAATCTGAAAAACCAGAGGCAAATTTAAGTAACACTTAAGTTTTATAAAATATATGTATTTATAGGTACCTATTATGTGGAAAATGTTGCTCACAAATGTGCAATTGTTATTCTTTGTATTCTAATTGTATTTAGTGTGTTATCGTTTGTTTTCCAAAATAAATGAAATACTTACTAGTTATAAATTTAGACTTTTATTCCAGTTGGTAAGTTAGTGTTTTCAAATAGTACATTTAGGATTCTTTCAATTTAGACTGGTGCGTTTGTCGTATTGAGCACGACCGATTGGTTTGTTCCGTGCAATTTATCCACACACATACTCGTCCTGCTGTAGTGAATGCGCGGCACCGGCGCGGGCGGCGCCGCACTGCGCGCTTTCTGCATAAATTGTATGGACAAAATCAACGGTCATGCGCAGTAAGACAAAGTCACAGCAGTCCCGCACCAAACTAGACAAATTAAATTCTTAAGTTAAGCTATGGCTTTCAAATAACGACAAGAAGCCATGAATTTGTACTCCACCCTGAGATTGTGTAACAAGTCCCACATTATTTACCTCTACGTTATACTTACATGTAAATATTAGTGGACGCAGAGTGTATTACGACATATCTATTCTAATTATAATCTACCCCGTCTATTTATGCTCGCCGGTAACACCCAGAACTTCTAGCACATTTTGTTAACTTACCACTGTGACGGAACACGTAGGATAAACGACTGTAAATAGGGAATATGCATGTAATTTTTTTGTTTGCTAAATTCAATACCTACTTATTAGCTCTAGCAAACAATTTTTTTTTTATGTCTTCATCAGCTACGAAGCTATAAAGCTGACAGCTAAAAAGAGTTTGACGTGGATGCTTTGTCAAAGTCCGTGAGGCTCATTACAGCAGCCATAAAAAACGGTTTTTCATGCATATTCCCCATCGTGCGCAGAGTAAAAAAAAAAAAAGTTGGATTACTTACACAGAGTATAAATAATACGTGTTGGCCGCTAGTTGTCCGTAGCACACTAAAAATATTTAAAGATTAATATTATGCAAAAAGTAGGTATACTGGATTTGCCTTTTGGGTGTTCTTTTTCTGCTGATTTTGGGGTAAACTTTGGTAGCATGCTCTTTAATGGGTCCCGTAAGACTGAAGGTATATAATCTTTCTTTTGGTCTTCCAAAGCTTACTCGCAGGCCTCACTTTAGATAGAATAACGTGTAAGCCATTAACTGAGGATTATTTTATTCAGTTCTAACTATGCCCGCGGCTTCGCCCCGTCAACTGCCTACCTACCTACCCTACATCTTACCTACTTACCTACCCTACTTCTTACCTACCTACCTACCCTACCCTACCTAGGTACCTAACAATTTTTTTCCTAGGGTTTTCTTCCGCGGAGAATCTTAACACCGCTATTCAGAAATGACGTCAAATGCACAACGTTATCTATCGTATATGGACTTCAACTGTCCGAGTATCTGCAATTCAGATACTCGGACAGTTGAAGTCCATATCCATGTGTGATATTTTACTTCTTGAACACTTCAAATTAATCTAACTTTTGAAAGAGTGAACCGATTACGATGAAACAAAAACTTAGTAATACTTCAAGCTTTGCACAATTTTTATGTATACAAATTTCCGTATTGGTTTCGTAAATTTTAAACAGACAAACAACGCTGGGAATGGGTTCTGTTGGTTATCCTTTAACAACCCCGTTTTTTTTTTTGGAAATATGTTCGATGTACAAAAACGACTTCTCTACAGATTTATTATAATATATTGTACATAATATATTGATTATAAATAAATTAACTTACCCGACACTGCAGCAAATATAATCGCTAACTTCAACATAATGATCGTTTCTTCACTGTGCATAATTTGCAAATTCATTTGTTTTTATAACCAGCTGACTAGGGACTGTGAAATCTGATTATTTGATAACACAATATAATGATAAATAAACGCATTTTGAATGAAAGTTGTGTGTTAAAAACCTTTATTTTATCATCAAAAGTGGTTTTTGATTGCCGAAAGATATTGATTGCAGATCGTTATAAAATAGGTGACAGATAAGATATTTATCGTAATGTGATTCAATACTATTGTGTTTTTGCAAAAATAGTACTGATATTATCACGTTTGGGTGTACGTAGGTGGCTATCAATACTTCTGTTTTGAATTCAGTAAGTGTTATTACATGACTTTACTGTATTACCAAGCAAGTTGTAAATTTTGTAGTAATATTATTTTCTAAACGGTCATAATGATAATTTTTCGGTTACCTATCATAGGTTCGAAAAATTTTTGACCGAATTTCATTTCACCTAAAACTTTTCAACTATTATCGTTTCGTTTTTTTACTTCATCGAAGTCACGTCTGCCACTGTCTCAGTTAACCTATTATTAATAAGAATTTTTTATTATTCCGACGTTTCACTTGGTCGAAAAACTTTTTACCGAAGTTATACTTAGCCGCTTTTTCTTCCGACTTACTTTACAAATATCAGTATTTAAGGCTAAAGCAAGAACTTTAGCGTAATGTTTTATGGCCTATACTTCCTTATGATTGTGGCTATCAAATAAAAAAAAGCCCACACAAAATACATTTTTTTAAATCCGACTGGTTGTTCCAGAGATTAGCGCGTTCAAACAAACAAGTTTTATTATATTATTAGAACTAATTTAAAAAATCCACCTATTAAAAAAATAACGTTGTTCACTTTTCGTATTTAACCATCAAAGACATTACTTATGGCTAGCATGGGCCATCTAATGAGTCACCACTTCTTACCTGTAGCTACAGGCTGTGGTTGCAGCCTTGTGAAAGGGTCGGGACCCCGAGCAATTTAGCCTCATGACACCAGAAAGGGTGTAAAGTCGACCCACGATAATTGCACATAGTCATATTAACAGCTACATTGCTGGGTTCCATATTGTGTAAATATATTCAGCGATTTTCGAGAGGAAAGCGACGGTGCCGTTTTTGGTTACCTCATGGTGTATTTTCGATCTACAGACCGTTAAATACATAATATGTTAAAATATTTGCTTCTGCCAGTGGCTTCGTACCCGTGGCAAATGTAAATTGTCCTAAGTAAGTTATTATTCAAGGCGCAATTGATCTCTAATTAAACCTAAATTCATCAAAATGGATTCGGCGGTTTAGGCGTTAAACGGTGATAAACATCTATACACAAAAAACACATTTTAATATTATAAGTAAGATAGAATATAAATAAGTAGATTTGTACCTTTTAAGGTAATCAACGCTCATAATTATGTGAATTATAAAAAGATCGAAAAAAAAACTTTGCGACTGATGATGACATACTGTTTTACTAACTTGAGCGGTATGAATTTGAGTAAGCGAAAAATTAACTAAACTAACGACGAATATTTATTAATAATAAAATCCAGAACGAGCTTACAAAACGTGGGTTGTATTAATCCATTTTAGATATTAAAATTCTAGCCGTGCGACTAAATTACTAAGTGAGCGACTAGAAATGCGCGGGAGTTCGGGTTTATTCGTGCTTTTAACGAATTAATCCAAGAGCGAGCGAAGCGAGCTCGGGAACTTAGGGCACCCCGACACGGATAGGTTAGGTTCAAAGGGGATGATGGGAGCTGAAGTTAGCGAGCAAAGCGAGCGAACTTAGCCCCCGTCATCTCCTTCATGTTAGGTTACTTTAGACCCTGCAGAAAAATAAGCCCGTAGACAAACTTATTCTTTAAAGTCAAATATTATGAAACTTCTCATTTTGTATTTTAAGTAACTCAAATTAATGTTTGTAAGTTGCTGTTCTGTTGATTTCTCGTCACTCGCAGTCAGTCGCTCACTGAGTAATACTGTAACGTAAATTAATATTTTTTCTTTCAACTACTTAGGACGTATTTTTGCTTAGAACCAAAACATTACAGAAATGTTATATGAAATCACATTGTTGCACAGTTTTTTTAATTTTTTATTTAGATATAAATTTCACACTGAGGTTTGCTGTAAGAGAACCCAATTATGGGTTAAGCTCGCTTTTGTACGTAAGCTCTCCTACTGTATTTGTAAATGTTTGTTTTGTGTACAATAAAGAATAATAATAATAAATTCACCACTGAGGTTTAATGTCTCCCATTAAGTTTAATATAAAATGTATGCAAAAGTTCAAAAAGATAATGGCTGAAAATAAAAATCGGCTGAGTAAAATCGATTTGATGAAAAAAAAAATGCTAATAACCTTCTGCCGCAAAAGTCGTGGGATAAATATTTTTCATTAACTTGAGTTTTTATTTTGAGTAGGTATATTTTATCACGGTACGTAGATTGAGAGTTGAAAGAAAAGTAGATTACGCACCTCGCTAAAGTGAGTAATTAATGCACTCGTGTTAATTTAGTGCCCTCGCATGCACTACTACGTTTACTGTCATTTGGAAAAAATACTTGTAAGAAGTATATCACTGTTAATGATAAAATTGAATTATTTTGTAGGAATTAGATATTATCAATTAACACTTCTGTAAAATTGCTCCACAACATTCGGCCCTCTTAATTAAGACATATATGTGTAGTTATGAATAAATGTATAGGTCACTATTTCAAGCAGACACATATTATGCCGTTAAATTGAGGAACTATTTTGGATATGCTCCCATTGTAGGTCAGTTCGGATTGACGCATACAGCAAGAAACTTGGCAGTCTCTTCGTGTAGCTCTTCCAAGTGGTATAAGTTATGAGGGCCACTCACTTGCTGACCCAAAATTACTTGGCAGACAGTAGAACTGCTGTGAGACGACTAAGTTCAACGGCTTAGCGAATAAGGATAAATAAGTGTGTCGAACATTTTTATATTATACATAACATTTACTTTCATTGTGCGCATAGCTAAGGAGTGCAATTCCTTTCCGGAGTCTTTGTTTCCTGATAGCTACAACCTTGGGGTCTTTAAGGCTCAGTTTTTTGATCCGTAGTTAACTCACCCAATGGTCAATTTAAAAAAAAACGCGTTTTACACATATTCGTATCTACCCTTTCGGGGATTCCAGAAGAGACTTTATCTAGAAGATAATCTCTCCTTAGTCAAGGACATAAACATGTTCATTAAATGCTTAATCACTGATAAAATTAGCTGCTGATGATCTTAGTGATTATTATCTAAGTAAATAACATTATTTTTAAGTTAAAATTAAACCTTCGATTAAATTGGTGGAGGTTATCTAAGAAATCAATCAATCGATAGCAATATTGTCCAAAGCTTCATGGTCGTTGCAATAAACAATAACATACCTTCTTCGTAATATGACATAATTATATTAACCCCTTGACGATTCCCACATAACTTTTAAACAAGTCCCTTGGATAGTGTAGGAGATATCGTCATTTTAATGACACGCGCCCTTATGTATCGAGTGTGTATAGTTCTCGCCAAACTTCTTGGTTGCCCTGAAATTGGCAACAATGGTTGCGCAGTAGTAAATGTCATACTAACAGGACCGTTTCGTGCCTTGCGCATCGGAAAGCCAACTTCAGGGCGGCCCAGAAGTTTTGCGAGCACTATACCCAGAAGTAGCGTAGCAGCCGCGCAAAAAATGGCCGCGCCAGTGGCCGGGATGCACTGTTGTGCGTCGTATAACACACACGCACCCGCGTGTATCTACATAACATATTATGCGAGTTTGGGACTCATATATCTTGTGTGTTGTTGTGTGTGAAAAACAAACTTCCGAATTCTGATTATTGTTGCCATTAATCTATCTAATCAAAAGGAGCATTCACTCTAAAAATCTTACCTTGTAGATAGATGCAGATAGAAAAACCCTTCATTGTCATCACAGAATAGAATAAGAATAGAAAACATTTATTCGACATAGACACAACATAACAACAACAATCACAAAATAATAGAGAGGAATATTAAAAAAGTTCAAACAAGGTTTAAGAATTGCGCCGGGCGTGCCCATGCTGAAAGGGCTACCAACTCAACATTTGCTGGGCGTCAGATAACCAGCGCTAATTATCAGTTGGTTGTTTGATCATTATTTTAGCCGAAAGACCTCAGTGCACTGCTGGAGCCTCGCAAGCATCGATCGCCACACTGATCCCGCATCCACCGGATTCCCGCAGCCCTACCAGGTTTTCAGTCCACCAAATTGGATAAACCCTTAGATCACAATAATAGTATAGAACTTTCAAAATTATATACAAGCAGATATAAAAAGGGGATATACTATCGAGCTTCAAAAAATTTGTGCGCGTCGGTGTCAATGAGAAATTTGCCCAAAAGTCTGGCAGCTTTCCCACGTCAAATTCCTAGCCATCGACGTCATGAGTTGAAAATATTAATTTTATTATGTTGAATTTGCCATCCTGTCATGAATTTCGTCAAAAATATTCTTTTAATTGAGTTTTATTCACAATACTTACAACTATATTCACATAATATGATGTGTTAGCTGTGATTAACTATAATTGAGTATGCATAACAGGAAAATGTGTACCTACCAATTATAATTTCTAATTTCTAATTTTTCTAAGACCTCTTTGGTGATCCTAAATAAATAAAGAAAATATGTATATACTTCACTAATTATAGGTACTAATCTTAACCATACTTATTCTAAGCCTAACTACGAACATACATTAACATTGTGGTGTTCTGATGTGCAGACCTACACGTTTTTAAGTCTATTTACATTTTAATAAATACTTTACAAAACATACCTTCATATCTTTTCATTTTGTATCAACTCATGTCTCATTTTTATGTATTCTTTGTTACTGTTAACACCTGAAAAGCATACTTTTAGTTATCTCCGATTGTTTTAATATTCCATAACTTATTTATATCGCTTATTTGTAAAATCTTGTATTTTTTTATACTCTGACATGTTTATCTGAATTGACACTCTCCAATTTATTTTTCTTAAGCCATAGACATAATATACCATGGACTAGACCTTCCTTAAGCTAGTTATACATTATAATAAGGGCAGCGTAGACTGCCCCCTCTGTAAACCGTTTTTATTCGTTCTGGTCATATAATTGATATTTTGAATTTGAAATTCGGAACAGATGACACAAAACGAAAGAAAAACGGGCGTCGGATTTCAGTTTGGTTTTGACTGCGAAATTGGAAACAAATTTAAGCCTTAAATTACAAAGTTTATACTTATCCACTAAGTACATAAAAATGTATTGAATCCAGTTCGTGAATGAGTGTTATACATCCCTGAAGACTTCTATTAAATAACAATTTATACTCTGAAGTGAACTTTTACTTTTTTTACAATGGGACGTGCCAGACTGGCATGTGGAACTGGCATGAGCTGCTGCAGACAGGCCCTTAACGGCGCGTCATTTTGCGCGAGCGCCCACATCTCTCCTGGTTGCCTGCCTTACTACCTACCTACCGGACGTGGTGCATGAGCCGCAGCTACAGCGCGCCCGCCAGCAGTACACGCAGGTTGCGCACGCTGAACACGAGCGCCCACAACTCGCGGTAGCGCTCTTCCAGCCGCCCCATCGCACCGTATCTCGCCACCCTGGTCTGCGGTAGCCCCTTCGCCAAAGAAGAAGACGCGGGCGGCACGTCGTGTCAAGCGGCCCTTTTTTTTACCTTCTCTTATTTTATCTTTTATTTATTTTAATAACGTAGCTTACGTTACAAAATACAAATTACAAAAAAGGTACAGTAAAGACAAGTGTCCTCCTATTTTTTCTATTAATTCAATGCTAGACCACATTAATTCATCATTAGGTTTGTATTTTTTTTTGAAAGGTAAATCAGACTGATGTGTCCTTTAGACAGACTAGTACGTAGATACGTCTAGCCTAATCAATATTTAATAGATACCTACAAGATTAAATGGAATGTTCTATTTATTCATAAACAAAAACAGCGGAATTATCAAACATGAAGATATTTCGAGATTTATTATAATCTAAAATATTGTTTGTTCGTAAAAGGTAATCTGTGTAAAGTACTAAGAACTATTGAAAAAACCGATAAGCTACAACTGGCTGGTGATTATCTGACATTTTTGTAAGTTACTTTCATACATTGAGTGCGTGACAAGTCGCGTTATCCATACTCATATTATAAATTTGAAAGTAAATCTGTCTGTCTTTTACCTTTTCACGCCTATACTACTGAACGGAATCCAATGAAATTTGGCAAGGATAGATGGCATCCTGAGGAAGTACATAGACTACTTACATTTAAGTAGGACGGTAAGTAGGGTAGGGCGGGTATGGTAGGTAGCTGGATAGAGTAAGGTAGGCTAGGTAGGCCAGGGTTAGGTAGGAAGGGTATTATAGGGTAGTTAAGGTATGGTAGGTAGGTATTGTGGCGTTATAAAATAAAATAAAATCTTTTTAACGCAACGATGACGTATAATTTTGAATAACAAAGAAATATACATTTTTAGTTTACAAAAACTTGAGAGTGAAATTTTGCGTTTATCAACGGCACCCGTTGAAAGACGTTCGGAATCCCGAAGACTGCAGGTACTCCAGGGGTTATTCGTTCTGTCCTGGGGTTAAAAGCCGAAGTCGGCTCAACTGATATCAGTTTTGAATGCACAAACTCTTGTCAGCGACAAGGTTTTTTTTTATGATTAACTTGTCACCAGTCTTGACAGGACTGGCCAGTCCTCCAAATCAGTCGCACGATAACTCAGGCATGCCATGGTAGTGAAACGATAGTTGGTGTCTCTGACAGAGCTCTGTCGCATAGACATGCGGTCCGCGAGCTCTGGCGCGCTCGTGGGCCCGTACCTACATCACGTTCCCTCGGCCTAACGACAAGGAATGTTTTCCTGCCATTCACGCTCAAGAATTGACATAGGCATGTTCATATTGTTGGTGGCCTTTTTAAACAAACTTTTCAACAGTTTCTAAAAAAATACCAATAATTAATTTATTAGATGATTTCAGAGCCAAACATTTTTTTTTATAAAATCCTATCTGTCAGTACTAGAAAAAAAGTATTCTGTTTTCTTGATAAACGTTATATGAAAATTTAAATAATTGTAACCGACCTGCTTTGAGAAATTAAAAAGAGGCAAAAGCAAAGCGTCTTGTAGCGATCACGCTACGGTATGTAGGGTAGGGTAGGTAGCTAGGTAGGTAGATAGCCAGTTAACGGGAGCGAAGCCACGGGGACCAGTTGGTAAATTATATTTCTATTAAATATAACTTACCAACTTATTAACTTACTTATTTTTATTGCGCTGAGGAGTGGAATTCCCTGCCGGAGTCTGTGTTTTCCGATAGCTACAATCTAGGGGTCTTGAAGTCAAGAGTGAATAGGTTACTTCTAGGCAAGCGTGCTTCACTATCAACCACAACATCGCTTACCACCAAAGGAGATAGTGGTCAAGCGCGTGCCTATAGATAATAAAAAATAGGGGTATCCGATTACAAAATTCTTTCACTAAGCTTGCTTTCTAATAAAAAAGCAATATTTTCGCGCAGTGTAAATAAGCCGGCTTCTTTTGACATAATATAACA
Organism: Orthosia gracilis; assembly: GCA_947562075.1. Lineage (NCBI taxonomy): Eukaryota > Metazoa > Arthropoda > Insecta > Lepidoptera > Noctuidae > Orthosia > Orthosia gracilis. Next base: position 35,833,470 of record OX387266.1, read on the forward strand.
TAAAATCATGCCTGTGTACTCCAAAGGGCAAAGGCACCTAAAGTACACCCAAATTTAATCAGTTATGATTAAGTCCTATGAAATTGGGGGCGAGCCTGTTGCCATCAAACGAGCACGAGTCCAGACCCTGAGCTAAGGTACTAAGGAGGACGACCGGGTACTAAGAAATATCAGATGGGAAAAAAAGTTAATTCAAAAAATCAAGAAACCCGATTGCTTAAGAAGCGAACTAAAAAGACGTAAGCATGAAGAAAATCATGCTATACAGTCGGAAGATACATCTGGTTTTGGTCAGCCAACTCGCGGATATGTATCCTCCGACTGCGCAGCATGATATTCCTCTTGTTTACGTTCTTTTTGTTCGTTTCTTAAGCAGTCGGGTTTCTTGATTTTTGAATTAACTTTTTTTTCCATCAGGAATTTCTTATTAATAAACTTTTTTTATTTATAACTTTTTAGTTTTTTAAAATTTCAATATATGTGTTATACATTTTTGAAATCACCTCTCTCTCCGGCCTGCACAATAGGGCGCCCAAAATCCGCCCTTTCTATTTTCCAATTCCAATGTAGCCAGTAACACTAGCAAGGTTAAGACCAATCGATTAACGTAAGAATCATCAAAATAGGCCAGAAATTTCGGTCTCTAGAACGCCACAAAGGAACAAACATACATACATACACAGACTGATAAACACATTACCCTCCTTCGGCAGTCGGGTAAAACACAATAAAAAAATTCCCGACTTGGGAATTGAATCTAGGACCTCATGTTCAACCGTAAGTAGCGTTTACTAGCAATAGAACAAAGATTCTACTTTTTATCCAAAAAAATACTGAATTTCCGTGAGATACGCTACGGTTGTGAAACCACAGGAAAAAGCTAGTAATTTCTTAGAATTATATTATATTAGTATCTTCGCTTAAATGGCTGAACGGATCTGGATGAAACCAGGAATAGCACATAGGATACTTTTTATCCCGGGAATACGTTCCCTCGGAATAAATTTCTAATTTCACGCGGACGAAGCCGCTAACAGAAGCTAGTCACCTATATTTCTGAGGTACAGTCAGCGTCGATAGATGATTTCTTAAATACACAACACGATCGCATGGATAAATAATAACACATTTCCGTTTAAAAGAAACATCGCGCTTTTTACTTGTTACGCGAACCGACGTAAAATTATATATTCCGTAGGTACTATAAGATAAGAAGCTAAGTTTAATATTAAAGTTTAATAGTCTTAAAATTGTTAAAAGTTACGAGACAGTGAGGGTTCATATTACGAACAGATTTCAAAGAAGCCTGTATTGTTCTGAAGACCAACTTCAGTAAACTTTCATGTAGGTAGTTGTGGCACAAGCTTTTCTGCTACATAGTAATAGATAATTGTATAAGAAATATATCTGAGTTGTCTCGCGTTGTGGCTTTTTTTCAGGATTTAAAATATTTTATTATTATTGCAGAGTGACGGTAACAAACTGGCTTCTTAAATTGGACTACGATATGACAGAAGGGCTCTTGGCTTAGTAAAAACTCACATTACACACATTGACAGAGGAAAGAAAAAAAAACATAGACCATTCACAAATATACACGTGCACTCACTAAAATACATCTAACATACAGACACTCTCTTACAACACCAACACAACTGACACAAATCCCAGCACCATGCATACACTCTTTTTTACCTATTTTATGTTAAAATATTGTACATTTTATAATAAAAACATTACCCTCCTGAGGCAGTCCGGTAAAAATAACGTAACGAGGGAGCCTGGATCTCATAACACAGGAAATCCTAGTGTGACGTCTAAGATTTTTTTTTTTTTAATAATATACGGCGCCTCACACTAGGAATTTCTTCATGTATCGTGGGTGCGTTTACAAACATATAAACTCACATACACAACACCCAGAGCCGGAACAACTATCTGTAGGTCATACAAATATTTGTTCCGTGCGGGAATCGAACCTGCGACACGCAGCGCAGCAGTCAACCGCTCAACCACTGCGCCAACCGTGCGCCCAATTGAAAGTAATGTTATCAAACTAAATTTATATTAGGTATATCTTTGAGATTTTCGAGTCTCCTAGGTTAAGGGACCCGGACCTTTGAAAGGCGTGCCATGGGCTGAAACCAACTGGCAGAGGCCTTGTTAGACATGAAGTGCCTTGTTTTATTGAACGAGCGTTTTATTGATCAGGCAACTCAATCGGAAAATATGAACATCTTTTTTTTTCATTTCTGTCTTCATCATAATATCAAAAAGGAGAATCCTGCTAAATATAGGCCTCGCTATATCAACCGGTCCTGCACTTTTGCATCTAGCGGTCTCCCGTACCTCTCACCAGAACGACCAACTGCTGCAACTTGTCGCTACTGCTGAGCGTGAGGTCGGGGTTTGATTCCCAGTTTGGGCAAAGTTTTATGGAGTTTTTTCATCTCGAATAACTCACTAGCAAACCGGAGTCTGCAATTGACGACGCGGTTGACGTAGTGGTTGAGCGATCGGCTGCTGCGCTGCGTGTAGCGGGTTCGATTCCCGCGCGGCACAAATATTTGTATGGCCTACAGATAGATGTTCTGGGTCTGAGAGTCTTGGGTATGTGAGTTTAAATGTTTGTAAATGCACCCATGATACAAGAAGACATTCCTAGTGTAGGGAAATGATATAAAAAAAAATTGTGCCCGGATATGAACAGGCTCGGCAAAACATAACAAGCGACATTTGAGTGTACTAGATCGCATCTCTGCCCAACCATTCGGTGAATATAGGCGTGATGTTAAGTTTTATAAAAGATATGCCTACCTATTAATATGATGAAAAATTGCCGCAGTTTTTATTACAAATTATTTAAAATTAACAAATGTATGTCATATCGTGCCAACGCGTGGTCAGTGTTAGCAAACTAGGTCCTTAACACGGAAAAAATTGTTTATCATGCCTAACTAATACCTAGGCTATGTCACGCAGATGCCTATCTATTTGTAAATTAATAAAAAAGTTCCAAAATTCTAGTGATAAATTACTTAAAATTAACAAATGAAAGTCATATCGTGTCAACGTGCTGTTCTTGCTATCAAAATAGGTCCTACACACCAATAATAATTATTTATAATGTCTAACTCTAATGCCTAGGTTATGTCACGCCGACACCAATGATCAAATACATTCAGTTTTATTATTATTTTTAATAGGGGGGAGGTCATTAGTTCGCGCATGCGTGTCAAAAGGTTGCGAGTTCGTTCCTGGCGGATGATCGCGTTGTCGGTAGTCCATCGTTCGGTACTGTCACAGACTGCCGCATCTAGACCCACTGTCTGCAGCTCCGCGTAAAAGTTTCCTCTCGTATACAAAAAGTACAAGTTTCGTTTACGGAACCTTGTAAAGTTCTCTATGACGTGCATTGTGTAAGTTACGTTGAGAAACGTCAAAATGCGGTGGTGTTTGACAGCAGTTTTGTTCGTCGGCTTGATTTGTTCAGGTATGTTAACTTTTATTTCTTGACAAGAAAGTTGGACCTAAGTTATCTAAAAAGATATTAACAAAAAAGAAAAGATATTTTTTCCGTGAGTACCTGTGTAACGATTTTTTTTTTATTTATTTAGGTAGATACCTAACCTAGTAGATACGTTACGTACGTCAGTTATTAGTTGTTTTGGCAACGAAGACGTTTCACGTGCTAAAAGTATTAAAAAAACCTTGGGAGTGAATTTTTAAATTATTTCTAATGATTTGCGCCTTGAAATAATTTCATAGGCATTGGCCATCTGCGCGATAAATACTTAGTAACCAAACCGCACTGATAAAATTAATAGCAGCGACGAAGTAGCTATATACCTAGTATATAATAATGACTTATGTAATGTATATATATGTTATGTAACCAGGTTTTCAGGTTATTAAATCCTTCTATTTAACCAGAAATAAAAGCCTTACAAGCTACCCGAACAAACACGTATCCACAAAAGGAATCAATATGAAGGAACCTCGTTGTTCAATTACCAGAATCATTCCAGTCACGTATATTTGTAAAGGAAGCCTTCCAATGCATCCATCAGCATCAAAGATTATGTAATAAATCATACATTCTGACGAATCTTCGATATAGGCAATCTTTTCGGTATCCTTGCTCGTATTTTTTTTCCGATTCGTGCAATGAAAATCAGCCTTTAATATATAGAAACTAATAATAATTTGGATGTGATCGTGACCGTAGTAATTGTCATGGCAACACAGGATCATGTCAGATGAACTAATTAGAGATGCGCCTGTATATAGCATTTCATAATAAACTAAGCGGAATGTGTGTCAATTATAATTTAGAAGAGAAACGAGATATCTACACTATACTAGATGCTACAAAATATGTGCGGGCAAATAAAATATATGCGAGAAAAACTACATGCCAATGAATAAAATACAGCTAAAATTGGTTTTACTAGAGTAAATCATAAAATATATACTCAGACATAATTTACGTTGATATAACGAAATTCAGCATAATGATCATTACGTATAATATTAATAGGCATATATATTTTTTCATAATGTTTATTGCCATAAATACTGTTGGCATAATATTAATGCAGCATAATTTTATATAACACAATGATAAAACGCATAATAATATTTACGATATAACTGATATAAAAACAAACATGTTCGCGGCTCAAGGGTGGTCCAAGGGCCGCCCAACACCCGCCGCATCTTAAACTAATCCAATAGATTAATTCCTCAATTATAATAAATAATGTAAGTTGTGAAAATATTATGCCTGCGAAATGTATGCAACTCCGAATTATGCCAAAATAGAAAACGAACATTGATTTTAAAGTAAAGACTGTCACAATGGCGATCAAACATTTCAGAGAGCGAATGAAACCATGAAGGCATTTAATTGTCAGGTCAGCCGGTGTGTCAATTATAGTTCGTTCAACTAATGAGGTTACGCACCAATAAAATTCATGGTGAATGACGAGATGACTTTATAAATACTACATGCTATTTAAAAATCTTTGTCATCGTTGCAAATAAAATTGGCACCATTTTTGTTATTTATCCCTTGAATGTGGTCCGAGGGTTCGATCGCCAGGTCGAGCGAAGGTTTTTCAAATAGCAATCCAGAGCTAGGAACTGGTTAATGGACTCTTTAATCTTCGTTAATAGAGACTCTTTATTTTTTCGTGTCTATATACTTATCTTTAACTCTAGCATAACTGGTAAGTCTATGCATAGCAATTATATGAAGCCATCTTGATATCTATCTTAGTTGTGGCTTCATTTAAATCCTGGACAGTGCAGATATATTTATGAGACTTGAACATGATTGGTGAAATTAGTGAAAACCAACTACTCTAATCTACCTCATCCTGGCAAACAGGTGTGATGTTATGTTTCTGTTTTTACGACGGACCTACGACCTTCGTAAATCTCTTAATTTTTATCTGTGCTTAGTAGTGGGCGTTGGGTAAATCCGCAACCCCGCTATCACTTTGGATTGCCCTCAATAAAATCCAACAAAATGGGATTTTCTATTTAGAATTTCTTTGGGCATAAACTGGAGTTGGAACTTAGCCTGTACATAGTCTTTTTGTACTGGAATCAACTTTAATATCTGCAGCGATGGGATTGACTTTAGTTATGAATGTGATACGTGAGTTCTTTCAGGCTGTAGGTATACTTTTCTCCTTCTGTCTTTTGACAGAAAAATTCTAAATGTATGCGAATTACTGTCACCTCTATTTAAGCTCTTCTCTTGAAGACAAAGGGCTGATTTCTCAATTGAGTATTTGGATTTAAGAACGTGACAAAACTTTAGTATCAAATTTTGACAGGTTTTTCGGGCTAAAGTATAGTTTGACGAATACCTAATCAACTTCAAATGCTTAATTCAGAAATCGGAGGTATTTGACATTCTATCAGCGATGACCAATGACGAAATGTCAAAATGTTTGGCATGGACCACGTGATATTTTGGTAGCATAAGTCAATCATTTTGTACTTTTAAACAATCGTTTTCGATTATAGAATATCACTTGTCCAAAGCCCAAGAAAAGTCAAATCAAAATGAATTGCCGAAATATTTCATTAGTGCATTTATGAATAAACCTGCAGTATTCTACCATAACAGTAGTGGTTTCAGAAGTTCAAGCATACAGTACAGTCACGCCCTAAAGTTACGCAATTAGTGGTATTGACAAATACCCGTAAGGTTAACCGCACTGGTGTGGATACGGTGTTAATTGGCAACTAGTCCTGGGTATAATCGCCCACAACATCCCAGAACATTATCTGTTAAGGTAAAAATATACGCTCATAAAACAGTGTTATTTATGATGACCAGATTCTGTCAGTTGAAATAAAAAGCGAAATATACTTACTACCGGGATAATTGCTATGTCCTAATTCAGTTCATGGTCTACCCGTATGACTAGTTTCATATAAATCTATTCAGCTGTTAAACCGTGGCTGATTTATAAAACATCCAAATTTTCATACAGACTTTTTATAGTATGTAAGAGATGAACCAGGAGTAGGACAGTCATTTCGTAATTGTGATTTCAGAAAGAAAGAAAAACCTATTTAAATGTGACCCGCACAGGAGACACGAGATGTAAGCAAAAACCAACAATAAAGATTACTATAATAAAAACCTACCTATGTATAGGAAGAAACTACTTAAACGGTGCGTTTTCGATCTGTGGATTTTCGGGATCGGGATCGCAGACAGTTCGTGGAATAATCTAATACAATGTGCCGAAATGCCATGGTTCTAATTTAACGCATAATAATGGAAAGTACTCACTTAGAAATTCTGAAATTATGTCAAATTCAGAGTCTTGATTCTCTGGAATTCGAATTTCGGGCTAAGTTTTGACTATTATTATCAGCCAATTGAACTATGCTTAACGTTAAGGTGATATATACGCCCCAATGTTTACGCAGTACTTTCCGTGCGCCCGCTCGGAGCCAAAATATCAATATTGAACCTCCTTTTGAACAGTTTGGTTTGCAAAATATTATTTGATTTACACATGCTATTTCAGTTATGAAGAAATTCCAGCCATCAATTTTTATGTGTAAAAATATTTTTAAACATCCAAGTGGTTTTGGAGGAGTATCCAAAAGTTGTGAAAAATATCGTGTTGCTAATTATTTTTTTAAAGCAAAACTATTTGCTACACAAAAAAAACAAGTTTAAAAAATAATGTATATGAAACAGTAATAAATATATATTTTTTTCAAACCTTTTAACCTAGCCGTTACTAAGGAGTATGCTTTAGAAAGTTACCGTTTTACGGCACTGAAGCGGATGTAATCCCTTAAGTATTATTAGGCGATAACGAAAGCAGAATTTCGAAAATGTTGTTATTAAGTTTTTAATCAATTCAAGTTCGCAAAGTTCCCTCCTTGGCCGGTATGTCACCCTTTTGACAAACTGGCCAAGGATTTCATTACACGAAAAATTTCAGCGCACTTTCAATCTCCCATAATAATAATAAATTAAATCTGCAAACTTGCAATTTTTCTTGTGTGTACCAAGAGCCTCTTCCATGAGTAACTTCATGATTGAGGTAAATAAATGCCATTCTTAATAGCACATTCTGATTACACATCCATCAGCAGCGATAAACACGTAGCGAGCAACAAAATTTGTAATCAGGTCACCATAAAAGGACATAAACCACCTTAAGATCTCGATAGGGACATTTATCACATTATTTTATCACATTTTTGCCGGCTTCAGGGGAATTAACTTGAACATGATATTTCCCCATCAGTCGTAAAATGGGAGTGGTGTTGGCCAAGCCCTAAAGATAATCTCCCATTATTGCCGGGCCGGGTCAACGTAACTTTCGTACCTACATTCCTGATGTAATTGAAGCTTTCATAAACCCCTATTTGCATATTCACGATATTAAAATGGAATATACAACATTGAAGACTATTTAATACAAACAGAACTCATTCAAAGCTACCTATCGCTCCTTCTAGTATAATAACACTAAAGTTTCTATACTTAAATATAAACGCCGAATTTATGTCCTATTATCTTGACTTCTCTTCCGTTCCTTTATAAAGGCTTTAAACCCGTTAAATTTTACGACGGCTGTTTCAATATTTTTACACTTTTCCTACATTCGATGCACGGTAATCTATGGAACGGGTTGTAGTGCGCGTGCGGCGAACTACGAACAAATTGAATTCATTTCAGTAACCACACGTCTAATTGGTGACGTGTATTGGACGGGACATGTGTACACTGTCTCTCTGTCTCATTACCAGCGAGTATTACGATATAAATGTACCAAAGAACAGTAACATACCCAATTTGCTCTATCATACAATTTCCTGTAATATGATTGCTTCTCTGCGGGAAATTTTATCTAATTATACTTAGTTCTAACTATGAAGGTACGTTTTATGATTGAGTATACAACTTTTGTAGATAATACTCGTTCAGACACAGTCATTTATCTTTTGGTTAGGTGCCCGCTGGGATCCCGCGAGGAGTATAAAGGATGAAGTCAACAATCAAATATATTTCTTTCACTTTCTTTTGCTTCTTCGTTTGATTCATCAATCATGGTGTGATTCATTCATTACGTGTTATACTGCGATCATGGAGATCTGAACTTTGTGGAGAAATAATTGTTTAAAGTTGATATAATATTAGGGGTGATTGTGTTCTTTATCGGACTCGGATATGACTCGGAAAGGACATTAGCTCACCAAGTTTCTTTAGTTCGTTTGTTCTTACGTTTATATATTTTTAAACGGAGTATATTGTATATTCGATAGTGGTATTTTTTGGATATATATTTTGAAAAATTGCACTTAATTTAAGCCCTCGGATTTAGCAATTACCAATATACCGCTTACAAAGGTTACCCGTACTTCTCAGAAACCTATCATGAATTGTGAATTCTATGAATTACCAAAGCCAATACGTTTGACGTTCTCTAAACTGTCACTTCAAGTCAAAAGCCAGCAAATACTGACAATACGTCCTTATAGGTCATCGGCTGTCTCGCGTAATTGGGTTCCGGGGAACAAATTAATGGCAGTCGCTGCGTGTAAAATTCCGACATTTCCGCATTGTGAAAGAGTCGACGCTAATTCCAAAAATGGAAAAAACTGGGTGGATGAGTATGGCTTGTATTAGGATAGATGTTTTCAGATGGATCAGTAATAGACAAAATCTGAAACTAATTCAGGTAGAGAGAACTACAGTATATTTGAATGAAATTATGAACTAATAGGTGCGAGATGCACAGAACACGTGGTCGATGTGGCAACCCTTACAAAAACGGCCAATGTTCAGTACCTAGTGGAAGTCTTTCGGCTAAAATTATGATGAAGAAGAACTAATTCATAGTTTCCTAATATGTTTGAAAAATTCTTCTACTCGACAACGAAAATCGAGCAATGAACATGTTTGAATTAAATGAAAGGCATATCATTGCCTTTGATTATGTTCTTCTTGAACAAAATCGGCTTTCAGACTGTTCCAATCTGACCAATCTTAATGAACTACCCTTTTATAAGATATATGCATACTCCAGATTGTTCAATGAGCTTAATTTATCGACGTAAGTGGATCTGTGGTTCAAGTGGCTATTACGTATTTTATATTATCCGGGCTTGGGCAAGAACCGTTACAATAGCACAGTGTATCAACAAACGGGCACTAATTGGGAACTTTGTAAAGCTTAGGCAAGCCCATGAGCGGTGCATATAAAATTTATGAAGTCGGTTGCAACAAATATTCTCTAACATGTTAAGTGGATAAGATGTTTTACAAAGGACTAGAACCTGTATGTATCGTATACCTAACGTAGTTGCTACAGCCAACTTTACTTGTACCACGATTTTCATTCTAAGGATTTTAATTTAGAGACTTTTCTATTGGCATTGTTGCATCTAGATCCGATCTGAATTAACACATAGCTTACTACACATACTTACTATACTTTTAGTAGGCTCCTTTGGGATAATTTCAAAATTCACGCGGGCATAGCCGCGGCTAGTTGTAAATACAATATACACGACTTTTTAAAGTTATTTACTTAGAAAGGTCTCATGAGAGCTCCTTACCGGTACTCTTGCTTTATAAAAAGAGTACACAATATTCTTGAGCAGTATTATAGCAACTTACTTCATTTACCTGATGGCAAGATACTATAATTTAAAGGAAAATTCAAAGCTTCTTCGCCTAACAACTTCAAGGAACTTCATTCATTACTAGCTGTCCCACGCGGCTTCGCTCCCGTCAACTGACTACCTACCCACCCATTTAGCCTACCTACACTACATACATGATTATTGCGTAACTTTAACCGCTTACTTCTATAATATTTAAAAATAATATTTAATATTTGTTCCAGTTTTTGCATTATTTTTCATTTATGCTCCGCTCCTATTGGTCGTAGCGTGATGTTATATAGCCTATAACCTTCTTCGATAAATGGACTATCGAACATAAAAAGATTTTTTCAATTCCAACCAGTAGTTCCTGACATTAGCGCGTTCAAACAAACAAACACACAAACAAACTCTTTAGCTTTATAATATTAGTATAGATTATACTGAAAAATTAATGTAAATCTACTTTATTTTGGGATACCCTTCTACTGAATATATTTCATACTTAAGGTTTTAAAGCAAATATAACATCTGCACTTTCATCAAAGCGTAAGGTAAACCTAAGTTTGGTTATTTCCGCTCTCGCACCTAATTTTGTCTTTATCAAACAAAAATAGTCTATTGCCAACAAATCCAAACTTACTTAACCAATAGTTGGTCGAAAATTCGAAAGGAAGGTACTAAATCATTACCTACCTAATTTAAAGGGAGCCTATTAATTTTCACAACAAATGAAATGGCAAAATAAAAATCTCTCTATTTTACTGGTACAGCATATAATTTTTTTGCTTGAAAATATGGTATACGGTATCTAATTTCAAAACAATTTGTTGTAGTTATTGGTGCTAGGCTAGGTACTATAGTAACTAAAATACTATTGGATTGCTTTAACCTCGATCATTACCACCTATTAGCCTTTAAACCGCAAGTAAATGAAAGTCAATTACAATCTGGTAAATAAAGCATTAAATCAAAAAAAAAAAAAAAGCAAGCATTAAATAAAGCATTTAATCCCAAGGCATTAAGTCCGCCTCTGTACGTGTATGTGCTTAAAGTATTAAATAAATAAATAAATCTGAGTAGCGACGGGTAAAAGAACAAATTTTCAACAAATCGACAAGCAAGCGATCGATAGACAAGCATACTTCACCATGGAACACATCGTCGCTTACCATCAGGCGAGAGAGTGGTCAAACGCGAGCGATAATAAAAGAAAGAATTATATATATACGTGTGAAAAGGGTCAATATCATTATGAACTGCCATATAGACACAGGGAAGTACAAAAAAGGTTATAAAGTCCCTTCAGCACTCGCATCTGGTGATATAGGAAAACTATTCAAACGAACAAAGATACTTAAAAAAAACACTAGAAAGGAACATGAGGAAGTCAGCTCTGTTTTTCTTTCAATCCTCGCCTGAAAGGAGAAACTTGCAACAAATCGACACAAAGTTTCAAGATTAGCGTTAGTACGGACAAAAAGAACTTGTAACACTTCCTACTATCCTTCTATGTAGTGATTACTTAGCACAGTCAAACAACGAGAGAATAGGGGGACTACTCAACTGAAAATAAAAGTTCGTAAGTCAAATAATGTATTAGGGGTTGGTTTTACGACTATTGTTTCGGAGTTAAGGGGATTATTTTACAGTTTTTGGCAGCGCTCTCCTGTTCCACGACTCGAAAATTAATAGCGGGTTCTGCATTTGACAATTTCCACCATAACTTTGCGTTCTTCCTATAGCCATTGTAGATTTAAAAATATTTTAATTTACGTATTGGATTCGGTTTTTAAGCCGTATTTTCTTTTACCTAGTTTTTCATGCCCATTGAATCCGTTTTTATCAAAAGAACTGGGCCATGTATTCATCAGAACATGGGTATTGACAGATTTTTTAGTCTCTAAAGGATCATTTTTTTTATTTGTTTTGACCACATTTGTGTTCTCGTTTCATTCATTTAACCTACCTAACATATATTACGAGTACTTAGATAGTAGGTACCTATTAAACATTGTTTAAACTTTCCAATGTTAATTGTGAACAACTCCAAACCAAAATAATTAAAAGAAAGTCATTACTTTGCATGTATTTATTTCACCCGGACTAATAATTTAACTTTGGTTAATAACTTCGTTAATTTAATTTAATTAAACATCATTTTCGTACCTAAAATAGTTGCAAATAAAAACAACTGTGCATACAGTTATACATTTAGTAAAAAATCTGAAAACTTGTTGTTATGCTATACTGTACCATACTTTATTCATTTACAAGTGAAACATTTTAGGCGTACGGTAATGCCCTTTGAACTCTCTATTTTTTGCTTCTACATATTACTTATATATATTTATTATTTTATTTATAAGTGGGTAAGTATTAAAAAGTCGTTTATCTGAAAAAGAGAGACCCATCATTTTCTCCTAGATAAATCTAAAACACTAACATAAAATATCTCCCAAGACGGGAGCATACGGAATACGAATAAGCAATCTAGGACTAAAATATATTAGGTGCTTATTTCTTATTGCATATCGTAAAAATAGACCCGCTCTATAAGAGTTAGGTTTAAACTTGCTTGTGTATGATACGGTTGTAATTTTTTATCTGTTTCATAATATTTAGGATAAAAGAACAGCTAAAATATTTGGTAAAACCCTTTTTCTTAAAGATGTTTTTTATTATTATCTTTATGCTTTGCTAGCTTTTGCTAGCGGGATTATTCGCATGTTAGTCGAAAATAATCCCTAAGGAACTGCGTCAACACATTTAGATTTTTCCTGTGTTTTCGTTCATATACAAACCTTGACCCTCCGACGGAGAGCTACACAGAGCCTAAATAGTTTTTTTTTCAATAGCCGGTACTGTTGTAATACTGGGAAAAGGCCTTCCCCAATTCTATCCAAAGACTTTTCTCCAACGTCTCTTCAAACAGCTCTCGCACGGTACGTGTCATGATCACCTCGCTAACGTTTTCTGGGCCTGGATCAAATTCTTCTATTGGTTGGAATCGAAAAACTCCTCCGAGCGTCGTTCTAATCTATTTTCCATATCCTGTCTCCATGAGCTTTTCTGCCGCGCCTCCACTAACCAGCCCTCGCACGGTACGTGTCAAGATTGACTCGCTGAAATTTTCTGAGACCGGATTAAATTCTTCTATTGGTTGATATCGAAAATTTTTCCGAGCATCGTTCTAATGTTCTATTTCCCATGTCCTATGTGTCTACATCCAAAGAAACCTGGTTTGTCTGCAATCAGTCACGCAGTCACTGTATTTACACAGAAATATTTCAGTTTGTCCGTCTCGCTATCTACGACAAATATAAATAGCATGTCCATAAAGTACATAGTACAGCACATGGTACATGATTTACACGGATACTTGTGCCCAAAAGCCGCACGACACGGACGTGAAACAATGTGCCCTGGTGTGAACAATGCTTTACATAGACTCTTGTTATGTACACGTTTGAAAACATACCTATCACTACATATTGTAAAACAAAGTCCCCCGCCGCGTCTGTACGCGATAAACTCCTAAATTACTGAACGGATTTTCATGCGGTTTTCACCAATAGTAAGAGTGAGATACGAGGATTTTGTATATAATTTGTGAGGGGTGTTTGAGGGGTAATTACTATATTCCTATTTATAACCCCTGGCCCCGACGGAACAAGAGGGATGTTATAAGTTTGACGTGTGTACCTGTGTATTTATGTATCTGTCTGTGGCATTATAGTTCCTAAACGGATGAACTGATTTTGATTTCGTTTGTTTTTGTTTGAAAGGTGGCTTTAACGAGTGTTCTTATCTATGTTTGATGAAAATCGGTTCTGCTGTTCAAAATTTATGGGCGTTTTACTTTTTGAATCGAGGTGTTTCGCAAGATATCATGTCATAATTACATGTTATATAGATTGTCGATCGAAGCGTGTCTACTAATAGATAGATTATGTAGAATGAAATAAAAAATTGTCTAGGGCTTTTTAAATTTTACTTGTTAACGTTCTCATTCACATCACAGTCGCAATCTGTCAAAAACCAATTCTTTTTACCGGACTCCGGGAGGATAATTTTCTATATTTAACAACTGTTTGAGATTGATTGTTGTAAGGATGATATTGCGACTCTAACTGGAACGATTTTATGTAAGAGAATTAACTTTTTGACAAAGTGAGACATAATAATTCTATTTACTTTTATTTATGTTTTGCCGAACATGAACAGCAAAAATTACAAACAGCAATTAAGATAAACTTATCTAAGTAAATAACTGAAGTTCGAAGATTTAATCGTAATTTTTTATATCGATGTTATCAATTCTATTTTTGTCTGAATTTCTTTAAAATTGCATGCGGTTCGGACTGATTAAAGAAAGAAGAAAGAAAAAGTATTTAATTGTCACAAAACGAAATACAATATAAATATATGCTTATGCTAAACCCTTAACAGTAGTATTAGTAGTACTTAAAGTAAGTTAGTACTGGGAAATAAATAAAATAATAATACCATTTACTACCTACATTTTGAATAAAACAGAAAAGAAATTGGGTGAAAAAGATGCCAGGCAGATGTATGTCGTTATAGCATAATAATATCTAGCTTATGTCACAGTTAAAATATAAGCCAGTTAAGTTACCATATCAAGTTGCTAGTCAGGCTTGACTGCTCATTCCTCAGGGATGAAAGGATACTCTTACAGTTGCACCTAATAGCGCAACTTCCAAAACTGGCGCCAATTGCTTGATAATAATGTTAAAAATCTGTTTACTCGATAGCGATACTGTTAAGGTTATACTAGTCGATCATTCTTCTATACAAACGTAGTCTGGCGATTACTCCACTGTTTGACGATGTACGTTCTAAATAAAAAATGATATCATTTTGTCTCATCATTGGCCCTGTAGGTATAGAAACAAAAAAGTAAAAAAGAAAAATATTTGAAAATTATGAGCGTCGAAAGTGCCATATTTCAACACAAATTTTAACGCATCTTTGGGCGGAAATAAATACCATAAGAAGAAATAAAATTGCAAAACGGCCACCATACAGTGAGAAATTAAAAATAGAGTGCGAAATTAGTTGTTCAATATGCAAATAATTTTATTTTGAAAATATACATTCAGCCGTTTTATCATGATATCTAGACTCCCAAAGGTCTGTTTATAAAATTTCGCGCGTTTCGTCTTAAATCATCATCCATTTCGATACCAACTTGCAAAAGTGCTAATTCGTACGCTAACTAACTTCTTCTACTGCTCATCACAGCATCTATCTCTTTCGCACGTGTTGTCGGATAAGATAGCAGGCATTTTAACCCCGCGCACTAAATAGTTCGTGCCGTAGACTAGAGCAACCTTAAGTAATCAGAATGAAACTTCAAACTCATCTACAAATTCTTCATTAGGGTATCGAAGTTTTGTCTTTAGGAAAATTTGGCACAAGAAAAGACTCTAGTCTCAAAGCAAGAGGCACAGCTAAAAAATATCCTCTCTTAATTATAAAGTCCAATATTTTATTCAAAAACTTAGGTACTTTAAATACTTTTTCGCTAACTTCTTCAACTCGTTAGCTTCTGCGTTCCTTAAAGACGTAAATAAACAGTAAATATAAACCCAATTGTATCTAAGAGTAAATCCGGGAGACTTGGAACCAGATAACTAACCTTTTTCTCCGTGAAGAGTTATAGCCCTCTGATTTTTGTGTATCTAGTGCATTTTATGGGTGAATAAATATTGGAGTATTGACTATGAGACTAGTGAGTAATGTGTTTTCTTGGGACAGTCAGCTAAGAAGTTTCCCGCTGGTAATGAGGTCATGTTGCGTTTCTATCTAATTTCTCTGATAAGGTCTAAATAGGTTGTGTTTACAGAGATAGGTATCTAAATGTAGTCCATTCAGTACTGGCGTCTGCCAGCGGCTTCGCCCACGTTAAAATTGTTTTATCATCCCAAGGGTACATTATACCGGTATAAAAGAAGCATATGTGCTATTCCCGACTATAATCTATCTATATACCAAATCTTGTCCAGATCCGTTCAGCCGTTCTGGCGTAATTGTGTAACAAACATACACCCATCCAAATTTTCGCATTTATAATACTAACTAGCTTCTGCCAGCGGCTTCGCCCGCGTGAAAGTCGAAAATCATCCTGAGGGAATATATTCCCAGGATTAAAAGTATGTGCTATTCCTGACTATAATCTATCTCTGTGCCAAATTTCATCCAGATCCGTCTATCCATTTGAGCATGAAGAAGTAACAAACATACAAACACACAGACACGCTCACTCACAAACTTTCGCTGATATAAGTCTGATATAGTTAGATGACTAATTATGAAATTAAACAGATGATATAATAAGGAACAACCAAAGAATACAAGGAAAACGGTTTTTGAGTCTCCTGAAGCCCTAGACAAGTGACATTCTATCATCGAATATAGCTATTGTCAAAAAGGCAAAATTGTATGGGATAGATAAGTGATATCGAAAAATCACGTGATTAAGCATTTTGACGTTTCGACTATCGCCTTCGCTGACAACAAATGCCACTTGTCTAGAACCTTAGGTCTCTACATGAATTTGATGTTATAAACTACAAATTGTAGGTAATTTTCTTTCACGTCTACCATTCTCGCTCATCACCGCTTCCAAACTTCCCATCGAACCAATAAGTTCTAAAGATGCCTCATAATTTTATTACCCATCAAATAATTTTAATACGTGCTAATAAATCTTCACCATTATTGCCTAAGACTGTTCCTCAAGCAGTGATAGGCCAACCTGTGCGTTTCAAAGCTATTCACAAGTCACGTGTTCGTAACGATACTTTAATAAGTTAAGTCATCGCGACTCCGCCCTCGCAGCTAACTAATGAAATTCCCGTCTTACTAACTTTATTACAATGGGTCAAGAGGTTAAATGGCCGATCTTCGGGCCATGCCGGCTGGAATACTCTCGCTCCTATATTCATTTTAATTATTGCTTTTAGTAGCGTATTTTTGATCTTTTTAAATGGTGGCGCAAAAGGTTGGGTAAAAACGAAGTTATTCGGACAGACCCTCTCTTTAATATAGTACCTGGTATGTCGTGGATGTTGATGACAATTTTCTGGTATAAAATATTAATTTTGTAATGAAAAACTTGCATACCTACTCGTTTGGGTTTTATGTAGGCACGCATACCGCTGATAAAAACCACAACAAAGTAGCTGATTATTGATTTATTAAAATTGGTTTACGTAAAGTATATTTGAGTTTAATAATTAATGTTGGTTCGTGTTTTACAAAATAAAATTTTGTTGATTGAAAATCGCAATTTTAATATTATGCATGCTAATTTTAATGTTCAGAGGTTTTATTCGTCAGTCTGGTTGTAAAATGCTTTTTTATTTTTAAAATACAAAAGCTGTTAAATAGTTCAGCGCTTTTCCAAATGAATTCGTCAAACATTTCTGGATCGCTTGAAGAATTCAAAGTAAAACAGGGAACGTTGAAAACTATTTTAATTGAGAGCTCATATTTCGCAAAAGGCGTGAAATTCTGCCGAAACTACCTACCTTAAATTTATTTCGATAATTTTCACTATAGAATACTTTTGTAAGCATTTTACACCTATATTTTCGGGTTTGACGGGAACCTGGTTTTTGTCCGCCATATTGGATTTTAGCCAAAGACATTCCTCTAGCCAACGACAAATTGCGATTCGACAAATTGGATGCAATCAATTAAGTGACACAGAAAATAATAAAAACTGATTCTATAGTAGTAAAAGAAGAAAATCCAATAGTCGAGGTGAATGAATGTATCAAGACTTATACCAATTGCCTTCAAGAACATTTTTACTCCGTCACTGAAGAAAAGTTGGGTTTTCAACTTTTTAATTCCTTTATACAAAGTTAGTTGGGTAATCCCTCGACAATTTAACTTGGTAGTTCATTGTAAATTACAAGTCACTCTGGATATTTTAATAGACAGGTACCGAAATAGTACAATGAATGAAATTAATTAGACGATAGGACCCTGACATTGTCACATTCTATCAGTAGTTATGATCGTCAAAAAGTCCGAAATCAAAATATATCTATACATCTATCAATACATAAAAATAAAATTGGAGTTTCTGTTTGTAATATTGAAATAAACGTTTTTTACTACATGTATATGAATATATATGCGGTACATACACCAAAATAACATTTTTTACAATTTTTGTCTGTCTGTCTGTCTGTTTGTTCCGGCTAATCTCTGAAATGGCTGGACCGATTTTGACGGGACTTTTATTGGCAGGAAGCTGATGTAATAAGGAGTAACTTAGGCTACGTTTATTTAAGAAAAAATCTTTTATTTTAGAAAAATAAAGTAATGTTGCAATGTCCAAGTACTGTCCAGTATAACTTAATTTGAAATAAGTAAAAATAAAATGAAATTACGTAGGTATTATAATAAAAAAAAATTAAAGAATCGACTGTTAGGCGGAACGACGTTCGCCGGGTCAGCTAGTTATAAATAACTATATTTGGCACTTTTGACAATCAGTCGCTGATATGATTCCACTATATCTAGAGCCATGCACAAATAACTGAAAGTAATAGTTTAAAGTTGATGCTTTCAACGATGGTTAGCGAGAACATTCACGATATAAGTACACAGTGCCCGACAGTTTCAAGTACTAAGTAATTGACTTACACAATTAAGGGTTAACAAGGTGAAAGCAATTAAGCCGCGCCTTTTTCTTGAATACATGGAATAAGTATAATTGAAGTCTGTGCCCCATAGGATCACAATGACTACCACAGCGGACCAAATAAAAATATCTGAATAAATAAATTTTTCATCGAAACAAAGTACTATTATTATTTTATTGTTGATGTTTCATTTTCATTGCATAAAACAGAATATTATCCCACAAAAAATCAAGATACTTAATTATGATGAATAAGGCCCACTTGCGTAAAGCGGATCTATTGCAGTTTGACATCTACAGTGTCAGTTTTATTTTTATTACTAAGCTGTTATTAATTATAAACTAATTGCTCTTCAAAGGAAGCAATAGGTACCTAATTTCCAAGTAAATTTTATCCCAGTTTTACCTCGTGTGTTACTGGAAACCATTAAATAAAATCAGTTTCGGTTTTCAGTAATTATTTTTCACGCAAAGCAAAAAGTATTTGCAAGCTGACTATTTGAATGGATTAGTAATTATAATTAGGTTTCAGAGTATTTAAAACAGATTAGAATTTGTAAGTAGACACAGTTGGCGCTTTTGCAGTTTTTGTCAATGTTTCAGGGAATTAATTACTTACACATTTTTTTGTTATGTTTCTTTCATTACAAATACCTTTTTTATGGTTCCGTAGTCAACAAGGAATATAGTGTAAGGAATATAATATAGTTTTGCCATGTCCGTCGGTCAGTTGCTAAGCTCTGAGACTAAGTACTAGAAAGCTATAATTTGGCATACATAATTATCATAATTATTAATCACGCCGACAAAGTGGTTAAATAATATCATGAAAATATTTCTTTTAGGGTACCTCCTGTAACTAACCCACCCCGCTAAATGGTTGCCTTTGGATATGTGGTAAAATTCACGTCAGTAGTAGTATATATAAGCAAATTAAAAGGAAAACTATCACAGCTAAGTAGGCTTTACAACTTCGCGAACAACTTATAAAATGTACTGAGAAAAGTAAAAATTTTGTACAAATGCCATTGAAAATTTACTTATATAACGCTGTTAGTTGTGTAAAACAGGTAGTAAATATAAGTTCTTGAACTATGTAAAAATATACAAAAATAAAGTCATAACATCCTTAATAATAATAATTTCTAAATTAATAATGTTTACGCTCGAATAACGCATTGTAGTGGGCGGAGTCGATGGCAGTACCGGTTCGTATGGCGCATGCGCGCGATAGGAGTCTATTTTGTGTTAATGCAGAAAGTATTTTCGACGTTGTGTAATCTAAAGTCAACCAACTTATAAAATGTACTTTGAAAAGTATTTTTTTTGTATATTGATGTATGGGAACAGCAGTTTTCGGACGGCAAAGATCATTTTGTTCCTTCGCTAGATCAATGTGCGGTGGTGTCTGGTTATACGGATCCTCTGTGCGTGAGTCAGACTCGCACTTGGCTGATTTTTTATTACACAGTTGGATAATGCTACAAAGCTCTTCCCCTTAGTTTTCCACTTTTCTCGGAATGTTGACTTTTCCTTATTTGAAATATGTATAGGTATAGGTACTTAGGTAAATGTTTATTAATTTCAATAAATTAAAACAACTATAAAGTTGTTCAATTTTAGCTTAAGCACCTAGTAAATATTATGAGAGAAATACCTAGATATCCAGTTTGTAGCTTGGTACAAAATATAAACGGCAAGTTTAGGTCTAACCCAATAAAATAATCTACCATCTCCCAAGGCAGTACTTAAAACATAATGTACTAATTTGTTTCCATTTCAGCAAACAATAACACTGAAAACAACAAATTCTCTAGTTTTATACCAACCACCCACCCACATTCAGCTGAAAGTTTGTCCAATAAAGTAATGGGAGAAGCATTTCAATCTATTATGGACTTTTTATGTGAAAAAGGCCTCTGAATCAGTAAACAGGCATTTGCTCAGCTCGTGGGGTATTACAAAGAGTTGGGGATATGGAACAGCTGTTGCGTGGTCCGTGACGCCAGATGTCACTGCCATCGATAATAATAAAAACACTGTTTCACGATGATTTACAATTTAACTTTCATACGTAACATGCTTAGATGCGTACCTCCATTTACTTTATGCATGTTAAGTTTTTGAGTTAAGTTTAAATCTTTTATGATTTGGTTGTTAAAAAACAAGGATGCTCTTTATTCGAACTTTAAATAAATTTTAATATTCTCGAATTCTTAAACTGAATTCTTATCTAACCTAACAAACATAATAATAGACTTGACTTGACTTTTTCGTGCAATCTGAGTGAATTCGCAAAAGTTTTGTTGAATTATGTTAGTTATATTTAAATATTAATATTCTGTGTTATGTCTGATTTTATATGTAGATATATTTTTAAGTATATATATATATATATTATTTTCAATTCATTTGGTGTGTGTTTGCAAACCACTATTGTATTGGGGTTATCCTGTAAAGATAGTGTGTGTAAGATAAATAATAAAATAAATAACTCGACAATTGATAAAAAATATAAAGCTAACTATGGTTAGTTAGTGTTATCATTTTATATTAAACTAGCACTTCCCCCGTGACTTCGTTCGCGTGATCCGTTTTTTATTATTTATATATTATAGTCTTTATTGTACATCATAAAAAAATTAATTTTCAAGCAAAGTGTACAATGGGCGGTCTTTGGATGGACTGAACGATAGGAGAAGAATTAAGGGCTGTCAGTGTACAATAGATCATAAATAATATAACTTACTTATACATAATAACATAAAATACATATATACTATACTACATATCTAATATACTAATAAATATTGAATATATGACAGAGAAAGGAAAAGACTTAAAATTATAGTGAAAGCTAATGGGAGAAGCATTTCATTCGCTTATGGACTTTTTATGTGAAAAACGCCTCTGAATCAGTAAACCTACCGACCTACTGATAAATTTAGTAATCGACTCTTGACTTTTTTATTTTCATCCCCTTAAAGGATGAATTTCCAAAACACCTCTTTTTTAAAATTAAACATCTCCTAAATCGTCTTTTAAGAGTAGTTTTGAAAAACTAATAACGAAAACCTTTACTTAGTAAATATTAATATTTTGTTGGGCTATTCAATTTGAAACTTGGCATAAATACGCCAACTAATACTTGGCTAAGTAAACTTATATATTTGAAATAGTATGTACTTATATTTTAGTTTGAAATATATAAGCCCAACAAATTTCCAGCTTTTCACCTCCTTAGGTAGAATTGCCAAAAACCAATAAATGTATGAATTATTTTTATCAATCAAGGGCGTAAATGTAAAAAATCACGTGTCCAATTTACAAACTGTAGAAATTTCATACAAACTTTCAATTCCCCCTTTCTTAGTGCACACTAATGTCACTAGAGGAACCTCCCTGCAAAATTTCAACTTTATTCGTCAAGTGGTTTTCGATATTTCGTGATGAGTGAGTGACGTATCGGTTTTATATTTATAGATTAAATATGAAGACCCATATTACTAGCCAGAACATCCGTCAGATCAAGGTTGTAACATGCGATAACATTATGTAGGCATTTAAAAGTTAATCCTAAGCAAAAATATACAAAAATATAAACCACTTTGATAAAACAACGTAGGTACCTAATAATTCCATGCAAAACTGTACTGCCAGTTTTACAAAGGCATTAATAAACTGTACTAAAAGTGAATTTAGGGAATTGTTCATCAAAATTAAGTTCGAAATCAAATTTCGTTCAGTTTACGATGAAAACCAACCTGCAACCTTCCAGAGAATGCACTCTATCAACGAGCCTGAAATTGAAAATAGGTCAGCAGTACTTTTTTGTGTAGTCAATTCAGTATGTATACCAGTTATCTGGTATTCTGTTTCATCAACAACAGGTTTTTTTTCCGAAATATTGGTTAATAAATAATGTACTGGTTGTACTGGGGTATGATTGAAAAGTGATGAGGAAGAAAATATCATGATTTTACAAAAGCATTGCAACGACGATAAAAATAAACAGGTCACCACAGAAAACCACTGAGGACTCTTTCTAGGTGCCTTTTAGTCTACCTATTGACTTTCAAGCTTAGTGCTTCGAAAACTACTTGCTGATTCGTGCTTCAAAAACAATTCAAGCAAATACCTAAAAGATACATGAACTATCAGTTTATTTTTAATTTTCAAGAATTTCTGTGCACGTTTTAAAAACAAAACTATATTACCAGTGATACAATTATAATATCATTTCGTAAATTGTTTCAGCAATGAAAACTTAATTCGTATAACAAACAACAGCATTTGAGAAGTTACTAAACGGAATTTCACATGTTTGCCTGTCAAAGCGTTCGTAGCATTGAACATTATTAATGACAGTGCAGGGGAACACGTCAAAACGCTACAAGTTCAAATGTCACTCTATTTTGGATACGGGAAATAATGCCGAAATGCTTCGAATGTACGAAATTGTGTGTTCCTACTAAGACCAAAATATAACACGAGTTAGAAATTTGACAGAAAACGTCATGTTGTTCATGGCTTGTGATGGATTTAACATATCTAAAATATTCAAGGCTATGTTTTTGGAACAAAAATTAAAGATTAACTGTAAAAATATTCAATAGCATATTAGTTAATTTTCATCAGCGAATCTCTTGAAACTATAAACAAAAAGAAATGATTATAGACGCGTCAAAAATTAAACGTTATTCATTTTTGATACGTCTTTAATTTCTTTACAAAACGTACATATTATTTATTATGTGCCTCAAAAGAAAGGTACACAAAATAGGTTTCATATTTCTACTGAATGGTAATAAGAAAGTCCTTTTTTATGTTTCTTGACAAAATAAACGGATAAATAATAATAAATAATAATATCATTATATACTACCTATTTCATAGAACTTCCTGATTCATATTTAGTAAGGATCCTTCCAAGAAAAATATCCGTTTTCAACATTTTTTTATACCTACTTACAATGTAGCTTTTTGTAGGACATCAAAATAATAAAAAATATCTTTTTTTCTTATAAATAGATATCTACGAAATAAAATGAAAACTAGCGAAACGCCGCAGATTTGAGAAATTTATGAACAGAAAGAAAAGAAAAGTATTTATTGACACAGAAACTGATATGCCTATAAATTATGAGCTATTACTAAATCTTCATTATTAGGTTTTATTATTAGGTCAAATTAAAGACAAATTCATATTTTTATCTTGATGACGTTATTTTTTATCTTTTTAATACCATTAGATACCGCCTTACTTGCCTTGCCTGAGGCGGTTCTGAAATGAGTTTATTCTGACACTGTAGCCAACCAATTTTGTCCATCATCATTCAGGTTATCCTACAGATTCACTCGCTATCTTTCCTTTAACATCAAAACTCCATATCTGTAAAGCAATTTGACGCCAGGTGTGATACCCAAGCTGATGGTGTTGGCCACCAACATTTGTAAGCCTAAGTCTTAAAGGCTTGGTACATACAAGGAGCTTTGTCTTGCCCGAAGGAAAACATGATACCTTCAGATGTACATACACATGTCCACGCATAATATCTGAATATCCCGAGATAGTGTTATTGTTGGTCTGCGTTAGATATTGGAAGGAATATATTTCTTAGGAGCTGATAAACTAATCTGTTTGAATTACACGACAATGAAAGGATCAGTTGTACAAATGGATAATAAACTGTTTTATGCAATTTTGTTTGCAGCTAAACCTGCTTTATTGCAACTTAGAAGTGAGTAGTAAAAATAAAAATAAATCCAACTATAGCAGGAGAGCTAGAACAAAATAGCTAGAGCTGGTGAGCTAGAGCAATATAGCTGGAGCTGGGTTACTCGAGCTGGGGACCTAGAGCAATATAGCTAGAGCTGGGCAATTACAGCAATATAACACGAGCTGGAGAGCTAGAGCTATATAGATAGTGTTAGTAAGCTAGAACTGGGGAGCTAGAGCAATATAGCTTGAGCTGGGGCATTAGATCAATATAGCTAGAGCTGGAGAGCTGGATCAATATAGCTGGAGCTGGAGAGCTAGAGCAATATAGCTGGAGCTGGGGAGCTAGAGCAATATAGAAAGAGCTGGGGAGCTAGAGCAATAAAGCTAGAGCTAGGTACCTAGAGCGTTATAGCTAGAGCTGGATAGCTGGAGCTATCATATTTTTATATTATAATCCATGCAAATTATACAGGTACTTTAGACAAGCTTTCAGTCAATCAGTTCATTAATTAGATATCCGCTGTACTACATGATATTTTTAGGTATCAGCATTTGCGAGCGTCTTTACCCACGTTAACGTTGTCAATTTTAATATCCTCGAGAATATACTACCGAGATACAAAGTACAAAATATTATCCTAATCCAGGTGCTGTGTGGATTGTAAGATTCATCCTTTTAAATATTTTTTTTGGCGCTTGTGTTAAGTTCAACTGTACAAGATTCTACAAGTTTGCTTTCATTCGTCGAATTTACAAAGTAGTTATTTCATCTTGTTCATACTCTTTCGATTATCTTCAAAACGTGATATTCTTCGCAATTCATTGAATTTCCAGTTATGAAGTTCAGCGATAAGATTAAAAAATAATATTGCCTTTCACGAATAGCCTGATACTTCAATTTCATTGGACCTTTCGGTGTTTTATTATTATAATTATATTTAAAATTGTTGAACGATAAATTGAATTTGGTTACCAAGCGCTTATGTTACAATTTAGTTACATAAGCGCTTGTTTGATTTTGTTTGTTCGGTTATGTTTTGGAAAATTGTATCTTTCTTATAATCATTGTTTAGATTCATGTAGTAATACTAGAAATATGAGTAATATAAGTAAATTATATAGTCATTGTTTATATAATTTACTTATATTACTCATATTTCTACTATGGTAATAATTTATAACATATTATAAAAGTTCATTTACTTACTATTTATTCATTTATTCATTCTTAAACTTATAAATTACTTTACTAAATATTTGTAATTATATAAAAAAATAAGATGAGAGCAGTGGTTCGACTTAAAAGTTGTAGGCCGTGGGTTCGAAACCATGCAGGCGCTTTACTTTGTGTAAATTATTGCATCACCACTGCTCTCAAAAACGTTGAAGGAAAACAGCGTGGGGCAACCGACATGTTCTAGAACAAATAATTGAAGACAGGTGACATCCACCAACCCGTACTGGAACCGCATGGTGGGTTACGGCCCATCCCCTCTCACAGAGAGTATGCTTGTGTCCCAGCAGTGGGAACATTAATAGGCTGAAGATGATGATGATGATGGTAACGGTGATGATGATGTAGTTGTCATCCCAATGGTCACTTATTTAATAAGTATTAACAGCTATAAGACAAAGAGGTCATCCTATTCACTAACCTCTGAGGTGTAGCTAATTTGGCCTATTGTTATCCTGAACAATAACAGTAGCAATTTGATGTAAAAATAAGTTGTAGATACTTATTTTAAAAACAAAGAACGATGCCATTGTCTGAGAATTTACAGTTATTTTGTCGTTACTCTGTTTATTTTCTAGTATAAGTACCTACATTCTACATTTACGTACAGCTAAGAGATATATTAATATCTCTTGTAAATGACTTTCGGGACCTTTGAGAATCGATTTCTTTTTAAACTTTCACACAGCATTTTTACCATCACAATAAGCATAAAGCCTGAAGTTATGAAATGTATGGCAAATGTGAACTACATCAAAATGATATAATATTTCATCAATGCCTTTATGCGTAGCCTACGAAATTACTGTAAAAACGGGTTTTCCCTGGTAGGCAAAGGTAATTAGAGAATTACATTTGTTTTCCTAAGCTAGATTGATGGGAAATCATGACGATTTGGCGAAAAGATAAACTATAGAAATATACTATTGAAATAATATGTAGACCCCTTATCAAGTAGGTTCAAAAATTCACTGTTAACAGACAGCAATTCCCAACAACCCAACCCACTTTATGCCCATAAAAAACAATAATGACTTATTAGGATAATCCATTATCAACTATTATTGCTCGTAAAAAATCTATCATCCAAATCATCAATCCATTTCAAAATGAATGTTCCCCTCATTCGATCGTTTCCCGGGTCTCATTATAACTCACGCAATGAAGTTGCTAAGCAAAAGTGTCATGGCAGCATGTGTATACTTACAATATTAGTTTCAGCTAGTTTTATGGCTAAGTATGTACCATCGTGTGTTGGTTATATGAAAGTTATTACAGTTTCATCATTTTGTAAAGGTAGGTAGGTCACAGCTACGAGCATATTTTTGGGTAAAATCGTTTTCAGAATGGAATTATACGTCGGCTTAAAATGTTGATTAACCAAAATATCAATTATATTAATGAAAAAATATTTTTGCCATCACGTAAATATTTTCAGAGAACCATTAAATCAAAAAAATTAACCATTTTTTTTTAACAGGTGCTGCGTTGATGCTCTGTAGAGGCAAAAGTTGTAGTAGTTTTTTTTATCAAATACAGTGTATATGCCAAGATACACTGGCCTGGCAATAACACATTTGGGTTTATATTCAGATATGTACATTACACATGGCGTTGCTTTGTTAATAGTTTGAAATCCTATTTTTACTTCATGGCTGTGCTACTGCACTCTGTGAAATAACAATCAATTACTATTAAATTATTTTATTATTATTATTATTCTCTTAATTGGAGCATTCCCATTTTTCTTTACCTTAGTCTGTTGCTAGGTTTTGGCTTATCGTACTTCACTAAACTTTAGACAAAGTGAATATCTGTGATATACTAACAATCAAAAAGTCTTTCCCATTATCGTTATCTGATATAATGTCTCTTGTTTGTTTGTTCTCTTGTCTTTCATTAAAACCTTTAATTTAAGAAATGAAATAACCTAAAATAACCCTCTGGAGATCTATTCTGTGAACAGTTCAGCGTAAAAACTTATGTGAATTTATCTTGAAGTGAACGATGATTCCACCTTGATTAGATTGACAGCTTACTTCATGTTCACTTCACCTAAATTTGAGCCTTTAGACATTCTATCAGCTATGGCGATTGTCGAAATGCCAAAATTTAATTGATTGATCTCGTAACATTTCAATAGCTCTTGACATTCCCGTACATATTTAACTTGTTTTCAATCGCTATGGCGACGCTGTTGTTGACATACACCCAATTTCTGATTTCAGTATTTTAATTTGAGTATTTTTTCAATCTCTACTTTTAATCTGTCAAAATTTAACATTTTAGGTTTGAGACATCCCTAACTCTAAATATCCAATTTAGAAATCAGCCAATAATGCCACTTATCTAGAGCCTGTGTTGTCTAATTTCTGTGGCTGGTTAAAGCTAGATTACACATGAAATTCACATCAGTATTATTTCCTTTGATAAACAATCGACCATCGAAATAAGAATTCTTCTCGATTTATAGGCGGACTTCGGCGGAAATGTACGCAATTCGCCTATAAATCAAGTGACAAACACATTTTCTTGTTTTCCGGTTGTGGGTAAAGCCACACTCAGTAGAATGCCAACATAAAATCATTTAATCAACTTTATTCCACTACCTTGTCTATTATGTAACACATTGCATAAGAAATTCGTTCCGAAATATGAACATTTAGACACAAGATTATAAAACAAAAATTAAAAAAAACTAAACTACATAATAAAAGTTACAAAATGACTTTTGTATGGAGAACAGTTACGAAATAACTTTTGATAAGCGCGCGTTGTTTGTGTGTTTATAGGTCTGTGGTTTTTAGTCTGAGCGTTTCTAATAAATTGTAGTTGGAACTTATTTGCATTTAATTAAGTAAGCTCATCAGGTAGTGGAAAAAGAACTGTTCGTGTCTCGCATAAAAAGGCTTTATTTTAACACTCGCATGTAGCTTTCGATCACTCGTGTTAGTCTTGACTTTTTATGCTCGACACGAAATGCACTATTTTGGGAACCTCTAAGATATGATTTGGTATGTGTATTTACTTTTGGCGTTACTGATGAATCTACTTATTTTTATAAAAACTTTTTCTGTGAAAGAAGAATATTGGAAACGTAAAATTTATCATGTCCTATTTTTCAATAACTATTTTAAATAATATGAATGCTTTTTCTTAAAGTACACAATAGTTTTGAAAAGCTTTATCAGTAGCTGACCAAAAAATGCCTTCACTCAAGTAAATTCAGTATAAGTATTTTCAAAAGGAAACAGAAGTAATGAAACTTTCAAGGCGCTTCTGAAACTTAGGTATAACAATAAGATGGAGGCGAAAATAGAAAAACATGTTATAAGTAATTTATATGTTTGTTTACCAGAGCGTCGTGTGGTGGTTTATTTGTGAAAGGTTCACATTTATTACTTCTCCTACTACTAGGGACTACATAACTACGTAAGCACGTGATAAATTTAGTTATTTTTGTAGGTATTTTTTTGATGTGGGAGGTGCTCTGCCTATACCTCGGGCAATACATGTGGGATTGTAAGGCAAAATAAACGAAACTGTTTATTTATGGCACACACAAAAATCACTCAACGTTACCCCGTACGTCCACAGAATCCATATCCCACAGATAACTATATACCTCTCTTTCTTCCAACCGCTGCGTTTCGTTTTAACAATTATAAGCTGTGTTCACACTTTAACTTATTACAATATTTTTATCCCACATACATGCATGATTTGTTATGTTATGTATATTTTTGAAAATACATATTTCTATTTATAAAGGCCTCATATGACGGCTTAATGAGCACGGGTGAAACTTGGTTTTTGATAGCTAAGACCATGAATGTTCTTAAAGAATTTTTGGTAATTATTATTAGACAATCATTCTTTGTAAGGCTTATTTTATTCCTTACCTGGGTTTATTGAGATAGGCTCTTATGTTATAAGATGTACGAGTACCTATCTATAACTACAGTTCGAACATTATCATAAAATTGATAATGCTCAAAAATGTAAACATTTACTTTCCACCTAAAAGCCAAATTAATTCATTAGATAGGATACCAGTTTCGTCTACAAACATTGCAATACTATTTTCGGCTCCAATCAACTCTTGCCACGTTGCTTCTGAGTTCTGATAAGATGCAAGGCTCTTGAAGACCAAATACCTCCTCACGTTGAAGCGCTTTGCATACCAAGCCACATCTAGTGCAGCGTAATAACCGGGTCTTACAACAATTAATTTAATCAATTTGATTGCTTTGCTCGGAAACAGCTCGTCACGTTTGTATTTTGGCTGTGGAACATTGGAGCTATTAAGTTGTAAGAGTCTTCGTTGCTCTCTCAAAGTGAGTGTGAAATAATTTAGCAGTTTATTGTGTTCGTCTTTTTAAGACTTTATTAGAGATGTTATTTTTATTTGCTTGTAACCGCTTTCTTAAAATATTTTGCCGCGTATGTTATGTCTTCGTTTATATATCACTGTCAAATGACGGAATTCATACAATACTACGTTGTTGTACAACTAAAGTATCTAAATTGTGGCAAACCACAATTTTAGACACAATATACAAAGATAGTTTATTAATATCAGATTTTAATAATTGTTCTTTTTTATTTTTTATTTTGTACTCCTACCACTGTTGTGTCCTTTTTAACCCAAAGGTTGACTGGTAGAGAATGCCTTGCTGCATAAGTCCGCCTATGTATCACCATTGTACATGAAGTTTAAATAAATAAATAACCTTTGTCCCATGTATTAGAATTCAAAGAAACCCTTCAAATGCTATGCGTACAACGCATCTGTGCAACCCGGTCACATTGCATAGAGAGTGGCATTAACATACGGTCGGCATACAAAATGCAATGTGGAATGATGTTTTGCTATTGCACAGCCTTATTTTCGGATTATCCTTTCACGTATCATACCAACATGGCTCTAACAGCATAGACTCATCAAAATTAAGAAGTTGCTGCCGTGAGAAGAGTCTCATGCGTTACCAAGAGATGGTGTCTTTCAAAGTGTGCTATTCGGCACTAAGTTCGCCTGACTTTACGCCAGATTTCTACTTATGCAAAATGGATCAATCTTAAACATCTCAAATCAGCGCACACAACGAGGACAGCTCATGCCTTGACCATTATTTAATCGTGACAGCAAGAGTAGTCAAGATCATGACAACGGCATGTGCGTTAGGCGAACTTTTAAAAATGACACAATTTCGACAGGTTATTTGAATTAAAAACTTTCTCTCATTCTTTACAGGGAACCGCACGATAATGATAAAGTGAAATACACATAAAAACTTCAAGAATCCCATTTTTATTGCCCTCAAAGCCACTGAGCCCACTTTTATCAAATAGAAAAGCTTTGACTAAATGCAAACTTCAGCTGTGGCGAAGAAGAGAGCGCTCTTAAAACTCGAAAGTTTATATTACAACTTAACCTTCCCGACCTGTATAAAGGTTTCAAAACTTATCCAATAAGACCCTACAACTTGGTACCCGCCTTATACTTTCCTAGTTTTATTTAAGAAATGGTTAGAAAATCGACGGTTAGCTATTTTAGGACCATCGGATATCCAATAGAAACTATAAAATTTTATGTGAATTTTTTTATTAGGTTTTAGTAACGTTGCACGGAATGGAAAAGTCTAGTCGTTTCGTTTAGTAGTTTTGAAAGCTTAGACTAGGTAGAGGTACTCTCTCTTTTATTAGCAATAAAATGTATTTATTTTGTATTGTAATAGTCTTTATTATATTTCCACTTTGAAAATAAAGCGCAAAATTCCACTTTAATAAAAACTGAAACCAAATCGAGCGTACTAAATAAAAGATTTAATATCCACCAACGTAAATGTTTTAAAATTGGATATAATTTATTACGTCCGCGCTTTCGACCATAGTCGACGCCATTTTTGCGCGGAATTTTAATGCATGATTAATGGTTAAGACCCCGATGTGAACAGCCAAAAAAATTTTTTCTGTAGTTCTATTTTTTGGGTACTAGGTCGTTGGAAAGCCACGCTTTCTTGCCCAGCTTTGACGAACGCCTAATCCTAGCACTGGACGAGACCCAGTCTGGTGATTTACAGAGTAATTGGCTTGAATAGTTATTCATATCGTTAATTTGTTAATTAAAACAAGTGAAAATCAGAAAACTCCAATGCTTTTAAACAACGAACATATCTTCCTAAAAAAAGAAAACCATGTGTGAAAACAAAGTGGAACACGTTCCGTCCTAAAAAAATATCCCGCGACTGTACGAAGTATATGCAGATGAGTAGATCCCTCACAAATTACTTAATTAATCGTGAGAGGGCTATGTCCACGAAGCTTTCAAGTGCCAAGAAGTTCCTAACAAAGAACGCAGCTCGCAATGAAATACGACTTTTAGTTGTCAGTTCAGGCTGTTGGAAAAAAACTTCATTCTGTATCTAAATTCTCGTTTTCTAATTTCAAATAGAGAACGAAGTTTACTAGTGTCAATG
This sequence comes from Orthosia gracilis, assembly GCA_947562075.1. Lineage (NCBI taxonomy): Eukaryota > Metazoa > Arthropoda > Insecta > Lepidoptera > Noctuidae > Orthosia > Orthosia gracilis. The sequence goes on from OX387266.1 coordinate 35,865,749, forward strand.
ACGCCTCTGAATGAGTGAATCATCAATCAATGAAATCAATCAGTGTGGGTTGCCCCACCTGACCCACCACCGGGTTTAAAAAAAAAATGAACCAATCTGCATAGCCTTTTCCGAACTATATTGGGGTTGGCTTCCAGTCTTACCGGATTCAGCTGAGTTCCAGTGTTTTACGTGGAGCGACTGCCTATCTGACCTCCACAACCCAGTAACTGGGTAACACGGTACCCCTTGGCAAGACTGGTGTCAGATCTCAAGCTTCTGACTACCCGTAACGACTGTCAAAGATTTTCAAATGACAGCCGGGACCAACGGCTTAACGTGCTTTCCGAGGCATGTAGGATACTCGGTATGTTGAAAATCGTCACCCATCCACGGACCGAGCTCGTCAAGCGTTGCTTAATTTGAAGATCGACCAGTGCGGCTGTTATGAATTGGCCACGAGCTGCTCCTAAAAAAAAAAAAATAAACAAGGAAAATACCTCTTTATGATGAGGTTTTGAGAGTGGTAGTCAATAATTAGTGTGCTCCTGGGTTTTCTAGATTGGTACACTGATTGGGACTAATTCATGCCTTAATTGGACCAACTGTCAGAAGACAGTCGCCTCTTTTGAAGATAATGGTGCATCGTCTAAGGCCGAGTTGGCTTTAAGTGGACGTAATATTTGTTACTAACTAATTACAGAAACAGTCTTCATTCAGGCGGTTTATTCCCAACGATTTAAATAAAATTTACAGAATATTTTGATACCGGCTTCCATCTGAGTACACTCAGATGCAATGACCTAGTTACTATGTAAACACTCCTTGCCTGGTTACGATTGTCAAAGATTTACCAATGGCATTCTGGACAAATTGGCTCAACGTCTTTTGCCGAGTTATCGAGGGGTTTCAGCAGTCTCAGTATGAAATAAATAGTCCCACCACCCGTCCACGGACCGACTGTAGGTCTAGCTTTACCGGTGATGAACAGACGTAACATAGCCACGAGCCCCAAGTGCAACGCACTATGTATGCACTATTAGGCATAAGCTTACTGTGTTGCGGTTGTAAACTTCATGCCCAAGAACGTCATAATATTACCATTAGATACTATAGAACTTTATGAGCCTTAAAGCGATAAGAAACGTACAGGTAGGTTATAAGAAAACCGTCACAATGTCAAAGTAGAAACCTATATTTTCATGTTATGTAGATCATCTTCTTTCATGCCGCTCTTCAATGGACGTAGAGTTGTGGACCTCATAACTCTCTACTTACAGATTTTTAGCTTTGTAGTGCTACTGACTGCGCAGGATACCGTCGTTCACCACTAGTGGAGGTGGAGGTGACTAGCTTCTGCCTGCGGCTTCGCCCGAAAAAAGTGCTTAATCATTCCAAGGGAACCCATTACCAGTATAAAAACTACCCTATGTCCTTGCCGAGGTCCGTAACTATCTCCATACCAAATTTCACCTAAAGCGGTTAGTTTCGCATTTATGATAATGGTATGGATCAGATCATCTTCTTTCATGCCGCTCTTCAATGGACGTAGAGTTGTGGACCTCATAACTCTCTACTTACAGATTTTTAGCTTTGTAGTGCTACTGACTGCGCAGGATACCGTCGTTCACCACTAGTGGAGGTGGAGGTGACTAGCTTCTGCCTGCGGCTTCGCCCGAAAAAAGTGCTTAATCATTCCAAGGGAACCCATTACCAGTATAAAAACTACCCTATGTCCTTGCCGAGGTCCGTAACTATCTCCATACCAAATTTCACCTAAAGCGGTTAGTTTCGCATTTATGATAATGGTATGGATATGGATGGCCCGGAAAAATAAAAACAAATGAAAACTAACACTCTGTGTCAACAGTGATTAACCCGTTGAACGTCTAATTACAGACACAATACAAAAACAATAGCTCACGTTCACATGTTGTACAAACGACGCGTCACATGTAAGAACCGAAATGCGGATGTATGGCTAACAAGATGAGGAAAAGAGTTTTTTTCTTATTATCGATAGGCTTGCGCTTGACCACTATCTAACCTGATGGTAAGCGATGATGTGGTCGACGATGAAGCACGCTTGCCTAGAATAGATTTTTTACTTATTCACTCTTGACTTAAAGACACCCAGGTTATAGCTATCAGGATAATAAAGACTCCGGCAGGGAATTCCACTCCTTAGCTGTACGTATAATAAAAGTATTCCCAAATCGTTTAGTGCGTATGGGTGGGATTTTCACCATGAACCGAAGACGCATCGCCGTACGTCTTGTAGTCCGATGATAGAACGAGCTTTTAGGAATTAGTTTATGCAATTCCAGTTCACTTTAATAACCCAAAAAGCTAATAATAATTTACTTATTAAAATATTGAGTGTTCCTGAAAAATTTTCAGTAGAGAAAACATCCTTACAAAGCGTTTCTCACAAACTTTCCAATTTTATCTTGAGAATCTACATACTTAGTCTGCATTCTGACCCGCAATGGTTTCTTACATCTCAAAAAAATAAGAACTCTTGCCAAATTCGTAAACAAGTTTCATGGGATGTATGGCAGATCATTTGGGCTCGTATCGATCCTGGTTCTGACGTCACAGGCGACGCCATGTCGCGCCGCAACGTCGCCGACGCACGCCGCCAGATAGGGGATGAATCCTTCGACCTCAATCCAGAACATTCATATTGGCAGAAGGCTGTTGTTTGCAAAGGTAATAATCGCGTAACTACAAGTTTTTATGTGGTTTTAAAAATGTTTGCTTTGTTATTTTTATTGGTGTTTCTATTATTAAGTCATTTATTTATGTACTTGACAAATCATGTACACGCACATATTAAACAGAAAAGAAGAAGGAACAGAAAAAAAAATCTTTTTTACAAAAAAATACTACCGACTTCCAAATAAGAAAACTACAAAGTGAAAATAACTTTATTATTTTTGGAAGTCGGTTTCTTTGGTAGGTACCATTTTTTGCGTTATGGACACCGACTTCCAAAAACAATAAAGTTATTTTTCACTTTCTAGTTTTCTTATTTGGAAGCCGGTAGTATATTTTTGTAAAAAGCTTTTTTTATTTTTAGTTGTACCTACCTAATAGGCAAGAAGTTAAGTAAGGTACCTATAATGCCAGAATAGATTACCCGAATATCATGAAACTAAACATAACCGGTGAGCTGTACACATCTGCGTACCTCTTTAGAGCGTACTGGCGTGATGTTATGTTATGAAATGGTATAAACAATAAACATACATACGATTGCAGCAATCCCGAGAGATTTGCCGTTATTTATTGAATAGTTCTGTAGTATATCTCCGAAGTTATCATCAGATCTTCAACAAAATAAAATGGGACCAATTTCGAAACATACTCTTCCAAACAAAAAAAGAATTTTCAAAATCGGTTCACATTTGACGGAGATATCAGTGAAAATACATTAAAAAAAAACATACATGAAGTCGAACATAGAACCTCTTCCTTTTTGGTAAGTCGGTTAAAAATAGGTACTTAAGTGATGTTTATTTCTAAAGAAATATCTTCCAGCATACTTCCGAAAGGAGAGTTGAAAATCAAGATATGTAGACACCGTGTATAGAGGGGTTTTTATTTAAAAAGAAAAACATATTAAACAATCAATAAAAAGTAGTAAACAATTTACCTGATAAATATATATCACTCACTACATGCTTATTAATAAAATAAATACTAAGCTAATTTGTATAAAACGCAAGTTCGGTCATGCATGGAGTACTGCTCTCACCTCTGGCATGGATCTGCCAAATACCAGCTTGATGCACTTGAGTCGATTGACAGGCGGGCCAAAAGGCTTATTGGCAACGATGCTCTGGTCGCGTCAAAGCTCAGCAGCAGAGCCTCGAACATCGACGCGGAGTTGCTAGCTTGTCGGTTTTTTATCGGTTACATTTCGGGGAGTGTGCTACGAAACTGTACAATTTGATTCCGCCTGGTCCTTGCCATCATCAGACTACAAGACGTATGGCCTTGCGCCATCGGTACATGATAGACATCCCTCCCATACGCACAAAGCGTTTTGCTAATACTTTCATTGTGCGCACAGCTAAGGAGAGGAAATCCCTTCCGGAGTCTTTGTTCCCTGATAGCTACAACCTTGAGGTCTTTAAGTCAAGAGTGAATAAGTTTCTTCTAGGCAAGCGTGCTTCACCGTAGACCACATCATCGCTTAACATCAGGCGGGATAGTGGTCAAACGCGAGCGTACAGATTATAAAAAAAATAAAAACATTACCGCCTCGTTGGTCTAGTAAGTTTTCAATTACTACTGTTAAGCGTTAGGTCCTAGGTCCCAAACTAATGTAAAGAATTATAGAAGTGTAACACTGAGTAAAATTACAGCTTACAGAGGTTTTGGTGATAGCTTTATTTACTTTCATTAAATAAAGAAAAAATTGGAGGGTGAAGGGATGTTGACAACGTGAAGAAAAGACAAGAATCTGTCTCGTGAAGCACAAACAATATATGATTACATAAAAATAACACAAATAAAAAAATGTTTGTTCGTTCTTACAAAATGAATTAATTAATATAGATAATATTAAAAAAAATAGATTGACTTATTAATAGATTCTAGTGTATCTATCTCACTCGCACGTTCGCTTTGTCATCTTCCACACAGCCATACATAATCTCGTGCGCACCACGTCATTATTACGAGAGCCATTGGCGAGAGTAGACGTGTTGAAGTGTGGTCATTTAGTGCGTGTACGAACTTGTGAATTGCCCTATGAAACAGGTCACATGCCCCCCGGGTACTGCAAATGGTCCTAGGTTTGATTCAATAGTTGGGTTAACTGCTATTGATTGCTTTTGTCTGGAATTCTCATTAGGAGTCCGGGTTCTGCATACCTGCCTGGTTGATAATCAGGCAGCCCTAATGCATCTTACTAATATTATAAGTGTGAAAGTTGGGATGGATATGTGTGTGGAAGTATAGATGTATGTTTGTTACTCAATCACGCCAAAAAGGATGAAAGGATCTGGATGAAATTTGGCACTGATTTAGATTATAGTCTGGAATAGCACATAAACTACTTTTCATCCTGGTAAAAAATATAATAAAAATAATAATTTATCTTATTTATTTATTTAATAACAATTGCTTGCTGTACTAATAGTTTGTAACAAAGCGTACAGCACTACAACACTTATAAACTAAAGAATTTCATACAAACATTTAACATAGATTTATCCTTATACATAAATATGTCAACGCCAGGGTGCCTGAGAAATTAGGGCGTTCAGCAGATTGAGTGCCTGGGTTGTATCGCGCTGTCAAGGTACGCGAGGGAGGAGCCGCGAACAGGCACCGCGGGGCACAGGCGCCCGACATCTCTCCCGACCCGTACTCGGTCTGGAGCAAACAGTGAACAGCGAGCCTGCGTGGACGAGTCAAATAATGTTCCCATGGGATAAGAAACCACTTTTCACGCGGGCAAAGCTGCTGGCAGCACCTAGTGGGACATAAACATAAATAATTCGCGAAATATGGGTGTACCATACACATCTGCCTAACCCTTTATGGAATACAGGCGTGGCTTTAGTTATATATTTTAGGTTTGAACAGGTCTTCATAAATATTTTAGATAGAGGAAAACTTAAACATCAGAACTTTAGTATCTTTTATTTCTAGGAAGCCCAAATTGGAAATAAACAAAACTTAATTTCTAACAATAATTTAGTTAGTTAGGTCCAGTGTTATTTTATACAAAATATTCTAGAAGTTATTACCATGAACTGAAATAACCTCTAGGGAATACGTCGACGAGTCGCTAGATTTATTCGATGTTCGCAGACAATTTATAGCGATTAATTAGATAGATTAAAAGGACGGGGTAAATGTGATCACATAATACGCTCTGAATTACAGAATTATCCACTAGCTCGAAAATACAACAGCATTAATATAAAACTGGACGAAAAGCGAAACTAAACTTCTGTAGGTAAGGAAAGCGGGACTGTTTTTATTGCACAATAAAACCTCCTTCCAGAAAGGTAACGTTAACTTCCAATTGACAGACGAACCTCAAAAGTTGGAATCTTTTGTCAACTGTACCTTTATAAATAACGTCAAAACGTGAGGATAGTCAGCAAATCAAACTGTCAAACTGTCTCGTGAGTATTCTCGGTTGTCGGACCTTGAATATACGAACTATCCCTGGTTCCCTGCTCCAGTGACCTCGGTGACTTTCACTATGACGTCACAGGTTAGCCGCCAGAATGTCGCGACTAGTAGACGCCAGACTAACACCTATAAAATGTTCGATCGCGCATTCTCTGGAAGTTTCAGAATTCATCTTAATGTCTTACTTTAATCTTGAAATCCAGATATCTTATTTGTTGAAAAGAATCATCTTTTCAGAAGAATGTTAATAGCGAGAAGATAGCACTTGGTAAAAAAACAATCATCACCTTGTATTTGATAGATAGGGGAACACCTTAAGGTTATCAAGTTTATATAAAGGACATTACGTTATACGTGTTTCGATATCAAGGATATTTCACTAGATAAAAACATGTCAGTCTATGGTTAGGATCAGTGTCACAAAAATAAGGACTCACTCTTGATCTATTTTATCGGAACATACAAATATTCGGACCGATACATACGTTGGTACCTACCTATCTATATCTTCCTACATCTTAACATCTTTCTAATTAATTTTTATTACGCAAATAATTAAGGTAATAAAGTAATAAGTAAAGATTTTGATCCAATTATTATTATTTATCCTCATGGAATCAGAAGGACACAAAATATTATGTACTAGCTGTGCCCGCGACTTCGTTCGCGTGGTTGTCGAGAGCAAAACAACGTCGTTTAGATAAGAGTATATCACCTTTTTGATGATTTAGATAAGAGTCCTGACTTTGGTATAGTTGATTACGTTAATGCTTCTCTATATACTATGTTAGCGGTGGAATTACCCGGAGCATATACAAAAAGGTTGTTTGGGTTGCTAACACGTGATAGAGAAACATAGAGTTGGCCGTGTGTAAAACAATCAAAAGTAAGGTCTACACCCGCAACGGATAACGTCTGGCCTTGGGCTTTATTAATAGTCATAGCGTAACAGAGGCTTACAGGAAATTGCACACGTTTGAAAGTAAACGGAAAATTATTGGGGATAATGGGTATCCTGGGAATGAAAACAACATCACCGGAGCCGCAACCTGTTAAGATTTCGGCTTCGATGACATTTCGTTGGAGATTTGTTACTCTCAACCGAGTTCCATTGCATAGTTTTGGTGGGCTTAAATTTCTGAGTAGAATGATTGGTACTCCGACTTTTAAATAAATTTTGTGTGCTGGAAGACCTGGTGTATTTAGAGAGTCTAAAAACTCTACTGGATAGTGGGTGGCATCTCCTTCTTCTAAAACCGTGTTAATAGATAAATATTCCCTACTTTCTCCAGAAACATGTACCAATATTTGAGAATTTATTGCTGCTGCTTGGTCGTTGCGAGGTGCCAAAATAGCTCGTTGGCATAGCCAAGCAGCGTCATGGTTCGAGATCTCTGATGGATCTCCGTATACAGAGGAAATGAGTTCCTGCTGTGAGGCAACAGAAGAACACAGGCTTTCGACTAAAGTTACTTTACCTCCTTCTTGAGTCGGGTATGTGCCGTTACCAATTTGAAGTAGTAAATTTGAGAAAACCTGCGCGTTTGCGTCACCTCCCAAATATGCTCGCATATTAAAGCTCAAATTAGTTAATATGACACTACGCCATAAAATAGAGCTCTTTAAACAGGCACCTATTTCATCGGCCCTCGTTCCTCTGGGTATTATAGGGAGTGTCTGCCTGAAGTCTCCACAGAATAGCACCGTTAAGCCTCCCATCGGTCGGTCATTTTGTCTTATATCTCGCAACGTTCTATCTACAGCTTCCACAGCTTTACGATTTGCCATCGTACACTCGTCCCAAACGATAAGGGCGCAATCGCGTAAAACCCTTGCTTTATCACTATTGCGAGACACGTTGCAAACAGGGTTTTCTGTGCGGTCCAAGTCGATTGGTATTTTAAATGTTGTATGTGCAGTTTTTCCTCCTGGTAATAAAGTGGCAGCTATTCCTGAGGAAGCGACGGCAAGGGCAATTTTGTTTTGGCTCCTTATTTGAGCCAAGATAACTTTAGTGAGGAAAGTTTTACCTGTTCCACCAGGTGCATCTAAAAACAGCATTTCTCCTAATGAATGTTCTACACTACAGCATACTCTATCAAAGATTTGACGTTGTTCTGACGTCAAATTTGAACAGCCATTTCGCAATATTTCTGCTAACTCTTCGGGGTTGTAATTTATTTCAGATGTATACTCCCTATTAATTCGTTCCCCACCAACTGTCGGTGTCGGCAAGCCGTATTGACTGAGGGGGTTCCCTCCTATACTTGTAACTATATCTTGTATAGCCAGCAAAGCCCTATTATGGCAGCTTTCACGTACTTGGTCAGAAGTTTCACTATTTATATTTTGCTGTCTCAAAAAATCTTCGGCAAACGCGTCTTTATATTTTTGCCACAACTGCCCAGCGTCCGATAGGCCACAAAATGTCAACAAAATGGCAAATAAATGGCGCAAACGATGTGGACTATCACTGACGCATGCTTCGGCTAAAGCATCATCCCAATGCTGATCGCCATCTAATAAATGCCGTGCGCGGCAAGCAGCTTGAAATGTGGGATATTCTATATCGTCCACTTTGCGGAGCTCAGCAAAAGAAGTAGGTCCTCGCACTGTGTGAAGAAGAAGGCGTAAATAATAACACTCTGCATTATTTGGGTGCACCGTGTATACTCTTCCAATCACGTGTTCTTTAAAAATGCCGGACTCGCCTTCTACAGCAGTTCCACGTCTCCTGCGATTAAAAACACCTTGCTGCTTGTTATAAGTATAATAATGTGGCACTTCATTGTACAACAGAGACTTAGCGAAATTGTCTCTTTCGCAAAGGCGAAAGAATGCGAGCAAGGTGGTTTGTCTTGGGTTGTTCATTCTTTCTGCCACATTTTCTGGCTGAAAGTAAACTCGCTGCCCGCCTTCCAGGTGCACGTCAAGATGGATGACTGGCGGATACCTTTCATGAATAGGGAAACTCAAAATGCGCCAAACTGCCTCCGAAGAGCTTATGTATCGGCCAGATTGATACCTTGTCACTTCATCAAATTGGTTGTTATTTCTTAGTGCTATCATGGCTTGATCACTACCTTTATTAACATATTTACATATATATTTTATAGATTCGACGCTATTACAAATTTCAACATTAATGTGTGCTTGAAAAGCGTTTGACAAAACTGGAGAATACGGTACCACCCAACTATTATTTAGAATTATTTCTTGTCCACGGAATCTGACAGTAGCTGTGAAACCACCTTGTGACGGTGATCTTCGCCGGTATTGCGGATACCCATTTTCCCCAGCCATAGTTAGTTCTTTCAGTGCTCTGGGGTATTTTTTTGAGCATTGACCATCTTTCATGCACGGTGATTCCCTGTTTAAGAGGCCACATGGCCCGTGAACCATATGTGTTTTTACTATGTCATGCAAAATCGGATCTGCATTATAGTCCGGAAATTCTGCACTTATGACACTGTCTATAGCATCGGGACGAATTTTTTCTTCCAGCCACAGAAGAATGTGCGCGTGGGGTAAACCACGCTTTTGCCACTCGACGCTATACATAAAACAAAGAGTTGAACCGAAAACTTTCTCCTTTGTAAGTAGATTAATCAAGACTTTGAGTTTTAAATGAAAAATCCTAGCAATAATGTCATGTCTGTCGTATGACGCCTGTCCTGTGAGAAGTGCCTGGCAAATCTCCGTCCACTTTGGATTTGTTGTAAATGTTATAAAAAGGTCCGGCCGGCCGTATTTACGGACGTAACAAAAAGCATCTTGCGTTCGTTCGTGCATATACCGCGGACCGCCTGTGAAACTGGATGGCAAAATAACCAATCGACCCAATTTTTCGACGTTATTATCTGATTGCATGGCGTCCCGCAAGTGCACGTATTCTTCAGCGCGTAACCGTCGCTGGTTAGTGCGAATATACACTAAACGTTCAGTTTCTATTTTTGCGTACATGTCCACAATAAATTGGCTGAACAAACCACGAAATCGTTGCAAATATACGAAACTGTTTTGCCTTATTTGTAAAAGGTAGGAATAGTATTGTTGAGCAGATATTTTTTTTTGATAATTAGTGACTCTCGTAGTAGGGTTCACTTGGTACAGCCCAAAATTGTACCCATCTTCACCATGACAATAGATTAGTGGATATTGCAGGGCGTCGTAAGCTCGGTGGGTTTCCAAAATGCGTTGAAGGCGATCGTCGCGTGTACGCAACACGATATCACGTCTCTCACACTCCTGGTCGACTAAAACAACTGCAACTTCATCTGCGACGGGTGCATTGTGTCTTCCACGGTGTTCACCCACAGGACGTCTATCGGCACTTATAACAATTTTGAAATCATTGCTGCCTTGTGGAATTGACTCCAATGCAGCTTTGAATTCACGAACGTACTGGTTAACGCGATGCAGCAATTCTTGAAGTTGACCCAAAAGCTCAGCATTGAGCTGGGGAAAATTGTGATTTCTAACATTGAGCTGTTGCGTGTAATCGGATACAAAATAAATTTGGAGAAATTTGGGTTCATTTTCTGGCAGCAAAGATCCAATAAGGTGATAAACTTGACCTTGTACTTTGAAGGTTGGCATGAACGGTCCTTCCGTTATTTGTTTTGCCCCAAAGGAAGTCATTTGGAAAGCACTGTTATATAAACGAATATTATCCAAAAAACGGTTCGACTGGGGATGATCGCCATTCAGGAGACTTATAAGTAAGTGTGGTGGATCTTGGAAATTTGGAAGAACAATTTTTCCATTTGAGCAGCACATTCCATCTGTCTCTTTCCTCCATTTCAAAGCATGACAAAAATTACAAATTTCTCTCATGTCACCCACGAAAGTAAAGCCAGCATAATTAATTCTAGACGAATATGTGAACCCTGATTTTTCCCTATTGTCCCAAGGTAATAAAATATTTGCATCGTCATTTTCCATGGACTCATCAGCTCCGCTATTTGTTTCTCTATTCATATGGTATCGAGCTCGTTCTATTTCTAGGCGAGATTGACGTTGTTCTGCTGTTTCTGCTCGTCTTAGTTCATCTATTCTTTCCCTTTCAGATGCAAGATAACTTTCATTGTTTCTTTGTACACCTACATAGTTATGTCTAGCTATTTCTAATCGTTCTTCTCTTTGGGAGAGAGATTCAGACTCGCGCGAGAGAGCGTGTCGCTCTCGGTCAGATGACAGACGTGCTTGGCGTTCCTCGATACTCTCTTGAGAACGCAAAGTCGCGGTCCGAGTTCTTTGCGAACTTAAGCGCGACTCCCTTTCTGTGAAAGTCTCTGACTCGCGTGAGAGAGACTGGCGCTCCCGATCAGCAGACAGCCGAACTTCGCGTTCCTGGATATTCTCTTGAGAACGCAAAGTCGCGGTCCGAGTTCTTTGCGAACTTAAGCGCGACTCCCTTTCTGTGAATGTCTCTGACTCACGTGAGAGAGAGTGGCGCTCCCGATCAGCAGACAGCCGAACTTCGCGTTCCTGGATATTCTCTTGAGAACGCAAAGTCGCGGTCCGAGTTCTTTGCGAACTTAAGCGCGACTCCCTTTCTGTGAATGTCTCTGACTCACGTGAGAGAGAGTGGCGCTCCCGATCAGCAGACAGCCGGTCTTCGCGTTCCTGGATACTCTCTTGAGACCGCAAAGTCGCGGTCCGTGTTCTTTGTGAACTTAAACGTGACTCCCTTTCGGTGAACGTTTCCGATTCACGTGAAAGAGCGATGTGCTCTCGGTTAGCAGATAACCGTGCTTCACGATCTTCTTCCGATTCCTGAGACCTACAAAGTCTCATCCTTTTCGCATTTCGGCTACGCAGCGAAAGGTTAGTTTTTTTTCTTTGAGGCATTTTCAAGGAAAATTAAAGCAATAAACAAAACTAACAACACTTATGACTGAATAGCCTACAAACTTAAAAGAACGGTGCGTCGAACAGTCTAGTGTGACAACGTATCGTCTGTTCGTGGTCGTGACTCAACGAATTGGCAACACTAACTTACTGTATAACGATTGGCACTATTGGATTCAAACTACGAAGTAAATCAAATACAATCTTAACTTCGTACTTCAAACCAATGACCAAAGTTGACCAAACGAAACCAATAAGATAAGCAAATACTTTTTTTTCGACCAATTTAGAAAATCGATAAACCAAGCAACCAAAGAACTTTTACGACACACGCAAGAACTTTTAAGACACCTAACGAAACCCAATTTGCCTAGTAAACACGGTGGACGTCATCCTCGCGCGGAAAATCTTAACACCGCGATTCAGAAAATGACGTCATTTGCACAACGCCATCTATCGGATTTAGATTTCAACTATCAACATTAGTTCTATTTTTAGTCTTAAGATGTCGTTGCAAGTACTATACTTAATTGCGTAACGTAATATTTTACTTCTTGAACTCACTAAATTAATCATATCTTTTGATAGAGTGAACCGATTTCGATGAAACAAAAACTAAGTTAAACCTCAAGTTGCGTATAATTTTTGTATATAAACATTGTCAGCATTGAATTCGTAGATTTTACGTGATGTGCGCACAAACAAACAGACAAACAGACAAACAGACAAACAGACAAAAATTTCAAAAATGATGGAAATGGGTTCTGTTACTTATCTTTTCACACGCTGGCTATTTTTTGTTTCAATTTCTTCAATGTACAAAAATGACTTTTCTACAGATTTATTATATGTATAGATACAGGTTGATTCATATTTTATTTTTCGTTATACTCGACAGGATGATTCCTTAGACAGAATGTTTCCTTAGACAGAATTTGTATATTGATTCATCCTGAACTGAAATCTAAAATAAACAGAAATTTATAAAATATCGTTAACTTAAGCTATAGTTTTGATGATATATCAACATAAATTAAAGTGCAATTTTAAATGGCTTGAACCGTGATTTCTTCAAAAATTTGAGAATAATTATTCTATATTGACTTTTCCAATATTCAATTTGTTTTTGCTGCCTCATTAACCATTTCCATCTCACATGAATTGAGCAAAAGACAGACCTGAATAACGCTACATTTCAACATACGATGTTATTCAAACTGAGATAGTTACAGCATATTGCGACTAACGATGCATCTTCATAATAGAGCTATGAAACTAGTATTTCATGAAATACTTGAGTGATGCTTCAGATGTCGTATGCTTCAGCAGTAATATGCAGACATTCTGTCTCGTATCATAAAAATAGAAGAACAAGTTTAAATTTACTGCAATATGCATTATTATGGGTGGGTCCTGACAAACGTAGGAAGCACACAGCAATATGCGTTATATGCACTGCTGAAAAGGTTTCGTCCACTCACTTATTTAGCATCCTGTTACCCTTTGTTATACAAAAAGGAGCGACAACCTTAACGATGCTCACAGTAACTAGAGCAAATTAAACAGAAAACAAATTATTTTATAAAGTACCTAAATAATACGAACAGACCGTCAATTTTAGTTCACAGCATAATCCAATTTAATACCCACATTAGCAACTAAACCTTTATTATAGGAATACACTTAAAGCTGAATTTAACGCAATCAATGGAGGCAAACACAAGCTCGTGTTTAATCACTATAAATCATCTAAAATCGTGTTTTAATTACGTCACATGTTGACAGCGGGGATGCGACGGCGTGAATGCAAATGTTATGCAAATCTCTCTAATATACATTCAGTTAATGACTCAGTTTTATGGCATACTAGCGATTTATATCGAGTTGTAAACTTTACGCGGTAATACACTTTATTGAGCTGACAATGTAGGGTAATAAGTATGTGTGTGTCAGGAGTTCATCAACATAATTTCAACCGAAGGACGTCCACTACTGTACGTAGGGCTCCAATAAGTGTCACGCAGCCTTCGTCAGGTTATCGGGTCCACTTAGTGGATCGCCATCAAACTCATAAAAGTCTTCCAGTACGCTATCGGTTATGAGCTCGTAATTTGATCTTCAAAGTGAAATACTTTTGCCGGAACGGTCCTCGGAAAGATCGTAGAGCTTTCGGCTTCCGCTGTCGTTGTCAATCTCTAACAGTCATTAATATTAGTAAGAAATCAGAAAGTCTGACACTAGATTTGCCAAGCGTTGTTGTGTGGATTGTATAATTCGGGTAAGCAGTCGATCCATAAAAAAAGTTGATTGTGTTTTGACTGTATTAAAATCGGACATTACTTTTTTACTAATTATTTCTATGACATTACACACTGACATTTTTCACTCTGATATTACTTATTTATTCATTTACATTTTTGACCTTGTTTACGTATTCATTTCAAACTATAACATTGTATAATTTTTAATAATAATTTTGCATGCCTTCATTTATTGGAGGAACACAGTGAACTGCGCAATCACTGAACATCTAGAAATGTTTATAAAAGTACTGTGTTGAGTATTAGATTTTGAATTTGAATTTGTTTTTCAGCTGCGTCCTGTTCGACTAGAAGCCGATTTCAAAATAGTTTGGAATAGAAATAGCAGATTGATAGTTGACAATATCGTAACTGATATATGATAAAGTGTATTTACATTAAGAAACCAAATAAACTCTAGAAACGTGACACCCTTTCAACCCCTATAGGAAGCAAATGTTGTCGTCACCGATCCGCCTGTCAAGATTGAGAATTTATTACAGCAATATTATACTAACGGTGATTCATAGTAAGATAGAAGTTAGTTTGGTAAAATATAGTCAAGTTCTTGTAAGATTGTTGTTTATACATCGCAGTCAGTATATTTTCAAGCGGTTAAATCTGTATCTGAATCATCTTTTAAAAGTGTGAAGAAATAAACTAACAACTTTTACATACCTATCTACATTTATTATCGTGGGTTCGAACCCAGGCAGGCGCTCATCATTTCAGCCGAAAGACGTCCACTGCTGGACATAAGCCTCCCCCAGGCGTCGCCACATGGACTGATCCCATGCGTCTCGCATCCAGCGCCTTCCTGCAACCATAAGCAGGTCATCGGTCCACCTAGTGGGAGGCCTTCCAACGTATCGTTTTCCGGTTCGCGGTCGCCTTTCCAGAACTTTTCGGCCCCATCGGCCATCCATTCTGCGAGCAATGTGCCCTGCCCATTGCCACTTAAGTTTGGCAATTCTCCGGGCTATGTCGGTTACTTTGGTGTTAACGTGACATTCACCAACCCGCAATCAGCTCGCGTAGTGGATATACGGCCCATCCCCTCTCTCAGCAGTTGGAACATTTATAGGCTAATGATAATCAAATCTATTGTAAGAAAATCAATGTTTTCTTATTCAAAGAGAAGTCCGATATGATTTTAGCTTGCTGTATTATAATTCGTCATACTTTAATTCAGATTATGTAAATCGACTTACACTATTTAATCTGTATCGTTTCCAATAAACGAAAAGCTATCTATATGAAAATGCGTATAGACCTTGAATATCGCAACAATAACGGTTGAATAAACCGAATAGACATAGTGTGCCTGAAAGATTATTTGAATGAATCTGTGCTTTGTTCTCATGGCATACATGAATAATTCCCGAATCAAATATTCACCGATTTCATACAATATTTCTATAAAATAATTTTGTGACATTGTTGATTAAACAACACAATATAACATCACACTAGTATGTCTCGTAGGGATAGGTAAAGGAGCATCTTTTTCGCTGTAATCTATCCACATTTCACCAGTTATTTTAAGACTGAATAATTAGAGGGCGAGATATTTTTTCATTTGTTGTATCACCATCAGCACTTGGACCATGACCTCTTAAAAGACTTACCCGCAGCCGTATTGCGTAAGTGCGCAAAGAGTTCAAAATGTATCCAACCGACCAATCACATGCGAGATGAATGACGCGATGTGGATTTCCGTTTTGTGTGATTGGCCGATTTGGTCGGTTGGATAGAGTTCTCTTTGCGCACTTACGCAATACGGCTGCCGGAATCCCCTCAGTGCAACGCCGATTAGGGCACATCCCTGGGGAGACTGAGAAGCGTTCCCCCCTGAGTCTCGCAGTAAACGGTAGCTCGTGACTACTGTGCTACCGTCTTACTACTATTGAGAAATTTGGGATAGAAAATATTAAAAATACTTTTTATGTCCTATCTGGAAATCGAAATCAGAACTTCATGCTCAGCCGTAGTGTTTACGATAACAATATTAACTACGAGGTCTAGTTATCGTAGCCTTTAGCTACCAAAATTGTTCATGAATAAGTATTGCCTATTCATTTATTTTTTGGTGCTAAACCGAAAATGTACGGTTTTTTATTCTCGTTTACAAAAAAGTTATTGGATCGTGAATTTGTGATGCGTGGGCTTCATAACAAATTAAACTTCCAGTCGCAATAAGGTCAGGATATTTATAATTTCCTGTGTTTCCTAGTAAAAACAAAAACTTTTGCTAAAAAAATACGGCTTGTGTTTAAACACCGCCCAAAAAAGTACCTATTTTACTACCAAAAAAATTCTAAACGGTTACCAAAATGGATAAATGGTCACCAAATAACGTTTCCTTAAATATTATGAAATAAATCCATTTTTTCGTATTATTGACTGCCAAAAAAATATATGGACGCCTTTAAAGTCGACGGAGCCCCGCTGCGCGGGGCTCCTATTTCCGTCCGCAGGGTCT
This sequence comes from Orthosia gracilis, assembly GCA_947562075.1. NCBI lineage: Eukaryota > Metazoa > Arthropoda > Insecta > Lepidoptera > Noctuidae > Orthosia > Orthosia gracilis. The sequence goes on from OX387266.1 coordinate 35,882,522, forward strand.
AAAGTAGCCTACCACGAACGAGATGACGGGAGCCGAGTTCGCTCGCTTTGCTCGCTCACTTTGGCTCCCGTCATCTCGTTCGAACCTAACCTGTCCGTGTCGGGGTGCCCTAAGCTCCTGAGCTCGCTTCGCTCGCTCTTGGACTAATTCGTTAAAAACACGAATACACCCGGTATATTAATCTTTGAGTTGGATAGAATTTGGTGACCGTTGATCCATTTTGGGAACCAATTATTTTATTTGGTGCCTAAGCTTAGAGTCTTAAAAATATTTTTGATGACCGTCTAAATTATACCCAAAAAATACTACCGACTTCCAAATAAAAAAACTACAAAGTGAAAAATAACTTTATTTTTAGAACTCAGTGTCTTTCATAGGTACCAATTTATTGCGTTATGGACACCGACTTCCAAAAATAAAATTATTTTTCAATTTGTAGTTTTTTTATTTTGAAAGTCGGTAGTATTTTTTGGAAAAGGTTTTTTTTTTCACTTTTTAGTTGCACCTGCCTAATAGGGAAGTTGTTTAATAAGGTACCTATTACGCCAGAATAGATTACCCGAATATCACGAAACATGAACATAACCGGCGAAATTAGAGATCTGCGGGGTACGCAGATCTCTAATTAAGTAAATAAGAGCATACTGGCGTGATGTTAAGTTATGAAATTTAATGGTATAAACAATAAATAGACATGCGATTGCAGCAATCCCGAGAGATTTCCCGTTATTTATTGAAGAGTTCTGTTGTATATCTTCGAAGTTCTTCGTCAGATCTTCACCAAATTAAAATGGGATATACGCACCAATTTCGGAACATACTCGTCAAAATCGGTTCACAATTGACGGTGATATCGGTGAAAACACATGAAAAAAAATACATACAAACAACATCCTCTTGCTTTTTGGGAAGTCGAAATATCAGGTAGGTCGGTAATACTTGCTGACCTTTCTGCCAAGTAGCTATCGTATTCTCCTGTGTCCATTTGACATGATGATTACTGATAACAGCAATACATCGTTTACACTTAAACCCTACAATTCGACAATCAAGTTTTATATTGTGAAAACAGTATTTTTTACAAAAACAACAGTAAGTTATTGTTACACTGTGTAGAGTTTATACGTGTGTTTTTTTTCTTGTAAATTAGTGTAAACAATTGTTGGTAGACCTAATAATTAAAATAAAACAGTCAACTTCTTGGCCACATACTGGGCCCAAATAATTTGGGCCCAATATGTGACCTGTTGGTGGCCCAGTTGGTCAAGTTAGGGTTAATAGCAGCATCAGTGACGAGTATAACCTCCTCAAAGATGCAGAATGCAGGTGTTGGATATTTGGAGCACTCCAGCATAGGATCAAAATCTTGACAGGGGTAGTACTTTCAGAAAGGGTATGACGACGTCCATAAACCTTATTTTGCCAAGTTGTGTTTGCAACAGCTTTACAACAAAAAACAAATAACAGTTTCACATAATTCGCTGTAAAAGCAAGTCACTGTGCCACAATAGTTGTACGAAATAGTCTGGCTTACCCTTTATACAGCAGGCTCACTAAATTCTGCTATCTATGGCAGCTAACATGACAGCCCGATACGTCACTATGCGATGCGGTAAAGTGTAAACCGATGACATCCATTTGTTACCAGGCGGACAAGCTCATGACGCGTTACAAATAACTTGGTGTCATGTGATAGACATTTTTCTGTATAGTGTAACGCAGCCTTATGTCAAGCCAATTATAATGTCGATGAATATTTAGGAGAAAAAGGATGGGTGAGCAAAAAAGTTTCCTTAATAACAACTTACGAAAAGAATACAATAGCCAATACAATATTTTGGCTGTAATCCACCATGCGTGCCTATTTCGGATTTAGCTTTTTTTAGAATAGGTTAAACATTTTAGGTGATTCGTTTTCAAATGTCAAATGCTAATACGTAGTCCTATTTAGATGATAAAAATTCTCAGTGAACAAAATTATTGAAAACATATATGGTGGGCAGCAATGCTGCAGGCATTGACAACAGATACTATTCCCCGATTTCTGAATTAAGAATTTGAACATGAGTATTTGTCAAGCTCTACATTAGGCTGAAAAACTGTCAAACTTTAGCACACAATCTGAACTCCGAATATACTCAATTCAGAAGCCAGCCCTATAACAAAAAATATTTATTCATTTATTCGAAAATGATTTTATTTTTATATTTTAAGCAGCGCTTTGCTTACTCATAATAAGAATCGTAATCGTTGATCAATGCATTTTGCAATTAATCGAATTCTTTATCAATGACAAACAATAATATGTTGTTGTTGAAAACAAAAATACATTTCCGTCACTTATATAACAAAAATAGATAATACGGAGTACTTCCCCGGGCCTGATATACCCCTATCACAAGGACTGCTGTTGCAACTGAATCATACGGAAAGATACCAACTGCTAATCAAGTGAACAAAATAATCTCAATTACTATGTAGGCATAATCGTTATCAAAATCACGATCAATGATTATTTCGGGCAATAGTTGTAATCTTAATCGCTAATCAATAAATTATCGTTAAATCACTACAACATACTTATATTTGTTTTTTATAAGATAACAATCGTGTATTAATATATCAATTTTGTCATAGCAATTTGTCGCATTGCGGGCCATTGTCTTCATCTCATTCATCTCATTGATCACCGCGTCGATCACATGCGTGCTCCACTTGCTGCACCCTGGATGATTTGTACAATTCCTCTGACGCTGCAATAAACATGGCCACTTACCTACAAGGCCCAAATAGTTTGATCAAATGTACCTTCGAAAAGAAGAACCAGCCAAACCCATCATCCGTCAGCTATCGTCAACAGCCAACAGCTAGCAAAGTCGTTTGCTGTTGGCTGTTGACGATCAGTCCACCAGTCCAGGAAGTATACCTAGCCTTTCCCAAATATGTTGGCATCAGCTTAACTGTGTGCAGCTGAGTACCAGTATTTTGAATGAAGCGATTCCCTATATCATCTCCACAACCATGTAACTGGTTAAGACGATACCCCTTAGCAAGAATCGTGTCAGTGCTTCTGGCTTCTGACTACTTGTAACGACTGTCAAAGATGAACGAATCGGCAGATTTACGTGGTTTTCCAAACTCGGATGAGTCTCCGTATGTAATGGATGGTAATCAATAAAAATCAAACACGGACCAACCTCGGTTCATCACCATCATCATTTCAGCTGAAAGACGTCCATTGCTGGACATAGGCCTCCCCCAGGCGTCACCACATTGACTTTACCCACTAGCACATAAGTATCTAAATTCTTCGGGCTTCCTCGGTTAGTGTCCCTTAACCTTGGAGATCGACCCGTGCGGCTATTATAATTTAGCCACGAACTCTTTTGGATACCAGCCAAGCTGAATATATAGGTAAAATTAGCTGCTATTCTACCGTCTATCGTTCGTTAACTTGTGTGTGCTCTGGTAGTTGAGAGCGTGCATGCTCTCTCTAATATCTCTCTTATGGTGGCACATGTGTTGGATCATTCGGTTCCCTTCATGATGGTTGAGCTGAGAGGTGCCAATCCAAGCGTCATGTTCGTAAACAGGTGCCATCAGTTGGGATGGATCATGGTTGCCTCGGCCCGTTTTTAATTAATTATTGTATTTTGAGATTATTTATTTTACTCTAGACGCTTTTGCGTGCACATCTGTTTACATTGTTCCACATATAATGTAATCTTCCAACAAGAATTATGTAACTAAATAGTTGTAACTAAAACTTATTGATGGAAAGGAGTGTCCGTGGATTACTTGCACATTCTTCTCCATAGAGACCCACTGACTCTTGCGAATGAGCAACTAGCTTCATTTTTGGTTTTTCTTTTTTTGCTTTACCTACCTTAATAGTTTAGTTGAAATAAATTATTTTGATTTTGAATTTTGGTTTTACCGAATACTAGGATTGACAACTCAATTCACTTTTTTCAGAATAGCACTAACAGGTTCCCTGATGATATTATCCGTTACCATAACTCGCGTTTCGCACGCCCCGTTTGCCGGCTAGCGAATACCGACCGGCGACAATGGGTATGGTTGAGTGGGAGAGCTTTCGCACGTATAGGCACAAATCAACCAGTTTACCCATACATTTACCACTATGTAGGTACCAGATATCCGGAGGACGTGAACATTTTGTAAATCCAAGTACCCATTCGAGATTAACTTTGAGATGTTGAATTATAAAAAGTCACGTAAATACTTACTATATATATTTACAAGTATTTGTGTCACTTATCTAACTCAATAAAACTCTTGCCTTTAGTTCCACTTATTAAAGAGGCTAGGTATATATACAAGTGACATTCTATCTACGAAAGCACCGCCATTAGCGATTGGAAAGGAGTAAATAGTGTATCTATGGGCATGCTAAGCGCCTGCTAAGCGTCATCAAAATATCACGTGATTTTACAGTTTAGCGTTTCGAACATCGTTATCACTGATGATTATGATGAATGACAGTTTGTCTAGATCCACAGCCCGCCCTAGCCAAGTTAAAAACGTTTCGTATCGATTCTCTTCGTTTCGTATCGATTCTCTTCGTTTCGTATCGATTCTCTTCGTTTCGAATCGATTCTTTCACAATCGTTAACGCCTTCTATTTGTTTGGTCTGACAACGTGACTCAACGTTCAATTGTCATTCCCATACATTGATTCGTTTTCTACTAGCGTTATCGATTGTAGATTGTCAACTTGGCTACAGGTGCAGGTCACCTAACATCGGGAAATAATATGACGAAAACTTGATGAACTGATACTGGCTTTAAGCTTTTGTAGCGCTACTGGATATCACTAGGTAGGTACCAAAAAGTAGCCTGTCTGGGTCGCAGATAAATTTGAAAGAGAGTTACCGCGGCTCTGGCACAAGCAACTGAAGGAAAATGGGTGGGTTTTAGTCAGTAAAAGTCTGACACGCCTTCCCGCTTCACCCAGAGCGAGTAAAGTCATTGGATCATATCCAAAACCCAAAAAAAAATGCATTACCTACAAGTAAAAATTTTATGAGCCTTTCCGCTTGATTCATTTTTATATGATTTCACTGACATATTATTATCCTAGGTAAAAAATCTATTTCATCAAATATGAAGTGTGCAAAAGATAAAATCTAAGGTTATTTTTCTATCCTCAACCTTAATTACTCGTAAATCACTTAGGTCATCAGAAACTAACATGATTAGAATCTGATGCTATCGGATTTCGTCTAATTTTATTGTTATCAATTACTTCCTAATAAAATCGGTAATTATACGCATAATTCACTGATAACCTATATTATTACTTGACAACTACCGGTTGCCAGAGTCAATACTCTGACAACATATGCGTAGACGATTTGAAGCTCACACATAGCCTTGTCAGTGCATCTAATGGTTGAGCATATAAAATTGTCATGCATTATGGGATGATCATATCAGTAGTTCGGAGTTACGAATCATCTCCTGAAAGTTAGCAATAACACTACTAAAATATCAGATGGGCCTTTTTTATTTTTGACACTTTTTATCGCTGCCCATTTAAACTCCAAGATCTTCTGTATTAGTTTGTGTTCTTCTTCTTCTTCTGTATTTATAAATAACTTTCTTTCTCTCCTGCAAAATAAGATAAAGCTAGAAATTATTATCCTTATCAAAAAGTCACAGATGATACTTTACGCTTGTATCGGACATTTCTAATGGACAAGTTAAAAGAATTCGTCCATTACGGAATTAGCTGTAATTCCGTAATGGATGTATTCTTTTAACATGTAAATTGCTGAATTTCATCATCAAAAAAGATCTTACTTCGGACCATTTTGGCTATCGTGCCTCCAACCATCAGTAATCTCGAAAGTGACTGGAATATAACCAGATACACTGTATCAGAGAGACGTCAAAGCTACGTACGTCTCCTGTCTCCCACTACATGCAAATGTGCCAAACGCTCGTGAAATCAGGGAGGCGATGCGGCGAATTCGAGCGCGGACTTTGATGCCGACTGCTTAATTGAAATAGTTACAATTGGTTCCGTTTTGGCTTTGAGTTGAAGGATTACAGTTCGTGATATGAATAGCTGCGCGATTATTTGTGCCATGTGTTGCGCTGTTGGTTTTGTGGGAATTCGAGTTATATTTAGGTAAAGAGAACATAAAAGATTGAGTCACTGAAATAGATTCAACAATAATCCTAAGTAGGTTTTGGTTTACTCGTAAGTTTATACCAATATACCTGAAGTCTTACAAAATTAAAAACAGAAAACGGTAAGCAATTGAATAACGTATCTTACTATTTCAAGTAAATCGTTTTCAAGTCGCTTACGTAAAGGCCCGAAAAAAGTAAAGATTTTAGGGCCGTTTTTACATTTTCTCGGACACTCACCTTAATAGTGACCCACCTTCTGCAAGACCATTAGATTCACAATAAAAGGGTCAGATATCGCGAACCTTTTTCGGGTCTCCATTATTTCACACGCCGCATTGAATGTCAAACTTCAAAATATCGCATCGCATTTGACCGCGCGGTCAGTAGTACGTCGCTTGGATATTCCGAGCGCGCCACTGCCGTTACGTTTCAGAACGATATTCGACAGCATTACAGTTGAGACGTGCTGATGCATGCTGCCAACGAGTAATCCGACGAGCAAAGCCCCATCGCGCTCACATTAACGTTTCGATTCCTAACGTTTACTTCTGTTCCAATAACATTAACGAGATGTAGACAATAACGTGCAGATGCGTTTTGGAACGCTTTTAAAGTAATATCTCTGAAACGGATTGCAATCGAAACCTGTTGAAGAACTTTATCGTTTCAATTCAATCCTTTGCCTGTGGAATATTCAAAAGTTGCGTGGGTTCACAAACCAATCTCTTTATTAGAAAAGTTGTAGAAATATGTCAGTTCACTCCAATCTATATGTTCGCGATTTCAATGTTAGGTACCTATTTGTTTCCTCGAACGATATTCTCTTTTTGACGATGGATATACGTATATTGTACTAGAAAAACCAATTCCGCTTTACAAAGGAGGCCAATTTATGACCCCGGCACACGCGAATACCGTGGGGAGCGAATTGTACCTCGATACAGAGACCTCACGCCTAAATTTCAAATTAATTTCAAGTTCAGAAATGATGGTCGAAGCTCAGATGTCAATAGCGGATTATTATTTTCGCACAAATTGTGTTTCATTGTATGGATGTCAAATATATAAATCTCAAAATTTATTTTCCCTAAGGCCCCTTGTTCAGTGGATATCGCCGTCAGTGTCAGGTCAATCGTGGTGGATTGAGTCGGGTCGCGTCACAACGCAACGTGAGTTGTTCCCAACACTATTAGGAGTTTTATTAGATGTCAATTCGTATTTATTTTTTCGTAAAAGTCGATGCGAGTCCGGACCATCCATATCGTTAATTGAGTTCTTCTGTCGGCAGCCCTATATTCGTTAAATCAGTATCGACCCTTAAAAGGTGAAACGAAAACGTCAATATTAATCTGATTTAAGCAGATCACTGAAGCTGAAATTTTGGTAGGAATCTGAATCAAAATATTGGCATAGCGGAGATTTTAAGACCTGTCGGCTCAATGTCTTCAAAATTTTGGATTATGTTTACTGAAACAATTAATTGAAATATCTTTAGAGGCTTCAATAGAGATTTAATTTTAACAAAGGGTGAAATCGTTTTTGAAGCGATTAACTCTTGTGTTATGGTTACATAAAACGCGGCATACATAATTCCACATCCAGAATTTGGCTTAGCATACATTAAGAAGGCTTGCACTACGCAGTATTGAAGTAAAGCCTAAGTACGTTCAACAATTTCAGCTGTTTCTATATCCACAATCTATGTTGCTGAAATCCAACTTATTTGCGATATGTAGATAATATACATAGATAAGGCTATAATGTAAATTTTACATAATCTTGGACAAAAAGGTACACATAGGTACACATAGGGCCTATGTGTAATTGTTTTGTCTTTTGTACAATTTAGACACAATTTGTGCAAGTGGTCACCTAGCTACATACACATGTCTATATTTTAATGATAGCTTATACTATACCAATTCTAACTATTAAAAAAATGGTCACGTGCAATGCGGTACTTGGAAATCTATTCGGATGGAAATCGGATACGATAAGTTACCTTAAGCATTGCATGCACATTATGATAATCCTTCACACCATAAATGAATATCTTAGGAGTTAACGCAAAATAAAAATTAACGCGTGCGAAAATAAATTAAGCACGGGTCTCACATCAATGAATGGACCCTACGACAGAAAATGTATGTAGGTATAATAAATATGCTCTACTACCCAGCCGGGATGGGTCGCTAGTGTTAATTGAGTTACAAAAATTAATCCAAAAGATAGGTAAACTTGTTCTGTCAAAGCTAAAAAAAAAAACAATACAAATATCAAACTTTTTTCTAGTTAAACTATCTTATGATATTCTTAATAAATAGCTGAGAGAAAATATAAAATAAGATTAATAAAATTATAGGCCATCACAGAATTCAGCTGGCAATACAGCAGAAATTCAATTAATTATGAAGGCTTTCATCAGGTCTCATTTTCGCGTAATTTGGATTATTGTAGGCATCAGAATTTAATGTGATGAATGATTCGAGTCAGTTTCTCTTTCATTTATTTCGACATTTTATTGAAATAACTACAAGAACAGTGGTGGTCTAAAAGGAAAAGAGAATGAAATGTAGGTTTGAACCCTGGCCACCATTGTTCTCAAAACGGCGAAGGAAAACAACGTGTGGAAACAGACATGAATGCATTCTAGAAATATAGAACCGAGAATTTGAAGACATGTCTTGTTACATCTACCGACCGGCAGCCTAGTCCGTCTAACAGAGAGAAGGCTAGTGACCCAGCAATGGGAATATTAAACACTAATTATATGCTACGACACCATGATAATAATACTTAAAGATAATGATTATCGAATTAGTATATAGATATTAGAAAAGAGATAGCGGACTCTTTTCGGCTATGCGCGCACACATTGCTCGCTCGCGTCCCTCGCAAACATTCCTATCCCTCGCACACATCTCCCGCATTTTTGTACGCTAAGGATTCTGCTCACCAAGCTGATTCACCAAGTGACTTCAGGAAAGACGGCAGACCGCACACAGGGATGTGCCCTAACAGGCGTTTCACATATGAGGTTTTGGGGTGGTCTTTTAAGAGGTAAAAATGCTACGCCTTTTGAAGGTTTTCCACTGCAAACAAAGAAATAAAAGTTGCCAATTTTATCACAGCTTCGCTAAGCCTGGCTAGGAGAATGAAGTAATCCTATTGGTGATTTTCCCCGCGCACTACCACGCTGTCTATATACCCTTAGTAAGTTGGAAAAGCACCCTTCGTAAGTACCCAGCTAGGCAGTTAACCGATCTAAACATGATCGGGTAAAAGCTTTGTTAGTGGTTATGATATTGGCACATGTCAAAGTAATGGATTTTAATTGATTAAGCTGTAATTGGAACACGACTTAGTTATGTTATGCCTAAGTTGGTCCCTACAAGATTATGATACTAATCTTAAAACTCCTTCGTTGGTCTAGTCGGGATCACTGCTGCTGAGAATAAGATCCTGGGTTCGATTTGGGTCAGGTAAAGCGTTATTAGGGTTTTACATCAGAAATCTCTCAATAGCAGCCCGGAGTTCGGCATTGTCCTTCATCATCATCATTTCAGCCGAAAGACGTGCACTGTTGGACATAGGCCTCCCCCAAGCGTTGCCACATTGACCGATCCCGTGCGTCACGTATCCAGCGCATTGCCGCAACCTTAACCAGGTCATCGGTCCACCTTGTGGAAGGCCTTCCATTGCATCGTCTTCCGGTTTGCGGTCGCCATTCCAGAAGTCTTCGGCCCCAACGGCCATCCGTTCTGCGAGCAATGTGCCCTGCCCACTGCCACTTAAGTTACGCAATTCTTCGGGCTATGTCGGTAACTTTGGTTCTTCTGCGAATTTCATCATTTCTTTTTCACATTTTTATTTGTGCTTGGTTCATGGCAATTGGAATGTTAAATGAAAATTTGTTTTTTGCCCGCCAGGTAGATTAATAAAAACTATTGGTTATTACACGTATTTGTTATTTTGACACATAAATATAAAGTGACGACTATATAATGCGTTGAAATATCATGTGACGTCACTGCTTTAATACTCTTTATACTGACATAGTGACGTCACAAGCCTCCAATCCTGAACTTTGATTGATTTACTATTTTTATTAATTTGGTAGAGTAAAAATACGTGTCCAATAATATTTGATAATCTCACTGACGGATTATATAGAATTATTATTTTTCTACCCTGGGTACATCCCTATTGGGTACCACCACACACACAAGTGATTTAAACGTAACAGGCGATTTGTAGGTGTACTATTAGACCGAATCATTACCTACTGCATATTTGTCTTTGTACCTTTGCGCATGAAGTCTTAACCGGACGTCTGCCCGTAATTACAGAAACAATAGAAAAGTCACTGTGTCTCGCGTGGATCCACGTCTGAAACCACGAAAGGTTAATAAATAAATATTCTTCCGGCGAAACACAAACACGATAAAAAAATACCATATCGTTATACTCAAAGACCAGAAAATTAAAAACGAGTTTCATCAAAAAACCTACATATAATTTTCAGGACAAATTAATGAGATTCTACATGAATAAACATGCTATGTTTTTCTTTCCCTGAATACGTCATAAATAGGTAAGTACCTACTTGTAATTGGTTACATGGTACTGACAGCAAAATAAATTATTTATAATGATCAGGTTGTTTGGGACATGTTGGCAGGTAAAAAGGGTTTTTACCTGCCTACATTGTTTTAAGCATTTCGTTTTAATTTATAAAGCAGCGCGTGTAATACAAAGATTTTAAAACGGAATTTTGTGAAAACAAAATATTTTATTAGGTTAGTTTACAGTTACCCAAGGGTTAATTAGTTAATACATACGGAAAATGTTTTGTGTTATCTCTCGTACTAGACGATTAGTGGAGTGCGAGATAGTGGTCAAACGCGAGCCTATAGATTACAAAAAAAAATATATCTTGCCTTTAATTTCAATTTATTTGGAGTCAGCTCAACATGATTTCTTCCAAATTCACTTATAGTCGTTATTTCAGCAGTTGCATGTGGAAATCGCACAGTGGTTCGACGTCATCCAATCGGAACTGACAAACCCGCACTGAGAATGTGTCTCATATGCGAGTCCCAGCATTGTGCTGAGTGGTGTCACCTTGCGCGGTTTTGACGCATACTATCCCAGTTCCCTGTTTTTATGTTTTTCCTTTGGTTTCATCTTTTTTATGATATTCATCATCATCATAATCATCATCATGTTATCAGCCGAAAGACGTTCACGGCTGGACATAGGCCTCCCCCAAGAGTCGCCATATTGACGCACGGGACGTGTCTCGTATCAAGCGGAACCCTGCAACCTTCACCAGGTCATCGGTCCACCTAATGGGAGGCCTTCCAACGCAACGTTTTCTGCGGGCTATGTGCTCTATTCACTTAAGTTTGGCAATTCTTAGGATCTCAACATACCTGATTCGATCACGCAAGGAAACTCCGAGTATAGCCCTTTGGGTGATTGTAAGCTTTCTGATGAGAACCATTGTGAGCGACCACGTCACAGAGCCATAGATAATCACTGGCAACACACACTGGTCGTGCTAACTTTCGTCTTGGAACACTGTGGTAAGTTGGACGAGAAGATACTGCGTCACTGCCCGAACGCTGCTCGGCCGAGTCGGATTCGACGGTTGACCTCTTTCTCGAAGTTGGAGGGCCAACTACGAGAAAGAGGTTATCCGAGGCATGGGTAGGGACTCAACTGGATCGTTAAGCCCAGGTAACATCATACCTGGCGCAAAGAAACTCTTTTCTTTCTTAAATTGTGAAGCAAAATCGTTAATGAAATCAAATAGGTGCATTAATACTTTACTACTATTAATAAAGAATGTAACCGTAATCTTACTACCTCGCATAAAAATCGCAAGACACCATAACATACCAGGAATGCCAAAATATGGCGTGATCTTGGTTATTTCATTAGTGTAATCGGACCTGACAGCAGCTTGCTGAAGGCAACGATAAAAAATGAGGTTTTTTTAGGGTTCCATACCTAAAGGGTAATATTGGGACCCTCTTACTAAGACTCCACGGTCCATCTGTTTGTCTGTCACCAGGCTGTATCTCATGAACCGTGATAGTAAGACAGTTGAAACTTTCACAGATGATTTATGTCTGATGCCGCTAAAAATTTTTTATTAAAAACAAAATAAAATAAATGTTTAATTACAACAAACGCCATTTTTTTGCCGTTTTATGCGATCATGGTACGGAACTTTTCGTGCGCGTGTCCAACTCGTACTTGGCCGATTTTATTAATCAAACTTCACCGACGGAACCCATACATAAAACATATTGTATTAGCTGACTCTTGATGCCATAGGGTCGAATGCGGTTGGCAAAGGAATTTTAATGAGTATCTTTTAATCATTTAAATATTGTGAAGTTAATACATATTTTTGTAAAATACATTTTCCGTCTATGATCAGTAATTTTATATTTTATTTTAAATTACATGACTCATTTTTTTGTCGAACTTAACCAAAATCTTTGCTAATTATTTTTTGGTTTATTAAAGGGAACGTACGTTGGTATTAGATAAATAAGAAGAAAGAAGAAGAAGAATAATAATAATCTGTGGCCTGACCTGTCAAGTGTAACACATACAATTTTCTCCCTAAGTTTTTCATTTTAAACATATATACTCGTAATACTAGCTGACCCCCGCGGCTTCGCTCCCGTCAACTGGCTGTCTACCTAGCCGACTTACCTATCTACCATTCCTGCCTACTCATGTACCTACCCTAAACAATGAATTTTATAGACAAAATTTTGCTAATTTGGGTTACATTATTGCAATTTTCATAAGGATCTCTAACGTTTTTGAAAATAATTTATAGCCTATGTTACTCGGGAATAATGTAGCAAATATTATAATAAAGAATGTTTAAAATCAGTCAGTTACTGAGCCTATTCGGTACAAACAAACAAATAAACAAAAAAATCTTTCTCTTTATATTATTGGTATAGATTAACATAGAATAATACAAGAATAACTTAACAAACTAAAACAACGAAAAAAAAAAGATAAAGCAAAACTACAATAGTGAATAAATAAACCAAAAAAAAATCAACTTGAAAAATGATATGACAAGCTGAGATTATGAAAATATGTTCACACGAAGCCAGGCTCGGGCCTGGCTTCGTGTGAACATATTTTTCATAGCCAAGAACACACGCCCAAAATCTTCGGGTTCGTCGCTCGGCTCCACCTCTCAGCCGCCGGGACCACCTACAATCGTCAGTCAAGCGATCCCGGACGCTGCAGTTGCGTCGAGCTCGAGCGACGATTACTTCTCTCCGCCGACGACACCACCACCTGCGCATCGACGGGACGGCGGCCGCCGGACATTCCGGGATCTCGAGGCCGATCGGCCTCTAACAGGGTCCCCGTTCCCGATGGAAGTGTGCAGCGCATGCGATGGACGCAATCGATCAATGAAAACGTCATGTGCGCATACTTTGGGGCTGCGTACCGTAGTCGGATGCCCTCTCTGTTTCAGGTGCTTGAGACAGCTGTCAACGTTTCGGCCCAACGTCTGTCGGATCGGGTGCAGGTCTGTCGGATAATTATTATCAGTAGGCTCGCGCTAGACCACTTTCTCACGTGATGGTAAGCGATGATGTGGTCAACGGTGAAGCTCTCTTGCCTAGAAGTAACCTATTCACTCAGGTCATCCAACGTTACCGTATGTTGGATGATGTCGTACTTGATAGACTGCGCAATGAATCGCGGAATAGACGTCTCTCGCCTGCCTTGCCACCGGCCGCGGTGCAACTGCAACCCAGTGTTTCACCGCGACCCGATCATGATGGTGAGGATGACGACTACGGGGCTATATCTGTGAGTACCCAATGCAATGCACGTTTAAGGAGCGCTTTGGAATGTGCATTCAGCGAGTATCGCTCCACACCGCCTGAGCTTAGACCTCGACTACCTCGTCTGCCCATGCATAAGACAAATAGGGCGCTGGTGTGTGCTCTAGATTCGCAGCTATCAAATGTTTTTGATAGCAACAAAGACCTTGCCGATACTCACTCAATATTAAACTGTGCGACTGCTACGGCATGTCGTGTAGCTAACATCAAATTCCCAAAAAGTGACAAAGCTACACGACAAGCTGTACCAGCTTGGCAGTCCAGGATTGAGTGTCGTATCGATGTGGCTAGAGCACTCATTGGCAAGCTTATCTGTTTCAGGGAGGGCAGCACTCGCCCTAGAGTGAAGCGCTTTGTGAGGCGGGCGTTCTCGGGGACTGAAATTAGCTCTCGAGATTATCTGACCCGCGTCACAGAGCGTATTGATTTCCTGAAGCAGAAAATCTATGGATGGGCAAGCCGTATTCGTCGATAAAAGCGGCGAGTGGAGCGATACACACAGAATTGTACATTCCAGAACAACGAAAGGTGGGTTTATAGGACTTGGGAGCGACCCGACCAAGGTGTGACTGATACGCGCCTACCAGATGATAACGCCATGTATTCGTTCTGGCGCAATATCTGGTCGGTGCCTATCCGTCACACCGAGGGTGACGACTCGTGAAGTCGAACAAGCGTGCAATCCGCTACCACAAATGGGGGCAATTACCATCAGCCTCCAAGATGTAGCTCATGCAGTCCATCCGTTGCCAAACTGAAAATCTTCAGGGCCGGACGGACTGCACAATTTATGGATTAAATGGTTCCAAAGGTCGCACGCTCGTTTGGCAACTCAGTTCCAGTCTGCCTTAGAGTCAGGATCGCTGTCACAGCTCCTAACGACAGGAATAACCCACCTGCTCCAGAAATCAGGTAGTACTGCGGAACATAAATACTATAGACCGATAACATATTTACCGACGGTGATACATAGCTCATGAGGGTGCTGGAGTTGTATAAAATTGATGCAATTCTGCGCACCTTCCTGATATCGTGTATGGGGCAGGTGGAGGACGGTCTTTCAATATCCAGGATGTCGACAGATTCAAGAGGACAGCGAACCTATAAAGATCGAGCATGGAATATTTCAGGGCGATAGTCTGAGTCCACTGTGGTTTTGTTTAGCCTTGAACCCTCTTAATACACTGCTGGAGGCCTGGGCAATCGGTTGAGAAGAGGAGGTCAGGTCATATCTCAACTCCTTTACTCTTTGCCCCTAACAAAATGCAACTGTTGAAGCAACTGAAGGTTACAGAAACCTTCAGTGACGCCATCAGGATGGCATTTGCTGTGAACAAATATACTCAAATGGAACCAGAAAGAACTTGACGACCTGGATACTCGTAGGAGTGTTCGCACATTGCTTATCGCAAATCGTATACATCACCCGCGGTCATCGGTTATGAGACTGTATAACCCGCGGAAGTGCGGAGGTCGTAGCTTTTTAAATGTTTAATTAAATTTTGACGTGTGTATGCATCGAGATGTGGTAGCGTTGGACAAGGGCCTTACCCCGCTCTCCTTGGCTAACGAGAACTGGCGCAAACTTATAGAATTAGATACTAATGACCGCAGGGAAGTATGGCAGAGCAAGGGGCTTCAGGGACGCTTCTACCAGGTCCTAAATATGTAGATCTTTTAGCGTCCGTGGCCTGGCTGTGATTTGGTGAACTTTTCGGGGAAACCGAAAGTTTTGTCTTTGCGGTTGACATCTGTCGGGCATGCATCTCCAGTTTTTATAGTCTAGCTAACGGAGACTATTTGCATAGACACGACCTTGCAATCAGGATTATTCATCAGCAACTCGCTCTTCAATGCAATCTTGTGGAATCGGAAGTGCCTTATAGTATGTGCCCGACCCAGTTCTCGAAAATGGCAATGCCACATTGTATTGGGATTGGTCTATCATCACTGACAGGCCTATTGTTGCCAATAAGCCTGGCATAGTGGTGATAGACCGACTAGAGCGTCGCTCAATGATTGTTGATATAGCGGTCCCTCATGACGAGAATCTGGTGAAAGCTGAGAGAGATAAGAAAAGCATGTATCTGTCTCACGAGGTTGACGAAATTTGGGATGTGAATTCAGCAATCATTATGCCGATAGTCGTGACGGCTAATGGCATAATAGCCAAGATCCTCGACGAACATCTGAAGACGCTCTCATTGGGCAACTGGATCAAGGGCTTGATCCAGAAAGCGGTAGTCCTGGACACGGCGCGCATAGTCATGAGGTTCCTCTCTTTGGAGCCTTGACCACCGGTAGCTTGGACCCCTGTTCCCGATACCGGTGGGCTACTATTTTTGTATATTTAAATGTTTTTTTATTTTATTTTTTGTAGAATAATATTTAAAATGTAAAAATATGTAAATAAAATTAATGGAATAATAATTTAATTAATTTAAAGTGAGTTAACAGCGTTACAATTTGTGATTTTAAAATGAATAAATACGTATGAAACTGAAACTACACTGCACTCTAAAAATTTTAACATTTGAAATATGTTTTGTTTTCCACAAACTTATAACAATCCAACTACATAATTATTTTCAACCAATTAGTCCTAATTTATTTGGTAAGCAAAGATTGAATGTTAACCTAATGATGAAATATTAATAATAAAGCTGCACTACAAAGGCTGTACAACAAACATACTGATTGAGTTATTTTAAATATGTAGTTTTGTGTTCGATTTACCATTTAGTCATAATTTAATTTGATTATCATTAATTGAATTATGTATGTTTACGAAATAAATAAACACAAATTGATAATGCTATCAAAAACGAAGTGGTCATAGACAAGTACACACTTCAATTCTTTCATATATTATAGTGAAATTATTGTGTGCGGGCAAACAATAATATTTATAATTTAGGTATACCATTGTGCATTTGTACAGGGAATTGTCATTCATTTCAACTATATAGAATAAATTTAGATGCACAAAACACATGACCGCTGACAAAGGCTGGCCGCTTTTACAAATTTATATTTGCATTTTTTACAATAGCTGTTTGACTGGCTGCAATAAATCCTAGGTTATGGCTTCGAACCCTAGCAGGTGCATTGCTTTGTTTAATTTATATCATCACTACTGCAAAAGGTGAAGAAAAACACCGTGAGGAAACCGGCATGTCTTAGAGCTAAAAATTCGAAGGCATGTGATATCTTCCAACCCGCACTGTGTCCGCATGGCTGATTGTGGCCCATTTCCTGTCACAGAGAAGAGACCTTATATCCCAACAGTGGGAAAATTATAGGCTGATTATGTTTATGGTTGTACTTGAACTTACACAGCTCCATAAAGAGCATAAAACAGATAGCTTAATCACTACTTGCATACATCTATACATTTTACCGACAAACTGCAAAAGTGAACACGATTATCCACAAAATGTTGCGAAAGTAACAAAGTTGCATCCCGTTTATTATTTACCGCTGAATAAATATTGAATGCATCTAAACATTAACTATAAATCGAACAGAATCTAGGAACACCACAGATAATAAATAGTACAGTTTTGTTACTACAACGTAGCATTATAGAGCTGCGCTTAAGTTATCGTTCACAATTTAGCGGTGCACATAATCCCGGCAACAAAGAACGGAGTTTTCAGACGAAAGTCGGGTTGACTAGTGGCCCATACCGGCTTTACCCGGGTTGAACAACTATAATGTGTACATTATAGTTGTTCAACCCGGGCTGTAGCCTATGTCTATCTAGAATAATATACCATTCAAATGGTGATAGAATTCTACAAAATAAGTGTAACGCTTCCGGAGGTTACCCTTCATACATAGAGCAACTCAAAAAAAAAAACTATTTTCTCTCTTTAAAATATTTTAAGTATAGATATTAAGACAAATTGTTACGGCTTAAGAGCATTGCTAGTACTTCATCCTATTTAAGTTAAGTGAAAGATATATTATTATGATTAAAAGTAGTCAAGTGATCTACGGAAAATTGGCCTTTAACTTAGAAAATAAGTTGATACCTCCAACTTAAACTATTGTTTCAAAGTGATAACGTTTTGAACCTTATCCCTGATTTATACTTAATCTGAGGAAACAAAATATTTTTGGCTTGTGTTTAAACACCGCCCAAAAAAGTACCTATTTTACTACCAAAAAAATTCTAAACGGTTACCAAAATGGATAAATGGTCACCAAATAACGTTTCCTAAAATATTATGAAATAAATCCATTTTTTCGTATTATTGACTGCCAAAAAAATATATGGACGCCTTTAAAGTCGACGGAGCCCCGCTGCGCGGGGCTCCTATTTCCGTCCGCAGGGTCTAAAGTAACCTAACACGAACGAGATGACGGGAGCCGAGTTCGCTCGCTTTGCTCGCTCACTTCGGCTCCCGTCATCTCGTTCGAACCTAACCTGTCCGTGTCGGGGTGCCCTAAGCTCCTGAGCTCGCTTCGCTCGCTCTTGGACTAATTCGTTAAAAACACGAATACACCCGGTATATTAATCTTTGAGTTGGATAGAATTTGGTGACCGTTGATCCATTTTGGGAACCAATTATTTTATTTGGTGCCTAAGCTTAGAGTCTTAAAAATATTTTTGATGACCGTCTAAATTATACCCAATATTTTTTATGATAAAAGAAGTCACAGTTAGTGTTGGTATTTATCTCAATAACTTGCATAATTATAAGAGTCTTTCCCGTGCCAAACTCCTTTGAGGAATAGCGGCATGATGGTATCTTATGTTCGCTTCCGTATATCGCCCAAGAACCATGCATTTTTCGGGATGGAAACCTGTGGATTGTACCCGTAGTGACATAATGAATTATTGAATGGCTATTTTTAAGTTGAATTTATTTTAATTTAATAATTTATGTATTTTAATGTTTTACTTTATTGTTTTTTTATTTTTTTTTTATTTTGATGTGTCTGTGTTAATAATATAATTAATTATTGTAATTGTTAATTCATTGCATCTTTTGGTGACACTGTAAGTGCAGGGAGTAATTGTAATAATTTATAAATAATGGAAGTCCATTAATTGAGTGTGCTAGTCACCCTCTGCCGTTTTATAGCCGTGTAGTTCAACAGTGGTCAGGCAGGGGCCAGTAGTCTAGTTCTATAGTTTTAGGCAATCGATTCACTAAGCCTCCAAACCCATAGCCCAATACATATTTTCTCCATATTTTGCATTAGTCCTGCACCAGCCGGGGATTGTCCTTGGATGCACTTACCAGGATAATCGTCGGTTGTTGTCACATTTCCTGATATATGCCTAATGATCTTTCAGCGAGTTGGAGTCGGCCCCTCGCACGCCATTCATAGATCCGGGACCCCAGAGTCCCGAGATTATTAAACAAATATAAAATAATAAATAAAATTTAAATTTAAATAGTGTAACGTTCGATTGAACGTTACACTATTTATAGCGTGCGGCAGATTATAAACAGGCAACCCAGAATGATTACCCGGCCGCCGGTAGGAGGACGTCCGCGGTATATTCTCGGAGATTTTGACAGTCTGTGTGATGTAAGCTACCCGTGAGGGAGCTAATGTTTGCACCTTTTTAACATAAGACCTCTGTGACACTACAATGTGATTTGGAAAACGTTGTATCTGTGTGATTAGAGTGTGATTCCCAAGCACCTATTACGTATACGTTTCACTTACACCCGTTCCCCGGCTACATATTTATTTTAAATATTATTTATTTTTTATTCATTTTCTGATTAGTAAAATATTTTTATTGTAGTCGAATCTGTAAACAAACAACTTGAACTCTTCATAAAATTAGTTTAGGTTTATTGTTAGCTCATACTGTCCCACTGTTGGGCAAACGTCTCCCAATCTATTCTTGCCAACAGTCACGATTAAGCGCTACTGTATGGACAGTTGATCATGAATATGGGTTCATGAACAACTTTATAACAAATCAACATAGTATTAGCTTCATGTTTATTTTGATGTAGGTTTGACGGAATACTGTTTTACATCAGTGGGCACGTATAAACCCATCTCAGCATAATAAAACATTTTTAAATCGTGTTTCTTAAATTGTTAATCTTTTTACCTTATTATGTCACGTCCAAGTACATCATCATCTTTATGAGAGAAAAAAAAACTTTTTTTTAATTTTTGATCTCTGTATCTATTGAAACTCAGAGTATTCATTTGACTTAGTTACAGGCACTTTGAGTTTTCAGACGAACTTGAAGCTAAAAACACATTGTGTGGCTCGCTGGGTCGCTAGGCCCTCGTTGGTCTCTGGAGAAGACCCAGCAAGAAACTCCAGGATGAATCTTTTTTATAGTTTACAGAACCACTTTATGACAATTAGCGTTACATGTTTGCAAACATCTAATCAATCAGATTTATAAACAGTTATTATTTTACACACACAGTACACGCGATGCACGTTGTAAGTGGGCGGAACTTCCCTAGTGTGTTTTTTTAGACACTTATTACTTGAATAGTTGAATAAAGCTAGCAAACAATACTAAAATGCTGCTCAGTTAATTATTTTAACATCAAACAATCCCAATATTCACAAATACAATATAGTTCGTCGATTATCACTAAAATAGTCCCCTCATCAAAAAACTATCCAAGTTTCCGGTGATCTGAATATCTTACTAATCAGAAGGTTTCTTATTATTACATAGCTGTGTAAAATAGTCATAAGACTTTATAGTATTTAATCAAGTACTCAAATTTGCTCAGTTCTCGTATTCAATGATTAAATCTAGTTATTGGTCATTGCAATTATATCATTCGCCATTGTTGACAACTTTGCGTAATCGGAATACGAGTAACATTAAAGGTCATAATCAAACATATTTACTACGTCAAATGTGCAATAGATAAAATGAGAAAAATCCAAAAAGCCTACTATAAGTGTTCCCGTTTTATTTAAACATCTCGTATTAATTAAACATTGAAATTAGCTTATCAAATGATCTTCGTTCAAATGAATCAATAACTAACTCCACAATAAGCCAATAGATGGCAATAAACCCGAAAGCAGTGGTATCTCAGAGATGACAGGATTATCGAGTTTGTGTTAATTGACAACTAAAATGAATAATTAGGATAATGAATAAGCAAATTCACGCCTACGCGGCGGCAGATCCATATTATAATGTCAACAAACAAGGATTTATTATATTTTTTTCCAGCTTCAAAAGAAAAGTATAAAGCCCAATTTCTTACTACTGGCCTGGATTTTAAACCTATGACGACTTCAGGCACAAGAGCCGAGATCTGAAATACTTGGCCGTTACGAACTTTCTTTAGTTTTTCTTGGACCTCATTGACATGGATGAGGAAAAACCTCATGAGGAAATCTAGACTAGACTCAGACCTTATCGCTGGGTCTAAAATCGCCAACCCGCCGCAAAAGCTCGACCACATCATCGCTTACCATCAGTTTGGATAGTGGTCAAACGCGAGCCTAAACGAACGCTCGTTCGTGAACGCTTTGAGTACTTTGTCCCGAGGGGTAAATCCTGTTGCATATTTTTTTTAATGCTCGTGCCTTTGCCTTGCAGTAGAGAAACTATTTATACAGGCTGGTATTATTAATATTCTTGCTTTCAGTGTTAATATTCAAAAGTGCCATTCATAAGTGGCCTAATTGAAATAAATGATTTGACATTGACTTCAAAAGTTTTTTGTCTAGCTAGTACGATATACATTCCTTTTGGAATAACATTAGACATTTAAATAAGTCCATTTTACAGCCTGTTCAACCAATTTTGACTTAAGATAAATGGCAGCTATATTAAACAGTTAGTTTTGCTAACAAGTTTATGCTTTTTATGCCATCCTTATATTTACGGGATTGAACTCAAAATCGGTTGAACGAACTGTAAAAAGGGATTTTTTTAAGTTTCTGATGTTATTTCAAATGGAGTATAGGCACACGATACGCCTCACAATAAGTGCGGCACTTCAAAAGTGTAAACATGCACTGAAGGTACTTATTTTTAATCGTACAGAATTAATTGTTTGAAATATGAACCAAATTGAAAAGGACACAATCTCCTGGAATCGTATTTATGTAGGCACCGATGTTTTGTTTGATTTGAAAAGTGTTTGTGGACTCTTTTGTGAAAGGAATTACTCAAACGTTTGTTTATTAACAGTAAACCTTTTCCTCTTTTACATGTGTGACCAGATTTTCAGAATAAAGTCCCTATTATTATCTTTATGAAAGGAGAAAACATAAGAAGTTATAAAATTTTGACTATTCTTCAAGCAATCAAAGACGTGTTTAGAGCCACAAACAAACTTGACTAGTCTCAGTTTTCCTAAATAGAACCCCTGAAATTCAGTTTGAACCCACTATTCGATTCCATATTTAATTTAAGCAAACCCACAGAACCATCCAAAGGCCATGCAATTATCAAAGGCAGTGATACTGGCTGGCAATAATATTATAAAGTCTGAATACTCTGAACAGAGAATTCACTACTTACAACGTTCAGTTATTACGATGATTACTGTATCTGGTGGAAGCGCAACGTAAGCTGGATATGGCCGCACTGAATGCCTCAATAATATGATGCATTGGTCTACTTACCCACACCTCATTTATGTGTGTGAGTGTGATACTCACCTTATTTATTGTTATGTAGTATACATGTATTTTATATTATTTGTAATGCAATGCAACTATTTTTATCTTTTACATAAGTAAGTACTTGTTTCACATACACATTTAGTTACTATATATTATATGTATAGATAAAACTGCTTTACGTCCGTCACGTTGTCTGTCACAGGTACAGTTGAAAACCAGCGTCGGGCACTAGTTGCCCGACATTTTGCTGAACTGGTCCTGTTTGGCGCAGCCGTGGGACACACAATGTTACTTTTATATTGTTTTCTTTTTTTAAATATAATTGTTGTTTAGTTTAAGTTTTTTATTTTCTTTTTTTATGTTTATGTTGTGTGCTCTGGCTTATACCAAATAAATGTGTTTTCTTTCTTTATTTTAAGGTTCCATCTCTAAAATCTATTAGATTTTTATTTTTCCCTGTTATGAAAATTGCACCTTGGGAACACGTCGAATCGAAAGCTGCTTTAAAATCAGTTTACCGTCATTGGTTTCTTGCACATTTGTTTTTATGGGTCACTGAAAAATTTAACAAGTAAACTGTTTGTGCCAAAAAGTAATGGGAGATTTTCAAACAGAATATCCAAAAAGTATTTTATGGAAAGCAATTGTTGAATTTGATTTCGCTGATAGAATAACTATAAACAAGCAACAGGGAACAGTTGGAACCCAAGTTGTGGCCCAGTGGTAACGGCCGCAATATACGATTTGTAGATCGTGGGCTCGCAGCTAGGCTTTACTTTGTGTAAATTATTTCATCACCACTGCTCCCAAAACGGTGAAGGAAAACATCGTGAGGAAACCGGTATGTCTTAGAACCAAAACTTCGACGACATGTGACATTCACAAACCCGCACTGAGCCTGCGTGGTGGATTACGGCCCATTCTCTCTCTCATAGAGAGGGGGCCTGTGTCCCATCAGTGGGAACATTAAAAGGCTTATGATGATGTTGATGATAAACAAAAAATAACTGCAACCTCCTTCCTGTTTGCCTTTCATTTAGATTTTTTTTCATGAAATATTTCTTACGTTAAGCCAACATAAATTCCACAATTTATTCGGCGGAAATAACCATGATCATCACCTCTTAAAAACCAATAAAAGACCTTCCAAGCACCACGATGCGTTAAGAAGTACGTTCTCAAGCAATAACCCGTAACGGCGACACCAGGTGGCACCCGCTTCGCTGCATAATGCCCTTTTTTCCGACTCTTGCCATGCAACCGGAGTTTTCCAACGCAATATTTCAAAGATTTATAACGTTACCCCCGTTCGTAGATTTGTTTAATTGTTTTAAGTGGCCTTTTTAAATGGCTGGAATGAAATGGCTGCGAAGTGTAGGGTTACTTCGGCTGGTTTTTAGAAATTATGGACGCAATCAATTCCGATTTGAGCAGCTGAAATTTTTGGTTTGTTTCGGTTGATTGTGCTTACTTTATCTTCACTTGTATTACTCGAATACTACGCAGCACTTAGAAGAGCATTTTAATTGCTTTTGCTATCCGTGTTCTAGACAAAGAGAAATTTTATCACTAAAATGTAAGAGATTGACCACGTATTGTTTCGGTAGCGCAATAAATCCCATACATTGTGACTTCTTTACAATCGTTGTACTGTTTAAGACAAAGTACCTTCTTGTATTATAATACGATTATTATTAACACTAACATTAATAACATTATAACCGGGGTATTTACCATGTTTACTGTTCGTTTCGAGTTTATCGGTGATCATGGTGCTTGCAACAGCACCGAAATATCGGAAACTCGGTACGAATAGTAAACATGGTAAATATCCCGGTTTTAATGTTAATATTAGTGTTAGTGACCATGACAGTTTAAAAACTTATATTACAATTATTATTATTTATTTATTTAATACTTCATGCACAAAAACGTACAGAGGCCGAATTAATGCCTTAGGCATTTTCTACCAGTCAACCTTTGGGTGATGCAGAGACAAATAGTGGTATTATTATCATTAGGGTGGTTATTCTCTAGTCTCCCTACCAGTCTACTAAATGCCGCTGCTTACGTAACGTGTTATATATAATCCAACGGAACGGGATAATGCCGTGGCGTTTACTTTAAAACGCCAAGTTGCCGTCCCGTCCGTGCAACCGAAAGAGCATATTATGTCACATAATTATGAATTATGTACTCTTTTGTATACATTTTGTATAAAACGATATTTTCAAAACTTGTCAGCCCGCTTAGTCCGGGATTAAAACACGTTACGTATGCAGCGATCTTAAAGGGCATGGCTGGTCTTCATCAACAGAGATGACGTGTCAGGCAGGTGCCATAAAGTTTTCTCTCCTCATCTGTCTGTCTATGTAATGATGTGCTCATATAAACCCTTATTTCACTCACAAATGATGGCTGCCGGCAAATTAATTTCCATACCAATGTTCTCTGCTAATGCGATGAAAATTATTACAACGAGGTGTGGCAGGATCGCAAAAAAGCCACATGACTATCTGGAGCAGATACGCTTTTACTTAAAGCTTTTTTTTCGATCATTTTAAACGTGCTCTAGAGAATAAAATTGGTAGGTACTTTCCTTTTTGGAGTAATGTCGACTGCTAGGTAAAGGCCTCCCCATAGCTTTGCACTATGCCAGGTGTTTTGAATAATCAAATTTAGCTAGCCAATAGTGAATATGAATGAAAAAATAAAATGCCATTTGACCAGTTCTCCATAAAAAACACTACAATAAGAACATTAGTAATGAAAACAGAATCAAAATTGATCGAAAAACGACCGAGATTTAACAATTTAAAGAAATATATCTGTTCCTCTCTATGGAAACACCGTTTTCTATGGCAGTTGTAGTTGTGTGTTCGAAAGGTCTTTCAATGTCCAAATCCCAACAATAAAGGACTGGACGAAGGGTCTCGATCCACCAGAACAAGATAATCTGGTGTGGTACACTGATGGATCCAAAATTGAATCAGGTACAGTAGCGGGAATATACGCAGATTTACCTTCTGCAAAATGTAGCAAAAGCTTAGGGAAGATGGCAACATTATTCCAAGCAGAACATATTCTATAATAACCTGTGCTCAAGAGAATATAGATAGAGGAACCAGAGGTAAATTCATATATACTCTTAGTGACAGTCAGTAAATCCATATATATAAAGTGGACTCCAAACTTGTTCTGGATGCTATCCAAACCCTAAACAGGCTTGAGAAGCATACCATAATACGACTGATGTGGGTCTCTGGGCACAAATGAATCCTTGGTATCGAAATGGCAGATGAAATGGCACGAGAGGGCTCAGCAAATGATTTTGTGGGTCCAGAACCATGTGTCGCCATTTCGACGTGTCTCGTAAAAGCCACATTCAGGGAGTTTTCAGATCACAGACAACAAACACATTGGCTGTCTAAAACCGGTCTGGAACACTCCAAGAAATGCCTGGGTTCTACGTTCAAGGCGCGGGAATTGCATTTGGAATACGAGCAAGGGGCAAATCCGCTACCTGCTTGGGGCCTTTACTGGCCACTTTGGAACCAACGATATGCTCATGAAGATGGCTCTAACTGCGACACCCATGTGCAGGTGGTGTCGGGAACATACGTAATGCATGTAGCACCTTCTGTGCTCTTGCGATGCACTGGCTGGTAACCGAATGAGTTTCCTAGCGGTTGGATATCCAAAACCAGAAGACTATAGGCTCATATCTGTAAGGTTCGTTGTAAAACTCTTGAAGAGAGTTTTCAACGAGATAGGTTATCTAGGGGGCCACAATAGATCCCAATGGGTCAAAGTATCCGAGTTATTTCTCGGCCCTCTTTCAAATTTTCAACTTTGAAGCTTTATAACTTCGACTCTGATAATATAAAAAATCTTTCATGTTTGTTTACTATTGTTAATAAGTATTTCATTTAACAAATAAAATAGCATGTTTCCTATTATATTATTTATTTGAGTTGGTACTTTAACTAAGAGAAATATTAAATTATTAGTAGTAGGTACTGAATTCTGTAGTTTCCAATAATTAATCAACTAAAAGCCACTTCGGCGCCGTCAACCATTTAAGATTTTTTCGAACAATTTACTGGCCGTCGAACTATGTTTCTTTCTAAACTAAACTCACCGAGTAGATAGACAACTTAAATATTGAAACAGTAATCTGTGGAGTAACAAGACAGTAGGAAAGTATCAGATGATATTAAATTCCAATTTTTATTATTGTCTATGCCGCAATATTCCCTTAGCAAAATAAATGGCCAACAATATTAAGTTTAAAAATGGAAATAGAAGCAATGGGGAGGCAACTGAACCAATAAAATACGGAATATAAATTCGCACTACAAATGGCACTGCTGGTAAAATTATGAGTTATAACTGCGGACAAAACGAAATAAAGGAGCGAGAGAAAATCTCCATTTGGTCAACTAACTGAATTATCGGTAAACAGAATATGCGTTGGTCGCGCATGCTACATATAAATTTTATTTTCAACTTTTAAATAAACCGGGATTTTTTGAATAAAAAAGAATCAATAGATGCTAGCTTCAATGGATCAGGAATGGAGGGAATATAAATATACAAATTCGTTGCTTGTTTTGGCTTTGGGGGAGTGGATTATTCTACACAAGAGCAAAACAAAATGTTCGAAAAATGAACACTACCGTACGTAGGTGCCTTTTTTACGGCAAATATGATATTTCGTTGACAGAATATTCATTAGGAATATCGGTGGTAGAATAATATGGATTATTCATTATTTAAAAGAGAATTGTGACCTATTTACGAGCTGCAATATTACCCCATTCATAAGGCCTAGCATCGTATCGTGATAATTCCTCACCCAGAAATGCGGAAACTTCCTAATACATTACTGCAGTGTCGTGCCATAACCAGTAAAA
Source organism: Orthosia gracilis (assembly GCA_947562075.1). Taxonomy (NCBI): domain Eukaryota; kingdom Metazoa; phylum Arthropoda; class Insecta; order Lepidoptera; family Noctuidae; genus Orthosia; species Orthosia gracilis. The sequence continues at coordinate 35,910,100 of OX387266.1, forward strand.
AAAGAAAATGGCGCAATCAAAGAAAATTTCTCCAATTTCCTATCTGTTGTTAATTTTACAACAGATTTGCGGCATTGCAATGTCTTACATTTTAATAAATGTCCGCCGCACCTGGCATCCGATCTTTTTTATTAAAATGCAAATTTTTATTCAATATACAATGTACCTTTACATTTGAGTTTTTGCAAAGGATCTTTACGTAACTAATTAATTAAAGTTTGTAAGGATTCAAATGATTCCATTGACTTTTATTAATTAGAAGAGCTTCCTTGTTCTTTTGTTATGTTTGCATGAGCAAGAAATTAAGGCTTCCGAAGGCAAGCGTGATGCGGTAATGCGAAAACTTTTATAGAAATTGTACAGATCAATTCGGATAGTGATGTCACGTTTTTCAGGGGGTAGTTTTAGCTTAAAAATAGCGCGTCAAAACCTCGAATTGCAGAAACAAAGCCTGGCAAATACTATCGTGACTCGATACACCTTAACGATACAATTGTTCTGAAACTCCTACGTGTTAATATGTCGAAGCTTGCTCTTAATTGGCACGGTAATAAAGTCATCATCGTTACTAGCATAAAAAGCAAAACATTTGCATTCCACACTTTGACTTCTCAAGCCCTATCACGTGTCAGGTTACCTAAGCTCCTTATAAAAACCTTTTTATATTTTCTCATCTACATTAATATTTTTTTCAGCTTTGTAATAATGCATGTACCTTCACTTTCATATTCCTTTGTAACTTCTGTAACGTGTAAAAGGAAAAATAGGATTTTCTATAATTTATGTAACAAAGTGTTCAAGTTCTCTCTGTATGATATACGGCCGTCCTAAATATTAAGACAATACATTTTGTACGTCATATGTTTTTCTTTTGGCTTTCCTCCTTATTGAACATGAGGAAGTCGTGTTTTTCATTCCGAAAGATTATTTGCATAAGTAGCAATTATATAAGTATACGAGTATGTAAGTAAATCGTTGTAGATGATCACGTTAAAAATAGTCAGTTTAACTGATTCGACATCTGGTAGCTACACAAGACTAATGAAACTTGCAAACATGCATGGCCTGTAACGCAGTTACTTATCTCTTACGAGAGCCTTCTATCAAAAAATCGTTAGTATTGTAACTTGCATCGGTGACCGAGCAAGGAGTAGTTCCAGGATTACATACCTATACCATTAAAGATACACCAAATAACATTAATGAAATGTAAACAAATATCAATGATACACGTCTGAGAAACGTAGGTTTTGATAGTTATGCAATAGCAATTGATTTTGCACGGCGGACTGTTTGCAGAAGGCAAACGGTCCTGTCGGATGTTGTGGGAAGCACAGGACCCTATCTCCGGCATGCACTATGATAAACGGATTTGATAGATTGATTTTAGGAATTGAATCCATCAAATGGAATATATTTGCCGAAAACAATAAATAGATTTAGCTATCGAAATAAAATCAGATAGTTTGTTTTGACATTGAGTAACTAAACAAAATATGAATTGAATTCGTCGAAATTTTGAATGGAGTCAACAATTTCATTGATTGGAGAGGTTTACTAAAAACAAGTACCTACGATTTTTTTTTTCAACAGACAGTAGTTGGCATCATGAATTGGCAAGTAGAAGCCCTACATGGAGAAAAGTGAAAGGGGTCCTGGCCAAAGATGTTTACAATCAAGAAACACTATTGGCCAGGAGTGAGGTAATAGAGTTTTAATTACCAAAATATTTCTTCACGACTCGATTAATATTACTGTTTTACAATGGCATTATTTCTCAGAGTGACCAAGCTTGACAAAACCAGTTCTTATTTCTGATTTCGTTGCCGAGCAAATGTTGCAATTGAAGAAATGGCTTCAAAAGAAAGGACATTGAGCTAGAAAAAGTTCATGCACTGCAGAACCCCCAGGTTCCACATTGACTGTTACAACGTCTAAGAGATAAAAACAAGACTTATACTCTTTGTCAGCTGAGCAAACTAATTTTTCATGCGACCATTATTCATTTTCATTGAAAATTCTAGACAGTTTGACATGATTGTGTTAGGTTACATTTAAATCTTAGATAGTTAGTTTCATGAAGTTTAAATGGAATTTTTTACTATATCTAAGTCTGTTTATCTTCATCATCACCATTTCAGCCGAAAGACGTCCACTGCTGGACATATGCCTCCGTCAAGCGTCGCCACACTGATCGGTCTTGTGCGTTTCGCATCCAACGGACTCCCGCAGCCTGTATAAGTCTGTTAAAAGTCTTAAACTTTTAAGAATAATGATTGAGTCTCTAGAATATTTTAACAAAAAGCTTTTAAACAAAATTTTTACCAATGGTCACAGAAACCCCAAGTAGGAAACTGATAACATAGAAGAAAAAGTCACTCAAAAGTCAAAGCTCCTTTGATTAAAGCTCTATAGATACTCAAACTATTTAAGGAAAAACCTTGGTATATCCTCAACAAGAGCACTTAAAAGATTTCTTTCAGAATTTTTTCAAGCAAATGTCCATGCTTTCATAGGAGCCAATTACTGGCAGGTAGACATCTTTCCTTATTGCATAGTAAGACCCTTATTCATAGTCTTTAAACCCCGTAAAAAGTGACTTCAGTAATGATGTGATGCTTGAGAAATGTCTATAGATCCACATGTACATAACTTTGCAACCTCAAGGCAAAGCCGACGAAAACTTTTTATTTGACTTCTACCAAAATCCGTATACCCTAAAGTTAAAGGTTTGCGTTACATATTATTTTTTCTTTGGTACACGATTCTTAACTCAACTATTCGGTTTTACATTCATAGTTTTAAAGTGTTCTAAGTACCTAGTGATTCGGGCACGAGTTTAAAACTTGAGAAACTAATAAAAGTTAAAGAAATTTCCTAAAAAAAATACATACTTCAAAAGGAAAAACACAAAAGTGCAAAATAAGTCTTATGTTCTTCTTGTTGTTATCATTTTTCGACACCGACTTCCGAAACGAAAGTTATTTTGGACTTTTTTTTATTTTTCCTTTTGTAGTCTGTTTTTTTTATTGGTGTAATTGTTTTTATTTCTCTCTTTTTAACTTTATTAAATCATCACTAAAAATGAGCAAGTTCTATATGATGGTAGGTACCTAAAGGATTGACAAAATACCTATAATACCTAACTCAACTTACACATTCGTTCTGCTTGTCGCTAAGGAGTTCGGTTGTATGCACTATATCTTGAAAACTGCTGAACCGATTTTGATGAAACTTGTACATACATTCACTTATGAAATTTGCCACACGTGTTTAGAAGCCCACATAGAGTAGCATGTAAATATTGTGCAGTTTCAACAATATTGCATACATACGTGTCGAATTGATAACCTCCATTTTTTTGAAGTTGGTAATAGAGTGGTTGCAATCGCTAGATACTTCTGAGCATGAGGTCCTAGATTCGATTTCCGGGTCGAGCAAAGTGTTATTGGATTTCTCCATCAAGAATTTCTCAGTAACAGCCTAGAGTCTGGCTTTGTGCCCGATTGATGGCTGTAGCCTCGCCCCATATTATATGAGACTTAAACATAACTGACAACACGTGGCTGTAGGTACTATAGTTGCACCTCTGCCCGCTAAACCTTTCGGGGAATACCCGGTCACGGTAATGATCTGTACAGTATTGTGCCTCGGCCCTATCCTTGAAATCATTACCTACAGACGCGCGGTACGCCGTCACAGCGTTCGTTCGTCACTGCGGCGTGTTAGCGACTGTAAAATATACCGAGAGTTTACCGAACTCGAGGCGCGTTATACTGTATAGATATAATTACCGTGACCCGGTGTTGTTACAAAGTATTAAATAAATCGCATTTTAAAATTATCATCGCCAACGACAGTATTACGCTACTTCATAGCGTAATATTGTCAACAACACTATTTAAATATCCAAGCCACGACACTATGGTCCACTATCTGATTCTATCCGCACAACACAAAGAGAAAACTCGCTTAATATAGTTGGTATACTAAACAGAAGAATGTTCATATTTCTTAGTCAAGCGGCGACTTCGACTCTTATATCCGGATAAAATACGGTACAAGTGTACACTTACAAATGCTTAGTTCGGATGTAGTGCCCGGATATTTGTGCATGTGATTTGAATATGTAATGTTGCCCACGATATATAAAATCCTATTGGATTACACTGTGATCCTATTTATCGAATACTCGTATTTTATTTGCAAACATATGTTCAGTCAAGTGGGTAAGCACTAAACGGGCTTATTTCTGTTTGAAATTATAGTAGTGTTGTGGTTTTGGAATTAAAAAAGCAGTAGTCGCTTTTAAAGTGATGTACGTTGAAATTCGCCAGAATTTTTAAAGCCAATTTTGAATTTGGTATCTAGGTCAGTACTTTGTATAAAGTGTCAATGCCATCATGATTACGCTGTGAAAAAAGTATAGTGCTCTCCGGTAGCTGGAACCATGATAGTTTTGGCACGTCAGAGTTCCGTCAGAGACCATTGAACTCACTACCTAATAATTTTCAGTGCCAGTTTTCAAAGCTAAATTGGAAAATCTATTTTAACTGGAAAAGAGTGACCGACTGTTTCTCTTATTGTCATCATCATTTCATCCGAAAGACGTACACTTCTGGACATAGGCCTCCCCCAAGCGTGGCCATAGAGATCGGTCCTGTGCGTTTCGCATCCACCGGACTCCCGCAGCCTTGACCAAGTCATCGCTCCACCTAGAGGGAGGCCTTCCAACGCTGCGTCTGAAGGTACGCGGTCGCCACTCTAGCACTTTTCGGCCTGCCCTCAAATGTAATCTTGGTTCTCTTGCGGATGTCTTCTTTTCTGATTCCACCGCGCAAGGACACGCCGAGCATAGCTCTTTGGGTAGGTCTCGAATTGTAACTGCCATTTATTAACCTTTCCTGCTCGATAGGTCAGCAGTCATGACCTATAACATTCGTCCCAGAGCATAAATCTCACACTATCAGAACAAACTTCAAGCGCACATAGGTGTAAAATATTAAATTTTACGACGTCGTACTAGAATTGAACATGAACTCGAGTTATTAAATCGAACGGGGAGGGACGGCAGGTGTGCTTCCAATATTACGCTGTTCGTCTATGATTTAAAATACACAGTGAATATGGACGTGTACACTTACATCGTATTTTACCAATAGTTTCAGAGTGCTGTCGTAAATTCAATTGGGATTTTTTTGCTGAATTTTGTTCGTTATATATTGTTATAAACTACTTGATGTTATACTGTTATAAACGTAAAGCATATACCTAACTTTGCTCTTCTGAGCATATTTTAGTTAGGTAGGTAATTATTGTAGAAACCATGTTTATTCTATAATTGTCTTATGAAATTAATACCATGACTCATTTACTGGAATATCTATCTTAAGACGCCTTTGTTTTTCTGTACCTACTTTCTTAGAATTTCCAAGAGAAACTCGAGCTTGTTATTGTTACCGACAGGCCGTGGATGAAGTTCATATTTGGATATATCCAATATTGGGGTTTGTAGATTCCCAAAAGCATGATGGTCGTTATCATCCAATTCGGTCTCGGGTCAGGTCTCGAACCCAGTAGAGACTTCAGCTCTCACAAACGTGTGAATTCTCTGTATCTAGATACTCTTTACCAAAATTGTACCTTATTTGAGAGAAATAAACTACTTTTATTATAAATAATTGATTATCTTTAAAAATGTAGTTGAAATTAAAATAAATGTAAGCAAATTTATAATTTCTTAAATGATAGTAAATTGTGTCAGAAATTAATTTTTAATTCGAAATATAAATTATATTATTTAAATTCAATTCAAATCAATAGTAATGGAATTCATGTAAACATTTGATAAGGATATAAAGGGCTATATTATTATTTATTATTATGTATTTATTTCAGACATATATCAGACCACAAGTTATTAGTTGTTAGTAACAGATTGTGTTTAATTAAGAGCTAAGGAGTGGAATTTCCTGACGGGTTCTGTGTTTCTTGATGCTACAACCTAAGGGTCTTAAAATTCAAGAGTGAATATGTTACGTCTAGCCAAGCTACCGCCGACCACATTATCGCTTAACATCAGATGAGTGGTCAAACGCGAGCCGTTAGCCGTTTCAAACGTTAATAAAAAAAACGTTGAAATCCTCGTGTAGGTTCCAAACGAATAGGTGTTTAACACAGTTTACAGGAAAATATTCAAAACATGGAATGAAAGTACTTAGTAACATTATTTATGTTAGATATTAAGTACCTTTCACTTTAAAACATTTTCCTTGTACAACATTTAGGTTCTGATCCATGTATAACTAAGGCACGTTATGTGACCGACATATGAGTACCACTCAATTTTAACTATTCACAAAGCCTGGTGTTAAGCAAATTGATTGGATCAGTGGCAGGGGCGTAGTTACCGCCGGGTCACTTCTATGGGGTCCCTGTAGCCCGAGGGCCCCGTAGAATGGAATCAGAAGTTAAAAAATTTTTATCCACAGTTTCAAATTCTTTTTGATAAGAGGTTCGATCTTTTATTTTTGTTAAGTTAGGTAACTTTATTTGTTATGGTGACAACATAATCTATCTTATGCCTTCATAGAATCCTTATGCTCCAATTTAGCAAACTAAAGCATGAAAACTTACCCGATCCAAGTCAAGAATCTCTCATTTTTAAGCTCGTTCCACTCTTGCTTCATCCTCGTTCCTCAAAACCATTAAAGTTATCCAAGTAAAGAATTCAGTTTCATATTTTATTTCTTTTGTTAGGAACGTTATCGTTTTTGGTCATTTCTGCATTCCGGTAGAAGGATGTTTTAAAATTTGTAGAGGGCCCCCCTACAAATTTTGAAACATCCTTCCCTATAGGACTAGCTACGTCACTGCTCAGTGGTCTCAGTCAGTTTATAAGAACCAACTCCATGACTGCGTTTTGCAATTTAAAATTAGTACCACTCATTACAATGTTAATGTTATTCTTAGTTTGTCTTCTGCGAACAAGAAATAAAACTGTTCTAGAACAGCAAGACACTCATAAAGTTATATTAAAGTACTATTTTAGCACTAAAATGTTGCGCAGTAGTAAAAGACACGGAGCTATGAAAATGTTCAACGCATCTACTTCTGGTAAATGCTGTCTTAATTGCTAAAGGAAAAAGGATGCAGGTGAATCTAGTAGGTATTTTAGATGTTTTTCGTGACGCGGTAGCATAAAGTTTGTAGCTAAAAGGACAGCTATAGGTAATATAATATTAGCTAGTCGACCACACCATGGCTTTCAAACCTAAGCTCATCAGTCTTTTTTTTTCTTCTTCCGTACCTGGTCCCATGACTATTAAAAAATAATTGTAAACGTTCAAAAAGCACCCGACAACACGCTTCGGTACCAGTAATCATCTTTACTTTCACACATCTTCTAACCAGATGCAGTTGGATACCTGTCTATACTGACACTAATACTAATACCAATACTAATATAAATATATATTGTTATTCAATTTTACTTCAATAATTATTTCAATTTTATGCACCTGCCATGTTATCTCTCCACCACCCTTATGGTATGCCTCAGGCATTAAGTCTGCCTGCGTACTTGTATGTTGCATTAAGTTTCAAATAAATAATACTAATACACTAATACTAATAATAATACTGACTAATAATAATTGTTCTCGTCTAGCTAACGAAGAGTACTTGCATAGGCACTACCTTGTAGCCAGGATTATCCATCAGCAACTTGCTCTGAAATATACTCTTGTGGCATCGGAGGTACCGTACTACAGGTATGTGCCCGACCCAGTTCTCGATAATGGCAGTATCACATTGTACTGGGATCGGTCCATCATCACTGACAGGACTATTGTAGCCAATAAGCCTGATATCGTGGTGGTGGACCGAATCGAGAGGCGTGCAACGATTGTTGATATTACCGTCCCGTATGACGGGAACCTTGTGAAAGCCGAGAAAGATAAGCAAATCAAGTATCTTGACTTGGCTCGCGAGGTTGTCCTCATGTGGGATGTGGACACAGCGATCATTGTACCGATAGTCGTTTCGGTCAGTGGCTTAATAGCCACGAGCTTCGACTAACACCTTAGGAGGCTCTCGTTAGGCGGCTGGGTCAAGGGCCTGATCCAGAAAGCAGTATTGCTGGACACGGCTCGTATTGTTAGGAGGTTCCTCTCTCTGGAGCCCTGACCGCCGGCAGCTTGGACCCAGTTCCCGATACCGGCGGGCCTCTATTTTTTATATTTTTAAATGTTTTTGTTTTTATATGTTTTATAAAAATATTTAAAAATGTATTTAATAAGATACTAGATAATAATAAAAATGCTAATACTAATATTAATACTAATACTAATGATAATGCGAATACTAATACTAATACTGGAACGATTTAAAAAATTCTTTCATCAATAGAAAGCTACAATATTCCTGAGTGACATAGGCTATTTTTTTATCCCGAAAACCGAGTCCCATGGGGTGGTCCACGGGAGCGAAGCCGCGGGGACCAGCTAGTATTTTATAAAGAGCTGCCTGTCTAAACACCGCAAATCCATAACTCAGTTACGGGGTAAAACGATACTCCTTAATAAGACTGGTTGCCAGATGCCGAGTGGTCTGGTTGGCAGAAAATATTATTATCTACCTAGCCGTTTGAAAGCATGGATTGTAACTAAGTTTGAATAAGATTAATACGAAAAAACGTTCTGAAAATAAAATAAGCATGAATATGGAAACCTTTTATCAGAATGATCTGCTATCGTAAATATTTGTAGTGTATGTTATTCTCATCACGGCTATTAAAACATGATCGCGAAGCGTCCCTGGGACGACGATAAAATTTTATTTTGCGTCGAAAATTCGAAGCCAGCTGTACTTGTTATGGTCCTATTATACTTAATATTACCGACATTATAATATCGAAATACCTACCTTTCAACCCTAGCTTCAATTCGGTCATATCAAAATTAACTGATCAAACAAACAGGTCGCTAATGTATATAATAACGCATCGTAAGAATCATCATAAATTAAGCCTTTGATTAATAGTGGAACAAAAATGTTTGTTTTCGACTTGCACAGAAAAAAATAGTTAAAACATGATTAATTATTATTAGATAGCTGTCTAAAGAGTCGATTATCATTTCAACCAAGTGAGTCCAATACATATAGGATAACATACGTTTAGGACAACTAGAACTGAACCAGTTCATGTCGCAAAACACCCTTTCAAAAAGATACCAGCTCTTTCCAATTAAAGTTGGAAGCTCCCTTTGTCACCTGCCAAACGTTCAACCAAAAAGATAATTCGCTTTCTACAAAAAGATACCATTTATACCATGTTAAATGGTAGCAAAGTCAAAAGCGGATAATTATGAGTAATGTTCGCGCGCCCCGCCCCGCCTGCGAATAAGTGCAGCCACGGCTGGCTGCATCGAATGCGAAACCATACAAAACGTTGTACAGAGCCGTACAATTCACTATAAAACTGGAATAGACGTATTTGTCAATATTTTTGAGGAGAAAAAAATGAAAAATGGTCCCTTAAAACAAAGTGTAGTCCTGGATTTTGATAGCCAGTTGGAATTATGATTTTTAATACACTGGCCTTCAAAGCTTAGTACCACACTTTTAGTACCGCACTTCTAAAATTGCAATTACTTCAAGTCAGAGGTTTGAAATAAAAAACGTTAAATAGAAAATTTTATCAACTTCCTTTGAAATTATAGTTTATTGTACATTAGTAACGTTTTTAACTTAAAAAAAAAAGATATTAATACGATGGTTATAGATAATTAGAAAGAATTCGCGATTTCGTGTGTTCTATAGTTTAGGAGAAATTGCATTTCAAAAGTGTGGTACTGAGTTTTGAAGGCCAGTGTAATTATTAGAGCCTCTGACCTCATCATGTTGCTGAAAAAGTAAGTGAACTAACATACCTACATAATGAAAACATAATGGGATCTCGACGCTTTGGAGAAACTATGTAAAGAGATAAATATTGTTATATAAATTAATTTATTTAAGTATAAATAATATTTTCATTTGTAGACAAATTGTAACTGAAAGTCTTGGTACATCAAAATCGTCGTGAATAATATTTCGGGAATAGTATTTGCTGCAACATCTCCAGTTAAACCAGGTACTAGATTTAGTACAAGCGTGTTGTTCATGTAAAGAGGTTTATATTTTGCCAGAAAGTAAACACAAAGGTCGTGGAATATACTAGGCTTCACAATGTAGAAAATACAAAGCTTGCCAGCACTTTGAGTGTTTTCGTGCTATTGACTAGAATTTTCAAAGGATCTGAAAGATAAAACTCAACTATCATGGTCAAAATATGATTTACTTTTGCTTATTATATACCGAGTAAAGTAAGTCGAAGAGTGGAACCTATTCATGTATTCACTTCAGTTCCTTACTTTTTCTTAGTAATAATTATGTAGATTCTTACTCAGAATCTAGTTGAGATTTGAAGTAAATGTGAATTTAAACTGTGATCTGGGTTTAAGGCTTCCAAGATTTATATAAGGGTTAAAAAATAATAGACAGTTCCAAGTCAAAGTCACATCATTTATTTCTATTAAGCCATTAAGATGGTACTTTTAAATGTCAAGAATTATAAAATTAGAAAATAATTGATTATACTGTCCATTCACAAAGGTAGTTTGCTATGGAAAAGAATGGACAAGAAACTCCACACTTACTCTTTTAAAGTTGCAGTTGCTCATGTACTTACGTAAGTATTACATTTTGTAAAAATACCAACCAAGAAAACAATACAACCACCACTATTTATTCGTACAAGTACACATGTTGACGTCCAAATCATGACTGAGCTCGCAGAATCGGAACGATTACCAAACCCCACCAACCCCACGATTCTGTCTACCAACCAATGAGGTCTCATAGTCGTGTTATCTAAGAACACAGTCGGTACTACAATAGACAACACAGTTCTTTTAATATTAAAATCAGGTTTAAATTTAACATATTAAATTGGAGAAATAGCTAAATAATTAACTATTTATAATTATTTATGAGCTAACTGAAACATACTCTTTTTACTTACATATTTAATCAACTAGAAAAAGCGGGTGGCTAAGTAATTAATTATAGTTACTCGTACAAATGAAAACAATTTTTTTTTATTCTGGTTTTATATAAAGCCACTAATACTGTTTAGTTTAACAGCTCACATTTTTAAAACAGTGGGCTCTAGGTAGTGTGAAATTTTAACAACTATAACTATCGTAAAAAATACGAAATATAAGATTATGCGCGTTATTTTCTCGTCAAACATACCGCAGTGTCTCAAGACGAAACTCTATGACCAGTGTGTGTTGCCAGTGATTACGTATGGGACAGAAACATGGTCGCTCACAATGAGCCTCATCAGAAGGCTTAAAGTCACCCAAAGGACAATGAAGAGGGCTATGCACGGAGTTTCCTTACGTGAACGAATCAGAAATGAAGACCCTCACCAGAACCAAGGTTAACGACATAGCCCGAAGAATTGCCAAACTTAAGTTATGAAGTGGCGACCAAGAACCAGAAGTCGTTACGTTGGAAGGCCTCCCACTAGGTGGACCGATGACCTGGAAGGTTGCGGGGATCCGCTGAAAGCAAGACGCACGAGACCGGTCGATGTGGTGACAATTGGGGTAGCCTGTGTCCAGCAGTGGACTTCTTTCAGCTGAAATGATGATGATGATGATAGCGATTGGTGAAATGTCAAAAATTTCTGGGATCCGCTAACGTAATTTCATATGATCAATCCCTTACATTTTGGCCATTCCATCGCTGATAGAATGACACTGTCTAAGGCTTGATTTCCTCCTACGCTGACCGTCGGCGCTGACGGTCTTCGCGAGCTCGTCATTGGTCGAGTCTGACGGCCGTCAGCGCTCAGCCTAGCGACTCGGCAATGGTGAGCTCGCGGCGACCGGCAGCGTTGACGGTCGGCGTAGGAAGCAATCAAGCCTAAAGCCTCAGGGCGCTTCTAGCGCATTCTACTTAATACATCTTTGACTGTGACAGACGGGATCCTTCTCACACATTACGTAAGCCAGATGTAAACGATATACCTGTGAGTTTCACACTTTATTACACCAAATGTAAAACCAACTTGTAGAAATAATTAGTTTTCTCGTAAATTAATTATCGTAACGAAGCATACAATGATTAAACTGGAAATTAAATATGTAAACCAACTGGGTTAACAAATTTAATATCATGGTTTGCGATTGAATTATATAATTATAATAATTTTATAACATTAATGGATTTCATAACTAAGCATATTACTGAAAATAAAGATAATATGATAAATTTTTACTTAATGTCATTAGCGGACCGTACACAGACGATTAATTTGTGATTCCCTTATTTATAAATACGATATCATAATGATGGCTAAGTTGTCTCTGACAGTAGAAATATCTAGTCTAGACATCATTCAAAACCACCAAAGCTTACATTTATTTTTAAAATTTCGAGCTCAAAATATCGTTTGCTTTATATTATCTAATATTAAAAGATTTTAGTGCTCGCTGACACCTCTAAGAAGTTCTAAACAAAGACATTTTCAATTTATCCCTAATCCTCTTCATTAATAAAGTTAAAGGAATAAATACCCCTTTGAGAAAACCGCCACCAAAATATTAAAATGTTTTACCAAAATCTTTTCACGAAGCTCAAGGTGCTAAATAAAACACAAAAGTTATTAAAACTTTCGGAGGAATCCGAGGAAAGTTTAAAAGTAACACGACGAGATTTAATAATTTCATGAAAACGTATTTGTGTTATTGAAATTAAGATTTAAAATTAACGATGAGAAAATATCAAAACAGTACGAAAGAAAAGAATCTTGAACGCCACAATAAATCGAGTATCAAATCGATATCGTCTAAATTATTCGAATTGTAAATCGAATGGTAGAATCAGCATTATTGAAGGCTTATTTCTCCTTACTTTGAACCTTAATTGCTCCTCCGGCAAACCGATTTCCTTTAATATAAAATCGATTTTGTTAGTAGGGGACTGTATTTCGTTTCAATAATCACAATATTTCCTTTGATACTTTTGCGGGCAGCTGTTACAGGCTAATCTCGGCTAATAACGACTGGGAAGCAATTTTACACGGCTATACCTGAATAATGAGGCCGATAAAAAAGTATGCCCCAATCAAAATGTTTTTAAAATGCGATTTTCTTGGGAAGTTTTTCTTAACAACCTTTATCTACGATCTGTTTTACGTTTACACATTATCTTATTTTAGGAAACATCGAGGCACGGAAGAATATCTAAACGAGGCAAGGTCACACTTAATTTGTATTACACCGTTGGTTTTTTTAAGGTAATTTATTCTTTGTTTTTCTTTCTTTCAGGTATGCAGTGTCCAGTCTTGATATAACTTCGAAACTATACATACAGAAACCGGAAAGGTAGTGTAGACTAAGCTGGGGCTGAAGACAATGATGGTGGTATTTCTAGCAGAATACGTCATGTTGATCTCAATGGACCATGGCTTGAGGTAACCTTTTTTTTGCAGTCGGTGAAAATCTTCAAAAAGCACCTCGGCTTTTGCTGAAAGGGAGGTAAAATGCCAACAGCATTTTGCCTCACAAAAACTGGGTAGTTTTAGTGAGGTGATCTGTGCTTTTTCTTTTTTTTTGGGACTTTTGGGGAAAAGGCCAGGAAGTGTGGGATTTTAACCTCACTAAAACCACCCCGGTGATCACCATTAGCACGTAGAAGAGGCCCCGTGAAATCTCAAAAGACCACCCCTGAGCCTCGCTGTGCAGGGCAGCACGTGATCACCGTCTTTCCTGGAGTCACTTGGAGGGCGGACAGAGTCCCCAATCTGACCACCCGCAACCCCACAGTTCCGCCTACTTTTGATGCAGACGGGGTTTCGGCGTTTTAGTCGTCAAGGCGGTTGCTCCCCCGACGCCTTCTTCTCCGAGCAGGATCGGCTCGCTCGCAATCCCCCTCGGCGGCCTCCTTCTAGACCATCACGGTTTCACAGAAGGAGGCCATTTCCCTCCAGTTTTCTGTCTCTGCCAGCATGGCCCTCACAACTGCTGGCAAAGACAGGTCTCGCCCGATCTTGGCGACTAAGACCTGCCGCTCAGGGGCCCACGCAGGGCACTCCTCGAGCGTGTGCTGTGCAGAGTCAAGGTCGCCTCCGCAGTGGTGGCAATTTGCCGTGGTCTCTCGCCCATTCCTATTCAGGTACTCACCGAAGCAACCGTGCCCCGTCAGTACCTGAGTGAGCCTGAAGGAGTTGCGCTCCTCTCTTTTCAGCCAGGCTTCGAAGTGCGGCAGGATGGCTTCGACAACGCGCTTACGCGAAAATTGAGGCTGCTGTAGCCGCTCGTGCCGCCGCTCAAGCGCGTGTCGCCGTTCCTGCCGTCTCAGCCTTACTACAGCGACTCCTGGCACGCTTTCACCATTCTGGCCGATGGCACAAATTCGGTTATAAGCCCTCGCGTCCATGTCCGCCAGAATATCCAGCGGAGGAAAGCGTGCCAGGAGAGTTGCCGCCTCAAAGGATACCGTTCGGTAACCCCACGATTCGAATGGCCACTCTCCGCTGCAGGCTATTAATTTTAGTCCTGCAGCGTCGGATACCTGATAGTCTGCTTGACCAAACAGGTGCCCCATAAAGGACCATCAATCGCACGAAACCCGCGTAGAGGCGGCGAACTTCCTCACGACGTCCCTCGAGATTGAGCAGCAGTCTGTGCAAAGCACCCACTGCCTTTTCAACACAGGAGACCAGGCGCTCGAAATGCTCTTCGAAGCCCCAGCGACTGTCCAGGGTTAGGCCAAGATACTTTATGTATCGACCCACCTGGACTTGCGCATCTCCAACAGTCACTGACGAGCTGGGTGGCTCCCTGCTCCTCGGTAGTTTATCGAACCATACCGCCTCAGTTTTATGAGGCGCTATCTCCAAACCCAGCTGGCGGATTGCCGCCACGACTCTTGCCACCCCGAGCTCGGAACGCTGAATGGTCTCGTCGAAAGTGTCCCTGCCAGCCAGTACCGAGTCGTCCGCATTACACACAATACTAACGCCGACGGGGAGGTCAACGCGCAGAAGTGATCTGTGCTAGTTAAATTATCCAAATTCGGGCATTGGAATTTTCATACTTACCTTTGTACATCTTTTACCAAATGTAATATATGGATTTTATTCTTGAACCTTCTGTTCTATATTGTTCCTTTTTAACGTGTTAATTGTTTTTTTTTAACGAGATATAGAAATAATAGAAAGCAAGAACGAGTTTATTTGTGCCTAAAGTACGGCCAACGAGAAGCGATACCAAATGTAAACAAAACACATGCAAGGTCATTGGGAATAGCAGGGGTGCGTAACTTTTTGAAAGTTGGATTTATATAGTTTTAAAAAATATCCGGCAAATTGTAATAATACCAAAAAGGATAGTCTATTTTTATAAATTTTATCATAATTTGAATTATTGTATAATGTAGATTTAAATTAAATAACGCGAATAATAATATTTTTCTGAATCTGTGTATGGCAACACACTTGCCCCCTTTTAGACAAGAAATAATTAAATAAACAACAAAATAATAACAAAACTTTAACAAATAACTTGTATCACCACGAGCGCGTTTCGAAACAGAATGAATCTAAAATGGCCGCCCGAATTGTTGGCGAACCCGTCTTGACGTTGTCATGTTTTTGTCGGGAGAACGAGACATTACGACAAAGGCACAAGATGGAAAGAGATAGATATTAGATTGTCAACGCCGCAGTTGTTTTTTAGGTTAATGACCTTTCGTATCGCTTCTCGTTGGCCTTACTTTAGTAACATAATTAATAATCGATCAATCATAATCATCATTTTAATGATCCATGATCATGATAATAACATATTAATTTAACACTATAGCGTCTTATGTTGGGGAAGAACTCACATGCAGTGCACGCAATAAAAATCTTATCTACCACATGTAATAATTACACAAGTGCAATCAGATATAATCAAGATTTGTGATTACAGTCGCTTCACGTAAATATTATCTTATAATTACAATCATGGTACTTAAAATGCTATTAATATAAAAAATATATCACTTGTTATTTGCGTTAAAATATAATTCATTTGAAAGAAAATTCGCATGTTGGTATTAGAACATGACTTTAAAAACATGAAACAACAGTGCTGAATCTGAATTACTGTTACGCCGAAGAAGAAGTTATAAAGTGACAAGAAGAAGAAAAACAGTACTTATATTAGAATTATTGGTTTGTTAAAAGTTGTTTCATACAAATCATAAAAGAAACATGAAAACTGAAATTTTTAAAGATCGATATCCTGCTATAATTTCAAAATATAAAACATAATTATCGTCAAATTGAATAGCTGGATTCTGAAATCAAGGCTTTAACTATTTGTATTAGGAATTGGTAGATAAACTTTTAATATATGTATTAGTTAATGGCCTGCGGGGTTCCCAGAGGCGGCTAATTAACTCTGACACCAGAGGTCGTCACATCCTCACACGAAAAGAAGAAGAAGTTAATGGCATCTATATTTATGAACTACTCATAGGATAGGTACTATATAAACATAAATATAACGTTATGTTAAAAAGGCATTCACTATCATCTTCTACGACCGAAGCCATAAAAAGGATAAGGGTTAGTAGCTCTTAGCAAGATAGCCCATTATCAGTTTCTAATTTATAACTTTTCTTAGTAGCTCATACTCCATAGTAAACTGCTAGAACCATTATATAATAATCCAATAACAACTTACTGCGTATATGTACTGAAAGTTAATACAAGCCTGAAATCACCAACCAACCTTGAGTTAGTGCGGGGATTATTACCAGTCTTTGCCTGGAAGTGGGACAGAAACGGGATGGCCAATGGCTGGCCAGCCAACATTTTCCAGTCTATTTATCCAGAAAATCACTATCAAAACTATATTCATCCACCAAAACATCGATGGTAAGTGTATTCTCATTATATTCGTAGTGTTGCCGTCTGTCAGTGTCACTCACTATCAAACGTGCATGGCGCCGTGAAGATAAGGATGTTACCTGTCAGCTGAACGCTTCGATATACTAACGGTACGTACAGTTACGGTATACAGTTTTACACAAAATTCCAAAGAGATTTTCTCGTGAAATAAAGGCTTCAAGTCTGAGTATTGCAAGCATGCATTTAATCGAATCCGAGTAAATACGATATCCATCTCCTAAAATATTTCATTGATATTTAAAACTCAGTTTGTAAGCCTCAAATAATCCGGATTTTGGTATCGTGATTCTCTTTAACTAATGTGCCTTAACTTAGTGACTGCAACCAACTTGGATGTCTGCAATCACCATCAAAAGCCCAAACAGTATTAAGACGAACCAAAAGAGAATCTTTCTCTTTGGTTCATCATTAGAAGATCAATAAGTTTCAAAAATACTGCATTCTTTCGGTACACAAAAAACTGTCGACTATTTATGAAATCCGCTTCTGAATTTTTCGTTACTGTAACATGCTTGTGACTGTACTTTTACATCGAACGGCATGGATTTCGCTTGTCATACCGTGTTTCTTGAGCGAAAACAGATTTGAAATCTTGCTGAGTTCGGGTGTGATTCAGGAGTATTGTAATTCATAAGTTTGTGGTTTGATTGTTGTTCTCGTTTTGTAAAAAATGATGTGGTAAAGTTTATCTTTCGGAACATTATTTATGAGTCTGCCAACACAGCTTTAATTTCTTAAAACCTCAATATATTTTGTTTTTATTTTTTTATAACATTTGAATATTCAAATCTGAAATTGATTTATTTTCCTTCTAAATTACAATACCAAATTATAAACAGGCTATACCCGTATTGACTTTCTCTAAGGTATCTAATTTAAAATTAAGACCATAGATATGATTAAGACCAACGTATTCTTCACCGGATTTCCTAAAACTGAGAACACTTTACCGTGAATTGGCTCCCTCAGAAATATTATATTCACAACCTTTTAAAAGGATTACTTTGACAAATATAATATTTACATATCCAGAGAACATCTCAAACATTTTGTAAATATTTTATAACCAACTTGCCTCAAAGAGCATTTTAAATCATAGTTGGCAGTTATTGGCCCAGGTTTGCCAACTAGTTTCAGGCAAAAATAAAATGAAGTGGCCGTCCTTCTGGCTCGCTTTCAACGGCTGCGAAAGTTAAGAAAATGTTATAATTCAATCAAAGTATTCTGCATTCGGTAGCAATTCTTTAAAATGGTTTTCTTTCCGAATATTTCCATCAAATAATTGATTGCTGGCATTGTGTAAGGGCGGTTACGCACTACACGTCCGTGTCCATGATTTGAGTTCCGAGTTCAAAATGTTCTGAATTATTATAGACTATAACGGATAGAGTTCGGATGTAGTGCGTAAACTTCCCTACAAGAAATACTACGGCTACTTCGGAACCAAAATTTCAAGACAGAATTTTCTAAAGAGTTTAGAAATTGAAGGTTGTCTGAAATCAATCGTTCAGTACAAATTTAAGGTGTACCTGCAATATGCCTTTACCATAATCAACTTGCTGTCATTTGGGGAATCTTTTAAAAGTGGTATTTTTACTAAAAACAAAACTGTGTATTCTGTCTACCAAGAACTGCAATATGAATTTACTCGAATATTAATATTCCAAGTTGGAAGGAATGGAAACCCGAAAATTCCTAGAGAGAGAATTTTAAATATTAAGTTCCGAGATTAATCCCAGAGAAATATGGATTAAATGCAATTTTACAAAGGGCCAAATTATATTAACATTTTTAAAGGAAGTGCTTGCAAAATGGATTACTAGTCGACGGACACAGATACGAAAACAATATAATAGAAAGCTTGTGAAAACAGTTGCGTTTGCATCGCAGTCGCAATCTGACAAAGCCCGAATTGCCCGGTATTGGTGATGATTGTAACTAAAATGCGAATGCGAACTTTTTTTTTTAAATACGGATATCACTATAATACTCGTATAATCTTATGACGAAAAAAATAAGAAACCTCCGACACATTTTTGTTTCATGCTACCGTAATGTATCTAGTAGTAGACACGCTTCGTTCGAAAATCTATTGAACACGTAATTATGACATATGATCTTGCGAAAATCCCCCGATTCAACGAGTAAAACGCCCATAACTTTAGGAAGGCTGAACCGATTTTCATCAAACATAGCTAAGAACACTTTCGTTAAAGTCTACATTAAAAAAAAAAAACGAAATCGAAATCGATTCATCAGTTTAGGAGCTATGATGCCACAGAAAAAAAAACAATCACAGAGATACACACCTCAAACTTACTTTTCCTGTATGTACATTATGGATGCAATAAATTTAATATGAAATTTGAATTTGGACTTATAACACACCTCGTTTTCCGTCGCCGTTTAAAAACAAGTCATGATGACGTATTGTATGTACAATAAGCATAAAACTGTGGAGCCTTACCTACAATACATGGTGTATTGTATGGCTCCACAGTCTTTAGTCTCTTACATCTAGTTTCCATAACTATCTTGTTCAACTCTTAACCTAATGTATATTAGTCAAATTAGTATGCGAATACTGCCGTGTCATTATAATTCAATTAAAACTACTTAAGTGGAAGACGATGCTCATATTAGAGGAGCGGGCTTTTAGAAAGCAACATCGTTGGAAGACGTTTAAGTTCCTACTCCTTCCTTAAAGCATGTTAAAAGCTTTTTAGTGCATTAAGCAATTAACTATCATTAGCAATTATTTTATTATGGACTTATAAATATTTCGAAGTATATATTGTAGTTAAGTACAAGCAGTGGTGGCCCAGGCAGGCGCTTTACTTTGTGTAAATTATTTCATCACCGCTGCTCTCAAAACGGTGAAGGAAAACATCGTGAGGAAACCAGCGTATCCTAGAACCAAACATTCGTAGACATGTGACATCCACCAAACCGCATTAGGCCCGCGTTGTGGATTATGACCCATTCCCTCTCACATAGTAGAGGCCTGTGTCCCCAGTGGGAACTTTAAAAAAGGCTGATGATGATGATGCGGTACAAGCAATAATTCCTAAACTTCATTTTATTTCATGTTCCATCCCTTTAAGGAAACTTTCAACCAGTAATAAGAAAGCATCGTGATCAAATCTCAACAAATGAAACATTTTGACGGGCTTTATAAAACTAGGAAGAAAAAATATAAAATAAAAACAAAAATAGAAACCTAACTAATACTAGTGTCTATAATTATTTATTTATTAATCATAAAATCCACAGCTCTTAAAAATACCTTACCACACTTATTGTACAACAGCCAATTACGGATTTACGATTTAATAACTTTACAAATAAAATTGCAACTGAAACTTCGAACAACAAAACATACCCAATATTTGTAAACTCGTGTGAAATGTGCAAGAGGATTAGAAGAGTGGTGGGGTGGTGGTTGTGGTGGTGTGAGGAGTTGTTATATAATATGTTGTCCTTTTCCTCTTAAAAACGTACAGCTAATGTTCAAAAGTGCGGTCACACTACCACAACAGCAGGGGCAATTTTTTTGGGCAGATTTTTTTTTTTTCCTTTTGGTAGGTATAATCTATACTTTTATTTCTATACAACATAATATTAAATCAGTTGTGGATAATTTAAGTTCTACAAAAACTAGCAATTTGAGTTTTGGGAGAGTAAAACTGCACCTTTGATCCTTGACTGTACATATTTTTCTGTTCCTTCTTCTTGTCTGTATTATTATGTGTGTGTGCATATATGGTTAAATAAATAAAGTAATATTTTATTGCGCCGATTCCTACTAAGAGATATTGAGAAGGAGCAATGACCGGTATTGCCGAACTAAAACAAAACAACTTTAGTACTCGTACAACCCTTTTTCAAACGCAGCTGAAAGGAAACCTATTTCAGAAGAAAATTTATGTTCATAAATGGTAGGTACTAATTTTATTGTGAGGCTCTATTTATTATGTTGAACAGCAGAAGTATTTTGTACATCGTGATTAATGATTTTAATAATTCAAGGGTTTTTGAATGGGTAAACAGTTTGTTCTTAGAATTTGGGTAACCAATCTTAAAATAAAGGGTTTTGTTTAAGATTGATTACCCAAATTCTAAGTTATATATTATTTAAGGAAGAAAATAATGTACCTATTAAAATATCATTCTGTTAAAGAAAAGTGTTGCGCGTTAAGATTGACAAGATAATAAGGAAATCCTAATGATATATTTACATTTAGTAAAGCACTAGCTTCTGCGCGGAAATCGTAAATTATCCCAAGAGAACATACTCCCGGAATAAAAACCAGACTATAATCTATGTCTTTGTTAAATTTCATTCAGATCCGTTCATCCGTTCAGCCGTTCTGGCGTGATTGAGTAATAAACATACATCCATCCAAAGTTTTGTATTTATAATATAAGTAGGATGTACAACTCATTGTCCTTACCTTTTTTTTTAAACTTTGCCCCACATTAGGAATTTCTCCTGTGTCGTGGGTGCGTTTACAAACATATAAACTTACATACACAAACACCCAGAGCCGGTAGAACTATCTGTAGGTCATACAAATATTTGTTCCGTGCGGCAATCGAACCCATTCCACGCTGCGCAGCAGTCAATCGATCAACCACTGCGCCAACCGTGCGCCAAAACTAAGTACTCTATCGGATAAACGTTTTAATAATATGTATGTCCTATACTATGTACAGTCGGTAATAGCTGTTACCTGACCCACCCTAAAAACGAACGAATTTGTAATATTAAGGATTATTTAACATATGTGAGTTTATCAGACTAGCGCTACTCAATGAACAAATACAATAAAAATACCCAAATTTGATCTTTAAAACTTTAGCGTATTCATTTGCTTTCAATTTTAAATCTATTCAATAAGTAAATCTTGCAATATTGTAAAGAACTTTAGAGATATACAGGGTTACAGGTAAAGTCGACCTAGATCCGTTAAGGGCGTGTAGTACACATCATTTCTGAATGATTTCACTATGGAACCCCCCATCCTAAACTTAACCGTTTTCGAGATTTTCGAGTTTTATTTTTTTTTATGAAAATGCCCAATTTTTCGGCTATTGAATTGAATATTTTGAAAAAAACCAAAAAACCAAAAAAAAATAATCATAAGAGTCAAAAAAATTCAAAATATTCAATTCAATAGCCGAAAAATTGGGCATTTTCATAAAAAAAATTAAAACTCGAAAATCTCGAAAACGGTTAAGTTTAGGATGGGAGGTTCCATAGTGAAATCATTCAGAAATGATGTGTACTACACGCCCTTAACGGATCTAGGTCGACTTTTCCTGTAACCCTGTATAGGACACATACTTCAATTATAAAATTTCTAAATGGGTAATATTTTCGCCCAACTTATAAAAAGTGGGTAATTAAGAGACAAATATGCATATCCAATAAAAAACTTGTAGTAAAGTGTTACTAAGGTTAAGCGTAGAAAAATAAAAATGAACCGTGACAATAAAGCTAAAGGCAGTCTACACACAATTGCAGTGGCTACTGTAATCTTATAATAATAATAATCCATTTATTTTCAAACACACAAAATATTACACTCGCTAACATATAATCCATTTCATGCAAAAAGAAAATACATAAATTATCTTACTATAATTATAATAACTATTATATTTATTGGACTTTATGATTTTATTACATCACAATCAATTTAATCGATTCCATTAAAATATAGCATTATTCCATTTAAATAGCCCGATCCCTCAATAGTCCGACAACCCCCAACCGAGACCCAAAAATGGCAGCCCGACAGATTTTGTATAGAAAATATGTCAAACAGCCATTCCCACTCCCCAGTCAGATCAGAAGCCATCTGACCACTGATAAATCGGCTCCCAGTCAGATAACTTCAATATGGTATCAATTATGACACATAAAAATGTAATTAATTAACAATAAATGTTTTATAAGCTTCCAATTACTTTAAATAAATTTGATCAATAATCCATTTGAAATGAACACAATTTATATTAATATTTTAGCTTATACCATTATGCATTTCAATTAATCGAGTTCATCAACAGATAACTTATTTACTTTTAAAATAAAAATGTGTATTTTATAGGCTCTATTAAAATAATCTATATTTTGTCACGTTAAAAACTGAAATAAAAAATTCAATGTTATCAAAAGTAGTTTGTTTAGTATTACTTAATTTAAATATTTTAACTATAAATATATTTCAAGTAATTATTTTTGTAAGTAAGTAATTATTCAATATTTATATTGATTAAATTGTTATCATAATCTGTAATGTTTTTCATTTCGGTTGTTACTGATATTTAAATAGTTAATTCATATTAATTATTTGAATTGAATATAAATAATATTTTGAATTTTAAAAACATAATTAAATATTGCAAACATAAAGCAACAAGAAGTGGAAGGTTAGTTTTGAACTCGCAACCACTAACTAGAACAAATTGACTTAACAAACCATACCAAATAATAATCATACCATGTATAATTGTATATTATCTACGCATTTTTTTGCAAATAAAGAATCTGAATCTGAATCAAATGGTGTTGAAATTAATAAGTCCATCATGGTGACAAAACAGTATTCAAACGCTTACCTACCCTAACGTTACCTGTTAAAGATCAAATTGGCATAACTGTATTCTATAATATTTTCCTACTTTGAATAAGTCGTTCTAGTTCGATAAGCTCATACTTATCGAATATCAGTTAACTACTGCTAATT
Organism: Orthosia gracilis; assembly: GCA_947562075.1. Lineage (NCBI taxonomy): Eukaryota > Metazoa > Arthropoda > Insecta > Lepidoptera > Noctuidae > Orthosia > Orthosia gracilis. The sequence goes on from OX387266.1 coordinate 35,933,872, forward strand.
GCAGAAGGTTCAAAATCGTCTAACTTTTAGTGGGTGAGCTAACGTCAGGGTGGGCCAAGTAACATCTATTACCGACTTTACATAGGTATTTATGTGCCGTGATAAACTTCATAATAACTCCAAAAAACACCCGATAATCTAATACTAAGGCTAACTTACACTCGCTACAGAAAGTTTTGTAATTTCTTACTTCGAATTTTCTATGAAAAAAGTGAACTAGAGAGAAAGAGAAATAATCCCAGAGTTATGGTAAACCATTAAGAATATTACACACACATCAAAAACTCGAAGTATACCTGAAGAGCTATTAAGCTTATGCGACAATACTCATTCTTCCGTTAACAAGGTATGCCATTTCTTTGCTAACATTGGCAAAAACCTGGCGGTAAATATCGAATCAGGTGTACAATCCCTCCTGATCCCGGAACAGCGTTCATCTTCTTGTAATATCTCCAACCCAATTATCAATTCATTGGCTCTGCTAGATGTAAACGAAGCCGAAGTAGAGTCACTTATACTTCAATTAAATAATGACAGTGCTGTTAGCTGGGATTGAATTTAACCCTTACTGTTAAAGAACTGCAAAAATGTATTAGTCCCTCACATAACTTACCTTTCTAATTGCTGTCTGCAAAAGGGTGTCTTTCCTGAAGCTTTAAAAAAAGCTATAGTGATAGCCTATTCATAAGGGAGGAGACAGAAACTGTGTCAATAATTACAGGCCCACTTCAGTGCTACCGGTACTTTCTAAAATTCTCGAAAGGATACTCAACAACCGTCTCATAGATTTTTTGGATAAGTATAAAATAATAGCTGAGAATCAGTACGGCTTTTGGAAAAGAATATCAACAGAAGACGCAGTTCTTGACTTGACGAAACATGTAGCGAAGAACCTGGATAGCAAAACTAAATGCTTAGGTATATTTATAGACCTGTCTAAGGCCTTTGACACAGTTTCTGTTTCCTTACTGATTTCTAAACTGGAATTGATTGGTGTGCGAAGAATTGCCATAGAAATATTTAAAAACTACTTGAGAGACCGCACTCAACGTGTTAAAGTCAAAACTTACCTCAGTGACGAAGAACCTGTCTCCTTCGGCGCCCCACAGGGTAACATTCTGGGGCCTAGTTTGTTCCAAATTTACATAAATGACCTTTGCAATTTAAGGCTCCCACAATGTAAAATTTTTACTTAGGCTGACGACACGGCGTCAATAGTACATGGACCTACATGGAAAAGAGTTAAAACTGCAGCAGAGTCTACATTAAGTATGATAATGATATGGCTAAACTCAAACCAACTTACACTCAATTTACTTAAATCCAGCTACATACACTTTGCTATAAGACGTAATAATTTACCATCAAACACTTTTTCGATTTCTGCTCACTCTTGTCAGGGCCATTCTACTTCGCCCACGTCGTGTTCTTGTCCTAATCTTACCAGAACAATCTGTGTTAAATATCTAGGTGTATTAATAGATAATGAGCTCAAATGGGATAAACAAATTGATGCTCTTACAACCAGAACCCTGCGTCTCTTAAGTCCCTGACCCTCATTTTCCCAGCTCAAAATGATCGGAGAATTAATGTGACAAATTGTCAAGCTCGCGTCATCTGCTGTGATTGGCTGTTGGAAATTCATTCAACCAATCACAGCAGATAACACGTGTAAAAGAGGGGGGGTGAGCGAATCCATTAATCTCGACACTTTGAAAATGGTGTACTTTGGCCTGTGTCAATCGGTAATAGGATATTGCATTACGGTGTGGGGAGGGGCGAGTAAAACATTCCTTCTCAAACTAGAGAGAGCGCAGAGAGCTATACTTAAAGTAATGACCAGTTAAGTAGTGTTAGTAGAAACACTTCAGATTCCCAACAACTCAACTGTATTCCGACTGATAAGTACTCACGGTCACTCTATGTGCTCTACTCAGTCCTTAAAAAACATTCATCTCTACCCCCTTCCAACCGAATAAAACGCACCTTTATCCCTCCAAGTACTCCTCATAGAACAGTCTTTGCCGAACACCAAAATCTGATTTTGAGCTCTCTCATCTAGAGAAAAATTCATAATCACCTAAACATACTTGATCTGACAAAATGGGCAATTAAACTGAAACTTACAGAGTGGCTACTTCAACAAGACTATGATCAAACAGAAACAATATTAACCTACATAACCTAGCACACTCACATACATGCACACACAACACGAACACACATGCACACACACTCGCACATACACACTCACAAAAATTAAGTTCATTATTATTTTTTCTCAATTTATTACCATTACCATTATCTGAAAATTGTTTTATTGTGGGTGGATCGTCAGAGTTCTCACTAAATAAAAGTTAGTAATTAATCATAACATTATGGCTGTCCACTGCCTCTTAAGATACAGGTATACCCTAGTTTAAGAGACTGGGTAACGTAAATTTTCAATAGATGTATCATGTACTTACATCAACATATTCTATCATATATTATACTGTAATTGCATAACCTTGTATACCTTGTTTGTAACTATTTAGTATGAGTTTTGTTTTTCTTACCCTCTGTACCTTTTTGATCAATAAACAATTTTTTTTTTATTTAAAATTACTTCATCGGTATTCGAAAAGGTTATGTCCAGCTGTCTTTCACGAATAAAAATATTCACAAATCCCGTGTTTTATATAATCTTTTAAGTGATTGTCAATCATATTCCGTAGAATTTGCCCGACAAATAAAACATTTATCCAATACACTTGTTTATGGTCTGTCTAACAGCTCTCCTTGCTGTACGTGTCCCGATTTAATTTTATGAGATTTTGCGTTAAACTGAAGTATACTTTATAGATTACACAGAAGCTTTGGAAAGTTTTCAGTTCATAGATAGGATTAGGATGGTGAGCAGGAGAAAATTATTTAATTTTGCGTTTTTTGTGCTAATTTGGTTTAAGATTTGTTATTTCATAATTCAGCTTCTAGAATATGAAAGAAAGAAACTTTGTGACAATTGTCACAAAACGACATACAATATAAGTACATGCTTATGCTAAACCTTTAACAATCGTATTAGTAGTACTTAAATTAAATTATTAAAGATGAGAAAAAAACATATACTACCTACATATACGTGTATTTGGCGCTTTTTGTGGATGGTTTACTTAGTCTGTAGAGTTTTAAAAGAACCGGACTGGCATGCTCATTTTTATGAAAAAGTATTAGAAGAAATCTATAATACCCAGATTCATTGAATTTTTACCAAAAGATAAAGCTAAGCCTTCCAAATTATGTTTCAAAAGACCATTTACTCTTTTAAATACAAAATCATATTTCTTTTTAATCTACAGGGTGTTTGGAAGGGAGCTGTACATACGCCTAGGGTAGAAACTAGGGATAGTCTGCTACCTACCCCCGCCCATTATATTGACCTTGGCCTCAAGGTTTTTTTTTAATTTATTATTATTTTTTATTTGACTTTTTTATGATTTTTTGACTAAAACTACCTGTAGCTCAAAATCTATCCATGGGACCGGTCGGCTAATGGTCTTGTTTTAATCGTTAGAGTCTTAGGGTCCTGCAAAAAATTATTTTACACCAGAAAATTGTGGAGAAGAAAAGTTATGGGGCCTGAAGTACCGTAGTAAGGTAAAGAAATAATTTTAAGGGCAACTTTCTATGGGGTTTAAAAAAAAACTAACAGGGTTGGAGTTCTTCTGATTTTTTTAAAACATCCTCAGTCCATGCCCTTTCTAACGATATGCTAAAAGTGTAATTATCACTTTTAGTTTTAAAGTTATTAATTAATTTCCGCAACTAGGGCACTTTTACCACCACGAGTCGACATTTGTAAGACAAATGTAATTTCCAGAATTTAAACCAGTTTGGCCTACAGTTGGCAAATTTGTTGTCTCACTCTTACACGAGAGCAACATGTAAGAGACAAAACATGTCATGTCATGTCTCTTTCGCTCTTGGGTCGACGGGGCCGGGCAGGTAACTCGTTGGGGTCTTTGTTAGTCAGTCGAGATGTTTTAGGCTTAGAGGATAACGACTATGCAAGAAGGGTGGAGTTTTGCCGCCACTTGCTCCATACGGATGTGGAAGATATTAATTTTTTACGGAGTATTCTCTGGACTGACGAGTCCAAGTTTGACAAGGAAGGAATTGTAAATTACCACAATCTCCATCACTGGGCACCCAGAGATCAAAACCCGAGAGTCAAGAGGCACAGAGGTTTTCAACGAAGGTTCTCCGTGAACGTATGGGCAGGCGTCATCGGTAATCGGTTGATAGGGCCGCACTTTTTGCCAGACAACCTAAACGGGCAAAACTACTTAGATTTCCTCGAAAACGATTTGCCTGATTTAGCGGAAGAAGTGTTTGACGAAGATCGGCCCATAGTCTTCCAGCACGACGGCTGTCCTGCTCATTGGAGCCTAGCAGTGAGGGAGCTTCTGGACAACTGCTTTCCTAATTCTTGGATTGGTCGGGGTGGGCCAATTCCCTGGCCCCCAAGGTCGCCTGACCTTACCCCACTCGACTTCTACGTCTGGGGAAGGGCGAAAGAGTTGGTGTACGCAGAAGAAGTACCAACAAGGGAGGTTCTAATTAACAGGATCCACGCCGCATTCGATACAATGCGCGAGGAACTGCTGCTTAGAACGGTGACCGTGGAGATGAGGAAGAGGTGCCGAGCATGTTTACAGGTCAATGGTCATCAATTTGAACAAAATTTGTAATTAATTAAAATTAGTAATTAATTAAAATTTGTAATTTAATGACATTAGTCATTACCAAATTTTTTGTTTCATTTGCCATCCTTTTACGATCGAACACATTTAATTTTCATTAGTTAAAATTTTTGCTTGAAGTGCCCTAGTTGCGGAAATTAATTAATAACTTTAAAACTAAAAGTGATAATTACACTTTTAGCATATCGTTAGAAAGGGCATGGACTGAGGATGTTTTAAAAAAATCAGAAGAACTCCAACCCTGTTAGTTTTTTTTTAAACCCCATAGAAAGTTGCCCTTAAAATTATTTCTTTACCTTACTACGGTACTTCAGGCCCCATAACTTTTCTTCTCCACAATTTTCTGGTGTAAAATAATTTTTTGCAGGACCCTAAGACTCTAACGATTAAAACAAGACCATTAGCCGACCGGTCCCATGGATAGATTTTGAGCTACAGGTAGTTTTAGTCAAAAAATCATAAAAAAGTCAAATAAAAAATAATAATAAATTAAAAAAAAACCTTGAGGCCAAGGTCAATATAATGGGCGGGGGTAGGTAGCAGACTATCCCTAGTTTCTACCCTAGGCGTATGTACAGCTCCCTTCCAAACACCCTGTATAAATAGAATATTTCCCAGGCCTTCCGGATTCCAATATTAATTAAAAATTACAAAACTCATTGAATTGTCACCGAAGGTAAAGCTGAGAAATCACACTCTTAAATTCTTAAATAGAATATATCCGTGTCCTTCCAGTATCTAGCTAAAAGTTCAAGCTAACAAAAGATATTATTTTTAAATTGAATCTTCTTTCAAGTCAGTATAACGTTAAAGCCGGTTTAACAATGCTATCGCGATCTCCAACTATAGCCTAAAGATTAATAGATTTATCGACAGTTTCGATAGGCACTTATTTTATAGATAGGTAAAGTGCAGCATTAACGTCATTGGAAATTCGATAATGATCACAGAATTAGGCCTGGCACAGATGGAGTTAATTGTTTTCAAAAGAGTAAATGTGAAATGCGGGCAGAGAACTTGTTCTGAATGGCCTTAGTAAACAGTAATAATTCGAGGTTTGGCGCCCGCCTATTCCCTCCACCTCCTCTTCCAGTATTGGACAAATTTAACAAATATTCCATAAATTGAAAGAAAAAGGTACAAGGTGTACTTCTGAAAGAAAAACATTCTTTTTAAGGGTTCCGCAGTCAACGAGGAACCCCTATAGTATCACTATGTCCATCTGTCCGTCCGCAGCTTAGCTCAGAGACTCTTGGTACTAGTAAGCTATAATTTGGCATGGATATTCATATTAATCACGCCAACAAAGTGATAAAATAAAATCATAGACGTAAAGGAGTAATTTCTCCTGTAGACGTAAAGGAGTGTGTTTTTTTTCGTCTGTCCCATGGTGTGGGGTATCGTTGTATTGGCCAACTATCACAGCTAAGTAGGCTTTACAAGTTTATACGATATTACGAGTAATAGTCGACCAACTTATAAAATATACTTGGAAAAGTAAAATTTTAGTACAAATGCCATTGAAAAATTACTTATATAACATAGTTAGTTGTGTTAAAGAAATGGTAAATATAATTTTCTGAACCATGTAAAAATATACTATAGTAAAATCATATTATCCGTTATAATAATTGTTTCTCAATTAATAATGTTGACGTTCGAATAACGCATTGAAGTAGGCGGGGTCATTGGCAGTACCAGCCCGTACGGCGCATGCGCGCAAGGGGAGTCTATTAATTTTGTGTTAATGTAGAAAGTATTTTCGACGTTTTTTAATCTAAAGTCAAACTAGATTCAAATGCCCGATTCCTTAATTCGAAAAAATAAGTGTTGATCTTTTTTTTAGTTTGAAATGATATAATTCTTTTTATAAATCAAAGCAATTTGAAATTATGCATTAATTTAATTATACTCATTGAAACGTGCGGGCCTTTTTATAATATTATAGTATATAAATATTAAATTACTTATTTTCTTTTTTCGATATCCATCTATAAAGTCAATATCCGACTAAACTTCATCACTGATTGAGTAGCGAAGAACTTTCGAGAACGAAATAGTTAATACATTCAAAATTTTTCAAATTCCGAAACGGAAAGACACAAAGAGCGTGCGTGCATGGATCCAGGAACGAACCATACTATTCCCCGTGGTTCTAACGCGCTGTCATATCGGCTCCTTTCGCAATTGACGTCCTTCATACAGATTATTTAATGCAGCTTATTTACGAGTAGATGATCATAATAATGTGATGAGAGCAGTGGTGGCCCAGTGGTATCGGCCGCGACTTACAAGTTGTTGGTCGTGGGTTCGAGCCCAGGCAGGCGCTTTACTTTGTGTAAATTATTTCATCACCACTGCTCTCAAAACGGTGAAGGAAAACATCGTGAGGAAACCGGCATGTCCTAGAACCAAAAATTCGAAGACATGTGACGTCCACCAACCCGCACTGGGCCCGCGTGGTGGATTACGGCCCACTCCCTCTCACAGAGAGGAGGCCTGTGTCCCAGCAGTGGGAACATTAATAGGCTGATGATGATGATGATGATGATGATCATAATAATAGAATTCTGTCAACGATGACTTTTGAAAGAACGCTATTCCGGGCGGTGGATAGTGTGAGTGGCGAAGTTGTCACCATACACAAAAGCCAGGGTACACATTAGAAAAAGTATAACAGTACACACAGTACAAAATATTATACGTCGCTTGCTCACGTGCCACTTGCACTCATGGTTCGTTTATTGTTACTGAATCTTTACGTCCTCCACGTCCACCTGATCACGATTCTGTCGCGATGGAAATGAGAAAGCAGAGACTAAATTCTTTAATACCCAAATATGGTTTTTTTGAAAGGCTCCCATATCATGTCAAATTGTTTTCCATAACGCAATCACTACGTAAACACTTGCAGGATACAGTATGCGATCCTCAGATAATGGCCTCCGATATTTACTTAGCAATAGAAACTTTCAGCTGCCTTCAAGATTCCTTCGACATAATCAATTTTAAAGAAATAATTAGAACAAATAATCCTAAACTGTATTCTTCAATCCCCGGTTTTGGTGTATGTGCCTAGGCAAAACTTAATATTGAATATTCCAACCCACGATCTTAGTGATACTGCTGGAGGTGAACATTGTAAAGCAGTATCTGTCGAAAACAATGTGAAGATAGTAGCCTTGTATAGATCATGCAAATGCCCTAACAGTGTCGCAGAGTAGGTTTCTTACGTAATTTTTTATCGCATTACAGCCTTTTCATAATATTTGGAGATTTTAACGAAGACTATCTCCGTAACGGCAATATTGCAGTATTCAAATTATTACGTGACGCTGATTATCAATCTTTATTACAAACGCTTGCCTCTTCAAGCGGTGGTATTCAAATAGATAATATTTTTTCTAATTTTTCTTGTGAAGTTGCATTCTATAACTACTTCTTCAGTTACCATCGTCCTATGTGGGCCCGTTTTTAGACGTTGTGAGCCGCTGAAAACTTTTAAATGTTCATGTAACAACAAAAAGCTCTCTTCTAAGTCCGCACTATTGCGTAACTACGGAACCCTATTACAGCCCTATTTTTTTTCATTTATAGTTGCCAAATTTGTGAACTGAGTATTAAATATCGTAGAAAATACCGTTTTCCTGGACCGATTTTCTAGTACCTTTATTTTGACAGCAAGAATTTCGTTATTCTATCACATTCTACCAATGTTGTCATAGAGCAATACCTAGCATAAGCTCAAAAGTGTCATAGGTCAGGGTTCACGTGTCAAAAACAAAGCAGCGTGTGCAACGTGCATGACCTATTCAGAATTGCCAATGCCATCACCAGTGAACCGTTGCAGTTAACTCATCCATTGATTTCTAGCCAGCCATGTACCTTCTGTGGCGTTATAAAAAAAGTAAAAAATCACTTAACTTCATGTAAAATACGTATAATTTTGTTGTAAGTTAAAAATACATCGAAATTGTATACACGAGCACAAAAGGTAAAAAAAACACTTGATTACAAAAATTAAAAAAAAAAACGCAAACAACGGAACCGAAATAAGAAATGCATAGTAAGAAAAAAATTAGGAATGGAATCGTTAGTTAGGTTTGAAACTATTAATCTGAACACACGTGTCTATCCTCAACACAGTTGCAACCGGTTAAATTCTGGCTTAAACATTCAGGGGGAAAGGAATCCTTAACGACATGAAGCTAAGTTTTAAACAACTAAACGAAAAAAAAAATACTCTAGGTTTATTCTAACACAAAATAATAAGTAAATAAAAAATACGTAAGCCATTCGCCGGAGCTCCGCGTCTGACGAAACGATCCGCTGTCAGTAGCATCGCTTCGATGCTGGATTACGGGTAGAAACAGACCTGCAAATCTCGAAGCAGATCCCAGACTATAGCGATGTTCGGAATCTTCGGACTCGGCAAGTACAGAAAGGCTCACGCCCTTAGCATACATGATGTTAGTACAAAATCAAGAAGTCTGCGGTCTCACTTGGGCTCTAGCGCCCTGCCCGTACTTTGGAGCCGGAGTCGGCTTCTATTAACTGATATCTATAGACAAAGATATTACCAATCAAAACTACTTTACAAAAATTGTCAAAGATATCAGAGAAAGCAAAACGCCAAAACAAATTAGGGGGAAACGATATCTCATGTAAAATGACGTTCTGTCAATCAGAAATTTTCACTTAGATTTTCTTATCAGTCGAAAATAAAATTCGAAAAGATGTAACCGGCCAGTGTGTGAATTCAAAAATATATCCAATCCCATCAGTTAATGAAGCTACATTATACTCTACATTATTTAACGTATACCTGGGAAATAAACTGGCAAACTTGTCTATGTTAGGGATCGAATAAGTGGATGACATCAAATTTCAGATCACGTATGAAGGCCTGTTGATTTGGTGTATTATGTTTCTCTGTATCTCATAAATACATAATATTATGTTCACGTTTTTGTCATTTGAGGTGAGTGAGGCGAGACAAATGCGAAAAAAAGATTGGTGCTTTTAGAAACTGTTGCTCGCTGTCGCAACTTTGGTCGCATACTAACTTGAATCCCTAGTCAGGGAAGGAGTTTCGGCAAATCTTTTCTTAGTGGGACAACTCATACAGTGAACTCTCTAAAGAGCATTGCTGTCTTTCATGTATCTGTCTCCAGTTGTTTTGGATTTGTGCTGTCTGTATGTCGACTCAGTCAGTCAAATAGTCATTGAACTGCTTTACCTAATGTAAATAGATGCTTAGTAAAATATCAACTATTTTTTACTTATCAACTGTTTTTCTGTAGTATTCACTTAAATGTATTATGCTACCATTGCTTTTCACTTATTCTTGTATTTTAAAACTCGAGGGGAATGGTGCTGATAGCCGAAATACAGGCTATGCCTAGTTCGGCTACAGATGCTAATCTTGTTACCCAAATTGAAATTGCTACCACATTGCTATTGTAAAGTAGTATTAAGTTTTTGAAAATAAAATAAATTATTATTATTATAAAAAAATATTAAAAATTACTATTATATTTTTCATTATTATTTTATTCACACTTATTTGCATTGCGCCAGAATCCCAACGTACATTTTTGTAAGCAATCTCTCCCTTGCGGCCAACTCTTTCAGTCTAAATCTCTAATATAAAGATAGGTAATAACTTACTTAATTTACTTTTCTAACAAGAGATTGCAGCAAAAGTCTAGAAAACTCATATTTGACTTAATGTTTTCACAATACATATTGGAAACAAATGCTACAATTTGTAGCTAAAGTTAAATAATGCATCTGCTTGAAATACATACAAAAAAACATAGTCACATCTATGTGACTAAGTTTCTTTTAACACAACGTAATACATCGTACGTGGTTGAAACCGTTGAAACTGAAATAGAATTCCCAGTAGGTGAAGTTTTTAATTCAATTATATGACTGTGAGCGGCCACACTCGGAAATGTTTAAACACTCTCGGGTGTTGCATTTTGCTGGCATTAAACATATTTACCGTTGTAAATAGATTATTCTGTTATCAATCAATCAAGGTAGAGGATTGATTGATAGACTGCGTTTACTTGATTGATTGCTTACCTGCGGATACACATAGGGAGCCTTCTTGCAAGTTGCTTTTCGCATAGTCTATGCTTGATACTTTGTCTAGGTCATCGATCAATTTGAACTTGGATGTTCCATCAACGTGGCTACTTTTATAAAAGATATGGTTATCAAATAAGCTCATTAATACTACATCTTTCAACTTCGCAACAGTATATTATACGCAACTATATTAAAGTTTAATATAGAACCGTTTAGGCTCTTCTTTTATGACACATTTACCTTCATATGTCGCAGCCGTGCCTCCATTATTTCATCCTAGACAGGCGTCCTAAACCTTTTCTTTATTGTCTTCCTTCCTTTTTTTCGCAGACCGAACAAGATTTTCACTTAAATCACTGAGTTGTCCCGATAAACGAATATTTATGTAAATGCAGAATTTCCCGGCGACCGCATAAAATTGTACGATATTCCACACGATCTCTGCACAATTTCTCATTGCAGAGTCGTTTGTGTCAGGAAAAGGCGGCCGGTATTCGATTCCCGTTGGACAATTTGTTTTGTCTCGTTAGCGCTTTGGGATATAGCTTGTTGGAACTTGTTTGATGTAATAAATTATCAGGGGAGGAAAATAACCCAAATAATTTGGCACTTGTAAGATTTATTAGTGACGCGGAAGTTACTGGGAACTTTTCCGGATGTATACCTACTAACTTAAATGTAGAAAAATACAGTGTCAACTGCATCATTGATAACACCTTCTGGTTGGACTGTACAAAATTCGGAATATGATGAACTTACAACCCAACCAACGAAATTCGACAGTACATAAAGATACAACATTTCCAAATAAAATTCAAAGCTTGCAAGCGAAATATACGTAAATATACTCGCAATTCACCTTAACGTGAAACATTTTTGCGAAGTGCAATATTTCACGCCTTAAGTAGCTGGATGCTATGCGAAAGAAAACCGAGTTATTTTAAAGAGACTAGCCATTAAGCTAGCTATTCAGAAACGCTTAGCTTGAAGCACGGTAGAAGATTTTGCGAAACGGAATAGGTAAACCCATATGTAGACGAAGTATATTAATTCTCTATACTTTCATAATATTAACATGAAGCTGGGTTCGAACCTATAAAACTTATTGAATAATAAAATTGTGCTCTCGTGCTTGAGGTTGTGAGTTCAAAACCGGGAATGTACTAACGTGTCTTTTTCAATTCATATGTACTTTCTATGTTCGTTAGTGAATTATTGTATTCTTATGTCAATAAAGATTTCTTAAACCACAAGTTTATTTATTTATTTATATATACTTTATTGTACACTTAAATAGAATAATAAAAAGGAAATCTTAACATTAAAACAAACATACAACAGGCGGCCTTATATCGTTCTGCGATCTCTTTCAGGCAACTTTGAATGGAAAGAGATAGCCTGGACATGATATGGGTTTGCAAATATCAAAACCAAAAATAAGTTTTACTAAGTAGGTATTAAAAACAAACTACTAAAATCGATACATAAATAAACATATAAATCCAAAAAAGTCAAAAAATCAGTAAGAGTAGTGAAAGTAGTGGTAATGGTAAAGTTTATCTTGGATGCCGCTGACAACCGTGAAGGAAAACATCGTCAGGAAACCTGGACTTATTCTATACTAATATTATAAAGCTGAAGAGTTTGTTTGTTTGTTTGAACGCGCTAATCTCAGGAACTACTGGTTGGAATTGGAAAATTTCTTTTGTGTTGGATAGTCCATTTATCGAGGAAGGTTATAGGCTATATAACATCACGCTACGAGCAATAGGAGCGCAGCATAAATGAAAAATGTTGCAAAAACGGAAAAACAAATCCTTTTTGAGAGCATCCGTGTCGTGCGCTGCGTAAGCGGTTAAAGTTGTGCAACATTCATGTAGGTAGCCAGTTGACGGGAGCGAAGCCGCGTGGGACAGCTAGTACTTAATATAAGTGTGATATCGCCAACCCGGTTGTCATTAATGCTATTGCTTTCTCTGTATGTGAAGAGATCTTTGCTCTGCGGTAGGAATGTAACTTGCTGGTATTATTAAGATAAACAGGGTAATTTCATTATTTAACTGACATTTAAATACGATTATAACGCGTTCAGAATTTCAAATTGTAAGAATAGTTGTTTTTATCTCAAATTGAATGCCTTATCTCTTAGAATGTGTGAAGATAAAAAAGGATTAATCGAATGCTTGCCTTTGATAAATAAAACGACCCCTTTCGACTGAAGACACCCGTGTATTTTATCTTAAAAGTAAATGAAATATCTTTCTTATCATTATTGCCTCGTGTTCTACGATCTTCTGTGATTTTCAATTTCTCTATGAAATTGCCAAGTGAATGGCTGTCTCTAAAATAAGAATGATTGTTCTAAATTGGGACTCTGTCAATGTCAAAAGTTATAATTGCGTGCTAAAGTTTACACCACCATTTGAAAATCGCGAAAAGTTACTCAACAGGGTGTGGATTTATATTATGTTCATGAATGGAGTAACTAAATTAATTACTAAACAATATCATTAAAAAAAGTAGATTCTGTATGAGGTTGGCACCTCGCTCTAGCAAGAAGTAACGAGGAGTAACAACGTGTTGTTAGTCAGTCTGACAGACCTCTCCATTTGCTCCAGGAGTCCAGGACGGAGGATATCCACGAAGGTTTTCATATGTGAAATAGTAAAGGATTGGGTTTGACATCAGAATACATAGGTCTATAAGGAGTCCAGTCCTGTTGATGATGATGGTGCAAAACAATACCCTATTTTTTGGGGATCGTGTAAAAAATAAAAACTCTCAGCATTTTACGTCTTGTGCTGTCTTTGATAATTTTGATATCACGTAAGTAATATATTATATTATATATATATTGGCAGTATCATTTTTTTCATCATATCAGCCGAAATACGTCCACTGCTGGACATAGGCTTCCTGCATATTGTCAGTGTCGTTTGTAATTAATTATAATGTACTAGCTTATGCCTGCGGCTTAGCCCGCGTGAAAGTCGGAAATCATCCCAAGGAAACATATTCACATGATAAGAGTGAATAGGTTACTTCTAGACAAGCGTGCTACACCTTGTCCACATCATCACTTACCATCAGGTGAGATAGTGGTCAAGCGCAAGCCGACCTATAAAAAAATAAAGTAGCCTATGTGCCAGACTATGATCTATCCCTGTGCCAAATTTTATCCAGATCCGTACAGCCGTTCTGGCGTGATTGAGTAACAAACATACATCCACAAACACATCATCCACTTTCACATTTATAATATTAGTAAGATTGCTTCCTGTATCAGGTCAGCAAATTAGTTACCTCTGTAAATAGGGTGAGGGTCCTAAAATATGTCGTATATCACGTATTCAAAAACTACTCTTTTCGTTACTACGTTCAATGACTTCATCTACGAATCATTTCAAACGGTAATTAAATGTAAACCAGTCGATGAACCCCAAGTTCAATTAAATCATATAAGTTCAAGCTAATTAATTGTTCGATCCAACAGAGCACAGTGTAATACCCACCGATAATGGCTTGTTAACTAGATGATAACTTGTGATTAACAATCTGGCTACAACTCTAACTGGATTATAGGCCCGGCTCCTAATCTCAATTTAACCAAGAACAAATCTACGTTTAACTAAAATTGGAGCAAACTTCTAGGCTAAAGATTAGGTACGGTTTGATTCACAACTTTCAATTATTATCTTCTAATGTTTTGCTCAAGGATTTGTCCGGATTTCCACATACAAAGTTCAACATACCATTTCACTGGTTTTGTTTAAGTAGGTATGCTCATTGCTCGTGTCCTTTCTTAGGTATTAGTAGTGTTCCATTGAATTTGATGGGTCTAGCGATTTGGTCGTGAAAACTTTACAAACATACAAACTCTTTCGCATTGATAAATTACATACATACATAAACTCACCCTTTTGCCCAGTGGGTAGTGTAAAGATAGTGGTAGACAGAATCTATAGAACGCCTCTTTCTACGATCCTCTCCATTCTTTGATCATATCTATTAATCTTGATTAAAATACTTAAGTCCTATTCAAAACTTATTGAAACCACTCAGTACCAAAACAAGTTACTAGGGACCTGAAGTCAAGTCTTCAAAACAGTATTTGCATAAGGATAGCTAAATAGTAAGTATGTGGAGGAAGTAAGAGACGTGCAGAGGTTAAAAGTTTTCGCTCCCGTTGCGCTGTTGACTCTGCTACGGAGATCGCGATGTGAGGAGACTGTAACTTTTGACGCATGCCCCTCGTGTTTACTTTGGAAACAAATCTAGCGTGGTTACGTCTGTGTTGTCAGTTGCTATCTTCGTTTAAAATTCTGTAATGATTGCTAAACTGGCTACAAGCCTTTTCTTACCAGATTAAAAAAAAAAACTCACTCTAATTAGAGTGAGTTTTTTATTTTATTTTTTACCGTCATTACTCGATTCAACTCGATTGGAAACTCATCAATTGATGAGTTTCGAAATGTAATGACGATAAAAAATCGAAAATTGTAATGGTTTGAAAATAAAAAAAAAAATGATTTAAGGTAACGGTTTACGATTTGTATTAATAGTGGCTTTAACTAAGTACGTTTGTAATTGTCAGAAGGGTCATCCACAGACAAACTAGGTGAGAACCTGTATTTCTGCAAGCAGCACCAACCACATGAACATTGACGTGATAATCTTATTACAAAACATTACGCAATACTTTCTCTAAATAATTTCATGTGATCCTGTAAAATACATTGGACAAATGGACAGTTCCTAAAAGTGTCAAGAGCGTGAGATTGGCCAAATTGAACCGATTTGTCCAATAGCAGAGTCGTATACACCTTGAGCACTCACTCGATGCAATTAGGATTAGTAAGAGTGGTTATCGTGGTCTGCTTAGTGTTTGCTGGAAATATATTAGTCTGTGGTCTCTACGCTACTAAGTAAAAAGTGATGCAGTCCAAAAAAAATGATAAACAGCCTCAACGAAGTCCAGTAAATCCAGCATCAAAAGCTTGCGTTTAATCAGCTCGCGTATAAACGTCAAATGCTTCCGAATGAGATTGGAGAGAATCTCTTTACTTCACCACGAAACCGTGGTGAGTACTTACTAACGAAATTCAATTACTGACGACAAAGAGTAAAAATATTCTTTCCCAGTCTGAGAAAGAATAAAATAAAATGGTGTCTAACTACGGTAGGTATTCAATAGCGGATACGGCTGTCCGAGTCCTGACTCGTGACACGAATGTAGAACATTTTTCCGATACGAGTATGAAAGTGAGTGCAATGGAATTTAATCTGGGATGAAGGGAATGATTTCGTTTATTTGACTATTGTTAGCATGTTTTATGCATATGAAATGAGCTTGCAAAAATTGCTTTAGTATTCATTCGCACGAATGTTCTGAACTTTTTGTTAGTCTTTTTGTTTTTTGTTAGTCTGCTTTCAGTAGAGTTTGTTTGATCTGTTCTATTGTCAATATTTGTAGGGATATAAATATGAAAAATTGCTATCGAATACACATTGAGAATTTTTTATCTAAAGTTTTGTTTTCATGAGTAAGAGACGTTCTACTTAGGTATGGAGATACCGTGCAGCAAAAACACAACGGTGAAATACAACCAGTTTTATAAACAAAAGATTTCATTCAAGAGAATTTACTTTAATAATCTATACTAAACACGCTTCTCTGCTTATCCTGCTACCCTTGAGGGGTAATTAGATACTTACGAGGGGTTCAAAAGGTACACGCCTCAAAGTTCTGGGGAAAGCGACTAATTAGTGGCATTTCATGCTGTCGTTACAAAAAGCGTTCCAAGTATCCTTGAAAAAAACAGCAACATTAATGCATAGAAACGAAGAGAGCGTAACAACTATACCAGTGGCTACTGACGAAGTTTCATTCTATTAGTGAAGGCGATGGTAGAAATGCCAAACTGTACGCGATCGATAAAGTAACATTTCGGTAGCGCTTGACAATCCTATAAATTTTTGACATTTTCAACCGATTTCAAAAAGGAGGAGGTTCTTAATTCGCTTGTATGTTTTTGTATGTTAGTTATCGCGATAACCCGCCAATTATGAACCGACTTTCATGATTCTTTTTTATTTAATAGCTGGTGCTTCTCATGTGGTCCCATTCAAATTTGATCAATATCTGACGAGTAATTTTTAAGTTAACCTTAATAATGCGTATTTTCATGGTAATATAAGGGATCAAAACTTAAAAAGAAAAAGTAAAAACTTTTTTACAAAAATATTAAACCGACTTCCAAAACAAAACACTACAAAGCCAATCGTAACTTTCTTTTCAGAAGTCAATTTCAAAACGAAAAAAATTGGTACCAAAGACACCAACTTTAGAAGAAAAAGTCGCTCGTCGTCTCTCGCTTTGTCGTGTTTTGTTTTAGAAGTCGATTTTAATTTGACTGTTAAAAAGTTTTTACAATCACTATCGCTGAGCTTTCAATGATAGAATGTCACTTATCTAGGGCCTTTTAATTATTTCTGGTTGTTTGAAAAATAACCAGAAATAATGAAAACCAGAATATCAGAAACTCGCAACAAACAGTAAACATAGTAAATATCCCGCTTATAATGTTAATGTTAGTGTTTGAAAAACAGTTTTACAACCAGTTGTTTAAAGGCTATTTCATTTTCTTCATCTTTGATATAAAGATCTCGGTACAAAACTTCTGTTTCTGACTTAGCACGGTGCTCCTTATTAATATTAGATTTAGTTTTTTTAAGTTTCAAACCAGCAAAAAACTCGACACTACTCTCTAGAGAGCACTGAATTTTTGGTAGTCGTAAGACTTATTTTCACATTTCTACAACAGACACTTTATTTAAAAAACATCTCTGTATTTTCAGTCTATCTAAGAATTAAGTATTTTACATATGTTTGCAAAATTTGTAAGTATTTGAGAACCATGTTCCTATTTATCAAATGAATGAATTTACCTGTTAATGCTTTTGATACTTTATAAGGTTTAAGAGATGTATTTCTCAAAAAGAGTATAATACATTATCATGAGAAATACAAGTTATTCAAAGTACTTGATACACAAATTTATGAAGAACGGTATGTACTCATAAATAAGTTAGTAAGTAGTAGAAGCGCAATATTTTCTTACATTTCCGTGGGTAAAAAGAAAATGTTAGTGTACCATCGCATATCGTTTGTTGATAGCAAGTCAATAGCAATTACACATTCTTAATAATGTCAATATTTTTAATCTATCAATTATTCTTAATGATATTAAAGTTTAGTGCTTAAAGGTTTTTTTATGTATCTGAATAAGTGATAATTTAATGTAAGTAGTACTAGCAAATAAATAGATCAATGAAATAAAATGAAATAATACTGACTTTATAAATAGGTGATTGGTTTAAAATTTAGAAAAATCCTTTAAGATCTGGTGCTTTAAGGTTTTTTTGTATAGATTAAGGTACTGGATCTCTTTAATATCATTAGGAAATTAATAATACAAATCTGCTGCTTCATATTTTTCTTTCCATAGTTAGTACGCGGTAGTCTTAGGCTGATGTCGTTTCTTCGTCTAATTATTAGTAATCAGTAATACATTTTTGTATTTGGCTTTTTGTCGTGAACGTTACTTTAGAGCATCTTTGTTTAACAGCTTGTGTACTAATATGCAAGTTTTATATTATATTTATAAATGTGTGATAGTGTCATCAATTTCGTATCTTTACAATTTTTTTCTGTAGGAGTTAGATAGTTGTAATGAAGTAATAGATTAATTATTTTATTTTGACATGTATCGTTTTTTTTTAAATACGTAGTATAGTATGTAGTGCTATTCTGGGTGCATCGTCCTCACATATATGAATTTATTTACTTATGTACATATTGTACAACATTTTTTTTTTTTATATTTTGTACGGAGTTTCTTGTCCGTTCTTCTCCATAACAAGCTACTTTTCCGGATAGACGGTAGAATCAATTATTATTACTTGTAAATTTTAATTGTTGACCTAGTTAAAATAAATATTTTTGACTTTACTAAGATACTTATTTATAAAATTCAGTCTGGATTTCTGCTCGATGGATGGCAATAGGCTCACCCCCTATTACATGGGATATAAACTTTGTTGCATTGTTGGTGTACTAATAGGTGTACCACTGCCTAACCCTCCGGGGAAACAGGCTTGATGTTATTTTATGTTATAAAATTCAGATTAAGAACACAATTGACAACAACTACTCCTTCTACTATTCCTTCAGGATTGACAGGCTCAGTTTTTTGATCGGTAGTGAAAGAAAAATCCGAACGTGTCTTTACGAGTACAAGCTTTTCTACTTGGAGAATTTCAGCTACTTTTATTTCGATTAATTAAGGCCCAGTTATTTTATCCGTAGTTAGCTCAACCAATGGTTAAATAATGCTAACCACTGACTTTATATTTCGGTTATTCAGCAACAATTGGCATCACAAATTGTCAAATAATTAACTCTTCAACTTATTTAACCCTTTTTTGAGGTTAACAACTGAATGAATAAAAATGGTGTTTCACCAAAATTTGCAAAAATTGGTTAGCATATTTAACCATTGGTTGAGCTAACTACGGATAAAATAACTGGACCTTAATCATTCGAAATAAAAGTAGCTGAAATTCTCAAAAGTAGAAAAGCTTGTAAAGACACGTTCGGATTTTTAGTGTTCACAAATCTCCCCAACGTGTCTTGGTTTTCACGCTGCTAGGAATAAGTCGGTGAAAATATAAACGAGACAGTCTTTAGAGCTTTTAAAAGATACAGCTCTAGAAAATGTTCTAAAAGAAGTACATGTTTCTTTTACAGCAGTAAGGTAAAAAATAGATGAGGTGTTAATGTGATGGACGACGTTATACGGGTAGTAAATATATATATATAGAATAATATGCAGAACATACTTTTGAATCTTTTTATACTTGGCCCTGGGTTATCTTGCTAACTCTGAACTAACAGCTAACCCGGTCAATTATGTATGACGTATTTGTTATGTATTGTCGTGTTAACAACTAACTCTGAGTTAAGTTAATGGTGCAAGTGGGCTTTAGAGGTGTATCTAGAAAAATACAAATGTTGCGCAAACTCCGAATAAATTTTAATCAGGAATGATGATTGAGGTGACTCGGTCAAAATAATTTCACAATTACCTTCCCTAATGTATTAAATCCACTTTTGTAGAATGTTTTATACTTGTGCATAAAGATTTTATAAATTAAAATAAAAGAAATTACTGCTACAGTATTTCTCATAACTTACCTAATACTGACAAATCATTTGTAGTTACAGCGCTCATGAACAAGATTTTTGACTCATCGTTTTTCGGCCAAAACCGGATACAATCGATAGATTTAGTTATTCTGATTACACAAATACTGATTTCTAAAATTTTCCGCGTCACGTTTAACCTGTCCGCTTTTTTTAAATTTTATAATCAAAAATTTACCGAGGTGTTTCTTAGCAATCTGAATGATTTTTTTAATGAAGTTGAACGATAGATTTTTGATGCCGTACCCAGGAGACCATTTGAGAAAATTAAAAATGAGGCAAGCAAATTGTCTGAAAATCATGTTTTCAAGTGAAATTGATTAGTTGATGAGAATAAATAATTTTTCAGAAGAAAATGTGAGCATTGTATGTATTAAAACCATTTTGAAGCGAATCCGAAACGTTCTTTTCGTTTTGGAGTTATAGGTGACGTTAAAAATATCTAAAAACAATCCTTTGGTAATCTCGGCAACCGTACAAAAGATTAAAAAAATATTATCCAAGAAAAAAGATAAAAGTGAGACAGGTCGGTTTAATTTTTAACATTTTTGAAAATGTGCTCAGGCCTCATGTGACGCGCAAAATGTCTGAAACCGAACTTTTTCATCACAAAACTATAAAACCTATGTAAATTTTTATTAACAGACATATTGTAATAAAATCGTTTGTTTTTTTTTATTTAGCAGAAATAAACCCCTATAACACTGTGACGTTTTTGGACGGTACTGCCCACCTAACCGGGTTTAGGTTCATCTTATCTAAAGATTTTTACGGTTTAAAAAACGATGTCACATGGTTTTGGTCGTGGGCGCTCGTACTCGTAATGTTTCTTTGTGTATTTTCAATTACAAGAGAGATTTCAAGTTCCATGCTTATACCACACAAATCTATTTGATATTACAGGAACTCCTTGAATGATTTGTAGTGTGTCTCTACAAATACATATAACATCCAGCATATATATAATAAGCAGCCATGCAGGAACGTTGCGTGAACCTTCTCTCTGCTTTCTACTTCAGGGTATTAAAGACTTCATAATTATATTTGGGAACTTTTGCTATGTGATCAAAAGTGATATTGTTTTTGTTACGTTTTTCAGATATTTGCAGTGGTTACATAGAAGGCACCTAAAAGTTGTTCATCCTCGCCACCAAACAGCCGAGAACTAAAAAATAAACCTGTATAAAATTCATGATATTATTAAATTGCACAATTTTATTATTAACTAAGAACATACCAGCTTATCAACAGAAGCAAAATGAACGAGTAACATCATGTAAAGTGTCTATCATTGACCGCAAGACATTGAATAATTCTTGCCCCGGGCAATCAATCAGAGGATTATGGGCTAGGCAACCGCTATGTCAATGTTATTAATAAAACTGCAGGATTAGCTCCTAATTCACGATAAGGATAAATGTGTCAAAATAGGGGACAATGTTTAGTTTGTTTTATGTTTCGGGACATCTGTAGGTCAGAGGTGAGCTTTAAATCTGTTTTGAGGATTATATGGGATTAGGAATAGCTAATATTTATGTCAAGCATAAGGGTTCAATATTTCGTGTAATAAGCGGTAGTGAGGTTTTATATAGTCAGTTATTTTTATTTAAATTAAGCA
This sequence comes from Orthosia gracilis, assembly GCA_947562075.1. Taxonomy (NCBI): domain Eukaryota; kingdom Metazoa; phylum Arthropoda; class Insecta; order Lepidoptera; family Noctuidae; genus Orthosia; species Orthosia gracilis. The sequence goes on from OX387266.1 coordinate 35,955,599, forward strand.
CGTTTCGTATGACATAAAAGAGAGTGAGTGATAGCGTGTCGGTTGAGAGGACAAAATGGAAGAAGAAAAAACCGTGTATCCCAAGTAATAAGGGCTCGAAGTACGATTTCTGTTTACAAAAAAAAAGAATCGTAACAGAGGCCTAAACCTGTAGCATGATCCCAAGGTTTACTTGTAAATACACAATCATTACGAAGAAAACCTACATTTTGCTGTCTATCGCTAATGAGGAAAACTCGAGATCGGATTGGATCGTGCTTCAGGACTGATTTCCACTATTTGGACATGTTACAAGTTACAGATGATGTAAGTAGTTCCCTTACATTGGTGATATAAGCATAGCTATTTACTCGTAAATAGCTGATACACTTATATTATTTTTCTAGAAAGGTTTGTAAATAACTAAAATAACTAAAATAGAAAGTCGGCGTCGAGCAGACAGTTCAGCGAAATGGGAGTGCTTTTAGTTTTGTCTGAAAATATTTGTAATCCAGGTTGCCTGTGCTCAAATATTGTAGAGGTCTTTGGAGTGCTTGCTTGTCTTAGAAACTTTATAACACAGTGAGGTTTAGATTACAATAATTAATCATGTTGAGAACACAATAACGTCCGAATTGCTGATTGATTAATATTAAGTAGGTACTCGACGAACCTCTTGTAGATATTGATAGATTTATAGCGATGGATACTGAAGAAAGTCAAGGATTTCCGTGTATTATGGACCTCTTTAATCCCGGCTCTCTATAGAGCAAACGTTCACATAGAAAACTTTTATACGGAAGCAATTATTATAAAATATATCCTCGTTTAATATCCATAAACCTTACGCAAACTCTATAAGCCGAATCTGATAACCAAAACTTAATTTAACTAGCTACAATAAAGTTGAGTATATTTCTCAAAGTTATCATATTAATTTCACGAGCGATTAGTTATTAAAGCCGGCTTTATTCGGACCTGGCTACAGGTGGGGCAATAAATTATTCCCAAGTCCCTTTTACCCCTCCCGTTAATGGGCAAACACACATTCACTTTGTATATATTTTTTTCAAATAAATTGCATACTTACGACAGTGAGATTCCGGTCCCTTTACCGGTTTTGCCCGCGGCTTTGTTTACGTGTAACGTAATCTATTTTTTATACGGAAGATATAATTTTCTTTCTATTCAAAGAAAAATATAGTTTTATTTGCCCAAGGAAATGGAGTTAAGAGTGAATAAAACTAAATCGTAAATCTTTGACGTAATATTTTTCGCCACAGTTGGTGGCGTGGAATAAATTTGGTTTGGTGCTCATAATACGTTCAGCTATCAAATTATAGTGACCGATTGGGGCACTAAAAATATGCGGACACGTAGAAAATAGAAGTAAAGTTTTGTAACTAATAAAGTTTCCTCACGTAAATGAGTTTAGAAAAGTTGTCCAGCCTTGAAGGCTATTTATTACTTTGTCCATTTTATAGCTTTGGTCAGCTATCGGAAAGTTGGGTCCGATTCGTATCCTAATTAATCGCCATGTTTACCTATTAAAGACAACAGAGTATCAACTCATTTAACGAACTTATCGGATGAAGGGTGCCTATGTAAGTCAAGGCTTTCGCTTTTTTTCGTATCGTATAAAAAAGTTATTGGTATCTTCAGTAAACAGGCTGGTATGAAAAGCTGAATAAATCGAAGTTTGCCTCCGCAAGTAAATGAGTTCCCAAATCCTTCGTCTTATCGCGAAGAGACACAAATGAAGGTCATATGGGTAGCACTATCATCTCGAAAGTTCGAATAGAATACGCGTTTCAACGAAATACAGGCTTAGAACTTAAGTCCCTAGAACCTTTATTACCGTAAACTATTTTGTGTGTAACTACCGTCCTGCCCGCAGATTTTGTTTAAGTTCTGCACTGTTTGTTGATCGAGGAAAGAACTTCCGATAATTTTTATCCCGCTATTTAATTTTATTTGTGTTGCTAACATTCGAACCGTAAAAAAACACATTTATGAAAAATCATTTACAATTAAATTGGATACCCATTTACCAAATGCGCATTTTTCGGACATCCGATTCCATTTCAAATTCGATTTTTTTGTACCAATTAACATCCTGTATCGAGATAAATCGAATGACGGGTCATTTGGCCGAATTGGTTTTGTAGCTTTTGCGCGAATTTCCAAATATTTAGGTTTATGCGTGTACGGGTTAAACATGTGTTTCCATGTGTGCATGTTATGTATCGGCAAAAGTTACCTTTGATTTCATGAAACCTGATAAATACAGTTTTTATTTCCCCGAAACTGTGGTGTTTCAAACAGGGCAATAGTAGGTAAACAGACAACTAATGGCAAGCTCGTTAGCACATAGGTAAATATTATGAAGCTTTATATTAAAGTCAATTCAACTACATTTTCCTAAAAAAATATTAAGTTAGTTCTATATTGTGGTAAAAAAACAAAGTAGGAATCATAATTGAAATAAAGGGAAATAGTATCCAGGATACCAATTTTTTTGTTTGAGAGGGAGAAGCGGGTCTTGTGAGTACCCCTTTCCCCCCCTAAACCTAGCAAATAAGTAGTTTTCATAATATTTAAGTTTATGTACATAAATACAACGCAATTTGTGTTTAAAACACTGTAATGGCCGATTTTTTTACATTTTTATTGTTATTTAAGTAACTAATGTGTGGTTTGCAAAAATATAGTTGTGATAGAGCCTCAATGAAAAAGTCAAGGGGGTTTCGAGACACATAAGACATATGTGAAAGTAGATACTTCTTTATGCACCCTAAAATATAAGTTATGAACTTTTAAGTCAGCCTATTTAATAAAATAAACAAGTAAAATTTAAAAGAACCCCGACACATTTTTATTTCATGATGCATAATTTATCTAGTAGTAGACACGCTTCGATCGACAATGAACACATAATTATGACGATATCTTGCGAGAACTACCCGATTCAAACAGTAAAACGGCCATAACTTAAGAACGGCCCAACCGATTTTCATAAAACATAGCTAAGAACACTTTCGACAAAGTCACCTTTCAAACAAAATAAACGAAAATAAAATCGGTTTCTCCGTTTATTAGCTATGATGCCACAGACAAATACACAAACACACAGGTACACATGTCAAACTTATGACACCCCACTTTTTCAGTCGGGGGTTAAAAAAATATCTGTATGATAATATCACTCCTCCACCGACATGTAACTAAAAAGTGTGTAAAAAAACTGGGATGTCTTCAGAATATTTTATAATCGAGCATGGGTGTATGCAGAAAGTCACTGATTACTTACAATAAACTGTGGACACTAAAGTTGAACCTTCTAAAACTAGGTTAAACAATCCTCGGCCTTAACAAAAAAGTACTTTTAAACACGAGAATCAAACAGCTTTCCGGTTTTTTTACAATAAAAGTCAACATGATGTCGCTTATCAATTTCAATACAACAAGCTCCTGTTAGAATCATAATTATTAATTAAAACTTATCCTTTTAGTAGCCAACGATTCGATTCCCAGACCGGACAAAGAGTTATTAGTTTTTCTGTTTGGAAATTATTCGGTAGCACCCCGGAGTCTGGGTTTATGACTGTTGGATGGCAAGAGGTTTGTTACATGGGACTTAAATATAACTGGCAGAATGTGGGTGTACATACCTATTTATGTAGTTACTACATACATATATATGTGAACACTGCACCCCTGCCTACCCCTTCGAAGGATATAGACGTGATTTTCTTGTATGTGTCTTTGATACGAAAAGAGTCGGTAATGTCGGAACCGCAAAATAGAATAAAACATTCCTGACCTCCTCCTCGCCTTGACCTACCTAACATAAGTAGCATAACAAACACATCAAAAGTGTCTAGGGATCAAGTACATTTTTAACTATAGAAAATTATCCAATTAAAATTTACAAAAGCTTGTCTTCCAGACTGGCTTCTTGCTTTAATTCCTATGTTTAAGCTAACACCTTCATATTTCATATTTAAAAAAATTAAGATAAATTTTAATTTTTGAAAATTGTGGACATTTAACCTAACATAATGTCGTCAATTAATTGTCAAAAATGAGGATTTTTTTAATTTTTTATTCTGAATATAAAAAATAATAATAACCTGTGTTTCAACCGTTGACACGAATCACACAATCACAGCCATTTGGCATGCTCAAAATCAGTTCTTCAAAATCAATTTGAGGAATGGCCGCCCACGTTCTTTCTAACAAGTTAAAAAGTTGTTGTGGGGTATGCAAAGCATCCATACCCGGAAGAGCTCTTCTTTGGAGCATATCCCATGGGTGAGCACCCATGGGATATGCTCCAAAGAAGAGCTCTTGGGTTTTTAATTGGGTTGAAGTCTGGCATTTGAGTTAGCCATGGCAGAACGTTGATGCGTGCATCGGCAAGAGTACGTGTTACTACTCTAGCCGTGGCTGAACGTGTATCGTCGTGCATTAGTCGAAACGAATCACCCAATCGGCGTCGCAAAGGTATGATCACGTCTGAAACAATCCTTTTCGCATAAATCTGAGCATTGAAGTTGTCCCTGATCCAAATGAGATCGGTTCTTACACCGATCCAATTACCGACCTAAACCATTATTGTTGCGCCTCCATATCAATGAACTTCTTGACTAAAATTTAAACGTTTTTGACGTACAGAGGTCCAAACTCCAGTACGTTCTGTATGCGACATCATAGCGAAACTAGATTTATCGGTAAAACAAACACAACGCCAGTCTTCTTTTTCTCAATTTCTTGCGAGTACATTGTAATTGGGTCCTACAGTTGCGGGGTGCTATAGGTGGAACTCTCAGCGGCCTTCGAGAATGCAGACCCACTTCACGTAAACGATTTCGGATGGTTTGATCACTTATCAGCCACCCTGAACAGCTTGCTTGAGCTTTCAGTAGTTGCAGTGGTTTGGGAATGGTGGCGGTGGGATTGTCGAAAAAAAAACCCTGAAAAACTGTGCAGCCTCGTAGCCAACATTATGGTCGTGGTACGATTCCGTCGAGCAGTATTTTAGATGTACCGGTCCTGTCTGTGGGGATGCGAGATCGTCCTCCATGTCGTTCAGCCACGCTGTCTGTGATACAGTAGCGTGTCTAGAGGCATCTTATGACGCTTTGTGTAATACCAAGAGCGACTGCCACAGTATGTTGCCTGGAACCAACTTGCAACATCCCGAAGGCTCTCATTATCTCTTCTCGTTTCAAATGATGTCGTCGCTTCATATCGATGCAATATTTTTCAGTTCCCATGCAGAAATTGTAATAGTTTTGTAAAAACGCTATTACACACTTTTATAGGAATCCTGATTGACAGTTGATTTTCCATATTTAAAAATAAAAAATAAAAATATTCAAACAGTGAAATTCACTAAAAAGAATAAAAAAAGAATCTAAAAAAGTTAAAATAGTAATCCTCACTTGCGTCTAAAACACACTTGTTCCCTAGGCAATTTTGAATTGCTCTCTTACACGCATAGCAAGGCTATACAATGAAAGGTACATCTCCTTGGACAGTCCTATTGCTCATTACATTATTTACACATAGTTGTAGTCTTAATTTTGAATTTGTAAATGTCATTAATACCTTTGATCTGTATGATTGCTATGTAATTCGGAGTTTGAATATATTCTTTTTTGGATGATTTTAAGCAGTTGCACTGTTGAGTGCTTAATACAATTTATTTTAAATTAAAATAAATAAAATAGAACCCTACCATACCTATCATCATCATCAGCCTTTTAATGTTTCCACTGCTGGGACACAGGCTTCTCTTTGCGGGAAGGAATGGGCCTGCGTGGTGGATATCACCTGTTTTCGAATTTTTGATTCTAGGATATGCCGGTTTCCTCACGATGTTTTCCTTCAACGTTTTGAGAGCAGTAGTTATGAAATAATTTAAACAAAGTTAAGCAGTAAGCCTGGGCTCGATCCTACGACTCACAACTTACCCTAACATACTTAATAAAATATCTGACTAAAAGTAAAAACTATATCTTAGTTCGTACTAGCTTCTGCCAGCGGCTTCGTCCGCGTGAAAAGTGTTTTGTTATCCCAAGGGAACATTACACCGGATGAAAAGTAGCCTATGCTGCTTCCTGACTATAATCTATTTCTGTGCTAAATTTCATCCAGATAGTGGTCAAACGCGAGCCTATTATTAATAAAAAAATATTCCTTCAACCGTTCTGACGTGATTGAGTAACAAACATACTTCCATCCATCCAAACTTTCACATTTATGATATTAGTAAGTTGTAACTAAAAGTTTTACTCGTTCTTTCTACTTAACAAAACAGGTGTGTGTGTCGGTGTTTTACCATCAACATGTTGAAAACTTGCGTTTGCCACACTTGGTAAAAGTTAACAGTGCTTAAGTACTGAACTGTTTAAGCTTTGTTTTAACTTTTGAGCTTTCACTTAGATCACAAAAACTTTAGCGATAACTTAGACGTGGTAGTACAAATACATTTATTTCATCATCATCATCATCGTAATTTCAGGCGAAAGACGTCCACTGCTGTACCTAGGCCTCCCCCAGGCGTCGCCACATTGAACGATCCCGTGCGTCTCGCATCCAGTGGATCCCCGCAACCTTAAACAGGTCATCGGTCCATCTAGGCCTTGGCCTAAGGGGCTAGGCCCTTCAAACACATCGTCTTTAGGTTCGCGGTCGCCATTGCAGAATTTTTCGGCCCCATCGGCCATCCAATGTCTCACGATGTCCCACTTGCTGGAGTGTCCCAACTGTCCATTCACTTGCACCCTATACAACGTTTGACTGACCTGTACAATGTTTCTGCCGTTTCAATAAATGTGGGGTACTGAGTTCAAACATTATGATTTACATTTAATCAGAATGTTTGGACTCATTCCCATCCCATCCCAGCCCATCAACTAAACTTTTTTTTCCGTCTTGGAAAATCCTCATTGGATGTCCTCCACCCTGAGTGGGCGGTCTATAAAACTCGTACTGACTAAAAACCATCTCGGTGTTCCATTTCACACCTACGCCGGGGGTCGCGGGATCATAGGATACTTCCGTAACCCCCCCCTCGATCTAGGGTTGGGGAGGAGTGAGGTGTTTGACTCCCCCCGCAACGTCTAAGAGGGCCGTGCGTGGAACACTACGCGGCTCCACCTCGGTTCCTGATATGTGGGGGTGACGGACTCGGGGACGTCCGTCGCCCCCCACACATCAGGACCCTGGACCCATTTAGGGGAGCCGGAAGAGGGCGGTATCCGCCCTCCGCCGACACCCGGTGCGTCTGCTGCGGATCGGATGAGTGGATGAAATCTCCCTCGTCCTCTCCGCAGCCTCCTTCTGCGAGACGACTGATTCGCACAAGGATACCACCGCGTCCCAGGACTCCTCGCTGTCGACCACAGACTCGACTACGGCCGGCAGCGACAGGTCACTTCCTACTTCTGAGATGAGGGCACGGCGCGGCTTCTCCCAAGCGGCACACTCTGCCAGCGTATGCCGCGCCGTGTCCTCCCGGCAGTCGACGCAGTGGTGACACTGGGCGCCCGGCTCTCTGTTTATGCGACACAGGTACTTCCCAAGCAACCATGCCCCGAGAGCACCTGCGTCACCCGAAACGACGGCAGCGCTCGGGCCCCCCAGATTAGGAAGCAGCGTTGACAGCGCCCCAGCCGCGCCCAACAACTTGGGCGCCAGCCGCCGGAAGTGGGGCCGAAATCTCACCGGCTGTCGAGTACCAATCCCAGGTACTTCATGGTTGACTCGACGGCGATTCGAGCCCCTCCGAGCACGACATGGGCATCAGGAGGTGGCGCCCGCCGGGGGCCATGAATGACCATGGCCTCCGACTTGTTGAGGGCCACCTTCAGGCCAAGGCGCCGTATGCGGCTCACCACCTGTGAGACCGCAGCCGTCGCCAGAAACGCTGCCTCCCTGTACGAACTCCCCCGGGTGGTGACTAGCGTATCGTCCGCGTAACCGTCAGGTTGGAGTTCGCCCCTCAGCACCCAGTAGTACCCGATGTTAGCCCAAGAGCGAGCCCTGTGGAACACCGCACGAAATACGGTGCTGGTTTTTGACGCTATCACGTCCCACGTAGGTGACACACCTCTCCACCAAATAAGCCCCGACGAAGCGGCGGAGGTAGGGAGGCACTCGATGATACCGCAGCGCCTCCCAAACATAACTCCAGGGCAGGGTGTTGAAGGCGTTGGAAATGTGCAAGGACACTGCCAACATCACCCCAACCCGGGACACCGCTTCCTGCGCCAGGCCTCTCACCTGCGATATCGCGTGGACGGTGGAGCGCCCATGCCAAAAGCCAAACTGGCTTTCGTCCGTCTTTCTGTACAAGTGGCTGATGAGGCGGGCACTGCTTACCCACCTCGTCTAGCAGCACTATAGGCCGGTACGCGGACGGCGCCTTTCTGAGCAGAACCAGATGGCCAGATTTCCACAAAGTTGGAAACTGGGCACGCTCAAGACACGCTGTGAAGAGTCCTCTCAGCCAGGGTTCCAGCTCCTTCAGAGCGAAGGCTAGCACGTGGCCGTGGATTCCGTTGGGCCCCGGAGCCACATTTTTGGCCCGGAGCCGCATCACGGCCGCCCCCATCTCTACTACATCCGCGATCCCGCCGCGGCTGTCCGTCTCCGGAGCCTCCTTTGGGGTTTACCCCCCATCACCGACGCACCAGAACACACTGTACGCCGTGACCAACCCAGGGACCAAACCAGTACATGGGCGCCAGAAGACCCCGTGTATGGTCCTCTTGGTCCCCCTGTGACGGGTCGGGACAGTGGCCCCGCCACCTACCACTTTTCGGCCGCAGGCGATAGGCAGAGCGGCCAACGCTATATCGACACTCCTCCGCCCGTGGCGACCCCGTGCAGGCCGCGGAGGGTAGGGCGAGCGGCGTTCCGTAATACCGGCACTCCTCTCCCCCCGCGGCCTCCAACCCTCAGCCGCGATGCCTACCATACCACATCGCGGCCCGCCTCAGTTGCGATGGCGCCCATACGTCACCGCAATCTACTTATTGGCCGCTATATCGTCGGCTTGTCGGCAAAAGCCCTGACGAGCGGCCCCTCCTCGGGTTCCTCTTCGCTTCACCGTGGTTGTCCAAGCCACGGTTACTGAGCCCCCCCGTCTTGACAATGCGGGAAGCCCAACGGGGGGGAGTCCAACAACTAACCTAGCACAACATCAATATTTTCGAGATTGGCGAGTCGATTTAGTCAATTTAATCTCGTTGACAAACAATGATGCTCAAATAAAATCAGTTCCTCATGACATCAAGGCATAAGGTGACTTGCTTGATGCTTTTTATTGAAATTTATTTATTTATTAAAACTTCATGCAACATAAAAGTACATAGGCGGACTTAATGCCTGAGGCATTCTCTACCAGTCAAACAGGGCGGTGAAGAGATAGCATGGCAGGTGCGTAAAAAATGAAATAATAATTATTTTTAAACGCAAAATTTGTACAAAAGCGTATAGTTAAAATAAATATACTTGTGTTTATGTCTTATAATAAATACTATATATAAAATAATATATATATATATATATATTAATAGAAAGGCGCAGATTGAGACGACTCTGCTATTCGTTTAGAAAATAATGCCGCAACTTCCGCTTAAATGCATATTGCCTGGTAGCCGTCCTCATATCGAGAGGAAGCGCATTCCAGAGAAGAATGGATTGAATATGAAAGGAAGAATGAACATAATCAGAAGTACCTATGAGAAGGACAGAGCAAAAGAAGATTGTTAGAAGAACGCAGATTCCTAGCGTGTGTATTACATAGGTATTGAAAGTGAAGTATATTATAAGAAGGTGTGGGAGAGTTGCGTAAAGAGAAATGCGCAGTCAAGGCGCGCAAATTTCTTCTCTGCCGAATGGGCATATTTCCGTAGGTTGAATATGAACCGGATGCAGTTGTTTAAGAGCCTATCCAGCTTATGCGGGAAAACCGCGGTTAGGTCAAAGTAGCACACGTCACCATATTCGCCGTATTAATCAATATAAAAAAGCAATAAAAACGTGTTGTGACAGCGTTGTCGTATTATTGCGTGGCGCCTCTCTGCGAAAGCCTTAAAGCTGAACCATGTTCCTATTCATCTAGCTTAGTAGTTACTATAAATAAACATTTTCGATAAACAATATTTACTCCTTCTGTAACCTATCATTCCAATCTACTTGATTTTGTACACAAATCAAATATGCATTTTGTGTATTTAGTCGAGATGTTTATCGTAGAAAATATTTCTGTATTCTATACCATCAAATTATGTTTGTATCAATATTGTGACATCTGTCTGAGCACATAAAGTTTTTTGCCTCAGTTATTTAATAAGCCGATGAATGCAATAGCTGTTTTTAAAAGACTTGTTGTGTTTTTTAAAGATGTGGCTTATAAGTGAATAAGTTTTGGGTGAACAAGTCAAAACAAAAATGAGACGTCTACACTTGCACTTTATCCTGGTCTAAGTAGATACTGTAAACTTTCGTAGCATCGCTGCACTACTTTCGTAAAAAGTAGTGCAGCTATTAAGCTATTTCTCGACTCTTGAGGTCTCCAACATGTTTTCAACACAAAACTCCTTTTCATTCTACAAAAAACGAATGCTCATTTCCAAAAGTCATACTCATAACCCAATTGCATACCGACAAAAATATTTCATATCCATACTTTTGATGTCGAGCGGTTTCCGAGTCCAACTTTGTATGCGAGATTCGTATTTTAAAACTCATTACTTTCTTTAACTTTGGCTTTACTGTATGATCTGATTTCAATATGCAACGATGCATCTTATTTTGAGGTCTTCTCGACATATTTGAACATATGACATATAGCATAATAATTATGTAATATATTCAAATAAAAATCTATAATATTGTTTTTTTATGAGTCTTAAATTGACAACCTGTCTTAAGTGGTGATTAATGCTCGTGCTATATAGTATATATATATATATATGATTGGCCTTTGCCCTGCAGTGGGACAGTAACAGACTGTTAAGTAACAACTGCAGAAAGTCAGTCGAATTTTTTTTGCGTCTGCGGGCTCTCTGAGACGTCTTCATAATTTCTTTTCCATCACCATTAAAATTGCGATAGCACAATCTCTTCTTCTGCCTATCCTAGACTATGCTGATACCAGCTAGCTTGATCTCACCCAAGACTAATTGGTCAAGCTTGAGCGACTTCAAAATCTCTGAATCAGGTTTATATTTGGTTTGCGCAAGTATGATCACGTTTCTGAATTTCGTACTAAACTCAAATGGCTTCCTAGTCACCTTCGCTGGAATGTCCATATACTTTATTTGCTTTATAATGTGCTATTTAATCCACTAACTAACTCCTTTTTATTATTATCCCAAAGAACGCTTCCAGTTCCTCTGTGACACCCATTCTAGGACCTTGAGATCATCGGAAAATATAAAATTCAAATTCGTATGCATTCGACTTCCTTCTATGACAAATCTTTCACGATTCAAGCAGCTCGGTTGTGGAATGAGTTAAGTTATTATTAAATTTAAGAAGTTTAAGAAAATGGTGAAGGAGCATTTCCTTCAAAAAATCTATATATATTTTTTTTTTTCATTTCTCTGTTATATATTTGATATGTATTAGTATATTATGTATTATTGTATGTATGTTTTGTATGTTATTACCTCAAAGTAATATTATTTGTGATATTATGCACACAGACAACCCTAAATTCTTCTCCTGTCGTTCAGTCCATCCAAAGACTATCCGTAAGAGATTACCTAGTGCGATAAGACCATATACACACTTGTCTTAGAATAGAATAGAATAGAACGGAATAACATTTATTTGCATAAAAACATGTTATAGAAGATGGTACAAAATTAAATACAGAGCGAGTTCTTTTTAACCGACTTACCAAAAAGGAAAAAGGAGGAGGTTCTATGTTCGACTTCTTGTATGTATATTTTTTTTTTTTGTTTGTTCACCGATATCTCCGTCAATTGTCGACCGATTTTGAAAATTTTTTTTTGTTTGTTAGAGTATGTTTCGAAATTGGTCCAATTTTAATTTGGTGAAGATCTGATGAAGAACTTCGGAGATATACAGCAGAACTCTTCAATAAATGACGGCAAATCTCTCAGGATTGCTGCAACCGCATGTCTGTTTATTGTTTATACCATTTCATAACATAACATCACGCCAGTACGCTCTAAAGAGGTACGCAGATGTGTACAGTTCACCTTGATACACTCTCATTTCACCGGTTATGATCAAGTTTCATGGCATTCGGATAATCAATTCTGATACTATAAGTACCTCACTAAAAAAGGCAAGTTCCTTAATAGGTACAACTAAAAAGTGAAAAATAAAAATTCTTTTTTACAAAAAAAATACTACCGACTTCCAACTAAAAACACTACAAAGTGAAAAGTAACTTTCTTTTTCGAAGTCGGTGTTCATAACGAAAAAAATTGGTACGTACCAAAGACACCGACTTCGAAAAAGAAAGTTATTTTTCACTTTGTAGTGTTTTTAGTTGGAAGTCGGTAGTATTTTTTTTGTAAAAAAGATTTTTTGTTTGAGTTAGATATGCATTTCTGTTAAAGTTTTGAGTATAGAATGTATTTAATTTTATTTTTTATATTTTTGTTCTTATCATATTGATAACGTAACAACCGTTTCGTTTTACAACTTTTTTTAAGCCGCTTAATTATTATACAGTTCTGTTCTATTTTTTTTTATTTTTGGTGTATACCTTTAGCTTTATTTTTGGGAAGCATAAATTAAAGAACAGGCACAATGTATCATGAAAAGAACTAAATGCTTTATTTATGTCCTTCTCAGGGTAAATTTCAGACCAAGACATTCTCTTTCTTTATACTTCTGAATGTTAATTAAGCTGAAAACTCTTTTGAAGGTACGTCGCTTGGTTTTTTTGTGGTGTGTCTCACAGGGAAGCTTCTTTGTGAACGTTTGTCCTGTTCATTTTTTGTGGAGTACAATATTTTTTGCATTTTTATATGATGCCTTGTTTTTAGTTATTTCCTGTATTCATAAAAACTTCCATTTTATGAAATTTGAAGTTGCTAAAATGGAATTAGTAATTGTGCCGCAAACCAGAACGTCACTGAATTTTTGCTGTCAAGTAATTGCATACTAAAAATACATGCGAATTTGAAAAGTAGTTTGCCATTATAGCACACCGCAGTTTAAAAGCGCTGTTAATTTCATAATTAATTCTAAGAGTAAACTAATTAGAACATTAATAACAGTTTCCATTAAACAATGCACGTTCGAATTGAACGCGAGCATGTTTGCGACATGTGTCCCATTTAGAATTGTGTGACGTTAGAGCCTGAGTATCAATAGTTACAGAAGGTCAGGTCCAAACGGGGACCGAAAATGCACTGCAAATGGCCCCTCAGTCAATGGTAGCTCAGGAATTTGAAAACATTTTTGTTAATTTTCCTCTTAAAACTATAGCAGCCTTAAACTTCTCACCCGCACTCTCTGCTGCCTTACTTAGAAAGAACGTAAATGCGTGCCCTTCGGAGTTCAAGTTTCAACATACAAACCCCCAGGGTATTTTAAAAGCTTTTAAAGATCTTAAAATTAAATCAACAGAAGATCTTTGGGGAATATCTGTAAAAGTGTGTAACCAATCATTGAAACTATTGCACCATATTTAGCTTTCATATTTAACACCAGTGTCGATCAAGGAGTTTTTCCGGACCTCATGAAACACAGTTAAGTGGTTCCATTGTTAAATTTAAATCCGGGGATAGCAAAGAAGCCAATAATTATAGGCCATTGTCGATTCTGCCGCTTCTCAGTAAGGTCTTCGAAAAGTAAATGCTCAACCATTTGTTGCGTCATTTTAACAAATATTTCATCTTTTATGAAAAACAGTTCGGTTTTGGAATCTTTTGCGACCTCTCGAAGGCGTTCGATTGCGTTAACCATGAGACACGATTGTTGAAGCTCCAGCACTACGGAATTAGACATACAGCCCTTGAGTTACTTAGATCATATTTAAAAGCCAGACAAGTTAAAGTTACAGTCTGAAAGGACAATGCGTGCACCTGTGTTTAATCGCTATATAGAGTCAGCCTTCTGTATCTATCTGCATATTTATGTGTTTGTGACGTCAAAGCTATTTATTACCTCCCTTCCTCCCACTATGTTTGGAGGCCGTATGTTCACCCCAAATGCTTTCATGTCCTACTGATATTCGCGTGACCAACTCATTAATAGAAGATAACCACTAACCGCCATACCTCAAAAACTGCCACAGTTATGTTGGTTTGGCCTTGTAACTCCATTAGATATTTACTGAGTTAATATTTAATTTAACTGCCGTGTTGGTATAGTGGTCAAAAACGCGACTATTTGAAGTTGGGTAATAGTCGTTGTAAGGATCGGGCAAGTATCAAAAATGGGTTTTCTTATCAAATGATGTTGAGCAGCGGTCCAGTCGGTCCCCAATAGACTCGCCTCTTATTACATGTGAACATAAACTTGCCTAACCCTTTAATAATTCTTTACGTATCTTTGTGCACGAAGTTTTAAATAAATTATACAGGCGTGATGTTATATTATTTTAATATAATTTACTAGCGGACGCCTCGCGGTTTCACCCTCGTATACCCATTCCCGTAGGAATACAGGTATAAAAAGAAACTGTCACCCGGGGATAGTGTAGCTTCCCAACGGTGAAAGAATATTCGAAATCGATCTAGTAGTTTTTAAGCGTATTCGTCAAATATTTCCTATTATGATATTAGTATAGATAAGATCGTCATTGTTAGACACGAAGGGAACCTGTATGGCACTTCGTGGAATCTTTTGAAATTGAACCCTTAATTAACCATAACCTTAAATAGAAGATCTTAAATAAAATTTTAAATATAGATATGGTGTGTTTTGTATGGAATAAAAGATAGAAAATAGAACATTGAAAAGGGGCTCGCGTCAACTAAGGCTTCTTTTTATCCCCAATAGATATGGATTCCTTTGAAGTGTGTCATGGAGAAATTATACCTAGTTGTAACGTAGTCACACCTTTGGGATACAAGGAAACAGTCATTTGGAATGATCGTTACGATACGATAAAAGGGTACGGTAAGGAAAAAGATAATATATGTATTGCTATATGTAAAACATGTTGAACTAGCTTTTTCCAGTGAATACGTCAAGGGCCCAAACAATGCCCGTATCCCACGGTTCTGTACTAACGGGACCAAAAGTATTCAATGTCCTAATGCAGGTAATGGTTCGTCCCATGTATCGACCAAATCTGTTCAGTCGTTGAGTTGTCATTTTTTTTTTTTTTTTTAATATTTATTATTTAATACAAAGGTGTAAATATGTACATACTTAAACACTAAACAAAAAGAAACTTTACAAACTTATACTAGAACTAACTATTTACACTATATATAAAAGAAAGGTACACTTAGGCGTCGAAGTACTCCTCCACATCGCTATCATCCGGGAACGTGCCCAGAAGACTGGCAGCATTGCCACGTTGAATGGCAATGCTGATTCTTTGCGCAAAGAAAGAGCCAGCCCTCTGGTCACGCACAGTGTCAATCAGTCGGCGAGAGATCTCCTTAAAAAGGAGACGTGCACTCGGGCCCCATGACCCAAGCGTTTTGACCTCAAACGGCTCAAAACTGTAATTACCTATTAGGTTACAGTATTTGCGCTGCTTGAGAGCTTCAGCAGCCGCAGCAGCAGCGCCAGCACAGCCCGCCGAACTAGGAACATGAGATTGATTTTTAAACATCCAAACTCGTAATATTAGTAGGGAGTCAGATCATTGATCACACTAGAAATAAAGTACCACGAAACTATTGGAGCTTTGCAATCCTAACCCAAGGAATGCCAATATGTAATCGTAATATGTTCACCTATGAAAAAAAAAACTTTAGTCGTCAATTCATTATAAGACAAAAGTATGACCCTCTTCGGAATAAAAGCCTCTTGTAGTATTTTACGTAGTTTATTTTCGTACGCCATATTATGTTTGTATTCCGCTGCGGCCCTTTTTATTTACCCTCAGTATATAAATTAAGGGCCATCGAGCGTTTATTATGTACGTCAGTTTCCTTATAAACCGACGCAATGAACAACAAACAACGACCTGAAAATGTTTTCAGGATGAAAATAGACATTGTTACGCAACCGCGGAAAACGTAAAAGAAGTTACGCGATTCCGTGTTTTTTAGAGATACATTTTGATAGTCATAACATCAAAAACATCAAAATATTTTTATTTACAATTTATAAAATTTGGTTACATCATTCTTGTTGGAAAAATACATATATGTGAGAACGATATAAAAAGACGTGCACGCAAAACAAGCAATTCAAAAATACAATAAATTCGCAATTAAAAGCAGGCTGAGGCAACTAAGTTATGACCAGTCCCACAGCACTATAGCTGTTGATAAACGTATTCTAGAAAGGTTATCATAAATCACGATTGAATGACTCGATACTAACGTAACTTAAAATCTGTTTACGCCGAGGTCATGCTTGAGCATCGTTCTTGAATAAGGGTTTAAGATATTTTCCCATTATACAGGCTGTTGAGGTGAGCTCCAGTCCGACAAAAATTGCAAACCTGCCCCATATTAATAAAAGTTAACAAAACAGCCCAAATAACCAAGAAGCTAACACAAAATCCTCTCATAATGAAACATTAGTATGATAACATTACTAATTTGGTAGTTGGAACACGCCATAATACGCACCCGAAACGCGGGGTGTGCAAATTTCCTGTCTAGCATAATGGTTCTACCTTAATTCATGACCTCGGGATGCTACAAACCGCGAGCGTGACATAATGAATATTGCGTCGCCTATGAAAGCCTTTAAAAGACATTTTGTCATGGTTACCGTAAGCTGTCATGTGATCAGGCAAAATAAAATAAATGACAAGACAATAAAATGGTTCAGAGATATTTTTCGGTGAAAAAGTTTTGCACGGATTTGATGTTCGAGAATTTGAAATGTCGTCGACACGTATATTCAGAATTAAGACGTTTTAAATTAAAAGACTTGCATAAAGAAAATTTTACGACGTTTACTGATGATGCAATATTTTACTTAGAAAAATAAAAAGATGCCACTGTGATACTCTTCCTAAACATTTGCCATGAATAATTAGTATCTATAAAATACTTTACCAAAAGATTTATTCAGGCTTGTAGGAAAGAAACATTGATTTATCAAGCCGAGACTCCAATCAACGTAAGTCTAAACTTTTACAAAGCATCCATCTATTTGCAAATATAAGTAGTCTTACAAGTTACAATTTTCACAGGCCTTTGCTACCTTCACTTTAAAAACTTCATTTGTCATTAAAGTCAGTAAAGAAAATTTATTACACTTAGGCCCGATTTTCAATAGTCTAATAACTTTAAACCGAGGAATTAAAATGAAGTTTGCACATGTTTTACAGCTTTATATAGAAAACTAGCTTCTGCCCGCGGCTTCGCCCGCGTAAAAAGTGTTTCATCATCCCAAGGGAATATAAACCTATGTCCTTCCCAGGGTCCCAAACTATCTCCATGCAAAATTTCATCTAAATCGGTTCAGTAGATCCAGAGATTACCCCCTACAAACTCACAAACTTTACCTCTTTATAATATTATAGCTGTTCCACTTGGTTTCGCTCCCGTGGACCACCCCACAGGACCTGTTTTCAGGTTAAAAAATAGCCTTTGTCACTCAAGAATAATGAAGCTTTCTATTGGTAAAAGATTTTTTTAAATCGGTACAGTATTTTCGGATCCTATTCGGTACAAACAAACAAACAATAAGTCGGTTAACAAAAAATCTTTCCTCTTTATATTATTATTATAAGCTGACCCCCGTGGCTTCGCTCCCATCAACTGGCTATCTATCGACCACTACCTAACTACCCTACCTATCTACTCCACCTAACCTACTTACCCTACCTGCCTTACAAACAAACAAACTCTTCAGCTTTATATTATTAGTATAGATGTTGATAAAACTCCTTCGCAAATGAAAAAATTTGATTACCATTAAAAAGGTTATAGTGAGTCAATCTTAAAAGATAGACATACGCTGTCGCGGATTTTTTTTTTGAACTTTCAAAGAGGAACAATTCCATCATACATAATTTTCACGTAACTTAAACTGTTTACGCAGCGCACGCAACCGAAGCTCTCAAAAAGGAATAATTTTGCCCGTTTTTGCAACATTTTTCATTTATGCTCCGCTCCTATTGGTCGTAGCGTGATGTTATATAGCCTTTAACCTTCCTCGATAAATGGACTATCCAACACAAAAAGAATTTTTCAATTCCAACCAGTAGTTCCTGAGATTAGCGCGTTCAAACAAACAAACAAACAAACTCTTCAGCTTTATAATATTAGTATAGATATGTGAAACGGCCTTTTTTATTCCTCAGTTAAATGTTAACAGTCTATTTATGAATCAGCAGTCAGTCAATTAGACAGACACTGACAATGTCTGCCTATTTTAAGTGTTCCTAAAAACATTTCAAAGGAGCCCCTACATTGAAAAGAAATATCAAGAAAATATTTTATAACGAAAAATAAAATATCTATTTATACAAAAATATCCTAGCAGAAACATATTACTTTAAACTAGAGTTCCCAACGTCAAAGCATTGAGATAAATACGAAAAGTAATTATATTCCTCTGAACTTTTTGACTCATATTAATAAATTATTTTCAGTTGAGAGTTATCTCTCATTAAGTGTCGTTTTATTGCTTACATCACATGTTTTTAACTTGTCAAATATATAATATTCATTAAACGGTAATGTTTTGACAGCTTTTCATCAGTGCGTTTGCTCATGTAAACAATTTATTAAAAGCCTTATTAATAACCTGGTTTCATCCATGTATAATACTTTTTATACTCGGGACAACATTCTTTGTTTTTTTATCAAACTATGTTGACCCACAGCTGGGCAAAGATCGCCCCCTTCTTCTTCCTTATCTATCATATATCCTGCTGAGAAACGTGACATTATATCAACTTGTTAATAGTTTTTCTCCACTGTTACCATGAGCAGCCTGGTGGAGTGCGGAGCTGATAGGTATCACCAGATGCTCCGGTATTTGTTCCGATCATCTTCACTTTACCCGTTTTGTGGCCTTCTCCAATCAAACCGTACTAAATGCCAATAAGTCGTCACGCCATTCTATGATTTAGTTGCCACAAAACCGTATGGTGCATTTAGGTGTATATTAAATTGTTTATTTCTCTTACGAAGAAAGCACTTAGCTTTAAACAATATTAATGCCTGGTCAGCTGAAAGTGCTACAAGATAAATATCTCCACCAATATAGACTTGTCTTAAGATTGCAGAAATACACAGTTTAATGCTGGCGTGGACGAACAAATCCGAACAACTATTTCTGTTCTAAATTAGGTTCACAGAAAAGCTGCTTGAAGCGCTTTTCAGTGTTGATTTACAAAACAAATTACTACCTTGTTATTCATTAATTCATAAATGTTTGGAAACAGAAATGGTGTCTTCCTTTTCACGACGTGGACAGTTTTAAAGCTTTCGTATTTTTTTATGAATACAGCTTATTATAATCTGGAACCATTACTCCTCTGTTTCAAATAATTAACAGGCCTACAATCAACTTAATTATATATTCTAGGTTTCCAACTAAAATCTTCTCTCTACTCCAAGATTTTGAAAGCTTCTACCATTAGAAAAGATCGTTAGTTTTACATCAAGTCTTGATGAATTTGTAATGTTACTTCCAAAACTTCGAGACGATGGCGCTGTGTCATTGTTTTCTTGATAAACATTAAGAAATTCTGATTGTATCTTCGCAAGGATTTCAAAAACTTGCTAGGAACAATTTCTGCTAAAGCCTTAATGAATCTGTTTCAGTATCGCGATGTATTTCACGATACGTTTGGACGTATTTTATAGCGACATGGATTAAAGGATTTCTGAATATTACCAACCGTTACTGAGTCTGGGCAAGATTCATTGGGATATTATCTGCTTAGGGGTTTACGTATGTCTTTTTGGGACTAAACGTTGGTAATTACTATAAATGAATCGAATTCAAAAGTCGTTTTATAAAGGACTAAAGTGCTTTTAGCGAATGTTTTAAAGTATCATGTAATTTTTCCTTGTTTGACTTTGGTACGATTTCCATCCTTACAGAAAGGTTTCTGAGGACGGTTCAAGTAGCCGGCGAAAATGGTTACTACAACAGTTATCAGTAAACGTGTAGCACGTGACTCCATGTACAGCATACGTGGTTCAATGGTCTAGTAGTTTGTAAGTACTAATATTCTACGACCTTACTCATGAAGACAGTTCTGTATTTGTTATTTTTATGTCGGGCGAGATTAATCCTGGCTTTTCTACCGCCCGCCTTATCGCGAAATGTGCTTTATTTTGCTTGGATTTCTACGAACTTGTAAGCCAGTAAATAACCTCTTTGACTACAACCTCTTTAAAGTCATCAGCATTCAGCTTGCCGAGCGCGATGGTGACTTCAAGCAATTTACCCGGCAGGCAAATCAGATGCCTTTTGATTTGCCTTTTTTAAAATACATAATTGATAAAAATATTTCTCGTATTTATCCAACTGTGCAGTGGTTAGGCATCTCTATTAACAATATATCACTACAGTGGCCTCTGTATTATGACAGGTCTTTTGTTATTGTTACTTCCATAATTGAGCAACGACTGGTACCGGGCAGTGTTTGTCTCTGAGAGTACATCATCAATTTTCTCCACGTTGCCATTCGTAGATATCTTTGATAATTAATGCTATTTCAGTGCCAAATTCTATAACAAAGGTTTGGCAACGAGGCGACAATCACAAAAAATAAGGTTAAGTAAATTTATCATCGTAAACGTTAGTGTGTATCTGGCTTTAATTGTCTGCGAGCATGAGGGTCCTCTAGAACTTATAGTAAGATATGAAAAAGTATCGTAGATACATATTAATACAGTTGTTAATACAATAATACTAGTAAGATCACTGTTCATACACGATTATTTGCCGAATATATAAGGTCAAAATATAGGTCACCAGGCTCCGTTCAGAGTAATATGTTTGCACCAAATTTTCATAGACTGTTTCTTGGCGAGACATAGCGTCGCCACTTTGACCCCAGACTTGGCTTCCATTCAGTATGCGCATTGATATAGATAGTACTTATTTAACCAACTTAAAATCTGGTAAAATGGGGTCAGTGTCCCAATTTTGTGTGTTTGCTGACAGATTTCGTTCCTTTTTAAGTTATAGAATTAATGGATTTTGGGATAGGAAATTCTTTAATCAACTTTATTTTGAGTATAAATTTACTGTCGGATGGTTCACACAGAATAACACGTACTATATTTATGATCCGTACATTGTTCTATTCACCAACGCCATTCTTCCAGCCATGTTCTTGCATATATTCATTCTTAGCTATATTTCATTCTATATTCTTTTCACGTATAAACATCTGATCAGACAATTCTTTAGAATCAATATAAAATTAATATGGCCTTGCACAGTGCCAAAACAACATAGCCCAATTTAACGCAGCTCGAATGCGAACGATTCCTAGTTAATGTATTAGTCTGTGTCGCTGGATAGTCTATTAGTTCTAGCCAAACTAGCCGAGTTTGTGTTCTTGCCTAGTTATATAATGGACGGTACATCCAACATTGTATTAAACAGAATTTTGGCCCACAAATGAGAACAAAAAATAAGCTTGTAGTAATGTTGTTGTTTTGTCCTGTTGTTCTGCTACTGTCATTTGTTTTGTTGCCAAAAGTATTTTTTCACTAACAGAAGTTTATCAGACCAAAAATTGAATATTTTTTTATTTCGACTAAGTATTGGAGACTCGTTAGTCAATTGATTAGACAGAACGTATTTAGATGTAGTCACCACTATTTTCGTTTTCTTTTTTTCCTCCTTCTAATGAGTCTGAATTGGTAATATAGCAATCACCTTGTTTGTCGAGACAAAGTGATCTCATTAATTACAGAAGTGTCCGTGACAAAAATACATGGGTATAATTGCTGCTTACCCAGACATTCTAATCCCTTTGCTAACTCTTACGTCACACACGGGAAATTGGGGTTACCCGTTCTGTTCAAACAGGGTTACAACTCTAAAAGAAAGACAAACAACATAAATTGTGGGTTCCAGTACCTAAATTGCCAACGAGTTCCAGTTTTAGTTTTAATGCTTTGCTTAACTTAAAATACGTTGTGTTAGGTAACAGGAGCCCGTATCGGCCATATATATATTAAACAATTTGTTGGCAAGCAATAAAGCCCGCACATTGGTCTAAAAGCCAAGCTTTGTAAACAGCCTGGCTCTGATTTATGATCGAAGAAATCGGGTTTATGAGTTATTTTTGGATCTATATGTATTAATAAAAACATAGTAAAGATTTTACGAGTTATCCTGCGATATTGGTTGGCGTTATATAAGTCGTAACCTTATAGTTATGTGGGTTATTACCTAATGATCATATTTTCTTTTTTTATTCGTTCGATTGTGTTTTTAAAGGGTTTGTGGCAATAGTTTGTGGTATTAGTTTCTGATTGAAGTTACAGAATTCAATGTTTTAATTAATTTCTTCTATCTCTCGGAACACAAAAACCTTTTATTACGAGTAGATTACAATGTCTGATATGATAGAAACATATTTAGTCTAAACTTTTTTGACTTAATATCTTCATAAAATGAAAAGGCTCTATCTAATAAAGTGTCCAAACACTACCGTGTCACTTCTTACAGCTCCACAATAACAAAATTCATTGACCTTTTTTAGTGCGGAACTTAGATATGGCTGCGCGTATGTCAACCTTTTTAGTACTTACGGAACTATGGTATTTTTGATAAGGTGCTTTTGTATATTCTATGTCGATATTGGTACTATATGGCTGAAGGCATAAATAATATTAGAGTTGAATACGACGAATGATGAGGGTCTGTGAGGTATTTTATTTTCGATTGTGTAAATTTTTGTTATAGTTTATATTAGTCTAAGGCTGTAGAGGCAATGAAGGTTTGACATAAATAAACATGGCACATTACGATGGAAAGTAACATTGTTACAAACTAATTATAATAATGTACAAGCGCGCATACAATGAAATAGATAAAGAACTCATTGGGCATGAAAAAATCTTCCACATTGCTGTCAATGGGAAAAGTGCCCAGAATGCTGGCAGCATTGCCACGTTGAATGGCAGAATCTTTGGCCGAAGAAAAGGCCCTCTGGTCACGTTCACTATTGATTGAAATAGAGCCAAATAGTCGACGAATGAAACGAACCGTTAATAAATCTCCAAGCATCCTATTAAATGATTATCGGCTCACTTCCCCGGCAAATTGCGAATACAAGGCCACCTGGGCATTGATATATTACTTTTCCAGGAACTAATTAAAACATTTCGTGAGGACCACTCATCCGTATCGGACGGTGTGCCGAAGGACCAAAATTTATATCGGATTAAAACAATTTGCGGTGTGTTTTGGTCCTACGTACTGACAGTTAGGACCACAGATGTTTTCATCCTTCCCAATGGCACTGCTCGGAACTTTTGGCCAGTCTTCGTGGCTTTATTTGTTTTTTTTACCGTTTCAATGGATTTATTGCTCTCCATGTAATACAATTTCCTGTTATGCCACGTTTCAAAGATTTACCTTTCAGTAATTGGAATTTGTATTATTAAATTCTTTTCACGTATCAGACCTAGCTATACAGGAATTGCTTTTAGGGAAGAAAAAAATCAGCCAGCCGATAATGTTGTGAGTAAAACCCAAGTTATGCTGTATTCACTTAACGCATTTAACTTATAGATAATTTGTAAGAATCGAGGCATTTTTCGTGTTATCAAACTTTTAGTTTCATACTCGATGGTTCCATAATCGAGGCATAGTGAACCCCTATAATGATGATGACAGATACTTGGATAATATTTCAAAATACCCAATGTGCCGCAACTTTATACGATGAAATAGAACTATAGACCATAAAATATATTCTAAAACAGACCAGCGGGTATGCGACGAAATATACATTTCAGCATTCTCTTGAGGTGGCGAGCACTTGTTTTATTAGTTGAAGCCTTTGGAGAGAACTCACGTTTCAGTTTTAGTGATTCCATTATAAAATACAGAGCTGTCTTATGTATCGGGTGGTCATGTTGAGAGGGTGAATGAAAAGCAACTAGCGAAAGGTATTTACAATGCACACGTGAGTGGAAACGTCGAAAGGGGTCTGCCACAGAAGGACATTCACGTATTATTATTGGTGACGCTCTTCAGAAAGGCCAGGTGCCCAGTATTCAAACCCCGGTGGTGTATGATTCGGTGTATGAAGCAAAAGAAGTATATAAGGACTGTAGCAGGTGGTGTTTAAGTTTCTGCCTCATGGGAAAAAGGCGTGGGTTTATGTATTTATACCAATGTGTGGTGTATATAAGGAGCAATTTGAATGTTACTTGTAGACAAAGGACAATTTATTGGATACAGGAGGCTGCATAGATTTGTTACCCCCTCTTCTAATGTATTTTGTACCGAATTTGTATGCATGAGGGGTACATCGATTAATTCAGGTGTTTGTACTTTACCTGTAGGTATGCTTCATAGATTTAACATGGGCTTTTGCTGCTCTTATACCCTTTGGGATAACGTGATAATAGGTAATTAAATGCGTTTCATTAGTCAAGACTTGACAGATTAAATAGAAGTAAAATGTAATTTACTGTTAAGGATCGTCTTAACTCCGTAAATAAAACATGAAGAAAATAGTTATGAAGGCAAACGGTGGCGAGGAAATTACTGGGGAGCTGGCTTTCTTTATTTACATAGACTTCTATAAATGATAACTACTGGTAACTGACTGAAACACTGTGCAAACGGTGCCACCTCTTTATAATAAATCGAAAATTCTGGCCAGTGGACCATTGCCTCACCCCCGATTGTGTTTATTTACTATAAAATCTTTTATAAATGACTTCAGCTGGCGAGTCTCTAATATTATTATACCTTATTCAATTATATTTACAATGACATATCGATCATTCCTCTACGACGCTCCATCACGAAATGGCGCGCGGTCAATTTTTTTTTTCTAAGTGGCGTCTCACAGTTCGGTCAAAGTGACCGGATACTGCTTAACCGGACTACCCTGTGGAGACTAAGAGCGCGCGGTCAAATGTGACGGGCATATTTATATGACACCGCCCCCCCGCCTCACTAGTATAAAAACAAATGGTAACCTATGAAAACCTTACTTTGATTGAACTGGGAGACGACACTAAAAAAAAAAAAGAATTATAACCTTATTCTTACTTTATGCGTCGTAGAGGTAAGATCTTACAATTAAAATATTATAATATGAAAATATAGACCCGAATACATCTTATTACAGTGACTGAATGGCTCTAATTATGTAAACGAAGGCAATATAAATAAAAGAAGTTAATCTCCATACATTTACTGAAAATCCTACTTCATTCTGATCGGCTCGGTGTCAGGTCGCCTCACCCACTACTTGCACCCAGTGATTTTAGGGTGTCGTGCACATTTACCTTGAAACAACATTAATCGAGGCTAATGAAAAGTTACAAGTGTGTGATTCATATATATATGAACAGGATGTTTTCAACTATTAGGAGTGGATGAGTTACTTCCAGGAAAGCGTGCTCGATCATCGTCCTCATTATCACTACAGAAAAAGGAAGTGGTCAATCGCGAACCTTTCAAATATAAATGACATGCGTAATGCAACCAGCATGGTTGGATGTAAAACTAAACTTGTCTCCATACCTGACTAAATAGATACTACTTACCTAGGTACAAATAAATTCCGTTTCTCTTTCTAAATTGTTAGTTATTAAAAGGTAGTAGGTATAAGCGTATTAACTGCGTTAATTTAAAGTCTCTACGTTTAACAGGTTCTCGGAATTCAGGTTACTCCTGTTTGTTTAATACATAATCAGTGTAGCAGAGTCAGGATTTAGGGTTGCTACGTTTGATTCCATCTTTAAAAATAGTTCAAATATTCATTGTTTGAATACAGTTCGTTCTTAACTAACTGCCGGGTTGCTAACGGACTGTCGGGTTTTCTACCTTACCAAAGGACTTTCATGCTTCTTAATATTTCAATCCTTAACCTAATTTACATTTTAGGGCTCCATAGATTCCCGTACAAGACGATTAGCCATAACGAGCTTCTAATGATACCTCGGTACAGAATAATCTAATCGGCCCCAGATTTTACAACCCTGCGCAATCCTGGCGTTCACGTGAACTATCCAGAATCCAGCACGAATTCTGACCACGTCTGTTAATCAAGTGGGTATTTTAGGGACGGGCCTGTGCATACTTAATGAAATAATTTGCATAATCTTCGTTTGTTACCCCGGATTGGTTAGCTGGCATTGCAGCACACTTTGTTATACGAAAACAATGTTTAATTGTTGTTTTTATCAGACTCGTTTCGTGTGCTGTCGCGAAATGGGGGGAATCTTATTTCGGTTTAATTCTAGAGGTATTATTGCTATTGTTTGGACAGTGCTTGTACTGTTCTGAGATATTTAAATGGTACTGCAATTTAATTGGAGTTCTTTTGTTATTTGGCAGGCAATTTTTCGAGTATGAGTGGCTACAGAATAAAATAACTTCCGATTCCGAGAGTGTGATCAGTGAAAATTATGGAGTTAGAATTAACAAATAATAAAATTACAGATCAAACTAAATAAGTCAGGCATAGTTATACTATAAATATATAAATAAAACATACATTTTCTTCATCATAAACGCAATAAAAACCATAATGTTAATAAAATTTAACGTATACGTGATTTCTAACTACCTTCTTGAGACGTGTAAGATTTTAAGCACGATAACTATAATAGGTACAGTCAGGAAAATTTATTACTGCAGTACTGGAAAGCCTCACCAGGACATGGGACCACCCAAGTGAGGCAGCCGGAATCGAATGCTGCCGATGCGAAAAACAGCACTTATCGTCGATGCTTGTAGAGAGCCAGTGTCCAGAAACGGGCGTCTTTTGGTTAAAAGGATAATGATGATGAGCCCATCGTCGCATACAACTTGTACCTAAACATACGTCAAAAACTACAAAGTAGTTGACTATGTGATGGTTAGATAAATTGCTATAGTATAATGTTAGATAATAGCTTATTGAAGTTTTATTTTATTGGAAATTACTATCGAAAGTGATAAACAATTAATTCCCTGCTCCTCATAATAATCATGGTAGGAGATTTAGATATAACAAATCAATAGTTATGTATATAATTAACTAACATCAAAATTCAATCGCTAATACAATGCACCAAGTTATCCAAGGGTCACATTGCTGCTCGCAACACAAAACAGGTATAAATCCAAATGCAAGTCACATTGCTGCTCGCAACGGGTGTAACATCAAACACAGGGGGCTGACGCAGCAATGAATGTCGTACGTAAATTACACAGCCCGTCAGATATGTGGCACTGGGCCGCTGGTCAAACTAAGTAATGGCTTTTAAGCGCAATTCCCGTAGATTTCACGGACATTGATCAAACTAATTAGTTTGGGAACTCAAATATTCTATTGGTAGTTGTGTGTCTGTGAGAATTGGTGTTTGAGTGCAAAGTATCTAAAGATAAGGAACAGAATGTCTGCCTATCTTAGGCAAAGTTAGCATATAACTCCATTCTTACCGGCTTCCCATTGAAATACCCATTAGACAGTCTCTACACAAGGTATTAGAGATGCCGAATGACGTAAAAAAAAAACATATGCAGTTGAAATGTCACGATGTCAATCCATTTCATTTTAGATCGATCTATCGCACATTTTAACATTTCAAGTCAAAGTCATTTATTTGCATTACATGCAGTAATTAAAATGGTTTCAAAAAATATTAGCACAAAGATACATTTCGCCATAAGTTGGCATGCAAATATATGAGGGCACTTACAATCAGCAGATCTCAGAGATGACAATATAGTTTTACTGTTTTTGTAACCGACTTATTGTTCTTGTAATCTGCTAATGTTTGCATGTCATTTTGTGTCATTAAAATATTTTTTTATTTTATCTTTCTTTTCTTTTGTTTCTTCTACTTTCAGATCGCTATACAATTTAACACATTAATTTTATTAGGTATTTAAACTATTAAGTTTAATAAACTCGTCACAAATTTAATGTACTTACTAAAATAGACTACAAAATTATAATGGTTAACAAAAAGTAAAATAATTAAAACGTAAAATGCTGTAATAATAAGATAGACAGGGTTTTTTTTTAGAAATGCAGTAAAAACTATACAGAACTACAAAATTTTACAGAACTAGCTTCTGCCAGCGGCTTCGCCCGCGTGAAAAGTTTTATTATCCCGAGTAGCCTATGTGCTATTCCAAACTATTATCTACCTCTGTGCCAAATTTCATCCAGATCCGTTCAGCCGTTCCGGCGTGACTGTGTAACAAACATACATCCACATACACATCCATCCAAACTTTCACATTCATAATATTAGTAAGATTTGCTGTAAGGAAGATCTATTATAAAGGTGGGTATAGAATTAAAAATAAATGGGGCCATGTAAACACAGCTGCGTCTAAATAATTTTATTCTGGGCACAGGCAATTCTAATGTTCTAAAGTTACACAGTATGTCTGTGTAACTTCTCGTTTATAATTGTTTTTTATACCCGACTTCCGAAGGAGGGAATGTGTTTATCAGTCTATTTATGTATGTATGTATGTTTGTTCCTATGTGGCGTTCTAGAAACCAAACGCTTTGACCGATGTTGATGATTCTAACGTCAATCGATTCGTCTTAAACTTGCGAGTGTCACTGGCTACATTATAATTGGAAAATAGAAGCCAACCCCAGTTTTTTTTTTTTTAACCCATCTTGTGGGTTATCAAAATAAAGGGTTTTAAGAGGCAATTTCAAAAACATATAATTTATATATATATATATGTACCTAAATCTACTTTTATCTATTAAATAAAAAGTTATAAATAAAAAAAGCTAATTCAAAAAACCCGACTGCTTAAGAAGCGAACTAAACAGACGTAAACAAGTAAAAAATCATATTGTGCAGTCGGAGGATTCATCTGATCTAAATGCACAACATGATTTTCTTTTTGTTTACGTCTTCTTAGTTCGCTTCTTAGGCAAACGGGTTTTTTTATTTTTTTTTTATTTTAAAAAGTGTAAAATTAGTTATAAAAACTTTTGCGATTTTATAAATATAGATGTAAGGAATGGTGACTATGATTTCGGGCATCGCTATCACTGATTGTGAAATGCCACATTATCTTGAACCCCAGAAAAGTCGACTATTTCCAAGTTACAAACAGGCATAGATTGCAATATTACAATTATCTGAAATACCATTCAAATCTAACGTAACACTAACTTTTACTTTTCGCTTTGATTAAATCCTAACAACGAAGCAAATAGTACTAAAATAATCCATTCGTGGCAAACAAGACGCTGAAACATAAAAAACGCATCGGTTAATTCATGCGACTGCATCTACGAGTTACTTGTTATCATATGTAAATGTTGAAAAGATAATAATAAGGATCACCAAGTTTGCAAACTAAGGCCTGCTACAGACCATTCAACCAGCAACTAAAAATCTCCCTCCCAAAACAGTTTAATCCCTCGACTCAGCTGGTAGCCACCACAACTAACGCTTAAACTTCAGGAACACCTGTAACGTCAACTATCCTAGTTTTTGTTTCATGTATTTACCAGAACACGTCTTAAATGTAACTCATTATACCTCATAGCGGGTATTACGTGTGAGTTGTGAGAGAGTGCAGCCCACATTATTGTTGAAGTATTAAAGAAATATTAAAACATGTGATTATTACATTTACAAGAACTCAACTGTATGCGGAAGCAGCTTACAGTTAGTTTATTGCTTTTACTGGCCAGTTAAAGGCTGCCACAGACAGACGATTCTGTGCTCTATGACCTCAACTAACGCAAAAAACTTCAGGAACGTAACGTCAACTGGGAGGTAACCATAAGCACTTAAAGCAGGGTTATTTCGAGTGTGCGCAAGGGATATAACTTGTATACATCTGTCATTTTTCCCAGTCGCACCATGATAGTTTTGACACATCATGGTACCATGAACACGTCTGAAATGTAACTCATTATACCTCATAGCCAGTATTATCTGCGAGTTAATGCAGCTTACAACGTTAACAGCACACTTTATTGTTGCCGAGAAACACTAAAAGCTGTGTTTATTTCGTTTACAAGGACTCGCCTGTCAAAAATCAACCTGCAGATATGAAGCCAGTTATTGCACTTTCCTTAATATCTGTTCTTAAGAAATTAATCCATAACCTATGTACCGTTTTCTGTTTTTAAGCTTCGCGATAAATGTCAATTCAGGAGAGCTTTAAGACGACGACTAACGCCAACGACCTTGAGGGAACAAAACGCGCACTCGTTTCACACCCGCGCGTCCCAAAATTTAGTAGTTTTCTGTACTATCCTTTTTATTCCATAACTTTAAAAAAAAGCCTCAGATCAAAATGTAAATAATTAAATTGTCTTTAAGATGGTGTCAATTTCATTAAAATACGCCCAGCGGTTTTGCTGCGATTGTCGTGTTTTTGTCCGTTTTAGACATAACTTTACAAATTAATTACACTATTTACTAGGAATAAAACTTAAAATTTTCTTAGATCAAATTATTAAGAAAATAGTCTAATTTAACATATATTTTTTCCAAAAAATTACGACTAGCATTTTAGACGTGATTCTCATTTTAAAATTAGCTACTCAGGGGTAACTGCGCCTTAAGGGACGATTTCTGAATTGAATATCTGTAGTTAGAACCTGTCAAACCTCCTCTTTAGTGCCAAATTTTGACAGGTTTTCAGGTTAAAGTATAGTTTGACAAATACTCAAATTAAATTACTTAATTAAGAAATCGGGGATAAGTCTTTATTTTTTAAATAAAGTCTATAAATGTGTATCAATAGCCGCGCTTGCCATACTAAAATGAAACAACTATTTAGTTTGTGGAATGTTACTACGTCGACAACATTGTTTAACTAGAACTTTACCATAACAGAGAATTATATTCATTAACAATACAATAAACCAGTCAAAGCAGTAGCGAAAATTTTAATCATAAATATTATTTGTAAAACAACAAGTTTCACCAAATTGTCTATAACACAACACAACACATTAGTACATAAACAACGGGCTTGTTCCCAACTATTCGCAGGCACTGAACATCGGATAGTTTTTGAGTTCCCTAATAAAACGTAAAAACAATTTCTAAATGGATTTTGCGTTTGTTCGTTTTGGTCCATTTGAACTGTTACGCGCAAGATACTTCACCTCTATCACTGTGCTGTGTAGAAAAATTTCAGTAGATAGATTCAATTTCGTCCCGTGAATATGATAGAAGACGATGAAAAATATACCTGATTGAACAATATACCTGTTTTTTTTAGCCTTGTACGAAAGCCTTGATATTCTGAAAATCGCAATCAAATCGTCTAGATGCATCGACGTCATTGTCATCATTAACATTTCAGCTGAAAGACGTCCACTGCTGAAAATAGGCCTTCTCCAAGTATCGTCACATCGACAAGTCTTGTGCGTCTCGCATCCACCGGATTCTCGCAACCTTAACCAAGTCTTTATCATACCTGTATGTATGTATACGAAATCAATAGCTAATGTTTAGTTTTTCTGATGACCTATGTCATCAATCAACCCAGCCACAGTCTACAGCTTGAAAAGCTCCGTGTAAATCACATAAAAATAAATTCTTGACCGTTGCCATAGAATCTTAAACACATCACCACAAGTACCTAGAAGCATGTTCACTGCCACATCTACCTAAAACGTTCTAGACGTTGAAGAATTTAATATTCCTCCCACAAAATAGAACACGACGTAGCTTCATTGATTAAACCGCCATATTATTACGATATAAATATTAATATTGTCTTCACTGCCTCATCTGTCTAGACATCGGTAGCTCGACTGCTGAGCAAAGAATTTGACTCTCAGAACGGAACAAGTGTAGCCCGGGGGTCACGGTTCCACGTAGAGCAAAGCGTTGCCATTGGCTGAGAATAGAATAACAAATCATCATCATCACAACATATTTGTAACCTTGTCCATGTGATTTGAAGTCGGAGCAACACGTTTTCTTTTTCCATGCCGTCTTGTAAACTGCTACTGCTGACTACCTTTCCTTTCAAATTTTTCAAATAATCTACTCATCTATTGTTTTTGGCCTTACTCTCCCTCCACTACGTTGCAGGGACCCGTTGGATGCGGGACCCACAAGATCGGTCTTTGTGGCGACGCTTCGGTGAGGCCTATGTCCTGCAGTGGACATCATTCGGCTGATATGATGATGATGATGACTCTCCCTCTCTATTACCTACCTGTTACTAAAATGTGGCCATTAAAATGGGGTAGTAATCACCTCTATCTAATCCTTCATAAAATATAGGATGTTATGTTACATTAACTATTGCCTTCCATTTCTGTAGTATTACATATCAGATAACTTGTAACATCTTACAAGCAGGGAGAATGTAGCAGCCTGATTAATGGCCCGAGTTCAGGAAGTATGCAAGTGCAATGTAAAACGCCTTGATTTATACCTATGTCTATGTCTGACTTTGGACACTTCTTCTTTGTATAAACGATCACGTTAAGTATGTGTGTGTACCTATTTTCTAATGCAATGTTTCCTACTCAACTGAACTGGCAGTTTTTGTAAGGATATTAACAAAACAATCCTTATTTTTGCATACTTCTTAATTCTGTAAAAAGTCAAACAGAAAACTGTCTAGTGGTTTACTCAACAATTATAATTGGTTTGATAACTTTTATCCAGTTATTAGTGCATTACTCTTTACCAGAGTCTGTGTTTTCTACCATCCATGGCCATAACCCATGAGCCTTCAAAGCAAGAGTAACCTTCTGGGCACGTTCGTTCCATTATTGACTCCAATCATAGTTTTTTTCAGGCGTGTCTGATGAGCTGGAGCTCAATTGCAGTTTCGTAATTAATCTAATCTTACTAGCCTATACAGTATTGTCCCACTGCAAGGCAAATGTCTCCCTCTACCGTTTTCACTCAATTCTGTATTCTGCTAGTTCAAACCTGTCCTTAAGGTTGAGCTCATCCTGCCATCTATGCTTCGGTCTGCCACAAAGTTGTCTGGCGTTTAATGGGACCCATTCAACATGACGTTTAGCCTTTTTCTCATCAGGTAGACAAATAATAAAAAAAAACTACCTACATCAAATCTGAACTGCGTATAGGTCAGGTTGGGGACGAATCTTTCAAACTGGCTGAAAGGGTAAAATATTTCAAAGCAATGGCAGGTTGAAAATGCAGATCAATATTGACGGCATACAGCATACTATGCACTTTTTTCTTTAACGAAACGTGAAGGGATAGTTTTTTTATTATTTTGCTGTAGGCTGGTTGATTGATAAATGGAGAAGCCTGGGAACGGATTTTTTCTGAATAAAAGTATGTTCCGTGACTATACGAAGAGAAACTGTGGCTTCCAATCTGGTTTTATTGTTGACCGCAAGCTCGCAATAAGCTTTATTTACTTAAGGGTCTGTTTTGTGACCGTTTGTTCCAATTAAGGCAATTCCATGACTGCAGGACTTATGTATGGCAATGTTAGGAGCTTACACAAAAATGAGACAAACTTTCTGAAGTAAATTAATTTCTTGTTTTATCATCATGTTTTCTTGTAAAACATGACATTTCTGATGAAATTGTGGAAATTGCCTTTATGATGAATATGCTACCTACATAGCTTTAGACAACCAATTTCCATAAGGAAATACATAGGAACAATGTTAATATTTTTAGGAACTAGTGTACTGCAATTTGTACATACAAAACTGTGCATTGCGAATATATCCTGGAACTAATCATTTTTTAGCGTTTCATTATGTTACCTAGGTTTTCGACATAATTAGGTTCTCTTTCCTGAATATTAGTTTGTAATTAAAAATATCAAACGAACATAATAAATGAAATAATTTTATACTGTCTGAAATTTCAGACAATATAAAATGATTTCACTTTTTCATATTTATTACTTTTCTGACAGACCATAAAAACTAAAGTCCTTGTGCAAAATCTATCGGGTATCTACAAAATCGTTCCTTATTGTTATATCCTTAGAATATCTAGTATATCCTTATACAAAAGGCACTGTACGTACAATAATCATTCGCTAGTATGTTGTTAATTATTTTAATAATTAAGATAGGAAACTGCTCGTTATTGTTTGATTAACACAATATGTTTACTTATTTACAGGTAAGCTGTTTATTAACCTGAAACTGTAAGTATCTTCGTTAATTTTAATAAGCCGCTATTTTTAATTTACTAGGTTATTTTAAATTAATTTTAAGTCGGTATTAAAATGACGGTATAGGAACGCAAACCTGACTTTCAAGGAATCGTGATTGGGTTTTGCGAATATCGCTTCTTCTTATTACTTGATCTTAATTAAAATAGGGGAAGGTGCTCTAGTACTTATCTGAGAATTATTTTTTGAGCTACAATATTCAACTTTTTAACCTCCGACGACGGAAAAAGAGGCACCTCTCTATAACGCCCCTCTTTTTCGTGATTTTGTGTATCTGTCTGTGGCATCATAATGCTCCTAAACGGATGAACATATTTTGATTTAGTTTGTTTTTGCTTGAATTTCGACTTTGTCCAACCAAGATTGTTCAGCTACGTTTGGTGAAAATCGGTTCAAAAGTTTTCAAAAGTTATGAGCGTTTTACTTTTTGTATCGGGGTATTTTTGCAATATATCTAGTATGCATTAAAGTTAAAATGTGTCGCTGGTTTTAACATTTTTTAATTAAGTAAATTTTACTTGTAAATTTAGTTATCTCAAGAAAGTGTAGACTATACATACTTGAGATAACTACACTAATAGCGGCCGTTGACCCTGTAGACAACTCAGTGGTAACCTGCTTAAAATAAAGGCTAGCCAACTCGGTAACATCTCATTCTGTCGATATAAGTACATAATTTCGCGCATAATAACAAAAGGTCGTGTTAATGGAATTCAAATATATTTATTTCGTCCCATTAACATTAGTAAAGGTGTATACCCGGATATAAAACCGGCTATTAGTCTTTCTCCGTCCACATTCAATACCCTTGCGATAATTAATTAATTCCCATAGGAATCGTAAGGGGAAACAAGCCACTAAAACTCTTGGGCTATTTATTACGTTGACACGATACGTATTTTATGCATTTTGTGTACATAGGTGTGTAAATAGGCCGCAACTGTATACGTTGAAATAAAATTAGGACTTGCGATGTTCTTGCTAGCAATAAAACTACTCTTGTGTTATTTTTTTTCTTATAACTTATGTTAAGTTTGCTTAAATGTTTTTTTAAATCACTTTTTTCACGGGACAAAATAATTATGCAAAAATCAATTATCTTGTCTTATCTTTCTATTAATGAAAACTGCATAAAAATCTGTTAAGTGGTTTAGGAAGAAGCGGATAGACAGACAGACGTGTAAAGCGATTTTGTTTAAACTATGTAGTGATTTTTTTTTTTATTCTTTCTTAGTAAGAACAAAATTCTTAATAATTAATAACGACCTAACCTAAAAGACTAATAAGCAATTTAACTCTAACTTAATATTTTACGTGATGGATTATGTTAAAACTAAGAATAGTGT
The DNA here is from genome assembly GCA_947562075.1 of Orthosia gracilis. Classification (NCBI taxonomy): domain Eukaryota; kingdom Metazoa; phylum Arthropoda; class Insecta; order Lepidoptera; family Noctuidae; genus Orthosia; species Orthosia gracilis. The sequence goes on from OX387266.1 coordinate 35,991,370, forward strand.
CCATTTGTACTTTTACAGAATTCTGTAGCACTTCCTTACAGTCTGATATAATATATAAAAACACTAGGTTCATGTATTATAAGTATAGCAGAGCGTTGTCACTATTATTCATTCAATTTGTACACTACACTATTTCAAAAGGTTTAGTTATTTTTAGCCCACGCACTAAGTCTGTATTATCTAGCAGCTGAATAGCCTCAACAATCACGTGTCGATGAAGTCGGTGTTCATGGGCTTCAGCAAATTTTTGGATGATGGTAGAGACGAATTCCGTTTTAAGTTGAGTGAATGTAGTGATAGTGATTAGTTCCGGTCGGATCCCCTCGATCTGATCCCCTGGGGAATCAATTTTTTTATAATATTTATATTTTCTTTTCCGGTCTGATCCACCGTGCAGGGTATCACAAATTAATTTAAATATTTTATTCCGGTCGGATCCCCTAGTTATCTATTAATGATGTAAGAAAAAAGTTCGCAAGTTTCAATTATTTTTTTCATTGTAGACTGTATAGCAGCAAATACTGGTCATCTAGCCTATTTTAATAATTAAATTGTCCTTCAAACAATTTTACAAGCACGTTATGGTCATGGAACATGATAATTACAAATGTAGTTCATTTTCTGGAATTAGTAGTTGTAATTTTTTTTAATGTTCTTTGTTTTGGTCATACTCCATGTACTTTCCAACGCCCTGAAGTTTTCTATGCTAATCTGAAACACTACTTACCTAAGTCATAGATAATACAGTACTAGCATACAGATGCCTCATCCCATACTAGGAAGCCGAGCCGACGTAACTAGCGTTTTTCGTCTGATTAAACTTATTTTTTCAAGAACATCGATAGCGTTCGGTTCCGTTCCACGGATACAGATGGTGTTAGCAACGTCTTAAAAGTAAAAGAGTTTACTCGGTTCATGAATACTTAATTTTTTAATACAGCGACGATTTGTTTTATATTTTTTTTTGCACGTTTTTACAGTTTCGTTGTACCAAAATGACAAAACAAATTAAAAAAGTCAAGTGGACATTAAAAACCGCGCTATCTATTGGAATAATTTTTAAGTGATTCATTCAAATAATCTTTGAAAAAAGAATTAAGATCCCAATATTCCTTAATTATACTAAGGATAGTTAATTAAATAAAACATACATTTTTTATGATCGTCTCTAGAAAATATTTCACAAAACTCAATAACATATCGAAGCTTATCGGCTTGATAGTGCAATTTATATGAACCAAATTTTCTTTCTTCGCGTTGGGTTCCCGTGCCTAAGTTCTTATATTTTTAACTTCTCCAAGTTGGCTATCACGGGCATTCAGTCCGTGTTAGCAGATTGGCCGATGATAGAGTAGATTATCCGTTCTATTTATCTGTGAAAATTGTTAAACATGCGTGTCAGCTAAGGAAAAAGCCTGGATATATTGAAAAGTTACTGCGGCAGACAGGCTGAAATTGTTTTACAATTATACAATAATAGATACTGGTTTATGCGAAATATCATATAAAAATCCGGATATTCGCAGAAAATCTTGGTGTGGAACCAACCTTGGTTCCACTCCGTTGCACAACGGGATTTGTAATTATACTAATTGCTTAAGTTTGGGGAGCCGACTGGTCCAGAATACCGCTGAGGCCGTCCATCTTGGGCTGGCAGGACAACAGGGAGTAAAGAACCATGGTAGTAGATTCCCTGGATTAAAGAAACATCTAAAGTGAGTTTTTGACATTTTTAGTGTTTTGTACCTCAAAAAGAAAAACGGAACACTTATAGAATCACTTTTTTGTCCATCTGTCTGTCGGTCAAGACCCTTTATCTCGGGAACGCGTGGAGATAACGAGTTGAAATAAGTATCGTATAGGTACTCAAAAAAATTAAACTTGTAGAATTCTAGATCAACGCAATAAAGGCAAAGTCAAATGTATTTATTTCATTTAAGCCATTAAGCGGCACTTTTGAACGTCAACAATAAAAATTCACAAGTAATAAAAATTGATTCTACCGTGCAAAAAATAAATCAAATCAATCGGGAATCAAATCTACAGGGTACTTCTCGTTGACCTAGAATCATAAAATTTGGCAAAAAGCAATGTCTCATAGTTGTGCTATAAGACATTTCTTCTTGCCTATAACGTAAGAGAAAAATTCCGAAATCCATAAATTTGTACCTACATCAAAAAAACAATGTTATTACCCTATTTGCAGTTCATAAGTTTGTTATTCTGTCCCTCAACTCTGTTTAACTTATCGTTAGAGCAATGATCGGTTCCCTCATATTTTATGAACTGCAGTAATGTTATTTAATTATTTTTGTGAATGTAGCTGTTTGTACGGAACCCTCAGTGCGAGAGTCCGACTCGCACTTGGCCAGTTTTTGTGATGCATTCGATCTCCATTCGTTATATTAATTATGTGGGCCAATTCCTATTACAAGATTAATTATTTATATCGAACTGATACGACCTACAGTAATATGAAAATACGTAGCTCTGAAACTAAAAAAAAAACATCTCAAATCATCACTTTTTTTAAGTCTCTCCAACGGTGCCAGATCGACTACCGGTACAATGAGGTGTTAAAGTGTTTGTACAAAAAGCGCGGCGTGGAACAAGGAGACGTAATTTCTCCGAAACTGTTCACTGCTGCGTTGGAGAATGTCTTCAAAGTTCTGTACTGGAGGAGGCTAGACATCCAATTAATGGCGAGTACATCACTCACCTTTGCCGACGATATAGTGGTCATGGCTGAAAACCATGACCATGATGACCATAATGGCTGATGACCATGGAGAGCCTCAGTACAATGCTCGATGACCTTAGTAGAGCTGCCGAAAGAGTGGGTCTTAAAATGAACATGGACTAAACCAAGGTCATAGTGAATGCCCATGCAACACCCACTCCTATCAAGATCGGAGACCCTACACTGGAAGTTATAGACGATTATGTCCACCTGGGACAAACGGTCCAGTTGGGTAGGTCTAACTTCGAAAAAGAGTTCAACCATCGAATCTGACTCGTCTGAGCAGAGTTCGGGCAGTTGCGCGGTATCTTCTCGTCTAATTTACCGCAGTGTCTCTAGACAAAAGTTTATGACCATGTATGTTGCTAGTGATCATCTATGTCGCTTACAATGGGTCTTATCAGAAAGCTTAAAGTCACCCAAAGGGCAATGGAGGTGATCGCATCAGAAATGAGGGTATCCGCAGGAGAACTAAGGTTACCGACATAACCCAAAGAATTGCGAAACTTAAATGGCAGTGGGCAGGGCACATTGCTCGCAGGACGGATGGCCGATGGGGCCGAAAAGATCTGGAATTGCGACCGCGAACCGGAAGAGGATGCCTTGGAAGGTCTTCCACTATGTGGAACGATGATCTGATTAAGGTTATGGCAAGGCGCTGGATGCGAGACGCACGGGATCGGTAAATCTGGTGACGTCTGGGGGAGGCTTATGTCCAGCAGTGGACGTATTTCGGCTAAAATGATGATGATGATAATCCATTTGAAATTACATTAGAAATTTCCTACAACCCTTTTTTAGAGTCCGTTCAACCGATTTTGAGTTACTACTATACCGTAAATATAAGGATAGCATAAAAAGCATAAACCTGTTACTGAAACTAACTATTTACTACTGCTGCCATTTGTCATATCATCAACGAAATAGAAGTCAAGATCGGTTGAACAGGCTGTAAAATGTGGTTATTTAAATGTCTAATGTTATCCTAAATGGAGTATATATATCAATGCTCCGTTAATTCATCTAACACTCATCTAGATGAGTTCAATTTCCAGTCTTTCTAGTTCCAGATAAATCCCAAATCAATCACCTCCTTGATTCACCTACGCTTACACCACAAGCTAAGCGAGCGTGAAGGTAACGAGTTCCCTGAAAGTCTATACCAACGTAAACCAAATCAGACCGCATAAATAAGATCGCTGACATTCGAGACCGCTGAATTGGTCACGTTTGGTTCTCAGCGGATAACGAAGGCAAATAATCTGAAGCGAAATGCAAAGCGTCGTTGGTTGGTAGAACAATCTTTTAGTGCTACCGGGATTGGTAAGTTTTTTGAACCAAAAAGGAGTCTATTTTTAAAATAGTTGCATTTTCCAAAGTTATTCATAAACCAGCACTGACGATTGGTGACCTACGTAAAGTACTTATGGCGTTTTCTGGATAGTCAGTTCTGAAACTATTTTGCCGACTGGCAAATATTTTACCACAATATTGTTTTTCTCCAATTTCATTGCACGATGGTCCGGAGAGAAGTAGTTCACAAAATTGTCATATGTGTCTGTTCCTAATGAATGTATTATAAATCCAACAGTGTAATAATAACACAGCTGGATTTTCAAATTTCAAAAACACAGAGATAACTGTTGAAAATATTACAGTGCGCTGTTCTTTACAAATTTTTTCGTTTTAGGTATTACCTAGTTTAAGTAAAAACGGGCTTTACATGCCCAAACCTTTTTTTAATGTAGTTCCGATGCACCACATAATATATTTTATTTACCTACACTCCAACGTAATGTTCCAAACATGAATTCAAAAAATATTGTATAAACACTTACTTTTTTGCGGATAGGTTAAATTTTAAAAGAAAACCGGTCAAGTGCGTGTCGGGACACGCGCATAAATAGGGTTCCGTGGTTGCAAAATAATGCAGAACTAGAAGAGGGTTTTTGTTGTTACATGAACATTAACACGTTTACAGCGGCTCACAACGTCTAAAAACGGGCCCACATAGGACGATGGTAACTGAAGAAGGAGCTATAAAACTTGTGAAGTTGGAAAAAATATTATCTATTTGAGTACCACCGCGGGTAAAGGCAAGCATTTGTAATAAAGATTTATAACCAGCGTCACTTAATAATTTGAATACTGCAGCATTACCGTTACGGAGATAGTCTTCGTTACAATCTCCAAATAATTACAAACCGAAATCAAATATTTTAGTATGAGTATTTTCAAACAACCTACTCAACTACCAAAAAGTAAAATCAAATTATTAAATGCTAGGAACAAACAACCAACGTAAATAAGGTGCAATAAATAATCTATATGAAGGACGTCAATTGCGAAAGGAGCCCATAAGAGCGCGCGTTAGAGCCACGGGGACATAGACTAATATATACTACACGAGGAATGGTATGGTTCGTTCTTGGATCCTCGCACGCAGGCTACTTGTTTCTTTCTCTTTCGAAATTTGTAAAATTTTGTATGTATTCACTATTTCGTTCTCAAAAGTTCTTCACTACTAAATTACTGATGTAGTCGGGTCGGATATTGACTTTATAGATAGATATCGACAAAAGTAAATAAATAATTTTATATTTCTGTAAGATAATATTATAAAGAGACCCCTACCTCCTCAATGAGCATAATTAAATAAGTACATAATTTCAAATTGATTTTATTTATAAAATATACATAAACCTTCAAATAATAAAACCCGAGTCTTATTTTACCGAATTAAGAAATTGGGTGTCTATCGATTTAAATAATGTTATTAAAAATACAATGTGTTATACACTGCACTGATGTGAACTTGGTTGAGTAAACCTATGTCACGAATATCAACCTTACGGAAAATGCAATTAAATTTATAATTGCGACCACTGAGAATACCGCCATCTATGGTCGAATGTAGTTTTTTTAGATTACAAAACGTCAAAAATACTTCTGCACTGCCACAAAATAGGCTTCCTGCGCGCATGCGCGGTACGAACCGGTACTGCCATCTAGTCCGCGCACTCCAATGCGTTATTCGAGCTTAAACTTTATTAATTTAGAAATCATTATTAGTAAGGATTTTATGATTTTATTGTTGTATATTTTGACATGGTTCATAAGCATATATTTAATATCTGTTTTATACAACTAACAACGTTATTTAAGTAGTTTTTCAATATCAAAATTTCTACAAATTTTTACTGTTCCAAGTACATTTTATAAGTTGTCGACTGTAACTTGTATACTTGTATAGCCTGCTTTTAGCGGTGATAGTTTTCTTTTTAATCTCGTTATATATACTACCGCCGTGATTTTTTTCACATACCCAAAAGAAAGCATTTCGCTGGCAGGGGGGATGGGGGCACTTGACTAACAAAAATTTGCAATTTAAAGCTTAATTTTACTTAATTGAATGGCCTATCCAAATTTACCCCTCAATATGGAATAGACGAGATATAAAAAGACATCCCCACTTTATGTCTATAGGAGGGATCCAAAAACAAATCTTGTTTTTGTTTTACCACTTTATTCGAATTATTAATATGTATATCTATGCCAAATTATCGGTTTCTAGTACTCAAAGTCTCTGAGCTAAGATGCGGACGGACAGATGGACACAGCGAAACTATTTATAAGGGTACCTTGTTGACTTCGGAACCAAGAGTACAACATTGCCTTCGATTTACAAACAACTGCATCTTATAATAACTTTTTAATTTTTATAGCACACTTTTACTTTTTAATTTATTGGCGCGTATGACCACACTGGTGTGATACTATTATCACACTCGGCTTCGCCTTGTGTGATCAACTTACGCTCGTTTTTATAATATACATATTATCTGCCCGATGCATAAACTACTATTAAATATTTTACGTCCTGGAGTTCCCAAAACATTGTCATCATTATCATAATCATCACCAATCAACGCGTGGATGAAAGCAATATTGTGTTTGCATATTCCCTTTAATTATTATGTCATTGTTTCCGAGTCACACATTCGACATCAAAATTAAATTATGCATTACAGGCTACAGCTGATATTCTATACATCTAATTAAACTTCCACCATACCTACTAACTTGGTCTACTTATTGCAGACTTCCCGGGTACAATGCCAGAATTTCTACGTAGAAAGACAAAATCTTTAGAATAGTTGTAGTAGATTCACTGAGTACCAAGAAAATTAAACAAGATACTTTCTTGGTTCCGAGAAAATCGTATTATTTTCTTGGTAATCGTATAAAATTAAAACAATTCTGAAGCACAAGCACAGTGAAATTCTAAGAATTGGTACCTATGTAATAACAGGGCACGGTATCTGTGTAAAGTATAGACTAGATCATTTATTTGTAACAGAAAATCGAGCATCCGCTGTTTTTAAATATACTCGAACCACACTTCGAACATGACGCTCGTAAATGTGCTACAAGCTGATTTTAAAAACTAACGAACGTTTTGGTGAAACAATTTATCGAGCGAAGGCACGAGCGCGGGTGACGTGGAGTGATGTCAATAATGAACGCAAGTTACAAAGAAATGTTACAGGTAAATGCTCACACGTCGTGAGCATTACATCGAACGTAGCGTCGAACATTCGCAAGAACGCTACATTACATGGAAATGCTTTAGGAAACCTAGCATTTTTCTGTATTCTAGCATTCGTAAGAACGTTACATTACATTGTAATTCTCGTGAAAATGCTCTAGACCTAATCTATGAAGAAGTGAAAGATTCTTGAAAGACAGGTTACTGAAATCTGCTGAGACGAAGCTGACTAAGATTTTCGAGATGTTTGTTGTATATTTGCACAGGAACTTGATACCTATCTATGCCTACATAGCAAAACTTTTTGAGTTGCTCTTCATAATACTCAAAATCCATCGGGTCAGGATATCTTATTCATTGCAATGCCCTTTCAATTAAATTAATTACAAATTCAGATGGGTACCGTCACTACTCGTAAAGAAGATGACTTACATTGCCATTTCTTTTTTAATTTTTATGAGCTCAAGAAATGTCTAGATTTGCTGGTGAAGAAAACTAATTGTCCCTCGTGTTTTCATCCTTTAGTATTTTTAGGGTTAATAGTAAAAAAAAAAACAGTTTACAAAAAAGGGAGTTTTGTAGTTACAAGATTGTTATATCAAGTGACTCTTCTGGTATTTTCTGTGGTAGAAGGTGGACAGAGAGTCATAAACGGCGAAAATATAGCGGACTTCCGCTATTTTGTGTAGTGTACCCGACTACCCGTGCATTTTAATGGAAAACTTTATTTATTAAAATCCTTCATTCAAATAGTGCTACGAGAAACAATGGTTCGAAGGCTCATAATTGCGACGTTTTTATAGGAATTTTACATGAAAGGTTACTTTATGTTTTTATGTGAGATTGTATTACTATGGATATTCCTAGAAAACCATATGAGGCGTGTTAATAGTATAGTTCCTGGAAGACCGAGTTCTGTTTGGGTGAAAATAGAGAATACATTTTTTTTTCAAGAAATCTAATTTTCCCCGAATAAGACCAAGCTAGATCGATTTTTCACCCCCGAGAACCAGTATATTGCGAATTTTATTTAAATCGTTAGAGCCGTTTTCGAGGACGTAATTACAAATATATACAAATATCGCTCATTTAATAGTATAGACTTCAATGCTCTATGAGCTTTAGCGCTCAGGGTTATCGCAATATGTATGCACATGCAATCTGAAAATATATTTATTTATACTTATTATTCGCAGCAGACATGAGCTAATGATCAAGATCTTTCCGATAACTAACGATTTTGCCAGGCCAATTTTTATCACGCGACTATAAAGGCGAATTGAAATAAAATTCAATTTCCGCTGTAACATGCTATTGCGTTGCACTTCATTTAGTGTGAATCGTACTCAACTGTCACTAGGGAAAATTCACTCAGTGCTCCAAAAATAGCCGCCATTTTCGTTTAGGTACTGTTACTAAACAAAACCGTCAACAATTTGTACAAATTCTGTGCATATAAATTCAGCATCGTATTTCGCCGCCTACTCTCTGTTCTGTCCCCCTAGTGGTTTATTGTGACACTCGGGATTTAGGTATGCTTATATGATTAACTTCATTATGACAGCCACTGAGCCTGCAAGGAAAGCTTTCTTTTCAACTTATATTATTAAAAGTTTGTTATTGCGAACGAGATAATAAAATGTACCAAACTTGAAATGTAAATGAAGGAGAAAATTTATATAAATGTTCATACGGAAGTCTGAGAAAGTATATGAAGGTATTTGTGTTACTTTTCATTAAAAACCTTCATACTTAAAAATGATTTCCAGATTACACTTTGGGAAATGTATATTTTTCCTTTTATCTAGATAGCGAGAAACGTAATATTATCTCGTGGCTCTGTGTTTTTGTGTCGGATATAATAAATGCGAAGACAAAACATTTCCTTGCTGTCCTAGCAATGAAAATAAAAATAGAGAGCTGAATCTGTGTCTGAACTAGGACACGGGTCTACAATGATGATTTAATTAACCTAGTTGCAAAATACAATGTAATCTGGTGTTAGATGACAGTGTTTAAAAAAGGAGTTTCTCAATTTGTCGGAATCTTTTTTTTAAGCTTAGTACATTCGTTTTGAGTTTACTCCTGGTTTTAAATATTTGGTACGAATCTAAAAAATAAAAAAGTTCCTGAGGATATTTGAGAAGAAATAAAAACTTTTAAACAAAAAAATTAAAGTCAAAAATTGAAGTCGGTTTTACTTTTTTGTTAAAAAGTTTTTATTTAAACTTAAAAACTACTCGTCAGATCTTGATCAAATTTAAATGGGACCACATGAAAAGCACCAGCTTTCAAATAAAAAAGATGCATCTAAATCGGTTCATAAAATGGCGGAGTAATCGCGTAACAAACATACAAAAACATACAGTCAAATTGAGAACCTCCTCCTTTTTGAAATCGGTTTAAAAGTGCCTAAAAATCTGAATAGGAAACGGGCAGAACAAAAATATCGAAGTGAAATCTTCTCTCTTTCGCTACCGGACCTACCACACTTGGTAGTCCTTGACTAGTCCTTCTCTTCGACATTTGCGCAAAGCCAGAATGTACCACTGTCTGCCGGCATCCGGGTTAGCATACCGTGATCACATATCAGCCTTCAAAGTCATCTTCTGTACCCACTCATTCCACTGTAGACCTCAACCATCGCTTGAAAAAATTTGGCGAACATAAATACAAAAAAAAACCTGTACACCGTTCTAAAGCGTAGGAATTTAGTATTCAAGCACCAACAAGTCCCGTTTATTTAATTACACGTGACGCAACACCGGTATCCTTGCTATGCAGGGACAGTCAACACGGAGGCCGCAGCCAGAACTCATTAGCAACCGAGCAAAGGTCAGAGGCGGGAACCGACATGTTTGATCGATAAACTGGTAGTTTCAACTGCAGTCGGGTTAGATAAATACTGGCTGTGTTTAAGCTAGCAAGCACAGTACTAACCTCGAGTGAAAATGGGACCAGCGGGCCCCGTGAACTCGTTGAAACGGGCAGGGAATGTAATTGTATTCATTCTGAGACAGCACTGTATGATATCATTCTGGAACAGAAAAACTAAAGCACTGCATATCGAATAATGCAACGTAAAGATTAAAATAACGTTTGCGATCTCTCGATGTAAAAGCTGTGGATATCGGATAATTTTTCTATCGCGTGGTACCTGAAATATGCAGTGAAAACAAGTTTTTCTACCTCATTAACGTAGATTAATTAACATGTTTTTCTAATAATCCTTAGAGGGAAGGCAACTTTTTAGATGCTACTTTAACAAATAATCAACATCTTTCTACCCTTGTCATATATTAGGCTAGTACCTACCTAGGGTCGGCGCAACACTTTTTATCCTTCCATTCCGTCCTGAAAACCACTCCCTACAAAATAATGACGTCACATAAATAATAGTGGCGTTCCCTTGTGAGTTAGAATAGTCAATCAAGTGTCAATCATTTCGACTGGTTCACCGTCATTACATCATCAATCATTCAGGTCAGCGGTGTATTCCCGGCATGCCGGTAGTTAAATCTCTACTGACAAGGAGTGCAATATTAGATTACAGTTTGTGTATTATTTTGGGATATTATGTTATATTTTTGGTATATTTTCATGATGCTAATTTTTGGCTCCACCAGCAAAAATGGTGAGAGTCATGATAAAGTCTGTCTCCCATCTTATAAAAGCCTCAACCTAAATGTTAATAGTCTTTGCCCTCCTACTTCATTATCATGAAAATGACAAAGAGACGTACAAAGTGAATATAAATCACAACATTTTGTAAATGAGAGGGTTCTAAGTAAAAATAGCTATGGCAAATAGATATAAATTCATATGTACATTCTTAGTTTCTCTTGGACATCACAGGCAACGGTGAAGGAAAACATCGTGAGGAAACTTGGACTTATATAGTTAACGCAAGTCTGAAATAGCCAAGTCAGAGCCCTGTGGGGTTCCAAGAGGCTTAATTAACTCTGACACCAGAGGTGGCCATATATTCACACGAAAAAGAAAGACGGTGCAACTACAAAACCTATCAATTCTATTCGGATTACAAAATCCTAACGAAGCAAGGAAAATCATTTTGACCGTTGTACGTTCAAGTTATTTAAAGAAAATAAAAAGCAGACACCATAATTGAAAGAATACCTGATTTATATAAGCATGTAAAGGGGCAAACACTGGCGGTACTGATTAATTGGTTATTCTTAAAAAGCTGCTAAAAAAAGAAAAAGAAAATATTGGTTCTAATTTTCTTCTTTTAAAACACGACACCGATATTTTATGCACTATAACCTTTCAATTCCAAGTTGAACGGAAGATAGGAGATAGAGAAGGTTGTGAAATATATAATGCACATAAAAACACCTAAACAATTTTACACTGTTTCAATTTTATCTCCAACAAAAATAGCCAACGTAAAGCAACTTTAAAATCTAAAATGGTCGCAGAAAGCCAACTAACAACGTCATTGTGGCCCGATCATACGTTCAAGTTATTGAATGAAAATAAAAAGCAGACCTAAATTGAAAGGCGCTCGCAGCAAATAGTGAAGTAATCAGTGCGATGCCAAAGTCGCGGATGTTAATAGAACAACGGCTTTACAATAAAGTGCAGTGAAGACGACGGAGTCTAAAATAAACTTCGGAACTTGAACGAAGCTAATTTTTGTTCGCAATATCGTATCGTGTTGTTAGTTTTCCGTACGTGAGTTTTTTTTAAATTAATAGTGGTGTTGTGTAGGTAGTGCTTATTTTAGATATGCGTGTAGATAAAGGGAAAGACGGTGAGCTTAGAGATATAAGAGACACATATTATTAGAGTGAATATAACAATATTAATAACGTCTAATTTGTCTTGTTCCTGTAGAAGAAAGAAAGAAAAATGACGGCAGAACCGATGGCAACGAGAAATATAAAAATTACAAAACTGAATTTTCTAGAAACACATAAATAGACGTTTTGTAACAAATATGCTCCAGTATTGTTCCAAAGAGTGCTACATTTTATTGTTCATAGACCAGCGGGTAATCCTCTTCCTAATGAGACACCAAGTGAACACTGCAGGAGGCCCAAGAAATGCTGGTAGAATATCGTAAAAGCCGACCAAAGTGCTAATAAACTCGACAAGATTGTGTGAAATCGAGAAGATTTAGTGGTGAAGATATAGCATAAAGTGAGGAAGAAGATAATAATTGTGTTTGGTGCAACATGTTTTTATGACCAGTGAGGTCAACCGGTTACTTAAGGGTCATAAAATCTGGGAAGATGAGCAGATATTTACTAAATTAGACAAGCATGGAGAGGGATTCAATTTATGCATGGAAAAGGTTTAATATTTTTTTGATCATCGATAGACATATCATCATCCAATGTCTCAAAATATCCTTTTCTCAGATTGTATTAATAAGTTTCCTAATAAACCCTAACTTTATTGTGGCAAGTCGTAATTGAGACGAATTCAAAAAGTTTTTGTGGTCTCTGCGGGCGCTGCCTTATTTACTTCTGTTGTAATGAAGCAATTTAGCGATATAATAGGAAGCTCCAATGTTTTTCGGCCAAGGATAGTGGATGATAAGGTCTTACGAAGTAATTATTATACTGTTTCATTTATATTCTTTTGTTTTCTCTCTGTTTTTGTAATCCTTAATGATAATAATTTATAGAAATATAATTTAATTTGGTATACAACTTACTAAAAGTAGGTAACTTGTACCTCATTTACATTTTATTTTTTATAACCCTAACCTTTTTTCACATAATTATTTTTATTTTTTTAGCCATGTAAACTCTAGACGAAATCATATTAAGAATCAGAGCCTGTCTTCATTTACGCAGCGATATAAACCCAGTTCGCTAAAACCAATATTACTTATGCAGAGAATACCTACAGTCTTTAGATGTAAGCTTAGTACAAAGAAACGCTCCAAGCAAAAACAGAAAAATTGCTTTTTATTCCATTACGGGACTGAAGAGAGCGTGATACGATTACAAAAAGATACAGACGAACATAGAGAGAATTTAGAGAGGCAAACTGGTTAACATAATGCTCGTTTAATAAATTTAATGGATTCAAGAGTAGGTATAGGCGTTTATGGAGGCCTTTGATAAATAGCCGATGAGTTGCGTGTTCCTCGAGGGCAGGCTATCACGTTTATAGACTTTGTATGTTTAGTACGGAATATTGAATGATGGGCATTGTTGATCTTGCGGTTGTGATTTTGAGTGCCGATTGGTACTTTGCAATATGAATGAATGACTGGGGCTGCAGAAGCGGAGTAATGCATACGCCTTGGCATAATATGAAGATTTTAGAAATAAAAAACGATATTTAATAAACAAAACGACATAATCAAGTAAAAAAATGAAATTAATATTCTTAAGAATGTATAACTTAAATCAAACTAAAATGAAGATCCCGGTCATTACAAATCCAATCCAACCGTAAGTAATTAAATGAGTCGTAAAGTAAATAAATTCGCCTCATAACAGTACTTATATCTACGACTAAAGTAATAAAAAAAGAAATAAAAAAACTAGAACTATTACGAAAAGGCATTGCGATCAGAAAAAGGCGGAGGATAAGGTAATAAAAGACATAAATAAAGATAACATTGAGATATTTAACGTTCTCTATATATTGATCGATATTGATTATGAGGTTGTCTGACTAAAGTACTAGGCTAGCACAGACGCTTGGTGTAGTCAAGTGTTTAACTGGAAGGTCTCGACCAAAGTCGAAGTTTCCATTTTCAAAGCGCTGTCAAACTTGAGGAAACCATTACATTAAGGCTCAAAGGCTGACTATTAAAGGGGAAACCGCAAAGTGGAGTGTTGTATGAACCATTTATTGGGAGAAATAAAAAGTTAATTACTTGCCTAAACACTTTGGTGTCATTAAAAGGGTTATTTCTGGAGGATTGTTCGTAAAAACCAATCAAGTCAAATTAAAATTGAGAAGATTAAGTCGATTAGAGATGTGGGCTCCGCAGAAATCGAAGGAGATCCAGAGGGTAGGCTCATATATCTCTCGTGAAAAAAGTTACTATACAAGTATTCTTTGAAATTCTCCTCGCACCATTCAGCTTCGATGTCTCAGTTTAATTTTTGTTTTCTCTATACAAGCTGTTTTAGCTGTTTAAGCTTTAAGCTTCCAGTTTAGCAGCTAGTTTACATAATAATAGAATTGTTTGCTGTTCTATTCGGTGTTAACAAACAAATTCAAACAAGCTGTTTAGTCTGCAGAAAACGTGAGACTGTGGAGTAATGGTTTGCTTTGAATTTAAAGAAAACGAAAGACTAGAACCAAAAATGAAAAAAAATATTACATTTACTTGAAATCGAATCCTGTATCACAATATTAAATCTAGCGTCTTTCTGTTTGCCGCTTTAGTCTTTTTTCATATTTTGGAACTAAATTGAGCGAACCAATACAAAATTATTCATTTTTGCCCTGGAGAGCTTCATTTTATACCTAACTAGCTTATGAAAACGGCATCGCCCGCGTAAAGTGTTTTTTTTGACGTGATAACGTCTTTAAAATCATTTTAGTCGGGTGACATGTTCAGAAACTTGTGTCACACCAAAACCTCACGAGCGCGATCGCAGGTATAACGAGAGAGAGACGGACCGATCTCCCGTCTCATCTCGAGCGCTGCCAGTCATTCCGTGAAACTTGTCACGCGGAATCCTCACGAGCGGAGGCTGGCATAGCGTTCGAGTGAGTGGACCGATCTTCCGTCTCTCTCACTCTAGCGGCATACAAACGAATGGAGATTTTCTCGTGCGGTTAAGTTTTCGTTGAATGTTTGACGTTATCACGTAAACATCTCGATCGTAAACCTACTTTACAAACAACCAATTTTTTCCCAAGGGAACATTATACCGGGATGAAAAGTAGCCTATGTGCTATTGCAGACTATAATCTATCCCTGTGCAAAATTTCATCCAGATCCGTTCATCCGTTCTGGCGTGATTGAGTAACGTACATACATCCATCCCTCCCACCACACCCATCCCCAGTAAGCTCTTATTATTATTATAAATGTGAAAGTTTGGAGGGATGGATGTATGTAAGTTACTCATCACAATAACTATTTTGATTTGGTACATTTTACGTGATGCGTGCACAAGTAAACAGACAAAAAATCCAAAAATGCTGGAAATGGGTTCTGTTGGTTATCTTTTAATACCATGGCTATATTTTTGGCAATATTTATTATGTACCTACAATGTACAAAAATATATTATTACAGATTACTATTTCTATTAGATTGATTAATGATATTGATGTTGATGATTGATTTACCATTAATAGTCATAAATTACTACCCATATAAACATACATTTACTGCATTAATTTAACCATCCATTACTTAACCATAATATGGGGCTATAACCATTAAATTAATTAATTAACTAATTAAGCTAACTCTCAATAATTCCTAGTAAAAAATAAAAACATTTCTCCGCTAAAATTACAGCACAAGCATTGAATGCTCAAACTACTTCTGCGATTAACTATTACTCAGGTCGCTAACGATACTACGGTTGGGCCATGAAATAAGCGACTCAGGGGTAATTAAAATCCACTACAACCCACTTGAGAAGTTTCTTCGAGTTGTACTGAGATATTAATGATACTACGTTTTAATTTAATCTGAATTTAAGTAGCTTTGCTTTATATAGAACTAATTAATATAGAACACGAAATATTTTATTTATGTTTGGAAGAATGCTGTTTTATTTTGCAATTAGGATTTTCTCTTAGTTTATTTTACGGGGTAGTTTGGTTATTTGAAATAAAATACAAAAATGGGAAATTATGCATTTATGTACTCATATCGTAAGCTATCCTTACAAATTATATGGTTTACATTTGGTGATTTGGCCATATGGAAAAGAAACCGGCCAGGTGCGAGTCGGACTCACGTACCGAGGGTTCCGTACAAACCTCAGCTTTTAGACCTGACTGTTTGATATGAATTTCAATTTAATACCTCTACGCGTTCATGATGAAAGGGGTAGTAAGTTTAAAGTTATTAAAAATATTTTTATTATATGATGTAACTAAAAATTTACAGTTTTGAATCTTGAAATTGCTTCGTACCAAATTTCAAGATTCTGATTTCACGGGAAGTACCGTGTAGGTTTTGATTCCCTTGCGAGTATCGAAAATTGACGAAATGTGGTTACCTAGTAATTAATACATTAATTAAAACTTGTAATATTGGGTGCTATATATTGGCCAAATGTGTGATACTTAACATTGATAAGAACTTGTTCCTACCGTATTTGAAGCAATAAATAAATGAATTGAATTGAAAATTTGCGGAAATTTGCGGCATAACCGGCTGTATCTTTTGATTGCGTTGGCTTAGAAGTTTGATTATTTCACAGCTTTAAGGGACAGTAGACTTGAGTATTTGATATAAATTTCAGCTTGATACCTCCACGCGCTCCTGAGAAAAAGGGTCTTGACAGACAGACAGACGGACAACAATGTGATCCTATAAGGGTTCGGTTTTTTCCTTTTGAGGTACGGAACCCTAAAAAATCATAAAAATCAAAAATTCGAATAAAGAATCGGCATCGGCATTTCTACAATGCATTTCCATAATCCCAAGCCAATGTAATGACGAGTATGATCAAACTTAATTTACAAAGACAGCTTTCAGCAACTTTTCACGAACATTTAAACGTTATTGAAAAGTTCGTGGCACATCCCTATTAAAAGCCTTTGACGCTTGCCAAGAATTTATTTCATAACCGTCCTTCTTAGGGGTCTCGATTGTACTTTATAAAATATATAATTTTATTAAAATTAGCTATCTATTCAAACTGTTTTAAAAAAAAATGAAAAACGTTTTCAATAAGTTTAATTATAATTTAGTATTCACTGATCTTAAATTAATGCAGGTATAATATCAACATCTTTAAAATTTTATAATATACTGATAATGATTTTATTACACTTACATAATAAACATGGTTTAAAATAAACAACAAAATAATGCGAGATACAAATGCGTATGAAAATTAAGAACAAGTTCTGTATTGGAACATCGACATACACATTAATTCTGGTTCCGTGCGCAGAACTGATTGCTTAGCTGAAACGACGTAACTAATATAGCGAGGTTTATTGGCAGCGCTAAAACTAGGTGATAAACGTATAAATTAGATATCGTGGGTAAACGTTTGGATTATTTGTATGTATTAGGTAATAAGCTTATGATGCCTGTGTCTTTCTATCATCTTTTTTAAGACTACTGCTTCTTTCCGCGGTTGTAGGTCAGCTTCTCCACCCAAAATCTAAACTGCAAACCGAAGGGAAATTTACTTGGTTATGGTTTCCACCAACACAAAGTAAATTCAAGCGCCAGCAATATTAAGGAAGACATAGAAAGAGCAGGCAAGAGAGGCTTTTGTCCAGGACTGAACAATACAGGCTAACTAAATATAACAGTCAATATGAACTTGCTTCTATTTATTTTTAGATTTTCTTCGAGTCGAACGTGATGTAGCTAAATACCAGTACTTTTCAAGAACCACAGATATATAGTTCTATGACAAGACCCCACTGCCTATCTGGTCGCCACCATCTAGTAAGTAAAAGGCATATATATATCATGGATCAAGTGAATAATCAGGGCACTATGTATAATGCCCGGGCAAAATCAATCTAGTCAAGTCAAATCGATCAAGCATACTCAGCTTCCATCATCTCCTTCATGTTAGGTTACTTTAGACCCTGCATATAGGAGCCCCACAGCAGGGCTCCGTCGACTTTGTTGCTTAAATAGTAATCGTACTTACATATTCTATATTCAAGACCAATATAAACACAAATTAAATTAATTCTAACATTACATCATTAAAAACACATATTTTTATTACCCGTCCAAATAAGTGGTGGGCATTATGCAGAAAGTCCGGTCAATTTAATTATTTCAATTGTTTTTATCATACGTACTGCCTTCTCATATTGGGCATTTTTTGAAATGCCCAGACTTTATAAATACTGCCGTAATGATCACTTGGTCCATAACATATATACCACAACATAATAAAGATTCCCTCGGAATTCGCTAGTTTAAGAGCCCCAATCAATATCTTTACACCACCATACTTAATTAACAGGCTGTCCCGTAACACGCCACTCCCATCCGTATAATAGTTAAAGGAACATCAATTTGTGGCTAATCTACGCTAACTGCTTGGAGATCAATAAGTAATTAAGGTACCTACGCATTATTTGCAAAGGGACCTAACTACATTTACGTACAGTGTACATGTGCCCTTTATACACTGAATACAGTTCCGGACCTGAGGGGTTAATCACATCGGAGCACTCTAAAAGGACGATTGTGTCTATTTTTGGACAAGTATGAAAGAAAATTTATTTTTGCTACTTCTTATCCTTTTCGATTCGATAAACTCAAATTTTGCCACAACTTTTCTCAGTTTTTCTGATTAACACTAAAAGGATGATTGTGTCTATTTTTGGTCGAGTATGAAAGAAAACTTATCTTATTTGATTAATTCCTTAGGTCTGCGGAACTCTATTCAGGGTATAAAGGGCACATGTACACTGTACGTAAATTTAGTTAGGTCCCTTTGCAAATAAAGCGTAGGTACCTTAATTACTTATTGATCTCCAAGCAGTTAGCGTAGATTAGCCACAAATTGATGTTCCTTTAACTATTATGCGGATGGGAGTGGCGTGTTACGGGACAGCCTGTTAATTAAGTATGGTGGTGTAAAGATATTGATTGGGGCTCTTAAACTAGCGAATTCCGAGGGAATCTTTATTATGTTGTGGTATATATGTTATGGACCAAGTGATCATTACGGCAGTATTTATAATTACCTATTTTGTCACAACTTTTCTCAAATTTTGTCTGTCTATACACTAGATGTAGCCAACTGGACAGCTCTGTCATTTGCCACGTTCAACTAAAGAGGTGGGTACTCGTATTTTTGCTACTGAAATGTTTTTTTTTAATTTTTTATTAAACTCTTTGTTTTTCTGTTTTTGGGTACAAAAGAGATCTTTAACAGAAATAATTAACGTACATAAATATATGACTTACTGTTTTTGCTTACATAATTCGGTATATTTTATAATTAGTAGCTGCCCACGGCTACGCCCGCGTGGTACTTCGCCCAATATCTTTATAAATTATAGCCTATGTGTTATTATAATATGTGTTATTCTGATGTATCTATACTTAATATTATAAATGCGAAACTAACTCTGTCTGTATGTCCATCTGTGTCTGTCTGTCTGTTATCTTTTCACACATAAACCATGGAACCGATTTAGATGAAATTTGGTATAGAGATAGTTTGAAATTCTGGAAAGGACGTAGGATAGTTTTTATCCCGGAAATCATCCTTTAGGTCAACCAGTAATTTCTCAAGTAAGGCGGCCCACACGCCTATAACATTATGGCGCAATATAAAAAATAGACTATACAAAGTACAAATGTTGAGCAGACGAAGTCACGGGCAGCAGTTAGTAAGCTATATTTCTGTAAAGTTTCATCAAAATCCGTTTAGTAGTTTTAGCGTGAAAGAGTAACACACATCCATCCATCCACACAAACTTCACATTTATAATAGTAGCAGGATATTATTTCGTTCTTAAATCTCTCCTAGGCTCTTGAATAATTTCACAAATCTGCAGCAAAATATTTATTGAGAAAACATATTTTATGGTCCGAAAACCACTTAATTTAAGTTTTAAACTTTTGATTGCTTTTCGATTGATGAAAGTGATTTTAAATTACGAAATGATTTTAAAGTTGAATAAGTAAATATTTTCTTAAAGAGTATACACATTGCGTTCTTATCTGTCTAGTTACCTATTGGGTAGCTAATTAAAAGCTTTGGTTTCCTGGCCAGAATGATAACGCTGCAGTATGCGGCATTTGATATCAGACGCACATTCGTGAGAAAAATTTCTAGAATGGTCTTTTGTTCCGCTGCAGTATGCGACAGCGGTGAGGATGACTATGAGTCTGGCGCCGCATACCGCAGCGTTGTGCGTTCCTATAAAGAGACCAAATCTTTATATTGGTATTCCTGACTCATTTAGGTGTTACATCATCTGTTTGAACAATAAAAGTCATGCTTAGATTGTAAAATGGGCATCCGGGCCACTCGTAAAATACGCCATTAAGAGTAGTTAATGATAATGGAAACTAATTTAATATTGGAAGTGCTATCCTTTTATTAAATGAAATGGAAATCGTAAATTTTATTGTAACTTAAATGTATTTTTAATTTGCTTGTTACACAATAAATATATTATTCAACTATACCAAACCAGCTCACGTAAGTCTAATACACGAACAATAACAGTTTTCATTAAACTTATAAAATTTACATATCAGCAGCCATTCCAAATTGCAAAGTTAAACAAAACGAAATTACTTGCACAATGTGCACTTTTGTATTTAACTTATCTCTACGGTTCCATATTTTTGCCATACGTGGAGAATTCGAATGATCGAATCAATTAATTTGGCTCAATAACGCTGCAGCTAGTTATAATCGCTAAACCGTGAATGCTAATCGAATTAGATTGGCAGACTACGATAATTTATATCGACCGTAGTTAGTAGAAAATTTGATAGTATCCTGTGTTGGAATATCTTGGCCTTAAGCCGTAATGATGAAGTATCTATTGATCGTACCCACTCAGCGCTCAGTAACTCACAGCGACACCAAATGGCATGTAAAGAGCTCATACATCTTCCCTATTGATAAACTAGGATCACTAGTCCATTACCCTATATGCTTTAGAGTGATTGCACATTAGTTGACGACGAACGTCCGTAGCGACTAGTTCCGCACTAAAAGCTCGATTCATTCAGTTTTTCGTCGTTTTTGTCCAATTTCGTTTAAACACTTTTCATTCGTCGACGGTTTTATTCGGGGACGATGCGACGTTCCAAAAGGTAGGGCAACTGAGTTAATATACGATTACCGTTTAACGTGAGCTCAAAGCTCTGTCGTACGTAATTTAACATTTTTGTGAATTACATGAATGTGGAAGTTTTAAAAATCGATGTATTTTCTTCTGTAGGTAATACTAGGTTAAAGGTTCTTTGCATTTTTATTAATTGCATCTTTCTGTACAAAAATTTTGTGTCCAGTTATGTAATCCTGCTTTTATAAACGAGATTTTCTATCAACCCTAAGACGCTGATATCCTATCGCTACACAACATACAAGCTACATTGCCCGATTACAGGCAGATATGGCACCCAATCCACAGTATACGCCGCGTATTTAGTGACTTGTACACAGACACACACGATAACAGCCATACAAACGGATAATTTGCTATCGCCAAGAGACCAGGACGGTGAAATAGCCCATTCGCTTGGAACTGTGATACCGAGGCGATTTATATCAATCATTATTACAATGGGATATCGCAACGCATGAATAGACTGCATTGAATAGTTTATAGCAAGATAGGTTTGAATTGCTGCAGATCTTAATGGTAACATAAAATTGATGGAGGATGCAATTGTGGATATTGTGGTTGATAATCGGGTAGATTCTGATGTGATAATGGCTCGTACAGTTTTTTTTACAGTTTAGCCCTAAATGGGTCAATAAGAAATCTAATAACCTAAATAATAAGCTGTAGGTACATAAATGGCACAGTTATGATTATTATAATTTGACGATTTAGAAGTGTTTCTAAGTGCAAGGTAAAAGGAAAATATTTTCTATATAATAATAATTAAATGAGGTTGTCGACACGTGGGATGTGAATATAGTCAGTCAGTCAGTCAGTCATTGTGCTGAAAGCTGTGACGGCCAATGGCATAATAGCCAAGAGTCTCGAGGTACATATGAGGAGGCTCTCGTCGATCCAGAAAGCGGTACTCCTGTACACGGCGCGTATCGTTAGGAGGTTCCTCTCTCAGGAGCCCGGCCCTGACCACCGGTGGCTTGGACTCTGTTCAAGAAACCGGTGGGCTAAAAAAAAACATTTTTTTTAATTATAAATGTCTCTTTTATTTTAGTTTTAAAAACTAATATTTAAAATATAAAACATACGTACATAAACTGAATAAAAGAAATTATATAACACCAACAACATAATATATCAAGTATATATTCCCCGGCAGCTTAGGCAGACCTTACATTCGAAAATTTTCTAATTGAAGACAAACGCTCGACTCATCCGATTTCCACCAAGCATTTGATAATCCCATCGATTGACTTAGCCCCACAGATCCTAGTCCGCACAAAGTTTCATCCCTATGCGGGCATTGTTCTTGAAACTAGGTTACCTGTCCTCGACCAACGCGAACGGGGACGGAGTATAAACAATCTCCCGCCTCAATCATACGTCGTTATGAGGATATATGAATCTCGGATGAATTATTTATTTATTTATCTCGCCCTCGACACGTGTAAATGGGAATATCTATCTTTTTTTCTTTCTTTTGTTTCTTCGAGGAAATAGATTGACGTATACACAACATTTGGGGTGTCTTGTTGGAAGAACATCATACTGATACGAAAAGGACGAAGTCCCTGAAAGCTATAGGTACCTAGCAACTCATATAACAATTCCAAAATTAGCACGGGAAATACTCACTTTTTTTGTGATATGAGAATCATGTCTTGTCAAGCTATTTTTGGTGTTATTATGACTCATTAGGTAACTCGTAAATAAATATGGTTCTTTTTGTTCTATTTATGTTGGTTAATAACTAATGAACTTTACGTGAATCCAAAATAAATACCTTTCCTTTCTTTGGATTATTCCGTAAAATATCACCTACCGACGCGAATGGTGATTATAATACCAAATTAATGAGGCCAGCTCCTTATTTTTTTTGTAATTCTATCTGAGCCTCGAATTGTACTTATGTAAGGAAAAACATAGGACGATGGACTTATTTCTAAAAATAATGATGAAGATAAAAACGTATGATAAACTGACAAAGCCGTTTGCCCCTTTTTCGTTCCCAGAGGTTGAAATGGGTTCATATCTTTGAAGGTAACCACCTTTACGGATACGCATGCATTTCCTTATTTACTTTGAAATACGATTGGAAAATATTTGAGGAATATTGCAAAACACACGGACATTTTACAAGATTTTTTGTTTAGTGTTCCGTCAAAGGATTGAGACTCGGTGTTGCATTAAAATGAAATTGCAAACATGACGCTGGACGCGTCAATTTCACTGCAATGTGTAGCGGTATAAAAAAAACAAGAGACTTTGAAGGATATAATTTTAAACGTAAGTATTCAATTTATTATTGTAAAAATATAAAAGACAAAATAATCATTTTGAGCCTTCGTGTTAATTTGGAATCAAAACGTCATGAAACTCTTTTAATTTTTGCTAGTATAAAATGACCTAAAACATTGTTAAACCTATAATATTGAAACACTGTCACATACATAATTAAATCAGACATTTTGCGAACATAACAATCACAAGAGTACTGAAAATAAAACAATATATTTTACAAGCACGACACCAAAGTAAACAATTAAAAAAAGTTATTAACATAAAAGCCTTTTGGCTGGGTCCGGTCAGGACCAGTTGGGCCACAAGGTTAGCGTACACTCATACAGGTGGCAAAGACACGCCCTGCTCTGGTTTACTAAGCGAAAGTGACGCACGAAATTATTATGTTTGACAGAGGAAAAGGGTCAGAAAATCGGTAATAATAATGTCGTGATTGCCCGCCGGAGGGTCAAAATTCCTGCCGTTTGGGCAGAAATAGGCTAATTGTATGTTAAGCTACCCAAATCGCTACTTCACATCAGTGATCCTGATCACCTATTTACGTTTCTGTTTATCTTCTATTTGTTTAATAAATGTTCCACACCCACCCAACTTCCAGTTAAGGTACCCACATTCCCTTCGGGATCTTATCGACATTTGGAAGTGTTTGTACAAACCAACTTATAGAAATAAACGTTTTAAATAACTTTCTTTTCCAAAGTCTTTGGTTTGACACCGACTTCAGAAAAGAAAGTTATTTTTCTCGTTGTAGTATTTTTTTTTTTTGGAAGACGGTTTATTATTTTGTTAAAATACTTTTATTTTTCTCTTTTTAGTTTTGGTGCCTAAAATTACGATGAAAATCATTTATAGACAAAGTACATCACATGAAAATTCCAATAAGCCCAAACACGACCAGGATACATTGTTTTATTTATATCTTCCGGCATCATCATCAGTTCAGTTCCATGTTACCATTTTCATCAGTTGCATTTATTTATAAGTACATGCTTCATCATAGTCGGTTAACTATTCGCGATATCTTATACCCGTGACATAGATATCATTAAGGAATTCCAGTGCCCATCTGGTCTTCTTCTTCAGATCCACTTCACAAAATGATACATTCTGAGTGCAAATGATTGCATTGTTGATGAAAATACCAAATTCGATATATGTATGCCTATAATGTTTTGGAGAGTTCCCTCGATTCCTGGATTTCCATTGGATCGCTTCATCAGATTCTGATTTGGCAATGGGACCACCTCAGGAGTCCATTTCAAACACAAAAAGAATATTCAAAATCAATCCACTAATTGTGGACCGATTTTGAATATTCTTTTTTTATTCGCGGAGTAATCGCGTAACAAACAATAAAAAAAACATTCAGTCGATTTGAGAACCGCCTCCTTTTTGAAGTAGGTTGAAAATACACTAGATATAAGTTTATGTTTAGCCTAAAGCTGATCTAAAAAAACTCAGCGAAATTAAGGTTCGTCCTTCACCTTGATACCCCAACATCGTCGCCCTCATAATCGTTTCACCTCAAAATGTTTACTGTTACAACCGCATAGCAAACAAAAAACAAGTACTACGAAAGGTAATTTGGCGCTATCTTATTTATGTAATTACTCTAGTATTGCAAACATTTGACCGCCGTTACGGACCGTCATTTGTAACATGCCGCTAACTAAGTTTCCGCATCAAATGCCCCTACACACGAGTTGCGGAAGCCGGGCCGCAGCAGGCGTTTGAGTACGCGGCCATAAAAACAGCTCGCAAAAATAAAATAAAAACAAACCCCTCCCCATTTTTATTCCTATAAATATGAACATCGGAAACCAAGTAATAAAGTGTGACGCCACGAAAATAGCACTTGGAGTCAATAAATTGTCGTGTCTGGACACAAACTGCCGGCATAACTTGGATACTATTTAGCTTACGTCTGCAAATATGGGTACCGTGTACCGTAATGGTCGTAGATATATTATAACATGCAGGGAAGATTTGTCGCATACAATGTGTCAGGTATTTAATTTAAGAACAGCTCGGGTCGACCGGGGAGGCGAAGAAGCGAGAATCGGGCGTTGGACATTACACTCATTACGTGGCAGTAAGACTGTTTTCTCAAAATCTCCAATAGAATCTACAAAAGCCTGAAGCGCGACGTCAAAGGCAACTCGTTGGTTTCATAGCCAAAATTAATAGCATGTAGAAACACCATCTACAGCTTATGATTTAATACCAGTACGGCCGCAAAATACCAAAATGGTTTCCGAATAACGTTTTAATTGAAAACTCGAAATCTATTAGACATCTCAGATTAAATTGTTGTGGTGCCTAAAAGCTTTGAAAGCTGGAATAGGAATATAGAGGTGATAGGAATATATTCGTACAATAGTATTTCAATTATAAGAGATCAAACAGACGTAACTACTCGTATATAATATAAAGTGGATAGTTTTTGCCTGGAATTTTAAAATAGGTTAGTCTTGCCAAATAGTATAGTGTTGTCAAGTTATTGAGTTGTGGACATCAGATAGGATCTCTTCGTGTAATATACTGGCTCAGCTGCATTCGGTTAGACAGGTAGCCGACTCCTAAATATTTGATAATAGACTAGACAGATTGATTTATTAAAATGGTGAACTAATAAAACATCAAAGTATTCTCAAGAAGTCAAAATTTATGTTTACTTATTTAATGTTATTTTCCCATAAACTTTAAGACTACATTTCACAAAGAAACTTCATGACATTGGCAAAACTTTACGGTGAAGTTTGGGTTTAAAGCTTCGGCGCTGTATATTTGTAGCATGATTATCGACTCTCATCTCGAACATTTTCCAATAAACGAACTATTGAGGTTGTTCAAAAGATTTATAATGCAAAACATCGTAAATGAAAAACATGGTTTTCCTTTTCAACGAGTGGCGACATTTTTTTTACAATTAAGCGTCATAAAAACGAGGTTCCGTTTTCTGATTAAAGCGCAGGTGTCACATTAATGCAACTTGGCACAATTTTCCCGACTTTTAATTTTTTTATCTCTATACGAATAATAAATCTCGACATTAACATCAACGTCAGCATGGCTAACCTGATTCATGGTTTAAAATGTAACCTTTTTAAACTTGGCTGCCTCAGACCGCTCCTATTTACCATGATTTGCAAACGTTGAATATTAATTCTAGTGGAAGATAAAAACTCGCATTTTAACTGCGGTATTCAAGCAAAATACATACGACATTAACGAGAGAATGAGACAAAAACAAGCGTTGAACACAAAATAAACTCGACCAAATGTCATGTTGTTTGAACTGTACTCCATTTTGTTTTTGTTTAAGTCGGCGCAGACAAAAAGATCTCAAAACTTTTGCGTCCTCTAGTTTTGCAACTTCCTGTTTCTAGAAGACAGACTAGACTTTTCTGTTAAGAAAGGAAACACTTATTTACTTAAATAACTTTTAAGTAACGGATACTGCTCTGAATTTTAATATTTTTTCAGTTTTCTATTTTCGGTGGCGAGTGGCGAATGACTTACAAGTTTTGTGGTTTAAAGTTTATATCTTAAGTAAAATATACAAATAAAACTTTTAAGTTGGCATTCATATTAAACATTTCTTTGTTTTACAAAACATCACTTTGTACATAACATAAAAGTGTATCAAAAATATTATTATTGTATAGAAAATATAGTTTATTATGTTATTACGTTTTATTTAAACAACCAAATAATGGATGGTCCACAAATATGTCAACACAACAGTTCAATACTCTTATTAATATACGAGTATGTGAATATTTAATATTTTTAGTTATTAAGTTGAAAATATTAAAAACACTAATATAATACAATAACAAAACTCTGTATCTTATGTAAATGTTGAATGTCCCGATACTTAGCACCTACTTGTCGTTGAAAAACTTGCCTGTTCACATTATTGAGTAAGCAGGGAGAAGTTGATAAACAGATTGCACAATACCTATTGTGGAAGAAACTTCCCTTGTCAGGAACTTGTGTTGGGAGACAAATACATTTCTTTTTGATTGTACGAATTTATGTAAACTTGTTTATAAGGAAACTTTTTATAGTAATTTTGTCATTTTGCAAAGTAAAGGTCCTAAAGTAACTATGACACTTGTAAAAGCTGCTTTTGGGGGTACTTATTATGTGCGTAAAGACGTATGTAAGGACTAAGAATTTCTTTGTTACCCATTGGTGTTAATGTTATACGTCAATCCTAGTAGCAGTTTGATAAATGCCAAAGTAACTTTGGCTAACTGCTTTCACTTCCAAATTGCTGAACTAACATTGATAATTTTTGTAATAGAGATAGATTGTGTCATGGAGAAAGACACAGGATCCTTTTTATACCCGGTGTGCCAACGTATCCTTTATAATTTCAAACTTTCACGCGGCTAAGCTGGTGGCAGAAACTAACTAAAAGCAACTATAATAAAGATACAAATCTATTAAAACACAGGTGCCATTATGGTAGAAAGCTTTTACACTTTATTTTAAACCGTGTGCAACGAGAAATACACTTTTTAATCTGCAAAAAAATGAAGAGATTTCCAACTCGTTATTTCGGGAGACATGAAACAGAATAATCCCTAACAAATGATTTAAAAATGGACGTTTCCTTAAACGGCTTATCTGTTTTTCTGTGTGTTTTCTTTCAGCTTTACAGATTATAAATAATGTAATGCTCGGAATTCGTTTTCCGAGAAGAACTTCCAAAAGAGGCATCAATTTGCCGGATTTCGTTCATGTTTTATATCTATTTTTGCAGTATTTTGGTTTCCATGTGTAAGACAATCAATCACCCGGATGGTTTCACCTCTATTTGTTTTGACACCAATCAAACCCCAAGCGGGATAACCTGTCCAGTGCAGATGCCTATAGCTAGGCTTCAAGCCACATCACTATTTCTTCATCCCAGTTTTATTCAGCAGTAAAAGGCAAGACTTAATTGAATTTGAAATTGGATGACTTTTAGTTCCGAACTAGTCTTAGAACTTGAGCTCTTCTAGAAACTCCACAAATTAGGGCTTACATTTTATTGAAACGTATATCAAGAGTGATCATTACACTTCATCCTTTTAACCCTGCTTACGCTGACGGCAAAAATACCAACGTCACAATTTCGTCGTGACATACCGACCCTTGTCATTGAATAATCAAAGATGTCCTAACTCATGCTTTGCGTTGTTTTAGCACAAAAATAAAGTAGAGAAAAGATAACATTTTCATGTCGCTATTCCTGTGTGGCACGAGTGTCTTGTTATTTTTGCATGCAAGTTCATAGTATATGCAGGTACCTACTAAGTGAAGAGCCGTCACACCGCGGTGCTAACAAGCACTACTGCTGAATTCTAAAACATCAATTGTACTGTAAAATGCAAACAGTATTTTCCACATAAAAACGGATATTACTTTGTGTTCTTTTCCCTCTGTCCGTGCTTTTCTGGTTTGTTCTGGATACACGCTTTGTTTATTGTGTTTTTGTTAGATATATCTTCAAAGCATTTTTCTTCTATGTATACCGTGAGATTTAGGATTCTGTAAACCATAGAAACTTTGCTAATGTGGCTATGGGAACTCACAAAGATGAAGAATTTGGAAGTCTGTTTTATAGAATTTAGAGAGAGTAGTTTTTATTTCAAAATCTATCAGGCTTGTTGAAAGTTTTCGCCATTTTTCCATACTTAAAACAGTTGTAATTTTATTGAAACTGTAGGTAACTTTAATGGACTATTCGGCCTTAAACCGTTCCTAGAATCAACGACGACTTGTTTGTTTAACTTGAGTATAAGTTTACTGGTGGTTTTATCGAATGAGAAGCAAGGTTCACCGAGGTATCGAGGTCAGGAACCTCATTGAAACGCGCCTTGCACAAATATTTGTATTTACGATATTCTGCGGGCTTAGAGCAATACGTATACGTTCATTTTCCTCTTTATTGTCGTTCTTTTCATGCTTATAAAGGCGGTTTCCTATACCTAAAGGCTGAGGTATACAGTTCGAGCATACGATCGTACGAGCTGGCCTTGTCTAGGCACCTGGCGCTGACGCGTCGCTGCGTCGTTCGTCTCTGGTTATTGGCGGACGAGGCGAACGCGAGGCGCCGCCGCGCGGTTAATCGGGAGTAGGGTCGCATTTCAGCGAGGTGCACAGTTATTTTTGACCGTGTGATACCATGTGATCATACAAGTAATTCGTACTATCATGAGCGAGTTGGCCAGCAGCTTGTACCTGAGTTACTTTATTATTATTTTTTGTTTCTTATCGCCTTTCCCAACCACGCCACAAAACAGCAGTCAGTATTTCAGTACCAGTACATAGTTGTTACTTGCTAGTATTCAGCTCTCATCGTTTGTCCGGTAGGGGTAGGTTGACCTTCTGTCATGGAGGAACCATGATAGGATGCAGGATCTGTTTTGCTAGGACATCTCACACTATGTAGTGTGTAACCAAGCCTTTACATAAATGTAACACACGATCGGATTATGCAAACGTTTGCGTATCCCTACGTGATAGCTTTAGCACGGTGCATATTTTTCTTTACTGCTGTTTTTCTTGAACATTTTCTGATGATTACTAATGAAGACTAAAAGCACACTACCTTTTTATAAAGCCAATAACGACCTGCAAAGGCAGTAGATATTTAAAATATCTATCATTCAACTAATGTATTGTAGAAATGGTAATAATGTACCTATGTTTGAGCAAAGATGAGTATTTAAATTCAAAATCCTATAAAACTCGTTTATGTTCTGAGATAACTCGTACGGAATAAAAAGAGGAGTCCTCTGATGTGTGCGAGCGATAAAAATAAACCTCGTCATATCCGGGTGACTGGAATCTCATTAAATTTGTATTGCATTAATAAGTACATATTTATTAATGCAGTACAAATTTTGTAGAAGGTTAAATTTTCATAGTAAAATACGCCTTTGCAGGTCTTGTTTACACAGTAGTGTAATTAAGGTTGCACAGCAAACGATATTCATTGCATTCTTCTCAACTTTGATTTCGTCTGTTTTTCGTCCAGCAAGTTCTTATTAAGTACTATCTGACCCCCGACTTCGCTCCCGTCAACCTGCTACCTACCTGTTGTGTACTGGACGGCGGCAGCGATCTAATTAAAATTTTTAACATAAAAGCTGCTATTGTGACTTAACTTGCGTACTTTTTTATCTTTTAAAGAGGAAGAATTTCCCTCAAACATGACATTTGCGTACCTTAAACGCAGCGCACGCAACGGAAGCTCTCAAAAAGGAATAATTTTGCCCGTCTTTGCAACATTCTTCATTTATGCTCCGCTCCTATTGGTCAGAGCGTGATGTTACATAGCCTATAACCTTTCTCGATAAATGGACTATCCAACACAAAAAGAATTTTTCAATTCCAACCAGTAGTTCCTGAGATTACCTCTTTCAAACAAACAAACGAACCCTTCAGCTTTATAATATTAATAATACCTATATATACCTAATATACCTATGTATAGATACTGTATGTACTATATTGTAGTATACTATACCTACCTAAAGTCAGTAATAAGAACCAAAACTACTGTGTTATATCTTTTGATAACATAATTTTATTTCAGTGTAAGAATAATTTTGGCAGTTCTGAATTCTTATCGCTCTTTGAAGCTTTCCAATTTAGCTTACTATAACTAAAATTAGGTTTGAAACGTAGGTTATGAGTTTGTGACTCCAATTTTGTCAGTTTATACTGCCTATATTTAATCATGACAACTGGTCCGATGATGAAACGAGGTAGGCGGAATTAGATCATGCAATTCCATCGCACACTCCCCGAAATCTAACCGATAAAAATTCAGCACCAATACTAATGCACACATAATTTCAGTTGTGGGAATGTGATTCCTACGGGTTGAATAATATTCACTTTATTTCATCTTATTGCCCGGTCGAAATGAAACTTGCTTGGCAATATTTTAACAGATAAGAGATAGCAGGCCATTCTTTACTCAGCTATAGTTATTTTATTTTGTATTGGCTTGTTTGTTATTTAAGACGATTTTTTATGAAAGGTGACTGAATGGTTACCCTAAAAAAAATTTCAGCGCGGCGGTGGCGGCGGCTTGATGATTCATATACAAGTCATATACGATTAGTCCCTTGCGCATAATGGGAATAATCTTGCTCTAAGAGCTCATCGTACGGCCCTTGAAATTATTCTTGATATATAGACCAGAGAAAACAGCACAAAAAATGAAAATCAAAGAGGAGCTCGAGGCTAATATAAGACAACGGAATGTAATAATTCGGGCAAGGAATTGAAAAGTTAATTAAAAAAATACAAACATCTTCCAAATAAAAACAGTACAATAGGTATACTACAGTGTACAGTATTTTTTTTTGTTGTTTATATTTTTTTCTTTATTTTTTTCCTTACAAAGTGAAAAATAACTTCAATTTCGGAAGTCGGTATCGGTGTCTATTGCTTGGTAAAATCCTTCCCTGAAGTCTTTCCAGGAATGCTATATACTATATTTTCTATAATCAACGAGGAGCGCCTCGGGCTAAATAAAAAAAAGCGGAATAATAATAATTCGGGAAAAGGATAAAGTTATTGAACTAAGTTGGAACACGTGTAGCCTTTATAGTTTATTCAGTAAAACTCAAACACAAATTGAAGTTGAAAGGATTCGAGTAAGAAGTATTCTTATTGCAATATTAGTTTTAATCATGTTCTTGTTTTTACTAAGTTTTAATAAAGTGTATTGCTTTACATAATTTAATATTATTTCCTCTTCTTAAAAGCTTTAATGTTCAACTTTAAAATAAGTAAAAGGATAGTACACTAAATTAAAATCCACATCAAACGTAAGGAAACTTTGTGTAACCGTTTTAGTAAACAAAACAAATTAATTATGAAACTTTCTGTGTGGCTTAAATAAATACCAACTAGGATTGACGCGAATCCGTTAATAGATGTAAACATTCACTGATCTGAAGGATTACTGGCTAAATTTTCGTCTTAATTGTATGAAAATATTGATTTAAGATTGTACCTGTAAGCAGTCTTTGTTGTGTTTAAGGTGGATAATTAATTTATTTTGGCAGTAATTTTCTGGTTCAAAGAACCTTAGTAGAAAATTATAACTTACAGAAAGGAACTAAAATTCACCTGTTTTCATATAAAAAACCGACCACATGCGTGTTATCTAGGGCGCCACTGCCGTACCAGACCGCAAAATTAAGTTGGTTGTAATAGGAAAAATTAGGTAAATAAAAAAAAATCGTTTTATAAATATAATAGTATTTGTTAGTAAAATATATGTAATAATAAACAATGTCACCGTTTGGTGACATTGTTTATTAGGTCAATGGGTAGTTAAAAAATTCTTCGGTACATAATTTAAAAAAAAAAGACTGACTTTGGTGGCTTCTCATTCTTTTGCTTTCCATTATTTTTTAAAACAAAAATACAGTATTATTAAATTACTCAATAACCTCTAAACAACGATAACCCACAAGATGGAGTAAAGTTTTTTGTGTTTTTGGATGTTGCTGTACGGGAGCCTCCCTTAAAAACATTTAGAAATATTCTTTTACTTAGGTCATCGACATAATTTTAGTATACACGCCCTAGCCATCATACTTCCATGTAAATTTTTTCTTCTATTGAATCCTTTAGGGCTTAAATTATCAAAAAATATTCCTTAATACCCACTCTCGATTTTAAAGGAACTCTTGAGCATTTAAAACTTTATGATCCAACGGTATAATGACATGGTGGACATCCCACCCATACGCATTAAATGTTTAGGGAATACTTTTATTATGCGTACAGCTAAGGAGTGTAATTTCCTGCCGGAGTCTGTGTTTTCCGATAGCTACAACCGGTCTTTAAGTCAAGAGTTATAATAAGAATATAATATATAAGAATAGTTTACATCTAGGCAAGCGTGCTCCACTTCTACATTCTCTCTCAATTCATTTCGGTGCCGAAGTAGCCGTGGTACTTCTTGTAGGGAAGCTTACGCACTATATCCGAACTCTATCCGTCATAATCAGTCATAATTCAGAACATTTTGAACTATGAACTGAAACTGAAATCACGGACTCGGATCACGGACTCGGATCACGGACACGGGCGTATAGTGCGTAACCGCCCTTAGTCTAGAGTTCCTCTTCGATTCTGCCAGCCCGATAAAACTATTTACTTAGAGCTATGTCTAGGTCTTCTTAAAGTTCGCCTGGTATAAGGGCTGTTATCTCGTCAAGTGACTTTTCGTAGGAAGTTAAACTTGACTTTCAATATCACTAGTTTTAAGTTAGTTATCAGACTTTCCCAAGAGTTCACGAATCTTATTGCCCCTTATTTTTATCTTTGAACCCTTTTTACCTTTGGTTCACGAAACGTAAAAAATCTTTAGAGGCCATGGCTTTATCTGATTGGCAGAGTTTTTATTCGAAGAATAAAACTTCGATTAAATAATTATCAAGTTCACGGTAATTGTTGTGATTAGTTGAATGAATAAATATATAATTATAATAACAAATGGCACCACTTATATACCTTGGCGTTTAATTGCTTCGCAGAAATGGGAGTTCGAATCCTAGGTTTTATCTGATTGACATATTTTGTAACGTTATGCGTTACAAAATATCCACTACAGATTCTATGAACACTTAAAATACTACCAAAACAAACTAACCTAACTTAACCGAAGAAAAATACTTGGTGCCGCGAGAATTCGCTTTGTAGGCTCCAACCTTCGTAGTTGAATTTTAAAATAATCGATTTATTTACAAAGATATTAGCTACCCTCGTTAAAAGGCGCCGACGCGGCGACGACGTCTAGGGAATTTTGCCGAATGTGATAAAATGTGCTTGCTCATCTGCACACCCTATTTCTAAAGGACGATGCCGGGAAGTATCCCAGGAGGCATCAATGTGTGAACTGTCAATACGACTCGAAACAATCATATTTTAGATACGACAAAATAATATACACAGGTATATTTGCCTACATACACATTATTCGTACGGGTGTCTATATTTAATGATGTTGACACTCGACAATTTATTGTAATAGCGATCTCCTTTCTTTCACAAAAGCTTTTCAACACATAGCAACAAAAGGCTTTGCCTTAATGAATTATTTTTACGATATTCGATTCCGGATTTCCAGTTTCCGACGTACTGTCTACTATTTGCGAATGTTGTGAGAATAATGTAGTAGGTACTTATGTTTGAAAATAGAAACCAACTTAGTATGTAGCTAAGTAAATAATTTTTCTAATGATTTAAAAGGTAATTTGAGCATTGAAACCTCGGTAGGTGTGTTTCTGAGTCCTTCTTTTTCATTTCTATTCTTTTTTTTAAATCTTTACCAAAACAAAATGATTGTAAATGACTCAGAAATAAAAAAAAACTAATGTATGTCAAGGCCTTGACTGGTCGCAACATGAGACAGATGAATCAAAACAGACATTAATTTCAATTGCCCAACACTATCGCTAGAAAGACATTCTGGTTATTTGCCAAACGGGAATGGCCTTGCCAAATATCATATGATCGTATCAATTGTTACGTTAAGGAAAGAATCACGAGCGGCGAACATGAAATCGATCGGAAATATTCGAACGAGGTTTTTATTTTGTGATTGAAATAGTAAAGTTATTTCAGTCTTCTTCTCTTTTCTTCTTTTCGAATCGATTCCCTCCTATATACAGCAGTGTGAGTGGCCTTCATTAGGTTATCAGAAAGTAGGTAGATCGGCACTTGGAGCACTCCAGCATGTCGGTCATGGACCACAGAGACCACCGCACTAGCACTGGTTACAAGACGAGGTCTAATTTCAAATTTATAGGAGGACTTTAGACCTCGAAAGAGATAGCGGGCTGACTTAAATGTATTTCTTAGGAATTAGCAAGAAGCGGAGTACAACCGGGCGCAATAAAAAGGATGGAGGAACCTTTGCCCAACAGTGGGACAGTACAGTCTAGCTATAATAATAATGAAAAATTAAGAATTGACAAACTATTTTCTTTAGATACACATTATTAATCATTTAAAAATTGATTGTATAAATCTAATACCTTTAAACGAATAATTATTGTATATATGTATGTATGTATATATATAATCTGAATCTCGGAAATGGCTCCAACGATTTTCATGATATTTAGTATGCAGGAGGTTTCAGGGGCGATAAATCGATATAGTTAGGTTTAATTTTTCGAAAACGTCGTTTTCTCTATTTTCACCCGAGCAGAGCTCGGTCGCCCAGGTACTAATTAATAATTTATGCCGATTTGCTGAACTAATTACATTGATTTAGTTCTAAAGTGAGTCTCTTGAGATAAGGATAAATATTCCGAATGCCGTAAGTTTACTTATCTTAGCCCCAACGCTATTAAAGCATGTCCGTATCGTACACTCCTCAAAAACATTACGTATATTGCAAAAACACGTTTTATTGGTACTTCACTAAACATTTACATGAAGAATTTTCGCCTAGGGAAATGTATGCTGAAAATTAATAACGTCGTTTTTAATAAAATGTTCGTATGTATTGCCAAGTAAAGAGTTCACGTACCTCATAAATAATAGGACAAAGCCCCTCGTAATGAGAACAAGTGCGCTGAATGCTAAAATAGCTTCTTTTGTGCTAAACGACTCCCCCGAGGAGTATGATTGTCACAGATCACTTTGATCTTTGAGTTAATTGAAAAAGAGTTTTCTTAAGTTTAGTGGGTTAAGGTCTATTATATTCATTGTTAATATGTTTAAACCCGTCTATCACTAGTTACATATACGTATTGAATTGTAGTTTTCAAAATATAGCGTACCTACAAGATAAGGTTGCGATTGTCATAAGTAGCTTTAACTCCGATTTTCGAATTGAGATTTTGAAGTTGATAATGTATAACTCTACTATAGCCTAAAACTCTGTCAAACTTTGGCATTAATAGTAGTAGAGTACGAATTCGACATAATCTTAACTCTATATACTTAATTCAGAAACCGGCCCTAAGTATGTACCTAAGAAGTCAATAGAACATTAAGTAATTCTGAAATGTATGGATGCGCAGGTGCGCGCGCGCGGCGGCTCACATACACACGTGGTGGCACATACACACGTACACATCAAATTCAACTAGCTTTTTTGTAAGTTTAAATTATTAATAATATAAACACTCTAATAAGAAGAAAAGCACTCGAAGTAGCAGTTTTTAATCGTTGGACGACTTCAACCAAGGCTAAAGTTTGATTTAACGAAGTGGAGGACACAATGAGAACTTTTCAGGCTCAAAGATTGTTGTTAAAGTGTCGAGCGACTTTTTATATAAAATCATTTGTTTGGACAGTGCCTATTCATCCGTTTAAGTAAATGGTAATTATTTACCAGTACACAAAAGATTTTCGATACTATGGTAGTTAATGTTACTAATTGCTCGCTAAAAAAAACTAATGATTTATTCCTCAAAGTTGGTCCCATATAAATTTGAAAAATATAACAAAAAAAAAGATAGCAAAAAAGGGTTTAATTGATAATTGTCCTACTGAATTTTCAATTGTAAACCGATTCTGGTAAAATTAAGTAAACTGAAAAGCAAAATAACACCTTTTTGACAAAAAAAATATTACCGACGATATAACAAACTTTTTAAAAAGGTTTAAAATAAAGTTGTTTTATTTATTATCTACTTGTTATGATTGGTTAACTAAAAGACCGCCCAATTTATTGAAAAGTTGACACGAGATTCGTCTACATGTCAAGTTATAATATTTTACACGAGTAGATTAATTACTCTTTTAGAAAAACAATTTTGAAAAAGGCCCAATCTTAATTGCCATAGATAACTATTCAATCTAAAAGATGATGAAAAACCACTGACCCATTTTCAAGCTAAATTCAAAGCGGCTCATGTAAATTTGCCCCATCACCAGCGAACGATCTCGTTTCCTATTAGCGTCTTTTTATAATGATACTGCTTACATTAATGCATTCACATGATCCCCCTTCTTCTTATTACGTCATAACGAGCAATGTACTCTTCCCCAACAACAGAAGCTGGTTGAATAGATTGGAATTGTCGCCCCAAGGCGGAGTTAATAGTGAAACTATAAAATGAGTTGTTCATTAATATTAAGTACTAGGTTTTTCCCGTGTCTTCGTGTAGTCTATCCCACAGGAACTGTGCATTCGGGATAAAAAGAATGATACCTATCCTAGACACTCAAAGGTAGTGCAGTTTTTTATCCATTATAAAAACAATTATAATGAGCTCTTAACGTTCACGGATTACGCGCTTTAAACATATTTGACCAAAATAACAATTTTATCTGTTTATAATAGATTTGCACACATTTGGAATAGGTTATCGACTACCGTTCATTAAAGATCTAATAAATAACCACAAAATTTAATATTATTATTATGGTTTAATTCCATGCTAAACTACTACGTAAGTATTTTTTGTTGACGATTATTTACGTAAAGCAATTTAGATTCCAAAACATAAGCAATCTAGACGACAAATTGCAATAGGGTCCGCACTTATCATCTCTTGCGGGTCGGCTAAGCTTAGCCGCTTATGCTGTTAGAAAGATAAGACAGTTAACGGATGTAGAAACCGCGCGTTTGGTCTATTTTAGTTACTTTCACAGCATTATGACTCACAGTATTTTACTATGGGGTCAAGCGGCTGACATTGAATCCATATTTATATTGCAAAAGAGCTGTCAGAGCCATATATAATTTTTGTCATCGAGAATCTCTTAGGAAACTATTTAATAATATTAATATTATGTCATTTATGAAAATATTATGTATGTAATGAAAAATATACATCTCTTTAGTAAAGTCAGTGATAGACACAAATGTAATACGAGAAATAAATATAAGTTAGATCAACCATCTTATGGACTAGCTAAAGTACACTCATCTTCCATGGGGTACTGTGTTAAATTCTATAACAAAATACCTTGTGATATATTAAAACAAAATAAAAGTAAATTCAAAACTTTAGATGAAAGCACACTTTGTAAACAAGCATATTACAAATTAGAGGATTATATTCAAGATAAGAATGCTTGGAAACATGCTGGTCCTGCTCAATAGGGCAATCTTTAGTGTAGAAAAATCAAATATGTTAATTTATATTCCTATTCATAGTTATTGTATTTTTTTTTTATTTGACTCACACACTGTTCCGTTGTTGTTGAATTAGGTATTTTAGCTACGTTTGCAATATTTCTAACTATGTGAGAACCATGTTCCTATTTATCATATTAATGAATTTACCTGTGAATGCTTTTAATACTATACCTGTACGTAGTATAGTGTGTAGTGCTATTCTGGGTGCATCGTCACAAATTTCATATTCATAGTTATATTGTTGTTTCATATTATTACAGGCAAGTAAATTGCTCCATGTACTCGTAAATGTTTCAAAGTTTGATTTCGGGCTTACATATCTATCGTACGTAATATTTGTGTGCAGAATATTGAAGCTGTACAACATGCATAACTAGCAACTGCCCGCTGCTTCATTCACATGCCAGTTGAAAATCATCCGTCAGAAACAGTACTTTTTTCAAGATGCCCTGTATCCTTATCTGTATCCCTGACAAAGTGTTTGCGAAATTTCATGATGATCGTTCTAGTAGTTAAGGCGTGAAAGTGTAACTAACAAACAAACTTACATTCGCATATTAGTTAGGATAACTAGAACAGCCGCACGGGTCCATCTTCAAAATTAAGCAACGCTTGACGAGGTCGGTCCGTGGATGGGAGACCATTTCAACATACCTAGATTCCTCCGTGCCTCCGGAAGCACGTTAAGCCGTTGGTACTGGCTGTCATTTGAAGATCTTTGACAGTCAATGCGGGTAGTCAGAAGCTTTAGATCTCACACCAGTCTTGCCAAAAGGTATCGTGGTACCCAGTTACTGGGATGTGAAGATCAGGTAGGCAGTCGCTCCATGTAACATTGGTACTCAGCTGAATCCGGTAAGACTATGATATAGTTGGAAAAGGCTAGGAAGCAAGGCAGTTAGGATAACCAGTTGTTAAGTAATACTTAATTCTCTGTCAAACCTTTTAAATCTTCCGTAGTATAGTAGTGTTAGTCTGGGTGCATCGTCCTCACGTATATGAATTAATGTATATATGTAAATGTTGTAAAACATTTTTTTTTAAATAGAACGTGTGGAGTTTTTGGCCGTTCTTCTCCATAACAAGCTACTTTGCCGAATGGACGGTAGAACCATAAATTTTATAACTATAAATTTTAAATTTAAATTTTTGACATTCAAAAGTGCCGCTTATTGACCTTATTGAAGTGAAGAATTTTGACTTAGATTTAAACCTTGACTTAGACTTTGACTTTGATTTTGACTTTGACTTTTCCTAATTATTGGAGTCAGTTTTCAGTCAAGTCAGATGCAGATGAATACAAGAAGCTAGCTTTTTACAAGAAGCTACTGCCTATCTGTCCTTCAAAACAGAAAACCTGTAACCGGGTAGAACCATACCCAGTGTTATTAATCCAAGCGGTTGGAAGGTTGTCAGATTTTTTTTTAACTTTTGATGCCGGTTTTGATTGTTGAAGAATAGCGAGCAGTAACCAGTTAAAAAGTCTAAGTCTCAAATTGTAAAAACATACATCAGCTTTGTGAGGGCTAGGGTTATAGGCGTCAGAGTTGAACATTTTGTGTCACGTCTAGCGCGAACGGGTGTTCCGAGACCCGTACGTCCCGGATCCGTCATATCGTACGACCGTGCGTCAA
Source organism: Orthosia gracilis (assembly GCA_947562075.1). Lineage (NCBI taxonomy): Eukaryota > Metazoa > Arthropoda > Insecta > Lepidoptera > Noctuidae > Orthosia > Orthosia gracilis. Next base: position 36,031,710 of record OX387266.1, read on the forward strand.
GCATCCCTGCTATAACTGACACTCGATATACACCGATGATATTGATGACACTTGAATTATCGACATTTATATCTGTATTATATTCGAGAGAGTAAGTACCCATTACAATATATGAATCAGGTAGCTATAACAAGGCGATCTTATTTCATTGAGACTACCTGAAATATCAGTATTAGTAACATCTTGACTCGGCAATAGGCAGCTATCAAAGTGTAATATGCCAAATTATCATTATTATGTTCCATTTAAATTCTAAATAAAAAAATACGCATTATTAAAGATAACTCAAAAAACACTCGTCAATCCTTGATCAAATTTAAGTAGGGCCCTCTTGAGGAGCACCAGCTTTCAGATTAAAAAAAAAACATCAGAATCGGTTCACCTAGTAACAAGTTCTGAGGTAACAGACATTAAAATATATATTTATATATACTCCTTTTTTAAGTCGGTAAAAAAATACCACAATTCACACAATATAAAAAAATACAACCAAGGTTTGTGTGATGTATCAAATTCAAATTCAAAAATTCAATTCAAAATTTTTTTATTTCACATAGGCCTACATGGGCACTTATAAAACGTCGGCAAAAGGTGCACGGTTCGGGTTGGTCGTTTCCTATGGAGAAGAACCGGCAAGAAACTCCATGGTTACTCTTTTAAAATGGTTTGGTTTTACAATATTTCCATGTTACAGCATTAGTACTTAGATATGGGGGGACAACGTAGGCCCGACAATAAGTCGTAAAAACTAAACAATATCAAAACAGCCGACATGATTTTTCTATCAAAACGAACAGTAATCATGAATTTCCTTCCAACATAATCCAAAGACGCCTAGAAAATATATTAGTAATCATAAGAAATATCGAGCAGACGAAAGTACAGAATCCTTTCAGAGAATAAATGTAGCAATAATAATTCTCTGTTTGTCTGAGACGAACTTGAGAAATTGAATCTCAGTTATTTGGACTTGTTAAGGCCGAGTGATCCGTTAAAAACTGAATAGGTTATATTAACATCGCCTATATTATACACGTGATAGTAAAGTCTTGTGTACCGTTTACGTAGAATATTCCTTTTTTTATCTCTAGCTCCAGCCTGCGACTTAACCCGCACAAACCTCGGTAATTATTCCAATTGTAAATTTTCCTAGGATAAACTTACCCTCTCTTCATGGGTCTATCTATCTCTATAACAAAATGCATTATTATTGGTTCAGCAATTTAGGCGTGAAAGCTTTACAAGCAGACAGACAGAGAAAGTTATGCGTGGTTAATCAACAATTTTATAGTTCGGTTCCTTAAGAAACGTCATAATTATTTAACAATATCACGGGCATTCAACGCGAAGAAAGAAAATTTGCTTCTAATAAATTGCACAAGATGGCGTGATAAGCTTCGATGTGTTATTGAGTCTTGTGAAATATTAAGATTTTCTAGACATTATCATAAAAAAATGTACGTTTTTGTTTAATTAACTCTCCTAATCACAAAATTAAGGAATATTTGTTCCCTTAATTCACATTTCACAGATAATTTCAAACAATAATTTAAAATTGATTGCAATAAATGGCGCGGATCTAAAGGCGAACGGCAGGCTTGTATGGGAACTTCGTACCGCAAATAAAATTTCGTGTTTTGGGATATTTTTTGTTTTAATTGGTAGTTAATACGATAAATAATCCTTTTTTTAATTCTTAGATTTTTAGAACTTGGAACGTAAAAGTTATAACCAGTTTTGTTTTTTAAGGTTATATACTAGTGTACCAATGTAAATTGTTACATATAGGTAAATGTTACAGATTGTTACATAGGTAATGTGTAAAGTAAATTGTTTGTTGCTATCTTTGTAGTATTTTCCTTACCAATAAGTAGGTAGATTGAGATGAGGATCGTACCTACTCAGGGTATTACTAAATACCTATATCCACCAGCAGACTGCGACAGTTTGATAATGATGAGTTCGGTTATATTTAATGTTATTCCTATTTCTAAATAATTAATTATCATTTCAATTTCGTGTTATTTTATTTAAGGCAACATCTAAAAACATAACTGCGTTGAGTGCACGATTTTATTACGTTTTTATATTAAAATCTTTTTATTGATATTATTAATTAATCCGAAGTTCTAAAAATAGTAAACTTACATGAAAATAAATGGCTTAGTTGCCTTTGTTTATATACCAAATTCTATAACCGAACAACAAAAAAAATTATGCGGTACAAAATCTGCCGTTCACCTTTCTGAGGCATCCACTCGATTTTTTTAATTTGTTTTGTAACAATTTTGGCACAATGAAACTGTAGAAACTTGCAAAAATACTATAAAACCAATCGTCGCTGTATTATAAAAAAAGTATTCATGAACCGAGTAAACCCTTTTACTTGTAAGTCGCTGCTAACACCATCTATATCAGTAGAACAGAACTGAATGCGATCGATGTTCTTAGAAAAATAATCATAAGATGATCATCAGACGAAAAACGCTAGTTACGTCGGCACGGTTTCTTTGTATGGGATGAGGCATCTGTATGTTAGTATTATATTATCTGTGACAGTATCAATATTATTTTCGAACCATGATCTAGCAACTCGAAAGTCTGACGGCCAGTCACACCAAACGGTATCGTGTTTCCAAGTTATTGGATTTTGGAGGTCAGATAGGCTCTATGTAAGTCGCTGCATACCTTTAGATTGGAGGACGATCCCTTTTTATTTGGCAAAACGCTGGACAGGTTGATTGATCTAGCAGTTTATCAAGATGAACTAAAAAGTAAATGGATTTAATATATAGTATTTATCTCAATGCTGCACATTTTCGTGAGAAAACGCACAGCTGACACTTTGATTCATTTTCATCTTCAGATTCATAAGTCCCCTCAAATCTACGCAATACAAAGGCAAATCTCATGCGGTCCTATGCTCTCATAAAAATGGGAAGCCGAGCTCATCTGCCCAAAATCCTGGACCTTCCACGTATACAATGGATCACGTTTACATTTCAGCAATAACTCATACTCTAATAAACATTCATAGCCACGCGTGACAGATTTACCTACGTTCACCAACTCCAACATTGGAAAAGAACACACGCAGCAAAGGTTTGAACAAACCTTGGCCGTCTTACCCCCAACAATAGGCACGTGCCCGAATTTTGAAAGCCAATAGATAAAAGCCGTAAATCTTGACACACAGATATATATTTTCCTTTTATGTTTGTGTCCCTTCTTTTACTTGGGATCTGCAAATAGTGCTTTGAAATAAGTCAAGGTTTATTAAGTTTAGCGATAGAAGACAGGTTTATATGTATATTTCTTCCGGCGTTATTTGTGGAGGATCATCAGGATATCTACTATTTTTTTTATATTTTTTTAAGAATTTGGGCAACATAAAAAGTGCCAAAATCAATGGAGTGGACCAATATGTAAACCTTGAATTTAATTAAAATGATCAATTAAGTAAATTTTTAGTTTCTAATAAATGAATACAAACTAAGGGTAGTAATTATAAAATATTAATTGCTAGGGTTCACTCAATTACAAAAGGAAATCAGCATTGTTAGTAACTACTGTAGCTCAAACAATGGAACACATTGTTAAAGTTCTGTGTTTAATTTAACTACAGTAAAATCACAGTATGTGCAAAAGGTAGAGACATAAATCTAACTAGATAACGCAAGTCCCTCCATCTGTATGAAAACCAAGCGTGCCACTTTTTCATGAACAATCTAAAAACAAATTTACTTAACAATGAAAGAAAACATTTCCAATGCCTCGGCCAACTTTTTCTATACATTCTTTACAGCTCGATATGGCATAAATGCATTTTTTTAGACTTCGGTGGATATTCGGTGCCGAAAATGCTAAATGAAAAGCTCAGATTACGATCATTGATCGTAACTTTACTACCTTTTTTGGCACGCGATGTACATACAATTTGCGTCATCTAGTTAGATTTATATCTGTGGTAAAAGGTATGAGACATTAATATCAAATATAATTACTACTGAACTCTTGCGACATAAAACTATTTTCTGCGGGACCCGTTTGTCGGGCCATCGGAGAAAATTAACCAAGTGGCAAGCTGTCAAGTTGACAGTTAGTAAGTGAGTAAATTACTTGGCAGTTTCGGGAGATCCGACCTGAGTGTTGTCGGAGCAACAAAGTTCTATTTGATCAATTTGTGCAGCAAATTGCTATCGGCACGGCGACGTTTAGTATTCTAGACAGCACAGGTTTCAACCATGAGGTTACATAATTTAAAAAGAGAACAATAAAATTGGAACGTTACAAACACCAGCACCGTTGCACTGATTTATCAGTAAATCAGACTCATATCATCCCACCATATGCCCACACAATTTAGCAAAACGGGGTTCCATAGACCCGTCTGATACTCAATGTAAATTTGGTGTCCCTGTGCAGTATATGACACACTTGCTACAGTGGACCAAAAGCCCACATACCTGCATTTTTTAGGACCTAATAAACGCCACAGACGCTGCACTTGGGCCCAAAATATTTAAAGACACCATTGACTCGAAACGAAGAAAAAGAGGTATCGATAAAGTCTGTGTAAAGGGTGTGTAAAATTGTGTGGGTAGTTATAGTTCAGCAATACTGTTTCTGCAGACTCTACAGAGTTCACTCGCAACATAATCAAATATTTATTATTAAACATCCGTCTTTATAATTCTAAAATATCATCAGCAATGGTCCACATTTCCCTCATGGACAGAATTACTAATTACTTAGCTTTAGAGTTTACGTAACAAGGTCGAATATAAAGCGTGCACGGTGGGTACACTTTCAGCTGAACTGTAGTAATCATACGGAATATTTCATGATGACAAATTGGCTAATAGGACGTTATTCACTGGTGTTTGTCTGTGCGCTTGAATATAAACTTGCTTCAGTACCACAGCCAATTTGGAGTGAATTAGCCTAAAATTTTGTACCCGGAAACTGTTTCTGTATATTAAATTATTTCGTACATCTGTTACATATTTTTGTTATTATGAAATATTTTAATTCTTGAAAAGTTCTTTCATTACAAAAGCCTATTGTTACGTAAATTTTTCTTTAGAAAGAGCTCGAAATTTATTACTACGAGTAACTTGATCTCGGATTTTCTCACATCCAAGCATCACGCCGAGCAACTACTTACTGCTCTTTAACTAACGCTAGAACATCAATCAAAAGTAACGTATTTATACCTAACAGAGTAGGTAAGTTACGATATTCATAATATACTCTGACTACCTCACAACCACATGACACAGGGCACATAAGCAAAGCCACTCAATTTCGTAAAATTAATTATACCTAGGACACATTTTCAACTGTGCGCGTACCCGCAGCTTTATAAGCCTAGAGTCGTATCGCAGTAGGACAAAGATTGAGAATTATTGAAAAGTCCGTACGTATTACGGATTTGCGGGTATTATCCTACTGTTTCCGAATACGCTGTAACTCAGCCGCCGAGCTGAAGCCCAATAAGACGGCGTTAATAAATCATCTTGACAGGTATTACTTCGCACCTTGAGCGGAGGCGGTAATTACATCAGACCTACTCCGATATTCAAAATAAACAGATCGTGTAATGAAGATGATTCCAGGCTCGGTTTACGGAAACTATATTCTAGTTTAATTTGAGCTTGCCAAGTTTAGTATTACCTGTAGTGCTCAGTCTATTGGCAACTTGATTGATATATAGTTTCGAAAGGTCTTGGTAATATTATACTTTTCAATTAAGCATTGTGTTCTGTTTCTTAGAATAACTTAAATTAACTCATTAATTTAAATAATTGACTGACCACACATCATACTAATATTATAAATGTGAATGTCAGTTTGTTTGTTACGCTTTCACGCAAAAACTACTGAACCGATCATCATGAAACTTTGTACATATATTCTTGGAGGTATTAGAAGTAACATAGGATACCGTTTATTAAACAAAAAAATTTTATGCGAGCGAAGCCGCGGGTAAAAGCTAGTACAAAATAAATAAAATAAGGGTGATGACAAAATATGAATTAGTACTAAAAAAAACCAACTCAAATATGCTGTCGTCTCGTCATATTTTAATAAGGTTAAAAACCGGTAATTAACTGAGTTCAATTTTAAGATAATTCCTTGAATTTTCTCCAAAAAGAAATAACAACACCCTTCTATACCAAAACGATGATGAACAGGCATGAATTCTAGTAAAATCAAAAAGAAATGCCATACAGGTTTAAGTAAAGGGTTTGCAACATATACCTGACACGGAACTTAATACGGTCGGTAAGCTTTTCAGTAAACCTCGAAAATGGAGACCGACCGAATATCAATTTTTGAAGCTTCATCGCACACTTCATATGAAAGGTTCTTGACTGTAAGGCACCTTTATAATCCAGGAACCTTAACAGTTAATACGGGTTTTTAAAAAGAGGTACCTAATGAGTTCTGGAAAGTACCTTTTCTCGATTTATGTGAACATCTGTGGGCTTATTCCGAGTTTTTACTCGTGCTGCCGAACTTAAACCATCTCTTAAGTTAAATTCTATACAAAACAGAGGTTTCTCCTTACTGTCACCAGGTCGTGCGCTTATCCAGTTTCAATACAAATTGACGTTTACGTTAACGCAATGCAGTGTGAGACAAAACTCGCGCTAAGCCCACTCATAAGTGGTATGTATTGAAAGATATACCATACCATTATATCATACCATCTGCATACGAGTGTAGGTACTACAATATACTGATAACTACTTAGGCACAAGATAAGTAATGTACCTAAACATATTCTTTATTGTACACAAAATAAACATTACAAATACAAAAAGAAAACTTATGTACAAAGGCGAGCTTAACCCAAAATTGGGTTCTCTGGTAGCAAACCATAATAAACCATCATACCAACCATCATATTTTTATTTAATGATTTTCAATGATGGTAAGATTAAATTTTATATGACGCGAATGTTTTAAAGGGAGAAAGAAAAATTGCATGTGAAAGCAAAATAGCATTTTCTTTCCCCGATAATCTATTTAATTCTTGGTAGTAATCATATTTTGTATTTTTATGTTTTTTAGATTGCCATTCTCCCACTCTTAAGATGTCATGCACCTACACTACATGGCATGATTTTTTTATCTGTTACATCGATGCACCTGATATTTTTGGCCAGTGCTCATTTGACATCTGATAGACGTGTCCTGTCTAAACCCGTTTCTGCGTCACAGTTTACCTGATATCGACGATTTGAATTGAAAACACTTAGATTTTATATTTTTATAACTTATATGATATGACAGATGATATTGCCTTAATCTGAGTTTTCAGAACAAAAAGTCGAGTCGCTATGCCTTCGTCATCTTTCTCAAATTCTTTCTTTTATCAAGACATGACCCATAATGCCGTCCGTGCTTCACCGTAGACCATATCATCGGTTACCATCAGGCGACATAGTGGTCAGACGCGAGACTATCGTTAAATAAATAAAATTAAATATGTTAATAATTTCTATTCTTATTTAATTTTCAGCGTTACATTTTTATTCAGCTATTGTGAGTGATTCTATAAATTTGATATTATAATAATAATAATAATAACAAATAACATATTGACAATAACGCCATCTTGTCTGCTTCCCAGAATGGATGTAGGAACGGGTCCCGCGGTACTAAGGAGCTGCTCCTCATCGACATTGCCATTAGCCAACAGGTTCGCCGTTCCCACAAGGATCTGGCGACATGTTGGATAGATTACAAGAAGGCCTATGACTCAGTGCCACATACATGGCTCATGAGGGTCCTGGAGTTATATAAAATTGATGCAACTCTGCGCACCTTCCTGACGTCATGTATGGGGCAATGGAGGACGGTCCTTCACTATCCAGGATGTCGACAGATTCAGGAAAACAGCGAACCTATAAGGATTGAGCGCGGAATTTTTCAGGGCGACAGTCTGAGTCCTCTGTGGTTTTGTTTAGCCCTGAACCCTCTCAGTACACTACTGGAGGGTTCGGGCCTGGGCTATCGGTTGAGGAGAGGTGGTCAGGTCATATCACACCTCCTTTACATGGATGATCTGAAGCTCTTTGCCCCCAACAACTTGCAACTGATGAAGCTACTGAAGGTAACAGAAACCTTCAGTGACGCCATCAGGATGGAATTTGGTGTGGACAAATGTGCAGTCATGCATGTAAAGCGAGGGGAGATTATGGAATCCGTGGGAATACAACTCTCGGATTCCATACACCTTCGATCCCTTTCCTCAACCGAAGCTTACAAGTATTTGGGTATGTCGGAAGCACTAGGCATCAATGCTACTGACGTGAAACAGTCGTTGAAGGAGCGCTTTTTTAGCCGCCTGAAAAAAGTACTAAATAGTCTTTTATCAGGCGGGAACAAGGTGCGCGCCTTCAACGGCTGGGTCATGCCGGTCTTAATGTATTCTTTCGGCATACTCAAATGGACTCAGACAGAACTTGACGCCCTGGATAGGAGAGTCCGCACATTGCTTACCGCAAATCGCATGCATCACCCACGTTCATCGGTTATGAGACTGTATATCCCGCGGAAGTGCGGCGGTCGTGGCTTTTTAAATGCTAAGACCCTGCACAACCGCGAGGTATGCAGTCTTAGGGAATACTTCCAGGCCGCCGACGTGGGTATGCATCGAGATGTGGTAGCGGTGGACAAGGGCCTTACCGCACTCTCCTTGGCTAACGAGAACTGGCGCAAACCTATTGTATTAGATACTAATGACCGCAGGGAGGTATGGCAGAACAAGGAGCTTCACGGACGCTTCTACCGGGTCCTACATGGACCCGATGTAGATCTTTTAGCGTCCGTGGCCTGGCTGCGATTTGGTGACCTTTTCGGGGAAACCGAAGGTTTTGTCTTTGCGATTATGGACGAAGTTATGATGACGAACAACTACCGGAAATACATTGTGAAGGACGGCACGGTTGACATCTGTCGGGCATGTCACCGACCGGGGGAATCAATCCGTCACATTATCTCCGGTTGTTCTAGTCTGGCTAACGGAGACTATTTGCATAGACACAACCTTGTCGCCAGGATTATCCATCAGCAACTTGCTCTAAAATACAATCTTGTGGAATCAGAAGTGCCTTACTATAGGTATGTGCCCGACCCAGTTCTCGAAAATGGCAATGTCACGTTGTATTGGGATCGGTCTATCATCACTGACAGGACTATTGTTGCCAATAAGCCTGACATAGTGGTGATAGACCGACTAGAGCGTCGCGCAATGATTGTTGATATAGCGGTCCCCCATGACGAGAACCTCGTGAAGGCTGAGAGAGATAAGAAAAGCAAGTATCTTGACCTGGCTCGCGAGGTTGTCGACATGTGGGATGTGAATACAGCAGTCATTGTGCCGATAGTCGTGACGGCCAATGGCATAATAGCGAAGAGCCTCGACGAACATCTGAGGAGGCTCTCGTTGGGCAGCTGGATCAAGAGCTTGATTCAGAAAGCGGTACTCCTGGACACGGCGCGTATCGTTAGGAGGTTCCTCTCTCAGGAGCCCTGACCACCGGTAGCTTGGTCCCTGTTCCCGATACCGGTGGGCTACTATTTTTGTATTTTTAAATGTTTTTTTATTTTATTTTTTATAGAATAATATTTAAAAATGTAAAAATATGCATATAAAATGAATAAATGAAATAATAATAAGACATTTATTTCAGACTTAGTCCATATCCTGTTAGTAATACAAAAAACCTTATAAAACTATTGTTAGTAGATCAAAGCCGCAGAAAAATCCTTTCGTAGCACCGCAAAGGAGTGCCAGTTTATGCCAAGCCCTGGACGCGACCACCCACAGTGTGTAGTCGCATCCAGTGCCGCCACATCGGCGAGTCCCAGCGACCCACGAACAAGCTCAGAAAGCTGTTCGAGCTGCCCCGCATGCGCATCATAAGAGACGCACAACGCTTCCTCATGATGGCATGAAAACCATCCACACCTTTCACTGCAAACATTGCAGAAGCGCTGCAGTGGCGCGGCAGCCCGAACAGCACCCTGAACGCGTTATTATACTGTACTATGGTAATACGTTATTATGGTAACACATAGTCAGTAAAGCAGATATCGTGATATCCATCGTATTTTTAGCGTGACTTACATCGATTTTGTCGGAAATGAGAAAAGTTGATGTTATGTAGGTCTGATATTGGATTCTAGACCCGAAAAATATTTTCTTATAAATTCCCAAAGCCTTTTTCTAAGAAAATTGCCAAACAAACGTACTGTAATAACAGAGCAAAGTACATGTAAAATATATCAGCGGATTTTCCCAATTTCGCTAAAAGAACCACAGTCATTTATTTACTCTACTCTCGCGAAACGAGTTGAAACGAATTTCAGTGCGTTGTCGAGCGCTTAACATTCTTCTTGGGGCCTAATTTACAACGGCGGAATACAAAACAAATTCGTTTTCTTTTATTTTTATAAGGACGTGAATGTGAACGTTATTAAACAGAGTGAAATCATATGTAAACATTTCATGGGATCTTTTCATTACTTTCTTTATTTTTGGATGTGCTTTTTACAAAAATTTAATGCAGATTTTAAACCGTCAGGTAACTTTTACCAGATGAACAGAATAAATATGATCATTCAAAATTTTATCCATAATAGAAGCTGTCAAATTGCCATATTTATTAATCCGGTAGAAGTTATTTAACTCTTCATCTTAACGGGTCGATAACAAACAGACTCTTCTTTACTTTTAACTGAGTAATAAAACTGGCGGTTTGACAACTTTTGTATAGAAAATATGTCAAACGGCCATTTTTGTTCCTCAGTTAAAAGTTAACAGACTATTGAAAAAACGGCCCTTAGTTAAATACTTTGTCTGGTCCACTATTCAGCCATAGCAACGCCTGCCGCTGACTCAGCCATAAGGTCCTCACAATCCGATGTTTCAGAAATCAGTCCTTAATCTAATAAACCTCAAATCAAAATTTTCGTTATAACAATGATAGAATTTAAAGCAATTGACGTTTAATTAGGATTACCAGCTATGTCTCGTTGTCTTTGTATAAGTCTTTACATTTAACTCATCCGCTTTGCAAGCTCTGATTAACGGCCACCATTTGCTGAGACTACATTCATGTCAGACTCAAACAAATTACTGTAAAATTCTAAACGCTTAATGAAACTTTTTCACGAGCATTTTTATAACGTTAAAGAAAAAAACTACTCGCCTATAAAGGGTTCTCTTTTGTTCTTGCAGATAGAGCGTGACGCTGCAAATTTTGCTGGGTATTATTCAGTTTGAGCTGCATTCACACAATCCAATTAGAATACCTTTCTATAATATCTGTACTTCTATATCAATATTATAAATAAAGATTTTTTGTTTGTGTGTTTGTTTGTTTGTTTGTACCGAATAGGCTCCGAAACTACTGGACCGATTTTAAAAATTCTTTTACCTATGGAAAGCTACATTATTCCCGAGTAACTTAGGCCATAAATTATTTTCAATCTAATTATTTCAAATTATACATCCTTATGAAAATTGCAATAATGTAACCGACAGTAGCAAAATTTTGCCTATAAAGTTTATTATTTGGTAATGGCAAGTTTGGTGGGCATGGTAGGTAGGTAGGATAGGTAGGTAGGGTAGATAGGTAGGTGATAGTTAGGTAGATAGCCACTTGACTGGAGCGAAGCCACGGGGATCAGCTAGTTATATTATTAATTGAAAATACACTTGGCATGGAACGCATCATGTTGGGAGTAAAGCAGAAAAAAAGACTCAACAACAAAATTATCAGACAGAAGGCAAAATTAGTTGACGTCGTTATGAGGATAAGGCTACATAAGTGGAACTGTATGGTGACTGTATTCTCATGTCTGCAGGTTAGAAAATAGTCGATGGACCAAAAACGTAACAGAGTGAACCCAATAGATCAAAGCAGAAGTAGAGGTCGGTCCAGGAAAAAGTGGAAAACATATTGACGGAGAAAGGTGGACCTGGTTGGATGACTTAAGCTAGGAATAGGAATCAGTGGAAGGAAATGGGGGCGGTCTACGCCAAAAGCGGCGACTACTGCTTAGAAGCGTGATAAACAATCGTGCAAAAATTTTATTTAGAAATTATTTAGCAAATATAATCTAGTGTTTATAATTATAGGAAATATTTATGTAAAGTAGTAGAATACATGTTTTATTTTATTATTATAAATGCGTAAAATTTTACAGCTTCTAAAGAAAATTTACAAACGGATAGATTGGCAACTGGATTAGGACATAGAAAACTTTTTATCCCGAAACCAAGAACCCTTGGGACAGTAAAGCATTTTTCACGCGGGCGCAACCGCGTGTGGAAACTAGTGAAACATAACACAGTCAGGCCGTCACATATCCAGAACTTTCGTAATACAAAGATTCCATTTCGTTACATTTCGGCAAGGTCCTGTAGCGTCCATGGAACTTGCTAATGGACGCCACACAGCATTAAGATGAAGTTGTGGACTTTATGCCACGCCTGCGTCCAACTTTGACCACTTCTCATGTCCTTAATGTTTTCCTACGGACATTAAACTTTTGTTGACAACCCTTGACTTAGCTACTTATCTTACTTTAGCGATAAACTGTGACGAGTCATTTGTTGAAGTTTTTAATTTTCGTAAGGTAATGAAGAAGAAGTTTCATGTTTCTTGGACATTGGTTAAGAGCAGCAATTGAATGCTAAAATAATTTTACTTCATATCACAATTAGAAAAAGCTGAATCGTACAAAAGAGAAGGGATTTTTGTCAAATGATTGCCGTTTACTTTTGGATTTTGTTTATGCCAAAAATAAATTTCTCATATTAAAAAATTTCTTAACAAACAAATGTAAACATTAATCAAAACAATAACTGATCATTAAGGAGCAATGCCTTTCCTCTGCCTCTAATTATTTTCGTGTTATATTTTTAAAAAAACCTCGTAAAGTTATTGTTGGTCGTTACTCATCTTAGTAATAAGTGTCAAAATGATTTATTTCTTGCTCACTTATTGAGGCAGCTTTCCATTTTCTTATTTTCATCTGTTTTCGGCGCTAGTTTGTCTGTGGCGTGTTTTTTTCCCAAAACCGATTAGTTGGCGTCTGAATAGTTATTCGGGACACGTCAACTGTTGGAGTAATTGCCAATATGTAAGCTTAAGTTATAAACACTCGTGTTGAACAGAAATAGTACATATTATAATATTATCATTTTTTAATGCCAAGTTGGTCACCGCTTTTAATAGTATTTGATACATAATAATTTCAAAAGATCATATTTTATAAATAAATAACATTACATTTAAAAAACCTTATATTTCTCAAAGTTTTTTTTTACATTACGGTTTTGTTTAAAAAGTACAGTTTTTATTTGAAAACCCGTGAGATTAATGCCACCTCCAGATAGTGCCAGGTTTCTCCGTTTTTCGCCACATCCATCCAGCGTGATTTAGCAAAACGCACGATCTTATCCTTCCAGCGAGTACGAATGTCCTTCCGCTAAAGTGATAACAAATAGATATAATTTACAGCATCACGTTAAATAATTTCAGTTCAAACCCACAAGCTTAATTGTTAAATTGCAATTACTAATAACAGAGTTAGTATAGAATAATATATATATAATATGCCACAGTTAATTCAATGAGAAATCATAGCTATCAGTGCTATTGACATTCAATTAACGTCATTACTTCCGCCTTGTTAACATTAACGGTATAAGCTTTAAGTAAATTAGCTAGTCATCTCTACAATGTGTCTGGACTTGCAGTAATAAAACTTTAAAGTCGTAAAAATCACTTAATTTCGTCGTAAACATCCTACATAAGGGGTTTAATCCTCAGACTTCTTTATTGCATTTCGTAAAATTCTGCAAAAAATTGCAGGGGTTCTTTATAGGCAATAAAAAAATTAAAAATTATTTAAAGTTATAATTATTTTGTCAGTGTGTAGACCAAATCAAAAAATAACAAAAAAACTCATTAAAAACGTGTTAGTCCCTAAAAATTTTGCAGAATATTTAGATTGCAATAAAAACTTGTGAAAATACGTTTAAAATTTGTCTTTTATGGTTCAATACAAAAATATCTTATCTTTTGAGTATTAGATGAATATTTTTGTAGTTTCTCTATGCTATGCCGTAAAAATAAAATCGAACATATGCCTCTATAAGCCCTAGGTCCAACAGTATGGTTGTTAGATAATGTGGATATGGTAATATTTAAGACAGGTACTAAAGTTGCTCTATTGTTGAGAAAGTATTTCTATCGATAAAATTAAGTGTATTTTCCGCCCCTCAAGTTGCATTACTACAAGTCCGGACACATTGTATATTAGATACCCTATATTATATTAACTCAAACACGATAAGTAGAAATTATGTATTTTTTTTCCTATTCCTCCGTTATTAAACGACTTCGCAAAAAGAAGGAGGTTCTCAATTCGACTGTATTTTTTTTTATGTTTGTTACCTCATAACTTTTTATTGGGTGAACCGATTTTGATGATTCTTTTTTTATTTGAAAGCTGGTGCTTGTCATGTGGTCCCATTTAATTTTCATCAAGATCTGATGAAGAACTTCGGAGAAATACATCAGAACTCTTCAATAAATGACGGTAAAACACTCGGGATAGATACAATCGCATATCTGTTTATTGTTTACACCATTTCATAACAAAATATCACAGTGGTACTCTCTAAAGGGGTACGCAGATGTGAACAGTTCACCCTGGTATACTCTCATTGCACCGGTTTTGTTTAAGTTTCATGTTATTGGGTTAATCTATTTTAGCTTCACTTTGGACACTATACGCGTAGGTACCGCCTATAGAACTGGTCCATTATGTACCACAACTAAAAAGTGAAAAATAAAAAAACCTTTTTACAAAAACTATAACCGACTTCCAAACAAAAACACTACAAAGTGAAAAATAACTTCAATTTCGGAAGTCGGTGTCAAAAAACGAAGAAACGAAAACAGAAACACCGACTTCCGAAATTGAAGTTATTTTTCACTTTGTAGTGTTTTTGTTTGGAAGTCGGTTATAATTTTTGTAAAAAGGTTTTTTTATTCTTTTCTGATTTATTTTCGTTGAAGAATCCAAGACAGTTAAATTCATTCGCCGGGACTTCGTCGAGCTTAATTTCCTCGGTTCTTTTCTGGTGGTCGATAGTGTCGCCACTGTTGATCACGGCTTTCATGAGTTGCAGTGGTTTGGGAATAGTGCGGGGGGAACGTCCAAAAAAATGAAATAACCAGTGAATATACCCATGACATTCTGTAATTGGTGACTGGGTAATTCTGTGGTTTTTTTGTTCCATACCTAAGGAATGCTGTTTACATAAGCGGTTGGTAACCTTAACAAATAAATAATCATTATAAAATAACACATCTACAGAAAGGAGGATATTCTCAATTCGTCTATGCTCTTACCTGTCTCTATATTGTTTTCATCTAAAAAAAAGGAAGATAGAAATAGTATATACCATCTTCTTCCAGCGGCTTTGCCCGCATGAAAAGTATTTTATCATCCCATCCAGATCCGTTCAGCCGTTCTGGCGTGATTGAGTAACAAACATACATCCATCCATCCAAACTTTCGCATTTATAATATTACTAGTTTCTACCAGCGGCTTCGTCCACGTGTAAGTAGAAAATTATCCCGAGGGCACATATTCCCGGGTTTACAAGTATCACATGTGCTATTCCTGAAATTACATGCCATCTCTGTGCCGTCCAGCCGTTTAAGCGTGAAAAAGAAACAAACATACAAACACACACACACACTCTAAAACTTTCGCATTTTTATCACTAAAAATGACTGCTTTAAATCACAGTCACTCAATATTACGAATATACTGCAAAATTACAATTTTGATAATAAAAATACTTAAGGTCTTCTATCTAATTTTACTTTAATTTGCCTTATGTCACCATGAATGGTGAAACCATGCATTTTCCCACTGAAACTCTAAGATTAATTTCCCATTGCCTGTCTTCAAACCGACAAATCGAAAGGCTTTCTTTGATTTGACGGAAGCAGAAGAATTTCATTCATTTTGATGGCTTCTTTGTCAAAAACAAATTAAGCAATCAAGGTTTTTATTTATTGAATTTCCTATGATATATAAAAATTGCTTTCACGCAAAATTATCCTCTTTTCTTATAGAATCATGGGACAGCAGAAATATCAAAAGTAATTAACGGGAAACAATCATGGTTGATATACATTTAGATGTAAGTAGTTATAATGTAGACATGTAGGGTATGTAGAGTAGGGGTACACATATCCTGTACACATACACCTCCCCAAAATACTGGTAAGCAGGTAGGTAGGTTCCATTAAGAAAATATAATATTTTGACAGCTTCCTCGCATAACGCGGTTCGTTAATGTATGCTTAACGTCAACTGACGTGGGATTAATTTATGCATTAAACGTATTCATATTCGTACTCGACAATCTTCGAAATTAATTCGTGTTGTTTGCTTTACTTAACAGATTATGAAGTGACATTTTCAGTGAACCGATTTATCTAGTATATATTCGCCTTCAGCCATTAAATTCATGAATGCATAGTAACAGCTTCGTCTGAGAGCTTTAAGAGCTTATCCGTTCTCCACTGGCGAGCTGTAAAGACAATCTGCTGCCAACATTTATCAAACAAAAAACTACTCTTTTAATTGTAAATTACGGTTGTAATTGCAGTAAATGATCGTCCACTCAGCGCTTAGCACGCTTACAGTCGCTTTAAATTCGTGAGGGATTTCGCTGCAGATAAGAAATACTGATGCTGTTAAAATGTGAGCTTATTTCCTTAACCATAAATGAGTGAACGATAACCGGCGTGCGAGTATGACTATACTTCACAAAAGATGGCTTGATCCTGGCTTGATCTCTGCGACATGTGTCAAACTGACGTATACGTTATTGTTAGCCTGTCAAGCGCTATTGTTACTGTTTTGATACTGACAGCTGTCGCAGAGATCAAGCAGTCTTTAGCTTTTACCCGCGGCTTCGCTCGCAGTGAAGCCATTTTTTTATTATTATTATTAAAAAGTATCCTATGTTACTTCTAATACCTCCAAGAATATATGTACAAAGTTTCATGATGATCGGTTCAGTAGTTTTTGCGTGAAAGCGTAACAAACAAACTTACATTCACATTTATAATATTAGTATGATAGATGTAAATGCAGTAAAAAGAAGGAATATAAGAATGAATCGTAGAAGGTGATGGCGTTCTATAGTTTATATCTACCCCTCTGGACAAAAGGCGTGAATATATGTATGTATGACTGAACGTTACCTAAGCTTGTAAGGAACATAATTTATGTATATTTGTAAAGCTTGGTTACCCTTACTTGGCACCCTTTTCTCAAGTGATTTAATGTGTTATATCAAGGTGTTGGCTATTAGTGAAGGTGTCTGAACGTAAATTAATGTATCACAATGACTAAGCTGATATTTCTTTACTATTTTCTAGGCAAGCGTGCTTCACCGTAGACCACATTATCGCTTAACATCAGGCGAGATAGTGGTCAAACGCGGGCCTACAGATTAAAAAAATATATCAAATATTTTTTTATAATACCTAACCTATAAAATGATCCCAATTAACCTTTAATTTTAGTGACAAAGCTGTCTGGTTCAGGCTGTTCATTAGGTCAGCCCATAAAAAAGGCTTTACTAATTTTGTAACACCTAAGTATGTTTAGGCACGAATATGATGCTAAAATTACCTCATTACCTCAAACATATGATGCCTACAGCATAGGCTAGGTCACCAGGTATTACACATTATGTAGATAGGCTAGGTCATCACTCTCCGGCGCACCTACATGTGTCCACACCCTTAGCAACACGACCAATTACTTATGGTTAGTACATTGACTTCGGAACAAATATGTAATAAAGCTTTATTACGAGCGTTTTAGCAGAAAACTGGCATGTGTATTTTAACATATTACATTTTAAACAATATTATATTCCAGGCCGGGTATTTACCTACTGTTAGTTAATGTTTCAGATTTTTTCTTTGTTGTTGTTGTCTCTTCTTAGCTTGGACGATATTCAATTACAGTAACAGGGATGTTTCCTGGGTAAAAAAATGATAATTCACTTTAGTCTGTCAGTGAGATTATCAAATAATATTGAACACGTACTTTTTGCTTTAGCAAATTAATAAAAAAATAAAAAGATACAGCGCATCAAAGTTCAGCAGTGGGGGCTTGTGACGTCACTATGTCAGTATAAAGTATACCAACGGCGTGACGTCACACGATATTTCTACGCATATCGTCGTAACTTTATGTTTACGTGTGAAAAGAAAACAAAAAAAATTAATCTTCCTGACGGACAAAGTACATTGTGTCACAAGAGACCAAAATAATGTATTGAGCGCGAGAGCGATTGTTTGAATCCAGAGCGAAGCGAAGGATTCTAGAGTAGAATCCCGAGGAAAGCGAGGGATTCAAAAGTAGAATCTTAAGCGTAGTGAGGGATTCAAAGTACTTCGCTCGAGTTTAAATAATTTTGGAACCGTGTGGCACATTCAGCTTATCATCCCCCTCTATGAGAAAACGCTTTCGCTATTTTGGAAGTTTATTGTAACTGTTTTGTTTATCATTCGATTATTCGTAATAACTTCAGACTCTGGTTGAATCAATCAATCTGGTTGATCATGTTTAATCAATGGTGACATGTCATCATTGAAGAAGATGGGCGCTGCGGCTACAAAGGTTGAATCGGTGGATTAACTGAGGAAGGCTGTAATTTAATACTTTTCTCTCGATTTGTTTGGTAGTAAATCGTTTATGCCAGTTTCTGCGTTTTATTTTACACTTTCTGGTGTAAATATTTCACTTTCATTGTTAGAACTCATCTTTTATTGCATTTGTGTGAATGAAATGGAAATTGTCACTAATATGTTGATAAAAAATTAACAAAAAAAAACACAACTATAAATCTAGCTGATGGCGCGATTGTATGTACTTCGCGTATCAAAAAAAGAAGCAAAAGTACGAGCAATGATTGAACTTTGAGCTGTTCCATATAGCATTATCGACACCGGACATCCCTGAAATCTAGAAAAATGCCATATTGAGCTGTAAAAACTGTACATAAAAAAGTTGCCCAAGGCAATTAAAATATTATCTTTCATTGGTAAGTAAATTTGTTCTTAAATTTTGTGTGAAAATGTGGCACGCTTATTGTTTTTCATACAGAGAGAGGGACTTGCGTTATCTAGTTAGATTAAAGTCTATGAAAAAAAACGTAAAGAAGTGCCAGCGCACTTTTTTTTAAATTTGGTTAACCAATGCCGCGTCGGCAGGCGCGCTTTTTTTATTACCGTCCAGGACTTTATCGAAGCGAATTGCATTCAAACTTTTTAATTAAATAATGTGCCAAAGTCAAAAGTCATTTCGTCACTGTTATTAAGTGCGCCGGCATTTTGCTCGCACTTATCGAGGAATCCTTTGCCTCTTTTCGAATAGATGGGATGAAAAACATTTTTTTTATTTTTTTTATCGATAAGATAAGCTCGCGTTTGACCACTATCTCGCCTGATGGTTAAGCGATGATGTGGTCGACGGTGAAGCATGCTTGTCTAGAAGTAATCTATACACTCTTGACTTGAAGACCCCAAGGGTGTAGCTATCAGGAAACAAAGACTCCGGCAGGGAATTTCATTCCTTAGCTGTGCGCACAATAAGAGTATTCGCAAAACGCTTTGTACGTATAGGTGGGATGTCCACCATGCACTGGTGGCGCATTGCCGTACGTCTTATTGTCCGATGATGGAAAGGGCTACGCGGAAACAAATTGTGCAATTCCATCGCACACTTCCCGAAATGTATCCAATAAAAGCCGACAGACTGGCCACTCGGCGTCTATGTTCAAGGCTCTTGGCCTGTTTGTCAATCGACTCAAGTGCATCAAGTTGATATTTGGCAGATCCGTCCCAGAGGTGAGAGCAGTACTCCATGCATGTCCGAACTTGCGCTTTATACAATTTGAGCAGCTGTTCAGGCGTGAAGTACCGTCTCACCTTTGCTAGGATCCCCGACTATTTTGCAGCCAACTGAGCCTTTTCCTCAATGAATGGACTAAAATTGAGGATCGATGAAATTTTCAGTTAACATCCCTATTTCAACAAATAGGTACATAAAATCACGTCAGTAGTTCAAAAAGGGGAAGACAGAAGCTGAGATAGAGACCCACATTTTTCCAGCCTTTAGTGATAATTTGCTGTTACTTTATTGCTTATATCTACCATCAGAAATGGATCCTCAACCTTTGTAATGCTGTCATCACTTGTCTAACGAGGCAATCTCTACCTTCACATAGCTACGCCAAAAGGCCCTAGACAAGTCAAATTCTATCATCGAAAGCGTGGCGATAGCGGATGTCAAAAAGCCAAAATTGTATGGGATTGACGAGCGATATCGAAAAACCACGTGATTAATCCCTTAAATTTTGACATTTCGACTATCGCCTACGATGACATCGAATGGCACTTGTCTAACGCCTTAGATCACTTTACATTTCGCTAGCACTCATGTCAATCGCTTACTCGTATAATACTCACAAAGGATCTTTGTGTCTCTGAATTGGCTGCAATACCCTGCGCAGTAGCTATATTTGTGTCAATGTTTAAGGTGAAGATAGCATTGTATAACTGCCTCTTTCACTCGCTTACTTTTGTCGCATCATCCTATCTCGCTTATTCTACGCAGTATACTCGACGAAAAACTGTTTCTTGCGCAATGGTTGGCAGAACCAACTTCAGAAACAGAACAATCAATTTTGACTATTATACTAACTCGTAATTTTGAACGCGTCGACGTTTATCTTTGTCTAGGTCCTCTAATTCGTTTTTTTTTTTATTAAGAATTGAATTGTGTACTTTATGTAGAACTAGCTCTTGCCAGCGGCTTCGCCCGCGTGAAATGTGTTTTATCATCCCAAGGGAATATTATACCGGGATAAAAAGTAGCATTTATGCTATTCCAAACTATAATCTATCTCTATGTCAAATTTAGTCCACACCCGTTCGGCCGTTCCTTCGTGATTGAGTAACAAACATACATCAATACACACATCCATCCAAACTTTCACAATTCTAATATTAGTAAGATGAATTACAATTATTATAAGTTTATTTGTAGCTAATTCAATTCAAATAGCCTTTATTTCTTTAACCTACGTTACAAAATCATTACATTATTATTAGATTTTATATTATTATAGTTTTTACATAATTTGTAGCTAATTGAAACTTGCAAATAGCAGAGGGCGTGCCTCTTAAACTTAGTACAGCGACGACAAAGTTTCCCTGACCGGAATTTGTGGACACAACAAGTTTCCTCGAGCACAGTTCCGAGTCACAGCAATGTATAGCACTTCGGTTAACTCTGCAAAAATTTGAATAAAATCAACCTGCCGATATTTGTGGGAAAAGGCGATCATTGATTTTGTGAATTTCTTAAACTTTGGTATCAATAGAAGATATATATCCTGCTTCCTCGATGTACAACCACCAAGATGTACCTACCTAATATTTATAGGATAGGCAGATTTTTAACTTTAATTTTAATATCCCTGACAGGTGTAAAATAGAGATCCCAAGCTTTAAAAATATATCTATGTTATGTTGTTAAAAATAACAAAAAATGCAACACTGTGTTCAAGCATTTTTTTTTAAAATCTAATATTTAAAAATGTTCAAATTGTGTACATAAAGTGAATAAAGGAAATATGTCACCTTTGTTGACCAAAAAAACCGCGAGTAGGTAACTATGAATAAATGATTTTCGTCTTCACTATTTCAGTCGAAAAACATCCATTCCCGGCATTATAAATACATTTCTCAACGCAATAACTAAGTTTATTAGAAGCTAAAAACTAATTTTCACTTTTGATTCCAGTTCGGCCAGATGAGGAGTTTCCAGAGCCAACCCTACGCATCATGGCGAGATCGACGGTGTACAATGTCGGCGAGACCAAAGCTATCTTTTGTAAAGGACAACATCTTGTAGAGGTTCGTACTAACTTTTTAACATAGGTCAATTCTCATAAGTAGATACTTAAAAAAATTCAAATTTAAGGCATTCCATATCGGGTAACATAAATCAAAGACTTGTCAAAATGTAGAGAAAATAAAGGCGAAGGCTGAGACTGCAATGCCAAAGTTCATTTTTAATGAACTTTGGCATTGCAGTCTCAGCCGTCAAGTTTCCATTGTCACTTTGTTGACAATAGCCAAATCTTCTTATCCCACAGCATATGCAAGCAGCTTAACTGACTGTGTTTCGGTTATCTAGCTGTGCCTAATTGCCTGCACAAGCGACATCTCAGCTTTGTCTCTGTGATGTCAACTCATTTGAATGCCTCTGTAACTATTGTGGATGTCTTCAGTAGCGTGATGAGCCTCTTGCTCGTTCGCCGCGTATTCTAAACAAATACGTTTGTTTATATCTTTGTAAAATGTAATCTCTGAAAGTACTGAATCGAACTAGAAAATTATTTGTTCATCTCTCTCTGAACTCTCGGGTCACTAGAGGGTCGATGACTTGGTTAAGGTTGAGAGGCGCACGGGATCGGTCTATGTGGCGACACTTGAGTGGCCTTTCTGCTGAAATGATAATGATCGCTAAGTGTCCTAGGCTATTTTTATGCCAGAGCGATGTACAGTTCCTGTGAGATAGGCCACGAAAGCAAATCCGTGGGAAGAAGCTAGTAACAAATATATTATTCAAAGCATTAGCAAGTCCTTTTGTCTTACGTTTTCACTTTCATTTGCATAAAAACCATTAATAAAACTCAATAAAATATCTTCCAGCCTATTCAATGGTACTCCCCCTCGGGTAAGTTAGTCGAGGAGCGATCTACCAAGAATAGCCGGGTGTTCGTCGAGCGCAAGACTGAGGATAATGGCGTCCTGGTGCCCCTCATCATCCATCGGATCAAGATCAGCGATGGAGGCAACTGGACCTGCAAGGCTGGCAATCTTAGTGAGACCAAGGAGTTTATTGTTGGAGGTAGGTCTTGTGAAATGTTTTGTATTCAGGAAACAAGATGCGGATATAGTATAAATATAGCATATTAGCATAGTATAACCAGACTATAATATTCTGGTTGATGGCACACAAGCCTCCTCTCTGTCAAAGGAAATGGACTGTTACAGGTACACCAAGTGGGCCCTGTTAGGATTGATAGATGAGACATGTCTTGGCACTTTTAGTTCTATAACATCTTGGTGTCTGCATGATGATTTTCTTCACCTGTTGCAGATATAAACAAAACACATTTAAACTTTAATGTCAAAAATTATGAATACAACCAAACTGACTTAGGTAGGGCGTTGGTGTATATTACAATACCACAAAAGCGGGTGTTTGGTTGCCCGAGTATGACTCGCACTGTCCTCCGTACTAGTAGAATCCGTACAATCGTTGCCTGTGTCACGCTTTTTATTATTTTTTAAGTTACTAATCAAAGTCATTCCTTACTAAGCAGTTTTAAAAACTTACTAAAGAAGAACTACCAAGTAAAGAACTTCACGTTTTATTTTTCACAGATAATAAGAAAGCCTACTATCTTGTATAACACAATGAGAAATTGATTATTTTCCTCAATCTCTCTTCAGCAAAGAAGAAAATATATGATTTGTTTATACACGTTCAACTTGAGGAAGAAACACATAATCAAAAAAATAGCAGGCTTATTTGCACTTTCCGGAATTGTTCCTTATTAAACGTAAATATTTAATTTGCAGAAAAAGTTAACATCACTGACAGGAATGTTACCCTGGAGGGTGAAGAAGGAAAGTCTGTCAAGTTGTCTTGCGAAGCCAACGGCTACCCTCCCCCAGTCGTCGTGTGGTACAAGGATAAGCAGCAGATTAGGGGTAAGTTCACTTGAGATAAGATTGTAGGTTATAAATGTCGGTCGTAACCAATGGCATTGTATTTTTTAAGGGGTTGGGTCCCCTTGGATCCCTTTAAGGACAAAAAATAGATGAATGAGACATAATTCATTCGCTGATGTTATTACAGCTCTATTTAATAACAATTTATTGCGTATTTATGAATTAAGATTCCTTATTTTTTTTATCAAATTGTTTTTTTTTTTTATCCTTTTGGTTTGTCAGTTTTTGTTTTATATATATACTTATACAAATATATCAAAATGCCATATTTATTGATCGGATAAAAGCTAACAGACTATTGAAAATTCATCCCCTAAAAGGCTGGCACAAATTGAAAACCTCAGTGTATATCTTTAATTTTAACTATTTTTAATTTAATATTTTTCCAGATAAGGACGAGCCCAAGAAGTACTCAATCAAGCCAGACAACACTCTAGAGATTAAGAAGCTGAACCACGCCGACGTTGGCCTTTACGTGTGCAAAGTGAGACAAAAGGCCCTGTCTCACTACACTGAGAAGACTGTCCATCTTTCTGTGCAACGTAAGTACTCTCACAGAATGCATACTGCTGGTTTTATCAATTGACTAGCTTCTGCCAGCGGATTCGCCTGCGTTAATGTTGAAAATTAACCCAAGGAAACATATTCCTGGGGTAAAAATATTATTTATATAAATATAGATATATTATTAGTATCCTTTGTGCTATTCCTGACCATAATCTATCCCTGTGCCAAATTTCATCAAGATCCGTCCAGCTGTTTGAACGGGAAGAAGTAACAAACACACTCACTAACTTTCGCCTTCACATTATTAGTGTAATCATAGCCTTGGTAATATCTACATTTTTTTCTGTATCCTTGGTGCGATTATAAACACAAATCTCGAAACTGTACTCAAATTTGCAGGGTGACTGGTAATTCGGTGCAATCTTTTCCAAATAGGGTTTTCGAGATATGAGATCCCAAGTCATCGTGGTCAAAATCATTGCAAATCAACCCTAGCACTACCCTTTTCCAAGAATGCACAGATTAACCGGTCACCGTCGTAAATGTGGATCATAGATATATTTGTTCTAGTTTCGAAACCAAACCCTTGAAAATATACAGCGCGGTAGCGTAGAAACCAATCGCTCGGCCACTGCGCCAACCATGCCGTCAAAGTATGCACTTCAATATCCTGAAATGATTGATTAATTGATAAAGTGCTGCGGAAAAATATTGTGCTGTTGACTGCGGATTTCATTTCCGAAGTTTGCTGTGTAAATCTTTGCACTTTAATAAATAAAATGGTTGTACGGTGTTCAATTCAAAACTTTATGCTTTTCATTCGTATGTTTCGCAAGGAATCCGCAAGCAACGACCATTAACCTAACTTTGAAGTATAATCCTAATTAATAACAAGCATAGTTCTGTTCTTCTGTGATATACACAGATTTTACGAATGCCAACTTCGATCCCATTTTAAATGTATACAATTGTATTGTTACTTAGAATAATTGTTATTATGAAATATTATTGTTTCAGATAAACCAATTTTGTACAACAGCGATACTCAAATGATTTACACAAACCAAAAATACAAGACTGAAGAAGTGTACGCTATTTTAAATGACACGTAAGTTATTATTATAGCCTTTTCATCATCATCACAACAAGTTTACATATTTAAAAAAAATGTTTTGCGTTTCAATCGGAAAAAAATTACAACTAATCTTTGATTGCATAAAAAACCTACTTTATCCAATCCATTTCTACGAATTTTTAATAACTTTCGTTAAACATTAATTATGTAACCTGTCCATGTTTCTCATTTATTAAAGAGACTGTACCTACCGATCCGTAAACACTACGCTTCAACAATTTAAAACTAATAATGAAATTTAACATTAAGGCTATAAATATAGAAGTGTATCTTTTATAAAATTTATAATATTCATTTAAAAGCAGTAAATTTTGTCTTCCAAGAAACAATAAAATAGTGATTCTAGTACCGTAAAAGAATAATATAGATCCCTTTTTCCCTTGTTTTCAGTAAGAACGTGACTTGCAGCGCTATCGCGAACCCACCACCTACCTACAGATGGTTCAGGAGAATTAACGGCTTCGATGACGACCCAATTACGGATCCAGACACGGTTAGCATACTTTATAAGCTTCAAGATCTCTTCTACTTCCTTTGTTTATCAATATTATTAAGATAAACCCATTACAATGTTATATAATATGTAGACTAAAATTCTACATAATATATTATATATCAAACGAAGGATTCATATAAAAACCTAGATGAGGATGAGAATCTGACTTTGAATGAGAAATAGACTAAAGAGGTTCACTTGTAGCAGCCCCGAATCCTGGACTTATTCATGAAAACGAAGATTGATGTAAACACAAAGTAACTGCAAGCTGAGTAAAGTTTTGCACTGCGGTTAGTGGTCAGTCGAGAACTTGTGTGTACGAACCCTGCAATGTTATTTATTATGTTTACAGCGATAAGCATAATTATTTATAATAGATTAGGTGAAAAAATAAGCAGAACTACTTTTTAACCGACTTCAAAAAGCGAGCAGGTTCTCAAGTCGACTGTATTTTTTTACTTGCTTTTATTTAACTTGCCTTGTCACATTTTAATTTTTTTTATTTTCTATGGGTTCGCGCTTGACCACTATCTCACCTGATGGGAAGCGATGATGTGGTCGACGGTGAAGCACGCTTGCCTAGAAGTAACCTACTTATTAGTTAAATCGTTAGTAGGTTTATGTGGGCCAATGCAGTCGACGTCCTTTGGTTCTATGAAAAATATAACAAGTCCTTCTAAAATTAAATCCTCTTTTGAGTTCAAATTATTGACTGACTATTCCTTTATAAAGGTTGTTACCTCTGAAGATGGAACTAACTCCGTGCTTATCTTGAGGATTCGTGATGAAAGCTATTATGGTGAATACCGTTGCTCTGCCAGCAACTCAAAGGGTTCGGAGTCCATCATCTTCCACGTCAACGCTGGCTCCAAGCCCGAACCCCCTGATTTCGTAAGTATTAAATTAATTAAGAGTGTGAATACTTTGTTCTTGTCACAATAACAAAACAAAATACTGTGCTTAAACAAATAATTTTTAGATGTGTACCAAGTGTCCAACGTTTGCTATTTAAGTAATTAACGGTCATGTTAAAATATAGGACAGGTGAGAACAATTTGGTCATCATTTCCATTCATAAATCATTCATAAACTAAAATAAGATAAAAATTTAACTAAAACAAACAATTTGGTCATCGCTTCCATTCATAGATTAAGTTAAAATAAAAATTAAATTAAAACACAGTTATATATACAGTTTCGCGCGCTCGTTTTCGTCCTAAATCAACATCCATTTCGATACACATTTGCAAAAGTGTTAATTTGTACGCGAACTAGCTTCTTACTGCTCATCACAGCATCCTTTTGCACGTGTTGTCAGATGCGATAGCATGCATTTTAACCTCGCGCACAAAATAGTTCGTCCCGTCGACTAGGAGAACCTTAAAGGCAGAAATTCATTTCTGCTCTATAGGTACACGGCCATTGCTTGCTTCTGCTTATTGTACATTGGGTAAAATAATATTTCTGTTTACCAACAGTTTCAAGATTACCTAAGTGGTTGCTGAAAGGGCTTGAGAGAATAAATCATGCTTAGTGTAAACTTTCTACATGATGGCCAAGCTTGACTAAAAAAGGGTTGCCTTTTGACAGAAATACATTTATTTCCATGTGTTACAGGTTAGCCTGGCTGGCGCCAATACCACTGATCTGACTTTCAACGTGACTTGTACATCTTGCATCTTCGCTACTGGTGATGAGGTTTCGCCGGACCCCAAGAATTTGACAGTTATCGGTAAGAGCTTTATATCACTTTAAAATTCAGTTTCAAGATATTTTATTAATAATGATATTAGTGACTATAGTTTTGTGTCGTCTTTATTAACTAGGTTTCGTTACATTTCAGGATACACTTTTCAACTAGCTCCTGCTAAAGAGGGCTACCCAGCGGACTGGGATGGAGCACCTGAATTCCGTACTGACGTCGAAGAAGCCAGCAGTAAGTTCTCTTTTAATTTTATTACATGAAACGAAATTAATCGTTCGTTCGTTTCGTTTGATGATCGATCCTTTCATTAATGATATTTATAAAAGTCCATCGTGTCCTGGTAAATCACCCCTTCTACTTCACGGTATTAGTTTAATGTGTATTCCATGGCATAAGGAATTGAAAGTAAAAGTGTTATAAGCTTATTTGTTTAACATTGTGTTACTGAGTGCTAGAAAATTGCTTGGTTCCTTTGATTTATGCCACGTGAGAGATGCTGCAAGTTTTTTTTTATCTTGTACCTATACATAATGAGGTTTAACTAATAACACGTCTCCCTCTTTCAGACACCCTCTTCACAGTGGGACCTCTCTCAAACAGCACGGTGTACCACGTACGTGTTCGCACGCGCAATGCCGCAGGCAACTCCGAGTGGATGGAGACAGCTGACGCAAAAACAACTGACGATGCGATCAGGCTCGCCGCCAGCCTCGCGCTTGTCTTCGTCGCCATCTTTGTTCACCTTTACTAATAACACCAGCCTTTGATTGACGTGGGGATATTTTCATTTTGGGATATATATGTATAAAGAAATATGTGGTGGTTTTGAAGTTTTAGTTACGGATGACAGCCGACAGTACAGACAATGTTGTGTTTAAAGTTAAGTGCGGATGGTTTAGTATTAATGTTACTTTTTATAAGTCAAGAAATATATTTACTATGTGTTAAAAATGTATTAATTTGATGTATCGTTGAGCGAAAGATTTGATCTGATTTTTATAAACTCCTTAGCAATTGATGCCAAATATTAAGCCAAATCGTTAAAATGTTCTTTTAGTGTTAATTTAAGAAACATTTTATCCCCATGACATTCCAAAGTAAATGTAGATAGATAATATTTAATTTAAACCAAATAATTGTCTATTATTGAAGTTTTAAATAATTAAGTGTTCAATTCTCTTACCAATATATAAAAAGCCTGAGGTTATACTTTCTAATAGATAACAGGTTTTTATTATCTGCATGTATGTACATGAAAGGCAACGACAAGAAAAGGTTCTTGCTTATTTTCATTTGCAAGTAAAAATGCGCATGACAGAACTTGTATATTATATATAGCTGTGATTTGCTTAGGAACGCGTTAAATAAAGAAAATTCTACTGGACTAGACTGCTGAAAAATGCATTCGAAAAATCAAAGACGGTATTTTAGAAAACGTTAAACGTTTCCTAATTAAGATTTCTGAAATATTATTTTTCTCTTATCTTTAAAAGTGCGATTTCGATACAGATAATTTTATTGTTTGTACATATTACAACAATTTTGAATCCAAAATTTTTGACAAAAATGCAGTAAGATCACCAATTTTTGCAGCTTGGTTTTCACTTGTAAATACGTATACTTATAAAATTATTGAGCTCTGCATAAAGTAATGTAGTTTTTAAGTTATCGCATATATATGTAAAAGGATTAAAGGCGTACTTTTGGAGCTTAAATTATAACTGAAATTAAATCTTTAATAACATCTCAACCTACGTTTTTTCACAGAGTAACTCTTGTAACACAAGAGATGTCCATTGTTGTAGTAACGATATAGTAGGTTTGAAACCCTATTGGGTGTTACCAGAGCCTACCCATTTACTAAAAGCAAGAAAATGGAGCGAAAACCGTTGCCTCAGATCTCACTATTCGCTTGTTCAGTGTACGAGAGAAAGAAAATGCAAATAAAGGAAAAATTAATAAGGCTTCTGTATTTCTTTCAATGCTTTTAGTAAATGCGTTATGTTGAATTAACTCCAAAAGTACCCTCATAGGTATGTGTAGCTGGAACTGATACATGCACTACGTACGAGTAGATAAATACTGTTAAGTATATCTTAAGTTATCGTCGTTGTTAGAGTAAGTTTAATTTTAAATGTTGAAGAAATCGAATCCTTAACATTATAAACTATGACAATATTTATGCAGGTACTATTTATTCGAAATTAATTGACGATTTCCTTTAGTTTTACATTCCAAGTTACTAATACCTACTTAAACCAAAATCGGTCAATTTTAATTGCGTAAGCACAGTTTTACCATATTCTTGCAGGAAGACTGATTATTCTATTGTATATTTGTTTTCCTTTGTATCGCTTTTTTAGGTAAAAAATAGATAGATTTACCTTAATATGAGCTAAAAATTAACGATTTAAACGGTCAATCTTTGAGATTGATTGTACAAAAATGTCATCATTGGCAACCCTTCTTGGCATTTTTATTGCTCTAAACACGTTAAGAATTATTATGTACCTTTAAATATGAATTGCAAAGTTAGCTTAAGAAGCTTGGTATCACTAAAAATTAAGGGCTTGTATGAGCCAATACAAAACGTGCTTCATATATTCACTATCGTGAAACATTGAACAATCTTACATAAAATTTATAAGTAGTTGAACGAAAATCATTGTTTTATAAAATGTTTATTGCCGTTTGTAATAATTGTACACGACTCTGGTAATTTCTACGGTGTACATACATAATATTGTCGGCTAATGAGTTTCATATACACTAATTGTTATGTTAATTACACTGGTGTTTCTGCCTCTAATAAAATGGTTTATAAACATTTCATTGATTTATTTTTTTATCTCAAATAAAACACCTTTATGGGCATTATTATTTATTTGCCATGAAACCAGTTCTCGTGAAATATTGGACAGATTGTACAAAATAAAGATAGAATTGTACGCTATTACATTTAATAAATTACTCTTAAATAAGTATTTACAGTTAAAATACTTTATTAGAATCAAATCAACAATAGATAAAATACATACTAAATACATTCAAATATTATTTAAACAAAAGAAAACCTACTTAACCATTCTCATAGCGAACATGCAAACGAAAGACACGACAAAAATGCCACCAAAGAAGAAAATGCCATAGAAGGTGGCATCAGTCATAGACTCCTCATTGTCAGACACTTCAGGCTCAGCATCAGGGTCTTCCGTAGCGGTGGTCTCTTCATCTTCAGATCCCGTGGAAACCTTCAGCGGAGCTGACCAGATTGATTCTCCCACTTCGTTTGTAGCTCGAACCCTGACCCAATAATTTTTTTCTGGTTCTAATTCATCTAATTCGATTATCATACCTGAAAGGAGTAAAAAATAACGTGACTTCAAGAAAAATCAACAAACGCCTCAAAAATCAAAGTACTGGGTACAATCGTCTGCTTCGTTAGTTCTCTGTATCATTGTTCCCATTAATCGATCATATTACAAAATTCCATCTGCTAAGAATGTTGATCTAGGTACTGTAACAGTGGCTCATTTATCTTTCAATCCTGCCTGCTTACCGTTAATTTCTGGATCAATAGTTTGCACTTCATCAAACAGAATTTCAGACTGTTTACTTTTCTTCCACGTGTTTGGATTTTCGACATTAAATTTTCTGCTACCATCAGTTATATATTGAACATTGAACGCTGGAAAAATGAGAACCTGTGTTAGTTGGTTTTATTGATACTAGATCGTGAAGCAGATAAATATTAATAAAGGAAAAAAATCTTGGACTCTTTTTGGATGATAGTACTATGTGAGATAATGATATAACTTTAAGACTATGATATGAATTTGAGAGTAGGGATCAAAGAAACGGCGGACTGTTTGAAAGATGATATGTGTGAGCCGAAGGTGGCCGCTACGAGCTATAAACGAGACAGTTTATGAGGATGGATGAATGGATGGACGGATATTTGTTACTCTTTCACGAAAAAACTACTGAACGGATAGGGAATTTGGCACAGAGAAAGATCAAAGACTGGAATAGCACATGTGCCCTTTGGATTATTTATGACTTTAACCCGGGCGAAGCCGCTGGCAGAAGCTAGTAACAACTAGTAGAGAAGTATAAAAGGAGAAGACATATTGCACTTTGCCTTTACCCCAAATTAATTGAGATAAGGGCAAAAAATTGATGATTATTTCAATAATCAATACAATTTTTACAGTCTAATTGAACGGGGTTTTCATTAAATTTGTGAATAGTCATACTTAAACTTACCACTAATTGGGAATTGTATATCTTCATCCCAAGATATATTCAAAAATACTGAATTTGAAGTGATGTTATATAAGGATACCTGAAAAATCAGAAGAACATGTTGGTTAATCTCCATATATAATTGATGCATAACTAGAAAGCCGTTGTAATTCAAAATAATAAATAAATCCCTTTTTGTGTCCCATTTGTTTTCTTATGTGTGTTAAAAAATATTCAGGCGCCTGTTATAACTGTAAGAGCAAATCATAAACTGGAAACAATTGGCTAAGAGCCTTTTCAAATGCTCCGGTCTCTGGGTAGTCGTTGTCATATTATCTCTCTGATACCTACTTACGACAAAAATGTTTTTCCTAATTATTCTATCTGTACATTATATGAAAATAAGTTCAATCCAACTAACCTCATCAGGCTTCTTCGGTTTCTCTATCTTCATTAAAGTAAAATACTTGTCAGAATCACCATGTTCGTTGCTTGCCTGGCACTTGAATCTTTGCCAAAAGGTAGACTGGTTAGCTACAACTGTCAGAACAGCCTTGGAATCATCACCGATCAGTTTTATCTGTTTTTTGTCGAACTCGAACATGATATCGTCTCTTAGTTCTTTGAAAAATCTGTAAGTGGGTGCTGGGTAACCGTCTGCAGAACATACTATGTCGACTCTGAAAATGAAGACCCACAGTAAATAATTAATTATATAAAAAAATAAGTGACGCCTCAATTTATGCAGTGATCTTGGAAGAGACCGTCCAAAAAACAAGGTTTAAGTTGAGTTTCTGAATCCAAAATGATATCGCAAAATTAATTTGATAAATTGTGAAATGTGCGTTAGATGTCGTGACTGGTTTTTTTAGTTTGTGATCCTCAAAAATCTCTTTGCAGAAACCGTAGTTTAAGTAATTTTCTATTTTTATTTCAATGGGTTTGTAATCAAAACCGTCGTCGAGCTATAACAGGTAGCACTCATAAGTTCTTCGGCACGAGGTAGTGCAAACACTCAGTCAACACCATGTTGACAATACTCTTCATTATTATATCTATTAGGTCTAAGTACAAGTAAGACTTCAAAAAAATGAGGTAATCAATTCGACTATGTACATAATGTTTGAATTGCACAATTTTCACATATTTTACTCTGTATAAGCTTCTAAACACGTGTGCCAATTTCATAAGTGTATGAATGTTTGTTTGTTTTAACAAGAGGTATCAAAGACTGCCGAAGCGAACGTTATTTTTGCTTTTTAGTGTTTTGCTTTTTTAAATAATTTTATAGATTTTATAATAGGCTTAGAAAACTTCCATAACATTTTAAATGATTTAGTTACGATTCACTTGATGTGACAGTGATACTTAACAAATATTAATAATTTGTTGTTTAATGCCTTTTTACGATAAGTTAATATTCCTGTCCAAGTAATTCAACAGTTATAATAGTTAAAAGCTAGTTATTTGCTACAAATATTAGATAACTACTTTTAGAAATTCTTTTATAATTTTAGAAACTAAGATGGAATGGTTTTCTATATACATAATTATAAGCTTGTAACAGGCATCAGTTAGCTTAATTAATTGGCTATGCAGTCAACGTAGGCAATTAATTAAGCTAACTAAACTCTGATTTTTAAATTCGTAGACTAATCGTAGTGATCGAAAGTTGATCGAAAATCGAAGTAGATCGAAATTGAATCCAATTTCACGGCAAAACAATTACATTTTGTTAAGAAACTAGCGGCCCTTATTTAGTTTCTACTCATTTATGTCAGACTTAATTTTATCGATCGCTTTTATTTTATTGTCGACTTCATATTTGACACAATAAAAGTTTATGTACTACGTGTATGAATACTGTTATATCTAAATATAATACGTTTATATTCAATTAGTAAAATTAAATTGATGAATCATGTCACATCGATTCGATTAATCAAGTATGATTGAGCCTTACCTACAACACTATGCTCCGTGCTAGAAACATTAAAAAAAAAATAAGGCCATTGGTAGCTGTCAGTTTAGTCTACGAAATTAAAAATCACAGTATAGGTATGAACTATGGTTAGTATGAAAAGTTGACTGAACCAGACTAGATAAAAGTCAAAGTAACAATCTACAAGCGATAACGAATTTCGAAAATTCAAAACTGTATGAGATAGACAAGCGCTACCGAAATTTTACGTCCCAAACAAATGCCAACATTATTATTTTAAAAATCGCTATAGCCAATTGAATGTCACTCTGTCTACACCCCAAGTAAGGCGAAGAGAGGATGTCCAGAACTTGACTATGTTAGACATTTTTATTAAAATGCGGTTACTGTACTCACTCTTGATTAACGTTGGCAAAGACTAGCTTAGTTTTATTGCCTTCTTCAAATATAGGAGCATCTGAAAGACAATGACCATGCTATATTTTTTGTCACCACGAAAGACATGCATAAAAAAACATGCAAAGAAAGCTTAAAGGAAGTAAGTAACTAATATACCCAATTCAGTAGACAATTACCATATTTTAAGTACGGGTTGGGCAAATCGGATCTAATAACCAAGTTGTCCACACGTACGAAAAATACAAAAAGCATTGTGAGGAAACCGGCATATCCTAGAACCAAACATTAGAAGATATGTGACCTCCAAAAACCCGCACTGGGCCCGCGTGGTGCATTATTACCATTCCCTATTCACAGAAAAATACGCGCTTGGACGTAGAGATGCCAACAAACAGCACTCGTTTAATACCAAATGTAATTACCTATACACTTGATACTGGATATAATAAAGAAAACTTCATAGTTCTAAATACTTACAATTAACATTCAGAGTGATATTAAACGAGGAGGTGTGGCTACAATTTTCGGCCTCAGGGCTCTCTTGGATGCTCAGGCAGGAGTAAACACCACTGTCTTCTGGTTCCAGTGATGTGATGGTCAGCAGACCTTCGAATCCTTGAATGTTGTACTTCGTCATCACTCTGTATTTTCCAGAGTTGTCGTCATCTAGAAAAAAATATTTATAGCTGTAGAACTTGTCCTAACTTTCTTCTAACCGTTTTCAATAAAG
Organism: Orthosia gracilis; assembly: GCA_947562075.1. Classification (NCBI taxonomy): domain Eukaryota; kingdom Metazoa; phylum Arthropoda; class Insecta; order Lepidoptera; family Noctuidae; genus Orthosia; species Orthosia gracilis. The sequence continues at coordinate 36,066,818 of OX387266.1, forward strand.
TAAAGAAAATAAATCACTTCTGCATGTCATGTATGTACATAAAGTGATTAATACGGCATTATTCATAAGGACCAGACGATTTAAAAAATGCCCAATATGAGTAGGCAATATGTTAAAACTATTGAAATAATTAAAGCCCAGTCAGGCTTTTTGAATAATGCCCATCACTTATTTGGCAGGGTAATAATATGAGATTTATTAAATTATTTTAATGTAAACAATTATTTTAATATAGAATCAGTGTGGAAGGTTAGTTGCCTACCTGCTATTTAACCGACTTCAAAAGGAGGAGGTTATCAATTCGTCGGAATCTTTTTTTATTTTTTTTTTAGTAACAAAGTCTGTAGGGTCTTAAGGAACCTAACCTATCCCTGACGGGGTGCTCTAAGCTGCCAAGTTCTCTTCGCTAGCCCTTGGACTAATTCGCTGAATATAGCGGCACCGCATACAAATTTTATTTATGTGAAAATAAGTTTTTCGCAGATATTTCTTGCTCACCGAATTTTTGAAATAAATAACTCAATCTAATGTACCATAACTATCAAATTGCACACTAGCAATATTCATAATGAACAGACAATGGCTTTGCCCGATTTAACTTGACTTTGACAGCTTTGGTTTCAACAAGATGATACAACATGCTACACAGCGCGCGACACCATTTGTTTATTGCGGGCAACATTTAATGAGCGCATAATTTCGCGTAATGGACCTGTGAAGTGGCCTCCACAATCATGTGATCTCACACCTATTGATTTCTTTCTATGAGGTTATGTGTAGTCACAAGTCTATGTAGCTAAACCACAGATATTCGATCGCTTGGAAGTCAACATGGTCAAAGGTTGGGGATCCTTGCAAAGGTGAGAAGGTATTTTACGCCGGAACAGCTCCTCAATTTATATCAAGCGCAAGTTCGATCATGTATGGCGTACTGTTCACATCTCTGGGACGGATCTGCCAAATACCAGCTTGATGCACTAGAGTCGATCGAAAAGCGGGCCAAGAGGCTCATCGGCAATGAGGCGCTGGTCAAGCCAAAGCTCCAGAGTCTTGAACATCGTCGCCGAGTTGCCAGTTTGTTTGTTTTTTTATCGGTTTCATTTCGGGGAGTATGCGATAGGATTGGACGATCTAATTCCTCCTAGCCCGTTTCATCATCGGACTACCAGACGTAGGAAAATACGCCATCGATACATGGTGGACATCCCACCCACACCCACAAAAAGTTTTGGGAACACTTTTATTTTGCGTACAGCTAAGAAATAGAATTCTCTACCGGAGTCTGTGTTTCCCGACAGCTACAATCTTTTAAGTCAAGTTCTTTTAAGTCGCCTTTAAGTCAAGAATGAATAGGTTATTTCTAGACAAGCGTGTTTCACCGTCGACCACATCATCGCTTACCACCAGGTGAGATCGAAGCGCGAGCCTATTGATAGAATATTTAAAAAAAAATTGCCGATAAAGTTGTCGAAAATGGAACTTTCCGATTATCCGAAATCATATTTAAGAACTAATGGCATAAGAATATCTTTTAAACAAAGCCAATACCATGCCAATTTAATGTATTTTTATGTGTTTAATTTCATTTTAATAAAGAAACCTCTAAAAAAACACCCTTTACATAGTGCCTTGATTAACCACTTGTTCCATGACATATAACTGTTAACTATTATTGGGTTTGTCATTTAGACAAACCCAATAATTTTCTAAATTCAATTTACACACAATTTTCACACTAAAATGCACACGATTTTCTAAATTCAATTTGCTTTATCCTCTAGGGGATAATAAGGCTTTTGCACTCAGATATCGATCAGCAAAAATACTCTTTTCAAGATGGGGAATGAAAATAAAATTGCTATTCTGGACGTATCGAAATCTCATATAACATTTTAAGTATTTTCCTAGTTCACTGCACTTATTTAGGTACCAAGTCATAGTATTAGGTAAATTTGTATCGGTAAATAAAATAACATTTAAAATGAGTCATTTGATTCCTAATATAATATGCTTAGAACGAATTGTTAAAACAAAAATATGTGTGATTTTTACAATGACGTGAAATTTTCGAAAAAAAACTATTTATTTGGTTTGCAGCTACTTATGAAATATTTTGATAAACTTTACTAGAGATAATTCGCAAAGCTCGCATATAGGCGTGAGTTAACCCAAAGTTGGTATACTGCGTATTTTTGTTAAGCTTAATTTCCCATAAAATCTGTTCGGAACCAAACGTTTAGTTCCTCTTTTTGTTATTTTTTTGCAACACCTTGTCAACTCGCTGTCATCAAGATTTGATAGTTTTGGTTGAGTTGACAGTTAACACTAGGCTGCAAAAATGTGATTTGGCATGGCTAAACGTAATACGGTGGTTTTGCTTTGATTTTATTATAATTGTTGAATAATCTACCCATCGTTATTGGGAATTACGTTCGCCATTCGCGATTGGTATTGTGCTCCGCAAATGCAGTTGTATTTGTGCATATTTCGCGCGCAGCGAGGTATTTTTTGTCGGGAACGTGTCTAGGAGTCTGGGCAAGGAATCCTGTCCAGTCCACGTCGGTTTTCCTTTATTATTATATATATTTTCCACATATAACCCTCGACCGGCCACGAGATTGAACGAGCCAAGAGTCTAACACGAGGACAAGGGTAAGTTGCACAATTGTACCACATTCCACCTGGTTGACGGCAACCAGCATCTCAAAGAGAAAATCCTAGCAGCCGTTGCCGCGTATCGCGGTTTCGCGGGTATAAACCTGATAGATCCAAGAGTCGCAACATTGCTATGGGCCCCAGTGTTCGGCTGTTGGCTGTGGTCTGCGGGCCTGTACTGAACAAAATCAGTCAGTAATAAGAATATTTGAATAGTTGAGACTATTTATTTGTATTAATCGTCACAACAGAAAACCAAATGAGTCTTTGTTTTCCTTTTTAATTGCATAACCATATCCGGGTAACCTAAGACATGTTAGTATATTGTATTGTTATTGATAGACATAAAATAAATATCGTACTCAACTAAAGGCACTATAATAAATCAGTATTATGAGTCCGTGACTAAGCATTCATTAAAGGCTTTATTTAAACCCAGATGCATCATCATATTTCAATGCATTCATCTACAAAAACATTAACGACTTACGATTAAAAGTAAGTATTATGGACTAAAAACTTTTCTTATTTAGTTTTCTATGAAGAGGCAACTCCACGGATGTTTTGCTTATTAATCTGCACATTGTATGATTTTCTTGTAGAGAAGCCTATTTTTTCTAAAACTTGCTTGTAATATTTGCGTTGTTATTTCATTAAAATACATATTTATTATATAAGGTAAATAAACTTTACCAAGGTTGAGTTTAGAACACCCCGCAAAATGACAACATAGTTTGGTTATGTTGTCATTATTATTCATATGTAAAAAATACCTTCCTTTGTCTTTTTGCCCAGGAATATACAAAAACAAATGATTAAGAAATACCAATGATGTATTTATATATCTACCTATAATGAGTAATTTATTAACGTGACTATGCACTAGTAGGTAACACGCATATGCACTAATATTTTTAGTATGGAACTTGAAGATTACCACAATATTTTCAATCAAAACGTACAAGTACCTACCTGGAGCTGTATTGACTCATGGCAGTTTTTATTCCGTAAAACAAGATATTTGTATCTTAAAAATGTGTATTTTAATAGGATGCAGCGGAAGATAAGCCATAGCGGAGATAACGTGACGGGGGACCGGACGGTATGGAAGAAGAAAACGTATTGCGCCGACCTCAAGTAGGTAATATGGGACAAGGGCAGGAAGATGATGATGATCCTTATAAGAAAAGGGAATAAGTGATAGCCTGGTGGTGTACTGGATGGAATGGAAAAGGAAGCTTGTTGCGCTTACCCGAAGAAACAGGGAAAAAAGGCGGGAATATTAAGATTCTTAGAAAAGTGTAAGAGGCCAATGTCCAATTTTAAATACTGTACAACAGAAGAACTCCACTACATGAAAGTTCAAAAACAAATATACTGTACCGCTAATAGTTTCTCCATTCCTGATCCATGAAATCCGGGGTTCTGGCTCTCCTTTAGCTTGACAAGACAAAGTTATAGACCTGCCCAAGTCTGCGAGCACCTCCACTGGAGTGTCTGCGAAGTCCGATGGTTCTATGGACAATGATAAAATGTTAAACTCACAGAAACTCAGATGATAACAATAAGGAACACAAAAAAAAACAACAATCGCAAAGATCGTCACTTGAGAATGGCTCAACAAATCGATTCTCAAGTGATGATTTTTGCAATTTAACATGTGGCAATTGTATTTTATTCATAGATAAATAAATAGAAATGTTGAAGGCCGATTTTTAATTAGTTACGCCTCAACGGCTGAACAGACTTGGATAAAATTTGGAACCCAGGTAGACTATGATGAAGTGTATTCCCCAGAGGAGGGTCCGATGGCGGACAGCCGCGGCCGGTCTGCGTATAAGTGCTTATGCGTGCCCGTTTGCCCGCCATAACCGATACAGGAGGATACCGTGAAGTTTTAGTGGGGAGTCCCACATAACAGCACTATATCCCCGTGGTACAGGTCCCGTCACGTAAAACGAACGCTGGCCTTGAACCTGCGTACTCAGTGATTTATCGATCTAAGTGGTGGTATCAAGGGGGCGCGACGATGGAATGCTCTGCCAGTATTTCTGTGCACGCACGCTATTTATTCCTAGGCATCCCTAAACCGGGTAAACCCAAATCGGAGCCAACCAGTTATCGGCCCATCAGCTTAGTGAATTCGCTCGGAAAAGTCTATGAACGACTTATTTATAAGCGGCTCAAGGACTTTGTCGAGCGAAAAAGCCTAATTCCTGACGAGCAATTCGGCTTTCGGGCCAAACATTCCTGCGTCCAACAGGTTCACCGAATCGTCGAACACACCAGTGCTGGGTTCCAGCGTGGTAATTTGACGGGTGCTCTGTTCTTCGACATAGCGAAAGCGTTCGACAAAGTCTGGCACAATGGCTTAGTTTATAAGCTATACAAACTTGGCGTGCCAGATCGTCTCGTGCTCATCTTACGAGACTGGTTGTCGGACCGAACTTTCCGCTATCGTGTCGAGGGAGAACTCTCCTCCCCTCATCCCATACGAGCCGGAGTCCCTCAAGGCTGCGTATTATCCCCGCTAGCTTTCACGCTGTACACCAGCGATATCCCAAAGAGTAAGGAGAGCCAGTTGGCACTCTTCGCCGACGACACAGCCCTCTATTACTCGGGCCGAAGCCCCATGAACATAGCCCTAAAACTCCAGAGAGCCGCCAACTCCTTGGCCAAGTGGTTCCGCCTCTGGAGAATAGAATTCAACCCCGACAAAAGCCAGGCTGTCCTCTTCTCAAGGCCTGACCGAAAATATAATAACCGATTTAAAAGCCCCCGCCCCCCAAAACTCATCACCATGTACGGCAAGCCGATCCCCTGGGAGGAGCAAGCCAAGTACCCTAGATAATCACCTCACTTTCGCCAAGCACATTAAAGCGGCGCGCTCGCGGGCCGCTTTTGCTGTAGGCAGACTCCATGGGATGGTGAACGCACGCAGTAAACTGTCACTTAGGTGCAAACTGCGCACCTTCACCATGGTCATCCGTCCCATCATGACCTATGCATGCGCTGTCTTCGCACACGCAAAGCCCCATCATATTCATAAGCTTCAGGTTGTTCAAAACCGATTCCTCCGTATGATCACGGGAGCCCCCTGGTACGTACGTACTCAGGACCTCCATGTCGATCTAAAAATCCCCACAGTTTTTGAAACGCAATTCCACGCGCTTTTTCGACTCTGCTGTCAATCACCCCAACCCCTTAATTCGAGCGGCCTCCCGCTACGAACCATCTCAAATCTCCAAAATTCGCCGTCCAAGGCTCGTACTCTCCATCCCCGATGACGCCACTACCCTGCTCCAAGAGAGCAACAAAGAGACCAGCACAATTCGAAGACACAGACCGATCTCGTTCCGTCCTCGCCGCCGAGGCCCGTCGCGAAGTCCCCGTCAAGATCTACAAGCCAGCCCGCGTGCTGTGCAATAAATAGTTAGATTAACGTTAGTAAATATCGGAGTTTCTTGTCCGTTCTTCTCCACGTAGGCTTTTTCCGAACGGATGGTAGAATCACTTTATTAAGATCCAGCCTTAGTTGTGTTGTCCCCCCAGCGACGCCCTGAGCCGAGGTCCGACCCCAACTGGGGTAGCCCTCAGCGCAGTCGCTTAGTCTTAGAATTTTTGCAAGCCTGGCTGGAGGCTATAATATAGCTTAGTCTCCACAGGGTAATCCGGTTAAGCAGTATCCGGTCACTTTGACCGAACTGTGAGACGCCACTTAAAAAAAAAAAAAAAAAAATGTATTCCTAAGTAGACCCATGCTTCCCGCGCTGAGATGACGCTTCGTTCGCTCCCAAAATATAGTAACACACACAACTTTCTTTGCACGACCATGGTTTTAAAAATGATGTAAACAAAAATGATTTTAAGTATTTATTGTTTTTTGAAGAAAGAAGCTGAAAAATCGCAGTATGCATGCGCTTCTCCAAGAAATCTCTCCACTCTCTCTCCAAAATCGAATTATTGACGCCTATCATATACGAGTTATTTTTAAGTACCTGGGCGACCGAGCTCTACTCAGTTTAAAATAAAGAAAACGACGTTTTCTAAAAATAAAACCTAGCTAGATCGATTTATCGCCCCCGTAACCCCCTGCATACTAAATTTCATGAAAATCGTTAGAGCTGTTACCGAGATTCAGATTATATATATATATTTACAAGAATTGCTCGTTTAAAGGTATTGTTACATAGATTAAGATATAGATAATTTCGTCAGTTTTTGGCTTGTACACATTTTATCACTATCCTGCTAGTCCTGAGTTCATACTTTAGTGGTTTTACTTACTTCGGTCAATTCTGTTTATTTTCCACTTCAAGATACAAAAGAGCTCTTAAGACATCGTTCTATAGTATGTTTGTCCATCAATAATATATTTTTTCTTAACAGCAACACACCTCATTTCACGTACCAACGTTTATTGAGTTTAATAAAAAACAGCTTTTTTCGTAATAATCTGAATATTGTATATATATTATAAGCAGGTTGTCAGTTAAAATAGCCGATACTTAACTGAATGGTTTACTACATGGAATACTACTGACTAAACTGTAACTCCATGACGGGTTCACAATAATACAATACTTTACACAATTTCCACAAAAGCAAGCTTCAGCTCATTCAGAAATATTTGACCCTTTCAATGCCAAAGTCAGTTCAATTTATCATATTACCTAAGTGCAATCGACCAAAAAAAAAAGAATTTCCAGACGTGTGAATGGCTATCTCAATTTGTTAACAGTATGCTAATTAAAAGTCAGCATACAATGTGTCTGGGAACAAAAATTTTACCACATTTTCAAAGTGTTTAGTCATATTTATTAATCGTGACAATCTAAGAAGTCAAATGACGTTTCACATTTTAAATACCGCAATAACTTTATATAAAAATTGAAAAACAAATTCATAGTTCCAATTAATTACTATGTTACCGATACACTATAACAACGAGTGAAACTTGATGCTTACGAATAATTCGTAAGCATCAAGTTTATAATTATTAAGTATTTTATAGCTGTCAAATTCGACAACTTAAATTGTCACAGATATAGTGCATATTTCTATTCATTTTGTAGCATCTGTCACAGAACACACCAATATCATCAATCTGCCTATACTCCATTTGAAATAACATTACAAATTTTTACAACACCATTTTACAGTCCGTCCAACTATCAAACGATTTTGAGTTCTATACCGTAAATATAAGGATGACTTACAAAGCATAAACCTGTTACCGAAACTAACTGTTTACTAGACTAACGTTACTAGACTGACCTGTTGGTCTAGTGGTTAGTGACCCTGACTGCTATGCCGCAGGTCGTGGGTTCGATTCCCACCCAGGACAAATGTTTATGTAATGAGCATGATCATTTGTTCTGTGTCTGGGTGTAATTTATCTATAATACATATGTATGTATTTAGAAATATATAAGTATGTTTATCAGTTGTCTAGTACCCATAACCCAAGCTCTGCTTAGCTTGGGACTAGACGGCGTTGTGTGATAGTTGCAGCATATTATTATTATTATTATTCATACAGCTGCCATTTGTCATATCAACAACGCAATAGAAGTCAAAATCGGTTGAACGGGGTGTAAAATGGAATTATTTAAATGTCTAAAATTATCTGAAATGGAGTATATTTTTCCCCAACTATATTGGGGTCGGCTTCCAGCATAATGCAGCTGTGTACCATATACTGAGATCACATTGCTAAAATCTGCAGGTAATTTTGTATTTAATTTTGAAACTTGATTTTTATGAATGATTCTTGAAAGTTGAATTAATTACTGCCGGGTTACCTGGCCGCATCTTGCCGCAACTAGTTTTTCGTATATTATTTTATTCATTCATTATTCATTATATATATACTTTATTGCACACCACTTAAATAATTACAGGACAAAACATTATAAAGATAAGTGTACAATGGGCGGTCTTATCGCACATCGGGCAATCTCTTCCAGACAACCTTTGGATGGACAGAACGAGAGGTGATAGACATAGGGCTGTCAGTGTACAAAAACTATAATAAATAATATTACTTAGATACAACATAAAATACATACATACAAATAAAATAATATACTAATAAATATCAAAAAATATAGAGCAGAGAAAGAAGAAGAATAGTTACAAAAAAAGAAAATGCTCCTTCACCATTTTTTTAAAAGAAGGGTTTGCGCACGCCTTACCTCGCCTTTTAGAGCAGAGTCTCTACACTAGGCATTTCTCCTGTATCGTGGGTATGTATGCATTATCACCTTTACCTTTACGAGTTGACAGGTTTTTCAGTTAAACTGACAACCCTCAGCTTGCGGCTAACTGAGAGCTGGCAACCTTATTTTTTCCTATTTCCAACATCAGTTTCGTTTCTTCAAATATAAATTTCAATTTATTTAATTTAGGTAATTGTGGCAAGATATTTCGATGCAAGCCTGCAGCAATACAGTCTACTATCAAGTATCATTAATGAGAATTAAGTTTAATCCAAAACTCTGACCCCTGTAGATATCTGTAGTCGGATCTTAGTCTACCAGTATTTTACATGAAGCGACTGCCTATTTTACCTCCACAACCAAGTAACTGGTTAACAAGATACCCCTTGGCAAGAATTATGTCATATATTCTGGCTTCTGAATACGCGTAAAGGTAATTAAAGTTGTACAAATGAAAGTGGGGTTTAACGGCTTGACCAACTTCAGCAAGCGTTGCTTGACCTTGAATCCACCCGTACGACTTTTACTATTTAGTTATTATTTACACAAGAAAACGCATCATATTAAGACAGCCATATTTCACTACAGCTGTATTTAACTATGTGAGCAAAACTGAGCTGATTGAATCGAATTTGCTCGTTCAACTTAGTGGTTCGATAAAAGCTTTGAACGTGAATTGCACTTTGAACTTCAAAGTGGTTTAACAGTTATTGAAGCTTAATTTGTAGTGTTAAATTAAGATTCCCTCTGAAGTAATTAAAAAAAGCACACGTTTTAGTACCTACGTACTAAGCACATATATATATTATTTGGAGTGTAAAAGGAAATGAAGAGAAGTAACTTAAGGTATGAGGCAAATTAATAGTTAAGTGAACATTACTTTGGTGAAAAAGCCTTTAATATTATTACTTCAGGGGTCGTTCTGTGATATACTAAAACCATAATTGTGCCAGAGCTATAGAATAACATTCGGAGCAATACAGGATAAATAACTTTTCCCTTTTTCTATCAAAAGCATAATGACACAACATAATAAGAATCTAGCGAAATAATTGCACAATATATAAATTCAATAGTATTCATTGCATGTTTGACGCTATCGAATAAATGAATTTTTAAACATAATGAACCAACGGAATCGGAACTCCTTTCGGTTGCGATGGAAACTGTGATGAAACGGTTTTGGTCTACCACAATCAGCACTGTCATTTGGCAAGATAACCGTTGAGAAACACTGCAGGCACCACCCTAGCTTACTCAAACTTGAGGTTACATTGACTTAATGAGGCCAGTTTAGTTTCCACAGAAAAAAATACAATAGGTATAAATAGAACTCTAATAGTAAACTGAACGACGGGAAACAAGTAGGGAGATGGGAGGATGAGATAAGACTTACACCGGGCCTTAACTGGAGGAGAGCGACCCGAGACAGAAAACAATGGAAACAGCTAGAGGAGGCCTTTGACAAGAGGCCTGCTGAATTGAGAGATATACTTTAAGAACACACAAAAACAGAGACAAATCAGAATAGAAGGCTTACAAAAAAAATAAGTAGAACTCACCAATAACACACAACGGCACATTTTTCAACAGACTCCCAGATCTACACTGGTATACTCCAGAGTCCTCCACTGTAGCTCTAGTGATGGTCAGCACCAAGGCCGGTGCTTTTCCTCTCATGCCCGACACGAAGTGCTCCTGAGAGAAGATCCGACTGCCGGGGATCCGCTTCACCACGTGACCGTTCGGATCGAGCCATTCCACCTGAAATAATATGAAATAAAAAGCTGTTTTTGTGCGAGGCCTAATTATTTGCACAAGGGTACAATCATTACGTAAAAAAAATTAACGGTTTTACTAGTACCCAAGTTATGTATTTACCTATTGTACACCATTTTATAAGTCAGGATAGTGCCGGGTATAATATTGACATATGCAATGTTTCTCACAGTTTCTCTAAACCTGGGTGCGATTACGGGCAAAGTCCTATTAGGACTTTTCATATCTCAGTAGAAGCTCGGAGTCTTATATGTGCCGTTTGGTTGATGACATTGGGGTTACCCCCTTTTAAATGGGACTTCAACATATCTGATGAAATTTAGATTTATGTACTAGGTATATAAATCTAAATTTCATCAGATCAGGTTATCCTCTGCCTAACTTTTCGAGCAAAACAGGCAAGATTTCATGTTTCTCTGAAACTACTATTTTCAAAAATTATTTGCGGATAAAATTAAGGTCCTGTCGCTCACACACATATTTCATGAAAATATCTTAATTAATATCTCGGTACTACCTATTATAAAGAGAGAGCCCGAATTTTGCGAGTTTGTTCTCACGTGTTCTTTCGAGTTTGTTCTCACTCTGAAACCATTACACCTATTTGAAAAAATCTTTCACCATTCGTAAAGTACATTACTCCAGATGGTTATCCATACCTTTTTAATAATATTGTATATTAGCCTCATTAATTTTATAACTTTAAAAAAAAATTCTATCTGCCTGCCTGTTCCCTTTTCACGCTTAAACCGCTACACCAATTTAGATGAAATTTGGCATGGAGATAGTTTAAGACCCTGGGAAGGACATAGGACAGTTTATCTAGGATATCATCCTTAAGGGGTGGAAAGGGGCATGGAAGTTTTTATGGTGAACTAATATACCTACAATATTATTGCGCGATATAAAAAAGGCTGTTTGAAGTACTAACCCTCAGTTTCCCAGCTCAAAATTATCGCAGAATTAATGTGACAAATTGTCAAGCACGCGTTATCTGCTGCGATTGGCTGTTGAAAATTCATTCAACCAATCACAGCAGATAACGCGTGCTTGACAATTTGCTGGCGTGGGAAACTGAGGGTAAGCTACGCAGACGAAGTCGCGGGCAACAGCTAGTACCTAGGCTATAAATTATTATGACCAAATGAAAGCCGGGGCAGGTCACTGGTTGATAAATAAAATACAAATAATTGTTGTTTGTACAGTGCGCTTTAAAAAATACTGTGACAGTTAAAATGTTGTCAGACCATGTTTAAAACGCTAATTAGCACAACAGTTCATCGGGCTCCATATCTGCAGTTACGGGCTGATTAATATTATAACGACGTTTGCAACTGTTCATAACAACGACTTGTATTTCACAGTTATTAACACAGTATTCAATGGTCTGTGAATCTTTGTTCGATAATAGTTAAAAGATCTGAAACGTTTGCAAAGTAATAAAATGTTTCATCATGGCTGTAGGTACTTTCCAAATAAAGTAAACGTATTGGAAATGAAGAAAGAAAAATATTTGGTTTGTGCCAGGCACGAGGCATACCACAAAAAGAAAAAAATAAGAAAAAACTTAAATACGATAACGAAGTATGCGTCACAAGTCACAACACAACCACGCAAAACGGTCATCGCCCAGCATAACGCTGAGACTCGCGTGCGAGACAGTCACTGCTCTGTTTTTCAGTGATAGCTGGTTTTGACCCCAACCCCAATTGATCACAAAACCCAAACGCTGCAACTAAGAACTTGCTGGTAGAAAACCGACTTACATTTTGCCTACCTGGAGGATCAAACCCTCATTCATCGCGACTTTCGTTATCATTTGCATGTTTTAACCGGTTGAAAACTGTAATTACCGAAACAATTAAAAAGCCATTGTGTCTCGCGTGGATCAAGGAGTTAAGCCTTTTATAAGCTTTAAACTTAGGTACCTTATTTTATTATATTTTTCAAACCCACCTTTTGATTCCTATTGCTCGCTTTACAGCTAATGGTTTTGTGTCCTCCTACTTTCAGGAATTCGTCGTCGCCATAACCGGCACCCTCCACAGTCAAAGTATTTTCCACTGGCTTTAACCCGTACACTAAACAGATATGTATTAGATTAATCAAGGTAAATATGTTACTTCAAACCTTTTGTAAAACAATGATTTTAAAATTTTACTAAAAACCTTAAAATGTAAATGTTGAAGATAAGTAAATAACAAATTAAAAATGATTAAGATAATATCGTCCTGCACAAAGGCAAATATTTGGCAGCTTTTTAAATAAGTATTACTGTATCCCAAACAAATATTATAAATCCTTTTGGGAAATATTTATTCAACATTTTTTTTTTAAATGTACGGAATGAATAATGGATGTCACTCATACGATACCTGTCCTGTAGAACATCCACACAAAAACGATCACATAAAATAACCACTTCATTTCAAACGGTTTCGGTATTCAAATTCAAAAAACGAACGTCGAATGTCACATTTACTTTTATTTTTTTAACAAATGAACATCACTCGTGCGTCCTATGCTTTTTTTTTCGTGATAGCTGTGGCGCGACCTGAATGAAAGTGCGGCTCATGAATTGGCATACGTACCAGTTAATTAATAGGAACAATTCATTTATTTTAATTGGCTTAATTGTGTACAATGTCAGCGGTGAGGAAGTCGCACTTATGTCGTTACCATGGAAAATTAAAAAGGTCATAATACTATGTGAAATATTAGTTACATAAGTACCTGGCTACGATTATTATATTCTGAGAGTGCAATCATTTTGCACGGAACGTGTTTTAGTAGTTGTGACGGTTTTGGTTAAAACTTCTCAATTCAATGCTTTCTTCTTGCCACAACCATGACATGCATCTGCTTTTATTATCCGACTTCCCAAAAAGGAGGAGGTTCTATGTTCGATATTATGTATGTTTTTTTTTATTTATACTCGCATTTATTTTTGTCTCTTTTTACTTTTCTAACATAATTTAAGAACTACTAACACTATCGTTAAGGGTTTAGTTTTCAAAATCTATTACCACTGTTCTTGTTCTTGAAATGTAATGTTTGTATGTCGTTTTGTAGCAAAAAAATATTTTTTCTTTCTTTTCTTTTTTCTTTCAATTATTAATTATATTCAGAAAAAAAACAGTAAAATATAATAAGTATCAAAAGTAGTTGTAGACTGGACTTCTAGTAATCAGCAGCTTCCGATTACACTGGAAGACGACTTCAATGAAGCACTTACTATTGACGGGTACAAACTAGTAAAGCGTAACATGACGTGTAACAGAAGTACATGGTGAATTTGTACTACGTGTTTTATATTACACCAAACTGTATCCAATATTGTGATAATGACATCACAAAGGAGTCAGAAGGCTTTTTTGTGATTTATGTCTAAGGCTTACCGATCTACGCAGTGAGATTCAAATTTAATGAGGAGTCTAAAGCTGGTCATTACTACCCAATGCCTACATATTGAATAGTGACGAAACAGGTGTTGCATGGCTCAAATAATCAAATCTGGACAATTTGGGGCACATGCAACAGTACAGGCGGCTGTAACATTGTTCGATAACGTCACTCTATATTCCTAACACTTTTACCTACAAATGTAGTCCTTTCTGTAAAAGGAATTAGAAAGAATTAACTAATGCCCAAAATACCACGGAATATAAAAGCATCCAACCAACATTTTTCGAAAGTAACCAAGATCAGGCTTAATAATTTGATTTATTCCATTCTAATACCAACAACTACTACCACTGGTATTTGTTTCAGTTCATATTTATTTTTTATGCTGAACGAATACCATTTTTTAAACTAATACGAAAACAAGTTCAAAGATTTAAGGTACAGTCAGTAAAAAGGCTTTGTAGAAGCTTGTACTATTATAAACGTGGAAATTTGTGATCATGGGTGGATGGATGTTTGTTATTCTTTCACAAAAAATCTACTGAACGAATTTTGATGTTACTTTACAGAAATATTGCTTATACATCAGAATAATACATAGGCTATAATTTATAAAGATATTGGGAGAAATACTAGTACCATGCGGGCGGAGCCGCGGGCGGCAGCTAGTAATATTATAAATGTGAAAATTTGGATGGACGTGTGTAGATGTATGTTTGTTACTCAATCACGCTAGAACGGCTCAATGGATCTGGATGAAATTTGAAACAGCACATTTTTTATATTTTATTTATTTATAGGTTTGCGCTTGACCACTATGTCAGCTGATGGTAAGCGATGATGTGATCGACGATGAAGTACGCTTGCCTAGAAAAAATGCTTACATAGGCTACTTTTCATCCCGGTATAATGTTCCCTTGGGATAAGAAAACAGTTTTCACTCGGACAAGGCCCCGAAACTTTTAGGCATATTTTAAACTTGATATCTTAAATAGTAAGTTTTAGCGTCAACTGTCAGTGATAACAACATAAATAGATAATTGAAGACAAACCCATTTTTATCTCTTTTGTATACACAATCTATGGCATGAAAGTACCTACAATCAAAAGCACGTCCAGCATCCAATGACAGCGTTTTAGAGTTCCGTACCCAAAGGGTAAAAACGGGACCCTATTACTAAGACTCCGCGGTCTGTGAAAGAGGTGAGAAGAAGTGTTGGTCATCCGGTGACTAGGTGTGTAGACGAAATTGTTCCCATCGAGAGTAGAACTTTGATGGGGTTAGCTAAGAGCGTGGGGATTGGCACAAGAAAAAAATGTTAATTCAATAAATCAAAAAAACCTGACTGCTTAAGAACCGAACTAAAAAGAAGTAAACAAGCAGAAAATCACGCTGTGCTATCGGAGGGTACATATTCGCGAGCTGGCTGACCTAAACCGGATGTATCCTCCGACTGAATAGCATGATTTTCTTCTTGTTTACTTCGTTTTAGTTTGCTTCTTAAGCAGTCGGGTTTTTTGATTTTTGGGATTCACTTTTTGTATTTATAACATTTAATATTTTTAAAATGTTTTTATCGAATTAGGTAACTTTTAAACATATAAGTATTGTATATTTATAAAATCACCTCCTAAAATCCTTTGTTTTGATACCACACACGAAGGGTTTGGAAGAAAACAAAAATTGGGCTTGCACAATATGGCGCCCAAAACCATTTTTCTATTTTCATTTTTAATGTAGCCAATGAACTCGCAATGTTAAGACGAATCGATTGACGTAAGAATCATAAAAATCGGCCAATGCAATTGGTCTTTAGAACAACACATAGGGACAAGCATATATACATAGACTGATAAACACATTACCCTCCTTCGTCAGTCGGTTAAAAAAAGGCGTGCCAGTAGTTAGCAAAGTTGTACTGCGGATGATGAAAGACAGTTTACTATGTTCAAATGATACCACTAACGTGCGGTTAACTCTGCCTATGTATGTTAGAAAACACATATAGGCAGATATGTTGGACTAGAACAATCTATGCGTTTGCACGGGTTAACGGCTGGGTGTCATCATAAATGTGACACACTTTAGCAATGCGCTGAGTAACATTAGCATTTCACTTCGATAATGATATCCAATTCTAAACTGTATTAGGAAATATATTCATTAATATCACACAATCATGTTCGAGAAAAACACTGTTCTAGTTTGGATTATTTGAAAATCGGTGTCGGTGAGTAGTAGTTTAAGGTTTTGCTATTTCCTCACGCTAAGTCGTTTTTAAGTTAATTAATTTTTTCATGATTCAGGATTATACGTACTTAGGTACAATTCTGTGCCTGGCTGCATTATTTCAACCTTAACAACTGTCGAAAAGGCAAAATTGACAACAAAGGGGGAAACATGTAAATACACAAAAGGGACCACATGATATTTCATTCAATCCTAAACTGTCTTAAGAGATATATTAATTAATATCACAGAATCATGTTCGAGAAAAACAATGTTCTAGTTTGGACTATTTGAAAATCGGTGTCGGTGATAGAATGGTTTTCTTTAAGTCCAAGATGACCATAAGTAATCAACTAGTTTAATTGACATTACAATCTTTCATTATTTTTCTATGCTGGGGGCATAATATTATGAAGTACCAAATAGTGCCGTCATAGTTCCAATCTCAAAGGTTGACCTTTTTATACGCCCAAGAATCAGTATTGCCATTGCAATGGCCTTTTGGGCATTAACCGTTAAAAATGATGCAGACGATTTTTTTGATGTCCAATGTGTTCTTCTGGGCGAAAGGCCCTTCTATACCAAATTAAACATAATTATAATTATTAGCTTGTTTAAACAGTTTTAAAACTGAAAATAGAACATCATTCATAAGATGACATCATACGTAGCCGTGAGCCAAATAGTCTAAAAACAGGAACAATTCACTATCGCTTCCCTAATCTAAATACGACACAATACATCCATATTTCAAAATGAAGTGATTCATGTTGTCGTCACCCATCACGCGTTTTTATCAGAATTATTATCAAACGTTTTCAATGATCTTCGACATTTACTGAATAACAATTTTGTATTGTGTGTGACGTAGATACAGTTAGCAAAAGAGATCAGTGTTCAGGCAGCAGGAATGGACGGATTAACGTATTCGGTTGCAACGACACGCCATTTTCAAAATTTTACGATATAAAAAAAAAAATTTATTAAATTATTTATTATATTAACATCGCCTGCAAAGTCTTTTATTTTTATTTATTTATGTATTAAATTTTCCTAAGCACGCTGGTTTCACATTGAAGTAGATTTTTTCACTAAACCGCAACGTAATATTCAGCAGTTATGTTGTTACATTAACGCGTACGCTTATTCATAAACATCTCGACGGTATTTGATAAGATTCGAAATTCATTTTTATGGATTTGAATTAAACATCTAAGTACCTAATTGCTAAACACCGTCGAGATTTTTAGGGCTCCGTACCCAAAGGGTAAAAACGGGACCCTATTACTAAGACTCCACTGTCCTTCTGTCTGTCTGTCACCAGGCTGTATCTCATGAACCGTGATAGTTGAAATTTTCACAGATGATGTATTTATGTTGCCGCTATAACAACACATACTAAAAACAGAATAAAATAAATATTTAAGTAGGGGTCTTATACAACAAACGTGATTTTTGCAGGATTTTTTGCGATAATAATACGGAACCCTTCGTGCGCGAGTATGACTCGCACTTGGCAGGTTTTTATAAATAAGGCCCTTGGCGAGTGTCTTTTTGTTTTATTTGTCCCACCAATAACAGCAAAGTTTACTGACGTAATGTTACAACTTTCATGCCTGCAAGCCAAACTATTGTGTTGACTGTACCTACCCACTAAAACTTGCCAAAGGAACAAAGTATATAAGCCACGGCACGCTGCAGACAAAAAGGCCACTACGAACGAAGAGTCATTTTGCACGCACATATTGATATTACGACTTTACAGGCATTCTCGGGCAATATTGGACAGAGCTCAGTCGCGATCGACGAAAATATTGTTCAGTTAATAATTAGTAAAATCTGTGCCATGTAATAAATAATCTACAAATGTTTTATTTTTTTAAACACAATAGAGGTACATTTGTTTACCAAAATAATAAAATAAACTTTCTTGTAAATAGTAACGATTTTTGTTTCAATTTATATTTTATAGTATAAAGAGCCTTACTCATAATTTACAGAGAAACCTAAACGAAAATCCTAAGTCCTACGGAATACTCACATCCGATTCGTACTTGGCTTGTTATTATTTTTTCCCATTTAGCTTATTCGTTGTTTTGTCATCAATGGGTCAAATTTATTCTAGACACACGACAGTGAGCGATGTACATTCCTAGCATTTATGTACAGTAAGGAATCCTGAAATAACATTGAGATGCCAAATTACGGTCTTATAACTTTTCAAGATAACAAGTTAAAAATTCAAAATCTAAGAAAATTATAAATGACTTTAAGTTCATAGACGACATTGTACATTGAAGCTTTGTTTAAAGAACTCAACTCTTCTCCATCCAACTTCACATTTATGTTTTTGTCGAGCTTCGTGCCTTTACAGTGTTTTATGCTTTTTAGGGTTCCGTACCTAAAGAGTGAAAACGGGTCCATATTACTAAGACTCCGCGGTCCGTCTGTCTGTCTGTCACCAGGCTGTATCTCATGAATCGTTATATTTGACAGTTGAAATTTTCACAGAAGATATATTTCTATTGCCGCTATAACAACAAATACTAAAAAAAGAATAAAATAAATATTTAAGTGTTCCATACAAAAAACGTGATATTTTTACCATTTTTTGCGATAATGGCACGGAACCCTTCGTGCGCGAGTCCGACTCGCACTTGGCCGGTTTTTTCACACAATAAATATTTTTTAAAGGAGGATAATGTCCAATTACATATCATGCAATCACAACGTAAAGTAATGCATTACCTCCTAAGGTAGGTAAAGTTGTATGAAACTCCCAGGGAAGTAAAGTGATTTGAATTTGAAACGTCAAATTCATGTGGAAACTCGTGAAAAGCTTTAAGTTAAAAAAATGTCCATATGGCATTGTAAAGAGGTCCGTTTGAAAATAGAGTATAATATATATAATAATAGAATCTGGCCACCAAAAGCAGAGCTCAAAAAAAAAAGGAAAATAGCGCGATTTCAAAGAATGTGAAACTGTGTGTGGTGCTGTGGTTTTCAGTGAATTGCTTATTTTAAGTGATGGTGCACTAAAACTAAAAACACAGAAATTAAAACTTTTTCACAAAAAAATAAACCGACTTCAAAAGCAGAAACACTAAAGACTAAAATATAACTTTCGTTGATAACAAATATAAAAACAAGAGGTACTATAGACACCGACTTCCGAAACGAAAGTTATTTTGCAGTTTTTAGTGTTTTGCTTTTGAAGTTGGTTTATTAACACGCTTTTATTAGTTTGTTATGTATGTATCAATGTAACAGATTCTTTGAACGTGATTTTCACCACCTTCAAAACGTCAGATTGATTTGAAACTTTGCACACTTACCAAGGACCGATGACAATGCAATAAATTAATAGTTTGTCTCATTATCCTTACCAGGATTTTCAGGGTTAGCGACTTTTTAGTTCAATCTACCATTAAAGTGTGTTTTTTTGTTTGTTTTTAGAACTTAAACTTATTTTTTTGTGAAAGATTTTTAGCTCTTTTTAGTTTTTGAGTACCTTCTGTAGACGTAGAGTGTCGGGTATTGTTGGTTAGGCCTTTAAAAAATATAACGGGTCTGCTAAAGCCATTTTTCAATTCACGCTTCCGTTTGCGTAAAATTAAGCTTTAAATTGCTATTTTTTCCCTGCCAGCTAAATGGTTGCTTTTGGATATGTGAAAAAATTCATGGCTGTAGTAAATATAACGAAACTAGTACTTCGCCCGCGCCGTATATATGTTGAATTTCTAAAAATCCCTTCTTGGTGCTCTCTTACATCATAAAAAGAAGCCCTGTACAGTAAAATTCATCAAAAATCCTTGAACACACCCTAAATCATTTTTTGGGAGTATTTTTGAAAAACGAATACTGAAAACCTGTAATATTTACTAAGGTTAGTGTTTATTTCCACCTTTTCACCTCCTTAGGGGTAGAATTGCCAAAAACCAATAAAAACATGAAAAACACTTTTTATCAATCAAGAGAATCGAGAAAATGTAAAATTTCATTCGTGTCCCATTTACAAAATGTAAAAATTAAAAAAAAAACTTTCCACCCTTTTTTTACCTCTTTAAGGGTCGAATTCCCAAAAGCCAATTAATACACTTTTTTATCAATCAACAGCAAAAACCTAAAACTTCACGTGCCCAACTTACAAACTGTAGAAATTTCATACAAATCGACCCCCCTTTTACCCCCTTAAGGGAGGCATTTCCAAAAAGCCTTTTTTAGGGCGCACTTAAGTCACTTGAGGAATTTCCCTGCTAAATTCCATCTTTATACGTTAAGCGGTTTTCGATATTTTGTAATAGGTGAATGAGTGACCTTTCGCTTTTATATATATAAATAGATTAAAAGGTAAACAATCACAGTTAAGTAGGCTTCACAACTTTACTGGTAATCGTCGACAAACAAAAAAAAAACTGAAAAAGTTAAAATTTTGTACAAATGTCATTGAAACATTACTTATCTATATAACGTTGTCAGTTGTGCAAAACAGATAGTAAATATAAGTTCATGAACCATGTAAAAATATACAATAATAAAATCATAACATCCATAATAATAATGATTTCTAAATCAATAATGTTTACGCTCGAATAACGCATTGGAGTGGGCGGAATCGTTGCCAGTACCGATCCGTACGGCGCATGCGCGAGGGGTAGTTTATTTTGTTGTGTTAGTGCAGTATAATAAGTATTGTTATTTTGGATAATTTGTAATCTAACGTCAAGATTGTCAAGCAAATTCCGCTACCCGACCATAGATGACGGTATTCTCAGTGGTCACAATTACAGGCTTAATTGCGTTTGCCGTAAGGTTGACATTCACGTCATAGGTCGATATTTACCAAGGCCACATCAGTGCAGTATAACACATTGCATTTTTCATTACATTATCGATATCGATAGATACCCCATTTGTTAATTCGGAAAAATAAGAAATTTTATTTTATTTGAAAGTATATAATAATATCATGATCATCTTCCTGCTCTTATCCCATGTTACTTGGGGTCGGCGCAACACGTTTTCTTTTTCCATACCGGGCATATATATTTTTAATAAACCAAATCGATTTGAAATTATGTAGTATTTTTTTTAACTTATTCAGGCGGGCGGGCCTCTTTATAATATTATAGTATAGAAACATTAAATTACATATTTTCTTTTGTAGATATCCGTCTACAAAGTCAATATCTGACCCAACTACATCACTAATTGAGTAGCGAAAAACTTTCGAGGATGAAATAGTAAATTCAATCAAAGTTTTTCAAATTCCGAAAGAGAAAGAAACAAGGAGCGTGCGTGTGAGGATCCAGGAATGAATCATACCATCAAAATATGTAACACTACCATACCATTCCCCGTGGCTCTATCGGCGCGAGGTCTTATCGGCTCCTTTTGCAATTGACGTCCTTCATACTGATTATTTGTTGCAGCTTATATACGTTGGTAGTTTGAAAATACTCATACAAAAATATTTGTTTCCGATTTTATAACTTTGCGATTGTGGGTATTTAGTTTTTCTTCTCATTGTTTTATTAAAATTTATACTTTGTCGGTGTTTTAGAGTAAGACCAAACGAACGAAATTTAGTGAGTTGCGAGTCAAATGACTCGCGGAATTTACGTTCAACTGAAATTCAATTAGGCTGCCAGACGGATGGAAGTAATTGCAGTATACGTCTGTACGGGGCGCATAGGCTTGCTTCGCTCCCCTTCCTCTCGCCTAACAGCCCTTGCATACCTAATATTTGGAGATTATAACGAAGGCTATCTCTGTATATATCTATTAATGCGCGTGGCCCGACAAGCACTTGGCCGGTTTTTTTAAAAATTTGAATTCAATATATTAGTAACCCTAGTGACTCCGGCAAGTTTAGGTAACAATTTTCGAGAACGGCGGAAGTATTCCTTCTGTATACTTTCTATTTTGTGCCAAAGACGAGCGTTAGCTGATTAATAATAACTTAGTTTGATTGTGACGTTACTTAGGAAAAACATTACTATTTTTCATGAATGAAATATCTATTTACTTTTCAATCAGACAGATATTTCACTTTAGAAACAATACGGTATAAAAACTCAGGAAAAAACCAGTGAGAAATAGAGCTAAACAAACAAGTGATTATTACATCTTTATTGATTTATAGTTCAACATAATAATATGTTTTGCAAGTTTTTAATCAGTATTGCCATTGCGTTCGAAGGTTATTTCAGTGACGCCACCGCCGTCGTGATCTAATCGAGTTCAAAGCTCTTCAAAGCAGTAAATTGTGACGTTATTTTTTATTTAAAGAGGGCCAAGGTACCGAAATCTTTCACATTCGATAACAGATATGAACGATTTCCAACTAACCTTATTTCATCGGGAAATCATCAGGCAGATAAATCTTATAAGGTGAAAGGAAACATCGTGAGCGGAACCGAAATTTAGAAGGTACGAGTACGTATGTGAAATCTATCAATCCATACTAGACTCGAGTGATAGATACTTCACTTGTATGTGAGAGACTGAGAGTAGAACTATGTCCCCGCAGTGGAAACATCGTAAGCTGATTATTCAATTGTGTTATTCAATACCTTCAAATTAAGTTCCCCAATCAGCAGCTCTCACCTCTGAAATCGGAGGAACTCCTGAATTATGTATTACGTACTTGACCCAATGATATGCTCACGTCACCTTCATGGATATTGATAGTGTCGGAAGTGACCATCTGGCCCACAACTGACTTGTATGACTGTACACCCATATACATATATTACACCAGAATTTCAGCCATATTTTCATTGTTAATTTCACCCACATTTTTAGTGTCAATTGCCGTATTATCATTTTCATTATCAGCAACATTTCCGTTGACAATGACAACCACTGTCTCTCTATCAGTATTTTTTTACCAGATTTAAATGTAGGTACTGTATTCCTAATTTGTGAAAACGCGAGTTACAAGTCAATATTTAGCATCAGGTGGAATAGCGGTTGACTTAACCTAAATTTTCAATGTGACATTTTTACAGCGGCTGGTCTATCATTTAATTCCTTCACTATGTCCGTGTATGTGTGTGTGTGTTTGCATGTTTGTTATTGTTATTTATTCACAATCAAACGGTTGGACGGATCTGGATGAAATTTGGCATATAAGTAGATAGATTATAGTTTGAAATAGTCCATAGACGATACCTTACTAATCTCGGTTGAATGTTTCCTGGATGAATTTTATTTTAACCGATTTCAAAAAGGAGCAGGTACTCAATTCTTCTGGATCTTTTTTTAATGTTTTTCTCTGATTACTCGAAGATGCTTAGACCGAGTTGGAAAATTCTTCTTTTGTTTGAAAGGGTATACTTCCCAGGTAGTTCCATGGTCATCAAGTCAGGATCTGAAGATGGAATCCTGAAGAAATCGAGGGAACTCCTCAACTATTATAGGCAATCATTTGCACTCAGAAAGTATCATTTGGTGAAGTGGAACTGATGAAGAAGACCGTAGACCACTGGAACTCCGTTATGCTAAGTATGTCACGGGTATAAGATGTATCGAATAGTTAACCGACTATGATGAAGCAAATACTTATAAATAAATGGTACTAAAGAAATTGGTACCATCGAACCGATCTAATGATGAAGCTGGAAGGTAGGCACCGGAACTCCGAAATTCCAAAACAAAACACTACAAAGCATAAAATAACTTTCTTTTCCGACTTCGGAAAAGAAAGTTTTTAATTTCTTACATCGTGTACGAAGTCATCGCGGCATGTATAATAGGAAACATCGTCGGACTTCTTAGATTGTCACGATTATAACTTAGACCCAAGTTCTTCTTTCAATTTAATAATCACAAATTATTAAACAATCTTTGTAGTTTTTTGTCTCTCACAGTCATAGCGCTGATAATTTTTGAAGGTCCAGTGTTTGGAATAATACCAACACGTAGTGATAAGATTTGCTCTTCATTGCTCGGGATGACGCGAACTGATTAACTAATTTGTCATACTGAAATTAATGTTTAAGAACTTTACTAAAGCTGGCAAACCGCCATTTTTCTTCCTTAGATTAAAATGTGACTTTAAAAAAATCGGCCCTAAAAGAGTATATGTATACCTATCTAGTTAATTATGATGATAAACTTGGGACATAAAGACAACCTGTCATGAGCATGACCATACGGTAAAATGTCTATGATAATAGACAACATGAACTTGATCTTTAACTATTTGATTCCGTGTCAAACGAACATTCCGGAACGTATCGGAAGTGGGATGTCGGTCAGATTAAGAGACAATGTTGGTGGACCAACGTTAAGAAGTTCATCAAAAATTTAATTATTCATTTATTTAAGCTTTATGAGACACTTGCTTCTGCCAGCGGCCTCGCCCTCCTTAAAATAATCTCAAAGGCCACAGCCACGATAAAAGACATATTTTATGTCCTAATCAAGGACATAGTCTAGCCGTGTGCCAAGTTTCAACCAAATCGGTTCAGCCGTTAAGACGTAAAAAGGCAAAAAACAGAAAGACCGACAGAGTTATAGTTCTCACCAAACTTCTTGGCCAACCTGAAGTTGGCTGCAATGGCTGCGCAGTAATATATTTCAGACAAAAACAGCACCGATCCGTACCTTGCGCATCAGAAAACCAACTTCAGGGCGGCCAAGAAGTTTGGAGAGAACTAAAATAAATTGAAAAAAAACACAAACAAAAAGAAAATCATGCTGTGCAGTCGGAGGATACATGTTCGCGAGCTGGCTGATCAAAACCAGATGTATCCTCACCAGCGATAAACTCTCAGTGTCACTAACCGTTTTGACACAAAACAATAACTCTATCTAATTGAACAATAAACAACAACAATAATAAGGTAAACAGATTATTATCTTTATTCAATTGCATTTTATAATTACTAATAGGGGATAATAAAACTGTTAAATATACCGGATAGACATATAAAGATAATTTTAATTCAAGGAAATTAAGTATGACCTAATTTGGATTACTATGTCCGTATCGATGTCCCGCGTAATAAGTTGTCATTATAAAAAAAAAGAACACTAAAATGATCACTCTAATTTCATTTAAAAAACAGCCCACAACTAACTTACGCCATATTTTGGATTTTTGGCACAAACTGCTGAATGACACTTGCTACGGTTTTTACGAAAAAACAAGACGAAGTAAGAAGGTTTTATTTTAAAGACAGTGTTAATATTGAAGTTGTCACCACAGCCGCTGCAACATCAATCCTTTCAGCCTATTCCCAACTATGCTTCCAATATTTTACGTCCCTCTCAACCCAGAAGTCTTGCTGTCAGATTTGACGTAGATCTACACACGATAGCCAGGACCAACGGCTTAAGGTTCCTCTAGTCGACGGCACGAACCTTTTTAGTGCGAGGGGTTAAAATGCATGCTATCTCGTCCGACAAAACGTGTGAAAGTGATAGATGCTGTGATGAGCAGTAAGAAGCTAATTTGCGTACGAATTAACACTTTCAAAATTTGTAGCGAAATGGGTGATGATTTAAGACAAAAACGAGTGCGCAAAATTTTATAAACAGACCTTTGGGAGTATGGATATCATAGAAAAACGACTAAATGTATATATTCAAAATAACATTATTTACATTGTTGAACTACTAATTTATCTATCCCTGTATGGTGACTGTGTATTTCCGCCCAAAGATGCGTTAAAATTAGTGTTGGAACTTTCGAAGCTCATAACTTAAAAAACTTTCTTTTAACTTTTTTGTTTCTATACAGGGCTAGATAATGATGACACAAATTGATATCATATTTTTTTTGAACGTACACCGTCAATCAGTGGAGTAATCGCCAGAATAAGTTTGTATGGAAGAATGATCGACTAGGGCAACCTTAACGTGTCTTCAGAGGTACAGAGGGATTTCAGTATAAATCAAAAACATAAAAATTAAAAACTAAAAATGGAATCATCGACACGATGAAGAAGAAGAAAAATATATAAAGTATGGTGACCCATCCACAAATTAACCTCGGCAAGTGTCGCTTAACCTATCTACAAGATTAGAGACCCGTGCAGCTGTTATTAATTAGCCTCAATGTCCTAAATTAAAACGGTTTCATGAAAATTAGCTTTTATGAGATTATTTTTTACAAATAACCTTAACTCGTCGCTTCCCGAGACATACGGAAGCAACAGCTGATAATATGGTGCACTTGATAACTTTATCATGTATGTACTTCAAATCGGGTAGTTCAATGCCATGACAAAATGATAATATTAAAAACACACATACTTATTCATTAATACCGATTGGTATTAATGAATAAGTCAAAATAAAATAAAATAAAATATATTTTTTTATTAGAACACCATGTTTTAGTTAAATTGAGCACAACAAATAAAATAGTAAAAATTATAGCATTGGTACACAAGAAAATACAAATATTGAGTGCATTAAAGAAACCCTAGACCCCACACTAGGATACCCTGTGTCGTTGGATCTATTTTTTTTCTATTAATGACACATTATTATAAGTGCACTTGAAGGTAGTTTGCAAATCTAAATTTAGTTTCATATAAATTACGACCTAATTTACTAAAAAAGGGGAATAATTAATAATTTACGTTTATCTAAAATTTCTGCGATGAAACTGTTTCAAAATCACTTTATAAGGCGAATAAACATCGAATACAAAATCCACATCACGAGTGTCAATTTCTCGACGTTTATAAAAAATATCGACACCTACACGCAAATTATTTCCAAATCATACAGCTGCCTTATCTAGCTATATTTTAAAATTATTGTATTTCTAAATATTGCATGTTCAAGTTTTTATTAAATTGACGCGATACGGGTTATTTAACAATGTGCTGCGTACAAAATATTCCGTAGGACTTACACTTTTCGTTTAGGTTTCCCTGTAAATTATGAGTGAGGTCCTTTGTACCTCAAAGTATAAATTAATTAAAATAGTCGTTACTATTTTTATACAAGAAGTGCATTTTATTATTTTAGAAAAAAAATTACCTCTGTTGTGTTAAAAAATAGAAGAGTACCACTCTTATTATTTAAAAATAGAATATTATTATTTATAAATGTGGCACAGGTTTTACAAATTATTAACTGAAAAATATTTGTGAATGACGAGACTAACGCCTGCGCACTCGCGACAGCCGCAACTGAGCGCTGTCCATAATAATCTTTGGCGCTGTCTGACATTGCCTGAGAATCCCTTTAAAATCGTAATATCAATAGGTATGTGCGTGCAAGATGGCTTTGTTCGTAGTGGCCTCGCTGTCTGCGGCGCGCCGCCGCTAGCATACTTTGTTGCAACTCGCAAAGTGACGATGATTTGGGAACCACTTTGCACGACGGAAACAGTTAAAAAGCGATTTGGCGAGCGAGTTAATCAATTTCGAGTAATTAAGTAGTTAACAATGCGGCGGCCATGAATTTAGAGTATATCAGATTGGCGAGAACAGTCTATCAAGTCGCCGCCCATCGCCACTGAAGGGTCGTTTCATGCATGCAGGCATGAAGTGGTGCACGCGTGTTGCAAGGTGCATCGCCCAAAGTTAACTGTGTGAATTGAATTATATTAATTGGACTGAATTATTATTTCCTATTGTATTTTTTTCTACGTGTTTTGTCCTGGTATGGTCATCTGATGAGGAGGGATGAAACGCATGATACTAAAAGAGTTGTGCATGTAAATGTGGATGGACGGAGAGGGAGGGGACGGCCAAAGAAAAGATGGATGGACTGTGTGAGGAGTGATATGAAAGAAAAGGGAGTTAGTGATAGCGTGACGGGGGACAGGATGGCATGGCAGAAGAAAACGTGTTGCGCCGACTCCAAGTAACATGGGACAAGGGAAGGAAGATGATGATGTATTTTTTTTCTGCACCATCAGTTGGATTTATTGTAATGACAGCTGTATGTATGTAATAGGTAAAAAATAAAACCATAAGAGTGCAAAGCAGTTCGGGTCCCCATTAAAAGTAAGAGTATGTTATTTTTTTGCTATATCTACCTACCATAAATTATAATAAAATAACTAATCTCCGTTAACAAGATGAGGCTGCAAATCAACGAATTGTAGGTATAACTTTTCATAATATAATATGTAATATTGCTCATCATATCGCCGAGTTTTCTGCCAACGATCATAAAACCGGTCTCAATAAACTGATATTGAGTCATAGCTTATAAAAATAGTGGTTTATGACCTACATTTTATGCAGCCGTTACTTAAAAACAAATAAATTTACTAAAGTGAGCATTTAACTATGCAGGTGTGTGTTTAATATTGTAATTATTCATACTATTATATGTCTCTTCATTTATGAAGAAAAGCATCGTGAGGAAACCGGCATGTCCTCGAGCCAAAAATTCGAAGATGAGACATCCACCAACCCATACTGAACTCGCGCGGTGGATTGTGGCCCACTCCCCAGACAAGTCCCAGCCCAGCAGCGGGCATATAATAGACCAATTTTGTTATGCTGAACAAAATTGACAAACAACTTATTGACGGTTGTGAAAAAATTCCCGTGCCACATTTAGAAAGAATGAAAAATAGTTTATTCGCGCTAGGCATGACACATTTTCGCTTTCGTGATAAATCAACACGGTTCCTTTATTCATAGTTCATTCGATGAATAAGAAGAGGTTTTTGACCTGTTTTGAACCTACATTATAGAATAGAATGTACTTTATTGTACACCATAAGAGTTACACGTCTCTTTTATAAGAAAAACTTCATACGGGTCGGTTCAATTATCATAAGGGTATCAGCAGAATCATCGCATTATGATCATTGAATAAATTAAAGAAACCGGCCAAGTGCGTGTCGGGCGACGCGCAGTAATAAGGTTCTGAAGTTGCATAATAATGCGGTTAATAAGAAGAGGGTTTTTAGTTGATACATGAATATTAAAACGGTTTCTGCGACTCGCGTCTAAAAACGTGCACATTTAACTGAAGAAGGATCCTCCACCGCTTGCCTCCACCGCGGATGGAGGCAAGCGTTTGTAATAAAGTTTTTTATCAGCGTCAATTAATAATTTTAATACTGCAGTATTGCCTTTACGAAGATAGTCTTCTTTAAAATCTCCAAATATTTACAAACCGAAAACAAATATTTTAGTGTGAATGTTTTCAAACAACCTACTCAACTACTAAAAAGTAAAATCAATTTATTCAATGATAGGTTGAAACAACCAACGTAAATAAGCTGCAATAAATAATCTATATGACGGACTTCAATTGCGAAAGGAGCCGAAACGATCGCGTGTTAGAGCCAAGGGGAATGGTATGGTTCGTTCCTGGGTCCTCGCGCACACGCTCCTTGTTTATTTCTCTTTCAGGATTTGAGAAATTTCAAATGTATTCATCTCTAATCTGAGGTATTCACTATTTCGTTCTCGAAAGTGAATTAAATTTACAATTGCGACCACTGAGAATACCGCCATCTATGGTCGGATAGCAAAATTTGCATGGCAATCGAATCTAATTTGAATTGATTTCAGAAACATCATCGAAAAAATACAAATCAGTAGGTATCCGTCAAGGAAAATCATCTTCTAAAAACAAATAATAATTTATTATCACATTGTTTTATGTCACCAACAAATGAAACTAGGATACAACAATACAATATTTACATATCATTTAGCATATTTTGTGGTTTTGCAACAGCTGCTCTCAGATATGACATCATCACCGTAATATAATTATTGTTTACAATATTCTTACCAAGGAATAGACCAATAAGTATTGACTAGTTTTATCTTTTGTGCCCTATGTCCCGGACGTGTGATATAGACTGTTTTTTTCTAAAAGATAGTGCATAATGTTTGCATATGAATAAGATTCTAGGTGGTGCTTGTATTGTATGTACCTAGTTATTTAATAAGTAGGTACATACAATAAAAACATAACATTAATAACTTTATTAACAATAATATAGGTAAGTAGTGAGGGTAATTTTCTCACTTATAAATGTATTACCCTAACAAATTTTTAATAACATCAGTTGATATCATTAATTAATTTCTAACGATGGTGGAAGGAAAAACAAGGAGCTCGTGGCTAAATAATAACAGCCGCACGGGTCGATTTTCAAGGTTAAGCAACTCTTACCAAGGTCGGTCCGGGGATGGATGACCATCTTTACATAGCGAGTTTTTTCCGTGCCTCGGAAAGCACGTTAAACCTATGGTTCCAAATGTCGTTTGAAGATCTTTGACAATCGTTATGGGTAGTCCGAAGCCTGATATCTGACACCAGTCTAGCCAAGGGGTATCGCGTTTCTCAGTTACTGGGTTGTGGACTGGTTGTTGAGAGCAGTTGTGGCCCAGTGGTAACGGCCGCGACTTACTAGTTGTAGATCGTGGGTTCGAACTACGGCTCGCTCTCAAAACGGTGGAGGAAAACATCGTGAGGAAACCAAAAATTCAAAGACATGTGACATCCACTAACATGCACTAGGCCCGCGTGGTGGAGGGGCAGTACCCCTCCCTCACACAGAGAGAAGGCCTGCACGCTTTGTGACCAAATGCGAGTCTAAGTGCGGAAAAGGGGTCCATCTATCCTATCCTGGGTTGTGGAGGTCAGATAGGCAGTCGCTCCATGTAAAACATTAGTACTCAGCTTAATCCAGTTATACTGGAAGCCGACCCAAACATAGTTGGAAAAATGCTAGACAGACTGATTGGTCGAAAAGAAAAATAAATGTAGCACCATTTGGCCAATTGTTCAGCAGAGCGGTTTAAAGATTAAATAAAAAAAAATTGTGACTCTTTTATTTATTACTGGTTTTTTTTTGTGTTATTCAAGTTTTTTATGCTCTTTATTTTGTATTTAATTTAAATGAAAAAATTAAATAAAAATAGCTTTATTCATTCCATACATGCATTACATTGCCTTAAAGTAATCACTTAATTCACTTGGTAAAATTACAAATAATAACAAAATCAATCTTCATGTGCCTTGATTGCATTTAATAAGACAGTATTATATAATTTAGACATTCAAATATTGCTATGAAATCGAGAAATATTGATTAAAATTTGGAAATTAAATCCATAAGTATCCAATCAAGATTAAAGACTAAATCCTGAATTATGAGATTAAATTGATCATTGAATTACAATTGATAAATTAGATGTTGGAATAAATTGCCAAATAAAATAAATCCTAATTCATTATTAAATAGATATTGAGAATTGATTATCAAATAAGATATAAGAATTGATTATTGGATTAGATTTTGAAGTTAATTATTAAATTAGATATAAATTGGATATTAAAGATTATTAAATTAAAATGTCATATTTAAGTTTCATGCATGGACCCCTCTCGGGTAAAAGCCTCCTCCAAAGAGAACCAAATGTCCCTATCTTTCGCTTTTTCAAACCAGTTTCTGACCGCAATTGCCTTTATCTCATCTTGACACCTGGAACATGGTCTACCTCTGCTTCTGATTCCCTGTGGTCCCTCCCATGCAGTTATTTTTACTGTCGTAATTTAAATGACTTTAAGCAATAATTTAAGTAAAAAGAGCATTTCATTTAAATGGCATTTTGAGTAAGCAGAGAAAAAAACTTCATATACCATCGAGAAAAAAAAACTTGGAAGGATAAATTAATTAATTCATCAAATCTCCATAAAAATTCGAGGGACAAATAATTTTAGATACCAAATCAAATTAAAACAGAAGGGAAAATGTTTCATATCACTTCGATGAATATAAGTTTTTAAGCTGACATGGTCACAATCATTAGAATTAATATTTTTTTCGGGATATTTATCATGTATAAGTGTATGGTTTTGGTTGAGAGTTCGATATTTCGGCTCCAAAACCTAAATATAAATGGAAATATAATTAATGTAAATGAATCCTGAAACAAATATTAATTCCACTTAATTTATTATGTTTGTCTGTTTAGTAAAATTTTGTCTCTTTCATTTTTAATACCTAAAATATAATTTGCACACATTAAGTTATAATATAATGTACCTTTTATACCTGTAACACCGTTTTAACATGTATTATGCAAATAAATTATTTGATTTGATGAATCACCCGATTATATAAAACAATATTTTAAAGTGATAGGCAGTTCTCACGATCTTAACCTTCGAGCTTCCAAAAACCTACTTCTCCATATTCCTTCTCACCGCACTGGGTTCTATCTAATTCTTACACTGTCCCAACTATAAAACTCTGGAACGTGCGTCCCCTTGACATCAAAAAGAGTAAATTTTCATTTAAGCATAGAATCCAGCACTATTATTTGTCCTCTCATACATAGCTCGATCGTCGTCATAGTGATTATATTTAAATTTCAGTTTCATTTAGAATTTCGTATTTATTAGTCCATTGTTTTAGAAATTATTTATGTTTTTTATTAGTTAAGTTGTTTATAAATTCGACTTTATTCATTGTTTTTATTTTTTAATTAGTACACCTACCACGGTTGTATCCGTTTTAACCCAAAGAGACCATATGCGGTTATGAAGTTAAAATATTATGCATTGTTAAAATAGGGATTTAATAGATCTCGTTTATTTCGATCATCAAAAAATCATCATGGAGATATTGTATATCACTGTACATGATGAATTTTTTGACGATAAAAGGAACAAGACCGTTACCGCCGATCAATTTATTTTAGCTTTTAATTTTAATTCGATAAAACTTTCCTGCGATGATCTCCAAAGCGAATGATCCTACGTAATTCATTTGTCTTAGTGCATTCGCACCCTTTATTTAGTACTGGTAAAATTGTTTATGCCCGTAAAAGTCGTAAAAGTAACTGATACGACCTTTTTATTGAATAGTAGGATGGGAATAACAACTGAAACGCCACAACTTTTACTTTATTTTCGAGGAACAAAACGTATTACGACACGTCTAGACTTAAGGCGATAATACGCCCCAATGTAAACTTGCCGTGCGCCCGCTTAATGCCAAATTATCAATATTTAACCTCCTTCTGAACAGTTTTGTTTACAAAATATTATTTGATTTACATATGCTATTTCAGTTATGAAGAAATTTCAGCCATCCATTTTTCTGTGTTAAAAACATTTTTAAACATCCAAGTCGTTTTGTACGAGTATCCAAAAGTTGCGAAAAAGTATCGTGTGGTTAATTATTTTTTAAAGCAAAAATATTAGTAACACGAAAAAACCTTGTTTCAAAAATAATTTACATGAATCAATTTTTTTTTTTCAAACCTTTTGACCTAGCCGTTACTAAGTAGGCCCTTAACTTAGTAGGGAATAAGTATTGAAAGGCCAAATGAAAAATTTATTATGAAGGGTAAATTGCATGATGTGCCATCTTCGTAGAAAAATAAGGTTGGTCAATAACATGATGAGCAAGAGGCATAATATTTTCAAATTAATTTATAGGTACGACTTGCTGACAAAATATTTTGTACTTTAAATTTAATGGCAAAAAGTGCTTCCAGTTGACTTCTAACCTAGACACATCGATAGAGACTCCAAAATCCTATCGATATTAAAATTCCTACCAAAGTGGCGTTTCATTTGTTTTTCCTTTCCACCACCACGATATTATCTTTAGTACTGCAAATTTGTATACAAAACAGCTCTATTTTTAGATATTATATATTGTAATCAAATAATCTGCCTAGATTTTAACATGGAGCAACTACCGTCCACCACAACCCAGTAACAGGCCGATACGATACCCCTTAGGATAGGATAGATAGACCAGTTGAACCCCCCTTTCCGCACTTAGACTCCCATTCGCCCGTTGTGCGTGCAAGGCTCCTCTCTGTGAGAGGCAATAGGCCGGTACCTTCACGCGAACCCAGTGCGGGTTGGTGGATGTCACATGTCTTCGAATTTTTGGTTCTGAGACATTTTTTCACGATTTCCTCACCATGTTTACCTTCACCGTTTTGAGAGAAGTGGTGATGAAATAATTTACACAAAGTAAAGCGCCTGCCTGGGCTCGAAATCACGACCTAACTTTTAAGTCGCGGCCGTTAGCACTGGGCCACAATTGCTCTTTTACGATACCTCTTGGCAATACTAGTGTATAATTATCTGGTTTCTGGACCAACTGCTTAGCGTGCACTTCCAAGGCAAGTAGGAGTCGCGGGCTGTAATGTGTTGGTTACCCATCACAAAACAGATAAAAGGCTTATACGCGTTGTTTAACCTCGAAGATCGACCAGTGCAGCATATTTAGCCACGAGCTCACCGACGAAAATAAGCATAAACACTAGCACCCTTATTTATAAAAATCTCGACACTTTTTAATAGCGTTATATTTTAATTTTCTTAAAGAGTTTGAAAAACGGATCTGCTAATGAGTTGCTCAAAAGTCCCGAGATTTTTCTACAAGGTTGTATGCTTTACTGATTGTTCGTTTGCGGGTCATTGTTTTTACCAAAGTACCTAACTAAATACTTGCCGGTTTACGATACACGCTAAATTATGCACATACAAAAAGATTCAATACAGTTCGTACATATAAATCATTATTTGCATACAAATAGGTTGCAACTTGGTTTTGCACATCTATGCTATATTTCTTCCACATAGCTACGATGCGTGCTCATAAAAGCATGAGAATGAGACCTCATTGTCTCTCCCATACCTATTTCTCACTGATAGCTTAGGTATCTATGTTTTGTGACACAAAGTCTAACACTCTTTACACACCTAAACTTCTGATCTGATTATATCTTTTCCATTAAAAATAAAAAACTATTCATCAAAAATATAAAATCGACTTCTAAAATAATGTAATACAAAGCGAAAAATAACTTTCTTTTTCGATGTCGGTGTCTTTGGTACTTATTGTTTTCCGTTTTTCGACACCAAACTCGGAAAAGAAAGTTATTTTACGCTTTGTAGTGTTTTGTTTTAGAAGACGGTTTGATTTTTTTGTTAAAGTTTTTTATTTATCTCTTTTTAGTTTTGATAGGTACCTCCAATTACAATGAAAATCATTTGTAGCCAAATAACATCTTATGACGATTCAAAAAGCCCAAACACGACTAGGATACATTATTTCATTTCGGCGTTCCAGTGCCTACCTGCCGGCTTCATCATCAGATCAGTTCGATGGTACCATTTTCATCACTATCACTTATTTATAAGTATTTGCTTCATCATAGTCGGTTTACTGTTCTAGATATCTTATACCCGTGGCATTAAAGAGTTCTAGTGGCCATCTGTGGTCTTCTTTATCAGTTCCGTTTTACGAAATTATACTTTCTGAGTGCAAATGTTTGTATTGTTGATGAAAATACCAAAAACGCTATATGTATGCCTATAATATTTGAGGAGTTCCCTCGATTTCTTTGGAAGTATAAAACAAAAGAAGAAATTTACAAATCAGTTCAGGCGTCTTTGAGTAATCGGCGAAAATATATATAAAAAAGATTCCAACGAATTGTGAACCTCCTCCTTTTTAAAGTCGGTTAAAAAACCAACTTTTTAGCTTACCGTGCATTGTCATCTAAACCAAACGTGTATGCAAAATAAAATTTCATCAGTTGAGAATAACTGCTTTAAAATTAATATGCAAGATTTGACCCGAACATAAGTAAATAAATTGCAAGTTAATAAAAAGTTTGTAAAACAGGCAAAATATTTGTTTATAATATGCTTGTAGGAGATAATCTCTGAAAATACTGTACCATTTTTGAAAATTATTTCGCTTATAGAAATTCTGTTCTCATGAGTAAAGACGAGGGAAAAAACTAGAAAACCTAAAGTTTTTTTTGTAAGATTGTCTGTTCATAAAGATTCAATACAAAAATGTCTCAGCGACAAAAATAATCGATTTAACATTTTTTATTCATTACGCCAATCGGCATATTTATTTAGTTTTCGTGTTCAAACTGCTTACAAAATAAAGCACTTATTAACACATTCAACGCCATATGGGAAATATAGTATTTTTGAAATAATTTTGTCATAAGCATACATAGCATAACAATTATAATATTTAACCAATCTGTGAATTTTTAAGATAAGTTACTCGGTCAGAGTAATTTTCATAGTAAAATCCATCGTTCTGACCACTTTATACTAGAGATGAATTTTTGTGTATTATACCAAAATAGAACAATAGTTCCAATGTCCTCATATTTTTAACCACGTACCGAAGTAGTTATTGTTATGCAAGATATTGTTTGATTTTAGCGTTGCTTTATACCGTTTATCTATTAAAATTAAGATGATGGAAATTAATTTTAAAAACGCTGGCTATAATTTAAATTAAAACTTAATCTTAATTTAAATTAAAACTAAATCTTAATTCTTAACTCTTTATTGTACACCAAAACAATATATTTACAGAAATTGAGATCAATATTCATGTACAAAAGCGAGCTTAATTCCAAAATGGAGTTTTCTTCCAGCAAACCTTTGAGTGATAGAGATCATAATAATTGAGGGCAGTAATCCAGTGTACAATTTTGCAGTTAGATACTTATTGAATATATAATAATAATACATACATAAAAGAACTACGTTCATAAATACAAATATTGTTTAATGTTATTATAAATACAAATATTGTTTATATATCTACCAATATTATTTATTGCGTTGAAAGAAAATGCTCCTTAATTTCTTAATATGATTATATTATTATTATATTTCTTAATCTTAATATTTTATTTAAATTATGTCGTTCAAAAATGTCATGGTCATAGAAGATTGTCTTTTAAAATCGACTTAGATCCTTCAGAAGAACTACTTATACTATCCTCATTCGGAATAGGGACAACGTATGCCCTACGTGGCACGGCGAAGGCTTTGCGTGGCACGGTGTAGCACTGCGTAGGCACGACGTAGGCTCTAAGTACGCATGACGTCTTGCACTATTTGCTTTACAAGTGCGCAGCGTATGCACTTTGCATACGTTTGACGAAAATTTTAAACTTCGAAATTTTTAGCGTGCATCAAAATATCCTTACCTAATATATTTTCTTTAATAAAAATGTTCAATTTCTGTTGGCCAAAAGGCCATTTAAAAAACATTTTAACAAAAAAATTAAACCGACTTCCAAAATAAAATACTACAAAGCGAAAAATAACTTTTTTATCTGAAATGGGTGTTTTTGTTACCTATTGTTTTCCGTTTTTCGACACCGTTAAAAAGTTTTTTTTTCTTTGTAGTGTTTGGTTTTGCA
The DNA here is from genome assembly GCA_947562075.1 of Orthosia gracilis. NCBI lineage: Eukaryota > Metazoa > Arthropoda > Insecta > Lepidoptera > Noctuidae > Orthosia > Orthosia gracilis. The sequence continues at coordinate 36,104,278 of OX387266.1, forward strand.
AGTTGGTATGAGATTTTGTTAAAAAGTTTTTTATTTATATCTCTTTTTAGTTTTGGTAGAAACCTTTAGTTACCATGAAAACATCTCATGACAATTCCAATAAGCCCAACACGACTATTATACAGTCTTTTGTTTCGGAGTGCCAGGGTTCCAGTGGCTACCTTCCAGCTTCATTATCTGATCAGTTCAATGGTAACAGTTTCATCATTACCATTTATTTGAAAACATTTGCTTCACCATCATCGGTGACATACTTAGCATTAAGGACTTCCAGTGGCCATCTGTGGTCTTCTTCATCCACTTCACCAAATATCTGAATGGGATTTTGGTATTTAAGAAGTTCCCTCGATTTCTTCAGTATCCCATCATCCGTTTCTAAACTGATGACCTTGGGACCACCTGGTAAGTATGCCCTTTCAACCAAAAAAGTAATTTTCCAAATCGGTCCAGATCTCTCTTGCCTAGCCTTTTCCCAACTATATTGGGGTCGGCTCCCAGTCTTACCGGATTCAGCTGAGCACTAAGTGTTTTACGTGGAGCGACTGCCTATCTGACCTCCACAACCCAGTAACTGGGTAACACGGTACCCTTTTGGCAAGACTGGTGTCAGATCTCAAACTTCTGACTACCCGTAACGACTGTCAAAGATCTTCAAATGACAGCCGGGACCAATGGCTTAACGTGCTTTCCGAGGCACGGAGGAAACTCGGTATGTTGAAAATGGTCACCCATCCACAGACCGACCTCGTCAAGCGTTGCTTAACCTTGAAGATCGATCCGTGCGGCTGTTATTATTTAGCCACGAGCTCCTCAAATCGGTCCAGATGTCTTTGAATAATCGGATTTCATGAAAAAAAAGGCTTTCGACGAATTGATAACCTTACCTTACCCTTTTTTTGAAGTCCGATAAAAACTAAATATTATAGAAAATTATAAAGTCTCGTTTTCTACAGTGTGCAGCTAGATTTAAAGAAAATCATAAAGTTAATAAAATCAATTAACTGCGTATTACACTTGAAAGACGTACCTATGCAATCTCTGAACTCTGTGAGAGAAATCACCGACAAACAAAATACAATCAATGAAAGTGAGTAGCATCAGCTTGAATATACGTATTCATTGTATAGCCGCGCATAATAACATCAGTCGGATTCAGTCGTGGTCTGAAACGTATGCGACGCGGTCGTATCGCAGTGCGTACGTAAATTATATCGCGACGTCAATAATATCGCGGAGTTCGGTTACAAAAACTTTTTTATCACTGGATTACTTAAAACTAGTGTGTGTGGAGTTTCAATGTAAGAATAACAATTTTATTTTAAATTTTACGTTAATTTAATAGAATGTTTCTAAAATTTAAAATTGGTTTGTATTTTCGGTGAATCATAGTTTAAGATAACGTAGAAAGGCGTGTATGTTAGACTGCAATGCAGTACTTACTTTCATTTTATGTGTAGGGTTAACCTACATTCGAAGCGAAACACTATAGAATTCGATCGTCAAACAACGCTTAAGGTAAAGGTGCAATAAAAACAAAAAATTGTAATTTTTAAAGAAAACATTAAATCGTAGAACTTTTATATTGCGTGGTCATTGCAAGTGATTGTTACTTTCAACTTTCTCTACTATTCGTTTTTTTAATTTGCAAAAAATGTCTTACGCTTCTTTTTACCTACCGTTTTTGGCAAAAATAATTGACTTTCACGTAAACTGGCCACTTGGACGGTAGTTTAATAACACATCGGATTGTTTTCTACTTTTATCGGTAATGATTTGTAAATCATTGTAATCAGAGTAGATAGCAGAAGTGAATCTGTAATTTTAAACATTTACGAATTCTTGCAACCATTTTAATTCAAAGTCAAAGTCAAATCGTTTATTTCAATTAGGTTTCACTAAGCGTCATTTTTGAATGTCAAAAATGTAAAGTTAAAAAAGCATAATATTCGATTTTACTGTCCATTAATTAACTACTTACTACAATATGCTCACTTAATTTTAATGTAATTTATGAAATCCACAAAAATTAAATTAAATTTTGTTCATCGTTGACGTTTAAAAAAAAATCTTTTGCTTGACATATTTTAATACATTCTATCAAGTAGGTTAAAACCATGCAAACTGAGCAATGACTGGACAATGTTAACATGACGTAGATACGTACATCTAACTAGAGTAAATGTTGACATTATTTGACTTACCTAACTAACGCAAAAAGCGCTTGAGAACGTCGAAATTTCTCATCAACATAATTTTACCATTTTATACGATCAAATAGTAAATGAATACCTGATCTTATTAATGACGTTCTTCGAAAAGCCCAGGTGAGTCAGACTAGTGTACTGCTTATGACTAGTATAAATATGAAGGAAATGAAGCAAAAAGAGTGAGCACGAGTATGTGCAGGTGGCATTTCAAGTTTATGCCTTCTGCGAAAAAATGTCTGGGTTTATGTATGTAGCAGTTAATTCTCTGTACCAAGTTTTGTATATTATTTAGCAAAGGTAAAGTGATCCTACTATGCATTGATGATGTCACCTATGGCAGTAAAATTATTGACGAAAATCAGAAAACTGTCTTCAAAAACAACAACTTTCGAGCACTACTGTACTCACCGAATTAACCGATATTTTTTTAAGAACATTAGGTTTTTAATATTTAACAGACGTTATTGAAAACAAACTACCTACCTATACGATTATGTTTCAAAGTAGTTCATAGTCCGACGAAAACGAAGCAGTGTTGCTTATCATTTGTTTTTAACTAATTAAACTGAAATTATATCAGTTTCTATGGAATTACAGTATGTATGTCGCTGTTGAAGTGCTTTGATAAGATAATAATTCTTTATCTTACTAATATTACAAATGCGAATGTTTGGATGGATGGATGTATGTTTGTTACTCAATCACGCCAGAACGGCTGAACGGATCTGGATAAAATTTGGCATAGGGTTAGATTATAGTTTGGAATACCACATAGGCTACATTTCATCCTTTTCACGCGGGCAAAGCCGCTGGCAGAAGCTAGTCTTAACTAAGTTTGATACACAACATAACATCATTATTATTATTTATTGTTATTTATTTTATGTTATAATGAGGATTAGAGTCGGTTATAAATGTTTTTGTTTTGTATTATAAATATTGTGTTTTTATATTTAGGGAACTTAGTTTATAAGTTCTTATTATTAGATGTTGTTATATAGGTAGTACTATTAGTTTTTTTACGTTTTCATAATTTTATATTAAGTAAGTTATTTTTAAGACCCTATCGCATTAGGTATACCTGTAATGATAGTTGAAAGGGAGATTTTAATAATAAATTAATAAATCACACCTGACCCTGAAGGCTTACGCAGAATCTGAAGTGCACCTTTAATAGCACAACCACGTTTCGCCAGTTTAAGGCACAATGTCTCATTTTATAGGGAGCGAGATTGAAACATTATTCGGTATAATTACTATCTAGATTATACGTAGTTATTAAAAAAATACCGGCCAAGTATGTTTCGGACTTCGCACATTTAGGGTTCCCTACAAAAGAAAAATATGATTTATCAATATATGGCATTTATTAATAAAAAATACGTTATAATAAACATTATCACCAAATCTGAAGTTCATAGATCAATGGAAAAATAAAAAAAGTCTTCAGAACAAAATTGTGTGACAGACGACGGTCAGACGGACGGACGGACAGGCGGACAGGCGGACAGGCGGACAGGCGGACAGGCGGACAGGCGGACAGGCGGACAGGCGGACAGGCGAACAGGCGGACAGATGGACAGACGGACAGACGGACACGTGAGCGACAGCAATAGGGCTCTGTATGGACCCTTTGTGTACGGAACCCTAACAAAAACTAACAAAAATTGGCCTTTCTATCAAACAATCGGAAACAAAAGAAAGTCGGTATTCGGTCAAAAATTTGCTTAATTATTTTTGAACAGCGCCGCATGGGCGTGACACTTCGAGATATAATCTTATGTTTTTCAGTCAATATGACTATAAACCTAATTGCGAAGATGTAATTAAAGCTGTAATAAGGTAACAAGCAAAACTTCCCATAAAATACGTTTTATACAGAAGTGTATACTATTATTAGTTTATTTTAATATTTTACTCTGTATCACACTTTTGCTTATAAGTAAATATTATTTCAATTCTCCTATCGCAGGTATGCTTTAACAGATCGCAATTGAAATAATTCAATATTGTGTATCTATATTGATTAGAGACTTAAGTAACATAAACAAAAGTGACAGTAATGAAGAACTACCAATTATAGTGAGACGATATTCATTAATTATAGCATAGGACGACGTAACATATACCGTAGTACCTAAAGTATTAATAACCGTGTGACAACACTAGACAAATGGGCGACTTGTTAGTGAGCCAAATATTGACGTTACAGATGACTGAGTCATAATTTCACAATTTTTACGCAAACTACGAAAGTTCGGCGATTGGAAGCCAGATAAATAGCATATTTCTTTGAATAGAGAAAGTAAAAATAAAAATGTGCTTTTCCTGTTCGTTCCGAGACCATACATTAAACTAATAGATACTTCAGTAATGAAGAACAAGTGAACGAAATTAAAAGATGAGACGACACAGTCATATAAAACATCTATCGCCAATTTATTGGCGTAAGTGAAATGAGATGTAAGGGAAAGTTTCAAAGTGGTGCCAGTGACATAAAAGTTAAAAGGGTATCGTCTGTATTAATGAGACGCATGTGACTAAAAATAGTTATAAATTTTGGATTGAAGGCGAGGGCGATCAAAGTGGCATTCTGACAGCGATAACGATTTTCGAATAGTCAGAAACGTATGAGATTGTCTATATATACCACAGTACATTACAGTTGGCAGGGCAAAACGCAAGAAGAAAACGCCTTGTGCCGATCCCAAGTAACATGAATAAGGGCAGGCAGATTACGATGAGGTATAAATAACAGTGTGACGACATCATACAAATAGACGTCTAGTAATTAAGCCGAATAATGTTGACTTCTAAGGCGACGTAATTATACTCGTAGTTTCACTATTCGAACGCAATGTTAACGTTTATTCGGAGAATAACCGTGTCAATAATCTTTATGTAAACTCGCAGAACGAAATAGTAATTGGTAAGCAATTACCAATTACAATGCTTTCACGTGCTCTCACGCATGGTAGGAATTATGTCACGTTTTTTAATTATTGTTCAAATATTCGTGACGTTGGCTGTAGGTACGTAGTCCATAAATTAACGCAAGAAACTTATGGCAAAATACTTTATGCGGATGCGTCAGTATCTAAACCTTTATCTTATTTTTTTTCTGGAAAAGCTACGCAAGAGGTTAAGCTTAAAACATATTCTAAAATTTTGTGTGGCAGACTCACAATTTCGTTAGATAATTCAATGCCATCGAATTATTAATTTTAATGTAGAAAGGAGTAGTATTTTGGTGACATATATAATTTTACAATTTTATGGTATTCTATAACAGCTGACCTGTTTTGAAAAACATCACTGTGAAAACATAGGTGAAGTGAGCTAAAAGAGAATTAGGCTTTCACGGTAAGTTTTTTGAGAATAGCTCGATAGTCTCTGTTTATTCCAAGCAACAGAAGTATTGTGTGGTATTGGTCACCTTCGAAGTCGTGTAGTATTACAATTGTTTCAAAAACGCAAACATTTTATGCGATTGTTCGCAGGTAGGTAAAGCAATTACAATTGCGTAGTTTTCATTTGTTGTACCATTTTACGATGTAACTGAACAGTCGTTTTTATGGGAAATTGAATATGTACAAATTGCAATACACAACAAAATCAATGAGGTATTTGTTTCGTTCTCTGTATATATCTATAGGTACGGTAATATTATGTCTTATAATTTCCTCCTTTTATTTTTTGTTAATTTATCATGAACTAGATTCTGCCCGCAGTTTCGCCCGCGTATAACGTATTTTATAGAATAGAATAGAACAAGGGAACACAGTACCGGGACAAAACCATCAAGTCCTTCCCGGGGTCTCAAACTATCTCTAAATCAAATTTCATCAAAATCGGTTCAGCTATTTAACCGTGGAAAGTTTACACACAGTCAAACAGAGTTACTTTCGGATTTATTATATTAGTATGAGTTTTGACACGAGTAGTAGTAGTTTACATATACATTTCGTTCCAAAATTCAAGGGCGTGAAAATCGATGGTTGGATTTTCACACACGAATCATAATTTTTCAAATACTGCTGCATTTTTGGCGACGGCAAAATATCAAGTGTATAATGAACGTGTTTCATTGAAAGAACAGTGATAATCAAGGTAAAGTACTAAGGAAAACGAATTGATCTAGCTGTTGTTCGTAGCTCATTGTATAGCGATCAACCGTTATCAGGCAGGTAAAGTAAGTACACCAATAGGCTTGTTTTATTCTAAACTAGCTTCAGCCCACCGCTTCGCCCGCGTATATGTGTTATATAATCCCAAAGAAAAATGGTTATAGACAAATGGTGCCTAATTTTATCAAAATCCTTTCAGTGGTTAAGAAGTAAAAACGTGTCAGTCAGCAATACTTAGCGTGACACTTTTGCATTTTATATTTTTCATATAAAAATATACCCTGTAGTAAATTAAGGAATCAGGGAGGTGACCACAAGCTCTTAGAGCAAGTTTATTTTGAGTGTGTGTAAGGGACAGATACGATATATGTGTACTATTATTTTGTGTATTCTTTTAACACAAATATCTAATGTCAAAAATTCTAATTTCACAACCTTTTATCTGAAGTTCTTAGGCAGAGTCACCCAAAATATCCACGTAAGTCCAATTAATAAAATACAGTCCGAACGCCAAGGAGTTAAGTTCGATATTCCACTAAACACGTGCCTAAGATACAAGATAACTCATATCCCATGACTAGGGCATTAGTGTATTGATCTGTATAGCCTGGCGCATGCAGTGGATTAGTGAGCTCAGCGTCCGCGACCTTGATTGAGTCCGCATGGCCGCATTTTAATCGATATAATGGGTTGCGGTAATGCGGCTGAATTGACCATATAGTAGGAAAATTTGGACGAAATTTTAAGGTGACATTTTATTGTCAAACTTTTACACCACGGCCGAATAAAAAAAATGGATAGGATGCTCAAATGTGGCCGATATGGCCACATAGTTGGGATTTTGGAGGCAGGAGCTTTTATGGTATTTTAGTGGTTACATTTTTATACCATAACTACTTTTAATCGATTGGTTGCAATAAGGTGTCCGATTTGACCATATAGTAGGGAATGGGATGTTTGAACGCGTAATCTAAGGTGGTATTTTAGGTGTAAATTTTTCTACTGTTAATCTTTTTTCAAGGTATAGATATATAAAGCTGAAGAGTTTGTTTGAACGCGCTAATCTCAGGAACTACTGGTTTGAATTGAAAAATTCTTTTTGTGTTGGATTGTCCATGTATCGAGGAAGGTATAGGCTATATAACATCACGCTACGACCAATAGGAGCGGAGCATAAATGAAAAATGTTGCAAAAAATATTCCATTTTGAGAGCTTCCGCTGCGTGCGCTGCGTAGTGTAGGTTGTGGTTGTGTGTGTAGGCTGCGTGGTGTTGGTATGGTAGGTAGGGTCGATGGGTAAGTACGTAGCCAGTTGACGGGAGCGAAGCCGCGTGGTGCGTACAAATGAGAAAAAAGTCGTCAGGAAAGTTTTGCATAATAATGTTAATGGCTATAACAGTAGATGAAGAAACTATAAATAGATTGTGTGAAAAATCAATATTTTAATCGCGCAATGACGTTAGAATTGTTTTTAAATGCCGATTTATTAATTTTTCCTTGTACATTTAACTTGTTATTTTTATCTTATTCCTTAACTGACTAATAATATAAATAAGAAAGTTTGGGTGTATGATTGTTACTCAATCTCACCAGAACGGCTAAATGGATCTGGATTAAATTCGGCACAGAGGTAGTTTATGACACATAGGCTACTTTGCGATAGGTGATTCACGCGGGCGAAGCCGCTTGCAGAAGTTAGTTATTAAATAGTAAAGAAACAAGAAATCATTTATTTGCTGATAATGTAGGTATACATATAAGTTGGAATATAATGAATTGTCCCAATACATTTTGCCTTACGGCATGCAAAATATTACATTTAAATTTAATAATACAGTTACAAACATCACGATTATTATTAACACCAGTCAGAATTTAATAGATAGGTACATATGAGTTTAAAAAAATTAATTAATGTAATGTGAATCTCACGCTTATCATGCAATGAAGAAATGTCATACTGTTTTGAGTTGAACGACATGAATATTTGAGTTTACTTCTGCGATAAAACCTACCTCAACTCAAGTCTTATAATCTAATTACCATATTAAGATATTATTTGGCATTATCTTAAATATAATGTTTGTTAAAATAATTTTGTTATTATGTACTAGCTATACCTAATCAAAGCAGTTCATTATGTACAACTAAGTATACCTAATCAAAACTACATATATCGCTAATCAAGTCACGTGTTAGAATTAGAATGATTTCATTGGCTATTAAGTAACTAATTCCTTGAGAACAATCGCATGTTTTTTTATCAAATACCTAGTCACGTTTTTGTTACTTAAAATACTTATCTAAATATCTACATCAAAAACAACAACATGTTTCAATCTGATTTGCCTAAATTTCTTAACATGTTTTTGATTTTCACATTTATTCTTCATTTATTTAATTTTTATGCAACATAAAGAGTACAACGGAGAATCTTAAAAAAGTGAAGAAAATATTACAAATTTTATATATTACTATTTTACAAAGGGTAGTAGGTTTAATTAATACACCACGCTTGCTCAAACAAATACTTAGTGGTAAATAATATCTTATTGAAACGACAATTCATAAAGCAATTGATTATAAATGGTTCCCAAAAATGGACTAGATATAAATACAATATAAAAGGCTTTATGATTTTAAAATTTAATTAATATTGCTGACACTTAAGTACCGTCATTGTATCCCGAGAATGATAAATGATAAATTATTGTTTACTATTGTGCCCGCGACTTCGATTACGTCAACAGAATTTTCATCCACTGTTGGAAATTCCATAAATATTTAGAATTTTTCGATTATTCTATTATTTTGGGTATTCCCTATTTTTTTTTTGTACTTAAACCACCCCTGTATTAGAGCGAACTAAACAAAATAAATGCATTTTTTTTTTAAGAACAAGTCTCTTTATAAAAAAAATGTGCAACTAATTTACATACTGCAATTTTTTTTTTTATATTGGTATATACTTATGGATTTTGACATCCCATATGGAGTGGTGACGATTCGATTTATGTTACCTATACTACAAAATACCAATTTGTATGCCTAGTTTATTTATGAGTTGTCAATCCTATTAAGACAGTGTTCCTATTTTTCTGGTTTGAGAAGGCCTTCAAAAATTGTGCAAAATGTTACTTAAATATATTTTTTTAGGAACTTTAACACAAGTTTTATTTGTATAAATTTCGGTGAAAAGTAGTTCCATTGCACCTGATTCAAAAGATTTGCAGATAGCTGCGTGATAATAAAACAATTAATATTAAAATTACTTTAACTTCGACAAACCAAAGTAGACTGATATTCACAAAGTAGTGAACAATTGTGATAAAATGCGCACATGGGTTTTAAAGTGCCGCATGCAGTTTCAAACATCGTCGTAAAACCATATACTGCCACCGATATCCAATCAAAAATCCGTATTATTTCTTAGCCCATAAGGTCGGAAGTGATGTAGAATGTTTATAATCATGCCGTGGAATAGTGTTGATTGAAAGTGCGGTACATTGATTATAAGCATTTCAATTGCCAATAAACATTTATCGTTTCGTGGAAACGTTTCAGTTTTAGTCCAACTGTACCTACTGTCTGCGTAAGCAGGTACCTTACATTTGAATTCTATTTAAATCTACCATTACGTAGTATTCATATAACATGATTTTAGTACCTGCATGGACAGTTAGACACTATAATATTTTTTTTGTTTTTTTGTATTTCAGGAATGCGTGTAAGTTTATGATTTTACTTTGCATTTATTATATAAATAAGCTTATAATTAAGGGCCGAGCTTATCAGTAAAATATCAATTAAAGATAAACTCGACAGTATCTTTTTTTAAAGTTAATTTAGCTACAGATGTGCGAACAATCTGCTTAGGAATCGACGCCCATATTACAATATCTTTCTACTGCTTTATGAAAACAAATGCATGCAATAATGATCTTGATTCATTTCAGTACAAAAAGCAAAGCTGTCGCATCTTCTCAATGGGATCACTTGTTTCTTGATGAATCGTTTATATCAATTAATTTCTATTAAAACGTTGATTGATGCAATCAAGCTAAACAACTTCTATATTGATGACATCCAACCCGTGTCCAAGACAGACAGCCAGAGTTCTGTCTTGTTATACAAATATGTTTAGGAAAATGAGTGCATGCTCGTGGATTCATTCGTTTTCTTCAAAAACTTTTTGATGCAATTAGATAAAAAGTATCTTTTAACGTTATCCAGTACCTCGTCAGTCTGAGTGCCAAATGTTTTTCCCATTCCGTTCCGCCTTTTTTAAGTTTGACAAGTATGTATGTTTATACATACTTGTAAAATTATCAGTAGTGCTGGAATAATTTGTATAGCTTGTTAATTGTGTACTGCGTGCTAAAATGAGATCATTTGTGAATTCTGCAGATGTTTCAATCTCAGCTTACACATGTTATGTTTGTGATAAATATTGTTGATACCTAATTTATATCTGTGGAAGTAGTTTCTGGACTCACGTTATTGTAATCTTTGCTTACTCTCGCAATTTAGGTAGTGTATTGTCGAGCTTTGTCGTTTTCATTAGTTCCTTCACCTTAGCTCTAGTCTTTGTTTTTATTTTGAAATTGTTCATTGTTTGTTTTTATTTTGATAGCATGTTTATTTAATTACTCATTTTTATCATTGACTTCCATTGTACCTACGGTATTTAATCATATTAATCAATATTGGTTTTGCATCCAGAAGAATGTGTGGAAACGTTATATTTCCTGTGTCAATTGCCACAACAAAAATGTTTACTTTACTTCCTATCTGATATGATTTCTAGTAATTTACACTGCATTAAATAAATATTGACAAATTAAATTGAACGTAAACTATGAATGATTTGAGATATCTATTTAACCCAGTTTACACAATAAACGATTAGCCATTTTTATTAATAAAACCGTTATCAATTCTCAGTATTTTAAATATTCGCGGATGTGACATTGCCATCAAAATGTTCTTAAATTGATATGATTTGTTGTCAAATTAAATAACCTAGAACACTCCGAATCAAGGCTAAAGGATAAAAGAAGAATAACAAAACATTTTATAAGCTATGGATACAAATTATTCCATTGTTAAATAAAGGTTAAACTGAAGGTCGTTAAACGTAATTAATAGGAAAAATAGTTAGCAGTACTTGATAATTTTATAGTATTGAGATAACAGGGCAAATCATGCTGATATGAATGAATTGTGTGATGACGGTCGTCACCTTTTTTACCCGACTGCCGGAGGAGGGTAATGTGTTTATCAGTCTATTTAGTATGTCTGTTCCTATGTGGCATTCTAGAGACCAAACGCGTTCGCCGATTTTGATGATTCTTACGTCAATCGATTAGTCTCAACCTTGTGACTGTCACTGCCTACATTAAAATTTGAAAATAGAAAAATGGCGGACTGTGGGCGCCAAACTGTGGGAGCCCCAATATTTTTCTTCGAAACCCATCGTGTGGGGTATCAAAATAAAGGGTTTTAAGAGGTGATTTCAAAAATATATTATACTTTTACGAGTAAACCTACCTAATCCGAAACAAGAAATTTTAACTAAAAAGTTATAAATAAAAAAAGTTAATTCAAAAAACCTAACTGCTTAAGAAGCGAACAAAAAAGAAGTTAAAAAAAAAAAAATATTCTGTGCGGTCGAAGGAAGTCAAGTAAGTCAAATCGAAGGATACATCTGGTATTGGTCAGCCAGCTAGCCCCGGTGGGTTCCCGCATTTTCGAGGCAAGGCGAGGGGGCTCAGTAGCCGTTGCTTGCTTGTTGTTTTTTGCGTTGGTTTTTTGATTTTTGATTAGGTAATTTAGATAAAGTTACTTCAGATCGGACTGGGCCCGCGTGGTGGATTAAGGCCCATGACCTCTCTCACAGAGAGGATGCTTGTGTCCCAGCAGTGGGAACATTATAAGGTTGAAGATGATGATGACTTCAGATCGAGTCATTGCCCGCTCAACTTCTTGAAAATTAGCTTAGTTCCTTTTTTACCAATTATAATTGTCTTTTAAATAAATAAAGGGTGCAATAATTCCGTGATAGAAGTTTAAGATATTCCAATATATCAAGTTATTAAAGTATGAATGAATACGAGCATCTTCTACTATGGGGCAAACACCAAACCGCAAAAAAAAAGTTTACTCAACATTTTTTGTCGATTTAATTACGTTTGGAAAAATAAATCAATACAATCATTAGTACAATTGTACTAAACAGTTAATTTATTTTTCATGTAATACATATTTCAGAACTGATCGCAGTAAAAAATTTTATGAATTCAATCATTTAATTCGAACCATGATCCATAATTTGTTAATAATGCACTTATGACTATGTTAGTAAATTTACATTATTTAATAATGTCATCCTTATAAAAACAATAATCCATCCACACAATAAAAATAAATAAACAACAAATAAATTAATCATAAATAATCCAATCAGTTCATATACCTATTTCCGCCATTGTTTAAGATGATGATGAAGATTTGCTGACAGATTGCCAATGTAACTTTAAGTTTCCCTGAAGAACCCAATTAAGAAGTAACGATTAGTCTAGTTTTTATCAATGTGATAAATACCGAAGTTCTCAGTACTACTTAAGTAATTAATTGACATCTATTTAATCGTTGACTTCAGTTACGTCAATTTTATTCCTACTTAAATTTACTTTTCTTGTCTCATTACCGTTGTATCGTTTAACCTTGTAAGTAACTAGTTTTAGAGGTAATTGACATGCACTAAGACAACGTAAAAAAGATTAGGCATCAACCTATTTTTTTTACTAAGATTCAGTTACTGTTAACGTCATTTCGGAAAACAATGACAAATATTTAATAAAATTTGTATTTTTTTAGACTAACTATTCTTCTGTCAAAAAATGTTATGGTTCAGCGAACTGCAAAAATTAATTAACAATACCTGAATGCAAAAAGTTCGCAAAACAAGTAAACCTTCAATTTACAGACATAATAAGACATTGCAAAAAAAATAAGACCAAAATTTTGCACTGTTAGTTAAAGTCATTTTGGAAAAAAATGAGAAATATTTAGAAAAACCTTGGGTTATTTTGTTTGTAAACAAAACTCTATTCTTCTGTCAAAATCTTGAATGGTCCAGTGACCTGCAAAAATTAACAATAACTAAATGCAAAAAGTTCGCAAAACTTGTAACCTTCGGTTTACAGCTGTACGTTTAGTTTAGTTGAATGGTTTGACACCTGTCATGTTTCATTGATAGGTGTCAATCATTTACAACAACGCATACCTAATAACATTCTTGAATTCTTTAGTGTGCATGCAGTCTATTGAATGTAACTGTACTCTAACGTCATTGTCTCTCTCCCACAGATACGCGCCAATGGATCATTCCCGTTCCGACCTCGAACTTGGAACGACATCATAGGAATTCCTCTACATCCCATCCCATACCGTAGTGCGAGCGAGACGAACATATTTAGAAAGTGTGAACAATATCCGTGTATCGGTGAAAGTGATTCTGGTACAAGTGACTTGAACATGACGCCGGGTGCAGAAGACTTGACCATGTTAGGGGGCAACAATAATGTTGTCCCCTTATTACCCCGACCTACTGTGGAGTTAGAGTTCCGGAATATCACATGTGACATCAACATGTTCATAGCTAACAAGCTAAAATTTGGTAAGTCTTTTTTTATTATACATAGGCTCGCGCTTGACCACTATATCATCTGATGGTAACCTATTCACTCTTGACTTAATTATTGCCAGGTTGTAGCTATAGCACAGATAAGAGAAATTAATACGTAAGATATAGTCTTTGTTTATTCCGCTACCTGAATGAAGGTACATTTTTTTTTGCGCGCTTCTTGGACTGACGTCACGTTTGTTATCATTGTGTAGTTTGAAACATAGCTGGAGTTCACTGGGAGGCACCTTGATAGTATCAGTGAGATCACAGTACAAATAAGTTAATTTACGCTGTGCTAAATACAATTGAATTTCGTTAAGCAATACTCAAGTGCGATGTCCGTTCCCTTTCTGTTTGATTGATTCCATTGATGAAAATTTAATTTAATGGTGTTACTACTCACGAATGTTTTTACTCAATTAGCATGTTTGTTTTTAATGCAGTGTTTCTCTCATGCTTTTCGTAAACACTTTATCAAACACATCCTCAGTACATTGCGTGTTATACCAACCTAAGCCAGAATTTTTAATCTTATCTTCTTATACATATAAAAAACTGTCCCGTGTCCGTGAGAGTGACTAATAGACCACGCATAATGTTTTGAATGTATGTATGTATATCCGTAAAACAATTTATATAATAAAAAAAGATAATTCAAAAAATCAAAAAAACCCGACTGCTTAAAAAGCGAACTAAAAAGACGTAAACAAGAAGAAAATCATGCTGTGCAATCGGAGGATACATATTCGCAAGCTGGCTAAACAAAACCAGTGCGATAAGACTGCCAATTGTAAACTTATCTATATAAATAATTTGTCCTGTAATTATTTAAGTAGTGAACAATAAAGTATATAATAATAATAATTAAATTGTCTTTGAGGTGTTGACAATTTCATTAAAATACGCCGGGCGGTTTGGGTGCGATTGTCGTTTTTTGTCCGTGTTAGACATAACTTTACAAACTAATTACACTATGTGTATGAATCAAACTCAAAATTTTCATGATCCAATTATTAAGGAAATGGTCTTATGTAACAAATATTTCCAAAAAAATACGACTATCCAAACGGCTAGTCGTATTTTTTTGGATAAGATAAGATAAATTTGAAGTGATTCTCATTTTAAAATCAGCTACTGAGGGGTATCTGCGCTTTAAAGGTGCATTTATCAAGTTCTAAAATACTGCAGTCTGCACATACAAACGACGGGTCCGTGCCCACTCAACCCGATTAGATTCAACCCGAAGAATAATACCTGCATATTTCTATTTTGATAGACGTAAAAACGTCGATGTATAGTCAGGCAGAAAGGTGTTGATAACGCTTGCATCACAGATAGTGTAAAATTTAAATAATGTTTGGATAAATAAATCAATAATTAAACAAGTAAGTACTTACCCTTTTTAATATAGTAAACGCTTTGAACTTTGTAATAAAAATCACAGATTATTGTTAATTATCATTACAATCTTATATCTAGTGGCACGGTGGTATTTATTGGATCAGTCTATAAACGTATTAGGTTAACAAATAGGGACTAACTTCCAAAGTTAAGTTATTTAGAATTAAATATCACTTTGCCTGACTGTACAAATGGCACTGAATTGGTAGTAAAACTTTTGGTATTATTCTTCGGGTCAAGTCTAATCGGGTTGAGTGGGCACGGACCCCAAACGACGACGTGTAGTGAACTGGTAAATAAATTCCAAGTGCAACAGAAACAGTTAGAGCAGTTGCGCACTCACTGTTATTCCTTTATATTATTTGTATTCCGTGTGTATTTTTTATTCGTTTGTATATTATTCCTAAAAATACGAATCGGATACGAGTATGTGTACAAACGCCCTTAGTAAAGTTATACCAATTTTGTGTTTTTGTTTATTACTCATTCATAATTTTTATGTAGGTACCGATCACAATTTTGGATGTAATGTTATGGTAATGAATATACCTATATATGGCCTTTACCTGAACTTGTAAGATACCTGCCTTTCCTTTCACCATGTTACGTCAACACAAACCGGTATTCCACCTAGCCCACCTATTACATGTATACAACTATTTGCGTGTCATTATAGCCAATAGGTGCAAGTTGATAATAGGTATATATCAAAAACAATCGTGTCAAGGAACATAGTAAGTAGGTAAAGGTACCATCTTGTTGAATGAGATAGGTATGAATTCGTCTTTTCTATGAATTTGCCATTTCTGATAATTTGATATTTCTGTTTAGTGAATCGATTGTTAAGCACGATTTTTGTACTTTCCGTACATATTTTTTATCGTGCAGGTAAGTACACACTTGGGTGTACTGTGATGTGAGTTTTTTTGCTTCCTTTTTCGTGGATCTTAAGGGCACTGTTGTTGTATAATTTAAAATACATAAGAGTATTTGCCATGTTATCACGTGCCATAAAAAACAAACTTTTGAGTAGCAATTCAGATGCCAATAAATTATGTGTTTTTTTTTATCGCCTTGAGCGACACTATCGCGTATTTACTCAATCAATGTACCTTCTGTGTAAATGTTTAGATTAAAATAAAAATGTAAAAAAAATAATTGCTAGATTTGAGAACTTACACAAAACAATCGGAATTGTGGTTTGTTTAATTATTTATTATAATAATATGACTGCTTACACGTAGCGGCACAATTTTATTTGTTAACTTGGGAAAAACAAGTGGTTAAACAATCATAGATGATAATTAACTATAGGTACGGTAAACGTTAAATACACACGGATGTGCATTGAATTGAACCTGGATTGGAAATCGTGACATTTACACCAAAATCTGCTTACATGTTGATCAATGGATAAGTTAGATTTTGACTAGGGAACTAACTCAAAAAACTAGAAGCTTCTAAACCACTTTAATTTAGTCAGATCCAAAATCATGTAAAAATTTCGTTTAGTTAAGCGCCAGCACTTTTTCAATTACAAAAAGTTATAAAACTGCACTGAAACCACGCAACCTGATCGCTTATTACTGGAAGTATTGGTAGAATAGAAACAAATGAAAAGTGCGGAACCTGTAAAGAAAAATCGGGACTCTGCCGATGTTTTTGTGTAGCCATGCTGTCCCACTGCTGGGCAAAAGCGTCCCCCAAGTCCTACCAGACATTATTTACCCGCGCCTTCTCGAACCAGCTCTCATGAGTACGCGCCCAAATTATCTCGCCACTTCTTTCTGGGCAGGCCTCGACGTCGTTGGCCTTTCTTCTTCAGAAACCCCACTGTGTGGAGTCTCTTTTTTTATAAAAAGAAACCCCAAATATATACTGCATAATAAGACGAAGATAAAATTGTAAAATACCAGATATGTACATACTAGTGTTATATTATGTTTAGTTATACAAGCACTGTTCCACTTTTTTTCCTTACGTAAGACAATCTAACGCGATTGGCACCAAAACCCAGATATGAATATTATATTTTCATACATGTGTATTTTACGATCTTTTAAAAATAAATCTATGACCGTTTATTAGTTTTAAAAACTTAACAAAAAATTAAACTGACTCCGACTCGGTGTCTTTGGTACTTATTGTTTTTCGTTTTCCGACACCGACTTCGGCAAAGAAAGCTATTTTTATCGCCTTCTAGTGTTTTTTTTGGAAGTCGGTTTAATTTTGTTGTTAAACGTTTTTATATTCTCTTTTTAGTTTTGGTACCTCAAATTACCATAAAAATCATTATAGCAAAAGTATATCTCATGACAATTCCAAAACATAAAAAAAAATTAAACTGATTCAGACTCGGTGTCTTTGGTACTTATTGTTTTTCGTTTTTCGATACCGACTTCGGCAAAGTAAGCTATTTTTATCGCATTGTAGTTTTTTTTTGGAAGTCGGTTTAATTTTGTTGATAAACGTTTTTATTTTCTCTTTTTAGTTTTGGTACCTCAAATTACCATAAAAATCATTATAGCAAAAGTATACGAGTATCTCATGTCAATTCCAGTAAGCTTAAACACGACTAGGATACATTGTTTTATTTCGAAGTTCCAGTGCCTACCTTCCGGCATCATCATCAGATCAGTTCGATGCTAACATTTTTTTATTTATATTTCATCAGTACTATTTATTTATAAGTATATGCTTCATCATAGTCGATTAACTATTCGAGATATCTTATACCCGTGACATACTTATCATTTAGGCGTTCCAGTGGTCATTGTGGTCTGCTTCATCAATTCCACTTCACAAAATGACAAAATTCTGATTGCAAATTATTGCATTGTTGAAGAAAACAACAAAATCGCTTTATATAAGCCTATAATATTTGAAGAGTTCCCTCGATTTTCATGAGATCCCATCATCAGATTCTGACTAGGTGACAATGGGACCACCTCCGAGAAGTTTGCCGTCATTTATTGAAGAGTTTTGTTTCATATCTCCGAAGTTCTTCATCAGAAGTTCACCAAATTTAAATAGAACCAATTGGGCACATACCCTTTCAAACACAAAAAAACGGTCCACAATTGGCGGAGAAATCGCGAAACGAATATACAAAAAAAAAACATACAGTCAAATTGAGAACCTCTTCCTCTTTTGAAGTAGGTTGAAAAAGTTGACGATTAAATAATTTTGCTGTAATTCAGAAAAAACCAATTTGATTCCTTGACTGACTTTATTGAAAATTGTAATGCAGGTAGGTATAGGAACGTAAATAGGCCAAATGTAGTACTCAATTTGCAACAGGAACAAGTACAACTGATAAACCAATTTATATCAATCACACTACATACTTCAATCAACTTCAGAAAGAAAGAAACAAAAAGTATTTAACTGCAGTTCCTACCAGTACTGGTATAAGAACTATATAGAGACTTCTTGTATCATAATATATCCTAATCCAAGCCATGTTCTACGTGAGCCGTGATTGATAAACGAACATCAAAACATACAGACGTCCACATTAATATTTAGTACGAATGGTTTGAGTTAACATGTGTGCCTTTGAGTAATTCGCCGAACCTCTTTTAGATACAGCACAGATAATATGTTACAGTTACGACTTAAAAAAAAACTAAAACTGATGTCGAGGTAATAATTAACTGACGATGTTAGAGTTCTTCTCTAACAAGGCCACCAAAGCAAAATATCATATGTAAAAATAACATATATAACTCTAAAAGTTAAATAATAATTGTATATATTGATTATTAGTTCATTTTTATTGCAGAACTTTTTTAAACTATGGAACTGATATCGAGGCAATAAATAACTGACGAGATGTTAGAGTTTTTCTCTAACGTGCTGGCTCCAAGCGGGCGCACGGCCATTACTGCATTAACATGTGGGAATATATACGCCTCAATAGGATTTCTCGAACTATTGCTGCGTTAGTTTCGAGCTATTCCAATTCCAATCCAATTCCAATTTGTGCGTGTTGTGTTTAGGGTCCAGATAAATTATATGCAAGTTTGGTTTATACTGAATATGAAAAATGTTTAATGTCGGTTCACAATATTTAGTTACAATTCGTACAGTAAAATAAGACGTGGCAAGGTGAAGGTATGTAAGCGACTGGCCTGGCGAGCCCGGCGCTGGCGTTCCTTTTCAAATATCAAAACATGCAATTCAGCAGATCGCATCGCTAGGGTCGCTACATCACCTCTATCAAGTTTGCTCAAAGTCAAACTGCATGAAGCGAATGTTTAAAGCGACGTGCACCATACCATTGAATTAATTGTAAATAAATTAAATATGAGTATGAGGTCTCAAAACCGCCAGACAGTTTTAACCTATACATCTGTTATTAACTTAATCCATGTTTATAATTAAAATATCATTAAAAAATATTAGTATTAACATCATAATGTCGTGTTAATAAAAATAAATTAATTAATACTTTAAAATATCAGCCTTTATGGAAATATCAATATTGTTAAACAACTCTAATAGCTCGACAAATACAAAGTAGGTTCGACTTAAAATAAATAACTAGTCAAGGATATAGATTACCAAGTCAACATAGACAAATTATTGTTTGAATTATACAAGAAACAGGAGACGGTACTAAATTTTGGAATACTTATATTGATTTCTACGAATGTAATACTAGCATAGTGTGGTGGTGAACCAACTAGAAGTATATACTGCTGTCAGTGTCAAAAAAAATTATTACTTTAGCTCGCCAAAATATAGCTATGGCAAAATCTACCGGTCGGTTTGACAATAACATTCCGAATAAGTTTAAAATCTTGCTAAAGATGAAGCTCTCATGAATCATGATGACAGTAAAATGTTATTGTGCCTTAACAATACATCTCTTGATGGAATTGGAAGCATTTACGATATAAGTTCACAATTTCACGAGCAGAACTGTTCCAATCAAAATGAGAAATATTTTTTAATTCAAATAAATGTGCAATCTTAATCATTCGTAAGGTTAACAACATGACACTTAATAAAATTGTAATAACAGAAAATAGATGAAAACAGGAAATTAACATTCCGAGTATATAATGAGTTAATGACCTACAGCGTACTATACGAGCAGGTTGTTGACTTTGGTCGTGGTTAAGCCTTTTTCGGTTCATCAAGATTTATTTATTAATATACCTACACCTACTATATTTATTCAAGTACGTGTGCACGCAAAGCACGGCAAGCCGTGGGTCCGGGCTGTAATTTGAAGAACTTTGACAGTCCTTTACGGCAGTCAGAAGCTATTACATCTAATACCAATCTTGCCAAGAAAGAGGTATCGTGTTAACCAGACATGGGTTATAGAGCTTAGATAGGCATTCGGTATATATACAATGTATATATCATGGACCAAGTGATTGATATGTGCACTATGTATAATTCCCGGGCAATAAGGATCTATTCAAGTCAAAGCGGGCAATGTAATGAATACTGATTAAACTTCTGTATTTATCACATTGTCTGATCATTATGAATATTTCTACGGTTGGACAATTCGATAATTATGGTCAATTAATTAGTCCAAGAGAGCGAAGCGAGCTCGGGAGCTTAGGGTACCCAGACGCTGATAAATTAGGTTCGAAGGAGATGATGGGAGCTGAAGTGAACGAGCAAAGCGAGCAAACTCAGCTCCCGTCATCTCCTTCAAAGTTAAGTTACTTTAGATCCTGTCGACTCTGTAGCTTAAATAGTAATCGTACTTACCTACTCGATATTAAAACCAATGTCAACATTAAGATAATTGAAAATAGCACATCTTAATATTACCCGGCTCCGTAGGTGATACTCAGAAAGCCCGGTCAATTTAATTATTTCAATAGTTTTTATCATATTGCCTACTCATATTGAGCATTTTTCAAACTGCCCGGGCAATATGAATAATGCCGTATAAATCACTTAGTCCATAACATATATTCCTACTGGTACTCAGCTGAATCCGGTTAGACTGAACGCCGCCCCAAGAAAAGGCTAGGTAAATTGATTTTATAATGAGGTGACAATACGGTAAAGAAATCTAAATTATTTATGAATAAACAAACATTTAAAGCGATGTCGTAAGAGCTTTTTTGTAACCTGAAGTAGAAAATCCACAGATTTGAGGTTGAATAAGTACAACCACAGATATTATAATACTAGCATACAGATAGATGCATCATCCCATCCCATACACAAAAACCGTGCCGAGACGTAACTCTAACTAGCGTTTTTCGTCTGTTTATTTTTATAAGAACATCGGTCGCATTTGATTCCGTTCCACGGCTATAGATGGTGTTAGCAGCGACTTGCATGTAAAAGGGTGTTCTCGGTTCGTTACAATTTTTTTCTTTAAATACAGTGACAATTTGTTTTATAGTATTTTTTGCACGTTTTTACAGTTTCATTGCACTAAAATGTGTTACAATACAAATAAAATTCGAGAAATTGAAAACCGCGCCGTCTATCGGAAACTATTTTAAATGATTCGTTCAAATAATCTTTGTGCTAAGAAGAGTTGATTAAACAAGAACATACAATTTGTATGATCAATTCTAGAAAATGTTAATTTTACACTCAATTCATTAACATATCGATGCATATCGCGCCATCCAGTGATATTTATTTGAACCAAATTTTCTTTGTTAGCGCTGGGACCCCGGGGCCGGTGGTACAATCACAAATAATGTAGTACTAGCATAGTAAAACTATGAGTTTGAGGATACTTTATTATATACCAGAAATTACATTAGATAGGTACATACAAGCAATTTTAAACTATAAACAACTGGCGCGAATTCTTCCAGGAACCTGGAATCGGCATTGGACAGTGACTGCCTAAACAATAGGGTTCTTTATAAAAACTGTACAAACCTACATATTGTGGTTTTGCCCATGCTTTCCAAGTTAGGGCATTATTTTGATTACAAGTGCTTAAATATAGAAAAACTGTGTGTTTTCCTGTTATACTACTGTCATTCCTGTGGTTAGTGACAGACGGTCACACAAAATAATTTTACATATTTATTGGCCTATAGAATAGAATAAAATAGAATATACTTTATTCCTATCAACAAACTAATAATACAAGCCATACATACGCATAATACATGTATTTAATTCTTACGTTTAAAAAAATTGTAACTTTTATCTTTATGTAGTAATCAATACTCGTCTACACTAAATAAAAAAATGTTAGAAAATAATTTTAATAATTACCAAATTTTTTGTTGCTGGTTTAGAAATTATTAGGACTGGCAATCATCATCATCAGCCTTCCAATGTTCCCACTGCTGGGACACAGGCCTCCTCTCTGTGAGAGAGAATGGGCCGTAATCCACCACGCGGGACTAGTGCGGGTTGGTGGATGTCACATATATTCAAAATTTTCGTTCGAGGACATGCCGGTTTCTTCACGATGTCTTCCTTCATCATTTTGAGAGCAGCGGTGATGAAATAATTTACACAAAATAAAGCGCCTGCTTGGGTTCAAATCCACGACCCACAACTTGTAAGTCGCGGGCGTTACAACTGGGCCACAACTGCTCGTGGAGGGCTAGCAAAGTAATGTCTTATTAGCAACCAAAAAAGAGTTTTGCTAATTAGTTTTGTATTATTTTATTAAAGTTTCCTAATACCTGAAGTTTGCTTAAATTTTAAGTTACAAAACCGACTTCAAAAAGGAGGAGGTTCTGAATTAAACTGTATGTTTTTTTGTATGTTTGACCCGATTACTCCACCAATAAGAAGAAATTATTTTGATTATTCTTTTTTTTGTGTATTTTTAGAAGTACACAGCCATGTTATCGCATCGTCAAGAATCCCAGACTTATAAGATCTAAGATCAGAACTTTCTATGTACTTACCTAAAATAATATTTATCATCATTGACTTTGAGTTCAAGTTACATCAAACTAATTGAAGATAGATCGGCGCTTTTACTCTTAATGAAGAAATGCCACTAGACGCACTTTTCAACAAGTTATTTTAATTTATGATAAACACAATTCACGTGTACAATAGTGTCGTGATAAAAATTACTAAAAATAGATATTATTATTCAGAAATGATTACATAAAATGTGTTATTTGGAAGATCCTGATTAATCGTACGTAAAGATAAGATACAAAATGCAGTGACACGCATGTAACCATGATATTTGTACACTTCTTGGCATAATATAACATAGCGACCTACGAACTTTGATTTAAGAACCGTATTTACTACCTATGTTACACAAATAAAAATTGATTATGATTACGCTTTTCATGATTGATTAGCAAACTGGTTTTCTTACAATAAGCCGTACATACGCATTTAATGCCGTCATGCATTCAATGCGAGAGAGTCGGAATCGAAACTATATATTTAATATAGCCGATAGCACCTTCCCTTTAGTTTGAACGGTGCTTTAAAGACTATGCCCAATTTGCTGGAATGTCCCGACTGTCCATTCACTTGCACTCCGGGTGACCTGTACAATGTATCTGACGCTGCAATAAACGTAGCCAGCTACTGGGCCCAAATAGTTCGATCATCAAAACGAAAAAGAAAGAATACTGAATTCATGGATGGAAAATATTTAATTTGTAACTTAAGTATTTAAAGTACCTATACTCCATTTGCGATAACATTAGATGTCTAAATTAGCCCATTTTACAGCCCGTTCAGCCGATTTTGACTTCTATTGCGTTTGTGATACGACAAATGGTAGCTGTAGTAAACAGTTGGTTTTGGTAACGGGTTTATGCTTTTTATGTCATCCTTATGATTACGGGATAGAACTGAAAATCGGTTGAACGGACTGTAAAAAGGTTTGAAAACATGTCTAATGTTATTTCAAATGGAGTTTACCTACCTAAGTAGGTACTCATAATTTTGACTCACAATGTAGATTATGATCTCACTCATTGATTAGCTCGCCCTATTCTTAACCTCTCCCGTCACAACACTCGTTTCACCGCCTTCCGAAACCAATTTGTACGAATCAATTCAAGCTGAGGGGACATTCAAACTCCCAAGCTGAGTTGTTCCTCGGTGCAAAAGTACGACAACCTTTATAAAAATCAGATTTCGTTTATCAACACCCGATTGATAACAGTGCGTTAAATCTTGCACATGATTGCACTAACAATGCTTTGTATCAGGTATATTTCTCACGTGCGAGATGGATTGGCAGAGTTGGCTTCCGCCGCTTTACGTATTGTTAACGGAAGAACTTTGTGTCTGTATATAACCCCACACTAGAATAGAAATAGTATTATAGTCTGATTCAACATGGTCCGTTTTGGTTCTTACAAAGTAAAATCACAATATAGTATTTCGTCTGCATTATCCGAAGAAGATTTTGGCAGAGTCAAATCTACAGTAGTGATCAGATATGGCCTAGAGATCATGGCTAAGGTTATGGTACATTAACCCAAGCAGACGTTTTATTTTGCCTAATTTATTTCATCACGACTGCTCTCAAAACGGCGAAGGAAAACATCATGAGGAAACTGGCATGTCCTCGAACAAAAATATCGAAGACTTGTGACATCTACCAATCCGTGCTGGACCCGCGTGGCATATAAATAGCCTATTCCCTCTGACAAAGAGGAGGCTTGTGTCCCAACAGCGGGATCCATTTAACCTACACCAACTAACTATCTTTTTTCGTAACAATACGGAAGTTAATAACAGTTATACTACTGAAAATAGACTTAACAACGAAAAAAGGACAAAAGACGAAAATAAAAGCAATAATCTTATTATTATCTTAAACTTGATTGATTTGAAAACCGGCCAAGTGCGAGTCGGACTCGCGCACGAAGGATTCCGTACCATTATCGCAAAAACCGGCAAAATATCAAATTTGTTGTATGAGAGCCCCACTTAAATATGTATTTTCTTCTGTTTTTAGTATTTGTTCTTATAGCAGTAACAGAAATACATCATCTGTGAATATTTCAACTGTCTAGCTATCACGGTTCATGAGATACAGCCTGGTGACAGACAGACAGATGGACCTTGGAGTATTAGGAATAGGGTCCCGTTTTTACCTTTAGGGTACGGAACCCTAAAAATGAACTACCGAATCTTATCATAGCATTGATACTTTAATATTTATGGAAATTATAAAAACAGTCTATGCAACTACCCAGGGTAGTTTTGTACCTCAACTACCCGGAATAGTCTCTTGAAGAAGCAAGTTGGGGTCTGTGTGTCGACTGACGTAGCCAAGCAACGGTTCTCAACAGCGAAGCTTATTTTTCTGGGGGACATCAACGCCCATCACCAGGAGTCGTTCCCGGCCATGATATAATGCAGAATGCGTCCACGCAGACGCCCGAAAAGAGTCTGCCTACAAAGATAAACTGGTGGATGCCAAGCTTCACAGCTTGGCTCATCGCCGCAAGGTTGCCCGCTTGTCGGTCTTCTACAGAATGTACCTTGGTTAGTGTGCTCCAGAACTGCACGACTCTACCCACCGGTCCTCTTCTACCATCGCACTTCTAGATCCACTACAAGTTACCATCCTTACCTAGTTGCCATTTTAGCAATTCGCAACAAGAGCTTCCAAACATCCTTCATAATGCGCACAACAAAAGAGTGGAACTCACTGTTGAATGTTTTCGGTAACACAGACGCAGGTCTGTGTTTCCGAACACATTCAACACGATTTACTTCAAATTTAGAGTGAACAAGCTTCCTCTGGGTAAGCTCACTCCATCGTCGACTTTCTCTCTGTCACATCTGACCTAGACTAGAGTCAAAAGCAAACCGACATAAAAAGAAAATGCAAACTTATTGACCTTATTAATTCAATAAACCGTCAGTGATTAGGCAACTCTCACGCAACGCAACGCATGTGATTGTCAAAGACACTCATCTCTTCATCAGTAGTTAGGCAACAACAACTAACGACCGAAACTAATGAAATGTCAACATGAATGAACAAAACTCTTGCCTAATATCTTCTACTATAAAGAAACAGATTCCGAATGGTCTAGAAAATTACACTTCTACAATATAATTTTGTTTTAAGAAAGGCATTCCATGCACCAAAGACTTAGGAACTGGTAGGATCTGGTAATAAAACCTGGACTCTGTCTAGATGCTAGGATTAATTACTATATTTGTATATTTTAGGTGCTAATGTTGCAACCATTTTTCTAGAAACTGGTTTAACTTATACTGCGACAGTCGCTTTAGTAGTCTTTGCTAGTCTATATTTTTTATATCAAATACGTTGACTTCAGGTATCTGAATCTCGTAAACAGCAAAGAATATGAGAATGTATTGCAACACTAGCTTTTGCCTGCAACTTTCAAACTACAATCCACCAACAGAACCCCATCTACCCTATACATGTGAAACACTTGGTGGAG
The DNA here is from genome assembly GCA_947562075.1 of Orthosia gracilis. Lineage (NCBI taxonomy): Eukaryota > Metazoa > Arthropoda > Insecta > Lepidoptera > Noctuidae > Orthosia > Orthosia gracilis. The sequence continues at coordinate 36,131,078 of OX387266.1, forward strand.
TTTAAAAAAACAGCAATTTACACCTATAATCCTTATACGGGACATACTTCCCAAGTTCCTAAATTCTTCAATGTTGCATTCATTCACCCATTCGGTAAACTGTGCTAAAGATCGATAACTCTTTTTCCTAACATCCATTTGTAGGTCATTCGAATATTCTCGTACTACATACATAACATAGTACATAGTACGCAATGTTTATATAATTTTTTTGCGAGACACGTATCTCGCATCTCTTTCCGGTTTCATCTAAGGCTTTGAGTACACGGGCCACTCTCAATCGCCACTTGCGACACAGCAAGAAAGGAATTCTATAAGTACTTATTTTCAATTTTAGAAATTTTCACATTCCTGTTTGATGTGTTCTTGTACGCCGTTAATGGTAAAGTATTTACCATATTTACACTTATGTTTTACAAATAAATATGTTAGTTTGAGCAATAGACGCCGTTCATTCACAGGTGGTTATCGCTGACCAATAAAAAGTTGCCTGTACGAGTGGCCCGTCTATAGCTACACCAAGCATCTATGATTTGCCAACACAACATTGGAATTCTCGCGAGAACTTTCTTTACAACTCGTTTTGTCATTAGTCAAAGCTTACATAAGCAAAGCCATTACTTCTAACGCTAGAACGTTGATCTACACAACATACAGTTATGACGCCGGCGCATTGCATAACTATATCGATGGATAAATTGATGAATCGAATGTTTTATTGATTATCGACGAATTCATATCGATATTGAGTTCAACAGCAAGGTCGACCATAGAAATGATTTGATAACAATGCTAAGCTGTTTTTAATCTTGATTTATTTAATTTATCAAGGCATAGAAGTATAATTTTTCAGCAGGAAGTAGTTTATTATTCAGTAGCTGTTCTAATCGCAAATGTGTATAATCAGCTGATATGGAAATTAAAAGGATTAGATATTCTAGATTCCTAGACCAAACATGTATCCTTGATTCTGTAGCAGTAGCATCAAGTAAAATTAATTATTCAGCTAGATCTCCTTCGACCGAGCGAGAGCCGACCAGGTACAGGTACCGTCGGTACTACCGACATAGTAGCAAAAAGGCTAATCTGATGAATTTAAATGAGAGTCAGACGACATTCAAAAGTCAGTTAGGTACCTGTATTGTTTATAAAATGTTTAACAACACTTTAATTGTTACCTTCAAAATAACAATAGCCTTGTAGGAATTATGATTTATCTATAGTAATAAAACTATTAACTATTATTGTTGCTTTACTTAGTGTAAATTATTTCATTACTACTGCTCTTAAAACGGTGAAGGAAATTTTCGTGAGAAAACCGGCATGACCTAGAACCAAAAATTCGAAGACTTGTGTCATCTATCAATCCGCACTGGGCCCGCGTGGTGGATTAAGGTTACACTAGTCGATCATTCTTCCATACAAACGTAGTCTGGCGATTACTCCACTGTTTAACGATGTACATTCAAGATATAAAAATTATATCAATTTGTGTTATCATTCTAGCCATGTATGGTAACAAAAAGTAAAAAAATAAAATATTTGAAAGTTATGAGCGTCGAAAGTTCCATATTTCAACACTAATTTTTACACATCTTTGTGCGGAAATAAATACCATAAGAAGAAGGAAAATTGCAAAACGGCCTCCACACACAGATCACACAGTGATAGATTAGTAATTCAACAATGCAAATAATTTTATTCTGAAAATATACATTTAGTAGTTTTTTCATGATATCTAGACTCCCAAAGGTCTGTTTATAAAATTTCGCGCGCTCGTTTTCGTCCTAAATCATCATTCATTTCAATAACAATTTATAAAAGTACTAATTCGTATGCGAACTAGCTTCTTAGTGCTCATCACAGCATCTATCTCTTTCGCACGCGTTGTCGGATGAGATAGCATGCATTTTAACCTCGCGCACAAAATAGTTCGTGCCGTCGTCTAGGGGAACCTTAAGGCACATTCCCTGTATCACAGAGAGGATCATCATATCATTGCCTGTGTGCCAGCAGTGGGATCATTAAAAGACTGATGATAATGAATCTAACTGTTTAGTTTGATTACGATAGATAAGCAGGATTATCTTTATCAATATTTTGCCGGACTTTCCGGTGCCACAGTTATAATTTCGTAGATAGCTTCTATCAACTGACGTGTTTTAAGATAAAACTGTTACCTCCAACGAAATTGATTAGATTTACACGTTTTTCAAAGCGTGGATAATAATTAAGTATTCCCGTGAAACAGTTTGTATAAAAAGGGCATTCTCGCGTTGTGCCTGTCTATGGGAACCTTCGTTGTTTTATTACTTACCTACTTAATTTTGCCCAAAAACGAAAACTAAATGGTTAGTTAGATTTTATTCTAATATTCTAAAGTTTAGATTCCAGTTTTGAATTATCTTTATTGTTTTGTTATGTAAATATTTTGGCCTTATCTGAACTCAGAAGAATAACCTACAACGATTCAAATTATTTGTTCCAAAGTATAACTTTATTATTTAGTGAGGCAGGTACCGAAAGGGTTAGCTAATGAAGGATTGGTTGCTACATGCATACCTACTTATAGACTTGCCATTAATTACCGAGGTTTGAGTAAGAACGTGTCACATACGTTTACCTTGATGTAGGTCACGTCTTCGCGTCAGTCATTCTGAAGATTTCATAAGAAACGTTTAGATGTCATCCGTGAGTATTTAAGTTTTGTAAAAACCTGGCTGATTAGAAAGGCATTTTAGTGAACACTACTACTAATGGTAGGTATTACAAAAGTTATTCTGTCCCTGACTTCTCTAGTAATTATATACTGACCTAGATACATCAATGGCTAAGACCACGGAATGTGAACTTGTGGATAGGTACAAGTTAGGTGTAAAGATGGTCCTGTGAAAATGACAATCTCGAAAATAGTTTATTGAATAATTTCACTGAATAATTAATTAAATATTAGACTCATTTTACACTTTGAGGCCTTTAAAGTACAAAATGTAGGCGAAATAAATTAATAATAATCCGTTACGCAAGAAGCTCCAAACTTGATTTTGTTAGCTACTTTTAAAGAACTACATAGTTGAATATCCTTATTTTTATTAGTGACCGGTTCAATAACCTTTCTGACAAAGATTATGAATCATATTTTGTTTACAAACATTTTTTTACGTCTGGGCACTGCGGTCAATGAGTAATTATAATATAGTTCTTGGTTAAAGAAAAACCTTGAGCAAGGTTGAAATTAATGACAAAGGTCCTAAAAAATAGCTTCAGATAAAAAATTGTGTTGATAAAACATGATCTCGGGTAGATATACAGGGTTAATCGCCGGTTGGTGTCACATTTTTTGCTACATGTCTATGGGCTAATTTCACCAATGAAACTAATCGCGATTAGTTCAACCAAACTCAGTTTATGTAAATACAGCGTTCAAATTTTTTGAGACCGCTAAGAAACTACTAATCAGAACGCTGTTTTTGCATAAACTGAGTGAACATTGATGAAATCGGCCCTTTCAAGGCCTCTGCGACTTGATTTCGGCTCCTGGTACACCTTTCGAAGGTCCGGTCGATCCCGAGATTCTTAATGATCTTACAAGTTTCACAAACAGCCTTGTTGATCTTATGGTCGCAAGCGTTCCTGCTGAAGTCCTAGATTCAATGCCCGGTTTGGGCAAAGTGTTATTGGGTGTTTCCATCTGGAACTTCTCAGTAGCAGCCAGGAGTCTCAGGCTCTCACAGGCTCGCTCCATACAACATGGGACTTAAACATTACTGGCTAAGACCTCGCCTCTGGTTCGAATCCGGGCATGTACCAATGTGACTTTTTCAAATTCATATGTACTTTCCAAGTTTATCTTGGACATTGCTGTCAACGGTGAAGGAAAACATCGTGAGGAAACCTAGACTTATAGTGAGTTTATTATAAGATTGTGCTCCATTGGTATAACTGCTGCAAGGCGTTCCAGTGCGAGGATAAACTAATAAATAATAATTACTGGCGAAATGCGGATGTACTATGCCCAACCCTTAACCTAGGTTAGCCTCTGCCCAACCCTTTGAGTAATACAGACGTAATGTTATTTTTTACAAACTCGGTACTTTTAGAAAACACTAACGAGCTGTTGTCTGCAACTTCGTCCGCGTCAAACTCGTAATAATTTTTACATGTTTTTTTAATTTTCTTTCTTGAACTGTTTAGCCTATGTTACTTCCTTATAACATCAACCAGTGAAAGTCCTATCAAAATCGGTCCAGCCATTTCGGTGATTACCCGGAACAAAAAGACAGACAAAAATCTTAAAAATTAACACGTATTTTCATTTTGATTGCATAAATAAAATGTTGTTATTTTGATATTACATAGAGACACTTCAATTTTCTTAAACCAACCTTCATCATTTACTATGCATTTACTAAACTAGATTCATAATAACAGAATGTAAGCTATTTTCTATGTCACAGATTTAGCCATTGGCCGACTTTCGAATTAAAATGGGAGTTGCAATCTTAACAAAATTCACATAGTCCACGAATTAACTGTCTATCTACATTGTCCAAAACTACATAGTCATGCTTCCTTGTATTGTTTGCAGTATTTCAAAACATAACGTAACGTAATTACGAAAATAGGCGGTAGACAAAGACTCAAAAATTATTATGTGGACACTAGCTTCTGCCAGCAGCTTCGACTGCGTGAAAAGTGTTTTTTTTATCCCAAGGGATCATTATATCGGGATGAAAAGCCGAGAGTAGCCTATGTGCTATTACAGATTATAATCTATATCCATGTCAAATTTCATCCAGATCCAATCAGCCGTGATTGAGTAACAAACAAACATCTAAACTTCCATACACACATCGATCCAAACTTTCACATTTATAATATTAGTAAGATATTTTTTTGTAGTAGGACCCTAATAGGGTTAGTTATCATTACAATATCAGATTTCTTATTTTTGGGTTATTAATTGAGATCTAGAAATAAGAATTGAGACGTGCAGGACTGCAGGCAACGAAGGAGATAAATCTGTCTCTTTTATTTACTCAAGACGATTGTTTTGTATAAGTACATAAATAATTATGTTTTTATACAATACCATAATAAATAATTAACTAACGACACACAATAATTACTTGTCATTGTATTACAGGGAATTTGCCCAATTATAGTGATATTTAAGGTTCTGGTTTATTTGATAAACCGCCTGAATGCCACAATATGCACGTCTACAATATGTAAATAAATATTAACTAATGACAATTGGGTATTCAAATCTTAAAGAGATAAGCTTCTTCCTCTTCTTCAGATTTTGTCCGACCGTATGTAGCTACTCGGACAGCTCATCGTTCAAATCCCGTAAGGTGCAGGTGGTCAGGCATGAAGGGTAGACAAGGAGGTGTGCCAAATCTGTGTTTTGGATGAGTCTATAATACACCATTTGGCCATTTTGTTTCTACAGCAGCCAACCTGGGTCCGCAATCGGTTTAGCGATTTCAAGATTGGCCACTGTAGTTTCGTTTCCGGGGGGCAGATGCTCTGCCAGATTGATGAAGTGTGGAGGAGTAGGGAGTGTATGTTTCCATAATTCACAAGAGATAAGCTGCTTTCTATATTTTGATATAAACATTTTGATACTACGGCCATATTTGGGACTAAGCAAAACTTAAGCAGAAAAATACGCCAGAATTTCTTGGACATTATCCTAACGTCCGAGAAATTCTGGCGTATTTTTCTCGTAGCATCGGGTAGCAAACGCGCGCGTATTTGCCTACTTACAACCAATTTCACTAGCCACGATGCCGATTTTTTTCTCCTGTATATGTTGCTTATTTTTTTTTAGTTTAATACAAAATCTAATCATATCTGGAATAGCACCTTCTTCTTATCCCTTGAAATGTTCCCTTTGGATGATAAAACTTTTTTCACGCGGGCGAAGCCCGAAGTAGCTAGTAAACTCTAATACCTAGGTTAATAGGTCCCAATTCTATGCATCGCTGGCCAATGGAAACAGCCATTACACGATCTATGAATGAACTCGTATGTCCAAGTCTCAGTTATTAATTTATCATTTAAAGTACCTGGATGTACACATATATAAAAAATCACTTCCTCATTCATATTGACTATGACGAGACCCCCATATGCGCACACGCACGTATATGCCGCCTGCCAATCGATTTTTGCACAATATAAATAATTTATCATGACATCTTGTATTGTTATGCCGTAAGTTATCGACAACCGAGATTTTTTTATAGTTTCATGCAAATGTAACTGTAGGAATACTAATTATCTAGTTTCGTGATTTTACATAATAACGGTTTATATTTATGAACTATCACGTGCTAAATTATTTTATAGTGACTTATGCTGGTATTGAATATGGTATGGCAGCTGGCATTAATCATGTTCGCTGCATCTGATAAGATAGGTAGCCGATCGAAAAATGGGCGCAGCAGATGATGCTGTTTTGATCATTTTTTTTTTCTATTTATTGCTGACAGCGATAATATTCGCACATGGTTTAGTGCTCAAATACAAAAAAAAATTCGTAACGATGATATTAAATGTATAGTCACCAATAAAAATAATTTGTCACAGAGTATGCGTTAACAGATAATGTTTAGTGTGTTAATGTAAAAAATTTAATAAAATTCGCGAGCTGGCTGACCAAAACCATATGCAGGTATCCTCCGACTGCACAGCATGATTTTCTTCTTGTTTACGTCTTTTTAGTTCGCTTCTTAAGCAGTCGGGTTTTTGTTTTTTTTTTTATTTTTTTTTATTTGCAACTTTTTAGTTAACATTTTTTTTTGAATCAGGTACATTTAAACATAATTAGTGTAATACATTTTTGATTTGGCCCCCACAATATGGCACGCAAAATCCGCACTTTTCTATTTTCCAATTTGAATGTAGCCACTGACACTCACAAGGTTAAAACGAATCGATTGACGTAAGAATTATCAAAATCGGCCAACGCGTTTGGCCTCTAGAACGCCACATAGGAACAAAGATACATACATAAATAGAGTTATAAACACAGTACTCTCCTTCGGCAGCCGGGTAATTTAATAGTCCTAGGGTCCTTTGACTCGCTATTCAGATTATGATATTTAAAATAAAAACAAAGTAAATAATTATTCTATGAGTAATATGAGGACATAGGCCAGTGGTGGAGCAGTGATGGCCCAGTGGTAACGGCCGCGGCCGCGACTTACAAGTTGTAGGTCGTGAGTTCGAACCCAGGCAGGCGCTTTACTTTGTGTAAATTATTTCATCACCTCTGCTCTAAAAACGGTGAAGGAAAACATCGTGAGGAAACCGGCGAGTCCTAGAACCAAAAATTCAAAAACATCCGCCAAACCACACTTGGCCCGCGTGGTGGATTATGGGCCCATTCCCTATCACAAAGAAGGTCTGCCTCCCAGCAGTGGGAATATTAAAAGGCTGATTATCATGATGTTGATGATTGCAGTGGTTCTTAATAGGTATGTTATATAGTTGAGAGTTATTATTGCCAGAGACATGGACACGTTTTCTTCACCCACATTTTAACCTTGATCATTCACCTTCAAACACACAGTAATTACTTTCCCCAAGTTTCTAAAAACAAGTAATTAAAAAGATTGTTAACCTTAATCATACATAGTTTTGAAATACAGCGACCATAATGCTGTTCATTAGAACATGAAGTTCACATTCGTTCATACCTAATTAGATTCTATATAGCCGATAATACTTACTTCACCTATTGACCTGAGTATGTAAATACTTATCGCATTTCCATTTATATCCCCGTTTATGTCGTCATACTTTTCATATGCTTAGGAAAATGAAATCTTATACCTTCAAACTAGCAATTCTTGTATATATTTATGTATATATATAATCTGAATCTCGGAAACGACTCCAACGATTTTCATGAAATTTAGTATGCGGGGGCGATAAATCGATCAAGCTAGGTATATTTTTTATAAAACATCGTTTACTTTATTTTCACCCTAGCAGAGCTCGGTCGCCCAGGTACTGACAATGATGTGGTACTTCTTGACTCTTTTCAGAAGAAAGATTTAAATTGTAATAAAAAGTAGAATCACTTTTCTCAATAGGTATATATAGTTTACCTATCTATCTATATATATAAAAGAGAAAGTATGTATGTATGTTCCTATTAGACTCCGAACCGGCTGAACCGATTTCAAAAATTCTTTCACCGTTGGGAAGCTACACTATCCCCGGGTGACATAGGCTACTTTTTATCCCTGTATTCCCAAGGGAACGTGAGTTACGCGGGCGCAACCGCGAGGCGTCCGCTAGTTGTTTATAATAACAATGAGAATGATAATGGACAAAACAATGAACATAATTATCAAACCATAGTGTACTTATTTACAGTTTAAAATTCATGTAGCAAATAGCATAAATAAAATACTTACCGCGTTTTCTTTTTCCAGCTTTTCTACACGGATAATATAACACTAGCATTTTTCTACGAATTGAATTCCGTTTCTTTTTTAATAAATTCCTACTAAAAGAGTAATCAGATGTATGTAATGTATCAAAAGTAAAAGCCTTTTATTCAAATACGATTGCATACTGGCTTATAAATAAATACTTTCAAACCTAGTCCTAATAGAAGTTTATGCAATGGACATATAATAGGGGTTATTAAAACACGAGCGTGGGTTTATAATGATAACACGCGAGTGTTTTAACACCTTATTATATGCTGTTGCATACACTATTTTATCTTTTATACAGTTGAAATAACACAAAAGTGGAAACGGAAAAAATATATGGAATGGCGGGCAATTTAGATTCCCATTGCGCATGACTGCGCAGCGCGCGCCTCCATAGACAATGAGACTTCTTTTCTACATTAAGTCAATGAGCCCATAAGCGCCAATAAATTAAAAAGTAAAAGTGTGCTTTAAAAATTAAAAAGTTATTTTATGATGCAGTTGTTTGAAAATCGAAGGAAAATGTTGCACTGTAATGGTTTTTTTTCAAATTTTACCTATCCACGAATATAAAGTACGTGTCTGTTATTACTATATTTTTTGAATTCATATTTGGAACATTACGCTGTGAGTGAAGATAAAATACTTTATCGGTATGTTATGTATCAAAATTTTAAGTTATATATTCAAATATGATTGTAAACTGACTTATAAATATTTACTTTCAAACCTAGTCCAAAAATAATTTATAGAAAATACTCGGGCACATACATTATTACTTCTATTTTTATACATACATATACTTATTTACTTTAAACATCTGAAGGGACAAACCCTTTATTAATATGTAACCCTAATACAGGAACTGCACATCATTCGGTTTGCTAACATATCTGGACCGATATTCGCAAGGCTACCGACAATTGTAACACAATACCGCCCTGTATCCTCTAATCACGAACGGTCGTAAGTAGAGGAACATGATACTTAAAATAAGTTACCGACAGTTTCAGAGGAAGAGGATGGGAAACCGTATAATTTCATTAGGTGTTATGTTAATCTGTATTGCAGAACATTGACGTTTTGATGCAGAAATAACGGCAAATATATCTGTAGAAATAACGGCAATGCTGCAAATAATGAAACATGTCCTTATATCGCGAATGTCAATACATTAATTTTGAATATTTATCATAAATATTCAATTGCATCTCAAAACGATATCTAGAAATTTTTCGGAAGCGATCTTCTTCTATTTTGCAATTAAGCATCTGCACCATCGAAGACTTAAATCAAAGCCATTAATACTGCAATAATTGTCACAACCTACCCAAACTGTATATGGGTCTCGACTCAAAAGAAGAAGGACCAATATTTCAGATAAACGCTTCGATCAACAATACCAACTAGTTGTAGGGTCGGTGCAAGAAATACGTCTCGGTGAATAACAGCTCACTTGAGACGTGGGCTCTTATTTTGTTCAGTTTGTCATAGTAAGTATTGTGAAAATAGGGTAGTAACTATATATTCAAGAGGATCGAATTTAGCATTGATTGTGACGTGACGTGCATTGATTTTGATTTGTACGTGACCTAACGGGTCACGTACAAAATCAATCTAGTTGGTTTTTTTGACCGAAGGCTAAAAGAAGTTCACGCCTGAACATAGCGGTCTTCCAAAAGCATCGCCACATCAAGCGGTTATGTGCTTCTCTCATGCAACAGACTCTTGCAGCCCTGAAAAGATCATCGGTATTTTGTAAGTGATAGTGGTGGAGCAGGGTGGCCCTGTGGTACTATCGGCCGCGACTTATAAGTTGTAGGTCATGGGTTCGAGCGTCACGGGGTCCTCACCTTCCGCCTGACGCACGTCCTCACCGGACACGGCTGTTTCGGGCGGTTCCTGTTCAGGATAAGGTGGGATGAAACGCCCGGGTGTCACCATTGTGAGGATCGCCCGGAGGACACGGTAGAACATACGGTGGAGGGTGTTTACAATATTATTATCATCAAAACATACATAATTATAATAAATACGTTGTAAAGTCGTTTATGTACATCGAAAATATTTCAAAGAAAATTAACCAGGGTGTCAAAAAATTACCAAAAAACCCTTTGCCAGCATTTTTAGAATTTTTGTGTAAAAAATGTATGAAACCAATTTAGATAACTTTTACACACAAAAATTCTGCGTAACTTGAAGTATTGCTTAGTTTTTAGGGTTCCGTACCCAAAGCGTAAAAAGGGACCCTATTACTGAGACTCCACGGTCCGTCTGTCTGTCTGTCACCAGGCTGTAGTCTGTGTGGCTCATGAACCGTGATAGCTAGACAGTTGAAATTTTCACAGATGATGTATTTCTGTTGCCGCTATTACAAGAATTACTAAAAACAGAATAATAAAAATAAATAAAATAATTAAATAATAATAATAAATAAATAAGTGGGGCTCCCATACAACAAACGTAATTTTTTTTGCCGTTTTTTGCGATTATCGTACGGAATCCTTCGAGCGCGAGTCCGACTCGCATTTGGCCGGTTTTTATTTCATCTTAATCGGTTCACTCTATCAAAAGTTAGATGAATTGAAAATGTTCATAATAGTTACATTACACAACGCACGCAATTCAGATTACTCGGACAGTTGAACTCCATATTCGATAGATGGCGTTGTACATTTGTCGTCATTCTAAGAATGGCGGTGTTAAGATTCTCCGTGGAAGTAAGACACTAAGAAAATAATTAGTAGATAGGTAGAGTAGGGTTGGCAGAACTTTTTTAACACCAATATTTATAATATATACATAATGGCATTTATTGATAGTCGTAGATAATGGCTGCGAAAATTCTTTTCGGTTAGTATCGACCCCCGGGGCAAATACGGATAACTTTATGTTTTACATTGTTTTATGTACAATAAAGACTGAAATAAATTGGTAATCGTTACGTAATATCTAAAAGAATGTTACATTTTTAGACTCCGCATACCTTCCTTAAATATATTTTCTTTCTTTCTTTATATCCCGTACGGATATAAAGACATAGGTACCTACTGGAGTTGATTATGCCCCAGATTTCAAAAAAATCGAAAACCGAGAATCCAGGACCGCCACGATCAGCAGTCATGCTGACGACTGAAATAATACGACGAATGAAACTATGAATCATTTCCTGGCTTGAGCCTTTAATTATCGCATTAACGCTTCTGACTTGGTAATTAGTCAAATTATAGATCATGGAATTAAATGTTACAAAAGGCGTGTTCGCTCTGTAATTTGTTGTTAAATGTTCTACCAATGAAACCAAAATGAACAGTTTAAAATAAAATTAGTAGGAGACCGCCGAAGACAATCTAATTCTTAAATATTATATAGGAATTTAATATTCTGTTTCATCAATATAAAGATCGTTTAGCTAAATTAATAAACGAAAAAAACAAAGGCAAAGGTTGGATGCTAAAAATTTATTAAACCTATTAAGGTAAACAATGAAATGCACAATATTATAGCCCGTACATAAATGAAATTCGAAATCGAATTTCGATTAGATGTAAAAAATGTAAGTAGATAATGTAGACATTTATAAAATTCCTATATGACGTATACCAACATAATCGTTTTTAAAACGTATTAAAATTGAAAAATCTTCACGTTTACGAACTAAGCAGATAATTTTATTGAGCTATATTTTAATTAGGAAACGATATAAATTGTAGAAGACAATCAAAACCCAAGTTAACTTTTCCACTGTGTTGCGTCAGTTTACATAAAACAATAATTTAAAATGACTGATAAATCGAAATTTAATATGATTGTCGATTGAACTGACCACAGCTGCCGACGTCGCTTTTGATATCAATAATTTATAATTGGATAATCAATTAGCGCATGTTTTGCCAACACACAGTTAATTATTACTTTAATAATTAAAACATCATTAAATGCCATCTAGAAAATATACTTAAGATGCAACACACGTGACATTACCTGTTTGTTCCAAAAGTGACTAGTCTTTGATTTTGAATGAGCCAAGTCCAGTAGGCAGAATAATATGTACGTATTTTTACCCGACTGCCGAAGCAGAGTAATGCGTTTATCAGTCTATGTATTTATGTATGTATGAATGTATGTATGTTTGTTCCTATGTGGCGTTCTAGAGACCAAACGCGTTTTCCGATTTTGATGATTTTTACGTCAATCGATTCGTCTCAACCCTGCGAGTGTCACTGGCTTCATTAAAATTAGAAAATAGAAAATGGTGAATTTTGGGCGCCATATCGTGGGGTCTCATTTTTCTTTTCTTCCAGACCCATCTTGTGGGCTATCAAAATAAATGGTTTTAAGAGTTGATTACAAAAATATACAACACTTATATGTTTAAGTGTACCAAATTCTAAAAAAAAATATATCGAAAAAGATGGAAAAAAAAAAAATAGTAACGAAAAACCCGACTGCTTAAAAAGCGAACTAAAAAGACGTAAACATTGGAAATAAAAAAAAATTAAATAGTAACGAAAAACCCGACTGCTTAAAAAGCGAACTAAAAAGACGTTAACAAGTGGGGAAAATCATGCTGTGCAGTCGGAGGACACATCTGGTTTTGGTCAGGCAGCTCGCGCATATGTTACTAAGTTACTATACGAATTTTGAATATTTGTTTTGTGAACTAGTTTAGTGCATACTAGAAAGGTGTTGAGATATATAACTGGATTTGAATACATAATCTTTTTTAAAACGTATTAAAATTGAAAAATCTTCACGTTTACGAACTAAGCAGATAATTTTATTGAGCTATGTTTTAATTAGGAAACGATATAAATTGTAGAAGACAATCAAAACCCAAGTTAACTTTTCCACTGTGTTGCGTCAGTTTACATAAAACAATAATTTAAAATGACTGATAAATCGAAATTTAATATGATTGTCGATTGAACTGACCACAGCTGCCGACGTCGCTTTTGATATCAATAATTTATAATTGGATAATCAATTAGCGCATGTTTTGCCAACACACAGTTAATTATTACTGTAATAATTAAAACAACATTAAATGCTATCTAGAAAATATACTTAAGATGCAACACACGTGACATTACCTGTTTGTTCCAAAAGTGACTGGTCTTTGATTTTGAATAAGCCAAGTCCAAGTAGGCAGAATAATATGTACGTATTTTTACCCGACTGCCGAAGCAGAGTAATGCGTTTATCAGTCTATGTATTTATGTATGTATGAATGTATGTATGTTTGTTCCTATGTGGCGTTCTAGAGACCAAACGCGTTTTCCGATTTTGATGATTTTTACGTCAATCGATTCGTCTCAACCCTGCGAGTGTCACTGGCTTCATTAAAATTGGAAAATAGAAAATGGTGAATTTTGGGCGCCATATCGTGGGGTCTCATTTTTCTTTTCTTCCAGACCCATCTTGTGGGCTTTCAAAATAAAGGGTTTTAAGAGTTGATTACAAAAATATACAACACTTATATGTTTAAGTGTACCAAATTCTAAAAAAAAAAATATCGAAAAAAATGGAAAAAAAAAAAAAAATAGTAACGAAAAACCCGACTGCTTAAAAAGCGAACTAAAAAGACGTAAACAAGTGGGGAAAATCATGCTGTGCAGTCGGAGGACACATCTGGTTTTGGTCAGGCAGCTCGCGCATATGTTACTAAGTTACTATACGAATTTTGAATATTTGTTTTGTGAACTAGTTTAGTGCATACTAGAAAGGTGTTGAGATATATAACTGGATTTGAATACATAATCGTTTTTAAAACGTATTAAAATTGAAAAATCTTCACGTTTACGAACTAAGCAGATAAGTTTATTGAGTTATATTTTAATTAGGAAACGATATAAATTGTAGAAGACAATCAAAACCCAAGTTAACTTTTCCACTGTGTTGCGTCAGTTTATATAAAACAATAATTTAAAATGACTGATAAATCGAAATTTAATATTATTGTCGATTGAACTGACCACAACTGCCGACGTCGCTATTGATTCCAATAATTTATAATTGGATAATCAATTAGCGCATGTTTTGCCAACACACAGTTAATTATTACTGTAATAATTAAAACAACATTAAATGTCATCTAGAAAATATAATTAAGATGCAACACACGTGACATTACCTGTTTGTTCCAAAAGTGACTGGTCTTTGAATAAGCCAAGTCCAAGTAGGCAGAATAATATGTACGTATTTTTACCCGACTGCCGAAGCAGAGTAATGTGTTTATCAGTCTATGTATTTATGTATGTATGTATGTATATTTGTTCCTATGTGGCGGTCTAGAGACCAAACGCGTTTTCCGATTTTGATGATTCTTACGTCAATCGATTCGTCTCAACCCTGCGAGTGTCACTGGCTTCATTAAAATTGGAAAATAGAAAATGGTGAATTTTGGGCGCCATATTTTTTTTTTCTTCCATACCCATCTTGTGGGCTATCAAAATAAAGGGTTTTAAGACTTGATTACAAAAATATACAACACTTATATGTTTAAGTGAACCAAATTCTAAAAAAAAAAATATCGAAAAAGTTGGAAAAAAATAATAATAGTAACGAAAAACCCGACTGCTTAAAAAGTGAACTAAAAAGACGTAAACAAGTGGAAAATCATGCTGTGCAGTCGGAGGATACATCTGGTTTTGGTCAGGCAGCTCGCGCATATTATGTTACTAAGTCACTATACGAATTTTGAATATTTGTTTTGTGAACTAGTTTAGTGCATACTAGAAAGGTGTTGAGATGTATAACTGGATTTGAATTTATTATGGTCGTACATTCGATCTCGATCGGATATTTTTTTGTTTTTCGTTAGACATTACATTTCTCACAAGAGTCTGCAGTTATTCACTTACAATGAGAAACATTATTATAGAGCCTGGCTGTCTATGTTTTTATGTTGTCCTTTCCATCTATCTCTTTTAATCTCTGACACAAATTGCAAATTTTTTGGTTTTAGACATTTTTTCATAAAATATAATAATATAATATTCACTTACAATGAGAAACAGATAACATTGAAGACCCTGTCTGTCAATCTTTTATATTTATTGGTCTGTGCATTTTATAATCTTTGACACAAATTGGTAATATATGCTACCTTACTTAACTGATCAATAACAATATTCCATATAACCTGAGGAAATCCGGGAAAGGGTAATTTATGTCAAGTGTCAATATGACAGAACGGCTAAAATATATCCATAATTGTGTTTACTTTGCAGTGACTTCATTGCAGACCTTTATTGCTGTTAATTAATTTCTAATTACTTCCATTTATGAGAAATATGGGTAAACAAATCGCAGTTAAACTAGAATTTCCTCAATATCGGACAGTTAAGCCTTAGGTTGTTGGCATTTCTAAATTTATTTATTTATTCATTAAATTACTAATAATATAATACTCAATCTTATTAATAATAATCATTCCATAAATCCATACTGATTCTGCAAATACACTTCACATTGCAAATACATTTTTATTACCCATGACAAATAAAGTAAACAAAGGCATTATCCCATACTTAATATCATAATTTTAAACAACAAATTTCCAAGCTTGCTACTGAAAAGCAGAACCAGCACGACAAGTAACAGACATAACACTTCCAATAGGTGGACCACGCAATATAAAACGAAGACGAGGACGCATCATCTTCCGACGATAAACAAATTGTTTCTTGAAAACACGGGAGCGTATCGTATAATAACGACGGCATCCCCTCAACGGTTGTCTGTCGTGTTCTTATCTTTTCGCGATTGCTTAGATTTATACAATTCAGTAAGACATTCTGTAATATATATCATTGTATCTCGAAATTATCTAAAGGACCTTAAGTCTAGTAATAAATATATAAATTCCCTATTTCTTTCTGAACATGTATTTGACGAGAGGAGAAATCATACCATTTTAATCATATCGTTTGTTAAAAATGCAAATTTTATCACTATGAATCATCCAAAAACATTGTTTCTATAACATCTGCACGAAAACGATGACGAATGTCCTGTTGCAAAGAATTTTAATAAATCTGTTCGGTTTGATTTTTTTGTTCAATAAATCATATTTATTTATGCAAATTAGGTGTATTCGCTTTTAATTTGATGTAATTTGTAGTGATAGTTTGATGTATTGGTTCCGTTTCAAATATGTAACAGATGTTGACTAGTATTCAAGGAATTGATATTTATTGAAGCATCCATTTAATACTTACATTTACCTATAGCAAATAATACTCTGATAGACTTTTGCTTGATTATGATTAATATCGAGTGATCGGATTGTGATGTTAAGTAATTACGTTAAAAAAAACACAAAACATAGAATAATTTTGCATTTTATTTTCCTGTTAGTTTATAACATAGATGCATTTCGAATGAAGAAGGTAGGTCAATACAGTATACAATTAAAAAAAAACAACCTTAACGGACCACAAGGCACTTGACCGTAACGAGACATACATACTAAACAGCAACTTTTGTGGGTGTTTCGTCTATTTTCTTTTCGTTGCTCTACTACCCGAGATAATGAGGTCCAATGAACTTACTATCACCACGAGACACAAAAAGTCATTAGCAGAACTCGAGAAATAGTTCTTGTAGATGATTGTAACTTCAGATAATATTTTTTTGCCGTGGCCATTTCTGGTGCTGCTTTCACCTTATACCTTACACCCGTTTTTTGCCAATAAATAAAAGTTATAATTAGTCGTTTCTCCCGCCCACGTAATCCTGGAATGCGAGGCCGTGGCATCTCAACTGGGCCTCATCCTTTTTAAAGATTAGTTCCATGTTTCTTACCTTATTTTTCTTTCTTTGCAGAAAATAAGCAGATATTAAAGAGTGTATCAGGATGCTTCAAGCCAGGGCAGCTTACAGCTATCATGGGTCCGTCAGGAGCTGGCAAGACCACTCTGCTCAACATTTTGGCTGGTTACTCGTAAGTATTAATAAAATAAATAAAAAGCCCTTCAATCCTTGCATTCATATGTTCAATATTAACTTAATTTCTAGCAGGTATATGTTAGTGGGTTAGTTTCTTGCATTAAATTTATCGGTGAGTCTTGTGTGTTTCCTTTTTTTTGCAAAAACTCCAGATTGGGTAAAAACCTCTTCCAAAGATGCCCATGTGTGTCTGTCTTTTGCTATTTGGCTCCAATTTGAGCCGGATGTTCTTATGACCTCGTCCTCCCATCGTGCCAGTGGTTCTTTTCTCCTGTGGACCCTTCCATAAGGTTGCTCTTATGGTCCATCGTTGGTCTGTAAGCCTCGCGACGAGTCCTGCCCATTTCCATTTAAGTTTTTGTGCATAGGTATAAAAATGCAAGGCATTTTTATATTTTGTAATTGATCTTATTTTTGTGTGTCGTATTTTATCCATTTTCCTTAACTTGAGCATGCTTTGCTCCATTCCACGTTGGTAGGTGGTGATTTTGTGCTTAGCTTTAGCAGTGAATTTCCACGTCTGGCATCCGTACGTCAAACACTCTATGAGGCTCGAGTTCATGATCCTAGTTTTTAGGCTAATAGGCATGTTACTCTTTAAATTGTTCTTGAGACTCCGATTTGTTCCATGTTTGTTGTACTCTCCTGTCTATTTCTATTTCGTTGTTTTTTTCTGTCAAAACTGATTGTTTTTTCTCAAATATATGTAATGTTCCGTGTATTCCAGTGGATTTCCATTGACTCTTATTGGTATTTTTCTACTATTTGCCATTGTCATGGACTTTGTCAGATTGATTTCCAATCCTACATTTGTACTAGCTATTTGTAAGGACTCAATCATATTCTGTAGTTGTGAGCTTGTTTCCGATAGTAATACTATGTCGTCTGTGAATCTTAGATGGCTTGAGCGCCATCTACGCAGATTCCCAGTTTGCACCACTTTTGCTTCTTCACTATGACTTCCAGGATGGTTTTACATATTTTCGGGGACAGAGGGTCGCCTTGTCTTACAGCCCTTTTTATGAGGAAGCTTGGATCTAGTGCTTCTAGCTTTATTCTCCCTATATTGCTCTTGTATATGCTCGTAAGTATTACCCATCCATTTTATCTTCAACTTTTCCATATTAGTACATAAATGTTTGGCAATATTTCGAATCAGCACAACATAAGATTAAAACAACTTTCGTCATTTCAACTCGAATCGGCCTTGAATCAGAGGGCCAATTCTCGTCCAAAAATATTTAAGACAAACATTTTTGAAATCTCGTTTTTCGATTAAAAGTGTCGAAATTGTATATTTTGAAACAAGTGGCCGAGGTTTGTCATTGCAAAAGTGGGATTGACGACCGAGTCAAAGGCGAGGGTGGATTGCTGAAATTCTTCACTTTTGATTCGGTCAGCAATCCGCCCTAGCGGGATTACCGCCCAAATCAAGGGCCCTATGTAGCCTTTGCAACCCCTGATTAGACTATATTGGACCAAAAGCATATGATAACAGCTCGCAAATATTAAAAAGTAAAAGAGACGTACGTGAAATAGAGTACAATGAAAACCTAAAAGCAGTGCAATAAGAGCCAGTTTGTCAATAAGTTTGTTGAAAGAAAACGAAACTGGATTTTCAATATTTATATTTACATACGACACTAGCATGATCTTACCTACAAGTGATAATGAATCGTAAATTATCACATAGGTTAAATAAATAACTTCAGGCATAGGAAGCATTTGATTCACGGCATTGTCATGATGACCATGACACAATTGATTGCTCGTCACTATGTAAGCGATGCCAAGGTTCTAGTGATAAATACATAAAATCTCATAATTTACTGACAAATAAAAAGTTGTTACTACATTATTAAGTTTCCACATAACATATGGAAATCTTGAATAAATAATTCTATATTAAGCTCAGCTCTCACCGAGACCCTACGCGACGCTACAAACATTACTGCCTGCTCTTGTCCCATGTTACTTGGTGTAGGCGCAACACGTTTTTTTTTCCATACCGTCCTGTCCCCCGCCACGCTATCACTGACTCCCTTTTATTTCGTATCACTCCTCACACAATCCATCCATCTTTTCTTTGGCCCTCTCTCTCCATCCATCCACATTTAGATACATAACTCTTTTAGTAACAAGCGTTCCATCACTCCTCATCACAGACCATACCAGGGCAAACGGTTTCCTTTCAACTTTTCTGACACTGGTCACACTTTCAAATTTGCTTTAATATACTCATTTCTCACTTTATCCATTCTCGTCTCTCCGTACTCAATATTCTCATCTCTGCTACATGCAAACTCTTTTCATCTATCTTTTTCACAACCCAACTTTCTGATCCATACAGTACGAAAGGTTTAGTCACGGACTTGTAAATTTTCCCCTTTAACTTGAGGGGCATTCGTGGGTCGCAAGTTGTTTCAGTTGATCTGTAGCCATTTCATCCATCCCGACTTGATCCGTTACGTTACGTCTAGGTCTACCTCGCCATCCCCTTACACAAGCGACTCTAGGTACTGGAAGTCGGGGCAGATCGGTATGGGTGTTCCGGCAAGAGCTACAGGCACGGAACTGGAGAGGTCGCGAACGCGAACGAAAAAGCAGAACAAGTATTCTGTTTTGGTATTGCTCAATTTCAAGCCAACACTCTGCAATCTGTGCGACCACATCTCCAATCTGCTCTGGAACTCTAGGCCACTCTCGGCAATCAGCACAATGCCATCGGCGATCAGCTTACACCAGGGTGCCTCTTCTTGTATGTCCGATATCAGAGCATCCATTATCATTAGGAAGAAGCAAAGACTGAGGGCCATCCCTTGGTGTAAGCCGACTGCCACACTGAAGCTGCCAGTAATGCCCACTGTAGACCGGACTTGGGTACTGCATCGGCTGAATATCGCTCGGATCAACTGCACATACTTCTCAGGCACACCTTTCTTCTTAAGGGCCCCACCACAAAACCTCACGAGGCACCCGTTCGTATGCCTTCTCAAGGTCAATGAACACCATGAGTAAGTTTTTATGTCCACCTCTGTATTTCTTGCACAATTGGCATAAAACCGAATTGGTATTGACAGAGCGCCTTTCAAAAACTTTCTCCCAAGCTTTCATACTATGAGTCATTAGCTGTATTCCTCTTTAGTTGGTGAATTCAGTACATCACCTTGGTTTTTACGCTGCACACACTCTTTAACATAAGATATTTCTTAGAACTTTAAAATTGGAATTTTTAATTTCACAGGGTGTATTCGATCTGTCTCACTGAAATATTAAGTTACAATCATGGGTCAATAGTACCCTCCCAAAGCTAAACTACCTTAAACTTTAGGGGACAATATACAAAGCTATAGACAACAACAATTTAAATATAAAGGTGTGCAAGTAGCTTGCATCTCATTGTAACATTCACTAATCAGAAGTTATTTACAGTGTATAATCTAAAGTATAGTATAAACTAGTCTTGGACCATTAACTTTTTTCTACAAATAAATTTTGGGTAATTTAGTTTTGGTAGAGTTCAACTGTACTATTGACCCTTGACCGTACCTTTTCTGCAGTAAATAACTTTCTATATTCTATCACTATTTAAAAAAGTGCGCGCAGCGTCGCATCACGTTGTGAGCCCACCCGAAACAGCCTTTCAAAACAAAATAAACATTGAACGAGTCGATCAAAATGCGTCCAAAGTAGCCGCGACCAATTGTTTGTGGTCGGCCGTTTTTGCCAAATTAACACGTCCGTATTTTTCTAAGCATGGGAAGCTCTTGTCATGGGGAATACCTATGACAGCGATCGGTTTTAGAAGTTGGTTCGGGATTCCACTATCGTGACTGGATTAAATTAGTAGATTGATCTTCTGACATATCCGTTATACTTATAATGACACATGTCATATTTGGGATAGTACTTGATAATGAGGAGGGATTATTTAAGTATGAGATTTGTTCAGACAGATGTAAGGAACATGAGAAGAATCTGTCGTTAGCTCAAACCCACAACTGGGCTTCAACCCCGCCAGGTTTCAAGTTATAGCTGAAACAATAATTTGTTTCAAAAATAATAGTCGCCAATGAAAACAAATGAATTTTCTTTGTTAGCTTCAGTTGTATCTACACAGAAAGAAACAGCCCAAGATTTACGATCTTTGCTATTATTGGTAACTTTTTTTCTATCTCACTTCTGAAGAAAGTCCTTCCGTCTCTCTTTTCATCTTTTATGAGCCCAAGCTTACTCCCTTATCCCTTATCAGTTCTGACGGCATCTATCTAGTTTATCTCGTCATCTCCTTCGATCTTAACGATAAATTTTAAAAATATAGGAACTATATGCATGAGTAATCTAGAGTACCTAGTTGAAAATATACTCGTAAGTCATATTATAATAAGCCTGGTTATGTGTTTATATGACTACACCATGCGGCACGATTTTCATTTACGTATATTGTTATATTTTTAGCTTTGGTAACCCATTGTTGAATATTGGACTCAAACGGTTCTGTGATTTTTATTGCTAGATTTATATAACAATGAAAAAACCACTTTTAAACCTAGTTTTTTAAATAACAAAACAATTCGCAGACAATTCAGGAACATTTATAAATGGCTTTAGATTTATCTAAAATAACATTTTATAAATGTACCCGTCTAAAGTACCTATAGTAATTTATTGCATCTTATACACTTACTCTCATCTCTCTCTTTATTCATACTCAGGGATACTCACTAGTTGGGATTATTGCAGTTCATGGAATACTTATTTGCAATGAAGTGTAACCAAAAATTGAAGCTCGGAGTATAGCTTCAAATGTTGGTTACACCTCATTGCAAATAAGTATTCCATGTTGCCACTAAAGACATTTTATATATAATTTTCGTGACCTTTTATCAAACTAACTGTCTACTATCCTTTTTAACCGACTTCAAAAAGCTGCAATTTGACTGTATTTTTTTTATGTGTGTTAACTCTGAACTTTTTACGAGGTGAACCAATTTTGATGATTCTTTTTTTATTTGAAGGGGCTCATCTTTAACAAAATACTTATTTTTTCCTACTTAACTCCCTATTACACACTAAGTGATGAAATGATGGCCATTATTTTCAACAAATAGCCAGATTCGATAACTCAAGCATTGTGCTTCATTCAGCATTACAATTATTTTGATTAAGTTAAGAATATTCGCTAAAGATTTTTTCATGTCATCAAGCACGATTTGGTAGATTTCCTACAAAACATATCACTGTTTAATATTAGATTTTGCCTCAAGTTTACCGTATGACATTAGATACTTTCCAGAATTTGAACGTTACACAGCGACACTATCGAATGGTACAATAATGGAGCACGAGTTTTTTTTCTAAATCAGCGGGACGTTTCCTGGCTAGGAATTTTGATTTTTCAAAAATCTAATAATACAGTTTTAGATATCATCTATGATTGTTTTTCGCGATTCCTCATAGTTTCGTGTTTTGCCATCCACGCCCACTTATCCCTGTAAACTCACCCTGTATATGTGATATATTTGGAAACAATCGTGAAGTAATTTTCCATTAGTAGTCAAGTCCGCTTATCAGGAAATCAGTATTCGTCATTGTGTGATTGTGTTTACTGTAATTCACATAGTATTAATATTTGTTTACTCAAATACATTAAAATGTATTTATAAAACACGTGACACTTGAATAATTAGGTACAACAACCAAATAATATCGTCTGGCCAAAGATCAGTTAATATCTTAAATCTTATATAGACGAAAATTAAACCACGGTTAAAGGTTTTATCAAGTAATCTAAATTGTAATTTCTTTTTTTTATATTTATTATTTTTGCTAACCGAACACAAAAGTTAAATAAAAACAAATAGATATAAATAAAGTTAAGTATGTATGTGTAAATTATATTTTTTAAGTTAGTTTATATTAAAACTTTGACCGAAGGGAATTAAAAAAAAAGATCTTTTATATATAGAATGTAATAGTAAAAAATACGATCTTGCACTACATAAAAGTCCCACGTCATGATTCAGGTTACAGACCCTATAAGACTATTAGAACCCGAACCTAGATACGACTACCTTTAAGCCAAAAAACTGCTGAAAATGCAGAAATGTTGAACGACATAATTAATCCTTTATTTAAAAAGTCCCTCGGCCTGATTGACGTCTCAAAACCTACGATTATATAAGAACCTGGACCTATACAACTTTAAAGGTACATGTAGAAAAAATGTTAATGTAGAAAAACGTAAAACAAAATTGTACGCCATATTATTCTCTTATTTGAAACGCATGTAAAATAAAGAATGAACAAAGCTCTGCGGTTAATGGTTATTACCAGGGATTAATAATTTTTTATTACATAATATTATGACAATAAGATTTACTTACCTACACATTTATCTTGGTTTTACCACAGTATACGCTTACTGCTTGTTTTATACAAAACCTTAGGTTACTTTATCTATATACAAATTTATTATTATTCCTCCTTTGACAAAAAGTTAACGCGACCTACCTACTTAAGCACAGTTTCTTTTATTTGGTGCCGTATCGTTCAACCTTAATCCTTCAATAAGTATTTAGTCGGTAGTCAAACAAAACCAAGGTCAGAATGTTCTTTCATCATTAAGAATGCCTGCATGCATTGCCCTGAATGAAGGCAGCACCTTATTGACACAAAAGACCCTATCACTTCAGGCAATGGTAGCGTAAGCTAGTAACGTGTATAGCGTCAATTTAGCGACTTCGCTGCGATTTCGTAGCATCTTCGTAACATTTTCGTAGCGTCTACATATCGTCTACGAAGGCGACATCAAAACGGTCATAGGTGCACTATGACCGCCTCATAGTACGCTAGATATACCTAACAGCCTCGAATGTTGTTTGCCAATGTTCTTTTTGAATCCTATTTGCTGTCTACGTAAATTATTTTTAATAAATGTATGCGGGCAAAGTTCATTAATCATCACTCAGCATTTATTAACAAAATTTAATATAAGCACAACAATAATTATTCTTTGTTCTCAGAACTCGCGGTGCAAAAGGCGAGGTAGCCATAAACGGCATATGCGGCTGCGCATCGAAATCATCAGGTCGCGGTGGTGCTCGCTACATCCGCCAACACGATGACCTACGCGCTCATCTCACTGTGTACGAGGCCATGTCTCTTGCCGCAGCCCTTAAACTGGCTGACTTTACGACTCAAGAGAGGAAGGAGAAGGTACGTTGACATTATCATTCAATACGTTTTATACAGCTACAAAAATAATTTCGATAAGAAGATCTTGAAGAAGCGCAGTATGCTAAAAGGTCAAAAAAACATGGAAGGAACTTACCTAATCAAACGAAAGTCTCTATTCATACTGTTTTACGTAACAGTTTGGCAAACAGCCTAACGGCCTACAAAATCGAAAGTGGCTTTTACTATGTGTTAATACGCACAATGTTTACTGGTATTTTTGTTAGAACTTTTTCAGTTAAACCCTTGACCAAAATAGCTCAAAAGTCATTAAAAACAGATGATCTAAAGAGGTGCCTTCTTTTCAGGTGTACGAGATCCTCGCCCTACTGGGTTTGAGCAACACATCGTTGACACTCTGTCGAGACCTCTCGGGAGGTCAGAGAAGACGTCTTGCCGTAGCCTTAGAACTTCTATCTGACCCCTCCCTTATGTTCCTCGATGAGCCTACCACGTAAGTACCTACACACATACATTCATACTCTGTTATAGGTTTTTACTAGCTAATTTATGAAGGAGTATAACTATACAATACCCAATCAAATTAAAAAACCTTTTTACAAAAAAATACAACCGACTAACAAATAAAAACACTACAAAGTGAAAAATAACCTTAACCTATAACGCCCAAAGTTATGCCTGTATAGATTACCCAAATAACATAAAACTAACATAACCGGTGAAATGAGAATGTACCAGGGTGAACATTCCATATCTGCGTACCCGGTTAGAGCTACCGGCGTGATGTTATGTTATGAAATGGCGTAAACAATAAACAAACATACATGTGATTGCAGTAATCCCGAGAGATTTGCCGTTGTTTATTGAAGGGTTCTGTTGATATCTCCGAAGTTCTTCATCTGATCTTGATCAAATTTAAATGGGACCACAGGAGAAGTACCAGCTCTCAAATTAAAAGAACCATCAAAATTTACCTTGTAAAAAGTTTTGAGATAACAAACAAACAAAAAACAGTCGAATTGATAACCTCCTCCTTTTTGGAGTCGGTTAAAAACGGGTTAAAACAGACTTGCAATATAAAGCATTATTAAAGAAACAAATCTTCGACAGCTTCAACATAAATAAATGAATAATATATTATAAATATTGATTTAAATTAAAATACCTAAACTCCATTTGAAATAACATTAGACATGTTTCCAAATCTTTTTACAGTCCGTTCAACCGATTTTGAGTTATATCCCGCAAACATAAGGATGACATAAAAAGCATAAACCTGTTACCAAAACCAACTGTTTACTACAGCTACCATTTGTCGTATTACCAACGCAATAGAAGTCAAAATCGGTTGAACGGGCCGTAAAATGGGCTAATTTAAACGCCTAATGTTATCGCAAATGGAGTATAGTTTTTTATAGTGTCCATGGTGCTTACTGCTTAAGACGACAATAGTCGCCAACGATCTTGAGGGAACAAAACGTGCACTCATTGCAAACCCGCGTGACCCAAAATTTCATTAGTTTTTTGTACTTTCTATATTATTCTATGACTTTAAAAAAAAGCCTCAGATCAAAATATAGATAATTAAATTGCCTTTAAAATCATTAAATGTACACGCTTCCGTGTACATTAACTGTTGACTGGGATTGTTGCAAGAGTGAAACACTTTGTTTACTCGGCTTGCTGTTTCTTGAAGATTATAATGTTGTTGAGAGCACTGTTGCCGAGTGCCAACTGTGTCGAACCAGAGTCGCACGGAGCTTTGGTGACAGTTGCATTAAAATACGCCCGCGGCGGTTTTGGTGCGCATGATTAAAAAAAAATCTAATGTGCGTCGTGCGCCCTAGACTTTCTAATAATTACTTAGTTGTTATTAAATGAAAACTCTGTTTCTCGTTAAGCGATTCTATGTTAATCTTTTGAGAAATAAATGATATTAAACCGTAATGCGTCCTTGGCCAATTGGCTACGTTGGTTTTAGGGTTCCCATCGAATAATAATGTTTGATTCATTACTTATTTATAGCGGATGTATTTACAGCTTACTTAGCGTACTTACAGCTACACGAAGCGAAATAAATTATCACGATTCTTGTTCCGTAACGAGCTACATACAGTTTTAATCGAAGCTGACACAGTTCACTGCATATCAGTGTAACCTTCAATGTCCAATTTCACGGTTATGGTCAATGTAATTCGTTAACCCAAAACTAATATGGCCGTACTTACAATGGATACCTAATAAAATTAAAATACTGTTTATAAGTATACCTACGGATTCCAACGATGCGTAAATATTTAACGCACGTCAGTACCCACATCCTAGGCTGAGTCTACGTGAAGTATGCCTACCACACCATGTCAACTGACGTCATAATGATGAGATTCCTCGATTAGATATGCGGTCTGTTTTGCCAAACAATGGTGTACCTATTGTCACAAAAATTGGCCACAAGCTAACAAAAAATTCCATGGTGTTCACAGAACATAAGGAAAACTTTAATGACTTGTATGATAGGCTTGACATTGGAGTTTATGTCCGATCCTTAATGTAAACCTAAGATGTAAACAAAACAACAAAAACAAAATCAAGATGTTTAGTCTTTAGTGATCATTACTAACGAAATTGCTTAATTTGTAGTCACTGTAATTCTAAAGAGTTGAATGACATCATGCTAATTGACAACAGATGCATACAACATTTTTTGCATTTTAATGATGAATGTGCGGCCCGTTCTTTTTTCTGCATTCGTTTATTTTGAAAAAGACATTCAGCCTTATTAATAGAAACTCGCTAACCGTGTTTATTGTAATCATTTATATTAAAAACTTATTACCTGATTCTAATTGCAAAATGTACCCAGAAACTTTGAATTAAGAGTCTGCTAAGTGTTTAGACTAACGATGATTATAAATTATAATCCAGGATAATAACTGCAATATTAGAGGAGCATTACCTTTTACTATAATTTTTAGTCTTTTCCTTTCTCTGTCATATATTCAATATTTATTAGTATATTAGATATGTAGTATAGTATATATGTATTTTATGTTATCATGTATAAGTAAGTTATATTAAAGTAATTATTTATGATCTATTGTAAGCTGACAGCCCTAAATTCTTCTCCTATCGTTCAGTCCATCCAAAAGTTGTCTGTAAGAGATTGCCCTGTGCGATAAGACCGCTCATTCTACACTTTGTTCGAAAATGTTTGTTCTGTATGTATTTTTTTATGGTGTACAATAAAGAATATAATAAATAAATAATAAAGGCCAATCTGCGAAAAAACCCTAGTTAAGTACTTTCACTGGAATTATGTTCATTACGGTTGTCTGGAAAATCCATTAAAATCGAATGAGAGTAAAAAAATATTTACTGTCTCAGGTCCAAAAAATCCGATTTTTGGTAGCCCATTTTTTTTGCTCCTATTGTATTTATATGAACTTTTCAGGCAACATTAATACTACCACAATAAACATAATTCTGGTGAAAGCACTTACCTACGACTTTTTCGCAGCAAATGTCTTTATTGCCTGGGCTATAAGGCCCATTATCAAAAGTTTTATCCTTCAGAATATTTTCATGACGACATGTCATAATATTTCTACCTTATGTATATATTTTTTATAACTAATTAACTGTCATTATATCCTCTTTGCTTCTACAGCGGGTTAGATTCATCAGCTTCAACATCCCTGATAGCCCTGCTGAACAACCTAGCCAGGGGAGGCAGGACCCTCGTTGCCACCATCCACCAGCCCTCGGCCCTGATCTTCGAGAAGATCGATACGGTCTACTGCCTGCAACAAGGAAGGACCTTGTACGATGGACCCAGGATAAGTCTGGTGCCGGCTTTAGCCAGTGCAGGATTAAGGTGTCCGCCTTATCATAACCCGGCTGATTTCTGTAAGTATATTAGACAATAAATCAAATATTACATTGAACGTAAACATACGAACAATGTCCGTCTATATAGCTCAATT
Source organism: Orthosia gracilis (assembly GCA_947562075.1). Lineage (NCBI taxonomy): Eukaryota > Metazoa > Arthropoda > Insecta > Lepidoptera > Noctuidae > Orthosia > Orthosia gracilis. The sequence goes on from OX387266.1 coordinate 36,159,669, forward strand.
TGTTTTATTTTTGTAGTGTTCGATTTAGGTCTACTGGACACACTTTTTATTTTTTCATTGTCTCTAATATTAATTGTGTCAATGTCATGCATACTTGTTATTTGCATTGTTACTGAAATGCCGATTTTGGATGTAATTTTTTTTTAATTGTAAGTGACAGTGCTGTTCTCTCCCGGTGGGTTTCACGCATTGTCGAGGCGGAGGGGCTCGGTAACCGTGGCTTGGTCACCCACGGTGAAGCGAACAGGAACCCGAGAAGAGGGCCGCTCGTTACGGCTTTTGCCGATAAGCCGACGACGTAGCGGCCAACATGTAAGTTGCGTTGCTGCCTGAGCGACATCGCAACTGAGGTGCGCCGCGATTTCGTATGAGGCCTCGCAAACCCATACGATATCGCGGCTGAGGGTTGGAGGCCGGATTGCGGTACGCCGCTCTCCCTACCTTCCGCGGCCTGGACGGGGTCGCCACCGTCTGATGGCGGACGCGGTGGGGCCGCAGGAGAAGACGAGTGTCGGTATAGCTTTGGCCGCTCTCCCGGCCAGCCATTGATCTTTACCCGCCTCAAGGGGACCAAGGATGCCGTACAAGGGGTCGCCTGGCACCCATGTGCTGTATTGGTCCCTGGGGTGGTCACGGCGCACAGTATGTTCTGGTGCGCCAGTGATGGGAGTACCCCCCGGAGGAGGGTTCGGTGACGGACAGCCACGGCGGGTTCGCGGTGGGTGCTAACGCGTGCCCGTGTTCCCACCATAAGCGGCACAGGAAGACACCGTGGAGTTTTGGGAGAAGGAGGGTTGGAGTCCCACATAACTGCTCTATCACCCCGTAATAGCGCAGTATGCATGAGCAATAATCCAAACAAAAAAAAAATGACAGTGCTGTTGGTGTGCTTATTACAAATTAATAAATAACTGTCAAAATGTGAATGCATCTATTAAGGGTGCACCTCAGCCTCTGCCTAACCTTTCAGGGAATACGGGCGTGATGTTCTGTTGTTTTTGTATATAACTTACTTGACTCAAGATCCTATGTCCCCTAGCCGAGGCAGAGGGCGCCTATAGTGGTCGTCCATCACAAACGGTCTTAAGCTTCACGCTTCCCCTCGCTCCACGTCATTCCGATGCTCAAGGTGCGTCGCCAGGTTTCACGGGGACGGCCACGCTTCCTTTTCCCTTGAGGATTCCAATCCATGTTTTTCTTATAGATATCTGTAATTGAATGGTCATGCGAAATTATAATTAATTAAAAATTTCGTGATTGCAACAAAATCCGTAATTCGACAACTGGATTTTGAAAAGGTAGTTTTTTTTGTTTTGTTTTGACCAGTATTAGCAAGGTCAAAGATATTTCATTATTGTTGTGTATTGAATATTGATTAAAAGAGCTTATGTAAACTTGATCTGGTCGACACTAATTAAAAAACTGGATCAAAAACCACAAAACCTGCAATTTAATGCTGATTTAGGTATAATATTGTTTACCTTTATATTTATTTAATTAAATTAAAATAATGAAATAAGCCAAAAAATTTCGTAGCTTTAGTTACGCGGACGCAAACTTAAATGTGTTGAAAATACTACTCGAGTGTTTGGCAAACAAAATAATGTACAACTTAGACTAAATACAAATCGGAGAACGGATTTCGAAATTCAAAGAAAAATTTATTAAAAAAACTGGCAAGAAAAACCACCAGGGAAAACTTCCCAATATTTGTATTGGATATTTTGATATCTTTGTTCAATGGGTACTGACTGGCTATCTGTAGACACAGAATTTTATACTGCCAGCTTATAAATATTCCAAGTCTTCAAACTGCGCTAAATACATCGATATGAGTGACACATTACGTTCCCAGTATAGCTATCTGAGATCTCGTACACGAATCGAATATTTAAATACCCATAAGGTCTCCAACCATAAAGGAATACACGTAGACATCCACCACTCGTAACGAACGACTAATCGACCATCTAACCATAATGCCGAACTGTTTGACACTATTGAAACTGCAATTGAAATTAATTTACGAGCAATTAATGTGAATTATTGGATTGCTTGAGTAAAATTTTAATTATATTTTCAACTATTTTGCTACTGGAGTGAAGCATTATGAACGTACGTTGGTAAAATTAATAAGAGAGAATAATAAATCACATCTTGATGCAGGACTTGGTTGTTTTTCATTTAACTTGTCTCATTTTTGTGGCAATCGTTAAAATGCTTCATATTTTGCAATATGTTATCGCAGATGTCTATATTCTTTTCTATGCACTCCGATAGTGACCGACACTTTAGGTCATGTCATGGCCATAATAAGCAAGTTTGTTTTTTGAAGCACTTATTGTCCTTTAAGACACTGAAAATACAGATATTATTATTAATACTGTTTTAACTGCACGCCTCAACCCGCTTCCCTTTTATCATAATAAACTAGTTTATATTTAACTGATAGTAAACCTTTGAGAGTTTATACACTTTATCATCATCATCACCGAAAGACGTCCACTGCTGGACATAGGCTTCCCCCAAGCGTCGCCACACTGATCGTTCCTGTGCTTTTTGCATACACCGGATTCCGGAGCCTTGATACTTGAACTTACACTTACTTATTTGAAACTTTATCAACTATAGCTGTATGAAGTCGCTGTTAGAATGTAGTGAGTACTTTTCCTGCTTCAAACTAGATTCGTCCTTTGCTTCCGTATTTTCTCCGTGACATAACTGAGGACTACTATTCAAATGCAATGCAAAATGAAAGCACACAGGTTGGCTTTGCATGATTGGAGGTACTAGTACATATTTGTAATGTTAAGTTTCTGAATGTTTTGATGTATTTATTTCAAACGTCATGCTTTGATAAGTAAATTGTTGAACTTTGCATTTGTTTTCCGTTATGTAAAACCACTTTATATGATAATCGGTGTGGGTATTATAACAATGCGTCTTCCAATCACAATTTATAAAACTAATTATTCAAAATAAATAACATTTGTATCTGACTGTATAATAAAACTGTGATGTGGGATGTAATCCTAGTCTTTGAAATTAATGTCTTTTTTACGACCACTACAAGATTATTCTTATAGTGCTGGTGTTTTAAAGCAGGAAATAAACAAGTCGTCTAATTTATGTGACCTCACGTTCTTTCTCCGAAATGATGTAAAATAATATTATCCAGTTAAAAAAATCTTTTTTATACAAGCTTTTTAGCTAACCGTACATTGTTATCAAAACCAAAAATGTAGGCAAAATTTCATCTTAATCGGTTTAGGATAAAGCCTGTGCTACACTGTTTAAAATCAAGTTAAAAACCAAGGTCACCTTGGTTAGAAGCGGGTGGGGCGATGCCGACTACACGGTTTAAAACTAACTCCAAACGAAATAACGCACGCTTTTCTACCAAGAGCGTTTAAAGTTCATACTAAATTTTGGTTTAAAACCACTGTCTACACGGTTTAAAATCTCTGTTTGACACCGCCGTTTTAAACCGTGGAGCACGGGCTTAACTGCATTGAAATTCAGCTGCAAGATTTGACTCGAACATACATACTTACATTGCATCACACCTCTATTTCACGAAGTATTAGACAGTATGTACCCACCTTATGTACACCCACAGTCCACCATTTATATTAAGTCCCATGTAATAATATGTTGACTCTGCCTCTGTCACCTCTGACCTAGACTAGAATCAAGATCAAACCCATTTCAAATAAAAATAAAAATACAACCACTACTCGAATACTCGCCGACAGATTTGGTCATCAGCAGAATTTGTAACCGAAATAATTGTATCAAATCAAGTAAAATCCAAGCGAGTTAAATTTATTCATATTCTCAACAACATACTTGACAACAACACCTCCATTTACAAGCCAACAGACTACAAAATTGATCATTCACATGATTGATTCATTAAGACTCGGAGTACTGAGAATATCTTATTAATGCAGATGAGCAGCATGCATCATACTGCCATATCTATCTATAATTGCAAATGTAGGCATAACTGCATGCAGCATGGTAACGCATTCACGAAAGTCAAATTTCTATTAGACCGTCTAAATGCAGACGATATTTTAATCTTCTTATTTTGTGACAAGAACCAGTTAAATTGTCTAAATCAAAAAAAAAAACTTTTTACAAAAAAATACTACCGACTTCCAAATAAAAAAAACTACAAAGTGAAGAATAACTTTATTTTTGGAAGTCGGTGTCCATAACGCAATAAATTGGGACCTATGAATACTTTCAAAAATAAAGTTATTTTTCACTTTGTAGTTTTTTTTTATTTGGAAGGCGGTAGTATCTTTTTTGTAATTTTATTTTTTATTTTTCACTTTTTAGTTGTACCTGCCTAGAAGGCAAGTTGTTTAGTAAGGTACCTATAACGCCAAAATAGATTACCCGAATATCATGAAACATGAACATAACCGGTGAAATGAGAGATCTGCGTACTCCTTAAGAGCGTACAGACGTGATGTTATGTTATGAAATGGTTTAAACAATAAACGGACATGCGATTGCAGCAATTCCGAGAGATTTGCCGTTATTTATTAGTCAAGTTCTGTTGTATATCTTCCAAGTTCTTCATCAGAACTTCAACAAATTAAAATGGGAACAATTAAAATGGGCACAATTTCGGAACATGCTCTTTCAAAAAAAACATACATAATATCGAACATCGAGCCTCCTCCTTTTTGGAAAATCGGTTAAAAATGGTTCTCACTTCATGATTGCTATTAAATTTCGTACAACCTAAGTATAAAAAACTTATAGTCTAATCTAGTCCAAGTAATATTTAAAATGATTCGATATCCATCATCATTGCCATTGCACCTGAAAAAAGTTCAATGGTGGCAAAGCCTACCTCACTTTTAATATTTATTGCTTTAAATCGGCATTTTTAGCTTTATTCTATTAAAGCCCTTAATTATATTGAGTAGGTACTAACTAGATACGTACTAACTTTAGACTTTTACTTTCTTTTCCAGTAATGGAGGTTGCGTCAGGAGAATACGGCGTGGACTTGGTGAAAAGCGCGCAGGCTATGGCCCAATTCAAGCCAGAACCCGTCGGCAACGGCAGTTGGGAAATCCACATTCCTACTATACCTGCACTACCGAGCCCCTTAGGTATGTATTCATTATGTTACGCCAAATTGAACCTTGTTTTCTAAGCAATTGACACCTTTAGTTGTTCTTTTGAAAACGGCGATCACTTGTAGTTCTGACTAATATGGTGTTTTATTCAAACTTGACTTTGCGACTTTGCTACGAAAAATGCAATGGACCGTTTTGTACTTTACTGCAAGCTTTTAGTTACACATCAAAACAATTTTTTGTTGAAATATAAAACAACATTTTGGCATCTAATAAAAACAACACAATACACGCATTATTATGTATCTAATGACGATGATATTTATGAATGTCTCCTTTAAGTTAATGAATTGTTCGGCCAAATCAAAAAAAAAACTTTATTTAGAAACAAACCTATATTTATTGATATATCTTCAGTAGGATCCTAACTTGTTATCAAAAAAAAATAAAAAATCTTGATACCTATTATTATTTATAATATATTATTATGTTTTATTTTTTGTCATACCTATTCAATTAATCGAATTTTGGGGTCAATGAATGATGTTTTAAAATAAGATTATTTAAAAGATGCTCCTATTAATTTACACGAAATAACTTATTCTCAATTACTATGTTTTATGATAAACTAGTTAAACGTATGAATTGATGGAATTTAGGTCAAGTATTATCTAACATTACAAAATAAACCGTGTACCAAAACTGGAGATAATATATTATTATCAGCGAGAATCACTCCTCATTGCAGTAATCACCAATTAAGACAACCTTATTGCAATATATACCCTACATTTAGTAGAGCAGCGTTCATTTTTGTGCGTCTAACATGTTATAACCCAAGTAAATTTGATTTATTGCAGACATAAGTTCAGACTTGAAATCCAAACCACTGCTGAACCCTACATACAATCATTCGAAGTTATCAAAAAACGTCTACAGACAGTCTGGACTACTCCGACAAACTTGGATACTTCTCTATAGGAATTACTTAATGACGACCAGGAATTATGTGAGTAATAAGACCAATACATATCATAAATCTGTAGAAAATTCGTATTTATACATCGAAAATATTTCCAAAAAATTAAGCCAGGGTATTAAAAGACAACTGACAGAACCCATTGCCAGCATTTTCGTCAGTTTGTATTTTTGTCCGTTAGTCCGTCTGTCCGTTTGTCCGTTGAACATTTGTCCGTTGGTCCGTTTGTCCGTTTGTCCTTGTGTCTGTTTGTCAGTTAGTCCGTATATCGGTTTGTCTGTTTAGTTGTGCACGCATACGAACTAATGTATGATTGTCTCTTCTTTTCAGTCATTATTTATGTATCGAGTCGCAGCACATGTGGTTATCGCGCTAATCTTTGGTTACCTGTATCATGGGGTGGGAAGTGAAGCAGGCTCTGTCCTTGGAAATTACGTCTACTTATATGGGTCTATGCTGCTTGTTGTCTACACTGGCAAGATGTCCGTTACACTATCATGTAAGTAGACCATTATTATATTATATATTTTATATAGGTATAAATGGTCACATACATAGCACATGATACCTAGATAAAATTGTGTAAGCACCTGCCATATTTATAATTTACACATATAGGTAATTAATTATGACGTCAAAGCATTTGATTAGAATCACGTTTTGCTAATCCGTTTGTTTCCTTCTAACGATAAATAATCACGAAGAAATTCACGTGAGGAAAACTGAATTAGAACATTTACAAAGTATTTTTATTATTCTCATAGGATTTTGAACACGTGAAAACCGATGAATGGAAATTTTTGCAAACAAAAAATATAATAAACTATTGTTCTTATTTTAATTTTATATTTCGAACTGCACCCTAATTACGTAACAGATTTGTAATCAGAATCAGCTATTATTTGTTAAGAGATCAAATTTTGCGACAGTGATTCTGCACCTCAGTTGCAAAATAATATTAAATTGTCGAATTGTCAAAATGCCATTGTCTGTGTGTTACGTTACGTTATTACCCCGCTGAGTGTGTTAAGCAATTGCTTTTTTTTCAGTTCCCTTAGAAATGGATATACTACGAGGTGAATACTTCAATCGATGGTATAATTTAGGACCTTACATAGTATCAATATTAGCAGTGGAGTTACCATTTCAGGTGAGTTTTAACACTTATAAGATTTTTTTTGTAGTTTTTTGCTGTCCTTAATGGAACAAAAAGTCTAGAGAGCTAACTTTTTTTAGTTTGCATCATAACAAGTTCATAAAATCTCTTACGTTACATCATAACGTAGATGGAAAATATAAAAAAAAAACTGTTCGTACGTGTATTATGTACGACCGCAAACTATATAGAGTGACAATGAACCTTGATTCAATTACTTTTTTTGGCCAATTTATATTCAAATTAAATATGATTTAGCAGCGACATTTTAGTCGTATGTTGATTCGTATCAAAGACTATAAATGGATTAAAAATATAAGAGTTCACTTAATTTAAAGACAGTTTAATAAATCACACTAATATTATAAATGCGAAAGTTTGTGAGTGTGTGTGTGTGTGTGTTTGTATGTTTGTTACTTCTTCACGCTCAAACGGCTGGACGGATCTGGATGAAATTTGGCACAGAGATACATTTTAGCCTGGAATAGCACATAGGACTTTTATCCCGGGAATATGTTTTCTTACATAAATACAAATATTGAGAACTTGACTATTGATACCTATTTCTTTATCTCAAGGTTTTGTATTACTGTGATGTTATGTACTCTGACTAATCGAGTACCTACGGGCAGACCTAATAAAGTAACCACTTCTACCTCGATTCCAAAGTCTAAAAAACATAATTATGTAGGATAACCAGCAAAAAGAAGTCTTTGACAATCCAATCAGTACTGCACAAGACATTATTTATTATAATATGTCACAATGATGATCCAAGTTTATTCCTTATTCCATTAAGTTAAAGTCGAAATGCAAATTGAACATTTCATTCTGTCACAGATTGGTAATTATAGTTCAAAAGTGACAAAAAAAATATGCCTGGCTTTCGATCATGCGAGATAGAAAAAGAAATCTGTCTTACCTGAGGGAATGCTAGATCAATGTGGTTTTCCCACATAAAGTGCTCAAAAGACAATTTTTAATGCCAATTCCTGATTCTGATGATAGACAAATCCAATTTCAGATGATATCATGCGTATCCTACGTGGTGCTATCGTACTGGCTGACTGATAACCCTCTGGAGCCGAACAGAGCGACCCTATTTCTTGCCACCATTGTAGCCACGTCGCTGTGTGCGCAAGCGTGGGGTTACTTCATCGGGTCTACTATGCCGACTAGGGTAAGATATTAAAAGAATTTGTGATGATCGATTAAGTTGGAGAAAAATAAAATTTGATAGTAATGAAGGCAGCAAAGGATGAAGAACCGTTGTATGGATCCAAAATAAATTGAGCAAAAAAATATTGTATCCCTCTGTCTCTATCTCTATTGTATCGTCTCCTCAAAGTCCAGAAAATGATTATTTGCCGCGAGTTCAACCGTGATCCTAAAAACATCAGTCAAAAAGAGAATTATTAAGGGAAAAATATATTCTCCTACACCTACCGTACGGTTCGCAAGTTTTTATGGACGAATAAGATAATAGTAGAAAGTAGTTACAGACAACTGCCTCTGTAAATCACCACCGAATTTGTCGCCTTGTGTTATATAATGGGATACTTGATATAGTCAAAATGGAATAATAACCAGCCTCTTTCCTCTCTTCCAGATTGCAGTGTTCGTCGGTCCTGTCCTCGCGTGTCTGTTCTCAGTCTTCGGATTCTGCTTGGCTCTGGTGGACACTCCCTACCAGTTCCGCTGGCTTCATCATATCTCCTACTTCAGGGCGGGTTTCCACGTCGCCGTGCATTCAGTCTACGGCTTTAATAGGACTAGGATGCATTGTTCTAAAGGTAAGAACAAATATAAATTGACATTTGTAATGGAGAACAGACTAAAACATTGCTGAATAATTATAATTATTACAATATTTTGACCTCACAAAGCTTGTCAAAGGTAAGATTCGATGATCAAATGTATTTGTCCAATGTATTTTCTTCGAGTTCCCGCTTCCTACTGCATACTTTTTTCACACCAACTCACCAAAAACTCTTTTTACAGAATACTGCCACTACATCACACCAGAGACTTTCCTCAAAGAGATGGACATGGAGAACGTGGATGTTGGAGGAAACATGGCGCTGGTCCTTTCCACCGCAGTCCTTATGCATGTGCTCACTGCTGCTGCGTTGTGGTACAGGCTCAATAAGAGATGAATAATCTAGCATTAGTTTAATACCAGCATTGTATATTGGATTGGGATCTTTCGTGCTGTACTTAGTATTAGTTTAGAGGCCGCAAGGGCAGTGAGTGGATGGATTCTGCGTTTACGAGTTCAAAATCTTTAAAAGAATCTTTGGAGCTCTCTGTCTGCGTGGTTTCTTAGTTTCCTATTTATTTGATAGCAATGTACTTAGTCCAATTTAAACTGTGAGAGAAATGACAGGCGCTAGAAAAATATGTGATATTTTATGTATTTACGTCTTGTCTGAGACTATTGTATCAGGCGTTTGGAGTGCTATTTTACCATCGCCTTTTCAATTCATTAAGCAGAAATTTCCATTCCTGGGTAATTTTGTTACTGTAACATTCAAATGTTCTCTTTTGTTTGAACCTTCAATTATTTCATCAAGTTTAGTGGATCTTGTAAAATTAATTTATCATCTTAAGATAGTTTTAACTTCGTTGAAATTTCTAAAGTGGTAAAGTAAGTTCGAGTTCGATTATATATTGGATTTTTTATCTTTAATCGTTATTAATATTTCATTATGTTATAACTGTTATGTTATATATTATCTGAAAACAAAGATACAACCCCAAACAAGATACCTTAGTGTGCCTGACTGTACTTATAAAGTAATATTGAATATTTATTGAGCAGATCTGATTTCATGACTAATATATCATGAATATATTTACTGTGGGTAATATTTTGAATACAGTTTTCTTTCTAACTTGTTTAATTTTCTTAGCTATTTTGTATTTATAATTCGAATTAATTTAAAACCATCGCCAACAACTTAAGTATACACTTATGTGTAACAACACAAAGTACATAAGCGGCGGTGCGCCGGTATAAAGGTGTTTTTTATGTGAACATCTGTATTAAGAAGACCCTAATAAAGGTACGAATACAATGTAATTTGAACTTTGTTTTGACTGCCATAAAGTTTGTCGTTTTAAACTTGACAATTATTTCGAATTCTGAATTCAAAATTGTAACTTTAATGAAGTTTTATTGTGTCATTAGTTTTCTCGTCCAAAAAACCATCTGTTCCTATTTTTGTATGACAACTTTTTATCAATTCATTGACAATTTCTTTTTAATTATTATTGAGCCACAATTGTCTTGCCTAAAATTAAAATAATAATATGTAATATAATAAACAAGTATTATTAAAACAATTTCTGTCATTATTTTCTACAAAGATAGTGCGAATTAAGTAATAGTTAAATTATTTTTCTTTATGTGATAATAACTATATTTTAAAGGAATTGTTTAGTTAGCTCTATTTATAATTAAATATAGTATTAATTAAATATAATTATTTTAAGACATACGGGACAACATTTACAGCTAAAAAAAGTTAAAAGAAGCTTTTCTAGAAACACGCTGGTCATGTAAATCATTTCTTTTTCTTACTCCTCTGCTGTTCTTTTCTGTAAAAATTTCGTTTCGCGGCCTGGGTCAGTTGAATCGGTACGCCAGCAGCCGTATTACATAAGTGAATACGGCAACGTAAAGAGTTTGACCGCTATCCAATCGATCAAATCGACCAATCACGGTCAGACGGAAAGCCACATCGCGTCATTCATCTCGTAGGTGAATACGGCAACGCAAAGAGTTTGAGCCCTGTCCAATCGACCAGTCACGGAAAGACGGAAATCCACATCGCGTCATCCATCTCGCATGTGATTGGTCGATTTAGTCGATTGGATAGCGGTCAAACTCTTTGCGTTGCCGTATTCATTTACGCAATACGTCTGCAGAACTCGTCGAGGTTCATTGTCTCGGGCGCTTTACTTGTGATTGCCACTATTGATTCTAGCTTTCAAAAGTCGCAGTGTTCGGAACCTGACCACTTATTGAGATAGTCGTTACATAAAAAATATGATAAACAATACTACATTTTGTTCTAGAGTTTTCTCAATAAGCTCAGACACCGGTGCCTATCACAGATAATCACAAAGATATCATATACCTACAATATGAATCTCAGAATGATCAGAGATTTGATGACTGATACGAAAGATTTAACTCCGACATGTGTTTACCGAATAATAAAATAGATCCAGTGATAACCCGTTTTTTATTAATTCCCTGTATTTTGATCTTGATTTACACTTTACATATTTTTTGAAATTCTATTTGTTTTTTTTCTGACTATGGAAAAAAGACGTGAGTTTAAGTAGGTATGTGTATGTATGAAAAGAATTAATGTTAAAGGCATCGTGCTATAGAGAAAATTTAAGAAAAGAAGGGAAATTCTGAAGCGCAAGCAGGGATTAATTCCTGTCCACTTATATCTAAAAGTGAAAATGAAATCCACGACGACAGACGACGACGGATTCCTTTATACACGATCCCTGAGTAGTCTAGAGGTAGGTACTATTGATCATCTTATATCGCTAAGAAATGAATAAACCTACCTTGTTACCTCATACATACAGGGTTTACATTCTTACCTCAAATACCTTTCTCTATTAAAGACCGTTTTATATTGACCTGCCATCTGATATCGAGAGAAGGCCATGGATGCGAAGGACCGATAGTCTGTGCAGCGGATGTCTTCTAGTGTGAAGATCACGGATCAGAAGTAAGGCGTGGGATATCGCCTATAGATAGGTAGTCCGACGACTTTTTAAAGGTGGTTGAGACAGGATAGATGCGGAAGGCTGAGGCCTTGGTGTTATGGCATGAGATAAGCCTTAGCTAAGATTGAACACCTTTGAATGAGTTGTGTCACGAGGATGCTCTTCATCTCTTTCTTGGTCAGCGTACTCAATAGCACCGTACAATTTTAATCAATAGGTAGCGTAAGGTAAATGTTTCGTTTAGTTGTAATCTCTGAAATGATGAATAAAAAACGTGTAGGTTTTCCCCTGTATTAATCCTTACTTACTGTATTTTTCGTTCTAGGACATGCCGGTTTCCTCACGATGTTTTCCTTCACCGTTTTGAGAGCAGTGGTGATGAAATAATTTACACAAAGTAAAGCGCCTGCCTGGGCTTGAACCCACGACCTACAACTTGTAAGTCGCGGCCGATACCACTGGGCCACCACCGCTCCACAACACAAGTGATAAGCAAAACATTATTGTTTCGAAGTATTGTTGGAACTACTGAAGACTGTATTGATATATATTTTGTATTATGTAATATAAACTCAATTTCTTTTTGTACTATGTACCAACTGTTAATCTACCATTTACTGTACGTATTACGTAGCTCATTGACTTGAATGTGCCAGTGGCAGTTCAGAGTGTGTCATACTCCCTCAAATGGCTTTCTGATGGTGGCATTACTCGTTTCCCTTCATGATAGTTGATCTGAGTGGTGCCAATCCATGGTTGTTTGTTCTACTCTAGACGCTTCTACGTGCGCGTCTTTTTACATCATTATCACAAATATGTAATTTTTCAACAAGAATGATGTAACTAAACACTTAAATTTTATTGATGGACACGGACACGTTTTAGTGTCTGTGGAGTTTCTTGCAAGTTCTTCTCCATAGAGGGCTACTGACGCTTGCGAATGTGCAACTAGCTTCATTTATGACGAATTTCCCAATGACTCACTAGTTCCAAAATCTAGGGATCGATAAGGCCTAACTAATTTGTCATTTAGGTTTATTTTGGAGACCGATAAGAAAGAGATTGATTAAGTGTACCTTTATCGTGTTGCATTGTTTTATTGGGAAATTCGTCACCCTTGTCCCAAACACTGTACCTACCTCTTAGTAATGCTACGCATGCCACGTGCTACCGTAGAAAAGATAGTAGATATTACTAGATTATATTATAGTAAGTTGTTGTGGTTAGGTATCAACAGCGATGATTAACCATAGTATATTAGTTCCAGAAAAATGACTCAACTGCCTTCAAAACACCAAAAAAGTAAATTAGAAAAGAATATTGGGGACAAAAGTTAAAGATAAAATAATTGAAAGGCACTTTGAAAGTCAAAAATGTAATAGACCAAAAATTCGAAAACACGTGACATCCACCAACCCGCACTGGGTCCGCGTGGTGGATTACGGCCCATTCCCTCTCACAGAGAGGAGGCCTGTGTCCCAGTAGTGGGAACATTAATAGGCTGATAGATGTGATGTGTGATGTATCACTTGTGTTTGTGAAGTGGTTGTGAAGCCGGAATAGCATTGAGCCAAGCATTTTTATAAGCGATGTAATCCATGCCGCCGCTGTTATTAAAAAAGATGTAACTTCTTTCTCACGTCATAATGTCTTCATAAAAGGTTCCGTCATGATGTTAATCTCCTTAAACAGTTCCCTTAGAGACTCGCGCCGTTATTATTATGTCTTCATGAACTTAAAAAATAAAATAAATAAAAAGGGCTTTTTCCTACTACTTTTACACAAATATTTTCAATAATTACTTATACTAGGTTCTATTTGTTAAATCATTTCGAAATTAAATTTGCAAGAGTGAATATCACGCCTCTAAGCAGTAGTCGCCTCTTTGGCGTAGGCTTCCCCTATTTCCTTCCACTGATTCCTATCCCTAGCTTTAGTCATCCAACCAGCAGCCTTATTGCGTAAGTGAATTCACAAAGGCAAAGGGTTTCACCCCATGAAAGAGAATGACAAATACTCTTTAAATAATTAGGTAAAGTCAAACATTATTGAACTCTTTCGAAAAGAGTATCTTGACCAATAAAAACGTCCAATATTTTTTGGAATTTTTGGCAATACCTAATTATTTAAAGAGAATTTGTCATACTCTTTCATGGGGCCAAATCCTTTGCATTGCCGAATTCACTTACGCAATTAGGTTTCTGGTATACCTTTCTCCCAAATATGTCTTCCTACGTTTACCTTGACCGACCTGTACTTCTGCTTTGATATCTTGCTATCTCTATCCTTCAGACATGACCGGCTCAGTTCTACTTGACGACGTCAACTAATTTTGTCTTCCGTCTGATAATTTTGTTGTTGAGTCTTTCTTTCTGCTTTATTCTCAACATGCTGCGTTCCATTTGTCTTTAACATATCTTTTTTTTCGTCTTCTTTCTTTAATGACCAGGTCTGGCAGCCGAACGTTATGCATGGAAGAATTGCTATTTCGTAGAGTTTTCTATAAATGTATTTTATTTGTTTATTCTTCATGATCTCTTTATAGCTCTAACACCCTTCGAATTTCGTTGCTGGCACATTCGTTAAACCTTAGTTTTAGTCCTAAGTAAACGTGCTTTTCTACATACTCTATTATGTTATTGGCATTATGTTTCTGTTCCCATTAGTCTTGGTTATTCCAGTGTTGAGTGTCAAGCCTACGATTTTTCTTAAACCTGTTTTCCAGATCCGTAGCGTTTTTGGCAAAAAGTACAATATCGTCAGCAAAGCGAAAGTAACAGATAATCCAGATGCATAGAGGTCCCTGTAATAGTTTGTAGCTTCTTTTACTATCCCTGGTCTCTTGCTTATTATATTCCCTGCTTTATTCTTTAGACTCTCCGTCCACTCTTTTTTGTATCTGAGCTCCTTGTACGCTTTTCTTATAGCACCTGACTTTTCTAAATGTCTTTTAGGACTTCTTGTTCATTTATTTCTTTTTGGCGATTTTTTTATTTATTTCCTTACTTATTTCTGTATTTTGAGGATTCTTTACGCAAAGGGTAAAAACGGGACCCTATTATTAAGACTTCACGGTCCGTCTCTCTATCTGTCTGTTTGTCAACTCATGAACCGTGATAGCTAGTCAGTTGAAATTTTCACTGATGATGTATTCTGTTGCCGCTAGAACAACAAATACTAAAAACAGAATAATATAGATATTTAAGTGGGGCTACCATACCACAAACGCGATTTTTTTACCGTGTTTTGCAATAACGGTACGGAATCATTCGTGCGCGAGTCCGACTCGCACTTGGACGGTTTTTTTTCTGAATTTGTTTCTGTTTATAATTGTTTCCTATTTTCGAAATTTATTTTTTGATGTGTGCCGTAAATTGTTTTTATTTTCGTCCATTTTCGGTAATTGCTTTAATAGATTTTGTATTTTCAATTCGAAATCGTTATATTGGTCCTGGACTTTAGTTGATGTGTTTACATACTCTATAAAGCTATTTGCCCAAATCAAACTGTCAGCTCTTGATAATATTGGCAAATTGTTTTTATGTTGATGATTGTTTTTGATGAATTTTCTTTTCCTTTTTGCGTTTAGTTACTATGTTGCATCTTAACATACGATGATGACCACAATAGATCCCAATGGGTCGAAGTGACCGAGTTATTTCTCGGCCCGTCCACAAGATAGATAACATACGCTGATCCGCTTCAAATTTCAAATTTTCAATACATTAAAACTGATTTTTTACATTTAGTTGGTTGGTTTGTTAAAATATAATCAATTTCATTAAAGTACTTTCTGTTTGGTAATCCCCAAGTCTATGGTCGTGTTTCTCAGCTCTAAACTATCGCAGAAATAATGTGACAAATTGTCAAACACGCGTTATCTACTGTGATTGGTTGAATAAATTTTCTAAAAATGTTTTGAAACTCAAAATGTTGTTTTTCCATTTTTTATACCATTTGTTGGAGCTTTAGTGGAGGGTTGGTTCCCGTGAATCGGAACCGGAAGTTGCAGAGTTCGTGGTGAGTCGGAACTGTTTGCGGTTGTGCACCATTGAGTCGGAATGATGATATCCCAGTGAGTCGGGATAGTGTCGCTGGCTCCAGTGGGTCGGAGCGGTGATGATGTCCCAGTGAGTCGGAACAGTGTTGCTGGCTCCAGTGGGTCGAAGCGATGTTAGAAAATTCAACAGTGGGACAAAAAACTAAATAAAAAAGTACTTTTAGATTGCTTTTCGTACGCAACTGGTGGGTGAGCATGGCCTACTGTGACAGACTTGAGTCACACATTTTCATCACAGTTTGGGAGCAAAAACCGTAATAAAATGCGTGACTCAAGCCTATCACAGAGGCCGTGTTCGCCAGCCTGGCATTCTATATAGTTTTAGATACTATAGAGATTTTTTATTAAATGAGAATTGTGTGGATTAGACCTATTTATTTACAGTTCAGAAGTTAAAGTAAGTACAGTAACTCTCTTCTGTCATTCTCACTCTGAAATGAAGAGTAGAGATGAAAAGCATGTGATCAAAAATAAAAGTAAAAATATAATAAAAATTAATCTGATGACAGGAAGTACTAGATAAATCAGTTACTACTTGCCGGACACACGTACGAAAGTAAGGCACGCGTAATATAAAGCTTGTACTAACGGTTGACAGGAAGGAATGGACGAAGAAAATTTTGATGGATGGGCTTTGACATCTTTCTCTTTGTGAGCGATGGCAAAGACAAGATGGATGGATTGTGTGAGGAATGATATGAAAGAAAAGGTAGTCATAGCGCAACAGTGACAGTAAGCAATGGACGAAGAAAATGTAGTGCATCGAGCCCAAGTAAAATGGCGTAAAGGCAGAAACATGATGAGTTCTCACTTAAATTGTTCTTGAATTTTTTAACTTCAAAAGCGATTTTCATTTTATTTAACTTTTTTTCCAATATTCTTGTCTGATTCACTTCGTTAGAGGTTTGAAGGCAGGTGAGTCATTTGCAACAAACCTCGATTATACGGTTAATTATCGCTGTTGACCACCACTACCAACTAACTTATTATCTATACTCCATTTGAAATAACATTAGATATTAAAAAAAAACCTTTTTTACAGTTCATTCAACCGATATTGAGTTCTATTCCGTAAACATAAAGCTGACATAAAAAGCATAAACTATTACCAATTCCAACTGTTTACTACAGCTGCCATTTGTCATATCACCACCGCAATAGAAGTCAAAATCGGTTGAACGGGCTTTAAAATGGGATTATTTAAATGTCTAATGTTATCTCAAATGGAATTCAGATTGTATTATCTACTATCATAACTTTGTTAGATTATAGTAAACGTAGTAATACTACGAGATCGATATATATTTTGGGACAAGGGTGATGAATTTTCCAACAAAACAATGTTCAACAAGATAAAGGTAGATTTAATCAAACTCTGTCTTATCGGATGCCAAAATAAACCATAATATCGAATTAGTTAGGTTTTATCGATTTCTAGATTTTAGGACCAGTGAATCATTGGGGAAATCGTCATATTTGTTTTTATATATATTATGAACTTACCAAGGTTCAGAAAATTTTATAATCTTATACACTCTTATTATGACTTCATATTTGTATATCGATGTTGTTTTACTTAACGTTTGTAGTTATGCATAGCCAGCAATTATCCGGAACTGTATTGGTAAACTATGACCACACCATGCCATTCATCAATAACGCTCACTGGCATTCTATATAACTGTAAAGGATTTCAGGATACAACCAATCTCACACCAAGATACTACATTATTAATATTTGTTGGTAATAGGGGTAATGTGAACAAAAGATTGTAGATCATTGTGCGACCTTAGTTTAAAAAAGAATGTGTATTTCCATACAGCCAAAGTTTTCCACAGGAACAAAACAATCTTAGATCTGAATTGAATAAGACATTACATAATTTGACCTATACTAATAATTTATTCCATTAAATTGGCCCTAACAATTATGTTAGTAATCACTTTAATTTGACAAAATATAGATTTTTCATGGATAGGTACTTTCTTCCAAAGTATTACAATACTTTGAAAGAAAGTACCTATCCATGAATAAAACCACAGATAGCTGAGTCGCTATCATATTATTATTACAGCCAAGAATTTGGCTAAACAAATTGCTTCTATTGAGCAATGCCATGACATTTTACATAATTCAGCCAATAATTTGGTATCAGAAATTTATATTGATAATAATTTAAATTAGAAATTAAGACAATAGAGGCAACCTCTTGCAAAAGTGTACAGAATGAAAATTGCAAAAAAAAATCAAATAAAAGTTTAAAATCAGTAAATAGTATTAACCTGGTGCATCAAAATATTCAAGGATTTATGAAAAAAGATTAAGAAGCAGAATTATTTATGAATTTTAACAGTGTTGATATTTTTTGTATAACAGAACATTGGCTTGAAAACTACCAGTTATTGTTTAATTTTAATAATAACCAGGTCGGTAGTTCATTCGGCAGAGTTAATGCGAGACATGGTGGCTCATTGATTTTAGTAAGTAACCAGCTTAAATTTTGTGATATGTGTACCGGTGGAAGACGTAATAAAACACGAGCTCACGGTTAGATCGTATATTGCGAACTGACGGCTGCTGCCGGCGCCAGACCTACCTACTTACATATATTTATCGATATACCTACATTACATTCCTCCACCACAAATTAACAACAAGCCGACTAAACTTAATTACAACACTTAATGTTAACAACTTAACTGAACCCTAAAATAAACCCTTAACTAAATCCTTAACTAAATCCTTAACTAAATCCTTAACTAAATCCTTAGCTAAATCCTTAACTAAATCCTTAACTAAATCTTAAAATTAACATCTTTATTTAACCTACATTTCCTAATGGGGCGAGGCTGGGGCGGTACAGGCATGGACGGTGGTGTCGAGAACTCTTCTGCCACTTTATCTCGGTCGGTCAGATCATTTTTCTGAGGCGGTGACGACGCAGACTCCCACGCAGGTGACGACGACGCTAACGAGGCCGCCGGCCGCTCCGACCGGCCCTGGAGGGGCGATTTTGGTGCTGCCCTAGAAGCTGTACTTTCCGGCGAACGTGACAACTCTGTGGGGACTACCAGAGAACTCCTCGTCCTACGCCTAAGCTGATCGATGTGTCTATGCACCTGTTTACCGTTACTGTCTAGTACCTTATAGTTGCTTGGCCCTGACGAGTTAGCTATAGTACCGGACAACCATTTCTCCCCCTTTAGATATTGTCGATACCAAACGTCATCTCCTACTTTCACCGTCCTTTCCGTCCCTCCCGCATTTTCAACCTGCCTTTTCTGTGCTTTCTGTACTCTAACTTCCACATCGGGTTTTAGCACGTCTAACTTGGTTCGCAACCGTCTCCCAATAAGTGCGACTGATGGGCTTATGCCAGTAGTGCAGTGTTCCGTATTTCTATAATATAACAAAAACGTGTTTAAAGCCTGTTCTACACTTTTATTATCTAAATAAGCTTTTTTAATAACTCTTTTTAAAGTCTTAACAGCATTTTCCGCGGCTCCATTTGATGATGGATGATAGGGAGCTGTGAATATATGCTGGATACCGTCACTTTGCACGAATTGTGCAAATTCACTACTAGTGAACGGCGGGCCATTATCACTGACTATCTGCCTAGGGACTCCCCACCTACTCCACAGCTCACGCAACCTGACCATTGTATGGCTCGCTGCCGTACTGGGAACTTGAAATACCTCCAGCCACTTGGATGTAGCGTCTACTACTACTAAATATGTTTTCCCGCACATGGGCCCCATAAAGTCCAGATGCAGTCGGGACCACGGCCTGGCGGGCCAGGGCCAAGGGCGAGGGGCAGAGCGCGGCGGGTCGTCCGCGTACGCGGCGCACACGGTGCACGCACGACACTCGCGCTCCACCGCCTCGTCGATGCCCGCCCACCATACGTAGCTGCGTGCCAACGCCTTTGACTTTACGATGCCCATGTGCGGCTCATGGATAATACTTAAAATCTTATCTCGGCATTTTTCCGGTATCACCACCCGGTGACCCCACATGACACAGCCTAACTCCTCGTATAGTTCCGCTTTCCTATTAAAATACGGTTGTAAGTTCACAATTTCACACCTATCTGGCCAACCGTCTCGCAGGTAGTTTAAAATTCTACTTAATAACGGATCCCTCTCCGTTTGTTTTTTTAACTTCGGTATAATCAAGCAACAACCCGTCTTGTGCGAAGTGCAGGTATGTTTGCTCTGGAATAGATTCCTCTTTTGCATTTTTAACGCTATTATTTTCTGGCAGACGCGATAAGCCGTCAGCGCAATTTTCGTTTGTGCGAATATATTCTATCTCGTAATTGTATGCCGATAATATCACTGCCCATCGTTGCATCCTACTGGCCGTCATCGTAGGTATCCCCGTTTGCGGGCCTAACATTGATACTAAGGGTTTGTGATCAGTTCGTAAAATGAACTTTCTTCCGTAAATATATTGATGGAATTTTTGTATACTGAATATAATAGCCAGTGCTTCGCGATGTATCTGCGAGTAATTTTTCTCTGCGATGGTGAGCGAACGTGACGCATATGCTATCGGGCGCTCGCCCTTCGGCCCCGGCTGCGCCAGCACGCCCCCCACGCCCCGCGCGCTCGCGTCACACGTTACGATTAGAGGTTTATTGGGATCGTAGTGCGCTAATACTTCGGTACCCATTAAAGCTTGTTTTATCTGCGTAAAGGCACGCTCACATTGTTCATCCCAGTTCCAGTCGACGCCTTTTCGTAATAACTTGTTTAAAGGCACTAACATGGAACTAAAATTTTTGATAAATTTTGAAAAAAAATTTACCATACCTATAAAGGAACGTAATTCACTAATATTATTTGGTGCTTCTAGTTTACTTATAGCTTTAATCTTTGATTTGTCCGCTTTGACCCCTTCTTTAGAAACCACATAACCTAAATAAGTTACTTCATCAACCAAGAAAACACATTTTTCTTGCTTTAACTTTAACCCACTCTCAGATAGTCGCTGTAAGACTTGTTCGAGTGCATATAGATGCTCGCTTTTATTTTTTCCGCCAATTATAACATCATCGAGAAACACCTGCACATTCGGTATATTCCCTAACAAATTCGTCATTATACGTTGGAAAATACCTACACTAGACGATAAACCATAAACTAACCTATTGTACTGAAATAGACCTCGATGTGTGTTAACAACTGTGTATTTTTTTGATTCATCTAGTTCTACTTGGTTGTACGCACGGGAGAGGTCAATTTTACTAAAAAACTGTGCCCCGTTCAGGCCTACTAGCACATCTTCAATCTTAGGAAGCGGGTATCGATCGATCAGCAAGGCGGGATTCAGAGTCGCTTTATAGTCCGCACAAATTCGCAACGTACCGTCTGCCTTAGTCACCGGCACCAAAGGTGAGGCCCAGTCGGAGCAGTCGACGGGCTCGATGACGCCGTCGCGCAGCATGGCGTCGAGCTCTGCGTCGATGCGCTCGCGCAGCGCGTATGGTACGGGCCGCGCGCGCTGGAACACCGGCGTCGCCCCCGGGCGCACTCGCAGCGTTGCCTTGCCGCCCCTGTACCGACCCAGTCCGCCGCTGAATAGCACCTTATATCTGTCGAGAATATTTACAATACCTTCATTAATTTGCACGCAATTCATGTTACTCATACCCTTACATGAAAACATAGGTATTCTTATTTGTAGCTCCGCTAACCATTGTCTACCTATCAAAGATGTAGTACCGTTTTTTATTACAAATAATTCTAGCTGTTTTTCCTGTCCCCGGAATCGAACACGTGGACGAATTATACCTAATGGTTTTATTTTAGTACCATCATAAAATTTTAAAATTGTATCGTCCTTCTTAAGACGCAGCTGTGAAAAATAACGTTGGTAGGTGTAATTATTTATACACGAAATCGCAGTTCCTGTATCTATTTCCATATTTAATACGGTACCCTCTACAAAAATAGGTAAACTTACTGGCTTATAATTATTGAGTCCAATAAGGTTCAAACTCTCTTCGATGTCCTCCACGTCGGACTCGCTTACGGCCTCCGCGGAATACATACTTCCATACTGCCGACCGCGATGATATGGAGTTTTTCCTCGCGACGATCGTTCAGCATTCCCCGGACACACCCGACGTAAGTGCCCTGTATGTTGGCATCTGCTGCACACGAACTCCCTGTAGCGACAGCTTGCCACACTATGGTTAGCGGCTCCGCAAGCTGTGCAGTTGTTGCTGTGTCCCGAATGTCCCGATGCGAAAGTCGCGCGCGCCACGCGGCTCGCGGCTAGGCCTCCGCCGCCGTCGCCCGCGCCGCCGCTGCCGCCGCCCGGTCCGCGGCGCCCCCGTGTCCGCATGCTGCCACCGCTCCTGCTGCGACTCGCACCGCTGCTGTGCCCCTTATTCGATGTGACCGAATGCACAGATTCCGCCTGAGGGCTAGATGTGGACATTCCATCCACTACTGCCGCGTCTCTTTCTGCCGCCTCCAAAGCGTTTGCTAACTTAACGGCCTGTAAAAATGTTACCGAGTCATCTTCCGCAAACAGTCGTTGCCTGATGACGTCACTCTTGAGTCCGCATATAAATTGGTCACGCAAGCTCTCGCTTAAATTTCCTGCAAATTTACAGTGGCGAGCTAACCTTTTTAATTCTGTGACGTAGGTCGCCACGTTTTCGTCCGCTCCTTGTCTTTTTTGACGAAAACGATATCTTTCCGCTAATGAAGATGGCGTCGGTTGTAGGTGCTGACTCATTAAACCAATGGCTTCACTGTACTTTAGCTCCGACGGTTTCTTTGGACTCGTTAGGTTGACGAGTAATTCGTACGCTTCGTCTCCGATCGTAGATATCAAGGTAGGCAACTTCAATTCCTCCGCCACCGTATTCACCAGGAAGTACATTTCCAATCTATCCACATATGACGACCACTGTCCCGTTTTCACGTCAAATTCGCTTAACTTCCCAATCGACATTTTGATTATCGTTGAAATACGCACGCGATTCACTTAGTAGATAATCCTCGTCGCCACTGTGATATGTGTACCGGTGGAAGACGTAATAAAACACGAGCTCACGGTTAGATCGTATATTGCGAACTGACGGCTGCTGCCGGCGCCAGACCTACCTACTTACATATATTTATCGATATACCTACATTACAAATTTATAGACCATAAGGATATTGTGAGCCTACCTGTTGAACGGACAGTCGAAATAGCTTGTATAGAATTTGGCTAGTTTATTGTACTAAGTGTATACAGACCCGCTTCAGGAAAAGAACTATGAAATGTTACACAAGATTTGTAACTCGAATGAATCCATTATCACTTGTGGTGATTTGAATGTTATTTTATTAGAAAACTTAAGTTCTTGTAGTAAAGTAATAAATCTGTTTCA
Source organism: Orthosia gracilis (assembly GCA_947562075.1). Taxonomy (NCBI): domain Eukaryota; kingdom Metazoa; phylum Arthropoda; class Insecta; order Lepidoptera; family Noctuidae; genus Orthosia; species Orthosia gracilis. Next base: position 36,183,118 of record OX387266.1, read on the forward strand.
ATCATACAATCTTGTAAACCTATTTTTGGAGCCCACAAGAATAACTCCTACTAGTGCCACATGCTTAAATAATATATACTAATGTTATACTAGTCCACAAAGAAAATATAAATTAACTAGATTCTGATCTTTGCGGGCAGAGGATTACTGTACCAAACGAAAACAACAAAGTGGCTAAAAAGGATATCACTGTTAATCCCAAAACTGCAAGTCGCTTGGCAGCATTTGAAGTTAAATTTATTAATAAATTACCAATTTTGTAAATTCATGCTGATCCTAATCATCAACATGATGTTGTTTTTTACAGTATGTAAACAATTCAATTCCACCTTTATTCCCAAGACCATCTCGGTTAATAGTAACGCATCATTCAGTGTTTGGGCTACCATTAGTATTCATAAAAGTAGAACACGGCTTTATGAGCTGTACAATGAAAGGACTTATGTAAACACTGCTGAATTTAATTTATATATTAGAAATTATTCAAAATTATTAAAAAAAAATGTTGTTTGTCAAGTCGCGTTAGTTAATTTCGAAGATTAAAAACAGTAGTAACGTTATTAAAACATATTATTAATAGTGAATCGAAAAGATTTGGTAACCGAAATATTGACTACAGCCTGTCTATTAATGACAATATCATAAAATCAGACTCACAAGTCGCATTGGACTTTGAAAATTTATTTTCAGATATTCCTTTCCATTTCAACTACTAAATCCCTAAACTCAACATATTCTGGTTGCTGAGTCTTTGCTAAAAGAAAATGTTAATGTTCGCGATTCGGAATTTCTTTTTGAACATATTACTTGTACATAGACATCATTAAAACCTTCCATACTTTAAATGTAAAAAAGACTGCAGATCTGTAGAAGTTGCTTTGTCTATTATTGACATTGTAGCACCTAGTTTAGCTCTTATCTTTAATAATTGTATCGACTGTGGGCAGTTTCCTGGCCTAAAACAGTAAAATAATACCTTTGTTTAAATCAGGTAGTACATTAGACCCTACAAATTATAGACCTATTTCTGTACTACCTACGTTTAGTAAAATATTTGAGATATTAATTTTAAAGGAATTGCAAAGATTTTATAATTAACAAATTATTACATAGCAAGCAGTTCGGTTTTACAAGGGGTCGTTCAACTAATGATGCTGTGTTGAGCTTTTAGGACATATTTATAATGCATGGGAAGATAAGTGCGGTGCCTAGGGAATCTCTTGTGATTTGTCCAAGGCATTTGATTTTGTTCTTCATGAAACGCTAATCAGGAAACTCCGCCACTACGGGATCCGGAACAGCGCTCTGGATCTTCGTACTTCATACTAGAGTAATAGGATTCAGAGCGTGACATTATTGGAAAAAGATCTCCCGGTTCATAGATCGCTGCGGGACTCCCATAGTTACTCTATTGTAAGGCTCCCGCAGGGCTCGATTCTTGGTCCTTCCTTGTTTCTAATTTATATTAATGACTTGCCTTATCTGATGAGTGTCGTTTGCTGATGATACTTCACTTTTGTTTAAACATAAACGTCAGCAGTTGGTTACTGACGATGAAAATAGCGCGATCTCAAAAGTAATTCACTGGATCAATGTTAACAATTTACTTCTTAATGAAAACAAAACCAAATGCATTAAGTTTACCCCTACCCCACGTTGGTCAAGTGAAAACTGATATGTTGTTAAAGTGCGAAGAATTGAAACCTGAAAATAGCACAGTATTCTTAGGCTTAACTTTGGATGCTAAACTTCAGATAAATTGCCAAAAAGCTAAGCTGCGCAGCATATGCTATTAGAAAAATTCGTAAGTTAACTGACATAGAGAATGCCGCTGAAATTCAGAATATCTTTGTTTTGCAGAAAAGAGCTGTTTGATCAATTTATAAATTAAGCCTAAGACACTCTCTCAGAGATAAATTTAAGGAGATTAATGTAATGACTGTGCCTTCTCAGTATATTTATGTGCCCATAAAAATATTGATATTACCATGCTGATATAACCATGTATAAATATGAACATGATCATGCTGGACGGGAGATGCGTAAGCTTTCGCTTGCACTAAACCTTACCAAGCTGATCCAGGGGGCAACGAGGGTGCCGCACGTTGATTGGTACACGGCCAATTGCTTGGACTTTCTGCTGACAACAGATCCAGACCGATACTCTGTGTCGATACCTTTGGATAGTTCCAACCATTGTCTGTTCAAGTCTGTGTCCGGCTACTCCCTGCCAAATCCCAGCCCAAGAAGCACCCGGCGGGTTTGGCGGTACACATCAGCAGATTGGGATGGCATGTGATCTTTCTACACATGCTATCCTTGGCAGCCTACTTGCTTTATTTCGGCTGATACTTTGTGGCGCGCGGACGCCGTGACGGATGTGTTGCGTCAGGGAATGGAGTACTACATTCCATTTTCTGACGTGATAATCTCTAGCGTTGTCCATCCATGGTTTGGCGCCGAATGTTATCGCGCCGATGCGCTTAAACATTAGGCGTACTTGCCATGGGTCGACGCTCGATCGCGCAAAGCGAGTGACTTCAACAGGGCTGCCAAGTTCTGCAAGATGGTGTTACGATGATGAAGGGCTCGGGTCGACCACATTGGCCGAATAGGGACCAATCTTGCTTCTTATCCAGCAGATAGTAAAGCGTTTTGGTCCCTGGCTAAGTCGATCGAGTCGAACTTCAGCCATCCCTAACCCGACGAGTCGCTGGCCCACTCCACTGAGGAGAAGGCAAATTTATTTGCCGCTCTTTTTGCGGAATCTTAACGTCTGAATCCTGGTGACACGAGGCCCTCTCCTCCTCCTGATGGATGTGAGACGAGTATGTCGGACGTTCATCATCATCAAAAGGACCTCCGTAGGGTACTGCGCAACCTCGACGTGAACAGGGCTAGCGGCTCTGACGGAATACTAACAATAGTTCTTAAAACGTGTGCGCCTGGGAAAGACGACAGACCTGGCAGCTCTGCCACTCTCCCAGCTGTAGTCGATGAAGTACGCCCTGAAAAGGGCGGAAAAATCCCAGCCCGAGAGATTGAAGTAGGCGACCGAAAGCGTAGTTCTCGCGAAGGCAACAGCCAGCGCGAAGCGCGATCGGACGCTGAAGGGTGGGTACGCGTCCAGCCACGAGTACGCGCAGGGGCAACCCAGCGTGGAAAGGGGCCGGACGCGGGGCCACGCGACGGGCCGCTAGCACGCGAAGGGGAAACCCAGCGCGACAAGCGGCCGGACGCGGCGCCACGCGACCAGCTGCGAGTACGTGCGGGGGAAACACAGCGTGGAAAGCGGCCGGACGCGGACCCAAGCGAGCGGGGGAAGGTACGCGAAGGGGCAACCCAGCGCGAAGAGCCTCCGCACGCAAATGTACCTGCCGGGGCCGCCGCCCGACCCCAAGACACCGACAAATCCCAAACCCGACCAAAACGCACCAGGAGCAAGCGTTCCCATGCCGCACGCCGGGCGTTGCTGGCATCCAACGCCCTGCCAGGCACCTCAAACCCGAAGCCTGTACCGAGTGGGACGGGGCCGGGTAAGAGGACGCGCCCCGACGACACGACCTCACCTAGCGCGCTCCAGGGGGACGCCAAGCGTGTGAGAGTTCACTCCGCACAGGAGGGGCAGAGGACCTACGCGCGGGCCACAAAGGACATTCCTGCGCGGCTAGCGGTAGCAATCTGCCTTCCCCACCCCAGTAGGGAGCTAACTAGGGATGAGGCCGAACACATCAAGACCGCCCTGGAGGACAGACTGATGGACTCGGACCCGTCGACGCCACTCCCGGCCTTCCGCGGATACCCGCGGGTAGCGGAAGGCACGGTGCAGATATGGTGCGAGGACGATAACGCCCTGACCTGGCTGACCCAGAATGTGCCCCACATCAGACTACCCGACAACGACGCTGACGGTGCTCAGACAGACCGACGTACCCACCCGTGTCCGAGCCTCGCTCTTCGTCCCTCGATACAGAGGTGATGTGAGCAGGCTCCACGGCATATTGATCCGCCAGAACACCTGGTATGACATCGCAAGGTGGTCGCTGTACAGGGCAACTACCATCGGTGGCGACCGTTATGGGACCTACCTAACCCTGGGGCTGCCACCGGAGGAAGCTGAAAAGGTCCTGGGGCGGGAGCGACGGATATCGTACCTGCTAGGGTCGATATACGTGCGCTTCTGGCCCACGACCCGCCCCTCCGACACCCAGACCGACAGTACACAACCGAAACCGACGACGGCACAGACGACTGACACGGACATTGTCCAACTTGAGGCAGAGATGGCTCGAGCGGCAATGGCCGATGATGACGACGCCTTACCGCCTGTATCACCCGGCTGGAATGACCAACTTCTTGCCTCGTCGCCGGGTGACACACACGACCTCGACAAACACCGGGAGGTGGAGACGGAGGGACTATCCGATGGATCCGTCTCCGACTAACCTCACTCCACCTCCACCAACGCCCCTCAACATCATCCAAACCAACCTCCAGCATAGCCAGACTGCCACGGCCAGCTTACGCAGGGCACTGGAGATTAAGCACCGAACCATCGCACTCATCCAAGAGCCGTGGATCAGGAACAACAGAGTATGTGGCCTCAACAACATCGGAGGTAAGATAACTCTCGACACACAAGGCTCAGATAAGCCAAGAACCTGCATCTACATACCCAAAGAAATTCCCTTTTCGCCACTGACTCAATTCTGTTCCAGAGACCTGACAGCTGTCAGGCTCCAAACCGAAAGTGGCGCTCCGGACGTTGTACTGGCCTCGGCATATATGCCAGGCGAGGACACAGATTGTCCGCCAAAGGAGCTGGCTGACCTGGTGCAGCACTGCGAGCGCGCCAGTTTGGACCTGATCATCTCCAGCACCGACTCGAACGCCCACCACCCGCTCTGGGGCAGTGTCACACCGAACTCCAGAGGAGAGGTACTATCCACCTTTTTATTCTCTACTAATCTTAACATTGTTAACCGCGGCTCAGAACCCACTTGGGTCACGGCCCGTGGACAAACGATCATAGATTTAACACTCGCTACGGCAAATGCGACAAACCTTATCACAAACTGGCACGTATCGGACGAGCCTTCTTGCTCAGACCACAGAAGGATCCGCTTTACACTAACCACAAACACTAAAAAACCCACACCAAGGCGAAACCCGAGGCGTACCAATGTTCCTGGGTTTAAAAGCCTCCTGGCCTCACTTTTAGCTGGACACCTAGCACGGGGAACCGTAAGGGACCAAGCACAATTAGAATATACCGTAACAAAATTATCCAAATACCTAACTGAAGCTTACCATGCATGCTGCAAATCAAGGGCGCCACGAAGCGGGAACGAGAGGAACCCCTGGTGGAACGCAAATCTTGGTAAACTCAGAGATACTCTGCGTAAGCAATTTAACAGAGCAAAAAACACAAGACTCCCGGAAGACTGGGAGATATACAAAGAGACCCAATATGCGTACAAAAAACAGATTAGAACCGCCAGGAGGACAGCATGGTGGGAATTCTGTGAATCCATTGAAACAAATAATGAGGCTGCAAGGGTGAGGAAGATCCTATCAACGGACCAGGACCGAACCCTCGGCGCGCTGAAAAAACCCGACAACTCATATACACAAACTGACTATGAAACCAGCAAGGTCCTACTAGAAACTCACTTCCCGGACTGTCAAGTCCTAGAGGACAAGACGTGGGAGGCTGAACCGGAATGGACTCCAACGGAAGAAGACTGGTCAAGAGCCCACATTATAGTTACAGTAGACCGGATAAAATGGGCTATCAACACCTTTCAGCCATACAAGTCTGCGGGGCTGGATGGCATCTTCCCGGCCCTGCTGCAGTGGGGGGTAGATTATCTGACACCATGGCTGTTGGAGATCTACCGGGCCTGCATACCTCTCGTATGGCGCGAGGTGAAAGTTATCTTCATACCCAAACCTGGGAAAACTGATTACACACAACCCAAGGCGTATAGGCCTATAAGCCTCACATCCTTCTTACTAAAAACCCTCGAAAGACTCTGTGATAGGCACATCCGTGATGGGCCTCTCCGGGTAAAACCACTGCACAAACAACAGCATGCGTATTCCACGGGCAAATCAACAGAATCTGCGTTGCACAAAGTGGTATCTAAAATTGAATGCGCAGTGGACCACAAATGCTCAGCACTGGCTGCCTTCATTGACATCGAGGGCGCCTTCGATAAGACCATGTTCAACAGCATAAACACGGCCCTCGATAGACACAGCATAGACCCGACCCTAGGGGGCTGGATCACCAATATGCTCAAACTAAGAGCGGTTCAAGTCACGGTTAACGATACTACAAGGGCCATCGTCGCGAAGGGCTGTCCTCAGGGGGGCGTCCTTTCGCCACTCCTGTGGAACCTGGTAGTTGACAGCCTCATCAAGACACTGAATGACAAACGTTATTTCACCGTTGGCTACGCGGATGACATAACAATTATAATTAACGGGACCCACGAAAACACTCTATGCAATCTCATGCGTCAAGCCCTGAAAATAGTAGAGGAATGGTGCAGCGAGCATCAACTCTCAGTGAACCCCACAAAAACTGAACTAATTCTCTTCACAAAAAAGAGAAAACCGAAGGCAATGCAACTACCGCGTTTCTTCGGAGCAACCCTAAGCCTTTCAACCGAAACCAAGTACCTGGGCATCTACTTGGACAAACAACTGAACTGGGCAAAACACACGAACTATATCACCACAAAAGCCAGCATATCACTGTGGCAGTGCAAGCGACTGCTAGGCAGGAATTGGGGGATTAGCCCCTTGATCACTCACTGGCTATACACTACGGTCATCCGACCAATCATCACATACGGCTCGCTGGTCTGGTGGCCCAGAACAGACCTCAGCACAGCCCAAAGAGATCTGGAAAAACTGCAACGGTTCGCTTGCGTTGCAATAACTAGCAGTATGAAAACCACACCCATCTCTGCCCTACAGGCAATGCTGGGACTGCCACCTCTGCACCTTATTGTACGAGAGGAGGCAGCCCTGGCCACTTTTAGACTCCACCTATCAGGCACCCTAAATAAAGACTCCAGAATTAAGCACACACGCATAAAGGAAGATGCGATCAAGCGGAAACCGATTTTAGCATCACCTTGCGACAAAGCCCCGAAGACACACCACTTTAATAGGCACTACAATATAATTCTCAAAGAAGGACGATGTGACTACTCAGGCTCGAAAGAGATGAGAGTATACACCGACGGATCGAAGACTGACTCCGGTACCGGAGTCGGAGTCTTCTCACACGATTTCAATATAAATATATCCAGACTGCTAGGAGGTTTCAACACCGTCTATCAGGCGGAGTGTGTGGGCATCAAACAAGCGGTCCACGCCCTAGAAGCCAGGAGGGTTACGGACACCCACATACGGATACTCTCCGACAGCGCATCAGTCCTCCAATCCTTACGGAAGGAATATATAACATCAAAACTAATATTAGAATGTCACAAAGCACTAGAACAAATAACTGTATCCAGCCGGAACACGGTAACACTACAGTGGATAAAGGGACACAGCGGATCTCTGGGCAACGACGCGGCTGACGAGCTTGCGAGACGCGGATCCAGCACGGCGTTCTACGGACCCGAACCTGTTGTACCCATCCCCTTCAACCAAATACGCAGGTGGCTACAAGAACTCACCCAGACACAGGCGGAGTACTGGTGGACTTCGGCACCGGGCTGTAGGCAGTCCAAAGAAGCTCTGCCATCTTTGGACAGGAGGCTTACCAGACGTCTTCTACGCCTGGACAGGAATGGCCTGCGCCTGGTGACGGGGACCATCACGGGACACTGCTCACTCAACAAACACTTCCACACAATAGGCATAACGGACAGTCCTCTGTGCAGGGCGTGCATGGAGGCCGACGAAACCGTTGCGCACGTTCTCTTTGAATGCACAGGTGTAACCCAGATAAGAACACAAACCCTCGGGTCACCCAGATCTTACACGGATGTTTTAAGGAAACCAGGAGCTCTAATTGACTTCTGGAGGGAGGTGGGCTGGTTGGAATGACCACCAAACGGCCGCCATGGCCCACGCACAATGGTCCACTTAAGGGACTAAGTGCGGAAACCAAACCCCCCTAACTAGAACTAGAACGTGTGCGCCTGAACTGTCTCCGATCTTGACACGCCTATTCCGCCTTTCGTATGAGACTGGAAAACTGCCAAATGCTTGAAAGCAAGCTAACGTACAGCCCGTGCCCAAGAAGGATAGTCGAGCCGGCCAACTACAGACACATCTCTGTAACGTCTGTGTCGTCGAAGTCTGTGACGTCGTCTCGTTCTGTCGTCTGTGTGTACTTAACACAAAGCTCCTGGCATACCTAGAAACTAACGAGATCTTATCTTAGTGACCGCCAATACGGCTTCCGCCGAAATTGGTCTACTGGGGATCTTCTAGCTTATGCTATTCACATAGGGAGTGAGGCCATCGAGAGCCACGGGAAAGCGCTTCCCGTTTCCCTCGACATCTTGAAAGCTTTTGATAGGGTCTGGCATGAAAGCCTTATTTGTAAGCTTTCTTCGTTCGGTCTCCCCTATGGTCGATGTGATTGGTCAATGCAGAGGGATATGCTCGCCTTTCCTTGCGTGATCGAGTCAGAATTGAAGACATCCGCAAGAGAACCAAGGTTACCGACATAGCCCGAAGAATTGCCAAACTTAAGTGGCAGTCGGCAGGGCACATTGCTAGTGGAACGGATGGGATCGAAAAGTTCTAGAGTGGCGACCGCAAACCGGAAGATGCAGCCTTGGAAGGCCTCCATCTAGGTGTAGCGATGACCTGGTCAAGGCTGCGGGAGTCCGGTACGCGGTCGCCACTCAAGAACTTTCGGCCCCAACGGTCATCCGTCTTAAATGTGGATGGATAGAGAGAGGGGGATATCAAAGACAAGATGGATGGACTATGTGAGGAATGATAAAATTATGGAAGAAAAGGAAGTCAGTTATAGCGAGACGGTTGACAAATGGAATGTATGAGGCAATTGTAGTGCGCAGATCCAAACCTGGGAGAATGTTCCTTTCGTTTACTTTTTGTAGTCAACTGACATTCTCTTGGCTCTATAGTTTCCTTGTATCAGTGATTTTTATGGTTAATCATCGTTTTAGATACCTAACCATACTACTTACTATAATTTATTATCTATTACTATCTACTATCTTTATTACGATAGCACGTGTTATGCGTAGTAATACGAGTACTACGAGGTAGGTAGTGTTTAGGACCAGGGTGATGAATTTATTAATAAAACAAAGCTTAACAAGATAATGGTTGATTTAATCAAACTCTGTGTTATCGGATTCCAAAATAAATCTAAATGACGAACTAGTAGGGCCTTATCGATCCCTAGATTTTGGGACGATTGAGTCATTGGGGAATTCGTCATATTGCTATTTTATGATGAATTATCTATATGAATTCTGTATTCGTCATATATTGTTATGTTTATCTATATGAACTTACCATGTGCCTAGAATAATAAAAGTTATAATTTCGCGTACTCATAATGTTATGATACAATGAGTGAGACAGGTTTAATGACTTAGTTTAAAAATCGTTGAGCTGTTTACCAACGATTTTTATAGGTAGGATCAATTATTATTAAATATAAATTTAATTTTTTGACGGTCAGAAGTGCCGCTTGATAGACTAATTGAAATAAAGAATTTTGATTCTGATTTTGACTTTATAAACAAGAGCTTTTATTTTCGGATATTTTTAATCGACATCATTAGCCAATTTATTTTGAAATGAAGTTAACAAGTAAGTCAAGGAAAAATCTGTTTTACCTAATAAAGTGCAGCAGTGGGACAGCAAACGGTTGGAATTTTTTTTATATCTTTATATATAAATACTATATTAATTCTTAATAACTGTTTTTGTAATACATTCACAAATTATTTACAGTTAGTAAGTTCCTTAAACTTTTTTACACCATTCTACAGTAATTCTATACTGTCGTTCTGACTACAAGATCGAATGAGACATTTCTATCTTTATATATAAATACTATAATAATTCCTAATAACTGTTTTTTTAATGTGTTCACAAACTATTGACAGTAAGTAAGTTCCTTAAACTTTTCTACACCATTCTACAGTAATTCTATTCTGTAGTTCTGACTACAAGATCAAATGAGATATTTTTATCTTTCCTATTTCTAACCAAACAATTGCTAACGGAAATACACCAGGCGCAGTGAATTTTAAAAATCAATGTATTACATGCACTCCTCTGTGCCTTTCTCAACAAAATTGAGGGTATTGAGACTGAAAAAATAAAAAAAAACAGACTTATTTAGTCCATAAGTTAGTAGTAAGTTAGTCGAAGAATGTGGTGAATATAATATCGGTGTTATAGCGTTATTTGTACTTAATTTATAAACATGTAGAGCCTTTAATGTAACAGCTGACATTGTGAGTTGATCAGCCACTCGATAAGCTGTTTTACGTATAATTAAATAATGGAGGCGTACTTAACCTTACACCACATTCCAATATATCATATGCGGCTTACCTGGCAACCAAACAAAGCAAACTCAACATATCCCATAGCACATCAAATGTGACGAGATCGAAAGCTTTCTACAAGTCGATGATTCACGAATCCACCGGCCTTCTTCTCGCTGTGTAGTACTTGATGGTGTGTTTCAGTAATTTGATATTACCGTCTTCGACACGGGGGTCTTAGTGGAGGTAATAAAATATATTTCAAAAATAAACTCCGAATCAGGTTCGGAAAAGTTCGGAAAATCGGTCAGCGAGTAAAAAAATCATCATAACCTTCACCCTTAATATAAAATTCATATTCAATAAAATAATTCATATTAAATTAATATTCAATAATCCTTTCACTAATAATTCAGAGATCTAGATTTATGGGAACCTTTTCACGAAAAAGTATAAAAGAGAGAGAGAGAGAGTTTTGTTTTTAGTCAGATGACTAAAAACAATTTAGTCTACAATACAAAGTCTGAGCGCTCTATCGAAATAAAATCATCAAGAATTATACACAATACGAAAACATAATTCTAAAGTAATACCGAATCGTGGCATAATACCGTAACCGTTCATTTTTATTAGGTATAAAGTTACCTTTATTGGAGACTTTATTTCATATAATAATCTATCGGTAACACGCGTTGCATATTGCACGCGTACGTCCAACAGTATATCTCTAGTATACCAAATTTTATTTAACGTCGACCGAACCGCCGAGGATCCAACGCTCATCTATACGTTGGTAGAGTAACTATGGTGTTTCTTTAGGGTCGTTTCCATTTATCCGTCTTTTGTAAGTCAAAACGATAGAAATAATAAATATTCCGCAATCAAAAATTAATATGGGCCATGTGGTACAATTCGTTCTGCGTCTACCAGAACAAAAGATAGGTACAGGCCACTCGCCATTGAACTTAGTCCAAAATAGAAAGGGACCAATTGACAGCTGTACTGTTGTTACACAACTTGGTGATATATTAATTGGCGTTGGATCCTCGGCGGTTCGGTCGTCGTTAAATGAAATTTGGTATACTAGAGATATACTGTTGGTCAAATAAAATAAATAATTACAAATTCAATAAAATATTTGCTTTTTCTTACATCGAACATGCATATTAACTGCATACACTATGTTCCTACAACTATATAATAATAATGTGTTTTATTTAATTAGCAGCACCAAGTATTGTAAAATAAAATAGTTGAGTTCCAAGTCGAGGCTTCATAGATCAAAAGTTTTTTCTAATCAATGAAGCCTACAATTATTAATTTAATACAAAAATGATGCTTCGTAGTCTGTTAGGGCTCAAACCTTTCATATGAGTCATAAGAGTACTACAAAACGAATGGTGTACTCGATGCATGAATCATCATCGTAAAAGTGATAATAGTTTCGTATCAAGGTATCGATACGCTAAAATACATTTAGATCATGTTATCATAGAATTGGTACCTTAGTGATACCAGGTTCGCATCTGCATTCAGATTTATGAGTCATACGAGTATTTGTGTACATGGAAAATTTATACTACTATTATGTACTATATACTTTATTAATATACTATAAAAGACTATGATTTGTATTGTATAAACTCAATTTCATATAGTATTATATAACTGCACAGCACATGTGTGAGTGCTATGTTCCGACTATAAATCTACCATTCACTGTACCTACTCGTATGTGTCGTTTCGTGCCCTAGCAGTTGAGTGTGTCATGCTCTCTCTAATTTCTCTCTGATGGTGGCACATGTGTTGGATTATTCGGTTCCCTTCATGATGGTTGAGCTGAGTGGTGCCAATCCATGCGTCATGTTCGTGAACAGGCGCCATCAGTTGAGTTTGGTCATAAATTAGCTGTCTCGGCCTGTTATTGTATTTTATTAAATTGTTTGTTACTCTAGAAGCTTTAACGTGCACGTCTTTTTACATTGTTCTCACATATACGAGTATGTATGTTTTCAACAAGAATGATGTAACCAAAAATCTGTAATTAAAACTGATGGAAAAGAGTGTCCGTGGAGTTTCTTGCAAATTCTTCTCCATTGAGACCTACTGACGCTTGCGAATTTGTAACTAGAGTCATCTTTTTTTCTGTTGTCAATTCAAAAGTACCTCCAAGATTTATTTGAAATAAAATATTTGATTTTGATTTATTGTTTGTGTTTGAATTTACTCAAGAATGTTAGTAACTGGAATGCTTTTTTAGAACTACGTGAAAAGCTATTGTAGTAGTTGTGTTTGCAAATACATTGTGACCCAAAAATAAAACCTACATAGGGAGATCGCGTAATATTTTCCTTAAAATATATCTTCTTTTTATGGAAAATTTGCCAAGAACTTTTGGACTTCCCCTTGTATGTCGAAGCTTACCTACATACGAGCTGGGATCCAAAAGTTCACGGAGGTGACATAAAAAAGCTCTGTTTAATTTACTCTACCCCTTAATAATCTTGTACAGCTAGAGTAAAACCAGATTCGTCTTATAAATGTGTGCTTTTGTTTGGACACTGATTAAATAAATCAGAGTTTTGATTTATATGTACATTTTTTCGATATTTCATGTTCATGATAATAAAAACCTTTCACTGATTCTACATCTTCAACTCTCTCTTTTTACATTAAACGAATTCGTTTAATGTAAAAAGAGAGAGATGAGATGAGATGGTGATGATGTTGATGTGTATTATTTTGACATGTTTTCAAGTTAGCTCACTGCTTCATAGAAAAATATAATATATGTAAATGTAATAATCTGCTCAGCACTGCAATTTCAAAAGGCCCTCCTGACTTGATAGTGGAAAGAATTTTAAAATTGACGGGGGTATAAATAACTCGACTGATGACCTGCTTTATTTTATAAATATATTTATTTGCAATAACGATATCTTAAAAACTCGTGATCCAGTTATAAAAATGCCATGTCCGTATTTTTTACGATAAAAAGTACTATGATATATTAAGTACTTACGTTAAAATGTTTAGGTACCGCGAGTTGATAAAAGGCGCTGTCTTCCATTTTCAAAAGATAGTTAACATTAGTTCACCGACATTGTAGGGTGTCTCCGGTACTTCCTGAATTTCATGTGGGTAGTTTTAGAAAAGTTTAATTTTGTTTTAATTGTTGTGTTTTGTTTCAGATGTTGTTAGTGTTCAAAATGTGAGTACTGAGACGATAAAAAAAAAATATTTATATGATTTTATTATTATTTTATTTATTGTATATCATAATATAAATAATTAATAATAATAATATTTTTATGAGTAGAAAATATAAGTTTGTCACATTAAAGTACACATAATTGTCAACTAGGGGACAGAGAAATTAAAAACAAAAATAGTGTGCGAAAAATTATAAAATATAATATTAAAATTATATAAACTATTATATTAATTTAAACATTTTTTTAGAATTTTTTTTGAAGTATTTTGTAACTAAGCGGCCACTTAAAATGTAATATAACATCAAGGCTGTATGCCCCGAAGGGTTAGGCAGAGGTGAACCTTTAGCACACCTACATTTTGCCATTTAACTCATCACCACCACCAGCACTGTTCTGTTTCGTCACTTAATTTTTCTTTTTATATATTTTACTTAATTTTTTATCCAGTAACATTAATTATGAGTAAACGGAATAATATTATAATTTGGCTTTATCTCTTTTTAACCCCCGACGGAAAAAGAGGGGTGTTATAAGTTTGACGTGTGTACCTGTGTATTTGTGTATCTGTCTGTGGCATCATAGCTCCTAAACGAATGAACTGATTTTGAGTTTATTAAAAGTGTTCTTAGCTATGTTTGATGAAATCGGTTCAGCCGTTCTAAAGTTATGGGCATTTTACTGTTTGAATCGGGGTATTTTCGCAAGATATTGTGTCATAATTACGTGTTCAATAGATTGTCGATCGAAGCTTGTCTACTACTAGATAAATTATGTACCATGAAATAAAAATTGTCGGGGGATTTTAAATTTTACTTGTTATTTCTTGATTATATTTTTTGCGTTAGTAATAAATTTCTAATAATTAAAAATATTCAGCCAAGGTTAAATAACACAGGTAACATAATTGTTTAGAATCGTGGGGAATGTGGGTTCTATTTATTTTAGATAATAACATTCAAATTCCTCGTCCTTCCTGTGCGGTAGCCACGCAGTTGCCACGAAAAATATACCACATATCACCCTGCCCGCTCCAGACAGTACAAAGATGCACAACGTTCATTTGTTTGTTGTGTATTGCGCTTTTTAATGAAAAACTTAGTTGTCAATTAAATAGAGCGTATATCGCCGCGCGGCGAACGCGTTGTGTTGGTGCGAAATTCGTTCCATATAAATGTCTTCGGGCCAATTGTGTTTCTTCGAATTGATTTTATTTATCCGCAATATATTACAAATATTCTTTGAAATGAAATGACAACTTGCCAATCAATATTCTCGTAATTTGTTGGGGGTCTAAGGATTTGCGTCATTTCAATTAAAACTAGTCAAATGGGCAATGAGAACAAATTATATGTGATAAAACAAATGGCAATGACACATGAAAACATTTTAATATGTTAGTCACAAATATTGTGCATTAGATAAGCCGCGAGCAACTACGCACAATCTACCGTCCAAGGAAAAAGAGGCACAACTGCCATTCTATACAAAATTGAATAATTTATAAATTTGGAATCAGAAAACAAGCCACCTACCTATTTTTACAGTAATATTATTTTTAGTATGTATAAATATTAAAATTTACAGATTTTAATTATAAAATAAAGTTTTTAAGTTTCTGTCACATGCGCCCTTTTTACTTATGGTGACATTTATCTGCGCAGTTTGTTTGTAAGAAAGTGTTTTACGTTGATGCATAACATTGCTCTAAACAATTTGGTACGACGCCATTTCCTTACGTATTTATTGATCTGCGACGTCATTTAAAATAAATCTGTGTAAGAGTATTAAATCATCTGTGATTATGACGTTAGAGAGGTTGAGTAAACAGTTATATTGCAGGGTGTGTAAATTATTTCTCTATATCATGTAATTAACCATTATTTCAATCCTATGCTGTTATTTAAATTACGGCTTATTTACGTCGGCAAATATAGGTGGTGTAATACATATTTATTTTTATTAGCTTGGCCTATTAATTACTGAGTGTACATTTCATTACATGCATTTCAGATTCGGCTGTCACAATAATTTTGATTTTTTTACGCGTTGCATGAACAACGAACGAAGAGTCTAGAATTTTATTCTTACATTTCATATATTTATTCATATATACTGCAGTATCGACCAGTTTTGCGAGTATTTAAATTTTAAACCGACCTTTCTCTAGTTTTATCCAACTAACTTTACTTACGAATTAGTTGTTAACGATCTAAATAATTAAATTAACGCTAAGAGTAACTTATTTGTGTCTAAGAAACAATAAGAAAGTAAAAATGACTACAGTGACATCTGAATATTCCTTTGTGGTCTTGTGTTCGCTAGCGCTACAGCAAAACTCGAAGTCCTGGGTTCGATTCCCGGGTCGGTCACAGTGAAATGATTTTTTCCATCTGGAATTTCTTAATAGTAGAATTAATACTAGCTGGATTTGTGCCCGGTTGACGAACGTGAAATGTTGTTCGTACCTCTGCATAACCTTTTAGCGAATACAGGCATGATTTTATGTAATGTCTAATATTTATTTCAACTAGGCCATTAAGCGGTACTTTTGAACGTTAACAATTAACATTTACAAGTAATAAAAATTGATTCTACCGTGCATTCGGAAAAGTAGCTTCTTATGGAGAAGAACGCACAAGACACTCCATACTCTTTTAAAAAAGAATTACCTAAGTATAATACAGTATTTACATAAGCACATACATTATTAAATTCATATACGTTAAGACGATGCACCCAGCACTACTATACTACCTTTACTTCATTATATCAACTTGCTAACTACAATATTTAATAGGATCTCATTTCTTCCTTCCGTTCTCGGCTTAAATGGCTGGCTATCCGTCAGATATCTCTCAGATCCTTCTGCATGCTCTTCACCATCATGAACGATCCTTGTACTCCCGATTATTTAAAACAATATTTATAGGTGTTGCGTAGTTCTCACGATCTTAACCATCGAGCTTCCAAAGACTTACTTCCCCATATTCCTTCTCACCGCATTGGATTTCTGTCTAATTCTTACACTGTCTCAACTATAAAATTCTGGAACGTGCTTCACCTTGACATCAAAAAAGCTGTGAGTAACTTGTCCTCTCATACATAGCTCGGCTTTAGTCACACTTATTCTACATTGTCACACTTATTATTCATACTCACGTTATTAAATTTTCTCGTCCGTTTCGCCTTCTTTGGAATTTAGTATTCTCTTAGAATTCTATTGTTCTAGAAATTATTTATGTATTTTATTAGTTAGTTTATGTATAACCGATTTTAATTATTGATCATATTCTTTTAATTTTGTACACCTACCACTGTTGTATCCTTTTTAACCCAATGTTTGAGTGGTAGAGAATGCCTTGCTGCATTAAGTCCGTCTATGTACCACCATTGTACATGAAGTTTAAATAAATAAATACATATATTCCTGCTTGCGTGAAATCGTTGCGGAGTTTCACATTTTCAGATAGATTTATCAATGCAGTGTCTTAACACTAGAATATAATAGATTCCCCAATGTTAACGTACCTACGTTACGGCTAGCGTGCGCCCGCTCGGTGCCAGAATATCAATATTGCACCTCGTTTGGGTCAGTATTATTTGCAAAATATTTTTTGATTTAGTTATCCTATGTTGGTTAAGAAGAAATTCTAGCCATCAATTTTTCTATGTAAAATATTTTGCCAACATCCAAGTCGTTTTGGAGGAGTATGCAAAACAAGCAGATAAATATCGTGTTTCTAATTATTTTTTTAAAGCAAAACTATTATTTCTCAGGCATTAAGCCTGCCTATGTACCTGTATGATGCACGAAGATTGAATTAAAAAAAAAATTATACGATAAAACCATGTTTCATAAATAATGTACACGAATCAATAATAGATATATATTTTTTCAAACCTTTTAACCTAGCCGTTACTAAGGAGTATGCTTTAGAAAGTAACCGTTTTACGGCACTAAAGCGGAGAAAGGGCTTTAATAAATATACATTACGATATTATGTCGATACTATAATTGGTTATTGATTTGTAGCTTGTTTTTACCCCTAGCATAGTATTCAAGGTTTTCTTTAGCGTGATTAGAATAGATAAATGATTGCGGTATACGAGTATGTGCCTTATAGAGTTCACCGATGGTGTAATATAATAATAGATTTTCTACATGAAATTTTGTGTCAAGTTTATTGTCAACAAAAGTGATCTATACTTAGAAGAAGAAAACTTACGTAATTTGTACGCATATAAATTAGTATCGGTCTTCACACTAGCAATTACGACATATCCACTTACTTTTGGATTAGCTCATGTTTTATAAATTGCCTTCAATTAAACAGGTTGCCTCCAAATTCAAAGACAATAGATTTGTAGACAATAATAACTAGTGATAGTTTATCGACGTCGTCAATTGCTACAACAACAATTGTTTAGGGGACAATGATTGCGGTGTTGCTGCGGCATTGCCGTTAGTGTTTAGTCTCTAGTTTTACAACATCCTATCTGTCCTACAGCGATAACGGCTACCGAGCGTGTTGCCGACTACTGGTTCGACAGCTGACGGCCATGTGCAGAGTGGGGGAGAACGACCGATAATCGTCGGCGGAGCAGGCCAGCCGCCTGCGCAGCGCAGTTCGCCTCCCCGAGCCCGCGAGTCAGGCCGCTTGTCGCGCCACAGTTGCGCCACCCTCTTTGTTTACATCGGACGCGTTTCTTTGTTAAAATTAGCGCGCGATGGATAAAGTGCGTTCTGTTGTGTGATAGTTATTTTTTGTGTGTGAGTGAAAGTTTTTAACATGGCCAGCGAACACTCAGAGTCCCAGGAGACCAACTCCACGTCGCTTGTGGAAGATTCGCTCAACATTTCGTTTGAAGACATCAGCTACACTGTGCGACATGGACTCTTGGCGGGAGGTAAGCGGACCTTCACACTATTGCTAAGTTTGTTTACATGAGTTTCTAATAGTAGTGCCTATTATGCAAGATTATGATACCCATTCAGTAGAACAGATGTTTCTGAATAATACAATTCATATTTGATACATTAACGATATTTTAAAGATATGCGTGCTACGTCTATACTATTACGATTTTGTATTATAATAATTCGCCTACCATTTTAACTCTACCAATATAATAAAGTGTTCAGATAAAAGCTGCTGACATTTGTAAATATACACAACCTGCTTCATAATTACTCAACATACATTTTTTAAAGTCAAATACACCTGTGCCGAAAACAAAGAAAAATGATCAAACAAAAATAAGGAAAATGATTAAACGCTACAATGACCTCAAAAGTATATTTTTTAGCTCAGAACTAAACTTTAGATACAAACATGGAACTTATAATATAATAAAAAATGCACAAACTGGTAATTCCAACTCTGTGTCCTTCACAGACAGTTTATAAACAAGGGCTGAAAACAATCAAAGAAAAACTACTGCGTGCTACAAACACAATTAAAATAACGCTTTGTTTAGTTAAATCGACTTCAAGAAGATAAGTTTCTTATTAAGTCCTTAAACTGGGTCGGGCTGAGACAAATCTAGATAGCTTTCAATCCTATCCAATTCGTACCACCTAAATATTTATATTATCATGACCATTGTCATTTTTTCCCGCTTTTCTTCCATTTATAGAGGCAGACACCCATATCCCTAGTGTTTACTTATTCCTTGCTGATA
The DNA here is from genome assembly GCA_947562075.1 of Orthosia gracilis. NCBI lineage: Eukaryota > Metazoa > Arthropoda > Insecta > Lepidoptera > Noctuidae > Orthosia > Orthosia gracilis. The sequence goes on from OX387266.1 coordinate 36,202,526, forward strand.
TGTATATTCCTATAAAATAGGTGAAATCATTGATATACCGACAGATATTCAATATTTGTCTATGGGTGTGGGCAGACCCGCTGTAAGCCACAACTAGCAACTACTATGCGAAGTGATAAAAATAAAATAAGCTGGCCTTGACTCAGGTCGCTGACTTCACAGTGTTTCGATCTCGCAACTGAAGATAGTTTCATAGCTGTTATTTCATTAATTACGTCTAATTTACACCTAGTATATCGCTAGAAAAGCATGTCACAAGAAAACTGTAAATATTGGATGCGAAGGGCTGTAAGAATAGAGCAAGACCAGAGAAAAGATGTTTTTTAAGATGCCTTTGTTGAAGCATATCTGCCTCAAAGACACACATCAACAAAGGCACCTTAAAAACTATAAAGCTGACATTATTGTATATATCCTTTGTAGAATACTAGAACTAGGACAAAAAAAACATTTTAACAAAATAATTAGACCGGCTTCTAAAGAAAAACACTACAAAGCAAAAAAATACTTTGTGTTCCGAATTCGATGTGTTTGATACCTATTATGTTTCGTTTTCCGATTATAAACATCCGAATTGAAAACCTCCTACTTTTTGAGCAGTCGGTAAAAACCTGCCACAACAATGGCTAAGACAGAAGTTAACACGGGTGTTAGCGCTGACAGAGATGTCGAAGACCCTAAAGACGATGGTATAGAGGGGCAGAAAAATATATTTCAACAGACATTTCTAATATTGATCAGGAGTCAACTTCATAATTCAACAGAACGTCTTGCCAAGTTCCAATATTGATAAAACTGCAGCAACCTATACATCCCTCTCATTGGCTGACAGTTCTCAATATCATTGAACAATTCTAATGATATGACAACAGACCAAAGTTTGTGACATTAGCGCAACGCATGGTGCGTTATCGTGTTTCTCAGGAATTCCCTAAAGTTCTCCACTAATCTGTGGCAAACAAGATGGCCTTATAGAAATAGGGAGGATTAACTAAATTAATATTTATGTACTATAATTTTCCTATTCCTAACAAATATTTTATTTATAGGTAGAATCCAGGACCGCGGTCCCGGTCCCAAAAGCCCCACGACCCAATTTTCCTGGGTTTGTCATTGGATAAAAATTATGCAATTTATTTTTCATTTTTGCTATGATGGAGACTTTTATTACTGCAACACATTTTCATATGTATAAATTTGGCCCCATGTTTGTCATTTGTCATCCAATCCTTCAATTTCATCAAATATACGAGAGTGTCTGCTGTTTATCTTTATTAATAACTACACTTAATTTTAAGAATTCATAAGTAATGGCTCTTTATCTTAATTTATCAAATTATCAATTAACCATGAACTATCATCCCCGGAAGGTCCTTCAACTAACAAAACACAATATCTACTGATTATATTTATCACATTTTTGCAGAAATATTTCATAGAAATGTTATCTAATGTGTGTTAAAGGTTTCTTAATTGATTTATGTGTGACAATTTTCAGTTGCTTGTGAGAATCCTAACCTATAGCGTTAAACAAGCCATATTTGTATAATTATATATATACCAATATATATTCCTAGAGATACCCGAAAACAGCTCGTAACGATTAGGAAAAAAAATGCAATATAGGCGTTTTCGTGGGCAAAAACCGTTATTTCAAAAAAAAAAAAAACCTAAACTTACACTGGTTCTAGTTTTGTGTTTATTTATTTATAAACACAAAACTAGAACCAATGTATGGTATGGTGCGACAAGTAACGATAATCAGATCGTTATAGATATCTGCAAGGTCTGTGATAAGGCCGATGACCCAATACCACCCAGTTCGGTTAAAAATAACCGAATGATTCAGTTATAATCAATTTTGACAAACAACTTTTAGAAAACTTTTTCTAAATGTTGTTTGTCAAAATTGATTATAACTGAATCATTCGGTTCACTCTTGAATTCTCAAGAGTTGGGGATAAGCTGACTCAAGTTGACACTAGTTTATTAATATTTTGAACCATGAATATTAATGACGAAAAGAGTTGCAGATGGAAAACAAGACTTCAGTTTTCTTATTCTTGCGATTTCCACGAAGTGTTTTATTCAAACAACACCACGCCACGGTTCTGTATCTGTATCACTTCAGGACCATGTATTCGGTCATTCAGTCAGGTTTTTTTTTTTAATTTTAGAATGGTTTCCTACCAGCATTAAAATCTGCAGACTGTCATTGTGCGTAAGTAGAAAACTAATTGGTTAACCCTCTTGCATTATATAAAATCAGAGCAAGCAGACCCTTTTTATTGCAAACTCCAGTGTACTTGTAGATTCCATTTATGTATCTATCAATTATCCCAACATAAAGAAGCGATGTAGGGGGACACCCAAAAACGTTGTTTACAAATTAAAGAAAACAAAACCTATAGATTTTTTTATGATACACAAGCCACAACCTATAAATTTTCTGGAATGGATTCTCCAAATGTTGAGCAAAAAACAACATCAAACTTTGATATTTGGAATACAAGAGACTCTAGACAAGAGTTATTCAATGTCAGCGAAAGTGATAGTCCAAATTGTTGGGGTTAATAAGGTGGACACCAAAGAAAATAACGGTTTAAGGGTTTCAATAATAACAGTTTAATTACCCTTTGTTTTATATATCGAAAGGTGTGTCTAAGCACATGTGGCTCCTACTAAGGTTGACGGAATACAGTACCGTGACCAGCTAGCATTTCAGTTTCAAGTGTAGACAAGGGCTCAAATAATAAACTGTATAATTAATGGTTAGAGAGAGAAGGCTATAGTTGAATAGTATTGAATTATTTTTGATAAACTCCGACAAATGTAAGGGATTAATCACGTGATTTTTCGATATTGCTTGTCAATCCCATACAATTCTGCCATTTTGACAATCGCTATCGCCACGCTTTCGATGATAGAATGTCACTTGTCTAGGGCACCAAAAGGTTGGAACGAACATTGGTTACAACTCTTTCTGTCAGCGTATTAGAGATAAATTGATGATCTTTATGGATCCAATAGACTTTCTCTGGCTAATACTTAAGTATGCCAAAGGCATTGTTATAATACTAAGTCAATAACGGATGCACTCAGTGCACTATTTGCGCTTGAATACTCTATTGTTATGATGTTAACAGCACAATAACGATAAGTGTATAGGGACTGAATAGTTTATAACTACATATATCGTTATGTATTTTTTTTATATTTTAAATCAAAGACCTAGACTGAGTGACACACGACCAACATAAAATAAATTTGATTGTCTTAACCTTCGTCTTTAGTGACATTGAAAGGGTTTACAATAAAAAAATAAATGCATGAAATTGTGAGCATATTATATCGATTAGTAGATTTTACCCATAAAGAATCAGCTTACCATTGGTAGCGTCATCTATTCTCATCGGGACGAGAGAATTTGCTAAACGCTTCGCTGCGTAACAAAAACTACGTTTATTATTAGTAACATCTGTTTCTAATAAATTAGTGTAGTTTGAGTAGTGTAGTTGACTATCTCGTGCATTCAGAAGTTTAATAATCTGTTAGCGATTGTGGAATCAATACTTATTTATTTATATATGTACACACAAAACACTTAAAAGAGAAAATACATATAAAGATAGAAGAGCACAAAGGCACTTAGTTATATCACCGAAAAAAAATATGGAGGCCAAAAACAAAATTATTTTTAATTTTACCTAAATTCAAGCAAGTACAAGAAGTATCTACCGAGCGAAATAATAATCCCAAAATCCCCAAGGTTACCTATTTGCCTTTATACAGCTAGGGATCATATTAGAATGGTTACGCTTACGATTATTAGTGTTTTTTAAATTAATCCTAATTTATGTATGTATATAAATCTTATAAGTATGTCTTTTATAAATATGTAGATAATTTCTAGCATTTATGTATGTCGATTTCTAAAACTACACAAGTATCTAACTATGCTCTTAGATAACAACAAAAATAAAGCATGTATGCAGTCTAGCCACGAAGGGCAGTCGACGTAGCAAATTGTATTCGGATTGGTAATCAAATCGCACCAAGTTGTAAATAAGCACCGTCGAAGGTACTCAAAAAGAAACTACTTATCTTAAACGGGGCCCTTACGACACTCTCATTCAATTTTATGGTTTCAATCATTTCAATGTAAATCGTTAAGTAATTCACCTTTGAGTTGATTCATTTTACTTGATACTATTAAGACTGGCATTTTCTGTCTGTAAGACCAACTTCTGAGAATAATTAAATGTCATTTTGATTTTTATTACTTTTTTTATTTGTAACAATTTGTAAAATAAAAATTTTTATGTAGATAAATTAGGTATGAAGGAGTAGAAATAATGACTACTCATCAAATTAATCAATCAATTTAAAATTCTTTAATATCAACAATAATGATGACTCTACCAAAAGACATAAGGATTAATTATAATGTAAATAAAGTTGGATCGGATGAAACTAACAACCTGTTTTGTTCGCGGATTTGCTCCAATGGCTTATGTGCTATAAGAGTAACGATTTTCCTGGATAGAGTATCCTACCGCACAATGCGAAAGAATCATTCCTTCAGTAAATGTTTTTTTTGCAATCAGATCACAACTTCTAAAAGTTACACATAAAAACAAACAATTGTACCTGTTTGTAACATCAGTTTAGATAAACAATTTAGTATCATGTCACATTTACCCTATACAGGTAGGTAGAATACCTTCAGTAGCAAGCACGTATGTTTCCGTGTCCGTGTCGCTAAATCTACATAAATAAGTCTGTTTCCATATAAGTTAGCTTCCTTTAAGAATTACTAGACTCCATTTTGAATCTCATTATTACTTGCATCAAACATTTTTTTTTTTTTTTTTCAAAATCATTTATCATTTAGCAGTGGACGCCTCCTGATAATGATAAAGTAGCTGACTGTCTTAAAAAGTTAGAAATGAAAAGCTTTTAAGAAATTAGGCTGGTTTTAATCAGCAACACATTAAATGCAGTTTCGAAAGATTGACTGTTTGAGATTTAATACCATGTTTTTTTAATACCAAAAGTGTCCAAGAAAAAATGGGTAGTATTATCAAGAGATGACGCGAATAGTTGTTATAGCGAATAGTCGAATACCGATTAATCGCCATTCCCTATGGCGAAAAGTCGAATACTCGCCATTATTACTCGACATAAAAAAAGGAATATAAAAAATTGTTTATTTATTGTCAAATAATAATATTACTCTTGGACTTACCAATCATTATCGTAATAAAAAAAAAAACTAAGATCATGAGAAAAGAAAACAATATTGCAAGCTCTGTTTATTCAGAAAGACTATTTTTGCAGGTTTGATTTATGAAAAAAAGTGCAACCGACTTTTTCCCAATCGTACAGGTATCCTAGTTTTTCTGCACCACAATCTGCCCTTTTGGACTTAATTTTTTTTAAATTATTAATTTAAAAGCCTAACTAATTAACTTTAATGTGACTGATTTTTATCTAACTTTTTAATGGCGGTAAATGTTGGCGGCTTAATGTTTTGTATTTAAAGATCAATAAAAGTTATTATGTAAGTACTTATATTCTTGCAAATAAATAAATTTCATTTCATTTCAAAAAAATGTCGAGTATAATAGCGAATAATAGCGAGTATTCGCGGCATCTCTAGTTGCCGTTTGTAAAAATATTCATAAAATCGCTCCAACATCAATATTTAGTGCTTGTTAATAAGTGACACTTACTTGATGCCTAAATGTTTACAATCAAAATTTTGCAAATTAACTTCATTTAACATTATCCTCTTAAAAAATAAATAAGTAATAACGCAACCACGTAAGTACGTGGTTAATTAGCTCATTCAATTCACATTGTGTTGTCCCTATATTATGTCAGTAAACACTTTTTTGCAATCATTTAATTTGCCAAAACCTTCACAATAAGGTTTATTTAAATGTCCTAAAAGTTCTTTATTTTTTGCTAAACTAACTTAATAACTTCTACTTATTAATTCTGCAAACTGTTAAAGTTAAAATCAAATTTAACTTAAGTTGATATCGCCTTCGACAATGTTTGTTTACATACGATTTTATTTTAGCAATTCACCTTTGATTATGTTAAATCATTTAACTATTATTCTTTAATTACCACACAAGTGCCAGATATGCGTCAAGAACGCCGGCATTCATTATATCCACTTGAGTTGAAAGTAGCACTTACAATTTTAATCTTCGCGTATTTATATTACTGTATAAAACACTTGTCTGCAGTTTTAAGGTTAGTTATACATACATATTTGGTATTATGCAAAAAAAAAAGAACTGGCATCTTCACCTAATAAAGTTGCGTAATTCCGGGCTTCTTATTCTGTACTATACCATATTCGTGTTGTACCCTCATGTGTTTTATTTGTGTAAAATCTTGTTAAGGGTTGTCATAGTTTGTTGCTATCCTTAGACACCCCCAGATGCACATGGCCTACGCGAAGTTTCCTCCTCCTCGCACCGCCACTGTCTTAATTTATTTTTTATATATAACAGTCTACAGACACGCATATTATAAATAGACAAAACGAGAACAACAAACTTTTTCATAGTTTACTTAGAAAGAAAAAACTTTTATTGTTAATACCGTACAATTCTATGAAAACAAAGATGCCCTATGTAGACGTCTCTAGGAATATTTCAGTAGGTACAAATATACTAGTGTCGACTTTCAGTCAATCCCAAAACGTTTCTTCTTTACCAAAAATGCAGACTACTCTAGTCAAAACCATTCACGAAATACGTAGGCATATAATAATGCAATTGTAGACGTTCTTATTGTTACACGCATTTCTTTTATCTTCTGATAGAATAAATAAGTAATCGTTCCATGCGAGACAGTGTGTTATCGTAAGAGAATATAGATAACTATTGAAATGAGAAAGAAGATTTCTTTTGTTTATCTTCAGCTTATTTTCACAAACTTCATATTAACTTCAGAATATGACTATAAATATAATTTACCGGAAAAACTAGTTTCGTTAAAGTCTGCAACTTTATATAGGTGATCTTCAAATAAGGGCAAACCAGTACGAGGACTATTTAGTTTAAATACAATATTAGTATTTCCCAAAAAAAGAACACAATCACAAAACCTCGTACTGGTTTGCCCTTATTTGAAGATCACCTATATAAAGTTGCAGACTTTATATAGGTGATTGGTGGTGGTTTATATAGGTGGTTTAAGTTTTATTTTATATCGTTTTCTTCATACGTGACAATTTACAGTTATTCCTACTGAGCACTATCTTAATTTGTATTTGAACTAGAATGTCCAAAAATATTTAAACATGATTTGGTTAGGGTCAGAGGTCAATATATTATTATTATCACTTTAACATACCATGTTTCTGCAGCTAGTCGAGTTGCTCAATTAGTGTTCATTTTAGTGTAATAGAGAGTACAGATAAAAATGACAAGAAACTCTTTTAATTGGTTGTAAGCAAATCATTGGCATTTAAGTTATAAAACTTTATAAACAGTCTCGTCTACAACACTAGCATCATTTTCAACATAACCTTATCCTGAAACATTACATGGCTTTTTCATGGGGCAGGCTACTAATAGAAATGTTCTACATAATTTTTGTTTTTGCGTTTTCGAAATATCTTGGGACCGAGACTTTGGAAAGGCATCTATTATTATTTTTGTTTCCTCGTGAATATGTCACTTTAAATTTCCTTTCCATACCTATACTACCAATTGTGTGTTTAAGAAAAGATATTTCTTGTGATTCATTTGCATCTTCCTGGAGATGCGGATGTCGTAGGAGTGTACTACGGAACTCTTTGCTATTGTCCGTGGGCGAGCAAAAACTGACTAAATGCTGAGCCTGCATGAGACTTGAACACGACTAATGTCGATAAGTAACAAGCCAAGGCATTAAGCTGCCAATTTGGTGCTTCGAGGTGGAATCAGAAGAGAGCAAAGTTTATAAGCTGGCTGAGTCAATAACAGAATGGGATTTTATTACATTTGGTATAAACCAAATTACAACAGAAAGTACTGCTCGTAATATTAGATTATTGTTGTTTCAATAATATATTTCTGCCTGACACAGGTACGCTAATAATACATCAATAAATTGTCATAAAAAAATGTAATAAAAAATCAATAAACCAACTGATGTTATAGAAATATACATCGCTTTCCGAGCACGTATCTCATTTACAAAATAATACAATGCAGCATTTCCCTACCGGAAGGAAAACCCATCTAAAATATCAGGCCTTTTTAAAATTCGTCCTCAGTATGATGACACATTTTCCTGTATGTCTCAGGACGCAAGACGATCCTCAAAGCGCTGTGCGGCACGTTCAACGCTGGCGAGCTGACGGTCATCATGGGACAGTCCGGGGCCGGCAAGAGCACGCTCATGGACATCCTAGCAGGCTATACGTGAGTTTACTTTTTAATTTTATAATCTGCATGAACGCCATTGTTGTTTTTAGCGTTCGATTTTCAAATGTAGGCAAGTTGTAGAGATCTTTGAACCTGCTGCGTGGCGAAGATATACTAAATCTATGTTTGAATCCGAATGAATTTTGACCAGGTTTTCTTGCAATAAAAACACATTTTCATTTTCTAAGTTTATCTTTAAATTATTGTAATACATTGATAACATGAGTAGCTCAACACGTATATTTACGAGTGTGCAATATAAAGACGGGATCTAAAAAAATAAACTACTAGATATAAAGCGTGTGTGAATGTGACATATCTCAGGCTTCATGTTCTTGCATACATATTTGGTGATGATTGAGTGAGATTTCAAGACAAACAAGGTCAGTAGGTACGAGTTTTTAACAATTTCGATCTTGTATAAATTTTGTAACAATCAGATGATCATAAATCGGATAATCCTAGTGGTTGTATGCAAGGACAAAGATAAAAGGTCTAACAGAAAATGCAGATTGATAATAGCATATTTACACTTCCAATTTTTAGAGATTAAATGCTACCTATACTAAATATTAATTTTAGATTTCAAATAAATTACAATTAAGCATTAAGTTTCTGGACAATAAAGCAATATTTGTTTCCTCAATGCTAACTGATAGGCGAATAGAATATTAATTATTAATAAGTCACATGGGGTGCTTTTTAAGATATTTTCAAAATGACTCTTATTTTACCAATATCTGTCAATAAAATAATATAACAATTGACATCAAGCACCCAACGCTTTTTTACAATATTTATTTTTGTTAATCAGATTATTCTTAATTTGTATTTATTTTGAAAATAATTTTCTACTTTTTAGTTTGCTTTTCTGTTAAAGCGTGTTTTTTAGTTTTTTAGACGACAATATATTAATGCAACTACCTCCCTGTGATGAAGGTGGGTAATTTGCTTGTATTAATGCCTTTCCTGGATGTGATAACTGTTTTTCAGGTTGGTCTCCGGAACATTTATTTAATACGTATACTTGGCGCAAAGCACTACCGTGTCTTCGGATAAAACTAAAAATAAATGGTAGATTCATATTAATTATTTTGTAAGTATGTTGGTAGATTCATGTTGTACAATGAATCAGTCTGATTATAGCTCTGAGGTGGAAAGCTCGACTTTTATTTAATAACCCTCGAACAATACAATATCCGATAGTGTCGTTGAGCCAGATACCAAGACGTGCGCATTGCTTATTTTTTAGTTATATCCGAAGACACGGTAGTACCTTGCGCCAAGTATTCGTATTACTTAAATAAATTACAGATATACAAAAATCGCTAATCCATAAGATTCTGGCAAGGATAATGGGACAAACTATTTAAATTATTGCATTGTCACCGGTCCTTGATAAGCGTGCAAAGATTTAAATTAATCCGACGTTTTGAAGCGGGTGAAAATCACGTTTAAAGATTCCGTTACATAGATACATAGATCATACATACATACCAGGCTAATAAAAGCATGTAAAAAATCGCAGCTATCAACACAATCATTTTTTTTTTATTATCTTTCACAATTTGGACTGCTATCGTTTACAAAGTTGCAGCAAGTCTAAGTCTCATTGTCTGAAAACGTGACCACGATCAATCACCTATCAGATAACTGGTGGTATTGACCCACAATATCTACTGTTGCGCTAATCACCCTGATAATCACACACGTCACTGTAAATTTTATTTAGTCTTCAGGTGTTTGAGAAAATTATCGCGTAAAATAGGTATTTTCGATATATTTTATAACGTATTGGTAAAATAGGTAGCCGTTTTTACATTATTGCTTATTTGGCATTTTTCGTTATAAATGCATTCCATCAATATTTTATAATCTGTGCATGGCGAATCTTTCAATGCGAGGTGCTACGTCGTAGCTGTTTGCTACGGCGTAACTCATCTTCTCCTTTGTTTTCAAATTCAAGTAAAGGATCTTAAACTGTATCGTCTACATGTTGTATGAACTTCATATACGAATTGACTAAATCATATTGAATCAATTGATGAAGCCTATCTTCTACTTCATAAATTGTGTGCGTGTGTTTGTATGTTTGTTACTTCTTCACGCTCAAACGGCTAGACGGATCTGGATTAAATTTGGCACTGAGAAAGATTACAGTCAGAAATAGCACATAGGATACTTTTTATCCCGGGAATATGTTGCCGTCGAAATAATTTTCGACCTTCACGCAGGTGAAGCCGCTGGAATTAGTATTAATATAAGTAGATAAACATACAGATAATATATTTACCAATATAGGCCCTTGTTTGATAAGTACTTACGTATCTATCAAACTATCAAACCTACCAAGGTCGTTGTAAAACTATTAGGATCTAATATTAACCGAGATTAGTAACAAAAAGGTTTTGATTTTAATTAAATTGCTTAAGCTTTATCTCTCATATAGTTTAACTCTCCTTAGATAAACGTAATTTTTTCATTCGTTTATATTTTGAAACAGTTAAAATGTGTTGTAATAATTTATCCTAAATCGCAATGTCATTGACCAAATGTTCAATCAAGGCAATATGTATAACTTTCGGGCAATATGAATCAAGTCAAGTCAAACCGAGCAATCTCGTACTGATTTTAACTTCATTATTTATTAAATTTTTTGGTCATTATAAATATTGCTACTTTACTGTTGTACAATTCGACTATTTTGGTCAGTTAATTTACTCCAAGAGCGCGTGAAGCGAGCTCGGGAGCTTATTGCACCAGCTTAGGGTCATCTCCTTCATGTTAGGTTACTTGAGAACCTGCAGACAGAAATAGGAGCCCCGCGCGACGGGGCTTCGTTGACTTTGTTGCTTAAATAGTAATCGTACTTACCTACCATACTGATTCTTTATTAAAATCGATGTCAACATTAAAATAATTTAATTAAATACATCTCTTTATCACCCTGCCCAATAAGTGATGGGCATTATTCAGAAAGCCCGGTCATTTTAATTATTTCAATCAAATTAAATTATTATTATTAAATTTGCAAAGTACCTACTCATATAAGACATTTTACAAATTATCTGGGAATTATAAATAATATCGTATTAATAACTTGGTCCATAAATACGGGGTGCGCAAACAATCAGCAAGTGATATTTGGGGTTATTTGCAATAGGACCAACAGTACCAATTTATTTTTACTGCTTGTCAACCTAACTATCGCCCTGTTTCGTTTGATCCACGATTTCTTATCCCATCCTGTATATGTTATAGGCATATAATGATAACGATGATGAGCAAACTCAAAGCTACATAATTTGTAGTATTTCTAGATATTTTTTTTAAATGTAGTTAATGTCTTATTATTTAAAAAAAAGTTTATTAATATAACGCCTGCAATAACAACGGTTAATTATGACGCTTGTTTCAACAAAAGCATTGCGGTCGAGCTTCTAATAAATACACGGCTTATCATCATTCACTACATACATGATGCAGACACATGTTTGTATATACATATTGAGAACGTAACTACATTACATATTGTTTTATATTATTCGTGTTCTACTGTGTATGTGTCATGGGTTCATCGTAACTCGTGACTGTTAGTCAGAAAAAAATATATTTTTGATAGCTATTAAAACCGCAATAGGTAGTTTTTGTATTGAGAGCAAACAATCTTTTATGCCTAAATCGTTATCAGCATCTTCCTGCTCGTGTTCCGTTTTACTTGGGATCGACGCAACATGATTTCTTCTTCAGTTCTACTTCACGTCTTAATATGTGCATTTTTTTATTTCTTCATGCAATTGAGGTTTGCTTTTAGAGAACTCAATAAGGTGACCTATTATGGTATTTGTAATAAGAATAATGTGCAGAATTAAATCTTTAATTTCATACAGGCCAGTCCAGTAAAACCTATAGTCAATCGTTTATAAGCCAATATAAATAAAATAAGAAAAAAGTTTAAGAACTTAGGTCGTAATAATACTTCGTTCCCAAATCCGTGTAATATTTTTTATTCAGCACACCATAACCAAAACAAAACTATATATAGAATGATAATAATTAGGAGTTCAATGAAAACATGATTAATGTAAACTAGTAATTAATGGGGTATGGCTATGACCGGAAGTCATTAGATTAACTCGAAAGATAATGTATCGAGGATATTTTGAAATTCAATACGCAGTAAATAACAAAGTTACGAATTAAAGAAGATTGCTTATTAATTTTGTTTAAACAGACTTGCCATGAAGTATCTGTAACCCAGTCAAAGAGTGAAACAAACGAAATAAGAAGGAATCATCTTCACGAAGAAGAAGAAGGGTGACACAACTCTCGGCCGTCGCTCCATGTAAAGAACTGGTACCTAGTCATCGACGTCCGATAAAGATGCTGCCTCACTTGGAGCATTCGCATGTAATCTTACGTTACAGAGTCGAGCAATACATCAGTGAGGGAAGAAAAAAGAGCATTACAGTGCGCAACCTGTACAATGTTACAGAACAATGTTACAGATTCGAGCATTGGTGACGAAAGAGAACCGAAAATTACAGTGCGCAACTTGATGATACAATGTGTAATATTTTGATGCAACTTGTAACATCAATGCGCTCAGCACAAAGACCGCTTCGTCTGACATTATTGAATCAAGTAAACGCTCAAATCTGAAATATTACATTAAAGGCGAACGCTCCAGGTGAGGGAGCACCTTTAGGCCATTTGTTCACGATGCAACACACGACACAGCAAAATGTGGTCACGATTCAGAGCTCCATATATTTGTATGGACCGTTTGTTCATTGCACGATAGCGCACCACACGCGACATCGACACGATTTTGATATGGTTTTTCGACTATGTCGTCGATGTCGGTATGTCGTTGCTGTTTTTTAGCGGCTGAACAAAACCGGTGTGCACTTGTTGACGACACGACACACCGCACCGCACAGCTCATGCGTGGTTCGTCAGTTACGCGCTTAAAAAACAATACAAGTGCACTGCAGTGTCGTTGCAGAACTTGCTTGCAGAATCGTGTCTAGTGAACAAACGAACGGACGACAGTCCGTATGCAGTGTGTCGTGTGTTAAAATCGTGACCGCAAATCGTTTCGTGCAGTGCCTCGTGAACAAACGACCTTTCACTGACAAAATGACTAGCCAGATTGTTTTTTTTTTTAAATATAGAATGCAATAGTATTTTTACTGTCTATTCCACCATTCTGATACTATTTAACTTTTACTACACACGTATTCTAACACGAACCAATTCTTCACAATCTCTACCTATAGAGTACTTAACTACCTATAGATAACGTAAACAAAGGTTCGGGCAACTATCACAGTGTACACAATAACATTACGGTTTATACGTTTACGTAATACAAGACAAAGCATTATCTCACTGCTGTTGTCATACTGACATAATTCAGTACAAAAACACGATGCTTCGTTACTCTGTGGCGCTTCGGAGAATGGCCACAAAGAGACACGTGTGTCTACTCCAAAGGTCACTTGTTCCTCTTAAATGTATGTTATTATGTACAACGGTATTGTGTACTTGTATTTAGTACGGTTATTTATTAGCTATTTATTACGAGTATTATGTACTTGGCAACACGTTAAAGCTTTCACTTTACTCGTTAATCGACGGTGGGGTCTAGTCTTTAATCTATAGAAAACAAAATGCCATTCATTCATAAGCGCATTACTTGAACACGACAGGACGGATTTGAATGGTCTTACTAGTCTAAATAAGGTTTTCATGGTAAAGAAAAATTTGAAAAGTTATCTAGAAAATTGGAAAATACGAAAGAACTGTTAGAGTTTTATTCTATGGAATATTTGTATGAAATCGGTAAGGTTAGGAAAATGTCTTTTGGGTTAGCTAGTTTATAAAACGAAATAAACTAGTGACAGGCTAATTGACTTTTACCTAATGTACCTATAGTAGACATACATTGACCACAATAGATACCAATGGGTCGAAGTGTCCCTCCACAAGATAAGACATTAGCAAGTTTGTATGCGCAAATTGCTGTCCCATTTTTGGTAGTCAATTTCACAGTTTAACTGGTGTATAAATCTTGTATCAAGTTGACTTGCTATGTATGAGTGCTTGAATTGAGCAAGCCGTTGCGGAAGAAGACTTCCGCAATAAAACTGCTAGTAGAAGTCTGAAGTCAGACATGTGGCTGAATGACTTTGCCATTTACTTACCGATTATGATGTTAAACTATTCTAGATTTAATTTAAATAACTCTTTATTTGAAAATTCGTTTATCAAATAATAAGTTAGGCATAGCTGGAAGCTATATTTGTTGCGTAAGATTCCACTATCTTGTTTTTATTTTACGTTTGTGCTAGTTTTAAAATATACAGTCGAAACACCAAAAAAAGGTTTATCTTATCACAATTATAGCCTATTAATGTCCCACTGTAGAACAAAGTCCTCTTCTTAAACACAGAAGCAGAAGGTAAGACCGCACGAGCATTACCTACTAGCAAAGCTTGCTCAAGGCGATTAAATATTAATTTCTTATTTGTTTATCAAATTGAATACGCCGTCATTTTATCTGTTATACATTCCTTCAAATACTTCAATTAAGTCATTATAGGTATTCGACCTTCATATATAAATAAGGTAGAGTAATAACTGGCCAAAAAAAGCGAAAAAAAAAATTTGGTGCCATAAAATATTTATTTTTAAAATATGTTTTCGGTGTACATAATGGTTTCCAATGACTTTTTTCGACTTAGTGTGCCTGTATTATTTCAAGATAGCCTTTGTTTTGAATACAAAACTTTGTGGTCAATTTTTAAACAGAACAATTAATACTGGCAGTAGGTAATAAAAAAAATATATTTTGCTATCATAGTAGTGTTTTGTTTTCCTTGTTTGTGAATGCGTGTTTTTTTATTTATTTAGCAAACCGCGATTAAATTGTTTTTATCTAACGCAAATAAAAAAAAATAGTGTCAGTGTTGAACGAATATTATGTACGATTTCTTAAAAGTGCTTATTTTGTGACTTGTGTTGTGCCTATGCGTAGCGGGTTACGTCTAACAGGTCTGTTAATTCCGCTTAGTCTAACTTAAGTCTGTAATTCATAGTATTTATTTCTGAAACTAGCTTCTGCCAGCGGTTTCGCCCGCGTGAAAAGTGTTTAATCATTCCAAGGGAACATTATACCGGGATAAAAAGTAGGCTTTGTGTTATTCCAGACTATAATCTATCTCTGTGCCAAATTCTGGCGCAAATACATCAAAACTTCCGCATGTATAATATTAAATATTAGTATTAGTAAGATAACTTTCATTTAAGTGCTTTGTTTTTTATCTGTTTTAAGAATGGATGGACATGGGTACATAGTTACATACATGTAAATTCACGTCTTTTCAAATTATTGTTTTATTCTTGTCTTGTAGTCCTGCTAAGCTTTAAGTTTTTTTAATGCGCATAAATCTTTACCTCCTTACCACTCCCCTCGTGTGCAATCGTGACGCACAATGGAAATGATTTGCAGCGCGTGGCACGTTCATAACAATGTATTAACTTACTTGAAAGAGCACGTTCCAAACATTAACATAAGTAGTTATCTAACAGACGCGCATTTTCGTTCAGCTGCGTTCTACAAGACAACAAAATTACATAAACGATCCTATATATTTTATCTCGTTAATATAAGTGAGTTATGATCGTGATTTCTGGCATGTAGACAATCTAACCAGACAGATTTTTAACGTCTTACGCAGTAAACATTACACCGAGAGTATCGAGATTGCTTTTCGACTGCAGATTGTATCGAGTGCGTTCACATACACAAGAATCTACACAATAGTAAATATCGTAAATATCTGCAATAGCAGGTCGACCTCATCATCTTCCTGCCCTTGTCCCATATTACTTGGGGTCGGCGCAACACGTTTTCTTCGTCCATACCATCCTGTCCCCCGTCACGCAATCACTGACTCCCTTTTATTTCATATCACTCCTCACACAATCCATCCATCTTTTCTTTGGCCGTCCCCTCCCTCTCCATCCATCAACATTTATATTAATAACTCTTTTAGTAACATGCGTTTCATCCCTCCTAATCAGATGACCATACCAGGACAAACGGTTTCCTTTCAACTTTTCTGAAACTGGCGCCACTTTCAAACTTCCTCTAATATACTCATTTCTCACTTTATCCATTCTCATCACTCCGCACATCCATCTCAACATTCTTCTCTGCTACATGAAATCTCTTTTCATCCATCTTTTTCACAGCCCAACAACCCTCTACTCAGTCATTTCATGTGATTATCAAACCCATGGCATTCCTGGATTACGTAGGTATCTTCTTGTCTGGTAGAACCTAGGTAGTAGGTACCTAATTTAGTCAGTATTCAATCAAACAACTCCTATCGCTGTCCACTACTAGACATAGATCTCACCCAAGCTGGAGCACAACACGCAATTCACACACCACATATTTTCCATATTCAAACTTCCCAGGCCCCCCTACCGCTACCACAGATAACATAATACCTACAGAACTGATACTTATTTACTTTAGTAGATTGAATTGAACCGAGATATGAGGGCATAGATAAACGGTCATTCCATCAGCGATTGTAAGGGATTGTGTGACATTTCGGTGGTAAATCAAACATTTTAAAATTTCGACAATCATTATCACCGATAGAAATGCATGATAAAGACCTGTGACACGAAAAACTGTTAATCAAAGACAAATCAGGTCAATGCACCATCTCAATCAGTTGTCAATAACTGCTATAAGAGGAGTTCGAAAATAAACCAGTTTAGTAGCACCATCCTAATAAAAAAGCAGTCAAAGATAGCGTTAAGTAGCCCATGTTTATTTATTCATTATCACTGGTTAGGTACCTACTGTTAACCGTAATCGTCATTCATTTCGTGCTTTAAATGACTGTTGAACTGGTAAACGTTCAATCGCATGACAACGCGAATCGACTAAGTTGGGGAGCGAATGGTCGGATTCCTATGGTTGCGGGCCGCCGCCGGGCCCAGGGGTCGAAGCTCCCACCAATGGCTACACTCTTTCTCTCGTTTATTTATGTATCATATTTTGACCTCGCCAGAGATCCCACCGGCGCAACTTCGGCAATATGGTGATAGTAGGGGGACCTGGGAGTCCTGTCACAACAATCCATAATGATTACAGTAGTTTTTCGCGGATTGGACGACGTTATAATGTCGAGCTAAAACTAGGAGTTAGGACGCCCTCAGGCTAGGTGGAGCGACGATTTTCGCAGGGTGGCTGGTAGCAACTGGATGAGAGTTGCGAAAATCGAAGCAAATGCAGTGCAATTGGAGGGGCCTATATCCAGTGGACTGCTATAGGCTGATGTTTATGATGTTAAATATTTATTGTCTCATTGAATGTACACGCAGTATCACAAATAGAGAGAAATGGAGAAGTCTCGCTTAACCCACAACCAATTTATCAGACGGTCCATGATCACGACCCCTCCGCCAGGAGTGAACGACTTAGAAGAAAAGTCAAATAAATTCAGTTACCTTCTCTCTACAGCGCAAAGGCCTCTTCTTTCATAGAGAAGGTACGAGTATTAATACCCGTGCTTGCACAAAACTCGTAGGCGATTTGTTTTGGAATATCTGAAAAATCTCTGTACAAACTCATAAAGATCCATTCCAATTATGTAGACACAAGGTTGCAAAACATAATAATATTAACTAATAATCAACTGTTTGTCTGTGAGTAACTTTTGTTAGGGTTACTGCTGCAGGCGTTGAACCCCCCTTTGTGTAACATACTTTGGCACATGTTGCACAAAACAACATATGAGAATGCCCATGTTTTAATGCACCGATGGGTGTCAAAGGGCCATGGAATGGAACAGGGTATTGTGGACAGGAACTCATTAATAATTCTTTTATTTCATATTCATGTGGTGATCCAAGGCATTTCCAATTAGGTTAATGGTACAAACTTACTCGTACTACTAGGGTTGCCTCAAGGCTGTATATTGGGACCTGTATTAATCGTGTGTTAATTTAAATGAATAAAAAACATAAACAGTTTCTTTGTTTTATCAAACGCCCTTGAGTTTTTTGCTATATCGACTTAGTCGGTTAACGTAACATTGACCTCAACGTACACTAAGTTAAATCACAAATGCCTACTGACCTACAGGGTATGTCTCTATGAGCAATTTATAATACCTTATTAACATAGAAAAAAAGGTAAATTATCTATAAAACCATTAAAATAAAAGTAATGGCATTATGATTGGTACATTATCTATCTATCTAATACCTTTAAACGTATATATCAATCCAATACACTACTATTAAATCTGTAGCAAAGTCGCTTTTGTACATCAAAAATATTAAAAAAAAATATCGAGGGTGTTAAAGGATAACCAACAGAATCCATTTCCAGCATTTTTGGTATTTTCACCTGTTAATTTGTTTGTCTGTTTATTTGTGCACATATCACGTAAAATATACGAAACCAATTTAAATTACTTTTATATACATACAAATTGAGTTTTTGTTTCATCGCAATCGGTTCACTCTATCAAAAGTTCGATGAATTTAAAGTGTTCAAGAAGTAAAATGTCACAACACGCAATTCAGATACTCGGACAGTTGAACACCATATTCGATAGATGGCGTTGTGCATTTGAAATCATTTTCTGAATGGGGCGGTATTAAGATTCTCCATGAAAAAAAATAGAGAACAAAAATTGGTAGATAGGTGGAGTAGGCAGGAAGGTAAGTATACTTACTTACCTTCTTGCCTACTCTACCTAACTGTGTAGATGCAGGGGTTTCGGGGGCGATAAATCGATCTAGCTAGGTTAAATTTTTAGAAAACATCGGTTTCTCTATTTTCACTCGAGCAGAGCTCGGTCGTCCAGGTACTCCTATACTATTAAACGAGCAATATTTGTATATAATAATATGTATATGTTATAGGCAATCTGTAAAAACCAGGAATTGTATACAATTCCTAGGAAATCTATAGTATTCCGGGCTTATTTAGGCAATGTGTGAACTGATTCAAATATTAAATAATACACCTTAGTTTCCTGGGAATTGAATAGAATTGCTGGTTTCATACATTTCCTATAACGTGTTATATATATTTGTAATCACGTTCTCGAAAACGGCTCTGACGATTTCGATAAAATTTGCAAAAAGCTAGGTAGTTTAGATTTTCGGAGGCGAAAAATGGTTCTAGCTAGGTCTCATATCTGGAAGAAAAACTTTATTCGAAAACAATGTTTTTTCTGTTTTCACCCAAACAGAGCTCAGTCCCCCAAGTACTTATTATAATACCTAATGCCACGGTGGTTGAATTGAAGTCAGTTAATCTACCTACAGATATTGTATAGGTATAGGTATGACTGCTCAAGTTCCCACTGCCAAGTAGAATGCTGTAATAAGATAAATGGGTATGAGCTGGCAACTGAGGTGAGACTGGAACTCAAGTACTTTTTTTTAACTTAATGAGATAAAAGATTAATTTCACTCAGCCTGTCACAGTGATCATAATATTTATATTATAGGTATTTAAAGGTACCCGTTGATATATTATCCAATCATTATTATCGGAGTATAAACGTCCAAGGGATTATACAATGTCAATCAGCCGTGATTTTAATCAATTCACCTATTATAGCTTTACAATTTGCGTGGAAACAGTTATCATATCTAGAATCTAATTAACATATTATTCGATTCTTAGTCGTTTCCTGTTCTATGGTAATATTTGCTATACCTGTTCTATTAATTGTTAAGTCATCGTCTCTGCTTGTTCTTTGAAAATAAACATTTTATTTAAGTAGGTATATGTGTTGTTCACTAGTATTACTAGTTAGGGTTCGGGGTTTATAGTAGAACAACCAGATTGATCAGTAAGTAACAGCACTGAATGGAAACGTCTAATCCCCGTTTGGGACCACTTAATACTGATTACTGAGAAACGTAACGCATTCAAGCTATCACGTTTATTTAGAGAGGATACCACAGTATCCAATTTATTATGCCTTGGTCATAGTCTCATAATATGAATTCGATACGGCATTACAAACATCCTGTTTTTGCAATATTTCTTTATTATTTTTAGCCTGTGTTATCCCCCTGCTGGGCAAACTCCTGAACGATTTTTGGAAAGTATGGACCATTTTGCTTATACAATAATAATACTGTGGGTTAAGTTTATTTTAAGATGGATTTTAAACAATACTTGCCATACCAAACACACAAAGACTTAAACATGATTACTCATTGCACATTGTAATTCTACCGACCCAATTTATATTCGATGTTTACAGAAGAACGGTTACGTGTAAAACTAATGACTGTATTTAGTTCATTACCACTTCTGATAACATTTCAACAGTGGCTGTGATTTAATGTGTGCTGTTCGACCTTAACGTGTACGCTGTAAGTTGTAAATTGAGTAAATCATATCAGTTTTATAAAAAATTGACCTTATTTGAGTATAATGCAGTTTATGAAATTGTATTGTTGGGTTGGTAAAAATTGCAATGTTATAAGCTCTTATTCTAAAGCAAACAAAGAATCTGTGGATAGCTAGGTGGATAGGAAACTACCTATTCTTCTATTGAGACCACTTTTTCTGATACTATAAGTAAATACGTAGATATTACATATTTCTTTATAAATTAACTACAATTATCTTATACTGAAAATATTACCTACATAATAGATATCAAGCTATCATTTCATAACACCACGCTCCATGAACTTGTTTGTACCTTCCAAACACTATGCCTATTTTTTTTTATCATTAATTTTAAATAACTTATATTATGTAAATCGTTTACGGATAGTATTTAAACGAGCGAAAATAAATTCAAATTAAAGGTGTAAAAAATACTGAATATGGCTTACTGAAATACTAAATGGGAGACATATAGTGGGCGAATACCGATTTTTGAGACAGCGACTTGAAAATAAAAGTTTGTCGACGGCGCTCCGCTGTGCGGAGATTCCTTTTATGACTGCAGGGTCTGTAACCTAACATGAAGGAGATGACGAGTACTAAGTTCGCTCGCTTTGCCCCCTCACTTCAGCTCCTGTCATCACCTTCGAACCTAACCTATCTGTGTCAGGGCTCGGGGTGCCCTAAGTTCCCGAGCTCGCTTCGCTCGCTCTTGGACTAATTCGTTGAAAACACGAATACATCCGACCTCGCGCGCTGCACAACGATGTCGCGTTTTTATGCTATTTTCAAAAGAATAATATGCTAACATATAAAAATAGGACCCTAAATAAAATTAAGGTATGTAATAATATTATTGCCGCAGCTCACAAAAACCGCCTAAAAGGTATGACTCAAACCGGATAAATAGTCACTTACTTAGTATAATAGTCGCCCATTCAGTATATTTTTCGCTCGGTTTATAATTTCCCATCGTTTACTTTACACATATGGTCCGTCAACAAACTATGAATTAGTTTCTTATATAAATTGATTTCGTAGCAAGCATGCTGAGTTAGAAACATTTTAACACTCTGATAAGTTTAACACAGTGATGGCCAAAAATCTGATACGCTGTTAAAATATAGTTATTGTTTACCACTACAATGCATATACTAACAAATCCCATAAATAATACAATTTAATATAAAATACAGTTTAATTTTCATCTACCAGCTTCTTTAAAAATATTCTCCTTTAAAATAAATTAATCAGGGATATACAAAATTGAAAAATCAAAAGATACATTACTAATTTATATTCTAATTGAGTTGTTGGACAACATTTTTTAATTAAGAGTCGGAACACCTACGATTTGACGATCAACACAAAAATCTCTATTAATAATACTTGTATACATTAATAATTGTAATCCACGCGCAGATTGAATACAAGGTTGCCAGGCCTACTGGCCCAGAAATATTTGTTTACTATCATTTGTTAGTCAAGTGCAACAACTCAAAACTAACTAACTTGTGAATAAATGACATCAATAATAAAAACAACCGTCACCAAACAACTGCAGTACTAAAGTCACTAGATTAGCAAGTTATGATAAGTTTCAAAGCCATCGAGATAGGATGAGAAAAATAAGGATTTTCGCTCTGCGTTTTTTAAACACAATTTACCTTACTCAACCAAGAACACGTAGTCAAATCATGTTATTATGTCCCTGTATCTAATATAATACCTTCAAACTAGCAATTCTTGTATATATATATAATCTGAATCTCGGAAACGGCTCCAACGATTTTCATAAAATTTAATATTTACGGTGTTTCGGGGGCGATAAATCGATCTAGCTAGGTTTCATTTTTTCACCCGAGCAGAGCTCGGTCGCCTAGGTACTAATTAACTATCATGTAAATTATATTCATTAACATAGCAAATTAAAAGAAAAATGAAGAAAAGAACACTCATGTAGATGGTAAAGTTAGATTTCGTAGAAAATCAAAAATGTAGAAGTGGAATGCAAAAAAGCAGAATAAATTATGGAATTGTTTATCATTTTATTAGTAAACAATGAGGAGCAGTGAACTTTAGTAGACAATGCACACTGTTTAGTTGTATCCAACCTATGAGTAATAATGACCATGTGTAATATACGTACCTATGTACTACACGCTATAGGTGAATCCTCCGTTAAGTACGCCGCCGATTCAAATTACGTATTAATTTATGTTTTCAGACTTACATAGGTGCAAAAAGTTGTATACAGATTCTACAACTTTATCGACAGTCTAAAAATCACTCATTTTAATAAATATAAATATCAATAATGGAATTTCAATGACTTGATGATTACCCTTATCAAATATTACACTCTGGACTCTGATTACATTCAAACATTTTGGTTAGGATTTGTAGATATCATTTAGTTTACATTACTGACGGAAAATATAATAATAATGTAGATATAGGGATGGCCATGTACTTAATGCAAGATCGTTATCAACAAGTGAAAAATAAACAAATAAGACTAAATCAAGCTGAAATGAAATAATAAATGAATCACAAGGAAAAACTAAAGTTTCTTAGACAATATTGGCTAAGGACATAAAGACGTTACTATAACGTAAACAAATAAAGGTCAACTGGCAGATAAAGATTTGTCAAACACCTAGTCTAATCTGTATGCGGTATGTTTGTTATTTATAGGGAGCAAGGTTCCTTTCTAGTATTCGAAGGTAAATCAGTTTTAAATGAACACAAAATCCACATTTAATTAGTAAAAGGTACATATATTTTTCTATGAAATACATACAGAATATAGGCAATTCTATTGTTTCGTTTCGTTTATAACAACCTTACATATAAATGAAACAAAGTGTATTTTATATGAAATGAGACAAACTTCAAGGCCACCTAAAGTTGTAAGAAATCGCCCACTGTGATAAAAGAGCTCATTGTACACATTTTTTTATGAACATTTGACCTCTGGCATGCAATAAAGTAAACGTTCACTAATAAGTAGGTATACAGCAGTCTGTCAGGGCAGTCCCTGCATTGGGTTTAACTAAAAACCGATCCCAACAAAGCTGGGGATAGTTTTAAAAAAATTCAAAATATTAAACTGTCACTGTTGTAATCGGCCATCCTCTTATCACTACCTGACAACAGGCTTAATTACCAGTTGTTATCGCGTTTATCACTAATTATGTAGATGTGCCCTATCTGTACGTCAGAACAGACCCTCACAATGACTTGGTATTGTTTTAATCTCTTCTTTGTCTGAACATTTCCAAGAATTTCATGTTAAATGAACGGTCAGTATCTTAATACTTACATTAGTTATCGTATCTCGATTAAGACTCGTCTATAAAAATTTAAATGTTCACAAATACCTATATTGGTGTTGTCTCTATCATACAATTATATATGAATAAACTTGTTAAAAATCTTACATAAAAAGCAGATTTTCAGCAAGATGTTTTCCGTTATCAACGTATGCAGATACCCTTAATTTTTCCTTATCTCCGTTATCTTAGCAGACATTACTGCTATTAATCAGACTCACAATAAAAAGTAATAAAATCGGCAACTTCTCATAAAATGGTGATTGCCATTACTTTCATATTTCGGTTTCCAAACAAAGGTAACCCAGACGTGCAAGAAATCATCAGAAGTTATCTTAATTCTTAGGATAATAAAGGATTTGAAAGATTAAAGATATTACTAGGTAACATTGTCCTGCTTCGTAAAGTTTATGGTAGGCTTAAGTTTGAGATTTATTTTAATTAATCAAGATATGCAAGCTTTTTTTTCGTTTTGAAGGCATATTTTTGTTCGGTTTGTGATATTTATTCTGAATATTATTGTATTTATAAACCATTTTTTTAAATACTCTTAAATACACAGTAAAATATGAATCACATAAAAGCATGTTTAATAAGTTAGAAGTAGGTAGGTGTATATTTGTTATTTCTTTGCTAACGTTTTGCATCGATGAAATTATGTAGATCCCGTATATGATTTATATAATTTAAATTCTTCGTTTTGTGAATGAATTGCATTAAATATTCTTCGTGGAAGTAATTAATGTAAAGCTAGGCAAATGTTTAACATTTTATGTGTTTAGTCTAGAAGACATATTGAGCTTCTTTTTCTTTTTAAAATAAACAACACGCCTTTGTTCAGTGGAATTCAGTAAATATTTACGTAGATATTACAATACGTACCTATGCTGGAGTACAAAATTCAAATGCATGATAAGATTTGTTTTGAAACACTTTACGTTTAAGAAAGAAAGATCTAAATTGTTTATTTTCATCACCACTCGCACAAAACTGCCATCGCTAAGCAGAATACTGAACTCGTTTACCTCTATTACCTATTGAGTCAACAGAAGATGACTCTTTGAGTTATAAGCTTTATTGATTTCTACCTACTACCATCATAATGCCAATAAAACTAATATCTGACCATCTATCGTAACCAGTTCTGACTCTAATAAAAAAACATAAACTAGTTTTAATTTTAAGTTGACTACTTTAGAGCCTTCCACCATACTTTCTAAACCATATTCCTTAGTAACGGCTATCTGGCTATTCTGGCTCCGAGCGGGCGCACGACCAGTACTGCGTTAACATTGGGGAATATATATAAGCCTTAATATGAAGGTCAGAAATATTACTGTAATGCCATAATAATAATTAATTAATGTAATATTAATTGGCGGTTAATGACATTAACATTAGGTCCTTACCTATGAAATTGGCGTTTTGTCGTACTGGCCACTTTGATCTCAAATATCTCCTCTTTGGTTTGGAATTCCAATTTTAAATTTATACAGTTATTTACTCATGCTTTTGTGTTTGGAAAACCGTAATTAATTTGTTTTTTTCTCTTTTGGTTTTGTCTTTGCGCCAGTCAGTTTACAAAATGGAAAACATGAAATATCGCGTTATTTACGAGTACGAGTTCCATCGTGGCACCAGTGCTGCAGAAACGGTTCGAAGGATTAATGATGTGTATGGCGACGGTGTTGCAAAAGAAAACACAGTGCGTTTTTGGTTCCAACGTTTTCGTTCTGGAAATTTCGACCTGCAGAACAAGTCCCGTGGACGGCCAGAGACCAAAGTTGATGATAGTGAAGAATTAAAGGCTTTTGTGGAAGCGGATCCATCGCAAACCACGTCCGAGTAGCTGCAGGCTGAGGTGTTAGTGATAAAACTGTATTTATCCACTTGAAGCATATTGGGAAGGTGAAAAAGCTTGATAGGTGGGTACCTCATAGATTGAGTGCAGCAAACCGACAAACGCGCATCGACTACTGCGTTAAATTACTCAACCGGCACAATAATGAAGGGATTTTAAATCTCCGTTTATCGACTTTAAATCACAGGTAAATCGAATCATTACCTGTGATTTAAAGTGGATCCTGTACAATAATCGACAGTAAACCCTAGCGAACCAGCCAAATCCTGCCCCAAGCGGAAATTGTTTAAAAAAAAAATTACTTGTGAACGTTTGGTGGACTAGTGCCGGTGTCGTTAACTAAAGCTTTCACTAATATCGTCTATTGTCAGCAACTGCAAACCATGATAGAAAAGCTAGCTGCTAAACAGCCGAGGCTGATCAATCGCTCTAGGCCACTGCTGCTTCAGGACAACGCTAGACCACAAACTGCACAACAGACGGCTACCAAGTTAGAGGAGCTTCAATTGGAATGTCTAAGACATCCACCGTACTCCCCGGACCTTGCTCCAACAGATTACTATTTTTTTCGAAGTTTGGATAACTTCTTGAAAGGGAAAAAATTCAAGTCCGATGGGGCAGTCCAAAGCGCCTTCAAAAATTTTATTGCTTCCCGTCCGAATGGTTTTTTTAGTAAAGGGATCAATGAATTACCTATGAGATGGCAAAAGTGCATAAATATAAAATATTATATTTAAAAAAACGACTTTATGTTCCTCCCTTACAAAACGCCAATTTCAGTAATGACCTAATATTTCTGACCTTCCTAACAAAACAACGGAGATATGAAATACGGTTAAGAAGTG
Organism: Orthosia gracilis; assembly: GCA_947562075.1. Lineage (NCBI taxonomy): Eukaryota > Metazoa > Arthropoda > Insecta > Lepidoptera > Noctuidae > Orthosia > Orthosia gracilis. Next base: position 36,229,459 of record OX387266.1, read on the forward strand.
AAAAAAACTATTTTGACACGCTTTTGGCTAAGTTTATCTTTGAATGAAACAACCAAATAAAACAAAGCTGCAGTTTGTAGTACTACAAAAAAGTTTTTTTTTCAAAATTCAAAGTACGCAAATTTAGTTTTTGGGACTATAATTCTTAATCCACATAATGACAACGGTAAAGAATATATCTACTACTTATATGATGCAATTGATTGTTGAAAATACATTTAACCACACAGCAAACAACGCGCATTTGATAATTCGTCCTATTAATTTTGCGACAAGTCTCGTTTCAGAAACCGCGTCTAAGGACATAACTATTCCTGTATTCCTATAAGGCTGACACACCAGAAATATTTATATAACTCTGATCAGTGATCACAGTCAACTAAAAAAATACATTTATAATAGTGAAGCCAATAGGTACTTCTTTGTTACTGATCTCTCCCTGTGCTCAAACACAAAGCAGTGGAAATATTTCTCGAACAGAAGTACATATATTATAAGAAACAAGTTACATTCCACGTATACCTACACAAAGGAAGTTACGTACAGGACAATTAATGGATACTTCCTCATGCTCCAAATTCTTACATCGAGCGGTGAGTCAAGGCGTAGGAGATGAGAAGTCACCGGCAGTATTTACGTTGTTACCATTGGTACCAACCTCTAATGGTAATCGGCTTATTGTAGCTATCTTTTCATCATGGGATGCGGTATAGGGCAAGCATGTCTTTAGGCATAAAGTTTATAGGGTGATATTGTCTATATTGTACGATTCGGACATTGTTGATTGGCCTCACATCTGAAATTTAAAATGAAATAAACGCGTTCTATTTTTGTGATATTCGGGATATTGTTATAAATAATTGAACACATCGGTTCATGATTATCTTTGTTTAAAGTCTACAATTTAGTCGAATATTAACCATAATAAAATAATAAACTGGACATATACGAGTATGGTTAATGTGAGTCTGAAATAGCCAAGTCACGGGCCTGTGGGGTTCCCAGAGGCGGAGGCGGGGGCGGGCTTAATTAACTCTTGAGTCTCTGACACCAGAGGTGGTAACATCCTCACATGAAAAGAAAAGGTATCGAATATTCCAAGTTCTTCGGATGTATGTAGGTATTACCAAACAAGACACAGTGGATGACCCACGGAATTAATCGTTAAAAATTTCTGAATAGAAACGGACTTAGCCGATCAAAGTTGCGTATCTACGCACAAAAATTGCGATAAATAGTGATTTACACATAACTTCCTACAGATTTATATTCAAATTGCAATCTAGATACTTCTACAAAGATACGATCACTGTACCTAATACGATTAAACAAATCCTTGCACCTGCTAGATACAGTAAAGTAAAGCCCAAATCTATTGATACGAACATTATGAACGCTGCGTAATATAGATAAAACGTTATGTTCCATGTCTGTCGAAGATACTATAGAGCAATAGGCTACAGTATCCGTAAACTAATTACCTATCGTCCCTAACTGAAATGATCACAGAGTTAACCGGTAATGAAGAAATACATAATGGTTTGACAAGGTCTATGGGACACCTACTGATCCCTACATGTCATACGTATGTATTTAGATAAGATTAGATTATCACTTGCAACGTAAACTATGTTGAGTCCATGATTCATGGACTTGTGTTATTGATGTTTTGTTTTGTGAAGGCCTTGCGTTTCCCAAACAGAGAGGATAAAAATAGAGGCCAAGGCAAGAAAAATGTGGAACCACTCCTGCTCGGATGAAGTGAATGTATAAAAAGTTTACATCAAAAATAATCTGGTCTAACATTAAACAATTTAATAAAAATATATCAGGGCGGCATCCTTGCCTAGTTTTTAGTTCTTATTTTAAGTTGAATGACTCGTAAACAGCTGCTCAAACATGACATTCGATTCGATTTTCTTCATCGTTTTAAAACATGCATAATATTATTCTTTGGTACGTACGTATTATTAATCTAAGGTACGAAGTATCATAGAATATTGTAGTGTTGTTTGGCGTCCCCATTATGCAACCCATGCTCTGCGTCTCGAACGATGTCAAAAACGGTTTGTCTGGCACTTAGCATTCTTAAATGGTATTACTAAAAAAATACGCTCTTACAACTGTCGCTTAGAGTGTTTTAATATAGAAACTTTGGAACATCGCACAAAGATCAATGAGGCAATGTTTGCCTGCAAGATCCTCCTACACCAAATTGATTGTCCAAGATTACTGGCCTTGATTAGATTCAATGTTCCATCTAGAATCCCTCGCAAACCAATCACACCGCTCTGCCCACCTCGAAGAAGGACAGTTTTAGGTTCCAATCTCCATACGCGAAACTGTCTAGAATTGTGAACAGGCTCAGTGACAGGATTGACTTTCACTATGATACCCAGCCTAAACAAAAACGTATTTTAAGTTTAATTAGTGATATTTAGTCTGTCTATTAGTATGTCCACTTATTTTTTTTTCTTTTCTATTTATCTTTTTTTTTACTTTTTTCTTTAGTTTTAAGTCTCAATTATTTTATTTTAGTTTAGTATTAAGTTTCTCTTTTATCTTTCTACGATATGCGGTGTTTACCTTTAAGTAATGTTTGCCTTGTTATAAGTTTACTTTAAAAACTGTTATTACATGCTTGGATGTAAAACATTGTTGGTAGACCTAATAAATAAATAAAATAAAATAAAAATTATATTCGGGCTTAATAAATTTATCATGTTCATCATTAGTAATTCATAGGATTTAATACAAGTTAAGCTGCAAAATGAAATGGGTGACGAAGAATAATATAATTAGACATACGAGTATTTTAACAATTTACGATGTGGCTCTGCAATCACGAAGTATAAAAATAAAAAAAGGTTTATTGCAGAAACTTGTATATATAGACACATAAATATGCAAGGTTAATAAATTATGTATGTAGCCTGTATCTGGTGAAATGTAAGGTAGTAGATATAGCAACACCTTGCTTAGCCCTTTAGTAAATACCAGGTGCGATGTTGTGTGTATTTCAAAGAAGCTCTATCTAATTTCAATATTGTTTCAATTTCAGAAAACCGACAAGTGGCAGTATTCTCATTAATGGTCGAGTACGCAATGAAAAGATGTTCAGGCGAAGATCATGTTACATTTTACAAGACGACAGAGTACAAGACATGCTCACAATACAAGAATCACTTCATATAGCAGCGGATCTCAAATTAGGCAATCATATAAGCGGTCACCAGAAAAAACGACGCGTGAGTGTTACCTACCGATACAATGTAACGGATTATTTCAATATCTAAATTGATTGCATCACATGTTTCTAATCTTTTGAGGTCGAACCATAATAATATCGAAATGTTGACGACTTTTAAATAATCATAATATTAGTTATAAATGCTGACTGCCATATAGGTAGTTAAAAGAGTCTTGCTCCCGATAAGCAGTTTAAATAAAATTGTGTGAGTGACTAAAAATAAATTTGATCCGTTAAGCCTTCTCTTAGGTCATCGTTAGCTAAAAATAGTTCACATCTTATTATTTTCGTCTTACTAGCGCTTCAGTTGTTTACAGAAGTCAGACAGGCCGCGCCTGAATACGCAAAACTTTCCTCTGCGACCATATATCACTAAAAAGTGGATTGCTATCGATATCGAATCGCTTATCATATTTTTTTTTATTATATAGCAATGGTGATAGTCCAGTATTTGTGTAAAGCAATTAAGATACCTTGTTACTTCTAAAAATAACCACATTGTGCAATTGGAATTGAAATTGAAAAACAAATCGTTGTTTTCTTTTAGCTTGAGAGGTAGCCTAATGAGTTATCTTTTTTTCAGGTAGAAGAAATAATCACCTCCCTTGGTTTAAGTAGAGCACGACATACGAGAGCTGGCAATTTGTCTGGTGGACAAAAGAAAAGGCTAGCAATAGGTCTGGAATTAATCAGTGACCCTCCGGTCATGTTCCTCGATGAACCCACCAGGTAATTGGTCATTTTACACCTAAGTGATACACAATGCTAAATTGCTCAACAAAGAAAAGTAAAGTGGGTCTCTACTTTTTAGTTTGTAGCCTTGGCAACCAATAAAACCAACCCACTACTTCCATTCGGGAGTGGCCAGAGTGACTAAGGAACTGTATTGTAAAAAATACCAAGCAATGATAAAAGAAACAAATGGATCGGATATGTTCCACTCATGGTCACTGCATGATGTGGATTATCTTTCCGTGGCAGCAGACTATTGAAGCCACCGAAATATAATAATTTCATTTATTCATTTTATATACATATTTCTACATTTTTAAATATTATTCTATAAAAAATAAAATAAAAAAACATTTAAAAATACAAAAATCGTAGCCCACCGGTATCGGGAACAGGGTCCAAGCTACCGGTGGTCAGGGCTCCTGAGAGAGGAACCTCCTAACGATACGCGCCGTGTCCAGGAGTACCGCTTTCTGAATCAAGCCCTTGATCCAGCTGCCCAACGAGAGCCTCCTCAGATGTTCGTCGAGGCTCTTCGCTATTATGCCATTGGCCGTCACGACTATCGGCACAATGACTGCTGTATTCATATCCCACATGTCGACAACCTCGCGAGCCAGATCAAGATACTTGCTTTTCTTATCTCTCTCAGCCTTCACGAGGTTCTCGTCATGGGGGACCACTATATCAACAATCATTGCGCGACGCTCTAGTCGGTCTATCACCACTATGTCAGGCTTATTGGCAACAATAGTCCTGTCAGTGATGATAGACCGATCCCAATACAACGTGACATTGCCATTTTCGAGAACTGGGTCGGGCACATACCTATAGTAAGGCACTTCTGATTCCACAAGATTGTATTTTAGAGCAAGTTGCTGATGGATAATCCTGGCTACAAGGTTGTGTCTATGCAAATAGTCTCCGTTAGCCAGACTAGAACAACCGGAGATAATGTGACGGATTGATTCCCCCGGTCGGTGACATGCCCGACAGATGTCAACCGTGCCGTCCTTCACAATGTATTTCCGGTAGTTGTTCGTCATCATAACTTCGTCTATAATCGCAAAGACAAAACCTTCGGTTTCCCCGAAAACGTCACCAAATCGCAGCCAGGCCACGGACGCTAAAAGATCCACATCGGGCCCATGTAGGACCCGGTAGAAGCGTCCGTGAAGCTCCTTGTTCTGCCATACCTCCCTGCGGTCATTAGTATCTAATACTATAGGTTTGCGCCAGTTCTCGTTAGCCAAGGAGAGTGCGGTAAGGCCCTTGTCCACCGCTACCACATCTCGATGCATACCCACGTCGGCGGCCTGGAAGTATTCCCTAAGACTGCATACCTCGCGGTTGTGCAGGGTCTTAGCATTTAAAAAGCCACGACCGCCGCACTTCCGCGGGATATACAGTCTCATAACCGATGAACGTGGGTGATGCATGCGATTTGCGGTAAGCAATGTGCGGACTCTCCTATCCAGGGCGTCAAGTTCTGTCTGAGTCCATTTGAGTATGCCGAAAGAATACATCAAGACCGGCATGACCAAGCCGTTGAAGGCGCGCACCTTGTTCCCGCCTGATAAAAGACTATTTAGTACTTTTTTCAGGCGGCTAAAAAAGCGCTCCTTCAACGACTGTTTCACGTCAGTAGCATTGATGCCTAGTGCTTCCGACATACCCAAATACTTGTAAGTTTCGGTTGAGGAAAGGGATCGAAGGTGTATGGAATCCGAGAGTTGTATTCCCACGGATTCCATAATCTCCCCTCGCTTTACATGCATGACTGCACATTTGTCCACACCAAATTCCATCCTGATGGCGTCACTGAAGGTTTCTGTTACCTTCAGTAGCTTCATCAGTTGCAAGTTGTTGGGGGCAAAGAGCTTCAGATCATCCATGTAAAGGAGGTGTGATATGACCTGACCACCTCTCCTCAACCGATAGCCCAGGCCTGAACGCTCCAGTAGTGTACTGAGAGGGTTCAGGGCTAAACAAAACCACAGAGGACTCAGACTGTCGCCCTGAAAAATTCCGCGCTCGATCCTTATAGGTTCGCTGTTTTCCTGAATCTGTCGACATCCTGGATAGTGAAGGACCGTCCTCCATTGCCCCATACATGACGTCAGGAAGGTGCGCAGAGTTGCATCAATTTTATACAAATCCAGGACCCTCATGAGCCATGTATGTGGCACTGAGTCATAGGCCTTCTTGTAATCTATCCAACATGTCGCCAGATCCTTGTGGGAACGGCGAACCTGTTGGCTAATGGCAATGTCGATGAGGAGCAGCTCCTTAGTACCGCGGGACCCGTTCCTACATCCATTCTGGGAAGCAGACAAGATGGCGTTATTGTCAATATGTTGATTAATTTTCGCTCTCAGAATGGATGTAAGAACTTTATAGACCGTCGGTAAACACGTTATCGGTCTATAATTTTTAGGATCCGCAGTACTACCCGATTTATAGAGCAGGTGGGTTATTCCTGTCGTTAGGAACTGGGGCAGCAACCCTGACTCCAAGGCGGACTGGAACTGAGATGCCAAACGAGCGTGCGATCTTTCGAACCATTTAATCCAAAAGTTTTGCAGTCCGTCTGGCTCTGGAGATTTCCAGTTGGGCAACGGACGGACTGCACGAGCTACATCTTGGGGGCTGATGGTAATTGCCCCCATTTGTGGTATCGGATCGCACGCTTGCTCGACCTCCCGAGTCCAGTCACCCTCGGTGTGACTGACAGGCACCGACCAGATATCGCGCCAGAACAAACACATGGCGTCATTATCCGGTAGGTGCGTATCAGTCACACCTTGATCGGGTCGCTCCCAAGCCCTATAAACCCACCTTTCGTTACTCTGGAATGTGCGGTTCTGAGTGTATCGCTCCACTCGCCGCTTGTACCGACGAATACGGTTTGCCCATGCATAGATCTTCTGCTTCAGGAAGTCAATACGCTCTGCGACGCGGGACATATAATCTCGAGAACTGATATCAGTCCCCGAGAACGCCCGCCTCACAAAGCGCATCACTCTAGGGCGAGTGTTGCCCTCCCTAAAGCAGATAAGCTTGCCGATGAGTGCTCTAGCCTCACCGATACGACGCTCAATCCTGCACTGCCAAGCTGGTATAGCTGGTCGTGTAGCTCTGTCAGTTTTGGGAAACTTGACGTTAGCTACACGACATGCCGCTGCAGCCGCACAGTACAAGATCGAATGGGTATCGGTAAGGTCTTTGCTGCTATCAAAAACATTTGATAGCTGCGAATCTAGAGCACACACCAGCGCCCTATTTTTTCTATGCATAGGCAAACGAGGTAAACGAGGTCTAAGCTCAGGCGGTGTGGAACGATACTCCCGGAATGCACACTCCAAAGCGCTCCTCAATCGTGCATTGCATTGGGTACTCACGGATATCTAATAGCCCTGTCGTCGTCATCCTCTCCAACACGGTCGGGTCGCGGTGAAACACTGGGCTGCACCGCGGCCGGTGGCAAGGCAGGCGAGACACGGCTACTCCGTGATTCCTCACGCAGTCTATCAAGTACAGCGTCATCCAACATACGGTTACGTTGGATGACCCGCACCTGATCCGATAGACGTTGGGCCGACACGTTGACAGCTGGCTCAAGCACCTGAAACAGAGAGAGCATTCGACTACGGTACGCAGTCAGGTTACGCATTATTATTATGTTAAATAATAACAGCCGCACTGGTCGGTCATTAAGGTTAAGCAACCCTTGACAAGGTCGGTCGTGGATGGGTGACCATTTTAACATACCGAGTTTCCTCCGTGCCTTGGAAAGCACGTTAAGCCGTTGGTCCCGGCCGTCATATGAAGATCTTTGACAGTCGTTATGGGTAGTCAGAAGCTTGAGATCTGACACCAGTCTTGCCAAGGGGTACCGTGTTATCCAGTATCTGGGTTGTGGAGGTCAGATAGGGAGTTGCTCCATGTAAAACACTGGTACTCAGCTGAATCCGGTAGGACTGGAAGCGGACCCCAATACAGTTGGGAAAAGGGTAGGCAGATTGATTGTTATGCCAGACAAAAAAACGACATGGACACTATATTTATAGTCTCACAGCTATGTACAGATAGTTTTCAAATATCACGATACCGTCACATGAAACATCTCAAAGTATCACTTACATACTACTACAATAACGTTATCAAACACAAATCAGAGAGATTAGTCGAGGAATTAAATATTCGAGATAACGACACACGTTGTTTAGATACTAATATTTAATTAAAATTGTAGTGTTTAAAAGATGGTTTAGTGTTTATTGTATTAACATAACATAGTGAATATCATACTACACACGCATATTATAATAATGACTCAGTTAGTAGCAATGAAAATAAATTAACTATGCTGAACTTTGTATAGTTCAATTAAGAGTTGCAACTCACTTATTACTGAAATTAGTAAATTGATGCTTTTTGCTACAATTTGTGACACTGACATCATTATTTTAGAGGATTGACCAAAATTACGTTTTCCGGCCGCAAAGTCACGCACATGCGTGTCGGGAAAACGGGTAAAGTCAAAAATAAATGTAAAAATTACATAATATCATGGCTCCGTGCCAAAAGTATTTATCTGTTGATATTTTCATGATAACATTATCTTGATAATGAGGTGAGACTAAAAACATTGTAATTTAATCCAATATACGACATTTATAATCAATTATATCTATATATGTTTGATTGATACAATGTAACGTCCACCAAATCCGGTATGCATGAGTCCTACGATTGTTTTAGGCAGAAATGATTGTAGGAGGTATTTTAAATCAACAAATTATATCGTGCAGGAGATACAGGTTTTTATTTATAATCAAGATGGCCTGACTTTTGAGAATTACCAGACATGAAATTAAAATAATAAGGATCTCTCTATAGCCTCAATTATCGATAGTTGGATACATAAACAAATTGTCCATAAACCAAAACTTCAACCTAATTATATCTTCTTTCCAGTGGGCTGGATAGTTCAATATCGAAGCAAATAGTATATTTACTTCACCTTTTAGCGCGGCAAGGGCGGACGGTGGTTGTGACCATGCACCAGCCGTCCGCTGGTCTCTTGCATATGGTGGACCGCCTGTATGCGGTGGTGGCGGGCCAATGCGCCTACGTCGGCTCCGTGCCGCAGCTGCTGCCGTGTCTAGAGGAAATGAACTTGATGTGCCCGCCCTACCATAATCCTGTTGATTTCTGTAAGTATTTTTTTTTTCGATGCTTTGCATTTTCGTTTCTTCGACTTCTTTATCTGGCAGCCCTTTTCCTCACCTGACATAAGCAGTAACTTCATTTTGAATAAATGCAGAAGGCATTTTTTAAGCACATTTTGTCTGCTTTTATTTATGTACCTGTTACATATATCTATCAATAACTGTTTTATTTAAAACCATTGAATATTATCGTTAAACACTCTTGTTATTCATTGACAATTTTTCACCGGTTACCAAAAACTTGTACATAAATAAAATCAGTCGACTGTTCGGTAGAATCATACGAATAATTTATTCGTTATAGAAACCAGCCTAGCTATAAACCGGTCCCGTCTTCAGAATACGCTGTGTGTGTTGTGTTGATATCCTTTTGAATATTAATATCATAGTAACACTGCGATAATGCATGTAAAAGATTACAATGCGTATTCTATTATTTATTACTTTTATAAAAATAGCGTCTGAAACGAATGATACCAATAACAAAAATAAATAGAATATAAATCTCTTATCCGCCCATTTCAATCAGGTCTGGGTATAGTACCGTGTCAGCTCTCCTTAAAGTGACTGACGATAGAAGACGGGGAATGGAGGACATTAAAGTTACTGCTTTAGTTTTGATCGACTTCTCCAACGCTTTCAATACCGCCAGTCACGATGTCCTTTTGCCAATCCTTTTTTATCTTATGGTCTCTCACGAGGTACGTGAATGGTTTTCTTCTTATCTTCGGGGGCGTCAGCAGTCAGTTTGTGCTGGAGACTCTTCTTCGAGGTGATGCGATCTTAAAACTGGCGTCCCTCAAGGCAGTATTTTATCTCCTCTTCCATTCTCCAATTTTATAAATCTTATATCCACCAAGCTTCAGTGTGCGTATCATCTTTACGCTGATGGAGCTGTAGATACAGCTCCACTGTCAGGCGGGTTTTGGCTACTTATCGGATGCTATCGAGGGGCTTAACCGGGATTTAATTATGATTAAAAGCTTGTCAGGCCGATTCGAAGTGGTGGTTAACCCTGCAAAATGTCAGGCTATCATAGTTGGGAGCCCGTATAGCTTGAGAAAGCTCGATGGTTTAACTGTTCCGCCCATAATCTTTTAATAACGTAGCAATCCCGTTTAGCTTCGAGGTTCTTGCCTTGACTGGCGAAAGCAGGTAACGAGTGTCAGCCTTAAGGTCACAGGAACGTTACGTTCACTGTATCGACTGAAGAATCTTCTCCCAGCTCACATAAAGGCCATGCTTGTACAGTCCCTTATCTTTCCCATAATTGACTATGGTGATGTGTGCCTACCGACCTGAATGCAGATTTACCCAATAAACTTCTTCTAAATAACTGCATTCGTCTTCAATCTCCGTATGATCACGTATCCGCTCATCGATCACTCTTGAAATGGTTACCCTTTTGTCAGCGTAGAGCGGTGAGGGCCTTGACTACCATTTTTTTCCTTTATTGATAAAGCCCATTCTCCTTCTTATTTGACTTCACATGTCCAATTCCTTTATTCAACCCACAGAAAAATATTCGGACCATGAATGTCCCTCTCACCGCTCTGGGTTTATACATTCCTCCTTTTTGTCCAGGCGATTTCCCTTTGGAATGCGTTCCCTCAGAACATCAGGATGGCAAACAGTCTTGTACGTTGTCTTTTAAATTGAAGGCACGCGAAGACATTCGCAGGAAGTTTTCAGAATCTTCGCAGAGTTGATATCTTGGATTCGGTTTCTCAATAACATGTATGTATGTATGTGTCTAAGTATATATATTATATTTTATTTTTTAATTTGTATTTTTTTCTCCAATTGTTTTCTTCATTTAGTTGCACCTGCCATACTTTATCTCTGCTCTACCCTAAGGTCGACTGGTAGAAAATGCCTAAGGCATATTCTTTTAAATCTTTATTTGCTATAAAGGGCTTTAACACTGAGCGATAATGTCAGCCCCATAAAAGAAAACATATAGCAACTTAAAACTAAACATAATATATCTTTACTTATGACACTACTAATAATCTACTAGTATATTAAACTTAAGTGGGTATATCCGCTAGACATGTCGTAATAACATATTCAGTAGACACACTCACTCATGCTCATTGCTCAGTCCCTCTTTAACAGTCGACACAACATCCTAGCCTCCTCCGACAAAGGAGATGCTAGGATGCTATTGCTTACCCCCACTTCAAAACCCTCACTAAGCAAAGCATGTCTTTCTTGTATGTTCCGGTCACATTCCATCAACACGTGATAGGTGTCCTCAATCACCCGACAAACTTCAGAGTTTGGTGAGGTACTTTTGCCCATTAGATATTTAAATTTATTGGATGGGTTGTGGCCGGATCGCAACCTGAGAGAGCTACCACATATTTCTTCTATGTTTACTTTTCTTCAAACCATAGGTAACGAAGCGGTTCACCTAAGGTATTAAGTCCGCCTTTGTAATTGTGCATAAAGTAGAATAAAATAATAAGGAAATCCCAATGCATATCTATTTTTTCTATTGTTAACAAAAAAGACGGATGTAGTAAAAAAGATAATATTCTAAAACTCTGAATCAAAATTGGCAGTGGCTAACAGTTGTCTAAACACACAAAAATATATCTACCAGATACATTAATGGAATCGTACATTGCCATCATTCATACGAGTAGAATTCCACTAACCAACCGAATTAGAATGCCTTCAAATTCCAACTAGCCATATATATTATTAGATGCCATGCTAATGTCATTGTTTTTTTCTTTTCAGTAATCGAAATATGTGTAGAAAACGCAAGCGATCTCGTGGAGAGCTCAGAAAACGGAAGAAATAAGAGGTGGATAACAAACGTATCTCATGAGACTGATAGTAATTTAATAGGTATGTATTACTTTTTAATACTAGAATTTAAATTTATAATGTAGAATTATATAGAAGGGAAATATATAAATTAAAACAACTCTCACGTAAATTGGACCAATTGATACTCGAGTTATCAGAACACTAACAGACAGTCAGATAGACAGATCAACATACATAAATAGTTTAAAATATGTCACGATAAGCCTAAATTTTAGGAGGTACCTACATTTTCTGCAATGATATATTTATTTGTATGATACTACGGTATGCAAACCATGTTTAATCCTTAAACCGGTGACTACAAAACTGACACGTCGCCTTATTACATGCTTCGTAAGGACTTCGTTCAAACTGAATGAATTCATTATAAAATTATCATATTAATTAAAACCTCGCAGCAAAGTGATAAAACTTGACACGAGTATTTTAAGATCCTTACGATGAAGATTGTCATCGATATCTTTTTTCTGGTCATCATCATCATCTTCCTGCCCTTGTCCCATGTTACTTGGGGTCGGCTCACGCAAACCTTTATTTTCTTCCATACCATCCTTTCCCTGTCCCTGTGCCCTGTCCTGTCCTTTCTTTCTGATATTATTCCATAAAAAAACCTAAATCTTTAATTTTAACAAATTTTTAATTTCGGTTATTTCAGAGAAATCTAATTTAGGTGCGTGTGAAGAGGTTTGCTTGACAACGTTACCGACCCCGAAGGAGGACCCCACTAGTAAAATACTATTAGCAATAAAGAGTACCTACAACACATCATTCTGGAAACAATTCACCACCCTCACAAGGAGATCGCTATTGGTAAACTAGTGTAATTTATTTTCTTTTCTATGTCTGAGCTGTGCTTATACATTCTATAAGATTTTTGTTAACTATATATATTATATATTACCAACATAGATTCAAACATCTCATGAATTTATGTCCGTAGACACAGAAAAACAAGCCTAAAAATTGAATAGGTAAAAAAAATTACCAACTAATAACAATTTATTGCCTCGGTAATCATTTTAAAATTACATGCTTTGGATACGGTTTGTTGCCCTTTCATTTCCTATCAAAGATCTATTTCGAAGTAAGCGCAGTGCTCTGCCGATCTACTCGATATCTTACTGCTTGAAAATTGCACTTGGACATTTTTATAATTTTGTTCTATATGAGACGAATTTACTGACAATGACAGTGATGTAGATTTTAACGTATACCTATTTATACAGGATGTGTTTTGAAAGTGGGCGTGGATGGCCTAATCCGAAACTATGAGGAAACACTCCAAGCAGTCATGAGGCCGATTTTAATAAAAACTAAAACTGCATCATTGGATTTTTGAAAAACCGATATAATAATACAGCGTGTATTTTTTTTCAAAATCAACGGTTTCGATTCCTGGCTAGGAATATTAATTTTTCAAAAATCCAATGATGTAGTTTTAGTTTTCATCAAAATCGGTCTCGTGACTCCTCGCCCAGCTGAAAAACTCTTCCTGAATAATACTAGCTTCTGACCGCAGCTTCGCTCGAGCGAAAAGTTTTCTCAAGTGGAAGATTATCCCTAGGGAACATTATACCAGGATCAAAAATATATCCGTTATCCTAATCCAGGTTCTGTTCTATCTATATGCCAAATTCCATCTAAATCCGTTCAGCCGTTAAGGCGTAAAAGTGTAACAAACAAACAAACTCACATTCGCATTCATAATATTAAATTGTGAAAGTTTAATAATAAAAAAGTATAAACAAAAAAAATTGTGTTTTAATCACGCAAAAACGGCAGAATGGATTTGAATGAAATTTTGCACACTGTTTATAACTTGGAATACTAACCTAACGCATAGGATAGGTTTTATCCCGATCAATTTTATACAATGATTCCTTTAGATAATAAAATACTTTTCACGCGAGTAAAACCGCGGGCAGAAAATGATTTTATATAAAATTCTTAACCATAATATATCACTAAAACGTAGTTCAGTTTTATAGTCTATTACCTTTCCCTGTACTCAAACACTCTGTGTCTATGTTTCTTATCAAACACTCCTGGCGCAAGTCTGCTAGAAGAAACTTCTCTTGAAATAAGCAGCACCTTTGTCCTTTTCTACCTATATATGTACTTGCTCTTTTAAATGTTTTGTCAGGCCATTTCAATATACCATTATTATTTTCTTTTCCAGTCAATATGGCGAGACCCGTCCTTCACAGTGATGACAACGGGCATCCACTGCGCGATGGCGCTCTTCATCGGGTTTCTGTTCTACAACATGGGTCAGGACGCTAAGGACGTGCGCGACAACTACAACTTTCTGTACTTCAGCCTCATGTTCCTCATGTTTACAGCTTTCAGTGCTGTTACTATCAAGTGTAAGTATATTTGGCTCTCTTTAAATATTTATTGCGATTCTCTGCACGTGTTGGGTTCAACTGTTTGTTAGTGTATGTATTTACTCTCTACACTGACAGATTGGCCCAATACATGCAGAGAGTCAATAATTATATATTTACAATATCAAATATTAATCATTTACAATTCACGCAGGCTTAACATAAAAAAACACTACACAATTAAAATGCACAAACCAACCGAAAGAAACACTTCTACTGGAGTAGTAGAAGTTTTACTTTGAAAAATTTTGTATAAATAGCAACTTAAGTACTTTTAGTACTTTAGTACTCATTTGCTGCTTCTTGTATTGCCAATGGTTTGATATTAGTTTCTAGAAGGTCAAATCAAATTTAGGTAATTTGATAGAAACGTGGGTCAAATCAATATTACAAATACATATAAAGCAAACCAAGATTGGGAATCAGTGAAAGGGATTTTATAAATAGTTGATTTTTGATATCCATCATGACAATTGTGGTTATTCTTTTAAATATCAAGAGTGTCTTAATTAAATCCTATTAACATTATAAATGCGAAAGTTTGCATGTTTGTGTTTCAGTCACGCAAAAACGGTTAAACGGATTTGGATGAAGTTTTACGTAAAGATAGTTTAAATGGCATATCACAGACTGTGGAGGAAGCACAAGCTTGGAGACAGACTAAAATAAAACCGGCCAGGTGCGAGTCGGACTCGCGACGAGTCCGACTCGCACTTGGGTTCCGTACCTTTATCGCCAAAAACGGCAAAAACATCACGTTCGTTATATTGGGAATCCCACTTAAATATTTATTTTATTCTGTTTTTAGTATTTTTTGTTATAGCGGCAACCGAAATACATCATTTGAAAATTTCAACCGTCTAGCTATCACGGTTCATGAGATAAAGCCTGGAGACCTGGGACTGCCCGGTGTGTTTTTACTCTTTGGGTCCGAAACCCTAAAAACGAGCAAAGAAGTATCAGGGGACCAGAGCCATAACTATTTCTAAATGGATCCAATTCTAATTCTATGCAGACGAAGTCGCGGGCAGAAGCTAATCCTGCAAACATACTTTTTATTCCGGCTATTAAATTGACACATTCCTCATTTCTCTCTGCTTGCAATTCTAAAGTCCACGCAGACGCAGTAGTGGGCAGAAGCTAGCATATGTTTTCTTATTTTAACAATTCAACACTTCGAATACCTTAACATGATAAAAATACTTATAGCACGGGTGAAGCCGCGGGCAGAAGCTAGTTAATAAATACATTGCGTGTACTCTTGAAACAGAACTGCAACCAGATAAATGGTTGTAAAGGTTTCTTACTTGAAACCTTTACAAACCACGTACGTGTCGGCAAATATGAAACGACAAGGTATTGGCAATTACATCTCTGACTCAGAATGTTATTAGGTCAAACGGAAGCTATAATTGCATAATCAAAACATAACATTTACACGTTCAAGTTTACCAATACTGAAATTAACAGAGAGCATTGAATTACCTACTACATTGTTATTGTTTGTAATTATTAGTGCGTTATGTTTATACATATATGCTGAAATTTTGACGACACGGTTGGCGTAGTAGTTGAGCGATCTGCTGCTGAGCTACGTGTCGCGGGTTCGATTCTCGCACGGAACAAATATTTGTATGGCCTACGTATAGTTGTTCCGGATCTGGGTGGCTTGTGTATGGGAGTTTAAATCTATGTAAACGCACCCACGATACGGGCAGAAATTCCTAGTGTAGGGCAATTACATTAAAAAATATGTGCCCGGATACGAACAGGCTCGGCCCCTGATAATAAATATATATATATATATTTATATTAAATTCTAATATAGATATTCATATTTTTGTTAAAAGCTTAGGGTATTTTCAATCAAAATTATTTAATTCTTTTGTACTTACAACCATTTGGTTTACAAATACAATCTTACTACTATTATAAACGTGAAGGTTTCTGAGGATGGATGGATGGATGTTTGTTACTGTTTCACGCAAAAATTACTGAACGGATTTTGATGAAACTTTACAGAAATATAGCTTATTGTAGGTAACTAAATCAGAATAACACATTGGCTATAGTTTATAAAAGTATTGGGCGAAGTACTAGTACTACGCGAGCGGAGCCGCGCGCGGTAGCTAGTCAAATCTAAAACACAATAAACACAGATATCTTGATTCTATAAAAAAGTACTAACTTCACCACAGGAGTTCTAAATGCCATTCTCCACCAACTTGACAGGAAGACAAATAACAATTCAATTTCTCAATTCTAGTTCCCGAACAAATCCCGGTGATCCGTCGCGAGCACTTCAACAGGTGGTATACGGCGGGAGCATACTACACATCGACGTTAGTTTCGACGCTGCCGACTCAGACGGTGTGCACACTGTCTTACGCGTTCATCGCGTACTGGCTCACGGGGCAGCCGAACGAAATACGACGGTTTTCTGGATTCTGTTGCGTACTGTTGCTGGTGTCCTACGTGGCGTTGTGTAAAGGACTGCTTATCGGATCATTGTTTAATGTTAAGGTGAGTATTACCATTGGTTTCTTTTCTGATTCTTATGTTATGCGATGTTTGTAATTTCGGCGGGCACTCTAGTCTTGTGCTATATCGCTCCGACTTTCGGATAACGATGGCGAAACTTCTGCTTAATGTCTCATTTCCCAAAAAAAAAGATATTACTGAATATATTGTATGTGTTAACAAAATATTTTGTTATTACAGAACGGGGTGATATTCGGCCCATTCTTCATAATGCCGTTCACGATCTTCTCCGGGTTCTTCCTCCGCTACTACGACGCGCCGTCGTTCGTGCGCTGGTTGTTCCAGGCTTCCTTCCTTAAGCACGGCCTCGTAGGCCTCGTGTTGTCTATCTACGGCATGGACCGACCCAACCTTGAGTGTTCAGAACTCTACTGCCACTACTCATACCCCAGTCAATTCCTAATAGACAACAACGTAGTCGGCGAGAGATTTTCCATGCTCATTGTTGCATTACTCTCTATAGGTCTAATTGTAAGTGTATTAGCTTTCCTAATACTAAAAATAAGATTAAAGAGCAAATGGTGATGTTCAGACATAAAAAACATACTGAATTAATGGTAGCAATTGTGAGACGAGATGTGAAAATCTCATTTTCTTATTGAATATGACAATACAACTAGTCGGTTCGTGGTCGCGAAGCATAGATTATATGAGATGCATATCGTGCAGCATTATTTATTATGATATTTTAAACTGACGGAGTTTTTATAACGATGAGAATTGGGGTTTATAGGAACAAAATGTTTTGATATGGTTTAAGGTATTCCAGTTTTAAAATCACACATGATGTACCTAATAGACATACTTTAGCGGAATAAGAAACATACGATGAGAATATTTTTTTGTTGCAGAACGTAGGAGAAATCCCTTTTCCGACACACAAATAGATTGTACATTTCAAGCTATGTTAGACATTCCAATGTAAATATTGTTTAATTTAAAATAATTTTAAATCAGATTTAAACTCATTAATGTTACCCGAACTCCAACAAAATACGTGTTACCAAAAATATTTTCATATTGTAGGAATCAGAAATAACCAAATACTTTCTGTTTATACAAGCTCAAACAAAATACTTATGACTAAAAATCTAGATTATTATATGATAAGTTTTTGTACATACGTATGTAAGAAACTATATAAAAAATTGTTTGCCTGGTCATAAGATAAATTCTCTCATTACATTCGACAAAAGCTTTTGACAATTTTTAACTCTTCGTCCCATTCCAAATAAATAAGGCAAGAGAAGAAATGTGTATTTGATGATTATATTTAAAATATATTTAAGTAAATGTCATAGCCCGTTGGGGTTTTCATTCAAGCAAGAACTTAATATAAAAAAAAACTCCAGGAGTACCTCAAGGTGGTATTTTGAGCCCAACTCTTATCATTCTAAATGAATTATATCGCTCCCTTATTTTAAAACAATATTTCCGAAGATGCTGAGGCAACAAAAAATACAGGTGTGTGTGTGCGGAGCTTAATAAAATACCAGAATAAAATGTTACTGCTCCTGGAAGGATTATAATTAAGATTTTATAATTAAAATGTATAGTCATAATTATAAATGACAACGGGACTCTATTGTATTTAACATTGAGTAAAACATCAGTTTTAACTATACTAAATATTATTTGATGTATTAGACTATACGTAGGTACAAAAGTGCTAAAGTATTCTCCTTGTGATTCTAACAATTTTAACATTTTTCACTTATGCATGATGTAATTGTAAATGTTTGGGCGGAGAGCATATTACCTGAAAAAAATAAAGCTGTGTCAAAAACTAAATAAAATATACCTTTAAATACGTTATCATTATTAAATATTTATAAGATGGTTATAAAAGTCGCAAGTTTATCTTCTACACTTAATATGTTTTTTACCAAAGTCTTGCCATAAAGTTATTAGTGTCATAAAATATGATGAATGCAATGGCATTTAAATTAATATAAGGTATTCGTAGAAACGTTTTAATTTTCATACAAATTGATTCGATGTAATAGGTCAGAAATGCAGCTCTGAAGAGAGTACGTCCGAAAACCAAAAGTTTTGCGGCAACGGATATGAAAGTAATTTTTGTTCTTACAAAAACACTCGGTAAGAACAAAAAGGTTATAACTATTATAAATAAGATACAAACTTTATTAATATAATTAATCATATTGTAATAACATGGAGTTTGCTATATAATGGAGGTGTAGTTATCTAAAATTATATCAATATTAGTTAAAAAATAAAGTATAAAAGGGCTCGATAATGATTGATTGAAAAGATGATGAAGAAATGAATGGTATGACGTTTTATCATAGCTGTATTTCTGATAGATTTTAATTTATTTTAAAAATTGTATAAACGATAAATTTAAGATAAACATAAAAAAATTAAAAAGTGTACATACGGTATGGCCGTACGAATAAACAAAGAAACTTTGTAATACGACATTTTATTTCAAACTACCTTTTGCCCGTGGCTTCGGCCGCGTGAAATGATTTTTATCATCCCATATCACATATTCACCGTACTCCCGGGTTTTAAAGTACTTCATATGTCCTAATCCAAGACGTGTGCCAAGTTTCATCCAAATAAATATATCCTTTTCTTTCTTTTCAATTACGTTCAGCTGTTACGACGTGCCAGGTAAGAAACAGAGAGCAGAGTTATTTTCGCATTCATATTTGAATGGATTACCTCAAGAAAACATCAATTTGACGATACTCTTTATAAGATCATGCTCCACTTACCGGGTCCAATTGTGAATATAAACCACACAGAGGCCCTCTCAAACACACAAATAAAATTAACTAAAACCGGTCCAGGCATTGACGACACGGTTGGCGTAGTAGCGATCGGTTGATTACGTGTCGTGTGTTTGATTCCAGCACGGAACAAATATTTGTATGGCTTACAGATTGTTGTTCCGAATCTGGATGTCCTGTGTATGTGAGTTTAAATATTTTTAAACTAACCAACGATACAAGAAGAAATGCCTAGTGTGGGAAAAAAATTAATTTGCGCTTAGCAAAATATTTAGCCACTTATACATTTTAATTTATATTCAATATCTAAATTACTTACACATTCTAAATAAATGTACAAATTAACTAAAATATACAAACTAAAAACCCCATATTGCCATCTCTGGATCCTAACTTACTCCTTTTGCTTCGGTGACGTTCATCACTCACGTTTCTACTTAATCTAGCAAAAACGGCTATATAATAAGAGTGAGTAAGTACATCAATGCTTAACCAATCTAACATCCCTCATTACAAAACGATTTAAACGGACTTCATTTCTCGTTTATGTTGTTTTTAGTTAAGAAAACAATTGGACCAAACACGTTCCCTTGAGCGACACCACAGCGAGTCGACAGTGTTCACCTTATTCAAAGGACGGTTCAATTTTTATGCTTCATTTTTGCACCACAGATAATTGAAACCGCAAGTCTTCAATATTTAGAAATTAATTCGACACAGTATAATAAATTTTGTACAGCGCTGTGAAGTATATATATACACTTGAGAGCAATAAAATCGCACACCCCTTGTAATTTGGTTTAATACTGATTTTCTTCTTAAATCTAAAGAGTACAAATCATTAGGCAAAATTAAAGAATACAAGCTTAGCTTAAAAAAAAACACAAAATTAAAATCATTGACCTTCACGTAACTTACAGAAACCAGTCGTACACCAAATTATCCAAATTCACCTGTTAGCATTGTCACTACTTGCACCCCTTACCCGCAGGTATAAAAGGGTCGTTTTTGTTTTTAATTTTTAATCAGTTGCTTACCGAAGGTCAACGTGATAACATCTCTACTGAAAGCATACGGAAAAATATGGATACCACGCCCGCAGAAGCCGCTCAAGTTATTGCCTTACTCGAAGCAGGCCAAAGTATCAAAGTGAAGTTGCTCGACGACTAAATTTGAGACGCTACTCTGTTCGTCGTGTTTACCAGAGGTTTCAACAGACCAGTGGCTACATTCGGCGACCAGGATCTGGCCGGCGACGCAAAACATCAGAGCGTGATGACCGCTTTCTTGTGTCGAAGTCTTTAAGAAATCGGCAACTGAATGCGGTTCAACTGGGACAAGAGCTTCGAGAAGTCCCCAATGTCAGTATAAGTCGGTGGACAGTCAGAAGAAGACTTGGTGAAGCAGGACCGACTTCACATCGCCCAGCAAATGGTCCCAAGTTGACCACAGCTCACCGACAAGCACGACTACAATTTGCCAGGGAACATTTAAATTGGACGTATGACCAATGGCGGTCTGTTAGGTTCTCTGATGAGTGCAGAATGACATTACATGGTCATGATGGACGCTCTAATCCTAGAGCAATAAAAAACGCTCTGATGACCTTCTGTGGGGATCCACAGAAGGTCATCAGAGCGTTTTTTATCAGAGCTTTTGGGAGGAGATTTTGTCCTAATGCAGGACAACGCCAGACCACACGTCGCTAGAATCGTTTGCGACTACATGGAAGACGTTGGAATCACCGCGATGGAGTGGCCAGCTCGTAGTCCTGATCTCAATCCGATTGAGCATGTCTGAGATGAGCTAAAAAGAAGAGTTCGAGCAAGAAGCCCTGCTCCTACGCGCCTCCGAGAGCTTCAACTTGACATTGAAGAGGAGTGGAATGCTATACCACAAGATTTCATGGTAAAATTAATACGTTCCATGAAAAACCGATTAAGAGCTGTGATTAAGGCTAGGGGAGGGAATACACCTTATTAATAAACAATTTGATCAAGAGTTTTGAGTTTGATTTTCATTATTTCTTAAGCGAAATTTGGTAATTTTACCCGTTTGTTGGGTTTTGTGGCGTAAAACCTCTTATGGGTATCTTTTTACACTGTATTTGATATCATTAGAAAGGTAATGAGGTAGACTTTCAATTAGTGGGTGTGTTTTTTTAAATATTTATTCAGATTCATGAAAAAAACTGCCTTAACAAAAAAAGTCAAGGTGTGCGATTTTATTGCACTCAAGTGTATATTGAGATCAAGAAGAAAGGCGAGTAAATAAAGAAACGTTTACCTCACAGTTGTAGTGAGCTTACAGTGTCACTGCATTCGAAGATGATTTCGTGCTTAGATATATCTGTTACTAGATACTATATATATGTAGATACTATTATCATGAAACGTGATATATGTGACGTCAAAAATTTTTAGTCCTTCTGTTGGAAATATTTTGTTCTTAGCTTCGAAATCCAATTTATCGACAATAATTATCACATAGGACACTATCCAAATTATAATAAGTTAATAAGCAAAGATAAGTAACACTGCCCATTATTGTGTATCTAGTGATAAATTATTGTATGAAGATAAATATAACACCAGTCGGTGTTTCATTGTCCAGTATAGTCTGCTAGTAGCGACTTGCGCGTTATTCTGAACAGTCTCGCGGAGAGGAAGTCTCTCGGTCTTGTGACCGACGAGCGCCTGCATCGCTCCAATTTTCCAATTCCGCGCATAATACGTGATAATCATCACCATCCGACCCAGTTCTTGATAAAATAAAAACAACAAAATTAAAGTTTTGTGTGCCAAGATGGACGTGGAAGCTGCACGGGATGATATAAGTATCGAAGATGGGAGTTTTATTGTTTACACTGACATGTTTTACGCCGTCAAAAGTACAAGTAAGTAGCTAGCCACCAAAAATACTTTTATGAAAAACCAAACTATGTATCCTTCGGATTTTTGGTCTTCCCTTTGAGCTAGTTCCAATTGAATAGATGCCATGTATCGTGTCGCAATTGTAGAATCTTACTAATATTATAAATGCGAAAGTTTGGACGGATGAATCAAAAAAGCTAACTATAATACAAAAGTTAAGCAAATAAATTAATATGCAATAATAATTCATAATTTAACATGTACATAGGAGGGCACACACATATTAGAACATTAAACCAAATAAAAGCAGACAGATAGGATATCGATAACTGAAATTTTAATTATAAAGCGAAATATTAAGCGCTATTCCTCTGTCGTAGACACTGTCTGTATCTAGAATGTTGCTGTGCCCGACAGTGTCCATAATTGTTTCTGTAACTTATATTTCCACCCTTTAATTTATTGCATCCATAATGTACATAACATTATGGATGCAATAAATTAAATTTGAATTTGTATGTATGTTTGTTACTCAATCACGCCGGAATGGCTCAACGAATTTGAATGAGTATTGGCACAGAGTTTAATAGCACATAGGCTACTTTTCATCCCGGTATAATCGTCCCCCGGGATAAAAAAAATACATACCACGCGGGCTAAGTCACTGGCAGAAGCTAGTAGCATGCTAAAGTATCTGCAAGGAAAGTGTGTGAAGGCAATCAAGTTCTTGCTACGTTCGAATGCTTTGTCCGCAAATATTGTATTGTGTTCAATCCACGTCAGACGTAACGATAATTGTTTATACACGTACTATGTAAAAACAATTGTTTAGTTTGGGGATTTCCGGAAACGTTTGGAAATTGCATGAGTTACCAATATATACTCAAACATTCAGTAAAACAGCGTACCTAAAATCAAACTAACCATGAATTATATTTAATCAAGAATAATTCAAAATAATCTAATTTAACCTATGCTTACTTGCAAGACTGGTGTTATTAAACTACAAGTACCATGATGACAGTTTATTTTTAATCCACTGAGTAACATTAAAGTTTATCTAACTACAGATCTGCATTACAGCTGAGCCCTATAACCCCACCAGTGATTATGAAGTTATTACGTTAATTTTTACACGAGTTAAAACAATTGAAGGTACCTATAACAGAAGATTTTTTTCATTGTTTCTAAACACAGTTCGGGCAAATTGTTCTTGTTCTCCCATTATACAGGGTTACAGGAAAAGTCGACCTAGATCCGTTAACGGCGTGTAGTACACATAATTTCTGAATGATTTCACAATGGAACCCCCCATCCTAAACTTAACCGTTTTTGAGATTTTCGAGTTTTAATTTTTTTATGAAAATGCCCAAAAATTCATATTTATCATTCATATTTCAATAGCCGAAAAATTGGGAATTTTCATTAAAAAAAAAACTCGAAAATCTCGAAAACGGTTAAGTTTAGGATGGGGGGTTCCATAGTGAAATCATTCAGAAATGATGTGTACTACACGCCCTTAACGGATCTAGGTCGACTTTTCCTGTAACCCTGTATAATTGTTTATATTATAAATACTAATCATTTTCACAAAATCCAGATGGTATTGTCGACACTTGTAAGGAGACTTCTATATGCTTATCAGTCAATAATATTTAAGTTATCTGCAATAGCTAACGAATATGTACAAGGATATCATCCAATTAATAAATATTTCTCGTGAACAATAAATGAATGCACCTCCATTATCAAGTATTAGATATACGTCACAACATTAAACGTATTTATCAATAGTAAATTGCATATGTGTATCGATTTCTGTACACTAGTCAGAACACTTCGCAACATTTATTTATTTATAAGATGGAAAACCAACAGCTATACATTAATAAAACAAGTTGAGTACGTAACATTAAGCCAACTACAGGTTCTCACAGCTAGAAATATAATAATTTTAAAGAGATCTTATTGGGCAAACTTTCTGATACAGTACCTAATGTCTTTGGTTATATCTTTTGTAGTCAATAAACTATGTCTTCATGATGTAAGATATAGTACCGGCAGTGACTACACCTGTCGCTTGCGGTCACCCGTTCACGTATTTACAACTGGCTTTTATTTTAGCGTTACCTATAACCTAGCACCCACTAACCGCTATTAATATGGCAATTTATTGATAGGCTCGGTTTCGTCAAAGACGTGTACACTTGTCTAGAGTAACGAAATTTACTTGAGAAAACCCCGTTCCGTCTTCTGCTGCAGTGAATACGTACTAATCTATATTGCCTAAAAGTAATTTATACATAATAGCTTCAATTTAATCAGATTCTTATTTACAAAACTAGTGATGAACCAACATGAAAACCGTATTTTTTTTAGGTTAACTTCTATCACTATATAAAATAGCTATTTGGATTTTGGTTTATGATACTACCATTTGAAATCTTAAAAACATACTCGTTCTTTGTTTTTACCAAAGTAAACAGGTTCTATAAAAATAAAACTCAAATGCAGTGCATGATTTGTACCTTTCTGTATAAGAGCTGGTTTGGTCACCATTTGTATACTGTTATATGCGCAGGATTAGCTCAATCCACATGTATCATACCTACTCGCAATATATTAATCAATTTAGTCACTGTTTAGGGTTCCGTACCCAAATGGTAAAAAACTTTGCGCTCTTGTATAACAAATAACTATTATAACGTATATCGAGTTCCTGTCTTTTTTTTTTTGACGTTAGCTTTCCAACGCAACTTGGCGTCGAGAGTTATGCCAAGGTTGGGATGTATAAGGATATATAGGATAAGGCACTTGCATGCCATTTACGAAAATTGCTGTGATTTTTGTTTAGCAGCGTCCGCATAGGAACCTGTGTTGGTTACTTGCATGGGTTTTGCAGTCGCCTGGGCACTGCCTGCTGTCTGTGCCTGTTTGTCAAGATTTCGTAGGGGAAGAGACTGTTAGGTAGTTGGTACCAAAAGTTCCTTTTTAATGTTTTTATTTTTCATAATTTGCATCTGTATAGCTACTTTACACACTCTATAGTTGACAGGGTGAGAAAGATCACAGTGAACATTTTGGCTTCTCTTGCGGAGATTTGGTACAATTGACTGTAAGATGCTTGCCAGTGCATTTTACACACCTTGGCATCTCTTGCATTAGGGAACGAGTTTTGGATTTTTGAGTGCGTGTATTTCAATTTTACACCCTAAAATGTACTTTATGCCATCAATTTTGTTGACCTCTTCGTCATTATTAAATGATAAAACGAACATGTTGAGTGGATTTACTATTCCAACTCAATTTGTTGTCCACTTTTTCTACTTTCAATACTTGTGTTGGTAGATGAGTAAGTTGTCTTTGATTCGATCAGGTTGGCAAGAAGAATTTAACTTCTTCACAACAACTCTAATCGGTCTAGACTGGCTATTCTCGTACGAATGCCAATGGTAGTCTTATTCTGTCAAAAACTTGGCAATTACTCTATAAGGGTCTTCTGTTTTGGCGTTAACCTTCATCATTTTAGCGGTAAATGATTCAGCTGGTATTGTTTCAGTTAGCGAGTTGTAGAACGTTTGATAGTTCTTAACTTCATCCATTATGATTGGCGGTGGAGGCGGCACTTTTTTGACGGAAGTCTCTTTCGCATTTTTTCTTTTTGAGCACTTGTTCCGGGTTGTAGTTTTGGAGAAAGAGAGGTGTTAAGCTTCCTCTTCTTCCTGCTCTTGGCCCTTATCCACTCAGTCTCTTTAGCGAGTTCAACCTCGTCTGTGCAATATTTAACGTCACTTTTAGTACGCTGGGCGTATATTGTTGTCTCGCTTTCCGGTTTTTCTAAGGGTTCTTTACTTTCTTTTTTTCCTTCAAGCCATTTTGTTCTCCTTGAAGGGCTTGTGCTTCTTCCTGCAAGCTACTTATGTGATCATTCAGTTTACGTAACATAAGTTGCAGGTTTTCTCTATCCGATTTCTCCTGGAGGTAACAGTCATACAACCGCTTTTCCAGGTCAGTTTTTTTTTTTACTGTGCAGCCATTATTTAGTTGTAAGGCGAGTTTAACACCAAAACTATGAATTATTGTAAACACTTCATGATTTCCGCACTTGTAATTAGGTCACGGTAATGACCCCGATATATCGACGTATGTACACCGCGACGACGCGGACGGTGTTGTGCTGCGTTTGCAGAATACTATTAGCTAGAACACACGCGCGCGATTGACGTCCACTCACTATTGTAGTTAAACAACAACTGATGAAGGATGAACATAATAGAATAAATATTTAAGAGGGGCTCCCATACAACAAACGTGATTTTTTTGCCGTTTTTCGCGATAATTGCGCGAGTCCGACTCGCACTTGGCCGGTTTTTTTAATCTATAAATGAGACAACATGGCGTTGTTTTTGGAGTTTTTCTATAGTTTTACTTAATTATGCCTGGAATATAGCCATTTTCGCTTACAACCTTCGGCTCGAAAATGAAAGGCTTCGTCCTTATGGTAGTTATTTATAGAAATTTGTCGAAACTCGTCGGTTTTGAAGTACCTTGTCCGCTATTTAAATGCCAACATTATGTATTTTATTTTTTTGAAACTAGAACAATAAAGAGCTGTCTTCGATGTTCGTATCATCTTTATGTCGATGATCTCCAACTGTACACAGAGACGCGGAAGGAAGATTTATTGGACGCCATAGGAGATTTAAACCGGGACTTGGATGCTATCAAAGGTTGGTCTGACAGCTTCGGGGTGTCCGTAAACCCCCAAAAATGTCAGGCCATTGTGATTGGAAGCTCGCACATGATGGGTATAGTGGCGGTTAGCTCTCTTCCTCCGATCAATTTTAATGGTTCCATTATTCTCATTAGCCCTTATATCAGCCTTATATCGTTTGAGAAGGTTTTTACCCATAAAGACAAAGACAATGCTTGTGCAGACTTTAATTTTTGCAGTGGTCGACTATGGTGATGTGTGCTATTTTGACTTGAACGCGGTCTTGCTGGATAAACTAGATAGGGTCTTGAACAACTGTATCAGATTTATATTTAACCTCAGAAAACATGACCATGTGTCAAACTAAAATGGTCTGAGTTAAAATGGCTGCCCATTCGCCAGAGGAGATATTTTTTACGAGCTTTGATCACACTTTTCTCCCTACTCAATTCTCCCACCCCTCCTTCCTATCTTATGTCTAACTTTCAATATCTATGTTCTTAACATGCACGGAATCTGCGTATTTCTATTAATCTCCTCTTACTCTGTCCTTCTCATTCGACTGATTTTGTTCACTCTTCCTTTCATATAAAGTCCATTCTTCTTTGGAATGCGCTTCCTCCCGAGATCAGGACGGCCACCAGTCGGTATGCATTCAAGCGGAAATTGCGGATTTACTTTCAAAACAACTACGAGTAAACAGAGTCATCTCACTTTCTTCTTTTCTGTTACTTTATAAATATAAATATTTATGTAAGTATTTATTATTTTTTCAATATATATGTACGTGTATTCAAACCTATTTTAGCATATTAAATAATAACTGGTTTTATCTTTATTATTAAACAGTGCACCTGCCATGTTATCTCTTCACCACCCTTGGTTGACTGGTAGAGAATGCCTAGGACATTAAGTCCGCCTTTGTACCTTTTGTGCCTGAATGAAGTCTAAATAAAATAAATAAATAAACAGCTACATTATATGTCGTATGAGAGAGACGACGACAGAAGAACAAAAATAACTTAAATAATAATGTTGCCCACAGCGCTTTT
This sequence comes from Orthosia gracilis, assembly GCA_947562075.1. Lineage (NCBI taxonomy): Eukaryota > Metazoa > Arthropoda > Insecta > Lepidoptera > Noctuidae > Orthosia > Orthosia gracilis. The sequence continues at coordinate 36,257,842 of OX387266.1, forward strand.
CACAGATATTAAAATTGTAAGTCGCTTCGAGGTAAACTGGTGGTTTTAGGAAGATTTACACTTATTATAAAAACAAAGAAATAAAATAATAAAAATAAATTAAAGAGAGAGACGATTATTTCAATTTTTGAAGTGTCTTAAACAATGAACTATGAAATTTTTTACATCTTATTCTTACGAAATTATTTATTTTTCTATATTACGTATTTTACATTATGTAAATCACTTTAATTTTTATAAGATCTGCAAAATCTGTTAGTTAAAGAAATTGGAGAGTAAATTTTACCCAACCTAATTTTATTATGCATAAAAGAATATAATTAAATTGTCTTTATTCCAATTTATTTGGGTTGGCGCAGCAAGTCTTATTTAAATCATTTCACTTAATACTCACCCATAATTCTCATCATCTCAGTAGTCATTCCTTCCTTGCAATATCATCTTGGACACAGTTCATCCATTAGTCATTACGCCTTCCCCTGCTGTTTAACAATCCACATTAAAAACCGGACTAATTATCACTATTTTTTCTAAGAAAATCTTTTGGATTTGATACCTGCACAGTGAACATCCTTATAAAATATGAATCAACCTAAAACAAAAATGACTTTTCGCCACTTCTTCTTCCTTGTCCAGCAACAAAGATGTGATTATCCAGATAAATTCTACACCAAAACCAAACTGTAATCATTTTCAAAGTAAAACGTATTACGCTTAATTAACAATCAAATTCGTGTCACAGTCTAAAAAGATAATTTGACGAGTTTGACGAGAGCCCTCACCGCCACGAGTTTAAATGATGCAAGCGTTTATGATACCGCGGGACGCGGGTCAGTCTCATAGTTGCCTGCGCATACATCGCACGCGCAAACAAATCAATGTCGCGATCGAAATAAATCGGTTTTTACGACTCACATTATAATACCCAAAATGGATGTCGAACTTGGAAACCGTGATGATATAAAACTAAAATGTGATGTGTCTGTGTTTTCGGATATACAGTACAGGATTCCCAATGGTAACGTTCTTATTCTAAGTGAAAGTCTCCTTTTGGTGGCAATATACTTTCGACTTACGGTGTTGTAATTGCATCTGCGGTAGTGGGTTTAATTTCCTTATGGCAGATAGGTTTAAATATTCTTGTGTTAAAACATAGCAGGTTTCCTCTAAAGGATACAAGATATTTATATCAAGGGTCCTGTCAATATCTACATCCTCTGATGATCCATAGTAGCGGAATAAACTAATTTAATTTGTCAATATTTTGCAAATTCGTGGTATTTTTTTCGCTATTAATGTGCTTATTACTTTCTTCCTTACCTCGATGGAGACCTTTACCAGGATCTGTATAGATATAGTCTTTTGAAAGCATTATTTACTTTACTTTATGCATCGTCCTATTGTTGACATGCATAATATCAAAATAAAAATAAAACTTATTTTTCATCCCTCCATCTCGGAAAGAGTATTTTTGCTCTTCGATATCTGATTGCAAAAGCCGCTTTTATCCGCTAGAGTAAAGTTAATTGAATTAAGAACATCGTGTGCACTAAGTTTGTGAATTCAAAACATCATTAAACCTATTTACTTCTACCTCCTTGGTGCCGAATTTATCATACAACCTTTTTTAATTTGTTAAAAACTCAGACTCGGAACCTTCTGGGTGTACTTTTTGAATTTGCTTTGCGCGCGCCATTTTCTTTTCACGTCTTATTGTAAAAACCTAAGGTTAAAAACAAGAAACTTGTAAGCAATTGAAAAACCTAAAATGAGTGATTCTAGCGACGAGGAAGTTTATTTGACGCCAACAGGATTGACTGAAACTGTTAATAATGCGCAAATGAGCTTTCTCCCTCAACAATCACGCGAGAAGTATTTGAAACAGTACGATATGTTTAATACGTGGCGACTAGCTAAAGGAGCCAAAACTTTCTCAGAAAACGTTTTGCTGCAATATCATGCACTCTATGGAGTACGTATTCAATGCTAAAAGCTACAATAAAGATGGAAAAATACATACATATCGACAACTATCCTAAATTGGTGGCATTTTTAAAGAGATCCTCATCTGGCCATCAACCAAAAAATCGAAGGTTTTCACAGCATCTGAAATTGAAAAGTTTCTTAACGAAGCACTTGATTCCGTAAATTTTGCGGCAAAAGTTAATCAGTTACACTTTCAGTATCTACTTAAGTATATATATTTTTTTTTTTTTAGGCTCGCGCTTGACCACTATCTCACCTGATGGTAAGCGATGATGTGGTCGACGGTGGAATCAACTATTTAACATAATCTTATACGTAGGTACTTAGTAGATGTTGATAGGCATAATTATGCGTGCATACTTCTATTAATTTATCTGCTACAATACTCTTTACGTTACAGTTTGTTCTTATTATTGGTATAAACGGAGCATGTCGAACTAATGAACTAAAACAACTTAATGTCAAAAAATTGAGAAACATTCAGATGACTTGCTATTAATTAATTTACCTAATACAAAGACAAAAAGAGACCGCAACTTTGTCATTCGCAAGAAACACGTAACAATTGGTGAGAAATATCAAGCCTTACGTCCGCCTTACACTCCAATCGATTTTTCTACAATATCGCAACGGAAAGTGTGTTAGACAGCCCATGGGTAATAATAAAATTGGCAGTATCCCACGAGAAATAGCAACATTTCTTGAACTTCCAGAATCCCTGTTGTTCACGGGTCATTGTTTCCGACGAACTTCAGCTGATCTCGTCCCTTAAGCGCGATGGAGGCTGGAAGTCCAATGCGGTTGTAGAGGGATACGTAGAGGATTCCATCCAAAATAAGTCTAAAATATATAAAGGCATCGTAGGAGCCATTACTCTGAAAGAGCCTCAGTCAGATCCTTGGACTGGCTCTTCTACATCAAAAATGTTACGAAACACCTAACCATCGCCCTCTCTCGCCAACATTTAGGCCATGGGAATCCGATAAATCGGTACAACTATTAAGTATGACAGATAGTTTACCGAAAAACAGTACACAATTCACTAACACCAACATAACAGTACCTAACATAAATATTACACTCAACTTAAGTAACTGTAGCAAAGTTACATTCAATTTTCCTTAATTATACCTTAGTATTATTTGTTATAATTTAAAGATTATTCAGTAATACTTACCTATCATAATGTAGTTAATATCTAAACTGAAATAAAAGTATCTTTTATTTATTTATTTATTAGGCTCACCATCAATTGTAAACACTAAGAATATTACAGTAATCATTCACTTAAAACTAGTTTTTGTGTCATAATTTTTATTGGAAATGTTTTTTTTTGCATTTAGTTATTTCCTCGCTGAGGTGGGATGAAAAGCTACGTGTTGCTCTCGAGTGCAAAGATTTAACCAGTCGCTGCGCTCGTGATTCAATTTTAGAGTCGTACGCGTGCTCGGTCATCAAAATTGAGTACCTACACGGTTAATAAGCAACTTTTCACTCTTGTATAAAAAATAATTATTTTTAATATTCAAGAAGATCTTTATATATCAAGCCAATGACTATAATTCATTAAAAAAAAATCATAAAAAATACTGTATTTTTCATTACAAAAATAATCTATGTAATGCTTTAAGTTTTAACTCAGAATACAAATTCCGAAGAAGAAACAGAATAATGAAAGAGAGAGTTGGCTATTGCCATGTTGTATTTGCTTTTTATTTTGATTGACATTTAAGCATTTTATTTGTTTTTTATCTTTGTTAAAAAGTTTTTTATTTATCTCGTTTTAGTTTTGATAGTTACCTCCAATTGCCATAAAAATCATATACAGCCAAAGTACATCTCATGACGATTCCAATAAGCCGAAACAGGAAAAGGATACATTGTTTCATTTCGGCGTTCCAGTGCCTACCTGCCGGCTTCATCAATAGATCAGTTCGATGGACTTTTATTGACATTCTTTAGTTTTATAATTGTTATTCTGTAACATCATTTAATTGAATTCAAAACTTATTTTTTCAAAGTAATATTAATGAAATGTTTCTATTACTAGCTGTGCCCGTGGCTTCGCTCCCGTCAGGCGTAAACTGTCTACCCTACTTACCTTCCTACCTTCCCACATACACAATGTCAATGCACAACGCCATCTATCGAATATGGAGTTCAACTGTCCGAATATCTGAATTGCGTGTGTTATGATATTTTACTTCTTGAACACTTTAAATTCATCTAACTTTTGATAGAGTGAACCGATTGCGATGAAAAAAAAACTTAGTAATACTTCAAGTTACGCAAAATTGTTATGTATAAAAGTCGAAACACGGAAAACAATAGGTACCAAAGACACCGACTTCTGAAAATAAAGTTATTTTTCGTTTTGCAGTGTTTTTTAACCGACTTTCCAAAAAGGAGGAGGTTCTATGTTCGACTTAGAGTTTGGTTTTTTTTTTTTTGTTTATGTTCACCGATATCTCCGTCAATTGTGGACCGATTTAAAAAAAACTTTTTTTGTTGGTTAGAGTTAGTTTCGAAATTGGTTCCATTTTAATTTGGTGAAGATCTGATGAAGAACTTCGGAGATATACAGCAGAACTACTCATTAAATAAAGGCAAATCTCTCGGGATTGCAGCAATCGCATGTCTGTTTATTGTTTATACCATTTCATAACATAACATCACGCCAGTACACTCTAAAGGGGTACACAGATGTGTACAGTTCACCTTAGTACACTCTCATTTCACCGGTTATGATCAAGTTTCATGGCATTCGGGTAATCTATTCTGACTATATAAGTACCTCACTAAAGGCAAGTTGCTTAATAGGTACAACTAAAAAGTGAAAAATATTAAATATAATATATAATATAATTTGGAAGTCGGTTTGTTTTTTGTTAAAAAGTTTTTTATTTATCTCGTTAGCCAACGTACATTTCATGACGATTCCAATAAGCCGGCACACGAATAGGATACATTGTTTTATTTCGGCGTTCCAGTGCCTACCTGCCGGCTTCATCATCATATCAGTTCGATGGATTTTCATCAGTATGTATTTATAAGTATTTGCTTCATCATTGTCGTTTAACTATTCGAGATATCTAAGGAGTTCCATTGGCCATCTGTGGTCTTCTTCACCAGTTCCACTTCAACAAATGATACTTTCTGAGTGCAAATGATTGCATTGTTGATGAAGATACCAAAATCGCTATATGCCTATAATATGAATTCTCTCGATTTCTCCAAGATCACATCAACAGGTCAGGATCTGATATTGTTGTTAATGGGAACTACCCTTTCAAACAAAAGAAGAATTTACCAAATCGGTCCAGGCGTCTTTGAGTAATCGAGGAATATACATTAAAAAAACGACGAATTGAGAACCTAACTTTATTTTTAGAAATCGGTGTCCATAACGCAATAAATTGGTACCTATGAAAGAGACCGACTTTCAAAAATAAAGTTATTTTTCACTTTGTAGTTTTTTATTTGGAAGTCGGTAGTATTTTTTACAAAAATGTTTTGTTATACTCAATTCCTGTGCCTGACAAGGAGAAGATTTTCCTAAACACATGTGATATGCAATAAAGATTTGATTTTGAGTCTAGATAGCTAGAAATTCGTTAATTATTATCATTTATAAAGATTCAGTTCAGGGGTATGCAAAATGGAAGTTTTAAATTTTTGTAGACCGTATTCTTGGCACTGATTTCTTTACCGACTTGCTAACTAAGTGTCTCCATGTCCCTTTCAGTTTCAGTTTCTTATCTTAATTGATTATATGCACTTAGACAGCGTAGCGACTATACAACCTGACTTATCGTTAGTTCTACTTTAAGAAGAGGTATATAATCCTTCTGAAATGTTGAAGTTTTTATTACGAAACTTTACAAATAACATTGAATCTTGGAAATGGTAAAAAAAAAATTGGTTATCCGTAATGCAGTACACGATGGAAAGAAATCAGCTCCTTTGCTACCCATCATGCACTAACTGCTACTTCCAGGTTTCGAAATAAAGTCAATGACAGCGGTGTCCAGAGACTCCAGACAAATGACGTTATATCAACGAAAGCGTCGTGATAGCGATTGGCAAAATGTCAAAATTTGCGGGATTGCCAAGTGCTATGTCACGTGATCGAATTACTTTACATTTTTTCATTTTGACAATCGCATCGCGAAGAGAGATTGCATGTAGCAGAGATGAGAATGTGGAGATGGATATGCGGAGTGACGTGAATGGATAAAGTGAGAAATGATATTAGACGAAGTTTGAAAGTGGTGTCAGTGACAGAAAAGTTGAAAGGTAACCGTTTGTCCTGGTATGGTCATGTGATGAGGAGGGATGGAACGCATGTTGCTAAATCAGTTATGAATATAAATTTGGATGGACGGAGAGGGAGGGGAAGGCCAAAGAAAAGATAGATGGACCGTGTGAAGAGTGAGAGAAAAAGGAGTCAGTGATAACCCCAAGTATCATTGGATAAGGACAGGAAGAAGAGAGACAATAGCCATCGCTGGTAGGATGAAACTTTGTCTAGAGCCACAGAGTCAGTCAATCGACATGAAAAAAAGAAATTATGCAGTTCTGATATATTATGTATCATTCGACTTTTGCCGTTCATTACATACTATCAGTCAATTGTGTCATTTGGTTATCATTTTATTTGACGCCCTATATTTTTTTTATCCCGGCCTTCCATCGCGGGTCGTATGACTATTATCTCCAGAAACGATAAAAACAATGTCATTTAGTCAACACTTATCTGTTGTCACAGCTTACAACCCAATTTTGACGCAATATTTATTTATTTACTAGCTTTTACCCGCGGCTTCGCTCGCAGTGAAGTCATTAAAAAAACCTTTTCTTTTTATAAAAAGTATCCTATGTTACTTCTATTACCTTCCAGAATATATGTACACGTTTCATGATGATCGGTTCAGTAGTTTTTGCGTGAAAACGTAACAAACAAACTTACATTAACATTAATAATATTAGTACAGATTAGGGACAAAAAGCAATATACTAATTATCAGTATTAACTAATGATCATATAAGTCGTATAAGTTACAATTAAGCAAAGTGTGTTCTATTTGATAATTCCATTAAAGCGATTGTTTTATATTGACCTTTTATACTAGGAACTTAATAAATTTTGTACGTAGACAAATAGAGTAAAAATGCAAATCATATTGTTCATTCATTACAGTATCTACCTTATTATCTATACTAATACATTTTTACGTTTAATTTTGTCGTACGGTATTCTGTTGTGGAGTGAAATGCCGCCGACATTCAGACTACCTTTGTTTTGCAGAAAAGAGCTGTTCGATCAATTTATAAATTAAGCCCGAGACACTCTCTCAGAGAGAAATTTAAGGAGATTAATGTAATGACTGTGCCTTCTTTATATCTCAGTATATTTATGAAAACCTTTTATATACCCATAAACATATAAAATTGTTTAAAAAATACAGTGATATAATCGCTGGCCCCGGGCAATCAAGCGGTAATATCAAATATCAAATTTTACAAGAGAAATAAAAGAAGCTAATTTATGTATAGTGCAGCGTACAGTAATCCAAAACAGGCGTTTAATATGTCAAATGAAAGCTATTTTTTTTTACTAAAATAACCTTTTAAAAATAATTGTAATGGTATAAATATTTTTAGTGAAATAATTTAAAAAATGGTTAATACAAATTAAAGACGATACCGTTTCTAATGCAACATCATTAACGACTTCATAAACACACCGACCTCTGAGATTCAGGAATGTAAGTATATGATACGACCTAATTTCCATTTTAGATCTTGCTTTATACCGGCCGATTACCACCTTTTTCAGGGCAATTGTATAGCTAAAGATTAACGGATTACTAAACATATAAACGACATATTACATGTAACCATTGTAACAGACTGACCTTGTATTGTAATTTATTTTTAACCATTTTTGACAGTATTTTATGAAATTCATTCTTTTTTTTTATTAATGTTGCTACTGCATTTTCTATATAAAACTGTTAATATAGTGGCATCGATTACACATTAAGTCGCATTTCATAATCGGGTTGCATCAATATTCTCCATAAAACTATACTTTAACCCCTTTTAGGAGTAGATATCAAAAATAAATACGCAGACCTCAATAATTTATTACCATACCATTTATTACTACAATAAAAAATCCATACAAAGTTCAACTGCCCCCATTTCCCCCCTTAAAATGTGAATTTACAATAGTATATTATGCAACTAGTGAATAAAGGACGGTTTTAAAGATGATGAATCACAAACAAGTGAAGGTTTCTAACAACTGAATCACGACCGCAGGGAGTGATTCATGATGATTGAATCACGAGCATAGCGAGTGATTCAAGTGTTAGAATCCTGAGCGACGCGAGTGATTCATGGCCCTCGATATAAATCCGTTTTATTCAAGAGTTGCATACTATATTTTATACCATGATTACGAGAAAAAGAAAGATTTAAGTCAAAAGCACAAGGAATAATAATAAATAAATAAATGGATATACCTTCAAAATTTACAAAACATGAGAGACCTCAGGATTTCACATTTTATGGAAATTGAAGCTGAGCTGGTAACAGCATCTGTGTTACAGGAACCAGTGACCACTTCCGTTACGTTACATAATAATAATTAATTTAACACCAATAGTAGAATTATAATCCAAATAAGTATTCACTGAACATCCTAGACCAAAATCAAAATCATTATTAAAATCCTAAATATAAACAAATTCAAAATTAAATCGACGAAGGAGTTTGAAAGTCGAATATTCTTTGCACACGAAGTTTAAATCGAGTATTTTATACCCAAGTAGGTTGTATAGCATTGAGATGGAGGTCAAATATGTATTGGTGTGTTCTAAATTCAAACACCAAAACAGTGATTAAAAGTGCTTTTTATTCACTGTTTTCAGTGAATAAAATAAGCTTTTTAGAGGGGGAATGGTATAACAATCTTTTCTTAGCTAACACGCGCTGGATAGTCCAGCATGCCAAAAGGATCAGTACCGGCTTGCTAGAGCTAAGGAGAAAAGGGCGAGAGATATCTGTCAGATAAGATGTATAAAAGATGAGGCTGGAATGATTATTTCTGATGATGACAAAATTCAGTATAGGTGGAATGAATACTTTGAGAAACTGATGAATGAGGAAAATATATGGAGTGGTATGTTAGAAAATAAACCTGTGAATGAGGGGTTAGTGAGAATGATTAGTATGGAGGAAGTAAGAATAGCAGTAAATTGAATGAAGAATGGTAAGGCAGTTGGTCCGAACGGAATACCAGTTGAAGTCTGCAAGATATTGCGCGTTGATGGATGGTCGTGGTTAGCTTTAATCTTCAATAAATTGTTACGGGAAGAAGCCATACCTGATGAATGGTGCAATAGTTCGCTGGTGCTCTTTAAAAACAAAGGTGTTGTGCTGAAGTGCAACAACTATAGAGGTATAAAGCTAATGTCACATAGTATGAAAGTTTGGGATAAAGTTATTGAAAGGTGGCTGACAGAAGAGTGAAATATCGCAGAACCAATTCGGTTTTATGTCTGGTCGTAGTACAACGGATGCCATTTTCGCAATCCGCCAGTTGTGCGAGAAATACAGAGGTGCACATAAAAACTTGCTCATGGTGTTCATTGACCTCGACAAAGGCGATATATATAACGTCCTTCTAGAGGTCAGTCGGTGTCCATAACGTTAAAAAAATTTACCTAACAAAGACACCGACGTCCACAAAGAAAGTTATTTTTCACTTTGTAGTTTTTCTATTAGAAAGTCGGTAGTATCTTTTTTGAAAAGTTTTTTTTAAATTTTTATAACATTAACATATTTTCTATTCGTATATATATAAGTTTCTTATACTAATTAGGAGATCTAATGAAAAAATCTACAATGTTCCATCCGCAATGTGCTAAGAAATGTGTAAAAGATTTACATAAACGTATGACAAACAAGAAGGTTGAGGATACAGGTAGTGACAATGAAACGCAAGTATTTAATTCTGATTATTTTAATCTTCCATTATCCTTAACCCGATAAGCTATATCTACAAACTAATGTTCATATCAACTGCTTCTGATACAGTTGTGTCTAACAGACTGAATCACTGTTTTGATAAAAAAGGAAAATGTATCCTTTCGTGTTTTCTATAACAAAGGAAAGAATAACTTGCAGCAGAACTGGAATGCGAATAGTTGACTGTTGACACTGTACCTATGTTTGAATTAACATGTATACTTACCTATTTGTTAACTTGTCGCTACTGATGCTTGCGTATTGCATGGAGATCTAAACAAAAGATTCCTTAGAGTTTAAACATAATTGTGATCTTATCTAACTACCCTACATTGTATAGGGCAAAGGTCCTCCACCTATATCACACAATTATGTTTCCTGGTAATGTGGCCTATTCTTTAATATAATTATGTGAGTTATTAAACTATTTATCTACACGCATGCTAATCCTTTATAAAAGTTTCTGAAACAGTTACCTTATTGCCAACGTTAAAATAACCAGTGTAATAGTGACCATAATATAATCCAAACGAATGTTATAATGTTGTACTAAATTTAATTATGCAGATTCTTTGCTCTTTCGATCCGTTCCTTACTCATTAAGCAGCCACATTCTCACCACTCAAATCTTTATGAATTTCAAAAAAAAGTACATTGTCATGCACGCGCGTTTCACTATAACAGCACCGTAATTTAAAAAAAAAAACATGTGCAATCTTTTTTCAAAACAAGCTTTTTTGTATTCTTCTCAGCAAACCCTTTCATTTGATACCCATATCATGGCAGTGCACAAAAAAATAACTTAGCTTGCCATGCATTACACAAAATGGCATCACTTAGCTAACCATGCATTGTCATCCAAACTAAATGTGTATGCAAAATTTCATCTTAATCGGTAGAGAATAACTGCTTTAAAATTCAGTTGCAAGATTTGACCCGAACAACCATACATACATACATACATACATTGCAAGTTAAGTGGAAGCTTGTAAAATAACTATTATTATACCTCATTTTTAACAACGTAACATCACGCCCGTACTCCCCGTAGGGTTAGGCAGTATTGCACCTATAACATACCCGTTAATTACCGCATTTTTAATTATAAAGACGACGTAACATGAAAAAATATCGCCAATACACTACCCTAAAAACTCATTCCATTAAAACGCCATTTCAACCGGTTGTAGAACTTTTTTATTAGTTCCAACAAGTAACTTTTTATTCCCTTTTAGACCGGTCAGATTAATTTGCGAGTTATGCAAATTATTTAAGCAGAATGCCTATCAACACTTCAAGTTAAAAAATATTTTTCGTAAATCCGGCTCCAATCATTAACCGACTTCCCAAAAAGGTTTCACAATTCGACCGTATATATATATATATATTTATGTGTGGTCGTAGATAACTTCGTCGAAGATAACAAAAAAAGAATCATCAAAATTCTTTTCTTTTTTGTTGGAAAGGAGATATCCCAAGAGGGGTACCATGATAAGGAAACCAGGATCTTATGATGGGATCCTAGAGAAATCGAGGGAACTCCTCAAATATTATAGCCATACATATAGCGATTTTGTTACATTCATCAATAATGCAATCATTTGTACATGACTATAATATTATGTAGTATGTGCATTGGCTAAAAATGATTTTCATGTTAATTTGAAAGCACGCGTTATCTGCTGTGATTTACTGATGATAATTCATTCAACCAATCACAGCAGATAACGCGTGCTTGACAATTTGTCACTGCGATAATTTTGAACTGGGAAACTCGGGGTAAGTGTACTCTTGTGCTCTTGCCATGGATACAAAACACGGTGTCATGGGTCAAAACATGCCAATTTCCATAATCTATTGATGGCAAAAGATAAATTATATACTTTTGTAGAAGATATTTTAGTAGGTACTCATAGTATTGACAAAAAAACTTTGGAAGTAAAATAACTTTTGTAAGCGCTAATTTCATGCATATTTTTATGCGTGGCCTGTATTCGTAATGAGCTTCATTAAATTCGTACGTAACAGGCTGACTAATAACGCAATTATTATTAAAATTTATAAAGTAGCAGTCACTAAACCACTATTGTTTGATTGTGATCGGAGTCAGTTAGTCGTTGGAGTAGATATAAATACTGTATTTATTACATAAACGAAGCATAGCCGTAAGAAATATGAATATTTAAGTTTTTTCGACACATTCGAAGATTGGTTGCTATTGCACCGCTCTTTTGGAATTCACTTGCAATGCGATTCTTTTTCTATATCGCCACTTGTGCGGCAAAATGCAGCGGCCAGTACCTATTGAGTTTATTATATTTACAATCTGGTTGGCAGCCAAGCCCGCACAAAATTGAACAATTGAATACAGTAGTGGTGGGCTTCGAATGAACGAACCGTTTTTTTAGACTGTTTACTTGTCGTCAACGGTTCAACTGGTTTACAGTCCACGGATAAACTAGTTTACTCATGAACGAGATTTTAAGCATAGACTTGATTTTGCGTAGTCGACGCACGACGGAACGGAACGAGTGATGATTACGAAGACTGGTTTACAGTTCACGGATAAACTAGTTTACTCATGAACGAGATTTTAAGCATAGACTTGATTTTGCGTAGTCGACGCACGACGGAACGGAACGAGTGATGATTACGAAGACTGGTTTACAGTTCACGGATAAACTAGTTTACTCATGAACGAGATTTTAAGCATCGACTTGATTTTGCGTAGTCGACGCACGACGGAACGGAACGAGTGATGATTACGAAGTTTACAGTTCACGGATAAACTAGTTTACTCATGAACGAGATTTTAAGCATAGACTTGATTTCGCGTAGTCGACGCACGAACGAAGACTGCCGAGCCGTAGCATTTACGAATCTTTATTTGGTTACTTTTTTTAATTTTGTTTTGGTTCGTTATTTTTTTAGTCCTGAATGAAAATATACATTACGTGCCAGGCAAGGTGAAATAATAAACTTTCACTTAACCTACTTTTTTCGTTCATACGTTCGCTCAAAGTGTTTACTTAGTCTAGCTTAAAATAAGTATAAAACAAAGTACTTAATATATAAACAAAAATAACTGATCGTAAATAGTGGATTGTGTATGATTGTATAAAGTACTAATGGACCAGTAAACAAGTTCTTAACTAAACGACCTAATCCGATCGTTCACTAAAATGCGGATTAAACGCTGTTGTTAAGTCTATGGTGTTAACTAGTCGAAAATTAAACTGTTTTTATGAACTAGTTTATCGTAGACGGTAAACCAGTTTCGTTTCGTCGACTGTAAAAACGTCGACGACCCACCACTAGAACACAGCTACGACAAAAAATATAGGTCACATTAATGCACCAATGCACTTGGGAGTGGGTTTTACTACAAAGAATATGACTTCCTTTTTATATAAAACTAGCTGTGCCCGCAGCTTTGCTCCCGTCAACTGTCTGTGCCTACCCCTCCTTCTCTACGCTACTTACCTACCTATATACCTGCATATCTACCTCCATACCTCCATACCTACCTACCATTTTTTTTTCTAGGGTCATCCTTCCGCGGAGAATCTAAACACCGCCATTCAGAAAATGACGTCAAATGCACAACGCCATCTATCGAATATGGTGTTCAACTGTCCGAGTGAGATCTGAGTTGTGATATTTTACTCCTTTAACACTTTAAATTCATTTTTCTTTTGCTTATATAGAGTGATATAAGAGAGGGACATTATGCAGATTGAACTGATTGCGATGAAACAAAAACTAAGTAATAATTCATGTTACGCACATTTTTATGTATAAACATTATCTACATTGTTTTCGTACATTTTTTGTGATGCGTGCAAAATGCTGGAAATGGCTTCTGTTGGTTATCCTATAACACCCTGGCTTTTTGAAAATATTTTCTATGTACAAAAACGACTTGTCTTCTGATTAACTACAAAAAACCGGCCAAGTGTCAGTCGGACTCTCGCACGAAAGGTTTCGTACAAATCGTTATCGGTTATCGCCAAAAACGGCAAAAAATCACGTTTGTTGTATGGGAACCCCACTTAAATATTTATTTTATTCTGTTTTTAGTATTTGCTGTTATAGCGGCAATAGAAATACATCATCTGCGAAAATTTCAACTGTCTAGCGAACACGGTTCATGAAATACAGCCCGGTGACGTCAGACAGACAGACAGACGGACCGCGGACCGCGTTTTTAGCCTTTAGGTACGGAACCCTAAAAATGACTTGTCTACAGATTTATTATATGTATTGATTGATAATCATCATCTTCCTGCACTTGTCCCAGGTTACTCGGAGTCGGCGCAACACGTTTTCTTCTTCCATGCCGTCCAGTCCTCCGTCACACCATCACTGACTCCCTTTTCTTTCATATCACTCCTCACACAGACCATCCATCTTTTCTTTGGCCGTCTCCTCTCTCTGCATCCATCCACATTTATATTCATAACTCTTGTAATAACATGCGTTTCATTCCTCCTCATCACATGACCATGATTGATAACTATTCAGTTTTTTTTTTGGTAGTAACACATTTTAATTAATTATGACGTCAAAGCATTAGCTTAAGATATTCTTTTTGATAGGCTTCTTTTGCAAAACTCGTTTGCCATTGTGAAAAAGTTTATGTAGAAGTTCTTATACAGTCGTCACTTGTTTATTTCCAAATATGCCAATTTGAGATTGTTGCACTCCCTTGCCTTTAGGACAGGTTTACTAAAACTGTTTTGGTCCTTTCTTAAAACGGACCGGGGCGCCGTGACGTGTGATTTATTTATTAAGATGAAGATCATGAAAGACTTAAAGCTAAACCCAGCAAGACCAGAAACAGTAAATTTGACAGACAGCCAATTACAAGTCTTCACTTATAGATCTACTAGCTGTCCCACGCGGCTTCGCTCCCGTTAACTGGCTACCTACCTACTTATTTACCCTACCTACCTTACCGTACCTACACTACATACATGATTGATGCATAACTTTAACCGCTTACGCAGCGCACGCAACGGAAGCTCTCAAAAAGGAATAATTTTGCCCGTATTTGCAACATTTTTCATTTATGCTCCGCTCCTATTGGTCGAAGCGTGATGTTATATAGTCTATGACCTTCCTTAATAAATGGACTATAAAACTCAAAAAAAAAGAATTTTTCAATTCCAACCAGTAGTTCCTGAGATTAGCGCGTTCAAACAAACAAACAAACTCTTCAGCTTTATAACATTAGTATAGATGAACCCCTATTTCTCCTGGTCACGCTTTAACTTGAGAACGGCTTTAATTATTTTTGTTGTGTTTTTATTGTTAGGAGAAGGTCCTTAGTCAGAAAAAATAAGGAAAAAAAAATAGTAGGTAGGTATGTAGGTAGAGTAGGTATATAGGTAGGTAGATAGGTATGTAGGTGGGTAGGTAGGTAGGGTAAGGTAAGTAGGTTAAGGTAGGTAGCGTAGGATAGATAGGATAGGGTAGATAGGTAGAGTGCGGTAGGCAGTTGACGGGAACGAAGCCGCGGGCACAGCTAGTACTGAATAATACTTAATTTCTATTGACATTACAGTACACATCGATAAAAACAGATCACCAAGTACAAAATCACTTAATAACTCATGCACCAGTAATACTGATATCTTGCTCGCACTGCGTAACAATATATACGCTGCAATGAACTAGGTGAAGAACTTTCGGCTTAAGCACTTCCTGGCTGATGACACACTAGTTAGGTATAAGTCAATATCATGCTGTTTACACAACTCATTAAAGTTCCTGCTTGCACGCACAATGCATGAATTCTGCCTATAATTCCTGGAGGCTAATGGCACCTGCAAAGGTGGTTTAAAAAGTGGATTTATTTTTCATAAGAACGCACCGGGCGTCGTAAGACTTTTATGAATAAAAATTAATAAATGTATTAGAACTGCCACATAAACCTCTGCATTCAAGATTTTAGCATTAAACACAAGCAAAGTAAGTGTACATCTAAGATAATTCAACGGAGTTGGCTAATTGGTTGTCACCATCTTATTTTCAAGTTAATTTGGAATAATGATTGAAAATTTAACTTCGAAGCTCATTCCAACATATTTTTCAGAGTTAGTAATGAACGAGGAAGAGGTTAGTTATGAGAAAGAGAAAGAAATAAGACAGAAAAAAATAGATAAGAAGTGTCGACTCCAATTTTGAAATAGATTTTATAAAAGGAATCTATTCTATTTAGCTACTAGGTCGAAAATTATCCCTAGGGAACATTTATTCCCGGAATAAAAAGAATCCTATGTGCTTGGAAAAGCACTATAGAATATAATCTACCTCTGTACCAAATTACATCCAGATCCATGCAGCCATTTGAGCGTGAAGAAGTAACAAACACACACACTCACAATCTTTCGTCTTAATAATATTAGTGTGATAAAAAATATTTATTTAAATGTCATGTACAATAAGGTAAATAGGCGGACTTAATGCCACAAGGCATTCTCTACCTGTCAACCTTTGTCTTAAAAAGGACAAAGTTAGTCAGGTACAAATTAATATCTAAAAATAACAACTTGTATACGAAAATGTATATACTTACATATATATTACATATATACTTACACACACACAAATAAAATAGACTAATAAATACCAATAAAAAAACGAAAAACCTATTAATAATTACTATGACTAGACTTCTGTCTCTAGATGAGAGCTATTTACTCTGACTTAAATAGTGTTCACGAACTTTTCTTTAAAAAGTGAATTTGATGTCAGCATTAAAAAAAAAACATTCTTAAAATTAACATTCTAGTTTCAATAAGTTTAACACTAATTCATATATTATTCTTCGTGATAGAGCTTCAAACTAATGATATCAAGAGATGCATAGTTTTCTGTTTTCACAATGCACGTGCACTGTGATTCATTTTAATGTCCGTCCAACACCTAATGCATTCATCTATACAACAGATATGATGATACGCAACCCTTATGCGGAATCTTTGTTTCTACTGACCATAATTAGACAGCGTTGGATTTAATTAGAGTTCTATTAAGCACGCGTAAGAGGTCTTAAGGACGTTGCCAAAGAGACATTATAAATGTAAACGTTATAATTTTAATAACACACACATACTGTGCGAATACTATGCTTCAAGCAGCTAACTGAAAACTCTACAAGGGGTATTACTTAGGTATAGGGTTTTCGTGATATTTTTGCTCAATTTAAGCTAATAGTAGGTACGTAGTGTTTATCAACATTCGATGAAGATTGTTTCGAATCTAGAGGGTCACATAAAATTTGTTAGCAAAACGCCGCAAACGTGAAGAATATCGATATAAATTGAAAAAAAAAAAAAAATTGTCAGCTGGACTTATACTTTAAAGTTTAGTTTATTTTAATTCTATGCTATTGCTACGCTCATGTTCTTGAGTGACGAGAATATCTTTATTTCATTGAATAGATACCAGTTTCGCTTACATGAACACGGTGGGTGTTAATTTATTCAAAATGTAAAATATAAGCATTCATATTATTCTTATGAATATGACCTAAAAAATCTTTGGTTTTGAATGAGAATTCACTTTATTTAATTCACACTTTTTTTGAAAGTATTATCAAACTAAGACCAAAAAGGCAGACACAATCCAAACTAGTAGTAGGTATTACAAGAGATAAGAGTAATTAGATATTACTCTTAACCTACCTTGAATTATTTTATTATATAAAAAATAAAATAAAAGCTACATCTATAAGGACCCAAGAAATTATATCTTTCTTCTCTCTCATGTAACGAAATGTGCCTAAATGTCACGCAAAATTTAACTCTCAATTCTGAACCAATGTCAAATTGCCTCACGCCGCGCGCCCCCTAAAAATACTTCAAAAAAACTAGCAAAAACATCGTTGCTTATTTATTTATTAGTTTGCCTTGCAGCAATTACACCAATGAAGCACAATCTTATAATAAACTCACTATAAGTCTAGGTTTCCTCACGATGTTTTCCTTCACCGTTGTCAGCAATGTCCAAGATAAACTTGGAAAGTACATATGTTAAATGTGTGTTATTTTTTTTTTTATTCTGTGTCCTCTTTGAGTAGATCATGTTCACGTAGAATGACAACCATCATCGACTTTTATAACTGTATAAGTTATTCTTCAACTCACGTAGGTATTCGTATAATATTTATTAGCAGATTTAAATGCAGTTTGCGTGCAAGAATGCAAAAACTTTAGTTGTTTACCTGTACTTATATTAGAACTGTATATATTCTCGGCCAGGCAATTTCGCTAAACTTAACAATGATTTGTCTGTATCTGCCTGCAGTGTTGAAAGATGCCTCTTCTTTAACAGGGAAAGAACGAATACCAAAACGTCATAAAAAAAAATGGGTTCTCACGATTTCTCCCTCACTTGTCTACAAGTAAATGCCGCATTAAAAGTTAAACTTGCTCCCCGTTATGTAACCAAAATGTACGTATAACAAAGCCCTGCTACTAACAAAGGTATTTACAAGGCTATACGAGTGGAAACACCGGTAAAAGGGTATACCGCCGTTTGCCCGAATTTTATTTACCCTAATATCATTTGCCATAATAGTCAGCAGCCATAATATTATACGACGTAATATTCATTTGCCCTACTCTTATTTGCTATATTAGTCACGTGCTACAAGCTTTGTTTCCCATAAAGTCACTTACCATAACATCATTTGTCATAATCATTGTAAGCCCTAATTATCACATGTCCTAATTATCACATGCCCTAATTATCATATGCCATAATTATCATATGTCATAACATCATTTGCCATCGCCATTGGGTATGTAACGGGCACTCCGACTCGGACATATATTTTTTTATAAACCACACAGAAGTAGGAGCCCCGCAAAGCGGGGCTCCGTCGACCAAGCCCACCATAAATGTTATGTCTAATAATCATTATAGCGTTTAAATATTATGTTCGATAATTATTATGGCACTTAAAAATATGAAAAGCAATACGTATGGCACTCGTATCTTATGGTATCTAAGTTTCGGGCAATTAACAGTATGTCATATGTCTTTTAGGGCAAACAAAACATTCGGGCAAATAAAATTCTGGAATATGATGATTATGGTATATAATCCTCGGGTAAATAATTGACAACCCGGTAAAAGCCCTAGGAAGGACATACACGATCGTATTGCATTCATACACGACAGGTGCGCAGTTTTCGTAACCGGCGTTCGTGTATGACTAGGTGTATGGACGTAAATTAAGCAAATAGAGTGTTTAAGGATTGTAGCAGGTAGCGTTGCATAGTTTCTGCATACCCCCGTGGGGAAAAGGCGTAAGTTTTTATACGTAATAAACCTTGGCTACTACGTGGAATTCATAAATCAAACTTGCTCATTACTAAAGTAACTAGAATGTAGGTAGTAGTTAGCCGAAAAAATAAACATAAAAAATATTATTATGAATTTTGCTAGAGGACATTTTATTTCTGATGCGCATATAAATTTTATAAAATAATATATGAATATATTTTTGGAATCTAAATTGGTAGTGTCACAGACTCAAGTGTGCACAAATTACGTCATGCATTCTAATTGAGTCATCTCAGAAGTCATCGAGACGACCTTTAATAATTAAATTATAAGTAAGAAGAAATAAAATAATAAGTTGCAGATATGACGCACCTCAGCCATTGTTTTATTGTAAATTCTTATAGTCTTGTGAAACATTCAAGATAATTGCTTTAAGTTTTCAAGAAAATTGTTTCAATCACCGGGGGTGACTCAGTTATAGGATTGGCAGATTGAGACTACCACATAAGAAGTAGGTAAGAAAAAAATAGTATTAAGATAATTCTTGAATCTTAATCTTGAAAGCCTTTATACTTACTTATATTCATAAATCCACACCGAGAATCGAAATCGGGAATGCTAGATGTTATTTTAGATACCTATTTACAGGTTATCCAAGCGTGGGTGCTATTTATCTCGTTCGATATAAATAAGTAGAAACCTATAAATATTTTCATTAAAGAAACAATTAAGTCATACATATTTCAGGAACAAGCGATAATAATTTAATTACCAAATATTGCCAACAATTTCGTAATATCTATATATTTGTATATGTCTATATATATAATGTCATGTAATCCGAGATAATTATATTATAACATATAAAATGACAAAGATTTGATAAATTCATGACCGATAATGAATCTTCAAGGAAGGTTGTCTAGGTACAGTAGGTTAGGTACGATCTCAAACCGCACAAGGTCCATAAGACAATGGTTGTTAAAAATAACCTCATGAGCTGTGGATGAACCTGCAACGATTAGACAATTACCTCTCACTATCTTAATTCGAATGCCAAATGTTAATTACTATGATTAACACATAATTGTCCGTCTTTATCTTAGAAACTTAGATAGTGACGACTGGAAGCATGAAAGTTATGAATTATTTTAATCTCGCAGAAAACCGACCCTAATACTAAATGTAGGATAATTTAGGAAAAACTAAAATTGTAGCAGCCTAGGGTAATTTAAGAACAGCCACATGTTAAGTACAGAAATTTCGGATCGCGGATAAATTTGGAAGAGAGTTACCGTGGCACTGACAGTAGCAACTGAAGGAACAAGGGTGAGTTTTACTCAATAAAAGTCTAACAAGCCCTCTCGCTCCCGGAGCGAGAAGTTATTGATGATATAAGAGACTAAAAAAAAAACTGGCCGAATGAGCGTCCCGTACAAATAGCTACATTCACCAAAATAATGAAATAACATTACTGAAGTTCATAAACTATGAGGGGTAGCCCCCATACGTCGACATAAGTCGCGGTCTCTTTACCAACTGCGAATAACTTAATAATCTTTTTTTTATGTTGGTACAAATTTACGGTTTTCGATTTTTTTCTTTTACTTGTTTTATAAGGCATTGCTTCTTGCCAAATTTCATGATTGTAGGTCAAAATGAATTACCATGTACATTTTGATTCCCTTGCGAGTGTAAATTTGTCTGTATCTCTTGATTTCTTTGATCTAGAAATTTGTTTTTTTTTCACAGCTGCAAAGGATTGCATGCTTAATTATAAGATATTAATTTCAACTCGATACGTCTACGCGTTCCCGAGATAACGGGTCTTTACAGACAGATGGACAGACAGACAGACAGACAGACAGACAGACAGACAGACAAACAGACAGACAAACAGACGGACAACAAAGTGATCCTATAAGGGATCCGCTTTTTTTCCTTTTGAGGTACGGAACCCTAAAAACAGAAATTTTGGATGTATCACGGGTAAACAAGCTTTTTAATAGTTAAATAGCTAATAATCTTGACATTTCAGCAATTTAACTGTGTAAAAAGCTTATTTAACTTACAACGGCCCATTCCGCTTCGGCTGCAATGCCAAAATTTACCCATTTGTATCAAAATGTTCTGCCAATATCATTATAAGTTCCAACGACTCTCTTGTCAACCGATTTCCCAAAAATTAGTATTTTGTTTTTTTTTTTATGTTTTTACACCGATTACTCAAAGACGCCTGGACCGATTTGAAAAAATCTTCTTTTGTTTGTAAGGGTTTACAAGGTTCTTCCCATTTGGTTCCACAGTCATCAGGTCAAGATCTGATGATGGGATCTAGGAGAAATCGAGGGAACTCCTTAAATATTATAGGCATACATATAGCGATTTTGGCATTTTCATCAATAATGCACTCAGAAAGTAACATTTGGTGAAGTGGAACTGGTGAAGAAGACCACAGATGGTCAATGTAACTCCTTAATATATGTCAAGGGTCTACGATATTTCGAATAGTTAAACCACTATGATGAAGCAAATGCTTATAAATACATAGAACTGGTGAAAATGGTACCATCGAACTGAGGTCAGTACCTGCCGGCTTCATCATCAGGTGATGATGAAGCCGGCAGGTAGGCACTGCACGCGCAAATATGGGCGTGGCGCGAGGAGGCGAAATGCCGGGGCGAAACAGTTCTGTCCACCGGTGCCGCGACAAATCGCGGATCGGTGGACAGAACTCCGGCAGGATCTCATGGTGACATGGAGAGGGTGACTGTCGCAACCCAGCGCTGGGCTCGCCACAATTGCGGCGGTAAGGCCCCTCTTTGAGGAGTGCCTTGAGAGGTGTCCGCCTGACGCAGGTCCTCACCGGACATGAATGTTTCGGGAGGTTCCTGTTCAGGAAAAGGCGGTAGGAAACGCCCGGGTGTCACCATTGTGTGGACCGCCCGGTGGACACGGTGAAGCACAAGGTGGAGGTCTGCCCCGCTTGGGCGGAGCACCGACCAGTCCTCGTGGAGACGATCGGCGGTGGCGACCTCTCGCGTCCTGCCTTGGTTTAGGCCATGGTACGGGGCGAGAGGGCATGGGAACCTGTCTCCTGCTGCTGCGAAGCAGTAATGCTTGCAAAGGAGGAGGCAGAACGCATGAGGGAGACACAAAGGAGATGCCCTCACGTCCCTAGCCACCGTAATAGACGCCCCGATCATCGGAAGTCGCAAGCCGATTCCCGGCCACCGTAGGCGCGGGCTTGCAGACGGCAAATAATGGGTAGCTCGCCGTCCGGTAAGGACCAGGCCCGAGTTTACGGCGAAAGGCTCAAAGAGATGTCAGCAAAAGCGACGGGGCCCGCTGAAAAAGAGTTACCGCGGCCCTGGCTCAAGCAACTGAAGCAACACGGGTGGGTTTTAGTCAGTAAAAGTCTGGCACGCCCTCCCGCTTCACCATACTCTTACAGAGAATGTACGGTATATATGGCTCCAAACTATGGTCGGTCGATGTTAGACATTGCTACGTCAGAGAATGGTATATAGTACTCCAACCCCCGACGCAACACATCTGTCATAGCGTCAATGCACGACGATAGATCGTCCGAAGAGAAGCAAGTGGGCTGCCAAGGATAGCATGCGAAGAAAGATCGCATCCCATTCCAATCTGCTGTCTGGACCGCCATAGGCGCCGGGTGCCTCTTGGGCTGGGATCGGGGGGGAGTAGACGGACACAGACTTCACGGGACAGTGGTCGGAACTATCCAAAGGTGAAGATATCGACACTAAGTATCGGTCTGGACTTGTTGTCAGTAGAAGGTCCAAGCAATTCGCTGTGTGCGAATCAATTTGACACCCTCGTTGACCCCTGGACCAGCTGGGTGAGATTTAGCGCTAGCGCGTCTCTCTTCTAGCATGATCAATGCACTGGTATAGGAAGAGCCGCTCCTGGTGTTGGGCATTAAATTCCCCCAGTAGCACTAATTGGGTGGAACGGTACCGCTACTGTGCCGCTTCAGCCGCCTCACTGGGGTACTTTGTGAGCCTGGTTGTCTCGTGATCTCCGCTGTTCGAGCGGTAGACACAGGCGTAGATAATCTTATCCAGCCCTGTGTCCACCTGAGCCCACAGCATTGAGAACCTGGTCTTCAAGGTTATGGAGACGTCGATAGCATGTATCGTTACGGACATACATGCATACACCCGCGCGTGATTTGCAATTGTGCTCCAAGGTAAACCCTGGGTAGGATAAGTACGACACGTCTGTCGGACTTCCTATCTGCGTCGCCAAAAGGAAAAACAGTGCTGGCTTTTCAGTCTCAAGGTGATGCCCCCAAGTACCTGCGGTCAGCCAGCGAAGCGCCGTCGGATCCCGCTACCATCCGCGACCAGTTTCCCAATACGCCCAAAACAGCGCCTGACGCGCCTTGTTTTGGGCGCATGCAGTGGAACAACTATCTCGACCCAACTCCTCTACTGGCTACACCGAGCATCGTACATCGAACACGGCTTGGCCGCTTGGCGGTACGTCTTTGCTCGGTGGGTGGTCGCAAGCCTTCGGCCAAAATCTACCATCAGTTAGTGTCACCTGATTAGCACCACCCGGGGACCACGTGTAGGGTAACAACAATAGGGGTAACTCTCCTACGGACGCGGGTGACTCAGCCTCTAAATTATATTGCATTCATATCAGCTGTATTGTATAAACTAGTTGTTATTTCCGCTAGTGAATTTTGCTTATAAGTCCGCGGGACGATAAGATTTGTTTAACAAAGGTATCGTTATGCCCAACCAATTGTTAGACGACTCCGAAACAAGTACATTAGCTTGATGCCTTGATCCGAATCTCAACTTTGCATAAGGACTAACCCCTTTTTTTCGCGAAGATAAATGCTCATGCATACTGCGCTACCACGGGGAGATAGCGCAGTTATGTAGTACGCCAACCCACTAAAACTCCACGGTGTCCTACTGTGCCGCTTATGGCGGGAACACGGGCACGCGTTAGCAATCATCCTCCTCTGGGAGTAACCCTGATCACCGACGCACCAGAACATATTGTACGTCTCTACCATCTCAGGGACCAAACCAGCACATGGGCGCCAGACGACCCTGGGTATGGCACCCTTGGTCCATATGTTACGGGACAGGTCATAGGCACCCCCTCGGGATCCTCTTCGCTTCACCATGTTTGGCCAAGCCTACTGAGTCCTCCCACCTCGATTATGCGGGAAAGCACCTGGGGAAGGGATAAACCTCTGGTTTCTGATTTAAAAATTTAAAATTGATTATTTTTAAACTCTACTTTTGCCTGAAAACCTGTAAAACTTTGACACTAAAGTAAAGTTTGATACGTTCTTAACCACAAATATTCAATCCAGAAATCGGTTATGAAATAAAAATATGGCTGCACCAGCAAAAATATGAAGGCTGGTTTGATAATGGCGAACGGGGATTTAAGTACTTTAGCCCTATATATTATCTGAAAGACGTTTCTTACACAAACGATAAAGCAAAAACAATAAGTCATTACAAACAATCACAATCATGTCCTTAATGCGAATGAAACTTAATGTACAATCATTTATAGAAACGTAGTCATTGAACCTTTGTTCTTACATCCGTCGACAAAGTCAAGTTTTCAAAAGGTCTTCATCAAATTTTTTTCTGATCATTGAAGGGATCAGAAAAAACTAAGTAGGAGGAAGAAAGAAGTTTATTAGGATAGTAGCAACTGGCGTTCTGTAGTTTCTGCCTAGAACTATGGTAAAAGCCACGAGTGTATATATTTTGTGTATAATATGTATTAAAGAGATCATATCATTTTTTTTGACCACAGGTAGAAGTTGGAGAAAGAAACCGGACTTAACAGAGGATCCAAATGATCCAAATATCATCCTCCGTGGTGCTTCGGGAGCCCTAAGGCCAGGGCGGATGACCTTCATACTGGGACCTTCTGGAGCCGGCAAAACCACACTACTCAAAATTTTAGCCGGCAGAAAGTAAGAAAAATATTTACTACCCCTTTTACTAACACTGAAATGAAGAAAGGTTCTGTATACATACATGTATACTCTCACACCTTTCCGCAAGGAGGTAGGCAGAAACTACAACAAGCAAAAAGTTTAATAATCCGTCAAAAACAAAATAATTAATAATATCACATTTTTGAGTAGGTAACCTAATTACCTACTCAAAAATGTGATTCTTTTGCTAATGTACTAGTAATAACTACATTTTCTTATCAATTATTTTGTTTCTGACAATCATTTTATACAAAAGTTTTTCTTTTTGTTGTTAAATGCATGTACCTAAGAACACGTACCTTTATAATAGTTATTAAGCTCCAAGCTGAGTTCAATAATCCCATTTTGCCCTTGACTTTTTGTATAATGTTATTATAAATGAAAAATTAAAACCTTTCGTTGTTCACTGATAAAAACCTAAACAACAATCACTTAATGTTATATATATTTTATTTTATTTTTTGCTTTCTGCACTTTATACAAATACACTTGTAATTTTATCTCTTCATCACCCTTGGTTGTCTCGTACTTACGTACTTAATTATACATTCTTTTGTAAAAACGTTTTTACAAAAAAAAAACAACCGACTTCCACCTTACCTATTTTTCACTTTGTAGTGTTTTCATTTGGAAGACGGTTGTAGGTTTTGTAAAAAAGTTTTTACTAAAAGTTTTTGAAAATAAAAACTAACCTGTAACGCCCAAAGTTATGTCATGCGCATAACATAAAACTGGAACATAACCGGTAAAATGAAAGTGTGCCTGGGTGAACTGTAAAGAAAGAAGAAAGAAAACAAGTTTATTTGGCACATACAGATACACACAGTGTACGTACAAATAAAAGGGAACTTAATTTTAAAATAGTTACACATAGTGTGCCCCGCGGCTACGCCAAATAGGTCCAATTCAGCAAAATGCCAGACAACTAGCAGTTGCCTGATGCTGGTTTTCAATTAAACCTTAAGTTGAAGTGTACGGATGTGAATCAGTTTTTACGGTGTTAAATATACAGGGAAATAGATATATGTTAGTGTTTTATAAACGGTATATATGTATTATAATTTGGTGTGAACCAAAAAATTTATAAATTAAGCCCGAGACACTCTCTCAGAGAGAAATTTAAGGAGATTAATGTAATGACTGTGCCTTCTCAGTATATTTATGAAAATCTTTTATATGCCCATAAAAATATAAAATTGTTTAAAAAATACAGTGATATCCATAACATAAACACTAGGAACAAACACAAATTTGTAGTACCTGCAACAAGGCTCACGAAAATAGGTGGCTCGTTTAGATGTCAATGTGTACGCTTTTATAATAAGCTTCCAAGCCACGTACAAGATCTAAGTCTTAATAAATTCAAAACATTCATTAAACGTAAGTTGTGCCAGAAAGCGTTTTATACAATTAAAGATTACGTTGAGGACAAACAGGCTTGGGATTGAGCTGCTCCAGTAAATTTTGTTTTTTTTTTTATATATTTTTTACCGTGAATTTTGTTTTTTTTTGTTTTCTTGCAATGACAAGAATATTTACTTTTTAAAGTATTATATTATTTTATTTTAATTTCTTTTCTAATTGTTGTGAATGTGAAGACTATGTGGATCATACTTTTTGTTTGTTTTTAATTTTTTATCTAAGTTAGTTTTAATCATGGTCTGGCAGTTTGAGTAGTTTGTGCGGCCTACCCGAATGTCCTTTCTTTAGTATTGTTCGTCGAATCGTTGAGCTCCTTAATTTCTGAGTTGAGCTGCACGGTTATTGACAAATGCGTGCACTGACTGGACAGGTCCACTCAATCTGGCTGGTTCTTTCCTCAAAAGACCATTTCAGACTTCAGTCTACATGGTCTTCACATGATCTAACCAAGTTTTTGTCTGGACTTTAAAAGAGACTGTGACCTCTGAGTTTGTTTCGGCCTTTCTTCTCAGAGTAGTCAGATAGGAAACGCCGACTTCATCTAGTTTTAAAAAATATGATCGACATGTAAAAGTGTTTGTACAAACCTACTTACAGAAATAAAATCATTTATCATTTATCATTTATCATTAACCATTATGCAATGAGCAGCTGAGCGAAATAGACGGATTGCAAGTAGCATTAAATATAAAAAAAAATGTTTTCTTTACACATCTGCGTACCCCTTTAGAGCGTACCGGCGTGATGTTGTGTTATGAAATGGCGTAAAAAATAGACATGCGATTGAAGCAATCCCGAGAGATTTGCCGTTGTTTATTGAAGAGTCCTGTGATATTATCTCCGAAGTTCTTTATCAGATCTTCGCCTTTAAATGGAACCAATTCGGGAACATACTCTTTCAAACCATAAAAGGATTTTTTAATTCGGTCCACAATTGACAGAGCAATCGGTGTACATACACAAAAAAACTAAACATACATTAACATAAAATAAAACAGCTTTATTTTATTCCTTGCAAAAAATTACAATGGGTACATCATAAATCTAATAATACCTTTTTCTCAAACTTGCTTGGCAATTTGAGGATTATTTTGACAACCTTCTTCGAGTTAAATCGAAATTGCTGTACTGGCCAAATACGTGCGAGCAGGGGCCGGCAAAAGTTATATGAAAATCCATATCTGTCGTGTTTAGCGGCCAAATAAATTACATAGTAAACTCATATTTGTCGTGTAATTTAAAAATTGGATCTTTAAAGATTGGATCTTTTACTCCGAAACATGGCAACCAAGGAGGTAACTTATCAAAGTTTTTGTTTAAATTTCGAATTGGCTTGCATATACAAAGCTGTTTATTGAAAAAAAAAAAACAAATGAACGCGGACAAAATTATTGTTGTTCGTTGTTTGTCACTTGATTTTGAAAAGTTTTAATTTCCGGGCATTATTTAAGAAAAGTACTATACAAGCCTTGGCCACAACTAGGCATTGATGGAGTTAGTATACGTTCGTCCAACAATGACTCTTGCTGGCCGCTGCAATAATGTACTATAAACGGGCAATTCTTGTATATAGATATGTATATATATAATCTGAATCTCGGAAACGGCTCCAACGATTCTCATGAAATTTAGTATGCAGGGGGTTTCGGGGGCGATAAATCGATTTAGCTAGGTTTCATTTTTAGAATCTCTATTTTCACTCGAGCAAAGCTCGGTCGCTCAGGTGCTATTACAATTAAATTCGCAATAATTATAAATAATAATAGTTTTTTTTTAATTCATAGTTTAAAAATTGTATTTAATAATTATTGTTTTTTTTAAATAACAATTATATGAATTATATTTATAAAAAAGTGATTAAACAATATGATAAAAATAATATTTTTATCCATTTTTTTAGCTTGTATGGATCCCTTTCACGTAAAGCCTCCTTCAAGGAATTCCACTTTTCTCTGTGTTGTGGAGTCTCTAGCCATCTACGACCCGCCGCCGCCGCTAAAAAGATTAACATATTTACATGGTAATAATAGAACACTATAATATGTCATTCAAATATAGGTACTTAAAAATATTTCTTATGCCTTAGTTAGATAGGTAGGTATCTAACTAATTAGAGATAAATTATTATTTACTAGTGAAAGTCGTGGACTCCAAAAACAACATAAAACTGCCTAGCCAATCAGGAAATTTAGCGTTTCCCAATCCCCACAATCAGGATGTGCGTTAATAAAAACTACACTAGATACTATATTTTATTACACGTGGGCGAAATTTCTCATTGTAGCTGTGGCGTAATGGAGCCGTGAGTACAATGACAAACGCTCACGCGTGTACAGGAAAAGAAAAAATCTTTTCCTGTACATTTTCGAAAAACAATTAATGCAATTTTTAAAAACATAATCATTAGGTAGTGCAAAAAATCGATCTATGTTTATTACGCTTTCTGATTGAGGAAGTAAATTATATTCTTACAACAGGTGATAAATCATAGTATCTTCCGCAATTCCGTCACTCGTCAATAACTACAGGTAAAGCAATATAAATAGTTCTATGATCGTCCAACTAAAGGGCAAGGCCTTTTTCTCATCTGAGAAAAACGTACATGAATAAAGACACTTGTTTACGCAGTTTCTAAGAATTTTAATTTACTTCAATACATTTTCCTTGAGATTGACCTAAATTTGAACCCGCGTAAAACTTTGATAACCTTATCGGTCATGTTTTAAAATAACTTTAATGTCACACAATTCTGGGGGGTGACCATGAGCTCTTAGAGTAAGGTTATTTTGAGATTGCGTAAGTGACAGATGTATACAAGTCATATACATCTGTCCCTTACACACACTCGAAATAACCTTACTCTAAGAGCTTATGGTCACCCCCCAGGTATGTACTATTCTTGTACATCAGGATTGCATATGGCCTATATAGGTAGATTTGTCAATTCAGTGAAAGTTGGTATCATACGAGATACAAGCATTTTTATTGTTCTAAAAATTATCATAAGACTTTTTATATGTTTCTATTTTTAAGTTAAAGTCTACATTAAAACGTAAAACAAGTTTTATCGCAAATACGTACTTTAAATTTTATACCGAGATAATAACTATTTGATACCTTTATATACAAACACATTTGAATAGCTAATAGCTTTTGGTGCTAACAGTCAGTCTATGAATGTAAACAAACATTCCCCATTATTGATTGCATTGTTATGGCAATTTAGTATCGGACTCTTACATTAGATTACATTTACGTCTACATTTAATTCACGAGCAATACTCTTTACACTTTGATTTTGTTTCCAAAGGACGAATATTTCCAATTTTAAAAAGTTGCTCAATCGAGACATAATTTTATTGTTAAGTCAAGTTTAAGTCGTTATTCGAACAACACAAGCAGATGAGATATTATACTATGATGCGAAGCGACAAAAATATAAGCTTACCCTCAATCTTCTTCAATATCTACTTTATAATATAACCAACACGGCCGATATGAATGATGTGATGGATGATTCATAAACATATCGACACAGATAATATAATACTAGCATACAGATGCCTCATCCCATACAAAGAAACCGTGTCAACGTAACTAGCGGTTTTCGTCTGATTAAGCTGATTATTTTTTTAAGTACTTCGATCGCATTCGGTCCCGTTCCATGGCTATAGATGGTGTTAGCAGCGACTTGCAAGTAAAAGGGTTTTCTCGGTTCGTGACCATTTTTTTTCTTTAAGTACGGGACGATTTATTTTACAGTATTTTTGCACGTTTTTACAGTTTCATTGTAGCAAAATGTGTTACAATACAAATAAAAAAAAATCGAGGGCCATATCTGAGAAAATTAAAAACGCGCCATCTATTGGAATCAATTATAAGTAATCCGTTCAAATAATCTTTGAAATGTGAATTAAGAAGAGTTCAGTATTTCATAATTGTATGCAGAGTTGATTAAAAAATAACATAAAACTTTTATGATCAATTCTAGAAAATATTAATTTTACACACAATTCAATAATAAATCGGTACATATCGCGCCATCTAGTGACATTTATTTGAACCAAATTTTCTTTGTAAGTGCGGGACCCCGTGATATCGATGAATTTCATAACAATGGTAAGTAATAGATTAGCGCAGCGGTATAACAGACTTGACTCATGAGTTATAGGGTCCGAGTTAAATTCTGTTGTGAGTTTTAAGAAATTTGTAAAAATGTATAATATTTGTGGAACAGGTTTAAAAATATCAATAGGTAAGATGCGACGATTAACCAAGCGGTCTCTTGCATGAGCGCTGTCAGTTATTTTTTATTTCTAGTTATATCTTAGCAGTTTCATTGATGTCACAGCGATAGCGCGTACGCGGCACACTTATGCTTCGTAGTATATCCTCCTCTCCATAGATGTCGCTTTTTATACATTTCTAGAGGGTGAGGTTTCTCTGGAGCTGTATGTTCCTATGTCCTATAGTCTGATAAAGCTTTAATGCACCCGTAGGTAATGAACCTGAGATCCGACTTCAAATTCTGCTTAATAAACACACAAAATAAAAAGACATTCACCCTCAGAAGGCCTACAATGGAAATACCCTTGCTCAAGGAGCTCCTAGTAGAGCCGAAGAGGCCTTGTACTTATTATGGCACAATGCCATGTCAGCTACTGGGAAACTTTTATGCAAGTTACGTGTAAGTGTTAAGTGTATTTTTTCCCTACCGTGTACAAACAAAAATAGGGATCTAGCTTTTTACCATGGTTTTATTAGCATCTTAGGAAATTTAAACATACACCAAGATTTTCAGCTGTCTGCAGTTTGTGCAAACCACAAATAATAAAGACTATTGGTTACAGAAAGACAGGCGTATCAGGATGTCTATACGGTGCAGGTCGGAGTTCAGTGCTAGTGGCGCAGGATACCACACTAATCGACACCCTGACTGCTGGAGAGACCCTCAGGTTCGCTGCCAGTCTCAAGCTACCGAATATCTCTTATAGAGAACGTAGCAATGCAGTAAGTACCACAACAATTATTCTTTGTAACGCTTTGGTCTCTTGGTCGGCAAACACAACAATGCGGTATACGGTGCCGGTTCGCATTCGCAGATCAGTTATTATTGAGCTAAGAGTCCCTACGACCTATTTAGTCCTAAAAACCTACCTAACCTATTTAGTTTTAAAAATATTTAAAAACAACCGAAAAGATTCAATGCTATCAGAATACTTAATAAGATAAAATAATTTAACGAATAATATTTCGAGGAGCTCGTGGCTAAATAATAACAGCCGCACGGGTCAATCTTCAAGGTTAAGCAACGCTTGACGAGGTCGGTCCGTGGATGGGTGACCATTTCATCATACCGAGTTTCCTCCGTGCCTCGGAAAGCACGTTAAGCCGTTGGTCCCGGCTGTCATTTGAACATCTTTGACAGTCGTTACGGGTAGTCAGAAGCTTGAGATCTGACACCAGTCTTGCCAAGGGGTACCGTGTTACCCAGTTACTGGGTTGTGGAGGTCAGGTAGGCAGTCGCTCCACGTAAAATACCAGTGCTCAGCTAAATCCGGTAAGACTGGAAGCCGACCCCAATACAGTTGGGATAAGGCTAGGCAGATTGATTGAATTTAACGAATAATATTTAACTATAATTTCTTATTTAATTAGGATGTCGTATGACGTAACTCTGTGCCCATTTTGGACCCGCTACTGAGCAAACGGAGGAACGTGTATCTTCCCCCATTTTGTACCCCATCCAAATAAACTACGCTTAAACGTCTATCCTACTATTACAGATCAGTACAGTCACAAAGCAGCTCGGCATCCATGATGTCCTCAACACCAGAGCAGGTCGCCTATCAGGAGGTGAACGAAAGAGGCTCATCATCGCATGCGAACTCCTCACGGACCCCAATATCATGTTACTAGACGAACCCACAAGGTAATCCTGCACAATGTACAAAATAATTGAAATACTTAGCACTTGTCGCAATCTTCAATTAATGATAAATACTAATTTGAATGTCAGACGTGTATTTTAGTAATTGCTAAACCAGATCAGATCGACTATTAGAAAAGAAACGTTGCATGATTTCTGCAATTTTTGAAACAAAACGTATTTAACTACCTGGTTGACACTATACCTAAGAACATCACTGGTGATCCAATTGCTCTTTTAATTTCTCCCCCTCGTAGCACAATTCGTAGACCTGCTACGAGTTTCGTAGCAGCCAGAAGCTTCCCATGCTTTCTAGAATTTTCGTCGCGATCTTTACTTGATCTTTCTCTCCCTCGTAGCACTATTCGTAAACCTTCTACGAATACTTTTGAACTACAATATTATCGTAGCAGCATTCATGATCGTTTTATCTCCTTGAATCTTCCTCTCCTTCGTAGCACCAATCGTAGACCAGCTACGAGAATTTTGACTTACGATTACCATATCGGATCTATGTGATATTATTTTAAAATCTTGGTCCTTGATAAGTTTTAGTAACTTCAGTTACCAATATTATCCTTCCAGCGGATTAGACGCAGTCTCATCGCTGTCTGTGGCTCGAGCTCTTCACAACGTGGCCCGCAGTGGAAGGACTATAGCGTGTGTTCTTCATCAGCCTTCATCACAGCTATTCAACACCGCCGATGACGTCATCGTGCTGGCTGACGGCAGGACGTTATACGCGGGTGCCATAGCAGATGTTCCCGCTGCACTTTCCAGGGCCGGGTTTACATGCCCACAGTATTATAATATAGCTGATTATTGTAAGTGCTGATATTTTAATCATTATCGTTGATACATAATTACAAAAACAAAAAAAATGATTCTCCTAATTTTTTTGTTATCACGGTAATAACTTAAGATTGAAATTTGTCTCCGATAACGATGCTTGCGTTATTTATAAATTCTTGTAGACAATCGCTGTTGTTGACAAAAATGCTTTTATCATTACAATTCGTGATGATGAAAATAATATCACTGTCTTACAACAAGATATAACAAGCTAAATTATTATCTTTTGCGTTGAAGGCCATATGTCCCGGACATAATAACCTAGTTTTAGGACCTTCGATTATGAATGAAGTTCACTCATGTGTAGGTATAAATTACGAGAGGGGGTTCCGGGAACTTATGAGAGGTCACCGGACCCCTCTTAGTGCTGATGGTGATCACTGGGGTGGTTTTAGTGAGGTAAAAATCCCACATTCCCTGGTCCTTTTCCCCAAAATTCCAGGCGCCTTTTGAAGATTTCCCCGAATTAACAAAAAACGGCAAAAAGATCGCGTTTGTTGTATAGGAGCCCCACTAAAATATTCATTTTATTTTTTGTTATAGCGGCAACAGAAATACATCATCTGTGAAAATTTCAACTATCTCGCTTTCACGGTTCTTTAGTTACAGCCTGGTGACAGACAGACAGACGGACCGCGGAGTCTTAGTAATAGGGTCTCATTTTTACCCTTTGGGTACGGAACCCTAAAAAGAGGTATACATTTTGAAGTAGAACAGCAGCCTAAGTAGTCGTAGTATAAGTAGTCAATACATACCTCAAAAGGAAGCTTTACGTAAAATCAAACGAGCTTGGCAAAGAAAGTTTCGCAATTTCGCGAGGTTCTATATTGGGCCCTAATCTGTTCCCGTGCAACAAACATTGTTATCGCTTTTCAAGGCTAATTAACGACTTGCCGGAAATAACTTTATTAGCAACATGAATGTCGACATAATTTGTAATATCGCCGCCCCCGGGGAATAAAATGATAACTGCCATTACCATAGTTTAATTGTTATGCCATATTTGAAACCTACGGAGCCTAATACATCTACACAATTTTTTTTGTGATTTTTCTCCTCTAATCCACAAAGTTATAAGATAATACAATAATATTCACTATATTTCCCCAGAACAAATGCGTACTAGAAAAAAAAGATAATATAATGATAGTGAAACAGTTTATTTACAAATATTTGACAATAACTTTTGCAATAATATTCTCGGAAAAACAAATCGGCGAAATAATGACGAACGCTATTATCATTTTGTTCTCGTAAAAATATGGCTAGGCGCGGCGACCAACATGTCCTTAGTAAAATGGTACGATTAATACGGTGCAACGAAATATATTGCCATTCTTTTCTGTCATACGAGTAAGGGGACGATAGAAAGTAATAGCACAATAAGTTGATGCGTTAGGATCTCGGCACGTGGCAATGTTTGTTTACGTAATTTAGTGCATTCTAAATTGTCCTTGCGTGCATACAGCTTTATTTTATTTTGGTGATAATCGTGTTAATACTTTTATTAATTTAGTGTTTCATTAAAGTGGAAACTTGTTAAGACTATTATTGTAAGTGAAGTGTGTATAATAACTAAAATGAATCAAAGGAATTCTCGTTTAAACTTTATTATGAGTATGGTCTCCGAAACAGCTGACGACCCGAATAATACTAATCATGGTAAGTCCCTTGTAATGTCATTGTTTTAGTTGTATTCTTTTAGGGATTAACTAGTTAGTGTCTTTCGGACAACTTATTATTTATAGTAATGGAATCTATAAAAATATAATAATATTTCCACAACAATCACACAAAGTCGTCTAGTCCCGAGCTAAGCAGAGCTTGTGTTATGGGTACTAGACAACTGATAAACACATACATAGATACATACATATATTTAGATAAATACATACATAGATACTATAGATAAATCACACCCAGACACAGAACAAATGATCGTGCTCATCACACAATCATTTGTCCTGGGTGGGAATCGAACCCACGACCTACGGCATTGCAGTCAGGGCCACTAACCACTAGTCCAACAGGCCAGTCGTCATAAC
Source organism: Orthosia gracilis (assembly GCA_947562075.1). Taxonomy (NCBI): domain Eukaryota; kingdom Metazoa; phylum Arthropoda; class Insecta; order Lepidoptera; family Noctuidae; genus Orthosia; species Orthosia gracilis. The sequence continues at coordinate 36,293,420 of OX387266.1, forward strand.
TTTATGTTATAAAATTTCACATACTTGAGCAAAAAAAAATCTCGTTTCGTTAGCCATATTATACTTTAGAATCTTATTTGATAGTAACAAGTCCAAGCCCGATTCCACAAAAACGCAAATTTGCGTTCACTGGCATTTACTCATAAGGACACGATATGTCAAGTTTCTTTTTTGATTCGTATTGCATTACTGACTACTTAAATGTTTTTAGATCAACTACCAAATGAAACCGTGGATCAAGAAAAAAGTACGAAACATCATGAATATAGTTTAAGAGGTAAGTGTCCAATGATCGTTTTTTTAAATCAACTTTGTTTCCGTATCCGTTTACGAGAGCAAACAGTGCATACAATACAGTTACTGTTACGTTGATTAATCAAAAACATAAATGAGCAGAGACTTCGTATAGTTTTGATTTCATAGTTTATTTTAATTCTCTCTGTTCTGATCTGCAGAATCAGCAAAGAGAACTTATTGTGAAGAAAACGATATGGAAGTAAATGAAGACTTCTCTCCAGACACATCCGAATATGTGCCAAGCCCAGAACGATTGGCAAACCTACGACAGTTGTCGCAAAGTTCGTCAAGTTTTGGAGGAGACTCAGATTATTTAATAACAGCTTCTCAGAATATTTCAAGAACGCCGTCGACCGTCTCAAACGTTTCTTATATTCTAAATGCTGTAGATTTCATAGCATCACCTTCAATAGTGTTTGAAAATCGTCAATTGTCAGACACAAATAACGATGATGACACTACTTGCTGTCGATTAACACCATCGGCTTCAAGACTTAAAACCGAATTAATTAATACAAAAAATAGAATATTAACAACAAGACGCTGCTTAAACTATTCTGTCATACCTAAGGAAGACAATGTGCAATGTGCTTCTTCCAATTTAGCAAGAATTGTCAATCAAGAGGATGACCTGCAGAAAGTGTTTAAAATGCCTACTGGCAGTGAACTTACTGTAAATAAGCAAAATCTGGTTTCTGCAATACACACCTTTGACTTGGACGAAACTTTAAAACCAGATAACTTTTCCGATGGTAAATTAGCTGACTGTACCTTAGTTGGTTACCAAAATGTGACATCCAGTTCAAACGATTTAGATTTATCACATGTGTCTCAGTCAGAAGTAGACAATAACCATTTTGGAATGAACTATACGGAATATAATGAAGATGATCACCAAACAAATAACATGGCTGGTTCTGAGCAAATGCCAGTACCAACTGAAGGTGTTGTTGCAAATACAGATCGAGTAGATCAAATATCATGTTCTATTCATTCAACAACAAATATAAATAACGTGAAAACACTGACCAGAAAACGGATTCGAAATGACAGTGAAAGACAAGACCAGAAAAGTAAAAAGTTGAAGAATTCAGGAAAACCTTACATAGGATGCAGATCTAAGAAACAGTTTGAGAAAAAAGCTTTGAAGGCTGTTTGTAAGTGCACAAAGAAATGTGGAGATAAGTTCACTCAAGAGCAAAGAGAGGCTATAATGCAGCAATACTATGAACTTGCAGACCATGAGCGACAGTGGCAATACATCGTTAAACACACAATAGCTGAAGACGTAAAAAGAGTAACTGTAGTTCGAAAAAACAATCGTACTCAGTCTATTAAATATTATTTTAATTTAGACGAGGAGAAAGTACAAGTATGTAAAACATTTTTCATCAATACTTTAAGTGTATCACATCAAACAGTATATACAGCGTTGGAGAAATTTAAATCAGATGAAAGCTTTATTGATAACAGAGGCCACCATGATAATAGACCACGTAAGATGTCAATTCAAACAGAACAAAATATCATGCAGCATATTAAATTGTTTCCTACAATGGAGTCCCATTACACACGGAAAGATTCGAGCAGACTATATCTCTCAGAACTTCTTAATATTTCTAAAATGTATCGATTGTACCAAACTTGGTTTCAAATGGGAAACTACGACTGCCCAATGGCTTCTAAACGCCAATATGAGACTATCTTCAACACTAAGTTCAATTTTTCATTTTTCAAACCAAAAAAAGACCAATGTGCTACTTGCACCCTTTACCGACAAGCCGATCCCGTTCGACAAGAAACGTTGCTAGAGAAATATGACCAACACCAAAAGAAGAAAGATCGAGTACGTCAAATAAAAAAAGAAGAAAAAGAATCTGTTGATCCACATACAACTATAGCCATCTTTGATTTAGAAAAAGTATTAAACATTCCACAATCGCAGGTAGGAATATTTCACTATAAGAGGAAATATCCTGTATATAATTTTACTGTCTTTGATAGTACTCGACTTAAAGGTTATTGCTATGTTTGGCACTATGCAATCGCAAAAAGAGGAGCAATAGAAATTGGAAGCTGTTTATGGCAATTTCTTTTAAGTGAAGCGGAAAGAGGAATAAAAAATATTTCTTTTTACTCTGACGGTTGTGGAGGCCAGAATAAAAATAGATTCATATTTGCTTTTTATATTTTTGCCGCTCAGAAACTTAAAATCAATATTACTCACCGATTTTTTGAAACTGGCCATGGTCAAAGCGAAGGTGACTCCATGCACTCTAATATTGAACGTGAATTAAAAAATAAAGTTGTATACACTCCAGAACAGATATACGCAATTATAATGAATGCAAAAGTTCATGGTGAGAAGTACAGTGTGAAAGAAATGTCGCAAAATGAGTTCATAGATATAAAAGAATTGATTAAAAACAAGAACTGGGTCAAAGATGAAGAAGGACAGAAAATATCATGGTCCAAAATAATGGAAGTAAGCGTTTTGCATTCACAGCCAACAATTTTACGATTTAAATATGATTTTGATGCCAATTATTCTCAACTAAGTGTCGAACCGCATCCGAAAATCATGCAAAGAAACAAGCGAAACTCCCGGCGAACAACAAACAATACTTTAGTCCCTCTTACTGAGCCTCAATTGAAACTAGCTTACGACAAACCTCTACCACTAAGCAAGGCTTTACACGGCGACCTGATGAGTCTATGTAGGACAGAAGCAATTCCGACGTACTACCATGGCTTTTACGATGCACTCACTTGTATCGATGGTTCTGAAGACCATGTACATGATGATTACGATGATGATCAGGAAGACTGATTTTTATTAATGTTTACTATGTTTATTTTTAATATAGTAATAGTTGATTACTTTAATATTGTTTTATTTTATACCCCAGAATAAAAGTTCATGGTTCTATTACCGAATAATGCATGTCCAATATTAACGAGAATAAAATTGTAATGGATTACGTTTGCCGTATATTTGGCCTACACTATTCGTTGAATATTATTGTAATGCACTATAGCAATACTTACAGTCTTTTAAAAGTAACGAGAATAAAATGATAAGTGTATATTAGTCAATTAAGACAGCAGTCAAATGCTACTAACTTTTAAAATTTTAAATATCTTCAGTTTGGATAACCTAATTAAAACTATGTTGAAACATTATAAAAGGTAAAAAAATTAGCTACCACTGAGCCTTTTTTTGATCTCTCTACGTCTATTGCTTGGCAAGTTATAGTCAAAAATCGGTTTTTTATTTTTCCTGAAAAGTTGTGTTTTTGCAGTTATCATTTTATTCTCCGGGGACGGCGATATAAGCTTTAAGATCTAGGTTCGAATGATTATTATGGGTGTTCCGCAAGGCTTCATTTTGAGCCCCTGTTTGTCTGGCCCACATTAAAAGTAAAATACCTTTCATTCAGCAGTTTTTATTGATGATTTCAGTGTTAGAGATAGCAAGCAACGAACACGCTGGTGATATGAATCTTTTAGAGAAAGAAGCCAACAGCTATGCTCACGAGATGAGTAAGATCGTCAAGAATGAAATCTGCAACGGAAAGGCAATAGGTAACTTGTGATTCTAATATATCTGTCATTATCTGTCCATCCTAAGGTGACCATGGAAAGATCGCCTATAGATAAAATTGTTTGTATTTATATTTATTTATTTGTTGTAACTAATCGATAGCCCGAAGTCTATTCCAAAAAGATAAACTGGTCCTATATATAGGCCAAGCGAGCGAATTCGCGGGAACAAGCAATAAATTATTACAATATCAGTAGGATTTTTTTATTTATTTACTTAAGCAACGGTATGACAATATCGACGACGAACACACGATGATATTGGCAATTAGCAATACCTAAGCGACAGTTAACGCTTAAGTTTCTTGTAACAAATAAAGGTTCTCCTTGCAGCTGCTTTCAATGGTTCTTTGTTTTATTGCAGAGTTATCACCAGAATCAGTAGCTCTGCTGAACCCCAGCCCCAGTCCTTCCAAGGGTTATTCCGCCAGTACCTGTCAACAGTTGAATGCGCTGCTGTGGAGATGCTGCATAGGAGTAGTCAGAGATGTATACTTGACTCAGGTTAGTAGGCACTAATGTTCAGTTTTTTTATTTGTCTTAGCAAGAACAAACCATCGCCAGGGTTGTGCCCTTGAATGAGCATACATACCACAGCAAATATAGATAGTTTCACAATGGATTTCTAAACCCTACCCAATTCCTCGGCCGTTGAGTATGTCTAGATGCCATTCCATAAAGTACACGAGAAGTACATTCCATAAATCCCAAGAAGTAGAATTAAGATCAGGTAAGCCTATCGTGGCAGTTCCACTACTGCCTTGCTTTTTTTATGATACGAGAGGTAGTCTGTCATAGCACTCGACCATTATTACACCAGCCTAGGTTGTAACTGTACCACTGCAATCACGACGCTCAAAGCCAATTGGCGATTTTAGACTTAGTTATATCCAATATAAGTCCAGCAGCCTTATTGCGTAATGAATTCGGCTAGGCAAAGGGCAAAGAGTATGAAAAATCGACCAATCACATAGACGGCAATCCACACCGTGTCTTTCATCTAGCTTGTCATTAGTCGATTTTTCATACACTTGCCCTGTGCCTTGCTAAACAAACTCGGTGCAGTATTTCCAGAGATTAATTTCTACAAACAAACTTACAAACTTTAGCTCTTTTTTAACCATCATTATCAACAGCCTTTTAATGTTTCCACTGCTGACCTCCTCATCCTCTCATAGAGGAAACGGACTATAATCCACCACGCGGGCCCAATGCTGAAACAATCAGCCACACACACACACACACACACAAACACACATCACCCACACATGGGTGACACATGTCACATGTCTTCGAATTTTTAGTTCCAGAAAATGCCACTTTCCTCACGATGTTTTCCTTCACCATTTTGAGAGTAGTAGTGATGAAATAAATTACACAAAGAAATGCGCCTGCTCGGCTTCGAACCCACGACCTATAACTCGTAAGTCGGGACCGTAACCACTGCGCCACCACTGCTTCAACTGCTTCCTCTTTATAATATCAGTATAGATTTGATAAATATTTGCAGATCCGGCTGGTCTCTCACTTCGTGGTAGCGTTACTATTGGGCGCGCTATACAACGGCGCAGGCGCAGAGGCGGGGCGGATGATGTCAAATACTGGATGCCTGTTCTTCTTCATACTATTCCTCTTCTTCTCGAATGCCATGCCTACTATACATACATGTAAGTATCGATTAAACTAGTAGATGTAGGCGCTAATAGATCGCCTCTATGATCTAGTGGTCAAATCTTTGACTACCTATGTCCACAAACTACCGTAGCAACAAATTATGTTTTTTTTTTGGGTTGTGAAATCATCCAATGACTTCTCCTGCTCTGGGTGAAGTGGAATGGCATGTCAGACTTTTACTGACTAAAACTCACTCATGTTTCTTCAGTTGCTTGAGCCAGAGCCGCGGTAACTCCTTTCAAACTTATCCGCGGACCAGACAGGCATCGGCCCTAGCGGACCCCGTAATTTTTTGGCCGTAGCAACACGGCGTTGCTACGGTAAGCTGGCGTTTGGATTAGAACAAACGTCTAATGCTGCTGTTACTAAGAGTTTTGTAATTAAAAACAAAATAACACTACAATCACTATGCATCTAAGCCACGACCAGACCAATTATCGGGCTGATTTTCGTACTTGTAATAAATACGATTATTTGAAAACGCGGCCTTATTTTGCAGTCCCTGTGGAAGCAAAAGTAGTCCTACATGAACACCTCAACAAGTGGTATTCGTTACCAGCCTACTGTGCCTCCAAAATCATTGTGGACTTACCCATACAGGTACGTTGAACTTTTTTTTCCAATACTTACCTAAGTACATAACTATCTATGCCCATTTTCATTAACAATGGGCAACGACTAATGAATGCCTAAATAAAAACCCTTCAATAGGGTAACCCAATGTTGTGTTTGGATAGTGATATTACCCTTGCCACACCTTTGTTACCAACGGTTGGGTTTCCTCGGAAATAAAGAGTCAATATCTTCTTCACTATGTACATATGTCTAAAGAGCAAAAAAAGCTGAAATGCATGTAGGGCACTTCACAAGTTAGTGCTCTTGAGTAAATTCCTAGTACCTAATCTAGGAACCCGAAAACTGCCTAAATAAGTCAGTAGCGTTATGTAAATTTGCTTGTTTCAGATATTATGTGCGACAGTATTCTTGTTCCCTGCTTGGTACTTGACTTCTCAACCGTTGGACATGAACCGCATGGGATTGGCGTGGCTCACATGTGCACTAGTCACCATATTGGCTCAAACATTTGGATTTGTTGTGGGTGCATCTTGTGGAATGAAGGTAAGCAAAACAGCATATAAACACATGGCATTATCTATTACAATAGGTAAGAATGGGAGTGCTCGCTAAACATAGACAACCCTCATCATAGCACTGATCGTACTGTTTTAGCAGTAGTAAACATAAACACGCTAGTGGGTCTAAAGCCAGGGGTCTTAATGGCTTCAGCTGAAGTTTGGCGATAACTTCGTTTTATGGAATCTTACACTCGTTTTCGCTTCACGACTAATCCAGGATATAAGCGATCCATAACCACTAAACCCGTGATTTTTTTTCAGCTGGGACTGTTCGTGATTCCAGCGGCAAACATTCCAATGCTGATGTTCTCCGAATTCTTCATACCTTACCGAGAAATGCCTGTGTACCTTCGACCATTCGCCACTATTTCATACTTCCGATACGCGTTCGACGCTTTTCTGGAAACCGTGTATGGTCTTGGTCGAGGAAGACTACCCTGCTATGAAGTTTTCTGCATGTTTAGGGATCCTAGCAAACATCTAGAATTTTTGGGCGTCTCTAGAAACCTGAGTGCTGACTTTTTTGCCCTGATCATATGGATAGTCTTATTGCAAATTTCTCTGGTGATTGTTTTACTACTAAGGGTATATAAGGCTTGTAGATAGGTCGTTCAACTGTGTGTGTATAGGCTACTCTTGATGGGCCATTTTGAGATCAAACTAAGAATAGATACTGTTTCTTAGTTCCGCAATATTTATTTGGACGTTATCCGCGTAGCAAGACTGGAATAAGAACATGGACGGATTTATAGGCAATTGGTCTACTTTGACTCTCTATGCAAATTATATGAGTCGCAAAAATACCTATGTACCTATGTACTTACGAAGAATTCCGTATATTGATTGTGATATGAGTGGTATAGGGGTGCACCAATTAAATGTCAATTTTTATTTACAAATATAATTATTATGTATTCAAATAAGTTTCTATGTCAGTTCAATTCCGACATGATTTTGTGTACCTCTACTATACAATTGTGAGATTATAAGTATAGGTACGATTTAGGTGTGGTACTAAATAAATTTCAATTTTGGTTGGTGGTAGATACCTAATAAATGAGTATAACAGTAGTAACAGGTTATTCCGGGTTCCGCCCACCCGGAATACTTCTTGAGTAGCAAGGTACGTCACAATGTTTTGTAAGTAGGTAATAATTTAAAATACCCTTTTACGACATGAAATTATTTTATTCCATCAAATTCTTATAATTGATATTTGTATATAATGTACAACATTTAATTGTGATGATTAATTTGAATTCAGTCAATAATGCGAACTGTTACAACAATAGTTTAAATTGCAAATAAGCCTCGTCACTTAAATTAGAGTGTCCAGCATATTTTAGCAATTCCGACATCACTTCTTGAGAAAGCACAACTGGGTCGAAATAAAGAATATTGAATAATTTTATTTCTTGCCAAAATATTCTGTACGACATCTAAATTCAAATGCAAATTTTGACTGAATGTTAATTTTATATAACCAACTAAAATATACAAGGAAAGGAATCGCTCGAATTTGTGCGAATGAACTTTGCCCTCATTCTCGTATCATTATCACAATGTCGTATGTTAGCACTGGGCCCGTTCCAAGCAAAATGACAATAAACAATGAATTTACTAAAATTTAAGATACATTATTGAAGCTACCATTGTCTTTTTTAATAAAAATGTTGACGCTATGAAAAGCTCTCTTTATCTTAGCAATGTATGAAGCATATTTATATTATGATTATAATAATTATTGTTACAACAAACATTCAGTACAATTTAAGGATAATTTAATATTGACATTATAACTCTACATTACGATACAAAAATACTGTTCGGACTAGACATTTAAGACTATCACGAGATACAAACATTGTTACTTTGGTAATGACTAAACGACCATTTTATGAAAATCATTAAAAAAAACGTTTTCACGCTAGAAAAATAACGTCTCTACAAATGTTCAGGAAGTTTTATACGTTGTTTGTAATTAAATATAGCACCACGGAAATTTTTATACAATGGTCGTAGTCAAATTAAAGTACACGTCAGAAGAAAAGAGCGGGACAGAAACCATAGAATTTCTTGGCCATTGTACGTGGCCATTGTAAGCAAGAATAGATAGTTCAACTCATCTGTGCGCGCGGCGCCATGTGTGCGTACGCTTGTAATTATTTATTATGCATTTGTGTGGCAGTGGCGTGGCAGTCGTCGTCCGAGCAAACGATCACCACATTCTTACCCACACATATCACTGCGCGCAATGATGAGTTGAACTATCAGTAGTTAGTTTAACTACTTTAACTTTCTGACCGACCGACTTTATGACATTGCAAAGAGTCGGTCAAATGGAATAGTTAAGCTGTACATCTTAGACCAAAAACGCACTGGCAGGTGGCTTGCTTAGCAAGTCGAATAGTGCTCAATGCAGCTGGATAGGAACATTTAAGTAAGTTGATTCTACTTCGCTACTCGTCAGGCGACTCGCTAGGGTCTAGGCGCTAAGCAAACCGCCTGCCAGTGCATTTTCGACCAAAATAATTTCATCACATGCCTGCATGTGTAAATAAAACCAAAACCATACAAAGTGTATGTTGTAAAGTTTAAAACATTCTAAAGAATTTGATAAAAAATAATTGGTAAATAACGATACAGATAAATCGCTCTCGCTACGCTTATCGTCTGACGTGCGCTTTACAGCTACCTATGTGAAATAGCTGTTATGTACTTTTATGGTGAAAATGAAATTAGGACACATTTCTAAACGACACAAAAGCTGAGTAACACTTGGTTACAGCGTGCGCTTGCGCATATTATTACTATTAACACATACAATATCCTTCTTGATAAGAACTGTAGTTGTTTCCGATATAATTATGTATGTAGGTATGGAAACAAATTACTATTAAAATAACCAGATTGGATTAGAAACAAAGAGAGATTTCGAAATATATAACCAAGAAGTATTTACGAAAACAACTAGGAACCAAGTGTCTTAAAAAATAGATAACTTTTTCATACAAAAGCTGTATTATCAAAAAAAATAATGTGCGTCAGTTTCAAAAACGCTTCGACTCAATCACAGCCTTTTTGGATCTAAGCGATAAAACTTATTATACGTAGCATCTAAGGTGATTGTGATGATTATTTTCAATATACTTTTTTATTTTTATACATCATGTTTTATTTGTTTGTCCTGTACTACAATATGGAGCACCAGTGTTTATATTATTGTGTTTTGATCATTGTTATCTATTTTGCACATAAAATGAATATATGGTCGGAATCAAAGATGTGAACGGTTAAATAGTCTTTAAATTTGGAACACAATAGTTTTTTTAAAAACAATTTTATTTCTTTACGATCTATTTTATTCATTGCTATGAAGCGACTTCGTCAATTTAAATAGTAAATTAAATCAGATAGGTAAATGACATTAACTTAATACTTCGTTTTTGTGTTACACGTACAGACTAGGGGTCAAATAAATATTTAATTCCTAAATCAATATATTCAAGAAAATCACAAAAAAAAAACATTTTAAAGGAAAAATAACGATTCTTTATCATTGTATGTATGTACACAATATACATTTAATATACCTATAATAGGTAATCAATTAACTATCAATGCTGGAATGATTAAAACGTTATCTATATCCATTGAGTATATCATCCTCAAATAAGTTTGCAATATTAAACTTTATAACTCTTTGGTGCAATTAATTTCTTAAATTGTCTGGTAACTTTAATCAAAGTAAGAAAAAAATATTTCTATTGAAAAACCGGCTCTTGATCACATAAACTATGAAATAAGTCCATGTCTTTATTTATGAATATTAGTACCCACGTTTACGTCGTTCACAAAAGCCAAGACTACTTTGGCGCATTTGGAAAGCTACTACTTTCAACACGTAACACTTCCTAGTGCTAGATAATTTGTTCATGCTGTCTCCCGTGGCAATACTATGAAGGTATCTCTGTTAGCTTTGTCAAATTACTAAAACAAAAAGGCATTATATTATTATTTTTTAAAAGCATTGCCATTCAGCAAAAACATTTATTTTTATTTTACTGTACATATAAGCAGTACTTAAATAGAACTCACCTGCAATATTCTTGAGGCAAATTGGATGTTCTATACCACAACAATATACTTAATGCAATACTCCATGTCCGTAGAGGTCCAAATATAAGACACATAGTTCCATATTCCAGCCAAAAGAAGTATGCCAATAGCATCTGTATTGACAGTAAAAAGACAAATGGCAAATTTTTGATCACCCTCCTTACTCCTCTTAGGTTGTGCCTATACAGACGATAATCTAAGCAGTGGGCCAATACAAGTACTAAGGGTATTTGTACAAACATTAGTTGTACACTTCCATACATGTAAGTAAATGCTTCTGGCAGAAATGAACCCTTTATCAGTATACCCCAAGCAAAAATGGCTCCCACATATCCATCTATTAGTTCTCCAACAGCCCATGGCCCAATTGGTAGGTAAGCCGCGTATAATACAAGCGGATAAAATATTCGATCAATTTTACTTAATAGCCAAAGTCGTCTTAACATATGTCTTCCATATCTTCTTCGGTATCTTGGTGGCCATTTGAATAATCTTAAAATGACTAGTGGTAAAACACTAACCATCAAAAGAGTTCCAAATATTGCCTGAAACTGTTAAAATGACATGTCATTTTAGTCCTGTAAATATCAATAGAATAAAGATCATGCAGAAAAAAATAATTCATACAATGCTTACCACCGCACCGGCATCCAACATCAGCAAAATTCTGGGTGATATTTCAAAATGCATCTGGCTTCTATCTAATGTGAATGGGTGTTCCACAAGAGCCTCTCTTCCTATCTCATCTTTGGCTTTTACATATAAATTGTGAACACCTTTCTTAAACAAATGAGGTAGCCATTTACAAACGTAAAGAGGTCCTTTAGTGTGCTTGCATTCCATCCAACTTATTTTATCAAAGGATATTTCCACTATGGTGATTTTTACATCACTAAATACAAGCATTCTTATGTGACTTGATTCAGGTATCAATGGTAGAGGTTCTCTCCCAGGCATGATATACCTGGCATGCTTGGGATTGGTGACAAGCACAAGAGGCCAAGCATTATGTTTTTGGTCAACAAATGTGAAATGCCCATGGTCTATAGCTGCCAATCTGTACATTCTGTTGTCTTTCCAGTCTCCTAACTCAAGCTCTAAGTAGCCTTTTTTCTGTTTGGTGTACATTCTTGGCACCATACCACCCATGGAATGTAAGTGCCCACAAAAATAAACCTGTGATCCATGACTGCTTCCAATAAGTTGGCGCAAGTCTATTCTTTCGCCCTCATGCTTTAGGGACAATATACATGAGGTAGGATAGTGTCCGAACCAAATAATATGATCAGCCTTACTCTCTGCCTCTGCTTTGAGCTTCTGTAAAACAAGTTGTTCTGCTGGATCTAGGATACCAATAAAATTGAATGGCCTTCTTAGTCCAGGATCTGGGCATGCATCAATACCCAAAAATGCAACTTTAAGACCATTTGATTCCAAGAAATGTAAATAAGATTTAGCATGTTTCTTTCCTTGTACTGAATAATTTCTGTAGTAATTCTCTTGAGAATTTATTGTTCCAATATTAAAATTATCTGTAGAAAATTAATTTTGTACACTTAAGATTGCTTAGATTATGCTATTATTGTATATCAAAATAAAGGAAACAAAAGCTATTGTATTTAAAGTTTTATCAATGCACATCCCAAAATTAAAAACACCCACAGATAGTTATCACCCTGAGATAACAAATAATCCATATTAATGATTACTGAGATTAATTTAAATAGAGAGGACAATTTAATTAAATATTTTATGAGTCATAATGCCATTGCTTTGTCTTCTCTGTCATACATTTTGATTAAATAAACAATGCAAATAGAGTTCAATATTGTGATGTTTCAGTGTATTTCAATTGATAAAATGGCATCATAATTAGATAAAAAGAAATAGTAAAAAGGAATTATGTATTTAGCTAAGTTGATGAGGTTATCAGGAACCCAGTACTAACTGTTTATCAAAATTTGGTAACTTCACTTTTTTTCTGTGTCAATGTTTTATTCTAAACCAGATTTTTGTGCACTGTTCCCTAGTCACAAAAAAAAACTAAAAAATAAAATATTCATTCAAATGAGTTATAATATTTTTTACATAGGAGAGGACCAGTGGCTAGTTAAAAAAATATCACAAGTATGGAAAGGATAGTGAGCAAAAATGGAAAAATATACCCAACCTTGCTTAGTACATATGCAGTACTAAAATGAACCACAACTCTTTCTAGTGCAGCGGACAAAAGAGTAATGAATTTTTACATTCACTTACCATGATTTCCTCTTATGTCTAACCAGACAGTAGTGTCAGTCACTCCTGACTCTTGTATAATATTGTGATAGTACACCCACTCTGTCTTCACTTGAGAACTACCTAAGTTATCTTTGGCTTTAGCATCAGTCAGGTCACCCGTAGCCAAAACTACAGCAGGTTTTATATTCTTTACTGTGTTGTCACAAAATTGTTGAAACTGTGATATTCTTCCAGGATCTCGAAAAATACTGATATGTATATCTGAAATCTAGGAAGGATAGATTAATAAATATAAAACAATACAAGATAGTGAAAACAATACAAAAATAAATGATAGTAATAAAGCGACGCATATTTGTGTTATTTATCATAACAATAGTGTAGTCTTTATTACCAGCTGTCTTTGTCTCTAAACTACGTCACAATCAGTATACAAGCAAGAAAGTTGGCACAATGAAAACACTACACAACATACCTGTAAAAACCAAATTAACTTCTCAGTAGTATCGGTAATTTTACCGTATTTTTCACCTAAATACTTTGTATAGTTAATTCCTTCGTATTCATTTTCAATATAAAAATTATGATCCGTAGCAATACTATTTAAAAAATTGGCCATAAAGATTGACATCAACAATAGCACACACAAACACCATACAGTACTTTTTGAAGGAATCATTTCTAAACTTAGAATACTATAATTTTTAGTCAGGAAACTTAAAAGAATTTAACGCACGAAATGTCTAATCAGGAAAAATATCTTCAACATTATAGTATGTTCAACAGTCAACAAGAAAGTTCGTTTTGACACATATTTTCTTTTTCCCGTTTTGACAGTTTGTCTATCACCACTGGTACGTTCAGTTATTACCTATGATCACTGTCGACGACGCATAGAACGTACTTTGGTGGTTGCCCATCGACCAATCAACCGGATCAGCCCCGATGCGCCGTCCAACAAACTGAGCGAGCGTTATATCTGAACGCACCTACGATATGACAACAGACAACCATGATGACATATATAAATGTCAAAACCGGACGGTACGAAACAGAATATATAGGATTACGAAAGCCTCAGGTAAAGAACGAAAACATCGTAGACATTGTATCTATGACATTGTACAATATACTGACGTGACGTACTATAAAGGACTCGCCAAACTTCTGGGTCGCCCTGAAGTTGGCTGTCCGATGCGCAAGGCACGAAACGGTCCTGTTTTTGTATGAGATTTATTACTGCGCAGCAATTGTAGCCAACTTCAGGACGGCCAAGAAGTTTGGCGAGAACTCCGTGGGCGAGAACTATATCAAATCATCTGCGAATTTCTCCCACTAGAGCCATAAAGTATATAAATCAGTTCATGGTTATAGAGCATCCTTGTAATTCACTTAAAGTTTTCCAAATAAAATAAATATAGTCTTTGATTTGGCATCATCAATTTATAATTTTTTTTATTTTATTTTTTTATCGTCGATAGGCTCGTGCTTGACCACTATCTCACCTGATGGTAAACGATGATGTGGTCGACGTTGAAGCACGCTTGCCTAGAAGTAACTCATGTTACTCTTGACTTAAAGACCCCTAGATTGTAGCTATCGGGAAACACAGACTCCGGCAGGGAATTCTACTCCTTAGCTGTACGCATAATAAAAGTGTCCCCAAAACGTTTTGTGTACCGATGACGCATCGCCGTGCGTCTGGTTGTCCGATGATGGTCATGCAATTCCATCGCATAGGTACTCCCCGAAATGTAACCGATAAAAAACCGACAAGCTGGCAATTCGGCGACGATTTTCAAGGCTTTGGAGCTTTGATTTGACCAGTACCTCATTGCCGATAAGTCTCTTGGCCCGCTTTTCGATCGATTCTAGTGTATCAAGGTGGTATTTGGCAGAACCGTCCCAGAGGTGAGAACAGTACTCCATGCACGATCGAACTTGCGCCTGATACAAGTTGAGCAGCTGTTCCGACGTGAAGTACTTTCTCACCTTCGCAAGGATCCCCAACTTTTTGGAAGCCAGCTGAGCCTTTGCCTCAATGTAAGGCCCAAAATTGAGAGTCGATTTCAACGTAATGCCAAGAAGCTCAAGATGGTCCGTTATTGGCACGGTTACATAACGGAAAGTTGGAGCCGGGTGAAATTGGCTCTTTTTAGTGGAAAAAAGACACGCCTGGGTTTTAACAGCATTAAACTTGACCAGATTGGCATCACCCCATTCGAAGACAGCCTGCAAGGACAAGTTCAAGCGCTCCACCATGGCCTCACGGAGAGACCGAATCTGTGGCCCGATAGCCCGTGCGTTGAACAAGTATATCTCAGCAACAGTGCTGTCGTCTGCATACCCAAAGGTTATGTTGATGCCCTCTTTATTTCCAAATTATGTTTCGTCAAGCTGTAATGTATATCAATATTTCCAAATCACGATGCGATGGGCGTTTTTTATTTCTAAAATGTTAACTTCGTTGTACATCCACCCACTCCATTTCAACATACCTTCACGTGGACCAAGACCGTTTCACTGAATTCACCCCATTTAGGGAATATTATAGGTGTCATTGGGGTCAAAACTTCAAATAGAAGTTAATACAAACGAGGAATTACCTCGCCTAGTTTACAAAAAATATTTTTTTATAAACTATATCCGTTCCACTGCAGTAAATAAATATTTCCAACGATAAAATTATTAGAAATCGATTTTAAACCAAAAGCTATGTATTGACAGCAAAAGTAAAATATTAAGTATCGATAGTATCATCCCATCATCCCGTCTGAACATCACTCTGAACGCATAGTTGCCATAGACTAAGAAGGATAAAATAATAATGTGCAAAACACGGCCAAATGTCAATGCCAATTATCATACATTACATCCTCATGTTTCTCAAACTTACTTTGTCAACTTGTCAACCTAAGCCATTCTTAAGCCGAAAAATAAGTCTGTATAAAATTACCAAGTCGGAGAGAAAAACTTTGGAGTTCGCTCTCCTTGCTCTTGCATTTAAAATTCTCTAAAGTTTTT
This sequence comes from Orthosia gracilis, assembly GCA_947562075.1. Taxonomy (NCBI): domain Eukaryota; kingdom Metazoa; phylum Arthropoda; class Insecta; order Lepidoptera; family Noctuidae; genus Orthosia; species Orthosia gracilis. The sequence goes on from OX387266.1 coordinate 36,309,514, forward strand.
CAGCGGATCGGGGCAGGCACATTTGGTTTTGCCACCCTGGGCCCCGGACGATTTTAGTCCGTCACTGCGTACATTGGATACACAAAGGCTTTTCAATTTTTCCGGTAATTACGGCATTTAACCGAATAATAATAAGATTATGACCTTTTTTCATAATATATATTGTGATTATTTAAATATGGCTACTCAGGATTGAACCGGCGGGAAACATACATTTTTAAAGACTGATTTCTTTCTTAGAATAAAATTGTCGATGGTTTGGTTATAAAAAGAGAATGTAAATGTTATTCAAACTTACGTACATTAAAATCAACAACTTTATTTAGTAGGTACCTAACTATTAACGTTTGTGTCAGATTAATTTATTAAGAAAAATGAAACCATTACTAGGCACATAGAGGTTCCTAATTGAATTTTCATCCCGTAGGTCGTCTACCTAGTTGTTAGTATTTTAAGTAATTTAACTAATCATTACTTGCGTAATACCTTAATACCAGCCTGTTATTGTCCCACTGCAGGTTAAAAGCCTCTTTTCATATTGAGAAGGCACGAGCATATAACACCACGCTTTCTCAAGACGGCTTGTCGATTTCAGACTTATAAATTAAAATTTATAATATTAACTTTAGGTCGGTTTCCTCACAATATTTTCCTTCAGCAATGTCAACGACAAACTTCGAAAGTAATTCATTTGAAAAAGTCGTATTTTTACTTGCTCGGATTCGAACCCACTCAACGCTCGAGAGGTGAGGTCTAAGCCACTAGACCACTCTTAGCCAGACTGCGCTCAATACCTGGGATAATGAGATACCACATTATGTATCCTTCATTTAATATTTCAAAAAGCTTGTTCAAGTATACAGTCCTTATAGCTGCATCTAGATACCTAGGTACTTACCTAAGATAGGGTATCGATTTTTAGTTATGTAGATACCTAGTTTATCAGATCTTAATAGGCGACTACCAAATTAAAACTTAATTTATGAATATTTGTGTCTCCGTGGATTAAGGCATACGTACTAGATCTAGGCACCTATTTACTTACTTTTAAACTATCAAGTACCTCATAAGTATGTATCTAATTTTAATAAGTAGGTATAAAAGTAAGAATTAGGTATTGTATAAAAATTAGCAGTGTGGGCGCACTAGAGCCCTAGTTGTCGACTTAACTGTAAGCTAAACAAAAGATTAGAGGTGCTCATAGGCAGGTCGCCGGGGCCGCGGCCTCAAAGTGTTTGGAAATTCTATTTATTTTAATGGGCAGAGGTTGACCGCGCGCATTCCGGCCGCACTGTGACGCCGCCGAGTCGCGTCGCACACCGTACCCACACGGAGGCTCCAGCCTACAGCGGGCCTCGGCCGGTACCCGCGCGCCACTATCTTGCCGCATTCCACCGATCCGAAGTCGCGGCGCGCCCCGCGCGTGCCTTCGCCGCCGACCCACGCGCCCGCTTTGCTTCACTCAGTCGTACTAGCGCGCCCATGGACTTAGTGCGCCTCGACGTCAGCCGTCACGCCATTCAGCTTACAAGATCGCGCAACTTATAGTGAAGTGAAGTGCCAATGGATGCGGTTTACCAAGGATTATAGTGTCTTTACGTGCAGCTGCATTGGATTTGTCTATTCATGGTGAGTGAGGTGGACCCAGACGGCGCCACGGACAGCCGCAATGGATGCGCGCGCTTTCACGATGCGGCCACTTTCATTTCATACGCATAGCTCGAATTCCGCGCGCCCGCGCCGACCGCGCCGCGGCCGCTGACCCTGCGCTCGCGCGCCCTTCCTCGACACCACCACCGCAGCAATACCAGCCATGCTCAATGCGGCGAATGGTCACTGCAGACTGATAAACATTCATGTTCATGTTAAACTGCGATCATAGGAGGCTGTTCAAAAACCGTGCAGGAAGTGGGCTATCAAACTAATTTGAGTTACAAAACTATTGGCGTGTTTAGTGGTGTAGAAACATTTTAGTATTTGAATCTACATTACATACCTACCTATGTATTTTGAAATTACAGCGAATTAACATTATCTGGCTGTAATATTCATCTCGTCATAACATCACATCAACCTAATAACTAAGTAGGTGCAAAGTCTTCACTTCAATTGGATTTCAACAAAAATCTAAGACAACCAGTCAGATCTACAAGGCATGCATCGTGAATCAGCTTCAGTTGCCTATCTAAGTTTGAAACACTACACCTAGCTTTTTAAAAAGAACTAAAAGAAGCACAATATAAGTAGCATGTTTTGTAGCTAGGATGAACCTGCACAACTAGTCAGAAAACCAAACGGGATTTGTATAGCTCATCACGTCACGCTCTACTTATAAACAAACATCCTGCCTGACTCACTTAACAAGGACCAATTTAATATTTCTCTACCGACATCTATTTAATAATTTATTCATAGAGGTCAGGTAGCTAAGAAACGTAGTTAAGATCACTAACGAATATGTATGAAATGTAGGTAATCATTACTTTGATATCATTTCTGAGATATCCGAAAATTTCGAAACGGTATTATAGATTGATTCTAATGAAACAGAAATTCAAGAAGTCGCGGTTTTATCAGGTTTATAGCGGCTTAACTAGAAACTTAAGGACCCTAGACCAGTTAATCCTTACGTAGGTACGTCATTAGCCGACTATTGAAAACAAAATATCTTGTGATCGTGTGTTAGCGTAGTCCCTAAGTTATAAGATTTAGAGGAAGACCAATCGAAGGATTCAACATTGGAGTTAAGCTCGCCTTTTACATGTAGGTACTTTATTATCACATTGTATTGAATATTGTTTTGGGTATACAATAAAGAATTAAGAAGGATGGATATAACAGATGACATGGCTCAAAAGGAGCTGAAGGTAACGAGTTAAGGGCTTTCACCAATTCTGACCAAACATATTTTAGTATTGGATTCAGAAGAACACCCACATGATAATATTCTGAAATCTAGCCATTAAGTACAATACAACTATTTTTTTAATGTCCCTCGGCTATAACCGCATTTCCAAATAGAAACGAATGGTAATTTCCATATCCATCAATTATTAGATTTATCGTGTAGGTAATAATTTGAATTCAGAACTAAGTACTTTATTGTTGTTTTGTTATGATTTCCGTGTGATATAGAGCTGTAAAAATAGCAGCTTTCCTCCCATTTTTAAAAAAAATTACATTATGTTAAAAGAGTATTAACAACTCTGTATAATTCCAAGTTGATTGAGAGCGTCAGGTCTGCACCATGTGCAAAGGGCAACTGATAGAAAAATAGAAATCCGCGACTGACGAAACACGAAGTTTTCCCGAGGGACATAAAGAAAACTGTGAAGAGTACAAACATTCGCAGATATGAATATCTAGCTATACTTTTTGGGTCAATTTTAAACCAGATCTACCTTCAAGCTTCAAGCTAAGGGATTTAAGGGCAGTTGGCATCGATGCGTTCTGAATTTTGACGACGTACCCACTTAAAAATCGCGTTCTATTGCTATACATCGATATAAGCATGCTATAAGAGTGTATGGCAAGGCAACCTCGTTGCTTCGTTACTATAACCGTCACGATCTAAGTGGCGAAGAGAAGACAAAAATCATATCCAATAACAGTTTTATTGCAAGTTACAGCGTATATTTGCTTCAAGTTATCTCTCTACGGTATATAATAATTATGTACCGCAAAGAGATAACACGGAAGAAACAAAGTACATATTATGCACTTTGTTTTTTTTCCGTGTCTAATCTACCTAATTCCAAAAGCATCTCATACATTAGTTAACTACCAATGTTGAATATACATAGTTGTAATACTAAGTGGTCAGACTCATCACTGCAGTGATTGATAAAGCCGATGAATCATTAGCTCGTAATAAACGACTAACATAGCGACCGCATTCCGTTGATAGCAGAACGAGTAGGTAAATAAAAGTACATTTAACCAATGACAAAGCGTACTTAAAATTTTATGGCTTGTTTGGTCGGCTTTAGACCGAACACATAGTGTACTTACATGAAATCACACACAGTTCCAAACAATGGGGAGATTCAAATCACGATTTGGAGATGCTGCACTGGTATTTATGCTGAGAAAATAAAAGGTAGCTAGATTTGACTAACGTAAACTAACATGACCTATTTGTAGAAACTTGAGCCAGCTACTTGAGGATGAAACGCGATAGCGTCATTCACAACAAGCTACCTATTATGTCACTGCACACCAGCCAAACACTGACCTCTCATCATAAATTAGGTACGTAAAGACGATTTAATCGCTAATTTAATCCCTTTCTTACAATCATTGATAGGTCTAATCGAACGATCTGTAGACTCTGTAGTTATAGCTGTATAACCCGTGTGCTATATAAAGCCACACACCTCTAAACGAATGTGCCTACCTGCATTTATTTGTAAACATCCCCATTGTATCCATTGTATCTACAACACAACCTGATGCAAAGGTGCATTTAGAATTGTAAATAAAGCATTCAGTTTCAATATAGGCACTTTTGGTGACCGTGATCGTTATACAAATTCTTAGGTATGTTATATGTATTGATTATGTAAGATGATCAGTGGCGTAGCATGCCTTGGCGGGGCCCTGTATAAAAATTTGGATGGGGGCCCTTATGAACGGTAAAGATTTCTCACAAAAGAAAAAAAAAATGCAAAAAATTAAAAAAAAATATATATCCTCGTAATTATCTATCTGTCACTTTTTCCAAAAATTTTACAAACAATTCAAATTAAATATAGACTCTGCTTGCCTTTTTTTGTCAAACTGATACCTATATTAAATCATTTATAGCTGATGATGACTATAGTTTTTTTAAAGTTTCTGCCTCTATGGACAACAGTAAAAGGTCAGATAGGCGAAAAAAAAATTTGGGAAGTTTTTATTAATTTTTGCTTACGCACGTCGGGGGCCCCCGTGGCCCGGGGGCCCTGTATAATTGATACGGCAGATACGGCGGTAGCTACGCCCCTGAAGATGATTAAACAATTCTGGATAGAAACAACAGTTAAAGCAGAATACCAATACCAATACCAATACAGAATACCTGAAACAATAACTGACTATTCTATACTCTATCGCACCTCCTAGTTGGATTGTAGCAGTAGCCAGTTAAAACACCTTTACGGTTTAAGGTAAATTGAATCTTACAAATAATGATTCCTTCGTGGATCAGATTTTCGTGCAAAACGTGTATGTTGGGGGTTGCCGAAATAAAACTACTTTTCCGGATATTACTTAAGTAGACAGGTCTCTAACAGTAATTTAGTCTGTGCGATTACAATCAAGTTTCATTTTCTGGCTTCGAAAAAGGTCATGTATCATACAAAAACTGGACCTAACGAGTGAATTCTCAAAATCCACACAGGACGCCCTTCACGCAAGCACAATTAACTACAAAGTTAAAACTGTACACCCAACTCTGTTCGAATATTAACCACTTAACCACCAGGTCATTCTAGTTACGGATGTACTCATTGAACCATGAACTCTAATACGTCAATCCACGATCCTAAATGGTCAACTGGCCTACTGTCCTACTAAAGTACTAATTCGTTCGTAAGTTCTAGGGTTTGCCTTCATATTAGCAGATTAAACACTTAATTTAGTGTGGAAAAGTGTAGTCAACTAGTCTTAGAGCCTCTGAATCCAAAAGCGAAATATGACTGAAGATGATGAAGTTGGAAAGCTTGGAAACTTAATTCAAGGTAGGTAATGAAGGAATCTGCAACTCTGCTTAGCGTTGTGGACTACGAGAAAGCCTTCCATTCGATCGAGACTTGCTGGACTGTACTGCAGTCTCTCCAACGCGCAACAGTGCCAAACGGTACATCAAAGTGTTGAAGTGTTTGCACAAAAACGCCAATATGTCAATTCGACTTCAGGATCAGACTTCAGAACCTATCCTTCTTCAACGAGGTGTGAGACAGGGAGACATCATATCTCTGGAAGTCTCTGACGTGTGTGTTGTCAGTGATTGCCTATGGCTCTGAGACGTTGGCGCTCACAATGGGCTTCATCAGAAAGCTTACAGTCACCTAAAGTCACCCTCTCGGGCTATGCTCGGCGTTTCCTTGCGTGATACAATCAGAAATACAGAGATCCGCAAGAGACCATGGTTACCGACACAGCCCGAAGAATTACCAAAATTAAGTGGCAGTCCGTTCTGCTAGCAATGTGCCCTACCCGTGCACATTACTAGCAGAACGGATGGCCAATGGGGCAGAAAAGTTCTGGAGTGGCGACCGCAAACCGGAAGACGTTGCGTTGGAAGGCCTCCCACCAGGTCGACCGATGACCTGGTGAAGGTTTGGGACCACGGGACCGGTCAATGTGGCGACGCTTGGGGGAGGCCTATATCCAGCAATGGACGCCTTTCGGCTGATATGATGAATGAAGGAATGAGCATTTTCGCTAAATTTGATGAAAATGTCTTAAAAGTCATTTCGATCAACTGTCTCAAGAACAGTCTCAAGATATCTAGGTACACTTGCGCAGCCTATATTCCAAGGTTCAAACTTTTCTAGGTGACGTTTAGGAGCTTTTATATTTATACGAATTCAGTGCACTCACTAGTTATGAGAATGATAATCCAGCCTTTGGTTTAAATTTTACCCATATGTGGAGTGTGAATATGGTGTATTACAGATGTTATATAATTTTCTAAGCACTATAGTGCGCGGCATGTAAGTGGTACAAAAATTTACTATCGTTTTATTGAAATTAAACGATTTAAACCGACTTTTCTACTTTTTACGGCATAGCGTATAAAAAGAAGAAAAGTCGGTTTAAATCGTATAATTTCAATAAAACTTTAGTACATTTTTGTTCTACTTACGTGCCGTGCATTTAACAGTGAGGGCATTTTAATGCGCAGCCTAAATCACTAATGTTAGAAGTTTGAAATTTGTAAAGAATATTGATTTTATACTGTAGGATTGTCATTTAAGAAAATTATATGTTTTATAAATTCATCTACTAAAGTGGTAAATAGGGGATGAAAGTTTGTATGTTCATTTTATTTACTCTGCTCAGACGTCTGGGGTCTCAGTTAAGTTTACCACAACTGACCAGGAGACCAGAATCCTGAAGTAAAAAAACCAGGGCTGGAATGACTCTCAAACTATCAGGAGTACAGAAACATAAAGAAAAGATGTACATAATATATTATCCTTGATGGAACCATGTGTGGTAAAAGACTCTGGAACATCATGAAATTCCGAATCATGAAGAAATAGATCGAAAATCAGTCTATATTAACCCGAGCGAAGCCGGGGCGGGCAGCAAGTTACATATATAGGATGAGTTTTTTAGTGGGCGTGGATGGTCAAAACCGAAACTATGAGGAATATCGAAAAAATCTCAAAGGAATCACGAAGCCTATTTTGAAGAAGTCAATTTAAACAGGGTCGTCAATATGATTGACTTCAGTAATTTTCTAATCGATAGGTGATGCAAAAAATCTGTAAAGTTAAAAAGACACTACGAAGGGAGCTTAGAGATTTTATACAGAATCAAAGCGATATTAGGTGCTTATAAATTAGGTCCCTTAATTCTAGTAAGTAAGGAAAAACCTTAAGACAAATTAAATTTCACCGACAGCCAAGCGTGCTGTAGAAACCAATTAGTTAGATTACCTCGTCACCTAAAATATTTTTGATATTTTCTATATAGATTGATTTAGTTTGTTGTTTTAGCAACTTTTAATATAAACACTGCCACTTTAATTCGATTATCTTCAAGGTAAATAAAATGAATCACCATAAATTAAAATAAAAAAAACTGCTGGTGCTATTTTAAATAAATAAGTACCTACTTTTGGATTAGAACCGCAGTCGGAACTACATAGAGATGATAGATTGACCTGTTCGAGTCCATCCATAACGTCCTTACAAATTTTTGAGTGTCAAAATTGGTGGCGAGATGTCGAAAAGTGGAGGCAACGACGGCTTTAGGTATGCGAGGACGCAAGATGCGGCTGGCGTAGGGGGAGGGGCGCTCGGCATCTGAAGGTCGTCCGCATTCCTCGCGTCGCCGTCCGCTGCTACCGCGCTTACGTAGCGCCCCCCCACCCCCCCGGGCCCGCGCGCCGCCCGCCGCCCGTAGCCGCCTGCGCCGACCGGTCTGCCCCCGCCCCTCTGCGCCTGACCGCCATCACAAACTATCGCGCATTTACTAAAACAAAAAACATGTTCTTATGGCTATCAAGAGCTGAAGAGCCGCAGAGGTACCGGATGGGATGAAATTTATTCGCGTCTAGTTTTTTACGTGATCTCGTGGTTCTACATTCCTATGTTTTATAATACGTAGGTACCTACGTAGGCTCCTATCGTGAACGAACCACTGACATGGCGTGGATTTGGTTCGTTCATAATCGTCGAGACTGTCTAGGACTTACTATCATTTTAATACTACCTACGCTACAAAGTTTCTTCTATTTTATGTCAGCACTGAGGACATACAAATACCCTGAACATTAACTGAGTAGAGGGACCTAATACTAAAATTTTGTTGAAGATTGAAGAGGAGGAATTCATGGTCGATCACAAGTTCATTACAATCCAACTTTTAGGAGAAAGGAAACCTTAGATGTCGTCTGTCGACCCATAATAAGTCGTTCCCCGCTGAGCAATATAGGAATGACTTAGGATTTGATTTTAGGACACTGCTAGACCGCAATAATTGAGATGTCCATTTGTATTCCATCTTCATCAATGATGATCTTCTTGCCATTGTCCAATGTTACTTGGGGTCAGCGCAACATGATAATATTTTTTCTTCTTTCATCAAAATGTTTAAATGTAATATTTTTTCTTAAGCACTCTCCATCCATACAAGCAATAAAGCATTCAATGAAATCTACTAACTGTCTTTTTAATAACGAATCGGATTCATCAATGGTTTACAAATTTAAAATTGTTTTAGTCGACGTCTTTTTTCCAATTTCTAATTTATACCTAAGCTATGTGACAAAAATATTTGTAATTCATAATAATAAAAAACAATAAGATCTACATAAAAGAACACGTGCGTTTGTGTTCAATTTTTCAAAAATATAATTCACTATTAAACGCAACAATGTGCGCCACAAAAACAGCAGGTAGCAAAAAGAAGATCGTGTACGAAAAAAAGTAATGGAATGCACAGCTGGCGTTGATCCGACATTCCTACCACGTTCAGGCTCCGGTGAATAGGAAAGTACACCCAAAAGGACTAGCTTAGCCCGTAGGTAGGACATTTCTGTACTCTATAACAGTAAATATACGTATTTAAATATCATATTTTTTTAAGTAGGTACTTACCTATCTACAACATTCTCTGTATTTGTTAAACAAAACAAATACCAGGTGAGCAACAAATTTATTCAAAAAATATTTGCTTTATGATTCTAAATTAGGTATGATATTTATCGTCTTACGTCGTGTATTTGTAGTTTTTGGTGAATGTTCTACTATGACGCACAAAAAATTCGTGAGGATGTAAACACATTGGAATCCGGCCGCACGAAGACGCACGCCAGAACAAAGCTACCTAATACGTATATTGAATAAGAACTAATTAAACATGAAGATAGTGATAATAAGCTTTTATAAGAGTGGCCACTAAAGTAATATAGATTATAGGACACAAAATTATAGGATCGCCTACCTATTACACCGGAGTGCGGAATTTAAATGTTTATGATCACAAGCTCTCTCTTCTTTGCCGCAAATTAATGGCTATCTACTGGCTTTATGGAAGGAAGTATGATTAGGCGTCTCCCAAAAATAAATAGCCTTAGGTAGGAACATCACCTATAGTTGCCGGATGTGGTTTCGATGAATGATTAAAGTATTCGAACATATCGAGTTCTCATCCGTTGCCTACTTCTATACTAATAAAATGGTATGGTGGATTTGAGTATGTACTCAGATCTCGTAAAACAACGGTTAATATATTATTGTGCTTATAGATAGATTTTAAACTGCGGGGTGCTTCAAACAAAAACCTTTGAATGCTTGTCGGCAGTAATCGAGAGACACTTTAACATGATATTTAAAACAGAAAGGATCTCGTATAAAAAAAACGCCTTTAGTCAGATTTTTACAGTAGACCCAAAAACAATACACCATTCTAGCTCCTTCAGATTTTTACAGTAAACCTCAAAAGCAATATATTATCTACCATTCTAGCTCCATCCACGCTCCAATAGAGTGAGTGAGAGTTATGGTTGCTATAATAGCTAATGTGGATGTTCGTTGTTCCAGTGCGAGTAACAGTGATCTCGAGATGCGACATGCGTGCTCTGTGTTCGGTTCGCGGGCCGTTGGGCGGCGACACGCGCGCTCTTGGCGCGGGCGCGCGGTTCCTCTCACTGCGCATGCCCGGACAGCCCCAACCACTGCACTTCGTCGTCGAAGCCAAAGCAAGGGTCAAAGAATTGAAGTCTTTGGCCAATGCTCACGCGCAACTACAAGGCATGACCGACACAGAACTCTTCGGATTAGCAATTTTGCAAAGTAAGTGTCCCTACCTAAACATTTGTACCATAAGTATTACACACTCGTAAGTCGTACTTGACTAAGTTCTAAACATTTGCATTGTGATTTCACAAACCAAGTTATTATGTATTCATGGCGTCACACATTCCACCTCGTAAGCATTCAATCTAACTATACAAACAAACGCTGTTGGGTAATCAATGTTCTATATTGGTACAGGCATCACAATGTCACATTATAGAGACTATATGCATCTACTCTCCAACGAGAAACAGAGTATTGACCAAACAACAATTATCTTTATGCCGAGTATCACGAGTTTTGAAGGAAAAGAAAATATTACTAAGCCCATTAACAATTCTATATTGTCTTTTCAGATGGAGAATACTTGTTTGTTGACTTAGAAAGCAAACTATCTAAATATGCGCCAAAGAGTTGGAGATCATCCCACACCCATGTAAGTCCAAAACCATTATTTTATACTCAAATCTCTATTATTCTATCATAACATGCTATCTAGGATCTAGCTAATTCAGAGATTGATATCACTTATTTGTTTCAGGGCTTGGACGCTAACGGGAAGCCGCTCCTTGAATTGCACCTGGTCGTTCAGTTCCACGTGGAGAGTCCACTGCTCCTGCACGACGAAATCGGTCGCCATCTTTACTTCCTACAGCTGCGCCAGAACGTGCGCACGCGGGACACCCTGCCCGCCGAAGTGATATTACTGCTCACCGGATTAGCATTACAAGCTGAGTACGGCGATGCAGACTCCTTCGAAGACAGAGACTACTTCAAAGTAGATGACTACGCACCCTTGTCCCTCACCGGCGATTGGGTAGCAGCGGCCATGCGCGCTTGCCATCGAGAACATCGTGGTCTCACAAAAGCTGACGCTGAATCCAGGTTTATTCGAGAAGTTTGTCTCCTCCCTGATACGATAAACTCACATAGATACCGCCTAAAACAATCTAAATCAGAACCCGAACCTGGAACAGTGTGGCTTCTTGTAACAGCTAAGGGCATAAAGATTCTGCCTGATAATGGATTACTTTCAAACTTCATATGGAGCGCTATCGGCAAACTAAGCTTTGATAGAAAGAAATTTGAGATTAGAACCGAGGAGGGCAAAATGACATTGTTTTCATCAAGTGAAGAAAAATGTAAATATCTTTTCGCTCTTTGTAGAGAAACACATCAGTTCTCAATGAAAATCGCGCCTAAATTCAATGAAATCTTGAGAATGGAAGAAGAGGAGCGTAAAATTTGCTTCGGTTACTCGAAGTCATTAAACAATCAAAATAAAAGTGAACAAAGAATATCAGTGATTTCTTCTACGAGTTCGAATACCACATCAGGCATTGTGAGCGACAGAGTTCAATCTGAAGATGAATTAGAAATTATGATAGATTCTCCCCCTGCACCGTCTACGGAAAGTTTGGCTTTCGCTCATTTGCTAGACAGCACAAATTCTTACTTCATACGCCAAATGCCACAAGATAATCAGCCACTAACTAAAACATCGTCATTACAACTACAAAAATCTAAAATCCGAGTGAAGAAGACCAAGGAAGACTGTGACAATGTTAATAGAAACGAAATTACACAACCAGAACAACACTCGTTAAACCAATTGGATGAAACGACCTCTTTACCTGATCAAAGTATTAGCGAAACCTTGACAGACAGTCCAAGATCTAATAAATTAAAGTGCACCGGATCACAGTGTTCCTCATCTTGCAGTACAGTGATAATGGCTAGAGCGGGTCTTAGTACTCTTAGTAGGACATCTAACACGAGCAGTTTAGAGTTAGGATACAGTCATACTGCTCAGAACTCAATGATGAGTGACAACAGTACAGTTGGCATAGATGTAGAATATACTCAAGATACAGCTTCCGCTTTGTACGACGGTTTAGGTCAACCAGTTACTGTAGCGGCATCAAGTGAAACCAGCGGAGTCTACACCATGAGCAGTTCTGAACTTACTGCACGATCTAAAATGGACACCTTATCCGAAGCCAGTAGAACAGATTACGATGGCTCGCATTACGACAGCTATAAACCAACGAAAGAAAATGATCTTGCTGATTTCGATAGCGTTTCTTCAATCTTGAAAAATAAGTCAGAAAGAACTAGTCATGCAACAGGGACATTAAGATTACAGTCATCTCAACCTAGCTCGGATTGTGTCGATGGAGCTGCAAAGTTTCAGAGCCAAGAACAACATAATAAAGAAAACTTATTTAGAGAAAGAACAAATTCCAACGTTAGTGCAATCTCGTTTCACGGTGACGGCAGCGATCCAACAGATAACAAACATAATTTACTGACTGCGAGTGAATTAAGTGACCTCATTGTGGGAAGAGGCGTGTATCCTAAGAGCCAGTCTGTAAGTGACACTTTGGATTCAGTGTCGGATTACGTGAGGCTGCCTCTTCCGTTTTCTGGTGATAGTTACCTTCAGGGTCACGAAGACACTGCTCCTTCAGATGATCACTATCCGAATAACTCTTTCTTCGACCGACCGCCAACTCCTCCAACTAGAATTGATAGTCGTAAATTGCTCAATTTGTCTCTACCAAATATTTTTGATATAAGCGGCGATACACCTATCAGGCCTTCATTTCCTGATAAGCCGCCACCTCCCTACGAATACAATCATCAAACTGTTTCATCTTATGCATCACCTCCTGCTAAGGCGCCACCAGCTTATCCTGGCCCAGCGAAGACAGCCAGGACATTGAAACAGTTAAACGATAACAAAGAAGAAGTGGCAGCCAGAGTGGTAACATCAAAGCCCATGATAACCATCCTGAAAGCAGAAGCCGGCGAAGTTAACGCATCTAGTGAAAGAACATTTGCTAGTCCCATGGTGTTGGAGCACAAATTCCAAAAGTTTAAACGACAACAAGCTTCCAGTCGCAGAGCAGAAAGGTCGAAATTAGCGCAGGGGATAAACCACAATCTGTCACTATCCAGAGACATGGGGCACGGTGTGGACTCGAATGTGCTGGTGGCCATGATGAAGCTGGCGCCGGGCCCGCCCCCCGCACCGCCCGCTCCCCGCCGGCCTCGCCAGCCGCCGCCACCGCCCGCCACGCGCCTGCCGCCCCCGCCGCCGCCGCACAATCCCATGTTTCACCAGCAGTTGTACAGCGATGTCGACTACGTCTACTACCCTTTACAAGACCCGGCCGTATCGCAGCAAAATTATCTCGACCACAAACTGACCGAGTCTCGCGTGTCGAACATGCACAAAAGTGGTTTGCAGTACAGAAGTACACCTTATCTATCGACTTCCATGTCTGCGTCGTCCATGTATGGATCGATCCAAAATCTCTCGGATTCTTATGTTCAGTTACCGGGAACGCGGACGAGCTGGTACTCGCTAACGAGCAGGACGTCGCTCAGCAACCATTCCATAAATCTTGAACGGCCGCAACTGGCCGCGCGAGTTCCAGATGTTTCGCAATTTATGCGGACGAAATCGGATGAGAATGTGTTGAATGCGAAAGATCCACCGCCAGTTAAAATGAGACGAATGCCTCCGCCTCCGCCGCCGCCATACGAATACAAAAAGAAACTTCTGAATTACACGAGAGAAGTAAAAATTCCTCAAGCCTTAACAAGTGTGAACAGTGAACTAAGTGTGAACAAAGTGAAAGACTCCAATTGTGATTTAGATATAAAAACTCTTCGAGAGAAAAGTAAAAACCTTGATTTGCCACTTATCGCGGCATTGTGTAACGATCGTTCGTTATTGAAACAAACTAAAGCTTTTGGTGCTCCAAAGTTAAATAAACCGACAGGTAGTGACTGTGAAAGTGAACGGAAGTGTGTGAAGTCTGTTCCAAACACCACCGATAGCATAGATCTTAAGAATAAACAAGAATATAATGCTAAGAGGGTAATGACAGGGTCCCAGAAAAAAATATTGATACGAAACCCTACTGATAAACTCCCAGCATTGCCGGTTACTGAAAGTCATCCAAGAGCAATGTCCAATACATATGTCATGCATCCAACTGTAGCTAAAATTAAAAAGTCTCAACCCAGCTCATGACATTATGATAATTCCTTACCTACTGCTTGTGAATCCTTCCAGTGCTATGACCTTTCATCCACCGATACAAAGACTGAGCTTAACGCCACCAGAACTTAAGATAGGAGCCACACTTGTATCCATGCTTAGCTCATTATTTTGACCTTGAAACGCAAATGAGATAAGATTTATTTTTGAAAATTCAAATTTTGTTACGAATTGAACTGAGATACAAATGTGGTTCCGAATTTAGATTATATTACACACGTTTAAACATAATTAATAATATTTAAATCCACCTACTGCAAAAAATAGTACATATTTATTACCAAGAATGTAAACAATGGCAAAAAGTAAATTACTGAAATATATTGAAGGATACATTTCCCACAAACTGTTATGTGGTTTACCTATTATATTTTTGTAAAGTATGTTGCTCTATTTAACTGTGACGATTGATATAACTTTTATTACAATGACTTAAGGTTGAAATTCATTTGACTGATAAAGCCAACTAAAAATCCGCATGTTTTGTTTACATTATTGGAAAAAATAAACATAAATGTTTGTTACTGTCTACCATACAAGAATAGTAGGTACCTATTTATAATGTCAGGGTTAAAACATTGTGACTACTTGTGTTAGCATACGATTTTTCAATTCTGTATTGCTCAATAATGTAATAGAAATAATATCTTATCCATTTGTAGACATTATTTATACCAAAGTAATTTGGCGGACTATAGGTATTTAAAAAATAACATCACTCAATTTTTTTTTTTTGGTAAGCAACTCAAAATTACCCGCTTAGCTTTTTAATATATTATTTTAATATGGCATGTAGGTTTTTCTGAAATTTTAAGAAGTCTCCAAACTAAGCAAAATGCATTCCAGCATCCTATTTTGTCTATGTTAGACATCTCAAGAGAACATAATATAATCTTAACAAGTATGTGATACAAAATGTGCCTGTCCAATAATTATATAATTCTCAAAATTAAACAAGAATTCCATAGAATTACCCTTACACACTAAAACGCGATATCATTTTGCATAGGTACTTCTGCAAATATATTTTTGTATAAAATATACTTATCTCACAATTCTAATTCACTATGAAATAGTGAATTATAGTAAGAAAACTATGTAATGAAATACTCGCTGTTCGATTTATTACCTGTTATAATTAAGTGTATCAAAAATCATTGCTTGTAATCATAGTAAATGAAAGTGTAATAATTTCAACAACTATTTATTTACTTTAATATCATAATGTGTACATAATAATACATATACTAAGTACATTATATTTGTTTTCAATATGTACAAATGTATATTAAATTTTTTGTAACTCTTGAGTTTTTTTTTCTTATTTTATGTAAGTACATTCCTTAAGTTTATAATTTAAATATGGTGAAAGTATTGCATGCACACACAACATCTTTGGTAAAAGAGGAACTAGTATTGTGAGTAGTCAGCTCAGGACTACCCACATTTAACAAAAAATAAAACAGTAACTATAAAAATAAAAACATTAATATGGTCAATGGTTTAAACGTAAAAATTACTCTAAAAAATCTTTTTTTTTAAGAAGTCGTTATTTAAAATAGATTTAAATAAATTAATATTAATACTGCTACAAAATAGACTGACTAAAGAGATTAACATTCAGATCATTTCGGAAGCTCGAGATTCTGTAACTATGAGACACAGATATTTATCTTAAATATATTTTTTCTTATTTTACTAGTAGTACGTAAGTACATAATTATTATAGTCAATGATATAATACCAATTTAAAATACGAAAATACATTCATAAAACCGTACGGATGTTCGAAATAGGTAAACCTACAAATAAATTGTCCGTAATAATCTTTTTTCTGTTGTTTTACAATACAAGTAATGTTTACTTTTCTAACTTTAAAATGATAGCAGAATTTGGAGGAAATGTTATTTTATCAAAGTACAATACTTGTCCAACTAGAGATGTGTTTGTCCCAGCAAGCACAGTGCCACCATAAAACATGGTAGATAAATCAGTGGTAATAGATTTACTGCCTAAGTTTCCTACAAACACACAAGTGTTCCTCCTAGGATACCAACGTTCTATTACTACAAGATCCTCCTCAGTTTCACGGATTTCCATATTTTTCAGATTATTGCCTTCCTTGTAAATAGATCTTAAATATATTGTTGGTGTTTCTAATCTCACTTTCGTAAAGAGTTTAATAACATCCAAGAAATGATAGCTTGGTTTCCTTTCAGATTTTGAAATCCAAGGTAAAATCATTGCAGAATCTTTTTCATTAGAAAATGACATTGACACTATATTGCCAACATCTTTATGTTCGTGGAAGTCTCTTTCAACATCACCAATCCCACCGAGTCCGATTTCATCGCCATAAAATATACTAACAGTTCCTGGCAAAGCTAACTCAAGAGCAGTCAACACTAAAGTGTTATTCACATGGTTTGTTGATATTCTTTCATTATGGACACTGCCAATATTCCAATGAACCCATGGATAATGAGGCCTATCCCACAATGTGCCCTTAATAACATTATCAATACGATTTTTCAGACCAGTGACACCTTCATTTAAATCTAGATGGACATCAATAAGATCAACTCTCGACATCAACACATTTAAAGCATCACCTTTAGCTTTTACGTAAGCATTTTCACTGGCAATAAATATTTTATTGCTACTTAGTATTTGTTTCCATAGCTGCAAACTTCTAATAAAACTAACATCATCTACAAAATTTTCTAAATCTTTTAAGTAAAAGCCATCAACCTTCTCGCTAGCCCAAAATATGATAGCTGCAGATGTGGGATCAACGAAGTTGGTTATGGTTTCGTTAGCAATTAACACAGCTTGAGTAAAATTTGATGCTGAATCAGCTTTAGCCAGAGACACAACAGGCAGATCAAGGATTATAGACATATTCCTATTATGCACTTCATTAACCAAATCTCTAAAATCCTTGAGGACCCCAACACTTCTGTCTATCTGTACCAAGGAAGTGATATTAAAGTATTGATCTGGATATTTTTCTGCTTGAAATATATAATTGAGTCTTATAGCAGATGCTCCTAATTCTTGGATATAGTCTAATTTGTTCATAAGTCCTTTAAGATCACCTGTGCCATCTTTATTAGAATCCTTAAAACTTGCTGGGAATACTTCATAGAAAACTTGTCCTTGATACCATGGTAAATCAGGATTACAATTTTTTGGTATTGTTACAACCATACCTATGATAGCTCCGAGGCAAGCAATGAGACCAGAGAGAACAATCCAAAGAAGTACTTTCCTGATGACACTCCAGTTCCAGTTGATGAAGTTTGGTAGCTTCCTGCCACTGACATTGTGGTTCCCATTCAGCTTGCAGTCTTCAGTCTGAAAATGAAAGAAAACAGAAACTATATTTGAATTCAGAATTCAAGATAATTATCAAATTAAACCACACCTCAATATCATGCTTGACAAAGTTAAAATTTTATTGCAACCCACACTACTTAGGGTCAATTTTATAAAAATGGTCACTTAAAAATCAACCTTATAAATATACAAAACTATACTAAACTAAAGTCGATACTTAAATTGGTGGCGATGGACTGAAATTATCTCTAATTATAAATTCAAGTACTGAGCTAATTGCTTATAGTTTATGAATGCTGAGTTTCCTTAAATGTCTTATTTTACTGCTTCTCTTGACTGAAAAAAAAATTTCTTATTTGACCAGATAATCAACAAAAAGACTAAAAAAAATAGAATACCAAGAGTGAAAACAGACAATTGATCGAAAAACTTTGTCCCTCTTTACGAAAACGCAGTTTTCTATGGCAGCTGTATGGGCTTCGTGCTATCTGACGTCAAATGGCACGTCGGACTTCTCTTTCTAATTCCCAAATTTGACGCTTTATATCTTCGTCTCTGATCAAGATATTTAAAAAAATCTTTCATATTTGTTGACTATAGTTAATAAGTATTTCATTTAGAAAATAAACAAATTACATGCATATATTCCTTATTACAAATTGTTTATGAAAACATGTTATTTTATTAAATGCATGATACAATAAATAGCAAATATTACTATCATTAAAATAGTACAAGAAAAAGCTTATGTATGTTTTCCAGCTATTTATACTAAATTCATAATATAATGGTGGATTCATAAAATTGTGAACAGACACATACTTGTCCCATGATGAGGTCACCATTCTTGCTGAGAGTCTGATAGTCTAGCATACTGATATTATTGATAAGCTGGGCGCTGACTGGATCCTGAATAACTGAACTGTTGTCTCCTGATGAACTAGAATCTCCTGCTGAGGCATCTGAAATTATGACATCTAAATTAATTCAAAGAGTTGTTTTGAAAATCAAATGGCAATTTTGTAACACCTAATACAATAGTAAAAAATTGATTAATTTTTGATGTTTTGAAGTTGAATAGCTTGATTGTACATATTGAATACAAAAAGAAAAATATCATGGCTCATAGTATCTAAAACTTTGAGTAATGCACTTCTACTTTATTGAAATGGCATTATTTTTGAGTTTACTAATGGAGTTAATTTTCTTTTTAGGACAATGTGATTGAAATACAATAAAAGTTGATGATATTATTTATATCACACTTTTCAAGGTGAAATAACTTAGTTCAGTGATGACGCAAGGACATGGGGCTAAATATGCTATATTGACAAAGGTGACAATATGATTTTATAGCACCTTGTTATTTTTTCTTATTTTAATTTTTGCTATTCGTCTTGAGTAAATGTGGCGATCAATGCTCAGGTATTTTTTTTTTCTATACAATTAAATCACATTTTAAATATTTAGGTAAGTAAATAAAAAAATATACAAAAGAAAGCCCACCAGTATCAGGAACAGAGGAGAGAGTTAAATTATTTAAGATTTACTCTATTTATTAATTTTGTAATCTAACTACATTTTTATATACAATACTATTAAAAAAATTGAAGCCCGTCTTTATCGAACAGGAACAGGGGTTTCCTTTGATATAAGTATATATATATTTTTTTTATTTGTAGATTATAAAACTAATTAAATATGTGACAATGCAACTTATTTATTCCTCAGGTACATCTTATAAACTAAAGCATAGGCACTACAGCATATTTGATGATGCAACTTACTTTAAAATTTAATGCTTACTCAGGGAATAATAGAAGTTTTCCTATGGAATATTTCATAAACTAGGCACAAATATAAAACCACATAAAAACACTGATGTAATATGTAATTTATTCTCACCTGTCTGTATATTGACCATGTTGGGGTCATCATTTAAAGTTAAAAACGGACGGTCACTCATTTCTTCAGAGAGAGGATGTTTGAAATCTAGTGGTGTAGGGCTAGGTGTCGTCGGCAGTAACAGACACGTTGATGACTTTACGCCGCGTAAATAATCCAAGGTTTCTAAATCATTGCCGCCAGAGTTGTTACTAATCTCCGGCGATTCATTCATGTTGGTGGATGTAATTGAATGGAATTTTTATTAGCACAATTGATACGTCAATTGGTACTTGATAACGTAGAGAAGAATGGACTTACTGCATGTTAAATCATGTAAAATTTTAGTCCCATGTTAGATCGCACGAGAAAATCTATTTCAGGATTACATCGCAGTGTTATTTTTCAATTTTGACATTTAATTTGACCGAGGATTTTGACATTAGAATATTATCGACATCGACTATAATGGGTTGCACTAGGTTCAGCACTAACCATCTGGTTTAAAAAAAAAAACAAAGTCGGACTTTGAGTTTTGTTTGACTGACATTTGAGATTTTGAGTTCGTTGACATTTTAGTGTAGGTAATCATTTGTAATTTTTTGATTTTATTTATTTTCGTTGAATAAGATAATTTTTGTAGAGTAGTCACTGTACTTTAAGTTAAGTGCAAGCTTTATTTGTATAATAGTTTAAGATGATCGGAGCTAACAAACTTATTTGCAAAAATAACAATGTGTGCCAAAAGTTTATTCAGCAAAGAAACTTTACAAATAAAAATATTAGAGATGTTAACTACCAGTATTTACAAAGAAGCAAGTTACCAACGATGCATTTCCAGAAGTCGCTGCCCCGTTTACCGATCCCTGAACTTTCGAAGACAGGGGAGCGTTATTTGAAAGCTCTTAGACCTTTATTGAATGATACTCAGTTTGAAGAAGCTAACAAGCGTACTTACAATTTTATTGATAAAGAGGGAAAAGTTCTACAGGAGAAACTCATTGCAAAAGATAAAAGGAACAAGCATACAAGCTATATTTCAGACTATTGGTTTGATCTATATTTACGTGATAGAGTGGCTCTTCCCATCAATTATAACCCAATGATTGTGTTCCAAAACGATGTGAGACCAGAATACAATGATCAGCTCATAAGGTCCACTAACATTTTGATAACTGCGGTCCGGTTTATGTTGTCTCTAAGAGAACAAATATTGGAACCGGAAGTGTACCATTTAAATCCTAAGAAGAGTGACACACCAACATTCAGGACCTTTACAAGACTGCTGCCTGAAGCAATTTCATGGTATGTTAAGTCTACATTTTACATTTTATTGATTTCACAAAAAAATGGAATTCTGCCTCTCTCAATGACTTCTTCCAATTCATCTAACCAGTAAATAATACCTGGATAGCTTGTTCATCATCCACATTGAAGTCCTGAATGGTGCGAGTTGTTGGGCTTGATAGAGAAGAGAATCAAACTAAAAATATCAACATCAGGAATCAGAAGGTCAAAAAATGTTATCCAATCTAAAATTAAATAAAAAAAACTACTTCACAGGTATGGTGCCTACCTAATGAAAGTGTTCCCCCTAGACATGAGCCAGTTTGTTGGCTTGTTTGGAGCTACTCGCATACCTAAGCTGAATAAGGATGAGATCTTCAGAGACCCAAAGAGCAAGCATGTACTAGTACAGAAGCAAGGCAACTTTTACGCTTTTGATGTTTTGGATGCTAATGGTAACTATTTAATTTTGCAGTTGCTTATTTAAATAAAAATAGAGAAGACTATAATATCTGGGAATTCACATGCTCTATCTGACTAAGAATAGCCAGAACTAAGCCAAATGATAAGGTATAATAATAATTTATAAATTAGTTCAGTTTACTGTACTTTAATCCTAATCTTCAGACTACTTTATCAATTTAATTTATTCATCTCATTTACATCTAAAATGGTTTTCAGGTAACCTCTTGTCACCTTTGGAAATGCTTGGCAACCTCAGTAAAATCATGAATGACAACACTCCAGCTTCGGAACATCCTTTAGGAATATTAACAACTCAAAATAGGGATGAATGGGCAAAACAACGGGCACATTTGGAGTCTACTGGAAATAGTGAAGTTTTAAGAAAAATAGACTCGGCAATATTTAATTTGATATTAGATGATGATAAAATTCATGATGATAAGCGTGTACTTCTGAAGAAGTATTTACATAGTGATGGTACAAACAGGTAAATATTTTGACGGATTATAAAAAAATGTAGCATTTTATTGCATAGCAACTTATCAAATAACTGATCACTGTCAGCTTGTTTCATCCCACTGCTGGCCAAAAGCCTCTTCTATGACTTCCTGGCATTTCAGTCGAGAGCTTGTATGACCCTTTGGTTATTTATTAATGCTGCCTAGGTAGACCCACCATCTTCTAGGGTAACAGTAATGCACAGTAAATAAAAACTTGAACTATCAGATAACCTTTTAGGATATGCATTTTCCTACTTTTAAAATAGTTGTCTCAATGAATTATCAAGAAATCCCTTTTCTCTTCCCTTCATCCCTTTTTTTTTTCGGGGGGGAATGAACAGTATGGAAGAGGAAAATGTGTTGCAACAATCCTAAGTAACATGGGACAAGGGCAGGAAGATGATGATGATCAATAAATTATTAAATAATTAATAATGTATCTGTTTCAAGAATTGAATCAAACAATGGCAGCAATTTCTAATTAATTCAGATTTAATATTTGTCAAGTAATTTATATTCTAATATTGTTTTTTTTTTTCTATAATATTTCAGGTGGTTTGACAAATCATTTAGCCTAATTGTGACCAATGACGGAGTGGCTGGTGTCAACTTTGAACATTCCTGGGGTGATGGAGTGGCAGTACTAAGATTTTTCCAAGATATTTATGCTGAAACTACGAAAAAACCTTTCATCCATCCTGATTCGAAGCCTGTAGATAGTAATATTAGTGTTGAGAAATTAGGTATTTTGTTTAATTTTCTACTTTAAAATGGATAGGTACGGAACTTTGAGCGACTTCTGACCCCCTATTTCTGAATTAAGAATTTGAAGTCGAGTATTTTTTTGAACTCCACCTTAGCCTGAAAGCCTGTCAAACTTTAGAATAAAAGTAGGTTTCGACATGTTCCTAACTCCAAATTCTCAATTCGGAAACCGGCCAAGAAAATATAGAAAGTACATAAAACCATAAGATAAGAAGTCGAGTTAAGTAAGTCGTGTGATTTAAATTCACGTATTGTATTAAAACTATTCTGCCAGCAGCAGCCTAATTGCGAAAGTGAATTCGGCAAGGAAAAGGGTTTGACAACCATTAATCGACCAATCACATAGACGGAAATCCACGTCGCGTCTTTCATCTCACGTGTAACATATTTTCCTATATTATTTACTCAATTCAAAAGTTAAAAATATACAATAAACTCAATTTTTCTTATGGAGGTAGGCAGAAACTACGCCACCTTTTACGCTCCATACTTCCCTTTTCTTTAAAACTAACAATTTATATTTTTCAGAATTCAAACTAGACGAAAAATCGAAGCATTTTGTCGACAATGCCAAGAAGGAATACAAGGCGTGGTGCGACTCGCTCAGTATAGATTACATTTTATATGAAGGACTCAATAAGGCTGCGTGTAAGAAGTTCAAAGTTAGCCCTGACTGCATTATGCAACTGTCTTTTCAGGTAATTAAATTTATTTGAAACACATTATCTTTCTTAGCGTCGGGACGGGACCCCGTGCCGTGGTAGAAAATAAGTCGAGAATAAATAATCCTCTAGTCTTCGAGAGCAACAGGGATGTTTTTATGTTGGTGGACATTTCACGCACAAAGCGTTTTACTAATACTTTCATTGTGCGCACAGCTAAGGAGTGGAATTCACTGGCGGAGTCTTTGTTCCCTGATAGCTACAACCTTGGGGTCTCAAGAGTGAATAGGTGACTTCTAGGCAAACGTGCTTCACCGTAGATATATAATGGTATACCATCAGGCGAGATAGTGGTCAAACGCGAGCCTATCGATTATAAAAAAAGATAATTCTATTTAGTGGTCCTATCATAAGTTCGAAAAATATTTGACCGAATTTCATTTCACCTAAAACTTTTCAACTATTATCGTTTCGTTTTTTTTTACTTCATCGAAGTCACGTCTGCCACTGTCTCAGTTGACCTATATCAATCCGATTTTTTTCGTTTAGACATTTGTTCGAAGTATTATGTTTCTGAACACTCAGAACAGAAACAGTGTGCGAATGCAAATGTATAAACAGCGATTTGGAAAAAAAATTGTCGACGGAGCCCCGCCGCGCAAGGCTCCTATTTTTGACTGCAGGGTCTAAAGTAACCTAACACGAAGGAGAACCTAACCCATCCATGTCGGGGTGTCTTAAATTCCCGAGCTCGCTTCGCTCGCTCATGGACTAATTTGTTAGAATAATTCATTAATAAAAATGTCTAATCCATGACTGTTCGATTTTTTTACGTTTCGGTACTCCGACTTTTCATTTGGTCGAAAAGCTTTTCCCCGAAGTTACACTTAGCCGAAATAGCATTTGTTCGAAGTATTATGTTCCCGAACATTCATTATACCACTGTTTTTATTACCATGTTTTCATTTCACCAAACGCCTAGAAAGATTGTGCACACTATTTCATGGTTCCCTATCCATTTGCATAAAATTTTAAGACATAATATAACACGGCATACTTATATATACTAATTATATTTATGCATAACTTTATTTACGCTTAACAGCTTATAATTTTTTGAAGCATAATTTATCTAATCATAATAATTATTAAGCATAACATTCTACAGCATACATTTCGTTGCTGAGTTCGCTCGCTTTGCTCGATCACTTCAGCTCCCGTCATCTCCTTCGTGTTAGGTTACTTTAGACCCTGCAGTCAAAAATAGGAGCCCTGCGCGGCGGGGCTCCGTCGACAATTTTTTTTCCAAATCGCTGTTTATACATTTCCATTCGCCCACTGTTTCTGTTCTGAGTGTTCAGGAACATAATACTTCGAACAAATGTTATTTCGGCTAAGTGTAACTTCAGTAAAAAGCTTTTCGATCAAATGAAACGTCGGAGTAACGTAAAAAATCGAATTGATAATAGGTCAACTGAGACAGTGGCAGACTAGTAGTGGTAGACAGAGTAGTTGAAAAGTTTTTGGTGAAATGAAATTCGGTCAAATATTTCTCGGACTTATGATAGGTAACCTATCTATCGAGCTTGAGGTCAAACTTTTGAACATTTGCAAATTATTACTACGGTTTCTGCATTAACACCAATAAATACATAAATAATTTTTATCAACCATCAGCGTTAATCTAAAATTCACGTGTCTAACTTACAAACTATAAAAATTTCATACAAACTTTCAACCCTCTTTTTGCCCCCTTACTGGTGGAATTTCCAAAACCAACAAATACGTAAATTCTTTTTATCAACCAACAGCGTAAATCTAAGATTTCACGTGTCCATATTACAAACTGTAGAAATTTCATACAAACTTTCAATCCTTTCAACCCTTTTACCCCTTTAGGGGTAGTATTTCCAAAAATCATTTCTTAGTGCCCACTGACGTCACTTGAGGAATCTCTCTGTCAAATTTCATCTTTATACGTCAAGCGGATTTCGATATTTTGTGATGAGTGGCAAAAAAGACGTCGGTCAATAGTTTTCGGTTAAATGAAATTCGAACAAAAATATTTCGACGAAGTGATCGGTTGCCCTATTTAGTTCGTCAGTGAGATTATCAAATAATATTGGACACGTATGTTTTGCTTTACCAAATCAATTAAAATGCACAAAGATAAAGCGCATCAAAGTTCAGGAGTGGAGGCTTGTGACGTCACTGTCAGTATAAAGTGTACTAACGGCGTGACGTCACACAATATTTCAATGCATATCGTCATCATTTTATGTTGTTCTTTTTATGTTTACGTGTCAAATGAAAAATACGTGTCCAATATTTTTTTTTAATTTACCTAACGGACAAAAAACAAATTTTCAGTTAACATACCTATTAATCCGACAAAAGACCACAATTAATTTGACGTATTTTCGACTTTATTTTAACTATCACAAAGTTGTAATTTGATTGATTTGGGATTCTATGCTCGGTACATCGACCATACAGCCCCTGGCTGTATGGTCGATGGCTCGGTAGGAGCATTTAAATTCAGAGCAACCAAGATAATATCCCAATTCACGCTTTATGGGAACACTGTTGCTATAAACTGTTCTGTAATGTAATGATACCTGCATTGCCAAATGAAAACGACTGCAATTTTTCTTATTTCAGGCAGCGCATCATCTCATAAAAGGAAACTTCGTCGGCACATACGAGTCTTGCAGTACGTCAGCCTTCAAGCATGGTCGCACAGAAACCATGCGACCTTGCACAGATAAAACAAAGGTGGGAAAATTAAACTTGTTTACTTTTTTTATCTTATATACTTTGTTCGCGATACGATATAATGGGTGGTACGTCATTATAAGCCGATTACACTATCTCATAGTCCTTCAGTGAAATCAGAGCGATTTATAATTGACCTATAAATTGATTTAGTTAGACATAATAACAACATCAATCCACGTGCAGTCTCGCAATAGATATATTATATCAGTTGTTAAAGCGTTGCCGCATGTATCTATTATGTCATTTTCAACCTTTGACCTTTAACTTACACCTGTTGACAGTTTTTTTTCTTTTTTTTTTGGCCTTGGTTCAAGGTTTATTGTGATACCCAGCTAATGGGTTGTATAGCTCAGATAAGCTGTCGCCGGTTACAGTGCTAGACTGCCCGTTGGTGCGTACGTCAGTCGCGCTTGTCATATATATGAAAATTCATAAATCGTTACAGTGCTGGCCGTTCGCACGCGTATATTGCTACGTACTGCGTACGAGGACCGTCGGTCGAGCGCGTCCGCATGCGTGCGTAGGTCAACCGACGCTCTATGGAAACAAATGAACATGTTCAGTGCTGACCGATTAGTGGACTGACCGCACGGATGCTTACAGTGTGCACTAGTCCGGTAGCACTGAATGGTACAAACTGACGTTTGGTTAATACATACGGTCAAGACCGAACGTACGTACTGATGGTCGGTCGAGCACTGTAACCGGGCTTAGATCGACAGTCGACCCTACATAGTTGGGCAAAGACTAGGCAAGTTCTACACTAGAAGGATAAGCGCTGCTTTTCTTTTTAAAACTCTGGTTTACCGGTTTCGACACCGTCAAGCGTAGGAGGGATTGGCTACGTAACAGCTTTATGGATAATCTGTAATCCACTTTAATCTGTATGGATTAATGTGTCTGTGACCTTTGGTCATTAAATAAATTAGTTTTCTTTTTGATGTTTATTCCAGTTCTATGGCTATTTGTTATGAATACAGCTAGATATGTATTAATTATACTATGACTCCGTATCAAAATGTCCTATTTGCAAAAGGACATATGAGCAGATCGTCCTATTCTCAAAATGACCTAGTAGCAAAACGTCCTATAAACAAAAGAATGGGAATGGTATAGTCATACCACATATAGATAGTACGATTTTTGTTTTTTTTTTATTTCTGGGCTATCTGAGACCCAGACTCCGACAGACATGAGACCTATCGTAGTTTTTATAATTCCAATTTTGGTGGTGAAGAGGTGGTCGGTTCTCCTTCTTCCAGTATAGAAGTATAGAAACGGCAATTAAAGTGTATTAGTAGTTAGTGTGTATTTATTGCAACAATTATTAGATACAATAGTAAAATATATTTATTGATATTGACATACCTCGTAGATGATAAAATTGTTAGTCAAAACATTTTTTTCTTGTGTGCTATTATAAAATAAATATTAAAAACTGTTTAGTACAATTATTTGATTTAAGTCTTCTTTTCGTTCGTTCGCACTCGCGTTTTGTCGCATTTCTGTCCAAGCTTTTGCAAAATACAAGCGTGCTGTTATGTGTGTGTTGCTTTTAAAATAAATTATACAACGAGCCTCGAAACGAAAAAGAGAAAGTAATTTTTGAACATGACTGTTCTTTGACAATAGGAGCTTTTGCTACTAGGTTATTCTGCTCATATGTCGTTTTGCGTATCGGACGTTTTGATACAGAGTCTATACTTTACCCATATGTCTTATTAATAAACGCAGACTAACATAAGATACTGTGTGCATCTAGGTTTTAGAGCCATTTATTCTTCGAAAATCTCATGTTGTAATGCTTACAGCTTACCCTAGACCAAGATTAACATCTTGCACAAGGTTTAAGGTTGGAATAGGGTTTTGACATTTTGAACTTTATTTCTACTTTCGTAATGTTCTTCACACAAAATTTACATCTAAGACTCGGGTTCTATAGTCCTAATATGTTAAGACTATAAAACTTATTTTAAAATTTCCAGGCATTTTGTGAAACCCTACACTCCAACAATACTTCAGTCGAGGAACTACGCTCTAAATTGACAGAATGTTCCAAAATGCATTTGGAGCTCGTCAAAGATGCAGCAATGGGCCAGGGCTTCGATCGTCACATGTTTGCGCTTATGAAGATGGCCGAGGACAACAATATGCCAAGGCCAGAGATTTTCGACTCATATGAGTACAAGTTCCTGAACAAGTCCATTCTGAGTACAAGTACTTTGTCCTCTCCTAGCGTGATGGCGGGAGGATTTGGACCGGTTGTGAAAGAAGGATTTGGAATTGCGTACGTAAACCAATCTATATTTAAAATGGAAATATTTATTTTTATTTGACAGACTTGCTTTTGACTCCTGTCTCACCTGGTGGTAAGGTGAGACAGGAGGATGGTTGTCTAGAAGTAACCTATTCACTTTTGACTAAAACATCCCCAGTCTATAGAAGGAAACACAGACTCCAGCTCACTTACAATACCAGCACGAGCACCCAACGCGAAGAAAGAAAATTTGTTTCAAATAAATTGCACTAGATGGCGTGATAAGCTTCGACTCGTTATTGAGTTTAGTGCAATATTAAGATGTATGTTCTTGTTTAAATAACTCTCCTAAGAACAAAATTAAGGAATATTGGGCTCTTAAGGTTGCCCTAGTTGCAGTAGCACGAACTATTTTGTGCGCGGGATTAAAATGCATGACAACACGTGCGAAAGAGATAGATGCTGTGATGAGCAGTAAGAAGCTAGTTCGCGTACGAATTAGCACTTTTGTGAATTTGTAGCGAAATGGATGATGATTTAGGACGAAAACGAGCGCTCGAAATTTTATAAACAGACCTTTGGAAGCATGGATATCATGAAAAAACGACTAAATATGTATTTTCAAAATAAAATCATTTGCAATGTTGAACTACTAATCTATCCCTGTATGTAGGCTGTTTTGCAATTTTCCATCTTCTTATGGTATTTATTTCCGCCCAAAGTGCATTAAAATTAGTGTTCAGTTATAGAACTTTCAACGGTCATAACTATTTTTTTTTTACTTTTTTGTTTCCATACTGGGCTCGATAATGATGAGAGAAATTGATATCATTTTTTATTTTGAATTTACATCGTCAAACAGTTGAGTAATCGCTAGACAAGTTTTTATGGAAGTATGATCGACTAGCGCAACCTTAATTCACATTTCAAAGATTATTTGAATGGATCATTTAAAATTGATTCCAATAGATGGCGCGGCGCGGTTTTAAATTTCTGAGACTCGATTTTTAAATTTGATTTTGGTACAATGAAACTGTAAAAACGTGCAAAAATACTATAAAACAAAATTGTCGAAGTATTTAAAAAAAAAAACCCGAACTGAGTAAACCCTTTTACTTGCAAGTTGCTACCATCTGTATCCGTGGAACGGAACCGAACGCGATCAATGTTCATAGAAAAATAATCAGATTACTCAGACGAAAAACGCTAGTTACGTCGGCACGGTTTCTTAGTATGGGATGAGGCATCTGTATGCTGTAGTACCGGTTACTTAACTGTTTATTAAAATTCTCAAATATTACATTATCTTTTACGCGCTCGTCATATTATTTTGAGTTTTATATCATTGAGATACAGTTTAATTTGCAATTACACAGGCTTTTGAAAAGTATACCTTAAATAATTTTGTTGACTACTGTTGTATAACCGCAATAATATAGAACCATTCGGCTGTTTTTCCACACAAAATTTTATTCATTCACTGACCTACGCAAGAGTTCGTGTCTTACACGAGCAAATGATGAATTGCTACAAGACAAGAATTTAATGTCATGATTGTGCATAAAATTGAAACGGTTTCCGTTTTTCAGATATTCGGCGTTCCCAGACAAGTTAGGGGCAGCAGTAGCCAGTTATAAGCCACACAACGATAGCTCACAGTATATTGAAGCATTGCACAAATCATTCTTAGACATCACCAAAATATTATCGGGATAAGTTATTTTATAATTTTATATATATTTTTTTAAATCACCCAATATTTTCAAGTCAAGTTTTCACTAACATTTTAATTGTTAAGTTATATACATTTCTGTTGCATTTTTGTGTTTTTATTTATTCTACTGGGATCAATGTTAGATATTATATGTTTTAATAACAGAGCTATCAAAGTATTTTTTTAAATTGCATTTTTTGCAGACAATACTAACTTTATAATCTAAATTATAAATAAAATAGGTACTGGTTGTAAATAAGATTAAAGAAATATGCAATTTTATAACTGTTTTGTATCAAACATTTAAATAACGTATAAAGATAAGAGGAAAACTATTTACTGGACATATTGTTCACCATTATTTATGCTATGAAATAATGTTAAAATAAGTACTTTACGTAGGTGTATAAAATACCTTATTGATATTTTTATATTGTTATTTACCATTGACACAGAT
The DNA here is from genome assembly GCA_947562075.1 of Orthosia gracilis. Classification (NCBI taxonomy): domain Eukaryota; kingdom Metazoa; phylum Arthropoda; class Insecta; order Lepidoptera; family Noctuidae; genus Orthosia; species Orthosia gracilis. Next base: position 36,340,208 of record OX387266.1, read on the forward strand.
TATATTACAATATTTATTTATTTATTTAAACTTCATATACAATTGTGGAACATAGGCGGACTTAATGCCACAAGGCGTTCTCTACCAGTCAACCTTGCCTACTAGCCTTGCGTCCACTAATATGTAACGTCTCTTGCCCAGACTTGGTGATCTGTAACACAGGGCCTTACCTATCTCAGACACCCTTCTCCATGCAAGGTTACGTATTATGTTAGTCACTGTATTTTGATGTTGAGATAAATAAAGAATTTTATTCAATTTTGTACACATTTCATAGGTATTTACATTTTCACAACGACGATATAACCACTTGACGGCGCATACTATAGTGCCCCGACGCTCGAAAACTATTAGTATTTTGTCGCCTATGTAAAGGCTTCGGTACTAGTAACCATTTTAGTTGCGTCCAGTTATTACACCTGTATGCACGCTAAATAAATACAAATTGTTTTATCTTTTTATTGCAATTATAACGCATAAAAATGCCCTCATGCGCCGTAAAGGGGTATGGGAAACATGCCAAGACATCTAGTTACAAAAAGGATGACATAACTTTTCATCGGTAAGTAAACAGTACGAAAATTATTTTTAATTTAATCAGATTATGAGACACCGCAGGGATCTAGTTAAAATGGTGGATGGGGTAAACGAGCACAATTTTGAGTCCCGCGTTGATGTCTTTTGGAAAAGTCTCGCTCTTTCACTAGACAATTCTAATGCTTCTATCCCTTTCTCTCCCTTTGTATTTTTATCGTAAATATCTGTGCTGTTACTTTTAATAGCTGAAGTCGATATCGATAATAATAAAATTAAACTTAATAAAAAATGTATGAAAAAATATCTATCTACTTTTAACCGACTTAAAAAAAGGAGAGTGTTCTCAGTTCGTCGAATTTTCTTATGTATTATGTTCCCGGATTACTCGTAGACGGCTTGACCGATTTGGAAAAATACTTTTTGTTTCTCTATGTCCCCGACACACATATTTATATTTGTAATTGATTGATTTTTATTAAATAATATTTATATGATTTTAATTGAGTATTTTTAATAATGTTAAAATCCATTTTATCGATATCGACAATTTTCCCTTAATCGAGTTGATCAACCCTAACGATAGCCATACCTACGCAACTTACTTTGAACTGACCAATTGCAGCCGCGCGTTCTTCCTCGTCTCCCGGCCTGCGGTAGTGAGTCGTGTGCTTCGAAGAAATCGGCCTATAAGCTCTCTAGTGGTTATATTCTCTTTGCATTTTCAAATATTTCTTTATAAAAACAAATCATAAAAAAGACATTAAAAAATATAAAAAAATAATGGTTGTACGCCGGTGTCGGAAGCAGGGTTCAAGCTACCGGTGGTTAGGACTCCAGAGACAGGAACCTCCTCACAATGCGAGCTGTATCAAGGATTACTGCCCTCTGTATCAGGCCCTTGATCCAACCACGCAATGACAGCCTCGACAGATGGTCGTCGAGGCTCTTGGCCATCAGGCCGTTGGCCGAAACGACAATCAGCACAATGATCGCCGAATCCACATATCGACAACCTCGTGTGCTAAGTCGAGATACTTGATTTGTTTATCTTTCTCAGCTTTCACCAGGTTCTCGTCATGCGGGATGGTGACATTTAGTTTTAAGAATTTTATTATTATTATTACTTATAATATTTGTACATTTTATTGAGATTTTAGGATCTATTTTGGCCCCTCCTTACAAACAATTGATTGAAAACATATTATTAGCCCGTAGTATCCCGCTGCTGAGCAAATACTGCCCTCCATTCCTGCCATCGGTCACGAATCACGACAATCCTGCGCTACTTCTTTCTAAATCTAAAGAATGACACTTGATTTGTCCCGCCATCGCCTTCACTGTATGTCACGGTCCCGTATCGCTGTTTCAGAGCACCATTCTGTGTTTTTCCAGACTTACTGCTCGTTCACAATACATTATACAAGCAAACATGACCTGTCCAATCCCATTTATGTCTGGCAGCTTTTGAGCCATGAAGACATATGCAAAAATAAATTATGTTCATCAATGCCTGCAACTTTTTCAAGTGCCTTACTATATAAGCGATTTACGTATATATTTTTAAGAAAGACTGTTATTTTTGTTGTATATTGGATAGAACAAACAACGTTTACTAAGCAGAATAATTATAGTTGAATGTTATAAAGACAGGCTTAATTTATGCACCAGCGGCGCGTGATTTATGAAATCTGTTTAGTCATTTATTTTTAATAATGAAAGATAGATAAGGATAATACACAATGTCCCGCCCACGGTACACACGCCGCTGTCGTGTAAACGCACCATATGTATTATGTATAAGTTAACCTTTGGGTTAAACAAAACACGTGTTAACCCTTACAGGCTTCCGACAAGGATCTTGCTTGTAAAAATCCATGAATGATGCAATGCAACATAGATCTGCAAATCTATGGCTTCTGATAATAATCTCATTACAACATGCAAGTTAAGCTTAGCCTTTATTTTTATTTTTTTTTTGCTATTTCACATATTTTTTAAAATATTTGTTATAGATTTTATGGAAATGTACAATAAACTATGATTTTTATTGAAACTAGACTTTGATTTAGTATTGGACCTTGATAGGGAATACATAAATCGTTTGAATGTACCGCGTTTAGAGTTAAGCTTTGTTATACCACAGCCTACGCTACAAGGTATCTCTCAAGAAACTAGGCGTGATAGTATTCCAATAGAGTGGGAAATGTTGTAATACACACACCCTAAATTTAGTAAGTTGTTCATTGATTCATTAATACCTTCCGCGTTCGATAGTAAATAAATGGAGACTGGTTTCCGTGAAAAACAGTACATAATCAAACCTGGTAAGTAATATCTGCAACATTTCATGCCTACTACATTTAATTACAGAAAAAAATGCATGAAACCATCAACCTATAGGTACCTAGTAGATTATTGTTTTTTTGTAGGTACCTACAAAAAAATCAATTCATTCATTCAGTGGAAAATTACTCGACGCACCTAACGACATACGTTGAAGTCATATAATTAACATAAAAAACATACCTAGAAATAATAGGAGGGTTTTTTAGATGTTAATTAGAATGGGCGAGTAAGTCCTTACACACTAACTGCTTTCGTCCGCTGAAAAATGCAATTACTAATGAAATATGTAGCTAAAATGCCTAGTTGATATGTCGTATTGTGTAAGTGAGTAGATTAATACAACATCGGCGCTTTAATTCTGCGACGACTGCTATCGATTTTCGCATGTCCATCTAGTAAAGAGGGGAATATTCATAGTCGAGCCGTGCATTTTCCAAATTAAATTAATATTTGTTGAGCTGTGGTTATTGCTAACGATCGGCAGAAGGGGTCGTGGTTTAGTTTTTTCACCCAGATGGGTCGTATATGGTACGTTTGCCGAGGTCAATCCGTGGGTAAGGTAGGTAGTGACCAAAGTCCAAGACCCCTCCGTGCACGTTCACGAAGCACGTTTAGCAGATGGTCTCAGCCGGCTGTAATTCGTAGGTCTTCGACAGCCGTTACAATGAGGCAGACCAAATCCCGAAAGTTTGACGAACAAGTAACATGATTATCATTTGCCTAACAATTTACCTATTTCATCAAGGGGTGACGCCGAGAAAGATCGTGAGTGCGCCCATCCCGCTCAGAGAAGATGGAGTTGGAGAGGTTCGATGCCTAAAACCCCGAAACCGCGATCGCTCTGATTGGGGACTCTCCGCCCACCAAGTGATTCCAGGAAAGACGGTGACACAGTGATTACGTTTTGCCGTGCACAGTTAGGTTAAGGCAGAGACGATTTTTCAGTCTCCCCAGGGATATGCTCAATCAGGCATTGTCAAAGTCAAAGTCAAATATATTTATTCAACTAGGCCAAAAGCGGCACTTTTGAACGTCAAAGAATTAAAATTAAAATTTACAAGTAATAAAAATTGATTCTACCGTGCATTCATTGCACAGAAATAGTTCCGGGTCGGTCTTCTAAGAGATCATGGAGTGATCAGTGATCACCGGGTTGATTTTAGTGAGGTAAAAATCCCACACTCCCTGATCGTTTCACTAAAAGTCCAGGCGCCTTTTGAATGTTTCCCCCCGATAACAAAATAAAGGTACCTGATAGCACAAGATGTATGTAAAATGAATACCACAATATGAAAATGCAAGAAAGAGTTCATATTTCAACAAAATATTACTGTAGCAACAAAAACTCAAACCCGACTACAAAAAAATCACGTTCTAAAAAGTATGAAACAAGAAAATATTCCCGTAAATTTACCGTGGTCGTATGCAAAGTTGCATACGCAAAATATTTTCTTGTTTCATATTTTTTAGGGCGTGATCTTTTAGTAGTCGGGTTTTTGTTTTTGAACTTATTTTTTATTTAAAGTATTTTGAGGTTTTGCAGAGCCTGAGGGAACAAATGAACATGAATGCATAAAGCAAAGCCGCAAAGTGTTTGTTGATGTAAGTAACATCAACAAAAACTTTGCGGCGCCGTAAGCCGGTAAAAAAATAGTTTTCATGACTGACGGGATATGTCTCGCAAACGGTACGCTTGACAAAAATATGATGTACAAAACACATACCTCCATTTTAGAATCCGTGTTCAATGATACCATAAATGATTGGGAGGGGTGAAATATCATGTTTGTTCTTGACTTCATGCCCCCTAGAGGGCGCCACATTCAATTTAATGTGAAGTCACATAACCTATAACCAGCGGACAAACAAGACCTTTCTAACGACACCTCATTTGTTAAATTATGATAAGTTTAAGTAGTTTAGAACTTATGAGGGAACAGATGAACATACATACACACATAGCGGTTGAAAACATAACCTTCCTTTTTGCTTCGCCGTAGTCGGGTAAAAATTGTTCAAAACTGGGAAGGCTATGAATACGACTTCATCGTACCTACGCAGAATCAACAGCGTTCCAATCTACGATCGCGCATATAGGAACATAAACTCTGGCACTGTATACAATACAAAGTATATTTATTTACTTTACTCGTGGAACATTGGCTTTGATGTTGCATTTTGTTTGTGAAAATATCCTCGCGACGGTTACGCGGATGTGAAATCATGCTGCCATATTAAGTGTACGCGACTGTTGTCTTCTGTGGATATAAATTGCATCTCTTGTTTCTATTGTGAGATGCTGGATGATCGTGTGTACAACATGAAAAGGAATGGCACTTAAAACATATTGACATTACGTTCGCGAAAATGTCAAAGTTCATCCGTAGATCCGTGCTTGGGATGTGTTTTGTGAAAAACAGAAATTATTGAATTAAAAATGCCGTGTAAAGTGTGATGTGACACTCCGCATATTTCGATCTGTTGAGGTAAATATTTGTGATATTTGCTTTTTAAAGTTTTGTCTAAAGAACCGCGTTCATCTTTGTATGAAGAAAGATAGGGAGTAACAAAATAAACGTACACATTTTATCTTGCACTATCTACGTTCAATTAAACGATGGATTAATATTTTCATGCGTTAAAATCCCTACCTTACCACGTTTAAGTGATCAGTTTAAACAAAAGATAACAAAAGCATTGATTTTCCAATGATTACATTCTCATTGTTTTTCATTCTTCCTGATAGTATTAGTTATATGAATTATAAGCTCGTTATCATTTTAAATACTAACGTGGTTATTCTTTTGAATAAGAACTAACGCCTAAATGATTTTTTGAATTAAGACAATCAAATAAGCTTAATGACAGTATACTAATGATGGGTTCTTTCCAATTGTCCTAAATAATTTAACAGTTATGATCAGATTTAATAAATAAGGAAGAAAACAATTATTACTTTTGTGCCCTTGATTTGATATTCTTAGTGGCATTGTTCCAAATATTTTCCTACTTCAATAACAGCATAAGCTCTTTGTTTCAGAATATGTTTCATTATATTGAATGCTCAAAGTAAATCACCAAAATGCTGATTAAGGAGTACCGGATACCTTTGCCTCTCACTGTAGAGGAGTACAGGATCGCCCAGCTGTATATGATAGCCAAAAAGAGTAGAGAAGAAAGTTCTGGTGAAGGTAGTGGTGTGGAGATCCTAGTTAATGAACCTTATGAGGATGGCCCCGGAGGGAAAGGTCAGTACACTCAGAAAATCTATCATGTTGGTAGCCATTTACCCGGATGGTTCAAAAGCTTGCTTCCAAAATCTGCCTTAACAGTGTCTGAAGAAGCTTGGAATGCTTATCCTTACACGAAAACAAGATACACATGTCCATTTGTTGAAAAGTTTTCATTAGAAATAGAAACTTATTATTATTCTGATAATGGCCACCAAGAAAATGTCTTCAAACTAACTGAAAGTGATCTAAAAAGTAGAATAGTAGATGTTATTGATGTTTGCAAAGATCAGCTTTATGGCGCTGATTATGTCAAAGAGGAGGACCCTACATTATTTGAGTCACAAAAATGCAATAGAGGTCCCCTTACTGACAACTGGCTTGAAGAGTATTGGAGTGAAGTACAAGGTAAAACACAACCACTGCCTAATGGGAAATCTCTCATGTGCGCATATAAACTGTGTAAAGTAGAATTCAGATATTGGGGAATGCAGACAAAACTAGAAAAATTTATTCATGATGTTGCACTGAGAAAAACCATGTTGAGAGCTCATCGTCAAGCTTGGGCGTGGCAGGATGAATGGCATGGTCTTACAATGGATGACATCCGAGAAATAGAACGTCAGACACAGTTAGCTTTGCAGAAAAAGATGGCAGGTGATACAAGTGATGAACAAGATGTGTCTGAAGAGAATTCAAAGTCTCTGGCAGCTACAATGAGCAGTTTAGAAAAGAATGAAGATGTGCCAACACCATTAGTGACAAAGAAAAATGTTGAAAAGAGAATACAGAAACATCTTACACCTGAGGGTACACCACCATCAGAACACAAAGCCTCTTCCAAATCTAATATCAGATCATCATCTTCGGGATCTATTAAAAGTTTGCAAGCACAAGCTGCTAACTGGAGAATGGAAACTCTTGTAAGGGAATCAGAAACAGAAACCGGCTCGGAAGATGAATTTTATGACTGTGAGTCCTCATTTAATAAATGGTCTTCCATGTGCTCTCTTGATGAAGCTGATATTGATATATCGCCAACACAAGGTGATAATAGTCAAGAAGATAGCATATTCAATCCCTCTTTCTTAAAAAGAGTGACATCTGAGAGAGGCTCACGCAGAATGCCTAATTTACAAAGTCATCCTAGTGTTGATGGTTGTCCGGAGACACCAGTTCACAGCTCATGCTCAACAACTGTCTTGATACTAGTATTTCATGCTGGGAGTGTTTTGGATGCGAATGTTGATATGACTGCCAAGAAATCGGATGTCACTACCTTTAAAGGAGCTTTCGAATCAGTGATGCGCCAGCATTATCCGACGCTTATAGGACACATAGCAATAAAACTTGTATCATGTCCTTCTATATGCACTGAAGCTTTGGGGGTGCTTTCAACACTAAGTCCTTACAGTTTTGATTGTTCACCGTCAACCATTGAATCTCCTTCTCTCACAAACGATCTTATACCTATTGGAGCAATACCATTAATTGCAACATCTTCGCCAGATTATGCAGAATCTGTAACAAAAACGATAAACTCGGCGAATGCCACTTACAATGAATTTCTCAAATCTGAAGATGGAAAAGGTTTCAATGGCCAAGTCTGTATTGTTGGTGACAGCATGGGCTCAGTGTTAGCGTATGATGCTCTAATCCGAACCATGCAATATCAATCCAGACACGACAGTGAGAATAGCATACTGGATACTGAAATAACTATTCCAAATGATCCATTAGAACCACATTACCTCAACAAGTCTCACTTACAAGCTCCGACACCAAGGAGGCGTTCGTCATCCACAAGTGACAACCATATAAAATTTGAATTCGAAGTGAGTGACTTTTTCACCTTTGGGAGTCCATTGTCACTTATATTAGCGTCAAGAAAAATCTCTGATGACAAAACTCGAGATATTACGAAACCACCCGTACAACAAGTATTCAACTTGTTTCACCCTACAGATCCTGTTGGCTCTCGATTGGAACCGCTGCTGTCAGCTAGATTCACCAATTTGCCACCAATAAATGTTGCAAGATATACTAAATATCCTTTAGGTAATGGTCAACCTTACCATTTAATGGAATTGATACAAAGTCATCCTCAATTATTTGGAGATCATTTGCAAATGCCGCCGACTCCTGTATTAAGAAGGCTTTCTGAAGTATCTGTACAAAGTACTGTAAGTGGGTTAGTGGATAACATTCCTTTAATTACTATGAACGCGTTACAGCAGAAATGGTGGGGATCCAAAAGACTAGACTACGCTTTGTACTGTCCCGAAGGATTGACGAATTTTCCCACAAACGCTTTACCACACTTATTCCATGCTAGCTACTGGGAAAGTTCTGATGTAATCGCTTTCATACTGCGCCAAATTGGTCATTTTGATTTAGCTCTATATGGACACGGGGACGATAAAGAGTGTCCAATGTTTAAACCTGGACAAGAGCGGGAAAAGTGGATGCGAAAACGAACGTCGGTTAAATTGAAAAATGTAGCTGCAAATCACAGGGCCAATGACGTTATCGTCAAGGAAGGGTGCCCCCAAACTTTTTCTGCCCGTTTCATGTATGGCCCATTAGATATGATAACTTTAACTGGCGAGAAAGTTGATATTTATATGATGAAAGATCCTCCGGCAGGGGAATGGGGAATATTGTCTACTGTAGTGACTGATAAGACTGGAAGAATCACATACACCTTACCGGAACGACAAAGTGTCGCTTGCGGCATATATCCGCTAAGAGTTGTTGTTCGAGGAGATCACACCATGTGTAATTTTCATTTAGCCGTTGTGCCTCCTCAAACTGAATGCGTTGTGTTTAGTATTGATGGTTCTTTTACTGCCAGCGTATCAGTTACTGGTAGAGACCCAAAAGTAAGAGCAGGTGCCGTCGATGTGGTGCGATTTTGGCAAGATCTTGGGTATCTCATTTTATACATAACCGGGAGGCCTGACATGCAACAAAGGAAAGTAATATCATGGTTGGCTGAACATAACTTCCCTCATGGCTTAGTATTTTTCTCTGATGGCTTTTCAACGGATCCATTAGGGCATAAGGCAGCGCATTTAAACAATCTTATAACTGAACATGGAGTAATTATACATGCGGCATACGGTTCGGGGAAAGACATTACGGTTTATCATAACTGTGGTCTTGCGCCAAAGCAAATATATGCTATTGGACGCATCAGTAAAAAGTACAGCAATATGGCGACTACTCTCAATGACGGCTATGCTTCGCATTTAGCTGATTTAAAGCTGCCTGGAGCTTCGAGGCCTGCCAGAGGCAACGCTCGCCTTCTAGTTCCTAGACGGCTGCTTGCTCCTGTAAGTGGCGGGGCTACATCACGAATGCGTCGTTAATTAAGTGAAATCTTCTACTAAATAGTATTCTTTAAAACGCTTAATCTTCCTCGGGTTAGACGGTGTTTGTGATAGGATAGTGCTTAATGTACAATCGTCGTAATATTGTCATCTCATTTTTAGAATATGACTATTCTGTCTCACGTAAATCGCTATTGTTTGGGCAGACTACATTTATATGCACATACTTTTCCAATTCAGGTTTCATTATTTATTTAGATTTGCGTATATGGATTAGAATGGATAAACAATATTTAAAATAAGGAAATCGTGATGGGGAAAGCGCCCGTCTATTTATCCTCATTGTAAAATTACCTAAATGCAAAAATACTGTAACGACTGTTTTAATATTCTAACTGTAAAAACTTGTTACGTACTTCTATTGTAACTGATAATGTGGAGAATATATTTGGAGAAGATCATTATGGTTTAAAGTTACGAGTGTATGTTAGAGTGGAGGATCGAAATCTCTGCACAGAATTTCATGACTTAGGTAATGTGCTGTTTTTTTCTAGTCTACTCGCCATTCGTAGATACTATGCTTGCCTTTGTACTTTATAATGATGGCAAGAATAGTTATAAATTTATATCGTAATTCGCAGTCTTACAAGAATGTTTACCAATCTTGTCTGGTAGTGTAACGTCTCGAAATACATCTGCAGTCATAGTTAGTTTTATCCGTGCGTGATGGCTTGTTTAAATAATTTATACAGTTTGTATGTTATCGGTTTGTTTGTATATTTTTTATCACTTCAATATTACAATGTAAGTATGTGTAATAAGATAGGAACGTATTTTTCTTATTTATTAACGAGTTTTCCATTGTTTCTGACATTGTAATGGTACAATACATGTAAGTAGGTAATGTTAAGACGTTGTAACTATATTACGTGATATTATATCTTGTTATTTATTTATAGTTCTGAATAGTTTTTGAACATATAATATATCGTCATAATATGATTGATATTTTATGCATTTGCAAAATTACTACCCGACTACTACGGTTTACCGGATAATAGTAGGTAGCGTACGATATATTCCGGGGTTTATAATAATTTAGCAAATTTCTAAATTATTAAAATAATCTGTTATAGAATATTGATGTTTAGCTGAAACTAAATTGATCACGTAGACTTCGTAAAGTAAAAAAAAGTGCATATTCTAAATATTTGTGCAATGCTATTCATTTTTGCTTACCGTAGTTTGTAAGGACCTACTATGCATCTGTGTATTTTTATATATCTTCTTGTTTAAAATTTCATATAAGTAGTTATTTGTATTATTTTTGCATTGTAAAAATTGAGCTGATTATCAAGTATCTGGAAAATTAAAAGGTCACAAAGAGTGCTACGACTTAGAATTATCTAAGGTATCGTAATTCAATTTATAATTAAAAATATATAATTACCTATATTGTTGTTATTATAAATTATAAACCAGATAATAAAGTTATTTTTCTAGTTCACAATGAATTATTTGAGTTCTTATGGAACATAAATAAGTAAATTATATTAATTATAACTATCTATTATAAAGAAAATTGTATAATCTTTATTATGTACATTCCTGTTTCAGAGATATTTCTATTGTTATAAAGTTTTTCGAAATTAATTATTATAATAATATACATAAACGTAAAATATTTATAATATTGTCTAATGTTCTCATAATAGGTAATATTAGATTTATTTAAAGGTTCACCAAATTATTATCTTAAACTCTGATATATGTAAAATGAAGTAAAATCTGACTGATTGTATAAGACAACAATCAAAACCACATTTAAATACCAACTGTTTTTGATCAATTTATTAAATTGATGTTATTATCTACATATTATCATCATTTAATTTTAGAAACAGAATTGTTAAGAGCCCCATAACGAGAAGGAAATATAATGTGTCGTAGTCAAAATAATATATTAATATTATAACGCATTTTAATCGCTTATTTGTATTATCCGTAAATAACTAATTTCCTATAACAAAGCAGTAAATTATGTATGCTATATTGTAATAAGTCAGTAGATATTTGAATTTATATAAATTTTTCCAAAGCTATAAATCAAGGTCCCACGTGCCAAGTCACAATTTTCTTACAATAGTATTCTACGGTATAAACCTGTTCGTAGTACTATAGTCGGTTAGTGTTGGATATAAGTGCAACCTGTAGATAAGCACTTAGCCACTTGCATGGCTTCACGCGAGGTCGGCCACTCTTTGCCAATCTAAAATTATCCGTTTGGTATAAACCTGAAGCCCTGGCATCGTTGCTAACACGGGAGAATATGATCTATTTGATGTTTATATCCGAATGCCGTAACGTTGCGCGATGTCGTAAATATACAGCTAAAGCAAAGCAACCTTGTGTGTTGATACGATGAGCAGACATAAGCTATCAATAATTTTACCTACCTACCACGCTACTAGACATAATTTATACTAATATCTGTTGCTGCTCTATATTAATCTCTTCTATCTATAAGATTATTTTTAGCGGTTTTATTTAAATGCTTGAAATATCGTGGATCTCTTTGAAGGTTAATTACTGCGTCTAGACTTCAGCTAGGTGATTGAAAAATCTGCCAATCGTCTAATAAAAACTGTATTTAAACATTATTTTATCAAGGCCCAGTAATGCCAATATATTATTTAGTTGCTCAATCAAGTGTACCCATATTAAACATGTTCACGGTTAAAGTTCAAAGGGTCTAACAGTTTATTTTTATCCATATCAGGTCAGTTAGGTGCTATATCTTTCAATATAAACTTTTTACGTTCCAATGGTTAACCATTTCATCCGCGATAGTTCGCTTCCTACTATTGTTTATTGATCGGGAGTTGGGTACATTGTGTTTACATAATAGAAACAGATGCTCATTCTCATAATACATGGTAGACATCCTAATCATGTCCTATAAATGGATACTTACAACATCTATATTGTATCGCTGTATTGCGAAGTTGCAATTGATTCGACGTAATTACAAAATTTTCAACATGTAAGTCGGCAGGTTGGTACGATAGGTGTTTAAGGCAAGGTTATTGAACTGAGTAAAAATTGAGTGTAGGTATATGCGGTTAACATTGGAGCCCGCTTGAAACCGGTCATTATTAGTCAAGCTCAAGATAATTTACAAAATAACTCAACGCCATTTATGAGTGAGTCTAATGACCATAATATTTTCTCTAGAATACCTAAACGGTACAGACTTGCAGTATAAAGGTTAACGACTTTAAATTTCTTTGTATTTTTTTCCTTGTAGTCCGTGTTTGTTCCGATACCTTTTGTTGTTTTTAACCATCTTTTTATCTGGCATTATTATGGTATATTGTAACATTGGGATGTAGGTACGCATTGCTGAAATCACAGCTTATTTCAGTGCCTCTGACGACTATAGGGCAATATTAGCTACAAGGCAATTTCGACTATCGACAGTAGTTATTGAGAAGATATCTGGTTCAGATCTTTAGACGAATTATTTCTCATTTACTTGGTGGGTACGGTAGTCCGTACCCACCAAGTAAATGAAATAGTGGGAGAAAAAAAGGAGAAATAATGGGTTCTGGGTCTGCCAAGAAGTGGCTGACAGCAATTAGGTATACCTACATTACTGGTAGCGGATACGGTTAGGGAGCGCAGAGATTTTATGCTACATTAGTTGCTCTGGCTTTAGGGACATACTGAAAATATAAACCAAGCAATTGTACAAAATAATTCTAAAATAACAATTCTTTCGACGACACCGTTGACAGTGGTTGAGCGATCAGCTGCTGGGCTGCGTTTCGTGGGTCCGATCCCCGCACGGAACAAATATTTGTATAGCCTACAGATAGTTGTCCCAGATCTGGGTGTCTTGTGTATGTGAGTTTATATTATATGTTTGTAAACGCACCCTCGATACAGGTAGAAATTCCTAGTGCGGGCAAAGATTAAAAAAAATAGTATCTTATTGTTTTTTTTTCGCAGTCATTCCGAATTAGTAACTTTACACCTATTTCACAAAGTGAGGATACAACACCTGATAGCATGGGCGTAGCCACGATGGGGAGGCGGGATCACGGTGAACAACCTTGGCCCTACCCTAGTCTAGAAAACTGTAATTGTGACAAAGCGATGGATTAGTTCACCACGTGTGCTATTTGTACAATTACTATGATTGAATTGTAGCTGTGTAGAGTACATAGCGGTTAAGGTTTATACGGCTCACCGACATTTGCCTTCCGAGTCATTTGCCACATCCTGAGTGAAAGCCCGGCTATGCCCATTTAGAACAAAATATCATTTAAAAACATATTACTTAAAAAAAACTAAATAACACGCTTTAATAGAAAACCAAACTAAAAAGTAGAAAAAAAATCAATAAATTTAAATTAAGAATAGTGTGATTAACAATATAATATATAATATTGTAAAAAGCGTTGGGTGCTTGATGTCAATTGTTATAATAATATTTTATTTACAGATATTGGTGAAAGTAGTCATTTTGAGAATATCTTCAAAAGCACCCCACGCTTTTTACAATTTTTTTTGTTATGGAATCACGCTATTCTTAACTAAAATTTATTGAAAATTATTTTTTAGTTTGGTTTTCTATTAAAGCCTGTTTATTTAGTTTTTTACACTATTATTTATTTTATACTTATTAGTTCAATCGATAGTCCTGAAAATCTTGGTAAGGGTAATGGGACAATAATTTTAATAGTTTGCTATTAAAATTATTGTATTGTCATCAGTCCTTGATAAGTATGCAAAGTTTCAAATTAATCCGACGTTTTGAAGGGGGTGAAATTCACGTTCAAAGATTCCTTTACATAGATTCATACATACCAAGCTAAATAAAAGCGTGTTAATGAATTAATGGGTAGTCTTTAACTGTGTGATTTCTGAACAAATCGGTCTCGTATTAGCAAAGTAATATTTATGCAATTTCATGACTAGTTTCCTATTAAATCAAGATGTAATATTCAATCAGTATTTTGATGAGTTTCTTCATTTTAATATTTATTTCATTAGACTATAAAAGGTATTTCTGATTAGTATTATATAAATGACTAAATGTGACATGTACCTGGTCTCTCTACCTATACAATTAGGAGTTACGATAAAATTTAAATGTATTTATTTGTACCTGTTACAAAATTAATTTCTCCTTTATATTATGCTAGCTTCAAATTCTTTTATGATGTATGTACTAGTGTGTGGGAAAATAAATTATTGTTGTTGGCAATTGTTGTTTAATTTTACTATAAGACTTTAAAACCGGCCAAGTGCGTGTCGGACTTGGCACATTTAGGGTTTGTACCAATTTATCTATGTATTGGTATTTGTTAGTTAAATATAAGTAATAATGATAATAAACATAATCGCCAAACAAGTTCATAAAGCGAGCTCGGGACCTTAGGAATGACGAATAGAAGGATATGACGAGAGCTGAAGTGAGCGAGCGAACTCAGTTCCCCTTTCGTGTTAGGTTACTTTAGACCCTGCAGACAGAAATAGGAGCCCCAATTTTAGGCGTGGTGAAATGCTCATGCATACTGCGCTACCACGGGGAGATAGCGCAGTTATGTGGGACTCCAACCCACTAAAACTCCACGGTGACCTCCTGTGCCGCTTATGGCGCGGCGGGAAGACGGGCAGGCATTAGCATTCACCGCGAACCTAATCCGCGCGCTGGTTAGTATTCGGGTTAGGTTCGGAATAAACGTAAAAAAACGCTGTCAGGTAGTTCCACACTGGCTGAGAGCATGATTAACCTGGTGAATGCCGTAATTACCGAAACAATTAAAAAGCCATTGTGCCTCGCGTATATCCACGTTTAAGGCATTCAAGGGATTAAATTTCTCAGGCTGGTGTATAAGTTCGGATAGAATAAAGGAAACCGTCTGTCGGTCTTACAGATAGCAATTGACGGATAAAGCCAAATACAATATTTATCAGATTATGACCGAGGTTAAGTGTCAGTAAGTGAGTCGTCAGAATTAAGTCATATTTCTTGAAATAAAAGAAATACTAAAATCGTTTGTATCTTAGTCATTTCCGTCAAAGCGATTCCGCACTGTATACGACCCGTATCCGGGAAATGTCGGTCCGAATTAGGTACCTAGTCCTAGAATTTTTTTTTTATAGTAGGAACTACTTACGATTTGCAATTCGGATAGAACTCGGAACTCAAATTCTGATCGGATACAGTGCGTGCCTAAACGTTCTCTTTCACTGCATCTGTTTATATGTACTTAGTAACGGAATTACCACGAACATAAGCCCGCAACATAAGGCTTATTGTGTCTCATCGTCGACCACATCATCGCTTACCAACAGGTGAGATGGTGGTCAAGCGCGAGCCTGTAATAAATTAAAAAATAATAATATCTGTTGCATTATGAAACATACCGATAAAATTCGCGGTATGGTTCGTCTCATTTGCACTTGAAAGTCGTGGTATTAAATTCGCAGTAATTATCTAAATTGACTAAAGTGGTTGCACTCGAACTTCAAATATCATTTGTAGGTACTTATCGAATGACTAAATGTGATGTAGGTAATTGGCGACTCACGGTGATGTGATGTTTGCTCATAAAGTAGATGTAATACAACACAACATAAAACCGGCCACAACATAAAACCGGCCAAGTGCGTGTCGGGCCACGCGCTGTAATAGGGTTCAGTAGTTGCACAATATTGCGGACTAAGAAGAGGGCTTATTGTTGTTTCTTTAATAAAAAGCAAAAAATAAATATAAACAATTACAATATATTAATTCTTGCAAGTACTTACATTTTATAATGTGATCGACTGTTACTCTTAAACTTGTAAAGCCTACTTTTAATTTCGTAAATATACTACTGCCGTGAAATTTTCACATATCCAAAAGCAATCATTTAGCTGGCAAGCGGAACACTTGACTCTTAAAAAAAATTAGCAATTTAAAGCATAATTTTACGCTAACAGATCCCTGAATCGAAAAATGGTTTTCGCAGACTCGTAATAATTTTGAATGGCCTATCCAATGATACCCACACCATGGGATAGACGAGAAAAAAAATATCCCCACTTAACATGTGTATACGAGGTACCATTTTTTATTTATTTGATCACTTTCCGGCGTGATTAATATTGTTACAAGATAGGGCAACGCCATCTAGTGACGAGTAGAAGAACTAAGTAGTAACTAGTGGCGCCATCTAGTATCGAATAGCGGAACTAATCTTCTCGAAAGTTCGTGTCGAATGGAATTTTTCAGAATGTTCGGCTCGAATATTCTGGAAGTTTCTAGTCGCTTCGGAAACAGTGAGTTCGAAAGTCGATTGTTCTGGAAATTTCTCGAATTATCTATAACAGTATGGAACGTTCTAGAAACATCTTCCGTGCTATATAAAGAGGCGAAGGACTCACCGTTGTGAGTCTCGGTATGGCGCCCGCGGCCAGGGAGCGGAGCTCCGTGACCTCTCGCCTCGCCCCCTTGCGGGGGCGACGCGACTACAAACTTGACAGTCGTGGGACAGTTTCGATTTGGAAGCGACACGGAGCGATCGGAAAAGGAAAATAGTGCGAAGTAATAGAATTGTTTAAGAAGTATTTTTGTAATAAAGTGTGATTAATTGAAGTCTGCTGTTTAAATAATTTATCCCTGAACCCCAGCTCGTAATAATATGTATATCCATACCAAATTCTTACTAAAAGACTCTTCAGAACTGCTCGGGATGATGGCGAGGTAGAACCCCAACCTAAAAATTAACACCGGTCTCTGATACACAAAAAGGCTAGGCAGGAGCCCCCGGGTACGTCTCTTCTTTCGTGTGCCGGAGCCCATGGTAAAAACTATTAAGGAACAGCAGCGGCAAGTTTACTACCTCATGGGTAGTATATACATCCGGTTCCTGGAGGAAGAACCAGAAAAGATGCCGCCACGCCATCAACTTCAACGGGTTTGGCTGCGCCTGGGGCGGAGCTTGGTCCGCCGTTGCCTGAGCGTTCCCCGTCGCCTCTCGCGTTGGGGAATGCTGGGAACGCGGTGAAGCTGGCGACTGCGCTGGTGATCGAATCAACAAAAGTATCAACACGGGATCCACCCTCGTCCGGACTAAATTCGGACGACGACTGCTTTTCGCCAGGGTAGAGAAGTGAGGAAGAGCACAGCAACCCTTGCGGGATGACTAGAATCCTGCAGAACAACCTCCAGCACAGTCAAACTGCGTCGGCTACCTTGCGCAGAGTGCTGGAGAACCAACAAGAGAAGACCATCGCCCTTATACAAGAACCCTGGATCAGGGGTGGCAAAATATGCGGTCTTGGTAACATCGAGGGTAAGTTGCTGCTAGACACCTTTATAAGTAATCCGCGTACGTAATTCTGTACGTAATTCTGTTCAAGGGACCTGACAGCAACCAGGCTTTTCAGAACTGAACAGGAACTCCCGGACATTGTACTAGCCTCGGCCAGGCGTCGAGGACGTGCCCCTGCCAGACCTCGCCTAACTAGTTGAGTACTGTGAAAAGGAGAAACTGGAACTAATCATCGCGACAGACTCTAACGCGCATCATACACAAAGACAAAACAAGTGTAATGACAAAACCAACAACTGAGGTGAGGCAATGCTTGAGTTCATCATCATCATATCAGCCGAAAGACGTCCACTACTGGACCTAGGCCTCCCCCAAGCGTCGCCACATTGATCGGCCCCGTGCGCCCCGCAACCAGCGTAGCCCCGCAACCTTCACCAGGTCATCGGTCCACCTGGTGGGAGGCCTTCCAACGCAACATCTTCTGGTCCGCGGTCGCCACTCCAGAAACTCTCTGCCCCATCGGCCATCCGTTCTGCGAGCAATGTGCCCTGCTCACTGCCACTTAAGTTTGGCAATTCTTAGGGCTATGTCGGTAACCCTGGTTCTCTTGCGGATCTCTAAATTTCTGATTCGATCACGCAAGGAAACGCCGAGCATAGCCCTCTCCATTTTCCTTTGAGTGATTGTAAGCTTTCTGATGAGGCCCATTGTAAGCGACCACGTTCTAGAGCCATATGTCATCACTGGCAACACACACTGGTCATAGACTTTCGTTTTGAGACACTGTGGTAAATTGGATGAGAAGATACCGCGCAACTTCCCGAACGCTGCGCAGCCGAGTCGGATTCGACGGTTGACTTCTTTCTCGAAGTTGGCCCTACCCAACTGAATCGTTTGTCCCAGGTAGACATAGTCGCCCAATACTTCGAATGTAGAGTCTCCGACCTTGATAGGAGAGGGTGTAATATGGGCAATCAGCATTACCTGGGTTTTGTCCATATTCATCCTAAGACCCACTTTTTCGGAAGCTCTACTGAGGTCATCGAGCATTGTACTGAGGTCCTCCATGGTCTCAGCCCTAATCACTATATCGTCAGAAAACCGAAGGTGAGTGATGTACTCGCCATTGACGTTGATGCCTAACCCTCTCCAGTCCAGAACCTTGAAGACGTCCTCCAGTGCAGCGGTAAATAGCTTCGGAGATATTACGTCTCCCTGTCTCAGACATCGCTGCAAAAGTACGGGTTCCGACGACTGATCCTGAAGTCGAACTGACATAGAGGCGTTTTTGTTTAAAAACTTCAACACCTCGATGTACCGGTAGTCAATTTGGCACCGTTGGAGAGACTGCAGTACAGGCCAAGTCTCGATCGAATCGAAGGGTTTCTCGTAGTCCATAAACGCTAAACAGAGAGGTAGGTTGTATTCTTCGGTCTTCTGTATAACTTGCCGCAGCGTATGTATGTGGTCTAGGGTGCTGAAGCCTTTACGGAATCCGGCTTGTTCGGGAGGCTGGAAATCGTCAAACCTGCGCGCGAGACGTTTCGTCATGATGATGACTCTTGACAAGACACCGACGACACAACTTGAGAGGACTGTTCAATAGACCTAGGAACACAGTGTCGCCAGTAGACTGGGACTGCTATATAACAATTCGTAAAACCTATAAAAAACTGATACATCATCATAATTTCAGCCGGAAGACGTCCACTGCTTGACATAGGCCTCCCCAAGGCGTTGCCACATTGACCGATCCCGCAGGCTTATTACGTATGAAACAGCAATTAGCAATAATTCGTAGAGATTGTACAATCATCGCGCGATTATCGCTTTACGTCAAAAAATTGGCATGCTTGTTTTTGCGAAATAATTGCTCTTATATCGCGAATCCGCATAATGTCAGCATAATAATGTAAAATTGCGATAAATTTTCCCTTCCCCTTTTTTGTTGGTCGATTGCCAATCGCTCGCTAATGGCTGAGTAGGTACAGAATTATTTGAGTTTTGTGAAAATGAAATTAATTCCTAGTAATTAAAAATTGGTGTCGATTTGTATCTCAAATGTCTACGCAACTGGACAATTTGTTGAATCATTGAAACAGACGTGATCTCGGTAGAATTTGCCAAAAGGTTGGAACACAAAAAAAAAAAGATACGTTTACTGCCAAATACTTACAAACACATTAGAATGTGTATGTCCGCAATAAGTATATTCTATTATTTATATTCTTATTTTTATATGGCCTGCACCGATGTCGACTATTCTGCAAATGTCTAGAGTAAATTGGTAAACAAGTGTGTTCAACGATCTATTTTACGTTTCATAGTTCAAATACGAGATGATATTGTCCATTTAGTGATGTCCTAATGCGTTATCGATTTGATTTCTTATAACAATCTACTATTACGAAGAAATTTTAATCGATTTTACACATTTAGCATTTTAGCCATCAAATTTTTCAAATAGTTTCAATATATTTTCAAATTAATTATTATATTATGTAAATAAAACGAAAATATCCATTATTCACTGACATTTTACTGGAATACAAATACTTTACATCTGCAAATAATCATTTATCGGATAATTGGAGCAAAATCAATTGAATATTTAATTAAAAACAGAGTCCACGAAGTATTGCATTTCATAAGCTGGCTACTTACTATGGCTATCAAACTATAAATTTTATAAATCTTTGGATATGTATAATAGCTTCTGTTAAAAGTGACTGTAAATAAAAAACACTTGACTTAAAGGCCTCAGTAGCCAGGTCATTAAATTGATCACGCAATAATTGTACAATTATTGCTTGCTGTTCCTTACGTAATAAGCCCGCCGTGCATCCAGCATATTCCCGCAATCCATCGGTCCACCTGATACGCCTCAGAGGAAAAAAAGTTGGAGGCGTTTTTCATATTCTTACTCTTGTTATTTTCTAGCTGTCCCACTCGGCTTCGCATCCGTCAACTGACTACCTACCCTACCCTCACTACATACATGATTGTTGCGTAACTTAAACCGCGTACGCAGCGTACGCAAAAAGGAATAATTCTTCCCGTTTTTGCAAAAAAAAACATTTAAGCTGCACTCCTATTGGTCGTAGCGTGATTTTATATACCTATCCTATAACTTGCCTCGATAAATGGTCTATCCAAGACACATAAAATAATGTTTCAATTCCAGCCCTAGTTCCTGAGATTAGCGCGTTCAAACAAACAAACTCTAAAGCTTTATAATATTAGTGTAGATTGCACACAAAACATAAAATGAAGATACAAATACAATGGACAGCTTATGTACAAAGGCGAGCTTAAACCATAATTGGGTTCTCTAACAGCAAACCTCAGTTGTTATAGGATATTTGCGTATGAAGACAGTGAACCAAGTGCACAACAAAATGCCAAGTTAAAAAACATTTAATGACACAAAAACCAAACAAAAACACAAAACAAATAACTTTCTTTTTGGAAATCCGAGTCTTTGGTACCGACTTTCTTCTCTATCGACTACCGGTCGCCGACTTCCAAAATAAAGTTATTTTCACTTTGTAGTTTTTTATTCAAAGTCGGTAACTAGTATTTTTTTGTAAAAAAGTTTATTTTTATTTTTCACTTTTTAGCTGTACCTACCTAAATGGCAAGTTGTTAAGTAAGGTACCTATAATGCCCGGATATCATGAAACTTGAACATAACCGGTGAAATGAGAGTGTACCCAGGTGAACTGTACACATCTTCGTACCCCTTTAGAACGTACTGGCGTGATGTTATGTTATGAAATGGTATTACTATTAGCAATAAACAGATATGCGATTGCAGCAATCCCGAGAGATTTGGCGTTATTTATTGAAGAGTTCTGTTGTATATCGCCGAAGTTCTTTATCAGATCTTCACCAAATCACCAAATTAAAATGGGACCAATTACTTGTATACTCTTTCAGACAAAAAAAAGAATTTTCTAAATCGGTCCTCAATTGACGGAGAAATCGGTGAAATAAAAAAAAAACAATCATGAAGTCGAACATAGAACGTCCTCCTTTTCGGAAAGTCAGTTAAAAAATAACTTTCATTTCGGAAGTCGGTGTTCCTGTTTTCATTTTCTCGTTTTGTGACAATGACTACCGAAATTGAAGTTATTTTTTACTTTGTAGTGTTTTTATTTGGAAGTCGGTTGTATTTTTTTGTAAAAGGGTTTTTTATTTTTCTCATTTTAGTGGTACCTATATAATGGACAAGTTCTATGTTAGGCCCAAGTTCTATATTCTATAATACCCACACTGATGCCAGAATAGATTACCCGAATAACATGTAACTTGAACATAACCGGGGAATGAGAATGTACCCGGTTGAACTGTACACATCTGCGTACCTGTTTAGAGCATACTGGCGTGATGGTATGTTATGAAATGGTGTAAACAATAAACAGATGCGATTGCAGCAATCCCGATATATATTTGACTTGAAAATAGTCTCGTTTTCACAATCGATAGTATTTTATCTTCAGTCAATTATCATTCAGTCTCGATTGCGGTGACAATATTACTTTTTCTACTCACTAAAGTCATGAAAAAGATTCATAACTTTTTTCGATTTCTTTTGACTTTGCACCTGCAGCTTCCAGTTCAGCATTTTTTTTCGAGAGACTGCTACGTCACACACACTTCAGCACATATTTTCGTCGGAACTTCACTATCGACAATGTTCAGTACTTCAAGTTCACTTTTTAGAAAAGTTAATTTACGTCATTGTTATCCCCCCTGTAGACAGATTTTTAATGATTATTTAAAGATATTACATATTTTTATTTTGTAAATGGCTTTTTTAATTAGAAGGGACTATAAATATTATTATTACCTAGAGAATCCCCAGCATAGGAGATCGTAGTGGAACATAGAGTGCTGTGTTATCCCCTGGGGGACTGATCTAGGGGATTTTAGTGGAACGAGTGATAATTATCGATATTTGAAATGTCCACACACTTTACTTTATTTTCATCAAAATGTTAAATGTTCCTTTTACTCATTCTTATTTTAATAAGTCTTATTCCTTTTTATTTGTTTCACTAGATGCACAGCATTTTTTTATTATTTAGTGTACAATAATTATTTTCACTTTGGCTTAGCGCTCTGGGCCCATAGCCTGTTGGAATTAACAAGGTCCCTATTTTCTTTGGTGAACACCAAAGAAAATAATGGTTTAGGGGTTTGAATAATAACAGTTTAATTACCCTTTGTTTTATATACCGGAAAGGTGTGTGTAGCACATGTGGCTCCTACTAAGGTTGACGGAATACAGTACCGTGACCAGCTAGCAATTTCAGTTTCAAGTAATCGTTGACAAGGGCTCAAATAATAAACTTTATAATTTATGGTTAGACAGAGAAGGCTATGTTGAATAGTACCTATTGATTTATTTTTGATAAACTCCAACAGAGATAACGTCCATATTCGTATATATATTTGGCTGTGGCTCTTTCTGGCTTGCCCACCATCAAGGATTTTAATTTTGATAACGCAAATATTTAGTCGAAATTAGTCATAGTCACTAACTTATAGTATTGAAATCTCAGTTATTTACTTTGGTTTTAAGTAACTTTAATATTTTACTGAATATACTATGGAAGTAACAAGTAACCATTAGGTGAAAAACATTCCTTTTTGGGGAATTCGGTCTATAAAATTAAACAATCGTCTGTGTAGATAATAAGAAAGTTTATTTACATCAAATTTACACCTACAAACGCTTAGAAATAACTATATAACACTACGTATAAAAGTGGATTTTACACAAAATATAAAAAGTTAAAGGTAGGTTGAAATAATACTAACTAATAAAACAATACTTTTATATTTTAGGAATATATTGAGAGCAGGTTCTAAAACGTATCTTCTATCTAAAAATATATATCTAATTATACAGGATTTATATAAAAACTCGAGGTTTGACAGTAAATGGAAGCGAAAAGCAATGTGGTTACTGGCCAGTTGCTTGGCTTACTTAGCCTTTTCGGAGCCAATATCTGAACAGTAAACAATTAAGTCATTGCCCGATTTTTAGTATTATCTTTACTATGTTAAATTGACTAATTTAACATAGTATAGATAATAAATAAAATAATTGACTGCCCAATATTCAAAAATTTTGAGTGAGCATTTTTATAATGTTTTTTTTTTCATTGATATTGAAATAAGTTGCAAAGAAAATTGCCCATTTCCACATTGAGTTTATTATTGAATATTTTTATATAATATTCAATTACGGTTAGTATTCTATTTGTACAATTACAATGGCCTCGAGTAAAAATATAAAATCCTGTAAACGGGGTGTGAGACTATTGACTGCACAAACTTTTACAGAACACAGAATTCAAGAATTAACGTCGGAAAAACACTGAAAAAAGAAGTTGTTTCAAACAAAATAGCGCTACCTTTGTTACTAGTGCCAAAACGTACTGCCAAACGGCTTGTTTAGAGCCTTGGGCTTATGTGTCGCCTGACGAGTAGCGAAGTAGAAAGGATATACTAAAATATTCGTAACTGGCCGCACTGAGCGCTAGCTCGACTGGCAGGGGTGCCAAGCGCGCAATGCGGCTGATTAGACGCTAAGCAAGCCGCCTGCCAAAGAGTTTTTGGCCTAACACTATCAAATGTTTGTAGCAAACCCTGTGAGCTTTGATACCTCGTCTCATCACGATGTTAATAAAACCTTTTGTGACTGTCATTGTTATTCCAAGGGTTAAAGTTGTTCATATTCATAAGTATTGTTTTCTGTAAAAGTTCACTCTACTAACATACAGACCGAACGGAACTGCATTGTATGATTCTATACACCCGTTGTTTTATTACAATCAAACAATTCAGTTTATTATGTATTCGTGATTTATATGATGAAACATAAGTTACATTTTTATATTTTGCTTGCTATCCAACCTATACCACAAATAAATACTGATATTTATCCAATCTGTCACATTTCCTATCCAGTGTAGATGTTACGGCTAATACCCGAAGTGCGGCTACACCTAGTATTAGCCGGAGCTTAGGGCACCCCGACACGGACAGGTTAGGTTACTTTAGACCCTGCGGACGGAAATAGGAGCCCCGCGCAGCGGGGCTCCGTCGCGTGGCTACACCTAGTTCTAACCGGCTAAAACTAGGTGTAGCCGCACTAATACTAGGTGTAGCCGCACTTCGGGTATTAGCCGTAACATAGATACATTTTGTAAAGGGGAAAATATAATTCATGATTAACAAAATCATACAAAAGTGTAAACAGGTTACATGTGATTTAACTTAGTCCATAAATCTCATTAAAATTCGATAAAAAAATAAATAAGCTCCATTTTTGTCCTTAATGGACACAACACTCTGGACTCGTAGCAAACTTTTATCAAAATGTAGGTATAAGCGACCGCGCACAAAGGCTGTGATCGGTCTTATCATCCTGTGTTTTCCCTGTTGATTTTTTTTTGTCAACTATAACATGAAACACAGTTCACTGACCGCATGAAATCAGCAAGTGTGCGCGCGCTCTAAAAAGCTTGGCAAAAAGCATTTCTTGAAGATATCCTGATTTATTTAAATTTTTTAGTGTTTCGTACCAAATATTTCGTTTGGACCCTCCAAACGGAGACCCCTATTGTTGTCATTCACGTGTCCGTCTTTCACACAGGTTTTACAGGGTTCCAAACGGTTGGAGCAACAGTCTTCTCACAGTATAAGCATCTTGTTGACCCAAAGCCATACAAATTGACAAAAAAATATTTGTAAAATTTTAACACGTTTAATGTTTTTTCCCTTAAAAATATAGCTAAAGTTACGCATGAATATAAAAATATTTGAGTTGGGTATCCTTGTTTAGAGGTCGTTGAGCATATAAATACTGTAATTTTTGTTTTAAAAAATATTGGAAAACATGGAATGAGAAGCCAACAAAGTCAACTTTTCTTTACAAAATTTTGTTCCGGAGAATATTTTAACTTCCTATTGACCTATGAACTTGAAACTTGGTGATAATATTTATTATAACGCATATTTTACTAACTCAACCAAAATATAATATTGATAAATCAGGTTTTCTTTGAAATTCCCTCATTTTTCCTATTACAACCAACTTGATTTTGCGGTCAAATTCGTGCGAAAGGGATGCGGGCGGCATTTGGTACGGAACCCTAATGTGACCCTAAGTCCGACACGAACATGGCCGTTTTTTTTGTATATGGCTTTAAGTGACACATATATTGAGTCGACTTCAAAACTTCAACAAACACTTCTGCCCATAATTATCCGAGCTACGTTGTTGCAAATGATTACCAGTACTTAGGAATTTCCTTTAATTTACCAATAACTAGACATTTACCGTTACATATTTTGGTTGGCCCGATTCACGACAATAATTTCGTAGTACGTGAATACGACACCTGACGTGAATTTTGATTTTATTTGAAACCAACCCAGCCCCGTATTGGTAAGTTAAAGGATCCAATATTTATATTTCAGCTTAGGGCCAAATGCACAATACACACGATTATGTGATGCTTCCTTGCAGTGAACTATACCGTCCGATTATTCAGAGTAAATCTACAAACATATTGTGTTTTTACACAGCTCGTTTTATTTTAATCATCGGTTGTATTTTATGCATTAGGCTAGTATTAATTCATTATAATAATAATTCAGCTTTCGGTTATTTTAAAAAGTTATAAAATAAAATAATATTCTTCAAATAAAATAAAATTTAGTAACCAAAAATGTACAACACTAGCTTTTCTATTCTTACACTACATTGACACGACATTATTTTTGAAACAATAACGTTTTACTTCAATAGATAATAGAGCATGCTTTACACAAATTATATCTGTGAATAAAAAAGCGAATATGCTTTTAATTTCAAGTCCACACTAAAATAAGTATGACCATCTAACTATTCTAAAAATTTTAAAGAGCATGCTCTGCTATAATTAATAAATTTTATATCCTAAAGATCGCTAAAAGAATGCATTAGAAGCTATTTTGCCTAATAATTTTAATAATGTATTTGACAATTTAGTTAATTTGGCGACTATATAAATAATTTACACACAGTAATTATAGAGATAACACGAAAAGCAAATTAATTTAGACATTGACAAAAATATAATTCAGCAGCCGTTTTTTGTAAAAATCACAATGATAAAACATCAATTCGAGATCTAATTGTACTTTAACAATTCTAAAAGTCACTGTACATCACGAATCTATTTGTTATATTCAAGTATCTATTTGTATACAAAATGTATCAGCGTTTTTTTTCATAAGAATTTGATTTTACTAGAGAACCTTTAACACCAACCCGTTTGAATATTCGATCTCATTCCGAAATAATACATAAAACTTAATCAAACTGAACATAATTTCGAATAATGGTGTTAATAATAAAAAATCACAGTTTAACGACTAACACAAGTACTGTCCTGGCATTACAAAGTCATAAGAATCAAAATTCATACCGTTCGGGTTTCATATACAGCGCGGATTAATCATGGCAAATCAGTGCAGTAGTACATATCAGTGCTATGTAAACATCATAATATTTTATAATACTCAGGTACATCCAGGACCACTGTGCTTAATGTTTTAGTTACACATACCACAAACAATTTAAGTAAATAAGTACCAGAAGTACAATATTCAAGAGTGCATCAGAACAATACAAAACAACACATACAAATTCATACAATAAGAAAAATTCCATTCAACTTTAACAACACTTTCAACACCCATTTTCTTAAATATATTTTGGTAAATTCAGACATTTTTCACAAAGACACAATGATTACGAATACTCTTACATTATAAGTATCTGCAATATTTTCTTCGTACTACATTACATAATAGTTGTTTCAATCGTTGGCACATAGTACATTACTTTGCGATATTTTTGTTCCACTCTATCTTGGAAAACTGAATAAAACAAACTTGTTAATTGACACTGATACGATCGCTTTGGGACCGGAACTATATCGCTTACATATAATAATGTATTCTTAGTTAAATTTAATAAATTTTGTGCTTTCAACGATTTCTTCGATAAGGAATCAATGTACTTGAATATCACACAGCACGCGATACATTAATTTAAAATTTACTATTGGCTAAACTTAGCCATTATATTCGAATTTTCTATCACTCATTCATAAAATCCTTCGCTCAACATCATACGTCTTGTCATAATAAATATTACAAATAACAATATTTAAATCGACACAATCAACATGACTTTTACTACATCAATATTGGAGACAAATCGTTATTCAATGAGACCAATATCAGTAAATAATTTCGATCGTGTTAAATTCATAATTTCATTCGTTCGGGGATCGGGCCCTGAACGTTATTTGACGGTATCCTCTCTGAATTGTTCGCATTGCTATGAGAAGACGGTGCCGTTTTTGTGCGTCGCTCTGGTGAATATGATCTCTTCGTCGTCTGCGTTGACGCTTTCGGCAGTTGTGAGTGCGACAGTATCGCTATGAACTACGTGTGGGGACTCGTTGAATTCATCTAGCTCTTCTATGCCCGCTGGAAGTTTAAAAAAACATAATAACAAAACCAGTTCACCGATAATAGCGGTTTAAAATCCAGCTGTGAACATATTGGATGATAATGGTGTCAAAGTAATTTTACAAAAACGCGATCGGCGATAGCCAATATAATCTGAACCTTATGTTCATGTTTATAAAGCCACAAAACGCACAAATCATGAGTATATACAACTATACCAGCAAATAAGGTATTAAGTTGGGGTGAAAGATTGATTCAAGGTCAGGGTCAACCTCTGGCATATGCGTTTGTGTAAGGAATATCTGATATGCTTTTATGTAGCAATAAGGTTTTAAACGAGGAGTTTATTGATAAGATTGTATAGATGTAGCAAGCTGAATAAATGTAACAAAAATCTATCAGGGCCATTTTAATGTAAGCTTTATGAATTTAATCAGGCATTCCATTACTAAATGATGTTTTGCGATAGATGAAGTGCCTTGATAAATGTAGGTACAGATAAAATCATGTGTGTTAAGAACGAAGAAGTGATAGCAATCCATAGTATGTCTGCGATGCGAGTAATCCAGCCTAGATATGTGAGATTACTTTTATTATGGTTTGATTATTTTCTTTGTTAATAAATCAATAAGATTTAGGCAATGGAGTAGTTTAATATTTCTTCACTTTAATACCTACTTTTGTAGATCCCGATAACTTAAATCAGTATAAAATAATTAGATCGGTCTTAGAGTGTTTATGCGCTGCATCCGATCCGTATCCGAATTTAAGTTCATGGTCTATCCGATTTGGAAATGTTCTAAATTGGGACGCCAGAGTTCGGACCCAATGCGTAACTCTTGCTATAAGTTGTAATACAACTACTTTGGACCTTAGGCTTCCTTTCAGTGACAAAATGCAAGCATACAAACCAGAATTCAACTAGCTTAAAAGTCATGAATTTTTACTCGGTGGTTTTCTGGTTCACTCTATTGGGCAGGCAGCTTTATAATCGGTCGTCGTGTCATAATTATAGTCGTACAATATCATTGACTTTACGCCCACAAGCTTCCAATTAGCATATGGACTGGTAGACAGATACGAGCACTATAAAATAAAATGTGCTACATTACCTTACATTGTTCAGGGTTCAATTAAATCAATTAAAGTGACTCCGCAGAAGTGATGGATATCGATGTTTAGTTTTAATTCCAAGTACCCACTAATAGAGGCGGGTTCATTACTCTTTTTTATCTTATCTTTTAAATATTGTTAGGCTCTTGTGTGGCCACCACTTCACCTAGTGGTAATCGATGAATTGGTCGACAATGGTCGGAAGTAATTGCTTGAAAATTAGAGTACAGTTTGCTTTTTTATCGTCATCAGGTATCGGATTAGGACGGTATGGAAGAAGAAGACGTGTTGCGCCGACCCCAAGTAACGTGGGACAAGGGCAGGAAGATGATGATGAGGTATCGATACAGACAATCCAAGTTTTTCCAACTTTGAGTATTAAAGTGACGATCCCAAAAATGGGGTCCCGCACATAGACGGAAATCCACATCGCGTCTTTCATCTCGCATTTGATTGGTCGAATTCACTTCAGCAATTAGGCTGCACGGAAGGAAGAAGATGGGAAAAAATCAATACCCATCATGGCCGCGAAGTTTAGTTTGCTAATATAATTGGACCCAGCCAAATAGCTTAGCCTTTTCTCAACTATGTACGTTGCTCGACATACAGTCAAACCGGATTCAGCTGAGTAGCAGTATTTTACATGGATCTAATATACTCAACTCACAGCGGATCTTTGTGTCTCTGAAGTTGGCTGCAAGACTAGCAGTAGCAATTTTTGTGTCAATGTTGAAGGTGAAGATAGCATTGCATATGGATAGATCGGAACTAATGGGAGACAGACTGGATCGGGTAACGAGCATGGTATCCGATGAAATGCAAACAATGTTTGTATTTGAAAGGTCTTTCAAGGTCCAAATCCCAACAATAAAGGACTGGACGAAGGGACTCGATCCACCAGAATAAGATAGTCTGATGTGGTACTGATGGATCAAAAATGGAATCAGGTATAGGAGTGGGAATATACGCAAAATATTATAACTGTAACAAAAGCTTAGGGAAGATGGCAACTGTATTCCAAGCAGAGACATATGCCATAATAACCTGTGCTCAAGAGAATAAAGATAGAGGAACCAGAGGTAAATCCATATATATTCTTAGTGACAGTCAGACTGCAATCAAAGCCATGGCATCCTACAAAGTGGATTCCGGACTTATTCTGGATGTCCAATCCAGACCCTAAACAGGCTTGGGAAGCATAACAGAGTAAGACTGATGTGGGCCCCTGGGCACCAAGGAATCCATGGTAACGAAGTGGCAGATGAACTGGCACGAGAGGGCTCAGCAAATGATTTTGTGGGTCCAGAACCTACACATGGTATGGCATTTCGACGTGTCTCGTAAAAGCCATATTTAGGGAGTTTGCAGAACACAGACAACGAACACATTGGCTGTCTAATACCGGTCTTCAACACTCCAAGAAATTCCTGGGCTCTACGTTCAAAGCACGGGAATACATTTGGAATATGAGCAGGGGGCAAACCCGTTACTTGCTTGGGGCCTTTGTACTTTGGAACCAATGAAGATGGGTCTAACCAAGACACCCATATGCAGGTTGTGTGGGGAACATACGGAAAGCATGGAGCACCTTCTGTGCACATGCGATGCACTGACTGGTAAGCCGCACGTAGCACCTTCTGTGCACATGCGATGCACTGACTGGTAAGCGAATGAGTCTCCTAGGGGTTGAATATCCAAAACCAGAAGACTATAGGCTCATATCTCCTAGTCTCGTTGTAAAACTAATGAAAAAAAAATTCAACGAGATTGGAGAAGAGTAAGTTATCTAGGGGACCACAATAGATCCCAATAGGTCGAAGTCTCCGAGTTATTTCTCGGCCCCTCCATAAGATAAAATAGCATTGTATAACTGCCTCTTTCACTCTCTTACGTTTGTTGCATCGTTAAATCTCGCTTACTCTATGCAGTATACTCGATGACAAACTGTTTCTTGCACAATGGTTCGTAGAGTCAACTTCAGAGACACAAAGATCCGCTGTGACTACAATACTGCCTGTCTAACATCATCAGCCCAGTGAATGGGTAAACCGCCAGATAATAAAAAATAACAGTCATTGAACCGACTTGTACCAAAAAGTATAATAATAATTACATACCTAAGTAACTTGAAAACATGATTTTTTTCCATGGAGATATTTTTATAATTTTGGTCTCAAATGAAAGGTATATAGGCGTTGAACCATTTTATCCGTTTAAATCATGTGAATCGGTCCACGCGTTTATGAGATATTAACTCATTACTGAATGCCAAATGAAACGGTCAAGGACGCCCCTTACCGCGATACGTTTGTTTTGATCGTGTTAGCGATACTGCCTTTACATTTTTTTCTTATCGTTTTGTAATATTGGAATGCATTGGTGAATAACTTTTATTTTTACTTTTATTTTTGTATCTGGCGGTGACTTTAACATCCCTTGACAAAATTGTCGTCAGATTTTATTACTAGTGACTACCACAACGACAGTCAAAGATTTACAAATGACCGCCCGCAGCCGGGACCAATGACCTAACGTGCTTGCCGAGCCACAAAGGAGTATGGCCACCCTAAAGTACGGACCAATTACCAATTCGGACCAATTTGGCATGGTTTGCTTAACCTTGAAGATCGATCCTACTGTAGCTCCCAGTATTGTATTTAAAACGCGTTACGATGAGTTCCGTAAAAGACGCATTAAACTAGTTACGGAAAGTGGTTTGTGTGTTGTGCTTCGTAGCTCGACCATGAACGCATTGATTATAACTTTAGATGGTACTAAAATCCTTTTATTTGTACTATTTTATACCGCTAATTAGAAATTTTATTCCTCTCAATTATCGCAGATATAAAGGTCGTGTTGGCAAGATTCTTTCCCAGCACGACCACGCTAAAATTCCAGCTGGCATAGAAGTGATGCGTTCATGGTCGTGCTACGAAGTACAACACGTACAACACTGATTTGTTTCTATTTCACGGATGAACATTATTGATTCGCTTTTAATAGCGCGTTATCGAAACGTAGTTATACAAGTAGGTAAACCAGAAATGATGATAATACCAAAGTTCATTATGAGGCGATTACATTTTGTTTCAAACCTTTGTTTCTTTTGTAAGTAATATTTCTTATTTGGTATTTTAACAATAGTACACGTATACTTTATACGGATTTATTAGTTTCCGTTTATCTATGTTCATGCTAATTTTGTCTTTTCTCTACCAACTCTTACTCAACATAAAATCGCGGCTGTGTTTCAGGGCTTTTTGGAGAGAGACAGAGGTCTGCTTACCCTTTCGTAAAATACATGCTGTTTGAAATAATACATTTCGCTAAAAGTTCCTTAATATAGTGGGCTACCTTTAGTAACCGATTGCCATCAACTAAGCAACTAACCCCAACAATCGAGATTGAACCCAGTTGATTGGGCATACAACCGAGTTCAAACTCGATTGTTGGGGTTTAAATAAAAGGCATATCTAGTTGCGCCCGACAATTTTCTTTATTCATCATCATCATTAGCTTTTTAAGTTTCTCACGCTCACACAGGCCTCCTCTCTGTGAGAGGGAATGTGCCGTAATCCACCACGCGGGCCCAGTGCGGATTGGTGGATATCACAAGTCTTCGAATTTTTGGTTCTAGGACATGCTGTTTTCCTCGCGATTTTTCCTTCACCGTTTTGAGAGCAGTGGTTTTCATTATTGATAAAATAATAATACATTAATTCGTACCTGTATAGTCAGAGGGCGCTAGTAATAAGTATTGTTCTGAGCGCGTCGGCCAAAGCAAATGAGCCATCACACAAAACGCGAGGCAGTCCGCTGAATATGTGATACCTGAAAACGAACATTAGTATTTTTTGTAGCTAACGATTGACATGACACCATAAAACTGAATATCCGAAGAGGTGGGTAAGAGCTAAGAGCGTAAATAGGTTTTTATGCACTTTTTTACAAGACTATTAAAAAAAAAAGACGAAATTATAATTAATTTTTTAATAAGGTCAAGACTATTTAAGACAAAAAATAAATTTTGCCGCATTTTTAAAATGCCGCCCGGGGCGGGCCGCCTCTACCGCCCCCACTACGCTACGCTACTGCATGTAAAGGTTCGCGTTTCTGTAGTTTCAGCATATCCTATGTATACATAAACTCATGCCTTTTTCCTATGGCGAGTGAGTCTTGCAGAGTTTTTTGCTTATTGTAATTCTATGATCTCATAAACTTTCGAGAACCATTCATTATTTACGTATATAAGGCATAATTCCCGCCCGTCGAACGAACCTTTCCCGCTTCACGGCCGGACGATGACGTAGAAACAGATTGGACGCGGGGCGAACTTTACAAGGTGCACGCAAGCGTACATTAATTACGTTTATACCTAAAGCGGTAATCCCATTGAAACGGCTGATTTGCGTGGTTTTAATGAAGCGATAATAACCTCATTACGCATATTCGTAAAACATTCCAAATCATACTAAGATATTAAGCCTGTAACTTTAGATGTATGCGGTAATCACCGAAACTACTCATCTGATTTTCAAGTTCTTTTACTAATATAAAGCGAAAAATGGCACAATTTCGCCACGAGAGCGAAGCCGCGGGAAAAATCTCATAACTTATAAAAGTGGATCGACTTAAGATTTATTAGATCAATTAATTCCTGGTAACTTAATGATTTTACACCAAAAAGTTTCAATAAATTTTCTGTTCAAAAAAATTGCCCATACATGACCAGACATTATATTCAGCTAACTGAAATGGCTGTGACAATTTTAAAGAGCCCATTATTACTGGAAGAAAATATATTTACATGTTATTCAGCAAGGGTATTATGTCACTCCGTATGTAAATGAAAGTGATAAAATTAAACAATTATGTAAATATATGGTAATCGCTTTGGCAGCGAAAGTGTAAGTACACTGCCTTCATAAATAAAAGAAAACCAGCCAAGTGCGAGTCGGACTCGCGCACGAAGGGTTCCGTACCATTATCGCAAAAACGGCATAAAAAAAAAACATGTTTGTTATACGGGAGTCCCACTTAAATATTTATTTTATTCTGTTTTTAGTATTTGTTGTTTTAGCGGCAACAGAAATACATCATCTGTAAAACATTTCAACTGTCTAGCTATCACGATTCATTAGATACAGCCCGGTGACAGACAGACAGACGGACAGTGGAGTCTTATAAATAGAGTCCCACTTTTTCCCTTTGGGTACGGAACCCTAAAAAGATGGCAATAAAAATATTTCTAATTTGACACTAAATATTTACCTTTTTTTATTTGTTTTTTTTTTTAAGTCAATCCACTTTCTAACCGCTACAATTTTACAATAAATAAAAGAGTTGCACAATGTCGCTGGGCTTACATAATGAAAAAGAAAAACCGACCAAGTGCGAGTCGGAGTCGCGCACGAAGGGTTCCGTACCATTATCGCACAAAACAGCAAAAAAACACATTTGTTGTATGGGAGCCCCACTTAAATATTTATATTATTCTGTTTTTAGTATTTGATGTTATAGCTGGTTACAAACAGACGGACACTGAAGTCTTAGTAGGGTCCGGTTTTTACCCTTTGGGTACGGAACCCTAAAAACTGTAGCACTTACCTAATAAAAACTTGAACCTCCACAGAGGGCTGATCTGCAATGCAATCAGCGCAATAATCGGCAAGTAAACGAACCACACGAGGCTGGATGCGCCGAAGTGTAGTAAAAAGTTAAGCTTTGGCATATTGTGTTCGTACATCATTGTATATCTGAGTTCTAGCACGAACCACGTCATTATAGCTACACGTAGCGCAAGGATCAACCAGCCAGGCCATGTTTGGTACTCGTCTATCTCTTCTATGATGTCCACTTCAGTCTATAAATAAATAATTTTGAGTGTTTTAAAAGAGATTGTTTCAAATAAATAAACAAGGTCATGATCCGGTTACAGTATACTCGTATTTGATATTAAACACATTTTATACACAATAGAAGTTACAGACATATTGTAAGTAATTATTTTTTTACAGTACATTAGAGTAGGTACGTTTTTATCGTCAAACTTCACCTTCAATGCTTAACCGTTTAGTCCAAATTTTATTTTGTAAGTCAAAATATGATTGAAAAAGATAATACTCACTGTATTCCAGACATAAAGTAGAATATGAACGATTCCATAAGCAAGCCAAACTCCGAAGACCAGTGGTTTGTATGTGAGCTCTAATCTAGTCACTGCCCAGCCTTTTGCTAACAAAAGTAGGAGCAACATGAACAGTGTCTGAAAAATAACAAATATCCATGTTATGTGTTTGTTTTATGGCAGATAACTATCGATAGGTATTTGTAGCATACGATAAAATGCATGTAAATTAAAAAATAACAAGATATTTTGCATTCATTTGTTATGGTATGTATTAGAATTAGTGGCATTTTTAGTAGTATCCACAAACAAATAATATTTAAGTAAATTGAAAATTACAAGACCTAAACAAAAAAAACTAAACAGGCTCCTTGTTGACTAAGGAACCCTAAAAAAGGTAAATTTGCCCTCTCAACCTTGTCCTATGAGATGATGATAATAATATTGTATGCCCATACATGTAAAATATCTATGGGATTTTCCATACAGGATAATGCTAAGCCTTATGTAAGGTAATGAGGAAATTCCCAATACAAACTTAATTTGCTGCTAATTATGGAAATAGGCAAACAAAATATAAATACCTGACACAACATCAGTATATGTGTTGAATACTGTGAGTTTAATACTAGCAGTTCTATGTGAAGCTTTCTGAATGGCAAAGTAACAGTAATTTTTTGAGGTGTTTTTCATAAATAATATGTACTGAATCAATCTGATAAACAAGAAGCAACTTATAACTTTTTCTAGCTATCTGTGTAGTAGGTAGGCAGTAACTTTAATGCATGCAATTTACAGGTTTAGAAAAATAAACAATTAATTTATCTACATAGCATGACTTAAAGAAAAGCATTGAGTTCACATAAAGATTAAAACACAGAAAACATACGCCCCTATCTCCCTTATTAATAAATGCGGAGTAGATTTGGAAATACTATTAGTTTCAGATTTATCAGAAATATCATATTTAGGGGACATTCAGCATAACTTAGCTCCACATTGAATAATAAGTGGTTAAATATTTAATTAAAATATAATTAAATATTATTTATTATAAAGTCAAACTCCAATAGCAGCAAGTGAAACAAATACATCAAAGCCAATTTATATTTTTTTTTAAACTTTGTCTTGGGCCCAGTGTGTGACCTATCACAGATATAGAATTCCTGGTGCAGTTTAATTATTATAATGTGATACTGGCTGAATATAAACTATGATGGGTCACATCCAGCCAGATTGATTAGGTAAAGAGGATGCATAACATTGTGACTCACTCTGCTCATTATATCTAAAACATCCCCAGCGGCAGCCAGACCAGCAAACCCTACACCATCCACAGCAAACTTCACAGTATGTAGCACATTGAAGCATAGAGCAATAAACTCCAGGACAAGGCTGAATGTGAACAACTTTGTCACTGGATGCTTTTGTGTTCTGAAAGTAAATGTTTTCATTTACTATGAATTTTAGTGACGAAATTCAAAGCAATAATGCAATAGAAAATAGTATAGTGTTAGCAATAGAATGAATAGGAATAAACATGGTTAAATGAAGATTATATAAGATGAAATATCTGTTGAAAAAGCTCTATAGATTTTGCTTTGAGTTACACAAAAAATCACAGTAATACAATAAAATACTGCTTACTCTATCGATTTAAAAGATTTGGAGTGAATATCTCTGAAAATGTATTAATTAATTTTACTTAATGACATGTAAACAATTAACATGTAATTACTAAAAATATGTTAAAAGCCTTACCTGACAGCATAAATCTGCACTGGCAATAGGATAATATAGCACAGCCAGAAAACAAGATACAATTCCAGGGTGTTCTGTCTATCAAATGAAAACTGGTACAGTAATGTGTTGTAAAGTGATAAGTTGGGACTCCCATTGACCAGCCAGAAGTCATAATTTATAGTCTGAGGTATATTTGTCAGGGTTTTGTTGTCCTTTGAGGGTGCGCCAGTGTAATGGTGCCATGTACAGGAAACCTCGTCTAGGTAACATGACACCATTGATACATACCAAAACCTGTTTGAAAATAAAACTTGTTACAAAAACTCTTAAAAGATTATCACTTTTGTTTCAATCTTTTCTTACTAATATTATAAATATGAAAGTTTGTATGGATGGATGTATGCTTCTTAATCAATTATGCCAAAACGGCTGAAAGGATCTGGATGAAATTTGGCAAAGAGATTGATTATAGTCTGGAATAGCACATGCTAATCCCTTTATATCCCAGTATAATGTTCCCTTGGGATGATAAAATACCATTCACGTGGTCATAGCCGCTGGCAGAAGCTAGTGCTATAACAGATAATTCTTAAGGAAAATTAGTCAGTATGTTATAATTTACCTTGGTTGTCCAGAGTTTTTAATAACATAAGTAAACTGATTCTTCTTTATCACATTCCAAGGTGTGTCTTCATCAATACACAGACCACCACTCGGACAAGGAATTCTTCTAAACAGATCTTGACCGTAGGCATTACATTTTGGATGATAGGCTGTTCCATTCAAATTTTGAAACATAACCTGGCATGCTAGCTCTTTATCAGCAATATCGCGGCTTTTGTAGTAGTGTAAAAAGTGGCCCCTGTCTAATACAGCGAACGTTATAGGGTATTTGAACTGAACGTTCGCTGTTATGTTCCCGAAAATATATCCATATGTTTCCTTTTGATAATGGATGTCTGTCTTCTGGAACCCGAATTTCACTAGGAACTTGAAAAATTCATTTGTAGAGAATTCTCCCTTTATATGCGTGGACGAAACGAAGAGGAAAAGCGAGCAAAAAATTATTGTACCAGCTTTAATACACATTTTGAAAATTGGTGGATATGACCGCAGAAAAATAACATTTCTGTAAAACACCTCAGCTCTTTTGATAATTTCCTCTTGTGTTATTTCATAACAATATCACAAAAATATCAATACGACAGTACATATTTAAATTTTTATTATAGTAATTTCACAATTCCCAAGCAAAAATGAAAATAAAAAACATTTTTGATTAGACAGATCAGATTTACGAAATTTACAAAGACACTTCGCACGCCAGTTGCCACCCGTATTACTGCAAGTGTTGCTAGATTTTATATTATAACAAAGTTAAAAATGGATCAAATGCGGTATTTTTATGTTTTCGAAATTTGCCAGGTATTGGACGCCACAGAGAAACTTATATATATGGACGCTTTCCTTCACAAGCGAGGGTGCCACTCATCCAGATTCATTAAGATAATTCAGACTAAAATGTCCAGGCGCGGGTACAAGGGGTGCAACGGTGGTATAAAGTCAGAACCACACTTACGTGTCGTGGCGTGGCGCGGGATCACGTCACGTAAGTGTGGTTCCGTCGTAATGCTCGGCGAGGCACGTAAGTTAGTAAGAGTTGTAAGATGCACAGAAGTCGTTTTTTAGGTCTCCTTAGTAGTGAAGCGGGGCGCGGGGAATGTTTAGGACCATTCCGAGCGCGCGATTCTTTGGTCTGTTGACAAAAAGATCGACTGACCAATCGCGTCGCGACCACGTTCCGTTCGCTCTATATGGTGGTTAGTCGGTTCGTGGAATATACGCAAATTTAACCCCACTACGCCAAAACCGTGCCAACTTACGTGACGGATTCTATAGTATAAATGGAAACAGAAAATCTATCTAGATCCGAGGCGGTGTGTTAAAATCGAGTTAGGTTTGCTCGCTTTCGTATCAGACATTCTCTTCATTTTGATACTTTTGAAAAAAAAAAGCATCAAAACCTGAGCTATTTATATGATTCTAGCTCATGTTTTGACAGCTCAGATAGATCTATGCAGTTCTAAAATTTTCATGAACCACAGTGTTTTCAAAATAATTTACTGGAAAACTATACCAAGGAGGTTATTTATACGATCCAAAATGCTGGAACCGCATTTTCCGGGATTCCTTAGCTAAATTCTGTATCTGCGTCTGCCCATGTCCAACTGTAAGTTTGCTACAAATATTACTATTGTACACTGGGTAGCTTGCTATATCAAAAGATTTTGATTCATCAAGCCAAGGTCCCTTGTTAATTTAATGAAAGTAAGGCTGAACTCACACATTCTGAATTCCTCTCTTAATTCAGAGTCGGAATACCTATTATTAAGAAAGCCCGGCAATGCGTACAATTTAACACACACATTCAGATTTTTTCAGATTATGATTTACACAGATCGATTTGTAAGAATGACTAAGCGTTCTAAATTCCACCGGAATACCGGTTATAGTGCTAACACAGTAACACACAATCACACATCCAGATTTGGTGCGGCCGGACCATGAAC
The DNA here is from genome assembly GCA_947562075.1 of Orthosia gracilis. Classification (NCBI taxonomy): domain Eukaryota; kingdom Metazoa; phylum Arthropoda; class Insecta; order Lepidoptera; family Noctuidae; genus Orthosia; species Orthosia gracilis. Next base: position 36,380,078 of record OX387266.1, read on the forward strand.
TTGTGGGCGGATTTAGTCCGGCCGTACCATTATACCACATACGAGCGTATGTACTAGAGTGGTCCGCCGGACATTATTATTATTAATTCAGGACCATCAAAAGCTAAAAATAAGCCTATTGCTCGTTCTACCTTTCTCAAATCTGTTGAAAGAAAATTTAGTGTCCTAAAGAAATTGAAAAGAGAGTATCGTAATCGCCTACACACTGACACTGTAGTGGCGCTTATGGCCACTAAAGAAGTTATTAAGAAGAAAGGAGGGAGCTTAAAATTTGATCCTTCAAATTATAAGTTAACCAAAAAAAATTGGCGTAGTGAAAGTTGCAAAAAATAGATAAACTTATTTATAATAAATTTGTTTGATTTATATTAACATTACTTTTTTATTTTGGTGCACGGTTGGCGCAGTGGTTGAGCCATTGACTGCTGCGCTGCCTGTCGCGGCTTCGATGCCCGCACGGAACAAAGATTTGTATAACCTACAGATAGTTGTTCCGGCTCTGGGTGTTTGTGTATGTAAGTTTATATGTTTGTAAACGCACCCACGATTCAGGAAGAAATTCCTAGTGTGTGGCAAAGTTTTTTATACAAATATATATATAATTGATATAAATTTGTTGGGCAGATTTATGAGGAATATTGATACTATTTGCCTCAAAATTGGGGATTTTTAGTCATGTTTTTGGGTAATCCAGACCATGAACATCAGCAACACTGCCAGCCGTACAATATCCGAGCGTGTGTAAGTGCTTACACATGTTCGGATTTGGTCCGGCCCGTATACAGAAAAACTAATAGTTAGAGAAATTATTAGTTTCTCTGTCTACGGTCCGGCCGGTCTAACTCCGCCCACAAATCCTAGGGTTGCAGTATTTAGAACATTATTTTCCATTTTTATTTACGACTAAATTGAATGTAAAATATCTGGAGACAATAACCAAAATCAGTAGATCACCCATAATTCGGAGACTATGTCAACGCTGATCGTAGTTGGTACGGCCCAACCGCCCGACAACCCTACACACCTCCGGATTTGGTACGGAGTGGACCATATCCGATGTGAACACAAGCGGACGGACCTAATTAATAATAATAATGTCCGGCGGACCACTCTACACACGCTCGGATATGGTAAGGTCGGACTAACTCCGCCCACAAATCCGTGGTCCGATGATTTTTAAACTTGCTTGAAATTCTGGCATGCGCAAGCCATACTTGTAAAACCTTGTTTGCGCGTGTGGTTGGGCGTTCAGTGTTCAAGCCGCTCTCCGTCAGTCGAGTGGAGTATTGTGCGCACACGGTCGCAAAAATGGCGGATTTACGTACAGACAATCGAAAGGTCGCTACTGAATTCATTGAATTATGTAAATCACTGCCCGCCCTGTGGATATATAGATTTATATGTTAATGAATTTTTCTATTTAACAGCCATTTTTTTGTCCACTTTGATCATAATTACGCTTTGACTTTGGCATTTTCTTTTTTTTCACTAGCAAACACTTGAAAAACTATAGCAAAAGAAATAGTTCTTCATTGGGAAACATTGTTTCCACATCGACGATGTCGACAAGAATGTGGCTTGCGCTTGCTTAACTCTGCCGTGTGGCAGACAAATCCGTGTTCAGTCTTTTCATGCGAGAAGCGTGCTTGACCACAGTTTTGTTTACGCATGTAAACAAAACTGTGGTCAAGCACGCATGTGTGGTAAGTGCATTAGGGACATAACTAATATTTCATGCATTACTAACTAAACCGATTGTCCCTTGCTGCAAATTTTGCTGTTTAATGATGACAAAATTTATTCTAAAACGAGATGATAGATCATTTGTTACATTTCCGAATGTTGTTTATTGTAAACAAGTATGACCTCAAGAATTCCGAAAGCTCAAACGAAACGCCAAGTCGGAACTAAATCGGTTTATTAACAATTTTTAACAATATAAATATTTAATTCGTTATAATAAGTTCTAATAAAAAGTAATTAAAACTAAGTTTTATTTTATTTACCTTAGTAAAACAAGATACTATTTTTTTAGTATATATAATTTTTTCAATCAGGTTTTTGTGTAATCCAGACCATGGACATCGGCAACACTGACGGCTAGTCGTAGTTGGTACGGCACTACTAGCCGACAACCCTCCACACGTCCGGATTTGGTACGGCGCAGACTATATCCGTTGGGAAAACAAGCGGACCGAGATGAACTCAATTAATAATAATAATGTGCGGCGGACCACTCTACACACGCTCGGATATCGTACGGCCGCACTAACTCCGCCCACAAATCCGTGGTCCGGCCGGACCAAATCCGAATGTATGTAAACACTTTAAAACTTACTATCCGCATTATAGTGATGCTCTGCGCGATCGTTCTACCGTGAAGTATCGTGATTTTTGACGCCCCTCAGCTCGGCTCGAGAGTCAGTCAGCGCATCACTTCCATCGCTTCTTTAATAATTTATGGCTACTAGAGATGGGCGTTTTCGGTTTTTTGCGCAAACAGTTAGGTAACCGATATACGGTTTTCATATCGATATCGAAAACGGTTTTCAGATATCGATATCAGTAGTACAGTTTGCAAACTTTAACATGATATTTAGATGAGCAAATTAACAACGAACGCGAACTAAAGCAAACGCAAACTCACACTTTTACAGTCAAGCTACTGGTATTTAAAGTTATTTACGTGGTTGGTTGTTTTTGTAGTTCTACTTGTAACTACGCCGATTTCCCTTCATACCTTACTAGCTTAATGTTACGGTTTTAAGTTTTGACTTATTCGTTCTCGCACGCAAGTAGAGCTTTTGATTCCATACAGTTTTTGTGATATCGGTTATGTTGATATAGATATCGATATGATATGACATATATCCGATATAAGTTACGTTTTGATATATCGGACCCATGCCTATGGCTGCATTGGCTACTAGTTTTATGGCGAACGGGTTTGGTGCTAAGTGTTTGACTTAAAAAAAGGAAGTGAATGAATTTTCATTGAGTTATTGAATAAAACATGGATTTCCCATGTTCTTTTTTCAGGATAAAGAATTAAAGTCCATAAACGAGAACATCCAAATACAGATCTAAGGAAGTATTCAGTGCCATAGCAACAATCATCTTATTCTTGCCCATTTCCTTTGTGATCTAGATACCTCTTTTTCGGAGTGTAGTTCAAGATTTGCCGTGTTTTCAGTGATTGTGTTTATATAAACTGTGTAATATAGTGTTAATTATCGTTTAAAATGTTTTGAAAGTGAATTATTTGGTTATTATCTTCGTAACCTCGAACGCGGAAGTTTTGTGATCTAGCCGCTCTGACAGTAGAATATCCTCGGCAGATGTGCTAGGATGTTCAGTTTATCTTAGTTTTTGATAAATAACGTGAAAATCTCATTATGTATGAATTTTGATTGCCAATTATGAAATAATGGTTGAAATAGGCGCCCCTCAACAGTCAGCCGAAGAGAGTCTGGAGAATGCCGAATGGTACTGGGGTGATATCACTAGGTAAGGCTATTTCTATCATGTTTGTGCCTCTCATAGCAACAGTAGTTTTATTATCATAGAAATCATGAAAACAACAGCAAGTGAAAATAATTAAATAGGTATGTAATTACAGGCTGCATAGATTTTTGGTCTTTGATTGGTTAATAGAATATGCATCTGGTTTATTAACTGACCCTCTGGATCCACACTTCTTCCAAATTCCTTTTAAAATTATTTTAGTAAATTACAAGTAGGTTTGAGGGACAGTCAACCCAAATGTCAAGCTAAAACCCTATTCTGGTTGCTTACAAAAATACTATAATAGATGCTAATACATAACCCAAATGTTGTGAAATATTACAACTTCAGGAGCAATTCAAATTAGAAATTCTTTAACTTGTAAGAACATTGTAAAAGTATATGACAAGCCACATAGTGTTTCTTTTTTTAGTTCCAATTAGTGATCTTCTGAACTTAAAAAAAACTTCTTGGTCCATCTCTCATTGTTGCTAATTGTATATTTCAGAGATGAGGCTACAGAGAAACTGCGGGACACATGTGATGGCACCTTCTTGGTGCGCAACGCATCTAACAAAGATAGTGGTTATACTCTGACAGTGAGAAAAGGGGGCATGAACAAACTTATCAAAATCTATAACTATGAGGGGCGTTATGGATTTTGTGAACCATTTGACTTCAAGTCAGTGGTGGAGCTTGTTCGGTTTTATACAGAGTTCTCCCTGGCACACTGTAACAGCAGCCTGGACATCAAGCTTATGTACCCTCTGTCTAGAAAACTCGAAAATGAAGGCGGAGAAAATATGAGTGATGATACCCTAGAAACTAAATTTAAGGAAATCCACAAAAAATATGTATTAAAAACAAAAGACTTTGAGGGTCGCTCTTATAAATATACCAGGTTACGGGAAGAAGTAAATATGAAAAAGCAAGCACTAGATGCCTTTAGAGAAACAGTTAAAATCTGTGAAGATCATTTAAAATTACAAGAGAAAATGCAGGCTGAAGCTCAGCCACACGAAAAGAATCCTGTTTTAGAAAATAATAGAAATTTAATATCAAGAGTTCAAACCTTAAAGCAAGCCAAAGCTGAACTAAATGATATTTTGAGAAATACAGTCACAGCACAATTGCTGCTTGAGAGAGAAATTGCCAAACTAAAGTCAGATGTTACAGATCTCTATAAAATAAAAGATCGTTATAAAGTGTAAGTAATAAACATTATTTTTAATATAATACTTAGAGTATCATAACAATTTTCAAACAGCTCAATTATTTGTAATAGTATTCTAGTTTTTCTATGATGAATTTTAGCAAGAGGGTTTCAAAAACTCCCTGAGCAATAAACTATGCATATTGTGCAATGATTTGATAGATTTAAATTACAACATTTGTACTGAAATGCCTTGAAAGGTTCTTCATGTACCTAATTATTCATAGATGTATTTCAAACATTTATTGGAAAATGGTTGTTTGACAAGAGTTATTGTATGTGTCATTAGATGATTGTGGCCAATACATTTTCCAATATTGAATATAATATTCCTCATGCACACAATGATGGTCCAAAATTTTAGTAACATGCCATTGTATATTCATTAAATAAAACCAGGAAAATAAGGCTACCCCTTATGTTACCTTTAAAGCTACATTTATAGTTTTGTATAGTTTTTACAGGAAAATTTGCTAAAAAATTTCAAAAATATTAACAGGTTTAAGATTGGCTTATGAAATAATTTGTGTTGTAACCATGTCGTTGAGTTGACACCTGCATAGTCTTGTTAAATTTTTGTTAGGTTTCTGAATGACGTAATTTTTTAAATTATTGTGATAAGTTCGAAACTCAGAGGATTCCAAAATTAATTGTTTTTCTTTATCATGTTCATTACAGGTGGCTACAAGGACGAGGAAAAACAGATGAATACTTGCATTTATTAGAAGATGACAATATACATAAACTTGAAGAATTGTATGCACACAGAGAGATGATTAGTTGGAAAGTTAATTGTACAAGAGATATGGCAGAAAAACTCCTCATGGCGAAACCTCAAGGCACATTCTTAATTCGGCCTAACTCTACTGGTGAATTAGCTTTATCTATTTGTTGTAACAACATGGTCTATCACTGTATTATCAATAAGACTGAACGAGGTTATGGATTTGCGGAACCCTATAATGTTTATGAGTAAGTTTCTTTATGTATTTATTTGATCACTTTGCAAAAATATGGCTCCATTTGATAAAATAATAATCAGTGATAAAGGATAACTTGTAATATATTTGGCATAGATATCAATATGTATTATATAAAATTCAATCAATATAATGATACTGATGCATCATTTTGTCTTGACTGAGTGCCAGCCCATTATAAATCTGGGTAATTCTACATGATTAGGATTAAGATTTTCTTTAATTAATTGTCCTAATAAAATCTTTAAATATTTAAAATTAATACAACTGCCATTCAAGAACAGCCAATTTAAGTGCCATTTTTTCTAATTTTTCAGAACTTTGAATGAGCTTGTTCTCCATTATGCTGTGAACTCTTTAGAAGAACATAATGAACAATTGAAAACGGAACTGAAGTACCCAGTGAATGCACATCTTGTGAAGAAACCTGAAAAAAAGCAATAAATGGTAAATCCTGAAAAATTGTGGTTGCCAGTTTTGTCTTCAATTTGTAGACATCTGTCATAATGACGACATTGTGACCTATTACTAATGGAAACTGAGGTTTAAATTACCTTCTCGTGACCTTCAAGTAATCCACGATAAATTAAAAGGATGAAACTTCTCAGCATCGAAAACTTATCAGTTAGTGATGATTTAGAAGTTGTAATTCGAAAAAGTTTGCAGATCAATGCAAAAATCTCCCAAAGAAGAAGGGGTACCTTTAAATTACTCATGATTGATTCTATAAATGTACTGTGAGGGAACATAATAATACGACAAGAAAGTATTCATGTACAGGAAAGTAATGTAAGTTGATATTTCCGTGTTTTATAGCTTTATAGTGTCGTTATAATCTGATCAAATAATTATTGTACAAAAAAATGCTTTGGTACCCATGTACTATGGTACTTACCATATTATTTTAGATTTGTGCACAATTATCATAAAGTTCGATTTGAAAACTGCTTTTATTGATTTGGTTTTATTTTTATTGTGATAATATTGTGATAAAACCATGATCAGTTTGGATATCCATTTATTGTTTGAAATGAACATTAAAAATGATTCTCAGGAGCTTTTAAGAGTATGATACTCTGTACACATATTTTTATATTTGTTGTATTTACAAAGATTGGAAAAGTGTTCTTCCTTATTAATAATTGATGTTATTAAATTGATCGGGGCCTTTACGGATCGGCAGCAATTGAGGAAGGAATTAATAACAGCTGATTCGAATTTGGAGACTGTTGAGAACAAAATTACTTTGAAATGTAAGCTCTCAGTTCAATTTGATATTGAGTCTGCATCCATATGGACACTTATACTCTTGTACCAGGGGTGCAAGTTGAATGACAAGCTATCAATGCTTGTGTTATAACTGAGTGAATATCTTGAATGGCCTAAAGCAATGTCTTATTTCCATTCATTCATGAAACATTGCAGTAATGTTGTGTGTTGTTTAGTCTGTCTCTTGTGTTAATAAATGCAGATGCAGACTTAATACATATGAAGTTCTCATAGAGATATGTATATTATGTATGTGATAGTAATGATTAGCATTTTAGAGTTCTGGTATTTGCGTACATTATGTGATTGATTTTTGTTACATTTGTTTTAATATGATGCGAGGTTCAAAATTATTCCATATCATTGATATATATCCAATATTAATTGAAATATTTTTCTGATAAAGTCATTTTAGTATGGGTAGGGTTCATGATAATTTTATAAATCTGCTATATATTTTTGTTTAACTACAGAATTTCGAAAAACAATACTTACTTGGATATATATCTTAAATGGCGGTTATTTTCAAATATATATGTTTAAATATAAGGACCTGCTTTGATACTGCGCAATATTGTTTTTATTCAGGTTAAAGTATTAGCTTGGGTGTATATAATGGACTTTATTGTACTAATTTAACTCATTTTACCTCATATTATCACCGTCATCAGATCAGCTCATTATACCATAGTAAGTAATAAATAGACATGATCAGATCTTTTCCTCATAAATCGAAAACATTAATTTAAACATAAAGTATGTAATGTTATATTTGCAATGTCTGTATTTGAAATGAGAAAATATAAAATTTTGCACTTTATTGAAGCAGGTACTTGTACGTAATAATAAGTAGAGATGAAACGGATAGCTGTTTAGAACGGAAACCGGATATCCGGCCAACCTTGTAGCCGGATATCTGGCGGAACATTGCCGGTTGGTGCATTTCAAGAAGTGAGCTTGCGTAGGTGGCTCAAGTTAGCAATTGTTTTATTGAGTTGTTGAATTGATTGCAAACACGATCGTTTTTGGTTATTAAATTACGAAGTTTTGTTATTTGAAGTAGGTATTTTTGTAATTTTAAAAATATTTAACGACAAAAACTAACATCGGTAAAGAAAAGATCCCTTTTATGGGAATATTTTGATATAAACAATAATGATCATAAGTTTGCTAAAGATAAAGTAATTATGTAACTAAAATTGATATCTCGTTTTTTCTTTAAAGCCGGTATTCGGTCGGATACCGGGTAGTTACCGGATATAAGTTTCATCTCTAATAAATTAACAATAAGACGTATTGAATGCATGGGTGATAAGTTAAATGTTTACTTGTCGCAAATCTATTACATCGAATGTTTAATTTAAAGTAGTATCAGACATTTATCTCTACTGCTCTATCGGCAGTAGGTATGTATTGATTTCAGTATAAACATTGATAATAATGATTTGCTACAGTGGATGTCTTTTATAATTTCAGTGCGTTTAAGTACTGATATTTTACATGGAAATATGCAAGTATATTAGTGTGCAAGTATCGTCAATTAATGTTTTTTTCTGTGTAACAATATGTAAGAAAAGATGATGTATTGCTAGTAGATAGACTGTAAGTAGGACTAACCAATTCGTAAAAAGTTATATTTATTTTTAGTTCATTCAAAACTTAATATTATTATTTGTAAACTAAAAAATTTCTTCTCAACTTACAATCATCTCATAAATCTTATAACTATGTAATAACTACATGAAGAAAATTAAAAATTTCTTTCTACACAGAAAATTTAATCTCATTTTACACAGAAAGTCTTCCACACCATATTATTTTCAACCAGGAATGGAATGAGTCATTTTGAAACATGTTCTGCTGATATTTATCCTGTGGTTACATGATTATCCGTCAATAATTCCTGAAAATGTACATACGACCCTAAAAACCCAGTTTCAGTAAAACACCGATAAATGTTTATGTATTACAGTCTGTAATGAGTAATGATTAGGAAGCCCTCGTTAACATAAGTACCATGACAAAATTCTTAGTACTAACTGATAGCTTTGTGATAACGATCATGATGAACAATGTTAAATCCCTCATTTAAAGCTTAAACTGGATATTATTTTTGGCCTATTTGTGTAACATTAATTGGTGATTACTTTTTTCGATACTGGTCATATAAATATAACATTTATTGGTATATGTATTCTATCACATAGTATGTTAATATTAATGAAGTAAATGCCTATGGCACGATGTTGATCCGTCAATATGGTTACTCCTAATTTTGTAGCTGTTTGTTCATCTAATCTTATATTGAAATCAGAGCTCATCTTAAATTTATCCTGAAGAATTTGTGTATTGGCAGTTTCGACATATTTTTTGTAATTTATTGTCTCATAAATAATTTTATATTAATCCGTCAAAATACTTAATAATTAGGTGAACAAATGAAACTTGAAAACCCAATTAACAATTTAAAAACTGTGCAAACAGTTTTTACAAAGTGAATAATATAATTTAGGTTATACAAACATAATATATACCTATTTACTTATAAGTTTAAAGATTATATAAGTGAGATTATTGATCGCGTTATTTTTGTATTCAAGTCAATAATACATTATTATCATTATAATGCAAATATTCTGAGTTGCAATTTTATGTAAAGCTAAATATCATTAAATGATCTCAAGAGTGAATTATAACTTAAGGTAATTCAGATGTTTGTTTGATAGTTTTTTAGACACCATAATAATATTAACTAAAGTCAATAGCAGCCAAATTGGAAAACTTACAAAAATTAGTTAACACTCAGTCGCCATTTTATAAGTGTAATAGTAGAACGTTTTAATAAGTGTTAATAAACAAACTATCAAAGACAACGGTGTTTTCCTCACATACATCTAAATACAATCATACATAAATATCTATTAGCATCCGATTCTTCAAGGGCCGAAGAACTGCTTATCAACCAGAGTGGCGACCACTTTATCTGTAGACGCAGCGTTGTAAAAAGCACAGTATCGATTTGGCGACGCTTCGGGGAGGCCTATGTGCAGCAGTGCAAATCTTTCAGCAGAAATTGGAGACTGTCTTGACCCTTCGGACTTAGCTGCAGTGGGTGTGGAACGCCAAAATCTTGTGGCTCCATGTACCGCCAGTTCTGCGAGCAATGTGCTCTCCCCACTGCCACCCAAGTTTGGATATTCTTCGGGCTATTTCGATAATCTTGGTTCTCTAACAGAACTCTTCGAGAGAGTCGGAGCGAAGCGACGTGTCAAATTCTGTGGGATGTGCGCGCATTTGCTCATTCATGCGTATTTATAGAGCAGGGAAGGATTTCAGTTGACTATCGCTTCTATGATCGGGCGACTGCACGCGCATTAGTCGAGGCTGTTCATTTTTAGCCTTTCGCTTCGCTTCGACTCTCGTCTCAGTGTGCTTCGATCCGTACTGTACACTGTTTTATTATATTTAACGATAGGTTCGCGTTTGACCACTATCTCGCCTGATGGTAAGCGATGATGTGGTCGACGGTGAAGCACGCTTGCCTAGAAGTAACCTATTCACTCTTGACATAAAGACCTCAAGGTTGTAGCTATCAAGAAACAAAGACTCCGGCAGGGAATCCCACTCCTTAGCTGTGTGCACAATGCAGCGTTATTGCGTAAGTGAATTGGGCAAGGCAAAGAGTATGACAGAAATCCACATCGCGTCTTTTATCTTGCATGCGATGGTCGATTGTTCATACTCTTTGCCGTTGTAAGCAAAATTTGGTCAGATGGGGGTACTCCGATCAGCCGTGACTGTGGAACCACCCATGCAAAAACACCTGCACCATCTGACCTTTGCGAGGCCAGCGCTAAGGCTATCGACGAGACCGAGAACTGCAGCCTAATTGCGCAAGTAAATACGGCAAGGCAAAAGGTTCGTCCGCCATCAATCGACCAATAACATGCGAGATGAAAGACGCGATATGAATTCCCGTCACCTAGTGAGGGTGAATGGGAATCTGTTCACCTGATGGGAGGCCTTCCAACGCAGCGTCTTCCGGGTCGCGGTCGCCACCCCAGAACTTTTCAGCCCCATCGACCATCCGTTCTGCGAGCAATATGCTCTGCACACTGCCACATAAGTTTGACAATTCTTTGGGCTATGTCGGTAACCCTAGTTCTCTTGCGGATCTCTACATTTCTGATGCGATCACACAAGGAAACTCCGAACATAGCGCTCACCATTGCCCTTTGGTTGACTTTAAATCTCCTGATGAGGCCCATTGTGAGCCACCATGTCTCAGTACCATAATATGTTACTGAGACGTGGTCGCATAGTGATGACATATTATGTCACAGGCAACAGACACTGGTCTGGCTGGATTTTCGTCTTGAGACACTGTGTAAGATGGACGAGAAGATACCGCGCAATTTCCCGAACACTGCCCAGCCTATTCGGATTCGACGATTGACCTCTTTCACAGAGTTAGACCTACCAAACTAGACCGTTTGTCACAGGTAGATATAATCGTCTGCAACTTCGAGAGTAGAGTCCGATCTTGATAGAGTGGGTGTTACATGGGCATTGAACATGACTGGTGGTCGGGAGATATCGCGCGTTTTCTGTCTTATGCCAGTATCAACGCACCCGACAACCACGAGCTACGGACGATGAGATAGCCAGAGCCTATATAGCCTACCAGGAAGCTACTATGGAGATCCAATACGCCATTGCGGATGCCAGGTCAAAAGGCCCTGGAAGGAGCTTCCAAAGAGGTTGGACAGTAACCATGGGGGAGACCGTATCTATAACCTGATCATAATCAAATTAAGTCCTTGGTTTCCACCCGTCACAGAAACAATGGATTCGGCAGGCTTATTTCGTAATTAATTCGGCAAGGCAAAGAGCATGAAGAATCGACCAATCACATGCAAGATGAAAGAGGCGATGTGGATTTCCGTCTATGTGATTGGTCGATTTTTCATACTCTTTCCCTTGTCAAATTCATTACACAATGAGGCTGCTGGTTTTCTGAAGATAGTCGTTAACACGCTCTTTCGTTGCGCTTGTCACCTTCGGACTGAGAGCGAGCTGGACCGAGTCATAATCATAAGGCGTATTGAGGCTCGTAATACCGTGTCAGGCCCTGATGGTCGAGCGTGGGTATTGGCTCTGGCTTCTATAGGGTACCGCCTATGACGGCTGTTCAACAGCTGCCTCCGTGCGTCTGCTTAACTTGCCTGCTCGACGAGGTTACCAAGCTATTCGAAAGAATAAGTGCCAAAAGACTCGTCGAGCACCTGTCGCGAGTTGGTTCCCACCTTCCTGTTTGCCAGTATGGCTTACGAAAGCAGCGCACACAGTTGATGTGATCCTACGCGTCCGCTCGCTGTCGGAACAGGTAGTATCTCGGGTTGGGGTGGCGTTGGCGGTAAGTTTAGACTATCGACGCATTTAACTCCCTGCCCTGGGCTTCGATAAGGGCGGCACTAGTGCATCCCAGAGTGCCCCCTTACCTGCAGTGCATCGTCGGGGCATTTCTCTTCCGGCACATTGGCTATGTGGATCGGGATGGTAGAGTACATCGAAGAATGATCACATATTGGTCGGTTTTAGGACCTCTCTTGTAGGATCTCGCATACGATGTGGTCCTGCGTGTCGACCATCCCTTTGGCGTTAGTGTCGTTTGCTATGCAGACGATACACTGGTTTTGACCGGCGAAATCTTCGACGAGACCATCCAGTTTTCCGAGCTCGGGTTGGGAAAAGTCGTAGCGTCGATCCGCGAGCTGGGTTTAGAGATACCGCCTCATAAAACGGAGGCGCTAAGGTGCCACAAACTCGGTCAAAGTCGGTACATAAAGTATCTTGGCCAAACCCTGTACAGTCGGTGGGGCTTCGAAGAGCATTTCGAACGCCTGGAAAAAGAATATAGTTACTCTCTACATGGCATGTATTTATTTAAAATCTTTTTATTCTTGACATTTTTATTTTGAAATTATACATTTCTGATTAATTATAACTTTAAAATTAAACAATTGACAATTTGTTTTTATTCAATTTCTCTTCCAATTTCGCAATATTTTGTAAATGTTTATTTGATTTGGAATGTACCTTTTACTAACACTAGTTTTATAAGGATTTGTTAACAAGAAATGGATTGTAAATCGTCTGAATTTTGAAAATAAATTAAATTTATTATGTGTGTCTTTTTGTGACAGTTAAACACTTTTTCTTTCTTTCTACCGAGAGAACACGTGTGTTACCCTCAGTTTCCCAGCTCAAAATTATCGCAGAATTAATGTGACAAATTGTCAAGCACGCGATAACTGCTGTGATTGGTTGAATGAATTTTCAACAGCCAATCACAGCAGATAACGCGTGCTTGACAAATTGTCACATTAATTCTGCGACCATTTTGAGCTGGGAAACTGAGGGTTAGAGCAGTATAATTACAAGCGCACGCACTATCTTTTCGCACGTTTCAGTTCTGATTTGTTTGCGCGCTGAGGGGCTAGACCGAAAAAAGCGTAACAATTAAAAAAACAATTCCTAAAACAGGCAGTTTGTAGCGATTTTCGAGGCATTTCCCGATCTAGGAAACAAACTTTTTTCAATCGATTCAGCTTGCGTCAATTTTGAGTATATGCAAAAATATTTATAATTTTAACGGTTAAATACCTTTTTTAGGGTTCAGTAGTCAAAAAGGAACCCTTATAATTTCGCCATGTCCGTCCGCAGCTTAGCTCAGACTCTTACCCAGGGTTTCTCAACACTCGATTATTGCTAGGGCTGTTAATGTTGATTGGCTGTTGAAAATTCATTCAACCAATCAAAGCAGATAACGCATGTTGACAATGTCACATTGATATTGCGATAATTTAGCGTTGAGAATCCCGGCTTTAGTACTAGAAAGCTATAATTTGGCATGGATATACACATTAATCACGTCGACAAAGTGATAAAACGAAGAAAGTTTTTTTTTTTTCCTGCTATTTTATGTAAAGTGTGGATGTCTTTTTTTCTCGTCTATCCCATTTGAAACCGAAATTCAAAGAAAGTTTACTGAATTAAAACTAAAACATCGACTTTGATACTAAAAAAATATATAGATTTTTAATATATTGATATCTATAGATATCGATATTCTGATATAGGTATTGATTCATTTTGACCAATCAAAGACACACGCAGGTAGGTTAAGTAATGGGTAGATCTGTTTGTTGAATAAAATAAAAACCAGATTCTTTTAAAACGTCAATTTATTGATCTCAAAATCAATCGTTCTTCAACTTAAAATCAATACACATACACAGGAATGATAAATTCTTACGTCTGACAAACAGGAGTGGATTTAAATTTGAATACACTCAATTTGAGTGACTATTGGTACTCTCGTACGCAATAGTACAACGGGTTTTATAATAAGCAAAACTTAATTTGTTCATTGTTGGTATGCAGAGATATAGTGTAGGATGTTTAGTTAGACTTTTTAGAATCTTTGGATGGAGAACGAGATCTTGACCTCGACATAGACCTTGCCTTGGAGCGCGAGCGAGAGCGGCTGCGGCTGCGGGAGCGCGAGCCGGAGCGGGCAGAACGGGAGCGCGTGCGACGACGGGACCTCGATCGGCTGCAAATTTACAGAATAATGCATTCGAAAAAGTTTCAGTTGTGGTTACATCTTGTGCCTAAACTAATTTAGTAACTTCTGTTTCCAAAGAACTGAAACATTTATTACCATTTACTAAATTAGGTTACACACAAAATTTAAAAGCACTAGTGATAATAAACCAGATGTCTTTTTATAACAACTGTTTACTAACAATAGTACACATCTCACGTATTTGCTGTTCCGTATTGCCCATTATTTGAGAAGTACATTTATAGAGAAACTTTCTCATTTAATGGGAACCTAAACAGTGGCAAGCTAGTTTAAGTTTTATCCACGGTGACGAATTGTTTGCTGGTTCTCAAAAATCTTCCACACCAGCACTTCATCTATTCTATACATACTACCTTTCCTACTAAAAAAAAATGACTGGCATAACAGCACAGGCTTTCTTTGAACACAAAAATGGGATAGTAATGTGTAACTCACTGGGTGCACGCAGTGATTACATTAGACGTGCGTTGCGATGCGCAGAACGAACTTTACTCTCAATGACGGTCTCGACAAGTGAAGTGTGCACGTAGGCTGTAGCTACGTAGTTCGCAGAGCGAGCGCGAAGTTACCGATGCAACCAACTCAATTGGAGTTCACGCCGCGGAGTGAAAGCTACGTAGCGCAGACAATAAGAAGTGCAGACACTGAAGAGTTCGTTCTCGGCGCACAGGCCAATGATAACCTATAACATAGTTATCATTGGTATAAGTGAGTCCAATACAGTGGGATGGAATCTTTTAATAATTCAGAACAACAGTTCGCAATACAAGTCCAGATAATATCTTGTGTTTCTGACACAACATTTGGAATAGTTCCTTTTACCTTTAAAGATTCCATGCCAAAGATAGGTCCGTAACACACAAGATTTGTAAATGGATTTCAAATTGTCACCTGCGGCGGCGGCGGCGCGTACAGTCACGAGCATAGTGTCCTCTGTCTCCACAGTCATAGCAGCGGTCATCATATGGCCGAGGCGGCAGGCGAGAGCGAGGTGGTGGTCCTCGTCCTCCATAACCTCGACCGCCGTTGGACATTTCTACACGAGCGCGTCGTCCACATATTGTTCGTCCATCTAAACCACGTATCTATAAATAGACGAACATTTTATTAATATTATGCTTACAATTTAAACCAAAATATTTAATTTACTTAAAAAGCGAATAACTTACGGCATCTTCAGCATCACGAGGATCTTCAAATTCTACAAACGCAAAGCCCGGGGGATTTCTAGCTACCCAAACATTCCTCAAGGGTCCGTAATATGAAAATGCATCTTCAAGTTCAGGTTTGCTTGCATTGTTACCTAGATCTCCCACATAAACTTTACAGTCACCGTAACGTGACATTGTTCCTGAAAAAAAACACCACGTACTATTATAGCAGTAATAAATTTCTTCAAAGTCAAAAACAAGTGTGGTGGTTAAAGTCTGCGCGGGATGCGTAGTTTTACATCACTCAGATTAATGGAAGTATAGCAAGTAATCACAAGTTAATGACAAATAAATATCAAAAAACGTTCTCACAATTCAATGCGCTTATCGAATTTCAGGATTTTAATATTTACCCGTTAATAATGCAACACAATCGGACAACACTAAATTATTACCAACAAAATGGCGATCAGACGCTAACGGAAGGATTTTGTTAACTTTTTTTCTGTAACATTTGCATGAAGTTGGAGCCCGTGGTTTTTTGCTTTGGAGCAGTGAGCCAGTCAAAAGTCGAAACCACACTTACGTGTCGTGGAGTGGCGTGGCGTGGGATCCACCAATCAAACGACTCTGTTCCAGCCTACGTCATAACGCAACGAGTTTTATAGCCAATCAACTGCGTCGGAAGGCACCACGACACGCCACGCCACGTAAGTGTGGTTCCGTCTATATACGAACCAGTGACCGAGCGCAGACCAGACACAAACTATAACCAAAGACTAACTAGACAACTACGACACTATGACAGAATTCGAAAAACAGAGTGACTAGTATATATTTATCTGCCAGAGCATGCAACACTCTGATCGATCAGTGTTGCCAACATCCATATTCTAAACCCAAAAATTTTAGCGAAAATTTTGTTAAAAATTTTGACTTTGGTGACTTCTCATTCCTTTGTCTTTCAATATTTTTTAATGTTAAAAATATTTCACGCCCGTGTAGCTCTATGGGCCCGCATAAAAAATAAGAAAATGACTATTTTTATGGCTGCGTATGGGTGCTTATTGTGTGAAAATTTGAAGACTGTAGCTCCAACCGTTTGGCCGTAAAACCCGTGTGACAGACAGACAGACAGACGGACACGTGAATGACAGCATTAGGGTTCCGTTTGGACCCTTCGGGTCCTAAATATATCCGCAGGAGAACCAAAGTTACAAAGGCAAGGACATAGTCCGAAGAATTGACAAACTTAATTGGCAGTGGGCACATTACTTGCAGAACGGGTGCGGGGTGGTCGATTGAGACGAAAGTTTTCGAGTGGTGGCCGCGTACCAGCCTTAGTAGACCTTCCACTATAATCTTACTTATGACTTGGTTAAGGTTGCGGGATTGCGGTGGATGCAAGACGCATGGGACGGTTCAATGTGGTGACACTTGGGGGATGCCTATGTTCAGCAGTGGACGTCTTTCTTAAATGACGATGACAGTGATGAAAAGAAATATCCTACCTTGAAAATGTATAGATATTGCAAGGAAAATGAGAAAGCGAGAGAGGTAGGGAAACCACTTGCAATACTGCGAATGATTATAAAATAATAAAAAAAAATAAACGTAATAGACTCTGGATGTTATAACTCTGCAGAATTTGGTATCCCCAAAAAGTTTTGTATGTGTTAGGTATGTCGAAATATCCACATACTTTCTTTGCTATGTAATGCGCTCCGTGTGGTGTCTGGGAAGTAGAATTAAACTAACCCAACTCATCCCGTGGGTGTCGTAAAAGACGACGAAGGGAATAAATTCCAAAGGACACTTCTGTTTCCTTCTGTGCGGTGCGGACATCTCACCCCCAATCTAAAGTCACCGTGCCGAGAGCTGCATGACTAGAGGAGAGTTTAAATCACAAGCGTGCTTGTTGTCTGGAACCAAACGCCCCAGGCACTATCCAGCCTTACCACTACAAGCGGGGCTCTGTAGAGCGTGGAAATAGTTTCCCTTGCTGTTCGTGGGAACAAAATGAGTCTAAATAATCTACTCGGAGACGGCGGTGATGCCCCCACATACCGCGTCAATTGTTCTCATGGGGCGAAAAGCGAGCTGCGGAGTGTCGCTTAGCTACGCTGAATGTGCAGGGAGGGATGATAGATAAGATGGATGAAGTATGTGAAATAGTGAAGGACAAAAGGTTAGATGTGTTATGTGTGAATGAAACAAAAACAAAGGGAGCGGATATGTCTAAACACGGGTCTCTGACCGCTATCTGGTCCGTTTTTCAAGAGACACAGAAACGCCAGTCAGGGTGTGGGGATTATCCTCTCGGAGCGGATGATGAGTTGTGGAAAAGATTACGTTTGTGTAAGCCCTAGGATTTTTTGAGTGAGAGTTTTGGTGGGCTTACAACCTATCTTTATTATGTGCGTGTATGCACCCGATATGGGATGAGAGTAGAATTCTGGAGAAGTTCAGGCGATATATTGAATGAATGCAGGTCTAAACAGAAGATTGTTATGCTCGGTGACTTTAAAAGTTGGGTTGATATGAAGAGGAATGAGCTCGAAAAAGTATTAGGGGCATTCGGGGAAACTGGAGTGAATGAGAATGGGATGAATTTCCTAGAAGTATGTACAGAGAAGGGCCTGTCTGTAATTAACACTATGTTTGATCATAGAAAGATCCATAGGGTATATGTGGGAAAGACAAGACAGTAGAAGTTTGATTGATTTTGTTATTGTAGACAAAATATTGAAGAGCAAAGTTGCAGATACAAGAGCAAATCGGGGTGCTAATGTAGGCACTGATCACTATCTAGTTATGTGTCGGGTGGCTGGTCTGTTCAAGAATTGGCGTCATCGACATCAAGTTTCTGTGACCTTGCTAGAAAGAATAAAAGTAGAAAGATTACAAGAACTAAAATTAAAGGAGGAATATAAGAGGGAAGTAAAACAGAAGACAGATAAGATATTTGATGATATGAATGATTTCACTTTAGAGGATGTGTGGGAAATAGTGAAAAGTAGTATGGTGAACGTTGCCGCAAAGTTAAGGGGTATAGCGAAGAGGAAACGTGGTAGTATAACTAATGATACTTGGGGAGATGATGAAGTAAAAGAGGTGGTGAAGAAGAAGAAAGAGGCTTGGCTTTATGTGTTAGTCTGTAAAACCCTAAATAGGATGAATCAGGCAACAAAAGTGACGGATGTTCTGGAAAGAGTGAATGTAACGTATAATCAAATGAAAGCGAAAGTCAAAGAGGTGTTAAAAATAAAGAAGGATGAAAACGAATTTTCTTCCTTAACTAATGTAACAGGAAGTTCTCCGATAACTTCAGGGCCAATGTTAAGCTGTTCTGGAAACAGGTAAAACATCGAGCATAAATGTAATAAGAGCAGAAGATGGGTGCTTACTGAGCGAAGAATGCAAGGTGAAATCTCTATATAGGAATTCCAGTGCTTGTGTTAGGATTAATGGGGCGTATACGGACTGGTTTTCCATCTCAAGGGGTGTTAGACAGGGTTGTGTAGCGTCACCGTGGCTGTTCAACTAGTACATGGATAGCTGTATGATAGGTATGAAAGAGCATGAGTGCGGATTGAGGATGAATGAGTTGCCTGTCAAATGCCTTTTCTATGCTGATGATCAAGTTCTACTTGCATCGTCAGCACAACAGTTGCAAGACATGGTGACTGTGATGAATGACGCTTTTAAGTTAAAAGGGATGAGTATAAATGCGAACAAGACTAAAGGTAATGGTGTTTGAAAGGGAAAACGATGTATCGGAGTGTGAAGTGAAAATAAATGATAAGAGTGTGAAGCAAGTGAACGAGTTTGTATATCTGGGAAGTATGTTCATAAGGGATGGAAAGATTGAAGAGGATGTGGAAAGGAGAGTGAATGCAGGGCGTAAAGTGAATGGTGCTATACATGCGGTTGTGACCAGCAAGTCGATGTCTCCGGAAGCTCGACTAGCCGTTCACAACAGCTTGCTGGTGCCTATACTTATGTATGGAAGTGAAGGTTGGGTATGGCAAAAAAGACATGAAAGTAGGATTAATGCAATAGAAATGCGTTCCTTGCGAAGTATATGTGGTGTAACTTTAAATGATAGATTGAGGAATGAGATAATAAGACAACGTGTGGTTTAAAAGCAGATGTAGTGAATAAAATTGAAAAGAGTATGTTAAGATTGTATGGCCATGTTGAGAGGATGAATGAAAGGCGAGTAACGAAAGGTATTTACAAGGCAGACGTGAATGGAAACGCCGGGAGGGTACGCCTTAGAAAAACATACATTGATCTTATAGGTGATGTTCTTCATAAAGGCCGGGTGCGCAGTACTCATAACCGGCGTGTGTATGAGAAGATGTATGAATATGAGTGAAGCAAAAGAAGTATGTAAGGATCGTAGCAGATGGCGTTCTGTAGTTTTTGCCTACCCCCATGGAAAAAAGGCGTGAGTTTATGTATTTATGTATAATTTGCTCTTTAATCCTCCTAGTCCTTTTTATCTTAAAAAACGCTTTCAGTTCTTCTGTGGACTGTGACACACATTCTCGGTCCTTGATATATTGAGATCCGAGCGTGTGTTACGGCTATAAGGTAATTCCCAAAAACTTTTGAGTGTATAGCCGTAACACACGTCCAGATTTGGTACGGAGCAGACCATATCCGGACCGAAGCGGACTCAATTAATAATAATAATGTCAGGCAGACCACTCTACACACGGTCGGATATGGTAGAATATTATTTTCCTTTATTATTCATGACTATTATTTGAATGTAAAAATATCGGGATATCGGGCGACAATAACCAAAATCTGTAGATCTCCCATAATTCGGGGACTTTTTCAACGCTAGTCGTAATGGTAAATGGTACGGTCCTACCAACCGACAACGACGGTTGTCGGTTGGTTGGTTGGTTGGTCCCGGATTTGGTACGGAGCGGACCATTTTCGATGTGCAAACAAGTGGACCGAGGCGTACTCAATTAATAATAATAATGTCCGGCGGACTGTGTAGTCCGTAGATCGGATATGGTTCGGAAGCGTACCGTACCGTATACGTTTTTGTATGATCCAATTTCATAATGGGATCGATAACATCTGCTTTATTTATTTAAAAGTAGAATCAAGATGTTTAGTTTAAATGCGAGGACATCAATTTTGGTTCTCAATGTTCACCCATCCGCACACCAATCCACTGTCAATCGGTCTACTAATCGAAATTTTAGTGTACAACACGTTTTTGCATTTGACCAGTTTAATTTATAGTTTGCAGCAAGTGCCAAGCGTGCACGTTTAAAGGTTTGTGGTAGAAAGAAAACAACGTTTTTATACATCTTGCACAAAAAAGGTTATATATGTATAATATTGTCTATGAATTGTTACGAAATGTATGGCAACATTGAAAAAAAAGTAAAAGCAATGTAGCGGACGGACGTCGTTGCGACTTTTCTTTCCGTCATGCAATAATTTTTGTCATTCATGAATTCGTCGATAAAAAATATTTTACATGGTGTCACATACGTGAACATTAGTTGAAATATAGTTTTAATAATGTGTTAGTATTTCGTTTCGCATAGTTCATCTTTGTAGTTCTATAGGATAGGTGTGTGACAAGTAAAGTTCGGTAATGGTAATGGTGGCCATGTCATGAAAATCCCCACAGCCATGGATGATAGCTCCGTATCTCATCACAACGGAGGGCAAGTTGGATCTCAAATCGGAGTCAGTGTAAATAACAAACAAAATGACGAACCTAGCCAAAGTGTCCAGTATTCAATACCGGGCATTTTGCACTTTATCCAACACGAATGGGCGAGATTCGAGCTCGAGAGATCACAATGGGAGGTGGACAGAGCTGAGTTTGAGGTGATTTTTTTTTATTATTTAATTTTTATTGTATATAGTTGAGCTTTCATTGACACTAAACAATTTAGGGCTGGTAATTTTAAATCTAAATTAGCATGTCGTTTGTTCCACGTATTTTTATTACACATTCATCATTTTGGTACTTCTAAACAATTAGGCCTTATTCTGCTATTGTATTCAAACCAAAATATTGAAATTGTATACTTTATTTTACGTATTGCTAGCAATTTTTTTTCAGGCTTGTTTTTTAACTTAATAAATAGCTGTGCACATCATAATCAATGACTGATTAATGCTGTGGTCTTTTGTCGTGTCAGAAATGAATCTGACCAAACAACATCAGCAGTCCTTGATTTCAAAGTTATATTTCTCACCTTATACATGGTGTGGTGATTTTGTTATAACACTGCTATATTGTAGTAATATTACAATGATGTTGATAAATATAGAGTAACTTATCAATTCACATTCTTGATTTACCTACCTAATGTAAAAACAGTAAAATATATTTATTTAGTAATTTTTACTTTTTTATGTAATTTTATTGTATTTTCTGTTGATGATCGTTTTACAAACAGCTTATTTAATCCTATTAAGCTCAATATATGTATTTGTGTTGCCATAATGAGCTAATTAGGTAATTGAAATTCGTCTTTACAGATTTTTTTTTAACAGGATGTATAAATTGAATTTAACTCAAATGACAGTGGTCACTGATGCAATATCATGAATTCTATTGCTAAAAATGTGTTTGCAGCTAGTAGTACTGCATTTACTGTAAATGACACATTGAATTCATAATTCAAATAATCCCACATGTGATTCTTACCTGGAGCTTATCTTTGCCAATATAGGTACCCTTAATTTTGCTGAAGTATTTCCTGAATAAATATGTATGTGAACTTGATTGATCAAATGAAAATGTAAGCAGATTCATCATTAAAAAAAAACTTGGTAACCTCTGATGTCTTGGATTTATGAGGCACAATAGCAATTATCTATTGTTTCTCATAATGTAATCCAAACTCCCAATACTTCGAGGGTAGACATTAATATCTACATCAAAAACTTACTTAATAAAAGATTTTACTTATTTATAAATCTAAAATTCATTCATCCACTGATAGACATTGCACAGTCTTAACCGCTGGGTCAAGAAGCAGAAGTTAGAAATGGATTTTGAAAGTATGTTCATGTTTTGTTGGTGATGGATAATCCCATCAAACCATTTATTCTAGATTAATAACCACTTATCTTGATTTACGTAAACTAATAACTAAAAAAAATTTTATACATGTCAATAGTTTTAAAATGATAATATTATTGTCTTAATATGAATGTCTTACATTTGTTGGATTTATTTTCAATAGTTTTAAAATGATATGTATGTCTTTATTTTAAAACTACACAAAAATGGATGTCTATCTCACTATCATCATATTGCAGAAAGAGTACTTTCAAATTCTTGAACATGGTTAACAACTGCAGCAGACATTGTTTAGGTTTTAAAAACATTTTTTAAGGGTGAGAAATCTTGTCAAAATGTTATTATTGTTTCCCTGTAAGCTGTCACTTATTATTGTTCTATTCATTTATTTTATATTTTTAAATGTTATATACCGGTGGTCAAGGCTCCTGAGAGAGGAACCTCCTGGCTATGCGCGTCGTGTCCAGGAGTACCGCTTTCTGGATCAAGCGCTTGATCCAGCTGCCCAACGAGAGCTCCCTCAGATGTCTGTCGAGGCTCTTGGCTATTATGCCATTTGCCGTCACAACTATCGGCACAATGACTGCTCTATTAACATCCCACATGTCGACAACCTCGCAAGCCAGATCAAGATACTTGCTTTTCTTTTCTATGTCTCTCAGCCTTCACAAGATTCACGTCATGGGGGACTGGCTATATCAACAATCATTGTGCGATGCTCTAGTCGGTCTATCACCACTATGTCAAGCTTATTGGCAAAAATAGCCCTGTCAGTGATGTTAGACCGATCCCAATACAATATGACATTGCCACTTTCGAGAACTGGGTCAGGCACATACTTTTTATTATTATTATTTATTCATTAAAGTACAAGTTTATAAAATTTTAACTTTAGAACTATGCTACACAAAATATTTTCACGGTTTGTTTTATATTTTTGTTGGTTCCTGCTCTCCCTCCTCCTCCTGTAAGGCAGGGGCATAAACTAACTAAAAGATTTGTAATTTCTCATAAATGGAAAGAGCTTAGTCATCGCAGGGAAGATGCTTTGTTTATAGATGACGGATTGAACACTTTGTCTATTGAAGAAATCATGTTTTTCGTTATAAATCTTTTGAAACTTTTTGATGTGTGAAACAAATATTTTCTTTGGTCATGTATAAACTGTATACTGAGGAATAATTGAAGAATAATTTACAGAATATTCATTTGTTTATAACAAATGAATATTCTGTAAATTATTCTTCTTGCTTTAAGCTTTGTTTTATTGGCTTATGCAGATGTAATTATTTTAATTCCTGTTCTCCCATAATTGTTAAAGAGGAGTCAAAGTGGCTTGAAAGTTGGCACAAGTCACTGCTTCTTCTATTTCTAGATTTGTCATATGAACATTATAAAATCTATAAATGGTTTAATAGTTTTTTAATTCATATTAGTCATCTAGGAATGTCACTATGTGTGTAACATTGTAAATGAGTAACTGCTGGGCCATAACCTTTATGACTTAAAGATAGACTATTTTCTAGACTATTACTACTTATCCTTAGAGTATGGATGCATACTATTTTCATTTAAAATTCTACAAATCATTACACTATTTTTATGTTTTTATATAGTATTAACTGTGATTGATGTAATATTTAGAATCACATTTAAATTTCCGAATTATGGTCACAGGCGCGGATTGCCTTCCTCCAGGGTGAGAGGAAGGGCCAAGAAAATCTAAAAAACGACCTGGTGAGGCGGATTAAGATGCTGGAATATGCACTTAAGCAGGAGAGGGCGAAGTTCCACAAGCTCAAGTATGGCGTAGAGTTACAGCAGGGCGACGTGCGCCCGCCGCCGGAGGAAGCCCCTGCGGAGCCTGAGCCGGCTGAGCGAGCCCAGTGGAAACAAGGGCGTCAGCTTATTAAACAGTACCTGCAGGTATGTGTCATATATTGCCTCTGGTTAGCAAAAGTTGAGAAACTGGCACCAAGTCTCACTGTCACTCTACTTAGCTTATTACAGCCCAGTATGACTCATGACTGATAGTTCTTTCAACAAAAATGTGGCTCTCTCTAGTATCATAGAATTGGTAAAAGCAATTGCAGAGCCTAAGTATGCTAATACGAAACATACCAGTGCTTGTATGGAGAATACTGTCAAGTGTCCTTTGCAATTTCCTGTGCAATGAGGACACATTAAGTTGTCTTTAATATTGTAAATTACCGTTAATTAGGCACTTTTCTGAGGGCAAGCAGTTCTAAGTTCCTTCAGGATTAGTTTATAAAATTCTTAAGGCTCTTGTTTCTCTTCAATTCCTAACAGTAACACTGTTAAGACTTTAAATGACAGTAATGTTCAAAATTGTTTACCAACAAATATAATAGGTATCTTATTAATTAACTCTTCTTAAATGTTATCTTTATCTGGCGTCGTCAATAGTTAATAATACGAAAGTGTTCTATAAAACACTAGCTGTCCCACGCGGCTTCGCTCCCGTCAACTGGCTACCTACCTACCCATTTACCCTACCTACCCTATCCTACCTATAATACATACTTAAACCGCTTACGCAGTGCACGCAACGGAAGCTCTCAAAAAGGAATAATTTAATCCCGTTTTTGCAACATTTTTCATTTATGCTCTGCTCCTATTGGTCTTAGCGTGATGTTATATAAACTTCCTCGATGAATGGTCTATCCAACACAAAAATATTTTTTCAATTCCAATCAGTAGTTCCTGAGATCAGCGCGTTTAAACAAACAAACTCTTCAGCTTTATAATGTCAGTATAGATTTGTTATTATTTTCGTATGTCAATTATAATTTTTCGATTAGTTCGTTTAGCAAAGTAGATAATTACAATGATAATACGATTTATTTAAATGTTGTTGCTATTATTTTAATGAAACAAGTTTATTAATAGTTCTTCCTTATAGCCTAGTTTCTAAATTATTCATTATTATGTGCCTATTGTGTCCCACTGCAGGGCAAAAAGAGGACTAAAATGTACAGAATAGGGATGTTTCCTTGGTAGAAAAATGATAAGTCCGTCAGTGAGATTATCAAATAATATTGGACACGTGTTTTTTTGCTTTATAAAATAAATAAATATTGACAAAGGTAAAGCGCATCAAAGTTCAGGAGTGGGAGCTTGTGACGTCACTTTGTCAGTATAAAGTGTAGCACACCATGACGTCACACGATATTTCAACGCACTGTATCGTCGTAATTTTGATGTTTACATGGCAAAAGAAAAATACGTGTCCAATATATTTTATCAATCTACCTGACGGACAAAAAACTAATTTTCGGTCAACATCCCTATTGGTTAACACATTAGGCTTTCCAATTTACTAGGACTACTAGTTGGCGGACAGATTGCTGATCATAGTATGATAAGATCTTTTTTGTTTTTTTTTATGCATATTAATTATAATTATTCTCCTTACTGTTTGACCCAACAAATGCAGATCCTACTTCCTACTAATATAATAAAGGCGAACGAAATGAGTGAGTAAGTGTGTTTGTATGTCTGTTACTCTTTCACGCAAAAACGACTGAACGGATCTGGATGAAATTTAGCACAGAGATAGATTATAGTCTAGAATGGCAAATATGTTACTTTTTATACCTATGGTAATATGTTCTTTTGGGTTGAGTTTCGACATTCACGCGGGCGAAGTCCCTGGCAGAAGCTAGAGGCCAGTAATTGAGATGTTCTTATTAGTGAACAGGAAAACACAGCTGTTTGTAACATAATTTATCTAGGAGCTCTTAATTAAGGATGACGTTCAATGTTACTACCACACCACGCCGTATTTCTTGATAGCATGGCTCAATTTTTCGTATCATGTCTTTGATTTTGTCAAATACAAGTCGATCTTGCCATATCTTCTTCGAAACATCAGAGCAGTCTCCGATGCATCCTCCTCCTTTATTCATCATTGAAATGACGTTACCATTATAGAAATTAATTGTATCTATTCCTTCTACCAAACAGGAAATAGGTTACACAGACACTATACTGGATGTCCGCTCAAATAGAGTGCGGGCTTTACTCGGCTTGAACAATGAGGAAGTAGAAAACCCAAACTACAGAAATTATGACAAGCAGCAACCCGACAGATGCACAGCATACTCTATGAACCATATGGCTCGCAAATACGATTATGGTAAGTATACGTAATTAGTACAACTAACAGTAGTTAAAACACAAATGTTTTGAAGGTTGACTTCAGATTCAATAAATTCTTCAGTAGTTTATTTAAAAATACAAAAACGCATATGCAACATAAAATTGTCTAAAAAATAATGTTTTGTATAGAATTAGGCAGAACTAAAGTTGTCAAAAAATAAGAGGCCCGTTTTCGCAAGCATCAAGTTTAATTACTCGTTGTTATAGTGTATAGGTAACATAGTAATTAATTAGGATTATGAATTTGATTTTTCAGTTTCTTATGTAGAAAGTTATCGCGGCATGTAAAATGAGAAACGTAAACGGGCTTCTTAGATTGTGACGACTTTAAAGTTTAAATAACAAATTCTGGAATAGAGATGTTCCAAACTCTATCAAACTCATACTTTTCTTGAGAACTCTGTTCAAAAATATCTCATTGGTTGCATTGCCATCATTCAGAAACAGGAAAAGAGCCGCGTAAAAGCGGTTACTCCGCGGGCGGAGGTTACAATGAGGAGGGGCTCTCGGTTCAGGAGACGGCTGCAGTGTTCGCCAACTTCGAGTTCCTCACTAACCAGGAGATGGATATGGACGAGATCGATGACTTGGACGCCAAGCAGTCCCATCACCCTCCTGGCAAACAAGGTATCCTTCATGGCAACTTCAACTAAGCTTTTGTAGTGGATTTTACTACTTTATGTAATAGAAACAAATATATATACAATGTCAAGTTCAGTTAAACAGCTGACTTTGCTGCTGGTAGTGCAGTTATTGAAATTAAGTTTGTATTGTTGTGTATTTGTAATTTCTTATATAACGATATTGCATCCCCTCACATCTGTGAAGTTTCTCTATTTAATTTGAACCCGTACATTACCTAACGTTATCATCATCAGCCTTTTTAATGTTTCCACTGCTGGGACACAGGCCTCCTCTCTGTGTGAGGGAATAGGCTGTAATCCACCATGCGGGTCCAGTGCGTGTTGGTGGATGTCACATATCTTCGAATTTTTTCCTCACCGTTCGTTCGTTTTGAGGACAGTGGTGATGAAATAATTTACACGAAGTAAAGCGCCTGTCTGGGTTCGAACCCACGACCAACAACTTGTAAGTCGCGGCCAAACAGTCAATGCCACTGGACCACCACTGCTCTCACCTCACCTAACGTTATGTTCATAATTATTATTATTATCCACCAACAAACATTGGTCCCGCGTAGTGGATTATAGTACTGCCTTCACAGGGAGGAGTATATATATAGTATAGTCTCAGTAGTTGGTACCTTATATGTGTAACGTACGAAAATAAAAACCAAAAGTGTTATTCTTATTCTTTAAAGTGTGTTGCTGCTTTCTTTGTAAAAGCAATATTTGTGATGTAAATATGCGACACATCCGCGCAAATCGGCCAAGTAGCTTTCTGTTTTGAAGTATGTTTGAGTAATAGTACTTCCGCCTGCATATTCTTGCAGTACCTAACTACAGTTTCCTGTTCCATTACAAGGGAAATACTCTTTAGTAATAACAATTATTCGTTCATGAAATTAAATCAAATAAGTGGCTAAAAGAAAATTATGTTATACAATAAAATAAGTTTGCTTCACAATTAGGTTTCCAAGGCCCACTTGCGCCAAAAAGTTAACTCCAGAGTTAATTGCTAAAACGAGGTTAAATTGCCTATAATTATGTCTTAAATAGTGGGTCCGGGTTAGTTCCTAACTTGGAGTTAGTAAGATAACCCAGTATGTGGCAAACAGGCCTAAGTTCTTTTAATGTAGTACATTCAAAAAATGCCTGCAGATCGAATCACGTGCGAGAGTAAAGACGCGTTGTGGTTTATGTGATTGGTCGATTGATGGTGTTAAATCCTTCGCCTTGCCGAATTCACTTACGCAATTAGCTGCTGATTACATAAGAGCTTGTTTACTTTGTCACATAAGGCGAAGAGGTGGACCACGAGGCTGAAGAGGTTTTGAACGAGCTCAATCTGCTGACTGAGAGAGAGGCCGAGGGCGGCGGTCAGGGCGACGAGTACCCAGTCGGTAAGTAAATCCTTTCATAGTCAACTCATTTGTGTATACACATATGGTTTTATTGGGAGTTATTAGAAATGGCTTTGAAAATGTTTGAAGATCAGAAATGCATTGCCATTTTTATAGTCATACTAGCTTTTACCCGCGCCTTCGCTCGAAGTGAAGGCAAAAAAAATAATTATAAAAAGTATCCTATGTTACTTCTAATACCTCCAAGAATATAATATGTACAAAGTTTCATGATGATCAATGATCGATTCAGTAGTTTTTGCGTGAAAGTGTAACAAACAAACTTACATTCACATTTATAATATTAGTAAGGATAATGGCTATTGCGGTCATTGTTTCAACTACATTGATTGACTGAAGCTTGAGGTACAGTTTCTTAACCGAGGTATTGCTCTTGATATGTATTCCGCAAATAAAGTGGCAATAACCTATTACTACCTTATTTGGCTTCAACTAATCAGATTTTAATCATTCAGAGCTGAAAAATGGATTCTCTTAGTTGAACTTTGACTTACTTACATTGTGGTATTAATATTTGAGTATTTGGCGAGCCTATTGCCATCCACCGGGCACAAAGACTCTGGGCTGTATAATAACAGTTTAAAACTTTTAATAACAATACCACGATTCTTGCCCACTCCAGGCAGTGGGTCGAGCGGCGGCAGCGCAGTGGTGGCCGGCACCGGAGCCGGCGCAGGCGAGGCGGACGAGGAGCCCCTAGCACTAGGTGAGCTGGCGCAGCTCACCGTCAGCAACGAGCCGGAGGCCTACGACGTGGCCAGCGCCAACAAGGAGTCCTTCCGCAAGACTTGGAACGCTAAGTACACGCTGCGTTCGCACTTCGATGGAGTAAGTACTGAGTTACTTTATTTTATGCGTTTTTTTGGGTCTATAATTTTTTCATATCTGATATCATAATAAGAGTTGTTCAAAATTATGAGTATAGTGGATCTATATATACAAAATCTAAGTCAGCCGTATTTCACCGTGATGTGCCCCTTGAAAACATGTTCTGTGTTTTGGAATTAGCATCATCTGCCTAGCCTTTTCCCAACTATGTTTGGGTTGGCTTCCAGTCTAACTGAATTTAGCTGAGTACCAGTGTTTTACATGGAGCGACTGCCTATCTGACCTCCAAAACCTAGTAACTGGGTAACACAATAACCCTTGGCTAGACTGGTGTCAGATATCAGGCTCAGAGTATTATTGAAGTGTAATGGAATTAGCACACTCCAATAATACTCTGTTGTTCTGATGCAAAAATGCTAATTACATCTCGTAATTTTTTCCAGGTGCGAGCACTCGCATTCCACCCCACCGAGGCGGCGCTGGTGACAGCGTCCGAGGACCACACGCTCAAGCTGTGGAACCTGCAGCGCACCGTGCCCGCCAAGAAGTCGGCCGGCCTGGACGTGGAGCCACTGTACACGTTCCGCGCGCACACGGCGCCAGTGTTGTGCCTGGCCATGGGCGCACCGCGCTCCGAGGAGTGCTTCTCCGGCGGCTTGGACGGCACCATCCGCGTGTGGAACTTGCCGCCGCCCACTGCCGACCCCTACGACCCCTACGACCCCGCTGTTCAGGTACGACACACGTCTTTACTTTTCTTAGATATTTTTGCTTTGATGGTTATTCTAACCATAATACCTACCTTTTGAGAATATCTAAATGAATCTGGCTGAACTGCTGAGATACATTTGATGCATGTCTTGCAGTCTATTTATTGGGCTAAGCTGTTCTGTCAGGAGTAGAAAGCCTTACACCTGTCATACTGAAAGTTCACTAAAATTAAATCAGTCGCGTGACGTGCAGGGCGCGGTGCTGCGCGATCACACAGACGCGGTGTGGTCGCTGTCCAGCGCGCACGGGCGCCTGCTGTCGTCGTCGGCGGACGGCACGGTGCGGCTGTGGGCGCCCCGCGCCGCGCGCCCGCTGCTGGCCACGCTGCGCGCCGACACGGAGCCCAACGCGCCCATCCCCTCCGCCGCGGACTTCGCCGACGCCGCCTCACGCGCCGCCGTCGTTTACCGCGACGGCACGCTGCTGCTATACGACCTTGAAACTGGACAGGTAATTGCGCTTTATTCACATGATTATTCATATTATTTGCCTGTGTTTAGCCGACCAGTACTTCTAAACTAACTCATAAACGTGTGTCCTCCAGCCGGTGCTGCGCGTGGCGTGCGACAGCCCAGCGCACCGCGTGCGGTCGCACCCGACGCTGCCGCTGCTGGTGACGGCGCACGAAGACCGCCACATCCGCTTCTGGGACGGCGTGTCGGGGCGCTGCGCACACGCCATGGTGGCGCACCTGGATGCCGTGACGGGGCTGGCACTGGACCCCAACGGACTGTTCCTGCTGTCGGGCAGCCACGACTGCTCCGTGCGCCTGTGGAACCTCGACACCAAGACGTGCGTGCAGGAGATCACGGCGCACCGCAAGAAGTTCGACGAGAGCATCCTGGACGTGGCGTTCCACCCGCTGCGGCCCTACATCGCCAGCGCGGGCGCCGACGGGCTGGCCAAGGTGTTCGTCTGAGCGAGTCGCTCCACATATATATAGTATATATACATTACATGTAATTTTACTTTCGATACGAACTTTATGTAACGCAGTAGCGAGTCGCGTCATCGCTCGTAGAGAGCGACCGGTACTCTTGGATTATGTGTCTAGTCCCTTCGGTACGGTTACGAGTAGCGACGTATCTGCGATTCGACGACGCCGTGTGTACGGACGGAGCCGCCGGTTCGTTTTATCGTATTTAATATTATAACGTAATGGACGCGCGCTCGACGCTCGTTATAAGCGCGTAGTGAACACTCATCTATGTATAGACATTTGAAATTTATTATAATATATTTTTAGATTTTCAGTATGTGGATTTTAGGTTTTTATCGCGACTTTTTCACCGATTTTACTATACGCAGTGAGAATATTGTTCGTTTCTATGCATCTGTAAGCGAGACCTTATAATAAATGTCATATGGACACCGACGATGTTTCCCTGATATGTTCATTATGTTTATGTGTCTGTACAGTTAGAATGTTACGCAGTATTTGCTAATATTATGCAGAGAACGAATGGTGTTTCTTAGCTAGATTATTTTATTTAAATCGATTGGATTTCTATAGATAATATTTTCTTTTGTTTTGTGACATGTAATACATTAACATGCTCTCATGATTATCTTATAAGAATGAAGAGCAATTGAACAAAAATAATGATTGAGTAGAAGTACTATATCGAAAATAACATAAGTAATGTTTGTTCGTAACAATTACTGCGATGTAGAGTATATATTATGAAACATTACATATTCCTTTATTTTCCTCGAATTCATACTTGTACACATACATCCAAAAATTGATAGTAAAAAGCAACATAACCGATTTGCATGTTGTTTTTTTATATTCTGTTGTTTTTTTCTACCCTTCACCCCTAATTTAATAATCTAGTAAGTAAGATTTTATTGACTGAATAACTTTACCATGCAAAATAAAAAAAATAGATTTGAGACATGGATCTTCCTTTTCTCATAAATACTCAATTTCATACTATATGAACTCATTTGTTGCATTATGTACATTATTCAATTTATAACAATTCATTAAAGTCGGTTCATTGGGTTGCGAGTTTTAATGTAAACACTAGTTTGATGTTGGTAGATCTGTGACCCTTTAGAATAACTGGCTATCCATGTTATTGCATCATAAAGACTAGATCACTTATTATATTGGAACTTCCAAACTGATTCATTAGACACTTGGTCTTAACAATTTCATTTCGCGTATATTGCACCACGAGGGGAATAAAGGCGTAAGTAGAAATCCGAATTATATAAAGATTCAGGACAGACATTTTTTTGTAACATTTCTTTTGAATTTTAGAAGTGGTATAAATGTGTATGTGTTATTTAGTCAATTTGTATAAAAATAAATAAACGCAATATTACAAACGTACTTATGCCTTTGTTTCTCAGGTTGCGATTGAGACCATGTCACCATGGTCACAATCGTGAGCATCACACAGGTGAATGTTTTAATTTTATTTGGTCATGTCTTTCTTTTCTGCCGCAAAGGGCAACCAAACTATTTTATGAAGGGAATAAGCAGAAAAAATAATTGCTTGATTAACGTTAAAATCAGAAGCTAATTGCTGAGCTCATGTGAGTCTGTTGGACATGGTACATGGTATGTTTGCAGCTATCATGCAATAGATTGGCCCTAAGAAGCGTAACTAGGTAGGTCCTCAAGACTAACTGAGCTGCTGAAAGAATTTTTTACTGTTGTACTCGCACAGACCAGGAAAGCATGGCGCATAAGGGAGGAGGCCTATACTCAGCAGTGTGTGGCATAAGGCTGCCAATGATGGTGATGATTGCTATTATCTGTTGATCGATACAATAAAATTAATGAAACCTCTAGCCACTTTGGAGTTGCAGGAGAATTTATAGATTCGGACTTTCTACGGCAGTTGAATTCTGTGCCCATCATTATTATGATCTGGAGAATGCAACGTACCTGTTAAGTATCAGTTCAGCGAGGTTGGTATGTTTTCGGTTTTCGTGACAACCGCTGGACCCCAACGCCAAGCGCTTCCATATTTGGTAAATAATTACTACTCAATTGGTACCAATTAGTACTCGAACTTAAATTGGCACCTTAGTAGTTTTCGAGAAAATCGACTGAAGGTGGTCTTGCGGTAGTCACGCTCCATTCAGCAGGACCACCATGAGCGCCGAAAAAGGGGGCAAGCTACAGCTATGCTAAGTATACAAATAATTACTACCCATAAATGAGATTCATTTCGTAAAAAAGACAGAACTGAAACTTTTGTATTTACCGAGAAATCGACGATGAGATAACTTTCGCTCGCTCGTTCAGCAGGACCACGACTTGAATGTTAATTCCAAGTTTGAGGAGCTTGTCGCTTTCCTCAAACCTATATTGAAAATTACTAACCTGTAAGATAAAACTAGTATCCAAAATTCGCAGCTAGTACTACAGTACCTAGTTTACGAGATATACCATGCCATTGGTGGGGTGGCGGTAGTCACGGCGTTAAATTTTCATTTCAAGATTTCCCTATTAAAAACTCTTGTGAATTTTGACTAAATAAATTACTCCTAAAGAAGTTATAGCGACGAAAACTTCAGTTATCTAAGAGTTGTATATAAAGAGAAATTAGCTTTCATTACTTTTCTATACTGTCAATGGTATTGAGCTATTTGATGTACACTCGTGCACATAAATTTATAGATGTCGGAATAGCAATAATAATGCTAGCGAAATGGTTGCTTTTGGATACGTGTAAAAAATCACGGCAGTACCTAGTATATATAACGAAATTAAAAGGAAAACTATTACAGCTAAGTAGGCTTAACAAGTTTACGAATAATAGTCGAACAACTTATAAAATGTACTTGGAAAAGTAGAAATTTTGTACAAAAGCCATTGAAAAATTACATGAATAACGTTGTTAGTTGCGTGTAGAACAGATATTAAATATCCTTAAGAACCATGTAAAAATATACAAAAGTATAATCATAACATCCTTAGTAATAATGATTTCTAAATTAATAATATTTAAGCTCGAACACCGCATTGAAGTGGGCGTAGTCGTTGGCAGTACCGGTGCGTACGGCGCACACGCGCGGGGGCGTCTATTTTGTGTTAATGTAGAAGTATTTTCGACGTTTTGTGATCTAAAGTCAAACCAGATTCGAATGCCACCGACCATAGATGGCGGTATTCTAAGTGGTCCCAATTGTAAACTTAATTGCGTTTGTCGTTTTTTCAATGTCAAAAGAGATAGAAATAAGGAGCGTGCGTTCGAGGATCCAGGAACGAAATGGCTTTAACGCGCGCTCGTATCGGCTCCTTTCGTAATTAACGTTCTTCATATAGATTATTTATCGCAGCTTATTTACGTTGGTTGTTTGTTCCTATCATTGAATAATTTGATTTTACTTTTTGGTAGTTGAGTAAGTTGTTTGAAAATACTCATACTAAAATATGTGTTTTCGGTTTGTAAATATTTGGAGATTTTAACGAAGACTATCTCCGTAACGGCAATACTGCATTATTCAATTTCTTAAGTGACGCTAGTTATAAATCTTTACTACAAACGCTTGCCTTCACCCGCGGTGGTACTCAATTAAATAATATTTTTTAATTGAATAGTTTATAACTCCTTCCTCCTTATTATTTTATTTTATAACTTGAGCATTACGGGCTAGGCCAATCAGCATTAAGTTTAGTAAAGTCATATTTGAATGATAGACTGCTGCCTATCATTCAAATATGATTTTACTATATAATAAAAAAAAAATACTATATATAAGTTCAAATAACCGGTGTCAATTCGTCGGGGTTGAACGTAAAAATGGGGGTACCCCAGGGTTCAATTTTAGGTCCTTTTTTATTTTTAGTATACATTAACGATTAATTCCATCTATTGAACAACAAACTAAACATGGTGTTATTGGCTTCTTTGATTTTTAAGATAAATAGACGTACGACTAACGTTGTCGACGTAAATAATGTATTGCAGCAAGTTCAAAATTGGTTCACTGCCAATAATTTAGTTATAGGTAAATGCTAAAAAAACTAAGTCTGTAAAATTTGCTTTGCCGAATGTCAAAAGTTATGATTGCGACATTATATTAAACAACGAGAAGCTAGAATTCGTCGACAAAACGGTTTTCCTGGGGATCACGCTAGACTCACGGTTACAATGGGGTCCTCATTTAATATCACTTGCGGGGCGGTTAAGTTCGGCAGCTCATGCTGTTAGAAAAATTCGTTAATTTACTGATGTTAGATACCGCGAGGCTGGTCTATTTTTACTTTCATAGTATAATGTCTGACGGTATATTACTATGGGGAACGGCTGCAGACATTGAGTAAATTTTTTATCTGCAAAGACGAGCCATCAGAGCGAAATACAATCTTCGCCGGCGCGATTCTCTAAGGGAACTGTTTAAGGAAATTAACATAATGATGGTATCTTGTCAATATATTTACGAAAACATCATGTACGTTAGAAACAATATACATATTTTTAGTAAAAACAGCGATAGACTTATATTATGGTACTAGAAATAAGGACCAATTAATTCAAACGGGTTTCAGGCTGGCTAAAGTAGCGTCATCTTTTATGGGGTACTGTATAAAATGTTACAATAAAATACCTTTCCACTTTTTAGAACTGAATGAGGCGAAATTCAAAACTTGTATAAAACGCACACTATGCAGGTTGAGATTACATCGCTTGGCTCAATGCTAGTCCTGCTCCACAGCCACTAGGGCACAAAAACAAGTGATAAGCAGAAAAGTTCTGAAGTATTGTTGGACCTACTGAAGACTGTATATTTGTGTTGTATAAACTCAATTTATTTTTGTATTTTATAACTGCACAGCACGTATGTGAGTACTATGTACCAACTGTAAATCTACCATTTATTGTACCTATGTGTCGTTCGTTGACTTCAGTGTGCTCTGGCAGTTGATAGTGTGTCATGCTCTCTCTAATGTCTCTCTGATGGTGGCACATGTGTTGGATCATTCGGTTCCCTTCATGATGGTTGAGCTGAGTGGTGCCGATCCATATGTCATGTTCGTGAACGGGCGCCATCAATTGGGATGAAAGTTATGTGGTACGTATTAAATGTTTTTGTTTATTTTGTAATAAAGTGGTAAAAAATTGAAATGATTGAATAAATAGATATTAATTATTATTTTTGTATTGAAATATAAATCTTAAAAAAATTACATTAGTGCTTATTTGTGTACTTATATTGTGTGCAACACATTGGCGTCCCGTTCACCAGGCGATAACAAACAAAGCCTCAAATTATGTTTATATGACCCCTAATGAGGCCGAAGGACACAATAGCAGCGTTTTACCTTCAAATAAAAGATTGTTGTGTCCGAAGACTCATTCGGGGTCATTTAAAGACTGCCTGGTGTTATTGATTCTATCTAGGATTTTGAGTCCACAATGAACGAGTTGGCGCGCTGCAGCCACCTGGTGAACGAAAGCGGAATAACGTCATCATCGTGTTGCTTGGAAGGAGATTGTGGCATATACCTACATAGATATGACACGGAAACGGATAATGTTATACTCAAATTATATTTATATGACCCCGAATGAGTCTCCGGACACAACAAGCGTTTTATTTGAAGGTAAAACGCTGCTATTATTGGTGCGTGCAGACGACAAGAGCTTTATAATATTACAACAAAGCATGTAGAAACCCGAAAGCAGATTCTATTCATAATAAGGCGAAGATCAGTGACAAAATAATGCAGGCCATTAGTTTTGAGACAAAGATAAAAAAGTTTTGATCCGAATCACAGCCATGTACATCTCGTAGCATGAGTTATTTGGTTCCTATAATACTGTTCTATGATTTACCTTTGTCACCGACATCAACTGAAGAAAACGAAAGTATCTACTAAAGAAGTGGCAAGTACCAATGTAACACAAACTGTGAAATTCCCATCCAAATCAATCCAATAACGCTTTGAAAATTGTACGTTAACCAATTGTTTTAATAATTAACCGATATAAGCAATACATGTTTGTTTTTTCCTCGCAAATGTGTTGTGAAACGTTGTATGAAACTCGTGAGATCTGCTCATTACACGCTCGGCTGAAGTACGCCCTCGCCTACGGCTCGGGTTGCAACCCACAGCCTCGTGTGTAATGAGCAGCTGAGCTCACTTGTATCATAATATACTATAACATATTAACACAAAGTAAGTAAGTGGCGGCGCGCTATTTTGTGATATTAATCGACATTTGTTGCTGACTGTTCTGAACCTATCTGCATTTTTACTAATATCAAAGGATTAAGAAAGTTTTAAGTAGTTTTATAGCACCAACTTTGTTGCTTGTGACAACTTTCGATGGCAATTACTTACACGATAAAACTGCGACACGATAGGTCTGCCGAGGGTATTTCTTCGTACATCCCCAAAAAGAAAACTGTCTTGACATGGACAAGTTCCCACGTGGTGATGTGATACTGATACTCCGACTAGGACTGATCTGCTCTACGTAATATCTCCTAAACGGCGACCTTGTAGAATGGATGTTGAACAAATTCCGAAACTCTATTGATCTAATCTGAGTAATTGTGTGTCATAAGAAAGATTACTTGGACCTACAGGTAGGTACCTAAACTATTCGGGCATAGCGAATTGTTTGTAATTTATTGGCATCACGAATTATTCTATTTATGTTTGTAAACAACAATAATCGTTTTGTTTACAGATAAAGCTGACTAATCAGTTACAGCGAAGTGCTATAGTAAGCTATGAAAACATAAATGAAACTGGTAGCTACTGAATTTTCTGATTTTTAAGAAGACTCTACCTTATCTAAATCAAAGATTCGTGTTTTTCTAGTTTGGTTGGACTTTAAATCGTTACAGGTTTATTTTTCTACACCCTCACTATAACCGTACATCACAGTTGGCCCAAAAAAGATCCCTGTGGAAATCTTACGTCTCACCTCATAATATAAGGCGTTATTTAGCTTAAGATAAAACGTGTCGGTTGGTGGTTGATTAAAAAAAATAGCGTTTCAGCGACCTTTTCATGAACCTACATTTAAGAATATTTTTGTTACTGATTCATATTATGAAATACCTACTGTTTCAAAACTTAAAATCATGATTGTGGATGGTAGTTGTTGGTTAGCTGTCACGCCATTTTCTTAAATTCTATTTCATTATTTGCGAAGAAAAAAATATTTTATCAAAATCCATGTTAATTTGAAAATGAGAGCACAAGCAAAAAGATACCATAATACTACTCGTAGGATACAGGAAGGGAGAGATGTAGAATTTTTCTTTTTACCACCAGCTATATTGCTGTAGAGTTTCCTTTACCATTACGCACCAATGTTCCATTATTATTGTGATTATCTCATATGGCATTGTTATACAGACAGTTCTCGTGTATGTTGTGTGATCGGGAATTCTTGTATGCAACGTGATATTGCAGTGCAGTGTATGTGAATGCAGTGAAATAATATTTTTTTCAAAATGTTGGGCATGTAAGTATATTAAGAACATTGGTACTTTTTAAATAAATAGGTGCCTTATTTTAGATATCTTTGTACCTTTTTACTATTCGTATTTTTAGAGGTAACAGAGCAAAGAAAAAAAATGTGCATGGCGTCTCGGTAGGTGTCAGGTTTCCCAGGGATGTGCCCAAACAGGCGTTGCACAAAGGGGGTTCCGGGTTGGTCTTTTGAGAGGTTACGGAGGTTCTACGTGCCGATGGTAATCACCGGTGTGGTTTTAGTGAAGTAAAAATCCCATACTCCCTGGTCTTTTCCTCAAAATTCCAGGCGTCTTTTGAATTGGCCACTTGTTTTTGTTGTGTATTGTTTCCCCACTCAAAGAAGAGAAGAGTCAAGACTGATAAAATTTAGGAAATAGGTCATAGTATCTCTTATATTGGGTTCTAATTGTTAGTGAAGAGTACTTACACATTGACTAAAGACCTACATCAAAGAAATGAGAAGTGTAGGTACAATAGATACCTACCTAATTATGTAATAGCTAACTACAACACTCAAAATCATTTGCTTTAAATATTTGGTACGCATACACCATGAAAGCCAAGTAGTAGCGCAATTTGCAAGCTTTTCTTATATGTTACGAAACACCTGGGTCAACATCTGAAGGTCTATACAAACAAATATAAGATGGTCCTCATCATAAGTATATTCGGCGTCGGGGTGCGAAAGCCAGTTTGCGCGGGTCGTTCTCTTTTACTTTTTATTCGATATTATTTTGAACATTCATACAGAAACATACGTTGATTTGTCACTTTTACAGAAAATATCTAGAAGCCGGCGAATGCATAATGCAAGAGCGAGCGAAGCGGGCTCGAAAATTTTAGCACACCGTGAAGGGTAGGATAGCACAGCACTTCGTGTGGGATACGTTTTCTTATCCCGCACAGATGTGAAAATCTTTCTTGACTTATGGATATAAAGTCAAAGTAAAAAATCTTCAATTAGGCCATGTGGACATTGAGAGGGAGCGTAGGGCTCCAGCGGTCCGGAGCAATATGTTGTCCCGTAGATTTGCGCGGTGTACGGACCGAGTAAAAGTAACACTTTTCAAGGC
The DNA here is from genome assembly GCA_947562075.1 of Orthosia gracilis. Taxonomy (NCBI): domain Eukaryota; kingdom Metazoa; phylum Arthropoda; class Insecta; order Lepidoptera; family Noctuidae; genus Orthosia; species Orthosia gracilis. The sequence continues at coordinate 36,420,283 of OX387266.1, forward strand.
TTATTGCCAAAGTCTGTACACGGGCAGTCTGTGGGTTAATTATACGAGTACTAAAAGATCGCTGGAGGGCCTGCGCGTCCAATATAACAATGCTTTCAGGATGTTGTTGAGACTGCCCCGTTACTGTAGCGCGTCGGACATGTTTGCGCAAGCCCGTACATAAGGTTTCTACGCGTTAATACGTAAAAAAACAGCGTCGCTACTGAGGAGAGTAAGGGACAGTCAAAACGTCATTCATCCTGAAAACTGTAGCTGAGAACTTTGGCTCTCCGATTGTGCAGCAGTTTGAGCGGAGGTTGATTGTTACTAACACTAGGTAATAAGTTTTGCTATGCTACTAACACTAGGTAATAAGTTTTTATATGTCGTTTTTTAAAGTAATCCAAAATTAAAGATGAAAAATTCAATAGCGAGCGAAGCGATTTCGAACATTTTAGCACCCCATCTCGGGTAACTTAGGTTCTGCAATATTATAATACTATTGAATTATTTTATTTCAAGCCAAGACCAGCCCCCAACTTTCATATAATCTAAAACATAAATTGGATGTGAGTTTATTTGAAAAAAAAATATGGCCAGTTATTTCTTTGATTCTATTGATCTTCCTCATTGTAATCTATTCTCACACTATTTATGCTCGCGGCTCTACTCGAGTGGAGACAAGGATAGTCAGGGTTGTGGTAAGATATGGTAACTACTTAGATTTATGCCTGCGTATCATTGGAGACTGTGTCCGGCTTTATTGCAACCTTGCGGGTAAATTTGGCCCTGTGCCAAGACTACCATAACTTCAAGTTTATACAGAAAACGGATTTAAAGTTTTGAAATACGTCGTGCATGACAAATACTTTTTTTTTTCAGGCTCTCAGGTCTGAGCGTATTCATCTATTTCATGGTATGGCTGACGAAAAAGTTGAACGAGCTCCCAAGTCCTCCAACACCGCCGACGTGGTGGACCACTACAACGGAATGGAGTCGCCATAATTTGAACGGTTGAATCAAGTGTGATAATTAACGTAGCCTACAACGAGTACGGGCATATCTTAGCATAAAATCAAAGGGAATCAGATTATTTTTAACGTATACGCATAATACAAATCTTATGTAGGTATTTATTTGTAACAAAAAGCCTATTGCCAAAAGTCGCAATTGAGTAGCTGATCACAAATAATAAAATTGTAAATAGACGACGTGCTGTACATAGGAGATTATTTAAGAAAACTTAATTTAGGGTTCTATTCATATTTTTTTGATAAGAAGCAGGGGTGATACCAGTACGTATGAAAATTACTTGTAATTTATTGTTAATGTTATAAACCCGTAGTAAAATGGTAACCAAAAAGAGGAGTACATGTTTTTTATCTTGGTTAACCAAGATAGTGGGTCGATTTTTGGACTGTAATTTACAGCGGTTTTCGGTCCCTGAAAAGGGGTCGTTAATGATATCTACTTTTCCGATTTACTACGTTGCCTAAGCTAGCAATTTAGATAGATACTTAGGGTACCTAATGAGGTTAAGTTATTAAATACTTAATTAATTGCGTAATTGCCTTTTATTTAATTATCCTTAAAATTCTAAACTCTTCCAGTCTTATTACAAAAACTGGTTTAACTAAAACCCAGGTTTAAATCTTGTTTGCACCGTAGATTATAGAGGTTTAAACCTAGGTTTTTACTAAAACCGCTTTTTTACTAAGACAGTTTAAGTTCTTCTCAGGTGAGCCACATTGCGTAATGAATTCGGCAAGGAAAAGAGCAAAGAGTATGAACAATCATCCAATCACATGGCGAGATGAAAGACGCGATATGGATTTCCGTCTATGTATTGGTCGATTATATATTGTATAGATACCTAGATAGATTTTTACATTTAAGGAATGTCTACAGACTAATAACAATATAATAACAATAATATCTAAATTGGTAATAACAAGCTTCCACAGATAAATAAAAATAAAAATGATTACTTGCCTATAGTCTAAGCTACGAGTACTTCCTCAAAGTTGGCACATTTTATTGGTATTAATTTTAAGCCAACTTGGTAAATTTTTAAGCCAATTTTTTTCAATAAATTTTTCAGTATTTTTCTGTCATTTTTTTTAAGCCAATGTCTAGTCACACTAGTTATTCGGTCGCTAACCTTAGTAGGTCACTTTCACTAATACGTCACTTTCTACATGTAGTCATTTGCCCAACTCGTCTCCAGCCTTATTTCGTCTCTTTCCCAACTCGTCCGAGGTTTATGTACAATTAAGGACAAAATATCTAAACAAAATATTATAAGTATATTGTTTTAGTTTATAATTTTACTAGCTGTCCCACGCGGCTTCGCTCCCGTCAACTGACTTCCTAACTACCCATTTATCCTACCTACCCTACCGTTCCTACACTACATACGTGATTGTTGCGTAACTTTAACAGCTTACGCAGCGCACGCAGCGGAAGCTCTAAAAAAAACCGGCCAAGTGCGAGTCGGACTCGCGCACGAAAATCGCGTTTGTCGTATGGGAGCCCCGTTTAAATACTTATTTTATTATGTATTTAGTATTTGTCGCTATAGCGGCAACAGAAATACATCATCTGTGAAAATTTCAACTGTCGTTATCACGGTTCATGAGATACAGCCTGGTGACAGACAGACAGACAGACGGACCGCGGAGTCTTAGTAATATGGTCCCGTTTTTATCCTTTGGGTACGGAAACCTAAAAAGGATTTTTTTTTTGCAACATTTTTCACTTATGCCACGCTCCTATTGGTCGTAGCGTGATGTTATATAGCCTATAACCTTCCCCGATAAATGGACTCTCCAACACAAAAATAATTTTTCAATTCCAACCAGTAGTTCCTGAGATTAGCGCGTTCAAACAAACAAACTCTACAGCTTTATAATAGTATAGATTTTAGTGGTAATAAAACAAAATATTTAGGAAAACATAATTTAAAAATATCTTTTAATACCTAATCTCATTTTATGATATTTAAGAAAAAAACTATATTGCAGGATGTTGGGTCGTGAAGGAGGGTAGACTTCTAGTGTGTTACGCAAGCTGTGTGGTGTGCGGCGGGCTTTGACGGCGCTGCCGCAAATACTCACGGTGGGATTTCCGATTAGGATCGTCAGCAGCCCTTCCCCGAATCGCGTCTTTGAATCACTGATGGCCAACTACAGAACTTTATTCATCACGCAGTATATCTCAAACAGCGCGGGTTCCTCTTCAGGATCACGTCGACGTCTTCTCAGGTATCGTGTGTAAGGGCGTCTAGCTGCCACGCTTGTGACGCGCAGCTGCTCATTCTCTGCAGACTACCTGTGTGTGTGAGAACTGTGCGTTGCGAGGAATGGATGCATCGCAGATTTCCATCATCGCCTCACTGAATCGCTGCGCCTCCTCTTTGACGGATCCAGGCCTCTATGATAGCGGCCTCCTCGAGAGTTTCCCTTCAATGCACATAATCAGCCAACGTAGATCGTAGCTTTGCGGGACTGATTGGCTACGGACACTAGCGGTCTGGGTGGAGACGTAAAACCGTAAGCTGCGGTTGTCCGATAGTGTCTCCATTGGCACCCAGGTACCGCAGACACGTTTGGCTAAGCCCCGATTTATGTCGGCTAGATCTGTCGTAATAGTCCAATCCTCCAACACTTCACCTCTGGGATCATTAATCGGGGGTCCCAAGGACGCAGATTTAGCGTTGAGATCCCCGAGTAGAAGCGTGGGCGTGGTTTATACCGGCCGAAGACGGCTCCTGACTGAACATGGAAACTTTCAAAGTAGGCGATAGTCATTTTGGGCAAGAAGTATAGCCCGATGTTAACTATGGCATTCACGAAGACGGCAACCCAGCCGTGTCCTCGTGACGTGTGCCGGCCGATGCTAGCCACTAGAACGTCAGGGTCTTGCACCCAGTTATCTCGGGAGGGCACCAAATATGGCTCAGCGACCACTGCACCACGCTTTGGAGCAGAAATCTACCTTTATATGTCCCTCGTAGTGCATCGGGTACCTATGCGCTTTATAATTTTGTACCTTACCGTACATGACCATATCGACGAGTTGGGAAAGACACGAAATACGGCTTGAGACAAGTTGGGAAACTGACTACATGTACAAAGTGACGTATAAGTGAAACTGACCTTTTAAGGATAGCGACGAAATAGCTAGTGTGACGCGTTGTCATTACAGCCATAATTTGTATTTGCATAAGGTACATGCAGAAGTGGTCGCTGTAGAATCCCCATCTGATAGTGCGCATCGCTAATTTCGAAACAAGTTCAGGCCAGTCGACTGAACCATTAGCGATATTAAACAAGTAGCATACGTCATTAATGTAACGTCACGTTCACGGTCAAGTGGTAGAGAATGGTACCTTCTGCATCGGTGAGTGTAATCTACAGATACTTGCTTTCGGTAGTTAAAAATAAAATAAATTTATGTAGAAATGAACTTAAGTATTTTGATTTAGAGTTATAAAACCACAATTTTGTTTTTATATATTAAAATTAAAATCGATACTTTTAGTCTATATATCAGGTGACCTAAAACAAGAGCCGCCATGGCGTGTCATCATAGAGTAAAAACTGTTAGTTGTCATCTGTCAGTTAAGGCAACATCTATCAACAATCAAAAATTATGTCCGTGAATACCGCCGGAACACCAACGCCAATCGCTTCCATAATTGATAGATAATTATTATCTACTCAAATGGTACTAATTAGTACTCGAACAACAAAATTGATACCTTAGTAAGTTTTCGAGAAAATCGACTTTGTGTGTGACTTGAAAAAAGTTTTATACCATAATAGACAAGATAAAATGGGAATCCTTTTTAGGGTTCCGTTCCAAAGGGTGAAAACGGGACCCTATTCCTCCAGACCCCACGATCCGTTTGTCTTTCTGTCTGTCTGTAACCAGGCTGTATCTCAAGAACCGTGATAGCGATAGTTGAAATTTTCACAGATGATGTATTTCTGTTGAAAAAAAAAACTAGATGGCAGGATGTTGGGTCGTGAAGGATGGGTAGACTTTTAGTGTATTTAGTATAATTTATTTCCTTCCAAATTTTTTACAGGCTTTCCTCCAAAACTTCATTCGATCTTCATTCGGTAACGTCCTCATTCCGATGTCTTTATCTATTTCAAGAAACTGCAATGGTTCTCCGCTACTTCTCCAAGTAATGTTTGATTTTGTAGGTATCCTAAAACCAATGGTTTTATGGTAAAAATAATAAAAAAAAAGTAAAAGTATAAGGTAACCTATAAAACTTACCCAGTTTTAGCAAAACTGGTCCAAAATGTTGTTATAGTCTCAATAATTGCAGCATCATTTGAAGTGGGAGGCAGCAAAGAGAAGACAACTGGTTGGAACATGTAAAATAGCTCGTCTCCATGACAAGCTCCAGGTGTTGTTCGCAGCCGGGTCAAAAATTTATTTAAGTTTCTAAATGAATCATATTCAAAATAATAGTTATAAACTGTCCTGGTAGCGTTTCGAAATAAACTCTCAGTTGAGACCAGTGTGGGATAAGCAATCACAATGTCAGTAAAGTATTTTATTAAACTGTTTTTTACTGTTCCGTTACTAAAGTAAAATTTGACGACATCATCAATAAAAGTAGTTTTATCACTATCGTTTTCAAACAACAAGTAAGATGGTAGAATACTTTCAAAACGTGCTTTGAGTGTGTCGAGTGTTTGAGAATCATATTTTGCCGCCCAATAAATGCCTTCTCTATTATTGAAGCCAATAATAATAGATACATTAAGGGCTTGTTTATGAAGTAATTGTGTGGGTTGTTCCGTTATTAATGGTGTCTTGCTCGTTGTAGCGTTCTCCACACATGGTTTGAAGATATACGGTGCGAATACATTGTTAGATTGATCAGCAATGGATGCTTTGACAATATCATTAGTTGTTGAATTTTTAAAGATTACCAACAGTTCCGTAGGGTCAGACGTGTTATAACCTAAGCGTGAAGCTACCTTAGATGCGCTTTCAACGGGTTGGTAATTAAAATTCTGTGGCATTAGAACTGATCCACTTTGCAAAATAGCTCTATGAAATAAGCCATTGGCAGACTGGGTAAGAAGCAAATGATGGACAGAAACTGCTCCAGCGCTTTCACCAAATATTGTGACGGAATTCGGGTCACCTCCAAAAAAGGCGATATTATGCTGTATCCACTTTAAAGCAGCTATTTGGTCTTTTAAACCAACGTTCCCTGGAGCTTCTTCGAGTCCCAGACACAGGAAACCAAATGCACCAAGACGATAGTTTATAGTAACAACAATAACTTTCTTCTCCACTAAGTATTTTGGATTATAAAATAGGTCAGAGTTGCTGCCCCAGTAAAATCCCCCACCATGTACAAAAACCATTACAGGAAAAGGTTCTTGTTCTATGTTGAGTGGTGTGAAAACATTGAGCACCAGACAATCTTCTTGGCCAACAGGTATATTCAAAGTTGGGACGTACTGATTGCACATTATGTTCCCACGATTAGCAGTCAGCGTGCCGTACCAGGATGGAGGGCTCCCGGGGTCCTGGTGGAAAATTATTTATTTATTAAAACTTCATGCAACATGAAAGTACATAATCATCATTTCAGCCGAAAGACGTTCACTGCTGGACAAAGGCCTCCCCCAGGCGTTGTCACATTGACTTACATTAAAAGTACATACGCGGACTTAATGCCTGATGCATTCTCTACCAGTCAACCAATGACCGTGAAATAGCATGACAGGTGCATAAAAAAATTAAACAATAATATTATAAACGTAAAATGAGTACAAAAGTATATAGTTAAAATAATAATAACACCACTGCAGTATCTCTACGTTGACGTCATGGTGGGGCTTGCGCGCTCCAATGAACATTGTCTGTGCAGGTAGATTCTACTTTGTCGTAATATATCGAGGGTGAGGGGCCAGACTAAGAGAGATACAATCCGCAGGACAGCTTTGTGGCGAGTTGTTGGGCAATGGCAACTCCACGGACCTAATCTCCCGGGAGAAGTATTGATCTTCACCTCCAGCTTGTCTTTATTGGCCGGTCGGAGTGAAAACTGACGAGGAACAGAACTTTCACCTCTCTCTTGCCTTAATTGGCTGGCTTGAGTGGAGACTCGCAAGGGCAAACGTACTCAGAGGAAAGAAGTATTTCAGTAAGAGCTGGTAAGGACTTGACCATCTTCCGGGCTCTCGGATAGTTGCGATTGCCGTGGAATTCCGCTCCGCTCCTCAAGCACCTCAGACTATGTTGCCTCCTTGGCGCTACGTCACCTAAATGCTAGCGACCGTTTTTGGTGGCCCATTAATTGAGTGTGCCAGTCACCCTCTGCCATTTAATAGCCGTGTAGTTCAACAGTGGTCAGGCAGGGGCCAGTAGTCCTCTTATTGTTTCAGGCAATCGATCCACTAAACCTACCAAACCCACAGCCCAATGCATTTTTCTCCATATTTTGCAAGTCCTGCATCAACCGGAAATTGCCCTTGGGTGCACGTGCGCAGTGCATACAGATAAATGTTGGCCTCAAATACCCTGATACATGCCTAACAAGCCTCTGCGCCAGTTGGCTTCGGCCCCTCGCACGCCTTTCAAAGGACCCCAGGGTCCCGAGATTATCAAAGAATAAATAAAAAATATATAAAAAGGCTTTATAATTATAAAGCCTTTTTATTCCTAAACTAGACAAAGCAAAATTTACAACAAAAATCACAAAATGTCTCGAATTTCGGTGTGCCTGATGGCATAGGCCTCCTCTAAAAGTTTCCATTCTCGTCTGTCTTGGGGTACCCTCTTCCAGTTTGGACCTGCTGACAGCTTTATTTCCTCCTCCCATCGGGTAAGCTGTCTTCCCCGATTTCTTTTGCCGTCCTTTGGACACCACTCTCACTCACCCACTCGCATCATGTGGCCTGTCCACCTCCACTTTTGTTGGCCTATTCTTGTTGGAATGTCGGTCAGCTTTCTTTTGACAGGAGATCTGTGTTTCTTATTCTTTCCTGCCTCTTTGAGCCTACCATACTTCACTCCATTGCTCTTTGGCACTTGGCAAGCTTTTCTCTGAGTGATTTGGTGACCACCCATGTCTCAAACCCATATGTTAAATGAGTTGAACGTCTTCCTTTTCAAAGTCATGCCTAGGTCTTTAGACTTCATTATCTGCTTGATTGACCAGTTTTTTTCCAACCAATTGCAATCTTCGTATTTATTTCTTGGCTAATTTGGTCTTTGCTAGAGATGACTTGACCAAGGTATATGTAGTCTGCTACGGAAGCCAAAGCTTCTTCCTTTATTTTTATGTCTATTCTTATCGAGTTAGTAATTAGTTTTGTCTTGCTGTGATTCATTTTAGCCCAATTTTCTAGTTTTTTTATAGTTAAAATAAGCATACTTATATATTTACTATAAAAAATACTATACATAACGTAATATATATATATATATATATAAATATGAACTTTAATTATGTACACAAAACAAATCAGATAGTTTTGCAGGGCACACCACATACATGTTTTGCGTGCGTAAAATCAACGGGTGTATTACTTCGATTTATTAGTGTTTGCTTCACAATATATATGAAGCAAAGAATATGAAGCATAAATTTAACTATGTAAATAACTGGTTCCGTGGCATGAGTGTATAAGCAATCGTCTGGTAAATCAAAGGTCTTAGGATCGAATCTCACCAATGCATTTACTTTTAATTTAAACCCATTCTCCTATCGCAGGTCTGCTGGAAGAGATTTCTTTAGAAATAAGCAGCACCTTTGTACTCTTCTATCTTTATATGTTTTTCTCTTTTAAGTGTTTTGTGTGTACATAAATAAATAAATAATAAATAAATAAAATATTTTTGTAATTAACCTGATAATAAGAACATTACTGGAGAAAAATATATTGAAGTAAAAATTAATCAATTTTTAATAAGGAATCAACAATGTTTATTGACTAGGTTTTTTTCAAATTATAATTATAAATTATAAAGTTTTGTGCATGACAGATATTCTATATCGGACAAGAATTAACGTTATTTTTGATACTCAAGTGGGTAATTTATTTATTAGTGATATGAATAAAAATGTTAGTAAGTTAGATTTTAAGATACAGGTATCCTTAATTATTGTAATCTCACTAACAATAACATCACTCACATAAAATAAATTTAATCACCCCCTGATATTTTTATAAATAGCCGATTGGTGCACGACTTTTTGATAGCCATTCAACCACAGTAAAATTTTCTTGGACGTTAAACCAACTTTGCACAGCGCAGTTATCATGCACGAAGTAAATGTGTTTTTGCGGGTATGCGATGCACACAGTTGGTAGCATCATGTTTTGTAAAACGTCCAAGTAACCATGACTGGTATTGCGATCCCCTACTGCACTAATTCACCGGGACCCATTGATGGCATTCATCCGCAATATCCCAAAGTAATGCGGGCATTAGACCTGCATTGAAGATTTTTTTTTTTTTATAAAACCCTCACCATCTTTTCGCCTCAATATTTTGCGACCGTCCTTGTCTGACTTAAACTATTTTTATCGCTAAATTTAACTATATTATTGCACCAATCGAAATCCTAAGATTCTATTGCGAAGCGTACCCGGTTTTGCCTAAGAATATCTGTAAAAAAATCTTGTTTTCTTGGCTGGCAACCTTTCATACCAGTTGCACGTGAGTGGTTCCGTACACTTTGTAATGTCACGTCAAGATAAGTCGCCGTAAGGGCTCAGCCATATGCCAAGCAACTATATCACGGTGCTCACGCGCTTTGGCATCTCTGTATGCAAATCCAGCCTTTGGTCCCGGTTGGCGAGGATCAATGCTTCCCGAATCTGCATAACGATGGAACCACAATTGCACAGTTCTTCTTTGTGAGCAATAATAAAAAGTTTTAACAAAAAACAACAATCAATAACATGTGAATTATTTAAACTTAATATACTTCTAAACATAATTAAAACAACTTTAACTTATATATGACTTGTCATTTTTAGAGGGTAGGCAATTAATATATTCCAACTCTTATATAAAAAAGACTTGCTAATAGTTTAGCAATGAATTGAAGAAACAAATGTAAAATATTTTATTAAAACATGCAAAACCATTAGCCGTCGGCAGTCGGAATCGATCTTACGGCGCCAGGGCGTAAGATTATTATATACCGCACGCTCGACTTATGCACCACGGAGACGATAGTTACATTAATTTAATTTATGCTTCATATTCCCCGCAACATTAAAGTGACAAGAAATTGCAAGTGTGTGCGTGGAAAACGGATTATTGTGAAGCAATAATCCGTTTTCCAATCTGCGATGCGCAATTTTGCGCACACTAAGATCTATGATGGTGTACCCAGCAAACCTATCTGATTTGCTGTGTGTACATTTTATAATGTCAATCTCTGAAAATATAGAGCAACACTTTCTGTGATATTGCAAGTAGTCGCTGATGCTAACAAATCAAACATCAATATCATGTTATTTATTCATTAAAACTTTATGCACAAGTAATATCAGGTTCTGAAGTGCAGTCACAACGTCACGAAGTAATAACATAGTCAACCAGTCGCACAATACCCACACGTTTTGTCGCCAACATCGATCGCACTTACTCCCGTACTCCCGTATTTGCTATTCATCAAGAATCAGAAAGTAGGTTGGTTCGATTAGAATGAATTGTTTAATTTATATGCTGAATGTAAGTATCCATCTAACCTAGCGGTTAACACTACTACATAAGCCAGTATGACCCTGGTTCAAATCCCGTAATATACAGAAATATTATTCTTTTATTTTTCTTCATTAATTTTTCTATACACATTTTTATACATTTTTAAATATTATTTTTATCTTTAAAAAATGAGCAAATTATTATTATAATTTAATACACTTAATTTATGAATATGAATATCTATTTCTTCATTTAAATCTTAGACCTCTTTTTCTAATAATTATGGAATACACCTAGATGCCGTTCAGTTGTTAGAAAGATTTACTTTTAAGTATTTAGCTAATTGGGTCTTGAAAAATGCATTGAATTTGAATGAGGCACAGATATTATAATACTAAATTAAATGTGGGTAAACTTTTAACTTTTGTATTAAACTTGTTCTTTTCTTCGGTATAATTACAGAAACTGAGGGTAGATTTGAAACAATACGAATAACTTGTTAGTTTGACGTGTGGTGAAATTTGATACGAGCGTTTGAGTTGTTTTGTTTGTGGTGTTTGATTTTTGAATATCGAAATACAAGCAAATATAACATGTAAAAACCAGCTTAAGCATAATTATGTTACCTATTTATTTATGTTCTCATGAAACTAGATGATGAGCAAGTTATTTTCTAAAATTGATGTAAATTGTTTTTTTTTGTTTTTAAAATGTATTTAATGAAGAATATGAAGATGAATAGTTTAATAATGTAATGATCTAATAAATAAAGTTCATGATTTATCTTGTTAAGTAGGTAAGCAAATTTATAACTTATTGTAGAAGATCCATTAGTCGTTGGATAACGATATTTGAGAAAGAAAGAAGTGTCCAGGTCGTGTAAGAAGTGGAAGGCCACTGCGTATTAATCAGTCTTAACGACGTTTTATGATAAATGAGTATGATTTGGTTTCATTTCAAACCAACAAGACGTTTTGCAAGTGAAGTTGTAGATACGTCATTACGCTTTTCATGGCGAAAAATTGCATAAAGACCAAAATACAGACATAAAAAGGAAAGTTTACGTTTTGCTCAACAATAAGATTTCAACTGGGGGACTAAAGAAGTAGAAAAAGGAAGACTTCATTTATGGCGCGAAGATAGTACACTTTGGTATGACAACAATATTATTCCTACCACAGAATCAGGTAGAAATTTGAATAAAATGTGGCGTAGATAAGTTCCTAAGGGCCTAATTTTAAAGTTATTTACACACTGCGAAATAACATTTAAGCTATAATAATCTATTTAATATTAATTAATCAATAATTATTTAAGGTTTTTTTTATTGTATTACAATAGGTATTCAATTGGTATTTATTTTATGTAAATAAATGGTTATAGAACTTTAAAACAATTGTAATTATTTAATATTGTGTTGAGGTCAAGCTACAATCCTATTTTCCTTTTAAAAATGAATAATTAAGCTATAACCTCAATAAAAGATAGTCAAAAATATAATGAAGAAAACATTTATTAGAAAACAAATATTACTATCATGACAGGCATATTTTATGTTAAAATTAATGCATCCTAGTATTTAAACCAATGACATAATAGTATATTTAACAACTAGTGAATAAAGGACGGATTTAAAGCGAGGGCCATAGATGAATCACGAGCATAGCGAGTGATTCAAAATAAATGTTAGAATCCTGAGCGACGCGAGTGATTCATGGCCCTCGATATAAATCCGTTTTATTCAAGAGTTGCATACTATATTTTATACCATAACTACGAGAAAAAGAAAGAGTTAAGCAAAGCACAAGGGATAAATAAATAAATGGTTTATTACCTTCAAATTTTACGAAAAAATGAGAATCCTCTAGGTTTCAATTTTTTTGTAAATTTAAGCTGAGCTAGATGTATTTCAGACGCCAGTGACCACCTCGGTTACGTTATATAATTATAATTAATTAAAAACCAATATAAGTGTTCACTAAACATCCTAGACCAACATCAAAATCATTATTAAAATCCTAAATATAAACAAACTCAAAATTAAATCGACGAAGGAGTTTGAAAGTCGAATATTTTTTGCATAAAAAGTTTGTATCGACTATTTTATGCGCAAGGAGGTTGTATCGCATTGAGATGGACGTAGAATATATATTGGTGTGTTCTAAATTCAAACACCAAAACAGTGATAAAAAGTGCTTTTTATTCACTGTTTTCAGTGAATAAAATAAGCTTTTTAGAGGGGGAATGGTATAAATAATATTAATATGTACGATACTTAAAAACTTTTATTTTTTTCATAACTATCTACAGATTGCTTCATAATCGCGCAATCTTTTTGCATTGTTTCTTAGATTGAATGAGTGATCCCAATGGGTCGAAGTGTCCTATTCCTCGGTCGTTCGATTTCTCGGCCCCTCCACAAGATAAGATAAGATGTATGTAGGTTCCACAAAAAAAAGTAGTTTGGGCTGCCGTGATTGGAACTCGTGCCAGCTGCTTTATAGTAGCACAGTCTCACAACTCAGCTACGACTAGTCTAATAACAGTGACGAGTTTTAGGACTACGTTTGAACAGGCTCGCGTACGCCATTCGCGTTCGAATTATGAACATTGTGGTGCGACTGCAATTTTGAACCTTGACTGTATAAAGGCAGACTTAATGCCTTAGGTTTTTTCTACCAGGCGACCTTAGGTTGGTGCAGTGATAAAACAAGGCATATACATCTAAATGTTAGGATGAATAGAGAAAAAAATATATTTATATACAAATAAATGAATAATAAATATATACTTACATATATGTCTAAGTATTGAACAGCACCCTTCACTACTTATTTTTAGATCCATGTAATAAGGGAGCATCAACCAGACACGTCCAACTCTTAGAAATTATTATATTTTTTTAATAATGAATATACTAAACGCTTACCTGAAATCTTTCATTGACTGAAGCGTATGGTATTCCCAAAAAAATTCTTTGATTGTTAAACCAATCATAAGATCCTCTGATTACTCCCTGAGGAAGAGTGATCGTTTCTGTGTTACTGGCACATATTACAGAAGTGGCTTCTTCGCACGAATAACTCAGTAAGATCAGGAGACACTGTGACACAGCCCATTTCTTCATTGTAATAAACCGGTCCTTACGCACAGTACCGTACAGTACGTTTTAGTACAGCGCAGCGTATCGTATCGTATTAGACTGGTATCGTAATTAAAATGAAGTCGAAGACAAGAGTCACTGAACTTTATAGTGAACCAGCTGTCCCACGCGGCTTCGCTCCCGTCAACGGGCTACCTACCTACCGATTTACCCTAACTAGCCAACCCTACCTACACTACATACATGATTTTTGCGAAACTTTAACTGCTTACGCAGCGCACGTAACGGAAGCTCTCAAAAAGAAATAATTTTGCCCGTTTTTGCAACATTTTTCATTTGTGCTCCGCACCTATTGGTCGTAGCGTGATGTCCTCGATAAATGGACTATCTAACACAAAATTTCAGTACAGTAGTTCCTGAGACTAGCGCGTTCAAACAAACAAACAAACAAACTCTTCAGCTTTATAATATTAAGTATAGATTAATGTATGACAGTCATTAGAAAGTATTATATCAAACTAGCACTTTGCCCGCGACTTCGTTCGCCTGATCCGTATTTTATCCTACAGATGACATTTTGGTTCACCTCCTTAAAGGTTGAATATACAAAAATCCCTTCTTAGTGCTCCCCTACATCATAAAAAGAAGCCCTGTACAATAAAAAAAATCGTTAACACCCACTAATTCCTCTTTTAGGAATAGTTTTGAAAAACTAATAATGTAAACCTGTACTAGTTACTTAGGTTAGTATTTATGACAAGTTTCAAATATATAAGCCCAACAAATTCCCACATTTCAACTCCTTAGGGTTAGAATTTCGAAAAACCAATAAATACATGATTTTTTTTTCAAACAAAAGCGTAAATCTTTGATTTCACGTACCACACCTAAAAGCGTAGAAATTTTCGTTGCTGACTCGTAGTCACACCAGATTATCACACCAGTATGACAAACAGGATTTTTTTTCTCGTTTGTCACACCACTGATTTTTCCACACCATTTATTCTTAACTAGTGCTGTCCTAGTTATACTAAAGGGTTTTTAACCTTGCCGAATCGTACTCACACCAGCATGACAAACAGGATTTTTTTTCTCGTTTCGTTTTTTTTTCAATAACGTGTAGATATTGAAATGAAATAAAAGAAGCTGTGTATAAGGTATTAACAAAATTCTTTTTATTTGAAAGGCCCACTTATGCCTTTAAGTGTGGAATATAAATGCCCGCCTCGGCTATTTACAGTGGCACGGGTTCCGAGTGATCCAATTTTCAATGACTCTTCTGCATAGATCCGGCTGAATTTAAGCAATGGCGTTATGTGTTCACCTTCAGGGCATCTGTCGATTGTGGTTTGTTTGCATCTAGACTTTCGACTTCAAAAAACCCTACAAGAAAAGGTCTAGCGGCGTCAAATCGCATGACCCTGGTGGCCAATTAACATCACCCCTGCGAGAGATAACATCACCCATACGCTCAAATCGATACAAAAATACCAAATACCATACAAAAATCCATGGTACTCGAACAAAACGAAACAAATGTGTATATTATTTCTATTCAAATAGTTTTAAATGTGTATATTATTTCTATTGACGTTGGTCTGTCAATTGCATTTATCATATGAACCACTGGACATCCACAGCTGAACATAGACTATAGCTTGCACTACTTACCACAAAATATGATGTATATACAAAGTTGATACGACAGAGGGGCTTTCCTTGATACTGCCTATACTAGGTACCATTCTCAAGCTCTGTACCAAAAATCAATTAAATAGGAGCAGTAGTTTAGTCGCAAATAATCGCCGCCCGTGCCGCCGCCGCCTACTGGCGCGCGTGCGACGTTACCGGCTTGCCGCTTTGTTACCGCCTAGGTATCTAAGGTCAGTTAAATTTGTTTATATAGGGTAGTTGCGTTTTATTCTGATTTGTAAGCTATTTAGTCTGTTTGAAAAAAAAAAACTCATTTATGGTGCTTTTGATTTTTATACCTTTTCGAATTAATACTAAACACGTATAGTATACGTAGTGTAATTTAATGCCCCTCTGTCATATCAACTCTGTATATAATTCCATTTGAATTAGTTTTATTTTTACTAAGAAATTAAAACAATTTGTACCTTATTATGAAAAAGTTGTCAGAAATATAACTAAAAGTAGAAAAATTTAAATAGTCGGCAAAGAACGAAAGTTGGCAAATGCCGATCAGTAGATCGACTTTATTAGAATATATGGGGTACTGCACTAGCAATTATAGTATACATGGTGTGGAAAAATCAGTGGTGTGACAAACGAGAAAAAAAATCCTGTTTGTCATACTGGTGTGATAATCTGGTGTGACTACGAGTCAGCAACGGAAATTTTACACTTACTTTCAAGGCCCATTTTACCTCCTTAGGGATGGAATTCTCAAAAATCAATAAATACATGAATTATTTTTATCCACCAAGAGTATATCTAAAAGTTCAGGTGTCCAACTTACATACTGTACAAATTTTATACAAACTTTCAACCCATTTTTTAATCCCTTAGAAGAAGAATTGCCCAAATTAAAAAAAAATAACTTGTTGTTTTTTTATTAACCCAGAGCGTAAACTAACAATTTCAGATGTTTTACGTTCCAAATCGAAGAAATTTCACCTTTTTACCCCCTTACGGGTGGAATTTCTAATAACCAATAAATACATGAATTAATTTTATCAACCAAGAGCGTCAATCATAAATTTCATGTGTCCAACTTACAAACTGAAAAATTTCATACAAAATTCTACCCGTAAGGGAGTAAAAAGGGGGTTGCCCCTTTTTACTCCCTTACGGGTAGAATTTTCAAAAACCAATAAGTAAATATTTTATTTTTATCAATCAAGAGCGTCAATCATAAATTTCACGTGTCCAATTTATAAACTGCAGAAATTTCATACAAACATTCAACCCCCTTTTTACCCCTTTAGGGATGTAATTTCCAAAAATCCTTTCTTAGTGCAAACTTACGTCACTTGAGGAACCTCCCTGCCCAATTTCATCTTATTACGTCAAGCGGTTTTCGATATTTCGTGATGGTTGAGTGAGGGACCTTTCGCTTTTATATATATAATATATAGATATAGATGTAATAATCTACTGCAGTTTGACTCCATATTAGTTCTATTCAATTCTTTATTAATTGTATGGAAAGAATTCTTGATATGAAAAAATTTGAAAGGACAACATAAAATACAATGGCAATAATCACAAAGTAACAGAGAAGAATAGTTAAACGAAAGTTTAATAAAAAATTTGAAAGTAGTCTATACGGTTATAAATAGAAATACCCGTATAACCTTGTTGCCATTATTGATAATGGGTTCGTCATTTAGGTTTAAATGTTTCTAAATTGAATTAATTACGATCACACATTACAATGGATTTAGGATAACGTTTGTAAAACAATTAAGTACAAAAAAGTAAATAAATAATAAATCTATAATCCTTATTGTGTAAAGGCACAGAAACGTTTGTTTGTTTGTTTTTATATAGATTTCAATAAGCAATTACGCAATAAAATTCTGAGGTGATATTTATATCATCGCCTAGTAGGTAAAAGTTGTTCTAAGTCAGCCATTGCAAAATGGATATGGTACCGTCGCGTCGGTGAGGAAGTATGGGTAACTACATGGATACTTAATGCAACTTGTGTGATTACAACATAGCATTGCATGTTATCATAATTTGGTACTCATACATACTTTGTTTTTATGTCGAAGATGCAACCCGCACCGACTTCACACGGGCGCAATTTAGAATTAAGAAATACTTTGTTCATGTTGGTGATTAGCGACCCGCCCCGGCTTCGCACGGGTGAAATTACTTTTTATATTTTACGGGACAATATGTAGTCTATGTACATCCTGAAATTTCAATCTAATTATTGGCGACAGATTTTTTAAATCGGATGACTAGTTTCGAAGATTACCTCCAACATCTACGAGTAAACTTTACCTCTTCTTATAATATTAGTTAAGATGGCTTTTAGAATAAGAGAAGATCAAAGCAACGATGTATGAATTGTGTGAAAGGCGATGTCTAGAAACAGCTGAGGTTTCGACTGATAGAGAAGTATGAAAGAAGAACATATATGATGCGTAGACCCCAAATAAATGTGGATAAGGGCTAGAGAATAATGATGATGGTTGACAAACAAGTCTCAGGCCCACCTGGGGGGTGACCATAAGCTCTTAGAGTAAGATTATTTTGATATCGCGTAAGTGACAGATGTATACAAGTCATATAAATCTGTCCCTTACACACACTCAAAATAACCTTACTCTAAGAGCTTATGGTCACTCCCCTGATGGTAAACAGTTATCGTTTATCGTAATCGTGCGTAGTTAGTACACTAATAAGTGCGGTTGACAAACGGATGTGCGATTAACGTTTGTATCGCACAAGCGTGCATTCGAATTATAGTGAGTCGTAGTATCGTCTTGTCGCACAAGCGTTAATCGCACATCCGTTTGTCGAACTCACGTAGTGCACTCGACAGTTATCACCGCCTATCGACAACTGTAATGCTAAGGTATTCACAGATTCGCTGACAGAGAGTGCCTGTCAAGAGACAAAGCTAAAATGTCTCATGTGAATGTAGACCCTTACCATAGTTTAGGATCAAATAATTACCCTTCAAAAAAGAGCACAGCAACTTTGTTTCTCTGCAGGATCTTTCGTAGTTCCATGTTCTACACAGACTATTTATTGGAGGTGCCGAAAGATTTCAATAAGATCTAGTCAGTGATTGTGCAAGGATAATGGTCCTATTGTGAGTATATTAATTCGTTTCTTGTTTTAATTCCCTAATAAGAATTGGGAAACAAGATGTGGAAAGTTGAAAGCCTTTTGTTGCGATTTGAAATTGAATTTCAGCTTTTTTTTAATATCAATTAATTTAAGCTTCATGTTATTGGTGGATACGCGGACTTAATGCAAGAAGGCATTCTCTACAAGTCAACCTTACAAATTAATTCAGTTCTTTTTTTTTTTTTAATCCCCACATTAGGAATTTCTTTTTGTATCGTGCGTGCGTTTACAAACATATAAACTCACATACACAACACCTAGAACCGGAACAACTAATTGTAGGTCATACAAATATGTGTTCCGTGCGGGAATCGAACCCGCGACACGCAGCGCAGCAGCCAATCGCTCAACCACTGCGCTAACCGTGCGTTACTTGATTGTTGTAAATCAGAATGAAGGTATTGGAACTTCATATCACTCCCATTATTTTCTTACTAAAAATATTAATTTTTGCAGATTCGAAAATTTACGACGATTATCTCTTAAGCTCAGAAAAAAAAACGATTTATTTAATTAATATTTATTTTTCTTGTTTTCAGCGAGCTAGTCTCGGCGGCTTTCGTCATCTTCACCATGTCAATTTTTGTTGCCGGAGTCATCGAGCTGTTCCCCCGCGTGGAGCCCGACCCTACTAACCCCCCGCCGTATACCCCGGACCGCCACATGCCGCCAATGATAAGGGCCACTACTGCAATTTTTCGAGGGAGGTAGAAGGAATATACTTCTACCCTCTTGAAAACAAGGCACAACAGTTTATGTTTGTCGTTGGGATCGTTTGAGCATAGTTACCACCTTAGGCCCATTTGCATGATATACTTAACTCTGATTTAGTTGCTAATAAGAAGTTAAATTGACAGTTTGTCATACAATATTGTCAATTTAACCTTGTGTTAGCAACTAACTCTGAGATAAGTTAATCAATCAATTAGACTATAACCACGATACCCAAGGTAGAGAGAATCTCTCCTCTGTGATCGTGCCTATAAATAAAATAAGTTATAAATCAAATCATTTTGCCAGAATGATGATAATTTAAAAATAAGATGGTGAGATGTAACCGATGAGCCATAGATTCTGCCCATAAACTGGCATACAATTTTTTATAAATTAAAATAAATACTATTAAGATTTATGTGAAAAACACATTTTCAAAACAGAATCAATAAAATCATGTATATATGTAAATAAAGAATTCAGTTTAAATAAAATCATTGGAAGAAAAAAAAAGAAGAAAAAAATCAAAGAGTTGTCAAAAAGAACAGCCAAATACAATACAATTACAATTTCAAGATATAGTCAAGCCAATCTTAAAAAAAGTCAAGTTGCTATTAATAAAATCATAGTGAAAAACAAGGTTCAAGTCATACTTTCATTATGCGTACAGCCAAGGAGTGAAATTCTCTGCCAGAGTGTTTCCTGATAGCTAAAACCTCGGGGTTTTTAAGTCAAGAGTGAATAGGTTTCTTCTAGGCAAGTGTGTTACACCGTCGACCTCATCACCGCTTACCATCAGGTGAGATAGTGGTAAGCGCGAGCCTATCAATAATAAATAAATAAAAAAGGTAAAACCAGAAAAAATTACAAAAAAAAAAAACGGTAAATGAGCACAACACAGTAAATCCGTTAATAACAATTAGAACAGTCAAAATATCAAAATACAATTAATAATATCTTCATAGTAAAATACAAAATAGTCGGAATATAGTAATTAAATTAATAAATGTCAAGGTCTAGAGACGGTAATATTAAAAGTCATTAATCGAATAATAACATTTCTCCATCCTTTAGCTGTTTTTGGAAAAGTTGAAATATATTATTTTAACATAATCCGATACATATACCATGGATCCCACACATATGAAATTTTTCTTTAAAAGAGCTTTTTTAAAGCCACCGACATTTAAAAGATTTTTTTTTAATTCTTCCTTTTCCATCTTTGTCGGAAAAGGTTTTAGAGACTTAACTTATAAAGAAATAAAAAGTTATGTTAGTTTTTAGCTTATAGGTTCCTGTGTTTACCTAGATTCTATATAATTATTGTAAGTGTTTAAATATTGTAATTAGTTCTGTTGTTTTGGTTTAAACAACACATATTCATTTTAGTTTTACTGTACTTTTCTTCTTTAGTTTTGTTATTAATGCAAATAGGACAGGCTTCCTGAAACAGCCTACTATAGTTTGTAATCAGTCCATTGACGTTAATGTTACGTGTAATAAAAGTTTGTTATTTTGTATGTTTTGCTTTTTTGTTTCCTACTCATGAATAATATGAAACAGTACTTACATAATAAATTGTATCTACACTCACAACGTAATGGTTCAAATATGAATTCAAAAAGTATTGTGTAAACACGTCCTTTTTTTGCCGTGGATAGGTAAAATTAAAAAAATAATAATTGCTATGCAAAATTTTCCTTCGATTTTCAAACCACTGCATCATATAATAACTTTTTATCACATCTATTCAAAAAGATCTAGTTTACTCTTCGTAAACAGGGACTAAAATAGCTCATTAATCCCTAAGGACTAAAAGTGATTTGAATTTGGAATGTGGATATTGTTAATAAATGTTCCAATTAGCAAAGAGATGAATCACAAACCCTGCGGGAACAACGTATGGAACAACTGTGACTGGCTGGAAAATCGCGAGTGCGGCAAATATAAAAATAAGTTGATGAAAAATAAACAACGCGCGAAATTAAATACATTCTGCCTTCGTTCGTACTTGTTTCAAAATTAGATTTTAAAGTTATAAAAAATAAGTGCGTGAAATTATTATAATAACTCCAGAGAATATTGTATCGGACGCTAAAAATGTGATGGAAAATTTTTTACCTAAAAAATCCCACATTTTTACAAACCATTTTCTGAGATTATTTCTATTTCTCAAGTTGTAAATAAATCTAAAACTGTAACGGATGGTACTAATAAAATTGTTAAAATTAACTCCCATAATTGTTTAAATATAAACATTGGCCTCTAATTATTTCTATTTTATGTCTTATGGTTCTTAATTGTATATAAATAAATAAACATAACGTTCTTGTTCGTATGTTGCACATCATTATTTTCTCAAACAGGGTGATAAAAAGTAGAGAGTAGTATTTTAAGCTCGAGTAACGTATATTTAATCCCTCGCTCTGGTTTAAAAAAAACACTCTCGCCTTTAAAACAGATATTTGCTCCCTAGATAAACAATCTACTATTTTAATTTTTATAGCACAATTTTATTTTTTTATTTATTGGCGCTTATGAGCTCATTGACTTAATGTAGAAAATTAGTGTAAATGTCTATGGATGCGCGCGCTGCCACAGACTACGTAAAGATACTACGCGCTGCGCAGTCATGCGTAATGTGAATCTAACACTATCCACACTCGTGCTTTAATAACATACTATTATATGTACTCGTATTACTCGTTAGGGGAGACTCCCTAAGCTCGCGCTCGGTGGGCTTCGCAGGGTAACTGATAGCTAGTGGATAAGAGTTGTTGAGAGTCGAGATAAATGTACAGTAATAAACTGCCGTTGGCTGATGATGATGAGTATTTAAAATCAGAAGACAACGCATTAGACTTATTTTGTTGCTATTAAAGCCAGTTTCTTAAGGGTTCATTCAAATTATCTGATTTGAACACTTACATACATAAATAAATCAAGATCATCTATGTACAAAAACAATCAAATGATCAAAGAAATAGATATTTACTATATTCGTACAACGCAAGTAAGCAACGGCGGATCTGACCTATATTTCTGAATTCAATAGCTAATTAGACGCGCAAACAAAACAAACAGTGCGTAACAACAGGGTGGCACAGTTCATGGCGTAATTATAGACGCTCTGGCGATAGTCTCTGGAATACCTACTTGGTATGGTACCCAGTGTGCTTTGAAGTTTGTAAGATATGTAAGCTTTGTCTCAAGTGATGATCATGATCATTAGTGATCGGAATTAGGTGAGCTAATATGCCTAAAGTTCAAAGAACAGAGACAAAAAAAGTGGAGACTTTCTTACGACAAAACATTTTTTTCGGGACATTTGTTCCGGGTTTCCGGATATCATTCAAGTACATGTAATATTAATGTTATTAATACAGAAAACTAATTGAATTCATTTTCCATTTTAACCGACTTCAAAAATAAAAAGGATTTGATTTCTGTTTATGTTTAGTTCCATTATTGTACAAAATGAATCAATGGTATCAAAAGCAATAACATTGTTTTTTTTACCTTTACTTCGTTAGTTACAATTATTAAAGCTGGTATGTAAATTACATTAGCTTCCGTGTTTACTTACATCGTTCAAACGAAGATAAGGAGATAACCTTTATTTTTTTATAAAACAATAAAGAGAGTGCATGTTGTTTTTTTTTTTAATCAGAAACAGGAAATTAATTCGATAGTTGTTTTACTGTTGTAAGCGCTGCGAGCCTTTTGGGTGGTTGTTTAATTGCTAACATGAGGAGGTGCGGTAAATTTATCATGAAATTGATAGACCTGTCTAAACAACTCTTTCCAGGCAGCGAGCATTCAAAGCCTTGCTATGAGAATAGGCAGTTTTGTGGAGTGTAATAAACTTTATGTGGCAGCACGCATTGATTGGGACTGATGCTATTTTTTGGAATGAAGAAAGAATAAGAGAAGAACACAGGATGCAGCGCCTTACCATTATAGAGGTCTGAAGTCGCCTTCCTTCTGCTAGGACTTTTTATGTCCTCGATGTGTAGGTTAACCACGCGGAAAGCCAGCGTGGTTTCTCTGATGATTCCTATTCCTTACACAGCACTTCAAATCAATGTAGCTGGATAAGTAGATAGGTCTAGTTTCATATATAGACCCGAAAACCTGGATTTATTACTAAATCCAGATATATTAGCGGTAAAATCTCTGGAGAGATGCTTTCGCGGCGGCAGAATTGAACGAACTTGCCCTCATTTCAATATGACGTCCGTTACGGCCAATCTTCTTCTAGCCTGGTATGGCTGTCTTGCTCTGACCTATGGTAGACGCTGCAGGAATCAATAGGAAGGAAGGCCACTGATGCGAAATGTAATGCTGACGCTACTACCGCCAAATTCTGGAATAATTAAAAGTTGAAAAAATTTGACTAGGTAGATTTGAATATCAGCTATGTATATGGCGGTAACATTCTCCCGGCCTTAAAGTGTTGCCTTTAAAGGTGGGAACCATAAAAAATAACAAAGCTTACCATTATATAATTGAGCGATAGGATCTGATCTAGACAGAATTAGAGTCCTTAACAATTTATTTGCGGGATCGTCTGCTCTAAAAAGAGTCAGAGAATAATATAAATTTACCTATTTGCAATAACTAGCTACACTCTCACTGGCTCGGTAAAAGGCACACACGGACAACTGGGCGGACCAGGCTACCATTAGTAGTCCTAACGGTAAGAGACCGCGTTGTTCCATCCTTTCAGGTATGAGTACAGCCTCCACCACAACTAGTGGGCAAATGAATAGTGGAGCATTATCGACAGTTAGTATAACTATAGGTCGCAGTGGGATTGGAGTGAATATAATATTTCACTTGAACCTAGATTGCAATTGATGCAAATATTCTACTCGCCATCGCTGCCAAAAACACTGTACCATCATGTGCAAAATCGAATGTCTGTCTAGCAAACCTACGTTCTCTACCTGAGGAGCAGGCAGAGAGCGAAGGGGCGCAGTGTTAAGAAAATGAGCCGGTGTAACAGCAGAAGGCTCTGAAGGGTCGCTACTCATAGCGGTCAGCGGTCGCGAATTTACAAGTACCTCGATTTGCATTAGCACCGTCAACAGCTCTTCAAACGATAATATTTGTTGACCGATAATCTCTATGCGACTTTCTGAGAGCTCATATTCAAGTTGCGGGTGATGCTCATCGAGAAATTTACAAAGGTCGCGAAGATAAGAACTACATTCGACAAAATTAGTACCGTTGTCAATGTATTTACACTGCACAGGACCGCGACGTTCTAGGAATCGTTTCAAAGCAGCAAGGAAATTGGCGGTACTTAACTCCGAAGCGATCTCTATATGCAAACACCTGGTTGTCAGGCACGTTTAAATACAGAGCCATACAGATTATACTGGAGAGGACCAGTATAATCACATCCAGTATGCGTGAATGGCTTGTCAACTTGGGTGACGCGGTACTCGGGCAGATCTGACATGATTGGAAAAGTAAGACGCGGTTTTGCTCTGAAGCACGTATTGCACTTGTGGATACGATGACGAATAACACGACGCGCTGCCAGTATCCAAGGAATCAGTATTCCTGAGTAAGGACATAAGCAATTCGGGGCCGGCGTGTAAATGCTTTCGATGATAATAATCGATTAATACATCAATCAGGTGATCGTGCCTAGGTAATACATAAGGGTGTTTCTGGGCGTAATTGATTTATGCGTAAGTCAGCCGACCGCCAGCGCGGTTGAGACCGTTCGCGTCTAAAAACGGTTAAAGTTTTTGCATCGCGGAAGAACAGTTTTCACTGTTTTTTAATTTATTTATGTCGTCACTAAAGTAGACTTGTTGTAATGCGGACATTATTTTAATTTCAGCAAAATAATACATATAGGCAATTATGCGAAGTAACTTCGACCATGAGCAAACACGTTGAGTGAGCTCATAAATTATTGATTTTGATCCACCCACTGTTATAGCGTACGCAGAGGGCTTCAGTTTCGGTACTTCACTAACATCTTTGCGATTGAATTCAGAAATAGGCTACTCTGATGTATGCCTTGGGCATGGGGTCCAGTAAACCACGTGTCCAGGGTGATTGCCAAGCAGCGCGGGTGATAAACCTCGCGATAAATAATCAGCAGAGTTTTTAATGCTGGCCTCGTGATGAAAACAACTTGCGGGAATGTTACGAACAAACTTTTCCAAGTGATTTGCCACAAAAGTTTGCCAGTGATGCGGAGACGAATTGATCCAACAAAGAACGACTTTCGATCCATGTACATGGATTCTGTAGCAGCTGCAGTTGGGATTCTCTTACCTTCATCAGCAATCAGCTGATGAACAACGCGGATTGCGTGAAATACGGACGACTTCATAATGAACAAAACGCCAGTTCAAAAACTGTCAATTTATCTTCCGGATGATGGCGATATATGAACCTTTGATATTTGCGATCTCGCTCTGACATTCTTACTTAAAGAAACATTTGTCTACAATCTGCTGAAATGGCGATTTTGAATAGGCAAAATTTCAAAAGAATGTGATTCAAGTCACCCTGTAAATTAGGGTCTCGATGAAGGAATATCATTCAAGGACAAATCTGTGCTAGTTTTACAAGTAGCGTCTAAAACCATGTAGAACTTTGTGGGTTTCTTATCCAGACGCTGAACACAATGATGTGGTACGAAGTAGAAAGCGGCGGTTGATATTATACTATGGGAAATTATTAACCGGGCGAAAAATATACTGAATAGGCGACTATTATATAAGTAAGTAAATATTTATCCGGTTTGATTACCAAATAACTAAAAGTAGTGATTTACCTTTTAGGAGGTTTTTGTGAGCTGCGGTAATAATATTGTTACATGCTTTAACGGTAATAATATTGCTATATACTTTAATTGTATTTGGGGTTCAATTTTTTCTATTTTAGCATATTATTCTTTTGAAAATAGCTGAACAACCATCGAGGCGAAATCGCTATGCAGCGCGGGAGTTGGTGTATTAGTGTTTTTAACGAATTAGTCCAAGAGCGAGCGAAGCGAGCTCCGGCGCTTAGAGAACCTCGACACGGATAGGTTAGGTTCGAAGGGGATGACGGGAGCGTTAGCGAGCAAAGCAAGTGCACTTAGCTCCCGTCATCTCCTTCATGTCAGGTTACTTTAGACCCTGAAGACAGAAAAAAGAGCCCCGCACATAAACTTTTAATTTCAAGTCGCTGTTGTTGTTGTTGTGTTTAAAATCATACTCTTTGCCCTAACGGCCGAACGGTTAAGATTACGTGAAATTTTGATCTATTGTTAAATTCAAAAGTTAAGTGAATTTGGACTTGATTTTAAATAGAAACTGCTCCAAGTGATGCAATTATCATCTAGAACGTGTAATTCATGTGAAGAAGTACTAAACAGTGTTTAACTGGATCAATTATTTAAGTGAAGTGTTAAAAATTTAAATCTCCACTGGTCAAACGGTGAATGAATGACAATTCATTTTACACGCAGTGTATGCTAATCTCACGGTTACGCAGCGCGCATAAGTAACATTTCGGCGTGCGCCTACGCTCAGTGAAACATGCGAGCGCTCGCGCCAAAGAGTTATTGTCGTAGACGGTGTAGTGTATTTTACGCTGCCTCTGAGAGGACGATAACTAATTCGCCCCGCGAAATAATAGACCGCTATAGGCGCAACGTGTGAACAAACTCCACTTGTTTAAATATTGCATCCACTGAGATTTATTAATCAGAATGTCAAGATCTCCTACCTCATCTGCTTCATCCCGTGACTAGCTTGGAGAGTAAGAAAAGAAAGAAAAATGGCAATACTGGGCAAAGGAATGTGAAGAGAAAAGAATCGAAATGTGATATGGCAACCGCTATTTGCGACCTAACTAAGTTTATGGACAAGAGCCTAGACGAGTTACGGAGTTATTTCGACGGCGCCATATCAAAAATCGCTAATGATATTGTGTCCATTAAAACCGATCTGGCTACAGTTACACAAGTTACTACTGATATAAAAAGTGAGATGAATTCTCTGAGGTCTGAGCACGGAAAATTGAAATTGCACGTGACCGCGCTGGATGAAAAGCAAGACAATTTGAAGCAAGATGTCGTCTCCCTGCAGAAATCTCTTCAGTTTGCATCGGACCAGCAAGACGACTTGAAAAAACAGGTGAACTCGTTTGGTAAACAGTCTACAGAAGTTCTAAATGGCACAATAATTAAGTTGGAGGTGAAAATTGATACACTAGAACAACAGGCTCGTCAATGTAACTTAGAGTTATGTAACATCCCTGAAAAACGCTCTGAGAATTTGATTACACTTATTATATTATATTGCTCGATGAGTCAGAAATACATCCTTGCCATTCATCGTGTAACGCATGCACAGAGACAAAACAATAAACCAAAAAATGTTGTTGTAAAACTTGGTTCCCGAGTACTAAGAGATAATATCCTAAGTGCATTTCGACTGGCAAAGGGCTTAAAAACACATTATCTTGGAGTATCCGGTGCACCTCAGCCGATTTATAATACATTACAGTCCGTCAAATCTAAGAAGTCCGATGACGTTTCTCATTTAACTTGCCGTGATAACTTTGTATGAAAGTTTACGAATAATCAAATTCATAATCCTAATTAATTACTATGCTGCCTATACACTATAACAACGAGTATCATTCGTAAGCATCAACTTAAGTTTATACAACGTATTTTTATAGCTGTCAAACGGTACTTCTTAGATTTGACGGACTGTAATGAACACCTGACATTAAAGAACAAGCAGTTGTTTCGCGCCTGCCGAGAAGCTGCCAGCAAAAATAAGTTTAAGTACGTGTGGGTTAAACATGCTTCAATTCTCGTGCGGAAGGCTAACGGGGAATCAGCAATCGCCATACGATCTCATCAGGATATTCTTAGAATTAAGCCAGGTGCCTCAAAACATATTATTTAATTACTTCAATACCCACTTTTATGAATATTCGAATGAAAATTTTGTCTTTTTTATGTCTACTTGTAAAATCAGAATTATTACTATTATTTCGCTTTTGTCGTGTATATGTACTGTTGAATTCTACAGTTCAAATTACTTCTTACAACCCTCAAAATATTTTTTGAATACATTAAAGCGCTTTTGTAAGCGGGTTACTTTTGGTCATATCTGTGGTCATTACAAAATGTCATATTATTTTTTATTAATACTTACTACAACCTAAACTTAAGTTGCTTGGTTAAAATTCAAGTTTACGAGTTTGAGCTTTATAAACCATTTGACAAAGGATGAACTGACTATATAATATCAAAATTGTAGGGGTATTCGGACCAAACTCAATATCTGGATATGAATATACTAACAAATTGTTATTGTTATAATCTTGACAGAAACATGGCTCACTCCTCAGATTCTTGATGATGAGTTTATAGACAACCGCTACATAGTTTATAGATGTGATCGGGACCGTATTGCGACCAACAAAAAGGAAGGTTGCGGGGTTCTCGTGGCGGTGCGAAAAGACTTACAATCCACCCTCCTACAGCCAGCTACATCCCACATTGAACAGGTTCTTATACGAGTACAACTTCCGGGTAGTAATAGTGACAGTAAATGTATCATAAGCGCTGTATAAATTCCCCCGAAACCACCGACGAAACATACCTGTCTCATTATAACCATTTGTATGATATATTGGATAGATTAAACATACATATATTTTATATGTTTGGCGATTACAATTTGCCTGATATAAGTTGGCTTCCAAGTAACGATGGTGACGCTACAGCCCTACAATATAATGGTAGTAACTCATTGAGCGAACATATGAGTAACTTCATGTCCTTACTCAATGCCGCTCAGTTTAACCATATCCTCCTAAACCACAAAGGTCGCATCTTGGATCTGCTAATAAGCAACACATACTGCATCGACGTAAGGCAAAAGATTTCAATGACGTTTTTGTAGACTTCGTTTACATTGTCATCGAATAAGTTCAGGATCTCCTTGATTAATTTATTTAGTGGCTCAGAATAAATACAACAAGAACTGAAGTTTTAGCTAATTTGATTGCATTTCTTATATTTTGTTTTTGTACGAATGTGGTTCAATTTAGTTGTTTATTATTTTTATTGTTGCTAGGATTTTAATTTTAATAATAATATAATAATAATAATATCGTTTATTTATAACATAAGGCACAATTTACAATAAAATATCTTAAAAAAAAAGAAGACAGTTGCTTATTTGCTTGAACTAGGTTGAACCTATGTTTTGGGCTTTAAAGTGCTTAAAAACTTGTAATAATAATAAATTAACAATAATAGGTAAATTATTTTTAATATTTTTCTAATTTTCATCTCCTATTTATTTTTTTCTTAATGACTCTTTAGATTTTAAATACTTTTGACATTTAAATTGTATTCGAATTTTAATTACTTTTTACATTTTTAAATAATTTTTGAATTTTAATTACTTTTGACATTTTAGTTGCCTAGTTTTGACATTTTAGTTATATTTGAATTTTAATATTTTATGAATTTAATTACTTTGACATTTTAATTATCTATTGAAATATAATTTACTTTGAATTTTGATTAAGAATTTTTTAGACTTTATATCTATTTTTTAAATGCTTTTTTTGTTTTTCAATTGTGATTATTTAATTTTGTTTATTTATTTTAGTCTCAGCCTCTGTCGTGGGCATTGGTAATATTATTTAATTACGATGTGGATAACGTCGTGGGCTACACATATGTTACTTTTGTTTATTTATTTTTGTCATTGTACTGTTTTGTGTAACTGTTTGTTTTCCCGAAACAAATAAATAAATAAACCATTTGTATTCGCCCACTGCTTGTCGCTCAGTTAGTATTTCAGTAAGCCATATTCAGTATTTTTTACAACTTTAATTTGAATTTATTTTCGCTCGTTTAAATACTATCCTTATACTATTACTGTCAATAGGCCCTACTTCGGTTACATAACCCTGCTCAATGTATTCACGAATTATATCGTCATAGGCAGTGCATAGAAAGCTTGATGACTCCAACTTCTTTTCCAAGCACAAACATCGTCGCGAAATGGAAACGCAACGGTGTACCTACCACTAGAATCACGCTTAGTAATAGTGCCGGAAAGAATTTCACATTCAATGTCATCTTGACTGGTCGGGGTTAGAGCGGCACTTTCCTCGAGTTCCCGAAAACGCATGAGTAGTCGGCCTAAATCGTTTTTTACTATAGCGCAACGTGTGGCAGTAGACTTATAGGCGAGCAGTGCGGGCGCGGAACCCTAACACTGTTTGTATGGTGGGTGGTTTTCCATGCGTGCTGCTATGTACCGTATCAGGCATCAACAGCTGCGGAAAAATAGAAGCCCAAGGAGAAAGAACATCAACGGCGGTTGGAGTGGCGAACGTACTGTCCGCGAGCAGCAATGATACGATGTGGTTTAAAGGCAGACTCGTCCGTCAATATTGTCACATAGGCATTTTTGTTTAGCTGTCGCGTTGGCTACATATCTCTGCGGGTTTGGTTCTTTATTGCGAGATTTAACAGAATTACGCGTGGAAACCAGTGCCCTAGCACCACGGATAAAAATTAGCATTAATATTAATGGGTCCTAACATTGTGAGCTGTTATATTTGATTCCAATAATAGTTATGGCAAAAACGCTTGAACGCACGGAAATTTGTTCTAGTTTCCACAAGGTCCGTATAGTAAACAGCGTCTACGGTAAAATTTTTCACCGACTTACCAAAAAGGAGGACGTTCTATGTTCGAATTCTTGTTTTTTTTTAAATGTTTTTTCACCGATATCTCCGTCAATTGTGGACCGATTTTGAAAATTATTTTTTTGTTTGAATGAAAATGTTTCGAAAGGTGAAGATCTGATGAAGAACTTCGAAGATATACGACAGAACTCTGCAATAAATAACGGCAAACCTCTCGGGATTGCTACAATCGCATGTCTGTTTACGGGTTTATCGCCACTTTTCGGGATGATTCGTATAAATCCGCGTCGCCATACTCGTATATGTGGAAATACGCCCTCCGCAATACCACGGTTGTAAACGGTTAAAATCGCATCACCGGCTGTTTTACACGCTTCTATAATCATCCGATTAGATATTTTATCTTCACCTGATGACTTGTTGAGTGGTAACCTCTTGACAACGTTAATAAATTCGTCAGCTTCCATCCACTGACGAATTTATTAACGTTCTGATGCTGGTGATTCAGGCCGTACAGCTGCCCACGCTCTGATCTGTTGATGGTAGTCGTTGTCATTAGCAAGTTTAAGAGTATTCAGCAAAACTTTAGTTGTTTTCTCAATACCGGTGGTGAGCTTAATATTTACTTTAATGTTCTGAACAAACGCGAGGTCGACTGATCGATTGGCTTTAAACTCATGATATAAAGGAGACCACGGACCTTCTTTATCTATTTTTTCTACTATTTTACGCAATAACTTACCTTTTGATTTTTCCACCGATGCTCTGTAGCGGGACCTGGCAACTCTAAATGTATTTAACGCAATGGAAAGAGGGTCACCGGTGACCTTACGTTTTTTAAGCTTGTCAAAATGTTTACACGCTCGGCGATAACTTTTACGCTGTTCAGTTAGGTAGTCACACCACCAATCACATTTACGTATATTGGTCATAGATCCACGACCAATGGCAATGTCAGCACAGTAATTGAAGGTGTCCGACATAATTTCACCACTTTCTTCAGCTGAAAGCCCTTCACGAGTGAAGTCTTTGGCGTGAGACGCAACAAGCGAGCTAAAGAATACCCAATTCGCACCCTTACATTTATACCTAAAGTTACCAATGACATGTGAAGCACCCTGAGTAAAAACCGGAATAAATTCGTACACACCACCTATCCAAGCGTACGTCTGCACTAGAAAGTGTGACGTCAATAAAATTCGCCAATTTGGCTGCAAAAAGTTGGTGGTGCATCAGGGGTATTATGAATAGTCATATTCATTTCAGCAATGAAATCTTTAACAGCGCAGCGTCGTTCATAATCAGTAGATCGAATTTTGCTATACCAGAGTAATGATGACGCATTAAAACCAGCGCCAACGATGACTTTGCAGCCCGCGAGCGACTGCAAGACGTAACTGAGGTTATGTACATGAGGAGCAACAGTGTCTGAATATTGAAAGTAGCAACTCACAACGTAAACTTTAAAAGAAGACGGTGAGACCTCCGCAACGGCACAATAGGGTGTCATAAGGTTACGCAAAGACGTTACTGTTAGCGCGCCACGGTTGGGCCTGGGCTTGTTAAGCCTTGGTGTAGTATTATAATCTGTGGTTTAGAGCTTTGCATTATGTTGCTAATTTGCAACAAATTTGAGCCGATAACTTGGGCTTTGAATTGGGTTATTTACGAGTTATCCAAAATTTTTCGAATTCTTTCATTTTACGGCTAAAAACTGCTAATTTTGACAAATCTTCTAGGCTCTGGATATGTATCGATATAACAAAAAAAATCGTTTGCCAAATTCTGTTAATCCTACTATCACACTAATAATATTATAAAGGTGAAAGTTTGTGTGTGTTTGTATATTTGTGTTACTTCTTCGCTCAAACGGCTGGACGGATCTGGATGAAAGTTGGTACAGAGATAGATTATAGTCTGGAATAGCACATATATACTTTTATCCCAGCAATATGTTCCCTCGGGATAATTTTCGACTTTCACGCGGGCGAAGGCGCTGGCAGAAGCTAGTAATATTAAACATGCGAAAGTTTTTATGGATGGATGTATGTTTGTTATTCAATCACGCCAGAACGAATATGGACGAAATTAGACACAGGGATATGAAACTTTGTGAGGATAGATGGATGTTTGTTATTCTTTCACGCAAACACTACAGAATGGATTTTGATAAAACTTTACAGAAATATAGCTAATAGGTACATCAGAATAACACATAGGCTATCTACACTAATATTATAAAGAGGAAAGATTTGTACCTATTTTTGTATGTTTGTATGTTTGTAATGAATAGGCTCAAAAAGTACTGGGCCGATTTAAAAAATTCTTTCACCAATAGAATGCTACATTCTTCCAATTTGACATAGGCTACATTTCATTTTGAAAAAAATTAGGGATCCTTGGTAAAATTTGAACAATGTAACCGAAGGTGTAGAAAAATGAGTCTTAAAAAAAATAAATAATTGTCTACCCCGTGCGAAGCCGGGACGGGCTGCTAGTAATTTATAAAGACATTGGGAGCCAGGCGGGTGGAACTGCGGGTCGCAGCTAGGGTTAATGAAAATGGCGTGATTTATGTAAGTACAGTATTGTTTACATTTAAACAATATAGACAATTGAGTTTAATTCTATTATATTAAATAACATTCAAGGAGAAAACAGTTATTCATGTTTAGTCATTGTAAAATGGATATGGTATTCCAATATGACGAATTATTTACAAGTAATATAAATCATATTTTTTAAATAAAATCCACAATCATACGTAGAAATCTAGCTTTTGCCTGTAACTTTGTCTGCGTAGCATTAGTACTTCGTTATAATATTGTAGATTAAATTATTGTCTCACCATACAAATTGCCAGCCCCTTTCCATCACAAACTATCTCCATACCGAATTCCATCTAAACCGATTCAGCAGTTTAAGTGTAAAAAGGTACCCAACAGAAGAACATACAGACAAAACACGTTACTTTCGCATTTCTAATACCTATTAAGTATGCATTAGTATGCAAGTATGGGTATTAAATAAGGTGTCTAATGAGGGTTAAAGATCTTCAATTACATAAGGTACCAATACCTCAGCTCTGTTAAAGAGGACCATAACCAACCATGGATGGAACCATCCGTCGTTAGTCTTTATCCAAATTTAAGCTTGGTTATTATTAAATGCACCCGATTTCATTATAGGGTTGCGACTTACTCTCCACGTGCAATAGTGCATAAGTTATATCATTGTTTGCTTCTTCGTAAATCCATGTTCTATAGAAATCTCACTATAAAGGGTGTAAAAATGCCTAAACTAATTAGAAGTAGTTAGTCGGTGTTTGTGTGAGCAGAATGGTTTTACAGTGAGTAGCTATTAAACATTTTTTTTTTCAAAAAAAAAAACCTCTAAAAAATTTAATTAACGAAAAATCCTTTTTAGCTAAGCTCCATTTTAAAATTCATCTACACTTCTACACTAATAATAATAATATTATAAAGAGAAAATATTTGATTGTTTGCGAGTTTGTTTAAAATGGATAAACTCAAAAACTACTGAACCGATTTTAAAAACTCTTTCACCTATGGAAAGCTACATTATTCCGGAGTGATATATTTTTTTTCGTGATAACGGGTCCTGTGGGGTGGGCCACGGGAGTGAAGTTGCGGGGAAAACGAAGTCAATAATAAATTTCGAGTTGGCCCCAAACAAACAAACGTGCAAAATTTCTTACAGCGTAGAATGATTGTAGCAAGTTTGATCTTAATCGATTGTTTGTTTGGAACCGCCTCATTACTTACTTTAGTGTGGAGCTTAACGAAATTAAAAGATTTGTTTTTCTTTGGTTTAACTTTTTGCTAAAAAGGCTTTTCAGTTTGCTCATTTCAGTAGAATCGGTTCACAACTGAAAATTCAGTAGGAAAAATATCAATCTATTTCTTTTATTCTACACTTAGGGGTGGCTTTTATTTTTGTGTTTCAAATTAAAATGGGACCAACTTCGAGGACTCTTTCTAATAAAAATTATTTTTTGATATCGGACCACTCTATAAAAAGTTATGCGTGGTCAAACATAAAAAATATACGTGTCGAAATGAGAACCTTTCCGTACCTAATGGGTAAAAACGGGACCCTATTACTAAGATTCCACTGTCAGCCTGTCTGTCAACAGGATGTATCTCATGAACCGTGATAGCTAGACAGTTGACATTTTCACAGATGTATTTCTGGTGCCGCTATAACAACAAATACGAAAAACGGATTAAAATAAATTTTGAAGTTGGGCTCCCATACAACAAACGTGATTTATTTGCATTTTTTTGCTGGAACGGAACCCTTCGTGCGCGAGTTCGACTCGCACTTGGCCGGTTTTTTTGTTATTGATAGGCTCGCGCTTGTTCACTATCTCACCTGATAGTAAGCGATGCTGTGGTCGACAACGAAATGTTGATGAAGGAAAAAATTATTTCCGTCCGAATGGTGTACCATAAATGATAATATCAATGTTTTGTCAAATATTACTATCACTGAGTAGGTTAAACGATCACAGAGATAAAACTAGTACCCCGTTGTCAAAAAGAGGTAAATATACTTTTCAAATGTACGTTCGTGTCGCCGCCAGACGCAGGAAGGACTGAGTTCACCTAAGCTGGTGTTTGTATTACCGCGCAGACGTCGGTAAAACGTATCTACCTCAGTATATATATAACATCATTGACTTTATCAGACCTCCATAACCTAGTTGTTGGGTGTCATGATATCCCTTGGTAAGAGAGGTTGCCAGACTTTTAGACTACTAACTACCCGTAAAAGATATACGGATGACCGCCAGGATACGTACCAAAGTAGTAACGAAGGAGTCTCGGTGTGTCATTTATTATATCCACAAACCGATATCAGCAATCGTTCCCTAATCAATCAGTACATTCGGCTGTTCCTACTAACCCCCGATTACCAAATTAAGAATTAGAAGTTGAGTATTTGTCAAACTTTATTTTTACCAGAAAAGCTGCCAAAATTTGGCAAAAAGTGGGATTCGACACTTTATTAAATCCAAATAATCAATTTAGAAACCGCCTTGTTGACTTACTTGACTCGACTGTAAAACAAGCTTATATATACAGGATAGGCCAAAGATCGAAGTTGGGCGATATATGGGGCTATTTGTAGCAGGTCATAAGGGGGTAACATAACATTTTTTTTTTATCTCCTAATAACCCTAACTATCGCCCTGTTTCGTTTGATCCACGATTTTTTGCCCACCATGTATATTTTTTTTAACAAGATTTTATTTTGAACGTTGCATTGCCTTGAGACAAACAACGTTAGTGCAAATTTTCACCTCATTCGAACACTAGGGCAAATTTAACTTGCAAGCTTTGATTACATACACACAGACACCGAGACAGGTTAATCTAAATAAAAGCTTGTAAAAGTAGTGTATCTAATATTATGTTTTCATTCTACAGCACGATACTTGGTGTCCTTATTATCTACGGCACATTATGGTATGTGAAGCAAGTTGTCGAAGATATCATGCCACCGGATACCTTCAAGATGGCTACTACGAGTACTCCCAAGTATAATGGATAGTGCCAATCCATACCTCAGCACAATGAGGCATGGTCATTCACAACCACATCTTCTACTCGTGTTGAGCTCTATATTTTATCTGTCAAGTTCGTAGCGACTTGCAGCCTTATCGCGTAATGAATTCTGCAAGGCAAAGGGCAAAGAGTATGAAAAATCGCCCAATCACATAGACGGAAACGCGACGACGCGACGTGACGGATCGCGTCTTTCATCGCGCGTGTCGATTGTTCATACTCTTTGCCCTTTGCCTTGCCGAGTTCATTACTCAATAAGGCTGCTGGACGGTTCAGCCATCACAGGACAAGCAGCATCTTCTCTACTGCCCGTCGTGCACCAGTACCCGAACCCTCGAC
Organism: Orthosia gracilis; assembly: GCA_947562075.1. NCBI lineage: Eukaryota > Metazoa > Arthropoda > Insecta > Lepidoptera > Noctuidae > Orthosia > Orthosia gracilis. The sequence continues at coordinate 36,457,255 of OX387266.1, forward strand.
GATAAATATATAAATGTTGCAAACGATTAAGCGTGTGAACGCATCTGATGTAGATTCATTGACAATTATGTTTTTATGGTACTTAAATTAGTGATTTAAGACGAAATGTTGCATAATTATTAAATTTTATTATTGTAAAAAGTTGTATATGTATTTCCCGTGATATACCCGTTAATTTTTAACGGTCATCGTTGGGACGCTCAAGCTTCCTGTTGGGGCCAGCGGCCGTTTTTCTATTGATTTACACGTGTGTTTTGTCACACATGCCTCTACGGCACTTCAGCAGGGCGATGCCATCAAAATGGCTTTGTAATGTTTTGTTTTGGAAGTCGGTTTGTTTTTTTTTCTAAATAGTTTTTTATTTATCTCTTTTTAGTTTTGATAGGTACCTCCAATTACCATTTCATATATTTATAGCCAAAGTACATCGCACGACGATTCCAATAAGCCCAAACACGACTAGAATCTGCTTCCTAGCTCCAACGGGTGCGAAGATAGGCCGCTGAGGGGTGAGGTAGCCCTGAGGGGGAGGGATGTTTCGTGGGGAGACTATTGACGGGACTGAAGGAGAGGGGATCTCGTGTGGTGACATATTCGAGGGTGAGGGGTTTTTAGTTATTGGGGGAGGTGGGAGGGAAGGGTATACATTGTTTTATTTAGGATTTCCAGTACATACCTTCCTGGCTTCATTATCAGATCAGTTCAATGCTAACATTTACATCTGTACCATGTGTTTATAAGTATTTGCTTCATTTCTACTTCTTACTATTCTAGTGTAGGGACGCCATAGCGACAGTAAACAGTTAAAAAAGAATTCCCAGCGAGGTTAGATTTTATTGAGAAATTTTATAACGCACGGCAAGATAGACAAGAGGATGTAAATGCCTTTTTCTATAGACTGGCGGAATATGCTGAGCAAGCAGGCATAGCCGATGACCAAGTTTTCATTAGAATTTTCTTAAAAGGGGTAACACATTATTATAAATTTAAGTTAGGCACGAAACTATGCGGATCCAGGGCAGAGCTTTTTGCCACAATAGTGCAAATGAAGGAAATATTGGCAGGTGTACAAAATGAGCGCATAGATTTGCCGGTGCAACCTCCACTAGTGCGTTTCGAAATGCTGTCGTCTAACCAAGGGTTCCCTGCCTCACGGAGATCACCAAGCCCAGCGAGATCTTTCACACACCGAGATACAATTTGCGCCCAAGGCAGCGTTTCGAGGACAGGAATAACCGCGCTCATATTGCCCCTAGATTTAGAATCCCACTACCAACCGATCACCCATACGAACCAGGACACAGTCAATAAAGATAGATGAGGAGTTGCGCACTGTGTCCATAAAAGAGCAGCTCCCAACCGAAGACAATCTCACTCCATTTATTAACATTGGTGTAGCTAATCAATTTTATAACGCTTTAGTTGACACAAATGCATTACGGAAGAATTAGTTGTGTTGCTAGGTCTGAAACATAACAGTGATGAGACGAAACATTTTGTGAAATCCATTTCGGGTGCATACCTAAAAGTTATAGGGAAAACGAGGATCTACTTAATTGTGGATGCGTGTGTCTAAACAAGTGACTTTATTGTGATAAAAGACATTAACCAAAGTCTAATACTTGGCCAAGACTTTCTATACAATAATGAGCCTATCATTGACTTTAGTAAGAAATGTGTATTATTTAAAGGCAAGTTTTGTGCTAAGTTATGTAAATACTCTGAACAAAACGTTACGTCGATTTCAGAACCAATGGTGTGTAGGAGCTATCAAGACGGAACAAATAAAGTTAATAACGTCTTGAACGGTCATGATGAATCTATAGCAGAAAAAAGTGCAAATACGGTGTCTAAGACTGACCATATATATATATATTTTTTTTTAATAGTAATGATGAGAATTATATATCAACTGTACCCAAAGAATGTAATGTAAAAAGAGAACTTGAAATAAACCCAAACTTGAGTCTTCGTAAAATGGAATCGCTTAAGAATCTTCTTTCATCATATAGAGAGAATTTTGCATTTTCGGCTTTAGAGCTAAGCAGCTGTAGTGTAGAGGAAAGTACTATTATAACTGTAGATGAAATACCAGTCCATCATCCTCCTTATAGTATCCTCTAAGCAGCTTGACATAATAAACACACAAATAGAAGAGATGCTAAAGAATGGTATTACGAGTATCCGTGAAACAAGGAGTGCGTACACCTCACCCGTGGTACTAGTACAGAAGCCAGATCAGTCCTGGAGATTCTGTGTAGATTATCGGAAGTTAAATAAAAAAGTCACTACCGATAGTTAAACCGATCATAGAAGATTTAATGATTTACTTATCAGGGGCGCGATACTTTGCGGACTTAGACTTAAATTCAGGCTACTGGCAGTATCGTTTAAGATAATCATAAAACTGCGTTTATTACTGCTTCCGGTCTATATGAGTTTAATGTTTTACTTTTTGGACTCAAAACAAGTCAAGCTGTTTTCCAAAGGATAATGGACAAGGTTTTAGCTGGTATCAAATATGAAAAGGCTATCTGTTATGTAGATAATATCTTAGTGTGGGGTAATCATTTCACAGAGTTTATGAAATTGTTAGAAGTCATGTGTAGATTAAAGAAAGTAAACCTTACACTAAAACCGAATAAATGCAGTTTCGGTTATAACAAAATTTCGGTGTTGGGGCATGAGATCTTCGGTGAAGGAGTTAAACCTGATAATAAAAATAATGCAATAACTAAAAACACTTAAGACCCCAACAAATGCAAAACAGGTTAAGTCTGTATTGGGTTTGTTTTCTTACTATAGAAAGTTCATTAGTAGTTTTGCTGAAATAGTATTGCCTCATACAAGATTATTAAATAAACGTCAAGTTTATATGGGGAAGAAAAGAAGAAGAAACCTTCCAGAAGATAATAAAAATTATGGAATCACCCCCGATATTGCATTTTTATTCTACTACTAAGCAATTATCAACTAGGTGCATGTGGACGCTAGTGGGGAAGCCCTTGGCTGCTGTCTCAAGCATGGTGATGATGTGTTGTTCCCTATAGCATACGCGTCCAGGAAGCTGAGTGAAGGAGAGAAGAAATATTTCACAACGGAGAAGGAGTTTCTTGCTTTAGTCTGGGCGTTTAATTATTTTAAACATTTTCTTTGGGGTTTGAAGTTCCAGGTTGTCACTGATCATAAGTGCTGGCTACGATGTAGAAGGGACATGAATGGAAGGTTAGCTAAGTGGTCGCTGTGTATCCAGGTGTATGACTTTGATATTGAACATTGTTCAGGCAGAGATAATGTTATTGCTGTTTTTTTGAGTAGGAATCCATTAGTACCAAGTCACGGAGGACCCGAAGAGGACGGAGATGGGCCCTGACGACGGCATGCAGTTATATAGGATCGAGGTAGTCAGGATACGAGTTGACCAGCTTAGAGATGAGTTTTGTAGGTATTGGTTGGATAGGATAGCAGCTAGCGGAAGTAATGTGGTGAAGGGATTTAGTGTGATGGATGGCATTTTGTGTAAGAAAACCAGGTTTCTGAATGATTATCGAATGCTAGTAGTTGTTCCTAAAAACTTTTTACAGGAGGTGTTGAAAGAACATCATGATGATCCATGGTCAGGAGGGCATTTAGGTATTACGAAAACTTTAGCTGAGTTTAGAGCGAGGTACTTTATTAAAGATGCAGAGAGAGATAAATATGTAAGAAGCTGCGTGTTGTGGCAAGAGCGGAAGAAGGATGACCTGGTGGCCCAGTTACAACCTGTTGTTGTGGACCGTTTGATGGTAAAGGTTGGGATAGATGTGTTAGGTCCTTTTAGGAAGTCGCTGAGAGGTATTAGGTATATTATTGTAAGTTTGGAATATGCAACGAAGTATGCAGTTTGTAGAGCAGTTCCTAGGGTGACAGCGCAGAGGATCAGCGAGTTCCTGATCGAAGAGATTTTCTGTCGATATGGCGGAGTTAAGGAAATTGTGTCGGATAGAGGGTCAGTTTTTACATCTCGCTTGGTAAAAGAAACGGTAAGTTATTTCGGAGCCAAGCCACGCTTCACCATTGCGTTCCACCCTGCAACAAACAGTTTAGTTGAGGATTTGATCGAACAATGTGTCAGATGCTATCCATGTATGTCACCAACTCTCAGAGAAATTGGTATAGTTATGTCCCACTAGTGTGTTTTGCTTATAATGCCGAGTCGAATCGAAACAGTCGAGCACTAGAATTTCTCATCACATGTTACTATACGCTAGGGAACCATTATTTAAAACCAAATAGTATCGATGTATATAATTAAATTAATTCTCTCCGATGCATGTGCTGATGTGCTGATGAGTTGAGCCGTAGGGGGAAGAAGAGGCTGGCAATGTTGGCTACGCATCGAAGAAGTGTTTATTTATTATGCAAGTAAATCATAGGCTTAATTAAGCCAGGGTATTAGTATAACCCAGTTCTTAAGGTAATAGTCATAACTGAATCCGACTTTGGTAACGCAAAACGGAATAGCCTTTGCATAGGATGTTGAGTTGACATCATTGGTCCAGTTAATGATGTTTAAAAAGTAAATGCATTTATAATGATAAGCCCTGGTGCAAATTCTATGATAAGAGGAAATTCGATGCGATCCAGCCTTTCCTTCTCTGGCATGATAAATGCACGAGAGCGAAAATTTTAATCATATCTGAAGTTTTAAAATTAAACGGGTCGATGTGAGTTGACGCATCATTCTTGTTAGTTTCGAGAGGACGCCTTGTTTCTTTTTCGGGGGTTCTGACCAAGGAGGTTCAAACATGACGGCGTTAACTTGTTAGTGTATATGTTACGGCTAATACCCGAAGTGCGGCTACACCTAGTATTAGCCGTAGCTTAGGGCACCCCGACACGGACAGGTTAGGTTCGAACGAGATGACGGGAGCTGAAGTGAGCGAGCAAAGCGAGCGAACTCAGCTCCCGTCATCTCGTTCGTGTTAGGTTACTTTAGACCCTGCGAACGGAAATAGGAGCCCCGCGCAGCGGGGCTCCGTCGACTATGTTGCGTGGCTACACCTAGTTCTAACCGGCTAAAACTAGGTGTAGCCGCACTAATACTAGGTGTAGCCGCACTTCGGGTATTAGCCGTAACATATATATGCATGTAAGCTGAAATTAAAGTACATATCCGCTAACTCGTTTGTCATGACTTAAGCCTTCCCCTTTTAAGGGACCTCAATTGTAAATTGACTCCTCTGTTAGGTAAATGTTCGGGTTAGGATAAGGAATATTCATGTAACCTTTCAAAATATTTTGTATAATATTTAAATGTAAGCACGGAATGCAGCAAGGACACGTATAGCCGGCAGTACTTCATGTTAGTACCTGAGTTTTTTAAATGTGTAAAATTCACTGTGATATTTTTTTGATAACTGTGCTTGTGGGTTTAATCCCGATTTTTTATGTATATACTATCAGCTGTGATAAGTCGCACTTTGTACACCTGTGATAACAGCATTTTTTGGCTCAATTGTGATACGGCATTTTTTGCTGAACCTGATATATTATGTTGCACCTTTTATTGCACAATGTATTTTTTGTATTTAGACATTCCGTATTTTTATAAGTTATTAAATCATGCCCTTAGATTAGATTAAGTGGGACTCTTACCCACAGAATGCAAGATGATGTATGAAATAAAGAGATAGTATGAAGAATGAAAGGACGAGAGGCATGAAAGATTGACCGGAATGTATGAGGTTTAGCACATAAGGCGCCAATTTTGTTGCCGGGGATTAGAGTTAAGAAAAAAAAAAAACCTTTCAAAACTTAGAATAGAAGCACTTCATATGATTCTGCGCGTTTATTCGTAGGGGCGTAGCTCATGTGAAGACTCAGCCTATGTAAAGGGAAACTCCTTGTCTACAATAAGACTGGCAACATATAACGTAGTTTTGAAAGAGAATTGAAATTCGAACTTATTTAAACAAATGAAGATGTTTTTGCCAGGCTTTGATTGTGAAATTCTAGAGAAGCTGCCTAAGAGCAGGCACATTGTTGCTAAAATATATCAGATAAAAGTAATTTCTGGTTTTCATTCGTTGCACCCTGGCTAGTTACGTCCCTCACAGTACCTACCATTTCTCAATACCAACTCTCATAGGTAATCATTTCATAATGATATTTCGTCTAATTCAATAATATATTAAGTAGCTAAGTACATAAGTAAATAGATAGCCTAGCCTACGAAACTACCTACTAGTTTTTTAAAATGAATTATTTAATTTATTTATTTGTTAACATAGTTAAATAAATACAGATCTTATGTTTGATGAACAGAGCGCTATGTTATGCCATATTTAACCCGAGCGTAGATAGGTCTGTGTGACTTTATCACCCTATCTATTATTAATCCAGTTATTCTACTCGGTGGAAAAAGCGAAATACCTACCTATTAAAAAAATAAACAAATTACGTACTAGTAGGTTAGGTATATATTTTTTTTTAGTCTTGCCTTTCGGAGATTTCAGGTAATTTAAAAAATGTGATCTCTGCGTGCGTTATAGAAGAATTCAAGCAATCAAAAACAGCACAATATAGTCTATAATTGCTCTCTGCCATATTAAGTAAGTAAGTACGTGTACGTATTTCAATCAAATATTGACAAATTACTGCTTAAAAAACTCACACCGTTCGTGACTGTTTGCGACTATAGTGTATCGAGTGTTGGCTGAACTCGAGACGCGAAGGTATGATTCGCTTTCCGACCATTTGTATGAAGATAGAATACTGTTAGATATCTTTACCGTGCTGTGGCCGAGTAGTAAAACCGCCAGTAAGGTTTTAGTATGTTATCCAATGCCAGCGAAAGTCATGCTAAGCGACGCGACCACCAAACAGTACCGATATAATAGATATAGTAGACTTTTTTATTGTGTCTCTATTTTATCACCAGCGACTGAGTAATCGAGCGCTAATTTACCGGAACTGCATTTGTGCCCAAGAAAGAATATAAGTCATTTGATATCACTTATCTAACGATGCATTGCTGCATTGTCATTTTAAGATAAGATAAGATATATTTGTTTTGTAAAACATGAGTACAGTATGAAGGTCTTATGAATACAGTATGTTTTGCTATTTATGGCGTACAAAATTCGTCGCACTAGAAACAGTTCAAATTAATACAATATCAAAATTTAAATTAAATTGAAATTACGATTTCAAAATTTTAATTAAATTGAAATCAAAATGTCAAACTTTAAATTCAATAAAAAATCTAAATCTTCTTTAAATTTAATAAACTAAAGCTTGGAGTGACAACTAGTTTTATCTGAAAATCAAATATATCAGTGGTAAATTCTAGTTTCGACTAGGTATTTCTAGTTTTAACACAGACATTTAGTAAAAGCTAGTTTTAACTAGGAATAACGAGTTCTAACAAAAAACGGGTTTTAACTGTGACAAATACATGTGAATTTGGTAACCTATTGTTTTATTGCGACACTACTCCTAAACTAGTATTTAATGATGACTAAATACCGATATGTTTAGATATTAAGAATGTGATATTTTGTCTTCCATTCCAATCGAATTTGATTACATTACTTGTTTTTAATATCATTATTATTTGATTTTAATTATATTTAAAAATATTAATGATGTGCTCTGATGTACTTAATTTAATTTATTAATGTTGTTTCAATTGTTTTAATTTTAATTCAATGCTTTAATTGTATATTATGTTGTTTTGTAATTTATTAATTATTTAATGGTTTTAATTATATACGTTATGTCTTGTTTTAAATTTTACTTATTAAGCGTATTTACTTATTAACCAGCAGCCGTATTGCGTAAGTGCGCAAATAGTTCAAACTCTATCCAACCGACCAAATCGACCAATCACATGCGAGATGAATGACGCGATTTGGATTTCCGTTTTGTGCGATTGGCCGATTTGGTCGGTTGGATAGAGTTTAAACTCTTTGCGCACTTACGCAATACGGCTGCCGAGATTTAAATACTAAGTATCTTTTATAAACTTGCTATACTTTTTATTATTAATTGCTGTAGTCAATTTAGCTGATAATAATGTGTATAACCACAAGGTGTGCATGTGGTGTTAGCCTATAATTAATTCATACATTTATAAATGAAGGTAAAAATAAATTGTAAACGGACTGTGTAAACAATTGTTTGTTAACCAAAATAAATAATAACTTTTGTCTCATTATCCATCGCATGTAACACCGCACTGCCCAAGACCGTGCACAATGGAGAAAAAGGATAAGGAGGGCCGATCCCAAGTAAATGGGATAAGGTCGCGAGTGATGATGATGATGATCCATCGCATGTAACGCCCGAATGTGTGAAACAATTTTGTAAACTATGGACCAAGAGATTGCAGTGTCCTTTGGTGCCGGTACAAGAGAAGAAAATGCTAGACTAGTAAGGACTGCTCACAGAACATAATAAAACGCTCTACGGTAGTGAACTAATTGATTTTATATTTTAGTTTTTAGAAACTTGTAGTAATAATTTAATGGCAAATGCTTTTATCCTGTCCTAAAGTTTCTCCTGGGATGCTGGTTTGCGAGCAAAGATGACCAGCAAACGGTAACGGTAATTAATAGCTTTTTCATAATTATTGTTGTAATTGGTCAACAGTTCTTTTAGTATGTCCAGATAGTCCGCCATGAAGTCATCGCACTTCTCTTTAGGGATTTTGAAAGGATGCACCGATGCGAAGAGATCTGTAAAACAAAGAGATTTCATTAGTTTCCTATGTGGTAGTTATAGGTATATAACGTCAATAGGTTATCCTGCTCTAAAGATGAGGATGATGATAACGGTTCCAATGTATTTTTGTATGAGATGTTGTTTCTTACCAGGGATAATAAAACCATATGAATATGGTTTATGGTTAGTAGTGTCCTACAGAGAAAAAAAAATTGGCTTGAACTATGATTTAGTTCGTTGTTGATGATACAAATATCTAAATAAAAATACACAGTTATAAAGATAGCAATTTACTCACTTCGCACGACATTTATGTCTTCAAAAACAAATGAAGAGTCTTTACATTGCACATCGTAGTCAACGAAACCAATCTGATCTAACATTTTCGTTACTTCTTTTTCCGGGTCCTGGAAAATATTGCATCGATTAATTAGACAGTACGCATGTGCAAAATTTACTTTTTGGGTCAGACATTTCCATATATCAATTCTATCAACGATCCTATCAATAGGAAAATCTCAAAATAAGTAGTAGCTTATTCTTTGGGTTTCGCTACCGTAACCTCCCCCACAGGACGCCATAACGACGATGTATCCTCATAATTTGTAATAACGAAAAAATTTTTCGGACAGAAAACTGCATTCTGGCAGAGAAATAATTTTATATATTAGCTATATGGCTAAAGCTATATTAATTGGTCAACCACCTAATCCAACGTGGAATGGCGACAGTGAACCGGAAGACGTTGCGCTGGAAGGCCTCCTAGTAGGTGGACCGATGACCTGGTTAAGCTTGCGGGAATCCACTGGATGCGAGAGGCACGGGGCCGGTCAACGTTGTGACACTTGGGGAGGCCTAAAATTAAATGAGGATGATGATGAGGATTACCTCGCAGTCTTGATAAGGTGACACGTATCTGTCAACGTCATGTACCCACTCGCTCCACTTGCTGTTGCGCGCCAGGACACGATACACGTCGAACACTGGAGCATTCGCCAGGTACATCATGAGACAAGTCCCGTCTCCATTCAGGAGGTTGTAGATGTTGTTGAATGCTCGTCTGAAAATATAAAGTTTCATTTTATTTCATTTTCAACTGACTTCATTTCCTGATTCATCAAATAAGTCAGTGTTGACTGAAAAGGTACAAAGGTATTACAGAATCACAAAATACATTGCGGCCATAGAAGATGCCAGGACTAACTAGACATAATAAACGACCAGTGGTCCACATTAGCCCTTCGTCGAAAAGGCTGAAAATCATGGGGAGAGAAGCCTTTGCCCAGCTGTCGGATGGCGCAGGCTAATTCAAAAAACAGTACCAGTACGAGACTTTTGTTTCTCAAAGATTTGTTACAGATTTAGACCCACGCTTTTTCAGGACTCATATTGTAAGGATGAGCCTATTTTGGCTTAGGTGCCGGAAATAAATACAGACACTGGAGTGCTACTGATATTTGCCTGATGGAAAGATCTAGTATTGCTATTAGATGCTGATCGAAATGGGAATTGAGAGCAGTGGTGGCCCAGTGGTTTTGGCCCCGACTTAAGTGTTGTAGGTTGTGGGTTCGAAACCGAGCAGATGCTTTACTTTGTGTTATTTATTTCACCACTCCACTCAAAACGGTGAAGGAAATCACCGTGAGAAAAACGGCATGTCCAAGAACCAAAAATTCTAAGACGTGACATTTACCAACCCACACCGGGCCCGCGTGGTGAATTATAGCCCGCTTTCTCTCTATGAGAGGAGGCCTGAGTCCCAGCAGTGGGAAAACTTACATGTTTATGCTGTGGGAATCGATGCGAAATCGCTGTCATTATAAAAGCGAGGTATTTAGTGAAAAGTTGATTGATCGTCATATAGGTACCTATCTTAAGTAATTATTTATCTCTAGCTTCTACCAGCGGCTTCACCCGCGTGAACGTCGAAAATTATCCCAAGGGAACATATTCTCGGGATAAAATCAATTCAATTCATTTATCGTACGTGTTCGTCTAATGGTCGATATTGACGGGCGCAATAACAAGCTAATTACTTGTCGGTAACCTTTTTTTTGTGACGCCACCTGTGCAGCACGTTCGGGCCGGCGTCGCGATAACGGCTATCTGAGTGGTCGCGATGTGTAAACAATGTCGAGTCCTAACCCATTAGCGAATAATACTGACACAAATATCATGTAGACTAATACGCAAGATAGAGAAAACAATATACAAAAAGAGGAGATGGAGACAAACGTTGAAGATCAACAAGTAATAGACAACTCTCAATCACGAAAGAAGAGACCAATAACAGACATAGATGATAACTGGACTGTTGTTAACAATAATATTGTTATAAGAGTTTACTTAATCTTACACCTCTAGACTCCGAAGGAAAAATAGAACTTGCAATAACTTGTAAGGAAGCCCTGCCTAAACAGTTTAAATTAGCCTAACTATTACAAGCCAAACCACATTAAACGCGTTTCATGCATTAAATATATCAATCAGTTTAAAGTAATGTTACAGTTTAAAAGCGATTTAGATGTACAAAAGTTAAGTAACTGTACAGAATTTAAGGAAAAGAGATGGCAGCTTTCTAAAACTATGGAGGTTCAAATAACTTACGAAATAATTAAAAACATAGAACTTGATTGTAACGAAGAAGAAATAAAAAATAGTTTGTCGTTTGAGACAGAAATAATTTCGGTTAAACGGCTTAGTCACAGACAGAGGGATGTTTCTGGATGGACTGAGAGTGAAATTTTAAGAGTATGCATCAAAGGTTCTTCACTGCCAAGAACCTTTGATGCATACTCAGAATAAATGTGGAGCTATATGTCTATCCGGTTACACAATGTTCTAACTATTGGAAATTCGGTAAAAAAAAAAAAAAAATCGGTTATTACAAAAAGATTTGTCCCAACAAGAAAATTGTGTGCTTAGGGCATCAAGAATCACGAATGTTGTGAAACGATGTCGTATACGTGCGTCAATTGCAAAGGTGCATTGGCATTGAGCAAAGTTTGTCCTATATATGAGAAGGAGAAGAAAATAAGAAATATAATGTCCTAGTTCAACTGTACCTACAAAAAAGCCCTCACATTGTACGTCCCATCTAAGACTCCAATTCTAGAAACAGAAATTTTTAATACAGTTAATTTTGAGCCATAGTCTATACCCCGATATGTGACTGAACAAGTAACCTCTAGACCGTTTCATACAACACCGCGGCCTCTGTATTCTTCTGTCTGTCCACTTGACCGTCACGCCGCGCGGCGTGCGGATAGTGTCTACCGCCCCTGCAATTTAAGTGGCATGCGCATGCGCCCGTGCCATTGCCAACAAAAAGCTCATTAGGTTAAAATTTCCATAGCGGGCCGTTGATTTTTGGCGAGGGGAGGGTGGGGGGAGAGGGAGAGGGAGGGGTTTTCTTACCTGAAAACTTTAACAATGGATATCTCCATAACCATGGTGGGGATGGTACAGGTTGGTAGCCAAACCTCCCCTCCTCTCCCCCCCACCCTCCCCGCGCCAAAAATCAATGGCCCATAAGGGAAATGTTATCCTAATATATGTATGTGAAAACTAAATTACAACAGCTAGTTCTGTATTTGAAAAAAAAATGTGAACTACAAAAACAACGACACAACAACAGGAAAGTATTTCTTTTAACAAGTTTTTACGATTCATTTTGTAATATTTGACAATTCAACCTATTTATAATTAAACTAGACTATAAGCTTTTTTTGATACCCATATGTCTTTACTTGGACTATTCTGAGTAGCACACTGAGCCAAAACAATCAACCCATTCCCTCATCAATTTGAATTTGACTAGCGGTCCGCGCTATAATAACAAACAACAACAACCTACAATCTCATAGAATTTCGTTGTATTTTACCGTTTAAGCGTGTGTAATTTACACTAATTATATTTATACTAATAATAAACCAATTTCAATATTATGAGCAATATTTTAATGGCTTATTTAGTAAATCATACTAAAATAATGCGAAAAATACCCATTCCCATCGGCACCGGCATGGCGGCACCCCAATAATTTTTCATTTGGGTATCAACGCTATCAACACACGTTGAACCTATAATGTTTGTCTTTTTTTTCTAGGCTACAAAATCTTAAAGCAAAACGGTGCGGCATTTAATTCCATACCACATAGTATAACTTTTTAGACACATTGTGTCATAACGCGGCATGTCCTTGAGGATTTTTCAAGGACAAAAAACGGGCAACAGGAGAGACTTGGACGGTTGACCGGAATAAAATAGTGGGTCACAATAGTGACTAGGACTGTATAGTGGATGTGAAGGTGTACACGGCTTGTTGTCAACTGATCAATCTAAAAGTACATCCGATCCTGTAGTCCCAACCACGTCATCTACAAAAAACAAACAAAGTAAAAAAAAAAACAAAGTCAAAAAAGAAAAACTACACAGCCAGAAAGTCAACGATATCTCCTATGATTGGGAATGTTTTTTGTACAGACACGGATAGTGATACCAGAAAAAAAAAAGAAGAATATACAGAAATTTAAAAGAGAAAAGGATACAATATTTAAAAAAACCAGGGATTTACTGGCAAAATTTCAGGAAATTATTTTAAAGAGACATTATATTTTAACTAATATAATTAAAATTCCCACTAATGTGTCTATCGTGTTTGTTGTACTCATAGCTATTTTTGAAGCCATTTATTGAATCTCTAGATCAAGGCAAATATGTCCTTTTCACCTGGCTCGTTGTACCTCGACTTCTCGAGGTAAACCGATAGCTTATACAATAATTAGAACAATTTTAAAACTAAAATCTCAGAATAAACCAATTGTTATTCAGTGGATCCGTCTCATACTCGTATAGGCATAGACGGTTATGATAAGGTAGATTATCTTGCAAAACAAGCATGTTCGGATGGCACCGATTTCGTAGCAATTCCACATTACACGAACTTTATTCGAGTCCTTAAAAAGATCAAAGTAGTCTTTCCAATTTTGTAAACAAATTACAAAATTGGAAAGACTACTTTGATCTTCGTTCCAGGGAAAAAGGCATTTGATATAAAACAATCTATTCACAACCCTCTTATTCACCTTGGATTGAAAAGTGTTTTGTTTGCAGGCCAGACTTAACCATATAATTAAAACTTCGTTCTGGACATATGCCTCTCAACAAATTCGGATTTTTTATGAAAAAATTACTATCACCTTTTTGCAGCATGTGTAATGAAGATGAGGAAACATATCATATTTGAATGAGATGTGTTTATGAAAATGTCTTATTTGAATGAGAAATCAAGTGCGAGTCGGACTCGCACACCGAGGGTTCCGTATAAACCTCAGCTTAAAGGTATTATAGACCTGAGTATTTGATATGAATTTCAATTTAATACCTCTACGCGTTCATGAGGGAAGGGGTAGTAAGTTTAAAATTATTAAAAATATTTTTATTATTTGATGTAACAAAAAATTTACGGTTTTCGTAATTATTCCTTTATTTGTGCCATACGACGTTGCTTCGTACCAAATTTCAAGATTCTGAGTTCACGGGAAGTACCCTGCAGGTTTTGATTTCCTTGCGAGTGTCGAAAATTTGCGGCATAAGCTGCTGTATCTTTTGATTGTGTTGGCTTAGAAGTTAGATTTTTTCACAGCTTTAAGGGACAGTAGACCTGATTATTTGATATAAACTTCAGCTTGATACCTCGACGCATTCCTGAGAAAAAGGGTCTAGACAGACAGACAGACGGACGGACCGACAACAAAGTGATCCTATACGGGTGCGGCCGCCCCGAGCGAGTGGTCCGTGTAATCGCACGTCGCACAAGAATACTCACTTATAGCTGAGTGACAAAACTATCGGACCTACACACTCGCTTCTCGCTGCTCGCCAACTCGTTTTTAGTTTCTAGCTTTACCAGCTACTCGTCGGCGGTGGGACAAGTGCCTCAGACTGGTTTCCTGACGATAGTACATAATATGAAGTTGAAAAAGTCACAGTACTTGCCTGGATTTGAACCCACGACCTCAAGCACGAGAGGCGAGATCCTAGCCACTGGGCCTCCACGACCCTAGTCATTACCGTGAACCTGACAATCGCACTTAAGAACACTATTACTATGGAGTGTAAACTACTAGACTATTTATTTTAAACGGAACTCAGTACCTACTCTGTGTGTCTGTAATTAAAGAATATCATTTGCTTGAACGCACTTTAGTCACAGTTTAAAATATAGGTACCTATACCTACTTGCATCATAATACTTATAACGACAAAACCATTCATACTAAGGAATAATATGTTATTACATAATTCACTGTGAAGGAGTAATGATCTAAAAACACCGAAGAGTACAACAAGAAGAGAAATGCCAAATCAAAATAATGATGTAATTTCCCACACAGATTTAAGAAATTTATTATTTTATAAAATTGAAGAATCTAATGCGGGTATCTGAATAGTTTTATGCAAATATTTACTAGTAAAGTTGTCAAAAAATAAAAGGCCGGTTTTGACAGCTATAAAATACTTATTAATAATTAAACTAGATGCTTGCGAATGATATTCGTTGTTATATATTGTGTATGGGTAAAATAGTAATTAATTAGAATTAAGAATTTGATTTTCCAATTTCTTACGTAGAAAGTTATCGCGGCACGTCAAATGAGAAACGTCAACGGGCTTCTTAGATTGTGACGACTTTAAGAAAATTATGGAAAAATACTCACTGTTGATCTATGATCCAGTGTAGAGTGTAGAAGGAAAATACGTAATCGAATGTTCCCTTCATCCCTTCAGGCAGATCACCCGCTATGTCGAGGACCGTGAAGGATGTCTTCTCATTGCAATAATGATCATTGGCGAAGTTCACCATCTTCTCGCTGATGTCGCAGCCGAGCAGTTTGAAGTCGGTTGGGATGTACTTCTTCAGCATGTTGGTGACACTGCCATCTCCACAGCCTATGTCTAAGATATTGTTGTTACTTTTCTTCCAATTAATTTTTGACGCGTATTCTTCTAAGCAGATCAGTACATCTCTTTTTGGCATACCGTTGTATTTTTCGTAAAGGGCGGGGTTATTCATGGTAGTTAGGTTTGTCAGAGGATATGATTTTTGTTTGATGTTTTCGGGTGCGCACGCGCTGTTTAGGAGCGACTGTCGTGCCGGGAGCGCGGTGTATGCGCATTTATATGTACCTCGGTCGCGCCTCGAACATTCGTAGCAGCAGCATCTTATTTTGTTTACTATGAGCGTTGAATATGACTTTATTTTTTGTAATTAGACTAACCTAACCTATGAGGAATTATGCATTTATGACAAAATATATTTATACGTGTAATTAGTAGAATGAACCTATTGCTTTAGCTTATCAAGGTGATCTAATCAACTGTCAAAGTAGGTGTTTCAGAAATTTCTCATATTATTTCATTCCATTTAGGTTGACGCGATATCAGTTTGTGCCACTACTGAGTATAACCTCTTTCCATAAAAATATGTAACTGATGGATTTTTTTAGGTACACTAGTACAATTTTATCATACGTCGTACACTAGTTCAATATTATCCTACGTCGTACACTCGTACAGGTACTACAGGTAAAATAGTATCAAGCGCAAGTTCGATCATGCATGGAGTACTGCTCTCATCTCTGGGACGGATCTGCCAGGTACCAGCTGGATGTACTTGAGTCGATCGACAGACGGGCCAAGGGGCTCATCGGCAATGAAGTTCTGGTAGAATTTAGGCTCCAGAAGATCGAACATCGGCGCCGAGTTGCCAGCTTGTCTGTTTTTTATAGATTACAGTACGGCGAGTGTGCGTTGGAATTGCATGAACTAATTCCTCCTAGCCCGTTCCATCATCGGACTACAAGACGCACGGCGATGCGTCGTCGGTACATGTTGGAGATCCCAGCCATTATGCGTACACCAAAGGAGTGGAATTCCCTGCCGGATTCTGTATTTCCTGATAGCTACAACTTGGAAGTCTTCAAGTCAAGAGTGAAAAGGTTTCTTCTAGGCAAGCGTGCTTCATCGTCGACCACATCGTCGCTTACCATCAGGTGAGATAGTGGTCAAGTGCAAGCCTATCAACAATAAAAAAAACAAATAGTATGCTACGTCGTGGTTATTTACGTGTTATTATAAGTAGAATAATACACCCTGAAATTTAATTGGTTGTTTTCCCGCGGCAGAACGACTTGCCTTAAGGAGTACTTTCGAAGTATAGAGTTAAAGTAAATAAATAACGATGTTTCTGTTTTAAAATAATTAAAAAAATATTCATCAACTCGAAAAAGTGAGTAACAATAGTAACTCTAGACGTAACTTGTAGGTACTAGGTACTACTCGTGTCACCACCTACAAAGAAAACCGATGCACAAAATAATGTCAAACCAAAATAAACTCTCGCACGTAGTGATAAGGCATAAAATGTTTGCACGGAACAATACAAAAAATCACCGCGATACCGACAAAGAAAAGACCGATTTAGAAATGTTCGAAAAGTAAAATTAGCTTTCGCGTGTAGTGATACGGCATAAAATAGCCTGCGCGTAACATGATCAAACGGAGCCGCCTTCGAACCTAATCCTTTTGACGGTGACCTAGCACCCGGGTCAACGGCCTGCTGTCGTTCGGCCGTAGATATCGGGAGGTATACTATTGGTTCGTGATCGCTTTCGAGTTTAGTTTTTCACAATGTTAAATATGCCAGTTTTTGTTTCTAATATTTTATATAACTACGAAACGATTGTATTACATAGACAAAACCATTTCGCTGCGGGAAAACAACCATTTAAATTTCACGGTGTATATTGTTGGTTCAAGCCCAAGTGATCACGCGTCGGTCTGGCGATTGTTTCACTGATAACATGAATCTACTCACTTACTTAGAGCCTTAGCATTTTAGCAAATAACAGGCCCCATTGAAAAAGTACCTATCTAGGAAAAAATACAGTAATTTATTATAATTTATGCCTAACATCTATTTTTACTGATTTTTTTTATATTTTTTTATTGCATATTTTATGTGGTATGCAAAGGTGTTACATGAGTTAAGGGTGAGATCATACATGTTTTGCTTAAGACTAAAGTATGCAAAATTATTAACACAACTTATGTTCAAAGTATTCCTTAATGCTATAAAACTTATTATCATTTCGCCATTTAAACAAGTGAATTTTAAACAATCTGCTTTTTAGTATTATAAGTTTACATTATAATTTGTTATATATGTGTATAGCCTTTTACTATATTTTGTTAATCGAGGGGTTTCATCTAAAACAAGCCTAAATTTGTCACGCCGATTCCTAGAGCATACATCAGCAGATGTATGCTGTTCTGAAAAGATCTTTGTGTTTCCGTACAAACATACATGTTTCATATAGATAAAGTGAGGGTAGTGGTAGCAAACGAGTTTTTTAAATATTGGTCTGTGGTATGTGTGTATTTAGGAAACAATTGTTTTACTATTGTTAAAACACCTGATTCAGGTTTCATCACACTTTAGATGAGGCTCGCGTTTGACCACTATCTCGCCTGATGCTAAGTGATGATGAGGTCGAAGGTGGAGCACGCTTGCCTAGAAGTAACCTATTCACTCTTGACTTGAAGATCTCTTTTGAGCGATAAATGCTGTGTTATGGTTGGTACCATTTCCCCATACAATTGGTCCATATCGCAGCAAGGACTCTTCGTATGCACGATAGGACATTACAGCTGTTTTAATGTTTGTGACATTTTTAATCCCTCTAAGAGCGTATACGAATTTATTGATTTTATTACATACACTATCGATTTGAGCTTTTCAGTCTATGTTCATTTATGATCGTTCCCAAAAACTTAGTCTGTGCTACTTGTTGAAGTTTTGATATATTCGTTTTAAATTTTTTTATTTTTTTGTTATAAGATTTATTAAATTGTACATATACTGATTTATTGAGGTTAATAGATAAATTATTATTATTAAGCTAATTTATAAGATCTTCTATTGTATTATTAATATCTATTTCATGATCAGTTATTGATTTACATTTTTTTGTGGTAGAAACAATAATTGAAATGTCATCAGTAAACAGAAAGCATTTATTATTAATCACGTTAACAATGTCATTCACATAAAGAAGAAACATAAAAAACTTTTTTACAAAAATTACAACCGACTTCCAAACAAAAACACTACAAAGTGAAAAATAACTTCAATTTCGGAAGTCGGTGTTCCTGTTTACGTTTCTTCATTTTTTGACACCGACTTCCGAAATTGAAGTTATTTTTCACTTTGTAGTGTTTTTGTTTGGAAGTCGGTTGTAATTTTTGTAAAAAAGTTTTTTATTTTTCACTTTTTAGTTGTGGTACATAATGGACCAGTTCTATAGGCTAGGTACCTACGCGTATAGTGCCCAAAGTGAAGCTAGAATAGATTAACCCAATAACATGAAACTTAAACGAAACCAGTACAATGAGAGTATACCAGGGTGAACTGTTCACACCTGCGTACCCCTTAAGAACGTACCAGTGTGATGTTATGTAATGAAATGGTGTAAACAATAAACAGACATGCGATTGGATCTATCCAGAGTGATTTGCCGTCATTTATTGAAGAGTTCTGATGTATTTCGCCGAAGTTCTTCATCAGATCTTGATGAAAATTAAATGGGACCACATGACAAGCACCCGCTTTCAAATTAAAAAAGAATCATTAAAATCGGTTCACCCAATAAAAAGTTCTGAGGTAACAAACATAAAAAAAAAAAAAATACAGTCGAATTGAAAACCTCCTTCTTTTTGCGAAGTCGGTTAAAAATCGGGCAATATTTTACCCTGAGGGACTCCGCGTTTGGTATTTTTAAATTCAGAGCGGTATGAAACCATATTGGCATTAATATTAGCGATAGTAACACTGCTTTCTGCCGGATTCTTTCCACTGAAGTGGAGATCCTCTTATTCCTGGACAATTTCTGAACAAGCATGTTATGCGAGACCAGGTCGGACGCCTTAGATAAATCTAAAAATAAGCCCGTTGTTATTTGAATTATTGTTAATATTACTCAGTACTGCTTTCAGGAGTGAAAAGATAGCTTAATTTGTTGATTTACCTTTTTGGAAACCGAATTACTCTTTCTTTATAATATGAAATTTCTCGCAGTTATTAAGAAGCCTTTTACACATGCACTCTTCGTAGATTTTTGACATAATTGGTATTAAAGTTAAGATAGTTGTTAACATCATATGTTTCACCTTTTTTAAAAAGTGGTTTTACAACTGATATTTTTAATTTATCTGGAAACACTCCTTGAATAAATGACAAGTTTATAAGGTGCATTAAAACACCGCGTATTTTATTGTACTTTCCTGTATAGGGTTATAGATAAGATATAAATCGTTGAAGGTGGAGGCTATTTCTGTTGGTTCCGTAAGTATAGTATTATTTAATTTAATGGATTCTATGTTGTTTTTAGGACTAGGATTATGGATTTCATTCTTTATTACTGTCTATGTAGCCTTAAATCAATTTTTTTATTCATAATATTTATGTTAGCATTTCTTTTGGCATTATTTAAAGTAATTTGGAATGAGGAATCAGTATTCTAACATTTTTGTAATAAATTTGAGTATTTAATGTATCTAGTTTTGTTGGTTTGAGTTTTATTCTTAGAATATTGATAACGCAAAAATCTCTTAGTTTTACAACTCTGCTTGAGATCCCTACATGTTTGTTTTAGTGTTTTGATTCGATTTATCTTTATCTTTACTTTCGGAAAACACAGATCATAAAAAGGCATATTAACTCATGAAAACGATTAAATGCCAAATTTGCATCCTTTACAATATACACTTCTGACCAAGACAAACTTTGTGGACATTTCTTGAACTTGTGTGTATTATGGGCATTGTAATCTCTTTTGTAAACGTAATAAATAGCATCTTTTATCGATTGGCGTTTTAAGGGAAAGTCTATCATTTGTGCTGTGTCATGGTCAGAACGATAAAGTGGGAGTACTGTTGTAGATGCATCTGGGATATTACTCAATATAATGGTCAATACAAGAGGATTTCCAAGTAGCTTCATCAATATGAAATTATAGTTGTTTGCTAGGTCTTGGAATTCGTTACTGATTTAACCTTTTTTCAGTGTGTTTATGTTAAACTCTCCTGTTAGAACTATGCGTGTTGAAGGCTTGTATTTTTTTAGAATATCATGTAAGAGACTATCTAGATTAGTTAAGAATAAGTTGGGGTCGGACTACTGTATTCGATATAATCATATTATCAATAGTTTCTTGTTAGTTAACTTAATGCAACAAATTTGGAATGTATTTACTGATGCATATTTTTTACCTATTGATAATTCCTTGAAAATGATATCCTTTTTAACTAGGATGCAAGTTCCATTTCGTCTTTTTCACTAAAAAAGTTGGCAGACATTATGTAGTCGGATATCTTAAGATAGCTCTCATGACCTGTCTTGATAAATGTTTCAGATACGCAGATTGATTTACATGTAGATTACATTAAATAGTTCCTGTTTAGATAGAATGCTTGCGATGTTTTGATGACACAACCTTTTTTTTTTTGTTTTGTATGTCCTAAAGTGGTGAAACGAAGACGTGTTAGGTGAAGTATTTTTAAGATCGAAATAAATTGTAAGTTTTTTTTATGGGAAAAATAGTATGGTATTCTACTACCCCTTCTTTATGAGTACCCTTCTTTATGAGTACATTTTTTCAGCGGGAGCACAAATATTATATTCGAGTTGTTTGTTTGCGAAACTTTTGAAATAAAAAGGAGATAGTCCCCTTCTTGGGCTTCTTAATTTTTGTTAAAAAACTTGATTTGCTACGTACTAGTAGTTTTTCGATTTCAGCAAAATTCAAAAATATTTTGATTTGCAAAAATCAAATAAATTTGAATATTGGAAATTCGTGAAATTACAGTTTTTATAATAAAGGCAAATACTTTTTAATCCATAATTTAGGTTCACGACATCAAGGTGGTAACTTTGTTGCACATTTAGTAAAATGATAGTATTTTTATAAAATAATTTCAGCATGGACTTGATTTGGAATAGCACATGATTCATGTTATGATCATTTTCACCCAAACATATTACAACTTTTTCGTCCGGTTGTAGGTTGAAATTCATACAGCTTTTCATTATTTCATCGCTGCATACATTTGGCATCGTTTGAGCGAAGACTCCATACTTCTCATATTTTGTAGTTATTCTCGACTTTATAAGGCCAGCAGTCAGACCATAGAAATATAAAATACAGGAGAAGTGGCAAGGGGGCGTGTCGGTGTCCGCGCGACGTGGGCTGACTGAGCATGTCACAGGCAAATGGCCGGTCTCCGCTAAACAGTGCGCTTTCGACCGTCATCGTGAAAAATTACAAAAATGCCGTGTTGTTCAGTGGTTTCTTGTAAAAAGCGAAGCCTAAACCAAAACTTTGTAAATCATAGAATCACTTACAATAAGTGAGTACAAGTATTTCACTATATTTATCTTTAAAATCATGAAAAACAACAAATCGTAAAATATTTCTTCGTTCTACTATGTTATTTTTGTATTGAAATATCACAGCGACTGTACTATTTTTGCATTAAATACATTGCTTCCTAACCATTACCTAAGTTTGTCGCTAAGTGACTGGACAAGCAATGTAAAAATCACAAAACGATACATCATTGAGCGGATGCTTCGCGTAGTACGGTCGCTGCTCCTTGCGACGAGTTAGTGATGTGCTTGTGCAGATCCACTAACGTAGGCTATCGATAACAATGTCGATGACGAATGAAATATTGTTATTATATTTTATTTTCAATTTGTCAACCGTTTTCAACCGGTTGGAAAATCGATGCGAAATAATGTGTATTACTTATTTTGATTATTTTACAGTGTAGTAGAGAAATGCGTAACCAATTTTTTGACAAAAAATGCAACCCCAATAATATCAAAGTGTCAAGTGCTGCACAAATACCTCCACTTTACAGGTCAGTGATTAAACACCATAGCACTAGCAGGGTTCAACAATACCTCCTGTTTCAATTCAATTCAATTTATTTATTTCAAGTTAAACAGACTCATAACATAATAACAATATTAGCAGCACAAAACAATTAAAATTTGCTACATTAAAAATAAATTAAACATTACGCTATGAAAGCCTAAACCAAAGTAACCGGATTTTTGATTGTTTGAATTTTTTGGTTTACTTAATAATTTATATTTTTAGCTGCATATTTGTTTTAACTATAAAAATTTCTGGACAAACCGTTTTTTTATTTATTTTCAAGTAAACAAAAAAAAATTTACAATAATAAATGGGTGAATCGATAAGTTTCCGATTTAGTCAATCACTAGCGTGTATGTAAAATAAATTGCTTTTGCATAGCACAACGATAGCGACCGATGTTTTTGTGTGCGTAATTTGTACGGTGATTGGTATATACACGCTGTGCTTGAAGGGATAAGGTTTATAATTTATTGTGTAGTACGTTCTGATTTAAGAAATGCGTGTGTGTGCGCGACTGCGTATCTATTGCTTTTACTGAACTGCATGTGTAGTAGTTGCCGTGTGGTAGGGGCAAACTGGAGACACAGGTTTCCGATATATTTTCGTCTTCCGGGCATATCTCCTTGTTTATTATATCTATGAGTCAGACCTACGCATTGTTGGGCGCCAAAAATCACAATTCTTTTTCCATATTCATATTTTTGTTGTTAAGTAGTGCTGGATTTTGTTGTACAGATTGAATCTGCATAATTTTCACCATTTGCTGTAGTCAGTTTAATAAATCAATTAAGTCTTCAGTGTCACTACTATCGTTACTATCCGATATAGGTGCTTTACTTCTATATGGCCTTAGCACATTTACCGACTAAGCATCCGTGACCTTTTGTAATCACGGAAACCTTTTATGCCCATAATCCAGTATCTATAATTTTCTACTACTTTAAATAATATATTTTCAATATGGCCTTGACTGATTCTTGCAAAGCAGTGTATCGCATTCAATTATAATAAGTTTTGTATATAATAAAAACGTGATTGCTATGGCTTTGACATTGACTTTAGTTACTATTTTATGACCTGCATAAAAGTCACCCAGTTTGTATTGACTCTAGCTGCACTAATAGTACTCTCCAAAGAATAAAAACAACCCTTTTGTACACATAATCACTCTTGCGTTATCTGAAGCTTTCTTTTTACATTAAAAAGTGCCGCGTAGTGGCCTTATTGAAATAAAGAATCTGACTTTGGCGTTACTTGTTGTTGGCTTTGGCGTTACTTGGCGTTGGCGTTACTTGGCGTTTGCGTTACTTGGCGTTGACGTTACTTGGCGTTTGCGTTACTTGGCGTTTGCGTTACTTGGCGTTTGCGTTACTTGGCGTTGGCGTTACTTGGCATTGGCGTTATTTGGCGTTGCCGTTACTTAGCGTTGGCGTTACTTGGCGTTGGTGTTACTTGACGTTGGCGTTACTTGGCGTTGGCGTTACTTGGCGTTGGCGTTACTAGGCGTTACTAGGAGTGTCTAGGTGATACTAGGCGTTACTAGGCGTTATATGGCCTACCAGGTACTATTAATTATTCTGTGCTACCAGTACGAGCGAACATTAAATCATAACGTTTCAAGGAACTTGTGTCATTAGTAGTGCTATTGATTCCCCAAATTACATCACGCAAGGAATTGGCCCAGTTATCTAGTTATGGCTTTACTATACTCATTAGCCCGCAAAGCATTATGAATGGTGTGATTTTTACGTTTAAATTAACCAGTAGCATGAGAACCAGCAATATCATTTAATGTACACCTATTCTGTTTTTCACTATGAAAATTTTTAAAATCTGCTCGTGAAGGATTTAATATGATACCTCACACCTTGATTGGGCGAATCATAAAGGTAAAATATATTTTTCAGTGTCCGAATCGTCTCGATAGAATTGATAGTAGGCAAGTTTTGACTTAGCAATAATAAATGTTTAAAACTCATTCGTCACTACAATCATTACCAACTGTACACATACCCCTTTTTTGCGCAACAAAACGGTCCTAAATGGTCAACATGAATCATAAGCATTGGTTCAAACGAAAAATAATATATCACGGGAATTTAACGCGATGATTTCGATCAGCCGTTTTGGTGTGTGTTGTCTACCCGGGACTATGGTCGTTGCAACACGGGCGAAACGTCGAGTGAAATAGGTAAATAAATAATCGAAATCATCGCGTTAAGTTCCCGTGATATATTGTTTTTCAATTATGAAACGCGAAAGTTATAAAGTTAATATTGTTTCAAACG
Source organism: Orthosia gracilis (assembly GCA_947562075.1). NCBI lineage: Eukaryota > Metazoa > Arthropoda > Insecta > Lepidoptera > Noctuidae > Orthosia > Orthosia gracilis. The sequence goes on from OX387266.1 coordinate 36,482,259, forward strand.
GTTTAGGAATTTAGATGTAATTTTCGTTCTGTCTTACCATAACTGCCCTTGCCATATGCACAATGAAGGTATGCGGTCACGTATTTTCTAATGAATTGCGTCATTTTTGGTAATCAATACACATTTTTATAAAACATGGTGACCAAAGTCATCATGATGCATTTACACTATCTTATCTATCTACCTGTGGTATACTCATAAATAAATATAGCCAGGACTTCAATGTTTACGTCTCAGCGGTGTTTGGACGTACCATTCATGCTGTCTACTTACTGATAAATCTGGTTGTTTTATTATAAAACCCAAACCCTAACTAGTGTTACTAGTGAACACCACATTGGCGACGAGTGTAAGCGAAGTACGTAAAGTGATTGAATCAAAATAATGTCTCACTTACAAAAAACTGGTCAGCAACAAAAATATTATTTTATTGCATGTGTCTTGGAGAAAAAAAAAGATAAAGTGAGTAACGGTGATTTGTAGTAATGATAATCTAGGTGAAATTTAGAAGAATGTTTATTTTTAAAATAACCTGCCTATATATGAGCGATCTGCATCGGCGATAAGCTGAGGGATGTGCTGCTTATATCGATGAAATCATTACTTCACTCATGTAAATAAACAAAACCGTGTTCCAAAATGTGGTTATGAAATTCAAATAATCTCTACATTTCGACAGCAATAAAAAACCCAAATCCGGTTCAAACCAGTTGACCAAATCCGTTTGCAAATAAAGCGAAGGAGCGTTGCCAACGTATGTAGTTATAATACGATCCATCGCACTTAAAATAATCACTAGTTATTCAAGCAAAGCCAAACTATCTATTTTCAAAACTGTCTATTTTGCAAAACTATATATTTCTCAACTATCTCGTGTTATTTACGAAACGAAACCATAGCTATTGTCACAACGCTATAACCGCGCAATTTATAATATATTTGAAGTTGTCAACGTAGCTGGTTGAAGTGAATGAGCCAGGATAAGCGTTTTGATGCGTGCGAGTAGGAGAGCTTCTTCGGGCTAGATGTTCAGTTGAATTTGACAATGCGAAAATGTAGCTTATTCCTAAGTAACTTAGGACGATATTATTATTTTGTAAAATTGAGTTTTGTACTTTGTCTTTGTCGTATATTTTGCGAGTGTAACCTGCGACACATTTGTTTCGAATTTCGATTTATTATCTCGAGTTGTTCAAGCAATCACAGAAATATAATATTAATAGCATGACGTCGAATCCAGCCAGTCGCTAAGTCTGGTAAAGTACGAAAGGAAGTTCGTCGTATACGAGTACGAAGGGAAGTTCATCGTATACTATAATAATCGTTTGCTAAATGTATTTAAGTTAAACCGTATCACATTAAACTTTTAGAAATAGATAGATGCCAAAATAGATAGTTTTGTCAAAGATTGACGAACGATCAACGGTTTCGTTACGTTTTTTGAAAAAACGATAACGACAAATCAATTGCCAATTCTTTTAAAACGAATTATTGGATCGAAAAAAATTGTTCCACGAGTTATCGTGTTAGAAAATAAATGACGACAACACATCAATTGCCATTTTATTGAAAGATATTATTGGACCAAAAATAAAAGTTCCAATGATTCAATCATGGTCGAAAAAGAAATGATGTCAATTATGTCAAAAGAAATTATTGGATCTAACACAATCTAAAATAAAAGTTCCGATGATTTAACCGTGGTCGAAAGACAATATTGGATCTAAAATGAAAGTTCCGATGTTTTAACCGTGGTCGAAAGACATTATTGGATCTAAAATGAAAGTTCCGATGATTTTACCGTGGTCGAAAGACATTATTGGATCTAAAATGAGAGTTCCAATGATTTAACCGTGGTAGAAGTACATGACGTCAATCACATCAAAAGATATTATTGGATCTGTAGTAAAATGTTCCAACGTTGAATCGTTTATTGGTGTCATTTTATCGAAACAAATTATTATTGGGTCATAACAAAATGTCACTTCGATAACTTCGAAGCTATGTGATGTCTAATTAGGTATTACCTTGTTGTTAAAACTAAAAAGGTATCATGAAATTTGTTAAGGCTAAATAATAATTAAATCGGATACCTTTTTTCAATGACTGTTATTCTCATAGAAAAAAAACAATCTTCAAAAAATTAACCGTTTCCTGAGGTTACAGACTGGGACTCGAGTTAGCTGGCAGTGTGGCACTTCACAAGTACTTAAGGGACTTAATGTAGGGCTTGCTAGCTGGGGAACCCCCCACAGCGCTTACATCCTCGTCGTGTTCCCTGGAAACGTCCCAGTTCTGACCACCGTAACGGAGTGGCAGACTGGGTACGGCCAAAGTGCGCTGTGCGTCGTAGACTTTTTTAATATTTCACTTGCGGTATCTGCGACACCTGCGGAGGCTACCATGCCTAAACCTGCGCGGGACGCCCTCGGGCATTTTATTAAAAAAGGCCCTTCTCAGGGCCAAACCAAAGGCCCTTCTCAGGGCCAACCCAAAGGCCCTTCTCAGGGCCACCGTGACGCCTCAGCGTCAGAAGAAGGTCGAGCCTTCTACGGAGGAAGGGCGGACGAGCTGTTGGACTCCGACAGCGAGTCCGTTGCGTCGGATGATAGCTCGATGGTGATCGAGGATTCTCGATCACGATCTCGATCGCGGAAGCGGGCCTTCCTGAAGGAAGCTTCCGATGGCTCCTCGGGTTCGGCGAAGGAGCCTGCAAGGAAGACCAAGGCAAAAAAGCCGACCACAACGGCAGCGGACACCTACGACGTGGGTCTCGCAGACGCCCAACGCCAGTTGGACCTGGCTCGGCGGGCGCAGCTCCAGCAAGAACTGGAGGAGCGGGTGGTCGCCAAGGAGCGACAAGTGCAAGCTGCCAGGGCCAAGTCTGGGTACGGTGCGTCCCGAGTTATCTACTCGGACCACTCCCTGGCCGAGCTGGAGCGGATGGCGGCGGAGGACGAGGAGGAGATAGTGGTGGTCGCCTCTAAGTCCTCTAACCTGAAAGGGACTTTTCAAAAGTCCCTTAAATGCAGGGCCGCCAGCATGCGAAGTATCGTAGCGGAGCTGGTGCAGAGGCAGGCGACCGACGAGACCAGGCAACTGCAGGCGAAGGTCGATCGCCTGCAGACTGAGGTCTGCCAGCTCCACCAGAAGCTGGCTGAAGCCACGGCCCTGCCAACCCAGGCCGAGCCGAGACCTGCGGCAGAGGGCCCTCCTTCTTCGACCTTGAGGACACCATCCGCAAGGTAATGGTGGAGGAGCGGGCCTTCGTGAGAGCCTGCCTAGCAGGAATAGAGGACCGGCTACTGCCGCAAAAAGCTACCGGCTTGCGGCAGACAAGAGGCGAGAGGAGCCGGGCTCGACCTCGACCTCACAGAGGGAGGAGGACGCCCTATTGCCTGCCACCATCCCGTCCAACCAGCAGGGGTGGACGAGGGTCGTCAGCGGGAAGGGGAAAGGCAAGGGCAAGGGGGCGGCAGCTGTCGCCCCAGCCGTCCTCGCCACCACCACCCCACCTAGCCAGTCGAAGACGACAGGCAAAGGCAAAGGGAAGGGCAAGGGCAAAGGGGCGGCAGCGGCCGCCCCTGCCGTTCCCGCCACCACCACCCTTCCCAGCCAGTCGCAGACGACCGGCAAAGGGAAGAGAAGAAAGGGCCGCCCTCCAAGGCCGCCAGCGCTGCTACCACAGCCAAAACCGCTGGTTCAAGGAGGAACCCCGTTCCTCCTAAGACCGCAGCCGTCGTGGTGACGCTCACCGCGGAGGCTGCGGAACGTGGAGAGACGTACGCGTCCGTATTGTTGCAGGCGCGTGCTAACGCCGATCCCACCCAACTGGGGATTGGCAAGGTCTCTTGCCGGCGGACCCAAGCCGGGGCTCGAATATTCGAGTTCCCGGGGGCAGAGGGCAGTGCACACGCGGACCTCTTCGCAACGAAGTTGCAAGAGGTCATAGCGGACGCGGCCAAGGTGGCCAGGCCCGTAAAGACGGCGGCCTTAGAGGTGACCGACCTCAACGACACGGTCACCAAGGAGGAGGTGGTGGCGGCGGTCGCAGCAATTGGTGGCTGCGACGCCGCAGCGGTGCGAGGCCGGGACATCAGGCCCGGCCGCGGCGGCATGGGCACCATTCGTCTGGAGTGCCCAGTCGCCGCTGCCAAAGCCGTCCTTGACAAAGCACGGCTTAACGTCGGCTTCAGCTCGGGTGCAGTCCGGGCACTTGTGGCACAGCCCTTGCGGTGCTACAGGTGCTTCGGAGTCGGGCACACCCGAGCCCTCTATCCGTCACCGGTGGACCGGACAGAGAGCTGCTACCGCTGCGGCAAGGAGGGCCACAAATCCGCATCGTGCAAGGCCGCCGCGCCGCATTGCGCTGTGTGTGCCGCCAGTGGCCGCCAGGCAGGCCACGTAATGAAGGGGAGGATGTGCAATCCTCCCCCTAAGAGGGGAAAAGCGCAGGCCCCGAGCAAGCCTGCCGCTACCACCGCCGTGCCCGAGGCTGGGCATTCGGCTGCTGCGGCTGAAGAGGGGGGTGCGATGTCCGATTGATGGATAGAGTCGAACATCGCATCCTCCAGGCGAACACCAACCACTGCGGGGCGGCCCAGGATCTGCTGATGCAGATCATGGCCGAGTGGTTGGTGGACGTGGCGGTGGTCACCGAGCCTTACTCGGTCCCCAGCCGTTGGCTGGTCGATCGGGACGGCTTGGTGGCGTTGGTGGCGCGGTCTTCTACGGACTCCCCTCCCCTCTCGCTCTTAGAGAGGGGACCGGGATACGTGACCGCCGCGTGGGGGGACATAGCCCTCGTTGGGGTCTATTTCTCCCCAAACCACCCTCTCTCGGACTTTGAGGACTTCCTCGAGGTCCTCACCGCAGTCGTAGGGAGGGCGGCGCCGCGCCAGGTCGCCGTAATGGACGACCTGAACGCCAAGTCGGAGGCTTGGGGCAACCCGGCTGCCTCGTGCAACGTCCGGGGACGCACCGCCGAATTTTGGGCGGCCTCGTGCGGCGTGTCCCTCCTCAACAGGAGGGTGGTCCACACGTGTGTGCGGCAACGGGGTGGGTCAGTGGTAGACATTTGCCACCCCTGCCCTAGCCGCCCGCGTCGTGAACTGGCGGGTGGAGACGGTGGAGACTTTGTCGGACCACCGATATGTGCGGTTCGACATCTCCACCGGCCCCCGGGGGGGGGACGGCCCGCTCTGGCCAATCTCCCTTCCCGCGGTGGGCTCTCACCCGTCTGGACCGGGAGGCAGCCAAGGAGGCGGCCTTTCTCCAGGACTGGCTCTCGCCCCCTGTCGAGCCTGTCCTAGACGTGGACGCCGCAGCGGTCCAGCTCTGCGGCTTTCTGACCGAGGTGTGCAACGCCAGCATGCCTCGGTCTCGCCGTCCGCCTCCCCGTCGCGCCGTTTATTGGTGGACGGAGGAGCTGGCGGGGCTCCGGGCCGCGTGCGTGGCGGCCAGAAGGGCCTTTATGCGGAGCCGGCGGCGCACTACCCGATCTCAGGCCGGGGAGGACCGCCTCTACGCCTCTTACGTATAGGCAAAGGCGGTCTTCAAGTCGGCGATTTACGCCGCCAAGGACTCGGCGAGGGCCGAGATGCTGGAGGGCCTCGATAGGGATCCGTTTGGGAGGCCATATAAGGCGGCGCGCAACTAACTGCGCCCCTTTGGCCCCCCACTAACGGAGACCCTGGAGCCGGCGTTGCTGGATGGGGTGGTCCGGTCCCTGTTTCCGCGCAGGGCCGACTTCACCCCACCAACCATGAACCCCCCATGGGGGGTGGTAGCTTCGCCGGAGGAGGAGGTCCCTCCAGTATCGGCGGAGGAACTTCGCGCGGGGGTTCTGTTCCTCCGCGCGAAGAAGACGGCCCCTGGGCCAGATGGCGTCCCCGCACGGGTGGTGGCCATCGCGGTGTCCCTCATGGAGGACAAGTTTCGGGACCTCTTCAGCGCGTGCCTGACGGCTGGGAGGTTTCCGAAACAGTGGAAGGAGGGGCAGTTATGCCTCCTCCGGAAGGAGGGACGCCCGGTGGACTCCCCCTCGGCATACCGACCCATCGTTCTGCTCGATGAGGTCGGTAAATTGTTCGAGGGGATCATCGCCACCCGGCTAAACAGCCTTTTGCGGGAGGTAGGGCCGGACCTGTCGGACGCCCAGTTCGGTTTTCGACGTGGGCGTTCGACGCAGTTCAGGTGCAGGAGGCGGTGGAGTCGGGGGGCGGAGTGTTGGCGGTGTCATTCGACATAGCCAACGCCTTCAACTCCGTTCCCCACTCGACGATATTGGAGGCACTCCGATACCACGGAGTTACATAAAATTTCCCTTCGCCCCGGACAGCCATTGCGTACGGACGTGTTTAACCCAAAAAGTCTATATTAGTTATTAAATATTTACATTTTAATTCAAAAATAAATATAATCAGCAAGTCTAATTTCTCGACGAGTACTAGGCGCGCAGAGTGTTGCAAGAGATCGAGTCCTGCGGCGAGCGAGTGAGAAAGCAAGTTGTCCACGCTACCCAACTCTGTCAGCTGCGCGTGAGTCATTATCATCTAACTCCACGCTCTGCACTAAATACTTCCAGATATAAGCGCCTAACATTTTACGCCGTGCAACCTGTGTCAGCGCCTCAACACTTGTCGACTCCTGAGGCCGACGTAAGCTGCATTTATTTAACTTTTTAAAATGATAAAGCAGACTCCACCTAAAACTGGCAGTGAAACACCTCGTCACCACAGTTCCGAGCCTGATTTGACAACACCAGTGTCGGAACAAAAATTGGACAGAATCACCGTACGACAAAAACGTAAACATGATTATGATTACTCAATTGAAATCAAATCTCTTCGGGAAGATATTATGTCATCACTTGATACCTTGAGGAAGGAGCAACAAGACAAATTTAGAGTGATGCAATGTAATTTAGACCAAATAAAGGTTCAAAATTCGGAGCTGAAAAACACGGTTGAGTTCTTGAGTGGTAAATACGACGATCTCATGACTAAACTAGCTCTTTTAGAAAAGGAAAAGAAAAGCACATTGGAGTATGTAGGATTTTTGGAGGAAAAAGTCGAGATCATGGAACGAAATTCAAAGACATCAAGCTTAGAAATTCGCAATGTACCGAAAAAACTTAATGAGTCTAAGGAGGACCTCATAGATATTGTGAAAAATCTAGGAACCGCTGTGGGCACCGATATACAATCAGGTGAGCTCAGAGATGTTTATCGTCTCACCAGCAACAGAAAACCGCAAACAAATGGCCCTATAACCGCCGAATTTACGTCAACCATAACCAAGGACAAACTCCTAACTAACATTAAAAACCACAATCGGGACCAGAAGACCAACCGACTTAACAGCTCACACGTTAAGATGCCGGGTAATAGTCCCATATTTATCTCGGAGAGCCTTACCACTAAAGCCAGGAAACTGTTCTTTCAAGCAAGACAGTTTACAAAGCTAAACGCCTATGCGTATCACTGGACATCACATGGCAAAGTCTACGTAAAAAAGGCAGAGGGTGCGCCGGCAAAGAGAATATCACAGGAATCTGATTTTGAAGGTCTAAAACAACAAAAAGAGTGACTGTAGACAGTAACACTTATCATCAACCAACAACGTGTCCTGTCTAAAACATTGGAGCTTCGTCTGAAAACTGCATGCCTCGTTATCTTTTCTATAGTTAACATAGTTTTAAGTTTTTTTCTTATATTTTTTATATTTTTGTATAACACACTAATACCTAAGTACATTTTCTCTCTACTTACACAATACACGCTATCATTTCACACAACGACTAACAGCAAACACAGTACTCTTAATTCACGACGTCACTTTTTAATACATGTAGTTACAATAAATTCACTCCATTTTTCACATCACATTCATATATTCTCCACTAGTTTATGCCCGTGGTTTTGTCCACCTAGTTCTGGGATAAACGGTAGCCCATGTGTTGTTCCAGGTTATAGACTATCTCTGTACCAAGATTTCTTCACGCTCATCCAACCTTCTTCCTATGAAAGGGTAGCAATCATCCATCCATTAATCCATCCACTCATTGTCATATTTTTTATCATACTCAGTAATAACAATACAACCAAATGGTACTATACATGCTGGTCTACATTCTGTTTGTTTAAATTCGTCTTCGAAAACATAGTTATTAGATTAAGTACCAAACACCCAATGACGCCTTATTTTGGTTCACTCTCAAAAAAACAATTTATCAATGGATAGCGTCAAAGAAATTATAAACAACATTGATCAGCTCTCAGTCTCTACCATACTAAATTGTGACCCCGAAGAATGCATTAACTATATTACTAACCCTTCCAAGAAATTAAAAATAATTACCCAGAACATTCGCTCTATTCATGCAAACTTCGACTCTTTTTTAACACTCCTAAATAGAATAAACCTAGACTGCGATATATTGGTAATGACTGAGTGCTGGCTGAAACGTTATAATGATTCAATCCCAACCATAGATAACTACTCTTACTATCAAACAAAAAAACATCTTAATCAGAATGATGGTGTGGTCCTTTATGTTAAAAATTTAGAAAACTACACAGTCGAAGAACCTGACTTTTCGGATGCCAGTTGTCTGGTCCTGAAAATCGGCACCGATAAGGCAATAATATGTATTTATAGATCTCCGTCTTTTAGAGACTTAAGTAACTTCCTACAGTCTCTAAACTCTCTTTTGGCAAGCTTGACTACATATAAAAACATAGCAATAGTTGGTGACATTAACCTTGACATAGCATGTACTTTATCTTCAAACCAAACCTCGGACTATCTCGATCTCATAGCTTCCCACGGCTTGCTACCTGCTCACTCACTTCCCACTCGAGAAAATGCTTGTCTTGATCACGTCATGCTCAAAACTCACTTGACTGCACTCACCATAGTTTTACACGCCTCTGTCACCGACCATAACCCTGTCATGCTGTGTCTGAATCTTAAACGAGATGTCAATCCACAGTCATACACCATTTTGAAGACTAACTACGAAACTCTCGATAGTGAGATGAAGACTACAAGTTTCCAAGCAATCTATGAACACACCGATGCTAATGAAGCAACTAAAAGTTTAATCACCACTCTCGCTAGACTTATAGATACCCACACATCTATAATCAAGGTTCCAAATAAAAAACGTTTACTTAAACCGTGGATGACCGTTGGTATGCTCCGCTGTATGCGCAATAAAGACGCAATGCACAAAAAACTCAAGCTTTCTCCAAGCAATATTATATTAAATACTACGTATAAAAGGTATAGGAATTACTGCACAAAAATTTTGAAAAAATTAAAAAGAGACTTTGACCGGAGAGAATTAACTGAGGCTTCTAAGGACAATAAAAAGATTTGGAAGGTGATAAAGAGAGTGACTAACACAAACAAGCCTAACATACCAAACACCGAATTATTGACATCTTCCACGTCACCTCAGCTCCCGGTTGACAAAGTAAACGAGTTTTTTGCCAATATCGGCAAGGAACTTGCTGATAACTTTTCACGTCCACTTGATAGTCATAAAATACCGTTAGACACTACCCCTACATCCCCACCTTTACAATCATTCGTCATGTTAGACACCGATGAAGCGGAGGTTGGAGAATTGCTGATGTCACTTAAAACAGATTCTGCTGTAGGCTGGGACAATATTCCTACAAAGTTTTTAAAACGCTATTCTTTGATACTAGTCCCCATACTCACCCATATTTTTAATCTCTGTCTCCAAACTGGCACTTTCCCCTTGTGCTTCAAGAAGGCTATCATTCACCCAATTCATAAAACTGGAAGCAAAAAATTGGTAAATAACTATCGTCCTATTGCAGTGTTACCTTCCATTTCCAAAATACTAGAACGCCTAATTAATAAAAGACTCGTGACTTACATGGAAGATAAAAAGTTTTTTTCTCCCAACCAATTCGGCTTTAGACGCAATAAATCTACCAGTAGCGCTGTTATTGACCTAATTGACTATGTTACCAAAAATCTTGACAGGAAAAAGAAGGTATTGTCAATTTTCTTGGACCTAAAAAAGGCATTCGATACGGTTTCGATTTCTGACTTAATAATAAAGCTTGAAGAACTGGGGATACGTGACCAATCACTTAACATCTTCAAAGACTACCTTCAAGATCGAACACAATGTGTAAAAATACATAATTACCTCAGTGAAGAGCTACCAGTGACATTCGGCGTTCCCCAAGGCAGTGTGATTGGTCCAACCTTATTTCTAATTTACGTTAACCAACTATCTAATCTGAGTTTGGGAGGTGGGAAAATCGTGGCGTTTGCTGATGACACTGTCCTTACCTTCTCTGGTGACACTTGGGATGACACCTTTGATTTCGCACAAAAAGGACTAGATATTGTTCTAAAGTGGCTCAATAGACATATTCTCACAATCAACACCGACAAAACTAAAATTGTTACATACAGCTTAAGAAATTCGAGTCAACCACCAAATTCATACGCTTTGGTAGCGCACTCTTGTATACACCCTGGCACTGTGACATGTACATGTCCCAAACTGGAACGCTGTAGAACCATTAAATATCTCGGTGTGACTCTCGACGATACCCTGAGTTTTGCACCCCATATAGAGTTACTGACAAAAAGAATCAGAAAGCTAATCTATGTCTTTAGTACTCTTCGCCACATCGCAGGACCCCAACTTATTAGGTGTACATATTTTGCTCTGTGTCAGTCTCTCTTAACATACTGTATAAGCGCTTGGGGCGGTGGACCAAAAACTATACTTTTGAAACTAGAACGAGCTCAGAGAGCCGTGCTAAAAACTAGCACCTTTAAGTCCATACTTTTTCCAACTGAGGAACTATATAGGAACTGTAAAGTCCTTACTGTGAGACAATTATTTGTCTTACACATGGTACTATATCAGCACCAAAGAACCTCCTATGAAGTAATCACCACAAGACGCAAAGACAAGGTATGTCAACCCTTCTCCTGTAAATTCTCTTTTACAAGAAGATTTCCTTGTTTCCAAGGTCCTCATCTCTACAATAGCCTTAACAAAGTACTAGATTTCTACTCACTATCTAAAATGTCACTTAAAAAGAAACTAAGTGATTGGCTACTAACACTTAACTACAACAACACAGAAAATTTATTGTTGACTCAATACAGTTCCCGTTAAATTATCCTTTGCTCATACACATGCACACTCACACACACTCACATACACACACACACACACTCACACACATACACACACGCACGCACACACACTCACACGCGCTTTCACACACTACACTACTCTGCTCATACCATATATTACTTTTGCTTTCATTTTATTTTTTTTTCTGAATAGTTTATTTGCCCGTTTACTTTGCAGCATAATGGACTAGTCATATATTTTTTAAAATGGCATTTTTGTAATGAAATACAATTAAGAAACATCCACTAAGGGGTCGGGCCCTGCATCTTTAACACAAGTTGTCTTTACAACTTAGCAAGGGTGCTGGTGTCGCCACTCTATTGTTTAATTTTCTTTAAATTGTGTGTATTAACATGTATTTAATGTAAAATGTTAAACTTGACGCAAATAAATTATTATTATTATGTCCTTTATTAATTACATATCTTATAAATTACATTTTTAAATATTTTTATAAAATAAATTAAAACAAAAACATTTAAAAATATAAAAAATAGAGGCCCACCGGTATCGGGAACAGGGTCCAAGCTACCGGCGGTCAGGGCTCCAGAGAAAGGAACCTCCTAACAATACGAGCCGTGTCCAGCAGTACTGCTTTCTGGATCAGGCCCTTGATCCAGCCGCCTAACGAGAGCCTCCTAAGGTGTTGGTCGAGGCTCGTGGCTATTAAGCCATTGGCCGACACGACTATCGGTACAATGATCGCTGTGTCCACATCCCACATGTCGACAACCTCGCGAGCCAAGTCAAGATACTTGATTTGCTTATCTTTCTCGGCTTTCACGAGGTTCCCGTCATGCGGGACGGTAATATCAACAATCATTGCACGCCTCTCGATTCGGTCCACCACCACAATATCAGGCTTATTGGCTACAATAGTCCTGTCAGTGATGATGGACCGATCCCAGTACAATGTGATACTGCCATTATCGAGAACTGGGTCGGGCACATACCTGTAGTACGGTACCTCCGATGCCACAAGAGTGTATTTCAGAGCAAGTTGCTGATGGATAATCCTGGCTACAAGGTTGTGCCTATGCAAGTACTCTTCGTTAGCTAGACGAGAACAACCAGAGATAATGTGGCGGATCGATTCACCCGGACGGTGACATGCCCGACAGATGTCAACCGTGCCATCCTTCACAATAAATCTCCGGTAGTTATTCGTCATGATAACTTCGTCCATAATTGCACAGACAAAACCTTCGGTTTCCCCAAAGAGGTCACCGAAACGCAGCCAGGCTACGGACGCTGATTGATCTACTTCGGGCCCATGTAGGGCCCGGAAAAAGCGTCCGTGAAGCTCCTTACTCTGCCATACTTCCCTGCGGTCTTTAGTATCAAGCACTACAGGCTTGCGCCAGTTCTCATTCGCCAAGGAGAGCGGGGTGAGTCCCTTGTCCACAGCCACTACATCTCGATGCATACCCACGTCGGTGTTTAGAAAGTATTCCCTGAGATTGCATATCTCGCGGTTGTGGAGGTTTTTGGCATTTAAAAAGCCACGCCCTCCACACTTCCGCGGGATATACAATCTCATGACCGATGATCGTGGGTGATGCATTCGATATGCAGTCAGCAGTGAGCGGACCCGCCTATCCAGGGCGTCAAGTTCCGTTTGAGTCCATTTGAGTATGCCGAAAGAGTACATCAATACCGGCATGACCCAACCGTTGAAGGCGCGCACCTTGTTTCCGCCCGAAAGAAGGCTATTGAATACCTTCTTCAGGCGGCCAAAGAAGCGCTCCCTCAACGATTGCTTCATGTCAGTAGTGCTGATACCTAACGCTTCCGACATACCCAAATACTTATAGGTTTCGTTTGGAGAGAGGGATCTCAGGTTTATGGAACCCGTGAGTTGAACTCCTACGGATTCCACAATCTCTCCTCGCTTTACATGCATGACCGCACATTTGTCCACACCAAACTCCATCCTGATGGCGCTACTAAAAGTTTCAGTTACTTTTAGTAGCTCCATCAGTTGAAGATTGTTGGGGGCAAAGAGCTTCAGGTCATCCATGTAAAGGAGGTGAGATATAACCTGACTACCTCTCTTCAACCGATAGCCCAGCCCTGAATTCTCCAAAAGCATGCTTAGAGGATTCAGGGCTAGACAAAACCAAAGAGGACTCAAACTATCGCCCTGGAATATACCTCGCTCGATCCTTACAGGTTCGCTATTCCTCTGGATATTTCGACATCCTGGATAGCGAAGGACTGTGCTCCATTGTCCCATACACGACATCAAGAAGGTGCGTAGAGTTGTATCTATTTTATACAATTCTAGCACCCTCATGAGCCATGTATGAGGCACCGAGTCATAGGCCTTCTTATTATTATTATTATTATAATAATTAATACTACGTATATAAGTGAATCTCCTTTATTTTGAAAGACCGCCTTTTAAGCAACTGTTTAAAAAATAAAATTATAGTATATACCTATTAATTTTTATTTATAATATACCTACTTCCCCTCAACCCATAACACCCCTGTATAGCCATACAGTGCTGCCTAAATATGCTAATGTTGGTTAACGCATGATAATTTTAAATCGATGGCAATAACAACAGAAAACTAATTTCATTGATATCACAAAGATGGCGCGTGCGTAAACATCGTAGTATACCAAAAAAAAAGGGTTGCCTAAATATGCTGATGTTGGTTAGCACATGACGATTTGTATCAATAACGTAAACAATTATTGTTAAATGGTTATCTTGCACGCTTACTCGTGGAATCGATGTCAATAACTACAGAAAACTAACTTCATTGTGGTCACAGAGATGGCGTGCTGGCTGCACATGTAAAAGTCGTAGTATATCCTCCTGCCCAAAATAAACATTTTGTAAGGACATATTTGATTTTAAGGATGTTGTTTATATTTTCAGACTTCAATAATTTGGCCATACCAACCATTTTTAAACGACTTTCCAAAAAGGAGGAGGTTCAACGTTCGACTTCATGTTTTTTTTTTCACCGATATCTCTGTCAATTGTGGACCGATTTTGACAATTCTTTTTGTGTTTGATAGAGTATGTTCCGGAATTGGGCCCATTATAATTTGGTGAAGATTGATGAAGAACTTCGTAGGTATACAACAGAACTCTTCAATAAATAACGGCAAATCTCTCGGAATTACTGCTATCGCATGTCTGTTTATTGTTTATACCATTTCATAACATAACAGCACGCCAGTACGCTCTAAAGGGGTACGCAGATGTGTACAGTTCGCCTTGGTACACTTTCATTTCACCAGTTATTTTCAAGTTTCATGATATTCCGGTAATCTATTCTGGCATTATAAGTACCTTACTAAAGGTAAGTTGCTTTATAGATACAACGAAAAAGTGAAAAATAAAAAAGCTTTTTTACAAAAAAATACTACCGACTTCCAACTAAAAACACAACAAAGTGAAAAATAACTTTCTGTTTCGAAGTCGGTGTCCATAACGAAAAAAATTGGGACCTACCAAAGACACCGACTTCGAAAAAGAAAGTTATTTTTCACTTTGTAGTGTTTTTAGTTGGAATTCGGTAATATTTTTTTGTAAAAAAGCTTTTTTATTGGAAGTACTGTTTTAGATGTAATGCAAACCTCTAAATGTTTTGTTTGTTGTGTATTATTTTCGTAAGTAAGATTTCTTAACACATATTTGCAAGTAAGTAGTTTAGGTATCTAATCTCTTTTAGATAACTAGTATTTGCTTCAAGAGACGTCCGTTTTATCTGACACTCAGGTAAGTGCCTCTCGTTTTTTGATTGATAGGATTATAGGTAGTATGATGAAAACACTCAAACATATCTTTTTTAAAACTTTCTTGAGGGTAAAGAATATTTCTGTTTCTATTCGAGAAAAGTCAAAGATGGCGTGGTATATTGTCAGTACTTCAAGTATCAAATATTTGAATGACTGCTAAATTTATATTTTCCTTATGGGCTCACCTTCTATTACCAGGAACGAATTGCCGAAAATGTGGGTGTACCAGAGATATAGGTAGAAGTACACCTCTTGAGGATAACTGTACGGCCGTGATATCATTTTATCCTTGACTCCTATAAGAAAGAAGGTTTTTTTGAAATAGCCTCTACAAATGACATTACTTAACCTTTCGTGGGCCACTAATTAGCGAAACCATAGAAAAGTCTCGCGTTAATCCACGTCCTATACACATGAAAGGTGTTACTTTAGTATTTTTGCCACAGAAATTATGCTGTGGTTTTCTTTATCCTATTATTATCCTAATCCGCACTGTATTTGCGTGGGACTAATGCCCACCCACTCTCACAAAGGTATGGTCTCAATCCCAGCACAGGGAATATTATAGGCTGACTATGACTATGAGCAATTCTTGAAGGAGAAGAGATCTATTCCAGTCACTGCATGAAGCAGGGATGTAAGTTGACGATGTACTATTATTAGAACAAGGACTACAACCTAGGGGTTTATAAGTCAAGAGTGATTAGGTTACTCCAAGCGTGCAAGCGCAATGGCAAAAATGGGCAAGCGTGCTCCATCGTCGACCAGATCATCGCTTAACATCAAGTGAGATGGTGGTCAAATGCGAGCTTAGAAATAACAATCACTTCGCCCGCGACTTCCTTCGCGTGATCTGTATTTTTCCAACGAATGACTTATGAGTTACACCCCCTTAAAGGTTGAATTTCCAAATTTTCCTTCTTAGTGCTCCCCTTCATCATAAAAAGAAACCCCGTATAGTAAAATGCTTCAAAAGTCTTTAAATCGTGTCTTTAAGGAGCTGTTTTGAATAACCAATAATGAACACCTTAACTATTTACTTAGGTAAGTATTTATGCCAAAATTCAAATATATAAGCTCAACAAATTTCCACCTTTTCACCTCCTTAGGGGTAGAATTTCCAAAAACCAATAAAAACTTACATTAATTATTTTTATCAACCAAAAGCGTAAATCTTTAATTTTACGTGTCACACTTTAAAGTGTATAAGTTTCACACAAACTTTCAATCCCCTTTTTACCTTCTTTGGGGTGGAATTTCCAAAAACCAATAAATACATGAATTCTTTTTATCAACAAAGAGTATAAATCTAAAGGTTCAGGTGTCCAACTTACAAACTGTAGAAACTTTATTCAAAATTTCTACCCCCTTTTTACTCCCTGGTGTGGCAGATATTCGCTTCCTATTAGCCTATAGCATGGTATTTATTAGTAATAGTCTATGTGATGGATTGGGTGACCTTTGACATCTGCCTTGCGAGATTTGCTATCGTAAACCGATGGCTCCCCGAGGGCGCCACACTGGCAGAATCGAATGTGTGCGTGCGATGCCCTCTTTAACGCCAGTCTAAAAAACTCACCCGCAAACGGCCTGCAAGTTAGGTCCGACGTGCAAAATGTCGTTAAGTGACAACCCTGAATGAGTTTCGGCACTAGCGTCCAAAACAATTCGAAGGCTATCTTTGTCCGGTCTGACAACGGCGTGATGCGGTATATAGTAACGTTCAACAACAATTCAGAGTCCGGAACTTCTGATAAATAACCTTCTGATATATAACCAGTGATGGTTTTGTTATAGCTCTCGTGTAGGGTTGGTGCGTGCTCAAATTTTCATTTAAGTGAAAGCAGTCTACGATGAGCCACTCCGCGAGAATTGCCTAACTCAAAAGGGTTTCGAGAGAAAGGCAAATCGACAAAATATCTACCATCCTTAAATAAAACTGAAGATTTAAAATTAATTTCACAATCTAATTCGTTCGGACATGGAATTTCCTCTAGCTCGAAAAACTTCTGCAAACTTGACTCAATATCAATGTTGGCGAGAGCGGTGAATGAAGACGTAGTAGGTATTGTGTCACAATGACATGAAATATCTCCCATAAGTAGGTATCCAAAGCTAGTCAAAATAGCGGGCGATGAGCGAAAAAATGAATCGACCCTATTTCCCAAATATTTGTACGGAAATAGTTGAACACCAAGAAAAATGTCTATTTCTCCCGGTATATTCCAGGTTAAATCGGCAAGCGGTAAATTATTTAGGTATGACTTACTGTTATTTAATTCAATAAGATTGGCGGAAAGTCTGTCCGTAATGCAATCGACTACCAATGTGTGAATGTAATATTAATTATTAGGAATAATGCGCGATTCTATCGTAAAATAAATAAAACCAAGAATGGGACGTGAGGTCATACCAACAGCTTGTAAAGATGAATCCCGTAATTTAAAACGTAACTAAATTATTTTGAGACCAGTTAACTATCAAACACCTAACCACTAGCTTGTCTTTTCCGTTATAATGCGCAAAGATTTGTCCGGCAGACAACTAAATAGTTGAGCCGGTCGAACGAACGCCTGTGCTAAGCGAGATGGAGCGCTCGGGCTCCGTCGTATTATCATTATTATAGTTAGAAAAGTGCAATGAAGAGTGGTGTTGTTTTTTACAAGTTTTACAATCATTACGCATTTAGTTAATGAGTGGGACAAACTTTTACAATTTACACAGCCACGCATCGATTTAATAAATTCAAAACGAACTTGCGGTGAAACCATATTATTAAATTGTTGACAATGAAACAGCAGATTTTTATTTTTCTCACGTAAGTTTCCGAAACCGGTTCATTACTAGATAAGAAGGCCTTAGAAGTACCTAACGTGTTTTGTTTACGTGAATTTGTTATGATTACTACTTTGCGCGTGGCTCGGCCTGTAAATTATTATTATGTGATCTTTCGAGTACTTTGACAAAATCTTGAATAAAGGAGATAAATTCCTAATAAGAAGGTAATTCTTTCCTCCTGACGCTATTTTCAAATTGCTGTAGTGTTTGTGAATCAAGTTTCCTCAAACCGCAATGCAAATACATAAATAATGAATGGATGTAGAAGTAAATAATTGTCACATGATTTATATGCTATTCCTCTATTTGAATAATGAATGGATGTGGAATTTAATAATAGTAATATGATTTATATGCTATTCCTCTATTTTCTCCTTGTCTCCCTATTGCGATCGTTATGTACGACATACAGACCTCTTCCTATGCATTTTTCGTCCCTTTGTGGATAAATTTTGTTGTGAAACGTTATTATTCTCTTTACGGTTTTCTTTTATTCCAGCAATAGAAAGTGATCAGGAATTCATCAAATAATTTTTTGCCAGTTGTCAGATATTTTGACACAGTGTAGTGTTCTGCTGTGCAGATCCACATCCTTTAGTCCATTTACGTTTTATAATTCTATACAAACCACACCTTCCATCTTTTGAAATTGTATCAACTCATGTGATTCACTTTTATGTATTCTTTGATACTGTTAGCACCTGAAAATCATACGTTTAGTTATCTCTGATTGTTTTATAATTCCTCAACTTAATTTATGTTGTTAATTTATAAAATCTTAGAACATTTTACACTCTGACATTTTCATGTGATCTGACGTCTGTCTGTCTATTTTATTTTCTTAAGCCATAGACATAACGTACCATGGACTAGACCTGGTATGGTATGGCGTATAAAGCTACAGCCCGGCCTCCACACCCCTTGCTACCTGCTTAACTATCTGTGTTACTGCCTACTTGCCCGTTAGACTGACTACTAGTTCAGCAGCCTTGACCATCTATCTGTGTGCCTGCCTATCCGTCCTGCTGCCTACTCTACTGCTTACCTTTCCGATTGCCTGCTTGTCCGTCGTGGTGACTGCTCACCTGCCTACCTCGGGCATACCATGTCTTCCTGATGTCTGCCTAGCTGTCGACCACAAGCAACCAACGACGTGTGAAGCCAACCCTTAGAATTTCTATTCTGAATACCCTTTTTCTAAGTTAAATTTTTGAATTACTCTTTTATTTTAATAACGTGGCTTACGTTAAGCTCGTCTGAGCTATTACAATAGGTAAACGCTTTTAACTAGTGACAATGACTAAGCAGTATTTATATCATAATAATTTTGACACTTTTGTTTTCTCCAGGATTTAAAAAAAAAACTTTATTTATGGTCCAAGACCCAAACGCACTAGTCGTTATTGCGTTCTTTCTGCACAAATTGTGTTGGATTGAGAGATAAGCCTTGCAAACCCCCAGAGAACCAGTATGCAATCAGTTGGAATTGCGACGTTCTTGGTTGCAGATCTTAGTGAGGAGAGGGGTCAATAAATGTTTACTTGTATAAGAAGTTATATCTATCTGTATCTACTGTATGTTAAGCTGTTTTTTATTTCAGTTGCTTTATTCCTGAAGCTTTTCTCAGGGTTTACTACAATGTTCATAGCTTTTTTACGAGTTTTTTTGCCTTCATTTTCAAATTAGCATGACTTCTAAAGAATGAAATTTGTGTTATGGTTACCATTTGTTTTATTAATCAGAAGAAAAAGAATTCCTGGAAGGACTTGGGAGAGGCCTTTGCAAAGCACCGTACAGTAAAAATGTGAAGTCAATGAAATGCTTTCGGGTATGATTTGCAGAATTAATAAAGCAGTTTTAGGTAAGTCAAAAATCTTTAATAAAAATTACATCTTAAGGCACTGAATATTGCCATAACCCTTTACAATTAACATTTTTATGATTAATTAGATTAGCTAAAGTACACACATCTTTCATGGGGTACTGTGTTAAAATCTACATATAACAAAATACCTTGAGAGATTTTAAAACTAAATGAAAGAAAATTTAAAACAATACTTAAAAGCAGACTTTGTAAACAAGCATATTACAAATAAGATGATTATATTCAATATAACAATGCTTGGAAACATGCTGGTCCTGCTCTATAGGGCAATCTTTAGTGTAGACAAAATCAAACTGGTTAATTTGTGTTATATTCATAATTTATAGTACTGCTTTATTTTTGTCTTCCCTTTTTGTTTAAAAAATTACTCGCACACTGTTCCGTTATTGTTAAATTAGGTAATTTACCTATGTTCGCAATATTTGTAAGTATGTGAGAGCCATTTTCCTATTTTAATTTACCTGTTAGTGTTTGTAATACTTTATACCTATATGTAGTATAGTAGTGCTAGGTGCATTGTCCTCACGTATATGAATTTATTAATGTATACAATTATGTAAAAATTGTAAAATACTTATTTTTAAAAAAGAGTAAGTATGGAGTTTCTTATGCGTTATTCTTCATAACAAGCTATTACAAATGCACGGGAGAATAAATTTTTATGACTTGTAAATTTTTATTGTTGACGGCCAAAAGTGCCACTTAATGGCCTAGTTGAAATAAATATATTTGACTTTGATTTCAATAATATAAATAAATAATAACTAACATGATAATTATAATTATACGTTTAATATCTATTTACTGTATATTTACGGTGGAAAATATTATCAGCACCGTCTACAGAGAAAGGTTCTCATACTTATTTACTAGGCCTGGACAAGTATTTATTGTCCTCACCATTAAAACATATTAAATCGTAAGATAGGCACCAGAATTCAATTTAGAGATCAACACAATTTTGCCCAACTCTATGAACCTTTACATTATTACTTTTGTCTCTGGATTCATCGCTAATAACGCCCGAATACGTAAAACAATTTTCTAAACTATGGACCAAGAGATTGCAGTGTCCTTTGGTGCCAGTACGAGAGAAGAAAATGTTTGACTAGTAAGGAGGGCTCACAGAAACTTGTCTTCCTATTGCGATCGTTATATACGACATACAGATCTCTTCCTATGCATTTTCTTTTGTTTGTGGATAAATTTTATAGTGAAACGTTATTATTCTCTTTACTGTTTATTTTATTTCAGCAAAAGAATGTGAATAGATCACGAATTCATCAAATGGATTTTTGGCAGTTGTCAGATATTTTGACATGGGTAAACTCTTTCAACTAGTGACAATGATTTAGCAGTATTTATATTATGATAATTTTGACGCTTATGTTTTCTCCAGGGGGGTGACCATAAGTTTTTAGAGTAAGGTTATTTTGATATCGCGTAAGTGACAGATGTATACAAGTCAAATAAATCTGTCCCTTACACACACTCAAAATAACTTTACTCTAAGAGCTTATGGTCACCGCCCAGGATTTATAAGAAAACCTTTATGTATGGTCCAAGATCCCAGACGCACCAGTCGTTATTGCGTTCACGGCACCATAATTTAATTAAGAGATCAAAACTATTTTTCCCAACTCTATGAACCTTCACATTATTACTTTTGTCTCTGGATCCATCGCATGTAACGCCCGAATATGTGTTTTTTTTCTAAACTATGGACCAAGAGATTACAGTGTCTTTTGGTGAAGAGAAGAAAATGTTAGACTAGTAAGGACAGCCCACAGAAAATAATATGTGTATGCTGGTAGTGAACTGATTGATGATTATTTTTTAGTTTTAGAAACTTGTAGTAATAATTTAAAGTCAAATGCTTTTCTTCTGTCATATTCCGGCTCGAAGGACCATCCAGTCATCACCAGATGTAAGTATTTTAAGTGTCACCTCTCATAGAGGCTATTTCTCAAGCATCTCAAATGGAACCGCGGTTCATCAAAATAGGTAAAAACAGGTAACCAAGTGCAGTAAAAGTACAAAGTTTAAAGTTCTAACACAGTAATTCAGTTTTTTTTGTTCAGTTCTTCTAATAGTTTCTCCTGGGATGCTGGTTTGCGAGCATAGACAACCAGCAAACGGTGGCGGTAATGAACAGCTTTTTCATAATTATCGTTGTATTTGGTCATTATTTGCAATTCTTTTAGTATGTCCAGGTAGTCTACCATGAAGTCATCGTACTTCTCTTTAGGGATTTTGAAAGGTATCACCGCTAAGCAGGCGTCTGTAAAACAAAGAGATTTCCTTAGTTTCCTATGTTGTAGGTATATTACGTCAATAGGTTATCCTGCTCTAAAGATGAGGATGATGATAACGGTTCCAATGTATTGTAGTTTTGTATGAGATATTGTTTCTTACCAGGGATAATAAAACTATTGAATATGGTTTACGGGTTGTAGTGTCCTTTAGAGAACAATACTTGAACTGCGAGCTACTATGATTTAGTTTGGATGGTATTTAAAAGTACTTCAATTTATTCCCATTTCATTTACCTAATTTTGCCTGTGTTCCACCAAATATACTGAATGTGCACCAAAATATGTTCATTAAAATACGTCATAACGAGCATCTATTTAACAACTGTTGCAAATTTGTAAAAATAGTAATACACCTAATTTTAAAAACAAGCATTTATTTTTTTAGTTTTACTTCAGATAATGCACTGCAAAATGTATAGTACTTTGGCAACATAGTCGACGGAGCCCCGCTGCGCGGGGCTCCTATTTCCGTCCGCTCGCTTTGCTCGCTCACTTCAGCTCACGTCATCTCGTTCGAACCTAACCTGTCCGTGTCGGGGTGCCCTAAGCTCCCGAGCAGGAATATTTGGTGCACGATCAGTATTTTTCGGGGAAGAATAAAATAGTTATTGTTACAATAGAATATTTGCAGCGCACTACAATAAAAAAGTGTTACATCTTGGTGTTAATTTGGAATTTGTTTGATGTAACATATTTTGTTGGCCGAGTAGTTTAATTATAGTAAAACAATTAAACGGGTTTAAGATCAATATTTTAGAAATGCATACATAGATGTACCTTTAGATTTTTGGTGAACACAAAAATATTATCCATTTAGTTTGTTGATGATGATACAAATATATAAATGAAAATACATAGATATAAAAAGATAGCAATCTACTCACTTCGCAAGAAATGTAAGTCTTCATAAACAAATACAGAGTCTTTACATTGCACATCGTAGTCAACGAAACCAATTTCATCTAACATTTTCGTTACTTCTTTTTCCGGGTCCTGAAAAATCAGAATCGATTAATTAGACAGTACGTATGTGCAAAATTTACTTTTTGGGCAAACATTTCTATCAACGATCCTATCAACAGGAAAACCTCAAAAAAAGTAGCTTATTCTTTGGGCTTCGCTACCGTGACCTCTCTCACAGGACGCCATAACGACGATGTATCAACATAATACTCAGTGATAGCGAAAACAATTTTTCGGGTCGAAAGCTGCATTCTGTCAGAGAATTATTTTTATTTATTAGTACAGCTCAACTGGTCAACCATCGAATCCGACGTGGAGTGGCGACAGCGAACCGGAAGATGTTGCTTTGGAAGGTCTAGTTAAGCTTACGGGAATCCACTGGATGCGAGAGGCACGGGACCGGTTAATGTGGCTACACTTGGGAGAAGCCTGAAATTAAATGAGCATGAGGTGTCACCTCATCACGATTACCTCGCAGTCGTGATAAGGTGACACGTATCTGTCAACTTCCTGCAGCCACTCGCTCCACTTGTTGTTGCGAGCCAGGATACGATACACGTCGAATACCGGAGCACCCGCCAGGAATATCATGAGACAAGTCCCGTCTTCATTCAGAAGGTTGTAGATGTTGTTGAATGCTCGTCTGAAAATATCAAAAAGTTTCATTTTACTACATTTTCAACCGACTTCATATCCTGACTCATCAAATAAGGCAGTGTTGACTGAAAAGGTAGTTACATAGGTATTATAGAATCACAAAAGACATTGCGGCCGTAGATGATGCCAGGACAAACTAGACAAAATAAACGACCAGTGGTCCACATTAGCCCTTCATCGAAAAGTCAAAAAACCATGGGGAGCAGTTAAAATTGTTATGATTAAATTACTTGGTTCCTCAATCCAGACGCGTGCATAAACTGGCTTAGCCTAAATCTCAGAAAGTGCTATCTCTGGGTTACTCATTTATATTTAGGCATTTAGTTAAAAAAATCCTTTAATGTCTTTACTGAGAAATCTGCAAAACATAAATTTATATGAAGTAATACATTAATAGGACTTTAATATATTTTGCTTAGATACCTCTGTGAATTAGTTAAAAAGAAATAATGTCACAAAAATAAATTGTGAAAAATTAAATGAGAATGTCTGAACTGAGAGCCCAATATTTTCGGCTTTATAGACTAGGCCCAACCTCATATATTAAGTCAAATTAAAATACGTTTTTAAACTATTTTTTCATTAAAATGTAACATGTCGTCCGTTCTTCTAAATGCAATACTTTAAGAGGAAATTGATTTTTAATTTTTTATAGGAGAAAGTTTTGTAGGGTACATATGATTTTGTTATTTTTTGGGCTGATCAGTATGTATCCTCACACAAGCTATTTTTTAAGCTATTAAAGTAAATATTTATCGCTTAAACTTACGGAAGCGACTGTGTTTTTTGTGATGCAATATTTTGAAGGGAAGACAGTGTAATTGTCAGGAAAAGCCATTATTCCATGTGTCCTTTTCGGGCGAGGATAAAACAAATTAACGTCTTTCTTGGTTAATGTACGGTTACAAAGTAACTAATCGCACTATGTAATGGAGAATAACGTAAACATTACACTAGGCACGTACTTTGATCTACACGAACAATAAGTAACTATAACGACCAATCTCGCCTTCTTTCTTTCTCGATCTCCTTGTGATCTTCACTTGTTCGATCCAAAAACTAGTGCTTAGTGTTATGTCAAGTTTACATCTGTCAGAGTAATTCGAAACCAAATCTTTCTTCAGAAGAAAATCTATAAAAGTGCTGAAAAATAAATAGTGCAGTAAATATTATTATTATCAGTGTTTCTGTTTTGTGATATCGAAGTAAGTATATAGGTACCCAGATCACTTTAATATTGCTTGTTTCATTTGAAGAATAACATGTTATGCATTTTTCCTATGGTAATGTTGTTGCTGATTCATCGTCATCGATAATTGCTGATTACTGGGTTTTAATTGAAGCATATTTTATTATATATTTAACACTACACTGCATTACCAGATATGTACTTGAGAACTGGTACGTATCTTGCATTCAGTGCGAGGGCAAAAGAGAAAAATTACCGAGCTGGTGCGGGCGATATGTCTTAGGAACTAAAAGGCATATAAAAGAGACAAATATATTTTTGGGATTGTCTCGTCAATTATAACTAGATTTATGTCAAAACTTATACCAGGTCAGTCAGACCTGGCTTCGATAGAACGTCATTTTTTCTTTTAAGTGCAGGTAGAGTCTGTCAAGCGAGTCGTGTCCACAACCCTTTTACTGATTTCTTATAATGGCAATACTATGATCTGTCAAACAGATTGTCACAAATTCTGTTATAACCTCGTAATAATCCGGTTTTTGTTGAGTTTTTTAATGTTATAATGCCGAAACCTATTAAAAGTAGTGTCAGGAGCTTGTTGTTTACAATGATTAATAAATATAATCATGTACAGAGTGAATCTGACGACGTGTTATCGCAAAAACGACGACTTTTGGATGAAATCGTTTCAACATCAGGTAGGTTGGCAACAACATATTGATACTTTCAGCCAATGATGTTCTAGTAAACAGATATGTTATAAGCGCACGCATTGTGAAGACTCGAATAAGTCATAATTGTGACTTCTGCCTTTAGTCTATGTCACGCATGGCGACGAGTCCTAAGCGGCTTCGTAGAACCAACAACAAAATTTAAAAAATGCCGTCGTGTGTTTTTAGAAAGTGTACCAATTATGATGCCAAAGTTAATAAAACACAAGGGATCTCTCATGCGAAACACCTTAATTTAATGATATATTTCTATTTTTTTCCTAATATTCTGAAATTTTGCGGTAAGAAAAAAGAAAGAGATGGTAAATACATTTTTTGCCGTGAGGGCGACAAGGACGCGTGCACTCCAGACATAGATTAAAAGAACAGATGCGAATATCTTAGGCATTAAAGTCATAGTTACCCCACAGTTCTGTTTTCCTTTTTTCTAGCCTTGTATAACTTTTTTTTTTTATAATCTATAGGCTGTCTATATATAATTTCAAGTCAGAATCGTTAATATTGTTTACTGTTCGCCAATAGCGAGTCTAACTATTTATTGTTTTTTCTTCGTTAAGGTTTCCAACTAATGAGGTCAGGTACAGACTCAGTAAAACAAATTATAGGTTACATTTCTGGTTGGATTGCACGAAAATTAACAAAAGTTATTAGGTGTGAAATCTGTGTTGATACTTTATATTCTAATGAAAAATTGTGGTTCCACAAATAAGTCACAATCAGGGACATGGGAGGTTTATGCTATGCATCAGAAAACATGTTTACAGTGTGCTTAAAATCAGTGATGGTTATAAAATCTCATTTATATGAAAACGGTACCGGTGAGAGACCAAAATGTAATATTTTGAAAACTTTTTTAAATACCAATATATTTGAACCACTTTTTGAACATACGAAACAACAGTCACCTGCTTTTAATCATCGTATACATTTAATTAAAACCGTAATAGATACACAACAGTTCGCGTCCATTCCGCTCATAAATATAATTCGAAATAAAGAAACTCTCTAAGAGACAGAAAAGAAACAAATTGAATCTTTTCGAAGGTGTATGTCGCATCAAGGCTGGCCGATAGATGCAAACCATCGGGAAGTCAGGATGTATTCCCTTAGGTTAAGACATCGTGTATGGGCAGGTCGGTGGGTACAGTCGTGCAAATGAAATAACATAAATTATTCGATACACTGGGTTTATTTAAATAGTTTACAGTTACAATCTTGCTCACTAATATTACTGATCGATACCGATTCTACAACGTCTTCGCTCTAGGGCGGTCAGTACTCAACTCTTATATACTGTGTCCCCACCACACAGGTCGTTAGAGGAAGCGCGCCACAGCGTAGTTGTTCTTGATTTGCCGACAGGTGGCGTGCTCGTGATTTGTTTTGACGTCCGTACTATTGACTAAACCCGACACGGCCATCCTGCGATACAGGCGTCCTCGTCTGTTCCTCATTGTCAGGTTTTAACAGTGTATCGAATCATGTGGAAATCCTCAATGGATGTCCTCAGCCCTTGGGGAAAGCTGAGGGGTCTGTCAGACTCTTACTGACTAAAACCACATGGTGTTCTCTAGGCCGTAATTCCTATTGAGAGGCGAGCGTGGAACACAGCACGTCGCCTTCTCTGGCCTCTCTCAGGTGACAGACTCCCCAAATCTATCACCCGCAGGCATTATCTTCTTGTCCTTGCTCCATGCCATCTCATGTCGTGTTGCGCTACACGTTCTTAGTCCACTCCGTTCTACCAGTCTCCCATCATACAAGGGAAGTTTTCTGAAACACACAAAATCTCCACACAGTATTCGCTCGTCCAATCCTGACTCATACTCTAGGTGAGTGAGGAAACATTTTGCATAGTTACATATCGAAAGGATCACTGGTCTAGGTATTTCTTTACAACAGAAAACCCCTTCAGTTACAATCAAGCTGGTCTAAATCGTCACCCACTAATGCAGGTGAGATTCCTGCAGCACCTCTGAAGGATCACTGGTCTAGGTATTTCTTTACAACAGAAAACCCCTACAGTTACAATCAAGCTGGTCTGAATCGTCACCCACTAAAGCAGGTGAGACTCCTACAGCGTAGTTACAGTCAAGCTGGTCTGAATCGTCACCCACTAAAGCAGGTGAGACTCCTACAGCGCAGTCACAGTCAAGCTGGTCTGAATCGTCACCCACTAAAGCAGGTGAGACTCCTACAGCGCAGTCACAGTCAAGCTGGTCTGAATCGTCACTCACTAAAGCAGGTGAGACTCCTACAGCGCAGTCACAGTCAAGCTGGTCTGAATCGTCACCCACTAAAGCAGGTGAGACTCCTACAGCACAGTCACAGTCAAGCTGGTCTGAATCGTCACCCACTAAAGCAGGTGAGACTCCTACAGCACAGTTACAGTCAAGCTGGTCTGAATCGTCACCCACTAAAGCAGGTGAGACTCCTACAGCACAGTTACAGTCAAGCTGGTCTGAATCGTCACCCACTAAAGCAGGTGAGACTCCTACAGCGCAGTTACAGTCAAGCTGGTCTGAATCGTCACCCACTAAAGCAGGTGAGACTCCTACAGCGCATCACAGATCAACACCCACAACAGCAGGAGTGATCTTGACATCCCATTTACAAAAATTATCATCTTCCACAAAAGTAGAAAAGACCACATACTAATTGATCATTCCAAAGATTCTATTATAGCTTCGGAATTATTTACACTTAAGGTGCGAGAGTTTATGGAAAATGTTTCCTCTGACTCCAAGGGCGTATTATTAATTACAGGTACAAAAGACATACCGAACTCATCATCTGTCGTCACGGTCCATTCATCATCATCATCACCATCATTTTCGCAAATTTCCAAATAACCTTCTTGCCCTTTAGGTACTTACTTAAATTTTACTACCCTTAAATTTTTATTAGCAATTTTATAAATTCTGTTAATCAAAATTAGAATACCAAAATTATTTAAATTTTCGTAATGAGGGCTTGACGATTCGAACGTCATCAACATTAACATGGTGACCTCACCTCTGGCGTGACTATGTGAGTTTACCTTCTTTCAACGTCATAACTCAAAATGAACCTTCTGCAAGGTCTCTAACATAAACATGAACATTCACACCAGACATAGTGTCACACAGACTTACAGGTGCCATACAGGCCTTCAGTTGACACACAGGCTCACAGTTGCCACACAGGTCAACAGCTGCCGCACAACGCTCGGCTACTCCTGACCAAAATAGATCATTGGGTTCGTGAAAATAGGGAAATTTTAGAACTCTACTCTTTAACTGAATCATTACCCTGGGCCATGTACCACAAATCGATCCAAACCAACTTTAAAAATTCTGCTGCTGCAAAAACTGTCAAGCTTAAAGAAACCTTCGAGTAAAATCTTCAACGCCACGGCCCTCTAGCCGACCAGCAATTGTATTGCTCTCACAACGGTCTCTAGACCCCGACCTCCACCAGAATCCACTGGTACGGTCAATCATAATATATTCGATAGACTGAATTACTAGACACTTTAAGCTTGCTCATCATCATCAAAATTCCTTAAACATCAACATCGACTGGTACATGACCCGTTGGCATCTTCCCTTACCTACCGCGTGCATACTTGTAGGTCCTAAGCATTCCTATTTAAAGCTTTCATTGTATAACTATCACTGTCCTGTCATAATAACCTATCGCGGACTTAATAAAGGGCCCATTTAGTTTTCACACTAGAGTTGCCCACACAACACTATTGATTAGAAAAAGATCCGACGATCAACAACTAAATAAAGTAATTTTAACATTTCCGTTAATCTTTACCATAATTCAAAGGCAATGCATACTCAACGACACCTCTTCGTAGACCCATCGCTACATGTTACTCATGAGGGGCGGTCCAGAATTTGTCGCATGAGTAGACATGTTAATCAGATTTGGTTTCACTACCACTGTTATCAACTATGATGTCTAATACTCAAGGAACTTGGTGATCGAGGATCCTTCCCAAAAGATTCGCACTTTTTACTCAAAGATTTACATACCGACTGCTAACAAAAGGGAAACAACTAACCCTGATAATATTAAGGAGCTTCACGAATTAATTCGGATCAAAATCTTTAAAATTAAATATCAACAGTAACCATTTACTATCGCTCACTACCTCAGTTTTTATGTAAGGAAAACGATCGCGAGATCTACTGCTATCCTAATGTTACTTTGAAAGTAAGCAAGTGAATTCAGATCTGAAGACGGTGGTCGTAAATCGTGACGCAACATAAGATTTGTTCTGAATACACGTAAATGACCAGTACCGTTACTAACTCGATACAATTGCGATGGCCCTACGTCGTTACTAACTGGCTTTGTTACTGAAAATCTCATTCTTATGGGATATCTCATCCTAAAGTTCGTATTGAACCAAAACTTGAAACTATACTGCCAATAGGAAACTCATTACCTAACTAATTGCTTTTTACAAGTGTGTCTTAATTACCTAGTGATAGTGCTAGATATAACCACTACCAATTCGGTGATCAAACATGAACACTTAAAACTCGAAATAGCATCTCTTCAGAAGAGAACTTTCCACCTCACTATCGAAATAACATGGAAGCGACTCACCGAGTATTCCATTTCAAACTTGCGCGCTCCCAACCTCAAACTGCTAGTCTGCCGATCCTCCTAACCTCTCAGATGTTGACAGGTCAGCCTTCGCATACAGCATCTGAACTGCTAGCAGCAGCAGAGGCTCCACTGCGATACAATATGGTATCTGAAACATGAAAAACACTACGAGAGTACTTGTTTACACGGTTATCTTAACCATACACAGCTTTGATGGAAATTAACCGGTGTAGTAACCTAAACCGGCACGGCAAAATGGGTTATTATGAACACTGAATGTGAATGCAGAGACCTTCAGTGTCTGACTACAATGTCCCAAGTGCCCAGGTAGGTATTCTTACTTCCAAACAATGATAGTCAGCCAAGGCCAGTCAAGGGCTACCGCCAGTGATAGTAGAATAATAACCCTTCAACAACACCTAACTTGACCATCGATAACTAACATGAAATTATAACCTAACACGGGCCACCCCGACGATCCATTGACCGCCACAAAACCAGAATTTTGAATAATTGAACACTCTTGGCCATAGTCAATAACAAAATGAAAACGACTCACCAGATTGGCTTAAAGATCCATGTGTATGGATCTTTCCACACGTCCTCACGCTCCTCCTTGACCTGTCCAGCTCCTTGGTTGTTGCTAGCTTCCTTGCTGCTCCGCTCTAGACTGTTTTTTTTTATTCTAGACTGAGGGTAGTCGCAGAAACGAACCACAACTGTTTTTTTTTTTTTCTCAACTGACACCGCATTTTTTTTGCAAGAATGTAACCGCCATTTTCACTAGCATTGTTTTTACGTGTGATCTCATCAGCACGACCGAATCCCACTTCTGATGTCGCATCAAGGCTGGCCGATAGATGCAAACCATCGGGAAGTCAGGATGTATTCCCTTAGGTTAAGACATCGTGTATGGGCAGGTCGGTGGGTACAGTCGTGCAAATGAAATAACATAAATTATTCGATACACTGGGTTTATTTAAATAGTTTACAGTTACAATCTTGCTCACTAATATTACTGATCGATACCGATTCTACAACGTCTTCGCTCTAGGGCGGTCAGTACTCAACTCTTATATACTGTGTCCCCACCACACAGGTCGTTAGAGGAAGCGCGCCACAGCGTAGTTGTTCTTGATTTGCCGACAGGTGGCGTGCTCGTGATTTGTTTTGACGTCCGTACTATTGACTAAACCCGACATGTATAATTGTTTTTAATACAAGATAAATATTTTTCCTTTTATATCGTGTTTTATTTCTCACCTACCTACCTTTAGTACTATTTATTAGGTTATGCTAATGTTTGTATAGAAAACAGGCGGTTTGTACCTTCTGTCTCGTTAAAATGTTAGTCTTTGATGCCAACGTGCATTTGTTTACATTCACGCGCAAGTGACAAACAATAGCTGTCTCTTTTTTTCTTGTTGGTTTTGATATGCCATCCCTTTTGCATCATTTTGACATGTAGTGAAATGTCAGATGAATGAAAAGTTTGTATGTGTGCTGCCGCTGCTGCGCGGAACACTTTTTTCAATTGTTTTGTGAGTGTATAACATATCTGTTTATTAGAATATCATTGCTTTCAGCACAATAAACTTATCTGACTTTTTTTATTTTACTGTGATGTGATCACGATTTCCATTTTGGTTTAGATCCAGACGTCGTGTTCATGACCGTGAAACTTACTGAGGCATCTGTATGTGAAAACTACTATAAAGATTGTTGTCAGTGTTGACACCTGAAAGATTTTTGAATTTGCCGCCTTTTTCATGGGACTAGACTCGCTTGACAGACTCTAATAGGGCTACTAGAACTCGTATCAGAAATCCGGTACTGCGCTGAAAGTTGGGTTTATTTGCAACAGTGATGTGTGTGTGTGTGTGATGTGTGAGAAGTTGTGTTTAAATAACGTAGAAATATACTTCTATTCGTTCTATCTATATCGGGTTTTGACGAGGCGCGTAAGAAGCATATCGATATTATACAGTTTGTATGGTCAAACTAAAACTTCTGTTTTCTTTTCTCTTCCCATACAAATCGTGTTAGCTGACTAGTTAAGTTTCCAAAAGAAAAATGCCCGAATTTTTATATTTTACCTGTCAGTACGTGTCCAAGTGACATCCCAATAATATATATTATATTATTTCTATCTACATCTTCACACCAAAACTATTGCAGCTAGGCAGAGAGAACCGAGTGCCACAAGACACGGTCATTCCTTATAGTGCTAACACACATCAGAATTTGGTACGGCCGGACTAACTCCGCCCACAAATCCTAGTGTTGTCATATTTAGAACATTATTTTCCATTTTTATTTATGACTAAGTTGAATGTATAAATATCGGGCGAGAATAACCAAAATCAGATTCATCAGATCAAATAAAGTAGATCTCCCATAAATCGGAGACTTTTTCAACTCTGGTCGTAGTTGGTACGGCCCAACCAGTCGACAACCCTACACACGTCCGGATTTGGTACGGATCAGACCGTATTCGATGTGAAAACACCGGGGAGAGGTTCAAGTGTCGACATAATCTGGTAACGCATGCAAAAAAACTTAATGCAAAAAATGAAAAGAGCCGACTGTCGGAAGAAACATATTCGCGAGCTGGCTGACCAAAACCAGATGTACAGCATGATTTTCTTCTTGTTTACGTCTTTTTGGTTCGCTTTTTATGCAGTCGGGTTTTATAACAATGATGATAGTGATGTTGATCTATAAGGATGAAAAATAAATTACTGTGTAAATTATTCCTTAAAAGGAATTGGTCTTTATTTTTAACATAGACCAATGGTGATTATTACTATTTAAGCAATTGGTCGAGATTTTTTCGACAAAATGTAAACTAGGTATACTTTTGACATTGTAAATTTTCATATTTTTACTAGTTTACAGAAAGCGAAACTATAAAAAAGGAGTAGAAAACCGCAAGTAGATAGGCAAACACAAAATGAACTATTCAAAAAATATGCTAGAGAGTTACAATAATCTAATGTAAAATATAATGAGCCCATCGTCACACTTATGGCCGAAGAACTAGGTACCAAAATGACATTAATAGCTTTGTATATGTCATTTAAAAAAAACAAAAATTCAGCAGCTTATAATGTGGAAGAAAAATAAGATCAAACACCAGACGATGTATCGGCAGATGGTACTTCTACTATTTCAGAGGATAGTCACGCGCAAGTTGCAGCTCAGTAACTTCAACCGCAACTATTACTGATTCTAACCCTGAAAACATTCAATCAAGTGGTCAAGTAAAATATTTTCATTTGACATAGATGTATATGATCTAAAAAAAAATGTACCTTTAATTGCATACAAGAAAAGAAAATACGGTTCATTTTGAACATATAAAACTTTACCAAAGTATAAATGGTCTGACATGATTAAAACGAAAATATGACAAAATTGAAAATTGCATTGTACGTGGGTTTTAAAAAAAGTAAAATTAAGCATGACTTTATCAAATTAAAAGCTCATTGCGGTCAGAGTTTTGTGAAAATTGAAATGTCAACTTAAAAAAAAGCTGATAAAATACAGACATTGTTGTGTAGCATACATAACATAAAAAAATCTATCAAACATAAAGTAATCAAAAATCAGAATCTTAATTCAATCTTGCCGTACACAAGACATCAAATAGCTAATCACTTAAAATTCAAACTAGCTATTTTGGTTCGCCATGAAATGGCTTCAAAACTGATTACTACTGAAAACCGTGAGAATATTGAACCGCCAGTGTTGCCATCCATTTCCGCTTTACAACAAATTAAATCAGAAGCTAAAATTGGAGAGTTGTTTGATGCTAATCCTTTAACATCACTAATAATT
Source organism: Orthosia gracilis (assembly GCA_947562075.1). Taxonomy (NCBI): domain Eukaryota; kingdom Metazoa; phylum Arthropoda; class Insecta; order Lepidoptera; family Noctuidae; genus Orthosia; species Orthosia gracilis. Next base: position 36,516,248 of record OX387266.1, read on the forward strand.
ATGTCCGAAACTTCAGATTATGTAAATACTATCCATGGAATTCTTGTTCATCCACATTTTCATATTTATTATTGGACAGATAAAGAAGTTGAATACTATAATATGTATTAAAATAAATTTGGCAAAGTTACCATTACAATTGATGCAACGGGCTCTTTTTGCGAAACGATACGCCTACCTGATGGCACCCGATTCACTAAACCACTATTTTTGTACGCTGGACAATGCATGCATTTTGTATGCTAATGAAAAATTAAAATCTGTCCCTGTTCTCCAAATGGTAACAGATTCTCATAGTACAACATCAATCTTAAATTGGTTAAAAAAATGGGTAAAAGGTGTAATTAACGTGCCCCACGAGGCAATCACTTACGATTCCTCAGCTTTGCTATCCGCTATCACTCAGGCTTTTACAACGCATAATAGTACAAAAGACTATATTTACCACCTATTTGCTGTTTTGTAGGGAAAAACAGGCACTTTGCCTGCTACTTTCATTAGAATTGACAGTAGCTACTTCAAAAAAATACTACATAATTTACCGTTTTTCAAAGATGGCATAGAAAATCGTATAAAATATTTTTTATATGCTGTATATTGATGATTAAGAAAAGCGAAGAGTACGATGTAGCAAAACAGATAATTGAAGATATTGTTAACATATGTTTAGGACAATACAACGATAGTGATATATCTGCAAAAACTAAGACTATTGAAGCTAAAACACGCCTTTTTTCATTTACCGATGTGATTGATACAACTACTAAAGCAACAGATGATATTAAAGAAGACATTTTTGAAGAAGAAAATGTGAAAGATGACTTGAACATAATCGAAAGCATTGAATTTATGACGTGGTTTGACCACTTAGTTGAATCTAATAAAAAAGCATAATAGAGAGAAACGCAACGTTCATATTATTATCCGCCCTTTTTATCTACACTGAAGAGGTTATTATATAAACTGCCGCTACGGTCAAATTTATTGTGTCCATTTTCGATTCACTAAATAAAGCTTCATCCTCATCAGCGGTAGAAAGTTACTTTAAAACTTTAAAGAATCTTATATTTAAAACAAAGATTTCAAGACACAAAATTGATCAATTTATGAAAATTCATTTGGATAATTTAGATGGAGAGTTAAAAATTGCTCTAAGCGATTTCGGCCAAGACATAACCAACAAAAGAACACCGCAGACGAAAATTGCCAGAAAGAGAAAAAATAATGAACATTTTCAGATCAAAACAGCGAAAAATCTTAAAAGAGACTCGATATTTTCTGACGAACCTTCGTTTAGCGAGAATTGTAAAGGAAAAAATGTTGAAGTAGCCGACACAATAGCAGAAAAAAATTATGTAAAATTTATTAAAAATGGTAACTTATGCACTTCTGTCCGTTACGGTGAAAATGAAATGAAATTAATGAACACGTGTAGCCTAGACTCCGTACTGTACCTTATGTCTTCAGGATACAATACAAATCAAGGTATCAAAAAGAGTATCGATATTTTCAAAAATATTTCGATTGCAAAATACATTCAACGTTTATCTTATAGCCATTCAGCACATCAAGATCTTTATGAAATAAGGTCTCAAATAGCACTTGAATATTTAAAAAAAGTGCAAGAAGGTAAAGTTATATTTGAAAATATATTATTAAATTATATTTACAGTGCAGTTTTTACAAAACAATGTTTTAACAAATTGTGTGCGTCAAACAAGATCTGCCAAGATATGGCTTTTTTGCCGATTAATATAGATATGATTAGAATTTTTGGGTTTTCCAGCCTTGAAGATGCAATTTGTATTGGGAATGAAAATAATACCTGTGTAAATGTGTGGCAAATTCAAATTACGAGCTCTCTGATTTGATCTCATTTGATTTGAACGGGACAGATAAAGTAAGTTTGAAGGAACTACCCGAAACAATCAGTTTAAAAGGAAAATATTTTAAAATATTAGGTGTTATTGAATTTGTCCCTCCGTTGAAACCGGCTGATCGACAAGGGGTTTTGTAAACGGCCACATGGTCTGTTATGATGATTTAATGCTTAGATTTTACAATAGTAGAGAAGAACAACCTATGTATTTATTTACACATTGTGACATACGGTTTGGCCGATCCTAGTTTTGAAGAGTAAAGATAAAAAATATTAAAAATACATGACTGCGCTGCTAAAATCACGAACTACAGTAAGGGAATTTTTCTATGGAACACTGTTTAATATCTAAGTGGTCACCAGACTGCAATTCGTGTTTTTGGTAGTGCAGTGGCGTTTTTTATATTTTTATTATTATTTATTTTACTTTAATTCATTTTAGTAACAGGTTTAATTTTAAAACAATATATGCAGATAGGTACTCATCTAGGCTTTATTTTTCATATCCATGTTGTTATAGTTGACAGCAAAATTTGATTTCATCTTTGAAAATGAAGCCATATTTTTAGCTACTATTTTTGCCCATAAATTATACCATCATAACTAAAAATTAACATTATTAACTAGCATTCATAATTAAAAATAACTTCGCTCACTCGCATCTCTGAACAAATTTATTGCCGATTTAAACCGTTTAGTTAAATAGTTGTTACAAAAAGTTTGTAGGTAAGTAAATTGTATTTATGCAATATCAGACTATTTTCAGGTTATATTTATGTGAAGTAAATAGTTTTCTTATATTTATACCGATCCTAACCGTTTATTTGAAAAGTTGTTACAAGTTTGTAATTAAATTGATGTTACGACAGAGTATTTTTAGATTACATAATATAAGTGAAGTAAATAGTTTTCATAAATTTATACCGGTTGTGTTTTATTCATCGAAATTAATTTGAATGATTTGCGGGTTGTGACGTCTCTGGTGCTACATATTCTGTCTATAGAAGCGATGATATATGATATGATTTTCCGTCCAAAAAAGTAACAAAATCATATGTACCCTATATAACATTCTCCTATAAGAAATTAAAAACAATTTTCTCTTAAAGTATTGCATTTAGAAGAACTGACGATATGTTATAATTTAATTACAAAATAGTTAAAAAACCGTATTTTAATTTGACTTAATGTATGAGGTTGAGCCTAGTCAATAAAGCCGAAAATATTGGGCTCTCAGTTTAGACGTTTTAGTTAAATTCGAATCTCATTTACTTTTTAACAATTCACTTTTGTGTCATTATTTCTTTTTAACTAATTCACAGAGGTATCTAAGCAAAATATATTAAAGTCCTATTAATGTATCTCTTCATAGAAATTCATGTTTTGCAGATTCCTCAGTAAAGACATTAAAGAATTGAGGGCCCTAGTTATACTGCCTTAGATCTGTAATGTCATATTCTACAGATTTGGGAATTTCTTAAAATATTTAAGATATTTTTAACTAAATGCCTCAATATAAATGACTAACCCAGAGATAGCACTTTCTGAGATTTAGGTTATGCCAGTTTATGCACGCGTCTGGATTGAGGGCCCAAGTAATTTGATCATATCAATTTTTATTCACGTTTAAGAAATTCTAGGCCCATTGCTATAAGTTTTTACTATTTTTAACAAATTACCCTTTAAGTCTTATTTCGTTTCGCAAAGATATAAAAATGGGCCCTCAGTCCAGATGCACATTTGTCGCTTAGGTACCGGAAAAAATACAGACTCTTGAGTGCTACTGAAATTTGCCTGATGGAAAGATATAGTATTGCTATTAGATACTGATGCTTTGCTTTGTGTAATTTATTTTATCACCACTGCTCTCAAAACGGTGAAGAAAGTCATCGTGAGAAAACCGCAATGTCCTAGAACCAAAAATTCGAAGACACGTGACACATCATCTGTGAACATTTCACCTGTCTAGCTATCACGGTTCATGAGATACATCCTGGTGGTCTGGTGGATGGTCGTCTGTAACAGCCTGGTGACAGACAGACGGAGTCTTATTAGTAGGGTCCCGTTTTTACCCTTTGGGTACGGATCCCTAAAAAGGTGATATTTATGGTGTAAGTAAGTAAATCAGAGTTACAAACTCAGTTAAGACCTAAAGTCTTAGTTTAGTCTTAGTTCACTTTGCTCAGAAAAATGTAATGTGCAACCATTATGTAAATTCTTACTACTGTATTTTATCTGCCATTCTTACTACTGTATTTTATCTGCCATTCTTACTAATGTATTTTGTCTGCCACTGTAAAGTTAAATAACAGCTGGACGCACTTTTGTACTCAATAGATAAGAAACCTGCAAACAGCTTGAAAGGGACGAGAATCAGTTTCAAGGTCAACAACTCAACACGTGTTATCGCGGTGTAAATTGGCTACTGACCGAGCGTTTTCGATGCAAAATATGCGTAATTTAACAAGCAGTGCCGTATTGTTGAGACACTGTATGAACACTGAAAGATAGGAAGATGAACATCGAATTTTGGCAAGATTTCATCTTGCCGAAATTCGTTCGCAGAAAAATAACTTATTAGAACGGACGCCCTCAAATACAGTCTTATATCAATCAATCAAAACAGTTTATTTCAAATAAATTATAAAGGTACTTTTGAACTGTCAAACAAAAAAAAAACATGACTCAAGTTGCAAATTCGCAAGCGTCAGTAGATCTCAATGGAGAAGAATTTGCAAGAAACTCCACGGACACTCTTTTCCATCAGTTTCAATTACAAGTTTTTGGTTACATCATTCTTGTTGAAAAAAATACATATATGTTAGAACGATGCAAAAAAACGTGCACGTAAAAGCGTCTAGAATAACAAAACAATTTTAACAAAAAAATGCAATAACAGACCCAGGCAGCTAAGTTATGACCAATCCCAACTGATGGCGCCCGTTCACGAACATGACGCATGGATCGGCACCACTCAGCTCAACCATCATGAAGGAAAGCGGGTGATCCAACAAATGTGCAACCATCAGAGAGAAATTAGAGAGAGCATGACACGCTCAACTGCCAGGGCACACAGAAGTCAACGGACGACACATAGGTAAGTGAATGGTAGATTTACAGTCGGAACATAGTACTCACACTTGTGCTGTGCAGTTACATAATACTAAAAGAAATTGAGTTTATACAAAACAAATATATTCATACAGTCTTCAGCAGATCCAACAATACTTCAAAACTTTTCTGCCCATCACTAATTGTTCTTGCGCCCTAGTGGCTGCGGAGCAGGACCAGCATTTAGCCAAGCATTTTTATCAGCGATGTAATCCCCAACTTATAATATGCTTTCCTGCATAATGTGCATTTTATACAAGTTTTAAATTTCGTCTCATTCAGTTCTAGAATGTGGGGAGGTATTTTATTGTAACATTTGTACAGTTTCTTCAGCCAGCCTGAAACCTTTGAATTAATTGGTCCCTATTTCTAGTAACTTAATTATGACTGTCGCCATTTTTACTAAAAAAATCTAAATTCTTTCTAACGTACATGATGTTTTCATAAATATATTGACAAGGTACCGTCATGATGTTAATGTCCTTAAACAGTTCCCTTAGAGAATCGCGCCGGTGAAGATTGTATATCACTCTGATGGCTCGTTTTTGCAGAATAAAAATTGACTCAATTTCTGCAGCCCTTCCCCATAGTAAGATACCGTAAGACATAATACTATGAAAGTAACTAAAATAGACAAGCCTCGCGGTATCTACATCAGTAAACTGACGAATTTTTTAACAGCATAAGCTGCCGAACTTAGCCGCCCTGCAAGTGATATTAAATGAGGGCCCCATTGTAACCTTGAGTCTAGCGTGATCCCCAGGAATACCGTTTTATCGACGAATTCTAGCTTCTCCCTATTTAATAAAATGTCACAATCAGTAAATTTGACATTCGGCAAGGCAAATTTTACGCATTTAGTATTTTTAGCATTTGAAACTAAATTATTAGCCGTGAACCGATTTTGAACCAGTCGCGAGACCTTATTTATGTCGTCAACGTTACTCGTACATCTGTTTATCTTAAAAATCAAAGAAGTGCCATCAGCAAATAACACAATGTTATTGTTTTTCAATAGATGGGGTAATCGTAATGTAGACTAAAAATAAGAATGGACCCAAATTTGAACCCTGGGGTACGCCCATTTTTACGGTTAACCTGGACGAATTGACACCGTTTATTTGAATTTATTGCTGTCTATAATTTAAATGAGATTTTACTAAACTCAATACTGATTGGCCTGGCCCGTAATGCTCAAGTTTATACTTTCAAAGAATGACTTCAGCTCCCACGTTGACTATACTCGGGAACGACTTCTTTGTTCTTTTTGTCGTAGTCGTACCGCATGGTGCTCGCAAACATGAAGACTGATGTTGTTGACAGCGTTATTTACGCCAAAACTGGTATTTATTTTTGCGCAATCGAAGAACCACTGAATGGGCTCAATTGGGATTTTAAAATGAGATTGGACTGTATTAAAATAGGTATAATTCTATAAGTTACACAATCAACATTTCGAAAATATACACAAAGTAATGGCCGTAATGGCTGGCGTCTGTGAGCTGAGTCACGAGCATGTGATTATTTATTTATTTTATTTTATTTAGTATATTCTTTATTGTACACCATATAATAATACATACAGAACAAACATTTTCAAACAAAGTGTACAATGGGCGGTCTTATCGCACAGGACAATCTCTTACAGACAACCTTTGGATGGACTGAACAATAGGAGAAGAATTAAGGGCTGCCAGTGTACAATAGATCATAAATAATAAAACTTACTTATACATAATAACATAAAATACATATATACTATACTACATATCTAATATACTAATAAATATTGAATATATGACAGAGAAAGGAAAAGACTAAAAATTATAGTGAAAGGTAATGCTCCTTTACCATTTTCTTAAACGTTGGCAGTGTTTCAGCGCGTCTAATTTCTATAGGTAATACATGCCACAATCGAACTGCTTGAATCGTAAAAGATTTGTCAAAGAAGGAAGTGGAATACATACGAACACTCAATTTTAAATTCTCCGATGACCTCAAGGACTTAGAATGGGTGTCACAAAGGAACTGAAAACGTTCTTTAAGATAAAAAGGAGTAAAAGGATTAAATAGCACATTATAAAGCAAAGAGAGTATGTGGGCATTCCGGCGAAGGTGAATAGGAAGCCATTTGAGTTTAGTACGAAATTCAGAAACGTGATCATATTTGCGCAAGCCAAATATAAATCTAATAATACAGAGATTTTGAAGTCGTTCAAGCTTATCCAATTGGTCTTGGGTGATATCAAGATAGCTGGCATCAGCATAGTCCAGGATAGGGAGAAGAAGAGATTGTGCTATAGCAATTTTAGTGGCGATGAAGAGAAAATTACGAAGATGTCTCAGGGAGCCCGCAGAAGCAAACAGTTTACGACTGACTTCCTGCAGCTGTTTGGTCCAGGCAAGAGTGCTGTCGATATAAATCCCCAAGTTTCTCACAGTGTTAGCTATAGGAATAATGGTGTTGTTGAAAGAAACCTGGGGAAGCGTCGACCAATCAATCCTAGAAACAGTCCGGCAACTACCTGCAACAGTCACCTGAATCTTCGATGGATTAAAAGTCAGCCCAAACTCAGCACTCCAGTCACCTATTCGAGCCAGGTCTATATTAATTGTCTCAATGGCATCAGGTAATTCTCCAAGAGGGGCTTGGGTATAAATCTGGAGATCATCTGCATACAGGAGGTAGAAAGAAGAAAGTCGTTGACTGATAGCATTTATAAAGAGTGCGAAGAGAAGAGGAGATAAAACGCCACCCTGCGGCACACCGGCAGAGGTGTGACACCAAGAAGAGAAAGATTCATCAGTGCGAATACGCTGCCGGCGGTCAAACAGGTAACTATGAAACCAGTCAATTACCGGAGGAGATATGTTAAAAGAGCTTAGGACGCCAAGCAAAATGTCGAAGTCAACGGTATTGAAGGCATTGCTAAAATCAAGCCTTAACTTTCTCACTTCCATGCCTGACCTAATATCGTCCGTAATGTGTACAAGAGCTGAGGTAGTGCTGTGTTCCCGTCGAAAACCAGATTGGAAGGGTTTTAGAAGATTGTGTTTGATAAGGAACGTGTTGAGTTGATGGTGGACAAGTTTTTCTAGGACTTTGGAAAGGAAAGGAAGAATAGAAATGGGACGATAGTCAGAAAAAGATGCAGGATGAGATTTTTTGGGTAGAGGAATAATTTGGGCATCTTTCCAGGATTTTGGGAAGACACCACTGGAAATAGTGAAATTGAGGATATAAAGGATGACAGGGATTATGTTATCAAGGATGGGGATGATCATCTTACGGCTGACACAGTCACTACCAACAGCGTTGGTCGTAATCGATACAATACTCTTTTTAACATCACAGGCAGTGAATTGATTTAAGACAAAAGGGGCATAATCAGGTATCGGAAGATTTGAAAGATAACTAAGCGTAGTAGCCCTATCCAATACAGGCGAAGTAGAAAAATGACTGTTATGTAAGTTGAAGTCCAAGTCTTTAGGAACCGTGTCATGAGACTTTTTTCCGATACCTAATGATTTCAGAAATTTGCAGACCTTGGCTGGATCACCGTTTTGAACAGAATTATGGATATGTTGGCGTTGTGCGTTCCTACACACCTTGTTGCATTGTTTCCTTATTGAGACGTATTTCTCCCTGTTGACGTCGTTGGGCCGAATTTTAAACTTAAACTTCGCAGCTGCCTTTTTGTCTAATAAAACTTTAATTTCATCAGTTAGCGCTGGAAAATGATTAATTCTCACAGCTCGAATAGGTGCATGTGCGTCGTAAAGCTGAATGAGGTTAGACGTCAATATATCAACTTGTTCGTCGACGGACGAGGATGTGACCAGCGGAGTCCAGTCAATGTTACTGGCGTCCTCTTGCAGACGGTCAATGTCAATGCCATCAAAATTGCGAAGCAGAAGAGTTGTGTTGTGATGAGCCAACAGCTATCAAAGTTATACTCGCTCAGCGATGCTCGCTTGCTCGCTTGGCGGTCGGAACTCACGCCGAGAGACTAACCAGCGGTCATTTCTACCGACATTGCGGCCGCCCCGAGTGAGTGGTGTGTGTAATCGACCGTCGCACAAGAACACTCACATATAGCCGAGTGACAAAACTATATACTAACTATAACACTAACTATGTACACACTCGCTTCTCGCTGCTCGCCAACTCGTTTTTAATTTCTAGCTTTACTCTCTACTTGCTGATCGTCGGCGGCGGGACAAGTGCCTCAGACTGGTTTCCAGACGATAATATAAAAGTATATAATACGAATTTGAAAAGGTCACAGTACTTGTCCGCATTTAAACCCACGACCTCAAGCACGAGAGAGCGAGGTCTTAGCCACTGGGCCACCATGACACTAGTCATTACCATGAACCCGACAATCGCATGGAGTGTTAACTATTAGACTATTTATTTTACACGGAACTCAGTACCTATTGTGTGTGTACTCAAAGAGTATCATTTGCTTGAACGCACTTTAGTCACAGTATAAAATATAGGTACCTATAAAGGTAACTTGCATCATAACACTCATAACGACAAAACCATTCATACTAAGGAATAATATGTAATTAAAAAATTCAGGGTCAAGGAGTAATGATCTAAAAACACCAAAGAGTAGAACAAAAAGAGAAATGTCAATTCAAAACAATGATATCATTTTCCACACAAATTTCAGTTTTTTTATAAATTTGAAGAATTGAAATGGATCCTGCCTTCAATAATTTCATCTTTCTCTGGCACTCTAGGGTTTGCTGTAAGAAAACTCAACATAGAGTTAAGCTCGCCTTTGAACATGAACTTTATTAACACATTGTATGTCATGTTGCTTTTGGTGTACAATATAGAATTAAGAATCTAATGCACGGGTATCTGAATAGTTTTATGCAAATATTTACTTCTAAGAAAATTATTGCAAAATACTTACTGTTGATCTATGATCCAGTGTAAAGTGTAGAAGGAAAACACGTAATCGAATGTTCCCTTCATCATTTCAGGCAGATCACCCGCTATGTCGAGGACTGTGAAGGAAATCTTCTCATTGCAATAAAGATCATTGGCGAAGTTCACCATCTTCTCGCTGATGTCACAGCCGATCAACTTGAAGTCGGTAGGGATATACGTCTTCAGCATGTTGGTGACGCTGCCATCTCCGCAGCCTATGTCTAAGATATTGTTGTTGCTTTTCTTCCACTTAATTTTTGACGCGTATTCTTCTAAGCAGATCAGTGCATCTCTTTTCGACAGGCTGTTGTATTTTTCGAAAAGTGCAGGGTTATTCATGGTCGTAATGTTGGTCGTCGATAAGATTTTTGTGGTAATGAATTTTGTTTGATGTTTTCGGGTGCGCACGCATTGTTTAGGAGCGCAGGTTTGGCGGACTGTCTTGCCGGGAGCGCGGTGTCTGCGCATTTATACGTTCTTCGGTCGCGCCTCAAACATTCATATCAGCAGCATCTTATTTTCGTTTACTATGAGCGTTGAAAATGACTTGTTTTTTTGTGTATCAGTAGAGTGAACCTATATTATTGCTTTAGCTTATCAAGGTGATCTTATTAACTGTCAAAGTAGTTATTTCATAAATTTTTCACATTATTTAATTACATTTAGGTACTCTTAGTAATAACGCCGAATCCGGTGAATGACGTTCTTCTTCATACTGAGTATAGCCTCTTTCCATACAAATATGAAACTGATGGCATTTTTTAGGTACACTAGTACAATTTTATCCTACGTCGTACACTAGTATAATATTATCCTACGTTGTACACTAATACAATATCATCGTACAGGTACCACAGTATACTACGTCGTGGTTATATATTCGTGTTGTTATAAGTTGAATAATATATGGCCGGTTTCTAGCCCAAAGGATCACGCGTCGGTCTGGCGAGTGCATCCCAGTTCATTGTTTCACTGATTTTAGCAAATAACAGGCCACATTAAAAAAATACCTATCTAGGAAAAAATAACGTAATTAATTATAATTTATGCTTAACATCTGTTTTTACTCGGATTTGCATTTGATTTTCTATAACTTATAAACAAGAAGGAGGTAGGGAAAGGTGGCATAAAAGGGACACGAATTGAAAGGGACAAGTCAAATAATCGGTAAAATAAGAGACTTCTCGATACGACAACATTAAGATCAATCAATATTCGTGATTTACTACGGCCGTTGCCGCTCGCCTCTTCTAAATTGGCGAAGGGGGAACCGTAGACCAGGGCGGCGTGATACAGTGCGGTGGGACGGCTGGTGGAGCACTACCGCGAAATGTGGACCGACGTGAACGCAGTACGCAACCTGCGCGTACTGCTGTCGGGCGCGTTGTGGCTGCGCGCGCCACTGTAGACTTTACTGCTGCAGCTCATGCACCAGGTCCGGTAGGTAGGCAGGAAGGCAGGCAGCAAGGAGTGTCAAGGAACCGGGCTGTGGCGTTACATGCCGTAGATACGCAGGTATACGGTAGGCAGGAAGGCAGGCAGCAATGAGTGTCGAGGGATCGGGCTGTGGCGTTACACGCCGTAGATATGAACCCTCGTACAGGTGCTTCAGTTAAATATATTGTGTGTGAAATACTGTGTATCATTTGTCCAATGCCTTGCCTACCGCAAGGCTTGTTTTTAATAATTAATTAATATAAATTAAGTTAAAGACATTAAATCAATCAGAGATAACTAAAAATATGCTTTTCAGGTGTTAACAGTATCAATGAATACATAAAAATGAGTCACATGAGTTGATACAATATCAAAAGATATGAAGGAGTGGTTATAAAACGTAAGCAGACTAAAAGATGTGGAATGAATACCACATTTCCCCGATGACTCCAGAAAAATTTTCAACGAGATGAAAATTTTGAAGGTTGAAATTATATTTCCTTGATCTACCACACAACATCGTTCATGCTTTCGTCAAACACTCTCATTCAATCTAAGTAGGGGATATGGTTCACATTCGATGACGCATACTCCACAAGGAAATATTCATTTAGATATAACGATGGCTTATTTATTTTTAATAGGTGTCGTTACCCGCATCTGTTTAAAAAGCCGAAGAATATTAACATATTTATAGGAGCCCACGCATTTGGCTTATTTTTAAAGAGTTACGGGACCGCTCTTTGCACATAAGGCTTTCTAAGTTGTGCAAACCAATCTAAAAGAACACCACATTTGGTAAACATAAGTTTGTGTTAGTAATGACATCAAAAAGTGTAATAAAAATGTCTACTATAACCTAGAATATAATTGCATACTGATATCTTCATTATGTAAACACAATACAAAGTAAATAATAATGCACAAAAAATAAACCGAATGTTTCCGGTTTCTTTGTAAAATTAATAAACTATCAAAATTGCGATTTAAAAATAAATGGCAAGTAAAATATTAAATTTTAAAATCTTTTACATGCCATTTTTCTCTCGAACTATTAGGATCCTCCAGAATAAAAGCGAGAGGTGAAAGCTTCTCGATTACAGTGCATTTAACATATCTTGGAGCTAATTTTACACTGAAATATGCGCCAGCCTCTGAACATAATTTTTACGCTAGACTGTATCACCAACTTTAAATTCTTTAAAGCTGTGTTTAACATTATAATGAACAGCGTTCTTAATATGTGCAGTGTATAATGCAATCTGTACTTTATCGAAGATGGCAGATAATAATCCTAAATTAGTGGCATAGATATCGCGAGGAAGAAAAATTACGGTGTCAAGATTAGTGCAATCGGTGTAAACTGAACCACACAGTATAGTTTCACGACCAAATACAAGAAAAGATGGGAGAACCCTATTAAAGAGTTTATCGTGCTATTTAGGCCGAATTGGATTTTTTGTAAATATTTATCCCATGACCGATGGTCATCACCAACTTACTGTGCTAAAGTAGTGATAATTGTTCTATTATATCGTTCTATAGGGTTTACTTAAGGGGAATATCTTGGAGAATAAAAGATAAAAGGAACTTTACATGTGTTCAGAAAACTTTGAAACACATTTGATTGAAATTGTGAACCATTATCCATTATTATAGTTTGTGGAATTCCACGTAAAAGAAATACGGAATTTTCTAGATGTAAAATAATATTAGAAGTTGTAGCGCTTTTGATAGGAAAAATAAGACAATATTTAGAGGAAGAACAAGTTAACACGAGGATATATTGATTACGTTGTCTTGTCATTGGAAAAGGACCCATTTAATCCAAAGAAATATCTTGAAAAGGTTTTGAGCAAATTTTTGGTTCACCCATAGGACCATATGGAGAATGATTCGAGTGCTTATAAGAAAGACAAGTTTCACAGGTACGAGTAGAACAAAATTTTGCCATATGTTTAAACATTCCAGACCAATAGTATCTTAAAGAAAGTTTCTTGTAAGTTTTGAAAATGCCAATATGAGGATTATTATCTGGAACTCCATGACAAGATTTAATAAGGTTTAGTCTTTCAGAAGGAGGTGGAACCTCTTTCCATGCAAAATCTTCGTTTAGGTAATCAGATGAGTTAGTGAAGCGATATAATTTAGTATTAAGAATCTTATAGTTCTGATAGTCATCAGGGTTTCTTTGACAATTTGTAAAAAGTTTATTAAAGTGTTCCAATTGAGACACAATATCTCTGGTTATAGGTTCTACAGTGCCAATAATAGCTGTATCAGGAGTTTTGTGACGTGAAAGAAGATCTAGAACGACATTACCTTTTTTGTGTTTTAGATCAAAATTAAAACAACATAGACGAAATGTCCATCGAGCTTATATTCCAGAAGGATTAGACAAACTTTGGAACCACATTAATGCCGCATGATCAGTATAAACTGTAAACTGTTTACCATTGTCAAGATAACAACGCCAATGTTCAAGTGCAGTAATAACAGCTAGTGTTTCCCGTTCAGTAGTTGAATATTTTTGCTCATGCTTATTAAGAGTTTTGCTCATGTATGCGATCACTACTTCTTTATTGTCTTGTTTCTGAGTCACCAATTCCAAAATTAGACGCGTCACAATGTACAGAAAGTGGAAGGTCAAAGTCAGTGCAAGCTAAAATTGGGGTTGAAATTAAGCATACTTTTAGTTTAGAGCTAAATCTGCTTCATCGTTCCAGACGAAGTTCTTAGAAGAGTTTTCCAGAAAAAGTTTACAAAGGGGTGAAGCGATAGAACTGAAGTTAGGTATGAAGCGACGAAACCAACTATATTTGCCTAAGAATTTCCTCACTTCTTTTTTAGAGGTAGGAGCGGGGTAAGCTAAACTAGCTTAAATTTGATTAGGGTCACCACGTAGACTTTGGTCGTCAACTACGTACGGTCCCATAGATGATCACTGTCAACACACACTGGTCATAGACTTTTGTCTTGAGATACTGCGGTAAATTTTCCCAGCCGAGTCGGATTCGACAGTTGATCTCTTTCTCGAAGTTGGACCTACCCAACTGGGCCGTTTGTCCCAGGTAGACATAATCGTCTACAACTTCGAGTGTAGAGTCTCCGATCTTGATAGGAGTGGGTGATATATGAACTATAATCAACAGAGGTATTTTACAGCTGTGGAAAAATCGTCTTAATCCAAGTCTTTCCAACTACTATTAACTCAAATTACTCCAGTATCTGCTGAGCGATGACACTTCGCAAGAGTCAGTGTTCAGAGACCTATTTACCTATAATACAATTAATGAAATCTTGTAAAAGTATATATACCTACATTAATTTTAATTATGATTCTAAAATGTCTCCACGACGGAAATTGGCGCTTAAACAAACATTGATTATTGTAAAACTTATGACAGTGTCTTTGAATAAATAAAACAAGCAATAAAAAATATACACAAAAGCGTTTGTACATACCTCAAAGTTATAATAAGCCTCTCTTCTGGTGATAATGAAACTCTGAGATTAGTGTCTAAATATTGTATGTCATTTTGAGTCACTTCTAAAAGTTTGTTAAATGTAGTCTCCGGCATTCGCAAATATTTATAAAATTCTGATTCATTATTTTTAGTATTATTAGAGTATAGCGCGAAATATTCACTTTCTATTAATTGATTGGACCATAAAGGATTTTCCCAAAATTGACGATGAGACTTTCTTTTTCTTTTAGGTAATTTTCGTCGAAGTAGCAAAACCAACATTAGTGTTTCCTTGTCGGAATCCATTTTTAATGCGCGACGTTAACGTTGCGTTAACGCTTGCCACTGGAGTCTCGCTACGTCAACGTCAGCGTCCACGCTGCGCAGACGTTGGAGTGACGTCAACGATCGTAAAACGCCAATGGGATAGCGACCTTATAATACTATACAAACCACACCTTTTATCTTTTGAAATTGTATCAACTCATGTGACTCACTTTTATGTATTCTTTGATACTGTTAGCAGCTGAAAAGCATACTTTTAGGTATCTCCGATTGTTTTAACATCCATAACTTATTTTATACTGCTAGTTCGTAAAATCTTAGAATATTTTATACTCTGACATTTTCATCTAATCTGCCATCTGTCAGACCAATTTATTTTCTTAAGCCATAGACGTAACATACCATGTACACTTCCGACCTTCTATAAAGCTGGTTGTACATAATAATTTTCATAATAAGGGCAGCGGCAGACTGCCCCTCTGTAAACCGTTTTTAATTCGTTCTGCTCATACAATTGAAATTTGAAGTTGAAATTCGGAAGAGATGACACAGAACAAGGAAAAACTAGTTTTTCTAGTGAAGCCTACATTTTTGTTGCTTAAGTCTATTTTAAACCCCCGACGGAAAAAGAGGGGTGTTCTAAGTTTGACGTGTGTTGCTGTGTATCTGTGTTTCTGTCTGTGGCATCATAGCTCCTAAACAGATGAATTGATTTTGATTTATTTTTTTTGCTTGAAAGGTGATTTTGTCGAGAGTGTTCATAGTTATGTTTAAATAAAATCGGTTTAGCCGTTCAAAAGTTATGGGCGTTTTACTGCTTGAATCGGGGTCTTTTTACAAGATATCGTGTCATAATTATGTGTTCAATAGATTGCTGATCGAAAAAAAATACTATGTACTAGATAAATTATGTAGCATGAAATAAAAATGTGTTGCGGGTTTTTAAAATTTTGAAATTTTACTTGTATTTAAATAAATTTGTCCAAATACTTGAATTCTAGCCTGATCAGTTCAGTGTAACTAGCATGTATATTTAACGTACCCACTGTATGTTCTAACTTTCAATATTTACTAGTATCTGAAAATCAACATTGTGTGAGTGTAATATTGCGAATCATTTGTCCGACGCCTTGCCTACCCCTGTAGGAGGGTTCGCTGTTTGGCGTGTAACGCCACAGCCCGGTTCCTGAACACTCCTTGCTGCCTGCCTTTCTGCCTACCTACCGGTACGTGGTGCATGAACTGTAGCAGACAAGACTACAGTGAAGCGCGCCGCCACAGCAAGCCCACCAGCAGCACGCGTAGGTTGTGCACGCCGTTCACGTCGGCCCACTGCTCACGGTTGTGATTCACCAGCCGTCCCGTCGCGCTGTACCACGCCGCACTGGTGTAGTTATCCATTCGCCAGCTTAGAGTAAGCGGGCGCCTGCATCTACGGCCACAGCGGATACCATAGTTGGACGTGTTGTAGGGGTGGTACGTCGTACGAAGCCGGCCTTAAGTTTTTATACTTAACTAGCTTTTACCCGCGGCTTCGCTTGCAGTGAAGCCATTAAAAAAAAAAAAAAATTTTTTAATGATATGTATCCTATGTTACTTCTAATACCTCCAAAAATATATGTACATAAATTCATGATGATCGGCTCAGTAGTTTTTGCGTGAAAGCGTAACAAACAAACTTACATTCACATTTATAATATTAGTATGATATTTTTTTTATATGCTTGGGCGCTTGCTGTCTCCCTTTACATATCGAAGGCCTTTGACAGGGTCTGGCACGAGAGCCTTATTGATAAGCTTCCTTCCTTCGATCTGCCTAGTGGTCTTTGTGACTGGATTGCAGACTTCCTGAGGGATTGCTCTATCCGAGTGGTTATCGATGGCTGCTCGTCCAGTCAATTAGGTATTAACACCGGAGTCCCTCAGGGTCAGTGCTCTCGGCAACATTGTTCTTGCTGCACATTAATGATCCGCTAAAACCCAGAACCTTTGGATATGTAGACGATAGCACTGTTGCTGAGAGATACGTGTCTGACGCACGGGCTACTGGGCCTCAAGTCCGGTCTCTTCGGGAGGCCATGGTTGAGCGCTTGGACCTGGTTTTTGGACCAGACCAGGAGTCACCGAATGGGGCAATGCCAAACTAGTCAGATTCAATGCTGCTAAGACCCGGGCGTGTCATTTTTCCGCAAAAAAGAGCCAATTCTACCCGGCTCCATCCTTCCTCGGTGTAACCGTGCGCATAATGGACCATCTCGACCTTCTTGGTATTACGTTGACATCGATCCCCAATTTTGGTCTATTCATTGAGGCAAAGGCTCATATGGCTGCGAAAAAGTTGGGGATTCTTGCGATGGTGAGACGGTACTTCTCCCTGAACAGCTGCTCAACTTGTATAAAGCGCAAGTACGGTCATACATGGAGTACTACTCTCACCTCTGGAACGGATCTGCCAGGTACCAACTTGATGCGCTTGAGTTGATTGACAGACGGGCCAAGAGACTTGTCGGCAATGATGCGCTGGTCGACGCAAAGCTCCAAGGCCTTGAACACTGACGACGAGTTGCCAGCCTGTCGGTTTTCTATCGGTTACATTTCGGAAAGTGTGCAATGGAACTGCACAATTTGATTCCGCCTAGCCCTTTCCACCATCGGACTACAAGACGTATGGCAATGCGCCATCGGTACATTGTTAATATCCCACCCATACGCACAAAGCGTTTTAAAAATACTTTCACTGTGCGTACAGCTAAGGAGTGGAATTCCCTGCCAACGTCTTTGTTTCCTGATAGCTACAACCTAGGGGTATTCAAGTCAAGAGTGAATAGATCACTTCTAGGCAAGCGTGCTTCACCTTTGACCACATCATCACTGAACATCAGGCGAGATAGTGGTCAAAAGCGAGCACTTAAAAAAAAAATTGGCTTTAATTCTTAATGATTTAACGTGCCACTATAAATCATTTCACAATTATTATCTAAGTGGATTTATTTTAAGATTTTAAACCAAATTTTAAGACTGTTGCTTGTTTGTTACTTAAAAATTGATTAATCAACTTTACTGAACTCGTATTAATACGTTATAAAGTGATTTTAAATTTATATTACGTGCTATCACTTTCATAAATTAACCCGTCCCTTTAAATACGGTTGATCTAAGAAACACGTACAATAAAAATGTCCCCATCATACCACCTCTCCCCTAACAAGCAGTGACATGTGCTATTGATACTCGTATACATTTTCATTTAATGTGCAGTCATTTAAAATTCAAATTCAATTGATTGCTTCTATAATGTACATGCACGTGGTATAAATATAAGTTACAGAAACAATTATGGACATACACTGACTGATTTAGAATGTTGTTTATTATTTATGTATGTATGTTATTTATTGCATACTTAATAATCAGTCAGTGTCTAGGAGAGGGGAGTATCGCTATTATGGACCCTGTCGGGCACAGCAACAATTTAGATACAGTATGTATCTAGAAGAGAGGAATAGCGCTTTATATCTCTTTTTATATGGTTTAATGTACTAATAAGCTTTACAATCGAAGAAATAGTAAAAATTTTCATAAAAAATATTTTCTAAACAAGTTTTTTTCGTAATTTCCTCAGTAAACCCTTTCATTTGATACCTGTATCATGGCAGTGCACAAAAAATAACTAGTCCACCATCTTGGGCCGTCAACCATATTGGATGTAGAATCATAGATTTAGAATTTTTTTGCTACGTATATCTATGTGTAGAATGATGTCTGAAGCTATCAATACAATGTCATCCAAACTAAACGTGTATGCAAAATTTTATCTTAATCGTTGGGGGATAACTACTTTAAAATTCAGTTGCAAGATTTGACCCGAACCAATTTACATACATTGCAAGTTAAAAATAAAAACAGCTCGTAAAAATGATTAAGTATAGTAGCAATAATAAAAAAATAGACAAAGTGTCATTCTATGTTAGCGATGGCGATACTGAAAATGTATTGATTTCGTAACTTTTCGTTAGAACTTGTCAATCCCATACATTATCAATATATATATATTATATATTGATTGTCGCATCATGGGTGGCCGATAAATGCAAACCATCGGGAAGTCAGGATTGTATTATTTTAAATATTTAGCAAAGATAGTACAAATAGAATCATTTCCTGAGGAATACCAATTGTTATTAAAAAATAAAAAGTTATCTGCTAAACATAAGTTTAATTCACTTAACCCTTTTCTAGGGGATAATCAACTCATTCGTGTGGGCGGAAGGTTAGCACATTCGCCATACAATTACGATAGGAAATTTCCTATCCTTTTATATCCAGCTCAGCATATTACTAAAATCATATTTTCAACTTATCACATACCACTTTTACACGCTGGCACACAAATTTTGCTGTCAAACATACGTCAACTATTTTGGCCAATTTCTGGACGTAATTTAGCTAGAAAAACGACACAAATTTGGTATTCAGTGAAGTACCTACGTAATTGGCCCTGCATAGTCTACACCTGTAGACTATGCAGGGCCAATTATGATTAATAACCATGAAGGGCATGGAAGTGTACTAATTAAATCATACATTTGTATTTTCGTTTGTTTTACAGTCAAAGCTGTGCATTTGAGGTTGGTCACAGATCTGACGACAGAGTCATACATAGCAGCAATTAAGAGGTTCATTTCTCGTAGGGGTAGACCTAATCATATCTATTCAGACAATGGGAAAAATTGGTAGGTGCTACTCGTGTGATGACCAATTTCATCAGGAATCACTGTGAGTCAATTTACAGCTGCGCTGTAGAGCAAGGAATAAACTTTCACTTCATTCCCCCATACTCACCCCACTTCGGAGGACTGTGGGAAAGTACTTTTAAATCAGTAAAATACCACCTCAAAAGAGTTCTAGGCTTGGCACACCTCACATATGAGAATTGTACACATTACTTGTCCAGATAGAGGCCATAATTCGAGGCCTCTCACACATCTTTCATCCGATACATCTGGTCTATCAGTTCGCCCCCTCTTCCATTATCTAATTGGTCGTCCTCTAACTGTGATACCTTACCCACAGATGTACGACTGCGACCCATCACGGCTGCCTAGGCGTCAACGAGTCGAACTTCTGCGCTAGCATTTTTGGAGACGCTTTAATAAGGAATATATTTCCCAGTTGCACCAAAGGACGCGGTGGCAACGTTCACACGGCGTGCTCACAGGGGGCTCGCTGGTCATCGTGAAGGACGAGGCGCTACCTGCAGCACACTGGCCACTGGGACGAATTCTGAAGCTTTATCCGGAACCCGACGGAGAGGCTCGCGTAGCGGACATCAAAGTACAGTCAGGCACAATCAGAAGGGCATTCCACAGAATTTGCCCCTTATTAGATGGACCACCAAATTGATTCATTCGTCAATCTTCAATTAACTTATCTGGACCGATCATCATTCATGCCTCAAACAATCAACATGGACCAATCAATATGGATCAATCAACATAAACCTCATGCATTCATCAACCAATCATTCAACCTGGCTGGACTGTTCGACTTATAATTCATTGCTGGCCCGGAAATATGTTCACGCACACACATCTAAACCAACCAACACGCTACGGCGTCGTTAACGAGCGACGCGGCACGTCGGCGGCGCGGGAGCCGGGGTCACAGCAGCGTCTCTGCTCGGCAGTCGGCATTGCATCGTCCGAAACGACTGCGCTCAGACATACTTATCTTTTAATTAAAATACTTAAATTGCTATTAAATTGTAAACCATCTAATAAACCTACATATAGTCCGCTTGCTTTCCTTTAACCAGGGCCTATTCAGGGTCAATAAATGTTTACTTTTATAAGAATTCCTATCTATATGTATGTTAAGCTATTTTTTATTTCAGTTTTTATTCCTGAAGCTTTCATCAGGGTTTACTACAGTGGTTAAGTTTTTTTACTAGTTTTTTATGGTGCCTTAATTTTCAAATTAGCATGACTTCTAAAGAAGGAAATTTGTGTTGTGGTAATCAATAAATAAGGCTGTAATTTAGTATTTTGTTTTATTAAACAGATGCAGAAGATTTCCTGGAAGGACTTGCGGGAGGCCTTTGCAAAGCAACGTTCAGTAAAACTGAGAAGTTAAATAAAACTTTATGAAACGCTTTCGGGTATGGTTAGCAGAATTTATTTAGTAGTTTTAGGTAAGTCAAAAATCTTTAATAAAATACATACATTCTTAATTACTAGCCCTGGACAAGTTTTTATTGCCCTCACTATTAAAACATAGTGAATCATAAAATAAGCAACAGAATTCAATTTAGAGATCAACACCTAACCCCAACTCTATGAACATTTACTTAATTAAATATGAATTTTAAATATAATACCAGTGCATTAAAGTGAAACTAGACAAAACATACTTTGTACTCTTGCAAAACTATTTGAAAAACTCGTTCATCAGGCCATTTATCCATTTTTGCGACAAAATATAATGCCTGAGCAACACGGTTTCGTTAAAAATAAGTCTACAGTGACTAACTTAATGATCTTTACAGAACATAAAATAGCATTTAATGTCACCATAGGAAACTTGCTGCGTTGGTTCTGTTCATATATCAGCAATCGTAATCAAACTGTAGTGAGCAATAGATACAAATCAGACTCATTTCTGGTGACTTCAGGCGTTCCCCAGGGATCTATTCTGGGGCCATTGATGTTTATTATATATATATATATATACAGGATGTCCCAGAAATCGACGTCAAGCCGTAAATGGGTGATAGACCAAGTTATAACAGTTCTCAGAAAAATACGAAAAAAAATCTATCTCATGTTTTTAAAAAATTATGTTCACTTTAAAAATTTACTAAAAAAATCAATCCTTGTAATGGTTCTTTAACTCCAATTGCTACAAATCCCATAATTTATCTAATTTTTTTATTATTATGTAATCTTGAATAATGCTTGTGTAGATTTTTGCCTAAAATTTAAAGCCAACTCCTCCTACTTAGAAGAAAATTAAACTTTTTCAAAACCAAATTATTCAAATTTACTGTTTCGCCCAACTTTAACTGACTGTACTGAAAAAAAAATGTTCTACGCTAGTTTGGCAAGTAACATGAAAAATTGGCGCATTTAATAATGATTCAAAAATGGTGTAACACTTGCTAGATTACGTTTTCAATAATGGGTCAAATATTTTTTTGTAAATAGCCTCGGTTATTACACAAAATGTCCATACTTCCTTAAAATGACTTTAGCTTACCTAAGCTTTGCTAAACTCCGTTTCTAGTTCGATAGAGACGTTACGTAATTTAAGAGCAAAGTTATGATAGTGACTCAACCTTTTTAATTTAAGTCAGGACCAGTTTTCTCATCTTAGAAAAAAAAACAGAAATCGACGTCAAGCCGTAAATGGGTGATAGACCAAGTTATAACAGTTCTCAGAAAAATACGAAAAAAAATCTATCTCATGGTTTTAAAAAATTATGTTCACTTTAAAAATTTACTAAAAAAATCAATCCCTGTAATGGTTCTTTAACTCCAATTGCTACAAATCCCATAATTTATCAGAACAATAACTACTGCTAATAGAAACGGAGTTTAGCAAAGCTTTAGGTAAGCTAAAGTCATTTTAAGGAAGTATGGACATTTTGTGTAAAAACCGAGGCTATTTACAAAAAAAAATTTGACCAGTTATTGAAAACGTAATCTAGCAAGTGTTACACCATTTTTGAATCCTTATTAAATGCGCCAATTTTTCATGTTACTTGCCAAACTAGCGTAGTACATTTTTTTTCAGTACAGTCAGTTAAAGTTGGGCGAAACAGTAAATTTGAATAATTTGGTTTTGAAAAAGTTTAATTTTCTTCTAAGTAGGAGGAGTTGGCTTTAAATTTTAGGCAAAAATCTACACAAGCATTATTCAAGATTACATAATAATAAAAAAATTTGATAAATTATGGGATTTGTAGCAATTGGAGTTAAAGAACCATTACAGGGATTGATTTTTTTAGTAAATTTTTAAAGTGAACATAATTTTTTAAAAACATGAGATAGATTTTTTTTCGTATTTTTCTGAGAACTGTTATAACTTGGTCTATCACCCATTTACGGCTTGACGTCGATTTCTGGGACACCCTGTATGTAACTGCTTTCAAAATAGTAATTTCTTGTTGTACGCTGATTACCTTAAGGTATTTAGGACAATACAGAACACTTTTGAGAGGAGCCTTTTGCAGGCAGACTTGAATAGATTATCTGATTATTGTGATAAAAATAAATTGAAACTAAGCATCCCCTAGTGTAAATACATGAATTTCACTAAAAATAAAAATGTAATAACCTACGATTATTCACTAACTTAATGATCTTTACAGAACATAAAATAGCATTTAATGTCATCAGAGGTAACTTGCTGCGTTGGTTCTGTTCATATATCAGCAATCGTAATCAAACTGTAGTGAGCAATGGATACAAATCAGACTCATTTCTGGTGACTTCAGGCGTTCCCCAGGGATCTATTCTGGGGCCATTGATGTTTATTATATATATGTATATATATGTAACTGCTTTCAAAATAGTAATTTATTGTTGTACGCTGATGACCTTAAGGTATTTAGGACAATACAGAACACTTTTGAGAGGAGCCTTTTGCAGGCAGACTTGAATAGATTATCTGATTATTGTGATAAAAATAAATTGAAACTAAGCATCCCCTAGTGTAAATACATGAATTTCACTAAAAATAAAAATGTAATAACCTACGATTATTCACTCTGTAAAGACTCTTGTTAAAGAAACCTATATCTATGACTTGGGCGTTCTTTTTGATTGCAAACATTATTTAAATCTATATATAGATAAAATCACTTCCAAAACATATCAAATGTATAATCTTGTTATGAGAACCACGTCAGATTTAAAACGACCAACCACATATCTGTATTTATTTAATTCTTTAATTCGCCTACAAGTTGAATACGCTTGTATGATCTGAGGTCCCTATTATATTAAGTATGAGGCTGCAATAGAGAGAGTTCGGCGTAAGTTCAGTACAATGCAGTACAAATATCGCATCGAAAGTTTATTTTATAAAAACGCTTTGAATAAGTTTAAAATATTAACATTGCGCTATACGCATCTAGTGCTTGTTACTCCAAGGAATGATGATCCATGGACTTGTACATGATAAGTTGTTTTGCTCTGAACTGATAAGTCAAATTTGCTATGATATACCTAGAACAAGATGAGACGAGAGGCACGCTCTTATTCACTGTTTGCTACGACTCCCTGTCGTACAAATGCAGGAGAGAGAGTACTGCTCCGGAGATTGGTTCTAGCTTACAATAATAATTTTAACGATATCGATGTATTTGCCCTATCTAAACATGAATTTAAAAAACAAATTTAATAATTTGTTTTTTTTTTAAATTCATGCGCCTTGCTCAAAATTTTTGATTTTAATTATTAAGTATTAATTTAGTAAGTATTAACTATTAGATACTAAGATAGCGAAAAAATTGTACTGTTGTTATACAGGGTGTTTGGAAGGGAGCTGTACATACGCCTAGGGTAGAAACTAGGGATAGTCTGCTACCTACCCCCGCCCATTATATTGACCTTGGCCTCAAGGTTTTTTTTTAATTTATTATTATTTTTTATTTGACTTTTTTATGATTTTTTGACTAAAACTACCTGTAGCTCAAAATCTATCCATGGGACCGGTCGGCTAATGGTCTTGTTTTAATCGTTAGAGTCTTAGGGTCCTGCAAAAAATTATTTTACACCAGAAAATTGTGGAGAAGAAAAGTTATGGGGCCTGAAGTACCGTAGTAAGGTAAAGAAATAATTTTAAGGGCAACTTTCTATGGGGTTTAAAAAAAAACTAACAGGGTTGGAGTTCTTCTGATTTTTTTAAAACATCCTCAGTCCATGCCCTTTCTAACGATATGCTAAAAGTGTAATTATCACTTTTAGTTTTAAAGTTATTAATTAATTTCCGCAACTAGGGCACTTCAAGCAAAAATTTCAACTAATGAAAATTAAATGTGTTCGATCGTAAAAGGATGGCAAATGAAACAAAAAATTTGGTAATGACTAATGTCATTAAATTACAAATTTTAATTAATTACTAATTTTAATTAATTACAAATTTTGTTCAAATTGATGACCATTGACCTGTAAACATGCTCGGCACCTCTTCCTCATCTCCACGGTCACCGTTCTAAGCAGCAGTTCCTCGCGCATTGTATCGAATGCGGCGTGGATCCTGTTAATTAGAACCTCCCTTGTTGGTACTTCTTCTGCGTACACCAACTCTTTCGCCCTTCCCCAGACGTAGAAGTCGAGTGGGGTAAGGTCAGGCGACCTTGGGGGCCAGGGAATTGGCCCACCCCGACCAATCCAAGATTATTAATGTTAATGTTCCCCGATCAATCTCCATCACTGGGCACCCAGAGATCAAAACCCGAGAGTCAAGAGGCACAGAGGTTTTCAACGAAGGTTCTCCGTGAACGTATGGGCAGGCGTCATCGGTAATCGGTTGATAGGGCCGCACTTTTTGCCAGACAACCTAAACGGGCAAAACTACTTAGATTTCCTCGAAAACGATTTGCCTGATTTAGCGGAAGAAGTGTTTGACGAAGATCGGCCCATAGTCTTCCAGCACGACGGCTGTCCTGCTCATTGGAGCCTAGCAGTGAGGGAGCTTCTGGACAACTGCTTTCCTAATTCTTGGATTGGTCGGGGTGGGCCAATTCACTGGCCCCCAAGGTCGCCTGACCTTACCCCACTCGACTTCTACGTCTGGGGAAGGGCGAAAGAGTTGGTGTACGCAGAAGAAGTACCAACAAGGGAGGTTCTAATTAACAGGATCCACGCCGCATTCGATACAATGCGCGAGGAACTGCTGCTTAGAACGGTGACCGTGGAGATGAGGAAGAGGTGCCGAGCATGTTTACAGGTCAATGGTCATCAATTTGAACAAAATTTGTAATTAATTAAAATTAGTAATTAATTAAAATTTGTAATTTAATGACATTAGTCATTACCAAATTTTTTGTTTCATTTGCCATCCTTTTACGATCGAACACATTTAATTTTCATTAGTTGAAATTTTTGCTTGAAGTGCCCTAGTTGCGGAAATTAATTAATAACTTTAAAACTAAAAGTGATAATTACACTTTTAGCATATCGTTAGAAAGGGCATGGACTGAGGATGTTTTAAAAAAATCAGAAGAACTCCAACCCTGTTAGTTTTTTTTTAAACCCCATAGAAAGTTGCCCTTAAAATTATTTCTTTACCTTACTACGGTACTTCAGGCCCCATAACTTTTCTTCTCCACAATTTTCTGGTGTAAAATAATTTTTTGCAGGACCCTAAGACTCTAACGATTAAAACAAGACCATTAGCCGACCGGTCCCATGGATAGATTTTGAGCTACAGGTAGTTTTAGTCAAAAAATCATAAAAAAGTCAAATAAAAAAGGGTATAATTTAGACGGTCATCAAAAATATTTTTAAGACTCTAAGCTTAGGCACCAAATAAAATAATTGGTTCCCAAAATGGATCAACGGTCACCAAATTCTATCCAACTCAAAGATTAATATACCGGGTGTATTCGTGTTTTTAACGAATTAGTCCAAGAGCGAGCGAAGCGAGCTCAGGAGCTTAGGGCACCCCGACACGGACAGGTTAGGTTCGAACGAGATGACGGGAGCCGAAGTGAGCGAGCAAAGCGAGCGAACTCGGCTCCCGTCATCTCGTTCGTGTTAGGTTACTTTAGACCCTGCGGACGGAAATAGGAGCCCCGCGCAGCGGGGCTCCGTCGACTTTAAAGGCGTCCATATATTTTTTTGGCAGTCAATAATACGAAAAAATGGATTTATTTCATAATATTTTAGGAAACGTTATTTGGTGACCATTTATCCATTTTGGTAACCGTTTAGAATTTTTTTGGTAGTAAAATAGGTACTTTTTTGGGCGGTGTTTAAACACAAGCCAATAAAAAATAATAATAAATTAAAAAAAAACCTTGAGGCCAAGGTCAATATAATGGGCGGGGGTAGGTAGCAGACTATCCCTAGTTTCTACCCTAGGCGTATGTACAGCTCCCTTCCAAACACCCTGTATATTGTTTATTTTAATTTTACCAAAACTGTATCTAATATAAGCTAGTAATATGTGGGAACGTAGTGGATTGGACATTTACTCATAGCATACTGTGTCTAGGTATAGTATAAAATGTACGATTGTTTGTTTTCCTAAATAAAAAAAAATAAAAAAAAAATACTTTTGTCTCTTGATCCATCGTATTAGCGCCCGAATATGTAAAACAATTTCCTAAACTATAGACCAAGAGATTGCAGTGTCCTTTGGTGCCAGTACGAGAGAAGGAAATGTTAGACTAGTAAGGACTGCCCACAGAATATAATATGGGTCTGCTATATGGTAGTGAACTGATTGATGATTATTTTTTAGTTTTGAGGAACTTTTAGTAGTAATTTAAATTTAATTACTTTTCTTCTGTCATATTCCGGCTCGAAGGACCATCCGGTCATCACCAGACGTAAGTACTTTAAGTGTCACCTCTCGTAGAGGCTATTTCTCAAGCATCTCAAATAGAACCGCGGTTCATCAACATAGGTAAAATAGGCAACCAAGCGCACTAAAAGTACAAAATTTAAAGTTCTAACACAGATATTCAGTTTTTTTGTTCAGTTCTTCTAGTAGTTTCTCCTAGGATGCTGGTTTGCGAGCATAGACAACCAGCAAACAGTGGCGGTAATGAACAGCTTTTTCATAATTTTCGTTGTATTTGGTCATTATTTGCAGTTCTTTAAGTATATCCAGATAGTCCGCCATGAAGTCATCGTACTTCTCTTCAGGGATTTTGAACGGATTCACCGCTGTGAAGCAATCTGTAAAACAAAGAGATTTCACTAGTTTCCTATGTTGTAGTTATAGGCAAGGTTATTCTGCTCTCAAGATGAGGATAATGATAACTATTCCAATGTATCTTGTATCAGATGTGTTTATATATTATATTTATATCTTACCAGGGATAATAAAACCATATGAATGTGGTTTATAGTTAGTAGTGTCCTATAGAGAAAAAATATTGACTTGAACTATGATTTAGTTCGTTGATGATGATACAAATATTTAAATGAAAATACATAATTATAAAGATAGCTATACACTCACTTCGTACGGCATGTAAGTCTTCATAAACAAATACAGAGTCTTTACATTGCACATCGTAGTCAACGAAACCAATTTGATCTAACAATTTCGTTACTTTCTTTTCCGGGTCCTGAAAAATCACAATCGATTAATTAGACGGTACGAAAGTGCGACGGTGCAAAGTTTACTTTTTGGGTCAGACATTTCTATCTATCATTTCTAGGTGGATTGAAAAGTTCGCGGCCTCAGCAAGAAAACAATATAAAATATAAGCAAAAGTAATTTTATTTTTCCACGTAATCTCCACTTAACTCTATGCACTTCTTCCATCTGGTTTCCAACGCCTGTATGCCGGTCATAAAAAAAGTTTCTTCAAGGCCTTCAAAAAAGTCACCCACCGCAGCTTCGAACTCCTCATTTGATGAAAATTTTTGACCTCCAAGGTGTTTTTTTAGGTTTGGGAATAAATGAAAGTCTGAAGGTGCCAAATCAGGGGAATAGGCGGGATGGGGCAGTAATTCAAAGCCACAATCACGAATTTGAGCCATAGATTCAACAGATGTGTGAACGCGTGCATTATCCTGATGGAACAACACTTTCTTGCTGAGTAATCCTGGCCTTTTCTCTTTGATTGTTTCACGCAAGCGACGTAAAAGTGTGCAGTAACAAGCCGAGTTTATAGTTTCATCTTTTGCAAGGTAGTCCACCATGATGACAGCCTTAGCATCCCAAAAAACTGACGCCATCACCTTGCCAGCTGACAAAATTGTTTTGGCTTTTTTTGGAGTCGGTTCATCAGGGTTTTTCTACTGCTTGGATTGCTGTTTTGACTCTGGGGTGTAGTGGTGTACCCAAGTTTCATCCATTGTTACAAATCTGGCCAAAAAATCTTGTGGATCAGCCTCAAACATTTCCAAACAGTCGCGAGAAATCGTGAGACGTATTCGTTTTTGTTCGACTGAAAGCAATCTGGGTCGCGCACCGCGCAGAAACCTTAGAAAATCCAAGTTCATCGACTATGATGTTTTGTGTTCATACATACGAGATGTCCCTGATGGTCAATCTCCGATCTGTCAATATAAGATCACAGATTTTCCCGATGTTTTCTTCAGTCGTAGACGTCATAGGCCGGCCAGAGCGAGGGTCATCTTCAATACTCTCTCGTCCGCGTTTAAATTCAGCAACCCACTTTTTCACAGTCGTATACGACGGAGCAGATTCCCTCAATGTTGTTGACATATCTTTGTGAATCTCTTTTGGAGTAAGTTTTTTTTTAAACAGGTATTTGATGACCGCACGTTGCTCAATTTTCTCCATTCTTTAAAAACGCTGCACAAAGGCTCACAAAATTCAGTCTAATTTAAATACAGTTAATGCTATTGCGTTAGAATTTTACAATTTGACAACCAGAGAGTAAACTAATCGAATGAGGTCAGTTACATTAAAATAGTTTAAGTATTTATGTGTTAGGCCGCGAACTTTTCAATCCACCCTCTATCAAACGATCCTATCAACAGGAAAACCTCAAATAAAGTAGTAGCTTATTTTTTGGGATTCGCTACCGTGACCTTCTTCCACAGGACGCCATAACGATGATGTATCAACATAATACTCAGTGACAACGGGTTGAAACTTTATATGAAAGGACCATTCGTCACTTTGGGCCCACTTTTCAACATTGTTCAACAGTGATGAATTATGTCATATGAAAGCTCTTGAACTGTACTTTATTTCATTATATGGCAGCCAAGTTTATATCCAGCGCGATAATGGTATTTTGGTGCGTTTTTGAAGATATGTTTTATTTTGATATAACCTTATAGTTAACTGTCAGTCAGTAGCTCGGATTATAAATAGCTCTTATTTGTCTAATACAATAAAAAGACCAAAATATAGGCCACGAGTGCTCTGATAGGATAGGTAGGTAGGTAGGTAGGTAGTGGGGTAGGTAGATAGGTAGGGCAGGTGGGGTAGGTAGGGTAGGTGGAGTAGGTAGGGTAGGCAGGGTAGGTAGGGTAGTTAGGGTTGGTAGGGTAGGTATGGTAGGTAAGGTAGGTTTTTTTTTAATATCTATATACTAATCCCGCTAACGACGTTAGCGCCTAATCTGTGCAAATTCTTTCATTCCATTCCTCTTTCATGCTTCTCATACTTTCATTCTTCATACCATGGTTCTTCTTGCATACGTCATCTTGTATACAGTGGGTGGGACTCCCACTTTGTTTAAATACTTCAAAAGGCATATTTATTTATTTCGTGTGAGGTCAAAAGACAAAAAGTGCTAGGTATATACCTACCTACCTACAGATTAAAAAAAAATCTGTTTATCATAGTAAATATGCAAAAGGTGCTGCAGATCAAAGATAAGGTACAGAAGTGCTGTTTATCAAAGGGAAAAATCAAAAGGTAAGTAATGCCTTACACTTAAGGATGAGAAGCACAATAGTGCTTTTCATCATACAGACAATCTGTTGTTGCTAGGTACTACCCGAGTGCACCGTTCGTCATTGCAGTTTTGTGCGTGCTATTCTATGCTTCTTACAAATATTCTTATAATACTAGTGAAGCATAGTGCCGCTTCAACTTCGGTTTCTGTCCAGCTCACATTCGAGTTGGTGGCGCTCGCTAATAAATAACGTGCAATCTACAAGTATGTGCAGGACAGTCTCTGCCACACCTGGATCGCAGACGCACGATGGGGTCTCCTTACACTTGAAGCGATTCAAGTATTCAGAGAACCCACCGTGCCCCGTCAAAACCTACGTGAGAACGCCTGTGGGCCGCACCTGTTTTATAATACGGAAAGCCGCTATGGCATCCGAAGATATGTGTCTCGCCCGATACATATCTTCGGTTCCATTCATCAGGCGATTCCAAACGGATCTTTCGCTTGAGAAATGACACCGGACATCGGTCGTAGTCCGGCTTCCTCCGTAACGACAATGCTGCCTTCTTTGCCAACTCGTCCGCTCGCTCATTCCCCGGCAGGCCCAAAGACACAGCTTTGCTTTGGACCAGGGTTTGAGCCAAATTGGCGCGCACGTTAACCGCCAGGGGCTGGAGAGAGCCAGGACTTGCAATCGTCTGCAATGCTGACATTGAGTACAAACTGTACAAACCATAGCTCGTCTCTTGCCGCGTGAGGATCACGTCCGTCGCTTTGCACATGGCCAGGAGTTCCGCCTGGTAGACTATGCAGTACGCGGCTAAGCTAAGTTTGAGGTTCCGGGCTCCGACCTTCCCCTCAGTCTTGCTGCCGTCGGTGAAGATTCGCACCGCCTGCACATTGTTGCTGTCTAGCAACTGTTGGTCTGCCAGGCACATGAACTCCAGGGGCATTGGTGTAGCTGGATGAGAAGCCTCTGCAAACCTTACCGCATTTTCGATTTCCCTATCTCCTGGCACAAACCGGGATGACCCTCTCCTCGCTTGAACACAGCCCTTGCTAGTCAATCACGTGCATTCCTCCCCAGCGTAACGAACCTTGACTTTCCTACCGTCGAGGTAGCTGTATAGCAGCCTTCTTATGTTCACCGGGCACTTTTCCTCAGCCAGTCTGACCTTGATGGCTGGCCACCAAGCACTATCAAATGCCCCCTCTATATCCAGCTACACCAAGACAATTAGCTTAATCAGCCTCAACTTATCGGATCCAAGCGGAAGAGACGCCCGGGTGCCGC
Source organism: Orthosia gracilis (assembly GCA_947562075.1). Lineage (NCBI taxonomy): Eukaryota > Metazoa > Arthropoda > Insecta > Lepidoptera > Noctuidae > Orthosia > Orthosia gracilis. The sequence goes on from OX387266.1 coordinate 36,548,231, forward strand.
CACTGTGCGGAACGCCCGGAGGACACGGTGGAGCACACAGTCGAGGTGTGCCCTGCTTGGGCGGAGCACCGCCGTGCCCTCGTGGGGGCGATCGGCGGCGGAGACCTCTCGCGCCGGGCCTTGGTTCAGGCCATGGTCCGTAGCGAGGAGGAGTGGCAGGCGGTCGCCTCCTTCTGCGAAGCAGTAATGCTAGCAAAGGAGGAGGCCGACCGCATCAGGCAACGGCGCCCTCGCCGCCGCCGCCGGGATACCAATCCCGATATCCAGCCACCGTAGACGCGGGCTCGTGGACAGTGAGTCATGGGTAGCTCGCTGTCCGATCGTCCGGTAACTACCCGGACCGAGCCAAGGCGTCGACGGCGCGCACTGTTCCCGCGCGCCTCAAGGAGTTGTCAGCAAAGAGAGGGGCCCAGCTGGGTCGAAGCCTACCGGGGTTCGGGGTTATCCGAAAGGAAGCTAGAGCCCCGGTATGAAGGCTAGAAGGAACGGCGCGGGGTTTTTAGTCAGTACAAGTCTGACACTATCTCCCGCTCCACCCAAGAGCGGGATTTGTCATAAGATGATTTTCCCCGTCGACAAAAAAAAAAAAAAAAAAAAAAAAGCCTCAACTTGTCCTGTACGTGCATCACTAGCTTATAGAGGGCGTCCTCAGTGCTTCTTTGGGGCATAAAGCCAAACTGGCGAGTACTAAACCGCGGTACAAGCTGCCATTTTACACGTGCTACTACCATCTTCTCCAGGACCTTCCCCAGAACCGGCAGTAGACCTTTTGGTCTGTATGCCTTGGGGTTAAGGTAAACATCCTTGCCCAGCTTTCTGAGGACTTCGACTGTGGCCTCCTTCCAGATGTTCTGGAAGTGTGCGAATTCAAGGCACTTGTTGTAGATGGCAAGGAACGCATCCAGATCCTGGTGGATCGCTCGACTGCAGATGTCATACGTCAGTCCATCCCCTCCTGGTGCCTTTTTGGAATTGAAACCTGCCACGGCGGTGGATGATGATATTCATCATGAACCCACTCATTTTCTCGACTGGCCCCTTCTCTAATTTGCCTGTGGTCGGCGTTGTCCTGGTCTACTCTGTCTTCGGGGTAGACCGTATCTGCAAGTAGGGCGGCCGTTTCACTTGGGTTGAGGAATACACCATCGACCGACCGACCGGGCAGATAACTGACCATCTTGAGGTTCTTGGCATTACGTTGACATCGACGCTCAATTTTGGTCCGTTCAAAGAGACCAAAAGCTCAGCTGGCTGCCAAAAAATTGGGGCTCCTCGCGAAGGTGAGACGGTACGGTACTTTACGCCAGAACAGTTGCTAAACTTGTATCAGGCGCAAGTTCGATCATGCATGGAGTACTGCTCTCATCTCTGGGACGGATCTGCCAAGTACCAGCTGGATGCAATTGAGTCGATTGAAAGACGGGCCAAGAGGCTCATCGGCATTGAAGTACTGGTCGAATCTAGGCTCCAGAACCTCGAACATCGGTGCCGAGTTGCCAGTTTGTCGGTTTTTTATCGGTTACATTTCGGGGAGTGTGCGTTGGAAATGCATGAACTAATTCCTCCTAGCCCGTTCCATCATCGGACTACAAGACGTACGGCGATGCGTCATCGGCATTAGCTAGCACCAGAACACGTTGCACGCCGTGACAACCAAAGGGACCAAACCAGTACCTGGGAGCCAGACATACCCCGTGTATGGCACCGTTAGTCCCCGTGTGACAGTGGCCACGCTACCTGCCACTTTTCGACCGCAGGGGCTAGGGAGAGCGGCCAACGCTATACAGACTCCCCCTGCGGTCCCAACGTTTCTGCCATCAGACGATAGCGAATGGGGTATCGTAAATATCAACGATACCCCATTTATTTTTAACTAGCTGACCCACGCGGCTTCGCTCCCGTTACCTGGCTATGCACCTACCCATCTACCCAACCTACCATACCCTACCTAGACTACGCAGCGCACGCAACGGAAGCTCTCAAAAAGGAATATTTTTTTCCCGTTTTTGCAACATTTTTTATTTATGCTTCGCTCCTATTGGTTGTAGCGTAATTTTATATAGCCTATAACCTTCCTCAATAAATGGAAAATCCAACACAAAATAATTTTTCAATTCCAACCCTGGGTTCCTGAGATAAGCGCGTTCAAACAAACAAACAAACTCTTCAGCTTTATAATGTTATAGTATAGATTTAACTATTGCTTATTTTTGGTCGCCTTCACTAACTGCACATAGTAAATTCACCTGTACTTAGTTGAACAAAATACGAAATCATGCGAACGAAGTCGCGGGCGGAGTGATAGTAATTTTATATATTAGTGCAGCTTAACTGGTTAACCATCGAATCCGACGTGGAGTGGCGACAGCGAACCGGAAGACGTTGCTTTGGAAGGCCTCCCAGTAGGTGGACCGATGACCGGGAACCCACTGTATGCGAGAGGCACGTGACCGGTCAATGTGGCGACGCTTGGGGTGGCCTATAATTAAATGAAGATGATGATGATGATGGATTACCTCGCAGTCGTGATAAGGTGACACGTATCTTTCAACGTCCTGCAGCCACTCACTCCACTTGTTGTTGCGCGAAAGGATACGATACACGTCGAACACCGGACAACCCGCTAGGAAGATCATGAGACAAGTCCCGTCTTCATTCAGAAGGTTGTAGATGTTGTTGAATGCTCGTCTGAAAATATCAAAAAGTTTCATTTTTTTACATTTTCAACGATTTTATTTCCTGACTCATCAAATAAGTCAGTGTTGACTGAAAAGGTACATAGGTATTACAGAATCACAAAATACATTGCAGAAGTAGCAGATGCCAGGACCAACTAGACAAAATATACGACCAGTGGTCCACATTAGCCTTTTGTCGAAAAGGCTGAAAATCATGGGGAGAACCCCTTTGCCCAGATGTAGGATGGCGCAGGCTAATAATAAAAAAACAGTACCAGTACCAGACTCGTGTTTCTCAAAGATTAGTTAAAGATTTAGACATGCTTTTCCAGGTCTCTTAATGTAAAGATGAACCTATTTTCGCTTAGGAACCAGAAATAAATACAGACTCTGGAGTGCTACTGAAATTATGCTGATGGAAATATCTAATGTTGCTATAAGATACTGGTTGAAATGGGAATCGAGAGCAGTGCTGGCCCAGTGGTTACGGCCCCGACTTAAGATTTGAAGGTTGTGGGTTCGAAACCGAGCAGATGCTTTACTTTGTCTAATTTATTTTATCACCACTGCTCTCAAAACGGTGAAGGAAATCATCGTGAGAAAACCGGCATGTCCTAGAATAAAAAATTCGAAGACATGTAACCTCTACCAATCCACACCGGGCCCGCGTGGTGAATTATAGCCCACTCTCTCCCTGTGAGAGGAGGTTTGAGTCCCAGTAGTGGGAGCACTAACATGTTTATGCTATGAGAATCGAAGTCAAATCACAGCAGTTGCGGTCACTACAAAAGCGAGGTATTGAGTGAAGCGTTGATTGATCGTCATAGGTACCTACCTATCTTAAGTAAGTATTTATCACTAGCTTCTGCCTGCGGCTTCGCCCGCTTGACGGTCGAAAATAATCCCAAGGGAACATATTTTCGGGATAAAAATCAAATCAATTCAATTCATTTATTTATTTTATGTGCTATTCCTGACTATAATCTCTCTCTGAGCCAAATTTCATCCAGATCTAGCCGTTTGAGCGCGAAGTCATCAATTACCATTAGGCGAGATAGTGGTCAAACGCGAGCTTATCGATTATAAAAAAGGTGATATTTATGGTGTAAGTGTGTTGTCTTTGTTTGAGAGTTTTGACTTTGCTCAGAAAAATGAAAAGTATTACTCGATACTATGTGTATTTTCTGTAAGAATTTGAGGATTACTTGATAGCCATTTACTGAAATTGAATTTTGCAAATCATAGAACAGAATATATTTTTTTTGAAATATCTACTGTTTCAGCTATCGTAACCCTTCCACTAAGAATGTCATCGACGTAAAGTTTTCAATGTCATCAGCCAGACACAAAAAGAGAAAAGCCAAATCAAAACAATGATATCATTTCCCACACAAATTTCAGTTTTTTTTTTTAATAATATTGTAGAATCTAATGCGGGTTTCTGAATAGTTATATGAAAATATTTACTTCTAAGAAAATGATAACAAAATACTCACTGTTGATCTGTGATCCAGTGTAGAGTGTAGAAGGAAAACACGTAATCGAATGTTCCCTTCATCCCTTCAGGCAAATCACCCGCTATGTCGAGGACCATGAAGGAAGTGTTCTCATTGCAATAACGATCATTGGCGAAGTTCACCATCTTCTCGCTGATGTCGCAGCCCAGTAGCTTGAAGTCAGTAGGGATGTACTTCTTCAGCATGTTGGTGACGCTGCCATCTCCGCAGCCTATGTCTAAGATATTGTTGTTGCTTTTCTTCCACTTAATTTTTGACGCATATTCTTTTAAGCAGATCAGTGCATCTCTTTTCGGCAGGCTGTTGTTTTTTTCGTAAAGGGCGGGGTTATTCATGGTCGTAAGGTTTGTCAGAGGATAAGATTTTTGTGGTAATGAATTCTGTTTAATGTTTTCGGGTGCGCACACGTTTTGTAGGAGCGCAGATCCGGCGGACTGTCGTGCCGGGAGCACATTGTCTGCGCATTTATACGTACCTCGGTCACGCCTAAAGCATTCGTAGCAGCAGCATCTTATTTTTGTTTACTATGAGTGTTGAATATGACTGTTTTTTTTTGTAATTAGAAACTATGAGGAATTATGCATTTATGACGAAATATGCATACATGCAATTAGTAGAGTGAACCTATTGCTTCAGCTTATCAAGGTGATCTAATCAATTATCAAAGTAGGTATTTCATAAATTTTTCATATTATTTAATTCCATTTAGCTACCTACTCTTAGTAATACAGCAGAATCCGGAGAATGATGCTCTATCAGTGTGTACCACTACTGAGTATAGCCTCTTTCCACACAAATATAAAACTGATGGAATTTTTTAGGAAAACTAGTACAATTTTCTCCTACGTCATATACTAGTACAATATTATCCTACGACGTGGTTATATATACGTGTAATAATATGTAGAATAATATATGGCCGGTTCAAGCCCAATGGATCACGCGTCGGTCTGGCGAGTGTATACTCATGTACACTTCATTTTTACACTGAAGACATGAATCTACTCACTGATGACTTCGAGACTAAACATTTAAAAAAAAATCAGGCGCCTTTGATTTTCTATAATTTGTAAGCAAGAAGGATGTACGGAGAGGTGGCATGAAAGAGACACGTATGGAAAGGGATAAGTCAAATAATCGATAAAATAAGAAACGTCTCGGGACGATATCATTTTTTTTCTGCGGCATCCCCGAAGGACAACATTCGTATTTCGCACCTAACGTCACTTTTAGATGGCGACACGCGACGGCGTGCAAGTGTTCGAACAAAAAAGTGATGTTTTCTGTGTTATTTAAAAATGCTTTGTGAAATGCTGTAAATTGATAAGTATTTTATTACCAGTGTTTGTAATCGAATACATATAATAAATCTGTAGAAAAGTCGTTTTTGTACATCAATACATATAATAAATCTGTAGGAAAGTCGTTTTTGTACATCGAAAATAATTCCAAAAAAATAGCCAGGATGTTTAACATCCTGGCTATTTTATTGAGATCCAACAGAACCCATTTCCAGCATTTCTGGAATTTTTGTCTGTTTGTCTGTCTATCTGTTTGGCAGTTTATTTGTGCATGTATCACGTAAAATGTATGAAACCAATGTGATGATAACTTTTATATATAAAAATTGTGCGTAACTTGAAGTATAACTTGGTTTTTGTTACATCGCAATCAGTTCACTCTATCAAAAGTTAGATGAATTTAAGGTGTTCAAGAAATAAAATATCGCAACATACGCAATTCCGATACTCGGACTGTTGAACTGCATATTAGATAGATGGCGTTGTGCATTTCGTGCCATTTTTTGAATGGCGGTGTTAAGATTTTCCGCGGAAGAATGACCATAGAAAAATAATTGGTAGGTCGTCAGGGTCCCTAAAACCCGCCTGTCGCGAACCAAGGGGTCAACTGTCTTTGTCGAATCAATGATATACCTTCAAGGGCTATTTCAAGTGTGGCTAGATTAAAAATAATAATTCGAGATCAAATAAGATAATGCACGAGACTAAAAAAATACATTTTATTAGATTCTAAGTCTCTAATCTTACTACTAAAGTCAATAATGACGTTGACGTGCGTGCAATGTGGTTCGCAATTTCGCTGATCGCTATTGCCCATTCGAATAGCCTATGATTAACGTGGTTGCCTATTAGACTTTAGGTTGCGAGTTCGAGTCCCAGCTATAGATAGTTATTTTTTAAGCGATTTTACAAAAAGGAGGAAATTCTATCTTCGACATAATGTTTTTTTTTTTGTATATGTTCACCGATATCTCCGTCAATTGTAGACCGATTTTAATAAATTCTTTTTTTGTTTGAAAGAGTATATTCCTAAATTGGTCTAATTTTAATTTGGTGAAGATCTGATTTAGGATTTCGGAGATATACAATAGTACTTCAATAAATGACGGCAGATCTCTCGGGATTGCTGCAGTCGCTGTCTGTTTATTGTTTATACCATTTCATAACATAACATCACGACAGTACGCTCCAAAGGGATACGCAGATGTATACAGTTCACCTTGGTACACCCTCATTTCACCGGTTATGTTCAAGTTGCATGATATTCGGGTAATCTATTCTGGCATTGACTACCAGAGTTAATCCAATGAGCAATAAAAAGTAATTAATGCTAATAAAGTGTTGATTTAATGCTCAGTTGCTTTTTAATTTGTTTTACAACCATGAGACAAAACTGGCAGAATTATATTCTGTTTGTGTTGTGAAACGGTAAGTAATTTTACAAATTAAATACATGCAAAATAAAATTCGCTATTTAACCACCAACACACTTGTCAAACTATATCTTAATCAAGCCATAGACAAGCTGGATTTTTTCCAATGAGGAACAGGCGTGAATTTATTATTATTATTATTTACTTATAATAGACTAACTTAAAATAGACTATTATTACTTAACTAATTATATATAAAGTACACATTTACATTAACTACATAAATAAAAGATAAAATACATACATACGTAATTTAATAATATGTATGTATGTGTTATTGAGATAGATACGGTATTTTTATTTCGTTAATGTTAGGTACCGTAAACCGGGGTCACTTTGATCAAAATTGAACTTTGAAGGTCAATATCTTTTGAATGTGTGGGTGTAAAAAAATAAAAATAAAATCTAATAATCGGTTTTTTTATTACTCTCGATTACTGTAATAATACATGAAAAATGTAACTTCATTTTGAGAAAAATAAATAAAAATTCTCTGATCAAAGTTATACGTGGGATGGGGTTACTTTGATACCCCCATATTTTATTTCGTAGTTACAAAGTAACCCCAATTACAATGCCGATACAATTTAAAAAATCAAAATCTGCCAACGGGATAAATAATTATTGTCATTTTTGTAATATGGGGTAACTTTGATCTATTAAAAGTCATTAAATTATAAATATTTCTTTATTAAAAATGGTGCTAACAAAATTTCAGCTTACAAAGAGTTTTACAGCGATATAATCAGTCCTTCTTATTTATTTATTAAAAATTCTTTTAATTAAAACTAAACACGAACTTAGAAACAGTCTGTCAGTCTTCAGAAAATCAACAAGATAAAACCTATAAAAAATTGTAACTCTTATAATCTCACAATCTTCAATTGAATCTCATACAAGTTCTGCAACATCAATATCAAAAAAAAATTGGACACATTCAACATCAATATCCTGATTCGCTAAAGGCCTAGGTTTTAGCAGGTAGGCTAATATGTCAGTTGCGTCAATTTCAGATATATCATCGCGAACCAATCTGAATTCTATAAGGTATATTATATCTTTCAGAGGCACCTCTAATACTTAAACTTCCTTCCACTATTTGACTAAGCGCTTCTTCTATTCGCGCCAGTGAATAATTTTTGTATTCGCGGGGACCAAGTTTCTTTTTATATATTCGCGGCATTCTCCTGGATAAAAAATATTGATTCATTTACCAAAAACCATTGCAAGTTAAATAAAAGCTTGAAAAAAAGTTATTTGAAAACTCCCTGGGGTTAATTTGATCATTTGATCAATCTTACACCATATACCCTATCAATGACACCCCGTATCAAACAAACTCAAGTCATTGCATTCATTTTGAGGTTAGAAAAACAATAACCACTGTATTGGTTAATCGATCATAGGCCACGTATTGGAATTTATCTAAAAATTTCATTATACCACCACGTAATTAAGTACACATGAAGTTTTGCAGCATAATTATTCGGCTATAAATAGAGAATAACAATATATTTACCTTTTTAAATTAATCTTGTTGGTGAATTCCCAATGTGTCCTCAGAAAAGGATTTGACAGTTCTACAGTGTTGCATAACTAAAAAAAGAAACTACCAAATTGCGTTCCGTTTTACGTAATTCGCGATTTTATATGAACAGGAAGTTTCGATCAAAGTCATCCCGTGAATCAATGTAACCCCGGTTTACGGTACTCGTAAAATAAACGAATTAACAATAACTCCTAGTTAATCATCTGTTTAACTACTAGTTAATCATCTGTTTGACAATCACAAATAGGCTAATGGAGTATGTATAACTATTTATTTTATGATAACCACGTGGATTGTAAATGCATTTAGATTTTGTGTTCCACTATTTACGGCAAATTATTATTTTATTAGTATTCCCCTAGTGATAGATAATAATGATATTTCTTTATTTAACACATTTTTCCTTATTTCTAATTTCTTGGTATTTATAAGTAATGACATTTCCCTTCGCCCGCCCGTATGTATCATGTTAGATGAATGAATGATTCAAACTGTAATTTAAAAAAAATAAATGGCGTTCTTGTTAGTCTATATAAGAAATGCCAATGTTATTGACGATTGAGACCCATTCTTTTTTCGAAATTCTGTCTCAGAAAATACCCAGTTTCTGGTACGCTAAAATTCAATCAATCTGCCAAGCCTTTTCCAAACTATATTGGGTTCGGCTTCCAGTCTATCCGGATGCAGCTATATACCAGTATTTTACATGGATCGACTGTCTATTTGGCCTCCACAACCCAGTAACTGGGTAACACCATACCACGTCATGCTAATCAACACAAAATATCCTCTAATATATTATAATTCCCACCCACTGCTGGGACACAGGCCTCCTCTGAGATAGGGAGTAAGCTGTTATCAACCATGCGGATTGGTAGATGTCAATATCATATATATTTATATGATATATGTTTATGTGATTGGTTCACTGAAGTAACAAAGTTAATAAAATCATTTGAGATAAGATGTGGCCTGTCAACCATATATTAAGGACAAGACAGACCGCTCTGACCTAGAAATTTGGTTGTATGACCAAATTTAGATTAAAATTTAGTTCATACTAGACCGAAGAGCGTTGCCGTATCTCTAGTATGATGCACGCGTATAAGCAAACGTCCGGATGGCCGTATCTTCTCTTTAAATCTATGGTGTCAAGTATCAATAGATTATGTTCAATAGGCCTTCTATTACGTGAATAGACGAGAGTTCTAGATACGTAAGTGTCTAGGTATTTGCAATCTTAACTCATAGTCTAATCTCTTTCAGATAACTAGTATTTGTTTCAAGAGATGTCCGTTTTATCTGACACTCAGGTAAGTGCCTCTCGTTATTAGATTGATAGGATTAGATTTAGTTTGATGAAAACACTCAATATTATTTTTTTTAAGACTTTCTTGAGGGTAAAGTATATTTCTGTATCTATTCGAGAAATGTCAAAGATGAAGTTTTGCATTGTTAAAATTTTCAAAAAAATTACCAGCGTTGAAGACTGTCAGCTTCTCCAAAATGATTTAGACAGTTTCGAACAATATTGTTTAATCAATAAATTAGACTTAAATGTCAAAAAATGTTTTTTTATAACCTTTACTCGTAAAGTCAAAATGATTAAATTTAAATATTTTATCAATAGACATGAGTTAGAACAGGTAGACGCGGTACGGGACCTTGGCGTCATTCACGACTCCAAGCTAACTTATGAAAGACATGTAGATCATATTGTCAAAAAAGCTTACAGGACCATGGGCTTCGTCTTGAGAGCCAGCTCTCAGTTTACAAACTTGAAAGTACTTAAAATTCTTTATTGCTCTTTGGTGCGCAGCGTTCTCGAGTATTGTTCCCAAGTGTGGAATCCTCTCTACAATATTTATATAGATAGAATTGAATCCATTCAACGTAGGTTCCTGAAACACTTGCAATAATAGTCTAAAACATATGACCCCAATTATGAGGCGAGATGTCGAAGACACCGTATCTTACCATTGTACCAAAGAAGAAAGTTTTCGGATATTGCGTGCCTTGTTAAAATCGCGCAGAATCACATTGACTCACCGGATTTACTATCTCAAGTTAAACTTAAAGTCCCAAATAGAATGACGAGACGTAAAGCATGTGTGGACGTGCCTCAGAGTTCTTCAAACTACAGGCAGAATTCATTTTTGTGAGGTCCGCTAGTGAATTTAATAAACATGTTGACTTTCCTGTACTGGATATGTTTAATAGGCCACGCGTTTTCAACAGAACATTAACGAAATCATGGTTTGGTTCTCTGACTTCAACATAATTTAGTTATTAAATATACTCTAAATTTCCCTTTTTCAAATTTTGCTTAATATTAGGTTAATTACATTACCTGTTATATCACTAGAGATTGATAACAAGCTTTCTTTATATGCGGAAACATGTAAATGGTGCTCAGTTGTTCATATCTGTTTCTACTCTGTATTACACTGTATGTTTTCCTACTAAAATAAAATAAAATAAAAATAAAATAAATTGTCAGCTTTTTAAGTATCAAATATTTGAATGACTGTTAAAATTATATTCTCCTTATGGGTTCACCTTCTATTACCAGGAACGAATTGCCGAAAATGTGGGCATAACATAGATATTGGTAGAAGTACACCTACGCCTAACCTCTTGAGGATAACTGTACTGTGATATCATTTTATCCTTGACTCCTATTAGAAAGAAGGTTTTATTGAAATAGCCTCTACAAATGACATTACTTAACCTTTCGTGTGCCACTAATTAGCGAAATCATGGGAAAATCTCGCGTGAATGTGGATCCACGCGAGATTTTAACACCTTTCGTGTGAATGGGACGTGGGTCTTATACACACGAAACGTATTAATCTAGTATTTTTGGCACGGAAATTATGCTGTGATTTTCTTTACGGTTTTTTTATTCCAATCCGCACTGTATTTGCGTGGTGGACTAATGCCCACCCCCTCTCACAAAGGTATGGTCTGAATCCCAGAACTGGGAATATTATAGGCTGACTATGACTATGTGCTATTCTTGAAGGAGAAGAGATCTATTTCAGTCATTGCATGAAGCAGGGATGTTACTTGACGATGTGCTTTTATAAGAAAAAGGTGTAGGGCTACAACCTGGGATTCTTTAAGTCAAGAGTGAATAGGTTACTCCAAGCTTGCAAGCGCAATGGCAAAGATGGGCAGGCGTTCTCCATCGTCGACCACATCATCGCTTAACATTAGGTGAGTTAGTGATCAAACGCGAGCCCCTCAATAATAAATATTAGAATAATAACATTAATTTCGTCCGGGACCCTAAGATTTTTAATAAGAAACAGAAAATACACTCATCTGTCATAATTAGCGAAACAACAGAAAAATAATAGACAGGCGTCTTTTAAAGGCGTCGTGACAGTTGAGGGAAGGTAGTTTATAAGAGAGAAGAACAACATGGAACATCTTAAGGTGACTGGAAAAAAGGGAGCAAAAGACCTAGAGGTCGAAGCCCTATACGGAGGTTGGACCATATAAGAGAGCATCTCGAGATACCTATCAGCGCCGCACTCCTTCAGCAGGCTGCTGATCGCAACAGATGGAGAAAGACCGTTGACAAGTTGATTCGATTCTGAGCAGTGACAAATGGATTAAAATGTAATACATCTTAACGCAACCATTGAATTTATCACATTGTGATTCAACGTGACCAATTGAGAGCCTACTACTCAAGTTAACGACACTTTATTTTAAATTTTTGTTACGTGCTATTGAATGATTGTATTTCTCTTTTGTTTCTAACCCCAGGGGGGTGACCATAAGGTCTTAGAGTAAGGTTATTTTGAGTGTGTGTAAGGGACAGATGTATATGACTTGTATACATCTGTCCCTTACGCACACTAAAAATAACCTTACTCTAAGAGCTTATAGTCACCCCCTGATGTATCTTCAAGTAGACCTATACGTACAAAATCACGATTTGTAGCAAAACTACTGAGTAGTGTGGTTTTGATTGAGCACATTTTTTATATTCTACTATACTTTCCCACTGCTGGGTAAAGCCCTTCCCCAATTTCTTCCAAGTATTATTTTTCTGATTTACCTCGGACTAGCACCTCCACTAGGCGTTTAGGTCGTCTCGTCATCTCTTTTTGAGCATATATGTAGTGCTATGATATTTCGTTTAACTTTACACTCTTGAAATACTTTGAAATGTTTGAAGTAAAATGTTATTTAGTTTTTCTACCTAGTATTGCATACTAGCTGCTCGGAGGCCAGATTTATGCCCGGTTGATGGCAATAGCTCAACCCTTATTACATGGGATTTAAATAGAAGTGGCGAAAGGTGAACAGCGGATTTTGTACCGATAATTATTTTTTTTGTTTGGTATTACAATTTGTACCACTTATTAAGGCAACTAAGCCATTGATTTTCATGTAAGTTTACTATTTTTAGAACTTCGGATTAATTAATAATATCAATAAAAAGATTTTAATAAATAAACGTAACAAAAGCCTACACTAAACGAAGTTATGTTTTTAGAAATTGCCTTATGTAAAATAACACAAACATTGAACTGATTCCATTTCGCTTTTCTCCATCCACCGAGGATGAAGTTAAAAAGATGATCCTATCCATAAAATCCAAGGCTGTGGGCCATGACGACGTCAGACGTTATATGGTAACCTTGATCCTCGACTTTCTTCTACCACCGATTACCCACATCATCAATTTTTCTCTCGATTCCGGACAATTCACACTCCTGTGGCGTAAGGCATACGTACGCCCACTTCCTAATACTTCAAATCCCTCCCTGCCTAATCATTTTCGTCCAATATCCATTCTCCCTTTCCTATCCAAAGTGCTCAAGGCCTGCACAAGCATTTTTCGGGGTTTTTTTACCGAAACAATTTTTATTCCAGTCTGTATTCAGATCTGGACACAGTAACTGTGTTAATATTAATTGACTTCTCTAATGCCTTTAATGCTGTCAGTCACGATAGACTCCTTTCTATCCTCTGCCATCTTATGGTTTCTTCCGAGGCGTTGGAATGGTTCTCCTCTTATCTTCGGGAGCGTCAGCAGTCGGATCGCATAGATGAAAGTTCGTCGAATTGGCGAGACCTGGATGCTGGTGTTCCACAGGGCGGTATTCTATCTCCATTATTATTCTCAATCTTCATTAATTTTATAACGCACTGTCTTCGGAGTTCGTATCATCTAAATGCCGATGATCTTCAACTATACACAGCGGCGCGGATAGAAAATATATCGGACGCCATAGAGGATGCAAACTGGGACTTGACTGCTTTCAAGGACTGGTCTGGCAGATTTGGGGTGTCCATAAACCCCTCAAAATACCAGGCTATTGTAATTGGAAGCTCACGCATGATGGGTAGAGTGACAGTAGGCTCTCTTCCACCGATCTTATTCAATGGTTCCGTCATTCCCATTAGCCCTAGCGTGAAAGATCTTGGTTTGCATCTTGACTCGACACTTAGCTGGCAAAGTCAGGTATCTAGTGTCAGTCAGAGAGCCAACGGAACTTTGCGATCCTTGTATCGTTTGAGGCGGTTTTTGCCTGTAAAGACGAAGACAATGCTTGTGCAGGCTTCTATTTGCCCAGTCGTCGACTATGGGGACGTGTGCTACTTTGACTTGAACGCGGTCTTGCTGGACAAACTAGATAGGGTTTTGAACAACTGTATTAGATTCATATTTAATCTTCGGAAATATGACCATGTTTCGAGCTACAGGTCCGAGTTAAAATGGTTGCCCGTTCGCCAGAGAAGAAGCTTACGCACTTTGACCACGCTATTCTCTCTACTCAATTCGCCCACGCCGCCTTCCTATCTTATCTCTGGCTTTCAATATCTAAGTTCTTCACACGCTCGCAATCTGCGTTCTTCCAATAATCTCCTCTTACTCTGTCCTTCTCATACTACTGATTTCGTTCACTCATCCTTTCATATCCAGTCCATTCTTTTTTGGAATGCGCTTCCTTCCGAGATCAGGACGGCCACTAGTCGGTACGCAGTTAAGCGGAAATTGCGGATTTATTTTCAACACAAATAAGCAGAGACATCTCACTTTCTTCTTTTCTGTTACATCATGAATATCTTCTGTTACGTCATAAATACAATATATATATACATATATACATATATATTTTATATTATATTCAATATTTATTTACGTGTATTTTACTTATTTTATATAATAACTACTAGTTTTTTAACATTAAACTATGCACCTGCCATGTTGTCTCTTCACCACCCTTGGTTGAATGGTAGAGAATGCCTAAGGCATTAAGTCCGCTATTGTACCTTTGTGCATGAAGTCTAAATAAATAAATTATAATTAATTATTTAGACATAGAAATAACATTTAATATAATCAAACTCATCATTACCGCTGCTGGACATAGGTATCTCCTAATGCCCTGAGTAGGTACGATACTCATCTCAATCTAACTACTTAATGGTAAGTAAAATACTTTACACATGATGTAACAAACTAACAATATGTAAATTTACCTGTATGTAACAATCTACATTGGTACATTAGTACATAAACTTAAAAAATAATACTGGTTATAAATTTTACATCTCAAGTTCTAAAATCTAAAAATTGAAAAAGGGATTATCTATCATAATAACTACCAATTAAAACAAAAGATATCCCAAGAAACGTAATTTTATTAGCGGCTCGAAATTCCCATACAAGCCTGCCGTTCGCCTTTGGGTGTATTATTTGTGTATTTATTATGAAGCCAAGTCTGCGAAGACTTGAGATTGTATTGTTGTAACTCATCATTCTTGGTCTTACTCGTACACTTTAATGCTTATGTACGAATTTCTATCAGCAGCTACAGCTACAGCAACTTTCTATATAAATAAGTAAAGTTATTTAATTCAATAATATGATTGTCTGCTCCAATTTCGATTTATTTGTTTAATTATTACTTAATTCATTGGACACTAGACCGCAACCAACACAAAATTCATGACAAGAAAACATCTATAAAAGTATATATTTTCTGGTTTGTTTCGTCATTTACATAATATTAAAAGTTAAATAGGTTTGTACACTACATAACTTCGTAGTATATGACATAAATCTATAGGATTTAAACCTAAGTTTTAAACGCTGTTTTTCTGTCACACACAATTGTCTAATAAAATTCATAAATAAATTATCATTTAATTAAAGAAACTCAATGAAAAATTAGTAGAGAACAATGAAATTGAATTTTAATTGTTAATAGTTTACGTAACTAGCTTGTTTGAACTTTGGTACAATTCAATAGCTAAAAAACCAACTATTATTTCTATGGGGACATTAATTTAGCAATATATTATTATATAATATATTATTTTAACATTAATTAGCAAAATAAATAACCGATAATTACAACTTTTTCTAGCAATAACTGCAAACATCTATACAATAGAACCATTAATTAATTCTGCCATTATCAACAACGAAAAAAAGACTAATTATCTATGCTCAAAAATGGCGTCCAAAATGTTGCATGTATTTATGACGTCATAAATACAACAAAACATCTGTATGATAAATTGTTTATTTTAAAACCGACAATAGAAAATCTTATATATAAAATTCTCGCGTCACTGAGTTTGTCTGCAAACTCCATCGAAACAGCTTGACCGATTCATATTCTATTATGACATAAGTTACTTATTATTTCGTTATTTGAGATATTGGCATTTGTGATATTACGCTATTGTAAATGATTATTTTAATAATAGATCAACAAGAGCTTCACGCTTCACCTCGCTCCATGTCATTCAGATGCTCGTCGCTTCTGCCAACACGGTGCGACGCCAGTTTTGACGGGGACGGCCACGCTTTCTTTTCCCTTGGGGATTCCAGTCCAAAGCTTGCTTGGGTATGTGATCGGGACCCCTTCGGAGCGTGTGGCCAATCCATCTCCACTTGCGACGCTTGATCTGGCGGTCGATCGGGCTCTCGTGGCATTTCTCCGACAGCTCTACGTTGGCGATGCTAATTAAGGAGCATTTTCTTTCAACGCAATAAATAATATTAGTAGATATCTTATATATAAAATTCTCGTGTCACAATGTTAGTTACCTTACTCCTCCGAAACGGCTTTACTGATTTTACCAAATTTTATATGCATATTCAGTAGGTCTGAGAATCGGCTACTACCTATTTTTCATACCCCTAAGTGATAAGGGTTGTTCACCCTTAACATTTTGTTTTTAATTTTTGGACAATTTTTTTATTTTTCTATAATGAGGCATTAAAAATACATACAACCCTAAATTTTTACTCTTTTATCACCAACCCCTATTTTTTAATAGCCATTTTAGTAATTTAATCATTATTCATCCCGCTCGATAACTGACCAATTATCGTCTTTTAAATAATATAATGCAGGGTAATGGGTAGGATAGGTAGGGTAGGGTAGGTGAAGTAGGGTAGGTAAGGTAGGGTAGGGTAGGTAGGTAGGTAGCAATTTGACGGGAGCGAAGCCCCGGGGGTCAGCTAGTATACGTATATATATATGTATATTTGTATTAATGAACGTAGTTCTTTTATGTATGTATTATTATTATATATTTAATAAGTATCTTACTGCAAAATTGTACACTGGATTACTGCCCTCAATTATTATGACCTCTATCACTCAAAGGTTTGCTGGAAGAAAACTCCATTTTGGAGTTAAGCTCGCCTTTGTACATGAATATTGATTTCACTCTCTGTAAATGTATTGTTTTAGTGTACAATAAAGAATTAAGAGATGGTCTCGGGCCAGTAAATGCCGAGAATGCGACGGAGACAGCGGTTGTCGAAGACTTGTATTTGGCGTGACATGTCCTTTGTGACCTTCCACGTTTCGCACCCGTAGAGCAGCACAGATTTGACATTGGACCCGAAGATTTTGAGTTTAATCCTTCGGGTCAGTTTCCGCGATTGCCAAACAGGTCTCAGCTGCACGAAGATAGTTCGGGCTTTGGCGATCCGTGAAGCGATGTCCTCTTCACTACCCCCAGTCTCTGACACGACACTCCCGAGGTATGTAAATTTGTGGACGCGTTCCACTGCCTCTGTGCCAATCAGCAACGGTGAGCGATTCTTCACACCAGTTCTCATTTCCTGGGTCTTCCGGATGTTTATTTTGAGCCCCGTTTTTGCCGCCTCCTGACGAAGATCGTTCAGCTTTGCTTGCAATCTGCGTGGGTATGACTCAGCAGGCATATGTCATCGGCGTAATCCAAGTCTTCCAAGACTTTGGATAATCCCCACTCTATTACTATTTTCATATGGCAATGTCAATTGTCACCTGTCAAATCAAATTACGAGATTTGTCAACCGCTGCTGAGATTTTTTGATATCTTCTTGACAATTTATTGTTTTTGTGAAAATTTCGAAAAAGCCAGTTCGATCTCAAGCGAGACACATTCTTTTCAATGTGTATCGTAAACTAAGGGCAAAAGGAGGCGTAAATCAACTTAAAAACATTTTCAGCCTATAAGTATGTGATTTGCATACTTGACACTAGATGTCGTTAAATGAGGCAGAAAATGTTTTTTTGCTTTTCTAACAATTTACGAAAATTTACCAGTAATGAAACAGGAGTACACAATGAGTACAAAGAATTAGGCTTGCTCCTGTTTCATCACTTCTATGCCAGCTGGAATTTTAGCGTGGTCGTGCTGGGAAAGAATCTTGCCAGCACGACCTTTATATCTGCGATAATTGAGAGGTACAAAATTTCTAATTAGTGGTGTAAAATAGTACAAATTAAAAGGATTTTAGTACCATCTAAAGTTATAATGAATGCGTTCATGGTCGTGCTACGAATTACAACACTGCCAGTACTACTGTACAGTGAATCGTAGGTGAGGCCACATCGAATGATGGTCGGAAGAAAATGCCAACAGTAATGAAACTGTTACAAATTCTTCGACAAGATATTGATTTTAGCGGAGGTTGAGAATCTGAGGTAAGAAAAATATTGAGTAATAATCGTGCCCTGCAGTTGGACGTATATAGACTGATGATGATGATGAATGACTAAGCTTTCGTTTAATATATCGTTTAAAAAATTATATCGTAAAAGTCTGTAAAAAATAATAAAATGAATATATCATTTTATTATTTTTTACAGACTTTTACATAAGGAGATTGGTTTTGAATATGTAAAATGCCAATAAAAAAGAACTATTTTGATGAAGAGAGATGACATACATCTACAGAGATACAAGTTTTTGCAAGTCGAGTTCATGGAATCATTTTCTAGTTCTGAATGAGGTGTTAAGTTATTAGTATGAATAAAATGATCTATAATAAATAAGTACATAAATTAATAGAAGATTGATTTATTTTTCATGACATATTTTCCTTTGTTAAGAACCCGATGTATAACAACATGTTTCATACACATACCTATAATACTCGCAGCGGATCTTTGTGGCTCTGAATTGACTGCAAGACTCAGCGCTGTAGCTATTTTTGTGCCAATGTTGAAAGTGAAGATAGCATTGTATAACTGCCTCTTTCACTTGCTTACGTATGTCACATCGTCCTATCTCGCTTACTCTACACAGTATACTCTGTTAGGTTTTCTTTGATAAATACATCTTTTATTTGTATAGAATTAAATTATTTATTTTTAACATCAAATAGTACTTAAAAGTTGTTAAATTGATTATCCTAGAAATTATTCGAATATCAAATGACGTCACGTCCAATGACAGTTATCGTTTGGACGGGGATTTTTTTTTTTCCTGTTTATGGGTTTGCTCTTGACTCTAGTCTAGGTCAATGACAGAGACAGAGTCGAAGATGGAGTGAACTTACCCAGAAAAAGCCTTTCACTCTAACTTTGAAGAGATTCGGGTTAAATGCGTTCGGAAACACAGACGCAGGTAGTGAGTTCCATTCATTCGCTGTGCGCATTATGAAGGATGTTTGGAAGCGCTTGGTGCGAATTGGTGGAATGGCAACAAGGTAAGGATGGTAACTTGCAGTGCGTCTAGATGTCCGATGGTAGAAGAGGGCTGGTGGGATGAGATCGTGGAGTTCTTGAGCACACTCACCGTAGTACAGTCTGTAGAAGACCGACAAGCAGGCAACCTTGCGGCGATGAGCCAAGCTGTGAAGCTTGGCATCTACCAGTTTAACGGCGCCGATGAGCCTCTTGACTCTGCGTTCCACCGAGTCAAGCGCGGTAAGCTGGTACTTAGCTGAGCCATCCCAAATGTGGCTACAATACTCCATACAGGATCGGACTTGCGCTTTGTATAGGGCAAAAAGCTGTCCAGACGTAAAGTATCGCTTCACTCTATTAAGGATGCCCAGTTTTTTGGCCGCAATTTGGGCTTTGTACTTAATGGAGGCGCCGAAGTTGAGACTGGATGTCAACTCCATGCCTAGGAGCTCGAGCCGATCAGTCACAGGAACAGACGCACCCCGAAAAGTAGGCGTTTCTTCAAAAATACTCCTTTTAGCGGTAAAAAGACACGCCTGTGTTTTGGTGGCGTTAAAGGAGACCAGATTGTCATCACCCCACTGGGAAACAAGGCTTAAGGTCAAATCTGTCCGATCCACCATAGCCTCTCTCAAGGAACAAACTTCATCCACGCTGGTTTTTGCGCTGGACAATATCTCTCTGAAACAGTACTGTCATCTGCGTACCCAACAATACCGGGCTGAAGTACCGCTATTGTACCTTTGTGCATGAAGTTTTAAATAAATAAATAAAGTAGGTCATTGATGTGCAGCAGGAAAAGAGTTGCAGATAGAACAGACCCCTGAGGAACTCCGGCATCAATAGCCATAAGGTCAGAGAAGCAGCCATCAATGACTCCTCGGATCGACCGCTCGCTAAGGAAGTCCGATATCCAGCTACAAAAACCAGCGGGGATGCCATAAGCAGGAAGCTTACAGAGTAGACTTGCGTGCCAGACCCTGTCAAAAGCCTTCGAGATATCAAGCGATACAGCAAGTGCTTCGCCGTGTCTCTCGATGGCTTCGCCCCAGCAGTGCGTGACATACACAAGAAGATCGCCAGTTGACCGTCCGCGGCGAAAGCCATAGTGACGGTCACTGAGGAGATTATTGTCTTCAAGGTAGGTCAGCAGCTTACTGTTCAGTACCCTTTCCATAACTTTGCACAGAATGGAGGTAATGGCGATCGGACGGTTATTGGCAGGGTCTGCACGGTCGCCTTTTTTGGGCACTGGTTGCACATTTGCAAGCTTCCAGGACTTCGGCACCGTTCTTTTTACAAGAGAGAGGCGGAACAAGCGTGTCAACACAGGAGATAGTTCAGGCGCACACGGCCTCAGCACTCTCGCTGGAATGCCGTCAGGCCCGCTGGCCTTGTTCACGTCTAGACTGCACAACACTCTCCGGACTTCTTTAGTGTGCACAGCGATCTTCGGCATCGAAGAGTCACAATGAGGTACAGTAGGTGGTTACTTGGAGCCAGCGTTCAGACGTGAATTGTTAGCAAAGAGAGATGCAAATAAATTTGCTTTCTCACTCGCAGAGTGAGCCAGCGACTCATAAGGTTTCAGTATTGGAGGTAAAGTCCAAAGGGACCAAAACTGTTTACTACCCGGAGGGTGCGATGCCAGCTTGGCCCCAATACGTCCAATATGTTCAAAACGTGCCTGACGCAAAACCCGCTTGCAGAACTTGGCGGCAGAATTAAAGGCTCTTTTCCTCGCGCGAACTCTACAAGCTCTAACTTTGCGGTCACGGGCTCTGACCCAGGCTTGGTAGGCAGACTCTTTACGGGCCTCAGCGTGGGCGCATTCTGCATTATACCAAGGTCTGGCTTTGTGGCCGAGCGGAATGCCGGAGAATGGGATGAAATACTCCATTGCCTATCGAATCACATCCGCAACCGCGTCCGCACAGCTCGAGGGGTCATCCGACGCAAAAAAGTGCAGCATCTCGTCCCAGTCTGCTGACTCGTATCGCCATACTCGCCTCGTGCCTCTAGGACTCTCATTTGGAGAAGTGCAAGTCGACACGGATTTCACCAGACTGTGGTCAGAGGTTCCCAGCGGGGCTGAGACCGATACCGAATGACTGTTCGGATCAGTTGTCAGCAGAAGGTCTAAGCAATTGGGTGTATGGCCGTCAACATCCGGTACACGCGTTGCCACATTCACCAGCTGGGTTAGATCCAGCTATAGAGAAAATTTGCGCGCCTCCAACCCAGCATGGTCAGTTTTCCGGTACGGGTACAACCACTCCTTATGATGGGCGTTAAAGTCCCCCAGAAAATTAAGCTTTGCTGTTGGATACCGTTGCTGGGCCAGGTCAGCAGACTCCACGAGGCAATTAAAGAGCGCTGTCGTCTCCTGGTCACCGGCGTGCGATCTGTAGACGCCGATGTAGAGAGACTTCTCCACGCCAGTGTCCACAAGTAGCCATATGGCAGAAAAACCCGATTTCTCAAAGCAACGGAGACGAAGACAACAAATGTCATCGCGGACGTACACATAGACCCCAGCTTGCTTCTTGAACTTGTGTTCTAGAGAGTAACCCGGGTAGTTGAGGTAAGCCACGTCCGACGGGGTTGCTATCTTCGTCTCCGTTAGGATAAACAGGTGCGGCTTCTCGGTCTCAAGGTGGTGGTGGACCGGATCGAGATTAGAGTGCAACCCCCTGATGTTAGTGAGGTGCACTTTTAGTGGGAGGCAGTGCAGGCGTTGTTTCACCATATTATTCTTCTTTGCTTTGGTCATGTTTTTTATTTTAGAGTTTGCTGGTGGAGAAGTTTAACTGTCGAGGCGCTGCTCAGAGAACCTAAGTGGAACACTGGAGCTAACCCAACCTATGGGGAACTCACTTGGAGACTGCGGGGACGCCCGAACCCCACTACACAATATGGCCACCGGGTCCTCCCATCCATTGTTCCATTTCCAGTTCCATTTCCAGTTCCATTTCCATTCCATTGTTCCCATCCATTGGATTGTTCGGACACGAGGCAGGTTGAGTCAGTTTGGAGTGAGGCAGTCTAGTCTGGACGGGCTTGCAGCAACAATGTTTCCGAAGTGTCCCTAAGTGTTTAGTCTAGAGTTGACTTAAGTGGATATATTGTATGGAGTTGATGGTAACTTAGTGTGAAGGAAAACAAATAACAATTCAAAGTCCAAACTGTGTGTTATTGCTGAATTACCAACTACACGTGAGTATTATATATCCTTAGTATTTTTCTACACACCTGCTTTGTACTAGCTCTGTTTTCCATCTAGTGCTCTATTACAACTCGATTACAAACTGTTTCTTGCACAATGATTGGCAGAGCCAACTTCAGAGACTCAAAGATCCGCTGTGACTACTATAATATAGGTACTTCATGTTAATTAATACTAAAGACATAAATAAAAATTAAACAGTATCAAGATCGTTTAATCCAATTTCTCCAGTATTGCACACAACAAATTTATAGGTAGGGTAGACAGGGTAGGTAAGGTAGGTAGGGTAGGGTGGGTAGGGTAGGTAGTATAGCGTGATCGCTACAAGACGCTTTGCTTTAGCCTCTGTTTAATTTGTAAAAGCAGGTTGGTTATAAATTATTCAAATTTTCATATTTAGTTTGTCAAGAAAACAGAAGACATGTTTTTTTCTGGTACTGACAGATAGGATATTATTAAAAAAAAAATGTTTGGCTCCTTAATCATCTACTAAATTAATTATTGGTATTTTTTATAGTAACTGTTTAAAATTGTGTTTTAAAATGGCCAGCAACTATATGACCATGGCTATGTCAATTATTGTGCGGAAATGGCAGGAACTCATTCCTTGTCGCTAGGCCGAGAGTACATCCTTAAGGGGTTCACCGGGCGCGCTGGAGCTCACGGATCGCATGTCTCTGCGTCTGAGCTCTGTCAGAGACACCAACTATCGTTTCACTACCATGGCATGCCACAGTTGCCGTGTGACAAACTGGAGGACTTGGCGGTCCTGCCAAGACTGGTGACAAGCTAATCATAAATAAAACCTTGTCGCTGACAAGAGTTTATGCACAATGAATCAAAACTGATATCAGTTGAGCCGGCATCGGCTTTTAACCCCGGGACAGAAAGCATGACCCCTGTAGTACCTGCAGTCTTCGGGTTTCCGAACATCTTTCAACGGGTTCCATACATATTCTTTAAAAGCAGCCTGAATTTTTGGAGAGGAACTACCGAAGGCGGTTTTGTTCATCCAGCGTGGAATCCCGATGAATGGCTGTTATCGTATATTTAATTAACTGATTTTTATAACATAGCTTACATTTTAAGTTTCCGTTTTTAAAAACTTTTATTACCTTACTTATATCACGTTATGGTTTGGTACTTTTCATGTATGCTTAAGCCATCATCAATCCGGTTGCAACTGCGTTGAAGGATTAGCACGTGTCTATATGCCTTGCTAAAATTTCACTGATATGTTTATTTTACTAAATAATTAAAATAACTAGTATGATATTGACTACTGCGTCTTTCATTTTTTTAAATAATGTGTTATACCTTTTTCAATATTTTTGTATATTCGTTGTAAAGATAAAGATATATTTATTAGTTAAAACACGTTTATACATGCAAGAATAAATATCATGCATGCAGGATAACATTAAAAAACAAAAAGTTCGGACATGTTTGCCACCTATGAACAGTTTGAAAATGAAAACCCAGAATGATTTTAAACACAATAATTAAAAATAACAACAGAAAAAAAAAATGACAAAATATCAAAAGAAAAAAATAAAATATCACTCAAATGTTGTAGTTATTTTAAATTCAAAATTATAAGTTATCATTGCGTTAAAAAGTTTTATTTCTAATTTCATAACGCTACAGTAGGGAAGGGTAGGTAGGATAGGTAGGGTATGGTAGGGTAGTTCGGGTAGGGTAGGTAGGCTAGGGTAGGGTAGGTCGGGTAGGGTAGGTAGGCTAGGGTAGGTAGAGTAGATAGGGTAAGTAGGATAAAATACAATGAATTAAAAAACAAAATGATGTTTTTATAGCAAAACAACTTTTGCCGGGTCAGCTAGTATTTTATAATATTGACGAGATTATCTGAAGATTGACATGCCCGATAGTATTTTGTCATTGTCATCTTCTACGACCGATGTCGGTGCGTGGAATATTTCGACATGAAGTAGGATAAAATACAATGATTTAAAAAAAACAAAGTTTTTATGGCAAAACAACTTTTGCCGGGTCAGCTAGTTTTATAATATTGACGACATTATCTCAAGATTGACATGCCCGATAGTATTTTGTCATTGTCATCTTCTACGACCGATATCGGCGCGTGGAAAGTTTCGACATTAGAGTTATCACGAGAAGAGGTAGCAAAATATCAAGATGAGCGTTAATTTTTTATTGTATAAATTGAAGGGCATTAACTTTTGCGTACTGGGAAATACTTAAGAGTGCTTAAGAGTAAAGTCTGATTACCTAGCGACGAAACTTGAGAATATTCTTAGGCAAGTTCTTTAGTAAAGCTATAATAGATTACCCGAACATCATGAAACTTGAACATAGCCGGTGAAATGAGAGTGCTCCAAGGTGAACTGCGTGATCTGCGTACACCTTTAGAGCGTACTGGCTTGATGTTATGTTATGAAATAGTATAAACAATAAACAGACATGCGATTGCAGCAATCCCAGATTTGCCGTTATGTATTGAAGAGTTCTATTGTATATCTCCGAAATTCTTCATCAGATCTTCTAGCTCAAATCCGGGCAAGTACAAATGTGAGTTTCAAATTCATATGTAGGTACTAGGAGCTTATCGAGTATCGACTAAAAATAAAAATTAGATGCAGCATCAACACGAAGAAAAACGTACAAACATTAACCTAATCGTGAATATAAATTTTAATTCAGACAACAACACTGATAATTTAAATAAAACCGGCCAAATGCATGTCGGAATCACGCACCGACGGTTCCGTACAAACAGATACATTCACAAAAATAGATAACATTATCTACTGAATTTCATAAACTAAGAACATTGCATTAACGAAATGAATAAGTTTTTATAAACGCAAAAAAAAAACTGATGCAACTACACGGTTTTAGAAGTTTTGTCTTTACTTATGCTTTAATAAACTATATATAATATGTACAAATTTAAAGATTCTAGGTCAATGGGTAGTTCCCTATAGATTTTGATTCCCTTGCGAGTGCCAAAATATTATGCGACATAAACGGTTGTATTTTTTGATTGCTTTGACTTACAGGAAGTTTGAATTGTTCACACTTTCAAGGGATTGCAGACCTGAGTATTTGGTACCTATTAATTTCAACTTAATACCGCAACGCGTTCTTGAGAAAAGGGATTGCTTTTGACAGTCAGACATATGACAAAGTTTTTCCTTTTGAGGAATGGAATCCTAAAAATAGTTGTTTCAAATAAAATACCGATACTTGTTTTCTTACAACAAATAAATTAACAAATGTGTAGAACACTACACACTACACAGAATATTTGATTGTTGTGACCAGGCTCAAAGTTGTTCACATTTCGTGTGTCATTTTGTGTGTAGTTATTCCATAGACAGCATAGTTCAACTTTCTTTCCTTTTAATGTGTTTTTTTTATTTATATAAATGTTGCTTTTATGTGTTGTGTTTTTTGTACCGAATAAATAAGCTACCTATAATATTATTTTTATGATATTATTCATGAGTACCTACATAAGTTCTGTGTGCCATGAATGCACTGTACAAGTATTTACAGAACTCATGAATAACTGCCGGCCAATTATGTAGACATCTCACCGTGATGACTTAGGTGACGTGAGCTCGAAGTGAGCGGTCATTTTGACCGATATACTAGGGATTGTCAGCTTACTTCGAGTTCACTTCACCTGGCTCACCACGTTGAAATTTTACAAATGAAAAGCTTACCGGAGCACATATGACAAAATGACCGCTTTAGGTGATCAAAAAAAAAAGTGAAATTATATATGCATTTATGCTTACATATGTTTCTGACCTTTATCCATAGCTAGAAATAGGTAAAATACTATAGAAAATAAAATTTTGTATATTTTTTTTAAAAGTAGTTAATTATAAATCATACATCAATTATGTTGTAAACAGTTACGTAGTAATTACTTTACATATTTAATATTCAATTGCGAGTGACTTGGTCCACTCAGGACCTGAAGAACATGTAAAAAAAGGGTCTATTGTCACAATGCGTTGGTTTGAGTTCTTGGAATTCACATTATTAGTAGTCAACACACGCACAAGTGCAAATATTTAGGACAGAAAACGGTACTAAGCGGCACTTTTTTTGGAAGTCTAAGGAAATATATTTTTTATGAAAAGTAGGAGTGGAATGAAACCGTCATTTATTATTGCATATAGTGTATAACTAGAATAATAAAATGTTATTGATAAAAATACCTGTGGCTTCTATATCCATAGTAAATATTTAGATTATTGCACGAGGTGAACGAAAATAACACGTTATAATGCTTTCGGGTTTTGACTGCAACTAGCCGTACACTGCACAACGCTTATCTGTCGGAGTCTCGGGCGCCTTTTTTATAAACAAAACGGAGGATATATATGGCCAGCATGATGAACCAAGTATTAGGCTCGACGAATACAAGCAATTTTCGACCTTATATTAGGGTATTAAAAATGTTTTTGATCGCCTAAAGTTGTCATTTTGTTGTATGTGCGACGTGAGTACTACTTGCACCTAAGTCGGTGAAATGAGCTCCAAGTGAGCTGTCAATCCCTAGCATCGGTTGACATTTTGTGAGAATGACACTTCTCTTTGGGCTCATTTCACCTCAGCTATCACGGTGAGATGTCTACAGAATCGACTGACTGGTCTCCCTGCATATATGCCTAACAAAATGTGACGAACACGAAGTAAGGGGAGTAGAGTGATCTGAGAGATATGAAAACGAAAACTATAATTTTATGTAAGCTTTATTGTACTACAATCATCTATATGTTGTTAAGTATGTCAATAGACAGCTAAATTAAGTTTCATAATAAATTTCGAATCTATACTAATATTATAAAGAGGAATGATTTGTATTTTTGTATATAACGAATAAACTTAAAAACTACAGGACCGATTTAAAAAAATCTTCACCGTTGGTAAGTTACACTATCCGCAGGAGACATAGGTTACTTTTTATCCCTGCATTCCCAAGGGAACGGCAACTACGTGGGTGAAACCGTGCGGCATCCGCTAGTAAAATATTAAATAGCGGTCATGCCGTCAAAAAAAAAACCCCGAAATATATTATTACTAGCTGTGCCCACGGCTTCGCTCCCGTCAACTGCCTACCCTACTTGCCTTGCTACCTACCCTAACTAAGTACCTACCTACCAATTATTTTTTCGATGTACAAAAACGACTATTTTACAGATTATATGTATTGATTGACTTGTCATAATCCCTAATGTTCAAATTTGCGTAGTCAGGATTTGTGCCCGGTTAGGCTAAGCTCACCCTATCTTATCTTATCTACTGGAGAGGCCGAGAAATAACTCGCCCACTTTGACTCTTAGGGATCTTTAATAATCCCCTAGATAACTTACTACTCCCGAATCTCGTTGAAAACTCTCTTCATGAGTTTTACAACGAGACTAGGGGATATGAGCTTATAGTGTTCTGATGTTGGATATCCAACCCCTAAGAGACTCATTCACTTACCAGCCAGTGCATCGCATGTCCACAGAAGGTGCTCCATGCGTTCCGTATGTTCCCCACACAACCTGCACATGGGTCTCGTAGTAAGACCAACCTTCATGAGCATGTCGTTGGTTCCAAAGTGGCCAATAAAGGCCCCAAGCAGGAAGCCGCTTTGGTCCCTGCTCATATTCCAAATTTATTCCCGTGCTTTGAACGTAGAGCCCAGGAAAATTCACCCCATTATACATAGGACTAAAAAATAGGTGGCCAACTGTGGGTAAATGTGTTAAGTCAAGAGTGAATAGGTTACTTCATGTTGAGCGTGTTTCACCGTCGACTACCTTATCGCTTACCTTCAGATAGGATAGTGGTTAAACGCGAGCATATCATGATTTTGTAAGTTTAATTGCCAATCTTCTTGGATGGCGGGTTTAAATAGGCTTAGAGTAAATCTAGTCCATCCATTACATAATTATCATGAGCCTTATAATGTTTCCACTGCTGAAACACACGCATCCTCTCTGTGAGAAACGTAATGGGCGTAAAAATTAATCCACCATGCGGACTCAGTGCGGGTTGGTGGATGTCACATGTCTTTCAATTTTTGGTTCTAGGACATTGAAATTTAGAGCAGCGGTGATGAAATTATTTACACAAACTTTAGCGCCTGCCTGGGTTTGAACCCATGACCAACAACTTTTAAGTCGCGAGCGATACCACTGGGCCACCACTGCTCTCCGCGAACGATACCACTGGGCAACGGCAAAGTAACCTCTTATATTGACCTTTAAAAAAAGCCAGTCGTACCTTCCAACGTACATTGGTACATTTAATAGCAATAACGTATCTTAACAGGATGCAAAACTTCTTTGTAGTATATTTTGAAGTTTCATTCATTATTTTTAAGTTATTGATATTATTATATTTTTTAAAAGAAATCTATATAATTTTTTTAAATATAAATTCCATCGTGCTTCTCTTTCCATTCAGTGATCTTCTTTAAACGAATATTTTTAAGGCGTAAAAGTTATTTAGTATAGTTATTGTTTGGCAGAATGTTTATATGTCCGAATTTACAATGGCATACTTTTAAGATGGCAAAATTTTATTTGGCATAATTTCACTTGGAATATTATACAGATGGCAGAAATTCATTTGGAATAATTTAATGAGTCAATATTATTTGATCTTCTAAAATCGAATTGATCTATTGCAAATGAGCAATTTGATAACTATTGTCAATAAATCAGTCCAAGAGCGAGCGAAGCGAGCTCGGAAACTTAGGGCACCCCGACACGGATAGGTTAGGTTCGTTGCTCCCGTCATCTCCTTCATGCTAGAATATACAGAAATAGGTTCGACTTTGTTGCTTAAAAACTAATCGTACTAACCTATTCTATATTAAAACCAAAGTCAACGTTAAAATAACTAAAAAAAACACATCTTTTTAAAAATAACTATATTTTTTTAGTAATGTGATAGATGAGTATTTCAATTAATATGGATATTAAATGTATGCCAAAAGACGATTCTGTCTGTGAACTTTCTGCAATATGATGGTTCTGCCTTTTAATGACTATCGATATGAAATTTATGCCTAAAGATGATTCTGGCTTACAAAATTATGAGTTTTGAATTGATGATAAATGAGTGTATGCAAAACGATTTTCTGTGAAATGAAGTTTATGCTATCCGTTGTTATGCATAATAATATTATGCCATAAAAGTTCTGCTATAAACTTTTTACTACCTTTTTGGTCTCGCACGGGCTTTTTATTTTTTATTATTGTTAAATTTTATGTTTATTTCTCGTGTCTCCTGTGCGGGTCACAAATAAATATTTTTCTCTCTTTCTTTTTAGGCATATTGAAACTGTTCTATCAATTATTATTTTGAAATTGTTTTCAAAATGTTCGTCACACCCCTTCAGCCAATCTTTATTTACATTATCGCATTTTTTTAATAAAATAAATTATGTTTTGTATTCTTTGCATGCGAATTTTCTTTTAAATAATTATTTATTAAATTTGCAGCATTTTCGACCATTTCACAGAAACTGGGCTGGATGTATTTCAAACTGCATCTTATATCGTCGTATTCCTTAAAGGATGTAAACAAATGACATACCTCAATGTTCGGATCAACAAGCAAATTTTTTTTTATTGCTCCCATTTAATTGCCATTTTATTTGCTACAAAGCCACACACATATGCACGTGCTTGCATTTCTCCAGAACATTGAGGTATATCTAACTCTTCTTCAACTTCAATGGAAACATTCGCTGGCAAAGGTGTAGAAGAGTTTGCATACTTTTTTGTTTGTTCACACCTAAATGGTGTGAACAAACAAAAAAATATGCAATGCGGAAAAACACTTTAAAATTATTTAATATATCATTATTATTATCCAGGCAGTTTCTGTTTTAATTATTATTAGTTAAATTTGTTATTATGCTAGTTTTCAATGCTGCAATAAATTGAACTGAAGTAGGGTTCGGATTACATCCACAGTTGCTTCGAATGCACCCAAAACAGTTTTCAAGAGGATCTTGATTGAGCCTTCGGACACATAGTATGTTAATATTATTTAAATATGCGCTCTATTGCGTTCATCGTCCTCAACTTAGACATCTTGTGGCTGTTTGAGGACGAAGAACGAAGAACAAAACGTAGGGCAGCTAATGGCGTAAACACTTTGAAGAGGTCTTCCGTTTGTCAGCTACATCGACGCTTGAGGCGCTGCAAGTCAGTTCCCCACCATCTCAGCTTCTCAACATTAGCACGGAACCACCGTCAGCCTCTGAAGTTGCGGAGGCAGTCCGCTCTTTGAAGACAGGCAAAGCACCAGGACTCGACCTGATAACTGCGGAAATGCTACAAGCCGACTTACCCACCGCCGTCGACGTCCTAACGCCGCTCATTAAAAAGATCTGGATCGCCGAAGAACTCCCAGACGAATGCAACAAAGGTCTTCTTAAAACTCTTCCTAAGAAAGGTGATCTTAGCCAGTGCGATAACTGGAGAGGAATAACGTTGCTCTCGATTGCCTCTAAGGTTTTTTGCAAGATCATCCTGGATAGATTTTCGAAGGCCGTGGATCCTCTTCTACGCAAGGAGCAGGCCAGTTTTCGCTCGAACCGGTCCTGTACGGACCAGATCATTACTCTCAGTATCATACTGGAACAGGCATCATAATGGCAGAGGGAGATTTATCTAATCTTTGTAGACTTCGAAAAGGCCTTTGATACGCTGAAGTGGTCTAGTATGTGGTCCCGCCTACTGGACATTGGAGTGCCACCGCAAATAGTCCGTCTGTTGCAGAGTAAATACAAGAAATATTCCAGTACGGTTACTCATAACGGCCTTATATCGGTTGACGTAACAGTGCACGCGGGTGTAACTTATGCTTAGCTTACAATGAGCAGGCAATAAGCAGACGTACGATTCGCGATGTTTGTCAGTCTACTAAATGTATTTTTCTGCATCAGCAAGACGGTAGTACCTACATGTCACAAGTCGACAAGAACTTGCGCGGTAGTGTTTTTGTAAAAACCATCGGAAGAATTCGTTTATGATGTGGACCTCTGTGGTCGGCCGTGTGTATTTAATGTTCAAATACTTTTCGCTCCAATTTAAGATAGCCCCTAAGCTAACGATGACATTGGGCGTGACTCAAAACCTCAGATTTCGATTGTCAATAGTTGGTTGTCCCGGCCTTAATCATCATCATCAACAGCCTATTAATGTTCCGACTGCTGCGACACAGGCCGAGGAGGCCTCTATGAGAGGGAATAGGCCGTAATGAAAAATGAGATTTCTCAAATCTTTCATATCAGTGTAAATGGGTATAATATCATTGCAGCAATTGACATCCATAGGGCGCTCCTCCATATTCAAGATGCCTTGCTCCGAGTTTAAGACTCCAGAACTGATTAAACCTATATTTCTTGGGGTTCAATTTGTGCTGTAATGTAAAAGTACGAATAAAGATTATACAGATCTTGAGTTACAATTTATCCGAGGTTATCTGCTTTATGTAAATAATTGGACTTTTCAAATTTAAGAAGTTATATTTTAATATAGCAAATATTGTTGTAGCAGAAATTGTGTTTTTAAATTTATTTAAGAATGTTTTATGTTCTTGTAAATAAATTTTAGGATACAGAACTTGGCACCCATTTAAATCTCAATTCTTTTGTCGGCGTAGTCAACAACCACGCATATTCTTAGTATTGAACTTGGCTCCCTTTTTCACGTCTATGCTTTTGGTGGGATATCATTACTTTAGTACATAAATTATTAATATGTTCAAAAATTATTCATAAAAAAATTAAAACCGAATGGTTTTTGTTAATATAATGTATTAGCCCACGTTCACGGGGCAAAATTGTCTTTTGTGTGTTATTTTCTATATTTTCTGTATCTTTGAAATGTTCGAGTGAATTGCTCATTTAGTCCCCGGATTTTTTTACGCATTTTCTATTTGTACTTAATTTAGCCAAGTCGGGGCGGTTTAATGTGCGCAGGCGGTTGTACTCTACGATAGAGCTCTCTTGTGCCCTGAATTGTCTTGGATCCAAATTGATAAGATGTACTCCATCTAAGGTTTTAACTCTAGAAAGTCCAACGTAAGCCTGCCCTTTACTAAATATAGAGGAGCCTATGTCGAGAAGAGTTCTGTCAAGGCTAAGGGAATTGTTCCCTGTGAACATATACATAACTTAATATCTGAAACTTGGTCTTGACTCGTTCTAGAATTAAGGGTGGTATTCCACTCGTTATATATTTACGTGAAGACCTCAAAATCCACATAAAGAGGGGCCGTCATCAATTTGTCTCATCATTATCTAGTCCTATATGGAAATGCATAATTAAAAAAATGTATATTTGAATGTTATGAACGTCGAAAGTTCTATATCTAAAGTTCTATTTAACGCATCTTTGGGCGCAAATAAATACCATAAGAAGCAGGGAAATTGCAAATAATTGTATTTTGAACAGATACATTTTGTCGTTTTTTCATGATATACATACATAACACGCTTGCCTAGAAATAACCTATTCACTTTATATGCTAATTCTCTATTTTCTCCTTATCTCCCTATTGCGACACAGATCTCTTCCTTTGCGTTTTTCTTTTCTTTGTGGATACATTTTATTGTGAAACGTAATTATTCTCTTTACGGTTATATTTATTCCAGCAATAGAAAGTGAATAGATCACGAATTCATCAAATGGATTTTTGGCAGTTGTCAGATATTTCGACATAGGTAAACTCTTTTATCTAGTGAAAATGACAATAAATGACAATGACAATTTGCCATACAACGTGGTAATGCTGCAAGTCTTTTGGGTACATTACCAGTGGACAACGATGTGGAGGAGTTTTTCGACGCCATATTTTAGTTTAGTATATTTTATGAGGTTTAGTTAGTGAGTATTTTTTGGTTTAAGTGTATATGTTTGTAGTCAATATTTGATTAAGTATTTTATACACTGTATATACTTGTACGTATGTAAATAAATTATATAAATTATATTTATTTCCAGTGAAAATGACTCCAGGATTTAAAAATAAAACTTTATTTATGGTCCAAGATCCCAGATGCACCAGTTGTAATTGCGTTCTTTCTACACAAATTGTGTGTTATTGAGAGGTAAGCCTTACAAAAACACCAGAGAACCAATGCGCATTCAAATGGAATTGCGACGTTCTTGGTTGCAGGTCTTATTGAGGAAAGGGGTCAATAAATGCTTACTTTTATAAGAAGCCCTATCTATCTGTACCTACTGTATGTTAAGCTGTTTTTTTTTGTTTCAGTTTTTATTCCTTTTAAGCTTTTAAGCCAGTTTTTAAGCTTTTCTCACTACAATGTTCATAGTTTTTTTTTCAAATTAGCATGAGTTCTAAAGAAGGAAATGTGTGTTGTTGCAATCAAGAAATGAGGGCGTAATTTAGAATTTTGATTTATTAAACAGAAGCAAAAAAGTTCATCGAAGGCCTTGGGGGAGACCTTTGCAAAGCACCGTATAGTTAAAATGTGAATTTAAATAAAACTTTAAGAAACGCTTTCGGGTATGGATTGCAGAATCAATAAAGTAGTTTTAGTTAAGTCAAAAATCTTTAATAAAATTACATCTTTAGGCTGGACACAGAATATTGCCGTAACCCATTGCAATTATCATTCTTATGATTTAAATAATATAAATAAATAATAATTGACATGATAATTATAATTATACGTGTAATAGCTATTTACAATATATTACGATTATTTACGATGGAAAATAACATCAGCACCATCTACAGAGAAAGATTTAGATTCTTATGTACTAGCCCTGGACAAATTTTTATTGCCCTCACCATTATAACATAGTAAATCATCAAATAAGCAACAGAATTCAATTTAGAGATCAACAATCAACCCCAAGCCTATGAACCTTTAAATAATTACTTTTGTCTCTGGATCCATCGCATGTAACGCCCGAATATGTGAAACAATTTTCTAAACTATGGACCAAGAGATTGCAGTGTCCTTTGGCGCCAGTACGAGAGAAGAAAATGTTAGACTAGTAAGGACTGCTCACAGAACATAATATGGGTCTGCTATACGGTAGTGAACTGGTTGATGATAATTTTTTAGTTTTTAGGAACTTGTAGTAATAATTTAAAGTCAAATGCTTCTCTTCTGTCTTATTCCGGCTCGAAGCATCATCCGGTCATCACTAGACGTAGGTATTTTAAATGTCACCTCTCGTAGAGGCTTTTATTCAAGCATCTTATCTTTTAGAAACCGCGGTTCGTCAAAATAGGTAAAAATAGGCAACTAAGTGCTCTAAAACTTTGTACTTTTGTACAAATGTTGAGGTTCAGTTTTTTTTGTTCAGTTCATCTTATAGTTTCTCTTGGGATGCTGGTTTGCGAGCATAGACAACCAGCAAACGGTGGCGGTAATGAACAGCTTCTTCATAGCTATCGTTGTGTTTTTTCATTATTTGCAATTCTTTTAGTATGTCCAGATAGTCCGCCATGAAGTCATCGAGCTTCTCTTTAGGGATTTTGAAAGGTATCACCGATGTGAAGAGATCTGTAAAACAAAGAGATTTTATTAGTTTCCTATGTGGCGGTTATAGGTATATTACGTCAATAGGTTGTTCTGCTCTCAAGATGAGGATGATGATAACGGTTCCAATGTTTTTGGTTTTGGGTTTTTGTATTAGATGTTGTTTCTTACCAGGGATAATAAAACCATATGATTATGTTTACTGTTAGTAGTGTCCTATAGAGAAAAATATTGACTTGAACTATGATATCTTGAAAAAATATAACTTGAATATAATATTGACTATAACTATTTTAATCTTTTATACTTTGACATCGTAATTGAATTAACAGAATTTTAATATTTTATACTTGGACATCATATTTGAATTGTTATATATTATTGAATGACTATAAGATGATACTTTGACATCATAATTGAATTTTAATATTTTATACTCTGACGTTGAATGATACCTTGACATACTAAACAAGTTTTGTGTATTTATGATGTTATTTTTGTTTGATATACCTCAAAGTCTGGTCTGTTGGATTGTGTGTGTATTTCTTATTCGTGATTATGCAATTAATAATGCTAATACTGACCTAATAATCTGTGTCCTATAATATATGTACCTATATTTGCACGCCACAGTTGGCAGAATGTGATGATATCCTTAATTAATCTTAAGACCATAATGTACCATATTCAGACAAATAAATGATTGATTGATTGATTGATTTAGTTCGTTGATACAAATATCTAAATGAAAATACATAGATATAAACCTAGCAATATACTCACTTCGCAAGAAATGTAAGTCTTCAAAAACAATTATAGAGTCTTTACATTGCACATCGTAGTCAACGAAACCAATCTGATCTAACATTTTCGTTACTTTCTTTTCCGGGTCCTGAAAAATATTGCATCGATTAATTAGACGGCACGTTGTGCAAAATTCACTTTTTGGGTCAGCCATTTCCATCTATCAATTCTATCAACAATCCTATCAATAGGAAAACCTAAAGTAAGTAGTAGCTTATTCTTTGGGCTTCGCTACCGTGACCTCTCCCACAGGACGCCATAACGACGATGAATCAATTTAATACTCAGTGATTACGAAAAATTTTTTAGATAGTAAGCTGCATTCTACCAGAGAAATAATCTATATAAATGAAAGCGAAAGTTCACTCACTCACTCATCACAAAATAACGAAAACCGCTTGACGCACAAAGATGAAATTTGGCTGGGAGGTTCCTTAAGTGAAGTAAGTTATTTTTTTTCGTTTTTCTGGAATCAGTCCTGGGACTATGACCAGAATTGTTCCAATATTGTGGTGTAGAGTAATTTCTCCAGCGAGATTTCCCTCTTTATATTCATGACATTTACGTTCCGATGTCCTACTTTGCGAGGTCCATTACAGCCAACCTTTTCAGCCGCCTTTTGTGAACCGGCTTTGTGGAGAGCCTTCCCCAAGGGATTTGGATGATTTTCCAAGCGTGTTCTGTAGCGTTCTTCCCAGATTTTCGCCTCCTGGTGCACTGTGTTTACGTTAAGGTATTCATGAACCTTGCAGTTTCTTATAAACCACGGTGCATTTGTGATGTTTTTAAGGATAACATTTTGGAACCTCTGGAGCATATTGATGTTGGAGACACAAGCAGTACCCCAAAGTTGGATACCGTAAGTGGCTTTAAGATTGTGTTGTATACCAATAACTTGTTTACTACCGACAGAATAGAATTTCTTCCAAGGAGCCAGTATAGGTTCCTTTACTTTATGTTCAGTTGGTCTCTCTTGGCTCGTATATGTTTTCGCCAAGTAAGCCTGCGGTCTAGGTGCATGCCCAAGTACTTCACCGACTCATTATGTCGTAGTACATGCTCGCCTAGTTTTACAGGTATATTTCCAGTCTTAAGCTGAAAGTGACCTGGGTAGATTTTGAGGCACTTGCTTTTATTTGCCACGTCTTTAGCTATTTCTCAATGTCGTTTAGACTGCCCTGAAGTTTTTGAGAAGCAATTTCGGGGTCTTTGTGGCTAGCCAGAACGGCTGTTTCATCTGCACATTTTGCTGACGTAATGTCCGAAATATGTGCCAGATCTGCTGTGAATATGGTGTACAACACTGGTCCTAGTACCGAGCCCTGGGGCACTCCTACAGTTATCTTGTAGAAGTCCGAGGTGGCCTCTCCTTCCTTGAATTGAAAAATTCTGTCAGAGAGGTATGATTCCAGCGGTTCGTAGTAGGGTTCGTAGAGTCTGTGGACTTGTTCTGTCGTAGCGTGTTTCTGCTGAAACCAAATTGGTGATCAGGTATGACAGAAGTAATTGTGGCATCATTCTATTTAACAAAAGCTTTTCGAATAGCTTAGATGTTACGGGGAGTAAACTGATGGGTCTATATGACGATACCACATGCTCTGGTTTGCCTTGTTTATGGATCCTTACTATTTGAGAAACTTTCCATAATTCTGGAAAGTATTTGGTTAGTAGTAAACTATTGTAGGGTGCCGTTTTGAATATAATACCTTTCTTCGGTAGTTGGATTAGCACTTTCTTAGTGATAAGATCAAAGCCTGCAGCTTTTTTGCCATCAAGTTTAATTATCTGCCGAAGTAATTCCTTGGGTGTTATAGGTCGGATAGGTAGATCAAGTTGGTAGGGTTGATTTAAGAACAATATACAACAACACAAGACAATACAAGAGTCGTCAAAACCGGGCTCTGCTTCGTTTGTTGTGAAGACTTTCTCTAAGTGGGTAGCGAAAGCATCTGCTTTCTGCTTGCTAGTTCTCGCCCATAGTCCATCATCCAATTTAATTGGTGCTTTTGCACATTGGGGCCGATTCATGCCACTGGTAGCCTTCCCAAGAGAATAATCAGTAGCTTTCGTGGCTGTCAGAGACTCCAATTGAGCTTTTGTAGTTGAATTCTCAGCATCGACAATAGCGTTCTTAAGGTCTACAATCGCCTTGTTCAGAGCAGTCTTCTCCTCTCAAGCCCTAGACATCTGCCACACCGGTCGCAATCATCGCTTTTCCTTGATCTTTATTCTTATTTGCTCGGGAATAGTAGGGTGAGAACGTGACTTCAAGATGTCCGGAGTTGATCGCCAGCAAGCCTTCTGTATTGTGTTTGTCAAGTGTTGAGTTGCTGATGCAATGTCATCTTTAGTTCTTAAGCGCATTTTCAGATCTAATTTGTCCTCAATTTCATCTTTAAAAGAGCCCCAGTCAATGAACTTGTTGTACAATTTCGGATCGGTTTCATGATGCAGAACATTAAGTAAAACCGGAATATGGTTTGAAGAGCCGTCTTGGCACGATTCTACCTTGAAATATATCCTAGAGAGTCCTGCTGTTACAAAAAGTTTATCAGGTCTGGTAGTCTGTTTGGATCACTTGGCCAGTGTGTCGGTTCGGCTGTAGACATGGTGCGTAGAGAGTGTTTGTCCACACATCTTTTAAGCTCTCTTCCTCTTGTGGTAACCAGCCTTGATCCCCAAAATGTGTGCTTAGTATTCCAGTCACCTCCAGCTATAAATCTTTGCCCGAGCGTGGAAATATAATGTGCGAATTGGTGTTCTTTGATTTTGTGCTTTGGTGGACAGTAAATTGATGAGATGTCGAATTTTCTATTTTTGTCTTCCACGCTTAAAGTTGTCGCTTGAGTATGCTCTGTTTGATAGCTGCCAAACTGGTGGTGTTTCACTGAAGTCTTAATAATAACAGCAGTACCTCCGTGGGCAGTGCCGTTGGGGTGGTCAGTTGTAAAAATGTTATATCCAGGTATTGTAATTGCACTTCTACTGGTAAAGTGGGTTTCTGATATTAACAGTATGTCGATGTTGTGGCACTTCAGGAGTAAATCCACTTCGCTTTTGTTAGGCACAAGGCCGTTAATGTTCCAAGTCCCTATACATAGATTACTCATTTTAAGAGTTTTTCTATGAGCTTTGTCAATTTTTTCTGAATTTTTGATAAGTAGTTTTTGGACTACTTGAGTTGGTTCCACGTCTGGTTGACGGGTTTCATTCTGTAGAACTTCCTTATAAGTCCTATTGTTGACTGTTACGTTTTTTACCACCTGTAACTCGTTTGTTTTTTTGTAGCAGTTGTTTTGTCGGTGCTTCAAGCCTGATGGTATGTTTTCGAGCTAAAATTTCTATGTATGCCTCGCATCCCGTATAATTGGCAGGATGGCTTCCCAGACAGAGTGCACATTTTGCTGAAGTATTAAGGTCTACTTTGTGGCTTTCAGCACATTTAACGCATCTAAATGGCCTCATGCAGTTATTCTTTGAATAGCCATATTGCTGGCATCTTTGGCACTGGATAATATATATGCTTTATATCTTTGACTGCTTTTTTATTGGGTCCAGGTTCAATATTAATAAAGAAGTTGGACGTAGGTTTCCTTTCAGCCCCACGAGCATTAATTATTTCGCCTCTCACTCTATTCCCAGTTGCTTCTATTTCCTCAATGAAAACGCTTTTCGCTGTGAGGGGTCGTATAATGCAAGTTTTTTACAACAACCCTATAGCTTTTGGTGTTTTTTGGGGTAAAGGTGTGGCCAATAAGGCCTTTTGCTCTTACCACACCAATTACTTTTTTGTATTCTTCTGGCCAACTAACGTGAATACGTAGAAGATTTGTTTACAATTTTGAGCTAAAAGTGGTTTTTGTCCGTTACAGTAAGTAGTGTTGTGATTGTGAGTTCATTGACGTCTTCGATCCCATAGAGAACTATTGGTAGTAGTTTTGACTGCTTTGGTTTGGTCACTGAAGTAAAGTCTTCTTCTGAATCGAGGGGTAGATCACCAAACCTATTTGCAGTTGGGGTTTGCACACTAAGAGGGGAATCTGAAACCGCTTGCGCTTTGGCGCTGGCACTCGTTGCCAGGCAGGTGGCGCTGGCGTGGGATCATGGGTGACTGACATTACACTCGTATCGCCTTATTGGGATTCAGTGGCAGATTTTGGGCTGTTATTGACTTTCAGGCTTTCATTGTTCGTTACAGACTGAGATGACGATTTGCGTCTGTTGAACAGGCCAGGATGAAATATGTGTTGGGTAAGAATTTTATTGGATGCGTTCGAATTTATGCTGACAGGAAATGTATTTTAATATGGCAACACTTCTTTTCCAAGTGTCAGATGACATTTTGACATCATCATCATCATCATCATTTCAGCCGAAAGACGTCCACTGCTGGACATAGGCCTCCCCAGGCGTCGCCACATTGACCGATCCCGTGCGTCTCGCATCCAGCACCTTCCCGCAACCTTAACCAGGTCATCGGTTCACCTAGTGGGAGGCCTTCTAACGTATCGTCTTCCGGTTCGCGGTCGCCATTCCAGAACTTTTCGGCCCCAGCGGCCATCCGTTCTGCGAGCAATGTGTCCTGCCCACTGCCACTTAAGTTTAGCAATTCTCCGGACTATGTCGGTAACTTTGATTCTCCTGCGGATATCATCATTTCTGACGTGATTACGCAAGAAAATGCCGAGCATAGCCCTCTCCATTGCCCTTTGGGTGATTTTAAGCTTTCTGATAAAGCCCATTGTGAGCGACCACGTCTCGGTCCCATAGGTGATCACTGGCTACACACACTGGTCATAGACTTTGCGGTACCGCAGGGTCTTGAGACACTGCGGTAAATTGGACGAGAAGATACCACACAACTTCACGAACGCCGCCCAGCCGAGTCGGATTCGACGGTTGACCTCTTTCTCGAAGTTGGACCTACCCAACTGGACCGTTTGTCCCAGGTAGACATAATCGTCTACAACTTCGAGTGTAGAGTCTCCGATCTTGATAGGAGTGGGTGCTACATGGGCATTCACCATGACCTTGGTTTTGTCCATGTTCATTTTAAGACCCACTCTTTCGGAAGCTCTACTGAGGTCATCGAGCATTTTACTGAGGCTCTCCATGGTCTCAGCCATGACCAATATGTCGTCGGCAAACCGAAGGTGAGTGATGTACTCGCCATTAACGTTGACGTCCAGTCCAGAACCTTGAATACATCCTCCAGCGCAGCAGTGAACAGTTTCGGAGAAATGACGTCTCCCTGTCTCACGCCACGCTGGAGAAGGATTGATTTCGAGGTCTGATCCTGAAGACGGACTGACATGGTGGCGTTTTTGTACAAACACTTCAACACCTCAATGTACCGGTAGTCGATCTGGCACCGTTGGAGAGTCTGCAGTACAGCCCAAGTCTCGATCGAATCGAAGGCTTTCTCGTAGTCCACAAACGCTAAACAGAGAGGCAGATTA
Source organism: Orthosia gracilis (assembly GCA_947562075.1). Lineage (NCBI taxonomy): Eukaryota > Metazoa > Arthropoda > Insecta > Lepidoptera > Noctuidae > Orthosia > Orthosia gracilis. Next base: position 36,589,679 of record OX387266.1, read on the forward strand.
TACTCTTCGGTCTTCTGTATAACCTGCCGCAGCGTATGTATGTGGTCTACGGTGCTAAAGCCTTTTCGGAATCCGGCTTATTCGGGAGGCTGGAAATTGTCAAACCTGCGCAACATTTTGACATGAAGAATAAAAATTAAAAACATTGAAGGTGGGTGGAAAAAAACTTGGAACTAGATTGTCACTATAGTGTTTCAATCACAGTTTTTTATTCGAATCACTAATTGTTTTAAGCTACAAACAATAGTTAACAGTTATCACAGTTAACAGTTCACTTTCACAATGTTTTAATGCACAAACTCGCGGTCTAACACACTAAAATCTCTTTTTTATCCAACAGCGCACCTACGCGTGTTGACAGTTGACAGTTGTTAGGCGCACTAAGAAATGATTTTTGGAAATTCTACCCCTAAGGGGTAAAAGAAGGGTCGAAAGTTTATATGAAATTTCTACAGTTTGTAAATCGGCCACATGAAATTTTCGATTTACGCTCTTGGTTGATAAAAAGGATTCATATAATTATTTGTTTTTGGAAATTCTACCCCTTAGGAGATAAAATGGAGGTTGAAAGTTTGTGTGAAATGTCTTCGCGTTTAAGTGTGACACGTGAATTTAAAGATTTACGGTTTTGGTTGATAAAAATATTTTTTTTGGAAATTCTACTCCTGAGGTGAAAAGGTGGAAATTTGTCGGGCTTATATATTTGAAACATGGCAATAGTAACCTAAGTAAATACTAAAGGTTTTCAATATTAGTTTTTAGAAACTACTCGTAAAAGACGATTTAGGGGGTATTAAAGCTTTTTGAAAAAATTAACTTTACAGGGCTTCTTTTTATGATGTCGGGAACACTAAAAAGGGATTTTTGAAGATTAAAAAGTCATCTGTAGGATGAAATACAGATCATGCGAACGAAGTCGCGGCCGAAGTGCTAGTTTTATATATTAGTTTAAATTCAACTGGACAACCATCGAATCCGACGTGTAGTGGGGACAGCGAACCGGAAGACGTTGTGTCGGAAGGTCTCCCAGTAGGTGGATCGATGACCTGGTTAAGCTTGTGTCAATGCACTGGATGCGAGAGGCACGGGACTGGTCAATGTGGCGACACTTGACCAAAAATAAAATGAGGATGACGATGAGGATTACCTTGCAGTCGTGATAAGGTGACACGTATCTGTCAACGTCCTGCAGCCACTCGCTCCACTTGTTGTTGCGCGCCAGGATACGATACACGTCGAACACCGGAGCATCCGCCAGGAAGATCATGACACAAGTCCCGTCTTCATTCAGAAGGTTGTAGATGTTGTTGAATGCTCGTCTGAAAATATCAACAACTTTCATTTTATTACATTTTCAACCGACTCATCAAATAAGTCAGTGTTGACTGAAATGGTACATCGGGATTTCCTATTCACAAAATACATTGCGGCCTTAGAAGTTGCTGTATTACATTTTTTTTGTTAGATAAGAATCCTTCTTAAGGGAAAATTCGTTACCTAGTTCATAGTTGAGATATACTGTCTTTCATCCTTTTGTGACGCTTCGTTGTTCTCACCTCGTCGCTGGATTGAGGAACCACATAGAAACTACACTATGGGGTAATAATTTCATCCTGAACATATTAATTTCACTGCAAATTCAGCCCAAATTGTTTGTTGGAAGAGTTGTTTATTTAAAATCATTTTTATTCGTTAGCGATCGGCATCAATTCAAGTTTTGCTTTAGGATTACAGGAAAATATTGTCTCGATTTAGTTTGTGTATCAATGGGCGATTGCATTTTTATTTCATTTAGAAGTTTGGCCTAGAATGTTCTAGAATGGTCGGATCATAGAGGTGAATTGGAGCGGCGTTTAACGTTTTGTTCATCCCTCGGTGATGTCACTGTTGATAAAGTTTTATTTATTTATTAGGCTCACCAACAATTGTTAACACTAAGAATATTACAGTAATCATTTACTTAAAACTAGTTGAGTGTCACAATTTTTTACAGGTAAGCACCACATATGCTAAAGTATTGAGCAAACCATGATTGAGAACCATGTTCGTTATTATCAAATTAATGAATTTACCTGTTAATGCTTTTAAAACTTTATACCTGTACGTAGTATAGTGTGTAGTGCTATTCTGGGTGCATCGTCCTCAAATATATGAATTTATTAATGTATGTACTTATGTAAATATTGTAAAACACATTTTTTTTTAAAGAGTAAGTGTGGAGTTTCTCCATAATAAGCTACTTTTCCGAATACACCGTGTATTCGGAAAAGTAGCTTGTTATGGAGAATAATCAATTTTTATTACTTGTAAATTTAAATTCTTTGACGTTCAAAAGTGCCGCTTTTTGGCCTAGTTGAATAAATATATTTGACTTTGACTTTGAAACATTCAGAAACAACTTGATTAAATTAAAAAAATGGCATTAAATGATACCGAAAACATCTTACACTATAAAATTCCAATTTATAACCACCAGACTACGTAACATCGTGTGTTAATTTTCGAAACTTGGTAAGTGAGTCCGCATGTACGTCTACTAAATCGCTGCAACTATTTAATAGTTTACAAAGCCGAGGAATGGCCGAATTGTCACCGATAACGGTTCTACGTGGTGGAGGGTAAAAAGGAGTGATAGGAGTACGGGGCTCATTTTCCTCGACGGTTAGTTGCCTTGCTCAAAGAAATGACCTCGTGGCCGTCCTCTATCCTTTTGTTGAGAATTTGTTAGTTAATTTGCTGGTTTCTTTCAGAACAACGTGGCGTGGAGTTGACATTAGGCTAACTCATCTGGCTGGATGTCTTACTTCCGACAGGTATGTGTCTGCCTTTCTAAAACTCTGTTGGTTGGAATTTTGTACTTCGGGCAGAGACCCGTATATATTGTTTAGGGAAGGCTTCACCTTAATCATGTTCTTAATTATGTTTGGTCTATGTACAACCCTGTGTATGATATATGTGTAAGAAAAGATTTATTTATGGAGTTTTAGGTTAACTATGTAACCATGGAACACATGTGTTTAATTTAAGTTTACTTTCTAAGATGTGTGAATGTGTTAATTTCAGGAGGTGTTAAGTTGGGACCGACTGTTCGACTAAGGCTGAGGCCGTCCGCCCGAGGCAGGGCTTCGAGGTGTGGAGTTGGCTGGCTGCCCTGCGCTCCTACCGAGTTTCTTTATTTTGTTCTTCCATCCTGAACTTAATAAATATTTATCTAAGATAAATTTGACCAGCCAACTGTAACCAACGACCCATTATATATACATATTTTTTAATGTGACGTATTTCAGTGAGATTAGCAGAATAAACCACTTATATGCTGGTATGTTGCGCTTTATTTTTCCAGAAATGATCATACGTTACAATGCCAGGACAAACTAGACAAACTACCAGTGGTCCACATTTGCCTTTCGTTGAGCAGGCTAATTCAAAAAAACTGTACCAGTACAAGACTTGTGGTTCTCGAAGATTAGTTAAAGATTTAGACCCATGCTTTTTCAGGTCTCATATTTATTTCTTTATTTAAGGAACACCAACGAGTGTTACAAAACCATAAAACTTACACAAAATACAAAAATTGGTACACATCATGATTATCCTGTAATGCACACTCAATTATAGGCAACCAAATTTTTTACTGGATATTGTAAGGATGAGCCTATTTTGGCTTAGGTACCGGAAATAAATACAGACTCTGGAGTGCTACTGAAATTTACCTGATGGAAAGATTTAGTGTTGCTATTAGATACTGGTCGAAATGGGAAGAGAGAGCAGTGGTGGTCCAGTAGTTACGGCCCCGACTTAAAAGTTGAAGGTTGTGGGTTCGAAACCGAGCAGATGCTTTCCTTTGTGCAATTTATTTTATCACCACTGCTCTCAAAACGGTGATTCCGATGATTTCCTGGAGAAAACCTACATGTCCTAGAACCAATAATTCGAAGTCATGTGATATCTACCAATCAACACCGGGCCCACGGGGTGGATTATAGCCCGCTCTCTCTCTATGAGAGGAGGCCTGAGTCCCAGCAGTGGGAACACTAACATGTTTATGCTATGGGAATCGATGCGAAATCACAGCAGTCGCGGTCACTACAAAATCGAGGTATTGAGTGAAGTGTTGATTGATCGTTATAGGTCGTGGGTTCGAATCCGGCCAAGGACCAATGTGATTTTTTCAAGAATATTTACTTTTTAAGTTAATTTTGGACATAGCTGACAACGGTGAAGGAAAAACATCGTAAGGAAACCTGGACTTATAGTGAGTTTATTATAAGATTGTGCTCCATTGGTGTAATTACTGCAAGGCGTTCCAGTGCGAGCATAAACTAATAGAATATATGTAATAGAATAGCATTTATTTGCAAATATGGGTAATAAATAAGTCAGTAGTATACATTAGTCAGTTCTGCCATATTTCACCATTCGGCATGCAAACGTTTTCATTTTACAAAATTATTAAATTTAAAATTCTCATTAAAACATTACATTAATTGTTACATTCAATAAATAAAATTATTAACATTCAAATTGTCATTAAGACATTAACTTAATTATTACATTCAATAACAAAAATTATTAAAATTCAAATTGTCATTTAAAGAAATTAACTTAATTACAACAATATACGTACACTAAATAAAATTGTTAAAAATTTAAATTGTCTTGTAAACAATAAAAGTCGTGGTCGCACATAAATAAACAAACAAACATTAAAATTCCAGGTCAAAGATAATATGTAACATTCCTTAAGCAAATCATTAATTAATTAATTAAAAATTATAGTATTCAGAAAAAGGTTTTGTCCGTTAAAAACTCAGTTACACTGTAGTACGTTTTATCTATTAATAATTTTCGAAGTCTACTTTTGAATTGCACCGATTTCAAATCTTTCCAAGCACTTGGCAATTTATTATAGACAATTGGGGCCATGCAACAAATACTTTTGCGCATCATAGTTGTTTGACACGATACCTGATTTAATTTTGTATTGTCTCGCCTATTTCTTGGAAATACATCGGCCAAACCCTCAAAACGATCTGGATTGTTCTTTACAAACATAGCTACTAAGAAATAAATATAAATTAATGTAAATATATATGAGTACAGTGTACTTCATATGACCTAGGTCTATAAGCAACGTTGTCAAGCTTCCAAAATTGAGATAGGTTGGAAGTGACATTGGAATGATTCCAAAAATGATTGACGGAAAAATACGATTGGTGCGAAATACTACCTGAAACTAACCATCCTAACTTGGTCTAGTATAATTTAGATAGGTTTTTCCCTAAGTCTATCATTTTGCTGTCTAAGACATTTCAGAAAACTTTAGCCGTTACCAGGATGTCTACGGCCGGACGGTAGGAATTGTGTGATTTTAGGCAAAATGTGACACTTGATATCTGCAGTAAAGGCACAGCATAAAGACTCTATTGAGAGGTGACAAGACTGTGTACTGGTAGATATGTGATAATTAATACCCGTTACCTTGGTGCTCGTACAACAAACACAGCTTCTCTGATAAGCTCTGAGTAACAAAGTTCGCCGTACTGCCTTTGTCCAACAGTAGGCGCGCAGTGTACTTCTTACCCGTCACGACAGTCACGTTCACCATAGCTGTGGACAGGAAAACATGCGCAGTAGTAACAAGCTGCGTGGAATTGGCTGGAAGCACAACATTTGAAGAAGGTTAAGCAGAAGCCAGCGCAGAAGGCGTAGTAGAAGGCAATGGATTGTAAGCAAGTTTGGGCTCGTTACTTTCCAATGCAAAAGCGTATTGTACTTTGTTTAGCAATATTAGCAATGTAAACATCTACATTTTGTAGAATTATGTCCGAAGCGTTAGCAATTAACACAAACATTAAATTCACATTTCCGTATAGACCAGGCAACAGTGCGATCAGGTTATATATAATTTGCTCCGGACTCATAATTCTAAAATGGTGGTAAAAAGATGTTTATCGGCTGATTTTTGTTGTAACTTTTATAAATGAAACTCTAATTGAACTACCTATGTTATTTGAAAGCCGAATTGAAGTGTTATAGTGTGTTAAATCTTAGAACTTAAGTGTATTACGGTGGTGAACTAGAAGCGATTTTTAAAACTTGAAATAAAAACTATTACCATCTACCGCCAATTACTAATTTTGCTGTCACCATCTTAAGGGACCCAAAATTTCGCGCTAGACTGTTAAGGTATAAATAGCACTTAGCAATAAGTGTCCACCTCCGTTCGCCGGCCGCCTTGACTTCGGATCCCAGCTGTCATAGAAATGTCTTTTTGGGATTGTTTCTATGTTTATCGGCTACGACTGCTACGCGAAGGACACCTACTACGTCACCCGCTACGGCTACGAGCACAGATTGGAGGACCGCGCGCTCGCACACGCTCCGCGCTGTGCTACGAAATCGACAACATCTGCTACGGCCTACGACGGTGCCAAATAACGCTTTGAGGCGATATTGCGCAGCATATTCCGGACGCACGATAAAGTGGTAACATTTCTGGTCTCAAGACAACTAAATTACTACTACACCGCATTTCCATTAGAAATGGAACCAGAAAGAATTGGAATTGAATTGAATTTTGGAATGTCAACAAAGAATTATTTGAATCGAACATCTCTGAATGTACTGACAGCCAAATCATTTTGCCCAACTTTCTGTCTCAACGGAACAAGCGACCGCGAGACTATGAATACAAATCAGACTTTAGCTATTTCAATGAAGACGTCAAAACACTTATATCATCGTTGATGTTACACCAAAGCGACGAAATAAGAAAAATATCTGCTAAGTTGATGGAAATCAAGACCACAAATACTAACATAAAAAACTCCATGGCCTAACTCACCTTTCAAAACGAAGAGCTAAGTAAGAAAATTTAACAAATTGAAATAAAGTCGAAGAAAGATGAGGAGTATATAATTCTACTAGAAAACAAAAATCGAGGATTTGCTGCGAAAAACACACCAAAACTACGATAGAGGTAAAATACACACCAAAAATACCAAATGAAACTAAGAGCGACTTATTAAAGATGGTTACGACTTTGTCAAATGCCACTAAATACCCAAAATGATGCCTAAATCTAACAAAATGATATAAAAGTAACTTTTTGAGTCCCAAAAAAGCGCAGTGATGTGAAAAATGGAGCAACCGTGGTCGAGCTAGCTCAAGCCAGCATTGGTTGTTCCCATCGAAATGTGGCAAATCTATTTTAGGCAATCCAACAAAAGAATTCCTGAATGAAACATGTGCACCTGAGTTAGCAGCATAAAGCCCGCCTCCAACGCAGCACTGTTGGCCGAGACCACTGGCTGTCGAAGTCCTTACGCTGCCAATACTGACCCGCTGTCGTCTGATATCACTTCGATGTGTGTCTGTAAATCATCAACATTTTTTTATCAATGTAAAGTTAAATAACAGCTGGATGCACTGATGTCTTCAATAGATAAGAAAACTGCAAACAGCTGGGCGTTAATGAAAGGGATCAAGAATCAGTTTCAAGATCAACGACTCAACACGTGTTATGGCTGTGCGAATTAGCTAATGACCGAGCATTTTCGATACAAAATATGCATAATTTAACAAGCAGTGCCGTAGAAAGCACGATTGTTGAGACACTGTATGAACACTGAAAGATAGGAAGAAGAACAACGATTTTCGGCAAGAAGATGAAAGCAGAAAAACACTTATTGGAACGGACTCACTCAAATACAGTATTATACTCCCAAAGAATGTCGTCAGGTCCCACGTCGACTATGCAGGCTGCCTCGGAAACGACTTCTTTGTTCTTTTCTTCGTGGTCGTACCGCGTGGTGCTTGCGAGCGGACAAAGTCCGCACAGGTGAACACGGCGACCGATGTTGTTGACGGCGTTAATTACGGCAAAACGGGTATTTATTTTTGCACAATCGAAGGAACACTGAATGGGCTCAATTTGGATTTGATAATAAAAGAGTGGACTGTGTTAAAATAGGTATAATGTTATAAGTTACACGATCAACATTTCGGAAATATGTACAAAGAAATACCCATAGTGGCTGCCGTCTGTGAGCTGAGTCACGCGCATATGATTGTGATGCGCCAACAGCTACCTATCAAAGTTATACTCGCTCAACGATGCTCGCTTGCTCGCTTGGCGGTCAGAATTCACGCCGAGAGACTAACCAGTGGTTATTTCTACCTACATGTACCTATCGCACAAGAACACTCACTAACCCCGATTTTCTCAGCTCAAAATTATCGCAGAATTAATGTAACAAATTATCAGGCACGCGTTATTTGCTGTGATTGGCTGTTGAAATTTCATTCAACCATTCACAACAGAGCTGCAGAGAATTACATACATCCCGTCCAGGTGCGCGTTTCCTCACTCACGCGTAAAATGCTTGCAACGCGCCGCACTCTCGACTCGCACCTCTTACGCGCGAGCGCCGCGCGATTCGAGATACTCTAGTACCATGAACGTTCAGTAGTATGGACGTATTTTGTTCGGAATAAGTTGAACACGAACTTTAAATTGAAGAAGTTGTAACGAGAGTAGCCATATGGGATATGGAATCTGCTGATTATTCAAATAGACTCATTAAATCTGGCTCCATGTTTATAACTGGCTGTATCCGCCCACCGCACATCGCGCGTCTTAACGCGACATCTGGATGCAAAATAGATTGAAGCGCGCGAGTACCCTCGCGCGCAAATCGCTTCGTCTGGACAGGCTCTTATAGCCAAGCGATAAAACTATCGGAACTACACACTCGCTTCTGGCTGCTTGCCAAATCGTTTTTAGTTTCTAGCTTTACTCGTTACTCGCTGATCGTCGGCATAAATAATTCAGGGTAATAATGATTTAAAAACACCGAAGAGTAGAACAAATAGAGAACTGGCAAATCAAAACAATGATATCATTTCCCACACAAATTCCAGAAATTTATTTTTTTATAATATTGAAGAATCTAATGCAGGTATCTGAATAGTTTTATGCAAATATTTACTACTATGAAAATTATAGAAAATACTCACTGTTGATCTATGACCCAGTGTATAGCGTAGAAGGAAAACACGTAGTCGAATGTTCCCTTCATCCCTTCAGGCAGATCACCCGCTATGTCGAGGACCGTGAAGGAAGTCTTCTCATTACAATAACGATCATTGGCGAAATTCACCATCTTCTCACTGATGTCGCAGCCGAGCAGCTTGAAGTCGGTAGGGATGTACGTCTTCAGCATGTTGGTGACGCAGCCATCTCCGCAGCCTATGTCTAAAATATTGTTATTGCTTTTTTTCCACTTAATTTTTGACGCGTATTCTTCTAAGTAGATCAGTGCATCTCTTTTCGATACGCTGTTGTATTTTTCGTAAAGGGCGGGATCATTCATGGTCGTAAGGTTTGTCAGAGGATAAGATTTTTGTGGTAATGATTTTTGTTTGATGTTTTCGGGAGCGCACGCGTTGTTTAGGAGCGCAGGTACGGCGGACTGTCGTGCCGGGGGCGCGGTGCCTGCACATTTCTACGTACCTCGGTCGCACATCAAACATTCGTATCAGCAGCATCTTATTTTAGTTTACTATGAGCGTTGAATAGACTGTTTTTTTATAATTAGAACCTACAAGTAATTATGCATTTATGACGAAATATGCATACGTGCAATTAGTAGAGTGAACCTATTGCTCTAGCTTATCAAGGTGATCTAATGAACTGTCATTAAGGTATTTTATAAATTTTTCATATAATTTAATGTAATTTAGGTACCTACTCTTAGTGATAACGCAGAATCCTGGGAATGACGCGATATCAGTGTGTACTCCTACTGAGTATAGCCTCTTTCCATAAAAATATGAAACTGATGGAATTTTTTAGGTACATTAGTACAATTTATCCTACGTCGTACTCTTGTAAATTATTATCCTATCAATCAATCAGTCATTTATTTAAAACATAGGTATGGTTACAGATAGTAGGTATATTGTTCAAATATGTGCATTATATTTTGCCAATATCTGACGTACAGAATTGACATGAATAAGCAATTACAATTAAGGTTGCATGTCAATAGAATACTTAAAAAAATAAAAACAATTTAAAATACGTCAATTAGGTAAAACGATCATTGTAATTTCAGATAAATAAACACATTCATACTTAATCAATAACTAAAATTATAAGTGTTAAATGATTTTATTTCTGTAAGTTGGTTCGACAAACATTTTTACATGTCAATCATATTTTTTTAAATTATATGAGGTCGGCGTTTTCTATCTGACTACTCTGAGAAGAAAGGCCGAAACAAACTCAGAGGTCACAGTCTCTTTTAAAGTCCAGACAAAATCTTGGTTAGATCATGTGAAGACCATGTAGACTGAAGTCTGAAATGGTCTTTTGAGGAAAAAACCAGACAGATTGAATGGACCTGTCCAGTCAGTGCACGCATTTGTCAATAACCGTGTAGCTCAACACAGAATTTAAGGAGCTCAACGATTCAACGAACAATACCAAAGAAAGGATTCGGGTAGGCCGCATAAGCTACTCAAACTGCCAGACCATGATTAAAACTTACTTAGATAAATTAAAATTAAAAACAAATAAAAGTATGATCCACATAGTCTTCACATCCACAATAATTAAAATAAACTTAAAATAAAATAATATAATACTTTAAAAAGTAAATATTCTTGTCATTGCAAGAAAACCAAAAAAAAACAAAATTCACGGTGCAAAATATAGGTATAATAAAATCAAAATTAATTGAAGCAGCTCAATCCCAAGCCTGTTTGTCCTCAAAGTAATATTTAATTGTATAAAACGCTTTCTGGCACAACTTACGTTTAATGAATGATTTGAATTTATTAAGACTTATATCTTGTACGTGGCTTGGAAGCTTATAATAAAAGCGTACACATTGACATTTAAACGAGCCTCCTATTTTCTTGAGCCTTGTTGTAGGTACTAGAAATTTGTGTTTGTTTCTAGTATTTATGTTATGGATATCACTGTATTTTTTAAACAATTTTATATTTTTATGGGCATATAAAAGATTTTCACAAATATACTGAGAAGGCACAGTCATTATATAAATCTCCTTAAATTTCTGGGCATAATTTATAAATTGGTCGAACAGCTCTTTTCTGCAAAACAAAGATAGTCTGGATGTCGGCGGCATTTCCCCACAACAGAATACCGTACGACATTACACTATGAAAATAGCTAAAATATGCTAAACGGGCTGTCTCTATGTCAGTTAAATTACGAATTTTCCTAACAGCATATGCTGCAGATCTTAGCTTGTTTGACAATTTATTTATATGTGGGCCCCACTGAAGCTTATCATCCAAAGTTAAGCCAAAGAATACTGTGCTATTTTTAGGATTCAAATCTTCGCCCTTTACCAACATATATTTTCACCTGCCTAACGTGAGGTAAGGTAAACTTTATGCATTTGGTTTTTTTTTTCATTAAGTAGTAAATTGCTAACATTGAACCAGTGAACTAGATTTGAGATCGCGCTATTTACATCGTCAGTAACCAGCTGCTGACGTTTAAGTTTAAACACAAATGAAATATCATCCGCAAACAACACTATATCATGGTTATTCTTCTTGAAGTAAGGCAAGTCATTAATATAAATAAGGAACAAGAAAGGACCAGAATCGAGCCCTCCCGCAGGGGGCCCATTGTTACTATAGATCCGGGCGATCTTTTTCCATTAACTTCAACGCTCTGAATCCTATTACTCAAGTATGAAGTGAGAATATCCAGAGCGCAGTTCCAGATCCCGTAGTGACGGAGTTTCCTGATTAGCGTTTCATGAAGAACACAATCAAATACCTTGGACAAATCACAAAATATTCCCAAGGCATCGCACTTATCTTCCCATGCATTATAAATATGTCCTAAAAGCTCAAGACCAGCATCAGTAGTTTAACGACCCCTTGTAAAACCGAACTGTTTGCTATGTGATAATTTATGTTTATTAAAAAATCTTTGCATTTGCTCTAAAATTAATTTCTCAAATATTTTACAAAACGTAGGTAGTACTGAAATAGGTCTATAATTTGTAGGGTCTGATGTACTACCTGATTTAAACAATTATTCTACTATTTTTCATAAGGTCAGGAAACTACCCACAGTCGATACAATTATTAAAGATAATGTTTTTGATAATTGTTTCACTTCCGGTTGATAACCGAGTTATGCAATCTGGTGGGTGTAGCAATTCCAAAGAATTGAACGAAACCAGTGAGCGTGGCGTCGTCGTTTAGGACTTGGCCTGGAATGATTACAAACCATTGTTTCACTTCCGGTTGATAACCGAGTTATGCAATCTGGTGGGTGTAGCAATTCCAAAGAATTGAACGAAACCAGTGAATTATTGAATGTTGTGAGACAGTCCGATGATCTGTTCGAGTACATTCGTTAGACAAAAGAATTGAATTATATTTCATGATCTCGTAAGTATGCGGTGAGACAGCCCGATGGCATGTCCGAATGTATTATTTGTTTCAGAATTATTGAATGTTGTGAGGCAGTACGATGACTCCTGCTCGATTATATTCGTTAGGTAAAAGAATTAAATTATGATGATCTCGTAAGTATGCGGTGAGACAGCCCCAATGCATTATTTTGCTTTTGGCTTGCTCGAAATGCATTATTTGTTTGAGATGCAAGATTAAGGCGTAGGATTGGTAAAATAGTAGTAGATATAATATTTAATAATATATTTTAACAGATTTAGGTACCTTGTGGGTCTAAATATGGCGTCGACTCTTGAGACGATTTTGTTTTACTTCGAGTCGAGCACGTTTTAAATTGTTCCCAAGCTTTTTCATTTTTCTCCTGATTCTCTTGTAGATGTTCTTAGGTTGACGATGATGTGTCCTTTTTGGCATTTTTCCACTTTTGAAAACTGTTCTTTTTATTTAAAAGTTTAGATATGTGTTGAGTAGCAAGGCACTATAATCGCGAATGACAAGTGGACAAATAAAGAGTTGCAAGGAAAAAAAAAAACTCTAAAACATAGTGAATTGGGTAGCCACCTCTACGCGTTACTACATTGTAAATAATCAATATTAATTACAGGTACTAATCTCGAGGACGAGGCACGAAGTATAATGGTGTGTTCTAAATTCAAACACCAAAACAGTGATTAAAAGTGCTTTATATTCACTGTTTTCAGTGAATAAAATAAGCTTTTTAGACGGGGAATGGTATAAAAGAATTTTTAAAATCGATTTACAATTGACGGAGAAATCGGTGAACACACAAAAAAAATTGAAAGAAAAAAAAACAATCTTAAAGTTCAACATAAAACCTCCTCCTTTTTGGTAGGTCGATTAAAAATATATATTATTTGGTTAGATTTAGCCATAAAATGGGCTTGATTGATAGAGAAAGATCGCTAAATGACAACCCCTTGTCTAACTGTAAAAATACTATATTTTGTCTTTGTCACCGGATTTTGTTTATTGGCATGATCTAATGTTATGACACGTTTTGACAAACAAACTCGGTCGTGTTTGATTTTCTGTGATTTCGTGATATTAGGTGTTTATTCAACAAGGAATTTGGTTATTTATAGATAACTAGCTGTCCCACGCGGCTTCGCTCCCATCAACCATACCCTACCTAGCCTACATACATGAATGTTGCGTAACTTTAACCACTTACGCAGCGCACGCAAAGGAAGTTATCAAAAAGGAATAATTTTGCCCGTTTTAGCAATAGTTTTCATTTATGCTCCGCTCCTATTGGTTGTAGCGTGTTGTTATATAGCCTATAACCTTCCTCGATAAATGAACTATCCAACACAAAAAGAATTTTTCCATTCCAACCAGTAGTTCCTGAGATTAGTTTAACAAACAAAGATTTAAGTAGAGTTAAACAAACAACCTCTTCAGTTGTATAATATTAGTATAGATTAGTGTCAGTGCGATGGTAGATTAGGTTAGGGATTGCAAACCGGCGTCATTTTAAGTTCGGCCGGATCCGACCGGATTTCCATCGATCCGGCCGGATTGATCAAATTAAGATGATTTTCGCTTTTCGGTTCAAAATGAACTGTTAGTAAGTCAATCAAGTGTCAATGTACTTAATATAGGTAGTAAATAAAAAAATAAAACATGTGTTAACTAGTAAAATTTGAACGATGTGACGAGTAGTCTGCCTAGATTTCTCTCTTTCTCTTTCACAGGTAGATCAATTATTTTAGTAACTTTATAAAATCTAATATAATTAACCCTACGTAACTTACTGAGATGAGATCACAATAATGATTAAAGTATTTGAGAATGCTAACTATTGCTAACAAACAAGTCTTATGTTTATGGCAGACACCATCATTCTCAGGATTCAAAATCAGCACTCGCAGCAAAAAACGACTTAGCTCTCTTGTTGCACAACTAACTATTGCGCCCTAGTGATAAGCGCTACTTTTCATCACCCACTATGAGAAAATAAAAGGCGCCTCATATTTTATTGTAATATTATTATTTAATAAAACATAGAGTAACAACTAAATTGAAATTAAATAGTATCTAATAATAAAACAACTAAAAACTTAAATTTACATTTGAGACACTTTCGCAATTATGAAAATTTATTGCTACAGTTTTATTAGGATTAGAGATTGTTGTAGATTTTATATTTTACGTGTTTGAAATAATGTCCGAATCTGGCTCATTTTGAGGAAAATGTGACTGTGAATTTCGTTGTTCGGATGTAGATGGGCGCGGCGACAGTGGCATGGATGGAATACCTGAAGGTTGCAATTTAATGCTTTCCACGATGCGTTCACATGTTTTCGCCTTGGTCTCAATGGAATTTTCTATATACCCCTCTGCTACAGCACTCGACTTCCATCCTCCATGTCGCTTGAGAACAGTTAAGTCCGCTCCAGAATCTGCCAAAAGGGTAGCAATAGTACGACTAAAACAATGTCCTGTATACAGCTTTATAACTGGCAACATCAAATAAGTAGCGATTTCTTGTGGCAAGTTTGAAATTTTATTTTCCCATAACTTGTTTGAAGCACTTGCCATTTTGATGACGGATGAAAAACCGATTGGTCTTCATATCAGCAGGGCGCAGGTCAAGGTATTAAAGTAAAATCGTTTTGTATTCTCCTTGGATTACGAAGGATCGGGTAATTTTTGTTATTGTGTATGTCAGTTTTACTAACAGTAAATCATCCGAGTGATTTTCGACATCAACAGTTATTTTTAAAAGTTCATTGCCACGACAAGCTCCATGTACTCCGAAAATTAAAGTCGCCTGTAACAAAACCAAATGTGAATAAGACAAGTATCTGTCGAAGTACAGGTTACTATAAAATGCACATTTTAAAACACTATGGTTATACTTTACTAATCCACAACATACATAGTTACTTACTTTTACGGCAAGAAAGACCTTGTCGGGTGCCTCATTAGGAAATTCTCCATGTTTTTGACTGAGAACACTTTGGATTTTTTAGGTTTGAATCCATTAGACATCCTCTTCAGATACGCTATTAATTTCGAATATGTGTCCAGTTTTACTTCGATATTAGAACTGACTGTTGATTTTAGCACTGAGTAGGTACTCCAAAGAGTGGACGGTTGTTTAATTTTGACTAAGTACTGAAAGTGGGCCAAAAACACAGATTCTGAAAAATTCTTGGCGCCTCTTGCATTTCTCCATTCAATAAAATAACCATAGGCTTTCATATATTTCTCCCGGGAACTCATTTTTCAAAACAAAACCATGAATTTCTAACAATCCGTGAAAATTGACGAAAACGCGGGCTGTAGTTCGCGCGTTTTTAATTTGTTTTTCTTTTTTATGCAGCTGACAGTGCGAGTATGGCCCGTCGTACCAGCCAGTCTTTATTCAAACAATATTTTCGTTCGATTTCCTTGGCGCTGAACACTAGGATGTTCCAAATTCAAAAAGTGCGCGGCAAAGTTAATTGCGGCGCACTTGTAAAGAGGATTAAAAACTCATTACCGCCCGCCAAAAGTTTCTTATAGAAAACACCATCCTTGGGTGAACTTAAAGGCGAACCAAGTCGTCCTTTTCGAATGGATTGGATGAAAAACTTTATATCTACTTAATCACGTGAAGGTATAATGAAATTATGGCCTATTATCGATTAACCAATTCAGTGATTATAATTTTTTTATCCTCAAATTGATTGCAATGACATGAGTTTGTATTATGCGGGGTATCATTGATATGGTGTGGGATTGAATAAATTATCAAATTAATCCCAGAGAGTATAGTCTTTTTCTATATGCTTCTTTTACATGATTTTATTGTTGTTTTGCTAAATAAATATTTTACTATTCAGGAAGATGCGCGAATATATAAAAATAATTTTTGATTTTTGTGAATTTGTAAGACTTTCCTTAATGTTTTATCTCGTCGATTTTATCGGATTTACCATGTGATTTTATGAAAAATTAATTATTATTTCTAAGTTCTTGTTTACTTTTTATGGAAATAAATAAGAAGGGCTGATTTTACGCTAAGACTTTGTTACCAATATTTTTAATAAAAAAAATTCATTATTTGATTATTTTTATTATATCAAAGTTAAGTATGACAAAAATGACAATTTTTTTTTTTCCGCTGACAGATTTTGATTTTTAAATTTTACTGGTATTATAATTGGGATTATTTTATAGTTAATAAGAACAGGGGGGTGACCATAAGCTCTTAGAGTAAGGTTATTTTGAGTGTGTGTAAGGGACAGATTTATATGACTTGTATACATCTGTCACTTACGCGATATCAAAATAACCTTACTCTAAGAGCTTATGGTCACCCCCCAGTACTCCATACATGATCGAACTTGCGCTTGATACAAATTGAGAAGCTTTGCCGGCGTGAAGTACCTTCTCACCTTTGCAAGGATTCCCAACTTTTTGGCAGCCAACTGAGCCTTTGCCTCAATTAATAAGGGCCAAAATTGAGATTCAATGATTTTAGCTTAAAAAAAATATAATTAATAAGTGTTTTCAATAACTTAAAATAATAAACTATGCAAGTTTTAGTGTTGCTATTGTATGGATTTAATTTTACTCAACTAAACATATTTATTTTTCGTCATACATACTGTTAACTTTATTAGGTAACTTTCTTTACACTACGCTGTAGCTTATTTTGTTTATTATTTAATAAAGATATCTAGTGTAGTATGCTAATAAAGTGTATTTTACATTTAAGGTTTCCGTCTAATAGTGAAAAATAAAGAAATGGCTGGACGCTACTGGACGAGAAAATTGACAACCAACAAAATATTTTAAAATTTGTTAAATATAAGTATTGATATATTTACTTAGGTATGATTCTCACCCCCTCTTCTTTTGGGTGTTTTTTTATTACCTACATACATCCACGCTCGTATTTCAAATGGGATAGACAGAGTCTCACAAACATAGTGTAGTTACGAATGAGGTGTACTAGATGACTGAAATAAATATAAACAATGAATGAAAACTATTGCCACCTGCTCACCGTCAATAAAAGAATTTTGTTCAATTTTAATTTCTTACTTTCTAACTGATCATTTAATAAAAAATTTGACAACAAAAATATTTAAAAGGCAAACCCAGCAATGGCTGGCGACAGGTCTGTAGGCAATTGCGAAATCCCGGGATTAGAAAAAAGCGCGGGATCGAATTTTCTACGTATGTACTAACTAATTGCATTAATTCCTTAGTGTTTGGATTTCATATTTTATAAATTGTTACAGATTAAGCCCGACCAAAATCAAGCCAGTTACCACGACGATGTATTGTTGATACATCCCTCAACAAGCAAACCTGACCAAACCATGGTTCGATTTTTTTAAATCAGTCCAGCAGTTTTTAAGTATATTCGTTACATACAAAAATACTTATTATTATTGCTTTATTATATGCTTTATTGTACATCTCAAAATAATAATATGTTTTTTTTTAGATTTTAGTGACTATTGACGTCATCAAGTACTGTATGTATACAGTACTGTATGCACACTTTTGTTTGACAAAAGATAGATTTTTCATTGATAGGTACTTTCTTTCAAAGTACTGTAAACGACAGATAGCTGTGTCGCTATCATATTATTTTTCTATTACAGCCAAGAATTTGGCTAAACAACTTGCTTCTATTGAGCAATGCCAAGACATGTTATTTAATTCAGCCAATGATTTGGTATCAGAAATTGATATTGATAATAATTTAAATTAGAAATTAAGACAATAGAGACAACCTCTTGCAAAAGTTTACAAATTGAAAATTGCAAAATAAAATCACATAAAAGTTTAAAATCAGTAAATAGTATTAACCTGGTGCATCAAAATATTCAAGGATTTATGAACAAAGATTTAGAAATAGAATTATTTATGAACTTTAACAGTATTGATATTCTTTGTATAACAGAACATTGGCTTAAAAGCCACCAGTTATTGTTCAATTTTAAAAATCACCAGGTTGGTAGTACATTCAGCAGAGTTAATGCTATACATGGTGGCTCATTGATTTTAGTAAGTAACCAGCTTAAATTTAAAGACCGTAAGGATATTGTGAGCCTATCTGTTGAGCGGACAGTCGAAATAGCTTGTATAGAATTGAAGCAGTTTATTGTATTAAGTGTATACAGACCCCCTTCAGGATTGTATGACTGCTTTGAAAAGGTAATGGATGAAGTGTTACACAAGATTTGTAACTCGAATAAATCCATTATCACTTGTGGTGATTTTAATGTCAATTTATTAGAGGACTCAGGTTCTTGTAGTAAAATATTAAGTCTGTTTCAGTCCTACAATCTTGTAAACCTATTTTTGGAGCCCACAAGAATAACCCCTACTAGTGCCACATGTTTAGATAATATTTATACTAATGTTATACCAGTCCACAAAGAAATTATAAATTTACTAGATTCTGATCACTGTGGGCAGAGGATTACTATACCTAACCAAAACAACAATGTGGCCAAAAAGGATATCACTGTTAACCCCAAAACTGCAAGTCGCTTGGCAGCGTTTAAAGTTAAACTCATTAAAAAATTACCAATTTTGTCAACTCATGCTGATCCAAATCATCTATATGATGATTTTTTTAATATGTACTGTAAACAATTTAATTCTACCTTTATTCCCAAGACTATCTCAGTTAAAGATAATGCATCATTCAGTGATTGGGCCACCATTGGTATTCATAAAAGTAGGAAACGGCTTTATGAGTTGTACAATAAAAGGACTTATGTCAACACTGCTGAATTTAATTTATATGTTAGAAATTATTCAAAATTATTTAAAAAAGTTTGTTGTTTGGCCAAGTCGCGTTATTTGAGTTCAAAGATTAAAAACAGTAGTAACGTTATTAAAACGACTTGGAATATTATTAATAGTGAAACGGGAAGATCTGGTAACCGAAATATTGACTACAGCCTGTCTATTAATGGTAAAATCATAAAATCAGACTCACAAGTCGCAGTGGCCTTTGAAAATTTATTTTCAGATATTCCCATTTCAACTACTAAATCCCTAAACTCATCACCTTCTGTTGCTGAGTCTTTGCTAAAAGAAAATGTTAATGTTTGCGATTCGGAATTTATTTTTGAACATATTACTTGTAGAGACATAATTAAAACCTTTCACACTTTAAATGTTAAAAAGACTGCAGATCTGTGGGGTCATTCTGTAGAAGTTGCTAAATCTATTATTGATATTGTCGCACCTAGTTTAGCTATTATCTTTAATAATTGTATCGACTGTGGGGAGTTTCCTGACCTTATGAAAAATAGTAAAATAATACCATTGTTTAAATCAGGTAGTACATCAGACCCTACAAATTATAGACCTATTTCAGTACTACCTACGTTTAGTAAAATATTTGAGAAATTAATTTTAGAGCAATTGCAAAGATTTTTTAATAAACATAAATTATTACATAGCAAACAATTCGGTTTTACAAGGGGTCGTTCAACTACTGATGAAGTGTTGAGCTTTTAGGACATATTTATAATGCATGGGAAGATAAGTGCGATGCCTTGGTAATCTTTTGTGATTTGTCCAAGGCATTTGATTGTGTTTTTCATGAAACGCTAATCAGGAAACTCCGCCACTACGGAATCCGGAACAGCGCTCTGGATCTTCTTACTTCATACTTAAGTAATAGGATTCAGAGCGTTGACGTTAATGGAAAAAGATCTCCCGGATCTATAGTAACGATGGGCGTCCCGCAGGGCTCGATTCTTGGTCCTTTCTTGTTTCTTATTTATATTAATGACTTGCCATACCTCATAAAGGATAAACATGATATAGTGTTGTTTGCGGATGATACTTCACTTTTGTTTAAACTTAAACGTCAGCAGCTGGTTACTGACGATGTAAATAGCGCGATCTCAAAAGTAGTTCACTGGTTCAATGTTAATAATTTACTACTTAATGAAAAAAAAACCAAATGCATTAAGTTTACCCTACCTCACGTTAGGCAGGTGAAAACTGATGTGTTGATAAAGGGCTAAGAATTGAATCCTGAAAATAGCACAGTATTCTTAGGCTTAACTTTGGATGCTAAGCTTCAGTGGGGCCCACATATAGATAAATTGTCAAAAAAGCTAAGCTCCGCAGCATATGCTGTTAGGCAAATTCGTAATTTAACTGACATAGAGACAGCCCGTTTAGTATATTTTAGCTATTTTCATTGTGTAATGTCGTACGGTATTCTGTTGTGGGGAAATGCCGCCGACATCCAGACTATCTTTGTTTTGCAGAAAAGAGCTGTTCGATCAATTTATAAATTAAGCCCGAGACACTCTCTCAGAGAGAAATTTAAGGAGATTAATGTAATGACTGTGCCTTCTCAGTATATTTATGAAAATCTTTTATATGCCCATAAAAATATAAAATTGTTTAAAAAATACAGTGATATCCATAACATAAATACTAGGAACAAACACAAATTTGTAGTACCTGCAACAAGGCTCACGAAAATAGGTGGCTCGTTTAGATGTCAATGTGTGCGCTTTTATAATAAGCTTCCAAGCCACGTACAAGATCTAAGTCTTAATAAATTCAAAACATTCATTAAACGTAAGTTGTGCCAGAAAGCGTTTTATACAATTAAAGATTACGTTGAGGACAAACAGGCTTGGGATTGAGCTGCTCCAATTAATTTTGATTTTTTTTATATTTTGCACCATGAATTTTGTTTTTTTTTTCTTTTTTTTTGTTTTCTTGCAATGACAAGAATATTTACTTTTTAAAGTATTATATTATTTTATTTTAAGTTCTTTTTTTTTCTTAATTGTTGTGAATGTGAAGACTATGTGGATCATACTTTTTGTTTGTTTTTAATTTTAATTTATCTAAGTTAGTTTTAATCATGGTCTGGCAGTTTGAGTAGTTTGTGCGGCCTACCCAAATGTCCTTTCTTTGGTATTGTTCGTCGAATCGTTGAGCTCCTTAATTTCTGAGTTGAGCTGCACGGTTATTGACAAATGCGTGCACTGACTGGACAGGTCCACTCAATCTGGCTGGTTCTTTCCTCAAAAGACCATTTCAGACTTCAGTCTACATGGTCTTCACATGATCTAACCAAGATTTTATCTGGACTTTAAAAGAGACTGTGACCTCTGAGTTTGTTTCGGCCTTTCTTCTCAGAGTAGTCAGATAGGAAACGCCGACTTCATCTAGTTTTAAAAATATGATCGACATGTAAAAGTGTTTGTACAAACCTACTTACAGAAATAAATCATTTATCATTTATAATAATATTATCTTAGAGCCCGCTGGGTCTGCGGATGCCGTGTTGTTGTAAGCCTATTATGAATAAAGCAAATTTTTATTTTATTTTTTTCAAGAGTCGTATTTATTTCATCATCTGCGTCTTGATAGTCGATGAATGTCCACTCGTAATCATCACTTGTTTAACAGTGTGCACGCCATCATGTGTGGGAGTTCATTTCAATCCCCTTCAAACAGTAATGACAATAACTTCTGATAGCCGTGGTATACCTCTCTACTCCTCAAGCAACTTCGTATATGTTGCCCCCTGACGCTACGTCACTCAAATGCAAGCCACCGTTTATGGGGGGGCATGAATTGAGGGTGCAAGTCACCCCCTGCCATTTTATGGCCGTGTAATTCAACAAGCAAAGCAACAAGCAAGCAGGCAGGGGCCAATAGTCATTCTATAGTTTTAGGCAATCGAGCTACTTAACCTCAAAAAACCATAGCCCGATATATTTGTCTCCATATTTAACAATAGTCATGTACCAACCGGGGTTTTGTCCTTCGGTGCACTTACGTAGTGCTTACAGGGATAATCGTCGGTTGGTTTTACATAATCATGATACGAGTCTAACCAGGCCTCTGCCAGTTGGCTTCGGCACGCCTTTCAAAGGACCGGGACCTCAGAGCCCCGACATTGTTAAAGGCATAAAAATAATGACAATAATATTAGACAAAAAAAGAGAGGCAGATAAGTTACTTACGTTCGCATTGCGAGGACTCGAAAATGTCCTAAATGAGATTTTTTTCTTTAGTCCGCGACAAGCTAGACGATGTGTCAAAAAACTATAAAAATGCAATGAAAAAAGAGACGAAACATATTTTAACTAAAATATATTTAACAAGAGGGTTTATTCGTAAATCGTAATCATACATTTATTCAAAACATTTTTAACTTTGTTTGGAGAAATTTTCCAACACGGCAACACATGAAATATCTATTGTTGTTTCATGTGCGGCCACGCCATGGCTACATCTATAGGTGCTTTATCTAAGATTATTTGAGAAATTTTATAAACGGCAGAAATTTGGCACCATGTCAAACGTCAATGACATGCAGTTTTCTGTTTATTTATAAACAGAATTCTTACTATTGATAATTGGTTTTTATGTTTTATTCGTATTACAACAAAAAGATAACAGGAAAAATATAAAACTACCAGAGTCAATCCAATGAGCAATTAAAAGTAAGCATTATATTTAATGCTCAGTTGTTTTTAATTTGTTTAACAACCATGAGACGAAACTAGCAGAATTATATTCTGTTTGTTTTGTGACTCGCTAAGTAATTTTACAAATTAAATACATGCAAAATGAAATTCGCTATTTCACCAGCCCTACCAACACACCACAGAGTACATTTTAACATTGCAACACACTTCTTGTCACACAATAAATCTCCATCAAATCATAGACAAGCTGGATTTTTTCTAATTTTTTCAGGCGCAAATTTATTCAGGTAGATACGGTATCTTTATTTAATTAAAGGTACTCGTAGAATTAAACGATTTTTTATTCTTATTTATTTAACTAACAATAATTTCAGTAGTCAGTCATCTGTTTGACAATCACAAATAGGCTAATGGAGTATGTATGACTATTTATTAAAAGCTTCATCTCCTAAAAAAAATCCCGAGACCAACAGTAATAGATAGGTTGCACCAATTCTGGCTCACGATTTTCTATGAGTCAATCTCAAAAATTTCTGGCGCTCACCCAACAAAAAACAAAAAATGATATGTTTGCCTAGGTTACGCTATGATAAGAGTCACGTTTCTGTGGTCCATTTTTGTCTACGACGTACGGTTCCGGAGATACAGAATTACTTACCACTGACATAATTACATCCGATTACGTTTCTATTGTTAATTGTCGAAGGTAAACCGTTCATTGTTCTTCGAGCTACACATCCCGAGTAGCAAAATTACCCCACCCAATCCCGCTTCGTACCTAGAGTACTCAGCCTGTCGGCTCAGAATGATTGGTCATCAATCGATCACCAACATCTCCGCCTATTGCCTTCCACCCTCGGAGTCATCAGAGTATAACCCAAACGGCCTCAAAAAAGATCTTACTGCCCTCTTCGGTTTGAGCGACTCTGTTATCCTAGCGGGTGACCTCAATGCTAAACACCCAGCCTAGAACAGTACCGCTACCAACCCTAGGGGAAAGTTGGTACTGGAACTAGGCTCATCTCTCCACTATGACGTCATTGCTCCGATGAGCCCCACCCATTTCCCAGGCGTAATTACGCATCTTCGGTATTCCATAGAAACGTTAAACGATCTCGACTCCGACCACCGTCCGGTGATTATGCACCTAGGAGATTATGCTCAGGCCATCCAGATCTAGGAGAGCCTCCCTCTACTAAAATGGTCACCGAATGGAGGAAACTAAGTGAGAAACTGAAATCCACCAAGTCACTAGAAGTAAAGTAAGCTGTTTTTTTTTTGTTTCATTTTTTATTCCTGAAGCTTTTCTTAGGGTTTATTTCAATTTTCATAGATTTTTTTACGAGTTTTTTATGGTGCCTTTATTTTTAAATTAGCATTACTTCCAAAGAAGGATACTTGTGTTGTGGTTATCAAGAAATTAGGCTGTAATTTAGTATTTTGTTTTTTAAACAAAAGCAAAAAAAATATGTGAAGTTATATTAAACTTAATGAAATGCTTTCGGGTATGGTTCGCAAAATTAATAAAGTTCAATTTAAGTCAAAAATCTTTAGTAAAAATTACATCTTTAGGCTGTGTCACTGCCCCCCCGGTGGGTTGCCGCATTGTCGAGGCGGGGGGGCTCAGTAACCGTGGCTTAGTCACCCACGGTGAAGTGAAGAGGAACCCGAGGAGGGGCCCCTCGTCAGGGCTTTTGCCGATAAGCCGACGACGTAGCGGCCAACATGTAGGTTGCGGTGCTACCTGGGCGACATCGCTACTGAGGCGGGCCGCGATGTCGTATGGGATATACCAAACCCGTACGATATCGTGGCTGAGGGTTAGAGACTGTGGCGGGAGAGGATTGCTGGTATTGCGGTGCGCCGCTCTCCCTACCTTCCGTGGCCTGGACGGGGTCGCCACCGTCTGATGGCAGACGCGGTGGTGCCGCAGGGGAGGAGGATTGTCGGTTTTGCGTTGGCCGCTCCCCCCTATCCCCTGCGGCTGAAAAATGGTAGGTGGCGGGGCCATTGACCTTGACCCGTCACAAGGGGACCAATGTTGCCATACACGGGGTCGTCTGGCACCCATGTGCTGGTTTGGTCCCTGGGGTGGTCTCGGCGCACAGTGTGTTCTAGTTGCGCCGGTGATGGGGAGTACTCCCCAGAGGAGGTTCCGGTGATGGACAACCGCGGTGGGTTCGCGGTGAGTGCTAACGCGTACCCATGTTCCCGCCATAAACGGCACAGGAGGACATCGTCGAGTTTTAGTGGGTTAGAATCCCACATAACTGCGCTATCTCCCCGTGGTAGCGCAGTATGCATGAGCATTTCTCTACGACAAAAAAAAAAGGCTGTGTCACTGAATATTGCCGTAACCCCTTACAATTAACATATTTAGGATTTAAATAGTATAAATAAATAATATAGACCAGGGTCGATAATTTTTTTTAAACAAAAGAAATAATAGTAGGATGAAACCCATTGGAAAAGGAAGAGAAGAAAACAGAAATCGATCTGAGGTCGGGAAGTGGATGGATGGTTTATGTAAAAGAAAAATAATAAACCAAAAACTTGGTTAATTGAATTTTTCACATAATTTTTGAGGTTGTGAAAAAAGTGTAAATACAAAAGTTGTAGATCTCTTTTTTCCATGTGACTTGCAATTTTGCCGGAAATCGAGATACACCGTTTTTACCCTTAAAAACTCACCCTCTTCCACTTCCCCACCTCAGATCGCCCGAAAATTATTATTCCTTTCATTTTTGTTTTTGTTTTTCTCTTCCTTTTCCAATGGGTATCATCCTACTATTATTTTTTTCACTTTTTACCATTTTCAAAGGCTTCAGCCCTGCACTAATAATTGACATGAAAATTATAATTATATCTTTAATATCTATACTCGTATACAACACATTACGATTATTTACTATGGAAAATATCATCAGCACCGTCTACAAAGAAAGATTCACATTCTTATTTAATAGGCCTGGACAAGTATTTATTGCCCTCACCATTAAAACATAGTAAATCATAAAATAAGCACCAGAATTCAATTTAGAGGTCAACACTATTTTTCCCAACTCTATGAACCTTCGCATTATTAATTTTGTCTCTGGATCCATCGCATTAACGCCCGAATATGTGAAACAATTTTCTAAACTATGGACAAGAGATTGCAGTGTCCTTTGGTGCCAGTACGAGAGTAGAAAATGTTAGACTAGTAAGGACTGCATAATATGGTCTGTTATACGGTAGTGAACTGATTGATGATTATGTTTTAGTAGGTAGGAACTTGTAGTAATAATTTACAGTCAAATGGTTTTTTTTGTCGTATTTCGACTCGACGGACCATCCGGTCGTCACCAGAAGTACGTATTTTAAGTATCACCTCTCGTAGAGGCTATTTCTCAAGCATCTCAAATGAACCGCGGTTCATCAAAATAAGTAAAAATAGGAAACCAAGTGCAATAAAAGTACAAAGTTTAAAGTTCTAACACAGATGTTTAGTTTTTTTTGTTCAGTTCTTCTAATAGTTTCTCCTGTGATAATGGTTTGCGAGCATAGACAACCAGCAAACGGTGGCGGTAATGAACAGCTTTTTCATAATTATTGTTGTATTTGGTCATTATTTGCAATTCTTTTAGTATGTCCAGATAGTCTGCCATGAAGTCATCGTACTTCTCTTTAGGGATTTTGAAAGGTATCACCGCTAAGCAGGCGTCTGTAAAACAAAGAGATTTCCTTAGTTTCCTATGTTGTAGTTGTAGGTATATTACGTCAATAGGTCGTTCTGCTCTCAAGATGAGGATGATGATAACGGTTCCAATTTTCTTTTGTATTAGATGTTGTATCTTACCAGGGATAATAAAACCATATGAATATGGTTTACGGGTTGTAGTATCCTATAGAGAAAAACATATTGACTTGAACTATGATTTAGTTCGTTGATGATGATACAAATATCTAAATCAAAATACATAGTTATAAAGATAGCAATATACTCACTTCGAAAGACATTTAAGTCTTCATAAACAAATACAGAGTCTTTACATTGCACATCGTAGTCAACGAAACCAATTTGATCTAATATTTTCGTTACTTCTTTTTCAGGGTCCTGTAAAATTAGCATCGACTCATTAGAATTTAAAAAAAAAAATGCACAAACGTACCGTACGTTTGTGCAAAGTTTATTTTTTTGGGCCAGACATTTCTAACTATCATTTCTATCAACGATCCTATCAATAGAAAAACCACAAAGTAAATAGTAGCTTATTCTTTGGACTTCGCTATCGTGACCTCTCCTATAGATTCTGCCAGCGAAATAATTTTATATATTAGTACAGCTCAATTGGTCAACCACCAACACAAACCACGTTGCGTTGGAAGGCCTCCCAGTAGGTGGACCGTTGACCTGGTTAAGCTTGCGGGAATCAACTGGATGCGAGAGGCACGGTCAATGTGGCGACACTTGGGGGAGGACTAAAATTAAATGAGGCTCATGATGAGGATTACCTCGTAGTCGTGATATGGTGAGACGTATCTGTCAACGTCCTGCAGCCACTCGCTCCACTTGTTGTTGCGTGCCAGGATACGATACACGTCGAATACCGGAGCACCCGCCAGGAAGATCATGAGACAAGTCCCGTCGTCATTCAGAAGATTGTAGATATTGTTGAATGCTCGTCTGAAAATATTAAAAAGTTTCATTTTAATACATTTTTGCCTGACTCACGAAATAAGTCAGTGTTGACTGAAAAGGTACATAGATAGGTATTACAGAATCACAAAATACATTGCGGCAGTAGAAGAGGCTAGGACAAACTAGACAAAATAAGCGACCGGTGGTTCACATTAGCCCTTCGTCGAAAAAGCTGAAAATTAACCTTTGCCCAGCTATAGGATGGCGCAATGCTAATTCAAAAAGACAGTACCAGTACCAGACTTGTGTTTCTCAAAGATTAGTTAAAGATTTAGAATCATGCTTTTCCAGGTCTCATATTGTAAGGATGAGCCTTTTTTCGCTTAGGTACCGGCAATAAATACAGACTCTGGAGTGCTACTGAAATGTGCCTCATGGAAAACTCTAGTATTGCTATTAGATACTGGTCGAAATGGGAAGAGAGAGCAGTGGTGGCCCAGTGGTTACGGCCCCGACTTAAGAGTTGTAGGTTGTGGTTCGAAACCGAGCAGATGCTGTATTTTGTGTAATTTATTTTATCACCACTGCTCTCAAAACGGTGAAGGTAATCATCGTGAGAAAACCGGCATGTTCTAGAACCAAAAATTCAAAGACATGTGATATCTACGAATCAACACCGGGCCCGCTTGGTGGATTATAGCCCGCTCTCTCTCTCTCTCTCTCTCTCTCTTTCTCTATGAGAGGAGGCCTGAGTCCCGACATCAGTTTACCGACATCAATAGAAAGGAGCCTGCAGCGACCGCCTCATGCCAAGAAGCCGACCCACGACATACACAAACTGTCCGCTCGTCACATAGAAGGAAAGGTGGGTAAACTTAAATGTGGTGTAAATGGTAGCCTCGATTAACAACGCTAGAGGTGAAGAGAAAAATCATCCCTGTGGACCTCTATGCACCGAAGGAACATGTTCGTTTGCTAGCGTTGTTGGACGAATGATCAACAGTAACGTTCTTGGACGCATCGATATCCGATCAGATTGGAGCTCAAGGGCATCTAGAAAGATAAACGATCAAAACCGTTAGTAGGAAACTTATAAGAAAAGATGGTTGCAAAAGATTGAGCAGAGAACAAAAGGGGCTCATAGAAGTGACAAACGAAGTATCATAGCAATAACCATCGACGACCTGAAGTTGTCTAAACAGACAATAAATTAGGATACAGTAAGGAACTGTCAGCACCAATGGACGTTCGAACATCAAGTACTCTGCGTCACAGAGAGGTGACAATATTTGGTGGTAGGCTTCGGCAGAAAGCTTGCGACCACCCACCGTGCAAAGACATACCGCCAAGCGGACTAACCGTGTTCCGGTGTGATGCTCGGTGTAGCCACTTCAGGAGATGGGTCGAGATGGCGGTTCCATTGCAGGCGGACCAGCCTGACGCGCTCTGTTGTGGAAGTATCGGGCGATTGGTCGCGGAGGGTAGCGGGATCCGAGGCACGTAATTGGGGGCCCAAGTATTGTGCCAGCCTCACGCGAAAGGATATCCGCCAACTGACGAAAAATCTCGGAATGCACCATCGTACAGGTTGGCAACCAGAAGGGAGGACCCGATGAACATTCCCAGGGGGGCTCGGGCGTCCCTGCAGTCTCCAAAGTAGTTCCCCAATTATGGCGTCTTTTCAGTGCGTATACGGTTAGCAGCGTGGAACCGCATCTCACTTTCCTCTCCTCATCTTACTTCACTCGCATAACAAACTCTGAAAAGGAGAAAAAACCGGCCAAGTGCAAGTCGGACTCGCGCACGAAGGGTTCCGTATCATTATCGCAAAGACGGCAAAAAAACACGTTTGTTGTATGGGAGCCCAACTTAATTTTAGATTTTTATTTTATTCTGATTTTAGTATTTGTTGTTATAGCGGCAAAAATTTTTAACTGTCTAGCTTTCACGGTTCATGAGACACAGCCTAGAGACAGACACACAGACAGACAGACGGACCGAGAAGTCTTAGTAACAGGGTCCCGTTTTTACCCTTTGGGTACGGAACCCTAAAAAGCGTGGAATGCATTTTAAGATATTTTAAAAATTACTCTACTTTTACCAATAACTGTCAATAAAATATTATTAAAATTATCATAAGTACCCCACGCTTTTTATAACAAAATATTTTCTACTGATTTGAAACTTATTTTCTACTTTTTAGTTTAGTTTTCTATGAATTTTTAAGTATTATTATTAATAATAGTTAATCGAAATATTAAGGTTTATCGTTGAAATTTTATTGTAATTAGATAGAATAAGTTTTTCAACATGAATTAGTCATAAGTACAACAATGAAAGGGACGTTTTACCGCAGAAAAGAGCCAGAGAAAGTTCCTCATACAATACTGCACGGGTTTCACACTAAACAGTAAGTCCGCCCGGATTGGCCAAAGGTCTTAATAATAAATAATAACAGTTCTCGAAAATAGCCATGTCACGTTGTACTGGGATCGGTCTATCATCACTGATAGGACTATTGTGGCCAATAAGCCGGATATAGTGGTGATAGACCGATTAGCGCGCCGCACAATGATAATCGATGTCACCATCCCGTATGACGAGAACCTCGTGAAAGCTGAGAAAGAGAAACAAATCAAGTATCTCGACTTAGCACACGAGGTTGTCGACATGTGGAATGTGGACTCGGCGATCATTGTGCCGATTGTTGTTACGGCCAACGGCCTGATGGCCAAGAGCCTCGACGACCATCTGTCGAGGCTGTCATTACACGGTTGGATCAAGGGCCTGATACAGAAGGCAGTACTCCTCGATACGGCTCGCATTGTGAGGAGGTTCCTGTCTCTAGAGTCCTAACCACCGGTAGCTTGGACCCTGCTCCCGACGCCGGCGGACCACCATTATATTTTATATTTTTAAATGTTTTTTTTTATGTTTTGTTTTTATAAAGAAATATTTAAAAATGTAAATATGAAATGTGTAAAAAGTTGAATAAACGAAATAATAATAAAACTTTATTTCAGAATCACTTCCATATTTGTTAGTAACAATGTGAACTTATAAAATAGTGTTAGTAACATTTATTCTAAGCTGTGAGAGGCACACCGGTACCGGGGCATGTCTACTTGACTGCGTGCAGTCGTATCCATCGCCCCAAGATCGGAGAGTCCCACCTATCAGCCAACGCTCTAAGAATGGTGTTGGGGCTGGCGCGAACACGGCGTAGTAGAGATGCGCATCTCTTGCGCATGATGGCCGCAAAACCATCAACGTCCGCGTCTGCAAACATGCCGGACGCGCTACAAAAACGCGGCAGCCCCATCAACATCCGGAACGTGTTGTTATATTGTGTGCCCAGGCCACCATATGCCCTCTGCCTAAAGTTCACCCACAGGCCGCACGTGTAAAAGGATTGGCAGTAGGCTTTGAAAAGCGTCACCTTAACCTGAGCCGTACAACGTGCAAACCTCCGAACAGCCAGTGACCTGCGCTCCCGTTCTACATCAACATTATCTTTTAAGTCGTCTGAGACCCAATGACCCAGATACTTAAAATTTGCAACTCTTTTTAGAGGTCTGCCGCACAGCATAACAGGTGGAATTGTGCTGTAGCATTTACTGGCTGCTCTAAAAACCATGAATTCGCTCTTTGCTGCATTATATTTGAGCCCATGGGTCTCAGCGTACGATTCACACACGTTAATCAATTTCCTTAATGCCCCGATCGATGGGCTCAGCAGAACCATATCGTCTGCATAACTTATATTATTAATGCATACACCATCAATATGACAGCCGATTCCAGTACTGCTAAGCTCATCGATCAGATTATTCATGTACAGATTAAACAACGCGGGCGAGGACAGCCCCCCCTGCCTCACCCCACACTCAAGCCTGTACTCAGCTGAAAAGGAATTTACCCATCTGACACGGTTCTGTTGATTAACGTACCAAAATATAAACAAATCTATTACTTCCCGTGGCACATCTGTCTCGTGCTGCAGTTTGCCCCAAAGCACATTATAAGATACAAGGTCAAATGCTTTTGACAAATCTAGGTAACACGCAAATACTGGTGTCTTTCTTGCTGTATAGTACTGCACAGTCTGCTTCAGGCTCAGGATAGCACTCTCTGTAGATAAACCGGGCCGAAACCCGAATTATCTGCTGGCATACAAGCAGACTGTCCAGCACCTTAGCAATTATCGTCGCTAAAGAAATAGGTCTATAATTTGATAGCACAGACGAATCACCCGTTTTATTTTTGATGATCGGAACAACAGTTGTACGCCTTAACTTTGCAGGTAAATAGGAATAACCCAGGCATAAATTTAAAAACATACATAAGACTCGTGGCAAGTGGATTCCAGCATGCTGCAGGTGCTCGATGCTGAGACCGTCATGCCCGGGCGATTTT
Organism: Orthosia gracilis; assembly: GCA_947562075.1. Classification (NCBI taxonomy): domain Eukaryota; kingdom Metazoa; phylum Arthropoda; class Insecta; order Lepidoptera; family Noctuidae; genus Orthosia; species Orthosia gracilis. The sequence goes on from OX387266.1 coordinate 36,621,644, forward strand.
CCTCTAACCATGTTCTTAATTGTAGCATCAATCCGTTTTGCAGTAAAGCGGTCCCAGAATCAGGCGCAGGCAGCTGCGACTCTTATTTAGGGGTGATTGTACTCTAAAATGCTGCCGATACAGATCCGCAATACTACCCTGCTCATGTATACCTTCGACGCTCACAGGAAGGCTCGGCTTATGATTTAATTTGTTTGTTGATTTCCAGAACTTACAAAAATCTTTGTTTGAGTGGTGTTTTGCAATTATATCCATTTTAATTTGGTTTTGATTTGCTTGACACCATTTTAATTTACATTTGAATTTTCTTCTGGATTTGCTCATATCATTAAAAACCGGACCAGAACTGGGATTACCAAACATTAAACAAAGCTTATAATAAAGTCGCGCCATCTCGTGAGCGTCGCGAACATATTTATTCCAGCCAGTTACATGCCTACGCTTCGTTATATTTTTACGATAATAACTGTATTCAGCAGCGTTCACAAGTATACGTTCAATATTATTATACATTTCATCCAAGAAAGGTAAGTGCTTTGATGATTAAAGGGTAAGTGGCAGGAATCATTACACATCCTGTCTGCACACTGACTAAATTCGCTTGGAAAATCAATTTTGAGTGACAATAGTCGTGATAATTAGATATTTGTTCAGCATCACGATCACCCCATATAACTTTATTTAAATGTGCGTACGGGGTCGTCATAGTGTGCATTTTCATGTTATTAAAATTACATTCTAACATAACAGGTAAGTGATCCGACCAGTATGAGTCATAGAATACCGACACATTGAGAATAGTGGGCAGCGCGGAATCTGTCACTACGCAGTGATCGAGCCAGCGCAGGGACCCGTGTGCGTCGCTTACATAATATGTATAGGTGTCCGACGGAAGTACATTCATATCAACGCACGACCATAACTGCTCCGCACAGAACGAAAGCAGCTCGGTAGCAAACAGACTATTCGGGTGTGCTTTAAAGTCACCAAGAAATAAAAACTGACTCGACACTATTGTTTTCAATCACCGCGTTAATCTCGCTTAAGCACTCTGTGAATTCTAAGAAATTCTCAAAACAATCAGTTGGCATGTACACTGAGAACACCATGTATGACCGATCATTGATTTTAACAGCTGCAAGACGCACACTACTGCAGGTGATCACTGTCACAGCAGGGAACGCACTTTTTCGCCAGAGGAGGGCAACCCCCCCGTATGGTCGCCCCCGCAGCACACCGACCGAGGTATCCACTGCAGAAGTGCCCGTGTAGATAAAATTGTCATCTATTGTACCCAGAAAAGACAGGTCGTTTGGCAGCAGCCATGTTTCCTGCAGCGCTATCAAATCGACTTCTCGACAAAGTTGTCGTATGCAGTCTACTGACCTGACAACATTTTTACAATTAAATGTTATTATTTTGGTTGTTATCATGTTGACTTGTATGTTTTTAACTCATTAACCCGTAAGTCAGTTTTGTTTCTAAATTCAACAAAACGTCGGAAGGCAATTCCAACAGGCCAAAAGTCGGCATTCATAAATAAATCTATCTTTTCTTTAGGCACAAAAAATTTGAAGGAATTGTGTCCTTTTTCCAAGCTCATCTTCATTTTTTCAACAGTGACGTTTATTACGTACGTTCGACTTACTAGTTACATACCTAATTAGTGATGTCACACACGGACACATCCTTCACCACGTTATAAATATAAATCGGTACCTTTATTTCGGCAGCCTTGAAGTTCATATTTATTTCAGCAACAGATTTCCCCCTGTTGCTTGCAAAACGGTTTCTATGTCTTCGCCTTTGTACCGTAATCCTTCACTATGTCCGCCATCGACTTGTTATCGTTCGTCGTAGCAGGTTTATCGAGCTACTTATCAGTATGTCTCGAGTTACCGGTTGACGGGCGCGCAATCAGCTGAGTTGGGTGATTCATCGTATCGCTCGTCGAGCGCGTAAGCTCGGAGGCATCGCCTTTCGAGTGAACAGGATTATGACACCTGTCGTATTTAGAGTAAGGTTGAATTTCACTAGTTGTTGGGGTGTTCACAACAGTTTGAGTAGCCAGCGACCGTTGCGTGTATGTAGGTTTTGAATCAGAAGTACCCTCAGATGGAAGTTTATTCTCCACAATTTCGCAATATACTGTTTCTGGGGAAGATAATATGAGACTCTGATTGTTCTCTCTTACATCTCTCAGGTGAGATCCCAGAGGATCATCGGCATCCTCAAAACTCTCCGTTCGACACGCTCCACGTCGAGTGATATATATGTATATTTATATTGCATTCATATGTGTTGATTGGAGAAGCATGCTTCAACAATTCTATCTCACATTTTAAGACATCTAACTGTTCAGTAGTAGCAAACTGTTATTTGATACAGCTGATATCCTGCTGCAGAACCAGCAGATCTTTGAATATCTTCGTTACGTCCACATGATCGAAGAGTTTTGAGGGTAACTTTTGAAGCTCGCGAGCGACGAAAATAGGTATTTCCTCGGGATCAGTGACCTTGAGAGTAGAAATACCTAATATCATCTATATTTCTGAGCGTTTTCCCGTCTCTCAGCCTGGTTTTCTTCTGTTTTTTTTTATTGTTGGTATGGATTAAAAAAGCAGATTCTTAGCTACCACTATATCATCTTCAGAGAAAGCAGAGATGCAGATTCGACTGATACTTTCTTCGTCCATCACATCAAGTTTATTGTTCACAAACGCTAGCACTTCGTTAATCACGATATTACACTTTGAACATTTCACACGATTGGAAGCCATATTCGCTTACGTACGGTGCGCGCGACCGTATCTACGCTAGGCGCGTGCGCGACTTAAGGTCAGATTCCCGAGCGAATTGCAGTGTTGTGGTTGGTCAGGTCAGTAGAGATCACGTTTCCCCGCGTAAGCGTGGGTATGAATCTGTTTTATAGAGGTCACACTTCTGTGGTCAAGCATTCTGAACCGTAGTCACCAGCGTATCATCTAAGAAAATAAACAACAAGAAGTAATCATTTAACTACTTGCTGTAAATAGTAAATTAGTAAGGTTTGTTTTAATTGAACTACGTTTTTTAGGGTTCTGTACCCAAAGGGTAAAAACGGGACCCTATTACTACGACTCCACGGTCCGTCTGTCTGTATGTCTATCAACAGGCTGTATCTTATGAATCGTGATAGCTAGACAGTTGAAATTCTCACAGATAATGTATTTCTATTGCCGCTATAACAACAAATACTAAACACAGAATAATATGAATATTTATGTGGGGCTCCCATACAACAAACGTGATTTTTTTGCCGTTTTTTGCGATAATGGTACGGAACCCTTTGTGCGCGACTCGCACTTTGCCGGCTTTTTATCAATGTTTTTAAGTTATCGGCCGTTTTAATGTTAAATAACAGCTGGACATCAGTGCGTGATGTACTCAATAGATAAGAAAACTGCAAACAGCTTGAAAGGGACGAGAATAAGTTTAAGGTCAAAGACTCAACACATGTTATCGCTGTGCAAATTAGCTAATGACCGAGCTTTTTCGATATAAAATATGCGTAATTTAACAAGCAGTGCCGTAGAAAGCACGATTATTGAGACACTGTATGAACACTGAAAGATAGGAAGATGAACAACGATTTTCGGCAAGAAGATGAAAGCAGAAAAATGACTAATTGGAACGGACTCACTCAAATAGAGTATTATACTCCCAAAGAATGTCGTGAGCTCCCACGTTGACTATGCAGGCTGCCTAGGGAACGACTAATTTTTCTTTTCTTCGTGATCGTACCGCGTGGTGCTCGCGAGCGGTCAAAGTCCGCAGTTATTTTGATGTTATTTTAGTCGGTTATTTTGAGTGTGTGTAAGGGACAGATGTATATGACTTGTATACATCTGTCACTTACGCGATCTCAAAATAACCTTACTCTAAGAGCTTATGGTCACCCGCCAGGTGAACGCGACGACCCATGTTGTTGGCGGCGTTAATTACGGCAAAACTGGTATTTATTTTTGCGCAATCGAAGGACCACTGAATGGGCTCATTTGGGATTTTATGATAAAACAGTGGATTGTATTAAAATAGTTATAAGGTTATAAGTCAGACGATCAACATTTCAGAAATATGTACAAAGAAATGCCCGTAATGGCTGGCGTCTATGAGCTGAATCACGCGTATATGATTGTGATGCAGCTATCAATGTTATACTCGCTCAGCGATGCTCGCTTGCTCGCTTGGCGGTCAGAATTCACGCCGAGAGACTAACCAGTGGTTATTTCTACCTACTTGTACCTATCGCACAAGAACACTTACTAACCCCGATTACCTCATCTCAAAAATATCGCAGAATTAATGTAACAAATTATCAGGCACGCGTTACACACTTACACAAGAACACTCACTTATAGCCGAGCGACAAAACTATCAAATCAAATCAAATAATTTATTTCAATAAAAACAGAGATTGTAGTACATTAACCAAATACAAAGCAACTACATATACAAAGTTTAATAAGAAGTTCGTACCATATCAATTACAATAAGGTGGGTGAAGTTCTGCTTTCCTAGCTAGGTTACAGTTCCTGTATTAAGGAATAACGGTCCCTGTGCCATACAAAATGTTGAAATGAAACTAGTACAAGAAAATATAATACTACAGTAATTTAGAAGTAATTTAATACTACAACAATGTTAATTTTTGAGTGCATGTGAGTGTGTGTTTACAAGTGTTTTTTTGCGTGTTTGTATTATGTGCGAGTGTTTGTGTGTGTGATTGTTTGTAAATGTGCATGGATGTGTGAGATTGGTATGTCTTGCGAGTTGTTCCTCAACCTGTCACTGTCACCCATTGAGGTACTTTTCGGTATCATCACAGGTTTTGCTTTGAAGAAATTTCCGTAAAATCTTTTTACAGTTGAAGTTAGATAATCCATAAATCAAATAAACTTTATTAATTTTATCATACAGAGCCGGACCTAGGTATTCAAAAAATCTACTTGCGAAGGATGTGCGCAATTGTGGAAGAATTAGAACTCAGTCTTTCCTACGCTTTGTAATTTTTACAAGGGGTTTGACGGTGCTGTAGAAGAATTGTTTGAAGGATAAAGTGTTGTCGAACGTTAAGAACATTACAATTACTATATAATAGATCAGTAGAGAACAAGACAGGTCTGAAGGGTGACTTTCAGTACCGCTCTGTGTGCAACCTCGAGTGGTTTTATTATAGTTTTCCCAGCACCACCCCATCATGTGATATAATATGTAGTATAGTATATATTAGTAGTATATATAGTAGATAAACATAAGATACACGTACAGATACACGTATGATATTAGGATTGGAAATATTTCGGAGGGTTTTAAATATGTAAATTAATTTGTGGACTCTACTGGTAAGTTGGTTAATCTGGGTTTTAAAATTAAGATTTTTGTCTATATATATATCTAAGTATTTAAGTTGATCAACTGTTTTTAGTGATGGGCAGAGGCAGGACAAATTGCCTTGCAGACATTTATAGGTGTGGCTTTAATGTAAATAGGCAATCTTGGCTGGATGGCTGGAGTAATTAAATATGTAATATAGTTGGTTTTGGAGGTGTTGAGTGTAAGTGAGTGAGAATAAAGCCAATGTTAGGTTATGTTGAAGCCTGACTGTGCCATCTGCTCGAGTTCCGACCAAGTATCGGCAACAAAGGTTATAGCAGTATCATCTGCAAAAGTTACAATCTTGGCATTTGTACCTAATAGCAAGGTTGCAAAGGTCGTTTATAAAAACGAGAAAAAGTGTAGGACCCACTACCTTGACGTACTCCGTAATAGATGGGGAGCTTAACGCTTTTATAAGTATCTATTTTAACCATTTGAGTATGATTTAAAAGGTAGATTCGGAAAAGATCTAATTGTAAGCCCCTGACACCAATCCCTTCAAGTTTTTTTAAGGGAATTAAAACTGGAACGGTGTTGAAGGCCTTCACCAGATTTAAGAATACAGTTAAAACCTTTTTGTTTTTATCTAAATTATCTACCACATTATTAAGCAAATCTTATACGGCGTCAGTGGTGGATTTACATTTGCGGAAGCCATATTGCTGCGAAGATATCAAGTTATGTTGTTCAAGGTAATTAATCAGTGTTTGATTGATAAGGCGTTTGAATACATTTGACAGGGCACTTAGAACGGCTATAGGGCGGTAATTACAATATAAACTATCGGAACTATACACTCATTTCTCGCCAACTCGTTTTTAGTTTCTAGCTTTACTCTCTACTTGCTGAACGTCGGCGGTGGGACAAGTGCCTCAGACTGATTGCCTGACGATAATGTAAAAGTAGATAATATGAATTTAAAAAAGTCACAGTACTTGCCTGGATTTGAACCCACGACCTCAAGCACGAGAGGCGACGTCTTAGCCACTGGTCCAACACGACACTAGTCATTATTGTGAACCCGACAATCGCACTTAAGAACACTAAAAACTACTAGACTATTTATTTTACACGGAACTCAGTACCTACTATGTGTGTGTGTACTTAAAGAGCATCATTTGCTTGAACGCACTTTAGTCACAGTTTAAAATATAGGTTTCTATACCTACTTGTATCATGACACACATAACGACAAAATCATTCATACTAAGGAAAAATATGTAATTAAGTAATTCAGGGTCAAGGAATTATGATCTAAAAACACCGAAGAGTAGAACAAATTGAGAAATTCCAAATCAAAAGTTTTTATTTACACTTTTTAGTTGTACATACCTAATAGGCAAGTTGTTTAGTAAGTTAACTCAACGACAGAATAGATAACTCCAATATCATGAAACTTGAACATAACCGGTGAAATGAAAAATCTGCGTACCCCTTAAGCGTGATGGCGTGATGCTATGTTATGAAATGGTATAATCAATAAACAGACATGCGATTGCAGCAATTCCGAGAGGTTTGCCGTTATTTATTGAAGAGTTCTGTCATATATCTTCGAAGTTCTTCATCAGATCTTCACCAAATTAAAATTCTACCAATTTCGAAACATTTTCTTTCAAACAAGAAAAGAATTTTCAAAATCGGTCCACAATTGACAGAGATGTCGTTGAACAAATATAAAAAAATAAAAAACGTACATGAAGTCGAACATAGAACCTCCTCCTTTTTTCTGTAAGTCGGTTAAAAACGGTTACTATAATATATAGCGATGTTTACATATTCGTATAGTGTAAAAAGAGCTGCCCCAGGCTCCAAACATTTCTGGAACATCGCCTTCCAGAAATTGTTTTTTTTTATAAAATTGAATAATCTAATGCGGGTACCTGAATAGTTTTACGCAAATATTTACTACTAAGAAAATTATAGTAAAATACTCACTGTTGATCGTTGATCCAGTGTAGAGTGTAGAAGGAAAACACGTTATCGAATGTTCCTTTCATCCCTTCAGGCAGATCACCCGCTATGTCAAGGACTGTGAAGGAAGTCTTCTCATTGCAATAACGATTATTGGCGAAGTTCACCATCTTCTCGCTGATGTCGCAGCCGAGCAGCTTGAAGTCGGTAGGGATGTACGTCTTCAGCATGTTGGTGACGCTGCCATCTCCGCAGCCTATGTCTAAGATATTGTTATTGCTTTTCTTCCACTTAATTTTTGACGCGTATTCTTCTAAGCAGATCAGTGCATCTCTTTTCGACAGGCAGTTGTATTTTTCGAAAAGGGCGGGGTTATTCATGGTCGTAAGGTTTGTCAGAGGATAAGATTTTTATGGTGATGATTTTTATTTGATGTTTTCGGGTGCGCACGCTTTCTTTAGGAGTGCAGGTTCGGCGGACTGTCGTACCGGGAGCGCGGTGCCTGCGCATTTATACGTTCCTCGGTCGCGCCTCAAACATTCATAGCAGCTGCATCTTATTTGTGTTTACTATGAGCGTTGAATATGCATTTTTTTGTAATTGCAAGCTATGAGGAATTATGCATTTATGACGACAAATGTATACGTGCAATTAGTAGAGTGAACCTATTGCTTAAGCTTATCAAGGTGATCAAATCAACTGTCAAAGTAGGTATTTCATAAGTTTTTCATGTTAGTTATTGCCATTTAGGTACCTACTCATAGTAATAACGCAGGATCCGGGGAATGACGCGATATCATTGTGTACCACTACTGATTATATATTAGCCTCTTTCCATACAAATATGAAACTGATCGAATTTTTAGGTACACTAGTACAATATCATCCTACAGGTATAATAGTATCCAACGTAGTATATATACGTGTTATTATAAGTAGAATAATATATGGCCGGTTCAAGCCCAAGGGATCACGCGTCGGTCTGGCGAGTTCATCCCACTTCATTTTTTCACTGAACATGAATCTAGTCACTGATGAACCGAGCCTGAGCATTTTAGCTAATAACAGGTTCCATTGAAAAAAGTACCCACCTAGGAAAAACTAACGTAATTTAATATTATTTATGCCTAACATCAGTTTTTACTCGGATTTGCATATCATTTTCTAACTTGTAAACAAGACGGAGGTAAGGAGAGGTGGCATAAAAGAGACACGTATTGAAAGGGGCAAGTCAAATAATCGGTAAAATAAGAAACATCTCGAGACGACAAAATTTTTTTCTGTGGCATCCCCGAAGCACAACATTCGCATTTCGCACCTAACGTCACATTTAGATAGCGATGCGCGATGGCGTGCAAGTGTTCGTAATCGTACGCAAAAGTAATTTTAATTTGTTATTTAAAAATGCTTTGTGAAATGCTATAAATTGATAAGTATTTTATTACCAGTGTTTGTGATCGATTAGTTATAGACAGATACGAGAACAAAAGGCCACAAAACTTTTATTTATTGGTAGTCATTTATATGTTGTTTTAATTTTTGCGTGATATTTATCAAGTCGTGCTGTTGGTGGAAAGCGCATCTCCAATCTGCGCTACGCTGACGATACTGTTCTCCTTGCTACAACATATGACGACATGAAGGAGATAGCATAGATTGGGGGTGGAGAGTGGCAAGTTGGGACTTGCAATAAATAGGCAGAAAACTAAGCTTATGGTGATAGATCGTGCGGAAAAACTATCGGGCGCCTACAGCATCCAAGGCATCGAAGTTGTGGATAGTTTCATTTATCTAGGGTCTATTATTAATACTGAAGGCAGCTGCGTCCCAGAAATAAAACGACGGATTTCTATGGCTAAAGATGCTGTGACACGCTTGCAGAACATCAGGAAAAATCGTAGCATAAGTTATAAAACCAAAACCCGTTTAGTCAGAGCATTAATTTTCTCCATTTTCCTCTATGGAGCTGAGACGTGAATAATCCGAGCAAGGGAATGACAGAGGGTAGACGCATTCGAAATGTGGTGCTGGAGGCGGATGCTCCGAATACCATGGACAGCCAAACGCACAAATGTGTCTATCCTTTCCCAACTCGATATCAAGACTAGATTGTCTACAGTCTCCCTACAGCGTATTTTGACCTATTTCGGTCACTTAGTGCGAAGGGGAGATAGAAGTCTAGAAAAACTGGTCATTGTTGGCAATATCGAAGGGAAAAGAACACGAGGCCGGTCGCCAACACGATGGTCTGACCAAGTGAAAGAAGCTACGTCCTCAAGCAAATTTCAGCAGGTTGTGATGGCAACTTTGGACCGCAATAGATTGTCTGCTTAAAGGGGTCCAGTGACCACGATCCTCAGTAATGAGGGACAGATTTAAGAAGAAGAAGATTTTTGAAGTGGACGCCACAAACGGTTATGAATGGGACGTTCATTTAGCTTAAGAAGAGAATTGTAAAACTGATGATTTCTGTTTAATTTATGTGTATGTGTTTTCTCTAAATATTTTAGTAAAAATATTTAAAGTATCTTTAATTTGTTTTTCTGCTAGTTGTGTCACTATAAATCATTTCACAATTAGTATCTAAGTGGATTTATTTTAAGATTTTTAACCAAATTTTAAGACTGATTGATTGTTTGTTACTTAAAATTATCTTATTAATACTCGTACGTTATAAAGTGATTTTATATTGATATTACGTACTGTCCCATTCATAAATTCATTTATGAAACACATACAACATAAATGTCCCCATCATGCCACATCTTCCCTAACAAGCAGTGACGTGTGCTATTGATATACATTTTCGTTTAATATGTAGCCCTTTTGTAATTTATTTACATAGGTACAAGTATATACAGTGTATAAAATAATTAATTAACTATTGACTACAAACATATACACTTAAACCAAAAAAATACTCACTAACTAAACCTCAAAAAATATACTAAACTAAAAAATGGCGTCGAAAAACTCCTCCACATCGTTGTCCACTGGTAATGTACCCAAAATACTGGCAGCATTACCACGTTATATGGCAATGCTTATTCTCTGACCAAGATAAAGGCAGCCCTTGGGTCACGCGAAGTGTCAACTAGGCGTTTGGATAGATCTTTAAACAAAGCGTGAGCACTCGGACCCCACGGACCAAGGGTTTCAACCCCAAACGGCTTGAAAATATAACTACCGATGAGGTTATTATATTTCCGCCACTTGAGGTTCTCTGCAGCCGCAGCGGCAGCGCTAGCATAGAACGACGAGCTAGGAAGATGGGATGGCGCTAGAGTATCGACACAAGTAGCGTCCCACACTAAAGGCCTACCCATCTTCCATGGAAACAAAGACATACCGTCCGGTCTTTTGCCATCGTCACGTGCCAGGCCATGGGGTTCCAATACGGCCGGAACACCGACGGTGACGTAGTAGCCCTTTTAAATTCAAATTCAATTTATTGCTTCTATAATGTACATACAGGTGGTAAATATTACAGAAACAATTATGGACCCTGTCGGGCACAACAACCTTCTAAATCAGTAGTGACTAATCTAGAAGTTTGCTATGCCCGACAGTAGACCAGTGTCTAGGAGAGGAGAATACATCTAAATATTATGAACCCTGGCGGGCACAGCAACATACTAGATACAGTCAGTATCTAGAAGAGAGGAATAGCGCTTTATAACTGCTTTTATATGATTTAATGTACTAATAGGCCTTTCAGTCGAAGAAATAATAAAATTATTAATTAAAAAAATATTTTTTGTATTCCTCTCCGCAAATCCTTTCATTTGATAACAATATCATGACAGTGCACAAAAAATAACTAGTCCGCCATCTTGGGCCGTCCGCCATATTGGATTTAGAATGACATCACTTAGCTAACCATGCATTGTCATCCAAACTAAACGTGTATGCATATTTGAACCGATCATGGTCCTCTTCATCATATCGAAGATTCCTAATCCATAATTTTTTACCAGAATTTAGTCACATCGACAGCGTTAACGTTTGTCTCGTAAAGGTCTTTCAGGGTGCAGGTGTTGTTCCACAAAAATGTTGCAACTTCGTCAACGCATGTTGACGAAGTTTACTCCATTCTTATTAAATTTATTCCATTCTTTAAGTATCAAAACTATCCACAATGCAGTTGCAGTAGCCACCAGCAATGTCACCTCCAGTGGGTTCAACCGCCGAACGCGCAAGAGCAGGAAAAAGGGCTCATATCTTGAGATTTTTGTACCAGCTACGCACTTAACTTTATCCATATAAAGAGAGATTATTTCAAATGTTTTTTAGGGTTCCGTAGTCAACAAGGAAACCTTATAGTTTTGCTATATCCGTCAGTCCATCCGCAGCTTAGCTCAGAGACTCTTAGTACTAGAAAGCTAATTTGGTATGGATATATATTAATCACTCCGACAAATTGGTAAAATAAAACAAAAAAAAATGTTGGGTACCTGTCCTGTAGACGTAAAGTGTGGATGGTATTTTTTTTCTCGTCTATCCCATAATGTGGGGTGTCTTTGGATAGGTATTTAAAAAATATAACGGGTCTGTTAAAACCATTTTTAGATTCAGGAATCCGATTGCGTAAAATTAAGCTTTAAATTGCTTATTTTTATAAGATTTACTCTCCCCCTCCGCTCCTGCTAGCTAAATTGTTACTTTTGGATACGTGAAAAAAATCATGACAGTATTATTTATAACGAAATTAAAAGGAAAACTATCACCGCTAATAGTACATTACGATATTAGTGCGTTATAACCAATACGCACGTATATCGTACGACGTTTTTTAACACATTTGCGAGGAAACAGAAAAAAAAGACATTTTATATTTTGTTCATTTCTAATTATTGAAACAGTTAGTGAAATTACAATTATTAAAATGATACGTAGTTGTAGTTGGTTTTTTAATTATGTTTTTATTATTATTATTACTATTCATAATGTCATTGTTTTGTGTTAGGGTAAATGTTGGAGACGACGAAACTTCTTGAAAGGCGGCAGAAGAGCATTGTAATTCGTCATTAGTTGTAAATAAAAAAATATCCTCAGTAGAAGTAGAGGGGCGCGGCTCAGGGCAAAACTTCTTCGTTTGTGGCTCCAAATTTATTGCCTGATTTATTTTGGCACTTATGTTTGCTTTGTTTTGGATGGAATCTTCTACATAAGATTCTGCTACTGCGTTAGAACGCCACCCGCCATGCCGCTTTTAAGTCAATATATCAGCTCCCGAATCAGCAAGTAATGTAGCTGACGTTCTTCTGAAACTCTGCCCTGTATAACAATCAGCGTCCGGCAATCCTAAAAACTTGGCGACTTCCTTTGGCATGGCACCGAATTTATTTATGCCAATAGGTTGCGCAGTACATTTACCTTTTTGGTAATTCTGAAAGAAATGATAATTTTTTGCCTTAGTCGTACGCAGAGCTTCATATTTTTTGACCACGTCATAAAATGGGCCGTTGATAATAAAAGATCGGGGTATTTTGTTTTTAGTGTTTGGGATTTTAATTAAAAGCATTTTGCCTTGAGTTTCAATGTCATTTGTGGTAATATTGTGAAGCTCTTGCCGTCTACATGCACCATTAATACCAAATATTAACACAACCTGAAAAGAAATAAAAATGTGTAAGATAAGGTATAGGTACTTAGCTTACAGACGGTCGTTAAAAAATATGTAAAAGAGTATGTACAGTAGGTAGATCAATACATAAAATAAGGAGGCAAACTGACCTTAGTTGCCAGTTACTGGCTATCTGGAGCATCTCTTAGAAACTTTTCGACGTCATTTGATGACAGTACCTTAGATTTTTTCTTTATAAAACCATCAGAGCGTCTCTTTAAAAATGCAATGACATTTGAACATAAATTAATATCGACACCATTTTTCATCTTGAGGGTACTTTTCAGCATCGAATATGTTGTCCACAACGAGCTAGGCTTATATTTACTAGCTAGTTCATTAAAATACGCCAAAACTACATTTTCGGAAAATGCCTTGGCATTTTTCATGTTTTTCCACTTCAACAATTTTCATACGTGGTTATGTATCTCTCTTTGGATATTGACGGCAGCAAGCTGTCGCATGCGGTTCGCGCTTCTGTTAGTATATCCGGTGGAGTTGAAGTAATATATGGCTCTTCTTCATTATTGAAAGTTGTCATATTTAAATTTTCACAATACAAGTACAAAGAAAAGAAAATTTGAGAAAAATGGCGCGAGGATTATTTTCTGCCGTACCTGCGTGAAAATGTTGGCAAAGACGTTAGAGCATGCAGCCAAGTTTTTAAATTACCGAATAAACTGATTTTTTTTATTTTAAATAAACTGAATCTGTGAATGCACACTGTTGCTTTCCCGCTATTTTAACAGCGCGCTAGCGCTGCCTACTGACTGGTGCCGCGCGGCAATCAGTTCGAAATTTGAATAGCAACAGCGCGCGAAATGTCAAATTATACTGTTATGGAATTTGTATGGACTATAACTTAACTATTTGCTTTGGTAACACACGCGTTTTTTATGACCCGCTTTACATATTTAAAACCGATGGAATTACATCAGCTTTACGAGCAACGGTGTTAAAAATAGACGTTACAACTTTACGAGTAATAGTCGACCAACTTATAAAATGAACTTGCAAAAGTAAAAATTTTGTACAAATGCCATTGAAAAATAACTTATAATAACGTTGTTAGTTGTTTAAAATAGATAGTATATATAAGTTTATGAACCATGTAAAAATATACAATAATATAATCATAACATCCTTAATAATCCACGTTGAAGCATCCACTCTAAACAATTTCTCTAAACTTCATCTGCCGATGTGTACTTCATTCTCATTTCACCCGATTACAGAGGAGGATATAAAGCGGGCCATCACATCTATATCCACGAAGGTTGTGGGTGATGATGGTTTACAAATCCAGATACTTTTTCCCATCCTAAATGAACTCATTCCTGTTATCCTCCACATTATCAACTACTCCCTCTTTTCTGGCTGCTTTCCTTCAGCTTGGAAGAATGCACATATGCTGCCTCTACCCAAGGTCCCTAAACCTTCATCAGTTTCCCAGTTCCGTCTTATTTCTATTCTTCCAATCCTATCTTAAGTCCTTAGAGTGTTGCCAATAATCTGCTGTCTCAATACCTCTCCTCTAATAGCCTGCTTATTCCTTATCAATCTGGATTCCGTCATGGCTACAGCTCTTTATCGGCCTTAGCCAAAATAACTGACGATTCTTATGTATCACTAAGGTTTTATCTTCGTACTATCATCTGTATGCTATGACCTGCAGCTTTACCGCCACTTCAAACTTGAAGAGCTCACTGGATCTATCGATATCACCAATAATGATCTTGAAAATATCTGTCAGTGGGCTAAAAGTTTTGGACAATTAGTGAACCCAACCCCATTCTCATTTCACCCGGTTACAGAGAAGGATATAAAGCGGGCCATCACATCTATATCCACGAAGGTTATGGGTGATGATGGTTTACAAATCCAGATGCTTTTTCCCATCCTAAATGAACTCATTCCTGTTATCCTCCACATTATCAACTACTCCCTCTTTTCTGGCTGCTTTCCTTTAGCTTGGAAGAATGCACATATTCTGCCTCTACCCAAGGTCCCTAAACCTTCATCAGTTTCCCAGTTCCGTCTTATTTCTATTCTTCCAATCCTATCTTAAGTCCTTAGAGTGTTGCCAATAATCTGCTGTCTCAATACCTCTCCTCTAATAGCCTGCTTATTCCTTATCAATCTGGTTTCCATCATGGCTACAGCTCTTTATCGGCCTTAGCCAAAATAACTGACGATTCTTATGTATCACTAAGGTCTTATCTTCGTACTATCATCTGTATGCTATGACCTGCAGCTTTACCGCCACTTCAAACTTGAAGAGCTCACTGGATCTATCGATATCACCAATAATGATCTTGAAAATATCTGTCAGTGGGCTAAAAGTTTTGGACAATTAGTGATCCCAACAAAATCACAAGCTCTCATTATTGGTGGCAGACATTTCATCAGTTTATTGAGCAACCAGTATCTCCCACCTATTTTCTACGATGCCGTCTCTATATCCTACTCCAAAAAAGTCAAAAGCTTAGGTATTTTCTTAGATTGCAACTTATCTTGGAATGTTCACATTGCTGAAGTAAGCAGGAGGGTGTTGTGCTCGTTTCGGTCTCTAAAACGTTTCAAGAAGTTTCTGCCTTTCTCAACTAAAGTTACTCTTGATCAGTTTCTTTTTCTTCCTTCTTGACTATGCTGATGTCTGCTTCCGTGATACGACTGACGAACTTTTTAATAAGCTCGAGCGTTTGCAGAAATTGTGCATCCGCTTCAATTTTGGCCTCCGAAAGTACAACCATGTGTTGGAATTTCGGAAGCGGTTGAAGTGGCTGCCTATTCGGCAGAGCCGAGATACCCACACAATTTCTCTACTCTTTTCTGTTCTTCACAATTCTACCTCTCCTTTGTATCTTAAAGAACGCTTTAAGTATCTTGTTTCGAGAGGAAAGCCTTGCCATTCCGCATCATCATTTCTGCTTCGTTTTCCTCCCCACTCATCAAGTCGTTACGGTGGATCATTTACTGTTCGTGCTGTCCGCCTCTGAAATAATCTTCCTCATTTTATACGGGATAGCCCTTCACTAGAGATATTCAGGAGAATGTAGTAGTTGAAGGCCTTCTTCTTCTGACCCACGTCCCTCACCTTGCGCGATTGACCCAAGCCAGGTGAGCCCCATGTTTAAGCGCGTCGGCGCGCTTACATTCGGCGCCAAACCATGGCCGGTCTTCGCTAGACATTATATGTCCGAGAACGGAATTTAGTACTCCATTCCCTGACGCAACACATCCGTCATCAGTCGATAAAAAGCAAGTAGGCTGCCAAGGACAGCATGCGAGGAAAAATCGCAAACCATCCTAATCTGCTGACTTTTACAGTCAAACCCGCCGGGTACCTCTTGGAGTGGGATCAGGTGGGGTATAGACTGACACCTGTTCACCAGACAGTGGTCGGAACTACCCAAAGGTGAAGCTATCAACACAGAGTATCTATTTGGATCTGCTGTCTGGTAACCTCGTTGCTTCTTGGTAAGCCTGTATAAAAATCAAGGTAACTTTGGTCTGAAGCGGCCGTTTCAAACCGTGTAGACAGTGGTTTTAAACCAAATTTAGTATGATCTTTAAACGCCCTTGGGAGAAAGGCGTGCGTTGCCAACCAGTTGGTTGGCATATTGTTTGAAACCGCGTAGCCGCTTGTTTACAATCACGCGTATGACAGTCTCCCTTCTGCAGGCGACGAGCGCAGACGCACGCGTAGCTGCGCACTAAATGACTCAACAGTCTTGTCTTTGGGATTTGACATCAGTTTCATATAAAGGCTCAACTGAAAAAAAAAATGCATGAGTTATTTTTTTAAAGTATATTTTTTTACTTTTAAGGTACTTATATTAAATATACTAGCTTCTGCCAGCGGCTTCACCCGCGCGAAAAGAGTTTTCTTATCCCAAGGGACCATTATACCGGGATGAAAAGATGCATAATTATGTGCTATTATAGATTTAACTTTAACTTTAATAACTTTTATTTATTTCACCACAATATACATAAATTATCTTACATTGGTCAGATTCGACAATGATACACAATATAGGTGAGTATATATTGTGGGAGACTGGTGCCTAAACTAGGCAATAGTAGTAGTAATCGAAAATATTATAATCTATCTCTGTGGCAAATTTCATCCTGATCCGCTCCGCAATTTTAGCTTGATTGAGCACCAAACATACACACATCTACCCAAACTTTTGCATTTATAATATCAGTAAGAAGATAGTAAAATAAGATATAGTTTGTTAGTATATTATTTTTGAAGGCGCCATGAAGTCATTGTAATGAACGTACGGTACGAGCCTAAATACGTCCTCTCTGCGCAGCGTTCTAAACATACTGAGGTTTGTTGGAGTTTGTTTAAAACCATGTAGCCGGCATAGCCCCACCCGCTTCAAACCAAGGTGACCTTGGTATTCGGCTTGGTTGGTAACCGTGTAGCACAGGCTTTAGTTGTAGTTAGTCTATTTAATTATTGTTACCACTCCGTGTCCTAACATCGGCTTGGGATGGACATTCGTAGGTAAGCTAGTTGTAGTTAGTAGTTGTAACATTTGTAAGATAATTATTTGTAATTAACTTTATTTATTAAAAGTTTAGAATCATTTCGGGTTTCTTTCTAATTATCCGGCTGTGGTAAACGTAATTCGCGCAATGTTTTGTTTACACAACCTACGCACCAATACCTCAGCGCCCCAATTGACCCCGCCCCACGCGCTTCACCTCTCGTATTGTAATAGTACCTACATTATGTAATACTTGTTGTATTACAGTACATTATGTACCTATGTTTGTAATTTGGAATGTTTAAACCATTAAAATAAAGCATATGTGATTCTTATAAAATGTTTTATTTACCTTACTGTTTTATCTACCTATAAAATACCTTTCGCATTTATAATATGTATTCGTAAGTTAGGTATGTACTTAAGAAATAATCCTGCCGTTTTGTACTACATAATATCGCCGGTCTCTTGAAGGTTGTTTTATCCGAATTCTACTGTACTTTGAAAGCTTTATTTACTATCGTCTTATTAGGAAATCTGCCGTGCAGGCCCTAAAATGCAGTATGAGAAAATATGCGGTTTCGAGAAAACCGCGAAAATCTTTTTGACGCTGTATTTTTTTTATAATAATGACTATGCATGGTGGATTATTTATTGCCACGAGGAATAAGTGATAACAAAGATTGAAAATTGGATAAAAAATATTACTTAGTGTAATAAATTCAAAATAAAAACGATTTTTTTAATGACATAATAAGTTACTGCACGCAAGACGGAACGGATATGCAGATTAAAATGCGGCAAAAAACTTCGATACTATTAAAACTTTCGATTACGCTACTTTTACTGAATATGCAGCAAACGCCTTTTTTTCTGCATTCTTAATTGCGCCTTCAACTGAAGAATGTACACACAGCAAATCAGATAGGTTTGCAGGGCACACCAACATATATTACTTCTATTTATTAGTGTTTGCTTCACAATAATCTGTTGTCCACGCACACACTTGCAATTTCCTGTTACTTTAATGTTGCGGGGAATATGAAGCATAAATTTAGCTAATACAACAATCGTCTCCGTGGCGCATTAGTCGAGCGTGCGGTATATAATATTTTACGTCCTGGCGCTATTTGTATGTTTATGTATGTTTTATTAAAATATTTTATATTTGTTTCTTCAATTCATTGCTAAACTATTAGCAAGTATTCTTTATATTTGAGTTGAAATATATTAATTGTCTACACCCTAAAATAACAAATCATAAATAAGTCAGTAGTTGTTCATCGTCATAATGCTATTGACTATCGGGCTTTCGTTACGTTTTTAGACATTATACCCTGCAAGTTTTGAGAAGTACCTTTATTTTTGAATCACTTTACTATATTTAAGAGCTGAGATAATTATTTTGCATGAGTAAAACGTTTCAATTAGTGAAATTGCGAGGCGTTTAATGATATCACAGATATTCACAGGCAAAACCGGGTACGCTTCGCAATAGATATTAGGATTTCGATTGGTGCAATAATATAGTTACATTTAGCGATGAAAAATGTTTTAATTCAGACAAGGGCAATACCAGTCAAGGTGACTTGTACGTTTTACAAAACATTATGCTACCAACTGGCGCACGGCGCACGGTTGGCGCAGTGGTTGAGCGAGTGACTGCTGCGCTGCGTGTCGCGGGTTCGATTCCCGCACGGAACAAATATTTGTATGACCTACAGATAGTTGTCCCGGCTCTGGGTGTTGTGTATGTGAGTTTACATGTTTGTAAACGCACCTACGATACAGGAAGAAATTCCTAGTGCGGGGCAAAGTTTTTTTTTAAAAAAAAAAAGAAAGAAAACTGTGCGCATCGCAAACCCGCAAAATCACATTTACTTGATTGAAAATCACATTTTATTAATTGATTAATTTTGAAATTAAAATTGGCATAAGTAACTATTTCAATTATATTTTGAAAAATATGAATAAAATGCAGTATTGGCGACTTCACAAAAAGAAATGTTCCCTAACAAAATCTTTTTTCCATGGTTTGGGAGAAAATAAAAAAAAACAAGCCTATGAACGCTAAAATAAAAATGGAATTACTTTGATACCCCATTGTTTTTTCATTGCAATATAAAGTAACCCCAATTTACAATGTATTTTTAGTGAATTCACACTGTCCAATTCAAAATATTTTTTCTGCAACAAGTAAACTTATTCTTGCGCTGAGGT
Source organism: Orthosia gracilis (assembly GCA_947562075.1). Taxonomy (NCBI): domain Eukaryota; kingdom Metazoa; phylum Arthropoda; class Insecta; order Lepidoptera; family Noctuidae; genus Orthosia; species Orthosia gracilis. Next base: position 36,641,324 of record OX387266.1, read on the forward strand.
CGATGCAAAGCATGGCTGACATGTCACTGTTGCAAATTTTAAAAAGAAAATTGAGGTGCCTTTCGTTTTCACGGAGTAAGCTTTAAAAACCTAAAAAAACAAAGTTATCATCAAAGTTACCCCAGATCTCAATGTAACCCCGTTTAACCGGTACTACCCCAGTGCACCGTTTGTCATTGCAGTTTTGTGCGTGCTATTTCTATGCTTCTTACAAAATACTATTGAAGCATAGATCCGCTTCATCTTCGGTTTCGTGCAATGACTGTGGAGGCCACGTTTACACAGTACACTAGGAACTTTCCCTGTGTTGCTTTGTCATGAGCCTATGCAGGCTCTCCTTCGTCAGTCTCTCGTCCAGCTCACATTCGAGTTGGTAGCGTTCCCTGATAAATAACAGGCAATCTACAAGAATGTGCTGAACAGTCTCTGCCACGACTGGATCGCAGATGCACGATGGGCTCTCCTTACACTTGAAGCGATTCAAGTATTCAGGGAACAAGCCGTGCCCCGTCAAAACCTGCGTGCCTATGGGCCGCACCTGTTTTATAATACGGAAAGCTGCTATGGCATCCGGAAGAAACATCTTCGTCACAGAGGCTGTCTCGCCCGACACATATGTTCGGTTCCATTCATCAAACGATTCCAAACGGATCTGTCGCTTGATAAATGAAACCAGAGGATACCTATATTAGTAAGATTAGCCTTCTTTTTCTAAAGTTTAATCCTACTTTCAATTCTTAAGCATCTGCTTTGCAATATTCTGGGTATTAGCTATATGGTCTAGAGTTAATTGTCGCTCCTTTTCTTATTTGAATTCAATAGTATCTATTTACTTCGTATTGGTACTCAACGGAGAAAGTTGATATCCAAATATTTTCATTCTAACAATAATTTTACTATTTCGCGCTATTTTCTTCGGTATTACTTCATCAATATTAATGTTACTTTAATGATTTATTCATTGATAACCCAGCCGACTATAATCAATGACTAATAAATCATCATCGTATGTAATTAGATTATTACGCAGTTGTTCACTATTACGACTGAAATTTATTTGTTTACGTATTGCTTAGTGATATGTGATCGATGATGCTTTTTACCAATTAGTAGCTGGCAAAAACTACAGAACGCGATCTGCTACAATCCTTACAAAATTCTTATGCTTCATTTATGTATATTTATTTATGTATATACGTACGTTCATGCATCTATGAGTATTGCGCACCAGGCCTCTCTGAAGAACATCATTATGGGTGCTACTTAGGTATAACTGGTATTATGTTTAATCAACTTTCATTCATCATGACCAACAAGTTTATGTTTATCCTTTGGTTATTATTTGCTTTTTATAACTTTAAAAAAAATCTTATTCGGTCAATTCTACAAACTGAACTCTACTACTTCCTAGGGATTGACCGCTATAGCTTTCAGGGTCGGTCAAAATATTAGATCTGCAGAAGCTAGTTCGATGGTGCGTTTTTAATACCAATTTTATTTTAGTTTAAAGTAAGTAATGTAAATTAAATACCCTTAGATAAGCTTGGCCTATAGTGTGCCCTACAGTGCACCATACCGAATAAAAATAAAACAAACATTATGGATTCAATAGCTTAACGAAACCAAGTGACGCCAACATCGTCAATCTCACCAACACCTCTGCCGACCCCCTTGAGAACTTTAACAAGTCTAGATGTTTATTCGAGTGCCATCTACATTTTTCTTCACCAAATGCTTCGACACGAGTACGGAGGACGGACGGACGGACCACATAAGCTTTCCGAATGAAGACTTTTCGGTTCACACAAAGTTTCATTGCCTTCGAATAGATGGCGCTGTACCAATTTTTAGTAGTTCAGGTACTCTGAAATTATGAAGCTGTTACTGTGAGGTCAATAATTTTGGGTGTTCAGGAATATTTCTGTATTCGATGTTATTTTTGCTGCTAGAATGAAATAAAGGTCAAGTTCACGGACGGGCATTTCAAGTGCATTTTAAAGCATTAGCCAGCTTCGGGCGATACATTGTTGGCTCAGAATAAGACTCTTTTCTTGTTTATGATTTTCAAGATCACTGAGCAAGAGCTATAGCGTATTTTTTTTGTAACTTTGACCACTTGACCGTCTCTGTGCGAAATTCGCGATGAATTTAGTATATATCTATTGTCATATGACAATTAAAAAAAACAAATGCGATTAAAAAAAATATTACGAGCAAAATGTTTTCGAAATGAAACAATAGTGATATACTTGTAGGTCCTTTCTCATCGTTATATCACGAGAAAATTGAATTTGAGTTTGCGCGCCTAGCGTAGTAATATCGTATAGCGTGCGCAAGCGCATTATTGCAGGTGATGGATTCCTAAATTTTTGAACTGGATGGTTAGCTAGACCAGACTCTAGTGAGAGCTAAAGGACAATTTTTTTTATTAATCTATATTGTCCCACTGCTGGGCAATATATAATATAATAATAATATCTAATTGGGCAGGGCACATTGCTCGCAGAACGGATGACCGATGGGGCTGAAAAGTTCTGGAATGGCGACCGCAAACTGGAAGACGATACGCTGGAAGGCCTCCCACTAGGTGGACCGATGACCTGGTTAAGGTTACGGGAAGGCGCTGGATGCGAGACGCACGGGATCGGTCAATGTGGCGACGCCTGGGGGAGGCCTATGTCCAGCAGTGGACGTCTTTCGGCTGAAATGATGATGATGATGATGAATAATATCTAATATAATAATATATTAAGATATATTTTTATAATATCACGGGATCCCAGCGCTAAGAACGAAAATTTGGTTCAAATAAATCTTACTAGATGACGCGACCTGCACCTAGTTGGTATTGAATTGTGTGTACAATTAACATTTTCTGGAATTGAGCATACAAATTGTATGTTCTTGTTTTATTAACTCTCCTAAGTACAAAATTATTTCCTACCCTATTAATCACAAAATTATGGAACATTGCAAAGATTATTTGAAAGGATCATTTAAAATTGACGCCAATTGATGGCGCGGTTTTAAATGTCTGAGGAATTCCAATCGATTGTTTTATAAACTGTTAAAACGTGCAAAAAAATACTATAAAAAAATGTTCACTGTATTTAAAGTAAAAATATTCTTGCACCGAGTAAACCCTTTTATTTGCAAGTCGCAGCTAACACCATCTATCTATCGCTGTTGAGTATTATTTTATAATCGATTTAAAAAAGAAGGAGTTTCTCAGTTCGACTGTATTTTTAAGGTTTGTTACCTCAGAACAAAAAGTTCTAAGGTGACCCGATTTTGATGATCCTTTATTACGATTCCGTACCCGAAGAGTAAAAACGGGTCCCTATTACTAAGGCTCCAGTGTCTGTCTATCTGTTTTTCTGCCTGTGCCCCACCAGGCTGTATCTCATGAACCATGCTAGCTAGACAGTTGAAATTACACACACATTTTTTTTGGCGTTTTTTGCGATTATGGTACGGAACCCTTCCGCGCGAGTCGAGTAAATAAAAATAAAAAAGCCTTTTATTTCATGCATTAATTAAAGTGCATTTTCATTTAAGTTCTTTAAAATGAGTTGGTGGTTATAAAATTATTAACATTGTTTTACAGACTTATAATCAAAAACTTTGCAAAAATTATTCACTCAATTTGTACATAAAAAATCATATAAACATCATTGCTTGAAAACAGTAAAAATAATAGTGTAAGTTACCTTTACAAAATATTTCATTCATTGTTATAACAAATCATTCATAATAAATACTGTGATTAATAAAAATTGCATTAGTAAATGATTCAAAATAAAATAATTTGATTAATTTATAACAATAAAATAATAACAATAAATAAACTTAAAACAATTCAAAAACCTACTCACATGGCATGCATGAACCTCACACATCGTGTGAGTGAAGGCCTCCTCCAGACTACTACACAGAAGTGTGTTCATGTTTACCGCTGGGGGGTTTTGGTCTAATTCTCCCACGGCGACCGGCTGGATCGGGAGATGTGTTTCGTTCCTTAAAGGTAATTTTTGTTCTTTTTCCATGTGAGAGGGGGTTGCTACAGGTTATTGCTTATGTGTAACTTTTCGGGTTGTTGCTTTGATTTTTCGGATTAAAATAGTTCAACAATCCTGGTTATACTGGCTTCTCGGATAGACTGGATCTTTGTAAGTCATGTATAGAAGTTCTTGTTTTATTATCCTTCTGCGTTTTGTTTTCTTCGCCGAGGCACTCAACAATAAAAAAAAGATTAAAGGAACTCAATTATGATAAAATATATAATAACGCCGAGTAACCAGCTGCCCCCGTCATCCTGAAACCTGAAATGCGAGGTCGTGGTTTCTCGACGTGCGTGAATCTTCGGCGGTCGCTCCGCGAAACTTGTGAAGCTCCCAGGCTGTAGTACGAGCATTATATTATCTGTACCCCAAGAAGCTTTTGTGCTTTTGGGCGGACCTAGGTTGGCTATGTGAGCCAGGGCGCACGCATAACTGAGCGAATAAGAGTCTTAGTACGGAAAATTGACTCCTTACTCTAATCTACTAGTGAATTTGAGCGATAGTAGAAAACTGTTTTATGATGGTGCAGAATGTACAGTGGCGCTTCTAATAAACAATAGTAGCAGAAATGTGAAATATCATTGGGAGGAGCTTTCGATTTTAAATTTTCATTAAATCTTCCTGAGTCGCCGACACTCTTGACTAGGTATTTTCGAAGCAGCAGTATACAGCTAGTTTTTTTAAAACGGTATGATCATATTGAAAGCAATAAGAGTCAATTTTATCCAAATAACCTTCTTCAGAAATTTGTGATGGGCATGGTTGAGTGGATTTCGTTCTACAGTCAATTCCATTGTGAGAAGAGGCAGGGTGTGGCAACTTTTGCGCTTCAATGCCGACTGCAGGATCATAGGTTCCATGCATTTCTTGATACATATTTTTTGATTGTCTGAAACTACATTTTCAAAATTGGTTCTTCGTCGACGTGGTGTGATGATCGAGACCACAGAAGGCCGAGTTCCCGTCGTGAAGCTGAACCCAACGAACATCCTGAAGCCTAAGCATCGTTGCAGCTAAAGCATCGACACAGGTGTACGGAAGAAAAAGCAGTTGCAGAAAAATCTGTTACAGAATATTCATGTGAACCTTACAGAATATTAAGTGCCCTTCCTTCCTCAATCTTGCCTAACTTCCTATTTTATAAATCATACCATCAGCTATCCTAAAACGTGCCTTCCACTTGTGAAATCATTTTAATTAGTTAATTATGTATGTATTGCTGAAGGATAACATTGAAGTTCAAAATTTTATTTAATCAAACTTAATTGTAATGCAAATAATTTAATAAATTTATTTGGTATTATTATTGTTATTATTTGGTATTATATTGCAATAATATTTAGTTGGTATTACACCAAAATATTTCATTAAAGACCATCCTTAAAATAATTCTCATAATTTTTTTCATCTACCTAAATCGTGTATTTCTCAAGCCATTCCACGAAAAAATAACGTTACGTTCCCAATCAGTTTTTGATATCGTTCGCTGAACTTTCCAGATACCTTGGAACATCACGCGGGCACCACAGGGATACGAGCACAGCTTGCATTCCGTGCTTCGCAGCGTGGATCCGGTTTCCTGGTCGGCGGGTAACGTCGAATTGAGGGGCGTGAGATTCTTTAAATAACTTACAAAATTATTAATTTAAGCTGAAACTTGGTTGAGTTACTCTGCTCGATAGTTAATATTATATGCTTACTATCTATACTATACTTCTATACTAATATTATAAATGTGAATGTAAGTTTGTTTGTTACGCTTTCACGCAAAAACTACTGAACCGATCATCATGAAACTTTGTAAATATATTCTTGGAGGTATTAGAAGTAACATAGGATACTTTTGAATAAAAAAATATTATGATTTCACTGCGAGCGAAGCCGCGGGTAAAAGCAAGTATAATATAAATGTGAATGTAAGTTTCTTTGTTACGCTTTCACGCAAAAACTACTGAACCGATCATCATGAAACTTTGTACATATATTCTTGGAGGTATTAGAAGTAACATAGGATATATATTTTTTTTTAATGGCTTCACTGCGAGCGAAGCGGCGGGTAAAAGCTAGTAACATATATTGCTTTGACTAAATTCTAGTTGAAAAAAAATGTCGCAAGAAGCCGATTCGCGCGATCGCCGACGTATTTTCGTATTTTCTTTAAAATACGCGAATTGACTGTCAGGCGTAGCTCAATTAAAGGTCAAATTACCAAGTTTAAAAACTTTTTGGATAAAGGAAATCTTATTATTATTTCAGTATATCCAAGATATCCAGGAACACACAGTAAATGAATCTCCTCATGAAAGGCTAGTCGAAAATTTGACGGAATCAAAGAACTCGCTGATACATCGTGCTGTCGATGAAGACCCAAGAATTGTTTTTGGTTGCAGGCCTTATTGTGGAGAGGGGTCAATTAATTATTACTTTTATAAGAAGTCCTATCTATCTGTATCTACTGTATGAAAAGCTTTTTTTTTGTTTACAGTTTTAATTCCTGAAGCTTTTCACAGGGTTTACTACAATGTTCATAGTTTTTATGGTGCCTTAATTATCAAATTAGCACGACTTCTAAAAAAGGAAATTTGTGTTGTGGTAATCAAGAAATGAGCCTGTTATTTAGTATTTTGTTTTACTAAACAGAAGCAAAAGAGTTTCTGGAAGAACTTGGGCGAGGCCTTTTCAAAGCACTGTAAACTAAAAATGTGAAGTTTAATAAAACTTTATGAAACGCTTTCGGGTATGGTTTGCATAATTAATAAAGTATTTTTAGGTAAGTCACAAATCTTTAATAAAAGTTACATCTTCTGGCTGTGTCACTGAATATTGCCCCTTACAATTTATTAACATTTTTATGATTTAAATAATATATAAATAATTAACATGACAGTTATAATCATACGTTTATTATCTATTTACAATATATTATTTACGATAGACAGTATCATCAGCACCGTCTACAGAGAAAGACTCACATTCTTATTTACTAGCCCTAGACAAGTATTTATTGCCCTCACCATTAAAACATAGTAATCTTTACATAATTACTTTTGCCTCCGGAATCATCGCATGTAACGTCCGAATATGTGTTTTTTTTTCTAAACTATGTACCAAAAGATTGCAGCGTTCTTTGGTGCCAGTACGAGAGAAGAAAATGCTAGACTAGTAAGGTCTACTCACAGAACATCATATGTGTCTGGATAGTGAACAGACTGATGATTATTTTTTAGTTTTTAGGAACTTGTAGTAATAATTTAAAGTGAAATGATTTTCTTCTGTCGTTTAAGTGTCGCCTCTCGTAGAGGCTATTTCTCTAGCATCTCAAATAGAACCGCGGTTTTAATGAAATTATGTAAAAATATGCAACCAAGTGCACTAAAAGTACAAAGTTTAAAGTTATAACACAGATGTTCAGTCTTTTTTGTTCAGTTCTTCTAACAGTTTATTCTGAGACGCTGGTTTGCGAGCATAGACAAAGAGCAAACGGTAGGGGAAATGAACAGCTTTTTCATAATTATTGTTATTTTTGTTCATTATTTGCAAATCTTTTAATATTTCCAGATAATCCACCATGAAGTCATCGTACTTCTCTTTAGGAATTTTGAAAGGATTCACCGCTGTGAAGGAATCTGTAAAACAAAGAGATTTCATTATTTGCCTATGTTGTAGTTATAGGCTATAGGCGTAATATATTACGTCAATAGGTTGTTCTGCTCTCAAGATGAGAATGATGATACCGGTTCCAATGTATTTTTGTATTAGATGTTGTTTCATATCAGGGAAATAAAACCATATGATTATGGTTTTCGGGCTGTAGTGTCCTATAGAGAAAAATGATTTAGTTCGTTGATGATGATACAAATATCTAAATGAAAATACATAGTTATAAAGATAGCAATATACTCACTTCGCAAGACATGTAAGTCTTCATAAACAAATACAGAGTCTTAACATTGCACATCGTAGTCAACGAAACCAATCTGATCTAACATTTTCGTTACTTCTTTTTCCGGGTCCTGAAAAATATTGCACCAATTAATTAGACAGTACGTATGTGCAAAATTTACTTTTTGGGTCAGACATTTTTATCTAGGTAGAGAATATTAACGAGCCTAATAAATAGTAACCTCAATGTAAGTAATTGCTTTTTCTTTGGGTTTCGCTACCGTGACCTGAGAGGTCACAGAAAGCCATAACGACGAAGTATCAACATAATACGCAACGAAGTAGAAAAAAAAATCGGATAGAAAGCTGGATTCTGCCGGAGAAATCATTTTATATATTAGTGCATGTAAACTGGTCAACCGTCGAATCCGGCTTGGTTGGATAGCGCTCGGGAAGTTGCGCGGTATCTTCTCGCCCAACTTATCACAGTGTCTCAAGAAGAAAGTCTATGACCAGTGCCCGAACACTGCCAAACTTAGGTGGCAGTGGGCAAGGCACATTGCACGCAGAACAGATGGCCATTGGGGCTGAAAAGTTCTGGAGTGGCGTCGACCTGGTTAAGGCTGCGGGAGTCCGGTGGATGCGAAACGCACAGGACCAGCCAGTGTGGCGACGTTTGGGAGAGGCCTAGTCCAGCAATGGACGTCTTTCGGCTGAAATGATGATAAGTACAATATTTCCTACAAACATACGCTCACTGCAATAACACTCTCATGCCTTTTATCACACATTTTTTCTGGACCAATTCTGAAGTGGCGACAGCGAACCAGAAGACGTTGTGTTGGATTAGAAGGCCTCCCAATAGGAAGACCGATGAACTGGTTGAGCTTGAGGGCATCCATTGAATGCGAGAGGTACGGGACCGGTCAATGTGACGACACTCGGGGGGCCTTAAATAAAATGAGGATAATGATAATGTTTACCTCGCAGTCGTGATAAGGTGACACGTATCTGTCAACGTCCTGCAGCCACTCATTCCACTTACTGTTGCGCGCCAGGATACGATACACGTCGAACACCGGAGCACCCGCCAGGAAGATTATGAGACAAGTCCCGTCTTCATTCAGAAGGTTGTAGATGTTGTTGAATGCTCGTCTAAAAATACCAAAGAGTTTCATTTTATTTATTTTTTTCTTGACTGATCAAATAAGTAAGTGTTGACAGAAAAAGTACACAGGTATTACAATATCACAACAAACATTGCGGCCGTAGAAGATGAGGGCCTTTTGTCAAAAAGGCTGAAAATCATGGGGAAAAGCCTTTGCCCAAGTATGGGATGGCGCATGCTAATCAAAAAACAGAACCAGTACCAGACTTGTGTTTCTCAAAGATTAGTTAAAGATTTAGATGCATTCTTCTCCAGGTCTTATATTGTAAGGATGAGCCTATTTTCGCTTAGGTAACGGAAATAAATACAGACTATGGGATGCTACTCAAATTTGCCTGATGGAAAGATCTGAAATGATGGAGAATTAAATATATACTGTTAGAAATGGGAATTGAGAGCTGTGGTGGCGCAGTGGTTACGGCCCCGACTAACAAGTTTCTGGTTTCGAACACGAGCAGACGCTTTACTTTTGTAATTTATCATCACCACTGCTCTAAAAACGGTGAAGGAAAACACCGTGAGAAAACCGGCATGTCCTAAAACCAAAAATTCGAAAACATTCCAATCCACACTTGCCCAACTTGATGGATTATTGCCCGCTGTCTCTTAAGAGTAGAAGCCTGAGTTCCAGCAGTGGGAACACTAACAAGGCTGATTTTGCTATTATGCTATGGGAATCGACGCCAAATCACAGCAGTCACAGAGAGAGAATAGGAAGGAGAGGACCACATCATCGCTTACCATCAGGTGAGATAGTGGTCAAGCGCGAGCCAATCAATAAAAAATAAAAATAAAAGTCGCGCCAGCGGCCACTACAAAAACGAGGTACTGAGTGAAGAGTTAATTGATCGTCATAGATACCTACCTATCTTAAGTAATTATTTATCACTAGCTTCTGCAAGCTGCTTCTCCCGCGTGAAGGTCAAAAATTATTCCAGGGTAAAGGTAAGGTTGCGATAATAAATTTCCTTTGTGCAATATCTGACTAAAATCTATCTCTGTGCCAAATTTCATCCAGATCCGTCAAGCCGTTTGAGCGTGAAGAAGTAACAAATGTACAAACACACTCACAAACTTTCGCCTTTATTATACAGGGTGTTTGGAAGGGAGCTGTACATACGCCTAGGGTAGAAACTAGGGATAGTCTGCTACCTACCCCCGCCCATTATATTGACCTTGGCCTCAAGGTTTTTTTTTAATTTATTATTATTTTTTATTTGACTTTTTTATGATTTTTTGACTAAAACTACCTGTAGCTCAAAATCTATCCATGGGACCGGTCGGCTAATGGTCTTGTTTTAATCGTTAGAGTCTTAGGGTCCTGCAAAAAATTATTTTACACCAGAAAATTGTGGAGAAGAAAAGTTATGGGGCCTGAAGTACCGTAGTAAGGTAAAGAAATAATTTTAAGGGCAACTTTCTATGGGGTTTAAAAAAAAACTAACAGGGTTGGAGTTCTTCTGATTTTTTTAAAACATCCTCAGTCCATGCCCTTTCTAACGATATGCTAAAAGTGTAATTATCACTTTTAGTTTTAAAGTTATTAATTAATTTCCGCAACTAGGGCACTTCAAGCAAAAATTTCAACTAATGAAAATTAAATGTGTTCGATCGTAAAAGGATGGCAAATGAAACAAAAAATTTGGTAATGACTAATGTCATTAAATTACAAATTTTAATTAATTACTAATTTTAATTAATTACAAATTTTGTTCAAATTGATGACCATTGACCTGTAAACATGCTCGGCACCTCTTCCTCATCTCCACGGTCACCGTTCTAAGCAGCAGTTCCTCGCGCATTGTATCGAATGCGGCGTGGATCCTGTTAATTAGAACCTCCCTTGTTGGTACTTCTTCTGCGTACACCAACTCTTTCGCCCTTCCCCAGACGTAGAAGTCGAGTGGGGTAAGGTCAGGCGACCTTGGGGGCCAGGGAATTGGCCCACCCCGACCAATCCAAGAATTAGGAAAGCAGTTGTCCAGAAGCTCCCTCACTGCTAGGCTCCAATGAGCAGGACAGCCGTCGTGCTGGAAGACTATGGGCCGATCTTCGTCAAACACTTCTTCCGCTAAATCAGGCAAATCGTTTTCGAGGAAACAGTGAGGGAGCTTCTGGACAACTGCTTTCCTAATTCTTGGATTGGTCGGGGTGGGCCAATTCCCTGGCCCCCAAGGTCGCCTGACCTTACCCCACTCGACTTCTACGTCTGGGGAAGGGCGAAAGAGTTGGTGTACGCAGAAGAAGTACCAACAAGGGAGGTTCTAATTAACAGGATCCACGCCGCATTCGATACAATGCGCGAGGAACTGCTGCTTAGAACGGTGACCGTGGAGATGAGGAAGAGGTGCCGAGCATGTTTACAGGTCAATGGTCATCAATTTGAACAAAATTTGTAATTAATTAAAATTAGTAATTAATTAAAATTTGTAATTTAATGACATTAGTCATTACCAAATTTTTTGTTTCATTTGCCATCCTTTTACGATCGAACACATTTAATTTTCATTAGTTGAAATTTTTGCTTGAAGTGCCCTAGTTGCGGAAATTAATTAATAACTTTAAAACTAAAAGTGATAATTACACTTTTAGCATATCGTTAGAAAGGGCATGGACTGAGGATGTTTTAAAAAAATCAGAAGAACTCCAACCCTGTTAGTTTTTTTTTAAACCCCATAGAAAGTTGCCCTTAAAATTATTTCTTTACCTTACTACGGTACTTCAGGCCCCATAACTTTTCTTCTCCACAATTTTCTGGTGTAAAATAATTTTTTGCAGGACCCTAAGACTCTAACGATTAAAACAAGACCATTAGCCGACCGGTCCCATGGATAGATTTTGAGCTACAGGTAGTTTTAGTCAAAAAATCATAAAAAAGTCAAATAAAAAATAATAATAAATTAAAAAAAAACCTTGAGGCCAAGGTCAATATAATGGGCGGGGGTAGGTAGCAGACTATCCCTAGTTTCTACCCTAGGCGTATGTACAGCTCCCTTCCAAACACCCTGTATAAGTGTGTTAGTGTGATAAGGCGATCATTATTGCGCTGATAGATAGTTGTTAAGGCCAAGATCTCAAAGCCAAGAGCCTCCGTCGTCACCTCAACAGGCTCTGGTTGACGCCATGTTGAAATACTCGGACGTAGGTCCTGTTTCCGTTGTTAGCAGACATATCCTTTTTTTTCTAAAAGAATGTATGGTTGCGCGAAGGGCTGGTTTAATGGACTGTAATGACAAACGCTTGACAATAGGTAACTCGTGTTGCGGTGGATGTAGGACAACAGAATACAACCCGAAAATAGTAAGGGGAGGAAACACAAACCTTTGCGGGAACCTCGTGGTCGCGTCGTCGGTGCACCGAATCACTTCACCAGGGTTCAAGGGCGGCTGGGTTTCAGGTTACTGTCATCACACGTTAAACACAAACAGTTGATTATAAGTCTTACTACATGCGAAAACCACGGTAATTCCAAAGTTATCAATATTTTACCACGGAGCGGGCCGGCGCCATTGCGCACGCGATGCGTTTCGATTCGGAAGTGATTTTTACAAAAATGGCGGGGCAAATCTCCTTATTCATTCGCGGGGTATGTGCGGAAAAGGGATGGGTATAGGGGAGCGGATGTCAATCCAATTTTGAATGTTCGCGCAACCACAGCCGTAGAGGCAGAGCCTTGTTTTGAAGTGAATCAATTAAAGATTAAGTAGATTTACACACTTATGAATCTAATGATTTATCATAACTTGAATATTTAAAGTAATAGAAAGATAAAGTTGCGTTAAAGAGCAAGCGCACGATTACGTACTAAGCTTTTGAAAAACATTTGGTATAACTAACTGTACTAAGTTCACTAATAACTATTGAGTCAATCGTTGTGAGAAACAAAGCTCCAATCCAGCCATTTTATAGGTTATTTATAAGTAGTTTTCTACTACTCTCACGTAGAGGTTTTTTTTTTTTTTTTTTTTTTTTTGTTCACCTAGAGGTGACATTCCAGGGAGGGGTGGGGGCTCGGGCGTCAGTCTCCAGACTAGTGCCCATTCAGTGCGTGTCTGTAGGTTAGGAGCGTGGAACCTCGTATCACTGCCCACTCCTCTCCTCGATTCACTCTTCTAAAATAAAAACACCAAGGAAAAAGAATACAGGATTTAAACAGCGGCTGCACCCCTTCCCCCACAAAATACACTTTCTTAACATTAGAGATCTACACTTAAATCTCTCTGCAGTCCATTTACATCTAGAGGCTGAGAAACCAGCGCTGTTTTTCCTTACGCAGATGCTGATAGCGAGTCCGTCAGACGTGTCGTACTTACTATCACACTTGCTATCGGCGTCTCCGTAACCTTGAAAACTCCAGATTCTCAACGCTATGGACTCTGGTGGACACAGTTCTGGATAAAACTATCTATGCCTATGTCTACCGTTCGTACAGCGGAGATCAGGAGAAAACCAGGCTCACAGAGTACCTCAATGAGGCAGCTGATGCGGCACAGCAGCAGTATCCTTCCGCCCAATTAATTTTACTGGGGGACTCTAATGCCCACCACCAAGAGTGGCTCTTCCCATACTAGTGCACTGACCATTCTGGACGGGAGAGGCGTGAGCTTTGGCTTGCGGGACAACGAGGGTGCCGGATGTCGATACGCACACGGCCAATTGCTTGGATCTTCTGCTGACAACAGATCCAGACCGATACTCTGCGTAGATAACTTCACCTTTGTCTGGTGAAGTCTGTGTCCGTCTCCTCCCAGCTCGATCCCAGCCCAAGAGGTACCCGATGGGTTTGGTGGTGCAGGTCAGCAGATTGGGATGGCATGCGATTCTTCTTCGCATGCTATCCTTGGCATCTTACTTGATTTTCTTCAGCTGATCGTTCGTCGTGCGCGGACACCGTGACGGGTGTATTGCGTCGGGGAATAAGGTACTACATTCCGTTCTCTGACGTAACAATGTCCAGCGTTGACCGGCCATGGCTTGACGCCGGCAGTTATCGCGCCGTTACTCTTAAACATGAGGTGTCCCTGGCATGGGTCGACTACAATCGCGCAAAGCGAGTGACGTGTGTCAGAAGAAGAAGGCCTTCAACAGGGCTGCCAAGTCCTGCAAGATGGTAGTAAACCGTTTTGGTCCCTGGCTTAATCAGTCGAGTTGAAAATAAATATAGAAATACTAAGTGAGAGAGAAACAGTGGGCGAATGCAAATGCTTAAAACAGCAACTTCAAAAAAAAAAAATTGTCGACGGAGCCCCGCGCAGCTATTTCTGTCTGCAGGGTCTAACGTAACCTAACCTATCCGTGTCGGGGTGCCCTAAATTCCCAAGATCGCTTCGCTCGCTCTTAGACTAATTCTTTGAAAAAATTAATTGATAAAAAAATCTAGTGCATGACAGTTATTTAATAAATCATTTGCATGAAAATTCTAAATAAATACGTAAACACAGACAAAACTGCGTGTAGTCGCTTTTGCAGAGATTCGTTCTGTCACTAGATTTTGTAGCACAACATATTGACTTTTTATGTCACAAATGCAAAAAGTAACCGGCTATATATTTGTGACCAAATAAAATTCCGTAAAATTTTGTTTCGGTGTGGTGAAAATATGGAAAATAAATCATTTGGCGAATGAAAAAAGTTCAAAAGAGGCTTCGGCTAAAAGCAAAAAGATAAAGTCTTTGGTAGGTACCAATTTTTTTCGTTATGGACACCGACTTCGAAAAAGAAAGTTATTTTTCACTTTGTAGTGTTTTTAGTTGGAAGTCGGTAGTATTTTTTTTGTAAAAAAGATTTTTTATTTTTCACTTTTTAGTTGTACCTATTAAGCAACTTGCCTTTAGTGAGGTACTTATAATGCCTGAATAGATTATCCGAATGCCATGAAACTTGATCATAACCGGTGAAATGAGAGTGTATCAAGGTGAACTGTACACACCTGCGTACCCCTTTAGAGCGTACTGGCGTGATGTTATGTTATGAAATGGTATAAACAATAAACAGACATGCGGTTGCAGCAATCCCGAGAGATTTGCCGTTATTTATTGAAGAGTTCTGCTGTATATCTCCGAAGTTCTTCATCAGATCTTCACCAAATTAAAATAGGACCAATTTCGAAACATACTCTAACAAAAAAAAAAGAATTTTCAAAATCGGTCCACAATTGACGGAGATATCGGTGAACAAACACAAAAAAAAAACATACAAGAAGTCGAACATAGAACCTCCTCCTTTTTGGTAAGTCGGTTAAAAAAGACGTCGAATAGTTTTCGGTAAAATGAAACTCGAATAATCAAAATTCGGAAAGATGATCGGTTCCCGTGTTAGTATCATTTGCTTGAGCGCACTTTAATCACAGTTTAGAATATAGGTAGGTACTATCACGGTCAAAATCGCAGTCATAACTTCACGAAAATATTGTATAGCCAATCAGTCCCACTTAGGACCTTCTTCTATAGACACATAACACTCATACACACACCTGTATATCGAATTCTTTCATAATGAACCAATGAGAACGCGACATGGCCACAAAATTATACTATTTGTTAAAATCACAAAACATGTGGGTGGTGGTGTTTCAAATCCATCCACATCTGTAGATAATATAATCGTTCACCTAAACTTTATAACATTGTGGGTAGCTTTCAAACACAATACCCACACGTTTTGTCGCCAACATCGATCGCACTTACTTCCGTATATTGCTAATCATCAAGAATCCTAGAGAGCGCGATAGATAATCATTTACCTTTAATGGCATTAAAAAACTTTTGTTTTTATTTTTTACCTATTCTAAGATGCATTCCTTTCGCGTAACTTACTAGTCATTATTTGTTAACATAAATATAGGTTACCAAAAATACAAAAAGAAACTATGTGCAGCCGAGATTTGAACACGGGTCTACTACGATCCCGCTTTGGAGTGGCACTCTCTCACAAGTCTGCCACAAGTTACGATGACTACTATGACGAATTTTAGACTTAGTTTTGAACCGGCTCGACACGAACTTTTGTAGTTATATCTAAGTGTATCGAGTAAGTATATATTTTTATCTCTGTGTGGCGTTGACCACGCCCCTTCACCTCATAGTTAGACTGATTGATGCCTTATTATTTGCGTAGAAATATCACACACACTTTTTTATGCACAGAACCGTACAGTTGACTATAAACATAGAGATCTAACCGCAATTTTGACCCCTTAATGTACCTATACCTACTTGAATTATAACACTCACAACGACAAAACCATTCATACTAAGGAATAATATGTAATTAAATAATTCAAGGTCAAGAACCGAAGACTAGAATAAAAACAGACAAATGCCAAATCAAAACAATGATGTCATTTCCCACACAAATTTCAGAAATTTAAATTTTTATTAAATTGATGAATCTAATCCGAGTATCTGAATAATTTTATACAAATATTTACTACTAAAAAAAATATTGCAAAATACTCACTGTTGATCTATGATCCAGTGTAGAGCGTAGGAGGAAAACACGTGATCGAATGTTCCCTTCATCCCTTCAGGCAGATCACCCGCTATGTCGAGGATCGTAAAGGAAGTCTTTTCATTGCAATAACGATCATTGGCGAAGTTCACCATCTTCTCGTTAAGGTCGCAGCCGAGCAGCTTGAAGTCGGTAGGGATGTATGTCTTCAGCATGTTGGTGACGCTGCCATCTCCGCAGCCTATGTCTAAGATATTGTTTTTGCTTTTCATCCACTTAATTTTTGACGCATATTGCTCTAAGCAGATCAGTGCATCTCTTTTCGGCAGGCTGTTGTATTTTTCGTAAAGGGCGGGGTTATTCATAGTCGTAAGGTTTGTCAGAGAATAAGATTTTTGTGGTGATGATTTTTGTTTGATGTTTTCAGGTGCGCACGCGTTGTTTAGGAGCGCAGGTTCGGCGGGCTGTCGTGCCGGGAGCGCGGTGCCTGCGCATTTATATGTACCTCGGTCGCACCTCAAACATTCGTAGCAGCAGCATCTTATTTTTGTTTACTTTGAGCATTAAGTATGACTGTTTTTTTTGTAATTAGATTCTATGAGGAATTATGCGTTTTTGACGGAATATGCATACGTGCAATTAGTAGAGTGAACCTATTGCTCTAGCTTATCAAGGGAATCTAATCAACTGTCAAAGTAGGTATTTTAGTTTAAGTCAAAGACCTTATACTTCTTACTACTTGACATACACTACGCTACCTAACGACGCGACCTAAACCTACCTAATATAAAAAAAAAAAAAAAAAAATGTATATTTTTGGAATCTACATCACTTACCGTATGGTAAGTGACCACATTTTTACTTTTTAATTTATTGGCGCTTATAGGCTCATTGACTTAATGTAGAAAAGTAGTGTCATAGTCTAAGGAGGTGCGCGCTGCGCAGTCATGCGCAATGAGAATCTAAATTGCCGGCCATACCACATATTTTTTCCGTTTTGTTTTATTTCAAATGTATGAGTGAAGATAAAATAGTGTATGCAACGGCATATAATTAGGTATTAAAACACTCGCGTTCACATTCTGCTACGCCTCATGTGATTAACCCACGCTCGTGTTTTAATAACCCCTATTATATGACCATTGCATAAACTACTATTATGTCTAACATCTGTTTTTACTCGGATTTGCATTTGATTTTCTAAAACTTGTAAATAAGAAGGAAGTAGGGAGAGATGGCATGAAAGAGACACGTGTCGAAAGGGTCTTCTCAAATAATCGGTAAAATAAGAAACGTCTCGAGATGACAACATTTCTTTTTCTTTGGCATGCTCGAAGCACAACATTTGCATTTTGCTCCTAACGTCACATTTAGATGGCGACGCGTGGCGGCTTGCAAGTGTTCGTAATTGAATACAAAAGTAATTTTTCTTTGTTATTAAAAATGCTTTGTGAAATGCTGTGAATTGATAAGTATTTTATTGCCAGTGTTTCTGATCGATTATTTTTGACAGATACGAGAACAAAAGGACACTAAACCTATATTTATTGGTAGTAATTTTTATGTTATTTTAATTTTTGTGTGATATTTATGAAGTGGATTCACACAATCAAAGAAATAATAAAATTATTCATTAAAAATCTTTTTCATTTTTTTTCATGTTCTTCTCAGCAAAAACTTTCATTTGATAATCTTATCATGGCAGTGCACAAAAAATAACTAGTCACCATCTTGGGCCGTCCACAATATTGGATTAAGAATGATGTCACTTAGCTAACCATGCATTGTCATCCAAACGTGACTCCACGTCCTTGTCGTGTATGCAAAATCTCGTCTTAATTGGTGGAGGATAACTGCTTTAAAAATCTGTTGCAAGTTTACATATACCAAATTATAAGCTAGCGGCATGATAAGCGAGACAAAACATTAAGCGCGGTGGAGCCTGTGTCTTAGTTAAAAAGGCATAGAATATAAAGAACTGCCTGATATTGTGGTACATTCGTTAACAGGAATTATAGAATGTTGCGCAATTGAATTACCTTCACAAAAACTTACAGTTTGTATATAGACCACCAAAAATCACTAATCTACACCAATTCTATCCTAAAATCCTAGATATTATACTTAAAAAGATTTCTAAACCTAGCAATAAATATATTATGTGCGGTGATTTCAACATACATATTCTGAAAAAGAACAGAATTAGCACGGGTTTTGAATATTTTAACCGACCAGATTTCAATGTAAAACTTGCTTAGATAATTTTGCGCACAATACAAAACAAAGCGGCCAAAGTGAAATAATACACTTCGGATTATCCGATCATACGGCCCCAATATTTATAATGAAAGTTAGTAAGTTTAGTCAAATAAAACTTGGAAGACATCAAGACGGGACATATGTAAAGAAAAATTTAATCATCTTTAGAAATCATCTCCAAAACTTATCGTTTGCAGATATATAATATAGCACAGAGGATCCAAATGTACTATAGCCTATGATAACTTTAGAGAAATACTTCAACGCCTGTATGAACGATGCTTCTACTTCAAAAAGATCTAATGGGTATCTAGAGGTATTAGCATCTGCAGCAAAGAATAACGCAAATAACTCTGAAAAAAAAAGACTTAATCCTACTAGTGAAAATAAAACGACATTTAAAAGAGTAAATAACAAATTAAAAAATATATATCAAACTAACCCAGAAAGCACAGAACAACTTTCTAATTATAAATTCCAGAAATAAATCTAAAACGTCCTGGCAGATAATAAATAGAACAAAATCTATAAGTGAACCCATAACAAGAATAAAAAATCATGATTAAATATTAACTGACCCTAATGAAATAGCTCAATCATTCAACGATTTCTTTATTGATCGGATCTCAGATCCACCCCTTGACACAACTTAAGATACTCTATGAATAACGTATGATTCTCATCCTATTTTTATGTTGTCCTTCAAGAAATTATAAGAGTGTAAAATATGATGAAGAACAAGAAGAGTTATGGATATGACGGTATTTCTACAAACGTTATAAAAAAATTCTATTCTACTATAGTAAAATTAATAAATTTAATTTAAAGTACAATAAAATTCTATTCTAATATACTATTCCCTCTAAGCCATATTATTAACGCAAGCATATCTGCTGGAACATTCCCCGATAGTCTTAAAACCACAATAGTTAAACCACTCCATAACAAGAACAATAAAGAAGACATGGCTTACTATAGATAGACAACAGTAACAATCATGGCTAGCAATAGATTTAATCCCCGTATTTTCCAAAATAATTGAAAAAAGTAATTTATACCATTCCCCCTCTAAAAAGCTTATTATATTCACTGAAAACATTTAATAAAAGCACTTTTAATCACTGTTTTGGTGTTTGAATTAAGAACACACCAATATACCTATATTTGACCTCCATCTCAATGCAATAAAACCTACTTGCGCATAATATACTCGATACAGACTTCTTGTGCAAACAAAGAATATTCGAATTTCAAACTCCTTCGTCGATTTAATTTTGAGTTTGTTTATATTTAGGATTTTGATAATGATTTTGATTTTGGTCTAGGATGTTTAGTGAATACTTATTTGCATTGTAATTCTTATATAAAAGCCTCGGATATACAATCTCATGACCGACGATCGTGGGTGATGCATTCGATATGCAGTCAGCAGTGTACGGAACCGCCTATCCAGGGCGTCAAGTTCCATTTGAGTATGCCGAAAGAGTACATCAATACCGGCATGACCCAACCGTTGAGGTCGCGCACCTTGTTTCCGCCCGAAAGAAGGCTATTAATTACCTTCTTCAGGCGGCCAAAGAAGCGTTCCTTCAACGATTGTTTCATGTCAGTAGTTCTGATACCTAACGCTGCCGACATACCCAAATAATTATAGGTTTCGTTTGGAGAGAGGGATCTCAGGTTTATGGAATTCACAAGTTGAATTCCTACGGATTCCACAATCTCCCCTGGCTTTACATGTATGACCGCACATTTGTCCACATCAAACTCCATCCTGATGGCGCTACTAAAAGTATCAGTTACCTTTAGTAGCTCCATCAGTTGAAGATTGCTGGGGGCAAAGAGCTTCAGGTCATCCATGTAAAGGACGTGAGATATAACCTGGCCACCTCTCTTCAACCGATAGTCCAGCCCTGAATTCTCCAGCAGCATGCTTAGAGGATTCAGGGCTAGGCAAAACCAAAGTGAAACCAAACCAGAGCATTATTATTATTTCCTTTTACTTAAAATATTTTTTATGAAACACATGAAACATTTAAAAATATAAAAAAAATAGAGAGGCTTCAGAACCGGTATTGGGACAGGGTACAAGCTACCGGCGGTCGGCTCTAGAGAGAGGAAATACGTAATAATGCTGTAATGGTCATCATTATTGATTTAAAACCGTATTTATTAATTACTTCGTGAAAACTAGAAGGGGAGGTCTCGGCATATACTACGGGTGGTCATCGACGGGGGGAAGAGGGTAAAGAATTGTAAAATATGGGTCACTTAGTGTGGGTACGTTCCCTAAGGGCTCATCGACCTCTCATTTATAGGGTTCTGTAGTTCGGTTGCTATTTTAGTTATGAAGATGAAACCTAGTTTTTGGCCTCTCATGGTCTAAAAATGTTTATTAGTTTTCAAATTAGATTCTTTATAACTGGAAAAACCTGATACTAGGTACTACCTACTTTCAAGAATTACTTTTTACTTTCCCGTTTGCAAAATACGCGCTTGGTCGTGGAGTTGCGGAAACCAGCCCGTTTTAACCTAACCTAATTACTTTTGATTATTTTAAATCATCGATTATAATTGTATTATAAGAAAATGAGTAGGTAATATAAAAAGACTACCCACTGTACTGTTTTCCCTTTCATTTTTAAAATCCATCCAAAGGTTGCCTTGTAAAGATCGCTTTTAGCGATAAGGCCGCCCATTGTGTCACCCAGTGTAATGTTTTCTTCGTCTATACTTTCTGTAACTTATATGGTGTACATAATAAAGAGTATTCTATTCTATTCTATTCTAATAATGTCTTTTTAATGATGAAATCCATTTGTCAATTTGGTACTGTATCGTTGACGTACATTGCATTGCGTGGCATTTGTTACAATGAAATTTATCATAAATAAATATCATGGGTATTTTTAATATCATGGCCATTTATTGGTACATATTTAGGTGATTTAAACTTGAACGATCGAACTATAAGTTTGCTTAAAGCCTAATCGTTTTGTTAATAAACGTGGACTAAGTTAAGATTAACATTAGGTTGGTCGTAACAAATTTCCGTATGAATAAACACGGAATAAGGAGGATTATACTAATCTGACTCTAGTCTCGGGTTAAAAGTTACACCATGGCGCTAGCTAGTTTAAGGACGGATTAAAGTTGGATTAAGAGTGTATCCATGGCGACTACAATTATTATGTTTGATTGAAATTTTGTTCGTTGTGATTTGATGATGATAATTTTTAATTGTATTTATATTCACAATCATTCCATATTTTATTGTTTATCCCTACTTATTATAGTATATTTCAAAATAACACAGCGTAAGACTAGACAAGAAATAGGAGGGATGTGGTTAATACTTAGGTATTTTATTAACATTAGTATGAGAGGCTCGTCATCAGATCTATCAAAACTCTACGAATATTAAATACTAGCTGTTGACTCGACTTCGTCTGCGTAGTATTAGTACTTCTAATAGCTTATCCTTAATGGCGCGCAATAATATAGTAGATGTGTGGGCCGCCTTACTTGTGAAATTATTAGTTCACCATACAAATTTCCATCTCTCTTGCCACCCCCTTAAGGATAATCATCCTTAATGGGGTGGATAAAAACTACCCTATGTCCTTCCCAGGGTCTCAAACTAACTCCATTGAGGTAATTATGTCAATGACTAACTCTATCCAAAATCGTTTCAGCAGTTTAAGCGTGATAAGGTAACAGATATGCTATTTAAGTTGAAATCGCATCATCAAATCATCAGCCTATTAATGTTCCCACTGCTGGGACACAGGCCTCCTCTCTGTGAGAGGGAATGGGCCGTAATCCACCACGCGGGCCCAGTGCGGGTTGGTGGATGTCACATGTCTTCGAATTTTTGGTTCAAGACATGCCGGTTTCCTCACGATGTTTTCCTTCACCGTTTTGGGAACAGTGGTGTTGAAATAATTTACACAAAGTAAAGCGCCTGCCTGGGCTCGAACCCATGACCTACAACTTGTAAGTCGCGGCCGATACAACTGGGCCACCACTGCTCCTAAGTTGAAATGTTTGAGGTAAATTAAAACTAAAATTTCACTCAGTACGCTATTTTTCTTTTTTTTTCTACTATATTTCATCAACTTTCTTGGTTTCATTCACTGGTTCATTCTTTTTACTTTTAAATTCAACTGGGTTGCCATAGCTTACGCGTAAATACAAGAGTGAGGAATGAATAGTTAGTTCGAGGTTATTCCATGTTTATTGAAAATATTGCTAAACCTAAGTTAATCCTTAGTTACTCCGGGATCAGCTAGTCCAAGAGTAACTTCGGATTAAGCTGGTAATACGCCATTTTTATTAATAAGACGGTAAATATTACAGTATTATCATACTTTGAACTTTGAAAATAATTTCTATTTTTAACCCGTCGTGGTAGATCAGTGGCTAAGACCTCACCTTTCGTGCTTGAGGTCGTGGGATTAAATCCGGGCAAGTACCAATGTGACTTTTCAAATTCACATATATTAAATTCGTCACAATTTAAGAAGCCCGTTGACGTTTTTCATTTTACATGCCGCGATAACTTTCTACGTAAGAAATTGAAAAATCAAATTCATAATCATAATTAATTACTATGTTACCCATACACTATAACAACGAGAGTAATGCAGAGGACTATGCTCGGAATTTCTTTGCGTGATCACGCCAGAATTGATAATATCCGCAGAAGAACCAAATGTAATGCATCAAATTAATGTAATGCATCGTATTAATGTAATGCATCAAAACGTTGCTGGACTGTTGAACAAATCAGACTTGTTAACTGTACAGTTAGAAAACATGAAAAATCAAGGGACAACTGTAGATGTTCTGTGTTTAACAGAGCATTTCATAACATCTGGACATAAGAGCTTATTGCACATACCTAATTTACACCTAGCCGCTCTTTTTCCACGAAACAAAAATCGGGGAGGTACTTGTATTCTTGTAAGACAGGGGCACCAGTACAGGGAACTACCCGATGTTGCTAAGCAGTTTGTATCAGGAGTATTTGAAATTTGTGCTATAGAATTGACATCTTATTCAATTATTGTTTTATGTATGTATAGAGTACCAAAATATAATTACTTGACATTTTATGAAAAACTTGACATTGTATTAAAAAAAGTTTGTACATTATGAAATAAAAAAATTGTGTTGTGTGGTGACCTAAACATTAATGTACTGTTAAGAAATAAGATTACTCTGGACTTGGAACATTTTCTACTTAACTATAACTTGACTCTAGCTCTAAACCAGCCTACTAGGCCTCATAGTAAAACCTGCATTGATAACTTTGCACATAATCTAAGAAAAGGGTGGAAAACGGAAATTATTGACCTCATGTTATCAGATCACACATTACAAATACTTAAAATACCTGTCAATAAAACGTGTCGTTTAAAATTTTGGAAAACGGTAAATAAAAATACTCCAAAGAGAACCTTGATAAATTTAAATCGTGTATACAAAATTTATCTTTCAAGGAATTCTACGAAAGTAATGATGTATACGAAAGTAATGATGTATACGAAAGTAATGTGGCATATAAAGCATTTTTTGATATTTTCTCATTGTTTTACAATCTCTGTTTTCCGGAGAAAATTATAACTATAAACACTAACAAACAGGTTAAATGGATTTTTAATGGCATAAAAAAATGTAGTAAAAAACAGAGACGGTTATTGTGGGCTTATAGACTACACCCATCAAAAAAAGCTAAAAGTGACTTAAAAAAATACACGACGCAGTATAAAAAAATTGTTAGACTAACTCAGAAGGCACAAAACAACTACTTTATAAACAACTCGCAAAATAAATCAAAAGCCACATGGCAGATAATAAATAGATCTAAAACTAACCTGCCTAAAGAACAGATACTGACAATAAAAACAGGCAATTTGACTTACACAAACCCGAATGACATAGCAAATGCATTTAATGACTACTTTATAGATGACATTGAGAATAATATAATAAATGACATTAAAATAAACAATAAATTAGATAATTTGACAATGCAATCAATGTTTATGCGGCCTGTTTTAGAATCCGATATTATTTTAGCCACAAAGACACTTACTGACCAGACCGCTACTCGGTGTCGGTATCTTCACCTTTGTGTAGTTCAAGCCTGTTCACCCGATCCCAGCCCAAGAGGCGCTCGGCGGGTTTGGCGGTACAAGTCAGCGGATTGGGATGGGATGCGTTCTTTTTTCGCTTCTTATCCTTGGCAGCCTACTTGCTTCTTTTCGGTTGATCCTTCGTAGTGCGCGGACGCCGTGTCGGATGTGTTGCGTCAGGGAATGGAGTACTACATTCCGTTCTCTGACGTAGCAATGTCATGCATGGTTTGGCGCCGAGTGCAAGCGCGCCAACACGCTTAAACACGAGGCGTACCTGGCTTGGGTCGACAGTCGGGCGCGCAAAGCAAGCGACGTGGGTCAGCGGAAGAGAGCCTACAATAGGGCTGCCAAGTCCTGCAAGAAGGTGGTGCGACGATCTCGGTTTGACCACATAAGGCGTATTGGGACCAAACTTGCTTCTTACCCAGCGGGTATTCGGACATTCGCATCCATCAAAAGAACTTTCGTAGGGTGCTGCGCAACCTTGACGTGAACAAAGCTAGTGGCCCCGACGGGATTCCGGCAATTGTTCTCAGAACCTGTGCGCCTGAATTGTCTCCGATCCTGATACGCCTGTTTCGCCTTTTGTATGAGACCGAAAAAGTGCCGAATGCTTGGAAGCAAGCTAACGTTCAGCCTGTGCCCAAGAAGGGCAGTCGGGCTGACCCGGCCAACTACAGACCCATATCAATAACGTTCATCCTCAAAAGAGTATGGAACGAGTGCTCAACTCCAAGCTCCTGGCATACCTACAAGCTAACGACATCCTCAGTGACCGCCAATATGTCTTCCACCAAAATCGGTCAACTGCGGATCTTCTAGCGTATGCCATACACATCTGAAGTGAGGCCATCGAGAAACACGGGGAAGCGCTAGACGTCTCCCTCGACATCTCGAAGGCATTTGATAGGGTCTGGCATGAAAGCCTTATTGGTAAGCTTCCATCATTAAGTCTCCCCAGTGGTCTGTGCGATTGGATTGCAGACTTGCTGAGGGACCGGTCCATTGAAGTAGTTATTGATGGCCGCTCTTCTGACCTACTGGGTATTAATGCCAGGGTCCCGCAGGGGTCCGTACTCTCAGCAACATTGTTCTTGCTGCACATAAATGACCTGCTAAAACCTTTGGGTATGCGAACAATAGCACTGTTGCTGAGAGATACGTGTCCGAGGCGCGCGCTACTGGACCTCAGATCCAGTCTCTTCGGGAGGCCATGGTTGGGCGCTTGAATCTGTCCTTGAAGGCAGTCTCAGAATGGGGCGATGCCAATCTGGTCAGGTTCAATGCTGCTAAACCCCGTGTGTCTTTTGACCATCTTGAGGTTCTTGGCAATACGTTGACATCGACTCACAATTTTGGTCCGTTCATTGGATAACAGAATGAACTGGCTCACACATTTAAATTATTTAAGTAATAGGATAAGGAAGCTACTACATATATTTAAGCGTCTAGGCAAGATTGCTGATGATTCCATTGTAAAAATGGTCTACTTCTCCCTGTGTCAATCAATTCTCCAATATTGTATCTCGTCATGGGGCATATCTGGAAAAACTTATCTTTTAAATGTTGAAAGAGCGCAACGTGCTATTTTAAAAGTGGCATACCGACATCCGTTCCGTTACCCCACTGATCAGCTGTACTCGGAGGTGTCAGTGCTTCGAGTGAGACAGCTCTACATACTCAGCGTTGCTTTACGTTTCCATAAAACCTCGCTGCACTTGATTTCCCATAGTCGTCACATAGGAAGGTTAAGTGGGACAAATATAGATGTCATTAAACTATAGGTAGAAGATCTTTTGGTTTTATGGGACCGTTTATTTATGAAAAAATAAATAATCTTCACAGAATACTAAAAGTGACAAAAAATAAATGTAAAAAAATAGTTTCAAACTGGCTCCTTAAACTAAATTACAACATGACAGAAGACATTCTAAAAATTATCCAATAATATTTACACAAAAACTAGTACCGAAGATAATTTCATACAAATTAGAAACAAGTATGGAACCTGCTTGACTTGGATACACTTTGTATACACATCACACACTTAGATCAGACATTTCTATACCATTCACATATAATGCTCACACTCGCACGCATTGTTTTCTCGACTCTCGCTATCTGCCTCCCCTCCTCCACCCCCCCCCACACCCGTACCCCTCCCATACACACATACTGTATGTATGTGTGTATGGGAGGGGTACGTGTGTACACACTCCATACACACACACATACACCCCCCACTCACTAACACATGAGATGAAACACTAAGGCACTACACAACATAATATAAACATAACTCAGAGTAACTATTTTGTTGAATACCCACTTTCTTTGATAATAGTTATACTATCCAATTATCTTTTCTATTAGGAATAAAAATAAAATGTATATGTTAGTGTGTCATACTATGTTGGTTACCTATATTATAAGTTAATTCTGTACACGGTACGCAGAGCCTAGATCCCACAACACAGGGAATCCTAATGTGGGATCTAGGGCCCCAACTAATATTGTAACACTTTTTGAGTAAATAAACATTTTAATTTTTTTTTTTTTCATTGAAGCAAAAGCTCAGCTGGCTGCCAAAAATTGGGGATCCTCGCGAAGGTGAGACGGTACTTCACGCCAGAACGGTTGCTAAACTTGTATCAAGCGCAAGTTCGATCATGCATTGAGTACTGCTCTCATCTCTGGGACGGATCTGCCAAGTACCAGCTGGATGCATTTTAGTCGATTGAAAGACGGGCCAAGAGGCTCATCGGCAATGAAGTACTGGTCGAATCTAGGCTCCAGAATCTCGAACATCGGCGCCGAGTTGCCAGCCTGTCGGCTTTTTATCGTTACATTTCGGGGAGTGTGCGTTGGAATTGCATGAACTAATTCCTCCTAGTCCGTTCCATCATCGGACTACAAGACGTACGGCGATGCGTCATGGGTACATGGTGGACATCCCACCCATACGCACCAAACGTTTTGGGAATACTTTTATTATGTTTTATTTACATTAGTTAGTATTGTTTTATTAGTTCTATTTAATGTGTGTTTGTTTCTTTTTAAATTTTATTATTATAATTGGTTATAATAAACCTTTTTGATTAAATTAAAATAAATTATGTACCATTGTTTGGATGAACATAGTTCAAGAAAAAGATTAGATACGATAATACATCCCCGACGATTAATTAATTAATTATGTGAACTTTTCCAAAATACAATCAAAATCGTGATATTCGGCTTATTGTCCAATACGATTCGGAGTCTTGTGTGTTTCAGATAATTTTGTGAGGTCAATAGGGATTGCGTTGAAAACATAAAGATGAAGTTTTGGAGTAAAGGAACAGAATTATTAGATTGCAGCCTCCTTTGGTGACGGTCCGGGGTACGAGAGAAGAAAATTTTAGACTAGTAAGGTCTGTTCACAGAACATAATATGCGTCTGCTATACGGTAGTGAATTGACTAATTATTTTTATTTTTTATTATTAGGATCTTTTCGTAATTATTTAAAGGGGATCATTTTTCGTCGCAGGTAACAATGCGCTTCAAATTCCTTTGTTTGTGTGCCTGTTGAGCAGTGCAAGGCACGTTTCGACGCGTACTTTGCGCTGGCGATCATTGAGTTCGTGGGGCACCCATTTGTCAAGCTTTTTTAACTTGCCAATTTGACGCAAATGGACAAATATTATTTTGATGCTAACGTCGAAAATTTTTTTTTAAGAAAATGCTTTTCTTCTGTCGTATTCCGGCTCGAAGGACCATCCGGACATCACCAGACGTAGGTATTCTGAGTGTCACCTCTCGTAGAGGCTATTTCTCAAGCATCTCAAAATAGGTAATAATAGACAACCAAGTGCACTAAAAGTAGAAAGTTTAAAGTTCTGACACAGATGTTTAGTCTGTTTTCTTCAGTTCTTCTAATAGTTTCTCCTGTGATGCTGGTTTGCGAGCATAGACAACTAGCAAACGGTAGCGGATATGAACAGCTTTTTCATAATTCTTGTTGTATTTGGTCAGTATCGGCAACTCTTTTAATATGTCAAAAAAGTCTGCCATGAAGTCATCGTTCTTCTCTTTAGGGATTTTAAAAGGATTCACCGCTGTGAAGGCATCTGTAAAACAAAGAGATTTCATTAGTTTCCTATGTTGTAGCTATAGGCTATAGGCGTAATATATTACGTCAATAGGTTGTTCTGCTCTCAAGATGTGAATGATGATACCGGTTCCAATGTATTTTTGTATTAGATGTTGTTTCATATCAGGGATAATAAAACCATATGATTATGGTTTTCGGGTTGTAGTGTTCTATAGAGAAAACATAATGTTTTTGACTTGAACTATGATTTAGTTCGTTGATGATGATACAAGTATATTACTTCTCTATATATGTTATAAGTATATTACGTCTATAGGTTGTACTGCTCTCAAGATGAAGATGATGCCGTTCCAATGTATGAAATGAAAATGAATGAATGAATGTATGATGTGTGTAGAAATGTGAGGGTAGAGGAAGAATTTTTTTGCCCCAACGGAGCCATTACACCGAGACACCAGTCTACCCGGGACCACGGTCGTTGCAACATGGCCGAAACGTCGGCTGAAATAGGTAAATAAATAATCGAAATCATTGCGTTAAATTACCGTGATATATTGTTTTTCAACATTTATCGAGTTTTAAGCTTGGCGTAACGATACTCCACGTTTATGAATAAAGGGGCTCCACGTTTAAGTTTTACAATGTATTTAAATTTTCTTCTTTATTGTCGATTAACTCAAACTATAGTCTCAACCATTCAGATTTTATCCGACCGGTATGTAACTTTGTCATTCGCTACGTTCAAATCCTGGTGCAGGTGGTCGGGCATGAAGGGCAGATAATTAGGTGGGCCATATCTTGCGAAGGATCCCCAGACTATCACTGTGTTTTGGATGGGTCTATAACACTCCATTTGCCAGGTTGTTTTTACAGCGGCCAACCTGGGCCCGCAATCGGTTTAGGGATTTCCAGGATGGCCACTGCAGTTCATGTCCAGATGTTCTGCTGGAGTGATTAAGTATGGAGGAGTATATTGCCATAATTCACATCTCTCGCCAGTTGCGCTGGCTTTTGAGAAGGTCGTATGTTTCATCAAGCTCTTACGACTCTTTAGGCTTTGGAGTTTTACTTGTTTATATATTTATTTACGTGAAACATGGTGTAAAAAGGTCTTAAAGTACAGAAATAGAGAGAATCTCAGTGTAAATTATTTCACCACCACTGCTCTCAAAGCGGTGAAGGCGTTTTTTTTTTTTTTTTTTCGCAACACAACAAAAAATTCGAATACATGACATCCACCAACCAAAACTGGGCCCGCGTGTTGGATTAGTGGGAACATTAAAAAGGCTGATGATGATGATGATGATCAGCAAACAATGTGCACTTATGTTTCGTTATTTTAATGATGTCATTTATATATATCAAGAATACGATCGGCCCCAGAATGCTTCCCTGTGGAACACCAAAACTATTACATCTAATTTCGATGAGAGTAGAGTTACTTCTTTATATTCGTTAATGTTTGTTATGGTAACGCATTGTTGCGTGTTATCAAGGTATGATTTTATCCGACTAATCCCGATTGCTTCTGACTTTTGCAGTAGTAGATCGTGTGAAACTAGGTCGAAGGCTTTCGACAAATCAAAGAGTAATCCTCTGGTTAGATTGTTGTCATTGATGTAAGTTAGTATAACATTTATGAGGCCATAGATTGCTAATGTGGTAGACTTCCCCTTTTGAAAGACATGCTGTTTTTTTTTATAATATTGAACTTTGTACAGTAATTTGCAATTCTTTTGTCCATACATTTTTAGTATATTTTAGATAAGATGGGTATTAGGGTGATAGGGCAGTAATTTTTCATTGCATTTGATGCTCACGTAGGAGCGCCGACTGTCCCATTCCTGTTTTTCCTTCTTGATGCGGTTGGCTTCTTTGCAACGAACTTCTGGTAGAGCTTTATCGCCAGTGGGTACAACATCACAAGAAGGGTTGGTTTCGAACACCCATTTATGATGCGCCAGGTATCATTTCACGCTATGTCCATATTTAGATCAATGACGACGATACAAATAAATACTATCTTTATACCTATATATTTTCATTGAGATGAAAATATATAGGTATAAAGATAGCATTTTACTCACTTCGCAAGACACGTAAATCTAAAATTTCATGTATCCAATTTACAAACTGTATAAATTTCATACAACTTTTCAACCCCTTTCTTACCCCTTTAGGGGTGGAATTTCCAAAAGCCAAAAAATACTTAAATATGTTTTAACAACCAACAGCGTAAATCTAATATTTCACGTGTCCAATTAACAAACTATATAAATTTCATACTTCAACTTTTTACCCCTTACGGTTGGAATTTCCAAAAACAAATGAATACATGAATTCTTTTTATCAACCAAGAGTGTAAATCTAAAATGGCATGTGTCCTAATTGCAAATTTTAAAAATTTCATACAAATTTTCAACCCTTTTTTACACCTTTGGAGGTGGAATTTCCAAAAACCAATAAAATATATATTTTTTTTATCAATTAATAGTGTAAATAAAAAAAAAAAGTGTCAAATTTACGTACTCTAGAAATTTCAAACTTTCAACCCCCCTTTTATCCCCTTAGGGATGAAATTTCAAAAAATCCTTTCTTAGTGTGCACTTACGTCATTTGAGGAACCTCCTTTTTTTGTTTACTGGAGGAAACCTTCAAAAGGCGCCTGGACTTTTGGGGAAAAGACCAGAGAGTGTGGACTTTCTACTTCACTAAAACGACCCCGGTGATCAACATTACTCGTAGCACCTGAAAGTGGCCCCGTCATCTCGTAAAGGACCAACCTGGAACCGGCTGTGTAACGCCTGTTAAGGCACATCTCTGGGGAGGCTGATCACTGTGCAGCAGTCTTTCCCGAAGTCACTTAGTGGGCGGACAAAGTCCCCAATCTGACCACCCGCGACCCCTGAGTCCCGGTTGCTTATTACGCAGGCAGGGTTTCAGTGATTTAAGCATCGAGGTGGTTGCCTCCCCGACGCCACCTTCTTCGAGCGGGATCGGCCCTCTCACGATCTCGTTCGGCGGCCTCCTTGCCGTCACAGTCTCACAAATGGAGCCCATTTCCCTCAAATTTTCTGTCTTTGCCAGCATGGGGAGGAACCTGCCTGCCAAATTTCATCTTTATAATAGTTTATAATTTATCTTTATTTCGGACGAAAGTCCATACATAGGGTTGTTAGTAGTAAACACAAAAATAAAATATAACAAGATGTTATTAATTTGTCAGTAAACAAAAAAAGTTACACAGTAATAATAAATACCGAAGTCTATTTCCTATTTTTGTTCATCTTCGAAGCAGTTCTTTATAAGTACGCCAAGCGATTTTCGAAATTTTTCTTGATGAGTGAGTGAGTGACCTTTTGCTTTTATATATATAGACTAGCATGTCACCCGCGACTTCGTTCGCGTGATCCGTATTGTATACTATAGATGACTTTTTAGTTTCACCCCCTTAAAGGATGAATTTTCAAAAATCCCGTTTTGGTGCTCCCCCTTACAGCATAAAAAGAAGCCCTGTACAATAAAATTCTTCAAAAATCTTAAACACAAATGTTCACCTCTTTTAGGGGTAGAATTTTCAAAAACCAATAAATACATGAATTATTTTTATGAATCAAGAGTAATAAATCTAAAAGTTCCAACTGTAGAAATTTTGTAGAAAACTTTCAACCCCCTTTTACTCCCTTAGGGTTAGAATTACCGAAATAAAAAAGAAATCATTGCTTTTAACTTACTAAGAGCGAAAACAAACAATTTCTGATGTTTTACCTTCCAAACCGAAGAAATTTAACAAAAAGTTTCATCCCCACTTAGGGATAAAAAATTTAAAAACCCATAAATACACGAATCCTTTTAATCAACCAACAGCGTAAATCTAAAATTTCACGTGTCCAACTTACAATCTGTAAAATTTCATACAAACTTTCAATTCTCTTACGGGTGGAATTTCCAAAAACCAATAAATACATGAATTCTTTTTATCAAACGAGAGCGTAAATCTAAAGTTTCACGTGTCCAACTTACAAACTGTAGAAACTTCATACAAACTTTCAACCCCCTTTTTACCCCCTTAGAAGTAGAATTTTCAAAAATCCGTTCTTAGCGCGCACTTACGTCACTTGAGGAACCTCCCTGCCAAATTTCATCTTTATACGATAAGCGGTTTTCGATATTTCGTGATGTGTGAGTGACCTTTGGCTTTTATATATGTCGTAGGATGATTTGATAATTCGAATCTTCGCGAAAATCCTAGGGGTTTTGCGAAAACGCGGATAATTAGACATAGGCGAAAAATTATCCAAGTACGATTAGTACTTTGGCAACATAGTCGACGGAGCCCCGCTGCGCGGGGCTCCTATTTCCGTCCGCAGGGTCTAAAGTAACCTAGGATTTTCGCGAAGATTCGAAGTATCAAATTACCCTACGACATATACATAGATTAGGTATGATAGGTATGTACTTATGTAAGTATTGTAAAACACTTTTATAAAGAGTGATTTTGGAGTTTCTTGTCCGTTCTTCTCCATAACAAACTACTTTTCCGAATAGTTGTCATCGAATGGTAGAATCAATTGCAAATTACTTGTAAATTGTAATTGTTGACATTCAAAAGTGCAGTTTTAATGGCCTAGTTGAAATAAATATATTTGAATTTTACTTCGAATTACAAAAAAATAACTGTCACATTCAAAGCTCATAATAAACAAAAATAAGATGCTGCTGCTACGAATGTTTGAGGCGCGACCGAGGTACGTATAAATGTGCAAGCACCGCGCTCCCGGCACGACAGTCTGCCAAACCTGCGCTCCTAAACAACGCGTGCGCACCCGAAAACATCAAACAAAAATCATAACCACAAAAATCTTATCCTCTGACAACCCTTACGACCATGAATAATCCCACCCTATATGAAAAATACAACAGCATGCAGAAAAGAGATGCACTGATCTACTTAGAAGAATACGCGTCAAAAATTAAGTGGAAGAAAAGCAACAACAATATATTAGACATAGGCTGCGGAGATGGCAGCTTTACTAACATGCTGAAGATGTACATCCCTACCGACTTCAAGCTGCTCGGCTGCGACATCAGCGAGAAGATGGTGAACTTCGCCAATGATCATTATTGCAATGAGAACATTTCCTTCACGGTCCTCGACATAGCGGGTGATCTGCCTGAAGGGATGAAGGGAACATTCGATTACGTGTTTTCCTTCTACACTCTACACTGGATCATAGATCAACAGTGAGTATTTTGCTATAATTTTCTTAGTAGTAAATATTTGCATAAAACCATTCAGATACCCGGATTAGATTCTTCAATTTTATAAAAAAAAAAAACTGATATTTGTGAGGGCAATGACATCATTGTTTTGATTTGGAATTTCTTTTTTGTTCTACTCTTCGATGTTTTTAGATCATTACTCCTTGACCCTGAATTATTTATTTAATTACATATTATTCCTCAGTATGAATTGTTTTATCGTTATGAGTGTTATGATGCAAGTAGATACCTATATTTTAAACTGTGACTAAAGTGCGTTCAAGCAAATGATACTCTTTAAGTACAAACACACACAGTAGGTACTGAGTTCCGTTTAAAATAAATAATCCAGTAGTTTACCCTACATAGTTGTAGTGTTCTTAAGAGCGATTGCCAGGTTCTCGGTAATGACTAGCGTCGAGGTGGCCCAGTGGCTAAGATCTCGCCTCTTGACCTTGAGGTCGTGGTTTCCAATCCAGGCAAGTATTTATCTTTAAGTGGTATATTTTTTTTCAGAAAGTCATATCTTGTTTTTTCGGTTAGCAGCTCGGGTCTATTCACTTCAGTAAGAGTTCACTCTTACTGAAGTGAATAAACCCGAGCTGCTGAACATTGCACTTAATTGAACCCATTCATTAAATTACATTTAAAAATATCTTCATCACTATTTTCGAACTTCTTGTTTATATGTTTAGGCGTAATTAACTTTGATATTCTTCGTTGTAGCTTATAGATATCTGTCAAGTATGTATGAAAAGTTCTCCCATAGCTGCTGAGTCCGTAGTTGATAACCGAGTCTGCTAGGGCCATGTATAACATTCTTAGCGTTTTATAAGGCAATTTACATTTTAGTAGGTATGCAAAGTTTACCTAGGATAGAATTTAGTTTGTTGCATACGTAGTCTTTTTGTGGTCACCAACAGAATCGGCAAATCAACTATTAGGCCGATATACATGTGTTTATCAACTACTTCTAATAACGGGCAATTGCAAGTCTTTGGCGAGCTATGTAGGCAAGTGTGTTCGTGTGCTATACGAGTAACTGTAAGTAAAGTGGAGCATTTATTTTGTGATAAATCTATGTGAACAATTTTACTTTTAGATGCGTTTATTACCCGTCCTGCGTCATGAGCCCATTTAATCATTTGATCGAAGCTACTTTGTAGGGATTCCTGAGCAGTTTGGAAGTTTTAATTAGCGACCAAAATACATGTGTCATCTGCAAATTGGTATACAGAATCTGACCCTATAGCATTACTCATATCATTAACATACCTACAGTAAGTATTCTGTCGGACCTATAATTGAACCTTGGGCTGTCCTTACGTTGACGGAAGCTTAGCACTGTACTAATCTTTTATTTTGAACGTGTTGTATCTGTTTGTGTGATAGTTAAATAATAATTCCAATAGTGGCCCTTGTATCCCATTTTGTGACAACTTGTCAAACAATGCTTCGCTACGGAGCATATCGAACACTTTGCTGAAATCTATAAAAACTGTCAAGACATGTTTTTTTTTTCATTTTAGTGTATATTTACTTCATCGATAAATTCTCTCAACAATAGTGCTGTACTCTTATTTTTCTGAAATCCAAATTGTTTTTTGTTGATTATTCCGTTTATTGGCAAGAAGTTATTTATCTCATTACCAATATAACGTTCTAAGATCTTATCAATACAAGACAATATAGTGATAGGACAATAATTATTAACGTCATCACGTGAGCCCTTTTTGTGTATTGGACGTATCATCCCTATCTTCAACAGGTCGGGATACATACCAGTCTTTAAGCAGCAATTGATCAAATGTGTAATAACTGGGACTAAATTAGCTGAAGTACGTATCCCATCAAAACCCGGGCTTTTCCTATCGTTCATTTGTTTGATGATGAATTCCACCGTATCTTTTCGTTCAGGTTTCGCTCTTATCGACATATCAGGAATTATCTCGTACGTCGATTTGTTTATAAGAGGCACATCGCAAGAGTTGCTTATGTTGATAATTATTAGAATTAAATTCAGTCATAAAAGTGTTGGCCAATGTTAAGGATTCGTTCGAAAAGTTCTAAGTAAAATGTGTTCAATACATAGCATAATTTTGTCGGTTAAACTATTCACAATGCTCCAAATCTTTTTGCTATTTTGAAATTTTGAGAAACTTTCATGGTTATGTATGTATGTTTATTTTTATTAATGTATTTATTTGTTTTATTTCTATATTTATTGTATAACAATGTTTTTTGTGGGTTATTTTCATCTTTGAGCCATATATTAAATAATGAGTCACGCTCCCTGCACATCTTTTTAAGTTTTTCACTGGCCCAAGGACATGTGCTACGTTTACTGAAACTACTTTTACTAATTGTGTATTTACATTTTTCGATGTTATTTAGTTCACGGTGCACTCGGCGATTATCCATCCTTGTTATTTATTGACTACAAGAGTGTGAGTCATTCTTGTTTAGCACGCTCATTATCGCTTAACCGGTTATGTAGTGGTCGGCCGGTGAAGTGTTAACAACAGATGTATAAATGTTATACTGGCATTGCGAATAAATTCATGATCTATACATGACTTAGAAACTCTGGACCGTATTTTTCTAAGCGTGTATAGGAGTTAACGGCATTAATAAATCCCAGAGTGTAAAGCGAGTTCAAATATTATTTTGGCACGAGGTTCCAAACTTTCAGATCTATATTCATATCTCCCATTTATACATAATCCTGTATTGTAGAACATTTTGCTATTAAGGACGACAATCCCTTTATAAATCGAGGTATGGATGTGTCGGGTGGTCTGTACTCGGCACATAATCCGTATTTAAGGCTATTTATACTTCCTCGCCGGTTACACATTCAAACTCCTGTGTACATAAGTTACCATATCTCATAAAAGATGAAAGATGATGGCTTATGAATATACAATAGTAGTCCTCTTTATTAGTTCTTAATTCTGAATACAAGTTAAACAGGATTAGGTCAGGGATTTCAAATATTTGTGCTAATTCATTTTTAATGTTTACTTCATTCAATAAAAGAATGTGAATTGTAATTTTACTATTTAACAAAATTTACTCAATTTGTGCAAAGTTTTTCTTGATAGATCGTATGTTACCGCCATATACATTGCTAATATCCAAATCTACCTACTTCAAGTCTTTTCAACTTTTATTTATACCAGAATGTGGCGGTAGTTGCATCAGCATTATATTTACCATCAGTGACCTTCCTTCCTATTCATACCTGCACCGTCTACCGTAGGTCAGAGCGAGATAGCCATACAAGGCTAGAAAAAGATTGACCGTAACGGAAGCCATATTGAAAGGGAGGCAAGTTCGTTCTAATCCGCTGCCGCGAAAGTATCTCTCTAGAGCTTTTACCGCTAATATATCTGGATTTCGTGATAAAACCAGATTTTCGGGTCTATATATGAAACTAGGCCTAACTACTTATCCAGTTACATTGATTTAATGTGTTGTGTAAGAAATAGGAATTGCCTATATGCAATCCAACATAAATTAATATTTATGGTGGATTGCATATAAGAAATTCCATAAACCCTACAGCATTACTCATACATTCACAATCTTCATTACCACAATTGGATCTGAATTCGTTTAGATTCAACTAGTTAATTACTACATACGTACATTCGTGTCATTTAATTCCCCTAATTAAAATCATAAATTAGTTTATAACATATTTATGGTAAATAAGTACATTTCAGTTGTCTCTAACAATCAGTCATAGCTCAACTTTATTCAATTCGGCCCGCATTTTAGGCTCCAAATTACCGTTTTTTAATATTTCTCAGAAAGGCTCACTAAAATTGGATTCCACATGAGCATAAATGCTCATGTGGAATCCAATTTTAGTGAGGGGGACATAAGGGGGGCGGACAGACTACTGTTCATCAGTGATGTGGTGGCGCCTTACTCTCCGGAGACTACGCAGCCCTAGAGAGCCCTAAATAAAAATCTTAGAAAAAAGTTCCCTGCACCCTATTTTAGAAGAACGTTTTTGATCTTTCATCGAAGACAAAATAAAACACTTTAATGATATTTCGGATAGACTCTCCAAAATTAATTTACATTCGGTATTCACCCTTATCATATGTGACTGTTTTGGTCCAAATTTGATGTATTTTCTCCGTTCTTCTCCTCTTTGGAAGAAACTACAAGTTTTGGCCATATAGGCCATCAGACCATACAGCACAACTGCTAAAATGTCGTGTCAAAAAAACCTGCACATTTCATCATTGGTTTATCTACAAGCGGGACTATAGTGATGAAAATATTGGAAAGTTTAGGAAATTCCTGCAAAATTTGTCATTTCATGATGCCTATAAATGCTCAGATCCAAATAAAACATTTAATGAGTTTCACGATCTATTTAAATTGTTCTACGACCTATGTTTCCCAATTAACAAAATAAAAATTTCGGTATTTAAAAAACCAAAGTGGATCACAACGGGACTGAAAAAATCTTCAAAACGTAAAAGAGAAATGCTGTGCAAATATAGAAAGTCACCGAACCTAGATTGGCATTTGAAAAAGAAATAAACGACAACTTAAATGATATAATAACTTGGCTAACTGAAAACAACGTAAAAATAAATCGTGGAAAAAAAAAATACATTTCATTTGAACAACAAACAAACAATAAAATACCGGATATTCGTTACGGTGACAAAACACTAAATGAAGCAGAACATACCAAATTTTTAGGAATTTGGATAGATAAAACTATGAGCTGGAAAACACATGTTGAAATTACATGCAAAAAGCTTAGCCAGTATTTCTATGCTCTCCATAATCTAAGAAAAGTGTCAAATTGTGCAACATTATTGATGGCGTATCACGGGTATGTTGCATCTACTTTACGCTACGGACTTTATATAAGGGCAATGTGTGGCATACAACGCACAGAAAGCTGTAAGCCACATTTTCAAGAGTTCCAATTATTAACATTCCCGTGTCTTTATACAGGGTGGCCAAAAAGTCGTGGATCAAACGAAACAGGGAGACAAAGGAGGTAATTTCCAACAAAAAATCTTTCTCCAGCATGGCCATAACTTCATTGCACGAAAAGATATGAATAATTTTTGTTTTTTCCATGAAACTACCGTGATTTTTTACAATTTAATCAGTAGAAAATTAAATTGATTAAAAACAATAAAACAAAAGGTGTTGTATTATGACTCGATTATGTATCAATACTACAAAAATTGTATTGCAGCTCTTGGTATCAAACTTAACGAGCAATGAATTTTTTCCGTAAATTTTGAAGCGTTACAAAAAATTACTTCTCACTTTAAGACCACCATTTGAAAAAAAAATGTATTACGGAAATGTGACCCTGTATTAAAAAAGCTTGCTGGTTTAATGCTGATTCGAATGAGGTACAACACTTTACTCTTTGATCTTTAGTTTTGGTTTTACGGTCGTTTTTTCATATCAAGGTGCAAATTTAATAAAATAGTAAATTTAAAGGAAAGTTTAGATTTTTTATAAAAACAACGATTATGCCTTAAATATGCTAATAAAATATGCATAAGAAGTCATAAAAAAAAAACAGTATTTAGTAAAAACATTTTGGGCATGGCACCCAAAATATACAATAAGTTGCCAAAAAGTATCACAGACCTACACAAAATGTACCAATTCAAATTATGTTTTCAAATGTTATTATTCAATTAATGATTATTTAAATGAAAAATGATTGATTTTATCTGAAATGTCACCACAAATTATTGAAGTTTGATTTGACTTGTGTATAATAATTTGTCATTTTTTAATTCGTTTTCTTTTTTTTAAGTTGTCATTTTTTAATTGTATCTTAATTTGACATTTTTTTAATTGGACATTTCTTTTTTTATAATGTAACCCCATTTAAAATTTATTATGTTTGTCTGTTTGATAAAAATTTGTCTCTTTAATTTTTAATATCTAATATAATAGGTCGGGGAAAAAGTTTATTCGCATTTTTTATGAAAATTAAAAACATTTTTTAATACAGTTTATTTACATTTAACTAAAGTATGTAGGTATCATTTTGTTCGATAACTTTTTGCCATCTTGTAGGTAGGGACATGACCCCATTGCTATAGAAATTTTTGGGACTTCTGATATAAATACCGCGACGAGTGGTTATGGCAGTCCTCTCGTGATGTTAACCTGACACTTCCTAAAGAATTCTGAAGAGACCGAAACAGGTGGAAATCTGGAGGTGCAAGGTCAGGACTATACAGCGGATGCATTAACACCTCCCAGCCAAACACTCTTAATTTTTGCTGATTGGCTAAAGATGTGTGAGGTCTAGCGTTATCATGATGAAAAACCTCTTCTGTTGATTAATTCCGGCCGTTTTCTCTCAACTTCTTGCTTTAATCTCATCAGTTGTTCGCAGTAGAGTTCACAATCAATGGTCCTGCCTGGTGGTAACAGCTCATAATGAATAATGCCCTTCCAATCCCACCACACACACAGCATCACCTTGTTGCGAGTTAACCCGGGTTTCGCCACAGTCTATGAAGCCTGACCGGCCTTTGACCTCGACCTTTTTGGCACGTTCTTGTCGTACGTAATCCACTTTTCATCACCAGTTATCAGCTTCTTCAAAACTGGTTCGCTTTCATAACGTCGTAATAAAGAATCACAAATGAGTACACGGTTCATTAGGTTTCTTTCAGTGAGCTCGTAAATTATTTGATTTGATTTGGACAAAATTGACAAAATTATTCGCAACACATTAACATCCATTCTTCATGTGGCCTTGGATGATAGAGCGTGGCTGCAAGCCACTCTACCAATTCGTTTTGGTGGTCTCGGCGTCCGCAAAATTTCTAGTGTAAGCTTACCTGCGTTCCTGTCTTCCGTCCACAGCACTGAAAAGCTTACCAGAATTTTTTTAGCTCTCTCCCTGGTTGACTCGGAAGTACCGTGCTTGACCGACGCAGAGGGCGCCTGGAAAGTGGCTTGCCCGGATACGGATCGGCCCGAGAACCCATTTTCCCAGAGACATTGCAGCCAGCCGCTCTGCAGTTTGGTACGTAGTAACCTTATTAATACGTCTACCAATACTGCTGAGCGTGCCCGCCTGCTGGTCGTAGGTGAATGGGATTCGGGCCTCTGGCTTCAGGCACTACCGTCGCCTAACATAGGTACAATGCTAGGTGACACAACCTTCCGACTCGCTACATGTCTGCGATTGAGCGCTCCTTGGGGCTCCACATCGCTGTCAATGCGGTGAAGCAATCGACTGCCTCGGACACCATGACCTTTCCTGTAGTAAGAGAGCAGGTTGGATTGCGCGGCACGCTAGCATTAATGATCTTATCCGTTGTGCTCTTGCCATCGGGTGCCAGCTGTCTTAGAACCCAATGGCTTGGCACGCGTCGATGGGAAGAGACCAGATGGTGTGCCCATAATGACATGGAAGTTGAGTAGGTCTTTCGTGTGGGTTGCAATTTGCGTCGAAACCATTGCACCATTCCCAACTGTAGGTACTGAAAACCTCAAATGGCGCAAATACAACAACTTAATGGGTAATTATGTGTTTGAGCCGTTTGCGGTTGATACACTAGGGCTATGGAGTCCGAGTGCATACCTATTATTTCGGGATATAGCCAAGCGGTTGGTCGACTCTTCACGAGACCAGAGGGCTGGTCTTTTTTTGGTCAAAGAATCAGCATTGCCATCCAACTTGGTAAAGCTGTCAGCCTTCTGGGCTCTTTTCCTGTTGACAGCGATGTGCACGAATTTTTTAACGCCCCGTAATTTTACATATTTTTATTCTTATTTAAGTTCTAATATTAATTTGTTAATAATGTACAAATGTAAATAAATAAGTTCTTATTCATATTTGTATTGCATTGTTGCACAAAGTACGTACACATTCCGTTATATTATCAGTTTTTTTACATTAGCTGCTTGTTACCGCGCGCATTATAATTATTGCATATAGATTGTTTACGCACTATCTAAGACAGACAGGTTTAGAATTCACTCGGTGCATGCCGATCTAATTACTTGAACAGGGTCGATACATACCTACATATTTTATCGTAATAAATCAAGATGCCTCGACGTGCAGTTGATGGTGTGGATAAGAAAGCAGATGAGATGGCCTCATCGCATTTAAGTTCAGAAATAATTCTCATTGAAGCAAAAGCTGCCCTTTTCGAATCAATTCAAATTGTATTCGAAAGGGCGAAAAGGGCACACATTGATAGCGAGATGGTGGATAGTTTTCTGGATTCAGTCGCGACTATTCATGAAACTCGATCTGAATT
Organism: Orthosia gracilis; assembly: GCA_947562075.1. Taxonomy (NCBI): domain Eukaryota; kingdom Metazoa; phylum Arthropoda; class Insecta; order Lepidoptera; family Noctuidae; genus Orthosia; species Orthosia gracilis. The sequence continues at coordinate 36,683,937 of OX387266.1, forward strand.
TAGGGATCTCGTCAACGAACACAATAGGCTGCTTTTAGAAATTAATCCATCCGCGAAGCCTAACTATCAATCATTGATTTCATTTGATGATCTTTTTTTTTCGTATCAACTGTGTGTTGAAGCAGGTTGAGCATGTGCCTTCGTGGATGAACACTGACGATGATCAGAAAGTCATTAGATCTAAACGGCCTACTTTAGCGCCAATTGAAATTGTGTCATTTGACGGTGACATTCGCAATTAGCCCTTATTCTATGAAAACTATAAGTCCACAATACACGAAATTCCACCGTCGACAGACGCTGAGAGACTGTACTATTTGATAGTAAAGCTTTCCACTAAAGCACAAGCGGTATTTTCAGGCATCGCTCCGTGTCCTGAATACTATCAAAAAATCGTAAAGTGTCTCGTGGATAGGTATCAAGATAAACGCATACGCTTCTACGTATCTATATCAGATGATCAATTTGAAATTACATAGTCTTGCTTCTGTATCTAATATGAAAACATTTATGGACCAGTATGTCACTGCCGCAAATGCAATAAAAATTCGTTTAAGGGGTTAAAGTATGAAATTGCCGATTTGTACTGAAAAATTGTAATTCGTTATTTTTTTAAATTTAGCATATTTATTTAATCAAAATAATTACCATTATTATCTATACATAGTTGCCATCTTAGGAAGGTCATTTATGCCTTTGCGATAGAACTCTGGTGATCTAGATTCGACAAACTGTGTGAAAGCATTTTGTACTGCCTCCTGAGAAGAAAACTTTTTACCACGTAGAAAATTGTCCAAATCACGAAAAAAATGGTAGTCCGTTGAACCAAGATCTGTCAAATACGGAGGGTGACGAGTGATTTCTAATTGCAGTTCCTGTAGAGTTAAAACGGTTTCTCGTGCTGTATGAGGTCTCGCGTTATCATAGAGCAATAATGGTGAAGATCGATTCATGAGTTGCGGCTGTTTCACTGCTAGTTTTGCTATCATTGTTTGGAATTCGGCACAATAGACATGTGCCGTTATTGCTTGACCAGATCGGAGAAGGCTATAGTGAACAACACCAAGCTGAGACCACCAAACAGTTACCATTACCTTTTTATTGGTAAACTTTGCTTTAGGACACTGTTGCGGCGTTTGACTTGGGGTCAGCCATTGCATTTTTCGCTTACGGTTATCGTAAAGAATTCACTTTTTATCACATGTCACAATTCGATCCAATATTCCTTCATTTCTGTATCAATTCAACAAGGCAACACAAGTTTCAACATGTGTTTCTTTCTGCAGATCAGTGAAATCATAAGGCACCCATTTTTCATATTTTTTTATTTTATTGATTTGACGCAAATTAGTCAATATTGTTGGTAAGATAATGTTAAACCATGCCGCTAATTCCTGAGTAGTTTGGCTCGGATCGGCTTCCACCATCTCTTTCAATTCATTGTTATTTACCTGTGTGGGCGGTCTTCCACGTAGTTCGTTCTTCAAATCAAATTTTTCATCACGAAAGCTTTTAAACAAAATCGCAGGATGCGTTCATTAGCAGTCTCCTCTCCAAAAGCAACATTGATATTGCGAGCTGTTTCTATCGCGTTAGTTCTGCGTCGGAACTCGTATTCAAAAATCACTCGAATTTTCGAAGTATCCATCTTTCTTATCTATAAATAAAAAAAAAAACAACTGAAAGTCGATAATCAAATGTTGCACATTTTTTAAAAGAAGGACTTCATAGGTACCTTGTGAAAAAAGTTTCACTCAAAAATCTCAAACCATGAAGATTCTATGTCAATTCTAAGTACCTATTACAATAAAACGGCAATTTCGTACTATATTATTTTATCATATAGCACTCAAAAAGTTGGACGGAGAAACGATACGTGCTTTCGAGTCACAATATCGTGAAGTTTCGTTGCCGACTTTTAGTCAGCTGACCGAATTCATTAGGAGTCAACATAGGATTTATCAAAACATAGTCTTTTTTTTTTTTTTGACGGAGGGCAACCTTCAAAAGGCGCCTGGACTTTTGGGGAAAAAGATCAGGGAGTGTGGGATTTTTACCTCACTAAAACCACCCAAGATCACCATCAGCACGTAGAAGAGGCCCCGTGACCTCTCAAAAGACCACCCAGAGTGCCAGACCTGCCCTATGTGCCCAGACCACCCCTATGTGCAACGCCTGTTAGGGCACATCCCTGGGGATCAAAACACAGCCTAGTGCAACTGGCGTTTCTACGAGTAGTTTTGTTAAATCTCGCAATCATGTACCAAACCCGCAGTGTTATGTAGCCATCGCGACTGCTAACAAAAAATGCCTATATGTCAATATTGTACATGATCACTTTTTCAAGTGTCAAAAATTCACTGAGATGCGAAGACCTTATACTTCTTACTACTAAACTGTGCAGAACACGGGACAAATTGATTGTAAAAACGATAGTGTAAGTATCCCGATATATATATATATATGCTACCTAACTACGCTACCTAAACCTACCTAATTTATTGTAAATAAAATGTTTGTATATTTTTTGGAATCTACATCATTTACCGTATGGTGTCGGGCGTAAAGAATTTCTCCATCCTATGTTTTCCCTTACTTTCATCTTACTTTTAGTATTACCAGGCCCAAACATTTAAAATTACTACTCTTTCTCGGCATTAATGAATTATTTTTTAAATACAACGAATTGATTATAGAAACTGTAGAAATATTTAAATACGTTTCAAAGTCTATGAATCGTTCGTTTTGGTATTTGGTTTGGTAAAGAAAAATATAACATTTTCTACCAAACCCAATGATTAGCTGAGCTGGCAAGACGTCAGACAAGGACACACTACCAGCGGAAACCCTCTCGCCAGGACCACTTTTGGTTAGCCACCGCTTATAAGGAAATAGCTAAACTAGGTGTATGATAATAGATTTCATTTTAGCTAAACTAGGTGTATGATAACAGATTTCATTTTAGCTAAACAAACATTTTTGTTACACAGCCTGGTAGTATGAAATACGTATAAGGTCTTTGCTGAGATGACACCGTCCGCACGCTTCAAATGCGTGAAGGATAAAGGTGCATGTATGAATTGTTTAAAAATTCAACATAAGCCTCGCGATTTTAATTCAACGCTCAAATGCCGCACTTGTCATCACAAACACTTTATTGCATTTCAATAGGGTTCCGAATCAAACCGCCTCACAGTCTCATAACAGTGGATCGGTGCCGGTGTCGAGATCCGGGTGCACTGAATAACGGTGTGGATGGTCGCTGTCCACAATTTGCGCTATAGCAAAAGAAGATTTAGGCCACCTCTTCAAGCGTTTTAGGAAACTCGACGAAATTTCCGCTCCAACCCCGAACAGTCGAGATGACATTGAATGTGAAATTCATTTCCGCACTACTACGAGTGATTCTAGTGGTAGGTACACCGTTGCGTTTCCATTTCGCGACGATGTTGATAAATTGGGAGATTCTTTCTCCGCAGCGCGTCGACGTGGTTTGTGCTTGGAAAAGAAGTTGGAGTCATCAAGCTATCTACGCACTGCTTATGACGATATCATTCGTGAATACATTGAGAAGAGTTATGTTACCGAAGTAAGAGAAGGATTATGTTATTGACAGTTATAGTATAATATCCACCGCCGCTTCCTACTTCGTACCACATCATTGTGTTCAGCGTCTGGATAAGACATCCACCACAACCATGCGGACCTTGGTTTTAGACGCTAGTTGGACTTGGTTTTAGACAAACCTGTGCTAGTTTTACTAGCACAGGTTTGTCCTTGAAAAATGTTCTTCATCCAGGCCCTAATTTACAGGGTGACTTGAATAACATTCTTTTGAATTTTCTTTTTTAATAACATGCTTTTAAATATGATCTAAGTAATTCAAGGGCTGTATGGCTAATTTCGTAGTGCTCGAGCTTCAACAATAGTGTCTCATGGTTAACGCAATCGAACGCCTTCGAGAGGTGGCAAAAGATTCCAGTGGCGTCCTGTGCTTCCTCCCAGGCGTTAAAGATGTTCTTTATCAGGGTCACACCGGCGTCAGTTGTGCAACGCCCTTTGGTAAAACCGAACTGTTGATCATAAAAGATGGAATGTTTGTTAAAATGATGCAACAATTGGTTGAGCATTAACTTTTCGAAGACCTTACTGAGAATCGGCAGAATTGACACTGGCCTATAATTATTGGTTTCTTTGCTATCCCCAGATTTAAACAGTGGAACTACTTTACTGTGTTTCATGAGGTCCGGAAAAACTCCTTGATTGACACTGGCGATAAATATGAAAGCTAAATAGGGTGCAATAGTTTCAATGATTGGTTTACACACTTTTACAGATAGGTACATACTATAATTGTAGGGATTCTACTCACTGCTAGCTGGGAATAGCATTGACGAACGACAATAAACTGTCGAAGTCATTAAATGGCGGTGATTTTTAACACCGCGTTGCAGGATCAAGACATCAATAAACAGCGACTACTAGTAGATATACTGCGAACCACTTACAATGCAATCAGTGAAATTGACTAAGTGAGATAAGATAAGATATATTTATTTGCTAAAACACGTGTATACATGCAAAAATACATATAATGCATGCAGGATAACATTGAAAAAACAAAAAGTTCTGACATGTTTGCCACCTAATATGGCATGCAAATATTTTAAAAGTTAATACCATAAACAGTTTGAAAATGAAATCACAGAATGAATTTAAACACAATAATTAAAAATGTCAACAATAAAAAAAATGTAAATAAATAATATAATGTCAAAATATCAATCAAATGTCAAATAAAAATGTATGTCAATTCTTTGTAAAATATCAATCAAATGTTTATGTCTTGAGCAATTACAAAAATAAATTTAAACACAATGATTACTAAATGTTAATTCAAAATAATACAAAAACTGTGTAAAATATCAAATAAATATGAATGTCAAATCTATGTAAAAGATCAAATAAATGAAAATGTTAATACCCATGTCAAATCTATGTAACATTCATCAAAAGTCAAAATAAAAAAAAATCTATGTTAAAATAAATGATTCTGCCAGAAATTCGCTAACAGTATAGTAAGCCTTTTTACTTAGAAACGTTTTTAAATGTTTCTTTAATTGAACGTTATTAAGCTCCCTCCAACTTTTGGGTAACTTATTATAAATAGTAGGAGCTATGCAGAAAACATTTTTGCGCATAAGTGCCGTCCTACTTCTATGTAGACAGACCTGACTTGGATCACGTCTATTTCTAGGAAATTTATACGACATTTGCGGAAATAAGTTACTATTAAGTCTAACAAACATTTCTGTTTCCAGAATATAAAGGGATGCCAATGTTAATATTTCTTATCGTATGAAGTAGGGCTTATAACTATCGGTGGTTTTTAAATTAAATATGGCTCTGAGGCATCTCTTTTGCGCTTTAAATGCAGATGAGCTTTATTAGTTGAATTACCCCAAAAGATAACCCCATATATGAGAATTGAATCTGTTAGCCCGTGGTACGCGGATAATCGCGTATCTATATTAACCGTCCGTGAAAGAACGTACAAGGCGTACTCACTACTGCTAATTCTTTTAGTCAGGGCCTCTATGTGCGCCTTCCAGTTTAAATTCCTATCTATAGTCAATCCTAGAAAGTTAGTTGTATTTACTGCGTCAATTGTTATATTATTGTAAGTTATGTCAAGATTGGGAAAAGTCAACGCGCGCTGGCTAAAATGCATAATCATAGTCTTATTTAAATTAATTTTTAAATTATTATTATCTAACCATTCTATAGTTTTTTTCAGTGTATTGTTTGTGTCCTCTTTATATAAATCTCTTTGATCACAGGGAATTGTTATCGTACTGACATCCGCAAATAGTGTCATCGGATGTTTGATTGCCATAGGGAAGTCATTTATGTAGAGTGTAAAAAGTGGAGGTCCTAGTATATTTCCTTGTGGAACTCCGTAGACAATATTACGTTCCTCTGATTGAAACATTTCTTCTCTTTTCGTGCCTATATTTATTTTGCTTATTTCTGTTACTTGTTTTCTATCGTTTAGGTAAGATTTTAAAAGTTCAAGGACATTTCCTCTTAAACCATAAGCATTAAGGTTTTTCAGTAAAATATCATGTTGCACGTAGTCAAACGCTTGGGTCATGTCGCAAAATATCGCACACACTGATGTATTTGTATCCATCTTTGACTTTACAGTATATAAAAAGTCTTAAATTGCCATGTGAATTGTTTAATTTTTCTAAATCCTTTTTGTTCTTTACAAAGAATATTATTTTTGTCCAAATATAAATTTAGTTCTTTATAAATATAGTTTTCAATTATTTTTGAAAATATTGGTATTAATGAAATCAGCTATTCTATTACTTCTCTATTTAGTTTTTTGAATAATGGCTTTATTATAGACTTTTTAAGGGCATCTGGAAAAGTACCTTCGACAATACACAAATTTATGATAGAACATAAAGGACAAGAACTTTATCGGCGACTGCTTTGATTATTTTTGTACAGATGCCATCGTACCCGACACTGTTTGTATTTTTTAAGGCTAACGTGATTCTCAATACGTCGTTTGGCAAACATGGAGCCATAAACATAGAGTCACTCCTATTTACAATATGCCTAGTGACTCTGTCTCCCGAATTTAGGATAGGCTGAATTTTATCAATAAAATAATTATCAAAAAGGTTAGAGATACATTTTGGATCGTAGATAATGTCATTATTATTTATTCTAAGTTTATCAATGTTATCAGTCTGTATTTTGTGATTGTTTTGAGCTCGTCGAGTTAAATTAATGATCCTTTTAAATCATTTCGTATAATTTTTAAATAGCTTTTTATTATTTGTAGTAGGTTTTTTTTCGGAACTGCCATAGATAGCAATTGCCGTTTTCTCTCGCTGCATTTTTTTATACCTCGTGATATCCATTTCTGTTTTTTATGTACATTTACCGAAACTACATTTTCAGGAAAGCATTGTTTATACAGTATTGTGAAGATATCTAAAAACTCGTTGAAAGCTACATTTGGGTCCTTTGCTTGATATACTTCAGACAAAGTCAGACTCCGCAGATAGGCCTAAATTTATTAATCACTATTCTAGTCACGTCTTTTACTACTCCATTGATTAATTCCTGAGTCCTCTACTATTGACGTTCCTCAAAGGAATCATAATGAATAACAGTTTACAGCTTTATAGGCAGATGGCGCTAGTTGTAAGATATATTATACATGAATATTAAGGTTTATAGTAATTAGAGGTGTTACATAATTAATTTAAAAAAAAACAGGTGCTTAAAGGTGGTCTTTCAAAATAAAGGAGATTCACTTATATACGTAATATTATTTATTATGTCCTTTATTTTATTTCATTCTTATATGTTAAATTTTTTAATATTTTTATTAACACAAAAAAAAAAACAAATTCAAAAAAGAAAACATTTTAAAATATTAAAAAAAAATTGCGCACCGGTATCGGGAACAAATAAAACAGAACAGTATTATTCTTATGGAATTAATTAATATTGTGAACCAATTTAGATTAACAAATATTTATTTACTAAAAAAAACTGATATAGTTTTGAATATTTTAAAAGAGAACCAACATGTTACTTACGTTTGTAACAAACAGAATAACAATTTACATCTCTTGAAATTTTCAAAACTGTTTAAAAAAAACAATTAACTATAAAAAAATTAACTGTAGCAAACCTATAACTATAACGGAGAGGGTAACCTTTATTTTCTACAACTTCTAATCTTGATCTCATTCCATTTAACACTCTATTTTATTTAAAAAAAAAAAAACAAATTTCAACGGTTGCTAATCTTATCCTGGCTTGAAAATGAGCTTCGGGTAGTTATTTTTTTGGCAGGTTTATAATTTTAGATCCCAGTTGCATGTAAATGTCTTCAGACAGTGGTATGCGAAATGCCTTGTCTTATAGCACCAGATCGGGTGGAAGTAAAAGAATTCGTGGTTTGGCTGTTCACAATTATCCCGATGACGGCTGGATTAATTTGTATAATCAATCGGACGTGGCCCTTGGCTGTTACACTTCACTACACCAGTTTCTTGATACCGTCGCACCCATAAACGAACTGTGTTTCTTATAAAGAAGAAAATTGAAAAGTTAGATTTATAATGGCAAAAAATTAAAATATAAATTGATTATAGTTTAGATTACACTTTTGTCGACATTTAATTTTCGAGCAATACACGTTACTCTTTAAACTTTGATTGAGTTCCAAAAGGACGATTATTTTCACTTTAAAAAGTTACGAGTACTCAATCGAGACACATGTTATTGTAATCATAAGTTGTTATTCGAACAACACAAGCAGACGAGTAATTATGCTATGATGTTATGTCATGTTTTACTTAACAAAATTATAAGCTTACCAAATTATTACTCAATCTTCTTCATAATCGTTTTTTTATAATATTTTATATACGCCACGGCCGACATGAATAATGTGATGGATGATTTATAAACATATCAGGATGGAATGGCAGAATGGCGCGGCGGTATAGCAGCTAGACTCATGATTTATAGGGTCCAGGTTCGAATCTTGCTTCGGCCTAGCGTTTTTATAAAATTTTAAAATTCTTTTGTGAGTTTTTAGAAATCTCTAAAAAGTATAATGTTTGATAAATACATTTGGAAGTTTAAAAATATCAATAGGTAGGATGCGAAGAATATTACCTAGCGGTCGCTCTCATGAGCGCCGTCAGTTCTTTTTTTTCTAGTTTGAATATCTTAGCAGTTTCATTGATATCACTGAGATGGCGCGCACGCGGCGCTCGTGAACATCGTAGTATATCCTCCTAAAGTGTGTGTAGGGTGAGTACTGGGATGTGGAGTGGAGTGTGTGATTGTAGGTTTAAAGTGTTAATCATTTATTTAAGAGAGATAGATGAGTAACGATTCCGTGTAGGAATAGTCCTGATGTAGTAGCCACTCAGTGACTTAACATTTAAGTGTGTGTCTGTTTAGGTCTTGTGTGCTGAGTTGTTTATGAATTTGATTGTATAATAATATGTGGGTGCATATTGTGAAATGTTAATGCTTCGCAAACGTGGTTTTATGCTTTGGTTGGGATCCTCTTTTTGTTAGTTTTGGTAGTGGGTGTTTTGTAATGTGTTCTGAGGATGGATTCAAGCACATAGAGTTGTCGAACTGTTAGTACCTTGCAGTCCAAGTATAACTCTGTAGGTGGATATCTGAATAGTTTCCTGGTCATCACTTTAAGTATCGCTCTCTATCCACGTTCAAGTCTCAGAAAGTTGCTCTTTGTAGCACCGCCCCGCACGGAAATGCAATAGCCTAGGATCGATTGACAAAATGCAAGATAAGTCATTTTCAGCGTACCACGGTAAGCAGACTCTCTCAATGACTTAAAAATATGGATAAGTCGCATGGTTCTAGTGACTATTAGCAATGTACTAGTGATAATTATCAAAAAGGGTTTAATGGTAACCCCCGTTGTGGATATACACGCAGAAGAGATGACCCCCAAACAGAGAACAGAAAAACAGAGGACGATAATCAGTTTTTTCGTTCCTAAATCGTATAATATTTTAACGTTCAATAAAAAACGTTAGGTACGTTGGTTTTAACATTAAAAATACCAGGAATTCATGGTCATTTGACACCGGCGCGTCCATTTTCGTTGTTTCTAAGAAGGTGTTATTGGAATTCACGCCTTTGTGTGAGGATATAATTATAATAAATGGTTTCGTTGGCAAAACCTATTCGCAAGGATATGTTAATCTTACATTGCGTAGTCAAGATGATACTTTTAATCATAAATTTTATTTGTTCAATAATTTACCGTTGAAGTCGGATGAAATTCTCGATTAGATTTTTTATCGAAATTTAATTCACATATTAACTTAGAAAATGATACATTAATTTTACAAAACGAATGCGAAAATATTATACCACTGTATGCGTCACCTACTACTTCACATAGTTACTTGACTATTCGCTAATTGCAAGAAGTGAGTTCATTCATTACATACCACTAATGAATTATATAACTGCACAGCACATGTGTGAGTACTATGTTCCGACTGTAAATCTACCATTCACTATACCTATGTGTCGTTCGTTGACTTCTGTGTGCCCTGGCGTCAAGTGTGTCATGCTCTCTCTATTTCTCTCTGATGGTGGCACATGTGTTGGATCATTCGGTTCCCTACATGATGGTTGAGCTGAGTGGTGCCGATCCATGCGTCATGTTCGTGAACGGGCGCCATCAGTTGGGATTGGTCATAACTTAGCTACCTGCCTGTTATTGCATTTTTATGTTGTAATTGTTTGTTACTCTAGACGCTTTTACGTGCACGTCTTTTTGCATCGTTCTCACATATATGTATTTTTTTCAACAAGAATGAAGTAACCATAAACTTGTAATTGAAACTGATGGAAAAGAGTGTCCGTGGACTTTCTTGCAAATTCTTCTCCATTGAGATCTACTGACACTTGTGAATTTGCAACTAGACATTTTTTTTTATTGTTTGACAATTCTTAAGTACCTCTAAGGTTTATTATTTATTTACAGTCTCAGCCTATTTTTATATATTATTGTGCTGTGATTTTGTTATGCCAGAGGTGTCAATTAATTATTAATAAAAATAAAAATATGCTAAATGTCTTATTAATAATTCTGGTTACAAACAACTGGTCAAAACAAGGAAGGATGGTGTGTCAATAGATCACGCTTCAAACCGATAACAGTATTGTAACGTTGCCCCAGGCGCACACTTTGCTCGGTTATAAATACCAGTCCAAGTGCTGGGGCGATCAGTCATAGGCACACTTCACATCGTAATTACCACAAAACATTCCCAAGTACTCACGGCGAGCGTAGCAGGTATCTGGCTCGCTATTGGTGCAACACATGAGCGGCGTAACTCTTTACAATGCTGCTCCCACATACATTTACAGCGCCACTGTCTGTGCAATGACCGGCTAGTTCTGGGAGTTGGGCAGACGGGTGCCACTTATATTCACTGTTTTCTGTGAATAAAATAAGCTTTTTAGAGGGGGAAAGTAAATTTTTCGGGTTTTATTCATTCAGATATTAATGTTCTAATTTGTGTTTTTTAGGAACTTATGCATGAAAAATCACAAAAATAAGAAAGCAAATAGAAAGATCATATCTTTATTTCGCCTTTTAACACCATTTCAGCGAGCGAAATGGCGTATGTATATTGTTTACTAGCTGACCCGGCGAACTTCGTTCCGCCTAACAAATTTCTAAAATAAAAGATTTTTTTCTAATATAAACGTAGCCTAAGTTACTCCTTATTACATCAGCTACCTGCCAATAAAAGTCCCGTCAAAATCGGTCCAGCCATTTCAGAGATTAGCGGGAACAAACAGACAGACAGACAAAAATTGAAAAAAATGTTATTTTGGTGTATGTACCGTATATATATTCATATACATGTAGTAAAAAACGGTTATTTCAATATTACAAACAGACACTCCAATTTTATTTATATGTATAGATGAACATATTTTGAGTGAATCACCGTTTGGAAAGGTATTTTGCACATGTCGCATCAGGGCTGGCCGATAGATGCAAACCATCGGGAAGTCAGGATGTATTCCCTTAGGTTAAGACATCGTGTATGGGCAGGTCGGTGGGTACAGTCGCGCAAATGAAATATCACAAATTATTCGATACACTGGGTTTTACTTAAATAGTTCACAGTTACAATCTTGCTCACTAATATTACGGATCGATAATGATTCTACAACGTCTTAGCTCTAGGGCGGTCAGTACTCAACTTCTATATTCTGTCTCACCACCACGCAGGTCGTTAGAGAAAGCGCGCCACAGCGTAGTTGTTCTTGATTTTCCGACAGGTGGCGTGCTCGTGATTTGTTTTGACGTCCGTACTATTGACTAAACCCGACACACACATTTTGCAGTAGACTGACGCGGTTGAACCGACCTCAAAATGTAAATAAAAATATTTTTTACAAATTTACTCTGTAAAATAGCGGCATAAACTTATTTTCTCTAAAGTGTCTTTATGTTGAAACGTCATGTAAATTCCTGAATTACATGAACTGGTATGCCATGTGTCAAAATGTTGTCGAACAGAGTGGTTAAAGATGGCCATTCTATCATAGACAAATGAACGGATCCTTTTGCCTTCTCCTCAGTAGAGTGGGCCAGCGATCCGTCGGGTTGCAGTAGTGGTGATAGTGAGGGACGAATGAAATTCGAATTGCCAATGTGTTCGAACCGAGCCCTTCGTAACACCATCTTGCAGGACTTGGCAGCCCTGTTGAAGGCCTTCTTTTTCTGACCCATATCGTTCGCTTTTCGCGATCGAGCGTTGACCCATGCCAGGTACGCCTCATGTGCTTAAGCGCATCGGCGTGAAAACATTCAGCGCCAAGCCATGGCCAGTCAACGCTGGAAATTGTTACATCAGAGAACGGAATTTAGTACTCCATTCCCCGACGTAACGCATCCGTCACGGCGTCCGCGCACGACGATCGATCAGCCGAAGAAAAGCAAGTAGGCTGCCAAGGATAGCAAGCGAAGAAAGATCGCATGCCATCCCAATATGCTGACCTGTACCGCCAAACCCGCCGGGTGCCTCTTTTGAGGAGACGGACACAGACTTTACCAGACAAAGTAGAAGTTATCGACACAGAGCTTGGTCTGGATCTGTTCTCAGCAGAAGCTCCAAGCAATTGGCCATGTGCGAATCGACATCCAGCACCCTAGTTGCTCCCTGGACTAGCTGGGTAAGGTTTAGCGCAAGCCAGAGCCAGAGCCTTGAACACCGTCGCCGAGTTGCCAGCTTGTCGGTTTTTTATCGATTACATTTTGGGGAGTGTGCGATGGAATTGCATGATCTAATTCCGCCCAGCCCGTTTCATCATCGAACTACCAGACGTACGGCGATGCGCCATCGATACATGGTGGACATCCCACCCATACGCACTAAACGTTTTGAGAATACTTTTATTATACATACAGCAAAGGAGTGGAATTCCCTGCCAGCGTCTGTGTTTCCCGATAGCTACAATCTAGGGGTCTTTAAGTCAAGAGTGAATAGGTTACTTCTAGGCAAGCGTGCTCCACCGTCGACCACATCATCGCTTACCATCAGGTGAGATAGTGGTCAAGCGCGAGCCTATAACAAAAAAAAAAAAAAAAAAAAAAAAAAAAAAAAAGCTTTATGCATCTCCCGTCCAGCATAGTTAATGCACTGGTATGGGAAGAGCCACTCTTGGTGGTGGGCATTAAAGTCCCCCAGTAACACTAATTGGGCGGAAGTGTACCGCTGCTGTGCCGAATCAGCCGCCTCCCTGCGGTACTCTGTGAGCCTGGTTGTCTCCTGATATCCGATGTGCGGACGGTAGACATATGCGTAGATAATTTTATCCAGACCTGTGTCCACCAGAGTACATAGCGTTGAGAATCTGGGGTCCTCAAGGTTACGAAGACGCCGATTGCAAGTGTGATAGTAAGTACGACACGTCTGACGGACTTGCTGTCTGCGTCTCCTCAAGGAAAAACAGCGCTCGTTTCCTCCAGGTGTTTTCCCCAGATGGTACCATTACCACCTGGGGAAAACACCTCTGCAGTCCATACTGCAGAGAGATATGAGTGTAGACCTCTAATGTTGGTGAGATGCACTTTGTGGGGAACGGGGTGCAGCCGCTGTTTAAGTCTTGTATTCTTTTTCCTTGTCATTTTCTTATCAGAAGACTAAATGGAGGAGAAGTGTAGGAAGTGAGACGAGGTTCCACGTAAATTCAGAGTAAATTTTAATATAAATGTCATTAAAGAGCACCCGCGGCGTCCCGCACACATATACGCATTCAAACACGTTCTTTAACGCATCTTTATCCTTCTATTACTTTAAATAGTCAAGTTATGATAAATCATTAGATACATAAGTAGCTAAATCTTCGTCTGCCTTTTGCGGCTGCCTATACGGAACCAAAAATTTTTTTGCAAAAAAGGACATGTACGCTAGATACGTAGATCTTTCCATCAGGCAAATTTCAGTAGCATCCCAGGGTCTGTATTTATTGCCGGTACCTAAGCGAAAATAGGCTCATCCTAGCAATATAAGAACTGGAGAAAGTCTAGTACTGGTACTGTTTTTTTTAATTAGCCTGCGCCATCCCATAGCCGGGCAAAGGCTTCTCCTCATAATTTTCAGCCTTTTTGACGAAAGTCCCTCATCTTCTACGGCCGCAATCAAGTCTTCTGTGATTTTGTTATACCTATGTACCTTTTCAGTCAGCACTAACTTATTTGATCAGTCAGAAAAAAAATAAAATGAAACTCTTTGATATTTTCAGACGAGCATTCAACAACATCTACAACCTTCTGAATGAAGACGGGACTTGTCTCATGATCTTCCTGGCGGGTGCTCCGGTGTTCGACGTGTATCGTATCCTAGCGTGCAACAACAAGTGGAACGAGTGGCTGAAGGACGTTGACAGACACATGTCACCTTATCACGACTGCGAGGTAATTCTCATCATTATCCTAATTTTATATTAGGCCTCCCCCGAGTGTCACCACATTGACCGATCTCGGACCTTTCGTATCCAGTGGATGCCCGCAAGCCTAAACAGGTCATCGGTGTACCTACTGGGAGGCCTTCCAATCCAATACAACGTCTTCCGGTTCGCTGTCACCAGCCCAGAATTGGTCCAAAAAAAAGTGAGATAAATGGTATGAGATGAATGTAATGTGAATGAATGTATTATTGCAGTGAGTGTATGTTTGTAAGAAATGCTGTTCTTATCATCATTTCAGCCGAAAGACGTCCACTGCTGTACCAGGCTATCAAATATTAATACTATTTTTATCCGTGGTGCTAGGCAACTGGGCTTATCGCAGTTGTAAACAGCCCTTTTATGCCTATTGGTCTTGTTTGTTCTGTCTCCTGCCTGATATGGAGGGAAATGGAAATTTGTATTTTTTTCTACTCCTTCATTATTCTTTTCTGATTAATTTCGTTGCGGGATCCAAGACAGTTAAATTCACTCTCCGGGACTTCGTTGAGCTTCATTGCCTCGGCGCTTTTCTGGTGGTCGCAACTGTTGATTCTGGCTTTCAGGAGTTGCAGTAGTTTGGAAATAGGGCGGTGGATTTGTATGGTTGTTGGGATTTCTTTATGTAGAATAAAAATACTGTCTTGATTCGTATCTTCAAATTTATTGCTTGTTGATGTTTCTTCTTGGAGAGCTGGAGACCGACTGTATCTCAGTAGACCAGTGCCAAAGCCTTTGAAAATGGTAAAAAGTGACAAAAAATAATTGTAGGATGAAACCCATTGGAAAGCAAGAGAATAAAACAAAATGTATTTTATATTATGTATATATTTTTTACACCATCAGAAAGTAGAGATTTCAACGAACCAAAAGCCTACCGAGCGACGTTTTTAAAAAAAAGCAGATATTTTGACGTGAGAATTTTCCATTGAAAATAAGGGTGCTTTTTCGATATTAACTCAAAATAAGGTGAAAAATAAATATATTTAATCAAAAAAATTACAGTGTGTTTGGGACATAAAAAGGTAAGTTTTCACCAAATACCATGAAAATCTATTTTTGGTAAAATTTAAAAATAAAAAGCCAAAAACTTGGTTATTTGAATTTTTGACATAAGTTTTGAGGTTATGTGAAAAAAGTGTTAGTACAAAAGTTGTAGATCTTTTTATTACCTATAACTTTCCAATTTTACTTTTTCCATAGGACTTGTAGTTTTGCTGGAGATTAACCGTTTTCTACCCTTAAAAACTCACCCCCTTACATTTCCTGACCTCAGATTGCCCGTAAATTATGTTTCCTTTCATTTCTTCATCTACAGCCCCCAAGAGGCCCTACCGTTATATTAAAAGCGCTAAGCGCAAACAATAGCGCCCCTCTCTACTTAACTGTACGAGTAACGGTACCGCGAGAAGGCCGATTTTATCTAACTAATCTTAATTAAATTTAGACACATTATACATTTCCTTAATCTACATACCTAATTCTACCTAGGAAAAATATAGGTGAAAAAAGTCAACACAAATTCTTAACCAGGATTTCTCCTTACTTCTTATTTATGAAACTATGAAAACATACATAATCTTATCAAATGTTCTCTAAATCTTATGTATATTGCAGGTTTTATTATAGTCCTACTCCAAAATTTGCTTGGAACCTACGTCTAACCTATTTTAAACTACCACGTGGTATTTTAATCACACGAAAAGACCCCGAGACAATACTTGTAGCCTTATTTATATAACCGCTACACTAATTGACATGTTTATTCCAAGTTCTTATCTCTATCCTACTTTACAACGACTTGGATTCACTCCTAGCCTACTTAAAACTACCACGTGGTATTTTAATCACACGAAAAGACCCCGAGACAATACTTGTAGTCTTATTTATATAACCGCTACACTAATTGTCATGTTTATTCCAAGTTCTTATTTCTATCCTACTTTACAACAACTTGGATTCACTCCTAGCCTACTTAAAATTACCACGTGGTATTTTAATCACACGAAAAGACCCCGAGACAATACTTGTAGCCTTATTTATATAACCGCTACACTAATTGTCATGTTTATTGCAAGTTCTTATCTCTATCCTACTATACAACAACTTGGATTCACTCCTAGCCTACTTAAAACTACCACATGGTATTTTAATCACACGTAAAGACCACGAGACAATACATGTAGCCTTATTTATACAACCGCTACACTAATTGTCATGTTTATTCCAAGTTCTTATCTTTATCCTACTTTAGAACAACTTGGACTTACTCTTAGCCTACTTAAAACAAAATTTACTAATCGGTACATAATATTTTTTGGGTCAAAGTAATACGTGCTATAAAAACATAGACATTAATAGGGTTCGGTTTACAATGCTCGCTATAAAAATCAACCGTTTCGTAAACATTAACAAAACTTATTTTTACGATATTGCAGAATATATACAACAGATCTACATTACGGTCACTCATAATAACCGAGAGGACCCATTTAAAGTCCCAAACTTGTGTATACCTTATAAAACCATTTACAAACTTATCGTGGGAAATGTCCCTATGCTAGAAAAAAAAACTTTTTACAAAAAAATAATACCGACTGTCAAATAAAAAACTACAAAGTAAATTACTTTACTTTTGGAAGTCTGTGTCCATAACGCAATAAATTGGTACCTATGAAAGACACCAACTTTCAAAAATAAAGTTATTTTTCACTTTGTAGTTTTTTTATTTGGAAGTCGGTAGTATTTTTTTGTAAAGTCATTTTTCACATTTTAGTTGTAGGTATCTAATAGGCAAGTTGTTTAGTAAGTTACCTTAACGCCAGAATAGATAACCCGAATATCTTGAAACTTGAACATAACCGGTGAAATGAGAGATCTGCGTAACCCTTAAGAGCGTATTGGCATGATGTTATGTTATGAAATGGTATAATCAATAAACAGACATGCGATTGCATCAATCTCGAGAGATTTGCCGTTATTTATTGAAGAGTTCTGACGTATATCTTCGAAGTTCTTTATCAGATCTTAACCAAATTAAAATGGGACCATTTTCAAAATCGGTCCTCAATTGAAGGAGATATCGGCGAAAATACAAAAAAAAAACCTGACGAACACACATTAGTCTTATTTACAGAACACGCTCGGCGTCCGTTACAGACACTGATAAATTGGACGAGAATATACCGCGCAACTTCCCGAACACTACCCAGCCGAGTCGGATTCGACCGTTGACTACCTACTTGACCTGCACTAAAATTACTATAAAATTATTTCTCTGGCAGAATGAAGCAACCTATCCGAAAAAAAAAATATTTTTCGCTGAGTATTATGTTGATACTTCGTCGTAATGGCGTCCTGTAGGAGAGGTCACGATTGCGAAGCCCAAAGAATAAGCTACTACTTACTTTGTGATGTTCCTGTTGATATGATTGTTGATAGAAATGATAGTTAGAAATGTCTGGCCCAAAAAAATAAATTTTGCACAAACGTACAGTCTAATGAATCGATGCTGATTTTACAGGATCCTGAAAAAGAAGTAACGAAAATGTTAGATCAAATTGGTTTCGTTGACTACGATGTGCAATGTAAAGACTCTATGTATGTTTTTGAAGACTTACATGTCTTGCGAAGTGAGTATATTGCTATCTTTATAACTACGTATTTTCATTTAGATATTTGTATCATCATCAACGATCTAAATACATAGTAAAACTTTAGCCCCCTTATACATAAACACGGAGTATCGCTAGGCCAAGCTTAAACCTCTAAAAATGCTGGTTTGTACTGAGATAATACTAATAGTAACTTTCCTCCGAGTTTATTAATAAGGGGGTAGGAGCTTACAGCTATTTTCTCAGCTGTAACTAAGTAGTTTTCATAATTCAAGTGAATATTTTTTCTATAGGACACTACTAACCATTAACCATTTTCTTAAGGGTTTATTATCCCTGGTAAGAAACTACATCGAATACAAAATACATTGGAACGGTTATCATCATCTACATCTTGAGAGCAGAACAACCTATTGACGGAATATACCTACAACTACAACATAGAAAACTAATGAAATCTCTTTGTTTTACAGATTCCTTCACAGCGGTGAGTCCTTTTAAAATCCCTAAAGAGAAGTACGATGACTTCATGGTGGACTATCTGGACATATTAAAAGAATTGCAAATAATGACCAAATATAACAATAATTATGAAAAAGCTGTTCATTTCCCCTACCGTCTGCTGATTGCCTATGCTCGCAAACCAGCATCCCAGGATAAACTATTAGAAGAACTGAACAAAAAAGACTGAACATCTGCGTAAGAACTTAAAATTTTGTACTTTTAATGTACTTGGTTGCCTAATTTTACCTATTTTGATGAAACGCGGTTCCATTTGAAATGCTTACGAAATAGACTCTACGAGAGGCGACACTTAAAATACCTACGTCTGGTGATGACCAGATGGTCCTTCGAGCCGGAATACGACAGAAGAAAAGCATATCACTTTAAATTATTACTATAATTTCCTAATAATATTACTAGTTATGAAATAGTAATTATGTATAGATTCATAGAGTTGGAAAAATTTCTTGATCTCTAAATTGAATTCTGGTGCTTATTTTATGATGTACTATGTCTTAATGGTGTGGGCTATTAATACTTGTCCAGGGCTAGCAAATAAGAATGTGAATCTTACTCTGTAGACGGTGCTGATGATATTTTCCATCGTAAATAATCGAAATATATTGAAAATTAATATTAAACGGATAATTTTAAAAGTTTAATTATTATTTAAATCATAAGAATGTTAATTGTAAGGGGTTAAGGCAATATTCAGTGACACAGCCTAAACATGTAATTTTTATTAAAGATTTTTGACTTAACTAAAACTAGTTTATTAATTCTGCAAACCATACCCGAAAGTGTTTCATAAAGTTATATTTAACTTCACATTTTTAGTGTACTCCGTTCCCCCAAGTCCTTCCAGGAACTCTTTTGCTTCTGTTTAATAAACAAAATACTAAATTACAGTCCCATTTCTTGATTACTACAATACAACCTTCTTTAGAATTTATGCTAATTTGAATATTTAGGCACTTTAAAAACTCGTAAAAAAACTATGAACACTGTAGTAGACCCTGAGAAAAACTTCAGGAATAAAAACTGATACAAAAATAACAGCTCAACATACAGTAGATACAGATACATAGATAGGACTTCTAATAAAACTTTTTGGGTGACTGTAAGCTTTCTGATGAAGCCCATTGTGAGTGACCGATAGGTCATAACTGGCAACACACTGGTCATAGAATTTCGTTTTGAGACACTGTGGTAAATTGGACGAGAAGATACCGCGCAACTTCCCGAACTCTGCCCAGCCGAGTCGGATTCGACGGTTGACTTCTTTCTCGAAGTTGACCCTACCCAACTGAATCGTTTGTACTAGGTAGACATAGTCGCCCACAACTTCGAGTGTAGAGTCTCTGATCTTGGTAGGAGTGGGTGTAACATGGATATTCACCATCACCTTGGTTTTGCCCATGTTCATACTAAAACCCACTCTTTCGGCAGATCTATTGAGGTCATCTAGCATAGTACTGAGGTCCCAATGGTCTCAGTCATGACAAGTGTATCGTCGGCAAACCGAAAGTGAATGATGTACTCGCCATTGACGTTGATGCCTAGCCCTCTCCAGTCCAGAACCTTGAATACATCCTCTAGTGTAGCGGTAAACAGTTTCGGAGATATGACGTCTCCCTGTCTCACACCTCGCTGCAGAAGGATAGTTTCCGAGGTCTGATCATGAAGTCGAACTGACATGGTAGCGTTTCTGTACAAACACTTCAATACTTCGATGTACCGGTAGTCGATTTGGCACCGTTGGAGAGACTGCAGTACAGCCCAAATCTCGATCGAATCGAAGGCTTTCTCGTAGTCCACAAACGCTAACCAGAGGGGCAGGTTGTACTCTTCGGTCTTCTGTATAACCTGCCGCAGCGTATGTATGTGGTCTATGGTGTTAAAGCCTTTACGGAATCCGGCTTGTACGGGAGGCTGGAAATAGTCAAACCTGCGTGCGAGACTTTTCGTGATGCCTCCGATTTGGCGGATACGATCCTGCCATAGTCGGTCTTCAGTTTCGTGAGCTGGCTCTGTCCAATAGTCAGATCTCTTGCAATGACCTTGGAGCCCTTATTCCGCTCAATCGCATCTTTAAAATGCTCGGTATTAAATCGGCGGCTTAATTTACTCAAAGGTAATTGCTGATGGGGAATCCAGTACATATAAGAGCATATTAGCAGCAAAACCATATGGAAATTTGTAGCTGCAATAAGAAATGTACTTATCATCTGTTGAGAAACTTTTAATATGAATAGGGAATATGCACGATAAAAATATTTGTCATTTGACATATCAATAAAAATACTAAAATAGAATACTATTAGTGAAAACGGGATCAAAATTGATTGAAAATTGAACGAGATATAACAATTTAAATAAATTTATCTGGCCTTCTCTACGAAAATGCCGTTTTCTATGGCAGTTGTATGGGCGTCGTGCTATTTGACATCATGTGGCACGATGGACTTCTTGTTAATGCTTTGCAACTTCTTCTAAAACTTCAACAACAACTCCAACAACAACATTTTCGAACAAGATATTTAAAAAAATCTTTCATATTTGTTTACATTACAGTTAACAATTATTTAATTTAGCAAATAAAACAATACATGCATATTTTCCTATTATAAAGATTTTCTATTGAATTTACTTTGAAGAATAAATCATTTGGATTTGAAAATAAAGGGTCGATTATTGGGATGTTTATCCTATTTAGCCGTTTTGTTATTTTACATTACTGCGTTTATACATATTGTGCTTAGAATATTATCATAAAAGGTCATTAGTTATTATTCGATTACAATATACCTAATTCATATTTCATTGATCATGAATAGGTACCTATCTACTGACCGACAACAAATGATTGTGTAAAATCTGGCAAAATGTTTCAACTGTGAATTTTTTTAGTTAAAGTAGATATTTTAAAAAGTTTTAGCTGTTTTATTTTGTGAATATTGTACTGCTACCAGCAAGGGCTGACCAAGGATTTTTCCTGGGAGTGGCACAAGGGGCATACGGGCAAAAAATCAACAATAACTGTTAGAAATAAACTTTAAGGAACATACTTTAAGTTTATTTCTACAAGTTCAAGTATATATAGGAAGGTTTATGAATGACGAGAGCTTCACTCATGTTCATTCTGTTATTTAATTAATATATTTTAACAAGTCTGATAATTTGATTTGCTTCTAAGTATGTACTGTGATGAAATCATAGTACACAAAATACCGTTTGCTATTAAAGGCCCCCCTTAAATCCGCCCTTGCTTGGCACCTCACTAGTCGAAAGGCGCGCGCGGAACGTCGCGCGCGCCTGTGCCTTATGCACACACACTGAGCGCATAGAATACCTAAAATCAATTACCGTTAAAAGCTCGGTGTGCCCTTAAAACGAATAAAAATAAACTGCGAAGGCCGAATCTCGTACCTCTAAATTATCGCAGAATTAATGTGACAAATTGTCAAGCACGCGTTATCTGATGTGATTGGTTGAATAAGATGCTGATGGATGTTTTTTATTTAAACAAGATGAGGGCGGTATTTTCTAGCGGACTACTCTGAGAAGAAACACCGAAACAAACTCAGAGGCCAGAGTCACTTTTAAAATCCATAACAATTAATAGAATGGTCAAATCATATAAGAATTGAGAACCATGTAAGTTGATGTCTGATGATCAAATCAAAAATTAATAATTATCATTCCAGTCTGCTTTTCGTATGGACTGATGACTGACTCGTTCCAAAATGCCTGTTCTTTTCTTTTTTACTGAGGCCATTATTGAAAAATATTATGTCTCGTTTGATATAACATGTATTGAAAACTAATAACAGAATTATCTGCCGTTGTTAGATATTATACTTTTACTATTTACGGCTTTTGAAATATATTCCAAAACACTATTATTGTTTGTCTAGATATTTCACAATTTCGATCTTGTGTTAAATGTTTAGATATTACATTAGTAGTCTTTATGACTTAAAACATATTTGTTTTAAATTCTCTGGACTCCTAATTAAACTAGGTCTTTTTTTATGGCCTAAGGATTCAGTTTCAGAGTTCTTTTTTTTTCGTTTTTAATCTGACAGTACACTGTCAAACTTTAGTTTCCAAAGGAGTGAAATGAACTGTTTTTGGACTGTTTACGCATACGGAATAAGAGGAAATATCCTACAGCTTAGTGGCATGGAGTTGACATCTAGTCTCAACTTCTGCGCCTCCATTTAGTACAAAACCCAAATTGCAGCAAAAAAACTGGGCATCCGAAACAGAGTGAAGATACTTTACGCCTGGACAGCTTTAAACTCTTTAAAAAGCGCAAGTCCGATCCTGCATGGAGTATTGCAGCCACCGATGAGATGGCTCAGCTAAATATCAGTATCGTGCTTGACTCGGAGGAACGCAGAGCTAAGAGGCTCATTGGCGACGTTAAACTGGTGGATGCCAAGCTTCATAGCTTGGCTCATCGCCGTAAGGTTCCTTGCTTGTCGGTCTTCTACAGACTGTATTTCGACGAGTGTTCTCATGAATTCCACGATCGCATCCCACCGGCACCATTCTACCATCAGACATCTAGATGCACTGCAAGTAACCATCTTTACCTAGTTGCCATTCCACCAATTCACATCAAGCGATTTCAAACATCCTTCATAATGCGCACAGCAAAAGAGTGGAACTCACTGCCTGCGTCTGTTTCCGAACGCATACAACCCGAATCTCATCAAAGTTAGAGAGAACAGGCTTCTTCTGGGTATTCTCGACGAAGCGTCACATAGCTTATATACTGGCATCAGATATGTATGTAATAGGATAAGTAAATCAAAAAAAAATATTTTGTTACTTGGAGATCCCTGTAAAAACGGAGATTCAAGTAGTGGTATATGCGATCTACAGACACAGGATGGCGCACCAATTGTTAATTGTTATTTCATGAAGTACTTTGTTAGGAAACACAAACTAGGTGTTCTAACTTACTTACTCTATGTCTATGACTGAAAAACAGTACATAACAACAGTACATAGCAAGGGCTAATAGAATCTCACCCTGGAACGGTGAATACGCACACATTTTCCTCAAATAAGTATTCAGTAATCTAGTTATTTTCGTTTTGGCACTTCTAGGTAACCTATATTTCTACCTAGGCCCTGTATTTAGATTAGACTCATGTAATTCCAGTATATAAAAACCACTTAGTTGAGATAATGTGTTTGTATGAACCAGTGCAGAGGTTTCTATATACTTGTTGGCGGGCTTACCGTCTTCAGACAAACTTGGTGCCAGAAAGATTATCGATATGATTTCTGAAGCATTATATCTCGGGAGACTGCTAGCACGTACCCTGGACCATCCATGGACGATGAAGATCGCGCAATCTTGCCGCTTAAAAAATTAGCAGCTTTCAGGTGCCCTAAGTACCTGAAGACTTATAAATGTACTTATTAAAGTACTACCATTCGCTAGCCCATTTGCCTATCTTCCTAACCACACTTCTGGAAGGAGCATAGTTTTGTTGGTTTGGGAGACAGTCGACCTGCAAAGTTGCGGGGTCCCACAAGATTTCATAGAATCAACCGTTTCAGGATGAGTACTCGCTCGAGGGTTAAAGTTGCACCCATCAAAGTGCTACTTCAGGGTAGCCTGTCGGGAGAGCTACCGGGTCGTGTTTGATGGGTGGATATCCCTCAGATAGTTTAAGTACAAATTAACTTTTAATGTTATAAATTTGTACTTTTTCGTCCATCTGACGCTTTCAGGCAGTTACGCGCCTGAAAGATGTAAATGTAGCTGTAGATTTAATGTATTTCTATAGCCTTATGGAAGGGCTACAAGCCTCATGTAGTAGTCTAGTTGGAAAATGTATAGTTTTAGACGAAAATAGCTTCTAAGTTGAAAAGTCAACAAAATTTCCCTTCATCCCTCATTCTACCTGGAGAATATCTTCAGGGGATATAGTCAAGAACCTGGTTGTGGGTTCGCGATAGATCGATAGGTTATGGGTAGGAATATAAAGGCGCATCCGACCATATATGACACGTCATGATTCCTTCAGAAACAAGGGGAGTTTTGTTGGTTTGTAGGCTAAGTTGATGATGAAAAATACCTAAAATAAAAAACTAATTTGTAACCTATTTCGGGGTCCTCAATAAAGTAAAGTGTACGATAATACGATATAAATGGTACGATAGTGCGCATGCGCTCCGATTTATCCGCTTCCTACTTCGTCTGCAACTCGGTAGGCCTAGTTGCCGCGGGTTCTTATTTCTTGTATCCGCTGCTCAAATGACCAGACTGTTGTGGACTGTATAGGTTCTTAATATAAGTGAAAGAATCTTAGTTTTTTCAGATTTATTCTTGTTGTTTCTTCGTGTCTCAGCCTCCTCTTTGGAAGTCTTTGCTCCGAGACCGCGAGCTTTGTGACCGCTCGCCTCCAAAGAGAACAATGAGATGAATTTAGTGGTAAATTCTTCTAAACCAGGGCTATCCAAAGCACGGCCCGCTAATATTTGTGCGGCCCGTGATTTCTTTCTAATTTACCACAATCACGCAATTTGTTTTGGTATTTTTGGTAAAACAAACATTGTTTTACTTTTATGGTATCCCAAATAAATGAACTAAAATTTTTACATTAATTTACTTAAATGACAAATACTTCAATATTTATTTCTTTATGCGACTGGTTCATAAGACTCGTATTCAGTGATATTCTCCGAAACTAACGAAGGTAAAAATCCTAAATCGGTTGGCAAGAGTAAGAGGGGAAGGGGTGAGATGCCCTTGGACGCCGATGGAGGGATGAAACAAATTATTGTAACCTAACCTCAAAACACTTTAAAGTTGCTTCTGCATCGTCTCCGACGCTGCAGGAGATGCATCCCCTTCGCCCTTACTTAACAAATGATAGGCGCCGATGCTCGACTCCGCCGCTTTGGCTTGCTGGTGGGGGTTAAGTAAACTTTTACAGATTTTGAGCACTATAGTTACGTGCTAAATGGTCGGTTGCGGTGTGTCACTGCCGGCGCGCACTGCTCTCGCTAATCGCCACTTGACTCAATTTGCTCTGAACTATCAGAATGCAATTAATCCATTTCGGTTTGAATGACCTCAAGCTCTTCCATAAGCAATTGAGTTTTATTCAATTTTAATTTTAATTCTCTAATATTGAATAGAAGAAATTTATTTTAAACCAATTAAACTGTTTAAATATTCTTGTTTCCAATAAGAGACAACAACAGAGTCAGAACGTCGACAGCGAAGGATAAGTCGGCTTGTTGCATTTCCGCAGTTGTCAGGTCTAGTTTTTTTGTGTATTCGGGAAGACCTTCAAAAGGCGCCTGGATTTTTGGGGAAAGACCAGGGAGTGTGGGATTTTTATTGCACTAAAACCACCCCGGTGATCACCATTACCCATTACCCGTAACCGTTACCTCTTAAAAGACCACTCCGGAACCCTCTCTGTGCAACGTCTGTTAGGGCACGTCCCTGGGGAGACTGAGAAGCGTTTCCCTTGAGCCTCGCTGTGCACGGCGGCACGTGATCACTGTGCCACCATCTTACCTGGAGTCGCTTGATGGGCGGTCAGAGAAAAATAGCGTGGGTAGCTTGATATCAATTGTTATAATATTTTACTGACAGATATTGGTAAAAGTAGAGTCATTTTAAAAATATCTTAAAAAGCACTCCACTTTTTTACAATATTTTTATTCTTAATAACACTACTCTACTTTTTCGTTTGGCTTTCTATTAAAGCGTTTTTTTTAGTGTTTTCAAACTATTATTTATTTCTTAAGTAATTACAATATTATGCTAAACTGTAGTATAACAGTGTAAAACAGACATAATGTAAGATTGTTTATCCCCCATAGTAATTAGCGTCATAATATATAGCTTATTTATAAGTTTACCAGACCTTTAGAGAACGTTTTGCATTATTTTTGTCCTCTTTTTCCAGGCCTGCGCTAAACTATTGTATAAAATACACATAATGCAACATTGCTTAACCCCCAAGGCAAATAGCGTGATAATTTATAGCCTATCTATATGTTGCTCTGATTTCTAAGAGATGTATGTTCAAAATTTGAACAGAATCTGTTCAGTAGTTTTGGTGCCAATTGAATGCAATGCAGCAGACAACGAAGAAAATTAAAAAAAAAAGAATTGCTTCAGCATCATTCTTAAATCCCGTAGCTTTTACTTCTTCTCAAAAATATTCATTGTACAGTTTTGACGTCTCTACGATTTATTATAGATATGTATTATGTACTATACGAGAAATTATAAATATTTAACAAAGAAATAACTTAGTCTTCTTCCTGCCCTTGTTCCATGTTACAGTGCATCACGTTTTCTTCTTCCACACCATCCTGTCCCCCGTCACGCTATCACTGAGTCCCTTTTCTTTCATGTCAGTCCTCACACAGCCAATCCAACTTTTCCTTAGATTTTCCCTCCCTCTCCATCCATAGAAATAACTTAGTATCTAACTTTAATTTAAGTCGGTTTACATCAGCGACTTGTTTGGAGTGTTCCTTGTGTTTCTGTTACAAAAACATATTACTAACTTACAATATAACCCAGAAAAACGAAAATTAATTGTGTATTTATTTGTAGATACGCAAACCTGTCGTTCGATTTGTTAATGTTAATTGAAATTTTCTTCCATGATAACGAAAATTTATTGATGTGGTGTTTTTTTTAACGTTTCAGAATTAGGGAAAGTTACTGACCCAAAATTTCATTATTAAAATTCTAATGCTTTCAAAAAAAATAGTTATCAAGGAAAATAAAAATAGGTTCAATCATAATCGATAGATTTGGCGCAGCCGCGAGGCACACTAGCAATCGTTTTAAAATTAAGTTTTCTTTTATTTGTACCTACATTGTATGTCAAATAAACTAGTTCTCTTTCTTTCTTTGTCTAAGTCGCAGAATTTACAGAATCGAAAGTATTTATTCCACACGCTTCAGAATTATAGCGAGTGGTTTTTTGTTGAAAATGAAATTGAGTAACAAGTGCTGCGATGCTTTTGAAATTGAAATTAGAGTGATATAAGCATCGTTCAATGTAACTTAGACACTCACTTTTTGAAATTTTCAGCGTCTTCAATAGTCTCCGGTAGGTTGCAATTTATAGTTTCTGGTAAGAAGTAGCAGAGAATAGCTCCCAGGAGTAGACACAGACTAAAAAATAGTGGAACGGCCCAGTAGGCTAAATCATCAACCTGAAAAAGAAGCAGTTCATCCATTATTAGTAACGTCTATTATAACAGAACCTTGTTATAATTAATAATAATAAGAAAAATAAGGTAGTTGGTGTCTTACATAGTCAACGAGAAACGGTGCAACGATGGTGCCTAGTTTGGATGCGACACTGCAGACGGCAAGCCCAGAATTTCTGATGACTGTGGGAAACACTTCTCCAATATATATATGAAGTGTCGGTCCGCCTACTGCTATAGAAGTGATACCGATGGATACCAAAATCAATTTGGCAGTATCGTTATTGTAAAACGGGATAATTAGCAGAAAACATATTCCTGACAAAGAATTTGCGTAGATTATAATTTTTAAGCGAGATACTCGGGATATTAAAAAGTACACAAGTAGCAGTCCAGGCAGTTGACAGAAAGCTGAAAATAGAAAACATAAAATACAACACTTGATTAGAAAGAATGTGATTATTAAGATTATACAAAAAGTTTTCAGAAATTTTATACCTGAAATAGCGAGGTTACTTAGAACATTTTCGCTCATACGTCCGACGTATTGTTCAATTCCAAAATACACCATACCGCCTTTGAAAGAATGGAAGACAATGATTAGCGTCCTCATTCTCATGATTGGTGTTCGCATCAAATCGAAGATACTGTAAGTTTTCTGTTCGCTTTTCTTCTCAATACTCTCAGTGGCTAGTTCCAATAATTTTTTATGGGTTTCTATTGCTGCAGTGACTTTTTCTTTGGATATTTTGTTTTTTTCGCCTATTTTTAGCAGTACGTCGTATGCTTGTTCTATTTTACCGACTGCCAATAACCAGCGTGGCGACTCGGGTATTAACCTAGGGTAGATAATTTCATTAGTACTGCATTTATTTGGAACACAATTATTAACGATTTGAGATTGTTTTGAGTAAGTATTACCAGTAGTAGGATATCAGTGCAAATGGTGGAACAGCAATTGACAACCAGTACCCGTTCCAAGTTCTTGTGAGATATGAAATACCAGGTACACTCAAAACTCCAAGGATAAAGGAAAGATGAAACAGTACGAGAATATTTGAACGGTTTTTCCGCCCAATAATTTCTATCACTGAAATTTGATTCCATTATTAATTAAACACGTTATTCATTGTGGGAACATAATTTTCTATAAGAACTTTACTTACCGATTACAAAACTAATGAGCATAGATCCACCTGTAGCAATGGCTGAGATAAATTTAAAGAGTAAAAATAATTCAAAAGTCGCCATGAATGCTGTTGTGATGCCGGCACTCGCTTGAATTATTATTGAAATCATCAATGGGGTTTTCCTACCGATTCTGTAATCAATTACAAACTTATTACAGTGCAGCTTTTTCTTTTTCTTCTTTGAGTTTTACTTTTGTTACAAATATACTTACCTATCAGCAAGTATACCAAAGATCAGATTGCCAATGAGAATACCCAATTGCGTTAAGGGTTGTACTAATCCTCGGAGATATTTGCGATCGCATACCAAGCCCCACTGAAAAATTCATTTGAAAAAATCAACAATCATTGAAATAGTAGTGACAGTACTACGAAAAATAATTAGATCCCAAGTTAATTAATCATTAAGATGCAAGTAGACTTACCTCACTTACGATGGTAGATCTAAAAGTGCTGTTGTCGTAAGCAAATTCAGTGCATTTAACTTCTGGTAAGCTTTCATTGACTTTAACGGTGCAAGCTCCTAACATGCAGTCATTGCGATTAATCGGTGTTGGATATACACACGTAAAATCTTGTCGTGGTGCTATTACAGTTATCGCGAGTTGATTCCACGCTGCAGGAAAATTTTTTAGAGAAAGTGCTATAATCATAATTATTTGCCAGCGTCCAATTGAGCCAATGGCATCCTGAACAGAATCTGTAAATTTTATATCTCATTAAACAGAAATAGTTTTATCTATATCAGAATATTATAATTTGGTTAAAGTATGCTTGATTTAAGTCAGTGAAAATAAAAGTGAATAACGATATAAGACACTCACCCTTTTTTACAGTATCTTTCATTATTTTTAAGTATCACTTTTTATTGTAGACCAAAAAATTATCATGGCACAAATAAACTACCTCGTGCTTGTAGTCTTTATGAAAGACTAACCAAAAATGTCTAGCATCAGTCGCTCTAAGTTGTGGCGCATAAAAGGTGTATCGGAACGGTGGCGTACAGAGCACGTACACATTTACATTAAGGTGTTACGGCTGTCACGAGTGCTAGTGCGGGCATTTTTCACGTCATTCAGTCTTTTGGAAGAAGTACAGAATATATATTTTTCAATGCCTTGCACATGTTTCCCCGTCATGTAATTAAAGAAAATGTAAATTATCTACACATTGAAATACAATAATCGTGCAATTAAACAAAGTCGCCCAATCAAAAAACCGTCGCAAATCTCACTAAGTATGGATCTTATCTCATCTTATAGAGGGGCTGAGAAATAATTCGGACACTTCGACCCATTGGGATCTATTGTGGTCCCCTAAATAACTTACTCCTCCCCAATCTCGTTGAAAACTCTTTTCATGAGTTTTAGAACGAGACTGGGTGAAATGAGCCTATAGTCTTCAGGTTTTGGATATATAGGAGACTCATTCGCTTACCAGCCAGTGCATCGAATGTGCACAGAAGGTGCTCCATGCGTTCCGTATGTTCCCCACACAACCTGCAAATGGGTGTCGCGGCCAGACCCATCTTCATGAGCACGTCGTTGGTTCCAAAGTGCCCAGTAAAGGCCCCAAGCAGGTAGCGGATTTGCCCCCTGCTCATATTCCAAATGCATTTCCGGCCTTTGAAAGTAGAGCCTAGAAATTTCTTTGAGTGTTGTAGACCGGTATTAGACAGCCAATGTGTTCGTTGTCTGTGATCTGAATCTCCCTAAATGCGGCTTTTACGAGACACGACGAACTGCCTACAAATGGTTCTGGGCCCACAAAATCATTTGCTGAGCCCTCTCTTGCCAGTTCATCTGCCACTTCGTTACCATGGATTCCTTTGTGCCCAGAGACCCACATCAGTCTTACCCTGTTATGCTTCCCAAGCCTGTTTAGGGTCCGGATAGAATTCAGAACAAGTCTTGAGTCCACTTTGTAGGATGCCATGGCTTTGATTGCAGCCTGACTGTCTCTAAGAATATATATGAATTTACCTCTGGTTCCTCTATCTATATTCTCTTGAGCACAGGTTATTATGGCATATGTTTCTGCTTGGAATACAGTTGCCATCTTCCCTAAGCTTTTGCTACATTTGTAACCTTTTGTGAATATTCCCGCTCCTGTACCTGATTCCATTTTGGATCCATCAGTGTACCATACCAGACTATCTTGTTCTGGTCGATCAAGTCCCTTCGTCCAGTTCTCTATTGTAAGGATTTGGACCTTGAAAGACCTTTCAAACACAAACATAGTTTGCATTTCCAGGCCTTCATTTCCATCGAACTTTGTATGGTTAGTCTTCTTTGGCTTAGAGGCATCCCATAGTCCAGCAACAGTAAGACGATGTAATGTCTTCTTTGCCTAGAATTCAACAATCATATACAGCGGAGGGATATTGAGGTACTCTCAATCGCTGCCGTAGGTGTTGTCCTGAAAGCACCCGTGATGCCGAGACACACTATTCTTTGTAACCTGGTGAGTGGCACTTTGCACGAGGCAAGCTTTGTTCTTGGCCACCACACTATACTGCCGTATGTGATAATAGGTATTATCATTGTCCGGTACAGCCATAGTATCACTTTGGACTTTAGCCCCCAAGGTTTACCGTAACTGGAACGACACATGCCGAGCACTCGTAAGGCCTTTGTCGTAATATTTTCCACATGAGTTTTCCACCTGAGTGCTTTATCAAGCGTTACACCAAGATATTTAACTTCGATGGACCAGGGCAGCTTTATTCCATTGAGGGAGGGCTCTCCTAGGTTTCCTAGTTGTCTCTTCCTCGTGAATGGATTAATGACTGCTTTGCTTGGGTTGATAGAGAGGTGGTTCTTTGTACACCATTCCTCTGTCATCCTCAATGCCTGTTGTAATAATCCAAAGACTATGTTCGGGAATTTACCATTAACCATTATATCTATGTCATCTGCATAGCTTACTGTGTAGAACGGTCCGGTATTGAGTTTGGTGAGTAGCGAGTCTACTACCGAGCACCACAATAATGGTGACAGCACTCCGCCTTGCGGACAACCTTTTGTTGTTTTAGCGTTAAGTCTGTCTCCCATCAGTTCCGATCTGACTATTCTGTTTCTCAGCATATACTCTATCCAGTTGCACGTATCATTGATGCCATGTTCCGTAGCAACAATGCGTATGGATTCAAATGTTGACTTGTCGAAGGCTCCCTCTATGTCGAGGAAAGCCCCGACACATATCTCTTGTCCCTCTAGCGCAGCCTCGGCTCGACTTGAAACATAGTGCAATGCCGTTTCCGTAGATTTGCCAGGGCTGTAGGCGCACGTAGAGGGAATACTTTAAGTGGTCCCTCTCTTAGATACCTATCTACCAGTTTCTCCAGAGATTTTAAGAGAAAGGATGATAGACTGATGGGCCTGTAAGCTTTAGCTTCTTCATAAGTCGGTCTGCCCACCTTCGGTATGAAGGTGACTTTGACCTCTCTCCATGCCTTGGGAACGTAACCAAAGGCTATGCAGGCTCTGTAGAGCCTACTTAAATGGGGTATAAAAACAGATGCCCCTTCTTGCAATAGTATTGGGTAGCCCTCTATGGCAAGCTTCAGCTTATTTTCATCAACCACTTTCTTTGCCGTGAGCCAGTTGTTTTTGGACGTGTGCCTTATGAGCTCGTCCCTTGTGACTGATTCCTCTTCATCGCTGTCGCGCAGTATACAATCCGGGAAGTGAGTTCCAAACATCACGCCTAGAGTGTCCTGTCCAGTTTCGCAATCCACCTTTTATCAATTTTTTTTTAATTTGTTTTCATTTATAATTTCTACAATATTTCCTGCTTTAGAACGACCAATATGATTTTGCCTAATATTTATCTTGTAAACAGGTGGGTAAATAAAAAATACTTTGATTCCACAGATGAGTAGATTCGAAGTTAAATATATTTACTTCGTGGGGTAGATGGATATTAAATTGATCTAAGTGACAAATGTCAGTCTACCTACGCCTAATAGCAGTAACTACGCACAAACATTTCTAAAACGTTGGACGTAAATCGTAAAAAGTATTATAAATAGATTTGATGTAATCAAACCGTCATAACGTAACTTAATGACTACTTAAACAAAATAATATTTTTACATGAGCAGCATGTTGAAATCAGAGAGACTGGTCGTAGACTTAATATAGCGGTAAGTACTTTAATACCTACTTTATTTTACTCTTTAAAATTGACTTAGTAACAGACTAACAGATTTTCGAAGACGTGTGATAAGTATTTCTTACAACCTAGTGATCGTGTATTTGGCTATTTTGCCATTACATCCACTCCTTACAAGTTATCTACACATTTCCAAAAATGATATTTTTTGTTTTGTTTTAGAGAAATACGGTCAGGCTATGGCTAAGACGTTATGGAGACCCTGTAAAAATATTCAGCGAAATCGTCCAGGAGCAAAACCCATGATGTATAGTCCCGAATCCGAACGCCACCAGGCCATTGTCTCAAGACATGTTCAAAATCCATTAATGCCTACTCGTTTTACTGCTATTAAACACAATATTTCAGTGCAAACAGTGAGATGGCATTTACATGCTGCTGCATTCACTGCTGCACAGAAAATTGCATTGACACCTGCTCATCGCCAAGAAATGGTCCGTTTTACCTTGGAATATTTTAATTTCAATTGAGAAGAAAATGTCGTGAACTTCACTTTTTTTTTTTTTTTTTCTTTATTGTAAATAGGCTCGCGCTTGATCACTATCTCACCTGATGGTAAGCGACGATGTGGTCGACGGTGAAGCACGCTTGCCTAGAAGTAACCTATTCACTCTTGACTTAAAGACCCCTAGATTGTAGCTATCGGGAAACACAGACTCCGGCAGGGAATTCCACTCCTTAGCTGTACGCATAATAAAAGTGTCCCCAAAACGTTTTGTGCGTATGGGTGGGATGTCCACCATGTACCGATGACGCATCGCCGTGCGTCTGGTTGTCCGATGATGGAACGGGCTGGGCGGAATTAAATCACTGATGAAAAGTCGTTTAAATCTTAAAAAGATGGACGTAAAATTTTATGGCGAAAAAAGGAGAACGCTACAATGAGAATTGCTTGCTACCATGTAGAACCAGCGGTAGAATAACTCTGAGCTACAGGGGCTGGATGTCGTCTATACCCCCATACCCGCGGTACCTCTTGGGCTGGGATCGCGCGGAGAGTAGACGAACACAGACTGTACCAGACAATGGTCGGAACTACCCAAAGGTGAAGTTATCGACCCAGAGTATCGGCCTGGATCTGTAGTCAGCAGAAGGTCCAAGCAATTGGCCGTGTGAGAATCACCATCCGGCACCCTCGTTGCCCCCTAGACCAGCTGGGTAAGGTTTAGCGCAAGCGAAAGAATACAAACTGTCTTATGTCATTCCAAGGGTCTCAATATAAATTAAAGCCTAAGTGTTATTCTGATGTGTATAAGCTATGTTTCTGTAAAGTTTCATCTAAATCCGTTCAGTAGTTTTTTTTTGCGTGAAAGAGTAACAAACATTCATCCATCCTCACAAACTATTAAGTTTATAAAGGTAATAGTAGTAAGATAGATAGACCAAGATAAATGCGTGGAAATAGGAGTTGCAATTGAATAGATAACGGGAGCCAACACTGTTTCATATCTTAGTCGTTATGTAAGCAACTTAATATTCAATTGATACACTCCACTGTTCAGGTAATGGGGATAGGTAACACTATCTCCAACTCCACGCAAACTTGTCAAATTCAATTGAGATCAAAGATTAATTCGTACAACACAAGTTATAATTGTTTAGTTTTGCCGCGCATTACCGCACAACTACCCTCACTACGAGGTAATTATAACATAGATATACCACATAATGTTCGACTTGCCGATCCGGAATCCTTTAGGCCTAACGAAATTAATTTATTCTTAGGGGCAGATAGGTTCTGGGTCTGCTTAGTGAAGATCTGTTACGGTTGCCGAACGGTCGCTATCTACAAAACATGCAATTAGGTTGGGTCATTTCGACCATCGAACCATCCACAAAAAAATATCACGCGGTACCCTAATTCACTGTAATTTCACGCAAACATTAGATTCAGAACTCAGACGATTTTGGGAACTGAAAGAAATACCCTCATTGCATAATTATTTTACTAAAGATGAAAGTGCATGCGAAAATGTATCGTTTAACGTAAAAGGTTGTTTTTTCGTGCGCATACCGTTAAGTCAATCAGCTCATGTTCTACACGACCCATTTAGTATGGCAAAAAACAGGTTTCTTGCACTCGAGCGCAAACTTATTAGGAGCGCGCCTAGCTACAGGAAAATGTATAACGATTTTATGCGTGAACTAGCTTTTACCCGCGGCTTCGCTCGCAGTGAAGCCATTTTTTTTATTTTTTTTATAATAATTATTCTATGTTACTTCTAATACATCCAAAAATATATGTACAAAGTTTCATGATGATCGGTTCAGTAGTTTTTGCGTGAAAGCGTAACAAACAAACTTACATTCACATTTATAATATTAGTAAGGATACTTAGGTCTCGGTCACATGAGATGCGTCTCAGAATATTCTTTGCCTGAGTCTTTGTTTCCTGATAGCTACAACCTTGGGGTATTTAAGTCAAAAGTGAATAGCTTTCTTCTAGACAAGCGTGTTTCACCGTCGACCACATCATCGCTTACCATCAGGTGAGAAAGTATTCAAACGCGAGCCTAAATTTAAATAAAAAAAAGATCATTCAAATGCAGCCTGGGGAATCTAAGAAAAATAGCTTTCCTTCATTATGAAGCACACTTTAGTCAACTGTGTGAAGTATTTCCCTATTTTCTAACGTAACATGTGGCACTCATCTGTCATAATTAGCGAAACAATACACGGTCGGCTTTACAAGGCAGTAACGTCGTGACAGTTGACGGATAGAATAGAATATACTTTATTGTACACCAAAAAAAAATATTACTCATATATTTTACAGCAATTTAATACTATGGGTACAAAGGCGGTCTTATCGCTGACAGCGATATCTACCAGATAACCTTTGGATGGACTTAAATAACTTAAAATAAAACAAGGGGTAGCCTACGGTGTACTGCTACATTAAAAAATAATAATACATAAAAAATATATAGCTATATAAAATACTATACATAAACTTACAAATATACATATATAATATTAGACGTTACAAAATTTCAAAGAAGGTTTGAAAAATGATAGAAAAAAAAAAAGTAACGGAAAAGCGATAGTGATCGCTAACTAGGTCGGTCAATTCAGTGGAGCTGAAATTTGTCTCTGCTGTATGTATATTCACGAATGACGCGACGTTGCTCAGATGTTTGAAGAAAAAAAAAGATATCTTGAATAGCACAAAGAGAATTATTTGTCGGTTTGTCACTTTCGTCTGTTGGATTAATTTCCTGCTCCAAATTTCGCCTTAGAAGGCGTAAGAAGTCATCATGGTCTATATTTTTCCCATAAAGTCAAAGAATCTGAAACACAAGAATAACAATATCACTAATCTCCTGACACAGGCCATCTCATCAGTATCGTCCCAGTTTTGATCACCTTCAAGCAAGTGAAGTGTCTACAAGCTGCTTGAAATGTTGGATGTTCTACATCACCAACTGTTTTTAAGAAAAAAGAAAGAAGTGGGCTTCGAACAGTATGCAGCAACAGACGCAAGAAACAGAATTCACTATTGTCGAGGTGAACTGAATATACTCGCTCTATAGCAGGGTCTGATTAACCAAATCACGAAGCAAAATGTGTAAAACCGTTTAAATGGCCAAGTCAATTTCGAACTAAGTCAGCGTACAAAAGTCACTAAAGTTACTAAACTGGTCTATAACTGAGCTCAAATTATTAGATACTACAATTATTTGAATGTAAGTTGCATAGCAAACAATGCAATTCAAAAAAAGACGTAGAAAAGTCGAGGAAGTTCATGTAGACGCGGAGACCGCAATTCAGAAACGTGCGTCAAATGAACAACGACATATAATCTCGAGCTTGGTGGTAAACTTTTTTCTTGATGGGGCCTTGAAATGACATGCCACGAAAGACGGAAGAGACACCGCATACACATTTGATTTCTGGGCTGTCGATTATGTCTGGCAAATATCTTTGTAACGTTCACTTGTGGTCTGAGTCTATTTAGAAAATTAGTCTCTTTACTTAGGCGGTTCAAGTTGAGTTGTAGTCAAAGGTTTAAGCCCTCGACCGTATGGACAGCTTCCACGAACCCTTGTTAGAATAAAAAGAGTATTTAGTTTAGATACAGACCTTTTTATTCTACATAAGTTTATTTTTCTACCTGTCTATTACTTTTACGTGTCATTTTTTTTTTTAATAACTGTGTTCTCGTGTCATCATGAATAAAACCATTATAATTATGTTTTATCTAAACTTTATTTGTTCTACTACCAGTAAACCATATTCCCTGTAATTTCTACTGGCTACGCACTCTTTACGTTAGTGGGACTTGAGTTACCCCACTAGCAGGTTATGGGAATCGCACCTACGGGAAAATGTCGTCTGGAAACGGGAGTTCTCTAAGAGAGAAGAACTCAGTGGCACAGAATTTGGTTGGTAGTGCAGGCAGTAGTGCCTTATCTATGGAGAAACTAGAAGGTAGCAGTAACTATTCTACATGGAAGTTTCTTGTGGAGATGCATCTGGTGCATGATGACTTGTGGGATAATACAAGTGTTACGCCTGAAACAACCGACACGCAAGGTACGAGAAAAGACCAGAAAGCTAGAGCAAAGATTTGTTTGATGGTCAAACCTCATTGCTTAATTCATGTACGCAAATCTAAAACAGCGAAAAGTGCTTGGGAAGCATTAAGAGATGCGTTCGAAGATAAAGGTCTGAATAACCGCTGCCGTTTACTTTCAAAACTAGTAAGCATGAAACTGGAACAATTCCCAACTGTGAGGGAATATGTTACATCTGTGATGATGGTATCTCAGGAACTGCAAGACCTAGGAAAAAAGGTTGATGATGAACTGTTGGCTGCTTTACTTCTTCAAGGACTTACGGTAGAGTTCCAACCTATGAGATTAGCCATAGAAAACAGTAACGCGGTCCTTACTACTGACTATGTCAAGACGAAGCTCTTTCAAATGGAAGATAACTATTCGGCAAGCTTGAGTGTAAGTCAATCGACATCAGCATTATTGTCAAATAAGCATAAGGGCAAGAGCAAACCCAAGAATGTCAAACAAAAGATTAAATGCTTTATTTGTGACGGACCACATAAGGCAAATGAGTGTCCAGATAACCCTAAAAGGAAGAAAGAAGCTTTACAAGCCTACGCATTTGGTACGTCGACACCGCAAGCAGGAGATTGGATCATCGATTCTAGCGCGTCGACGCACATGACAAATCACAAGGCTTGGTTCAGAGGAAGCTTAAAGGATACTTCTAAATCTTTGAGAGTGATCTGTGCAGATGATAATGAAGTATATGGTGAAGGTGAAGGTACGGTATTTTGTGAATCGGCAGGGTTAACAATCAATAATGTTACGTATGTACCTAAGTTAGCTTCTAATTTGTTAAGTGTGAATGCAATTACAAGCAAGGGTCACGTCATAGTATTTACAGAGAAAGGATGCGACATCTACAAGAAGAATGAGAGTAAGGTTCGAGGCAAAGCTGTTGTGAAAGGTGTAGAGGAACGTGGTATCTATAAAATTAAGTGCTGTTCACAGGGTTCTGCGCTGACAACAGCTAATTGTGACCAGCAGAGGCTGTGGCATCGGTGATAAGATGGCCATAGGGGTGAGTTTTCCTAATACTTCTTCGAAACTGGAGTGCGTATATCTAAAACCTCTGTGAGTTGGCTTCGACACGCCTTTCAAACGGCCGACTGGGACCTCAGAGCCCCGACATTGCCAAAGGCATCAAAATAATGACAATAATATTAGACAATAACAGAGAGACAGATGATTTACTAAAATTCGCATTGCGAGGACTCAAAATCGCAATTGAGACGTTTTTCTTTAGTTCGCGACAAACTAGACGTTGTGTCAATAAACTATAAACATATTTTAACTAAAATAGGAACACAAGAACCCTCTTGTTAAAACAAGAGGGTTTATTTGTAAATCGTAATAATATATTTATTCAATATATTTTTCCTTTTTTGAATTTTTCAGCGATTGAATGCTGCGCCGCTTCGATTCTCGCACGGAACAAATATTTGTATGGCCAACAGATAGTTGTTCCGACTCTGGGTGTTGTGTATGTGAGTTTATATGTTTGTGAACGCACCCACGATACAGGAAGAAATTCCTAGTATGAGGCAAAGTTTTTTTTTTAAATAAACTAAATATATGTTAATAGATAATAATAATATAATAACTTTATTTCCAAAAATACAATTTTCACATTTTAAAATTCAATTAACAAGTAAAAAAAACAATCATTATAAAAATTGCAAACATTTCAGATTCTTGACCTCTGGCACCCAAGCTAAGATTTAACTTGTGATATGAGTGCCAGGGCTCTCTTGATTAATTGACTAACAAAAAAATAATGTTACCAAGAATAACGAAAAATAATGTATAGCCTCTCTTAGTATGGATGCGGATGTGTGAAAGTGTATGTGTGAATGTGTATGTGTTGTTTGTATGGATGGTGTATGGTTGTATTGTATGAAAAATCAGAAAAGCTTGCCTGACAAGTTCTCAATCTCCTGGTAAGTAAGAGTCGTGAGCCATTGACTCATCCTCTTTTTACATTCAAATTTTGTACTACCATGTATGTGGCATTTTTTGTTAACTGCATTATAAACTCGAGCACCAATGACTTGAAAGTGTCTCTCAGCCAGTTTGGTTCTATAACGAGCTACAGGACAGACATATTTAGATCTCCTACTAGCCCGATAACCCGCACTGTGTCCCAGATCCAGTGAACCATGTTTGCCGATATCAAAGAGCTGTCTGACAGTCATAACGTTGCAGTCTTTATATAATTGCATGGTGCTATACCGGAAATGTTTAAAAGTCATAATTTTAAAAACAGCCATCTGTGCCCTTTCCAAGTGCAGCATGTACGTTTTTGGAGCGCCACCCCAAGCGTTTATCCCAAATGAGAGTACCGACTGGCAGAGTGAAAAGTAGACCGTCCGGAGCGTATTTTAAGTCAGCAATAAGTCGCAAGTTTTTGAAAATCGCTATGAGTTGCCTCACTCTGACAGACGTTCCCCAATATGCACCTTCCAGGACATCAGGTTGTCTATCATGATGCCTAGGTACCTGACTTGATTTGCCCTGACTAGGGGAGGGCAGAGGCAATTATTTATCTGGTCATTGCAGGTATGAGCCCTAAGTAAATACGACTCATCCGGCTGTGAGGAGGATTTTATTGAAAACGGGATGTATTTCGTTTTATCAACATTAAGTGTTAGAATATTGCAATCCAACCAAGACATTACAATACACACACTCTTCCAGTCAGGGCCAAGCACGAGTAAAGCCGTATCGTCTGCATAAGTATATATGTATATTCATTTCGCAGGTATGCTGGAAGAGATATCATTAGAAATAAGCATCACCTCTGTACCTATTTTTCTGTTCCTTCTTCTTGTCCTTGTATTATATGTGTGTACAAATATGTATTTGTTAGTTAAAAAAATAAAATATATATTTTGCAATAGTCCACCAGCCGGGGATAGTCCTTGGGTGCTCTTCCGTAATGACTAGTGTATACAGGAATAATCACAGGTTGTTGTCACATTTCATCCTACATGTCTAAAAAGGACTGCGAGTTGGTTTCGGCCCCTTGTACGCCTTTCAAAGGTCCGGGACCCTAGGGTCCCGAGAATCTTAAAAACAAATTAATTTAATAGAAATAACTATTCTATTAATATTCTATAATATAATTCTATTAAAACTAATAATATAACACAAGAAAATACATTATTATATTTTGTATGCTAATAAACTAAACGCCTGGCAGAAAATTTTATGATATTTTACGTAGACGTTATTTGCTAAGAACTTGAATCTAGGTGGCTAAGCGACTATTTCGAAGAGAAAGTATGAGGCACCGTTTTGTTGATATATTTAAAAAAGATTGAAGATTTTGGAATACTAGTTAAATATCGAATTGTTATAGAATTATTTGATACTATTTATGATATAGATATATATATATTTGCTTATACTGTTTATAGTAATAGTTGTATCATTTAAATCAATGTTTACGTCGAATTTAGAAATACATACATTTTTTTTAATAGGGCTAGAATTTTATACACATTCCATATATTTTTTTATGAAAAACAACACATTATAGTTAAGCGTAACATATTTACATATATACAATTGAATATTCTAAAATAAAAACAAACTTATATACAAATACAAAAGGGAGACGGTAAAGAGCTCATTGTGCATCAAAAAATTCGTCCACATCGATGTCAATGGGAAACGTGCCCAGAACGCTGGCAGCATTGCCACGTTGGATGGCAATGCTGATTCTCTGGCCGAAGAAAATGCCAGCCCTCTGGTCACGTGAAGAGTCGACGAGCTTTGTGCTTATTTCTCGAAAAACTCGATGTGCACTCGGACCCCATGGACCTAATGTTTCAACCCCAAACGGCTCAAACATGTAACTTCCAATAAGGTTGTTATATTTGCGCCGTTTGAGGTTTTCTGCACCGGCAGCAGCCGCCCCAGCACAGC
Organism: Orthosia gracilis; assembly: GCA_947562075.1. Lineage (NCBI taxonomy): Eukaryota > Metazoa > Arthropoda > Insecta > Lepidoptera > Noctuidae > Orthosia > Orthosia gracilis. The sequence goes on from OX387266.1 coordinate 36,725,689, forward strand.
CCGCCGTGCTAAGAAGATGGGATGGCGCAAGGGTGTCGACACATGTTGCATCCCACACCAAAGGCCTACCCACCTTCCAAGGCATTATGGTCATCCCGTCTGGTCTCTTCCCATCGTCGCGGGCCAAGCCATTGGGTTCTAAAACAGCTGGCACCCCGGCGGTGACAAGAGCCCGACGTATGATGTCATTAATGCTGGCGTGCCGTGCTATCCGGCCAGCGCTCCTACTGCAGGATAGGCCATGATGACCGAGGCGGTCGACTGCTTCACCACATTGACAACGATGTGGAGCTCCGCTAGGAGCACCCAAACGCAGACATGTAGCGATCCGATCTTTTTTTATGTAACTTATACATGTTAAAGCAAAGGTGGTTCTGCCAGGGAGCATGAAGTAAAATTTCACCTCATTCGAACACTGTATCAAATTTAACTTGCAAGCTTTGATTACACACAGACACCGAGACAGGTAAATCTAAATAGAATCTTTTAAAAGTAGTGTATCTAATATTATGTTTTCATTCTACAGCACGATACTTGGCGTCCTTATTATCTAAGGCACATTATGGAATGTGAAGCAGGTCGTTGAAGACATCATGCCACTGGATACCTTCAAGCTGCCTACAACTCCCAAGTTGAATGGATAGTGCCAATCCACACCGCGGCACTGTGAGGAATGAGCATTCACAACCACATCTTGTACTCGTGTCGACCTCCATATTTTATTAGTCAAGTGCGTACCGACCTCCACGGTTCAGCCATCATAAAATAAGCAGCATCTTCTCTGCTGCCCGTCGTGCACCACTACCTGAACCCTCGAAGACTTAAATGATGCAAACAATAGAGCTGATGAATGCTCACTTTTTAATGACCGTGTTGTGGTTGCATCTGATATAGATTCATTGACAATTATGATTTTATGGTACTTAATTTAGTGATTTAAGAAGAAATGTTGCATATTTATTAAACTTTATTATAGTAAAAAATTGTATATGTATTTCCAATAATTCAACCGTTAATTTTTAACGATCATCGTTGGGACGCTCAAGCTTCCCATTGGGGCCAGCGGCCATCTTTTGATTGATTCACACGTGTGTTATGTCACACATGCCACAGCGGCACTCCCGCAGCGCGGTGCCATCAAAATGACAGATTGAGAATTGAGTAGGTATCTTTGCTTGATCAATATTTTCTTGGGTCACAGTCCAACCACTCTGTAATACAAGGTTTCATTTATTATTAAGAAGGGACGGAGGATGGGATAAAGATACCGAAGGGATCTTTGCGGTAGAGACAAGGCCTTTTCCTCCTTCGTTTATTAAATGAGAGCGATTAGATTCGCGAAACGATTGTACCTACTTGTGTGATTGTCTCGAAAGATAATACTGAAATTTACTAGAACTTACAAGACGAGCCATTGTGAGGCAGAATAAGCGCTTGGATTTGGGCCTCACGAGCTTGCCCAGGAGTGCCCACGCTCGGCCAGCTTGCCGGTCGATCTTCAGCGCCTGAATGGCACAGGCTATTGTGCTAGCTTTCGCCTTCATATACCTATTTGTCTCCCTCGTTTCTTCGTCGCCGGCTCCTTCTAGATCGATCTTTCAATGAAATAAAAAATCTTTTTTACAAAAAAAATTCTACCGACTTCCAACTAAAAACACTACAAAGTGAAAAATAACTTTCTTTTTCGAAGTCGGTGTCTTTGGTAGGTACCAATTTTTTTCGTTATGGACACCGACTTCGAAAAAGAAAGTTATTTTTCACTTTGTAGTGTTTTTAGTTGGAAGTCGGTAGAATTTTTTTTGTAAAAAAGATTTTTTATTTTTCACTTTTTAGTTGTACCTATTAAGCAACTTGCTTTAGTGAGGTAGTAATGCCAGAATAGATTAACTGAATGCCATGAAACTTGATCATAACCTGTGAAATGAAAGTGTTTCAAGGTGAACTGTACACATCTGTGTACCCCTTTAGAGCGTACTGTCGTGATGTTATGTTATGAAATGGTATAAACAATAAAAAGACATGCGGTTGCAGCAATCCCGAGAGATTTGCCTTCATTTATTGAAGAGTTCTGCTGTATATCTCCGAAGTTCTTCATCAGATCTTCACCAAATTAAAATGGGACCAATTTCGAAACATACTCTAAAAATCAAAAAAAGAATTTTCAAAATCGGTCCACAATTGACGGAGATATCGGTGAACATACACAAAAAAAAAAAAAAAAAAAAAAAAAAAAAACAAACATGAAGTCGAACATAGAACCTCCTCCTTTTTGGGAAGTCGGTTAAAAAGAACAGTTGCGTATTTCTGAATTAATTCTGGTGTTAGGTTACATACATCGCGGGCTTTTGGTAAAGAAGGGCAAGAAAAACAATTTTTTGTTTAATTTCAACTGAACATAAAATACAACACTTACACGTTTCCTACTGGTTTTTATTAAGATAGTAGTTATGCTGACTGGTGGCGGGTTGGCCAGCCAGTCTTCAGCGAGTGCCGCCCAGGCGTAGGCGCTGGGCCGAGTACGGACGCGGTCTATGAGGATGGCGCGCGCGCGCTGTTTGTCTCCCGATGACAACGACATCAGGGCACTGAAAAACATGCCTCGTTGAGATTTGTGGGGTCTGAAACTTGAGGCCAATTTCATAAATGAAACTGAAAGCGATCAGTATACCAAAACTGTGTTCAAGAGCAGTCAGTGCCATCATTGTTATGGCATATTGTCACTCCCAGTTTTTTCGGCGAAATTAGAAAGTAAAATTAAAACGCTGTAGTATCTCATTTACACGCTTAATGCTTGAAGACCGTCCGTCTTCAAGATTAAACAACGCTTGGCGAGGTCGATCCGTGGATAGGTGACCATACCAATATCCATGGCATACCGAGAGTCCTTCGTTCCGTCGAAAGCACATTAAGCTGTGGGTCCGGTAGTCAATTTTGAAGATCTTTATCAGTCGTTACGGATAATTATCCGCTTCCGAAAAGAAGCCAGAATATCATCAGTATTTCCAAGGCGTACTGTTTTACACAGTAGCTGGATTGTGGAGGTCAGATACCTATCTATACCTATCTATATCCTATCTAATTTTAATGGCGTGGCTACCTAGCCACGCCATTAAAATACTCATAGTCAGCTGCATCCAGCTGGTCAACATAGTTGGAAAAAGGTTTAGCAGATTATTTGCTTACGTGAAGCATTCGGCACTGGTGTCCGTTTTTCGAAAAGACTCGCTGGCTTGTTTAAAGTTTCCAAGTTTATGTTGAATTTCCGCTTCTAGGCCTCTCAGGTAATTGATCTACACGAGAAAAAACCTGAGTCATTAGTACTTGTTACCAAGAGAGTATTTTTCTAATATACGAAAGATGACAAATTGACTGGACCCCTCTGGGTTGAGAGATTGTGCTAAAAGTGTGTAAGAACTGCGTTAGTTCTTTTCGTAACAGCAGAAATTTGAAAGCGAATTGTCATTTAAAATCAAAACACAATATGATTATTTAATTAAGACAGTCCTGATTCATATGGGTTACTCAGAAATCCGTAAAAGTTTTCACCTCCTCAAATTGCCTAAGACCAAAAGTGAGATACCTACCAAAAGGTACCTCACTTTTGGTCCACCTCCCGGTACTCTCATCTCAGCCGGCAGGATATATCCACATCGAAGATGAATTGGATGGAGGCTTTATCAGTGTGCCCAAGCTATTACCAAGCTATATAGACTGTATAAAGTACCTCACCTCGCCATACTTCTGGAGTCCAACATTAACATGACACAAGGCATCCTCGAAGTCTCCTCGTAGACGGCAGCACAGACTGACCATATGATAGTATTGAGGCGAATCTCCTGCCACCGATAGGACTCGTGATAGGCACACTTCTGCCAACTAAACGAGAGAAACCTGAGGTTAATATATTTTGCTGTATACGTGGGTATGTACTATTGTTCTTTGCGTTTATTTTGGTAATGGCTAATGAGGATGAGTAAATAGCTATGAAGATCAAATCAAATATTGTTATTGTGGGCATAGGTTATACAGACAGATGTTAGGTAAATTACAGTTCTATTATGTCCTGCCTAGTAAGCCTACAATAATGTCAACATGCAAAAAAATCTTAGGTATCACAAATAAAGCAAATCTTGCATGGTGACAGATTGTAGCAGGTACTAATTATTAAGAAAATCTTGGATCATGTAGTAAGCTTTGTCAATTAAAAAATAATGTAATTATTTTTGAATAGTGGCAGTTTTTTTTTATCTTTTTGAGTTTAGTTCACTGAATAGATTTGTACTCTTTCGCGGGAATGTGACTAACTTAGTTTTTTCTAAATTGTAGGTTGTTAGTTGTCAGCATTAAGGGTATTTATATTAAGACATCATTAACATTAAGGATATTATTTACATCTGCTTCAAATTTATCCATATCACCGACGCCGCGACGTAAGTAAAAATAGCTGTGCTGTCGTCGGCAAAAAGAATCATAGGGTGTTGTGTGACGTTAGGCAGATCGTTAATGTAAATTAAGAATAAGGGCGGCCCTAGCACGCTACCTTGTTATACACTGTATAGTACTATTTTAGGTTTAGTTTGAAGTTTTTGTTATGTGTCATTTAAAGAGCTGATGTCATTTATTTCTTCAACCTGATATCTATCACTTAAATAATATTCTAATAATTCATGGACATTACGCCTTATTCCATAATTGTACAGTTTATTCAGAAGTGTTTCATGGTGTACGTAGTCAAACGCTTTGGTCATGTTCATAAACATTGCAGCCACGAGAATATATTTGTCAATACTTGTAAGCTGTCGAGGTGGACTGTATATTTGTTGAGTTGTTGAGTAAAACTTCAGGCTTCTTGTTTCTTAATTTATTTCTTCTTATTCCCAGCGGTGGCTTGCTGCTGATGGTCATGGGTTTTCAAAGATCATAAATTGCTAAGTCAATTGATTTATCACACAGATCACACGCCAAATCACCAGGTCCTATTTTGATTATATTTGCCACAAATATTACGTGGTATTAAGATATCGACACACATCATAGAACCTCAAGAACATTCAACTACTCACATTTGTTACTATGACGCATCATGTTCCACGCTTGATCGATGTTGGTGTTTGTTCGATTCTTATTATCGAAGTGAGGGTAGTTGGTAAATAATCACTAAACTCGCCATCGACCTACGTTGCGGTTCTATTAATATATCCGTGGCGTGCAGTACGAATTAGAGCCCTGAGCTGGATGAACGTTTTAACGCATTTAACGCATCTTTAGTGTTTGTGGACTCACTACCGTGTGGTGTGCGATCTTCAAGACCTTTGGACCCAGAGTACGTCTAGACTGCCTATCTGTGAAGTGCCATGCACGCCGCAGGTCTTCTGCTGACCCGGGAGTTGAGACGAGGTAGGTGGTGTTCAATTGCCTTCTTGGAGATAGTAGGAACGAACGATTTCAACCCACAAATACTTTACATACACATTCTTAGGTTCATAAGCCGCCAGCAAATATTTTCTTAAAAAAGGGTGGTCAAAAACCGAACAGTGTTGGTGATGGTTTCTTGGCTGTGAGTAGTTGCTCACACATATTTTTTCGCCGGTACGAAAACTCCGCCGCTTTGGAACTGTTCGTGTCTACACACAGCTAAGAAACCGTACCACGTTTATACTGCTAGAAACGTGTATGAACTACAGGTCAGGTACCTGTACGCGTGCTTATAATTTTCAAACTGACTAACGAATACCCATGCATCACAAATAAAATGTCTTATTCTGCTTCTGGATAGGTACTTACAGGCAAAGCCCTCAGCCTGAGCAGAAGGTCAGCGGCATCGTAGTAGAGGCTTATGTCCGGCAGAATAGGTGTGTTGTCCCACCAGTCGCCCAACTCTTTCTCCCAGGAACGGAGGAACTTCACGTCCTCCAGACATCGGAGAATGCGCCAGCTAAAATCAAGTTATGTGAACAGTACATATACATAACATCTCTTGCGGGTCGCCTGAGCTCAGCCGCTTATGCTATTAGAAAGATAAGACACTTAACGGATGTAGAAACCGCGTTACACAAATTCGGTGGTTTAAGATTTCTAAGTAAAATTATTGCGGCACCTATTTTTAACTTGAGGTAATATGGGGGAAGGCTACTCGGGTTTAAAGAATTAAGAAACTCCTGTGGGTAATGGACCGCATCTTCTTGATCCATTACATTATCAATAGATGTGTAGTTAACGGTATCCCCTGGAAGTTTAGTTAAAATTAGGTCGTTAATTTCGTCAACACTACTGTTTATCGCCGCCAATATTGCCCTTTGACACATCCATTGATAATCTTTTTTCTGTAGTTCGACTATATCTGGATAGACTTTCGATATGAAGTCTTCGATGCTGGTTACTTTTAACTTCCATAACGGGGAAATTTTTAAGCAAGACTTCACAATGTCTGCTCTAGTTCCCCTAACTATCACCGGTAACGTTTGTCGAAAATCTCCAGCAAACATGACAGTGATTCCACTCATTATTTTATTACAGCTTCTAATATCTCTAAGAGTCCTATCTAGAGCCTCTACATGAGCTCTATGAGTCATGGTGCATTCATCACATATTATTAAAGTGACATCTTGCAAAACTTTACCCAAAGGGCCATTTTTACGAATAGAGCACACGCTATCTTTCTGCAAAGAAACAGTTAGAGGCAACAAGGCACAGCTCATTCAACTTTTAAACTAAAGGTTGAATGAGCTGTGCGTCCATCTGCTAATAAGGTCGCAGCGATAGCCGACGACGCTACCACCAAAGCTAGTTTTGCCTGAGACCTAACTTTTGCTAATATCAAATTAGTAATGAAAGTCTTGCCGGTTCCAGCTGGAGCATCTAAAAAAAATATATTTCCTTCGTTAAAACGAACACTGTTCAAAACACAATTGTACGCCGTAAGCTGATCATTTACTAATTTGGGTTCATTTTTAGTATTCACTTAATTTATTTAAATCATACGGCTTCCGCAAATCTTCTTCTAATGGATCCAAATTATTACTTGAATTATTCCTATTCGGTGCTGGAAGCCCAAAATCAGTTAAAGATTTATCATATATCTCATGAATCTTATCTTAAATCATTATAAGTCCTTCATTGTATATATCATCATTGTATTCTAATATTATATCCTGATTGTCGTTGCGCATTCTGTTTAATGGTTCTTCAGACTAATCATTGCGAAATTTACTCCATAGCTCTAAGGGGTCCGATAGCTGGCAAAATATGAGGATGATGGTAAATAATTCTCTTAACTTTGTGGGTGGCTCTGATATAACAGCATCTGACATAGAATTTTCCCAATGTTGATGTCCTTCCAGTAAATCTAATTTCTTGCAGGCGCCTTGATAAGTCTGTAAAATAATACCATTAACGGTCCTAAGATCTTCAAACGACGTTGGACCGCGAACATGTTGGAATCCATCAACTTCTTGCCCACGCTTCCTTCTGGAAAATTTATTTCTTTCCCATGTGTAATATTGAGGTACTTCTTGAAACAAAAGAGTTTTTGCAAATTCACCTATTTTGCAAAGATCGAAAAATGCTGTAGGCGTTGTCGAAGGAGGATTATTTACGTGATCTTGGAGATTTTCATTATTAATAAAAAAAAACTCTTTGTTCATTTTCCAAATGAACTGCTAAATGAACTACAGCTGGAAAACGTTCATGAATAGGAAATTGGAAAATTCTCCAGAGCGCTTCTGAGGAACTGATATATCGACCATTTAGGTATTTTTCTACTTCATCGTTATTATTTTGCAAACAAAATGTGGCTTGATCAGAACCTTTATGAATATACTTACATATGTACTTAATAGCTTTGACCGATTGACAAAATTCTACATTAATGTGCGCATTGAAACTTCGCGAAAGCACTGGATTATAAGGAACAACCCACCTATTATCCACGCTCATTTCTGTACCTTTTCCACGAACAATTACTGTGCTTCCACCATTATCTGGAGACCTGCGCCTGTAGGTTGGGTAACCATCATCACCGGTTTGTGTTTCAGAAATAAAACACTTAGTGTAGTTTTAGAACGAATGCTTTCTTTCATACATGGTGACGCGGGATTGTGAAATCTGCAAGGACCATGTATTATATTTTTCATGACGATATTATGAAGTATTGGATGGTGTTGTTTCCAGATATTTCAGCCGATATTATTTCATCTATAGAATCTGGTTTTACTTTGTTTCCCAACCATAGTAAAATGTGGGCGTGCCTTGAGTTGGTCCAAAGATATATTTCTTCGTCAATAAGTCTATCATTTTTTTAAGTTTTAAATGAAATACTCGCGAAACCAAATCATGTCTATCGTAAGAATTTTGACCGGGTAATAACTCAATTTTTATTTCTGGCCATTCGGAGTTACAGGTAAATGTTATAAAGAGATCTGGTCTTCCAAACTTCCTGACTTATGTCATGACTCGGGGATCCTGTAAATGATGACGGCAATATAACATGCTGGCCAATATTAGAAGCGTCTATATTGCCATCATTAGACACGGCATCTCTTAAATTAATGTATTCTTCTGCCTTCTATTTTTTTTATTTTTTATGAAGTCAAGCCTCTCAGAAATCATTTTTGCCTCCATATCAACACAATATTGGTTGAAAAATCCTTTGAAATAATTTATGTTGTTGTTGTTGTTGTTGAGTCTAAATGTATAAAACTGCATATACGATACAGTTTAAGATCTAGCTGCACTATTCTGTTGCGGAATGTTTATACAGTACGAGGCGTGCCTTTTAAGTTTTGTCGTTTGAAGAAAAACACACAACTAGAACCTTATAGTACTTTTTATTGTTTTTCAAAGTATTCACCATGTAGCTTAATATACTTTCCATTCGCTCAAACCAGTTATTCTAACATTCATTCCACTCTAAAGTGGAGGTGTTCAAATTGGCTGACGTGAAAGCGTCGACTGCTTCTTCACCGGACTGGAACCTTTGACCATGAAGACTTTTCTTAATTTTAGGAAATGTTAGGGCTTAGGTTAGGACTGTATGGAGGATGGTCAAGAAGTTCAACTTTTTCCTGCTTCAAATACTCAATCGTTTGACAAGCGCTGTGTGAGCTTGCGTTGTCGTGGTGCAGGATGATGCGTCGCTTTGAGTTAGATTTTCGAAGTTCGGCGATGTCTTGTGGTAAACAAACTGTGGTATACAACTCTGCGTTAACCGTCCTACGATCTTCAATAGTCTCAACATGGTCGGTTTTTCCAACGAACGTAGCCACCATCTTCTTTGAAGTGCTTCGAGAACGAACAACTTTAGTCGGCCTATTACTGGCCCCTGCCTGACCACTGTTGAACTACACGGCTATAAATGGCAGGGGGTGACTTGTACACTCAATTAATGGACCCAATATAGGGTCGCTAGCACTTTAGTGACGTAGCGCCAGGGGCCAACATATCCGGAGGTGCTTATGGAGTGGAGAGGTATACCACGGCTGTCAGAACAATCCCGGAAGTACGGTCAAGATCCCTACCAACGTCTTACTGGACTAACTTCCTTCCTCTGAGTACGTTTGCTCTTGCGAATCTCCACTCAAGCCAGACAATTAAGGCAAGAGAGAGGTGCGAGCTCTGATCCCAATCAGTTTTCACTCCGACCAGCCAATAAAGGCAAGCCAGAGATGAGGAACGAGTATAGAGTATATTTTTTTGCTATAGAGAACATAATGTTTCTGTATCAAAAAATAACCAAAAACGAATTTAAACTTTTGAAATAGAAAAATAATAAAAAGAACTTTCGCAATAAGCAGCTTTGTTTTGGAATAACTAAATTTAGATTGAATTTCATTTGGTCGCTCCAAGTTTAACCACTACTCCTTAAAGTATTTAAAATCTGATCGAATGCCTGGTGTCTTTTACATTTTTGAAAATTCATATAAAGAATTTAACATACTTTTCTGCAAAATTCATGATAACTTCAGCCAGATGGAATAGCTCTCGCTCGTAGAAGTAGACGCTGGTGATGACCCACACGCTGGTCCAGGTTGGGTGGAACGTCAGCAGGGCGATGAAGAACGGCTCCGCAATCAAGGGGTCCTCTTCAAACAACATGGCACCTTTAGAGAGGAGTCTAGGAGACATAAAAATCTACAAGTGTATAAATTCGCTCCTAAGGCCCTAAGGCAAATCTTAGACCACTTTTACACGTTAAGAAAATTCCTGGGGCCTACGCAAGAATTCGTGTCGAGCAATTCAACATGTACACGACAAGAATCTTGTCTAGCGCATACAAGATCTTTTCTTATTCAGCAAAGTGGCAGTGTACATACTTCATGTGTAGAAACGCTTTTCTTAGCGTGTAAAAGTGACCATAAGGTTCATAAGATCATCAGATTATAATTATTTAAATGACTGTCACGTGATTAAAGTATGAGGCCGGTGTTCATCGCATTCGGTGCCATTTTGTTCGGGTTTCTACCTTAACGGAAGTAATTCTTTAGCATAAAAAGTGCTTACGACAGCGGGTGCCGAGGGTTGAGGAATATAGCCTTGTTGAGGCAGACTTTGGCAGAATCCATGTCGATATCTTTCATGCAAGTCGATAGCTCCCGCCAGTAGTCAGCATTTTGTGGCTTTTCCACAATCAACTGGAAATGTCGAACGAATTTGTAAAAATCAATCCTTATACACAAATATAAGTTTATGTAAGTATTCCGTGAATCATAATAATCTATGGTAGTTTCTCGAGGTTTTTTGCTTCGTTTATACTCTTCTTCTTCCCAAAAAAATTGATAGAGCGGGAGCGAAGCTGCGGGAAATGGACTCGTTTCTAATGATGAGTTTACCCGAAAATATATATCCATAGCATGATTGATGTCCTGCATCTGGCGCGCGTGCCTGGCAGCACGTACTTCTGGCTCAACCTCGACCGTCAGATGATCAGTTCGTATCAGCGTGTTAGATGCCGACTTCATCAGGCAAGCGTGAGACATCATCACCAGTTCCTATGGAAAATACCAGGTAAGTTAATTCATTAATTGTAAAAAAAACATACATAAAATGAGACAATATTATAGTAATTTTACATCCGAAAATCCTTCGTTTATTATAAATTAATCTGTATTTAATAAAATCTTGGATAAATATTACGGTTAATAGTTAAAAAAAACTGCAATCCACCCTTTGATCTTGGTACTTTTACGATATGAAAACGATATTATATAAGAACATGAGACATTACTTCAAAAGTTTCGTCAGACTGTAGATACGGTTGTACAACAAAATGGTTGTTGACAAATATTGCAGCATCTTGCCAGCAAGATGTGGTCAGTTCCACTCGAGTCCTGGTCTCACTCAGCTGACGATTGAATGTGCAGAATTCTGTGGCGCCTGCAAAATGATACAATAAAAGACTGTGGAAATACAGATTTGTTGCCCAGTAAAGGCGAGTATCTTTTTTTTATTTTATATTTATAATGGGTTTGCTCTTGACTCTAGTCTAGGTCAGAGATGACAGAGACAGTCGACGATGGAGCTTACTCAGAAGAAGCCTGTTAACTCTAACTTTGAAGAAATTCGGGTTGTATGCGTTCGGAAACACAGACGCAGGCAGTGAGTTCCACTCTTTTGCTGTGCGCATTATGAAGGATGTTTGGAAGCGTTTGGTGCGAATTGGTGGAATGGCAACTAGTTGAGGATGGAAACTTGTAGTGCGTCTAGATGTCCGATGGTAGAAGGGGGCCGGTGGGATGAGGTCGTGGAGTTCATGCTCACACTCGCCAAAGTACAGTCTGTAGAAGACCGACAAGCAGGCAACCTTACGGCGATGAGCCAAGCTGTGAAGCTTGGCATTCACCAGTTTGACGACGCCAATTAGTCTTTTAGCTCTGCGTTCCACTGAGTCAAGCGCGGCAAGCTGATATTTAGCTGAGCCATCCCAGAGGTGGCTGCAATACTCCATGCAGGATGGGACTTGCGCCTTGTAAAGAGTTAAAAGCTGTCCAGACATAAAGTATCGTTTCACTCAGTTTAGGATGCCCAGTTTTTTTGTCTACATCATGATGTCCAAAATCTTCAAGTAGTGTGCTTAAAGGAGGATTCAGATCTTCCTAAAGAAATCAGCCTGGTAGGTTTATTTTATTTTCATCACTGCTCCCAAACATGATACCAGGTAGGTGAACAGAATTACGTTACTTTGTGCAACTCCAGCATCTTCAAGGCCACGTGGCACTGAGTTATGACAAGTAAGTATGATCCTCTTAAAACCTTTCCAAAATATCTAACTTGCAGCCATTGAATCTTTGAATAGTATTCATAGTTACCATAATATGGTACTTTTCGCAAAGAGTTCGCAGCATTCCGAACCGTCTTCTGCCATTCGTGCTCTAGTTGTCCACGACCAGTGCATATTCGCTTTCTTGGGGCTTCAAGTTCCATTTTCGTAAGCATGGCAGTAATATCTTTTCTGTAATGAAAAGCTTGATTCTATTATATTTCTTTCTTTCTACTTTTACTTATCTAAGAACTATTTTCATACAAAACATTAAAATGATTTATTGCAGCCATTACCATTTAAAAACATTAAAACTTCCTGTAATACTTAAACTTACTGCAGAATGTCTGGGGGTTTAATTACAGGCTTCAGGCATCGTCCAAGTTGGATTTCGACTACAACAAAAGCATCCTTATCATCAGCGCCAGTAACTCCAGATAGACCTTTTGTCGAAGTGCTCGCCGAAGTTCCGGAAGGGTCTCGCTGTCTGAAATATTTTACTTTTACTCGTACGAGTATGCGATATATGAATCATCTGTCCGCTGTAGAATATTTTTATAAAACTTATGAAAAGCTATCGAAATTATTCCGATTGACGTAGCATTGGCTCTCTCTGATTAGCATAGCATAATCACCGTAAAATGCTCTCACTGCTGGGACTGGCCGTAATCCACTAAGGGATGCGAGTACTGATTGGTGAATGTCACATGTCTGCGAAGTTTTAGGTTCTAGGGCTTGCGAGTTTCGTCACGATATTTGCTTTCACCATTTTGAGAGCAGTGGTGATGAAATAATTGCAAAAAATGAAAAACCGACTCCAAGTAGTCTTGTCTGTCCTACTCCTAGAGTGTAATTTAAGCCCGCGTAGGTGCGGAAGGGCGAGGCGCGTGGGACCGCCGGAGCCCCAGCGTCGGAGCCATGACAGAAACTATGCCTGCTGCATGCTCGCTTGCATGCTGCATGCTTGCTGCATGCATGGTGTATGCTTGTTTGCATGTTGTATGCTTCATACAGGGAAATAAATACAAAAAAATATTAGAGTTCAATCAATTTTATTATTATATATGGAATAGAATAGAATAGAATACTCTTTATTAGGTACACCATATATATATACATATATTAAATAGTTATGTATTTCAATGATTATGGATATGAACTGTATTCCAAAATACGCTCCTGACTGTGAGCTTTCTGCGATATGATGGTTCTGCCTTTTAATGACAATCGATATGAAATTTATGCCGAAAGCTGATTCTAACTTACAAAATTTTGAGTTTTGAATGTATGATAAATGAGTGTATGCCAAACGGTTTTCTGCGAAATTAAGTTTAAGCTATTCGTTATTATGCAAAATAATATTATGACATAAAAAGTTCTGCTATAAAAGGTAGACCCTGTACTAAGAGATATCAAATTTAATTTTATCTACACTCACAACGAAATGTTCTAAATATGAATTCAAAAAACATTGTATAAACACGTACTTTATATATTTGCCTTCAATTTTCGAACAACTGCATCATAAAAGAACTTTTTAATTTTTGTAGCACACTTTTACTTCTTAATTTATTGGCGCGTATGGGCTCATTGACTTAATGTAGAAAATTAGTATCATTTTCTATGGATGCGCGCGCTGCGCAGTCATGCGCAATGAGAATCTAAATTGCCCGCCATACCACATATTTTTTCCGAATCCACTTTTGTTTTATTTCAACTGTATGAGTGAAGATAAAATAGTATGTGCAACGGCATATAATTAGGTATTAAAACACACGCGTGATATTATTATTACACTCGGCCTCATGTGATAAACCTCGTGTTTTAATATTTATGACCATTGCATAAACTACTATTCCAAACTTTTATTTAGTTTCTCGTAATAGTAGTAATCAAATCTGGAAAGTTATATTTGACTTCCCGGTGTTGGATTAAGCTGAAACTTTGCACACACATTTGGTTCTCGTGACAAAGCAATTTTTAATACAATATCTCGTTCTAAAAAAAAAAAACCTTTTTTGAGACATTTAAGCAAGTTTACCTGCTGGTTTTGCTACCTCTGCCATGCGCACTGAAGATCGGGGAGCCCGGTTTTTCATAGTTATTATAATGAGAGTCGTTGGGAGTGAGTAGCAAGTGACAGTCGCACTCCCGCATCATTGATTCTGCGTTTATCCATTGTAAGGGCACGGCGAGGCGGATGACTTGCTCTGAATATTTTTAATTATAAATTAAATATACAAGACTGTCGTAGGATACATATTTTAATAAAAAGAAACAAAACAAAACATTACATACTTATATAAAAAGGTAATAATACATATTACATGCAACTATGATGGAATGAAAAGGTAGTGTTATTTCAATCTTTATTTGAAAACTGCGAAAGTTTGGCAATCCCTAATGTCAGGCGGTAGCGAGTTCCAAAACCACACCGCGTGAACATTAACGGAGTAGGAGTAGAAATCGGTTGTGTGAGAAGGGGTATCAAGGAGGTTTTTAAGGTGCATCCGAAGGACGGGTATAGGAGAAGCATTCAAAGAGGTAGGATGGCGGCTTAGGGTAATGAAGGATGTTAAATAGCAGACAGAACATCCGAAACCTCCTGCGAAATAGAATTGGGAGCCACTTGAGTATCTTGCGAAAGCCAGAAACATGGTCATTTAGTACCGTGTTGCAGGATTTGTCATTGAGCTATTGCAGTTGCTGAAGCTAAGTATTATTGATAGGGCATTTGTTTCAAAACTAGCTTCTACCAGCGGCTTCATAAGTTCGAAAGTCAGAAATTATTCAACGGTAACGTACAAGGTCCCGTAACGTAAAAAGAACGCTCGCCTTGAACCTGCGCACTGAACGATTTATCGATCAAATTGGTGGTATGAAGGGGGTGCGACAGGCGAATGCTCTGCCAGTATTTCTGTGCACGCACGCTATTGGTTCTTCAGTTGACCCATGCTTCCCGCGCACAGATCACGCTTCGTTCGCTTCCAAAATGGGTGTCATTCTAAATTTCGACAGTTAATTATTTCGACACAGTCCCAATTTCGAAAAACTATAGTTCAACTACTCCTCGGCCAAAGTTTTAAAAATGTTAATTTTTTTTCTATTGAGTAGAGTATTCCACCTCATATTATGCAAGCTTTCTTTTTCCCTGCCTCATCGGTTTTGTTTTCTTTCTTTTTGATTGGTCACTGGCTGCCTACAAATTTTTGATAGCTTCATATAAAGCGAAATTAAATTGTTATTGTCACATTTCAGAGCAATATTATGTCGATCGAAGGTATGTTCCGTCGAAATAGAGCTCCGCCGAACAAGTGCATATCGAAAAAGGGTTCTGTCGAAGTAGTGTTTTTCGAAGATGAGTATTGTCGAAGTATAATCTGTCGAACTAATGCTAGTCGAATATATGTTCTGTTGAAGCAATGAGTAGTCAAACTAAAGTTTTTCGAAATTGGGACTGTGTCGAAATAATTAACTGACGAAATTCAGAATGACACCCATTTATAATGATAAGATCGACATCAAAAATAATGCTCAAGTAAACATTTTTTATTTTTATTTCAGCCTCTTCCATTGTACTAAGTAGCTAGTAAAGTACTTATTTTGATTCTACAATAAAACAATTGGAACAGGGCACATTGCTCGCAGAACGGATGCTCGATGGGGCAGAAACGTTCTGGATTTGCGACCGCGAACCAGAAGACGTTGCGTTGGAAGGCCTGCCACCAGGTGGACCGATGACCTGGTGAAGGTTGCGGGGATCCGCTGGTTGCAGGACACACGGGACCGGTCAATGTGGTGACACTTGGGGGGGGCCTGTGTCCAGCAGTGGACGTCTTTCGGCTGATATGATGTTAGTAAAACAATTACTCTCACATTATAAAACAATAGCCTAGCACTTAAAAACGCGACTGTACCCGTACGCAGATACATCCCCTCCTCTGTCGCTCAGCACAGCATTCTTTTTACGTAACGGGACCTTATACTCCCGAAATAAAAAGTATCCTATGTGCTTCTGCAAGGTCCAGTCACATAAAATTAGTTTCACGGCTAAGGCGTGAAAGCGTAAAAACAGACGGACAGATAGTCACTTTCGCATTTACAAGATTAGTTATAGTAAATGGACCTTTTTAGCGCAGCCGTGAGGCAAAGACTGTTATTTTTGTAGATCGTCACTTTTTTGTTTTGGTTGTGCCTCAAAACGTTAAGTAAATGTTTTTCCTTCTTCGTCTCTTTATATCGCATGGATAAATTAACGAAAAGATGTTGAAATAATATAACCTCCTGGATAAAGAATCTGGCACAGATCTAAGAATGCCATAAAGCTAAATCCTTCATTGTTTTCTCCATAGATATGTAGTTCAAGGGGCCATTTGTATTGACGGAGATGGTGCCACAACCATTTGTCGCTCTGCAGCATCAGTGAGCGATGGAACGAACCCCAAACAACAGTATCTGAAATAAAAACAATATTTAAAATCGATTATTTCAATAACATTAGCGGGGTACTAGTTGCAAGTACAGCGCGGTCTTATATACAGAAACTTAAGCGAATGCGATAGATTTCAAAGGGTCGTATGGACCCCAATTGAAGAAGACAGCTATTTTTTAAATACAGAACTCACAGTCGGGCACTTTTCCATGCAAGTAATATGGAAGGTCAATAAGTTGTTCATTCTGTACGTCTTCTAGCGGAAATTCTAACTTTTGGTCTGCTTGAGTAAACACCGCTCCTGAACCTCTTAAACTCTCCCATTTCGGAAAAAAACTCGTACAGTTGAAGCCTCGAAGCTGCTTGTATCCTTGGCTAAACGTAACGAGGCCACTTGTCTGAAAATATAGTGGACACAGTATGTGGATATAGTAAACAACTTCTCAGCTGAAGTAGAATTAACCTTAGAATAATCATACGGACAAATACGGGTCTTGCTACTCATCATTATCATCTCAGCCGAAAGACGTCCACTGCTGGACATAGGCCTCCCTTAAGCGTCACCACATTGACCAGTTCCGTGCTTCTCATATCCAGCGGATCCCCGCAATCTTCATCAGGTCATCGGTCCACCTAATGGGAAGCCTTCCTACCCAACGTCTTCCGATTCGCGGTCACCAATCCAGAGCCTTTCTGCCCCATCGGCCATCTGTTCTGCGAGCAATGTGCCCTGCCCACTGTCACTTAAGTTTGAAAATTCTTCGGGATGTGTCGGTAAACCTGGTTCTCTTGCGAATCTCGATAGTTCTGATTCAATCGCGCAAGGTAACTCCGAGATATCTCTCTCCATTGCCCTTTTGGATGACTGTAAGCTTTCTGATGAGGCTCATTATGAGCGACCACTTCTCAGAGATATAGGTCATCACTGGCAACACAAACTGGTCAAAGACTTTCATGTCGAGACACTGTGATAAGTTGGACAAGAAGATACCGCGCAACTTACCGAACGGGCAGTGTTCGGGAAGTTGCGCGTTAGCCGAGTCGGATTCGACGGTTGACCTCTTTCTCGAAGTTTGCCCTACCCAACTGGAACTGTTGTCCCAGGGAAACATAGTCGTCCAAAACTTCGAGTGTAGAGTCTCCGACCTTGATAGGAGTGGGTGTAACTTGGGTATTCATGGGTGGTGCTAATCAGGTGACACTAACTGGCGGTAGGTTTCGGCCGAAGGTTTGCGACCACGTACCGCCAAGCGGCCTAGCCGTGTTCCCGAACGCTGATCGGTGTAGCCACTAGATGAGTTGGGTCGAGATGGTTGTTCCATTGCATGCTGACCAACCTGACTCGCGTTGTTTTGGGCGAATCGGGAGACTAGTCGCGGAGGTTAGCGAGATCCAAGGCACGGTGCGCTGCTAGCCGACCGCAGGTAGTTGGGGACCCTAGAATTGTGCTAGCCAAACACGAAAGCCTGCCCCGCCAACTGTAAAAAAATCCCAGAATGCACTACCGTGCTGGTTGGCGACCAGATGGGAGGGCCCAATGGACATCTCTGTGGGAGCTCGCACGTCCCCGCAGTCTCCGGACTAGTGTCCCAATGATGGCGCCCTTGCAGTGCGTGTCTGTAGGTTAGTAGCGTGGAACTGCATCTCACTTTCTTCTTATCTCCTTTCACTCTTTAACGAAAATGGCAGTAAATAACAAGAAAACTGGAGTATAACAGCGGCTGCACCCTCTTCCCCACAAAGTGCACGTCACCAATATTAGAAGTCTGCATCTCATCTCACTCCAATCTCATCTCACTCCAATCTCATCTCAGTCCACCATCACCTGGAGACTGAAAAGCCAGCACTGTTTTTCCTTACTGACACGCAGATAGGAAGTCCGTCAGACAAGTCGTACTTTTCTAACCCGGGGTTTTCCCCTGGAGCACAATTTTAAACCATGCGTGGGTGTGCCCGAGACGACACTTGCTATTGGCGTCTCCGTAATCTTAAAGACTCCAGGTTCTCAGTGCTGTGGGCTCTGGTGGACACAAGGCTGGATAAGATTATCTACGCCTGTGTCTACCGTTCGCACAGTGGAGATCAGCAGATAACCAGGCTCACAGAGTACCTCAGGGAGGCGGCTGATGCGGCACAGGCCCAATTAGTGCTACTGGGGGACTTTAATGACCCACCATCAGGAGTAGCTCTTCCCATACTAATGCACTGATCATGATGGATGAGATACGCGCAAGCTCAATTCTCACCCATCTGGTCCAGGGGGCAACGAGGGTGCCAGAAGTTGATTCGCACACAGCCAACTGCTTGGACGTTCTGCAGACAACAGGACGGGATACCAGATTTTAAACCTGTGCGCCTGAATTGTCTTCAATCTTGCATTGTCTTCACGCCTTTCGATAGAGACTGGAAAAGTGCCGAAGGCTTGGAAGCAAGCCAACGTACAGCCCGTGCCCAGGAAGGGCAGTCGATTCGACCCGGCCAACTACAGACCCATCTCTGTAACGTCCATCCTCTGTAAGAGTATGGAATGGTGTGCTCAACGGTAAGCTCCTAGCATACCTAGAAGCTGAACAACATCCTCAGTGATCGCCATTACGGCTTCCGTCGTTATCGGTCCACTGGCGACGTTCTAGCGTATCCCATTCACATCTGGAGTGAGACCATCGAGAGACACGGGGAAGCGCTAGCCGACTTCCTCGACATCTCGAAGGCTTTCTACAGGGTCTGTCACAAAATTTGGTAAGCTTCCTACCTTCGGTCTACCTAGTGTTATGTGTGATTGGATTGCGGACTTCCTCAGGGATCGATCCATCCGAGTGGTTATCGATAGCTGCTCGTCCGGTCAGTTTGATATCTGCGCCGGAGTCCCTTAGGGAACGAAAGTCCCTTAGCACTGAGCTCTCGGCAATATTATTCTTGCTGCACATTAATGATCTGCTAAAACCCGGAAACTTTGGGTACGCAGACGACAGCACTGTTGCTGAGAGATACGTGTCTTGGGAGATTCGGTCTCTCCGGGAGGCTATGGTTAAACCCTTGAACCTATCCTTGAAGGAGGTCTCCGAACGAAGTGATTTCTTTCTGGTCAGTTTCAATGCTGCTAAGACCCAGGCGTGTCTTTTTTCCGCTAAAAAGAGACAATTTCACCCGGCCTCATCTTTCCGTGGTGTAACCGTGCCGTTAATGGACCATCTCGAACTTCTTGGTGTTATTTTGACATCGACCCTCAATTTTGGTCCAATGATTAAGGCAAAAGCTCAGTTGGATGCAAAAAAGTTGGGGATTCCAGCAAAGGGCATATAAAGTGCAAGTTCGGTCATATATGGAGTACTGCTCTTACCTCTGGGACGGATCTGCCAAATACCAGCTTGATTGACTTGGGCCGATTGACAGACGGGCCAAGTAGCTTATTGGCAACAATGCTCTGGTCGTTTCAAAGATCCAGAGCCTCAAATATCAACGCCGAGTTACCACCCTGTCGATTTTTTATCGGGTACATTTCGGGGAGAGCAAACCGAAAGTGAGTGATGAACTCGCCATTGCCCAGTCCAGAACCTTGAAGACATCCTCCAGTGCAGCGGTGCAGTTTCGGAGATATGACATCTCCCTGCAGAAGGACAGGTTCCGAGGTCTAATCCTGAAGTGGAACTGACATGGTTGCGTTTTTGTACAAACACTTCAACACTTCGATGTACCGGTAGTCGATTTGGCCCCGTTGGAGAGACTGCAGTACAGCCCAAGTCTCGATCAAATCGAAGGCTTGCTCGTAGTCCACAAACGCTAAGCATTGAGGCGGGTTGTAATCTTCAGTCTCCTATATAACCTGCCGCAGCGTATGTATTGGTCTACGGTGCTGAAGCCTTTACGGCATTCGGCTTGTTCGGGAGGCTGGAAAACATAAAACCTGCGCGCGACACGATTCGTGATGACTCTTGAAAACAGCTTGTAGACATGGCTAAGAAGTCCTATAGTTCTTCAGCGGGGCATTTTTTTTTTTTTTATTGTAAGTAGGCTCGCGCTTGACCACTATCTCACCTGATGGTAAGCGAATATAATATTATAATATAATATTTATTTAATACTTTAAGTACATAAACGTACAGAGGCGGGCTTAATGCCTTAGGCATTTTCTACCAATCTACCTTCGAGTGATGGAGATACAAATGGTGCTAGGTGGGTGGTTGGTGTGATGGTGGTGGGTCGTATAGTAGTGGTTGGTCACCCTTCTTGAAATAGAGTACCACCATACCCCTGCACCACGCCTGAGGCGTTTTCTCCTCGAGTTTGATGGAATCAAACAGCTTCTGAAGGGCCTTAAGTACCGGTTTTCCACCCGCCTTTAGGCGTTCGGTCGTAATTCCGTCATCATCCGGTGCGTATTTGTTCTTATGCTGTTTAAGAGCCATCCTAATCTCGTACAGACTGGCGTCCGGAATGTCTTAGTTATAATGTTGTGTCAATCTAGCTCTAGGGTCGTTCGCTAGATTCGCGACGGGTTTTCTGGTTGACGTGTACAACTGCCCATAGAATCTCTCGATCTCCCTCAGAAGTTCCGGTTTGGCGGATATGATCCTGCCATCATGGGTCTTCAGTTTTGTGAGCTGGCTCTGCCCAATAGTCAGATCTCTTGCAAAGACCTTGGAGCCCTTATTCCACTCAGTCGCATCTTTAATACTTTCGGCATTGAAGAGGCGGAGGTCGCTTTTCAAGAACTTTGAGATCCGTCTATTTAGCTGTCGGTATCTCAACGCATCGTCTGAAGATGGCAGGATCATCTCACGCCTCTCCTTCGTGAGCTTGAGAGTAGGATCAGAGAGAATTTTGTTTCTATATGCACGGCGGGTCTTGAAAACTTAGACCCGACCGTTTGGACAGATTCCACGAACCCATCGCTGTATTCGTGGATCTGTGCTGGATGGAGCATAGACTTTGCATACACAAGACGGAGCATAGACAAGTAGTTTGCAGGATCTGTTTTAACGCCGAGGAACAGCCGCCCACGTCATCCTGGAATGCGAGATCGTGGCTCCTCAACGTGCGTAAGTCCTCGGCGGTCGCTCCGTGAAGCTTGTGAAGCCCCCAGGTTGTAGTACGTGTATTATTTTATCTGTACCCCAGGAAGCTTTTTGCTTTTGGGCGGAGCTAGGGTGGCTATGTTAGCCAGGGCGCACGCACAACTGACCGAATGAGAAACTTAGTGCGGAAAATGGAGTCCCTACTCTACTAGTGAATAGAGCGATAGTAGGAAACTGTTTTATGATGTTGCAGAATGTACAGTGGCGGTTCTAACAAACAAAAGTAGCAAAAACGTGAAATATAAGTGTGCGGAGTTATCGATTTTAAATTTTCATTAGTTCTTACAGAGTCGCCGACACTCTGACTAGGTATTTTCGAAGCAGCAGTATACACGTAGTCGTTTTCGAACGGTATGATCATATTGTAAGAAGCAATAAGAGTCAATTTTATCCAATTAGCGTTCTTCAGAAATTTGTGATGAACATGGTTGAGTGGATTTCGTTCTACAGTCAATTCCATCGTGAGAAGAGGCAGGGTGTCCCAACTTTTGCGCTTCAATGCCGACGGCAGGATCATAGGTTCCATGCGCTTCTTAATACATATTTTTTGATTGTCTGAAATGATTATTGACGTTTTTAGAGGCGGATTTTGGCAGAGAACATATAGAGTACATAAAGTTACATAGATTGAAATCACTTTCTATAAAACTTCATCTAGTACAATTAGTACTTTAGGTCTGTTGTGGAAACTTCATATTTTCGTGTCAGTTGACCAAGTCCTTAAATGTGTCCGCAGTCATTTGCCAAGTTCATATCCTGGAAAGTGCTGGTGATTTTGCACGTTGGATATACCTGTGTGGTTCTTTCAACTGGTATAGCTAATCATATTCTCACGGAGTTTTACAATATATCAAACCTTTTATATCAGTGAAAATGGACATAATATCAACATTGCAGCAACTGATATCCATAGGGCGCTCCTCCATATTCAAGATGCTTTGCTCCGAGTTTAAGACTCCAGACTTGTTTTTACCTATATTTCTTAGAGGTTCAATTTGTGCTGTAATTTAAAGTACGAATAAAGATTTTGCAGATCGTTAGATTTTATAACATCAAGACATCTCACAAACTGAACATTCGCCTTTTAATCAAATCGGACTTGCACTGACGGCTCATCCCAAGGAATCATTATACCGAGTTTATCGGGATAAAATGTGTTATTCCATAACCTTGTAAAGACAATCAAAAGTTATTAATTTCTGTAAGTGGCAGCCTATGGTGGAATCCTAATTTTAAAGCGTTAAACTCTAAACTCCGAATGTTCAATGCGAGATCGTACAAGCCTTATTATAATGACATACCAACGAGCGGAGAATCCACAAACAAACACATTTTCTCGTAGTCCGAGGGATCAAAACTCATGTTGCCAGAAGCTATTGAGTAAGTCGGCTCTTTAGCCTTAGCACCTATTGACTTGATGACTGCATGCACTAACAGTTGGTCGAGGAATGTCACTTTAATCGTAAAGTTTCTGAGATCCAGATCAGAGACACGTAGGCTAAATATTTTTAGGACTAACTTGTCCGTTGGCTGTATCTCGGTCTCTGGAAACACCTCTGTTTCGTTAGACCTCTGAGATCGTAGAGCTAAATTTGATGTCGAACGGGCCTGTAAAAAATAATGATATGATTTATTTGCTATTGCTCTATTTTCTTCTTGTCTCCCTATTTCGATCGTTATGTACGACATACAGATCTCTTCCTATGCATTTTTCTTTTATTTGTGGATAAATTTTATTTTGAAACGTTATTATTCTCTTTACAGTTTTATTTATTCTACCAATAGAACGTGAATAGATCACGAATTCATCAAATTTTATGTCTTTTGGCAGTTGTCAGATATTTTGACATAGGCAAACTTTTTTATCAAGTGACAATGACTAAGCAGTATTTATATTATAATAATTTTGTCACTGTTGTTTTTGTGAAGTGTCTGTAAGTTGACTGCCTTTTTATTATGTTTTCTTTTATTATAAAAGTCAAAAGCATACATTTTCATTAGGTCATTTTCGTCTACATCTAGTCTGGTGTCATTAATTATTTTATTAATATCTCGACACCAGTTACAACTGAAAAATTTGCAGGTGAGCTCCAACATGTACTCAATTGTTTGCGATTTGTGGTTTTCGCAAACAAATGATTTAAAATCAATCAATACATACATCAAAGGTAATTCAGTATCCAATAAAGCATTTTCGTTCCAGTTTGTTGTGTTAATTAGTGGAATTCCAGCAGTTTCCAATTCTAGAAGTGGGCAATAATGCAGCATCCAATAAAGCAGTATCCTCCTATTTCTTATTGCCATCAGTGAAACTCTAACCGATTCAGATCCTGTAAGAAAATAAAAAAGTACAAAACTCTAGAAGCTGTTAGAATTATAATAATCTAAGAATACTCAATCAAATAAACCTTAAGGTAGAGGACAGTGATACAAGAAATAAAGTCAAATATATTAGAAACCAGATATATATTATTGCTGTTTCAACAATACTTGCTATGTGCTTGTTGAGATATCAATCGAAAAAAATAATATTACATATACATGCTTACCTGGCAAGAATAAAGTGGAAACTACATCAGGGCTCAGTCCATGTTAAACATGTTGTTTCAAAATGGGCATGGCACACTCGACGATTTCTGTATATAGGGTCGACGATTTCTGTATATGGTGTCTATATGTAGGGATAGGTGTAATTGAGTACACGAATTGATGTATAATACTCTAGTTTATTAGCAAACCATTGAATATATAGACTTAGGCTACTTACACATACAAACATAGACATAGTTCTATGACACCCACACTACACCTCCCACATAATAAAATAAAAAAATACAAATGTTTTTTTTTATTCACATACTCTAATGTTTTAAACTAGGTATACATACACTATAAAAATATCTACTAGGTACAATATAACTTAGTTCTATTCTTATGCACTACATCAATGTTACCTTTTCTTATTATTTCTACGTTTGGTGCTAAGTCCCTTACAACTACATAGGGTCCAGAATAAATGGGACTGAATTTGTTTCCAGTTTCTTTTTTTACAAGGATTTGGTCATTTGGTGTATAAGTGATAGGCCTCATATTCGAATCATAATGTTGCTTGCGCAATGTTTTTCGTTGAATCAAGTTATTTCGTGCTTCAGACTGTGACACCTGTAATCTATATTTCAATTCCAGCGGGTAACTCTCATGATTATAAAGTGGTTCAATTGACTTTGATAAATTATTAGGCAAATTACATTTTTCCCATATACCAATTCAAATGGAGTATGGTTTGTTGCACTATGCACCGAAGTGTTATATGAGAAGCACCAATAGGGTAACCATGAACTCCATGTTTCAGGATGATTATCCGTCTGGATTCTCAAGAATGCTCCTAGATGTTTATGAGCATTCTCCAACGCACCAATACTTTCGTGATGGTATGCCGTGGAGTTAAGCTTTTTTATATCTAGTAATTTACATACCTCCGTCATTGTTGCGCTGATAAACTCTGCTCCTCGATCGGTCGCTATAGTGTTTGGAACACCATACTTTAGGATAACATTTTCTACAAAGGCTTTTGCAACCTCTTCTGACTTTTTAGAAACAAGTGGACAAGCGATAATATATTTAGATAATTCACATTGTGTGGTTAAAATATAAGAAAAATTATATCTATCCTTATCTAAGGGTCCTACTATATCTAGATATACCTTCTGAAAGGATGTATGAGCAGTAGTCGTCACTACTATCGGCTCTTTATTGTATATGCTATGTTTTTGAATCTGGCATTTATGACATTTCTTCACAAAATCATGGACATCTCGTTCCATGCTAGGCCAGAAATAATATTTACGAATATTATTTAACATCCGTCTTATACCCGCGTGGCCACTCGTGGGTAAAAGATGAAAGTCGTTAATTATGACTCTTCTGTCATCTTTGTCATCTATTCTTTCTACGTCTTTTAATACACATAACCTTGGTCCGGACCATTTTGCATCTTTCTTTACCTCGGATATCAACTTCTCAATAAAATAATTATTTGTGCCATTTTTAATGAAATATATCTCCTCTATATCATTAATATTACAATATTCCCTGAACTCCCTCGCAAATGCGGCTGGCGTCATCTGCGATCGGGATGCTGGGTTTATAAACAATGTCATCCGAGCCGGCACATAACACAATGTATTCTGACTACTTAACCTTACATTATTATTTTCGTCTCTTAATTTAGCCCAATTATTACTATCTACAAATCGTATCTCAACAGAGTCCTTCGGGTTACTATGAGTTTCCACAACTTTTGGTTGATCAGGCCAAATGTCTGTGTTAACCATATCTTCCGAAGAACTGCTCTCCAATAACTTCCGCTTTTGTCCTCTAGTCATAATGTTTACAACACACTCATGCATTTCTTTCAGTTCCTTCGATGACACACATACTCTCGATAATGCGTCTGCAGCCACATTACTTTTACCTGGCACATATTCGATATCAAAATCGTACTCATCCAAAACCAATCTAAACTTTAATAATCTACTAGAAGGATCCTTCAAATTGAATAAATAAATTAGAGGTTTATGGTCTGTAAAAATCTTAAATTTGCGACCATACAAATATGGACGAAAATGTTTAATACTCCACACTATAGCTAATAATTCTTTTTCTATAGTGGGATAGTTTCTTTCAGCTTTATTTAAACTTCTGCTTGCATAAGCAATTGGCCTTCCATCCCGATTAGACAATACGGCGCCTAACGCGTATCCTGATGCATCTGTTTGTAGGTTGAATATATGTATTGTCACTAGAAAAACATGGGTATTGCAAAACTGGGGCGGATATCAAACGCTGTTTTAATGCATCAAAGCTAACTTGGCAGTCTTTATCCCATTTAAATGTTACATTTTTCCTACTCAAATTATTCAAGGGGTGAACTATATCTGCAAAATTTTTAATAAACTTTCTATAGTAATTGGCAAACGCTACGAAGCGTTTTACCTCATCTGCCGTTTTTGGAATGGGATAATTTTGCATAACACTAATTTTGTCCGGGTCTGGTAAAACTCCGTTGCCAGAGACCACATGACCTAAATATAACATATCCTTTTTCAAAAATACACACTTGGACGGATTCAATTTAAGATTCACTTTCCGAAGTCTTTCAAAAACGTCAATTAAATTTTTATTATGTTGACTGAGACAACTTCCATACACAATTAAATCGTCCTGATAGACGAGGCACTTTTCAAAATTAAGACCTGCCATTGCCATTGTCATCATCCTTGAAAATGAACTAGGACTTGTTTTAAGCCCCATGGGCATCCTAGTCATTTGATATTGCCCAGAACCAAAGGCTGTATATTTCCTACTATTGGGGTCTAAACCTACATTATAATATGCTTGATGCAGATCTAAGTGTGAGAAGTAGATGCATCCTGATAACGAGTCTAAAATTTCTGTAATGTTAGGAAGAGGGAAGTTATCATTTTCAATATTATTATTCAGTTTGCGGTAGTCAATAACTAATCTCCACCTCTTTTGTCCATTAGCGTCTAATTTCTTGGGTACCAGCAAAATTGGGCTAGACCAATCACTTACGCATGGCTCTATAATGCCGTCGGCTAACATATTTTGGAGTTGTTTATGTACCTCATCTTTCTGTGAATGAGGTAACCTATATGGTTTAACAAATACGGGCTCTGCATTAGGCTTTACGCGAATAGAATGTTGATAAATATGCGTAGTTGTCAGTTTATCCCCCGGTAAAAAGAATATATCAGCATATTTGGCGCATACTTTTTCAATTGTTATCTGCTCTTCTTCATTTAAATGTTTTATATTCAGCAGTGAAAACATTTTTTTAACGCGGGCCGCATTTTTTTCGCATTTATCAAAACTGCAAATATTGTAATCCGACGCGCTGTGTATAATGGGGTCTATTTTATGTAGAGTTAACTCATTCTCAGTTGTGTTAAGTATTCTTACAGGTATTTTTCCACTAGTGGGCTTTACTAAGGTGCTAGCTATAAAAACACCTTCGCTGCATTCAGAAGTACAAACTACACATTCTTCTTTTATATTAGTTTGTATAAAGTGGATTGACTCCGATCTGGGAGGTATAATAAACATTTGTTTTTTACTATCAGATATCTTAATAGACAACGTGATTGGATTACCATTTAAAGTGTGCAAAGATAAACTATTATTCTTGTAGTCTAATAACGCTTTATGTTTTCGCAAGAAGTCGTCACCGATGATTCCATGCGCCTTACATGGCAAAGAATTAAAAACAATAAACTTATGCCTAAACGTTGCATCATCTGTTACTAAGTCTAAATAAACGTAACCCAAAGATTGAACTTTGCCCCCAAGTCCATTAATCTCAATACTCTCTAAATGGCATGGAATATTTTGTTCGACAAGATGTTTATATTTGATGGCTGAAATTGACGCACCCGAGTCAAGTAACCATCGGAATGGGCTACTATTTACATAAAACTCGACAACCATGTTATTATCACATGACAAAATATAATGTTTAGGCACGAAAAAACTGATTTTTGGATTCTTCATTTTTAGGTGCATCCTCGGTCATAATATGCATAGCTTCCGAATTACGTGTCCACTTGTTTCGGTTATTATGAAAAGAAGACCTACCTCGATTCGATCTTCTCGAATTCCGCCACGATCCTCGTGGTGCACGACCACGCCCTGGTTCCTGGATGGTCTCATTATGGTCACCCCAACGCATTTGACCCTGGTTTGAGCGGCCTCTTAACGCTCGTCCATGCTGACCTCTAAAATAATTATTAGAAGCACGCCTGTAATTATGTCGATTGTTTTGATTAAAAGCCATAACCTCACCTGATGAAGTCGAAGGCATCGAAGTCTCTTCATCCACTGCTGCTTGAACTGCATCTTTGAGGGATTCAAAATTTCTTGCGGCTATGATAGTGCTTAATCGACGGTTTCGCAATCCGTCGGCAAACCGTTTGATGGCTTGTTTCTCATTAAGCGGTTTCA
The DNA here is from genome assembly GCA_947562075.1 of Orthosia gracilis. Classification (NCBI taxonomy): domain Eukaryota; kingdom Metazoa; phylum Arthropoda; class Insecta; order Lepidoptera; family Noctuidae; genus Orthosia; species Orthosia gracilis. The sequence goes on from OX387266.1 coordinate 36,754,469, forward strand.
ATACCTGGTAATTACTGGATTTCCCTTCGGATTGCGCTATCGTCAAGTCCACAAACATCTCAGTAATGGCTTTTCCGTACTCATCAATTGACATTTGCTTTTGGCAGAAAGAATGTAGTTTGCTCTGTATTGCCGTAGCAGACTTTGTTGGCAATAGTTGAACCCTCATATCGTGTAATAGATCCTTAACTGAGTCATAATTTGATGCTAATTTCAATTTTGCAGCCTGAGACAATCGACTTTTCAAAACGAATGTAATTAATTGTTCTTGCGACTGACTATCTAAAATAGAACTGTAATAATCGATCCCATCGATTAACTGCTTAATACCTAACTCGTCACTTGTCATGACGGGAAACAAATTCAGTGCTATCTTAAGATCAAATTTGGCCATTTTAGCTATTTTTCCTTCGTCCTCACTTAAACTTTCTAAATCTGAGTTACTGTAACTACTTCCTTTTTCACATAACTGTTTTATTTCTACGAATAATTCATCTATCTTATAACGTAACTCATTTATTAGTATTAACTCCTCATTTTTGAAGTCTTTCAAGTTAGCTTCTATTTCTTTACAATAATTTTTAAACGAATAAAATAAATTTATCGATTCTTCTAATTTTCTACTACATACCTTAGATTCTAATCTTCGCTCAGGACCTATTTTAATTAAATATATACGTATTTTGCGTAACTCATTATATATGTTATCAAATTTCTTAGCCATAAGACACTATTTTAATCGTTTTGATTTTGACGTCACTGCATACTTTAGAATTTGTCTTAAACAGTCTCTACATAACAGTACATTTAACTTAATTTCTTCCCGAATATCTTGCGTACACAATCACTTTAGTTCACTGATTTACACTGACATTCACTTTCTGCTGCTTTCGGAGTGGCCTGGCCGCGACCTCGTCCGGACAATCGCATGCCCCTGAACGCCTGGTGGTTGATCTCCTGACGCATCCAACGAGTATGGCATTTTTTATATGCCTTAAATCCCAAGTATAGAAGCACTGCACCCATGAAACAGATAATTATTGTGGTCATAATAGTCTGGATGTTCATATGTTGCCCAATTCCTTGCAAATTCGCACTATTGCCAGCACCAGCTGCGTTTTGAGCTAGAAAAACCTCTTCTTTGGTCTGGTATGATTGACACATTTTGCTTTTCTTAACAATTTCGCACCAATTAATAATGCAGCCAGTTGTAACGCGACACGACCATTATGCGCGGCTTGCCCGAAGGCAGGGTCGCCATGTAGGGATAGGTGTAATTGAGTACACGAATTGATGTATAATACTCTAGTTTATTAGCAAACCATTGAATATATAGACTTAGGCTACTTACACATACAAACATAGACATAGTTCTATGACACCCACACTACACACATACTGGGGATCCAAATACGATATACTGATTCCAGCTGCTACTATGAAAGATATCATGCTGGTAAAACGCATCTTTCGGTGCTTGAAAGGGACCCAACAGAATGAGCTAATCTATACGAGAAAGTCACCACCACGTTTAGTCTGCTACAGCGACGCCAATCATGCAGGTGATCAAAATACTAGAAGATCGACATCTGGAATGGTGTATTTATTCTCTGGAGCTGCTATTTGCCGGAGAAGCTAGAAGCAAACGACAGTGTCCATCTCCTCGACTAAAACAGAGATTATAGCAGCAAGCGAATCTGCATAAGAGATTTAATGGTTGAATCGCCTTATTAACAACTTGATTAAAATTGAGAAACCAGTACTGAACCTGGACAATAAATCAGCTGTAAAACTTGCGCACAATCCAAAGAATGAATACCACAAGCGCACCAAACATATCAAGCTGAAACTTTTCTTTGTAAAAGAATGTGTTAGCAACGGAGACTTCGACGTAACGCATGTTCCTTCGAAGCAGCAGTTGGCTGATATGTTAACCAAGCCACTGTTTGGCTCCAAGTTGCATAATTTAAGTTCAGCATTGGGATTAAAGAATATAAATTACCATAATATTCTTTTAAAAAATTCCGAGGATGTGAAGTATATATAACAGACTATTGTATTTATGATACATCGACTTGGTTGTCAGGACACATTTCTGTGTTTATAATTTGAAGTTTTCAATTACTATTGTAATAAAATACTCATATATTTGTTTTCCTTTTGTTATTGTATATCTAACAGTTTTCTCCAGGCTTTAAAAAAATCTTTATTTATGGTCCAAGATCCCAGACGCATCTGACATTATTGTGTTCTTTCAACACAAATTATGTGTGATTGAGAGGTAGGTAAGTCTTAAAATTGATCGAATAACAATTACTTCTAAAAACAAAAAAAAAGTGTTGTGGTAATCAAGAAATGACACTGTATTTTAGTATTTTGATTTTATTAAACAGAAGCAAAAGAGTTCCTGGAAGGACTTGGGGGGCCTTTGCACAGCACCGGACAGTAAAAATGTGAAGTTAAATAAAACTTTATGAAACGCTTTCGGGTATGGTTTGCAGAATTAATAAACTAGTTTTAGGTAAGTCAAAAATCTTTAATAAAAATTACATATTTAGGCTGTGTCACAATATTGCCGTAACCCTTCACAATTAACATTCTTATGATTTAAATAATATAAATAAATAATAATTAACATTATAATTACACGTTTAATATCTATTTACCATATATTACGATTATTTTACGATGGACTATTCATCAGCGTCGTCTACAGATAAAAAATCACATTCTTATTTACTAGCCCTGGACAAGTCTTTATTGCCCTCACCATTAAAACATAGTAAATCATAAAAGAAGCACCAGGATTCAATTTAAATATCAACACTATTTTCCCAACTCTATGATTACTGGAACCGTCGCATGTAATGCCCGAATAAGTGAAACAATTTTTTAAACTAAGGACCTTGAGATTGCAGCGTCCTATGGTGCCAGTACAAGAGAAGAAAATGTTAGACTAGTAAGGTCTGCTCAGTCTATAGCCATCTCAAATGAAACCGCGGTTCATCAAAATAGTTAAAAATAGGCAACCAAGTGCATTAAAAGTACAAAGTTTAAAGTTCCAACACAGATGTTCAGTCTTTTTTGTTCAGTTCTTCTAATAATTTCTCCTGGGATGCTGGTTTTCGAGCATAGACAACCAGCAAACGGTAGCGGAAATGAACAGCTTTTTCATAATTATTGTTGTATTTGGTCATTATTTGCAATTCTTTTAGTATGTCCAGATAGTCCGCCATGAAGTCATCGTACTTTTCTTTAGGGATTTTGAAAGGATTCACTGCTGTGAAGGCATCTGTAAAACAAAGAGTTTTCATTAGTTTCCTTTGTTGTAGTTGCAGGTATGTTACGTAAATAGGTTATTCTGCTCTCAAGATGACGATGATTATAACGGTTCCATTGTATTTTTGTATTAGATGTAGTTTCTTACCAGGGATAATAAAACCATATGAATATAGTTTATGGGTAGTAGTGTCCTATAGAGAAAAATATTGACTTGAACTATGAAAACTACTTAGGTAAAGCCGCGAAAATTGCTGAAGCTCCAATCCCCTTATTAATAAACTCGGATTAAAGTTACTTTAAGTACTATCTCAGTATAAACCAGCATTTTTCGAGGTTTAAGCTTGGCATAACGATACACCGTGTTTATTTATAAGGGGGCAAAAGTGTTTTTTATTATTATTGATAGGCTCGCGAGTCGCGCTTGGCCACTTTCTCATCTATAATGTATTTACAATGTATTTAGATCGTTGATGATGATACAAATATCGAAATGAAAATACATAGTTTAAAAGAGAGCAATATACTCACTTCGCAAGATATGTAAGTCTTCAAAAACAAATACTGAGTTTTTACATTGCACATCGTAGTCAACGAAGCCAATCTGATCTAATATTTTCGTTACTTCTTTTTCCGGGTCCTGAAAAATATTGCATCAATTAATTAAACGGTGTTTATGTCCAAAATTTACTTTTTGGGTAAGATATTTCTATCTAGGTAGACAATATCAACGATCCTATCAGTAGGAAACTCAAAGTAAGTAGTAGCTTATTCTTTCAGCTTCGGTATCGTGACCTCTCCAGCAGGACGCCATAACGACGAAGTAACAACATAATGCTCAGCGCTAAAGAATTATTTTTTCGAATAGAAAGCTACATTCTGCCAGAGAAATAATTTGATATACAAGTACAAGTCAACTATCGAATCCGACGAGGAGTGACGACAACGAACCGGAAGACGTTGCGTTGGAAGGCTTCCCAGTAGGTAGACCGATTACCAGGTTAAGCTTGCGGGAATCCACTGGATGTGGGAAGCACGGGACCGGTCAATGTGATGACACTCGCGGGAACCCTAAAATGAAATGAAGATGATGATGAGGATTACCTCGTAATCGTGATAAGGTGACACGTATCTGTCCACGTCCTGAAGCCACTCGCTCCATTTGTTGTTGCGCGCTAGGATACGATACACGTCGAATACCGGAGCACCCGCCAGGAAGATCATGAGACACGTCCCGTCTTCATTAAGAAGGTTGTAGATGTTGTTGAATGCTCGTCTGAAAATATCAAAGAGTCATTTTATTTAAAAATCTGACTCATCAAATACGTGTTGACTGAAAATGTACATTTTAGTATATAATAGTAGTCTATGAGTACATTTTACAATATCACAAAAGACACTGCGGCCGTAGAAGATGGCAGGACGAACTAGACAAAACAAACGACCAGTGGTCCACATTAGCCCTGTGTCGAAAAAGCTGAAAATCTTTGCCCAGCTGTGGTATAGCGCAGGCTAATTAACAGTACCAGTACCAGGCTTGTGTTCCTCAAAAAGAAGTTAAAGATTTAAATTAGACCCACATTTCCCAGTTCTCATAATATTCTTTGGCAGTATTTGTAATAATTATTCAGAATATATTTTAGCTTTGGTTTTTGGCAGAATAAACGCAATATTTTGTTGGATAATGTACAGGCTGCATTTAGAGTGGTTTACTATACAGAATTGTAGAAAATAGAACAAATTGCCGTGCGTTCTAGCGTTTTGGCCATTACTATTATTGGATTCAAATATAACAGCTCACAATGTTATGACCCACTAATAATAATGATAATTTTTATCCGTGGTTCCAGACAACTGGGCTTACCCCAATTATAAACGACCCTTTGTGCCTATAGGCCTTGTTTGTTCTGTCTCCTGCTTGGTATGGAGGGAAGGGAAAATTTGTATTTTTCCTACTCCTCCGTAATTCTTTTCTAATTAATTTCGTTGCGGAATCGGAAGACAGTTAAATTCATTCGCCGGGACTTCGTTGAACTTCATTGCCTCGGTGCTTTTCTGGTGGTCGTCACTGTTGATTCTGGCTTTCAGAAGTTGCAGTGGTTTGGGAATAGTGCGGTGGGATTATCAGAAAAAAAAAGTTCTCATAATAATGAATTATAATAATAATAAAAGTACACAGACATAACCAAGTGGCCAGGATTATTCACCAGCAACTTGCTTTGAAATACAATCCAGTGGATTCTGAGGTAATGTATTACAAGTATGTGCCCGACCCAGTTCCCGAAAATGACGATGTCACGTTGTACTGGGATCGGTCTATCATCAATGATAGGATTATTGTTGCCAATAAGCCGGACATAGACCGGGTGGATGGTGATAGACCGATTAGCGCGCCGCACATTGATAATCGATTTCACCATCCCGCATGACGAGAACCTCGTGAAAGCTGAGAAAGAGAAACAAATCAAGTATCTCGACTTAGCACACGAAATTGTCGACATGACGAACGAATGTGGACTCGGCGATCATTGTACCGATTGTCGTAACGGCCGACGGCCTGATGGCCAAGAGCTTCGACGACCATCTGTCGAGGCGGTCACTGCGCGGTTGGAACAAGGGCCTGATACAGAAGGCAGTGCTCATTGATACGGCTCGCATTGTGAGGAGGTTCCTGTCTCTGGAGCCCTAACCACCGGTAGCTTGGACCCTGTTCCTAATACCGGTTGGCGTTGTATTTATATTTTTACATGTTTTTAATTTTCTTTTTTTTTAATACTTAAAAATGTATCAAATATGAATGAAGAAAAGTAAAGGACATAATTAAAGTGCTAAAGAATAATAAAATACGAGGTGAAGTGTTGATTGATCGTCATAGGTACCTACCTATCTATCATGAGTAATTACTACCTGAGTGACCTCTCTGCTCGGTGAAAATAGAGAAAACGACGTTCTCTCAAAATGAAACCGCGATAAATCGATCTTTCTAAGATCGATTTATCACCCCCTAAACCCCCTGAATAGTAAATTTCATGAAAATCGTTGGAGCCGTTTCCGAGATTCACATTATATATATACTAGCACTTCGCAAGCGAATTCGTTCGCGTGATCCGTGTTTTATCCTATAGATGACTTTTTAGTTTCACCCCCTTAAAGGTTGAATTTACAAAAAATCCCTTCTTAGTGCTCCCTTACATTATAAAAAGAAGCCCTGTGTAGTAAAATTCATCAAAAATCTTTAACAGGGGGTGTTAAAGATTTAATAATATCGTCTTTTAGGAGTAGTTTTGAAAAAACTAAAGGTTAGTATTTATGCCAAGTTTCTAATATATAAGCCCAACAAATTTTGCACCTTCTCACCTCATTAGTGGTAGAATTGCCATAAAACAATAAATACATGAATTCTTTTTATCAACCAAAAGCGTAATTCTTTAATTTCACGTGTCACACTTTAAAGCGTAGAAGTTTCACACAAACTTTCAACCGACTTTTTACTCCCTTAGAGTTAGAAACTCCGAAAAAAAAAAGTCATGGTTGTTTTATTAACCAAGAGCGTAAAACAACAATTTCAGCTGGTTTACCTTCCAAACTGAAGAAATTTCACATACATTTTCAAGGCTTGTGTTTAAACACCGCCCAAAAAAGTACCTATTTTACTACCAAAAAAATTCTAAACGGTTACCAAAATGGATAAATGGTCACCAAATAACGTTTCCTAAAATATTATGAAATAAATCCATTTTTTCGTATTATTGACTGCCAAAAAAATATATGGACGCCTTTAAAGTCGACGGAGCCCCGCTGCGCGGGGCTCCTATTTCCGTCCGCAGGGTCTAAAGTAACCTAACACGAACGAGATGACGGGAGCCGAGTTCGCTCGCTTTGCTCGCTCACTTCGGCTCCCGTCATCTCGTTCGAACCTAACCTGTCCGTGTCGGGGTGCCCTAAGCTCCTGAGCTCGCTTCGCTCGCTCTTGGACTAATTCGTTAAAAACACGAATACACCCGGTATATTAATCTTTGAGTTGGATAGAATTTGGTGACCGTTGATCCATTTTGGGAACCAATTATTTTATTTGGTGCCTAAGCTTAGAGTCTTAAAAATATTTTTGATGACCGTCTAAATTATACCCCATTTTCAACCCCTATTTTAGAATTTCCAAAACCCAATATATACATGAATTCTTTTTATCAACCAAGAGCGTAAATCAAAAATTTCATGTGTCCTATTTACAAACTATAAAAATGTCTTACAAACTTGAAACCTTTTTTTACCTCTTTAGAGGTAGAATTTACAAAAACCAATAAATGCACAAATTATAATGGTATTGAAGCAGTATCGAATATGAAGTAATTTATTTTGCTAAGGATTAATACCAAGATACAAATAAAGAGCCTTTTCTAGAGACTACATTTTAATTAAAAGTTTAAAATATTAGAACACTTATTGTGGCATAACTATATTAGTTAGACATATGCTGTCGCGACACTTTTTGTAAATAATAATGTGTTCTGCAAAGTCATAGTACATTATTTTATTCTATCATCAATAGTTTTCGCAGCACACGCGATTTTAAGAATATTTTAGATATTTTTTTTACACCTTGGGTTACATTATTGGAGTTTTAGTACGGATCCCTAATTTTTTGAAAACATAATATAGCCTATGTCACCCGGAGATAGTGTAGCTTCCCAACAGTGAAAGAATTTTTCAAATCGGTTCCGTAGTTTCGGAGCCTAATCAATGCAAAAAAAACAAACAATCAAAGCTTTCCTCTTTATAATATTAATATAGAAGTATAGATATATATGTTACGGCTAATACCCGAAGTGCGGCTACACCTAGTATTAGCCGGAGCTTAGGGCACCCCGACACGGACAGGTTAGGTTCGAACGAGATGACGGGAGCTGAAGTGAGCGAGCAAAGCGAGCGAACTCAGCTCCCGTCATCTCGTTCGTGTTAGGTTACTTTAGACCCTGCGAACGGAAATAGGAGCCCCGCGTAGCGGGGCTCCGTCGCGTGGCTACACCTAGTTCTAACCGGCTAAAACTAGGTGTAGCCGCACTAATATTAGGTGTAGCCGCACTTCGGGTATTAGCCGTAACATATATACATACATGTAAGAATTGCTCGTTTATAGGTACTAGATTTATCACTAACTGTGGCCGCGGCTTCGCTCCCGTAAATTGCCTGCCCTACCCTACTTACCTGCCCTACCTACCTACTGTGGCCGTGTCTTCGCTCCCGTCAACTACTCGTGAGGCATAAATTTTGGATTAAGTATGATATGTTGATTAGGTATTTTTCGATGCGAGTCCGTACGTAATCCAAAACGTCGAGGATTAAGTATGGCACAAAATATTCGTGCACAGTCTACACAGAACTCTCGGGCGCACGGTTGGCGCAGTGGTTGAGCGATTGACTGCTGCGCTGCGTGTCGCGGGTTCGATTCCCGCACGGAACAAATATTTGTATGACCTACAGATAGTAAGAACGGCTCTGGGTGCTGTGTATGTGAGTTTATATGTTTGTAAACGCACTCACGATACAGGAAGAAATTCCTAGTGTGGGGCAACGTTTTTAAAATGAAAGAAAGAAAGAAAAGAAAGAAAGAAGACATTCCGTACCTTAAAATGTCGGGGTTACGTTTAAAGTTTAATTAGCACTGCCGCCAGCGCCATCTATGTAGAATACCACTGGACCAGTTAGTGCTCTAGCGATGTATGTCGTAATGAATATACGTCGTCGTTAGGTGGCGTTATTTTAAGATGATACTATCGAAGAAAAATAAACAAACTTTCACGTCTTTTAGTGAAAATAAATGTGTAAAAATCAGAAACTCATGTAATAATGTGGGTAAAATGCATGTTAATTTATTAATGCTCTGGTTTCTATACATAGTACACCAGTTTTAATTTTAAGCCATTTTTCGGTAAAAAAGACAAAAAATATGTCGTTGGAGTTGTTTTAAAAGATTAATTCGACAGTGAACTTTAACCTTTGCCTAACTTTTGGCAGTGTAAGTGCATCATGCGTACGTCACGCATATTTTATCAGTACTCTTTAAGATTTTATCCGCACTCTTTAGGTATGAAGGATAATTTTGATCACTATATCAGACGTTAAAAACAAAAGTATTCACGTTGACTTGTTTGCCCATAAAAAACGAAATATAATCCACCGTTCCACAATATATCAGAAACGGAACGTCCATACTCCATGCCGAATATTTCTTACCCAATCCACATACGATACATAATATCGGTAATAGACCAGCGGCTATATTGAATAAATATTCGGATTAGGTGAATTGATTAGATATTTTTAAATACTAGGATTAGATGGATAAGGTATCGTTTTTACCTAATCCGACCCATGTCTACCGTCAACCGCCTACCCTACCCCATTCAAAAATTTACGTCAAATGCACAACGCCATCAATCGAATTTGGAGTTCATCTGTCCGAGTATCTAAATTGCGTGTGTTGTGTTATTTTACTTCTAGAACCCTTTAAATTCATCTAACTTTTGATAGAGTGAACCTGATCGCGTCAAAATAAAAACAAAGTTATTCCTCAAGTTACGCATCTACAATCTACATTTTATGTGATGCGTGCACAACTAAACAGACAAACAGATAAAACACATACTCGGAAATGGTATGTGCGTGTGAACTGAGGGACTACACTGGTATTTTGTAAAATAAAAATCTAGGATTTAATAGTAGACTCAAAAAAATTTTTGAATAAATCTGGGCACTTGTAAACAAATATAATAAAAACTACAGCCCTTAAAGAGCGGTCCTTCAGTCCTCACAGACCATCAGCCAGATCACGAAAAGTATCTGAAAAATTAAGATATTGTGACTACAGACATTTATTAAAGAATTTGTAAATATATTTACTAAATAAAAGACCACGTTCATCAAAGATAAAAAATATGTAACGTCTAAACTGTGGTCCCTCATTCCACAAAAGACATATCAATATTTTAATGAATATTACCGAATCAAATAAATAAAATCTTTCTTTTTTCTATATAAAGTTTTAACAAGAGACTTGAAACCCCAAGAGACTTGGTCCCTCAATCCTCACATCCACTGACATATGTACATGTACTGGTTGCTAGACGAGAGGAATATTAGAACTGTACTATCAGTGTACTTTACTTTTAGTAAAAAGTTTCGACTAAATAATAGGTATCTAAAATTGTGTATTTCTTACCGCTTAACTAATAATATTTTTTTTATTAATCCTATGAAAACAGATTAGCGTGACCATACAATGAAACAGAATGTAGACAGTACTATTATACTTCTTTTAATACAGCATTAGACGAAACGAAAACAAGGTTATATGGTCAATTTAATATTATCTTCCTTAGATGGCGTATGTGTATTTAATAAAAAAAGATTACAAAATTAAACGGACGAATGCCGATTAAACGGTGAAGTAAAAACAACGTGAGGAACTCAGCATGTCTTAAAACCAAAAATTCGAAGGCATGCGATAGCTCGTGGCTAAATTATAAAAGCCACATGGATCGATCTTCAAGGTTAAGCAACGCTTGCCGAGCTCGGTCCGTGGATGGGTGACCATATTTGCATAGCGTGTTACTTCCATATCTCGAGAAGCACGTTAAACTGTCACGGTTGTCATTTAAAGATCTTTGACAGTCGTTACGAGTAGTCAGAAGCCTGAGATCTGACACCAGTCTAGCCAAGAGATATCGTGTTACTCAGTTACTGGGTTGTGGCGGTCAGATATGTAATCGCTCCATGTAAAACACTGGTACTCAGCTAAATCCGGTTAGTTCTTTAGTTCGTACCTGTTCTGAACAAGACAAAAATGTTAAGATTTAATTGTTATAATTTCACTAATCTTCAAGTTAAAGATCAATTGGCACTTATATTCTCAAGTATAAAATAAATATAATAGTAGGTATCTCAATTTATTATCAACAAAGAACTGAACAATATTGACAACTACTTTATTAGACCAAGTAGCTTCTGCCAGCGGCTTCACCCGCGTGAAAGTGGAAAATTATCCGGAGGTAACATATTAATCCCGGGATAAAAATAACTATTATCTATCTTTGTGCTAAATTTCATCCAGATCCGTACAGCCGTTCTGGCGTGATTGAGTAACAAACATACACGCATCCATCAAAACTTTCGCATTTTATATATTATGTTTGTTCTCTATTGTGCATCTCATAAACACCACGCGTCCGTAAAAACCGCCCCTTCGGAGCAACTAGAAAGATTCACAGCTGGACAGATAAGCAACTGGAAAGAGGATATTCGTGAAAAAATAAGTTTATAAACTATGAAACATAGGTATTAAATTTAAAAAGTGTTCACACATACCTCACACAAATCCTTTCCTTGTTTTGTATGTACAAAAACCTCGCGTGGCTGAGCCGTTTCCCCTAGAGCTGCGCTGAGAGAGGCTAGGTAAACGAAGTGATTCTATATCATCATCACTTGTTCCCGACATCAAAATATGATCACTTATGCCCGACTTTAAAAAATAATAGAAACAGGACTACAAGTTTCAGAACTCCATACGAAAATAAGTTATGCATAGGTGGATATAAATTGCATTATTGACAAAGAGTGTTATGTGCATGGCTCCTCTTATTTATAACCATATCCCAAAAATGGTTAAAGGGCAAGATTTAAAAAGTACCTTAAAAAATTACCAGTTTCAAAATTCTATTATTCTGTATCAGATTATTGAATGACAAGAATATTTCATTTTTAATGTTCTTATATTATTAATAAGCTTAAATAGAATAATCTATAGTAGCATAAGTTAGTAAGTTAGTAAAATTTTTGCATGCTACTAATAGTAGGTATTAATTACCTACATTCTAAGCAAATAAATAAATCTGTCTATAGCTATTTAACAAACATATCCGTGGATACGCATCCTCCCACATCTGGTGGCAACGCAGCCTTAACATAAATAAGAAAATGAGGGTAGTTTTATTTAATTTTACTTGAAGTTTGCATTCGGAAACAGCTTGCTAATCAACTTAGTTTTTATAATTACGAGAATCAAAAAAAAATATTAATTTAAATGCTATAAAAAACTAGAACTACATAATCTCGCTTATATACCGATATCACTGTATTATGAACGAGCGTTTCTTTTACTATGATGTTCAAAATTATTGTTAGTACTGACAAAAGTATCATAATGAGTGATAAGTCAATTTTTTGTAATAAATTTTAGATTATGTACACTCAAGCTATGATATAAAACATGACATTAAAGTAACCGTAGAACCTTGTTTTCGTTTCGTCTAATGCTCTATTAAATGAGGTATAATAGTACTGTTTACATTTTATTTCATTGTGTGGTCACACTACTCTATCTAATTTTATATTTATAATTTTAATACAACTGATAGCAGATGATAAAAAAAAAAATATTATATCAGCTAAGCGGTAAGAAATACACAATTTTAGATACCTATTATTTAGTAGAAACTTTTTACTAGCCTTTCTGATATTCCTCTCGTCTAGCAGCCAGTACATATAATCGCTGTCATCAAATTGCATAGGTATTTTTTTACTATTTCTTTTTTTTTACAAAATGTTTCAAGTCTCTAAAACTGTAAGTAGAAAAAGAAAGATTTTATTTATTTGATTCGGTAATATTCACTAAAATATTTATTTTTCTATTGTGGAACGAGGGACCACAGTTTAGTCGTTATATATTATTTCATCTTTGATGCTTTGTGGTCCGTTATTTAGTAAATATCTTTACAAATTCTTTACTAAAGGACTGTAGTCACAATATCCTAATTTTTCAGATACTTTACGATATCTGGCTGATGGCCTGTGAGGATTGAGGGACCACACTTTAAGGGCTGTAGTTTCTAATATATTTGTTTACAAATTCCCAGATTTGTTCTACAATTGTTTTAAGTGTACTACTAAATCCTATGATTATTTTGCGAAATACCAGTGTGGTCAGTGTGCTCAGTTCACATGACATGGTTCCTGTTTCCGTTGTTAGCGGACATTTTCTTGTTTAGGCACACAGATGTCTTCTCTGTGAGAGGGAGTGGACCACCACAATCCACTAGACAGGTTTGTTCAGGTATGGAGGAATTTTATTTTTTTTAGATTTAGGATTTTACATGTTCACTACCTACTAACATTTTATTAATGACGTAGTTTCATCAGCTATTAAACCTTTTTGGTGACACATTTTCTAAAGTCGTTTCTTATCCGAGTGCTCAATGTCGTTAGTGTATGTCATGCTTCTATACGCCGCCCTATAGGCAGAGCCTTGTTTTCAGTGAATTAATTTAAGATGTCTTACTAGGTAGATATACCTACTTAATATCTACTGATTTATCATAATCTGAGTATTTAAAGTAATAGAAAGACAGTTACGATAAGACAGTTACGTTAAAGAATGTTTCTCACGAAAGCTCAACAAAGCGTACGTACTAAGCTTTTGAAACCGCATTTGGTATAACTAACTATACTAAGTTCACCATTCACTGTTGAGTCTAGTGTTGTGAGAAACAAAGCTCCAATCCGGCCATTTTATAGGTTAGTTATAAGTAGATTTCTACTGCTTTCACGTAAACGTAAACGTTAAATATGGCATGGCTACGTCCGCCTGCAATGCATTCAATGGATTAGGATTTTCATTATAAGATTACTGTAGCTGATTTTACCTGAAGAACAAAGAATCAATAATCAAGCTTTTTTAATTAAAAGATGCTTAATGTAATATCACTTGTCAAGACACATTCAATGAGCCCAAACACGATGGTTCTATCTTGTTTGGTTTAAGAGTTGCTACAGCGACCTTCCGACTCCAACATGAGACCAGCTCCACAGTACCATATTATTTATATGTACGCCAAGTTTCAGTTTTATCGGTTGCCAGGAAGTGCTTAAAAATAGTTTACTAGTAGCTTGTCCGCATACGAAAGCAAAATAATAAAGTTTGAATAAAAAAGTAACCACTCAAAGAAAATCAACTAAAAACAATCAAAGATATGTGTATATAAAATATATAAAAAGCTGCAATTTTGCTGAAGTCCCGGATTAAACTTGGCGCTTAAGGAGTTTCATTTAACACTCATAATAATAACGAAAGACTCCTCAATCTAAATCTACATATTATGGTTTCCAAGTTTAAGTCAATTGTTATTTTTATGTTAATGTTGTCACTGTTTTTACTAATATATCGAAACAGCAAGCCGCACAAGAATCGGTCAAGACCGATTCTTGTGAAATTTTTGTGTATATTCGAGAGTCGGTTGTAAACTATTTTTTAAACCCCTAGGTAGGGAAGGGTAGGATAGGTAGGGTAGGGTAGGTAGGTTAGAGTAGATCGGGTAGGTAGGGTAGGGCAGGTAGGGTAGGGTAGGTAGGGTAGGGTAGGTAGAGTAGGATAGGGTAGGTAGGGTAGGGCAGGTAGGGTAGTTAGGGTGCGGTAGGTAAGATAAAAATACAATGAATTCAAAAATGAATGTTTGGTGTTTTTATGGGAAAACAACGTTTGCCGGGTCAGCTAGTATGAGATATAAAATTTTAAAAGAGGAAATTAAAAATGGAAAATAGAAAAATGGCGGTAAGAGGTGTTTTCAAAAATATTTAATACTTACTCGTATATGTTTAAAATAAATAATTTCGAAAAATAAAAATGTTAATTAAAAGTTAAAAATTAATTCAATAGGTAAATCAAAAAAAGATCCAACTGCTTAAGAAGTGAACTACAGTGGCTTTGGTCAGACAGCTCGCGAAAATGTGTCCTCCGACTGCACAGCATGATTTTTTTCTTGTTTACGTCTTTTTAGTTATCTTCTTAAGCAGTTGGGTTTTTAATTTTTTTAATTGGCTTTTTTTTATTAATTGTTTCAGTAATTACGGCACCGAACGTGTTAACTAATATTTTATTACATTACTACCCGCCCCGTGTGCCCGCGACTACGTCTGCGGCAAACTCATAAAATAAAAAGAAATTACGCGGAACCCTAAAAGTCCCGTCAAAAGTCCAGCCGTTTCGGAGATTAGGAACGGAACAAACAAACAGACAAAAATTTAAAATTGAAAGTACCGCATATATTACGCATGCATCGTATGCATTTACTAAAAAAAAGGTTATTATTTTGATATGACTAACAGGCATTTCAATTTAATATATTTGTGTAGATGTGTAAAGATAAAGAGGTAAAATTGCATGTTTGTTTGTAATCTCTGGCAGTACTGATCCGATTTAGATTTTTTTTTTAGTTATTGAAAGCTATCACTATCACTGAGTATCATAGGCTACTTTTACGTAAAAAAAATAACGGATCCTGTGGGTTGGCCACAGAAGCGAAGCCGCGGGAAAAAATTTAGTTATATATAATCCGCCTGCTATGAAAATAGTAACAAAAAACATTATTGTAGTTAATACAATCTTCTTCTTTTCATGTGAGGATGTAACCACCTCTGGTGTCAGAGTTAATTAAGTCGCCTCTGGGCATCCTACAAGCCTCTGACTTGGCTATTTCAGACTCCGGTATCCTGATGATGTTTCCATTGACCGTTGCCTGTGATATCCAAGATAAACTAAAAATTACATATGAATTTGAAAAAGTCACATTGGTATTTGCCCGGATTTGAACACACGACCTCATGCATGAGGGGCGAAGTCTTAGCCACTAGGCTACTACGACACTAGCGTGAACCTAACAATCGCACTTAAGAACACTAGAACTATGGAGAGGAAACTACTAGGCTATTTATTTTAAACGGAACTCAGTACCTACTGTGTGTGTACTTAAAGAGTATCATTTGCTTGAACGCACTTTAGTCACAGTATTAACACATACCTACTTGTATTAACGATAAAACCATTCATACTAATGAATAATATGTATCTAATTAAATAATTAAAGGTCAAGGAGTACTCACTAAAAACACATAAGAGTAGCACAAAAAGAGAAATGCCAAATCAAAACAATGATATCAATTCCCACACATCCAAAATTTTAATTTTTACTAAATTGAAGAATCTAATGCGGGTATCTGAATAATTTTGATGCAAATATTTACTACTAAGAAAATTATTGCAAGATACTCACTGTTGATCTATGATCCAGTGTAGAGCGTAGAAGGAAAACACGTGATCGAATTTTCCCTTCATCCCTTCAGGCAGATCACCCGCTATGTCGAGGACCGTGAAGGAAGTCTGCTCATTGCAATGATGATCGTTGGCGAAGTTCACCATCTTCTCGCTGATGTCGCAGCCGAGCAGCTTGAAATCGGTAGGGATGTACTTCTTCAGCATGTTGGTGACGCTGCCATCTCCGCAGCCTATGTCTATGATATTGTTGTTGCTTTTCTTCCACTTAATTTTTGACGCGTATTCTTCTAAACAGATCAGTGCGTCTCTTTTCTGCAGGCTGTTGCATTTTTCATATAGGACGGCGTTATTCATGGTCGTAAGGTTTGTCAGAGGATAAGATTTTGTGGTAATGATTTTTGTCTGATGTTTTCGGGTGCGCACGCGTTGGTTAGGAGCGCAGGTTTGGCAGACTGTCGTGCCGGGGGCGCGGTGCCTGTGCATTTATACGTACCTCGGTCGCGCCTCAAACATTCGTAGCAGCAGCATCTTAATTTTGTTTACTACGAGCGTTGAATATGACTGTTTTTTTTTTCTAATTAGCGCCTATGAGAAATTATGTATTTATGACGAAATATGCATACGTGCAATTAGAAGAGTGAACCCATTAGTTTAGCTTATCAAGGTGATCTAATCAACTGTCAAAGTATTGCATAATTTTTCATGTTATTTTATTCCATGTAGGTACCTATTCTTAGTAATAACGCAGAATCCGGGGAATGACGCAATACCAGTATGTACCACTACTGAGTATAGCCTATTCAATACAGATATGAAACTAATGGATTTTTTTTGGGACACTAGTACAATTTTATCCTACAGGTACAATTGTATCCTACGTTGTGGTTATATATACGTGTTATTATAAGTAGAATTCAGCATATGGCCTTTTCAAGTTCTCAGCTCAAGGGATCAAGCGTCAGTCGGGCGAATACATCCCACTTCATTGTTTTACTGATGACATGGATCTACTCACTGATCAAAAACCTCGACCATCTAGCCTGAGCATTTTAGCAAATAACAGGCCTCTTTGAAAAAGTACCCATCTAGTAAAAATTCATAATTAATCAGTAATTCATGCCCAAAATCTGTTTTTACTCGGATTTGCTTCTTTTTTTTATAACTTTAAACAGGAAGAAAGTAGGGCGAGGTGGCATGATAAGGACTACAATTGAAAGGGACAAGTCAAATAATCGGTAAAATAAGAGACGTCTCGAGACGACAACATTTTTTTTGTGGCATCCCGAAGCACAAACATTCGCATTTCGCACCTAACGTCACATTTAGAGAGAACGTTACCCCAGCAAGAAAGTGGATCCTAGAGTGATATGAGTGGAACGTATAATTAGTGCGTAATCTGCTGTGAATATGCGCCACATAAAAAAATAGTGCGTGTCATAGTTTTTGTAAAACCAAAAAAAACGATTCCTGCTGGAGTATCGTTGTTCCAGCAGGAACATTCTAAACGAATGATCGGAGAGAGAAATATTGTGCATGGGCAGAGAGCTTATAGTTGTGCAAAAATATGAGCCTAAAATATATTTTTTGCGTCATCAGGTTTTCGAGATGTTTCTTTTCCTGCTGGAGTAACGTTTTGCGGAATCATGTATCTCTATTACCATTGTATGTGCGCCTGTAGAATAAACATACACGGGTAGCTCTTGATATGTGCGTATTTGTGCTGGAATTAGATTAAAGAAAAATATCTATTATTTTCAAGTAATCGCGCTTTTTTGAAAACCCGAAAGTAATTCGCAGTGCCTATTTGAGAAAACATAAGCTCGTTGAAAACTGTATTCAATCCATCTTGACACTTGTATTAACCATAAAAAGTTTCAAAAGTATACATGATTGCGATAGCGAATAATACTGCTAAAAGTCAAAACAACGGTGTCATAACTTTGACAGCAAAATACATGAAACCGGCTCAACCCAAGATAGGTAGGTGTAAACCACAAACAAGTGCGTTTTGTCAAAAATATATAGTGAAAATATTCAGCTTGGAATGTTTTGCATTAAGTAGATTTAAACAAAAAACTAAACATAACAACGGCTGGTTATACGACCAAATTTAAATAACTACAAAAAAGCGACGGATCCATACATAACAATGACCTTCTTAACTTTACTCACGAACCAGTTTAAACGTGTTGTGCCTGAGTATACTGAGGTAGACAAGTAGTAAAAAAGTAATTTTTATTAGATCATATTCTACTAGCTGTTTCCGTGACTTTGCACTTGATTAGGTAAGTACTTTAGAAAAAATAGTGCCGAGATATAAGCTATCTTCTTTATTTCAATTTTCATTAAAATACATTCATTATTATGTGGACTCATCCAGACCGCACACAGCCTTTATAAAATTAGTAGAAAAAATACTTTAAGAGACCAAAAATTTGATGGCGGTTGTTTTAAACAAAATAGTTCAAGAAATATGTGATGAATAGTTATATATACTACAAAAAAGAACCTAGTAGTTTATAAATAAAAAGCCAATTAACACAACAGTAAAAAAGACAAAGAAGGTATATACATACATTGATTTAAACCGTACGCGCAGGTTAGATAAATTAACATTGAGTTTTTCATTATTAATAGAACATTCCCTTTTTTGCGCCATTCACTGGCGTCGCATCGCAAGGAATCACTTTGTCTAGCTAGTAAGCGTACGGTATTAGTAGGACAGAGACAGATACGTAAACGTCACTAATGTGAAGAGTTACAAACATGCATTAACTGAATCTATGAGCAATAACAATTACTCTTAAGAAATTATAAGAATATAATTTATCTGTATATTTAAAATTTATATTTTTTACACAATAAATAGGTTTAATTAGTACCAATATTAAACTTACAACTGCTCTGTGATTTTGTGTGATAATGTAATTTTACTGTTTCTATTTTTGTACTTATGTAATTGAAAAACTGATCTGTGATTCTAAATAATATGACTACACAAGGTACAAATAATTTGATTGAGCTATGTGTTCTAATATTAATAGGTTTGTAATTTAATCTGTGGTTGTAGGTTTGTTATTTGATGCTGTATGATAATTACTTTAAGAAACAAAACTATAAAAAATGAAATAATAATTTCTACATCACCAAGCTCTTTTCTTTTTTATGGTCACAAGGTGCATTTAATGTTTTTTTAATTAGCCCCCAAAGGTCATACCAACAAACGTTTGAACGCGACTTTGTACGGACAACGGCTAAGGTTTATTAAGATTAATAATAATATTCGTAATATTCGTCCAATTAAGAAAGTCATCGATATCTATGAACCCGTCGCTTTTTCGTAGTCATTCGAATTTGGTCGGATAACTAGCCTCTGTTTACATGTTTAGCTTTTGTTTAAATCTACTTAATGCGAAACATTCCAAACTGAATGTTTTCACTATATATTTTTGACTAAAAGCACTTATTTGTGGTTTACACCTACCTATCTTGGGTTGAGCCGGTTTCTTGTATTTTGCCGTCAAAGTTATGAGACCGTCGTTTTGACTTTTAGCAATTCGTTAACGCAAGCATGTGTGAAACTTTTTATTGTTATTACAAGCGTCAAGATGGACTGAATACAGTTTTCAGCGAGCTTATATGTTATCTCATTTAGACGCTGCGTTTTTTTTTGGCGTTTAAAAAAGCG
The DNA here is from genome assembly GCA_947562075.1 of Orthosia gracilis. Taxonomy (NCBI): domain Eukaryota; kingdom Metazoa; phylum Arthropoda; class Insecta; order Lepidoptera; family Noctuidae; genus Orthosia; species Orthosia gracilis. The sequence continues at coordinate 36,774,538 of OX387266.1, forward strand.
CGATTACTTGAAAATTATAAATATTTTCTCTAATCTAATTCCAGCACAAATACGCACATATCAAGAGCTACTCGTGTATGTTTATACTACAGGCGCACATTCAATGGTTTTAGAGATAGACGATTTTGCAAAACCTTACTCCAGCAGAAATACAATATCTCGAAAACCTGATGACGCACCAATTATATTTTCGGCGCACATTTTTTCACGACTATAAGCTCTCTGCCCATGCACAATATTTCTCACTCCGATAATTCGTTTAGAATTTTCCTGCTGGAAAAACGTTACTCCAACAGGGATCGTTTTGTCCGTTTTTTTTATTCAAAAATTACAACTTGCACTATTTTTATATGGCGCACATTAACAGCAGATTACGCATTAATTAAACGTTCCACTCATATCACTCTAGGAACCACTTTCTTGCTGGGGTAACGTTCTCACATTTAGATGGCGACGCGCGACGGCGTGCAAGTGTTCGTAATCGTACACAAAAGTAATTTTTCGTTGTTCTATAGAAATGCTTTGTGAAATGCTGTAAATTGTTTGTGATCGATTAGTTATAGATAGATACGAGAACAAAAGGTCACTAAACGTTTATTTATTTGTAGTCAGTTTATATTATACATATTTTAATTTATGTGTAATATTTATGAAGGGGACAGTACAAACGGTTATGAATGAGACGTTCATTTACGAAGAGATTTGTAAAACTCTAAATATCTTTAATTTATTTTTTTCTGCCGGTTGTGTCACTATTAACCATTTCACAATTAGTACCTAAGTGGTCTTATTTTATGATAGCCAGATAACCAAATTTTGAAGACTGTTGATTGTTTGTTACTTAAAAATTGATTTTCAAACTCAACTGAACTAGTATTAATATTTTATAAAGTGGTTTTATATTGATATTACGTACTGTTTCATAAATTATGCCTTTCAATTCAGTTCATTTATGAAATTTGTGAAAGTTTGTACTGAAGATTAAAGAAATATTAATTATATAAATTTAATAGAAGATAAATTAGGCTTCTCATTCAATATCAATCTATTTAAAATATTACATCGAGCATTTACTAGAGCCTCTACAACAAAAACGTCCGCTTCATGCTACATCTCCACTAACAAGCAGTGGCGTGTGCTATCGCTATAGAAACATTTTCATTTCATATTTAGCCCTTTCAAATTCAATTTATTGCATCCATAATGTACATACAGGTGGTAAATATAAGTTACAGAAACAATACCGGAACCAGACTGAAACAGCAACATACAGTCAGTGCCTAGAAGTGAAGAAAGGAATAGCGATTAATACTTTCCTTATTAATTTAAGTTGTCTGTTTCCTATGTATCTGTGTTTATTTGGTTTAATGTAATAATAAACAAAGACTAGGATAGCGCTAAGCAGAACCGAGTGGAAAGAAATGGAGTAGGCCTTTGCAAAAGTTGGGCAATTAAACCGGGGCCCTGTTTCATAAAGCAGTCAATTCATACATACATATGTCAAAAAATTCTGATTCATTAACATTTCAGTTGTCTATTTCCTATCTATCTATTTTTATTTGGTTTAATATACTAATAAACATGGACTAGGAAAGCGCTAAGTAGAACCGAGTGGAAAGAAATGGAGGAAGACTTTGCAAAAGTTGGGCAAATAAACCGGGGCCCTGTTTCATAAAGCTGTCAATTCATACATACATATACATATATAATTGTGATTCATTAACATTTCAGTTGTCTATTTCCTATGTATCTATTTTTATTTGGTTTAATGTACTAATAAACATGGACTAGGAAAGCGCTAAGTAGAACCGAGTGGAAAGAAATGGAGGAAGCCTTTGCAAAAGTTGGGCAAATAAACCGGGGCCCTGTTTCATAAAGCTGTCAATTCATACATACATATACATATATAATTCTGATTCATTAACATTTCAGTTGTCTATTTCCTATCTATCTATTTTTATTTGGTTTAATGTACTAATAAACATGGACTAGGAAAGCGCTAAGTAGAACCGAGTGGAAAGAAATGGAGGAAGCCTTTGCAAAAGTTGGGCAAATAAACCGGGGCCCTGTTTCATAAAGCTGTCAATTCATACATACATATACATATATAATTCTGATTCATTAACATTTCAGTTGTCTATTTCCTATCTATCTATTTTTATTTGGTTTAATGTACTAATAAACATGGACTAGGAAAGCGCTAAGTAGAACCGAGTGGAAAGAAATGGAGGAAGCCTTTGCAAAAGTTGGGCAAATAAACCGGGGCCCTGTTTCATAAAGCTGTCAATTCATACATACATATACATATATAATTCTGATTCATTAACATTTCAGTTGTCTATTTCCTATCTATCTATTTTTATTTGGTTTAATGTACTAATAAACATGGACTAGGAAAGCGCTAAGTAGAACCGAGTGGAAAGAAATGGAGGAAGCCTTTGCAAAAGTTGGGCAAATAAACCGGGGCCCTGTTTCATAAAGCTGTCAATTCATACATACATATACATATATAATTCTGATTCATTAACATTTCAGTTGTCTATTTCCTATCTATCTATTTTTATTTGGTTTAATGTACTAATAAACATGGACTAGGAAAGCGCTAAGTAGAACCGAGTGGAAAGAAATGGAGTAGGCCTTTGCAAAAGTTGGGCAAATAAACCGGGGCCCTGTTTCATAAAGCTGTCAATTCATACATACATATTATGTCAAAAAATTCTGATTCATTAACATTTCAGTTGTCTATTTCCTATCTATCTATTTTTATTTGGTTTAATGTACTAATAAACATGGACTAGGAAAGCGCTAAGTAGAACCGAGTGGAAAGAAATGGAGGAAGCCTTTGCAAAAGTTGGGCAAATAAACCGGGGCCCTGTTTCATAAAGCTGTCAATTCATACATACATATGTCAAAAAATTCTGATTCATTAACATTTCAGTTGTCTATTTCCTATCTATCTATTTTTATTTGGTTTAATGTACTAATAAACATGGACTAGGAAAGCGCTAAGTAGAACCGAGTGGAAAGAAATGGAGGAAGCTTTTGCCAAAGTCGAACAAACAGAGCGGGGCCCTATTTAAAGCTGATATTTATTATATGGATATGTCAAAAATTACAAAATTTTGGAATTTTCGCGCTAAGGCTGATCAATAAAAGTGACAACTATGTCAAACACTTTTATGTCAAACAGGTGAATTTTTGACATATTTGTCATTTATAAACACGTTAAATAAAGTCGACTTATATAAAAACCACACTCAAATTAGTTCTGACAATTGTCAGACTATCGTAAAAATTATATCGACTTTTGACAAATTTGCAAATAATTTTGTTTCACAAAGCTAAATGAGAGTAAAATAGAAAAATATTAACAAAGTAAAATAATGAATCAATTACTAGTGCAACTTCGATTGTTTGTTTTGATTGTGTGTAAAATGAAAATGCATTAATTACCATTTTTGGGCCTTATGGTAAATAGAAATATATTTTTTGGGAAGTTAAGTGACCAATATTGTTCTACAATATGGTTTCGCGACAGAGGTTAACACTCCTGTCAGAATTGTCGGACTATTCTACAAATATGTCAATATGTCATGACAATTTTCTGTTTAATAAAGCAGATTTGACAAGTTTTTCTCGACAAATTGTTCTGACATATTATTTCAGGACAATTTGTGCCCGTTGCCTGTCGCCTGTTGCTCATGAAGTTTTATTATACAGAAAAATGACAAATTGTCACTTTTTGACATATTATGTCAAAAAGTGTCAATTTTATACATTTCGAATTGACAGCTTTATTAAACGAGGCCCGGGTTGTTGGTATCACCGACTCACCAGAGTCGTTAGGATAAGTTCAATCTAATTATGTAAAATTTCTGTGTCTGAATTAAGACTTTTTTTTAATATTAATAAGCCTTTAAATCGAAAAAATGGAAATGATTAAGTATAGTAGCAATAATAAAAATAGACAAAGCGTTATTCGGAGTCAGCGATGGCGATAGGAAAACGTATAGGATTGATTTCGTAAGTTTTCGTTAGCGAGTGTCAATTCGATATATTATTAATATTAAAGGCTGATTAAAGGTACCTCCACCAAGGTACCATTGACATCGCAACACCAACGTTGGTGGAGTGTCATTCGTATAGAGCCTAATGTATTTCTTATAAGTTTGTTGATACCTAGCTTGTTCTAAAAAGGCGGGCTACATTTCAAACTAACCTTTGCAGAGCGATACGTCTGAAGTAAGACTGGCACGCTGCTAAGCAGAACTGCACAGGCGCTGTGCACAACACAAGTACCTATTACTTCTGTTGCAAAATGTTTTGATTTCAAAATCCCGGCTTTCTGACATTTCTGTATGAATAATTTACTAGATTTGAAAATAGCTAGTCACTGTGAAAGATTGCAACGGATATTTCAAATATTAAGACATCAATATGTATTATTGAGTATCGTTTTCACTTGACATATTTCTAAGAAAAATAAAACATATTTCATTCTTAAATAATATTAGAATTACACAAACAAATATTTATCTTGACAGTAGCGTAGACAATAAATAGTAAGCACGTACCAAAGTATCTTATATTTGTCAAGTCCTGAAAAACAAATATAAATCAGTATGACAGGTATTTTGTTGCAATGGTCATCATTAATGTACGATTTGAGATTGCGTTAAATTAAACCTATTAAGGGAACGTATCTACGAGACCCGTTCAGGAAGGCCTTTCTAAACACTAAGCTTGGTCACAGGGGCGGGGAAGGGTGCTTAAGTTACCGTCACGTAGTCCATATCCTCCAGCCACTTGACTGTTCATAAATAAGCCACTCCTCTTTGTATCGTCATACTTATTCTAGACAGTTCTAGACGTTTTTCCTTCTTGATAATATTTTTCACTCGTTATTATGGGTATGCACGCACTCTTGGCGTCACGCGGCAAGCCCCGTATTAATGAAAACATTTTTTTTTTTAAATTTTCTGATTTCAATATCTGATTTAAATCCATATTTATGAATTACTAAGTGAATACTAGAGGAGGACTATATATGTCTTGGCATATACTACGGGTGGTCACCGAGGGGGTAGGACGGTAAAAATTGTAAAACATGGGTCACGCAGTATGGGTACGTTCCATAAGGGCTCATCGACCTCTCGTTTATAGAGTTCCGTAGTTCGGTTGCTATTTCATTTAGTTTTTGAAGATCAAGATTATAGTATCTTGATCTTCAAAAACTAAATAAACCTAATTTTTGGCCACTCATGGTCTAAACATGTTTATCAGTTTTCAAATTAGATTCTTTATCACTGGGAATATCTAATATTAGGTACGGTACTTATTACTTTTTAATTATTTTGAATCATCGATTATAATTTTATTATAAGAAAATGAGTAATAATGATTTTTTAACGATGATTTTCATTTCTTGAATTGGAATAGTTTCGTTGACATACTTAATGTGTGTCATTTGTTACAATTAAATTCATCATAAATAAATAACAGGGGTTTTTTTTTTAATATTATGGAAAATTAGTACATTCCGAAAAGAGATTGTTTTTGACAGACAGACAGATGCCAAAGTGATCCTAAAAGAGTTGATTTTTTTTTGATGGCATCCTCAAAATAGCTGTTTCAAATAAAATACCGATGTTTGTTGTATAACAACAAATAAAACGTCCAAATAAAAAAACACCACTAAACACCAATCCAAACATCAAATAAAATTAAAAAAATCCAGCCAAGTGCGTGTCAGGCCACGCGCAGTAATAGGGTCAAAGTCAAAGACAAAGATATTTTATTTCAACTGGGCCACCAAGCGGCACTTTGAAGAACACACAAGGAACTCCATACTTACTCTTTCTTGAAATATTTTTTATTTACAATATTCAGATACATAAGTACATACATTAATAAATATATGTGAGGACAATGCACACATAATCACTACTCACTATACTACGTACGGCGGCGCCCGTTCACAAACATGTCGCATGAATCGGCACCACCAAGATCAACCATCATGAAGGGAACCGAATGATCCAACACACGCGCCTCTCAACTGCCAGGGCACACATAAGTCAACGAACGACACAAAGGTACAGCAAATGGTAGATTCACAGTTGAGTACATAATACTCACATACGTGCTGTGCAGTTATATAATACTAAAAGAAATTGAGTTTATACAATACAAATATATTCATACAGTCTTCCAACAATACTTCAAAACAATAATGTACTGCATATCACTTGTTTTTGCGCCCTAGTGGTTATGGAGCAGGACTAGCATTGAGCCAAGCATTTCTATCAGTGATGTAAGCCCCCAACTTATAACATGCCTGCCTGCATAGTGTGCATTTTATACAAGTTTTAAATTTCGTCTCATTCAGTTCTAGAATGTGGGGAGGAATTTTTATTGTAACATTTTGTACAGTACCCCATGAAAGATGAGGCTACTTTAGCCAGTCTGAAAACTGGTTGAACTTATTGGTCCCTATTTCTAGTAATGTAATTATGCCTGTCTCCGTTTTTACTAAAAAGATGTAAATTCTTTCTCACGTACATAATCTTTTCATAAATATATTGACAAAGAACCGTCCTAATGTTAATGTCCTTGAACAGTTCCCTTAGAGGATCGCGCCGGCAAAGATTGTATATCGCTCTGATGGCTCGTTTTTGCAGAATAAAAATTGACTCAATGTCTGCAGCCCTTCCCCATAATAAGATACCGTAAGACATTATACAATAAAAGTAACTAAAATAGACCAGCATCGCGTTATCTACATCTATAAATTGACGAATTTATAGATGATACTCAGCTGAATCCGGTATGACTGGAAGCCAACCCCAATATAGTTGGGAAAAGGCTGGGCAATGTAATTGATGGACGGAATAGAAGAAGAAAACGTGTTGCGCCGACCCCAATTAACATGCTAACTATACTAACTACAAAATTACACGTCTTATTTTTTCGAATTAAGAAATCGGGTTTCTATTGATATCAATAATTTAATTAAAATTGCAATGTGTTATACTGCACTGATGTGGCCTTGGTAAATATCGACCAATGACACGAATGCCAACCTTACGGCAAACGCGATTAAGTATATAATTGCTACCACTGAAAATCGGTCGGGTAGCGGAATTTGCTTGGCAATCGAATCTTGTTTGACTTTAGACTCCCCCGCGCGCAAGCAACGTACGGACCAGTACTGCCAACGACTCCGCCCACTCCAATGCGTTATTCGAAAGTAAACATTTTTAATTTAGAAATAATTATTAATAAAAATGTTACGATTTTAGTATTGTATATTTTTACATGGTTCATAAACTTATATTTACTATCCGTTTTACACATCTAAAAACGTTATTATTTTTAACATATCCAAAAGCAACCATTTAGCTGGCAGGGCAAATTGCAATTTCAAGCTTAATTTTACGCAGACATGCCTGAATCAAAAAATGGTTTAGTTTTTGGTGCTCGGTAAAACTAATGAGTTTATGTTGGCATCAACTTAAATATATAAAATGTATGAACTACTACTGAATTAATAAATAAGAGACCCGTTATATTTTGAAAGGCCTATCCAATGATACTCCACACCATGGGATAGACGAGGAAAAAATACAGCCCCACTCTACGTCTACAGGAGGTACCCTAAAAAAGTTTTTTTTTTCTTATTTTGTTTTTCCACTTTTTCGGAGTGATTAATATGTATATCCATGCAAAATTATAGCTTTCTAGTACTAGGAGTCTCTGAGCTAAGCTGCGGACGGACAGACGGACATTTTGAAACTATAAGGGTTCCTTGTTGACTACGGAAAAAAATAATTGATTTTTGTCTTACCGAATTTACTTGCGCAATAAGGCTGATGTGACGAAGACATTTTGTGTCTCATATTGTATGTAGTTATGCCATAGACAACATAGTTCAACTTTCTTTCGTTTTAATATGTTGTTCAGTACTGTTTTTCCTTTCATTTTTAAAATCCATCCAAAGGTTTTCTTAAAAAGATCGCTTTTATTGATAAGGCCGCCCATTGTGTCACCCAGTGTAATGTTTACTTCTTCTATACTTTCTGTAACTTTTATGGTGTACATAATAAAGAGTATTCTATTCTATTCTATTCTATATGTTTTTATTAATATTTTAGTTGTATGTTTTTCTAGTTTTTATTTCTTTATTTTGTTTTTATGATTTATGTTATTTTTGCTTTTATGTGTTATTTTTTGTTGTATTGAATAAATGAGTTTTTTTTTTCAATTAACTTTATCTATTATATTTATCATATTAGCACTTCGCCCGTGATCCATATTTTATCCTACTGATGACTTTTTAGTTTCATCCCCTTAAGGCTGAATTGCCAATAATTCCTTCTTAGTGCTACATCATAAATACCCTACATCATAAAAATAAGCCCTGTTCAGTAAAATTCTTCAAAAATCTTTAACACTCCCTAAATCGTCTTTTAGGAGTAGTTTTCAAAAACTAATAATGAAAACCTTTACTATTTACTTAGATTAGTATTTATGCCAAGTTTCAAATATATAAGCCCAACAAATTATGATCTTTTCACCTCCTTAGGGGTAGAATTTCCAAAAACCACTAAATACTTAAATTCTATTTATCAACCAAAAGCGTAAATCTAAAATTTCACGTGTCCAACTTACAAACTGTAGAAATTTCATACACACTTTCAAACCCCCTTTACCCCGTTAAAGATGGAATTTCCAAAAATCATTTCTTAGTGCGCACTTACGTCACTTGAGGAATCTCCCTGCTAAATTTCATTTATACGTCAAGCGGTTTTCGATACTTCGTGAAGAGTGAGTGACTGACCTTTCGCTTTTATATATATAGATACGTACTGTGTTCTGTGAACGCACTGTACAGGTACTTACAGAACTCATGAATTGCCGGTCGATTATGTTGACATCTCACCGTGATGACAGCTCGAAGTGAGCGGTCATTCCGACCGTTATGCTAGGGAGTGACAGCTCTCTTCGAGTTCACTTCACCTAGCTCATCACGTTGAAATTTCAAATAAAAATCTTTCCGGCGGGCGTGAGCACTAAGTCGATGCACCTAAGTCGATGAAATGAGCTCGAAGTGAGATCTCAATCCCTTGCATCGGTTGACATTTTGAGGCAATGATAATTCTCTTCGAGTTCATTTCACCTTAGCCAGCACGGTGAGATAGATAGAGCCTACAGAATCGACTGACTGGTCTCACTGCATGTATGCCTAACAAAATGTGACGAACACGAAACTAGGGGAGTAGAGTGATCCGAATAATATGAAAAAAAAACTATAATTTTATGTTTTTATGTAAGCTTTATTGTAGTAAAATAATCTATATGTTGTTATGTCAATGGACACCTAAACCAAGTTTCAAAATAAATCTTCTATATATGTAAAAATGAATCCCTATTTCCCTTGGTCACGGCATCACGCGTGAACGGCTGGACCGATTTCGCTAATTCTTTTTTAATTGTGTTTGTTATTGTTAGAAGAAGGTTGTTATGAAAGAAAAATTTAAAAAAAAATTGTAGATAGGTAGGGTAGTTATGTAGGTAGGGTAGGTAAGGTAGGATAGGTAAGATAGGGAAGTTAAGGTAGGGTAGGGTAGGCAGTTGACGGGAGCAAAGCCGCGGGCACAGCTAGTATCTAATAAAATAGTATGTATTATGTATGTAGGTAGGGTAGGTAAGGTAGGATAGGTAAGATAGGGAAGTTAAGGTAGGGTAGGGTAGGCAGTTGACGGGAGCAAAGCCGCGGGCACAGCTAGTATCTAATAAAATAGTATGTATTATGTATGTAGGTAGGGTAGGTAAGGTAGGATAGGTAAGATAGGGAAGTTAAGGTAGGGTAGGGTAGGCAGTTGACGGGAGCAAAGCCGCGGGCACAGCTAGTATCTAATAAAATATAAAATAGTGGAAATTTCGTCAATTATCATTTCGGAGTCAATTTTCGTTTTAAGTTTTTATTTTTTGGTCGGCTAAAATAAAAACTGTGTTTTTTTTCTATTTAACCTTTTTCTATTGTTTTACTTTGTACAAAATATTTTGTGAAATTACTTTAGAAAATGATGCTCTATTATTTCCTAAACGTGCTTAATCTAACTGAAGATCTAATTAATTTATAAAAGAAACCTTAAATATAATGTATTTATTAGTAGCTGTGTAGCTTCGCTCCCGTCAACTGCCTACTGACCTACTTGCCTTTCTACCTAACCTCCCTAAGTACCTACCTACCAATTTTTTTTCGATGTACAGAAACGACTGTTCAATAGATTTTTTATATGTTGATTTGTCATCGTTACTTATGTTCGACGTAGTCGGGATTTGTGCCCCGTTAGGCATAAAACATCGCTGGCCAAATGTGGGTTTAAGCCAAGAGTGAAGAGGTTACTTCAAGTCAAGCGTTTTCACTGTCGACTACCTTATCGCTTACCTACAGGTGTATAGTGTTAAAAAGCGAGCATATCAAAATTTTGTGAGTTCAATCACCAATCTTCTTGGATAGCGGGTGTAAATCGGCAATCGGCTTAGGGTAAATCTAGTCTATCCATCACATCACCATCATCATCATCATCTCCAGCCTTATATTGTTCCCACTGCTGGGACACAGGCATACTCTCTGAGAGAGAGGTAATTGGCTGTAGTCCATCACGCAGGGCCCAGTGCGGGTTGGTGGATGTCACATGTCTCGAAATTTTAGTTCTAGGACATGCGCCGGTTTCCTCACGATGTTTTGCTTCACCGTTTTAGGAGCAGGGTTGATGAAATAGTTTAAACAAAGTAAAGTACCTCTCTAAGTCAGGGCCGTTACCACTGGGCCAGCACTGCATCACATAAAGTCGAATAAATTATACAAGCACTAAATTATTCAGAAATTTATTTATTCATCGTGAAAAATAACAATATAAAAGACTTATAAGTAGCTTATTTGATAAATATTATGACATAAAAATAAATAGAAGTACACTGTTTTGTGATACAAAAAAACTTATAGGTATATAAGTACACTGTTTTTTTTTAACTTGTAATGTAGGCTAGTCAAAGTATGGATCAGCCAACACTAGGCTTGAGGTTTTTAGGAATTCAGGAACCTGCCTAATAGAGAAGCCATAACCTATGACCGTTTTAAGGGCAAAAATATTCACATGACAAAAATGGAATAAAATTTTCGGTGGATATTCCTAACTTTTTGTGCCTCGCAGGTATAAATATACGGAGCCAATATTTTTAATCCATACGCTGTATTTTAAACATAAGAGTCACTATTATTTTTCCATAGATACTATGGATTAATTTAGTTTTGGTTAAAAAAATCTGGAAGATTACAATACAGTGAGTAGTAACATTCATTAAATAAATGAATACCGCAGTAAATTAAACATAAAGTAACGTTTCACAGCTTCTAAACGAAGTGTTGAAAAACCTTAAATAAAGCCTATAAATTAGGTCAGTAATATTGTTTTTGGAACCTATAAAAAGCTATTAAATCCATATGCAGTTGAACTGTTTTTCTTTATCACAACAGCTTATTTTGTGAAAATTTACATGGAATCCATAACTTACGGCACTACTTCATATTTACATATTTTTAAATCATATAAGTAGTTTAAAAATAGTGTTGCGATACATATCGGGAACAAAGATTATTTTTTCCAACCCCCTATAAACGCTTGAAACTTTGTTGTATTGGAACAACAATTGAAATACAACTGAAGAATTACAAAAATAGGTTTTGTTAATTGAATACCAAATTATCTGCAAATTTTAAGTTTTTTGTGGATGCTATAAGCTAGCTGGAACTATATTTCGTAAATAACAGTTTCTGTATTATGACGAATTTTTTATCAAATGCTAATCATAAAATGACTATTTCATGAAAAATTAATTATGCTAGACATAGCATAATTAATTTTTTCATCAGGTATATATGTATATACCTGATTGTTATTGATGATATAATATATATGTTATTCATTATAGTATGATTGATTTCCCTTCGAAGAATTTTGCAGGAAGAATAAAATGAAAAATGATTTGAATTTTTCGGGTTATCAAAGGTTAGCATTCACTTTAAATTTAATCGAGAACCTGTGAACAATGCCATGTTATAATTGCTTACAACTAATGAAACTATTATAATCAACAAAATGTAAGACAGGATTTTTAAGATATATTTATATACCTGTTTAACTAAGGGGTAAGTATAAAATAGGCGGTGCTCGTTAATCAGATCTAAGGCGGACTAACCGATATAATTTAATTTTGGCTATGGGACTAATGAGGGTTCAGGAATATCCACGTCACCAGTTTACGCTACTTTAGCGAGAGGTCCTCCACTTGGATAACGTAACTTATGACATCAACAAGACGTTGCCTTCAATTTAACGAATGTTGGAAAACATAAGTGCTATGACAGGTGCCTGGACCTCTTGTATCAGTGCTGCCACCTAGTGAACCTCATTTCAGATATCCCTCATTCTGTCATCCGGATCATTTGCTTGCGCAGACGACCAGAAGGCAGTATTTGCATTTTATTGAAGATTCTCCAATGTTATTATTGTTGATTTCTATGACGCCGATTTCTTGAGCCACGGTGTAGTAATCATGCATGAATTCTTCGTAAATGTCTTTAGGCATGTCAAAAGGTTCAATTGACTTTACAGTGTCTGGAAAAAAATAATAATTTTGTAAAACTTTTGTTGAATAAACTACAACCTAACGATTAATTCTTCATTCATCTTTTCTACTAAATAAAACTCAACACTGACTCAAACAGGCGGGTCTAGGAGTACCTAAAATAGTTATTTATGATAAGGTTAGTGAATATTTTTTTTAAACCATTCCTTAAGAAATTAAATGGAGTCATATCGGATCATCACTTAACATCAGGCGAGATAGTGGTCAAAAGCAAGCCCATTACAAAAAAAAATGGTTCCTAAAAGTCACTTGTGTTAGAAAAATGTATCCGCTATAGAGGCAGCATAAGGCCACGGTTCCAATTTGAGCTATTAGGTCTATCAAAAAAATGCAAAATTGGTACCTAAGAGCCAACGCACACTAGCAACTTTTAGTTGAACAAAAGTTTTTAATCGTCAAATGCGTGCACTTTATTATAGCTCTATACTGATTCCCTGAACGATCAAACTATAGGTCAAAAAAATTTGCTAGTGCGCGCTGGCTCTAATATTTTAGTAGTTCGCTAGTTTGGAAGTAGAGAAAACTAGCTAATAGCCTTGATGGGACCGTGCCTTAGAAAACAGTTGGTGGTTGGTATACTTGTGCGAGATATACGTCACTTGGTACTGTCACGCACATTTAAACGGTCAACAATGTCCAACGTTGTGCGCACGATGTATATTGTTGACCGTTTATAAATGTTGCCGATGCAATGGGCAAGCCCGGCTAGGAACTTATTGCTGGAAATGAAGCCTACAGGTCTATATGTGATGTGGTAGCTCAATAATCTGTTTTGGGCTCGTTGGTGACTGTGATGCTGCCATTTCATTATCATTATTACCTATCTATCAGATTCCATAGTTTAAATAATGATAAATAATGCATGACCATCGTGACATGTTAGGTCAAGAATATAACTTACTTTTCATGGCTTCCACGCTATCGAACACAAATAGCATTTCTTTCACTTTTACATCAATATTTCTGAAGCCTATTTCTTCCATCATTCGTGTGACTTTCTTTTCTGGTTCCTGTAAACAAAATTATAAACCTATTTTTATAATTTAATAAAAATATGAGGAAAAATAATGACCTTTTTTAGTAAAACTGGAATATAGATTTTTAAATATTCATTTTATTTATTTATTTGTGTTAGTTATACAAGGTGTTCTTTTATTTTTTGAATCAAATAGCTACATTTCCTGCTAACAACAATTTAAGAGGTACATGAAGATAATATTATCTTAAAATACTGACATCATTTGAATATAAAAGTACAATAGCGTGTTGACTTTTTGTTGCCAACGGTTCCCATCAACATCAGAATCTGACGTTGATGGGAATTTATTTGGCTTTTCTGCAGCTGATATCTGCTACATAATGGAGAAAAACCACATTATAATGCAATAATTTCTTTCAACTACGTAGTCCTTTTATCATTAATCACTAGAAAACTGATCACAAAGGACGTACTTTTTGTTTAGATCCACAACAGTTCAGAAATGTTGTATGAAATCTCATTATTACACAGTTTTTAGATATAAATTATCCACAGAGGTTTAATGTCTCCCATTAAGTTAATATAAAATGTATTGCAGCATTAGCTAATGCTACATTATAATTTGATCGAGTTCAACCTTCTTTAATAAGAAATTCAACCTTATTTTTAACCAGAAATGTTGTTTTTATTTAAATTCGTTTGAATTATGAATCTAAAAGTGTAATGCCATTTTTAACCGACTTACCAAATAGGAGGAGGTTCTATGTTCGACTTCGTGTAAGATTTTTTTTTTTTTTTTGTGTATTTTCACCGATATCTCCGTCAATTGTGGACCGATTTTGAAAATTCTTTTTTTTTTGAACGAGTATGTTTCGAAATTGGTCCCAATTTCATTTGGTGAAGATCTGATGAAGAACTTCGAAGATATACAACAGAAGTCTTCAATTAATTTCAATAAATAACGGGAAATCTCTCGGGAATGCTGTAATCGCATGTCTAATTGAAGTTTCATCGTCAAGCCCAGGACCGGATATTTTGTAACCTATTTCTATTTGTTCGTAAATATTGATTGTAAATTTGAGATCATTCGATCTTTTAAATTACTAACTTGGCTAATAACGAATTGATTTGGTGCCATTAAAACCATTTAAAACGTTTTAATATTTATCAAATTAAGAAATATGATTTGTTTGCAAACGAATTCTATTCTACACGTATCAATAATACATGAAATTTTAATATATATATGGTATAATTACCAAAGATGTTCAGAAGGCTTATTACGTATCTTTTGAAAGAGCAAAACGATAGCGATTTTTGCGCAATAATTGCTCTTCTATGCAAAAGTTTTAGAGCTGTTGGCGGTTTTTTTAAATAAGTACTTTTGACAAATAACGAGCGATTAGTAAACGATTGTTTAGGCCCTATTATACCTAACCCTACCTATACACGACCTACTATACTGCAGGTAATTCCGACTTTTATGACAAAAAGCGTTTGATCGCTATCGTTTTGCTCTTGCAAAAGATACGTAATAAGCCTGGCGATTTCCTTTTTTTTTCAAATTCAACATTATTCGTCGTGTGTTTTATAATTGTATTTTATTTAAAATTATATGTTAGCGTTGCGTTCAAAGTGTTTATTCTTTTTATAACGCTACAGTATGCATTAGATAAAAAAAACTGGCTGAAAAAAAAAATCTGCTGAATAAAATCGATTTTATGAAAAAAAAAAAACAAATTACGCGTATTTTGTACCATTGTGAAACTTTGATACTTCGTATTTAGCAAGTAAACTTAAAAAAAAAGAAAAAAGATAGCGATAGCGATATGAATACAACTCCAGAAAGTATAAATACAGATGCAAATTAAATTGTTTATAACCTTTTGCCGCAAAAATATTTTTCATTAACTTGAGTTTTATTTTGAGTAGGTATATTTTATCATAGTAGGTTGGTAGTTGAAATAAAAGTAGATTACGCATTCGCTAAAGTGAGCAATTAATGTACCTTTGTTAGTTTACCAACATAACAATCATGCATTAGTAACTCACTTTGCGCTCGATGCAACAATCTACTATAATTTGCATTCGACGCACTTTACAACTGCCTCATCAAATCTTGCCTATTTTGTTGTTAGTCTGAACGCTAGAATATTGCGATTCACTGCATTGCTTCTTATCTTGTCAACTGCGGGGTAATTGCGTGACATAAAAAATCATGGACGAGATTGATCTCTTGCTTTTTGGCAATTCAACAGTATTTATTGCGTATTATACGCCGTCGAGTAGACGGATTTTTACGAACATTTGATGCAATGAAGTTGGTCTTCTTCTTTTTGAATCAATAGTTTACTTTTTAGATAATGATGGCCATTTTAATAGCAGTGTCAGTGGCTTTTATGACGTTGTGTAGGTTGCAGGTTTATGGTTAATATTCCCAATTTAATAAGATTTATCCTAAGCATGACTTTTATATTTGCATACATAATCCATCGATTCCGATATATTTCATCCCATAAAATTTAGTATTATGAAAAAACTATGAGAAAAATAAAGTTTTGATGCAGTAAGGTGCCGTCCTCACTGTGTTGGTGCGTTTCATTTCTATATCGAATCTGTAATGTACGCGCGGTCAAGAATCTGTGCCGAAAAGATTCACCCAGTCGTTTCACGCATACGCGTAAAGTAATAAATACAAATTCGGTACGGAATCGAAAATGTACCGATCCGGTGAAGAAAGAGCCTAAAAGAAATTTCTGCCTACCTGCATATTGTGATAGGGTGAGATGAAGGTGTTGACGTCCTTCAGCCAAGATTTCCACT
This sequence comes from Orthosia gracilis, assembly GCA_947562075.1. Classification (NCBI taxonomy): domain Eukaryota; kingdom Metazoa; phylum Arthropoda; class Insecta; order Lepidoptera; family Noctuidae; genus Orthosia; species Orthosia gracilis. Next base: position 36,791,057 of record OX387266.1, read on the forward strand.
TGGAGCACTGCGCCAGGACATTATAGACGCTGTAGACCGGCGCGTAGCCCAGGAACGTTAGGAGACAGTCACCGCCTTTTTCTAATAGATTGTAGATATTCCTAAATGCTTTCCTGAAAAATGAAACATGTTTTAGTTAATACTGATAATAAAGATCATTCTGTGTGTTCCTATGTTTAAATTCTCAATTTTTCCAGATTCTAAGTGAAAGAGAAGGAATTAATTATACCTCTACGGACAAAAGTCCATCGTCTGCGCTAGCCTTTATAATGCTTGGAAAAGCACAGTGTCTGCTTATAGAAGGCTGTTGTGATTGACAGCAACACTTACATTACAGAAGATATTACAGAACTTAGAAAAGAACCTACTCTTGATTCCGTATCCAGTGTAACGCATAAAAAGAGAATACATGATGGAATGCTGAATTCATTTCTTCTGGCAAGTCTCCTTGGATGTCCATAACCCTGAACATAGTGGCTTCGTCACTGTGATGTTCGTTTGCATATTTGACAGCTTTTTCACTGATGTCACAAGCTACTAGTTTCGTGTAATTACTGGGCATGTATTTCTTTAAGATAACTGTTACGCTCCCATCGCCACATCCTAAGTCAATAGCACTGTCTCCTATGTTTTTCCAGTTAATCTTCTTTGCATATTCATTAAGACATTGGACTGCTGCTTTCTTCTGTAAGGAGTTTGCTATATTATACAACTCTGGATCGTTCATTGTGATTCTGTAAAAAAAGATTTTGGTTTGTTATGAATAGGAACTAACACAGGAAATAGTTACAGAGTTGCATAAATGATTGGCGTCTTAAGATTATATCATGTTTTCTATTCAAGTCTTCAATCGCAACGTTTTCCTTCTTGAGTGTGACAATGTAACAAGGCGATTTCATACTAAGCCAACCGAAAATAGACTAGTTTTATCAGTACGGGATCAACAACGTCTGTCTGTTTTGACAATAGTCTTTTGTGATACGAACAGTTTTTTTCAATCAGTGGCCTTCATCTGTTTTGTATTAATACAACTTTGTTCTAGCCTGTGTAAGAGGAAAGTCTTGCGCAAATGTAAGGAGAATAGGTAATGTGTTCTATTTTAAATGTTGCATAGTAATTTTCTGTGACCATATTAATAGTGAGTAAATTGAGGGATATCTGAGTACATTAGATTGTCCGTGAAAAATATTGCTAAATTTTTTGAAGTGAGCTGTTTACCGTAATAATATACGAAGTATTTTCGTGAATACCAAGCCCTTAGAGTATAAATACTTATTGAATTAAAAAAAGACACGATAAATACAAGGATACTTTAGATAGCTTAATTCTACAGTGATTTTATCGTAGCTTATTGAAGATTTTGTAATATTTTATCACTTTCATCAGAATTTTTGTTTTTCGCTTCAGCTACAACTTTCAAAAGCCCTTAATTAACTTTATGAATTAATTATAAGTATCAAAACCATTTTAATAAAAAATGAGCTAAGTGCTTTTATGAGTGGGTTATATTAAGTGTTTTTTTATTGGTTTTAAACAGTTTCAGGTAAGTTGTCTTATTCATATACAGGGTTTTGCTTTCATGTGAGAATTGATATTCAGTTCACGAGTGCAGCAGTTGCATCGCAACGATCGTCTCGACCGTCGACGAAAAAGTGCATTGCCCCTGCGCGGGCGCCGGTTTTGTATTTTTTACTTAGGTTCTTGCGTCGACGGTATCTACTCAATTGGGTTAGGTTAGGATGCCTGACCTAACATAATGTGATTTATATTGATGACGAAACGCAAGCATTAGATGACGTATTTACAGTTGGTTACTTGTTATGCCACTATTTAACTGTTTATTTTGGAAGTAAGTTTTGGGTAGGGTTTGAAGATTTTTTTAATTTTGTACAACCGCAGTTGGTAACAAATGTTTATTTCTACTTCAACTTTCTTTCTCAAGACCTACTAAAAGCCGTAGATTACTTCTTTGTTTCTGTGTTCTATTACCATTTCAGTAACAACCGACCAACAAATTTGAATGTTGTGTCATAAAATATTACAAGAATTACAGAAAAACAACGAAAAGATGTAAAAGTTTGAACGAATCTATAGGTTTGCATTCTTTCCTACCGATGTACTAACTCATGATCATCATCATCATCATCATCATGTTTCCGCCAATTCTCTTAACTTTGTTCTACTGATATCCATCGATCCAATATTACATCGCTAACTGCCTAAAAAACCTTGGATTTTATTTTGGCTCAAACAGGTTACCCAAATTCCCATTTACATGCACTGAAGAAAGAATAATGTAAGTATGCATTAAACCAAAAAATATGCGCGCCGTAATCTAAACTCGTATTTCAAGGACAAAGTTAAAAACTCGCGAAAAAACGTCGTGTTGGTGCATCAGTGCGTCCATACGGCAAAATGCAAGTGCACCGAATATTGAACGGGCGACTGAAGCTTCTTGATCCTTGGAACAATTTTATTTTATTTTAGGTGGTACTTACTGCGCCTAAATAATAGAACTATGTACTCGTAGATGTACCAAGGTGCTACTTCTTCTTGGAGTACAATTTTCAGTAGTTGAATATGCATAGGATAAATGAGGAAGTTCCTTTTAAGTTTCCTGTCGCAGGTCTGCTGGAAGAAATTTCTTTAAGAATAAGCAGCACCTTTGTGCTCTTCTATCTTTTTATGTATTTTCTCGTTTAAGTGTTTTGTGTGTACATAAATAAATAAATCAATACTAACGTCAACAAATTCGCAGAATCTTTTGACTACACAATTAATTGCATGTAAATGGTCTTACTCTAATTGTATAACATTAATTACGCTCCAGAATTGTCAATTTAAGAAAATTAATTTATAGAAATGAGGCGAGGAAAATGAGGAAAACTTCAAACAGATTTGAACCGATCGTGTCCTTCTTCATCACATCGATGACTCCAAATCTATATATATTGACCAGAATTCAGTCACACACGAGTGTTTGTCTCGTGAAGGTATTTCAGGGGGCAGGTGCTGTTCCACAAGGAGGTTGCAATGTTGTTATGAATAGACAAAGTTTACCCATCAGTTTATTACTGTCTCAAATATCAAAATTATCGACAATGCAGTTGCGGTAACCACCAGCAATGTCACCCCGAGTGGGTTCAACCGCCGAACGCGCAAGAGCAGGAAAAAGGGCTCATATTTAGGGAACTTTATTGTACCAGCCAAGCACTTAACTTGATCCATATAAAGAGATTATTTCAAATGTTTGTTTACTTTCTGGCTGAGAGAGAAAGCAACAGAATCATTATTATTTTAAGATTTTCAAAAATATATTCAGCCATACGAGTAGATATAACTATATTCTATCAATAGGCAGGTCCATATTCAGTTATATTTTATTTAATCTTACTTTTGTTACTCGTACTATGAACTATAGTATCTTTGTCTTCTTAAAAACTAAAGGAACACGTAAATGATATAGCTATTTGTTCACTTATGGTGACAATTAATATCAGATCTTGGGAGGATTAGGATCAGCCTAGTTTACCAAAGGACAACTAAAAATCGGGTCAATCTGAGGATTTGCAATGAACCTTATAGAGTTGATTCTTCATCTTTGCCCTTGATTACATGATCTACATTCTGAAAATCTATCGCACTAACTTGTGTTTCGTTAAAAATACTCAAATGTATACTAGCGTCAGAGTTTGTAGATCACAAACTAAGTCAATTAAGAAAGTATCTATAACCAGTTGTGGTTTTATGGTGTTCACACTCATCTTTACGAAACACTTTCTTTAACGACTAAATCAACAATAAAACAAGCTATTTTGGAAGCTTCCTTTACTATCGTCTTATTAGGGTTCACATGGACAAACGTAGTGACATTATGAAACCATTGTATCATTAAAATCTAAATGTTAAAAATAAACTGCAAAATGAGAATTGCAGATGGACTTAATTTTTATTATACAAATGTTTTTGGAGTCTGTGCGTGTTGACCCAAGTAAGTGCAATTGCATGCCATTTCTTTATAATATTTTACATCTTTACGAATGTTTTTGCTTCCCACCTAATATTGTGTCACTGTTCAATTTCTACTGCAATTCGATTGCCTTCTCTTCAAAGGTATTCTTCATACGGAACCCATAAAGGTATTTAAACTTGATAAGAAATATTCCTCTCTCGGATGTCCAGATCATCGACCTTACCGGTCCCAATTCTTCTAATCCCTGTGGCGCAACAGGCAAGTGAAAGTTTGGACAAATGTTGGACAAAGTGTCAGTTGGTATTAAGATTACCATCAGAATGTCATGGGAGAAAGCTGACCTTACTCAACATGTTTATAATACTTGCTTATCAAAACGATAAGGTCCAGTGGTGATGAGTTGTTGATTTAAGATTACGGTCATGTCTCAATGTGTTATTTCCACAGTTACCTATACTAATGTTTTCGGTGTTTAGTCTAAGATCAAAATAATATGAACTCTGCAATGATAAAAAATTGATCATTGATCATTAAGAGCTGGCAGATGATTTATTACCATATCATTCTGGGTTTTATTAGTTTTAATGGCTTTGTGATGTAATAATTGTTGATGCAAAGTTTTGCCCGCATGTGACCCGTACATTAGCCGAACACTAAACGCATAGCAATGCGTGTCTGCACACTTGTACAGTCTTTCTCTTATTATTAAAAAAAATTCGTACTTTCGTCCTCTCACAACCAGTCAGTGAGTGCAATGCCCCACGAATTTACTGCCGACATTTTCGAATTATTTCTTGTCTCTTTTTAGATGCATTTATTAGTGAGTTAGAAGGAGAGGGTTATACGTCGTTTAGTCATCGAGACGGTTAAATTCGTCTCTTATTGTCGTCCCAATGTTTCGGGCCTTAAGGCAGGTTATGACTAAGGTCATAAAAGGAGAAGTTGACGTAGGCTTAGAAATTGTAATGGTCGAAATTTTAATGTCCGCAGCTCAATGGAGATCATCTTATAACTAACAGTTCTACCGGTCCCGACAACATCCTTCCTAGTTTTAATTAATGACTTAAGAAATATTTTCATTGATCATCTTCGTCACAATTTTAATTTGGCCTTGCAGACTGATACATATCCTTCGGAGTGGAAAGTTTCTATAGTTACACCTATCCCTAAAACCCAAACAAAAGTTCCGCTGAAGGTTACCGCCCTGTCGCAATCTTATCTTCCCCGGCGAAGGTATTCGATAACGTCCTCCATTATGCTATCTACGATCAATAAACAAGTATCTTTGTAATGAGCAACATGGTTTCAGAAACAAAAGGTCAGTTGACACAAATCTCCTGACACTAGTCGATTATATCTCCTGCAGCTTGGACCGCGGACGTCAGGTAGTACTTTACTTCGACTTCCGGAAGGCGTTTGATAGGGTTAACAATGACACGCTGCTAATGAAGCTAAGCAAAATAGGATTCTCACCATCTCTCCTGCGTTTCTTTGCAGACTACCTACGTGATCAACAGTAGTTTTGTTAGGCTTGGTATATACATGTAAGGTATCAGTCGCACATTCCGGTGTGAGTCAAGGATCAATTTTTGGGCTTTATTATTTCTTATCATAGTCAACGATCTCCCTCAAGTTCTACGTCATGCCATAATATGTCACTTGTATGCCGACGACTTGAAACTGTACTTGGAAGTAAACTCCGAGCCAGCGTAGACAAGAAGAAGGAATTTAAATTTTCCAAATGTTATACGAATTTCGCTCCAATATGGCAGCCAGTTAAATTTGAATATAATTTAAACAATAACACCATCATGTAGTCCATAGTCATGAAAGTCCTGGGAATCACATTCGACCGAAAGCTCGCCTGCCACGACCATATGACAATGGTAGCTAAACAATCCTACTAAAGGTTAAGTTTTGTTCTGCGTAAGTTTCGCACCACTCACGCTATCAGAATTATATTTAATGCGCGCGCGTACGTAGTAAATTGAAAACCAGTTCTTGAGTCTGGAATCCACACTTTTTTTTTATAAAAGGTTCTTATCCTAAACTCTTTCTATCCGACTAAATTCTTACTGGGTTGCCTCTGATATGATGCTCCTGATCCTCTTGATGTGCTGGCGCGCTTCTTTGTCCCGGACAATTATTGCCTCCGTATCGCACCGTCGCACATGCTAAGTCACCGATACCTCGCACTCTAGCCACACCTTATTAATCTCTTGGGTTCTAATCCAACATATGATTTGATTGCGGATGAATGCACGAACATTTTATTTGCATGTCAGAAGTACTATGAGAGGGATCTTTGAAAGTGTTTTTAACTTTTTTTCGCGACTGCCGAAGGAGGGTAATGTGTTTATCAGTTTATATATGTACGTTTGTATGCATGTATGTAAGAACGTAAGTTTGTTCCTTTGTTTTATAATGTTTTTGGTCAGCCAGCTTGCGAATATGTATTCTCTGACTGCATAGCATGATTTTCTTCTTGTTTACATTTTTTTAGTTCGCATCTAATGGAGTCGAGTTTTTTAATTTTTTAATTTATTTGAGTTTGTTAATTTGGTTATTTATTTTAGTTACTATATTTGGTTATAACAAACATTTGTAATTAAAAGAAATAAGGTAACATTGAATGGATAAATACAGTTCATGAAAAATATTAGATAAGATAACAGTAATACTCTTCCCCGACGATAAATTAATTAATTATGTGAAAATTTGCAAAATACAATTAAAAATCGTGAGATTCGGATTATTGTCCAATACGATTTGGGGTCTTGTATCTTTCAGGTAATTTTGTGAGTTCAATTGGGATTGTGTTGAAAACAAAGATGAAGTTTGGAGTAAAGGACCAGAATTATGGAAAAGTAACATCCGGCGAGAACTTTACGTGTGTTTAGGTGTGTTAAATTATCTTGTGGGGTAAAATAAAAGTTCTAGCCAAGTGGAGCTTTTATTTTACCGCACAAGATAATTTCTTTCTTAATAGAAACCTAATCCAATGCAATGTTAGGTACTGAAAAAAACGTAAGTGGAAGGAAGGATGAAAGGCAAAGATATGATAACAATTACAGCATTACGTTATGGTCAGAGGATACCAATATTGCTAAAATTCGCCTTCTACTTCTAAAGTATAATCCTACTTTCACATAAACTTTAGTGCCGTAAAACGGTAACTTTCTAAAGAATACTCCTTAGGAACGGCTAGGTTAAATGCTTTGAGAAAAATATATATTTATTATTGTTTCATGTACATTATTTTTAAACATGGTTTTTTCGTAAAACAAATAGTTTTGCTATAAAAAAATAATTAGCAACACGATATTTTTCGTAACTTTTGGATACTCCTCCAAAACGACTAGGATGTTTGAAAATATTTTTACACAGATAAATTGATGGCTGGAATTTCTTCACAACTGAAATAGCATATGTAAATCAAATAATATTTTGCAAACAAAACTGTTCAAAAGGAGGTTCAATATTGATATTTTGGCTCCGAGCGGGCGCACGGCCAGTACTGCGTTAACATTGGAGCGTATATATCGCCTTAAGCATCTGCTTTGCAATATTATCGGTAATAGCTATACGGCATAGAATCGGTCCTATTCTTATTTGAATTGAAACGAATAATACCTACTTATTTCGTATTTATGCTCAACGAAGAAAGTTGATATTCAAATATTTGCCTTCAAACAATAATTTTACTATTTCGCGCTATTTTCTTTGGCATTACTTCATCAATGTTAATGTTACTTTAATGATTTGTTCATTGATAACCTAGTCGACTCTAATCAATGACTAATAAATCATTATCGTATATTATTACGCAGTCGTTTAGTATTACGACTGAAAATTATTTATTTACGTATTGCTTAGCGATATGCGATTGATTCCGGAAGTAATAAGAAAAACAATGTATCTAATATTTGCGTCATTGTTGTACTTGGGGGGAAATCCAGGCAAACGTTTGTGATTAGGGAAAATGTTAATAAACACAACTTTATTTTAACTACAGAACGCCACCTACGTTTGTGATTAGGGAAAATGTTAATAAACACAACTTTATTTTAACTACAGAACGCCACCTACGTTTGTGATTAGGGAAAATGTTAATAAACACAACTTTATTTTAACTACAGAACGCCACCTGCTACAATCCTTCCATACTTCTTATGCTTCATAAATATACAAACGTTCATACATCTAGGCCTCTCTGGAGAACTTCATCAATAGAACTCTTTATGGGTTACGCTTATAAATGGTACTGTGTTTAATCAACTTTGGCTATTACTCATGACGAACAAGTTCATGTTTATCCTTTTGTTATATATTATTTGCTTTTAATAACTTTTTGTGAAATCTTAATCGGTGAATTCTACAAACTGAACTCAACTACTTTATCAATGCTCCTAGGGATTGACCGCTATAGGATAATAGCTTTCAGAGGTGGTCAGAATATTAGATCTACAGAAGCTAGTTCGATGGTACGTTTTTAATACGGATTTTTTTATCGTCTTTAGGCTTGCCCTTGACCACTATCTCACCTGATGGTAAGCGGTCGACGATGAAGCACGCTTGCCTAGAAAAACCTATTCACTCTTGACTTAAACACCCCTAGATTGTAGCTACCAGGAAACACAGACCCCGGCAGGGAATTCCACTCCTTAACTGTACGCATATTAAAAGAGAATACGTTTTGTGCGTATGGGTGGGATATCCACCATGTACCAATGACGCATCGCCGCATTAATTTATTTTAAAATAAGTAATGTAAATTAAATACCGTTAGATAAGCTTGGCCTATAGTGTGCCCTGCAGTGGACCGTACCGAATAAAAATAAAACTTAAGGCTTTTTAATATCATAGATTCAATAGCTAAACGAAACCAAGTGACGCCAACATCGTCAAACTCACCAACATCTCTGCCGACCCCCTTGCGAAATTTAACGATTCTAGATGTTTATTCGAGTGCCATCTACATTTCTCTTCAACATATGCTTCGACACGAGGACGGGTCATCAACCAAATAAGCATTTCGAATGAAGGCTGTTCGGTTCACAAAAAGTTTCATTGCCTTTGAATAGATGGCGCTGTACCAATTTTTAGTACTTCAGGTACTCTGAAATGATGGAGCTGTTACTGTGACGTCAATAATTTTAGGTACTCAGGAAGATTTCTGTATTCATGTTATTTTTGCTGCTAGAGCGAAATAAAGGTCAAGTTTACGGAAGCATTAGCCGGCTTCGGGAAATACATTGTTGGCTCAGTACAAGGTTCTTTTCTTGTTTATGATTTTCAAAACCACTGACCAAGAACTATAGCGTATTTTTTGTAACTTTAACCACTTGACCGTCTCTGTGCAAAATCGGCGATGAAATTAGTATCTATCTATTGTAATATGACAATTACCAAAAAATGTGATTTAAAAAAAAATATTATGAGCAAAATATTTTCGAAATTAAACAATGGTGATATACTCCTAGGTCCTTTCTCATCGTTATATCATCAAACTTGAATTTGAGTTTTGCGCGCCTAGCGTAGCACTATTGTATAGCGTGTGCAAGCGCATGTCTTCAGATATTTTAGAACTGGATGGTCAGCTAACCAGACAGTCCAACTCTTACTCGTACCAAATGTTTATTTTTTTAAATTAACCTATATTGTCCCACTTCTGGGCAATATATAATATAATAATAATATAATATATCTTCCTAATATTATAAATGTGAAAGTTTGGATGGATGTGTATGTGGATGGTGGATGTATGTTTGTTAATCAATAATGCCAGAACCGCTGAACGGATCTGGATGAAATTTGGCACAGAGATAGATATATAAGATAGTATAAAAGCTAGCTTTTATGCCGGTATAATGTTCCCTTGGGATTCTCAAACATTTTTCACGCGGGCGAAGCCGCTAGTAGGTGCTAGTTATAATATACTAGCTTTTACCCGCGGCTTTGCTCGCAGCGAAGCCATATATATTTTTTTTAATAAAAGTATCCAATGTTACTTCTAATACCTCCAAGAATATATGTACAAAGTTTCATGATGATCGGTTCAGTAGTATTTGCGTGAAAGCGTAACAAACAAACTTACATTCACATTTATAATATTAGTAAGGATGTGTTATTCTTTTTTTACTGTTTTACAAATTAGATTACCTCAGAAAATATCATGTAAAACCGTTTTCATTACCAACACCTTCCTTCCAGTAAATTATTTCATCGGTATCTACCACGGGCACATATGTAGACGCTTAATAATTCCATCAACAATTTTCTCCCTATTGTTCTTTTACTTCTATAAACGAAAAAAAAAACATAGAGGCACAATATATATCTCCCTTTTTAACCGACTTACCAAAAAGGAGGAGGTTCTATGTTCGACTTCGTGTATGTTTTTTTTTTTTTTTTTGTGTATGTTCACCGATATCTCCATATCAATAGACATTGTGGACCGATTTTGAAAATTCTTTGTTTGTTAGAGTATGTTTCGAAATTGGTCCCATTTTAATTTGGTGAAAATCTGATAAAGAACTTCGGAGATATACAGCAGAACTCTTCAATAAATGACGGCAAATCTCTCGGGATTGCTGCAATCGCATGTCTTTTTATTGTTTATACCATTTCATAACATAACATCACGCCAGTACGCTCTAAAGGGGTACGCGGATGTGTACAGTTCACCTTGATACACTCTCATTTCACCGGTTATGATCAAGTATCATGGCATTCGGATAATCTATTCTGGCATTATAAGTACCTCACTAAAGGCAAGTTGCTTAGTACTCGTAAGTACAACTAAAAAGTGAAAAATTAAAAACCTTTTTTACAAAAAAAATACTACCGACTTCCAACTAAAAACACTACAAAGTGAAAAATAACTTTCTTTTTCGAAGTCGGTGTCCATAACGAAAAAAATTGGTACCTACCAAAGACACCGACTTCGAAAAAGAAAGTTATTTTTCACTTTGTAGTGTTTTTAGTTGGAAGTCGGTAGTATTTTTTTTGGAAAAAAGATTTTTTTCAGTTTTTGGAATATCTTTAAAATTGGTCAAAATTAAATGTTAATTAGGAGGAAACAGGCCAAACTTCTTAGGAAATTCAGTCGGATGTCTGTGACCGCATTTTGTCTTAATAACAAAACTAAATGTGTGGGTACTAAACATTTTTTTATTAATTTTACGTTGAGTCTTTTATTGAAGCCTACAAAAAATTGATGATACATGCCATTTATAGAACAACAACTATAGGATTACGCTTCCCCTAAATGGTATAGCAGGAGTCCATCTCGTATCAACAGGTAGGTGCGTTGGTATGGCAGAAAGTTATTTCTATAAGTCTAAAACAAAATGCGTTGGACTCCACAATACGCTGAAATATATTGTACTTCTGTTTGGGTGAAACAGAAAAGATAAGAATAACGTAAAAGAAAAAATAAAGTCCTAATATTGATAGAATGGTTCCTTTCTTTAAAATAATAAAAAAAAAACACAAAAAAAACGACTTCTAAAAGAAAACACCAAAAAGCGCAAAAAAAAACGTTTCGGCAGTTGGTGTCATTGGTACCTCTTGTTTTTGTCGTTTTTCAACACTGACTTCCGAAACGATTTTAGCACTTTTTAGTGTTTCACTTTAGAAATCGGTTGATTTTTATTCAAAAAGTTTTTATTTCTCTCTTTTTAGGTTTAGTGCCCTATCACACAGAGAGGAGGCCTGTGTCCCAGCAACGGGCACATTAAAAGGCTGTGTGATGATGGTGACCCTATCACTAATAGAAAGAGAGCAAGTTCTATAGTGACTTACTAATTTACAAATTCTTTTTGTTTGTCGCTAAGGACTTCGGTTGTTTGTTCCATAAATCTTGAAAACTACTGAACCGATTTTGATTATACTTGCACTGGCCCCTTAGTTGAGAGGTACTTAATCCAATAAAAAAGAATGATCATGATCCGATAAGTAGTTTCGAAGAAATGCGTAGACAAACAAACATACATACACTTATGAAATTTGGCACACCATGTTTAGAAGCCCATATTGAGTACCATAATGTGCATATTGTGCAATTCCAACAATATTAGATACATATGTATCAAACCGATTAGCTCATCTTTTTAAGTCGGTAAAAATAGTAATCGGACCCCCGAAGTATCATAAAGTAAGAAGGGAAGGAGTTTCTGACATTGAACATTAAAACATTTTATTCGCAACGTCTACTCAATCGCCTCGTTAGTTAGCCTAGTGATCACAAGCGCTACTGCGAAGCAGGAGGGGATCCTGCCGATCCTGGGTTCGATTCTGGAGTCTGGCAAGGTGTTGAATTGTACCTGCTTAGAGTCTAGAGTAGTGCCCGGTTCATAGAAATAGTCCCTTTTAAACCGGTGGAACGTGGTAGCAGGTACTAAGCATAGATACACTCATGCCGAACCGTTCAGGGAACAGAGACGTGATTTCAGTGTTTTCCCAAACTAGACTGGTTTGGGCACACCGGAACAAATCACTCCCCTTTCTGCATGATTTGAAGGATCTTCTCAAACCAACCAACTCACAAACTAATTTCCATAAAGTAAAATTATATCCGCAAAACAAACGAAAAAAACAAAGCCTGTGTACCACTTCACAAAAGAAATAAGAATCTCTGACGTCAAGAAGGTCCTCACAAATAATAAACTTATTTCCCTACAACGTCTAAAAGAGAAGAAGAAAAAATGTCTGAACTCGACATCGTTTCGAACACATACAGCAGACATTCGTACATACAGCATTATTTACTGACTCACACAGACACGGAGCTACCTATCAACCTAAAGAATACCTAAAAAATATACAAAAACCTTTTTTCCCAAGAATAAGCGGGACGGAGTACGGATCTTATTTTTCTCGTGGACGTTTCAGTCGCTCTGGGGTGGCAGCCGCGGTGGCGTGGTGTGGGGGCTCCTCCGCCCCCTGCAATAATACTGCGTCACTATTTTGCGCCATTACCTACACTCGCTTCCTATTCTATAAGTAGCGTGGCCCTGTAACGTAGGACGTAACGTACGAACTTCGAACTTGGTCGCTACGGCGCGGCAGTCGGTAGGCGGACAACCACTCATGTTGTAATCGAATCGATTATACAAGTTTAACATCGATTCGCGAGTTCGGAAGCCCTTGACCTCGTTTCATTAACAATCTATTTACAGTCGGTTTCGTATCAATATCGGGAGCTGCCTACTCGAGCAGAAATATTAATATTCAACTACTTTTGAAGGGGATTGAATTCCTTGAGACGATTTTAGCTCGATCGCTCTCCTAGTCAGTTTAGGTGTCTAAATAGCATTACGCAGCTCGTTGTAATTAATGGTTTATGCGGTCACAACCATTCTGTTGCAGACAGCTTCCCAAGCTATTATATCTCCTGTTACATTATTAGCTAGTTGATGTTATGAACGGGTGATTTCATTTGAGTGACCCTTCTAAAGCTCTATTATATAGAAAGGTCATTATTTCACACTTAATCAAGGATCTTGTTACTTGCTATCTAAGCATTTTTAAGTTGTTTTTTTTATGGTATGAAATAAAAAATGTTAGTATGAAAAGCCATAAAGGAATTGAATAAAAACTGTAAAACCAAATGTTTCAAGGAAGAACTTTTGCTCATAAAGCTGCTTTATCTAGGGTATATTTTTACGTGTTCTCTGATATATTGCCTTTCAAAGTTTTTTTACACAATTATTTCTTTGAAAAAGTCGCACTACAAAACCTTTTTCTATACCGCATTTTCTTTAAATACCACTAAGTTTACACAGCAATAATGAGCAAGGTATAAAGTCTAAAAATATAATTTATCCCTAGCCTTGGCTTTCGTAGAGTTACGTGCTAAATCTGTAGGATTTCGAGTGCGCTTGGTGGAGCGAGGCTGCTTTATATGTGTTGCACTGTTCCTTCTGAGCGTTTCTGCGCGGTACTGCGCAGTACTGCGCGGTATTGCGCGGCTTACATATCGCCACATATAGCTTACGAGGGAAATAAATAGCATATAATTTATTAGAATTTATTCTAGGATTCCCGATATTGTGGTTGCAATTTTTGGGTCATTTAATTATTTTGGTCAAGGTATAAGGAGTTTATAGAGATATATTGGACTTTGAAGTATGAGGAAAAACTTTGTATTTACTTGCATGGGACTAATTAAAATGTTGGTCACTCGCAAGGAAATATTAGTAAGTATAGAAAAGACGACATCCACCAACCCACACTGGGCCCGCGTGGAGGATTAAGCCCTAGGTATTCTCTCTCTCACAGAGAACTGTGTCCCAGCAGTGGGAACATTAATAGGTTGATGATGATAGACATGACGTAATGAAGCTGAGAGAAGACTAACGGATTAAACCTTAGTAGACTTAAATTCATTGAGAAGACTTAGCGAGTAAATTTCGTTGAGTTTTTTTAAAGGAATAGCTTTTGACCTTTAAAACTTCATAGACGAGGAATCTAATAAACAATATTTGGGTACTTGAAATTAAAAAAACCTAACAACACAATAAATTGGAACAGCAGCTTTCCAAGTAACTTATTAAATTGTCTCAATCTTCAAGACAGCGACGACGGCTGGATTCATAGAAAAAAATATATACGAAATAGTGTTAGTAATTTTAGGAGAACAATGATCTAAGTCTGAACACCACGCGATGTTGCGCGCATACAAATTATTGACAATCGATATTTAAGTACATCACGCATCCATGCACGTTTAATTCGATAGAGTTCGCCATATCGTTGCTGCTTTAAATCGATACCTTAATTATAATTTGGAGCTGTTGTTATAAACAGTATGATTTACACGAGTTGGGCAGAATTCATTAATGTGGTTTGCTAGGCACGTACGTTCGTAGGTATATATACGTATTGGTATTCAAACAAAGTCGAGTGGTTAGTTTGATTTATTGAGAAAGCTTAGATATTACACATAAATAACTTTCTCACTAGGTTCGATCAGTTGAAAAAACATTGAATACAAGCATTTTCAAAGATCATAAACACATAGGCGCCACTAGAACAGGACGTAGTAATGCATTACTAATCAAGAACCCTCCGAGACGCAGACGACTCGACAAAAACAGAAGCTGTCCAGCTATGCAGGTGTTCGCCTGTGTCCAATAGCTACAATGTTATGCTTTAATAAAACTCCAGAAATAGTTATGTATAGCAGACTGGAAATGCAACTATCTGGTCTAGGGACATCTAAACATACCTTTACAGATATAGGCTTGGAGACAAAGTATGTACCACGTAGCAAGTTTCGAACAATTTGAACCTGTTCCACGGCAAACATTGCTGAGTAGTTGCGGAGGGTGGAATCTCTGGAGCAGGGAAGTACGCAATGAATGTCGCACAACGCGGTGGAAGCGAGGTATGTGATGTCGTACGTTTGTTTGGCGTGCGGTGGTGGGTGTGAGGCGACGGTCCTTTGATTCTGGCGAGATTAAACGTGCGGCAGACGGTGGCGCCTCTATCGATTGTTGTTGTAATTACAGCGCTATCCTCGCCCAGTCGCAAATGAAATTGTTCCGGACAGAGCTAGCTGCGGATGCCAACCCTGTGTTACACTGGTCGCTGCACCATGCCGCCACATTCTGAACTGTAAAACCTAGTACTAAGGTGTCACTCCACGATTTGAGGGACTCTAGAAGTACGGCAAGAGTTGCGGACGCATTATTGCATACGATGTTGTATCGTGTTTTGATGAAATTCTCACGGAATGCTTTTAGTGGCTTCACGCGGTTTTAAATCGTTTGATCGATGCTTTGTAGGGACTGTATAAAGAGGTTTGCTAAAAGTTTTGATACTCCTTATTGTGACATTATGTTGAACTTTTATTGATTTGGGACTTTTTAAGTGCAATTTAAAATAACTTACGTAGTTTTTACATTTGTAGATCATGTTTTCAATATGCGCTCTTCCAATAGTTCCAATAGGTATCCCTACATTTTCCTCTACATCTCATTACTTGACACTTCATCTTATCAAATCACACAATCATAACATCCAATAAAAGAAACCTACATTACTTCTAAACAAATACACAAACCTATAAGAATCATCACGACTGCGCACTGAACGCAATCCGAGAACAAATCCACATCTGAAACTGAAATGCGAATGGGAACAGAGAGTGGAATCCAATAAAATATTCGGAGCCTTCGAAACGTATCTACGTGAACGTGACGTAGACGCCTCCCTGAGACGCATGCGCACGGCACTCGTACAGAACAAATGGACAATTCCAATTTCAATTGTAGAAAAAAAATAACCAATTCGAAATGGAGAAGGCTTCGCGGCGACCAATGGGAGCGCTCACAGTCGTCATGCCAACTGTGTGGGCGGGGCGAGTGATATCTAGCATTGGAATGTTCGTTGTATTTGTTTTGCCGGATCCTAAGGCTTTATTGCATGGTGTTTGAGCCTCTTTCCCCTTGAGGGTGGTAGCGGCGGAAAGCTCGGTATGGATTTGGGATGAGGCTCTTCACATTATGTACCGTAGTCGTTTGGAGCCTACGGATCGGTGACCTACATAAATACTATTGTGCGATGGGTTTGTCTTATTGTTACGGTTGTGTAGATAAGAGATTTTCAGGAAAAGTTTCCTGAAAAGATTCTAAATTACAGCTAAATAAAGCTCTTTCTTTTAAGTGAGTTTATAAAAAAAAAGATTAATAAACAAAAATAAACGAAACTCTATTAAAAAATGTGTTAAAAACATAGTCTTTAAAAGCAACTCGCAAAAATTAACCTGTAGGTATTGAAATCAAGGAGTGTCTCCAACTTTATGAAACTGTGAGTATTGATTTTCCGATAGGGAAAAAACGAAGGCAACGATCTATGCAGATCTGGAGTGCTCTCGGCACATCAGATGGCACCGGCGGGCAGCCTCCGCAGACAATCGAACGGTGGGGGGCCCCCCTGGAGGTCGGGGAACTGCCACAGACTATACGCGCGATCATTGTGCTGGAAGAGGGGCACGTAGGTTGAAACGTAGACTTGGTGTATTTTCTGCACAGGAAAATGCTACACAACGAATATAATCGTTGTTTCAGATACTGTTCAAGCTTTTGGAGTGGAAATTGTCGTAATTAAAATTCAAATATTAAAACAAAAACTTTAAATGTACACTTGAGACTTGGCTAACAAAAGAAGTTTTAAGAAAACAAGTAGGTATGAACTTACAGCTCATTAAAGCTGTACATCTTCAAAAATGCTTGTCCTGGTATTCAGCTGTAAAACTGTTGGGCTTTCAGTAAAGCATAACGTTATAACGGAATCAAAACTTGTAGCCAATGAAAGAGGACTTCAGTCTTCAACCCAGTTTAAATGGGTTTGCAAACAAGGCGTTGCTAGGCAAGGTTCTATAAACGTGAAAAAATCTGTCATGAAAAAGCACAGACCTAAAGCAGCCACCACAAAAACAAAAGATCATCATCATTCTTTGCTGGAATGCGTCACCACAGGGGTAACATACGACCTTGAGCCCCAAGGATTGATTTATTTTTTAAACATGTACAAAAAAACAGAAAAATGGTACCAGCAAGCTCTATTATTTTTTCTTTTAGCTGAGCCTTCTCAATTCATAAATTTAAAGCATTTTGAATTTGGAAACCGCCATATTCCAAATCAAAACACACATAATCTTTGGCGATATCGACCCGGCGGCGGCGACTTCCCATTCTCGAAGTAAAACACGGTGGGAAGGAAACCGCGGGATAAACCGCCCCCCTACTCCCCCCACCCGATCTTTACGTTTCAGGAATAAATATTTCAGAGCGTGTGCTTCGGAAGTTAAAGTTATGTATCGCCCACGCCGGTAACAATCTGAGAATGAGAAAAGCGAGCTTTACTTTTATGTATGTTCGCTTTATGACGCTTTTTGTAATGTATAGCGAAGAGTTTTTTTATGTTTTGTTTATATGGAGATTGAGACTTATCTAAAGTACTTTTGAATATTATTTTCAGTTGTAAGAAGATTAGCTACAATAAGTTTCTTATATAATTTCTTATTTTTTGGTAAGTTTTGGTTAGTGTTTAATTTGACTTATATCAATGTCATGCTGAAATGAAAATTGTTTTCCATACTCGTCTAATAATTATGCTTGTAATACAGTTCTGCCATACAACTTTTGATTTGAAGTTTTGTTCTTTTATTTTTCCAGAGACATATTATATGAAAAGCAAATGTTGCTTTTTAAAATATTCGCTTATTCTTTGAACTGAAATTGGTATGTTGCTAACCTACTATTGTAATTGGCCATAGGACGTAATACGTAAATATTATATGCTTTTTTACATTATAAAAACATAAGAACCTGTATAACGTAAACGTGTCATGCGAAATATTAAGTAAGTAAATCATCATTTAATCATCATTCAAGCTGGCTCCTGTAACACAGGTTAATACCTAGCACAGGAGCCAGGGCTTCAAATAAGTATGCTGTATTTTGTGTCAATAAACAATTTTACTTATTTATCATTACAATAATACATAAGTATTAAAAATATTCGATACATTTCAAAAGTTCAATTTGTTGCTGTCCCGTTATAATTAGGTTAATTTCATACTATTACGGCTGTTCCCCCATCGAATTAAAAGGTTTTAGTTTTAAACAACTTAGTACTCTTTAAATTTTCAGAATATTTTCGTAAAATCCATAATAGTGATGATTCCTGGATAAAAAAGTTATACCTAATTATATTTCGTCCGTCAGTATATCATAAAAGATTGGACACGTAGGTACTTTTCTTTATCAAGTCAATAAAAATTGCAAAGATCTTTCAAAATTTTGGAAATGGTGGGAAGTGGTGGGCTTGTGACGTCACTAGTGAGTAGAAAAATGTACTAAAATGTGACGTTACGCAAAATTTCAACGCACTGTATCGTCATTATTTTTTGTTTATGTGAAAAAAAAACGGTGTCCAATATTTTTATTAATCTATCTGACGGACTAAAACATAAATTTAAGTCATGATCATAATTTAAGTTTTTATTGCTTTAAAATTTTAGCAAACTTAAGGTCATCACTATTACCTACCTACATTTGAAATAACTCGGTTTGTAGGTGAACAAATATTGAGGTGCCTGTAGGCTCTACATGTGACATACTTGTTCAATTTTACGTTTGGACATTGACTCAACACTCGGCCTGGCTGACGCGCGGCCCAGATAAAATACTGTTTGGTTGTATCTTACACGCATAGGACACAGATAAATCTGTACATTAGTGCGTATTAAGACAAAATAGTATATAAGCTGTAAAATATTGTTAATAAAACATATTTGCATTTATATTCTTGTCTCATTACCGTTCACTGTGGCCAAGACACCTTTAGCCATCTCTGATCAGTCTCGTGAGTCTTCTGGACTGGCAGTTTACCTTTCCTGCACCTGGAATTCCTGCCCTCTATCCACCAGAAATCTTAGGTTGCATGGTGCAGACATCCTGAATATAACTATATATTTATTTGTCACACAGTAGGTACCTATATGGTAGGTTAGGGCTGTTAGGTCTAAGTGGGTCCTTAACTTATCATGTATATTCATATAATGTCACATCCTTAACATTACTGCGGCTTTCCGTGACTTATGTTAGGGTGGGCGTACAATACTGCAGGTTCCATGCTCCACAATACGCCTAATTTCATTAACTACCAATAAGTATGCAGATTTCGAATCCTGTATGTTTTTATATTGTCACCTCGTAAATCAAGACAAAGAGGATGTAAAGAAACTTTGATAGCTACACGAAAAAAATATATATAATTTTCTATAAATGCTCATGACTTGTAGGCAATTTCAGGATGATACTAACCATTAATTACGAAGTAGGTACTAGCAATTGAATGTTACAAGTACTGAAGACTATAAACTTTTTTGGTACCCACTCTTAAAGTTATTGTAATAATACCAAAGAAAATGTTTGAATACAAGACCAATTGTTTTCTAAACTGCTAATTAAATACCTTTCAGATTGTGCTATTATCAAAATAATCTAGTAGCAAAACGTCCTACAAACGACCCATTCTTATAATCTAATACGAGTAGGAAAATCTGCTCATATGTCGTTTTGCGAATAGGACATTTTGATACGGAATCGCAATTAATACTATTGAATTATCCAAATAAAAGAATTGGCGATCGGTTCCATGAGTTAAGCTATATTAGACGAGGAGGTAATTACGTTTCACGTAATTAGGCTCCTCGTCTAAATCAAAGAAAAGGAGATTGCTCCCCGTGTTATAGATTCTAGAATACGCCCTTTATATTAATGTTTTTTTTATATATACCTATATACATACATGCTTCGTAAATTACTGTCCTATTAAAACCCAATCGGAACCAATCACACAACATCTCTTTCCTGTTATATTTAATTAATTAAATCATATTTTTGTTCCCCGATATTTTCAATTGATACCAACGCCATCTAACTTGAGAGTAGCGAACTACATAATGATTTAGCTTGTAAAACCAGATTTTAGAAAGAGCTAAAAATGAGACCATTTTCAAAAGAAAATAGTCTCATTTTTAACCGACTTCAAAAAGGAGGAGGTTCTCAATTCGACTGTATTTTTTTTTATGTGCTTTACCTCAAAATATTATACCAGGTGAACCGATTTTGATGTTTTTTTTTTTTCAATTTGATCAAGATCTGATGAAGAACTTCGGAGATATACAACAGAACTCTTCAATAAACAACGGCAAATATCTCGGCATTGCTGCAATCGCATGTCTGTTTATTGTTACGCTCTTAAGGCTCTAATACGCAGATATGTATAGTTCACTCTGGTATATTCTCATTTCACCGGTTATTTTAAAGTTTCATGGTAATCGTTTCTGGCATAACTTTGGGCGTTTAGGTACCTTACTATTGACTTGCTCATTATATTCCACAGAATATAATGAGCTTGTTCAATAGTAAAAAGATAAAAAGAGGAGGGTATAGGGTATAAAAGACAAATGTGAAAAAAAAAATGTTACAAAAAAATACAACCGATTTCCAAATAATAACACTACAAAGTGAAAAATAACTTAAATTTCGGCAGTCGGTGTCAAAAAACGAAGAAACAAAAACAGGAACACCGACTGAGTGATTTTATATTTTTTTAATAGCATGGAACCACTACCTGACCATCCATTTTTATCTTACGGATCACAGCAACTAATCGTCAGAAGCAAATTCAAAAAGAAAGCCAGGCAATCAATCGGAGTCTGTTTTATCGTGCTACATAGTTAACAAGACCAAAAAACATTTTTTAACAAAAAAATAGTACCGACTTCCAAATAAAACAAATACAAAGTGAAAAATAACTTTATTTTTGAAAGTCGTTGTCTTTCGTAGGTACCAATTTATTTCGTTATGGACACCGACTTCCAAAAATAAAGGTACTTTTCATTTTGTATTTGTTTTATTTGGAAGTCGGTAGTATTACCTATAACGCCAGTATAGATAACCCGATTGTCATGAAACTTGAATATACCCAGTGAAATGAGAGACCTGCGTACCCCTTAAGAGCGTACTGGCGTGATGTTATGTTATGAAATGGTATAAACAATAAACAGACATGCGATTGCAGCAATCCCGAGAGATTTGCCGTTATTTGTTGAAGAGTTCTGTTGTATATCTTCAAAGTACTTCTTCAGATCTTCACCAAATTAAAATTAAATGAGACCCATTTCGGACAAGTTCCTTCAAGCAAAAAAAGGAATTTTCAAAATTGGTCCACAATTGACGGAGATATCGGTGAACATACATAAAAAAAAGACATACATAATGTCGAACATAGAACCTCCTCCTTTTTTGGAAGTCGGTTAATAAATCAAATATAAACAAAAGAAAATAGCACACAAATGACATAAGATTTTTTTTGAGTGAATTGTCCATCTGGCTACGGTTTGAAATCATTAACTATTGTTAATCTGTACAATAGAACACAATATATATTTTTTTAAACAAGCTTTTTTCGTATTCTTCTCAGCAAACCCTTTCATTTGATACCCATATCATGGCAGTCACAAAAATTACTAGTCCGCCATCTTGGGACGAAGACGTCACTTAGCTAACCATGCATATTTATCCAAACTAAATATCTAATTATGCAAAATTTCTTATTAATCGGTGGAGGATAACTGCTTTAAAATTCATTTGAAAAATTATCCCGAACACACTTACATACATACATACATTGCAAGTTAAATAAAAGTTTGTAATTATATACTTCTGTTATCAAGAAATAGGGTTCTCCAGCCATAGATTTGTCCGCATAGGAACCGAGTTAGCGCTTTTAACACAAACAAAATGCAGCGCTACGATTGGTTCGAATTCAACTCTTGCAGTTCTGTGTTACGCGTTGTAATGTTTACAAACTTCAAAAATGTTTCATCATGAGGCAAGAACTAAGGCAAACAAGTCCGTTTTTTTTAATTTTCAGTCTGATATCCAGCAATAAAAAGTAGCTCGATAAAATTCAAAGTTGCCAGGGTACAATAAAGGACATGGCAATACGTAAATCGATGTTACGGTGCAACTACTCGTAACACGTATATACGCACTCGGTACGTGTACGCATACACGTAAAAATGCATTATCATGAATTTATTACTATACGACAAGGTCGGCGATAAGGATTTTCTTCGCTCATAGAAAATCTAGGCCGGAGCCCGGACGATTGAAACTGATGCTCGAGGTTTTCATATAAGTTTTGGAGTGTATTCATCTACCTTACTATGTAGAAAAGCCATGTTCAAAATAAAAGAAGTCTATATCATAATTATGATATACTGATACTTCCTTAGAAGATGTTTAAACGATTGCAATAGCTTAAATGATAAGTTGAAACAAACGTAAATCAGCCTATATAATGTTCCCACTGATGGGACACATCGCTGGCCTTTTCTCTGTGTGTGGGAAAAAGACTGTACAGGGTCAGGGTTGTCTGACATGTCTCTTTACGCAACAAAAAACAATTCCAAGAGTAGTTTTTGCTGTCGCGGATTTGGAAGAGAAGACAGAATTGTTCGCTCAGTTGGGTCGTACTCATTCGCCTCATTCGAGAGTATTCGCGTCTCCATACAAATATTCAAAATGCCTTGAAACGAAGGAAACGTAAGAATGTAAGGGACACTTTCTAGGAATCTTCTTCTTGAATTCATACAGATAATTTATATTCATCACCTCCAACTTAAGTATCGACTTTAGTATTGTGTATTATAAGCCGATATTAAGTGACCATTTGTATAATAAAAAACTTTTTAACAAAAATAAATACCGACTTCTAAAGCAAAACACTACAAATTGAAAAATAACTTTTTTCCCGAAGTCGGTGTCTTTGGTAACTAATATTATTCGTTTTCGTTTTTTTAGACACCGACTTCGGAAAAAAGTTATTTTTCGATTTGTAGTATTTTGCTTTAGAAGTCGGCTTTTTTTATAAAATATTTTTTATTTTAATAATGCATAACTTAATGGATAACTTCTATAGTAAAGTACCTATAATGGCCACAGTGATGCCAGAATAGATTGCCCAAATAACATGTTACTTGAACATAACCGGTGGAGTGTACCCGGGTGAACTGTACGCAGATGCGTACCCGTTTAGAAAATACTGGCGTGATGGTATGTTATGAAATGGTGTAAACAATAAATAGACATACAATTGCAGCAATCCCGAGAGATTTGCCATCGTTTATTGAAGAGTTCTGTTGTATTTATCCGAAATTCTTCATGAGATCTTTTCCAAACTTAAATGTGGTCCCATTTAAATTTTATGGAATAAACTTCTTTCAAACAAAAAATAATTTTGCAAATCCGTTTTTATGTGACGGAATTATGCCCGAACATAAATAAAAATATATATACATCTGAATTGAGAACCTGCTCCTTTTTGGGCAGTCTGTTAAAAAATAAGTTAACAAGTTTCCATGTGTTGCAATAGAATAAATAATGATATCTCGAATTCTAAATTCAAATAAAGGGAGTTAGAATTAAAACTGACAGCGGCAGTAACAAGAGATACAAACACTTGATAAAACGTGTTATATTTTCCAAAGCGAGTATCTTTTAATGTGCTGGACGTTCTTTAGAAAACCCCAGTTACACCTTAGCTAAAATCATGCAGAGGCGAATGCTGATGCGAAGGTAATTTTTTTGCAGCAGTTCGGCTCGCAGAGACGAAAGATACGTTAAAAACTAAGTCTGAATTAGTATGAACGAAACACGCATAGAACTGTACGGAGTTGAATCATGAAGGAAAGAGAAAAACAACAATGCTTAAGCCGGTAAGGGTTTATACGATTCTTAATTATATGTACTTATAGAAATGCTAAGTTATTCTCTAAGTTATCATTCAGTCTATAACGACCAATAAATTTTCCGCGTAAATATGCATACAAAGTTTCTGAACATTGCCTGTTACAGTACTGTTAATAAACTTCGCGATACATATTATAATGGGCAATAAACAATTGATTGATGCGAAAATTAAACAGTTACACAAACTAAACACACGTTTATATTTATTTCGCGCTTTAAAATCACTATATAAGACAACCTCAACAACGCCTATAAACAGAGACGGAAAAACGATGTCAGTTTTCATCTTACTCAATAAATTAACACTTAGTTTAAATTAAAATATCGAATATAAACACTCACATCTTGTATCCTTCGACACTGAACTTGAATAAATTCACAGTGCACTACTATCAATGATGTAAACTGGATTGATTGAATGAACCGTTCATATACGTATTTATACGGGGAAAACAAACCGACGTAAAGCAATAAAACTGAGTTTATAATTTGGTACGGCGTCTGAACTACGCATTTGTCGGCGGCGAGTCACATGGACTATAGTTTACAGTCACATGTGTGTCCTCGCAGGTTGCGGTGTACTATGTCGCTTACTACCGCAAATTGCATTAACCTACAATTATCTAATTCGATTTTATTGATTCATCAACAATCATTTCATTAACCGCGTCTATTGCGTTTGCGGGAATTTTGCGAGCTTTTCATTTAGATTTTCCTATGGGAGACGGCCGTATTTTTTTTTTTTATATATAGGAAACGTTGCCCCATACTAGGAATTTCTTCCTGTATCGTGGGTACGTTTACAAACATATTAACTCACATACACAACACCCAACAATATAGTTTTACAATAGATAGCCATAATCTCGATACAACGTAGCAAAATCAAACCCTTACAATACCGAGACTTGAGGTCCATACTTACTTTATACAAAATTAATAATATTTTGTTAACTACTACTTGTGATTGAATTATTAGAACATAATTTTATAAAAAATACGCGTTTAATTTATAACATTAGTCATTCACTTGATTTATTTGACTTCCTCGTCACTCTCATCCCCTTATCCTCATTTATTTTTGTTCGCCGTTTTATATCTTTTTCCATACTTTATATATAATACCTATTATTTTTTGGTCAGTATAACAAAATGTTTTGATATTTTTCAGGAAGTTTCTAAATTTTAATATTGGCGATAAGTGTGTTCGCTGGACAAAGGTCATGCCTTGCATTCATTGCTTCATATGTTCAAAAATTCGTTTACTCTACTGCGTAAAACATGCAATGAATACTGTTGAGTTGTCAAAATGAAAGGGAAGAAGTGTGTTTCGTGATGTCAAAACAGTAATGCAATTAGGGTGCTGAAATGCTGCTTGGGCAGAAATAGTCTTGCCTTCTTTTTTTTGTTTATGCTCTCAAGAATTTTCTTTGCTAGGAGAAATTTATTTATTTATTAAGAGTTCATGCAACATGAAGGTACATAGGCGAACTTAGAGCCTAAGGCATTCTCTACCGGTCAACCAAGGGTGGTCGAGGTATAACATGGTAGGTGCATAAAAATAAATTGAAGGTCTTCATCGAAATCATTATCCGAATCCAAAGTAAACATTATGCACGTCTACACGTTGCAAAGGTCCGATGTATAATGTTCAGAAATAGGGCCAGAGCGCGCCACGACACGCTAGCATAGTGTGCATACTCACCGCCACGACAGTATGCGCCACGACACGCCACGCCACCTAGGTGAGGTTCCACTTTTAGAAACACATTTGAGAATCGTGGCGTGGCGAAGCGAGTTCTTTCGTGGCGCGAACTGCTCGCCACCTATTGCGCCAGAGTGGTAGAGGGGGTTATGGCGTGACACGACACGACAGGAAAATGTTTTTCTACACCGCGTGGCTCGTGACGCATAATTCAACGACGCGAGTTCATGGCGGACGCTTGTGTGCTGCGTGTTGAAAATGACCGCCGACCTTATTGAACTTGTACGTCAACTTACAGTTTTGTATGACAAAACGTCTAGGGCATATAAGAATCATTAGAATCTGAAATGCTGCTTGGACATTGGGATTTGGATTGCCTAGTATTGTTTTTTTTTTTTGTTTTTACTCTTGAGAAGTTTTACTGCTGGTAGAAATTTATTTATTTATTAAAACTTCATGCAATATGGTACATAGACGGACTTAAAGCCTGGGGCGTTCTCTACCAGTCAACTGAGGGTGGTACAGAGATAACATGGCAGGTGCATACAAATAAATTGAAGGTCTTCATCGAAATCATCATCCGAATGCGAAGTAAACATTATGCACGTCTACACTTTGCAAATATTCGATATACACTGTTTAGAAATAGCGCCAGAGCGCGTGTCGTGGCGCGCTGCTGTGTGCACATTCACCGCCACGTCAGTATGCTCCACGACACGACACGTCACTTAATTGTGGTTCTGCCTTTAACAGCAGAGACACGCATCAAATCTGTCGTCACCGAATTTTATCAAGTTTTATAAGATTTACAACACAACAATAAGAGAAATGCAAGGAGCAGTGGTGGCCTAGTGATGTGGTGGCCTAGTGATGTGGCCCCTACTAACATATCGTAGGTCGTGGGATTGAACCCAGGCAGGCACTTTGTATAAATTATTTCATCACCACTGCTCAAAAACGGTGAAGGAAAACAGCGTGAGGAAACCGACATGCCGGTTCCTTCCTAGAAACCAAAATTCTAAAAGTCTAATATTTTCGCCAAATAGATGGCTTTTACTGTAGTTTCCCTGGTCCCAGATATCTATTGTCCTGTTTTTGACAATACTATAGTTTGAATCAGTTATGCTGGCAAATTATGGTAACTTGTATACGTTGGCAGACAAACCGCTGCATATTTTAAATGCTTGATGCTGAGTCCGTTGTGCTTGTGGCAGGGGATTAACATGTACTCCTGTTTCCAATGACGGCTCTGACAAATAAGCTATCACTGTAGATATTCAATTATCAAGATGACTAGTTGTTATCTACCTACCTACAGAATCTAGCCTACCCACTTTTTTTAGATCTACTAAAAACTAAAATCTTTGTGGTACATGGTACTTATGTAATTACTTCTCCAGCGCACGCGGATAAAGCAGTTCGATAGCGCTTTATCATCCGACTTATTTTACAAATATCATTAAGTAAGGCTAACCAAGAATTTTAGCATAAAGCTTTATATTCTAAAGCCTTCCTCACAAATGTGGCTATCATATTCAAAACAATTTTTAAAGCCGACTGGTAGTTCAAATCAAACTCTTCCGCTTTATTTTAGTAAAATAATAAGAATAATACAGATTAATTTTAATTTGTAGTTGGTAAGCAAATTCTGCCATTTCATGTTGTACGGACATTAGTATTCCGAATTTTTTAAGTAATATATCTTAAAAATTATAAATGATAAAACTTTGTCCGCAAATCGTAAAATTATTTTGGTTCATAGAAACGGGTTTCGAATCACATCTATATTTTTCATTTACGTGAGATATCGTCATCGCGTCATTATGGTTTCTTTTATCAACCTTTAGACCCATAAACGAGTAATAGACTCATTCGTAATCGATTCATGTTATATTGTCTAATCAACACCTTGCGTTATACGTAAATCCCATGTCATTATATATAAACCCCGATTTTTTTTTAATTATATAATTTAATCATCGTCTTAATACTGTAATATGTTCCTACAACTACGACATCAATAACCTATGACGTTCGACATCGACATAAGTCATAGTTATGAATCGTATCAAGACTATGACATAATACTTTGTACGAAATCTTGGATTGACGTTGTATATATTCGTTCTACATGTGTAGGTTCGACTAATACTGCCCAGAGAATTCTAGAAACATTAAATTAAACTCTATCAGACTGACTTGCAGTATAGGCTTGCTCTATTTGATTCCTCTTATAAGATTGATTCTTCTTTGATTCTTCCAAGCTGTTCTTCTCAAACCTTTTGTTTGATTATCCTCTCAACTTTTCATCCATCGTCCTCTATGGCTTTTTCTTAACCTTGGGTACCATTCAATGACTTTTAAGGTCCATTTTTCTTTTTCTTTTTCATCATAATATGTCCGGTCTATTTCCGGTTTAGTGTTCTTGTTTGGACACTAATGTCTGCCAAGTGTCACTTTACTGATTTTTCTAATTTTTGTAGCTTTCCATTTTTATTTTCGTGCAAAGAGAAGCAAATTATTTTTGGCAATCAATTATTGTAATGATGATGTATTCGATATGCATAAGATAAGGATAACAAAAGGCCCTCATAACGATGAAATTATAGATAAAGATCTACGGAGATGAAACAGAACTAAGCAATGACCGAGACCAATACAATTAATAAAACCCAAAACTGAATTGGATGTATAATGTGCGAGGTGCGGTCGTGTAATCTTGTTCCTGAATCGATTAATAATTGTTTAATCTTAAAAATGCATGCATGCAATTAATGTGAAAAACAACTAAGGTCACTGTATTGTAGATTCAGAAAACTATAACAATTGTCTACAAAAGGCACAGTTGATTGATTGATTAGGAAAAAAAGAGTGAAGCCAAAACAACATAATGCTCATATTTCAGTTGGCAAGCGGTAAAGAAAACATCGTGACTAAAGTACAAGAAAGTTAAAAGCAGTAGTTTGATGTTTGTGGCAAGTCTTATCGATGTATTGTTGAATATTATTAAAAGCTGTTACTATAACTAAAAGTGCTGCTACGATTAAAGGTGATTGTTGTACTTAACGTAACTTAGCTTTGGAGTTTCGAAATGTTTAGAAAAAACATAAGGGTTCTAGAACTATGTTAAGTAACTAATACTTAGAATTTTTAAACAGATCATCGTAGCCAGCCACTGCTGAATATTAATTAGCTCTTTGTAACAAATATACTATTATCTGATCGTATAATTAGTAAAACTGGCCGATTGAAATATTGATCTTATAATTCATATAGATATATTCACAAGGCTTAGCTGATAGATTCGTGGCCCAATATGTTGTATCCCCGAAAGCAAGATAAGTAACACAAAACTTGTTTTATTTAATTTTTGGATTTGTTGATTTTTTTTAAACTACCATCCTACACTGGTAGCCTGCTGTAGAGTTTGTCTTCCATAATCCTCTAATAGGTCAATCAGGGTATTGCAATATTCCCACAGCTTATCAAATTACGAATACTTACAGTTAGAGCAATAAAATGTGAACCATATTGAGATAAGTGGCGTTATGTCGACTATTGAGTTCACATCAAGAAAGGTATAGATTTTCTTCGCATCGGTGGCTTCGTTGTAATTTATTATTAATTTAGTGGAAAGCTTTAAAAAACTTCTCGCATCCTTAATTTTGTCAAAGTGTTTCTTTTCTTTTATATTATTTGCTAAAATTTGGACTCACCAAAATTTCCAGTTTGATGGCAAGCATTTCTTAATATTTATACTTATTTATGATAACAGGTTCAGGTATAGGTTAACTTAAACCTTGTTTAAAATATACAACCTCACTACTAAAAAATTCGCTAAAAGCAAAATGATATCAGAAAATGGTTGCCCATAAAATCTAAGACCACAGACTCGACGTTCATTACAATACCGCTTCATTCAAAGATGACCTACTCAATAGCAATAAAAATAATTTGTAATAAACAGTTAAACACAACATTAAAATCAATACCTCTATTTAAATTGAAGGTTCTTTGGGCAATAAAATTAGAAACACTTACGTCCAGGCGAATCTTTGTTCACGTCCAAGTTAGAAATCTATATATTCAATAAACACTGTGGTCGATAAGAACAAGGTTTTTGCTTCAGGAATATTATAATAAATCGCAGAGTGAATACAAAAGCTTGTGTGCACCACGGTTCGTAGGTCAGTTACAACTATTTCATAGAATCAACAGTCGTGCATGTGATACGTACCTACTCGTAATTACTATGGCTGCTGATATATTGCTTGAGCGGAGCGGATCATGATTTACTGCTATTACTATTGATCTTTCGATAATGCCATTTAAATCTTAGATTTCAGTTATTTTCAGTTACTCCTTGAATTTATTTGTATTTCATTTCATTCATTTTTATAACTGACTTTTCAAAAAGGAAGCGGTTCTATGTTCGGCTGTATGCATGGTTTTTTTGGATATGTTTTTTCGATTTCTCAATTGTGGACTGGTTTAAAATAATCTTTTTTTGTTTGATGAGTATGTTCCTGTATTAGTCCCATTTAAGGTCAGAAGATCTGATGATGAATTTCTGAGACATACAACAGAACTCTTCAATAAATTATGGCAAACCTCTCGGGATTGCTGCAATCGCATATCTGTTTCTTGTTTGCACCATTTCATAACATAACATCACACCGGTACACTCTAAAGGGTTACGCTGATGTGTACCTGTTCACCCTGGTACACTCTCATTTTACCGGTTATGTTCAAGGTTCATGATAATCGGATAATCTATTCTGGCATAACTGTGGGCGTAGATTTATGTACCACAAGTAGAAAATGAAAAATCAAAACCTTTTTACAAAAAATACAACCGACTTTAAAATAAAAACACCACAAAGTGAAAAATAACTTCTATTTCGGCAGTCGGTGCCAAAAAACCAAGAAATAAAATTCAAGAACACCGATTGCCGAAATTGAAGTTATTTTGCTTTTTGTAGTGTTTTTTTACATAATTGGTTACCATTTTTTTTAATATTTTTTTTTATCAATAGCCTCACGCTTGACCACTATCTCACCTGATGGTAAGCGATGATGTGGTCGACGGTGAAGCACGCTTGCCTAGAAGTAACCTATTCACTCTTGACTTAAAGACCCCTAGATTGTAGCTATATTCAAACAATATATACGTCTTTAATAAAAATTAAACTATAAAGAAATTGTAGCCTACACCGGTATCTGAAACACAGTCATTCATTCGTATCAGGAATATTATTAGAGTTATTATTTAAAAAGTACTTAGTGTTAACTAACGGTGTTAAGTAGGGTCTAAGTTGACGGGTTAGGTCTAATGTTAACAAAGTTAATAACTCGCTTAGGTTTATCATCGTCGCCTTCAGAGATAAACGTCACGTAATATACTGTATTTGTCTTGTTATTTATTTACATGTATATTACCTACTTGTTTTTTTCCGATTGCGTGATTTAGTGTCTTACTAATAATAGTAGTTTTATATAAGAGATGTTATCTTTAGTGGGGTAGCGTGTGTGTTCTCGCTATTACGCGTGATGACTTTTCTGTTGATGCATGTAGCTATATTTCTATGATTTAATCTCGACAATCCGATAGAGATAGGATATCCATACTTATTTTAAGGATGTCCATGATTTCCAGGCTTTAGTTTTAAAATTAATATTATATAAAAAAACAATCTAGCACTCGGATTTTATGTCTCCTCGTCAACATCTTACACAATCCGTCTTATCCTTCCTACCTGCGTGAGCGACATTCCTATTCTATACCTTCTATATGTCCATGAAGATTGTGGAACTCACTTCCGCCTAGCATCCGAGATCTAAATTCTATCTCGCTTTTTAAAAAACGATTAAAAGAGCTTTATCTTTCCTCTAAAATCTGATATATTTTAGAGTTATGTATTTAAGTAAATATCACTTACACTATATGTGTATGTTTATTATATCTTAGATTAGTCGTTCACTTTTCTTCTCTTTCTGTTCTCACACACTATTTGTCTACATTTCTTTTTCATTTCTCCTTTTCGCGGGTCTGCTGTTAGAAATTTCTTAAGAAATAAGCAGTACCTTTGTACTTCTTTGTCATGATGTGTTTTCTGTTTGTAATTTCAGTGTGCATATTAATAATAATATAAATAAATAATCCCAAAAACTTCTTACTCGTATATTTTTGATAGTCAGCGTCGCCATTGGTTAAGTTCTCGTGTCTTTTTATTGCAAACCCTCTAATAACGAGTTTATCAAAGCCTTGTGTCTGCACTTCTGCAAAACTGCCACATTCTACACTACTTCACCGAAAGACTTGACTTGACGGGATTGTCAGAAGATTTTGAACTCACATGAAGTAAAGATGATCTCTTATGGTGATAGAACAATCTTGTAGGAAATTACCAGGTTCAATTAGAAACAACCGTCCAACGATATCACTGATAGTGATAATAATTAAACCACAAAACACTCATCTCATCTTTGTGCAACTTATAAAGAAGGCAATATTATATTACAAGGTTAGAAACGGTGCATCATGCGATGACATATTATTATAATCTATACATATAAATAAAATTGGAGTGTCTGTTTTTAATATTGAAGTAACCGTTTTTTACTACATTTATATGAATATATATACGGTAACATACACCAAAATATTTATTTTTTACTATTTTTGTCTGTCTTTCTGTCTGTCTGTTTGTTCCGGCTAATCTCTGAAATGGCTGGACCGATTTCGACGGGACTTTAATTGCAGGTAGCTGATGTAATAAGGAGTAACTTAGGCTACGTTTATTTTAGAAAATTCTTTTATTTTAGAAATTTGTTAGGGGAACGAAGTTCGCCGGGTCAGTTAGTATAATTTATAATTTTATATATTATTGATATCATCATCTTTAAATTACTTCTTTGGTAATATAATTATATATAAACTATATATATATCTATATATAAACTACATTGATAATTAACATATATACATATATTGATGTAATCGTCATCATTAGTACCTGACCTAATTTAGCATAGTAATTTTAATTGTTTTAACAAGTATATAAAAGTGATCTAACCATATGGGTTACGTAATAAAGTTCTCCGTAACCGTTAGGTAATACTTACCAAATAATAAATATAAAGACATTTTAAGAAAGGGCATTAAAAAATATTTCTTAATCATTTTTTTATGGCTTTATATGTATTTTTTTTATATTAATACCATTTCTTTATTTTGTTTTAATCGCTGCATTTTAAGCTAAATCCAAAAATTGGAAACTAACCCTTTAAATGCGAGTACTTACACCTACATTGTATTTATTTGATCGTTACTTGTTGAGCCACAAAGCCAATAGTAATAAAACCTAGATTGCGAAGACTTGTTAGTAATTGAAGTAAAATACCAGTTTCGTTAATAAGTGTCGAACGAAACTAATTAATTGGAAATCTTTGGTACAAGAGGAATGTTGAATGCCAAAGCGTGACAGTATGTCGTTAACATCTATATGAAATACCATCACGCAGTGTCACTGGCGGAGTGCGCAGAGATGTTTAATTAAATCATAAATTAGAATTACCAGTACTTGTAATTAATACCTGTGCTATTGAATTAAGATTTCTTTTATCATTTTCTGTTTGATTTGATTTGATGTTTTTACTGATGGTATTT
Organism: Orthosia gracilis; assembly: GCA_947562075.1. NCBI lineage: Eukaryota > Metazoa > Arthropoda > Insecta > Lepidoptera > Noctuidae > Orthosia > Orthosia gracilis. The sequence goes on from OX387266.1 coordinate 36,824,743, forward strand.
TCACACAACATTTTCTTTAAACCAAAAGTAATTTCCTGCAATTCTTGAAAGTGAATTTATTTATACTTTGCTACGCCTAAATAGCCACCTAAATATTCAAAAGCTACTAATATGAAAAAGACAAAAGTTTCTTAATTTGAAATTAAAGAATAGAAAAATAAAGACATTTAGGTATTTACCAGAATTAAATCAAAAGTCAATAATTCAAATTAGACAGAGAATCAGCAATTTGAGAAAAAATACATATAGCTTGTGCCCTAAAATTCTGCTTGTCATCACTGACTAGTGTTCTAGCTGATTGGCTAATTATCTCATTATCCTGGGTTGCTTTATTTTTGCTACTTATATTACAATAAAATAAAATATAGTCTCTTGCTTTTAAGTGGCAGAAAACCTTCTAGCAACGAACATAATTTCCACTCCATTTCTTCGTCTCTCAAAGCAAAGATATAAAGTGTTCCAAGTAAAATCCCAGTAACATGTGTTGTTCAAGGAGCGAGGAGCGAGAATCTAGAGCGCCCCCACCACATCGGACATAGATAGACGAAACGTAAAGAATGATCACGACATGAGACAGCACATGCGAGAAAAATAACGCCCATTCTCTCGCGGCGCCGACACAGAATAACTTTAGCAATTTAGGGTTGGATTGCTTTGCAAAACAATCTGAGCTCGCGTTTGGATATAAGTTTCATTTTCTCTGCACTTTGCGAAACCCTAAAAAGTGCAAAAACACGCAACTTTTGTTGCGGAATTCGGTCTATGGTACCTAGACCCAAGCAGGGTCTAGGTACCAAATTACTTAATTTATAACTAAAGTGTAAATTAATAACTTAATTTACACTTTCGTACTATTTTGTCGCTAAGGACTTCGGTTGTATGCTCCATATCTTGCAAACTGCAAGACCGATTTTGATGATATTTGCACTTTTTCCTAAGTTGAGATATACTAAACCCAACACAAAAAAAAAATGACCACGATCCGATAAGCAAACATACATACAAATATACAAGCAAACATACATAGATACACTTATGAAATTTGGCACACGTGTTTAGGAGCCCAATGAGGTGTACGTATGCTCCCTAACAGTGTACTAACTACGTTATGCACTGTTAAAAAAATATTATTTCAAATACACAGGCAACTGTAATTCTACAAGTCATTTCCTACATATTACGATTAGTATTCATGACTCAATTAAAATATGTTAAAGAATCAATTGTTTACAATGGAAATCATTTATCTTACTTCCGGTTTTTCAGTCATTAGTTACCTATGTCAATTCTGAATCGTTATGAAACAATATAAAAAGGCGAAATAAATAGGTACCTAAATTTAATTTATTTTAGAATTTAATTTTTTTATGTAATTACTTATAGTTTACATTAAAATTTTCTGTAAGTGGGTATAGTAAAATACAGTATCAATAAAATTCAACTTCACCATTTTGTATCTCATTAATCTATGGAGAAGATTTTTCAATTCATTTATTTAAATAAACTAGTCAGATATCCCGCAAACGCTCGTGACATTGCGATACATTTACGTCAAAGGGTCGGAGAGACCGAGAAAAATCAGCGGCAATGACTAGACGATTCCACGTTACGTTCCTAATCCCGAACCCTTCCTCGCAATATGATTTGCGTCAGTGGAGATGCGTTCAGAACAGATCACCGGACGGTAACCGAGTGGAAAAAGCGCTTCTCATCGGGACCGTTACTGGAGATCGTAAGAATTCGAGTGGCGTCGCCGGCGAACGCTCAGAACAAATGGGTGCGTCGTGGAATAGCCAATTATTGATTCTTTAAAAAAAAATACTCGCAAAGTATATGAAGGCTTTTCACACACTTCTGTGATAGTCCTAAAATGCCTCGATTCTAGATTGTAGTTCTAATATTCATAGAGAAATACAGTGTAACGAAATGAAAGTGAAATTAAAATGATTCAATTTTGACATTCGCCACAATAAAAGCTGTATATAATTGCGGCGTACCTTTGTTTATGTCTCTATTAATTCCGAAGGCGTCCGACCACGAGGTGGGTAATGTTATCATTCCATTAATTACAACATCCACCCCCCTGCTTTTTAAAAGTAAATTAATCCGATTAAGGGGGGAATCGAAGAACCCGCTCCGTCCGAGTTTATTCAGGCAACTTTCTTTAGAATAATTATTTTTTGTAATTAAATCCATCAACACGATTTTTTCCTAATGATTCCCCCGTGGGAGTTGGTGGGTGGCAACCGGGAATAGGGGAGTTTTATTTTTTCTCTTATTTCATATTTTCTTTAAGATGCTGTTCTTGTTGTACTGAGGCTGGATTTATTAAGAGATAAAACTTTTCTATTAGAGGATAATTACTTGCAACAATTTGTCAATCACAACACATTGGTAGATTAACCTACCTATCATTTAAATTTCACATTTTATATCTCAACTGTCATTCAGATCAATCATTCCAATACAAAAATAAAAAAGCAGGTACTTACGTTTCTCTTCAATACCTGCTTTTATTGTGGCACAATATTCGTCTGGCGGGGGCGGGGGTCTCTAAGACCACCACCCTCACACCAGTGTTAATGATATCTCGCTTTTAAAGGGCACATCATTTACTTACTTTTACGAAAATTAATTGAAATGAGTTTAGACGATGAAAAGATGGCTATACAAAAGAGAATGGTGGCCGCTAGGTGTCGTTGGAAGATAACTTGTTCATCTTTAATTAATTATTTTGTGGCAAAGAATTTGTTTTCTTTGATATTCTAGGCCCTATTCATTGACTTTGCCAATTATGATTTCGATTAAGAAACTGTATAAATAAAACGATTTGATGAATTTATTTATCAAAAGTTGACAATATTACAAGTTAATTCTGAGAAGTTTTAAATATGATTAAGCTTCTTTTATGGCTTTTAGAATTGTTTTGTGCTGAGTAATTAAAAGTGATTCTTATTACCAGTGATTATTATTATTTATTATTATGTACCAAACAAATTAAATAGTCCAATGGTTTCGTTGATGTTCTTATAATTAGGCGTGATGAGTTTCTCTATCCTCAAAGCGGTGGACTGGCTTCTTCTAAGTAGTCAGTTCAAACATAATATCACATGGTGATGTGATGTTATGTTTGAACTATGAAATGTGAATGTGTGTGTGTGATGTTATGTGTGAATGTGTGATGTGTGTGTGTGTGATGTGTGTGTGTGTGTACACCTATAGACCATTCACATTTCGGCAGTTATGTTTAAACATCAAAACATTAATCTCAACCAGTAACAGAGCAGTACTAAACTCAAGTGTCACAAATTAATATTACGTTACCAATAAGTATATTTGATTAGTTTTCCAACTAGCGAGGGCCTCATTTCGTGGAAGCTTTTAGGTCACATCTGCGTATGAACCCGGACCAGTATGTAGGCCACTCGTAATATATCGACACGAGGAGGTCCGCAGATTGATGAGCCGTCCCCCCACAGCCCACCCGCGGTCCCGCGGACGTCCGGTGCGCCCCCATCGAGTCCCGCGGGACGGAGCTCTATTGCAATAGATTGAGCCTGTTTTGTTTCCTTCTGTTGGTGGTACACATGAGATTGTTATTGGAAGACGTGTGCGATTTTTTTTCCGTACCCGAAGGGTCCAAACCTGTTCCTGTCACTCACGTGTCCGTCTGTCCGTCTGTCTATCTGTCGTCTGTCACAAAATTTTGTTCCGTTGAATTTTTTTAATTTTCCATTGACCTTCAAATTTGGTCATAAAGTTTATTATTTCGTGAGGAGCTCGTGGCTAAATAATAACAGCCGCACGGGTCGATCTTCAAGGTTAAGCAACGCTTGACGAGGTCGGTCCGTGGATGGGTGACCATTTTCAACATACCGAGTGTCCTCCGTGCCTCGGAAAGCACGTTAAGCTGTTGGTCCCGGCTGTCATTTGAAGATCTTTGACAATCGTTACGGGTAGTCAGAAGCCTGAGATCTGATACCAGTCTTGCCAAGTGGTACCATGTTAGCCAGTTACTGGGTTGTGGAGGTCAGACAGGCAGTCGCTCCACGTAAAAACAGTTGTATTCAGCTGAATCCGGTAAGACTGAAAGCCGAACCTAATATATTTGGGAAAAGGCTAGGCAGATTGAATGTTTATTATTTCGTATATTTTACTAAAAAAATACTAATGTATTCTACATTTGATACGGAAACCTAAATGTGCAAAATCCGACACGCAGTTGGCCGGTTTCTTAAGAATTTTTTTTAATATAATATTACACTTTGTTTTATGTCATCGCACAAAGTAAAAGAGGTAAGACTGTTAATTTATGAAACACTTGCCTTATCTCACAAGAATCGTGATATTTCAGTGCTTTTTTTTCAATGAAAGACGGATCGGAATATAACTTCCAAGACGAAATTGTACCTCTTTATAAGACAGACAAATGTGAGGACATAGTGTATGACACCCGTCATCACACAGTGCAGAACAGGAGGTAACACTGTTAATTTAAAAAACTTCTACATCTTTACTTATTACTCGTAATTTCACCCGCCAATCCACTGAGAGCATAGCGGACAAACTACAAAGTTCTGACCATGTCGCGAAAGTAGTAACAGTCAGCCGAGGTTTATAGCATTTGCAGGCAATGTGCCAGTGTCCTGTCCACGACTTTTGGACTACTTCGAATGTCGGTCGTTATTATTGAACAGTTTCAAGGTTTGCTGTTCCGGAAAATTCAGCTAAGTAAACTGCACAGTTTATTTAAGTGAATCACTATATTTTTGTGAAAAATAAAATTTATTGATAGATAATTTTTTTCGTGACATGAAATTTATAGATGAGGGACAAAGTTAATAATGGAACCGATTCCCTTGTCCACGAACTAAACTGGAAAAAGCAGACAGTTCAGATAAAGAAACATGTTGGAGGTGTCGAATTAGTCTCTTAATTGAATTCACCGTATTTTTAAATTTTTATGTTATAAGCCTACTAAATTAAAAACTCTAACACATTTCCGTGCCTTTCTTAGTTAGCTGGCACAAAATGTTTTCATGTTTATGTTTAGAACTTCTTTCAGTTATCTTCAAATTTATCTCCGTACAGAATTCACGTGTGCCTCTTGTATCGTGTAAGTGTACAATCCATATGCATTGTCGAGGGATCTATTTATTTTCTTCACGATAAATGTTTCAGCCCCTGGACGCAGCCAATCATTTTGCCGAGAATTAGTTCGTTCGTAAGCTACCTACTTAATATGTGCGTAATGTGCTCTGCTTTTATTTTAACACTTTTCTTTTTTTAACTTATTTTGTGTTTTTTATCCGAATACTGGGTTTTTGGCCTTAATATTTGTCATCTTTGATTAAACTTGTAGTAATCTTGAAAAAAACTAAGTATTTTTTTTGTGAAGATATTTGTTGTAATTTGATTCTGTTTAGTTTTGTTGAAATATGTATTCCTAATAATGATTCTTTATTTCTATGTAATTTCTTTAGTTAAGTGTTATATTTTTATAATTTGATGTTAAGTTCTGAGTTTTTTACAAATGTACCTTCTTTACTAGAGGTATTAAATGCGTTTTACTTCGTACATGTTTTATATTTACTAATTTGGGTTTAGTGATCTATTTTCCAAGCAATGCCTGGCATCCGATTCAGTTGAAACTTGTCGTCTGCCTGCCTAGCCTTTTCCCAACTATATTGGGATCGGCTTCCAGTCTTACCGGATTCAGCTGAGTACCAGTGTTTTACGTGGACCGACTGCCCATCTGACCGCCACAACTTAGTTTCTGGATAACACGATAACCCTTGGCAAGACTGGTGTCAGATCTCAAGCTTCTGACTGCCCGTAACGACTGTCAAAGATCTTCAAATGACAGCCGGGACCAACGGCTTAACGTGCTTTCCGAGGCACGGAGGAAACTTGGTATGTTGAAAATGGTCACCCATCCACGGACCGACCTCGTCAAGCGTTGCTTAACCATACAGATCGACCCGTGCGGCTGTTATTATTTAGCCACAAGCTCCTCTTGTTGAAACTTGTCGTAATTATGTAAATTTGGAAAATTTTAAATAATATATTACTATGGAGCTAGTCTCATGATGGAGCCGGAAGGTGGACATAGCAACTGCTCAAGCCGATAAGATAGCACCATCTTGTTTGGGCTCATTGTATGTGTATTGACTTAAGACGATATAATATACGCCCCAGTGTAAACAAAGTACTGGCCGTGCGCCCGCTCGATGCCAAAATATTAATATTGAACTTCCTTTTGAACCGTTTTATTTGCAAAATATTATTTGATTTACATATGCTATGTCAGTTATGAAGAAATTCCAGCCATCAAGTTTCCTGTGTAAAAATATTTTTAAACACCCAAGTCGCTTTGGAGGAGTATCCAAAAGTTGCGAAAAATATCGTGTTGCTAATTATTTTTTTAAAGCAAAACTATTTGTTACACGAAAAAACCATGTTTAAAAAATAATGTACATGAAACAATAATAAATATTAATTTTTTCAAACCTTTTAACCCAGCCGTTACTAAGGAGTAAGCTTTAGAAAGTTACCGTTTTTCGGCACTGAAGCGTATGTAGGCCCTTAAGCGATTGAGCTTGTTATTATTTTTTTTTTACTTAATACTTATTAAAATAATGGTCCTTCTAAAAATCCCCTTGGGTCAGTGGGTTGGTGACAAACTCGGTACTCGGTAAGTGCATAACGTTCTTACTGATCTAAGAAATATCTAGAATCCCTATACAACGTGCTTCTTTCATTTTTATAATATTATTATTTGACCTACAAGTAGAGTGATTCTGGAAACTGTAAGTAGCCGCCACTTCTAGAGATTGCACGCCGTAATAGGTTTTACTTGTAATGCCTTTATTTCTTTTAAATTTTATGCCCTTGTTATTTTTTTTAGTTACGTGTTAATTTTCTATTTATTATGTATTGCCGTTTCAAAGGACATTATTTACAGAATAGGTGTTTGAGTTTTTTTTAATTATTTGATATGAAAATAGTTCTTATTTAGGAATTGAATTTCTTGCGACGGATGACCAAGTTACGCAAAATTTCATAACATCACACCTGAATTCCCCGAAAGGTTTATAATACATCCACATTAAGTTTAAGTTCCATAGGGGGTCCATGTGGTACGAGAGTATTGTTATATCTTTTTCCATCAAGAGTTGGCAGGATATTGGGATCCCTAATACACCTAATATCTAAGACACATAAGTCCTAAACAATTATAATAATACCAGCCCGGAATTGTCCCATTGCAGGGCAAAATCTCTTCTCAATCAGAGAAGGCACGGGCATTGATGAAACAATGATTATTTCGCATAAATTACCCAATACTGGACGCTTACTAACCCCAAAATAAGACAGCCATATTTCACACGATCAAGATCCTCCGTAAAAATAACGCTAACCACAACATTACGCCAAATAAAAGCTAGTATTTATCAAGAAATACGGGATTACGAGATGGGATCACTTGAGGAAGCGGCCGGCGGTCGGGGGTCACAGCGGATACGATACGTTTCTCGCTTCCCCGGACCCCACAGACCCCACGGCTATGATACTCATGCCTCACTCACTAATAACGCCTTTTTTATGTTTATCTTTCATATAGTTTCTATTTTTCTGCTTGAATGTATTTTGTGGTTAGTGATCATAATATTCGATCCCGATTACTTCTCATTCTCGAAAACGTGGAAACGTTGGGATCGTGAAATAAGTCGCATCGTAGTTTTAGAAGTCAAGAGCTGAAAAGAAATTTTGTAAATAATATGGCGGGAAACACACATCGGAGTATTTTTTTGTGTTGAAAGCGTTTAGCATTTTGTAGTAACAAATTATTTAATTGTAGATCAAGCATTTTCCTGACAGATTTCCACCTGTGTGTACAGACAGCTACATACTCGTATCTTGAAACGATCGAAAAAGAACAGGGGGGAGAGTTTTTAGGCCAGGATTGGCGTAGATTTGGTGGTATCTTTCAAAGAGGTAGGTAGGTTCCTATTGGAACATAAGCTCTAGATTCAAGCCATCAAGCCACAGAAAACACTGTTCCAAAGTTCAGTTGAATCCGCGACCCTCGAAGAAAATTTCATACCATAACGGACTAAGCAAATGTTTATACACCTAATTAATATTGGTTAACCAGTGACAACCTTCTTTGAACAAAACTGGACGCTAAAAGCAAGATTAGCATAGAGTACAAAACCTGCTTTTATCACAACACAGGTGTGTAGCGTTCCGCTCGGCTTGTAATTCTATACGAAGCATTAGCGTGTTAAGTTTATCGATGGCAATAATGCATCACAAGTAGGTGCTGCTACAATACTTCATCTGCGATACTCTGCTTAGGTAGGTATCTATTTATGTGTTCTTGTTACTAGGTATTATCGTGTTTAGAAACATACTAGTTTTTATAGAGATTTACCGCTTTCGAGAATCCATATTTCCAGAAAACCTGATCATTGTTTTCCTTTGGGGCCAATTATTATATAGCAGCACTCCCTATGTCATTCTATGCTAAATAAAAGTGATAAGCAACCCGATTTTGAGGAAAAAAGGGCTTCCTTTTGCTGTTTCTAGAAATAATTAAGGCTATTACTCACTACATCCGATACGTGCCCATGAAATTTCGGTTCCGAAGTAACCGTAGTACTTCTTAAAAGGAAAGCTTACGCATTACATCCGAACTCTTTACGTCATAATCTGTCATAATTCAGAACGTTTTGAATTCGGAACTCAAATCACGGATACGTGTGGTGCGTAACCGCCCTTAAGTTAGGTAAGTTTATCGATGGCAATAATGCATCGCAAGTAGGTGGTATAAAAAAAATCATGTTGCGCCGACCCAAAGTAACATGGCACAAGGGCAAGGAGATGATGAAGTAAGTATTTGTACTTCATCTGCGATACTTGGGTATCTATTTATGTGCTCCTATGTGGCTAGATAATGTGTTCTTAGAGTTTAGATAAAGGGACATTCGAACAGCGACAATGTTTGTCGAAAAAAGGTATGGGATTGAGAAGCCAAAAACCCTATATTTATATACCAAATATCAAATGATCAAAATTGTTGCATTGACTTCTAGACGTTCGATACTGATGAACATCATTACCATCAGCCTGTTAATGTTCCCACTGCTGGGACATAGGTATCCTCTCTGTGAGAGAGGGAATGTGCATTAATCCACCACGCGGGCCCAGTGCGGCTTGGTGATTGTCACATGTTTTCGAATTTTTGTTTCTAGGACATGTCGGTTTCCTCACGATGTTTTCTTTACCGTCTTTAAAGCAGTGATGATGAAATAATTTACACACACATAAGTTGGAGCTGTTACCATTGGGCCACCACTGCTCTCTGATAGAATGTCACTATTTCTAGTAGAGTCTCTTCTATTGTTTAGAATAACGTTTTTTTTTTTTTGATAACTGATATTCGTATTTTTCATTGCCGAGTTATCCTATTATAAATAATAACGTCTAAATAAATACCTAATAATAATATCTCAGAGATAACTTGTGATCTAAAATAGACGTTTTTATTCCATGCAGAACACCTTTATAGAAACACGTGCAGTGTATCTTGCATCAATGCAACATTCCAATTGCGGAATTTCATATAAAACAAGAAAAAATCTACAAATATTTATATAATAAGCATTTGTTTGATATGCTTATTAACATTTATAAGTGTCGTGATTGACTTACAATTTACTTACAAAAGTAAATCAACATTAAACGAAATTAAATTCACACTCATTTTATAAAACAAAGAAACAATACCTACCTATTTGAATTGAATAATTCTGGCTTGACCAAGACCCTGATATTGAAATACTTAATAGTTAATACATACATTGTTTCTATTTCACTCATTTCGACTATCTACTGTGTATTTGTACATTTGTTATTCTAGCTGCACGAAAGCTCATGTTTTTCCAACTTAGTTTTCTCCCTCGACTTCGCACCTGTTACTTATTCCGTAAGGAACGGCGCATATCTATATATATAAAGGCAATGTCCCGATTGACATATAAACGCCCAGCCTAAACCAGTAATGATAGAGGTTTGAAATTTTGTGAGTATATTGATTTTATACTGTAGGTGCTATTTAAGAAAGGATTTTTCGAAATTCATCCCCTAAAGGGGTGAAATAGGGGATGAAAGATTGTATGGTAATCTTTATTTTACTCTACGACCGTTTGGAAGCTCAATTAGATTTTCCACATCTGACCAGGAAACCAGAATCCTGAAGTAAAAAAACCGGGCTGGAATCATGAGTGGTGACTCTCAAACTACCAGGAGTACAGAAACATAAAGAAAAGAAGTATATCCGGGGAGGGAGTCATGTGTGGTAAAGACTACCACTACTGCCAGGATCAGAACTACCAGGCAATCAGAATCATAAAAAAGTAGAAAATCACAACATCTATATTAACTAGAGCGAAGCCGGGGCGGGCAGCTAGTTTCTTATAAAAAAAATAATAGACCGACTGCTTAAGAAGCGAACTAAAAAGATGTAAATAAGAAGAAAATGATGCTGTGCAGTCGGAGGATATTCACGAGCTGGCTGACCAAAAACATATGAAGATTGTAACTTGGACGGAGCTATGGATGTTGTTGTATTGTCTAAATCAAAGAATTGGTTACACTTTGTGTTACACTTTCAGGGCTTAGGTTTACACTCTGAATATGTAGAGGTGCTGAGATTCACGTATATCACTTATGAAGTCTTGGCGGTTCTCATGACAGCAAATTCTTGTATCAGAGAGATAAGCCTAGTTGACTCGCTTCAGGATACAGGCTGGGAGCACACTTACTTTTTGTATGGTTTAGGATTTGAAGTCAAAATTCAAATGATATTTCACGAAATTGAGAAAGTATACACCTAGGTACCTACCAAAATGCAGAATTGAAAAAAATACGATAGGTGAAAATTAAAGGCTGATATATTTTGTTTCAAGTGAAAAAAAAAAAATTTGAATTATCTATGAATCTACCTAGTTAAAGTACGAAGTACCTACATCCAAATTCCTATTAAGAAATATGTTTTCTTTTACTGAATTATTTCACTTAAAACGTAGTATCTTCAAGAAGATTCTTGAGTGAGTTTAAAGCTTTAAGATAATGAACATCGCACGTTATCTTGTATTTAGTAACGGCACGCAAATGAGGCACACCCTGTACCTGTACGTATCTATTCTCTTCTTTAAGCACGTTCGCATTTCATCATTTTAAACTCGTTAAATATGTATTCCAGGTATGAAATCTAATCTAGAAATCGCAGAACGCTTGAATCCAAAGATAATATAGACTACAATTTTGTGAAGTAATAATTAGAATGAAGTGTTTTTTTTAAATAAGCTTTTTGTACTAAATGTAATATCACTTTTCAATACACATCCAATGAGGCCAAACACGATCAGCTCCACAACTGTACCATATTATTTCAATATATCAAAAATTACATAAGTACGCCGTTTCAATAATTCAGTATACTTGATATTGCATTTGCACTTAGAAATTAACCTTTAATATTGACATGAGATAATTGAAGAGCCGCGAACGAACTCTGGATGCACTTATTATGCAAAACGATTAATATCTCAACAAGTGGAAGTGTTCCAACCGACACCTCTAGCTATCGATACCGATATCAACCGATACCAAATAGAACACCGCTGTAATACTACCCGGGAATATACTCGACATATTTCTTACTAATAGTATTCTTTATTCATTTTTTTTCAATTATTTTGTTATTCGAATTCTTAATGTTGCTGGAGCCCCTTTGTCTTCGGTCAATGTCAATTATAATCTTTTGTCGGAGGGTATTACTAAGTTGTTCTAAGTTAAAGGAACAGGAAAGTACTGGCAGATTGTTAGTGTGCTACAGGTGCACCACCGCCTAAACTTTCAGTAAAAACAGACGATGTTATGTTATATATGTCAACTAAACGTTTCCAACGTAACGATAGTTTGGTTCCTATTGTAGATAAGCTCGCGCTTGACGACTATAGCTACATCAGGCATACTTGATCAGGTGAGAGAGCGATGATTTGGTCTACAGTGAAGCACGCTTGCCTAGAAGTATTATTGCCTGGTAATATAAGAATTCTGAGAAGTAGAGAATTTTTTCTAAAGTATTCTTCGTTTTAATTATTTATAGTAGCTAGTTATGATACATACCGATGCCATGGTTTTGCTCACTTTGTTAGGATGACGATAATTAATGGAACATTTTCTTAGAATGTGTTCTCAATGCAGTCTCCTTGGAGAATTTTAGAAGCTTCTGTTCCTTTTACTGTACAATCTACATGAAGCAACAGACGAGAGTCTTGAATATTCGATCATCTTGACTAATTAGATTAGTTTATTACGACAGGCTCTTAAATAATATTTTTTTTCAGAAATATTCAAAAAAAAACCAACTATAGTATATTATGCAACTAGTGAATAAAGGACGGATTTAAAGCGAGGGCCATTGATGAATCACGAACAAGTGAAGGATTCTTAAAACTGAATCACGACCGTAGGGAGTGATTCATGATGATTGAATCACGAGCATAGCGAGTGATTCAAGTGTTAGAATCCTGAGCGACGCGAGTGATTCATGGTCCTCGATATAAATCCGTTTTATTCAAGAGTTGCATACTATATTTTATACCATGACTACGAAAAAAAGAAAGATTTAAGCAAAAAGCACAAGGGATAATAATAAATAAATAAATGTTTAATTACCTTCAAAATTTACAAAAAATGAGAAACCTCAGGGTTCCACATTTTTTGTAAATTAAGCTGAGCTAGGTGTGTTTCAGACGCCAGTGACCACCTCCGTTACGTTACATAATTATAATTAATTAAGCACCAATGCAATTAATATTAGAATTACAATCCAAATAAGTATTCACTAAATATCCTAGACCAAAATCAACATCATTATTAAACTCAATATAAACAAACTGAAAATTAAATCGACGAAGGAATTTGAAAATCGAATATTCTTTGAACAAGAAGTTTGCATTGAGTATTTTATGCGCAAGGAGGTTGTATAGCATTGAGATGGAGGTAGAATATGTATTGTTGTGTTCTAAATTCAAACACCAAAACAGTGATTAAAAGTGCTTTTTATTCACTGTTTTCAGTGAATAAAATAAGCTTTTTAGAGGGGGAATGGTATAAAATATATTTTTAAAGCTCATCAACATCATCATCATTTTAGCTGAAAGACGTCCACTGCTGGACATAGGCCTCAAGACCCCAAGCGTCGCCACACTAATCGGCCTTTTTTTTTAAAGATACTTTTCAGAGTTCCGTAGTCAACAAGTAGGTATAACGAAATTAGAAAGAAAACTATCACAGCTAAGTGGGCTTTACAAGTTTACGAGTAAAAGTCGAACAACTTATAAAATATACTTGGAAAAGTAAAAATTTTGTATATTGATTGGGACAACAGTTTTTGAATGGCAAAGTTAATTTTGTCCCTTCGTTAGAGCAATGTTCGGTGTTTGCGTTGTTTATAAATGTTAGTAATGTTACCAACATATTTTGGTTAATGTAGCTGTTTATACGGAATCCTCTGTGTGCAAGACATGACCACTGAAAAAAAAAGTCAGTCTTATAAAATACATCTTACAAGAGTTGCTACTCCATCTACTAAAATATAAGCCAGCACTAAAATCAGGGAGAATTATATATCGGCCAAAGCCGTGCAAGTTGAAGTTTATAGCAAAATATCAGTAACACAAGGAGTATCGATTGGAGTAGCTGACGTTAGCTCACAGTGGTCTATTTCATAAAGTACATCCATGTGTACAAAGGTTCCTCCTGGCTGTGTGTGAGTGTGCTCGTTAATCATAATTTCGCATGTTTGTTCGTGTGTATGTTGGTTCATATTATTATGTTTTGGGGATAAGAAATTAGTTAGTGGACATTAAACTTGGTTGTAGTTCGATGGAATGGTCTTGGTACTAGTGTTTGCAAACCATCATCTCAGTAAGATAGAGCGATTTTATTGATCGTATTATTAGATTTTACATCATAAAAACATTGATATGCAGATTTGAAGAGACAATACTGAATGTGTATGTCCAAACACAATACTCTACCCAATTAGATGGATGACAACGATGGTGATTTTATTAGATTTCAAATAACTTAGTTTAAGCGATAATCACAATATATATTTTCAAGAATTCAATAAGCAGTCGGAGCCTTTACAAGTTTTACTGCACGTACCAATTATAATGCATGCAATTTGTAAAATCTGTCACAAACATGATATTATGCCACTTACTACGGAACTTGTTGCAGGAGAGAGGGATACCACATTATACATTTTTAACACCTGCCTTGGTAAAATTTAATGTAAAAGGGCTGTAACAATCTAATCAAATTATTATGAGCATGTGAATTGCGTAGTCCCCACACGCTGTGATAGTTCTCGCACCTCCTTACAAAGTACCAACCACGTCGGTCACCGTACACGAAACTTGGCAAGAAGCATTAAGGGCTCGCACATCGTAGGGACTGACCCGTCATGAAATTTAAATCTAGATCAATAACCGCGCTTATATCATTGTCTTCATTAGAGATAATTGGGTTCGCTCCCCATCGGCCGCAACTTTGTTTGTTCGTCGATAACTTGAGACGAATTTCTTGAACATTAACCTACCTACGTCATATAGGAGCAGTCGTTAGCCGAAATGGACGGTGCCTTCTCTTTATAATTTTGACAGGAAAGGTTCTGGAGGCTCAAAGTAGTTGGTCGAAGTATCTATGTGTTTACACCTGTCATTTTAATAGTAACGGAAAAGTTATCTTTTTTCATATTTGCATATTCATTTATGGCTGTTTAAGTTCTATCGGAAGATGTTGGATTTTGTTTATAAGTAAATGTGGTAATTTTCATTTATATTTCAAATTGATAATAGAGATATAATTCGCTTAATACGTCGATTTCAATCAAATATGGGTTGCAAAAATAAATATATTAGAACCTATTATCATAAAGCTCAGTAATTGTATTTCGTCTAAGTTGCCGGAGACTGGTGTGCGGGTAACGCCGTCATTTGCGCCTCATATGTTTGTACACGGCGCGCAAACACGATTACCTGAAATTAGGTTAGTACGTTTTATGTTATTTACACTATCATGAGCGTCCCTAGGTTTTCGCTCATTTTAAATTATTATTACAGCTTTTAATATGGTTGTTGAAACGTAATTGACTTTATAAATAACGTGTTGTTTCGTTACATTGCTAACATTCCATCATTATTATTTCTTACTTCCTAATTGTATCTGGTTTTTCTATAATTCTGATTACCTCTCTTGTCGGAGTTTAACCTTTTTAACTATTAAAACACTGTTCTCATTCATTAACACGATAACATTGTTTGGAGGTGCTGTACAATAACTTATTGTTAATATAAAATCAATTTTCATGATATAAATTCCCTGCCAGATTATTTGCATCACACGTGTCGAAACGACAAAAACTCATTGTCGCACCTTGAAATATTGCGATTCTTTTCCGTTACTCGTTGTTTTTTTAAACACCCGAGCAGCCCTTAAGATACTCCCTGTGTTATGCCAATGTTTGAACACTCTCGCATCGATTTCGACTCGATCGCTTTCTAATCCCCATTTTCTCGATGCCATTACGATTTTTCGAGCGCTCACCTCACTCCATATTTCCGTGCATATCTCGACGATTCGCAGATCCATTATTTTTTATGGCTGGAATACACGATGCTTAGTAGAAGTATCGCCCCTGCCTACCGAGTGTTAACGTCTCGGTACACTTTGCTTAGGGGGTGACAATGAACTTACGCAGAAAAATGCTAATATTTACTTCGGAGATGCGATTTCGTAATAAACTATCTGATTTTGTGCATAAGTTCTGTGACCATAAAATTGCAACTTGCACTGTTGAATATGACAAAGAGATACTTATAACGGTAACAATACCTAACAAGTTGGTGGACAACTTGAAAAATATGATACTTTTACATCATGTTAAAATATTCATAAACACTTTCAACTTTTGAAGAAATGGACTGCTCTAGCTTGAGTCAATAAATATGAAGTCTAGCAAACCCATTAGTTAAATATGTTCAGTCTAGTTTTATTTACTTTTTGATGTATTATTTTTAGATTCTATTAATGGACTGGCTACTTATAGCAACGTTCAGCGAATTAGGTAACCAGGAGTAGTGTAAGGTTATTTTGAAAACAGGTATATTTTATTCAACATGGTAAGTTATAAGTAAATAAAACGTAAAACCGCCTAATCAGTTACTTTCCACAGCGTCTAGTCACCCCAGCGTAAGTAAGTTCCGACTCAGCCATTCCACTCAATACATTTTATCGACAAACGTCAGTGACGCTGCGTGACACTTATGTAAATATTTAAATACGATCCAGTACAAGCTATGAATATTTTAAACTCTAAGTAAACCACTCGGCTTTGTACTTCCACAAAGATATTCACACGCCAATGAAAGAAAATCTATTACTTTTTCGTATGAAATAAGGTTGAGAATGCTGCATTAGATCAGCAAATGACGGCTTGGTTTTATATTATATCTATGCATAAAGCGATTTGATAAGTGCTGGCAAATTGGGGATCGATATTAAAGTGACGAGTTATGCTGATTGGATTTTTTCAAGTGTTCCGAGGGGTCGGTGAATAATTGAGTGCGATTTAGTTTGAGCGAACAAAAAATGGTTTTCGAATTAAATTTCGTATGAATAATTCTTTTAATTTTATTCAAAATTTCAAACCGCCGTTTAGTAAGTAAACTCATATTTTAATTTGGCTTTGATTTTTCTGATTAAAATCTTCGCAAACGCCTAATAGTTTGATCATTCGAATGAGACATGTCAGCATCGTTGCTATAACAATGCTATCAGGCGCTCAACTTAAGTCTTGATCATGCAATTGAAAAGTTTTGATTTAAGACCACCGATATAATTAGTGATCTTTGTGTTGAACCTTCACATATTTAAATATCACTGAAAACAACTAAATTTTCTGAAAAAGAATTAAAATTAAAACGCCAAGAGCATTTATAATGCGCGATATCAGCAAGGAGCGATTCGTGCTGGTATCAATTGATCACGCAGATCGTCCTCGATACTCTCGATCCCGGCTACTCGATACCATTCACACAATCTCGGAGGGATCTATTCGAGGACCACTCGTCTAGCTTTCCGGTTCTCATTCTTTTGTTGGCAGCACTCGGTCGCCGGCGCCACTCGATACCCGAGGATGTCTTTGTTATAATGTCGCTTTGATAAAAGGTGGGGAAGAATTAGTTGTGTTTCTAATAAAATTGGCTTTTGTTCAGTTTTTACGTTACATGATATGGAGGCGAAGTGCAATGAAAACAAATGAACAATGATATTTGAAAGTACGAAAGAACAGACATTTTTCGGTATCGTACAAACAAAAGCCATTCGCAGTAGGGATACTAGTGCAAAAATAAAATTTGTATAATCATACTGCAGTATTGCAGTTTGTGTTCTAGTGTGTAGTGTGAGGCAACGTTTTATTAAAAAAGAAAGATAATAATAGTCTTATGCTACGCGAAAGTTTGAATCTTAAGTAGCGCTCATAAACATTTTTCTGCAAATCAATGTCGCAATATATATAACTCACAACCGTTTGAATACCGCTGGTTAGTTCCGAAAGCCTCATCTCATGTTAGTGTGACCAAAATAAGAATAGATAATTAAAATACTCTATAGAATCATCTGAGTGGCTTAAATTACCTATAGGGTCTATGTAACAGTACTCGCAGCAAGTGAAATGTGAAAGAATTTTTTAAAAGCCACTACCCCCAGGTGGCGACTGGGTGAATACAAAGTGTGCAAGGCGGGCGATCCGCCTTCGCCCTTGTTCCATATTGGCATGCCGATTACAATATTTGGGTCAATTGAGATTCAAGATAAATACGAAATACATAGTTACGAACAGGTATGGCTACGTTGAACATTTGATTCGATTGTATACTCTTTAGTTTCTTCATGTAATGCTTCAGGACGAATGAAATAAACTATTAGCATCATAAGGGATATTTAAACTTTCTTTACCATAAGTAAATATTCCAGTGAAAACTAATAGCTGTTTTCATCACCATCATCCACCATTATCGGACATCTGGGGATCTTCTAGTGTATGCAGCCATTCACATCTGGAGTGAGGCCATCGAGAGACACGGGGAAGCGCTAGCCGTCTCCCTCGACATCTCGAAGGCTTTCGACAGGGTCTGGCACGAAAGCCCCATTGCGGACTTCCTGAGGCATCGATCCATCCGAGCGGTTATCGACGGCTGCTCGTCCGGTCAGTTAGATACCAAGGCCGGAGTCCCTCAGGGATCAGTGCTCTCGGCAACATTATTCTTGCTGCACATTAATGATCTGCTAAAACCCGGAAGTTTTGGGTACGACGACGACAGCACTGTTGCTGAGAGATACGTATCCGGTGCACGGGCTACTGGGCCTCAGATTCAGTCTCTCTGGGAGGCCATGGTTGAATGCTTGAACCTGTCCTTGAAGGCGGTCGCCGAATGGGGTGATGCCAATCTGGTCAGTTTCAATGCTTATAAGACCCAGGCGTGTCTTTTATTCCGCTAAAAAGAGCCAATTCCATTTTTCCGTTGTGTAACCGTGCCGTTAACGGACCATCTCGAACTTCGCGGTGTTACGTTGACATCGACCCTCAACTTCGGTCCATTCATTGAGGCGAAGCTCAGTTAGCTGCAAAAAAGTTGGGGATTCTTGCAAAGGTGAGACGATATTCTACGCCTGAACAGCTGCTCAAATTGTAAAAATTTCCATCATCGGTCTACAAGACATGCGGCCATGCGCCATCGGTACATGGTGGACATCCCTCCCATACGCACAAAGCGTTTTGCAAATACTTTCATTGTGTGTACAGCTAAGGAGTGGAACTCCCTTCCGGAGTCTTTGTTCCCTGATAGCTACAACCTTGGGGTCTTTAAGTCAAGAGTGAATAGGTTTCTTCTAGGCAAGTGTGCTTCACCGTAGACCACATAATCACTTACCATCCGGCGAGATAGTGTTCAACGGGAGACTATCGATAAAATAAAAAATCGGCGAACCCTTTTCCCTCATCTTTAATCTTCAGCTGAAGTTTCATCATCGTCCTTCGTAACCTGGATCTTTCAGGATTTGAACGTGAATGACAGAGCTGCCTAAAAAGCTACTTAATGGTCGGACAAAATTAATTAGTATATTCGTAATTATCTCGAATATCGAAAGAAGTGAAATGAAGAAGATTTTCATTTCTGCCCAAAGACTTCCACTGCTGAAGAAATGCCTTAAATACCTACGAAGTCACATACAAAGGTTTTATAGGTTTGTAGGACGTTTAATATAACATTGCTTTGTAATAGAAACTTATTTCCATCTCAACACGAGATAGGCGAGTTTGGGTGGGCGAATGGCATTGATCATAATATCGACGGAGGCTTACGAGAGTGATAAATGGACGACCGCAGCGTCACCGACGGGATGACGGCGCCGCCATATTTAAATCGCTCCTGTCACATCCGCATATCGCGTAGGTGGTTAATATGCTGGGGAATTGCAGGCTAGCTTTTTTAGGGTATATTTTATTGAGTTAGAGTCAGAAGCCTGCCTGTGTATTGTAGAGGCTTTCCACATAGGACAAGCAACCTGTTCGGCCGCTGACACCTAATACTGGCGACTTATAAGCTTGGAAGGAAATCGAATACAGAATATTTGAAATGTATCGAACGCGTGTAGTTTTGTTTAGCTGGGACTTCTGTAAAAGCCGCCCGAAGGCTGGCAAGTTGTTGATTCAATACAAGTTAAAAGTAATTTCTGCTTATTATTAGAGCTCCCTGAGTTACCCCTTCACATATTGGTGGAGGCGCCGGGTAAGAGTGATTTTCCTTCCAAAGTTGAGAATAGCTGCGCTTCACATGATTCTGCGCATCTATTCGTAGGGGCGTAGCTCATGTGTTGGCTTTCCACATAGGACAAGCAACCTGTTCGGCCGCTGACACCTAATACTGGCGACTTATAAGTTTGGAAGGAAATCGAATACAGAATATTTGAAATGTATCGAACGCGTGTAGTTTTGTTTAGCTGGGACTTCTGTAAAAGCCGCCCGAAGGCTGGCACGTTGTTGATTCAATACAAGTTAAAAGTAATATCTGCTTATTATTAGAGCTCCCTGAGTTACCCCTTCACAGTATATATCGGGGTAACTGCCAACTAGTTTTATGTACTCTCTTATTCTCTCTCTCTCTCTCTCTCTGTCTCTCTTCTTCGAATTAAGGATAAATGTATATTTGAATCTGTTTTTTTAAAGTCTTCAAATCATGCTAGTTGTTATAAGAAAAGGTGATAAATAAACTATGGAATTACAAAAACTTATATTATGGTACTTTTAAAAGTTTTAGAATAGAGCTACACTTTATGAAATCGGCCTTCGGTAAATTCAAAAAAAAGAATTGCTAGATATGGAAATAAAATCTGTACAGAAAAGGCTCTACTTTGGTATAATACAAAATCATAAAATTAATATAATTTAACCACATTTTTTTTTCATCATTTGCTTTTTAGTCATTACATTTACACGTGATGTAGGTACATTTAAAGTCAAAACCGACGAGTGTATCCACAACGCAAAATCAACGAACCAAATAGGAAATTAAAATCATCAATCAAACTAAAAAATACAAAAGCCCCGTTTCCCATTGTCGCCGATATGTTTGCGCAAAAACGACTTTGTCGCATCACAGTCAAAGTAATAAAAAATCTATACCAAGATCTAGAACTTGCTAGAAACGACAAAGTGCTGTTTGAATCTAATATTTCAATTATGTTACAAATTAATACAACACACTTAGAGTAAAATTATGGAAATATAAAAGAAAGGATTTCTGCAAAAAATATGACATTTAAACTTAAGCAGACAAACTGAGATTAGCTTGATCTTATGCAAGGCAATGGCATGCTTTAAAAACAGTAATATTTTCATTCATAAAAAAAACTTCATTCATTGTTCACTTCCTCATTCACTCTGTTTTAAAATCAATTCAAATATTTCTAATCTAAATAAGAATTAAACCATGAACGATGGGTTCCATTGAAAATCGGTCCATTTGTTCATTCGATACGGTTCAGACAAAACTTACGAAAGTTATCGATTTTGCGCATTGTAATTTCATGGCATATTATTTGTTTTTTGTTTAAATGAATATTATTTTGTGCTGTCATTTGGATCTTCAATGATTTTTAAGAATTCCCATAGTTTTCGAAGTTATTGATTAAACTTGCTGTATTTGATGTAGCGTAACTGACGCCGTTATTTTTATGAATCGACATAGCTTTCTATTTATTGATGAGGTACTGGGTATGATGCTTAAAATTAATTGTTATTTTTAAAACATCAACAAATGGTTTAGAAGTGAAAATATAATTTACCCGATTATATTATGTTTATTTTATCAATTTATATGCCCTACAACTGGAACCTGGAAGCAAGCTTTCGACAAGTATTCCACAAACACATTCCAGTATCTCTAACTCCCCGTAAAAAGAGCTCGGGGCTTTGTGATAGGACACGTAATACGCTCACAATTGGTTATTGCGATGCAATGACTATGCGGTTTGCCCACCGCTGATACTGATGACAGCTCCAAGGAAAAGGTTCGCCAATTTTTTACACAAACTTTTTGGACTATGCTTTGATATTTTTAAACGACTGTCAATAGTGTGGTCAATTGTGACACTAATAATAACATTTTTTTGTTACTGGCCAGTGATGTCATTCGTAAGAACACGTTTGTATTGATCCTTTTTTTTTGATGCTGAAAGGTCATTGTTACGGTTCTATATTTGGAAATAAAAAGTCGGTAGTAATATTTTTTGACTAACGAGGTATTTTTTAATGCTGATCAGTGGCTTCTTATTGAGTAGGTTTTATTTCATTAAATCGATCACAAACACTTTCATTTTGACACTTTAGACAGATTATTAAACATATGAAGAAATTAATGCAAGCGAAGCACACTTACGCTCGCGCGCTTTTTTTTTTATTTATTTTAATTGGTAAAAGCCCGCGCTTGACCACTATCTCACCTGCTTTCTTTCGGTTACACAATTAGGATGCAGTAGTTCTCATCATAATTACCATTTATATATTTTGTGACCATATCCAAACAGAAAAGCTTTCTTTTATTTTCAGCTAAGTTTCGTGATTACACTATTAATTACTAGCGTCTGACCAAAATAAACATTTTAAAATATGACTTAGATAAGTGGTTAAGTTTTGATTCAAAGTGAAAGCTTGAAATTTGATTAATAGTAAACAGAAACGCGAGATTTCAGTCGCGATGTCGAGTCATCGCGCAACAGAATTCTTGAAGACATTAAAATGGTTGCGAACGATCGAGGAGCACCTCGGGAACTTGAAGCAGAAATTATATTAGCTGCTGAAACTTGCTTAGTTCGTTACGTAGATATTTACTATTGGTATTTCAGAATAATTTTAGTATTCGGTCCCCGTCTAGCCAATACCGAATTTTTATTGCATTTCTGTGTATTTATTACTGAGGAAAACATTATTATTATTTATGATACAGCACTGATTTATATTTTTATATGAGGCCCTAGACAAGTGACATTATATCGTCGAAAGCGTAGCGATAGCGATTGTTAAAATGTAAAAATTGTATGGGATTGACAAGCGATATCGAAAAATCACGTTATCAATGCCTTACTTTTTGACATTTCGACTATCGCCTTCGCTGACATCGAATGCCACTTGTCTAAAGCCTCTGGTATTAATATCGGCTATTGTAGACCGTATTTTGTTTGTCTTATGATCTTAGGCTATAAACAAGCGAAAATCTATCAACGAAAGCGTGGCGATAGCGACGGTATAAAGGTCAAAAATGTATGGGTTTGACAAGCAGTGTCGAAATGTCACATGATCAATTCTTTATTTTTTTGCATTTCGACCATCGCCACTGCTTATGGAATGACACTATGCCTGGAGCCTCATGTCCAACTGTTAATCATAAAGACATTTCTTTTTTGTTTTATTACCTCCTTGAAATATATTAAATAAATTCCGTCGTGAAACAGTACTCCCCAACCGTTCGCAGCCATAGACCGAGTTCTTTCAGCGAGCAAGGGTTCGCAATCCTCAATGATTCAACACTTTCCATTGAAAACTTTATTCGAAGATTACTCCGTTGTATAAATGTAATAAGCTTTGCAGTGACGAGATTAGACCCCGAATTTCACTCAGACATTAATGACATTTTCTGTGGCAACGCCGGGACCCCTTGTTTATGTTAAGACAATCGTTTTGAAAGTCATTTTGTTGAGGAAAAATACATGCGTAAATATGGTATGTATAGTGGTGTACGCTTTTCTTTTATTTACATATTTTTGAGGGTTTTGTCTACGTTTGCGCTTTGTCTAGTTGGTTAATTTAATAATGGTTGACCTGAATGTTTCAAGGTTAAATAATATTTTTTGTTGTTGGTCTTTTCTGTTCCACTCCTAGGCAAAGACCTCCTCCCACCCCTTCCACCTATCACGAGAGACCGCACTTCCTCCTTCCAGTTTTGCCTGCAAATCTATATAGTTCGTCTCACTGTTTCCTTAGTTGTCTATCACGAGTACCGCGATCACATCTCATTGTCTCAAGGCATCAGCTCTAGTAGTGCTACTTTGGGCCACAGTTTGACTTTGGTTTACCAAAAATAAGAGACTGCCAATCTCGATTAACTGTCCAGTTTTTACTCAAATTATATTTCAACAAAAACCAGACGGCAAAATGTTTCCAGTCGGCCGATTTTCATATTATTTAGGTGCAAATTTTGATGTCATTAAAAAGATTGTTACAGTGCAACAAAAACACAAAAACATGGAGATTTGTGCGATATATCGAAACTCATTCGCTCAGTGTATCGGGCGTGCATGAAATTTACATGGAATTTTGTGCTTGTAATAAAGAATGATGAATTGGACCCGCATTGGTAATTATGGCCAACGGTGAGCGAGCCAGCCAATATTAAATTGCAAAATTCAATAATTTTATTATATGACTGTAGTTTTTAATGGTTTCAGTATAATGTGTATTAAATTATTCTGATATAGAGTTGGTGAGCAATAAATTAGGGTAGGAAGGTTTTTCTTTCGTCGTCGATTTTAATTCATTTTATGTATTATTTCAAGTCATATTAAGCAGCTACAGTTGCTTTGTCTTGAGGGCTATCTATTTTGATTTCCAAAAAGGTCAGCACTATTTAAGTTAGTACAGAATTTCAGAAAAGCAGTGGTGGCCCAGTGATAATGACTCCGACTTATGTATCGTAGGTTGTGGACTCGAGTAGGCGCTTCACTTTGTGTGAATTATTTCATCACCACTGCTCTAAAAACGGTGAAGGAAAACATCGTGAGGAAACGGCATGTCCTAGAACCAAAAATTCGAAGACATGCGACATGCATCAACCCACAATGGGCCCTCGTGGTGGATTAAGGCCAATCCTCTCTCTCAGAGAGGAGGCCTACAAATAAAAACACTACAAAGTTAAAAATAACTTCAATTTTGGAAGATGGTTTTTCTGTTTTCATTTCTTTGTTTTTTGACACCGACTTCCGAAATTGAAGTTATTCTTCACTTTTTAATGTTTTTATTTGGAATTCGGTTGTATGTTTTTGTTAAAAAGTTTTATTTTTTATTTTTCTCTTTTTAGTTGTACCTTAGTGCCTACAGTGATGCCAGAAAAGATTAACTGAAAAACATGAAACTTAAACAAAACCAGTGGAATGACAGTATACCAGGGTGAACTGTTCACACCTGCGTACCCCTTTAGAGTATACCAGTGTGATGTTATGTCATGAAATGGTATAAACATACATGCATATATAAACAGACATGCGATTGCAGCTATCCCGAGTGATATGCCGTCATTTTTTAAGAGTTCTGATGTATATCTATCTCCACATGACCACATGACAAGCACCAGCTTTCAAATAAAGAAAAAATCATTAAAATCGGTTCACCCAGTAAAAAGTTCTGAGGTATCAAACATAAAAAAGAAGTACAGTCGAATTGATAACCTCCTCCTTTTTGGGAAGTCGGTTAAAAAGGCTAATGTTGACGTCAGAATTTCAAGATTTCTTTACTGGCTTGTATGTATTTTGGGACACAGTGATCACAAATTAAATCAAATCAGTTTATTCGCAATAAGTGTTGGTACAATTTTGGTCTTAACATAAATAATAATATAGATCCATAACACTTAGTCATAATAATGTGACATGCAAACATTTGGGTTAATATTAATTTATAGTTACACAATACTATTATAGTTATAATTAGTAAATTACAATTGAGAAATTCATTATATATTATCAAAAAAATATATATATATATATTGATGTCCGAGATTACTTATGGTTGTTATTAATTTTTCAACCCCCTATTAAATATGTCGCTTACAGAGTAGAAATTCTTATCCAATAGCCATAATTTAAGATACCTTGAAAATTTATTAACTGGTAAGATTTTGTGTCAGGTATAGCATTGAATATGCGAGCACACATTGCATAGCTATTTTTAGTATATAGTGTTGTCCTAGGGATTATTGGCAAAACTATTATATTCTTGTGCCTATTACTTTTTGGATACAATTCCTGAGCTTTTTTGAATAATTCCGGACAATGTTTAATTACAATGAAATATTGATTCATCATCATCTTCATTATCAGCCTATAGCAGTCCACTGCTGAACATTGGCCTCCCCAATTGCACGCCATTTGCTTTGATCGTCGGCAACCTTACGTTACGTTTGCCAGGTCTTGGTCTCCACTCAAGAACACGTCTACACCAACGGTCATCGGTTCTACGACTAATATGGCTGGCCCATTGCCACTTCAACATGCTTACTCTCTGAGCTATGTTGACGAAATATTGATTGCAAAAAAATATCTCCCTAATTATAGGCAAATATTTATTTGCAAACATGAAGCAACACAGTTTCATTTTCGTAACATATGACGTAGCAACATACACACATGTAGCAGAAAACTAATAGTTTTTTGTGTAAGTAATTGGATTTCATTGGCGCGCTGATTTACCGAGCCGTTTTGACGCATGGATGTTTGTCACGATACCATTTCGCCGCTGCGATTATTTGCCCTACATCAAAAATGTTTTTTTCCCGTATTTTTCATTTCCTTGGCAGGCTGGTTTTCATGTTTAATTTTTTTTTCATAATGTTTTTTTGTTGTTTTGATTTATTTGTATTTATATTTTACTAGCTTCTGCCCTCGACTTCGTGTTTCTGGACTTCGGAATGGGAGATAAAATATTCTATGTGTTGATCCAGGTTAAAAAATATCTGTGAGCCAAAATTGTATTCAAATACGTTAAGCCGTTTTGTGCGATTGAGTAATAAATAGCCAAACTTTCACATTTATATTTTTTTTTTAAATTGAATGATATAAACTTCTCCTTCAAACTATTAGGTTCATAAGATATCAAACATTAAAATAAGTAGAGTAGATATGAATATGTATAGCCTTCCATGGCGAGTTTAATTTGCAATCATTTATTCTTTTTATTTCTTGTGGGAGCAGTCTTACCAATTCTCATCGAGCGTCCGGTATCAAAAACTACTTAGCTCCTTTATATGAAAGCGATTTTTCATCTTTTTTCGAGTTATTTGCTCGACACAACTGACTTGTTTGAGATAACAATGGTTTAAGGAGAATGTTGTTTTAAAATTGTTGGAATGATTTGTTATTCATTGCCAGTTTTATAGTAAAACATGACGTTGTTTTACCTAGTGGTTTCAATCAGAATTTCCGCTGAAACAAACACGAATATTATCTTAGTATTACGGAAAACGGTTTGTTTGTTTTAATTTAATTTTTATCTTATTTTAGTTTATGAATGGAAATGGTGACCAAATTGTTTGTTTTAATTTAATTTCTATCTTTCATTAATTTATGAATGGAAATGATGACCAAATTGTTCTCACCTGTCCTATATTTTAACATGACCGTTAATTATTTAAATAGCAAACGTTGGACACTTAATAAACACGTAAAAATAAGTTGTTTAAGCACAGTAGTTTGTTTGTTATTGTGACACTGTAGTATTTTAAAACTATTTATATTGCTGTGCCCTAGCAGGGTTCATGTATGAAACCTTTATATTTGTAACAACTGTGTAAACTACATGAATGCAATAAATGATTATGAAAATAAAAACTCTTTAAAATTTCGCAGTTTTCAAAAACAAATCGGGCAAACTGTCTTCATCCTCTGCTTTCTTTCTTCTTCATCCGTGTCCGCGAATCCCCTTCTCTGCATAATATTTTAAAGCATTATATTGTTTGGCACTACTTTTGTGAGCATAATAATATTTTTGCATAATGCAAAGTTTAGTTACCACGTAATCTTTTGGACCCCTAACCTCTAGAGTGTATATAAAAATCGGAGCCACGAACAGAAAACAACCTTGTCAGGAAGTGCAGGAAGGGCGAAGGGGTGCACTTCCCGCAGCGCCGGAGACGATGCAGAAGCAACTTTATAGGTGTTTCGAGGTTAGGTTACAATATTTCTTTTTTCTCAAGTACCGTGTGTTACCTTTTCATGTCAGTGGTTTCAGGGGAGAGCGGGCAAACCCCTCACCCTCCCCTAGGCCCTTCCTCCTGCCAAATGATACTAGATTTTATTTGTTATTATTTTTTACATCTTGGCGATTTTTTGACACCTATGATTTTGCGCGTTTTAGTGATTTCAAATTTACATTAAAAAGGGTCTAATGAACCTAAAAAAATACCTACTATATAAGTACTTCCGGTACTTCCTCTTGGACCACCCTTGAGCCGCGAACATGTTTGTTTTTATATGAGTTATATTGTAAACATCATTATGCGTTTATGACATGTAAATATCACTATACGTTTATGACATTATGCTTTATATAATTATGCTTCGTTAATATTATACCAACAGTATTTATGGCAATATGGCAAAACATTTATGCCTAATAATATTATGCGTAATAATCATTATGCTGAATTTCGTTATGCCAATGTCAATTATGACTATATATTTTATGCTTATCATTAAAGTCGTCACAATCTAAGAAGTCCGGTTTGACAGCTATAAAAATACGATATATTAGTTTAAGTTGATGCTTACGAACGATAGTCGTTGTTAAAGTGTATAGATAACATAGATATTAATTAGAATTAGGAATTTGATTATTCGTAAACTTTCATACAAAGTTATCACGGCATGTAAAATGAGAAACGTCATCGGTTCTTAGATTGTGACGACTTTAGTAAACCGAATTTCCATGTTTTATTTATTTCTTTCATCTTTATTAGATTTGCCATTAAATGTAATGCTGCCATGATTGCGGAGATTGAGAAAAAATCTAAGTATATATTTTTATATATATATATATATTAAATTGTTGTGTTTATATTTCTTTTCTCTATTTATTTTTTCATTAAGTTGCACCTGCCATATTATCTCTGCACCACCCTAAGGTCGACTGGTAGAAATGCCTAAGGCATTAAGTCCGCCTTTGTACTTGTGCATAAAGTTTTATAAATAAATAAATTAAAAGTTGTTGTTACTCTTTCTAATCTTAATGTTCTTCAGGGATATGACTATAATGTAGACGTAACTTCCTCTTAACCGACATCACATTCGTAAAAGCAAACATGAGCGAATGTTATTCGGCGAGCGCGAATTAAGGTAATATGAAGCACGCTGCAGGCAAACGATTATCATTAAAATGTGTATTACGATCATGAAATATAAATAATACGGCATCCAAAGCGTACCACTTCATTTGCCACCTATTTTAATGTTCCTTACAAAATACGCTCTAAATTTGTGAGTAATAAAATAAAAATCGTTATTATTTTTATAAATGGCAAAAAGGTTAGTATTTGTTTCATTATCATCATCAAACACTTTAAAAAAAATTGATGCTGATAATCCTGATATAAATGTAAAAAAATGGAATATTTATCTTTTATTGATGGATTTATTCATAGTATTGATGCATAAACGTAGGTAAGTATCGCTATTGACTTTATCCTTTACAATTTATCTTTCGGGACACCATATATCAGTGGATGTTTCTCAGCAAAACAAATCCCAAATTAAAAACAGATAAAAACGCCAATCCCAAGTAAATTATAATTAGACACGTTGTTATATTGTAGGCTTCATAATAACAGCCGCTCCGTCGAAACCACACGAGTTCCCATAATAAACAATTAGAGCATTTAATTGCCTGGCACATCACAGCATAGGTTCTGGATAGTCCGATCCATCAGGGTGAGCCGTCGGCAAGGAAACCTCGTTAGAAAGGGTATCCCGCTGCATGTTTTAAAATAATCAGCTTTCGTGTTAATTCTTAATTTGCTGCTTCGATGGTGGCAACACGATAATTCGATTGGGCGCCGATGCTGTGCTCGGGGCAAAAAGTCGCCGGACGATATATGGTACACTCTCTTTACTGTATTAGTCGGGCAACTAGTTTATGCTGTTTAATATGTTGCGATGTCATATTTACTTGCATCATCTATGTTTTGATGGTTTAGATATACCTTTTAAAAATTATTGTAGGATGATCCAGCCAGGCACTATAGTACCGGCGAGTGGTACCCCTTTATATGGCCTGTCGTTCCGAAAACGACGTCCGAGCGTTTTGGACCATTTTTACGTTCATTTTTACTTAGCCGAAATCTTTGGAGCCTTATTTATAAACCTTTTACAAATGTATATTTTTTTGCCTCACTTTCATTATAAATCTTTTGTTAACATACAACAATAATATGTACATATTTAGATACAATTAAAAAGTTCGTAGAACAATAACGTAAAAAAATCCGATTTGTTCCATTTTCAATATATTTACTGATAAGCGATTATCTCGTAAACGCGTGGGCCGATTTACATCATGCAAACGGATAAAATGGTTTTACGTCTAGATCTTTAATTTGAAACCAAAATTAAGAAATAACTTCATAAACAAAAAATCGAATTTTCAAGTTGCGTAATTATACGACAATTTGTGAACGCGAACAAAATTTCTTTGGAAACTATCTTTATCTATCACTACACGTTAAAACTAGGATTCTAATATGACTCTTCATGCTAGTTAGAAACGAAATAACATAATTGGAACATTCTAATTGTAATCTAATCAGAAATTATTAACACGTACAGATACTAGGAACTTGGGCATTGGTCGCGGTTAAATTTGATAGAGAGTTACCGCGGCCCTGGCACAAGCAACTGAAGTAGCACGGTTGGTTTTAGTTAGTAAAAGTCTGACACTCCCTCCTGCTTCACCCAGAGCGGAAGAAGTCATTGGATGATTGCCAACCCAACAAAAAAAAAGTACTTGAGCATTGCAGTGAAACCCGTTACGGCCTATGTACTGGTTACTAAGTTAGCTTACAGATAGAGTTTCTTCGCAGACAATGTGCTCTTTAATCCTTTAACTCGTTTTTATCTTAAAGAACATTTTCAGTTCCTTTGTGACACCCATTCTAAGTCCTTGAGATCATCGGAGAATTTAAAATTGAGTGTTCGTATGCATTCCACTTCCTTCTTTGACAAATCTTTTACGATTCAAGCAGTTCGATTTTAGAATGTATTACCTATAGAAATTAGATGCGCTCAAACACTGCCAAAGTTTAGGAAAATGGTAAAGGAGCATTACCTTTCACTATAGTTTTCAGTCTTTTCCTTTCTCTGTTATATATTCAATATTTACTAGTATATTAGCTAGGTAGTATATGTATTTTAAGTTATTATGTATAAGTTACTTATATTAGTGATGATCTATTGTACACTGAGAGCCCTTAATACTTCTCCTATCGTTCAGTCCATCCCAAGGTTGTCTGTAAGAGATTGCCCTGTGCGATAAGAGCGCTCATTGTACACTTTATTTGAAAATGTTTGTTCTGTACGTATTTTTTATGGTGTACAATAAAGAATATAAAAAATAATAAATAAATGGCTAATACTTGCTGCGTCTAAAAAGATTTCGACCGCACAAAAAACTAAAAGCATTCTAAGAACGATTCAATAAACTTGATGCTTATCCCTTAACTAGGCGCCGAGTCAAATAATTACGCGATTTACGTCCGTAACACAGTAACTTTTTGAGTTCTAATCAGAAAAAAACTCAAATTAATTTATTTAAATTTTCCAATGAATAAATAAAACTGCTGTAAAGCTTTTAACTGCGAGGTTATTAAGCGAACAATAAAATGCAGCTGAGCGTATCTAATCTAATAATAATACAGACACACAAGTACCTAAGTGTATGAATACATGATCGTGTTTATTTTCAATGTTGAATGCTAATGTTAGCACTCTTTGTAATTATTTAATTAAATCTAATTGCTAAAAAAGTTTTAACACGGGCTTAGAATTTACATTGCATTTTACTAAGTTTATTATCGCCTCACCGATTATACTGGATTTGTTTCCCATCAGAGGAGATACTATTTCAAATTATCTGGCATACATTCTTGCTAGCTTGGCTATTTTATTTACCCGTCCGTCACTAGCGGGGTGCCAACTGAAAATCAGCGCTGGGTGTCTGACGCCCCGCAAATGCTGAGTTGGTAACCCTTTCGGTGTGAGCACGCCTGGCGCAATAATTCTTAAACCTTGTTTGTACTTTTTTTACTAATCTTCTCTGTTACTTTGTGCTTTTGTTGTTGTGTTGTGTGGTTATGTCGAATAAATGTTTTCTATTCTATTCTGGTTTGTTTACAGGTAATTGCCAGCCCTTCTTCAATTATTCAAAACTTTTACCTTTATTCAAGTCTCGCTGCGTAACCTATTACGAAAGTCAATACAAGTCACTTCTAGAACACATCCTCGGTTAATCCATTTTAGGACGATACTAGTAACATTTAGTTAGCAGCTCCTTATTGTCTACTAAACAAGAATCAATATTGTTCTTTGACTCGGTGGTAGGTATACAACGGGGCTATGAGAAAGCCCACGAAAATATTCACCTCAAGGTTATTTTAAACGCTTTGTCTTTTTCTCATTTAAGCAATGGATATCAATATCACCGAATATAGATCCATAAAATAAAACAAAAGTTAATCATAATCAAACCTTCCATATTTCCATAAAAACAACGCTGCCACGAAAAATGAAAATAAATGATCGCATTGAAAAACTAAATTGATAAACTATAATAAAAATCGGTATGTGTGATAGTGTAGACAATATTGAAAGGGTTTAATGAGAACGAAGCGAAACTAATAGTTCACCTTCCTGTGATACTGATCTTTAATATAGGATGAGTGGGTGAAACGTGAAACATTAAAACTGGACGCGCACGGAAGCCGCGCCCGCAAAGGGTTAAGACTTCGAATCAATTTCTATTTTTTATTTATTATAACTAGCTGTTCCCCGCGACTTCATTCGCGTGAAAACTAAAATAACAAATAGTCTATGTGCTATTCGGAACTGTAATCTATCTCTGTGCCTTTCATCCAGATCCTTTCAACTGTTTTGACGTGGATGAGTAACAAACATCCATCCAAATTTTCACATTTGTAATATTAGTAGGATTACTAGCTTATTCCAGCGGCTTTGTCCGCGTGAATGTCGAAAATTGTTTCAAGGAACCTCCCGGGATAAAAATAATCCTGTCCTAATAGAGGACATAGTCTACCCCTGTGCGCATGTTTCGTACGAATCCGTTATATGGTCCACTAGACAGACAGACAGACAGAGTTATTATGCACTTATAATTTTGGTTTAGAAGTTTGTATTTACTTCCACAGAACACGATGTGTTACACTATCGGATATTGCCTTATGTAAAGGTCTGTACTGTGCTGATCTTATCGCTTTCTTGTGTTATGTTGGGCTTAGCTTCCCACTTGACCGTACTTACATGAATATCTTTGTTCAAAATAATTGCTGTAGCGTTGTTGTTGTTTTCAGGAGCGTTGAATTTTGTTGTGGAAGGTAAAGATTTTCGTTTTTCATTTGTTTATTTTTCCCACTAAAGTCGTGACAATCTAAGAAGTCGGATTTGACAGCTATAAAAATAGGTTATAATATATAAGTTAAACTTGATGCTTACGAATGATACTCGTTGTTTGTTGTTGTATATGGGTAACATAGGCATTATACTGTGATTTTTAATTTCGTAGACTAAACTGACAGCTGCCTGGCCTTACTTTTTTTTTAATGTTGCAAGCGCGGTGCATAGAGTTGTGGGTAAGGCTCAATTATAAGTGATTCAGCGAATCGATGTGACATGACTCCTTAATTTAATTTTACTAATTGGTGTAAATAAATGTTTTATGAATATAACCTTAATAAACTTAAACATAAAAGTATACACATAGTACATAAACTTTTATTGTGTTAAATATGAAATCAACAATAAAATAAATGCGATCGATAAAATGAAGTCTGACATAAATGAGCAGAAACTAAGGTTTAAGCCCCTAGGTTCTAAACAAATTTAATTTATTTGCCGTGAAATAGTTTCATTTTCGATCTACTTCGATTTTCGATTAACTTTTGATCACTCAGGATACGACACGATTTTTAGGCAACGATAATGTGACAAACCCCAAAAAAAAAATGTTTAGTCTACGAAATTAAAAGTCAAAGTATAATTAGGATTATGAATTTGATTATTGGTGGACGTTTATATAAAATTATCGCGGCATGTAAAATGAGAAACGTCAGCAGACTTCTTAGATGGTCACGATTATAGTTAGGAAGAAGATGAGATTTATATCTTGTGGAAATATCAGAACTTTATTTCTGTTTTTAAAATAGTTACGATTGTAAAGATTATTTACACTATAGCAAAATAATTGCTGTAGCGTGATTAGTCAATTTTGTCTTCAATAAGATCGAAATTATTGGAGAAGATTATGATTTTGTTTGTCACTTGTTTAGTTTACAAATAAGTTACAGAAAAAACAGTTGGAACATTGGAAACTACAGGAACGCTATAGTTACTATGATATTCCTATCTATCTACATATATATTTTAAACCGGAAGCCTTTGTTCAATCTCAAAGATCGTATCCCATTTTGTGTGATACAAGTTTAATCTCAAACTCCCTCCTAGTTAAAATTTGCAAAGCCACGCGGCAAAACAATAACATATCCCTTGGGCTTCGGACCGGAGCATGTAACCCTAATCCCTTATAAGTGAAACTTGCTATTTGTTACGTCAAATCTTACTTAATAATTCTAGAAACATCTTTAAACAGGATGTGGTTCGGAGATGTATCCGAAAGGTTTGCCGATGTTTACTAGTCCATTACTAACGGTTCCTCTGATGTTATGGATGAATTTTCATTAAGATTTATGTAAGAAGGTTAGGTTGTATATGTTTTATTGTTTCCAGAGGATATAGATTTTGTTAAGGAAAAATTTATAGGGTTCCGTACCTCAAAATGAAAAAACGGAACCCTTATAGGGTCACTTTGTTGTCATGACAAACAACGCGTGAAGGTATCGAGTTGAAATTAATATCGTAAAGTCAAGTTTGCAAACCCTAGCAGCTGTGAAAAAAAACAAATTTCTAGATCAACGCAATCAAGACATACAGCCGTTAATGACGCATATTTTACATAAGGGATTCGTAATCTACAGAGTACTTTCCGTGGACCCAGAATCATGAAATTTGGCAAGAAGCAAAGTCTTATAGCACAAGTACCATTAAAAAAAAAAACTTGTAGCTGCTTGTACGGAACCCTCGTACTTGGCCTTTTTTCAATAGTAAGATAACTTTTATTGGAAAAATAAAACTGGTAGTTTGATAGCTTTTGTATTTAGTATACCTATACATATAATGTACCTATGCCAAACAACCACAGTTATTTATCCGATAAAAAATCTCTGAAACGAAACATTTTCTGAGATATTATTATTGAAGGTGTAATTTAAGTTCTCTTTTAATACACTCTTAATGGTTGCACTAAATGACTTATATATTTTAAGCCAGCTAGGTTTTTATTTTTCTAGCCTTTTCATTATTTTTTCTTTACTCCCAGAAGCTGTAATGCATCCCGACCTATTTGAATTTAATTGCAACTATCATACGTGAACAGTTTCGTCGGTAGAATTGCTTTTTTACACAAAAGTTAAATTAGACTCCAGCAGATGTTAATGGAAATGAACAGCCAGACTCCGTTACTATAAAAATTTGCAATTTAAACTTTTTGAAACGCTTTTTATTTTCACGTTTACGCTCACTATGTTAAATCGTAGACCCGTACCGTAAATTTTAGAATACTAATTTTTTATTCATTCGTAGAAATTACATGCATATGTCTCCGGATTATTGCTAACACCGAAATTACCTGTTCACTCGCAAAACAATCTTGCGAGTGAACAGATAATTTCAAATACAATAAATCCCATCCAAATGCGACAGTTTACAATATATCCGTATCTTATAAAGAAAAAATATACAATCTCACACGATTAATTCAGGATCACGATGGCAACCAGTCGGTTGTCTTATAAATTGAAGGCACGCGACATTCGCAAGAAGTTTGCAGAATCATCACAGAGTTGAGTTGTTGGATTCGGTTTCTCAATAACATTATTTATATGTATGTATGTTTATAAGTAAATATTTACATATGTATATTAAATTGTTTTATTTATACTTCTGTTCTCTATTTGTTTTTTCATTTAGTTGCACCTGCCATATTTTATCTCTGCACCGCCCTAAGGTCGACTGATAGTAAATGCCTCAGGCATTAAGTCCGCTTTTGTACTTGTGTATAAAGTTTTAATAAATTAGTAAATTAATTAATTATTAAGTTACGATTTTTACGATTACCCGATGACACAGATATAATAAGTATTCAATCTTATTTTGAAAGCTGGTAACACAAAAGACAATCCATTTAGTGTTGCAATGTGTCGAAATTGGCACCAGTAGTCAATTTAAATCTGATCGGCCATCGGCGTGTTAGTAAACCTATAACTAGAAAGGATTTACCTAATGAGATGAGATGACCGTTCCCGAGAATCGTAAACTAATAATTTAACTGAACTAGTTTGCAATTCTCGTTTAGTTTTCAGGTTTCTAGTATATCTTGTTACGTCAATCATTTGATTGGCTTCGTATCTTTCTGCACCCTGTTTATCGAGATCTTTGATAGTCGGCATTTTGATGACAGACATCATGCGTTGCTTCGAGATGGTTTTATATTACTTTCCTGTAATCAGATAAGAACCGATCATATCAGGAACGTATTCTTTTGACATGAAACTGCGTTTAATGTAGTGGCACACCT
The DNA here is from genome assembly GCA_947562075.1 of Orthosia gracilis. Taxonomy (NCBI): domain Eukaryota; kingdom Metazoa; phylum Arthropoda; class Insecta; order Lepidoptera; family Noctuidae; genus Orthosia; species Orthosia gracilis. The sequence continues at coordinate 36,861,128 of OX387266.1, forward strand.
TCATCCAAAAACTTACCTTCTTTAAGAACTTTATTTTTAAGTCAGTGATAAAAAAAACTATAAAACATTACCAGAATCACGGACTTCCAAAATCAAACTTTTTTTGTAGATACTTTGTAGTGAGTTGCATTGGAATTCATTTTATTTGTAACTGATTTACCAAAAAGGCGGCGGTTCTATGTTCGACTTTATGTATGTTTTATTTTTTTATTTTTATGTATGTTCACCGATATCTCTGTCAATTGTGGACCGATTTTGAAAATTATTTTTTTGTTTGAAAGAGTTTGTTCCGAAATTGGTACCATTTTAATTTGGTGAAGATCTGATGAAGAACTTTGGAGATGTACAACAGAACTCTTCCAAAACTAACGGCAAATCTCTCGGGATTGCTGCAATCGCATGTCTGTTTATTGTTTATACCATTTGATAACATAAAATCACGCCCCGTACTGGCGTGATACCTCTAAAGGGGTACGCAAATGTGTACAGTTCACCTTGGTACACTCTCATTTCACCGGTTAAGTTCAGTTTCATGATATTCGGGTAATCTATTCTGGCATTATAGATACCTTACGTAACTACTTGCCTATTAGGTAGGTACAAATAAAAAGTGAAAAATAAAAACACTTTTTTACATAAAATACTACCGACTTCCAAATAAAAAAACTACAAAGTGAAAAATAACTTTATTTTTGGAAGTCGGTGTCCATAACGCTAAAAAATTCTATCTTCCAAAGACACCGACATTTTTCACTTTGTAGTTTTGTTATTAGGAAGTCGGTAATATTTTTTTGTAAAAAAGTTTTTTCTATTACGCCGGTTTTCCTCCCACAGCTTCATCTCAAAAACTCAGTATGTTAAAACAAAGGTCTACGCGCTGAAAATTTAAAACTTAAAACGGACTACACTCACTCAGGTACCCAAACCTAGCCAGCTTTACTCACCCAACCGTACAAGCAATGAACATCCCAACTATCATCCGAAGTGATATCAAAGTTTTAACATGTACCGAATTTTAAGGCGATTACACATTATACACATTAACTTGGATACGTTATAGCAGCGCAACTTGTGATTGCATCGTAGGTAAGTTTAAGCCGTGTACACTAGATACCTTTTGTGTGAACTGTGCCTTTGTGGGCCGTGGGCGGTCGAGTGATAGGTGCGTTTGCTCTACACTCGCCCGCCAGTGTATCCGTTGCTCAGACTGAAAATTTGATGACGTTTTCTCCGTATAGGGTATTTTCATAATGGTGGAGGAAAAATGGGAGGCTGGTGAGGTCAGTATAGTTGTCAAAGTAGTAAATGACAGTGTGAATGCGAATTTGTGGCTGGATTAAAGGAACATTTTTGTTTTTTGTTAAGCTATTTGTAACTTAAAATAACAATAATGTAATTTTTTTGGCGCAAGTATCTTATCTTATCTTGTGGAGGGGCGAACAATAATTCGGACACTTGGACACATCCATTGTGGTCCCCTAGATAACCTACTACTCCCCAATCTCGTTGAAAACTCTCTTCATGAGTTTTACAACGGACTAGGAGATATGAGTTTATAATCTTCTGGTTTTGGATATAGATCCTCTAGGAGACTCATTCGCTTACCAGCCAGTGCATCGCATGTGCACAGAAGGTGCTCCATGTGTACCGTATGTTCCCCATACAACCTGCACATGGGTGTCGCGGTTAGACCCATCTTCATGAGTATGTCGTTGGTTCCAAAGTGTCCAGTAAAGGCCCCAAGCAGGTAGCGGATTTGCCCCCTGCTAATATTTCAAATGCATTTCCGTGCTTTGAACGTAGAGCCCAGGATTTTTTTGGAGTGTTCCAGACCGCTATTAGACAGCCAAAGTGTTTGTTGTCTGTGATCTGCAAACTCTCTAAATGCGGCTTTTACGAGACACGTCAAAATGTCTACACATGGTTCTGGACCCACAAAATCATTTGCTGAGCTCTCTCTTGCCAATTCATCTGCCACTTCATCACTATGGATTTCTTTGTGCCCAGGGACCCAAATCAGTCTTATTCTGGTATGCTTCCCAAGCCTGTTTAGGGTTTGGATAGCATCCAGAACAAGTTTGGAGTCCACTTTGTAGGATGCCATGGCTGACTGTCACTATGAATTTATATGGATTTATCTCTAGTTCCTCTATCTATATTCTCTTGAGCAGGTTACAGAAACATATACCATAATAGGTTATTATGGTATATGTTTTGCGTATATTCCCACTCCTGTACCTGATTCCATTTTGGATCCATCAGTATACCACACCAGACTATTTCGTTCTGGTGGATCGAGTTCCTTCGTCCAGTCCTTTGTTGTTGGGATTTGTACCTTGAAAGATCTTTCATACACAAACATAGTTTGCATTTTATTGGCTATCATGCTTGTTACCCGATCCAGGTCTTCATTTTCATCGAATTTTGTATGGTTAGTCTCTGGCTTAGAGGCATCCCATAGTCCAGCAACAGCAAAACGATGTAATGTCTTCCTTGCCTCGAGTTCAACCATCGTATGCAGAGGAGGGATATTGAGATATCTCTCAATCGCTGCCGTAGGTGTTGTTCTGAAAGCACCCATGATTTCGAGACATACTGTTTTTTGTAGCATGGTGAGTGGCGCTTTGCACGAAGCAAGTTTTGTTCTGGCCACCACACTATGCTGCCGTATGTGATAATAGGTATTATCATTGTCCGGTACAGTCATCGTATCACTTTTGCTCCCAAGTTTTACAGTAGGTGGAACGACACATGCATGACCAAACAGACACCCGCATGGCCTTTGTCGTAATATTTTCCACATGAGTTTTCCACCTGAGTTCTTTAGCAAGCGTTACACCCAGATATTTAACTTCGGTGGACCAGGGCAGTTTTATTCCATTGAGGGAGAGCTTTCCTAGGTTTCCTAGTTGTTTCTTCCTCGTGAATGGGATTTTTATTTTATTTTATTATTAGTCGAACAGCTTGATTCATTTTTTGTTAGTAGAAACACCTTAGAACTAATGTTAGTAAAAACACAAATATAAAAACAAACAATTAATAATGACTGCCTTGCTTGGTTTGATAGAGAGTTGGTTCTTTGTTTTGGCGCAAGTAGCCGAAGGATCAAGAAAATTGATCACTAAACGATCAACGACCATCACCCAAAGTCTTTTAAAAACTTCTTGGGACAAATCATTCTTCTGAGCCATTCTTCCCTCTTTTGCACTAATCTTTTTTCTTAATTCTTGCACATTTGATAGAGCCAAATAATAATTCGAGAAAGCTCTATAAGAGCTGTTCCACAAAACTTACCTCAGCAAAAGCAACATAGTAATCCTAGTACTTACACGAACGTAAAGCCGCGCATCCCATGTAACGTATATCTTATCACATCAAATATTCTAAACTCTCGACAAAATGCGCCGCTAAAGGCAAAAGCGATAATCTCTCCGTCGCAGACCTGAGTTAGACACCTTCGAGAGTCTAACGAAGTTCTTATAATCCTCTACACCCCCACCTTCACCCCCTCTACGACCCCCTTGTAATCGAGTTATTGCCGTCTCATGCCTTACGAGTCCCCTTTTAATGATGTCTCAGTTTTTGGAGACAATATTTGTTTGATGAATATGGATGTTGATATCCTCAAGCCTGTGCCTTAGTATGGGGCAGTTGTAGGCTGTTTTTAGGGTTCCGTTACCCGAAGGGTCCAAACGGAACCCATTGCTGTCACTCACGTGTCCGTCTGTCCGTCGTCTGTCACACAGGTTTACAGCCAAAAAGTCATCAAATATTCACAGTATAATCCTCTTATTGACCCAAAGCCATACAAACAGAAAAAAAATATTTTAAATGTTTTTATGGGGCGCTTAAGGTACAGCAAAACGGAGAACGCGAAAAAAAATTTTAGACCTGCCTCATCGAGTGGGGTATTTTTATTTAGAGCTCGTTGAGTAAATAAATACTGTATTTTAAGTTTTACAAAATATTGGCAAACAAAGGCATGAGAAGCTCCCAACAAAATTTTGTCCCGAAGATTTTATTTTTAGTTATACTTTTATTTCTCAAATTACTTTTAAACATATAAGAGTTATGTATTTTTGTAATCACCTTTTAAAACTCTTTATTTTGATACCCCACGCGATGGGCTTAGAAAAAAATCAAATTGGGCGCCACAATACGGCGCTCAAAAACCGTCATGTGTCTTTTTTTATTTTTATGAAGCCAGTGACACTAAAATCGGCCTGCGCGTTTGATCTCCAGAAGGCTACATAGGCACAAACATACATACATAGACTGATAAACTGGTTACCCTCCTTTGCGTCACACAGTCGGGTAAAAAGGCAAGATAATGATGACGATGGTGGTGACAAGTGATGATGACTTTCTTAGAGGTGAACCTCATTGGCGTGAACCTTAACAATCATCAAACACTACGAAAAAATGTCTTTTGTTCCGCAATGATTGCAACAGACACAATTCAACATTGATCGACCCATTTGTTATGAGGTGAACCTTTACCATTAAGCAATTCATCAATGAACGCTGAAGTGTGTCGAACATGGCCCATTACTTTCAGTAGCCATAATGAGTACTACTATCGTCCCATAAAAAAAATACTTTAGGTTACTTAAATGCCATTCTAAAAATATCCAATTGAATACAATTTAACAGCATTTTTAGCCGCATCTAATTAATTAAGTCAAAAACTGTTGAAGTAATTGAATTTTCTCCGAGCTTACGCTCATGAAATTAAATAAGAACTGCTTGCAGATGGTTATTTGCGTATTATTTATGCGATTTACCGAGAACTCTTCGGAGGTATCGGTACGTAATCGCTGGAAAATTGCGATGGTCGAGACAGCCATCGATTTTATGTTGACAGTTAAACTGAATAAATGTTTATTGCGGAAAAATTTGTAAGACAATTCATATTATTCGTAATTATTAATAATAAAATGCTCAATTTACCTTTTCTGTTTTGTTTTCGTTTTCTGCTCATCTCCAGTTCCTTCAAATCGAAATGTAGTACAAAATAAAAATAGTTCTTGTACCTACTTAAAAACATTACATAATAAATAAAAACTAAAAAAAAAATATTTAAAAATAACAAAAATCCCGACTGCTTAACAAGCTTATTTTTAAATATTTTTTTATTTACAACCTTTTTTTTTTAAGAATTAAGTACATTTAAACATATAAGTGTGGTATATTTGTGATGATCTCTTAAAACCCTTTATTTTGATACCCCATACGATTTGGGCCCCCACAATATGGCGCCCAAAAGCCGCCATTTTTCTATTTTCCAATTTTAATGTAGCCAGTGACACTCGCAGGGTTAAGACGAATCGATTGACGTAAGAATCATCAAAATCAGCCGACGCGTTTGGTCTCTAGAACGCCACATAGGAACAAACATACATAGACCGACAAACACATTACCCTCCTTCGGCAGTCGGGTAAAAAACCTTTATTTTACTTATTTCATGCACTATGTACGGTTTTGCACACTTCACTTTCCTATTTTAGTTAATAGCAAAGTGAAGTGGTTTTAATGATAAAACTATTACGAAATATTTTTTTTATAATTTATGTAATCAAATTTTTTTTCTAATATTATTTAAATTGTATAATAAATTTATAACCGTTTTAACTTTAATGAAATACTTAGGTATAGTTAATAAGATAAACTATATTGTGTAATAAAACCTTAAGTAGAATATTTGTCATGAATAGGAATAGGGATACTCGTACCAGAAAATCAAATTACTCTTTGAAACTACAAAACCCTTGCTAAAAAGGCGTAACTAATATTTCATTAGCAGTGAACAATGTCGTGACCGGGAATCACTGTTAAAATCAACTACAATGCAATTTCTTTGTTTAATAACAATCAGCTGTTTGAGGAATGTGTTGTGCTAGTACTAATGAAAACCAAATTTATTTGCACGGTGCAGCTGGACAGGGGTGAGCCGTGTTTGCCGGTGAAGGGTTCTCGGTTACATTTTTGTGGAGGTTTTTATTTTCAGCGCTATGATTTGGTTTCACATAGGTATAACTACTAGAAATAAGGCGTTATAGTGATAATAATTACAGATTTTAAGAGCCTCTTTGATATGGATCACCTGAATCACAGGTATTATAATACTAGCATACAGATGCCTCATCCCATACAAAGAAACCGTGCCGACGTAACTTGTGACTATACCGATTTTTTTTTGTAAATCGATCGCGTTCGGTTCCGTTCCACGGCGATAGATAGATCATCACCATCACCATCGATATCCGTGGAACGGAACCGAACGCGATCGATGTACAAAAAATAATCAGTAGAATCAGTACAGTACGTCGACACGGTTTCTTTGTATGGGATGAGACATCACTGCCTGAGTTGTCTGTCTCTGGCTTTATTTAGGCACCCATAGATTCGATATGAAATAATATAACTTTAATGTGTAATAATATCAATAAATGCCTTAAATGCTACATTGTCTCAATCTGTCGTGGTGATAAACGATTTTATCTGAAGACATCTTTATGATAAACCTTATTTTTGTTCATCAAAAATGTGTTTCAGGTGGTTTATACCTACTATTTTTGTACTAGTTTATTGAAAATCCCGTAACAATATGAATCCTTGTAAAGGCTTAAGCAAAAGGTTTAGCTGTTTCACCCACGCAACCCGAATAATAAAAATCATTAGACATAATAAATAGGTTTCTAGATAAGACGACGTGTCGCCACTCCGTACTGACCCTTGTTGCTTATTACGTAACAAGGAGTTTAAAGGCTATTGCTATCAGGCGACTAACTAGATTTTTTTTACTTTCTCAGATAATGTTGACCAAAAAATAAAAATATTTTCATACTTTTTTGCGACTCACTCTGTTATGTTTATGTTAACTCTTATATTTTTAACACTTTTTCTTATGATATATATTGATAGTAACTCCACATTGAGAGTCATAAAAAAAATTGAATTCATGACTTTTCATTTTTCCATTTTGCTTAATATTTGAATGAAATTTACTTTTTATTCATTTCCTGAAATTTCGGTGACTCTTTAATCAAACTGCTACCTGCAGGAAAGATTCATTCATACATTTTCTTCACAGGTACGATTTAAAAAAATATAATTAGCGGTGTTTACATTATATTAAGTTACTAATTATATTGGTACTTTCGACAACTTTCCTCAAATAAGGAATGGAAAAATAAAACACCACAGTGCTGTAAGTGAGCTCTCAGTTCGGTCGATTTCTTTAGAATCACAGAGAACTCGCTGTAAATCGCTTGGAAAGATAATAATAAATAATTCAGTACTAGTTTGAGCGTGACCTATTAGGTATACAAGATTTAGCATAATAACGGTTTAAAAATGGACCTTCGTATTCCAAGAAATTTTCCGGAAAAGTAACTGTCGTTAGCATAGCAATAGCCTTCCTTTACGTAATAAGTGATATTTTCTGGCAAACAGCCCAGGAGGGCGGGCTAATGGCAGCGAACACGCGACTCGCACTCACTGCTACAAAATGCAATTGGCCATCGACTGCCCAACTTGTTTTTTTCTTCTCTTAATTTTATTTTTTAATCCAAAGTCATGGCGGCAGCAGACCATGGTGAAAAAGTTGGCTGTTTTTTGGCCAGTTTTTTTTTTGCATAACAGTTGCCGGTTTTTAAAACTTATATTTATTTAACTTCTATGTAGAAAGACGGATGCATTTCCATCCAATATTTTTTAAATTCTTACTAAGTGTTTCATATATTAAGCATAAATACTTAAGGTACTCTTCTTAAATCAAATACGGTATTCGAGAGATACTTGTTACTAGTTTATCAAATAGCTATATCTGTCAAGAATAATTTGCATTAATAAAGTGATGTATGTTACTGTAAAAACCCAACTACGGTAATACCTAGGATTTACCGGTAAATCCAGAAAGATTTACCAGGTCTTCCTGGTAAAACTCTGAAATTATGTATGATAATTGCTTACTTCGAGCTTATCACTCGGAAAATCTTTGAATTTACCACAGAGACTGGTAAAAGTTATAAAATTAATGTCTGGGACACTGTGATACGAAATAATAATCTCAAACATATCTATGACAGATTATTATACGAAATGATGAGGACAATTAAGGACTGATACCTTTTTAAAAATTAAAAAAAAAAAAGGACTGATGAGGACTTTGGCGAAGGTATTACTTTTGCTACATGGTTCAAAAAGTACCTTCCCGATTTTAAAACATATCCTGTTATGTTTTTACATTATCTTAGTATTCTACTAAAAATAAATGATAGTGAAAATGCCAAATTTATTTATAAGATCAATTATTTCTTAGCTTATCAATGTGAATTGGTTAGCAAATGTACTATTGTTGCATTTTATCATTTATTTTGTTGTTGATGGGCTTGCGCTTAACCATTATTTAGGATTGTTAATTGCGAAAAACACAGCACCGATGGATCAATTCTTGGGGAGCTTTATATGTCAAATGTGGACGTCTTTCTGTTGAAAGAATGGTGATGTTGATAGTCTTTTCTGAAGCCGTACACAAATCCGACACATTTTAATAAGTTTTATGTACGTAGTTCTTGGACGATTGGCTAAACTCGACTCTCATGTTCAAGTCATAATTACGTATCATAGTGTCCGAGACATTAAAATCTTTCAACATTTACCAGTCTCTGAGATAAATCCTAAGATTTACCGAGTGATTGCTGGTAGAAACCCTATATCAGCAATTATCTTAGATCATTTCGGACTTTTACCAGACTGACTTGGTAAATCTTAGGTTGACTTGGTAAATCCTAGTTTTTACCGTACCTCGGGTTTTCAAAAAAAACCAATGCAATAAACTGAATCATTAAAGGTGTCTTTCTTGTTCTCCCAACAATTTTACAGTTATCTAACACCTTTAAACGAGCAATTCTTGTATACATGTGTATCTATATATAATCTGAATCTCGAAAACGGCTACAACGATTTTCATGAAATTTAGTATGCAGGAAGTTTCAGGTGCGATAAATCGATCTAGCTTAGTTTCATTTTTAGAAAACGTCGTTTTCTCTAATTTCACCCGAGCAGAGCTCGGTCTCCCAGGTACTATATATTATTGTGAGATTACCATTTTACCAAATCCTTTAAAAGATGATTTACTCGTACTAAACTTACCCGTGTTCCCATGTAAGTCTTCCGAAGGACCGGGTCCTTACACTGGAGAAGTTACCCGTGATTGAGAAACAAGGGTCACTCTAATTAAATATAAGATAAACCAGTTGCTAAGCTGAAATAATAATACTTGATTTAATAATTGACATAATATTTGATTTAATCTTAATCTTGCATCGATCTAGCATCGAATAATAAAGAGGTAAAAGTGTATGTTTGTTAATCGAAAAAAAAATTGAGTAGGTGGCAAGTCGATCCATATTTTTTTTGTGGTAATATCTGGAAGTACTGATTCGATTTTCAAAATGTATCGTTAACTGATAGATTTTGAAAATCGAATCAGTTACACTATAGCTGAGTGTCATAGACTACCTACTTTTTTAGCTCGGATGAATGTACGGATTCTGCGGGATAGGCCCCGAGAGCGAAACCGCTTTACAATAATAGCTTTTGGCTATAAACATAGGTAATGTAAAGAAATAAATAATAATAATAAATCAATCAATTGATTGATTGATACTTTACTAGTAACATTATAATTTTCAAATGTTTTATCATTTTTAGAATAGCTTCGATCCAAGCCATTCATTTATAGTTAATTTAGATTTTTTGCTTAAATATCAATCAGTGCGGTAATAAATTCCAATACCTATTAAATATAATTTAAATCTAACCTTATAACCTGTATTAATATTATTTTATAAGACACCAAGATTGCAAATACGATACTAGTTAATTAATCAATCGGTAAAAAATGTTTGTGAGTTATTTTTGTTCAAAGATCATCTAAGCTAATGTAATTAAGTTTACATCATTTTTAATGAAATTATAGAAATAAGAAAGAAGAAAAAACATTGTATGAAGAGGTGCGTATTCTTATCCAATGAAGAATAAGAATGGTGATGAAGTATCGTAGTAAGTGACGATTGTTCGCAAAATGTGCTGATACTATCAAAGTGCTTGTAGCGATACAAACCTTACATACTTAAAAATTATTTCCATCATGGAAACTATTCATTGAACGCGGAGACACAAAACATTATTAATAACACATTTAAATTCCTGTCCCACCTACCACATTACAATTTCTTTCACAAACACTCACCTGAAAACAATGCCCGAAACTGCTAAACAATAAAACACAGCACAAACTGCAACAGCCATTGTTAGCAGCAAAATTCTAAATTAAATCAACATAGGTACTAGTTAGAATGAATTTGGGAGCATGCCTTTGAAATAGAGGTACAAAATTCAGTTATAATTTGTGTATTGCGCCGCCATTGCTGCAAGTAGGACAAACAGGGAGGCCAAACAAACGTGCATTGTGTGCTTGAAGAGTGGCTGATGTAACAGGCATGCCACTCGGGAACTCTGCTTCATCTAAAACATATTTTGGCTTGTGTGATAACTTTGTGTGGAGCTGTTGTCTTTGTGGCGTTTGAAATCAGTGGTAGTGCATAATTTTGAGAAGGCGAACAATTGTTTCAACTGTAACGCAATTACTTTTCTTACACGAGTTTCTATAAAATTAGGGTATTTCAGCAACACCATTTTTTCTACGAAACGTGACTTTGATCCTTACGTGTTTTAATTAATTACATATTCTTGAATACCACTGGATTGGCTGCTAAATACTGAGTATTTGTCTGTGGAATCCATGATACATAGTAAATGATTTAAATTTAAAAGTCATTAAATTGAAACGGTGTCGCAAACAAAAGATAAGTTATCACAACAACATATTAAGTTAGATACGTTTTGAACAATAAATAAAGGTTGTCTTTTGTCTAGAATTGACGGATGGACGGAGCGCAACAGTGAATTGACGTTGTTACTTAAAAAACTCGCAATGTTTAGTAGTGTAAGGTACAAAAAGTTAGGTACCTAAAACTAAAAGAGTTTTTATAAATACTAGATATATCACATCTTAGTTGGACTTGAAATGTACAAACCATAATTATAAATTACACATCTTACAATATAATAAATAAGTATAAGGTTAGTCGAGAAATATAATTAAATCGCCATAAAAATTAAACATAAAAATCTAACCCATTTACGAGTGAATTAAAAAACTAATTCGATCGTTTGAAACCGTCGAAATTAACGTATTATTACGTTTATTCGGAACAGATTCTGATATGGTGTTTTGATCACCGCGTGATCTTTTATTTTTGGAACCAAAAATTTTGACGTTTACGACGGCTATCAATCATTGGCTGGCGCCGAATCATCGTTATAAAGCCACATAGGCGGTTAGGTTATTGACTTAAACACTGGGTTTTTGGCACCGCAATTTATTCTAGCTTCGTCCGGCAATTATGTGATAATCTAGTTATCACACGTCGTCAATCAGATTCGCTCTAATTGCTGTTGAGCTTGATTAAAGGATGGAGTTGCGATAAGACCATTAGATGGTTTTAAGATTTTGTTTTAAGCAATGAAACTATTTGATTGTGTTTTGTGTCTTTGGGTTTAGTCTTTTAAATTCTGAATTTATTTGGTTCAGGAAAGACTGCTGAAAGAACATACAGACAGCACAAGCAGCCTTCTTAGTTTCGACTTGAACGCGGGAAAGCACGTATAATTTAACAGAACAAAAAAAAACAAAGAAAATAAAAGAATCCAATACAGAACCTTTCATACAATAAGAAATTGAAGCGAATTTACTGATCCTACATAAGATAGATCAATAGCTTCGTTCAAAACTTAAAACAAAAAATAGGTGAAAAGTGTTGGAATTAGTGATTAGACAGATTGAATGGTACAGCGTCCACGGCCAAACGTTTACGGGCATAATAATCATTAAAATGTATTTCCATTTTATTCGGGCCCGAACTCGAACCCCTGAGATTATGATCTCTATCCTTTTATTAGGGTTCCGCGGGTGGATCGGTTTTTGAACTTAGTGTTAGAACCTTAATGTGAATAGAGCTACTAGTCAGATTTGGTAATTATTGATTTCCGATGGCGTTGGCAATATAAAAAACCAATGAAAATAAAAACAATGAATTGTGAATAATTATACGCATGAAGCGGCAATCTAGCGTTTTCACTGCTGTACCCAATAAATTACCCAACGTTGAAGAAAAATGTCATTTTTGATGGCTGCATGAGCAAATTGACAAAGAAAAACACAACCGCGGTAGATTTTTCGAGACAAACAATATCACCTCCTCCTTGCCATTAGTTTAGAAAAGCCGAGGAAACTCATCTTTTTATTGTTTGCAAAGTCAAGTTATTTGGGGAAATCTTGATACTATGCGGATAAATATCTTGAAGGAAGATGAAGCCATCTTTATAAAAATGGGTTTGGCGCTTCAGAAGAAATCACGCCTTTTCCTCTGTCAATTAACTGCAAAAACTTACAAGTGCCAAACATAAACTTGAAGTTATTAAGGAACATAATTCCAATTTATCTGATCCGATTTTCTTGTGCAAGTTCATATAACTGAATAAGTAATTGAAAGGCGATGGTTGTAGATGATAGACTTTGCAGCATGTTACTTATTACAGTAATTATGTATTAATTTCTTGATTGGCGCCTGCAGATAATAAATATTCCATTGTTTACGACTTCTTTTTCAAGTTCTATCAGGTTTCGGATAGAGCATATACGATTTTTGGTTTACCGAAGGAATTCAATTGCTTATAAATATTGACATTAAGTACAGTCATTCGTTCATTCATTTCAAAACGTAGAAAAATAGCGTATGACACTCAAAGATAGGGAAGTTTACCGTCAATGAAATATTGTAATTATACTTCATAAAAGATAGCTTGATCTCTGTGACAGCTGTCAGTATCAATAAATTAACAATAGCTCTTGACAGGCTAACAATAACTTCAACTTCAACTCTTATTAAATGGCATTTGTGGAAGGGACACCACAATTTTGCCAATAACACGTGCGAACTGTTAATAGACCATCAAACGCTGGAGAGTATTTAGCGAGATTTAACAGTAAAATAAAAATATTTATCAAAATAAAAGTTTAGCATTTCTTCGCAGACGTAATCCGACCGGCTAACAATAACGTAACAATAATGTATACGTCAGTTTGACACATGTCGCAGAGATCAAGCTATCTTTTATGAAGTATAGATCAGTACTTCTAAATGACCCTTTCAAGAAACAAAATTTTACCTGTTCATCGTATTTAAGATTATGGACACACACGTTTAGAACGATGAAGTCAAAATAACTCCAATAAAACATACGGAGCCCTTTCAAAATTCAAACTAAACAAGCTTGATTGTCTTTTTTTATAATAAAAATCATACTTGAATGCGAGGGAATGGAAAATAAACCAAGTAAATGTTTTGTAACGTGTAATTTTGGTAAATAGCTATTTGATACGTATCAAATCAGTTTGGGAACAAAACATGGTAATGTGTCTGGAAATTATTATGTATTAAATGTGTTCTTTTCTGTGTTTCGTTATATTTAGTTGTAGCATTTGATTATGCTAATTCTGGCAAAATGGACATGGACAAACCATAATTATATGTTTTATATAAATTAATATTTTTAATTTATGATTATAGCAACTATTTTATTTATTAGTTAGGCTTCTTACTAACTATTATTTGTATATTATTTTATCCTCACCCTGGAATGCCTTGCAGCATTTTCACCAATGAAATGAAATTTTCATGAAAGTGGAGTTAACTAAATTTTTTGACAGAAAAATGTTAAACCTGAATTCCTAAAAACAGCCAAGGTATTCGTGATAGAGATGGAAGGCTTCGATAGCCGGAGATTTTCCGTTACCTCCGTTTTGTTTTCCAATACAACCTTTTATTCCTAAATTCGTTTTATTGACTTATAATTACACTATTGTATTTATTGACCGAGTTTTTCATAGAGGTTTTTTAACTGAAACTGAAATTGTTCACAGTTTTTTTACCTGAATTCTTGTACATTTCCAAGACATACGCGATATAGATAGAACTAACGACAGAATACTATAGATAGAGATTATGAGAGATTTTCCATTAGCTCCGTTCCGTTTTCCGATACAACATATTATTCACAAAGTTCCCGAACACGCACACGACACTAATTGCTTGCAGTACGAATGTAAAAAGTGCACACACGGGAAGGTAAGGTGGCGTGCCGAGCCGTGGGGGCAGGCCACTCCCACGGCAACGCCTGCTCATTTTAAATTGTAATTACAATTTATTATTGTCTCTGTGCCGCCTTCATAGCCCGACGCCATTTTATCGATTACGGTTATGTTTGAATGTTTCGAATTTCGAATCGAGAAGAGATTTAGTGATGTGTGTGAGGTTTTGATTGTTGTTGTCGATTAAGTTTTTAGTTTTCTTTATACATCACAGTCAAGAAAACAGTGGCGTGATTAAAGAATTTCCAATATTATTCAAATTATTTCATCACCACTGCTCTCAATAACGGCGAAGGAAAACATCATGAGGAAACCGGCATATCTTAGAACCAAAAATTCGAAGACATGTGTCATCCACTAATCCACACTGGGCCCGCGTGGTGGAATACTGCCCATCCCCTCTCAAAGAGAGAAGGCCTGTGTCCCAGCAGTGGGTACATTAATAGGCTGATGATTAAGAACCTCTAGATAAAATGACATTCATTCAGCGATGTTGATTGTTAAAATCCCAAACATTTATTAAATTTTACCAATCAATTTGAGACTCTTAAATAGAATATCACTTGTCTATAGCCAGGCCTCTAGATAAAAGTGAAATTTGTAGAAATGCTAAAATTTTAGGGATTGATCACGTGAAATTTCTATATCGCTTGGTAAACGCATACATTTCTGACATTTTATCAATCACTTTCGCGACGTTTTCGTTTATGGAATGTCACTTGGTCTTATACCGACTTTTAAGGTTTCCATTACTTACAGGAAATATATGTAAAAACAAATGTACTCGTAGTATCGTTATAGTTTAATTCAAATAGATACGATTTTCACTAGTATGATCGGGAGCCACACTTCACAAGTTGTAGTTCAGCAACCACAAGAACTAGCTCTTAGTAGAAGTTAAGCACTGTCACTCCATGCTATCTCGACTCCTCACCGATTACTTGTGACGTCTGCGAGTTAAACAATCGAGCATCAAACAGCCGGACCCTCGCCGTCTCTAATAGAGACAAACTCCTTGTGCCAGACAATTATGCCGTTAGGTAAGGGGTACACAGAGAGCTTGTTAAAATAAGGGTAGAAGAAGCAAAACTAAATGTACCAGTTCGCAGAATACTTTAATAAAACTGTTAAGAAAACACGTGTTTTTTTTGTAAGTCACACATATATACAGAGATGGACTAAATGTTTTAGGCATTTCCTACCAGTCCACCAGAAGTGGTGCACAGACAAGTTGTGACGCGTGATTTGAAAAATAATAATGTTCCATCCAAGGTGGGTGACTAACGCGACTCTTGCCATTTTTAGAATGGCAAGAGTCGCGTTAGTGGCAGTTTTATATGGGACAAGATCACAACACTATTTTCAACAACTGCAACTACTGAAAGCCAGAATCAACAGTAGCGACCATCAGAAAAAGAGAATGAAGCTCGACGCGTGCCAGGGAAACGATTTAAATGGCTTTGATCTCGCCACGTAATTAAAAAAAGAAAAGAAATAAAAAGAAAGAGCAAGAATAGAAGTTAAGTGGCAGATACAACAGCAAATTGAAATCTCTTATCCACTTCTCCATTTCGCCGCCTTCCTCACAGCTTAAACGTAATCTTTAGCTATAGCCCGGTGTGTCCCATAACTAAATCCAATTGGATTTATAAACGGCAAGAGGTCTCCGGCTTAAAAGCGAAGTAAGTTCACCTAGGTGCCTTTCTTAATGCGAATTTGTGAGAGTTGAAGACGTGATGGTCGCTCCTGTCAACCTTAGTTAATACTTTCATCAGGTTTAATTTCTTAGTACATCTTATCTTATATTTAGCTACAGTTTCGTGTCTCATCTGAGTTAGATTGGTTTTGGTTTGCTTGGAAAACTGTTGCGTTTGGCGTATGACGGAAAAAGACATTCATTTATTTAAATATTTTTAAATAAACACATTCACGTATCAAATAATTATAAATGATATTTTAAAACTAGATGAGGTCATATTTTCTATCTTAGAAGACACAGTCTCTTTTAAAAGCCAGCCGTTATCTTGGTCCGCCATGTGAGTATCATGCAGATTAGTGTCCGATATGGATGGAAGCAGGATATGATTTGTATCATCGATTTTAGGATCCCGCAGTTAGAGAATATGTCTGTATAAATGTTTTGAATTGAGAAGAGCTTGTAGTGATGTGTGTACGTACAGATTTTTTTTTTTGTTTTTTTTTGTTGTTGTCAATTTTCTTTAGAAATCACACTCAAAGAAACACAAATTGGATTGAAGGCCTTTTATAGCCAATGTGACATGAGCTTCTAGACAAACTAACATTATATCTGATAGTAGCAGATCATCGATTTTAGTAATAGCAAAGTCACAACAAATCCGCCTTTACAACTATAATGTCGTAGTCTTGTTTCCTAACCCTTCAACTGACAGCCAATTTAAATATTCAGTGCCAATTTACTAACAGAAATAACCAGACTTGTAATCAGATTTTTCGACCTCTTAGTGGTACAAAAATAAGTCTTTGAAAGCGAAATAAGTATTTCAAATTCAGATGTAATGCAAATTGCTCCAACGGCCCCTTGGCAAGGAAGGGTTAAGATGTTTTCATAACGGAGTGTCGCCCTCGCAGTTGTTCAATCGCCTTTCCGCTGCCCTTATAATTGAAATGAATAAAGATTACAAGTGTTACCAGCTCTCTGACATTTAGCAACCAATTTTCATGTTATTTTTCATGTAGAGTTAGCTACGTAATGTAAAATGGTAATAGGAACCTTTACTTTGAATGCTATCTTGATGCATATTTGAAATATAATTGTGACAAAAATGGTCGCATTACATGAGATCTATAGATCTACTATCGGTAACTTGTATGTTCTATGTTAAGGAGTTCGTTCTGCACTTAGAACATCAGATGGACCATTGTGGTCGGCCATGTAGGCCGTGTGATGGTTATCCCAACTAACCCACCTCCCTCCAGAAGTTAATCAAAGCGTTTGTGTTCTAATCTGGATGGCCTGAGCATTCAAAGAGTACGTGAGCAATGGTTTCCTCAGCCTCCATGCACGCCCTGCACAGAGGGCTGTCCGTTATGCCTATTGTGTGGAAGTGTTTGTTTAGCGAGCAGTGTCCCGTGATGGTCTCCGTCACCAGGCCAAGCATAATAAACGCCTGATTAGCCAAGGATGGCAAATCTTCTTTGGACTGCCTGCAGCCCGGTGTCGAGGTCCACCAGTTCTCCGCCAGTATCTGGGTGATTTCCTGTAGCCACCTGCGTAATTGGTTAAAGGGGATGGGTACGACAGGCTCCGGTCCACAGACCGCCGTGCTGGATCCTCGTCTAGCAAGCTCGTCAGCCGCGTCGTTTCCCAGCGATCCACTGTATCCCTTTCTATCGGTAACTTTACTTCTGGATAATCACACATTGTCCGTTACTGCAACTAAAAATGCAATTAGAAAATGGCATTCGCTATTAATTATATTTATAAATGTACAAGAATACAACATAAGTAACCATTTCTCATTATTTAAATTGCATTTAAAACATCTTCACCTGGACAGGTGAGGACTCAGATGTTGGCCTCAATTATTGGCATTTACTAAACGCTTTGTTTTCGAGTTGCGGTTAAAGTCGGCACTACATTATTATAATTTCCATTGTGTTGACAAAACTAAAGCTGAACACTGAATTAGTAGTCTAATGGACCCTTGCCGATATGCATTATTCTTCTTCACCATATCAATGATTCCAAATTAAAAGAATATTCTTCAGATCGGCAGCGTTATAGTTAGCCTCGCAAAGGTATTCGCAAGTACAGGAAATATTGCACAGGGAAGCACGACAGGAATTTAAACATTGTTTAAGGTGTAACACCACAATGTGGCCTATTGGGGTAATCTTATCTGAGTAAGTTGTGTTTGCAATGACCCTCTTGTTTCTGTAGTCAACTTCGAGATTACCAGGTTGGTCATAGCATTATAGTCAGTTGATGAGATATGTTACCCACAGATTTTTCTTACTTCGCTAGAGCCAACATGCCAACATGTTTGCCAACATGTTCCAACTCTTCAATATACTCCTTGCAGGAATTCATTACTTTGCTGCCTATAAATAGTTTGTAGGTATTTAAGTACTGCCAAATAGTGTCCATCCAACAGTACATCTAGCGAGTAAATAAAGAGCGAAAACCACATAAATTCACCGTGAAGACCCATTTCAAACCGTAAACAAAACCTCACACTCTTCACAAGAGGTACGTTACTCAATATTTTGATAACCTGAACTTTACACGCTTTAATTAAAAGCATACAGAACATGCGCAATAATATAAAGCCGTATTCACACCCTTGCGTCGCGAACAAGACAATAAACAGGCCGTACATCACGCAACAACATAGCTCAAAGTTATTTAATTATCGTAAGGAAAAACTAATCCGTGGCGCTTCAGAGAGCGAAAATTGCTCTCCGAGTCCGCTATGGCAGGTGCGTGTGTCGCTGCGTTACAATACAGGGTGGTGCGGATTTTAAATTATATTTTTGTGAGGCTGAAGTGTTTGTCTTTCGTAGTTCTTTATTGTACACCAAAACAACATATTTACAGAAAGTGAAAACAAAATGAAGATAACATCTTATACTCATGTTTAGAATCGAATAGAATTAATTTATTTCAGGTATGAAACCAATAAAAATAAGAAATGGTACAGGTTATACAATTTAATGTTCTTCTTCTTTTCGATTCGACGGCACATTTAATTAGATTGTCTGGGCCCAGTAGGCGGCCACGCTTATTGCAGTGTCAGAATCACTGTACAGGTCTTCCAGGGTTCAAGTGAATGGACAGCCAGGACACTCCAGCAAGTGGGACATAGCCTGTACAGGGGCACCACACTCGCACCGAGTGTGGTGCCGCTTTTCATTTAATATTAAAAAAAAAGGTTAATCACTAAATAAGGTCTGTAATTGAATGACTACGAAATGATAATATGAGAACATTGGATATGTATATCGGCACAGGGTGGCCTATATCAGCAGTGGTCGTTGTATTGGTGGGTCAGCAGCATCATCAGTTTTGAGTACTGTGTTTGTTAGAATTGTGTAAGAACTCAATAATTTAGAAATTACAAGTTTCAGGAATTAAATCTATATTGAAATAGAATATGTCTATCTAAATTCTGCTTCTGTCCTGGTAGCTTGACTCTGTTTTTTACAATTTATTGGCAAAATTAATAGAACACCAAAAGGTGTCAGGGACAGATTTAGGTTAGGGATGGCGTAGGACCCAATATTGTGGCGTAGCTTGGGAGAGTCCTATGTTGACTCTGATAGTCTGAGATAATAGATTGATTGATTGAATCTGTCTTTTAATTCAATGTATAAACCCTTACATCACGATCATTTTATATATTCTAAACAAGTAAAATAAATATAATTCTCACACACTCAAAACAGCCTCCCCCTGTACCAGCTGGCCATACTTCAATAGAGACTAGAAGCGGCAAGGAGCTGTCTGGTGCGACAATATTTATGCGCGTGATATTAACTGTGCTCCAGTATTAACTGGAAAACGTTTCTGAAGTTACGACGTATACATTGTCTAATTATTTTATTATATATTGTTTGGTGTTAGCGTGATGCGTGAACTTTGTGCTTTTTAAGCATAAGGGATGATAAAACAATTTTGCGTCTTGATTCTTGATGCAGTTAGCTTTCCATGTTTCTCTTCGATTAATTTCCTACCGATATGACTAAGACAATCCATACTAATATTAAAAATGCAAAAGTAACTCTTTCTGCTTGTCTGTCTGTTACCTTTCACGCTTAAACCGCTGAACCAATTTAGATTAAATTTGGTGTGGAGATAGGTTGAGACCTTGGAAACACAGGATTAAGGAATTAAAAGGACATCATCGTAGAGGGGGAGTGGAAGTTTGTATGCTTAACTTATAATTTATCGAGTAAGGCAGCCCACACACCTACAAAATTATTGCGCGATATAAAAAATAGGTTAGTCGATGTACTAATGCTACGCAGACGAAGTCGCGGGCAACAGCTAGTTCTAAATAAAATAAGTATATTCAAAATCACAATTCTTTTAAGTCAGATTTATTCAGTTATAAAACTATAGAACTTTAAGTACTTTCTTTTACATTTTTCGTAGCAAACTCGTAGCGCTTCGTAGCACGGACCATACGAGCTAGATTTAACTTTTTTCGTTGATTCATCATTGATATTTATGGATAGTTCCTTGTTTCATTTTGATGTATGTTAAGGCCACACTGGCCACACAAGTATCAAATAACTATAAATTGTACCTGTATATGCCTTACCTGCGACCATCAGTCTAATTTCTAATAAATAAATACAACTGACCCTGTTTATAAAATTACATTTTATGATAATGTAATAATAGTTAATAGAAATAATAATATAGGTGCCACCTACAAGCGTTATTATATCATGTTTATGTATGTAAGTAATCATAAATTACATACAAAATACATTTAAAACGGGCACAATGTATTGCTTCGCAAAGGTGATGAAAAAAAATAGTTTGTAGTCATTTGCAGGTATATACTCGTATGTCATTGGTAGGTAATAAAAAACTTCTTTTTAAGGGAAAATGTTTTAAACTTTCCACTTATGAAGTACCGAAGAGTTGTGAACGGTAGCAGTCGATTATGGAGAAGGTAGTGAGCATACAGAGTGTTCATAGGCATGTTTAATTTTCTCCATCAATTTTCACTTACTGAGTTTATTAATTTTATAGGAAGAAGAAATCTTACCATTTGAATAATCGTCTTTTAAAACATCGTTAAGGGGATGACATTTGATTGACATTGTACTTGATATTTTTTGTGACAGATTGAATTGACGAGAAATAAATCGAATATTTTTTTCACTCTATATCTGTTTTATTAAATTTATAGAATATCTTTTAAATCTGGTCCAATATTGGATTAGGAAATAGGCGAGAGCCAAACCTCCAATTGCGACTGAACAGATGCACTCACAGTTCAAATTCAAATTCACATACAAGATACGCTTTAGGCAGTGATCGCATCCGCGGCCGTCCTATTTGCATCCTATTTGACGCTGCCAACTGCCACTTAAGTTTCACAAGTCTACGGTGGGCTATGAGAGTAACTTTGGTCTTCCTGCGGATATCCTCATTTCTGACGCAATCACGCAAGGAGACTCTGAGCATAGCCTTCTCCATTCCCCTTTGAGTAACTTTAAGCCTTCTGTTGAGGCCCATTGTGAGTCATTATAATGTGTATTTGATAAGTTCCTGTTGACCGGCATTAATTAAACTATTAAATAGAGAGGTCCGTAGCTACTCTGGAAACCGGTTTGGCTAGGAGCCGGTCTAAGTCCTAGGCACCCAAAAATGATGAAGCTAAGCAGTAAGCAATCATGAGAAATGATATATGTCAAGCAACTGACCAATAATAATGTGTGTGCCTGCCTGCCTACCTGGCAAGGTAGCCTTAAGGCGATTCACACTCTCCCCCCCATACGCTGCTGGGTGCGTAGCGCCGAAGTCATGACACTGCGCATGAATGCGTTTTCTGTGTGTTACACCACTTGTGTATTCAATGCAAAGAGAGATACTTTCTAGCAACGTCAGAACACGGAATCCCGCGCTACGCTGCGTAATGCGGTGCAGTGTGCGAATCGCCTTAGTCTGATATCTGACGTGTTTGTGCAGATGTCATTTCCACCTTTCGATCAGCTCTCAAACTCTCTTTCCACGCGGTTGTACGCACGCTTACTCCATGTGACAATTTATCTATACTTATCATACTAATACTAATACTTTAATATTATAAATGTGAATGTAAGTTTGTTTGTTATGCTTTCACGCAAAAACTACTGAACCGATCATCATGAAACTTTGTACATATATTCTTGGAGGTATTAGAAGTAACATAGGATACTTTTTATTAAAAATAAGTGTTTTTTTTAATGGCTTCACTGCGAGCGAAGCCGCGGGTAAAAGCTAGTAATATTATAAAGCTGAAGAGTTTGTTTGTTTGTTTGTTTGAAAGCGCTAATCTCAGGAACTACTGGTTGGAATTGAAAATTCTTTTTGTGTTGGATAGTACATTTATCGAGGAAGGTTATAGACTATATAACATCACGCTACGACCAAAAGGAGCGAAGCATTTTTGAGTAGCTGCCGTTGCGTGCGCTGCGTAAGCGGTTAAAGTTACACAACAATCATGTATGTAGTGTAGGTGAGGTATGGTAGATAGGGTAGATGGGTAGGTACGAAGCCAGTGGACGGGAGCGAAGCCGCGTGGGACAGCTTGTGTATGATAAAATTTATCTGAACACTATTACCCTACATCCATTTAATGTTATCCAATTTGCTTAGTTTAATCGTGTCAGTGTCACACATGTTTATCACTATTATTATGAAGTCTATTTACATTAATTACATTTACAATATGTAGTACTTCATAAATCATGTCACATAAACAACTTTCGCTGGAATGATGAAAAACATTAGTTGGTCGGTTCTGTTCAATATAATATAGAAAGAAAAAGCTTCTATTTAATTTCCTGAAAGCTTTAAAAATTGGTTAGGTTTGCTAAACCAAATATTCTGTTACTGAGTATAAATTTAACAACAAATGCGCGAGCTGGCTGACCAAAACCAGATGTATCCTCCGACTGTACAGCATGATTTTCTTCTTGTTTAGATCTTTTTAGTTCGCTTTTTAAGCAGTCTGGTTTTTTGTTATATTTAAATACGCACGTAAAATGAGATGAGATGAGATGAGATGGTAAAAGAGCATTACTTGTCACTTTAATTTTTATTCTTCTCCTTTCTCTGTTATATATTTGGTATGTATTAGTATATTATATAATATTGTATGTATGTATTGTAGGTTATGATGTCTAAGTTATTTTATTTAAGTATGTAATTTTGTACACTGACAGCCCTAAATTCTTCTCCTATCGTACAGTCCATCCAAAGGTTGTCTGTAAGAGATTGCCCTGTGCGATAAGACCGCCCATTGTACACTTGTTTGGTGAATGTTTGTCCTGTATATATTTTTGTGGTGTACAATAAAGTATATAATAAATAAATAATAAATACTTTTTTTATTTAAAACATTTTAGATATTTTTTTTTAGAATTCGGTACATTTAAACATATAAGTGTTTCATATTTTTGTAATCACCTCTTTAAACCCTTTATTTTGATACCACACACGTTGGGTTTGGAAGAAAAAAATATATTTGGGCCCCCCCAATATGGCGCCCAAAATCCGCCATTTTTCTATTTTCCAATTTTAATGTAGTCGCAGGGTTAAGACGAATCGATTGAGGTAAGAATCATCAAATCGGCACACCCGTTTGGTCTCTAGACCGCCACATAGGAACAAACATACATATAAAGACTGATAAACACATTACCCCCCTTCGGCGGTCGGGTAAGAAGCTTTTATTTTATTTCCTGAAAGCTTTAAAAATTGGTTAGGTTTACTAAACCAAATATTCTGTTAGCTTTAACAAAAATGTAAATCAACCTCTCTTTGCTAATTTGTTCCTCGTTGGTCTAGTGTTCGCAGGCGCTACTGCTGCTGTCTTGGATTCGATTCCCGGGTTTTTCCATCTAGCATTTCTCAATGGCAACCCGGGGCCTGGATTTGTGCCTGGTTAATCGTCCACTATTACATGGGAATTAAACATAACTGGCACCTCTGCCCAACTCTTCTTGGCATACAGGCGTGATTTTATGTGTTATGTGTGCATAAAATCAAGGTCTGGGAGTGTTGAATAGTTTAGACTCCTTTTCCAAAAAAGCTGGGTGTGCTGTACACCTAATTGTAATTGTATTTAAGCTAAATCGTTTAACAAGAAATAACTTTACTTGGTATTAAATACACAATACAAGGAACCCATACCTTCATGAAATTGCACACCTAACAAAGAAATGTTGAAATACGTATGAATCCTATTACTAAAAAATTCCACAATCATTTCCCATTTCCCCTTCAAAACGCACATTGCCAAGTGAAACCAACCATCGAAGTTGATTTCGAAAATATTTTCCCAAATAACTGGAAGGGGCCAGCGATTGCGATGATGTCCGAAATCGAAGTCGGAAGGGGATCTGGTTCGCCACCCCGCAGTCCCGGGGGCAAATATAAAAATCATTCATATGGACAAAATAAAATTGCATCCCAAATAACCCGGTGTTCATCGGCCGAAAATCTATTAGCAATAAATATGAACTTTTCCGATTTCACAGGATTTAAAATGGCGATGGGCGACTGAACTTTAATATGAAATCTTCTTATGACTTTTCATGTTTACGACGACGTTGTTCAATTGCTTTTGTTCTGTTGGTTAATTATGTCGTATTTTACGTTGAGTTAGTGTAAAACCTCGCTTGGTGTACAAATCATAAGATTATAGAGTCAAAATATGGCTGGTATTTGGAACCAATTAACTTTTTATTATCAGTATCTGTTAAGTTTGGTATTAGATGTCGGTGTTATTAGTAATAAATGCTGCAAACTCTAGCTTCATTTTTCATTTTAAATTCAGTTGATAGGAAATCAACTGAACTTAGAGAAAATACTAATAAACTAACCTGTACATATTTTTTTGTTTAAGATGGTAGGTAGATTTAGTAATTTCATTCTAAATGTATAAAATTTTGAATATAGGCACCTTTTTTGTACATTATGTATACTAAGGCTTATTAGATTAAATATGGGTAGTAAGTAGGGTTGTATGAATCAAAACACAGACTGATAATTTTCCCTTTTAATCTTGATATTTTCATCTACGATACAAGGCACACACACAATTTTAAGTAAATTAATCATAATAATTATAATAAAAATAATAAATAGTTACACTTGCTTTCAGAACTGCATACTATTACCGAAATACAAAATAGGTACATTGAGAAGCCTCAACATCTAATTGACAAAAGAAAAAACTATTTCCACGACAGTACTGTTCCCGGTCTAGAGTGGGCGTTCGCTACCATCGCTTCCACATCAGTATTGTCATTCTATTGTAATGAAATGAAAATAACTGATACAAAAGTACCACATTCACGCCCTTTACACAATCACACATGTCAGCTAAACATTTATAGTAACAACTAAGTTTTATTCATTACGACGTATCATCCTTTACAGACAATATGTAATTACTTGTATTAAGCGATCGTTTGCATCGGCGCTTGACTATTCACCAATATCCTCGAATACATCTTTCCACAATCCCGTGATGCGAATGGAATATTTCAACAACCGGAGCAGTTCCACAAAATAACAGTAGGTGTCTCAACTAGTAACAGTTGCCCAATAGCCAAGCGCCAATAGTACGCCCGATACAATCTCTAAAACCTTAATTTAAGCTATTAAGACGTCCAAAGTCTTGTAAACTAAGCATCAATATAAATAACACTATCAATTTATACTTTATGTATAATGTTAAACTACTGAACTTATAGTTAGGTTAACTAACCATATACATCGACTCTGCGTAATGGATATGAGATATAGCGATTATAATTATTTATACATCTTCTAGTTTATGAAGTTTTAAAGAAAACACTTAGGTTATATTGTACGCAAAAAACTGTCTCTTCTGTTTTCAGTCAATAATATTGAATTGTAAAAATGTATCCTTTTAAAACCACTAACTTAACGTATCTATCGTACATTTTTATGATTTATGAAATACACTAGTATCAGTTAAATCTAATCATTGCACTAAAATTGAATAAATTACACGAGAGTGAAGATCACAATTATTTACTATTGAAAGTAAAACATCATGGGTGAAAGTAACTTGTACCTACTATTAAAAGTTTTGCTGAAGATATCGTAAGGCTCTTTTAAACAAACATCTTAGGAACTTAAACACCTAACGTTTACAGAAATTGCGAGACTAGTGACAAACATTTTAGAAAAACTCTCGAAAAGCAGTCTTAGATCAATTCCAACAATTGTCTCGATCGACCACTAAACATTTGAATGTGACAAAGCTTATGATATGTATGTAGGTACAGATTGATTCGAAAATAATACATCCAGATTTACAAAGGCAAATAACAATGGATACTTAATATATAAATATGGCATTTAACGATAAGTTAAAGGTACTCTTCATAAAAGATTAAAATATTGACGAATAAATTACTCGGATCGTCGATAAAACCGTACTGACTTACTCTAATAATAATTATAAAGGGATATTTACAAATTTTTCTATGGAAGAAGAGTTCATGAGACTTCGTATTAACACCACGAAATCTACATCTTACTTCGAATTCAATAACAATATTTACAGATTAATCTCAATAACGAGAAGTAGTTTCCACTTCATTGAAATCGTTTATGTCAAAAACTTGAGTTGAATAAACAATCAGATAAACAGTTTGATGGGTTCTAAGATATTTTTGGAAGTATTTTTCTTTGAGTTTCTGTTGAGAGTTGTGTTATCGACCGGAACGTTGAGACCACTGATAAGTCCGTTCACCAATCTCGAATCTTTGGATTTATTTTTCCCTAAACTCGGGTTTGACGCTGATCATTGGTTTTCTCGATTCGTCGATTTCTTTGTCGTATTCTTGTTGGTCGGGGTAGTCGCTGGCCCCGGAGTGCGACAGCTAAGTGGCCGAACTGAACAATACTGAGTTCTTGTAGTAACCGGCGCGGTCGGACAGGGGGCTCTTCACGTCGCGTTCCATAGCCTGCTGGCGGGATTTGCGCTCCATCTCTAACTCTTGCGCCAGAGTTTCTGTTGGGAAAGAGAAAAGAAAGTTCAATAAAATTTGAAACAACAAAACATAACGTACAGATCAGGATTAAAACGTGAAAAGATCTACAGTTGCAGTAAAAGTAGAGATGATAAAAACAGAAGACACAACTAAGTAAAAGGGAATAAACATGAGAACAATTTTGCACGAGAACACACATACAACATGTATGTAGTTTCACGTTTGTCGCTCCGTAAAATGTCATTAGTGTTTCGGGGAAAGCCGACTCACATCAAACGGACTTCACATCCGTATGGCACATTCTAATTTAATATTCGATATTGCCTTTGTTAAAAACGTAGCACTCACGTTCAGCGAGTGTTATTAAATTTCTCGTGCAAGGGTTATTCGAACGGTACGGTTCTGTTCGTAGTAATATTCGTTGTGTTACTGATGTTATTAAATGGAAATTATGAATCTGTCTTTTGAGTGTCTATATTCAGTATATGGTGACATGGAGAGTAGGTATATTTCGATGGATATGTTTATTTTTAGGCATTATTAAGTTTTTCCTAAGCAAATATCTCATTGATTAACCAAGGATATACAGGGTTACAGGAAAAGTCGACCTAGATCCGTTAAGGGCGTGTAGTACCTACACATCATTTCTGAATGATTTCACTATGGAACCCCCCATCCTAAACTTAGCCGTTTTCGAGATTTTCGAGTTTTAATTTTTTTTATGAAAATGCCCAATTTTTCGGCTATTGAATTGAATTTTTTGAATTTTTTTGACTCTTATGATTATTTTTTTGGTTTTTACATGAAAATTTTTTTTGTTTTTTTTTTGGTTTTTTGTTTTTTTTCAAAATATTCAATTCAATAGCCATGAAATTGGGCAATTTCATAAAAAAAATTAAAACTCGAAAATCTCGAAAACGGTTAAGTTTAGGATGGGGGGTTCCATAGTGAAATCATTCAGAAATGATGTGTACTACACGCCCTTAACGGATCTAGGTCGACTTTTCCTGTAACCCTGTATAATCATCAAGAAGTTTGTAGTGACATTCTTAAAATCTTATATCATTTATTATATTAGCAGATAACCTAAAGAGAACATACTGAGTGAAGCCGTAGATTACACCGTAAACAGTTTGATAAAAAACCTTGGTAAAGAACGTATTTCCGGGCAAAAGCAAAACGTCGCAACAAATTAAGGCATAAAAAATGAAACACGTCTCAAGCACAGGACATCCTCTAATAAGATTTCACGAAAATTGACAAAGTTCGTGAAGAGGCAAAGAGTAGGTGAGGTAAGGCAATTGTCTCCGAAAACGTCGACGTTTTACGAAATATGCTTATTCAATTTCATGCAACGCTTGCCGCCTCCTGCAATTTACGAGATATAAAAGATATAAACGGAATCGCGTTTTTTGCTTACTTTGATGGAGCATTTTCTCAACGGGGAATTGAATTTCTCTTCCCGACATTCGTTTACAATTTATGCTCCGAGTCCCGAATTTATAACCTTCACCAATTTTTGCACTTAAAAAAATGTTAAAACATCTCTAAACCAAAAAAAATATTTGAATTGAAATTGTGTTTGCACCGCTGTGAAATTCGAATCAAAGAAACTATTTGAAAACATTCGTCAGTTGGAAATACTCGATTATGATCCGATTTGTTTCAGTGTTGTCTTGCCCGAGGGCATCACACTCACAAGTGTCACCGTCGAGGGTTGTCCCGAAACAGAAACCTATTATCTCGGGCGAGATTATACGCCTAGGGCGTCACAATTAAATATTATACACTTAAAAGCTTCGGCCTTTGCCGTTTCACTTCGCTGCCACCCCTAAATGTCCCATTAGGTCTGTTTGAATACGTAATATTTTTGCATTTGCCGCTTCTAAAACAGAATTGCCGGTTCCTTTGAGAGCTATAATCTATTTGTTCTTTGAAACAACTGTAATGGTTGAGCGCTTAGCTTAATAAAAGTTATCCTTTAATGTTTGTTTTTTCTTTCTCGTGTCCCAAAATGTTCAAATTATATTCGACATTAAATTGTAACATTTGGAGTTGTGAAATGTAAAATGTTTTAGAGTTCCAATCAACAGTGACATTAACTTTCACGGAGTGTTGTTAATAGACAAAAACTTGTAGAAGAAAAGTTCTTATTTCGTTTTGATCGAATGGTCAAGGAATGACAAAAAGGGACTTCACAAGGTGGACGTGAACCGATCTATTTGAAAAGTAACAGAAATAAAACGATAGTGGACACTGATCGATAGTGAGAATAAATAGTTTTTTGTTACAGCATTTGTAAGTAAAGCAATAAACTTTATGTGGAACAGTTTCACTCAAACAGTTATTATTAGATGCCAACTTGTGACAGGGATGTTTGTGAATAATTTTTTAAATTATTTTTATTTAAATAAACAATAATAATTCTCCAAATACACATTAAATTCTTGTGAAATTGAGAACCGTTTATGTACCTATTCAAATTAGTTTTGATGTAATGTAACTGTCTGATAAAAAACCGAACTGTAGATGATTACCTAAGTAAACCACTTAGTGCAAAAACGCTTCGGTATCAAATAAATAACTATGTTTGGACAAAAGTCATCTCGTTGATTGCTTATTCAGCTACGGATCGTTAGACTTCATGCTAACAATTTCATGTGATTGTTGATCTGCCAAATACGAAGGAAAAAAAAAACAACAATTCGATACGAAGTCATCGATTATTTTTGAAGTGACGAATAGATTTCCTTATTAAGAAGCTCAAGCAAGAAATTAGTTTCGTGCTATTTGAAAAGAAAAGTTTGTGAAATAATAGTAACAAGTTGATGTTATTTTAAAATGTTAACGACATCTTTTCTAATCTATACATATAATAAATCTGTAGAAAAGTCATTTTTGTACATTGAAGAAATTGAAACAAAAAATAGCCAGCGTGTGAAAAGATAAGTAACAGAACCCATTTCCATCATTTTTGAAATTTTTGTCTGTTTGTCTGTTTGTCTGTTTGTCTGTTTGTTTGTGCGCACATCACGTAAAATCTACGAATTCAATGCTGACAATGTTTATATACAAAAATTATACGCAACTTGAGGTTTAACTTAGTTTTTGTTTCATCGAAATCGGTTCACTCTATCAAAAGATATGATTAATTTAGTGAGTTCAAGAAGTAAAATATTACGTTACGCAATTAAGTATAGTACTTGCAACGACATCTTAAGACTAAAAATAGAACTAATGTTGATAGTTGAAATCTAAATCCGATAGATGGCGTTGTGCAAATGACGTCATTTTCTGAATCGCGGTGTTAAGATTTTCCGCGCGAGGATGACGTCCACCGTGTTTACTAGGCAAATTGGGTTTCGTTAGGTGTCTTAAAAGTTCTTGCGTGTGTCGTAAAAGTTCTTTGGTTGCTTGGTTTATCGATTTTCTAAATTGGTCGAAAAAAAAGTATTTGCTTATCTTATTGGTTTCGTTTGGTCAACTTTGGTCATTGGTTTGAAGTACGAAGTTAAGATTGTATTTGATTTACTTCGTAGTTTGAATCCAATAGTGCCAATCGTTATACAGTAAGTTAGTGTTGCCAATTCGTTGAGTCACGACCACGAACAGACGATACGTTGTCACACTAGACTGTTCGACGCACCGTTCTTTTAAGTTTGTAGGCTATTCAGTCATAAGTGTTGTTAGTTTTGTTTATTGCTTTAATTTTCCTTGAAAATGCCTCAAAGAAAAAAAACTAACCTTTCGCTGCGTAGCCGAAATGCGAAAAGGATGAGACTTTGTAGGTCTCAGGAATCGGAAGAAGATCGTGAAGCACGGTTATCTGCTAACCGAGAGCACATCGCTCTTTCACGTGAATCGGAAACGTTCACCGAAAGGGAGTCACGTTTAAGTTCACAAAGAACACGGACCGCGACTTTGCGGTCTCAAGAGAGTATCCAGGAACGCGAAGACCGGCTGTCTGCTGATCGGGAGCGCCACTCTCTCTCACGTGAGTCAGAGACATTCACAGAAAGGGAGTCGCGCTTAAGTTCGCAAAGAACTCGGACCGCGACTTTGCGTTCTCAAGAGAATATCCAGGAACGCGAAGTTCGGCTGTCTGCTGATCGGGAGCGCCACTCTCTCTCACGTGAGTCAGAGACATTCACAGAAAGGGAGTCGCGCTTAAGTTCGCAAAGAACTCGGACCGCGACTTTGCGTTCTCAAGAGAATATCCAGGAACGCGAAGTTCGGCTGTCTGCTGATCGGGAGCGCCAGTCTCTCTCACGCGAGTCAGAGACTTTCACAGAAAGGGAGTCGCGCTTAAGTTCGCAAAGAACTCGGACCGCGACTTTGCGTTCTCAAGAGAGTATCGAGGAACGCCAAGCACGTCTGTCATCTGACCGAGAGCGACACGCTCTCTCGCGCGAGTCTGAATCTCTCTCCCAAAGAGAAGAACGATTAGAAATAGCTAGACATAACTATGTAGGTGTACAAAGAAACAATGAAAGTTATCTTGCATCTGAAAGGGAAAGAATAGATGAACTAAGACGAGCAGAAACAGCAGAACAACGTCAATCTCGCCTAGAAATAGAACGAGCTCGATACCATATGAATAGAGAAACAAATAGCGGAGCTGATGAGTCCATGGAAAATGACGATGCAAATATTTTATTACCTTGGGACAATAGGGAAAAATCAGGGTTCACATATTCGTCTAGAATTAATTATGCTGGCTTTACTTTCGTGGGTGACATGAGAGAAATTTGTAATTTTTGTCATGCTTTGAAATGGAGGAAAGAGACAGATGGAATGTGCTGCTCAAATGGAAAAATTGTTCTTCCAAATTTCCAAGATCCACCACACTTACTTATAAGTCTCCTGAATGGCGATCATCCCCAGTCGAACCGTTTTTTGGATAATATTCGTTTATATAACAGTGCTTTCCAAATGACTTCCTTTGGGGCAAAACAAATAACGGAAGGACCGTTCATGCCAACCTTCAAAGTACAAGGTCAAGTTTATCACCTTATTGGATCTTTGCTGCCAGAAAATGAACCCAAATTTCTCCAAATTTATTTTGTATCCGATTACACGCAACAGCTCAATGTTAGAAATCACAATTTTCCCCAGCTCAATGCTGAGCTTTTGGGTCAACTTCAAGAATTGCTGCATCGCGTTAACCAGTACGTTCGTGAATTCAAAGCTGCATTGGAGTCAATTCCACAAGGCAGCAATGATTTCAAAATTGTTATAAGTGCCGATAGACGTCCTGTGGGTGAACACCGTGGAAGACACAATGCACCCGTCGCAGATGAAGTTGCAGTTGTTTTAGTCGACCAGGAGTGTGAGAGACGTGATATCGTGTTGCGTACACGCGACGATCGCCTTCAACGCATTTTGGAAACCCACCGAGCTTACGACGCCCTGCAATATCCACTAATCTATTGTCATGGTGAAGATGGGTACAATTTTGGGCTGTACCAAGTGAACCCTACTACGAGAGTCACTAATTATCAAAAAAAAATATCTGCTCAACAATACTATTCCTACCTTTTACAAATAAGGCAAAACAGTTTCGTATATTTGCAACGATTTCGTGGTTTGTTCAGCCAATTTATTGTGGACATGTACGCAAAAATAGAAACTGAACGTTTAGTGTATATTCGCACTAACCAGCGACGGTTACGCGCTGAAGAATACGTGCACTTGCGGGACGCCATGCAATCAGATAATAACGTCGAAAACTTGGGTCGATTGGTTATTTTGCCATCCAGTTTCACAGGCGGTCCGCGGTATATGCACGAACGAACGCAAGATGCTTTTTGTTACGTCCGTAAATACGGCCGGCCGGACCTTTTTATAACATTTACAACAAATCCAAAGTGGACGGAGATTTGCCAGGCACTTCTCACAGGACAGGCGTCATACGACAGACATGACATTATTGCTAGGATTTTTCATTTAAAACTCAAAGTCTTGATTAATCTACTTACAAAGGAGAAAGTTTTCGGTTCAACTCTTTGTTTTATGTATAGCGTCGAGTGGCAAAAGCGTGGTTTACCCCACGCGCACATTCTTCTGTGGCTGGAAGAAAAAATTCGTCCCGATGCTATAGACAGTGTCATAAGTGCAGAATTTCCGGACTATAATGCAGATCCGATTTTGCATGACATAGTAAAAACACATATGGTTCACGGGCCATGTGGCCTCTTAAACAGGGAATCACCGTGCATGAAAGATGGTCAATGCTCAAAAAAATACCCCAGAGCACTGAAAGAACTAACTATGGCTGGGGAAAATGGGTATCCGCAATACCGGCGAAGATCACCGTCACAAGGTGGTTTCACAGCTACTGTCAGATTCCGTGGACAAGAAATAATTCTAAATAATAGTTGGGTGGTACCGTATTCTCCAGTTTTGTCAAACGCTTTTCAAGCACACATTAATGTTGAAATTTGTAATAGCGTCGAATCTATAAAATATATATGTAAATATGTTAATAAAGGTAGTGATCAAGCCATGATAGCACTAAGAAATAACAACCAATTTGATGAAGTGACAAGGTATCAATCTGGCCGATACATAAGCTCTTCGGAGGCAGTTTGGCGCATTTTGAGTTTCCCTATTCATGAAAGGTATCCGCCAGTCATCCATCTTGACGTGCACCTGGAAGGCGGGCAGCGAGTTTACTTTCAGCCAGAAAATGTGGCAGAAAGAATGAACAACCCAAGACAAACCACCTTGCTCGCATTCTTTCGCCTTTGCGAAAGAGACAATTTCGCTAAGTCTCTGTTGTACAATGAAGTGCCACATTATTATACTTATAACAAGCAGCAAGGTGTTTTTAATCGCAGGAGACGTGGAACTGCTGTAGAAGGCGAGTCCGGCATTTTTAAAGAACACGTGATTGGAAGAGTATACACGGTGCACCCAAATAATGCAGAGTGTTATTATTTACGCCTTCTTCTTCACACAGTGCGAGGACCTACTTCTTTTGCTGAGCTCCGCAAAGTGGACGATATAGAATATCCCACATTTCAAGCTGCTTGCCGCGCACGGCATTTATTAGATGGCGATCAGCATTGGGATGATGCTTTAGCCGAAGCATGCGTCAGTGATAGTCCACATCGTTTGCGCCATTTATTTGCCATTTTGTTGACATTTTGTGGCCTATCGGACGCTGGGCAGTTGTGGCAAAAATATAAAGACGCGTTTGCCGAAGATTTTTTGAGACAGCAAAATATAAATAGTGAAACTTCTGACCAAGTACGTGAAAGCTGCCATAATAGGGCTTTGCTGGCTATACAAGATATAGTTACAAGTATAGGAGGGAACCCCCTCAGTCAATACGGCTTGCCGACACCGACAGTTGGTGGGGAACGAATTAATAGGGAGTATACATCTGAAATAAATTACAACCCCGAAGAGTTAGCAGAAATATTGCGAAATGGCTGTTCAAATTTGACGTCAGAACAACGTCAAATCTTTGATAGAGTATGCTGTAGTGTAGAACATTCATTAGGAGAAATGCTGTTTTTAGATGCACCTGGTGGAACAGGTAAAACTTTCCTCACTAAAGTTATCTTGGCTCAAATAAGGAGCCAAAACAAAATTGCCCTTGCCGTCGCTTCCTCAGGAATAGCTGCCACTTTATTACCAGGAGGAAAAACTGCACATACAACATTTAAAATACCAATCGACTTGGACCGCACAGAAAACCCTGTTTGCAACGTGTCTCGCAATAGTGATAAAGCAAGGGTTTTACGCGATTGCGCCCTTATCGTTTGGGACGAGTGTACGATGGCAAATCGTAAAGCTGTGGAAGCTGTAGATAGAACGTTGCGAGATATAAGACAAAATGACCGACCGATGGGAGGCTTAACGGTGCTATTCTGTGGAGACTTCAGGCAGACACTCCCTATAATACCCAGAGGAACGAGGGCCGATGAAATAGGTGCCTGTTTAAAGAGCTCTATTTTATGGCGTAGTGTCATATTAACTAATTTGAGCTTTAATATGCGAGCATATTTGGGAGGTGACGCAAACGCGCAGGTTTTCTCAAATTTACTACTTCAAATTGGTAACGGCACATACCCGACTCAAGAAGGAGGTAAAGTAACTTTAGTCGAAAGCCTGTGTTCTTCTGTTGCCTCACAGCAGGAACTCATTTCCTCTGTATACGGAGATCCATCAGAGATCTCGAACCATGACGCTGCTTGGCTATGCCAACGAGCTATTTTGGCACCTCGCAACGACCAAGCAGCAGCAATAAATTCTCAAATATTGGTACATGTTTCTGGAGAAAGTAGGGAATATTTATCTATTAACACGGTTTTAGAAGAAGGAGATGCCACCCACTATCCAGTAGAGTTTTTAGACTCTCTAAATACACCAGGTCTTCCAGCACACAAAATTTATTTAAAAGTCGGAGTACCAATCATTCTACTCAGAAATTTAAGCCCACCAAAACTATGCAATGGAACTCGGTTGAGAGTAACAAATCTCCAACGAAATGTCATCGAAGCCGAAATCTTAACAGGTTGCGGCTCCGGTGATGTTGTTTTCATTCCCAGGATACCCATTATCCCCAATAATTTTCCGTTTACTTTCAAACGTGTGCAATTTCCTGTAAGCCTCTGTTACGCTATGACTATTAATAAAGCCCAAGGCCAGACGTTATCCGTTGCGGGTGTAGACCTTACTTTTGATTGTTTTTCACACGGCCAACTCTATGTTTCTCTATCACGTGTTAGCAACCCAAACAACCTTTTTGTATATGCTCCGGGTAATTCCACCGCTAACATAGTATATAGAAACAGCTGAAACTATTCGAAGATTATTTAAACGATAGATCGCAATGTGTTCGAATAGAGAATATAACTAGTAACGATGAAAAATCACTAGGATTTGGAGTTCCACAAGGCAGTATCCTTGGTCCATCATTGTTCCTCATTTACATTAATGATCTTTGTAATTTAAATGTAGGAAATTGCAAAATAATATCGTACGCTGATGACACTGCGCTTATTTTCACCGCAAAAACTAACTCCGAGCTGTATAATGTTGCACAGGCAGGTTTTAACATCGTTCTAAACTGGCTTCGTTGTAATTTACTAACACTAAATGCAGATAAAACAAAATATATTCAGTTCAACATGCGCAATCTTAATAACAAAACTAATCCCCATTTATATGCACACCAATGTAACAATCAGTCAGCCACTTCTTGTACCTGCCCTATGATCCTGGAAACAAAGTGCCTCAAGTATCTTGGAGTTTTTGTTGATAACACGCTCTCGTTTAAGCAACATATTGACAGTTTGGTTACTAGAGTACGTAAACTGATGTTTGCTTTCAAACAACTGCGCTCCATTGCCGACACTAACTTAGTCAAACAAGTTTATTTTGCTCTATGTCAATCAATACTTCAATATTGTATAACCTCATGGGGCGGAGCATCAAAAACTATCATTCTCTCTCTTGAAAGAGCACAAAGAGCTGTTCTAAAAGTAGCAAATTCTCTACCTTTCCTTTTCCCTACCCACCAGTTATTTAAATCCTGCAAAGTCTTGACTGTTCGGCAAATTTATTTACTGCAAATAACACTAAAACAGCATGCAATGCTTAAATATAACCTAGATATAACTAACAAAAGGCGAAACGATATAGTATGCAGCTCAACCTCTACCTCTAAATTTGCATTTACATATAGATTCTTTACATTTTTAGGGCCCTTTTTATATAATAGATTAAATAGAATACTAAGTTTATATAATTTAAATTATTTTAGCTGTAAAAGCATTGTTTTAAACTATTTGCAAGGCTTGTCATATGACCAGACTGAAGACCTGCTTCTAGTATTAAAATAAAATTAGATTAAAACTATGTAAGCATGTTTAAAAATAACACTACTATGTATATTTCCGCAGTGTCCTAGTTTTACTTAAAATTGTTAATTTATTGCAATACCTACATTATTAAATATAAATAAGCACTTTTACGCCTGAAGCACAGGTTCTACCTAGTTCAGGCAAATTATACATCAGCACTTTTTACAACATAAGCTAATTATTGTAAATTTTGTACTTTAAGAAATAAATAAACGATTTTATTATTTATTTATTTTATTATAGAGAAGCATTAACGTAATCAACTATACCAAAGTCAGGACTCTTATCTAAATCATCAAAAAGGTGATATACTCTTATCTAAACGACGTTGTTTTGCTCTCGACAACCACGCGAACGAAGTCGCGGGCACAGCTAGTTATAAATAAACTCTTAGCAACAAAAAATCCGTTTAATAATTTTTTAAACGATGTATTTTCATGACATCTAATATCTCTGTAGAAATAATAGAAAGTACATCTGCTCATTATTTTTAACAATTTTTAAAGCAATCGACACCTCGGCTCGTTGTTAAAGCGAAATTAATTACTGCCGTAAAAATACAGAGAAAAAAAGTGAGTTGATTAATTCTTCGTTGGAAATTTGAGAAGGTTGTGAACAAAGGGTCGGTTTAAACGGATGATTCTGAAGGAAACTATAGGTGGGCAACACCGGAGCCAACTGGTTCAACACAAGGCGAACGAATGGACGCAGTCCGGATGAAGTGCTACTGTTGCTGACTCTATTGGAGCGCGACGAATTATACTGATTGGATTGATTTTCTATTAAAGACATTCTTTTGACTTTTTGTCCACAGAATCAATTCCATCGTGACTCGGATTCAGTTCGGTTTAAATCTTTATCATTGTCGGTAATATTGTATGTATTTAGGTGTGCGCTCCGTCAATGTTATGATAATACAAATAAGTCGTCTATGTAAACCGCTGAACACAATGATGCAGGTGATTACTAAGAATAAATAAAAAAGTTAATATCGTCAAAGGTTTCGAGCGCACCTGTGCGGTACAATTTTATTTCCATTCATTTTACAAGCTCACCTAAAAAGTAGCATGGAGAAGTTTCCTCTTTATTAATTTTTCAACTTTATATTACTTATGTAACATCGGATGGTTTATCCGTTTTACAAGCGCAGCTCTAATAACGGATAAACAATGTTTTATTAAAATATCCTGATATAACTTGTTTTATTAAGATTATAATCAATAATATTGTTTTTCATAATAAATTAGGATTGTGTGTATCTAATGGGAATTTATGACCGTCTTCTATAGGTACCTTTGTATCAATCAATATAATGATGTCTATGATCGAAACATTATCATGATTGATTACCCATCCACGTTTCTACGTAAGAATTGTTGTCGTTTTCGTAATTTTAATATTACTCATTTCACCTACATTATATAAGTATACAGTAATTACTCGGAACACTTTTGACTCTTCCCGTTCCTTATGAAAAGCACGTAGAAAAAAGTTTTCTAATTTACGAATAATAAAATATGTTTTTATTTTCTTTTACCGAAGGCACTGAGGAAAGTTGATGAAAGGCTCCAAGTTTTAATTTTTGTTTTTCTGTTACCAACCTTTTTATATTTACAACCCTCTTGTATTTTTCTGTTTCAGCTTTATAGCTTTTTACCTCTTCTTGGATATGTACTTTTAAGGAAACTTTCTTTAACATACTTTTGCTACAAGAAGTATTTATATTCTTAGCACGTGTATCAAGAAAGTTCCAAAAAGATTAGTAAGAGTTACCAGTACAAAATATAGTTGACCATGCAAATTTGAATATAGTAAAGCGATTCCGATTCAAACAATTGGAATTGCGTGTTCGCGTGCGTCTGAACACTCGGGCTAGCGTAACACTTAAATTAGTAGCAATTTCTACTTGAACAGACTGTCGGCAAAAGCCACTCGTCTGAACAAGGGAAATGCTTAAATCCATATCAATGTTTTGCGAATTGTAAGCACCTATTCACCCCCTCAAGTTAATTTAGTACGTGGGGGAAGTAATAATAAAAAATCAGCTGCAATTGGGAATTTATTAAGTGTGTCTTGTGTTTTATGTCTTGGTCTTAATTACATAAACTTAAGACACATCAAATTGTCAAAAAAACTTTTTCTGACCAGAAAAAGGTAATCAAAAAAATATACAAAGAATCAAAGAAAGAAAGTAATATCCGTGAATTAAAAACATACAGTTGATTTTTAAGAGTATTTAATGGAAAAGCATATTTGGTACCAGTGAAGTTCCTGTGCAAGGGTGCGCCACTACTTTAGGTATGCTATAGTACGTCGGTGCATTTTTAATGAAATTTCTAGGCTTTCCACAAAGCGGATATAAACGAAAAAAAATCACGGTTTGATTCACCGATACGAGCACCAGATTTTTGCTTCTTGTTTCATCAAACTTTGAACGCGTTGCATTTTTTTGTGGTTCAATTAAAAGTGGGTTTTGTGGCTGTGCTGTTTTTGTTTTGGACAATATTAATAAATTGGAGTTATAATCAGTTCAACTTTATGAGGTTACCGGTATTTCAGGTCTTCTTAACTGGTATTTAAGGTAGACAAAACTGGCCTGTTCGTTACTGGCTCACTTTAAGATATGTATTTGAAACTATGTATCTGACAAAATTACGTGAGGTCATGATGATAAGTTTTTCTTTTTCCTAAGTTATTTTCTAGATTTAACCAGCTTTAAGTGGAAATCAGTATTCATCTAGTCGATGACATGGACTTTATCTACTATTAGCTTTAATTTTAAAGATATGGATGTATTTTTTCATAAGAAAGTCTACCTATTCAAAACCAAGTCTTCCCCAAGAATGCATTATGCATGCATAATCAGACAAACCAACATGTTATATTAGAATTCGTTCATAAAAACGCGCCCCCAAAAATCACAATACAAACCGAGAGAGCTTGCATATCGTTGTACTTTTAAATACTTGACATTCCCGATACGAGAGCTATGCAATATGATGAGTATAAATTTCATTTCGTTGAAAAAAATTTCATCTCTAACGGACCCTTTTACATTCGAAAACCATACATATATCCTCGAACGTATGAGTTCGTCCCGGAGAATTCAATAACGTGTTCTTATTAACTTTATGTTTGGCTAATCTCCTGATCATTGAGAAATTAGCGACGAAATTATTTCTTAAAGTTAAAAGGAGGAGTAGAAAAAATGAGGAATATTTCTAATTAACTGGACAGACATATTTGAATAGAAGAAAAAGAAAAATTAAAAGTTGAAACGGAATAAGATGGGGACGATTCTGGAGTTGTTTTTTTATATCCAACCATTTTATGTTCAGCTTATTTCATACGAGAAAATTTAAGATTGATACTTAGTGACTGCCGTCATTCTTTTGAACTCACCTAGAGTCTTCGGCAGAAATCGAGAGTACCAAATATTTTGATGCTCACCAGAGTAATTCTGCCAGAAGGCAGCTCCTCCGCTCATGATGTCTACTGGTGGTGGAGGGTAGTTCCACTGTGGCTTGTCGGGCGTGCGCGGGGGGTCTCGCTGGAAGGGAGGTGACGCTGATGGAGGCTCGGCACTGGGGGGCTTGCTCTCCCGCTCCGAACCATTCTCCCTCTCCGAACGCGGCGTCTCTTGCGATGACGGGGTAAGATTCTCTGTGGAATGAGGTCATGTTAGAAATAAGGTCATGGTAAATGTAGCAGTGTAACAATATGCTTCGATCACAAAAGTTTTTGTCATAAAATTACTATACCAAGCAAAGTCACAGTAGATTTACAGCACTCGTATCAATCAAGTCAAACAGACAGGCAATAAATGTAGCAAACAGCGATTATGCAACAAAATCAACTCGAATGCGTGTTAGTTCAGAACCCTCGTTTCAAATGGTCTGCGAAACGATTTCCTGACACGGAGATTAGTACAAGCCATCACCAGCGTTCACCCACCCTTCTTACATCACGCACTCGACACGCATCCAACGCCAATACGTCACAAATCATTCCCATCACCGATCAAAAGTTAATCTTAACTACGCTACGTAAAGCTCAATGTCCTACGAGTGCTGGTTGTAACATAAGTGTGTTATTAGGTGAAATTTTCGCTACACACAGATAGTTTGACAGACGGCAAGTTAACATGTCAGGGGCACTACACATGTTGAAACTTGTTGATAGAGATGGTATTGACAATTTGACATGTTTCAGGTAGGTAACATCTTACAAGGTTTCATTAGAGGTACTTGGGAAGATTGGTTGTTTCCAATCATTATTTTGGTAGGTTATGTTGGATTTTGATAATGCTTACCAGTTACGATTCTGAGAATTTCAGAAGGTGCTCCGGACTGTTTAAGAGCCTCTTCTACTTTTTGCCGTCTCTTGAGTTCCATTTCCAACTGCTCCTGGATCATTTGCCGCTGTTTTCTCTCCTTCTTTAGTCGTTTTTGGTACATTACTGTCAAAAGAAACGATTTTGTTATAGATGACTTGACTTCAATATTTTTTTCATTCAAATTGGCAAGATAAAACATCGAGATGAAGAGAAAACCTTTTTTTTATTGAGGTACATGGAAACTTATTTGAATAAAATTGTACATAAATATTAATGTAATATTGTAATATCCAGCCCAGTTGTACCGTATCGAAACAACAATTACTTGGAATACCGCACGCGGAGCAAAACAAAACTACGACTAAATAAACGGTTTTGTGTATGCGTCGTGCGCCATACTTCTTCACCTGCACCACACAGCTACGTATAAATCAACCTCAAGTAACATTACATCTGTCTCTCTCCCTCCTACGTCACTACATAACAATCTTTATCAGAAAACTTAAGGATTCCTTAATTCACCTGCAATAACCACCTTACGTTTGGACCATTTCTTCGTCAATAACCTCGCATCGATAAGATTTCTCTCTCTAACTTATGCAGTAATGATATTACGTCTTCTTTACTCCGAAGTTCGATTGACGAATGATTGAGTCGGTACACGTGTTGATAGACGCTTGAGGCCCAGCCTCCGACAGGGCAGAGGGGCGGCGCGGACAAGGGACCAAATGATAAACCGAAAGCTGAATTATTACAATTCTTGAAACCAGAGAAAAATAATTTTCATCTTGGATTTAGTGATAGTAATCATGATAGGAACAATGAAGGTTTTAGGGAACAAAACACAAACCCTGAAATTCGTGATACAAATAAAATATGACTTCATCATTATTTCTGCCGAAAGAAGTCCACCGCGGAACGCCTCCCACAAGCGTCACCACACTGATCGGTTTAACAAATATGAAATCGTTTAGAAACAAATTCCAGTCCAAAAAAAATCTGAACATCTAAAGCTTGTTATTTGCACCATCAGGTAAGTCGGGTAACAGTCTCGAGATGGCAAAAGATAGAGTTCTGATGGAGTCGAGCGGCGACCAAGATGCGGATAACTCGTGTTATAGCAACAGTATGAATAATAAACTAATAAAAATAAGACACGCCCTGTTGTCGCTGGATGCTGGAGTGTTGGAACGAGATTTGAGTACCGTGAATTTGAATATTGTGGTCGTTTAATTTCGGTGAGAACAAAAATATTAAATGGGTCGAGAAGAATTAAAAGTATAGAATTGAACGAAGATATATAATAAATATAGTAGAGAGATAAAAAGCTATTGATGTAGTACCATAACATTTTGAGTTCCAAGTTATCAAGTCTTTAGTGTTAATTACCATCCATTCCATTAAATTTTTTAAATAAACAAAAACGACAAATACAAAATAACAACTCTAGAGCAATGCGGAATGAAAATAAAATGAAAGCTCGTTTTCTCATTAAAGATTTGCTAGTAATTAATGTTGTTGCTAATGAAACGGGCGAGGTTCACTAGCGATCGACTCCTACGCATCATTTGTCATCGTACGACCTCCGACACGAGTCAGTAATAACGTACGGATTGGAAAGTTCGTTTTTATTTCCATTCGCATTTTTTGCAACACAATCATACATATTAAATTAGGATCAGAAATTTGTCTGCTATTTCTCAATACATTTTTTGTCGCTTCAACCGGCGTTTGTTTAGCAACTTCATTAAGGTCTGCACCGTTAGCCACAATGTCAAAAGGTATATTATTTACACGACCGTACATAATTACTTTGTTAACAAAATTAGGATGGAAAGGTTCGTACGTTAATTTCTCGTCAATACAAAGGTCTACGTCCAAAGATCCGTTCAGTGGAAAATTCGTCGGACCATCGAGTCCGAGTATCGATTCTCTTTAACACCTCTGAAAAACAGGTTTGCACTCGACTGAAGCTTATTTTAGGATCTTTTCATCTCACTTTTTGTGTCTATTAACGCGTAAACGTTTTATTAATTAGCCAATGGCCAAACCTTTTCCTTACTTTGTTGTGCCTATATTTAGTTAGTCATTTCCTTTTTTAATCTTGATCAGTGATAGTATAAGCAACTACAACTTGAGCTTAACCGTCAATCAAGTTCTTCCTACGCATAATCCAGCGGCAGAAGCGCCGTCTACGTTCATTGTTTCTACAAGTCAATATTTGTATATAGCTTGTCGGCACCGCTTTGTGTTCCATAATCCGGCCTATTGCTTCCTCTCGCGAGTTCGGAACGATGAATCGTAATAATTCCTCAATCGATTATTTCATTTGACGCTGGCTAAACAAAAAGTTTTAATCTTTTGTGGCCGCCTTTGTAGTCGATGATGGGACCAATTTCAAATAGTAAGGATGTATTCACCGACCGATGATATTATTATGTTAATACTTCTTTTGTTCCAATTGAATTCGAATTCAGTTTATGAAGACGTATCGAGTATTATGTTGCTACATTATAGAAGATGATTATTAATTGAACTCTAACAATCATAAGTTAATATTAAAATATAAAGGCCAAATAAATTGCGGTAGATTTGGCGTCAAACTGCGGTATTATGCATTCAAAACAGGACAATAACAAGACACAAGGATTAAGAGAACACAACAAAGCTGTGTTATGAAGCGAAACAATTCGATGACCGAGCGTATGAATAAAAACGAACCACCAAAATATTGAAGGAATCCGTTCAAAGGGGAAAAAATGCAATAAAAAGCCGGGCCCGATACAGAACGAGAGTGTGGTTAAAAAGCAACGAACGAATATGGTTGCCAACATCCGCTGCAGACAAAAGTTGGGCTACTTGACTATGCAAATTATATTTGCGGACCGCCGCGGCTGAGACCCGATCTCCGACGTTTCGTTTCACTTTTACGTATATAACGTGTATTCTTTTCATATTTTCATCCGATTTCCTTCCCCTCCGTTCATTTTGTTCCGTTTTAAAAGTCGCGGAACAATACCGCTTTCCGCGAGGCTTATTCGCCGCAAGCAGTTTCCTTGCACGCGGCTTCTTTCTCTTGTTATTATACGTATCTTTTTATATCTATCGAGTTTTCTTTTCTTTAATACTTTTTAACTCATAAATGGCTGATACGGTCCCCTAGGGTTTGTTGCCCGAATAACATGTAAATGAGTCGGTACTCGAGTACAAATTTAAATGGGTTCCTCTGTTATTTCGTTGTTTAGTTGTTTATCATCTATAGCGATCGTTATATTTTAATCGAAAAATGCGTAATTTGTATAATTTTTGGTACATTTTAATTTATTTAATGTTTTATTTGGTACTTTGGAATAGTTTTTCATTATGATGATTGTTATAATGTATTCAAATTAGCTTGTTAATTTACGAACATAAGCATATATTATTTGTAATGCTCGAGGTTTTTATAGTTGTTGTTGTGTTTGTAAGATTACATTACATAAGGGCTTAAACTGAACTAATTCATGTGGTAACAATTAATTCCCCTATAACTGTCAACGTTTTTTTATTCAACATTTTCATTTTATATAACATTGTTAAAACATGTGTGTGTGTTGTTGTTATTATTAACATTGTT
Organism: Orthosia gracilis; assembly: GCA_947562075.1. NCBI lineage: Eukaryota > Metazoa > Arthropoda > Insecta > Lepidoptera > Noctuidae > Orthosia > Orthosia gracilis. Next base: position 36,905,972 of record OX387266.1, read on the forward strand.
AAATTCGAAATAATTTTTCATAATCTTTCCCTACTAATCCATATTATTAGTACGTAGTAGGTAACAAGATACGAGTATACGCGTGTCGTCTAAATAAGCAACTATACTATTGGTGGAGGCGCCCGCGCTTGCCGTGTCTCCTTATCTGTGGCGCACAATGGGACCGGGCCGCGGATGCGGACGTACTTATTGCTTTATGGTACCCCTCAGATAGTTTATTTTTTTTTAGGAAAATAACACGTAGAAAATGTTTTACGTTGAAATTTTACGAAAACGTGGATAACGTTGAAAATTGAGTTGGGGCCGATTTCTGAATTGAAAATTTCTATATTGAGAAATAAGAGTTTGACAAAAACTTTACTGCAAATGGTCCATTCAGAAACCGAAGGTTTGATTTTTAAAATTTCAGTGTTAAATGAATCGTGTATTCTTTTTATATAAATACAGTCAAAATTTATTGTATGAAATCAAGGGCAATAACAATTTCAAGCCAAAGAAAGCACATTGTAAGCATAATAAAAACAAATGAGCACCTTGATCAGTAGATCTTAATTGCACCAGTTATCTTATTCCTTAGCCTTCTGTTCATTAAGAAACTATGTTCGACATGTGCTTTATTTTAAGCACGCATGTAATAAAAATAAAGCACGCAATACATGGTCTAAGTCAAGTGCGCTGCTGTTGCAAAAAAAATGAGTTCTCACATTAAAATGACTCATACACGACAGTTGAGTTAATAAAATGAAAATTAGTGCTGTAATCATTTTCTAACGCAGTTTATAAGTAACATTATGTATATCTAGAAACAGTTATTATATATAATTTCTAGCTTCTGCCCGCGGCTATGCTCGCATAGTATATGTTTATAAAAATACCTGTTCTTTTTCCTTATCCAGATTTAGGCCATTTCATTTGAAAGGTTTAGTCGTTATTCTTTCTGTTTGGTACGTTTTTACGCTTAAGGTTCGAAAACATACCAACCGACAGAAGGTATGTTTCCTAAGTAGAGTAGAAAAGTTATAATTCTATTTAGTTCGTTAGTGAGATTATTAAATAATATTGGATCTGTGTTTTTTGCTTTAACAAATAAATAAAAAAACCGCCCAAATGCGAGTCGGACTCGCACACAAAGGGTTCCGTACCATTATCGCAAAAAAAATGGCAAAAAAATCTCATTTTTTGTATGGTAGCCAAACTTAAATATTTATTTTATTCTGTATTTGTTGTTATAGCGGCAACAGAAATACATAATTTGTGATAATTTCAACTTCTAGCTATCACGGTTCATGAGATACAGGCTGTATCTCATGAACCGTGGTGACATGCAGACAGATAGAGAGATGGACAGTGGGCTCGTGATATCATTTTGTCAGTATAAAGTACAACACAATGTGACGTCAACGATATTTCAACGCACTGTATCGTCGTAATTTTTTGTTTACGTAGCATAAGAATAAATACGTGTCCAAAATTTTAGGTAATCTAACTGACGGACTAAATAGGTTTTTAAAGTGATCTACCCAATGAGATTTTACCAATAGAGACGTCATACTCATTTTAAATGAATAAAAACATGGTGATATTTAACTTTAACTACCTACATAGGATCTGTGGAACTTAGAGCTTTATTTCTATCACTGAGTAGGTTGAAAGATCACAGAGATATAAATAGGACCCCGTTGTCAAAAAGAGATTAACATACTGTTCAAACGTAAGTTCGTGGCGTGGACGGACTGAGTTCACTCAAGCTGGTCAGCTTGTGGTTGTATTGCCGCGCGGAGGTCGGTAAAACGTATCTACCTCAGTATATATATAACATCATTGCATCTACACCATTACTTTCTCATTTATAATAGCAGCCTGGATAAATATCGATAGAAGTGACTAGTTTTCCCACCGGTGCAATACGACGTAAATAAGCATCGCCTTTTATGACAGTTGCTCCCCTACCAGTCGCAGCCGAACGATTTAGATAAGTCTTTTTATAGTTCTTTATTGAAAATAAATTGCCTAGAATAAAATCAGACACAGTCGTAATGGCTTTCCGATAGATGTGTATGAAATAATGTCTTTGAGATAAGACGTGTCGTTATCAAGCGTATGTTACTTTTGGGTTTGATGAGCTGATTATGTCGACGAGTTTCGGTGACGTTTGATAACTAATGTTAATGATTTTTGAGATGAGATATTACTTGATATTGGTTTTCTTAGAGGTCCTATTTGAGGAGTGTTTTGAAATTCAGGATTCTTATAGTTGTTATTGGTAATTAAGTTTAAAATCGTGGTGATTAATTACTGTGTCTTCTCTATATGAGAAGAGGCCTTCACCCTGTAGTGGCTAGAATTATCATTATTTATGTAAAAAAGAAGGACCTAAGTGCGAATAAATTTTTTAATTACTTACAAAGTTCAACTTAGATTTTAATCATATTTGCAAATAAAATAACGTGAAACATTTTTTATCAAGTTCAATTATCGTATTAAAGTAATATAAAACCGATCGAAGCTGCAATAAAAAGTAACTCCACCACTTAGTTGTATAAGAACATTTGTCAAAGTGTCCGCACCACTGTCTCGTACACTCGCTAACAGCAGTTTAGCTTTTTATCTATTTCCACTGTTTTATTTCGGTAAGCGCGATATTTATGGGGCGGGTGTCGCGATAGATAAACATTTTTCCTCAAAACTGTACGGATTATTGTTTTTGTCAGACAAGTGGGGATCTAAGTTATGAGTCGGGAATGACCTCCGATGATAAAAACCTTATATTTTCCTTGCACAAGATCGGACTCTATAGATATAAACAAACAGACGTGCGGCTTCCATGTTTCATAACATTCCATTGTACATTTCAAACTTACAAAATATCAATAAAGGTACGGAGGAAATTTTTATGAAAAAAATAAGAAAAGAAGATCGCGCGCACTTTTATCAAACCGATCAAAGGGCCGGTCGGACATTCCGACTTCTTACGACGTTAGTAAAAAATACAATCTCTCTTTATAGTTACCATTCCACTGGTTATTATATCCGTATCGATACGGCTGAACTTACCGACCGTGAAATGCTCGATTCTCGATATTGCCTGCCCCCGGCACTACTACAGTAATTTCGGACGCTTTAAAAATAAAGAATTTACACAAAAAAAGTGGTATTTATTATGGATAAAACGCTTCATGGATATTTACGTAATTACTCGTAACAAAGAGGTAGTGAAATATTTGTAGTAAATAACTCATCACGTCAACAACCTTATACAATTTTCCTAAAGTGAAGAAAACTTTCAGCTTAGAGTGACTTCAGACGTTCCAAAACAATTCATTAATGGTTTATTGAACGCTTGGAGAAATTATACGTAAAGAGCAATTTATTATGTTCGCGGATATCACTGACGTAGACTTCGAAGTAATTGTCCATAAAAATATGCCGAATAGTCGCGTCAACTTAACGATGATTGTCTTCAGAAAATAGTCGGCACTTCGCACGAGTTGTCATCCACCATCTGAACTTTTATTGCATATAAAACATTGATCACCCTGTGTTTATTTATGTTTCTATATAAAATATTGTATTTTCGAAACCGGGTCACAACATTAGTAACATAATACTTATCAAACGCGCCGGTAAAAATTAGAACGGACAGATGAAATAAAAAGTAATCGATTCTTAGTAAAAAATCAATGCAGTTCGGGATCGAATAATGAATTTATTTTCGTTGGAATGGCTCACCGGGCCATGCTTCCTGCGACATCAGTGTGGTCGTAACGTGACACCTTTTATTAATATGCCTGAATTAATAATATTGTAGATATTCGTTGGCAGGGGTCGTGAGTATCGCGTGCGAATGTATCGTGAGGCTTCGGTGCATCGATTTGAAAATGAAATATCGATTTACAATATCTAAAGGTTCTAGTAACCAGGCTTGACTCCCGGCGTAAGATATTATGCACACGTGTATAATGCACGAGGGTCCGAGCATGGCTATGTTTGTTTTACATAAAATACGTCTTTATTTTACAACTTATAAACAAACTATCAAAAGTATTCGATTAGTGTGTCATTGTTAACGTTTATGATGATGTTTTATGCGACTGAGGTCAAAATTGCACATGATTAATGCCGTCGCCATTAATTTTATTTAATCACTGTTTACGACTTACTATTTAGTAGATAAGTTATTAAATGAAGATTTTTACAACGAATGATATACAGCAGACAAAGCCGATAAAGCCATAAACGTAATTTGAGCTTTAATTTCTTGACTTGTTTAAAAAATAATTAAATCAATTAAAATAAGCAATTAGACTCCCACTGAATTTATAGACTTTCATTAACAGCACTAATATGAACAGACTTTTATCGATAAATAAGTTATTGATTATAAAATTATGGATTCAAATATGCAGATCTACAAAAAGGGACTAATGAAACATGAAGTTTTTCGCAATTATTCGTGATAATTCATAAAAAACAAGTGGAGCTGGGAACCTCTTTTGTTTATACATAAAATATAAAGCAGTAAAACATTGTAGCTTGTTATAATAAGTGCCCACTAGCAATTTTCAAGCAATAACGTAAAACACACGAGCGCAGGTAGACAAAACACAACAAATATTGACAGTGGATGATTGCACCACGTCCAGCCGGAGATCCCCTTAGCAAACTGCGAATTAAAATGGGGACGAGAAAAATTAATCCTAATGCGATTTTAATGAAGCTGAAATGAACGAATGCAGTAATGAATTGTTAAGCCGCCGGTTATTCGTTTTGCGGGGAGAGGAAAGGAATCGAGCGAAACAAAACCAACCAAAGTATACCAAGCCACCTACAGACTACATAACATTTTGAATAATCTTGGGATAATTTACTTTAGCATGTAGAAGCTCGTGAAGATTAAATTGATATATTATTACCCAAGCTTACAGTGCACAGAGTGTATTGAAGCGTAGAGAAGATAAAATGTAATAATAATTAAGGCTCAGCATTGCACAAAGACGCACGCCTTAACATCGAGTATAAAGCACACAGGCGCTGAAAATGTACACCTGAAGTCTGTGCTCGCTTTTGCATTAACGAATGCGGAAGCGGCGCTGTGCATACAGGACGCGCTGCACTCCCCCTCCCCCTACAGCCGCACCACCCCCAGCTACACCTCTCGCTCGAACCAGACGCCTCCAGCAGCCTGCATGTCCCACCCGTGCGTTCATTACCTCCACGCGGCGACCCAACAATTCAAGTTTGCTTTCCGCCACACAATCAACGCTACCAGACAGACTACAGTACTCCCATACAGCGGCCACTCGAATAATAAAGATGCAGAAATTAACCCGTCCACACTGAAAAAGAGGAAACTAAGTGAAGCTATCTCGACGTGAATAGAGGTAATGCAGCGCGAGCACTCGTACAGAGAATGAAAGAAACGAGCTCGGAATTGCCCGCTTGTTGAAACAGAGGGTAAATGTCAACCGCGGAATAAAAACAGTCAACAGATAAATGCAAACGATAAACACACTCGCACTGAAAAGGCAGAATGTGAGAGGGAATGTTTATTTTCTCTGCATGGATAAACATTCTTTGCGATTAGAATAAAATTAGATTTTCGCGAAGAAGCGTTTACAGCGATGAGAAATCAATAAAGTTTCCGCACTAAATTTGGTCCAGGCCATAAAATATTCAATTACGCATAAGCACACATTTGCTAAGGCCAACAACGACCACGCGGCACCCCCATTAAAGACGCCTAAGGGCCATTTAATCGGTCAGTGGATGTAAATTCGCTGGCCCCAAAACAAATATCCCGAAACTAATAAGGAAACGAAATATGTAAATCGGCTGCCATATTGTTTCACAAGTGAAATCTTCCTTTAATCTTATAACAAATCCGCGTCCAAATGGCCGGTCCGGGCTGAATTTGAATATAGGAGGGTTGAGTGAAGGGTCAGGTCGAGGAACAACCGTGTTGCGGCGAGGAAGGAGCAAATGTATGCAAGCCACGCACGGACGAGATAGCGCCGTAATGTTGTCCTATGCACATATTGCAGCAAATTAGTTGTCGACTTGTAAACAAGGAGGAGGAAAGTAAGGCCGCTAAGACGTCGTCGGTGGGTAGTTTGCATGGATATGAGAGCGCAATATAGGGGTCCGCAGCTGCTGGCTGTACTCATTAAGATGTTTTATGGCCGGCCCGCCGGACCGTGTTGCCAATTTAAGATATTTCTATGCGGGACGGCACCACGTTAGTTTGGCTTCCGATTAGGGGATTAAAGTGGTCCTTTAAGGTATTAGTGTAATAATTGCTCGGCCCATTATGCGGTTAGCATTGTCCCCGATACTCCCTTGTAACGCTGTTAAGGGTAATTTAAGATCATCACATATTCTGTGTACTTATAAGTACATTTATGTTGGTGAGCGAAACGGAAAACCAATAAAACGAGGGGTAGATTGGACAGACGAGTGATACAAAACAAAAACAAAACAAGTGCGCAATAAAATCGAGTTACAATGGAAAAAGACAAAGCTCAAACAAATTTGGTCCAATCCGTCGCTCACCTATTCCCCGCGCTGCAAGTAAATCAAAGGGTGTTGAAACTTTACACCCACTTAAAGCCGGACACAGTAATAAAGCGTTCGAACTTCATCGACCCTGGACATCAAATGGGACACCCCTTCTCGCATTTTGTACGGGGGAAATTAAAACTTCTGAGATGCTAAATTGATGACTGCGCCTAGCGATGTCATATATTCGTATTCCCTTGTAAAACGAGTATGTTTCAAAGATTAAACTTACGTATGGTACTGTTTCCTCGCTGAATGATCGATATGGGTTTGTTACTCAGTATAAGACAGGTATTGAGTAGAGCGATGCCCGTGGAAGTCCTACAAACTACCTCTTAGTTACCAAGAGCTTTAAACGGTGCACAACTTGGTTTCAGAGCTGAAGTGTCTCGTGTTCATCATTGTATCTGGAACAAGTTTCCCTCGCAGGGAATCGTAGAGGTACCTATATTGAATCGCCCTTTGAATATAATATAGATAGGCATGACATCACAATTAATCATGATAACTTAAGTCCATATAAAGAGGAAATAGACAGTATTACAAATTAATTCAAAAAGCAAACAGCAACGATTATCATAATTGATGCGTCATATCTAACATTGAAGATCGATGAAAAAAACCATGATAATAACAATTAAGTCCAACTTTGAAGTTCGTTTAATTAAAAATAATTGATAAGAACGGCGTTACTGGCACATTAAGTTTTACGAGCATACTCGTAGTTACGAAAGGTGCAACCCTACATCTTAGGAATGAGTTACAGACTGCTTAGTGTTCACCCGACACCGGTCAGCGTAGTCGGTCAGTTGGGGACAATAATTACAGATGACTCTTCTAAGCTTTGAAACACAAAACCTTTGAGGAATTAGATTAACTTCTACTTCGCAATCTGTAGTGGTGTTTCGAAATTAACGCGAAACGGCATTATATTTTACGTGCAAAAATTTATATGAATAATTTCTTAGGCCGTTTGTTCACGACGCGACACACGGCACCGCAAAATGTGGTCACGATTCAGAGATCCATATATTTGTATGGCCCGTTTTTTCATTGCACGACACCGCACCACACACGACACGATTTTAAAACGTTTTTTCGGCTATGTTATCGTCGTGTTTTTTACCGTGAACAAAACCACTATGAGCTACCGGTATGACGACACGACACACCGCACCGCACGGCTAACGCGTGTTTCGTCACTCACGCGCTTATGAATCATGTTTAGTGAACAAAAGAACGGACGTCAGACCGTATGCAGTGTGTGCCATGTGCGTGTCGTGCAATGCCTCCTGAACAAACGACCTTACTCTTATTATTTCTCCTGTCATCATTTCTGTACGATGTGTCATGTCATCAATCATCAGAAAATTGAACGTCTCAACCAATTAGTTTGTAATCCCGAATAATTTTCCAATTAGCATCCATACGCAATAACAAAATGACATCTCGAACTGTAGCCAAGCTTTATCACGGCCATATTAATTGTTTCTAAAGAGCTGATTTCATATGTACGCCCAGATTAAGTGCACGACCGCCACTCGGAACCGAGGGGTTATTAAATAATTTATTGTCTACTAACTATTCGTGAGGGCACTGCTCAAATGGTCCGCTAAGATTTCGCAGTCTTGTTATGGAATATTGCTGGCGTAAACTTTGTCTATGAAACTTAAATGGATTCGCACAGCGATACGATGAAGACGTACATATTTTAACCTTTTGCTAGCGAGATTGTTTCACAGTCGAAACAACGACGAACAATTTCATTTTATACATCAAACAGTAAAACAGGAAAGTGGTCTTGATTGAGTTTGGTCCGAACCTTTTATAGCTTTCAATGCACATTTCTGCCTGTCAGCGGCAAATTACGCAGGCTGCCCATTCACGCTCAAAAATCACTCTCAATTGAGTCAAGTGGGACAAAATAAAAGGTGAATTCATCATGGGGGTGCGAACCGACGCCCGCGCCCCCTGTTGGGAAACCAAGGCGGAAAACGTATGTCCGGTCCATTTGTAAACACTAACAGCTACTGGCAGCTTTTTGACAGTTTATTAAATTAAATTGTATTGGCGATTGTTTGTGAGCAGTTTGAGAAGAAAACGCGTGGGAGCGAGGTGATGAATGGAAGTTAGCTGTGAGATATAATCAATTTGTGTTACAAGTCTGATTGATTTGTTATGCTTGTAGAGAGTTAAATATGAATGAACTTACATGTATCTATCTGATAGTTTTATCGTAGGATTTTCTAATTGGGATTTTTTTCTGGCCAATTTAATGTATAAGAGATAAGCATGTTAAAGTTGATGCATGCATGATCTGACTCTTAAATGCCTTTCCTCATAATTTTATTTCTTTCCATGAAAATACTTAAATGATATAGCAAAAAGTAATTCTTTCCCTTTTGCAAGTTAATTACAAATGGCACTTCTTGATTTCCGGAATAATTTACATAAATATCCCATCAGTAAAGCACGACGCAATCATGAAATATGACATTTAATGGATTCCACAGTCACAAGCAATTATACAAAGAGCATTCTGTTGTCTGTATACAATTTTTTAACAATCAATTTAATTCTGAAACCAATGTTACCAGCGGTGAATATTAAAAGGCTTATTTTTTGTGTGTAAACCAATTACTTTACAGGAGACATTCATAAGTGCATTAATATATAAAAATTTAACTAAAATATAGAAGTATCATTGTCTGGTATTTTTTTATATTAATATAAACAAATTTTACCAGACAATAATACTTACTTACTATGAAAAATAATCCTATTGTAATTATAAATATTTAATGAAATTGAATAAACACACAAATAAAAATATATCTAATATTTACAACAATAAAAACAGTCCACAAAGATCATATTTTCTGCATTGACTGGTCACTTCTGGGTCCGCAATAAACGATGGGAAAAGGTTTTCACGAATCAATTTCGGCTCTCGTCATTTGATTATCCCAGTCGTGTACATGTAGTACTTACATCGAAAGGGCAGGAGATAATTCATTTTCGTCGAAATATTGTCTGCTGCCCGAAAAAATTAAATTACACGCTTGTATCATTTTGCGAGTCGCTGTTTGCAATATGATGGATTAGTCTTGAATTTATTAACAATTTTAATGTGCTACTGTTTCAATTAATGGTGCTCCTTAGGAATTATATTTTTTTGATACAATTGATTTGTTACAACTAGTCAATAATGCAGAATAACTGATAAAAGTTTTGCAGGTAATAACAGTTGAAAAACTAAACCATTAACATTTCAGCAAATAATAAAGCAGTAAACAAAAGTCCAAATATTACTGTTGCCAATGATTCGTTAGCTAACAGTAACACCGAACTCAAATAAACAGTTCAGTCAGTATTCGAAGAGCAATAACAACTTGTAGAAGATAAATAAGCAAATGAGTCCGCGATAAAAAGCAATAAGTCGATAAAACGAGCTGAGCTAAGATGAGCTGAGCGCATAAACCCTATGTTTGTTCGCAAATCAGATGAGAGTATAAATGGAATCATCTTTCATGTGCCGAAAGACCGGCACACGAAAACAGAATAGATTTTATTGATAAAAGCTTCAATGAGTTTAATTTTCCAGCTTATGTTAATGAGATTAGTTTCGATTTGTCTGAAAGATATTGAGTTGATTGCGTAATCAGACTTGATGTACAGTGAAGTAAAGGTATAGTTACAACAGCATTATTAAATATAAAACATCAACATAACAAATAACTGCAACCATTTAAAGTTTAATTGCAAATTAGGAACGCAATAACTCTCACATAGATGCTAACTGCAGTAATAGAACTGCAATAAAACAAAGCACTCTAACTGAACCATGCCGGAAGTCTATTTTTGTCACTAACTTAACAGTGGCAGCAGTAAATATGATATTAGCAGCTTTAATACGATATCCTGCAATCAAATCAGCGTATGGCTTCATCGACGTCTGCTACTCGTGTGTGGTCGAGCCGTAAACAAAGATCTTAATGATCGCACACGGCCAACGTAAACAATTTATTAGCCCGCAATCGACAATCGTTACAATCGGTTCGTGCATTCGCTGCATTGATACATGTTCCCTGAATCGAAGCACTTCTCCGTTTGCAGACGTGTCGGTTTTAATTGCATCACTAGGTCATTATGTAAACACGTTCTTTACTTGTTTTCGAATACGTCTCGGGTTATATTGGCGATTCTTTGGTTGTTCTTCTGTCTGTCAAATTATTCCGATCACTCTATTATTCTCTGTTCTGTATTCTTCTAATCTCTATTATTTTTTTCTTTATTGTTAATGTCATTAAGCTCAACTTTGTCATATTTGGAAGGTTCCACGACGATTTTTAAACAAGATTTCTTGACCATTTACTATATATATATATATATATACCATATACTTGAACTTTTACTTTAGTGTAAAATTTGTGATCAATAAGCGATTTCCCCGAGACACCGGACGCGGTCCGCCGTCCACCAAGTTCAATTATTATTGAATTTCCTATGTCCGGGGTGAGTGCCGTACCGACAACTAGGGGTGAGCCAATTCCTTTTTAACCTTCGTGAAATAATTTTCTGTCTTTGATACAGTTTCTAATGGTCAAAGGGTTTTTGACGGACTCTGTAACATACGTACATAATTTCTGATGTGTTCGATATTAGAATTTATGTATGTGTAACTCTATCGAAAATATATTTTACCTAGTACTCTTAAATATAACATGAGATTTCGTCTCTTTATGAAGTTAGTCTACTGTGCATCAACTTAAAAACAGCCCTTCTATTACATCAAATTTGATTTAAGATGGCAGAGGTGAATTACGATTTAAGTGCACAATCGTCATGATTTACGCCGATTGTTGCTATGACTTCCGATCTCTTAAACGCCGAGCTCACCCCTATTCAAGAAAATTATTTCCACAACGAAGAGTTTTGAATTAAAGTCCCGACTCACTCCGAAACTCCACTAAGACATTGGAGATTCCTGTTTTTGTTTGTTTCTATAATTAAAACGCGACTTAAACGCTCTTCCGATAATTATAAATCTACTTGATTTTGTTATTGCAGTAAACCGGATTTACGAGGGGATGTTTTGGGCCAATTTTCTTCGATTTGTATTGTTTAATATTTGGACTGGATTTTATCAAGTCACGATTTGTCATTGCGTTGTGGATTTTAATCAACATTATCGGGATATTGTCTTTAAACTTCTGTTCCTAATAGTTTACTGTTAGATCATTTGATTTTGACAGCATTACGTCCAATTGCACCCGCTAATGTGTCACTGTGGTGGCATACAGCGGCGTCGTGACGAAGTGTAACGTTTACACATCGGGCCAGTATTTCGTGAGCAGTATTTCGCAGCGGCCGGCGCACGGGTGGGCAGTGTTCACATTACCTTCGCCTGGTGGCCGGCTGACTCATTCCAGTGTCGCCGACCGCCAGTTTTGAACAGAGTTCTAACTCCCAGTGGTCTGGCGCTAACACGCAACTCCGCCTCAGTAGTTCATACGCTCCGGTGGGCAATTTGGAAATTGTAGCTAAAATTTTGCTAAATTTGTTCATTTGTACTCTACTTGCTTGAATACAGAAATAGTTTTGTTTATTAATTAATTGTCGATCGTGTAACGGGTGATCTCTCACCGGAACACATACATACGTCTGCTTCGTAATTATATTCAGGGAAGACTAAATTCATAGACAGCGTTGCCTTGCTTTCCTGATGTTCATTGGTAGCATTATTAAATATTCAATACCTAGAATATGGTAACCTTTATCAAACAGTGCCGATAGAGCATTGTGAAAGCAAACCCAGATTTGCCAAGAATTTCACAATCAATCCACTGAAGCGAAATAGAGAGCTGGTGTCAAAAACTTTCTGCTAATCGTATTCAAAGCTAGAGAATTATAATTACAGTTAAAAGCGACAAGTTTAGTATCGGGTTACGGACACGGCAAGCCGGCTCACGGCTGGTGCACTCAGTTGTATAATCGACAGCTCGCGGTGGACCGGACACGGGCCGAACACGGCGCGGCCGCGACACTTCTTGCCGTGTTGACTCCACACTACCGGGGAGTCGCCGGATTGAAGAAACACTGTCGTGATTTTGGTCAACCATGTTTGGTTAAGTTTTGACTGAATGCTGGATTGAATTACATTTGGTTGTTGGTCACGATTAGGTGTTGGAAACTTCTTTGAACTGTGAACTGGTTGGCTTCATTAAATTTTTCTTGATTTATTTGGTGACCAATTGAAAAAGAAACATTCAAATGCTGCCGCCAGTACAATTAATAATTCAAAATCAACTATTTAATTTCAATCTTTAACTAAAATTGAAACTCATCGTTATTCATAACGAAGACAATACACTGCTTACAAAGTTCAATAAGTATTTCACCAATTTGCCGCTAAACTTCGTTTCAACTCCATCTTATTACACGAAACATTATAATATACATTGAAACCCGTTCTAACAATTTCACATACAATCATAAATTCTAATTTAGCTCGTTGGTGGATCTTGTTACCACCTTGCCTTCGGTTTTCCGGACTCATTGTATGTTACTCCCAAGACATCGCAGCCCCACAGTACGTATATACAAAATTAATTAGACAAAATCTCGGGCTCTTGTAATATTTTAGTATTATTTCCTATGTTGTGCGAGATTTTATTAGGGAGTTATATTTATTACTCTTCTCTTAGGTGTAATGAATCTGAATAGGGTCTTGATTAGTCGTTACTGTATGGATGTGTAGGCTACAAGTTTATAATTATGTTGTAGTAATTACAAGGTTGCTTACATTGTGAAACCTTCGTCGGCTTTCCGTTTCGTTATCTCACTACGATTTCTGATGGTTTGTTAAATTAAACGTCATGCACTGGACTGCTATTTTCTTGATTATAAAACGCCTATCTTTGGATAGTTTGCACTGTTTTAATTTGTAAGTAATCGGCTAATTTCTTGATCACCAGGACGAAGAAATACGCCGTAAACATTTTATAATTATGTTGTAAAGATAAAGCTTCAGTTAGCTTTAATTAATTTTATATACCAGCAAATTATATCGATAGATAACGCTAAATATTTGTAAAATGTACCAAAGTAAAGTCATACATTCTGGTTGCCTTTAAACGTTTAAGAGATAACTTAAAGAGAACCGAAGAAGACTCGAACAATACTACTATCAGGAAAACTAACAAGATAAATTAAAGAAGTTGAACGCAAAACAGCCTACAGCATCCCGATAAGGATAGGACAAAGCACTAGTTCTTAAAAGGAAGTCAATTGGTGTGTCCATCGGTACAACGGCACGGGTCCAACATCGGATTCTACTTAGCCGTGAAATGTGTAATGCTATGCATTTCGTTTCAACGTCTTCTCGCCGCTCTTTGGTGTTACCTACCATTTCGCGACTTGTTCGCAAAGTTATGGGGTACTTTTCTGCACTTCGATTTGCTTAACCGAGACTATGGAAGTAGAAACGGCAACTTATTTGCATTTAAAACAATCGTTTTGTAACAACATCAAATCATAGCAAAAAAAAATGGATTGGAAAACAGACCTACGTGATGAAATATAAATAAATGAAAATTTCTGCAAAGCACAAATTGAAATGAAATGGATTTTTCAAATGCATAACAGAATTAGGTGGATGGATTGGATCGGAACTGGAAGCTGACCAGTCGGCGAAATCTAATCATTTGCATTACTTCCGCGCGCCGATCTCATACTGCGCTTCATTTCACGAGAACAGCCGCGGGGCCTACACTAATCACATTTTGGAAAAATTTGTTAGCCTCTCGTTTAACTGATTTCTGTAATTCTGATTGAAATATATTTTAAAGCTAAAATCTTCGACAGCGATTTGTAATCACTGCCTACTCCTGCTGCTAATCTATAATATTGTACTTGTAATGTAATTTTGATTAATATAAGAATATGCATAACATACGTTTGTGTGCGTATATTAAAATAATGTAAATAGCAATATTGTGTTTTAAATAGTAGGGTGAAAAAATATAATGGTTATGTTACTTTTGTTGTGTTAATAAAGTAACTTGACATTTTACAATAATTTCTGTTAATAATTTAGTTAATGAAGTAAATTTTATTGAATAGCAATTTAATCGATTCTAAATTCAAAAAATCCTCAAATCAAATTCTATATTTAATTCTAATATTTATTTTTTTGTTTTTATTTTATTTTGACATGATGTTTTATGAATATAAATTTTATTTTTACTTATTTTTTTAATTGTCATTTTATTTCCTTTGGTTTTACATTGTTTGTTTTAAATTCTTATATTAATTTATGCGATTTACTATGACAATGATTTGCATGCCTGTAAGTAACTTGCTTACACAAGATCTTTTCTGAATGTTCTGTATTCTGGTATGTATTTGTAAATGAGTCGTTGGTGTGCCTTGTTCAATAAATAAATAAATGGTAGTATAAATATACTGTAAGTAAAACAAAGGAAAATAGTTTTTTGGAAAATTGTTTACTACCTCACTTATATTCTCTGTTCTTATATTCAAATGACAACTATAATTATTTGACAAGTGTAGGTATGATATATTTCGTGGACATTTTTTTTGACTGTATAATAGTGCTATTGTTATTAACATTGATTAGGTCAGTACCAACTTCTGAAGCTTCAAAAACATGTAGACTATATAAGTACAATCTTTTCTCTGTAGGTACCCTTGAATTAGATACATTGGAATCTTCACTGTGCCACTACAGATGCGATCATGGAGCAAGGGGAGCGTGTCCTGCATTCTAGAGGACGCGCGTATCGGGAAAAATGTCACGTAGTGGATACCGCGGACGTAATAAGAACTCTCAAGTATGGCGTAGAATTAAACAGAACCGATGAAGAAATTATACGGTTTCACGAACACATGTGTGAGTTCAGAAGTTTAATACTGAATGAATATTATATAAAAATTGGAACAAGACAGACAGTTAAAGCGTGTAAGGAAAATATCGTAGAGAATTAAGACCGAGAGAATCTCTAAGTATTTAAAGAATGTATTTAAGGCGCAAGGAGACATTTGAACGTCAATGCAACAATTCTTGTTAATCAAATACCGAGCGTAGTGATAATTTCGCCTAAAAAATGGAATATCGATCATGATATTTTAATAACATGAATGAAAATTAGGATGTTAGTGTCCAAAGTAAAGCTAAAACTCAAGAATACCGATAACCAATACGAAGCTACGAACAGATTGAAACAGTTTTGCCACGGCCGCAGTCGAACCTCAAGAAAAAAGCTGAATGAAACCGCCGAAGCAACGTTCCAGTGTAAATATTTACCCGTCGTCGCCCACGAAAACTTTGTAGCGCCGGTAACTTCTGCCAGACCACACACTTGCAAAAAAGTCTGCCAGGCTGGAGCGTAGGTTTGGAATGATGATTCAATATACTTTAATTATATATTTTAAATTCTTAACTCATGTTTGGGCGTATACTTTTAATATCTGTCCGTTTTTATAAATATCATCGTCCTTATAAATAAACCTTGGTCTATGCCATTTTTAATAGTTATAATATCTTCTTGTGTCTTTGGTGGCATACTATACAATACATTCTATTTTTACTTTCTCCGCGATGTTTCATTTCCATATATGAAATTGCTCATCGTATTCCAATTTTTATGTAATATACCTAGAATATATACAGGTTTTCGTTAAAGGTTACCGGTTTTTTTATGATAAAAGTAGGCATATATTGAAACATTTCAGTAAGAATCGCTTAATATCGTAAAAGTTAAAACCGGTCTGCCTCAGATGAACCTCTACTATTATGGTTCCGTACATAGCCTATCGTTAACGGTATAACCTAAGCTTAATGATCGGAGAGACAATTGAATGTTTCTTTCTACACTGGAATTAATTGCTTGCTTGAGTGCTATGGAAAAGAGTTACAGGTTGTAGTGATATAGTTATATATTCTGCTGTAAAATATAAGGTTAATTCTAGTGAACACAACTGTCACAAAATATGACTCCTCAATTTTCATCATGCTTTCTTTGGAAAATCTAGTAGGCACTAAGGAACCCTAAAAAGTATGTAAGTGTTTTTGGTAATTGAATTCCGTACACGGCTCGTATCTGGTCCGGTTCGGCAGAGCGCGGGGTCGCACGTCGCGTCGCGGTCAGGATTTACCGTGTACTCGGAATATTTTTTTCATTTTCCCACTCTTCGCGTGAGATATCGCTGGTATTTTTATGAGAACTCCGTCTTCATTTGCGGATTCTTTTCCGTTGCTTACATGTTAATAGGGGCAGTTAGCTTTTGCGTCTTATTGTTGAGATTTTCCGAGACTGGATTACGATGAGTGATCACTATTACGGATAAAGTATTTGAAGTTTGAAGACATTAGAGAGAAGCAATAGAACAGGCCCATTCATGACTGGAATGGGCCTGACTAAAAATATGTCAAAAAACTCAAAGATAGAACAGAATAAAGCCAGATGTCAATAGACACTAATACAAACATGAACAAAGACCTAAACTAAATATCAATCGAACCACACGCAAGGTTCGATTCCCATACATCTGCAGCGATTTATCAACAATCGAAATGGCTGGTAACATAGTTAGGCTATACAAACGGACTGCGCTGCCTGTAATAGGAAGCTTCCGTCTGCAGCACACAATAGCACCGACATCCAATGAGCATTCGACAGATTGTATCTATTAAGGCCACAGTGTAGCCGAAATGAAGGACGCCAAATTGCTATACTGATTGGTTGCAGATGGAATATTGTTAGTTATCAAATAGGCTGTATATACATATTACTACGAGTACCTATATAAAAGAACGAATAAATCAAGGGACTGATAGATACATAGTTAAAAAAGTGGTTTAGCTTTAGGTACATTTCTTGATCTACCGTACATTAAATTGACAGATAAATACAGACAGAAGAATATTTGCTTTTATTACCTACATAAATCAAAGAAAAAAAAACATTTGAGCAAAAGTGTTCGTCACAATGACACCCCGTACATTTCATAAACTAGCTCCGCACTATGAAACCGCAAAGGCAAATGATAGTCCAGTCGTCGCAATTCAAATGCGTATGAACTAATACAATTATCGTAGGGGAGCCCAGTCAGCGATAGATCGCACTGACTACTGACGTATGTTGATACGATTGTCCGCCTGTTAAACGATTTCATTTGAATTTGATCACTCGACTGTCCGCCAGTGATAATGTTAGCAGGGGCTGACTCACGTCAAATGTCCGTTTGCTAACACTGCTTTGATGCATTCACGTACAATATGTAAATGGAAATCTGTCATTGTATCTGCAGAACCCATGCAGGACCTATATTTTCATTTGTATTGTGTTGCATGTTGTTTGCAGGTTCTGTTTCACTTAGCCCATCGTTTTCATTTATAGATGAGTGATTAAGTGAAAACAAATTACGATTATCACAACAATGCATTAAAGACTATTGTTTCTTTAAAATGCTATAAATTATCCAGGATTCTCTGCACAAGCCACAATCATCATCGGTCATTTTCTTATTGTTAAGAGTTGTAATAACCAGCAATTAAGTCACGCCAATCCATCATTGGTAACATGCACTTATAAATCTTTATTGTCATTCGATTCTTATTTATCACTTGAAATAGTTAGATGAGTATCATTATCGATCTTTGATACGTTAGCAGCCCAATCTTATGCATTGTTCAGATTATTTGCTAGCCGTTTGAAAAATATCAGATCATCAATTAAGTATACGCGGCGGAAAATTCAATCAATATCAAGCTAAGCCCAAACTTAAGACATCGTGATATAAAACATAATTTTCATATTAATAATAATGTTTTCTAAAACACACAAAATTAAAGCGAAGCATTTACTTGTTCCTCATGTACAACATACGAAGACGGAAGAGGCATAATATCAAATTCCTCAATTCCGAGGTAGATCTTTAACAGGCATCGATAACCCTCCATTCCGGACATAATGTACGCATAATTGGCGTAACATTTCCATTGCGAACCCTTTCAAGACGCCTGTAATGTTGAGGCCTACATGTTATTTAATTACACAATCTCGAGCACAATGAGAATTATACCAACTCCTTTACGTCTCAAATGCATGGAGGGGGGCGACAGAGCCGTATTTGGATAGAGGGATGGGAAACACAGTTATGATGGTAAATTACTATTAGATGGTATTGTAAGAATCGGTATTATGGTTTATTTAGATGAAATTGTCTGGTAAATAAGCTGTTGATTGCTTGTATGTTATACTTTTAATCTTACAAACTTTTACAAGGAAATTCATAAACACAGAAATTTCCACGTCGACAACATTGAAACCACTACCAACTGTTAGGTTACTAACGCTAACAAATCTCTGAATAAACTCAAATGATATTTCTAATTGCAACCCTGTCTTCAAAAGGTTAAATCCATGACCGGAACGCCTCAAAATCATAGGGCGAGAACTATGGAAGTCTTCCGATTTCCCTTCGAGCTCATAACATCCTCGGTAATGAAGGAGCGCCCTCAAGGGTGTCCCTTACTGGGGGTGCACAGTCCGACTCAATTATAAACGAATATATCAAAATGACTGAGTAAGATTTAGACGGAACCCTACCATTACCTGAGAACTCGATACAAGATTAATCAACCCAAATTCAACTGAATATTAAAATGAATTGTCTTAACAGTATATTAAATTCAACGACAGAAAACAGGTAACCCTATGATTGTTTTTAGTTAACGTAGAAGCTACAAGCCACAGTCACTTAAAGTAAATCATCTAACAAAAAATCTTCACAACCGGCTGCCAACCAATGAATTCTAATTTTCAATTGTAAATTAATTACACAGATTACCGCATAGTACGCCATTTAAATAGAACCACGGTGTATTACGAAAGCACTAGATGGCCATGCGATACTGGATACTCGGATACTGGACTATTCAATACAATATCTATTATGAATGAACGCGGTCCGCGAAGGTTGATTAGGCTCGTCGGCTCTATTCCAATTTTCATGGTGTACTGCGATCCATGGTTCTGATTGATTATTATTGGATCGCAGTAGCCAGCATATTCGACTTGCTCTAGAATTGGACGTAAGTTTTGATGTGTAAACCAATATTGTACGTTTGCTGATAAATACACTTTCATTTAGGTTTTACATTTTGTATTGGCAGATTTATTAGTTTATTTATTAAACACGTAATGTTTTTAAATTTACTACACTTAAATAACGTCGTGAAGGTATGTGTATTTTTACTATGTTGATAGATATTAGACTCATAAGAATCTTAAGATCAATTTAAACTTATCGACATCAGAGATCGGCCATTTCACTGTTATTATCGATCAATTTTACACTGTTCAGTCATTTTAATAATCCTAAGGCGATGTTTCCAAACTCGATCGTTGCTGTTTTACATCTTCGTCGATTTTAAGTAGATATGGCAAACGGATCAAATACCTGTACGTTTTGTTCAAATTTCAGGAATTTTGAGTTAAAATGTGTCAGAAATTTAATAGAATGTAATAAAGAGTTGTAAATTCCGGTGGAACGGTGACTATTCATCTTTGGTTCGTGAAGCACTATTGGTTGCGCGAGCTTTTGTAACTAAAGTGGTATTTCACAGCGTCGACGCGTATACCGCTATCTGATGATTGGTTTTTGGCAATTAACAGTATTGCTCACGTCGCAATCGAGTTCATTCACCATGTGAATTATGTATGGAGCCTCCATTTCCCTCTTTGTTGCCCCGTTCTACCTACTTACACCTATACTATATCCAAAATATTAAATCTTTTTCATGTGTTTGTATCCCACGCAGCGTGTGCGTGTACGTATATAAACGCTAACGTTTTTAGATCATATTTTGCATAAAACTGCGGGATTCTTTAGATTATAGTTCACTGAACATTATTACAATAGAAGATAGTAATTATAAGAAGTGACAGGTTGCGTGCCCGACACCTGTTGGCAAGGGAGCTGCAGACGAACCTTTACACTATTATACGGGAAGAATGAAACATGGATCCAGTTTATTCCTCGAATAGAAGAAGAACAGCGTACAGTGCAAATGCATTTCATAATAAAGCCGGATTAGAAAACGGAAGAACCGTCGATAAAGGTGTTAGCACGAGTAGATAAGTTGTCAAAAAGCTTTTAAACTAGATCGAAGATCGCCAAATAGTCTAGTAAACCCATTAGCAGCGATTTCACGGCTACTATAAACACTGTACAATTTACACTGGCTAAGCACTAAACAGCCAGCTTTACGAACATTATTACAGATTGTTAGTCACAATTTAATGGTGTGCAGTTAGCGGTCATATAATTATAATGCATATTTCGGAAGCAATAATTATTTTCATTATAGACAACAACAAGCTCGCAGACCTGTCGTCCCTTTATTAACATTTAAATTTATATTACAGAGAAATGTCTACCTTGATAAAATATCTACCGCCACCTTTATGTCGTTTGTGACATGTAAAATGGTTCTCAGCTTTGACATGATGCGAATTAATGCGTTATTATTTAAAGTGTAGAGCTCAATATGGCTCGTCGTATTGTCTTCAATAGAATTAAACCCTTTGTCTCAAGGCGTCAGTTCACCGTTGCCATGTCGCCTGACATTTGTACAAAGGTTACCTCCATTCTGTCGGTTTTCTTTTTACCGGCTGACATCACGTTGTACCGAAGAAAGGGTGGTATTGTGTTCGAATTAACCTTTACGTTTGTTTGGACTAGAAGTCTGCAATGATATCATACTATTTATTTCATTTAGATTCAGGCATGACGAACCCTTAAATGCATTATGCAAAGTTATTATAATTTCATAGATTACGAATTATGGTTGTACACATTTTCCAACTATGGTAGCTTTGACCCACAGCAATAAATGTACGTCGTTTATACTACAAACAAATTTAAACCTTCAATGTAGCGAAGCAAAATTGTCTTAATAAATAGCATAATTATGGTGATTACGTAGACGTCAAAGGAACCCATAAAACTATCAATGAACCTATAAATCGAAGAAAACGTTGTAACACGCGAGCATCGGCTTGGGAAAGCACAGAAACAAATAGATTACATTAACAATAAGAGACGGTGTGAGGTTATAACGTGTGAAAATACGTATAAAAATGGAATTAATTGAACACCCACAACACATCGTAGCATAAACAATTATGGAAGAGGCGCCGATGGGTCGGTGGCACGGAAAGAAAATTGGCAACATAAGGCACGCCGTAATATGAGAAAATAATAGTTTTAATGTTGGAAATAAATAACGCGGCGAGGAGGAAGACAATGGTCCCGTAACAAGATCTCCTGTTAATTGTGGCCAATGCGGCGCAGACTATTCAACCGTGATTTATGAACGTGTTCAAATTAAGCCCTATTTGTTCTTTACTGAATCCTTTGCTTGTTATCGACGGGTTTCCACATATTTCAGAGAACACCGAGAATGCGTGCTCTGCAATAATATTATCCTGGGCTAGATTCAGATGTTGGATGTAATTTAATAGCACTCACCTCGCATTTTCTGCTCGTCGACAAGTTGCCTTTCGAGGTTGTCTTTCACTTCCCGTTCCCTCAACACGTCCATTTTTAGTTCAGCTGTAACAATAAAAGCTTTTTTGAAATTGCAATCAAAGTTGCCTTAATAAAGTACGACTAATTAAAGCACGTTTCCTCAGAATCAATATCGTAAAGTTCAATAAGTTAAATCCAATAAAAGAAAATGTTGGTATAAACAACGTTTTAAGTTAAATAAATGGTTCACTGTATACAAAAGGCATTGTATAAATTTAACAGTGAGCTAAACCGGTAACAAGGCTTCAGCAAGGGGCCGATTAGGAGCATAAACACGGATTAACTCATTCGGAATCCCGGTACTATTGTGAAGGAGTCGAATTGAGAGATTTGCATAACTTTCAATTAAACCTAACCTGACGGAAATGATTAGGGGAGGAAGTTCCGATTTGTGTGTACTTTGCACCATCTAGTACCGAACTAGGTGTGTAGTGTGCCGATTGATTGGTTTAATTTACATTTGATGAGGTAAAAGACAAGTCAAATAACTTGTAAACGATTATCTTGGATAACGAAGACTAAACGAGAAGAACGAATAGAACAAGAAGAAATGTGGCTCCGTAATTGGGATAAGGTCAAGAGAATGACTATGTGGAGACAACGACATAAATCAAGAAGTGTATGTACCCAGAAGAAGCTAAGACCTATATTTTAATGTTAATGACACTGATGTAGGTAACAAAATGACCTTATAATGATACTCACGTAACAGTTTAAGTGAACAGCCATTTTCACACAATGATAAAATTAGCAGCATTTATAAAACTATCATTGCCATAAATTATAACTTAAAATAGTTCAGTGTCAGTCTCTAATTGGCTGCAGGTGATACACTTGCATTAAGTATGCAAGATAATCGACTGCCATGTATAATAAACACCTAAGTAATTTGAAAATTGCCATGACATATTGTTTGGGCATTTTGTAATATCATCTGCCTTGACTCAGATGATGTTCTAAATTATTGGTCATTTAGTACATTAAGCCATTTTGTTCTACCTGGTTTCCTTATATTTTTTTTATTACTTCTTGCCATTTGGCTAGTCCAAACTTTTTATCGTGCCCTAAACTGTTAGATTAATTTATTCTCATCATACGTTAAGTGAGCAGTGGTGGCCCAGTGGAATCGGCCGCGACTTACAAGTTGTAGGTCGTGGGTTCGAGCCCAGGCAGGCGCTTTACTTTGAGTAAATTATTTCATCACCACTGCTCTCAAAACGGTGAAGGAAAACATCGTGAGGAAACCGGCAATGTCCTAGAACTAAAAAATCGAAGATATGTGACATCCACCAACCCGCACTGGGCCCGCGTGGTGGATTACGGCCCATTCCCTCACACAGAGAGGAGGCCTGTGTCCCAGCAGTGGGAACATTAATAGGCTGATGATGATGATGATACGTTAAGTCACTTTCCTTACTAGTTCCCAAACTTACGTAAAACACTGCAACCACTAAATCTGACAACACGAGACCCCACGTTTTCAATCAGGTTAATCTCACCATCGATAAGAGCCTAATATCAAGCCATACGTATGTAAAGTCATCTCACGAGTCGAATTTGAATAGAAAGAGGTCATGCCCGTTTAATTTGGTCCCTTATTCAATTAGGTGCCTAAGCTGCGTCTATCTAATGGAGGTCGTAAGGGGATCTCGCTGATTAACTCACGTTGTTAGCACCTAAGGTTACTGCAGCGCATTACTTGAAAGATTTAATTTGAAAATATAGCCGAGAGGTGCGGAGAGGTCTACGACGGGATGTTTAAATGGGAAATAAGTAATTGTTGCTTGAGCATAGTTTAATGTATTGAGGTTTTATTTTTAACCCCAGACGGAAAAAGAGGGGTTCTATAAGTTTGACGTGTGTTGCTGTGTATCTGTGTGTCTGTCTGCGGCATCATAGCTCCTAAACGGTTGAACCGATTTTGATTAATTTTTTTTGTTGGAAAGGTGATTTTATCGAGAGTGTTCTTACCTATGTTTGAATAAAATCGGTTCAGCCGTTCAAAAGTTATAGGCGTTTTACTGTTTGAATCGGGGTGTTTTCGGAAGATATCGTGTCATGATTACGTGTTCAATAGATTGCCGATCGAAGCGTATCTACTGTGTACTAGATAAATTATGTACATGAAATAAAAATGTGTCGGGGTTTTTGAAATTTTGAAATTTTACTGAATCATTTTATCCTTTTTTGACAAATCCTAAATTCTTATAAATGTAGCAGACCTTAAAACTAATTTGTGGTGCTTTAGAGCCGATTAGACAAAATAATTAATTAAGTCATTGATAAGTCAATAACGCAAAATAAATTTAATCTAGTCATGGGCGGAGTCGTCTGAAGCAAGAATCAATAAAACATTCCGTATCTACATTAGGATAAAATATATAAATACACTGCTATACGTAGTCCAGGTTATCGAGTCGGTCCCGCAACTATCTTGTCCAATGCAAGGCGAACAGTTTCGCTTAATAATTCCGTTAGCGTTTTAATTATTCCCGCAGATTCGATGTAAGGTAACAGTCTATTAAGAACGGCTGCCAACGTATCTGATAATAGTGGTGTACGGACAATGTTCTGTTCGAGTGGAGGTGATTTAGATGCAGGAAATTGGGTTACTGATTTATGAGAAGAGCTCGTTGTATCGGTAGTGGAATAACTAAGTATTAAAGAAAGTTTTGCTTCGGATCTTTTCATCAATTACAATAGATTAATGACAAGGGGCAGATTGAAGAGTCGGAAAAGCTTTCTGAGGTTAACCAAACCAATTAATGACAGCAGGTCTAGTGAGGCAAAGAAGAGACTGTAACTCCTCAAACATCCTCCTCCGACTGACTATGTTGAGCCTGCAGAAAAGCTCCCTGTAGGCTACCAACTTCCATGGCCCACCTGGAAATCTTTAAACCGCCTCCAAAGCCAAGTGGGTCGCTGCAGGCACAACTTAGTTAGATGGGGGTACTCACATGACCCGCAGTGCGATTGCGGAACAACGTCCCAAACAATGCCCCACCTCCTATCGTGCTCTCTGTGCAACAACACCTGCACCCTGAAGGACCTTTGTGAGGCAAATGAAAACGCTATTGCCATGGCTGAATTCTCATTGATACGACGAAGAAGAAGATTTGATTGATAGATATAGACACAGCAAGTTCAAAACATCAGCAATACTAAGTACTAATGAGACTCACTCTTCTGAAACTTTAAAAAGTTGATAATAAATCACTTTGAAAACCAAAACAAGCAACAAACAAACATAGCCAATTACCAGTAATTCCCAAAGCGTCAAAAGAACTGGTGACCACCGATACGCATCTACAATGATACGAACATACGAGCCAAGAGGTAGTTCGGTCGATGCTCATGCACCGTATCGACGAACAAAAATCTTCGCGATAAACCAGAGACAAGTTAACTTGCGCTCGCGCAACTTATAATAAGGTCCCGAGATATATGTATGAATATCGCACAATAGCTATCTGGGATTGTGATCTTGTAAATTGAAACGTTGGCTTACTCATCGTTTGTTACTAATATTAAGTATTCAATCCAAGTTCTGGCCTCGAACAGTTCGTGGGCTTCGAAGGCTTTTGGGTGTCTATGTTGTTTGGATCGTATATCAAGAAACATTAATCAATTTATAGTTTCATGTATATCTCAGACAATTATTTAGATTAGAACTACCTACATGGAAAAGTGAGAGAGAAAGAACATAATCTAAATCGTGTGTACAAAAAGCTTAGCAGTTTTGTCGTAACACACAACTTGTTAAGCAACCTCAAAAAGGAGGAGGTGCTTATTTTTATCGATTTGATGTAAATCCCCAGCCACAACATCTATACCTAACAGTTATTTTTATAAACAAAAAGCTTCAATCTCGAGACCGCATCGGTTGCGAGATTAATTTTTCGAATCAATCCCGGTGTATGCTGTAATTTAAGGGGCTTTTAGTTAAGAGTGGTTTCGCACATGAGACGTAAATTACCTTTGTCGAGGGATGGCCATTAAGGGCCCGCGTTGGTATGCGCCGTATCTCAGCATCTCGCGATTTGCGAGTAGAAGAGCCTTAACAAAAGGTGCTCCCGGTGGTCCCTGCGTACTTAGCAACCATCTAAGTATCTCTGTATTGTTTTAATATAACGATAGAGATACTTCATATCGATCGATGACTATGATTAGTTCGCAAGCAAGTCTCGATGCGGGTCATTATTGAATATCTCACAATAATAACATCTCATCCTAAATCGAATAAAATAAAAACTATTACTAACATCAAAATTAGCGACTCATAAATCATCAGAAGACAGACACTAAGAAGGCAACACAAAACCGATCCTATGAAAACGTTTATCGATAAAAGAGAAAACCAAAACATAAGCGGAACACTCGATTATTAAATCGATCTTTATATCGGATCAATCAAATTTAAAACCTGATCGACTTGCGTCCGACGAAAAAATTATTACTTTATAAATAAAATAACAATAAAAACGATGCGCTCCGTTCAAGGGAATATATAATTATGGACAATTATTATGATATCGAAACTCAATGGTCGATAGATGATTGAAAGGATCGAGACCCATAAACAAAAGGATCAATTTTGATTACGCAATTTAATAATGTTTTGAAGGTAAGTAATTAGCTGATAATCATAATCGATACTTAAACGATTTTGGAACAGGGAAGACGAAAAGTCAAATGGGGTTTTACTTTTTTTAGCCGGCAGTCAAATGTGATTCCCGAGTCGCGGAGGGTCGCGGGAATAAATTCTATTTCTCTTCAATTTCGGTGCACTCAGCAAAAACAACAATAATATTTAAATTTCGAATATGACGCCCTTTGAGACATGCTCCACGAGATCAAGTGCGTAGCGACTTGTTTAGAATAACGACTCCTCGGAGATCCGTTTCCATTGCTTCTGATTCAGATTCACGAAACTGATTCAGAAGGAATAAAAATATCATTAGTAGCTACAAGTTTGGACAATTTAAAAGGTGTTAGACAAAACTGAGAATTTATTACCTGTCTGTGAAATAGCTTAAGTAGGTACGAAGAAGGAAACGGTTTAATTTCAATGAAACATAAGTCATAGGGTGAGCGAATTAAGACATATTTTCACAGCCCCCGCCGTCGAGAACACGAAGTTGAGCTTGCAGTTAAAATAACAATTAAAGTCTTCGTAAAATTTACGACTCAAAACTGGCAAAATAATTTAAACGAGCGTTGCGGTGGAAGCGACCGAAATGGGGCTTTGAATTGGGAAACAAAAGTATGCATTCAGATCACCCTCCGCACTGTCTTTCGACGTTTTAACACGAATGAATCGGAAGTCTTAAGGTGAAATTTTAATAGTAATACCATAAGGAAATATTACTCACGAATATTGTTGATTTAAGCACTTTTAGAGGTTTAACAAAGACGCCTGATATGATTTATACGGTATGTTTTACGCGCGGATTCAAATTTGCTCTGAGGTATAGGAGCCGGGCATCCCTACTTATAGATTAAGTATAAACACATTAACTGAATTGACGATCCTCTTAAAAGGTAAATTCAAAGTAACGGTAATGGTTGTCATGGCGCGGAAAACGAATTTTCTTCCCTATGCCTTTTTTTTTAAATTTACAAACCGGCAGCAATTTTATTTTATTGTTATTAGATTTTTCCGGCTTATGTCACACAGCGATGTCACTGCGGAGGATTATTCCCGCAGTCTCCACGCTAATAATCATAAGAATTGCTTCCCTTTATTATGTGTGAAATTTAGAACGTAAAATCTTTTGCAGCAGGTCGTTTATAGCGGCAATTTTCACCCTACACAACACGTAATAAGAGTTCATTTTAAAAGGCAAACCCACGAATGCCCTTCATAAAAAACACACTTGCTAGTACTACTTTATTTGACGGGAAGATTTTGTCATACATGTGTAACACATAATTTTATGAATATATTATAAGGGATTTGCATTTCGTATGTCGCTACCGAGTCGTAGGTTTGACGAGCGTCGTAAACCTTGGCACTCTTGTATAGCCTTATTACTAAGGTAAAGGTACAAATAATGAAGATGTCGTCGCAAAATGGATTAAAAAGTAGTAGCGTATCGAGCGTGCACTGTCTGAATAACTCGTGGTGTTATCGCCGCACGCGCACCCAATCTGCGATCGAAACACACCGGATAAGATTATCCGGTAGCCCTGTATTATTTTAATGAGACTACACGACTCCTCGAGATTCGATACGATACGAAAAAGCTTAGGTAACGAAGCGAATAAAAATATACAGGTCAAAAG
The DNA here is from genome assembly GCA_947562075.1 of Orthosia gracilis. Taxonomy (NCBI): domain Eukaryota; kingdom Metazoa; phylum Arthropoda; class Insecta; order Lepidoptera; family Noctuidae; genus Orthosia; species Orthosia gracilis. Next base: position 36,934,433 of record OX387266.1, read on the forward strand.
AGATATCAAGCGGCCGCGGCGAGATGACGGGCCAGCCGACGGGAATACTTTTCTGAGAGGGATTTTTAAATTAGCCACCGAACACGATAAACTTGTGTACATCTACATACCAGCTGACGGCAGATCGGCTGATACCATTATGTCTCTGGTAAGGCACCGATTAAAAAATATTCACATTTATAAGCGGACAACATCTGGTGGTATTTAAATAAGATATAAACGCGGAGGTCCGCGAATGTTTTGTTTTTCGACTACACATTTTCTTCCCCGGTGGATGCTCCCCTCGCCGGATATATTGGTATTAAAAATGTAACGGAGATTTATGCGAATGGCTCTAAGCTTTCATTAGATGTTTCTTACGCGGTGTTTTTGCGGTCGCCGCTCCCTGACCGGTAATTTTTCATTTTTCTGCAAACTTCCCGATGTTTCCGCGGCGTATCTAAATTTTACTGCATATAAAGTATATTAATGCCTCTCCGAGTCGCGGGCAGGTGTACGCTATGACTTATTTTATTTCAATTCCCCATCTGCAATGGGAATAGAAATTGCTAGAAATGTTTTTAATGAAAAATAATGGCGCAAGTTCTTTTAATGGAGGAAGTGGAAAAAATTGCATTAGCTCTGAGCATTTTTTTTTGTTCGTCCGCATAGATAAGTTCTAAGTTAGAAGTAACAGATGCAAATATAACTAGAGCAATAAACAGGACTATCAAACATATTATTCCGGCTTGTAATTCCGTATGTAAATTGGCAGTGGAGCAAGCGTTCACTTTCCACCCCATAGAGACAATATACGACCACTATAACTTGGGCTCCGATTATGTTATCAAAACTAACAATTGAGGATCTTCTTCCGTGGCTAAGGAAACTATACTCGTATCCTTGGGTTACACGAGTCTTAAATATTAAAGGCACTTAGATTTCTAAGTTACCACATGTTATAAGATTACCAACAGCTCTGCTATCAATAAATAGGTATACTTTTCACCTTAGAATACTTTTGTATATTTAATTTTCGCCCCTAAATACTGTATCTCGCTGTGTATATCATGGTATAATTATTTTTCTAAATGTTTTATAATAACTTAACCATACTATCGCATTTAAGCACTATGGCAGTTTCACACGTTCTGAAACGGCATTTCAATTAATTTAAAACCGACGATTTTAATTATATGAAAAACAAAAGCTTGTCTATCAACTGCCCACAACTTTACTCCAGCCGTATTTGAAGAATCCTCAATAAATAAGTACTAGTTGGCGCATCTACAGTTCCCCACATTCTGCTGTAAGGCCACGCGCACACTAACGCGAACAATTCGGCGTGCGTCACATTAAATTATTTCAGCTAAGTAATTCCGAGCGGTTAATTATTGCGCACAACCTGCGACGAGAGTTGAGAATGTAATTATTATTAAACTTTACGATTGTCTCACTTTACCCCTTTACTTCACCTTTCTGAGCGAAACTGACCTATCCGACACCAACCTACAAAGGAATTTAGACTTTAACACCCAGACGATTAATTCAATTTTAAACACCTTATTGGATGTCGGTACGCTTTTCGTTTCCAAATTGTGCTACATTAGATCCGGAGATCCTAAGGGAGTTTCTTAGCTTGTTGCGGTACAGGATTCATATTTGAGCCTCTGTCTATAAATTTATATGTATGGCATAAATTCGGATTGCTATAACTTCTTAATTGAAAAACAATTCTATTTATAACTTTGTTACTTAGTTGAAAAGTAATGTATCCCGGGGTATCGTGATAATTATTTGCAGATTTATTGCTTTTAAAAGTTTTTGTACCTACATGAAAATCTGGAAAACTGATATCATTATACAATTTTCCATAGAAATCTGGAACGTCATGTTGTATTGATTGAATGTTTGTTAGAAGCTCTAGTACCTCCGCCACAGATTACAAATCCATCGCATGAGTGACTTGATGAATTCAACAGTAGTGATGTAGCCTCGGGCGGTAGAACTTCGCAACCCTTCCCTGCTCGATGAAATAGGATTATCATTCTTAAGTAGATACGATACAGAACACGTTTTATCGACAATACTATTATAATGTGTGTGTTTCAAATAATACAGTTGAATTATGCATTATTCACTAGTTTATGTAGGAATGTTATATTGAATTTTAAGTTTTAGTCTGTATCTATTTTAGGTTGTAATGTCTGTTCCTATCATATATTGTACTGCTGTTGATATAGCAGCTAAAAGGTAGATGAGAGGAGACTTATTGCAACATGGATATTTTATGTAAAAATAGACGAAAACCTCGTGAAACCAGAAAAATACCAATAGAAGTAAAAGAAAGACCTGTTGTTACCTGATTGTTACCCCTACTAATTCATATTTAACAAAAAAACTAAATTGGTTACCAATAACCGAATCAAATGTAACATAACCGCATACAGGGCTTTACAAAGCGACTTGTCAACAATAGACCTACGTCTGTATAAAAGTGAAACTTAATATTTCCATTGTTAATATTTGAGTATTACGCCCCAGGAGTAACACGCGCTCAAAGTTTTCCCCTAAGAAAATGAGGATAATTATTTATCCTTACATAAACACGAAAGAAGCATTTTCTGATACAATAACATTAATTGACTCATACCTCATAAATATTCTATTTTCAAAGTGTACGAAAACATATTTGTTAAGGCGACCTTTTAACGGTAATATAAAAATATCACTTTCAGGACTTCGCTGGCATGTGTATTCTTTGTAATCTAGCTTTCATGTTTCGATATAGTTTACTTCGCCTTCTTTCTTCTTCATTTATCGAGACCATATTTATTTCATGGAAGCTAAGATATATGAGCGAAATGTAAGAGTCTTATTATTATTATGTCGTGGTGGCCCAATGGTTAAGACCTCGTCTCTCATGCTTGAGGTCGTGAGTTCAAATCCGGGCTAGTACCAATGTGACTTTTTCAAATTTACATGTACTTACTTTCTAAGTTTATCTTGGACATCACAGGCAACGGTGAAGGAAAACATCGTGAGAAAACCTGGACTTATTATTTTATTTTTTTGCTTTAGGCTCGCGCTTGACCACTATCTCACCAGATGGTAAGCGATGATGTGGTCGACGGTGGAGCACGCTTGCCCAGAAGTAACCCATTCACTCTTGACTTAAAGACCCCTAGATTGTAGCTATCGGGAAACACATACTCTGGCGGTGAATTCCACTCCTTAGCTGTACGCATAATAAAAGTATTCTCAAAACATTTAGTGCGTATGGGTGGGATGTCCATCATGTACCGATGGCGCTTATATAGTTAATGCAAGGCTGAAACAGCCAAGTCAGAAGTATGTAAGGTTCCCAGAGGCGGCTTAATTAACTCAGAAACCAGAGGTGGCCACATCCTCACACGAAAAGAAGAAGTATTGGTATTATGCCGATGTGTAGCCTTTTACTGCATCATTCTGTTTCTATTGTGTGAGGACTTCCTGACATATTTTAATCAGAATCTAATTAGTGTCCGTCCACATAACAATTCAGTTCACACTACTTCACAGATTTGCACATGCCTGTAATCCGGTAAGCCACATTCAATATTCAAGGTAGGCCCACTAGATGGCGCGCGTGTGGTCGAGTCGCGTGCGCAATGTAACCGGAGCGACACGCGCAAGTAATCCAATATGGCCGCCCGTGTCTCTCGCGTATCGGTACATTGCAGGAATGGCATTTTAATATCCCGTACTTAATGTCACTTATTGTTTACTTAGTTCATCGAGCGAGCGAAAACCACAATGCCTTTCAGTATAATTATATAGAGTTAGAGCTTGCTAAACAAGTTTTGTTGCAAGCTGACATAATAGTGAATCTTGGATTTAGTAAGAATATTCCATAGTGCTCGGTAAATGGATGTAAACAAACAAAGATTGCATTAACCGATTTTTGCAGCACACCTCGGTTGTACAATGGTGCGAAAGCTGGCGCGGCGCGGCAACAATGCGTCGTTGCTTGTATCTGCGCCTGCGCATCTCGCGGTGGCTCGTTAAGGCGCTGGGGGCGGTTGTTTGTACTGCGATGGGAGCTAGCTACACCAGGCTACAGCTGAGTTATGAACTTATGACGGCCGCTCGTGATGAACACTTATACTGACAAATCCTAACTGTGTAGTTGAATCTAAATGTTGTGTATAATCAAACTGGCAATGCTAAATCAATTTGAGCGTCGATGTAATTTTGCGCAAGTGCTGCGGTTTAGCAAGCTTTTGTTGCTAGCGGTGGTGGTAATGTTGATTTTAATAGAAATACATCCAACGGTATTATTGATTAGGACAAAGCTTTTAATATCATGCTAAGAAACTGCGCAGTCATGAGTAAATGTGTCATTAAACAAAACAAAGCCTAATCATATCATAAATCTGGTCAATCAGCAGCACAAATGTAAAATCGCACATAAAACAGTAATTTAGCTTCACCCCGATAATGTCGGGTCGTCAGCATTGTAAAAGCTTTCATATCAATTGAATCCATTAGCTGAGTACACAAGTCTTGTCTGTCTATTTGCTCATCAGTTTTTATCATTGGCCAGTCCATGTTTGTTCGATCGCTCACTATGTTATTGATGGGCTGTTTCCCTATAACGTGTCATATTTGCAGTTTGGTGACGTCATTTGCCACACAAATTACAGGTGACAAGGACTTTTGTGTTTAGGCTTGTGGCCGTAAGAATAGCGATTAACCTTAGCAGTGACTTTTTATCATTTGTTTTAACTTAAAAGTATGTTTATTTATTTTTCATACCAGAATTAAATCTATAGGTATGTGAAACGTAAAATAGGTATGTAGATCATACCAAAAATAAAAACATAAACTTTAAAAAAGTTGGTTCCATAGATACAAACTAGATGGCGCTGTGGGTACCCGCATAGCTCCACTCAACAACACCTGCCCTGTACCGACAAGAGGTATCACTCGTCTTACATTACATTCTATATTTAAATTAAACGCTTTCTTAAAGCAAATAAATACGAATCTTGACCGAAGCGCCATAAAGTGCTCTCGGGCTATCTGGACGCGCGCGCCATTTGTTCGTTGACCAGCACTTAGCTTAACAAAAACTGATAGTTGTTAAACAAAATAGCGTAACAAAACCGAGGCAACAAGATCGGACCATTTGGTACAGAAATAAACTAAGCAGTAAGAATTAACAGGGATAAAGGCTTAAAAGAGTAGCCGAAGCAGATTTATGTCGCAATGATCGCAATCGGCCGATTCACCGTGTTACAGCCGTTTTGTTTTTTAGTTTTGATCAGGAATGCGTTGATGTACCGCTTTCGGAATCTTGTGTGAGCGGAAAGGAAGTTTTTGTTCTGATTTAAACGTTTTGGATTTGTTTTCTTCAGTAATCTTATTGATTGAAATAATATTATATTAATCAGCGTCCACTGTGGGGAATATGTTCAAAAAGCTTGACAAATAGTGCAACGTATTGATTTTGTAGCCCTTAAAACTTTAACAAAAGCGCTGCGATCTGAAAGCCCATCATAAAAACATGAAAACGCGTCAAAAACCTCTTTCCAAACATTTTATATCGAAGCACCAACAAAACGCACTTGAAAAGGCCACAATATGACACCTATTTCCCATTCATTGGCACTCTATTTACACGTACGAATCGACACCAGTTTATCACGCACTCCTTTGCTACCCCTCGCCCGTTATCTGATAAGCCGGTGAATGCAAAACATTTGTCTGCTCCAACCCATTCTGTACTAGTGTAAAAATCGTCAGCGACTGTCCTAGATAGTGATCTGTCATTTGCGACTGCGAGGGGACCTAGCCCACTGTGTTTGCTTAGTCGCTCATACTTATGAAGGTTTTTACTTCTTTTGTGAGTTAAAAATTATTCAGGCTCGCGTGTTTGGAATTGAAAACAATTTCTGCAGGCTTTTATCAGCCATTTCTAAAACTATGAAGGCGAAATAATTATTTTTCTAGAAATAGCAGTAATTGGTGCCTTGTTCTCTTTGAGAAATAACTTATGACCTTTAGCCGAAGCAGACGCAAGCAATCCACTGGGTAAACGCAAAAAAGAAGAAGGCGGCCACAATTATGACCATACATGTAACTAAGTTGGTAGAGAGCGTAAAAGATGAACTCAGAACTGATTGCTTCTTACAGAATATTAAAAGGATTAAAAGAAAGAATCATATAGAAGGCACATAAGAAACAAAACGGACCAACTAAAGCTCGATTCAGCCAGTAACACCTATCAATTGAGTCGGAGCGCAGCGAGCCCGATTGCCGTAATTTATATAAAAAGAATTTCATCGGTAAAGTTCGCCAGACACATCGATTCGAAAAAATGTTTCATCAACAATAATTTTATTATCGTAATAACAAAATTACTGGGTTTACTGACGTACGATTTTGATCCTTAAATGAACGAATGTAGAGTATTCGTTTAACTTTTACTTATATACCAGGGGGAGAAATGGAACCTTTTGTTAGCCTATAGCATTATTATTTCTCATTTTGTTTTGTTTATTAATACAATTGGCTGGAGGCGCAATATTGATATTCAAGTTTGATGATGACTCGCGCCAGTCTTCTCCCTGAGCTCTGTATTTTTATGGGCTTTTATAACAATTGCGTTTTGTTGTTTCTTTTTTATTTAGGCAAACGCAAATTGAATAATGTTGTATAAACTTTTATTCAAATCTTAAACCTAATTGGAAATTCTATTAAACTTTCCTTGGCTTTCTAGTTTGAAATATAAAAAGACTCTTAGAATACTAGTAATAAAAAGTAAAGCGTTTATTCACAATGAAACAGTATTATTTTTACGCGCCGTTCTCATACCATAAAGCACGGATTATTTCTCATGGAGAAAACCGAATGACGTGAATAAATAACTCGCAGAAATATCAATTAAACAATTATGTTGTCCGAATGGAATCGTGTGTAATGATAGTGGGCCCGGCTATAACTCAGGCGCATCTGTACTACGGCTATTTGCAAAAGGCACGACATGCGCCTGCGCAGTGCGCACACTACCTGCCCTGTCTCCGTGGTTAGCTTAGCTTATCTATTATATTCTACACATTTTATATTGCTAATTTAACATTGTTACACCACAAGAGAAATTCCACCTTATTTATCCATTTTATCGCTTAATTCCCTACATTTAACCAAAACATATATAAAGTCTATCTGGGTCATCGGTTTAAAAATTCAAAGAAAATGTGCAGCAAAGATATCGAAGATCCGCCTGCAGTAATTACCTACGAACATTAGAAACCCTTCTACGTGCCTAAGGCAACAGGTGTCAACGATGCAAGAATTTTTCGTGCGTCGAAACTTAAAATTAACGGGCCTTTACTGCCCTGTAGATATAAGAAAATGTTTTAAAGCTCTAAAGGCAGTAGGTCTCAATAAATAAAGTGCATGTTTATGTCGTAGTTAATTGACACAAACACATAAATACTCGTATCATAAAACGCAGCCCGGAGCGGCTCCATACGTGTCTGGCGAACATATCATACAAGTACGTATAACGTACAGCAAAACTGCTGTTTACCCACTATTTTCTAATTTTAATAATTTCGCGTAATAACGCAATAAATAGGCAACATATAATGCGATGCAAATGAAACGTGTGTCGTTAATACGCGCCCGTACCAGAATGTAGAACTTACAGGTTAAAATACGTGATCTAAGATCCTAACAGCGGCTAATCAATGTTGCTTATATGTCAGATTACGCAGAATCGATTCACGCGAGATCTCGACTAATATCGATTATAACATTTACATCGATACGGCTTCCTGCATGCTGCAGTGTCTCCGTATTATAATCTATGATAATTTCATATGTAAATTCTGAAACGGTGCTTCCATATTTCTGAGAAATTCGTACCCACCTACGTATTTGCTACTCTTCAATGTTCACAATTTAATAATATGGACATTATTCTTCGATAACTCGGTAATTTTTATTTGACGGTGCATATGAGACTATGACATGAAGGCAAGATAAATGGTGATCCTACATTTGTTTTATTTACTATACAACGTCTGAACTTCAAGTGACAAATTCAACTTATAGAAAATCTTTGTCACTGAGGCGTCACATTGTTTATCTTAAAAGGAATTCTGTTTTGTGACAGTGCTATAAGTTAACCATATCATCTCCCATCACGGTTACAATCTCACAATAAGAATGCCGAAATACGAGGCCTAGTAGATGAATGAGTGAATGCCATACATGACGACCAATATTTCAATTAATTTAGCTGCCTCCTAAATTAATCGAAGGATATATACATATGTCGTGGCCAGATTATAGAATGCTATTACTGACCATATCGTTTAAACGTCAACGTTTGATGATATGTCAATCCAAGTTTGGCCGCCTATTAATAGTTGTATCTACCTACTTAGATGTTTATAATTGATACCAGATGTTCGTAAGACGATCGCTAATCCTGCCGACAAATTGTCACGCAGTTTGGCAGGTTTATGATGTATTTACATGTTTGGTCCAAAATAAAAGTTTTTTATTTTTTAGTAATGATGATTCTATGTTGGCACCGGTATAACATATCTTTTTTCTTAAAAAAAATTGTAGTTTAGTGTCGTAACGACATTTCGCTTCACTTTTATCTTCAATTGGCGTATAATTGTTAGCTTTTTATCAGAATAATTGTCCGCCGCCATGATGTATCACAAAAACCAAACGATATCAGCGCCTATAACGGTGGATAATGTTACTATTTTACGATATGGTCACTAATGTTTGACCATATCATGAACTATCCGTGCGTTTAGTTGTTCATTTCCTCAAACGCTCAAACGCTGATTACTCATTGTTCTGACCAGACCATATCATGAGGGCAGCGGCTATTTTCTATTTCATGAAATACAACTATTTCATGAAATGATTGGCCATATCATGATGTGATCAACTCTAAGATCTGGCTACGACATATATAATTTATTTTACCTTTCTCATAGCTGATCTGCCTCTCTTGTTGCCTAGCATTATCCGCAGCCACCTTGAGCAGCCCCTGAATATTCCTCAGCAGCGTCTCAGTGGAGGACACCAGTGTGTCGGCGGTGGGGTCCACGGGCACGTTGGGTGGCGTGCCCGGCTGGGCCGCGTAGCTCACGGGCGCCGGCGATGCCGACACCGGCATCTCACGCTCGCCGTCGCTCAGATCTCCACCTAAACAAAATGAAGCTGTTGATAAAATATTTGGTTTAGGTATCATTGGAATTTGGCATATAAAATGATATAACTTGGTGGATAAAATTAGGGGCTTTATGATTGAAAATTTTAGATAGTTTAAAATCGACCTTAAATAATATAATCAAAGCTTAAGACCAGTGATGATGACGATCTAGGGACACCTACGCAGAGACTAGCCATCTTTCGTAATAACAACCTAAGACACATTCAAATAGCAATTTAGCTTCCATATTAAGTGGGTAGGCTAGAATTTAACTTCGACTTCTGGACATTTTTGGTAGCAAAATGATGGACCCAACTCAAAATTAACATATTCAAATATTCAATTATATGCATATTCAAATTAAGGTAGTGTACCTGAGAGCACAGATTCATACGACTATAATAAACGATTATTAATTTCAATAACAGCTTCATAAGAAGTCATAAATGAGTAGTGTAAAACAAAAAAAAACCTCGCAATACCGACAAACGAGGATATTCAAGAATCGCGTGCATGTATCATTCGGTTCGCAATTATTGTAGCGATGAACACCGATATCGCGTGGTGATCATCGGCAAAGGCTTTGATGGAGTTCGCCGAGCGTGGCCTGCTTATTCGGAAATACATTTCGAATGACGCAACGTTAACGATCGTAAATACTACTTGTCACACACGACTCAGTTGTCAGTAAAAAGGTGCGAAAGCTTATTTTAAAGAAAATTTTGGTTCTATTTTTGAAAACATAGCGATGGTTGTACAGAAATATTGAAATAATTTGGGTCAAGTTGATGATAAAAGTTTACGAAAAGCTCCCAATTCAAAGTGAGCACTTGATCATAGTTTGAAAGTAGCACTTCTAGTAACGATTACAAAAGGGAATTCTACGATAGGTCGTCTTCATGTTCACAGAATAGGGATACCACAAAGCCATTCGACACCGAATGGGCTGTCTCTAACCGATTTATATGCCCCGCTGCACTATGCCGCAAGTTATTCGCTAAGAGGACGGCCAGCTATTCGAATATTATATCGATTTTATTCCATAATTACTGGCCTGGCATTTCAGACAAAGACATTAATTTTGAAAATCTGATGTCAAAGGCACCTTTAAATTTTATGACAGTATTCACCTACTAAAAGTACTTCGATAGTACTCAAGAGAACGTGATGATGATGAAACAATGGGTATTTTTTTTTTAAAATGACGAGATAATTACAATTATGTATGCCTTATGTCAATAACGGACCTCACACGAAAAAAAAGTTTCGATTGGCGTCTCTCACGGTCCAAAATAATCTATCGATACATTTAATTTAACTGACAAGATAGTGACCGCTCATCAAATAATGAAGACAACATCGTTTCGTCATTGTCGATGCGCACGATAGCACTCTCGGGTTGTCACAACACCATCTCCCTAATAAGGCCAATTAACAGGATCCTAAGCATTTTAAACAAACGAACCTAAACTCTATAACTAATACTAAGGACGCAGAATCAATCAGCCCGTGTGACCGAGGAAAAGACTTCACGGATATAAAACAAAATTAGATCCAAGATGAGAACGTTGATTGAAAGGAAAAGGTATCTTTAGATGAACAAAGATCAAAGTTGAATGACACGAGCTTTATAAAAAGCATTTTTCTAATCAGACTGGGCGATCGTGACGAGCATGAATTACATATCGACAAAATTAATTGTAAATAAACCATGAATATTAACGATTGCGACATAATTAAATGTGAAATATCAAAATCTGTGTACAGCTAAACTGATTTCTGATTTCGATTTTCTCGTTGAATCTTTTGTTTGCTCAAATTTCCCGAGGCTCATCCTCGTAATGCCGCGGCCAGACGAGCGTTTCCTATAAATCGTAGCCAGTTATCCGTTCCCACGCTCTCTGAGCATTTTGTGTGCAGCTTGCAATAACCAATACACAATCCTTATTGTTTCACTTAATTTAGCTATTGTATGGAGCAAGTATTTACATTTGTGGATCAATGTTATGATTGGCACCGTCGCGGCGCACCGGTTACCGCAACGTGCACGCTATATGCAATAGAAAATGTTCAATAATTAAATTACATTCTCATAGTTAGTGGAATTTCTTTATTGTTTATTTAATAAAGAAGTAATAAAAGTTTTAAATGCTATCTCAGGATCTAAATACGCTTGCAATGTTAGACCGTTATTTCTCTCCATCAAGCACCGATTTTATGATTTTCCCATTCTATTTTCAAATGGCTGTAATTGCGTTTATAACTTAGTGACGTCGGCCTAATAACTAGTTTTCGCTTGATTGATGATCCAGAGGAAGATAGTAAACTAAATTGATTAAAATATTTAGTACGGCAATAAACTCATGAATAAAAAGCTGAGAATAAAACGTACCTAATACGTGTCGTCGGAGAAATTGTCATGTCATCCATCACTTGAGTGTAATGGTGTTAATAGTTCATGATATATGATGGTTAACTAAACACAGGCCTTTCTCGTGATTAAATATTATTACTCAAATGGGATGAGACATATCCAACGGTATGGTCGCATGTTTTCTTTTTGAAATATTCGGGTTATTACTAAATCTATATCATTACAGGGATGCTTAGATTGGATTTTATCTTAAGGTATTATTACCCTAGACAACTTACTTTAAAATAAACGTATAAACAACAAAGGTCTCGGACTCACGTGTAAAATTGAATTGGGTCCTTTTAAGCCCTATTCATACATCATTGGGGGCAATTGCGGGCGATACTCATAATAAGATTTTATTATATAGGACCATTACAAGCAAACGTGCGGTGTCTCGGGATCAAGATGGGAAAACGTATGGGAACGCAAGCGCATGATCATTTGCTAATCGACCGCCAGGATGCGCTGGCGATGTACTCTCTATTGATTCTATACCATTATATCTTTGCTGCAATGTGGATTTACTGGCAGAAATGTACCGATTTTATATTGCTAATTTATATAGAGTACTTAAGACCAATTCGACGTGTTGGGCCGTAAAATAATTAACATCGGTCCATTACAATGTATCGCCGGGAAGCCATTTTACACAAGTATTTTCAGTCTAGAATAAAAGGAACCGTGGTTTTATGGCTGATAATTTCCGAACTATGAATGCTGAAGGTTCCAGGGCTATTACTGGGTAATTTTGCCGTGCATTACATGCCAAGTATATTGAGCGGGTGATACCCGCCGTGTTAATGTAACACGGACACTTTCTTGTCATGCCTACAGCCGCGCCGTGATTACAGCGGAAAGATCGACTCATTTATCGATACATCTAATTTATATGAAATTAAACAGATGTTAATCGCTGTGAAATTGCGATTATTATATTCTGCACAAGAAACTAAATTGCTTGGCTTCATTTATTAGCTAGGGAAGATATAACAAAGACGGAGAATGTATCAATATTCCACGGCTGTATAAATCAGCTTACGGTCTCCATCTTGTTTATGGCCCCGGAAATAGTGTAATTAGGTACTGTGACTAGTTTCTCTATCATAAAAGTATCTTCAAAAGTATTCAACTCACCATCATCCTCATCCTTTACATTATGATCCTCCTGATCTGATAGTTGTGCGTCGCTCTCATCGGAGTGTGACCTTGGACTAGCGGCTGCAGTGGCTGCGGAGGGCAGTCTGGGAGGCTGGGGGCTTCTGCGCGACGCGGCGGAACTTCGCCCGCTCGCGGAGCCTTCGCCCCGGTCGTTGCGGTCGCGGTCACTCCGCTCTGACCGGTCCCGGTCGCCACCAGACCCGGATTTTGAGAGGTTCAGCACCGGACTGTGGCCTGGGGAAGAACCTGTTAGATTGTAGGATTAACAGTTAGTACTGCATTGACAACACATTTGTCCTATAGCCTATATATCGTCCTATCTTACGATCTAAGATCAAACTTGTGAGAAATGTCACTCCTTTGAGTGTTTGATCAAATGCTGCTAAATTTTCCCTAACCAGTATTTTAATTATTTCAATAAACATGCTTGCGATCACGTTTTCGAATTTGAAAGCTAAGATATCTAATCAGAACTATAACTAATTTAGATTCAATTACACGACTGTTAGTTCTTGACTAATTAGAAAGTCTGCACCAATGCGCAATCTCTTGGAGAAGATTTTTACTTCTAATTGATTGGTAGTTTTAATTGATACAATTTGCTCTGATATCACTGATGTCTATATTGCCACCTTCCTGCCACCTTGCTTTAATGACTGAAACTACAGTTACCTATACAAGATGCTATGTTTGCAAACATTGCATAAAAAATGATTATGAACTATATATGGTTAGTTTGATCGCAAGTTGTCGTGTACAGTACAGTAATGGTACAATATCTTGTCTAGAACAGCGCTACCAGCACGTTAGAACATTAATGTCACAGAATGACGGAGAGCTAAACGGGACTATGATAACCTCATGACGATTATTATATCTCACCGTTGTGTGAACCCTCTCGAGCCTTATCCATCGCCATAACTCGTTCCATGTCGCCTCGTTCGTCACGCAATCTGCAACAATCAAATCGCACAATTAAAAACTTGTATCTGTAACATTCGATATCTCGTTAACGGAATCAGATGTTGGTTGTCAGGAATCGGTCACGCTACCACGCGAATGAAACCCAACAGAGCTACTTACAAACAATTTTATCATTTGAAACCATAAAGCATACTTCCCACTGGGTTGTGGAGCTACTACAAAGGCAGACGTATAATATTATAGAACCCCGCTGCGCATCTTTGTGAGCGGATGAAGACGGTGTGTGTAATCATTTTGTATGCCGATCTCTCTGCCGCTACCCTAATTCTGTAGGTCCTTTTTGATTGTGAATTATTGGACTTTTGATGCTTCCGTTCCGATTCTATTTTTATTAATATTTACTTATTAACTTTATGCTTTTTGTTTGCTGCGGGTGTTTCAAACCTTTTTTATGTAGCAGGGTCTTTGATGCCTTTTTTTTCTTCGTGAAACCTGTTTATTTTATTCAAATTACGATTACATTTTTTTTATTTACATACAACAACGATTCTTACAGAATTTCAAAAGCCCATTTTCAGAAATAATGAGAAAAGAACAATATTGATATAATTTTTTCACAAAACCGAGTTAGTTCATTTCAAAGGGGTTAGTCTACATCTACTACAATTTTTGCCCAGTAATGCCTTTTGAGCATTTGAATATAAATGATGTCTGAAAGTGAAATGTAACATACATAATAAGTGGCTGTTTTAAGCCTTCACGGAACCCTTTTGTGGATTACAGACTAGTGACAAAACAGAGGGCGCAAGGAAATACGGTTTGAAATTGGTAAATTGGTAAATTAGATGGATTTGGTCTTACATCATTCATTGTTGATTGTGTTCGCCATAAATTTCTTTTTTTGAAAATAAGTTTTTTTTTTATATTTTCGTTTCAGTGTGGTCTTCTGGAGTGCAACTAGACGGCGCGCAGCAAATCTGTTCTTACTTTTTTTGTTTGAAGTCGATATTCTTCTCTCTAGAGTAAATAGTATTCTGTGCAGTGAACGCTCGATCTAGTTAGGTAGGTCTAGGTAAGTAGGGTAGGTACAGTTAGGTAGGTAAGTAGGGTAGGATAGACAGTTAACGGGAGCGAAGCCGCGGGCACAGCTAGTACTTAATAAATTGGTTGCTTAATTGAAATTTATATTTTCCATAAGAATATTCTATTTTGGCTTCTATTGAATTGAAACGATCGTAAAACGTACTTCAAAAGATAAATATCAAATCCAACCATTTCTAGTATCTAGCAACTTGTTTAAAAGTTGGTACATCTCTGTCCGTCGTGCTACTCTGTGTTAACCCTCCAAATGGAGTCGTTTGGTACTTTACTGACGAGTCACGGAGCTCCGTTTGAATTTAATATATTTTTCATTTCCCTCACCATTAATATGTAAATAATTCTTTAGAACATTCAAATCTTTTGATCGAGTTTTTATTATATAAAATTGTACAAAATTTTTGAAGTGCTTTTGTACAAATGTATTCATAGCTTACCAAATTAGCAATCATTCCATACTTAGCTATGCAAAAAAATAATAATTACTTAGTGTAACATTCAACAAGAATATAAGCAGGAAGTGGCATTTGTCATTTATTTGATGGTATCTATACGAATAATTAATCAAGCGTAAATTGCAAAGGAACGTTTTTTCCACACACGTAACCAAACATCACACATTATGATATTTTTTGTCAATTAAAACCTCTTAACAAGGATATCCCGAGCCCTAACGAATCAGAAAGAAGTGATCGACTCATCGCCACCCGATCGGACAAAAGATAAGGGCTCAAATCAATAAAATAATAAATTATTTCCACTTCCTCCATTTTATTTTTATCTTTACAAAAGTGTTGCTTTGATTGATGATGTTAGCTCACACTTAAATTAAAACAGATATAGCTTATTTTCAAATGTTTGGTTACGATGACGGCTCCAGATTATTTTGACTATCAATCTTTGACTACAAATCTTGGTTTTATCAAGTCTTTGGTTTAACTATTTGGAGCAAAGAGTTTTTCTTTATCACTTGTCATTGTCCAATTTCCAACAATTATCCTCATTGTAGATGGATCAGGACAAACGAGGACGACTCCTGATTATTTTAACTATCAATATTTGACTACAAATCTTGGTTTTATCAAGTCTTTGGTTTACCTATTTGGAGTAAAGAGTTTTTATTTATCACTTGTCCTTGTCCAATTTCCAACTATTATCCTCATTGTAGATAGATCAGGAGAAATGAGGACGGCTCCAGATTATTTTAACTATCAATCTTTGACTACAAATCTTGGTTTTATCAAGTATTTGGTTTACCTATTTGGAGTAAAGAGTTTTTCTTTATCACTTGTCCTTGTCCAATTTCCAACTATTATCCTCATTGTAGATAGATCAGGAGAAATGAGGACGGCTCCAGATTATTTTAACTATCAATCTTTGACTACAAATCTTGGTTTTATCAAGTATTTGGTTTACCTATTTGGAGTAAAGAGTTTTTCTTTATCACTTGTCCTTGTCCAATTTCCAACTATTATCCTCATTGTAGATAGATCAGGAGAAATGAGGACGGCTCCAGATTATTTTAACTATCAATCTTTGACTACAAATCTTGGTTTTATCAAGTATTTGGTTTACCTATTTGGAGTAAAGAGTTTTTCTTTATCACTTGTCCTTGTCCAATTTCCAACTATTATCCTCATTGTAGATAGATCAGGAGAAATGAGGACGGCTCCAGATTATTTTAACTATCAATCTTTGACTACAAATCTTGGTTTTATCAAGTATTTGGTTTACCTATTTGGAGTAAAGAGTTTTTCTTTATCACTTGTCCTTGTCCAATTTCCAACTATTATCCTCATTGTAGATAGATCAGGACAAATGAGGACGGCTCCAGATTATTTTAACTATCAATCTTTGACTACTAATTTTGGTTTTATCAAGTCTTTGGTTTAACTATTTGGAGCAGAGAGTTTTTCTTTATCACTTGTCCTTGTCCAATTCCAACTATTATCCTCATTGTAGATGGATTAGGATAAACGAGGACGGCTCCAGATTATTTTAACTATCAATCTTTGACTACAAATCTTGGTTTTATCAAGTCTTTGGTTTACCTATTTGGAGCAAAGAGTTTTTCTTTATCACTTATCCTTGTCCAATTCTCAACTATTATCCTCATTGTAGATGTATCAGAACAAAATTATAGCTACCTATATTGGTGCTCTCTCAAATCACAATCAAATCTCAAATCAGCGTCAGTTCACAATAACAGCTCAATGATTACACTGTAAACTTGCATAAAATCAATTAACTTCGTGTCTAACAAAATCTATTCCAGCAATACGTTGATTACAATTTGTACTAAACGATTTCGCAAATAAACAATTTTCATTAACTACAAAATGCATCTAACGTAACATTCCGATGTAGATAAATAAACAAACACCCCATCTGTCGGCGGCAGCCATCATCATTCTGCTAGAGAAATAAAATTATTCATTCACTTGTCAAAACGCAAATTGGCGACGAATCGTTGTGAACACCGCACCGGAATTACAAAATGAAAAACAATGGAGAGGCGCGAATCTTTTTTTTTTGTTGACAAATAGACAAGGAAAAGATAATCGTGATTTATTGAGCCGAAAAATGCTTATTTCGGTCACAAAAATTATTAAAGAATATCAAAGTTGTTCATGTTGTGGAGTAGGTTCTCGTATATTAGCCATAAAAGTACGTAATGAAGTCCCAGGAAGGTTAACATAGTTAACGCTAACTATTGCCATTACAGAATGGGTAGTGGCCTAAACAGATATTCCGGGGCCACGAGCGCGGACAATGCGTTGCAATCTACCACCAAAGCCAACGCACGTTGATTAGTTAATACTGGACCGTTCACATAACCTAATACCGCACCACCGACCGTTCCGAACCGTTCTTGTATGCATAATCTGATTAGCGCAAGTATTAAACAAAGCTTTCAGTAATAGTGCTGTCAATTTACATAACCGTACGAAAACTGCAATGTTGATTGAAGCCGTAGAAATACAATCCGTTTAACTATATACGTAATTAAGTCTATTCTAAACGAACCCCGAATTTGCATTCTCAAGAATCGATTAAGAAAATCAAATCCAGTCGGAGCGTCACTGCGTAAAACATTTGCTTGACACCCAAATCAAAAATCGTTTTAGCTCACCCCAGCGAGGGGAGGATGGGGAAGCGTCGACGCCTCAACATTTATTATTTCAGACATATCACTCACATGCAAAACAAACTCCGTCCGATCCATCAAAAAGTTTTGTCTCATCCTCTCCCTCTCTGCTCCGCAACACAAATCGAGTGTGTAAGTGCCGCGGTTTCAAGATACTGATATCAATGTCTATTGTTTTATGTTAAGTGGCATATTTCTTTCAAATGTTGTTTTATATCTAACTGTTCTATAGGCCAAAAAATGTAAAAGCAAACCAATGTTTAAAAATATTTAAGTATAGATAAATTATGGATTAAGTTCCATCTAAAGACAGTAGTACCAACCTTGAACAAAGAGTTTATAAGTTAAAGAATAAATAAGCTTGTTCATCCAAAAGAAATGAGCATTGTAACCCTCCAAACAGTCAACAAAGCTTCGAAGAAAATCGAGCGAAAAAAGGCTAAAAACACCTTAGGGGTTTACTAATCGAATAAAAAATATCAGCGACCGATGCCAATGTATGGGGGAGAAATGGAATAAATTATAAAGAAAATACAAGTAGCAAAGGGGCTTTTGTTATGAGTAAAAAGTTCCAAGCATATGCAGATAACGTAATGTTGCTTTTGAAATGATGTAAAGGCAATATTGGCGAGTAATAACGCGGTGCATCAATTTGAGGATATATTGCAGGAGGTATGTTATGTCGTAACAAGCAGGACTTGAAATGTTGAGTAGCTCATGTAGGTATATGTGATCTTTAGGGCGAGTTAGGCTTGAAAGGCAATATAAATGAGTTAGTTTATTGCCTTAATGATTTAATGCAAATAATACACAGGTCTTTCCTGATATTGAAAAATCTATATATAATTATCAGGAAAAACGCCACTTGACTATGGCAATATGTAAAGAGGTCTTGAGCTAAACAAATTGTATGTGTCAAATATATGTATTGCACCCCTAGAACTATGTGCAATCACATGGTAAGTGAACACTGAATTTATTCCCAGTCGATTCACAGGTAAAGAAGAAACCAAAACCCAATAAAGAAAATTGCCTTAAGGAAGCAGAAGCCTTACTTAAAATAAAAGTGTAATTTGCCTAATCAATATGATTGTAGGTACAAACATTTAGGGCGGACTAAAGCAAAATAATAGGAAAGAAAGTAACATGATGACTTGTCGCCGGGTGGCGCTCCCTACGCATAAACGTCACGACGTCATTTGTAAAAATTGCGGCCTTACAACTTCTCCAATTTTCTGACAGAGAAACTGTGGAGACTCTACTTTTAATGGACATCTTAGAAGTAATATAAATGTTTTATTTGATTGCAGCTTTTTAGTTATCTATGACCTTCTTTAAAACATCTTAATCTAATCTCTCTTTTGATATTTATAAAAAAGAGAGCCTTGTTTTGTTTTCTCTATTATTTCTTGAATCTCTTCAAAAGGTCTACTAATAGATATTTCAATTGCTAAAACAACAAAAACACCTACACCTTCTAGCTCTTATAATAAACATCTATTTTTTTACTAATTTATTTATTTAAACTTCATGTACAATGGTGACACATAGGCGGCCTTAATGCAGCAAGGCATTCTCTATCAGTCAACCTTTGGGTTAAAAAGGACACAACAGTGGTAGGAGTACAAAATAAAAATAAAAAATAAAATGAACAAATATTAAAATCAGATATTAATAAACCATATAATAAAATACATAAATATTTACTAATGTTGATATTCTGTATTTTACAAGTAAAATTTTGAAGCAATGTTGGTAGTGGCGACTCCATGCAGTCCGTATTCCGGAACGGAAATATCTAACCAAAATAACCAAATTCGGGGGCGTCGAAAAGAAACAGTAGAGACAGTGGGACCTCCGCGGGGGAAACCGGAGACAGTTATTTAAATTTGAATAATATAATATGAAAAAAATTACATCATTTAATACCATAATAAAAGTGCACTAAGCGACCGGAGCATTACGCTTGCCAAATAAAAGGAGGGACATGCAAATTCCGCTTATGAAACGTGGAATGAAATATAAAATGTTTTTGGTGGAAAATAAAATATGTCTCTCGAAGCTTAGGAGCTCATTACGATATTACAAGTACGTGAGGAGATTTAAGTTGTCGTTGGAAAAGCTGTGAAGATGGACGATTTTTTAAGATGTTTTTAGAGTTATGTGCAGTAAGGGATGTGATCAGATGCGTCGTAAAAACGTGATGTTGTCGTAACTTTCATTTAAAAAGGTCTTTTTTTCAGAATAATAAGTTCTGAAAGATATACAATGGGTATATTAAGCCCCGCATATACACAAGAGAGGTCAAGTGTTTACAGAAGGAGGACAGTAAAAACCTAACAAGATACTGAGTGGATGCGAAGCTGTCGATGATTTATACGTACAAGTAAGTAGCAGCATATTTCGTCGAGGCTCTAATGAGAAGAAATAATAAAAGTGCACAAAGTACGTATTGAAACAGCAACGTATTTGTACGCAGTAGATTACCGTAGCGTAACGAGATTCTGATCGGGTCCAATGTTATTAGGATTTAAGCGCCACCACGTCGCCTCTCCGGGCGCAATGTTGGATAATTATGCAAAATTGCTCCTACGATTCGTAGACCCCCAGTTTTTAGGGGCCATTACCATTATCTGTAATGGGAATGCGTTTTGATAATGTTGAATTTCATTGTACAATTATTAGGGAAATTTGTTAGAATCGCCATTTATGTTCGGCTGTTTTTTGTCAGTTTTCTTTGCCGAAGTTGTTACTCGATGGAGACTACGTCCTTTTCCTGTCCTTGTTTATCGTATTACCTAAATCGCCTGAAACATTTGCACGTGATCTAAGATATATTATACCTAATACATAACTCAACAACTTTACCTACGTAAAACAACTTCCTTTCAAGATAAAATAAGCATATAGGTATATAAACATATCCGTTACATCGTTTAAAAAATGTGTTGTAATCCTAGCCGAACAATTCAGTAACCGCCGATTGCATAAATATGGCTTCAATGCACATGCATATGGAGTATGGAGCGACCGCAGAAAATTCACATCCATCGGCACACTTCCAATTCAATTCCTTGGATAATATAAAGCGACAAAGATATGTGTATCTTCTAGCCGCTTGAATACTAACTCGTCGATCCGCATGAGTTTCTTTGAGTAGACGGTTGAAATTGTGCATCGTTTGCAGCGGCTGCGCGGGCATCGGGCAGACCGACACATGGGTAATGATTGTGATCGAAGTGATCGCTCGCGTTGACCGCAACATGTTTGCAACGAGACGATAATGGTGTATCGACGTACACCTTTTATTTTCTGCGGTCATATACAATTTTATGAATTCAAACGCGACTCTACACACAAAGGACCATAAACAGGAAGTTATAATTAAAAAACTAGATTCGTGACTTGGACATAACTGATAAAAACTTCTTGTGATATAAACTCCTGTCTCTTTACAGATGTTATCAGCGGACAAACGCAGTATCTGTGTCGATTTATCTCGAACCAGAGTCGGACATTGTGCTGCATCCATCATAGTTTTGTCCACTTCATTGATAAGAAGAACAACTCTATGTAGATAAACGAACATAGAGTTAATAAAATTAATGTTATAATTTGATTATTCGAAGTTGGATCATAGATAAGTAATTTTTGAACCTATAATCAATGAATGATTAAGAAAAATACCATTTAGTTTTTTTGTGCGTCAGGTTATGATAATAATTATCATATTAAATCGAGCTGTCTGGTGAGATTATTAAATTCGATATACATAAAAAAACATGTGAACATACATAGTTGATCTGTTGATCACAGACTAACGAATATAATTATTAACAAATGGAAAACTACTCACGTTCAAAAATTCATTCACTTACTTAGATAAAAATCAAAAGTACGATAAGTATCTTACTTTCGCTAAACGAAAACGAAGGTTTATGTGTAGGAGTAGTTAGTGTCTGACAGTTTGTTATGGCAATTACGCGACAACTAATTACGAAAAAAATAATTAAATAATAATTAACTTAACAAGCGGAATTGTTCAGCTTAATGAGTATGACAGCTTGATCAGATTGCAGCTACCTTAACGGATTAGGTCTTAGATATTATCATAAATAATTAGCGAACTGGATTTTTGTTAGAGAAAAAACAACAAATTAAAACATAAAATATGCAATTTATATTTTTAAATAATGAATGCTGTATTCTCTAAACAAACGCGTTCATCGAACATTTAAAAAGCGTGTAAACAAATTGGTAAATGAACGCAACAGAAACAAACAGGCATCTGCCGTACACACATACGTCACGTATCGGAACAGGGAGTTTGGCAGAAAGTAAACAGAAAATATAATTTAGAAGCAATTTGGCTCGGATATGTCCGCAATCAAATTGTCTCGTTAATACCGGTGCTATCAAAACATTTGATTTGTGGCGGCGTAGGGTTGAGCTGTTATTTAGCCATGCGATGTTAACGTATGATGACCCCAGCTTGTTGTCAATTATTTATGACAAATACAATATATCGCTGTTTATAAACATACACATAGAATGCGATAAATATTCATATAGTTTGTTTGAAAATGTGTACCGACGTAATTATCTACTAAGTTTTCTATGTTATTTTGTCATCGTTTATTAAAAGTTAATATGTGCAGTGCAGTGTCATTTTGTAAATGTATTTGACCGCAGGTGGCGAGCAATTAGTTAAGACCTGTCATAATGTTTTAGCGAAACTCTGCATTATAAATAAAATAGACTAGTTAACTAATATAATATTATAATAATGTTAATAGCTGAATAGTTAAAAGAGCTTGAAAACGATATGTCGTAACAAAAAAAATGAAAGTCAATTTGCACTGTCACCAAAAAATATGCGGACAGTCACAACAGTAAAACACAGCACAATAAATCGAAAAAAATAAAAAAGCAGAATTAGAATAATTCATACGGCAGCTAACAAATGTTTACATACATGGAAACAACGCGGTTTTTCCCGATTTATGCACACTCACACTCAACTCGCACTCGACGCGAACTCAGCGAGTAAACAGGGCAATACTTTTTATTCGCGTTGTATAATTCCCCCGGGAAGTGGGATTTGCATAACAAAACGGGAAAAGGTCAGGAAGCGAACGAAATGGCAAGTGTCCGGTTTGATGTCCAGTCAGCAATGCTGGGTGACGAGCGCGCGATCAGATTGGCCACTTGACTTGCGGGAATTACTCGACTGGGACCTTATAGGTCAGTATAGACTAGAACATTTACTTGTAACAGAATATCGAGAATTCGCTATTTTTTTATTTGCTCGAAACACACTTCGATCATGACGCTCGATGTTTTGTTATAACCTGATTTTATTAAAAACAACGAGCTTTTTGGTGTAACATTTTATGACAGACGTGAAGTGAGATCAATAATGAACGCATGGTACACAGAAATGTTACAGGTAATACGCACTCGCCGTGAGCATTACGTCGAACGCAGCGTCAAACATTCGCAAAAACGTTACATTACATGGAAACGCTTCAGGAAATTGAGTCTTTGTCTGTATTGTACCATTCGTAAGAACGTTACATTATATTGTAATGCTCGCGAAAATGCTCTAGTGTATAATTGGACTAATATCAGTTATGACCATTTTTATACTGTGCTGTGAATTTTATATTGTGTAGTTGTACATTCTAATTAAAAAAAAACCAAAACTGATACTGACATTCAAACGACACATCATTGAAATAAAAAAGAAAATAAAAAAGTTTCGAATTTTACACGTTTCGATTCGAGTGTTAGCGTTAGTAAAAATATTTTAGTTTCATGTTTTGATGTCACAAATACTTCAGCAAAGAGAGCTTTGGTATCGACATGTGACACCCGTTTATATAAAGGGTAGTAAAAATGTTTTTCGTTTGGTGACATTCGTCCGCAATTTTATATGAGTGTTTGAACGCAGCACAGAATGTTCGCACCCAGGCGTCCCGGATGCATATTCATGGTTGCTCTGCGCCACATGCAAATTGTGATTTACACACTGTAATGAATTCTTTTGATCTGTGGATTCACATATTTGATTTACCCCATCGATGTCGGGTATTAGCATGACACGCTGATTTCATATTCATAGTTTCTGTGGTGAGCGATCTTCATTTGTTAAACGTGTTAATTACAGAAAAAAATGTGAGGGGATGCGCCGACTCAATCTATATAACCTTTTTATTGACAAATGAAAATCGATTTGCACGATTTATGTTTACGATACAAAGTACAAAAACCGAGTTATAATTACAAACAGCTATCAGGACTTTCATTTTTAGTTCGATCAATAAACCGAGAATCGGTGGATCGATATAAAAGCTGCGCGAGTGTTCCAAATGAAAAATATCAACTAAAAATTTACATAATTACTTTAGTGATTCAACTGCTCGAAAGAAACGCAGAAATGACAAGACGATGACAAATGAGCATCGCTCGCATCGCAACACAGTCGGGTGGCGGACCTCATCAAATTATTCCCCACTTAAAAAATCTCCGTAAACAAAAACGGGCCAAGGGAAAAAACACTCGAGTCGCAGGGTAAAAAATAGGTATTGGCAACATTGATTGATGTGTACTAATAGGGCGAGAAGAAATGAGGCCGCTGCGTAATTAAAGGAAAAGTGACATCTTCTGTCAATGGCAGCGCTGTGCTAGAAATAGAACGGTCACGCCTTTTGGTGAGGAAGTGATTAGTGTAACAAAGTTATTAAAAATTATTGAGTGAAGGCGGCTAATTGATCACCCAGTCTGTCGTCGTGTTACACTTCACTAGATCCTACCTATGTGTTTTTAATTTGTGTCTGTTTTCTCTAACGAGACACATTATTTGTCGCTAACAATAGCCATTTATTGCTTGAATTTATGAATAGTTACAACACTAATGAACTTTTAAAAAAAGAATATATCCCCAACTACTGCAAGAATCAAAAATGGAAACAAATCCAAATTCAAAAAATATATTCTCCTTTTTACACCAGAGAAAAAAAGAAATAAAATTTAATTTGTGATTTAGCTAATCCCAAGCTAGGAGTCAATGTTTCGGTCGCCCTCCGTGGAAATGACACCCGAATGAAGGATGGCATAATGAATGTTTTCCACCACGCCCGGCACGCGTCGCCGCATAAAATAACATTCGCAATTAACATAACCAGCTGTTAGAATATATCAACTTAGATTTTTGTGAATATTTTAATTCGAGACTATTTTTCTTCTCGTTGCAACTGCCGGTGGAGTTGTAAGTCAACCGCCACATTTTACCCTGAATACCCTGAATTAGAACTATGTAAGAACTTTCAGAATTATACAGATAACTTAGTCGTAGTAACGTTACATAACAACAAACCTTCTAAAAATAAAAAAAATACCGAACAAAAGCGCCACCAAATAATCAGCGGCGGTGACACTGACGATTTTCTTTTTCTCCTCCCAAAAGCTGCCTTATCGCTGTGTACATATCATTAGTAATGCAAAATAATGGGATACAGACACCTCGTGCCGTTTGCCAGCCAATGATTAATGCCGTTCGCCATTAATTCTTATTTTTGATGAGAAATTTGACTTGTGCTGTCAGACGCCGGATCCAGATTAATATAGGCTGACGGTGCAAGTTACATTATGACATCGCGAGTCGGGAGTCCCGTTTACACTTCCTATAAATATAGAGTTTTTGAAGTTTGGGGTTTTTATGTAAAATTGGGGTAGATAAGCATAGATTGTAAGGTACAAAATATTGAAAAGTAATATTTCTTTTTATGTTATAAATCTTTTTAGGAATATTTTAGGTACAACATTGCTATAAGTTCTCGAAGAAGTGACACTTTAATTTTCGGGAAATTATGTTGGCATTTTCATTGAAACTATATTTTAATTCCATAAAACACAGCTTGTAGTTGCTATGCACGCGGGCACAGCCTCGTCCACCTGAATGTGACATCAAAGCCGACAAAACGAATAGTTCGGTTCGCCGACAGAACTAACCAAATAGTTCTCGCTGTAAAAGGGCAAAGTACAAAGAGCTAGATAAAATTCCAGTACGACCACATCGGCGACAAACTCGGAAGGTATTCAGGGGTTGACGACTTCGTGACGCGGCACCCTTTACCAACCCTACGCATATTAGTCCACTGAAAATCAAAACTCGTTATTATTAATGATTCAACGCCATGACAATCTAAATATCTTCGGAAGCGCGCTGAAAGTTACGCACTAATCGCGCGAAATTACTCCCGACTAATCCCGAAGATATAAATGTACAGTCACCAGATGCGATCGGCGCCATCATCATTCAAAATAGCAGAAGAAAAATCACTTAAGATTCAAAGCATTCAGTATCTTTATCTAACGGATACAAGAGTTCATTTTATGACCATTAATTTCGCCTTTTCCTCGGGTGTTTTATCACAACGGCTGCGAGGCTCTGTCGCGCGTCTCATTAATCAAAAGCATTTGTTTACAACGAAGGGAATTTGATTTGATTAAAATAATTCGCAATATCCTTGATAAATATCACCCTCGGTCTCCGTTTGATCTCACAGAAATTAATGGTGGAGGATTCAATCACGCAAGTGCTGACGCCACGACCGAGTCTTGAGTCTTGACGTTCTGTTACGTGACGATGACGAATACCCGGCAACAGTTTCAAGTTATTTGGATTAATTGTTTCAATCAAAAACTTGAAACTTTGTCTGGTATTCCCTATACAAAGCACTGGCTAACATAAGTTTAGAATTATAGACTTTTCTATAAAGTTTTCCGAAGTTTCCACCGAAAAAAGTGTTCAAAATGAAGGGTGAACAAACAATGCTATCTTGCCATGGCAAGGGGCACGGGGATGAATAACGAGCGACGTCACAGCGATGTGTGCCGATCCGGCGATCCGGCGGTATCCGGCTCCCGTCCCCGGCGCCCGGCGCGGCTTAACCCGCCGCGCGCCGATTAATCGCCGCCTAATTCCCACCGAAACCGAATTAAACCGGACGAATGCATTGAGCCGAACGATTTGTCCAATGTAATTGTCGTGTTTGATTTACAACTCCGTTTTTCGAAAATGTTTACGTTAATTGGCTATGCTCATTAACAGTAAAATATGATGCGAAATAATTGAAATATATAATAATTGCACATGAAACTCCCCTGTTTGATTCTATAGTACGTGCAGTTAATGAAGTACATGTGCGCAGTACAAACAGCGGACTTATGATACTTTGTGTTAGGGCCTTGTTATCTTCTGAATGAGCACTATTAACTTAGACGCGGTAATTAAATAAATTTGAATTTAATTGCAAATGAAACACGACCGAGTGCTCGTACAAGAGAAAACAAAACAAACAGTACATACAAATTATATTAAATCAGAGATAATCCTGTCAATTAATTGGACTTAGCATTGAGAACCGGTCGCGAACGCGACGCATGCGCAAATTAAACGAAGCAAGATAATGCGAGAGCAAGGAAGCCCGCCATTCAGACAAGGACATTAATATGACTTAACTACATTACCTGTTGTTCCACTCAATTGTAATAATGTTAGAAATAATTGGTCTCAGTTATAAAAACGCTGCTTATATGGGATTATAGTGGCGTTTTACGCAGTTATTGCTAACATGACTTTGGACTAAAGTCTAAACTATACGACACAAAGCTAAGTTTCTATACTAAGGATCATCGGAAAACACTTGAAAAAAATACCCAATTGAATTCTGTAAAAAAATACCCAGTAATTTCTTTAAAAACAGCCCTAATCCGGCGGCCGTGGCCGGCCGATCGCCGGCTGACAGTGACACATCGGTACAAGGCGCGCTGTCCGACTGTAATTCTACCCGGCCTCGATCCCGGCCCCGGACCTACACACGTACGATTTTATATTCCAATCTACACGATTAATTAGATGGATTTGGGAACTGAACCTCATTTTACGTGTATTTTAATTAAAAGAACATGCCAACAATATCATATTATTAAAATTAAAACGTTCAACCAATATTACCACCTTATGTTTGATTAAAACGCAGCCCTTCCAATTTGGCAGAATTTTGTGTAATAAATACCCGATATAGCGAAATGAAATACGTTTTCACGTAACGAAATCACCGCATAACCAATAAAAGCTTTTGACATGTTACCGTCACGTGTATGAAAAGCTTCAAACGCAGTAAAATCGAAGTCAAAACCGCGGAGTATCAAAGCGACTCGGCGATCAATCACCATCCATTAAACAAGAAAAGAAAAGTGCTTTTCCCCGCCGATTGGCCCTCGAATCAGCCCAATTTACATGAGAGCCGCTTTTTCCTCGCATCGAGATTAGCCCCTGAATGAGTTTGATGAATCGTTCGCACCCCGCAGCCGCGGCCGTCCCGACTCCCGCGCTCACAGCGGTCATTTGTTAAAAATACACCCGATCCACGGATCTAATTGTCTCCTCTAATTTCACACCCTCCTGTGATATCTGCGCCCCGTTCAAATTAACAAAGATTCCGCTTTGTTTTAAAATAATGATCCTTTCTGGGAGTGGATTTGTTTGTTTTGTGTATAATCTGTACCTCTTCGAGATTTAGTTTTAAATCCCTAATTATTTATGGATTATGATGATATTAATGAGTAAAGTAATACAGTGAGATAAGAAAATAAAAAATAGTAAAGAAGATCAAATAAAAAGGTAACCACCCCATTTTTCTATTGGTTTAAGAGGAATATAATATATCTGATCATCTCGATTATATTCAATGTTAGTTTCTACGCAATCCGATTCTTACCTTTCGAGATGCTTTACGATGTCCTCATATGCCGCTCTACAATTCTCCCAAATACCAGATCTGCAGACAAAAAGAAAATAAAATAAGAAAACCGAGAAAGCAGTAAGTAAACTAGATTCAATTGGAATCATAAAATTAAGAAAATAAGAAAGATGAGAAGAGGTGATTGAGGTTGATTTGAAAACCCTACCTGTCTATGATCTCCATCTTACTGGTGATTGAATATTGAAGACTAGTTAAATAAATATGAAATAAACGCAATAAAAGGTAAGTATCTACACTTGTTATACCTTTTTGTTCTGTCCTAACAATTAAACTCAATGAAAAGAGATCATCAAACGAGTAAACACAGAAATCTGCAACTAATTACTCAAGTATTTGCAAAGAAAGTTTCATAAAAAGGGTTTGAATACGAAAGGAATAATTATGAGCACTCAATATTAAATGTTCCGTTGGTGAAGCGAGGGGTCGTTGAAATTATGTTTTAAAAACAATCATTTATATTTGTTCCGTACCCACTCATGCGTGATCGTCCAAATTGTTTCTCGATTACTTTAGCTCTTTGTTTTTCATTAAACTTTTCTTCGTCGTTTGTAATCAAGGGAACGCCCTTTGTAACTAAGTATCATCTAGTAAAGGGTTCTAATTCTTTGTCTTAAACTTGAGTGCCCTTTAAAAACATCCTGCCGATAGTTCCTTCCACAATGTGGTTACTCGGACTCGTACGTTGTATGAATTATTAATAAATGTTTTGTTTGCAGTCAGTCGATATATTAAACGAAGCGTTAAATAGTATATTACCGCTATAGTGTACAGTTTAATTGGTTCATGTGCGTAGTTCGGTGGAAAAACAAAGCTGTATATGTTTCTGTCACAAGTGGTGATTGAGTAATGAACTACTTGTAGCAATTTGCCTTTTTCTCTTTTATGAACTTGTAAATCTAATAGGAGAAGACCATAATTATGCAATGCGTGTTGTAACGCACGATTTCACAGAAGAAGAACTAATTGAAAATACATATGTAGCAATTAACATGGCGCCAAATGCCCGGCACTTCTTCCTTGTATAAACTTCGAATCAGCTCACATACCGAATTGACATCTCCCATTACGGCACTACGTATCCGAATTTCCTTTAACAATACAAAGACAAGACTGCAACACACGTACATACTACACCCAAAAATACTTACCTGTTTGTGGCTATATACTAAGACAACCTTTTTACGTTGACAGATGTCACATATAAGGTTAAAAAGACACACTTAAGTTACATGAGTGGCAGTAAGACAGTGGGGTAAGTCAAGTGAGCATTGTGGGTCTTCAGAACGGAAGTGAGGACATTCAGTGTTTGTACTTTTCTAACTGGATTAGCTCCCTCCCGGACATTTAACCTGAACCACTTGACCGGCCTGCTTAAAGGTTTCTTTTCGTGAATTAATACTCTGTACGTAAGCCGTTTATGACGTGTTTCGAAGATTTATTTTTCGTCGTTTGAATATTCTAATTTGTTTCTGGTTGGTTTTTGAAGTTTTCGTTTATCCAATTAGAATTTAAACTGGACTTAGTGGAATTTAGAGGCATGCTTATAAGCACTTTCAGATTGATCACGAAGGAAAACCGAACTCTGAAAATTGTGAATAATTTCATACCTCTATTTACTGACCTAAAGATATTAAGTAAATACAAAAAAGATATTACCAGTAATCGGTAATGATACTTTAATAATACAAAGATTAACTATTGAACAAGAGGAAGATTTTCGGTCGAACAGTTCATTATTGCCCGAAAAAATCAGAAACAATGTACAATTTTTTCACTTTGTACAAAAAATCACTGAGGTTACACGTGCCGTCGAAATTCCCAGTACAAGTTTTAATTTTCCTTCTGAATTTAAAAATCTATTTGTGTTTCCATTGTTTTTCGTGCCTGAACACAACTGTTTTGTAAACGCCTACCTATAGAAAATCGTGTTATTTTTGTATATTAAATTAACCGGTTTCGAATCTTTTCATAAACAAATCTTCTCATAAATTATGGTGTGTCAGTTTTTTATCTTTCAATCAATAAAACTGAAATAGTCTCACATCCTGCCGTAGGGTTTATGACAACCATGTATGGCCACTGTTTGTCCAATCTTGGACAAACTCATAAAAATTTTACAGAAAGTCTGGGGTGGATGCTTTTTATATTTTTCTGTGGCTCTCGAAATTATCCTGGTTTGATCATTAAAGACAACCAAAGGAAATACTGAAAAACAGTAACTGATCGTATGTTAAGTATAATGCCAGCAAATAAACAGCTCGTCCAAAGAACGATAAATACCTAGCTATACCAAACCAAAGCACCTTCTGGATATGAGTATTGACGAATGTCAGCGTAGCGTAGAGTAAAATTCGAACTATTAAGCTGAAATTTCTCTGACTTAAGTGCTCTATGGCTGTGATCACGTTCCGGCTTGTATTGCGAAGCATCCCATGTTGCGAATGGTAGATCTGTTAGAGTGTGATCTCCAGCACTGAATTATGGCAGAGACTGAAGATGGGAATTGAACCAACGAAATCTTCCCACACCACAACAACAACCCTAATTTTTCAGCACTAATTGGATCAGCATATTTCTCTGTGTTATAATCATCCGGTCTCACCTTGCAAGTGCTTCCATATTATGCATGGGCTGTCCTTTGATGATGGAGCCGTCAGGCCGCGGCACGCCGTGGTGGGGCATGCCGGGTGACATGAGAGCGTGCTGGTGCATGAAACCCATAGGGCCCAGATGCGTCGGTGGTGCGTTGTAGCCGTTCGCCAGGAGCGGAGACTTCTCCATACGTGCCATTTCTGGAACAGAAGGTTACATTAGAATAGTGTACAGAATCTATGCTTAAAAGTTCCGGTATTTAGGTACTGTGTCTACCATAACGAGTCTTATTATTCTAAATACCCGGAACACTGCAAAAGTTTGTATAGTAAAATCTCCATAAAATGGTGATATCAAAATTTCAAACATGAAACGGCATGAGGTTTGAGGTAAACATGAGACCACTTAGGCGTAACACTCAGGTAAAATCCAATTAATGCCCAGTATTATCATTTAATTACTCGTTCCAATAATCGAATCGCCCGTAAAACGGTGTATCAACAATAATAAAATGAGCAATGAATTTCGAGACTATTGTTTTCTGGGTACCACAAACAACCCGAGTAAACATAGGGGGGGTGAAACACAAATATTCTTAAAATGACCCCCCGTGAGGGTGTTTTTGGAGGTGCCCGTGGGTCCTTCGCTGCCCATGACCTGTCTGCCCCCCCAGGTCACCAAACCTACTGGGGCGTCGGAAACAATTAACAAGGTGTCGAATTAAACACGAATTAACGGTTGGACCGTTAAAGGAAAATACCCTTTTCCATTGTGGCAGCGTTTTACAAAGGATTTCGGGATTGCTGAATATTAAATATTGTGTGTCGCTTTGTTCCGCGATTAAGGGCACAGGTATGTGATGCGGTGTGTTTAATGCGGAAATTTTAATTATAAGCAAATCTTTTGGAAGACCACTGTAATCAGAGCTCTGATTTTGATTGTTCGCGTAACCAAGAATCTCCAAACCTGAGCTTGTTACGGGTGTTCTCCGTAACAAAAGAGTTTGTGAGCTTGGATACAATTAAATGTAGAGTGGGCAGATGACGAGATAGCTTAAAAATCTAGATCGGAGATGAATTATAGAAATAACTAAAACAACGCAATAAAGAAAAATCTTAGAACAAAATCTGTTTAGTTTAGTCAATGTTGTCTTTATTGAACAGGCACAAATGTATGTACATCCCTGCATACATATATTCTAATCATACAAATAAATCTGTTCACCCAAAAATCAATACAACACTGTGCTCACTAATATATTCATAATAAATATTTAGCTTATTTAGCTTGTACCATTCCACAACATACCGATATTATACGATATTTACGAGTACACGCACGCAAATCAAACTCCAACAGAAATCAACGGTAGCAAGTTACAAACAAACATTATGACCAATGGACCCAGAATTAATTGTTTGGGTCTATTTACTTAACTAACCGGTTCGGTTATCTTCGGAACCATACCGTCCAACTTCGTATTTATTATTGTAATTAATTATTCTGTGTTTTGTGTGGCAACAGTTTTAGTTGTATGACAACACTTTCGTGGATATGTCAACATTTTGGCTGCCATCTTGGAAGTTGAGTGAATCTATGTTATTCAGGTTTTGTTGTTTGATTGCTTATTCTTTTCTATAAGCTTAGGTTGTAAGTACCTACTTGTTTTTGCCAGGCTTATTACAGTTTAAAGATTATTTCCTTGTGAACAGATTACTCAATGTTTTTTGTAGCTCACTTATTTGTTATGGCAATGTTTCCAAGACAACGGGAAAAATACGTCATAATATTATACAACACAACAAGTTTCTTGGAAAACTGTTTGATAATATAATTTGCGATCTTAGTTCATGGCTGATAAAATAACGACGTCTTAAAAAAGTGACGCAACCCATCTTTAAAGATACATAAACATACACCTATCAAAGTGTATACCTAAACCGCCTATTCACACACAGATAACATAATATTTTAACAGTGATGGGATGCTCCCAAAAACCACAATTAGGTCACTAAACCAGAAAGCATATTTACAAATCCCCGGACTCGAACCCACGACCGCACCGGTCAACCGCACTTATTAATTAACTAAATACGTGTTAAATCTCGTAATAACCTGCGGTTGTAACAACCCTTAGTGTTGTCTCGTTCTTATTTAATGTGTAGTGTAGGTCCGTCTCTTTCTAATTCGTAGAGTGGTCAGTGTGGTGGTTTTGAACGAGTTTTCTTGTACCTACTTACCTAAGCGTGGAGGAATGAATGGTTATGTTTTATAGGGGTTTTTGTTTAGATCAAAGTTGGATTTATTAAGTTTTACAACTGCAAGTTGCATTACATTTTCACTTAACACTACAGTTTGAGGTTTAGAAACCTGTTCATCAGGCCATATTTTCTGTACCAGGGATCTGTCTGAGTAGAATTACCGTCCATGTCTCTCCACCTCAACGTTATTTGAGCACACCACAAAAAATACAAAAGTGATCCCTCACAAATTGTTGCTCAATAACCGACAAAAATGTTCATCGTTTAACATTATGACTATTATTAAGCGAATCCACTGATCAGGGCATTTAAAGAAATGAAACGTCGATTCCGAACCGCTATTATGTCGATACACATCGATTTATTGATCGAATATCGACTGTCCTCGACAAATGGTCGTATCAAATTAGTGGCCATTATTTCGAATTAGAATCGATAGAATCGGGACCCCAATTATATCACTTATGTGTTTAAAGGAGGTTGGAATCAAGCCAATCATAACCGCAAAAACTTTAGGGACGCACTCTCTGCTATAAAAAATCCAATTTCAGATGTTTAGCTGTTGGTTTTGATTTTTATAGTAGTGGATTAAAGGAAACACAGATGAAGGTAGTATAAATTAATTTCGAATTGTTCGAATTTTAAATCATAAGAAAGAAGGCAACATTGGCAAGTTTCGAGATAACAGGAACAGGCCTAATAACCGTTGAGTTTTATTGCAGACAGATTACAAAATGACCAAACGAGCCGGGCATAAATGATTGGCCGTAAAGTTTAAGGAGCGAGTGCCAACACTGACATTGTATTTTCCTGATGCTCTGACGCTTACATAATGTCGTCGAGTGCTCATTATTGCGTCATTTTAAATTCGCCAATTTATTCAGGTATTAAAAAGATTTTGACAGCTCATTTAGTAATGCTTGGAATCATCAATTTTGTATTCTCACACGAAATTCTTAAATAACCAAAATGTATGTTTTTGCTTCATTTAACCTAAATGCGATGTAACTAAAATTAACTATCAATATCCTTAAATACTTATAAAAGAAACGAAAAAAAATATTAACAGCTTAATACCAGTTCTGAAACATGTATTTTAAATTATAGTTACAGATAACATTCAATGATTGACAAAAACTACCACGCGTAACCTATATTTTGCTAAATAAATATATCCTGCTAAGAAATATCAAGATATGTGATAATATTCCTTCGGTCAAACAAATATGACAAGCTATTGATATTAATTTAACAGACATGTTAGGCTGGGAACACACCCCAATCCGCACATAGGAATCCATGGAGTAGGCAATTCGTACACAAGCACATAAGAATTCATGGAGAAGGCACTTCGTACACAGTTGTTACTAAAATAAAAGGAAAGCTTTATTAAAGTTTTGTTGCTGTCGTAAAATAGCATCTATCGTAAACGTAGCCTCCTAGATTTTATAACTCGGTGGTTTTAACTGGGAACCTTAACATTACCGTAATGGCCTGTAAATCATGTGAAAGGAATAAATTGTTGCATGCATTAAGTCGCAGAGAGCAAATACGAAGGTAATAAATGCAATACAATGTAGTATTTCTGATTCCTTTTCGATCAATGTAAGTTAAACCTCAGCTTCATGAGACGCAGATTACGACGAAACACTAAACGAACAAAATGCCAATGAATCAACAAAACAACTATCTCCGAGCTCCAGAGTAACAAAGTGTTATGGAATACAACAAATCTTGGAACGGTCGGCAAAACGAAGAAACTCGAAAATGATACGAAAGAGGGCGAATTAAAAGCAAATTACAGTCAGCCGGCAATCGTAGCGTTTACAATAAATACATAATTGTACGGTCAGTATACCAATGGCATATGCGATTGGCCAAAATAACGGACCTCGCGTTTGCACGATAAATCGCTCGAGTTGACGCTCCGACTGGCTTCAAGTGTATAAGCAAGTGTTCAAAACTTTGTTTTAAATTGAAACACTTGCTTATACACTGTCTGTCAAATTCTTATCGGTTTACTATGCAATAAATTAATCGTCCTGGCAACACCTTGGTATCGTTTTCTAAAATAGCAATCGTAATTGCGCTTGCGACTTTGACAGATCTTATAATTAGCAGTTGCATTATAAGAAACTCTCAAAAGCTTGCTTTTTGCTTCGTTAGCGCATGTTGCTCGTCAGTGAATAATCGCAGTTTGTATTATTATCCCTCATAAAACGGACGCTTATTATTTACTGCAAGAGTATAAAACTATCAATAAATATTTCTTCTATAACTGACACAACATAACGTTGATAGATAGACATATTAAACTGTAGGGAAATGAAAGTATGGGAGGTTTAATCTCATAAAGATTGGGGTTTATGATAAATATTATAAAGTTTGGATTGCAAAAAGACAGCTTTAAATATGAATGAACCATTTAATAAGTGAAGCAAACTCAGTAATTGGCAACACACCTAACTTGTGTATTCAAGCCACGATAAATGTCCAGTCCTTAGCTCTACCAACAAAAGGATCTTTCATACATTCATTGATATTTGGATTAACCAGTAATACCCACTAATGAAAGAACGTTTACGATTGTAACACAAAGTGATTGACGCGTCTGGACACTTCTATACACAAGTCTTACAACTTGTTTATCAGTGGAAGTACAATCGTCTACACAAGTCACGCGCCGAGTACAATCAATAACAGTAATACACCATCGCCGACAAAATGCGAACGGTCAATATCGTGAGTCAACAAGACCGACCGATAGACGGGGTTGCCAGGTGCCAGCATAGAAAAATTGCAAGTTATTTATTACACTATGTTAATTTATTATGAAGTCCTGTCACAATTTTCTAATGTGATAAAAATGATGCTTTTGTAACGATATTAGTTTCTGACTAATCTATTTTTTTATTACATTTATAGACCATAAATAATCATCACGTTAAAATAGCGTAATTTAATACACATAATATTATACCAGTAATAATTCCGAAGTAATAAGTTATTTTATTTAAGCTTATAATGAGACAAACTCCCCTACATTGGCAACACCGACCGACTTATGTCATGCTATAAACTCTTTCATTTGGCTCGGACGAGCCTTATGAACAATAAAACGTTGAGGGCTGGAGATTTGGACTGTAATAAAATATTTGCCCTAGCACACGCTAATCCGCGTCCCTTACTTACGAACGCAATTTGAGAAGTTATAGTCCGCCTGCAAAGACGTTCATCCTTAAGAAATATTACACGTACCTACTTACCTATAAGTACTGTTTTGTGATTTAGCTATGTTTAATGTTTTTGGATGGTTCGGCAGTTGGGACTGGGATTCTTGTTTTTATTGCAGTAAGTGCAGAAGTATTAACGTCTTTAGATAAAATAGATATGTAAGAAGTATTTTGATAAATGAATAAGAAAAACGCTTCGTTTTTATCACAAAATTAAATTTGTATGTACAATACACAATGTCACAATGTTTTGACCTTTCCTTTTTATCCGTTTTGTTGAAAATGTATAAACTATGTTCCAAAGTCACGCTATAAAATATACAAGTACTTATATTTATATCACCTTCATCTTAGGCCCAGTTTTTTATCCGTAGTTAACTCAACCAATGGTTAAAACTAAAATAAAATCTAACCAATGGTTGCAAATTTCGGCAAAACACCATTTTTCTTCATTTGTAAGCCTCACAAGTGGTCAAATAAGTTAGAGAGTTGTTTATTTGACCATTTGTTAGACTAATAATAATTGACGAATAAACGCGTTTCACCGAAATTTTAAACCATTGGTTAGCTTATTTTACTATTGGTCGAGTTAACTACGGATCAAAAAACTGGGCCTTAGATAAATAGTACATTTTTAATTGAATAAAAACCTACAATGAAAGTATTGTTCCTACAGCACACTATAGTAACTCCGTACGTCCAAATATAAATAGCAATAAAAAGAAAATTCAGCGGTTCACACCATACGAACGCATTAATCAAGTTCCGGGAAACCGGGAAAATCTTTACGCGTTGCCAGCCAATAGGATCGCAGTTTAGCGGCAATTCCGGACTATTTCAACGATCCAAATAAAAGTTCCTCCCTTCATGTGAAAGAGGGTCAGGCTTAATTACTCGTAAATTGACCGGGATACAGTTTTATCCCGGATAAATGCACGCGAGGATAACGATGTGACATACGTGTTATTATGTTTGAAATTAGAACTAGAAATAGGCAGTTATGAATACCTTATGTTATTTTTTTTGAGACTTGTTTTTTTTTCTGTAGTCTTAAAAAGACTTGGTTTTTTTTCTGAGTATGCTTGGTGTTTAATTCTTTTGCCCTATCTGTATGAGATGAGGTCTTTGCCCTACTGTGAGATAGTAACAGGCTTCATAGCATTTTTTTTTTGCAAAATTTTCATATTTTCGTGCTCTACAACAAAGTTCGACTTTAAAGTCGGACATATAAATATGCATAGAATTGCTTTTTAAACTTCTGATATATTTTGTAATTAGCTGGTAAATTAGAAAATATTGCTAAGCTGTAAATGACTTAACTATCTTAATATAATGTACTAGCTGTCCCACGCGGCTTCGCTCCCGTCAACTGGCTACCTACCTACCCTACCAACACTACATACATGATTGTTGCGTAACTTTAACCGCTTACGCAGCGCACGCAACGGAATCTCCCAAGAAGGAATAATTTTCAATTCCAACCAGTAGTTGCTGAGATTAACGCGTTCAAACAAACAAACTCTTCAGCTTTATAATATAAGTATAAATTATTACTTCTTCTTCTTGTTCTTTTCGAGTCAATGGAAAACTCTTTAGATAATTTGGGACCAGTAGGCAAACACACCAATAGCAGCGTCAGTGGGCCAAGGGCTCAAGTCCTAGTGTGTGGGCACTTGGGGCACTCCAGCATGTGTGTCATATTCTGCACAGGGGTACCGCATTCACATTGTATGTCAGACGAGTCTATAAAACCCCATTTGGCCAAATTGTCTTTGCAGCGGCCTACAATATTACTACTTATTTAATTAGAATCATCTAATACGTGACCTTCCAAGTAGATATCTAATATCTTTAACCAAAGGGAATAACCATTAAACCTGCTCCGTATTTTTTTATGAGTGTTTAGAATTCTACCGTAAAAAGTATCACTTTTAAAAGAACTATTCGTTACTTAAATAAAATTACAAGGACCACAATATATCCGTATGTGAATGTGATTTGTTAAAAACGTTACAAAAAGGAACAACTCATCCGTGAATGTTCACAAAAGGAGCTTCGCCATTGTTACATAATAAGTAGCAAAGATACTGAAATATCCATCCATATTTTTATTAATAACACACAAAAGAGAGATTATCTGTCCGCCAGTGGTTTTGGTAGCAGCTGGTATTACGAAAGTACGTATCGCTTTTAAACTTTTAGTTATACTATTAAAAAATGAAATATATGACAACAGTAGCAATAGTAATAAATAGCAATATATTTCCTTCTGAAGTGCTTAATTAACAGTATGATAAATACCCGAGTGTGCATACTTTAATTATATGTATTTCATAACAAAACAAATATAGATTCGAAGTTAGATTCATGTAAACTGTCACACTAAATCGTATTAATTCCAACTTCATATTAATTATAAAACACTTCTCGATAATAATAATCGCAATTAACAGGTGCGTTTGTGCACATTCGCTCTAATTTGTTAAATATCATAAATTGCCACGAGCTGTCACCACTAAAAAAAAACTGCCAACACGACAAACCTGCAGTTCCATTCTCAAACAAGGTAATAAAAAAGACATTTAATTGTCGAATTAATCTTTTTCGTGTATGACACTCGGCCTCTTCGCACTTAATAGCTGTTATTACGTGTCGTCAATTTAATAACAAACGGACTTGAGTTACGGAAGAGAGCAACATGTAATTTTGAATCGAGTCGATTGATCGACAATGCGCTCGAATACGAACGTCGATCGTGCTCCGGGCGAAACCGTATAGACTTGTTGATAAGTGGTTATAAATCAATCGTATTAACATAATAATTATCGGTGTGATTGGTCGAGCATCGAATCGTAACCAAGGACGTTTCTACTAAAATATTCAAAGAACTAATCGAAAATGTGAAATGATAATGTTTATTTAACTAGTATCTTTAACGTCAACTGAAATAAAAAATCAATAACATTTTTTGCATTTTTGGAATTGTGCTTAAAAGAGCAAGAGCAGTTAGGTACAGCCGTGCCTTGAAGAGTAATTTAATTAATTAAACAGAAAACAATATAATACGGAGTCCAACAAACAACGGAATATGTACAGAATGCGGCGAGCAGACGCTTACAAAACACCGGTATTGCTAATTAAAAGAAATTCCTTCGCTATGCTTTTCCCCGGACAAAAAACATGAATCCGCCACGACGACTGCGAGGTGTGAGCAATGTCATAAGTGGCTAGTAGAACGACATTTTAATTGTAAGCGCCGCACCACACGACGCAAAACGACGGGAATTAAACACTACGTAGGTACAACTGCAACGGAATAACTGAACACATGGAAATTGTGCGGCACTGCAAACATTTCTTGTGACGCATCCACAAGAAACCTCCATTACTATGATGGCGGATGAAAAAACACGCGTTAGTTAATGTTATTATAGCTACACATAATATGGTAAATTACATCAGTAAGATCACCTGAGTAAGAGCCGTCAATAGTATCAAGAGAGTATCTGCGGAACGTGCGGTCAATAACACTGCTAATTTTATTGTGGATGGAATCATATAACTAGCGTCTAACCGCTCGTGGCATTTTTTTGCAATAATTATTATCTAGAGTAACAAACAAAGAATCGTAAATAAGTTCTCAGACTGAAGACTGTTTTATAATTCTTAGGCTAGAAGTAATCCCAAGGTGCACACGTTAGGAACAGTCCCTAAGGCTAATGAATAAAACTGAACTGATGGGCCACCTGTTATTAGTTTATGTATTGCCCCAGTTGGCAGATCTATCGGTCCCTTGCCCACACTTGAGGATGACATAGCTGACAATACACAGTGAGGGCGGGAATTCGCATAATTCCACGCACGAATCCAATGTTTGGAATTCGAAATATTGGCAGCGACACTGCAAAGAACCGGGAGACCTGCTGCCTATTGTAAATTTGCCCGCATATTTGCTTTAACCGTTTCGTAGTGGTTTATTTGGAACCTATAAAGTGGTACTGTTGTTATGATCAAACCCACTTTTGTTCTTATACTTGCAAAGGAAAGTTGTTAAGTTCTAAAGGAAATGAATCTGTGTAAGAAGTAGAAAATTCCGGTGTTAATCATTGTAGTTTATGCAGTTTCTTCGCTGGATAAAAAGGCGTTGTTTAATGTTACAATTGTGTGCTGACAGCGAGATGTTAGATTAGCAAATAAATTATAGTTTTGCATTGATTTAACTATGGACTTAACTGCATTGAATACCAAATAGATAGATAAACAGCACAGGAATGGAATAAACGTATTTTTTTCCTTACACAAAGCAACAATCAAAACTTTCAACATTAATTGTCTGACACATTTATACGCATGATTCCTACTTGACAAATCGCAGGATGCTTCTGCACACGCAGGTTGTCAAATCGATGTTTATTGCGAAATATATCGATAATTGAAAATCGATAATCGATTTAATCGGCAATGCTGATTGGTGACCGTAATCAGCAACTGCGCAAGAGCACGTGCCTAAGCGCAGGTGGACACATGCGACCTCACTTTTCACTTTAATTTACATACAGGGTTGCAAACTTCCAACAAGTGATACTCCTATACAAAAACGGCACTATAACGACAGTTGTAATTAAAATGTTAATTGCTTAATTTTTATTGAAATTTCGTGTAACGAAGACTAATGTAATGGAATTATTTATTGATTTGATTGTAGTTTGTGGGCTGAGCTTCGATGTACATTGCTCTACTTGCGCTAACGACGTGCGTTTGAATGCTTAGTAAGCCATCAATGGATACCAGATAGTACTATGGCTTGATTAAGTGCATACAATGTGAGCAATTCCTACCAGTTACTAAGAAAATAAGCGTTCTTCTGTAGTTCCCGCTAAAACATTCGAATAATTACCGAAGTATTTTCAATTAAGTAATTAATGTAAGTTACATTGCTATGTGGTAGGTAACAGTTATTGCGGACTCGATTATCTACTTTGAAATGAAAATATATCCTCGGGGCGATACAAAACCGTTGTAAGAACTTACGGGCTTATTATGCAAAATTGGTTCAAGTATGCAAAACTATTTTTGTTTCTAGAAGTAGTAAAAACTTCGATACGTTGTCACCATGATGTACAGGACACAACTGTGTACATAATTAAGGGAAATTTCGACGACAAGCAGTTCTTTTTCTGGTGGTTTTGTAAGTAGACTAGAGTTATTTGAAGGCCTCATTTATATCGACTTAAGTGCATAAACTTTATGTTGCACCGTATATCGTCCAGTGGAATTAAATGTCTTGTTATAAACGCATATTCGTTTAATGTTTAATGCCAATATTCAAATGACTCGATCGCTACTTAGTATACGCACTTGTCGTAAGCAGCTAACACTTCTCGATCGTCTCGCATCACCTCGGCGTTTAATTCTTGTTGCCACCGCGTTTATTATTACGATTTCCTTATAAGGGGCAACGGCAATTTGTTTGATTACTTCCAATTGCCACTTGATGTTTTAACCATTAAAAATTGTAAACGCAGCCGTGGATAGCAAGAAATTGCTATGATTGCCGACTCTAACAGTGTTTATCGTACTTTCTTGCCAACGTTCGATACGGAAATGGAAAAAATGGGCTTTCGATTCAGTGATTGTGGAGAATATGCCTTTTTGCGATCCGATAAATGTGCAATAACGTTCTGCGTAGGAAAAAACGCGCCTTAGATAATTATCGTCTGTTAGAGTGTGAGTTTTTACAAATGGACACCAGAAGCGTTAGGAAATCTAACAAGGTGATTATAAGTTGTTGTCAGTACCTCTTTAATTAAATTCATATTCCACTATAAACTCATTGAATGAAAATTATCCAATGATTTTAAACAATTAACTCTGCTTATTAGCATAAGATAATTAATTGTAAATTGCAACAGAAATAAGAAAAACTGGTGCAACGGGTGATTTATGAATTCGACCCATATTGGAACTGCAAAAAATAAGTTGCATATTGCAACATACCGGCCAATTGCTTACAAAGTATACAACACAAAACATCTAGGTACAAGGAAGATGTCAAACCCTTTCAGATTTAAACATCAAGCCACCTAACAACGAGACATAATGAATGTAATTACCGACATTCATCTATCATTATTACACATAATAATTTCAACACGAACACAAGCTACAAAATGCTACAAACAAAGGCGTGAACATACAAGAGATTCGTGAATTGACTGATCCCTTCTTCCCTTAACATAAACAGGCAAATCCTTACTTAATTTCAGTCGCAGAATTCAATCAGAATGTAAAGCTTTGTACCCCAGCGAGTAATGTTATAATGCCTTACATTATCCCCCCTGCGCCTGTAGCGACTCGCGGTGACACCGTGCCGAACCTTTAATTATTATCAACACATCATTTTCATGGCACTTTCTAAAATATTAGGGCTGCCTCTACCTCTTTGATCATTCACCTCTATTATTTTACTATTGCTGAAATTTAATCAATATTGTGCAGCTTTACTATCGTATATCGCAACATTAAATAACCCTAAATCTACGATATTTTTTATGATCTCCAGACCATGTCGAACTGATAAAGTTTTGTAATAATTTGCACGTCCAAGAGCTAAATTATAACTTGTAAATGTAGCATTAAGGATGATATGCAATCTAAGGGCTATTTAAAAATACATTTACTTGAGACCTTTATCGCAAATCAGAGTTGTAACGCGGAATGAACAACCGTTTAGATTTAGCGCCTTAAGATAAACATCGGTGGGTAACCCTTTCAACGAGCAC
The DNA here is from genome assembly GCA_947562075.1 of Orthosia gracilis. Classification (NCBI taxonomy): domain Eukaryota; kingdom Metazoa; phylum Arthropoda; class Insecta; order Lepidoptera; family Noctuidae; genus Orthosia; species Orthosia gracilis. The sequence continues at coordinate 36,978,086 of OX387266.1, forward strand.
GTGGGCCCACACATCCCTTTCGTGCATTTCATATTCCTATTTCCATTCCGTTCAACCTTCGCAGGAGGATTATATTCTGCCTCCGATGTTTTCGTATCCTATTATTTCACAGGGTGAAAATGGGCCACCCGCCTCCTCACTCACTCACTCAGACAGTGACACCCTCAGATGTGTGTGACGTACAGATGAGCCTGTAACTGTGTGTGTGTGCACCTTCCCAGGAATGTTTGTGTGTGTGTTTGTTTCATCAACTGTAAACCACTGTCAACGACTCGTCAAAATAATATTGGCTTAACGCCGGAGCCCGTACACAGATATGGTACATGGAAACTTGATACACGCACGAATTTAATTAGAATGGCTTTAATATTACGGGTGATGGAGAATTACGTAACAAAATTATAATTTGTTTCATAGATAAGCACTCATTGTTTTTTTTTACTCTCTGTGGTAGACTTCAATTTAGATTTGTGTTAAGTGGAATAGAACTTGTTGTATGTTCAGTGTCAAACGACACCTACTTGTGAGACATAAATTCCCACGAATGAGCTTTGGAAACTTAAGAATTAATTTGGACTATCTAAATAATCCCAAAGTATCAAAATCAGTTAAGATTCTCGAAAACCTATCTTATAAGTATACACATATAGACTTAAGTATCGTGAACTTCGAATTTCAAATCGAACCCCTTGCGAGACCCATCCATCTTCCCACTAATTGTAAAATAATTAAAACTAACTAAGCGTAGATGGATACGAAACACAATAACAAGAAATGATACGAGAATACGGACGAACGAGAGGGTCGCGTGTTCAACAAAAAATGCGACTTGTTTATGGAATGGAAACGCAATAAGCACAAAACAAAGCAATGCTTATTTCAGCCATGAGATTGTTTCGAATTGCAAATTTCGGGAAAAAAAGCGAACAAACTACACTCAAAGTCAAATGCGGCAGTGCGCGATAAGCAAGTGCCGCTTATGCAAGATCACGAATGTAATTGCTCCCTTGTCTGGCACGACACTTCATGCTGGAACGAGACAAAATGTGCCTAATGCACACGAACAAAAGAGATGGAAAGTGGCAGTATCAACAAAGCCGTAAGCGACAAAAATGATTGATTGCTAGCCGTCTTGCGCTGAGCTCTATTTAATCACTTTATTCCCTTTTCTCCGTTTGTGTTGGGATAATTTTGTATTTGTGTAATTTGTATACGAAATGAGGAGGCATACCTCCCGACAAGACGGGGTTCATATCCGGCGCCTATCCGGAGCTTACACAAACCCGATTTTGATGTTATCACATGTCATGGTACCGTTTGTTTTGATTTATATTACAAAGCCAGATTAAGTTGAGATTAATCTTTGGGCTAATAACTTCGTGTTTAATTCGCATTTCAAGGCATCATTTGGAAATACAGACGCATGTGCTATGGTGGTAAATATAATCGGGTTGTTTTCATATCTACCGTATCATAATCTCGGTGACATCATATCCTGTTTTAACTATGGTCCCTCCGGAGTCCCCTATATATTTCTTTCTAACTAGCCTATCTATAATTACGATTGCAAAGATTGCTCTTAAAGAAGGACTGATATTATTTTAACTATTCTGAACTATTCAATTTATTCTTACCATCCAAAGTTTTTTTTATTATTATAAAGAATATCTAAAAAATAAATAAAGAAATCGGCATTGAAGTTGCTGGATTCCAGCGATAACTAAGCCGACGTCAATGTCTTATTGATCGATGAAACAGATCAGTAAAATTAACTTGCTCCTGTTCAAAACGCGCCTACTATATGTACCAAAAGCTCCTCTTTTTATAGCATTGTGCCAGTCTACTGCTGGACATACGTCTTCCTAATTGAACTTCAAAAGCGTATACTTCGTACTGCGTATAAGCGTATACTCTTAATACATATATCAATTAAATAGCACTTACCACTCATATGTCCGTTTTCATAAGGCGAGTACTCGCCGTTCTCGAGGCGGTGCTTCTTGAAGGGGTGACCAGGGAACTGCGTGGCGGCGAGAGACAGTCCTACTCCTGACGCTCGCTTCGGTGGTCGGCCCGGTCTGGAGCTGCGGACATAGTAGCACGTTACTGCCGTTTAAGATGCTACACTTTACCTATGGAGGTTGAGATTGGACACGAAAATACAGGAAGTTCTGAAAGGCTGTTTTCATCTGCCGTCAAAACCATGCCGCCATAGGAATATCTGTGACTGTCTGTGTTTTGGTAATTTTTTCCACTAATCAGAATATCAAATCTGAAATTTGACGGCAGATATAGTAATCAGACTTTCGGAAACAAATGTTACTCGATCAACTCAGCCTATACAGTGTACAACAGAAAATTCGTAGAACAAACTTTATTCGAGATCAGGGTACGTGCTAGTACTGAGAGGATTCGGGTATAGATACTTTAATTACCCTGTATAGAGCAGTGTAGAGACGTGTCCCTCTTTTATAAAAATTGACTGACAAAGGTAATTTTGTCGTAGCACTCGTAGCGTTACTATATTTGTTCAAAAATATTGGCTATGCGGTCACTGACCCGCTTTCAGGAACTTGCAACTACAAGAAACACTGACAAGAAACTGTAAGACATATTTCCTCAAAGAAATTAACATAGGTGGACTGCGATGGACTGAATTAATAAAACACGGTTAAATATATAATAGTTGTGTAATTACAGTTTCACTCTACAAAACTAATACTTCAAGTTTGTCAACTGTAGTAACACAAATCACACATTCTATTATCGCAATAAAAGTTAAAGACGTGTGAAAAAAATAAAATGCTAATTGAAAAAAACGCTCCAGTAAAAAGCCTGCATAAAATCAAGTAAGAAATCGATCAATCCGCTTTTACACATGATTCATTCATTATCATTCTGTACTCATAGTAAATTCTCATAACTGCAACAAAAGAACAATAACTGAAATAGTCATTAATTAAATTCTATTAAAAGTGAGCAACGGGAGCTTCTCATGCGCTATCTTCGCGCTGATCAGATAAATCAACTTCTGTAAGGGAGGGTACAGATTTATTTTTATTTATTTCACTCCCCTAAGATTTAATACCGCAACACGTCGGCCGCAGTTTCCACAATTTCACGCTTATTGTTTTCCCATCCGTGATTTATGTTCACGTAATAGACAACAGTATTTCTTGGACGCAATAAAGTTTGTCACCTAAATCTTTGCCCTTAAGCCTATTGCGTACTTGCGGACCTAAAACTTTGTTTACCTTTATTGAAGTTACCTACTTTTAGTTTGCGGTGACGGTAAAAAGGTGTTACTGAGTAATTCAGACATGTGCCAATACGTTTTACTGTGGTGAGATGAAAATGGTGATGGTTTCGACTGAAATAGTCTGTCAATAAAATCTTAATGCATTTAGCAAGGAATTGAAGCTAACAATCCCTCTGCGAATTATTGTAAGCTTTTCGGTAACAACATCTTCTTCTCTGGTTCAGCCTCGGCAGTTAGAATGGAAACAAACTTGAGATGACAAAAATAATAGAATACTTAGTCAAATTAGCTTTGGCTTTAATCAGACCGTGTAAAACTCATAAATTTACTAAAATAGAAGTGGTCAAGCGCAAGCCTAACAATAATAAAAAAAAAGAAATGTAAGAAGAACATGAAGACTACTCAATATTTGCTCTACTCTAGTACGTGTAACTGATGCCTGCACAAAAGCATTGGACGAGCATTGTCTTTTGAAGCCACAACAGGTTCCGAAGGATATGGACAGGGAAACTGATCACCTTACAATAAACGGAAAGGAGAATGAGAGCTGAAGATAAACTACAGACAACAAAGAATACCTATATGTACAAGATGAATATCTTAGTTAAAAAGAATTCCGTTTATGGAAATGATGCAATTGCAAACTGGAAAACAACCAATATTTTAAGGTCATGATATTGCTGAGACTACAAGAATCCTATATAACATTCTGTATATTCTGTGGAACCAACTCAACTCATAAGCACGACACCTGGTAACACAAATTCTAATATAATAAAGAAAATGGAATGAAAACCAACGTATACCATAAGTTCTGCGGTCTTACCTAAAACGAATAGACCTGTCATAAAGCAATTTTAATTGCCAGGAAAACCATTACAAATAAATGTATGGACAGTAGCCGCTAGTTGCAAGTCTGAACTAATTGGCGACGCGAAGTAAGATCAATTACACTGGTACCAGCTAATCCGCACCACATTACAACTAGGTACTGGTACCACATCAGAGGCGTCGGCCAAGTTCGGCAATTATCGGGGGAGCGATGCTGTTATCATAGTATCGGCTTACGCAGAAACTGAGTCTCGCCTATTTATTTTTATGTCAGCAACCGTCATTATGAGACACTCCATTAGCTTGGATTGCGGTGACACTCGTTTTCGGTTACGCTTTGGGGTGCGATTGTATGGTGCGACAGTTTTTTTCTTCTTCGTTGTCGTGCTCCGATAAAGGGTTTGTTATTTTGATGACCAATTTCATTTACGGACAACGGTGATACTAATACAGCTAAAAAGTTAATAGCTTTAGTTTTTCTGTCATCTCCGTAACATTTGGCCATCGTCGACAAACAATTATAAAGTATAAATAGTCTGAATGAACTTCAAAGGCCGCACATAAAAATTGATTTTATTTTGGGTGCAGGCGAGTACAGTCGGGAGCAAAAAAAACTAAACACAATCGCGCCCGCGACGAAATCGAATATTGAAAGTGTCGAGGGACAGAGATAAGGAGAGCACGTGCCGCTCTCTTGCCACCACTTAGGCCATACCCGTAATCTGAATACCGCAAAGCTCACTGCGATAAACTGCCATTAAAAAGCGTTCGATTTATTACCGAACGATTTCCGAACGATTTATACGGGTGTGCGAAGTCGAGAGAGTATCATAAACCAGAGGGTCCTAGAGGGTAGAAACTTACTCAATACTCAGTATCTACGAAAAGTAATGGAATGATGAGATAAACATGACTCTAATGGCGATATAATATTGAACTAGGCAACAAGCGAAGCTTTTGAACTTAAGAAAGCGCAAAATTGATAATATCGAAAGGAAAATTAAAGTAAAACAAATAGATAGAAATAAATATGATAAATATTTAAGTTCGCCTTCTGCGATACATTATTTTTGAATTATATTTTCTAGTACATATCTTCAATAAACTACACAATATATTCAATACATAAAATTCATCTGCCAATCCAATAGATAAAATAGTAATATTCCTAAAAAATCCACGATATATTTATAAAATCAAACGTGTCACGATTCTGCACATCGTACTCTGTCCTACGACCAACCCTAGTGAAACTAACACCACGTATAGTTTTGCTTTTTGTATATTTGCTTGGCAATATTCATCACTCACCGCCCGTGTCACTGATCAAATAGCACCCACAAAGGAGTCCCCAGATATTTCTGACAGATATACCCTTGATAGATAGTTTCACAAACATTACGAAACAAATCCTGATCGACGGATTCTATAAAGAAAGATTGAAAATCTGCGGTCTATTACAAAGAAGTTAAATAAGGTTCATAATGAACGTGACTTTAACAGTAAACGAGTCGTTTCTCAAATCATTCCGACTAACTTCTTTCAATCTCTCCGACTTCATAAAAAAATAGGATCTTAAACACATGAAGCTACTAAGTACACAAACAGTATCAACGCCATCGGCGCACTAAGTATAGACTCGCCACTCTTTGTTATTATATTTGTATTACTATTCTTAACTCTTAGTGGACGTGTTCACACTCACTAATAATTACTGACACTAAATCATAACATTCACGTGGCGTAAACATCCTTCCTACCTTTAAAAAAAGTGAAAAGACCAAAAACAGCTCGCTGACAGCATATTGTAAGCTAATAGTCATAATCTGTATATATTTTATGTTTTTGTTACTGAAGCGCCCGATTATTTACACGTTACAGCACTACAAACCGTATGGGAATGTTTACACATTAAATTAAAACTCTTTTTAAGTTTTGTTGGTCCATATATACTTTTTTCGGATGGTTTGTCATTAGAAGAAATTGTGTCTTATTTCTATAATCATAAGTTATATATTCATACGATACCTTTGAAGATACTTAACGTTTCTGATTCAATGCCACTGTTGTTTTATTTGCATCGAGTTTGTCGTTTTAGTGCTATTGGATTAGTGGCCTTATAATAAGGTTGTAATTTAGCTTTATTTATAGTGTGTATATTTATTCCTATTACGTTTATTACTTTAATTTCTGTTGGATTGCCTAGTTCTGTATTGTTTTCATTTAATCAGACTAAGATATTAAAACTAGGTTAAACTCTGCTCGTAAATAATTAGTCTTGAATTTTATTTTGACTACCTATGAATCCATTTTAATGGCCTATGTATCACAAGTCTAACCGCTACCGAACCATATTTGAACGCACAAATTACTTTATACCCGTTTGATGCATAATTTCCTTTTCAAGTTGGTGTCTCGGAAACACCATATCTGGGTAATACACCAAACAATGAGGCTCTGTCTTAAAAATGGCCCAAGAATCGGTAGACAACGTAAAACAAACGTACGTAATCTTATCTAGTGTAAACTCAAACGCAGTAGCAGTTTGTCTTGGGTTCAGTGCAAACATGATAAATGATTTCGGTTCAAAAAATCGTTGTTCTATTTTTTTCTAAACGAGTTCCGGTCGGAGCGAGATGTAATCTCTCCTTGAATAGAAACACCTATTCACCTTGAGAAGTACCTGAGGAAGAAGAGAGGTCCGAATTATTGATTACGTCTGATAACTAATTTATTTCGATTACATTACAGATATTCTAAAAACAACGGAAGGTGAAACTATAAAATTCGATAATTTTATCCAGATGACGATAAAGTTTCATCATTAAAACCAATGTTTTAATAAAACCATAGGAAAAAATGTAATTGAAGCCAAAAATTAGAGGGCACTAAGACAGTAACAATAAAAAGTGAAAGCAAAGCCGCGTTTAATTGTGTCGTAAAAATAAAAATTAAATAAAAAATGCTTTGGGGTGGAAAAGTTTTGCGACCGTAATTCTGCTCTACAATTATATCATGTTTTGTTGCAGCAAGATGTTCTCCTAATGTTACCTGTCCCAAGGGCGAGGGATGCTTTTTAATTTATTAAAACTAAGTTTCTTGTTTCGAGGAAGAAACTTGATACAATTTAACTCAAAGAATAGCTAAGCTTTTTACTAAGAGTGCACCGAACTGGAAATATGTGTTAATTTATAGTTAACCACTACAAAGCGATATTTAATTTGAATAAATATATTATATGTACTTCTTTAGTAATTAAGTATGAAAAAGAAAAACAAACCCAGCGATTTTAATTAACATTGATACAAATCTTGTAGTTAAACGCATGTAGCCGTTAAGAGCAAAGTATATATTTGCATCTAATATATGTACAAATTGTAACATTGGCAACACAATTGAAGATTTCATCTTCGTATTGTTATATATCCAGAAAATAATAGTTAAATCACTGTCGGAGGGGATTAACCTCTGTGATTCCATAAAGTTACAGCTCGGTTTAATAACACTGTTCTATCTGACAGTACAATCATAAGTTAATGTAGCAAGTCACCGCAACAGTCAGGTAGCTGCTACGTTTCAATTTCTTCGAGGCATTTTATTTACAAAACTAATTACGTTTGTCTGATAGGGTATTCAACAGCTCCCGGTGCTTCACTTGATTTGTTGACAGTTAATAAAGACATTCCGAACGTATTTAAGATCTTAGTCTATTCCATCTGCGATGTGATCGCTTCCTGATGAAGTTATTATCGCTTCTATTATTTGTTTCTTTTTTTCGCATTCGTCTGTAGTATTCTGTTAATCAGCTTCACTATAAGATGTCTTATTAGTGATAGAATTAGATACATAAAAATATTAACTGGGTCGGACACGTTTTTTTATTGTTACTTTTTTAAATTTTATTACTGTTGGCACGAACATCATTGTCGGCACGCCACGTGGTCCGGATAATTGAAATGTCCAAACACTAAATTTATAGTTTGTACAACGTCACTATTTCTTTTTTATTGCTCCTATCGATGTTGCTACTATTGATCTAACTTTATTATATTGGACACAACTCACACAACACGTCTACCGCAGATCCGTCGCCTTTGTGACCAGAACAGATGTTTTTTAATTACTCTTTAATGAATTCACAACATGTTGATGTGTTTTATTAACATGTCTCGTAGAATTTGCATAAAGTTGTATTAAGTCGGAGACTATGCTCAAATATTTATATTTTATATATAAAAATATACATTTTAAATTGAAGCAAGTCTCGTATGAAAGCTCAGTGGAAATAATATTAATCCAACTTCAGAAACAAATCTTCTACCGGGAGAACATTAAAATCTTAAATATTAATTGTAATAAGAGCGGCGTAGTCCCCGACATCCCTTTCTGCAAATGCTGGGGCAACATAATCAGCCCCCAAGGGACAACCTCTTGTAATTAGCGGCTGTTCATTTCTTAATTTCAATATTTAATTACAAAGGAAACTCGATGACTGCTCCGTATAGAAAGAGACGTCATCTTCAGAAAGTCTTTCGAATCCGTTTTGTTTCTAATTCGCTTGGAGTATCGTTTGATATGGCTTCTTTATTGTTTCTTTGCCTGCTGTATCAAAGGATGCTCGAGTTTAATCATTTATCTGGACAGAGCGTTCCTCTTTGTAAAGTTTTATTCTTTCCAATTGATATTATTGTGGCTACTTTGATGAACGTGTAATTTTGATTCTAGAGATCTTATTGGTCATATTTTCTTTGATGTTTGTATTTGTATCAATAAGCGTAGATTTTAAATTAAACTGAAGAGATCAGACAGACGAGATAAATAGAATTAATATAACTTTATCGTGTTCGTTGAACAGGCATCTTACAATTTCTCTTTGTCGTCCCTATTGTAAGATGTAATAGCTCCCGACATATTATGGTTTTATTTCATTTCTGAAGCCGCTATGAAATTCCCTTTTAGTATTACCTGTCTAAGGATTTCATTACTGAAAAGTCTGCCTGTATGAATTTTGAATGACTTTGTAGACTTAGAATTGTATGAAGCTTTATGTGATCGATTTCTTTTATTAAAGATATTCGCAAGATCTTTCTGTGCGAGGATTTTGTAAAAGTTATGTAGTGGCTTTGAAACTTGTTCATTATTAACAGTTTGACTTTTGCCTCAATCAACGCTGTGTGTTTCACTCTGTTTGTGAGGGTTTTCATTTTTCACAGGGTATGAACAGTTAATATTTTTTTCTTTGTGGTATTTTTCATTGGGCACTTTTCAATTGATTCGGCATCAGTCGGGATGCGTGCGTTTGGCATGTTTTGTTATGAATCGTTGACGGCTGTTGGTTCGGACGTGTCCATTCACGCTCACCCTGTATTGGTGGATTGTTTTGTTGCGTAAAATTATACAATTTCTGGCCGGGTGACCACGACGCGCGGCCGGCCAACACCACTGTCACGCCCTCCGCCATTCGATTGAAAATGAAAAATCTATTATTATTAGCTGTGACAAAAGGTAACTTCTTTTATTTTTGAATTGTTTTTAACAGAACAGCTTTTTGGTTTGGCCTTAATAACTGTGAACTACAAAGTTATAAAAAATAAATCTACACGTAAAATGTCGGAAATAATTTTTAAATACTCTATGACTAATTGATAAGAGTTTTTGCTGTTGGCGCCAGAAGTTGTTAATTTGGCAAAATGATTTCTTAAATTAAAATTTTGGGTATAAATCGAAAGAAACAGTATTTTGTTATATTTTTTTGATATTTAATAGTTTTCTATTTATATTGACACGCTTCATCAAGAATAATCGAAAAGTTTTGCTACCGTTCCCGGCGTTTGTAGTTTTTTTCTTCCAAACGGTCTTTTGTAGTGATACAAAAAGTTGTAGCGGGCTACCTGGCCATCAACAGACACAGTTAGTCGGTTCCTAAATTAATTTCGTCTAATTCTGGCGACTGATACTGTCGAGTCATATAGGTCGTATGCATGCCATCGGCGGCTTTTAGTTATACAAAAAAAATTCGTTCGAAAAAACTACTGGAGCTTGTTTTTCATCGGCCACCATTAGAGAGACACTTGAAAGATAGATGCAGTCGTATTTAAAACGCGTTCGGAAACACATAAATACCCCCTTGCATATCGACACAGAAACATGTTTAGATTATAAATATAATACGTGCATGTCGCATAAATAATCTTTTATATTTCCTTTTCAAACATGATTACCACAATTTTATATTCAAACAAATAACATGTTCAGAGCCAAGTTTATGTGTAAAGTTATTGTGGCGTTTCTTCCTCAATTCTACACGTTCACGTCCGCTGTTCTTGTAATAACTTCAATTTCTTATGTTCAATGAAAAATTAAAATAATCAAAACATACAAGCTTAGAGATTTGAAACAGAATAGAGTCCCGGACGTGTGATCGTTCAGTGTCGAACGAAAATAGACGTTATGATTTGTTAAACAGGTTATTAGAAAAACATCGGCGCTGTCGACAGGGAGTTTGGAAATAAACTATTAAAAAACGGTCAAGTGCGAGCTGGCTTCCCTGAGCCAGTGTTCAGAAACATGATTCATTGTTTTTCTCTGTTAAGCTTTTTATTGTTACCGAATGTACGGATTTATCAGAAGCGCATTGCGCCAGTTACTTACGAAACAGATGTAAACTTCATAACTAACTGTCTAATTGGTAAATGTAGCAGAACGCAACGAGAGCTGAGATTATTTAGTATTCACCAAACACTTTGATATCATTCCACATACCTACAACTACAGCGCACAAAGGAAATAGACAAATATTCAAAGATAAAAGTTTATCGAATCTTAAAACAAAAGTGGGATTTTAAAGATAAACAGAAGTTAATCATAAATCATGCACGTAATAGTTACATTCTGACGCAGCGTAAGTACATCTGAAAAATCTTTTGTTTGATCAGACTCAAACATCTGGATGTTGAACAGAAGTTCATAATAAAATATGATGAAAAAATATGTTAAGTCCTTTTGTATCGACCGCTTCTGTCTATTTTTATTCGACTAGTTAACAGTCTTGATACTTTACAATATTTTTTACTGATTAATTATGCAACACTAGTTTGAATGAGTTTTTGTGGACTGATAATTAAAAAGTTGTAGTTAAACTACTTTGTTGGAGCAATTATCACATTTTACGAGACCGTGCATAATAAATGAGAAGCCATTGATGTTTAATCTTTATCGTTTGATCATCGCCAATCAATGGATAAAGTAAAAAAGTTGAAAAAAATGCAGTAAACACCCTTCGGCACGGTAGTAATATCTACGCTAATTGCATTTGTTATGTCCTATATAAAGAAATACAATTAGTGCCCGTGAATAATGTTGGCGTCACGTCGTCGGGCCAACATTTCAATAAATGCCAAACGTCTACAGTAGATTGATACAGGTTAAGTTACTATACCTTGCACCGTGACTTTTCAACAGTACCTATCATTAAGCAGTCAATAAACTAATAAATTTGAGGCAACTAGTTACCAAAATTAATATATTTAAATAATTGGAATTTTACATTTATTGCGCACATCATTAATGAAAACTGAACGTTCTACAAGTCGGAGGGCGCCACTATCTGCACACAACATCAAAGATCAAACTGGACACTAGAGTGATCTTTAGTTTATTTTCTGCGATGCAATTCATCTAGTTTGCCCTTTAATGTTTTCTAAGCATGGAGTCATTATTGAATTAATGTTGGATGTAACCCATCCGTATCCACAATATTAGCATTATTTAACTACGGACGTAGACAAGAGGAAACCCAATTATAATGGAACTCACAAGCTATAACCATAGACCATTCTGCCAATTAACTACTGTAATGTACGTATTACTCAGACCGAGCATTGTGTGTCTCGTCCAAATTCAATTGCATGTACTTGATATCAATTATTTTTTTATGATGTTGTTAAAATTCATCGATTATTGCCTGTAGAATTGACAAAACGTTTCTGAATGTCATATGAACCTGATCTTTTACAATTAAAAAATATGTAATCATTGAAGATAATTTGCTGATTTTCAGTTCATGAGGAAAAATAAAGACAAAAATAATAGCTTTAAATTTTAATTTAATAACAAAAAACTCAGAAAAATCCTCAACGCCTGAAAGAAAATTCAACAAAATCATAACAATCAAATATCAAGACCGTTTGGTTAATCATCGAATTGCAGCCGAAACGTACCGCAGTGGTTCATAGTAACTCGGTGGGATTTGTTTTGATAATACATCATAAAACTATTAAATATTGGATCGCTGAGTGAGACTACCCGCTACTGTTTCCACGTTGTTCTCCAAGTGATAAACTGTAGCGACTACACGTGTTTTATATAAAAATGTTTGACATACCGAGAATAATATCCCATGGAAAGTGAAGCGTTACTAAATACCTTTCAAAATGTTTACACGACGACGAAGGGATAAGAATAGGAAGATAATATATCAAAAGGGTTAGTTTACCGCCGAAGTGTATAACTTGGACCATATAGCACACTGATCATGGCGTAATCGGTATGTTATTTCAGCGTTTAGACGATGTTTAAACCTTGTTTTGTTTTGTCAGAAGCATGTGGGAATCATTGTATTGTGTTCTACATCCGGGTTATGATTGGTTTGTCTGATTTTTACTTTTAGATTGATTGGTTATTTCTAAGGTATTGTTTTCTATCAACTTGACACCTATGAGGTGTGGTGGATATACTTTTGAATCTCTATTTTGAAGACTATATAAACAAACCAAAGAGAAGTATTTCTCAGCAAACACTCTTAGCTACGAATCAAAATCATGCCCAATAAAATGGATTGGATATTGAAACCTTATACCATCATTGGCGTATTGGGGACGAGCCATACATTATTCAACTCCTTTGGGAACCATAAATGTGGCAGTTGTATTGGTCAGTCAATAATGCCAAAATTTTAAAAGGTGCATACTTTTTATTAGACTTCTATTTAGAAATCGAATAAGCTCTTTTTCATACGGTTCGTATGGTCGACAAAAAAGGAGTTATCGTAATTGTATCAAGGATAAAAATGTTGTTCAAGGTCACCGAATAAGTATTTAGAACGGTGTATTTAGACTATATGAGCCACTCTACGTCATTAGGTGTTTGGATAGCTCGGCCATGATATAATATAACATTACCTGTAGCTAGGAGACCATTTCTATAACTGTCAACATATTTAAATAGGGTTTGATGACAGTTTCTGATTTATGTGTTACATATTTCTAAAATCGACTAAGGTATCTACATTTTAAAGATTTTAAAAGTTGGCGTTTAGAAGTAACACAACCCTAAGTGCTTCTGTATTTTCAATAGTCATAGAGCGGTTTATCTTTTGACGTGTGTCATCTAGTTCAGCTACCTACTGACTTCCGTTCCCATCTCGCGGCTTATCTTACTCAAATATGACAAATTAAACGAATCTTAAGAAGGGTCCCACTGGTTACACTACAATGGGGTATTTAAACAAAGATTTTAAGTCATAACTCGTACTAAGTGTAAAACAAAGTTCTTTTACTTGCCGCTGTTAAAAATAAATGTTTGTTTTATAACATTAAAATCTGAAATTGAAACTTATTATAAGTAAGGTTTTAAAGACCTTGAAGAATGGATGGAGTGAATTAAAAGCACAAATCAAGCTCAACATAAAACAATAAGAAGAAGAAATGCAACATTTCTTTCATTGAAACTACTAAAACAAATGAAAAGTATCATCAGACTCAAAAATATCGATTTAAACAACTGACATACCTATTAACGGGATTCCGAACTTTAAAAATAGAACAAAAGCGCGGCCATCTTTAATAGTTAGGGCTGTCACTTTGAGGAACAAGTTAATAGACGTAATCAATTTGCTCGAAACCGAGTATGGGAGTAAAAAAACACATAATATTAAGCTGGCCGGTCACGCGAAGAGAGCTGTCAAAATTTAACCTCTCACTCCTTAAGGTTCAACCTTAACTGTACTTGCTTTTTAAAATGGCACGTTTTTAAACCGTCTGTCTTTAGGAATTTAAGTTTATTTTTAACCCTACTTATTTATAACTGGTTTTTATTTTTGAACTGAAAAATATTAAAGTTTTAATGTCAAACTTTGTTCGATACGTTTGATAGGATTTGGATAAAATTTGACACAATTGAATAGGGTACAACATATTGTCTAAGATATCATTTTTACAATGACATGACTACACAAGATTTATATTTATTTAGGGCTTGAAAAAGTTCCCTAGGGTGCAAATGAAACTCTTACCTACCTAAAGCATAATTTAAAAAGCGTTAAATTAGTTACTCAGTTAATAAAGACCATTTATCTGTCATGTGCGACATAATAATTTAGAAATTTGCACCAGGCCGTATGCGTCCGTATTTGGGAGCGGCTATGAGTGCTATTTCATAATGAAATGAATAAATGCAGGTAATTCAATTAAGTCTCATTACAACCGGCACTTTTTTCATGATGTAGGGCGCCAATTTCATTGACTGAATGCGTGTCATTGGGTGCATTTAATTCTATTAACTTTAAATGTTAGTGTACAGTCGTGAACGAAAATAAGGAACAACACGATATTGAAACTTATTTTGCTTATGACTGTACATTGAGACTGTTTATAGAAAATACTAGCTGCCGCCCGCAGCTCCGTCTGCGTGGTATGATCACTTCTCACAATGTATTTTTAAATTATTGTCTATGTGTTATTCTGATGTATAAGCTTCATTTCTGTAAAGTTCCATCAAAATCCGTTCTATAATTTTTGCGTGAAAGAGTAACAAACTTTCACGTTTATAATAATAGTACGATGTATATGATACTAAAATTTGTGAAAAATCTACAATATTTTGAAAGAAAATTGCTTTATCTTCTCCATATTATTTATTGCTCTTAACTGTACATACGTAGACAATTATTAAAGTACACACGTTTCGTGCAAAAATCGAATTACTGGCAAGTACTTACACAAAAGTACACAACTGATGAACTTATTATATCTATTACGAATACGAAATAATTGGCCTTTGCAGTGTTAATTAGCACTAAAAGGCTGATAACAGAGTGTAATTGTTAATATTTTAACAAAAAAATATCCGACGCGTGTTCGCAATAAAAAGCGTATCTAGTATTGTTGAGCCCCTTATAGACACATTACACCTAGTTAGTACAGTAATGGTATCTACTTACATATACATTGGAATAGTCAATAGTTCAATACTAAACATCTTTAGTAAACCAATTATATCTTGATCAGTTGTAGCCACAGGCTAATGACAAAGTAGGTAGTTTCACAGGTTAACACATGACTCCCCTTGTCATTATGATCATAGTGACTATTAACACAATTACTACGCTAACCCAGCCCATAGATGGTGCTATTCTCAAATCACATCAAAATTGAAAATGCGAATCCAAGATGGCATACCAAATGAATGTTTAAAAACAGAGATCATTGAGCAACGCTTGAAGTTCAAATAATTCTAAATTTTAACATTGTAACATTTTTAGTCAAATCAGCTATCAACACTGTTTACAGCGAAATCTCGATATCCGTTCCTAAATCTCATTGGCCAATTAGCCAAATCACGACCGGATGGCCTAATTATTCTCGAGACATGATTATCCTATTGTGCAATCAATTCTGTTGTTATTCAACATTGTTCGAGTGATCGTTAGCGAACACTGCTCGGGAATGGATGCTAATTGTCCAAAGATACGTTAATAAGTAATTTGAGAGCCCCTCATTGGTCGCGTGCCGCGGTCTGTGGTCGCACTGCCCACGAACTGGCATGGTTACACATTCTGTACTTAGTTTGTGTTGGGTAATAGATATCATTGTAGCATACGAAAGTTTTGATCACTTTGATTATAAGTGCGTGATACGTTAGGGATAGAAGACGTTAGGGTTAAGATAGGTACGTTGTTTAGGTTTCTTTTAAATCTTTGTTTGGGACCAATAAACCTAATAATCTATACTATATAATATTATAAGGCTGAAGAGTTTGTTTGTTTGTATGAACGCGCTAATCTCAGGAACTACTGGATGGAATTGAAAAATTCTTTTTATGTTGGATAGTCCATTTATCGAGGAAGGTTATAAGTTATATAACATCACGCTACGACCAATAGGAGCGGATCACAAATAAAAAATGTTGCAAAAACGGGCAAAATTATTCCTTTTTGAGATATTCCGTTGCGTCTGCTGCGCAAGCGCTTAAAGTTTCACAAAAATCACGTATGTAGTGTAGGTAGGGTAAATCGGTAGGTAGGGGGCCCGTTGACGGGAGCGAAGCCGCGTGGGACAGCTAGTAAACAATAAAGTCTAATGTTTAGTAATGGTTCTTTTGTTCTTGGTTACCAGAAAGTCTGACAACACTCATGAACGTCACCTAAACATCATCTTCCTGTCCATGTCCCACATTTCTTAGAGAATTCTGACAATACTACCGTCTATAATAAATGACACTGGAAAAAGTAATGAGAGCTATAACTTTAACAACAACGAAAACCCTGAAGAACAAACACATTCCCTCTAACTTAAAAACAAACCTAGGAAAGTAGGCGCTAAACTATGCAAATAAACCTCCCTTCGTGACAAACAAAATCACTATTTACAATCACATTATGGAACGCACTCTTTCATATTGCTACTACAAATCAGAACGCACCCCTTTAATTAAACTGCCGGCACTAAGTCAACTTTAACTATAGTTAGGTAAAACTAACTGTTGGATAGAGGCACACGTATAATTTACTCCACGATTGTCCTGTACTGTTAGTAAGAGGGCGAATGAGCAGTTGGTACTGAATATTACGTAGGAGCAATGATGTTGTCATTGAAATAGCGATGGAGGGTAGTTATACAGTGTGTCATCATGCTCGAGGTTGGGAGTTTGGACATGTTGACTTTGACTAATGTCATCTGTCAACGCTACACTGTAGTGATACTGTGCTACTCAACATTTGTCTGTGGAATTCTTCAATTTTATCAGAATTTACTCGTCTATGCTACCTAGTTTTAAATCCTTTTCAGACGGAACTTGCAAAACTGAAAGTCGGTAGTCAAATACTAGGTAGATCTAGGTAGACTTCTGGCATAATCTTCGGAAGCAAAATATATCAGGCAACCTTGCAATTCAATTAATTGACAGCCAATTCCGTTTTCGACCACATCAAACTTACAATTCAGTAAATCAGTGTGTACTCAATATATCACAGCTTGCAACTACCGTATCGAATGAAATAATAATCGAACCTACGCGACGTCCATTCAATTATCCCTGAAAATTGAGGCTCATTAAAATAATAAAACAGCCGGCGGCAGAATCAAATTGAATGATAACAAAAGCTCGTGTTAATTCGAGGCGACACACCGTTTTGCCAATGTGCCTACCGAACCAGTAACCACCCACAGCTACATTAACAGCTAATAATCATGCAGACAAGTACAAATAGCATACCAATTAAAATAACGAAATGCCCAATGAAACAGAAAATAAAATACACAAAACACAACCAAAAGGCAAGGCAAAGTTGGATCAAAATACTGCACTCCGCATTGCAATTAAGTAACACATCAATTAAAACCAACGAAACACGAGCATCAATTTAAATAATTAAAAGAGAAAATCAATAAAATCATCAAGCTGTTTCATAATCATCCGCCATATCAGTCATTCACACGACAGTACGATAAAGGCCGGTCCACATGAGCGGAAGCCCTTGTTTGCACAATAATAGCGTCCGTGTGTCAGCTTCTCAATGCAACCCCAAATGCAATTGTGTACATTCGTGCGAGGATTGAGTTACAGTGAATGCGATGGAAACATTTGCATCTAGCGCCCGCACTCCGCGGTGGAGAAAGCCCCGTTAATATAATTATTAGTGCAGGTAGAGGTAACATTATTGAATGTCAAACGGTATCGATGTATCCAATATGGAGTCTGACAGATTGCATTCTATTATGAGAAAACGATTTTGTATGCTTTGAAGGAGCTTCTAAAATTAAGACTAATTAAGCTTTCTTAAGGCCTGGGTGTGCATTATGGTTCCAGTCAACAGACATTGTATAGACCTTAACAGGAATCCTAGTTAGTATTTGTACTCTTCTACCGAAGTCAATATGAAATAATCAATTTTTTATCGACATTGTTAGCGCCCTTTCCATATTTATCGATAAGCTCGCTACCACTATCGCAATTACAATAACTATAAATGACAATTGCCAGCCAATAGCACACGTACGGAACCAACGTCCCCTATTTGGTGACCACTTGGCGGCATTGCCTGGTCATCCCGCAAATTGCTCTTTCCCAACAAAATTGTCAATAAAACTCATCTGATTCGCAGTTAAACAAGCGAGCGACATTATTAATTTATGCGTTGTAATATGGCGCAAACGTTGGCGTTATCCCGTGTAAATTATTAATAGTGCTGGGGTAAAAATTAAGCTTAAACCGAATGGGTAGTTTCGGCCATAACGCTCGTTTTATGTTTCCATGTGCAGATTAATATGTTGTTATATCCTGTGACGAGTCAAGCGAATCGGTTTTATTGGCAATCGAAATCGCTCGATGCTGTCATATTTCGATTATGTCAACGACGTTATTGTCAATGTGTCTGTGCCGATTGACTGCAGTACGATCAGAGTTATTTTGAGAACTAGGGTTGTCTGTTCGGGAATGTAGCTATTTGACCCGGAAATCTACATTGGAACCGGCAACTTCAAACAAATGCCCACCTCGCGGAGATGAAACACAAAAGTGAATAGCTCCCTTGAGATTCACCTCTGTTGTCTTAAGAGAAAGCGATTACACAAATCTGAAGAAGCTATTAATCCGGCTCGCTGCCCCCGAATGGCATCACGGTTTGTTTAATAAAATCGCGAATTTACATATCAAAACCTACAAAGGGGCATAATTGGACCCGATGACTTAGAAAACGTAGTGGGTGAGGCGGGCGTGCCACCCCAACAACAAACAAAGGAATTATACCCGCCTCAAGAAACTTTTAGCAATGGAAAGCTCCTTAACAAACAGACGCGTGTGTATCTAATGAAATTCCTATGGTTGCATAACATACTCGCGTGAGCGCTGAACGTTATTAGCGGAATTATTTCTCCGGGTAAAATCTTTGAAGGCGGTTGCTCTTTCGGAAAAGTTGTTAAGAAAATGGGTTGAGATCTTTTCGGGATTTCATTAGTTTGTAACTATGCGGTGTGCTACGCGAGGCATCTAATTTATTAGGTAGGCGTAGCCGAGGGAACGAATGGGCAGCGAGCATTCGAAAATGGAACGGAATTGCCGAATCACGCCGCTTTGAGTGGAAGCCGCCGCGACACGATTCGTTAAGAGACAAATGTTTGAATTCAATTCCAACAGTTTTTTGGTCAGTAATTAGTAATGGTATATTTACTGCGCGTTGCTTGTAGGACTGCACGGTAGCCGTGTTTTTTTCTGTAATTAATTTTTGTTGTTAATTTGGGAGCGTCGCCGCCGAGGCTGTCCGATTTACTGGACTGTTGCGAATAATTGGATGACAGTTTCGTCGATTATACTCGACGTTATGAAGCACTCGAATATTATTCCACATTCCCACACAGAACGTAAAGTGCTATTATGTTCGATAAATGAATGAAGTGCAAGCCGACGACATACGGGCATCTTATACTCCTTTTGCTCCATCAAGGATATTGACACTTGTTCGCTGTCATCAGCTTTTGTTCCATCACGTGTTAGGTTACACACATAAAATGCTGCACGTGTTCATGCCAACACGTAAGTAGTACGCTAGTATTATTTTTCATTGCATATTTTGTCACGGGAAGCGGTATTAATTAATGATTAAAAAATTGGTACGTGTAAGATAATTAGTTAGTCGTGTCAGTGGTTTGATAAGTAACAAATGAGCACTAAATATGTGGTTTCCGGTGTTTCATTTCAAATAATCAGAGACTATCAAATAGCGGCGTAGAAGGTTTCGGGCATAACCTTGAAGATCATAATAATTATGCTAATTGATTTTTACTACAGTGTAACAATTTTTTTTTCTCTCCATGTAGTTAAGCATTACACATACATAATATATTATCACCCGGCTGTGCTCGTCTAAGTGTCGGTAGTGGTTTCGCATCAGCAGTGGAAAGCTAATCGCGTCGCGCGTCGTTCGCGCGTTATAATTAGTACAAATCGTCTGCTTCGAGCCGCCGCGCGTAGAACTAACAACGTGTAGACTTGATTCATAGAGAGTTATGATCTCATAAAATATACGAAAATAGATGTTGTCAAGCAAGTTGAGTTATTTTGAGTATGTATTCTGTATAGAAAAATTGATGATTTTAAGCAGTGGATTGTTTCTGCAGACTTAATTATTAAAAAAGAAACTTAAGAAGGTAATCATTATAAGTCCAACGTCCAACAAGGACTGGAAAACGTGTGGGAGTGGCGGAGATATGGGTAGGCATTGTTGTAATTGCGGATAAAACTTAGATGAGCTTGGTACAGAAGGGAGGGGATTGGCACAAGAAAAGAGAGGCCTATGCCCAGCACTGGGTCAAGTGGGCTGTGAATGATGACGTACTAAAGTATACTCACATAACCAGCGGTTTATTTTTTCTATTCGATTCCTAACATCACACATTGAGTGACCACTCTAGTCGTTCTACAGTCGTTCTCTCCATGGAATCCGGTAATCTCGCGAGTTAATAGATTCGATAATTCATCGCGGCGCGCGTCTGAATCGATACCAGTACGATTGATGGCGCCTGTCTTAGCTGGTGAAACGCTCGACATGTCTGTCACACTGTTCCACTTCACTACATTCGAAATTTAAACTTTTAATGGCTGTTCTTTTGTTTAATGCTTGAATGGAAGTGTACGAGACTGTACGTTCATTCTGAGCAATGGTTTTGTTTTGAATTTGGATCGGTTAGAATTTGCTGAATGCAAATGCGTATATGGTAAAAAGATGGTGTTATTGGAGTCTCTTTAAACCAAATCCAACCAATCCAATTTAAACCTCAATTAAAGATCGATGAAAATAGCTCAACTAACTACAGACTACTAACACAGTTGGTATAAGCGTATCTTATTTTTTTTATGAACCATCCAAAAGTTGTAACAAACTTTAATCACGAAGACTTCAAATAGCCGCTCATCTTTCATTAACAAGTATTTAGAAATCTATTAAACAATCCCAGTTTTTTCACTTTCCCATAGCAGTTATTCTACGAGTGACTCCGGTTGTGTCACTAAGCGATTGGTCTCGGCTAAGTTCGATTCACATTTTTGTGAAGAAATGTCCGTTTTATTCAATTCTTTGTGGTCACATTCCAATGACGCTTCAGTGGTGATCTAGTTTCGAGCTTAGATTGTTTTTTGCTCTTAACTGACGCTAAAGAGGTTTCAATACATACTAAACAAGAATGATATTTTTCTGATAGCAACTCTTTACGATCTTCAAATTAATTTCAGATTTTATATTAGGAAAATGAATAAAAAAATACACGAATTATATTTGCAGAGAAACATTAAAAACAAAATTTTTATATTTCATCAGATAACCATTAAAAGTACGAATAAATTAAACTGAGTCTGACCCATAAAAACAGTGTTTATGTCAGTTGAAAGCAAAGAAACAATACTTCTAAAAAGTTTCCTCGTAAGGAACCTTTCACAAGCCATTAATGTCTATATTCCGACCCCCTAAAGAGTTGAAAACACGAAATGGAATTATGAATTCCCCTAAAAGTCGCCATTAGAATTAGAGGGAATTTATTTCGCACGGGGGCCCAATATTGCCGCGGTGCCTGTGTCCTGGGTTATGACACACTATCTCATAACCATGGAACCTTAGCTTAAGTTCACTTAAGAGGGTAAATAAATATTATTCTTGTGATTAGTGGGGTTATGTGGAAAGTAATTCAGGTGTAAGCTTTGTATTAATTGTTTATATTGATTGTCAAAAAAATTAAAGGTATTTTTTTATGGAAATACGTTCTCAGCTTGAACTATTTGTAAGACTTGTAGAATTTAATTAAGAGTACCTCAAAATCATCAACACAAAGGTTACATAGCAATTATTGTAGAGTCAACCACAGAAACTCAAGCAGACCAACTTCTAAATGATTTGAAAGGCCAACGAAGACATGCAAACACATTAATTTATAGGCACGAAAACAAACTTTTTAAGTCTGTAACTGTCGCCCAACTTTTACATTAAGTCCCCAGCCGGGAAAGCAATTATGGTTACAGCTATTACACCGACACCGTTTGTCTGATTACTACCTTTTATTTCTGCTACATTTGATATTACATTTCAGTTTCAAGGAACACATTCTTAAATAAAATCTGTAGATTTATAATGCTGTCGAATCGTAAATCTATTACAACATAATTACGATTGAGAGTCCAATTTGCAACAATGTACTGATGGGCTCCAATAAAAATTTCAACAAGCTTGCTGTCAAATAAAGCCAACAAATATTTTAATGGTTCCATACATCGGCCCTTTTTATTGGCAGTATAAAGCGTCTGTCGAACGCGTAACCATCGCCAACCCTTAGGTACAGTCGAGTAGATACAGTTCGGGACAAAGTCTCAAGCTAAACTATAAAATAAATCTAGCAAGTTATCGTCCACAATAAACAGTCGCCGCGGAAGGCTATCGCCAATTCCCACGCAAAGTTGCTGTTAATAAAAGCAACAAAATTATATATTCAAGAGTTAGGAGGTGGTGGTATGGCAGTTAGGGCCTTCTACGTGGTCCGAGTTACAATGCAAATTGCCGTGGAGGGGTGCGCCGATGCCCTCTAACTGTGCGACTCGCAAAGATGGCCGCCGTAATGGCGAAATGAAATTATTAAGCATTGTCTTGTGAAATCGGCCGCAGTCGACACCTGAGACACAGGGCTCGACCACTTAGCGTGGATACGCCGCGCCGCGCCGCGGGTAACGAGCCTCGCCACCACCGCACCGCGCACCCGCCGCGTCGCACCGGGCACCCTGGCACAGTTAGACTACGCTGCCTTCTAAATAACAAATAAGCCAAGGCCATTATTGAATGACACTGAAACTCCGCACGGAAATACAAACTCCAAATATCCCAAACTACTTACAGAAGTTATTAATGGGCAGATCACTTTAATTTTCATATGAATTTTGATAATGTTGCAAGCGTAAAATTACTTTTGGCAAAATACTACTGAAAAATGGCCACGGAAGCACCTCCACACTTTTCCAACGCCAAGACATTACTTACGACCCTCGGCTGAAAGCTTTGTATTAAAATTTAAATCTACTTTGCAAAGTGTATTTTATACACGTGCTCTTGCAATTTTGATCGTTCATAAAGCTCCGAATAGCTTCTATTATTACGCTTTACCTTTGCGGTATTGGGTGTTACACATCTCTCCCCAACCATTCCTGTTAACATTTTGACTAAGTCTCCCATGAATTTGGTATGCATAATGTTAATATATTATAGATGCTTTAATTACTCGTTTGCGGTACACTTGTGGTTGCTCTGTTAATGTTCATTTCTATTCGCTCGAGCTTGAACCTCAGTATGTCTATATATTTATTGAATATATTATGTTCTAATTCAACAGACAGATGCGTGTATGCTAATGATTTCAAAAACTCATCATCCAAATCGATCGGAACGGAAACGACCATTAATTCCTGTAATGCGAAATCGATGTCCAAAAACACGTCTTACGAAAATAAATTAATTTCACAATTTGTTTTCGACAACAAAGGCACGGTCCCTACTTGCTGGCCAAGTGAAATTCTTCTTTAATCCAACGCATGCCCAGTCCGTGTTTTTAATTTCACACAAAAAACAGCTCCGAGTCGGTGATCAATCAAAACTGCCGCTCGTTTCTTTTTTCTATACTTCATTGCAATACACTTTCGCCTCTCAGTAACCGCTATAAATGTGCCTGTATTATTTTGTTTGTATAAAGGAATCGGGTATCCCTCAAATTAAATTAGTTTGACGGAGTTGTCGTGATGTCAAAGACTAATTTCATTTTAATAATGAGATTTTTTAATCGTGAGGTTATTAGAGACTCTTGTTTTGATTATGGCCGTAACGATTTGTTCTGCGAATTATATTTTGGGTATTTAGAAGCACATGTGTCATGGCCGTGGGGAGTTTATTTGAGCGTGTTTATGCAAGCATGTAAAAGGCATGTGAAACGGATTCGCAGTGATGAATCAAATGCGAGTTCGAGGTATAGTCACGAGCAAACGTCGACATATGATTGAGTGGTCGCATGTTGAGTGCCAATCGTAGCCCGACTCAGACGCCGCACTACGTGTTTAAGAATGTGTTAGACTCAACCACTAAGCTATTGACGCTTGGCAGTGACTAGAAATTGCAGAGATAAACGTTAGATTAGGACAACGTAACCGCTACGCCTTCGTAGCAAATTCGTAGTAAACCCTACACATATAATTTGATTTAGACATTTTAATAGAAATTACTACCGCTACGATTTCGTAGAACATTCGTAGCAACTGACAAAATAAACATTGTCAAGTATGGGAATTGGGAAGTGAACTTTATCTTCACTTTGTAAGAGTTTAAATCATTAATTGAATTTATAATAATTTTTATTTGGACAATTTAATAGAAATTACTACCGCTACGATTTCGTAGCACATTCGTAGCAAATTTCATAAAAAATTAAGTAAGTACCTAATGTATGGGCATTGAAAAGTGAACATTATATTGAGTTTGTATGATTTTAATTTATTAATAAAATTTATTTTAATTCATATTAATTGAGATCAATATACCTAGTAATTACAGTTAAAGTGCTATAAAAAGTGCAACTATCTATGACTATTTTATTACACGTTAACAACTTCACTAAACTTTTCCCTACAATAAAGACGAGTAGGAAAATCTCACTCATCTTTATTGCCCAATCGTACTTTCATAAGCCTATCACAGATCTCACGAACTCGTCGCAAAGTGCCCGGAGTACCGTGTAAATAAACATTCGTATTCGTTTCGCGTTCGTGATCATTCGGCCTCATTCGGCCTCGGTCGGGATTACGTGATTTATTCAACAGACTCTAATTGCTACCGAGACTTTTCTCGCTGACTGTACTTTATCATTCTTGAGCGTTTAATTTTTACTGTTTCGGAAGTTGAATTTGAAATGAGTAGTTTAGATGTTTTTTAGTAAAGTGATGGATATAGTTGAGCTTATTTATTTCATTTATTTATTTAACTAAATAAATATTATTTATTATTCTAAGATACATACAAAATATGTACTTTAAGATCTGTTGATATTGTAATTCAATACCAAATGTAGGTCGAATAAATACTAGGTACAATAATTATTGTGAAATCATAATTAAAAATATAAAATCAAACTCAACCACAAATACTAAATGTTTACCACACCAAATATCAAAACAATCTCGTCGGCATGACACATCAAGATCACATCCATCTCCATATTTGCTCTACGAATGGCTCCGTACATTCAGAGCGAGCATTGGTTTCATTCATTTGCACGTTTTCATTTCAGATCTGTAAACATAAAGGTCGCCTGGCGTTGACACAGCGATTCCTGCAGAGATACGGTAAGCAAAAAAATCGTCTTCTCAAAGGTTTCATAAAAAACGTAAGCTCATATGGCTTTGGAATATCATTTGAAAGGTCGGCGACAAACCGATATTTTTTACTTTAACAGATAAGATTATGTAATCTCAAGCCGGCAAAGGCAATCTGCACTAAATCCTATTTTAAAAACACGCAACGGTGGCTTTTAAAGCGCATTCTCGAGGACTCACACTCCCACACTTACACAAAACCATTTTCGTTAAGATGCAGTTTTTTGCACTCTTTTGTGTGCAAGCGCATTTGTAGTGACGATACGTGTTGTCTCTTAATCCGCTTGTAATTGAATTCGGTGTTGAATCCTTTGTGAGACTCTGAAAGGATTCTCGAATATGTGACGTAGCGTGGAATTTTAAGTAAACTGCATTGCAGTGCATGAAAATTCTAAGTAACTTATGGAAATATTGTATACAGTGATAGACTAATCAGTAGAACACACAGTATCATTGCTTACACTTGTCCTCTTTTTCACGAACTTCGGAAGCTCTGTAACACATTCTGAACAAACAAAGAAACACATTACAAAGCCATAAACCAAGCAACAAAGGATCCGACGAATACGTGTTGAAACTGATCCATCATGTCTCCTTTTAAAATAACATAAAAAACTCATACGCTACACACAACAGATGTTTTCGTAAAAAAACCGACCCCTATCGACCCCAGCATATAAAACGCTGACTATAATTTCTATTAAAAGTGTAATTTCCCAAATTATCTTTCTATCATAAACGTTTAAATGCAAATTGGCCATTCTGATGTATTAATGTGGTCATAGTTTTGACAAATTGGTGCAGACCTCGTGGCAGGGAATTAATTTCTGTAAAACAATTTCATCTATATTTGACAGGTGCTTAAGTTTTTGATCGACCTTTCGAAACCTTTAACAAGTTCGACAACTGTTAATGCTATCATTAGTTGTGAGAACTTTTTCTCGGATTGTGTTATCATTCCCAATCACATATTTTTTTACGTCTTGTTGTTTTGCTTCAAAATCTGGTTTTTTGTCAAGTGTATATCTGTCTTGGTGTAGATAAAAGAACGTTATCACTAACTTCATCTTGTTGATTTTTCATTAAAATGTAATTTGTTTTGGCGACACTCGTTTAAAAAAAACAAGCAATGGGAAAACGTACTGCTTTTGTACATTTCCACTATTTGAGCATCAAGCGCCCACGACCCGTTATCACTAATGAAACCGATATATATGAAATACAATCATCAATATCGGAAAACAAACATAATATCGACCAATAAAGAGTTCAGCATATCAACATGCAAAATTCCAATTAGATTCGAAACATATGATTGTGATAAAGCAACCGTTATTGAAGTCGCTTATCTATGTAATTAGAAAGGAACTAAGCTGTAACCATTTGTGTTTATGGGAACATTCGAGTACTACAGTCATGTTTCTGATAACAGGTATAGAAATATTTGTTTTATGTATTGATACTGATCATGTTTTCGTTATTTTGCTTAATGCACACCGAGACAATCCTTCAGTCGTTTTCCTACCGTTGTGTTGTCCCCGACTAAACCTTTTGACGATCGCCCTCTATTTGCGGCCATCTTTTCCGTGTCAACTAATGTCTTCGAATGGCGTTCGCAGATTTCGTTTTTGGCATCTTAGCGTAAGCTAGTCAATGATGCAGACCTGTAGAATCGATTCAATCGTCTTTAAGTTATTCAATAAATTATGCTAATTCTTCAGTATAATTTTGATCAACCCGAATATGGATTTTCAATAACAATTCAGTTAACAATTTGAATATTTGGACCCTTTAATAGCATGTTACACGTGCAAAAACATGAAACTGTTGTCTTTTGGAAATGTCAAAACTGTATTCTACCGACCTTGCTAAAAGTTAGTCAAAACATAGGTATCTATACACCTGATCCGAGATCTAATTACTTATTTACAATTATATTAAAATAATACTAACAAACCTAATCAATAACAAAACTAAATTGAAACTTTTTAAATGTCTCCCTCTTCATGTCCTACAAAGTTTTATTACTTAGCTTTTTAAATAGAGTGCTACGAAGAAACATGATACAAAATGTTGAAAAATAAATGAGGAACACCAAGTGGTACAGCGGGACTAAGGGTAATGCGTGCGGTCGTTAACAGAGACATTCAAAAAATTATCTGCCACGGAATCCAGTACTTTACACCCGCGCGGATTCGTCAGAAGGGAATAAGGCATCAAATATTCAATTTTAAAACAGCCGCTAAAAGCCAAACGTCATCGCCTACGCAACCGCAGCTGGGACAAGACGATTTAGACATTTTGTTACAGATGGGACACGCACTCCGCTCGGTAAAAAGAGATAAGTAAAAAATTGCATTAGCAAAGTGAAAAACATAAATGAAGATGACAACAATAATGTTTGAGATCTCACCAAATTGCCTTCCTTAAATGTTTAGGGTGTGTTGGTGACGCAACAGAAGTGATTCCGAGTCCCTTGAAAATTATACTGTCAAGAACAAGAAAATGGCACGCAGAGTAGGAAAAATTTCATTAGCGCCAATCAAAATGACGAGGTCCAAAATGAAGCTCGCAAAGAGAGTCGTAATCACGGAGTTCAGCAGGCACCCCCTCGACGTGAGGTCTTATTAAAGGAATAATATTTACAAAACGAGACGCCTCAGAAATCCCCAAATTAAGATCTCGCCGAAACCCGCCCAACTTCCACAAAGTGGAATCATTAAATTAAAAATGTAAACTTTTCTCTTAGCAAGGTAATGGGCATCCCGATGTAGATAAATAGATGGAATAGCTGCAAAAAGGAGCATTTTCCTGTTCATTAAATTTTTCTTTCGCTTTTTTTATTTCGACCCCTGGTGCTAATTTTGTTGGAATTCACGCCCCTCGGCTCCACCCGCTGGGACTCAATCACAGAAATTTTATATCCGGAATTAAATAAGTACCCGACAGTATTACGAACAAAATTTAATATGAGCTTATTTTTAGCGAAGATCTTTCCTAATTAATCTGATACTCTTCACTGTATTATTGGATTTAAATATTTCCCTATTCTGACAAACAAACAGAGCTCGATACTTTCCGCGTTCAGGGAAATTGTTTTAGAAGTTGCTAAGAAGTCAATCCTGAAGGGAATATCTCCATCAGTGGCAACTTATTACAGAGGGTGGTTTGTGTTAATAACTCGATTGTCTATATTACTCAGCGATATACATTTAGTAGGAAACGTCAGCGATCTCGGTAGTAAATGCAATTACATCTGCTAATATGCCGTCTGCAACCGACGCGGTGACGTGCTTCTCCCAGCACTGCTTCGAGCGATGCCACCCTTTAACTGTTTGGGGATCACTTTGAATTTAGTTATGATTGCAGCTGACTTTGTTTGTTCTAGATGAGTTCATACTAGGCTGCAGCATATTTCTCAATAAATTTTACCTTGGAAAACTTTTTGTATAAAATGGGGCCGCGTGTCAATCATTCAAAAATTCCTTTGATGGCAATGTGAACCGCACGTATATTTTCTCTTTTGATTCTCAATGTCAATATCCAAATGTCTCCGAATTACCGATATCGAGTTTCCTTATAAGATATTGATTGGTACAAATAAGGAAATCGAATTATTCAATGTCCGCCCCTCATTTGTTGCCCGCTCCCCTCACCAGAGATGAAGAAATTCTTTCTGAGTTTTCGATTACTTGTCCAATTAATTTTATAGATTCATTTGTCTTAGACGCTTTGAAATATGCACTGCAAGTATTGGACGTTTATTTTTACAGCGCTAATTTCGGCTTTCGGTTACCGATCCATTTATTTTTTATAGCTTTCTGTCCCTTCAAAGTTTATTTAGATTCTGAGTCGATCGAGATCACTGTGAGAATCAGGTGAACAATTAGTACAAACTGTCAAGTACGTCAGGCGTCAGGCACCCTTGTACCAATAGCTACATAGATTACTTGTGAGCCTCACTCTCACTTCAAGTGTGGTCCGGAGTGGGACAGGGATGTCGAGTGTTACGTAATACGAGCAGTTAGGGTATTCTGATGAGAGGGAAAGTTCACGTTCCGTTTCTCATCACGCCTGTGCGCGCAAGTGGGTGAGTGCGGTTACCGGCCAGAGCAACGCACCGGCCATTCATGACATAATTGGCAATCGGGCTCATTAAACAGATGTATTTTCACATGGTGAACATGTTAACACCTTTGTGCATGGTGTTCATTGCGTACTGTGAGGGTGCGCTTCAGTGCACTGTTTGGAGTGCTTGATACTATACGTGTTTCTCTATTTGTTATTTGAAATTGTCTTGCAGCTTTACACTTATGACCACAATTTTCTGACTCAATAACTCACTGTAGTGAACTATAAACCAGCTATTTAACAGATAACAAGAATGTCCGTGCAAAAAAAACCAAGGGCTCGACACGACAGTAACTAAACTCATAGCTAACGAAACCTTCAATTACGTTTCAACTGTGACTGTAATAAATCAACAATTGAATAGGCTATTATTGCTCCGACCAATCGCATTACAGCTCTGACAGTGTGTCGAATTACATACACATTGATAATAATCAAGGACATCAGTCGCGGCATTCTGAACTTTAACTCTTACGAGATAAACAAATGACTAGCCAAGATTATTATTCAATTATGGGCCATAATAGGTGGTACACGTTTCTAGCGATAGTGTTACAATCGGTCAAGTGAAATTATACTTTAGGTGTGGGAGGATTAGGAGTGGATAGCTGCGTGCTAAGTTTGTAGGTGTAAGATAACAATGAGTGGTCAGACAAGGTGTTAAGAGAATACCTATTGTTCAGAGCGGCGTGAGCGCGGGGGCGCGCCGCGGCGAGATCAAAGTCGATTGACATTGAGACGTGACCACACCTTCGGCTTTACGCTAAGTATCCACTATCCGATTGGAGATCTCTTCAACTGTGTTTTGTTGTTTCCAATTGTCTATTTATGAATACTTATTCTTAGAAGTCATATCTGAAATGACATATGGAAACTCTATGACATTATTTTTATGATTGATTAATCCATTATGGATTTGCATAGAGTAAGTTCCAGTTTTATAATTTCCTTGTCAACATTTTATTTATTTTAATGTTTTTTTTTTTTAGAAACGACTTTTTTACCTTAAACCGCTACTTTTACACATTTCTAAGATCGTAACGCTTTCGTCCCTTAATAACGATCTTACAAAGTCATATATTATGGATGGGCAAACATGTACTCATTGTACACTCGTCCACATTGTAGGGCTATACTAAAGGGCATAATTTGCACACAAAGGCACACATCATCAAACGGCACAGTCGGACACCTCCTTACGTCACAACGAACACTCCGGGCAGAGCCTTATCTTGATATCACTCGATATTACGTCACGCTGCGAGGGCTACGAAATACGAATAACGAACGCTGCACTGATTCTAAATTATCTTTAGAACGATTAAGTTTTATTTGACAGTAAAAACTTTGTTGTACTGATGAGTTTATTAGAAGTGTAATCTCTGTATAGAAAAGGATAAGTCAGAAAGACTTATCCTTTTCTATACAGAGATTACACTTCTTTAATGTTCTCACGTTTTTTTCTTAAGAAGTTTTTCAAAGTCGTTTTAGTGTTTTTTGTTCTCAAAATACAGTGCCGCAGTTTTTCTTATGTTGTGATTTACATCAAGCAAGCATTTTTTTTCTTTCTTAAACCTTGCTTTTTCCTTATTTAACCTTTAACTTATTACATGGGTATTATTTCAATGGGTTAACCTCAACATATTAAAAAATATGGCCAACCCGAAAAAAAAAATTACATAATTCCCATGAAATGTCATTTAGTCACTTAAATCCAATTGATTTCAAAAATATTTTGAAAATAGGCCCTCTTGGCTTCAGGGTGTCGGGACTCGAACCCTTCACAAAATCATTTCAATTCCGTTTTCCGTGAAAATTGCCCACCGACGGTCAAAGGGTTAACGATTTAGTGTTTATTTGAATTCCGCCTTTGTTAGTTTAAAAGGCGTTAGAATGTAAACGGATCCTTTGTTGTGATTGCCGTGTGTTTTGTTCCGACCGTTCCCGGTTTATTGTTTTGTCGTTTGCAAGGATTTCGTTCGCACCCCTTTACTTGTGACGTTTCAATTTATCGACTGGTGTTGCTCGGATTTTAGTTGGTATTTATTTGCGTTTTATTTTGTTTAAACTGTATTGACTGGTTTTACCTTATTCTAGGTAGATTTTATAAGTAATCTATGAATTATTATTGTTTATTCAAGGCCTAGAAAACTTTATCGTGATGACCGTATTCAAATACAAACTGATTCAACAAAATCCTCTCAAATCAATCATAATAAAAAATGCAAGAAACCTCTGAGTTCATTATAAGATCATTTTATCTTAATACTCTAATGTCTGTCAGGATTATTTTAATGTGGATGCTGACAACACACGATCTTCATAAGTAGAGCTTTGAATTCCATTAGATCAAATACATTGAGATATTTGAACGTGATTTATCAAACGAGCAACGTATGAATGTGATATCGATGCATTAATTAAATCGAAATAGAAGAAAAAGATAGCAATGCAAAGAGTTTTTGTTCAGCTCTTAAATCATTTTTGTATCAGCTCTAATAATGAAAATAACTTCATTTGTTTCTTTATCAGAATCTATATTTTCTTACATTGTTGTTTCAAATAACTGCAGTTCCCATCTAATTGCATCTTATCTGATGTTTGTATGCACTGTGGAATTATTAGTAGAGTCCGTTACTAGTTCATTATACTTGTAAAGCTGAATGCTGTAACAGAAGCTCTAACTACTTATAAAATTATTGATACATTTCAACAACAGATCATACAAAATACAAGTTTAACAAGCAATGATCAACCAAATCGGGAGTTGGAACATTCAGCGGCTTTGTGTTCCCATTGTAAGTGCCGCAGCATGGCATCGTTCTTCATTGAAGCCTCTCTGTGGGGAGCCCACAGTAGCCCGACAGTCTCTTTTTGTACGTCCAACGTTTTATCAAACATTTTAATGGCCGGCTTTATGGAGCCAACAAAAGAAGTGTGCCAACAGAGGCGTTAAATCCTTTACGATTTGATGATGATGATCACGCGTTTGTCACTGCACCGCACTCCGGGCTCGTTGGCGGTCATGCGTGAACTCGCATATTGAAATACATTTGTTCTGTTATGAGATCTTTTTTTGATATCTAACCTACTTTAATTTTTTTGTATCTGTACCTACTTCAACTTTTTATGTTCCTAAATCTCTGCCTAAGAAATTTTTAATGTAAAAAAAAATGCAACTACTTACCCAGCGCTGCCCCCGGAAGCATTTTTAAATAAATAAATAAAGGTCACAAACACAATCATGCTTACAAAACTAAACATAAACAACTAACGCATTCAGTAATACTACTACACAAGTAATTACAATGTAAATTTATCTGTGATTTTCAACTTGAATCAATAGCTAGGGTGTAACCTGGAACCAAAACAACGACAACTAACATTTCTCCCACAATTATTCCAATTACACTTAGATACAGTAAAATAATCACACCATTGAGACATTATGCAATCGAATGTAAAGGACTGATTCACGGACCAACAAGCATTTAAGAAAATCATTGCTTAACTTCAAAATTTCAATGAAATGAAATGGAACCTACCTGGTAAGAGATGGAAATTGCGCAAACACAATCAAATAAAATAAATGAAAAGAAAATAAAACACACCAATAAGCAATTTTGTTGGAAAGATAATACTGTCTGTAATAGTCCTGCGTTGCGGGTGTAACGTGTGGTCTTCCAGGCTACCCCCTTGGCCTGCGAGCAACCGGCCAGCGGCCGAGCCCGCTCGAACGTTTCCGAACGCAACCGAACCCGGCCGAACGAAACCGAACGCGCGATGCAAGTGAGAGAGCGACATACCTGTCTGGCGCTTTCATTGACAGGCACCTGAAATGAAGAAAAAAATCGATCCAATTCGTTGAAAACTTTAAATTTTAAAATTTTTGATATACTACATTTGAAATT
Organism: Orthosia gracilis; assembly: GCA_947562075.1. Classification (NCBI taxonomy): domain Eukaryota; kingdom Metazoa; phylum Arthropoda; class Insecta; order Lepidoptera; family Noctuidae; genus Orthosia; species Orthosia gracilis. The sequence goes on from OX387266.1 coordinate 37,011,881, forward strand.
GACACAGATAAATTTACATGCAAGGATGTGTGTAGGTTTACAAAAATATCGTTTCGCTGTAATAGGTACATAGTAATGATAGAAACTGGATATCGACTCTGAAATTGTGGATGTTTGCATTGTACAAGAAATCGTCTTCTACGAGCAATGGATCTATACTAAATAAAACAAGGGGTAACAAAAATTAATTATAAAAATTAAAAGTAAACATACCAAAAAAGAATAAACAATAATGTGGCAAAAACAGTTAAAAACAACATTGCAAGATGTATTAGGACAGTTGTTAAAATATGGGGTAGCATCGAGCGGCTTGACTCCGCGGCTCCGCTGTTATTGTGCGCTTGCACGCGATCTCTCTCTCATGTTTGCATTCGCACAGCGCACACTGCCGCAGCTACAAGGCAACGGTTTGTTCCATTTTTGAATCATGTGCATAAAATCATTAACTATCCTATTAAGTATTATAGATACCTACATCGCATTCCAATATTACTACAGCCCATACGCGAGGTCAATCAAGTTTAACTTCAGCATTGATAGTGCAAGCAGAGTGCATTTAAAACAATTGAATATTTTAATACTAAACGACAGTTATTTTCAAGGAAGCTTATTTATACCATGAATTAACCTACTTTCAATAAAATATAATGTACCTACGTAGTTAACCTTCAAGAGCGTTAACCCAAAATATCGATCTTCACTAAAATTGCCATGACTCATTCTGTAAAGTAATCAATTAAAGAAAATAAGTATTATTACCTACATGTATATGAATTGACCAATAAAAACAGATTAATATTGAGTCATTACAATACAGCAATGCCCCTCCCGATGGACGAATTTATTAGATTATTACCTACCGGACGAGATCACGCAAACGGAATCGTAAAATTAAAGGAAATCAATCCCGTCAAATTGAATCCAATTCCCTTAACATCATTTTATATTAAAGAGGGCATAATGCACGTGATATTGGTTGGTATTCAAACGTTATACTAGTCATATCAAAGCTACTTAAAGTACCGCTAAATGTTGCGATTGTATCATTAGAGGAGTAATGGAAACGTCAAAGCTAAAAATAAATCTATCGAGACAGAACAAAAATATCAAACAATAAAAAGAGCTCAGAATGAATAAATTGGCGTAGAGTAGCGGTTCATACAATACATTTCACTTCGCGTGTGAACAACCACCGATGACTATCGTTTTGTGCTATTTTGACACAAATACTTTTCTCGTAGATATTGTAATCGATGGTATTCACCGCGTACCGACGCATACATGCAACAAAATCAAAAGTCACCTACTCGAAAAAACCAATCTATCAATATTAGAACACAAAAAATATGCAAGTCAGTTAATAATCCCGAATCGGCAATCGACAATGGAAATAAAGTCACAGTCACTTTTTTAATAATGGCAACACAGTTTTCTTTTTTATTGCCACCCTAGGTTCGTTTGACATTTGAACCGGCTGATGACTTAGCCGCCATGATTGATCGTCGCGACCCAGTAAATGAGTGCAATTTAGCGTTTATTTTCCCTTCTATTCAATGTTTGTTATTGTTAACTGCATAAAATTGTGTCCCTTCAAAAAATTATATCTCCATTTTTAATAATAACACAAAAAATGATCTATTTCTTCAGCCGCGTCTGCCACAAGGTTGTTGTAAAAAGAAATTAATTTAAAAGCAAACAATAAAAAGAAACAAAATCATATTTACATACAAATTAACTGTTGAACTGTGACTGGTAATCATTTGTCAATTCCAAGTGTCATTCTGAATCCCACAGTAAGCTTTTGAATGCCACATGTTGCAAAATGATTTTACAGCACTTTCGTTTAAAGTTCAAAATAACTTTTTGTTTCGAACAATACGCCCGAGATTCTTCAAGAGAGTAAAAATAACAACTTTGAATCGTATCTCACAAGTTGTAGAGTTCAAAATTCTGCGTTTGTATCGTCAGGATTTGAAGAAAATGAGCGACTGTATACAATTTATCATCCAGCCAAGTATCCGCCCAAACCGTAACGAATCACTAGTAAATAAATTGACCACAAACATTTCGGAGCATTTCTTTTGATGTAGCATCCAGAAACAACTTCCATATTAATTTATTAGTGATGTAAGTATCTCGAAGATTTGTGGCTCGGTTGATTTGCGGTGCCCGCTGCCATAAATCAAACTACTTGCGTTGAGTTCATTCTTTCTACATTTTATTACAATAGCAGGATGGAATAGGTACCCGAGTACTCTGTAGAACTATTCTTGTTAACGTTACGATTGTTACACAGCTTTTTTCGAAACAGTACCTATTATTGCTAGATTGTTTTCTGAGTTTTCATAAGTCTAAGAAAACAGAGAACAGAGATAGAACACTAATAAAACATTATTAATCATGATATTGTTTTCGTCTGCCAACATTAATGTGATCAATGAAAACATGTAGTGGGTAGATCGTTGCAGAGTATGATATTATTTCAAGACAGTTTCACAATAATATTCCTCCCACAGGCCTGCTGATCGAGATTGTAATGAGTCACAGAGTATAAATTATGTTTGACAGGTCATAGAATTAGATTGATACGTTCTAGGATAGTCAGTTCGTTCAATTGATAGTGATGTGCCGGGATGTGGGGGGCTACCGAATCATTTTAGTCCACCACGAACTACATACCTATTATGAAAAACGATCTATCAAAAATACCCAGTTGGAATGAGAATCACAATAATTACACAGATATCCTTTATATTGGCTGCTTTGTGCTTAATTAAAATTAACCACAAATACGAAAACCTATCTTTTTCACAAATTTGAGATTATCATCTACCTAACTCTTTGTTTTAACACTTGAAAGGGTTAACCGAATGTCTATTAAAAATGCTCAATTAAAAACTACATTCAATGATTCCAATTGTTAAATAAATAAATTAAACGTGATACCAAGCCGTAAGCAATCATAGATATATTTACAAGTAAGAAGGTACTCGTATACATTCCCACTTAAGCAATGATCTGCTCAAGGGACTAGAAATTTCATAGCTCTCAATTAAAACGCAGAAATAATTATTTGGAAACATCCACCCCACTTGTAAATCAATTTATTAAAGTAAATGCGAGCCTGTCCCTCCTTGAAATATCACAAGTATCCTTATTTGATATTTTAAGACTGGAAATAATTTACCGATTAAATTATATTATGATGTCTAAGTAAAAACACTGTCTGTACAAGTGTACCTACACTCAGTAAGTATTTAATTAGTCTCTCGAAATTAATTTCTGCGGTTGTAATAAAATGAAACAAGTATCATAAACAAAGCATAGTATGGACCTCGAAATCCTCGAATGGCGCGAACTCCTTCGTCCCACCTGCTCTCTAAACAAACTTTTGATACGACCGTAACGAACATTTTTCGGGAAAAATAATTGCACATTTATCCTCCTGGGGGCATTAATTTCCCTTCAACCGCGATTCTGTTGAGGAAACAGCCCAATTAGTGCATTACTTCTTATTATACTTTAGCAAGGATCTGATTTATTTTAAGGACTGAAGCACAATCAAAGATACGGCATTAGAACGTTGCGAAGCTATAAATCAACTGCCAGATTTTTTGGTGAATTATTTTGAATGGTGTCTGTGCTCTGTGTTTAATAATGAAGTGTTGTGTCATAATAACTTTACCTTACATTAACTTTAACTCAAAACATGACTTAAGTGATGTCAAATTAAAGACAACACTGAATAGAAAATTAAATCTCAGCTTATTTACTATGTTAACACATCCACATAGATAGAGCCACATCTTCTAGCAATAAGTGTAATTTTAATGTGAATACGGACACAAATTGCGTCATAATTTAATAACAACTCTACCAACTCTATATTCGTCGTATAATTTTATGGCAAAAAATGTCTTTGAAATGACCGTTGGTATTAACTTAATGTGAGCAACATAGAGGTATTGACAACTTTATTCTTGACACACATTACGTGTATCAAGTATCGATCTATAACAAATATAATTATGAATAGGTTAATAGCAATATCTAAGCAAGCGCAGTGTGCTACCATCTTAAAAAGTTTAACCCTTCGGAGTGTCTGTAGGACAAGATTTTTATTTTTGTTATTTATAACACTCGGAAGAATTATTACTTCTGAATCGTTTAAGTCCTTGCTCAGTACTTGTAATCCCGAGCCGAGATTAAATTTCTCGCCCAACGCTAATTAAAAGGGTAACTTTTTTACCTAAGTAAATGATTAATCGAACATTTTTTTTCCTCGTGCGACCGTTGCTTTGAGTGTACTGTGTCAAAATCAGTCCATAAAATTGAGTGAAATAAGTGGTAATTTGCTGCTAATCTCGGCAAATTTTTATTGTGACATATACAGTGACTCTTGTGGAATCCAAATATATATGGTTATCATCAATTAAATTCAGTTTAATACTAGTATTTGCCAAAATACTTAAAAACTTTAACGTTTCTGAGTGTTCAAGGTGACCTTGTTTGTGACTTTGAGAACAAAGGACCTCATTATTCGAGCTTATCGCAAGTCATTCACACAGAGAGACTCTAATTACTGGTGCAGAATTTCGAGACACAACTTAAAGTCACCGTGGTCGAGTGGCCGGCGGGTGTGCTTTTTGTATCACTAGAGCTACTCGACGCAGTGTGCCGCTGGTTCGATCCTCACAAGACGCAGTTCTTTTTCCATTTTTAAAAATATTATAATTTGAACAAAGATTGTTAAATTGAATATTAACGGAAACAATACTATGTCCCATTCACCCGACAAGAAAAAATTCCATTCGGATACCGACTTAACGGTTGGTTCCAAGGTTGATTCCCCATTGAGCGGCGATCAAAATGTGTCAGTCCGCAATAAACGTAAACAGCCGGATTCTAAGTGGACACAAGCTATAAATGACTTGTCAACGGAGTTGAAGATTACAATCAACGAGTGGCGACGGGATTTGGAAACAAGTATTAATAAAATATCGGAGAGTATGGTATCAATGAAAGTCGAACTTACTTCACTCAATCAAGTGACGTCAGAGATAAAAAATGACTTTAATTCTCTCCGATCGGAGCAATCAGCCCTGCGTCGGAGAGTTACAGAGTTAGATGTGAAGTGTTCTAGTACAACTGAACGAATTGACTCCCTCGAACGCTCGATCCAGTTTGCTGCTGAGGAGCAAGCTGATCTCAGTAAGAAAGTTACCAATATTAATAAAAATATTCAAGAGACCATTGATCTAAAGCCAATCGTTACAGAGCTTGTGGCAAGGATTGATAATTTGGAACAGAGTGCCCGCAATTGTAACATTGAGATATGCAACATCCCTGAAAGGCGTAATGAAAACCTTGTCACCATGATGCAAAATATTGGGGCCATAATTAAGTGCAGTGTGCAACAAAGTGACATTATTTCTATTCACCGTGTCCCACATGCACACCAGCAAAACAAGCCCAAAAACATCATAGTTAAATTTGGATCACGTATACTACGTGACAACGTCCTTAGTGCCCAACGGTTGTGCAAAGGATTTACCACGACCCAAATTGGCGTTTCAGGAACATCTCTGCCGATTTATATGCATGAACACCTGACACTAAAAAATAAACAATTATTTCGTGAGTGTCGAGACGCTGCCAAACAACACAATTATAAATTTGTTTGGGTTAAGCATGGAACAATCCTTGTCCGTGAAAAGGAGGGGACAAGGTCTTTTGCAATTCGGAACGCGCACGATATCTCTAAAATCAAACCTGGCTACGCGGCACCGATTGACGGCCAAGGCGCTGTATCCATCGAAAAATAACTCGACAGTGAATAATCCGTCATTCTTCGGTTTGCTGCGTAATCGTTGCGCACAGCTTTGGACTTTTTTAATAGTTAGTTTATTAATGACTTTAGTTGAACACTGCATAATATGCGGCCTTGTGAGTTGTTTGTTAATGTTAATCCATTTCTCTAAGTACTATGTTATGTTTCTTGTATTTTGTTCGCATTTTTTTAACGTCCTATTGTACGATAATGCCTTGCTAGTTGCGGTTGCGTTAGTAACGGTAAATGCATCTATGACCATATTCTATATAGTTTTGCGCTATAATGGCAGATAATCTAGTTATATATTACCAAAATTGCAGAGGATTCCGCACTAAATTGAATATCTTATATATGAATATTCTAGCCAATTGTTATGATGTGATAATTTTGACTGAGACCTGGCTGACATCCGAGATATCAGATAACGAGTTTATTGATGAGCGTTATGTGGTGCATCGCTGCGATCGTGACCGTGTTGCCACCAATAAAAAAGACGGAGGCGGTGTTCTCGTGGCTGTACTGAAGAGTCTGCATTCAGTTAGATTGGCTCCGCAAATCGCAACCCATGCCAGCGTTGAGCACATCTTAGTGCAATTGCCAAGCTCAAGTGGAGGTAAGTGCCGAATTATTGCTGCAGTATATATACCACCAAAAACGCCAGAGTTTGCGTATGCTGAATATTTTGAACTTTTGCAAGCACTGCTTGGTGGCACAAACATTGATAATTTCTATGTGGTAGGAGACTTTAACCTTCCGGAAATCGACTGGATCACTTGTACAGATAGTACTTCATTATCGGCTCATGTTTGTAGAGGTAACTCCCCCGTTAGTGATCATATGCGTGCACTTTTGTCGTTCCTCAATGCTCATCAATACAATACAATACGCAATGCGGGTGGCAAAATATTGGATTTGGTTATTGGTAACGGTGAATGCAATGTTTCTAGAGCCACAGACTGTTTACTGCAGCTTGACAGCCACCACCCACCACTTAGTGTTTTTATTTCTCTAAGTGTACCATACGATTCGATGGCCCGCAAGGTGATTAAAAAATATAATTATTACAATGCAAATTATGATGGCATAAATGCGGATTTAAAAGACATTAATTGGGAGGAATCTTTAGGTAACCAAACCGTTGACGATACCTTGAACACGTTTTATGACGTTGTTTTCAGCATTATTAAGAAACACGTTCCATTCAATAACTGTAGATCGTTAAAGTTTCCGGTATGGTTCACAAAATCGCTTATTCATATTTACAAAAATAAAGCCAAAGCTTGGGTAAAATGGAAGATGTATCAAAATATCTCAGACTACGAACAGTTTTCCATTTACCGCTCCAGATTCCAAGTTGAGAGCAAAAATTGTTACAGAAAGTACATTGCCTCTGTAGAAGACGGCATCCGAATTAATGTTAAGCATTTTTGGACGTTCATTTCTTCCCGCAAATCCTCTACAAGCTTCCCCTCTATCATGCACTATAGTAATCATTCAGCCAACAACCCTGAAGACATCTGTAATTTGTTCTCAAGCTTTTTCAATTCGGTATATGAGCCATCCACTTCAAGTCACAGTGCTTCGTCGCAGTACGGAGATTACTCGGAAACCTGTTCTCTCCTTAGTAGCATTCAGTTTACTGCCGATGAAATATTAAGTGCGCTAGAAGCATTAGATCCGTCAAAAGGTCCGGGACCAGATGGCTTACCAGTCGTGTTCATTAAAAAGACCGCTGTTAATCTGTGTGTGCCATTACAAATTATTTTTAATCTATCCATTTCAAAAGGAGTCTTTCCCCAAGCTTGGAAACTCGCAAATATAACTCCTGTTCACAAGTCGGGACCTAAACAGGACATCGAAAATTATCGACCTATTTCGATATTATCGGTTTTTTCCAAGTTATTTGAGAGACTTGTTCATGATAAAGTTTATCCTTTACTGCATAATAGCATAATTCCGCAACAACATGGATTTGTCAAAAAAAGATCAACTACCACTAACCTGATATCTTTTGTTGACTATTTATTTAATAGTATGGACTCTCGTATTCAAGTTGACACTATATACACGGACTTCCAAAAGGCGTTTGACAAAGTGGACCATCAACTGCTTTTGAGTAAAATTGCCTTTAATGGCATACGTGGCGACCTACTGAGATGGTTCTCTTCTTACGTTTTTAACAGATCTCAGAGAGTTGTGATAAACGGTTTTAATTCTGCGACCCTAAATGTTACTTCCGGTGTTCCTCAGGGCTCTATACTGGGTCCTCTTTTGTTTGTTATGTTTGTTAATGATATAGGTACGTGTTTTCTAAATTCTAAATTATTACTATATGCAGACGATTTAAAAATTTTTAGACCAATAACTAATTTACGCGACTGTTTATTGCTGCAGGAAGACTTAGATAGATTCTCTGCATATTGTGTAAAAAACAAGCTAAAATTGAGCATATCCAAATGCCATTGCATTAGTTTTACTAAAAATAAAAACTTAATAAAGCATGCATATACCTTGCACAATACAGATCTAGCAAGAGAAACAGTGGTTCGTGACCTTGGTGTTTTGCTGGATGACAAACTCCATCTAGATGCTCACGTTACTAAAATTGTGAACAATGCTTTTCGTATGTACGGGTTTGTAATGAGATCGGCTCTGGAATTTAGGCGTCCTAGTACTTATTTATACCTATATAAAACTCTGGTCAGGTCTCAGTTGGAATACGGGGTCCCGGTGTGGAATCCCTTCTATGAAAAATATTCTAACATGATAGAAAGAGTACAACGTAAATTTTTAAAGGCCATGCATTACCGTTGTTTTCGCAAGTATGCATCTTATAGCGACTTGCTAAATAAATTTAAACTTCAAGATCTTAAATCTAGACGTATAATGTTGGAATCGATGTTTTTGTTTGATTTATGTAACAATAAATTTGATTGTATAGATATGAACAATAGAATTAGTTATGTAGTACCCAGAAAAACTATATGTCGGGGTGTGCGCGCGCGACCACTGTTTGCTGTAACCTCTTGTCGATCAAACGCGGGCTCGCGAGCACCCCTACGTCGTCTTACCACTCAGTTCAATAAAATTTTCCAGGATATTGAGTTCTTTGCTGTCTCGGCTGGGAAATTTAGAAGTATTGCTCTTAAAACCATAGCAGACTTAAGTACATAATAATTTAAAATCATAGTTCAATTCTTTCTCTGTTTTTTTTTTTTTTCTTTTGCATGTATAACTTTCAGTTTAGTTTTATTTTAACATTTATTCATACCTTAAAGTCTACCTTACATCGCACGATGTTCATGTTAGTTTAATTTTTTTTTGTATTATGTGGAAAATGTTGTTGGTTATACATTTATAATACCATTTTAGTTTTAAGTTCTCAACCATACTGTAATGTGTAACCGTTTATTTTCCCAAATAAAATAAAATAAAATAAAATAATTTTTGTTCTTACTGTATTAAACCAAATGATAAATGTTTCTTATTTTGTTTAAGAAAAACATTTTTGTTGGTTGAAATTATGATAAGACTTAGGCCGAGTTTCTCAACTCTAAATTATCGCAGAAGTAATGCGACGAATTGTCAAACACGCATTATCTGCTGTGATTGGTTGAATGAATTTTCAACAGCCAATCACAGCAGATAACGCATAAACTCGGCCTTAATCTCTAAAGTCCAAGAGTTGGTTGTAAAAATAAACCTTTAACAACCCTATGTTTGACAGGACCAATTATATTTTGGTACCTATTTAAAAACAAACAGTTAATACGAGTACACACACAGTTTAAGTTTGACAAAGAACAAATTGAGTGACATGAAAGACCTTTACGTAAACCTTCACAAGGCAGAGCCATTGATGTATCGGTCTTTGTCAAGAGTAGGTATCTGCATTTATAATTTTTTATCAACCCGCACGGGGCCTACGTGGTGGATAAAGGCCCATTCCCTCTCGCAGAAAGGAAGCCTGAGTCCCAGCAGTGGGACATTAAAAGGCTGATGATGTTTTTTTCAAGGAAATAATTCGCTGTAGTCAACAGTGTAGCGATGTCTCAGTGACACCTGTCATGTGGAGGGTTAGTGACATTTTGTCGGCCTTGTACTGTAAACTCTTCAAACTGGATCGCCTGTCGGCTTGTGCCAACATAATAACTGTGGCATTTATGTGCAGTTTACCTACTTATCTATTTGTTACTATTTAATGGACAAAACATCGAATAGAACTAGTGTAAGTTATAATCGAATGTCTAAGCTTAATAACTGTCATTTTGTTTCACTTCTGTAAGTATAACTTCATGCTAACTGCCGTGAAACGTAATCATCTGGCTAAAATATTTCAATTTGCAAGAAAAATATAAGTTGATTTTTAATTGCACGGCTAAATTATTTTTAATATCGTATCTATAGTTATCATAATAAAATGTGATATCTACTTAATTAGTAAGAACACGAAGATCCGATACGTTATAGATGTCAGCAACTCTATTTGACGCTAGGAGGGTAGGAGCGCCCGTAATTGCAATTGTTTAACTAATTGTGATATTAATTATGATAATTATCAAGCGGCTAGTGGGAATAATTTCGCACGAGTGCCGCAAGCGCCTTGAGTTATGAACGCCCTTTACCGCAAACGCATCAATTCTGCCCCACTCCGGTAGTGATGGGCTCCAATTGTGACTATAAAAAGTGTTACAGTAAATGCATCGATGCACACAATATAATAATTTAGTAACAACTTATATCCACAGTTTTATCGATCGGAATTAGCTCGTGAATAGAAAACGTCCGTAGCTCATCGACGATATTTCATTACGAAACCAGACGCCTATTTGTCTTTTCAATTACTTCATGAAGATAGATATTTTATTCAAGAACTATAACCATTTGTCAAACACAAATCTTAAAATACATATTTATTAATATAATATTACGAGCTGTAAGACGTCAACAAAGTTGGAATAAAAGGCAACAGGAGCGATTAGCCCGAGGCACCGACTGCGTGGTCACGATTTATTGTACACTACAACCAAATTAATTTTGCAGTCACAAACTTTAAATTAAACAACCCACTATTCCGTTCCACTGTTCTAAATGGTTCAAATTAGTTTGGCAACTATTTTGCTGAACGCAACAGTATCGTGGTCGATTCGATCCTCAACACAGTAAAGTCTGAGCTGTTTAAGGAAGATACTTGTCTAGGCTCAGAACCAGTTCTATCTGAAATGATTGGCAACGAAGCTTGGCTAACAATTTGGCATTCACAATATATTGCTGCTATTTCAGCTTCCCCATTGATCTTAGCTTTAAGTAATTTTTTTTGTAATATTTCGCAACACGACAACAATTAAACGTGGCGCTGAAAAGTTTTCTATTTCACTGAAAAACACATGAAAGTTACAAAAAATGTCAAAAACGCATGGATGGCATTTCTAAAAATATCTAATCTATTATTCATACTCAGGCTTTTAAATGTCATTTCTATATATAGTATGCTAGTCACAATCAAGCATATAAGTTACAGTTTAATAGCGCGCTATATTAGTTTTAAACAGGCAGCTGATTTTCTTGTTACACTTAAATATCTAAGTACTAACAATGTATCAAGACAAGGCAAATTTTCAAACCGTCACACACAAGCTGATAGTATAAACGGCCACCATAAAAGAGAATTACGTTGTTACAACTACTGGCAACAATTTTTCTTCATACTAAGTTTGTTGTAGCACGCAAACCACGTCAGTGTAAAATAAGTTTAACTAGCTACCCACATTTTTAAAACAATCGCTCGAATAAAGCTTTTGAATAAAGGAAATAAATTTTAGTGAGTTACATCATTGTTATAAACTGATCAGTCATGAACATGGTCTTTAACTAAATTTATAGAGGCATTTCTGTTGATTTATATATTTTTACAGTCATGGAATGCAATTCTATGGTAAACATTCGCGTGAAAATATTATTGAAGTTTTATAGTTTGAAAAATAATCTTTCCATCTATTAGATTTTCTACTTTTAATCAAAATCGAAGAACAATATAACAATTATCAATAAACGTAATCTGTAGAAAAGTCATTTTTGTGCATGGAAAATATTTCCAAAAAAAATAAGCCGGTGTGTTAAAGGATAACAAACAGAACCCATTTCCAGCATTTTTGGATTTTTTGGCTGTTTGTCTGTTTATATGTTTATGCTGCACGCATCGTATAAAATGTACAAAACCAATGTAATAACATTTGTACATAAAAAAATTGCGTAACTTGAAATATCAATTTTTCTTTCATCGAAATCGGTTCACTCTATCAAAAGTTAGATGACTTTAAAGTTTTCAAGAATTAAAGTATCACAACACACGCAATTCAGATACTCGGACAGTTGAACTCCATATTCGATAGATGGCGGTGTGCATTTGAAGTCATTTTCTGAATGGCGGTGTTAAGATTCTCCACAAAATGATGACCCTAGAAAAAAATTTAGTAGAAATGTAGGGTAGGCAGGAAGGGAAGTACCATAGGTAGGTAGGTAGTTAAGTACGGTAGGGTAGGCAGTTGACGGGAGCGAGCTAGTAAGTAATAAAATTTCAACTGACAGTCTGCCAACTGTATTTATGTCGGCTACCATGAGTATACTAGAGGAAGTTTGAAAGTGTCAGAAAAATTGAAAGGAAATCGTTAGTCCTGATATGGTCATGTAATGAGGAGGGATAAAACGCATGTTAATAAAAGAGTTATGAATATAAATGTGAAGGGACGGAGAAGGAGAGGAAGGCCAAAGAAAAGATGGATAGTCTGTGTGTAGAGTGATATAAAAAAATGGAGTCAATGATAGCGTGACACGGGGACAAGAAGGTATGGAAGAAGGAAACGTGTTGCGCCGACCCCAAGTAACATGGGATAAGGGCAGAATGATGATGATGATGATTTGGTTCGGCTTCCAGTCTGACCGGATTCACCTGAGTAGCTCCGTTATTTTACATAGAGCGACTGTCTGTCTGACCTCCATAACCCTTTTGTTGCCACATATACGAGTTGTAGTTTTTTTAAAAGAAATATTGAACTTCACGTTGTCTTTTGCATACCGCAATCCAACATTTAAAAACAACCTCACGAAAATCTGCCCAAAAGCACACACAACGTTAAAATAAAACCAACAAATTGTTGGAAATTGGTCTATTTGTTTCCGGTCCACCGCCACTCATACTTCCGGTCCGCATTCATCACTCGGACGATATTATTAAGACATCACACGAGGGTAGGAACACACCTTATTATGTGTGTGTGTGTATGCTTCAGGAAATCATACTGGCTTATTTTAGTAAAAGCCTTTCATAATAATGTTTTATTTCTACTAAAGTAATTGTAGCTGTATCGTGAGGAAAGTTGGATTGGTAGCGTAACGGCCAAGCCACATATTTTGACTGAGGACGTGTAGAGTTAGGAGCCATTTTTTTTTTTTTTGTAATAAAATAAATAATTTTAATAAAATTCAACAGTGGTCGGGCAGGGGCCGGTAGTCCTCCTATAATTTTGGGTAATCGATCCACTAAACCTCAAAAATCCATAGCCCAATCCATTTTTTCTCCATAACTTGCAATAGTCCTGCATACAAGGATAATGGTCGGTTGGTGTCACATTTTCTGATACGTGCCTAACGGGGCCTCTACGAGTTGAGTTCGGCTCCTCGCACGCCTTTCAAAAGACCGGGACCCTGAGGTCCCGAGACACACAATTTTTTTTTTAATCATGATTTTATTTCCAAAAACTTTATACTACTTTACAATGGCAATGTGGCAGCAATTTCAATTTGGGCAAAGAGATTAGCATCTGTAGCCGAACTAGGCATAGCCTGTATTTCGGTTGTCAGCACCAATCCCTTCGAGCTTTTACAATACAAGAATAAGTGCCAAGCAATGGTCTCGTCTTGGCAACATTTTACATGAAATTTTTTTTGGTGGGTTATCTTATCTCGAACCTGCAAATTTTCAGTCAAAGCTGTCACCTTCAAGACACCTAAACCTTTAAAAAACCTTTTGCATCTCGGTCCCGATAAACTGGTACAAAAAGCTTTGGAATTGGTGAGACAGAACATTGTTATTCGATGCAAAGGATACCTTGTAGATTAACCATAGATATTGCTAATAGTATTTGGATATCGCCACTTCTATTTTTATGACAGTCATAGAGTAGAAGGTCGGCACATAGTCTTAATCCCACAGACATAAATTTAAATAGATAACGCAAGCCCCTTCATCTGTATGAAAACCAAGCGTGCCACATTTTCACAAACAATTCGAAAACAAATTTACTTACCAATGAAAGAAAACATTTCTAATGCCTCGGCCAACTTTTTCTATACATTCTTTACAGCTCAATATGGCATTAAAAGGCAAATAAAAGCTCAGATTACGATCATTTGTCGTAACTTTAGTCCGTTTTTTGGCACGCGAAGTACATACAATCGCGTCGTCTAGTAAGATTTATGTCTGTACTAAATCCAATTACACCCACAAATACATCGACAAATCAAAAACAAATTTAACAAATTAATTACAGTCACTGTCAAACAGTAACATAACAATGAATTACAGTGATTCAATAACTAGAGTCATTATTACATTAGTCATGAGGTTATGGCTTCAGCAATCAATTAATGTAAATTGTTAATTAGAAAACACGCAAAACACTCGAGCCGTGCCGATCCAATCAACGGCTACTATCTAACCAGTACAAAGCTACGTAATCTAGCTATATAAATAAAATTAAAGTGTCCGACATGGCAACACTACAAGCAAATCTAGCTGGCCACCTGCTTTGAATATCGATTTCAATTTTTTTTATCAGGAAACCATACCTGGAAGCATTAGGGAGAGCCCTTTGCCACTGATGTAGTGAAGCTGTGTCTTAGGCTGTTAAAATTAAAAAAATTGGGTTGACGCTTTCTTAAAAGAGATATTGAAAAGAAGTTGTGGCATTGGTTAAGTTAAAAACCCTATATCCATTAAAACCGATGTTGAAGAAACAACTGCTTGCATACATTAGGATAGAGATGTGGTGCAGAAAGATAAGCTCTTCATCATAGAATATGCAGAAGGTCACTGCCAAATTTGACCAACTCACTTAACAGGAGCAAAGCAACAAGATTCTACTAGTATTACGATACACACCGCCATGAAAGTTAACAAGCTGCTCACTGAAAAAGTTTTACACCAACTTTTTAACAGCGCTGTTACCGATGATCGTAACGCGAGCGGAATTAAAAATTAATTGTTAGGTTCGTTCAACACAACGACAGTGTGTAGTCAATTATAATCCAATTGACACGAAGAGCTAGCTAGTTACGAAAGTGTACAATAATTAGAACTGTTGGCGAATGAAAAAATACCTGAGAATTCAGATTGGTAGTGGTAGATAAAGCGGCGATTGTCTTGGATTGCATATTGAAAAAAACATGCAACAGAGATAAGGAGTTACATGGTTGAGTGACTTAAAGGCATCGCGGGTCTACACTGGCTAATTGCATTTCCTACGTAGTTGCTACACTGGTGCATAACGAGTGCAGTTATTCAGCTCGTTAAATTTTTGATGGTTTGATATATTGCTTTTTAGTATGAAATAAGCTGTTGGATTTGGTGGTACTTTATATTCCAAACTCTTGATTTTTATTACAGTGTTTTCAAGGACTTCAATAACGTTGCATTTTTACCCGACTACGGAAGGGTAATGTTTTTGAAGGGTTTTATATGTATTACAGTGTTGGAAATACCACCCATGTTGTTTACAAGTACCAATATTTTTAACTAAATGCTTCTAAGAACACGATCTAAATGTCTTGTGTTGTTACACTTGCATGAACTATTCATGGTAGACAACACGACTCCCTCACATTATCATCTCGACTTACGGAAGTTGAATTACCGTATCAAACTATTTCTTGTACAAACAGCTTAGTTGGCGTCCTTACACCCTTGTCACACTCAGATAACACACACTCTACGTGCACTATAATGAGCATTAGTAATCAACGGTAATTTGAAACAGTTCCATCTTCAATTCCATTGTGCAACAGTTATCTGTGAAACCATGAATGGAGACATTTGTCTTAATGTTTAGCTAGTTTATTGTGTAATTAGATAAATTAAGTAAGCATTATGTAGTATTTCGTTTAAATGTTTCATCATTCTTGTGGAGTTCACGTTTCTCACAGATTATTTATGTATTACTTACTAATATTATAAATGTTTGGAGAAAGTTTTGATGGATGGATGGATGTGTGTTTGTTACTCAATCACGCCAGAATAGCTCAACGGATCTGGATGAAATTTGGCACAGGGATGGATTATAGTCTGGAACCGCATATAGGCTTTTCATCCCGGTAGAATGTTCCCTTGGGCTGATAAAATATTTTACTTACGCGGACGAAGCCGCTGGCAAAAGATAGTCATATTATAAAAACCAGTATAAATAAATCTAATTGAATTTTATAATTAACAAATACTGTTTGCATATCGACATAACTTACTGATCAATAAATGACAAAATTTAATAAGTTTCCCAATAAATTTATATCTTCAGAGACTATGTTAAAATTACAAACTACACATAATAAAACACCACACAGAGTAGTAAACGGATGACAGAGATTACATCATACAAAATTAATGATATTAATATAGAAGTTTAGGCGGCATCTTTGTGTGTTGTAAACAATGAAGAGTAAAACGGTGGTTTTATTCATAAATTTTTCCCTATAGCTGATAAGGTGGATTAGGCCACCGGGATGGCAGGATGTATCAGTAATCTTGTTTGCCACGAACGTGTGTGAAGTGTTTACACCTCATTACCATCTTGATATAACTCTAAAGGGGACACCTGTGTAAGAACTGAAACTCTTTTGTTTGTATTTTTAACTCTGCCTTAAATCCCATGTTTCCACGTGTTCGTCTTGTCTTAGTACTTTATGGCGTAATTTTTACACTCCTGTGAATTGAGAAAAGCATGAAATAGTTCTAAACTCTTTTTAATTTCAAGTGTGCTTTGTTGGAAAAAGAATCTTATCCTGTTTTCATTTTGTGATGGTTATGTTTCTACACAACCATGCGCAAAAGGTGCGCATCCTTTGTACGCAGGGTATGGGGCAGCTCCAACAGTATGCTAAGTATGATTTCAAGTCGCCTAGACTGTGTTTTCGTGGTTCGCTGTTGTGCCATCTCACATGGTTTGTCGCAACGGTGATCCACTGTTATTTGTTGTTTTGTTTTGTAGTGTCAATTTGTTAATATCTGTGTTACTAACATAGTTGTAAGATTTACTAACCATCTTTTGAGTCATGGATACTTGATTAAAGATAAATTCTAAATTCTATGAGAATTAAATCAACCCAATTTAAATTCTTATTTGATTATTATCAAAGTTATGCCATCACGCTGTTACGCTTCCTATGTTACACCTTAAGCACATCACTACTTGTCACATTACACCAATAGAGCTCGACAGGTACATCACTACATTGCCACTGTTGCCAGCTCTAGACATGTTTACATGCGACTCAACGATCAATTGCTAGAACCGCATAATACAGTCGTATGTGTGTGCGATATACAAAACTATTCACTGGACAATAGAGATATCTGATTCGCAACAATGCATATGTATAGGAATTTTAATTGGAAATATGAGAAGCGAATGTTGCGTTGCTGTGATTTAGCGTCGTTTCTATCCTGTCTACGATAGATTGTTACCAAGATATGTCTGTATTCTTTATGGCCATTGATTTCCATATGTAACGAGGTATAATTAAGGAAAAAAAACAGTGAGAATCGTATGCATACTTGTTTCATATTGCGATTGCAATAATGACCTGCTGTCGGTTCGAATTGTTTATTTGCGCGGTAACTGGCGTCTAGTCTAAATGATTCGAGCTGATGTTTATTTAATGTGAGCTGGTTATACTTGTTATTAGATCTTCTGGTATATCTTCTGTATTCAAAGATGAACTGCTCATTTTTGTTCAAACATTATCAATTGATCTAATTTCTAGCGTAATTCTTAATCAACAAGCAAAAATAGAACAATAAAATGTCTTAATTGAATATCTCAGTTAAATTCCTTTTAGCAGAAAATTAAAATAAAATTAACAACGAGTCAATTACGGCCCCAGATCAAAATAAGGTATGTCTGTTATAAAAAATGGGAGCCAAGGGTTGGCGAATTTCTTTCCGGTTCTGTACATTTGTTTAATTAATCACATTCTTACGAATGGGCCCCTCGCCGGTCCGAATGGCCGAATATTTGGAGTGCTTTTGTTTTACAAAGTACTTCATAAAGAACAAAAATTTGTTTTGAACAATATTGATTTTGGAATTTTTCAGCCGTTGTTTTTTAAATGATGTATCAACTAAGTGAGGATTCATGTTGTCTAGACAGCGTTCATGTAACGACACAAACTGTCTTAAAGGTTCTACACACAGACATAAATCTAACTAGATAACGCAACTCCCTCCATCTGTATCAAAACCAAGCGTGCCACTTTTTCACAAACAATTTAAAAACAAATTTACTTACCGATGATAGAAAACATTACCAAAGCCTCGGCCAACTTTTTGTATACATTCTTTACAGCTCAATATGGCATAAAATGGCATTTTCTAGATTTCGGTGGATTTCCGGTGCTGATAATGCTAATTGAAAAGCTCAGATTATGATCGTTGATCGTAACTTTACTTCGTTTTTTAGCACGCGAAGTACATACAATCACGTCATCTAGTTAGATTTACGTCTGTGGTTCTACACAACTGCTACGCACGGCCTACGCTGCCGCAGGTGCTAAGCACCGCCTACTCAAGCCCTACGCAGCTGCTACGCTGCGTCTACGAAATTGCTACGAAGCTTCTAACCATGTCATAGACAAAATATTAAGTATTTCATCAAACGTCTCTTCTGAAAGTTTAAATAAAACCAAACCGACATATTTTATTCATTTGGAATATTCTCTCCATACAAAATTATAACTAGGATAATAAGTGTAACATTTACTAAAATATGGTATGTAATTGTAAAATTAAAAACTGTAATAGAGAAGGGGTCATATTACAAGTCACTTCGCAACAATCTCGCTCATAATTACGTTAGACGCACAAAAACAGGGGCGCTTTTTTGGAACACCAAAGGCATAGAATAGATGTATCTATGAATGTTAGAAATAATTTGTTTTTGAAAGGTAAAGGAAAATATTTCTATGATTTTTGTGCATTTGTTTTTCTTAACGTAAATAAATTTTCTTTTATTACGAATCAGTTTTTATAAATATAAATACTTTATTCTTTATACTTAAGAACGTATTTTTTTAAAACAGGTTTTCATTGACACTTGGAACCCATCCGACTTAAATTTTTACTTCATTTCAATATTACTACGCAACGTAATTTCGACGTGTCTAATCGATTTGCAACTCCATCGCACAGTGTTGAAAACACGCACTCAAACTGGAAAAAAAAAGAATAAAAAGTGCAAAATCATATCGCTGTTACATCTCGAATGGTGCTTTTTTATTTCAATTTCCGAGGGTTCGCTAAACGTTTGTAGCGAACTCTATTATTCGGGTCCCGTTGTGACGTAAGCACATTCACCACTCAGCAGCCGTTTGTTATTAAATATAATAATATATATCATAACGAATTCATATCTATGATCTCAATGAATATGCCTATTCCATTATTTTGTGTTACACGAGATTAACGTTGTGTATTCTTTGCCAGATGCCAGTATGCGTAGTACAAATGGTTCAATTTGATTGGACAATTTTGTAGTGATAAAACGAAATTATTTTATTATGAGGATGGAAGTAATCTTTTTATAAAAGCAGGTAACCCATTTATAACGAAAATAATTTTTAATAATCATAATATTATTTAAAACGCACATAAAATACTGTCGAATCAAATTAAACCGGGCTAGAATTAACCTACCGATACATTAAGCTTAAAATCCCTATCAGGTCACGCATAGTAAGTATCAAGTAATGTTGGAACTATAAAAATCTAATAAATCCACTAACAAAAACGATTTATAACCTTTCTTAACATCGAATTACGTCAGTTTCTATTTACCACAAAATGTTTCATTTGCATAATAGCTTTTTTCCCGCCATTACTATTTACGTTAATATTCTGATTCGTCGGAGCGGGGGTCGCACGCACAGAAAACATAAAGACAATTTGTATGTGGCGGCCATTTATGTAAATACATCTACGATACCGCATTATTACAACAATATGTACGAAACGGGTGTGTCCACTATGTTTACCATTATATTTGGGTGTGGTTTTGTGTCCAGAATAATTAAATTACTTTAATGCGCAACGGATTTACGGACTGTCATCCTCTCACAATTAAAAATATGTTTTAATTTTAATATTTTTGAATGGAAGATAATTAAAATCTGCAACCCAAAATGGAATAAAACAACAGCAGAACTTAATAACAATTTCTGTTCGTTTAATCAACAAAACATCAGAAAGCAATAAGCTCTATTAAGAGTCCGATAGAATTTCTCATTTCATTCGTCTTAAGTCGTCAGAAACAAAGTGCGGCCGTCGTCGGTGGTGTTATTAACGCGTCTAAATAATTACAGGGCACATCAATCAGAGGGCATATGCAGATAGAGCATTTTGTGCGAGTCAGCGCGCAGTCGGCCCACTGTGCAACCCTTTCTTTGATATCTGTATGATATTACGAATGGAATTATTAAAACTTGTTCCAAAATGAGTGCAGGTAGGGATGGGAAATGGTCGATATTTCTTTAAAAGTTTGTTTATTTTGTGGTTTTTAAAGAAAAAACTTAAAAATAAAATTTATACAGCTACAGTGAGATAATTTGTAAAATAAGGTAACACCATTCATTATTTGTATTTGTTTTTTTTTTCAATTTTAGTAAAAGAAAATACTCAACTACTCTTTCGATAACACATTGCTCTAATCCCAACATCGAATAACAATAAAATAATATAATCAATGGACAGGGCATGAAGCCTTTCACGTAACGGCTCACCTCGACAGTTCAACACACAATGATCGGCACATTTCGTCTAGAACGCCTTAAATTGACCGCAATTAAAAGAACAATGACTAGTTTCAATTCCCCAAACTTAATTTCCTCCATCGCAAACGTGTAACTAACCGAAAAACGCATTTATAAATAAATTAATACGCTTTGGTTCAGTGGACGTGTTTTGTGTGGGTTGTAATTATTCAAAATATCGTGACGATATCAGTAATACAGAAACCCTTAGGTGACTGTTTAAGGGACTTAGGAATCTGCTATACATTCATTCCTAGCTGCCGTCTGCGGGGATTAGGAACTTTACTATTATAAATTATAACCTACTAGCTTTTACCCGCGGCTTCGCTCGCAGTGAAGCCATTATTATTAATTTTTTTTATAAAATGTATCCTATGTTACTTTTAATACCTCCAAGAATATATGTACAAAGTTTCATGATGATCGGTTCAGTAGTTTTTGCGTGAAAGCGTAACAAACAAACTTACATTCACATTTATAATATTAATAAGGGTATAATATATATAATATAATTACAATTCTGATGTATATGTAACTGTAAAACCCGAACTACGGCAAAGTAAGATATACCAAGTCTTACTGGTAAATGTCCGAAATGATCTATCTATGTTAATCTCTAAATTTGGACTTTTAGCAGCAATCACACTGGGAAAAAATGGGACCACATGACAAGCATCGGCTTTCAAATAAAAAAAGAATCATCAAAATCAGGTCACCCAATAAAAAGTTCAGAGGTAAAAAACATAAAAAAAATACAGTCGAATTGATAACCTCCTCCTTTTTGCGAAGTCGGTTAAAAATAATCGCGATTAGTTCAACTAAACTCAGTTCATGCAAATACAGCGTTCTAATTGGTAGTTTCTCAGCGGTCTCAACCAATCAGATCGCTTTATTTGCATAAACTGAGTTTAGTTGAACTAATCGCGATTAGTTTTATTGGTGAAATCAGCCCTTAGTAAGACTTGGTAAATCTTAGGTTTTACCGATAAATCCTAGGTTTTACCGTAGTTCAGGCTTTACAGTAGCATTTAAGCTATATTATTGTAAATTTCATCACAATCTGTTCAATAGTTTTTGAGTGAAAGAGTAAAAAACATCCATCCTTCCGTCCTCACAAACTTACGTATTTATGTTTATTTAACCATTAATGTACACACATATATTAATAGACAAAAAGAAAGAACAGAAAATATGTACAAAGGTATACTTATTTCTAACAAATTCCCTTCCAGCATACCTGCGAGAGTATTATAATGGAAGTGGATCAACCCTTTGCATGTCCAGTTGTTTAGAATTAGAAGCAAATCTGAATCGTTTTTCTAATTTTATAATTCAACGTTCACATTATTAATATACAAAATAATGAAACAAAGTCAGCTACACAAACATTAACCATCATAAAAATAATTTGTAGCTTAATTAACACTTTTATTAACTTCAGGATTTGATTTTAATTTTTGATCCGGTAATTAAAGAAATACATAAAGTGTATCGGGCTTATCTTACTGTGTTGTGTGTTATAAAAATCTGCCGAGGGAAACGACTTTATTAATTGAAAGACAATCTGTTGTTTACTTAAACTTTTATATGTTCGTATTTTATAGACTTCAAGGTAGACGATCTTTGCTGAAATTATAGTTTCAATATTATGAATAGTCTATGCCTATAAAATTTGATGCTACATACAACTCATGATTTACTAAGAGCCGATTTTTTTTTAATTCGTGGTTCGCTTGCGCTTGACCACTATCTCACCTGATGGTAAGCGATAATGTGGTCGACCATGTAGCACGCCTAGAAGTAACCTATTCACTCTTGACTTAAAGACTCCCAGGTTGTAGGTATCGTGAAATACAGACTCCGGCAGGGAATGCCACTCTTTTGCTGTGCGCATAATAAAAGTATTCCCAAAACGTTTGGTGCGTATGGGTGGGATGTCTACCATGTATCGATGACGCATCGTACGTCTTGTGGTCCGATGATGGAACGGGCTAGGAGGAATCAGTTCATGCAATTCCAACGCACACTCCCCGAAATGTAACCGATAAAAACCGACAGACTGGCAACTCGGCGCCGATTTTCTAATAGCCAATTTTTTTTTTTGGGTATACAATGTCAGTTTGACATCTCTTTTATAGAGAATAGTGTGTTAACAATTATATTATTTATGTATTTTAATTTTTTTTGTTTGTTTAAGTCCCGTACTAACCCAACAAGTGTCAACTGTATTAAGCGAAGAATTTAGGTTTTGTCCACAGTTCCTGGACTTTTTTTTTTTAATAAATCGTACTCTTCCATTTAACTTTAGACATTGGCAGAATAGTCGACATCGGCTTTGCTTGTCATATAAACATTCAGAATACAATGTCTAATCAAAATATTTATTCTTCAGATAAAAGCTATCTGTTTATTAAAAAAATAAGCATTTAGCTAATTTTAGTGATGTATTGATCAACAAACAAAGTACTACACGTACATTACCAAATTTAAAACGATTATTCTGTAACGAAACCGTTAGAAGGTCTATTAAAGTAACGAAAATAATAATTAGTCTTTTGGCCGTGACTGGGCGGCATGGCGGCTTTGGACAGTGCACACTGGGCTATCGGCACGTGTCAATACTGACGGACATCTTTACCCATCGTCACCACATTACATCAAAACAAACTTAATTCTACCATCCCAAAAACTAAACGCCCCCATTCGAAACTTTAACGCTCCACGAATAAAGTTCACGTTCCCAATCGAGTTTAGTTTCAGCCGCATCTCCGATTTGTTAGCCGATGTTACTCTGTCTTTGAAAGCAGTCTAATTAAGTTTTTTTAGGACTATTGAAATTCATTATTGATTGACAGATGGCGCTAGCGGCTATTTAAAATGGATGCATCGCTTAGAATGTGATTATTAAACTATTGTTTTTGAGATATGTTTGGATAGAATGTTACTCGTAGTTATTAGTTTTCTAGTAGATGATAATAGTTTTTCTTGTTGTGTGGGCTAGTTACTTAAATAATTGAATTGATAGAATAATATCAAACTAATAAACTTAGCAATACTCATGTTCATCTCGACAAACATTTTCACAACAACAAACGTTACTACATGTGAGCTTATTTCTGCAGATTAGGGGCTGCTATATTGTGGGCTAGTTACTTAAATAATTGAATTGATAGAATAATATCAAACTAATAAGCTTAGCAATACTCATGTTCATCTCGACAAACATTTTCACAACAACAAACGTTACTACATGTGAGCTTATTTCTGTAGATTAGGGGCTGCTACAATAGACTGAATTCAAATTTAATCCAGAAAAACGATCTCTGACACTAATGAAGATGCATTTGAAAATATGGCAACAATTACGTGCGTGTAATCATTAAAAGTAATTCGCGATCACGTGCTGGCTCGTGGAGCCGCCAGCCAGAGCCAGGGAATCATAAAGAATCCATCAACATGAGCGCAACACCGATCACGAAATCCGCCATCAATCATAAACATCAGAAAGGATTAAAATCTACGTTGCACCTTCCGAAGCTCGAGTACCCTTGTTTTTCTCTAACCCGTAAATACTGAGGGGCGTAAGTATGGCCGGGGGGCGGTAAATATTATCAAGGGGGACAGGGGGAGACCCCCGCCTCCGGAGGGGGGCACTATCCCTTATCGCGAGCGTTACCCTCGCCGCCGGCGGCCGCTAGACCGCCAAAATGTGGGACAAATCGATTCCTCTGCCCCATTTTTGTGCATCTGGACCGCTATCGATTTTTAGCTCTCTCACTACAATCGATAATTGCATACGTTAGCAACATTTTTTTTTATTTTTTTACGAAATAATCACAAAACACATGTTTATGTTATGCGCTAAAAGTATAAACGTAAAAAACTATTAATTTCGCAGTCGTAAAACTGGGAACAAAGTTATTTTAAGTGCAGCGACAGACGATAATTATATTAAAATTTGTCGGTCGTCGAAATGAAATAGTTTTATATCGGCTGTAAATTACTTTAATCGGGTTTGCGATGGTGGCGGGCGTCTTCTACGGCTGCCTCGATTAGTATCACTCTACTATGTTGTGAAAGACACGTTAATTACACCTAAAATAATACTTTCAACCATGGTATGGCAATGACATCATTTGAGCATAGTTATATTCATAGAAATTCTCAGAAAAACTCCAAAAAATAATTGAGAAAATGCAAACTTTTTTCTTACAAGCAACAAAACTAATTGATTGATTGATTTGATTTTTAAAGGTGAATACAATTATGTATAAAAAGTAACCAAAAAAGATCTTATTCTAAATGTAAACTAACATACTTCAAATATTGTTATGTAGGCTAACTCGCCTTTTTTAACATGTTATATGTTAAAAAAGGCGAGTTATAAATTAATCGAGGCCTTTTTATAAATTAATAATTTATAGGTTTACAGTTCTCGATTAACAACATATTAAACTAAGTAAATTATGTAGGGTTTGCAGACCCAAATTTTGAATTTAAAGAAACAAAACTAATTAGCAAATAGCAAGACTTTGTTTTGTTACTTAGTAGTAACAAAAAGTTCGCAAGTCTCTATTTTAATTTCAGTTTGCTATTTTTAAAACCGAACAACGTTGTCATGCCAATGAAGACCTGCCATTTCCACAATATCGGTCAAGGTTAGGAGACTGAATTTTATGATCGAAACCTCGTTCAAGCAAAATCACATTCAGCTTAAAGCATAAGAACAATGTAGCAAATTTTTATAGGACAAACAATATCAGAACAGTTTCTCAAATGCAGCATTCGAGTTATTACAAAAGGGATCTGCACTTTATTGTAGATTACACTGGAAATTATTTTCACGGTCTGGAGTTAAACCGGACTAATATTTAATACAACATCACGCCAGTATTCACCGAAGGGTTGGGCAGAGTTAAGAGACATTTCGCCAGATATTCTTAAGTCCCACTAGCTTCTGCCAGCGGCTTCGCCCGCGTGAAAAATGTTTTATCATCCCAAGAGAAAATTATAACGGGATGAAAAGTAGTCTTTGTGCTATTCCAGATTATAATCTATCTCTGTGTCAAATTTCATCCAGACCCGTTCAGCCGTTCTGGCGTGATTGAGTAACAAACATACACCCACACACATCCTTCCAAAGTCATATTTATAAGATTACTAACTGTTGCCCGCGACTTCGTCTGCGTAGCATTAGTACTTCGAATAGTCATTTTTTTTATATCGCACAACAATATTGTATATGCGTTAGCCGCCGTGCTTGAAAAATTATTACGAGTACTTCACCATACAAATTGCCACCCCTTTCCAACCCTTTAAGGATGTTTTCCGGTATTAAAACTATCCTATGTCCTTCCCAGGGTCTCGAACTATCTCCATACCAAATTTTATCCATATCGGTTGAGCGGTTTAAGCGTGAATAGTTAATCGTCAGACAGAGTTACTCACAGTTTACTTTAGTATGGATAAGTATGAAGACGTAATAGGGTGAGACTATTGTAATCAACCGGTCACAAGTCCAGACTCCAGGATACTACTGAAAAAAAATCCAGATGGAAAAACCCAATAACACTTTCCTCAATCTGAGCGCAATAGCGCTTGCTACCACTACACAAATAAGGCAGACAGAAGGAATTAAATCGAAATAATATTTATAGGATCAAAACCAATGATGTTATATATACTGAGGTAGATACGTTTTACCGACGTGCGCAGCAATGCAAACACAAGCTGACCAGCTTGAGTGAACTCAGTCCGTCCTGCGTCTGGCCGCGACAAGAACGTACGTTTGAACAGTATGCTTATCTCTTTCTGACAACGGGGTCCTATTTAAATATCTCTTTGATCTTTTAACCTACTCAGTGATAGAAATAAAGTTCCAAGTTCCATAGGTCCAAAGCAGGCAGCTAAATTAAAATATCGCCATGTTTTTACTCCTTCATAATGAGTCTCTATTGGTAAAATCTCATTGATCAAAACCAAAATGTTTTGAGTAGGTAGTAGTGGAGAAGAAAGATCAAGTGGAGCTGGGCCAACAGAAAGCCAAAGTTTTGAAATGAATACCTTCCAGCTAACTTTGCAGTTTTGCACGTATGTAAGCATAAAACTTACGATACATTGTTAAATTTATTAAACCGTGATTTGATTAAAAATAAATAACAAGTAGGTTGTAAAACGCAGTTTACTATCTTTTAACTGGCAACCTCGGACGCACAGTCGATACTCGTCTACTAAGTTTTTTATCGATAACCCTTTTAAATTGTTGCAAATGTTTTATTAACTTTTATTATAAATCGTATATCAACGTTTAACGAGGGTTTCAGACCAACTTAAGTAGCCCTTATCTTATTTTGTTTCTTTGTTACAAACTTTCCTAGCTATATGTATATTATATACTAGCTTTAACCCGCGGCTTCGCTCGCAGTGAAGCCATCGAAAATATTTTTTTTTTGTGAAATGTATCCCATGTTACTTAATAATACCTCCAAGAATATATGTACAAAGTTTCATGATGATCGGTTCAGTAGTTTTTGCGTGAAAGCGTAACAAACAAACTTACATTTACATTTATAAAATTACTAGCTTTTACCCGCGGCTTCGCTCGCAGTGAAGCCATTAATATTTTTTTTAATAATAAGTATCCTATGTTACTTCTAATACCTCCAAGAATATATGTACAAAGTTTCATGATGATCCGTTCAGTAGTTTTTGCGTGAAAGCGTAACAAACAAACTTACATTCACATTTATAATATTAGTATGATTATATTATTATATACTGATGTATCAACGGCCAGTCTAAACCACTAATGATAGAAGCTTGAAATTTTGCGAGGATATTGATTTTATACTGTACTGTACTGTCATTTAAGAAAGGATTATTCGAAATTCATCCCCTATAGGGGTGAAATAGGGGCTTAAAGTTTGTATAGTCAATTTTATTTATTCTGAGACCGTTTGGGGCCCAGTTAGATGTTCCACAACTGACCAGGAGATCAGAAACCTGAAGTAAAAAAAACCGGGGCTGGAATCATGAGCGGTGACTATCAAACTACTGGGCGAACAGAAACATAAAGAAAAGAAGTATATCCGGGGATGGAATCTGTAAGTCATAATCATCCTCAAACTACCAGGAAATCAGGATCATGAAGAAGTAGACCTAAAATCACACAATCTATTAACCTGAGCGAAGCCGAACGGGCAGCTAGTGTTTGTATGAACTTGGACTTATGTCTTACGAACACTATTACTTGTAATTTACATCTTTACTTTTATGTTTTCTAATACTTTCTCACCTTACGATAAATTTATTATGGCTGCAATCAAGATATTTTGTTACGCTCGTATCTTCAGAACCGTTGTTTTGCCAAGTAGACAACATTTTCAGATTTTCTTGTGCGTAGCTATATTTTACTTTGTCTGAAATATTTTCACATATAACTAAGCTTAGATACGTTATTTATCTGCGAAAAAGATCATTCAATCTCAAACATATTTCATTGCTTCTGCATTTTTTCGTACATAATAAATGGTCGGTTCCCTCCACTGTACACTTTCGTGTACCTAACCAATAATTTGCAAAAAGCAAGATTAGGTGCACAAGCTAGCAAATTGATATGGTATCATGAGAAAAATAAGCAAAACCGCAGTACACGGCGTGGTATCAGTTCATAATAGACTAATTGTGCGAATGCATTTCTTGCACCGTCTCTACTAACACATCGTGCACGAGTAATGACTTTATTTTGTCACGCTGCAGAGAGCACTTAGACACTTTTACAATGCAAATTAAGTAATAGAAACAATTACAAGTCCATCGGCGTTTATTGAATTGTAATTCTATAAAAGAAAACCAAATCTATTGCTACATCGTGTGCAAGAACTAACTACTGTTTATTAGAATTATTGCTTTTTAAAACGAGAGCTTTTTGCTGTCGATCGCTAAATCGATCTTCCAAGATCCCACGATGTTGCTTGTACGTTTGTCTCTCCAATCTACGATTTCAGTAAGAATAATATAATTTTCTTCAAAAGACAAACATGTCTTAATTTAGAATAGAAATGAATCTCGTTTGTTTGAACTTATAATTTCGCTGGCAATTAGTGGCTCGTCCCATTCACACAATGGCGGCTGAGCAAGTCTCACAAAAACGTCATTCCGCTGCATTTCCGCCTCCCATTGTCTCAGCTCTAATCTGCATTGGATTAATAACCATGTACTATGAGTGTACGGACAGAAGAAAACTTGTATTTTAAATACTGTCTCCTGTTACTCACATCGACGCGACATGTCTTCATTTCTCAGATAAAACATTGGCGTTGTAAGGAAAATTTTATTTCTTGGTTTGCTTTTTTGCTATGGTAATCTGCTGGCACAACACCAAGAGAAATGGAAGGAATTGGTGAAGGCCTTTACCCAGGATTGGGACAATTCAGGCTTACAAAAATAAACTGTTGACATGTTTTAGTTTATGCCTCTAAATAGCGGGGTCAATAACGTAGACAAATAACAGATTTTTTTAAAGATGTTAGAAGCAATAAGACAAATACTAAAAACTTCGACATAACCCCACCATCTATTAATAAAAAACGCAAATAGGCTGACCAAAACATATTTATAGTTCTAATCTATTCTAACGTTTACTAATTAATGTGAGCACCGTACTTTTCTACTCGCAACTGGAGCAACGTTTAATCCATCATTTTCTCGCGGCATTTATACGTCTGTAACAGTTCATCTCATGATAAACGGCAATGACTCCTTCTTCTTACTATAATTAAACATGATTAGAGCTCAACACATGGTGAGCCGCAATTATAAGACGTTACAACGGCTACCGGCGCACAGCGCACAACACACGCCATGCGATATTATAATTTCTATCAAACATTCTATAACTATCTAACACGGAAGCAAATTTTTATTTAAATATACGTTCATTATTACATTGTCGCTTTTTGTGAATCGATCTTGTTTCGTCAGTTGACTAGCACTGTTGCGACCGAAGAACTAGACTAAGACATCTGATGCATTTACTGACTCTATCATAAACATTCCGAGCCGGAAAAAGTTGTAGCAAGGATTCGCAGCGGATTCAAACGACACGTCCCGATGTCACCGGGCCGTTTTCCTGAATGACGATGGAACGAATTGGAGACGCGGGAAGAAACGCACATTCCGAATCCATTCAAATATACAGTCATGAATGAACCGAATGCGATAGAGACGGCGTTATACGGTGTGTTGAAGAGTGAGTGAGACGCGATTTCAATAGTACGCGAAACGGAAATATAGAGGCCGAGATAATTCTGTCTAGCCGGGAGGGATTCCCTCGTGTCATTTGTGTGCGTTCGCTTTTTCGAATTGTACGGGAGGATTGGAGTGTTGGCGTGCGTTCCGAGCGTGCACGGCGGCGGCGCCACTCGGAGGGTCCTTTATCGGTGTTCGTTTCAATTCGGAGGCTCTCGCATTCATTCTTTGCTTTCCGTCTGTGGCCCGAATTTCCCCAAGTTCCCCAGCTACTTGTTGAACATTCGTAATAAATTGCCGCCATGATATTCCCATTGTGGAACAGTTTGTCGCTTTACTGCCTTGGAGGAAATTGCGTTTCCTCAAGCCTCTTGAGTTTATTTTTCGTTCAATTGTGGATGTAATGTTATTTGGATTATTGTTGTACATTTATTGTCACGTTGGGTGGTATTGTTTAATCGAAATGCAGTATAAACAGATGTGTGAAATTATTTGACTATTGCCACGAAATCTATGAAATAGAGTAGTCAATTGATATACGGAAATCAAGAAAGGCAAGTCTGTTTTCATTGGTGAAGGTGTATGTCTGTTTGGATGGCTATAAAGCGCTCACCGAGGCGTGAGACGGCGAGCGCGCCGGTTCGTCGCCGAGCGACGCCGGCGCAATCCGTCAAGTGATCTAGACGCCGAAAGACGATCTACGTAGATCACCTCTAACTTATCGAAGTAAGATAGGTACCCTTCCTACTACTGCTGCTGCTACCGTTAGTAATCTATTTTTTCTTTTAAAATTCCAATTTGAAAGATTTTGAAGTGGTTGGTTTTTTTTATGAGAACTGAACGAGTTATAAATACTGCAGAAAATCTGTAATTATCTTGTATTTCAGGATTTACTAAGTAATGTTCTGTTCCAATTTGAGAGAATACCTAGAATTAAATGTATTAACGAGAAGTAAATTATTTCAGAAATACAGTAGAAAACTGTAGTTATTCCGTATTTCATGATTTACTAATGAATTTTTGCTACCAATTTGCCGGAAAATACCTAATTGATCAACCAGAAAGAATTTAATTGTTCGGTACAATCACGGCCAAAATCTAAACATTAAATCGAGTAATTTTATTTTAACCAATGTAAATCGACGAATATAGGTATGCATAGTTTAATAAGATGTAAAATTAATTAAATTTCAATTATGTATGTATAATTGTTAATTTACCAACACAAGATAACAGTGTAACTAATTAATTTGGCAACATACGCGTCTCAGACACTGCATTGCAGTGTCTTGGTTTAATATTTCAATGAGAATCAGTGCTTGGACCAACGCCAGTCGGAGTCCCGACACAACATTCATGATAATAATGCATTCTACATACGCTTGCATATGGCTATGTGTGTTTAAGCAAATAAATTATTGTGCCATCCGCGACCTATAAAACAAAAGCTAAAATAAATAATAAAATACTAACAAATCTGTTAATAACTAAAGCTATTAATCTAGATCACGTAACAACTAACACTTACATCACTAGGTATCCTACTTTTCAACAGCTATTAAAACAGTAGTGTTATAATAAAAACATCTTGTCTCATCCGTCAACGGATGGATTTGTTCCGAAATAAAAGTCTCTTTAGACTTTTATTTCGGAACAAGTCCATCCGTCGTCGTCGAGTCGTTTTAAGTCACCGCTTAATCATTGAAATACAAATTAAACAATACAGAGAGAACCTTCATCTTTTTCATAACTAGTAAATATACACCTAAGTTTTTTAAACTAGCTACAAAAACGCTTGAGAAGTTCTCCGTTGTACTACCGGCTGACGGCTCTACAAAGGTAATGAGGCAGTTATTTCAGTCCTTTGTTTATTTACAAAATATCACTCCGTTTGAAGGCGGACCATCAAAATGAGTCGTAAAGCTGAAAATTCCATAAAAAGTCGTGTTGATGACCTCCGTAATTGAACCTCGCTCTTTGTAGCAGAGACAATGGACGGAACCCTGCGCTTTGAATCTATTGATTAGAAGAAAAAAAAAATCGATGGCAGTAGCGCCTTTGCTTTTGTGTTGCTCAAGTGCTTTCTCTATTTCCTAATTAATGGAAGGTATACGATTGACTGGAATTAAACACGGCCATGAACATTTTTGTCAAAAAAGTCAGCACTGTTTCTGGTTGCCGGAATAAAAGGCTAACAATCTTTCAACTGAATAAAAACGCAATAACTGACCATAAAAGTCTGTTTTTTTTTGTCAAAAAATAAGTCAGCACTCATTCTGGTTTTCAGAAAAAAGTATAACAATCATTGAAAGGATTAAAAACGCAATAAGTAGATAACTATCCCTGACTCACATACTATTATTACATTTAATAAAAGATCTTAAAAGCCTTTGTGCTTATACATTTAGTCGCATAAAAGAGTTATAGAAGTAAAGTCAGAACACCCGTGCAGTTCTCTGCGGTAACACGATACCTCTCGTTTATCTGCTGTCGAGCAATTATTGAAGCGTGAAAAGGAACGTCCTCCTATTATTTACTCTGCGTTTTGTAATGCGGGCGTTCCGTTTTTATTTTATAAAAATATCGCATTTCCAAATGCGTGTAGTGAAGTGACATCCATTAGGTTCTGTTAAAATTGTTGATTTGAATTACATATTTGTTATGATTTTTTATTTATTTAATCCTTGAGTTATAAAATGATTGTATAAAATATATTTATTTATAAAGATAACCTACTGTTTAAATTAAAATAATTAATTGTAAAGTAATTTATTAAATAAAGAGTTAACAAATACATATTTTGTTAACTGTAGATAACCCTTTATTAAAAGCATTGGTATGCTTATTTATTTAAATGCCAGTAGGTACTATCTGTAATCACAATGCAAATATTATTTAGATTATAATTAATAGATACCAATCAAATCAATGCGAATAAAGTCAAATGAGCAACTGTAATAAAAACTACTTACCCAGTCAAATCGAAACAATTTTAATAGCGACTGTACTTACAAGCTACAAAATAAAAAAGCAATAGCAAAATAGTTGTTTTATTTTTAAAATAGCAAAGCAAAATAGTTGTTTTATATTATCAAAAGAAGTCAGGTATAAAAAAGCAAATTGTTATTTATGTTAGCAACAAGATTTTTTCTTTGTCGACTGTATTAGTGGAATCGTAATACTGGAAACATGTCAATACGAATTTCTTCTGATTCAATGACCGCCGGCGATCGCCCGAGTGTTTTTTTTTTCATTTTTTTGTACTCTGATTGGTATTTCTTATGATATTTTCTTATGTTCATCTATTTTTGGGACTTAAATGTAACGTTTTAAATTAATACTTTCACTGTGATGACAATAGTTGTTGTCTTTCTAAAGATTGAATGTGGAGTTCTTGTTTTATTGTATTGTATTGTATTGTTCTGTAAAATCTTTCCTGATTTCTTTGTCATTTTATTTGGAATAAGACTAATTGAAACCGACGTAAGTTTTTTGTAAAATTGCCTGAATTGCGAAGTTAATTACTGAGGACTAGTGACTCTACCTATCAATCAATAAAATATTTTATTCTAAAAGTAATCTAATCTCAAGTTCCGACTGTTATTTTAACATCCACCCCGGCTCCAACATGAATAAAATTAGTGGAATTCATGGATGACATCATTAGTAATATGAATTAGGTGGATAGTGATTTCATAAAGTCAAACAAAATTGTGAGTCAGAGAGCGATTATAGTCGCCTCGTCCAAGCTTCCGTCCAATAAAAAAACAAACATTAAATATTACTCAAAGCGACAATAACAACAAAAAAATTAAACTTTACACCTCCCAGATGCACACTTCCCGGCAACATTACATTTTTAAAAACACATTCAGTAAAAACACCGATATAGGCCTACCGGGCCGCCTGCGTGGCGCGAACACAACAAAACAAGATTTTTTAATCTAACTTTACCGTTTGTAAAAATTACTATTTAAATATTTAAGCCGCAGCCGCTAATTAACTGAGATTTAACCCTTCCGTCGCCGAACGAAGCCCACTTTAATATTTAACCCGCTGGAAATATTTTGCGCGTATTAAAATGTGAAAAATTAATGGATTGCGCGTCTCTCCCCGCGGGGCTGTATGTGCAGGCGGCAGGGACAACCGCCACACAATTTATATTTTACCCTAGCGACCTTGATGACACTTCCTGGCACATCCTCGGCCTAATTAAATCATATTTTTTTTATAACTAATTATACAGGTATTCATAGGAGTCTTGGACCTCTCAAACTAGCTAGCTTGTTTATTAGGCCTATGTTGTTCAAACCGTTCATAGGTTCATTTTCTGAACTTGCAGAATCACAAGAAAACTTAAGTTTTCTGATTGTATTACAGTCACGTGTATTATTATCAGTTTTATTCTGTCATCCGTCTTACAACTTTCAACTCTGCTCTCAAGAAGTGGTCAGTGGAGAAAAAAATGTACCAGGGTTCATACAAAAACAACATAAACGTAACCTTAAAAGAAATAAATAAGCCAGACACATTTAAATCATAGGAACTCTACGGACACAGAGGAGAGACCTACCTTCCTATCTGACCGGTGGAGTGGTCAGACTGGTCGGTGACACTGACAGGTAGGTAGATACAGTGACAACAACATAATGTGGCGTGTTGACGTACCTTGCCGTGGTGCAGTCGCGGTACAGCACGTCGAAGTCCTTACACGACAGCAGCTTGCAGCGGTTGACGCCCGGCTGGATGGCGCCCAGCCCGCGCAGGATGCGCACCTGTTCCACGTTGCACACCAGCGGCACTATGTCCAGTCTTTTCAGCTTAGTGTACACCGTGTGCAGCCCGCCCACCAGGTGCTTCAAGAACAGCTCGAAGGCCTGCGGCAGGCACAGCATCGTGTCCCCCTGGATGATAAAGGCCGCCACCTTCTGGCCTCGGTAGTCCACCAGCTTGCACTCGTTGGCAGACGGGTCGGACGTGGAGATGGGCGGCGGGGAGCCGTATCGTGGCGGCCCGTGGTGGTGCGCGGCCGCCATCAGCTCCAGAGGCGAGTGGTGCATCATCTGCAGCGAGCCCAGCAGGCCCAGCCCCGGCGGCGGCAGCGGCAGGCGCGGCGCCAGCAGCGGCGGTGGGCTGAGCGCGCGCGCCGGTGACGGCGGCTTCCCGCGCGCCCGCGGCGATCCTCCGGACGAGCCGCTCACTTCGCTCGCGGTCGACGCTGAGTCCACGGCGGACTCCATGCTCGCGACAGACTACGCACGCATCACACACCCGTCGCGCGCGCTGTTCCGCGCAACAATAAATAAAAAGCCGGAGCGCGGCGAGGGCGCGGCCGCGTGCGCGCGCCCGCCCCGGCCGCCCCAAGCGATTGGTCGGCGGCCGCTGCAGCTGCGCGCTGATTGGTTCACGACAGCGTCGCGGAGTCTCCGCCTCTTTTTTCGTTGCGTTGCGTTACAAACGCGCGAAGAAACGTTCCTGTTTCTTTTGGGTGTTGTGTGTGGCGGCACACCGCGCCGCGCGTCTGCTCGCGCGCGCTCGGGGAGGATTGATAACAATGTCACCGGCAATCAATATGAGCCTAGAGTCGCCGCGCTCTCTGCCTCCCGATAAATACTATATGTTACTGTACAATCTTGTTTAATTACTAACTTTGATTTTTACGAGGAAAAGTCTCAGATTTATTGAGGGACTGTAATTATTTTATTGAATGGAAAAACTGCTGCCTGCTTTTTCCTTCTGACACTTATTTTGTCAGGAACTTTAGAAAAAACAAAAAAAATATATACTTATATCAATAACAAAAACTAATTTTCCTGCTTTTAAAATAGTACAACCAATTTTAATTAGTAATGGTGATAGTCCTGGAATCTGTAAAACTATAGTTCTACAATACCTACTTTTCAGTTAAGGTTAATTACCCTGATCTAAGAAAAGAACCTAGGCCTTAAAAAGGAAGAAGTTAACCTATTAGATAATGTTTTTGGGTTAAATTTACTGGATTTTATTTCTGATAGTTTTAAATGAGTTTAATTAATAATAAATTAGAAAATACCTAAACCTACCTAGTATGTATCAATGAAGTTTTTTTTTTTACAAAGGACCTATATTGTTGCCATTTAATCAATTTGATGATTTTTATCATTTTGTTTAAGTAATTAACTATTGCCACCACATTTTTCCAACTACCTACATTACAAGTACTAACATACATACTTATTTCTACATATTACACTGTGATTACAATACAAAAGGGCTGAAGTGTCGAAACAATAGCGATCTCAACGATCGACAACTTAGCGAAACTCCTGAAAGCCACTCCAATAGGTTCCGTCTTCTACACCACTGTACCCTACACGAGTTGAAACTTACAACACAAACCAAAACAACCCTTATTTTTTTGCAATAAGGGTGAATTGGAAATCTGGGGATGGTAAAAGATAACTTTGTTTTGAAAAGTTCTTTGTTCAGGATGTTTTTCAATGATTATTCTTTATAATATTGGTATCAAAATCAACATATACATGTAGGGTACTTCTGTGTTATTCAATGTATTGAGTGTTTGTTTGGTTTTTAAACTTAAAAAGTATTGTTTTTGAGTTGTTAGTTTGTTTAGACTCTTAAGTTTTATAAATGAAAAACTGTGGAGACGCCTTAAGAAATTAGGGGATGATCAATTTAGTTTTTCATTTTATTGTGATTGGAGAACCTAAGTTATGTGTAGTTATGTTGTGTTATGTTTCATTTTTCTCGAGAAGAGTTAAAGAATGCAAACTTTCTTAGAAAGTCACACAGAAAACACTAATTGGATCTTTTTTTTAACTACTACAACAATATTACAACAACAACAACTAGTTTTGATACCAGTGAGAAAAAAGTTCCCAATTATTTTTTTCAGTGCATCAGTATGGAACACAAATATTAGGAAGGATGTGCTACATAATTTAAGCACAAGATTAGAAAGGAATATACTTTTTTGTAAACCAAGTTATTTACTCAACTCTTTTAAAAAACGAATCGAGTAAATTCAGAAAAAGTAATGAGCCTTTGATTTCTGACGTTTTGTATTTTCTTGATATGGCAAAGGGACCATAAAACCATAATAACATCTAGGTAATAATATAGCCTTTTTTTCCATTTTTCGCAATTACATAACAAATATTGTTATTTGCTTGCTTAATTTTATGTTATTATAATTAGTGATAATAATAATAAAATATAGCTTCAAATTCCATGCACAATCGCTGAAATTGAACAATTGTAGAAGTTGTAAAAAAAATAAAGCTGAAACATCAATATAAACAATTTTGCGTATGCCTTTAAATTATAGTTAACAATAAATTAAATATTAAAAATTGATTGTTACATTAAAATAATTTAATAATCCATAATGTAGCAATGAATTTTAATTTATTAATAACATCTATGAAACCTTAATTTCTCTAACTCATCGCAATTTGGATGTCAAAAAGCAGTTTCTTTTAAAATACATATTTTAACCCTTAGAAAATAATTCCTCAGAAATTGTTGATCAAAGAGACAGTTCGTTGAAAAGCTACCTAAATTATTATAGATGGTTTCTAAGGCCTTCATAATCTTCAATTGGTTTGTTCAATAATAAGTCAATAAACTTCTCAGATTTAGTTTTAGCTACTGCTATAATATAACGATATCCTACGTCCACTGCTGGACGTAGGATAGCGTTATATTATTCGTAGTATATTCGAATTCGTAGTTCTGTCTACTTAACTGCTATCCTAATCCTAACTAATATTATAAATGCGAAAGTAAGTCTGTCTGTGTTACCTTTCACGCTTAAACCGCTGCTGAGCCGATTAAGTTGAAATTTGTGATAGAGATAGTTTAAACCCTGGGAAGGACAAAGGATAATTTTTATCTCGGAAATCATCATTAAGGTGGGTGGAAGTTTGTATGGTGAACTTATAATTTCTCTAGTAAGGCGGCCCACACACCTACAAAAATAGGTTCTTCGAAGTAATAATGCTACGCAGATGAAGTTGTGGGCAACAGCTAGTTTACTATAAAATCGATCCTATGCTATATTGTAATCAAAGTATTTCTACATAACTGTACATGCAAAATACGTGTACCTAACTCTCCTATTGCGGATGACACCAAGTCTTGTACATTGTACCTTAGCAGACAACGTCTTCTACAATAGCCAAACAGATATTTCTACTAAAGGGTTTTTCTATTGGCGCGGGTAGATTTTAGCGGCCCGTGGCGGCCACATTGTTTTGATGAAATCTATCAAATCTTTTGTTTATTATTCAGTTACTTATGCCAAATCACCTTAGAAAGTTACACGATTGAACAGCACGTTCAAATGATAAAACTATTATCAAAATCATTGTTCGTTAGTGCAAACGTTTTGCCGAAAAATCATCTATAGCGACGAAGCGCATTTTTGGTGAGTGGCTGTGTTAACAAGCAGAATTACCGTATATGGGACGACACCAACCCATGCGAGGTTCATCAGGTGATAATGCATCCTCAAAAAGTTACGGTTTGGTGTGGATTTTGGGCCGGCGGCTTCTTTTTCAAAAATGACGCTGGTGAGGCGATCACCATCAACGGTGAGCGCTACAGAACGATGATAACCAATTTTGATGGCCCAGATTGAACCATATAGACCTAGACGACATGTGGTTCCAGCAGAACAGCGCTACGTGCCACTCAGTGGACGCCTCGATTGACATTCTGCATGAGCGATTTGAGAGTAAGGTTATCTCTCGCAGGGGTGACGTGAATTGTCCACCAAGGTCATTCGATTTGATCCCGCAAGACTTTTTCCTTTTGGGTTTCTTGAAGTCTATGCAAACAAACCACAATCAACCGATGCCCTTAATATAGGCCATTGCTCAAATTCAGCCGGATCTAATCAGAAGAGTCTTTGAAAATTGGATCACTCGGATCCGTGCCACTATAAATAGCCGAGGCGGTCATTTGAACGATGTCATATTCCACACATAAAGACACAAGTGGGCCTTTTAAATAAAAAAAGACTTTTGTTAATACCTCACACACAGCTTGTTTTATTTCATTTCAACATCTACCCGGCCTTATTGAAAAACCCTTTAATATGTGGGCTGCTACTCAGTACAATAGGCCTGTCCAAGTGTCCATATTACCGTGGAGAACGTATAGCTAAAAGGCCAAGAAAACTACTACGATAGTAGATAGGTCCGGAAAGAGAACTGCTTTGCTAGCTAAGTAGACGCGTCTACGATACTGCGTAGCTCTGCGTCTACGAGGTCAAAAAAACTTCAACGCCGTCGCCAGTCTACTAGCCGTCTCTACGACATTGTAGTTCTGCGTCTACGACGTCAAGAAGACTCCTACACTAGCCTATTAGATGGTTCTACGGCATGGCGTAGCTTGCAAACGAAGTCAAGAGTACTGCTACGCTCGTCCAGTAGACGAGTGTACGACATGGCGTAGCTTGCGTCTACGAGGTCAAGAGTACTGCTACGCTCGTCCAGTAGACGAGTGTACGACATGGCGTAGCTTGCGTCTACGAGGTCAAGAGTACTGCTACGCTCGTCCAGTAGACGAGTGTACGACATGGCGTAGCTTGCGTCTACGAGGTCAAGAGTACTGCTACGCTCGTCCAGTAGACGAGTGTACGACATGGCGTAGCTTGCGTCTACGAGGTCAAGAGTACTGCTACGCTCGTCCAGTAGACGAGTGTACGACATGGCGTAGCTTGCGTCTACGAGGTCAAGAATACTGCTAGCTCGTCCAGAAGACGAGTGTACGACATGGCGTAGCTTGCGTCTACGAGATCAAGTAGACTGCTACGTTCGTCTAGTAGACGAGTCTGCGACACGGCGTAGCTTGCGTCTACGAAGTCAAGAAATCTGCTACGCTCGTCTTGCAGACGGGTCTACGACACGGTGTAGCTTGCGTCTACGAGGTTAGGAAAACGGCTAAGCAGTCAGGTAGACAGTACTACGAAGTCTTGTAGACCTACGCAAGGTTGCGTTTGTCTAAATTATTATTCTTATTCTTGCGTAACCATGTGGCCAATATTATTAAAAAAATGTGGTTACCATTATTTTGCAAGCAAACGTGAGTAACAACAAAATATTCCATACAATACTAATCTAATGTCAACGAAAACATGTTTTTCAGATTCTTATACGTGTAAGTCTAATCTATATTTACCTGGCCATATTCATGAAACCCATATTTAATGACGTAAGCACACACAGTAGGTATAAACCATTATACTTACACGAGTACATTAGCGGGAACTATATTATAAGTACATGTGTCTGTGTGTACGTTTTCCGTTTACATGTGAAGTAAAAATATATTTTTCTGCGTGATTATCAATCATATATCAAAGATAATGAGATGTCACCGAAGGGGCGTCGAAACAAAGAACGATGTTATCTACAACTATATTTACCCACTGAAACACTGGGTAATTCTTAACAGCTTTAAAATTGTTCAGCATTAAAAATGTTTTATACTTACTGTTAAGGGGAGTGCTGAAGATGAACAAATAACTCGCATATATTTTTAACCGATTGCTCAAGGAGGGTAATGTGTTTACCTGCAGTCTATGTATGTATGTTTGTTCCTATGTGGCGTTCTAGAGACCAAACGCGTTAGCCGATTTTGATGATTCTTACACCAATCGATTCGTCGTAACCTTGCAAGTATCACTAGCTATATTAAAATCGGAAAATAGAAATTTGGGCGCCATATTGTTGTAGCCCAATTTTTATTCCATCCAGTCCCATCGTGTGGGGTATCAAAAGAAGGTATCTTAAGAGGTTATTTCAAAAATATATAACACCAATATGTTTAAAAGATGTTTAAAAAGTTCAGTTCGCTTTTTAAGCAGTCAGGTTTTTTGAATTAACGTTTTTTATTTTTCACTTTTTAGATAAAATTATTTTATTTGAGTTAGATACATTTAAACATGTAATTGTTACATATTTTTGAAATCACCTTTGACTTTTTGAATAAAAGCGAATTACTGTAATGTTGGATACTTGAAATACAAAGTTAAAACTTTGTCTCAAAATTGCCTAGAGATGAAAAAGTATTGGTACATTCATCAAAAGTGGAAA
The DNA here is from genome assembly GCA_947562075.1 of Orthosia gracilis. Lineage (NCBI taxonomy): Eukaryota > Metazoa > Arthropoda > Insecta > Lepidoptera > Noctuidae > Orthosia > Orthosia gracilis. The sequence continues at coordinate 37,053,137 of OX387266.1, forward strand.
CGTAGTGGTGTAGTGGACGTTAGCTTTGCTAGTTCTTTTTCAGGGTTTCATGAGATGACCTTTTTTAGAATGGAAACCACCCCGGGCGCCAGGGGACGCGAGTGTGTAGCTCTGCCCACTTTATCCGTAAATATAAGCGGGTCGTGCAAATTAAAACTGAAGCGTTTTTTTTTGTAAATTTCAATAAACAATTGAAAAGACCAGAAAAATGTGAATGATCTAAAAATCGTTGTTTATTATTTATTATTTGTTTACCTGTATATTTTTTTTCAAAACTAAGTGAAACTGAAGAATAAATAAGGCTGTTTGGTATATTTATTTATACTTTATTGTACACCAAGATAGAACGATACAAAAAGAAATCTTAATATTTAAAACAAACATACAACAGGCGGCCTTATCGCGTTCTGCGGTCTCTTCCAGGCAACCTCGAAAGGTAAGAGATAGCCTGGACACGATACGGGGTTCCACTTGGTGCAAATTTTAAAACAAACAATTATTTTTTCTAAGTAGGTACTAGAAATAAACTATTAAAATAGATATATAAATACATACATACATCTAAATATACAAACAAGAAGACAACACAGCTTAAACAAGAACAGGATCACAGAAACAAGTAATGTTCCTTTAAAAGTTTCTAAAAGACAGGCAACGACCGAGCACATTTTATTGGGCCAGGCAATGCATTCCACAGACGAACAGCCTGGACAGTAAATGATTTATCCAAGAATGTAGTGGAATGCAAAGGCATTTTAAATCGCATGTTTTCTGATGACCTAAGAGATTTCGTGTGGAAATCGCAGATAAACTGAAAATGATCCTTGAGGTTAATAAATACTTGAATATATTTTTCATTCCTCAAGTAAAATGTGTCTTACTAAATTGAAAAATCGGTCACGAAAAGAACTATAATAATAGCTCTTTTACTTTTGCTTCTAAAACATAAACCACGATATTGGCAAACAAATGAATATTCGTCCTTTAAGCTGAGTCGTATCTATACTTATTTAAAAATCGAACACATTCTGATGATATCCTCGGACACCAGTGTTTTCAGGGAGGTAACCATAAGCTCTTAGAGTAAGGTTATTTTGAGTGTGTGTAAGGGACATATGTATACGAATTGTAAACATCTGTCACTTACGCGATCTCAAAATAACCTTACTCTAAGAGCTTATGGTCACCCCCCAGAGTTTAAAAAAACGTTAATTCAAAAAATCATAAAAACCGACTGCTTTAGAAGCGAACTAAACAGACGTAAATAAGAAGAAAATCATGCTGTGCAGTAGAGGATATATTACATATTCGCAAACTGGCTGACCATAACCAGATGCAATCGACTGGACAGCACGATTTTCTTCTTGTTTACGTCTTTTTAGTTCGCTTCTTAAGCAGTCGAGTTATTAGATTTTTTGAATTAACGTTTTTTATTTAACACCTTTTAGATGACATATTTTTTTTCGAATAAGATACATTTAAACATATAATTGTTAAATATTTTTTAAATCACCTCTTAAAGCCCTTTGTTATGGTACCCCACACGATGGGTACGGAAGAAATGTAGCCAGTGATACTCGCAAGGTTAAGACGAATCGGTCTCTAGAACGCCACATAAGAACAAACATACATACATACATAGACTGATAAACACATTACCCTCCTTCGGCAGTGGGGTACAAAGAGTGAGACTTGTTGGAGAGGAATTTGAAAATGGCAATAGAATACCTTCCTACTTACCAAATTAATTGCATTTTTTTTTTTTTTTTTTTTTTGTCGACGGGGAAAATCATCTTATGACAAATTCCGCTCTTGGGTGGAGCGGGAGATAGTGTCAGACTTGTACTGACTAAAAACCCCGCGCCGTTCCTTCTAGCCTTCATACCGGGGCTCTAGCTTCCTTTCGGATAACCCCGAACCCCGGTAGGCTTCGACCCAGCTGGGCCCCTCTCTTTGCTGACAACTCCTTGAGGCGCGCGGGAACAGTGCGCGCCGTCGACGCCTTGGCTCGGTCCGGGTAGTTACCGGACGATCAGACAGCGAGCTACCCATGGCTCGCTGTCCACGAGCCCGCGTCTACGGTGGCTGGATATCGGGATTGGGATCCCGGCGGCGGCGGCGAGGGCGCCGTTGCCTGATGCGGTCGGCCTCCTCCTTTGCTAGCATTACTGCTTCGCAGAAGGAGGCGACCGCCTGCCACTCCTCCTCGCTCCGGACCATGGCCTGAACCAAGGCCCGGTGCGAGAGGTCTCCGCCGCCGATCGCCCCCACGAGGGCACGGCGGTGCTCTGCCCAAGCAGGGCACACTCGACTGTGTGCTCCACCGTGTCCTCCGGGCGTTCCGCACAGTGGCGGCACCCGGGCGTCTCTTCCGCTTGGATCCGATGCAGGAACCTCCCGAACTTGCCATGTCCGGTGAGGACCTGCGTCATGCGGAAGGTAAGGACGCCGTGAGGTCTTTCCAGCCACGCCTCAAAGAGGGGACTTACCGCCATTATGGTGGCGTGCCCATAATTGCATAGTGACTTTTCTCAGCATTGCCGGACAATATTGACCTTAAGCAAACCCTATCTCCGTATAAAACGTGGAATATTTTCTCCAGCAGATAATCTCCAGTACTCTTTATCAACAAACAAATTAACAGCTCTTAGCCACTTGTTATCTGCTCTATAACTTACAGAGATTTCACAACATAATCATATGTTTGATTATAATTAATTACCTGATACCTATTTATCTATGTCATCATGTATTTTGTGGTGTCGGTCGGTTTGTCATAAAGTCAACTTGGAACCATTCAGGCAATGGGCGTTTATCCAAAGACCTTATACTTCTTACTACTAGACTGTGCACTATGGCGCAAAAACTGGTCCGCGTGAGAGGGCTCCCGTTGGTAGTGTGTCTCTTTCTAATGAGGTGACCATGACCAAACAGAACACGGGACAAATTGATTGTAAAAACGATAGTGTAAGTATCCCGACATATTTATGCTACCTTAATACGCTACCTAAACCTACCTAATTTATTGTAAATAAAAAAAATAGTATGTATATTTTTGGAATCTACAAAATTTACCGTATGATGTCAGGCGTAAATAATTTCACCATCCCATGTTTTCCCGTGGGTGTCGTAAGAGGCGACCAAGGGACAAACCAGAGAATGGGCAGCAACGTTCTCTGTGTATTTGTAACAACCATACTGCGATCGCCAACCCGCCTGCAAAGCACTCCTCATGAATAGCACAAATAAAACATAGTATAATATAGTGCCCGGCAGCCTGCCTACCCTCGACTACGGTAGCGGTCGAGTTTACGGTATGGCAAGGGGTGCCGGTCCCGGACGAGATCCGGCTACCCCAACAAATACCGACGACTGGACCTGGCAACGTACAACACGCGCACACTCCGTTCCGACGAAAAGATCACCAAACTCGAAGAGGATTTGAGCCGTTTATGATGGAGTATAAAAGGGTTATCTGAAGTTCGAAGAGAGGGGAAGGACTCGATAATCCTCAAATCCCAAGTCTCCTCAAGTCTCGTTCTTCAAGACCCATCGTATAGATAGGAACAAAAAGCTCTCTGATCCTACTCTCAAGCTCATGAAGGAGAGGCGTGAGATGATCCTGCAGTCTTCAGACGATGCTTTGAAATACCGGTAGCTAAATATACCTCAAAGGATCTCAATGATTTCACATATTGTCCAGTTACGTCGACAATTGAGAAACAAAACTACGCCAATTTTATTCCTCTAGGAATCAGTTTGCAAATAATATTAACAGCCGCTGAATTTCACTCGAACAAAGCCTGCCAAAAACTCCGCAAACCACCATCTTACATTTAGTATTACCAGGCCCAAATATTTAAAAGTACTACTCTTAATAAGTATTAATGATTTTTTTTTGAAATACAACGAATTGATTAATTATAGGAACTTTAGAAATATTTAAATACGTTTCAAAGTCTATGAATCGTTTGTTTTGGTATAAAATAAAAAATTCTACCATTTCTAACAAACCCAATGATTATTTGAGCTTGCAAGAAGTCAGACAAGGACACACTACCAGCGGAAACCCTCTCGCCAGGACCGCTTTTGATTAGCTACCGCTTATAAGGAAATAGCTAACCTAGGTGGATGATGATAGATTTCATTTTAGCTAAACAAAAATTTTTGGTACACAGTCTAGTAGTAAGAAATACGTATAAGGTCTTTGCGTTTATCATCGTGCTCGTTCACAGGTAATGATAATTAGATATTTGTTCTAATAAGTCCATGTTTTACGTTGTCTGTCTCCACTGTCTGATTGGTTCTGATACCTAATCTTATTAGATCCAGTTGGAGAAAACTATGGATTTGATGGATGTGATCACACTCACTCGTAAGTCACTGCTTCAAAATGTATCAAAGAAGCTGTGTTTCATTATGAAAATTATGTTTAAAAAATAAAATTAAAAGCCTGCAGGAAAAAAATTGTTGATATGTTAATTCACGAATAATTATAATGTATTTTAAGAGTAATTGTTTGTATAACAACTTTAACTCAAACTCATCTTTCCCACCAAGCCTGAAAAGTTTGCCGCTCGGTTTCATATCTACCTACTAGCGCTATCTATCGCTGCCATGTCGAACCAAAACAACTTGTGTTGTCTTGATTCCACAGCGGTTACGTAGACGCGTAGACGACATCGAGTCGCGAATATTGGCTACCGCTACATCTCAAGCATTACACATAAAATTGTGTAAAGTGAGTATAGTGAACACTTATTTATTATGCATAAAATTCTTATTTTTTAACCAACTTCAAAAAAGGAGGGGTTCTTATTTCGTCGGAATCTTTTTTTATTTTTGTTACCCGATTACTCGAAGACGCCTGGACCGATTTGGAAAATTCTTTTGTTTGAAAGGTTATACTTTCCAGGGGTCCCATGGTCATCAGGTCAGGATCTGATGATGGGATCCTGGAGAAATCGAGGAAACTCCTCAAATATTATAAGTATCTGTATAGCGATTTTGGTATTTTCATCAACAATGCAAGAATTTGCACTCAGAAAGTATCATTTGGTAAAGTAAGAAGACCACAGAGTATCACTCCTTAGTGATAAGTATGTCACGGGTATAAGATATCTCGAACCGAAGTTAACCGATTGTGATGAAGCAAATAAATAATTGGTACCTAGGTACTTATGAAAATGGTACCATCGAACTGATCTGAAGCCAGAAGGTAGGCCTTGGAACTCCGAAATAAAACAATGTATCCTAATCGTGTTTGGGCTTATTGAAATCGTCGTGTATCGTGTGATGTGCTTCGTCAATAAATGATTTTCATAGTAATTTGAGGCACAACCTACCAAAACAGAAAAGAGAAAAATAACAAAATAAATTAACAAAAAAAACCGACTTCCAAAGCAAAACATTTTTCGATACCGGCTTCGGCAATGAAAGTTATTTTTCGCTTTGGAAGTCGTTTTAATTTTTTAACTCTAAGAACTTTTGAATTCAAAGAGAACCAGCCCGGCTGTAGCATAAAAACGCTCTAGCCAAACACAAAATCAGAATACCATTTAATTTACTGTTATGGCAAATCAATCCCGAATAACCGGCCTAAATGGTTCACACAACACCGCTAACATTGCTCACACAAATCGAACAGGCGTTCTAACCACTAACGTTCATTCCCACAACAATCAAAATGCTTTAATCGCAAAAGCGGCCAGTTCGCGGAAAAAAAAATGAAGAGATACAGGGGGATTAGCCCACAAAAAAGTATCGGAAACAAATGGTCTTTGCTGAGCAATAAATCGAGCTCAACATTGGGAAGCTGCAACAGACTGCGCAACTCGTTAAACTTTATTTTTATATTAAAGCCGTAACTTTCGGATGCGACGGCCAACAACTGTAATCCCCGCTGTGAAACGTGAAAATTTTGCATATATATTAATATCTATTAAATGGAATGCTACAGATTTGATGCGATAGGTACCGTTCAATTATTTTAAACAAATATTCACAACCGGTATGAATTAATGATAACGTGTTTTTCAGTCATGTTAATTAACATAGTATTTATTTTTATCGAATAACCTGTCTGTGGCTATTTGATAAATTAAATAATGTTTGTAAACTTTTTTTGAAAGAATTTAATAACGAAGTCAAATTAGTGATTCAATAAAATTGGAAGTCTACAAATGAAGAAGCATTAGGTTACCGTTTTTACCGACTTAAAAAAAAAGGAGGTAATCAATTCGACACGTATTTATGAAATATTGTTGGAATTGCACATTATTCACATATATTACTCTGTATGGGTTTCTTAACACGTGTGCCAAATTTTATAAGAGTATGTTTGTTTGCATGTATGGTTGTCCACCCATTTCTCCGACACTACTAATGGGATCGCGATGATTATTTTTTATTGGATTAAGTATCTCTCAACTTAGGGCACAGTGCAAGTTTTTTAAAAATCGGTTCAGCAGTTTTCAAGATATGGAACATACAACTGAACTCTTTAGCGACAAATAGCACGAATGTATAAATTAAATTATTATAGGTATTTTGTCATTCCTTTAGATTGACAAAAAACCTGTAATTGTATAGACTATGCTGCACTTTTTAGTAATTAGTGGTACTAAAACTAAAAAGAGTGAAATAAAAACTTTTTCACAAAAAATAATCCGACTTCTTATTTCTAAATCAAAACACTTAAAAGTGCTAAAACAACTGTCGTTTCGGCAATCGATATTGAAAAACGATAAAAGCAAGAGGTACCAAAGACACCTACTACATTTTTGTTGCACTTTTTAGTGTTTTGATTAAGAAGTCGGTTTAATTTTTTGTGAAAAAGTTTTTTTTAATTCTGTCCTAGACAACACTAATAAATAAAAATAATGTAGTAGGTAAGCCAAATTAAGTTTATTACTTACTGCAATCAACTAATATCCACTTTGCACTTTGAACCTCCACATTAAATAATTCCTCCTAAACAAATGATGAGTGAGTTGAACAACGACAAAACCGCATGCCATAATCCAATTAATTACATTGCTTTCCACCAGGCCAGGGTTCGAAAGTGCAGTAAATAATGCATCCAATAGGTGCGCGCCCCTGCTTTCATGAATCCTGGTTTCATGCATTTACTCCAGCTCGAGTAGGAAATTAAATTTGTTCACAATGCAAGGTACCACCGCTCTGCGCTTTCGATAATTTATGTTTTCACTAATTTGCGTTTGGCGCTGCTTTGCGGGAGTAGGTAGTAGGTACTAAATGTGATGTGAGTCTGTGGTATTGTTGATGGATTTTAGGCTTTGTCAATTAGTTACCATTGTATAGTTTACCTTATTTAGGCTCAGTTTTTTGTCAGTTTAATGGTTTCAAATTTCGATAAAACACGTTTATTCATCAATAATGTTAGTCTAACAAATGATTAAATAATTTACTCTCCAACCTATATACTGTTATTGACTGCCGTATAATTATATATATTATCATTGTTGTTTGTTTTTGTTTTTATTATTTTTATAATTAAGTAATGCTTTCTTTATAAACATGTTTTTTATCTGTGGAAGCTTGTTATTAGCAATTTAGTTATATATTATTGTTATTATAATCTTATTAGTCTGTAAGCTTTACTAAAATAAAAAAAAATGAAATAATATGTCTTTAACTAATATAATTGGCCTTTGGCCGTGTCATGTTAAAGTAAATAAATAAATAAATAAACTATTTGACCATTTTTGTGGCATTATGAAAAATCGCATTTTAATGGAACAATATTTTTTTTGCATATTTAACCATGCATTGCTTAAATTAACTACCCATAAAAAAACTGAGCCTTAATGATAGTTCGCAAGCTCTGAGTTGAAGTCAGCACCATCATTCTAAGATTTTACAATCCTTAAAGTATTACCTACTTGTCTTTGAAAGAAAGTAATTTGAAATGAGGTGTTACCTCATATTTGTATTCTAATCGTTTTAGTATCAATCAATTGACAATTTCCAGCGGGTTCTCACAGGAACCGTGCAGTATTCTGGATTTAAAAGTAGCCTATTTAACGATATTGTATCTGCTTACTTACCAGTGGCTCCTCGTATCGTTTAGTAGTTTTAGTACAGCCCGCAGTTAACTCCTTCAATAAAAACAATCATACAAATCATATAGAATAGTATATTTTTAGGATTTGTTAGTGGTTTTATGTTTGTAGTCTTAGTCAATTAAGAATTTTATACACTTTATATATTTTTATCTTTGCAAATAAAGGTGTACATAAGAAAAAATAATACACAAACTAACAACCAATTTTACCTCTTCCTAATATAAGTATAGTAGTATATATTTTTTTTTGTATTTTAATGATTTTTAATTCGTGTTGATTTTTTTTTATTATTGTAATTTAAATAAAAGATATTTTAAATTCTCGAATTGTACTAAATATCAAATTATGTAATTTTTATTAAGGAATAAACAAGGCTTTATTTTATTTTTAATATTAGTTCAGCCGATGCGTTTTGAAATTTGTTATAACTTTCAAAAGGGATACGTAAATGCAAAATCAAACAAGTCACAATTTAAGTCAACACTGACTTCAAAGCAACTGCAACTGTTGACTCAAGCCTAGTAAAGGCTGTTATCCCCACATCAGCTGAACAAAACCGTTACCACACCTCTCAACAAATGTAAATTCTCTCTGGTCTGCTTTGAGATCGCGTTGCTTTTGATGTAAAAATCATACGTCTCTCCCTGCAAGTGTCTGCCAATATTGACATGGCTCGTACGAACACCTAGACGCGGTACTACGGAGTACCGACCACAGGGAATCATTATTCAGTTGAGAATTTACTTTTCTTACATTTTTCGTAGGCGATTTTTATTTAAGGAAATGGAAAGTTAGACATTTTGAATAGGTATTAAGTTGGTAATTTACAGATGGCCGTGCTGGCCGGCCAAGCAAGAAGTAATGTAGCAAGGCCGGTTTCTGAATTGAATAATTGGAGTTAAGAACGTGCCCAATCTTACTTTAATGCCAAAGTTTGATAGGTTTTTAGGCAAAAGTTAAGTTTGACAAAAACTTAATTTCAATTTCCTAATTCGGAAATCGCGCGTAAAATTTCTTCTGGAGGACATTATTGTTGTTAATCAAACTTTAGTTATGTTATGTTTTTACACAGGCCAGCTTGTTTCAAAATGGTACGCAAATACTTTTGCAAAATGTTTTCCAAAAATCGTTTTGATGATCATGATTGTCGTAGCCGTCGTAACCACAGTCGTAGCGCTCGTAGCGCGTAGCTCTAATGTCTACGAGATTTTATTTGACTCATTAGCTCCAATAACTAGCAAAAGGAGGTCTCAGTAAAGTGCAGGTCACCGATCACTGCCGCTGAGCGGTTATCTGCGCGCCTCAAGATCCCAGAATAGTCCCCCGCACACACTCGTAAGGGGCAAGTTTATTATTTTTCCAGTTTTCATCACTTCACGCTCCGTCTGTCTTTTGATTCAATGGCTGTGTAATGCGCTGTTGCTGCATTTATTTTGCACTCTTACCTTAGTGTTGCCAGTTTATTTTGCATTCTCTTGGTGTTGCCAGTTATTCCCCAACGCTTTGAAGTCAAAGCTCTTTTGACTTTGCGAGGCGGCTTAGTCGGCGCTGACCGCAGTGCAGTATGAATGATACTTTTTACGCTGAATAGTCCCGTGTACATTTTTTTTAGTTGCACACTAGATTTTTTGCGGCGTTGTGTACTTTATGTTCTACACTTATTTTTGTTCCCCTGGAGCTGTGTAAAGGAAAGTTGGCGTGGTTGAGAAAATAGGAAAACCGTGTATGACCCGTGCACGTCATCTGTGTACCTGGTGGTATAAATGCTTGTGGTTAAAATGGTTGGTGGGTTATGACTGGCATTATTGTAGTTTTATGACAAAATAATGAACTGTAGTCCCGATATCTGATAGCGACACTGACGTCACATTTAATGGGAATAGATGAAAAATTATTCGCACTCGCACGTATTGACTGTATAGGTGCTGTGACGGGGGCGAGCGCGTGATCCCGCGAAATATGATACAGGGCTGGCTATCGATGCTGGGAAATAGTAAACAGATTAAAACTGCGTCAAATTTAATTAGAACCAATGTTTAAATAGTCAGATGACTTTGCATGTGGAATAAAAATAGTGGTTCGACACACTGACATAATGTCATTTTTATTTTTCAGATAAGAAGTTATCCGACCATTTAAAATTGGCCCTTAGTTTCATAAATTGTCTATAAGCTTCGGAATTACGTGAAGAATATTATTTTATAGTTGAATAGGGTATATAATTAGTAAAGATGTGCCAACTACGACTTTGGCCGTTTAGTCGGTTGTAAAGAGTCCGACTAGTCGGCAAAGCCGATCACGGTTTCGGGGGTATTCGGCAATATCCGTGATGCTTTGTTTACAGCTGATTCACGCGCAAGTCACAACCGTCACAGCTAGGCGGCCCATCGGAACATGTACCGTCTTATTAATAAACGTGGACTAAGGTAAGATTAACTTTATTCCAAGGATTAGGTTGGTACTAACAAATTTCCGTATTAATAAACACGGAATAAGGAGAGGTTATACTAATCTGACACTAGTCTCGGACTAAAAGTTAAACCATGGTGCTATCTAGTTTAAGGTCGGAATAAGAGTAGTGTAACTATGGCAACCACATTTTTTTTCCTTCGCCCTACTCGGGCAGGCTAAGGTCTTGGACCATACCGCCTCGTCTTCAATGCTTAATATCCTTCTTGAATTCTTTAGTATGCATTAGAATGCGGATGTAACAGATTCTAATGTTTTGTTGGAGTATTTGGCAGCAAATTGTATCGAGTCAGCCTTCAACTTTGCAGAGGTAGTCTTATATAATACTACAATAAAATTCTCCGCTCCACTATCCCGAGATTGCTTCTGTCAATGATTTCACATATTGTCCAGTTGCGTAGACAGTTGTGACACAAAACCTCACCAATTTTATATCATTATATCCACTAGGAATCAATTTGCAAATAATTTTAACAACCGCTGAACTACGCTCGAAAAAATCCCACCAAAAACTCTCGCAACCACAATTATTACATAGACTCTGAATTTTTATTTAGTTAATGTGAAACATTAAAAAAATAAGGTCATTGGCAGCTGTTTAGCTTTAGACAACGAAATTACAAATCACGGATATTTGCAATACATAGGCAAGATCTATTTGTGGATGTAGATGCACAAGATGATGGCAATGTACTAGTGACACACACAATAAACAATAATATTAGAGGTAATGCGTCACGGGCAGCATTTATTAATGAAAATTATATATAATACATATACATAATTTTATTATTATATGTGTTCATCATTATAAGTAATTTTTAAGTTTAAAGCTATTAAGATAATTTAAAATTCCCTCCTTCGCTTTTACTGTCAAATCTCTAAGGCAGATGTCATTTTTAGTTTTTTTTTTTCTACATAATGTCTTCAACTTGCTTATTTTCATTCACTAGTTCATTCTTTTTACTTTTAAATTCAACTGGGTTGCCAGAGTTCACGCGTAAGTCCAAGACTAAGAAATGAATAGTTAGTCCGAGGTTATTCCATGTTTATTAATAACATTGCTAGATCTATGTTAATCCTTAGTTACTCCGGGATTAGCTAGCCCAAGAGTAACTTCGGAGTAAGCTGGGAATACGCCATTTTTATTAATAAGACAGGTAGTGTTTCCTTCATTGTTTCTTAATTTTTGCTTTTGCACGGGTCAAAGCGGTGTTTCTGTCTAAAAAATAAAGACAATACTGTTACTATTCATTAAAGAGAAACAGCTGAATTAAAATTTAATAATGTCAATAAGAAATTATCGTGATTTTTTTTTGACCAATTGGACAGTGATTCCCGTAAAGTCAAGTGTGCCAAATGATAGTTTCTCGTGTGGGCAAGGAAAAACAGCAAATACTACAGAAGCCAGATAGTCGGTGCTCTTTACCTAATAGCTGCAGACTAGTCGCCGACTACGAAAGTGGGCGGACAGTTGGCTTTACCGACTAGTCGGTACATCTCTAGTAATTAGTAACTAGAATTATTTACCAACTTACCTTTTGGCACAATAAGTTTTAGGAAAAATACTGTTCTAAGAAATATCCTTGTCAGATAATTTCTTCTCGGTAGGTATACCTCTTGTATTTTCAGATTTTCTTCATGATTTCTTAGAAAGAAAGACAATGTTCCTCAATATGTATATGAATTCATTTTTCAAAAATGAGCCATAAATTAGAATAATTGAATTAGAATGAGCCATAGAAGCATCTTAATCCTACTTACTTTTATAAACGCAAAAGTTTGTTAGGATGAATCGATGGATGTTTGTAACCTACCCTTTCATGCAAAAATACTGAAAGGGATTAACACTTTACAGTAATATAGAGTATTTATCAAATCAAAATAACACATTATAATAATTTCAATCATAATTTAGTTTTATCATAATTAGTTACCTATCTAAATTCTGTTGTAAATAAATAAAATGATTAAATAACACATAGCTATCATTTATCACATATCTTGTGTAGAAAAACTAAACCTAGGTCTAGCTTCGCCCACGTAGGGCGAAGCTGCGGGCAGAAGCTAGTCCAATCATTCATAAATAAATCCGTGGATGTTCAACCCTAAGCAAGCGTACGTGTTCGGAAACGCGGAGAAGTCGGATGTCAACGCGTGACGCGCTTTGAATGTACCTCCGCGGTGGCTCGTAATAAATAGAACGTTTTTATCGGGCACACGCACTCTCTTCCCGCAAATATTGTGCCGCCGTAATCTGACGCTTTGTGGAGCTGCTCTGCTTAGCTTCAAGAAGCTCCAGTGATTCAATGATCGAAAGCTTAGGTAAATTAATAATAACATGTATGAGGATGAAAAAAACTTTTTACAAAAAAATACTACCGACTTCCAAATAAAAAAACTACAAAGTGAAAAATAACTTTATTATTGGAAGTCGGTGTCTTTCGTAGGTACCAATTTATTGCGTTACGTTATGTTTTTTCTGCTCATTTCATGATGCTCCAGTTATTAAATGAGCACAACCTTAAGTACAAGTAAATTATTATTAACATGTCTGAGGAGAAAAGAATTTGTCTTTTCAGGAGGTGAAGATTTTGACTAGATGAACTTATAGATCTACTCCCTCCACCGATTTCCTCTGCTTAGCATCATGAAGCTGCGATGATTCAATGAACAACATGTGTGGCGAATATTGTTTGCCTTTTTAGTTCGAATTGGGTGGGCATTTTGATTGCTTAGGTGTCTATAGATCCACTCTCACCAGTTTTGCTCTACTCCAGCAGCAAATTTATGTAAGCAAATGCTTACGTAAATTAATAAAAACATATGTGAGGTGAAAAGAGTTTGCCTTCTCAGGAGGAGAAGATTTTGACTGGATGAACTAAAGATCCACCCTCACCATCGTTTTGCTCGACTACTCTGCTTAAAGCAAAGTGATCCAATGAGCTAAAGCTTTGGTAAATTACTAATAACATGTGTGAGGAAAAAAGTGGTTGCCTTTTCAATCAACTTGGGGAGAAGATATTGACTGGATGAAATTTAGATCCGCTCCCACCATTTATTTGCTCTGCCAAGCTTCAAGATGCCCCAGTGATTCATTGAATTAAAACTTAAGTTTTCTAACAACTTCTGTGAGGAAAAATACTGTTGGTCTTTTTGATCGACCTGGGGAGAAGATTTTAATTGGATAAATGCTTGTCTGTAGCCAGTGAGCCACTCTCATAGGGAAACTGCTTAGATGCTAAGCTTGGCTATGCCAATTTCTTGCTGCGGTAACAAACAGATGCAAATAGGCTTAAGCTTTCTTAAAATTATTAACGTAGCTTGTTTTCTTGTGTAAATTCATTTTTCATGTATTTTACTGACGAAACTGGAAAACATCGAATAATACGAGTACCTCAAAAAATCTTCAAAAACCCATAATCTGATAAAGAATATTCATCAATTCCAGTTTAAAACGTCTGGCACGTTCGCCCTCTATCCAAATAATTCTAAATTCAATTGTAAGAGATTGGTTACAATGTTACAATAGGCCATCCGTCACTCGATCAACCCCTTGCCAATAAGTGTCATCCACGATTCTATCTGTCGGTAGCTACTTACTCGGTTTTCTATGGGGTTAAAAAAATAGAGCGTTGCATCTGTGACTCTAAAGATTGAACCAATTTGTTATTAATGCCTAGTATAAGAACGTCCTATCGTAATAGCCTAAGGCCCTAGGTCTTCATTTCATCTTTCTTTATGCCGAGCACTTATATGAACACTGATTAACAGTTTCATAGTTCAACTGTTTTATGGAGAATTCGAATTTAGAATCTGCTAACTTCAGAGAGATTTTTTTTTTGGCTTTTTATTTAAGGCTGTGTGTACTAACCGTTAAACATGTCATATTACGTGCTTCTTTCTTTATTCAATTTTCATTTATATTGCCTATACCTATACTAGTCATGTATAAATCTTTATTTCCCTGATCTGGAAAATTAAAGCAAACATAGTAATTAGTCCCTAGTCTTGGACTTCGGGAAATAGGTTAATGTGGTCCTCGCAGGCGATGTGCCAGGAACCTACTAATACCAGATTGCAATCTATAGAACTAATGCTGACCAACATGGTGATTTCAAGCAGCAACACACGAATCTCAAAAAATTCGCGAACTTTATAACCAAAACATGGTTCCGACAAAAAGTAGTTCTGTCTGTTTCTCCAAAACATATAAAAAAATATATTAAAAACTCATCCTCAAAATGATCTATTTTCGCCTCAATTTCCCCTGAAAATAACAGATTTTTCAATTTATTTTACTTTTTTTTTGTCGATATAAATATATCCGAACAACATATACAAAAGGAATGTTTTAATACTTGTGCGTCTGCGATAAGCACGTCTGGGATAGATTTAATTTGAATTTTTGCAACACTTTCGTTATTTGGTCAAAGGGAGGCTTAAATCTTTGATTGATCACGTGCAGTTGGCACCCAGACCGCCTTTTGTGTGTAGATTGAAAACAATATGAAACGGAACAGGAACCTAGATACTAGGTATATTGCAGTATTAGAGTTGAATTATCAAAAACTTTAGAGTTTTAATTACAAACAAAAAATTTAGAGATGACGATATTTTTCAAATCACCTGCTGTTCTGAATTTTCTAAATTTTATCTTTAAGCACATGTACCACTATTTACTTTGTTTGACTACACTAAGATTATATGCTTAGAGAAAACGATATAAATAACCGCAGAAAAATACATAAGTAAAGCAGTTGCATAAGATTTCAATATTTTCTTTCTGAGCACTGAAAACTCTATCTACTCAGTATTTACCATTTCACTAATTTCTGCAACGTTTTACCTTGGTCAGAGTTCATGAATATCTCACAGATTGTAATCTAACGTTATTCAGGTTTCAGGCAGAGCGTTTGGTGCATTTTAGTGAGTTTCGGCTCACAGCGGTACTTTGCATCATACCTACGTGAGTAATCTCATTAGTGGAACAATGGTAGCGCCTAATCTGATACAATGCTGCGGAACTTACACTATTTATTTTAATATATAGTATACTTGCAGTATAGTACGACTTGCATTTATAATTATATTTAAATGCAAGTAGTACTGGCTCATTCATAGCCCTGGAAAATATCTATAATTAGTGGCTAATCTGCGAAAAAAAATCCTAGTTGAGTAACTGTCATCGGAATTGTGTTAGTTATGGAAGAAGTAATGTTGCCCGAAAATTCAGTGGAATAAAAAAGGGGATGTCAAAGGACCCAAAAATCAGCTTTTTACTTATTGCCCGTAAATTTTTGATTTTACTGCTTTTTTGCTCGCGGCAAGTTTAATCCTTGTTCAATTGTGTACAAAAACTCCTACATAAGATTCTATTGAAATATATCCTATAGCAGAGCTTTTCACAAACAGTACTAAAGGAATTTAACAGTCTTCATTCTTCTCCGGAACTTCGTCGAGCTTCATTGCCTCGACGTTTTTTCTGGTGGCCGCCACTGTTGATTCTGGCTTTCAGGGAGCTGCAGATGTTTGGGAATAGTGCGGTAGGATTATAACAGTACTAAAGGAATGAAAGAGTTTCGCACATATGAAATGTGAGAAATAATACTAGATCTTAATAAATTTTTGAGAACTTTGATATCGATTTTTTTTTTCGAACGTTTTATCTATATGGACTTTTTACACAACATTGTTATTATCGTCATAATAAACATGATACCTATAACATTACTCAACTAATTACTTTTTTCGTAGATGAGCCTCTAATTACTTAAGATTTCAACTGTGACTTTTGACTGTCTCATTATCCTATTTTATCACATTTCATAATATTCGAATCTGTCTCATTTTTCCTTTAGTAATGTCAGTGAAATCTTATTTATATTTAAATTAAATCAAATTATACTATAGTATTTTTTTTAAATAAAATATTTAAAGTTAGTCAATGCAATATTAATATTATATATTCTCGTTATATTTCAGTACCGTATTTCTCTTTTCCGTATTTTAAGTATCTACACAAAATAGATAATATTGCTGTCAAAACTTGAAAACATACCAGAAAACGCCAATTTGAATGTTAAACGGCTCTCTTAAGCCTAAAAAAATTATGACAAATCACTAAACACAAAAACACACACACACAATTACTATACGCACAGATTTTGTACAAAAAATAAACACAAAAAGTATTAATTTGGATCAAATTACGAAAACTAATGAATATTAGTGACTCTTTTTTTGTGTATTATTGAACAAGCAAAAATTAAACTTGCACTGAGCACAAATTTCAGTAAAATGAAAACTTTACGAGTAATAAGCAAGCAACTAATTTTTGGGACCTTTGACAGCGTTTTTTTTTGCTTGATGGGATTTTTACACACTTTTCGGACAACATTACTAATTCCATAATTAACATAATTCCGATGAAAGTTCTTAACAAGAATCTGTTTTCAAATGCAGCAAATGGGCTCTGGGATGGCTGGCTATTTTCCTGGGCTATTCAGTCCTATTTATAAAAAAAAACTTTTTAACTATCATTGAATAATGATTACGCACTGACTTCAATTTTTTACAATTCAAAGTCAAATATATTTATTCAACTGGGCCAAAAGCGGCACTTTTGAACGTCAGAATTAAAAGTAACAAATCATAAAATAAAAATTGATTCTACCGTGCATTCGGAAAAGTAGCTTATTATGGAGAAGAATGCACAAGAAACTCCATACTTACTCTTTTAAAAAAAAAAGTGTTTTACAATATTTACATAAGTACATACATTAATAAATTCATATATGTGAGGACGATGCACCCAGAATAGCACTATACACTATACTACGTACAGGTATACAGTATTAAAAGCATTAACAGGTAAATTTATGAATGTGATAAATAGGAACATGGTTCTCACATACTTACAAATATTGCAAACATAGGTAAAATACCTAATTCAACACCAACGGAACAGTGTGTGAGTCAAATTCTAAAAAAAAAAAAAGCAATAACTATGAATAGGAATATAAATTAACAAATTTGATTTTGTCCACCCTAAAGATTGCCCTATGGAGCAGGACCAGCATGTTATAGAGAGTTTGAATTAAGAATTCTAATTATACTAGTAACACAATGGACGAGCCCAGTTGGAGATAAAGCTATAAGTTCCATATAACTTCATGGAAACGTCACCAAATATCTTCCATAGTAAACATCGTAAATCAACAACACAAACTCAATGTTTCCAAACGAAAAATATTTAAAATTCCCCAAGGAAATGGCTACTCGAAATGCGTAATTCGACATAGCGATCCCCGGTCACCGGCTAAAATGTAAAATGGCTCCCTTGCATTTTTTCCTAAGTGCCATAAAGTATGACATTTATTACGGTCAGATCTGCCTCAACCACTATTGATAGGCAAATGAGAGAGTTTTTTAAAAGAAAAACGATGTCTGCTTTTTATGTGTTCTTTGGATAAGGATGTTTTAAGAAGTTGCGACTTGCTTGTTCGTAATGGCCGATTTTCTGTGTTTTTGTCTCCACTCTGCTCTTGATGTTCGACCTTTGTGCCAAAAGTTTGGCTTTCGACGAGAGTAATGTTGGAACTTGACCCTGGCGCTACTTATTAAACAACTTGTGCACCATAGAAAGTCATCGCTTTACGAAAATGCAATTAGCATGATATCATATTAGTGCTACCAATATTACTTAGGTGGATACGTACGTAGGCACCTTTCATCACGATACTTTATTCCATACTAAAGCTCTAAAAGAATCTCAAAATTGAGCTATCATTGTCGATAAGGGCAATAACTCAAAGAATAGGTCAAGCACAATAGTGAGTGCCACCGATAATCGTATATTAAGGCCCTTATCCCTATGAGCACCTTTGCCACAATAGAAAGGAATATAATGTCGAAAAGTGGCCACATAAAAATGACATACGGTTGCCGCGTAGGTTTGGATGGCGAAAAAATAGCGGGAATAAACGTCCAGCGATATGGTGATGATAAAAATATGGCTCTAATATTTTAAAGGAGTGATATGATAGAAAAAAGAACAAGATTTTTAGTAAAAAAGAGATATTTGGCCGTTTCTGTTTCGTTGTTGATTTCTGGAAGTGATAAGGAAAGTCCAGAACAACAGACCCTCTATTTCGCCACGATGCCGATGGAAATCGTTTTTCCCAACAGGCGGCAAATGCGAAATCGTAATAAAACTCTCCATATGATATGTAAAGTAGCCATAATATTGAAAACTTCCAAAGTCCATCAATAAATGTGGCGCTGCGTGGGGAACGTTACGCAGTCTTATGGTGATTAGTGCTGGGCAAACATTAATAACGCTATCGATGAAATTAAATATAAATCGAAAATGTCGCTTGTTCTCTGTTGTTCTTTTCTTCAGAATAATGTTCCCATGTTAGTTAATAGATGTAAACAATAGTTAGGCTTATAGACATGGTATACGTAGGTACCATTTCTATAAACCTAACTACTGTTTAGTGTTAGGTTCCTGCTTATTAGATTCTTATTCAGACAGAAAGTACCTAAAACAATATATACCTACAAGCTTTTAGGAAGACCCACAGAAGTTTGACTTACCGTTAGCTATTAGCGTACTAGATACATGCGGGCGCTCGTTGCTAATTTTCTCGCTTGCGGCACTATGCAGCATCTTGATTTTTAGCGTTATCTTCTTAGGAGCCCAGCCAAGGGATGGCCATAACATACCACAAAAAATAGACAATAAATAGACCAATTTTATCAACAAACAAAAGTTATCGATGAAAAATTATCGCAACACTACCCCAAGACGCGAGGCGTCAAAACGCACGACCGCAACTATCAAAGAGAAATCTTTTCCGTGTATCAATAACGTCGATCGAGCCGTCGACTAGACACATTGCGCTCTTTATGTCGCTGCGATGTCACGTTATAGTGCCATGCCGTATACCTACGTGATACGTGATGTTATGGTTAAGATATTGCCAGATTATGAATGGATCTTTTGCCCTTGAAGCGATAAAAACGAAAGAGCTTTTTAGAAATAACTCACAAACATTTCCGAATCCATTGTTTGTGAATTGTTGTTGAAGATGGTCGTTGGGGGCGAAAAGTTCTGGAGTGGCGACCACGTACCAGAAGACGCATCGTTGGAAGGCCTCCCTCTTGGTGGAGCGACGATCTAGTCAAGGTTGAAGAGTCCGGTGAATGCGAAACGCACAGGGAGGTGACCATGTGCTTGTAGAGCAAGGTTAGTTTGGAGTATGCGTAAGTGACAGGTGTATATGACTTGTACACATCTGTCACTTTTTAACAGTCGAACTATGATAGTTTAGACACGTCGGGGTATGGGGGCAGGGCCGATCAGTGTATCGACGCTTGGGGTAGGCCTATGTCCAGCAGTGGACGTCAGTTTTGGTGAAATGATGATGATGAAAAAAATGGTAAAATTTTGAAATTACCAGTAAATTCTTAATTACGCTTTATTCGAGATTTGTACTTAATTTTGTATCTAAATGAGCTCTAAAACTATGAGCTTAAGCACTATTTGATCAATGGATCAATTAACCCAACTCAAATTGGTTAAGTAACTTACTAAGAAACAAGAACCTTATGTTAAAACCAATCCATCCAGTAATGATGGGTTAATGGTACTGCTGGATCACTTCCAGCTTTATCGGTGTGGGCCTTGATATAGTACCCATAAATAACCTGACATACCCACAAATACAATTGTACATTATATTTACTTAGGTACTTTAGATTTGCTTTTCCTCTCGAAGCCCTGGCAAATCAAATTTAAAGACATAAGCACCAGACGCAAAAGCGTCAGTTGCACAAGACACAGAGAGAAGAAGAAAAGTTAAAACGTAACAGAATTTCCAATACGCCCTTGTATTAGCACTGCCAAGTTATCAACAGTACAGTGTATCACACAACAAACACCCACGTATCAAAATTATTCATAAAATCTCAACAATGGCGCACCGTCTCCGTGTGGTTAGGGCGTGAAATTATTTTCTTGGCGTATGCAGATTACGGGAGGGTGACTGGTGGGGTCCCGGATTAGTTCCGGTTTACTTTTTATAGGATTCCGATGATAAATGTTACTATTGGATAGGCTAACGGGTGGTGCGTGTAACGTATCCAAATAAGCTTTCCAAATAGCTTTTAATGTATTCATGCAATCGATGATGTTGAAATAAAGTGGCAAATAAAGAGTGCGATCAGTTTAAAAAGCATTTGGAAGCCTTTAGTTTTGCTACAGACTCTACAATGTACACGTACTACATCTATATTTTATATATCTGTCATGGACCAAGAGATTAATCAGGGCACTATGTATTATGGGCCATGTTGGTCAAGTCAAATCGGGCAATGTATTATGATTACTATGAATACTGATTTAAACTTCTATTTATCACATTGTCTGGTTATTATGAATATTGCTACGTAACGGTCGGGCCATTTGATAATTATGGTAAATGAATTAGTCCAAGAGACCCTGCAGGCAGAAATAGGAAACCCGCGCAAAGGGATTTCGTCGACTTTGTTGCTTAAATAGTAATCGTACTTACCTATTCTATATTATAGTTTTATTACCCGGCCCAAAAAGTGATGGGCGTTATTCAGAAAACCCGGTCAATTTAATTATTGCCCAGTATGCATGAGTATGTATGATAAAAACTATTGTTTTTATCATATTGCCTACTCATGATGGGCATTTTTCAAATTGTCCGAGCATTATGAATAATGCAGTATTAATCACCCGGTCCATAATATATCTTTATTACATCCATAATGTTTGTAGGTACACTTACAGGTAAACATGTAAGCACATGTTTTGTATACCTACTTTTGATATGTGTGTTCACCTAGTCTTAATTTCCTCCTAAACTACATCAATTTATCAAGATACAATTGTTGAAAACGTACGGCACCAGCATATGTCGCCAGTGCCACCCTTCTATCACATCACACGCTAACGGTTTTGGAGTCAGACAAAAAAAGAGGAAAGTTGCCGAGCAGACGGGCGGATGGACGATTGCCGATCCCGAAATATGATTTATAGATCGGGCGTCATCGGCAATGCGCTTTCTATACGTCACGGGACATGTCACCGCCTCCATACCGCGCTTCAGGGGAAAAGAAAATTGCGTATATTTTGATGCTACAAAATATATACCTATGATATCACGTCAGTATATTATACTTCCAAAAGGGTAAGGCATAGCTGAAAATTGCATCCACATTTTGCCAGTTTCTTTGTGTAGGTACCAAATAATGGCCCATTGCCGTAAACGAGGTGCCAAGGTCAATTGATAAATGATAAATGATTTTATTTCTGTAAGTAGGTTTGTACAAACACTTTTACATATCGATCATATTTTTAAAACTAGATGAAGTCGGCGTTTCCTATCTGACTTGAGCATCTTAGTATGGAAACCATATCCATGTCGTACACAAACGAAAATTAGTAGAATGTTTATCTATGATATGGTTCTGATATACGATGGCATAATCGCATTAATGTGAGTCACGGGAATGTCAAAACTATATAAAATTACCTTATGTATACAGAGTGAGTTTTTTAAGTGGGCCAAATTCGAAACTACGAGGAAAAGCTACAAACACTGAAAGGAGTCTTTGGGCCGTTATGGTGAAAATGAAAACTAAAACTGCATTATGGGCTTTTTTTAAACTCAATATTAATATAGCCAGGAGTCGAACCTGTTAATTTTGGAAAAATAAACGCGCTGATTATTACACTATCCGATAGTGTCGCTAATAACGATCAAATTCTGGAAAGTAATGACACACGGAAAATTTAAGGAAATACCTCATTTTTTGTAAAAAATGAGGTATTACCCTAAGTTTCCCGAGAGGACTTTATTTTTCAAGCGTTTTGGTAGATTTTTCTCCATCGATTTTAAATCAAATAAATATATGCAATGAAAAGTCTCTTTAGTTTTAAAACTATTTTGGTTAATGTCCGCCAGTCTTCGCAAAGTGGGTCAGATTATGCCCAATGACCTTAAGACTCCAGCAGCCTAATTGCGTAACTGAATTCGGTAAGGCAAAGTGTATTTACCCCATCAATCGACCAATCTCATAGACGGAAATACACATCTCATCTCGAATGTGATTGGTCGATTGATGGGGTCAAAACCATTTGCCTTGCCGAATTCACTTAGGTACGCAATTAGGCTATGAGAAACGCCTCGGTATTCAGAAAACTGAATAATGCTAGGTATGACCTTTGAATCAAATCAGGACAGCAGGACTTCACACTCAGTAGGTGAGACCACTAAATCAACAAGACAGGTGGAGTCAAAGAGTCAAGGGGGTACGAGAGCATCTAAGAATGAACCAAAGTTAGATACCTACTTATTTGTGATTATTATTATTTAACCATTAATGTACACACACACCACAAATAATGCTGTTTCATTAAATTCGTGTTTCAGTCTGGGGTAAATTAGTCATAACTTGCAGATTAGCATCTTGCTGAGGAGGAATCACGAATCCTACAAAGTTCTGGTCCTCTATCAAAAAATATTATCATTCACCATCAATCCTATCTAACTTTCCTTCTACAAAAAGAGTCTCCACGTCAAATATTTCTCGGCACGGACCGAACATTTGTATCAAATCGAACAATAATCGCTCATATTGTCAGTTACAATACAATTTGTTTGGAAACTTGACGCGTGAGAGAAATAATAACAAATGATTCGCGCCCTAACACCGCCTGGCGTTGAAAGATCACGCCTATTGCTCTCCTGCTGATGAAAAAAGTATACAATGTTACTCAGTAAGATACATTAAGTTTGAGAGTCGTTATGTAATATGTATTAGGTCTTATACCGTGGTTCTATTGCAAAATATCTTTCATATTTTCACAAAACTGATATGTAACTCACTTTATTCTTGCCGATAACCAGTCCTTCCAATTGTGATCAAGCCCAAGTGAAAATCGGCTTTTATTTTACTGTCATTATCATTCTTCTCTTGTCCTGTTTTTGGACTTGGGTATGTACCCAATTTTCGTTACTGTGACCCATAATGCAACCCTCTCTTCGAACCTAACTATTCTTCAGGAAATAATTATTCCCCGAAGGATACAAGTAGATAAGAGTTTGTTGGGTGACTGGGTAGATATAGTAGGTAGTCTTTACTACTGATAAAACTATTAGCAGGTAACGCTGGAAATACCTAGGTAAGTACCTAAGTAGATTGGCACAGATTAGGTAGGTTCTCAGTAGGTACAGAATATGCATGTGAGTTTGTCTCATCGTCACCATTTCAGCCGAAAGTTATTAGGCCTCCTCAATATCTGCCTAACAAAGTACTTAAATCTAATAAATTGTTAACCTCTTTACTTGCCTTCTTACAAGATTTGAACATTGATTATAGACCTATTATAACTATGCATTATTCAAAAATGTGGGAAACCGAAAATTTTGGGAAGGTAACACCACAAAGTACGTAAGCGACGGCGCGCCGCAAAACAGAGAGGCCACTACGAACAAAACGTCATTTTGCACTTACACATTATCAATGCGATTTTACAGGGATTCTTGGCCAATATTGGATCGAGCTCAGCCGCGGCTGTCACGAGTGCTTTGTGCGGGCATTTGTCAAGTTATTCATAAAGTAGGTACTGTTACGAGGTTTCATTGGCTGGGTTACTTTTATTATTTGTTACAGACCTAATATTCTTCAAATTCATTTTTCAAATTCGTTCTTTCATTGATTTTGAAGTTATAAAGGTCATTAAATGTTTCAAGATTATCTATTATCGTATTATATATTACAAGTTATCACATACTGAGAAAACGGCAGCTCACAGTGATAAAACTGTATCAAATTTTACCAGGAATGAATCAGAATATAAACAAAATAACCCATCAAAAACAACAAAAAAAAACTATCAAAATCATTTTCATAGTACAGACGGCGTTGCCTTCTCGGGCCTTCCCCAAATTATCGGTTTCCCACATTATTTGAATAATGCATAGTTATAATTTATAATAGCCAAAGACTAGCAAGATAACCATTAATGGATGCACAATGTATATATGAGTCGCCTCTTCTTTCGTAAAGACAAAAATGTGTCAATAATTGAACTTACGCAATATTAAATTATTCCTTGGACCATCTTCATGGGACACTTGGATAGCCTTTTTTGGAAGAATTAATTGGCAACTCAAACCTGTAATCGCTGTAATGAGGCTTGATTTTTTATTATTTCTGAATGATTCTAAAATAGTAATAATCATTTTGCTGGAATATTATTATTTCTTTTTCAATAAAAAATCCTAAGCTCTTAAAATATTAACTAGATGTATAATTCATCTCAAAATACGTTATATTATAATAGTGTTGAGTTGTAGTGCATTTTAACATTAAGGCAGGGCCCCTGACGAATTTGTCACGGAACTCGGATGGTATTGTTACAAGATAGGGCAACGCCATCTAGTGACGAGAGGAAGAACTAGTGATTACTAGTAGCGCCATCTAGTATCGAATAGAGGAACTAATCTTTTCGATAGCTCTTGTCGAATGGAATTTTCCAGAATGTTTGCCTTTTTTCCAGAATGTCATTGAATGTCCATTCTGGCAGTTTTTAGTCACTTCGGGAACAAAGAGTTTGAAAGTTGATTGTTCTGGAAGATTCTCGAATTATATAGAACAGTATGGAACGTTTTAGAAACATCCTCCGTGCTATACAGAGAGCGGTCGGGTTCGTCGTGAGTCAATTTTCGATTTGGAAGCGACACAGACCGATCGGAAAGGAAAATAGTGCGAAGTAATAGAATTGTTTATAAAGTATTTTTGTTATAAAGTGTGATTCAATGAAGTCTGCTGTTTAAATAATTTATCCCTGAACCCCAGCTCGTAACAAATTGGTGTAAGAACTGTGGCATAAAATTATGCCGGTTCAAACGAAGGAAGAAAGCAGGATGCGCACCAGGAGCCAGCGCCAGCAAGATGTAGATTAGAGGCGCTTTGGAGACGCTCCCTCACCGTCATCAAGCGGACATCGAGACTCCACGGCTGCAGCGAAACCAGATCAATCGTCAGCGTCTCCTGACCTAGCCGCCCTTATGGCATTCATGCAAGAGCAGGCTCCCCGTCAGGAGCACCTACCTCGCCGTCAGGAAGAACAAGCTCGCTGCTTGGAGGAGCAGATGCAGCGTGACAAGGTAGAGCAGGCTCACCGTCAGGAAAAGCAGGCGC
Source organism: Orthosia gracilis (assembly GCA_947562075.1). NCBI lineage: Eukaryota > Metazoa > Arthropoda > Insecta > Lepidoptera > Noctuidae > Orthosia > Orthosia gracilis. The sequence continues at coordinate 37,078,939 of OX387266.1, forward strand.
GCCGCTTGGAGGAGCAGCTGCAGCGCGACAAGGAGGAGCAGATTTGCCGTCGAGATGATAGAAGTAAACGACCAGGTCCAGCAACAGGAGATCCGCATCGCCAACTTGGAGAAGATTGTTCTTGGGCTCAAATCTAGAGGAGGGGCAGCTGCGGTAGTTGCGCCCTCCCCGGGAGGTTTTAAGTGTCACTATTCGTCGGGTCTTCGTCATGGACTGCCTATAAGATACAGTTCGAGGCCGTCATGAAATCGAATAGATGGCCCAAAGAACAGGCCTTAACTGTGTTTGAGGCACTTGGACAGGACGTTACTTTCGAGAAGCTTCTGGAAGCATTGAAGGCTAGATATGGTGACACACACCTGGAACATGGTGTTTCGCGTCCAGCTGAAGGACCGATCGATCAACGTGTTGGTAAAACCTTACAGCAGTGGGCTCTGGAGGTGGAAAACCTGGTCCGGAAGGCTTACAAGTCTTAACCTATGCTTATCGACGGCAATGTCGTACAGGCTTTTACGGATGGGATCCGCGACCTGGTTAGGGCTGCCATAAGGCTAGGCTACTTTAAGAATCTTAAGAACGCCCTAGCCTACGCTTTGGAGGTGGAAGCTGTACGATAGGACGATCGAACTAACCGCATAAGAGAAGTTAGAAGAAGCCTAGCAACATCAAATGCTGTGTGTGTAGGCTCTGGGTGTTGTGTATGTGAGTTTATATGTTTGTAAAACGCACCCACGATACAGGAGAAATTCCTAGTGTGGGGCAAAGTTAAAAAAAAAAAAAAGGGAACCTTTAGCAGAAGGGCAGCTACGAGTTTGTCTTTTAACAGCTGCACAATTTGTGCATTTGCGGCACCATTCCTAAACGTCCTCTTGACAATGGATCCAGTAAAATCGTTCTTTGATATCGATTAGAGTCCTCTTAACTCCCATATGACCTCTTGAACTTCCATTGTGATACAGCTGTAGGACTTTCGGAACCTTAACCAGTCCGTTATCTTGCTGAGCACTGTGCAAGATTTCCTTCCACTCTTCACTAAGATCCGTCTTCAAACTCTCACTAGCGTTAACTGCTTAGATTCTTGTCTGGCACAGTGCTTACATTGGTCGAGACACGGTCTACGCGAGAGAGCATCTGCATTACCGTGTGGTGTTCTGTTCCCTTCACAAATACAAATAATAATTGCAAAAAGGTTGCGGATAATCTCCACTCTTCGCAAAACAAACAAAACAGGTTTTGCCGCCAATTCTTAATTTCTTGTAAAGATTACAGAAATATTGCAGAGGATTAAATATTGCACAGCGAGGATTCACTAAGATATTGATTTTTTATTCCACAGTTCCACTAGACTTGAAAACAAAAATGCCAATCCATGATCTAGCGGTGTTTGAAGATATTATCTTGAGGTATTTGCGAAAAAATCTGTTCATGTTGTTCGAATTTCAGATTTCTACCAATTATATCATTTGGAAGGCAGAAGCAGCAACACTGTTGGACTGTCACAGTGACAGTCAGTGACATAACTGACAACAGCAATTATGAAATCAATAGAATGTCAATGAAAGCAGAAAACTATCAAGTGTCAACATAGGTAGTTCTGTAGTTCACGGGAGCAGCCTTGTGTTATTTTTCACAGTAATCTTCGACACCAGCGCGGTTCCAGTGTGATCCGTTGCTTTCTAACATCAACTAGTGTTGGAACATATTTCCCAACATGAGATGGACGGTGCATATCGAGGGTGGCCCAATGCGAGTCAATCATGCAGCGGTATGCATCGGCGATAAGGTGTATTCCTTTGGGGGATATTGCTCCACCGAGGAATATAAAGATTGGGAGCCAATACCAGTCCATGTCTTGGACACCAATTCCCTCAGATGGGCTCCAGTCCATTATAAGAGGACTGATGTAGCGCCTTTCCAAAGATATGGCCATACCACTGTCGCATATGGGGACAAGGTAAGTTAAAAATAATAATAAACTTCTGATAATAATCATTTTGATGGAATGATAATAAAACCAGCTTGTTAATGTCACACTACAGTGCAAAAGCCCCTTCTTATACATAATTATGTTGAATATTCATTAAATGTATTGGTTTTTTTTTTAATTTATTATTAGTTATTGCCCGAGACATCCTCCACATTGAACTAGATAATGTAAAAAATGTGAAGTGCTTATTTTTTTATGCGAAACCCAATTTTTTCCAAAATAAGTCATATTTACTCCTGATAACATCAGCTTTCTGCTCGTGAAAGCCCCAACAAAATCAGTCCAGCCTTTTTCAGAGATTATCCAGAACAAAGAGAAAAAAAAGAAGTTTTTTTTTATATATATTAAGTATATTTACTTTCTTATGCATTTAGTAAAAAGCTGCTATTTCGACATTACAAACACTGACTTCAATTTTATTTATTTGTATAGACGTAAATAGATTCAATAATAAAGTGCCAAGATGATTGACAATACTCATAGAACAAGCCCTTATTAGATAGATATACAAAAACTTAAAACAAAATTTTCTATTTATTCCTATTTCCTATTGATATTATAATAATGTCAGTCTGCATGTTTATAATTCAGTCATGCCTGAACACATTTTGATGCAAAGCTGGCACAAAAGTAGACTATGACCAAGATTAGGACATATGCTACTTTTTATCCCAAACAAGTAGGTACTAAGTTATAGTCCTACTGGTACCTACTTTTTAGTCTAAAACCCATCAGGTAGAATGTAAAACTGAAATCATTGTATACTTCTGTGTTTTTAATTGAAACTAAACTATTTATAATTAGAGGTAGAAGAACCTATTGTCTAGGAAATGCGTTGTTTTGTAGGAAAAACCTTAGTGATTACAACAATAAGAATATAAATGAATGTTTGTATTCACATGATTTTCATTAATCCTTGTCTATTTGCATAAACATTTATTGTGAATAAATTACCACATGCTTCCTGATTTACTTCTATTGTATAACTTTTCTGATGACCATGGCTCCGTCCGCATGGAATTAATGCTTATCCCAATATCCTTATACATTATAGCCTATGTGATATTCAGATGTATACCAACAGACTTTGATGAACCTTTAATATAGCTTATATTAAAGGTTCAGCAAAGTCTGTTGAGTTTTTTTGCATGAAAGAGTAACATACATCCTTACTTACAAACTTTCACATTTACTCATATAATATCTGTTGTATATCGTATGATCCTGAGGAAACACAAATCCCTCCCGTATGATCCCATAAAGACAAGTATGAGTAGCAAAAGCCGCTACTTAGTCCCTCCAACTGTCTTATTAATATCTGTTTTTGCTAAGATGCAGTATGCAAGACAATCTGCCCACTAATACACCTATTGAATAAAGAACTTCACATATAACCTCTGGAACTCTCTGACTGATTGGCTTAAGATTGAAACCTATGACAACATAGAGGCCATGGTAACAGCTCTTCCATAATCTGTCCAGTAATTGTTAGTTACTGGTCCGCAGTAACAAAATCGTTAGTGGAGGCAGTTGTTCCTGGCTCCCTCTGATCCCCAAGACATTTTCGCAGGGCTAACCTACACCTAGACCTAACTGAAACCTTAACTTATATCTTATATCTCAGGTTAACAAATGTAACTCATACATGCTCATACACAATGACTGTATAGTCACGCTAGCAGTAGTAGTAGTAGGGACTCCCGTTTCCGCACTTAGACTCCCATTCAGTCCGTTGTGCGTGGGGGTACTGGATAACATAGCCAGCCTAGCTCCGTCCAAAAGCACAGAAGCTTCCTGGGGGCTTCACAGGCTTCACTGAGCAACCTCACTACTCCGAGCATTTCTTCAAGTTGAGATGCCACGGCCTTGCACTCCAGGATTACGTGGGCGGCTGATTCTTCGGCCTTAAGACAGCCCCTGCAAACTGGGCTGTCTGTGGCGGCTATGTTGAAAACATGTTGTTAAGGAGGGTGTGGCCCGTTATTGTCCCTATGATTATTTTTAGGTATTTGTAACTTTTCGGCCCCAAAGGCCATCCGTTCTGCGAGCAATGTGCCCAGTACCACTTAAGTTTGGCAATTCTTCGGGCTATGTCGGTAACCCTGGTTCTCTTGCGGATCTCTACATCTCTAATTCGATCACGCAAGGAAACGCCGAGCATAGCCCTCTCCATTTGCCATATGTCATCACTGGCAACACACACTGGTCATAGACTTTCATCTTGAGACACTGTGGTAAGTTGGACGAGAAGATACTTCGCATCTTCCCGAACGCTGCCCAGCCGAGTCGGATTCGACGGTTAACCTCTTTCTCGTAGTTGGCCCTACCCATCTGGATCGTTTGTCCCAGGTAGACATAGTCGCCCACAACTTCGAGTATAGAGTCTGCGACCTTGATAGGAGTGGGTCAACATCACCTTGGTTTTGTCCATGTTCATCCTAAAACCCACTCTTTCGGAAGCTCTACTGAGGTCTTCGAGCATTGTACTGAGGTCCTCCATGGTCTCAGCCATGACCACTATATTATATATATTGTCGGCAAACCGAAGGTGAATGATGTATTCCCCATTCCCCACACCTCGAAGAAGTGTGAGACAGGGAAATCTCACACTTCTCCTGAAGTCGAACTGACATGGTGGGGTTTTTATACAAACACTTCAACACTTCGATGTACCGGTAGTCAATGTGACACCGTTGGAGAGACTGCAGTACAGCCCAAGTCTCGATCGAATCGAACGCTTTCTCGTAGTCCACAAACGCTAAACAGAAAGGCAGGGTGTACTCTTCGGTCTTCTGTATAACCTGCCGCAGCGTATGTATGTGGTCTACGGTACTGAAGCCTTTACGGAATCCAGCTTGTTCAGGAGGCTGGAAATCGTCAAACCTGCGCGCGAGACAATTCGTTATGACTCTTGAAAACAGCTTGTAGACATGGCTAAGAAGTGAGATGGGCCTATAGTTCTTCAGTAGGGCATTGTCACCCTTCTTGAAGAAGAGCACCACCTCACCCCCGCACCATGCCTGTGGCGTTTTCCCTTCGAGTATGACAGAATCAAACAGCTCCTGAAGGGCCTTAAGTATTGGTTTTCCTTCAGGAGTTCGGCTGTAATTCCGTCATAACCCGGTGCCTTGTTGTTCTTAAGCTGTTTAAGAGCCATCCTAATCTCGTACAGGCTGACGTCCGAAATGCCTTCGGTATAGTGTCGGATCAAAATCAAAATAGTTCATTTCAAATAAACCTTAAAGGTACTTTTGAATTGTCAAACAAAAAAGAGATGACTCTAGTTGCAAATTCGCAAGCGTCAGTAAGTCTCAATGGAGAAGAATTTGCAAGAAACTCCACGGACATTCTTTTCCATCAGTTTTAAATCAAATCAAATCTCTCATGGACCTCCCGGAAAGAATTCCAGTCAGTGCGCTTGCTATAGTGTTTTGTGTTAAGTACCATTTTCAAAACAGTAGCGTCAAGTGTCAGATTTATCGTAACGTGATCGGTGTTAGAGTCCAAGCAAGTTTCTATATGATGAGGAAGTCTGGGCAGGCCCTTAAAAATGACTAAGTTTAAGACGTCGGGAAGGCGGTTTGAGTCAGTCGGCCAATTCAGCTTGTTTTTGACTGTCAACTTCCTGAGCTCTCTTCCTCTCGTGCTCGTAAAACTAAGGGGCCCAGAGGCCTTAGTGCGAGTTTTTACTCACGCTCAATCGCATTAACGTAAACGTCAATTTGTATTGAAATTGGATAAGCGCCGTCTCGGAACGGTAAGGAAAAACCTCTTTTTTGTATACATTTTGACAAAAGAGATCTTTTACGTTATCACGAGTGAGTACGTGAAAAAACTCGGAATAAGCACACAGTGCACATGGTTGGCATTCCAGTCACCTCCGACTATAAAGCGTAGTCCCAGTGTGTTAAACAGCTCATCATAATGCTGTTCATTTATAGTATCAGATGATACGCTTACCATCAGGTGAGATAGTGGTCAAGCGCGAGCCTATAACAAATAAAAACAAAGGTATACTTTGGTCTACAGCGACCGTTGCTGCTTGTATATGAGGGTTTTTGAATTATGGTTGTTCGTGATGTTTAATATTTGAATTGACTGACTTTTATGATGACGGCTGCTCCCGCATGTGCATAACAACTAATCTTTAGAAAGAGCATACTATAGGAACATTAGTTATTGTTTTACAGGTTTATATGTGGGGAGGAAGAAATAATGCTGTGGCCTGTGACACTCTCTCATGTTTTGACACCAAGACTTTGGAATGGAGCACCCCAACTGTAACAGGCATGGTGCCCTATGCCAAAGATGGCCATTCATCTTGTTTGATTGGTAACAAGATGTACGTTTTTGGAGGATTTGAATATCTCACCGATCAGTATTCACAAGAAGTGCACTGCTTGAATCTTGATACACTGCACTGGACCTTTATTGACGCACGAGGCACTGGACCATCTCATCGCGATTTCCACACTGCCGTTGCTGTAGACCACAAAATGTATATCTTCGGTGGACGAGGAGATTTGAACAGCCCTTTTAATTCCCAAGAGGAGATATACTGCCCCCAAGTATTTTATTTAGATACTATTGAAGATAAATGGGTGGCTATGAATCCTGTTGGAGCTTGGCCTGAAGGAAGGCGCAGCCACTCTTCTTGTAAGTCTTTATCTATCAATTTCAGAATGAAGTAATTAAAAAACTACACGTAAGTGTTTTAAAACCGTGAATATGATTTCAGGGATCCACCAAGACTACATGTATATATTTGGAGGATTTAATGGTAACTCAAAGACTCACTTCAATGATCTCTACAGATATTCTATTAAAGGTAATTACTGGCAATCAGTCAACGTGGGCGGCTTAGTGCCGTGTAAGCGTCGGCGTCAAGCTTGTGTAATTCATAAGGATGTAGTGTATCTATTTGGAGGCACAAGGTTAGTTTTTTTTTTTGTTTATTCTACTTCTGGTTCGTATATCTATTATAGTTTAAGGTCAAATAAACGAAAACGAATATTTATTTCTGCAGCCCCAGTGCGACTCGAATACCGGAGAATGTGGACAACAACCCAGAGAGATTGATTGATAACAGTGACCTACACCTGCTTGATTATCGACCATCTCTTAAGACTTTATCTATTCTGGCTGTTTTGGAAAACAACATTGACCAAACAATACTTCCTCGTGATATTATGTAAGTATACATTATTAAAATCTTATCTAAAGATATAAAGTCTCGACAAATTGGGAGCCAGAGGATGGACGGCGTCGCCGATGCGGCTCAAAAAGAGGTGGCGAAACGACCACCGCAGGGGTTAGTCCGAGGTGGCTCAGGAAAAGAATACTTGGAAGTATTTGGGGGAGACCCATGCCCAGGAGTGGGACAGTATAGGCTAATAATATATATAAAAAAAAAACAGTATAAAGAGGTAAGATTGCATATTTATAATGGATAATCTCTGGAAGTACTGATTCAGTTTCGAAAATGCTTTCACTGCTATTATAATCAGTAAAGTATAAAGCGGTGCAAGCGGCGGCGGTGTGTAAGTGTAGCTTTCTATAAAGCTACACTATCTCTAAGCGTCTAGGCTACTTTTGCTCGAAAAATAGCCTATCTGTATGCGGGACAGACCATGGGAAAACCGCGGATAAAAAGCTAGTTTAATATAATATATCATTAACAATTATGCGGGTCTATTCTACCACTGGTGACACCACACACATACCTAAATTAAAATCACGCCGTTCTCCTACGAACATCATTGTACGATCCTTACATACTATGTCAATGCTAGCTAGCTCTATGTAAACCAGCCATTATAAGAAGTAATATAAGAAAGTGCACTTACTCGACTTTATTGTTCTAGTTTACTATAGCAGAGGTGAAATTTGTGAATATATTACAAGCCTCTATTTAACTTGCAATGTATGTAAGTGTGTTCGGGTCAAATCTTGCAACTGAATTTTAAAGCAGTTAACCTCCACCGATTAAGATGAAATTTTACATACACGTTTAGTTTGGATGACAAAGCATTGTTAGCGGAGTGACGTCATTCCAAATCCAATATGGCGGACTTGCTATTTTTTGTGCACTGCCATGATATTTTTGATGAGAAGAATACGAAAAAAGCTTGTTAAAAAAAAAGTTTTTAATGAATCATTTTATTTGTGTATTGTCTCCACCGACAATAATTGGGATTTGTTTTTCCATTTGTAACCAGTTGTGAAAAATTGGGGGGTGACAACTGGAAATAGTCTGTCAACTGTCACCAGGCGCTGATACAAGGGGGCGGGGGAGTGGGCAACAGCGGCAGTTGCCGTTCAACTCTCTTAATTCTGGTCAAGATCTAAGCCAAATCTATGAGGTTCATAAATTATAGAGATCGTTTCGCTCGGTCCTGTTAACATTTTTATTGCTTCAATTTCATCAAATAAGCTACCGGATAAAATAATGCGTAACTTGAAGTATTACTTAGTTTTTGTTTCATCGCAATCGGTTCACTCAATCAAAAGTTAGATGAGTTTTAATTGTTCAAGAAATAAAATATCACAACACACGCAATTCAGATACTCGGACAGTTGAACTCCATATTCGATAGATGGCATAGTGCATTTGACGTCATTTTCTGAATGGCGGTGTTAAGATTCTCCGAGGAAGAAAGACACTAGAAAAAATAAATGGTAGGTAGGTAGGGTAGGTAGCAAGTGATGTAGGATAGGCAGATATAGTTATTGCCAAAATTCTGGGCCGCCTTAAAGTTGGCTTTCCGATTACCATGGCACGAAACGGTGCTGTTTTTGTATGAGATTTGTTACTGCGCAGCCATTGTGGCCAACTTCAGGGCGGCCAAGTAGTTTGGCGAGCACTATAGGCATGGGGTGTCAACTCTATACGCAGAATCAACGACTTACCTTCATGGCTATTTCAGGTATGGCTAGAGTAAAACTAATAATTCGGGACCTAATGCACGAGATAAAAAAATACGTTTTATGAGGTTTTAGGTATCTAATCATAATACTAATGTCAATAATGACGTCGATATGTATGCAATGTGGTTCTTAAATTTGCCGCCGCTACTGCCCGTCTGGATAGCCTTATGATAAACACGGTGGCCTACTACGTCCGGTTTCGCGTCCCAGCTATGGATAGATGTTTTTTTTTTTTTTTTGTTTTCGTTTCGGTGTGGTGTTCTGGAGTGCATCTAGATAGCGCGCATCAAAACGGTCTATACCTTTTTTTTATGAAATCCATATTTTTCTCCCTAGAGTAAATAATATTCTGTGCAGGTAGGTACGTTGGGTAGGTAGGTAGGTAGGTAAGTAGGGTAGGGTAGGCAGTGGACGGGAGCGAAGCCGTGGGCACAGCTAGTTATAAATTTCTTGTTGACTGTGAATATTGTTTTTTTTTTTCAGTGTGGATATCCGCCTCATGACTCTTCCAAACCGCATCAGCCGACCCGCTAACCAATCTGGTTAAAGTAACACCCTTTGTATTATTAATATTAGATATTGGAGTATTTATAGCAGCTTGGATTCTTCAGCAGATTAAAAGTTACTAAGTGTATTTATTTTCAACCCAATGATATTATTGGTTAATTTATACTTGCAGCTAAATGTATGTAGCTATTAGTCATTATGATATTTCGTCTATTATACCTATTATAATACTTGAAGTTATAGTATGGATTAAAACCATTTCTTAAACGTCTGTATCACAATCTGATATACATGAATATTCTTAAAATGACGTCACAGGTTTTTCCAATAAACATATCTACAAATACTTATAATAGCCAAATAAAATAGGTATTATAAAAATTAAAGGTGTATTTTCATTCATCCTCTTTAACAATATGCCTCTGTCGTTCAGGGACGAATGGGACAGCGCCTGGCTTGCTATGCGCACGTCGATTCCCTTCTTTTCTCTTTGATTTATCTTTAATAGTTCTGATTTCGTTCTGGGCATTCAATATGTGTTTGGGAACATGTCTATGACGTGCTATACGTTTCACTTGCGGGTGGTTTCCGAACTTCTCTTTTAAGGAATTTGCGTAGTTCAATGCGGTCCTCTCACGTGGTTTCAACTGAAAAATAATTGCGCTTAAATTAGAATCAGAGACAAGAGAAAAATGCATGAGAGAATCGCTTGTAACGACAGTAACAACTACAACAACGGTTCTCTGGAGTTAATAAAATCTGCCTCCAAATTACCATAGTGAACATCTACAAGGAGTCACACAACGAACTGATACCAAAAATCGTTAACGGAGAGAGGACATGTAAAGTGACGAAGCTGAAAAGCGCACCGGTATCACTATGGCGTCATTAACGCCAGGTTAAAGATAAGTCGCGCACGTTTGGCCGCCAGTAAGGATTCATATGCTTATAATGGTAATGGAAACCTTTTTGCTTTTAGGAATTGTAACACTCGGTTTCAGGAACGAAAACCAACGTTGCTTCTAAATTAATTGCATGGCAAGGGATCTGATAGGTTGCTGATAATTCTGCTTTCCACCAACATATTTCTTTATTTTTTAATTTCTTTATTTAGTTTAATTTAATGTGTTCTATATTTTTACCAATCTTAATTATTTTAAACTATATTTGAGAAACTAACTTATGCCTTTTAAATTTTATTAGGTACTTACAAATTTAATTGTATAATTTATCAAATAATTATCTTATAAAATTTATCTTAAATTAATACTAGAGATTTGTTATTACTGGGCAGCAATGTTATCACAAGTGCTATGTACGCCGTACTTGTCATTTGCAATCGTCCTAAAGTTCTCTATATTGTTCTGTCGGAGTTTCTTGCACGTTCTTCTCCATAGAGATCTACTCCTTGGAACGTGCAATTTAGCTTCATTTCTTTGTTTGACTGACCGACATTTTGACAATTCAAAAGTGCCTGTAATTGGTCTATTTGAAATAAACGTTTTTGATTTGATTTGATTTGATATTGCATGTGATGTGGCTGTACTATTTTAAATAAATAAACATATTTATTTAAAATATTATTTTATCCAGCCTAGTTTGAATATTCGAAATCGGTTGTCCAGCTATACTATCCATGGATAATCGGCATTCGTATATTGTTTTTCGTCCGATTTTCCGAAAAGTTATTAGGCACTGAATTACACATTTTAACAAAAAAAATAACCTACGAAATAACGAACTAAAAAGCAAATATTAAAATAGTACATTTCGTGTCGAGCATAAAAAGTCGCGATTTTATCACGAGCGATGTAGCCAATTTCAGGTAGTGGAAAAAAAACCATTATCTGATGAGCTTACTTAATTAAATGCAAATAAGTTCCACCAACAATTTATTAGAAACGTTCAGACTAAAAACCAACAATCAACGCGCGCTTTTTCGAAGGTAACAGGTTCAGTATCATTCTGCCGGATGGGGCGGTAGAAAAAGCGCGGGCGTAGCGGCAGAATGCGTCTACCAACAGTAGCCTATTCAGTTAAGAAAAATAATTACGTTGTAGTTACATAACGATATCAAAACTCCATACAAAAGTCCTTTTGTAACTGTTATTATTATGTAATTTCGTTTTTATTTTGATTTTATAATCTTGTGTATAAATGTTCATATTTGGAAACGTATTTCTTAGACAATGTGTTACATAATAGACAAGCTAGTGGAAAAAAAATATTTAAGTCTAGCATTTTGAGTTGGCGCCAAACAAACAAACATGCAAATTAATTACCTAAAGCGTAGAATGATTGTAGCTAGGTTGATGTTCGTTAATAGTTTGTTTGGCGCCGCCTCAAAATGCTAGCTAGACTAAGGCCCGGTTTTTTGATCCGTAGTTAACTGAACTAATGGATTAACATGCTAACCAATGATTTAAAATTTCGGTAAAACGCGTTTAGTCATCACTTGTTTGTCTAAAAAATGGTTGAAAACGAAAAAAAAAAAACTCCAACTTATATGCAAATATTTTTTGTTTTTCGATTTTCAGTTCGTTATTCCGTCTGTTTATATTTTTTTTTTTTGTTAGAAAGTTTTTTTCGCTTTTAAGTTTACTTAATTTCAACAAAGTCGGTTCACAATTGAAAATTCAGTGGGCAAATTATCAATAAATTCTTTTTTTACTATTTTATGGGTGGATGTTATTTTTAACCGACTTCGCAAAAAGTAGGAGGTTATCAATTCGACTATATTTTTGAATGGAATCAATACGTCAAGGCAAAGAGTATGAAAAATCGACCAATCATATAGACCGAAATACACATCTCGTCTTTCATCTCCCCATACTCCATCATATTCTGCCCTTTGCCTTGCCGAATTCATTACGCATTAAGGCTGCAGGTGTTGATGCACAGAGAGCACAACAAAAGGTGTAGTCACAGATATAAATCTAACTATATGACGCGATTGTATGTGCTTCGCGTGCCAAAAAACAGAGTAAATTTACGATCAATGATTAAATCATTATCGACACAGGAAATCCATCGAAATCTAGAAAAATGCCTTTTTATGCCATATTGAACTGTAAAGAATGTATAGAAAAAGTTGGCCGAGGCATTTTTAAATTGTGTATGAAAAAGTGGCACGCTTGGTTTTCATACAGATGGAGGCACTTGCGTTATCTAGTAAGATGTATGTCTGTGGGTGAGGTATTGTTTGGGACGTTGCTCCGCAGTCGCACTGCGGGTCGCTGGAGTACCGCCATCTAACTACCACTTGGCTTGGTAGTCGGTTTAGAGATGCTATTAATGAAATTAAAACCTTTGCTGTGACACTTACCACACCAAGTTTTTCCGATGCTCTTGCTTTCCACATTCTGATATTCATTTCGTCAGAGCCAGAGAGAATATATTTGTTGTCCAGAGTCCACTTAACACATGTCAGTCTTTGCATTCGTTTGGTATGGTATACATCTCTGGAGTTTCCTTTAAGACTTTCAAATATTCTAACAGTTTTATCGTAGCTGCCAGCTACAAATTCTCGTCCAGTTGGCGCGTAATCTACATCTATGACAGCTGATGTGTGTCCCATGTGGATATTTACTGGCTGTTTAAGTTTCCTAACATCAAATGTGTATAGACTGAAAATTAAAGGGTGAGATATTAGTAAAGTATAATAAGTCCTTTACAGCTAACAAAAGTGAAATATATTATTGTATTGTAGCCTTAAAATATGTGCCCAGTAAAAAGGATGGTACATACTTATAATCTTCATTAGCAACAGTGAATATAAAGGCTTCCATAGGATTCCAAGATAGGGCATTAGACCTCAGTTCCATGACAACCTTCCTCAACGGTCCTGATTCACGACAATCATACAGAATTACACTTCTGTCACTTGCACAAGAAGCCAGCAAGTTTTGCTCAACCTGAAAAAAAAAGACAATTAAGTCAGGGAGCTTGCAATGCACGAGTATATGGCGAAATTATTAGACTATAAATTAACGTTGTTGTCCATCATGGTAAAAGCCTGGTTAAACTTATAATGGGTAGACATTACCCTGACTGTATAATTGTTTCTACGAAATAGTAATGTAGGTATGTTATGCTGTTGGTGAACCAAATAAATAAAAAAAGTTATTCATTAAAACAAGCTTTCTTCGTATTTTTCTCAGCATACCCTTTCATTTGATACCCATATCATGGCAGTGCACAAAAAATAACTAGTCCGCCATCTTGGACCGTCCACCATATTGTATTTAGAATGACATCACTAGCTAACCATGCATTGTCATACAAACTAAACGTGTATGCAAAATTTCATCTTAATCGGTGGAGAATGAAGTAGTACTGAATTTTAAAGCAGTTATCTCTTTAAAATTCAGTTGCAAGATTTGACCCGAACACACTTACATACATAAAAACATACATTGCAAGTTAAATAAAAGCTTGTAATAAATTATGGCAGATTCTACTCCCAGATAATTAGCTGAAGTCGTGATATAAATCTCTTAGGGTATGCCGAGATAAAAGCTTGAGTAACAAAGATAGAATCTGATGAATTACATTTTTTTCACACATTTAATAGATTTAAATTTTTACCTGATTAAATGAAACATGATGAAGACTGTCCACTCCCCATTTAAAAACTTTCACAGGCTCATTTCTAGTGTTCTCCCATAACTGACAGTGTTCACCACATGTTGCAAATATTGGTTTACTTCTGTGATGTGTAACACCTGTGACTACAGACATGCTCAGCAAAGTGTTTATGGGTTCCTCATCATCAGGTGACTGGACTTCAGCCTTCCATGTTTTAATAGTTTTGTCGTCACCAACACTGGTGAATGTGTCGCCTTTGGGAGTGTAACAGAGGGCTCGCACCCAACCCTCATGAGCCACAAAATTTCTAGTACATTTCCTTACAGCTAAATCCCACAAACGAATTTCTCCATCAAATGCTCCACTAGCTAAAACTGCCAATCTGCTAGGATGTTTGGCAATACTGGAAACGCCGTCTTTATGTCCGTCTAGATTACCAATAAAAGGCTTAGCAAAGACCCTCTCAAGTTTAACAGCATTCATTGCGCGCACATACTCACGCGGCGCTTCTAAGGGATGCAAACTTGGATCATAATTCCTTGGTACTGAAACAATAAAAAGAATTGGTAGATTTTTCACAAGTAGGGTCAGATGTCCAACATGAACAATGAAACAGTGTTATCTACACAATAAAACACTGTGATATATGTTAAATGCTGCGTTGCCAGATCGTGCAATATATCGCGTAAGGACACTCGAGAAACCCTCGCCCTAACCCAGACAGTTAACTTCGGCGCCACGTTGGAGAAGACTTGCGTGAGGAGTATTTTTAATTTTTTTGACAAAAAAATTGTCACGAAGACTTTCCATTAAATTATGATTGAAAATTTCGTATTTTTCATGATTAAATTAGGTAGGGTAGGTAGGTTGGTAGGTAGATAGGTAGGTGGGTAGAGTAGGTTAGGTAGGTAGGTAGGATAGAGTAGGGTAGGGTAGGTTAATGTTTAACTTACAACACAACCTGCTGGGAGGCTCCGATCGACATTTTCCATACTTTTAATAAATTGAAGAAAATTTTATGTGATTGCTTCTTCGAGCATAAATAGTAATTTTACTGTTTGGTGTTATGTACCTACATATATTATCTATTATAAATTTTCAGTTTCATATATATTCTATTTACTGTCAGTGGAAACTTGTAATTGGCCATATTTTGTATAAACTATTACTAAATGTCTGCTTAGCTGTAAGTTTTCCTAAAAATAAATAAATAAATAAATAATTAAAAGCTTTCAATGACCAAATGAGTGGAGGTAGAAAAAAGGGGCGCCAAAAAAAAAACAAAATAGTTTATTTCAAATAAACCTTAGAGGTACTTTTGAATTGTCAAACAAAAAAAATTAAAAGATGACTCTTGACTGATGATTACAAGTTTTTGGTAACATCATTCTTGTTGAAAAAATACATATATGTGAGAACGATGTAAAAAGACGTGCACGTAAAAGCGTCTAGAATAACAAACAATTTTAACAAAAAAATGCAATAACAGGCCGAGGCAGTTAAGTTATGACCAATCCCGACTGATGGCGCCCGTTCACGGACATGACGCATGGATCGGCATCAGTTAGCTCAACCATCATGAAGTGAACCGAATGATGTATACAATGAATGGTAGATTTACAGTCGGAACATAGTACTCACACATGTGCTGTGCAGTTATATAAAACTAAAAACAAATTGAGTTTATACAATACAAATATATTCATAAAGTCTTCAGCAGGTCCAGCTATACTTCAAAACTTTTCTGCCCATCACTAATTATTCTTGCGCCCTAGTAGCTGCGGAGCAGTACCAGCATTTAACAAAGCATTTTTATCAGCGATGTAATCCCTTTACTTATAATATGCTTGCCTGCTCTAACTCTTAAAGAGGTAATGAAAAGCAAACAATACAAGTAATACAACATTGCCATTAAAAGAAAAATAAATAGCACATGCGTATTACCTATACTCACTTATGGATCTCCAACATGGTCAAATACACAAAATCTAGAGCATAAGTTGATCACAACACAATAGGGTAGTTTACTAAAAAAAAGTACTGGACATATATTTTTTCTCTTGATATGTAGATATAAAGTGACGACGATATAAGCGTTGAAATATCGTGAAATGTCACACCGCTAGTACACTTTATACTGCCTTAGTGACGTCACAAGCCCCCACTCCTGAACTTTGATGCGCTTTAACTTTGTAAATTTTTATTGATTTGGTAAAGCAAAAAATATGTGTCATTATTTGATAATCTCACTGATGGACTAAACAGAATTACCATTTTTCAACATCCCTATTATCATCACACAAAACACAATGATGAATGATGTTCATAATGAGAAAGTGCAAATGGGTAGGCAAATGTCCGACCCATCTACACTGCTCAGACAAAATAAAAACAAATAGACAAAGAACATTACAGAATGGACTTGATACCAAATGAAACGAAAAAGATGAAGACATCCAACAGCTAAAATCTGAGAAGAATGGAAAAAGCTGGAAGAGGCCTTCGTGTCACGCTGACACGCCGACACTCGCATAGTGATTCTAAAGGCTATAATAATGACTGTCCCACCTGTAGGGCAACGGGCTCTTCTCATACAGAGAAGGTATGGGTTGGCGATTTCAAGCAGAGTTGCAAATAATTTCCATAAATAAACTCACGTTTGTGAATATCCCGTTTTGTTGCACGCAGATAATCATCTGGATTGCGGCTAATAACTTTAATTTTCATTTTCGACATCTTGTAGTCTTTTCACTTGTTTTAAGATCTTCAAATCTACAGTTTCTTTACGATTCGTTATTATTCGTTAGGTCCACAACATAACCTAAAATCTTGGTACAAAACAACACGAGTAGTGCCACTGACATTCCACTGACATAGTGACTGACATGATATATGACAGCAAAGAGTAAAATAATATGGAGTGACAGTTTTTTTTTTTAGTGTTGGCATTGCAAATGTATGTGTGATCTTTAAGTAGTCTGTAGTGCAAATGCAAATCCCCAAACAATCAGATTAAAGTTTTCGATGTTCACAGTCACGTCACGCCATAATCTTTTGAACGCCAGCCAAGTCAACCAAAAAGAAAAAATATGTTTATTTTTTTGTTTATCAATTAAATTTCTTAATATCCATGGTGTATTAAATTGTTTCAAGCAATTAAATACGCTTACATTTTAACTGCCGACGGATAAAGAGGGAATTAGAAGCCTGACAAAGAGAAATATCAGTTGCTTGGTCGACTTAAATAGCCGGCCAAGTGCGAGTCGGACTCGCGCACGAAAGAATTTTGTAACATTATCGCAAAAAACGGCAAAACAATGTTTGTTGTATGGGAGACCCACTTAAATATTTATTTTATTCTGTTTTTAGTATTTTTTGTTATAGCGGCAACAGAAATACATCATCTGTTTAAATTTCTACTGTCTGGCTATCACGGTTCATGAGATACTGCCTGTTTACAGGCGGACAGACGGACACTGGAGACTTAGTAATACCGGAGGACCCTATTAAATGTGTGTTTTTACCCTTTGGGTACGGAAACCTAAAAAAAGATTCAGTAGTGTGAGATTGTAAGATGCAAGATCAAGCGTAGCGATCTCGAAATATTTGGCTCCAAACATTTCCATTTTAGCCCCAATCCTATCTTGCTCTTACTTACTCAACATATTTTGACCATTTTTACAGATTCTTCCTACACCCTCAACCCTTAATAAAATTGCGTCTACCTGAACATATTTTGACCTTAATTAGGATTTGATTTAAAAAAGGTTCTTCAAAATTTCTGATGTTTAATCCGACAGGGTCTGAATCCGACTGTCGACTTGTCGATATTGGCAATTGGATTAAGAGTACATAACCGTATGACCGAGCTAAACGAGCGTAAAAACTTCACGCCAACAACATAATAACCTTATTTGTCTTATATGCCATATTGTATGCATAATTAGGATTACCATTAACAAGGGGCACCTAATTCTTCTTAGTTTTTTTTTATCGAATAACCAGTCGAATCCGGTGCCCTCGAGATATTACTAACGAGGTGATTCATACTTGCACCTCTGCTGCTAGCCGCTTCTGCTGCTAGGCCAACTCGTACGTATTAACAAAGTGGATACATCACTAACGTTTGCCACAAACTTCCTATTTCTTTTTTTATCGGCTCGCGCTTGACCACTATCTCACCTGATGGTAAGCGATGATGTAATCGACGGTGGAGCACGCTTACCTAGAAGTAACCCATTCACTATTGACTTAAAGACCCTTAGATTGTAGCTATCGGGAAACACAGACTCCCTTTGATTCATTCACAAACATTGACACTATTTGATTTGCATGGTGCTTGCAAGACCCACACAATTTCAATCTAAACTTTCCAGCTACAAGTTAAAAAGATTGTTGTCACTTGGTCGCAGTAGGGAAAGCGTGGAGAGTTCTACGCTTGACCACATTTTAAGCTGCAAAGAAAGGAATGACCGAATGGCAACAGGCAACACTGGTGACACTGCCTTTGCTTGGGAGTTTTTGGCGGGATTTTTTCGTGTGCAGTTCAGCGGCTTTAATTTTATTTGCAAATTGATTCCTAGTGGATATTGTGATATAAAATTGGTGTAGTTTTGCGTCTCAACTGTCTACACAACTGGACAATATTATGTGAAATCATTGACAGAAGCAATCTCAGGATATTGGAGCGGAGAATTTTATTGTAATATTGACTACCTCCGCAAAGCTTACTGGCAAGACTGACTCGATATAATTTGTAATTTGCTAACCTGTTCCGTCAGGGACTAATAAAAAAAAAAAAGTAATTGTGTTGTGCTGACCTGACAGTGACAGGTGACGGTGACGGCTATGTCGGGTGAGTGAGTAGTTCAGCTGTGTCCTGTGTTGAGTGTTTGATGCCGAGAATAAAAAATAATTACTTTTAGTTTTGCACTGACTTGAGCGACTCTTCTGGCCATATAAACAACTTACTCAATCAAGAATCAAATTCCCAGTGGAGCATTCGCTGAAGCCAGCTGTAGGTAAGTCAGTAATTTATTGAACAATCTAAATAGTAAAAGCTTTCATTCTATGAAATCCATGCAAGCTTTTATTGCTGTATTCCGAAAACCACTTTCAAAATTAGGTACTTTTCAATCAAGTATTTTATCAATCCATTGTGTTTTAAAATTAATTCGACATATTTGATGAAAATTAATCTAATAGTTCTTGAGTAACATAATTATTAAAATCTAAGAACACTATATTAAATTATTTTTTATTAAACATACCATAAAATCACGCCTGTATTCTCCAAAAGATAGGGCAGAGTCTGACTGTCTGAGATCTGTAGTATTTTTAGTATTTGTTAATTTTATGTTTTCAGAGGTTTTCAAATATGTTTCCTTATTTATCACATGGAGATGTATATTTAATTTACATGCTGTTTTCTTTCTGTTATGATTATTATCTAGATTCGATTTTGAACATTAATTTAATCTTGTGAATTAATCCTCCAAATTACTTTAAAAGGGATCATTACTACATACACTGCTATGTGATACCTCGAGCAGAGGTGCAAAATTGGTAAAAATTGAGGAACAGTTTGAAGTCTATTTTTTTCTGTAACAACACTCACAACCCAGTTAAGTATGTAGCCAATGGTTAATTTTTCATAAAAAAAATATTTTAATAGAAATTCTGGCAGCTTTATTCAGCCTTTCTGTGTTCCATTTGGGCTAATGATGGCATAAAATTCTCTTTATAGATCTATATAGGTACTTTTTGCAAAGTGTCGTAAATTATTAATATTTCCTAAAATATATTATTGACCTTGATTTCTATAAACATGATCACTATTTTGTTAACTTAACATCACTCCTGTATGCCCGGAGGGTTGGGCAGGGATACACATTTACTACTCTAGATAGATGCTACTAGGTACCTACTACATATAGTACTAGTGGCCTGCCCCAGCTTTGCCTGTGTCAATAATTTATAGCCTATAACCATCTAGAATAATTTACCTTTCAAATGCTGAAAGATTTTCCAAATAGGTGTAGCAGTTTCAGAGATTACACTACACATGAGAACAAACTCAAAAAATTTGGGCTCTCCCTTTAGATCTTTAAAGAATTAAATTAGTATGTGTAGAAAACAGTAGTTGTAAGCTTGTAAGTTATTTAAGAAGAAATTGCTGTTTATAACAAATTTTCATGATTATAAATTAAGGAAAATACAAGGTACAGGTTGTATACCTTTAAAAATGCACTGTTGTATTCATTTATTTTTAACTAGCTTTTACCCGCGGCTTCGCTCGCAGTAAAGCCATTATTTTTTTTAATATAATGTATCCTATGTTACTTCTAATACCTCCAAGAATAAACAAAGTTTCATGATGATCGGTTCAGTAGTTTTTGCGTGAAAGCGTAGCAAACAAACTTACATTCACATTTATAATATTAGTATAGATGTATAATTGTAGAAAAACACGATGTAAAAGTTCATGTCGCGTAAACATGATTGTATTTCAAATTCGAAACAAAGTGGCATTTACTTTTGATTAGCGTTGTCTTGCGCCGCGTTTACCTTCGACGATCTCGTTTCAGGGGGGTCTACTCCCTATCTCCGTTAACGAAGTTATGGGCCCTGTCCAAAAGTATTCTGAAACTTGGGAGTGAAAAAAACAAGTGTTAAGTTAATTTTTTCGGACCGGTAAAAAGATATCGGAACTATTCAGTAATCTGTGATATCGGGTGTAGCTACAACTGTCAAATTGTTTTGTCGTTCGGGCCCCGAACGAATCATCCGTCCGTAGGTAATACGGAGTGGGAAAAGCCCGTAACGAAGGCCGAAACTACGGACTTCGTGTTTAGGGAGTAGACACCTGGACCAACGTCAAATGATCTCTCAAGCCCGTGGACCGTCGATTTATTTTTTAATAAATATACTAACGATCCTTATTTTTGTAAAAACTAAATTTAAATATTTAATATGATTTTGTAAAGGTTGGTCGATTAAATGTCTGCCTAGGAATAGGTTAGAAGTACGGTCAGCAACAAATGTCGAGTAAAACAAAAAAATCTATACTAACATTATAAAGCTGAAGAGTTTGTTTGTTTGAACGCGCTAATCTCAGGAACTAGTGGTTGGAATTTAAAAATTATTTTTACGTTGGATAGTCCATTTATCGAGGAAGGTTATAGGCTATATAACATCACGCTACGGCCAATAGGAGCGGAGCATAAACGAAAAATGACGCAACAACGCTTTTGAGAGCTTTCGTTGCGTGCGCTGTGTAAGAGGTTAAAGTTACGCAACATTCATGTATATAGGGTAGGTAGGTAGCCAGTTGACGGGAGCGAAGCCGCGTGGGGCAGCTAGTATATAGATATAAAAATCTAAGCTTAGGGATGCATGAACTTGCAGACTAAAGTATAAAAACTCTAACTGGATGTACCTGTGATCAGTAAGTTGTTTGACTAAAATGTTTGCGTCTTGTATTATTTTGACATTGAATAAGTACTTGAATTTCGTCATATTTTACTAAAAGAAGTGGGCCGAAATAAGTAAATATTGATTTTGTTACGGTCACTCAATTATGTATGCAAAAGCAAAATATTGTTTACAACCGTCTTTGGTAAAATGCTGTAACTGTGTTTCTGTTATTATTTATATTATTCGTTAGCTTAATAATAAGTCATCTTGCTATGAAATATAGCCATTTATAAAAAATCTCGGCCAAGTGCGTATCGGACTACGCACATATTCGATTCCGTACTCGTATTTGACCGCAAAATCAAGCTTTTTGTAATAGGAAAAATGAGAGAATTTCAAAGAAAAATCAGATTTATCAATATATTGGTATTTGCTAGTAAAATATACGTATTATTTAATATTATCACCAAATTTCAAGTTCATAGGTTAATGGGAACCGAAGATGGAGAGTTCAAAAATTCTTCGGAACAGTCTTTTTTTAAGAGTCGACCTTGGTCGCTTCTCAATCCTTTATGACCCATTTTTTTTAAACAAAAATACGGTATTTATCATACCTGTATGAGAGCCACTACAAAACTTTTATAAATATTTTTTAGCACTTTGTATGGCTAACCCCGAGTTTGCCACCTTAAAATTATCGAAGAATTAATGTGACAAATGATTAAGCACGTGTTATCTGCTGTGATTGGTTGAATGAATTTTCAACAGCCATTCACAGCAGATAATGCGTGCTTGACAATTCGTCTCATTAATTCTGTGATAATTTTAAGGTGGGAAACTTGGGGTAAACGTCAACAAAATACTTATACTGTGAAAATTTGAAGACTGTAGCTCCAACCGTTTAGCTGTAAAACTTGTGTGACAGACAACGGACAGACGGACACGTGAGTAAAAGGTAAAAGCAATGGGGCTCCGTTTGAACCCTTCGGATACGGAACCCTAAAAATATCAATATTGAGACAAGCTTTAGCTTTTTCTCCCAGGTACACCAAAACCCCTCCGACCATGCAATAAAATTATCGGCAAGTTCAGTATCAACAACACTTCAGACCTACATGTAATTTAAAAGTAAAAGTTAACAGTTAATCTACTTCTGTTGCTGACCGTACCTAAGAAAATAAATGTCCTAAGATCAAACTTTAATCAAATAGAAAATGATTTTTAACCGAATTACAATATCCTATCTGATGTGATGAATAACGCAACAACAACTTGCTGATAAGCTCAAAAGATCTGTTGTCAAGATTATTATTTGGCCTGAAACAATATACTTCACAATAGGCGGTCGCAAATCAATGTAAAATCATCAGCGCTCCCTAATGTATATAGCACGTAATAAAGAACGTCATCACGTCACAGTGTAGCTAGATCTACCGTCCTATAGCTAAAGTGCAGTTATCTGACAATTGGCCGATTTTAGTTTATGATGACATCAGCAAAAAATATTCTCTATCGATCTGTCACAGTAGCATTTTTCTACAATAAATACATTCTGGAAAAAAGCCCCTAATTGCTATGTTACCAACCGTTGATATATTTAAACTAACAACGTGATCAATTCCTAATGGATGAAAAGAGATTGCATGTAGCAGAGTTGAGAATGTTGAGATGGATGTGAGGCGTGACGAGAATGGATAAAGTGAGAAAAAAGTATATTAGAGGTTTGAAAGTGGCGCCAGTGACAGAAAAGTTGAAAGGAAACCGTTTGTCCTGGTATGATCATGTGATGAGGATGGATGAAACGCGTGCTACAAGAGTTATGAATGTAAATGTGGATGGATGTATAGGGAGAGGAAGGTCAAAGAAAAGATGGATGAAATGTGTGAGGAATGATATAAAAGAAAAAGGAGTCAGTAATAGCGTGCCAGACAGGGGATAGGACGGTATGAAAGAAAAAAAAGGTGTTGCGTCGAACCCAAATAACATGGGATAAGGGCAGGCAGGTGATTATGATGAATATGACTTTTCGGAAATGCGCAATTAGATCATTTTCTTGACATCGGAAACCCTCGTTTAAGATTTATAGTTGATAAACAGCATCGATTTTTATTATATCGCGGTTTTTTGTGTCTACCACTTAAAATATGATTTTTTCAGGTAGGGTCACTCTAGCTATAGGACGGCAGAGATAAGGTCGCCGGCTTGCTAGCTCTCAATGGCAGTATTTTGTTCGTTGACCCGCGAACGGTTGCGTTGGCGCACGCGCATGTGAACGGCATTTGTTCGATTTCCAGATTTTCACATTCTGATCTCCTTTTGGTGCAATAGTGCGTACATTAATATCTGAATTTTTATTTTAGTGACGCCTTGAGTTGTGTATTTTTTATCGTTAATATTTGGCCCATTTTTGTTGGTAAGTACCTAGACAGATAAATAAATAAATACACCGGTCTAATACAAAAAAAAATGGAGAATGGTTCATAAAATAAAATGTCATTTGGTTTTACATAAATCTTGGGGCAAACATGCAGACGTTATATTTTTGGACCGAATTGTGTTTACTCAAGTAACTGTTTTTAATGAGAATCCCCTGCTAAAATAACACTGCCTATACTGCCAACATTGACGTAAACGCCGTTATGTTTCTTCGTTAAGAAAATTATGTCAATATCGATGTTACATTATGCCCACGCTGAACGATCTAGAAAATATATTGTTAAATAATTTTTAGATCATCCAGCGTATATAATAAACATATACAATACACGCGTACAATACAGCTTTTTCCTTGTCGTATTTCCTCCGCGATTACTTATCGTATGAATTTTTAATTAATTTAATTAAGACCACAGGAACCACCTTAATTGCTGTACCAAACATACTAGGTACTTCAGTTATTGTAGGTGTATTATACCTCAGCCTAACCAATGACCTAAATAACTGAGAAGTACGTAATATCTAAATTCAATGCACACTTTAGTCAAGGAACAAGCTTACAACACGGTATCCCCAGTCTACTTTCTTTGGAACTCCCCGTATAGTTCTTGTCAATTTAGTTCCTATGCCTCGTGAGTACCGTTTCGTGAGTCTTCGAGAAAAATATTTAGAGCAGTAGAACATTATTCGATAGCACATGGACCATTTCGTTATCGTTAATAACAGATAATAAAGCGGTCAGTTGCCGGCCGGCATCCGTACGCGCTTCCAATCACGTCCACCACAGCAGACGCTTGCTTTTATTGTTATTTTATGCAGAAAATAAATATGAGCACTAATATACTACATGTCTCAAGATTTTATCAAAGTCCTGCTTGTGACAGAAATAAAACTTATTTGAATGATAAAATCTTCTCTGCTATGTCTGCGACACGCGACTCGCGAGTCACGAGTTCAGGATAAGGTCTGTAAAAAAGTCGTTATAAATTATGCTCTCTTACAACCTTACACACGATGATGACAGTGCATAAACATTAAAGATTAAAAAAAAACGTTTGGTGTTATTTAAATTTTGGAAAACGAACGCTACATTCGAGGCGGTCCCACATATTGGAGCTCTTTACGAGCCGGGCCCGGTCACAATGACTTGTAATGCCGCGAGCAGTCATTGCCCGGCCGAACAATATAAATCAAGAATAATTCGCGCATTATTTGCTTCATACGTAATGTAGACCGGTACCTACTGTAAGTACCGACCTACCTAGGTACTCGTAGTTAAGCTTTAGCAACTTTAGGATTGTTTTTATACCATCCGACTATCCTGCAACCGCCCGCGACCGAACTTTCATAGCCACAAGTTCAGAATCCGTACTTTTGGGTGGTTAACGAGTATAATGCCTTTAAATTTGCTCGTAGTTCTTTTAAACAGTTTCTATGAAGGAACTACTTTTTGGTGTCTGTAGTTCCTTCTCGGGAATAAACTAAGAACACACCACAAACTATCTGATATTTAAAAGGGGTAGAACCCCAAAACCTCAAAAGAGGCGCTTTGTTAAACCGTTGTGATCCGGTCGTTGTACTCATAATTATACACCTAACCAAGTCGTTTTCGTAAGAATAAAGTAAGAATATAAAAATTCTTAAAGATTAATACTTGTGCCCAAACTTAATTCAATCCTTACGTCAACTAAAATATTGACTAACAACAACGTGCGGTTTTGTGTGTCGTACGAATTAAGACGAAATATTCACAAAATACATTCGGGTTTCCCCAAACGCACAAATAAATCTCTGTACAATATTTGGTTCTAAGGAAATGAAGTGAAAATAATCATCAGACATGAAACAAGAAAAAATAAAGTCCTTTAAAACAAAGATTAAAATCTATCGAATAAACATAAGCGTGCTTAAACTTAATTAAAGCTTCCGAAGTGCCGAGTTTTACGATGTTTTTGCTTGCCTATTCATTTCTTGATTACCTATATTTTATGACCAAGATCAATAAATTAAGTTGTGAATCACACAACTTCATTTATTGATCTTGGTCATAACACCTTTAAATAAAATTTATGGCAATAATGTAACTGTTTTTTTTTTTAATAATAATGAGTTACTATTTATGGCCGGTTAAGAATTTTGTAGAGTTTATGCAAAATCATTTTAGCGGCACATTTTGCGAATTAAATTAACTGTAAAATAAAACTATCGATAATAATATAACTGCTTTTTATTACAATTATTTATTAACCATTCCTTTATTAAGTAATAAAACATAATTTGATGGACTCACTTTGAGTTGATATGATAATATCTGCATGTCTCTGTTCTTTGTTATTTTAATTACTTAACTTTCCAACCGACCTCAAGGATGAGGAAGTCCTCAACTTGTCTCTATATTTTTCTTGGAAGCGACTTTTAAAGAGCTTCCTAATATTTTACTGATGTAATCAAAACCGCAGACTACCTGCAGAATATTAAAAAATATTATTCGCTTTGAAGAAAGACTTGGTGTGACACTTCTCTGGAATTTATTTAAATGGTTCTTTTTGTTTCTAGGTTTGAAAAGCCATGAACATGGTTCCTAATTTAAACTTGCTGCACGTAATATGTTTCGCACTGTTATTCGATCTGTGCGTGCGCACGCATGCGGAATTGTTCACCGCAATAGCAGAAGTAGAACATTTGCTGGAAACACACAAAAGGATTATAGATGACTTAGATTTTTATATAAATAAGGAAGAGAAAAGAATTGCGATTCTCAAGAGGTAAGAAATTGAAATACGATTGGAAGAAGTGAGAAAAATATATATCAAAATAAATTGATGTCTGGATGGCTGTTCCTATAATAAATAATAACGTTTTTACTTTTATTCACAGGCATTTGAATCTCTACAAAAAGGAACATGAAAGGGCGATGGAAGATATACCCAATTACTTGGGTAATCCCATCAACGCTTTCACTCTGATAAAAAGACTGACAACAGATCTTGATCATATTGAAGATAGTATTAAGATAGGAACAGGTAAATGCTATTTATTTACAATGTTAGGACCCATTAATATTACTGCTAATTTTTATCCGTGGTGCTAAGCAACTGGACTTATCCGGGACTTCGTTGAGCTCCATTGCCTCGGCGCCGCTGATGATTCTGGCTTTCAGGAGTTGCAGTGGTTTGGGAATAGTGCGGCAGGAAAGGCCCAAAAAAAAATGTTATTTATTTAATAATTCCACTCGAGATCCTAATTTTTGTTGGAAAATGGAATATAGTAAAATTTATAAACCTTGAATATTTATGCAGAGACAATGAACTCAAACAAAAACTATAGGCCCACATTTTTTTAAATCACTATGCGGAAATCGAATCTGAAACGAAACGAAAATTAAAATGATGGGTGCTAGAAGGAATCGTGACTATAAAATTTAGTTGCAGTTTCATTGATTTGATCTCGTTCAATTAGATGATGTAGGACAAATTTTATTGATATAAATCTTCATTAGTACACACAATTTTTATTTCTTAGACGGGCTTATTTCTTTACTACAGAAGTTTTTAATTTTACTCTATACCTACCTACATCTACCAAAGCTTTTGATTGGTTTTTCTCTTTTGTGACTGGTAAAAAGGTAAAATTCCATGACAAAGACTCCGGGAAAAGCATAATATAATGGTATTAATTAATCAACGCTGCACTATCATAATTAAAAAGATAATTGGCAGTTTATTCTGTGGATATGTTTCATTCAATGAAACAATAGGATTTTCGCGATCACAAGAATCGCGGGAAGTATTCAGCATAATTAAAATTGATGAAAGTTGAAATAATACGCCCAAAGAAATATCAAGTGTCGTAACAATAATGCGTGAATTATGTTTTGTTCGATGTGAGAACTATGAAACCATTATTGTTTCCCACAAGAAGGAACGAAGGTAACAGATATTGTAGTACTATTCTGTTAAAATCTCACCGTGTTGATTTATGACGTCATGTGTCACGTCGGACTTCCCTTTCTAACTCTTAACTTTGACGCCTTACAACTTCGTCTTTGATCGAGATATTTCAAGAAATCTTTCATATTTGTTTACTAAAAGTTGTTAATAAGAACGAGTAATTCATTTAGCAAATGAAAAAATTACATGCATATCCTTATTGCAATATTTGGACTCTAGCTTTTCTTAGTTCTCGTGGTGAATCACTCTATCCCCATAGTAATTGTACATATCTCCGGGATAAGAAGTAGCCTAAGGCCTTCAGTGATACTGCCCGAGATTTCCATCTACAAAATGGATCTCTAAAATATAGTTTCAATTAGATTTCGGACTGATGAATATGAGCCCGAAGGAGCTAGTCTTTGAGATCATGATTTTAAGGCATTAACGTTGTTTACAGAGTATATAAAGAACATAACGATGAACCACGCAGACGTGAAGTATCCTGCACTGGAAGATCTGACGGGGGCCGCACAGGCGCTCACCAGGCTTCAGGAGACCTACCATCTGGATGTGAAAGACCTCTCCGAAGGGCTGCTCAACGGAGTCGCGTATAGGTAATCCTCAGCAGTTTATTATATTACAACTAGGCTATCGGCTTCGCCCGCGTGGAAGTCGGAAAATGTTCCCCGGGAACTGTACATTTATCCGGGATAAAAGTAGTATATGTGCTATTCTAGACTATAATCTATCTTTATGACATATTTCATACGGATCCGTTCAGCCGTTCTTGCGTGATTGATTAACAAACATCCAAACTTTCGCATTAATAATATGAGTAAGATTGTTTAGAGCATCACTCTCCTGAATTTATACCAATTTATTTAGGTCGGTAGATTTATATCTGCCATCACCTCAGCAGTCATCTCCGTTCTTAGAAGATCATCTTTCATACAAAATTATTAAGATATCATGCTCGACTTAATATGTACAGTTCTCGCCAAACTTCTTGGCCGGCCTGAATTTGGGAGTAAATCTCATGCAAAAACAGCACCGATCCGTGTCTTGCGCATCGGAAAGCCGACTTCAGGGCGGCCAAGAAGTTAGGCGAGTACTATAACTCTAGCGAATATGAGTTGAATAAAGAAGATTTTGTCAATTTGTACTAGCTCGCGTTGTGGTACGATTTGACAATGTTTTAAGTAGATTTTTTACACATTTATAGGTCAATTGAGGTTACATAAGATAAGAAGTAATGTAGCTACCTACTTCCTTCCCTTTGTAATTTTATATCAGACGGAGTAATTCTTTGTTTTTTATTACTACGATACAAAGTACATAAAAAAATATAGTCACATAAAATTATAACTTTCAGGGGTTAATTATACCATTTATCTTTTAAAAAAAACCGTGTCATTTACTAAATACCTATCTTCGTGTTATACACTATCTATACGTATTATGCGCTAAGTGTAACTAATTCTACATTATGTATAGATCACCGTGAAGCGTGTAATCTCTTTAGCGCCAACTTGTACGTATACCGATACAATTACTAAGTGTGACTGAAGATAATTTGTGTTTGCATAATAACTTACATCATGTTAAGTAATAGTTTAGCGTGTCTTCAGATGCTTCCCTGTTAAGACAATTTGATTTGTAGAGTGTAGATATTTATTTCCTACTAGCTTTTGCTAGCGGCTTCGCCCGCGTGAATATCGGAAGTTATCCCAAAGAAACTTATTCTCGGAATAAAAAATATCCTATGTGCTATTCCAGACTATAATCTATCTCTGTGCCAAATTTCATCCAGATCCGTTCAGTACTTTTTGCGTGAAAGAGTAACAAACATACAAACACTTTTGTAATCTCTTAATACAGGCCTTGTTTGCTTAAAGGGATGCTCCAAACACAAATTTTACCCCCAGTTTCCCAGCTCAAAATTAACGCAGAATTGATGTGACAAATTGTTAAGCACGCGTTATTTGTTGTGATTGTTTGAATGAATTTTCAACAGCCAATCACAACAGATAACGCGTGCTTGACAATTTCTCACATTAATTCTGCGATAATTTTGAGCTGGGAAACTGGGGGTTAATGTTTAATATGCTAATTGTGACAATAAACGATTTTGTATTTAAACACACACACTTACAAACTTTCGCCTGTATAATATTAGTGTGATTGTTGTATCTATTAAAATAGGAAGTAAATTAGTCATACTTAGTTGTAGTGTGTCATCATGTCGTATTATGTATATAGCTATAGAATCAAAGACTTGCAGACATGTGTAAGTATGACTTATTTATGTACTATTGTAATACTTATTACAGTCGGCAAGTCTTTACACAAGTTCTATAATAGTACAAGTAACGATGTGTCATCAATGTTGAGAGGTAAAGCTTGTCAAAAGTGAAATCTATTCCTTCTATCAATGCTTTTTCTAGGATTCAAATCCATAGGTTAAAAGCCGGATAGTTGTCACACTTTTACTAGGATCCAAATTCATAGGGAAAAAATCACGGAGTCTTTAAGTCAAGAGTGAATAGGTTATTTCTAGGCAAGCGTGTCTCACCGTCGACCACATCATTGCTTACTAACAGGTGAGATGGTGGTCAAGCGCGAGCCTATTATACATTAAAAAAAAGTCTGATAATTGCCACACTTTTTGAAATCATTCTATATATCTCAGTACAAAAAGCATAATACTTTATTTGTTATACTGGCCGGTATGTTTTTTATCTACAAATTAAAGTAAAACACATTATCTTTGATAATTCCAGAGTATTAGCGATTTTTGCGAACCTCTATCCTACATAGGGGATAATTGCCTCATTCATCTAAATTACGTTTAGGATATAAACCCCGCCGAGAAACGGGACATATATCCCGCAAAAACATATATAGTATTTTAGCTTCCCATGCGGAAGACATGGCACAGAGACATGAGACACGGTCAACTTAGTGGTAGTTGGAGAATTATTCGATAGATTAATAAAATGGCATGCGATTCATTCGCGAAATTAGAGTAATTACAATCGGGGCAACTATACCCCTGGGGCAATATTGTTTTTGCCTACAGCATACACGAAGTCTGAAATGTATTGTGTTGCGAAATCCATTTTGCTGGCAACATTTCACACACTTATATCGTAATAAATATTAATTTTATTGCAGTACGCCAATGACTGCAGGCGACTGCTACGAGCTTGGACGCGCACTGTACAATGAGCAAGATATGACAAATGCGCGCGCATGGATGGTAGAAGCGTTGCGGAAGTTGAAGGAAGAAAATGTTCCCTACTCCTTCACTGAAACTGACGTACTGGAGTATATCAGCTTCTCTTATTATTTACTTGGTGAGTGTTCTTTAATGTTATAAAATTTGCCCATATACCCATCGTGCTGATAAGTCTGATGCCTTTCGTGTTTCCACCTTGACTTTTCTACTCCCACCCTACAAGAAAACTTCAATAAAAAAAAAAGTTTATGCCAATTACATAAAGCATTAACATACGTGATATGGAGATCACCTTTTAAGCATGAAGATAAAAGACAGGATAAAATAAAGGCGACTAAAAGACAACACCAAGATGATAGCCAACATGGTCCTCATTTTTGTAGGACAAAGCTACCATGAAAAATATTGTGCTCCCTTATTATGGCGCGATTACATTAGGTCAGCCACCGTATACGGCAACCGGTTTCGGTTGAACCGGATCGGTTAACCGGATTCGGCAACCGCATTCAGCCGAACTGTACACTCGTGTTGAAATCATCATCATGGACAGACATATTGTGTTACGACAAGGAACAAAACAGCACTAAGATAAAAAAAAACAAACAAACAATACGTGACGCGTGCGCCGGCCGCGCTCTTCGTTTGAACAATGAGTCGCGCGTTTCAACAAGTCAGACGTGTTCAGTCACCGAAAACGTTTTGTGGCCGAATACGGCTAACCGAAAACCTGTTTTCACTAGTCGGTGACCGAATACGAGCCACAACCGAATCGCCTTTTCCCAATAATTTGTGCTTATAACTATAATAATTCTTCCAACGGCCTCCCCATTATTAGCACTCGTATAGAGCATAGAAGAGTAATTGGTTATTGTTGATTTCAGGCGACACAAGAAATGCTCTAGAATGGACACAAAAGCTGCTCGCAATTGACCCCAAGCACGCGCGCGCTAAAGGCAACGTGCCGCACTATACGAAGAGCATCGCTGAAGAAGAGCAGCGACTCAGGAAGGAAAGACGTGGGGTACGTACTACAAACTAGGCCACATGTAGATTGAGTTAAATGTGTCAATAGGGTGTTGACAAAAAATATCTATTTGATCCGTCAGTTAGATAACCTAAAAGTATTGGACGAGTATTTATAATTTTGCCTCGTAAACAAAAAATTACGACGATGCGCCTGCGTTCAAATATCGTGTGACGTCACGGTATGCTACACTTTATACTGATAAAGTGACGTCACAAGCCCTCGCTCCTGTACTTTGATGCACTTTATCTTTTTCATTTTTTATTTAATATTCAAAAAATACGGGTCCAATGTTATTTGATAATCTCACTGACGGACTAAATTATCATTTTTCTACCCGGGATACATACGTATTACTCCTCCGCTGTTCATTTTCTATTTCTTTCGTTGCGGGATCGAATACAGTTTATTATTTTCGGCGGGATTCATCGAGCTTCATTGCCTTGACACTTTTCCTTTAGATAAAATAGTAATGGTAATTTGTCAACCAAACAAATGCCCAACAAAATCACTGCCTGTTTTCGCCACTGTTGATTCCGGCCAAGAGTCACAGTGGTTAGGAATGGAGTGGCGAGGCTGCCCCATTTAAATATAATGTTATGGAGTCTTCTAACTGATCTCATGATGAGTAAGGGAAGAGGAATAATGTATAACCGATTAATTTACAAATGGTTTCAAATGATAAAATTCAAATTTATAATGCGATTGTTGAAATATGCTTAATTCGCGCATGAAAACAGTTGAAACAGTTGTCTTAATAATACCATTGATCGCCTTCATAAATTGTATCCTATTTGCTTATAAATACAAATGGTACTGTATCTATGTATGACAATTATGTGGACTAGATGATTGTGATAGCCCCTGACAAAGCCACGTTTTGTTCATATATGAGTGCACAGTTTATGAATCATGCTCATGTTCCTATTACCGCACGGTCCCCAGACAAAAATAGATCCTTCACAGTGATCCTGTTCTATGGAACGTGGCCATTTATTTGTCAACTAGGTTCTGCGCGTGGCTTCGCCCGCGGGCAAAGTGTTTTTATTATCTTAAGGGAACATTATACCGGGAAGTATCCGATATGCTAATCCAGGTTCTGGTCTATATATATGCCAAGTTTCATCCAAATCCGTTTAGCCGTTAGGGCGTGAAAGCGTAACAAACAAAGAAACATTTAATATACTGGCTTCTGCCAGCGGCTTTGCAGGCGTGAAAAGTGTTTTCTTATCCCAAAGGAACATTATACAGGAATGAAAAGTAGCCTATGTGCTATTCCAGATTATAATCTATCCCTGTGCTCAATTTCATCCATATCCGTTCAGCCTTTCTCGCTTTATTGAGTAACAAACATACATCCATCCAACCATATAAGTAACATTAGTTAGGATGGTATTCTCTTAGACACATTCAATTGCAAAGATCATTATAAAAACATAATATAAACATTATGTTAAGTAAATATGTTTTTTTTTGTTACTTTTTCTAATAGTTTCAAGTGCCAAGGATGTCATTAATACCCGTTTTATTTATGTGAATCATCATGTAACAGAATATTTGGTGTAAAGGTCAATAACATGATTTGAATTATGTAAATTATTCAATATGGGGTTCATAATGATTTGATTATTTGAAAAAAACATTTTTTATATTATTTAATGATTTACTTCACACTTTTATTTTTATAATCTCCAAAAATACTGTAATAAGTCTGAACTGTATAATTTATCTAGTAAGTATAGTAACGGATAACTTAAAACAATTTTTCCTTGTAGATAAAAATATACCACACGAACCAAAAAAAAAAAACATGTCGTATTATTATGTTATTTAAACACATTCCTACAAAACATAATATTATTAAAATTATTCTCTAATCTAATCTAACTTAGCTATAAAATTTTATTGGTTTGGTCTACAGGAGACTGGTGCTGAACAGCCAGAAGAAAAACCGGTTGAATTGAGTGGGTACGCTAAGGAGAGAAAAGTGTACGAGTCGTTATGTCGCGGCGAAGTTGACATACCTCTCACTATGTCGAAAAGGTAAGTTTTATTATCTAAAGCGGCTTCTATTGGAATGGGTAGGTTATGTAACTATGTTATGGTATAATGGATAGCATTAGAGGACGAGAATGCATGCATGGAAAGTTGGAAGGCACTTGTGTAATTAAATCCATTTGATGAAGTCCTCTCTTTTGTTTTGCAAAGCCCAAAGTTAAGTTGTAAATGATAATTACAGATAGATAGAATATCCTTGTAAAAGAAACTTTACTTGTCATAGTACCTTAAGAGGATATGTAGGCAGAGAGCTCCGACCGAATTTCCTTAGTAAAAAGTCACAATTCGAGGTTTGGTTCTCGTCTATTTTCGCCTCCAATATTTGACCAAATCAAAAGATATTCCATAAACTGGAAGAGAAAGATATAGACTATGACCCTATGTTTTCTTTTTAACCGACTTAACAAAAAGGTGGAGGTTCTATGTTCGAATTCACGTTTGTTTTTTTGTGTATGTTCACCGATATCTCCATCAATTGTGGACCGATTTTGAAAATTCTTTTTCTTTTTGTTTGAAAGCGGTTTTGAAATTGGTACCATTTAATTTGGTGAAGGTCTGATGAAGGACTTCGAAGATATACGACAGAACTATTCAATAAATAACGGCAAATCTCTCGGGATTGCTGCAATCGCATGTCTGTTCATTGATTATACCATTTCATAATATAACATTACGCCAGTACGCTCTGAAGGGGTACGCAGATCTCTCATTTCACCGATTATGTTCAAGTTTCATGATATTTGGGTTATCTATTCTGTCGTTAAGGTAACTTACTAAACAACTTGCCTATTAGGTAGCTACAACTAAAAAGTGAAAAATAAAAACCTTTTTTACAAAAATATACTACCTACTTCCAAATAAGAAAACTACAAAGTGAAAAATAACTTTGTTTATGGAAGTCGGTGTCCATGACGAAACAAAAATGGTACCTACGAAAGACACCGACTTCCATAAACAAAGTTATATTTCACTTTGTAGTTTTCTTATTTGGAAGTCGGTAGTATATTTTTGTAAAAAAGTTTTTTTATTTTATCACTTTTTAGTTGTACCTACCTAATAGGCAAGTTGTCTAGTAAGTTAGTTACCTTAACGACAGAATAGATAACCCAAATATCATGAAACTTGAACATAATCGGAGAAATGAGAGATCTGCGTACCCCTACAGAGCGTACTGGCGTGATGTTACATTATAAAATAGTTTAATCAATAAAAAAGTTTTTTTCCTTTATAGTTGTCAAATTTGTACTGTAGGCCTCTATTGACGTAATACAGCATTAGTGAGCATTGAGCACTTTTTGAAGGTTCTAAAGCATCTTTTTTTTAAATTTTTTATTGATGATAGGCTTGCGCTTGATCACTATCTCACCTGATGGTAAGCGATGATGTGGTCGACGATGAAGCACGCTTGCCTAGAAGAAACCTATTCACTCTTGACTTGAAGACTCCCAGGTTGTATCTAAAGATAATGTATCATCAAAAATGATATAGCTTTCTTCTTCAATTTATGGAATATCTTTTAAATTCGTCCAATATTGGAGGAATAAATAGGCGAGACGCAAACCTCGAATTACGACTTTTTACTTAGGATATTCATTCGGATGTCTGCGACCGCATTTCCTCCTATTCAAGGGGTTATATTCCATAACAATATAGTTTAACCATTGCTTCAGTTAAACTTTGAATTCTTATTTTTGCCGATGAATTTTATGCATGCAGCAATGCACTTTTTACATTCGTCGATTTCAATATCGAGTCACGTTTTGTATTCCCAGGGTCGTCACATTAAAAATACATACATTAAAGGATCTTAAATGTTAGCGGATTACATTTGAAATTTTATAAAATGACCTTTCTGAATCATATTACCACATTGTTTCCACATTGGAAATAATATGGGCGCACGGTTGGCGCAGTGGTTGACCGATTGACTGCTGCGCTGCGTGTCGCGGGTTCGATTCCCGCACGGAACAAATATTTGTATGACCTACAGATAGTTGTTCCGGCTCTGGGTGTTGTGTATGTGAGTTTATATGTCTGTAAACGCACTCACGATACAGGAAGAAATTCCTAGTGTAGGGCAATGTTTTATTTAAAAAAAAAAAAAAAATGAAAAAACACAAAATTATGTTTATGAATACCAGGCCGGCGAACACGGCCTATTGTGACAGACTTGAGTCATACATTCAAATTCAAAAATCATTCACAGTCAAAAAACGTGGTAAAATGAGAGACACACGCTTATCACAGCGGCCGTACTCGCCCTGCAGGTTAATTTTCAATGTCTAGACAATTTTTCCAGGAATTAGTTATCAATCAAAGAACGGTTTATGCAAAATCAACTCCCAAAAACGAAAAAAAAACAGCCGTTCTGTACATTTTTCCCGGAAAAAAAAATTGGCTGGTCATTAAAAATTAACCTAGTATAGCGTTATTACAGAAATAACAAAATCCAAAACGTATAACTATAATTTTTAATGAGTACGTAGTAGTGAGTAGGTGACTCTTTTCAAAAAACACCAATTGCATGTGATTAATTAACATAGACATTAATTCATTAGGTATAATGTATTATGTGTAGTTTGAGTGTTAACAAAAACATTGTTAACATATAATCAACCTTTGATTCTCATTGAATAATGACTGCTTACAATGAATGGTTTGCATTTGAAGGACGATAGTATGATAAGTACATGTTGGTACTGGAGCATGACACGTATTCGACTCAGAGTCGGCGAATGCCCACATTGTTCCTGTATGTTTTGTTTGTAGTAGTTTGTTCTAACGAGGCTGGTTTTATAAAAGCGGTTAAGTAGTCTTTAAATTAATTTAAAAAGGAGGAGGAGGCTCTAATGAGGGTTTCCTAGCAGCACTAAAGTGAAACCTAATGTTGTGACCAAATATACAGGGTGGGCCAAAAATCGTGGATCAAACGAAACAGGGCGATATTTCGGGCTATTTGTAGTAGTAGGGTGACATATAAAAAAAAAAACCCATTAAACCCCAACGCTCGCGCTGTTTCGTTTGATCTACGATTTTGTGGCAATTCTGTATAGTCGTTCTTTGATTTGAGATCGAATATGTGATTTAGTTAAATAAAAAAAAATTTACAGAGCAGTATCCATACTAATATTATATTATAAATGCAAAATTAACTCTGTTTGTCTATCTGTTACCTTTTTCACGCATAAAACGCTGAACTGATTTTGATGCAATTTAGTATTTAGACCCTGGGAAGGACATAAGATAGTTTTTATCCCGGAAATCATCCTAAAGGGGTGGCAGTTTGTATGGTGAACCAATCATTTCTCAAGAAAGGCGGCCTTAACACCTACCTTATTATTGAGCGACATAAAAAATAGGGTATTAAAGTACTAATGCTACACAGACGAAGCTTGTTCCCCATAAATGTCCTTTCGTCCGAATAAACCTTATAAGTTCCTTATAGCTTTGTCTCGGTACCAGTAAATTTTTCTCTGTTCATAATCACTCGTAGAAGTGCAAAATTTAAAGAAACTCTTGTAATACTTTTCAATAACCTCAAGATTTAGTTATAAACTAATATAATTTTGCTATGTTGAACTAGACAGTCAAGCTTAGAGCTTATTAAGTTACTAGCTTTTACCCGCGGCTTCGCTCGCAGTGAAGCCATTTTTTTTTTTTATAAAAATTATCCTATGTTACTTCTAATACCTCCAAGAATATATGTACAAAGTTTCATGATGATCGGTTCAGTAGTTTTTGCGTGAAAGCGTAACAAACAAACTTACATTCACATTTGTAATATTAGTATAGATGATAATATCGTCTCATTAGTTTATATCGCTTTTGGCAGAAATTCATTTTATAGTAGCTGAGTGGAGTTAGTAAAATTATCATAAAAAACTGGTTCTATTCTTATGTAACTGTTTATGGTTTGGTCATCTTCCCACGCATACAGTAAGAATGGAACGTTAAAAACAAAATTACCGGGTAAACTAAGCCAAGGTACCGTATTCGATGTCTTCTTAATTTGAATGTGTGTTGTTATGCTCTAAATGCAAACTATAGAAATAATTGAGGGAGATCCAAGAAAAGTATTTATTATGATGATGTTAGAGCCAGTTATATGGGACTCGCAACACACATTTTGACTGTTAAGGTTGCTCTAGTCGACGGAACGAATTATTTCGTGCGCGGGGTTAAAATGCATGCTATCTCATCCGACAATACGTGCGAAATAGATAGATGCTGTGATGAACAGTAAGAAGTTAGTTCGCGTACGAATACACACTTATGCAAATATTTAACGAAATGGATGTTGATTTAGGACGAAAACGAGCGCGCGAATTTTTATAAACGGGCCTTATGGGAAATCGATATCATGAAAAACCACTACATGTATGTCTGTTCAAAATATTTTTTGTTTGCATTGTTGAACTACTAATCTATCCCTGTATGGTGACTGTTTTGCAATTTTCCTTCTTCTTTGATATTTATTTCCGCCCAAAGATGCGTTAAAATTAGTGTTGAAATATGGAATTTTTGACGCTCACAACTTTCAATTCTTTTTTCCTTATAGACCTAGATAATGATGAGACAAATTGATATCATTTTTTATTTAAAACGTACACCGTCAAACAGTAGAGTTATCACCATACTACGTGTTTTTGGAAGAATGATCGACTAGGGCAACCTTAATACATTGAAACAATGTAGGGCCAAGACCTGACGGTCCTGCGTTAGCTTTATTCAATTTATTCTACTCAGACCTGGCATATTTTTAACGGTTTCTAAAGGCGTTTTTTGACTTCCAAATATATTATTCATAATTTTGTTTATTCTTGTCTTTCACAGGTTGACATGTCGTTACATGACAGAAAACCATCCGTTCCTCCGCCTGGCGCCAATCAAGATGGAGATGATGTACCTTAACCCCGACGTCGTGGTATTCCACGATGTGATCAGTGATGGAGAGATTGAGATGGTCAAGAGAATGGCCCAGCCGAGGGTGAGTTCTACAACACTTTAATATTTTAAAATATCCAATAATATCATCAATAATAATGGTATCCAGCTGCATCCGGGTAGATGTGACCCCAACATAGTATACACTTGAGTTTTACAAGTGGACGTTGATGGCGAAATCCGAAACTATGAGGAATAGATAAAAACAATCAAAGGAGCCACGAGGCCGATTTTGATGAAAACTAATACTGTATCATTGAATTTTTGAAATGTCAATTTTATTAGCAAGGAATCGAAACTATTGAATTTGGAAAAAAACAGATGCTGTATTATTAGGGTATAATTTAGACGGTCACCAAAAATATTTTTAAGACTCTAAGCTTAGGCACCAAAAAAAATAAACAACTCCAAAAAAAATCAATTGACTTTATTAAAAGGGCCCTAAAGTATATAATATTATGATCCAAAATAAATAAAATAACATCAGAAAAATCGCAAACCTCGCACAAATATTATTTTTGGTTCCTAAAATGGATCAACGGTCACCAAATTCTATCCAACTCAAAGATTAATATTACTACCAAAAATCTTACTCCAAGAGCGAGCGAAGCGAGCTCGGGAGCTTAGGGCACCCCGACACGGACAGGTTAGGTTCGAACGAGATGACGGGAGCTGAAGTGAGCGAGCAAAGCGAGCGAACTCGGCTCCCGTCATCTCGTTCGTGTTAGGTTACTTTAGACCCTGCGGACGGAAATAGGAGCCCCGCGCAGCGGGGCTCCGTCGACTATGTTGCCAGAGTACTAATCGTACTTGAACCTTGAACCTCAATATATTTAGCGAATTCCATATAACGATAAATAAGCGACGTACGTCTGGGAACCCCAGTATATTAATTGATATTTGGGAAATATTCTAGCGATCGTTAGCTTTTTTAGCCTAACAAAAATGACCAAATTAGAAGTCATGGTATTACATAATTGGTAACATCTAAGTAGTGACAATATATAATATTTGGTCTAAAGTGTATTTTAAAGGCGTCCATATATTTTTTTGGCAGTCAATAATACGAAAAAATGGATTTATTTCATAATATTTTAGGAAACGTTATTTGGTGACCATTTATCCATTTTGGTAACCGTTTAGAATTTTTTTGGTAGTAAAATAGGTACTTTTTTGGGCGGTGTTTAAACACAAGCCGTATTATTACACCAATCGATAGTGTCGCTAATAGGAATAAAATTGTGGGAAGTAATGACATACGGCAAACTAGAGGCAAATCCTAATTTTTAACAAAATATTTTTTTTTTTTGGTTAGGAATCTACGAAGGCTAGTATCATGCAATTGATGACTTGAAAAAATCTTTGGAGAATATTCTAAACGGACTCAAAATCATTGTAATGCCGAATGTAGTACAACGCTTTAGTTGTCGAACAAGGCTATTAAAAAAAAAGCCATCTGCTTATCACTTAAGGTTTAACAGGAAGGTAGTTACTGCGATGATTGATGAACTCACCCCCTGAATAATCATCATCATCTCGTGCCCTTATCCCGATTTATTTGGGGTATGCGCAACATTTCTTATTTTCCTTCTGTCAAACAAATAGCATTGTCGTATTATTTTTAAATCTTAACTTGCTAAACACCTTAGATCACTCAAAAAAAGATCTCCGTTTTTGGGTATCGTTTGTTTGAGTCACATAATGAATATCATCGTCCTCGCATATTTCGATCCCTGACATTTATAGAATAGAATAGAATAGAATACTCTTTATTATGTACACCATAAAAGCGCCTAAATTAAATTAAGACGCTCGATTCGATAAACTTTTTGTCGTTTTAAATTTGGAATCACATCGATCAAAGTTACTTATTAGAGTTCATAGCCAGGGTTGGCACGATCAAATCATTTGGCTTTAAATCATGATTTAAATCAAATGATTTTTCAATAAAAATCAATGATTTAATCAAATGCGTTTAATTTTTACTTTCTTTCATAGAAATCAACATAAAAGACAGATTTAGAGATTATGGGTTGTAGGTATGATTTAGGGTATTTTACATTTGAGAAATCAATATCATTATTATAATGCTTGAACAAAAAACTCTAGTTTGCCAACCTTTTCAATTGCCAGTCGGTTTCTTAATTTACTATGAACAATTCCAAAGGTGGAAAATATTCTTTCCACAGCAGCTGAAGAAGCTATCGCCCCAAACAATTGCTTAACCACTGGGAAAATCTTAAAATATACTTAAACTGTTTGATAAAATTAAAAAAATCATGTTTAATAAGAATTTTTTGATAAATCGTGCTTTAATCGACTTTTTCAAAAAATCGTGATTATTTCCAACCCTGTTTATAGCTTCTATAGAATTAAATTTTAGGGACTAAAATATACGGATACGCATTGTTTAGAACTAGCTTGCTTCTGTAAAAAGGCATCTTGCATAACTGTTCAATGCTAATTTCTGCCACAGTTCAAGCGAGCCGTAGTCCACGATCCGAAGACTGGTGAACTGGTTCCCGCACACTACCGCATCAGCAAGTCAGGCTGGCTTCGAGACTCCGAGTCGGAAGTCATAGCGCGCATCTCTCGCAGAGTGTCCCACATGACTGGACTTAGTATGGACTCCGCTGAAGAGTTGCAAGTCGTCAACTACGGCATTGGAGGGCATTATGAACCGCATTATGATTTTGCTAGGGTAAGTTAAAGCTAGCCTTAAAGATGAATTGTCCATGAGCCATATTCTGGTGGGTTAGTACCCCTCACCACCGCATCAGCAAGTCAGCGTAACTACAAGACTTGGAGACGGAAGCCATTGCGCGCATCTCTCGCATGAGTGTCCCACATGACCGGCTTTTGTATGGACTCTGCTGAAGAGCTGAAGGTCATCAAATACGGGATAGGGAGGCATTATGAACCGCACTATGAATTTTCTAGGGTAAGTGGTAGCTAGCCTTAAAGATAATCCGTCTATGAGCCTTGTTCTGGTGAGATAGTATCATTAAAACATGAATGGGAATTAATAAATCAACTAGTCTTCTACAAACGATTTATCAAGTCCAAGAAGCTTCACCAGTTAATTTAAACTTGTGTAGGATTTGAGATGATGACTTCAGTCT
The DNA here is from genome assembly GCA_947562075.1 of Orthosia gracilis. NCBI lineage: Eukaryota > Metazoa > Arthropoda > Insecta > Lepidoptera > Noctuidae > Orthosia > Orthosia gracilis. The sequence goes on from OX387266.1 coordinate 37,121,117, forward strand.
TTATATGTTGAATACCAATTACCAAGTCTATCTTACCTATTAAGTCCGACTGCTGTGCAAAGGCCTCCCTCTCAGTTTTCCTATTTCCAACTCTATGCACTTTTAATTAATTTTATATTATTTTTTGTTCGCAGAAACGGGAGAATGCATTCAGCAAGCAGGGTGGCAACAGGATAGCTACAGTGCTTTTCTATGTTAGTATCCATATTCAAATAATAAACAGTTGTATTAACAAAATCATTTATTTGTTACGTAGCCAGAAAACCAATTTAATATCAACAAAATACATCAATTTTGAAATCCTACGCATACGGACGCATTTTACGCATTATTCAATTATTCTTGACTGGAAGTTATACTGATAACTCCTGAAAAAATGTTTGACAAAAACTTAGACAGTATTATTATTAATTTTTTATCCTTTATAGTGTGTTACAATTTTGGAGTAATATATAGCATATTTTGCTAAGATAGTGTATGTGTTTTCTAAACAATGAAAATCTTAAACAACAGTAGCATTAATAGGAAATATATTTGCATAGATCAAAATCTTACTGCAATGCATAAAACAAAACAAAATAAAAATAAAATCTAAATATGGAAGTTTACAACAACATTTAAAAATACATTGATCTATTTTTGAAAAAGATCTTATTCTATAAAATATAGAAAAAAAATGACATCCTAAAACCGTTGTTCCCAGATGTCAGACGTAGCTCAAGGTGGCGCCACGGTGTTCACGGAGCTCGGCCTTAGCGTATTCCCGGTGAAGCGAGCTGCTGCCTTCTGGCTCAACCTGCACCCCTCGGGCGAGGGAGACCTCGCCACCAGGCACGCCGCCTGCCCAGTGCTGCAGGGATCCAAGTGGGGTTAGTCACACACTACACTACACTACAGTACAGGGTATTTACTATGACGTTTTAAAGCCATGATAATTCCAGTGTTGCCATGACATATTGAACTATACAGGACGAATATATCTATTCTTTTTCACAACATAAACATGATGGTTTTAATATGCCTTAGTATATTTACCCCCAATCTTCATTTCACGAGCGCGCGTCATTTGAAATTATACCGTATTACATTGACATATGAGTCACATAACGCGCGTTCATGATTGAATTGTATGATACAATTCAATCATAGACGCGCGTTGCAGTACAGTCCCAGAATGAAAAGGTTTAACAATTGAGCGGACAGAGGGTAAACTTTTCATGCTGCGGTGGTTCCTAGGTGCCGGACGTGGTTTAAGGTTGTATCGTATGCTGGCAGTCAGGTTAGAAGGTGCTGGCTGGTAGAACCTACAACCCATCGTGGAAGGCGACTATGCCAGCCTATTCTGCAGGGATTCTTTCTTAGGCTGCAAACCTACTATCTGTTGCAGGATCGTCTTCGGTCTGCTTGATTTGAGTTAATCTGTTCAAAAATTACTGTATATTAGACAAGTTACTGCCCTTTCTGGTCATTATACATATACCTACAAACGGAGTGAATAGGAATGCAGGGGTAAATGGGAACAAAACTTTTATTGGTTCCAAACAAAGCATCGTTTTTTTTTTTATATTTACTTAATATATTGGAGCGCCTACCTACTAAAATTCTGTTCAAAGTTTTGTTTATATTTACCGCTGCATTCTTTTTATCCCGTTTGACGGTATTTTGATAAATTTCTATAAACGCTATGTTCATTAATTTCCTTGACCCAAAATTTTGAAATAAAATAAATTCTTACAAAATTCCAGTGTGCAACAAATGGCTCCACCAAAGCGGCCAAGAGTTGCTGAAGCCCTGCAACCTGGAGTACCAAGATGAGAGTATGATTCGCCCGATTCCTCGCCCAGTGCCCAAGACATCCAGGTAGAATTACCACTCCATATAGATCAATAAACTGTGCAAAAAGTACTGATTAGTGCAAATGTAGTGATCTGATTAGTGCAGCAAATTGTGTATTTGATAACTCTAAAGTATGTGTTTGTGGGGCCAACGATGTAGGGAGTGTATGTAGCTACAAACGTGGTGATTTTGAGTTGAGAGAGAGATGCGCGTGCGCTGGTTTCTAAAATGATATACGTATACTGGGTGTAACGGAATGGTCTAAAAATATTCCATCGCCCATGGAAAATTAATAGCCATGGACTGAAGCAGATTTTAAAACATGATCGCACCTTGCCGTTACACTTCGTTGTAAACTACTAAGGTACGAGACATTAAACAAGACACGAAACACTACACATATCTTTACTTGCTGCGTTTTTCCTGCTAAAATTATCGATATCGTTTGGTCAAATCTCAATACAAGTGATCGGTTTTCCATTCCTATTAATACGTTAATTGATTATTATATATTACAGAAACTTTCAATACAAATACATACTTTCTAATTGTCAAATATAACATTTGCTTTTTTAGCTAATTGAGTACAAGAAGATATACTAGCCAATGTAGTATATAATATGTATAACCTTGTTGTGTAATGAACAAGTAATAATTTTTTATTAATCTTGCCTACAAATAGACATCTAATCAAATGAAATTTATAGAGGCTTCAGAGTTGCCGTTTGTCTGTAAAACTAATATAATAATTTATTACCAGTGTAGTGATAATTATAAGAATAGTTTATTAAAATATGAATAGCTTTTGTAGATCAAATAAAAAATAAATTGATATGCCGCTGATTTATATACATAAAAACTTATATTATAAGTACAAATGTTATTTTTCAAATTTATGTACAAAATAATATTATGTTTATTAGAACACCAGTCATTTAATTTAGTTTTAAGTAACAAAAGATACATATAAATTAGTTTAATCTCATGAAATGCATTTATTCAAAGTTCTAAACATATCTAATGTTAGTATGACAATATTGCTTTATTTTATAATATAATTGACTAAAATATATGCTTAAATTAAGTTGGTTATAATTAAGAAATGTTTCTAAAATCAATACACGTAAACAAGCATTGTTTTCCAGTTTTTGATTATACAATTTTAATTGATACTTGGGTTTTAATGATACTTTCTTATTAATTTACTAGCTTCAGCCAGCGGCTTCGCCCGCGTGTATTTCGAAAATTATCCCAAGGGAACATATTCCTGGTATGTAAATCAGGTATCATATGTGCTATTGCAGACTATAATCTATCTCTGTGGCAAATTTCATTCAGATCCATCTAGCCGTTTGAGCGTGAAGAAGTAACAAACATACAAACACACTCACAAACTTTCGTCTTTATAATATTAGCGTGATAACGTATTTAAAACGATTTCGAATCTATAGATGTTATTTTAATCATTGGTAACTGATATTGCTCTCATGATCTCCAATTACGTTGACTAAAATCTACCAGTTCAGCTTATTCCAAGTTTATAATAAAACAGTCGAAATATTCTCAAATTAAAACGAAGTACAGTCAGTGAAACTAGTTTATTTATCACCTTAATATTCGAATTTCACTTGTATAACATTAAACGACAATGTATATTTGTATATGTGACAGATTAATGACAATTTTGTAATCAAAAGTGATAATCAATTAATGTTCCTGTATCTGTACAGACTTTTGGAAAGTGTTCTATAATTGACATTGAAAATTATTTGGTATGTCTGTCCGGATGCCCGGCTGTTCTCCTCTACAGGTCGCATTCCTCAACCGATTCTCGTGTAATTTTGAGAGAAGGTTCGATAATTATATGGATTTTTTTTGTCGATAAACATATCAAAAAGACAGACTCGCGAGGTCTACAGCTCACAGAGCTACTAGTAATAGACATGTGTAAAACAAATTTAATTATTATTAAAATAAAAACCCGACTGCTAAAAAATCACTAACTGAAAAGAGAAAAGCAAGTACTAGGTATAATTTATACATTAAATATTGTGAGGTGCTGCCAGAGGCGGTGACAAACGAGGTTTTAGTATGATTTTATATAATTTTTGTTTCTGCAGCATATTTCAAAATTATATAGTCTATGCCAATCCCACAATTGAGACAAATCCAACGACGTCTTATTATGTCATAATCCGTCAAGCCGTTTGTGCTGTAGAAATGGAACTAGCTATAGAAATGGACATGCATACATCAGCTCGAAAAACATTACCCTCCCGCAGTCGGGTAAAAAGCATCCAAACAAAGTTATGGATTCAAAAGTAGGTACAGTTTTTAGCAATAGGGTAGTTTTCTGAAAATTTGTATTTTGTCCTTCAGGTAGATTAATAAAAAATATTTGACACGTATTTTTTCTTTTGACACGTAAACATAAAGTGACGACGATATAATGCGTTGAAATATCGTGAAACGTCACGCCGCTAGTACACTTTATACTGCCTTAATGACGTCACAAGCCCCCACTCCTGAACTTTGATGCGCTTTACCTTTGTAAATTTTTATTGATTTGATAAAGCACAAAAAACGTATCCAATAATATTTGATGATCTCACTGACGGGCTAAATAGAATAGAATTATCTTTTTTTACCCAGGAAACGTGCTTATTGATACAATAAACAAAAAAACAACAACAAATATAAGTCGACGTTATCCAGTGCCAGCCATATTTTTCTTAATTCGCTGTGAGGAGAGCAATTTAAGACAACAAAAACGTTACATATAGAATTATACGTATACTGTACATAACATTCCTGTTGTTTATACATTACCCTAAAGCTTCTGGCGCCATACTGGCATCCCGCGGCGTCGGCGATGCTCGTTAGAGTATTTCAGAACAAACAAAGTAAGTACATGCATGGTGAACTTTAGCATTGCACACTACTGTGTTTGCTATGAAACACTCTTCTTGTCTTCCGTTGGCTTTAGACTCTTCTTGTTTCCTTTTCTTTTAATTCCGTTTTCTTTTTTTCTTGGAATGTCCTTTTCGATTTGCTATGCTTGGCCGCATAATTTCGCCACTCAAAACAAGCTGTTTTACTTCATCTGATTTGTACCCCCTTTTACACATTTTTTTTAAATTTTTTCGACGCACCGACAATACAAGACGAATTACCTAAGGTGGGGCCACCTTAGGTAATTCGTCTTGTATTGTCGGTGCGTTTACAAACCTAACATTAAATAGTGGCCCAGTGGTAACGGCCCCGACTTCGGGTCTTAAGTTCGAACCCAGGCAGGCGCTTTACTTTGTGTAAATTATTTCATCACCACAGCTCTAAAAACGGTAAACGAAATCATCGTGAGGAAACCGGCAAGACCTCTAGAGCAAAAAATTCGAAGACGTTTGGCATCCACCAATCTACACTGGGCCTTGTGATGGATTAAGGGCCTTCCACCGCTTTAGTGCCGTAAAACGATTACTTTCTAAAGCAAACTCCTATGTAACGGCTGGATTAAAAGGTTTAAAAAAAACAAATATTTATTTTTGATTCATGTACATTATTTTTGAAACAAGATTTTTTCGTGTAACTAATAGTTTTATTTAAAAAAAAAATTAACAACAGGATATTTTTTCGCAACTTTTGGATAGTTCTCCAAAATTACTTGGATGTTTAAAAATATTTTTACAGTAAGTATGCTTTAGAAAGTTACCGTTTTACGGCACTCATGCGCTCTCTCACAGAGATCTCTCACTGTATCCCAGCCGTGGCAACATTAAAAGGCTGATCTGATGATGAATTTACAATTCTACTTACATGACAGTTCATGCAGTCTTAACTTAAACCATCTAATACGGCTAAGGCCCACTTCCACGACAAACTTAACTATAGTAAATGGCTAACACGAGATAAAATTGTAAATTTGTCATACAATATTGTCAATTTAACCTCGTGTTAGCAACTAACTCTGACCGTACCTTTTATTCAAATTGGTATTTAAAAATCTAATTGAGCTAGCTCGATTTTGAACTGATTACAGTAAAAAAATGCAGGTTTTTTTTATTAAATTAGGAGAAAACCGACGGAAAATTCCAACACTAAGGGGTCCAGCAGCATGTACTGAATCCATGGTATTTTTTTCGCTTGTCGGTGTCAGATACACACTGTAATTTCTTCAAATACCTTTCAGTCTACATGTAGTTAACCTTCGGTTTTACATTTCATTGTCACAGAATAATAGCTCTTTGTTTTAAGGTCAATAGTGTAGTGATTGGAAAATGGGTTCTCCGGTTGCTTCTGCGGATTCCGCATTCACGGAAACCTTAATGTTTCCTCCTGAGTTCTCAATACTGCACCGATTGATTATGGATTGTTTATGCATGCTTTATGTCTAGAAAATATATGAAGAAAGTAATTATTATAATTAGAACGTTTCTTTTGTCAAACTTAAATAGTCCACCTCCATAAAGAGTTACGAATATTTTTTTTTTTCGAAATCGGACACTATAAAAAGTTATTCATGGTCATACATAAAAACAAAATATACTTACAAGTCGAATTCAGAACTTACTCCTTTTTTTTTCAACGATAAAAAAATTATATAGATATGTATATATAACGGTTAAAAAAATATATGAATGAAGAGGTAGGGGACGGCCAAAGAAAAGATGGATGGACTGTGTGAGGAGTGATATGAAAAAAAAGGGAGTCTATGATAGCGTGGCGGGGGACAGAACCGTATGAAAGAAGAAAAGAGTGTTGCGCCGACCTCGCCCGCGTACATAAAAAAATATATACAAGTCGAATTGAGAACTTCCAATAGTTAAAAAAATATATATAAATAACGGTTAAAAAATTATACCTATGTGTTAAACATCAGAAGGCTGGAGTATTGAGCTTATGAATGACATGTACCTACGTAGTTATAAAAATTTCAAAGTTCCAAACATGTCTTTAACAAATGTAATTGGCCTTTGGTCGTGTAACGTTAAAGTAAAATAAATAAATGGACTTTTGCCTAAAGGGCAGTGTCTACTTACTCAAAGTACCTAGTTGCCTTTGTAAACCTATGGAAAACCGGTACCGGAAACTTAATTCGCATCACATTCAAAATCCAATTAATTCAAAAATCTGAAAACAAAAACCATCATTACATAAACGCACATTCCCTATTTAAGAGGAATTTTTGAATCGAATAAATCGAAGATCGTAGAAAGCTTGTGTGTGTTTACACATAATATATAGATAGGCTCAGCTGACTTCCAAAAAGTTGGGGATCCTTGCGAAGGTGAGAAAGTACTTCACGCCGGAACTGAACGAACTGAACTTGTATCAAGCGCAAGTTCGATCGTGCATGGAGTGCTGTTCTCATCTCTGGGACGGTTCTGCCAAATACCAGCTTGATGCACTAGAGTCGATCGAAAAGCGGGCCAAGAGACTTATCAGCAATAAGGCACTGGTCAAATCAAAGCTCCAGAGCCTTGAACATCGACGCCGAGTTGCCAGCTTGTCGGTTTTTTATCGGTTACATTTCGGGGAGTGTGCGATGGAATTGCATGATTTAATTCCGCCCAGCCCGTTCCATCATCGGACAACTAGACGCACGGCGATGCGTCATCGGTACATGGTGGACATCCCACCCATACGCACAAATCGTTTTGGGGACACTTTTATTATGCGTACAGCTAAGGAGTGGAATTCCCTGCCGTAGTCTGTGTTTCCCGATAGCTACAATCTAGGGGTCTTTAAGTCGAGAGTGAATAGGTTACTTCTAGGCAAGCGTGCTTCACCGTCGACCACATCATCGCTTACCATAAGGTGAGATAGTGGTCAAGCGAGAGCCTATTGACCATAATAAATAATAATAATATAACATGAAATAATAATCCACAAAGTTTTTTTTTTAAATTTCTTCTTATTACACGTCTCTTCTTTGTTCAAAAAACGATAATATTGAGATACGAAGCCCTCATTTGCTGCAACTTTTTGTTTTTACGACTCCTAGATCATTAGGGCCTACTTGCATGGAATACTTAACTCAGAGTTAGGTACACAAGGTTAAATTGCAAGTTTTTCATAAAATATTGTCAATTTAACCTCCTTTTACCAACTAACTCTGAGTTAAGTTTTCCGTGCAGGTGGGCCTAAGTAAATTAACAATAAAATTATTTAGTTACACAAATTGCGTGTAGAAGTTTAAAACAATTAGATCAACGCGATCTACTGAGGGCCTATCATTTTAACGATACTCTTGGCAATACAAACCACCGTAAAGCGATTTCTGATCCGTCATTTAGTCTAAATGGTCGATTGTTTTTATGATCTCCAGCTGGCTGGTCTTAAAGAGTAATCGGTGGCGACTTCGATAGTTAAACTATGAAAACTATCGACGTATCGAACAGCTGACTAGAGTAAGGTGGTCTAACTTCGGCTTTAAAAGATTGATACGTAAAGTTTTGAAGTTTATGCTACACGTGAACGTACTGGACCGAACCGACCGCTCTTCGAAGTTCGAAGTTAATAGGAGAAGGTCTAATAAAATTTTGACAAGACCGAACTATTTGACTTCAACTTTAAGAAATGTTTGGTAACTCGATCTCTTAGTAAAACTTTGAACCTACGGTTTGAACGCCGCAAATATTTTAAGCAAACGGATAGTTTGTCATTTACAACTGAAATATATTAATAAAGCTTTTCACAAACTATTATCAATCAAATGTGACAAACAAAGCGAACAAGAACCATACTTACCATAATGATAATCAGGATCGTCCACTTGCAACTTGTTTTTGATCAGGTCCTTTGGTTTTCCTCTATTACATCTTACAACAGAAAATAACTCAAATAAATGTATGTCCAGTAAACACGTTAAGGATTGATTGGAAATCCTTAAAGCACTGCGACAAAAGGCACAAGCACTTCAATTCCAAAAAAAAATCACTCACCTTTTCCGAAGTCTATGTATTTGTTGAATAGTTCTGTTATCCTTCTTCACCGGCCAATGAATTGTTGCTGAATTAAGAGCCTATGAAAATTTATCTTAATGATTTCTAAAGAAAATTTGGAGGTTGATTTTTAATTGCCAATTATCAGTTTAATTTAAGGTCCACGATTAATATGTAGATAGTTAACACTACACTTTCGAATCAGCCCAGAGCTGGTAACAAACTGATGGCTAGTGGAGCCGGTCGTCGATGGCTATCGATGCAACCGGAGCTGTTCAGTGTAAACATCCAGTGACTGGAATCCTCGCAGGCTGACGACGCGCCGCCGACGGCGACGCTCGCGCTCAAACCTCCATAACATTAGTAATATGGTACATTAAGATAAGTGCTTGACCACCTAGAATGGGCAATAACAGTACTCAACTTAAACTAAATTTTGGATCATTTATGTTGTTAGACATATTGCGTAACTTCCAGGATTTTTCACTATAAAGGTGCTGGAAACCAGACCTTTTTAAGAGATCCAGTAACTTACGCCAAACAAGGAATACCTATATATAATATAACTGAAATAAAAAACGTTTTAAGGGTTTGACGTTTTAGGGGGTTTTTAGGGTGTCATTTGCTCCGAAAAGCACTTACGTTTAGATCCAGTTTATGGGATACTGCAAAAGGAATATAAGTTTCTACCGGACTAAAGTTTCCTTTGTTCTTACGTCTAACCATCCTGACATACCCGACACTCATATTTATAAATGGGAAATAATAAAAAAACTTACAACGATCTGTGGTTGACTGTAATACCAACTAAGCTGTGTTAAAATGAATTACCGAAAAATTGATACAAAATTAACCGACAAAAATGGTGTATTTAAAAATAATCCGTACCTACTTTCAAATAACAAACTAAATTGCCGGAAAAATACCAAACTGGCGAAAAAGATGCTAAATTTTTGAAAACATATGTTTTGCTAAAATAATCGTTTTCTTAAGCTCTATAGTAACCAGCTTAATTTCTACTAATGGTTATAAAATAACTTTTCTAAATCTCAATTTTAATGAAAATAACTACTTACCGGTCGGCCCGCTGGTATGTTATGTATTATAGGAATCCGTCAGCATAAAATAATATTTAAAAGCGGTGCCGCTATTTTCATCGAATTAGTTCAAGAGCGAGCGAAGCGAGCTCGGGAACTTAGGGCACCCCGACACGGATAGACATCGATTGGGATGACGGAATTGAAGTGAGCGAGCATTGCGAGCGAACACAGCTCCCGTCATCTCCTTCTTATTAGATTACTTTAGACCCTGCAGACAGAAACAGGAGCCACGCAGTGCGGGGCTCCGTCGACTTTGTTGCTGCAATATGAAATTTACTGAGTACCTACCTCATTAATTTTCGTATTTTGAGTATTTAAGATTTACGGCAATAATGAATGATATTTGCACATTTTAATAATTCTTAGGAATAACTATATAATCACTTAGAAAATCATTATATTATGTCACAATAGTTTAACTAGCGTCAGAGACAATAAAAAAGATAATATAATCATTGAATTGAGAACCTCCTCCTTTTTGGGAAGTCGGTTCAAAATGTGTAAGGTTAATTCTAAATTTATAATAGGTGAGTTACGATGAAAATTACTATCTTTAGTTTTCGGTAAAACGCAATTTAAGCTGGTGGCAAAATATTACGTCAGCAAACGGTGTATAAATTTTTCGGAATTTTCAGTATTTTATTCGATCATTTCTTTATTTTAATTCGCATAGAAGCTGTCGGAAAATTAATATATAAAGCAGTAACTTTAATTTTGAGTATGCTTATATTATTATTATTTTTCGGAGCTTTTATTACTACCCTTTATAAATTACACGTTATTTTGTGGTAGGACGATTTCAAAATGGTCTAGTCGGCCACCGCCGCTTTGATTTTCCTAAAGTCAAAATGGCAATGGGTGCTGCAACTGCATTTACTAAACGCATGCTGCATGGACAATTTTTTAAGTGACGACGCTTGCTGAAAATGGATTATATGTATAGAATACCCTAGAATAGACAAAACAGGATATCGAATATAAAGTTGTCAAAAAATAAAAGCCCATTTTCATATAAATATACTTAAAAATAATTAAATTTGATCCTTGCGAATGATACTCGTTGTTATACTTATAAATATATATATTTATAAAGTAACAGAAAAGAAGAAAATGAGATGACTCTGCTAAGTTGTTTTGAAAGTAAATCCACTATATCCGCTTGAATGCATACCGACTGGTGGCCGTCCTGATCTCGGGAGGAAGCCCATTCCAAAGAAGAATGGACTGAATATTAAAGGAAGAGTGAACAATATCAGTTGTATGAGAAAGACAGAGTAAGAGGAGTTTATTAAAAGAACGCAGATTCCGAGCTTGTGAAGAACTTAGATATTGAAAGTTAGACATAAGATAGGACGGAGGGGTGGAAGAATTGGGAAGGTAGAAAAGTGTGGTCAAAGCGCGTAAACATCTCTGGCGAATGGGTAGCCATTTTAACTCAGACCTTTAGTTCGACACATGGTCATATTTTCTGAGATTAAATATAAATCTGATTAAGACTCTATCTAGGTTATCTAATAAGACCGCGTTCAAGTCAAAGCAGCACACGTCACCACAGCCGACCACTGGGAAAATTAAAGTGTGCACAAGCTTTGTCTTTACAGGCAAAAACCTCCTCAAACGATTCAAGGATAAACTCACGCCCAAACTGCCGTTGGCTCTCTGACTGACATTGGAAACCTGACTTTGCCAGTGAAGTGTCAATTATATTGTTACATAAAAATAATATCGTAGATTTTTATCTATCCGTACCAAGGCATAAAAGTGCACGGTCTCCTTGAGAGCCATTATCTAGTTTTCCCCATTTCCAAACCAGTAAACTATTATTTCTTCTTCTTCGCGTCGATGATTAACTTTTCTAAATTTTCTTCGACCAGTACTCAGCCACGTCGATAGCCTTAGCGCTGGCCTCGCAAAGGTCTTGCATGGTGAATGTGTTTTTGCAAACGGAGCAGGACTGGAGATGGGGTATCGTCTGTGGAGTTGTTCCGTAGTCACATTGCGGCTGATCGGAGTACCGAGTCCCCGTCTCACCAAGTTGTGCCTACAGTGGCCCACTTGGCTTCGTGGGCCATGGCAGTTTATGGCACGCTGGGAGCTTTACAGCAGGCTCATCATAGTCAATTGGAGTGGGGTGTTTGAGGAACCACAATTTTTTGCGGGCTTCGTTGAGACTGTTGTCGTTAATTATTTTTGCGACCTTGGGATGCTGTTCTGATTCTTTAGTCGCCTCCTTCGTTGCTCCATATTGTACAGTAGGTCTCGTTTATCGGTAAAGCACAAACATAAGGTTTGTGCTTTTCGGAGGAGTAGCCAACTTCTCTTCGAACCTCCACAGGAGCTATTCCTGCTATCGGGTATAGTGCAGCAAGTGCGTCTACTTATCGGTCATAAGCGGATCGATGCCAAACTGGGCAAGCAAATTCGCCAGCCGAGAAGCAGAGAGCTAAGCGAGAAGAGGCGCCCCACGTAGAGGATGTTAGTTGGCGGAGAAGGTTATTAAGTGTGTTGACCTTGAGTTTGGTTTTAACACAGTGGTTCTTAGAGAGCGGTCTAAGGTAGCACCTAGGTAAGAAGGGTTATCGTTATGATGAATACCAGTGCCTCGCCATTTAATAAAGATTGCCCGACGATTTCTCAAGTGGAATGAGCACGACTGTGTTTTAGTCGGATAAGGTCTTAATGCATTGTCTTCATAGTAACTACTGAAATTCGCCAGGGCCATTTCAAGGTTTGCTTTGACATATTTAAATTTTGTCACCCTTGTAACTAATTTATTTATTTATTTATTTCAAGGAAGGCTTACAGACTAATAACATCATTCAGATACTAACTATAATTTTAACAAGTTGCTAATAACAAGCCCCCACATATAAACTACAATAAAATAAAAACACATAAGACTCAAAGGAATATCAAGTAAATAGGTACATATCTACTTCAAGCATCGAAAAAAGATTTGGCCAGTAGACGCCTTGCTGTGCCTGCACTTGTGCAAAACAGATCTATGTTTAAGTCACGTGGTATTACGTTGAAGCTCCTAGCTGCCCTTAACAGAAAAGCATTACGTCTGTAGTTTGTCGTTGCAAAAGGCACATGTAAAAGTGGTCGTTGACGGAAACCAATCATACTTGTTTTCAGAGATAAGTTCGCTACAAGTTCAGAACAATCCACTGTACCATTAGCAATATTTAATAGAAAACATATATCACTGATCTCACGCCTAGTTTCCAACGGAAGAAAATGATACCTTTTACAACGATGTGTATAATCTTCAGACCATAATTTTGCCTTAAAGTCGAGATAGCGTAAGAATTTCTTTTGGATACCCTCAATACGAGACGTGTAAACCCCGTATTGAGGGTTCCAAACCTGTGACGCATACTCCAAGTGGCTGCGTACGAAGGAACAGTATAAAATCTTAACTGGTTTAAGAGTACGGAAGTCAGCGGTATTTCTAATTATGAATCCCAGTGCTTTCGCCGCTTTCTTTACAATAACGTCTATATGTTCATCAAATAATAGCTTACTGTCTTGTATAATTCCTAAGTCCCTTATGCTGCTGACTTTATTGATGTTTTGTCGGTAAAGTTTAAATCCAGCACCTATTATTGTTTTACGCCTAGAAAAGGTTATGTGATAGCATTTGGACACGTTCAGTTGTAACTTATTAAGCCTACAATATTCCTCAAACCGTTCGAGATCGGATTGAAGGCATTCGACATCCCCTAGGTCCCGCACCACTTTATGTATTTTCATGTCATCTGCAAACAGCAGGACATAGGAGTGTCGAAAGCAAAGTTTAACATCGGTAATGAATATCGTGAATAGAAGTGGTCCCAAGATAGATCCTTGTGGTACTCCTGAGGGTATAGAAACCCATCCTGAACTATATCCCCGAAGCACCACTGCTTGAGTACGATTTTCTATATAAGAAGAGAACCAACGAAATAAACTCCCGTGTATACCGGCTTTCAGTAACTTATCCAGTAGAACCCTGTGATCTATACGATCGAAACACTTGCTATAATCAGTATATATAACATCTACCTGTGCCTGCTGTTCCATGCCTTTCGTAACGTATTCATGTGACAGTATTAGGTTAGATGTAGTAGATCGCTTTCTGATAAAACCATGCTGCTCTTCACCAAGTTTAGATTTTAAAGCTGTGTATACATTATTATGTACAATACGCTCAAGCACTTTAGCAAACAAACATATTTTTGAAATAGGGCGATAGTTGGCCACGTCTGACTTGTCTCCTTTTTTAAATATGGGAGTTACAAAGGCTGACTTCCATATGTTTGGTACTACACCTTCTGTCAATGATCGATTGAAAAGAATACATATTGGTACAGCAATACTTTTTGCACAGCTTACAATAAAAATAGGAGGTATCTGATCAGGTCCGCCCGCCTTGGAAAGGTCCAAAGATTCCAGCAACCTCAACACTTCAGCATAACTTATCTCAACAGAGCTTATACATGTTGAAACATCATCTGCGCAAAAATCAGAGGAATCCACTAGTGTTAATGGGTCTGGTTCTTGATAAGTAGAACGAAAAAATGTGGCGAATAAATTACTGATACCTTCTCCAGTAGATGCAGTCTCGTCTCCATATCGCATAACATTAGGAAAAGTGTTGGCATTCTTTTTACTTTTAATGTAAGACCAGAAAGACTTTGGGTTCTTTATAATAGCTGATTCTACTTTGTCCATATAAGTATTAAAGCAAGACTTTTCCAGTTCAATAACTCGGCTACGCAATATGGAGAAGGAATGATAGTCGGATATATTTCTATACGTTTTGTATCTGCGATGATATTTATATTTTTCTTTAAGCATTTTAACTAAGGCAGAGTTATACCAAGGTGGATGTGAACAGTGAGTTATAGTTTTAATTGGAATATATTTATCTCTAAGTTCATACAGTTTACTATAGAAGATTGTGACAGCCTCGTTCAACGGTATTGTTAGCAACAACTCATCCCATTTTACTTGATCTAGATTATCTATAATAGCTTCGTAATTACCCTTTGAATAATTATATTTAGTTGTTATTTTATCCGCAAGGTTATGAATTTCAACAAAATTAGCATTCATAATTAATGGTTTATGGTGTAGATCTACTGGCAGTGCTAGGGGGTCATTACATTCTACAACGCCAACGGAATCATTGGAGAACACCAAATCTAATAGTCTATCGTTAACATTTTTTATATTATTGTATTGACTGAGATTTGTTACTATGACGGTATCAAAGAAATCTTTTATGTGTTGAGAGGAAATATTAATGGGGGTAAGTTCTAAACTATTCGTGCATACACTTATCCAGTCTACATTGTTGCTAAAATTGAAATCACCCACTATTATGAATTTATCCAACGGATTTGTTAACATTATGTGATTAAGGTTATTCGTGAAGTTGTTTAACTGGATATTGTATGAGTTACCTTGGTTCTCATTACAAAGGTAAACTGTGCAAATATGAAGATAATAAGTCACTGAAGGCCTGGACTTTTTTAGAATTAACGAAATCCAGAGGTCCTCCGCAGAACTACGCCAGTCGTGTCTCTCAATAGCAGTGAGATCACTTCTGACTGCAATTAAAACACCACCACCGCGACTTTGTACGGTACGGGAATAGTCGCGATCACGACGCCATACCAAATACCTACTATCAAACATTTCACTATCACAAATATCATCCGTAAGCCATGTTTCTGTGAACACGATAATATCGTAGTTATTAATACATACATTACGAAGAAGACTGTTTGTCTTCGTACGCAGACCACGCACATTTTGGTAATAAATGTTAATAGCAGACATATCGGAGCCTCACAATAACAATATTACTTGAATTTATACTAAAAATGATCAAAATTAATTTCTTCAATTTGCTATAATAAATAAATAAGCAGTGGGTAGGAGCAGAAAAAGTCATGCACAGCAAGGCACAGTGTACGGCGCGATATAACTTTGTAAACAACAAGTAATGTACACGAACAAAAGGCAATCGGCAGCAAACCGCTAGAGATGTCAATTGACAATTAGTCACAAGCCATATAGTGATACATTGAAAATAAAGCTCTAACGTGTTAGACTTAAAGTCACTATTAAGTTGTGACAAATGGCTAATGAAAAGAACACTTTTATAAAACATATTTGAACACACGGAGCACGGGCACAGAAACATTAGGAAAACACATGATGCACGCAGTGTCCAACGGCTCTCAAACTTTTGAGTATTATTATTTAAATTAGTTGTATAAGTGAATTGTATATCTTTTAGACTTAAGTAAATTATATTATTTTTGTTAAGTCTTTTTCCGATTTTATAATAAAAACTGGACTTGTATCCGATTTTCGTACATGTATCTTGGTGTGTTTTATCCAAACATATTGAAAATTTGCTTCAGCAGCCGATTTCTTGGTTTTCGACAGTAATAATAATAATATTAATAATAATAATAATAATAATAATAATGTTAGGTCATCTGCGTATAGAAACCTTTCCGTGTTCGTTTTACTGGACTGATCATAGTGAATATATGAAATATAATGGGAGCTTAGAACACTGCCCTGAGGTAAATTATTCTTCAAAATACGCCACCTGCTCTTTTCCAAGTTTAGGTTGACTATGAAGTGTCGGTTGCGTAGCTCTATTATATTGCCATTTCTGTCTAACCCTGTAGACCTATTTGTAGTGTAGCTATTCTGTAAATATGATACCTAGTTAAATAGCTGCCAATGAGAAGGTGCCCTGAGGGCTGTTGACGCAGAACTCCACGATCCTTAAAATGAACGACAGGTAGAGGAGTCGGATGACTGTACGTTCCTAGTATTCCTACCATATGGTTGCAAGCCCATGGTAACAATTGGAGATGGGTGACTATTAATTTAACCGACTAGTTGACGAGTTTGGGCTTAACCGACTAAACAACTAATCGGAAGAATAGTCGCTGGTCGCCGACTATGACTATGTGGCTAGATACTCGGCTTTACCGACTAGTCAGTGACTAATAGGTTCGTTGTTACTTTATTGAAATTTTGATGATACCCACTTGTAATACTGATTAAAGCTTAAATAAAAAAATTGTATAGTAAGTAGCGATTTATTTCTTTCTGTTTTTCCGTAGCGGTGCTTAACGCATCGACCAGTCGGCGTCTTTTGTCGACCAATAGCCAGAGAGTCGGCTTTCCCAACTTGTCGGCAACTAGTTGTCTCTAATACATGGCATATCCAGCGCCCTTATGTCATAACAGTAAGCGTAGTTTTCGTGCAGATTACTGTACCTATATATTCAGTCATCCCTTTAGGGTTTGCGTGTAAATAAAATAGTGTTGATTACAAATAAATTATGTTGTAGGCACGCGCTATAATTGTTTTCCAATACAAGATTCCTCGGAATGTTTAAACAGGATGGGGCCTGCATGAAAACTTGTTGTTTCTTTTTGTAGACATATGTCGGAATGTCACGCGACCTGTTTACATAATATTTTCCCTGAAAAATGCTTGTTGACGCCATGGCTGCGAGGAACCGATTCGCTTTTCCATAACGTTGAGTTCTTTTGAGAAACCTTAGCGAAGATACGTGAGGCAATGAAGATATGTAGCAGGTTATATGTAAGAGCTGCAAGGCATCTAATTGCCTAATTTGAAAAAAATACTTAATTGGCTACGAATGGATTTTGTGACAGATTTCGACTATAAGTTCATTGAATACCTCCAAACCGGACCACTCATACCTTTTAGTTACAGATCGAATATATTTAGAAAATAAGGTTATCGTTACAAAAAAATCCTCTGAAACACAACTTTGTGGTCCAAAGTTTAACCAAATGTTCTTAATCCATTGCTTATTTGAGAGTAGTCCTAGATTTGAGCTGAGAGGCGAACTAATCTCTTTTTCGTTTGATTTGATGCTGTGATATATTCTGATTTAATGAGTTTCTATTGCTAAGTGAATCTTCACAGTAAGTGCCGTCTACGTAGGTACTTGTGGTTTGGGATTCAGTAAGGAGTAATCAATATAGAATTTCATAGACAAAGAAATGAAGGTTCTCTTTAAAACCTTTCCAGAACTGCTAGGTTTTGTCAAAAAAGTGACTCGTAAATTTCCATAAGTGTAAGTGTAGAGAGTTGAGGTCATCAGTCTTCTAGGCGGACCGATGACCTGGTTATGGCTGCGGGCCTCCGGTGGTTGCGAGACGCAAAGGCACCGATCAGACGCTTGCGGGAGGCCTATGTCCAGCTGTGGACTCGATGGGGTAGGTCAACATTTTATTTTAGACCTCCTTAAAAATATTTAAAATACTTTTTGTCAATATTTTATGGCTTTGGGTTAACAAGATGCATAATGTGTAAATTTGACTGTAGCTCCAAGCATTTGGCTGTAATACCTTTGTGACCGACGACGGAAAGACGGACACGTGAGTGACAGCGGTAGGGCTTCGTTTGGGCCCTTCGGGTACGGAACCCTAAAAATCTATAGATCCTACAAATGTAAACTAGTTCCAAATTCGAAAGACTGCAAACTGTAAACCAGCCACAACTATTTTTATGCATGCTGTATAAGTTCCTTGCAACGTGCAACCTTCACAGTACGTAGGTTCTTGAAAATCTACTCTGATTCATAAATGGTAAGAGCTTCACTAACCTCGGAGTCCAGTCTGCTGACTAGCATAATAAACAGGCCTGGATGGTCTATCTTCAACGGCTAAGCTAGATTTCATCCTATGAAGCAAATGTATGTCTGTAAGTAGGTTGTGTTTCATCTGGTTGCAGTAGCTTGTTTTGTAATCAATACGAGTATAATCACCTAATGCGTCTAGTTTCAATAAATAAACTTAACAGAGGAAAGATTTCCAAATACAATTTTTAAGCCACACTAGATAAGCAAACAGATGCCTCATCGTCATTCCATACAAAGAAACCGTGCCGACGTAACTAGCATTTTTCGTCTGATTATTTTTATAGATACATCTATTCCGTTCCACAGCTATAGATGGTTTTAGCTTCGACTTGAAAGTAAAAGGATTTACTCGGTAAGTGACAATTTTTTTTCTTAAAAGACATAGACGATTTGTTTTATAGTATTTTTTGCACATTTTTACAGTTTCATTGTACCAAAATGTGTTACAATACAAATTTAAACAATCGGGTGGCATGCTTCAGAAATTTAAAACTGCGCCATCTATTGGAATCAATTATAAATTATCCTTTCAAATAATCTTTAATATACTTATGTGAATTAAGAGACCAATATTCCATAATTTCGTGCTTAGGAAAGTTGTTTCAACAAAAACATACAATTTTATGATCAATTCTAGAAAATGTTAATTTTACACACAATTCAATAACAAATCGATGCTTATTGCGCCATCCAGTGATATTTGTTTGAACCAAATTTTCTTTGTTAGCGCTGGTACCCCGTCTCTAAGTGTTTAGTATCATCCGTATCCGTATTGCTGATAGGGTATGTACCTACCTATAAATGAGTCGTGCGTCGTGCAGGTGCTAAATGCAAACACCAATATGTTCAGCAGACCTTTATTGTTTTCAAGATGTATTACATCAAAAATAAAAACATCTTACACATTTTGGCTTTAGCTTGTTAAAATACTTATCGAGACAAAACATTTAAATTTTAAAATTCCACTACCCATTTATAACATTTAAGTATATTTTTAAAATACATAAATTAAATACTGATCAAACATTTAACACATAATAACATTTATTTTCTACGTAACTATCAGGTAACACAACATTTATCTTGGAACAATGGAACAAATACGATTAATGATTATATACGTCGTTAGACCATGATTATTTGAAAGTAGAATTGTCAAGGTTGCAGAAGGTAAAACCAAATGAACAGTCCTGTCTCGCATCGTTACCCTGTATATATCTCACAACAACATCCGTTAAATACTCGTTCTTTTAAAAATAATATCATACTTATAGTAAGATAAAGAGGATCAAAAATATAAATCTTCAAAATATCGAGATTCTTTAAGTAGACAATATTGATCTATAGCAGAAATGTAATAAATCAGACTCATAAGTTTATCAGGAATGTGCACAGCTTAATCTAGGGGGTAATAGCTAAAAGTGTTTAACACTAATACATCTTCTAGGGGTTGGGGTTCCTACGTCAAAACCTGTTCCTACTTACAACAGAAATACATTTAGTACACCAAACATTCAAAAACAGTAATTATGTTAGAATATCGAGCCACATTCGAGAAACGTATCGCGAGCTGACTTGATGAATATTGTGCCGTTATTTTATAATATATATATAACTTACTAATAATAATTATCCTTAATTTTAAATACAATTAATAATTGTTAAATATAACATGACTAAATTTATGTAAACTTGTAATGGCAAGTGATAAATTTAACAGCCTGGTTGCAAGAATATCACAAATATGTGACTTGGTAAATTTAAAAAATTAAGTACAAAATTGGTATATAACAAAAAATAGAGATTAGGGCACAAATAATCTCTTCAATTAAATAATAATAAAATAGTCACTAGAGTTGATCTAATAAAGTCGGATAAACTTTATTAGTTCAAAGATAGTGGGACTATTAGTGGTTTAGATCTCATAGTTGCGGAATTTGTTGATGACCTCAGAGGGAGGTTCTTGGTTGCCGCCGGTTCCCCAGCGGCCCCAGAGAGCGGCGCCGCCCTCGGAAGCACGGCGAGCAGCCGGGTTGGTGGGGCCCAGGCTCGAGGGCCCCGAAGCGCGACCGCACTCGCCCTCCAGCATGCGATCCTTGGTGTTGGGCTTGGTCCAGTGCATGGACTGCTGCACGTGGTCCTTCATGCCCAGCCACTGCTTGTAGCCCATGGCGATGCCGCTTTGGCGCCACTTGTCGTATAGAGCGCGCTTAGACGGATCGCACAACGTCTCCTTCGCCTCCTGGTAAAACAAAACACATTATGTTTGTAAAATAATAACCAACATGGCTATCAAATATTGGTCCTAGGGTGCCGTCAATTGCGACAGTTTTACTGAGTCAATCTCGAACAAAAATAAAAACGATAAACTGTGTGGATTATGAATTAAATTAGTGAGAACAACAACACCTTGTTTCTCTTCTGTCTAAATTTGTTTTCTTTCATAGTAGAAAGTTGAATGTTACCCGTCTGAGCCCTCTCAAAATAACCTTACTCTAAGAGCTTATGGTCATCCCCCAGGTCAAGACTCGAGAGATCGTAATATCCTGAGTCCGATATCCAGGTTGGTTTGCCCATCAGGAATTTCCTAGAAGCAGCCCGA
Source organism: Orthosia gracilis (assembly GCA_947562075.1). Taxonomy (NCBI): domain Eukaryota; kingdom Metazoa; phylum Arthropoda; class Insecta; order Lepidoptera; family Noctuidae; genus Orthosia; species Orthosia gracilis. The sequence goes on from OX387266.1 coordinate 37,142,292, forward strand.
AGTATGGATTTATACCCGGCAATAGGATGGCCCCCTTTAACATTAGACTTAAACGTAAGTGGCAAAAATGTGTGTATTAACACCACGCCTGATGTTGTGTTGTATCTTGATAACAGGAATGAATAACAATTGTGGTTCGTTATCCATATAAACAAAAGCTTATTGCTTGCTGCGTAATATATTACATCAGTCAATTACGAGATAAAATGTGTCTTCTGTCTTATTCAATACGATAAACACCGATCGGCTTGTAGTACTTAAATATCAATGATACGTCTACTGCGGTGGCGGCCCACCCACCGCGTTCGATATTAATGTCAGTGTTTGAATATCTTCACCGCAAAAGCATAGGCTATCTATTACGATCATATTCATGACAATAATTTAATGTTTTTTTTTTTGCTGAAAGGGTTAAGCAACATCTCTAAATATCTCAATAGAGCTGGGCATTTGGTGAAGTGCGTCCATATTTGATAAAATTGTTGCATCGCAATAAATAAATGCAAGTAATTAATATTTATTTTCAAAAAAGCCAGCATTAATTTGTCCATCTCAATCAAACTTAAAACGCCATTGTATGAAGTACAACACTATGCATTATTTGAGACAGAGTGAACGTCTATGTCTGTGCTAGATTACACTGTGTTACAGACACTGGCGCTTTATTATCCTGGAATATTACGTGACACAATAACAAGAGCGGGACACTAGTGGCACACTATTTGGTGCACAACTATCAACGCAAAGACTGAGAAGCAGACACAGCTTTCTGAAATCGGCCGTTCCCTTGTTACGAACCCCGGTCGACGCATGCTGCAAACTGTGGCGGGCAGGATACTTCTAACAACCACTTGACCTACTCACTATTTCTCACCTAGCTAGCATCTTCCCGCAGGCTCTAACCTTCCGTAGTTCACTTTGAAATCTGTGAACCGCCTCAGAACTCAAGTAGAAAGGTGTAACTACAATCTCGCAAATTCGGGTTACCTTGACGGAACACTAGGTGTGGTCTGTAGACGTGGAGCCGAGTTGCAAACTATGCTCTGCTTCTTAACCTGTGCCCAAAACATGATGCCGTGAAAGTGTAAAAGTTTTGGGCCAAATTATAAAGAGGGAAGATTTTTTTGTTTGTTTGTACCGAATAGGCTCCGAAACTACTGGACCGATTTTAAAAATTATTTCACCTATGGGTAGCTACATTATTCCCGAGTAACATAGGCTCTAATTTTGACATTTTGACGTTAGCGAAGCCGCGGGGGTCAGCTAGTAAAATATAAATTACTGTTGTGCCTGCGATAAAAATTAGAAATTGAGAAATTTACTCAATAGCGACGATGGATCTCAAATATTCAACGTTTTGGATATGCCATCCGGTTCATCGCCGACGAAAATGAGTACCAAGTGAAGAAAAGTTAAAACAGTTCTCGCTTTAAGAAGATAACGCCCTTTCATTATACATTTATCATTCACTTTGACTATAAACAAGCAGTTTAGTTAAAATTTTGGGAATTTTCGAACAAAGAACATAAATATTCGGTTTAAAAAAATGGTACTCGTAAGACTTCATCTAGGACAACCATGGCTTAAATGGTTCTAAATTGTCTGTACTATCTTCGCCTTCAAACTTTGCACCCAACTTCCAATCACCCTATATACATGATAACGCCCTGTCGACGAATCTTTACCTGAGATCGCGGCGGCGTCGGGAATAAAAAAACCGGCCAAGTGCGAATCGGATTCGCGCACAAAGAGTTCCGTAACATTATCGCAAAAAACGGCAAAAACATCACGTTATATTTACGAGTACCTACTGCCCACTTAAATATTTATTTTATTGTTTTTAGTATTTGTTGTTATAGCGGAAACAGAAATACATCATCTGTGAATTTCAATTGTCTAGCTATCACGGTTCATGAGATACAGCCTGGTGTCAGACAGACAGACGGACCGCGGAGTCTTAGTAATAGGGTTCCGTTTTTACCCTTTGGATACGGAACCCTAAAAAGGTAGGTGCCTAATAATTTATTTCCGATATCTCGAAAATAATCTGCTTCGGGTATTTCGACCTGTTGAAACGATCTTTTTCGTCGTGGAAAGATCAGTCTGAATGTCTATTCTGATGACGGGGTACGAAAAAGCAAATTCTTTTCAGTACATCGGTTAAATTATCAAAAAATATTGCACACGTATTTTTTCCGTTCCAAGGATACAGATGGTGTTAGCAGCGACGATTTGTTTTATAGTATTTTTTGCACGTTTTGTTTGTTTCGTTTCATTGTAACAAAATGTGTTACAAAACAAATTTAAAAATCGAGTGGATGCCTCAGAAATTTAAAACCGTGCCATATATTGGAATCAATTTTAAATGATCCATTCAAATAATCGTTTGAAATGAGAATTAAGAGCCCAATATTCTTTAATTTTATGCTTAGGAGAGTTAATCAAACAAGAACATACATTTTTTATGATCATCTCTAAAAAATCTTAATATTTAACAAAACTCAATAACAAATCGAAGCTTATAACGTCATCTAGTGCACTTTATTTGAACCAAATTTTCTTACTTCGCGTTGGTTGTCCGTGACATGGCACAGATTTTGGTCAGATCAAGTAAATCTGATGCTAAAAACTAACCATGACTATGATAGCCATAAAACTGCGTATTTGTTTCTCGCAGGATCTTTTGCCGGTCACTTCATTTGCTGTCAATTTTCCAAATAACTATTTTCTCTTCAACAATCTTTTATTAAATCTTATTGCCGGCGCAATAAGATTTCGCATAAAGGACAATTTCCTATCAACATGACGCATAAATATGTATTTATAAATGTAAGATTTAAGTTATGTATTTTATTGTAATATAGTATGTATTACGTTACACGTTTATTTAGTATGTAAGAATTTTAAATATCAAATTTTTTTTTTACTTGTAATTTTGTTGTGCACTTGGATCACTGTCCTCATACGCAAATTTCCTATAACAACTGGGTTTGCTGTAAGAGAACCCAATTATGGGTTAAGCTCGCCTTTGTACATAAGCTGTCCATTGTATTTGTATCTTCATTTTATGTTTTGTGTGCAATAAAGAATAAGAATAAGATTTCGCGAGATCACGAATCTCAAAGCTTCGCGAAATTGCGATTTTTCATCGACAACTAATAGAGCTATTCCAAAATATACTCGACCTGCACGATGCACGACCTGCATTTTTGAACAACTGGGGAAATTATGACTAACATAACATCACGCCTGTATTTTCCAAAGGGTTAGACAGACAACCTACAGTACACCCACATATTTCTATTTTCTTTACTGTAACCCCCGACGCAAAAACAACAGGGTGTTATAAGTTTGACGTGTCTGTGTGTGTATGTCTGTCTGTGGCATCGTAGCTCCCGAACGGATGAACCGATTTTGATTTTGGTAGCTATGATTGAATAAAATCGATTGACCCATTCAAAAGTTATCCGCAAAAAAAAAGATTGTTGATTGAAGCGTGTCTGCTACTAGGTATTATATTATATGTAGTTTACAAATCATGTAATAATAATTAAATTTAAAAAACCTCCGACACAAAAACCTCTAAAAAGCCAAAAAAATAAGCCTCGTACTCGCGTCGTAAACATTTATCACCAGGGCTCACGAGGGGATTCGTTTTGAATGACTTTATACGAAATGCCTTTTTCTTTGGATATTTTATTGAAGTATTTTTCCATTTGTCGAAACATACACTCTTACTCCAGGATTACCTAGTAAAGGTACCTAACATTGTTGTACCTATTATATATATAAGACCTATTAGTATAGTTTACCAATTTGAAGTTTGAATAAATTTATATCTTATTTTATTTTATATATGAGGTAACATTTTCCGTCTCAACTGCCAGTTTCGACAGTTGGTCAGCCTCACACCCGTATTTCAACCATGTAATACAGAATACAGGCAAGCCCATTGCCATCAACCGGGCACAAATCCAAACCCGAGCTACTACCGAGAAATTCCAGATAGAAAAAACCTTTTGCCCGACCCGCAGCCTTATTGCGTAAGTGAATACGGCAACGCAAATGCTTTGACTGCTAGACCGCTATCAATCGACCAATCACACAACCGAAATCCACATCGCGATTTGCATCTCGCATATGATTGGTAGGTTTGATAGCGGTCAAACCCTTCGCCTTGCCGAATTCACTTGCGTAATTCGGCTGCCAGGAATCGATCCTAGACCATCGAGACAGAAATTATAACTGATCCATTAAAACAAATTAAGTGGGCAATTGGAGTATATGTCCATCAATTAAAGGCTTAACAAACTTGAACATCGAACTTTATAAGACCGAGTTTCCCGTTTCATGTAGCGCTATTAAAGATCTATGTAAAGCTTTCATCCTGAGGGAGTTTAAAACTGTTCCAATTTTGAAACAAGAAGCTAATATACTTCACTAAACAATAAATTGTAGTCTCTAAACATGGTTCAAGCAAATTATTTCGAAGAGTTGAAATAAACTGAAATTATATTATATGAATTAGTTTCGTTATTACTGATTCTGAATAAGTTAATTAACTACCTAAGTAATGACTTCAAGGTTGCAATTTTTAAAGTGATACTGGATTAAACTATCAAGGTAACTTTTTATTGTCCGTTTGTATCAGACGAGGGTAACAAAAGAAAACTTATAAATTATTCTTACCTTCAGTTGTTGAAACTTGGCTTCAGCTTCTTTATCCCCATCATTCTTATCAGGGTGATGCTGCAGAGCAAGCACCTTGTATTCAGCAGTGATCTGCTCAACCTATAACAAAAACATTTAATTAGCATCATAACATTTAATCACAAACAATTGCCAGGCAATCATAGTTAAATTATCATTTAGGCCCAAAAAACTGGGCCTTAGTTAACAAAAGATCTTGTTGATTCATAAATTATTACTTGAAACTTCCCGCAAGAAGTTCATTCGCAACTAAACGTAATATAACGGGGAACTGGAAAACCCAAACACAAGGCATTGAGTCAACAACAGCAAACTGTGTTTCCTCCAACGCGGAATTACCCCTTTTACTTAATTGAAAACTTTTGCAAACATATCACATTCGTACGCAAAAGCTGTATGTTTTTTATCAGATGTAGGTCAACTCTCAGGGCCCTCGGCAAAATAAGGTCATCGAGCAGTACAGCAGAATCAATAAACTAGGCACTAGAAATCCGAAATCAGCTCATATTTTATTGTGAGTAAATTGTATCAATATAATATGATTTGAGTACTTACACTTGAGTTCTCGTCGCAGCCCAACAGGCCGTAGAAATCGTCGTCGGGGTTCCGTTGATAATTTAGTATTTCATCGACGCCAGTCATTTTCACGACCCTCCCGCACGAGACCCAAGCAGATACTAAATCTGAGGTAGCGCTGCGCTCTGCTCTTACTAACGCAACCGCTCTCTCGATGTTTAGTCGACTCGTGTCAATCGATTGTCGTGTTGTACAAATTGTCGAGATGAAGATTTGTTGGTGTAAGTATTACTATTGTATGCAATGTACAAAAATACTAGTTCAAAAGTTATTTATCGAGATTGTTGAACTAAAGTTTTTATAAAACAAAACTGTATGTAGATGCTAAGGGTAAATGCAGGTAGAAGGAGATATAAAGAGTGAAAGAGAATTACGATATTTCTGTAATTCTCAACAATTAAGTCCTTATGTTCTCTCTTTCTGATGTCATTGAACTTGGGGACGCTGCACTACACAAGTAAATATTCTTTTTGACACACTAGGCACTGAAAATTGGGTCCTACCCCTACCGCATGTAGGCTCGCAGTGAAGGGTTGAATTAGGTTTTTCGCACGAGTGCGGAAGAAGTGAGGCAGCCAGTCTTGGCCACAATTTATTATACATGCTCAGGCTATGCTCAGGCATTATACAGGCTGGTAGGTGGGAATTTCATTTCACAATAATTTGCTACTTAATCATATCTTTATAAAAAAATATTATTTTTTCGAGAAAATTTGTTGAAAAACGTCGTGTGATACAGATCAATATACCGCCTCGGCTGCAATGACAAAGCTTGCCCACTTAGGTCAGAATGTAGCCTATTGTCGAGTGTAGCAAAACGGCACATTGGGGCCGGGTGGTGGTATCCTTGAAGAGATAGAGAAAGATCATTTCTATGTCGAATTCAGAACATCTGACATCATAATTATTGTCCACTGCCCACTTCTCTTTTCTGTGCCAACCCCGTGGGGATTGGTGTCTGTTCTCTTTTCTGTGCCAGCCTCATCCATGGTTCTATCCGCGGTGGCAACAATGACGTCTGCTCATCTGGCTGGACTACCAACATTTCTCAAACACACCTTTATGTTCCATCTTTCTTTTAGCTTAACTTACATGCCTAAGATCCTATGTCCCCTGGCTAAATCAGAGGTTCTCCTCAGTATTCCTCCGACGCGACCGGTCTTGATGTTCACGCTTCTCCTATTGCGTATATCTTGGTGCCAAGAAAATCCAATAAAGTTCAATAGTGGTGATCAGACCATGCAACCAGCTCCAGGGTTGGATTTGGATAAAAAGTTACTGTAACGGAATTACCTTGATAAATTGGCGCCTGTCACGATAATCATAGCAAAGACTCTCACCTACGTATTGATGATCACATTTTTTATTTAAACAATATTTCTGTATCTGTTGCTCTACGTGAGAGAGTAACCATTGAGACCCATGAGGTTTTCAGAATATGTATAATCATTTTTTTTGCAATTTGTGTCAATCTGTAAATTTGCTATGCCCATTTTACTTCACAAAGCGTTATTCTACCTAGCGTAGCCTTTTTTTCCGCGCCTGCTCTCGGTCTGATATTTGTGTGTAAGTAAAATATTCGACTATTAAAAAACACTAATAAGTTATTTTTGCACGCACTACTCATCTCGCATAAAATAATATTCCATCAAAACTTTTAATCACAGCATGTAATTTACATAAAAACAAATCTGAGTTCGTTCGAACTATTCGCGTAATGGTTAGTCATTGTTGCCACTAAAGCCATTAAACCTTGATATCATTAATATACACAAACTTTATTTTGTGCGATAAAAACTGCAAGCAATGATGGTCATGGTTCATGAATATTGATTTTTGATTTGCTACAAACAAAAACCAGCCGTATTCGGCCTTCACAATATCCACCCGCGGGCGAATCTACGCTACGATCTAAATTATATTTGTTATGCATGTATCGGTGATGGAAGATAAATAAGTAGGTACCCGTTACCTACAGTTAGTGCCAGCTCCCCTTGCTTCGAGTCTAGTTCACGGATCGATGCATTCAGGTAGATAACTGCGCGGACATAAAATCACTACATTGCACCAGCCAGTCAGTGGCCTGCATTGAAAGTGGGAGAGTAGAGCTCGTAATATGAAATATCTGTGGCTACATCTGTAGTTGTAACTGCGTCATAACTTGCGAAGTATTAATAAATTGTCGCTCGTACATAAATTAACTTTTTATATCTGTCGTCAATATTTTCAGAGCTACGAGTAACTACGCATCTTGCTAGATTTTCGAAAGCACAAGGTGTTTTTCGTAAAACCCTAAAGAGAAACCTAGGAATTTTAAAGCTAGGACCCCATGACTGACATTCATGGGCGTATCCAACATTTGCTTAGGAGCGGGGAGCCAGGGTGACCAAACCAACCAGAGACCCTCTATGAAGAGCTCGAAGTTTTTTGAATCCAACTGATAGTTTTTTTTATCTTGAACAGTATTTTTAATATACTTTAAAAAGCAGGAGGTATTTTTTAATGTCTTTACCTCCGATCTTTTTACTAGGTGAACCGATTTTGATGATTCTTTTTTATTTGAAATATGTTGCTTCTCATGTGGTCCCATTTAAATGAATTTCGGAGATAAACAACAGAATTGTTCAATAAATGACGGTAAATCTCTCGAGATTACTGCAATCGCATGTCTGTTTATTGTTCACACCATTTCATAACATATCACGCCGGTACGCTCTAAAGGAGAACGCAGATGTGTACATGTCAGCCTGGTAAACTCTAATTGCATCGGTTGTGTTCATATTTCATGTTATTCGGGTAAGTAATCTATTCTGGCATAATTGTGGGCATTACTTAGATAGTACCTGAACGACCGAGCTCTGCTCGGGTGAAAATTATTTAAAAATGAAATCTACCTAGATCGACTTACCATTTAGATCAGATTATATATATACATATATACAAGAATTGCTCGTTTAAAGGTATTAGATGTATGTACAGTACGACTATTTCCTTAATGCCCCTCGGCAATCATCGCATTATCGAATACAAACGAATGCTAATTGCCATTTCCATCAATTATTAGATTTATTGTGTATAATAATTTGAATTCAGAACTGTGTAATTTATTGCTTTTTTTTTTATTTCGGTGTGAAAATTATACAGAGCTGTAAAAATAGCAGCTTAAGCGGCTTTCCTCTCATCTTTAAAATAAATTACATTATGTTATAAGTGTATTAACAACTATATGTACTTCTAAGTTGAATGAGAGCTTTCGGTCTGCACCATTCGGTCTGCGTTGTCTGTTACAAACTTACAACGAATGACAAAACACGAAGTTTGCCGAGAGACAAATAAAATGTGTGTACTGTACCACAACTAAAAAGTGAAAAATAAAAACTTTTTACAAAAAGAATACAACCGATTTCCAAATAAAAACAATACAAAGTGAAAAATAACTTCAATTTCTGAAGTCGGTGTCAAAAAAACGAAGAAAAAAAAACAAGGTCACCTACTTCCGATATTGGAGTTATTTTCCATTTTGTAGTGTTTTTTATTTGGAAGTCGGTTGTATTTTTTTTTTTCGTTTCGAGTCAGGGTGAAGGGTGGGGTAGATAACCCACCGTGGTGGGTACGCCGATACTGGCGTTGATGAACGCAAAAGCCCAACCTAGTTTTAAGTCTTCTCTTCCATTATTGAAATTCCCATATTTGAAATAGCTCCAGAGTTTACCTTCTATCACAATCTCAAACTGTGGCTGCACATCACGGACAAGCGATTATCCTAAAAATAGAACCGTATTGTAATCAACACAATTTAATTTAATTCATAGTAAACAAACTTTATCCTAAAGGCTACCGACCCGACGGGCTACGGGCCACGGGGACGGGCCGTATTGGCTAGGCCAATAAGGCTACGGAGTAGTTATGTAAGTATACGTAACAATATATGCGGTTAGAAAACTGCAGTTGTACCATATAGATACTAGCTATTTCCTACTTTACAAATTATCTATGTTAAGGCGCTGTACTTAGTCAAAATAGGCTTCACTAAACAGTTTTTTAGCCAAATGTATACATATTAGAGCAGCTAAAAAAATATATGTTAATCTTGATCATATTTATGGGTGGACCATTGTGTTCAAAACACGTTTTCGGTAAATTTTCTCGATAAAAAAAAAACATAAAATAACCATTTAAATTGAAATTGTAGCAATTGTAACTGTATTATTTATAAACAAATCTTGATATTAATAATAACAGTGATGTAATATATAATAATAAAGGGAACTGTTGTTTTTATTTATCGATTGGAATAAGATATTTGTTAGGATTAATGTATTTAATGATAAATAACTCGAACGAGTCGAACGAAACGTCGCGCCATCGCGGCGTCTTTTCGCTTCTCTTTCATTTCTACGCGGAGTCGTCTATTCACCGCGCCTTAAATCCATTTCCTATCCGTCGGCTACGGTTTTCTTTCATGATGTGCCCCTAAATTATACCTGACTTTTGTTTAAGACCAAAGGAAACAGACAACAAAAAGGAATACACTGCATTTTCAACTGATTTATCAGAAAAAGTATTGCAGGTGAAGCAATGTAGGAGTAGGACGTAGGGGTCGGTGATCAAAGGGCAGCCTTGTCTTCTTATTTTTTTTTTTACTGTTTGAATTTAGAAATATAGCAAATGCCCTAAGGCAACAAGTAAGTAATCAACTTTCAGACACTTAGCTTCGTAAATGGAACATTAACTTTTTTGTAGGTAAATGATGTAAATTGTTCTCCTACCATTTTAACCTTGGACTAACAACATTGTTTTGACGCCAAAATATATTAGGTCACTGTTGCCCTTAGAACGAGTATGTTACTTAATGAATTCGCCCCAGTTTATAGACTGAAGCTTATTATCCCACACGCTGTTGAAGGCCTATTGCGTAAAGTGGACCCTAACTACCTAATAACGTTAAGTAGAAATGAGATGATCCGCTATTATGTGGCTTTACGAGCAGTCAGGAAAAAATAACATCGTACACATACCTATGTAGGAACGTACTATTTACTATGTTCACATGACTAATCCCACAGGTAACTAACAGATTTACCGCCGTCTATTTTTATGTTCTTGTTTCAGCCTACGGAATTTGATATTGATGTTTCTTCGTCTAAATAAATAAGAGATACTTATAATAAAGTACGTGTCTCTCGTCCATTCAACATCTTGAATGTTAAAATATTTGTGTAGCGCTATGTCACGGCTTTGTAGTTATGTGAGGCAACTAAATAATTTGTGGCTACTGTATGCAAATGACCAGACAACGACCTGAAATTAAAATAAATGTATACCCTAGTAATTACTTATCATACGTGCAAAATATACAACATGCTCTCCATTGAAATGTACGCGCCAGTGTAATCGTGAAGGCTGACGACATTGCATATTCCGTGCATGCTCTAGACATTGGCGTCCAACGCGCTTTTGCATCAAAAATAGCTACTGAAGACGCGCTAAATGTAAGTTTACGCGGCTGAGCGGCCGTCGCGGCCGTGTGTGCCCGCTCCATACACATTTAATAAAGATCACAAATCGAAGTGCAGTAATAAAGTGTTGTTTTCGTGAGTTATCGGGATTAAATCACAAGTTATATTATGTTTCGGAGGGGCAGCCATCGGTAGGCGCTGTCAACGAACTATTCGCTCGAAGATCTTCCATCTTTGGCAGCGGAAGTAGCGGCGGATGTCCCGGCAATGGGTGAGCGGTAGCATATGAATGCTTAACAACAATGCTCGCATCTTCGTTCCCATATTCTCTATGCGATCCGTGTCCCTGCCGAAAGTTTGTCAACCTTTATTTTTTGTTTGTATTCGTTTATAGCTCTATAGATAGATTTATAAAATCCTTTTGCCCTTGCTAAGCCTCGCTTAATGTTTCACTTCAGATTGTAAATTGAATTCATAAGTAAAACTTGACAAGGGTATGTGTGGAGTTTTGTGGTCAATTGTCTGAACAAAATGGGTGTTGTTTTATCAAACATCGAGAGTTGATTTTTATTGTGATGAATAATCAGAAGTATATTTACGACTCTCATCACAGTTACTACCTTGAATAAAACATTATATTTTGACACGGCAGGTGCTTTGTAAAATGATATTAGCGATGATATATATATATTTTTAATAGCGTTACATTTGTAACGCTTACGACCCAAAAAAAACTTGGAGTGGGTCTGTTGAAGTGCAGGGTTCACGGATTCGCAGCCTCTAGACCCGCTTAAGTAGGTCCTTACTCATTATACGTGTTCACTTCAATACAATCTACTCATAATATATTTCCAAATAACTTTGAATTCCTTTTTGTTCTTTTATATTACCTAGAGTTTAACAAGTTTAATTTCCCGTGACGCTATCTCTCCATAGTACTACTATATCTGCTTCAATATAGCGGTTATCCTGTTGTATTACTAAGTTTAATTTAATTTCGTAGTTGATGTTCGGATAACTGCCAGCCCCAGTAATAAAACTAACTCTCCACTCAACGGAATTGTAAAAGCATTGTTATTTATACGCTGTTAACTTTCTAACACTGATTTAATTAGCGAGGTTTACTTAGGTACAAGCCATTATACCCTGAATTCGTTTAACTCTGAATTCAATTACAAAGTCAGAAGCATTTATGTACAACAAAGTAAACAAATAAACATTAATCAGTATCTACATTATTAAATTAATTAGCCTACTGAGCTCAGAATAAAATATGTGTGACATTGACTGTATGGGGTACTGTTAACCGTGCCAAATACATAGATCTCTCTACGGGTACGGAAGTCATGCCATATTCAAAGGCATTAATTAAAACTTTAATATTCATTGATTGTAGCCAGAAGTACTTTAACGAGCTTAGATAAAGATCCAACTTTAAAAATAAGCTAATTTGTATTAACAATCATGTCCGCTATCGGTTCACCTACTCGCGTTTATTACATAGTTGATGTTGGAAAAATAATACCATGAAGTCGTTGTGTAGCGTGTATTCATTGAAATGATCGTTGATATATTAAAACTAGCTTCTGCCAGCAACTTCGCCGGCGTGAAAAGAAAAAAAAACAAAATCAAAATTTCTTTATTCGAATAGGCCATTAAGCGGCGCTTTTGAACGTCAAAAATAAATAAATTTAAAAGTAATAATAATTGATTTTACCGTCCATTCGGAATTGTAGCTTCTTATGGAGAAGAACGGACAAGAAATTTACTCTTAAAAAAAAAGTGTTTCACAAGTATTTGGTTCATTATTCTTGTCGGAAAAATTCATATATGTGAGAACGATGAAAAAAAAACGTGCACTTAAAAGCGTCTGGAGTTAAAAAACAATCATAATCAATAAATAGGTAATTAAAAACAGGCCGAGGCAGCTAAGTTATGACCAATCCCAACTGATGGCGCCCTTTCACGAACATGACACATATGTTTTCTTATCCCAAGGGAGCATTGTACAAGGATGAAAAGTAGCCTATGGGCTATTCCCGGCTATAATCTATATCTGTGCCAAATTCCACTCAAATCCGTTCAGCCCTTCTAGTGTGATTGAGTAACAAACTTACACACATCCAAACTTTTGCATTTATAATATTAGATTGTACCTAGATGTAACATGCTTCTTGGACGAAACGCAGGCGTGTGTCCATGTGATATACTAGTGTATTTTGGTAGTAACAGAATAATACGTGCGTGATCTGTATTCGAAATCATATTCATCAGAATTAGAACGCCTGACTAAGCCATTATCGAACGAATCTACACGGAGCGCGTCCAAATGACGATTTTGTAACATCTCTCCGTCCATCACTCACATTAAATGAAATACTACAGATTGAAAATAAAATTTGACGAGATATTTTTTTTAGCGGTATATTGAACAAGCACTTCAGTGTTATAGCAGTCTCATAAAATATGTGGGTTACGTGTATATATTATGAGTGAGATGATCTAAATCACACCGTGTCTGGGTTGCGTTTCGTGAGGAGACAGGTTGGTCGATGAACTCTTCAGTTCAGCTTTCTGGGACACCGAATCTGGTATCTGGTTATCATCATATTTCATTGTTTACAGCCATTTCCGTAATACAGGAATATTCTTGTCTATTGGAGCAGATCTCCATCATGATTAACTAAGTGACGATCAATCAAATAGATTATTGTGTTAAGTTAAGCTGTATCCACTCAGATTTTCCTCTTAAATTATGTCATGAATATTGTCGTTAAGTCATTAGGATTTATTCTGTCTTTCTGTTGGCATAATTTTCCTACTACGTTCGTAATAGCGTTCAACCGCATAATTATAATCTTTACTTGTAGGTACATATTATGTATATGTCTATAAATATAATAATTGCTGAATGATGCTAATATTTTATTTGGTTTCCACGTCGGTATTCATTTGGAGATCGTTTTTCCTTCCTGTCAAACATTTGGATATATAAATAGGTCATCTTAAAATTCATGATTCATTCGTTCTGTTCATAATAATTACAGTACACATAATAATTAATGGTGCATCGAATAATCGCACTTTTTCTACAGTTTGTCTTATATTTTATCATATTTTAATGTCAGCAAAAAAATCTTTTTTCAAAAGAATTCAACCGATTACCAAATAAAAACACTACAAAGTAAAAAAATAACTACCTATATTTTTTTTGTAAATAAGATTTTTTATAAATTTTTGCTCAAAGGCAATAAATAGGCATTATTTAGAATAACTTTAAAACTACTCGACAAACCAGGGATCAAATTAAATGGAACCACATGAGAAGCAGCTTTCAAATAAAAATGAATCATCAAATCTGGTTTATCTAGTAAAAACTTCTGAGACACATAAAAAAAAATGTAGTCGAATTGAGAACCTCCTCCTTTTAGAGAAGGCGGTTAAAAAAGACGTAAATTTGTTTGTAGGAAGTCATCTCTGGCAGTACTGATCCGATTACAAAAATCTTTCACTGATAGTAAACTACACTGTCGATAGTGCCATAGGCTATTTCTTCTCCCGGAAAAAAAACCTTATCCTTTGGGATAGACCAGGAGAGAGAAACGAAGCATTACGTATGGCTGCCTAACGACATGGGGGCTAAATGCAATCCTTCTTTTTATTCGTGACGCTGGCACGACAGTAATTCCGATTTTTTGGCCCAAAACTACGACTGCCATGGCATCGTCAGTGGCAACGCAATAGGTTTTGGGGTATTTTTTTTTATCAATTGGCTCGCGCTTGACCGCTATCTCACCTGATGGTAAACGATGATGTGGTCGACGGTGAAGCACGCTTGCCTAGAAGTAACCTATTCACGCTTAACTTAAAGACCCCTAGATTGTAGCTATCGGGAAACACAGACTCCGGCAGGGAATTCCACTCCTTAGCTGTACGCATAATAAAAGTTGTCCCCAAAACGTTTTGGGCGTATGGGTGGGATGTCCACTATGTACCGATGACGCATCGCCGTGCATCTGGTTGTCCGATGATGGAACGGGCTGGGTGGAATAAATCATACAATTCCATCGCACAAATGTAACCGATAAAAAACCGAGAAGCTGGCAACTCGGCGACGATGTTCAAGGCTTTGCAGCTTTGATTTGACCAGTGCCTCATTGCCGATGAGTCTCTTGGCCCGCTTTTCGATCGACTCTAGTGCATCAAGCTGGTATTTGGCAGATCCGTTCCAGAGATAACGACACGATCGAACTTGTGCTTGATACAAGTATAATTTAACTGCATGTTTTTGGGCACAGGATCAATATTTTTACTGATTTAACTTATCGCCAATGTCTTTTAAGTTACTTGCACCTATCGTCTCCATAATTCAGCCACCATTTTCCCCTGCTAACTCTCCATAATAACACATATGCGGTGGATTACAACCCAGGGGTCTGGGAACCCTTCTCTACGAACATCATCAATCATCATCAGCCTACAGCAGTGCACTACTAGATATAGACTTCTCCAATTGCACGTCATTTGCATCGATTATCGGCATCTCTCATCCAGCTGCTACGAGCCACCCTGCGAAGATCGTCGCTCCACCTAGCCTGAAGGCGTCCTAACTTACGTTCGCGGTCTCCGCTCAATATCGTCTACCCTACCACTACCAGGTCATCGGTTCTACATTCGCTTAGTGCCGTAAAACGGTAACTTTCTAAAGCAAACTCCTTGGTAACGGCTAGGTTAAAAGATTTGAAATAAATATATATTTATTATTGTTTCATGTACATTATATTTTAAACATGGTTTTTTCGTATAACAGTTAGTTTTGCTTTAAAAAAATAATATGCAACGCGATATTTTTCGCAACTTTTGGATACTCCTCCAAAACGACTGGGATGTTTAAAAATATTTTTACACGGCAAAATTTATGGTTGGAATTTCTTCATAACTAACATAGCATATGTAAATCAAATAATATTTTGCAAACAAAACTGTTCGAAAGGAGGTTCAATATTGATATTTTGGCATCAAGCGGGCGCACGGCCAGTACTGCGTTTACATTGGGTCGTATATATTTCTTGAGCTATGCCAACAACTTTAGTTCTCTAACGGATAACCTCGTATCGGATTCGATCCCAAGCATAGCCCTTCCCATAGCTTGCTGAGCGACTTATTGAAACCGTATCGTGAGGGTCCACGCCATGGCCATGTAGGTCATAACAGGTAAGAAGAATCTGGTTGAAGAATTTGGTCTTTAGACAAAGTTCTGAAATTTGTCTTCATTCGTTGAGCACATATTTGTCCTGAATTTCAAGCAACCTTCCTGTCATGTTCTGGTAAATAGAATAGAATACTCTTTGTTATGTACACAGTTACTGAAAGTATAGACGAAGAAAACATTACACTGGGTGACACAATGGGCGGCCTTATCGCTAAAAGCGATCTTTTCAAGACAACCTTTGGATGGATTATAAAAATGAAAGGAAAGACAGTAGGTACTGTAGGTAGTCTGTAGGTAAATGCGGTATACAAAAACAGAACAGAATAATCCCATTTTCCAAAATAATGTGATCATATTTCAATACATCAGATTGGTTGCTTCACGATGTTTATTTGAGACAGTTAAGTAGGTACACGAATACAGTAAATTGGTTCAAGAGGAACGGAAACATCCAATTGTATCTAAGCCATCAGTCGTGGCGATGGTACGTTTACAACAGACTGCCTAACTTTATTCATGGCGGTCTTATTTGTCTTTTTGTATTTTATACCAAAAGGTGGCAAAAACAGGTTTTTTTGTTTACGGGATTTTACCTTCAAAAGGCACCTGCAGCCGAATTGCGCAAGTGCATTCGGCAAGGCGAAGGGTTTGACCGCTATCAAATCGACCAATCACATGCGAGATAAATGACGCGATGTGGATTTCCATCTGTGTGATTGTTCGATTGATAGCGGTCAAACCCTTTGAGTTGCCGTATTCACTTACGCAATAACGCTGCAGTTTTTTTAGGGAAAAGACCATGGAGTGTGGGATTTTACTTCACTAAAAACACCCCGGTGATCACCATCAGCACTTGGAACCCCGTTACCTCCCGGCCTACATCCGCTTTAGTGCCGAAAAACGGTAACTTTCTAAAGCATACTCCTTAGTAACGGCTAAGTTAAAAGGTTTGAAAAAAATATATAGGTACTTATTATTATTTCGTGTACATACCTACATTATTTTTTAAACATGGTTTTTTCGTATTTGTTATAGCTTTGCTTTAAAAAAATAATTAACAACACGATATTTTTTCGCAACTTTTCGATACTTCTCCAAAACGACTTCGATGTTTAAAAATATTTTTACATAGAAAAATTGTTGGCTGGAATTTCTTCATAACTGAAACATATGTAAATCAAATAATATTTTGCAAACAAAACTGTTCAAAAGGAGGTTCAATATTGATATTTTGGCTCCGAGCGGGCGCACGGCCAGTACTGCGTTAACATTGGGGCGTATATATCGCCTTAAAAGATTACTCCGGAACTCCCTCTATGCAACGCCTGTTAGGACACATCCCTGGGGATATTGTGATACCTGTGAACAATAAGAAGCTTTGAAAGTTACATTTTACAGTTTGTCACAAAGGACAGTCATATTGCTAAAAGCGATCTAACGCTATCGACTTAGAATTTGATCGAATGATATTATCATCTCGTACTAGACTCGGAGTGGAGCTAAACGGGGCGCTTCCACGCAGGTCAATCGATCTGCTAAGTCGGGCCACGCCTGCGCTCTACGTTCGTCCTCTGACACTCGTAAGTCGTAACGGGGCAAACAGATCCGAAGCCCTAAAATTTGATATCCCGCTCAAAGTTAGGATACCTATTTAGAAGTGTATATATTCCGTATCTTTAGATAACTTGTTGATAAACTGCGGTTTATTTTCCAATACTTTAATAATCTGATGCTACAAGTATTTTAGAATTTGATTATACCAAACAAATAATGACCGCCCTCCGTCTCATGAGTTTGATAAATAGAAAGGTAGGAAAACTTAAGTAAAAAAATACTTATTCATCACAAAACCAATAATGGCTTCGGAAAAGAAAAGATTTTTGCTCTTCCGACGGCGTAATCCCTGAAAAAGGTATGAACAACTTTTATTTCACATTTATGTTAGAATCAATGTAGCTCTAACATAAAAGCCTTCTGCTCGGAGCTAGTAACGTAGGTAACCTAGTTAGTGCAGGATGCACTTTAGTACTAAACGAGTCTTTGATGGTGCCAATGTAATTATCTTTGGTGTTAATTTGCTTTACTAAGGCTCTATATATTTCCCAGAAATTCTTTAAAGGAAACTACTATCTATGGCATGACGATTAATTTATTTCTCAAGTAAACGAAACCAATTAATAAGACAATACACAATCGGTTGTCCAAGGGGTCCGAGTGCTCACCGAGTGTTTCGAGACATAAATAAACGGTTAGTCGACTGTTCTCGTGACCAGAGGGCTGGCCTTTTCTTCAGCCAGAGAATCAGCATTGCCATTCAACGTGGCAATGCTGCCAGCGTTCTGGGCACGTTTCCCATTGACATCGATGTGGACGAATTTTTTGATGCGCAATGAGCCCTTTTCCCTGTCCCCTTTGTATGTAAGTTTGTTTTGTTATTAGTCGTAAAATTACAAATATTCGATTGTATATATTATTTGAATTAAATTTTTTTCCCTTTATTTATCAATTATACAAAAGAGTACGTCTACACAATTATTTGTATTAAATAGCAACCAAAAACCACTAAGGTTTAAACTTGTGCTATCATGAGTCTATCAAAGTGAAATAAAAAACGCTAAAATCAAACTACATATTATCGTTACAGCATTCCATAAGCAAGAAAAATAACGGAAACTATACAATAATAAACGTAATTTTCGATAACAATTAATAACATCTCTAACTAGCTAAAGACCCACATATTATTATTTAGTTCTTTATCCAGTCGGTATCACAAACATCTCTGCATTATCTAAATTATACTTAAATAATATTGTTTCAGCTTAAATTTTATTTCATCCAGCTGCAGGGTACCTATTTATATAAACCCACGCTTTGTATTTGAATAAACCTACTTAGGTATCGGTTGTTAACCTAAATGGTTTCTGTTTCAGCGGTAATTAAAATATGTTAGGTAACTAGTATTTTCGAAATTAATTGATAGGTATACCTAGGGATCTGATAACGCGAAAGTTGATTCTTTGCTTCATTTTAATGAGCCTGAAAAGGACATATTAACAGGCAATAATAGAATCACAAGAGTTCTTGGGATTCTATTATTGCCATGATGAAGTGGACTATGTTGAAATTCACCATAAGCTACGACACAATAATATCCTCTAGGGCCGTGCTCCTTATTCCTTTCTATTTATATTTTAATGCCTCAGCTATAATGTTTACTTTACGCATAGCACATAAAAGTTTTGTCAATATAAAAATTGATCTACACGTGGCTGAAGCGGGACCGCCTTTGCTTTTAAGATCCACATCCAGCTGCAGGGTACCTATTTATAAGTTTAGGACGTTATGATCGATATTTCTTATTGCGTCTTGAGAATATTTCTAGAGTAACCTTTACTTTGATTAACGATCCAATTACAAAGGGAAGAAGACCCATAAGACCGAACTGTAGGTTATTTAATGAACCCTAATTGATCTGTTCATAATAATTATAATGTGGATCCTATTACGCATCCTCCGTTGAATATGACCTACATATGGTTAGACCTACAGAATTATACAGCTGCTTAATTTTTTACATGAATGGCTCTACATTATGGAAATATCCAATTACCAGTGCTCTGAAGACTGCGTCGTTACTTTCCAATCTTCGATTTTTTACCTGTTGGTAGATATCTATTAAAAGATATTTCATTTGCCAAGGCAGCTGGACTTTGGTTCAGAAAATCTCGTGGGAGACAGGATAGTGACAATAATTGTTAGCTTCCCATCAGCTGAAGTTGCACATCGTTTCCGGTAATGTCAGAAATGTCATATCCGCTCTTTCCTTTCGGAAGTGGGTAGGAACAAGACATGTTCTATCACACTGTCTCGTTTTACATTTCAAAGGTTAATGTAACAACGTATATTGTGTTAAGTTCAGCTAGTGCGCGTTGTAGAGCCCACGAGCCGTAGTGTAGGTACTACAACATATTTCTCGCTTCAGAACCCGGCGTGGGATGACAAACAGCTGACACCCCGCTTTCATTCCACTTCCGATTCGATTATACGTATAAATTTTATTGCAACATTCAAATGGATAACATTCATATTTTCCCCGAGAGATTGGAAGTTTTATTTCCCTGAAACATCAATTTCTTAGCAACTTACACAAATACGATTTTCGTTTAAGCCACTTTTAGCCGCAGCTCGCGCATGGCTCATCGGATTCTGATGAGATCTTTAGTAGGTAACGCGGTAAACGAAATAAACATATACTTGCACGGTTTATGTTCATTAAGAAACTCTCAGAACGAAATCAGATATTTATTTTGCATGCAGTCGGTCGTATTGGTCACGAAAAGTTCTTGTTCCCTGAAATTCACGCGAGCAATACCGCTCTCTAAAGCTTGTATAAAAATAATTGTATGAAATACTGATCATCGTATGGTGACTAATGAGGGATTTTAATCAGAACGTGCCATTTCTCAGCGATGAGTACGAAACACAAAAATAAACCAATTGGCATTCCCTGAATCCTACCTCGGATTTTGAACTTCACAGTAAGTAAGTAGGTACATGTCCATAGGCGCCTATAGGTAGTCGGTTGGTGGGCGTTTTATATTTTCTTTATATTTTGTTTCTCTTCTTATCAACTCTGTAGCATTTCAATGTGTAAGAAGACCTTCGCTATATTTAGAGTGCATTATTTTATTTGTAAAGAGCGGAGCTGATGCATATTGCGCACCTTCAATCTTAGGTATTTCATAACACTTAAATAATTTGTGTGTAAAATAAAATGAGTTTATTCAAAATAGTACCTAAAGTAGTAGTAGTATAATGAATAATAATTAATAAATAAATGCCTACAGATAATGTTACAATTTATTTATTACAAGCTGACCCGGCGAACTTCGTTCCGCTTAACAAATTTCTAAAATAAAATAATTTTTCTAAAATAAACGTAGCCTAAGTTACTCCTTATTACATCAGCTACCTGCCAATAAAAGTCCCGTCAAAATCGGTCCAGCCATTTCAGAGATTAGCCGGAACAAACAGACAGACAGACAGACATTAATTATTATAACACCTTTACAGAAACAATCGAGGCGATGTGTGTGTGTGTTCTCTTGTTCTGGCTTAGGTCCTGTATCTGTACAGAATAATGTGCTGTAATTTAATGCGCTCGGTAAAAAAATCTGTACCGAAACGACTGAAGCGCCTTCCTGAGTAATTCGGCACTGAAAAAAATCCACCAACCCGGTCAGGAAGGCGCCTAAATTGAATTAGGTAATCTTCAACCATAAAATTAAATTTCTGCATCTCCAAAACAAACTCACTGCTTCAAGAATATGTAAACAGTAAATCTACTTATAAAACCCAAGTGTGTATAGTGAACCAATACTAATGCGCGGTACATCGCTATATGCCCTCTGTAAATCCTTGCGCCACAAGACTGAGCTTTGTTTTAGAGCAGATGCAAGTAAACACAGTCGACCCGACATCTGGTATATTTTTTTTACTTCCACTGTACGAAGGGCCTATTCCGGTGTCAATCGCTATGGCTCAGCCGTAGGAAATGTTTTGAACTTTTGAGGAGAAATAAAACTTCAAAGAATCACTATCAATGCGTGCTCCGATTCTTTTGTTATCTTCTGCCCTAATTGTTCTTAGAGATCAATGAACTCAACGCAATATTTGATATTTGTTAAGACAACAATGGAATGGAACTGTATATATTTACACGAAATCATGTAATAAGACGTAAATCCATGCTACATTGTGTACTAACAAACGATACATAATATCTGCCCGCGCCAATTTTCCGGCATAATCTCATTTATGTTCACTCTCATGATTTACCAAGCTCTGTATCTATATTTTACGAACTAAATCGGATTACGTTATCATCTGGTTAGTTTCAATTTGTATAACAATATGAAATCTAGTTAGTGGAATATTCATTAAAGTTTAATTAAACGGGTAGTATATTTTCGCAGATTGGTTATTAACTTGTAAATCGTAGCCCGTAGCATGTCTACGGTAGCAAGCTTTTATTCACAAAGAGTTTAAAGCTTTCTATTGTGGTAGGAAGCTGTATTTTCCTTTGAGCATAATTAATTAACTAAATGTAGGTATAATTACTTAGATATAATAGCGAACATTTATTTAAATCTGAACCCAAGCTGAAAGGCCTACGCTTCGTAGCACGTGCTACGCCAGCCTTTACTTACAATATCGTATGCGACTTTTAAATCCAAAATGTGTCAGTAATAGAGTCCAACGTCACAGTTCTCATTTTTCGAAAGGGTCGACAGACGAGCCGAGATTGAAATTGTAATACTCATACGTACAATCGTACAGCGTCATGCACAACTGGCTCTTGGATGTTCATTTCTGATTTTGTGATTCGACGTTTTAACTTTTACAAGCAGATGTATGTAGGTGCCTATGTAGGCGTAGGCAATACATGTGTTTCTGGTATATTACTCTCTTTGTCGAATGTTAATAATATGCAAACGATAATTTATTACGGAACCTGAAAACACAACCCCTCATGAAACTTCTGAAAACATTAAAAAAACTTACAAAAAATCTACAACACAAGCGCCGGATATCCAGGCTCCCCCAAAACTTGTTTACCTGTAATATTCGTAGCTACATCCTCCCTTACTTCCTACAGGGTCTGTGTCTATTATTAGAAGGGTTATAATTACTCGGATACAGTGTTCCCCGAGGGGTCTGTGAATGGGCGCGTGTTTACAAACACCACGCCTGACTCCTGGCCGAAGCCGCTATGGCGACGGGACGCCAGCAACACACGCATAAACACTTAAAATTAAAACTGGCCACACAACTCCCCATTTCATGAATAACTGAAGGCACCATGGTTTGACTATGTAGAGGGATAGTCCTGATCTGAAATTTTTGTTGCTACACATCATTTGTATTTTTGGCTGTCCGAACCTAGTTAGTGCTGAATAATCAAAGCCAGAGAAAGATTGGCGAATTTGTGGAGATGAAAACTGGTCACACAACTCTTCTCTTTTCATGAATATGGTACTGATGACGCCACCGTTTGTCTATGTAGTCGGACAGTCCTGTCCTGAAAAGTTTATTTACAGTTCGCTTTAAATTTCATTTATGTTTGCTTTAGTCCCTATCTTGTCACTGTAGAATAGGCAGGTTCAGAGAATTTGTGGAGACCGCGGTTGCTGATCGCTGTTGCTTCATCATCATCATCATCCTCATTTCAGCCGAAAGACGTCCATTGCTGAACATAGGCCTCCGTCTCGAATCCCGTGGATTCGTCCAGCCTTCATCCGATCATCGATCCACTTAGTGGTAGACCTTCCAACTCTGCGTCGTCGTCCTGGAGGGATTTCGCTACTCCAGAACTTTTCGGCCCATCGATCTTCCGTTCTGTGAGCAATGTGCCCTCTGCCACTAAAATTTGGCAGTTCTTCGGGCTAAGAGGGTAACCTTGGTTCTCCTGTGGATATCGTCATTTCTAATTCGGATACGCAAGGAAACGCCGAGTATAGCCCTCTCCAATGCCCTTTGGGTGTTTTCAAGTCTTGATGAGGTCGCTATTTATTCAGCGTTATTTTCAGACTGGGCATGTCCAAATAATGGTTACTAAGTCATACAATAGATACTTTTAATAAAAAATCCAGTTGCCGGTTCCGCCATAAAACTGAAAGTCATTGTAAAATATAGTTTGTAGCTACTATCATATCGATTCACATGGAGTTGAACAGGCACAGGAAATCCCAGGAAATTAACCTCCATCCATATCGTTCAATATTCATCGATACATGGTTACAGCGTATCAGGGCTGTGTATACACCGTGCGTTTCCTGTGCGCGCGTGCTAAGAAAGCTTTGCTTCCTTGTGAAAGCCCGCACGTGTGAGCCTAAAACCATCGCAGTTCCACCTGCGCGCGCGCCGGATCCCGAGATACACGCCGCTGCCGCTCGCAGAGCACGCCGCGCGCCCGTCCAGATGTGTCGTGTTTAGTGAACATACCGTGATCTCCACCATGGGACCCCAGTTTGACTATTGCCTCCGTGCCACCAGTGAGTTATCAATACTTTATTCATACTTTGTTTGTTGTGTAAACCTCATTATGGAAGCAAGTATCCAACCGCCTGCGCTGTTATTAAACTTTTGCAATTTTCTAAGTTCAATAAGTTATTTAATTTTTCGATACTGAAGTCGCTTTTGAAAACTCGTGCTTAATTTGTGATAAATTTGTCTTCAATATTTTTGTTGGGAAGTTTCAGTTTTGAGGTTTGTATTTATATTTACAAACAAGCGTCGTCGTATAGGTATACGATGGACGCTGATAAGTGTTCATAAGGACATAAAATACATTGTTTCCTAATTAGGCAACGGTGTGTATTATTAGTGTCAATGATAACTGTTCGCGGCACAGTAGTACCTATTGTGGTGGCTAATTAGTATTCAAGTCTACTCTCGAAGCCGTAGTAATTAACGGTGAAATCAGGGAAGCGATTTAGCGCTGAAACTACTGAAAATTTTCGAACTTAACAGTAAGAATAAAATTAGTCACTCGTCCAAATTCTCACAACACATTTTGGCAGCTTTTTTAAGCTTTCCGAGAAATACGATTGATTCATTAATCAAGAGGCGCCTAACTTCATTTGTTTAGACTGCGACTGATGATTGTACTAATTAGAAATGTACAATGTTGGAATTTTTAACTGTACCTACCTAGAAAAGGATAAATTGTTTATTTATTTTAGTAGGAATAGGAAAATTAAAAAAATACACAATTTTAGTTAATCCATGTAGCATAAATTAAAATAAATAACGCATAGCAAAACTTAAAATAGGTATTAAATACATATTTTGTATTATAATTATTCCGACTTATCTTACTTAAGTAGGTATGCTCTGCTTAACTTAAGTCAAACGAAATCATGCATAAATTAATATTGTATTTTTTTTTATAAATATTTGTATGCTTGATTATCATAATATTATCATATCAAACGAAAATTTTAATATCCATCTAGCCACTTGAAATTTGTCACATCATAAGCTTCTCATTACTTTTTAGTTTTGAATTTTGGTGCATAGTAACATAAGCTTTTGTTACTAACTGAACTAAAATGCAATTAATTACTGTCAAATACGTCATTAATGGCCAATAATACAACAATAACAGTGAATAGCATTGTACGATTTATTTAGGAGTGGATCCGCTATTGTTTGTCACTTGTTTTTATATAGCCACATGTGCTAAGGGTCATTTCTATGCCACCCCACGCTCCTGAATCCGCCTTAAAACTCGCAGATGCGGGCATAACAAAAAATACTAATCTGGGGAATCTGGTAAAAGCTCTTCTTTCACATCCCATGGCAACAGCTCAGTTTACAAACGATGTATAAATCTTCATTAGGCATCATTTATCCTGTTTTATTGTGATTTTTCTACCCTTTCTTACTTTGATGCTTTTTACTCCATTTACTTTATGATATATAAATGGTTTATGATATAATTCCTGCCTCATATTAAACCGTAACTACACATATTCTAAAGTGCGTTAAATTCCTAAGTGTCGTTTACGACTACTGATGCTGCTATTAAAATTAGCCAAAGTTATATAGCAACGCAGTTAATGCAAGCTGAGTACATAGGCACTGCAGCATCTATTACTGGACTACATTCCCTAGTAAGTGCGTGTCATGTCAGCTAACCAAATAGCTTATCATTGCACTAGTAAGACATCCAGATAGGGAGTAGGCAATGGGCAAAAATTGGCATTTTCCGGCTTTCAAAAGTAGGTTGCTACACTCGGCCCGCACTGGACGTAATGGAGAGCCGTTAGTTCATTGGGGTTATTGAATAATTCCCGTGTGGCGGACTCGTAGAGTACTGGCCACCGCCAGCGAGCGACGTCGCATCGACCGCCTCAATGATACTCGGTATTGTGCGCCCTTTGTATCATTTATCATCATTGCACTAAATTTAAATGTGTGATGTAGTTTTGTTTATTTACAATTCTTATCTTGTTTTCAGATAATCCGTCATATTTCGCGTTGCCGAACAAAGATGTGCCTGACAGCGGAGAGTCTCAGGGCTCCGCCGAGGGATGTTCCCGGTCGGCGCCCGGGCGTGTCTGGCCGGATGCTGGACGACCGCTCGGCTCCCCACGCCGCAGGGAACCAGAGAGCCCAAGGCGCAAGGAGTTTAGGGCTTTGCTGAGATCTCTGTCTGCTCGAGAACCAGAACAAGCCGAAGCTTTCTTGAAAGGACAGCCAAGACCAGGGGATTGCGCTCCTGGAGACATGAGGCACACATTTACTGCTCCGCGTATCAAGTAAGTTAACAAGATTTTTGAAACGACAAAATATTGACTGACAATAAATTAATTTATACATATTTTTAATCATGTATTTTCTTGTTGTACAGGAAGGGCAAAATAAGCACAACAGTGGTAACAACAGATGGTCCACAGGAGCGCGAAGAAGTTTTCTACACAATTCCCCTTCAGGGTCGCAGAAGGCACTCAGTTGGAGGGTACTTGACCACAGGTGCGGCAGGGGCAGGAGAAGTCACCGCAGTACCCAGCGAAGTACCAAGGATGCCCCCACCACGGTTCAACCAAACAGAAGAGGATACGATCAAGAGAAGAAGACCAAAGAATTTCGTTTTCAAAGGTAAGTTCAATTCTACTGTTTTTGTAAAAAATGTAGACGCGTTGACGTCTAAGGGTACGTTCCTATAGAACATCCGTATTTCCAGGATCGTTTTAACGGATCCGTCGCTACTGGAGGTGATTTTCGCACTGCATTTACGGTACCTACCGTTTTAACAAATCTGTCGCTAATGGGGGTAATGTTCACACCACATTTAGTCAGTGTAGGTACCACCAACTTCCAAACAAAACGAATCAGTACTTTAATACTGATGTATGTGTGTGTGTGTGTGTGTGTGAACTCGCTTATACAACACCTACGCTACGCCGTTGCCGAATAAAAAAGTATATATATACGATAAAGCGGACCTGTAAAACGAACTGCTGTATATTTTGTCGGATCGGTATTTTTTACTGGATCTGGAATACTGTCATGTTTTGAACTCGCTCATACAACTACATAAGTCAGCGCCGAATAAAAACGTATAAATAAAGCGGACCTGTAAAACGGACCTCTACGTGAACGAATACTAACTTTCAGTCGTTATCTCCAAACTAAACATGAGGAAACAAACGTATCGGATTCATCCATAAATAAAGATACATAACTATATGCTATGATTTATCTTTGCCAAGTGTGAATTATTTGAGGAACATATATTTACTTAGGCTGTTTGCAATCGATCAAAACTCGTAATAGATTTGACTGAAGATTATTCCAGAGTGTAATGTAAACTATTGAATGGTATATTTGCTATCACATTATTTACTTTATAATGATTTACATGTAAACATTTACTTACATTTAATGCGGTTTGTATTTCCTTGCCAAGTAGTTAGCATTCTTTATTTAATTAAGTAGTTAGCATCATCTACTTATGGATTAATTAAGGTAATTAATGTAGACTTAGATATTATCTAACTTAACGTGACCAGGATGTAAAAAAATTAACATTTATATGTTTCTTTGTCTTCGTAATAACTTAATATTGAAAGTTGAAAGCGACAGTAAAGGAAGCGCCCGCAGTAAAATCTATTCTGAGATAATAATGATAAGTACGTGGAAGTGAATAATAATGATAAATAAACGGTCATAAATAAGTCAATCGAAACCTAGGGCCGATACCAGAGAACGTTGCTCCCGCCGGGCAGGCCGCCCTTCGACCCTCGCGATACTTGCGCTTCACGATGCAGATGCATCTCCCAAATGTTCAATAACCTCAGCGGCGCTTTTGATATATTCATATCTCACTTGCCCTTTAACTACTTGCTATCTAAAACAAGGATGCGATCCAACATTTTATCAGTAACAATAAAAATAAAAGCCAAACCTTACGTAAGATATCAAGTCAACCGTCACTTATAAAAAGATTTGTCTCAACTTCGACATCATCAAGATTATGTCAACTTATCAATTTTCAGGAACAGTAATATTTCGCCGATTAGGCGTATCTGCGAAACGCAATCAGAATACAATAAAAACGTTTTTCGTGTTTACCATCTCTTATTTGGTCGTCGATAACGCTCGGGGAATATTTACACATGGGCCCAAATTTGTCTTGCAAGATTAGGCGGTTAGCGTCAGGGATGGCGATGGTGTTGCGACTTGCGATTATCGTTGTCGCGCCGAGCTTTTAGTATGCGAAGTGCGTGCGCCTGCGCCGCCGCCTGACGCCAGCGCGCAGTCGCCGGCCGCACGCCACATGATCGCAAACCGACACTTCTCGCTGTCACAGTTCTGAGGGCTCTTGTATTAATTTCGTGCGCTTTCTAGTGCTCGCTGCAGTTCAGTCAGTGCAATGACAAACGTTTAACTTGAAACCGTCGGGAATAACGTCTTCTCTCACTCGCGTCAACATGGAGGATAAAAGGAGCGAAACAATGGCGGACACAAGTGAGTTTTGTTTAAAATTTAAATGTTTTTAAATGTTACACTTTGTGCTTTCGAAAGTTTTTTGCATGACAACTTTTAAAGTACCGTTTACATAACATAATATCTTTTCTCGTGAGCCGTGAGATACAGTGACAATAATTTAATTAATTTGTGTGTGTTGGCGCGAACTTCTGTTATTCAATTGACACATAGCAATCACATCCCCGAACTTGAAACAAATACGCCGTAATTACTACGAAGACAGTTAAGCGGATAAGTTAACTCGTAAGCTCCTCAACTAATAGTATAAGAGATTATAGCATTCCATATTAATTATTTGATATTACGTGTTTGAGTTTAGGAACTCAATTATAATAGTAATTACCTAACATTATAACTAAAGGAAGATATTAATCTTTTACAATATTTTCCTACATATTGCTACGAGACTACGAGAGAAATCTTTATGCTTCATTTCCACAATCCTTAATTTAATGTCCCTGTACTTTCAGCGTAGGAAATGTGTTATACGGAGAGCTTATTACAGTTATTACTTACATGATATGGATTTACGCGATTCTCTTTTATATTAATAAACAAATTCATGGATTCAATAAGTATGGAGTGGCTCATACAATGGCACTGTAACACTTGTGCATGGCGACCAGCACAGCTCCCTTAATGCGATAGATAATAAGCCATTGTCTTCGCTAAAGACGTCTTCAGCGGCCTTCATTTTACTGAACTCAACGTCACACTTTGTAATTCGAAAATGTCCAGCTCCAACCAAAATCAATGTCAAAGAAACACCGTACAACATCACCAAATTAGATTCGCCGTTGCCATGCAGATGTTTATACGATAATGAGCTTTAAGCGCTAAGAATTAAGAAGGAGCCCCATGGGTCGGTTAGTACCCGAGTTGGTCGCGTCGAACGCATTAAATATGCAGGGTGGCATGTATGGCTGAATAAACATAGTGTAATTTACATGCATCGAAGCAACTCCCGTAATGTACTCGCATTGGGAATGTAAATGCGTAAACGTCTTGTATAACTTGTCTATATTGTCGGTAGGATCGCTCCCACAGATTGTGTTAACTTATGTAGAGACGCGGACAATTGTTTAGGGACAAAAGATAGAAAAAGGCCGGCCTGTTGTTTAAATTCAACACAATAGGTGTCAAGCATAAAGCTCTGACTTAACCATCTGACGTTCACGAGATCTAAGAGAGAGAAAATAAAATCTGAAGTTGAAGATTCTTAGATGAAAATCTTACATGAATTGAATGTAAAAAATGTGTGGTAGTGCCGTATCTATCAATTAAAAATAACATGCAGTTATCAGTACTATTGTAGACACACAGACATAATATATCTTCTTTTGTCTACCGAGCTGTTGTCATGTTATCAGTCGAACGGAGCATTGAATTATAACTTTGTTTGTGACGTCTATCGACGTTGAATCGTGATAAACACAAGTCGAGACAAGGCGTTATCAACAACGACCGCATACAAGGCTATTATTAGTGAATACGAGGAAATTGTCTAATTACCTCGAGACAACAAATTTAAATGAACATTAACACAGAAGAACCCATTCGCAATAACCCAAAAAAACACAGTTCTCTTTATGAAGCTCAAAGGGAAGTCCTATTTATCCAATTTTTTAATGAGTCAGTAAACGGAATTTATTATTTAAGCCAACATGTGTATGTTCACTGTTCGTAGGGCTTGGACGTCTGCTTATAATGATAGTGACGGTGAGTCAACAATAAATTATTAATATAAACTGTGTCTTATAATTAAACCAGAAAGTATGATTTAGCATCGAAGAACTGACAGGAGCCAGAGAAAAAGAACGTTTATTTTGATATGATGAATCACATGGCGTCGGATGCACGCCAGCACACATTCACTATTTGTTAGCGAACATGTTTTATATTAACCCCTTTTTTGGCAAACAATAATATCCTCTTATAAGTAGGTCATAAACATCATAATCAAAACATAACGGCATATTGATCAAATCAGTTTTTACTATAGCATCTGCTGTTCTTGAATGAGTGTAAATTTCTACATTATTCACTCACGGGTTTTTACACTGTAACTGCATAGGTTCATCGTTTTCAAATACGTTTGATGCAACATTTCGTATTTAGTCATTTCCTCAAATGTGGTCGCATTCTGACTAACTTTTCTGGAAATCTACGGTGCGTTTCCTCGTATTTCTTGGAAATGTCTTCTAACGAAATGAATAGGCAACGTTGCGTCGCCCACGTTCGTCGTCCAGTCCCACTGGGGAATATTGAATGTCCTATTTACTAACAATGTACGAGGGCAGATGATACACTATTGTCGTCGCATTTGTGTCTCACAATTATTTTCGTAACGAGATGAGTACTCGTAGATTCAAAGGAAACTAATCTCATAAGGATATTATCGTTCGGTCAGTAATTACATTTTGGGTTCGAATTTTCGTCCCTTTTTCCGAGAGAAATCGAGCAAAACCTTTCTGGCTTAAGTAGAGAAAATACAGATTCAAAAGCTACCTGCCATATTGGTAGGCGTTATAGGGCTACAATATTTTACTGGGAACATCAAAGACGTCGGGCGGCGGCCATTGAACTGAAAACTGAAAGCGGTGGAGCAACGAGCACAGCCCCACTGTTGTGGCCTGATGTACCTGCTTTGTTCCACTTTAGAACTTGCGTAACATCCTCACTGTGCTGATAAAAATAGGGCTTTAACTCTTCAAGTGAAGGAAGACATGCTGCCAAGGATTTGGTACTTGAACAAACAAAAATAAATCTTAAAAATACCCGAACCTTCTTTTTTTTGACGTCGGTTAGTAAAAGAAAAGAGGGTCTTCATTTTCTTGGCCGGCCGCCTACTTGTTAATCAAATAACTTGCCCAACATTTTCAGGAATTTAATTTCATGCCAGCGAAGGCGGTCAGTAATAAATGGAAACTGTAACGTAATATAAGATTACTCTTATAGTAAATATTTTGATAAAAAGCCTAATATAGAATATCTTTAATGCGAAAACAGTATAAAACTAATATTTCTACAACTTCTGCAGCATACCTTAACTAATTCAGCAAGCAAATACCCCTAACAAAATACCATTCTAATTCAAAATCTTTCAAGAAGGCACTTCCGTTCTACTTGAGCAGAAAATAGTCGCATAGCAACACATAACTGCATATCGGGTCGGGCGTCATATTCAGCCCTCCAGTTCTGTTACTCGCTGCATTTAATCGGCTATAGTTATTCCGGGCGACGCTGATAGACGTTTGTCTATTTAGGAAACGGATATTACATTTAGTCGGGTCTTCATTTGGCGGCAGAGGTGGGTAAGTATAAACCCGTACGAGTTTCCGGCGCGCGCGCACTGCATAGCATATTTTGTAAGCAGCCGATGCGTATGCGTGGCACTGGATGCAATAAAAAAATTAACAGCGACCGTATGCTTTCATTCATACGCTAGGAAAGGCATATATATGTTTTTAGGGCAGCGTTGAATGTTTTAACGCTCTTACACCTAACTGACCATAACGTAGTGTGTAATGAAAGTGAAAAATAATGCTTCCTAGAATATAACGCAATGTTTTGAATCCAAAAATAAAACGCTCTTAAAGATTGAAGAAGAATTCCATATAGTTTCTCGGATCACTTGACTTTCAGGCTTCACTGTTCTATATCGAATTTAAATGCATTGCATTCATTAATCAATGGCGGTCGATTGATTTCAAGTGTCTTTACGATTAACACAAGGACATTAATTAAAACTGCATCATTACATGCACAATTGGCATCTTTATAAGCTTCTTTTATAATATTAATTTTGAGTTCCCTTTATACAGATATGAGATTGGTAGCCTTTTTGTGCACACATAATTAAAAATAATGTGCGATTTGTGTATAAGTTTCTTAAGGCGATATATACGCCCCAAAGTTAATGCAATACTGGCCGTGCGCCCGCTCGGAGCCAAAATATCAATATTGAACCTCCTTTTGAACAGTTTTGTTTGCAAAATATTATTCTTAATTCTTTATTGTACACCAAAACAATACATTTACAGAAAGTGAAATCAATATTCATGTACAAGAAATTCCAGACTTAAATCTTTCTGTGTAAAAATATTTTGAAACATCCAAGTCGCTTTGGAGGAATATCCAAAAGTTGCGAAAAATATCGTGTTGCTATTTATTTTTTTAAAGCAAAACTATTTGTTGTACGAAAAAACCATGTTTAAAAAATAATGTACATGAAACAATAATAAACATATATATTTTTTTCAAACTTACGTTACTAAGGAGCATGCTTTAGAAAGTTACCATTTTACGGCACTAAAGCGTATGTAGGCCCTTAACGTGGATATAAATTCAGCAACATGTGTAGAAAGGTTTATGAAGCGCATGCGCGATCCGTGAACTTCGATCCAGCCAATGACCCCCATCCGATATCAAGTGAATGACATCGTTCATGCCTTGATTATCCCTTGACAACACTTCCTTTCAATATTAGGTATTATATCTGAGTTCGCTACAGACTTATTCATGACAGCGACGAGTGACTACTTCGTTCTGAATATATGATTGCTTATTACATGTTCACAGCCGCGCTTATCGAATTTGGGATGATTATTATTTATATAAGTAGCTAATTCTGGGCAACAGAGTGTTATCTCCGAATAACTCTGAGATGTTCCGTCAATTGAGACACGTTATAGAAATCAACAGTCGGTTCAGTCTGTAAAGTCAGTCGGGCTGAACGATTGATTAATTTAACAGGCTGGCAATATTGGTTAAGTGGATCCTCCTCGATTTTAAATAGAAGACGTTTCGGCTGTATCAAATACTTAATTATAGCTACTGCTATTAAAGCTAGGTATGTTTTAGTTACCTGCAGCCGTATTGCGTAAGTGAATACGGCAACGCAAAGAGTTTGACCGCTATCCAATCGACCAAATCGACCAATCACATGCGAGATGAATGACGCGATGTGGATTTCCGTCTTTGTGATTGGTCGATTTGGTCGATTGGATAGCGGTCAAAATCTTTGCGTTTCTGTATTCACTTACGCAATACGGCTGCTGGTGAAGGTTGCGGGAATCCGCTGGATGCGAAACGCACGGGGCCGGTCTATGTGGCGAAATTTGGGAGAGATTTATAAATGTAAATTTATATTTATTTGTTGCAGAAATGGAAGACATAGCAATACTATGGAGCTCTGGGTCCCCCGAGAGCGCGCTATGGTCCGACTATTTAGTCGCAAGCTTTGATAAGATTATGTCGCAACGAGCTAGACATCATTACAGGTACCTACCACTTCATTCATAAGATTAACTTGACTGCAATATAACCGATAAGGGAAATAACCTTGAAAATTGTTGATATCAGTTTATAAATCAATAATGTTGTAGATAATTTTTACCACCTATATCCTGTGTTAACATTTCATTCAGAAAGTAGGGTTTTCTAAGCCATATATTATTGCAGAGTAACACCAATCACCGCAGAGGAATTGCTTGCGGCAGATTCGCAGGAAAAAATAGACAAACTGACGAAGGCACAGTTACAAATAGTGATCCTTTGTCCCATCCTTGCGACTAAGCTAGCAGATCTGAAGAGGGACGTCAACGGAGACAGTTTGTTCAAAGTCGACAAAGTACTGGTTATGCTGCTCGGAGTCGAGAAAAATCAAGTTATCTCCGGGAATTGTGAAGGTACGTTTGTAAGGGAAAAAACTTCTTTATTCAAAAACTTTTTAAATTCTTAGAAGACGGGAGTTGCTTATAAAAAAGTTTCGAACAACATAGCACTTTTAAAACTTCGGAACGTTGATTACAAAACCAAAAGCAATTTTGCTGGCGTATTTTTGTTTATTCCTAATTGGCATTTGAATAGTATTAATTATTCAATCAATTTTCATGATCTGAAGTTGGAAGATCTTTTTTATTGGATTTGCGTAATTAAATGTTTTATTTTATTTTTGATAGATTATCCAACAATAGACCAGTGGCAAATGATGTGTGTACGAGAAAAGGACACATCTTTCGTGGACACATTCCTCACAGCTGCCGTCGGGATTCTTCGAACCAAAGACTGCAAAGACACAGCCACAGACAGAACAAGCTTCTCTATCGTCCCCAAGAAAGTTAAACTCGTA
Source organism: Orthosia gracilis (assembly GCA_947562075.1). Taxonomy (NCBI): domain Eukaryota; kingdom Metazoa; phylum Arthropoda; class Insecta; order Lepidoptera; family Noctuidae; genus Orthosia; species Orthosia gracilis. The sequence continues at coordinate 37,176,943 of OX387266.1, forward strand.
AGTACACACCCTAATTACAATAATTAACAACAACTATTTATCTTAACTAAACACAAGATGGCATACTTTACTGCAAACATGCCACAAATTCTTATGAATCAATTGAAACGTTTACGAGGAAATCCCGAGTCCATTACCGACAAATTAGACCGTTAGGCACAAACGTTTATGACAACGCTCACACGATTTTCGACCTTGTAATGAAAGGTTTAGGGTATAAAATTGCGGAGAAGGTTTTGTCTAACAAAGTGAACGTCTGTTTACCTTAACAAAATAAATTCACAACGTGAGTTAATTAATGTCATTTGCACGCAGGGACAAAGTCGAGTGATAGCGCTCCTCAACGACCCTATTAGAGACGAGGACAGCATAAAGATAATGGTGGACAAGAAGGGGGAGGTCATTAACATCCCGAGCTTCAAGAAGAGGAATCCTTACACTCTTCAGTTTGACATACCAGGTAAAGATGCTTGAAAATTTTTGTAAAGTGACCCATCGCTATAGTACTTGTACCTCACAAATGATTCCAGGAAGATATCTATTTATTTTTATGAATAAATTCTTTTTGAGCAGTCCCTTTTATGTAAATTTCCATTTTCAATATTTTAAGTACTTCTCTTAAGGGTGCCCTAGTCAGTCATATATACGTAGTACGGCGATTACTCCACTGTTTGACGGTGTACGTTCAAAATAAAACATGATATCAATTTTGTTTCATCATTATCTAGCCCTGTATGGAAACAAAAAAGTAAAAAAACCATATATTTGAAAGTTATGAGCGTCGAAACTTCCGTATTTCAACACTAATTTTAACACATCTTTATGCAGAAATAAATAGCATAAGCGGAAGGAAAATTGCAAAACAGTCACCATACAGGGATAGATCAGTAATAGAGAAGAAGTTAAAAAATGCAAATAATTTTATTTTGAACAGATACATTCAGTAGTTCTTATGTATCCATATTCCCAAAGGTCTGTTTATAAAATTTCGCGCGCTCATTTTCTTTCTAAATCATCATCACAGTGGCAGCGTTAGGAGTGTGTATTCGTACGCACACTAGCTTCTTACTGCTCATCACAGCGTCTATCCCTTTCGCACGTGTTGTCGGATTAGATAACATGCATTTTAATCCCGCGCACTAAATAGTTCGTGCCGGCGACTAGGGCACCCTTAAAGTTGGCATGGCGACTGGATGTGGGGTACATTGCTATTCAATCTTGACAAAATCAATTAATGTTGGTTCTTATTTTCTTTCTGAGTATACTGTACTCCATTTGAAATAATATTAGAAATTTCTACAACTCATTTTTACAGTCCGTTTAACCGATTTTGAGTTCTATCCCGTAAATATAAGACAATTAAGCATAAACCTGTTACTAAAACTAACTGTTTACTACAGCTGCCATTTGTCATATCACCCACGCAATATAAGTCAAAATCGTTTGAACGGGCTGTAAAATAGGATTATTTAAATGTCTAATGTTATGTTATATCAAATAGAGTATAATATTAAATTATTTATTACAGAGTCATGTCTGGAAGTGTCCATGCTCGTTTGGGTACGTGTGAGCAAGAATGGTCAGTCGCTCGGACGAAGACAAATCAAGTGCGAGAGCAGACTCAGGGAGCTCGACCAGCTGTTAAGGGCATCAGATCATCCCCTGGAGTTTATGTGCCAAGTTAGTATGCGTTTTACTTCCCATAGATTTAGATATCCGTCTATGTTTTTGTGTATAGATTCAGTTTACATCTAGAAGTCTAGATTGTCCTTCATGATGCACATTTCATCCATAGAAATTCTGAACAACAAGAAATTATGCAGATGATGCAAACCTTTTGCAATACTTTGGGCATTTTGAAGCTTTTTATCTAATTAAGTATATTTTCTGTACACAGACCTTGGGCTTCAAAACAACCAGCAAAGAACAACTGGACAGTTGGATGCTGAATGCCTTCCAAAAGAACATACCACCACATTTCAACCTGCTAGCATCGACTGAACAATTTAACCCGAAAGCTGATATGTCGAGTAAGTTTCCCCTTTCATTTAATTAATAATTACGGCTTATTAATATCGAGTTTCAAATCGTTTCATCAAAAGGGGGATATGTAATGTAATTTTTTGTTTTGTTGTGTAGGTGGTGAAGAATATCCAAGTTTGTTACATTGGGCGGCAAGGTTTGGGCTAGAGCGTCTCTGCTGGCAGCTGTTGGAATGTCCCGGAGGTGGCGCTGCGGTCGCACTACGCAATGTCCGTCAGCGAACACCCGCAGACCTCGCCAGGGACCACAAGCATTACGCACTTGCTGACGTACTAGCTGATCATCTTGTAAGTATAAACTTAATTTATTTCTAACCCGATATCAAATTGAGGGTAATGATGAAGAATCTGTTGCTAATTTGTCCTATTTCTTTCCAGAAAATAAATGAATTCTCCAACATGTACTATTACCTGAAAAACATGTCTGACAACGACAAAGAAGAAGGCCAAGACGAAGCTAAACAAGATGACCTGAGAATTGTGGAAACATGTGACACAGTCGACTCACCAGTACGTGATCATACTTCTACCGACCCCTTCAGTGAAGCGTGCACGCAGAACTTAGAGAAGAACATCGAAAAGCCAGACGATTTCGATAAGAAACAACGACCAAATCTCAGGCTTCCAAAAATTAAAGAACAGTTCTACCAAAACGAATTCCCGCTTCACGACAACCAAGTGGACAGAATCCAACAAGCACTCGAACACGATTACTTAGTCCAACCTTCCAATATTAAAGTAGAAAGCCCTAAGTTCAGACCAAATAACTTGTACGCGAATAGTTCACGACTAATGCCACAGCAGTCCGACATATTCTTGTACTCGCCCACCGAAGAATCTAAGACTTTCACCATTGACACTCCTACTAGTGATATAAGCCAAATAAATCTAAATACCAAAGACATCCGCAGCAGTGGTAGTATGAAATCAGGGAAAGAAACCTGTCCTCTGACTGGTCAGGAAGAGTTAGCCGAAATTATAAATGACTTCAAAAACAACGTCTTCACGATATCTGAAGTGGAGAAGTTGGTGATGGAATGGAAGAACAGAAACGAGACTCAACAGTCGCTCAAAGAGAAGCAAGAACAGTTGAACAAAATGAGAGACGAGTATGACAGGATCCAACTGAAGATAAAAGACAACATGAAAAGACCCACGCCTTTTGAGAGGGTGAAGAAAATGTTCTCCAAGAGCAAAAATAAACGTGAGTATTTACAACTCATATTGAAGTAGCTATAAATAACTTGCGTTTTTATGCGTTGCTTACGATGAATAATTCAATTTCAGACCACCACCATGACAACAACAATGGAACAATTGAAAAACGAAATGGAAACACGAGACCGAACAGTAGCTTGAGTGAAAGTAAGTTTAGCATATCAAACAACGAGAGAACAAATAATATTTGGCATAGTAAATGAATTCTAACATATTAATTCGTTTTACCAGGTTCATCATCATCGGGACGCCTCAGTACGGTCAGTGGGGGAAGTGTGGCAGAAACGAACAGTGTTCAGTCGGAGATCGACGACAAAGCTAGATCTATTGTAAGTACTCAAAATACTCACCGAAATGTTTCCTTTGACTCACTCTCCGATTATGTTTTAAGTAAAAAAAAAAAATAAGTTTTTATTATTTCTCATACAATTAAAACTTTTTTTTTTGGTATCTCTTCTACTCGTATTTGGAGTTTCTTTCTCTTCAATTTTGGATCCTTTCTACTCTTTAAATTTAGAATATTTTACTTTATGTGTTCTCTTTCTATTTTCTTATTTTAAATCTCTTTCTGAATATCTTTCTCTTCTCCTTTCACATTTTGAATCTTATTATTATTATCTCAGATATCATCCAGCACGTTGACAATGCACTCCGCGTGTGACGGTGAGAACAGGATGGATGACTACTTGATCCCGCCGCCGCCACGACCTCTCAACGGCGGCTGTCCGCAGTTCACAACTTTTGGACACCCTAAACATGACAGCAGGTAAATGAAATAACAAATTAGTCGATAAGTATAAGAATAAAAAACTTACCTCAAAAGTGTCCGAAAATCCTTGATCTGTAAACTGTTGTTTTGATTGATCAAGCAAGTTGACCAAAAATAGTCTATTGAATAGACTTTCAAGTCAAAAACACAGATAAATTATGACTGTGTATTTACGCTGTATTACTGGACTATGGCTAGAACCTCTGGCTGACATTGCAATGAATCAATGTGTCCTTCCTTATAAAATCTGTAAATGCTCTACAAGAGTGCTAGTGTCAAATCTAATATTATTCATGTTATTTAAATAAAAGCTTAATAAATTAGCAACCTACTAACCCAATTTCCATGTTTCAGGAACCAGCACATGGCTACGATAGTCGAGCGTGAAACGTCAGCATCTCGTGAAACGCTAGACTGTGACGCAGACACGCGCAACGGCACGCACTTGCGACTGAACTTCGGGTCGCGCGACCGGTCGCACCCGACTAGTCGCTGCGACGACCGCGACGGCGCACACATGTACATGAACATCTCTGCCACTCACACGTAATACACATCTTTAGCTGTACTCGAAATGATCATGACATTCGCGTTTTTTCCTACAAATACATTCATTGTAGTTGTAGGTCACTCGGTAACAACGAATTGTTGACATTCTAAAATAGACATGACCGTTTCTCGTGGGAGTTGCGTTAATCCACGCGTAATTTTTGGATCTAGAGACCGTGCCAAATAATATAAGGTTAGTCATTTTTTTAAAGAAATAGGTATTATAAGTCTCTTACATGTATACTAGAGATAAACTGACGAGGCAAACGTTTTAGATGAAACAAGTTTCAATATAACTGCCAAAGCACTACATCGAATCAATAAAATACTCATAGACTCCATTTAGTTTTGTTTCAACATTCGAATAGTGCGATTTTCCATTAAAATATATGAAGACTGAAAGATGCATATTGTAAATATTGTATATTTTTTAATCATTTAAACGTAATATCGCTATTTATTGTCGTCGTCGATTTTAAAGCAAATACGTAATATTTTAAATAGTACAAAATATATTCACTTTTAGTTAATGTAGCCAAATATAAGTTATTAATTAAGCATTTACCGTATAATTAAGCAAGGACATTAGGCATGAGCACTAGAATCTTGGCATAAAGATCTGCTTGAATACAATATTTTAAACCTATTAATACTTTTGTATTAAATCGTCCAAGATGCATTTATTGTACCATGTATACTATGTATTGTGAAAATAAATTGAAAATGCTGTATTTTTCTCGTATTCTTTAATAACCCTCACCCCACAGTCGGCGTAGTTTGGTTCATAGCTAAAAATAGTGCGCTCTAGTTGGGGACCACTACAGGAAGAGATCTTCCCGTCATTTGTCAGACCGAGACCAATCAATTTTATACGGAAGACGTACAGCATCCGTCGATAAAATGATAACAGCGTAGCGCGAAGATCTGCATATCATTGGTTAGATACTATACATACCTAGATGTCCGTTTCGTCTGTTAGGGCGGTTACGCACACACGTCCGTGTCCGTGTTCAAAATGTTCTGAATCATTACATTATGACGGAAAGAGTTTGGATGTAGTGCGTAAGGTTCCCAACAAGAAGTACTACGGCTACTTCGAAACCGAAATTTCACGGACACGGACGTGTAGTGCGCAACCGACTGTATCCCTTTGATCTTATTTTATGTCAAAGTTGGCTATTCCGCATCACTGGTTACACACTACTTAGAACATTTTATCAGTACATACGCGATTTTAGCCAAAGGAAAGGATGTTATTTTACAAACAAACAAGTTTATATTTTGTTAGTATTTTTATTTGGCACCCACTTCGTGTAGGTATTAAGTAAGCCACCAAATGGTAAATACAAGACAATATTATTATTAGGTATAACATAAAAGAAACGAAGCAAAAATAAATTATATAGTTATAAGACAATATTTTGTCAGTTGCTAAATTAATATAAGCACAATAAAATGCACAAAAATTTCGCTAATTATTAATAACATACGAACAACATAACTTAATACTCTTTCACAGTTTCATTGGTATAACAATACGTAGGCAAAATAAATGCGTAAATAAAATAATCACATGGAGATGGAGATACGCGTTCTTGTATTAAATGTAGGTATAGTATTGTAGGTAAATGCATCTGACGCCAAACGGCGTTTAAAAGAACACATTTTATTTTATTTTTCGTCTTGAGGAAATTTAATTATTTTCTAATTAGGTATATTCACTTAACATATCGATATATCCAATTTACTCGATGCTTGAAATACGATATAACAGATTGATGAGAAGTTTTGAAAAATATTAACTATTTCCCGCATTAGGAAAAAGGTAATATTTGACTGGAAAAAGGTAACATTTAACTTTTGTGAAAAGTATTCGATATTGATAAACATATCTATGTTTTCAAACGATATATCAATAAACATCGATGCTAGGATCCGAAGTTTTACATCGAATATAAATATCGATTTATTTTTTAAGTGGACACCCCTTCTAATTCAAGAAGTAATACTTGACACCAGTAAAATATTCATAGCGTCATTTCTTCAAGGCTACTCAACGAAAGCGTATCTTTAGAATTATTGCTAACTAAAAATAAGCAAAATATCACAAGGACAAACAAAATAAAACAAATATACCTACAATTCGTTACTAGACATACAAGTATAAAATACTTAAGAATACCGTTATTGCCACCTATCTCAATAAAATAAGTAAATGTCGGTTTACTGGTTTATTTCACTGATTCGTATCATTATTGATTTATTTATCTAAACATACCGTGCATCGGCGCCTCTAAGGCTGTTCAATAATTGCGAAGCTTTAACAATTCGACAATTTCATTGTTCGAAAGACAATCCACCTTCCTTATAGAATTTAGGTAAGTACATAATTTAACAATTTAGGCGGTAACTTCTAGCCGTTCTATGCGATTAACGTACGAAAATCAGTTCATGTCGATGTACGAAAATGTAAAAATCTTACATAAAACTGGAGTTTGGAGTTACTATAAGTGGCCTTTTTCTTTGGTATGGTGTGCTTGTCCGTTGGCGACTGGTTGCGGGGGCGGCGGCCTGGCGAGGATGGCCTGGTACATGGCCCACACGGCCAGCGGACGCATGTAGCCCACTGAGCGGTGGTTGCCATTCGCATACAGAGCCTCTGGGGTCTCAAATGAGAGACCCATTTGCGTTAGTGTGTTGTACAGGCCGCCGGCAGTCACGAACGCTTCTTCATGCATGCCTTAAATAAAATAGTTCATATTTGAGTCTTATTTTGTACTTAATCAATCTGCCCAGCCTTTGTCCAACTATACTTGGAGTAGGACTCCAGTCTAACCGGTTGTAGCTGAGAATTGAAGCACTCGTGGGGTTTGGGTACAGACGCACTCTTATTCCAACAAGAATCGTATCTGATTAGATAAAAATAATTACATACTACAGTCCGTCAAATCTAAGAAGTCCGATGACGTTTCTCATTTAACTTGCCGTGATAACTTTGTATGAAAGTTTACGAATAATCAAATTCATAATCCTAATTAATTACTATGCTGCCTATACACTATAACAACGAGTATCATTCGTAAGCATCAACTTAAGTTTATACAACGTATTTTTATAGCTGTCAAACGGTACTTCTTAGATTTGACGGACTGTAGCGAACGAAAAATATTTCATATTATCAGAAGTCTGAATTTTGCTACAGCACATTACTTGATAAGATTACAGTTAGTGGTAGAATAGAATAGAATATACTTTATTGTACACCAAAAAATTAAGTTACACATCTCTTTTACAATAATACTTAACTACGGGTATAAAGGCGGCCTTATCGCTGACAGCGATATCTACCAGACAACCTTTGGATGGACATTATTATCTAAGAATTAAACCGGGGGTAGTTTGTGGTGTAATGCTACATTAAAATATAAATACATAAATAAAAAATATATTACTATATTAAATACTATACATAAGCTCATATATAAACATACATATATAATATTACTTGTTACATACATTCATAGATGGAAAAATTGAAAAAGGATAAATGATAATTCTATATTGACTCATGTCTACTATAGAAATTGCTTTTTTATGTATGTAAGTTGGCAAGAGTCGTTAGATGCGCAGAAATCATTTTTCAGGTATCTCTGGTAGTGAAGCGGGACGCGGGGTACGTTTAGGACCGTTCCGAGCGCGCCAGTTCACGGAATATGCGCGAACTTACTCCCACTTCGCCAAACAAAACCTTACAAACTTACGTGCCGCGCACTATACTTAATGAAGTCGGTACCTACGAGGGCGGCACTAAAAATTTCGGGAATCATGGAAGTGAAACAACATTACTATTTAAAAATGTATTTATTGCTTTTCGAAGTATTCTCCGCGAAATTTGACACATTTTTCCATACGATGGAACCAATCATTGAAGCAACCATTCCATTCGGAAGTTGGGGTCTCCAAAATGGCCGTTTTGTAGGCGTCCACAGCTTCTTCAAGTGATGAAAATCTCTGACCACGCAATTTATTTTTTATTTTAGAGAAAGTATAGAAATCATTAGGGCTTAGGTCGGGGCTGTACGGCGGATGGTCTAATAATTCTATGTTTTCTTGCTCTAAAAACTCTTTTGTTCTGTGCGCGGTGTGAGAACTCGCATTGTCGTGATGGAGGATGATGTGGCGGTTGCAGTTCTCTTTACGGAGTTCAGAAACGACCTGTGGCAAACAAATGATAGCATACCATTCTGCATTAACCGTTCTTTGTCCCGCAAGAGGAATAGTCGCAACATGGCCGGTTTTGGAGACAAACGTGGCCACCATTTTTTTTGCAACACTCCGTGAATGAACAATTTTTGTTGGCTTTAACTCATTTTCGAACACCCAAACTCGCGACTGGTTTTTTGTTTCGGGTTCGTACGCATATATCCAGGATTCGTCACCTGATACGATGTTGTATACAGCATTTGAGGATCCTGCGTGGAATCTTTCGAGAGTTCTGACGCACCAAGTAACGCGAGCCGCTTGTTGCTCTTCACAGAGCGAATGCGGTATCCATCGGGAAAACAATTTTTTTGCACCTAATTGTTCATGCAAGATTATTTGTATTTTACTCATGCCAATGTCTAAAGTTGCCTGAATTTCGCGGTAAGTCACATGTCGATCTTCCTCAATCAGCTTACGCACAGCATCAACGTTTTCTTGGGTGTCTGCAGTTTTTGGACGACCATGACGGGGATCATCACTGAGCTTGACACGGCCACGTTGAATTTCAGCAAACCAGCGATAAATTGTGGTTTTGGATGGGGCTTCATCACCAAATGCAGAAATCATCCGGTCAACACACTGTTTTTGTGTTAAACCACTTCGAAAGTCATAATAAATCATCGCTCTTGAATTTTCTCGAGTCAATTCCATTTTCTCAACGACTAAACAAGTTTGATAAAATCTTGTGACAAGACCGAGAATCTTTTTTTAAATAAATAAATGGTATTCGATTTTTAAAACCAAGGAGTTTTTAATTAAAAAGGTTTTAATATGACAGGAACAGTGGAAATATTCCGTTCCCGATACTTTTAGTGCAGCCCTCGTACCATACTAAAAAGCCAATAAAATTCGCAGTACAAATAGGATAAACTTCTTCAGGTACCTACTTTTTAAATAACTATTTAGGTATAATTAATTCGTTTCATTACATAGTTGACTCAATTTTGTAACATGTTTAATATTTGGAGAATTATCGGTATTTTGCCGTGATTTCAAATCACTCTCTGGGCCATTAACTTTTACCATGCAATAAAATACTTCAACCTGTTGCTCCGCGAAGAGGCAAATAGACCAAGCACACTAGCAATTACAATATTAAGGCGTGCCTCACACCAGAGCAGCATACAACAACTGTCCACGATTTGCATCACATTTTGCACTTGAAAGAAACCTTTGCGTATCGTGTGTGCGTACTATACACACCACACCATACGTATGAACGAATTTATGGTAGCATTATTGTTTCTCAAAAAATACATTTACTTTATCCAAGCCGCCCTGGGTCCGCGTGGTGGATTATGGCCCCTCTAACAGAAAGGAGACCTCTGTCCCACATTAAAAGGCTGATGATGGTGGTGCAGCTCTGGCGTTCGACCAACAAACAAGATTTCAACAGTTCCCTTCCTACCTTCAAAAATCATAAGCGCGGCGACCCCGTACGTGACGCCAGTCCACACCTCCTCACTTTGCAGTGCAGTGGTATCTATATGGCCGTGCGGGCCAGTCACATAGCCGTTGACAGCGCCCATCTTGCCGCCCTTGAACTGTTGCACGTTGTTCTCAAAGATGGCGGCGAGAGCCTTTCGTACGTTGGCCTCGGGGAACACCTGCTCGCTCCAGCCTGATGCACGTAGGAACCTTGGTACGAAGAATTGTGAGGTATTACAATAAAAGGTGGGGATTTTCATATCAGAATTGTGGATAGTTTTAGTGAAACACCCAAATTCAAAAACCAATTACTTCAAAAACTGGTTTAGAAAATATTGGACTTTATTGGACTGACAATTTTCAAGAGTGAATAGGTTTCTTCTAGGCAAGCGTGTTACACCGTCGACCACATCACCGCTTACCATCAGGTGAGATAGTGGTCAAGCGCAAGCCTATCAATAATAAAAATTAAAAACATAAAAATCCAGTCACAATTTTAGTATGATAAAAATTCGCTTTAAAATAGTATTATTGAAAACCGATTTTGAAATATGGTGTTATGCAAAAAAAGACGTTTGCAAAATCTTCCAGAACGTTAGAAATGCTCACCAGTGTCCCGCCAGCTGATCAGCCATAACAACTTTACAATTGGAAGGCCGCGTGTCGAATTTGTAATAAGAGCCGTTCCACAGCTTCTCTTCGAACGAATGCTGCGCCTGCTCCAGAAGCTTGGCGAACTCTTTCTCGTCTTCTTCGTGACCGAGGATGCGCGCCATCACGCACACTGCGCTCACTGACGCTACCCATAGACCGCCGCAGTATGCGCTGCGAGGAGGAAGAAAGGTTTAAATATATGGACTAATGGCCAAATGACATAATGGTGAATTCTTCGCTTAAGCGATTTTGTAAATATTGTCCTGTAGGAGGACTTACAGAACTTGGTGAAAACATATCCGGTGCAGGCACAGTGCAAAGCGTGCAGGTGTGGCTTTTAATTAAGAAACTTGATGTTACGCACATCTATCTACCTTTACACAGAAACACGACAAGACATGAGAGAAAGAGAAAAAGAATTAAGAGGAATATTGCAGTGACCTTTATAAATGCTTACCTGGGTCCGGACATGACCCACGCATCGTAGGTCTGGTCGGGGAAGCCTCCATTCTCGATGAGTCCGTCGTTGTCGTGGTCCCAGCGGCGGGCAGAGCGCAGCAGCGCACGCGCCGCGGGGTACATGTCGCTCAGGTAGCGGCGCGCGGCCCACACGGCGGCGGCGGGCTCGCGGGGCTCCGCCCTCTCGCCCACGACCTCCGCCTCCACGTCCGCGCTCCTGTACAACAGGTCTAGTATATCCCCCACCCCGTACGGCTTCTCTTCGTGCGCTACAGGCGTGGATTGCTCCGTTAAGATCGGAGACTCGTCTGTGGTCCCATCAGTCTCGTCGACCTGCCCCGTCGACCGTGAATACAAGTCGTCTTCCGTACCGTCCTTCACGTCGTCTATAAACGCCATCGAACGGTACCTTTCGTTGCCGAACGGCGCCGTGTGCCCTCTCAGCAACCGGTAGTCCCGTATCACTTGGAGGATGAACTTGAGGTTCAAGTCCTTCCAGTCGCTCACATCGTGGATGTTGTAAGCATTTATATGGTCGAATGGTACGTCATCTGCAAAAAAATATGTGTAGTCACTAAACTGAAATATAAGTCTTGATTGAAATCTACTGAACAAAGTGATAATTGTTGAAGTAAAAACATGCTACAATCTAGAAGTTTCGGATCTTCTGAATTTTATTATATCTTCATTAAGTCGTCAGAAAATAGTTGAGAAATAATGGTCCAAGAATTCACTCCTGTGGTACTCCTTATAGCGTAGTGGATATCCTTATTTCGGTACCTTCAATCTTTACCTACCTTCCTAACAAATTCAGTTCGTTAATAATCATTGTTCATAAATCGGCACTAATTACCTATTCTGCTAGTAAACACTAATGCTAACTTTTGAATTAATAAGTTATTCATTAAAAAAAGTTTTTTTAAAACAAGCTATTTTCGTATTTTTCTCAGCTAACCCTTTTATTTGATCATGGCAGTACACAAAAAATAACTAGTCCGTCATCTTGGGTCGTCCACCATATTGCATTTAGAATAACGTCACTTAGCAAACCATGCATTGTCATCCAAACTAAATGTGTATGCAAAATTTCATCTTAATCGGTGGAGGATAACTGCTTTAAAATTCAGTTGCAAGATTTGACCCGAACACACATATACATACATACATACATTGCAAGTTAAATAAAAGCTTGTAAAATATCATGGATGTGGCAGAATTTTCTAGTTTTTTTTTTATTGTTGTTAGTCTTGCGCTTGACCACTATCTCACCTAATGGTAAGCGATGATGTGGTCGACGATGTAGCACGCTTGCCTAGAAGAAACCAATTATTCACACATTGACTTAAGACTCCCAGGTTGTAGCCAACAGGAAATACAGAATCCGACAGGGAATTCCACTCCCTTGCTGAACGCATAATAAAAGTATTTGCAAAAAGTTTGTTTGCCTCTCGATGGCCTCACTCCAGATGTGAATGGCATACGCTAGAAGACCACCAGTTGACTGATTTTGGCGGAAGCCATATTTGCGGTCACTGGGGATGTCGTTAGCTTCTAGGTATGCCAGGAGCTTACAGTTGAGCAGTCGTTCCATACTCTTGCAGAGGATGGACGTTTTTGAAATGGGTCCGTAGATGGCCGGGTCTGCCCAACTTGGGCACAGGCTGAACGTTAGCTTGCTTCCAAGCATTCGGCACTTTTCCCGTCTCATACGAAAGGCGAAACAGGCGTGTCAGGATCGAAGACAATTCAGGCGCACAGGTTCTGAGAACAATAGCCGTAGTCCCGTCGGGGCCACTAGTCGGGCCGCGGGCCGTTTGTTCACGTTAAGATTGCGTAGCACCCTACGAATGTCCTTTTGATGGATGCGAATGTCCTACATACTTGTCTACTATCCAACAGAATGGGTATAATAATACTCGCATCCAACAGAATGGGGGGGAGGGAGGGTGCCGCGCGTCACCAGAATTCAGACGTGAAGATTCTGCAAAAAGAGAGGCAAACAAGTTTGCTTTCTGCTCAGCGGAGTGGCTCAATGACCCGTCGGGCTTCAGCAGTCGTGGTAGTGAGGGACGGCAGTGTTTCGATTCAACCGACCTAGCCAGGGACCAAAACGCTTTACTACCCATTTTTCATCAAAACATTCTCATTTTCAAACAATATAGACAAAGCCAGTGCTTTTTTGTACACTTCTTAGCTATGACATAATTTAATGCTGTTTCTAACACCCAGTCTGTTTTTATACATTCACTTAACCACATTTTTGATACGGGCAGTAAATAAGGAGGATGACTTACCAGGGTCACCAAGATCGTGTGGAATTGAATCTTTTGTTTTAAACTTTACCGATTTTCCATCGTAAAGTGACTGTCTACATTTTTCAGTCTCTAATTCGATAGTGTCACGAAACATATATTGTAAAACAACCTGAAATTAATTGTACCATCATCAGTTAATATAAACATAAACAGACGCCTTTTTTCCACGGGGATAGACAGAAACTACAGAACGCCACATGCTACAATCCATTTGCTTCATTTCAGTTTTAAAATACCGGCCAAGTGCGAGTCGGAAACGCGCGCGAAGGGTTCCGTACCATTATCGCAAAAAACGGCAAAAACATCACGTTTGTTGTATGGGAGCCCCACTTAAATGTTTATTTTATTCTGTTTTTTGTTGTTATAGCGGCAACGGAAATACATCGTGTGTGAAAATTTCAACTGTCTAGCTATCACGGTTCATGAGATACAGCCTGGTGACAGTTTTATTAATAATAGGGTCCCGTTTTTACCCATTGGATACGGAACCCAAAAAATCACATTTAAATAGATTTGATTAGGTATTATGGTATAGGACGCAAACATCGACTTACTTGCAAATTAGGCCATAATTGAGCTAACGCGAAGGAAGCATAAAAGTGTACATCATACGTATTATACATTCTATATTCGTGGCCTTCTAAATACCCGAACACTCCAAAGTCATGCCTGGAACAAAATTAGCAAGTTAAAGATGAACGAATATGAACTTTAAACACTTCATTTAACACGGCTATAAACCTGACGTGTACTGAAATCTAATTGGTGAGTAAATTACCTAGGATCGCTTTCTGGAAATTCTTCATGGACGTCAAACCATATCGTGCCGCCATCAGCGACAAAATAAAGCTCGTTCATTAAGGCACTTTTTAACCAGTCTGGAATATTACTGTGGAATAAATAAACGGATTAAGCATTATTTTCAAGATTAACATTAAATAAATATTGCATTGACATCCACCAATCCGCTTTGGGCCCGGATGATGGATTAAGGCTCATTCCCAACCTCACAGAGAGGAGGACTGTGTCCCAGCGGTGGGAACTTTAAAAGACTGATGATGATGAATTTTTATTTATTTTTTTATTTATTATATATAGGCTCGCGTTTGACCACCATCTCACCTATAATATAATATTGCAACATTGCTCATACAACGACAGTAAATGAAGAAGTGGCGAGCCACGACACGAGCCTTCCCTATCTTCCTGTATGGAGTGGAAATGTGGACAATCCTTGTCCGAGAAAGACAAAGGATTGATGTATTCGAGATGTGGTGTTGGACACTAACTGAGTTCCTTGGACTGCAAAACGCACCAAAGCGTCGGATCCGGATCCAGCTCCGAGGTAAAACTCATTTATTCACAATATGCCAACAACGCATTATTTCCTATTTCGGTCACACAATGCGCAAAGGCGATGGGGTGATTGTGGTTGGGAACACCGAAGGCAAAATATTGCGTGGTCATTCACCAACAAGATGGACCGATCAAGTAAAAGACTCGTAAGAGACGCGCTGGACAGAAACCGGTGGAGGCAGATCAATCGCTCCAATTGCAACCCTGATGCTGACCACGATTCTCAGACACGAGGGATCGACCAAGAGAGAGAGAAAGAGAGAGGGAGAAATAAAGAACGGATGCAGGGTCTTACCTATTATTAAAGATGGGATCCTGCCACTCTGCAAGTAGTTTCTCCCAATTCCTATAATTTCTAAGGGCGTATGCAGCTATGCTGGCGCCGGCGATACCATCGCTACCAAAATATTTCGTATAAAATCTGTAATAAACAAAACTGATAAGACAGACTGATACTCGAGTAGCCTTATTGCGTAATGAATTCGGCAAGGCAAAGGGCAAAGAGTATGAAAAATCAACCAATCACATAGACGGAAAAACATATCGCGTCTTATTCTCGCATTTGATTGGTCGCTTTTTTATACTCTTTGCCCTTTGCCTTGCCGAATTCATTACGCAATATGGCTGCAGGTCCACGATTCTCCAGGAAAGACTTGATAAACAGAACTTACCTCTTATGTATTTTTTTATCTTTCTTATATCTTATAATAGGCATGTCCCAGACAAGACAAAACTCCGTGGAGCCCGTTCCTCCTGGTTCTAAAGATATAATACTCGACAGTGCTATAGAATCACCTGCAAAAAAACAAAGTTGAACGTGGGTTATAAATTTCCATTGCTTACAAAGATTAAAAAATCGGGCTAGTGACTACCAGACTTCGCAGATTTAGGGTTCTGTACCAATTTATCTTTATATTGGTATTTGATAGTAAAATATACTTTATAATAGACATTATCACCAAATCTGAAGTTCATAGGTCAATGGGCAATTAAAAAATCTTCGGAACATAATGTGTGACAGACGACGGACATACGGACAGACAGACGGACACGTAAGTGACAGCAATATGGTTCCTTTTGGACCCTTCGGGTTCGGAACCCAAAAATTAAAATAAAAAAAGTACATTTGTGAATCTTCTTCTGTTTTTCCTTTTCTCTCTCTTTTTTCTCCTTATCTTTCTCTTCTCTTGTCTTGTCCTTGTCTGGCACTTTGGGAGGTGGCGGTGTTAGGCTCGGATCGGGTGTTAACGTGCCGTTTTTCTTGAGGCAGTCCCACACGTAACCGGATGTCTTCGCGGCGTTCCACAGACAGTAGCCTTCGTGGATCGTCTCGTTTTCATCCTTCTTCTTGGCTATGGTAAATGTGCAAGGAGTCTCAGCGATTTTCTGTTCTAGAGTAACGCCACACGTGTTATCTTCCGAATATCTCTCTAAATCCAGTTTAGCTGCAAAGAGAGACAGTTTTTTAATGTTCATATTTTATGAAGGGGCAAATATTTTAGTTGATTGTCAAGTTATACATATACCAACCAATAGTCTTCTTTTTGTGAGCGCCCCCTAGGACTTCAGTCCATGTAAAAGTAATACTAACATTTCGCTTCTCATTGCTTACATTAATAGCTGTAAATACAAATACTGCGCATGGCAGACTGCTGTCCTGTAAACAAATGTTTATTTTTAACAAAAAAAGCAATAGTCATGGAGTATAAGTATATGAATGACCGAAGGCCGCGTAGGTTGCAGTACGGAGTAATGTCAAGCATGAGTCACATCTGTGAAAGAAAACAAAAAAGGACGCACGATCTGTTTCGCCCGACCCTCTAAGTTTTAAAACACATAGATGACTCAAGAAACAGTATATTATACATCTGATAGGCAACAGGGAAATACATTGAGAGGAAAAGCTTTACTTTTTAGAATAATTTGTCTTCATTGCGAAGCATGATGTTTAAGCTATTGGGAAAACCCATGACTGCATAATTGTTTGTAGATCAGCAACCGGGATAGATGGTAGATGTTCCGTGGCGGTTTATATGTTTTGTTACCTTGTAATTATGAGGTATAACAGGTGAGATCTGTCTGCAAACCAGCTTTATTCCATACTTGCTGAGGTCATATGTGGTCCACGCGCGTGGATATAGCGCTGTGTACTCGCAATCGGCGCCATTTAAGTTCCATTCCCAAGTCTGTGGGGCTTTCCTTGGTTTGCTATAAGGAAAGAATTATAATGCATATAGGTAAGCTGTTAAGATACAGTTATACTGCATTATTTCAGACTGTATTAGGAATGTACTCTTAAAATACATCCCACATTGCAGGTTTAGAGCAACATTAACATTAACTTTATCACACTGATGGATTAATACTTGATAACTTATCAATTAACAAATGCTTATAATGTAATGATCTCATTAAATCTTCACATATCATAGTAATTCATTGATAAGATTAGAGAATCATGAACTTAGAACAACATTTTGTGACTAAAGTTTGCAAGATAAATAAACAAATACCTATGAACTGGAATCATGCATAATTAAGACAATTAACAGCAATTACCACTTACAAGATTTAAGGTTTTATGGTGGTTTAATAATCATGCAAATTATATTAGCTGTATGGCAGAGTATGAGTAACTTACTTATATGTGGACAAAACTGATTGGTAAATCGTTTCATTGTTGGCATTTCTTATGTTCACTATGAACTGGCATTCTGGTACTGTGACATACTCATAGATGCCTGGGCTTAGCTGGAAGCGACAGAACTCGCCTTTGAACCCTCGGCCTATAGTCCCACCACCAATACCTCCAATAGGACAACCTACAAAATACATAAATATTATACTTACATACATAGCATGTTATCAACTTTTTAGGCTTTATGTAAAGGTGCAGGAGAGATAAGTGAATAAATATTTGAAGCATAAAGAATCTTATTGCTGTAATATGTATCACCAGTGGGTTACTAACTGAATATGTCAGAGTTAAGAGAAAATAGTGATTGAATTTAAAACATAATATATAAATACAGTCCTATTTCCACATGGACAGAGAATTAGTGACTACCCTTTAAACTGTTGTCCTTTATACTTAGAAGACTTTACTTTTTTATTCCAGCTGTACACTCTTGTGAGAGAGACCGCTAGGATGATGTACATTGCTCTCAGTACTGAGTTCAATCATGAAGTATTTGGTTTAAAAACTCAATGTACAGCGCTTCCTCGGACTCTTGCTTGACAGTGTACAGCAGGCATTAGAGATCGGGTTAAAGTGCCCTACATTTTTTGATGCAGTATGAGTAAAGAAACCAACACATAACAATGTTATTCTCAAACAAATTGGAAAATATTGAAAGGCAGATGTAAGACAAGTTGTTTACAATGATTGGGTAATCTAGAAATCTACAATGTTTAATTAATACATGTTACCGAGCCACTACTTTCTATTATTAGTTTTGGCATGAAGAAAACCACATGTGTTACACTATTCATTATTGTAAATCAGCAGAATAAATTTGTGCCATGAGAATGTGAATCACAAATTACTTTTAGTTTATTACTAAAAATTTATGTCGTACTAGATTACAAAACATTCATTTTCAGACTACAAAATCAGAGATATCTTGTCGTTATTTATATATTTAGACCATAGTCAATAGATGGTACTGGTTACCACAAGTCACGGCCTTCCCAATATAGTATAATTAATATTGGGCAAGCCATGTCTCTCAACTAGCGATGGGCAAACTACCTGATTTAAGCCCGATTATTGGGTTTAAACCCATCCATTGCAGATTTTAGCATTAACAGCAGAATTTATGATGACAGTAAGACTGACTGTGTTTACAGGAACTTACCATACATCCTTTGAGCTGATATCATATGAATGTAATCCATTATAGGACGCTTTTTGTTCCATCTCTTGCCAATGTAATATTTCAAATATCTGTAATAAATATTAAAAAATTATGCTTTGAAATATTATGTTCTTATTGAGTAAAACTGAAAAATTTATACTTAAAAGAATATTGGAGCAAAGCTCACACCTCAGGTCATCATGTGAATTAGAAGTTGCACAGTAATAATTTAATAAGCTCATTTACTTATAATTAAAATATTTACCTGGCAGTTAATGGCATCATGTCAAAAACTTGGTTCGCTCTTGGTATGATTATTTGCTTACTTTGTAAGGGAAATTCATGGTCCAACGGTAATTTTAAGCCGTATTTAGGCGGCTCGTGCAGGCCTAGCCCGACGTCGCCAACTGTTTCCATCTCCATAATGTTGAAAAATTCCAGAATATATTTTAACCCTGGAAGAGCCTTTAAGACGAACCCCCTCACACAGCCCCTTAATGAAATAGTATTATCACATCATCTATCTGTTCTTACCCAAGATACGATAGCAAATCAGTTCATCAAATTAGGATGTAATTTCAGCGTGACTCTGTCAACTGAATAATATATAATACAAAAATGAGACTTCTCTTTAGATATATTCTTGAATATATATTTCTCAGACAGATGTGAGCTAAATAATATTCTGTGGACAGAACTATAACAAAATTAATCTAAAAATATTTGAAAATCGAAAATAGTGACATGAGAATGCTTCTCTTCCATCACAGAACAGATCAGCAGAATAGCAGAATGCAAATGACATTTGTGTATGATTTGACAATTGACTTGACTAGTCACTTGACAATGACACTGGCAGATTCTTAATCGGTGCTACCAGATTTTTATAAAACATTTCCATCTGAGGCACATTGTGACAGACGAGTTTCAGGATGATGCTGACTTAAAGAGGCAACGCAGGGTGCTGGCAGTCCGGAAGAATCAGTTTGCACACTACTCGAGGGAAGTTAAGATAACTCTTTTTATGTATTGCCAATCCTTCTACTCGAGCAGTTTGTGGGTGAATTACACCCATCGGGCTGCTATTTCTCTGCGTTTCCAATACAATAATATCTTCAGAATGCTGATGCGGCTGCCTCGCTATCGTAGTGCGTCCGACATGTTTGGGGAGGTGCGGAAGGACGGCTTCCATGCGGTTCTATGCAAGAGAGTAGCCTTCATATATATAGCAGTGCGTGCGAGGCAGTACCAACGGCATCCTGCAGATGATCGCGTCTCGAACGGATTGCCCAATCCAGAATTCATGGATGCGCATTGTTATGGGCGCTCACTAACTTAGTATAAAAGCAATGTACAAACTTTTGACGTTATTATTTTTAATAATTTTTAATGTTGTTACAATGAACATAATACAATTTTATGTTTTAATAATCTAATTAATAATTCTATATTTTTTGTGTTTTGTATTGACCGTGTATGTATTTGATATCTTATGTAAATGTATTAATAATAACACCAGTAAATCGAGAACGGCTTTTCATGATCTTTGATTTACATGTCTATAAATTGTTAAGATTTTGTGTAAATTGGTTGAAATATTTCGATAATTGTTGAAAAGTTCGGCAAATGTCAAGCCGCCTGGGAGCTTTCATCGAAAACGCTGCTTGATTCCTTTGACTTATAACAAAACCATGTATGGCGGAACTGTTCCTCTTTTATCGATCTACAGAATAGTTTGCGATGGCTTATGTCTATGTTTTAATGATAGCTTACTATACCTCATTCTAACTTCAAAACAAAATGGTCAAATATAGGGTGTTTTTTTTAGAGGTATAAAACTTTGAAATGGAATAAAACAATGATATTTTTTTTTAAATTGACATGAAATTGACTTTATTGAAAAGATAATCTTTTGGCATTTTAATTTAAATATGATTTCTGGCATATGACCGGCACGGCTGGCTCGGACGTAATCTACTTTGGAGGTCCAATTTTCAATCACATTTTCCAACATTTGTGGCCGTATATCGGCAATAACGCGTTGAATGTTGTCCTCCAAGTGGTCGATCGTTTTGGGCTTATCGGCGTAGACTAGCGACTTCACATATCCCTAGACTAGCGGCGTTAAATCGCACGGTCTTGGAAGCCAATTCACGGGTCCTGAACGTGAAACAATACGGTTACCAAACGTTTCCTTCAGTAAATCAATTGTGGCACGAGTTGTGTGGCATGTTGCGCCGTCTTGTTGAAACCACAGCTCCTGCACATCATGGTTGTTCAATTGAGGAACGAAAAAGTCAGTAATCAGGGCTCTATAGCGGTCACCATTGACTAAACGTTCTGGCCAAATTGCACAAAACAAGAAATTTGCACAATTTGGAATAGTTGTTCAGGAGTCAGTCTCAAGTCAGTCTATTCATGTTGAAATGCCAAACCAAACTCAACAAAAATCACTTCCACTTGACAGCTGACAAAATGGCCGCTACTTAAAACAATGTTGCCAACTTAAAGTTCAATAACTCTAAAAAAACAGCCTTTACTTTGAAGGATACAGTGTTAATTCTTATCAACTTAAATACGTTGGCTACCTTAAGCATGAAATGCAAATTATGATTATACTTTACACCATGTAATTTCAATGCATATCGAATTATCATTAAATTATTTTATTTTTTTGCGAAAATTGTAAAAATATAAACTTTGGTCTTACACCGATGACGGGAACCCTACGACAGAAAATAACATATAGGTATATTATGCTCTACTACCCGTATGAAGCCGGGGCGGGTCGCTAGTAATAAATAGTGATTTTAATTTTATACTTAGAACGACGACTTCTAGCGTTCGAATCAAACCTATGATTTTTAATAATGATATTTCACAGTAGATTTTTGTTAAACTTTTGAAAATTCAGTTGGCATCACTGGTTGATAGTGGTAGTAAATAGTAGCAAACATAAATACTAAGTAGTAAGTAGGTACTATTATTTAATATTCTGTGACATAATGATGAGACGTTATCTGTGGTATAGAGTAATGACCTGTCTACTGTCTAGTCTATGTCTATTGTCTATTAAATGAAGGTTGTTGTGTTTTTAATAATTTAGAAAGATAAATTCAATTGAATCTTCGTTAGAAAATCCGAAAGTGTGGTGACATAATAACAAACAAACGATAAGTATAGTAGTTACAGTATGGTGTCGATCACACGTTATGTTGAAGTGGTAGAAAGCTTGAAAATTTAGATCGTAAACAAATCAAAGATGGATATCCCAGTGCAAATAGCTATAAGGCTTAAGCCTCCAAGCCTTGAAGACTCTTCACAGTGCATATTCAGCAACCCAGTGACTCAAATTGTGATCACTGAAAGTGGGCAAACATTTCATGTGAATAGGGCTTTGCCCGTGGATTGCACTCAGGCTAATCTATTCAACTCGTTCATGATACCTCAAATCAACTGCTTTCTGGATGGTTGCGACACTTCAGTCGTCGTATTCGGGCAGGCCAAGACAGGCAAAACTTACACTTTGTTTGGACCAGGTCAGTGCAAAGTCAGACATGTTTTATTGTATGGATAAATACATAGGTAACTTTTATAGTGAAACATAATATTTAGATTTAAGTCCCAAAGGGATATTTTCTGCCTGAATATGCCTGGCTTTTTGGTCAGGTGACTGGATTAAATCTGGCCTTGTAATTTGTATAGACTTTTTATTTTAGGGAATAAATGAATAGCACTTACACTTACTAACGCACAGCTTTTGGCCACAATTTTTAAATTTTGAATCTTTAGTTATGTCAAATCTAGTATGTCTAATCAGTCAGATAAGGATTTCTAATATCATTGTAAGATAAAATTATCAGATAGAAATTCATAATCTGGCTTCATGCAACTGCATATCAGCTTATTAAATATATGGCTCAAGTATTTGAAAATGATGATAATGCTCACAATCCTAGTAGTAGTGGTTTTATAGAGAGTCCAGACTCCCATTGTGTCCTTGCATGGAGGTCTTGTCTAAAATTCATTAGAGATTGTGATCAAATAAATTCATACTTAACCACAGAATGAAAATTACAAATTCTACTATTTCAGGTTTTGAATGCATCCACAGTGAATGTGACCAAGGTATTGTACCTCGGTTCTTGTCTGAAATATTCCACAAGCTCAACCAAATGCCTGAGAGGGAATTTATTCTACACATAACATGGATGCAAGTAGTCAATAACAACATATTTGATGTGCTGGGAGCTGGCCTGGTGAGATGCTGCAATGTCGAGGAAGCCTTTCAGTACCTTCAGTTGGGATGGCGGCAGAGGTGTCAAGGAAACAACCACACTGTGTTCACTGTTAGTGTGGAACAGAAATGGGTCAGTACCAATGGCGTACTTAATCACAGAATGTCCACTGCCAGTTTCTGTGATCTTGCTGCATACCCAGAGCCAGGGCTATTTGCCTTAGAGAACATAATAAAAGAGCTGCTAGCAGGCAATCCACCAAAGCAAATAAATTATGATCAGTGCATTCTTACTGCAATGCTTAGAGATTCCTTTGGGGGTAGAGCTTTTACTTGGGTAATTGGATGTATAAGTGCAGAACCTGAAGACTATCAAGACACTTTGAAAACCCTAAACCTATGCTTATGCTGTAGGGGTATTAAGAACTTTGTCACTGTCAACTTATTTGCTGATAATAATACTCCTGTTTATGCAGATAAGGCAGTATTGCCACATGCAGACAATAATTTTAATTTACAATTTGCTACAACTCAGTGGATTAAATTGGTGTCAAATGCAGAGGGCCTTTTTAACAAAATTCTTCAGTCCAAGTCTGTGTCTGAAGCTGATATCAACCAAGTCAGTGAATGGTTATTCTTAAAGGCTGAATGTGATGAATGTCTGAATAATGATGCAAGTGTTGATAATAAAGATGCAAATATAAAGCAGGGATTGCCAAGAATAGCTGAAGACACAGAGCCAAGTGAACCCAGCGAGTCAGATGTAGACTCAGACTCTGAAGAAGATACTCATTCTGACACAGTATTCCAAGATAAACTTGAAAAGTTCATGGAATATTTTAGGGAGAAGAATGATCAACTTTTTGCTGATAGATGTGAAGAATATTTAAATCACATTGACTCTGATGATATTACTATATCAGAACTAAGTGGATCACAGTCCTTGCCTGTTATGACATCCGAGTCAAATTCTGGACGAAGAAGAACCATCCAACCTGGTGAAAGTTTGTCAGGAGCAGAGTTAGAGCTACTGAGGAAAGTTGCAGCTAAAGCAATATCACCTGAATCTCAAAAGATACTTATAGAATCTCACAAAAAGGATCTTGATCCTGAACCTAAATTAATTGAGAGAGAACTTCTCAAAATGATCGATTCTCCAAAGACTGAAGAAATATGCAAGAAATACAAAATGACAAAAGAAAAATAC
Organism: Orthosia gracilis; assembly: GCA_947562075.1. NCBI lineage: Eukaryota > Metazoa > Arthropoda > Insecta > Lepidoptera > Noctuidae > Orthosia > Orthosia gracilis. The sequence continues at coordinate 37,201,297 of OX387266.1, forward strand.
ACTCAAAAGCAAATACTGGCCAGAAAACTTTCAAAGGAAATTGGCAGCAGCCAGTCACAATTAAAAGAACTGATAAATCTTTGTATAGCCAAAGAGAGACTGATAAGTGACTTGTCTAAATCTATGTGTCATACACAAAACAAGCATTATTCTGATAAGATAGAGTCTAGTTTAATTGATCAAGATACTATGAGGGAAATAAAACGGCATGAGACAAATCTCAAAACTTATAAAAAACAGATTGAACAAATCAAACGGCAGATAAAGAAAGACGAAAAACGTAAAAATACATTAGATGTAGAGCTAGTTAAAGATAAGTTAAAATTAGATGAACTTTCAGACACATCACTATCAGTAGATGTGAAAGACAGGAAAGTAACCTCATTAAAACACTTTACACATAGAATTACACAACTGGACAGTATTTTGAAGGAAAAGACTAATGATTTGGAGACCTTGGAAATGTCTAAAGAAAAGGAGTTATTGTTGAGGAAAGAAATAAAAAATCTGAGGAAGACAAGAGAATGCTTGCATGAACAGAGATGTAGTTTAGGACATAAGAGAAAAATATACAAATCTCTTTCAGATTCTGAGGTAGGTAACCCAAGTCAAAGTATAAAATAATTGCATGTATCCTTTTATTTTTGAATTCATCACAAATCTTATTGCTTTTAAGGAGCGCAAACTGTTGGAATGCGAAGAAGCTATAGAGGCAATTGACACAGCAATAGAATACAAAAACAATTTAATTTGCGGCAAATCACCGTCAGCCTCTCTGTCAGATTCTCAAGACAACAAAGACTCGAGGAGTAGAGGGGAGCAAATGTTGATGGCGCGGCTTGACAAACTGTCGCACGACGAGATGAAAACCTTGCTTTATAGGTATTTCCAAAAGGTAAAACTCCTAATATTGTTAAAAGTCCAGTAGAAAAATCGTTTTGTTTTATTTACTTACAGTATTAAAATAGCACACTTTTTTTGGTTCAGAAGTAAACTTCACTACTAGCAAATTGCCAGTAATGCTAGTATACATAATTTCCATAGGTGTTTCTAAAAAAAATTTCACAGTTTATGCGTCTTGTTTACCCAAAGTCATACAAATTGCATTTTTCTTAATATGGCTCCCACACAGCAAAAGGGGGGATGGGGGGGAAGGGGGAAATGAAAAAAAAATATTGAGCTACCCCATCAAGTGGGGTATTGTAGCTCGTTGAATAAATAAACACTGTATATTTTATTTTATTTTGTATTGGAAAATGAAGGAATGAGAAGCCACCAAATTCAGCTTTTTTACATTTTGTTTCAAAGATTTTTTTAAATTTACCAACAAATATCAATATTTATATCAGATTTTTCTTTGAATTTTCCTTTTTTTCTCTATTACAACCAACTTGATTTTGCGGTTTGGTACGGAACCATAAAAGTGCGAAGTCCGTTACGAACTTGGCCGGTATTTAAATGAATTTTTGGCACACAATAATTTAAAAAATGTTGATGCTTGGTTATCATGAAAACAAAACCTCGTTTCCAATGACTCAGCGACCACACAGCCCCTAGACTCCTAATAACAGGCGAGCGATGTCTGTCAACAGATATGACTAAAAGATCATATACAGGTAATACAGGTCGCCACTCGAAAATTTCTAATTAGTAGCGACCAGGACCACTTCTGTGAGCCGTAAACACTTCCGCGTCAGTCAATAAAAAATTGATGAAATAAATATTATAATGGCCTCTTGTACAATACGTTAGTATGGTAACAACAGCCAGACTTCGAGTTTCCGGAAAATGGCATAACATTTCATTGATAAGTTAATAAGGTCGATGAATGGACTAAATTTAGCACTAGTTCAGATAATTTAAGACTAGTATAGTAAACCCTTGTCACAGATAATATAATACTAGCATACAGATGCCTCATCCCATGCAAAGAAACCGTGCCGACGTAACTGATTATCTTTTGTACATTGATCGCTTTCGGTTCCGTATCACGGCGATAGATAGATGGTGTGAGTGGTGACTTGCAAGTAAAAGGGTTTACTCGGTTCGTGAATATTTTTTACTTTTAATACAGTGACGATTTGTTTTATAGTATTTTTTTTGCACGATTTTACTATTTCATTGCAACAAAATGTGTTACAATTAAACAATTGAGTTGAATATCTCAGAAATTTAAAAACGCGCCATCTATTGGCATCAATTTTAAATGACCCGTTCAAATAATCTTTGAAATGTGAATTAAGAGCCCAATATTCCATAATGTTGTACTTAGGAGAGTTGATTTAACAATAACATACAATTTTTATGTTCAATTCCAGAAAATGTTAATTTTATACGCAATTTAATAACAAATCAGTGCATATCGCGCCATCTAGTGATATTTGTTTGAACCAAATTTTATTTCTTAGCGCTGGGACCCCGTGCCGTTGTATAAGATAATACAACTAGACCTATGACTATATATTAATATTTACACCCATATTTTGGAAAAAATCATTTCATTTTGAATAAATTTAAATAAGTTGATTTCAGAGTGGTTGGTTATTCTAAACTTTGTGGCTATGTCTTACCCAAGGTTGTGGATTTACGGGGGGCGTGTGCTGCGCTCGAGGCGGGTGTGGCTTCAGCCAGCGAAGAGACGGCAGTGTGGCGCGCCCGGGCTGCGGCCGCTTGGAGGCATGCACAACGACTCAGACCAAATGCTCATTCCAGGTGGGCTTCTTATTCCACAGAAAGCATCATTTTGTTTATTGCTAGTGTTATCAGCCGGTCAGGCCTCTATCATTACCTCATACTGACAATATAAGTTTGACAATAGTATAACACTACATCGCTCCTATATTCAGCAAAAGATGGCAGAGCCGGATCACAATTTGCCAGTTAAATTCCTTGAAATAGGGGGCGACTCGTTTTGCCATCAACCGGCCTATAATGAACTATGTCCTAACACTAAGAAATTCTAGATAAACGAATCCAGGACCACTACACCAAGGAGGTCAATAATAATTAATGCAAGTGAATAAGGTAATAATTATTATCCCGTTTCAGGCACTTCCAATCATTCCATAGATGTTTGGATGGAGGCAATGCTGAGAGGGCACTGTCTCTGGGCATGACAACTGATTCGGAGACGTCTGACGATGCCATGAGATTGGTCGATCGTATGAAGCAGCTTGCGCGGTATCCACCGGTAAGTGAATACTTATTGAGAATGGCGTGATCCTCTGTGTTCAGTCATTGGCAGCAATTTTGAAAAATTGCGATCATAGTAATTATGACCAGCTTTTGCCCGCGGCTTCTTTTCCTGTGGAATTTACAGGAACCGTGCATTTTTTTTAAATAAAAGTAGTCTCTCAGCGATAGTCGACACAAAGGCGTAGTGCCATAAATGACTTACTTTCTATTAATAAAGTAATAATAACCGACTTCAAAATAAAGGAGGCAATCAATTCGACACGTATGTATGTAATATTGTTGGAACTGCGCAATATTCACATACTTCTAAACACGTGTGACAAACAGCATGAATGTGTAAATTTAGTTTTTCGTCAATCCATTAGGTACCGTACTAGAAATTGCTCATTTTTAGTGATGGTGTACTAAAACTATAAAGACAGAAATAAAAACTTTTTCACGAAAAATAAATCGACTACAAATACAAAACATTAAAAAGTGCAAAAAAAACTTTCGTTTTAGAAGTCGGTGTCGAACAAGAGGTACCAAAGACACCAATGTTTTGAAACTCTAAACTTCCTCTTTATTATTTAGTGTCGACTTACATCTTGAGAGATTTTGTGCAATAGTATACTTTTTCTCAACATTTATTTTCGTTTTCAGCCTCCTGTAATACCTAGTCAAAACCTGCGACAGCTAATGCCAGCGACAAATCTGCCTGTGGCTAAGGTGACAAAGGAGAAGAACAAACTCATTATAGTACAACAAAATAAAAAGCACTGATATTTGTACATCATTTTATTTGCCGTTATCAATTCTATCTTCTTATACGTTTTTTTCAAATACATGAAGCTGTTTATTGAACTAGCAATGTAGTCATTGTACCTAATTATGAATTCTAATGTTCAACTTTGCTATATTTACATCACATTTTTAAATAATGCACTGTACATAGTTTTAAACGTAATTCGCATTCACAATGTTTGTATATATTTTTGCCATTAAATTGATACTTGTTAGCGTGTATAAAAATATATTTATCAACATTCTTTTCTTCTATACGTTCAACTAGATTCGAGCAGTCTAAGATCCTAGTTTGATTATACTATAGCAAAAATATAAAAATAAATTTATTGATTTAATTGCTATCTAAATTATTATTTACACTTCCATAGGAGTTTAGACCAGATACTTCAGAGACTAAAATCATGATTGAAAATTCCAAGGTATGCATAATATCCCTTCGGATAGTACAGAGTAGTAGTGAGTTATGAAGAGGACTGTTCCATGGAGTTTCTGAAACAAGAAAATTTTTTGAATATGAAATTTAGTATACATCAGGTCAAATGGGCCATGTTCATCATGAAGTGGGTATCATAAGATTAGCGTAGTGTTATGAAACCATAGCGTGAGGATGAATTATGGCCAGAAAATGCAACAGAGATACAATGAGATTAGGAAACCTACATAGGCCGTCAAGGAAAACTAGGGTGTCAAGCGTCACCAGAGTATTTACGCCAGTGTGACGTGAATCTGTTGTGGTTTATACTACACTAAACGCAAAAAAAAAGTATACTCAAATACTTGTTTTATGTGCAAGCGCCGCTGCTCAAAAAATCAATTAAACTATTTACCGTATGTAGCTGCTCCGTTCGCGTAAGCAATCTTTGACAACACTCGATCATGTATGCAGGCGTGATGCTGTCATCCTTCTGAAGGTCCCGAAGCCCGAACCGTTTCATAACTTCTTTGTGGAGTGCTTTCTCCACATGTTTGTTTCTGGAATAAATAACCACTTAAGAAAAAAAAAACGATGTTTCGATCAGAACTAAACCAACCTCTCTTAAAACCAAAATAAAATTTTGTCAAAATTAGTGGAACTACAGCTTCAGAAAAATGACAAGACTGAAATTTCAACTGAAGAGTTGTCAATTCTTAGTAGTCGTAGCAGTACCACAATTCTCGTCTCTCTGCTTCTATGAGTACCAAAATCTTCTCAGGGCTGATAACTTACATGCTATATTCTGTCATCAACAGGGTTGCTTGATCCAAATTCTTTGCAATGAAATATATTAGTTCCTCAGCTGGGCAAGACGATGGGGTGATGAACTGACCCGTAGGCGATACCATAAGTGGGCCTGCCTCACTGAAATATAAATGGGTATTTAAATTTAAGAAATGTAGTTTACGTGAGTGTACAATTTTTAAACTCGTTTGCAAAACACAATTTTGTTTGAATTGCCTTTAACGATGGCAACCCTAGTGTCAAAAGTAACAGGTTTTTGGCGCCCACATTGGGTCAAGTGAACCGCTTTTGGGCGCCAAAATACTCGGGTTAGTATGGTACGATTCAACTTAATGACGGCTCAGAACATGAGACAAGTAGCTGCGCAGTAAACAATAATGAGAATAGAGAGCAACCATAATAGTTTGAAATTTACTGTAGCCACAGATAATATAGGTAATACTAGCATACAGATGCATCATCTCACACAAAGAAACCGTGTCTAATGTAACTAGCGTTTTTCGTCTGATTAAGCTGATTATTTTTCTAAGAACATCGATCGCGTTCGGTTCCGTTCCACGGATATAGATGGTGTTAAAAAGTGAGTAAATTCTTTTACTTGCATGTCGCTGACTTGCAAGTTAAAGTACTTTTTTTAAATACATCGACGATTAGATTATTAGTATTTTTTTGCATGGTTGTACAGTTTCATTGTACCAAAATGAATTACAAAACAAATATGAAAAATAGAGCGGATGCCTCAGACATTTAAAACCGCGCCATGGAAACAATTTTAAATGATCCATTCAAATAATCTTTGAAATGTGAATTAAGAGCCCAATTAATTGAACAAGAACATACATTTTTTATGATCGTCTCTCGAAAATCTTAATATTTCACAAAACTCAATAACAAAACGAAGCTTATCATGCCATCTAGTGCAATTTATTTGAACCAAATTTTATTTCTTCGCGTTGGGTGCCCGTGCTATAGTTGAGGTTTTTGGCGCCCACTGTGGGTCAAATGACACTTTTACCCACGGTGGGCGCCAAAAACCTTAGATGATATCTAGAATTTCTGAATTGGACATTTAAATATTTTAGGAGAAGTATATTAAGCCAAAATCAGGCATGCAAACAAAGATACTTACGGTTCAATAACTATTTCGTATTTCTCTAAAGAAACAGGCACTTCTGACGGGAACTTATGACCACTGCCATAGAAATCGCCTATGGAAGTGATCAGTTGTCTCAAATGACTGCAGTACTGGTGTGCAGATACTTTTGGCATAAACTTTCTGAAAAGATAAAACAAACATTTAGTTGACATAGGGACGAGCTCGACACCTACAAATAGGACTGGTTCACACTTGCTCATAACCGGGAGCGTAGGTAAAAAGAAAGGGAAGTCTTGTCTTGCAAGTTTTGGATTAAAATAAATAAAATGTTTCTTTAAAATAAATAAAAGATTACTTAGGGCGTTTGTCTATTTACTCGTATTTTTTTTGTTTTCGGGCTTTTTAACGTACATTATAAAAACGGATATGAATGTATCCATCACGAATACGATTCGAGTACGAATCATATTTGTGCATAAAACGCCCCTTACTGTGCGAATTAATTAAGTAAAATCGGAGTCTGCGATAAATTGTTCTAGGATAAATTTAACGAAAAGCGAGCGATTAATCATGATTTTAATATGAGAATGTTAGAACGACGATTTATAAAAATGGCATCTTTAATCGGATAGGCAAAACTGTCAACATAACAAATGTGTTTAATAAAAAAAGATTATTCCTCATTGGATTAACAATACAATTATTCATTAAAAATCTTTTTTTACAACAAGTTTTTTTCGTATCTTCTCAGCAAACCCTTGCATTTGATACCCGTATCATGGCAGTGGACAAAAAATAAGTAGTACGCCATCTTGGGCCGTCCGCCATAATAGATTTAGAATGAAGTCACTTAGCTAACCTTGCGTTATCATCCAAATTAAACGTGTATACAAAATTTTATCTTAATCGACGGAGGTTAACTGCTTTAAAATTCACTTGCAAGATTTGACCCGAACACACATACATACATTGCAAGTTAAATAAAAGCTTGTAAAAAGAGCTCGTAATTATGGATAACATTTTAACAACTTCTGATTCCACACTTCAGGGCGCATCACCCATGTAGATCGATGGCCCCGTATCATAGATACGGCTGTTACCGTGTTAGCTACGCCCCTGGTGTACATCGAAAATGAATAAAGGTGTAAATCTTACCGCCGGCATATGTGTATATTTCTCATTATACTGGACAACGCTTTCTCATAATTTGGTATCATTATTAAGGCACTATCTTCCTGGCTTACTTTTTTTATGAGCTGCAAAAAAAATGGACAATGAATTATATAAATGTAATAACGACTGAGTAGTTTACCAAGAACTGCTTATGTTTTACTTTACTTTTCAAAGCTTGTTGAAGTGAAACAATAAATTAAATTAAGTTATCTAGTTGGTGCTAAAACATATGCTCACCGAGATCCATTCGTTTCGCACGTCCATTATACTAAGGAAGACATCACCATCAAGGCTGACCCCAGTAAACTGCCCCAATGCTATGGTTCTACCTGAAATGATTACAAAGAAACAATATTATCTAATCTAATACCTTTAAATGAGCAATTCAAGAATCTGAATCTCGGAAACGGCTCCAACTATTTTCATGAAATTTAGTATGCCCCGTGCATGTTTCGGGGACGATAAATCGATCTAGCTAGGTTTCATTTTTAGAAAATGTCGTATTATTACCCGAGCAAATCTCGATCGCCCAAGTACTTATATTTTATAACTGCAACTAAGTGTAGCAAGAAAATAAAAGAGACATCATGCAGTTTATTTCACTTTGTAGGGATGGCCATTGCAGCAAACGACCTCTTGACGATGTCTGCCTATTGGAAAACGTAGCGTGGGATCCCCCTAACTAGTTGGACGATGCCCTAAATAAGGCCCTGGACAAACTCGACGAGGCAGTAGGAAAATTGGATGTTTTGATTTCTCAAATAGGGAGAGCTATCAACAAAAACGGAAAAACTCGAGTAAAATAAAAGTCCATAACATACCAACCTTCTAAATTAGTCATAACATTAGGATGCTGTGATGCTAGGGCAGCTAAGCTCTGCAAGGCGCCTCTTATATGACTCATATTCCAACCACTGTCGTATTTCACCTAAAACCACATTATAAATACAATTTATTGTAATATTATCATGTGATCAGTAACTTTTGAATGCATGTCCATGAATGTAAACAGATTCAGATCAATCCATTTTGTATATGGCAAGCTGTTTCTCTGTGTATAATAGAGTGTTTGATTATATTTAGGGTGTTGGGTAGGGCCAACTTCGAGAAAGAGGTCAACCGTCGAATCCGACTCGACTGGGCAGCATTCGGGAAGTTGCGCGGTATCTTCTCGTCCAACTTACTACAGTGTCTCAAGACGAAAGTCTATGACCAGTGTGTGTTGCCAGTGATGAAATATAGCTCTGAGACGTGGTCGCTTACAATGGGCCTCATCAGAAAGCTTACAGTCACCCAAAGGGCAATGGAGAGGGCTATTCTCGGAGTTTCCTTGCGTGAACGATTTAGAAATGTAGAGATCCGTAAGAGAACCAGGGTTACCGACATAGCCCGAAGAATTGCCAAACTTATGTGGCAGTGGGCAGGACACATTTCTCGCAGAACGGATGGGGCAGAAAGTTTCTGGAGTGGCGAACGCGAACCGGAAGACGTTGCGTTGGTAGGTCTCCCACCAGGTGGAACGATGACCTGGTGAAGGTTGCGGGGATCCGCTGGATGCGGGATGGACGGGACCGATCAATGTGGTTACGCTTGGGGAGGCCTAAGTCCAGCAGAGGACGTCTTTCGGCTGATAAGATGATATTTAGGGCGGGGATGAGAATTATTCAATTAAAAATGTAACAAGGTATGTTTAAAATCTTCTACCAGATAAGTTAACCAGAACATATCCAGAGTTGGTAGAACAGGCACCCTACTATGATGTATCAATGCCATTATAATTCCGTTGTGAGAGACGGACGGAGCTGTACAGGATAAATGGAACAGAGCCACCCCTTTTTACAACAGAATAATGCTTGTATTAATACATCATAGTATCTTTACCGAGTTTTACTATCACTATTGTGTGATAGTAAAACTCGGTAAAGATGAGCTAGAGACCTTGAGATGTAAAAGCAATGTCAATGATGAATGTATATGATTAATTGACTGTTTATAATGTAGTGTACCAACTTGTTTAATACCATAAGTTTTGCAAAGTTTGTCTATCAGTGAATGCACTTGGTCCCTTACAGCTCCTGCAGCCTCATATTTATTCTTTGCATCACTGCTGTTCGCCAGTACCCAGTCCCTGCAATATTACAAACATTTATTTTATTAATGAAGTATTTTGGCTTTAAATAAATAACTTGTGTAACATATAGGGCCACAGTATAGGGCCTATGCTGTGCCTATGCCATAGGCCAATAAATTTATGGCCTACACATTTTTGAAAAAAATAACATTCATGAAAAAGGGTGTAAGTATTATAAGAACCTGATGTTCTCCTAGTTATACACAATGTTGTGAACATATCATACTATCTCTGAATAATAGATTCTGTTCGATGGGCTGGTTTAAGCCAGAAAGCCATATTGAGATGTTTAAAGTATCCACTTCTGAACATTAACAAACAAATGTTTATAGAGATAAGTGATCAAAATGCTATAATATGCTTATTTGAAGTTTGTTATCTTTAAATAGACATTTGTAACAAAATGATGAGCCTAATCGCTGCAAAATTTTGTAATAATTATGTTCCTAACCAAAGTAACAGATTGGTTAGGTATAATTTTAATACATACACAATATTAGCAGCAGCCCTTTTCTCTACCACTTTCTTCTTCATTTTAAATACATCAAATTCCTTTTCATATTCTTCATATGCTTTAGTAAAATCATATTTCCCTCCTTTGCCAAAACCTGCTTTGCTGCAAACAAAATTGTTTTATTTAAGTAGTAACACTGGGAATTAAAAAATCTGCCCTGATTTTTATGGAAGTACAAGTTTGCTAGGGTCCTCAATCTGATAAGAATATTATACATATCTTATCACAGTTTGTATTGGTTGTTGTGGGTTAGCTTTAAAATGTGTCTTTGTATGTTGTTACAGATTTGAATAAATATATGATTAGATAAAAGATAGTTTTGAACAAGCAAGCCTTCTTACCTAAGGTTGGATTCTTTTGGTCTGTCTGGTATCTTATCAATGTACTTGGTAGAGATAGCACATGCATTCAAAACTTTGACTACTGTTTCCCTCACATTGTTACAGTTTAAATGGATTTTTATGAGCTTAAATTCACCTGAAAATATGAAAAAAAATTGTTAATAATTTGAAGTATTTCTGCACTGCATGAAATACAAATAGACATAATTCAATTTAGGTAAAATTAACCTGAATACAAATCAGGGCCACGCCGACCCCTGGCAGTGCCTGTGTGCGAAACCTATGAACCGCCTCTTTCATTGTCGTTGTGTTTTGACGTTAATATTATTTTTATTTCTCTAATTTTTACTGATATAATATGTTCTCCGGTAGTTTTATTTAGAAATTTAAGATTTTTTTCAATATTTATATTTTTTCATTGTCTTAACACTTATTTAATCAATAACAAATACACACTTTATTTTCTTCTAACATAGGTACATATAAAGTTGAGACAAAGAATTGATAATAGAACAATATGTATAAAAAAAAGAATACTGATACAAATATATATTTTTCCTTTATAACTATGCATTGAGAAAAGACAGGTTTTAAAAAGCATAACAGTAGAATAAAAAAGAAAATAAGATTACCGTCAGGCATATCCTTTTGTCTTAAATAAAATGATAATGGAGGAACAGACATTCTTTTGCTGGATTGTTGGGCTTCTATTAGTGCGCTCAGCTGTTGCAGAGAATGCTCATTGATTTTCTGAAAGAATAAAATAGTCTCATATGTAGAGAGTGAGGCAAACCTTTCGGAGTCTGAATGACTCAATATTTTTAATAGACATCAGTTATTGTTATGGAAGGTTAAACTATCACATTTGTATTAAACTTAAAAATCCTTTTTAATGAATTCAAAAAAAAAAAAAACTAAATGTCTGACTGTGACATAATATCTCTTTCTACAGTCAGTATTATGCTGCTGGCCTGGGTTTATCTGTCAGTTGGTCTGACGGAAACTAGAATGTTCCAGCTGGTCATGGAATTCTAAATTTAATGTTTTGCTAACTTACTCTCTGTGTTGGATATTTTCCAAATAAATCAGGATGAACACTGAAGTAAAAAGGACGCAGGGCAGTAGATACTTCCGCAGAACTTAAAAATCGGCATACCAGATCCCTTGTACACCTACCACTGTAATATTATACAAATATTTAGAAACTAAAATGAATTATCACTTCCTGAGACCCCAAAAAGACTCCAATAGGGGTGCCTTAGTAAAAACATCGTCTTGAAAACAGTAGAGGTTGTAAGTAAGCTCACTAACCATATTTTTGTTCTGCTATACATTTTATATTCATTTATACTCGATTCACTTATTACAAAATCACATTGAGCTGTTTTTTATGGAATTTGCGCAGTGGATAACGCGGAAATTAACCCCCTACTTTATTAATAACTACATTTTTCGGAAACGACCCTGAACTTGGCGAAATATTTTCGAATTGGAATTGGACTTATTTTATTGACATTGACAGTTGACAGTGACAGCTGTGACAGTTCCAGTAGACGTTTCTGGGATGGATTGTATTCTAGATAGTCATACAAAAACAAACAGAGATTGAGATCATACTTTTTGTTGGTTGAAGCTATCGAATGATAACAACAAAGCATTAAAAAAAAAAACTAGTATGTATTAGTGATTGGTTTTGGCTAATACAAACACTTTTAAATAAAGAACTTTAATGAACTGTGCTACTGAAAAAATGTCGTGGTTGTCCAGTGGCTAAGACCTCGCTTTTCGTGCTTGAGGTTGTGGGTTCAAATCCGAGCACGTGCCAATGTGAGTTTTTCTAAATATGCTCTCTCTAAGTTTATTTAAGAAATAAATTTATATAGGACATTACTGACACGGTGAATGAAAATATTGTGAAGAAACCTGGATTTATATTTAATATAAGTTTGAAATCGCCAACCCTCCTTGAGCAAGCGTGGTGATCAATGCTGATGCCTATGTATGAGATGAGGCCTTTTTACCATCAGGCAGGTATTATTATTTTGTGCTGGGTTTTTTTTCTTGCAGAGTAGCACAATACCCCCTTACGGTTTGTCACCATTCATAACAGGCTAATTTATGCCTGTTTCTGCTCTGGATCTGTCGGAAACAGTTTGCGTTGTAAACCCACAATGATCATGGTCATGATTACTCATGATGATGATGCTGACACCATCAAGCTATACAAATATTGCACTAAATAGGTAAAAACGAAGTTGAAAATGCAATACTGCGGTACGTAGTTAGAACACTTAATAATATTTACAAAAATAACATCAGGCTTGTAAACCTCGTGCAGTCCGCATTTGCAGAGGTCAGTTCACCAATATCTCCTTTAAAGTTGCATGTAATATGTAGGGATCAAATCTATAGCCATTCATTTGCCGAGAAAAAGCCTAGTTTGCTTCTAAAGAACAAGCCTAGAAGAAAATTCTATTGTTCGGCCCGGGGAACGAACTCGAGATCAGGCAGGACCCACACATGTTCAGCAGTCGCACGTAAGCAGTTCTTATTTTGATTTAATTTAATCATATATTACCTGTTTCTCTGATTCGCGCCTAAACTAGTTTAGACCATCCTCGTTGTTGATTAATTTAATAAGGTTTATAATCGAGTGTCGCGTCGATTCATTAGCCAGATAGAGTCCATCAGGTTGGACGCTTACTTGGCCAACAAGAGAATCACTTCGTTAATCCGTAGACAAATAAATTATTAAGCTACTAACACCTATCTATTCGTGGCATCTAAAACCATTGAAACGATTGATCATACTCGTAATTTTTTTTCCTGTAACCTGTGTGTAGGTAATGATTAGGCATAGATTCACGTATCTACTAAACGCTAAGTTTTCGATAGGTTGGTTACCTTACAAACTACCTACACTTGAATTGAATTGAATATCTACGTGCTTATAGTAAAACGTGTTTGTAGATACCTATTGTAAAGAATTTTGTAGTCCACGGTTGTAGCCATACAGTAATTAAGATGATATACCGCGGAAACAGAAGACAGGAAGATATCGCTAAATGTTGTAAGTTGGAGGTTAATGTTTTAAATGAATATAACAGGTGAGTAGCGGATTGGCTGTCGGCTGGCTGAGATAAAATCTGAAGGCTGCGCGCGCGACGGCGGTGCTGCGGCTGTGACGCAACGCGCCGTCGCAGACGCGCTAGCGCCGCGCGCCCTCGCCTGCGCATAGCCTGCCTCGCCGAGCTGCTTCATAATTGTTACACAGACGAGTTCAATAATTAAGCGATAAATATACCAGCAGTGGCGGTGAGAGGAGGGCGGCAGTCGAGCGGCGGCCGCGTTACGTACCACACACCCGCACCGAGTGATGGACCCGAAGCTCATTCGACATTTTTCTATTGGACGCCGTAGGAATCTCACCGGACTGGTTCCCGCGCAACGCTGCGTTAGTGCGCCGCTCTGGTGAACCCTTTCGCTTGTAAATGTGCCGATATTTACATATGCGCGCTCGATCTCGCGTCGAACTTTCGATCTGCGCCCGCGCCTCGCGGCTGAGTGCTGAGCCCCGCGACCTGGCAGCCGCCGGCGACTGCGCGCCGCTGCCGCCGCCGCCGCCCCAGAGCGCTCAACTGCTGCACGACGTGCGATGACCTACGTATGTCAACACCTACATACTACACACTATTTACATTCAATGATAAGCTTAGATATCTATTGTTTAAAAATTATACAGTACCTAATTAAATTTTCTTAATCTACATTTTTCACACTCAAAAGACAAGCTATCTTTTGGATGTAGGTAACCCGTATAAACAATGTATCCTTCAGGCTTTAAGAAAAGTAGAAATAATAAGTAAATGCGATGAGATCCATTGGGCTTCTTCTGCAATATGGTGGCAATCAATCTGAACATACTCGTATATTTTATAATAATACTGGGTACTAATTTGCAAATTTAACAAACAAAAACAAAACGAACGTATAGATTTATCACTTCAACGTATTGAAATATAATTAGATACTACCACACTAAGCACGTTATAGCAAACATTACGTATAATGTATACCTACGTGCGCAAACAATTTCTGAGAAGATCCAATGTCCATTCGTATTGATAATACCTACTCAAGTTATTAGATACGAGTATGTAAATTATTACCTTGTTCCAATTAAATCTATAGTTAATATGATTGGTGACGTTTTGGTAAACCTGCCATCAGAGAGACTTCGGATGACGTACCTTCTTGGTACCTACCTACCAACAGGAAGTACAGGAGGTTTGTTTAAAGGACACAACAAGATGTTTATAACAATTAATAGAAACACAATTTCAATGAAGCGTGCACAACAGGAAAACGAGGAATGTTGATATAAATAAATGCTCTACATGGATTTGCATGTCCATTTTAAAAACGGTCTACCAATTGTAACTCGTTATGTATTGATCAGAATTCTTGGGACTGTTCTTCCGAATCGTGTTATGAACTTCCTAATGCAATAATAAGTGACCTTATTCCTACGCATTGGCAGTCCTGTCTATACGATGCCTGGAGTATAAACAAAATATGATAATGATGCCGTGTCGCTTAGTTTTGGATGTATCTTGAACTGGAATGTCCGCTGCACATGGCATGTGCATGATAGCTGTGAAATTAAGTGGATGTTTGTAGTATCAACTGGTTTTTAGAAGTTGTAAAAGTCACCCGAGGTGAATTCGTCGTCATCATAGTTTGCCTATAACTATTTATCATTTGATTTTAGTGTTTTTGGTACATCTTTTTCATTTTCTCTGATAAGATATTTGTAAGATCCTAAGCTAATATCAGAGTGGGAGCAACTGCTGCTTGTAGTCCAATCCACACATTTCTAAACGACATGGTTCTACAACTGAGTAGGGGGTTGAGTTTTCGTAGGTGTCGGGCGAAACCTTAAAAAGAGCTTGGTCTTTTGTGGAAAAGACCAGGGAGTGTGGGATTTACACCTCACTATACCACATCACATCATATCACATCATCAGCCTATTAATGTTCCCACTGCTGGGACACAGGCCTTCTCTATGTGAGAGGAAATGGGCCGTAATCCATCACGCGGGCCAGTGCGGTTTGGTGGATGTCACATATCTTCGATTGCTTGGTTCTAGGACATGCCGGTTTCCTCACGATGTTTTCCTTCACCGTTTTGAGAGCAGTGGTGATGAAATAATTTACACAAAGTAAAGCATCTGCTTGGGCTCGAACCCACGACCTACAACATGTAAGTCGCGGTCGATACCACTGGGCCACCACTGCTCACACTGCGCACTATATAGTGGGATTAAAACCATCACCCCGTTGATCGCCATCAGCAACGCGTGTTCTTTTAAAAGGCCACCCCAGCAAACTCTTCTGTGTGTGTGTATGTTCTGTTAGGGCACATCCCTGGGACTGGGACAGACTGCGAGGCGTCTCCCCTGAGCCTTGCTGTGCACACCAGCTCGTGACCACTATGCCACCGTCTTACCTGGAGTCACATGCTGGGCGGACAGATTCCCCAATCTGGCCGCCCGTGACCCCGAAGTCCCGCCTGCCCATGATGCAGACGGGGTTACGGTGTTTGAGACGTGGAGGCGGTGGCCTCCACGACGCCTTCTTCTCCGAGCGGGATCAGCCCTCTCACGATCACGCTCGGCGGCCTCCTTCTGGACCGTCACGGTCTCACAGAAGGAGGCCATTTCCCTCCAGTTTTTTGTGTCTGCCAGCATAGCCCTCACTACTGCTGGCAGAGACAGGTCTCGCCCGATCCTGGCACCAAGACCTGCCGCTCAGAGGCCCACTCCTCGAGCGGGTGCTTAGCAGAATTCAGGTCGCCCCCACAATGGTGCTTTTTTTTTCTCTCGCCCAATCACCCGTGCCCGCCGAAACAACCGTGCCCGGAGAGTACCTGAGTGAGCCTGAAGGAGATGCGCTCCCTTCTATTCAGCCAGGCTTCGAAGTGCGGCAGGACGGTTTCGAAAACGAGCTTACGCGAAAATAGCTGCTGTTCGAGTGTCGCCGTTCCAGCCGCCTCAGCCTTACCGCAGCGATTCCTGGCACAGTATTGCCACTTCGGCGGATCCGCAGCCGAATTGCGCAAGTGAATCCGGCATGGCGAAGGGTTTGACCGCTATCAAATCGACCAATCACATTGCGAGATGAATGACGCGATGTGGATTTCCGATTGTGTGATTAACTCAATTGATAGCGGTCAAACCCTTTGTGTTGCCGGTCATAGACCCTCGCGTTCATGTCCGCCTGTATGTCCAGCGATGGACATACAGGCGGAGCGTGTCAGGAGTGTTGCCATCTTAAAGGATACTGTTCGGTATCCTCGTGCGATTCAAATGGCTATTCTCGGCTGCAGGCTATTGCTTTTAGTCCTGCAGCGTCGGACACCTGACAGTCTGTTTGACCAAATGGGTGCCCCATAAAGGACCATCGATCGCACGACACCCGCGTAGAGACGGCAAACTTCTTCCCGTTTCTTTCCTCAGTTTTATGAGGCGCTATCTCTAAACCTAGCTCGCGTATCGATGCCACGACTTTTGCCACCCCGAGCTCGGAAAGCTGGATGGTCTCGTCAAAGGTATCCCCCACCGGCCAACACAGACCTACCTAAATTACTATATTTTTGCTGGCCGGTCTGTTCAACGTTTTCTGTATGAAAAGATGATATTAGAGCAATACGAAAAACTAATTAAGAAACTAAAGTGAAGCATGCAATGCTATCAACTGTCCACAACAGCTCAATGGGAATTTGAAAGAGGCAGCATAAGGATCCATTGCACAGTCTTATCTGCAAAGCTCTGATGTCATAAGTATGTATCAAGATTAGGATGTTCTGATACGCTCTGAATAAGCTACAAAGTGCAGTGGCTAATCTGATAACCAATTAGAGATACTCGTATAATAGAAACAACCTGGCTACCGATCTAAAACAAAGTGCCAGTGTGTCCCATTGATATCATATGATACACCGTTTTTCCTGCCCTTAAGGCGCTGTACTTAGTCAAAATAGGCTTCACTAAACAGTTTTTTAGCCAAATGTATACATATTAGAGCAGCTAGAAAAATATATGTTAATCTTGATCATATTTATGGGTGGACCATTGTGTTCAAAACACGTTTTCGGTAAATTTTCTCGATAAAAAAAAAACATAAAATAACCATTTAAATTGAAATTGTAGCAATTGTAACTGTATTATTTATAAACAAATGTTGATATTAATAATAACAGTGATGTAATATATAATAATAAAGGGAACTGTTGTTTTTATTTATCGATTGGAATAAGATATTTGTTAGGATTAATGTATTTAATGATAAATAACTCGAACGAGTCGAACGAAACGTCGCGCCATCGCGGCGTCTTTTCGCTTCTCTTTCATTTCTACGCGGAGTCGTCTATTCACCGCGCCTTAATGCCAAACTCTGCATCTTTTCGAATTGGAACGAAGCAAATAATAAAGCTTTCCGAGCAACCACTAACTGGTCGGACAAAATTTTTAAATTTAAATATCGGCACGAAAGAAAGATAGAAGAAGAAGCTACACTATCCCGTACCCTGACGTGTCAAAATTTAAGACCGTGAAAAAGAGACAGATGTATACAAGCCGTATACAGGGTGTTTGGAAGGGAGCTGTACATACGCCTAGGGTAGAAACTAGGGATAGTCTGCTACCTACCCCCGCCCATTATATTGACCTTGGCCTCAAGGTTTTTTTTTAATTTATTATTATTTTTTATTTGACTTTTTTATGATTTTTTGACTAAAACTACCTGTAGCTCAAAATCTATCCATGGGACCGGTCGGCTAATGGTCTTGTTTTAATCGTTAGAGTCTTAGGGTCCTGCAAAAAATTATTTTACACCAGAAAATTGTGGAGAAGAAAAGTTATGGGGCCTGAAGTACCGTAGTAAGGTAAAGAAATAATTTTAAGGGCAACTTTCTATGGGGTTTAAAAAAAAACTAACAGGGTTGGAGTTCTTCTGATTTTTTTAAAACATCCTCAGTCCATGCCCTTTCTAACGATATGCTAAAAATGTAATTATCACTTTTAGTTTTAAAGTTATTAATTAATTTCCGCAACTAGGGCACTTCAAGCAAAAATTTCAACTAATGAAAATTAAATGTGTTCGATCGTAAAAGGATGGCAAATGAAACAAAAAATTTGGTAATGAAGGGAGGGAGGGAGGGAGGTTCTAATTAACAGGATCCACGCCGCATTCGATACAATGCGCGAGGAACTGCTGCTTAGAACGGTGACCGTGGAGATGAGGAAGAGGTGCCGAGCATGTTTACAGGTCAATGGTCATCAATTTGAACAAAATTTGTAATTAATTAAAATTAGTAATTAATTAAAATTTGTAATTTAATGACATTAGTCATTACCAAATTTTTTGTTTCATTTGCCATCCTTTTACGATCGAACACATTTAATTTTCATTAGTTGAAATTTTTGCTTGAAGTGCCCTAGTTGCGGAAATTAATTAATAACTTTAAAACTAAAAGTGATAATTACACTTTTAGCATATCGTTAGAAAGGGCATGGACTGAGGATGTTTTAAAAAAATCAGAAGAACTCCAACCCTGTTAGTTTTTTTTTAAACCCCATAGAAAGTTGCCCTTAAAATTATTTCTTTACCTTACTACGGTACTTCAGGCCCCATAACTTTTCTTCTCCACAATTTTCTGGTGTAAAATAATTTTTTGCAGGACCCTAAGACTCTAACGATTAAAACAAGACCATTAGCCGACCGGTCCCATGGATAGATTTTGAGCTACAGGTAGTTTTAGTCAAAAAATCATAAAAAAGTCAAATAAAAAATAATAATAAATTAAAAAAAAACCTTGAGGCCAAGGTCAATATAATGGGCGGGGGTAGGTAGCAGACTATCCCTAGTTTCTACCCTAGGCGTATGTACAGCTCCCTTCCAAACACCCTGTATATCCATTACATTTCACTATAACCCCGGGTTACATAGGCTACTTTTAATCCCTGTATTCCCACGGGAACGGGAACTACGCGGGTGAAACCGCGAGGCGTCCGCTAGTAATAAATAAATAAATACATAAAGAAAGAAAATATATTTATTTGTGACCCGCACAGGAGACACGAGATAAGCAAAACACAAACAATAATAAAAATAAAAATACATAACCCCGTGCGAGACCAAAAAAGGCTCACAAACACACACACACACATCTGTGACATCTGTTCCTTACGTACTTACATAAAAAGACTAAGAGCTTATGGTCACCCCCCTAATGTATCTAAACATAATAGAACTTTTAAAGTAATTTGTGGACTTCTATGAGCCTATCGTCATTGGTATTCATTGTTACTTGAATGATATAGGCACCTAATGATATTTTTCCAAACATATCGTAATGACAACATTTACATCGAGCTTTATTCTGCACGCATCTTTCATATCTATTCATGTTGTTTGCACTTGGTATTATATTCAGTGAGCAGCTTCTGCTCAAAAAGAGTGGTTGATCTTTACAGAACAATATAATTATCCTTGCCACTGGATGTCAATTGTACACCAAGGTGCAAAACTTGGCAAGGCATACCTAGTGTATGCCTTGCTGAGTTTTATCAACCAAAAGCTGTAACAATCCCTAAAGACTGATCAGGATTCCTGCGTCCAAATCTAATTCCTAAAAGGAGGAGAAACTTTTGCATGTTTGTGTTTTTTAGAGCCAAAATAATTGCGATCAGCACTCGGTGGACTTTATGAACCCGCCCCTCTTGATGTAAACAACAGTAGCTGTTGAAGTTTTTTCAGGTAAATTAGTATGTAGTTACATATCAAACACCATCTTTTAAATTTATTCCTTTCAGAAAATCGAAGAGATGATACTTTTAAGTAGTACTTTTTAAATAACCAATGCTACATGAATATCTAGCTGTAGGAGAAAGTTAAAACAATTTGCGAGTTATTTTTGTACAGAGCTATCGCCATTTCTACTAGCTGGAGCCCTGTAGTTAAAGGCATTAATAATTAGAAATCAGAAATGGTCACATACTAGTACGTGTCCGTATTATTTTTAATCAATCATTAATAAGTAAAATAAACTGAGAGCCATCAAAGAGCATTGTGTATATAAAATACCCTAGGTCGTGTGGTAGGTAAATCTATAAATACCAAGGCAGGAAAATTACGCGTATGTATTTAATTTATCCAATTGTTTAATAAAGTCCTAGGCGAATCAATTGTAAATGGTCCGCAGACAGGTATGAGTGAAATGCGCATCCCTTTACAAGGGATTATGCAATGCTCTTTTGGTTTGCAATTGATTTGAACTTTAACTTGGCATAAAAAAATCGCATCGCTGTCAATGCGGGAATCGGGAATAGTGCCCCGAACCGAACACCGGCAGCATTGCCACGTTGAATGGCAATGCTGCCGGTGTTCGGTTTTGATTTTGTGTTCAATGCTGATTATTTGGCCGAAAACAGGCCAACCTTTTTGTTACGCAAAGAGTCGAAATACTTAACTGTTTGTTGACATCCCGAAAAAACTAAAACTCGATGTGTGCTCAGGCCTTACTTTCTTTTACAACGGAGATCCAGATCCTCGCACGAAAAGAGCTGCTTTTCCCCCTAGACAAGTTACAAACGTTTCGTATCGAATCTGTTTCTACAATCATTAACGCCTTCTATTTGTATGGTCTGACCACGTGACAAAACGTTCAGATGTGTCATTCCCATACATTGATTCCTTTTCTACTAGCGTTATCGATTGTAGATCGTCAGCTTGGCTACAGATACATACTCTGTAAGAGTATGGAACGTGTACTCAATATTAAGCTCCTGGCATACCTAGAAGCAAACGATATCCTTAGTGACCGCCAGTATGGCTTCCGCCGAAATCGGTCTACTGGGGATCTTCTAGCGTATGCCATTCACATCTGGAGTGAGGCCATCGAGAGGCACGGGGAGGCGCTTGCCGTCTCCCTCGAAATCTCGAAGGCTTTTGATAGGGTCTGGCATGAAAGCCTTATTGGTAAGCTTCCTTCATTCGGTTTGCCCGGTGGTCTGTGTAGACTTCCTGAGAGATCGGTCCATTCGAGTGGTTATCGATGGCTGCTCGTCGGACCAATTGGATATCAATGCCGGGGTCCCTCAGGGGTCGGTTCTCTCAGCAACTTTATTCTTGCTGCACATTAACGATCTGCTAAAACCCGGTACCTTTGGGTATGCTGACGACAGCACTGTTGCTGAGAGATACTTGTCCAACGCTCGTGCTACCGGGCCTCAGATTCAGTCTCTCCGGGAGGCCATGGTGGAGCGCTTGAACCTGTCCTTGCAGGCAGTCTCCGAATGGGGCGATGCCAATCTGGTCAGGTTTAATGCTGCTAAAACCCAGGCGTGTCTTTTTTTCGCTAAAAAGAGCCAATTTCACCCGGCTCCAACTTTCCGAGATGTGACCGTGCCAATAACTGACCATCTTGAGCTTCTTGGCGTTACGTTGACATCGACTCTCAATTTTGGCCCATACATTGAGACAAAGGCTCAGCTGGCTGCCAAAAAGCTGGGAATCCTTGCAAAGGTGAGAAGGTACTTCACGCCAGAACAGCTGCGCAGCTTGTATCAAGCGCAAGTTCGATCATGCATGGAGTACTGTTCTCATCTCTGGGACGGATCTGCTAAATACCAGCTTGATGCACTAGAGTCGATCGAAAAGCGGGCCAAGAGGCTCATCGGCGATGAGGCACTGGTTAAGTCAAAGCTCCAGAGCCTTGAACACCGTCGCCGAGTTGCCAGCTTGTCGGTTTTTTATCGGTTACATTTTGGGGAGTGTGCGATGGAATTGCATGATCTAATTCCGCCCTGCCCGTTTCATCATCGAACTACCAGACGTACGGCGATGCGCCATCGATACATGGTGGACATCCCACCCATACGCACTAAACGTTTTGAGAATACTTTTATTATACGTACAGCCAAGGAGTGGAATTCCCTGCCAGCGTCTGTGTTTCCCGATAGCTACAATCTAGGGGTCTTTAAGTCAAGAGTGAATAGGTTACTTCTAGGCAAGCGTGCTCCACCGTCGACCACATCATCGCTTACCATCAGGTGAGATAGTGGTCAAGCGCGAGCCTATAACAAAAAACAAATAAAAATAAAAAAAATAAAAAGATGGTGAGAATAGAAAACATTTATACGACACAGACACAACACAAAAGCAACAATCAGAAAGTAACAGAAGATTAGTAAAATAGTACAAACAAGGTTTAAGGCGATATATGCGCCCCAATATAAGCGCAGTACTGGCCGTGCGCCCGTTCAATGCCTTAATATCAATTTACATATGCTATGTCAGTTATGAAGAAATTCCAGCCATCAATTTTTCTGTGTAAAAATATTTTAAAACATCCAAGTCGCTTTGGAGGAGTATCCAAAAGTTGCGAAAAGACATTGTGTTTTTAATTATTTTTTTAATCCAAAACTATTAGTTAAACGAAAAAACCTTGTTTCAAAAATAATGTACATGAATGAATTATAAATAATTTTTTTTTTCAAACCTTTTCACCTAGCCGTTACTAAGGAGTATGCTTTAGAAAGTAACCGTTTTACGGCACTAAAGCGGTGGACATCCCTTAAGAATTACGCCGGTAGTGACGGTTGTGATTTATATCATGATATAGATGACAGATCTATAGTGAATTCCCCTCCCTGTGTGTACCGACTGGATGGTCCTGACCGTCTAATAAAATACAGTGGATTCCGGCAGCCCGTTGCCAACCCTTTGACCATCCTTTCTGCGAGCAATTTGCCCTGTCCACTACCAATTAAGTCGCAGTATTATGACATCTGTGCTTGTTGAGTTAAAGTACTTCTATTCATAACCTTCCAGGTGGTACCCATGTTGATTTCCAGATGACAAACGTTTAGCGATGTTGGCAAGACAAGAAACATCTTCCTAAGAGCTAATATCAATAAAGCATTCTTGTATGCGTTAATAAAATATCATCTGTCCATATGACGCACCACTGTTATGAAAATATCCGCAACTAATGAAACTGTAAACTCCTAATAATTACTTATTTTTCAGTAGCTTTAACAATAGGTACATAAGTTGAATTTGGTCATCACAACAACGGTAAGGAAAAGCTACGCTCACACATTTATTACGGCTAAATAATATTTAACAACATTAGCAACCTATGCTGTTGTTACTATTTAGAAGATTATCTTGAAGAATTAACTAATTTGGCTAGCACTGTTTAAACTTGAAGCTTCAAGTTTAAACAGTGCTAGCCAAATTAGTTGGGTACCCAGAATCTTTCGTGAATAGGAAAGCTTGTCGTGTTGGTCTCTGTGTTCATAAGTAGATTTCTAACAGTCGTTACAGGTAATCAGAAGGCAGAACATTTGACCGTCTTGTCAAGGAGTATCGTTACCTAGTTACTGGGCTGTGTAGGCCAAATAGGCAGTTGCTCCAAGTATAATACTGGTACTTAGATTTAAACTGTTGGATTGGTAGCCGACCCCAACGTGTTAGAAAAACCGGCTAAGTGCGATTCTGACTCGCACACAGAGGGTTCCGTATAAGCAGCTACATTCACCAAAATAAATCTGCCAAATTATATCCATGTCAAATTATAGCTTTCTATTATTAAGAATCCCTAAGCTACGCTGCGGACAGACGGACGCACAGACGGACATGGCCAAACTATAAGGGTTCCATGTTGACTACAAGCTGCAAGTTCAATGTTGTTTTGACTTCATTCATACATATAAGCACACAAATACCGACACGTGACACGTTTGTGGTTTTCCTTGTCTCCTCATTATAAGCCCTAGCTTAGAAAAGCCATGGATCTTCTTCTCTCGTGTTGGCACGACCTCTATCTATCTGACTGATCGTCGACTCCTTGACACAATTAAAAGTACCTGTAAATTATTTAATAATTGAAATAAACGCTTTGAGTTTGAGTTTCGTTTATGTGAAATAGGGCTGTTGTCTGTTGTCAGTGAGGAGCACATCTTTCTGATACTCTTGGAGAGTTAGAACCGCGGAAATTCAAGATACCTAGTACCTTGTCTTGCTTGTAGTTATTCTTATTATAGGCATAGGAAAAGAAATCTTTCATTATTAACGTATAACCTTCTCATTTATCCTCAATTATGAAGGCCCCATTTTTTGGGTCAATTTATCCGCACTGCGAGTAAATTCAAGTTTCAGGAGTTGTTTGAAAAAGTACCAATAAACGGAGGAGGATCGTTATGCATGGCTATTGGATTATTCTGTCCTGAAACAGGTATAAAAATGTTTAATTGTATGACATATACTACAACATGTACTAATTATATAAAATACACTAATAAGGGAAACTCGTACCTAAATGCTAGAAGTACCCTCCATATGTGGTCACGAAGAACTGTTGCTGAGGAAAAAAAATAATAACCACATTTGTACCGAACATCAATTATTATGAACCTGCCGATTTTACAAGTAGGGTACTTGATATACAAAAAAGGATACCACTTGCTTCCAAAATTTTTGGATTATTTAGTGTACATTTCCTTCCTAAAATTAAATCAATATTAAATTGTATAAATAAAATACAAGCTTCAACTGTGAAATGTGGACATGCACATAATCGTGAGTAACAAAACGCCAGAGTAGGATTGGTGGGCACCAGACCGTGGAGACAGAAGGCCTTCACGACCACGCTTCGGTGCTTCCACTGACGCCTCCTCTTTTACGCAGGCAATTATACTACCATGCACACAATACCTACAGTTACTTCTATGTTATTGTTAAGGATAATAGGTAAATAAGTGGTAATTTAGGTGTAATTTGAACCGGGAATACATTATGCTAAAAGTGTCAGTGCAAAGAAAGAAGTTGTTTTTGCTGCTTCGTACTCATGTTTAACATCTTGTTTTACAGTTTAACAGTTAAAATAACCAGTCATTCTATCCAAATCCACAGTTAACTAAACAAACACAAAAACAAAATAAACAAACGCCACCAATTATATTCGTAGAGTTACGTGTCAACAAGTTGACGTGAAGTAGTTAGAAGCCCTTCGCAGGCTTTGTCTCAGCAAGACAGATCCACGCAGGTTCTTAGGAGGCAGGTTTGGAGCTCGTGTAGCAACAACGCGCCAGGTATGTGTGTGTGTGCCATACTCATTTGTGCGCCAACCGGTCCTATAGACTCAAGCCACCGTTCGATTCAACCACATAATTTAAATAAATGATAAAGTCTCATGCTGGGTTTCACAATTAAAACTATTAAGGCCGACGGAACGCTACGATTTCGTTTGCCCGTTACATAATTAGAAAGCAAACAAGTGACAGAGAAGTAACTCTATAAAACAAG
This sequence comes from Orthosia gracilis, assembly GCA_947562075.1. Lineage (NCBI taxonomy): Eukaryota > Metazoa > Arthropoda > Insecta > Lepidoptera > Noctuidae > Orthosia > Orthosia gracilis. The sequence continues at coordinate 37,227,124 of OX387266.1, forward strand.
AGCAAGTACAGCCAAGTAAACATGAAAATTGCAATTCTAACATCCTTTCGATCAGTTCAGAGAGAAATCTGTGTAATTTTCATAAAGTTAATAGCTTACTACGTTTTTACTGCCTTGTTTAACAGGCTGAATTTATAGATTTAAGTTAACTTTAAAGATGTGTTCTGAGCAAACCGTTTCTTTTATAAGTTTCCCTCTTTATATTTTTATGTGATCTCTCGCGTGTGCGGAACCAACCTGTCCAGACGTACGGTACATGTTTTCGTCATTATGTGATACCGTTGGTACTTGCTATTGTTGATACAGATTACCGTATGAATTAGAGTACATTGAGTTACAGCACTTTGTTATTCAACGTGTAGATCTTATCTTCACGATCGTTTTCGCTAACGGCGTGACCTGAGCTTTAAGTAACGCCAATTTTAAGCAAGCCTTTAGCATTTGTTTAGATTTGGGTTCTTTAACTTGTGTGCTTGATGTAGGATCTTTTCAAAACAATAATTAGTTATTTCAAATAAATTGTAAATACTACGTGTTAATAACATATTCAGGGGTCAGCAGGGCACACGATTTTCCGGAAACACTCGTAAAATTTTCTTCTACGATGAAAATATCCTCGTTTTAATAATCTGACCTAAACGGGCTTGGAAAACGCTCTCAGGAAAAGTTGAGCATATCATTAGCAAAGCAACAGTAATGTCCAGAACATTACTAAATGTCAAAGTGTGCATAAGCAGTATAGTTTGTAACTCATCGTCAACGACTGACGCTAAAACTTGTTTCTCCTTGTTAACACTACAAGTATAGGTGGTGTCTGTTTTGCGAAAAACAGACAGTGTTGAATTAAAAGATTTTTCTACAAATTCGGTCTTTTTGGGGTCCTGATATTGAACCGACTTAGATGTACTGCACGTTTCATAGACTTATGTCTCAACCAAATAGTAATGAAACGAAGAGTGTTCAAGTTCATAACCCAAATCTGATGTATGGTAGGTAAACAGTGTGTAGTAAGGGTATGATGGGTCTGTCATACGTATGACGATTATAAAAGTCCCTAATTAAACAAGAAAAATATACATAAAACTGGCAAGTGCGAGTCGGACTCGCGCACGAAAGATTCGGTGTCAGCGCCAAAATCCAAATTAGCGATTCTCCATATTATTTATTGTACGAATTCTTTAAAATACGCAATATTATTTTTCCTAATTATTATTTTTTCAAATTCTTATATTTCCGAATTCTTAGGTTTCTTCATTGTTTATTGTCCTAATATAAAAATTTTCCGAATGAGTACAGTTCGATACAAAAAGGAAAATAAACCGATTGTCATACATTTTTTCATCTGATAATCAAACTTTAAATCAAAACCATTTATTTCAGTAAATAAATCAAAGAAAGAAAAATAAAAAGGTCTAGAGCAAAATATAAACCATATACTACATGTGTATAAAAAGATGGGTGAAAACAATTCATTCCCTTTCCAATATTTTTTTAAATAAAAAGGAAACATGTTTTTTTTTTTTAAAGAAGTGTTATGGTTCACATATCAATGCTGTTACTTGAACCAACATGTTATAATTTCTTTAAATATTCTTCAGGTGATTTTGCGCTTTTTTGTAAATTATCAATGACTTTGCTCCGTATGTATTTGGCAATTTTTAATTATCTTTTCATAATATAAAGGCCTTTGCCCAGCAGTAAGACATTAAAGGCTAATAAAAAAAATATGATGCTATTTTTTTCAGAAAATGTATGAAAAATAATGAATTAATTCTTCCTACCTTAATCGGAAGTGCCAATCTTTTAAAGCGTTGGTTGTCCCATGGCGTTCTCTAGAACAACTCCACAAATCAAAGTAGATTTTGGTCATCCATAAGTTAAATTGTGTGTGGAACAAAATCTGTTACAAAGTTTTTATTGTGATTGTACTTAAATGTGGAAAATACAGAATGTGGAATAAAATGGAATATGTAATAATGAGAAAGTGTAAATAAATGAATATGAAAAATTCGGAATATGTAAAAATAAGAATTCGGAAAAATAAGAATATGAAGAATTAAGAAATTGGACAATTTAGAATTCGGAAAGCATCGCCGACATCGCGGTCGCACCGCTCGCACCGTCCTAGGGCCGCAACTGAGCTTAGAAAGTTATTCAAAGGATGATCTTACCTAGGTTCTAAACGTACTTCCGATGTAGAGCTTTCTTGTGGGAGGAAGGTAACCTACTGATTAAATAAGAATTAAATTATCAGGAGCACGTTGTACTTAACTAAATATTGTAAAACCCAAAACTGGTACTATTACCTTAACATGTTTCGAGCTTGTATTTTTACTACGCTCGTACACAACCAGTCTGAGATTGTTGTTTCAAATAAGACTTATCTAGTGACATTAGCGGTTAATTTTCAAATTTCTCAATATTGCTGTTTGAATGGATTAAGTTTTATTTTCGGTCGTGATATTATGTTTTAGCATAACGTGTTCTTCAAGGTTGAGATGGGTGAGACGCATTATCACTTGACAATATGGATGTCCCCCTGTCATTCAGACGAAGTGTACCTTTTTTGTCGTGTTGTGTTGTGTAGAATATTCGATATCTTATCAGTTTTCACGTTTGTTGTGAGTGATTAAAAGGAAAAAGGTGATTTGATATTTAGTAGGTATTTTCTTGAAGGTATCTATGATGTCAGTGGTCAGTGGTGATGTAGTATACTGCTAGTCGGGTCGTGTTAAGTCGCGCGGACACTATGAGAGTCAACTGAGGTCAACTGTATGGTGCTAGAGGCGACACGGACTATTCGCTCCGGCACGGGCCCGTAGGTAGGTAGTACTACAATGTTGCAGTCTATAGATACTTCAACTTACGTGCACACGTGTCTTTGTGACACTGGTAGAAGGTATCTTACGAACTTGAAGCATGTTTACTAGCACTTTTTCACGACTTTGAATTAGGTTTTCTTTCTAGAATGTTATGTTGTTTTCTAGATGGCATCTTTGAACTGGAGTCAATGGAGACAGATTGTCCGCTTAAAGAGGTCCGGTGACCACGATCCTTGGACCGTTTGAAGAAGAGAAGATGTAAATAATTGCCTACTTGATTTAAAAACACGGAATAGAAAAGTGATTTTGTAGACATCCCCGATATTAAAAAATTAAATTAAAATAAGTATTCTTTACGAAGAATTTACATGTAGGTACAAATGTACATTCCTTACTTTGGTATTGTATTGTAAATTACTTATAATCAAAAACAAAGTATTCTGAGGAAATTCACCTGACACTCGAATACCGGTATTTCAATAGAAGGCAAGTATTGCATGGTTAGCGCATATAGGCTTATAATATTAAAATACTAAATGTTTTAATTCAGTTAATTTATTTTGTGGAGACGTTCTCGTATAATTTTGTAAAGAGTCTTTGACGAGCTCCTAATCTACAATATTATATCATCGCTTTAATTATGTCAATGGTAGTTTCAAAGAAATGTTAATTGGTGTAATTGGCTAGTGCAAAGTACAGTACTCGCCAAACTTCTTGGCCGCCCTGATGTTGGCTTTAGGATGCGAAAGGCTTTTTTTTAATAAGTAAAGTAAAAGATTTACCTACTGCTTAGCCGGAATTTCCTGTGGAGACTAAATTAGAGCCTCCAGCCAGGCACAAAAGCTTAACCTAAGCGACCACGCTGAGGGCTACCCCCTATGGGGTCGAACCTCTGCTCAGAGCGTCGCTGGGGGAACAACAAAAGCTGGATCGTGATTAAGTCAAATCAAATCAAATCAAATCGAATCTATTTATTTGTCAATGTAGGTGTCGTTAATTACAGGTGTTAAAAAGCTTAGGCCATATCTTTACAGGTATCACTACATTCTACCCACAGGGCGTACAAACAATACGTTACAATAATATTAATCATTACATTACATTATACAATAACAGATTAAATAAAATAAGATAAGTTATTACATTAAATTAAATATTTGTCTATCATGTCAAAATCATTATATTAAAAATCAAAAACAGTCAAGTAAGTATGTCACAATATAAAGAAGATAAATATAACAACATCCTGATATTATCAATTAGTATTAAATAACTATATTAAAAATTGTCAGATTAGAACTCGTCTATTGTATAATATGTTTTATCTACCAGTAGTTTAAAAAGTGATTCTACCATCCGTTTGGAAAACACCTACGTGGAGAAGAACGGACAAGGCACAAGGCATAGACCGTTGCTGTTTTTACCCGACTGCCGAAGGAGGGTAATGTGTTTATCAGTCTATGTATGTATGTATGTTTGTTCCTACGTGGCGTCCTAGAGACGCGTTGGCCGATTTTGATGATTCTTGCGTCAATCGATTTGTCTTAACCCTGCGAGTGTCACTGGCTGCATTAAGATTGGATAATATAAAAAATGGCGGGTTTTGGGCGCCATATTGTGGGGGATCAATTTTTTTTTTCATCCAAACCTATCGTGTGGGGTATCAAAATAAAGGGTTTTAAGAGGGTATTTCAAAAATATATTACGTGTATGTTTAAATGTACTTAATTCTAAAAAAAAACACAAAAAAGTTGCTGTGCAGTCGGTGGTTATATCTGGTTTTGGTCAGCCAAATCGTGAATACGTATCCTCCGACTGCACAGCAAGATTTTCATCTTGTTTACGTCCTTTTAGTTCGCTTTTTAAGCAGTCGGGTTTTTAGATTTTTTTAATGAACTTTTTTTTTTTTTATTATTTGTTATTTACTACTGCGCTGTTATTGTAGCCAACTTCGGGGCGGCCATGAAGTTTGGCGAGAACTATACGTAATCTTTACGCTGTTAACAACTGAATCTTCACCATTCCAATGCTGTGTGAATATTGAAAGAAGCATTTTTTCCTTATTTTTGGATTCTGTTTTATATTTCAATACTTACATTTACATTATATCAGTCGGCCGTATAATTGTATCAACCCTGTATTATTATATTGTAGCTCCATTTTCCTCTGTCTATAATATTTAAATATCTACTACTGAACTAGCTAAAGGTGCGCGGTAAAATAAAATCAGTTTTTTTTAAATTGATTATTTATTTAAAATCAAAGTGATAAGTAATTATTCATGTAAATGTGGGCTCTATAAAATCAAGACACGTGAATAAATATAAAATATAGTATGACGTAGACCAATACAAATGGTCAAGCACGAGTCGGGCCGTAGCGCTACGAGTTCCGCTTGAAACTTTGTCTTACAATGAGAAAGTTTATGAACTATTTTCTAGGAAAAGAATATACTTTTGTCCATTCTCGTTCCTCTCTATCGGTAGAATATATGCCATATTCTACCGATAGAGAGGAACAATAATAAAATAAAAAAAACCAGCCAAGTGCGTGTCGGACCACGCGCAGTAATACCTTAGTTGCATAATAATGCGGACTATGAAGGGGGTTTTTTGTTGTTACATGAACAGAAAACGGTTTCAGCGGCTCACAACTTTTAAAAACGGGCCCACATAGGACTATGGTAACTGAAGAAGGAGATAAAAAATCCAACTTAAAAAGTGAAGTTAGAAAAAATATTTTCAATTTCAGTACCATCGCGGGTAAAGGCAAGCGTTTGTAGTAAAGATTTATAACCAACGTCACTTAATAATCTGAATACTGCAGTATTGCAGTTACGGAGATAGTCTTTGTTAAACTTTCCATATATTTACAAACCGAAAACAAATATTTTAGTATATGAGTATTTTCAAACAACCTACTCAACTACCAAAAAGTGAAATCAAATTATTCAATGGTAGGAATAAACAACCAACGTAAATAAGCTGCAATATTAATAATCTATATGAAGGACGTCAATTGCGATAGAAGCCGATACGAGCGCGCGTTAGAGCCCCGGGGTATGGTTTGTTCCTGGATCATCGCCCGCACGCTCCTTGTTTCTTTTTCTTTTGAAATTGAAAAAAAATACAAACGCAATTACGTTTATAATTGCGACCACAGAGATTGCCTCCATCTATGGTCGGGTAGCGGAATTTGTTGGCAATCGAATCTAGTTTGACTTTAGATTACAAAACGTCGAAAATACTTCTGCATTAACACAAAATAGATTACCCCGCGCGCATGCGCCGTTATATTTTTGAATAGCCTATCCGACGATACCCCACACCATGGGATAGACGAGAAAATAAAACTTTACATCTATAGGAGGAATACGAAAAAAATTTTTTTCTTGTTTTTATTTTACCACTTTGTCGGAATTATTAATATGTACGAGTATATGCATGCCAAATGATAGCTTTCTAGTAATAAGAGTCTAGTAGCTAAGCTGCGGACGGACAGACGGACATAGCGAAACTATAAGGGTTCTTTGTTGACTTCGGATCCCTAAAAAATTTGCAAATATTGGCGAGTTAGAACCATAGCGAAATCATACTAAATCAATGGTTAGAACTTAAGTTCGCTGCAGCGCTAAAATAATTATGTTGTTTACTCATACTATTAAAACATGCAACGCTAGTTCGCTTATAGAGTTTAGTTTACTCGCGATCAAAACTTCGTAAGCGCCATGAAATTCAAGGCGCTTACGTAAAGTAAGGTGTACGGATTGCAGTACAGTTTAGTCGAACAGAGTGATTGTTTGGAGTGCCAAATCTAGTGTTTAGAACATATATATTGATGGATTTCTCAAATTCAAGTAAAATGGGAACTGACAATTTTTTGATATAGGCAAACCTTGGCCTTAAGACAAGTGACATTCTATCAAAGAGCTTCGCGATAGAGATTGGAAAAATGCCAAAAATGTATGGTAATGTACTAAGCGTGATCAATCCAAACATCTTGGCACTTCAACCATCGCCTCATCATCGTCATCAATGATAGAGTGAACCTTGTCTAGAGACCCTTGACACATTTTAGCAAATAAAATAACTGTTTCGTTTCTCTCTCTTCTTTGAGAACCCCAACGTGTAAGCCTGTACCTAATTATAAAATTTGAACAAATCATTGACTATTTATTCATACCCACGTGACAGTGATGAGTTACCTACCGTGGAACAGAATTAATAATAGATAAATTTGCTTATTTACGCTCTGTGGCGCCGTCGTAGAAACAGGGTCCATATCGCAGTTTTTCTAAACATGCTACCGGCGCGAGGTGAATCGTTTTGAAGCTTATGTCTTACTAATCGATTCATTTAGAATCCATTATCTATTATTTGCCACAAGGTGGGGGCAATCTTGTAGAACTGGTAATAGCTATTAATATTATATTAAACACTAATTTGTAATAGTTTCTGTTAGGCTTTTGTTGTATTTTCAGGGACATGAACACACATATATAATTAAATATGTAGACGATTTGGGTGGTAATTTTTACCAAGAAAACTCATTAAGACAACTCGACTTTTAACGTCAAAGGATTCTATTGTCTTCTTTTGTGAAAGCTACACAATACATCAAGAAACAATTATTTAGTGCAAAAATTGAACTTGTTCTCATGAGCGTTAATATATAGCTAATGTTATTTAAATTACTAAACAATAAGATGCGTTAGAAATCTTCAGAAGCCATAGCAGGTACCTTATAATAATTTCCGTGGGAACTCATTAGATAATAGTTCCCATTTCATGGTCAAAAGACTTGAAGACATTCGCGGCAGGTTCAAAAGGATTTTTGCTCTTTTCATTGTATAATTTTCTTGAGATTAGTAAATAGATGGAATTCAATTAAACAAGCCTTTCGATGTCTACTCTCTCAGTACTCTAATTACTTGAAGTGAAAAAATACTGCTACTGAAAAAAAATATGATCAAATGAAAATTATTTTCGTAAATAAGTATGTGAACCAAAATCTTATTGTTGCAATTTTCCAAGGATTTATAAATACATCCCCAAAATAAGATTTATCTATAACCAGCTTCTGCCAGCGGCTTCGCCCGCGTGAAAATTCGAAAATTACCCCGAATGTACATATTCTCGGGATTAAAAGTATCCTATGTGCTATTCCTGACTATAATCTATTTCTGTGGCAAATTTCATCAAAATTGATCTAGCCGTTTGAGCGTGAAGACGTAACTAACACACTCACAAATTTTCACCTTTATTTATTTATTTATTTATTGATTTGCCTACAATTGTTACACATATACATACAAGATTACAAATGCAGAAGTAAGATATCAATTGTGTACAATATTAATCGGCAAACACAGCATTCATAAAAAAAAATATACAATCGGAAATCTTTATAATATAAAGTAGGACTAGCTTCTGCCAGCGGCTTCACTCGCGTAAAATTGGTTTCTTTTCACAAGAAAACATTATACAGGGATGAAAATAGCTATGTGCTATTTCAGACTATAATTTATCTCCGTGCCAAATTTCGCCTGGATCGGTTCATCCATTCTGGCGTGATTAAGTAACAAACATACCTACATCCAAACTTTCGCATAATACCAGCGGCTTCGCCCCCGTGAAAAGTTTTTTATTATCCCAAGGCCACATTATACTGGGGTAAAAGTAACCGATGTGCTATTCCAGACTAAAATCTATCTCCATGCCAAATTTCATTCAGATCCGTTCAGCCGTTCTGGGGTGATTGAGTAACAATACATCCATCCAAACTTTCGCCTTAACAATATTAGTAAGAAGATTAGTATGATTGTATTATTAAAAGTGACCGATTACGTAGGCCAGGAACGCCTCGTGCCAATTCCTGCGTTCGCAGCCTTCGATCTTTCTCACTAAACTTATAAATGATATGACAGAGCAGCACTTTATCCACTTCTGCCAATGCAACCCGAAACTTTGCATGCCACATTGTAACAAAACTAATATGGACTGGAATTGAATAAAACTAGAATACTAAATTACTTCTCTGAAGAAATTGCGTAAACGTGTTTCTGGCTTTTAAGATCAGTTTAACTTCAATTTCTTGTAAATGGAAATAGGTTTATCGGTTTCAAATGTACATAGATATAGTATATAAATATGTCGATATTAAGAATAGAGATATGTCAATAAAATACTAACATAATATTGGTTCTTATGACAGTAAGTTATTGAGAGCTTTTGTCATAACCGCGAGTTACATTCGAAGTTTACTTACAGTTAGGCTGGTAATTTGAATTTAAGGGCCCGTTTGCCCGGTACCTAAATAATAAATGGGTAATAATAACTCAGCTTGTAACTGCCCAAGGTAACTAGGCCAATTCCCTACGCTTGCTTATGCTAGCTGGGGAATAGAGAGGATAACAGGCCAGGTTTGCCACGATTTTTGCCGGCACCGAGATTCACTATGAAAAGTAATAATGGAAGAACATTGCGTATAGAGAATTGAAGGGCTACCACTAACTAATCCGCTAGTGCTAGTCGTCTACAGTGGAATCTAAGCGACAACCCTCAAATGGATACCTTCATTGGATTTCGGTTTACTATCCAACAAATAGCCCACAAGAACACTATTAAATAGAAGATTTAGTCAATCTGTCTGAACAATTCAAACATTTACGTATCTTAAGCAAATCTAAAAACACACCACCCGTAGCGTAGGTTCGATGTTTAGACAACTCACCAGATTCGCACATCATTCTGTTCCAATATTTGAACATAAATTGTTTATGTGTTCTAGAATTCTAATTCAGTTCGATTATTTGTAAAGTGGGCGATGATAGGCGTAAATTAAAGTGTTAATTTCACGAATAGTAAAAGATGTTTCTTAACCGAAGCAGCTTCTAGAATGTGCCAGACGAACATACGTAAGTACACCGGAGCATGTGTTATCTTTTAACTCCATCAAGTTGGTTCGTGTTAAAACCGTTTTACACCAATTAGAGTTCTCATAACCCTTATGAATAAAAACACACAAAAAGCAAAAGGCAAAGTGACGTGTCGGTGTTAATTTCCTTTAATCCAATCTTGAACAGCGCTAGACAAAAGGAGAACTGTCAATTACGGGAACGGGCATTTTATCCAGGGTATCATTGAGGCGAGGAGGAACGTAATCTGCAGCTATTCCCGTCGGTCGTTGATCTAATTGAGCATTTGAGCGGTGCGTGCGTGCTAATGGACTAATTACGTACATGGAGCCGAGAATTGGTGAGTCAACAGCAGGACGCGGCGGCCGTGGGAGGCAGACGGCGTGGCTCCGGCACACTGGGATATACTTCGTTATCGTAAAACGTGATTTAAACTTACTTTGATAGTAATCAATAGTAAGAATAGGCGTTGTGTAGGCTGCTGCAACTTGCAAAACCATGCGGTTCCTCCCTGACCGGTTCTGTAGTTTTCGAATCGTGTTGTAATGTTTCTTGATAGCGATTTTAATGGCATATTTGGCTGGGGCTAATAGTTTTACTCTGTTATCATTCTATTTAATGGTTTTCAAGCTAAACTTAGTTTTAACAAAAGGCTAAAGTAGATCCAGAAAAGAACTAAATCCTATTTCACCTTCGTTTGAAATAAATTAGAGCTAAATCAAAGACTTCTCTACTCATCATTTGGTATGAGTATCGTATGTTGTCCCATTTCATTGATCCTATATTTTGCATCAGATAGATTGATTAGTTCTTTTTTAAAACGTAGAAGATACTGTCCACCATCCACCTGCCTATCATTGAGCCCATTAGGTAGTAGAATAGTAAAAAAACACAATGTGGAAAAGTTGAAGAAACACGTTTTTTATTTTAATGATGTAAAAAGTTACCTTGCTACGTATTTTAGTTCGGATATAAAAATAGATTGTATCTAGGTATTAAGTACCTACTAAAACGTAAAAATAGATTTTAATCGATTGTTGGATCATTGACCGAGCTGGACTAATCGCACGCACGATAGAACTTGTACATCTAGAGCTCGTGAAAGAATTTTTGTACCTTGGCTCCATGATCAGTGAGAGGAAAATTCGGAGACGAACACAGACGCTCAAAGCTGCTATTAGCAAGATGTCGAAGATATGTCAATACTGAAATATCATCAATCTACACGGGGGAACGAAAAAAGATAGAAGCTTTTGAGAAGTGGTGTTGGAGGAGAATGTTGCACATATCATGGAAAGAAAAACGCACTAATAAGTTCATTTTCGAGCAGCAGAATATCGAAATCGGACTCCGCACGATCTGTTACTAACAGCTCCTGAGCTACATTGGTCACGTCGCCCGGAGACAACCAGACAACCTGAAAAAACTGGTTGTAGTAGGCAAAGTAGACGGCAACAAAGCGCGCAGACGTTTACTTACTCGTTGGCCAGATCAGATTCAGTCAGAATCATGAATGGAAGTCTATATAAAAGCATTGATATCTACCAAGATAGCAAGCTTTAAATGTCAATATGGGTCTTGGTTATTTACTGTGTATCAGTATGTATGTAGCGTGTAAGAAAAGGGTTTTTTGAAGAAAAGCACAGAAAGACGACTAGGTATTTATTTCAATAAGGCTTGTCAATTAATTCATATAGAGATGGCTCAGAGAGCTTACCATCTTTTCGCCACCACTAGTTCTCGGGGAGAAGAAGGGCAAGAACTCCACGGGAGCTGTTCTATAGTATTTATAGATACCTTTTACAATTAAATAAAGATCATTTATCATAATAAATATCTAATTTTATGATTACCATTATACGACTCACTGTGACCACTGTCCTGAGAAGAGCCGAAGTCAAAGTGGCATGGAAGATGTTCGTCAGTGAATCTGTCGCTCGCAACGTCTGGTGCAACCTTTATAGCAATTACTTATACATAGATAAAGGATTTTTCATCAGGTATATGCAAAAATTGCTAGTTCTTAAAAATAAAGAGGATATCAAAACTTTCTTGACCTATTTCGGAGCTTATAGAACCGTATCTGATTAGGGTTGAATTTGATAAATGATTTTTCTTGTACAATAGGTAAGTACGTGTCACAATATAGTGAATAGCACATCTAAAAGCTATATTGAATTTCAGATAGAAGTTCATCTGCTTCAAGGAAATTCAACTTGTCTGGTTCCTAGTTCTAAAAAGTTTAAAACGCACAAGTTAAAGAAAACGTTGATTGATATCGAGAACTCTTCAATACTTTTTAGAAAAAGGAGACAAGTCTTATCAAGAAGACCTCTGACTCTACAACTTGTTTATTCATCTACAATCAATTCAAAGTTCAAACAGGTTGACAAATCTTCAAAATACGAGCTCAACAAATCACGCTTTATAATTTTATGCTAACAAAGTAAGAATTCAGAACAAGTTTGAGCAAATAGTTATTAAAGCAAAACTAATGTTGGCAATGTTTCAAATCCAACGGCATACGTCGCGATGGATTTAATATCAATTATTATTCTATATCTTCTGAATAAAAACAGGTATAAAGTGATTCTAACTTTCGCTACCGTCAAAATACCTCATATAACGGCTCCAAGAGACACGCGCCAAAAAAAGAACACATAGCCGACAGAGCATTAGTTATTTGCGCGTAACGGCGCAAGCGCAACTCCGGTAGCCGCCACCACACCGCCGCCGCCGCGGTGCCCGGTAGCACTCAATAACTTGCCGAATTTCATGCTCACAATAATTATTGCGGTTAGGTCGTATTTATGAACACTCATACTAAATAATAATTGAGGTTTATTATCGCTAATAAAACCGCATTGTACCGGTATCTCTTTTTAATTCTCCATCCAATATAGGAGCACACTTCCAAGTGCTCGATTGTCTGGAATACGGCTCTTTTAGTGGAGCGTTTTATTGGAACGTAGATAAAACTTTATTCCTTTCTCGAGATATTTATTTAAGTCTTCGTTAAGAATTTATGTAAAATATTGCAGATAATTCAGGTTACGATGTTTTAAAACGAATCATGAATTATGTTACGAGTTTGCGAGAAGGCGCGGGCGACGGGAACACTTCCATAAAAATGTAACGGTATCCAACGTGAGTTCTGTTTGATATTCCGTTTATCTTCACTGTTTAAATAATTGACTTATTGAAGTGTGAATTTACATTTGGCTCCAATAGTAGTTTTAAAGCTGTTACCTGCTCGTTATTCGTCAGTGTTTGATTGCTTTAGACAAATATAACCGTGGTGAGACCACACAAATGTCTTCAGGAATGTATAACTATCTGTTTAAAAATGTAGAATCTTCTTTAAACAAAAAAGAAAAATTTCTTAATTCAAAATTATTTATAACATACCTAACCTCATTCAATTATATTTATGCTGCATTTTAGATTTTCTGATACAGAATGCCTCATGGCATGTTGTTCGCTTTTGCGCCACCTTGTCTATAATTAAATAAATATTTTAAATAGAATTATTGCCTTAGAGTAATGGTTATTTGTATTTAAATTCTATGCGTCGTATATCATGTCACAACTTCACATATCTGCGATTCGAATCGCACTGTCATATAAAATATACGCGCAATAAATGTACCCAGAAAAACTTGACCTATCACACGCTGTTACGTAACGCAAATCAAACATAACTGTGTTAATGTTACACCTGTTTCATAAAAATACAGTTGAGATGTACAGATGTGGGGGCACACCGCACGTGGGTCAACACTGCCCGGCTGCCACCTGAAACACTCGCTCATCATTGTTCACGACACACTCATCGCTCAGACTCGCTGTTCTTTCTTCGCAATATTTACTCAAGCACATCTCATTGTTATAACTTTCGTGGCAGCTGCGTCCTGCATAAGAGAAAGGTATAAAAACATCTACGCATCACCCATTATCTGAAATACGTGAAAAACACAACGGCCAAGGTATTAGAGGAAGCGCGTCGTAAATGATAAGCACTGTTGTGAGATCTTATCAGAGGATCCGAGTTTGGTGAGTGACTAATGCTTTTGTTTGGGGTCTAAAATGTTGCACTGATTTGACAGTTTCAAAAGAGGTTCTAAAGCAATGTAAGCAAAGGTATTACCGCCTTATCATTGTGGGTTTTTGGCCATTGTTTCATATCAGCTACGAACGGGTTTTTATTTGTATAACTGTACTTAGTTCCTTATCTGTCAAGTACTAAATATATAGGTACTACTAATGATATCCAAAAAGGCAAGGTGAGTAATTGAATGGCCTTTAAAGAACTGTAGCATTTTTGACTTCATCCAATCCAAGCATCCTTTTTGGCAATTTCTAATCGCGCCCGAATCGATTTCGGCGTAGCACTCGTAGCACCCGCGTAGGCCCAAAATTACAAAATAGATTAGTAGTTCGTAGCAGACTCGCTCGATTGATTTCTTGCATCGTATGTTACTTTGTATCAAATATTTGTGGCTGCTGAAAAAGTTTAGTGTCACGGCGTAGTAAGTGTTGATTCTGCGGTTACTTTTCTCGTAGCAAACAAACTAAGTGTGACTGAGGTGGACGCAATGTTCGGATACTATCTACTACCTATTGGTACTGGGCTATTCAGAGTGCGTACCAGGTTTACATCGTAGGTTTTGGACCTCGAGGAGAATAATGTAGGGAAATTTGGAAATTTTGTCAACGAAACAAATGTTGCTGAGGTTTTGTGCTAGTGGATGGGGTGATGAGAGGGCGGTGGTAGCAGATATTGTCGTGGTTCTTTGTGGTGGTGGTAGATGGTGGTGTAATGTGGTGAGGGTTGTTCCCGGAGTGGCAGGCATGTTGGTGAGGGGCGGGGCGGTGCGGCAGGGCCGGGGGGCGGGGCGGGCACGCCCGCGCGGGCCGACGACGCCGCCGCGTCTGCCGCGCCCGGCGCTCACTCGGGCCGCGAGCGCAGCGCCGCGAGCACGCCATGCGCACCACTGTCGTTCCGCACGCACGAGCGCGCGACCACTCCCGCGCGCCGCGACTCAGTGATGTTACCAGACTCCGCTGTAATGTGCCATCGGTTCAGTAGTGAACGAGTGCCACTCCATCTGTTCCCCAAGCGTTGACTGTGCCTTGTTCGAGGATATTGCGGATTTGCGTACCCGTCGACGTTGGATGCGTTAAAATTTCGGGTGAGTGAGAGAGGCGAGCGGTCGTGCGCCCGCGGCCGGTTTGACCGCATTATTTTCGAAATACGTACGCCGCAATCCGGTCGACCGCGCTAGAACGATCAAAACATTATAACAAAAACATATAAATTCGGTGACGTTAATATATTTTTCCAGATCAGCCAGTATTTTCGTGATCTCGAATACTTTCACGAAAACTTGTTTTTGTTGCTGAAAAATCTGTGTTTGTTTGTTTGTAATTTTGTAAGATTCAAAATGAACTTTTAGAAAAAAAATATAATGATAATTTTCTTTATGTTGTGTGATAAATATAAATAGCTTCAGTAGATTAGAGCAAAACAATCATGATTAAATAATGTCGTACAAGTAAACAGCGCGTACAGTTATTTGTAGCAGCGCCAAACGCATCCCGTTGATGTCTTTTACTGAACGCTTTTGGAAAGTGCTTGAGCGATATTATAACCATGTTTATATTGGGTGTTTGTGTAACATGACATGTGATTTTGGTTTCTCTTCATTTTAATATGGTGTGTATCGTCAAAACATGCATTTTTAGTACATAACAGATTCTCGAATCTTGTGTTTTTGTGATATTGTACTACGTGTAGCAACATTTTATGTGTGATAGTGTATTTGTGTTGTAGATAAGCATACAATGTAAATGCCAGTTGAATAGTAGAATTTCATTGATATTTAGTTTTTGTAGAGGTTGAAGCTCATCTACATTTCAATGTATCGCGTCACATGGTCACTTGTATTTTGATAAACCCCTCCACTTGCTTCGCCGTAGAGATGTGCTAATCTGTTTTTTAGTTTTAGACATATTTACGTTTAGGAAACTGGGTTAGCTTTATACGTTCTCTTGTAATCTTTATATAAGTAAAAAGCTACAAATTATCGCAAATGCAAAAACAATGTTATATCTCATTGCATCCGAAGGAATATCTGGTTTCTTTCAATGTTTGGAATATTCGCGAATAAATCTCCGGGATGAAAACATTCTTGTATACAAATGCAGGGAAATTCCGTAGAGTAAACAAATAATGACAAGATTATAAACAGCTGTGTTGTGGTTTGCCGTTGTGGTGCGAACATTGTTTTATTGAAATGTTGATACTTGTTTATCTGCTAATATCTTTTCTTATTTTTCTCGTAGAGCAGGTAGATTTAAAAACTGTATACCCGATTTTTTTAATAGAAAATGTTCATCTAAAATCCTAAATTAATGTCGAAATGTGTAAAATCGACTAAATAATGTGTAAAATTAAACGTCGCCAAATAACATTATTGTAAAAGACAAAAATTAAAGATGAGTCTATTTCAAATTTAAAGACCCTTAAATACATTGGGCACGAATTCTTAATATGCGTAAAAAAAACTTGATGAAAATGGCGGTGAAAATAGTTCGGTGATAAGGGAGGTATTTGACCTTTGAAGTGGTGCCGTCACCCCCGGGGGGCGTGTCCTAGTTCTCAAATAAAAATAGTCATCTTCGCCAACCACTATCAGTCATCGTTCTACCTCCGGTCGGAAACGTTCGCGTCTGCTGTCCACCTAATGGACTCGTCTCGTAGGCACATGTTTGCAAGATCTTTCTCATTAATTAATTATTGCCCAGTAATAAAATATCTGACAATTTGCCTCAATTAAAACACAGGTGTACAGTTAGTGACTTAACATAGCCGATGTTTATTCAAAGCTAATTTTCATACATCATATTAAAATAAAATCGCACGATATTGGAACACCGATAATTTACTCTTGTGGTAGGTACCAGGCATACATAAGCTTGTACAGTTTTACCTAAATTTGACAAGAGATTCGAAACTCGCTCCCCACTTGTGCATATTGACTGGTACTACATGTACCACTCAATTGAATCCAATATGCATGAGTATATTACAATGTATGTTAGTGCATTCATTAGAAATAGATCTAGAGATAATACGACTACCGGTTGGACACAGTATCACTCTTTGTTGGCAACCAATTACTAGTAAACTGCATCAGTGTTGTATGTTCTTTGGAAATTCTTACTCAATTAAATTCATTGTGTCAATTTTCAATCCTCAATAGACTTTAGGTCCCTGTGACCAAGTCTTCCTACTGCTTTACATATGCACTTCAATTCATCAAAGCCTCTAGTTCTCTGCATATCATTGAACACAAGGTCTGCCTGCCAATAACTTAGCTCCGATTTAATGATTTAAATTAATCTTGTAATGCTAGTGAGGTCGTTTATTGATTATTATTTAAGTTTATAAACCTCTCTGCACCGCGTCTACATAAGCGAGTGCAAGCTCTACCGCCGGAAAAGCTCATGAACTTTCCGTTTGATAATATTGGCTTACCGTATATTTAGAATAGTATTGTTTTTTTTATTAATTTTGTGTATCATAAGTAGGTAATTTGGATCAAACACAAAAAAATGATTTATACTTATGCTGCTGTTGTATCATGTAGTGTTGTGTTTGGGTTTTTGAACCATTTTTAACGTTTGTTTTTGCATCTTTGCAGGTGGGTCGAGGAGAATTATGCGTGGGGCGTGCGCATGCGCGGTGGTGTGCGCGCTGGTGGCGCTGTGCGCGTGCGCGGGGCTGGACGAGCGCACGCGCGTGGCCGCCGAGCGGCAGCTGCTGGGCCTGCTGGGCCTGCCGCGCCGGCCCGCGCGCCGCGCCGCTCCGCCACCCGTGCCGCGCGCCATGCGCCTGCTCTACGAGGCCGACGGCGCCATCCCTGCCGCTGCCGCCAACACGGCGCGCTCTTACCACCACACTCCCACCGAGCTCGACCTGCGATTCCCCGGCGAGCACCGATTTCGTCTGTACTTCAACCTGAGCGGCGTCCCCGGCGATGAGTTCGCTCGCGGAGCCGACATCACGTTCCAACGGGTGGACGGAGTGCAGGGTGCGCAGCGGCTGCTGCTGTACGACGTGGTGCGGCCAGGCCGGCGCGGCAAGACGCAGCCCATTCTGCGGCTGCTGGATTCAGTGCCGCTTAGGGCCGCTAAAGGTCCCATCACGGCGGACGCGCTCGGTGCGGCGCGCCGGTGGCTCTCGGAGCCAGAACATAATCATGGACTATTAGTGCGTGTGTTAGAAGAGGGTGAGCAAAATGTAGACGCTAAACAACCTCATGTGCGAGTGCGGAGACGAGCCGCGGAACAAGACGAGGAGTGGAGCGCGCGGCAGCCACTGCTGCTGCTGTACACGGAGGACGAGCGCGCGCGTTCAGCGCGGGAGAGCGGCACGGCCGAGTCGCGCCTGGTGCGCAGCAAGCGCGCCACGCAGCGCCGCGGGCACCGCGCGCACCACCGCCGTAAGGAGGCGCGCGAGATCTGCCAGCGCCGCCCGCTCTACGTGGACTTCGCGGAGGTGGGCTGGAGCGATTGGATCGTGGCGCCGCACGGCTACGAGGCTTACTATTGCCAGGGCGACTGCCCCTTCCCGCTGGCCGACCACCTCAACGGCACCAACCACGCCATAGTGCAGACTCTCGTGAACTCAGTGAACCCGGCCGCCGTGCCGAAAGCGTGCTGTGTGCCGACACAGCTCTCCTCTATTTCCATGTTATATATGGACGAATTCAATAATGTGGTGCTCAAAAACTATCAGGACATGATGGTGACGGGCTGCGGCTGCCGATGACGAAGGCGCCCCCCTCGCCCAGTGCGGACCTAGTGATAACTCGTGGACCCAGTGTACATATAGTGACGGCCTCGAACATTGTACATACTTATTTGTGTATATATTCGTGTAATTATTATTTTATTAAACTGCAGATGTAATAAATGATGTAATTTTAAATTGTATCTGTCTATTATTCATTATAACGTAACCCATAGTGAAAATGAGGATAAATTAAAAAAAAAATCAGTAGAATAAAATGTTGTACAGTCAGAATAAGTATATTAGGTTGTTACAAGCACATACAAGATCTGTTAGAATCACACATTAATGTATTGTATTTGCTAGAAATTATCGCAAAAAACGACAAAAAGAACACGTTTGTTGTTTGGGAGCCCCACTTAAATATTTATTTTATTCTGTTTTTAGTATGTGTTGTTATAGCGGCAACAGAAATACATCATCTGTAAAAATTTCATCTGTCTAGCTATCTTGGTTCATGAGATGCAGCCTGGTAACAGACCGACGGACCGAGAAGTCTTAGTAATACTAGGGTTCCGTTTTTACTCATTGGGTACGGAACCCTAAAAAGTAGCTCTAATAAAAATGTTTATTCAAAAATCTAAAAACACGACTGATTAAGAAGGGAACTATAAAGTCGTAAACAAGATGAAAATCATGCTTGCAGTCGGAGGATACATAATCGCGAGCTGACTGATCAAAAGCAGATGTATCCTCCGACTGCATGATTTTCTTCTTGATTACGACTTTTTAGTTCCCTTCTTACGAAGTCGGGCTCTTTGATTTTCTGAATTAACTTAATTTATTTATAACTTTTTTCAAATTACTTTTAAACATAGATAATTATTATATAGTTTTTGAAATCACCTCTTAAAATCCTTAATATTGGGCCTCTCTAGCAGAGCGGAGCGACAAATGCAATGCAAAATATTTTGTGAATAACAATGGTTTACAACGATGACAGGATCTGAAGACAGTCTATAACTTAGTATTAAAACAACTTTTTGGTATATTGTGAAATGTTTTTTTTCTTTTGTAAAATTAACAGTGAAAATAAAAGTAAATACTTGCTTGTCCAATATGCCAGAAGTCCAATGTGACCACTGTGAATATTCCGTAACCTGTAGCTCGTGGAATTGAATTGGGAATTCAATTGGGAATTGTTGAATTGGGGCTGTTTGTTGCTCTTAGGGAATCCTTTCACTACCTCATTCTTTGCAGTGGATCCAACGTCAGATGATCCCGAAACTTAGTTCACTTTACTAATGAAACGTTAGGATATGGAGCTGCGATGCTGTGGTGCCGGAACGATGACGCAACGGCGGCGAGGTAATGTAGTCAAAACAAGGCGCATACGACGCTAATAGGTCTCTGTGAAGTAGAGGTCGTTTGTAAGTAGATTGTCGAAGCTGTTCATCCGTAGTTGGTAGCACGTTGAATACGATACGACGATTGAGGCAATAATGTGATACTGGGAAACAGTATGTACGACCCGTTTCTCGCCGGCGATGAGTGCAAACAAATAAAACCCACGACGAAAATGATTTGTTTCTGTTCGACTCGACGATACTTTCTTGATAATCTTGACTTTTGTAATTCGGTGGTCCCCAATGTATTCATCCTCATGGTGTTACAAAAGCTTGATCAGTGTAGTTTTATTTCAAATGGAACTTATGAAGGTTTTTAACGACAAAAAGAAAATCTCATAACTCTACTCGTCAAGGTTGAAAATACAGCCATACTGACGCCTTTTTGGCATTTGGCACGTAAAAATGATTTCTTGGTGTTTAAAACGACTCCGTATCAAAATGTCCTATTCGCAAAACGACATATGAGCAGATCATCCTTAAACAACCCAAGCGGAGAAAACTGAATGAAAACTCAAGAAAATCTCCAAACATAAACCGATTCAATATCTTTTCAGGAAAAGTCTAATCAGAAACTATACAGAAAAACAACAATATCATTATAAAAAAGTGAATGATTAAAGTGACGAAGCATACGCTACGATTACTACAGACATACTGTCGGCAGCAAATGTGTCTACAAAGACCTTTAAGAAATCTGTGCACACGTCAGACTATACATATTTACTTTAGAGCTATTTTGCTTGTATGGTAACTAAGCTCACCGAGTTTGACCTACTTCCATGCATGTTGTTTAAGAACACAACAAGAAAAAAAAAATTGAAACATTTACGTCCAGAAATGACAGCTTAATTATTCATATCGATCATTTATAATGATCTAAAGCTAGACTTCCGCTCGGAAGTCGCGGGCTCTGACTGGACGCCATTGAACTACTGTTACTACATTAAGGCCTCACCTAGCTACATAATGACGACAAAAATCTATCGAACGCATTCTAAAAGGCAGTTTACACCCATACGGTACGTGAATTCGTTGCTAAAAACGAAATTTAAATCTCGTTATAGAAACGTGAATCGTACCATAAATAAAATGTTTCGAAGTCTTGGAGCTTGAATCACTGGATACATAATAATTTAATTGTCCAAGAGTGTAGAGTTTATTCTTGGATACTCCGTTTGCCGTATGCCGCGTGCATACGGGGCCGCATTCCTCCGAGGAAATTCATCTAGTTGAATTGTACCTATAAGGTTAGCTAGGTAAATGACGCGTGCGCTCGAGCCTTTCTTTTCTCATGGTATCCTCTTGCAATTTAAGTCCGTATCCAACTAAAAAATATAGTAATAACTTCATGCTCCACATTTATTCTCAAAATATCATGTAAAGCTTATAAAGTCGTCTGAAAAGAATGTCAGAGATAATATTTAAAGTGGATTCCATTTAGAGTGTGGCGGGCAGGTCTCCGAATTTGAAATATTTCGTCACAAGGCGGCTATATATCATGTTTTTGCCCGGGCGCAGGAATGCGCGCCGTATAATTTGGCCGGCCGGCCACCCGGCCACCCGGCCGCAACGCCGCGTCTGCCGCACCACCCGCCCTACGTCTATATTATCAGTAGATAAATTCAAGCTTTGTCTTTGCCTCGTATTTCGTCCTCTCGAGATTTTGCTTTTGTTTTTTTTCGTTCGCTTTGGACGGCAACAAAAAACTGAGTGGAGGCGAACGAAGTGGGTATAATTTATTTTATAGCCGGCTCGCTCGTAACTCGGCGGTGGACGGCTGGACGCCGATTTATCCCCATCTCGGCGTAATTAACGTAAATGGATTGGTCAGCGTCGGTGCCTGTGTGCGCGGCCTGCGAGCGACCACTCCCTGCTTATCATCAGCAGCCGGGCCAATCCGCGGAGCGCGGCTAGCGCCTTCAGATAATGCACGAGCTGATCCGGCTTAATCCAATTAGAGTTTTTTCAAACCGCAAGCCGAATAAGATACGAAAATCGTTTGTTGATTACGTAGGCTCGGTTCCCAAGCAGTGCGACGACTTATCCCTAAGGGAGTTATAATTGTTTTGCATTCTTGCACGGGTATAAGAACAAAAGGGCTCGCACGGCCCCCCGCGCTGCTGGCCTGCAGACCAGACTAAAGTCTGACGACTTGCATTCCCTTGAGACAAAAAGCTACAAATGAATTGGAGCGAGCTTTCGACTCGGCCTCATGTGAAAAGTGATTGCTTTTGTTTGTAACATCTACTTATCATCTATATGTTAGATAAGTAGAGGTTAAAAATAAATGTTATTGTGTTGTTAATGTTCAAAAACAACATTGTTGTTGGAGTTATTTTTATATTTTTTACTGATTACTGTTAATAAAATCATAAAAGATAATTTTATAATCTGTTTTTTAGTTTTAATTAGTATTGATAAATAGGGTTAGGTATGGTTGCCTAGTCGACCTCTGATTAACTTTCTTTCTACTTTACTTGTAGCTTTGATATTGTGACATTTTTCTCTGTCAGGTTTAATGTTTTATTTTATGAAATGGCTTTTTAATTCCATCATCATCATATCAGCCGAAAGACGTCCACTGCTGGACTTAGACCTTCCCCCAACCGTCGCCACATTGATCGGTCCCGTGCGTTTCGCATCTAGCGGATCTCCGAAACCTTCACCAGGTCATCGGTCCACCTGGTGGGAGGCCTTCCAGAGCAACGTCTGCCAGTTCGCAGTCGTCACTCCAGAAGCTTTTAATAACTAATCAATATTCGAGTACCTAATCAACTTCAGTACATAAGTTTCATAATTCTTGGCCTTCACATTTCAGCGAAGAAAACGCAGACCTATGTATACATATTTCTTTAGGTATTCCTGAAATTATGCACTGGTACTAAAATCGTCTATCCGTTTGTTTTTCAGATTACGGTCGAGGTCATGGCATCGACACAACCAGCCTCAACATTGATGATAGCTGTATGAAAAACTCATTTAAAATAATAGCTAACAGGTGTGCAATATTGCGGCGTATGGCGAAATGGTTAAGTTTACAATGTTTTTATGCAAAAGTAATATGAAGAAAAAACCAGTTTAATTTGTGCATGCTTGGAATATTTTAGAGGAGGCGTGCGGTCGATGGCCGTGCCGTCCGCGCGGCTTACAGCACCAAGCCGCCCCGCGGCTGCGCCCGCGCACCCCGCCGCAGCGCAGCTCAGGTTGTACCTTATCTTATCAAATGCACACTCAACATACGGATACCATCTGGCCACACGCGCCACAAAAATCACATTGCACGCTTTTATTACCAACCTTCATACACTTTTTGACGGTTTAGCTTATCTTAATCACAAGCTTTTTCATTTATATTTACTCAGAATTGGTTGTGCAAGGCATGACTGTAATATTTTTATGATTTTATTTTTACTCATATTTTCATACAGTTTCCATGTACGTGGCAGCCCTACCAACTGCTTGCATTACGTTCAAATTATAACAGCGCGTATTCCGTCTTCATTCTTCGGTTCATTTCGAATTTTCAGAAAAATAACGCGGCGTGAAATATTTAACACGTACCACTGACTTGTTTGCGTTTCGAATTTGAGCATTGGAGCGCATCTCGCTACCATCAATTTGTCTGTCCATCACACTTTCGACCTTTCCCCCCGATGCTGAAGGTTGAAAAAGGAACGTAATTATTTTGTCGATGTTAATAATAATATAGTCGCGTGCCGCGGAACTCGCATGCCTCGCGTTTTGTTTGTCTCGTACGCACCTCAATCACAATCGACTTTCACCATAAGGGCAGCGTCACATGGACCACGGCCGTATCACCGATCTCGAGCCGAGCATCACTAATTCGAGAACAAGATTTAATTTCTTATAAATTAAAGTTATTTAAATCAAGCAGGCAGTATGAACTCGCCTTTATCGTCAAGTGCAGTTTGTAAAGCGTGTCACTCAAGCATTACAGCTATCACGCTGAGCTGAGCTTTTGATGTACGCCCTTAGCTCGTTCGCTGTTGTACAGTTTAATCATCCCGTTACAACATTGTAGCAAGCTTTTCTGGAATGGTGCTTACATTATAAGCGCTATTAATCACTTTCATGGGGAATAACGTTTATAAATATGTTTACATTTGTTACAAACAATCACTCTAACTTTAATTATGCGATTAGAAACGTAAACGATCAAAAAGTAATATTTGTCGAGTGAGAGTGTAGTGCTGGAGAACAGTTACAATGTGAAGCGAAAATAAAGTTAATAAGCGTGAATAGTAATCCCACTAGTGGTGTAGTTGTCACGTGTCGGTATAACGGTGATGACATATTTAACCGGGCAGGCGGCCGAGCCCGAGCGATGCATGCGCGAGCGCATCTCTCCGACTCGTCGCGACTACACTAAACGAGTATTTTGTCACCACTATAAATGCAACGTAACATGAAATTCTATACAAGACTGCTGTTAACGTGCCGATTACAGTTAAAAGATTTGTATTAATTGCTGGTAAAGCCTTCTAGGAAAGTCATTTCTCTAAAATGAAAATCTTACCTTTAGTAAAGTTAATTTAATTACACCTATTCAGTAACAATACGTGTCGGTCGAGGGCTATAATCGTACTTACAATGTTTTCATAATACATTTACCAATGTAATTGGCACAGAATTTGAAACTGACAAATATCACACACCACACCACATCATCGCTTACCATCAGGTGAGATAGTGGTCAAGCGCGAGCCTATTGATATCTAATAAAAAAAAACTGTTAGAACTCTACATATAGCCTCAGATAGTAAAGCTAATTAATTAAACCTCATTTGTGAACTATTTTCTTCAGCCTTTTCCTAATTAGTGAGAAACTGGCGAGCATGAAAATTGGGATTTTTGATGTTTGACAATAGGGTAGGGAAGTAAAATGATAATTCTATTTAGTCCGTCAGTGAGATTATCAAATAATATTGGAACCGTATTTTTTAAATAAAAATTGACAAAGATAAAGTGCATCAATGTTCAGGAGACCCATCTCCTGCCCCCCAAAGCCCCAGCTTGTGACGTCACTTTGTCAGTATAAAGTGTGTACACACCGTGACGTCATACGATATTTCAACGCACTGTACCGTCGTTTTTTTTTTGTGTACGTAGCAAAAGAAAAATACGTGTCCAATATTTTTAGGTTATCTAACTGACGGATTAATTAGATATTTTGTCAACTACTCCATTGTAAATCTCTTGTTTTCCAGATGCTTCGTGTAATAAACGACAAAAGTATGCTCCACGTAAGTGTAAATATTGAAACTCGGCAAATAAACGTAACAGAAGAATTCTAGTTCACAACATGTTGAATAGAAATTAGCACCTTATCATACTTATTACCTATTTACTGGTCTTTTGTTCGCTTGTAACAACTTAACACGTCCGCTGCGTTACAGACTTATTAACCGATCGTGTTAAGTTTCTTGTAACTGCGAAAACCGTGTATCTTAGTTAGCAACAGCCATGCACTGGACGATTAGATAGAATATTAAACAAACGCTTATTTATTCTAGCAGCTAAACTTCAATGCAGAAAAGTCTACATTTCATCAAGACTTTCTAGTTAAAAAAGACGTATGTTTGTATTACAGCACTCAAAACCTTATACTTGTCAACTATATATGTATAACAGTATAACAGCTTCGATAAAAAAAAACAATTAGCCCGGTATGGGTTTTGATTCGCGGGCAGCGCGCGCGGCTCGCAGTGTACGCTAGACAGACATAAACAGCAATTTATTTCTGGCAACGAACCCGCGTCCTTGGCGCCGACCTTATTGCGCAACACCGGTTTCGAAATGCGCACACGCACGATCTATGTGTACCTATGTGCTTTACTCATTACGACCGTATATTGATTCTTTATCCTAGACAACACACGCTAAATTGGGGAAAAAATTAGAATGTTTTTTTTTTTATAAGTGACTTCCATACATACATGACAAAAAATCCTGAAAAGTTAAAAAAAAAGATCATTGAACAAGCCTTTTAAAACTTAGTGATACAAACCCACAGATTACCAACACCTGTATCAAATTCTTACCAAAGCGAAACTAATTTCTGTATACCGAGTCCGAGTCCAACGTTTTAAAACATACCTTCAGGCATCTACGAAGAATTTGCTATGTATGTGTGTGTGTGTGAGTAACTGTGTAGTGAAAAAACTATCAAAACAAGTTGCCAGGTGCGAGTAGGCACAAGTGGAAAACAAATTGTGTTGGCACTTAAGTATTGTTTTCAACTCAGATTTTTTCTAGTAAGAGTATGAACCTCCAATAACTTAGAGCTACGAATTGGAGGAGGAGATATTTTGTCAAGTTATTTGAAGTACCGTTTTACTTTCGCCTATCTTGACCTAAGTTTGTGGTTATTATTGAACAGCATTATCCAAAGATACAAGCTAAATAATCGACGTCTTTCGCTAGATGAAAGTCAAGTCAGTTTCCTATCAACCCGGCCCCATTTAGCAGCAAACAAAAACACATTTCCATCTTGTGGTAATGTTATCTAAGAAAAATGCCACATCCACGCATCTAAAACCAGGTGTTTATGGATGCGCGTGGCGGTGGTCGAGTGAAAGTGGCAGCAAGCCTCTTGTCTCCGTCGCGCGAAGGCCGCCCAGAACGGGACCGCTCCGACCGCGACGTTCATAATATCCACACAAAAACTGTTGCACTAACGCCGAACTAATCCATCATAACTTATAGCTAAATTATTTCCGATGTCCAAATAAAAAACACCTATGACGTGTAAGGAAAATTACTTAAAGGCCGTTAGATGGTAACTCGCTGTTAAATCAGGGTCTTGCCTTGAGTTTTAGATCTTATTGAGAGGAGTTTATAGTTGGCATTTAGAACAATATCATCAAAGATAAGACTCTACTCTTCTAGTAGCGAGAGTATAGATAAGTAGATAGATATAATTGTACAAAACTTAAGAAAATAAAGGTGAATCTAACTAAGCTCTGTTTAGGCGATAAGTGTTGTTATAATTTACTCCTTAATTCAGCCTACAATAAAGCAGGATCCAAAAATCTTACTATAAGCTTAACCTGCCCCAAAACGCATTAA
This sequence comes from Orthosia gracilis, assembly GCA_947562075.1. Lineage (NCBI taxonomy): Eukaryota > Metazoa > Arthropoda > Insecta > Lepidoptera > Noctuidae > Orthosia > Orthosia gracilis. Next base: position 37,254,157 of record OX387266.1, read on the forward strand.
ATGACGTGAGAAGAGTCCTATACTTTTTGAGGTTAGAATGAGGTTTGAAGAGTACTATTCTTATGCTTACCTCTGGTCTCAATACTTACAGTCAATACCCAGATATTATGATAACTACCTACTAACCTACACGTATAGTATAGAACTCTGGGTGTATTTAAGAAAAGTCTCTGCGTATAATAAAAACATCTATTCAATGACCTGCAAATTCCAGCCATCGTATTCGAAACTACCTACCTACTTAGATAAATTCTTTCGGTATTTTTTCCTCAGTCTATTGCACTTTACTCTGGTCTCTGAACCTGTTAGGTACATTCAATGTGTCGTTATTGTTCTATTGAAGTTTATTCGTACTATTGTTTAAAAAAAAACTCATGGTGAAGCGGTGATCGATGCTCTAAATTCTTATCACAAATGCATTAATGTCATCTGTTCTACTATCGTTCTTCAGTCGTCACTTCGTGAAGTGTGAAACAGCGTTGATAAGTAATATTTAACTCTCACATTAGCAACACGTTTGTATAGTACATATGTAACACATGGTCAGTAGTAATCAACCTATAAAACCGCCATACATTGGCATAACCTTGCACAGCGGCCGACATTCTGCCAGTGTGTTAGGCCGCCCAAACGTTAACTATTTTTTTTCACTACTACCGTTATCAAAGTAGTCATAAATTGGTTTGTCGGCGCTATTTACTGCTACATTTGCATTGATTAACTCAAAATACATATTTGTCTACAAAACTTGTCATGTGCAAAACAACATGTTGTAGAATTTATGCATAAAATTAATTTCTAGTGTGAATGCAATAACAGGCAGTAATTTATGTTTCGTATTATATGTAACTCATTAGTTTCTAGTTATAGAATCCGGATGTAAATAAATTTTGTGGCAAAAGCTTGGTTGTGCGTGATGTGTGCTCGGGGCGGAGCGGCGCGCGCTCTACAATTACCGGCGCGGCGCGCGGCGTGGCCCGCGGGGCATTCCTCACAGCGCCCAGCCTAATTAGTTCAACGCGATGAGCCTTTGTCTAACAGTTCAGTTCACCTTGTCGAGTTTTTACGACTGGCATGCATTCGCATATTTGACCTCTGAGCTAAGGACACGGCCCTTTTTGCTTTTACTACGAAAAATATAGCCGTGTTATACGCTATGATCTAAGGCAGAGGTAAGCTGTGGTAAATTGTTGACTTAAAGCCTTAAAACATTTCCTTATCCACCGCTAAAGTATGCATAGCATAAAGGTGAATAGGCGGGCCTGAGGACGATGACATCGAATAATGAATACGGTTGAAAAAACTTTATGTATTTTATCGATGAGCGAAAAAATCAATCACATTTTTATCTTTGAAGTCGAGATATGTTCGAGTATATTAGGGCGCGACTAATGTGTTGGAACGGAGAGCGGTGAACAAGAACTAGTCGCTGAGCAAACAGTGGTGCGTGTCGTGTGGTGAACACCGTTTGGTGTGTTTACCGACGAGAGCGCGGTGCGGCGGCGGCGGTTGCCGAGTCCGACATCTGAACACTGTTACGTAAACATGTCGGACACTTAGTGCACAAACACCGGCTGCACTGATCATTAAAAATAATATTTATTCAACTACTGCTGGCTACCTCGCCACCTCACACTCGAACGGAGTAGAAAAGCTCGCACTCTCGCAGCCTCGCACCAGGTGTGCTTGTTATTACACCAGCAATTGTAACTATTCTCGTTATGCAGATACATAAAGACATTACGGAAAATTATAAACAGCGATGCTGCGCAAAAAGCAGGTAAACAATATATTATTGGGTATAGTATAGATACTAAGTATTGTGTACTAGAATAATGTCTTGGGTACTGTAGAGTCGTAGATAAATAGCAATGCACAACGCACTGCAAAAGCTAACATCTAGAAGGGACACTCCATTGCTTCCTTAAACAGTACTTATGCAAAGCTTTCGTGATTAAAAACAATAATAACTCATATGCACAAAAGAACTGTACCAGAAGCTTTTTCAGGAGCTTTACCATCCGAAGCCTGAAATATGTCACGTGCGGTCACAGTTTTCCAACTAAAGTGCTAAATAGAACCTACCTAAAATAGTGTCGAATGATGCAAACACAAACTGTATACTTAACACACCATAAATACCAAAAACTTACAAACAAGGAAAGCAAGCGTGATAAGTGATAACTCCATACAAGGTATATCGTACGAGTCAACGTCCGACTAGAGGTCTAATGGATGTAGGCAGAATATTGTTGGAGGTGAGTAAAGTTTATTCTATGTCGGAGGTACGGTCTGGTTTATAAATAGCTGGCGGCTCGGGCAGGTGCAGGCCGCTCAGACGGGCGGTCGCCGCGCGCTCCGCTTCCGCGAATCTCCTCACAGAATATCTCAGCACGATATACAAGGTGCACTTGCCGCCACGGCCTCACCGCCTCACCTACATCGCCTCGCCTCACGGTACCCTCGGGACTTTCAACATGTCTACCCGTTAACGTCCATTGCTGCAGGCCTACTAAGACGGCATCGAACGGTTGTAGGGCGGTGTTGATGTAAGCCCTAGAGCTTAGATTGCTGATCGTAACAAAGCTTATACACTAATAATCATCATAGTCATCTTTCACTATACCTGGTTCTTTTCAGACCAATGAGTCAGTTGTACCCTCAAAACATAACATAGTATCTACGCTCTAAAGGTGTGGCGTGCCAAAGTAACCAAGGTGCCTAGAAATGTTAGCCAGGTGTGCTCATACATTTAAACCACTTAAACTATAATAGCCTCGTATCTAATCCTTATTTTAATAAACAAGATACCTATAAATGTCGATAATAAATGTTCGTATCGATATCATATTTCGAAATATTAATGATAAAATATTGATTCTCGTTTCAATACAAGCTTGTATCGTAGAAAAAAGGACGAAATCTTACACCGGTGTTTTAGTTAATTATTAACAATTTGATTCTTTCTATTGGCCGCGTGTTCCGAAGCTTACGTCATGAGAACTTTATTATACAGATGATTTGGCAGCGGAACGGATTAATTAAATGGACGATCACAAAACAAAACCATTTAAAAGTTATTTCGCCTACCGTCATTATTGTGTGGTTTATTTTTTCCTGTTGTATTATATGGAAAACGTACATATGTTTAGGCAAGCTTCAAATATTGGTCTGTATTATAGAATGGTGTATTGGTTTCTTTCAGGTTTAAAATTACGACGTAGCATTTCGTGGTTAAAAGTAAAAGCTTTCCCGCAAGCTTAGTTCCAACACCAACGCATTTCTAACTCACAATAACTTCGCATCAGAAAATACATGTTATTGAACTTTACATTATTCAAACGAACGAGAACATCTGCAGAGAAAAACCTAAGCTGATATTTATACACCTAAATATAAGTACGAAGATGCTACAAGTAATAAAAGTCGAATCGCTTGCGATGCTGGGCACTAAACAATGCGCGCGCGCACCAGTCGCAGGAGATTGCTGGAAACAGAAAAACATCAATGATACGTATAAATGGAATCCCGATGCAGTCCGCCTGCACCCGATGCACGCACTTTATAAATAATTATTGCTGTCGAGTCCCATCCGCGTTCCTTGCTCAGTAAAAAAGGATATCGGTAACGATTGAAAAAGTATCAGAATTATATTAATTTTATTTAACTTCTTGCCCGGATGATACGTGCTGGACTGAAAGGAAATACAGAAAGGATTAATTAAATCGTGCAACGTACAACCCGCAGATTATATCTCAGGCAGTAATTACATAAAACGATTTTCCGGTCAATGAAAATTCCTTCGTAGACACCTGTCATAAACGGCTTTATTGTGTAATTATAAGCCTGTTTCAGATGAGTTTAAGTCTGCCGAGAGGTCTCATTGGGATATTTTTGTAAACCTTATCTAAACTGCCATTATTTATTTTCAAAGCTCGACATTAAAAGCGTTTATCGGTTCAATATGTATACTAAATATCTGCCCAAAGATATTAATATGTCACGATTTCTACCTGATAAGTGGAAGTGCAGTTTGTGAAAAAAGGCTTCAGGATAAAAAGGTCGAGAGGTAAATAAAGTTTGGATGGGAATAATGATAGGCGGTCGGTAGACGCTAGGGCGCCGCGAGTGACGCCGCGCCGCCTGCGCCCGCGCGGACACACGGCGCGCCGCGCCACCCAGCCACGCACGACGACACTAAATGCGCTCAGAGCTTATCACTGCTCCACTTTATTGAACCCTACTGTACGATATATCTTATAAAGAAAGTGACACAACAGTTGCGCGACTAGTGCAACTTTACCATCTTATTCAGTTAATTAACAAGTCAGGTGTCACCAAGGCGTTAAATTACAAGTGTATAATTAAGAAATCATTACGCAAAGATAAAAAGTGCAATGATAAGTCGGTGTCTCGTTACGGTCCTAATGAGTTGCATAACGTTGTGGCGTGTTGTACGGTGTGCGCGACCGTGTGCGCGGGTGCCGATCGTACCGTCCACCTGCGACCGAGCCCGCACCACCGCCACTTGCGTCATTTACAACTTTAAAATAATAAAACTGGTTTTGATTGTGATCTATACGATGGTGTATCACGATTAATGTCCCAAGCAGCGCACCTGGCAGCGACCCCGTGCTGTCACGACACTTGATACCATGTAACCCGAAGCGCCTGATGTTTGTACAACATTAAATCCATATTCATATCACAATGGCATTAACCAACTAGTTTACTGCCCGAATCTGACATAATCGTTCTTAATTATGTATCCAACTTGATCGCTATCGGCCATGTTGAACATGTTAATGACAATTAATATAGAGATGACGACAGATTTTTCTGAGTTGCAACCCGTTTTATATAGGTTACGTTTTGATGGACCATTATCTGCATATTTTTGGTATCAGGTCTCTCATTTTAACGCAGAAACCGCTGAAAAAAAAAGTTACGTTAAATAATACATCGAACGCGCATGAAAGATATTTCGCAACAATGAACCTTCATTTTCTTTTAGACATTTATAAAAACGAAGGCTTTTACACATGATTAATTCTCAGTTGTTTTTCTATACACGTACGTTCATACATATGAGACGAGTGTTATTTTTTAAAACAAAGACGACAACGACGGAGCAACGACCTGCCCTTATTTGGAGAATACAACATATCGACTGCGGCTGGTCTTTATGAAGTGCCTGAACTGATCCCAGATAGCTAATCTGATCGTGATCAATTGAAAAACAGTAAGATCAAAATATTTTCTGTTGTTTTTATATTAATCGCTTTAAGCCAGATTACGCTGGATGTTGTTTGGAAGATCATTAAAACATTTTATTTTATTAAAAACAAGCCAAAATATTAGTAATCGCTATTTTTGGAAAATGAATAAAGTGAAATAAGTTTGGTCTATTATCGTAGTTGACGTGAGCCCCGCCATCGCCAGGTGCCCAGGTGTAGCAGCAACCTGTTCGAGCTCGGTATCATGTTACACTAGGTTTCACATTAAGAAATTTATACGACGGCTCATATGACTACTGACTGTTAATTATTGTTTTATTGACGAGATACATTATTATAATTATTAATCGGTTCCGAGAATGTACTGCAAAACAAGGTGATTCATCCGCGTTTAATTCGCGTGGCCCGCAGATGTGTGCCCGCGCCACGGGGAGTGTTGATTAAATTAAGTGACATTTCATTTTAATTCACCGACATAAATCTCGGACATTACGAGTGCCATTATCGTAGCTCGCAGGTGCCGCGCCCGCGCCCACTAATAAGCCAAAGGTTGAGCACGATAAACGGACTGACACAATGTCTGAGGAGCAGTCGCCTTGTCGCCGATTATGATAAAGTTATTGTTATTGTGCACACGCTCGCCTCGCCACACGCTTGGCGCTACACATAAACAAAGTTAAGTAACCTTATATCAATCGCTTATTGTTGTTTTCATCGGTTTTATATAAACAAACACTGAGAGTAATTGTGTGCTCTTGTACGTCAATGTAGCGTATCGACCCTAAACTTATTCTTAGAAAGACGTGATGGAATAAACATACATTTATGTACAAAGATTGGATTAAAAGCCCTTTTATACCATCTATTATGTATCGTACAGGCGCTACAGAGTGCAACAGGTGTAAACGCGCTCCCATGCAGCTCTGTTTCACAGTAAGGATATATTTAACCTGTGATTAATCGACAACAATTTAGAACTACATAGCTGCAATCATAACTTAATGAATAAGTGATTTATTAAATTAACTGGTGTATTTACTCAATGCGTCGTAAAACCGAGCGTTAATTCAAACAACTTAATTACATGCCATTTGCCTAGAAATAGAGTAACCGTCAGTTGTATGAATAACGATATATAACTTTGTAAATCGATGCAGCGCGCTCATAAAACGTGCAGCGTGGTGTGTGGAGTCCCTTACGCGGCTTGGATGGTGCGCACCCAGGCCCTGTCACTTTTATGCGTCCACTTCATATATTTCCATGTATATTGTTTGTCAATATGTTGCATTTGCATAAGCGAGCCGGAGGAAATATTACGAGGTAGATACCAAGTACGAATGTGGCCGGTCCGCGGTGCGTTTCCATTTTGCAATACAATCAGCGCTATGATACGTACCGCGGCCGCGGCGGTACCACGCGACCACACCTTATTATCCTACGTATTTACGAGCGCGGTAAACCAACACATTTATATGTTTGTACTTAACGCATTGAAGATTAGACACGGCCGTTAATCGTTCAGCTATAACAACCATTAAATGATGCATTAGCTGATTTATGATGTATTTACTAATAGCCTTAAGTTACGGTGTTGTGTTGTCGAGCGCCATCGAGACCCCGCGGTACTTAGCGCTAGCACTCGTGTTTCTAACTAAGAGCATGCTTAGCGTATGGACTGTGGAAGGGTTAAAAGGAGATTTGACTTAGGATTATACAACTTAATGCGTTTGTTGACTACTGTGTTTAAGGAAGATTACGAAGGGAAATGTTTATGAATACACGAACTGGACAGCTTAAATTATGTTGGATTGCTATAGACCTTACCTTCAAGCTAGTAGGAAATCTGCTCAATTTTCAATCAAATTACTTAGATTATCTGTTTTACTATTTATTCATGATAGTCTTCCGATTGATTTATATTTTATAGAATTCTAACAGCATCTCTATGTCAAAAGAGCCAGTGCTATCTGTTCTTTTTTCTCTATATCAGGTAAAATCAATTCATTTTCTTACAAGAAGATGGATGCAATATGTAGAAGAAGAGTGACCTGACCGCTTTCTTAATAAAAAATATTTAATGTTTTAAAGTGTTGAGCAGTTCTGACGATCTTAACCTTCGAGCTTCCAAAAACTTACTTCTCCATGTTCCTTCTCACCGCACTGGGTTTCTATCTAATTCTTACACTGTCTCTACTATAAAACTCCGGAACGTGCTTCCTCTTGACATAAAAAAGCTGAGAATAAATTTTCATTTAAGCGTAGAATCCGAAACTATTACTTTTCCTCTCTTACATAGCTCGGTCTTCGTCATAGTTATTATATTTAAATTTCTGTTTCATTTAAAATAATAATATAGTATTTATTATAATATTTATTAGTCTATTGATTTAGAAAATATTTATGTATTTTATTATTTAGATAGTTTATTAATATCCGATTTTAATAATTGATAAAAAAAAATTGTACTCTTACCATTGTTGTATCCTTTTTAACCCAAAGGTTGACTGGTAGAAAATGCCTTGCTGCATTAAGTCCGCCTTTGTATCACCATTGAACATGAAGTTTAAATAGATAAATAAATAAAAAGCTGGTGCATTAGGCTTTAAGAATAGAGCCAGGTCAATCTTCTTTGCATGTCGAAACTGTACTTCAAAATATATCTCCATTGATTTATTGTTTATCTCTATTCTGTGTACAAAGTTCTGTGTAATATCATTTACTGACGAGCAAAACTTTCCTCTTCTTGTAATAATGATTAATTCACACGTTTTCCGAGTGAGGCTTAGCTTTGCTATTTCAAGTTAGTCATTAACAGTATTTTTTAAAATTGCGTGTGTCAAATTTAAAACCGCGTTACTATTGACATACATTTGAATCAAATCCTATGGATCTAGAAAACTGGAGGTTTAACGAATTAAAACGTTCTAAAGGATGCATATTTGCAAGAACCCCAACAGTCGTTAAAATTATATAATGTTAACTCAAACTTAGCGCACTTTAGCTTTAGGACAAAATCATCGTAGCCGTGTCATAGATGGATCGTAGACGTGGCGTAGCAATTTCGTAGCCGCATCGTGACCGTCTCGTAGTCATAGTAGCGGTGTAGTAACAGCATTGTATCTAGGGCTTGCAATCCGGATATCCGGATATCCATACTATCCGGATATCCGCTGATTTTCAAATCCGGATTTGACTTGCATAATTATCCGGATTTTACGGATAGTTGTATTTCTCTTTTAAATATTAAATAAAAAGTTTTAAAACACATGAGTGTTATTGCGTTATATTATTTTAATATAGTTAATCACTTGCAATTATTTACTTACTTCACAAATCACAATAATTCAATCTAGTGACAGAGATCATAACAACATTGTACACTTGTTAACTTTATGTTAAACTCCCTACTGCATGCATTTGCAATATTGTATCGTATTGTTTCGCAAGTACGGTCGCTTCTCACTTAAACCAGTCTTTTTTTCTAAACTTTTCACCCACGCTGAGCCCCTCATTGTTATTATCAACCGGTGGCGTCCCGGCCCTTTGCGCACTCATAAACAAGTTGTATTCCATGTAGAGAGGTGTTGTGTTGTGTTTGTGTAAAAAGCCAATGCAGTCAGATGTAATCATGTAAGTAACTTTGATTCTTCATTTCGCTATCGCTGTTAATAGTAATGTACGTACTCGTATAGTGTAATCTATAATTCTTAAAATTAAATAGGTCTTTTCTTTGTTTACAGATTATTCTGATCAAAAATATTAAGTTAAGCTAAAAATGGCATCCAAAACTCAATTTTTTGAATACAAAAAATGTTCGCAAATGAAGAACTCAGTCTGGCAGCATTTTAAACGCAGTGTTGATGGTGCTAAGGCACAATGCAATGTTTGCAAACAAGTTTTTAAAATCGCAGGATCGACATCATCTTTACATAATCACCTTCGATTAAAACATTCAATTAATGTTAAAAATCAAAGCACTTCAATACCAGAAGGCACATCGACTGGCCTGCCAAGAAGTTCGATTACTATGACAACACAAGCATCCACATCCACGTCTCATTCTGAAGAAAATGTGACACCAAATAAAAAAGCTAAAATAGTTGATTATTTTAAATTTGATGAGCACGAGAGTATGGAAGTGATGATTTCTAAATTGGCAGCTCTAGACGGATTTGCATTCAGTGCTTTCTGTACATCTCAGACATTGCGTAAACTTTTTTAAAAAGTGGGTTAAAATTACCACAATCACCCCACACAATTAAAAAGATTGTTTTAAATCATTGTGAAGAATTGAAGGTAGACCTAAAGATAGAATTGGACCGATTGAAATCGAGAGAATGCAATTTTGCAGTAAGTCTAGATGAATGGACATCAGTTCAAAATAAAAGATTTATGAACATAAACATACATTCGACACAGTTTAAAAACAAATCATTTAGAAATTTAGGACTCTCGTTGATGACAGGCAAAGGTACGGCGGATAATTGCCTTAACCTTCTCAAATCAAAGTTGACACAGTATGGTCTGTCACTGAACGATGATGTTATTTGCCTGGTAACAGATGGCGCTTCGGTGATGTGTGCTCTAGGAAAAAAAACACCAGTATACCACCAATTGTGTTATGCACACGGGATTCAGCTTGGAGTTCTAGACGTTCTGTATAATAAAAAAGAGCCAGCTGTTGTCATACAAGACGATACTGATAATGATAACAGTACAGAAGATGTAGATGTACAAGAAATTGAAGACTCCGATGGTGAAGAAGGTTTTATTGTAGCTACAAGTAATATACATGCAACCGGTTGTAGAACTGAAGTTTGTTTAAGAAACCAAGATTATAACGAAATAATAAAAAGAGTTAGAAAAGTAGTCAAGATGTTTAAAAAATCACCGACCAAGTCTGAGGTGCTTTATAAGTATACCGCAGAAGGAGAACAAAAGAATGTTCGTCTTATCTTAGACTGCAAAACAAGATGGAGCAGTCTTGCTAACATGATTGATCGGTTCTTATTATTAAAAGATTCTGTATTCAAAGCATTAATTGATTTTAAATCTGATATATCTTTTACTGATACGGAATTAAAACATCTTAAAGAAATTTCGGAATCCCTTAATATAATCAAAGCTACGGTAGAAGCGATCTGTGAAGAAAATGCAAACTTACTGACTGCTGAGACAGCGTTAAAATTTATGATTCATAAATTATCGCAAAAAGATAGCATTATTAGTAATGAACTTCTAGTATCACTCCAAAGAAGGATATCACAACGAAGAGTTCCAGAAATAATCGGTACAATGACATATTTACACAACCCTCACAATTTTTATGAACAGCGAAGTACACACGACTATCCTTTTGAAAATCCTTCGAACGAATCTGTAAGACTGACGATTGTTAAAATTATTTCTACATTTTTTGACACACAACAATCAGATCAAACAGTCATAACTTCAACAGACAATACACATGATACAGAAGGTTGCTCTTCTTCAACTGTAAACGTATCAATTAAAACCCAATTACGAGAAGAAATCATCCGGTTTATGAGTCAGCCATCTTCTGCGCAGCAACCGACTTCTTCAACAAATGATTTAGACACCACAATTCGAGTAGAGATGGCACTATTTGATGGAAATGGGCAGAGGAGCAGGAATTTAGCAAGGGTTTACAATCTTCTTTTATCAATACCACCGACCAGCGTTGAAGCAGAAAGAGTGTTTTCTGCTACAGGATATTTATGTAACCATTTAAGAACTTCCATGAAAGAAGATTCATTAGATAGTTTAAGCTTTTTAAGATCATATTACCAAAATTTTGATAAAAAATAGTTTAAGCATTGCGAAATATTATATTATGAAGAGATTATTTTGATATATTTTGATCATTTTTTTTTTATGTTATTTGATTTATACATTTGTTGTTTCATAATTAAGCTGATTTGCCAATGAAAGAGATATTTTTATTTAATTATTATGTTTTAAATAGGTTGATTTTATTGGGGGGATGTTGTGATTTGTGATAAATGTAAGATCTCATTTTTAAAGCGTTTTAGATTATGTGACCAAAATTTGGATAAAAAATAGTTTAAGAATTACGTAATATTATTTATAAAGGGTTAATTGATTATTTGACAATTTCGAGATATTTTGTACATTTTTGTTTTATTATATTTGATTTATACTATTGTTGTTTATAATTGAGCTGATTTGCCACGAAAAGTGATATTTTTATTTAATTATTATGTTTTAAATAGGTTGATTTTATTGGGATGTTGTGATTTATGATAAATGTAAGATCTCACTTTTAATTAGAATTGTTTTAATTTGAAAAGAATAGATACAAATTATTTTTGTGGTATGATCAGTGTTTTATTGTATAATTTTAGAAAGTGTACTAGTTTTTTTATGTGATTATTACTTGAAATATTGGTATAGTTTCTTATTTCTTTGTCATTTTGCTTGAGAGACTGATTAAAACGTGTAACAATAGCTTACTAGTTTTATTTATAACAAAAACTAAAAAATATCCGTATTATCCGGATAATCCGGATGGTAAAATATTAATATCCGTACTATCCGGATAGTAAAAATGAACGGATATTGCAAGCCCTAATTGTATCGGTTCGTAGTGGCCTCGTATATGTGACGTAGGCGTGGCCTAGCGGCGACGTAGCATTCTCGTAGACGGATCTTAGGCGAGGCGTAGCAGCGTCCGTCTCGTAGTGGAGATGTGGCCCTCTCGTTGCAGCATTGTAGTGGCCTCGTAGATGTTTCGTAGGCGTGGCGTAGCAGCGACGTAGCATTCTCGCAGACGGATCGTAGGCGAGGCGAAGCAGCGTCCGTCTCATAGTGGAGATGTGGCCGTTTCATAGCAGCATTGTAGTGGTTCGTAGTGGCCTCGTTGATGTAACGCAGCCGTGGCGTACCAGCATCGTAACGGTGTCGTAGGCCTAGCAGAGTATTTAGCATCTCATAGCTGTGAGCGCCGATTAGTTTGCGATTTTAAGAGCAACTTTGGGCCGTGTAGTCTATTCATTATTTCGTTGATCTTCTACTAAGCAAATTGAATGTGTAACTTTCATTATATAGTCTCCTTCAAATCTTCTTCTGTGTGCATTTATTTTTGCGCTAAGCGAAATACTACGAGTGGTGTAACTTGAATTTTATTTTCCGCTGAATATAGGCCTCTCCTCTCCTATAATCTCCCTGCTAACTTCTTTCGTTCAAATGCGAGGAATTTTTATAAAGATTGCATAATCGCACAAAATATATGCGTAGGTACGAACCACGGATTTTTAAAATACGATTGAAAGACTTAAGTTTGAACGCTGATGGAGATAAGAGACGGTGTGGTTTTTGTAATTTTCATAGTTTATCAGCTTGGAATGTGGGAGTCCCTATTTGATGAAAAGCATCACGTAGGCGTATGCGGTATCGTCAACATCGAAGGACTTGTATTATTCAAATGAGAGTAATGTGGATTGATTTCTACCAAGTTGGTTTACCACTTAGAAAGAATCTTGAGTGACAAACCAAGTTATACTCTCCTACGTGACGCTTATCAACCAACAGAGATTTGCTATGAAGACATCAGAGACTCTAAATAAAGTGATACGTGACACATGACAGTCGTTATCGCTGATGAATTATCAATTTGTACAGAGCCTCATGTAGGAGAGTGTGCACTGTGCATGTAGATACTAGACAGTGGTGTCGCGCTAGGTCACGCCGCGCGGTGCAGTAGCCGACCTTGCGGCGGCCGGCTCGGGTTGCGCCCACATTGCTGCCGCTCGGCGCGCGTGCGGTGCAGCCCCGCGACGGAATGTCCATCCGATAGCTCCGACCAACACTTGATACACTCTCCACGGCATTTCTCACATGCCATACACCCAGCCAATGTAACTGTACGAGAATTGCGTGTCACTGCGAAGACTCGGCGAGATCCTACTCGACTTTCCAAGAAAGTCTCGGTGTCTCTTGCAGATGGACGAGAAGCTGTACCCCGGTTACACGAACACTTGTAGATACATTAGGGATTTTCTCAACTGTTCGCAAGGCAGCTGCATACATTTCAATTATAAAGTTAAATGAGATCTAATCTTAACTTAGATCTCATTATATTCTCGGTACACCTCAGACGTTTAAGTTTGAACATTACTTGCAATAGTAATAAGCTTACTGCATTATGAATTGCTTTGTTCAATTGACGTTACTTCACACATAAGGAACGCTTGACGTAATTAGATAATTCAAACTATAATTAACTACTTAATCTGCGAACTCGTACATGTCTTGATCTAACCGCCTTGTAAGCAAGATAATCGTGTTGTGACGTGACGTTATTTATCATTAGCTGCGGAAGCAATGGAAATATTGACAGTAAACATGATTATAGTGAAATATCGCAAGCGAGAACCGCTCACACGTCTGCAGGCAGTATGTAGGGCTGCGGAGATACTGCGCCAAACACGTGCGCGTGACACCAATCCATATCTGACAAATGCAACTATTAAAATTTATGCATCCACTTCTATTAATACCGCAGATACTGGATGTAATAGCCCGGTTCGCATGATATACGGCGGCATTTACACGTCCCTCGCGACCGCGCACCCGTACCGCTTTAACTGAAATCTAAGCCCGCAGCGAGAACTTTGATTCTATTGCTGTTTAACCAACTATAATTAGACAAAAGCTTAATACCTCTAGTTAACATGCCAGGTTACAGCCCGCGCAGGTCCTACAGACTCCACCGCGGAAGCCTGAATTGTTAACGATCTCCTAATTCTATTCATTTCTTAACGCCGCTGGTGACATTATTGTTAAAGGATAAGGAAATACTTAGTGTGATTGCGATATAGTATTCAAATACTGTGAGAAAATATACCTCTCTCGGCGACGTGTATTACATTTGCTAATTTATCTACCGGGCTAATTACCATTGCTAATGATAAGCCTTTGAAATATGTATGCTTTTACTAAAAATATACCGACCGTTAAGTAAAATGTAAGTGGTGCTTTAGTTCTGAGTATTTGCATCTATTTTTAGTCCGGATTGTTGGCCTGGCTCGTAACCACAGGCGATAAATAATGCAAATAGAGCTTTTTGCATTGACATAGTAACTTAAACTGGAAGCAACTCCCGATAAATTGTAAGGCGAACCCTGCACTGGATCGCGACGACAAGTGCACTATAATGTTCTAAGTATCGAAGTAATTATGGCATGTCTCGGCAGCGAGTTCTAACTCAGTCTTTAGTACGATAGTTTGGAATATAATCGTGAATTCCTTCCACATAGACACTTTGCACGTTCAAGTTGGCACTTCTACTTAATCGTTTCCACTTGTTGTGTGAGGTCTAGTGTGCACATTGTCCTTTAAACATTAATTATCAGCATGTCCATTCACGTCAATTTATATAAATCAAAACAAATTAATAAATTATGACTGAGCAGTGAAATGGGAATTTACGCCAATATCATAACACACCTTATCAAATGTGGGTAAAACAGATTGTGTTTCATAACAACAAATAGGTGACATAAAAGTAACGATTGTCACTTCAAGAAGTTTATATCTCATAGGGTATGTTAGTAACTTTTCCTCGGTTAAATGGAAGTTAAAGTCGCCGTACAAGATTGGCCGGCCCGGCGGCGTGCCAGGTAAGGCAACTTACATGAAAAACTCGCCTTACTCGCTGACACGTAAGCCTCGTTGGAATCTATCGACTGACAAATTCAGCCACCTTTTAACAGGTAGGTGATCGCACCGCTACGGCTCACTCGAGATAACTCGTGTTTTAAAGGCTCCAAAACAGAGGTCTAACGATCGATCATTAGGACTTATTTGTTTTTCGACGTTGACGTGACACCGACAGGGTTAGTAGAGGACGCGTTTTTGTTATTATCTATGGGTTGCATCGGGCCATTCGTCATGCTGTCAGTGGTACAGGGCCCAGCGAGCCAATCAAAGTGACCGCGTGATAACGGCGCTTGGTGACGCTCCACACTTTCCCACTGCTTGGTTCCCTGGTACACCTTGCCTGAGCTGCTTCTATGACACCTTTATAGCAGATGTGTTTGTACTCTGAGTTTGTTTCGGCCTTTCTTCTCAGAGTAGTCAGATAGGAAACGCCGACTTCATCTAGTTTTAAAAATATGATCGACATGTAAAAGTGTTTGTACAAAACTACTTACAGAAATAAATCATTTATCATTTATTATCACCTATGTACTTCCGGAAGAACACTCATGTAACAGAGGCTCTATGCCAGCCTATGTACGGCATTTTCATTTTAAATTTGTGTTGATAAGGATTACGGAATTTACGGAATTACGGGATTTTATATGTTTTCAAGTGATTTTTAAATTTTTCTATATTTAAATACCAAGAAAATCAAACATTAAAGTGTGATTTGTCACTGAACTGAATTTTACCATTCGTTTGCTTGGTCTATTCTTGTTAACATGTGCAAAGCGGGTTTATTTAATTTTATTCTTAGCCATTCACCACAAACCACATTTTGTATCATCGTACTGAAGTGTACGGATTGCAACATGAGTTTCATGTAACTAGGAAACAGTATTACTGCCTTCTCTAGAATTTTTAGTTTTCCATTAGCGTTTACAAATTTTCTTAAATATGTAGGAATGTAACACAATCACAATGATCAAGCACTTTGAGTCGTGACCTGCAAATCATTATAAGTTAGTTCATCTTAATAGTCTCAACTAGCAATAAAATGTGCATATTATATTAAACCACATTATGCAGAATTTTATACCTATGTGCCAACTGAACTTTGTACTGATGTCTAGAGTGGTCGCCACAGACAAGCAGTGATCACCACTCTAGCATTTTCTTACTCCAAGATTGATTAGAAGTAATTTAAGTCCGCATGATGCATTGCAAGATTGATTTTAAAAATTTCTCATATGTACATTAGCAATGCACATGGGAACCACTTCTAGAACGCTCAGAGACAACATTCCAACACCTCCATAAATATTTAAGAAAACCTTAAATCTATATTAACTCTGATTAATGTTGATTCAACATCGTAATCGAACCTCAAGTAGTTGTCGTTTTAAAATCATAATCCAAACGGTTGTATGTGACACTGGAATATTTGCAGAAATAATAACTTATTGACGTGGACCCGTCGGCGGAGACCAGTATCTGCTCTACCACATAAATACATACTGATATTAGTTGTAGCGATCCGTAATAATCTAGCATGTACCTATGGGGACGCAATAATGGCCATAGTGGCATGTAAACTTGATCGATGAACGGTAAAGTTATGTTTGTATTGGCGTACGTAAGATTATCGAAGGCAAGTTTTGCATACCGCAGGCCACTTCCATAAAATACAATACATTACGAGCGAGCCAGCAGCTACCGTGTTACGTGATACGCGCTTCTAAAAGAATATCAATGAATATCAATAACTATTAGACACTTTCTTATTAATTGGGCAACCGTTCGGTTCTCAGTTTTGGCATAAAATGTTGAGTTGTGAAATTATTTACTGTTTTATTTGATTATATACCTATGTTACGTCACTGAAGAAGAGCCAGTGTACTTGAGACTGTATCAACCTCTATATCGTCGTAATGAACAAATAAGCATTCCATAACAGAGTGAGATCGCCACTTAGACCCCGATAACTTACCTTTAGTTTCTGATGCCTATCTCAAAATGCCATAAAATTAATTTAAAGAATGTCTAACCGCCGTAATATTAACCCTGCAACTGCCTTTAAGGTCCAAATGATACGTGTTTAATAGAAATGAAATGACGTTTGATTACACTCATTCATCGGCGACATCATAAACGACACAAATCCCGTCCTAAAACATTGTTATCAGTGTTCCCACTCTAATCTTAAGGCAATAAAATTTCGATGGCCCAAGAAAAACGGGGCAACTCGATAACCATAAATTTGGGCCGAAACGGATGGGACAAATTTTTATAATGGGCCTCCCCCATTTGGGCGCTGAGTCGCGTTAATGACAACCTAACAGTTTGTTTTAACATCATTATAGGAGCGTATCGGGCATTCCATCACAGGTACCTGCGAGCACACCCGCACGCATACACATGTCTCGACTCCCCAGCTTGATACATGCACCGATTATTGTCATTTTCTTACTGATTCCAGCCGATTGTAATCTTACCGACTCAATTCGATAGCGCTGGGTTAATTAATTACATTGCTAAGAAATATCAAGTTAGTTGTACTTTATGTACTTACCTACCTAAATAAAAACAGGTCAAGTACGATTTCATTCTTATAGACGAGGGTTCCATATCATATCTTAAAGTAGGCATTTAGCATATTTTCGTTAGGTGCTATCTCAAAAAAGCTTTCGGAATTGCGGTGAAATTATGGTAGGCATAATTTTTTCTTGTTTTGTCCACAATTTTTCTCAGTTAGAGAGGGAGTTCGATAAAACAGTGATATTGTGATTATTTCTAGTACAAACTGGCCCCACGGGTAGAATTAAGTTTCAAATTGTCAGTTCGTCACGTTTTTTCGCTATGCAAGTTAAAGAAAATAACCGATCGATCTTTAAATGAGAACTCAGTTTTTTCATCCCAAACACAGAACCCAAAAAACGGTAACTGCCACTAATTAGAAACGGCTATTAAAATATTCCATTTTTTATATTCATTCCGACTGTCGTTTTCAATTATGTCGTTGACCTTTTGCGGGATTCATACATAGGACAACAGGAATTATTTGGAAATGTTGCATTTCACGGTTCAAAAGTTCTCTTTTAGGACTTACAAGCGTGTAAGCAAAGGGTTGGTCGGAGGTAGTGGCCTGGTGAGCGGCAAAGCGCGGCGTCCCATAGCAATATATCCCAGGGACAGCTACACGCATTCACAATTACCTTATCTCGGTCTGCGCCGGCTCCTGACATCACGCGACAAATATTTGTGATCATCGTATCCGCATCGACCAACTAAGATACCGAAGATACTAGGTATAACGTCCCTAAGTTCCTAGTTCTTGCATCAATTAGATAATATAAGGATCAAAATTGCAATCACACTCTATCAAAACAGTAAAGGCAATTTTTTTGGTAGGGAGCAGAATTTCAACTTTTCGCGGTTAGTAGGAATAATCAGTTGTGGATAATTTAACTTCTTCTACAAAAACTAGCCATATGAGTTTTGGCAGAGTATGACTGCACTTTTGACCCTTGACTGTACCTAAAAGAATTCACTTTCATAAACATTTATCTGCATCCATGATTTTCCTCGTATTTTCAATACAGCAATTGATTTCAATTTGTCAAGGAAACTCATGTGAAAAACTTAATATGCCGAACTTTTCCACATACTTGACATGCTGATAAAGTACCACATAACATCACATTATCCTCCACTATAAAGACACCGCAGAAAATTAGCATTCGGCTATAAAAAAGACAATAGAGCTCTGAGCAATCAGAAATAAAAGTAAAAAGCGCAGTTTTTAATTGATTATAGGCTCGCAGGACGTAAGGTAGGAAATTGACATTTCAATAGCAAAAAAGAAGAGTAGCGTGGTACAGTCGCAACCAAAGTGATTTAGCGCAGTCGCAGACAGGCGCGGTTCCCATGGGAAACCGCCCGCAAATATTGACACTAAGGCAACATGTTTATATGCACTTAATGCATCGCTCACCTTTTTATATTTTATTTGTTCTGAGCGCGCGAGGCAGACGAAACGTCGGCCTCTTGTTTAAGTTGTTTTTCTCGTAATTTTGTTTAACAGGTAGTATCTAATGCCGGTTATAAAAATGTTATTTTAGAATAACGAAACATGTGATAGACACGTTTTTTAATATTCAACTATTCACAGTTCAGTATAAAGATTTCTCGTAATCATTGGTTTACTGTTGTAGAGATCTTTACTTAGTAAGAAAATCTATTAATTTTCATGCCACAACTGGTACCGGATACACCCAAATTATAAACCACAAATCGTAAGAAATGGTGAAACACGGAACCCAACTATTAAGACAATTAATAGCGAAAGGCACGTTAAAAGCACTTGGTTAGTTTTTCTTCTAGGTTTCCGCATGATACACCGTAACGTAACAAAAATATGCGAACTTGTAATTGATGTTTATTAAGATCAATCTATGATCTAAATGAGGCAGAAGGTGCTATTACAAAGTTAAAAGGATTATTATTATTTGTTTTGTTTGCACTTTTTCTTATTTTATTTGTATTTTATATGCTTTGATTAACGATGAATGAACATGATGATGTAATGTGATGTTCGCTGTGGAATATCCATTGTCTATACGACCAATACAATGATGATTTTGTATGCGTTGATTTAGTACTGCATTGTTTGGAGTTTGTAGACCTTACGTGTAGTAGGTACTAAAAAATTCGTTTCCCAATAACTAAACTTTTTATGAAAATGTATGAGGTAATTAATTTTTTCGCTAAGGTCGGGTAGGTTGAATACGTATCCGCGGTGGATACGGTGTGACTGCATTCGCTTTGCGGTCAAAATAATGGGTCGAAATTACGTGTTATGTCCTTGCTTGTCCGAGTCCATGTGAGAATGCGCAACATGGTGCGTCACGTCCCCCTAATTACGTGTCGATGTGGATGCACAAATTATAGGCTGTGACGGTCCTGGAACAAGCCACCATTCGATCGGAATGTCTTTGATACGTTTTTGGCCTAATCATTTTGTGTGAGACAAAACCACCGGTGATTTTTTACATGATTTATTGATTCACTTAGGCAGTTAGGCCCTCGTTTTTTTCCACGACGTAGATGCTGCTTCAAATGTCTTTTTTTAGAACCCACCATATAATATTAGGAGATGAAAAAAATATCTTACCTTTATTTAATGACTGGCGAAACTTTTACGATTCACAGTAATATAGAGGCCATATAATGGATTTTTATTACATCGTCATTTGAATATATCATACCTACCGAGGGTATTGTTTCGTAATTTTCCCAAGTCTGCTAAGGATGTGGGAAAGAATGTGTAATGGCAATAATTAGATAACAACATAAGCTCTCAAGTTATTAGACTCAACGAGCAGGGCGGCGCTCTTTGAGCCGCCAACTTGTTAACACTTGTACGTTAACGTTATCTCTTTTTATTTTATTCCTGCCTTCAAACCTCTCCCAATACATCCCCTATTAGGTAACCATAAAAAGCAAAAAAAAAACATCACATTCCCTATACTTTATATTCAAGTCAAAACATATTCATTATGCCGTGACACGGAATGTTCAAAACATAAAAGTAGGCAGCGTTTATAAAAATACATTTCAAAACATACAATCGAGAATATTTTATGTTTAAGACATCAAAATCAATTATTATTCTCCAACTGGACCTATCCTTTGGGTTATTTATCATCATGATCTCGATCACAAAAGGACAACAACTCGGAATAACTTATTTAGTCGGTTCACACGACTTTATGTCTTAGGGCTGGGGGGCGAGGTGCGTGTATTCTTTTATCACCGCGTTCGATGCTCGGAGCAATTTCGATTTGGGATACATGAAAGCGTGCAAAGGATTTGGACTGTTTACGACTACGTGGGTGGTTGTGGGCGTGGCACCCTCTATCCTTATTCCCCTTACGGCATTTTCATATCTCCGTCTCACCCGCGGCCGCTCCCACAGGACCTTTCTTGTTAACGTATTTTTTGTTCCTCTCAGCTCGCTTTATGGAATGGTCAGCCGAGCAAATATTTACTCACGATTTTGAAAATCTTGTTTTCATACTACCATTGCTTAACGCAGAGATGATGACTGGTCACTTTACGAGGATTAGGATCCTTTTAGCATTGTGTATCTTTATGTAAAACATAAACTCAACTAAACGGATTATGTTCTTACAGTAGTATTAAGTTCATTGTTCTCATAATTCTATGATTCTAAGTGGAATTCATTAGAAAGATACTTGAAACGCAATTAAGAGATATAAATGATGATACATAGCATCTTTCCAAAGTTCTCAGTAAAAGGAATTCGACAATTACTTCCTGACGCTCTGTTATTAAACTTTATTTCCCACACTAACATTTATGTGTGTTATAGATGTGTGTGTATATAAATTTTATTTCCCTTAATTGAAAAACACTTACGTAGTTTGGGTAGGTGTTGGAGACTCGGCGGCACGGAGCAAAGGCAGGCTCGGACCTCACGCGCGCCCTCTGAAGACGATAAAGTAATTATCCGCTTTCGAACCGTTTTCGTACTAACGACCGCCAATCCGCCGCACGGCACCTAATTGGTAGGTAGTGTAGACCGATACCGACAGTACCTATCGAATCAAAGCCTTAAGAACATAATTACGAGCAACTATGTCTTAATACGTTTTATGCTGTAGTTTTATGCTTTTTCCCGAGAAAATGGACTTGTAACTGCGAAGAGAAAAACTCGCATAGAAAAGATTTCAACGCGCTCGAAATGCGTTTTTTTATTTGGTTTTGCCAGTTGCATCTTATAAATTGTTACATTTATTTTAAGGTTTGCTTGGTATTCAGAGTTGGTATTTGTTATTATTTTTACTAAATACCTATCATTTTGTAAAAAAAATACCTTTTGTCTAAGGCCCCATTTTTTGATCCATAGTTAATTCAAACAATGTTTGCAAATTTCGGTAAAACGACTTTATTCATCAATCGTTAGTCTAAGAAATGGTCTAATAATTAACTCTACAACTCATTTTACCATATATGGGCTAACAACTGAAGTAAAATGGTGTTCTACGCAAATTAGTTTAGTTTTTAAGTTCCCTTTTATGTGTACCTACATTGTGTGTATCTGTGTGTGCCAATTAAACTAGTTTTCTTTCTTTCTAAATTTGCAACCATTGATAAGCATATTTAACCATTGGTTAAGTTAACTACGGATTAAAAAACTGGGCCCAAGTTCTTTTCTTTTTCCTTTTTTTTTCAAGTGCCCACACATCATAACAAACTTACCTACTGGTTCAAACTTGTTCTCAATTCTGAAAAATAAAATACAGAACCAATAACCACATCTCATTTTCAATGAAAAGGTAAACATTACTGTCTGCTTTTATGTTAAACAAAAGCTGTCGAAAGGTGTTATTAACGTTTTTGAATAGGACCACGTAAAAAATATTGACTCACCAAAGTGGAGAGCATGAATCACGACACGTAGACCGCTATTCCATAATGTTTTGCTGATAACTACAAAACGTTATGAAAACGTCAATTGTGTGCAAAATGAAAGGACAGTAACACCGACTTTTCAAAATACAGCACTTCATTTTAATCCAAATATTTCAAACGTAAATGTTCAAGTTAAACAATTGGCTTGACTAAAGATAAAAGCAAATAGTTCTAAGTACAGAAGCTTCTTTCCGATGCCGCTGGCGCTAGCAAGACAATGCCGATTATCTTACGCTCAGACGAATACAAACAGTACGACATTACACCACCGTGAAAAAATTGACAGCGGCGCTAAGGGAAAGTCAACAGGGACACAAAAGCCGGCCCACAAAGTTTTAAGATAACGCAAACACGCAGTTTGTGAAATATGCGGCGTACGGTACCCTTTTGTGTTGGGGCACATTGTTCGATACTTGTCCTGTTACATTTTTGAAGATGACATCATAATTCTTGTGACAATTTCCCCATATGTGCATTGTGAAGAGGGAAAACTTGATTTTCAGTTAGCTTTAAGTGAAATCTCAAAATGAGAAAATAATTTACATTAAGGTTTAAAGAATCTTCAATTTCTCACAAGAACATGATACAGATAAAATGAGAGAATTGAGTTGAGTGGGATTTTAATTTTGACATTTGAAATTTATCTTTGTCTATTGACGAAGCATACAAAGGTAGAATTACAATAACATCAATAAAAAACAAAGCTAAAGTGTACGAGACTGAAACTGACGCTATCAAAATAATTAACTATTAGTTCCAAGCAAAACCACAATCTTTATTTCCATCCGAGAAATTATTCACAATCATTTTATTTACCTACATTTGTCTTTAAATAAAGTCGACCGATGATTAAACTTTACACTACACGGTAAATAATACAACTAATTATTAAGTAAACCCATCTAAAAATAATTAAACACGCTAAAACATGTGTGCAGATCGATTAAAATTTGCGTGTACACAATCTGTATTGACGGCATACCTATGGGGTGACGCATTTACAAAATGATGCTGATTTAAGTGAAGACTTAGAGGTGGCGCTAACGCACTATTTTGGGTCTTATATTAAATCTTTTGTGTCTCTTAGCGCCACCATAAAAAACTGAGCCGACGGAAGTAAGCCCACAAAGCGAATGCCTGCGAGCAAAAAGTGCATGAAAAAAACTGCATAATGCGGTCGAGAGCAGTGTGGCCACTCAACTGCTCTTGTAAAATTTATAACAGCTCTATTTTGTTTACCTGCTTGACTCCGCTTTATATTGTCCAGTAATTGGAGGCATTTGACGATGACTTATTAATTTATTGACCATAGTTTCGCTTCAGTTTTTATGGAGGTGCTAAAACGTTCGTTGCTCGCTTTTGTTTATGTAGGTAGAGCCTTTTGTGCAACGTCATTTTTTTTTACTATTATTACATTTTTGTTTTGAGGTGACGTAATTTGTTGCAATTGTCTATTGAATAATATTATTAAAGAAATGCAATGTGGATTGCATAACGTCATTCAAAATATATTTTTGCAAATGTTAGGTCAAGCTAATGAATTAATGATTTAACAATTTTTGTCTAGCGTTTTCCAGGCGAACTTCGTCGATTCTCCAGCCAAAAATAGTCAATATCCTGGACATATGTCTTGTCAATCCCTGCGTGACAAGCCAGCAGACCTTCACACAAGATTAAATTGTGACTATTTGATTATGTAAGTCAGTGTTGAATGTTGTCACATGTTGCAGTCGCGTGGCTGTCGCATAATATCCTGGACGGGTGCCCACTTGGCTCGCGATACGCCCCTGGACACGTCGCTTTCTACACTAAATATAACTTTAAGCTTATGCAAGGACTCGTGCATAAATATGTCCTTACAAGCACTTACATGCAACGACATGTTTAAACATTCCTGGCGGCTGGAGTTATAAAAATAGGCAATGAATTAATGTGTAATATTTTTTGCATAATAGTTACAAGCCTTAAATGACTAAGAATATACTTTGGTACTCATTTATAAACTTGTTGTATGATTTCTTATACTAGGGCTTTTATAAGTAGTACCTAATGAAAGATTTTTCCAGATATTGCGCATTGACGCTGCTTGCCAGTAACTAGCTAGGCTCTGTGACTGTAGTCTAAAAACATGCTCACCTTTGTTTATCCGATCTTTTTATCAGTTGTAGGCAAGTACCATTAAAGGTAACTAACTCATATTACATATAGGTAGGTAACGCGTAGTACCAATTACATTCGTGTGCAGCCAAAGTCCCTCATTATAATCACAACTCAATTTCGAGAGGTAATTTGAAATAAAGTAATTAGTGAGCTATCTATTTGCCGTCATAATGATTATAAACAGTTTGGTGTGGCCAGCGCAGGCGCACCGTGGGTAAGAACGCGGTTCCAGCTGGGACCGGGCTCACACACGCAATCACTCGCGTTAAACTCAATGTATTTGATACTAAGCTGAAATAGTTATTTTATAAATTGAGTACTGGTCGAAGAAAATTTAAATTAAGAACGAGGAATCATCGACACGAAGAAGAAGGTGAGAAGTGTTGCTGAGTAAATCCGTAAGGTAAGGATATTTTCAGGATCAGTCCAGACTAAAAACTTGTGCTAAACTACTTGATCGCAAAACACTCATCTCTACTAAGTAGATATTGTATTTAGGACTATTTAAATTTTTATTTATTGTATTTAGTTCACACAAAACTTCCGTATTTCCAGGATCGTTTTTAATGGATCTGTCGCTACTGGAGGTGATGTTCACACCGGATTTACAGTATCTTTTTAACGGATCCGTCGCTACTCGGGGTAATGTTCACAAAAAAAAAAACAGTTTATCATTTTCGACTGTCTACTACTTACTACTATTGTATCCTATGTGCTATTCCCGACTGTAATCTATCTCTGGATCCTTTCAACCGTTCTGGCGTAAAGAAGTAACAAACACACTCACAAACTTTCGCCCTTAAAATATTAGTGTGATTCGTAACTTTGCAGTTACAGTACAGTATATTTCATGAAGTCTCACACCAATAACAAGGCATAACATACTAAGTTTAATCTTCTCACAAGCTATTCAGATTTATGAGTCACTTATTTTCTCTACGTAATGAAAATATGTTATCATTTTTCCTGTTCAATTGTCGAAAACAAGGCAGTTTCCCATATGCTTTCGTTTTAAAATTTGGCTACGATTCAAATCTCTATAGTTTTTAGTTTGATTTAACGTTAATTATTTACTGAACTCATAACGTATTCAATGAGGAATATGGATGTTATTAGAAATAGCTGCATTCGTAACTGAATTTATAATTGTGATCGAAAGGCAACTTATGATTTTGTAACTTTTCATCATCAACTATAATGTTGTCATCAAACATGCATGTTTACGATTTCTGTTCAATCATTTTATTACATACTGCACTGGTAGAAAAATTATTTATCAAGATTTCAGCTAATTGTTAACACATAAAGAGCATCGAATGCTACTCAGTTACTCGAAGTACACTTCACAGCAGCCTATCAGCGCGCTGTGATTCTGTAGGAATTTGTGCCTTCACTAAATGATTATTACCTTTGTTTTGTTTTTCACCCGCGCCTCAACTCATAATCTCTGGACATTATTATGAGTTTTACGTTGTGGGAGTCTGCTCATTACCCAGTCTCAGGCGCTATAGATTCATGAATTATGTCGTGATAGAACACACACGAAACATTCCAAATGTTTGTTTTCTTCAACTTGTTTTTTCCTTTTGTAAACCATTAGGTACTTACTTTTTAGTATGTGTAGTAAGAAGACTAATAAACTTCGCTAATTTTAAAGTTTCATTGTAGCGAAGCAAATGTCCCATTAGAAGAAACCGTGAAGTTTGATTACTACCCAATTCCATTGTTTGAAATATTGCCGGAATGTAATGGAGCAATTAAAATATCTTTACCCGCGACTACGACATTTTATTGATGCCAGGAACACGCCTCGGGGAAAAATAAATTTCTAGTTTCTTCAGCGAAGTCAGGAATAATGGCTATCTGATTATCATAAAACGAAACTAACAGAACCTGATGCTTCAGGCTAGTTGGCCCTAAACAGAAATGACTGCATAAACCCTCAGACAATAGTTCAAATCAAGACAAAAGACCCGAGAGACCTCAGTTCGGTTAAAATCGCCTGCATGAGAATATTCATGTATCGACATATACTAAATAGTAGATATCAGTTGCATTTCCACATCGTCTGAGCAACGCTGTCGCCCGCGTGTCTCGTACTACTTACACCTGTGACCTTCACCAAAACATGTCAAAAAATCTCACTACACCGCGACACCTTTTGAATGGCAATTACATAACGCGGAGAAACACTGGCGCCATGCGACACCGCCGACATCGAGGCGGCAATGGACACGTGACACACGAAATGTGTTATTCAAATGGTATGCGTGGTGCAGCACACAATTCAGGTTCTCTACGGCACCTGTAGACGAATGTGCCATTTACATTGTAGGGTGTTATTCACGAAAATTGTACATAACGGATATGAAAAAAATATGAAAACAAATTTAATGTAACAGAAAAGATAACAGATAGGAATTGTAAGGACTAGTACATAATACGTATAAAAATAAAATTTTGTTTAATTTAATGGGTCTTAACGTCATTCATTTTATTCAGGTGGTTAATAAAAAACTATTATTTTGTTTTTTTAAATTTTTCTTCGTGATTATGCAACTCCTTAAATTTCTGAGAGTTAATTTTATAACACCTTATATATGCAGCTTTACCTTTTCATATCTGTTACGTATCAGAGAAAAGTAACGGAGAAATAACATATATGAACATTTAGCTCGTGTCTAACTTACAAACTACTTTGTAGAATCGTCATTAATTAGTTTTAAAAAATTCCTTCTACCGATTTCACTTCTGCAATCACGATTCTTTTCTCATAATAATATAAAACCTGGAAAGTACTTACCGAATTAAGATAGACCACGAAAACAAATATCACAAATAAATGTCGAATTATAACGTTACGCACAAAATTGATCGCACTGAGTGAAAAAACAAAATGGCCGAATTCACAGTCACGCCATCTGTTTACAGTGTTTGTTGTGTAATGTTGCCAGTAAATAATTTTATTTCTAAGTTGGAAATAATGTTGTAATACTGTAACCGAGATGAAAAACAGAGATGAATAGATTATTGGACTTCCATTTAATTATGTAAATAAAATATATTAAATACTCTTTGTTTTATTTATTATAAAGAATAATCAATTTTAATGGATTAACATACTAAAAAAATACTAATTTTTATACTAACACGATTAGATTTTATTAAATATATTTTTAATGTTACTAAAGTAAAAATGGACATGATGATTTGTTTATGAAATTTCTGTGGACACAATATAAAATTTGAAATATTTTAATATCTTCTACTTTCGATTACTTTACTGAGTATTATAAACTATAGTTCTATACTTTTAGAATTAGAGCGAATAAAATTGAGCTAATATTGAAATGGCAAATAAAAAATAATCGAGCTGGACGCGGAAAGGGAAGCAAATGTACAATTTTCGTGAATAACACCCTGTAATGCACGCGCACTGCTTCCAACCAGTTCGATTAGGAGGGGAATGCTGTCTACATCACATATCTAATACCGAGGTTTATAGATAAACTACTATTGTTCACTATTTTTAGATGCTTGTACAGTTTATTGTTTGGGTTGGGTGCGTTTAGGGTTTTAATTGCAGCGAAGATGCATAGATAGGATTTAAAAAACTTGGAGTGATTAAGAAGAAGAAATAAAACAATTAATGCTTATGTGATTAAATCATTGAACTGGAGTATATGTATCGTTTAATGGTCCTATTTAATTGCTGGATGTATATACATATGATAGCGAGTGGGCATGTAGTACAGGTACTTACGTGATTGATCCCGGCGTCCCCCTCCCCGGTGGGGGGTGGGGAGCGCGCAGGCGCAGCGGCAGTGACCGCTGCAGCCAGGTGCGTGCGGCCATCGACACCATAAAATTAATAACCCGTCGAGCCTCCTAACCAATGCACTCTTGAGAATCATGCGCACTTCACACGAGTATGGGACTCACAATGAAAAAATGACAATACTTTAAACTGTATTAAACAACTATGCTAACTAATGAAGTTTCTAACTTTCGGTAGTAAAATATTGTGGAAAGATGTAATTATCACTTACAGTTACACATTTTCCATTCTTCACGAAATTCTCATTAGGTATCATTAAGCTTTCACGGTCTGTTTTTCACTGTACTGCGTTGTAACATGCGCGATATAAAATTTCCAAGAAAATAATTTACCCTGTATGAATGGTCTCTTAGCCCCATCGCTGTGCACTAATGGGGAGTTCTCAGAGCTGTCTGATTCCTGTTGCCATTGATATTTTTTCTTCAGATGCTTTTTACTTTTTAAACTGTTATAAAAATAAACCATGGAATTTTCAATGGTAATTGCAGATATCGATAAACGCTTCATTTTATCCTGCTTTATTAGAACTAACAAGCAATCTATGATTTTTTTTTTTAGTGTTTCCTGTTGATACTACTCCACAGGGAGGCCTTTGCTCGGGAGAGGGGTGTAGGCTAGTAAATAAAAAGTAAAAATAAAGTGTTTAATATGAATTGGCAATTCTGCTGAAGGTACACGCACACTTGATTAAAAATGATTACCACTTGCAATAAATCAGTCAACCAGACAACGTGAAAAAGTCTTTAGTAATTGCGTTACATTGTATACCTATACATAAATATCTTAATTACGCATAGTGAAAAGCAGTATTTTCAAGCATAAAAATGTAAAAATGCCTTTTCAGTATTTTCGGCCAGTTGTGTGGAGTTTTTCAGGTACTGAAAAAAATGGATAAAGAATAAAATTTTCCATCTGAAAGATGCAAGTAAAGGCTTAAGTTTATCTTTATGTTACCTATAAAGGACACAAGATGTAACCTTTGTAAAACTACTCCTAAATATGAGTATATTTTTATCAGTACCTACAGAGTAAAATGAAGTCGTAAAAGCTTTCTATCCATAGAGCGTTAAAAGGTTTACACAATTTATTGTACACATAAAATATTTCTTTCGTTCTCACAAATTGAATAATCATAAATTGGTCCTTTCATCGTATAGCCTTCATTCAGGGCTGGTGTTAGATTCGTATTTATATCGGGTGAAGGCGCGGCGCGGCTGCCTCTGCGCAGACGCACTGCCGCGACCCGGGGAGGGTGGGTGGGCACGAGAGGGGGATAGGAGGCGCGGACTCCGACGAGACGGTGAGTCTGCCTGATAAAGGAGGATTTTATCCGCTCGATTTAGCATGAAATTGGAACACAAAGTGAATAAAGCCACAAGATTGTAAACATTACGAGGTTCCCTTTTTTTATTGCAGACATTCGGCTTATTTACGGTTCTCTTTTTATTGGTCACCGGTGTCTGCCTCGAACCCTCTATTTATTACCTTGTTAAACTCTAGTTAACGAACTGATCGCTCAGTACCAGTTCTGTGCTTGCGATGGACTTAATTGGAAATTTATCGCTTTACCCCAACAGAGCTTAATTGATTCGCGACTGTAAACGCGGCTGTGCACCATTTCAGTAACAGAATTCGATTAAACCAAAAAACGTATTTAAATTTGAATGGACAGTTTTGAGGCGAAGTAAAGACGATCGTTAACGCGGGTGTAAGTCTCTAACGTGATCCGTTCCCACGCGAGAGGGTAACGTCGGATCCACCGGAATGAATGACTCACTAAACTCTAAACTCCATTTCCACAAGTCATAGTGCAATTAATAATATGCGGCATCCTGTCGAATTATCTCTCGTCGTGGCAGGGGTCCGGGCGGCTTTAATTTACCACAATGGAAGTTGGTTCTGAGAAGCGTTCGCCGGCGAGGCGGGCCGATTCTTCGACGAAAACAAACAGAAAATAATTATCATAAAGATGAAGAGCGGCCGCTCGAGGCTCGCCGCTGCTAATGGGGGCCCACCTGGCAGCCAGCTCCCTCTCGCGTGTGTGCCTACCTACGGGCCCACGCATTCCTCGCCAGACCAGCGCAGTCATGTTCCCGTCCAACTAATAAACACATGATTGGTTTTTGATTGCGCCTGCTCGTATCTGGTAAACTTTAGGAATACCTATCGCGTCCATAGCCCCGCGTTTCGAACTTGAATCCATTAAACCTCAATACACGTGCCTACGTTACCTTAACACTTATTACTGTTTACCGTAGAGAAAGTCCGATGCGGAAACTTTCAATTTTAATCAACAGCTAAACTACGGTATTTTTAGCGTTTATGTCATGTTATATCAAAATATGAGTCTCTAAACTAAACCACGGAGTAATTTATCTTCCAATACAAGACGGCGTAGCAAGTATCTCGTACTCTACGGATATTATTAGATAAATGTAATTATTATATAACATTACTGTTTATTGTACTTATCTTATGCCGTACTGACATCTTAATTGATTCCTACAATATAAGAATAAGTCCACAAAAGTCTGCATTCAATTAATGGTATTGATTTTCCATTAGCTATGAAAACTATTCAATAATTGCCTAGGTAACCTAAGTCATCAGCTTCGCTTATTGACTTTCATCATTGCTGCATAATAATTACACGAAATTATATAAAACTGACGTCAAAGTTTTCCCTACAAAACATTGGAATAGACTGTTCCCACGTTCTGAGCAGATTTACCGTTAACATCATAAAAATCACTTATTGTATCATAATGTGTTGTGTTACCAAGAAAAAGGGATTAAACTATGGATATGTGAAGGCTTAGCGGTAGGTATCCATTGTTGTGTTTATCTTATTCAGCAAGTAGCTCCTTTGTAGTGAGCGCTACTAACAGAAGCACCTAATGTGAAGCTTTGTTTACCCTGGCGCCGATATTGTTCATATTTACAGTTACCTAACTTTTAAACGGTTCCCTAATAACAGTCCATAAACATGGTTTATCTACCGAAAGCTTCACTTTCATACATTTCTTAGGAGTTATCTGGTAACAGTCAATGTTAACATTTTTGCAATCTTTTTATCTCTGTGTAATTTTCAAAACCGATATTTTTATCTTAGTACCTATTCAGAAGGAAGATGGCGGTACTTTCTCTAACAATTACAGTAAAAAAATTCTTCTTAATAAGGAACTCGTAAAACAATAGATCTAAGGCGAAAATGTTTCTCCGAAAGGCAGAAGTTATGACGACATTCAAAGAAAATAAGTCTACAAATACGTCTAAAGGGTCTCACATTACGTCGATAACTTTGTCTTGGCAATAACTTAACACTGGCCGCCATCGAACTGTGAAAGCTTGAGATAAAATACTTTGACGAATTCCTCGGCTGCCTACCTCAATGGCGAAATATGTTGTTTTTCGTATCCTTTTTCCGATGCCGATATTTCAGAGCGGTTTTTGCTTGGATGCCGCGGTGTATCGGTCGGTGGTCCATTAAACGTGAACAATGGACCACTCAGCTTCTATTTGCCGTTTTATCTAACTTTGACGCACATTATGTGAATTTTGTCGGGACGTTTTTTGTTTACTTAATGACGCTCGCCGGCCGATGACTAATTAGGTACACGCTCTAATTTTTGAGTGGTTCTTAACACTTTACTCTCTTGTAGCTGGCAATGTTTTGCATTCATACCTACAGTGAAATACGTACCTAAAATGGTTTTTTTAAACCTAGAGTAAAACAGCACCCTAATTGTGTAAGTTCAATGAGTAGGGTACGAATTGTTTACCCATATGTTCAAAAATCCGTCTACATCGTAAAACACGCAATTGAATATTGTTGAGTTACCAAAATGATAGGGAAGGAGTGTGCTTTGTGCTGTTAACAGATACGCAACTAGGATGCAGGTACATACTTTAATTTTTGAGTAATTGTTTCAATTAGTTATTCACTTATCTATAGCCAGTAAAGTGTTGCCCTCATACTTATCCACAGCGTAAATATCTACCATTTTTTTTAAACGTTTAATATAACAGGCTTTCGATGTTAACGGCCAAAAATGACACCGTCAAACTGCTCAATTAATTATTTTTATAATCAAAAATTGATATTTCTACAGTTTGCTTTAGTGTCATTCAATTAATGCCAAATAAATTAATATATTCCTATTTACGAAGGTGGGTCTCTCAAGTTATAAAATAACAGGTACGTTAAGTTAGATAAATCACTTGTCTATTTATAAGTAGGTAACATTAACGAGTGTAAACATACGGCATCATCAATGAAATAAATAATATCCAAAGAATTATACAGAAAAAATGACTCACTTCTCGAAATAGTAAAATGTCGAGAAGAAATTGAGTGGTGTGTTGAGAATTTTATCAATTATAGATGCTCCGAAACCCCGGGCTGCGGCCCCCCGCCGTTTTCAACTTTAGCCTTTAACGTTAACATGGAAACGGCTTCTTTATTATATGTAATTAATTTAAATTAATTTTACAATGTTGAGGTGTCGGCAAGTAATGTGATATTGTTGTAAAGTCGAACTGTTGGCATTATCCATAGATCGCTCCGCTCAGGTGTTCAAGCAGGGTAATTTATTGAAACATAAAATTATTTTGCGGTGATATTAATACTCCTTACACCTGCAAAATGGTAGACGAAGTTGACTATTACGACTTATTTTTCATTATAAATTCGTAAGTAATTGCTTTGCTTATACACATATGCAAATGTAGGTACGTATGGAGTGCAAGCAATTTATTTAATTTGGAATCTCGGTGTAATGTGTGTTCTTATTATTGTATATGCCTGATTTTCCGAAACTTTCAGTAGGTATCATCATCTGCAGCCTATTAATGTTCCCACTGCTGGGATAAAGGTCTCCCCTCTGTGTGAGCAGTGGTGGCCCAGCGGTAACGGCCCCAACTTACGTCATTACGTGTCGTAGGTCGTGGGTTCGAACCCAGGCAGGCACTTTACTTAGTGTAAATTATATTCATCACCACAGCTCTAAAAACGATGAAGGAAAAAATCGTGAGGAAACCGGCAGGCTTATTACGTATCTTTTGCGAGAGCAAAACGATAGCGATTTTTGCGTAATAATTGCTCTTCCATACAGAAGTTTTAGAGTTGTTGGCGATTTTTTTTTTAATTAATTAATTTATTTAAACTTCATGTGCATTGATGATACATAGGCGGGCTTAATGCAGCAAGGCATTCTCTACCAGTCAACCTTTGGGTAAAAACGACACAACAGTAATAGGTGTGTTTGTGACATGTTTGATTAGTTTGACATTTTTTTTTTCTGTTTTTTGTTCAATGATAATTCAAATACTTATATTTGAATTGTCATTCACTATAATGGTTTGCAACTTATATTTGTTGGATTGGTGTGACATTGCACCTGTTTGTAAATATTTTTGAATCAATATGCATTTTGCTACAATGGTTTTTTTAATCTTGAAGTGATAGTATTGCTGTATTTGTGTTTGGTTATGTAACTAATATTCGACACAATGTTAATTGTTTGTGAATAAATAAATGAAATGAAATGTACAAAATAAAAATTATGAACAAAAATTGAAGTCGGATTAATAAACTACCTAACTAATAAAATACATAAATAATTTCTAAAACAATAGACTAATAAAGATTATAATAAATATTAAATACAACATGAAACTGAAATTTAAATATAATAACTATGACGAAGACCGAGTAACCGAGGTAAGACCGGGTTTAATAAGTGCTTTAAAAAAAAAAAAAGATGACAAACAGCGAGCGATTATCAAACATTGTGTGTAGGACCTTCCGTACCTACACTACAGATAATGCCGACTTTTATGACATAAAGCGTTTGATCGCTATCGTTTTGCTCTTGCAAAAGATACGTAATAAGCCTACGGCATGTCCTAGAACCAACAATTCGGAGACATGTGACATCCACCAATCCGTACTACCCGCGTGGTGGATTAAGACCTAATACCTCTCAAAGAAGACAAGCCTGTGTCAGTAGATATGTACTCGTATTTGGGAAATTGACACAGTCAACACGATATTTTGACTTACTGATTTTCAGAGCCTAATGTTGAATCGAGATTACTTACATTAACTTAGATAAATGAGTGAATCTATTCGTTTTATAACACTTCATTGCACATAAAAATACCTTAGTTATTTTTTCTCTAGCGCCACAGTTAACCCAATGTATTTCATTGCCCATTTTCAGTTTTCCGTCCATGGTGCTTAATTGTAGCTGTCATCGTTGATCCTGTAATCATCTCCACAACCATTACGAGTTGTAACTTGCGATTATCGGATACCTAAGGTAACAAATCCCTCTAATAACCTATTTTCAACGGTTTGACTGAAAGCCGTAAAGCATAATACAATGGTGTAATCTATTTTCAACTGATTCATTCCACGATTTTCTATAATGTCTTCTTCTACACTCGATTTTAATATAGTTCTACATGATAATTATTTTACGCTATCTTTTGGCAATTCTGTTTCGTATAACAAATCTTTTTTGTAATGTCGAATTCTTGAAAGGAAAGCGTTCGCCTTATTATGTCATCTACAAAACTATTCAAAAGCGAGTGCCTCGCGTGTGTTCGGGACTTTTACGATTTCTTCTACATTCCACAGAGCAGGGCGGACAGCGGACTATATTACGAGTATTATGTGGTACCTAACCGTTACTATGTATTGTACATAGGTAAGTCATAAGTGGTAATAGTACACACTAGACGCCCGCCAAGAGAAATATATGTTAATCACTATCCCTACATATTATAAAATAAAGACCCCCGCCGCGTTTGTACGCGATAAACTCAAAAACTACTGAACGGATTTTAATGCAGTTTTCACCAATAGAAAGAGTGAGTAATTTATAATTTGTCACGAGGTGAAGTCGGGGTGTTTTGCTAGTTTATTTTTAATCTTTTAGATAGTAAAAGTGCGCATGAATATGAAAAAGAATTACCGTGGGATCAATTTACTTCAGTAGTAAAAAACTACTGTTCAGTAGATAAGTATCATCATGAAAACGCGTTGTGCCACATCTCGCTTCTATTCGCGAGTTTTCTAATGAACATTTTACTGGCGGTTCACATTCACCTTAGGTACTCTTCAGATTTAATTATTTATATTATATATTGATAATTGATGTCAAAACATTTTTCTTTTATCAAGATTTTTTTGGTAAGAGCCAGCTTGTTTTGACATCATTCCTGAGATTGAAAGGGCCGCGATACAGTAGTTGAAGGTCATTTCATACTTCGTTCCAGAAATGCTGCAAAATTATGGTATCAACACGATGAGATTATTGCATCGCCTACTTTAAAATTCCCAAATGTGATGTAATCTTATTAGGTACTTTGGTCGTAGTTAAATTATTTATCGTATTTTTATCATATCATGTAGTATATACTTAAAGTTCGCAAAACTCAACAAATTTATAAGTAACGGCCCCCCCAGCCAAGTAACAAACGTTTAGTTTCGAATCTCTTTCTACAATCGTTAACGCCTTCTATTTGTATGGTCTGACCACGAGACTTAATGTTCAGATGTGTCATTCCCATTCATTGATTCGTTTTCTACTGGCGTTATCGATTGTAGATTGTCAACTTGGCTACAGGTGCAGTAATATATTTTGCGATTCCGTGGTAAGGTAAACCAATAATAAAAAAATAAAAAAAGACATTCAAGTTCTGAGAGAGTCCCAATGAATAAAAAATCAACTATATAAGCAAATTAGTAGATGACTGGTGCAGTTTAAGCTACGTTGTATTAGTTTATTTTCATCATCATCAGCCTTTTATGTGCCCACTGCTGGGACACAGGCCTCCTCTCTGTGATAGGGAATGGGTATGGCCATCACGCGGTCCCAATGCGGATTGGTGAATGTCACATTTCTTCGAATTTTTGTTCTAAGACATATGCCGTTTTCTCCATGATGTTTTCCTACACCGTTTCGAGAGCAGTGGAGATGAATTAATTTACACAAAGTAAAGTGCCTGCCTGCATGGGTTCGAACCCGCCCTTTCTTGCCCGTGATCATACCAAATGATACTACCAGTACGACCTACATCTTGCAAGTCGCGGGCGTTACCACTGGGCCACTATAACTGCTCTCAGCCCTCTTACTTTATGTTAATAGGTAATAAATAAGTATTGAGTAAAAAATAAACAATTAATAAATTGAAGAAAGTTATATCCTATCATTTCCGACAGTAGGTACGGTAGGCAATCATAAGTTACCTGATTTATCACACACTATATCTCCTAATATTAAAACGACGAGTGAATATTTACCTTGAGCGTTTTTACCTTTAAATATATATATATATATATATATTATATACATATAATATTATAAACGCGATAGTAACTCTGTCTGTCTGTCTCTTACCTTTTCACGCCTAAACCACTGAGCTGATTTAGATGAAATTTGGTATGGATTTATTTTGAAACCCTAGGAAAGACAGGATAGTTTAACTTGGCAATCATCCTTAAGAGGGTGGAAAGCCCCCGTTCTTTCTTTCTTAGATTGTAGTTTGTAAGGTGAACTAATAATTTCTCAAGTAAGGAGGCCCACACACCTATATTATGGCTCGATATAAAATAGGTTATTCGAAATTGGTACTAATGCTGCGCAGACGAAGTCGCGGGCATGCATATATTATATTAGTTAGACTGAAAGCCAAACAAAACATCCTTACTACCTATGTTTTTATGTTTGTTCATACTTGCCAAAAGGCAAATGATGACTCATTAAATAATGCATCGCAGACATTCTTGCATCGGAATTCGGAAAACACGTTTAATTTGTTTGAGCAAATCAGAAGTTATTAGAAGATTTTTTAGAACTTTGATGAAGTCATTAGATTAGAAAATTTAGATACATTTATTTACCTAAATTATAAGTTATAGATAACTTAGATATAGATACTTTGTTTACCTACATATATTTTATTCAAAGGCGAACGGCAGGCTTGTATGGGAACTTCGTACCGCAAATAAAATTTCGTGTTTTGGGATATTTTTTGTTTTAATTGGTAGTTAATACGATAAATAATCCTTTTTTAAATTCTTATATTTTTAGAACTTGGAACGTAAAAGTTATAACCAGTTTTGTTTTTTAAGGTTATATACTAGTGTACCAATGTAAATTGTTACATATAGGTAAATGTTGCAGATTGTTACATAGGTAATCTGTAAAGTAAATTGTTTGTTGCTATCTTTGTAGTATTTCCCTTACCAATAAGTAGGTAAATTGAGATGAGGATCGTACCTACTCAGGGTATTACTAAATATCTATATCCACCAGCAGACTGCGACAGTTTGATAATGATGAGTTTGGTTATATTTAATGTTATTTCTATTTCTAAATAATTAATAATCATTTCAATTTTGTGTTATTTATTGTAAGGCAACTTCTAAAAACATAATTGCGTTTAGTGTACGATTTTATTACGTTTATTTATTAAAATATTTTTATTGATATTATCAATTAAGCCGAAGTTCTAAAAATAGTAAACTTACATGAAAATAAATGGCTTAGTTGCCTTAATAAGTGGTACAAATTCTGCCGTTCACCTTTAATGGAGGTCTAAGCCGCCCACCTAGTCCCTTAGGCATAATATTTTGGTAAAAACTAATTTCAGAATTTGTAATATTTGTAATATATACCTTTCAACCTTTACAAAGTTATGGAACAACCAGCTAGATATGACTAAAACCCAAAACTAATTCATTTTCTTGAAACACATTTGTTAGGTTAGTTAGTAGAAACAGTTTTATGACAACGACAGTATTGGTAATAATAATATATAACTTAACATAAAAATAATAAGACATAGGTACACATTTAAATAAAAACAGATAGGGAAACTAAAATGTTAATAAGGAAAATATTAAGCAGTACGGGGAGTACTGCTTAATATTTCCCTTATGCTAGACTACTTCTCCTAGACACTGACTGTATCTTGATTGCTGTGCCCGACAGGCTCCATAATAATTGTTTCTGAAACTTACATATGTACATTATATATGCAATAAATTGAATTTAAATTTAATCTACAGAATTGTTCATAAAATTGTTTCTATTTGTTAGTAAAATATATGTAATAATAAACATTATAACTAAAATTTTAAGTTTATATGAACTATGGTGGGTCAATGGGAAGTAAAAAAATCTTCGGATTTTTTTTGTAAATAGAGCTGACTTTGGTGGCTTCTCATTCCTTTGTTTTCCAATATTTTTCACATAAAATAAAAAATATTGTAAAAACAAAAATCTGCTGTTAAGTAATCTTGGTAGTAAGTCTGGAATAGCACATAGGATACAATAGTAGTAAGTAGTAGACAGTCGAAAATGATACACTGCTTAATTGTTTTGCGAACATTACCTTCACGGACCGATCCATTAAAAACGATACTGGAAATACGCATAAAAAAAAATCCCATAGTAAATGTTTTTCATAATTATTATCATCTTTTCAGGTTTCGCGTTTATTCTTTTACCCGTTGTATAGGAGTTAAATGGGAAGAATCCGTTTGCGGAATCGATGTTATCTACTTCACGGGTAAGGAGTAAAGTTCGAAATAGATATTCGCATTTCGGGCTAAATTGAACAAGTAAAATTTAAAAACCTCCGACACATTTCTATTTCATACTACATAATTTATGTAGAGAGTCGCTTCGATCGACAATCTATTAAAAACGTAGTTATGACACGATATCTTGCGAAAAGAACCCGATTCAAACAGTAAAACGCCCATAACTTTTGAACGGCTGAACCGATTTTCATAAAACAAAGCTAAAAACACTTTCGATAAAGTCACTTTCCAAACAAAAAGAAACGATTTCGTTTCTTTTTGTTTCCTCCATCCAGATCCGTTCAGTAGTTTTTGCGTGAAAGAGTAATAAGCATACAAACACACTTACCTACACACTCACAAACTTTCGCCTTTATAATATTAATAGGAAGTAGAATATTAATAGGATTTCTCGAAAAAACAGAACACAAACGCACACACTCACTGAACAGCAGATTTTTTGTTTTTAACAATATTTAGCTATTAGTACCTAAGATTTCTTAGAACGGCTGAATCGATTTTCATCAAACAAAGCTTAGAACGGCTGAACAGATTTTCATCAAACAAAGCTAAGAACACTTTCAATAATGTCACTTTCCAAACAAAAAGAAACGATTTCGTTTCTTTTTGTTTGGATAGTAACTTTTATCCGATTTATCCGTTTAGGAGATATGATGCCACAGACAGATACACAATTACTCCTCTTTTTCCGTCTTTGTTTAAGAAGCAGCCCGTGATGGCATCATGTGCAGAGTACATATGGATTTTCGTCTTTTGGAAC
This sequence comes from Orthosia gracilis, assembly GCA_947562075.1. Lineage (NCBI taxonomy): Eukaryota > Metazoa > Arthropoda > Insecta > Lepidoptera > Noctuidae > Orthosia > Orthosia gracilis. Next base: position 37,293,951 of record OX387266.1, read on the forward strand.
TATCTTTATTTGCCACATTCCAAGTTTTCCATGTGCCTACATAATATTATAGTTATCTAAGGATCAACAACCTAAAGGATCAACAATCTAAAGTTCATTGTGCATAGAAACTTTTTCTACACGACTTCTAATTTAATTTTATATTTGAGGTAAAAGGGTTTCCAGATAGGAATGGCGTATTTAATGGCGCAATTAGAATTGAGACCATATTAAAGTTTTGTATAATACCAAAAAGGTACTAGTAGAGGGACACACAAAATCTTTAGAGGCTCTCGTGACAAAACCATACATTTGAAAGGCTTTTTTTATTATGTTTTCAATATGCAAGTCAAAATGCAGACATTAATCAAAAGTTACCGAGATCGCGACCGGATTCTACTATATTTAATTGTTGGCTATTCAAAGTATACTTAAAATTTAGTTTATTTTTGTTTTTAGTAAATGATATACTGTGACATTTTGTAAGACTAAGAAAGAGTTTGTTATCTATACAGTAGTACAGGCAGTCATCAATTTTTTGGCAGTTTTTATAAACTTTCATATCATCCGCGTACAGTAAGAAATTCGTTTTAACAAAACAATGTTTTATATCATTTATAAACAAAATGAAAAGCAAGGGCCCCAAAATGGGCCATTGAGGAACACCGGACGTAACAGCCACAATCTCAGATTCAAACCAATTAATAACGACCTTTTGTGTCCTGTTCTAAATGTATGATGCAAACCAACAAAGTAAGTTGCCCCGGATTCCGTTGAAGGAGAGCTTTTCCAAAAGAATTGTGTGATCCACCTTGTCAAAAGCTTTCCAAAAATCAGTGTACACAGCGTCTACTTGGACCCTCTTATCCATATTTTCAAAAAGAAAGTTTGTAAAAATCATAAGATTGGTCGTAGTCGACCGCCGTTTGACGAACCCATGTTGTGTATGTATGTATATTGTCCACGCATTTTTCTGAAACTACTTATCGGATCGTGATCTTTTTTTTGTGTTAGATTGAGTATCTCTCAACTTAGGGAATAGAGCAAGTTTCATGAAAATGGGTCCAGTAGTTTTCAAGATATGGTGTATACAGCCGAACTCCTTAGCGACAAACAGACCTAATGTGTAAATTGAAAGAAAGAAGAAGAATAAGTTTATTTGCGCCAGGCACGACGTTTACCATAAAAAAACAAAGGAAAAACTTAAATACAAATACAGAGTATGCGCCATACAACCACGCAAAACAGTTATCGCTCAGCATAATGCTGGGATTCGCATGCGAGACAGAACCACAGCGTTTTTCAGGTTTTCAGAGATAGCCGGTGTCGACTGGGTGACGCCGAACCCATGAAACCTTAAGGGCAAGTGACGGAGCAAACATGTTCTATTTATAAATAAATGAGTAAAAAAAATACGAAATACTAGTGTCCAAAACAAAAGTTCAGAATAAAGTCTTATTCTTATAGTTAAATACTTATTTATATATAGTAAATATATAGTAACAGATATAGTAAATATTATATTTAATGAAAAATCGGTAGGCAGGATTGTAAAAAATAAGTTTCAGGTTGGTAAGAATAGAAAAAGAAGTATTAAATTATGGCACTACAGCTCCAATGGACTGGTGACACATGTGGCAATGACAGCAGTAAAACAGATGCAGCGTATCGAAAACTGCCCCTAAAAGCTGCTGTCCTATGAGACTGAGTTAAAAGCTGCTGAGCACAAACGCATTCCCGTCTACCGGCCATCCAACTGATGAAATTGAGTTATTATGCGTATTTTGTCAATCCTTTAGGCATCTTACTATAGAACTTGCAAATTTTTGGTGATGGTGTACCAACACTAAAAAGAGATAAATAAAAACGTTTTTCACAAAAAAATAAACGTTAATAGTAGCCTAGCAAAAAGTCTTTTACCTGCTATTCTAGCTACTACCTAACTGAAATAAGAAGTTTTAATTGGAAAAGATAAAATACCAATAGGAACTATATATGTCTACGACAGCTGATTAGTTTTAAATCGCAATACAAACACAAATCTTAATTGCGATCGGGTAAAGAGAACACATTGATATTATTATCTACTCATGCAAGGGCAATGCTCTAAAGCTCAGGATCCTGGCAGATCGAAGCTTCCTCCTCATAATAAGACGTTGTCCGTGCGAATTATCCATCGTTCGACCAGGCACAATCAACCTGGTAATTCCACTGTTATCAATCTGCGATTGTATCAGCTCCGTAACCACCATAGCGAGAATCTGTTATACTCCTAATTATTTGTTGTAACGGATAATTCAGGTTGGACACTACTTACCATATAAGTTTCTTATTTGATGTTGAAGTTCCAATTGTAATATGGTAATAGGGAATATATTTTTTTTAGGTGCTTGTTTTGGGCCGGGTTTCTCAACACTAAATTATCGCAAAATTAATGTGACAAATTGTCAAGCACGCGTTATCTGCTGTGATTGGTTGAATGAATTTTCAACAGCCAATCACAGAAAATAACCTACGATTATTTGTCGATAATCCGATCAATCCCGATAAACGAGGGTTACGAACCAGGGGGTAAACTAGCTTCGGTCGGTAAAATAAACTCTGAAAGCTTATTGAATTTGCCTTACTAAAGGAATTTCCTTGACCTATTTTTACGCCATTTAGTTGCTGGTAGATACAATGCACAGATGACCGAAGCAAATTACCTACGATACATGACAGGTGGGTTAAGAAGCCAAGCTATTGGGAATTGACCAATAAGATAGGTAGGTGCGGAAGCACTCGAAAGGTTGTGACATAATCAATCAATAGCTCCTTAAATTATGAGTTGAGTTACAAGGTTATTGACAAATGCGTACACTGACTGGACAGGTCCACTCAATCTGGCTGTTTCTTTCCTCAAAAGACCATTTCAGACATCAGTCTACACGGTCTTCACATGATCTAACCAAGTTTTTGTCTGGACTTTAAAAGAGACTGTGACCTCTGAGTTTGTTTCGGCCTTTCTTCTCAGAGTAGTCAGATAGGAAACGCCGACCTCATCTAGATTTAGAAATATGATCGGCTTGTAAAAGTCGTTTTTGTACATCGAAAATATAAAAAAAAAAAAAATAGTCAGGGCATTAAAGGATAACCAACAGAAACCATTTGCAGCATTTTTCAAATTTTTGTCTGTTTATCTGTTTATTTGTGCACGCATCACGTAAAATGTACGAAACCAATGTAGATAACTTTTATACATAAAAAATATGCATAACTTGAAATATTACTTAGTTTTTGTTTCATTGCAATCGGTGCACTCTATCATAAGTTAGATGAATTTAAAGATTTCAAGAAGTAAAATATCACAACACACGCAATTCAGATACTCTGATAGTTAAACTCCATATCCGATAGATGGCGTTGTGCATTTGACGTCATTTTCTGAATGGCGGTGTTAAGGGCCTACATCCGCTTTAGTGCCGTAAAACGGTAACTTTCTAAAGCATACTCCTTAGTAACGGCTAGGTTAAAAGGTTTGAAAAAAATATATTTTTATTATTACATTAGTTTCATAAAAATAATGTACATTATTTTTAACCGACTTCGCAAAAAGGAGGAGGTTATCAATTCGGCTGTATTTTTTTATGTTTTTACCTCAGATCTTTTTATTGGGTGAACCGATTTTGAAGATTCTTTTTTTATTTGAAAGCTGGTGCTTGTCATGTGGTCCCATTTAATTTTCATCAAGTTCTGATGAAGAACTTCGGAGAAATACATCAGAACTCTTCAATAAATGACGGTAAAACACTCGGGATAGATGCAATCGCATGTCTGTTTATTGTTTACACCATTTCATAACATAACATCACACTGGTACGCTCTAAAGGGGTACGCAGGTGTGAACAGTTCACCCTGGTATACTCTCACTGCACCGGTTTTGTTTAAGTTTCATGTTATTGGGTTCATCTATTCTGGCTTCTCTTTGGGCACTACACGCGTAGGTACCTAGCCTATAGAACTGGTACATTATGTACCACAACTAAAAAGTGAAAAATAAAAAAATAAAATACAAAAATTACAACCGACTTCCAAACAAAAACACTACAAAGTGAAAAATAACTTCAATTTCGGAAGTCGGTGTCAAAAAACCAAGAAACGTAAACAGGAACACCGACTTCCGAAATTGAAGTTATTTTTCACTTTGTAGTGTTTTTGTTTGGAAGTCGGTTGTAATTTTTGTAAAAATGTTTTTTATTCAAACATGGTTTTTTCGTATAACAAATAGTTTTGCTTTAGAAACATAATTAGCAACACGATATTTTTCGCAACTTTTGGATACTACTCCAAAACGACTTGGATGTTTAAAAATAATTTTACACAGAAAAATTGATGGCTGGAATTTCTTCATAACTGAAATAGCATATGTAAATCAAATAATATTTTACAAACTTAACTGTTCAAAAGGAGGTTCAATATTGATATTTTGCGCCAAGCGGGCGCACGGCCAGTTGGGGCTTTACATTGCTTAAAAGATTCGCCGCAAAAAAATGATACTAGAAAAAAATTGCTAGGTAAGTAGGGTAGGTAGCGTAGCACGTCCAGTAGTTAATAGAGTAGGCAGGTAGGCAAGGGATGTCAACTCTATACGTCGAATCAATGACATATCTTCAAGGGCTATTTCAGTTGTGGCTAGAGTTAAAATAATAATCCAAACCTAATGCACTAGACAAAAAAAAAACTGTTGCCGTTTTAACAACAAATACTAAAAACAGAATAAAATAAATATTTAAGAGGGGCACCCAAACAACGAACGTGATTTTTTTGCTGTCTTTTGCGATAATAGTACGGAACCCTTCGTGCGCGAGTCGGACTCGCACTTGGCTGATCTTTTTTTATGTTTTCGTTTCGGTGTGGTATTCTGGAGTGCTACTATGTGGCGCGCAGTCTTTACTATTATTGTATGAAGTCGATATTCTTCTCCCTAGAGTAAATTATATTCTGTGCAGATAGGTAAGTCCACCTATGTACCACTATTATACATGAAGTTTAAATAAATAAATAGTAAGTTGGGTAGGTAGGTTGGTTAGGTAAGGCTTAGGGAGGTAGCTAAGTAGGGTAGGGTAGGCAGTTGACGGGAGCGAAGCCGCGGGCACAGCTAGTTCCTAAATAAGCCGAAACAGTCGAGAACTCAAAACAAACAATTGACTGTAACGGCTTCAGTATTTCCACGGAAGGAAAACAACAATTCTTTACATACTTTTCATAGAAAATTATTATTTAATCTGGCTCGGCACAAACGAAAAACAGCACACCGTTGTTTGTAAACGAAAATACGGGAGCCTTGGGCAGTGCAGCTAACATGTTCCATCTTTAGCGAGCAAACACTCGCGCAGCAAAAGAAATCCAACTCTAGAAATAGGGCATAAGGAATGAAATCCTAAAACGATATGATACCAATTCTCTCTTAATTTGCTCATTAATTTTACTGGAAAATAAAATCTAATTCGCAGCTCATAAGATTCAATTTGGCAACGCGAACTCCTGGAATATTCGGGAGTCGGGCACCAAAAAGTGTTTACTCGTAAACCACGCTCATTGTTTAAGTAAACTTCTATTTCGATGCTTTACCGTGAAGCACTGGCCACACGAGATTCGCGCTAACCATTATTTCTCAGTACCCCTACAAGAAACGAAAACTAACTGCGCACTTTAATATGGGCAAAGAAATACGTAATTTATTTTAGTGCCAAACGAGCTCTATTTCTAGTTCATATGTTTCATTGTTTACTTGTGCAGTACCGTAAATCGGGGTTATTTTAGCAGAAAGGGTAACTTTGACAGTTTATGAGGAGACTATAACACGACTATAACAGCGCGCCAAAACATGGTTTGAGCATTATGTGTGCGGAATTCCAGGTTCTACCACTATTTTGCTGACTGGATTTGTTGCATAACTTGCAAAAGTTGGAGTTGTGGCATGTGTAACAAAGGCTCTACAAATCCGTCCTAAGAGTATACATTAATCAATAATTAATAATAATTAATTATAATTAATCATTTATAATTATTTATTATTAATAATTAATTAATTAGTTTTTGTTTAATAATTATTTTTATCTTCTTTTATTGTTGTTAAATTTTAAAGTTGATTGTAATAATGCTAATATTATTTGTGATTCCAAAAATAATTACAAGACTATGAAGTACCTATAATATTGTTACTGAAGTTGACTGATGTCGAAAAACGAAAAACAATAGGTACCAAAGACACCGACTTCGTAAAAGAAAGTTATCTTCGGTTTCTTTTTTGTTAAAAAGTTTTCATTATCACTTTCCAAATTAAAAAAAGATTTTTATTTTCTCTTTTTAGTTTTGGTACCTGAAATTTTCATGAAAATCATTTATTTATAGTCAAAGTATATCTCATGACGACTCCAATAACCTTAAACAAGACTAGTATACATCGTATAATTTCCAAGTTGCAGTGCCTACCTTCCGGCTTCATCACAGAAATATAAAAATATTATATGTATAGGCTCCATTATCAGATCAGTTCAATGGTTCCATTTTTATCAGTATCTACCATTTATTTATAAGTATTTGCTTCATCATAGTCGGTTAACTATTCGAGATATCTGATACCCGTGACATACCTATCATTAAGGAGTTCCAGTGGCCATCTGTGATCTTCTTCATCAGGTCCGCTTCACAAAATGATACTTTCTGATTGCAAACGATACATTGTTAATGAAAATACCAAAATCACTATATGATTATGTACCTACGCCTATAATGTTTGAGGTTTTCCGACGATTTCCATGGGAAGGCATCATCAGCTTCTGACTTGGTGACAATGGGACCACCTCGGGAGTATACCCTTTCAAACAAAAAAAAACATTTTAAAACCGGTCCACAATTGATGGAGAAATCGGTGAAAATACTTTATTTTTTTGATATACTTACAGTCGAACATAGAACCTCCCCCTTTACGGGAAGTCGGTTAAATGACTGATAGATCTCCAAAACTAGTTGAACTTAATTCAATTTCCTGTTGCATGAAATATCCGGAGTAACGTTGACATATAATAATATTTTTTTACAAAAAAAGTCTACCGACTTCCAAACAAGAAAACCTACAAATTGAAAAATAAATTTCATTTTGGAAGTCGGTGTCTTTGGTAAGTACCAGTTTTTGCGTTACGGACACCGACTTCCAATAAAAAAAGTTTTTTGTAGTTTTTGTTTTGGAAGTCGGTAGTATTTTTTTGTAAAAAGTTGTTTTATTTTCCCTTTTTAGTTGTAGTACCTACCTAATAGGCAAGTTGTTTAGTAAGCTACCTATTATGCCAAAATAGTTACCGGAATCACCCGAATATCATTAAACTTGAACATAACCGGTGAAATGAGAGTGTACCAAGGTGAACTGTACTCATCTGCGTACCTCTTAAGACCGTACTGGCGTGATGTTATGTTATGAAATAGTATAAACAATAAACTGACATGCGATGGTAACAATCCCGAGAGATTTGCCGTTATTTATTGAAGAGTTCTGTTGTATATCTTCGAAGATCTCCATCAGGTCTTAAACAAATTAAAATGAGACCAATTTCGGAACATATTCATTCAAACAAAAAAGAATTTTTGAAATCGGTCCACAATTGACGGAGATATCGGTGAACATACACAGAAAAAACAAACAAAGTCGAACATAGAATCTGGTCCTTTTTGAAAAGTCGGTTAAAATATATATGTATATATACATAATTGTGGGGGGGGCTGTGGGTCAGAATTGGTATGAGCTTAATAGCCAAAGGACTCATTGTTCTGTTGGAGCAAAAACATCATTAATCTTGGGTGGTAAAAAACATCGGCCGAGTTCGTGTCGGACTTCGCACATTTACGGTTCCGTAACAAAAGTAGAATATATTGGTATATGTTAGTAAAATATACATAGTAATATATATTATCACCAAATTTCAAATTCATAGGTCAATGGAAAGTCAAAAAATTCTTCGGAACAATATTTTGTGACAGACGACTGACGGACACGAGAGTGACTGCAATAGGGCTCCGTTTGGACCCTTCGTGTGCGGAACCCTAAAAAGTAACTACCAAAAAACTACCGAAATATGTGCACAGTAGCCCCGTTTTACCGGCAGGTAATCTTTACGCAAAAAGCCTTTGAACTGTAATTAAATTATCAGCAGAAGTATTACTTACTTATACTGCACATAATTGATAGGTACCTTTGTCACAAGAACAAAAAAAAAAGATCAAAATGCTATCCGCTTCCACTTAGATACGCTATACCCAGTTCCTAAGTAGAATAGAACATTAAACAAAAATTTTAAAAAGCCCCCGACAAAAAACCTCTAAAAATATTCATGCTTTTTAAACTACATATAATATACCTAGTAGTAGACCCGCTTCAATCGACAATCTAGACTTCTATCCCAGATTGAAAGATTATAATGCGAATAACTTTTGAACGGTTAAACCGATTTTAATCAAACATAGATAAACGACAAAAAAATCTAAATCTTAATCGGTTCATCCGTTTAGGAGCTGTGATGCGACAGACAGACACACAGCAACACAGTTCAAACTTATAACACCCCACTTTTTTCGTCGCGGGTTAAAAATAGAATAATAGACTATACTTTAAGTATTGTAAACCAAAAAAGGTAAACATCTCTTTTACAAAACTTAATTATATGGTCATTACGGTTATAGATAAGTACTATAATTATATACTATGGTACAATCATCGGCACGGTTCTTGAGCGCTGAGCTTCACGTGCGCAAAAGTGAATTATTGGGTCCCTCTGGTGGTATGAAGTGTGGCGCGGGGGCGGGGAAAGTGCAGTGATTGGCCCGTAGCGTATCGCGTCATAGCCGTCAGTCGTGATTCGTTCTTTACTTTTGTTGCATGTACCTCACGACGACGAGTACAATTCCGGCCAATTTAATTGCTACAAATTTTTAAACTGCATCATTTTAAATTATCTGGTAAGTTAGAACTCAAATATGTTATGTGATTTTTTTATTAATTAGACCTTTGTTATAATAATAAAAGGTGATATTTATCGAAAATATAGCAGGAAAAAAATTAATGTCAGTTTGTAATTATAGCAAAACTATTATTTTTCATTACTAACTATACTACTATACTTACAAACTATATTGTTTTTCATTTCATTAATGAACAAATGAAATTAGAGGTCAAAAATGTTAACAAAAAAAAGTATGTAGGTACGTTGTAGATTTTTTAGTAATTTTTGACAAACTATAAGAACTAAGTTATAATTTTAAATTAGAAATACTTTTGTTAGTTACCTTTTTTTTATCTCAATTTCCATTTCTCAATTTAATAAATCATTATTTAATCTTATAAGTAAGAAATTACGTAGACCGTAACTTAGAAAAAATAAATAATAAACGGGTGTGCGTTTTATTTGTCATAAGTGTACGATGCGCAAAGCGATCCCCACTCTTCCGCCGAGCGCTCAAGAACCGTGCCGGTATCTGTATGACTAGATAAATAGGTACTTATCTATTCAGGTACCAAATCAGTGTTCTGAGTAGTGTTGGGTGTCTACCCAGGTGTCTAAAGTTCTGAACTATGTATTGTTGTGTACCTAATTATATTTATAAAAGGTTAATAATATAAATGGACAAGACATACCATCAGAGGTAAGGAAAAATAGTCAAAAACAATTATGTACTGGTTTACAAGTCACAAGAAATGGAGGCAATTCAGAAGATGGGCAGATGACATAAAGACAGGCGCTACGTGGACAAGAGTCGCTAGGGATAGGGAGAAGAAGTGGAAGCATTTTGAGGACGCCTTAAACAGACGGAGATGTCGCAAAAATTATAAACTCACATAATTATCTAAACTAAATTGTATATAAAATAACCAGCTAATGTACTAATTTATACCTGACTGACTTATATTATCCCGCGACTTCGTTCGCGTGATTTCGTTTTTTATCCTACAGATGACTTTCTTATGTGTAGTTACTGAAGGCGATCAAAAATAAGCTATTGTTAAATCAATAAAAAATGGGGTATCGTAGATATAGGGTTTATTAATTTGGGACGATTTGTTATTTGACTCTTTTCTCTTTATCCTTTCTCTTTTCTTAAAAAAAAAACGTTGCCCCACACTAGGAATTTCTTCCTGTATCGTGGGTGCGTTTACAAACATTTAAACTCACATACACAACAGACTCGACCCCGATTCGAACCCGACTCGAAAGATGAATAAATTTAAGATTACCGCCACAAAGTAAAATCCTCCCCTAAATAGCTCTTTTTTACCCGTTGAGGGTCAAGTTTTTAGCTACTCAAATATTATGTTATTTACTATTTCATCTCTCTTCTATTTTTCGTTTACGTAAGTTAGATTGCGCAGTAAGATTCCACAAAAAAAAACTATAACTTTTCACCCTATCTGGGGAGAAGTTTTAAAAAACGTATTATGTCAATTTTAATGATTTACTTTATCCCCAAGGAATTAGATTTTTCATACATACAAATTTCCACCTTTTCACCCCCTTAAAGATTGAATGTCTGGATTGGCGGCTTTCTTCTTAGTGCTCCCCTAGAACCCTACATCAAAAACGAAACCTTATGCATTAAGTTTCTTAACAAATTTTAACACCCACTAAATCGTATTTTGGGGATCGTTTCGAGAAACTAATAGTGACAACCTTTATTGTTTACTTAGGTTTGTATTAATGTCAAGTTTCAAGTTTATTAACCCAAGAAATAAGATTTTTCCATACAAACTTCAACATCCCCTAAATCGTCTTTTGGGGGGTAGTTTAGAAAAAACTAATAATGAGAATCTTTATCATTTACTTAGATTACTATTTGCAGCAAGTTTCAAGAATATTTGCCGAAGGAATTAGATTTTTCCTACAAACTTTCAACCCCTTTTTATTCCATTAGGGGAGGCATTTCCAAAAATCCTTTCTTAGTGCTGACTTACGTCACTTGAGAAACCTTTATGCTAAATGTCATGCTTCTAAGCCTAGCGGTTTTGGCTGTGCGTTGATCGATGAGTCAGTCAGTCAGTTTCTTTTTTTATATATAGATAGATAGATTATATGTGCTGCTGAAAATTACATGTTTTCTTTTTCTTTTTTGTAGGTAAGCAGGACTAAGAAACAAGTCAGCAGGTAGTACCCGCTGCTGACTTGTTTCTTAAGTCTTCAATCAATCATCATCATATTAGCCGAAAGACGTCCACTGCTGGCCTCCGCCAAGCGTCACCACATTGACCGGTCCCGTGCGTCCCGCATCCAGCGGATCTCCGCATCCTTCACCAGGTCATCGGTGCACCTGGTAGGAAGCCTTCCAATGCAACGTCTTCCGGTAAGCGGTCGCCACTCCAGAACTTTTCTGCCCCATTGGCCAACCGTTCTGCGAACAATGTGCCCTGCCCACTGCCACTTAAGTTTGGCAATTCTCTTTTTAAGTTTGGTGTCGGTAGCCCTGGTTCTCTTGCGAATCTCTACATTGGTGATTCGATCACGCAAGGATACTCCGAGCATAGCCCTCTCCATTGCCCATTGGGTGTCTGTAGGCTTTCTGATGAGGCCAAAATTGTGAGCGACCACGTCTCAGAGCCATATGTCATAACTGATGGCAACACCCACTGGTCATAGACTTTCGTCATGAGACACTGTGGTTTGTTGGATAAGAATATATCGCGCAATTTCCCGAAGGCTGCCCAGCCGAGTTGGCTGGGCAGCGTCGGCCCTACCCTACCCAACTGGATCGTTTCTCCCAGGTAGACATAGTCGTCCACAACTTCGAATGTAGAATCTCCGACCTTGATAGAAGCGGGAGTAATAAAATGGGTATTCAACATCACCTTGGTTTTATCTATGTTCATTTTAAGTCCCAATTTTTTTAGAAGCTCTACTGAGGTCATCGAGCATTGTACTGAGGGCCTCAAAGGTCTCAGCCATGACGGAAGGTGAGTGATGTACTCTCCATTGACGTTGATGCCTAGCCCTCTCCAGTCCAGAACCTTGAAGACATCCTCCAGTGCAGCGGTGAACAGTTTCGGAGATATGACGTCTTCCTGTCTCATACCTCGCCGCAGAAGGATACGTTTCGAGGTCTGATCCTGAACTCGAGGCTTACTCGTAGTCCACAAACGCTAAGCAGAGAGGCAGGTTGTACTCTTCGGTCTTCTGTATACCCTGATGCAGTGTATGTATGTGGTCTACGGTGTTAAAGCCTTTACGGAATCCAGCTTATTCGGTAGGCTGGAAATCGTCAAACCTGCGCGCGAGACGATTCGTGATGACTATTGAAAACCGCTTGTGGACATGGCTAAGAAGAGAGATGGGCCTGTAGTTCTTCAGTAGGGCATTGTCTTCCTTCTTGAGGAAGAGTACCACCACACCCCTGCACCATGCCTTTGGCGTATTCCCTACGAATATGACGGAATCAAACAGCTCCTGAAGGACTTTAAGTATTAGTTTTCCACCCGTCTGCAGGAGTTCAGCTGTAATTCCATCATCACCCGGTGCTTTGTTGTTCTTAAGCTGTTTACGAGCCATCATTCTAATCTCGTACAGGCTGACGTCCGGAATGTCTTCGGTATAGTTTCGGGTCAATCTTGCTCTAGGGACTTTTTCTAGATTCACGACGGGTTTAATGGTTGACGTGTACAACTGCCCATGGAATCTCTCGATCTCCCTCAGAAACTCCGGTTTGGCGGATACGATCCTACCATCGTCGGTCTTTAGTTTCGTGAGCTGGCTCTGTCCGAGATTCAGAGAAGATGGTGAGGGACTTTGGAGCCCTTTTTCCTCTCAATCGCGTCTTTAATACGTTCGGTATTAAAGCGACGAAGGTCGCGTTTCAAGGTCTTTGAGATCCGTCTATTTAGCTGCCGGTATTTCAACGCATAACCTCACGCCTATCCTTCATGAGCTTGAGAGTAGGATCAGATAACTTTTTATTTATATCTGTACGGCGGGTCTTGAAAAACTTAGACCCGACCATATGGACAGCTTCCACGAACCCATCGCTGTATTCGACCACGGAGCTCCCTAGGCACTCGAAACAATTCTGGAGTTCGAGCTGAAAGCTCTCGGGGTTTTGGATCTGGATCTGCCTTGCCACTGTAGTCGAGGGTAGACGGGCAGCCGGGCACTCGGGGCCGTTTTTACGTTGTACTATTAATTTTGGTTTTCCGTAATCGCCACGCTTGGCAGGCGGGTTGGCGATCGCAGTTTGTTGTTGAAGTGCACAGAGAACGCTGCTGCCCATTCTCTAATGTATCCCTTAGTAGCATTTTACGACACCCACGGGAAGATATTGGGATGGTGAAATTCTTTACGACAGACACCATACGGAACTGCAGTTCAATCAATAAATCCAGTTATTTCTACATAAGTTGTGGCGCCAGCGTTACGGCTACACATTTATCACCCATCCTAGTTTTCATAATTTCCAAGAATGTAAACAAATTGTCGAATGAAAAACATGAAAGTCTGGAAATTCTCAAAATATACAATGTTGTACCTACTAGGAACTCTTTTATTTTATGACTCATGTGTTGTGGTTCATAACAATAATACATTTCACGTCCAAGTCATAACATGTTTACAAGTTGATAACGAGCGTCGAGGGTTAACGAGAACTTTCGGCCAGACACACTGGCTCCGCAATGACCAGTATGACCGTGAAGTGGGAATCGTGGAATGCTCTATTGTTGTAAACTACATAACATACTGACCATGCGCACGCTTATAACATCTATGTTCCAAGCGTTGCTGTCCCGTTGGTCTTGTGGTCGCAAGGGCGACTGCTAAGTGTGGGGTTCGGGGTTCAATTACCAGGCCAGGCAAAGAGTGTAATTTTGATTTTCCATTATGAATTTCTCTATGAAAGCCCGGAGTCTGGCGACATGTTTGTGCACACACTTGTGCTCTATGATATCTTCCGCGCAAAGATAGCTAGTCTCCGATGAGATTAGCCGAAATCGGTCAGTAAAGCTATTATTACCTAAGCGTGCACCTGGTCACTAACAAAAGGTACACAAATCTCACATGCAGAACCAAATATCCTGACTTCTCGAATGAGAACAGAATTGTTTCAAAATAAAGTAGTAAGCTTTTAAGACGTACGGTACGCCGGCATTTTGAATTTAGATTTCAAAGTGCTGTTTATGAAATAGGCAGGTAGGTACCTATTTATCTTGACCGAAGGAGTGGATTTGGACCGGTTAACTCTTTTGATCTTGGACTGCTTTTTACAAATATATGTGCCATGATCTGGAATCTTATGTAAAAAAAGTTAAAGGAGTACATAGGAAAGAATTTAGGTACTGGACAGCGTTCCGTATTACAACCTACCCTATGATAAAAAAAACTTACTTAATGAAGTTAGGTAGGTATCTTATACAGCTACACCCGTATGTAATCAGTGGAACATCATCTGACCCAAGTGATTTATTGAGGTATCTTTCGCAGAGAGATAACTCGTGCAACGGCTCACTCTCTTTTTCCTCGTACTTATGCAGTTCGTAATATTGCTTCCATCGACTGTTTATTGCAAGGGGTTTTATACGGAGCGTCTATCCCCGGCCTGTTGGTCCGCGGGAGATATGATTGATTTTCCTCCTACCCTGCATATCTGCTAAGCAGCTATAACGAAGTAAATTTAAATAGAAAGAAAAAGAAAGAGTTTATTAGCGCCAGGCACGACGCATATCCTAAAAGAACAAAAGTAAAAACTTAAATAAAAATTCAAAGTATGCATCACAAACACGCAAAACCGTCATCGCTTAGCATAATAGATAATACTGGGATTCGCAGATAAATAAGTTTTTCTGATCAAAATGGTAACATAGAACTGATCTGATGATGAAGCTGTAGCTGAACCTAGGCACCGGAACTTCGTAATGAAGCAATGTATCCTAGCCGTTACCGTATTGGGGCATATTTGAATTGTCATTCTCCAGTTGTGCAAATAAAAAGAGAAAAATTTTAAAAACTTTTTCTAAAAATATACCTACAAACAACTTGTAAATAAAAACACTAGGTACAAAGTGCAAATTTACTTTAATTTGGGTTGTATTTTGTAGGAATAAAGTATTTTTCAGATTCAAATAATTTACTCAAGATATGAGAAGTAGTGGCCCAGTGAAAGTGTAATATCCCCATGCCCACTGACGTATTGTCGATCGAGGTTTCAAACCCGGGCAGGTGCTCTGCTTTGTGTATTGATTTAATGACCATTGCACTCAGCAATAGATAGGCAAAGAAAAAACTCATCAGGAAACTGAAAGGTCATGTCGTAGAACAATTTTTTTAAAGATATGTGACATCTACCGTACCGCACCGGGCCCGCGTGTTGGGTGATATATTAATAATAATGCACTCTCTCGGAGAGAAGAATCTTTATTTATTCGGATTTTAAAATGCTCTTGCATACTGCGCTACCACGGGGAGATAGCGCCGTTATGTGGGACCCCAACCCACTAAAACTCCAAGGTGTCCTCCTGTGCCGCTTACAGGAACAGGGGCACGCGTTAGCACTCACCGCGAACCTGCCGTGAGAGAAGAACCCTGGGTCTCAGCAGTTATGGGCTAATTGTGCTAAGAACCATATATGGAAAATTATATGTACCTCAATGTGTTGCCACAGTTGGAGATCCAATCTATTCAGCCTTTTCCCTTTTTAGGGTTCCGTACCAAAAGGGTAAAAATCGTCTGTCTGTTTTTTGCGATAATTGTACGGAATGCTTCGTGCGCGAGTCCGACTTGCACTTAGCCTTTGTTTTTTAGTGTTCCGTACCCGAAGGGTCCAAAGGAAACGGTAATAATACTTTTTTTCATTCAGGTGTCCGTCAGTCTGTCGTCTGTCACACAGGTTTTACAGCCAAACAAACGGTTGGAGCTAGAGTCTACAAATTTTCACAGTATAAACATCTTGTTGACCCAAAGCCATACAAATAGACAAAATAATTTTTAAAAGATTTGAAGGGGGCTCCCATACAGCTAAAAGGTGCGCGAAAATTGGTATCGTTGTTTTGAGCTCGTTGAGTAGACAAAATGCTGTATTTTATGTTTTAACTTAATTGAAACTATATTGGAAAACAAAGAAATGAGAAGGCACCAAAGATAGCATTTTTTACAAAGTTTTGTTCCGAAGAATTATTTGACTTTCCATTGATCCATGAACTTTAAATATGGTGATAATGTTTATTATTAGGTATTTTTTACTAACAAATACCTATATATTGATAAATCATATTTGTCTTTGAGATTTCCTTATTTTTTCTATTAAAATAAACTTTATTTTGCGGTTTGGTATGGAACCCTGAATGTGCGGAGTCCGACACTCACTTGAACGTTTTTTTTTATATTGGAGTATAATACAAGGAGCGACTGCCTTTCTGCTGACCTTCACCACCCGGTAACACAAACATGATACCCCTTGGCAAGACGAAGTGTATCCATAACAACTGGCAAAGATTTTCAATTATCAGCCGTGACAAACTTAGCACACATTAACAGTCTCGGCAGACGCTTTACGCGTCTGCCGAGACTGGGAGGAATCTCGGTATGTTAAGATGGTCACCCATCCACGAATCGACCCCGGCAAGCGTTACTTAACCTCGGGTTGATACCCGCGCGGCTGCTATTATTTAACCACGAGCTTGTAGGTACATTGGAGATCCAAAAAATATAAAGTTAGATATCCTAATTTGGCGTATATCAGCGCCCTCTATGATCGGCGACGAGCGATAAAATCGGTTTTGGGTTTTGCTAAAGGCAAACTGCACAGTGACAAATAAAAAATATTAAATTAACCATACATATATTACTACAATTACTACGCTACATACAAGGTATCAATGTGACTCTTCTATTAAAAACTCTTTTACAGATTTGTTGTATTTCTCTGGCAATATTTGCTGCAGTTCGTTCCGGGTTAACCAGTCTGCTTTGGTCTTGCTTGGTTTTCCACTTTTGTAATTGGCGTAATAGAAGAATATCTGAAAATAAGGTAATATTATTATTTTTTTGACCCGTTTGACGCAGTGGTTAACCGATCGGCTGATGCGCTGTCACGGGATCGATTTCCGCACGGAACAAATATTTGTATGGCCTACAGATAATTGTTCCAGGTTTGACTTTTGTTTGTGTTTATCTATACTTCTATACTAATACTAATCTATACTAATATTATAAAGAGGTAAAGTTTGTGAGGTTGTGAGGTTGTAGGGGGTAATCTCTGGATCTACTGAACCGATTTAGATGAGATTTGGCAAGGAGATAGTTTGAGACCTTGGGAAGGACATAGGACATTTTTATTCCCTTGGGATTATAAAATACTTTTTGACACTTTTTTTTTAATGTTTCCACCACAAGAAAAACGCACGATCCAGGAAATAGTACACAACAACAGTACAGTTGGATCCTACGAAACAGGAGAAATTCCTACACTTTACAAAAAAAAAGGAGTTTCAATATTTTTTAATCATGCCTTTGAGCTATATAGGATTTACTAGAGAAGAAGACTATAGATTGATCAATCTGCCAGCTAAATTCTATACTTACTTTGGCCCCAATTTTGCCATTGACTTCTGAGGGATATTTGTACTTATAAAATCCACATGGTGCATTTGACACAAATTGTACTTTAAGTTCAGGTCCACACTGCTCTTTAACTATCCTTTCTGCAGTCTAAAAAAAAATACAAGAAGTTAGAACTTAGAATATCATTTTAAGAAATCTATTAAGTTCATCATCATAATTTTAGCTAAAAGATCCATTGCTGAATATATTCTATTAAACTATCTTTAAGTATATTGAACCAGATATCTACATATCTTTCTTCATATTAAAGCCGATCCAACCATCAAAATCATATTTTATTAACAGGTACGCTGCCACCTATAGAATGGTAGTTCAACCGATAAGCAGAACATATGTATTCCAAAAATACAACCGTTCAAGATATGAATAAACCACATACACAAAATGAATTTTGCAAGCACAGAGCTGCTTCAAACCAACGTCCCACGCTGGATGCCAGATTTGACTGATTCTATAGACTTTACTAGGCGGCGTGAACATGCACTGGTGCCTGGACGGCCTACCACTTGGCAGGACTACATGTACCAGTGTGTGGGTGGCAGCAAAACTATAAAACTAATACTGCTTCTGGCCTATCTACAGCTGGATAAGTTCCAGATTTCTTATCTAGCAAATTGCTAATTGAACAAAATTCAACTTATAGCATATATTCTGCTCTAACATAAATTCTGTTCAATTATTATTTTGTCAGGTGCCTAGGATCTAGAGACTGAACAGGGGGGTGACCATAAGCTCTTAGAGCAAGGTTATTTTGAGTATGCATAAGTGACAGATGTATATGACTTGTATACATTTGTCCCTTTTTCACAGTTGAATCATAATAGTTTTGACAAGTATGGGTACGGGGCAGGGGCTTAGAATAAATGTTGTCTACCTGTCTTAGAGTTTCTCCTTCCTTCCACAAGCCCTGAGGCAGCAAATTCTTCACATCTGATCCCAGCTTTATAGGTGTTACAAGTACCAGATGCCTTTGGAGACATCTTTCTGTAGATGTCTTATCACCTTTTATGTCAGCATCTGAAAAACATCAATGACAATTTATTTTATGAATATATCTGCCATGGTAAAAAAGAAGAGAGTGGGAAAAAAGTCTGATGACAGCAGGCGGGCTGGTTCAAGGACAAAAATGGATATAAAAAATGATTTGATGTTACAATTTTACAACTTTATTGTTGTATTTGGTAAGTATATTATATATTACCAGTTTCCACACTGGCAAACTTAAACTGAGCTAGCTCTTCATTGGCGGCATCTTCAAAGTCCTGAGCTGTGATTTTGCTCACCGCATCAACATCCACATCAGCTGATTCATTTTTGAGGAGTTCTGCTTGAACCCTGTAAGTGCAGAAAAGCTTCATTAGCCAAAGGGTTAGCAAATTTAAATTGGTAAGCTTAAAAGAGGCTATTTTAAACTTTTTCATTATTTTATGGATGTGCAAGTAACACAATTAAAAACTACAACACTTACTTATCATTTTCATGTCTAATCTCATGGTCAGACTTCATGCTTTTCTCAATTTCTAGGGTGTACTGCAAGTCCAAGAATTTTTTATACATGTCACTCAATGGTGGAGTGACCACTGGTAGTCGTTCCACGCAAACTCCTGTTACAATATCCCATGATGATTTGGTGCTGAGACCTGTTAAAAATATTGGATCAGTACTAAATCTATTAAAATGTACTTCTTAAGAAAATAACCTAAAACTTATTTACCTCTTACAAAAATCCGACGGCATAAGTTTATTTCTGCTTGAATAAATGTTTTGAACAACATTGTGACTACAAGTAAACCTATTTAGAACTTAAATTAGGTATTTACACTTTTTTTCATTTATTAATCGCTCTTTTTACATCCAATTGTTCCACTTATTGTTTTTATTTTTATTTTCCCGTACTTGACAGATTGTCATGTGTGTGACAGTGACGCTCAGCTGTTTTAATGTCATATTTTAGTTACTGGTATTCTCGGTGAAGGTACTTAATCAGTTAAATGATATTTGTATGACTCAAATCGATAACTACTAAATAACTATGCCTTAAAATAAACATTAAAATATGGCGTCGAAAAACTCGTCCACATCGTTGTACACTGGTATTGTGCCCAAAAGACTGGCAGTAAGCATGGATTCGATATATCAAAACGTAACTTATATCGGATATGTGTTAGATATCATAAAATATCGATATCTTTATCAACATAATCTATATCACAAAAACTGTCGATTCGAATCAAAACATCTACTAGCGTGCGATAACAAATAAGTCAAAACTTTAAACTTTAACAATACGAACACGAATAAAACGCAAACTTCACTAACTATATGAACCCTATGCGCTACCTCTCTTTCTAAGCGAATATGAGTTTGAATTTGAGCTGTTGCACTATATTTACTTTAGTTCGCGTTCGTTGTTAATTTGCTCACCTAAATATCATGGTAACATTTGCAAACTGTACTACTGATACCGATATCTGAAAACTGTATTCGATATCGATATGCAAACTGTATATCGGTTACATAACCGTTTTCGGAAAAATCGAAAATGCCCATCTCTAACTGGCAGCATTGCTACATAAATACAAAAGTCTGCCTCTCAATAAAATCTATTTTCTTTTTAGTTATCCTTGCTCTACATTTTTTTAGTTCGTTTTTCAATACCTTAAGCTTCCAGGGACAATACATATTATCACTATTATCAGTAACGATGGTAAACCAGTTCAAACACAAAAAGTAACAAAAAAAACCTGATGTATTTCCAAGCTGATCGAGAATAACAGCCGTCTGACGTTTCATAATTTTGTATACTAGCAACACCTCTTTGCCGTTTCTGCCTTTTCCGGCTCTTGTGTCAAAGAAAGTAGGTGAATATGTTTGTAATTCCAAAAATCCATGAAAATCTTCTAAATTATATTAATTATCGATGTGATAGTGATTAATATAAATGAGCAATATCATATAGTACTAGTTCTAAACTATATTTTATTTACCAAACGTAAAACAATAGCCTCCTGAGTTGACAAGTGCTACAACAAACAGGTTAAGTTCTGTAACTCAATTTATTATCGTTTTAGGCTTGACCATGAAGCAAATAGTTGCGAACCAAAAGGTGAAGATCCCTGAGGGTCTCACTGTACACGTGAAATCGCGGTTGGTGACAGTGAAAGGACCGCGCGGAGTTCTGAAGAGGAACTTCAAACACTTGGCTGTGGACATTCGCATGGTGAATCCTCGAGTGCTGAAGGTAGAGAAATGGTTCGGCTCCAAGAAGGAGCTCGCCGCTGTCAGGACAGTCTGCTCGCACGTTGAGAACATGATCAAAGGTAATTGTTTACTTGTATTGTTATTCTACTAACTTGTGTTATAACCTGAAAATACGTTGGAGGTTAGTACGAGACTCCCTGAAGTCTAAAGTTAACAAACCCTCTATACGAAAGGTTTTAGTGCTATCAGTTGAAGCAAACTTTAAGTTTTCAACTTAGCTTAGGGTTAGGTGTAGTTTGACCAAAAGCTTTGGACACTGTAGAAAAACTGAAAAATGACCTGTTTCACTGATATTGTAACAGTGTAACACTATAAATTGCTTGCTTTACGTACAGTATAAGAGTCTCTCACTCTCTCAATAAAACCTATTTATTACTTTTGGATATGGGCTTGGACTGACCTACGTAATATACGTACCTACCTACCCCTATGTATGTACATATGTATTGTGCCTGAGTGGTAATAATGAGCCTTTAAATTATATCTGCATTAGTACTATCTGGGGCCAAAAATAAAGATTTGTGGAACATGCTGTTAATTTTATTTTTTAGGTGGAAATTCTATTAGTGATTATATGTTAAACACTGGTAGAGTAATAGTAAATATATTTCTCGCCAAACTTCTTGACCGCCCTGAAGTTGGCTTTCCTATGTGCAAGGCATAGATCGGTGCTTTTTTTGTGTGAGATTTACTACTGCCATTGTAGCATTGAGTTGCTCAGGATTGTAATATTGATACAGCTTGTGTGTTGACTCTAGGGGAATAAATTCTTTCATCTCATTACTACTTCCTTATCGTTGTGCCTTATGCTAAGATGACTGGGTAACAGTGCTAAGTGCACCTGTCTATTGCATCAAATGTTTAATAACTTTTAGACAGCGAGATCAATATCAAGAATATTGTAGAAAGTCCAAGTTGATAGTCTACCAAAGATATCAAAATACAATTTTAATAACCTATTTATTTTTCACATTTCAGGTGTGACCAAGGGATTCCAGTATAAAATGCGCTCGGTATATGCCCATTTCCCCATCAACTGCGTCACCACTGAAGGCAACAGCGTCATTGAAATCCGTAATTTCCTTGGCGAGAAATACATCAGGAGGGTAAAGATGGCACCTGGTGTGACCGTCGTCAACTCTCCCAAGCAGAAGGATGAACTCATCATCGAAGGCAACTCCCTGGAGGATGTTTCCAGCTCTGCTGCCCTCATCCAACAGTCCACCACCGTGAAAAACAAGGACATCAGAAAGTTCTTAGACGGTCTTTACGTGTCTGAGAAGACCACTGTTGTACTGGATGAAATATAAGGACATAAAATAATTTTAATTTGACTTTATTTGTATTATTTTCATACCATTTAGTAATGCTAATAGTAGTCATGGGCACTTAAAAGCAGGCACTTTAAAGGGACCTTTGACGATATATCAGGCATCAGTCCAATCAATAATGAAGATCTTGCAATGCTGTAATAATGCAAAATACTCATACATTTTGATTAATATCAACTGAAGTGCATGATTATGATTACTTACTTGACTTATTGCCACATAAAGGCATGCTATGACGATATTCTTTAGGGAAAAATATATCCATATAATAATTTCTAACAAAGAAGATAATTGCATGGCACTTGTTTGTGGGACCCATTGGTATTATTATATACCATAGGGTCATTATATATCAATCGATCAATGGTAGATATGATCAAAGCTACGATATCTAGGATACTACATCAAATCCAAAGACACAAGACTCCACTGCTGAGGTATAGTCATTAAATGCTTAGCACTACCTAGCAGTCTTCTCGATTACAAAGACTAGATAGATGAAATATACTTTTTTTTCACCAAAATAGTTGCACCTGTTTACAAACAACGGGTATAATCGCGGTCTTATTGCTGATAGCGATATCTACCAAACAGCCTGTTTAGCTAACACTGTCTGCTAGATCAACCCAAACGCGGCAATGGAGACAGCGGTACATATAATATCTCAGGAATTGTGCATATAGCAGGCGTACTAGCTGCCATCGGGAGCCAAGCCAACTTCAGGGCGGCGAAGAAGTTAGACGAGAACTAGAGCATGAGGTCCTGGGTTCGATTCCCAGGTCGGGCAAAGTATTGGTTTTTCCAAATAATTCATTGTAGGTACTAGCTTTTACCATATAGTAGACAGTGCTTGTTGCCGGGATAAAGTAGCCTACGGCACATCCCGAGAATATTCAGTAGGTACTTTTAGATAAAACTTTTACAAATATTTTTACATCTTAACAATATAGAAGTCCAAACTTATGGTTAGCCAAAGAGCGATGGAAAATAGCATTCTGCAAATTAAAATGACCGACCGAATCCGCAACATGCGCTCTAAATCAGGCATCGCTGGTGTTGGAGACAAGTTAGACAAAGTGGGATTGGGCGAGTCAAATTTGCAGGATGCATGGAGATAGACGGGTCATGATCGCAACGCAGTGAGTAGTACCTACCTAAAGACGGATGTCGTATTCGAGACAGTCCTAAAAAAACGGCCAAGTGCGTGGCGGACTTCGCACATTTAGGGTTCCGTACCAAATTTAGAATATGTAATATATTATATTCGTTAGTAAAATAAACTAAACTTCCACATGAACTTTCAGTTTCATACGTGACTTCCATAGCTCGACAGTAAAGATCGAAACCAAATGAAAAAAGAATCGATTCGCCAAAAAATTGATCTATTTTTCTATTTGCTTTTCGCATTTGTATTTTCAATACAAATATAAATCCAAGTACCGAAAAAAAAGAAAACCTTAATAATAATCAATCTTTTAAGATTTTTAACTAATTAAACATGTTTTTACAACTAAATGAAAGTATCAGGAATTACCCTCCTTCGGCAGTCGGGTAAAAAAGGACATTTATTTTGGTATAAAACATTTCTTTATGTGTTTGTGTAGTACATACATTCAATATTTTGGTTCATTAAAACAGAAAAACCAGCCCAGAGCGAGTCGGACTCGCGCACGAAGCGTTCCGTACCATTATAGCAAAAAACGCCACAAATATCACCCACTTAAATATTTATTTAATTCTGTTTTTAGTATTTGTTGGTATAGCGGCCACAGAAATACATCATCTGTGAAATTTCAACTGTCTAGCTATCACGGTTCATGAGAAACAGCCTGGTCACAGTCAGATAAACCGCGTAGTCCAAAGAGTAAAGTAAGCGTAGTCTTAGTAATAGGGTCCCGTTTGTTTTTTTCGCGCGGATGTCATTGTCAAGTCAACTAATGGCGCCAAATTTTTTTTGATTTGATTTCGATTTTAATAGTTTTTCACTATAGAGTTGATAATTTTAGCCTTTTTTTGATAGTGTTGTTGGGAAAGCAGTTAGTTTTCGAGTTTTCCTTGATTTGAGTGTTTATATTAGTGTGAATTCCAAACGGAATTTTTCTTGGTGTTTGTGTTCTAACATCCAGGGTTTGTATTAACCTATTCCTTTCATAGATTAAAACTTTTTAACCGGTATCCACCATGGATAACAAGAAACCCCCTGACCCTCCCGATCCCTTTGATTACTCTCCGATTCTAACCATTACTCTCCCCGATGACAAAATAGATAACGCTACCTATGGACTCCGAATATGCGCAAAGAAAAAGAAAGACCCGCTGCCTAACCCCGCGATACTCCGATCAATCCGCCCAAACAAATCAACCATACGATAGGCAGACACACCTATAATTCAAAGGATAACGCGCCATATGTAGATCACGTATCACTGAAAGATGGGCAGACCTCTGGCACTGTTCTACATCCTGTTAAGTTTGGAATGTTTCTCACCTATAATAACTTTGCCAATGTTATACTCGGAAGCTTGAAACGTTTGGGGAGAAATAGACTCGCAGTTAGTTTTAAGACTCACCTGGATGCGAACAGTTTTTTAATAAGCCCAGTACTAACATCCCTATATTACTTCTGTTCCTCTATACAACGTTACGCGCATGGGTCTCGTTAGAGATGTACCTATCGAGTGGACAGAGGAAGAGATAATTGAGAACATCAGGGTTCCCACTGGATGCGGCCCAGTAATTAAGGCCAGGAGAATGAACCGTAAGGTGAGTTCTCTGGGCGTTACGGAATGGAAGCCCACACAAACCGTTATTCTTACCTTTGATGGCCAAGTTTTGCCAAATCGTGTATATTGTTTCTACTCTACTCTCCCAGTTGAAAAGTATATGTACCCAATTATTCAATGTTTCAACTGTTGTCGTTATGGTCACACACGCACTGTATGTCGCTCGAAACCACGCTGTTTTAAATGTGGTGAAGACCACCCAGGTGATGGCTGCCAAGTCCCAACTGAATGTGCCTTTTGTGTTTCCTGTTCTGGAAGTCACTATGCCACGGACAAGGCCTGCCCGGAGTTGGGTCGGCAAAAGGGAATAAAAGCACTGATGGCTGAGAAATCCATCTCCTATGCGGAAGCAAGCCAGGTATTCCCACAAGTTTCAAGATCTTACGCTGAAGCATTTAGATCATCTCCAAATCTTCTGTTCCCCAGATCAACTCCCCAAACTCCAAAATCACACTGGAAAACTGTATTAATCAAACCAAAATCCCATGCCCCCCTGTCACCTAGTTATGATAAACAAGCTCACCAAGCCCTTATTCAAAATTACTCATTCACTCCTATCCAAAATGGTGGTGCTTACCCTCGGGAAAGTACTAGCAGTCCTATTTCCTCAGAAAGAATTTTAAATATTATATCCACTATGCTAACGGCTATATTAGCAAACCCTGTTCATTCACTACCTGACCACGTTGCCAACAAATTGACATCTATCATGAATTATATTCACAATGCTCACCCTTCACCTTCTTCAGTGGAACGTCAGGAGCATTACTCCCAGGAAACATGATTTACTTTTCCTCGTTAACAAATTCAAACCATCAATCTGCAGCATCGCTGAGACATGGCTTCGTTCTGATAGTAATTTCAGGAGCCCATGTTTCAATGGTGTTCGACATGATAGACCAGATGGATATGGAGGGTGTGCTTTGTTCATCAATAACGAAGTATCATTCTCCCCGATTCCTCTTCCCTTTGTAGGTGACAACATCAATGTTGTTGCTGTTAAGGCTGAGGATATAATTTTTTTTTGTTTTTATATTGCATACCCACAAATTGATGATCTTGATATCATAAAAGTTTGTTAAGTAATGTACAAGGCCCATTACTTATTATGGGTGATTTTAATGGTCACCACTATAGATGGGGGGTCGGAAACCTGCGACAATTTTGGTATAGGCCTAGTGGATATATTAGATGAACTTAATATATGTATGATAAATGATGGGTCTGCCACACGTCGGGCTGTGCCAGGGCAGAATAATAGCTGTGTTGATTTGACATTTTGTTCATCTAATATAGCCAGCCTTTTTAATTGGAGTCGCTTGAATATGACCTATGGGAGTGATCACAATCCCATCATGGTGGAAATCCCTTCCAAAACTATCCCTGATAGAACCTCTGCTCCTCTTTTAAAATACCAATTGAAATCAGTTGACTGGGACCTTTACTCAAAAATTCTAGATTTACGTGTCTCCTCTCTTCCTTCCATTAATGATGAAAATGCTCAGGAATGCTTTTTGTCATTCTCCAACATAATATCAGCTACATACAGCAGATGATTCCTTTCCTTCCAAAAAACTGCCAACAAGCAAAATCCCATCTCCGCCATGGTGGGATAGGGAATGCTCTGCTGTGATCAAAGCTAGGAATGAGGCCGAAATGAATTTCAACTTGGATATGAACCTGCAGAATATCATAGCTTTTCAGCTTAAATTGGCTAAGTCCAGAAAACTACTTAAGAAAAAAAAAAGAGAAGGTTGGCGTAGGTATTGTGAGTCACTGAGTCCATCCACTCCAGTTTCAGTAGTATGGCGTAGGTTGAAATCCTTTAGGAATAATTTGAGGCCTCCCTCTGGGAGCATAATGTCTGGGGAGCTAAGTCACCAGTATTTTTCTAAGTTGGCCCCAGCTTATGTTCCTGGTAAATATGAATGCGTCTCTATGAACCACCAAACAGCATCAGATGATCCTTTGGACAGACCATTTACATTGGATGAACTTAAATCTGTCCTCGCCCATGTAAGGGACTCTGCCCCTGGAGTGGATGGATTCCCGTATTCCTTCATAACCAAAGCTGGG
Source organism: Orthosia gracilis (assembly GCA_947562075.1). NCBI lineage: Eukaryota > Metazoa > Arthropoda > Insecta > Lepidoptera > Noctuidae > Orthosia > Orthosia gracilis. The sequence continues at coordinate 37,320,999 of OX387266.1, forward strand.
GATAAGACCCACCAGTATTACCTGGACTTGGCCAATTATGCTTTTACTCTGGATATATTCCTCCTGATTGGAAGGTTCAAATTATTATTCCAATATTATAACCTGGTAAAGATCCTAGTGATCATTGTTCCTACAGACCAATTGCTCTATCGTCCATACTCATTAAACTCTTGGAACACCTTATTAAAAACCGTCTGGAATGGTTTGTGGAGAGCAGGAAATTGCTACCAACGACTCAATTTGGCTTTAGGAAAAGTCTGGGTACAGCTGATAGTGTGGGTACCCTCACATCAGAGATCCGGCTGGCCCTTAGTAGGAATGAGTCTGTGGTAGCCGTTTTCTTAGACATTTCAGCTGCATATGATTCTGTCCTCATCCCTGTTCTCAGGCAGAAAATGAAAGAGCTGGGAATCCCGCCAAAAATACGTCAGATCATATCAAGTATGTTTTCAGACCGTAGTCTTAAATTAAGAATTCCTGGGGAGGAGTCTGCACCAAGATTAGCTTGGCGGGGCCTTCCTCAGGGATCCGTTCTTAGTCCCCCTTTATACAATATTTATACCTGCGATCTTCCTTCCTGTTTAAATTTTAATTGTAAAATCCTGCAGTATGCTGATGATATTGCGTTATTGGTCTGTGGCAATTCCATTGTGGATGCTGCTCAATCTATGAATGTTTCTTTGTCCTCATTAAACTAATGGCTGTTAGATCATGGGTTATCTTTAAGTGCTTCAAAAAGTACATCAGTTATTTTTACTCGCAAACGTATTATCCCTCAAGTTGACATTAATATTGATGGCCAAGCTATACCAGTCAAGGAGAAGGCATAGGTTTCTGGGAGTTATCCTGGATTCTAAATTGTCGGGTGTGGGTCACATTAATAATACAGTTAAAAAATGTGAGCGCTCAGTTTCGATTCTTAAGGCTCTGGCAGGTGTCTGGTGGGGGCTCACCCATACACCTTAATACTGGTTTACAATGCTCTGGTCAGAAGTGTGTTGGATTACTGTAGTTACTTAATTGAGCCATGTAATAAAGAAGCCCTACGTAAACTTGATTCTGACCAGGCCAAATGCCTTAGAATCGTAAGTGGCGCCATGAAATCTTCCCCCATTAACGCTCTCCAGGTTGAATGTGCAGATCCTCCCCTTAACCTTCGTAGACAATACTTAGCAGATCGTTTCTTGTCAAAAGTTTTCTCCCTCTCCTCCCATCCCTTACTTCCCATTTTGGAGCAAATCAACATTTCTTTGACTTTCTCTTCTTACTGGAATAATAAATGTTTTCCATTGATAAATAGGTACAGGGAGCTTAAACAAATCTCGTCGCCTGTTTGTCAATACCCTTCTCTTCCAGTATTTGCTTCCGCATATGAGGTGGTCCATTTCAAGCCAAAGATTGTCTTGGACCTTGGTATCACTAAAAACTCTCAGGACGTAAAAGCGGTGTTTGATCGGGCTATTGAGAGGGGTATTCTGGAAGGGTTGGAATTTGTTTAATACGGATGCATCTAAATTATCGACAACGGGATGTACAGTAGGTGTTTCAACATACTTCCAGAACTCTAAAATAGCTCTTTTATTTCAATGCCCTCCAGAGTCTTCAGTTTTTACAGGGGAATGCATCGGTATCCTGGAAGCTATCAATTTTCTAATATCGCACAATATCCAAAATTCTGATTTTTTTTCAGATTCGCGTAGTAGCATCCAGGCTCTAGGTCAAAATCAATTAAAATCTAAAATTCACAGCAAGATTGTTATAGATATACGTAATTTACTCTTCTCTTGTCACAACAAAGGTTTAAACATTGAAATAATTTGGGTTCCCAGCCATTCGGGTATATGTGGCAACGAGTGTGCTGACTGTAGCAAAATTTGCTACATCCAAACCTGTGGATAGAAAACACTATCTGCTTCATAGTTGCGACTTACGCTCAGACACCAAACATAAGTTATTCAGCTCGTGGTCAGCGGAGTGGCAAGCAAGCTCGAAACTCAAATGAACGTATTATGCCAACATTCAACCTGACATCCAGCGGAAATCTTGGTTTTTCAAATGCCCTAAATTGTCTAGAAGAGCTGTTTCATCCTTGTGTAGGCTGAGACTTGGTCACTGCTGTAGTCCAGTATTCCTAAATAAGATCTGTGTTCGTGACTCTTCCTTGTGCGAGTGCGGCCTTGATGATGGTACATTAGACCTTTTTTTTTTTTCATGTCCTTCGTATTCCCGCTCCTTTGACTTGTATCATTATGCTTCCCAACATTAAAATCCCCCCCCCCCCCTATCAACTTCCATTCCTTTTTGACAAATTTCTCTCCTAAACTTATCAAACTCCTTTCAAAATTTATAAATGACAATGACATCAAAATGTAGGTTTTTTTTTTGTTATCAATATTTATCTTTGTTATCTACCACAAAGGACAAAGTTCGTCAGCTCATCTCACCGCGCTGTCGCCTCTACATGATACTGGAAGTATAGACAAAGTTCGACGGCTCGCCTCACCGTGCTGTCGTCTCTACAAGACCCCGAAAGAATAAGCACATTTCGACGGCTCGCCTCAGTGCACTGTCGTCTCTACATGACACTGGCAGAATAGTCGGCATCAGCTCAGTTGCTAAAGAAGGAAAAAAAAGGGGTCCTGTTTTTACCCTTTGGGTACGAAACCCTCTAAAAATCGAAACTCGATTTTCTAGCGTGAACATTTTTACAATTGTTTTTGGCTTGCCAGAAAAATATTACGCAAGAAAGAAACTTTGCTAGCTATATTCTCCCTCTTAAATTACTTTTTACAACTTTCTTAGATATACCTCAACATATACTAAATAAATAATATATTTGCATTGTTTAATAACTAGAAAGCCTGCTGCTGAAAGCTTGTTTAATTACCTACTATTTCTTGGCATGTATTATAAAAAGAGCAGCTAACTCTGCTAGACATCGTCGTGTTTACAGGACAGATGTGGGATTTTACATTTTTTTTTAATTAATTAATTCCGTTATTGCTTATTCTGTAGTTTAAGAGGGATACATAGCTAGCAAAGTTTCTTGCTTCACATTTTTCTGGTACGCCACAACAATTTGAAACAAATATAGAGGTAGTAAATGTAAAGTCAAACAAATCAACAAAGATTTATTTTTTTATTCACTGTAGGCTCGCGCTTGACGACTATCTCACCTGATGTTAAGAGCGATGATGTGGTCGACGGTGAATCACGCTTGCCTAGAAAAAACCTATTCACTCTTGACTTAAAGACCCCTAGATTGTAGCTGTCGGGAATCACAGACACCGGCAGGGAATTCCACTCCTTAGCTGTACGCATAATAAAAGTGTTCCCAAAACGTTTAGTGCGTATGGGTGGGATGTCCACCATGTACCGATGGTGCATCGCCGTACGTCTGGTAGTCCGATGATGAAACGGGCTAGGTGGAATTAGATCATGCAATTTCATCGCACACTCGCCGAAATGTAACCGATAAGCTGGCAACTCGGCGACGGTTTTCAAGGCTCTGGAGCTGTCTTGACCAGTGCTTCATCGCCGATAAGCCTCTTGGCCCGCTTTTCGATCGACTAAAGTGCAGCTGGTATTTGGCAGATCCGTCCCAGAGATGAGAACAGTGCTCCATGCATGATCGAACTTGCGCTTGATACAAGTTGAGCAGCTGTTCCGGCGTGAAGTACTTTCTCACCTTTGCAAGGATCCCCAACTTTTTAGCAGCCAGCTGATCCTTTGCCTCAATGTATGGGCCAAAATTGAGAGTCGATGTCAACGTAATGCCAAGAAGCTCAAGATGGTCCGTCATTGGCACGGTTACATCTTGCAAAGTTGGAGCCGGGCGAAATTGGCTCTTTTTAGCGGAAAAGACACGCCTGGGTTTTAGTAGCATTAAACCTGACTAGATTGACATCGCCCCATTAGGAGACTGCCTGCAAACACAGGTTCAAACGCTCCACCATGGCCTCACGGAGAGACTGGATCTGCGTGCGTTGGACAAGTATCTCTTAGCAACAGTGCTGTCGTCTGCATACCCAAAGCAGGTCAGGTGTTCAGCTGTTTTCATTTCTTCATTTTTTAACACCGACTTCCGAAATTGAAGTTATTTTTCACTTTGTAGTGTTACTGTTTGGAAGTCGGTTGTAATTTTTGTAAAAATAGTTTTTTTATCACTTTTTAGATGTGGTACACAATGGACCAGTTCTATAGGCTAGGTTACCTACGCGTCTAGTGCCCAAAGTGAAGCCAGAATAGATTAACCCAATAACATGAAACTTAAACAAAACCGGTGCAATGAGAGTATACCAGGGTGATCTGTTCACACCTGTGTACCCCTTTAGAGCGTATCAGTGTGATGTTATGTTATGAAATGGTGTAAACAATAAACAGAAATGCGATTGCATCTATCCCGAGTGATTTGCCGTCATTTATTTAAGAGTTCTGGTGTATGTCTCCGAAGTTAATCTTCATCAGATCTTGATGAACATTAAATTGGACCACATGACAAGCACCAGCTTTCAAAAAATGAATCATCAAAATCGGTTCACCCAAAAAAGTTCTGAGGTAACAAACATTAAAAAAAAACAGTCGAATTGATAACCTCCTCCTTTTTGTGAAGTCGATTAAAAAAGTGGCATTAAAAACAGACAACCACCTTAAACATCTATAATGATTTAACGTGCGAGAGAATGACATAGAATATTTTTGAAGGATTCACTTCCACCGCCTGTGAACTGCACAAAACGTGTTTTTTTACAAGCTTACTTTTACCTGTCCCGAGCATAGATTTAGAATTTTTTTGCTACGCAGTCCCGAGTGTCTGTAATCAAATGATCGAAACTTGCAAGTTATATTTGACCCACTTCCCGTTGTTCGATTGAGCTGAAATTTTGCACTGGTACGTAGGTATATAGAGTATTACTTACATCGAGGAGTAGAGAGCCACCTAGCTCGTCAGTGACTTTTATATTTTTTTATTGTCTACCCTGGACGGTAGGTAGGTGTGGTGGAGCTTAGAACATTTCGTGCGCCTGCCCCGTGTTGAAAAGGCAGTCAGTGCTTTGCATAGACTGCTGCCCAACCTCGAGAGACCTCGGGAAGAAAATTGCCGCTCCTACGCGCGTGTCGCGCGATCTTTGGTCCTGGGGCGCCTGTTTGGTCAAGTAAGCAATCAGGTGTCCGACGCTGCAGGACTAAAATTAATAGCCTGCAGCGGAAAATGGCCATTCGTATCGCACGTGGTTACCGAACAGTATCTTTTGAGGCGACAATTCTCCTGGCACACTTCCCTCCGCTTCACATTCTGGCCGATATGGATGCGAGGGTTTATAACCGGAATCGCGCCATCCACCAGTATGATGATAGAGTGCCGAATAGCTGTAGCAACAGCAAGTAAGGTTGAAAATGGATTGAAGCGACACGCGCTCGAGCGGGTAGATCAGCCGCAATCTTCACGCAAGCGCGTTGTCGAAGCTGTTTCGCACTTGGAACCCTAGCTGAAAAAAGGAGGAGAGCATCTCCTACAGTAGACAGGATCGGGCGAGACCTGCAGCCTTATTGCGTAAGTGATTACGGCAACGCAAGGCGAAGGGTTTGACCGCTGTCAATCGACCAATCACACAGACGGAAATCCACATCGCGTCATTCATCTCGCTTGTGATTGGTCGAGTTCACTTGCGCAGACAGCAGCCGAATTGGCTGCTGTCTTTGCCAGCAGTTGTGAGGCCCATGCTGACAGAGCCAGAAAACTGGAGGGAAATGGCCTCCTTCTGAGACCCTGATGGTCCAGAAGGATGCCACCGAGCGGAATCGCGCGAGAGCCAATCGCGTTCGGAGGCGTCGGGGTGGCAACCGCCTAGTTGCCTAAAACTGCCAAACCGCGCCTGCATCATAAGCAGGTGGGACACCGGGGTCGCAGGCGCTCAGATTGGGCACTATGTCCGCCCACTAAGTGACTCCAGGAAAGACGGTGACACGTGATCACATGCCGCCGTGCACAGCGAGGCTCAGGGGAGACGCTTTTTCAGACTGGGATGTGCCCTAATAGGCGTTGCACAACATGAGCTCGAGAGTTCGAGTTGACTTTTTGTCGCAGTGATTCGCGCGAATGCGCGCATTCCCTTGAGAAGATAAGGCCAATACAATAAAAACAATAATCGATTTTCAACGTAAATAATTTTATTCAAACTATTCTATTGAACATCACTAACTCATAAACATTGTACATCTGCAAATATGGATGGGGATTAAAATGTTAAACTACACGATAAAAGACATTATACACTTAATTTGCACAAACTCAATTTATTTATTAATTAAAATACCTACTTATAAATGATAAAATAAATAGCTTTAAAAATAAACCATTTTCTTGACTATGGTGTTAATACATTGATATAGAATCTTAAAAATAAATTAAAGTATCTATTATTATTATTATTTACAATAAACAACAAAATCATAAAAAGGAATCACGACAAACGGCAGTAAATATAACTTTGTGTAAAATAGTGCTCGGCCAATATTGCTAATATAAACAGTGTCAAACCTCTTTGGTGGATTTAACAATTTCTCAGTACTAATACACCAATATGTTTGTCGTAATGCCTTTCATGTGTCAATTTTAAAATATTCTGTAATAATCGTCATTAGCATTTGTCATGTTATCATGTTTGAGTTAATTAATACTTTAACATTCGCATTATATTTGAAACATACATATTATTAAAATATTTAAGTACCATTTTTATTATTTCAAAAGTGTATGAATCATATTGTTTATACTAAGGTAATACATAATACTCAGGGATAGGCATTACTTTGTTATTAAGGATATAATAATTAGCAATACATACGCCATGACGTAACAACAAGTATAATGCAACCTAAGCTTTACATGCTCGCTTCTAGTGCCATATTTGCAGATGAGCATCAATTATTCCGTAAGAAAATAAAATTCTCAATAAATAAATGTCAAACGCTATTTAAATCGGTGAGACATTTCACACCATATAACACAATTGCTTACTATAAAAATGATCAACAAACAACTTTGCACCTCGCCTAAAGTGTCAAGGAGGACAACGGTGTGCAGAAATGTCATGAGATTCAATGGTTACGATACGATATAGATTGCCGCTTGAGCAAATAATCCTGATTATGTACGTCTTACACTAGCCATGCGTGAGGTGGGTTCAACTACACAGCGTAACTATCATATCTAGTAGGTATACATGTTTTAGCGGAGCAACATCACCTGTGCACGTGACTCGTCTCATACGATAAATCCACTATCTGAATAATGTAATTATAGTAAACTCTTAACATTGACGAAAATTCAAAAAAGTATCTAGCAACCTGAGTAAATTAACATGTATAATACCATTTTAAAATGTTATTAAATATACAATAAATTTACAGTTAATTGAAGCACAATTAGTGGGCTTTGTCAAATAATTAAAATAATAATTCGATATAAAACTTGCATTCGACGACACGTCCTCGTTAATAGAGTTGCACGATAAACATAAGCGTAAGTATAGTGAACAACAGTGAATGCTATTAATAGCGAGTTCTTGGTCAACAATTTTATCCACATGTGACAATTTACATTAATTTTAGAAATAATCTCTTTAACGCTAAAATAACTCCGATATGGTCTATCTATCAAGCGGTGATGAAGAAAGTCTGATCGTAATTCTAAAAAGACGCGAAAATCGCACGCTTAGCGCGCGTATAACATGGCGGCGACGCGTGGCGGGCGCGTCGTCGTCGGACGCTCTACTGCTTATTGCTGTCGGGAGAGTCGCGAGCAGTCGCGACGCTTCGTAAAAAATATCGGAGCCGCACCTTCGTACGTAATGATGGCTCGTGGACTCGAGGCACTATGATAGGTACTAATTAGGTATCGTGGGCTCGCGGGCACTGCGGTACTGTGGACATGCGGGCACTAGGACACTACAGCGGCTCGCGGCGCGGCACCCACACGCTGGGCCCGCTCTCCGCCGTGATCACCGCCTTCACCTTGCCGTAGATCTCCTCCGGCGTGTCGCCCGTCACCACCGCTGGAAACACACTCAAAATGTTACTAAGTCTTGTCTAAATTCTCCGTGCTCATAATCTATGTGATAGCCTACTGTCTAATTATTCTAATAATACATCAAAATATACTGACCGGTGAAATATTCAGCGAATTCCTGTTCCATTTTGAGCGCACGTTCGTAAGTTTTCTTCGCTTGTTCTTCAGTCATTCGCTTATTCATTTCCCTGGTAAAATAATACAAACATTATAAAACATATATCTATAAGTTAAAACTTGGTGTTACACAATAAATACTTGATGTGTACTTACATTATAGACTCTATGCTCTTTGGTTTTATAAATATGGCAATAGGGAAAAGTTGCGCAACTTGTAATCTCTTGATTGCATTGCCGCTCACATCCAAAATGCAATGTTTGCCCTGAAAACAAAAAAAAACATAAATAAATTTGCATTACAAGGGTAATGAAGTGGAAAATTGTGCCATATTTGGTATCACAATTGATATGTACACGTTTCTCGGCCTTTTAGTCATAAAGATTATATTGTGTAGTGCCAATGACACAGGCACCTATAGTCCATTCGCGTTAAGAAAATAGTGAGTCATCGTTGTCAGCCGGCCTCTCGACCAATCGGGCAACTAATTAGAAAGCTTTTGACTCGATTGGTCGAGGGGCCGGCTGACAACGATGACTCACTATTTTCTTAACGAGAATGGACTATGGGTGTAGAAGCGCACATTGAGGACCGGTTGCTGGTTTGGTCGCATCCTCTCACTCTCATTTCTGCGGCTTTTTCTTACCGCTTGGCTTCCCGACTGGCCGCCTAGGTGGACCTAGACGTTTCGAAGCCGTTTTATCAGCTTAACTTTTTGTTTGGGGTGTAGCATTTGTGCTGGGCAAATACCCGCTGCCCACATCATGATATAGTCTGGCCAGATCAATGAATCGGCGTTTGACGATATGAACAACTAAACACACGGCTACTTCATGATATGGCAATCATAAGTGATCATGTCTTAAAATAGTTCCATTATCCACCGTTAGAGGCGCTGATATCGTTTTGATTTTGTGATTCATTATGGCGGCGGACAATTATTCTGATAAATAAGCAAATAGAAGGCGCTAATTGAAGATAAAAAGTGACGTGAAACCATTTCATGAAATGCTTGGCCACATCATGAAGTGATCAATTCTAAGATCTGGCCACGACATAAAGCTCATCAGGCTCTAATGTTAAAATCTTCTTCATCATATCAGCCGAAAGACGTCTACTGATGAACATAGCTGATAACATTCTTGCAACGTTAACTTGGTCATCGGTCCACCTTGTGGGAGGCCTTCCAGCGCATCGTCTTCCGGTTCGCGTAAAAATACAAATATAATAATGTAATATCTTAATATTATGTTACCTTCTCAGCGACCTCCCGCACCGAGGCGACGGAGGTGCCGTACAGGTTGTCGTTGTACTGGCCCGCCTCGATGAACAGATGGTTCTGTATGTCGCGTTCCATCTGCTCGCGACTGGCCACGAAGTGGTAGTCGCGCCCGTCCACCTCGTAGTCGCGTCGCGGCCGGGTCGTGTCTATAGTGAGAGGAAACATTATTAGGACACTAGCTTCTGCCCGTGGTTTCACCCGCGAGAAAGGTGTTTTATTATCCCAAGGAAACTTTATACCGGGATGAAAATTAACCTATGCGTTATTCGATTATAATTTTTGTGCCAAATTTCATCTAACCCATGAAGAATCGACCAATCACATGACGGAAATCCACATCGCATCATTCAGCTCGCTTGTGATTGGTCTATTTTTCATACTCTTTGGCCTTTGCCTTTTGCGAATTTATTACGCAATAAGGTTGCCGGTCTGTTGTTCTGGCGTGATTGAGTAACAAACATTCATCAAAACTTTTGCATTTATAATATTAGTAGGATTTAGGATATTACAGTCCCCGGTACGTAACTTGGTAAGGTTTTGGTGTAGTGGGAGTAAGTACTTAATGCAACAAAACAATGGACACTTTTATTGCTTGTCATTATTCTATGGGTATTCAACATCATCAGCCTAAGAGGAATGAGCCTTAATGGCTCATGGGAGGGAATGGGCCTTAATCCACCACGCGGGCCCAGTGCGGTTTGGTGAATGTCACATGTCTTCGAGTTTTTGGCTCATGACATGCCGGTTTCCTCACGATATTTTCCTTCTTACTTTCCCCTCTACACACAATGTCTTCATATCTTTCTACCCGACTGCCGAAGGAGGGTAATGTGTTTATCAGTCTAAGTGTGTATGTATGTTTGTTGCTATGTTGCGTTCTAGAGACCAAATGCGTAGGCCGATTTTGATGATTCTTACGTCAATCGATTCGTCTTAACATTGCGAGTGTCGCTGGCTACATTAAAATTGGAAAATAGAAAAATGACGGCTTTTGGGCGCCATATTGTGGGGTCCCAATATCTTTTTCTTCCAAACCCATCGTGCGGGATATCCAAAAAGTTTTGAGAAGTGATTTCAAAAATAAATAGCACTTATATATTTAAATGCACCATATTAAAAAAAATAACTAAAAGTTATAAACAAAAAAAGTTAAAACAAAAAATCAAAAATCCCGACTGCATAAAAAGCGAACTAAAAAGACGTAAACAAGAAGAAAATCTAGAAGATAGGTAGTCCGAATGCACAGCATGATTTTCTTTGTATTGAGATTGATTATTTGAGAATCGTAAGATGCGCACAAGTCGTTTTGATGGTTGATCTCAGTTCGCGCATAGTTAGCTCCACTACCCCTGAACCTTGCCAAGATACATGCCGGGGACTATGCAACCGACGACGCTAGGGATTGACAGCTCTCTTCGAACTCACTTCACCTAAGTCATAACGGCAAAATGTCTACAGAATCAACCTCCTGACACCAATCTCGCCTTGAGGTAGCTACTGAGATGGGATTTGAGATAGGTAGTCGCTTATTTTTTTTTTAATAATACGTTGCCTCACACTAGAAATTTCTTTTCTTCCTGTATGAGCTTATAAACATTTAAACTCACATACACAAGACACCCAGATCCGGAACAACTATCTGTAGGCCATACAAATATTTATTCCGTGCGGGAATCGAACCCGCGAAGCGCAGCGCAGTAGTCGATCGTTCAACCACTGCGCCAACCGTGTCGTCGTATGTTAAATACTGGTACTCGGCTGTATCCAGTTAGGCTGAAATCCCGACCCAAGATAAACTCTTTTGCAAAAAAACAACGGGCACTTTGTAGAAGAGTGGGAATATATTCCTCAAAACGTTATTAAAAACATCAAAAAGTAAGCATTACTGCTTACTTTTTTAATTAAATGAAGTGGTCGGCAATAAAGACCTACTATAATAACCTACTATATTTTGATTTTTAATTTCGTAGACTAAACTGACATTTGGGGGGTTGTCATTTTATCGTTACATAAAAATAGTGTCGTATCATGACTATGCTGAGAGATCGAAAGTTGATCGAAAATCGAAGTAGATCGAAAATAGAACTATTTCACGGCAGAAAAATTACATTTGTTAAAAAACTAGCGGCCCTTATTTAGTTTGTACGTATTTATGTCAGACTTCATTTTATCGATCGCATTTATTTTATTGTTGATTTAATATTTAACGCAATAAAAGTTTATGTACAATGTGTATGAATACTGTTATAATTAAATATGTTACGTTTATATCTGTAGGGAAGACTGTGAATTGTCAGGCAAAGCCATTATTGTATGGGTTCTTTTCGGACTAATAGTTAAACGAACTTCTTTGCTTGTATGTAGAGTCATAAAGTAACTAATCGCGATAAATATAAATAATAGCGTATACGACATTCCACTAAGCACGTAGTTTAATCTACACGAACAAACGGTAACTCTCACTGTATTTCTCCTTAGGTTTTATCACAAATTCACAACCCAATCAAACCCGCCTTATTCTTACTCTTCTTGTTCGCGCCAAAAACTAGTGCTTAGTGTTACGTCAAGTTGACATCATGTCATTGTCATTTCACCTTTAGAAGTGCCGACATATTCATAAAACATTTATTTACACCAATTAGCAAAATTAAATTCAGGAGTAATGTCACATCGATTCGATGAATCACTTATGATTGATCCTTACCTGCAACACCATGTTCCGCGCTTGCAAAAATTAAAAAAAAAAATGGCCTTCGGCAGATGTCAGTTTAGTCTACGAAATTAAAAATCACAGTATAGTACGTAATTTTTTTAATAGGTAGGTATTTCGCTTTTTCCACCGAGTTGAATACCTAAATTGATAAATAAATATGTGGATAGGGTGACAAAGTCACACACACGAGTGACCTACCTACGCTCGGGTAAAAAAAAAACTAGTAGGCTAGGCTATCTATTTACTTATGTGCTTAGCTACTTAATATTTTATTGAATTAGACGAAATATCATTATGAAATGATTACCTATGAGAGTTATAAATGGTAGATACCTACCTAGTAAGATTTAAAATAAGTGGAATAAAAAATATAATATTTACCTGAGATTAGAGAAAATAATAAGAGATATTTACAATCACAAAACTAGAAGGAAACTCAAGAAGCTAGTGGCGGGCGGCCCTAACGGATGTTTACGTGACGCGCGCTTATAGGCACTTATTTCAAGGACAGGGCCGAGTCACAATACTATTAGATATCTTTACCGTGGCCGCGCAGTTAGAAGTCCTACGCATCGCACGCGTCACCAAGGAGCCCGACGACGCCTCTATGGATATCGATACTTTCATATCGGAAATCCAATCCGCTATTTGGGATTCACATGCTGATCTATATAGCAATAGAAACATGGCGGCTTCCGACCATCGGTGGCTGTCACGCACTTCTGCCACTGTTACAAATGTAGCGGTAGCGAGCGACAGCCAACGGTTGCTGTAGTCGGTTTCCCGTGTGCGCCGAACCTTACACTGTTTAGGCTCAGTAGGAGGCTGCATTAACTGCGGCGTCGGTCAAATTTCTGTGTCTGATAAAAATAAATAGTTAATTAGAATACTCACGAGGCACGCAGCTGCCGAATTTCTCAGGGAACTCAGATATTAGATCGTCGTTTATTCTGTCCTTGAGAGGGCCCAGGATTATCACGGGTCGCGTGTAAGTTATGGTCAACTGTTGTACGGTCTCATACGATAACACCGTTTCATCTTGACCTGTAAAATATCACATTTTAGTATACAAATCAAATCAAATGCGTATAATTCTCTACCTCTTTGGAGAAGACAGTCAAAGTGCCTTTCTAAGTGCTTTAACTTTAATTTTACTTTGTTAAATAACAGGACATGTCTCTCCATTATTCTACAATCTTTAAATTCTGCTGAAATAGTTAAGTCGCTTAGATTCGTGTAACCATAACCATTTAAATGTGTACACAACATCATTCGTGCGATTTGTGCTGATATAAACGTATTACGTGCAAAACTAGTGCTGCAAAATCATCCTATTTTCATATCAAAACACAATGAACACTTCTATGTAACGAAATCTTTGGAAAGTTTCATTTTATTGACATACTAAAGTCCATTTCTGATAGAAGAACATTCTGTAAGAGATTATTATCAAGTGTCTACCTGAACCTAAGTCTGGTATTTCTGGGAAGCGAATAACCTAATATTATAAAGTATATAATAGAATAAAAACTGTAAGAGTTGACGGTATTCTTTCGACTTACTTAGCGAGAAGGTATGCATTTATTTAAACACCTGCCTGCTACGCAAAAATTCTGGAATAAAATTACAGTTCGACACAAGATATACTCATTCATTATGGTCTCTATAAATTAATTTGAAATTTAATTTGAAAATTACTGAAATATTTCTCGGGTATCGAATTGTAATATGCTTTCTTCTAAATTACTCTAAACAACATGAATCTGTTCACTACCAGCCAAGATTAAATAAAACCTTATTGTCTTGCCAACATGTTTCAAGGTATGATTCATTTAATTCTGGCTCAATAATAATACCCATCAATATCATCTTCAACGGAAGTATAATAATAAGCAGATGTACACATTTCAAATACAACAATTATATGTATGGCAGCGACAGCTAGGCTAATAAAATAAATACAGCATCCCTACACATCTGAAGCGATCAAAACTAACTCTAAAAGAAACCAGCACAGCGAAATTTTGAAAACGAAAACAAGCTCTTATGAAGATGTCGTGAGATCGAGAGTACATCTGAAACATGCCAGTGACGTAGTGTGTAGTGTAACTAAAGGCAAAGCGCTGAACTGTGCGAACATGCGTGGCGCCTGAAGCATCAGCTAGTGTGACAGAGGCGGCTCTTGTGTCCTCGTGTGCTTCCAGTGGCCCACACTCCCTGCACAACCAACTAGCTAACAGTCGAGGCTCGGAGCAGTTCGTCATGTGACGTCAGTACGTGACTCGTGACGTGAACAGTGCTGCAGCAGTGCCGCACCGCTACTACTGAGCCCGGCGTGATTCAACAATTTAGAAATAATGATCCAAACACTTTTCGTGAGCTCGATGGTATAATATTTTCGAGTGCGGAGAGGCTATTAGAGTAATCGCGTTGTATGAATTAAAAACAACTGAACAAAAAATAAAGAAAGAATGACAAATAATAAAAAAACTTGAGTGTTATTGAAATGAAAACTACATTTCTAATTGATGATCATAACCAGAATGCGGGAGGTAAGGTATCGGCTACGGCACTCGCAAGCTACGCCTCACTCCCAAAACTTACTCTCGTCCTCGAGATAAATGAGCGTTATCTCCTCCATCATGGGAAGTTCCACTCGGTACAAGATTTCCCCTACACGTAGAAAAATTAACGTTACATATATTTATAATAAACGCAGAAATATGCGTCCGTACAGTGGTACGGGACAGGGATGGATACCTCCGTTCGGACAGAATGATCGAGAGGTATGTTCGACATGTCCCTAGCATGGTTGTATAGCAGAACTCTACAAGTTCGTGAATAGCGGTTGGGAAAATAAATAGCAAATGATAAAAACTCGTCTCATCGACGGATGATAGGTAGATGTAGTACGTTGGCTTCGGTTAGGCAACTAGAAGCACGGGACGGCGGCCGACGTGTCTCAAACCAACCCGTGTGTCGCTGCGACCACTTTTCATTATCAACATTAACTACTTGTGGAACACCAAATCGTAATTTCTAAGCTCTCATCACACACCCATGTTTCGTGATATCCGAAAACCATATTTGGGTCATATCTGGTAGTAGGTAAAGCCTGCTAAACCTCACATTTGCTTAGTAACACAACTTGCATAAAAACTGTATTGAAAAAAAAAATTGGTCACAGCTAATATTTTAGGTTGCGAAAGCACCTCATACTAAAAATGTTAACAAACACAGTAGTGCGATAAGAGCTGCATATAAAAAATAAAACTATCTAACACACAGAGTAATAAGTACATAGCTTGTCAGGGGGTCGCCGGTGGCCCACAACATCGTATTATTCGACAAGCGACAATGATCTGCCGATTACTGGCAAGTTTACTAGACCTATATTTTAATATTATAGGCATCACCATGCGTCTCCAAACACACTACAAGCGATAATTTACTCACATAGATCCGGTACATTTTGATTAAAAATAGATAATAGTAAAATTCACTACACTGTGATGTTTTAGACGTTCACACAATAATGGTCTGTGTTCCTTGAAGATCAATAATTTTGAGTGTGTTTCTAATATGATGTTAGAATTAGCATTGTGTTGATCAAAATAGTAAATATAAAATACATATAGTACAATAGAAAAAACGAGTTATGATGTAAATATTGTTCTCGAAAGTAAAAATTTCAACTTGGACAAAAAAATTAGGGTATCTTAATAATATATACTGGAGGAAGTCAATGTACTCAGAGCAATCAAACTGACCATCAAGTTGTGATGAAACTTTAATATTTCCAACAAGAAAACTATTGGATTGCCCTCAGTATTGAACAGTGTACTCCTACTTCGTAGTAACAATAACAATGAAACCGTTCACGAAGTCAGCTTTATTCACTTGTTTAGATCGAACGTGAATTGGTTCTGTGGTTAGATTAAGCGAATAGCTCCAATGTATAACGACCTAACTTTAATTAAATAGTGGTTATTAGCAGCCGCATGAAAAAAAAACTGCGTAATGACCTACATACGATTAACAGCACAGTAGCGAAAGTAATAAATATGAGAGGGATAGGGAATGTGCACTTACCGTCCGCGTTAGCGTCCTCCTGCGTGTAACAAAGCATGAAAGCTGTAACAAAATTGTTTTATTAGTTGGTCTGTGCAGCAAAGCTTAGACATACACCAAATCCCTGTGACGCAGAACGCGAGTGTGAATTACCAATTACTTCGTCGCCTTTGCTTAAAACATCTATATATATAAAAATGAATCCATATCTCCCTTTTTTTTGTTGTTGTGGGAAATCATCCAATGACTTCTCCCACTCTGAGTGAAGCGGGTGAGCGTATCAGACTTTTACTTACTAATACCCACCCGTGTTCCTTCAGTTGCTTGTGCCAGGGCAGCGGTAACTCTTTTTCAAATTTATCCGCGACATCCCTAGTTCCCTTGGTCACGGCTGGACTAATTTCACATTTTTTTTTCTTTTTGTGTTTTTAATGTTAGGAGAAGGATCTTACGAAAAAAAAATTAAGAAAAAAAATTGGTGGGTTGGTAGGGTAGGTAAGGTAGGTTTGGTAGATAGGATAGGTAGGGTAGTAGGGTAGGTCGGGCAGGTAGCGTAGAAGGGTAGGAAGGTAGAGTAGGGTAGGAAGGTAGGGTAGGAAGGTAGGGTAGGATAGGTAGGTAGGGTAGGGTACATAGGTGGGTAGGGTAGGGTACATAGGGTAGGGTGTATAGATTAGGCAATTGACGGGAGCGACTCCGCGGGCACAGCTAGTATTGAATAATTAGTCGAACTCTTGAAATAGAATCATTATCATATTACATGTACCACTGCACCATATAATACATTATTTATAATGTTTGTGAACAGTTAATGATATTTAAATATATTAGGAGTGATTCACGTGCTGTGACTGTGTGTACAGTAGTGAGAGGAAGTCAGGACATTGTACTTACGTTCTTGGTCTGAACCGTCTTCAGATTTGCCGTCCTCTCGACTCTTCATAAATGGAAACTTTCTGCTGAACGACAATGTTTTCTTTTTTCTTTCAAGTGTTGACTGGCTCTGTAATTGCATAAATGATAATAATTAAAACTTTGAAATACGTTGTGAATATGGTACATTACTGCAGCGGCCAGCAAAAGAGGCATTGATGGACGAACGTGTAAAAGTGGACCGAGGCGAAGCCGAGGCACACATACGTAAGTCCATCAAAGCCTAGTTGTGGCCAAGGCTTGTATAGTACTTTTCTCAAATAAAACACAGAAATTCAAACTAAGTAGTACCTAGAACTTATTTTGTCAAATACAATGTTACTTTTCAAAACAACGAGCAACAATAATTTATCCCGCGTTAAAGTGTTCCTTTGTTTTTTTTCAATAAACAGCTTTCTATTTGCAAGCCAGTTCGAAATTTAAATAAAACCTTTAATAAGTTATCCCTTGGTTGTCATGTTTCGGAGTAAAATATCGTTCCATTTTTAAATTACACAACAGATATGAGTTTTGCTATGTAATTTATTTAGCCTCTAAACACGACAGATATGGATTTTCATACAACTTTTGCCGGCCGCTGCTCGCATGTATTTGGCCAGTACAGCAATTTCGATTTATCTCCAAGAAGAAGGTTGTCAAAATAATGCTCAAATTTCCAAGCATGTTTGAGGAAAAAGATTATCAGTATTTATAGCTCTTACAAATAACACCAGCTAAGGATATAAAAATTCAAGTAAGCATTAATTTAAAGTCAAGTTTTATCCAGTCACGACAACATTAGCATAGTCTAGCAATAAATGTCAATATTACTAAAATGTTAGTTTCTTCTATTACAGATTTTTTTACGTAACTGATTTATATAAAAACAACAGTTGATTGGTCTCGGTTTTGTGTTCAACATCACACCAATATTAAAAAGGCGAAAGTTTGTTAGTGTGCGTGTTTGTATGTTTGTTACTTCTTCACTCTCAAACGGCTGGACGGATTTGGATAAATTTGGCACAGAGATAGATTACAGTCACACATCCCGGCCATATGTTCCCTCGGAAAAATGTTCGACATTCACGTAAGCGAAGCCGCTGGCAGAAGCTAGTTTTGCTAATAAAGTCGAAATGTTTTTCCCCAGCTCAGGCAAGTCAATTTTATTACGATATTCAATCAAATTAGTCTATCGCAGTGTACAGTTGCACCACAAAACTTGCTGTCTCGCTCTTTTTGCAACAAAACCTGCACCCTGAGAGACCTTTACGAGGCAAAGGCTAACGCTTTCTATGTAGCTGAATTCTGGTCGAAATACATTTAATTTGCTAAAAAATTAAATAAATAATTTGGAATCATAGCCACAAAACATGGTTGTTTTCTGTATCCAGCCTACACTTTTTCAAGTTGTTCGTAAATATTTCTTTTTTCTTTTTGATTGGCTCGCGCTTCACCACTATCTCACCCGATGGTAGGCGATGATGTGGTTGACAGTGTAGCAACCTTATTTATTTAAACTTCATGTACAATAATGGTACCGATAATAGGCCGAGAAACTTGCAATCATCGGGATGAGAAGTACCCCCTAATCAAGGTCAAGGTCAACCGGAATCTGTTTAGCTGTTGAGCCATGATTGGCTAACAAACATCCAGACTTTCACGTTTATTTATAAGTAGGATTCAAGTACTCACGGTGCTAACAGGTGTGCCTTGGCCCTGGAACTTGACCTGCCGGTCGCGAGCTCTCTGCTTACGCTCCCACCGTCGCTTCGACGGGATGATGCCGATCGCGTCAGAGTCTGATTTGTCTAGCCTTCTGTAAATATGAAAGCAATATAGGCATTTTGGGCATACTCAAGAAAATATCTTGAATACTAGGTCAAGTGATTAGGTTAATGACCCAACTTATAGATAATGGGTATCTTATCAATTATACCTTTAATATTAAAACTATACTTTGCCTGTTTTATGACAAACCCTGTGACCATGTAACTTCTCAATTGATGTGATTTATGCAGATGTTTAGATGGAAAACGAGTTAAATAAATGATAAAATGGTACCTAGCTTGCCACCATTCGTCGTCAGAAGCGTTGGTAACGTGCAGAATGTCGCCGTATCTGAATGGTAAACCTCTTGAAGGCAGGCCGTCGTCCCTGATTGGGTCGTAGTCGAACAATGCTCTGAAAAACGATATTATTACAATTTATAACCATCACGAACATTACCGATAAGTTAACGAGGAAATATAATCCTTTTTCCTTTTAAACTACTATTATTTAATACTGTAAAATCCAAATGATTCGGTGTCTGGGTACAGAGTTCATTAAACACATAGTTATAAATGAATGGATTTAGAAGAAATTATGATTGATTGGAGGTATCCACAATATCATAAATTTGCACAATATTTTATCCAGGAAAAATAGGTACTTAGATTGAATATATGTTATTAAGGATATGTTTGCATGATAAATCTCACTTATAATTTTACTAATGACGAAAACTATTGCAGGAAGGAATAAAAATATTTATTTGTTCAAACAAAATTATTCAACCAAGCAATATACATGATCTCACCTAACATATAGGGATTTCTTTTGAGACGTTCTCAGAAGTGTATGATGCTGCTTCAGTTCGTTGATACGCGCTTCAAACTTGTTGTACTCTTGAGGTCTGTACACCACTGTTAATTTCACGTTCTGTCCCGTGCTCTGAAATTATTTAAAGTTTTATAGAAAGCTTTTGCCTGCCTTATAATAAAGTAGGTTGCATAGGAAACATTAAACATTAACCCTAAGGCTCAGTTTTTTGACTGGTAGTTAACTCAACCAATGGTTAAAATTGCTTACCAATGGTTTAAAATTTCAGTAAAATGCGTTTATTCATCTATTCATCACAAGTCAAAATATTGAAGATTAAATTATTTGAAATTTTTTTTGACAAAAAGATTATTAATAAACGCATTTTACCGAAATTTTAAAGCATTGGTAAGCATATTTAACCATTGGTTGAGTTAACTACCAATCAAAAAATGGGCAATCAAAGACTGTTTTTCTGTTATGACAAATCATCAATTAAGTCCCGACATTTATAATTAGTCTGGTTCATAGAGCTTTACTCCAGACCACAATAAATAATCTACAAGGCCAAACAAAATCATAACATTTAACTTTCAATTATAAACGATCAACTTCCTGATACATTTCAACACTAACAATGTCATACAATGCATCCAGTAGTTTTCAAGACACTACAACAATTTATTGGCTCCTACTCAATGCTACCGGTATATTGATACTTTAGTTTAGTAAATAGAATCTATGATGATTACCTTCAAGGCTTTAGCAGCCTGTTCGTGCGTGGCGTGCGTGATGTCGACGTCATTGACGGCGAGCAGGCGGTCCCCGCGTCGCAGCTGGCCGGAGCGCTCGGCCGGGCCGCCCGCCAGCAGGAACGACACGTAGATGCCGTGACCATCTTCTCCCCCAACAATGTTGAACCCGAGCCCTGAGGTACCCTTCTCCAGGTCGACGACCCGGGACTCCTCATTGCTGTCCGTCACATCCTCACGACGCAGCGAGTTCGCTGCGCTCGACACCGTCTCAGTATTTTCGATCGTCATTCTCGTGGCTGCGTGCAATATTTAACGCGATAAATAAGTAAATAATAGTTGAGCACACATTACATCAGTTTGTTTGATCTGGTAATAATGTGTGGCATTGGTTTGAGGCCCTGTGATTTTAGGGCTAGGCTATTAAGGTCAGTAGTGATGTAACTCACGTGTGTTGGCGCGCGAGGTGCGCGGGGAGGGTTGTCCATGGCGCGGACCCGGCACGAGCACGAGTAGAACTCTCTCGCCCGTCGCTTTCAGCGCAGCCACGGCATCCTCGTGTGTCACATTGTCTAGGTTAACGTCGCCGTGCTGGAAACAAAAAATCATCATGAAATAAACGAAGCAATCGAAATTTGCTAATGGCGTTACACACCGAGACCAATGCGGCGAATTACCACAACCAAAGCTCCGATGCATAACGACCATTGTTAATATAGTCTTTGGCAATAAAACTTACCGAAGTATTCTTGACCATTAGCAGTTTATCACCGACCCTCAAACGGCCGTCTCTATGAGCAGCACCACCAGCCATTATCTTGGTCACATAAATACCATTGTCACCCGGAATATGTTGATTACCGAGACCACCCGCTATACTGAACCCAAGGCCTGAACCACCTTTCACCAGCTCGATCTCTACGGATTCTTCTGGCTTTGTTACTTGTAAAGAATTTGAAGTGTCTTCTGTAGCGCGACGTCGTATTTTCTGTAAAGAGTATAAATAAAATTTTATAGTAGCGAAGACGGGCGCGTTTAACGGCAGTGAGTCATGTCTTTCGCGGGACAATGTTTATTGTAAAAGAGTCCTTGTGTGAAGGTCAATCGCTGGAGTTTCGCATAATAGTGTGCCCTCAATAGTTCGATTATGAATCAATGTTGGCAAGAACTGTTAGTCGGCAATCAATTCTTCTAACACAATGACGAAATGATTCCGTCCATGAACTAATGTCACCACTTGAAATGTACCTAAACATACATTGATTCTTTTGATTGCATTTAATAGTAACTCCTTCATGGCTCGTTTCATTGTTCGATACGAATTCAGTTCGGAATGCGTTCACTTGCTGCAACACCGTGCAATACTACACGCGGCACTGTTTATTCTTGTATCGCCTGAACGGAACTTGTCACTAAATTCAAAATAATAACTGCTTTGCGACCTGATTTACTTGAAATTACACACCACACCTAGTTAGAAACTCAAGACTCTTGGAAATACATTCGTTTTTTATAAGAAACTAAATGTGGAAACTCCTTGAATGCTGAACCGTCCGTGTTATCAAATGACGTGAATGGGCCATTAAGCTTAAAGTTTGAGTCACATGTTTGCTTAATCTCGTAACAGCTGGTGTTTGACTTGTAATAAAGTAAATAAACAAACTCACCAGTCTCACAGTATTGCCAGCCTTTTTTAATGCATCAACTGCGTCAGCGTGCGTAACACTGTCAACATTAGTATCATTCACCTGAGGGACAAAAAATAAAACAACTTATTAAGTAAACAAAATAGTGTACCAAGTAATAGTAGCCTCTACTGGTCAATGCAGTCACGTGGCGTTTACGCGGAGTAGTGAGCAACTGGAGTACCAATGTGTATACTCAATGTCACCAATCGGAAGTCCCTTAATATGATGCGATCCTAGGGATCGGTCAATGACAGCAAGATCTTGTCCTCCGCACATGTTTTGTTTAGCTGATAACGTTCAACTTCTCGGTTATGGTATGTGTTGTAATTTATAGATAACGTCAAGGCCTCCGATGGCCTTCAACTACTTTACAAGATATACATTCGAATTTTATGTCAACCTTAATATTGATTCGAGAAGTAAATTCTTACTTGTAATATGGCATCATTGATCTGCAGCTGGCTGGCCGCCGCCGCTCCCCCGGGAATGAGTTTAGTGACGTAGATGTGTGGGTCATCAGCTACGTGAGGGTTGTCGGAGCCGCCGGCGATGCTGAAGCCGAGCCCGGCGCCGCCCGCGCGCGACAGCACCACCGTCATGTAGATGTACCCATCCTCACCTTGTGTACGCTCTGTGCCACCGCCTTCTATGCCATTTACCTGCAAAGGCTGTGAGTATTGTTTAATATACTGATTATAGTGAATCGCATTATCACGAGAGTAAACAGCAACGGCAGACATAGCTTATTGGCTGATCTCAATAGCTTTCCATTACAGTAATAAGTTAATAACAGAATTAAGTTCACTTTAGATCAAACATAGACTGTGGTAATTAGGAAAAAATTGATTTTCTATTGTTAAACACCTGATTCAGGTTTCATCACAGTTGAGGGGCCTCTATTATCTTACAGTTTTAACACTCCACTTGCTAACTGTTCTGTGGTGCTCCTTTAAACAATGCCAGGGACCACTTCTACAATAATATCTGAATGCATTATTCTAACATCAATTAATCAAAGCATGCTATTTAATTAATATTATTACTAATTCAATGAGTTAAAAATTACCTGCTTCATTTCTGGTGATGTGACGTGAGCCTGAAAATAATAGTTAAATTAACTTTATCGTAATAATGATACAATGAGTAAGTATCTTTTAGTAACAACTAGCGAGTCAACGAGGACAGTAGTAATATCTTTATAATGTATTGTATGGTGAAATAATATTAGAGAAATAAGGTAGATAATGGATAAAAATAAAATAGAAGAGTTTTTTTTTTCATAAAATAAATAAAATAATAATACATAAACAGATAAGTCAAATTCCACAGGATGAGCCAAAAGTTTAAAACATTTGTGGTAACAATATTTATAAAACATAATTTGTTTACTAATTCAAAACCTGGTTTATCCAAAAGTACAAAGTTTTATATGACCAAGGACAATAAATAACGTAATTAGTTTTGGTATTTGATATTCTAAAATTAATTGGTATTTTTTATAGCTTCTGCAGCAAATACATAGAGAGTTATGATATATTTATTATATACACAGAATCAATTTAGAAAATTAATCACTGAAAATTTGTTTTTGATGATAAATTATTATTTAAATTATAATGAAAGATCAACTTGTTGGGACATAGCTATAAAACTGGAATATTCTTTAAAACGTTGAGACAAGAACAGATTGTAATATTCTATATAATATGTTGTGTACTCATTGACATAATGTGATTAGTTATAATGAATATTAATGATAGAAACGGGAGGGTCAGTCAAAACTGGTAAACATCATTCACACACATAATATAAATGTAGTATGTACAGAGTTGTATGTATGCATAGCTAAATAAATAACAGTAATTAAAATGTAAATAGTCACAGTATGTTATATCTCGAAAGGGATTAGGTAGTAGAGCAAGATATTATACTAAGAAATAAACTATATTACATAATATTAGTGAAAATAATAGTTTTTCTTTATAAATTCTTTTAAAAGTATAATATTATATTAAATTATTTAAAATATTCTAACTAGAAGAATAAGCAACAATATTGCCATCATGTGACAATGGTGAAAATTCATTAATGTTTATTTTATTGTCTGGTACCAAATCAAATTGAAGCCATGTCACCTACTCACCGTATCAAGATTAAACAAGGAGGAAACTTTCCGAAGGAATCCATTATGTGTTTTTTTCTTCCGTCTTTCTGTCATTTTCAAGACCAAGTGTGCATAGCCCTCGGGGAATTTATATTGTCGTCCGTACTACACTATGTACACGGCATGCATTGTTAGTTACACACTTGTGTCCACTTTCAGCTTACTTGACGATGTTCAGCATGCACCATTCTCTACCTAGAACCCACAACTAACTTGCACCAAAACATATCAAAAGTATGTGACCTTTTATAAGGAATGCGACCTGTTTTCATGTTGCAGGTAAACCCATTACATTTAAAGCTCTTTATCATGTTAGCTTGGTTTAAATTGCAGCAGTCCTTATCTAATGAATGGACGAAATTTAGCCGAGCCCTTTATTGATAGCGTTTAGTAGATAAATGTATGTATGGCTGGGTAATTATTAGGCGTGTTACTAACTTGTGTTCGATGATAGGATGGTATGAATGTCAAAGCGATGAACCTTAATTAGAATGTCCGTGTTACATTATTAGTGTGCAATTTATGGACACTTGATAGTATCATAGTACTTATAATGTACCTATCAACCATGGGCAAGTAACAGCGAATTGTTACAAGCAAATCTAACTCCGAAGTCGCATTAGTCTCACCAAGAATTGAAAACGTTCCCAGAGTGTAAAGAAATTACTAAACGTTTAAAAATAGATTAGTGTTTATTAAATGGCCTTACTTGCAACGAATACGAAATCTCGGCAGTGTGAATGTCAAAATTTTGTGTGCAATATCATTTCACTGATTATCATTTAGAGCAGTATACTTTCAGTCGATGTAGCGTTCGTACGTCATTGGCACAATTGTGAAATTTAACGGCACCAATCCACACAACGAAGAAACGTTAGCGCACATATCGCCGAAAACTTGTACTATATTTTAGGTTATAAATAGTACTACGAGACGCGAAACACCAACCATCCGCCATTACCGTCCACTTGTTGTACCTAGCGCTCCGTTCAGCCACTTTCGTAAACGTCACGTCATCAAAATAAAAAAAAATGGATTCATTGCATCGATCCATTGCCCGATCCGCAACTAAAACTCTTTGGGTTGTAGACTATTTACGAAAGATGGCGCTGTGCGTAATGAAGTCTGTGACTATGGCAACAAATTACACAACTAAAAATAATAAAAATCCGGAAAGGAATTAACGATATTCATTAACAAAGAAATTTCACCATTGTTTTCATGATATTACCATCTAAATACAAAAAGTATGATAATCTTCGTCATTCAAAATCACTCTACCTTGTTCGAGCCTACGTACGCACTTGAAAAATTCATAATTCCTACCTACTTTTTATTATATTTCGGAGATGGAATATCAGTTACAATATATACCTTTTTTTCCTCGATGTCTCCAGTCGGTAGAACGACAGAATAAGCCTGAACAAAGAAAAAGTATAATGAATGACCTTTTCGGGTAGTTCAAAGGTGGTATTGAAAATTTGAAATCCCAGGGAGGGACAAAGTCATTGTGACCAAGTGGCACAAGTCTGCAGCTTCTGCTGTCCGAAAAATCTGGGGCCTAATGCCTAGGTGGCTAAATGGTTAATTTTAGTCCTAACTCCTAAATCTCCCGAGGTTTGGACGATATCCTACGAGACAGTAGCGACATCTATTGGTCGCGAACGTGATTGCGTTTAATCTGTCAAGTCAAGAGGAAGCTGTATGCTGTTAATACGGCCACGGGCATCATTTATCACGATTAAGTAATGTGGCATAATGCCGGCTCGAATTGCCGATTTACTTGTCCGATAGCCTAATCGAAACACCGTCACACAAGATAAAATGTTTCAGAACATTTTTAGATAGACATTTAAGTAAAGAGTGTGATATAATCTTGAAGTGGCTTTTCAAACAGGCTACTCCAGCTCAATTCATATCAGAAATTTAGATTATCTATGTTACCTTCTCTTTTAGATATATGAAAACCAAAAGTTGACGATCTTACTGAGTAGATACAAAGCTCATATTTAACTGGACATTCTTTGTGCAACCTATTCCAAAACTATGCTATTTGGTCGCAGCCTAGATAAAGCTTCATCCGTAAATAATATTTAATTTTAGGAATATCTTGTAAGTAAACTGTCTTGCCCGAGATTGTGTAGTGCAAACTACAAATTTTCTCTTGCACTGCTGCCGCAGACTTCTTCATTTTATCTCTTTTAGGGTCATTCTACAACAATAATTTATCTACCCTGTGGGTTTCCCAGAGTCGGCTTAGTGAACTCTGACACCGGAGGTAGCCACATCCTCACACGAAAAGAAGAAGAAGACTTATATATCTATAGGTGAATGTCTCGTTGATAAAACGTCGCAAGCGCTACTACTACGGTTCGATGCCCGGGTCTGGTAAAATGTTAATGTTTGTATATCTGGAATTTCTCAGTAGCAGCCTGGAGTCCGACGTCACCCGTGTTACATGGTACTTAAACATAAATGGTAATATGTGTGTGTACAGTAGTCACAGTGGATCTTTATGTCTCTGAAGTTGGCTCTGCGAACCATTGGTGAACAAACGGTTTTTCATCAAGTATACTGCACAGCAGTGGTGGTCCAGTGGTATCGGCCGCGACTTACAAGTTGAAGGTCGTGGGTTCGAGCCCAGGCAGGCGCTTTAGTTTGTGTAAATTTTTCATCACCACTGCTCTCAAAACGGCGAAGATTTTCCTTCACCCTTTTGAGAGCAGTGGCGATGAAAAATCGTGAGGAAACCGGCATGTCCTAGAACCAAAAATTCGAAGACATTTGACATCCACCGACCCGCACTGGGCCCGCGTGGTGGATTATGGCCCACTACCTCTCTCACAGAGAGGATGCCTGTGTCACAGCAGTGGGAACATTATAAGGCTGATGATGAATCACCTCTTAAAACCCTTTATTTTGATATCCCACACGATGGGTACGGAAGAAAAAAAAATTTGATGTCCCACATTATGGCGTGGCGCCCAAAATCCGCCATTTTTTTATTTTCCAATTTTAATGTTGCCAGTGACACTCGCAGAGTTAAGACGAATCGATTGACGTAAGAATCATCAAAATGGGCCAATGCGTTTGGTCTCTGGAACGCCACATAGGAACAAACATACATACATACATAGACTGATAAACACATTACCCTCCTTCGATAGTCGGGTAAAAATAGCAACTGCGCAGGGTCTTGCATCCAACTTCAGAGGCACAAAGATTCACAGTGACTATTATACTATAGGTGCACCTGTCCTCTCTCATCCTTCATTCATACAGACGTGATATTATGATGTCATGTTGTAGTTACGCTTTGATACGAACCTTCGTCGAATCTGGCGTGGCATTTCGTGTTTCCGATTTTCTGTGATTCTCTTGAAGGAATGCATTAGATACGCTTCGGTAGTCGATGTCCTCTGCGTGTGGTATCTGAAAAGTGAATTTAGTAAGATTCTTAAGTTTGACATCGTGCCAGAACTCTGGACCAAACATAATATTTAAAGACTTATATTTGCTATCGATACGCTAAGAAGCCGAAGAAGAAGTAAGACTCATAAATTAAGTACTCTAGTTAACTGTCCAAATCGCCGAATCGGCAAAAGACAATGGTAATTTCGGTTTATTGGATGAATTTAACTCGCCCGAAACGTGTGAATAGACCCCTTTTGAAATATTAATTTTTTTGTGGCAATTCGCCCCAAGTGAATTTATCGGTGTGCGAATCGACCACTCCAAAATTTTGTAGTAGGCGATTCGCCCAATTTTTATTTTAGAGAGCAAATAATAAAAAAGTACAGTCGTGCTCACCCGTCTCGGAAATAATACCTAGCTGAATAGAACTCAAGCCAAAATGTCTACAATTACCCAACAGTGCAGTGCCTGAAACATCACTGTTAATAGTGTATAGTAGGGATGTTACGGAGCGAGGTTAGACACCGATTCCGAAAAGTCGGAACTTCCGATTGTTTTAAACCTCCGATTTCGATTTCGGTTCAGAAACTTTTAAATCGGAGGTTATCGGAGGATTCGGCGGTCGATGCTCAGCGGCGGTGGCGGCCGCAGTCAACGGGTACAACTTTACAAATTAAAGATTTTAGAAAACTTGTTTGTTTTTTTCAACGCCTAGTTAGATGTATTATTTTTGAGCTGAAATTAATAAGGCTGATTAACAATGTAAGTTTTTTTTAAACCTGCTTTCTCTTAACATTCTTTCTTCAGCCTCCGCCTCCGATTCCGATAAACCAAATTTAAAACCTCAGGGAGGTGACCATAAGCTCTTAGGGGAAGGTTATTTTGAGTGTACGTAAGGGACAGATGTATGTGATTTGTATACATCTGTCCCTTTTTACAGTCGAACTATAATAGTTTTATCACGTCAGGTTACGGGGGCAGATTCCGACTTCGGTTTCGATATCATCACTTCCGTAACATCTCTAGTGTATATTAGTGCTATCTGTTGTAATTTACACAGTAAAAATCACAACGGGTTTTGAGGTAAGCCACAAAGTCAATAAAAAGAGCAGACATCGGGCAGTTTACAATTAAGCTGTAAATAACCCAGTTGAAACTGCACAATAGTAGAGCAAAGATTGCATAAAAACTAACTTTATCCGTGCTTTGCAAATCGTTACATCGATATAAAATCTCTATGAAATAATTATAATGTTTTTCCATGATCCTGCTCTAGTTTTGTATAAAAAGTTTAAAGTTAATTTAAATAAAATCTGAAATAAAATTCACTTACTTCGCGTCGTACGTTGTCAGCTTCCCATTTGTTCGCGATGCGTATCGTTTCTGCAGTCTTTTGTTGAACCGATTTTGTGTCATCGAGAAGTGTGAGCTCGTAGAACTCTTGTATATCTGTGATACAGCAAAAGCATATTGAATAGAATGCCTTCAATCAATCGATTTTCTCAGGGCCTTGAAATGTCATCATAACTTATGCATTTAGGTACCTAGTTTGCTTACTGTAACTCATTACCAATTCTGATTGGATGAAGAACTCACATACCTAATATTCATGATATCAATATCATAAGAAGGAAGCTATGAAGCTATGGATTATTTAGTTCAATATGCAGCCTGTAAAGGCTTATCTGCAAGCTAATCTGGAACAATTCCGTTCAATGGTTGGTGGGTAGGTAGTGGAAGTGGAAACTATCGCGTGAGTCGTGTCGTGTTGAGATCGATATCGAACGTGCAGGGCGGCGACCCCACTGAGTTTCATGTAGAGTGGATGAACTTAGTGCATATTGTATTACGAAAATAAACTAAGTTGGTATAGGATACCCGGGTAGCCAAGGCAGCTTTGGTCGAATTTTACAGTCTGGTAAACAGTGTCCCTTGATCACAGCGCAGGTCCGTGAGTGAAGCTGTGAGATAGATACTTGCTAGCTAAAGGAGATGACACGTTCGTGAGGTTTTTGATCTATTATGCAACACAGGAACATAGTTTGAGTAAAGAATTTCTATCACAAGTCCAATGTAGGTTCATCTTTATGACAATGCAGTGACAAGGCAGCTAAAACGGTCAGTTTAATTTTTCGTATTTTCACAGAATTACTTTTTCAGCAATTGTGTAATAATTCGAAATACCACTCAGTATGTGAATAGGTATGGTATTTCATGAGAATAGCCGCCGTACCACCTGAGAAATTAGTACATAGGGCGTTAAGGCGTTATTCGCATATTAGTAGATTATGCACCAAGTAAGTAGTAGGTATTTTCATACTCTTTGCCCTTTGTCTTGCCGAATTCTTTACGCAATAAGGCTGCTGAATGAAGCGAGGGTTTCAAGCTGCCCAAGACGAAGGCAGGCTTTATCCCAGAGGAGCATTCTCTACTTTTCACACCTTCTGCGAGACAATAAAAAGCCAGGGCTCCATAAATTAAGTATTTATTTTTGCGCCGTTTTTTTTTTGAGTTCTGCTCTTGACGGCCAATTTGATTTTCGAACAAACCTCTTTACAATTTTTTTTACTTGGAGTTCTCACGAATTTGACTTTCCAAATTCAAATCACTTTACTCCCTTGGGAGCTTCATAAGTTCATACAACTTTACTTCCCTTAAGACGACGACAGTCGCCAACGAACTTGAGGGAACAAAACGCGCACTCGTTTCACACCCCCGCGACCCAAAATTTAGTATTTTTTTATACTTTGTTAATTATTCTATGACTTTAAAATAAAAGCCTTAGATCAAAATGTAGATATTTAAATTGTCTTTGAGATGGTGTCAATTTCATTGAAATACGCCCGGCAGTTATGGTGCGATCGTCGTTTTTTGTCCGTGTTAGACATAACTTTGCAAATTAATTACACTCTGTTATACGAATAAAACTCTAAATTTTCTTAGATCAAATTATTAAGAAAATGGTCTAATGTAACAGGTATTTTTCCAAAAAATTACGACTAGCTGTTTAGACATGATTCTCATTTTAAAATCAGCTACGGATATCTGCGCCTTAAGAGGTAATGCTTCATTTTACGTTGAGATTGCATGATATGTAATTGGACAATGTCGAGCTGTGCAATGCTCCTCTAGGATAAAGCCTGTCTTTGTCTTGGGCAGCTTGTACCCCTCGCTTCACTCAGAACTCTACACTCAGAATTCAATGTGCCACCTGTGACGTAAACCACTGCTTTATGCCCTTGGTACATAATCTACTATTTCCACCCTTATAAAACTAGATTGGCTATCAGAATTATTATAGTTTTTACTCATTTAACCACAAATAAATATTAAACTAGAAAATATTGATAAGCGCTATCTCTACGGTTATTACGCGCACAGGTATCGATAGCTACATATTGGTGACGCAAACACCGAGATTTATATGATCAAACTACCTACATCATAGTTAAGAGATACTGCTAAATATAATCTATATAAATATAATACTGCTATATATACGTCCTGAAAAACTACCAAAAAAAGGTTTATCTTCCACCCGTATGAACGGTTACCGCAAGCGATCAAGCGTTGTTTGTTTCAGTAATAGTTGCGTGTAAGGTTATTCTATTAAAAAATAGTTGAAAAGTTCAGCTCACGTAGTTTAAAATTTCAATTAAAACATGTCGAAGAGCGAATGTGTAGGCGAAGGCCCAGTGACCCGTATGTGGAGATGTAGGTCAAACAGACCACCGCACATATTGTCGAGTTTACGAACATACGAACGCATTCGTCTACGGGTCTGCTGCACTATGGTACGGATTGATAGATTTTGTTTATTGTCAATCAAAGTTTCATTGGTTTAATAGACTTGGTAGCCAAGCGGCGCTCTTGTTCCGAATGTTTTGCATTGATAACAAATTGTTTTCAAGGAAAAGTTAACTAGTTAAGTATGCAAAATTGGTTCTGAAAACAAAACTAAGCTCAAAGTGCTTCACTTCACTACGTACTACCTATCTACTTTTGGTAATATTCTTCTCATTCATGACAAAAGAAATATTCCGATTCCGGATTAGGAACATTGCTAAAGGTTTCGATACCAACTGAATTAATTAAGTTTACCTAAGTGGTTTTCAAATATTGTTAGTTAAGTACCTAATTACCTACTTATGTTATGATACTTTTGTTGTAACAAATGGGTACGTTCTACGTTTGCACACAAATTACGCTACTAGGTACATGGCCACTGCCTGCGGTCAAACACAATGGAGGATAATAGGATAACAACATCACTACAAAAACTAAACATCTTGGTGCACACTGCACCTTGTTGTTGTAATTTGACCAAAATAGGTACGATTTAGGTAAGTACTTACACAACAAATTATTTAGGTCAGTACCTACATTCAAAAGTATTTTTCTCAGATGATAATGAGCACGGCAATATAAAGTTATCTATTATAACCCAAGTAGGTACAACCTACTTATAATAGGTACCTTATCTTAAGGTCATTCAATATCTTTTAAGAACATAAAACTCATCAACAGAGGCTGGACCTCTCAGTTATCACGTCCAACTTATAAACAAGAGGATCGACACGCGATTATTCATATTATTTTCAACTGATAAATGCACTGCGTGCGTAAGCGACACATTTGATAAATAACAAGAGCAGTATAACTGCGTGCGTACTCAATCACACATATCGAGTTTAATTAGTGTCTGTTAGAGATTCGTGTCAACAGTAGAAAACATGATTTGGACATCCAATTGTTGTAAACTCAGGGGCGTAAATATTTTTGGTCATACACGGGTTGGGAGATTACAATATCGACTGACTCGACTCTACAAAAGTACCTACAAACCTACTCGTAATAACGTTTGATATAGACAAGTTTATTGATTTGACCCAATCATTTATTCGACATAGTATTTGAACTATTTTTTCTCGACTCAATAGTTTTTCCTTTTATATGTCGCGTCTCGCAGGTCAATCTAAGTGATTGCCTTCTACTTAACCGGGCGATCCTGTGGAGACTAAACTATAGCCTCCGGCTCAATGGAAAACAGAAGGCTTATTTATACGAACAAGTTGAATAACTTCACGGCTGTTACTGTGATGCAGTGAAGCCCATGTGTGTTCACTGCATATGACGCATGCACTCAGCTGCAATCAAGAAGGTAGGCATCGACTACGGGGCAAGGTTAATCCAATGTAGACACTAGTCTCTTTATATTTTTATTCAACTTTTTTAAACTTAGTATTACAATCCCTCTACTTATTTTTGATAGAGCGAACGTGAGTGCTTGATGCACAATTTGTTCAGAATAACCTGGCCAAAAATCGACTTCCGATTCTGCACCTATGTCGCCAGTGTGGAATTTTAACAATATTTTGGTCTTGCACATAACATTACAGTACAGTTACCTCTTAAGAAACCTGCCCACGTCCGAACAAACCTACATAATAAGGGTACTGCCAAAATAAGCCCTGGGGATTGTTTGTTGAATCAGACCGTCTGAAGGCACTCTAAAATGCGTTCCTGAGAAGTAGGTCACACCTCAGGTGCTTGGATTTTATAGGGTCCTATTACTTTAATATCAGTAGGTTTTAACCACAAGAGCCTTTTTATTGTA
Source organism: Orthosia gracilis (assembly GCA_947562075.1). Classification (NCBI taxonomy): domain Eukaryota; kingdom Metazoa; phylum Arthropoda; class Insecta; order Lepidoptera; family Noctuidae; genus Orthosia; species Orthosia gracilis. The sequence goes on from OX387266.1 coordinate 37,354,381, forward strand.
ATTATAATGTATTAGTTAATTAATCTTGACCATAACAGTAAACAGCACCTTGGTAGGTATCCACAATTTACATTTTAAATGTCTCCTTGAAATTTAGGTGCTCAGATACGTGTACTTCATTCATTTGACCATGTGTGTCTAGCAACATATACTGGAACATGTTTGGCAAGGTTTGCAGCCCACAAGAAACTTGCTGACACTAAAGATTTATATAACTAGGTAATTAATATTTCCCATTTCGTAGAACCATATTTGCCATAGCTAGAGACTAGAATAAACACAGAAACACAGCTTACAAATAATTTATACGACAGCGTTCTGCGGGTAGAGACCTTTGTGTTTTTGGTATCAGATATACTAGACTAGTTACTGTTCATTACAACCGGCTAAATATATCGAATCACAATAGCAGTGTCGTGGTCAAGGAAGATTCAAGAGCGCCAGTGACGCGATATGCGGTCACGCGCCTGTTCTGTATATTTATAGCATACTGAGCTGAACCGGTCCCTTCGACCACTGAACTTCAAAGTCGAACTGAAGTTCAAAGCTATAGGCTAATTCTAAAGGGGTGATTGCTTCTTTATTTGTTGTTTATTTTTAGAACACCCACCCATTATTTAAAGGGGGTTTGCGCGTGGTGCTAAGCGCGGGCTGATCAGGCAATCGAAAGTACAGCTTATCATGACAAATAAGCCTTCTGCATCTTCCGCGAAACTGATTTTCATTTGTATATTTTTCTCGATTATTATTTTCATTACGAGTCCAAAAGGTCTACCCTGTGACACACCGTGCGACATAGAAAGTACGTCGGTCGAGAACCTACCCTTACTTCCGTGACCCCTTCACAGGAGAGGCTGTTGTAAGTAGGTACGTAGGTACCCATCCACGTGACAGCATATTTTTGTCACCACTCATGGGATGGGATGGGAAAAAGGGTTACTTACGCATTCAAACGTTTTAATTAGAACGATTTTATTAAAATTAGGGGCTTCTATATAAAAGAAGGTAGGAAGATTGTCTGGCGTTCGAGTTATTTTTGCTTGTTTGGAATTCTGCACAGCGGCGCGCCGGTATAGTTCTCGCCAAACTTCTTGGCCGCCCTGAATTTAGCTTTCGGATTCGCAAGGCCCGTAGCGGTGCTGTTTTATATGAGATTTACAACTGCGCAGCCATTGTAGCCAACTTCAGGGCGGCCAAGAAGTTTGGCGAGAACTATATAGTTGGTGTTGGTTTTATTCAAGTCATATCATATAATCATAGTTCCATGCTTTGAATTCCGGCTACGTAGACAGAATGAAGATGCCAAAGCGCCGATAAGTATATAAATAGATTTTTGTGACTAGTCAACATTTGTCAAATCTAAACTAATGTCAAGTGACATAATTGGCTGTCGTTCTTTCAGCCACCCAATCACAGCAGTTAACACATGCTTAACCATCTGTTAGATTTATGTCAATGACCCTTCAGACAATAGGTGTAGCTACCAGTAGGTACCTGTGTCAGTGTCTAATATAGCATACCTATTTACTTTACTAATCCAGTTATCCGTATCGTACCTATATATATATATTTAAACATATAGAGAGTATTTTTGAAAATTCTGACCCTAAGACGGTTGAAAGATTGAAATACGATATCACGCGAACGAAGTCGCGGGCGGAGTGCTAGTTAGATTTATACAATGAAAGAGTATCGAACGTAATATAAACTGGCTTTAGTCCGACTCATAAATAACGGCAAAAGCAAGGGATATCCTACCTGTGTCGTAACTTCCTTCGATTCCCCTCAGAAAAAGTATCATATTTGAGACAGTATTAGAAATAACGCGTAATAACACACTCACGTCACTCGAGTTATTAAAACCGGTAGGCAAGTAAATACAGCCTACATAGTACACTTCAGAGTATTGTGTCGTACTATTCGTGCTTACTAGGGTTCAGTGACGTAACGAAAAGTGACCTCAACGCAGCTCTTATAAAAACAATTTAGATTTCCTTACCCTGTGGCCCTGTATTAAATAACGTAATAGTACCTGGCTTTTAAAGAAAGAATTATTGTATTAGTTCTTTTGACTTACCAAGTAGAGCTTGAAATAGACGTGATTTAAAAATCCTAATTACTCTCTCGATGGCAAGGCGAAGTTGTCGGTCCTGCGGCTTCACCAGTTTGCTGTGGTAGTCTTCCAGCAGTTCTAATGCTCGGTGGGCCTCTGTGACACCAACACACCAATACATCAACAAAGGGCACATTGATTAGTCTTCGGTAAAAATAGGCACATTGAAACTGGGTCATGTTTACTTCTTGTTTTCAAAATTTATTAGACAGCTATTAGATACCAGGCAAGGTTACGAAGACAATAAAATTTGTGGGTAATTGAGGCATGTTTTACTGCTACTGAGAATAAAATAACATAAAATGTATTAGGAACAGCAAAGCTAAGGCGCATGAGGTGGATGTTTGAGTAGTGGAGTGAGTAGGCTATATTATGCTCGACCTACATTTTATTGAAACGAAGGGCATGTTTTCTATGTGGGCAATAAAACGAAACAATAAGGGATTTATAGTTTTAATACAGGAAGGTTTTTAAATAAAAAAGTTTAGCATACTCGGTATGGAACGCAGAAACGGGTGCTTTACAACCCTATGAGGGTTATCGATACGGATCAACAAAAGGGTGCTGCGGCGAGCGCTACCAACCCCTTGTGCAAATTAAATAATAAGTCAATGACAGCACGGACTAAACACTATAGCTAAAGACATTATACGTCGATATCGGAATATTGAAATTCACCTTGCTTACGAACTGGCATCACGGCACCACCCCCTCACGATATTTTAGAAAACTAATACACTTGAGACAAAATAAAATGGAAATGATTTTTCACAGTGGCAAAATGATGACACTGATCATGTTAAACAATTTTAATCACAGCAAGGCCAAGGATGATTTTGGAACGGCACATATTGTCACACAACGAAAACATTTAGAAGATAAGGTACGAAGAGAAGCGCGGTAGTGATGCCGCTTATAAGGGCCATCGAATACTGCGCCCGATGGGATTGGTCGATTTTCACAGTGACGTCAGGGGGTGGAAGCATAGACAGTGAAAAACGTAGACAGGGGTTGGGAAAAAGTAAACTGGGGATGCCAGTAGAACATTGCTATAATTCTGGAATTAGAAATCATAGACAAACAGTAAAAAACACAAATGCATGTAGTAAAGTGTATTTTGGGAAGTCTATTTGTATTAAGTAGATAGGCATTCAATGTCATTTTACCTTAAATCTACACTAATATTAAGAGGAAATATTTGTATGTTTGTTAACGAATAAAATCAAAAACTACTGGTCCGATCCCAAAAACTCTTTCACTATTAGAATGCTTTATTATCCCTGATTAACATATTTATTAGTAGAAAAAAAAAGTAACAAAATTCATTATTTGGCGTGCGCTGAAAACTACTTATACAGTTTTTTTTATTTAAATACATTAATATCTAGAAAAAAGTCCGCGAGGAAATTTAACTATGTTCGACTTGTTGGGGGCACTGCCGTGCCCCGAGAGCTGTCACAATAGCAGCTTTTGTGATCCATTTATATTAATCAATGATATCGCCGCGGTAGAAACAAAACTTGGTTAAATTCGTATCGTAGTATATCTTATTCAAGTAAATAGTTTAAAAATTGTTAGGTAGGGTAGGGTAGGACAAGGTAGGGTAGGGTTAGGTAGGGTACGGTATGGTAGGGTATGGTAAGGGAGGGAGGTAGGTTGGTAGGTGGGTAGGTTGGCAGGGTAAGGTGGGGGTAGTTGGTTAGGTAGGTAGGATAGGGTTAAGTAGGCAGATATGTAGCCAGTTGATGGGAGCGAAGCCGAGGGGGACAGCTAGTTATTTATATGAAGACTTTGAGAATCAAACTGAGTGATACATACTTACCTACTGGTATTCCAGTGGGACGACCTAGCTTTTAATTTCATAGTGGGTACGTTCATACCAAACTTGCTATTCATTCATTCAGGAAATTAGTCAATTTATTCAATTCAAATTCGAAAGGAGGACGAGAACGTAATCAGATTAATCAGTAGGGCGATGAGGAAGAGTGGGTGTGATGCTAACAACAATTTGTAAATCTATGCCAAGCTAAATATTTTTTTCAATAAGAACCTATTATTTTAAATGTCTATAATACCAATTAGATAGGTACAGCGTTATTAGATAAAATAGTTAAATAACAATACTAATAAATAAAGTTTTTGATTTGATTTGTTTGCCGAGGGGAAGAACCGTTAAAGAACGTAGGTTCTTGTAAAATTAATTAATGACCCATAGGTATTTTATTATATTTTATGAAAAATTCAAAGCATTTTTATTTTAATAATAAATTATTTAAAAATGTGTAGGTATTACTTGTTCAGTAAATAAGTAAGTAATCAAAACTTCTTTCTCGCTGCCGCTTATGATTTGAAACTAATAGATATAATTACGTAATTCATCTTTGTTTGATTAAAGAAAAGAGACGCACAATATTAATTACCACAAACAAATTCATTTTGATCGAATGCTTGTAGTGCAAACTTGATTTTGAGTGGGGTAATGTGTGTCGCAAGTGAGACATGAGTGATAAGTTTACGTTTTATTTATCCTAATAGCATTTGTTATAACAAGAGTATATTACAGTTTTTTATTAATATACATTCTATTTCTTTAAACTTTTGTCTGGAATAATATGGATATGATGAAAAAATCATAGCTAAATACGTGAAAATGCCGCTGTTTTAACACAAACTCTTTCTAATAATGAAGATAACATCGAATAAAACGCATAACGGATTTTTGACAAATCGTCTGACCTTGGGCGCCCTGCGCAACATTCGTGAATCCAACCGAGCAAGATTATTGTTCTGTCGAGCTAGTCTCGACATACCTATCTACATTCTACAGTGTGTATGTAGATATTTATTAAGTAGTAGTGTAGTTCAAAATCTGCGAGTGTGGGGCGCGAAGATGCCTCTATTTGGTAAAAAAGATTTCGGTAGAAAGTCCAAAAAAGATGGAAAAGATTCGGAGAAGCAGCCGTCAATCGAAGACAAGTACTTCGTCAAAGATCTACTGGGCACAGGAGCATTTTCCGAGGTACGTTTGATAGAGAGCAAAGAAAACGGGCAGATGTTCGCTTGTAAAATTATCGACAAGAAGGCTCTCAAAGGCAAGGAAGATTCATTAGAAAATGAAATTCGTGTCTTAAAAAGATTTAGTGAGCAAGCAAAGGGTGAGGGTACCGAGAAAAAAATGTTTTCTCATCCGAATATTGTCCAGCTGCTCGAAACTTATGAAGACAAAAATAAAGTGTACCTCGTGATGGAACTCGTCACTGGTGGCGAACTGTTCGATAGAATCGTTGAGAAAGGCTCTTACACCGAAAAAGATGCATCCAATCTAATTAGGCAAGTGTTGGAAGCAGTTGATTATATGCACTCCCAAGGAGTAGTGCACAGAGATCTAAAACCAGAGAATCTGTTGTATTACAGCGCTGATGAGGACAGTAAGATCATGATCAGTGATTTTGGATTGTCTAAGATAGAAGACTCTGGTATCATGGCCACAGCATGTGGTACGCCTGGATATGTTGCACCTGAAGTGTTGGCACAGAAACCTTATGGCAAGGCTGTGGATGTGTGGAGCATAGGAGTAATATCCTACATTCTGTTGTGTGGATATCCTCCATTTTATGATGAGAATGATGCTAATTTATTCGCCCAAATCTTGAAAGGGGATTTTGAATTCGACTCTCCATACTGGGATGATATTAGTGATTCTGCAAAAGATTTTATACGGCATCTTATGTGTGTTGATGTGGACAAGAGATACACTTGCAAGTAAGTCATAAGTATTCTCAAAATATATTTTATTTCAGTCTCCAATCATATTCTATTTCATATCACAATTCAGAAATAATTGTCTATTGCATGTACCCTAAATAATAATAGTTTTGAGTATTATTTAAACTGACACATCATTTTCAGTAGGCATGCCTAAAATGGAGTTTTTTTTTATATTAATTGCAGATTACCCCCATTTTTATTTTAGTTCTTTCAGTCCATCTATCTGGTATTCGAGTTGTCTGGTACATAGAAATCGCTGTCAGCAATAAGAATGCCATTGTACTCTTACAATTATTTTGTAAATGTGTATTACTATTTTAGTGTACAAAACAATATATTTATCTATATTAAATACTGTTAGAAAAGGTTGCAATATTAAATAGAAAATGTTTGTTGCTCAAGGTTTAATTACTATTTTTCATCTTATATTATTATAGGTAATTGAAGGTCCTTCTGCAATTCTACTATAACCCTATCCTACTATCTATACTTTAAAATGTGAAAGCCTGTGTGAAGGTTCATAATCAATTACGCCTCAATGACTAAAGGGATTGAAGTACACCATAATCTGGAATTGGAATTAGGACAAAGGATATTTTTTACATCCAGTTTATGATTTTACTTCTTACTGTTTTATCTACTATTTCAATTAAAATTTCATCCTGCGCAAATCAATGGACTGAAAGAATGATTTATAATTCCTAAATCATCTCAAACATAATGAAATCTATAAATCATAGTCACAATTTCATCACAAACTAAGTACATATTCCCACAGATACTTATCTTCAAAATGCTTCTTTTTCAATTGTATAATAAAATATGATAATTAATGCACATGTTAATGAAGTAATATTTAAGGATTCATTGATGTTCTAGCATTGTCATACAATGTATTATGAACAGGTTAAATCATTTTGCAGTACTTAGGTTTGTAGTTAATTTAACTGAAACTATTATGTGTATTATTTTATTTAAAGGGTCTTTATTATTAGCTAGCAGGTTTGCCCATGCAATTAAATTGAATGTTATCTTAAAGGAACATACTACCTTAGTAAAAAGTATGCTTTGTCCTTCTATATGCCATGGTCTACCAGTGTTCCAAATGTCAGAATCCATTTAGTCATTGAGGCATGATTTATTAGCATCAAAACATACAGACTTCCTTGTTTATTGTATTACTAGGACAGGATATTAGAAGCATTAAAGATGGTTACCATACCATATTTAGTCACCAGTTTGGTATAAGTCAAGGCTAAGGAGATTTGCAAAAAGAAGGTGTGACAGCTGTTTCTACTGAGTAAGGTTCATTAAAATTTGCCTCGTTATTTTTAAATAACATTGACTAGCTGCTATGTTCAAATCATTTGGGCAACATTAGGTACATTCTTTATAGCTTTGTTTTAAGGGAAGAATTATCTGGATTGTTATATCCTACTAGTTATAATAAATTATATAATGGTCACTGCCACATTTGATTAAATCTGATAAAAACAAATGGAAAGGGCCTTCATAATACATAACATCTTTGGTACTGTATGTCTCATTCTGTTAACTGATTTTTTTATTATTTTCTCTCTTGATCAACTTGAATCTTCCTAATGCTGAGTTTAAGTTTTCTCCTTGGCTAAAATACCTATGGATGATGTTTAACCCTGAATTGGACACAATTGAATATACTGACCTATGAATATGTACAATCAGGCAAATTAATTGCTTATCACCTTTTTTTTTTTTTTTTTTTTTTTATTTGTTCTACGCTCACCTTAAGCGAAGTTCCAGTTTGCTAGTGTTGATGACTATTATGAAGTTGAAGATATTCTCTGTTGGGCTTTTAATACCTGGCTTTACCTGTAATGACCAACACACATTGAGTACCTACCTCACATTTTCTGAATATATTGAACTGTATATCCTGTTTCTGCCTGCTTGAAGTATTTGATATTTAGAGTAAAGTAAATCATAATAATGTACTTATATCAGCCACAGAGATAGGACCCATTAAGATACAAAAGAGGATTAGGATGACTTACAGGAGATTAACTGCTGATCATTTATTTCTGCACAAATGTTTATGAAATATTTTTGTTCCTTTAAATATTTTCGTCTCTGCATATCTGGCCATTGTAGTACTTCTGCCAATACTGAAATTTTTATTTGATGCTAAATGACATTTTACAAGCCCATACTATTAATGACTTTTTACGAAAAGATAGAGCTTAAATTGTTTTATAGCTTTTCTGAAGTTTTTGAAGTGTTGCTGCTATGATATGTTACCAGTGTTCGGAATCAGTTGTGCAACATTAATATAAATAACAAACTTATTTCACAAAAAATGAACCGACTTCCAAAGCAAAACACTTAAAAGAGCAAAATTAACTTTCATTTCGGTAATTGGTGTCTTTGGTACTTACCTTATTTTTTTTTTGTTGTTTTGTGCCACCAACTTCCAAAACGAAAGATATTTTTCTCTTTTTAGTTTTGGTACACCATCACTAAGAAGTGAGCTAGTTCTATAGTAAAGTACCGAAAGGATTGACAAAATACCCATAATAACTCAATTTACACATTCATGTTGTTTGTCATTAAGGAGTTGGTTATATTATGTTCCATATCTGCAAAACTGCTGAACCGATTTTAATGAAACTCGTACTATTCCTTAAGTCGAGAGATACCTAATCCAATAAAAAAAGAACGATCGCGATCCGATCACTAGTTTCGGAGAAATGCGTGGACAAACATACATACATACAAAGAAACATACACTTATGAAATTTGGTTCACATATACGGGTCAAACTGAGAACATTTTTTTTTTAAGTTGTTTAAAAATATATGAATTCTTAGCACATACTATATTATTAGGGTTCCGTACCCAAAGGGTAAAAACGGGACCCTATTACTAAGACTCCGCAGTCCATATGTCTGTCTGTCCATCTGTCCGTCTGTCACCAGGCTGTATCTCATGAACTGTGATAGGTAGACAGTTGACGTATTGAAATATTGCATGAGAATTTTCACAGATGATGTATTTCTGTTGCCGCTATAACAACAAATACTAATAAAATAAATATTTTAATGGGGCTCCCATACAACAAACGTGAATTTTTGCCGTTTTCTTTCGATAATGGTACGGAACCCATCGTGCGCGAGTCCGACTCGCTCTTGGCCGGTTTTAATTTATGCATTTGAGGTATTTAGCACATTCATAACATTATTAAAATAACAGTAATCATGTCATGTCATAATGAATAAATTTATTTTCCTTTTGGATTATTATTTGTCATTCTTTTATTATTTATTTAAATATTCATAACATGTTATCTTTTTCTTATGAGAACATAACAAGCCAATCTATTATAAAATATATTGAAAATTGATCCTGACCATAAACTATGCAAATTAATTTTGTGTTTGGTTTTATTATTGTCTTGCTAAAAAATATTTATGTTTCAGGCAAGCATTGGATCACCCATGGATTTCAGGAAACGCTGCCAGCAACAAGAACATCCATGGTACTGTTTCTGAGCAGCTTAAGAAGAATTTCGCCAAATCGCGCTGGAAACAGGCATACCATGCTACTACGGTCATCAGGCAAATGAAGAAAATGGCGCTTAACAGCAGCAGCAGCTCAAGTCGCAATGCTAACGCCTCAGGCAAACAATAGTTATATTGTTTGTCTACCCACCTTCCGATTGCCATTGTTACACCTGTCTAGAAAGGTACCTAAGTAGTTTAACTTAGTCATTTAGAGACCATTAAGGTCTCGAATGACTAAGTTCGACATGATCCTGTTGTTGCAGCAACATTCGGTGTAATGCTTTTTAAATTGGCAGAAATCACTATTAATTGGAATTCATTGTCGAAACAGTTGCTAAGAGACGCGGCTGAGATTCGTGTCATCGCTATTATTATCGTGATGCCTTTATGCCATATTTTTCCTTTAAATCTGCACTTCTCAGAATCAATGTGCGGCAGTGCTTATAAAACTATATTGTAGGCATGTTACATAATGATTGAAAATCAACGAACTGTTTATAAGACATTTTGTCTAGTCATTTATCATTTCTGCTTGCATAAAGGTATATACCGTTATAATTGGATTAATAATTATGAATAATATGATAACTGTAGTCAAAGGTAACAAATAATATGGAGTTACACTATGCTTACCTCTTCAACTCATCTTTGATATTCCTATTCTACATTTCATACCATATTATGTATCTATCTCCTATTATAGACTTATCTTTTGACGTAAAATTACATTCTAATTATCAGCGATATTTATGTATATAAATATTTATTTATTATACATATTATTAAATCTTGACCATGAATCTTTTTACGAATTTTCAAATTTAATTTTTAAATGCATTTCGAAGTGAATCAAACTAATTAGGTAGGATAATAAAATGTTCTCTTAAAAAAGATACTGACTAAATAGTTATTACTTAGGTATGGTGATACTGACAAATCACATAAAACTAAGGTCTGTTGCGAAATTCATTAGAATTACAAATTATTAAAAGTGAATATTTACACTTAAATGATAATGGTTGGATATGATAAAGTATATTAGACAATGAGAATGTTGAACCGCTTCTTACATCCCATATCCATTTGGAGTACCTATCTAATTAGGTACTGGTTAACGAAATTGCTGTAGTGACGACATGTATTGTGATTATTCTATTTGACCCTTCAAAGTAGTTGTTTTAAAGTTTGTTAAATGATAACCTATGCTATTCCTAGCGTAAGTTTTGTGATTCTAAAGCTAAGTCCTATATATCCACTGTCATATTCAAATACCTGTTAAGTAGTGGTTTATGATATCTTACCTATATGCACTGTTGAATTCAATGTTGTTATATAATACTCCGCGTTTAAAACGATTGTAAAATAGCGCTGTTTTCGCAAATATCATCTCATAACGTTTCCTAGCTACATGATTTAATCCAAAAATATTTTGCGCAACTCAACTTATTGTTTTATCGGTAAGAGTGAAAGATCTGTACGCAAGACTGAAATTGTAAAGTGATAAAGCTAGTTTGTTTCTGTAAAACCCTGATGTAGGTAATTTCCGCCGCATTTCCAATATTCCATTTGTTTTGAGTAAAATGTAAGGTAAATATTATAACGACGATTTGAGCATTTGATAAAAATATGTTGTTTCTCCGTAGCAGTAGAATAGCGAAAATGTTTATTGGGTATGAGCTATGTAAAAGGAGTTATCACATTACCGCTAACACGGGATTTATGTAACGCATAATAAATCTTGAAACGAAGATTAGTAATGTTTGTACATGCACATTATATGTATTTTTACTGTGACTAGCTTCCTGCTACATTGTCCGCAGCCCAATTTATTATATAAGAGCGTATCATGTACAGATTCAATGAATCTCATTTTTTCCTTTTTAAAATATTTATGTATAAAACAAAAACTGTTCAGTAATCACAACACAGCCTGTGCTATGTTTGAAATCAATGTTGGAACCAGCCTCTTTAGCAAAATTTCGTTTTGTTATGACGTAATGAACTTTTATGGCCGAAATCTAAAATTTTAATACCACAATGAATGATAATTTGACATAATTATTTGAAATGAGTTCTATTTAAAACTTTTTACATTCCATTTCTTCTGTATATTTTTATACAGCAATTATATTTGTTTATCTCGATTGTATTTGAACAAACAGTGAGGGAAGAGCATTTGTTTTATATTATTTTCATTAATTAGCATTGATGTACTTTTCTTTTTTATACATCAATGGTAAGTACTTAGTTACTTAGTGGTTTATCATATTATGTATTTGCAAAGCTTATACACAAAATTAATGAACATTCCAATTAGGATTTTATTTAATTACTGTTTAAAAAACGAAGCTATTTGTGTTCATGTGATCGTTTTAAATGTCTATTTATATGGGGAAAGGTGGCAATGCTAGTGCTTTCTGAAAAAGGCCGATTTTACTTTTGTAAAAGCTGTTTATTATCTTCCGTCCACAACTTACACTGGAATATTATTGTTTAACTCAGTTTATTGAATTAGTCTGCAAATCCGTGCCATGGTGTTGCTAATAAGTTTATAGCATTTAATAATTACATAATATTATTCTTTACCAATTTTCCATTTCATATTTATGAAGATTGGCCTAATGAATCTAATAAGTCTGATATCATATTGTTGGTTCTAAATTGAAGCTTCCGTTCCATAACACTTTATTAAGATCTGTAACTTGAACAAAGGCCAATCAACGCCGTGGCGCGGCGATGTAATAATGTGCGGTAAGGAGCATTCAATAACTGTACGAACTCAGTACGAACCAGGACAGGAAGGTATTTTGAACGTCTTTTGCCCCAAAAATCGGTTTAAATTTTAAGATATATTTCATATCTTGACCCAAATAGGTGTTGATGCTCTGACTTGTTAGTAATTAAGAGACGCGCCTTCAAGCAAGGCATGAGCCAATCAACGTGTGTTATTCGTTAACGTTTTCAAACTATCGTCATAATAAATCATCGCTTGATTGTTAAGCATGCACTGCTTTAAAGTTTTTAATAATTGTAAGTGTAGTAACGTTCAATAAATAATTGTCTAAATGCGCCTTAATATCTGTGTAATTTTAGTAGTTCTGTCAGTGCTCCTTGTATTTACTATAGTTTAAATATTAAGAGTACTAATATAGGTTTCGTCATACTTAAAGAAGCAGACAAAATTTCATTTATTGTCGACAGAATTATTATTCTTACTTCAATGTCTAAAGTCTAATTTATGTAACTCCTTTGTGTATATTTTATCAAATGTTGGTATACTATGTAAAAGTGATTGATCTTTATGAGGTTTTTATAGTCATGTATTTTATGAATTGACATACGGGCATGGATCCCATTATAATCTCTTAATATTATAGTAATTTTCGTTTTAACTTCTACCCATTTTGTGTCAATGGCTTACTATACAAAGTGCCATTTGTCCACCAATAGGTGTGTTTTACTACTTATAAATTATGTGATCGATTTTATATTTCAATTTCCACGATCTTTTTTTAACTGCGCACAATGATTTAATTAAGTGTTAATTTTAAAGCTTACTATTATTTATGTAAAATGTTTCAAACCCCGGTGTTTGGACATGTAGTTTGCTTTGTAATGTGTCAATGATTCTGTTCCATTTCTGCACAAACATTTATATCCACTAAACAGTTGTAATCATTGTATAACCGAATAATAGTAGATACGCTAATGTGATCTTGCCATTGTTACACACTTTTGTTTGCTCTCTAGGTATTTCCCATTTTGTTATTAGTTGAGTTTTCACTGTGCCAAAACCATATCATGATCAGTGATAAATATTATACTTGTAACATATTATAAGATTTCTTGTTCGTTAGACACTTTTAAAACGAGTTTTATCGCAATAGATAGCAGACCGCAGTGCTACGCGAGATATTCAAGTTCCTTGTTGTCATTTGAATAATATTATTTTTCTTTATTCATTAATGTATGTTTAGTATAAGAGTAATCTATAACATATTTACTATTTTTCGAAGGTTATTAACTATGTATATGTTTTTAATAAACATGTATACACGTTTTAGTTTCTATATTATCTAATTAAGCACAATAGTCTAAGGGCTGGGATGAAATTCAACAAGTTTGTTTATTCGGTATCAGCAATGTGTTTCTGTACTATTTATTGTTTGTCTGTTCTGTCTTTTGTTTGGGTTGTGAAATTATTTTTCATTAGTCTTTACATGACGGATATTTCATCGGGAAAGTTGTAATACCTTGCGACTAAGATCTGATAAATGTTGAAAAAAAAATATCTTGTGATTTAGATTTTATACTTCTTGTTTAAAACAATCAAAATTTATTAGTAGATTCTTAGATGTTAGCTATATTTTCAATGTCATTGTAAATAAAATGCCAACTTGTTGAGACATTTGTTTCATTGCCTTTACAACAAACCACCGATCTTTATTATAATTTAAATTATTTATAACTTTATATTACAATATACATAATTGGATATAATATCAGATGTGTGAGGAATGTCTATTGTATCTCCTCGCCGAGAAGGGATAGTTGTTTGAGGAACTGCGACGCGTTGGGGAGCGTGGTGGCCCCGTAGATGATCTTCCTGGGAGTGCCGCTCGTTGCTTGTTGCTGAAAGATATTATTATTAGTATTTAAGACAATTGGAATGGCCTTGGTTACGCGAAGGCAAAAAAAAAGACAGATATATCGGATGGGACTAACTAAAAGTGCTAAGATCGGAAAGTAGCGCGAAAATATCAATTTTCTGTTGACATAGAAATTCTTTAACTGGTATTCAGTGTCACAAAATGAATGTGAGTCTGCGCTAGCATGCTATTCGGGCCCAAAGAACCGTTTGAGAATTTACAACACTGTACAATAAAGTCGATTTTTCAATGTAATTACGCAATCAGGTACGCTACACATCACTTGAGTAAGCTTCATTTCTAAGTAACTTTATTTTGTGAAGTTGCGATTGACGTGCAACATCTCTTAACAATCGGTAAATTATCTTTCCGTCTTTCACAAACAGCCAAAAATCAAGGTTTGCTAACGTGTGATGGAGCGCAGTATTCTGGGTGTCAAAAGACCACAGGCTCTCTCCGCAAAAAGCAGACCACAGACGATGCTAAAAAATTAAGTAGGCTGGCCTGGCCATACTGCCATATGCCCAAAAAGCTGTAGGCCAAAATAACTATTAAGTAGAGCTCTGACGGCCAGAACCTGTCGCAGCGGACCACGCAGAAGATGGCGGGATGATCTAGACAAAATTAACAACCATGGTTCACCCTGAAGCAAAAGGAGAACGTAATGATCGTAGCAGGTAGCGTCCTGTAGTTTCCCCCTTGGGAAAAGTGTGAAACTACGTGAGTTTATGTATGTACGGTCCACCCTAGTCCTGAACCAAAACAGGTTGAAGTCATAGGGGAGCCCTTTGTCCGGCAATGGGACGACATAGGATGACGGTAACCAGTAATGATGACCAAAAAAAATACCTTAGCGAAGTCAATAAGATTGTGATACTCGATGTAGTTGCCTCCTCCCACGATGAAGACCACAGCGTCGGTGGGCGGCGAATGCTTGGCGGCGCGTGCGCGGGCAGCCGCGTCTGTACGTGCGGCTCGAGGATCCAGCCACAGAAGATCTCCAGCGGCTTCGACACCGTTCAGGGCCGCCTCCACGGCACGACTTACTGGCAGCTTCTGTGATTTTAAGTTATTTCAGACCACTATCCTTTCAGACCCATCGCAACCGAAAGGAGTTCCTAATTCTTTGCTTCATACGTCTAAAAGTCCGTCTACTCGACAGCGTAAACCACGCAATGAATACTGTTTAATTGTCAAATTGAAAGAGTTTGCGATCGATTCCAGTTTCTTTCCTTTTTATACGAGAATTTTGCTTCTAATGCTAGCCTTTATAACTTCATGATTGGCTGATGTTAAGGCGTTCTTTCTGGAAGTAGTTTTTGTCTTTTTAATAATAATTAGCAGACTATCAATAAATTTACTCATTCAGATTTAAGTCATATTTTGAGAAAGAACGTTAACCTTGATCTTTTGTCATTGAACTTTATACAAAATCATTCTTGTGAAGACAACAGGAAAATATTTAAGAATGTAATTATTATTAAATACATTCTGTATGATCGATCGTCTAAACGTTTTACGTTCACTTTGCCTTCACTATCGCTACTAACAAATTCGACACACAGTGTGTGTTATGATTGTGAAACTACTGTAAGCCAAGAAACAACATAATGATAACGTTATCGTAACTATACTTACATGTTTCTTCACGACTAAGTTCTTAACTCCTTCCATTACGAACGAAGATCCCTGAGACACCAGCTTCGAGAACATGGAAACAGTTTTTGTGCCACCACCCTCATACTGGCTGGAATTTGTCATTTTTGTGAAGCCTCTGCGAAAGATAGAAATATTTTCATGAAATTTTGGATAGATAGGTATTTATAACACTAAAAACTTAGTTCCCGCCAAACTTCTGGGCCGTCCTGAAGTTGGCTTTCCGAGGCAAGAAACGGTGCTGTTTTTATATGAGATTAACTACTGCGCAGCCATTGTAGGCAACCTCAGGCCGGCCAAGAATTTTGAACTATACTGTGCCACTGCAGGGCAAACGGCCTGAAGTAACAGCCTTTGCCTCTTCTCATACAGGGAAGGTACGAGCTTTAATCACCAAGTTGGAAATCGCCAACCCGCCTTGGTTGCCGATTTCAAACATATATAAACGTTAAGATCAGGTTTTCTCACGACCTTTTCTTTCATTGATATAAATATGAGTTGAAAGTCAAATTGATGCTTGCCCGGATTTAAGCTCAAGAAGCACGAGAAGCGAGATCTAAGCTAATGAGCCACCACGACTATTAAGTTGGAAGTCGGTGTCTTAACCTACCTATACCATTATATATATTTTCTTTTTTAACATCGACTTTCGAAAAGAAAGTTATGTTTCGCTTTGTAGTGTTTTGTTTTGGAAGTTTGTTTAATTTTTATGTTTAAAAGTTTTTTTTATTTTACTAAATTCTTTGCCTTCTGGAACAGTTTAGTTTGATACCTTATATTACGATACAAATACGCATTATTAAGGATAACTTAAAAACTACTGGTCAGATCTTGATCAAATTTAAATGGGACCATATGAGACAAATGAAAAAAGAAGTCCTATAACTAGTCAAATAACCCGTGCACGTACCGCACCCCAAGACCCCCGATCCGGACAGGAAGAGCCGCCTGCCTCCATTGCGCATCAGTAAAGGACTCATTCAGGATCGACATTTCAGAGTATAGTCAAAAGAACATACCTCCTTAAGACATAGCCAGGAAGGGGCGGTCCGCAAGAGATATGTAACCTTGGGTAAGGCAAAATACATGTGCAAGAACAAAATCGCAATGTGTGCGGAGAAATCCTTGAGACACTCTCGAGCAGTGAGAAGTTGCTTACGGGAGGAAATGGTCTGTGGCACTCCGTCAAGAAAAATGTTAGATCCCAGAAGGACAAAAGAAAGAAGAGAAAGGGCCTTCAGGCCAGATAAATGAGAACCAAAACGTGAGAAGTGTGTACGAGCTCCAACGCCACAGGGAATAAAATCGCATTTGGAGGGATTCACCTCCATACCCAGCTCGTTAAGTTGAGGAACAAGAATCTCCATGTCCTGGCAAACCTATGCCGCTGATCCACCAATAATGCCATCATCTAGGTTCCATATGTTCAGAGACCATTTAAATCACAAGCTAGTCAGCACCAACCGACTCGACGTTTGCCTTTAACTTTGCAGTCATGTTTCCAGGAGCGTACCTCGAAGGAACTCTCAGACCAACAAACATAAAAGTGAGAAGCGCGCTTCAGTCCCACACCGTTATCGCTAACGCATTTATCAATAATGTCGCACAACTTGCCCGCCGCCTGGTTCCGCGCACCCTTAGAAGCGTGCCTAAATACTGGCATACTCACCTTCAAGGCCGAGAGCCTCCCCAGAGGGCAAAGGTGGAAAACCAGCGGCGCCTGCCTCACTGGCAAGGAATCGGTAGCAGCAGGCGACGACCGGGGAGTGGCGACCGGCTGACGCGCATTCCTGTGCATATGGCCCACATGGACCTTGAGCATATGCGATCTAAACGCATGTGAAGACCCAGGACAGTTAGGACAAGACAACATTGCGGACAGGGCACTCATTCGCGCCTATATAAACATACAATATTTGCATTAACAACTAATATTTATCTGATTATTAGAAACTAACAACTTAATTATGAGGCTACACCCATGATTTTAAACGGATTCGCGCGAAACGACAGAAATTACTAACTTAGCGTTGTTGAGATTAGAGGGATAACAAAACCACTATAACACCACTAGATTATCATTATGAACTCTAACACCCTATTAAAAGAATTATTATGTATTTTAGAATAGTAACGGCCCCGACTTTCGTGTCGTAGGTCGCGGGCTCGTGAGGAAACCGGTATATTCTAGAATCGAAAAATTCGAAGACATGTGACATCCACTAACCCGCACTGGGTCCGCGTGGTGGATTAGAGCTCATTGCATTTTACAAGGAGGAGGCCTGTATATCAGCAGTGAGAACGTTAAAAGGCAGACGACTTTGGTATTATGTTATGTATTTTAATTCTACTTACTTCCATCGCCTCATGTAAGTCATTGGTGCGATGTCACAATTGGCGCTTACTAATGCTGCTTCGTACTTCTTGTACTCTTCTTCAGGTATTTGGTTCGTGCACAGATAATAAATGATGAACAGTCTCATCTTGTCTTCAGGGGTCCCGGCACTGGGGTCCGAAATGAGATCCATTACAGCCTTGTACTCAATACCGCTGCTTTTGCTCATTATTTTCTCTTCTAATTCGAAAAATGAATCTAGTCGCCTGGATTTGATTGAGTTTAGAATAGCTGAAAAATAAAACTGGATTTGAGTTCTTATAAAAATCACATCTGTTGCCTATGCCTCAACCATTACAAAGAAACCATGCCGACGTAACTAGCGTTTTTCGTCTGACTAAAATAATATAATAATAAGTAGTTATAGTTTCATTGCACCAAAATGTGTTAAAATACAAATTTAAAAATCGAGTGCAATGCTCCAGAAATTGAAAACCGCGCCATCTATTGGAATGAATTTTAAAAGACCCGTTTAAATAATCTTTAAAATGTGAATTAAGAGCCCAGTATTCTATAATTGTGTACTTAGGAATGTTGAATAAACAAGAACATAAAATTTTTATGATCTATTCTAGAAAATGTTAATTTTACACAAACCCTAATAACAAATCGGCGCATATTGGGCCATCTAGTGAAATTAATTTGAACCAAATTTTCTTAGGGTCGGGGCCTCGTGCTATACGTAAACTATTTTTTTTCTAAAAAGATAAAAATAAGCATACATACAATACGACGACGCATCGTGGCTAGTTGCGTGGAAAAACTCTGACGGTTAACTTAATAAATCGTGACATTTTTGCGCGTTATCTTCACTATACGACGTCGCAACTTGCCACGATATATGTGTATTGTGTGTACGTGTTTTGGGCCTAAGTATGGTTTTTAGATTATACAGGAAAAATAGAAAGCGCATTACAAAATTATAGATTTGACCGCAAGCTCTAAGAATAAATAGCGTAATAGTTTCTGGCATACCAAGCATTAAGGTTTATTTATTTAGACTTCATGTATAAAAGGTATGAAGGCGGACTTAATGCCTTAGGCATTCTCTACCAGTCAACCAATGGTGGTGAAGAGTTAACATGGCAGGTGCATTGTTTAAATAATAAAAAAAGTTGTTATTAACATACTAAGATAGTTAAAATACACATACATATATATTTATAAAAAAAGGTTCATTTTCACTTACCAGTAGCAATAGTGGTGTGCATATCAATAAGCCTCTTCTTCTCCATGAGTTGTGGCAAGGAGTTGACGGCGCTTGTCAGTCGTTGGGTGTTGTCGCTGACCAAGCTCAGAGCTAGGTCACTTTCGCCATCAAGTCCCATGGAGGACTTTAACTTTTTCACTTCAGCCTCGGAACTCCTGTAGGAAAGAGACGAAACTATTTCAGTAGGTTATTTCTAGTAAAGCTTTTTAAACATGTTTCGTTGAAAATAAAAGGCGGGACACTGGTAGACTGATTTCTATAATTGAATTTTAAAGTTGCCCGAGCATATATGTGTTTCTCTTTATGTAAATGTATAAATACGTCCTAATTATGTTCCGTAAAAAATTAAGCGTTGTTAGTTAACAAAGGGGCTATATGTTTTCATTTAATAATTTAAAACACAGGCACAGAACCCGCAACGTGTTATGATCGACAGCAAACATTATAAACGATACTACCGACCAATAAAAATAATCGAATCGATACAACAATTGAAATGTCACGTTGCTGCAATCACTAGTTCCATCTGTCAAAAATTCAATAACCCATTGGACAGACAGTTTAGCAGTAAATAAGGAGGTGTTTTAATGATCTTATGATTTTTATGGCAAACAATGCGTTAAAGTCCTTTAGTGAATGCTGAGTGTTGGAACACCTCCGGAAAGGACTGAAGTCTTTAAAAGCCTGGGATAGAATGGCCTATTAATGTCCCCGTCGCACTATCGATTTTAAAGCTGATCGGATCAGTAGGCGGCGAAACGAAAGTCGACTGCGATAGGCCCAGTTGATTCAGTTTTACGACTTACCTATATTTATCGAGATCTTCTTGAATAGCTTCAGCAACGGTGGGGAACGGGCTGCCCTTATGCTCAGTCCACAAAGGATCTTTGGAGTCCAGATCACACACTCGCGTCTTTGTTTTCTGCTCCTGTACTGTAGGTAGGTTTTCGGGCACCACTGCTCTGAAGAAAAAATATTTACACATTTAAATACAGTATGCAAAAATGTTGTACAGTAGATGTTATCTACAATACCGAAAATGGCAATCACCAGTTGATATTATCAAAAAACATACCTATTCAATGATAAATCCAATACATCATGAGCCAAAGCCTGGTATGTCCATGTGTGGTGTAAAGGTGTTGCCATATCTATGTTCCTATCTAGCAGAATCAACATAGGCCGTGTGAAACTGAACGACCCTGCTTGACCAGTGTTGCCATGGAATAAATTATTTCTAGCGTCCCAAAGATTTTCTCGTAGTTTTTTATCGAGTTTTTTCGCCACCATTTCCGCGGCGTTGCCTTTGCTACTTCTTATTATAGGAACATTACCTAAAATTAAATGAAAAATTAATACGGACTCCTCTCTCTTACTCTTTTAAAAAAACATCGCCCCTCACTAGGACTTTCACGTGTATCTTGGGTGCGTTTACAAGAACTTATTTTAAACTCCCATAGACCTGGAACAGCAATCTGTAGGCCATACAAATATTAGTTCCGCGCGGGAATCGAACCCGCGACACACAGCGCAGCAGCAGATTGCTCAA
Organism: Orthosia gracilis; assembly: GCA_947562075.1. NCBI lineage: Eukaryota > Metazoa > Arthropoda > Insecta > Lepidoptera > Noctuidae > Orthosia > Orthosia gracilis. The sequence goes on from OX387266.1 coordinate 37,375,260, forward strand.
CCACTGTTCCAAACATGTCTAAAACTTTAAGGGCGTTTGGGCACTAAAAGGAATTTTACAGACCGGAAGTCCAATTTTTTACGGTCCGATATGGCATAAAAAAAACAGATGATTAGCTTGTGCATTTGTACGTCTTTACTCGGACCGGTGCGGCGCAATTTAGAGTAGCTCTCTTTGAAACAACACGCCACGCACGCGTAATTACGCTAGGAACGATGAGTTTCTTGGAACGTCGGGAGTTGCTTGCTTTATTAATCTACGTAAGAAGACGTAGAAGACAAAAAGAATTTTGGGTTCATCCCCTTATAAGTGAAATGTACCTGATAATTTTACATAAAACACAATAAATTGAGGCACGACGAAAGATTTTTTTTATATACTATCGGATGACTACAGCTACCTCTCATGAATAATAGTGATCGCACATGCAGTGCTCAAGCATAAACACGTTTTTTATTGCAGTCATCTCGGAACAGGCCACGATCGGCCGCCCGGAATGGGGAAAACTAAAATGTCGGACGGTAAAATTACGTATAGTGCACAATCAAATCTAATCAAATATTTTTTTATTGACAAATAAATTGTTTACACCAAAATAATTGAAGCCCTCACTTCTGAGCTAGGTAAAAACCTGTGTTACAAAAGTCGGTCCCATTATTGACGCTTGTTTACAATAGTATTGACAAAATAAATATGTTAAAATCATGAGCACAAACTAGTATATACATAGCCTACCCATAGTATATGCATAGTTTGGCGTGCCTTATCGGACCGTAAAAACCGGACTGCCGGGCAGTAAAATTCCTATATAGTGGTGTACAAAAGCCCTAACTAAAAGAATATAATATCTTGTTATGCCAAAGCATTTCTCAAATAATTTCTTGTTATGCCAAAGCAAATGCATCAATATTATTATCAAATAAGTTAACTTAAATGGCCATTAAAATGATTTTATTGCTTGAACAGCTTGACTATTATTGTTACTGCATATTGATTCGTGAGTCATAAGCTGATAGCCTTTAACTTACCTAATGTCACAAATACTGAGAATAGACTTTCAACTATATTGTCCATAATGGCCTCCATTTCAGTGTCCTTTGTGTCACCTCTGTTTATAGCTGGAATGTCAAACAGAAATTATAGTAAAAAAATATAATATAATATTTTAATAATTTACAAGTTCGGGATTCAGAAATCTATCAGTGTATGCACACAGCAAAACACACTATTTTATTGTATTCTTGTTTGTTATTATAATTTTTACCTGACTGCCGAAGGAGGGTAATGTGTTTATCGGTCATATATGTATGTTTGTTCCTATGTGGCGAGAGACCAAACGCGTAAGCCGATTTTGATGATTCATATTAACCTTGCGATTGTCACTGGCTACATTAAAATTGGCAAATAGAAAAATTTCGGCTTTTGGGCGCCATGTTGTGGAGGCCCAATTATTTTTTTCGTCCAAATCCATCGTGTGCGGCGTCAAAATAGAGGTTTTTAAGAGGTGGTTTCAAAAATATATATCACTGATATGTTTAAATGTATCTTATTCGAAAAAAAAAAATGCTAACTAAAAAGTTATAATTAAAAAAGAGTTAATTCAAAAATACAAAAAACTCTGCTGTGCAGGTGGAGGATACATCTAGTTTTGTTCAACCATGTATCCTCCGACTGCAGCATGATTTTCTTTTTGTTTAAGTCTTTTTAGTTCACTTCTTAAACAGTCGGAATTTTAATTTTTTTAATTATACGAGTAACAATACTATCTTACTGACTTAAATAGAAGAAGCCATGTTGCACCAACCCCAAATAAAATAGGTTAACAGCAGCAGGGTGATGATGAGTAAGACTCTTTCAAGTAACACCAAATACATAGTTGTCTTTCATTCCAACCAAGTTGTCATTTATATCACCTATGCCTTATTTATATTACAATCGCCAAATATCTTTCTCATAAACAAAATAAAAAATATCCTTTCAGTATGAAAAAGTGGAGAATTCATGTTATAAAGTTGAATGGGTCTTCAAGGAAATCAAATCAATATCATAATTACTATGATCAAGATATTTACCATAATAAGACAATGCATCTGACTGCTGATGCTTCATGATGAAAAGGTCATCTTCCAGACAGATGAAGTTCAAATACTGATCAAACACCTTGTGGATGTTTACAGCCGAATTAGATTGGATGGCTGACGCTGCCAGGTCCTCAAGTTTCTGCCTTGTGATGGGTGAAATGAAGTTCAAGTGATACTGGTCATAGATGCCATTGTCTAAGTCTTGACAGATTCGGCCAAGATTCTCTTCTGTCGGGGCACAGAAGTATACTGCAGGGACCTCCGGTATTGGGTCCCGATCCGAGTGGAGTTGACTGAAATAGGAATATTGGTTGAAGATTAATTTGTTTTGTTTGAATGAAGCACAACAGACAAAATGGGAGTCTGAATGCAGAAAATGGAGTATCTAAAACTAGTTTATTTTAAAAACCTGGAATTGAGGAATATACCACTTGCAGTTGTTCATAGAAAGTGAGTGGAGTTAACACAAATATTTTATTGGAACAGTGTAATAATATTTTCATGTCATTATATTATATCTTGATAAAAAGATTAGGTACAGCAATTTGTTGAGTCTAAATATAGAAACAAATTAATTTGTAGACAGAGACTTTTCACAGTTTTATATTCAAGTCCTTGTTATTGCAGAAATTTTGATTACACTGTGAAATCATTCAATTGCTTTAACTGCAGACAAATGCTCAACTTGTGTGATTGTGTGAGTGGTAATTCAATCAAAGTAGAGATGAATTTAGTAGCTTACATTTTATTTTTTGAATGCTTTTGTAATCTAATCATAAATATAATTAAATTAAGTGGTGTTACAAATTGCCTTGTCAAGTGGTTGTTAGACTACCTTGCTTATTGATTAAATATATAGTTTATAATTCTGTCTTTATCACTAGTCCTGGTGGTATACTTCATTATACTTTATACAATCAGAAATCAGCTTATTCCTAATGGTGTCAGCAAATAAGCATGAGTTTGTATAACTCCTATTGGAATATGTTAGACAGACCAATTGGATATTCAGGGAATAGTATACGTAGGTACCAGTAATTAGGGTCCCAAGTACATGATTTAACGATTACTCACACATGCAGAGTCACGCCGAGCTCTCGAAGTTCCTTGACAGATATGAGTGGAGATATTACATCTTGGCCCACTCTATCGTAGATCAACACTTTCCACGTAGGTTCAGATGCCACGCTCTTTGTGAGAGGCTGATTCAAATTCAGCATTTGCTTCAAAGCATCTGTAATATTACAACAAATAAATAATCCATAATGTACACTACGTGTAATCGTCAAATAACGTCAATTCACTATACGCACTGAGCTGTCGTTCACGCAAAGTACTCATTTTGATCTTCTAAATAAACAACTCTCTCATTAAATCGCAATATCTGTTTAATTTCGCTACTTTTTAACGTTTAATTACATCTATACTTATTTTCTTCGGGGACGGGGAGTTGTATTTCTCCCAAATGTCAAATCTGACGTTTGAAACATCGACACGACACGTCGGCCGCGGCCGCGAATGGTTCGTTCAAAAATTATTCGGATACAAAAACAATTTTTTTTTGGATATTGCAATTGAAATATGAATGGCACTTCGAACAGAAAAAATAACACAAGAAGCCAAATAATGATTTATGCATAAAATCCTTTTTTTCGTAACTGGCATTTGACAATTTTTTCATGCAGTATGGCCTGTATTTATTTTAATTATTACTAATGGCTGTTTTTGCAGAATTAGTGTAGAAACCATTTTATATATTTTAATAATTGTAAAGTATTATAGTTTGTTTCATTTTATGGCGTTGCAGAGTTTTTTTTCATGCAACATGGACCGTATAATTTCTGATAATCTTGATCTTATATATTTGGTATCTATATAATACCAGCTTGTGCCGACGGATTCGTCCGCTTGAAAGTCAAATATTATCCTGAGGAAAAATATACCCGGGATGAAACAATTATTTTATGTGCTATTCCTGATTATAATTTATCTCTGTGCAAAATTTCAACAAGTTCCGTCCAGCCGTTTGAGCGTGAAGAAGTAACAAACACACTCACAAACTTTCGCCTTTATAATATTGTGATAGCGTGATGGTGTGATTGTTCGTAATACCTTTTTTTTAACGTGGAGAAATGGTCATGCATACTGCGCACTCACCGCGAACACGCCTCGGCTGTCCGTCACCGGACCCTCCACTGAGGAGCAACCCCCATCACTAACGCATCAGAACACTTTGCACGCTGTGACCAAACCAGCACGAGGGCGCCGTACGACCTCGTTTATGGCACCCTTGGTCCCCCTGTGACGGGTCAGCACAGCGGCCCCGCCACCTACCACTTTTCGGCTGCAGGGAATAGAGAGAGCGGACAACGCTATACCGACACTCCTACTCCCCTGCGGCCCTACCGCGTGCACCATCAGACGGTGGCGGCCCTGCCCGCCAGTGCGATGTCGCCCAAGCGGCACCGCAACTCCAGGGCGGCTCAGAAGTTTGGCGAGAACTACAGGTAACCTAAGTCCTAGGTATTACGATTAATCCCCCCGGTGGGTTCCCGCTTTGTCGTGGCGATTTTAATAATTTCTTTAAAACATTGTTCGCCTGGTTTACTTTCTGAACTAGTATTATGAGTTACTCGTAGCAGTGGTAGGTAAAATACTTTGTTTATTTTTTCGTTGTAAAACGAGATTAAATATAATATCATGATATCTTATTTATCTTATAATTCACGTTATGTATGTAATTGGTTTCTTATTTCTATGGAACAAGCAGTAAGATTTTGGTGGCTATAAGTAATCTTACACTAGGTACCTAGGCAGGTACATACTTACAAAACATGAATCTTAGGTAGGTACTGATTTCAGCTGATTCCACGGCCAATAAAATCGGTACACGTATAGATAATATATCTTGAACATAGACCACATAGGTACATTTCTAGTAGGCTGGTAAAAACAAGCTGCGGGTAACCTTTGACTTCCAGTCGTGGACCAATCCATGGTCGGGATCGGGATCGAGAGCGTGAGGGACGCCGTCGCCTCTTTTTCAGAAGAAGTTAAGGCGAAACCACACTTACGTGGCGTGGCGTGTCGTGACGCCTTTTGACGCATTTGATTGGCTACAAAACTTGTTGCGTTATGACGTAGGCTGGAATAGAATTGTTTGATTAGTGGTTCCCACGCCACACCCCGCCACGACACATAAGTGTGTTTCCGTCTTTATGGTCGCAAAGGAGGCTGCAGTAAGGGAGTGGGAGTTTATAACTTCCCTCCCTATACGCGCTGGGCGCTCGAGGGCGCACAAGGTTCTCCGGCCGCCAAAGGCCAGGCCAAAGTTAGGAGGTTGAAGAACACCGTGAGGTTTTATTCATTAAGAGTCATTAACCATCCACAATTCCACCTGCCCCAGGGTCCACCCTCGCACCCTCCTCCAGGATATCGATGAAGATTCCATGCACGCATGTATTCCCTGCTATGCCTACTAGGCCTAGGTGGAGTAGGCAGCACCATCATCAAAAAATATCTACACATTTCACCTAAAATGACTTAATGAAAAGAGCTCATGACAAAAATCCACTCCTGCTGATACTAAAACTCTATAGGTAACTTTGTGACGAACTAGGGATCGACTGAATTAAATTATCACGCTCATCAGCTGCGGTTGCAACGTCTTGATTAGAATGGGTAACTAGTCAGCTACTAAGGTCTAGGTCGGGGGTAACCAGATGGCGGACCGCGGTCCGGATCTGTACCGCCGACCTATTTTGTGTGGACCTTAAGTAAATCCTACTACTATTATAAACGTGAAAGTTTGTGAGGATGGATGTTGGTTTCACGCAAAAACTACTGAACGGATCAGAATAACGCCTAGGCTATAACTTATAATGATATTGGGGAAATACTAACTCTACGCGGGTGGAGCCGCGGGCGGCAGCTGTAGTATAATATAATAATTTACTTGAGTATCGTAATTAATTTAGGGCACAAGGATTTTTAAATAAGATTCAAGTCTAAACGGCTAGCCTTATTTTTTTGGAAAGGAATACTCCGTTACATTAGACCATTTTCTTAGTAATTTGATCTACGAACATTTTGAATTTCATTTGTATAACATAGTGTAACTTATTTGTCAAGTTATTTCTAAAACGGAGAAAAAAAAATTGCACCAAAACCGCCTGGCATATTTTAATAAAATTTTCACCATATCAAGGACAATTTAATTATCTACATTTTGAGCCGAGTGGAACTAGCTCCTTTTAGCGGAAAAAAAAGACAGCTTTAGGGTCAGCTTTAAACAGCAGCATTGAACCAGACCAAATTGGCATCGCCCCATTCGGCGACTGCCTTCAAGGAGAGATTCAAGCGCCCAACCATGTCCTCTCGGAGAAACCGGATCTGAGGCCCAGAAGCGCGCGCGTCGGACACGTATCTCTCAGCAACAGTGCTGTCATCCGCATACCCAAAGGTTTTAGCAGATCGTTTATGTGAAGCAAGAAATATGTTGCTGAGAGTACCGAACCCTGAGGAACCACGGCATTAATATCCAGTTGGTCAGACGAGCGTCTTAGTCTTACTTAAGTCTGCAATCCAATCGCACAGACCACTGGGCAGACCGAATGAAGGAAGCTTACCAATAAGGCTGTCATGCCAGATCCTGTAAAAAGCCTTCGAGATGTCAAGGGAGACGGCAAGCGCTTCCCATATGATCGCGTCAAGTGTCTCACTGTTAAGGAGCTGTCTTATTTTATTACAGAACATGCCAGCAGTAGAAAAAGCTCTTTCGGTCATCCAGTTGATCTATAGAATAAAAATTAAAATAAAACCTAAGTCTACCAATTCAAATAATATTCGGATTTGCGCATAAAATGAAAATTTGTGGATAAATAAAAATATTATGCTTTAAAATTAGTTTCTAAATAAATCCAAAAAAACCGGATTTGAGTCATAAAAACCAGATTTAAATATGTCAAGAAAAGCCGGACTTTTCAGTCATTTTCGAATTTCGAAGAATCCGGATTGCAATCCCTATCAGGGATAGGATGGAAGGAAAGGGTATTTTTTATCCGATTCAAAAGTCGAAAACTATGTGGCCTAAAAAATAGCAACTGCAAATAGCACTCTTTCATATGATACTCCACATACCCTAGAAGCCCTAATTAGAATTTTTAAGATCCACATTTTTAGGAAATTTTCAGTACATGTTGCAAAAAAATAAAAATAAAATTTCTTTCTTATTTGCAAAATAGTTATCATAAATAAATAAATATATAAATAGTTATAACGTCATCTTAAACTATTCCAAATTTCAAATTGATAGCATTAGTAGTCCTTGAGATATGTGACAGACGGAAAGACAGACTGAGTCGTACCATAAGGGTTCCTCTTTACCATTTTAAAAACTACTGAATTTTGGGTCGCGCGGGTGTGAAACGAGTACGCGTTTTGTTCCCTCAAGGTAGTTGGCGACTGTCGTCGTCTTAATAATTTATCCCGCGCTTTGTCTTTACTGGCTTCGATTCGACAACGGACGAATAATCTCATCAAAATCTTCATTGATATTGTATCTTTATTAACCGACTTCCCAAAAAGGAGGAGGTTATCAATCTGACTGTATTTTTTTTGTTTGTTACCTCAAAACGTTTTACTAGGTTAACTGATTTTAATGTTTTTTTTTTATTTGAATGCTGTAGTTTGTCATGTGGTCCGATTTAAATATGATCAAGATCTGATGAAGAACTTCGGAGATAGAGATCAGAACTCTTCAATAAATTATGGCAAATCCCTCGGGATAGCTGCGATGCATGTCTGTTTATTGTACACACCATTTCATAACATAAAATCACACTTTATGCTCTAAAGGGGTACGTAGGTGTGAACAGTTCACCCTGGCATACTCTCATTCCACTGGTTTTGGTTAAGTTTCATGTTTTGGGTTAATCTATTCTGGCATAACTTTGGACATCATAGCCTATAGATCTGGTCCATTAGATACTAAAACTAAAAAGTGAAAATTAAAAAAAATACTTTTAACATAAAAATACCACCGGCTTCCAAATAAAAAACTACAAAGTGAAAAATAACTTCAATTTCGGAAGTCGGTGTCAAAAAACGAAGAAACGAAAACTGGAACACCGACTTCCTAAGTTACACACAATTTTTATGTATGAAATTTATCTACAATGTTTTCGTACACTTCACGTGTTGCGTGCACAAATAAACAGACAAAAAAGCCAAAAATGCTGGAAATGGGTTCTGTTGGTTATCCTTTAACAAACTGGCAATTTTTTTTGGATATATTTTTGATGTTCTAAAATGACTTTTCTACAGATTTATTATATGTATTGATGATTAATTGAACCTACGAAAGTTGGTACAAGAGTGAAATAATATTCTGAAACAAAGGCCCTTAAAACCTATCTTAGGCACCAGTCTACCACAGTAAACTAAACTATATCATGTATGTCCGCAAAAATCGAAGGCTTTTCAAAATTAGAAGCGACTTCCATAATTTAAATACACGCAGTAAGCATGAAATTGTAATACCCAAATTCAGATTAACGAAAACTAGCAAGTCTTTTCTTATAAACAGTATACGCTTTTATAACAAGTTGCCAAAGGCAGTTATAGAACTGACCGATGGAAAGTTCAAAAACTACATCAAACGTGTCCTTATTAAAAAAGCATATTATAAAATCAAGGACTACGTTGAAGATAAAAAAGTTTGGCTATAGCTCCTTCTGCGCATGTGGCTTCCCTGGTAACTCATAAACGGCACAAATATGTGGATGTCTCTAACTATTCTCAATCTCATTTTTTCTTCTTTTGATTAGACTCTTTACAATGGTTTTCAATCATATTTATACGCCCTTCTCAAAGAATAGTTACAGCACTGATATCAACATTTGTGCCTCATGTTAAATTTAGTTTTGATATACGGTTTTCTTTTTACTACCTTTGTATAGATTCTTTTACCGATTGTTTTGTGAATGTGTGAACATTGTAGGCCTTCTAGATTTCTAGATATGCTTGTTAACATTTGTTAACTTTTCATCTTGTTTTACAATCTTTTATTTACTTTGTTTAGTTTTTACGACTTATTGTCGGGCCTACGTTGTCCCCCCATATCTAAGTACTAATGCTGTAACATGGAAATATTGTAAAACCAAACCATTTTAAAAGAGTAACCATGGAGTTTCTTGCCGGTTCTTCTCCATAGGAAACGACCAACCCGAACCGTGCACCTTTTGCCGACGTTTTATAAGTGCCCATGTAGGCCTATGTGAAATAAAAAATTTTGAATTTTGAATTTTGAATCATGTACCGTTAGTGTAACATAGTCTGTAATATTTATTACAGTGAGAAATATAAAGAAAGATCCGAGATAACGAAAGTAGGTACGTACTTTTGTAGGTACCAAGGTCCAATTCCTACTTACCTTTACCTACTAGGTACCTAATAACAGCGATGCAACCTACCTTGAAGAGCTCATTGTCATGTTCAGCTCTAATGCCATGGGAAATGGTATTACAATAAGTGACAATAAACATTTTCAACGTCTAGCTAACTTAAAACTCATTGTTTACTGTACCTAGTAATTTGTAACTGCAAGGACATAATTAAGGTGGATTGTCCCTCTCACACAGAGAAGGCCTTTGTCCCAGCAGTGGGAATGTTATAGGCTGAAATTATCTATGTGTTAAGGGGGTTAAGTGGGTTTAAGTGAGACGTGAGTAGGTGACTCGCCCACTGCTGCCCATGCATTACTTTAATTCAATTACAGAAAATACTCTCGCACGTATTTAAAATACGAAATACAAAATATTTGTAAGACGTGTATTTGTAATATTAAATACAAAATACAGTTTTCTAACTATTTTTATTTATAATACAAATTACAAAATACAGTCGATCATCCATTTTGACATTCGTACTAAATAAATATAATAAACGAAGCTTCGTGAAAATAACCGTTTGTAATGAAAATTACAAAATATTTGACAATAATATGATGTACGCGTCGCCATTTTGCTTACGAAAGCTATCGATCGCTATTTTCTGCAGATTGTTCCCATTAATAAGATCGCTAAATATACTTATGTTCAAATGTATTTTGAAGACATAAGTATTTGAAATACCTATAAATTACAAATACCAAAATACGTATTTGTATTCATATTCTTTATTGTACACAAAACAAACATATACAAATAAAGAAGGACAAATCATGTACAAAGGCGAGCAAACCTCTGTGTTATAGAGAGATTTACACAATTAGGACAGTTTACAAAAGCGCACAAAATACCCGAGCTTACCAAGAAGTTCCTCAATCGTATCAAGGAAGCAGACATCAGCATAGTCAAGAAGAGGCAGAAGAAGAGACTGAGCAAGAGTAACTTTCGTTGAGAAAGACAAGAACTTCTGGAGACGCTTCAGAGATCGAAACGAGCAAAACATCCTCCTGCTTACTTCAGCAATGTGAACATTGCAATATAGGTTGCAATCTAAGAAAATACCTAAGTTTTTGACTTTTTTGGAGTTGGCTGTAGCGACGGCATCGTAGAAAATAGGAGGGAGAGACTGGTTCACTGGTTACTCAATAAATTGACGAAATGTCTGCCACCAATAATGAGAGCTTGTGATTTTGTTGGGTTCACTAAAAGGCCAAAACTTTTAGCCCACTGGCAGATATTTCCAAGATCATTATTGATGGCATTATCGATACCAGTGAGCTCTTCAAGTTTGAAGTGGCTGTAAAGCCAATTATTCAAAATAAAATTTGTAGTTCAATAACGTATTTTAATTACAAGTAATTCAAATACTGTCCAACCCTGATTGGTGACAATGTGCATTAGATATGCCAAACCCTTCGGGGATTACAAGCGTGATGTTATGTGAGTAGGTAGGTATATCAGTGGCAGAAAAATGACATTCACTAGCAGTCAAAAACCAGAAACAGTGAGACTGTTCCTTGAAGTGCCATCATGATTCCGTAGTCAACAAAAAAATGAATACAAAAATTTAAAAAAATCCAATTGCTTAAGAAGTGAACTAAAAAGACGTAAACAAGAACAAAATCATGTATCCAACCAGAATGTTGATGAAAATGAAAATCAGATGTATCCGACTGCACAGCAGCTAGCAGAGTTTGGAATAAATAAAAATTTCGGGCCCCCACAATACAGCGCCTAAAATTCGGCAATTTTTTGTTTCCAATTTTAATGTAGCCACTGACACTCGCAAGGTTAAGACGAATCGATTGACTTAAGAATCATCAAAATTGGGCCCTGCGTTGGGTCTCTGGAACGCCACATTTTAACAAATATACATATCACTCTTACGCATAATAGTAATAAAATTAATTAGTGTAATTTTGATACTTACTTTAGTACCGCACCACACTTGTAACGGCAGCTCGAACACGGTGGTGACGGAAGTAACGGGTGCTTATAGCACAGGAATCCTCCTAGTTTAAGCCCAGTTGCACATATTTTGTATCTTGCCACTAACTAAATGAGTCTAATTTAAGGTAAAAAGGAGGGGGTCATGCATAGACTGATAAACACATTACCCTCCTTCGGCAGTCGGGTAAAAAGGGGTAACTAGTGCTTTGCGTTTCTTTCTCACAATGGTGTCTTAATAGGTTTAGTATGATTAAGAATTCTGACAAGAGGTGGATCACACACAAGCGATAGATTTACTTAGATTAAGGTATTTTGGTTAGACAGCATGAGTGCAACACATCTTTAAACGAGGTTAAGTGGCGCATGCCGCGGTCTCTCTAGGCATTGGTTACTACTTAGTATCTATTTACTTTGTTGGTACACAAAACACAACGATCATTGTATTGGAAAACTCAGTTTGTGGTTTGTTTAGGCAGAAAATTTAATGACATTGTAGTTAACAGCCAGAACACCACTGGATTTGAATGGTCACTAATTAGGCAAGCGAACCTATGGTCAGATGGCTTTTGCTTCATATAAAGTAGCTGTACCTATCTACTTGCCTACGTTACTAAGTTGTATCTGATTCATCTGAGACCTTGCCTTTTTACCCGACTGCCGAAGGAGGGTAATGTGTATGTTTGTTCCTATGTGGCGTTCTAGAGACCAAACGCGTTGGCCGATTTTGATGATTCTTACGTCAATCGATTCGTCTTAAACCTGCGAGTGTCACTTGCTAAATTAAAATTGGAAAATAGAAAAATGGCGGATTTTGGGCGCCATATTGTGGGGGACCAAATTTTTTTTTTCTTCTTAACCCATCGTGTGGGGTATCAAAAATAAAGGGTTTTAAGAGGTGATTACAAACATATATCACACTTACCTATATGTTTAAATGTACCTAATTCTAAAAATAATTACTAAAAAGTTGTAAATAAAAAAATACTTAAAAATAACAAGAGTCAACAGTCGGAGGATACATCTGGTTTTGGTCAGCCAGCTCGCGCATATGTATCCTCCGACTGCACAGCATGTTTTTCTTCTTGTTTACCTCTTTTTAGTTCCCTTTTTAAGCAGTCGGGTTTTTTTGTTATTTTTAAATATATTTTTATATTTTTGCACTTAAAAGCTTGGTTTTCCTCCATTTGTTTTTGTTTACGGGGACGAAGCCTACTTCAAGTAGCACTTGCGGATTTGCTTCACTTTTCCGGTCTAAAAACACAAATTACGTATTCCTTCATCCTACGGATGCATACTAATGCCAACAATGCATACGCGGCTTGTAATATGCGGATGCATACTACAAGCCGGTATCCATAGCATAAAAATTGGGCGAGATTTTTCGGAATACTGAGTCTGTAATGGTGGGAAGCCATGTGCAACATCGACCTGTGTTCTTGCTGCTTCAAGAATAATCTAGAAGAATCAACTAGAAAAAATATGCTGAATTTCCATCAAAGTATTTGGCTCGACCGGTGGTGGAGATTTGTTTTGGGTACCTATAGGTATTTGAGGTAGTTTTTAGAACTAGCTGTACTCCATTTTTCCTGGGAATTGTTAAATTAAATCGAGAGGTTCAAAACTGAGCCGCTAACATACTACTTAGATTTCCTAGAACCACGCACACCAGCGCTGTGAACCTGACAACGTTAGCGAAACGAAGTTACATGTTTTTATGTAAGGGTTATCCTCACCTATTGCATCAGTGCCTTTCCATTTTAAAGCGATATATTGTCAATATCATTGGTTGCACACGGAACCTAATTTGACACCAATGCGGCACGTAAGCAGCACCTACCTTTATTTGACGAATGTCAGGGGGTTTGAGGAGAAAGCCGCCCGCGGAGGTCGGCTGGTGATGGCAGCGCGCGGCGCGACGCCGGCGCAGTGTGCGCGCGCCGGTGAAAGGCACCATGTCGATACACGCAGTGATCAGTGCGCGGACCGCGAGCACCATGGCCGGGTTACCATATATGCGAATATTACTCATTTGTGCTGTTTTCATCAATGGTTAGTTCCACTTACTCAACAATATTTTTTTTATATTTGTGATCATCTAATCCAGTGATAAATCTCCACTTTAGAACGGTTTCTACATATAAGGAATTAAAAAACAACCAATGCGTAATTCGTAATCTTATGCAAGCGGTCCAGCGATCAATTTGTTAGTTGTTAACGTAACTGTTACAACGAAATGATACTTAGTGAAAGCTACGTATGCATCGTGTTTTACTAGTATTTTACTATTTCATAAAATAGCGTTAAATGTGAAAGCGTGCGACAACTCATCTCTATTAGATGAGTTTCTCATTACTTAGTGAATTACGTATAATTTGTTATATTTAGAAAGCGTCAGATGTGGCTGAATAATGGACTTAATTGAAATTCGTCTAGCACGTCCATTCTTTCACTTGACATTGAGGCACATTGAGGCCTGTGACCGGTTGCTATCGAGGATATTGACACTTACGTCGGTATTTAATGTAGTTACCTGATTTTATGTCTACTTATCTTGCAAGGCTCCAGTCCGGAAATTTATAGCCGACAGCTTCGTAGACTTTTTTGTCGTTGAAGTCTTTTGACGGCCGATTCTCATTTGCTCGATAATTACGCGATAAAGGTGGGATTTACAGTAAAGCCGTAGATAGAACCTGAGGCAAGTTAATCTCAACAAACAAGGCAAATAAAATTACAAAAGTTTTTTAATTAACTTCAGATCTAATAAACTCCACGCCGAAACGTCTGCACCTGTAAATTAGAAGTACCTCCTCAAAGTGTTTAGATTTACCAAAACGAATTTCGTAAATTCAAAGCTCTCAGGAGCAAAGCGCGGCTAACTCTCCGGGACAGAAACCTGGTACAGTCTACAACAAAAGTAATTAACAACTGTCAAACAAACCAAAAGAACAAACCTAAACCGATGTGTAGTTCGACCATGAATGTGTCTACTGGAAATATTTCTTCGAATTCATGCCCTTAAGCAACTTCAAACGTAAAACATATACGTACAGAACATGAAGAAACTTCAGTGGCTATTTACTAATTTATATTTCAAAACGAATGCGTACTTCAGTATTTAACAATTTATTGGCAAGTTAAACAGACGTATACAATCAATTCACTAGCCTCTGAAGGCCCACTAAATTTTGTAATCAGTTAGCTTATAAATAATGAATGAGGTATGCGCTGTGGTTTGTCTGTCTGCTTACAAACTGCAGATAAGCACTCAAAGATTAATCTACAATTGAATGAGTAGAAAACATTGAGCTTCCAAAAACTCTCAGAGCTATTGTGCCTAAGGGTGATTGTTTTGTTAGAAGAATGCTGTATGAATAAATTGAGGGCCTCTGTCTAATTTTTTTGTTTTGATGTTTGTCGTTGACGTTTTTTGATATAAAAATTAATTATTTATAAATTACCTTAGGGGCAAAGATTGTTCTTAACATATTTTTAAGAGAACTCAAAAGAGAGAAGTTAGGGCAGATTTTGTTTGAAGATAAACTGAAATGTTAAGAACTATGTCAACGTCTTTATTATAAGAAAATATCTTGTTATTATGCTAAAGTGGATGATAGATGTAAAAGAATAAGAAAATGTAACCACTTTTTAGTATTTTCGAGTCCCTATGGTATTTTAAAGTGAGACGTGAGGTACCAAGGCCTCAGCCGTTAGAAGATGTCTCTCGAACGGGCTGTAATTTGGCAAGATGTCTAGACAGCTTAGTGTCAGTCTTTTCTAATAGCTTTTATATTCTACAAACGTCTACCAGCGGCATTACATTAGTATTTGGCTAAAATCTTTTAAATATTTTTTTTTGAAAGTTTTACGTAGGTGCTTTTACTTAGGCGTACTGGAGCTTGAAGCTCGTGAAAGGTTCTTCATTACTTGTAGAAAAAAGATTTTTACCGTAACATTTTAGATCTGCAAATTTATTGCCTACTACATTTAACGGTTTTAATATGGCGTCAAAGTCCTTTCATTAATCTATCAGATACTCACCAAGGCAATTTATTCTGCCACATTCAAAAATAAAATCTGAGAATGTCCGTGATTCGCATACGTAGAAAAACGTTTTTGATAAATCCTTGAATTATTTTAAATAAAATTATTAATCTCTAAAATAATACAGAATCGTTTGATTAAATAATAATATATAATGTATCGCATGTTAATTAGCCATCTTGATTTTATGGTGATGGAATGTGATAATAAGTCTGTTAAGGGAGCTCCATTAAATCAATAATATCTAAATCGTGACTTCCTGTTCAATAGTGTTCAATCAATTCGGGACTATGAAATGTTTTGCATAACCAACTTTCTCTTTTGAATATATATAATAACACTAAATTGAAGTCGAAAGTACTGCTGGCACTGGCACCTATTAAAAGTTCGAAAATAATGAATGAGTTAAATAAAAGTTGAGGTTAATTTATTGGCGGTTTAATTAGTCACGCACGATCACAATAAAACCGTGACAAACTTAAATACACTACAAATAAATTGTAGAATAGAAGCGCTCAGATGCGACGTTATGTCTCTCCAACTGTTAAGAAATGCTTCTTTATGTATCTTAGTGAAAATTCTACTGAGAAAATCAAATAGAAAGTGTTGTCAGGTTTTCCCTTAATAAAGTAAAGACTTTGTAGTCTCCTGTCTGTGTTAAAGCTTGAAGCTCGCTATTTGTGCAGGACAGACTTTTAAATACCTATGACAAGGTGACGCTATGCTAACAGAGTTGTCTTCTTCGGAACTATAAACTGCTGTATTGATTTTCAGGAAGCTACCAGCAGAAAGATAAGGAAAAGCCAGAGGACTTTGTTTGTCCTGAAGGCGTTACGGGTAATGGAAATTTCGCTGACCCAGCCACGTGCAGGCGGTTTTACCAGGTAAGAATTTTTAAAGTTTATTTTTCATGCAAGTTTTTTATCAGTCAGCTAAGTGACCTCTACGGGTTAATGTTTCCATTAGACTCCTTCAAAACCATGACCCTTCTAATGGTGAAACTTTTTTGCGTAACTCACAGAAAAACAAAACCCTTTCATAAGTGGTGTGAATGTGTGATAATTATATTTAACGGCCGCTGTCGTCGACTGTAGTTCGCTCGATATAATTAAGAAAAATTGTATAATTGGCCTTTCTGAATTGCCGCATAGATACCCTGATAATGTTTAAATACACCCATCATATCTTTATATTAGGTAAATAAACTGCTTCCTACATAAATATTATATAATGAAGATTCAACTGTTTACTTTTGATTACCAAACCTCACCGATTAAGCTAGCGAGAATGCGATCGCAATTTCGTTGGGAAAGCGAATTTAGAGATTTACCTTATTCAGTTATATTAATGGTGCAAACTGTGTCTACATTCGAAGAGTCCAACTATTTATTTTAGTTTGTGGCTATATTTCTACAGTTGAGTTACTATAAATATCCGTGAATATCATAAACAAAAAACTGCTTTAAAAACGAACAACGTAGGATCGAACGATCCGCGATTGGCTTAAGCGGTAATAGGTATATTATTCGATCGAGTATATGATACATATGTAACAGCATAAATATTCATTTGAATATTTTTTCGCTGTCATAACAATATAAAATATTCATCAGTAATGTAAGTTCACATACAATACGTTTACTATAATTAAATAAATGTTGTATGAATAAATCAATCTATCAAGCGTATGGCGATTAAATGTCTAGCCATAAATATTTCACTAAATTGTTAAATCAACTTTAAGATAATTCATACATGAATGCTATCAATCATTCGAATTATTTATTTATTAGTAATACATAATTCTTATTATGTTAGCTGTAATCTTTATAATAATATTTTATTATAAAGATGGCCGATAAGATATTACGTATGAATAAGTAAACTGGGTGTTGTATTAAGGAAATAGTATTTATTTTTGACACTTGTTGACATTATCGAATCTTGATCGACCGGTTTCGAAATGACCAGTGGAATAAAACTGGTTTAGTTTAAACAATGGTTAAATCTCGGAATTGGAACGTAAAAATTATTTGGCACCAGTTTTTCGTATGCGCTGTAAGTATTTGTCGAGAAATATCGGTATTTGAGGTATTTTTGTATTGGTGGCCGGACCTCTCGGGTTTTGTTATTCACTCGTCTTTATTACCTATGGCCGCTGAATGTTAAGTCGATGGGACACGATGGCTCGCTGTGTGACACATCAATTCTTTGACAGGTATTGCTACCTCCCTCCTCCATGGTATTTGCAATAAGAGATCTGTCCCTCTACATATATCCCCACATACATCTAACATCGATAACAAATTGTGGTTTTAATTCCAGTTACATTACAATCTTGTTGCATTGAATATGCAGCAATATGTATAGCCCTAAGATGTTAATGTACTTACTGTACAAGTGCAAGGATGCTCACAAAGTCATTGCACTAAAGTTTTTATTCAATGAACTCGATACAGTAATCGAATACATTTTTGTGAAGATTGCGTTTAAAAGCTACATAAAAACCTGAAATAATTGCAATAAAACGCATGTGTTCGGTAAAAACTATGGCCTTGATCTTGGTCGTCTTGAGTTCAGTGAATTTTGAGGTTGTATTGGTAAACGAGTTATTGAAAATCGAAGGTATTTTTTTAATGCCTCTATATAAATAACAGGTTTAAAATAACGATATCAGGTATAGGGTTTGGTTTGAGAAGGGTTAGGTATCATGCAGTGCAAAACTTATATTTAGAGTTGCATTCTGTTTATACCTACTGGAAACCGATTTCAACATGGGTCCGCGAGTTGAAGATCATCAACATGTATTAATACACAGGTAGATTCACAGGCTCTTTTTACGATTCCCGTATCCTGCGAAGAATAAATAGATAGACATAGAGGGTAGGCACAACCGCTACATTCATATTTTTATGGACAAACACCGAACATTTTTCGCATAAAACGGTGGA
Source organism: Orthosia gracilis (assembly GCA_947562075.1). Classification (NCBI taxonomy): domain Eukaryota; kingdom Metazoa; phylum Arthropoda; class Insecta; order Lepidoptera; family Noctuidae; genus Orthosia; species Orthosia gracilis. The sequence continues at coordinate 37,393,731 of OX387266.1, forward strand.
TTCCTTTTTTCGTATGCCGTTGTATGTAATAACGTAACCCCGCGTGACTAACCCCCCTGGGATTACACTTGAGTTTATGTTACGTCCGCGAAATTGGACGGATTCAAAAATATAAATGGCTACCCATAACCGTGGCTAGGTAATATCTAGTTATTTGTTATAGTTACGGTAGTGCTTCTTTTGTTTTACACGTTGGAGGTTGTTGCCTTAAAAGTGGTTGTGCCCGAAAACGTAATTTGGCCAGTGAAAAATTCCTTGCTGCAGTATGTGCCTTCCCTATACCACAGACTATATTATACCAGCATACAGATGCCTCTTCCCATACAAAGAAACCGTGCCGACGTAACTAGCGTTTTTCGTCAGATTAAGATGATTATTTTTATAAGAAATTCGATCGCGTTCTGTACCGTTCCACGGCTATAGATGTTGTTAGCAGTGACTTGCAAGTAAAAGGGTTTTCTCGGTTTGTATTTCTTTAAATACAGCGACGATTTGTTTTATAGTATTTTTTTTGCACGTTTTTACAGTTTCATTCTACCGCAGAAATTTAAAACCGCGCCATCTATTGGAATTTATTTTAAATGATCCGTTCAAATAGTCTTTGAAATGTGAATTAAGAGCCCAATATTCCATAATTTTGTACTTAGGTGAGTTGATTAAAAAAAACACAAAATTTTAATAACCAATTCTAGAAAATGTTAATTTTATACACAATTCAATAACAAATCAATGAGATATGCATTCATGTGACATTTATTGCAACCAAATTGTCTTTGTTAGCGCTGGGACTCCGTGCCTATATATACTTTTCTAGCCTTGGTTGCCTTATGTACTTAAAGATACCAAGAGGATGATGATCTTACCCAAGACGATGCACAAATGTAATGACTTATCTTACACCCCATTGCGATTTTGTGTGTGGTGACCATCCTGGCAATATATGCCCACCCTAACAAATGTCACGTAAGGCTGCAGTAATGTTAAGGACGTGACACATGAAAATGTGTACATGAAAATATATGATAAGTTAAGGATCCACTCAGACCTAACAGCCTAAAAATTCATACGACCCTGAGACCTATAAGTCCTACAGCCCTAACCTACCTAGTATGTGGTAAATAAATATATAGAAAAACTCAGGATGTCTGGACCATGCGACCTAAGGTTACAGACGGATAATGTACTTTTATCCCGGGCATATGTTCCCTCGGGATAATTATCGACATTCACGCGGTCGAAGCCGCTGGCAAAATGCTTGTAGTATTATAAATGCGAAAGTTTGAATATGTGTATGTTTGTTACTCAATCACGCCAGAACGGCTGAATGGATCTGGATGAAATTTGGCACAGAGTTAGATTATAGTCTGGGATAGCACATTAGATATTGTTATTTCGGGCATATGCTCACTCGGGATAATTTACGACCTTCACGCGGTCGAAGCCGCTGGCAGAAGCTTGTTTGTAGATATTTGACAGTCGTTACGGATAGTCAGGAACCAGGAAAATAGACACCAGTCTTGCCAAGGGGTCTTCAGTTACTGGGTTGTGGAGGTCAGATAGACAGTCAGTCCTTGTAAAATACTGGTAATCAGCTGCATCCGGTAAGATCCCCAGCCGACCCCAATATAGTGGGAAGAGTCAGGCAGATTGTTTGACTGTTCCTACTTTCCTAGGTGGAATATGGTATATCAGGTACTGTTTTTCCTCTTTGGCAACTGAGTCGATGCGATGTCGAATATTCAGCCAGCGTCATCATACACGTTGAATTTTAGAAAGGTATTATCATTCAGGTATCTGAAACTGACATAGACTGATCTCTATAAAGCCGAACGTATCATTCGATTTACATGTTGGCTTCACAATTTACTGTACAGTCGACTGCTCGAAAGTGGTAATCAAACCAGTAAATCTAGCATCGTATTTTATTTAGCGCAAGTTCAAAATGGTATCACTGACTATTTACCGGTTTATTTCCTTTACATTCAAATACATTGAAGCATACATTGAGCCAAGGTTAGGTATAAGCTCCTTTTTTATCAAGCAAGAAATGTAATAAGAAATACCTAAGTATGCACCAACTTACATCTAAAATCGCAGGCCAGAACCAGTTGGTTGGTGGTTGACCTAACTGATGACTACAGACAGCAGGCAACGTGTCGCCGCGTTATGACGCAGCCATACGTCTTGGCGTCATGTCGCTGCAGTCATGATTTCGAACCCCTGCAGATGGCAGCAGCAGACGGCAGCGCCGTATTCCTATTGGTTCTGGGTATTCCGTAAATAAGATGTCTGAATACACTCACTAACTAACTACTGATCTGCGATCGGGCGACACGTCGTTTGCGATCGAGCGACGTGTAGTTGTTCGACGTGTCGCTAGCTGCGGAAATACATAGAAACAGTAGTGTCGCAACGACACGTCGTCTGCTGGCGCTGTCTGCAGTCGGCTACGAACTTGTACCTTAGGCTGCGAAACCCACTTGAATTCTGTTTGGGGTAAATTTGGGGGGCAACTTATTTTAGATATTTTTTACTTCAAAAAAGGGAAAAAAGTTTAAATGAGTAATCGAGTATGTTAGGCCGAAATCATCCTACCTTACAAGTTGTAACCACCATGGACACAAAAAATGGTATTGTTGGAAAGACTCAAGATACATTTCTGTCTCCAGGGCCATCCTAGGAGACTTAGTAGAAACTTCTCATTCTAATGATAGTTACTAGAAACTTTTTGCGTTAATTTTATTGGGGCTTGTATTTAAACTGAATCAGCATTCGTCAAGCAGCATGTAGCAATGTTGCTTTACTGCAGAAATAGGAATGCTGTTAGTACATTCCCGATAACCCCTTTCACAAAGACCTCGACGATTTCTCAATTTGATTGATTGATTAATTGATCGGCTGGATGATTACTTTCGTTTTATTGATAAGCCTCGTTGTTATAGTGGTCGCATGCTCTACTGCTCAGCATAAAGTCTTGGGTTTGATGCTCGGGACGGACATAGTGTTATTAGGTTTTTCATCTGGTATTTCTCAGGCGTATCCCGGTGTTAGGACTTGTGCCCGGTTGATGGCAAAAGGCTTGTTCTCTTTTCATCATCATCCTTTTTAACGTTCCAACTGCTGGGACACAGGCCTCCTCTCTGTGAGTGGGAATAGTCCGTAATCCACCACGAGGGCCCAGTGCGGTTTGGTGGATATCACATGTCTTCGAATTTTTGGTTCTAGGACATGCCGTTATCCTCACGATGTTTTTATTTACTGTTTTGAGAGCAGTGGTGATGAAATAATTTACACAAAGTAAAGCGTCTGTCTGGGTTCGAACCCTCGACCTACGACACGTAAGTCGCGGCCGTTACCACAGGGCCACTACTGCTCTCGCCCTCTATTACATAAACATAACTGGAAAATGTAGGACTTTAAAAGTGTACATCTTCCTAAACTGATGCTACGAGTATGTTACCTAATTACTTTCGTTTTGTTCCAGTGCGTCGATGGCTACCCATACCTGAACAGATGCCCCTCAGGACTATACTTCGATGATATCAGCAAGTTCTGTACCTTCAAAGTAGAAGCTAGATGCGGCCCCATCGCCACAAGTAGGTACCTATATTACAATGCCTTTGTAATACTTTCTAATTAATTTCACGCTTTTGTATAAATTGTAATTATGTTAAGGACGATTTTTAAAAGCAGTGATAAAGCTCCCTATGGCTTCGTTTTAATTTATATTGCAAATCCAGCAATCAAATTCACTTCAGGTCTGGAAATGAAGAAGACAGCCTTTGTCCAGAAGTGGGATTACAAATGCAAGCTTTTGTATATAAGGATGGGTTTAAGTTCAAAAAGAGTTCTGGTACTAGTTGAACCAAATTGTTTGGCGCCGCTTCAAAATGCTAGCCTAAAAGTTTTTTTTAATTTTTTGGTTTTCTGTTCGTCGTTTCAATTCTTTTTGTTAAAAAGATTTTTTTTTTCGCTTTTCAGTTTATTTGATTTCTATAGAATTGGTTCACATTTGAAAATTCAGTGGGCAAATTGTCAATAAATCCTTTTTATTCTACCTTTAGGGGCGGATTTTATTTTTCAAATTTAAATGGGACTAACTTTGAGGTATACTCTTCACAATAAAAAAGAGTTTTTGATAACGGACCGCACTATAAAAAGTTATGCGTGGTCACAAATAAAAAAATATACAGGTCGAATCGAGAACCTCCTCCTTTTTTCCACGATTAAAAATGGATCGTCCTTTCACTGAAAGAAATACTCTAAAGAGATTTTTATAAAAAAATTGCAATAAATCAAAATGTTGTAAGGTCATAGCCTACTCAAAGCATGATACATAGGAAGTTAGACAACACAGTTAGGTACAAGTAAATCAATCAATCGGCTCGCTGATTGGGTGTGAAATTGCACATCTGCAAGCCAATGCCTTGAATTAAACTTTGCCTTGTAACAATTTGCTTTTTGCCACACTGATGTCTTGTAAACGTTATTTTAATCGTAAACTAACTCGTGATTTGATTTACGTATATTTTTGTGGTAGGTTGCTATTAGAAACCATTTGAAATAGTCTGTTTCTTAAAATTCTGGTTCTCGAGAAGTTCTAGGTAAATCTTAACACATTTGACAGAAAATTCTTTAAATTAATTCGCTTTTCTTGTGTAACACCCGATTTCTGAATTAAGAATTGAAATTGAGTATTTGTCTATTTCTACTTTAGCGTGAAAACCTGTCAAACTTTGACATTATAGTAGCAACGTTTGTTCGTTTGACATGTTTTTAACTCAAATCGAGGAAATATTTTTAGTCAAATATGTATCTTTGTCAAGCGCCTGCGCCGATCACCGAAACCCCCCTGGACTTGGCAACGAAGTGCGACACTAGCGAGTGCCAGTTGCCATACTGCTTCTGCTCCAAAGATGGCACCCTCATCCCTGGTGGTCTTGACCCAGAAGACGTAAGTGAAAATATATACTGTCCAAACTACAAATATATACTTAGTTCCATCCATACTAATATTATAAATAAGAAAATGTGTCTGTCCAGCTGTCAATCTGTTACGTTTTCACGTTTAAACCGCTGGACAGATTTTAATGAAACTTGGCACATGGATAGTCTAAGACCTGGATCAGGACTAACGATACGTTTCATCCCGATGCCAAGTTCCCTTGGGATAACACATTTCAAGCAAAACCGCAGCAGATCAAATCCGTTCAGCCATTTCGAAGTGATGGAACAACAAACATACGAACATTCTCATTTAAATCCGTTTGAATTAGACAACTATTTGGCAATACCTGTAGTATTTGACCTGTCTTATGTGACGGATTATCATATGATTTCCTGTTATAGTCCTATTAACAAAAGGTCTAAAGAAACTAAAAGTGAATATGAATATTTAGAGTATCTAACAGGTCAAACTGGAATCATTAAAGTCGACGGTCGTTATTTACCCAGAATCAGTATGCCATTCACAGAATCAGCCTTGAAAATATTCAAAACCTACTATTAACACACAAAATTAATATTAATTTCGAGAAACAATTTGGTTCTATTGGTTTTATGTCGTTTTGAATCGTAATAATCTTAATGGCTTCTCATTTATTATGATATTTCCGTTGTGATAATAACATATATCACAGCCTATAACTACCATATGTCTATAGCAAGTCGTCTGTGACCTACAGTTTACCGTACTTATTAAAATCCCCCATTGCATAGTAATGTATAAAAAGCTACGTCGTGAATGCTAAATAGCTTAAAGGCGTATCATGTGCATAACATAGCGTGTGGTTTCGGTCATGGCCAATACTTTAAGAGCATAACGTTTTGAAAAACCGATCAAGTGCGTGTCGGGCCACGTGCTGTAATAGGGCTCCGTAGTTGCACAATAATGCGGATTAAGAAAAAGGCTTTATTTTTGTATATTTTTAAATAGTTCATAAACTAATATTTGCTATCTGTTTTACACAACTAACTACTATTACTCGTAAGCTTGTAAAGCCTAATTAGTTGTGATAGTTTTCCTTTTAATTTCGTTATATATACCTACTACTGCCGTGTATTTTTTCACATATCCAAAAGCAATCATTTAGCTGACAGTGCGCTTGACTAATAAAAGTTAGCAATTTAAAGCTTAATTTTATGCAAATGGATCCCTGAATCTAAAAATGGTTTTCACAGACCCGTAATATTACCAGAAAAACCCTACTTCACGTGTTCAGGAGGCAGGAGGTACCCTATTTTTTATCCCTGCCCAATTATAGCTTTCTAGTACTAAGGGTCTCTGAGCTAAGCTGCGGACGTACAGATGGACATGGTGAAACTATAAGGGTTCCTTGTTGACTACGGAACCCTAAAAATCGTACATTTAGAGAAAAAGTATTATTTTCTTAGAAAACAAGGCTTGTGAATGAAAAAACCTTACCTTTTCCTGCTGTACGATAGAAATATGTAGGTATCTAGCTAGTAAAAGTGTCCCGTCTATCTTACCTCGCCTTACCTGCGGGAACTCAATGTTGCTTGGCCAAATTTAATAAATAGTCGTCCTCTTCCTTACTAGATTATTTAGCCCATCTGACGGTCTATAAAGACGAAAATAAATACGATATATAAATGTGATAGACGATCCGGCTCAAATGTGTCCGAAACGTTCCTATGTACATTTATATATGTGTATTTGCTTTTGAAGATATGGTAGTAATAGTTAGTATGTTAAAATGGCTGAATATAAAACCAATGATAATGTAAAGAGCAGTTTAAATTATAAACATTATTAACTAATTTAAATTGCTGATTCAATTATGAGGATGTAAGTCTATTTTTTAAGAAATTAAAATAAAATCTAGAAAATAAATTAAAATACCACTGTTAGGACTATTAAATAGTTGTACAATGCCGTCAACAATTCTGCTAACTTTACGTGCAAAAAGTGGTCTTAAAAAATGACGGTCTCATTTTTCTCCGCAGACGCCCCAAATGATAATGCTGACATTCGACGGTGCTGTTAACTTAAACAACTTCGACTTGTACAAGAAAGTGTTCAATGGAAAGATCAAGAATCCTAATGGTTGCCCTATTAGGGGCACTTTCTTCTTGTCACATGAGTACAGGTAATTATAAAACGTGTCTACTTAGAGACCAAGAGTAAATATTTATCAGAGACCAAGCTTGTTCCGCTTTGTTTCCGCTAAAAGCCCATGCAGACGGTCGGCATTTGCACTACAATCTGGCTGCAAATTAGATTTGGTGCAGTTGATGCAATTGCAGTATAGCAGCTGTGGCCAATTGTGCAGTTGGCTTGCAACAGTCGGCCTGAACTAGGTATGTGGTGGCTGTTCAATATCAGACGTTCAAGCGTCAGTCAGTTGTATACAACATAATGAGATTGTATGATGATGATTGGTCTCTGTGTTGATTGGTCTCCCCGACGGAAAAAGAGGAGTGTTATAAGTTCGAAGTGTGTAACTGCGTGTTTGTGTATTTGTGTTTCTACTGTCTATGGCATCATAGCTCCTAAACGGATGACCCGATTTTGATTTCGTTATTTTTTGGTTAGAAAGGTTGTTAAAATGTTTGATGAAAATCTGTTCAGCCATTCTAAAGTTATGGGCGAATCGGGATGTTTTCGTAAGATATCGTGTCATAATTACGTGTTCAATAGATTGTCGATCGAAGCGTATCTACTACTAAATAAATTATGTAGCATGAAATAAAACTGTCGGGGTTTTTTTTAATTTTTCTTTTGAAAGCTTTGTTCGTATTTACGCATTACTAGGTTAGTATTTTTGAATGATATTATAAAATGTAAGGCCTTGACGTCAGAATTAGTGCGAAATTTCAAAAACTGTTAATATATATATCGCACTGCTAACACAAGACTGTATCAACTCAAAAAAGACAAATTCGAGAAACTAATTAATTACTTAATATATATTTCTTTTTATTAATTGTTATTATTTACTATTAATTATAAAAACCCCTTAATTTTATCCCTAATTTTAAAACAGTGTTCACTTTTTAACAATCGATAACAGGAAACGGGTAATCATTTTTCCATCATTTCTGAAAAAAGCTTCATTTTGAATTGATACAGTCTTGTGTTAGCGGTGCGATATCAATCCACTTAAAGAAAACTGTTTTTCAAGATACAGGATATTCATCATAAGCCATGTCCATTTCTTTTTTGTATTAACAACACTGATTTTACGTAGGTTCTCTTTTGAAAAATAGATGATTACTTACTTAGTTAACCTAATTTTCTGCTAGAGATGTTCTCATGAAAGCTGTGTCCGAAATTAATATCTAGGTACCTAGATATCAATTAATTAGTGACAAACAATTTGCTAAGTTACTGTGATTAATTTGGACGATAGTTTAGTAATTACTTACGCAAGTTTCGTGTTAATTACTACATTACGTATACCTTTGATAGTGGCTGAAAGCTGGAGTAGCTACGAGTATGTTATGTATTACCGCAGATATGAGAACTTTGCCGCTGAATAATTATATATAAAAGTTAATTCAATTAAGTAATCAAATGTTACCTAATTATATGTTTATGAATTTCCAAGTATTTATTGCCAACTTAGCCTTAGAATACTTGAAAAAACGTTTTCACAAAAATAAGTCTGTGTTTCTGGTTTCGTGTCTTCGTTTTTTGCCACCGACTTACGAAATTGAAATTATTTTTCACTTTGTAGTGTTTTTATTGAGAAGTTGGTTGTATTTTTTGAGAAAGATTTTTTATTTTTCCTTTTTAGTTATGGTACCTAGTGGGCAAGTTCTATAGTAATGTACAATAAACCGTCAAGCGATTGCAGCAATCTGGACAGATTTGCCGTAATTTATTGAAGAGTTCTATTGTATATCTTCGAAGTTCTTTATGAGACCTTCAGCTTCACCAAATTTAAATGGGACCATTTCGGGAATATACCTACTCTTTCATACAAAAAATGAATTTTCAAAATCGGTTAACATTATGTATGTTAACTGATTTCTCAGTCGCATAAATATACGGTCGAACATAGAACCTCCTCCTTTTTGGAAAGTCGGTTAAAAATTAATTATAGTTTATACAATTATTAAATCAAGTAAATTGGTTTCTAAGTTCAAAAACGAGCACTATATTTTTCAGATACCTTTTAAGAATATAACCCTCTTCTTGCTTAAAATGTTTAAGAAGACAGAATTATTAAAATGATTTGCAAGTATTTAAATAATTTCTTTGTTATTTACAGTAACTACGTGCAAGTGCAACAACTTTCCCACGACGGACATGAGGTAAGATTCAGGAATATACTTATAACTAGTAGACCCCCGCGGCTTCGCTCCCGTCAACTGGCTATCTACCTACCTATCACCTACCTATCTACCCTACCTACCTACCTATCCAACCTATATACCCAACTACATACCCACCAACCTTGCCACTACCAAATAATGAATTTTATAGGCAAAATTTGCTACTTTGGGTAAGATTATTGCAATTTTCATAAGGATCTCTATTTTTTTTGAAAAAAATTCATAGCCTATGTTACTCGGGAATAATGTAGCTTTTCATAGGTGTAAGAAATTAATAAAAATAAAAATAATTAAAATCGGTCCAGTCGAGCCTATTCGGTACAAACAAAAAACCTTTCCATTCACTTGCTGATGTTAACACTTTCACAGTTGTTAACATCAGCACGTGAATCCTCCGGATCCGAACATCTCATTTTTAATTAATTTGCCAACATAAGGGTAGAATAACACCCCTTGTTTAATTGTTGATGAAAATGTGATACTATAATATATTAAGGGTGGAAACATCGCTCGTATCGGGGACTCGGGGTTCAAAGATCGGGTTGAGCTACTGGGAGATATCATATGGATCCTCGGCATTATAAATTGAGATGTATAATATAAATGTACTCTCCACCTCAACCAGTTTTTATTTTACATACAGAGAGCATTGTTAATTCCATTACAACAATAACAACAACAATGCACTTTGTTTTTGGACCCTAAGTTTGCCTCGTGAGCTAGTGTAATTATGGTTTCAACATATTGCTAGGCCAGCTTGTTTTACTAGTGTTGTTAATACTGACGTGCACCTCCTATTCCTTATATACCCTTCTATATTTGTCTTTTCCTATACGTACCGTTGGTGCGTTTGCAGACATCAATTCTTATTCAAACCAAATGCCCTCAGAGCAAATCTCAATAAACCATACAACGCTAATCTCTGAGACAAAGTATTCGACAGGTCTCTCCATTCTTTCCACTATCAGAAACGATCTAAAAAAACAATGCTTGCTTCTCAGATAGCGACGGGCACAGTGTCGCAGCAGCAAGGTCTTCAAGACAAAGGCTACGAAGAATGGGCCGGCGAGATGATCGGCATGCGCGAGATTCTCGGCAAGTTCGCCAACGTGTCTCGCTCGGAGATCGTCGGCGCGAGGGCACCGTTCTTGAAGCCTGGGAGGAACACGCAGTTCAAGGTATTTATGAGTATTTTTATTATTAAAACTTTATAATATAGGTTTAAAAGCACGAGATTGATTGTTATTATTTAAATAACAATCAATACGCGACGACACGTTGAGCAATCGGGTTCAATACCCGCACGGAACAAATTTTTGTATGGCCTACAGATGGTTGTGCCGGATCTGAGTGTCTTGTGTATGTGAGTTTAAATGTTTGTAAACGCACCCACGATACAGGAAGAAATTCCTAGTGTGGCGCAAGATAAAAAAGTACGAGGAAGAGCAAAAGCAGGTATTAAATGTTTGTTAACGCACCCACGATACAGGCAGAAGTACCTAGTGTGGGGCAAAGATTTAAAAAAAAACCGAGGAAGAGGAAAAGCAGGTATTAAATGATTGTAAACGCACCCGATACAGTAAGAAATTCCTAGTGTGAGGAAAAGTAAGAAAAAAATACTGTGGAAAAACAGGTATGAGTGTCCATCTTGAATTTCTGAATAGCATTCAATCAGCTGGAGTATGAATTTTTGCCCGGTTGATGAGACTCCCTGTTAGGTACATGGTAATCAAACCAAACTGGCGAAGTGTGGTTCAAACATAGCTAGTGTCTCTGCCTAATACTAGTCGGAGTGTCCTGTAGTTTTGCTAGCAGAAATCTCTCCCAAGCGCAAGTAAGGATATCCTGTTCTTTTGTACCTAAAACTATTTGCGATTGCGCGCACTTCCTAAGACTGCATACTTAGAGAATAGGATTTACAATTATTTGCCAGAATACAACCAAGAATACAACCTTAGACAATTCTAATTTAAAGATATTTTACAAACATTCTTCCTTCCGTAATTTTTGAATAACTTGTTAACTCTACAGTGAATGTCTTCAATTATTACGTCACTATGCAGATCTCACGTTAGTTATTCAAATCCGTCTCAATGCGACTTCAGTTCACAATCAAAGTTCCTGTGAAGGAAGTTTACAACACAGAAAAAACGTAGGATGCTTTTTATCTCGGCTAGGTAGGCGGTTCCTTTGGGTACAGAATAAAATATGAGGCTGAATAAATTCTCTTTGTGACATGGCTCGCAAACATCAATACGTAATATTTAGTTCAAGTAGGAGTAAACATTTTAGAACTATTGAAAAGTGCTTGTGGGTAAAATAAACGTTATATCGAAAGAATGAGTTGTAAAAAGTATTGATATTTTCCCCGAAATAAAAGAACAATCCCTATTACGTGAAATTGACGTTGATAAGTACAACATAACGAAATTATTGTGTGCTCGTGTATTTCAAACGCCATATTATTCTGCCATCTTATTTCTGACGAATTTATCTAACATTCTTTTGTCTCCAAATTGGCGCACATCGAATATCAGGTAGCTTATTACGGTAATATTTTGACAGTCATTCGATATACTACATACGTCGCAAGTAGGTACGTCGGTACACTTAGTGTCAATATTTCGGCGGTACGTCTATTCGTTCCCTGACAATTACGGCCGTCACGTCGGCAATACAAAGTGGAATTCGTAGAGAATTTTTTTGCAGTACGTCGTCATCAGGGAGCTCCGTCAGTTGTCAAACAAGCCGGCACGCTCCAGTATCGACGTTTTGATAGGTACCGATCGACGAACGTATCTAAATAAAACTGATTGAAGTACACTTTGTATGGGATTTGTTGTGCGAGATGACGGTTGGAGCGTACGATTAAATTACACGTAGAGGAAAATAAATATTTTGAACGAATGTAAACATGGTCATTGTACATAGACACGCAGATGTAACAAATTGTGAACGAAAAAGTTTTTTTGGCAAAAAACTCAATGTACATGTTGTTTCAATGACAAAACCAAATAATAGAAACCTATAGTAACTGGAACAATTTTATTGACGAACAGAAAATCGGCAGTAAGGTTTCTCTTATAAATATAAGTATTTGCCAACATAAGAGTTTAAGGAGGATCTCTTCACTATTCGGGGCGTTTTTCAAAACTTGATTTTCTAAAAAGAAACCCAACATTAGAGCAACACTTCTCGATTCCTGTCCGAAAGACACGCCAAAGTGTATAAAAACTTATTGACACATAACCTCTTTGTTCACAGGTGTTAGAAGACTTCGGCTACATCTACGACAGCTCGGTGGGCGTGCCTCCCCTCCCGATCCCCGTGTGGCCCTACACTCTCGACTACAAGATCGCGCACGAGTGCAAGTCAGGCACTTGTCCCACCAAGTCGTTCCCAGGTGGGTGCCGTAACTTAGTGCTCGATAAACTAGCTAAGAAGATAAAAGATTTGTTAGGAACCGCAGCGGGGCGGAAATTAGGCAAATGATGCCCTTTGTGTTGGTTGATCTAGAATTCTAGATTCTTCACTACCTTTGGAGTCTGGGGAAATCACAGCTATTGTTAATTTAATGCAGAGTGACGAAAAGTAATTTGCATCTCATCCGCCTGAATTTCAAGTATGTAAAACTTCACATAGAACATGAGAAGTGCTTTCCACATAGGTTTTTCCGTGCACCAATATGATCACCGCCACCGCGTGCCCAAGTTTTCGTGTCGCGTGCGGTGTAGCGTTAGATAGAACGAGGCGCTTACACATTTCCTATACAAACTCCACGCGGTCGGAACAATGCACTCACCAACTTTAATTAGAACCAACCGAAACTATGCCATCAGGACTTTTTTGGTCAAAAACAATTTCAGGACAGAATAAAACATTGTAATTTTTCCAAACAGTTGTTTCGCGTATGCATACCGTAGCTATACGTAGGAATAAAGTACACAATCTGTTTGCAAGTGCCTCTGTCAATATTTTTTGCACTGCGCTGTATTTAATGATCGTCAGAGAATACACAACATACCCATATTTGATTTAAATGCATTTCTATAAAGAGGTTATTTGTTCGCAGGGCTGTGGGAGGTGCCGTTCAACGCTCACTATGTGGAGACTTACGAGGGCGGACACTGCCCCTATCTCGATCAGTGTGTGCTACATAATCACGATTCGGATGAGGTGAGTACACACGGCTTTGTTTTTTGTTTTGGCGGAAATAGGTTTATCGTTTGCAGGCATTAATATCGTTCATGTTTGTGTTGACTCAAGGAACACATTGTAAGCGGTAAATGTATCAGAGGATGCATGCTTTAATTAAGGCTAAAATGGTTTTAGAAAATTGATGGCAATCAAATCAATATACGGAATAAACCGTTTTTGTTGCAATTATTCGAGTAAAACTCATCCATATACACTCCTAATCCTCATAAACTTATAAACGAATTGACTTGGACTTATACACCGTGAAATTTAAATGGTTGTTTTCCCGCAGCGAAATGGTTTTGTCTATGTAATACAATCGTTTCGTAGTTATTTAAAATATTAGAAACAAAAACTGGCATATTTAACATGGTGAAAAACTAAACTCGAAAGCGATCACGAACCAATAGTATACCTCCCGATGTCTACGGCCGAACGACAGCAGGCCGTTGACCCGGGTGCTAGGTCACCGTCGAAAGGATTAAGTTCGAAGGCGGCTCCGTTTGATCATGTTACGCGCGGGCTAGATTATGCCGTATAATTACACACGAGAGCTTATTTTACTTTAAACATTTAATAAATCGGTCTTTTCTTTGTCGGCTTGTGGCTCGCTCGTTTGTTTTGCGTGCAAACTTTTATGCCGTATCACCACGTGCGAGAGCTTATTTGGGTTTGACCATTTACGCATCGCTTTCCTTTGAGGGCTGCGGCGCCGGCGCGTGCGACGTCAGTATTACCTACAATACATGTTACGTCTAGTGTTACTATTAAAGGCCGCGAGGCCATTGACCCACGTGCTTTTCAATCAGCTGTTATCCAACATGTTATTCAAATTTTCCCTTCATACTTTTACGGGCTTAGGACCGTCATAAATACTTTTTTATCTGCAATTTATTGAACACAAAATTAAATTAAAAAAGAAAACTAAGAAAAATTAACCAAAAAAACTAATTTTCTGAATTAGATACTTAAAAAAGTATTTGAGGCGTATTTACAAAATTTGAATCAACTTATTTACAATAATTTTAATCAACTAAACTACTACTATTTACAAAAGTACGAGTAGGTACTTACACTTCCCGGTAACGGAGTAAATGTTCGAAATCGTTTTAATTGGTTCTCTTTTAATTTAAACAAGGTGTCTCTGTCACGACGTACGATATCAAAAGCGTCCACTATCGCAGCTACTAACGCTTCGCGACTTTCGTGTTCCTCACGATACAGTAGGCGTTTGAGCTCAGACCACAAGTAAAAGTCTAACGGAGTTAGGTCCGGGCTTCTTGGTGGCCAAGGCACTGGTCCGCCGCGTCCGATCCAGCGCTGGGGAAACACCAAGTTCAAGTGCTCTCGCACGGCGCGGTGATAATGAGCCGGGCACCCGTCTTGCTGAAAATAAAGGTTGTCCACGGGCACCGCTAGCGGAAGGTCGTCTAATAAGTCCGGGATAACATTTCGTAGCATTTCCAGGTAGGTTCCACCTGTTAAGTGTCCTGCCACGAAATGCGGCCCTATGAGGTGACCATTCATTATGCCGGCCCACACATTGACACTAAAACGCACTTGATGCGCACACTCGCGAATTACGTGTGGGTTATTAATTGCCCAAAAATGTTCGTTACGCTGGTTGAAAATACCAACTCGAGTAAAAGTTGATTCATCCGTCCACAAAATGTTCTTATCTTGGTTGGCGATCAACCACTGACAAAACGCAATTCTGTTCTGGGGGTCATTTTCGTGGAGAGCGTGAACACCGCGAAAATGATAAGGATGCTGTCCTTCAGAGTTGAGTAGTTGCCAGACGTGGTACTGGCTTACGCCAAACCTAGCCTCGGCCTGGCGCGTACTTCGACGCGGATCCCGTTCGAAGTACTCGATGATCTCCTCGTCGAGCGCTGGCAAAATAACGGCTGGTCGACCTCTGCCCTGTGCATGTGACGGTGCATGGAACTGTCCAAGATCTAGTAGCCGCTGTGTCGCCGCTACGATCGTCAGTGGAGATGGGACTTGGGGGTTCAGAACCCCGCGAAGACGGAGCGACTCCAAGTGTTGCCGCTCTGCGTAAAGTCGCCGGGCAGCATGGGAGTCATAATCAGCCCTAGCATACAGCTGCACCATAGCGACGTACTCCAGTCCACATTGCTGTAATTGTAATGTCGATCCATTGCAGTTTACAGTTATGGCGCGTGCTGCGCCTACGACATTCGCGGGAAAACTAAGTAGGTCAGGGTCGCGTGCCGCACGTCGCACGGGTAAAATAGGCGTCGGCGGCTTCGTTTGAAATTGTTGCGCGCAGGCTAGTTTATGCCGTATCACTACGTGCGAGAGTTTATTTTGGTTTGACATTATTTTGTGCATCGGTTTTTTTGTAGGTGGTGACACGAGTAGTACCAAGTACCTACAAGTTACGTCTAGAGTTACTATTGTTACTCACTTTTTCGAGTTGATGAATATTTTTTTAATTATTTTAAAACAGAAACATCGTTATTTATTTACTTTAACTCTATACTTCGAAAGTACTCCTTAAGGCAAGTCGTTCTGCCGCGGGAAAACAACCAATTAAATTTCACCGTGTATGCTTATTCACGTAATGATTGCAAATTCAAATCACATTATATAATAGTAACTTTTATGGTGAATACAGATGATATAAGGCCTATAAACATTTGCATAATTATGTAAAACTTTTGGCATATACAATTACTGGCTAGCGTGCATTTCCATTTTTATAGCTTATTTAATTTGCATTTCATATATGCACGGATGTTTCTATTGATCCACACAGTAATTTTGGATAAATCCTAATTGACTCAACTAAATTAGATAATACATTTTTTACTGTGGCAAGTATGTGTTTTAAATTAAAGTTTCCAATCCATATGGCTAGCATGAGCCAACTGGAACGGTTTGGAGGGCGCTTTCACCTCAAAAGGCGGCCCTTACACCTAACAATACTAAGCTTAATTAAGTATGAAACTAACAGGACTAACAAATAAATGAATAAGTGCACATCACACGTAAGGGACAACATAAAGCCATTTTTTTATTATGGATGGGCTCGCGCTTGACCACTATATCACCTAATGGTAAGCGATGATGTGGTCGACGATAATAATGGCTAATGATAATAATTATAGTAATGGCTAACATGAAGATAATTCTGTTAGAGCCAGAAATGGAAGTACGGACTATTTTTGCAAAAAGAGAGTTAGCCGTCTCTGAGCCATCCAGGGATTAATAGGTAGGAGTGAACCGGGTTGAGCCTCATGCATGCTGCAATATTTCCCCGTGTCCTCTTACAGTGGTGATTGTGTTGTCACTACAGATGCTGCAGGCGTACATCTTATTTTTAGATTGAATTGTGTGTTCACATCTTTTCATACTACATTACCATCATCAACATTTCTTGTCCTTATCATCCACAAG
Organism: Orthosia gracilis; assembly: GCA_947562075.1. Taxonomy (NCBI): domain Eukaryota; kingdom Metazoa; phylum Arthropoda; class Insecta; order Lepidoptera; family Noctuidae; genus Orthosia; species Orthosia gracilis. The sequence goes on from OX387266.1 coordinate 37,410,651, forward strand.
GTTATATATTCTTTTGTCATTCTTCTTCTTTCTAGATTAAATTTTGTCATAATACTGCAAAATCATTTAACAAGAAAATTCAGATAGACGTAGTCAGAATAAGAAGCTACTTAAGCAGAATTAATTCGTTTGTGCTTTGCAGGGAGATTAGTTGGTCTGTCCTCGGGCTTTTCGATATCCTTTTAAATAGATCTAAAACAGACTTCTGTTTGCTTTTGAACCGTATTAAATATGCTCTTTGATATGTATCTACAGAGCTGGAGCTTTGATATTTCAAATTGTGAACAAAAATTACGTAAAAATGTTATGCTCTCATGCTTTAGAACGTATTCATATTTTGTAGAATATGCAAATTGTTTTATTTTCCTAAATAGTGCACGAGAAACCAAGCATTTTGACTAAGGTAGTATTTTCTAGAAATAGCTTTCGCCGATCTGTGGTAGAAAATATCAGTTTAAATAAAGTTAGTACCGGTTATCAAATGTTTGTAGTTGCGTATAGTTGAATCGAGAAGTGGAGCGGAATCCGGCCGAGAATAATTCCATATATGCAAAACGCGATCCAGTGGCCTGCTAGTTTATCTCTCGCTTTAATTTTAGAACTAAAACCCGACTAAACAAGTATAAAAAACTTTGTAATACTCTGTTTGTATCAGTTAGTATTAGTTATTTTATTCTCTAGTTACCCTGTTCGTGACTAGGCCCACTCGACCGGTCCGGCGATATGTTTTATGTGGATGACCGTATTACGGCTTTGATATCTTTTTTAACTCGCCAGATAAAAGGAAACTCGTTGGAAGTTTAATATGTATGATGTCACACACATACATAATTTATTATATAGTGTTGTTCTAGTTTCATAACTTATCAACGAGGTTCTCGTTTTAATGCAGTATTCTTTGATTAAACACTTCTTTGCGCGAACTCGCAGAGACACGGAGTCAACACTTTTGAGCACGAAATATGAAAATAAATATGTTATTGAACCACAGCAACTTGTTGATTAAACAGGGTTGTTTGGTTTCGTTTTTGTTTGTTCAAAATGGTTACATTTTCGTTTGTCAAAATTGTGGTGTTATTTGAAGCACTTTGCTCTTTCGCTCAACAATTTTCGTGCCAGTGTTAATTTTACACAGCGTTTGAATTTTGAATTGCAATTACGGGTTGCACTTTGTACTTCCCAATCAAAGTGTTATAGATGAACGAGAACAATTATAATGCTTTGATAAAATATTGATTAAGCCTTGTTGGTTTAATCAATGATTTTAAACTATTGGAGGGTTGCCACTTTATCGTTACATAAAAATAGTGTCGTATCCTGTGATTGAAAGTTGATCGAAAATCGAAGTAGATCGAAAATGAAACTATTTCACGGCAAAACATACATTTGTTAAGAAACTAGCGGTCTTTATTTAATTCCTACTCATTTATGTCATGCATTTATTTTATTGTTTTTTCTTATTTATAACAATAAAAGTTTATGTAGTATGTGTATTAATACTGTTATATTTATATATATTACGTTTATATTCATAAAAAAATATTTACACCAATTAGAAAAATTACAAAACTGCTACGCGCTTGCAACATTTAAAAAAAATAATGTCATTGGCAGCTGTCAGATTAGTATACGAATTTTAAAATGACAAATATAGCTTATTTGATGTATGAGTCAGAAGTTATCTGTCTCTAGACTTCACATAACCTTATCTCAATTTATTTTGAGTTGGCACAACATGTATTATCATCTTCTTCCATACCTCTTTAGATATTAAGTAGTAGGTAACTTATACTGTGATTTTTAATTTCGTAGACTAAACTGATAGCCACCAATGATCTTACTTTTTTTAATGTTGCAAGCGCGGAACATAGTGTTGTAGATAAGGCTCAAACATAGGCATTCATCGAATCGATGTGACATGACTCCTCAATTTAATTTTACTAATTGGTGTAAATAAATGTTTTATGAATATAAAAAGTAATATATTTAAATTTAATTAATGTTTTATGAATATAAAAAGTAATATATTTAAATTTAATTAATGTTTTATGAATAAAAAAAGTAACATATTTCAATTTAACGGTATTCATATACATAGTACATAAACTTTTATTGTGTTTAATATGAAATCAAAAATAAAATAAATGCGATCGATAAAAAGAAGTCTGACATAATTGAGCTAGTTTCTTAAACGAATGTATTTTTTTGCCGTGAAATAGTTCCATTTTCGATCTACTTCGATTTTCGATCACTCAGGATAGTCAGGATACGACATTATTTTTATGTAACGATAAATTGACAACCCTCTAAATGGTAGTTTAGTCTGCAAAATTAAAAATCAGAGTATAGTATAATAGTCACCTGCTTCCAGCTATGTCCTGTTTATTCCGGTCCAGCCATCGTTTCTTTGGTCTTTTTCCTATCTTATAGCCATACACGTTCATGCTCACTGTCTTCACGACATTTTATTATACTATATTTATGACCTTATCCTTCGCGGATACACATACGTCATGCATTTTTAGTTTTCCATCTATCTCACTGCAGGGAAGAATGTATCCCAAATCCAAGTATTCTTTATTTGAATCACCTCGAACTAGCTCTTGTGGTAGATGCCTACTGCAAGAGCTGGTTCGATAGATCGTCTCGCTACCTCTTCCTGGGCCTTCCTCGATGGTACCATCCATCCTCAGGCCCCTACTTTGTGGAGACTATTATCAAGTGGTCACATGCAGTGTGATATTATTTTGTTTTTTGACATTGTCATTAATAACATCCCACATTGCAGGTCCTGGAATGGCTACAAGAAGACTTCAGCCGGTACTACGAACAGAACCGTGCCCCATACATGATGCCCTTCCACACAAATTGGTTCCAAATCAAGGAGTTGGAGCGAGGACTTCACAAATTCTTGCAGTGGGCTTCCAACCAGTGAGTATGCTTTAAAGTTTGGGTTTAGAGTACTAGCTAGTCTTAATTTTAAAGTCTATATATGTATATACTATATGTACATCGTCAGCATCATCAACCGTAGGGCCAAGAGAAGGTGTCATTCTTAGCTCAATTGTTACTTCTAGGCAAGCGTGCTCCACCGTCGACCACATCATCGCTTACCAGCAGGTGAGATAGTGGTCAAGCGCGAGCCTATAATTAATAAAAAATAATGACAAATAAATTCAAAATGTATGGAATGGAATGCCAAGCGCTTTTGAATTGTGTCATGGGCAAGTACGTCACCAGTCGATGGCCCAGGGGGGGGGGGGTGCAAGTTGTTATATGGAGTAATAGCATCTGCAAGTGGCTTCACCCGTGTCAAAAGTGTTTTCTTATCCCAAGGGAACATATTCCCGGGATAATCACAAACTTTCACCTTTAGAATATTAGTAGGATACTGGGATGAAAAGTAGTCTATGTGCTATTCCAGACTATGGTCTATCTCTGTGCCAAATTTCATCCAGTACTGTTCAGCCGTTTGAGCGTGAAGAAGTTACAAACATAAAAACGCACTTACACATTCACGTTCATAATATGTAGGATAAGATATAAAAAATAAATTTTAAATACAGTCAAAAGCACATGAAGCTTCTCACTGGTAGTACGAGTCTTAGTCCGGAGATTGTAATGAAAACGGTACAAAGTCTTTCTTCTTTCGTCTCCAGACTTTGATTTCTATTATTTTTTTTAAATCTCTAGGATGGAGCAAGTGCCGCTCCCTGCCCCCACTTGGCGGTGCCCTTGGTCATGGACAATCGTTCTCTTTGATAGACAGTCATTTTGTCTATAGCCCGTTATCCCAATTCAATCGAGGCCACAACAAACATATTTTTTTTCATCCTTATAACCCAATAGATTAGATCATAATATGAGTAGATACTCGTATAAATATCTTAGAACGTAGAAATGATTTAAATCCTGTCAAGTCGACTCTTCAGATGACCAGACGGCTGGGCTTTGGTTCGGCCAGAGAACCAGTATTGCTACTCCACGTGGCAATGCTGCCAGCGTTCTGAGCATATGGGAAAAAAGAATTTTTTGATGCGAAATAAGCCCCCTTCTCTCTCAACTTCTTTTACGCGCTTGTCTATTGCGGACCATTGACGTACAATCTACCGATAAACAAGAATATTCATGAAAACCGTTTGTTCAAATGCTGTTCAGTTAGCACAGTTTTTAGTTGAATTATGTTGTAAATAATAATAAAAATAAAATAAAAAAATATTGTAATTCAAAGCTCGGGATCGCTTTGCTGTTAGAATGAAAAAATAAAACCCGTCAATAGCTATAAACATATCAACATCGTCACGAATAAAATGAGAATTCGGAACAATAAACGCCGAGATCTTTATTTTGTATCCAACCGGAAATATTTTAGTCTTTTGAAAGGTCACTTTACATAACAAAATTTAATTTAAGACAAATTATTATTTATCCTGCTTACGTATTTACTTAACTTTCATTTAATCTAGTATTCGAAGCCAAAGCAGTCGTAATATTTCGGATTGCTTTGGACTTGAATAATTGGTTTGAAACGAAACGAAGATGGAACGAGTTACTGGCAAGAAATATGTGCTGGCATTTTAAGTGTGTAGAAGCAGAATGAGTGAATGTCGGGTGAGCAGAGCTCATGCCTTCGCAAATTGTATAGTAGTTCATAGGTTTTTTATAGTTTATAGGCTCGCGCTTGACCATTCCTTCTTGACTTAAAGACCCCAGATAGTTGCTGTCGGGAACCACAGACTCCGGCAGGGAATTCCACTCCTTAGAAGCATAATAAAAGTGTTCCCAAAACGAACGTTGTGCGTATGTGTGGGATGTCCACCATGTACCGATGGTGCATCGCCGTACGTCTGGTAGTACGATGATGGAATAAGATAGTGCAATTCGATCGCACACTCCCCGAAATGTAACCGATAAAATACCGACAAGCTGGCAACTCGGCAACGATGCTCAAGGCTTTGACTTGACCATTGCCTTATTGCCGATGAGCCTCTGGCCCGTTTTTCGATCGACTCTAGTGCATCAAGCTGGTATTTGGCAGATCCGTCCCAGTGATGAGAATCGGAGTTGCTCTTGATGAAAGTTGAGCAACTGTTCTGGCGTGAAGAACTTTCTCACCTTTGCAAGGATTCGCAACTTTTTGGCAGCCAGCTGAGCCTTTGCCTCAATGTGTGGGCCAAAATTGAGAGTCGATGTCAACGTAACGCCTATTAAAAATTAACACAAATAACATCTCGCCTGAGTTCGCCCAAGGGTAAGGCAGAAGTATGCTTATAGCATCAGCACATTGCCCCAGTTATGATTAACAGCAGTCCATCATATTGAAAGTTATCATTGTATAATATGCCGCTTAATTTCTAGTAGGTAACTGCATACTAAATTTCATGAGAATCGTTGCAGCCTTTTCCGAGATTCAGATTATATATATACATATATACAAGAATTGCTCGTTTAAAGGTATTAGATTTTTGGTATAATAGTCTTGACTTACTTAACTTATCTGATCTTGAATTGATCAAATTTATCTAGTAAGTGAAGTTGCAGTATAAATATGTAAAAACAAAAAAGTGTACCAGTTTTATTTGCCTAAAACTGCTCAAAGCAATTTTTAACACGATAGTACTTCCTGGTTTTGAAAATAAAAATACAGCTATGCTACTTCAAATGGTGGTTTTTATTTTAGTGGTTGAATATCAAACGTTGTTTTTTTATTCTTTTTGTAGAAGGTTGTGGGTAATAAAACTTGTTTTATTTGTGTCCAAGAACAATGAACGGACAATGTATGAACTGTTTAATGACTTACTCAAGTGGTGCAGAAGTAACTAAAAGCAATAATGTATGGGTTCAACAATTTAACCCTTTCTTCATAAAATCTATTTTTTTTTACTTTGTTAGTTTTAAGTACTAGGTAGGTACTGGCTGTTTATACTTATATTTATCCCATAAACGAGTAACACCAATAATAAAAAAGAATAACCTAGACGTTATTCTCTCGTAATTTTTAAAGTAGCAAAATGTTAACAAGCATATTATATTCTAGAATTCCACTTATCATCAAGTAACGTAGGTATTTAAAGTATTCAATGAAAAGTGCCTTTATTGTTAAGCCTTGATTAACCTGATATTACTTGATAATTGGATAGCAACGGGAATCTTCTTTCGCATCAGAATAATGATCAGAGTAACTAAAGCTTGGATGTAATATAAACCAGTTAGCAAAATAGCAAAGGGTTGATATTATATGTATGGCTTGACTGCTGAGGGACATTCTTAGATATTTCTATTGTTTATCCAAATTCTGAAGATTGATACATAGAGTCCAATGATTTTAAGCCATTTGTCCGATGGGTTTTCCTCGACAAAAAGTCGATCTGCAAGAACTTCTATATCTATTGGAACTCTTGTGCCAAATTTCATGTTTCTAGACCGCGGTTTAGGCTTAAGGCGACGACAGTGACCAACGACCTTGAGGGAACAAAACGCGCACTCGTTTCACACCCGCGCGACCCAAAATTCAGTAGATTTTTATACTTTCCTTATTATTCGATGACTTAAAAAAAGGCATGAATCAAAATTTAGACCATTAAATTGTCTTTGAAATGGTGTCGATTTCACTAAAATACGCCCGGCGGTTTTGGTGTGATTGCCGTGTTTTTGCCCATTTTAGACATAATTTTACAAATTAATTACACTGTGTTATACGAATAAAACTCTAAATTTTCTTAGATCAAATTATTAAAAAATGGTCTATTGTAACAATTTTTTTTTTCAAAATTTTGCGTCTAGCCGTTTAGACGTAATTCTAAAACGTAAGACGTAATTTTAAAATCAGCTACTCAACGCCTACTACTACGCCTTAAGGCGCAGATACCCCATCTGCGCCTTAAGGCTGTGCGAAGGCTGACAGTGAATTAATTTAAAAAAGGCGGGTTGAATTAGGCGAGATCAGATTAGATTAGAGAGAAAAGTAACCCAAACTTAAACTAGCAATTTCTTCTCACCACAGGAAGGACGTATGGTTCGTGACAGTCACCCAAGGTCTGACCTGGATCACAGACCCGAAGTCTGTCAAGTCCCTGAACAACTACGAAGCTTGGAGGTGTGACAACAAAGACTATCCACCAGCGCCCTGCAATTTGCCCAACAAGTGCGCACTGTCCTTCAAGCCTGCTGACATGAACTTCACTGATACGAGGTATATGGAGACCTGCAGTGATTGTCCCAATCAGTAAGTTGATTTTTTGATCCATTGTACTGAATTTATACATTGAACGATGCAGGCCGGCAGTCCTGTAGCGGACCTCTTCAGGCTTACAGATTGACACAATAAAGTTTCAGGACAAAAAGCTGTTGAAGATAAGAAAATAGTAGATTGTTGCGCTTGCGCTCATGTTTATATAGAACCCTCGCAGGCGCTCGGTCATCAACATAGCACTCATGCATTAAAAACTCACTTTAGCGAGCGTAACCTACTTTTCTTTCAACTACTAAACCGTGATAAAATATTCCTACTCGAAATAAAAACTCAAGTTAATAAGCGTGCTTCATCGTCGACCACATCATCGCTTACCATCAGGTGAGATAGTGGTCAAGCGCAAGCCTATGATCAAAAAAAAAAAAAAAATTCATCCCGCGACTTTTGTGGCAAAAGGTTATTAACAATTTCATTTGCAGCTGTATTTATACTTTCTGGAGTTGCATTCATAGCGCTATCGCTGTCTATTTCCATTTTTTTTAACTTTGCTTGCTAAATATAAAAGTTTTACAATGGTACAAAATGCGCGCCATTTGTTTTTTTTTTTCATCAAATCGATTTTGTTCAGCCGATTTTTATTTTAAGCCAGTATCTTTTTGGTCTAATGCATACATTTTATATTAAACTTAATGGGAGACATACCTCTGTGGTAAATTTATATCTAAATAAAAATAAAAAACAGTGCATTAATGAAAAACTGTGCAACAATGAGATATCATATAACATTTCTGCACTGTTTTGGTTCAAAGCAAAAAATACGTCGTTTGTGATCGGTTTTTTAGTGACTAATGTTAACATTACTACGTAGTTGAAAGAAAAAGCTTTGTTCATTTCAATAATGCTGGAACACACATCACATTGAATGAAGCAGTTCTGTTTCAAAACTGCCAATGGGGGAAACCTCCTGGTGGAAGTTATAAGTTACGTTTCCGTTAATTTTATTATTATGGAATTAATATAGAGCAACTGTTAATTTTCCCTTGAAAGCCGTTAGTCAAAGCAAAACCACAGCTGCAGCAGCACGTGATTTTAATGGCAAAAAAACATCTAAACCAAAAATAATTTTCAGGGACACCTATAACACTAAAGTTATGTTATTACTTCGTTCATTTTACGGCTTTACGGAGCACCACATAGTGATGATCTTGCTTACTTTGTTACGGGAATTTAAAATTTTAAAAGTTTTTTAACACGGTGTCAGGGTGCCCTCTATCACCGGCTCGGCTTCACTCGGGTTTCAGGAGCGAAGGGGAAAGATGTGATTTTGTATCATCGTTGTGTTGAATAATTCTGGTAGGTTCACGTGAGCTGGTGTGCATCAAGAAAAATGTTGTTGGAAAAGCTTTATTTATTTCAGAAATGAAAAATGGAGCTGGTTTATTATTCTGGGATATTGCGAATAGCAAATGTGGCAGGGAAATAAAGATTCCTATATTTGAACAGACCACACCTGAATTTATAACATCTAATGCAATTTTAATAACAAACCAAGATGAATGCAAACTTTGCAAATGAATCCGGCAGACCGAATATAACCTACACTCTGGAAAGTACATTCAGACGAAGCTAAAATTAATATATTCTATTATTTTCAGGTACCCATGGCTAGGAGACTCCGGTGGGACAGGAATCCCCGGCAAAGACAACTATATACCCGACAATTTGAGGAGGAAGTAGTGTGTGTACGAGTAGTTCTTTATTACCACTGTATGTGATCTATTCAGTTCAGTCTTTCATTTAGATACTCAAGATTTTAGTTAACATGTTGCCCAAAGCCATCTCTTTGAGATGGACAACTTGACGTTGTAATAACATAGCTAGTATCATAATGTGAAGGATATTATAATAGTTTGCCTGGTTTTTTCCCAGTATATTATAACGCTACAACTATGCGTATCCACATTTCCATGAATCACTTTGGAGCCAAAGAAACGCTCCGAATTGCAATAGAAAATTTGAAACTTGTGAGATAATTAATTTCCTTGAATCTAGAAGCATCTCGTTACATGTAAGTGGGCTTTTGAGCAATAAACTAGAACTAATTAGAACTACTACTCATCATACCTTTGCTTTTAGGAGCCAAATCTTCGGCATAGATGTGGTCAAAAGTAGTCTTTGAAATTCAATCACCGTTTGTTAGAAACACCTTTAATGTGGCTTTAGCAAGCCAACGATAATTCCGAATAGTCCTGAATAGATTATACACAGACATTTTGTATATATTTCGATTCGTAAGTAATTAGGGCATAGTGACTAGTCGTCGCAATTTATTATTTTTTAATAATTATGATTTGAGACTTTCTAGTACTTTGTGACGAGACAACTCGAACAATTTATTTAATGATTTTTAAGATATAAAATTTCGAATAATTATTATTGAACAGTTGCCATTTTTGAACCAAAATACTCCTTTTAACAACCACAATGTCGAGGACACGTAGAGTTGTTAATAAGGCTGGAGTGGCTGAAAATTATAAATTCAGAAGATGTTATTTTTAAAATTTAATTAAATTAGGAGCGTAAGTTTTAATATCAATATGTTGATCAAATTAAGAGTTTTCAGTTTGGTTTTGAACTTTAGTTCTCGATGTTGTTAAACAAATACCTCGACATACTTCTAGCTTGGTAATACATATGAATATATATCTCTGATCAACTTTTGGTGCTTTGTATTAAATGATAAGTGGAATAACTGTTGTCATTGTTAACGAATAAATATAAACATTTTTTATAAAAGTCCGTTTATTTATTACCCGACAAACGAAGTTCACCGGTTTTTGAAAGGCCATTGTGCTGTTTGTGGGAGGCCAATTAAAAATATCCAAAGGAAAATGGTTAAATGAAATATCACAAAGTTAACACAACTCAAAAAACAGACCTAATTATAAACCGTTTAATTAGAATAACGAGTTAAAATAGATATAAAAACCATTGACCCTTCACATCCCCATACTTTCACAACATACTATAGTAGTCTAAAGCGTGTTTCACACAAAACGTTCATGTGCGCAGCGGCATAAGTTACAGTGCAAGTATGAAATAATATTCAAGGCGACTATTTCAGTGCGTTTGCACGTCAGTAGCAGATAGCAGACGTCAGCGCAACGCTGTGCGCTGTAACATACGTAACGCGAACGTGTTGTATTCAGTGTAACCAAGCTTTAAGCGAGACCACAAGGTGAGTGCGACCACAGTTTATTCACTACCGATGCCTTTGTAGGCAGTGTTTAGAATGTAGTTAAGCAAGTAGAGTGTATACCTACTCTAATTAAATCTCTGTAGTCATTACTGGTTTGCAATATCTTTGCAATTGGGCTAGTACTGCTAGACGGTAAAGAGACAGCTAGACAGAATGAATTAATTTAATAATGACTTTGAAAACACATATACAGCCAAGGAGGAAAAACTCCCAGGAAAATAGTTGGGAACTGTAGGAATACGCAAACTTGTCAGTATTTAGAATTTCACGTGCCACCAACACGCGGGAGCTTAATAAACAATTCGTGTTTAGCTTTATAAACAGCTTCGTGGTCTATACATTACCTAATAAAAGTCTCCAAAAAAGACTTTGTATAGGTACATATTTTATAACGACGGCTGGCATTTCGCGTCTCCGACCCGACGGCAGATTTAATTTGAGATTGCGCTGCGAATGGTTGCTCGAAAACTTTCTCCATATTCACATGCATTAGCTTCTATTACAGCGAGTTTTTGTTATATACATTCTGAATGTGTCCCACCCCATCCCCGATGTCTTTCTCGCAGAATCAATATTCTTAGTTACCAGTTTAAGGCGATAGATAAGGACGGCCCAACTTTGTCAGCTCAGGCTGTAAAATGTAATTTGTAAAGTTGAGATATAGACGTATCGTATCTTGTGTCATTCACACGTAATTTGAGGACGTGTTTTGGGATCAAGTCGGTAGTAAATGTTCAAGTTCGGCATCGTTTTAGGGTATATTAAGAGGGGTGACCACATGTATAGAATGTTGAAAGGATGTTAAACTATTTCCAAGAATTGGCCAATAGGCCAGAAAATTGAAAAATATGAAAAAAAAACCGGCCAAGTGCGAGTCGGACTCGCGCACCGAGGGTTCCGTACAAACCTCAGCTTAAAGGTATTATAGACCTGAGTGTTTGATATGAGTTTCAATTTAATACCTCTACGCGTTCATGAGGAAAGGGGTAGTAAGTTTAAAATTATTAAAAATATTTTTATTATATGATGTAACTAAAAATTTACGGTTTTCGCAATTATTCCTTTATATGTGCAATTTGCTTCGTACCAAATTTCAAGATTCTGACTTCACGGGAAGTAACCTGTAGGTTTTGATTCCCTTGCAAATGTCGAAAATTTGCGGCTTAAACGGCTGTATCTTTTGACTTAGAAGTTTAATATTTCAGAGCTTTAAGGGAAAGTAGACCTAAGTATTTGATATAAATTTCAGCTTGATACCTCCACGCGTTCCTGAAAAAATGGGTCTTGACAGACAATCAGACGGACGGACTGAAAACAATGTGATCCTATAAGGGTGCCGTTTTTCCTTTCGAGGTACGGAACCCTAAAAAGACTGTTTACTTACCACATCGGTTTTTTTGCAGCAGATACATGTAGGCAAACTTCAATTTAACTTAATTGATCTGTTATAAAAAACAGCAGGGGTTTACATTAAAAGAATAAGGCTGTGTTATATAGATCTCTATCTATTCCAACAAAATGCCAAAATATTTTTTTGTATTTTTGTAGCATTATTGCTCGTAAACAATCAATCAATCTGCCTAGCGTTTTCCCAACTCTATTGGGGTTGGCTTCCAGTCTTACCGGATTCAGCTGAGTACTAGTGTTTTACATGGAGCGACTGCCTATCTGACCTCCACAACCCAGAAACTGGATATCACGGTACCCCTTGGCTTGACTGGTGTCAGATTTCAATCTTCTGATTACCCGTAACGACTGTCAAAGACCTTCAAATGACAGCCGGGACCAACAGCTTAACGTGCTTTCCGAGGCACGGAGGAAACTTGGTATGTTGAAATAGTCACCCATCCACGACCGACCTTGTCAAGCGTTGCTTAACCTTGATGATCTACCAGAGCGGCTGTTATTATTTAGCCGAGGTCCCCATAATTGCTCGCAAACCACTACAACAAATCTAGTTCAAGATGAATATACAAGCAAAATCTAAATTGCAATCGGTCTCGATTTCGCAAAGAAATAAAATAACCAACCCCCCGCACGCAATTTCCTAATGTGAAATTATTAAAGCAATTGTTAGAAATCCAAGAACCCATGGCCATAAATGTGCAAAAATAACAGCATCTTGGCACGTACAGAAAATAAACACTTTTCCTCAATACGTGGATACAAATCACGGCACATATGAACATAAATACTAACACCAGAGGGTAATGTAGAAAGGTGGTAATAAGATCCAGCGACATTGTCGCCGAGTGGCGAACATTACAAATCCCCTCAGGCATGCAAGGGAGCTTCATAAAATATAATAAGAGCACGCGAGCCCGCTGGAAACAGGTCAGCCGCCTCAACCAAACGAAATAGGCTGGAACACCCATTCCTACGAGGTATGTTTGTATTTGTGTCCGCAAATAAATTAGATTTACTATATACGCAGAATGAACGTACATCTGCAGGCTCTCTTCGCAATTTTCAGCATTCACATAAATAGCTTAAATGTTAATAATGTAATGAAGCAAGAACTTTATGAACAGCAAAATCTACTTGATTTATAGTGAATATCTACCGTACCTACCTAATATAATTTTATGATGACGACGACGGCTGGTTATGTGTGTACAAAAATGGATATTCTAGCAATCCATTTCATGCGAAAATTGTCCAAGGATTCATCTGTCGACTATGAAGTTGACCGTGAAACTTTACCAAATATGTAAATGAAAACATTGGAAACAGAAAAGAGAGAGCAAAGCCAAGTCATACAATTCCGAAAAAATACTTTTCTGATTACAATCTCACCACGAATAATCACATCAGACTTTATTAAGTCGACCATAACAACAAGTTAATCGGAATCGATCCGTATAAGTCTCCTCATTATTTTCCCTTATCAATGTACGTACGCAGATAAAAGCTCCAAGTTATTCTCTCGGACGACATTTTTATGTCGTAAGAATAGGGAAATAACGAACTCATAAATGGGAGTCGGACGATAAACAAGCCATAGCCTCTGAGATAAGAGTCTGTTCTCTCTGCGAAGTAATGTGATGGCGAACACGCGGATAATAACTATACTACCTGCTTTACATACGAACAGCATGCGAGTGCCGAACAGTCGAGAGTCCTCCGAGCGTTCCATACATGACGTCATAAATTACTTAGATTAGCTTCTTATTTGGTCTTCAGTTGATTTTATTAGCCCGGTGTTTATACAACTGAGTTTTGTGGCTCTTTTCTTTAGCGAATATTTTTGACGCTAAACACTTTTTATTGTAAATGAAGACCGAGATGATATTACTTTCCATAAAGAGGAAACGTAACAAGGGGCTGGGCTCCGGTATAGAGAAGATGGCCGAGTAACCTGCGAGTTCAACCAATGTTGTTTATAGCCTCAAGCTGTTCACTAAGACATGGGTTTCTACTCACCCTGCGCGGGATAAAACAATGGTACCCTCACACACTATCACACGCGCTCTTATAATCTACAGTTTGCAAACATTCAAAGAGTCCTTCGTGTCGAGTTAACAAACATCGATTTTACATTGTTGACAGAATAAATAAAGCAACTATTGTATAGAAGTAACCCCAGCATCTGGACACGAATAGCACAAGTTTCAAGTGAACACGGATCCAAAGATGTCAAGAGTTGAATTTCAAAGGAGCTCGCATTTCCTTCATGAAACTAACAAAAACATAATTCTCGTGAAGAAATGTAAAGGAATTCTAACATTTCAACGTTGAACTCTTTAAAAAATATATAAGTATAAACGTGCGATTGTCGTGGGGTTTAGAAAGAGGTCGGCTGTCAGTGACGTCTGACCCGGAGGTGACATGCAGGTAGTAAGGTCTACATTGGGAGGACAGATACCGAATTCACCTTGACTACGTCACGGGTTCAAGCATGCTCATTATAGTATTATTTTTAGGCGAGGCCATTTACCTACGTCAGGTTCTGGTTCAGGTGCGTGAAAGCTCTAAATAAAAGATAAATTTAGGTATCTGAGAATATCAGGTGTCTCGTAGAACAAGGAGAAAAAAGAAGCCTCAATTTTATTGTGGGCTCGAGCACAAACCTACAAGAAAAATACTGTCTAAATTAAAACCTCATTTTTACGGGTGCCTACTAAAATTACTGTTGTATAGCTATATTATTTTGCAGCTCTATTTTTCAGACATGGTTCGCCTTAAATGTCGTATAGCGTGCATTTTATTGGATCAGAGACATTTTGTATTCCTAAACAGTTCGCCAGCTTTGGCCTGTCCGGACGAAGGCATTTGGCTGACTTTTGTATTTTCCTCAAGACAAATAACATGTTTCATCTGATAAGGGGCTGTCGTCGGCTCGTCTGTCTACGGAACCAATCGCTTTGTGGACGTTCCTTGTTATTCCATCTTGTTTTTATTGCGCAAGCTTGAGCGTTTGTTTTTTGAAAGCCTATTAACGTCTCTCCTTTTGTAATAAGAAAGGATTCCTGAATCATTAGTGTGTTTATGTAAAGAAATACTTAGGTTTATTTCTCCACATTTATGCGAGAGAGATTGAAGACATTAGGCCCAGCTTTCTGTAACAATATTGGTTTGGCAGAAACCAATGTTTAATTTTGGACTATCCACGCCTTTTCAGGGCAGTATATTGGTCCCGTTATCAAGATTAAATTCAAATAAACCGAGGTATAATTGTAACTTAGCATGAGTCGTTAGATGCGCACAAGTCGTTTTTTAGGTCTCTGGTTACCAAACGGGACGCGGGGAACGTTTAATACCGTTCCAAGCGCACGATTGCTGGATCAGTTGACACAAGGATCGATTGACCAATCGCGTCGCCTCCAAGTTCCGTTAGCCCTATATGGTGGTTGGTCAGTTCGCGCACTATGTGCGAACTTACCTCCACTACGCCAAAACCTTGTCAAGTTATGTGCCGACAACTATACGAGTATACCCCTGTAAGCACAGAGTGAGTGAATGCTGCACGTAATCGCCGCCCGGCTGCGGCTGCATTATGAATTTGTACTCTTTTGTCCGCAGTTTTTAATTCTACCGGTAAAATGTATTGTTCATGGAACAAAAGTCTCTAGTGTCATTGTTGTTGGCCAAAGTTCATTTAAATTCCGTGCCCGTGAGAGGGAACAGTAGCAAATATGAATTCCTTTGCTCCTATTGTCAAACTGCTTTTGCTCGCTTTGGTATAATGCCTTTGAAACCCACATTGTGTTTTATATACATGTAGGAACACAACTCTATTTGAATCTTTTTTTAGTTTACAAAGAAACAAAATGTGATGTAACTATACAGAATTAGCGTGTTTGTTTGAAATAAAGTTTAAACTTGCAGGCATGGGGAAGTGTGCTAAACTGCTGTTGTCGACGGCCGACTCCTTTTACCTGGCTTATTTGCAAGTAGTCGTGAATAATTCAAAACGTTGTACTAATTAAAATTCCGAATTTGCACAACAGGTAGATGCTTTATAATGGAACATTTATCATTAAATAGGCCAACTAAAGCATTTTAAAAACAATATTATACGTGTAGCGCAATAGTAATCAAAGCATTGCAAAGTTTCGATGGCTGCAAAGAAAAATGAACGACCGCTGCGCACTGGCTCCGGTCCAGATCCGTCGCTTTTCATCACGTTTTACAGGCGTCGCAACAAGTTATGGACCTCTTTTTGGAAACGCTCCCCATCATACTTGAGGAATAGGGTGCAATACGGGATATTATCAATTTGACATTACTTCGCCATTTTTTATTCGATTCTACGACAAGCTCCGTGTTTATGTGTCAGCCATCAACGTTAACGTTTTTTTTTATTATCAATAGGCTCGCGCTTGATCACTATCTCACCTGCGGTGAAGCACGCTTGCCTAGAAGTAACCTATTCACTCTTGACTTAAAGACCCCTAGATTGTAGCTATCGGGAAACACAGACTACGGCAGGGAATTCTACTCCTTAGCTTTAAAGAAACGTGTATTTAGTTGAGCTATGTGACTCATGACAGCAAAAAATGGACGGAATTGACAATTCATCACCAGGAATAGGAAGACAAAAATATTTAATTATAAAGGACCATGAAGAAAAATGATAGAGCTTTTCGCAGACGCGCAAACAACAGCGCTAATTACAATTAAAAAACACTTTTATACTTTTTCATGAGACAATTATTTCACACAAAAAATTAACATAATTTCCTTAGGAGCCATGTAGCAGAACCGAGCTAGGTAATAATTTAATTCATATAATTATTACAGTCAATTTTCATCATTTCTTGGTTTAAATGGCGGGTTGCGGGGCCAAAGTAATTTTATTCGGGCCAACAGAAGTTGAAAAAGGGAAAATTACACAATTTGCTAATGGCCGCGGTACGGATAATAATTTGTTGCGCGGTTTTTATTGCTAGAGAAAGATATTAATGCGAATTGAAATTTATATTTATGACTTATGATTGAGTTACGTGGTGCTCAACGGGAAATGTATTGGCTTTTTATGTTCGTTGATCGAGTATTAAAATATGATCGTTACATAGCGAGTTACATAGGTACTTTATATGGCTGTGGCGTCTATAATATATCTTCACTCATACATAAATAATATGATAATATATCTTCATTCATACATACTTCACACATAAATAAAACAAAAGTGGAAACGGAAAAAATATGTGGTATGGCGGGCAATTTAGATTCTCATTGGGCATCACTGCGCAGCGCGCGCATCCATAGACAATGCCACTACTTTTCTACATAAAGTCAATGAGCCCATACGCGCCAGTAAATTAAAAAGTAAAAATGTGCTATAAAAATTAAAAATGTTATTTTTTTGTTTTTGCTTCGCACGGTTTGTGCATTTAGCCAGTGTCACGTTTAGAAGTTCTAGTTCCTTTTGATTTTAGTCCAATGTCCTATTATAGTTAGGCCCCAGTAAAATTGCGGTAACTTTATTGGAAGCTTCTACGGAGTTTTGTCGACACCATGAACAAACTCATGTTCTACCGCTGTGTTTTACTTGTCCACGCTCGTGCACGTTCACATATTATTAGAATAAAAAACCATCGTTTTTCACTATTAATATTCAATTTAACCCAATTTTAGGAAATAAACAGCATAGACGCTGTCACGTTCCGGCCAAAAACTCAAAAATAAAAGTTATTTCATGATGCAGTTGTTTGAAAATCGAAGGCAAATGTTGCATTGTAATGGTGTTTTTTTTATTTTACCTAACCACGAATATAAAGTACGTGTTTATACAATATTTTTTTAATCCATATTTGGAACATTACGTTGTGAGTGTGGATAAAAATAACTTTGGGAAGCAAATTGATTTTTATGTATATGTTACAGCACGTTCGCCTATCAAATAGGTATTTTTAAAACTCTTCAATAATAAGGAAACTCTAAAAAGCAACTCCATTATAAATTAAAAAGTTTCGGTAAGCAGTTCAGTAACTGTGGTAAAAGACCAAGGAGCGAAGACTCCATCGACACTATCACAGTTACACAAAAAACTTCTCCATTCAATGTAGGTTAAAATAAAAAAGTAGGTGAAGTCCGCGGGAATTCTGCCACTGTCAACAATGCCTGCTGCAAACAGACGGAACTTTGGTAAAAATGCAATGTAATTAAACTGAGCGAAATACAAAATACAAACACTTTTGAAGGAAGTCCGGCCATTGTTGCCTTTCTACACCCTGTGAGCTTGATGCTGGATTACAATTGATGAGAGCGGGCTAGGACTTGTTGTTGGTACTTACTTAACTAAATTATCATGCAGAGTAGGTACTAACCACAAAAATGTATTTGAAAAATTCTTCGCTCCAGGAATTTTTTGGGTGAAATGATGTTTTTTTTTGATGATGACGTTTTATGCATACCAATATTTGTTCCGAGCTCAATTTGAACCCCAGTTACCTATAGAGCCAACCAAGCTAACAAGATGTAGCGGCAACTACGCGGTCACTTACGAACTAATGACATGAAGTCACACAAACCCTGCATCGCGCAAGCAAAGTTTTTGGCGCGATTAGAACACCTACAATAGTTCGACAATAATCGTTGGGCAGTTGCATAACACCCGTCTGTTCGGAGTATCCTCCCTCTATTTAGGTTTGTGGAACCTACCTCCAAACTAGTAACCCTCGAACATGAACATCAGCGCAGCCTTCATGCAGAGTTACTTTATCGTGACGTCATCATCACTTTCTCGAGCTTTCGAGCAGTCGAGCAGCGAGTCACACAGCCAGCCAGTACCCACGGCATCTACGGGAGGATCCTGACCACCAGCACGCAGCGGATGCGCATTCCTGCTCATCACCCTCAACCACAACAGCGACCCTGGCACACCACACTGCAGCTTCGGGCGGTCAACAAAGCAGAAGCTTGAAGATGCTCTCCTGGTCAACGCCAGGAGTCAAGTCACTACGCCGTTCAGCACCGCTTTATTACACCAAAAACCATAAAAACCAACCAAAACCATGATAACCAATAGTGGGCAAGCGCGAGCCTATCAATAATAAAAAAAAAAAACATAATCAATAATAGTCTATTTAGTAGACCACAAAACAAAGATAAGTGCATACCTTCCACAGTTTCATGGCCCCCGTAACTACGAGACGTTATTAAAACTGTCGGTGGAACCATCCATGGAAGTTCAATTTTTGCCAGGTCCGTAACGAAAGCGGTTAAGGCATTTGAGGTCAGTCGAGTTGTATAAACGTCCAATTCGGTGGCAAATTTACAACTTTTTCTCACTTCCCTGTCTCAAGTCGGGGCAGTAAACTGGGAAGCAATCTCGCCCCGACTACAGAGTTATTTCACAGAATATTGCGGAGCGGGACTAATAAAATGACAAATGGCTGGTGTTTGTGCACTAGAGAGTTGACATGAAGCAAGATGCATGCGGCGACATACTTTCCAAATGTATTTGCCAATAATTTGCATATAATGCGGTCTTACTACTATATTGAAATATATTGCCATCGTATGATGTAAGTAATATGTTCGGTCCAGGTTCCGATCGGGTGAACATAATAGTAGTGTGTTCAGTGTAACCGATATCTTCGAAGGCGGGCTCGCTATGCTCAAATTCTTGAGTAGAAGTGCTCTTACCCACAATATCGGCCGGCCTCTCCCAAACGTCTCGATTTCACATCGTGAGGACGTCGATACGTTCTACCTGTGGAACCCTAATCCAATATGTCCGTGTTTGTATGCACGTTAACGTATATAGTAACTTGTATGTGGGCTTTATGTTGCCAACTATCGGTTAACAGTATATTTTGGATTTCATAGATGACGTGTATTTATGCTTTCAACGGGTATTTTTGAGAAAACTTTTCGATTTACTACCTATCTGCATGCAATAAGTCTGTCGTACGATAAAGAAGGATCAAGGCTAAACCTCTTAAATAAATTCTGCTAAACAATCGAATTATTCGGACTGGAGAAGCGATTAATAAAGCCAAATTCAATCACTGTTCATTCGAGATCCGATTCCGTAAATAATTATGTCCTACATACATACGTCAGTCACAAAGAAAACGTGCCTAACCAATAAAACGAAACAACGAGGCTATCAGAAACAGACGCAAGCGTCACTGGCGCTCTGACATTGACAAATAAGCCATTCTGAAAAAGATCCCATTTTCCCCAAGACCCCTACTACGTACGACTATTAATAACAATTAAATAAACGAAAATAGCGCTGAAATGCAAATTAATGATACAAATATTTCAAGAATACTCGTTATTAAATTCGTGTCTTTATTAAACTGTCGTCGGCTTCAATATGCGACGCGTTTTTCACCAATTTATGTTTGCGCGAAGAAACGATCAATAATTTGCCCCAATCGTTCGTGATTGAACTTAATTTTACTGAATTTGAATTTCTATTACTCCTAGAACATCAACAAACAACCATCTTGTTCGTATTATTCAGGCGTGTTAACGTATTCATTAACCTTCCGTGAAACAATATCGTTGGTTTTAGATTTCATAAAATCGGGCCGAATGGCTTCCCGAACAATACTAGCGGTTTTAAAATGTATTATCTGAACGCGTTGAAATGTATTTTCCTTCATATTGATACAATGTGTGAAGTTTATATTTTTATGGAGTGAACGTGAGGCTATGAAAACGGCATTCAAGGAACGAATGTTTGCTAAAATGGCTTAGCAATAAAGATTTTGTGGTCGCTAATGTGTTTAATCTTGTACAGATCTAAAATTAACGATACGTTCAGGTAGTCGGGACAAATTAAAATGCTATTTCAGATGAAACCACATAGAAATAAAGTCTAGATCTAAATCCGTTCAGTTGGTCAATAGACCGTTTTTGGGATGCGATAGGTGCCGAATTCGCATACAATCTATTACTTGTGATGTGCATCATGTGTCGACTTTGTTGAATCTGTAAGCTCGGCGATATCAAAAAGTGGAATGCAGCCGGTAGTCAACCGCTGCTAATATCGAGTTGCATATGATTCGCGGCGAGAACTCGATATCTGTTAACGCTTACGCAAATTCCTGTAGTAGGCGCACTGAATACGGAACTGAGCCAAACGGAAGCCGTATTACGAATTTAATCTCGCAGAAATGTGGTATCGTGGAAATTGCTGCAACAAAGCCTCTGTTTACGACAAACGTCTAGAAGCAATATTACCTAGGGGAAAAATTTTGAACAGCTGGATTATAATATTTTCTACATGAGTTTTTAAATGAAAATCATAGAGTTCCGTTGGTAAGGCGGTCCGTTTCGATGCTTGGGCCGCTGCTTCAATGGCTTCTGTTCGTAATTCGAGTAGATTTTGTACATTGATTTTTCTGTTTATAAAATTGTTTTCAAGTTTTATTTATTATTCTTGCGGCAAAGTTGAGATTTCAAATATAACGCCATTTAGCTTCCCGGTACATTTTTAAAATTCTTCGCTCACAAAACCGTTTTAAAACATAGATTCTGTTTCTACCCGAACCTTCTACTATAACTTTCACCGAGACGAAGTACCACCACCTGTCCACATATCCTATGGTAGGTAGGTACAGCTATAGTGTACCTTTGTCAAAATTAAAAGTATTTTATTTCAACTAAACCATTAAGGTTATTTTGAATTGCCAGCTAAAAAAGCTAGTGCTAGTTGCACATTCGCAAGCATCAGTAGGTCTCTATGGAGAAGAACGTGTAAGAAACTTAACGGACACCCTTTTCTATCAATAAGTTTTAATTACAAGTATTTGGTTACATTATTCTTGTTGGAAAATATGAAAGAACGATGTAAAAAGACGTGCACATAAATAAAAGCGCCTAGAGTAAAATGAAAAACCTCAAAATACAATAATTAAATGAAATAAAAGTTAATTAAAAAAATCTAAAAACCCGACTGCTTAAAAAGCGAACTAAAAAGACGTAAACAAGATGAAAATCATGCTGTGCAGTCGGAGGATACATATTCACGATCTGGCTGACCAAAACCAAATGAAGCCTCCGAGGCACAGTATGATTTTCATCTTGTTTACGTCTTTTTAGTTCACTTTTTAAGCAGTCGGGTTTTTAGATTTTTGAATTAACTTTTTTTTTACAACTTTTTAGTTCTTTTTTTTAGAATTAGGTACATTTAAACATATAAGTGTTGTATATTTTTGAAATCATCTCTTAAAACCCTTTACTTTGATACCCCACACGATAGGTTTGAATGAAAAATAAAATTTGGTCCCTCACAATATGGTTGCCAAAAGCCGCCATTTTTCTATTATACAAACTTAATGCAGCCAATGACACTCGCAGGGTAAAACGAATCGATTGACGTAAGAATCATCAAAATCGGCCAACGCGTTTGGTCTCTAGAACGCCACATAGGAACAAACAAACATACATAGACTGATAAACACATAACCCTCCTTCAGCAGTCGGGTAAAAACAGGCCGAAGCAACCATGCATATTATATCGTTGAAAGATTTTTTTGTAATAGATACTTCTATCTACTTAATAATCACTTCTTCCAGAAATTACTTGTTTCTTTCAAACAAGCAATTTTACCTCTCGTAATAATCACTTCTTCCAGAAATTACTTGTTTCTTTCAAACAAGCAATTTTACCTCTTTATAATATTTGTTTACATAAAAGGTTAAGTTTTATGAACACTTATGTTCAGTTTCGAATATTACGAGTATATTTTTAAATAAAATAGATATTGTTGGTTTACCTATAAGTTCAATAAATAGGTATTGCTTGATAGTTACGGTAATATGAGAGCCGGAGTAGAACAGGCACAGAGCAATAGCACGTTGCAGTATGAGAAGTTTTCCAATCTAACTTCATGGTACATCAGGAATTGCTCGCTTCTTACGTGCCGTTCTCAATGTAATTTTGTGTTTATACCCACAGTTCAGGCATCGCATCGGCGCGGCGTTCTTGCATCGCACCGGCGAATCATTTCAGTAATGAATACTGTGTGAAGGGGCTTTTAACATTAACTCTTTTAGGAACCACTTAAAAGGGAGCTTTTAGCATGTTTTTTCAGTTTATTTCTGTAGTCGAATGGGGGCAGGGGTTCTAGCTAGAAGGTGGCTGCCGAGTACTACGACTATTCTAACGTAGCGAGAATAAAGGATGGCGTTATTCAGTATGTCAAGTCGCAAACGAAATGTTCTGTATAAATAATCCCGAATAAAGCCTTCACACAAAACGGGCGACACAAGTGGGGGGAAGGAGAGATTTATCCTCTTGAATCTAATCTTGCGGATGGCGAAAAGAGCAGTTTCTACAAAAAAATTGTGTGAGTTGCCGCGTCTCGACCCGTCTCGAGACTGTATACATTGAGACAATTCCCGCCGTCTGCGCTCAACTCATCTGGCGTCCTCGCCATGATGCCATCTGAGTGCTGTTTAAAAACTCGTACAAACGTAAACTTATTTGTTGGTAGCATCTACAGAGCCGCACCAAAGTTAAGATAAGAAAAAAAAATGTGACTACTTGTTTTACGAGTACATGTTCTTACTCAAATTTCACAGGTTATTTAGAAAATATTTGCAAATTCGGCAGATATTCAGACAAGCCATTCAAATTCAATGAAGAAAGCTAAATTTTAATTGAAATAAACGTCATGAAAACGATCCAATTTTCATATTTTCAATAAATTAATGAGCCCGAACCCACCTGTACAAACGTCCATTGAAAGGGATTTCCGTTCAATTCTCTAGTTAATGAACGAAGTTTTTATAAAAAATCCATTTTCAAATTTACCAACAAAATATTTTATGAAAGCACGATGTCAATTTTATTTTATTTTTGGTTTACGTTGAGCGTGTACAGTCAAGAGCAAAAATTACTAATAAGAATTAATATAGAAACTATAAAACTGTAAATTAGTAATAATAGGCAAGTATATTTTTGTTGTGTCAATGTAGTTTACTCTGAAAAATATACATATACACGTAAAAAAGCAAACAAACCAGATCTTGAATGTTTAAAACACGTTAGTTACGTAACTTTTGTTGTCGAATATACGGTTACTGCTCGACGCAGGTTCCCCACTAGAATTGTTTCAGAGTTAATTTAAGATTAAAAGGGAATAAAGGTGCACGGAGAGTTAACTCGCCCCAGGTGAACCAACTTTGTGATTAAGTGGACCTACCCACTCCAACACTAATTTTGTATGGATGGTCTGAACTCTAAGTTTAACATTTTAACGGAAATATTTAATTTAAAAGTTACTTATTTGACCTGGTCGGCTTTATTGCTGTTAATAAATTTTAGTTGTGTTTGAGGTTGGAGTGTTTTTCGTTTACTTAGTTATTAATAAATGTTTTATGAATAAACTAGAGCCACGAAAATTACGTATTGAAATATTTGCTTCATTATTAAAATTGGAAAGTTGAGCACTTTTGCTTACAAAAATCATTGAAACGTTAGCAAGTAGCCGCGAGTTTAAAATGTTATGAGGTTCTTTCTTGTATTATATAATTTTTGTTTAACCCGGCTGTTTAGTTATGAATAAAATAATTTCCATTTAAAAAAAATATCAAAAAAATAAATTCAGAATTGCAAAAATTCCGACTGCTTAAGAAGCGAACTAAAAAGACGTAAACAAGAAGAAAATCATGCTGTGCAGAGGTTTTATATTTGCAATTGTGGAGGGTTTTTAATTTTTTTTTTTTTTGTTTTGTAAGAGTAATATCAGATAAATCTGATGATTAACTTCGGATATACGGAACAGAACTCCTCAAAAAATTATAGCTTATCATTCGGGATTGCTGCTTTTTTATTTATTTCTTACAACATTTCATAACATAACATTGCGCCGCCGGAACGCTCTAAAGGTGTTCGCAGATGTGTACAGTAAACTCTGGCTGGTACACTCTCATTTCACCGGTTATGTCACTTTTTATGTTATTCGGGTTATCTATTCTGGCTTAACTTTGGACATTGTAGGTATTGTACTATAAAACTTGCCTATTATGTACACAACTAAAAAGTATAAAGTAAAAACATTTTTACACTTTGTAGTGTTTTTTATTTGGCAGTCGGTTGCTTTTTTGTAAAAAAGTTTTAAATTTACAACCTAATGCACACCACTTGCATAGATATTTACCTACAATACTTTTCAAAAAAGACATATCTTTTACATCTCGAAACACATATTTTCTCAGTGTAGAGTTTCATCTTGATAATTAAGTTCCCAATGCATAAAGCAGTTCCTAGATATATATATATATACTATGCAATTTACTTAGAAAACTTGCAGTTTTATACACAAGGCAAGCGAAAGAAGAGCAAGCTTCCTTACTTTCCTGGAAATGCAAAAATGTCTGACATCAACTAACTGACGTTAAAGTCTGATTCTAACGAAGAAGAATAAATATTATTAGTAGATACTAGATACTCGGACTGACAACTAAAGTCATCGCCAGATAACAAAAAAGTAGTTTACACTTATCTACCAATCTATTTCAATATTTCAAAACGATGCGAAAAAATGTAAAGGCAGTGTCGCTAACACGATCAAAAACGTATCACGGTAAGGGGCATTCTTGACCCTTTCACTTGGCATTCAGTAATGAGTAATATCTCATAAACGCGTGGACCGATTTACATGATTTAAACGGATAAAATTATGGTTCTACGCCTGTACCTTTAATTTGAGACGAAAATTATCAAAATATCTCCATAAACGAAAAATCTTGTTTTCAAATTACGCAATTATACCTTTTGGTACAAGTCGGGTCAATGACCATAATTTTTTTGTTATTTGGCGGAGACTTTAGTCTGTTCCATGCTCTTCTCTTTAAAGCAGGATACTGCACCTACTCGCAGTACTTCATCTTATCTTACTAATCTTACTTATATTATAAAAATGCGAAAGTTTGGATGGATGGATGTCTAGATGTATGTTTTTTCATCACGCCGGAACGGCTGGACGGATTTGTATGAATTTTGCCACAGAGATAAATTATAGTCTGGAATAGCACATATGATACTTTTTATCCCTGGAGTATGCTTCCTAGTCATAATTTTCGACTTGCGCGCAGGGGAAGCCGCTGGCAGATGCTAGTTTTGTAAAATTATGTTTGCCTAAAAGCTAAAAGCACTGTTCGATGGTATCATTTTGAGGTAATTAAATATTTTCTAAATCCCTTTTCATTTCAATAATATTAGAAGCCTATGTGAGATTTATTCCAGTTGAATTTCATTGTTGCCTATAGTGTGACCAGTTGATTGTCACACCAAAATATCGGAATACAGAATCATAAAAAACGACAAATCATTCATAAACATTAGAATCGGAGTCAAAGCGCTCAATGATCCATCTATGTACTCTTATATCTTTTCGAACGGGTGACTTCGAGTCGACAACGGTTCATGCTGAATTAAAATTGATGAGAGAGAATTTATATTCAAGCATCTTGATTTCAGCATAAACCATAAATCATGCGGCTTGTAAATGTTTTGTGTTCTAACAGATTTTGTAATGGTGGATGAGAAAATACTTTTTTTAAGGAGCTGTAAAGCTTCTTAAATAAAATAAATGGCGTAAGCAATAGTGCATACTATTGTGCTCGACTTTGTTGGAAAACTTTCCAATTTAAGCTTCTACAGATTTAGTTTTGTGCGCGAGATTCTGGTCCGATTATTCTCTCCAAAATGTTGTTAACTCTTAGCGTAGTAAACTTTGTTGAACTAACCTTAACCTAACCTTTTTGGTAATTAACCTTAATATTGTACTTATTAATAACTGTACTTATTGAAAACTGAAAACTTAAATTATTTAGCGACAGATTTATTTAAAAAAGTTGTTTTTTTTAAAACAATCCTTGAAACGAATGGGATAGGGTTGAAAGCACGTTTAAGCACAAATAAATTGCAAAAAATTCTAGCTAACCAAAACAATCGATCTCACTTGAGCCGTCAAACAGCACAAGTATCCCAAATCAGCAAGAAATCATACAACAAAACATACGTACATATATCAATGTGTCTATTTGTCACATCCATTTTACACTTGGGAGCAAATAAATCGAGCCACTTCCTTTTTCACGCATTATGGTAATTATTTTTGGTATTAAGGAACGCATCGATTCGAAACATATATCGCCTAAAAGGGTATTTAATAACCTTTACAATGAGGGTAGTTAGTTGTCAAAATTTCATTTTTATTAAAGTTTAAAGGGTAGAATAAAATTATCGCATTTAATTTGCTTATGACATTTTTATTGTACTCTGTTAAGAAAAGATTAAATTTGAGGTTTTTGTTAATCATACCCATATTACTTGTTATTGTTGTCTTTATCTGTGTCTGTGTAATCAAAATAACCTGATAAAATGGATACTACACCGACGGAAGCTGCCCAAGTTGTAGCTTTACTTGAGGTTGGACACGGACAACGTGAAGTGGCACGCAGACTTCATTTGAGTCGTTCAAAGGTACAGCGGGTATACCGCAGGTATCTGGAGACTGGTGCTTTTGTTCGGCGACCTGGAACTGGCCGACCACGTGCAACAACAGAACGTGACGACCGCTTTATTGCAACCAATTCGTTGCGCGACCGTGGACTTAATGCTGTTCAGCTACAGCAAGCGTTACGTGACGTTCGAGGAGTCGCAATCAGTAGGTGGACAGTGAGACGAAGACTAAAAGAACGAAATTTAACATCACACAAACCAGCAACTGGCCCAAAATTGACTGTAGCTCATCGCCGATCTCGCTTGGAGTTTGCTCGAGAACACATTAATTGGACGTTAGAAGACTGGAGGTCAGTTTTGTTTTCTGACGAGTCAAGAATCTGTCTTTTTAGCAATGACGGGAGAAACCGAGTGTATAGACGTCCTGGTGAAAGATTTGCCCAATGTTGCATTCGAGAAACGGTGAGTTTTGGTGGTGGTTCTTGTATGGTGTGGGGAGGAATTTCTCTAGACGGAAAAACGGAACTTGTCTTCGTCGACCCCGCCAACGATGGCAATGGTAGACGTGGATTAACAGCTGACCGATACATAACTGACATTCTTGAAAACCACGTAATGCCGTATGCTGGTTTTGTCGGAGAAAATTTCTTGTTTATGCATGACAATGCGAGACCTCATACCGCGCAGATCGTTACGGATTACTTGTCTGCGATCGGGATTCAACAAATGGTATGGCCAGCACGAAGTCCTGATTTGAACCCGATCGAACACCTATGGGACGAGCTAAAACGGAGAGTCCGAGCCAGGGTTCCCGCTGTTTCATCCATTCCCGAGCTTAAAGTCGCTGTGCTTGAAGAGTGGGAGAACATACCACAATATGTCATCGTAACGCTGATCAGATCGATGACTAATAGGCTACAAGAATGTATCAGGGCCCGGGGGGGTAATACCAGTTATTAAGAATATTTTTTTTGCAATAATTTTGTTTTTTATTGTTTTTATGGACTGTTTTAGCCCTACTAAATTTTCTATCAAAATTACCATTTTTCTTGCAGAGCCAATAATTTATCATTCAATAAGGTTATTATTCAATAATTTACCCTCATTGTAAAGGTTATTAACTAAACTTTTAGGCGATATATAGTTCGAATTGATACGTTCCATATTACCAAAAATATTTACCATTTTACGTGAAAAAAGGTAGTGGCTCGATTTATTTGCTCCCAAGTGTAGTTGAAAGTAGATCCCTTGGGGAATAAAATAACTTTTTTGTTTTACGAATTCTATGTGAGTGACGCCCAGGGCGAAATCTTTAGGTAGATATATAACGCGGAGCAACGTGTATTCCACGCTCCGTTTTTACTCACATGAAAGAACAAACATAATCACAATACCTTAAGTAAGGCGTTAAGCAATTTAATAGTTTCACGAAACTCGTGAAAGTTAAACGAAGCTTCTCTTTGTGATTTACCAAGTTAATCTGTTTTAACCTTTAATTCTGGATAAGCATCTCGTGTGTTAACAGTTGGACTGTTCGAGACAGGGCTGTCGATAGGTAGTTCTGTAAGTTTGTCGGTGTTAGAGCGGACGGCGGGCTGAAGTCGCGTTGGGAGTCAGATTTATTTAGTCACGTAACCCGAGTCCGAACTCGCTTCTTTCGCGTACTTTCTAATCCGCTATCAAACTAACTTTTTTATTACTTGGTAACTAGTAAACCACGCTGCAAGAGCGTATGTTTTCCTTATATACATGGACGGTATACAGAATATGAAGAAAATATAAACTATTATACTCCATTTGCGATAGCATTAGACGTTTAAATTAGCCCATTTTACAGCCCGTTCAACCGATTTTGACTTCTATTGCGTTGGTGATACGACAAATGGTCTACAGCTACCATACCTAAACAGTAGGTTTTGGTAACAGGTTTGTGCTTTTTATGTCATCCTTATATTTAAGGGATATAACTCAAAACCGGATGAACGGACTGTAAAAGATTTGGAAACATGTCTAATGTTATTTCAAATGGAGTTTAGGTTTTACAACCACCTCTTCCCCCGTACCATGACGTGTCAAAACTACAATGGTTAGAATATGAAAAAAGGACAGAGGTATACAAGTTATATACATCTTTCCCTTATGCACACTGGAAATGACCTTGCTCTAAGAGGTTATGGTCACCCCCCTGTTCGCACTCAATAACTCAACCTGAAAAGATTTTCTTAAATATATTTTTATTCAGCAATCTTTTTTATTGATTACGCGATGAATCTATTCAATAAATAAAAATCCTCTTCGATAGACTGTAAATAGCCTCTAATCGCCATTGAAAATCGCGGCCGAAGAAAAAAATACATGATTGAAAGTAATAACGTTTTCCATTTTAATCATGATTTTCGTAAGGGGAGCGGTAAAAATTGTGGAATCGAATCACGATTGCGGACGTGAGAAAGTAATCAAAATTTATTATTCTTCCCTTCAATGTCGGTGACGTTACTTACAGATCGAATATAAGATTCACCTGTGTTTTACTTTTATTATTTCTGCGTTCGCAGCAGTGTGCACTCGTGCGAAGCTTCTATATGAAAATAGCACGGAATTACTCCACACGACTAATTTTGGGTGCGAAGTGGTGTTCCATGTTTTCCTACAAAACGTCAATACAATTTGGTTTTTCATACATTATGTAAAGGCAATTTTCTTGGTTTTAGTGAGAAATATTCGGTAAGTGCCTCAACGATTGTGCTTCGTTTCTTATTTCCGTAGGTGACAATAAATATACTTATTGACAGAGTTTGTAGTACTCGTAGAGGTTAATGTTAGAACTGATTGTAAATTGTGCCTACGTACTGATCGTGTAGGCTTGTCTCAAAAAATCGAACGCAATACATTCTCAAATAATAATTGAAAAATAGCTTTTTAACAAAAAACCTAAACCGACACCGACTTAGGAAAAGAAAGTTATTTTTCGTTTTGAAGTGTTATGTTTTGGATGTTGGTTTGATTTTTTTGTCAAAATTGTTTTATTTATCTCTTTTAAATTTTGTTAGGTAGGTACCTCCGATTACCTTGAAAATTATTTATTGCCAAGGTACATCTCATGACAATTCAAATAAGCCCAAATACGACTAGGATACATTGTTTTATTACGGAGTTCCAGTACCTACCTGCCAGCGTCATCATCAGATCAGTTCGACGGTAGTACCATTTTCATCAGTACCATTTATTTATAAGTATTTGCTTTATCGTAGTGGGTTAACTAATCGAGATATCATTAAACCCGTGACATACTTAGCATAAGGGAGTTCCAGTGGCCATCTGTGGTCACCAAATTATACTTTCTGAGTGCAAATGATTGCATTCTTGATGAAAATACCAAAATCTCTATAATGTATGCCTATTATATTTGAGAAGTTCCCTCGATTTCTCTAGGATCCCATAATCAGATCCTGATCTGATGACCATGGAAGTATTTAAGTAAGTAAACAAAAGAAGAATTTTCCAAATCGGTTCAGGCGTCTTTGAGTAATCGGGGAACAAACATAAAAATAAAAACATTTTTACAAAAAAGTACTACCGACTTCCAAATAAGAAAACTACAAAGTGAAAAATAACTTTATTTTTGGAAGTCGGTGTCTTTCGTAGGTACTATTTTTTTTGCGTTATGTGTTGCGTTATTTTATTTTTCACTTTTTAGTTGTACTACCTAATAGGCAAGTTGTTTAGTAAGTTACCTTAATGCCAGAATAGATAACCCGAATATCATGCAACTTGAACATAACCGGTGAAATGAGGGATCTGCGTACCCTTTAAGAGCGTACTGGCGTGATGTTATGTTATAAAATGGTAAATATAATCAATAAACAGACATGCGATTGCAGCAATCCCGAGAGATTTCCCGTTATTTATTTAAGAGTTCTGTCGTATATCTTCGAAGTTGTTCATCAGATCTTCACCAAATTAAAATGAGACCAATTTCGAAACATACTCTTTCAAACAAAAAAGAATTTTCAAAATCGGTCCACAATTGACGGAGATATCGGTGAAAATACAAAAAAAAAACATACATGAAGTCGAACATAGAACCTCGTCCTTTTTGGTAGGTTGGTTAAAAATACCTTTCCGATAAATTGAGAACCGCCTCCGTCTTTAGAAGTCGGTTAAAAATAGAACGCAATACACTCTCGCGTCGCTATGATCAAGGCCCTACCTACATTAGGCAAGAACAGTAACAAGATTATCAACTTCGAACAGAACAATAGTAGGACTACAACAGTAGAGAAAGTTGTGATCAACGTATTGTATACCAACTGTTACGAAAGGTTTGATACGCAATCGGAGTAGGCTCATGAATAAAATTATGTAACTCGTCGAAATATTCAGCATTACCCGTCGCCGTGGTGTAGGGGCTCCTATTGCTCTACAGGGTGTAGTTACTTTCATTTTAACTTCCACAACGATGTGAAAATATTTCTCGAGGCGTTTATTGCTAGCCAGAGACTTGCGGCGCGAACTGAAGCCGGGATATAGTTATTCAGTTGAGTTATTATAACTACTCTCTGTTACCTTCGCGGGTTATATTTATACAGGCTGTGTTTTTACCTGGTTTTCTTTGTGGGGAAAATGTTGAATCGGCTTATCGTAAGTGTTTTGTTAGTAAGATAGGTTCTTGAGCTTGTTTATGAAAGGGTTACAAAGCCGTTGAGTATCATAGGCAATTCCGTATTTGATAAATACACTGCTGTAAGCTCTAAGGGCGGTAGGAGGAAAGAATTCTCTAAAATAAATCAACTAACGGTTTCTGGGGTCGGTGCCAAACTGTAACGAATTAAAATCAAATCAAATTGAAGGCATCGAATTGAAAACTTCTTACCTTATAAATTGGGTTTTTAGAATTCGGTTGTGTACAACCAACGGTAAAATAAAACTCCCGAACATAATATTATGTGTGCAGTAACCTGCGAATGACAAAATAACAACAAATAGTTAACTAAACTATAAAACAACAGGCCAAAAAAATATTAGAAAATTTGAAGGGAATATATTGTTTAGAAAAATGCAGTAAAGTTGTCATGGAAAGACCTCAGATACAAGCTAAGGCGTAGTTTTGTTGTACGTGTGTGCGTTTAATTGTGTATGTATACGGCAAAGCGTAGTAGTAACCGGCGTCACCTTGTTGTTTGCAACGTTACATCTTCACTTTTATTTGATCTGAGGGATAGACAAGGACTTCGCTGAGATATGTGAAGAATTTACACCTGTTAAAGTTGGACGCGCAGGGAGAACACTTTTCCCTGGGACGAAAGAACTAAAACATAGTACACCACACAACTTATAATATAGGTTGAACGCACTTAAAACATGCGTAAGTGTAATGTAAAATTTTCGATGAATCGAAGATAAACTATAATTTTCTATAATAATCATAACTCGTCAGTAGCTTAAATTTTTAGAAGGGCTCAACTATCATAAAAGCAATTTTATCATACTTAAAACTATACCTCTGCTATAACCTCTCACGGTTTCCAGTGTGTCTATTCAAGTAATATAACTTCGTTAGATTTAGATGCCATAATTTCCGAAAAACGAGGGATGAAAACTTTTATAGCTTCGAAAGCTTTTAACGTGGGATGGTGTATCGGGAATGCTATAATTTTAAAGCATGTTCTCCCTTATAGCCCGAGGAAACTTTTAGTGTGTTTTCTTTTGTTTCTATAGTAATTCTTGTTCATAAGAAACAATTTCGACTGACAAGGCAGATTAATAACACAACATAACATAACGCCTGTTTTTACCGAAGGGTTGGAGTAGAGGTGCTCTTATTTGTACACCTACATAATGTCCATTTATGTTTAAGTCTCATGTAATGGAGAGCGAGTCTATTGCCACCAACAGTGCCACAAATCGGAAAGTTGCGCGGTATCTTCTCGTCCAACTTACCACAGTATCTCAAGACGAAATTATATGACCAGTTTTTTGCCAGTGATGACCTCAGTGCTCTGAGACGTGTTCGCTCACAATGGGCCTCATCAGAAAGTTTACAGTCACCCTAAAGGCAATGAAGAGGGTTATGTTCGGAGTTTCCTTGCGTGGTCGAATCAGAAATGTAGAGATCCGCAAGAGAACCAGGGTCACCGATATAGCCTGAAGAATTGCAAAACTTTAGTTGTAGTGGGCAGGGCATATTTCTCGCAGAACGGATGGCCAACGGGGCAGAAAAGTTCTGGAGTGGCGATCGCGAACCGGAAGTCGATGCGTTGGATGTATCCTCCCACTAGGTGGACTGATGACCAGGTGAAGGTTGCGGGGTTCTGCGGGATACGAGACACGCGGGACCGGTCAATGTGGTGACGCTTGGGGGAGGCCTATTTCTAGCAGTGGACGTATCAGCTGATATGATGATGGGTCATAAATCCAGATTCCAGTCTGCTACTGAGAAATTCCAGATGGAAAAACCTTAAAGCACTTTGCCCGACTTTGGAATCGAAACCAGGACTTGACTGATTAGAAGCGCTTGCAACCACTAGATCAACGAGGCAGTCAAATTAATATTGCAACTGCAAATAAATATACTACGAAAATGTTACCACAGTAAATAATAGCTTTGACTAAAAGAAATTGTATCGGTTGTAGATTGAAAATGTAGTGGTTGTACCCACTGTAATATCGATAGGTACTTCGTTATTATGCCGCCTCACTGGGCACCAAGTATTGAGCACAGCTCCACTGGTAAGCACTGGGTTTTCGATAAAAAATAGAACAAATATTGCCGTTTCATTCAAAGCGTACCAACGTTGATTGTTGGAAAGATTCTTGTAAAGAAAATCACTGGCGTCTGCCAGCTGCAGTCACAATTCCAGTCCAACACAGTTACCTACGGCGGCGGCGGTAAGAATTCCTGGAAAAGTAGGTTAGATAAAAATCATGTTAGAAATATATCGGGATCCAACTTTGTTAGTACTTTGTTTTGATCATTAAAAGTTGTAATATATAGTCAGTGTTAACCTTCATTGTGGAGAATTTTCTTTAAGATAACAACGTAGGCAAACTATTCTTTAAACAAAGTTTTAATTATTCTCGTTTGAAGAAATCTTTATAAATATTTAACCGGCAAATATCAAAGATAAGAAGTAAAAAAATCGTGATTGAAGTATTTTTATATTATCACTAGCTTCTTCCACCGCCGGCTTCGCCAGCGCACTAGTCGAAAATTGACCCTAGGGATCGGTTCAACGGGATAAAAATAGCCTATATGCTATTCCAGACTATAATCTATCTCTGTGCTAAATTTCAGATCCGTTCAGTAGTTTTTGCGTAAGAGAGTAACAAACTTGCAAACACACACACACACACCCACAAACTTTCGCCTTTATAATATGAGTGTTATAGTGTGATTTTTACAACATCTCACAATCGTATTTTTACTATCTTTCTACGATAAAGGGTATGAAAATCGCATAGGGGACTGTAAAAATATACGAGACGCCGTTATCAGGATTTAAACCACAATCAAATTTATACACAGACCCACACCGCCAAGCTTTAACAGAAATTAAAATTCCACACTTAAGCCAAGTACTAAAACAGATTCGCGGCAACTGCGCCTTAATTCTCTTCGCGTACCGACTTACCTACGTCCTAATTTATTGGAACAGTGGAACAAGGAAGAGTTCGATCGCTACAATAAATTTCAAATTTCATTATTTGAAGAGGAAGTCGCGAGTTGCCAATTGCAATTTGGTTTTCCGATCACGTCTCCATACTATTGGTGAGGATATTCGAGCCACCTGTGCCCGTACTCTATGAGGCTTTAAACGCGCCTCTGCTCTTTCGATAAACCGACTGTGAAATATTCGCGGTGTACGCCAGACGCCGCATTTCCTTATGAATGATACATGCCACACCGGTCGCCGTTTTCTAGCTGCAAACGTTATCGAACCACTCGTATCTGGCAGTCAGTGCATAATTTCTGACTCCGCTGTGAAATCTGACTCGGTACCAAGTGTTCGTGTTCATATAACTTAATAACTTTTTATAAAGCTTGCCAAGTTATTTGTCACCTCTGGTTGTTGTCCGCGGGGCATCGTATCGCTTCGTTGGGACATACAGTTCGCGATAAATCTCATAACTTATTAATAACTCCACTAGATGATTGTTGGCTATTGTTTGCTCATCGATATTAAAGATTATTCCTGACTATAATAACATGCTTCGAGTCTAATATGAATTTATTTCGTATCGTTAACCTTTCGAATCCAATTACTAAACATATTTATAACATGAGATATTTTTATTATAATACTAAGTGGCTAATGACATCTATTCATAAAGGTAGTTGTTCTTGTATTCTTATAAAATTTTCCTTTCTCTGTCATGTATTTGACATTTATGTGTGCATTGTATGTATTTTATATTATTATGTCTTAAAAGGTAACCTAAAAAAGATGATCCTGTCTATTAAATACAAGGCTATGGGCCAAGATGACATCCGTCGTTATATGGTCACCTTGATCCTCGACTTTGTTCTTCCTCCTATTACCCACATAATAAACTTTTCTCTAGATTCCGGTCAGTTTCCATCCCTGTGGCGTTCCCATGGCTTATGTCCGTCCACTTCCTAAAATTTCAAATCCCTGTCTACTTAATCATTTTCGACCAATTTCTATTCGCCCTTTCTTGTCAAAAGTGACCGAGGTCTGCGTCCACAAGCAGTTTTCGGGGTTTGTGCATCTTAACAACCTTTTCAGCTTATTCCAGTCTGGATTCAGACCTGGGCATAGTATTGCATCCGCTCTCCTAAAAGTGACTGGTGACATCAGAGGGGCAATGGAAGATACCAAGTTTATCGTTTTGGTACTTATTGATTTCACCAATGCCTTTAACGCCGTCAGTCACGATATTCTTTTATCGATCCTTTCACATCTTATAATTTCTTTCGAGGCGCTGGAATGGTTTTCTTTTTATCTTAGAGGTCATCAGCAGACGGCTCGCGTTGACGAGAGCTCGTTGAGTTGGCGTGATCTAGGTGCTGGTATTCCACGAGGCGGTATTCTTTCTCCATTATTATTCTTTATCTTCATTAATTTTATAATTATCTGTCTTCGGTGTTCGTATGATCCTTATGCCGATGATCTCCAACTGTATGCAGTTGCGCGGGTGAAAGGTTTATCGGACGCTATAGAAGTTGTAAACCAAAACATGGATGCCATTAAAATCTGGTCTGACAGATTTGGGGTGTCTATGAACCGCTCTACGTATCAGGCCATTGTAATAAGCTTTCGCATGATAGGTAGAGTGGCGTTTATCTCTCTTCCTTCTCTTATTTTTAATGGGACCGTCATTCCCCTTGATCCATTCGCCCTTGCGTAATAGACCTCGGTTTGCATCTTGATTTGAAACTTGGCTGGCATAGTCAACTCTCCCAACCCACCTTCTTACCTTATGTCTCACATTCAATATTTAAGTTCTTCACACGCTAGAAATCTGCGGTCCTCCAATAATCTTCTACCATGATCTACTCATACTACTGATTTTATTCATTCTTCTTTTCATATTCAGTCTTTTTTTCTCTGGAACGCACTACCTCTCGAAATCAGGACGGTATGCTTCCAAGCGGAACCTGCGGTTTTACTTTCAGCGGGGAGAGGGGTCATCTCGATAACTTCTTTTCATTACTTTATTAATATATGTATATTTATATAAGTATGTATTATATGTATAAAATATATATGTAACAGTGTATTTAATTTTATTCTTGTTTTATTATTTTCATTCCACGGTTTAAACAATAAACCAGCCATGTTATCGATTCACCACCCTTAATTGACTGGTAGAGATTGCCTAAGGCATTAAGTCCGCCATTGTACCTTTGTGCATGAAGTTTAAATAAATAAATATTCAATAAATTATTTATGACGTTTGGACGGCAAGGAAGCCCTAAATCTTTTTCTTTCGTTCTGTCCATCCAAAGGAAAGAGATTGTCCTGTCCGATAAATCCACCCATTGTACACTTGTTTTTCTAAATGTTTGTTCTGTGTATATATATGTCATTACGGTATGCAATAATGTACATAATTATTAAATAATTTCAGATTTACTATTTGATCTATAACAAAAAAAAAACAGCCAACAAATCATCCTACACATTAAAAATGCTAACAAGCAAATTTACAGTCGCCGCAAAAATCTAGTTATTTCCATCCCAATATATCACCAAACTGTTGGCCGCTAAAATGTGCGGAGAGCAGTATTAAAGTAATACAATAGCAGCTAATTCTGTGTATAGTTACGTAAAAACTTGGCGACGGCGGCGTGTGGTCGCGACCGTATCTCAAATTAAATCTCACCAACAAATCTTCGCGGGGGGATGAACCGCTACGACCTCTACCATCGACCTTTATATTCGCTTTGAATTCCCCTAAACTTTCTGTTTGATGTTCGTGATATGGAGACTTGGGAAAATAGTTTGAGGTTGTTTTGAGTCTTGATGAAACGAAATTAGAGTAGCTACATACATACGTTGGTAAGGTACATAAAGATTTACGCAGAAAACTGAAAACTTCATAGTTCTATGTATATACGATAGAATTTATATAGCAAGAATTTTAATTATAAAATGACTGTGTTCAAACTTTCCAGGATACGTAACATAAAGGTTATACTTACAACAGGCTTTTATTATATCTCGAGGTTTCACGTCTCGCAAAAATATTAATTTTCTCGCCAGTTTCAAACAGTCTGAGTACCGTGGTATGGGCTCAAGCTCGCGTCCTGGTTCCCTGCGAACGTTCCGAGTCGCAATTTGTTCCCGTACAGCCTTAAAAATCCGCATTTTATTGTTCCGCCTCTCATTTCTACTTGAACTGTGCTTACTTGGGTCTCAATGAGTTCACCCATGCTAAACTTTTGTGTTTTTTAAACTGAAATAATTATGTTACAATCTTTGTTTGATTAAATTTTTTGTAATATAATTCACAAAATATGTATATTGTATGCTGCGTGAGTTGCAAATTGGCAAATATCAATGAATAAAAGTTAATACGAATTTGTTGTTGATATTCAACAAATCACACCCATGGGTGTTTACCCAGACTACACGCAACACAATTAGGATTCAAACGATTCACAAACAAAACTTTAATTACTTGGCGATCAAAGAATATTTGAAATAGAAGTTAATTAAACCATTTGTTAGACACCCACTACCAAAGTTAATTTTGATGTTAATGAAGAATGTTTTTACAAAAAAACTTGAAATTGGAAGATAAAACAAAGACCCAGGCTAGACTAAGTATTAACAAACGAAGATAATTTCACAATAGACAGCAACGAAGTTTAAAAAAATTTGAAATAATTTCTCAACGCATTTTGGTAAGTATTTTTAATAAATTATTTTCCTTTAGTTTACTTAATCTAACCTTTGTTTTATTTCAGGGAGACTTTCTTCTGACCACAGCCTTGTTTGTGTGGTTGATTATCAAAGCCCTAGAGTACACCTTACACGAATTGTAACAACTAATCAGTAAATAGAAAACTCCTGTGTGTGAAATCAATCGCTCTGTGACTTTTAAAGTGATTTAACGGAGAAACATATTATTGCAAGTGTTAAATTTACCCAGGTGATACAAATATTTACCTACGTATGATCAACGATGAAAACGAGGTATATCTATATGAATAAATAAATATTTATAACCCGAAAGACAGGTCAAAGGATTCACATTACCTACCGAAATCAAGCCGATAAAAAACTGATTGCAGATTCACACGATTCATTTTCAATTTATAATTTCCAACAAGTTTTTATATTCATAAATCATGTACAAACAGATTAATTTAACACATTCAGGTGAATCTGCGTATTTTAATCTTTATGAAAATATTTTTGTCTTTAGGGTGATTTAATTTATTAATCGTTTGATTGAGCATAAAATCGACTAATGCAATATGAACTCGATAATACGTTCGCAGTACAAACTGAAAAGACATCAATCCTACACTGCCTTCATTCCCAGAAAATAGTTTCTGTCCTCATAACCGCATCTGACGTACGCATAATATACAGTGATGCATCATGGCGTCATACACATTTAGAACATTAGCGGAATAATTAAAGGATGCCACCTATTTACATACGAATTTTACACAATTGCGGGCCTCCAAATGGAACATAAATTATTTGTAGATACAGATTCGTGCACTGTCTCTGTTATTATTTTACCAACTTATTATTTTTCGTGAAACAGCTGCTACTATTTTAATCTTAGCAAATCTTTGCGATGTTTTCAAGCATATTATTTGGACAATGGCGGCAGATGGTTTAGTTTGAGTAGGTAAATGTTTTGCATTATAATTAATATAGGCTAAAACTCGTTGTTGACAGACATCGTCTTCATATTTTAGAGATATTCAGGCATTTACAAAGAACAAAGAATACGCGGGATCCTATAAGAGAAGCACTGGCTTTACTGACTGACATGACCGAAGCCTACAGAAAACTGATTAACTCTGCTAAGCATAGGTAAAGTTCGAAATGAAGTTGTTTTTTCTATCTTTTTCAGAATGAGTCTATAAGTCGACCCCTTTCCTACATTAGCTGCTAAACTTTCCTTCTATCGAGCGAATGACATGCCTATTCCTTTATAAACCTTTTATTCCTGGCTCAGTATGATAAATACACGAATAAGTTGCACGGCCGAGTCTCGCTGGCACACAAAGTGAAATAAATTGTATGAGTTGGTAATCGCGTGCGATCGCGCGCGTTGCCCGCACTGCCCGCGCCTAGTTCCCGCGCTCGACGGACGTCCACCCGTCAATTCCTCTCCCAACTTTTTATTTTTCTTGATGCTATTCAGCTGGCATTTAGAATGGAAAATTTATCTCTATGTAGTTAAGAACGGCGAATTGTAGGTAACAAATCAATCATGATCTATTCGCTTGAGTAGGTTTATCTGTTAAAGATTATTAAGAGTGATGGGTGTTTGGATAAAACTGTTTTTAATGTGTCGAATTTATTGTAGGTCTGTAAGTATTCATCTATCCTTGATTCTTTTCACTCCAAATTTAAAAAAAATGAAAACGCTGTCGTCGTTTGATTCACACCTTTGTAGTTCAATTTTATCCCCATCGGTGCAAATTTTGACAAACAATACTGAATTCTCGTGCGTAGCTTGATTGACAACCGGACATGCTAGCAGTAATCCTCTGGCATCAAAGCCCTTATCAAACTTTTCAGATAAAAACTCAGTTAAAAAAGGAATGCATACAAATGACGTCACGAGAGAAATAAAATATTAAAATTGTGAAAAGAGGCCGTATTAAGCGGACGTTTCCCGCCGAGATTCGGATCGCGCTCGGAACAAATAACGTCAGTGGGGCCGTGCAAAATGGAGCGGATAAAACGCGCCTATCACAGCGCTCCTCAAGCACCTCTACATAAATTGCCTGAGCTTAATATACCTTCGGATTTCTCGCGTAATTGCAAAAGTATATTTATATTTTTATTTCTGCGGTTTATGCTTGTCGGGGTTATCCATATTCACAGTTACACCCAATAAGGATATAATTGGAGATCACAAATTTTTCGGACATATTTTGTTGTTTGAATGATTTAACTTAAAAAAAAAAATAAGTTATGGTGAACCAACCATTCAAGTGGGCACAAAACTGGACATGTACGGCGGTAGCACCTATCATAATGCGTTGGTAAAGGAAAATAAAGTGAGGGAAACTGGGCTAACAATTAGCTTCTACAGTATAAAATACCGATACTGTTACAAAATTCCAAATTTTAACTGCCTTAAACAGAATTTTAGATTTTCTAAACTTTTAGAATCGAAAATACACGGCGCACGATGAAAATTTGATTAAAACTCGTCCTCTAGTATTTCCAAAGAGAATACGATCAAGTTTGAATTTCGTAAAAAATGCTTTCCCTGATCCTATGATTCAATGGAACCACATTTTTGCAGAAATTACCTATCACGAAAAATGTGAGCGAATGAAATTGACTTCTTTATTATTTCAATTTCGAAGAGTCACGACTCAATTCCTTCTGAAAAAGTTATAAGTAAGTAGATACTATTTTATTCACCAGGCAGCGTTATATCAGCTGGAAGTACAGTCACGAACAGTACCCTTAACCAAATTAAAATCCAGCAAAGGCAATAGACCTCGAAAAAGAAAAAGACACCATTAATAAAAGTTCCCCGCCACGCTTCGTTAGATAGTGTTACCATCATGAAAATTAATTACCCCAAATCATCAGCGTAATTTTTAACTGGCCAGAAGTGTTGCCAGCTGTGACAGATGTAATTACTTATTGGCGATGCGAACTCGCCATAAATGTAATTGGCTTCATCGTACTTTAATGGAGTCGCATTAATACAAATGGATTAAGTGAGATTTTATGCATCCGTTGCGGATTTAAATATTAAATTTTGCGTTGATCTATAGCTAGTCATGTTGATGTGATGGTGAAACCAATGTGCGTGATTATCATACGTTTGTACGGCCGGGTTTGAAATTAATTGATGGATATTGAATAATTGCTTAGTTTGTAGCATAAATTCATGGATCGACATTGCCTACGATTGAGGGATAAAGGGGATGGAAAATATGACAACTAGTAAACTAATCTTTTGGTGAAGAAGCATTAAATGAGAGAACAGACATCGTGAAAGAATAAGAAGTTTCTAAATAAATCCTCATCGTCAACAGCCTTTTTAATGTTCCCACTGCTGGGACACAGGCACCGAGAGAGCGGGCTATAATCCACCACGCGGGCCCGATGATTGGTAGATGTCACATGTCTTCAATTTTTGTTTCTAGGACATGCCGGTTTCCTCACGATGTTCTCCTTCACCGTTTTATGAGCAGTGGTGATGAAATAATTTACAAAAAGTAATGCGCCTCCTCGGGTTCGAACTTACGACCTACAATTCGTAAGTCGGGGCCGGAAAAATTGCGCCACCACTGTTCTCCTACTACGTACTACGGAAATAAATCCTACTCCGTTATAAACGAGCGAATTTGTTAAGATGGATGAATGGATGTTTCTTACTCTTTAACACATAAAACTACTGAACAGATTTTGATGTAACTTTACAGTAATATAGATTATCTATACATCGGAATAACACACATAGACAATTAATAAATATATTGGGGAAGTACTAATTCAACCTGCATACCTCTTTTACAACGGATAAATCTTTTCAGATAAGTATCACCTTACCACCCCATTTTTTCTCTTTCAAGGCACTTCCTTCACTGCAACTCTTCTAGTATGACATCTTATTAACTTGAACGTAATTAGAGAGTGTAACGGCCATTTTAAAAGAACGTGCAAGACTAAAAATCGGTCCTCAGGTGTACAGAGCATAAAAGTACTCTACAATATTGTGTTACAACACCTAATGACTGTCAGGCAGCAAAGAAAATGTACACCATTGTAGTTACTTTTGTCTTTAACTGGCCGTTTTTGTTCAACGCAAGAACTGAATTCTACTAAACGACGAGAAGAGACTCTTTGCTTAGAACTAGCCGAGCTGGATTTTAAAAATTTCCATGACAGAAAAGAAAAGTATATTTATCTACACGCAACACTGCAACATTTGCCTTCGATTTTCAAACAACTGCATCATAAAATAACTTTTTAATTTTTATAGCACACTTTAATTTTTAACTTTTTGGCGCTTATGGGCTCCTTGATTTACTGTCGAAAAGTAGTGTCAAGTAGTGTCATGGAGGCGCGCGCTGATGAGAATTTAAATTGTCCGCCATTCTAATGTGATAAACCCACGCTCGTGTTTTAATAACCCCTATTATACGAGTATGACCATTGCATAAACTACTATTTCATCTTTTACTTTTCAATTCAAATTTTAAGTAGTATGTAGGTAATAATTTATGTTCTAGAGTATTTTTTACTGCCAGACGTAGGCCCTCTAGCGACCTCAGTTAACAGACTGATATACCAGTCCTATCTTAATAGCTTTTTGTTGCAGATTATGATAAAGCCTACGTTCAACTGTGGAATTTAAAAAGCTGCTGGTATTGATAGTATAACTGAAGACATTTAACTAAGTACTAAAAGTTTATATATGACCGCAAGTTGTTAACGATATCCCCGGTGGGTGCCCGCAATGCTTCCTATACGATATCGCGACTGAGGGTTGGAGGCCGCGGCGGGAGAGAAGTGCCGGTATTGCGGTGCGCCGTCCTTTCTACCTTCCGCCTTCAGACGGTGGCGGCCTTTACGGGGTCGCCACCGTCTGAAGGCGGACGCGGTGAGGCCGCAGTGAGGTCCCTATCTCCTGCAGCCGAAAAGTGGTAGGTGGCGGGGCCACTGACCTGACCCGTCACAGGCGGACCAAGGGTGCCATACACTGCGTCGTCTGGCGGCCTTGTGCTGGTTTGGTCCCTGGGGTGGTCACGGCGTAAAATGTGTTCTGGTGAGCCGGTGATGGGGGTAATCCCCAGAGGAGGGTCCAGTGACGGACAGCCGCGGCTGGTTCACGGTGAGTGCTAACGCGTGCTCGTTATCCCACCAAAAGC
The DNA here is from genome assembly GCA_947562075.1 of Orthosia gracilis. Taxonomy (NCBI): domain Eukaryota; kingdom Metazoa; phylum Arthropoda; class Insecta; order Lepidoptera; family Noctuidae; genus Orthosia; species Orthosia gracilis. Next base: position 37,454,542 of record OX387266.1, read on the forward strand.
GGTACAGGAGGACACCGTGTAGTTTTAATGGGTCGGAGTCCCACATAACTGCGCTATCTCCCCGTGATTGCGCAGTATGCAAGAGTAACCTTAGATGTACTTTTGAAATGTCAAACAAAAAAAAATATTACTCTAGTTGCAAATTCACAAGCGTCAGTAGGTCTCAATGGAGAAGAATTTTTTGGTTACATCATTCTTGCTGAAAAAAATCATATATGTGAGAACGATGTAAAAAGACGTGCACGTAAAAGCGTCTAGAGTAACAAACAATTAAAAAAATACAATAGCAGGCCGAGACAGCTAAGTTATGGCCAAACCCAATTGATGGCGCCCGTTCGAAAACATGACACATGGATCGGCACCACTCAGATCAACCATCATGAAGGGAACCGAATGATCCAACACATGTGCCATCATCAGAGAGATATTAGAGGGAGCATGACACACTCAACTGCCAGGGCACACATAAGTCAACGAACGACACATATTACACACGGTACAGTGAATGGTAGATTTACAGTTGGAAAATAGTACTCACACAGGTGCTGTGCAGTTATATAATATAAAACTAAAAGAAATTGAATTATACACTACAAATATATTCATACAGTCTTCAGCAGGTCCAACAATACTTAAATTTTTTCACATCACTTGTTTTTGCGTCCTAGTGGCTGCGGGGCAGGACCAGCATTAAGCCAAGCATTTTTATCAGCGATGTAATCCCCCACCTTATAATATGCTTGCCTGCATAGTGTGCGTTTTATACAAGTATTAAATTTCGTCTCATTCAGTTCTAGTATGTGAGTAGGTATTTTATTGTAACATTTTATATAGTATAACATAAAAGATGATGCTACTTTAGCCAGCCTGAAATCTGGTTGAATTAATTGGTCCCTATTTCTAGTAACTAATTATGTCTGTCGCCGTTTCTACTAAAAAGATGTAAGTTCTTTCTAACGTACATGATATTTTCATAAATATATTGACAAGGTATCGTCATGATGTTAATGTCCTTAAACAGTTCCCTTAGAGAATCGCGCCGGTGAAGATTTTATATCGCTCTGATGGGTCGTTTTTGCTGAATAAAAATTGACTCAATGTCTGCAGCCGTTCCTACGAGGCATGCCTTTTAAGTTCTGTCGTTTCCATATTTCCCGGCAATTTTGAATTTGGACCTCTTCTATATTGGAATGTGTTTAAATGTTGAATCTCAAAACAGTTGAAAGTATTAGGATTAATGCTATTGTTTAGTCACAGTGTCGATTGGAATCTGTCAGGTGACGTACGAAAATTAATTTTAATGATGATGATTATGAAAATGAGGACTCCATTGTAACCTTGAGTCTAGCGTGATCCCCAGGAAAACCGTTTTATCGACGAATTCTAGCTTCTCCCTGTTTAATATAATGTCACAATCAGTACTTTTGACATTCGGCAAGGCAAATTTTACGCACTTGCCCCCAGTTTCCCAGATCAAAATGATCGCAGAATTAATGTGACAAATTGTCAAGCTCACGTTATCTGCTGTGATTGGTTGAATGAATTTTCAACAGCCAATCGAAGCAGATAACGCGTGCTTGACAATTTGTCACATTAATTCTGCGATAATTTTGAGATGGGTAACTGGGGGTTAGTCTTTTTAGCATTTAAAACTAAATTATTAGCTGTGAACCAATTTTGAAACTGTACAATACGTTACGTTGTAACAATACGTTAATTACATCGTTAACGTTACTCGTACGTCTATTTATCTTAAAAATCAAAGAATTGTCATCAGCATTTCCCCAATAGCTTGTCAGCATGCTAAAAAATGTTAACCATATGACATTGTTACAAACCGTCACTCTGCCGCCAATGGGTCAATTCACTTACCTTCCAAATTAAGGACCTAAATGGACGGAACAAACATATTAAGCCACCTTCATATAGTTATAGCTCCTAATATAATATAATCCAGGTCGTAGCAGATATTTACTTCCTGCGATCTTCGTATCAAAGGGGACTGCGGAAATTAGGGGCGGTACACACTCGCTGCACAAAGTGTTCACACCTCACTAATGGTGCCACGGAAACGATACCCCGCGGCTCTTCCTAACGGTTCTATTATGAACCAAAAGATACCACTCATTATTTACTTAAAGCTCGGTTATCGTTTTGCTATTTACACAATCTACCTCCCCCATTTTCTTACCCAATCTTTGTGTTATCGATTATCAATAAGAAATAATTGGGTAACGAAAATATCTAACAACATTGCCAGCTTTTAGTACTTTCAATAACAATAGTCGTTTAAAAACACTTCTACAGAATTGTACAGCTCTCAAATCAGGAATCTTTATAATTATTATGCTAAAAGGAGAAGCGAAGCGAGTCGCGGATTCGTAAAATTGAAAATAAGATGTTGAAGCAGACCCATATTTTAGGGGACGACCAGCACAAAAAAATGTTTTTACTTTTTTTTAAAGACACTCAGTTGTTTATAAGGCGGCCATTGGCCGGATCCCATTCAGTTCGGTCTCGTCGACTACATTAAACTGATTGCTGCAATTAGCGAATGGTGTAATTCTCGTTTTTCAAGCGTCTCCCGTCGCTGGGGCCGTCCCCCTCACCCCCTTTAGGAAATTACTTGAGCCCCGCAGGTCGTGGCGACTTTCCTGGGATTAAATAAAATTGAAGAACTCGAATGAAATTGTTTTGGATTTCTCGTCTTGATCAGTTAGGTTTGTCGGCGTTCAACTCGGGATTGTGGCCTTAATTATAGTAAGTGGATTGCTAATCGCATTTATTTCGAGATTGTGCGGCATTCTGCGAAATGTGGCGAGCTCGATTTGGCGACAGAATTATAGTGGTATTACTTTCATCGTTACCGCTTCCACAGACGTTATTATTTTCAGGCGCTGTTTACTTAAAGAAAAGCAGGGATAAGGCTAATGTAGTCTAACCTAATTTAAAATTTATTCCTTAAGAATTTTCATTTACGTTTCAGTAGGTTTGTATCTTCTTATTATAAGACAGTCGCAACTGTTCGGTGAATAAGATTTTCGTACCTAACTCAGTAATTCTTTTCAAATTATATTCACTCCCAGTTTCACGACCTTATTTCACCGGATTAAGTGATACAATTTGTATTTCAGTGCAGTCAAATATATTGCCATTTCTGTTCTGGGGGGAAAACGATTGTCATAAAGATAGCTAACTAGAGTCACATCACTGGCTCATAGGAGCCGAGCCAAGCCGTATTCTTAACAAGATGCAGCTTCGCCAACGATTCGGCGGCGAAATGAGGCAATACGGGATTCCAAAGGCGACGGTAAAGTGGTAAAATGATATATTTCTGGCATGTATCGCGAGGACAATAGCGGATTGTGTATGGCACTGTTATACTAGTTTTGTATTATATGAAGGGGGACGGCAATAAACAGGACGATTGCACGGCCGGCCCTCGTCCCTGCTATACGAGTTTATGTACGCGTACACTGTTCATGTACACTCGCCGACATAGGTTATACGATCCAATAAAAATATGTGTTTTACTAGTATTTTTCTGACATAAAATATTGAGAGGAACGCGATTAAGGGGTGTAGTTTACAAAGATTGTGGACGAATCACTGTAATGAGGTGGTTTATAGTGCTTTGAGATGAATAGAAGCAATTGAGTAACACAATGTGCTCGAAAAACATCACAGAAAGACAAAATCATATATCATAAACTTATCCACCAGATAAATGTCTGTCTACACACGCGACTGAGCAGTTTTCAAAGTGGAGGGGTGACTCAATAGTACTGTATAATGTGACGCTTAACTCCAGTATACCGGACATACAAACTTTATGGTCAAACGGTCAAGCGTGAATTGTTCAAACTGCTATTAAATCTGCGACTATGTTACTGCGATGTAGTGTGGTGACGTAACGAAGTTTCAACCGCTCTCGCCCCTCGCACTATATCGACGGTAAAATGTAACATAGTGGCTGAAGTCGGAGTTTACAGTGATTCATGTGCTACATACATGCAAATAAAATACCTCATAGTTATACTAATGGGAATTTACAACGAGACGATGAAGGAAAAATTGTGAAGCTATGCGTTTTAATAAATTCTCAGGTAACTACTGTTATGAACGACTGTACGTTCGCACGTATCATGTAGAGCATAAATTAATGATGCAGTCGGACACTGCTTTTTATCACATGCTTACGTACGAAGGAAATGAGAACAACATTTATTTTAATGTAGTTTAACGACCCCTCAATAGCTACAGAAAGTAGGAAAAAGGTTAAGTAGCGTTAGGTAACAGAATCCCTCCTAGGTGAACCGTCCAACTATTCCAAGTTTCACGAAACTATTCGAGAAGTTATACAGGAAAGACGTAGTAACATCGGGGGTTATTAGGCACATAGCTTACCGAGAACAATATCCTAAACATCAGGCTTAACATAGTTGGCTGTCAGTTTCGTATTGTGTAGGAGCGGTTGGCTTGCCCACCCATAAACACAGATATATGAAAGTTAATAACATTTACCTAACGCAATAAAATATATTAATGTCAGTCCCTCGTAGGGCTGGCTGGCTCAATGGCACAGCGGCGCAATATGGCCGGTGTGTACGATCAAACATGGCTCCCGAACCACACGTACGAATAATTCATCGCTACGTATTGTTAATCTCTCACGCATCACTTTCCCCACTAATTGTTTCTTGTCGCCTACAGATAGTCATATAATAATTAATCAGTTATTTATCGGTAATATGTTGTTATCGGATAATTCTTTCTCTTTATCTGATGGAAAAAAGACCTTCATGATTACTTTGATCTTGATCAGCTATTGTCTGCTTTAATTTTTGATGTCATTAATTGATTATAGCTTTTGATATCGTTGTAATTTCTTTGGGAATAAGAACCTTATTAATGTGTTTTCACAATAATGGAGGTAAGTTACTTAAACTACCCTTAAACGCTTGGTTTATCTATACTCACAACTTCAAAAAATTCGCTGACAGACGACTGAATATACTAAGTACAAAGTCATAATTCGAGGTTTGGCTCTCGCCTATTTCGTCTACCAATATTGGACCAATTTAAAAACTATTCCATAAAGTCCTTTGTTTTCCTTTTTTTGATGATACATTTATGCACTATGAACTACAACCACAGACATAAATATAGCTAGATAACGCAAGCCCCTCTATCTGTATGAAACCAAGCGTTCCACTTTTTCACAAACAATTTTAAAAGAAATTTATTTACCAATGAAAGAAAACATTTTCAAGGCCTCGGACAACTTTTCTATACTTTCTTAACAGCTCAATATGGCATAAAAACGCATTTTTCTAGATTTCGGTGGATTTCCGGTGCCAATAATGCTAAATGAAAGCTCAGATTACGATCATTGATCGTAACTTAACTCCGTTTTTGGCACGCGAGGTACATACAATTGCGTCATCTAGGTAGATTTATATCTGTGACTACAACCCTCAAAAAAAGGTCAAAATTGCGCTTTCAACAGAGACCTTGTGTACAAATTTGACAACTATAAAGGAAAAAAGATAAACATAGAAGCACAACATTATGGAATATCTTTAAAATTTTATGAATAACTAGCTGACCCAGCGAACTTCGTTCCGCTTAACAAATTTCTATAATAAAAGAAATATTCTAAAATAAACGTAGCCTATGTTACTCCTTATTACATCAGCTACCTGCCAAAAAAAGTCCCGTCAAAATCGGTCCAGCCATTTCAGAGATTAGCCGGAACAAACAGACAGACAGACAGACAGACAAAAATTAAAAAAAATGTGATTTTAGTGTATTTACCGTATATATATTCATATACATGTAGTAAAAAACGGTTATTTCAATATTAAAAACAGACACTCCAATTTTATTTATATGTATGTATAGATATAGATAATTCATAATGAAAATTAATAAAATAAATAATAATACGGATTATGACTTTTTACTAAGGAAATTCAGTCGGAGCTCTCTGCCAGCATTTCGTCTTAAAAATCTCGTCTTTATTAGCGCTGAAATCCGCATTGGTTCCCAATATTCACACTATCGCGAATTTTCCCAATATGCACACTTTTCACGTTCGCGAATTTTCGCAGGTATTACGCTAAAATAGAATAGGCGTGATAAAATAAACATTTTTATGACATTGCTCGGGCGAATTGCTTCATAAAACGCAATTATCCCCGGAATAAGGCCAACCTAACGATATAGGAAGGTCATTGGTTAGTTGCGAAAGTGTACTCTACTTTGATTTCGGTGAACTACCTTTGTAATATTGCTCGGCTACAGGCTTTTAGTATTTAAGTGTCGACCACTGTAAGGATACGGGTACTTAGATTTCGCTTCAAGTAATCAAATGTAAGTATTTTCCTTGTATTCTTAATTTAATGAAAATACAAATTAATTAATAACGGTGAAGGAAAACATCGTGAGGTAACCGGCATGTCCTAGAACCAAAAGTTCGGAGATATGTGACATCCACTAACCCGCACTGGCCCCGCGTGGTGGATTACGGCCCAATCACAACAATCACAATTCACAGAGAGGAAGCTTGTGTCCCAGCAGTGAGAAATTTAAAATTATGTTAATGATGAAAGCTGATGGTGATGATGGTGACATATTAATTTATTAACTTGATAATTTAGGCTAGTGTTGGAGTCACACTGACCGTCAGGTCAGCGCGGAGCTTGTTCAGACGGCCGTCAGCGCTGAGCGGGCGCTGAGCAGTCAACGTGATTAAAAAAAGATTTATATGAATACATGCATATTGACCTAACAGCACCGACGGTAAGTGTGACTCTAAAACAATCCTTAGTTATTAAACATTTCCATGAAAAAAAAGTTAATTCAAGAAATCTAAAAACCCGACTGCTTAAAAAACCAACTAAAAAGACGTTAACAAGAAGAAAATCATGCTGTGCAGTCGGAGGATACATATTCGCGATCTGACTGACCAAAACCAGATCTATCCTTATCGAATTAACTTTTTTTTATATATACAACTTTTTAGTTATTTTTTTTAGAATCAGGTACATTTAAACATATAAGTGTCACATATTTTTGAAATCACCTCTTAACCCTTTATTTTGATACCACACGATGGGTTTGGAAGAAAAAAGAAATTTGGGCCCCCACAATATGGAGCACAAAATCCGCCATTTTTCTAATATCCAATTTTAATGCAGCCGCAGCCGCATTCACAGGGTTAAGTCGAATCGATTGACGTAAGAATCATCAAAATCGGCCAACGCGTTTGATCTCTAGAACGCCACATAGGAACAAACGTACATACATACGACTGATGAACACATTACCCTCTTTCGGTAGTCGGGTAAAAAGGGACTGAACGAAAATTCACATCGCAATACTTCGATTAGGCTATTGAAGTTGACAGTCAACAATTTTATCAGCAGGTAGCACATCGCAATTCGTTGCAGGAAATAGTTATGTCCCAAAAAATACTGTCACGAACTCGGTGTAGAATTGGTTATCTACTCGTAACATCGCACTGAAATATTTAGGCAGAATATAAATACTGAACTGGTCAAGATAATGGCGCCGACTGTCTGTTAGTGGGTGACCAACTAAAATAAATAAAATATTACCTTATTTTACCTGCATATAAAAAGGGGATAGAATTAAAATTTGATTTATGTGCTCACAACCGTGCGGGCAGGAGTACCAGAAGCAAAAAGATAATAATAATATATATTCTTAAAAAGTAGATATGTCACCGCATTATTGCAAACTTCGTAAGTTTTTAATAAATCTTACGAAATTATAAACTCTCTATATATTGTGAACAAGTAATTTCAAATACAATAAATCCGATCTAAATTCGATAGTTTACAAATTTATCCGTGAAAGAAGAAAGAGTGGGAGCCTTTAGGTCAAGAGCGAATAAATAGTTTACTTCAAGGCAAGCGTGATTCACCGTCGACCACATCATCGTCGCTTACCATCAGGCGAGATAGTGGTCAAACTTGAGCCTACCAATACTAAAGAAAATATTTTACAATTTTACGCGCTGCAGGAAGCAGGAGGAGGATGTTGGAGGCAGGGTTTATTACTCAAAATGGTTATAATGGAATAATTCTTACAATATAACTGTACGTAAACTGTAATATAACCTTTTTTGCACCAATAAACATTTTATTTATTTACTAGCTGTCCGACGCGGCTTCGCTCCCGTCAATTAGCTATCTACCTACTCTACCCTACCTACCTGCTCTACCCTACCTACCCTACATACATGAAAGTTGCGTAACTTTAACTGCTTACGCAGCGCACGCAACGGAAGCTCTTAAAAAGGAATAATTTTTGCCCGTTTTTGCAACATTTTTCCGTTATGCTACGCTCCTATTAGTCTTAGCGTGATGTTATAAAACCTATAGCCTTCCTCAATAAATGGACTATCCAACACAAAAAGAATTTTTCAATTTCGACCAGTAGTTCCTGAGATTAGCGCGTTCAAACAAACAAACAAACCCTTCAGCTTTATAATATTAGTATAGTATAGATCATAAACTTACGGAGTCTGCAATAATCTGGTGATAGGTACTCGTACATAGGTGAAGGTAAAATAGATATACCCACGATATAAAAGTCGTTAAAAATCGTATAAACTAGAACATATAATAATAGTAGGTATATAGATAGTTGTATGTGGTGGATGATTCATTTTCCTACATCACTGATAAATAATAGTTTTTGTATGACCTCAGTTTTATATGTTTTTGGACATAAGGAAAGGATTTAAAGGGTCCGTCCTGGCTTTAGTCCTAATGTCACTTTTATTGAAACTGTACCACTTATATTCAAATAAAACTTAGTTATTCAAATGTTATTTTGATATGCTTTGCCTTTGCCATTTATTTATATGGCAGAGTTTTTGGACATTTAGTTTGGGTGTGTATTTTGTACCTTATTTTTGCCCTCTATAATTTACATTTGATGACTGTGTTATGTATCTTTTATCTCATTATCATATTCAGCCTATTAATGTTCCCACTACTGGGAAACAGGCCTCCTCTCTGTGAGAGGGAATGGACCGTAATCCACTATGCGGACGCAGTGCGGTTTGGTGGATGTCACATGTCTTCGAATTTTTGTCTTCACGATGTATCCTTCATCGTTTTGAGAGTAGTGGTGATGAAATAATTTACACATAGTTAAGCGTCTGCCTGGGCTCGAACCCATGACCTGCAACTTGTAAATCGCGGCTAATACCACTGGGCCACCACTGCTCCTTATCTAGTAAATATTTTATCTAGTTTAAGAAAAAGAGAAATCTGCCTATAACTATTCGGCGAACTATCAAATTATAGAAAATCACAAAACATATCCTTTTATGCTATATTTTTTATTCGAGTCAAATTCGGAAACTAATGTTTCTCGTCATTTTCTTTATTTGTTTGAACTTCAGATAATAAAGAGAATAAAGAGCTCAGCATTAAGTTATAATAATTATTTATGGCTAAGTATGCAATAAGCACGCTTTAAGATTAAATTCGTTTATGACTCCTAAAGCTAACGAAAATACCTCGTAAAGTACGGCATTTATTAATAATTTTATTATTTCTGGCACAGCACCGCAGGTTGATTTATGCTAATGGAATGGAGTAACTGTTTTAATATCGGTTATAATATTCGAAAACAAAATCATTAATATAATAACTCTATATCGTTTTTATGATATTTTGATAACATCCTAATAGAGGAATCGATATGACAGTCAAATAAAAAGATGAAGATTCTCATCAAACGGCAGTAATTGCGTAAGTGAATTTGGATAGGCAAAGAGTTTGACCCCATGAGGGAGTATAAAAAAATCTCTTTAAGGCGGTATAAACGCAGTACTGGCCGTGCGCCCGCAAAATATCAATATTGAACCTCCTTTTGAGGAGCTGGAGAAGTATCCAAAAGTTACGAAAAATATCGTGTTGTTTATTATTTTTTTAAAGGAAAACTATTTGTTATACGAAAAAACCATGTTTACAAAATAATGTACATGAAACAATAATAAATACATATTTTTTTCAAACCTTTTAAGCTAGCCGTTACTAAGGAGTATGCTTTAGAAAGTTACCGTTTGACGGCACTAAAGCGGATGTAGGCCCTTAAATTAAAAGAGTAAATTATTGGAACATTTCATTAGTGGAGATACTCTTTTCGAAAGGGTCAAATAATTTAATCTTTCATTGGGTCAAACCCTTTGCCTTATCATGTTCACTTACGCGATTAGTCTGCGGATCACCTCAATAGATATCCAACTTTTATGTACTGGTAATCCAAACAGTCCACAAAAATCTATCCCACATTCAGTAAAATAGTTGAAAATCCCGCCGGCTGCACTTAAAAATCGCATATCTCAATCCTTTTGTTAGCTTTAACAATAGGTAACTGAACCAGTTGGCTGATGAAAAAGAAACAATGGAATACAAATTTATAATGCAGTCTGGAAATGAATCACGTCATGCCTGGGTCCTTCGGGAGGCGCCCTGAATGAAAATGAACAACAATACTGATTCAACGTGGACATGAATATAAAATATTTTCAAATAATCCATCATAGAGAGAATCTCTCCGTTGGCTTATTTTCACAGAAACTCGCAATCCGACGTAACTTTGTACCGAGATGCTTCTTTTACTTGCCTTGTTTGGATTGTTTGTCTAGATTGCATTTGTAGTTTTGCAGGGGGAGCGGAGAGCGTACACAACGTGGATAACCCCCACATCAATCTGTATACGGGCGGTGCATTTTTCTATTGACTGACGAGTGTCTGAGTATCGACTGATGGTAAAATGATTACCCAATATCTATTCCACTTTTCAACACACCCTTTAAAACATCAAACTTATCGAAGCGATTCTATTGGCTTCGTGTCACCTCACCATAGTTGCGCAGAGCGATTGTATATCGACTTCCAATAAACATTACACTGAATGTATTCCCTAGTTCCAATTTACTATCTATTAATGACATTTTGGGAGTAACTGATGCAGTTTCAATTGGTAGGTATGTCGCGCCGTCGAACATCAATGCTGCGATCATGCTGAACAAGAGATATAAATAAATTAACATTGTATGTCGCAGTTCTGTTAATTGGGGTTCCAATTAACAGCGATGTACAATGTTAATTATAAATTATTGTAACTTATAATAAAAGGAGGATTTCGAACTTCGATATATAATAATATTTTTTATTTATAAATTCTTAAACTTGTGTAATCAAGGTTCAACGGATTAAAAATGATATGTGAGAATATTCAAGTTCACAAATCCAGGATTAATATATTTGAGTTATGTACAGACAACTACTAGTTACTATGTAGTTTCCCCTGTGCCCGAAAGTTTTGTAATAACGTTCCATGAAAAAAGGGCAGTTGAAAAATTTCACGTACTCCATCAAGTGCAAAATCGTTGGATAGGTCCAAAACACGAGTCATCCATTTTGTAGGCACTGCCGGAGTACACTTGACTGATTTTGAACTCTATTACTGCGTGCCTTACTTAGTTTTATACAGGTCACGCCCGCGTAGGTCCCAGGGGTAGGCAGAGATGAATAAATTAATAGTAGGTAGTTTTGTAACTTCTAAGGTTTAAAGTCACTCAAAGAGCAATGGGAAGGGCTGTTTTCGGAGTGTCTTTGCCTGATCGAATGAGAAATGAAGAGATCCACTAGAGAAACAAAGTAATCCACTGTAGGCCGAAGACCCGCCAAACTTAAGAGGTAGTAGGCATGGCACATTGCTCGCAGAAAGTATGGTCGATGGGTCGAAAGGTACTGGGATGGAGACCGTGTACAGACCGATGATTTGGTGAAAGCCTCGGGAATCCGCTGTATGCAAGATACACAATTTATATGTATGCAAGATGCACAGCAATGGACGTCTTTCGGCTGCAAAGATAATGATGAAAATCATTTTTATATAAAAAAAAAAATATAGTGATTCGTGATAAAAACTTGTAAATGAATGAATCTCTAGTCTTTGCTACAGCCTTAGGAAAGACCATAGTTCCATAAAGGACGTTCATAGCATTATCTGAATATAAATTAAATGGAAATGACTAATATAAGAACAGTGGCGATGTGAAAAAGTATTAAAAAAATTCAATGCAATTAAGCAAATTGTTATCATTAAAATTTTAATACACGTTTAAATTAAACTCGGTCGTTACCAACGTGACACTATTTTATTGCATTGTTCTCTTTTGAATTAATAATGTTTTATATTCGTAGAAATGTTTTTGAAATTAAAATATGAAACACTTTGCATATTATGTTTTGTTATAATGTTACACCAATTATGTTTTCAAAACAAATATATAAAAATAGATCATACAATACATAATAAGGTGTCTTAAAAAACCTATAAAAGTAACACGAAACTGTAACCCTAACACAGATCGTTGTGCCATTTGCTCGCAATTAAACCAGATTTATACTAAAAAAAGCAGGTTAGTGTCCCGTATATGTTTTGTAAAACCATTGTAAAAGGCTTGGGTTTCGCTGCTAAGCCGTTAATCCCGGCGGTTAGCCCGCTCACGACGGTACAGCTACACGGCCATACCGCATAATTGATTTTACACGACTAACTGTAAAGTGCTAACCCTGCGTAGCTGACGCGAACGTTGCACTTGGCGGCTTTCATTGACACGCATGTACGTCAAGAACGTAATTGTGTCACTAGGGATGTCACAAAGGCAAGGTTGAAATGTTGAGTAATTGCAGCTTGTTTCGTAGTCTTGTACCGCTGGCTGAGTTTGACAATAACGTTTGATAAACTGAGTTGGTGATTGGTCACCAGAATTTTTATTAATGACCAAAGTACCTTTAAAAATGGAATGATTGTCGAAAAGAAAATTTTATTTCAAATAACGAAAAATATTAAGTTGAAATATATACAGACAGCGTTGATTAACACAATAAAAATAGGATAGTTCTCTTATAAACGAATTAAACGATACCCAGTTCTTAAAAAGCACAAGGGGTAAAAACAGCGCGTTACACCACTCGTCGCTGTCATAAATCATTGTAGTACGCAAACTTAAGTAAAATAAACATGGCGGAAACTAATTAGTGTAGAAAATTCACGTGGGACCAAACAGGGTAATATGGGGGAAGCACAGTTTGATGTTGCGCTCACAAAATTAGGGAAGTTTAGGGCCAAAGTCGCCCCTGCCCGGAACAAGTTAATTTAAACTAGCCGAGTAATTTGCACAGAACCGTGACACTAATTCAATTAGTTACAAGGTATGCAAACAACGCGTGGCCTACACAATTGTTCTAAATTTCACCCAACCCCACGTATATAATTTTTTATTGCTTATGTAATAAAATGTCCGAATTCATTGCTTGGGTAAATTCAACAGTTCTCAACAAAGTTTTCTCTCTCCAATATACTTCAATTCAATTCAATTTTGGGTGCACGGTTGGCGCAGTGGTTGAGCGATTGACTGCTACGCTGCGTGTCGCGGGTTCAATTCCCGCACGGAACAAATATTTGTATGACCTATAAATAGTTGTTCCGGCTCTGGGTGTTTGTGTATGTGAGTTTATATGATTGTAAACGCACCCACGATACAGAAAGAAATTCCTAGTGTGGGGCAACGTTTTTTAAATGGAAAAAAAACCATTCAAATTTTTATTCAGTTACAATATACATTGTGTTCGAATTTTAACATCATAGAACATAACATTAAAAGTAAAATACTAAGCTTAAATTAAATACATTAAATTGGCATAATAAATAACATGCAAAAAATAAAAAACTCATTAAAATATTAACATATTTCTTTACAGAAATAGGTATGTAATGATCATCTTTGCTATCGAAATATTGCTTCCGGCAGAGAGGTTCGCCAAGAAACTCGGTAGTCATTTACTCAACACGTCTGATATCGTGCGAACTGCCAAAACCTATAAAATAACTGTTGCCACAAATGGTCTGTTCAACCCATTTCGGTATAACTTTAATGTTTCATAAATGAGCATCAAATCTTGAAAATAATATTAGGTGAAAATGTCTAGACTTGAAGGCGAATTTCTTATTTATTTGGCATTTCGTATTTCTGTATAAAATAAACAGGTATCTATTTTTTTCGAGTTCTACTTGTTAAAATATTCATGAATTTGGTTCAATGTGGCCTATGTAAGCGTTTAGGAGTTAATATTCTTCTGTAAGATGAGACGGCAAAAGCCTCTCCGAACCACGTAGGGATTTGGGAGGTTAACCCACTTTCTGCAGAGGTAACTTTAATTTAGTTACGTTGTTGGTCGTTTGTACCTTTGTCAAATTACATATCTACGTAATTCGTTCGTTGGTTTCTTGTTTATTAACCATGTTCTAAGCATCACAATTTCACGAACGGCCAAATTGGAATTAAGGACTTGTGTTCTGTTAATGAAACTCATGTAACATAAATAATGTTTTTGAATATTTTATTTTTTATTATTGATTGGCTTGCACTTGAACACTATTAACAGTTAGGAAACTGTTCATATATGATTCGTTATATTGTTTTACTAATTGGAAAGCGATACTGTTAAGATGTTCTCTGATGATAATTATGTTGAAATAGATATTCAGTGAAATCTCATGAAAAGTATAGGTAGCCAATAATGTTTATGATAAATTAAACTACTTAAGATTCATAGACATTTTGTATATTTCAGACTGTCGGTCCATTATTTTGCGGATCATACAATAAGCTTGGGAGTAGCTACCTAACTGTTATAAAACATTCACCTTTATTTTAGATTTCATATTATTTATGAATGCTACACCTAATAAGTTTTTTAAACACTAACAAAATTAAACTCAAATTGCTAAAACTTTTCATAATATTATAATTTGTAATCGTATTCACCCCGAGAAGTTTTAATTAATGCGCTAAACTTAAAATTAGTTATTTTAATTATATACTTAGCAACATAGGTAACTTTTACTACAGTACTCAGTGGTAAGACATAATTTGTAACTTGAGTAAACTACTGACAACGTAATGAAACTTCATATAATTTCATACTATAAAAAAATGGTAAGATATAGTTTGTTTTTTATTTTATACTCCTAGGTCCTAAAGTGTAGTCTTTTTAACCCAATGGTTGACAGGCAGTGAAAGCCTTGTTTAATCAATTCTAGCTCTACATAAAGTTTAAACAAGTAGGTACAATACAAACCTTTTCTTAATGTCTCTCGGCAAACTTTGTGTTTCGTCAGTCGTCGGTCATTTCTATCAGTTGCCCTTTGCACTTGGTGCAGACCGGACACGCTCAATCAACTTGGAACTATATAGAGTTGCTAATACTCTTTTAACATAATGTAATTTATTTAAAAATGGGAGAAAAGCTGTCTTTTTTACAGCTGTTTATATTTCTCTCGGCAATAAAAACAAAACAACAATTAAGTACTTTACTAACGAATTCAAATGATTGTACATGATAAATCTAATAATTGTTGGATATAGAAATTAGCATCCGTTTATATTCGTAAATGCGGTGATTGCCGAGAGATAATAAGAAAATAGTTGTACTGTAAATTATTTTATTAGTCGTAATAAAAAAAGTGTGTGCAAGCTTCTTCCAGTACAGCAGGTAGGTATTCTCTTAAAGAGTTTAAGAACCAATGTATGTATATTAGTGAGGTACTATCTCCTTGTAGTTACCATTGTATCGCAGGCAGGACTCCAAACAATAAAATTAAATGATCCCCTTTCTTTGTTCAGCCTTCGAATTAAATAACCCACTGCAATGAAATTACATAGCCCTTCTTAATTCACTCATTAACGGCAACGAAAACAAACCGTTGTTGTAAACAAAAACAATGTTTTATGAGCCATGAACGGTACGTTTTTTATCTGGAAGAGAAGGGTTTCATCCTGTGCGTTGGTGTGACAATAAGACTGAGGTCCGGTTCCTGTGTCTTACCAACCGTTACTGGTTACACTATGAGTCTTGTATTTAATTGTTCTCATTATAATAACTGAGTGTAGTCTTTTTATGTAATTTCTTGAGATATATAATTTAAATTTCATGGGAGCAATTTTTTTTTTTGGTTCTACTAGTTGTGTCCCACAGCTGGGCAAAAGTCATCCCTTTCTCATTACAAATCTGAAGCGATCACTGGCCAAGTATCACCAGAAAACATGATTTTTATTTTATTGTCTTCAATGACAGAGTAGCTAAAAAAACCAGGGCTGTCGAAAAAAAAACAGTTCCAAACTCTAGATTCAGCCCTCTTTGTCTTAATGATATGCTACGATTTATTTTGCTATACAAATACTCGTACTTACCGATTGTGTTTATAGAAAACTCCTTAACGGAATTTCGGTGTTACTTTACAAAACTTTTAACTGAGATTGAAATCGATTCCACGTTTAAGCGGAAGAAACGTTCCCGAGGGAAATTAAAAATAATCGTTCGGATATCGTCGCAGGTAATACTTGTATTGTAAGCGATTACTTTACAGTATAAAGCTAAGTTAGATAAATAGTTAAACATTGAAGGCCTTTTTAATACGGGGTGTGTAAATGGAGATTTGTTTAATCAATAAATACAGTTGCTAAGTTAACTGTAACATACTGTGGTAGACAGAGATCTGTGTGAGGACCCGAATTATTACTTTAATGTTAATGCTTACAGTAAAAATCTGTTGATTTCTGATCTGTGTGTTGTAACGTACAGATCAGAAATAATTATAATTATATATATTATAATACTTCTCCAATAACATCTTCAGTAACTACTGTTATTTTAAGCTTTCGCAAAAAACCTAGAATTTTTATTTTCAAACCGAATCAAACTTTGATAAGTTTGATTAAAACAGAATACTTCTGTACCTTTGTATACGTACATTTTTACGAAGTTACAAAGACTAATCTACATTCAATCCTGGCTATGTACACTTGGGTGATCAAAGCAAGTCACTGGCAACATTGTAGTTTTGTTCAGCCACTAAAAGGTCACTGTGAATTTTTAATGGTAACTATTTTCCAAGAAGAGCGAATCGTATTATTGTCTCCGGGTCAAGTCGGGTCTCTTAATGTGACCGGAGAAAAGTGTCCATAAATAAATAAAAAAAGGCGTCGTAGCAACAGGCCTTTGTGCTACGAATGGCTACGAGTTGCAACGGCCGCTACGAGTGCTACGACATGAACAGAAAGTGTATTTCTCTCGGTAAATTTTAAAATTAAGTCTAGCAATGAACTTGTTGTTAATAATAATTGTAACTCAAACTGGTGACAGTCGGTGTTCTGTTTTTTTGTAAAATAATATATCAAAACTTTAAACAGTTTGACATGTTTTCCGATTCGATCCGATTGCAAAATTTCTTTCGCTAATAGAGACACACTATCACTTACTTAAGCAAGAAATGCAAGATGTCTATGGGATGTGAGTGAAGTGGCGGAAAAAGGTACTTCATAATAAAATATTCTGTTCGTAAACCCTAAGTTATTTTCCCTTGAGACCTAACTTAATTTTAATAAGTAATGTTGCACATAGATGTATCATTGGACTTTTATAACACCCTACCTCATTTATCATATCAGCGTTGAATGAATACTAGACATCGAGCAGTCAAAGGCACAGTGCATTAATCAATTATCGGTATGCAATATGTCATAACATCAGTACAGGGAGATGGTATCAACTTTGCAGCGTCTCCATTCGTGCCAAACGCGGTTTCAATTAGCTCTTTGTGTACTAATTGTATCTTTGCTTATCCCGAGAAGTGTCGTAAGCCTGGCTTTAGCTACGGAAATGTGTATTTCGAAGTGTGAAAATGTGTAGTTTGGAATTTGTGCTAAATGAGTAACTTATGCAAACTATCTAGAATATACGACAGTAGGGAAGTTGACAAAAATATCTATTTAGTCCGTCAGTTAGATTAACTAAAAATATTGGACACGTATTTTTTCTTTTGCCACGCAAACTAAAAAAATACGACGATACAGTGCGTTGAAATATCGTGTGACATCACGGTGTGCTATGCTGACAAAGTGACGTCACAAGCCCCCACTCCACTTTGACGCGCTTTATCTTTGTCAATTTTTATTTATTTTATAAAGCAAAAAATACGGGTCCAACATTATTTGATAATCTCACTGACTGTGAATATATTTATCATTTTTCTGCCCAGGAAATATCCCTATTGCGAATGATTGCCGACTCCTAGTGTG
This sequence comes from Orthosia gracilis, assembly GCA_947562075.1. Lineage (NCBI taxonomy): Eukaryota > Metazoa > Arthropoda > Insecta > Lepidoptera > Noctuidae > Orthosia > Orthosia gracilis. The sequence continues at coordinate 37,472,744 of OX387266.1, forward strand.
GGGAAACTTTAAAGAAAAATAAAGAATACTAACACACGTTTGATGTTGATGATAAGATTAGGACCCGTTTTTCAAACACTAGTTATCTTTTATCTGAAGAATAAGTATGAAAGTTTAGGCTTGTGTTTAAACACCGCCCAAAAAAGTACCTATTTTACTACCAAAAAAATTCTAAACGGTTACCAAAATGGATAAATGGTCACCAAATAACGTTTCCTAAAATATTATGAAATAAATCCATTTTTTCGTATTATTGACTGCCAAAAAAATATATGGACGCCTTTAAAATACACTTTAGACCAAATATTATATATTGTCACTACTTAGATGTTACCAATTATGTAATACCATGACTTCTAATTTGGTCATTTTTGTTAGGCTAAAAAAGCTAACGATCGCTAGAATATTTCCCAAATATCAATTAATATACTGGGGTTCCCAGACGTACGTCGCTTATTTATCGTTATATGGAATTCGCTAAATATATTGAGGTTCAAGGTTCAAGTACGATTAGTACTCTGGCAACATAGTCGACGGAGCCCCGCTGCGCGGGGCTCCTATTTCCGTCCGCAGGGTCTAAAGTAACCTAACACGAACGAGATGACGGGAGCCGAGTTCGCTCGCTTTGCTCGCTCACTTCAGCTCCCGTCATCTCGTTCGAACCTAACCTGTCCGTGTCGGGGTGCCCTAAGCTGCCGAGCTCGCTTCGCTCGCTCTTGGAGTAAGATTTTTGGTAGTAATATTAATCTTTGAGTTGGATAGAATTTGGTGACCGTTGATCCATTTTAGGAACCAAAAATAATATTTGTGCGAGGTTTGCGATTTTTCTGATGTTATTTTATTTATTTTGGATCATAATATTATATACTTTAGGGCCCTTTTAATAAAGTCAATTGATTTTTTTTGGAGTTGTTTATTTTTTTTGGTGCCTAAGCTTAGAGTCTTAAAAATATTTTTGGTGACCGTCTAAATTATACCCGAAAGTTTAATATGTTTTCCATAACAAAAGCTGTCAAACTGCTATATTTATTTGTCAGATAACAGTTATAATACTTATGGAAAAGTCAGCTCCTAGTCAAACAAATAGTTATCATTAATCAGTACGTTTATCATTGTAGGTAGCTATAGTATAAGCTCGTACTTGTGCATTAGATAAGAGTATCTTGAAACAATTACGAATTAACAACAAGTTCTGTCAACTATATCACAATAGCGGGGATTAACTATGTAACCTGAAATATTCAATTCGGATATCCGTCTTTCCCATAATACGGATCAATCCCCGATCACATAATTCAATTTACTTTATCCCTTGCCGAGAAAATGGCTGTGTATTTTCGTCGATAACTAAGTTAATAATTTTTGATGACGCCATCATTATTTCGGAAATCAATTGCCATTGTACCAAATAAATACGTTCTCTTCCGTTACCTAGCTAAGCTAAATCGTTTGAGAACTTTATGTTCTCGAAGTGAATTTATGTGCATTCAACAGCGCATTTCAAATACAATCAACTGAGCAATTTACGAATTCGCCGAAGGCAGCGGTCAAACTGAGTTAGAACTAGTTATTGTTGCCGGCGATTTAGGTTCTAAACCTATTCGAGGATTAATAGCCGTATGAGTACGTGGCTAATCGAATCATACGATTATTGACCAATCACGTCGAATTTTGAATATCAATATTGGGATAGAATATTGAAAATAAAAAGATAATAAACCCGTGAACTGCCCAGGGGGTTCAAAGACGCGAGATCATTCGATAAGGGGCTGAGCGGCTAGACGGCGATGTGAACGGTTACCCAATCCTAGACAAATATTTGAAATATCAAGCAAACCATAGGGAAAAGAGAAAATAAACATTGTATTGCAACGATACCGCGCAAAGAATTGGGGGTTATATCATCAAAATTCGATCATTGGAAAATAATTGGAGTGCTCATGTTCAGAAATGAGCAACGAACGTGAAACGTTAAGGAAATCATTTCTTAGACGAAATTGTCATTTTATTGTTTGCATAATTCTTGTCATTTTAATTTTGGCCTTTTAAAAGTCTAATTTACATTTAGGTCTTTTATAAAGGATAAAGAGTAAATAGTTTTTAGAAATAATAAGGAAATTGAACGAATTAAATGTTTTGTACTGTTATTTTTAAACCTACATTTCAATTTAATTTCAACTAATAAAAAATATTTCGAAAGGTACCTCAACAATTTTAATATCATTCAGACGCAAGTCAGGCAGAGATGAGACCTCTTTGAAGAATTACAACACATATATCTCTGACGGCGAATTCATTCTGAATAGGTGGAGTCGACACCTCCTGCCATCATCTCAGCGAGTGGATGCAATAACGGCAACGTCGCCAACTTATGTGACTTACTTGATCATCTCAACGTCAAGGCTTCAAGAGAAAAAGGTAATAAGATAAGGGCCTAAATGTTTTACGGGCTGCGTATTAATTAGGGTTATGTGTATAATGTCCGGGTAGTGTTTAGGAAAAATACGTGTATGTATGTTATGGACATGGTGTAGCCTACTTTTGTATGTGTTGTTCAATTCTTCTATTATTATACTGTGTTCAGTAATGGAATAATGTATATGATGATCAATTGTTCCGTCTAAATTAAATTGTAAAGATTAGTGATGTGTGTTTTTTCTATGTTCAGATCACGATAACTTTTTAACTGACAAAAATCTACTCTACTTTTGAGTGGCTATTATTTCAAAATATTCATTAAAAATATTTTTAAAACAAGCTTTTTTCGTATTTTTCTCAGCAAACCCTTTCATTTCATACCCATATCAAGACAGTGCACAAAAAATAACTAATCCGCCACCTTGGGCCGTCCGCCATATTGGATTTAGAATGACGTCACTTAGCTAACCATGTATGTCATCCAAACTAAACGTGTATGCAAAAACATATTTTCATCTTAATGGCTAACTGCTTTAAAACTCAGTTGCAAGATTTGACCCGAACACACTTTCATACATACATACATTGCAAGTTAAATAAAAGCTTGTAAAATGAAAATTGGACATATAATCAGTTTCTGCGTGATATACCACAGGAGAAATAATGCTAGTAAAAAATACGATTTCGCGTAGTTTATATTGGACAAAGTCAAGTCATAGTAGATAACTATGGACGACTAATACCCAAATCTGTGTCTATAAATAAAATCGCAAACCAGCTTCTTACTGTCAAACATTCCTACTCCTTATGATGTCACCCTATCCGCTTCCCCCCCACTTAACTCTTTCAGGGGATGACAAGCAGCTAATGCACTATGTTTTCCCCTCCAGCTCAGTAGGGGGTAATGTGACGTAATAATGTTAACAATCTTTATTATTTCTCCCAGTTATTTTGGACATTTTTCGCATTGCCTGTCCATTATCAATAATGGTACATTAATCACTTAGCGCAAGGCATTTATACAAGAGCTCCCAGCTGTCATTACTATTCTGAAATGAAAGTCGTTACCAACATTTAACAAATTATATTCATTTATTTAGGTGATTTGCCAGCGGCAACATTAAGTACCGTTCTGTATAAAATGGATGTTTATCAAAAAATACTTTTATTTTCTCGAAACATTCAGAACAAAAATATTTTATACGGATAGGGACTAATTTACTAAGAATCTTGCTATTTATGGAAACAAGAATGGGTATTTTACTTGGAATTATTTTATTCTAATAGCTTTTTAGAAATGTCTGAAATGTTTAGCAACTGTTAAACAGAAACTTAAGGCGATATATACGCCCCAATGTAAACGCAGTACTGACCGTGCGCCCGCTCGATGCCAAAATACCAATATTGAACCTCCTTTTGAACAGTTTTGTTTGCAAAACTATTATTTGATTTACATATGCCATGTCAGTTATGAAGAAATTCCAGCCATCAATTTTTCAGTGTAAAAATATTTTTAAACATCCAAGTCGTTTTGGAGGAGTATCAAAAAGTTGCGAAAAATATCGTGTTGCTAATCATTTTTTTATAGAAAAACTGTTTGTTTACGAAAAAAACATGTTTAAAAAATAATGTTCATAAAACAATAATAAATATATATTTTTCTCAAACCTAGCCGTTACTAAGGAGTATGCTTTAGTAAGTTACCGTTTTACGGCACTAAAGCGGATGCAGGCCCTTAACTAAAATTCTCCATAGAAATGCCGCTTCAAGTGCTAAATAGTATACAGACTTCTATAAATGTCAAGAATTTTATCCAGAGTATGACCGCTCACAAAATCGCTCAACTAAAGTTGGTAACAGACAAACAATATTATTGTCAGTGAGCTAGCGTCTGCTCCATAGCTTTTATTTTACTTCTGAACTCTAATTAACGTGCAGACAACTTTACAACTGGCTACCTATTAACTACACAAAGTATTTCAATCCGTTGCGTGATAAGTCACTGTAAACACAAGAAACAGACGAAGTATTACGTTTAATTATACAGCAACAAAGACTTATGTCGCTTATCAGGAACCACTCGAAGTTAACAGCTATGAACCCTAGAGCCTTCTGTGTACAAATTATATCGTTCCACACTTTAATGGAAACGGCCCCGATATGAACGTGTTTTATGCAATTTGATATTAACTACGCTTTTTTTAATTGTATGGACGCGGTTTTATACGTGGAAGTGCGCTTGCATGATGTTTGAATCAAGATTTTTTTTAACTGTGTGCTGCCACTGCTTTAAAGTGAAGAATACACGCAGAGGACTGAGAAAGAGATTTGATTTATGAAGTGAATTTAGGGCAGATATCGACTATTGACTTAATTATACCACGTCTTTTTAAAAACGATTGGTTGACAAAAGAAAGAGAACAAATAAGTTAATCTCTTCCCTTTCTTTTTTATTAAAACCTTTTTATTTTTACGACACACATTCAAAAGGGGAATTATGTACACGCATAATATTTCTTTCCCTTATCAAAATAGCTTGGAATGTCAATACTCTCACGTAACGCTACTTGTTCACGTAAAGCTAATAATGTAATTCGATCATCTTTTGTTCAATATTTACTTCCTCCACGTGCTGAATACCTCTAAATTGTGAAGTTGAATGTCTTTTGAATGTATGGCTTTATGTGTGAAACGGAGTCAAAGAGAGAGATATCGAGAAGTGCTCTGTGACGCCACCCGCGCCCGCGCACCCCCGGCCCCGCCGCCGCGCCCGCTACGTGAGAGATGGCTTTCAATATCAAATTGAATTCCGCGGTTCATTGATTTTCAATTTGTTAGGGAGTACTCTCATCGTTTACCATAGACACACTGGAGATCCGACTATTGTAAATCTTCCGAAAATTTTCACGACGAACAGTCGTCCATAACTTTTCTTGAATGCAGGAATTTAGGAGGGCGATAAAGTTTCCGTTTTCTCTTTCAAGGTATATTTCAATTTAATCAGTTAAAAGTTTATGTTAAAAAGGCAAGTAACCTCATTCAGCTGGCTGTTTATCTTTCTTAGAAGCTAAGTGGAATGTAAAATAAACTAACATCCGATTTAAAATATGGGATTAACTTGAAAGAGGAAAACCTTTTACTCTTGCGCTTAGTCTTTTAAGTTACTTAGTTGAAGCTGTGCACTAATCTCATAGAATATGAAATACTGAGTGGAAACAATAGATAACATAGTCCGCATTTTCTCAGTTGTGAAATGTGTAACTGCTGAAAGTACTTACAGCAAAGTTTCAGTTGTGATTTAGTTAAAATCCTCAAACTCGTTAAACTTCAACTGCGACTGTGCGTCGGGAGACGTTCCCATTTATTCAATATCGCGAAATAATACATTTAGTTCTGAGTCTGTATTTGTTAACTGATACATTTATTTTAATTTAAAATATTTGACACTTCGTGCAAAATTAAATCCTATACTTATTACATAGTGATAAAACAAAGTAAGAACCGAATTGTCTCAATATTTGTTCAGACATCAACCTCGGCAAATGTCTTATGTCGGTCAACCATCGGAAGGGTGGATCCGAGCCAAAAAGCCATGTCCATTAATGACAAAAAATCATTAGCTCTACAACTGTATACACAATCGGCTTTTATTTATCAATAACGTTGCAAAGAAAGAAAGGTTTCGGCCTCAGCATTTTGTGGAGAGGAAATGTGTGTTTCCCATGATTTATATCCGGAATAGGGGCGCGAGGTGGCCGCTCATATGAAGCCGGCTGCCCGCTGGCGATAAGCTGAAGCCTTTCTATACACAGAATACACACTGAGAAAGAAAATAAACAAGTTGCCCTCACAACCTTACGCTCCGCCAATAATCTCGGAGGGAACGAATAACATTGGGTCGTTATATAACTCTTATTACAGACGCAACATTCACGAAAGTATCGTTTTAAGTGCCTATAAACTACGAACTCCATAAAAAGAAAAGGGGTTTTCAATTAGACTGTAGCGCTTTTTGATTTTTATATCTACTAGTATATTAACTGACCGACTTCCACGATCCCTTTATTTGTTTACGATTCATCTAAAGGCTCTCGGTTCTTTAAGCTCTTTTCAGTTTGTGTATGAAAACTTCTAGTTCCTTATTTTCAGAAGTCGACGAAAAAAATATTAAGTAATAACGAATAAACTCATTCCCGAAAATATACACGGTAAATTGATCCCCATCATATAAATATTTTGCGTGTTTAACACCCTGAAAATGATATACCTTCGACTACATAAGCACAGGAATTCAGGGCAATAAATCAAAAGTAATAACTATCCGTTTTATCTGATCCCAGTTAGTTTTATTGCTTTATAAAATTTTATAACGAGAAAACTAAGCCAATATTTTCTAGATACGGCGAGGCTAAGAAATACTTCTTACATAGAGAGTTTCATAATAACGTTCGGTTTGACTAGGTACTAATGTTTGATAAAAACTATCTGTAAGTACGCGAAAAGAATACAGTTATTAAGGGCTGGTATCAAAATTGAAGAAAGGGAGTTGGAAACGTGTCAAACCGTACTACATAATGCCAAATTTACCGGTACCGGTATCAAGGTTAGTAATTTACAGGTATCAATATCATGGTTTGTAATTTATATAGCCCCCAAAGACAATCAATCTGCTTAGCCTTTTCCCAACTAAGTTTGGGTCGGCTTCCATTCTAACCAGGTTTAGCTGAACACCAGCATTTTACATGAAGCGACTGCCTATCTGACCTCCACAACCCAGTAACTGGGTAATATTTTACACTATGGCTAGACTGGTGTCAGATATCAGGCTTCTGACAACCCATAACGACTGACAAAGACCTTCAAATGACAGCTGGGACCAATTCCTTAACGTGCTTTCCGAGGCACAGAAGAAACTCGCTATGTAAAGATGGTCACACATCCACGGAGTGACCTCGGCAAGCGTTGCTTAACCTTGAAGATCGACCCGTGCGGCTGTTACTATTTAGCCACGAGCTAAAGCCCTAATTTATTGCACCGAATAAATTAGTCTGTGTTTTCAGACCCTTTTAGACCTCTTGTCAGTAAGGTGCTTTAGGTATCAAAATGCGTACCTACTTTTATTTATTAGGTACTGATGTTAAAATCATCAGTCAATATTAATGATATTACAGATATTAACACCTCCATCTGATATTGCCGGGAGTTTCAAGCAAGCAGTCAAGACCAAACGGTACATGGACCATTCACACTAAAAACACCGGGTTTCTCTGAGAGAGCTGCAATTACTTAGGTACACACTGTTGCTCGAACACGTATTTGGGTAAAACAGAGATTGGATCTAACGTGACAACCTGAGTAGGTGAAGGCTACACTGTTGCACCATTACTTGCATACAGGGTGTAATGGAAAAGTGCGATCAAAGAAAAATGGCGAACACCCAAACAAATTTTTTTTTCTTTTTTTAGCGTCTGTCGATGAAAAATATGTCAAAATATAGAGTTTGAATTTCTGAACAGTTTTGACTTCAGTTATACTTTTATAGGAAGTCAGGTATTAAAGATATTCCAGTTTGAAGTTCTAGAAACCTAGAGGTTATGTTAACAGTTCTGTACTTGTCATGATGCCGGTTGACTGATGAATTATTGTCCATGCCATTACAGCGTAGCCAAAAGCCATGATTTTATTTATTATTGTCAATTATCTAGTCAATTGAGTTTTCAATTATGACGATGTTTTGCCAGACTTTGATATGCCATAACTTTGATTTCATAAAACTTAGTAAATTATTTCATAGGTATCTATCACGGCCACATATATAGACGCTAAATAATTCCATCAACAATTTTCTCACCATTGTTCTTTTAAAAACTGCTTCAACCATGTATATGACCAATTTTTTCAAGGATGTTATAGGCAAAACTCAAAAATATGGATTCTGCACTCTAATTGTGGTCAACTGACCATGGGAGAAACAATTTTTTTTTTGAGAATTGACTATGAATTCCTTGAAAAAAGTTGTTCATTATACATTACATGGGCAGAAGCAGTATTTAAAATATAATCGCATCTTGCCGTTATAATAATAATAATGAGCCATTTATTTCCAAAAACACAAAATATTACAATTATTACAATCGCTAACATCTAATCTATTTCATGCATAAAGAAATCACACAAATTATCTCACTATAATTATAACAAATATTATATAAGCATCTTTCCGTTACATCCTGTATATTCGAAGTGTGAAAAGCCCCATGTTCTGGTAACTGTCGTATTTATCTCATACCTTTTGCATAGGTACCAGATACACCAGATTTTATTTTTTTGTTCTAGCAATTAAAGAAGCCACCCGTCTAGTGAATCTAGTGCTTGATAACTGTAAATTTTTAATTTTAACTGCCAATTACAATAAAGCAAACATTTTCTCTTAATAATAAATTGTAAAGTTCTACGACCCCTCTTAAACGGAAAGCTTTAACTAATTAAGAAGTTAATATAAAATAATGTTTCCGTAAATTATTCATCGCATTATCAGTCTGCTCCTAATAAGCTCGAACGTTGCCAGAATTAAGATGAACGCGGCAAAGTAAGGGTTAAATTGAACAAAAACATTTCTGTGCAGGTGCGTCTGTTATCTGTGAGGAGTGTGAACTTGAGGCATGTACCCCAAGTTGTTATGCTAATCCTGCCAAGATATTGTTTATGTCTCTCTAAATATAATTTCCAAGAGAAATTTTTCCTTCGTCACACAGGGTTACGTAAGTTATTTGAGCGAAGTTTCCGGAAGCGGAACTGCGAACAAAACCAACACACTCCGTATTAATAGAATACGATCAGATAGATGTAAGTACATGCATAACATGTATGTGTAGTTCATCAATTATAAATCAACCCTATTTCATTATGGATTTAATTAATTGGCATTCCAGGCGCAGTGATATTGATTTATAATTAACTATCGAGAAGGCAAGCTATGTTTCGGAAAGTAGGTGACTATGTCGCATAGGCCGGGAGCTGACGCCCGGATATCATTTTTGCGGAGATTGCCTCAAGAAAATGGTGCGGCACTCGTTCGAGGCTAGAACTGGCCAGCCTTTTCGATACTGTGTCTTGGTACCTACAATCGTGTTATAACGGTGGTCATCATGGGTACCTTACCGCTTTTGTTTGCAATGATTGAAGGAAAATGGGTAGCTACTTAAAATTGATCCAATTGCCTATAAAAAGCTGAAAATGCTTATTTATTACGTTTCGAAAATTTCAGTGTAAGTAATTAAATTATTATAGCTCCTTATTAGCGATTGCCATAGGTAGCACTTGCGGCGGTGGTTGTAGTTTGTCCCGGCAAAATTCAAGGATATTGAGGGCAGCGAGCAGCGTTCCGTATGGTGTCGGACGTAAAGAATTACACCATCCTATATTTTCTCGTGGGTATCATAAGAGGCTACTAAGGGACATACCAGAGAATGGGCAGCAGCTTTCCCTGTGCACTTAGTAATAAACTGCGATCGCCAACCCGCTTGCCAAGCGTGGCAATTACGGCAAACCCCCCCAAACCGATGAATAGCGCCACATTAAAATGGCCCCTAGTACCCAGCAGCCTCACTACCCTCGATTATGGTAGCTGTCGAGGTTACGGCGTGGCAAGGGATGCAAAGAATCCCCGGATGGAAAATGGCTATCAGAATACAAACCGACGACTGACCCTGGTAACATTTAAAAAGCGTACACTCCGGACCGACGAGAAGATCATCGAACTCGAGGAAGAATTGAGTGGGTTACGATAGAGTATCATAGGGTTATCTGAAGTCCGAAAAGAGGTGGAGGACTCGATAATCCTTAAATCCGGTAACCTGCTCTACTTCCGAGGGGTTGATCAGCAGTCCCAGGGTGGTGTTGGGTTTATCGTCCACAAGTCCCTTGTGACAAACGTAGTGAAGATCGAGAGTATGTCGACCAGGGTGGCGTATCCTATTATATTCAGAATATTCTCAAGTTATTCGCTGAAAGTCATACAGTTCTCATCCCGACCTCACACCTCGACGACGAAGTAGAGATCATGTATGAGGATATTTCCAGAACCATGCATGGTCATAATACTCACTTCACCCTGGTCATGGGACTTCAGTGGACATCTTTCGGCTGAGATGATGATGCTCATGAAGGCAGCGAAGCAGCGGGAAAGTGTTGGTTTGTAAAAGATATCTATATAAAGGTAACAATTTCATCCAACATGCATAAAAAATAGCCAATATGAATTTCTTATTTTTCAAATGGTTTGGTTAACAAAGAACCCACCGGTTCTTGGAATACACAGCGCAGAATTATTTCTGGCGGTGACATTTCGATCTTTGTTCATTGTGGTAAACACGATTCATAAATATTTTATGTACATCAAAGAAATAATGACCTCTTGGAACAAAAGAATTTGCCTGCCAATATCAAATGAGATTGAAATAAATATTTTTTGTTTTTCGCACAATTTTTACACTACTTACCTGCTAGGCATGGTGACTTTCTATTAGAGCTAGGAAAATTCGTACGTGATATTTCCCTGGTCCGCGGGCGGGGGGCACGTAAGACAGCGGGAGAGGTAAACGTGCGTGTGGGACGGGGTCACTTGACGGGAGCGTCACCGCACCGTCACGTCATTGGGTAGTAACGCCCTCCTGCCAACCGAGCGGACCATGGTAGTGTCACATACGAATTTGCAAAGCTATAACATCAGCCATTGATGTAATTCTAAAATGAATCGGATTGGCCAGTTGACATTTCGGTAGCACATGTTAATCCCTAATCTCTCCTAATGTCTTCATAAAATTTATAACTCACTTACATCGGTGTTCGTATCTTATGCCGATAATCTTCAACTGTATACAGCGGCGCGGATAGAAAATTTATCGGACGCCATAGAGGATGTAAACCGGGACTTGAATGCTATTAAGAACTGATCTGACAGATTTGGGGTGTCCGTAAACCCCTCAAAATGCCAGGCCATTGTAATTGGAAGCTCGCGCATGAAGGGTATAGTGGCTGTAGATTCTCTTCCACCGATCTTATTCAATGGTTCCGTCATTCCCATTAGCCCTAGCGTGTAGATCTCGGTTGGCATCTTGACCGACACTGAGCTGGCAAAGTCAAGTATCTGGTGTCAGTCAGAGAGCCCACGGAACTTTGCGATCCTTGTATCGTTTGAGGCGGTTTTTGCCTGTAAAGACGAAGACAATGCTTCATCATCATTTCAGCCGAAAGACGTCCACTGCTGGACATAGGCCTCCCCCAGGCGACGCCACATTGACCGATCCCGTGCGTCTCGCATCCAGCGCCTTCCCGCAACCTTAACCAGGTCATCGGTCCACCTAGTGCAAATCAATGCTTGTGCACGCTTTAATTTACCCAGTCATCGACTATGGGGACGTGCGAACTACTTTGACTTGAACGCGGTCTTGCTGGATAGGGTCTTGAAAAATTGTATTAGATTTATATTACCCTGTATCGAGCTATAAGGTCCGAGTTAAAATGGTTGCACATTCGCCAGAGAAGAAGCTTACGTGCTTTGACCATGCTATTCTCTCTACTCAATTCACCCACCCTTCCTATCTTATCTCTAGCTTTCAATATCTAAGTTCTTCACACGCTCGCAATCTGCGTTCTTCCAATACCCTCCTCTTACTCTATCCTTCTCATACAACTGATTTCGTTCACTCTTCCTTTCATATCCAGTCTATTCTTTTTTGGAATGAGCTTCCTTCAGAAATCAGGACGGCCACCAGTCGGTACGCATTTAAGCGGCAATTGCGGATTTACTTTCAACACAAATAAGCAGAATCATCTCACATTCTTCCGGTAGAGAATGCCTAAGGCATTAAGTCCGCCTTTTTACCTTTGTGCATGAAGTCTAAATAAATAAATCTCAAACACTTTGTACTTTTTGACAATCGTTATCGTTGATAGAATTTGTTATTTTTTTCAGTGTGTCGAAAATGGCAGATTGTGATTTGAGAGGGTAGTTTCAGATTTCTTGCTTGTACTCTCTGTCGGTCGTACCAACATCGCGGTTCTTTCTAAATCTCAATCGCCGTATTAAATACCGGATACTGTAGAATACGATTATACCACATAATCAATTTTATACAATGAATGTACTCGCAAACAGCAATTAGTTCTAGGTCATAATGTCGAAATAGAGCAAAACATTAGTATAATTAATCGCTGAAATGCAACCTAATCTCTCAGGGGAATGACGGGTTTCCCCCACCCGCACTTGACGGAATAACCCCCTAATGCATGGTTAAACCGTTAGGCAATAGATTAGCTTAATACAAGTGTACTTAAATATTAAAGAGCCGAGATAATTTGAGTGTAGAGCCGTCTAGTATTCTTCGAAAAATACTCGGGCGAAATGCCTGTGTGTTTGAATTATTTTGTGAGATGTATGAAAGCGATTTTGTTTATATGACCGAGTTATTTCGAGATTGAAATGTGTTATTGAATTGAGTAAAGGGTTTTTAATGTTGCAAAATTAATTTAGATCTTCTTGAATGATGTTTAACAGTAAAATAATGTCATAATAATTTTTACGATGCAATGAGTTTTGAGAAGAAAATCCGTCATCATCATTATCAGCCTGTTAATATTCCCACTGCTGGGACACAGGCCTCTTCTCTGTAAGAGGGAAAGGGCTCCACGCGGGCCCAGTGCGGGTTGGTGCATGTCACATGTCTTCGAATTTATGGTTCCAGGATATGCCGCTTTCCTCACGATGTTTTCCTTCACCGTTTTTGAGAACAGTGGTGATAAATTAATTTAAGCGCCTGCCTGGGTTTGAAAACACGACCTACAACTTGTAAGTCGCGGCCAATACCACTGGGCCACCACTGCTCTCTGAAGATAATCCATCATTATAAGGTTTTTTTGTGTATGACGTTGCAACTATTCACGCAGGTAGTATTAACTGCCTTCTAGTTGGTAAAACAGTAAAGAATTTTCTTAGAGATAGCGGTGCCACATCAAATTCAAATAAGCTGTCAAAACTTAAACTTTGACCCGACTCTCAATTAAAATTGTTGCCGCATTATTTACTTCCAAGGAAGTCAAAATTGCAATGTGAAATACCGCAGATACTTCAAAAAAAAATCAAGGTAAAAATGTCTTAAAAAATAACAAGATACCGTCAATAAAATGCCGGTGGAGTTTCATTACGTCCGAGAAAATTATTAGGTGCTGAAATGACTTTGTTCGCACTTCTGTAGTTCACTGTACCTGCGGTGTTCTTTTACTTTAGAATAAAAACTCAAATATTCAAATGTTCTGAGGTTTTATTTGCTGTATTTCCTTATTTGATTGAAGTTTTCAAGATTTTTCTTTTCTTATAACCTTACAAATACATAACATAATAAAACGCCACTTTCCCGAAGGGTTAGGTTAATAAAAAAACATTTTACCAAAAAATCAAACCGACTTCCAAAACAAAACACTACAAAGCGAAAAATTACTTTCTTTTCCGAAGTCGGTGTCTTTTGTACCCATTGTTTTCCGTTATTCGATACCGACTTTGGAAAAGAAAGTTATTTTTCGCTTTGTAGAGTTTTGTTTTGGAAGTCGGTTTGATTTTTTGTTAAATGGTTATTTGTTATATAAGAGTAGGAAGTGGCTTTTTAACCTCAATTCAAGCGAAAGATTCAAAAATTAGAACCCTTAGCGTTATCGAGGTGAAAAATATTTGCACTCGAATGCTACACGTAACTTTTCATCCCACCTCAGCGAGGAAATTATTACATGCAAAAAAAAACATTTACAATCACAAGATACTTTTATTTCAGTATAGGTATTAACTACTACATTATGATAGGTAAGTATTACAGAATAATCTCTAAATGATAACAAATAATACTTAGGTATAATTAAGAAAAATTTAAAGTAACGTTGCTACAGTTACTTAAGTTGAGTGTAATATTTTTGTTATGTACTGTAATGTTGGTGTTAGTGACTTGTGTACTGTTTTTCGGTAAACTATCTGTCATACTTAATAGTTGTATTTTTGTTTGTGTTGTAGTGTATTCATTGGATTCCCTTGACGTAAACGTTGGCGAGAGTTGGCGTAATGTGTTTCGTAACGGCTCATTTTTGATGTAAAAGGGCCAGTCCAAGGATCTGACTGATGCTCTTTCAGTGTAATGGCTCCTACGATGCCTTTACATGTTTAAGACTTATTTTGCATGGAATCCTCTATGTATCCCTCTACAACCGCATTGGATTTCCAGCCTCCATGGCGCTTAAGGGACAGGATCAGCTCCTGAATCGGCCAAAAGTGTGGCTGAAGTTCGTCGGAAACAATGACCCGTGTACAACATGGGTTCTGGAAGTTCAAGAAATGTTGCTATTTCTCGTGGGATACTGCCAATTTTATGAGCACCCATAGGTTGTCTACACACTTTCAGTTGCGATTTCGTAGAAAAAATCGATTGATTGGAGTGTAAGGCTTGATATTTCTTAACAATTTACGTAATCCTTGCGAATGACGAAGTTGCGGTCTCTTTTTGTCTTTGTATTAGATAAATTAATTAATAGTAAGCCATTTGAATGTTTCTCAATGTTTTTGACATTAATTTGTGTTAGTTCATTAGTTCGACATGCTCCGTTTATGCCAATAATAAGAACAACCTGTAACGTAAAGAGTTGATAAATTAATAAAATTGATATGCATGTATAATTATCCCTATCAACATCTACTAAGTACGTATTAGATTATGTTAAGTAGTTGATTAATCAAATATACTTAAGTAGATACTGAATGTGCAACTGACTTACTTTTGCCGCCAAATATACGGAATCAGGTGCTGAAACTTTTCAATTTCAGATGCTGTGAAAACCTTCGATTTTTTTGTTTGATGACCAGATGAGGCTCTTTTTAAAAATGCGACTAATTTAGGATAGGTGTCGATATGTATGTCTTTTTCCATCTTTATTGTTGCTTTTAGCATTGAATACGTACTCCATAGAGTGCTTGATTTCTTGGTTTCGGATAATTCAATATTTTTTTTTTTTTTTTTTTTACTTTTGATGGGTTTGCTCTTGACTCTAGTCTAGGTCAATGACAGAGACAGAGTCGACGATGGAGTGAGCTTACCCAGAAGAAGCCTGTTCACTCTAACTTTGAAGAGATTCGGGTTAAATGCGTTCGGAAACACAGACGCAGGTAGTGTGTTCCATTCCTTCGCTGTGTGCATTATAAAGGATGTTTGGAAGCGCTTGGTGCGAATTGGTGGAATGGCAACAAGGTAAGGATGGTAACTTGCAGTGCGTCTAGATGTCCGATGGTAGAAGGGGGCTGGTGGGATAAGATCGTGGAGTTCTTGAGCACACTCACCGAAGTACAGTCTGTAGAAGACCGACAAGCAGGCAACCTTGCGGCGATGAGCCAAGCTGTGAAGCTTGGCATTTACCAGTTTAACGTCGCCGATGAGCCTCTTGGCTCTGCGTTCCACCGAGTCAAGCGCGGCAAGCTGA
Source organism: Orthosia gracilis (assembly GCA_947562075.1). Taxonomy (NCBI): domain Eukaryota; kingdom Metazoa; phylum Arthropoda; class Insecta; order Lepidoptera; family Noctuidae; genus Orthosia; species Orthosia gracilis. Next base: position 37,488,674 of record OX387266.1, read on the forward strand.
TACTTAGCTGAGCCATCCCAAAGGTGGCTGCAATACTCCATGCAGGATCGGACTTGCGCTTTGTATAGGGTAAAAAGCTGTCCAGGCGTAAAGTATCGCTTCACTCTATTAAGGATGCCCAGTTTTTTGGCCGCGATTTGGGCTTTGTACTCAATGGAGGTGCCGAAGTTGAGACTGGATGTCAACTCCATGCCTAGGAGCTCGAGCCGATCAGTCACAGGAACAGACACACCCCGAAAAGTAGGCGATTGTTCGAAAATACTCCTTTTAGCGGTAAAAAGACACGCCTGTGTTTTGGTGGCGTTAAAGGAGACCAGATTGTCATCACCCCACTGGGAGACAAGGCTTAAGGTCAAATCTGTCCGCTCCACCATAGCCTCTCTCAAGGAACGAACTTCTTCCACGCTGGTTTTTGCGCTGGACAAGTATCTCTCTGACACAGTACTGTCATCTGCGTACCCAACAATACCGGGCTGAAGTAGGTCATTGATGTGCAGCAGGAAAAGAGTTGCAGAGAGAACAGACCCCTGAGGAACTCCGGCATCAATAGCCATAAGGTCAAAGGAGCAGCCATCAATGACTACTCGGATCGACTGCTCGCTAAGGAAGTCCGATATCCAGCTACAAAAACCAGCGGGGATGCCATAAGCAGGAAGCTTACTGAGTAGACTTGCGTGTCAAAAGCCTTCGAGATATTAAGAGATACAGCAAGTGCTTCGCCGTGTCTCTCGATGGCCTCGCCCCAGCAGTGCGTGACATACACAAGAAGATCGCCAGTTGACCGTCCGCGGCGAAAGCCATATTGACGGTCACTGAGGAGATTATTGTCTTCAAGGTAGGTCAGCAGCTTACTGTTCAGTACCCTTTCCATAACTTTGCACAGAATGGAGGTAATGGCGATCGGACGGTAATTGGCAGGGTCTGCACGGTTGCCTTTTTTTGGCACTGGTTGCACATTTGCATGCTTCCAGGACTTCGGCACCGTTCTTTTTAATAGAGAGAGGCGGAACAAGCGTGTCAACACAGGAGACAGTTCAGGCGCACACAGCCTCAGCACTCTCGCTGGAATGTCGTCAGGCCCGCTGGCCTTGTTCACGTCTAGACTGCACAATACTCTCCGGACCTCTTTAGTGTGCACAGCGACCTTCGGCATTGAAGAGTCACAATGAGGTACAGTAGGTGGTTGCTTGGAGCCAGCGTCCAGACGTGAATTGCTAGAGATGCAAATAAATTTGCTTTCTCACTCGCAGAGTGAGCCAGCCTGCCAACCCGTCAGGTTTCAGCATTGGAGGTAAAGTCGGACGACAGAAATTCAATTCAACCGCTTTAGACAGGGACCAAAACTGTTTACTACCCGGAGGGTGCGATGCCAGCTTGGCCCCAATACGTCCAATATGGTCAAAACGTGCCCGACGCAAAACCCGCTTGCAGAACTTGGCGGCAGAATTAAAGGCTCTTTTCCTCGCGCGAACCCTACGCGCGCTAACTTTGCGGTCGCGGGCTCTGACCCAAGCTTGGTAGGCAGACTCTTTACGGGCCTCAGCGTGGGCGCATTCTGCATTATACCAAGATCGGGCTTTGTGACCAAGCGGAATGTCGGAGAATGGGATGAAATACTCCATTCCCTGCCGAATCACATCCGCAACCGCGTCCGCACAGCTCGAGGGGTCACCCGAGGAGAAGCACACATGCCGCTAAGGATAAGACGCAAAAAAGTGCCGCATCTCGTCCCAGTCTGCTGACTCGTATCGCCATACTCGCCTCGTGCCTCTAGGACTCTCATCTGGAGGAGTGCAAGTCGACACGGATTTCACCAGACAGTGGTCAGAGGTTCCCAGCGGGGCTAAGACCGATACCGAATGAAAAACGTTTTCTGAGAAAGTATTGGCTCCTTTAGCTAGTCGCCACGTGTGAAACATATCGTACTATTTCAAATACTTCTCGCGTGGTTGTTGAGGGAGAAAGCTCATTTGCGCATTATTAACAGTTTCAGTCAACTCTGTCGGCGTCAAATAAACTTCCTCGTCGCTAGAATCACTCATTGTAGGTTTTCACTTGTTTTCAAGTTTCTTGTTTTTAACCTAAGGTTTTAACAATATGACGTGAAAAGAAAATGGCGCGCGCAAAGCAAATTAAAAAAAAGTACACCAAGAAGGTTCCGAGTCTGAGTTTTTAACAAATTAAAAAAGGTTGTATGATAAATTCGGCACCATGGAGGTAGAAGTAAATAGGTTTAATGATGTTTTGAATTCACAAACTTAGTGCACACGATGTTCTAAATTCAATTAACTTTATCCTCTAGTGGATAAAAACGGCTTTTGAAGTCAGATATCGAGGAGCAGAAATAATCTTTCCGAGATGTGGGCATGGTCTTTCACAATGATGGCCTTGTGCGAAGGCGCATTATCGTGGTACAAAATCTTAGAATAATCTATCCACAAAGCAGGCGTTTTTCGTCTAATTTGCTCTTTTATACGCCGCATAACGCTCAAATAATATTCTTTAACTACCGTTTGACCTGCCGGAAAGAATTCCGAGTGCACCGCAATAGTCAAAGAAAACAGTAAACATGGCTGTTTTCTTTGAATATCGCGGACTGGTTTTTCGATTTCGGTTCAGTTGAGAGGCGCCGCACCGAAGCTTGTTGACTAGTTTGCATGTCGAACTCGTAAACCTACGTCTCATCACCAGTAACAATGCGTTTCATGAATGTTGGGTCGGAATTGACTCGTTCTAGCATGTTCTCAGCGACTTGTATGCGATTGAGTTTTTGGAGAAAATTCAGGTCTTCTGGGACTAGCCGAGTGGCAACATGTTTCATACCCAAGTGATTATTTAAAATGTTACGGACCGACTCGTGAGACACAGAAAGTGCGGCGGCTATTTCTCTGAAACTTTAATGAGGATTTTCAGTTACTATTGCCTTCACTTTTGCGAAGTTAACATCAGTTGCAAACGTTGATGGCCTACTAGAGCAAGGCAAATCTTCCATCACATCTCGACTGCTTTTGAATGCTTTGTACCACTCATAAGAACCTGTTTTTGATAAAGTCGATTCACCGTCAGCCTTCTGTCACATTTTCAGTGACTCCGAACATGAAATTTCTTTGGCGATGCAAAATTTAAGACAAACTCTTTGTTCGATGTTTTTGTCCATAATGAAATTCGCAATACGCACTTGATATGATATAACTAAAAACAGCTCTGCATTTAATCTAAATAACAGATGTCCCTCAAACTCCGCTCCGACATGGAAAACAGTTGTGGCAACCTAACATAAACAAAAAAAACAAAAAAAGAATTGGAGCCATAAACAAATCATCCATTCCCGAAACTTTTTTGACTGAATGTATATGAATGTTTGTTAAGAAGTTGAAGTCTGATTATATATTTTTTTTTATAAAGATATACATAGTTAAAACTTCTTTCTAAATATTCCATATAATATCAATCTAGTTTGTTCAATAACAAACCTAATGCCTGGTAGAGGTTGTATCTGTTTGATATTTTTGCTTTGCTCGTTTCTATGGCTCAAAGGTCAGACGTCTACCTATTTCCATTGAAATGACATGATTAAGCTTCTAGACTCGTAAAAAGCGCCAATAATGTTTATATGTAATTTCTAAAAAAAAGAAATTGGTAATACCTGTTATATTATAGGCATTCAATAGAATAAATACGACAAAAAATTAAAATTTTTGGGCAAAGTGTGTCATTTTTATGATAAAGTACCTAAAAACAGATGAATAAGGCTATTACTTACAATATGATGAACAAAGGTAAACAAACTGAAAACCAGCGCTAGCTATCTGACTCCTGGCAAATTCTGAGTTGCTAACCCTTTCGGTATGGGCACGCTCATCGATGAGGAGAAAGTTCCCCTGTTATTTATACCTTTAAATTCGCTTCGAATGTATCCGGAAATATTTAATTTGAATATTATAATCTGAATATTGGATATAGGAACTTGTGCAATTCTGTGACATTTAGCATTTTTCAGTGGCACAATAGTAGCGAACACTTACACCGAGTACTAACAATTTCACGGACTAAGCTTCACAAATGTAGCTCACTTTTCTTTAGTAAGTATACAGTACAAACGACCAAATTGTTTTAACCCCGCTTTAAAGCAACTTTGAGTAAGAAAATTGCATCGTCTAACTGTAAAGGTTCAGGAGTGTAAGCTTGAGAATAACGAAAGGCAGAAATGGGTCGCAAAGCGTTGATTTTGAAAACGCGGCGGGCACCGCGGGATTATTGTGAGCAATTTTGATGGTGACGCTCTAATTACTTACGCACTGGTGGGATTGCGCGCGCACTTTTTACCATCTCCTTTCGTGTCGATCAACTCAAATATAATCATAACTATGCAGATTTTGTCCAACAGTATGTAGCTACTTGGATGGCTCTGTCATGCGTCTGAAAGATGCAGGAGGTAGGGCATGAAGGGCAGACCCTGCGAAGGGGCTCCACACTGCTTCTGTGTTTTGGATGCGTCTTTGATAATATTGTTGTTATAGCGGCCAACCGGGGCTCGCAATCGGTTTAGGGATTTCTACATTGGCCTATTTAGTTCGTGCTTGGGGTTCAGCCGCAGTGATGAAGTGTGGAGGACTTTTATCATAAAATCTGGACTATAGTTTTTCGCCCCCGAAAACCCCTATATTGTAAATTTTATCGAAATCGTTAGAGCCGGTTTCGAGAACGTGATTACAAATTGCTCGTTTGATAGTAACTTATACGACTAAGATCATCTTTTGTTCCGACGCAGTATGGATCAGCAGTAAGGAGGCATCGTTGTGCGTTCCGATCAAGAGACCAAAGCTTCACAGGCCACTTTCACAGTAATATATTAAACATCTACTGCTCCGTAAATTAACTTGCTCGATATTATGCTCTCGGCAATATTTATGTCACGCGGGACAATGATATGTCAGCCGAATATAATGGTTGGCGGCGGCTTTTTTGTTTGAAGTGTCGTTTTCATATTTCTTTGTAAAAAAATTGACTTGATTCCTATTTTTTCGATTTCATTTGGGAGATTGAAAAAATCAGAACGTAATAAACGAAATAACAGAATATCTGGCAATGGCTTTGAAGCTATTATCGCAGGGTATTAAGATGGGTGGTACTTAAGAATTATGCGGGTAGATATGGGTCTCTTCAAGCTTGAAAGCAGATACTATTGTATGTAGTGCCTAATTAACTGGAAATCGTGTACTAAATTTGATAACTGATTCAGCTTAGACGTTTTGTTAATGTGTGAGTGTGTAATACGTAAGGATTGGGTAAGTAGATACAGTGGCAGAACAATGCTAATTAGAGGAGGATAGTATCGGTTAACAATTAATACAGACAATAGCAGTATCTTCAGAACATCTCTAACTGCAGCTTTACTTATCGACATTAAACAGCTTTGCGTAACCTCTATTTCTATGTGATTATGATCTACTAGTATTTGTCCACGACTTTACTCGCATGGCTGGTTATTTACAGGAACCTCGCATTTTTCGGGATAATATGAGTGGCATAATATGCTAGTGTAATTGTATATCAGTGAAAGCATTTTTGTAATTACTTCAAGAGATTATTATCAAGTAATCTGCCTAGCCTTTTTCCCAACTATATTGTGGTCGGCTTCCAGCCTTACCGGATTCAGCTGAGCACTAGTGGTTTACGTGGAGCGACTGCCTATCTGACCTCCACAACCCAGTTACTGTGTAACACGGTACCCCTTGGTAAGACTGGTGTCAGATCTCAAGCTTCTGACTACCCGTAATGACTGTCAAAGATCTTCAAATGACAGCCGGGACCAACGGCTTAGCGTGCTTCGGGAAGCACGGAGGAAACTCGGTATGTTGAAAATGGTCACCCATCCACGGACCGACCTCGTCAAGCGTTGCTTAAACTTTAAGATCGACCTGTGCGGCTGTTTTTATTTAGCCACGAGCTCCTCACTTCAAGAGATTATTTTTTATAATATCTAATTAATTTCAAGAGATTATTACATCCTACAAATAAAACTCCTAGATGACTTTAGGTTGGAAGTGATGGCATATATCCCCATTTACTGCTTTAATTATTTTAGTAGAGAAATCATCGTATCCTACCTTTTTGGTATTTTCAAGGTTGTTTATAATTTTATGAACCTGATAGGGTGAACTTGGAGCGAGAAACACTGAATTTAATTGGTGATTAATTAAAGACGTTACATTTTTCCCGGCACTCAGAAGGGGTTTCACTTTTTCAATAAAATAATTATTAAATGTGTTTGCTAGTTCGGTTGGATTATTAGGGACGTTGTTTTCATCATTTTTTATCTTGTCAATGGATTCTTTTGGGATGTTGAGTCTCGTTGCGCGGTCTGGTAATACCAAATAGACATGGTAAAAGATAGTTTCTGTTCTGATACAGGTAAAAAATAAAGGATTTTAACATTATTTTGTATAACCTCGATGCTATAAAATTACATAACGATATGTGCCAACAATACGTACTCAGCTACGACCTCTCATCTATCTAGCAAAAACGCACCGTAGTCTATTCAAATACGGCAGAACAATACCAGTTCAATACCAACGGTTGTATTATGAGCACTTTTTGCAATCTGCTAAGAGGTCGGTCAAATGCCAGACAATATTGTGTGTTTTTTTTGTTTGTTGAGACTCGTAAAGGCTTCGTTGAATAATCTGAATAGGTAAATAATAAAATGGCGTATGGAAAAATTATTTGTGGTAGAATTGTACATATGGTAGACTCAATAGGTATTTAATTATTTAAAGGCGAAAACAGTTAAATTGTAAAGAGAGACGCTAAAGCCGGTTAATCAACCAACGACAGATGCAAATAAGATTTTGGTCTCTTAATCAGAACGCATAAAGCCGCGGACAGAAATGCTGAACATATAAACCTCCTTACCGCTGATGCATACTGCAACGAAACAAAAGACCATTCAAGACCTTTTTACCCTACAGCCGAAGGAGGGTAATGTCTTTATTAGACTATGTATGTATGTAAGTGTGTTCCTATGTGGCGTTCTAGAGACCAAACGCGTTGGCCGATTTTGATGATTCGTACGTCGTCGTCAATTAACCCTGCGAGTATCATTGGCTGCATTAAAATTGGATAATAGAAAAATGGTAGATTTTGGGCGCCATATTGTGGGGGACCAATTTTGTTTTTTCTGCCAAACCTATCGTTTGAGGTATTAGAATAAATGGTTTTAAGAGGTGAAACACTTATATGTTTAAATGTACCTATTTCTAAAAAAAATGATTAAAAAGTTGTAAATAAAAAAAAAAAATCAAGGAATTTATAAACCCGACTGCTTAAAAAGCGAACTAAAAAGACGTAAACAAGAAGAAAATCATGCTGTGCACTCGGAGGATACATCTGGTTTGGTTAGCCATCTCGCGAATATGTATCCTCCGATTTATGTATTCGCATTCGGATGACAATCTTATCTTAAATGTTTGTGGGAAACATGAGTATGGCCGTGATTTAAATTCTATACTTTACTATTGTTTTCAGCATGTGAATGGAAATTCTGGAAATTTAAAGTAGTCAATAAAATCAGCTGGAGTTAACTGTAGTCCGAAAAAAAGAATGACGCAAAGTATGTACGTTGGCGTAAGTAAAAATTCGATTTACACGGACGCGTCTGCCCTCAGCATTCGAGTGCACAAACTAAGCACGATCGAGCACTGCGATCCACGCCGTCTAATTCCCCACGAGATCCCTGCCGTTCCTCTACGCAAGTACATTCGTTTCCCAACTGTATGATTGTTAAACTGTGGTAGCGTTGTGCGTTTTGATAAAGAGACAAAAGCCAGTCTTTGTTTCTCAGGCCAAAGACCCAAACTATGTGCAGTATAACTTGAGATCATACTCAAGGAGCACTTAAAACGATACGAGTAAATGTAACTTCTGCTTCTCTTGTTGTGTGACGTCAGATCTTCGCACTTCATCGTAATTAGCAAGCGATTGCACGGACAATGCGGTATCGTGTCTAATGTTTCTGTGGAACCGATCAATATCGAGGTATTGTGAATGGTGGGATTTTATCAATATCAGATGTGATTAATCAAAATTCATGTACAATGAGTATTTGATCGCGAATTCTGACGCTATCACGTATTAAATTGAGTGCACGATCACTATCGCTTTATTAGTCAAACAATCACTAAAAACAACTTTTTTTAATAAACATATTTTAATTCATTGCTGGGTGTAGTATAGGGATGTTACGGAAGTAATGATATCGGAACCGAAGTCAGAATCAGAGGTTTTAAATTTGGTTTATCGGAATCGGAACCGAAATCGGCACCGGAGGCGAAGGCTGAAAAAAGACTTGTTATGAGAAAGCATTTCTTCATCATTGTTAATCAGCCTTTTTAATTTCAGCTCAAAAACAATACCTACTCCTAACTAGGCGTAGAAAAAACCAAACAAGTTTTCTAAAATAGTGTAGAAGTTAATTAAATCTAATCAGTGACTCTAAAAGAAGCAAGTTATACTGAATAAAAGCTTCGCAGCTTTAGCTCCTTCCAGTATATTTCTCAACGGGTCGTAGATTAGGCCAGCACCAGTAAAAGTTGTTCGATTTCTACTGAGCTTGGTGGACATGACAAATATTGACGGGCAATCGAATTAAGTGGTTTGAATTTATTATTATCTTTGCACTATAATAAGTGATTCCAGGCCGCGTGCCGCCGCTGCCGCTGCCTATCTACCTCATATAACCTCCGATTTAAAAGTTTCTGAATCGAAATCGGAGGTTTAAAAACAATCGGAAGTTCCGACTTTTCTGAATCGGAATCGAACATCCGTAACATCCCTAATGTAGTATAAGTCTCTCCTATACTTTGGCGAAGGCCTATGAAACGATGGCGATTTGGATTCGTTCCTGAGGGATAGGAAGGCAAAACAAAAATAACATTTTATACATATTTCCAATGTTCTTCAAGTGATTAAGTACCTAAATGGACTATAGTCCATTTATTTATTGTAAGTAGTTAGTCTAGGTACTTATTATTTTTGAGTATCTTAAGACATTTGAAAATAATAAAAAATTCTATTCTTCCCATTTCACTTTTCCAAGAGCCGTTGGTGTCACAGCAATTATTTAAATTGAGCGCGCCATTTCATTCCAAGTGACAGTTCTAAAGTACTTTACTTGCTCCATCCTTCTAGATTACCATCAAGTTGGTACTACTTGAGTACAAGAACAGTAACGTAACATTAACAAAAGAGATAACATGTGCATTGCAACAACGTGTGAGTTTTAGGCTGCCTACATACTGCATATACACCAGAGATGAGCCAAGCGATAGATGTGTTTAATATCAGACTTTTCTAGGCTTTCTTGAAGAACTGGGCGATTCCAATAGAAGCAATCCTACCCGTATGCAAGATACGCGCTTGGACGTGGAGTTCTCTGATATACAATAGGGATGTTTCCAGGATAGAAAAACGATATTTCTATTTAGTCCGTCAGTGAGATTATTAAATAATATTGGTCACGCGTTGGTTGATTGATTTATCAAATAAAAAAAATTACAAAGATAAAGCGCATCAAAGTTCAGGGGTGGGCTTATGAAGTCTCTTTGTCAGTAAAAGTGTACGGCGTGACGTCACATGACGTGAAAGACTGTATCGTCGTCATTTTTAGGGTTCCGTAGCCAAATGGGAAAAATCGGAACCCTTATGGATTCGTCATGTCTGTCTGTCTGTCTGTCTGTCCGTCCGAATGTCACAGCCACTTTTTTCCAAAAACTATAAGAACTATGCTGTTGAAACTTGGTAAGTAGATGTATTCTGTGAGCCGCATTAAGATTTTCACACAAAAATAGAAAAAAAAACAATAAATTTTGAGGGTTCCCCATACTTAGAACTGAAACTCAATTTTTTTTTCTATCTGTGGATAGGTCTTTAAAAATGATATTGAGGTTTCTAATATCATTTTTTTCTAAACTGAATAGTTTGCGCGAGAGACACTTCCAAAGTGGTAAAATGTATCCCTCGCCCTGTAACTTCTAAAATAAGTGAATGATAAAACTAAAAAAATATATGATGTTCATTACCATGTAAACTGCCACCGAAAATTGGTTTGAACGAGATCTAGTAAGTAGTTTTTTTAATACGTCATAAATCGTAAACCGCAATTTACTTAGTAAGGAACCCTTAGTGCGCGAGGCCGACTTGCACTTGGCCGGTTTTTTGTTTACGTGACAAAAGAAAAAATACGTGTCCAAAATTTAGGTAATCTACTGTCGTTCGTTTTTTTGCCATCATCCCTATTACAATACATCATGTCGAACTAATAGGGCCGCTTAATTTTCATAGCGTAGCTTGGTTCGGCTCTGGTGAGATAGGTGAAAACGGGCATTAGCTTTGCCGAAGGTACTACAACAGAATGCATAAATAAGAAAAAAGCAAAAAAAAAATACCATACGACATATACCACAAGAAATTCTCCGCCCAAGCTGTTACACCATTAAGTTCTAGTGGAAATAGATGCCTGGTTTGGTAGCTAAGTTTCCTCACATTCTAGTGGAGTCGCAGCCTTACCGACAGCTTGGTTCCATAGCCATAGCTCGCGTCAAGTCACGCGACTTCAGGTGGCTGCCGAAGTTTTAGATGAATGCCCACCAAAGTTAAGTCGTGAAGAGTTTACCGAGTTACGCCCGTCGTACGTGCTACGGAACGGCCAACAACTGCACTTAAACAATTAATTACCTAAAAATTTTAGACGTGCCACGGGTAAATTATATTTAGATAGAGGCGAACAGCTCTTAAAAGTTCTTTATAGGTAACAAAACTGTTTAGTTAAACCAATTTTAGAAAGGTTCCAAGGTTCAAATAAATTGCACTAGATGTCGTGAAAAGCTTCGACTAGTTATTGAGTTTTGTGAAATATAAGCATATTTTAGAGACGATCATAAAAAATGTATGTTCTTGTTTGATTAACTCTCCTAAGCACAAAAATAAGCAATATTGGGCTCTTAATTCACATTTTAAATATTATTTGAATGGATCATTTAAAATGTATTCCAATAGATGGCTTTAAATTTCTGAAGCATCCACTCGATTTTTAGGGTTCCGTACCCAAAGGGTAAAACTGGGACCCTATTACTAAGACTCTGCGGTCCGTATGTCTGTCTGTCCGTCTGTCACCAGGCTGTATCTCATACAACAATCGTGATACTTTTGCCGTTTTTTTACGATAATGGTACGGAACCCTTCATGCGCGATTCCGACTCGCACTTGGCCGGTTTTTTTAATTTGTTTTGTAACACATTTTGGTACAGTGAAACTGTAAAAACGTGCAAAAAATACTATAAAACAAATCGTCGCTGTATTAAAAAAAAAAAACACGAACCGAATAAACTGTTTTAATTGCAAGTCGCTGCTAACACCATCTATATTCGTGGAACGGAACCGAAGGCGATCGATGTTCTTAGAAAAATAATCAATTTAATCAGACGAAAAATGCTAGTTACGACACCGACGGCATGGTTACTTTGTATGGGATGAGGCATCTGTATGCTAATATTACATTATCTGTGCCTATGATGTAGATTTCAGATGATTGACGGTCAGATGTGTCACTGCAACAACAATGCGAGGACAGTTTCTCAATAAAAGTATCTACGGGTAGGTATCTTTTGAACAAAATCTATGAAAAATGTTTGTCCCGTCGCGGCTGTCTGTGTGTGCCTTGAATCGGGGCTATCCAATCCAACATGTCTGCCATAGTTGTGGAAATTGAGTAATCTGCAAATTTTAATTGCTTTTCCCTGAAAACGTAAAACGAGAAATATAAACAAAATACTTGGAGAGTTCAGAGTAAAATGCAAGCTGCGTACGAGTTTGTTTTCCGTATATAGCGAATAACTTTGTTTGTACAATGTATTTTACGAGAAATGTGGCGAAACCGTTCCAGTATTTTTTTTCTATACGTACATAGGTAGGTACGGCTTACTACTCAGCCGTTGAGGCGTGATTGATAGACTTACCACCAAATATCGAAACTTTCATATTTACAATAACATTTATATATATGAGTAGAAATAGAAGGAAACACAATAGTAAATCTGTCTGCGCCATATTAAAAATATAAATTAAATATTATAAATATTTACTCACGCACTCAAATTATTAAAATAGCAACACTTACATTCATTTCACATCATTCAAATACACGAGGACCAATCCTTAACACCCGCGCACACCCATTCCTACTTCCATCATCCGCTGTTCATCTCATTCCGCTGTTCAGTTGTCAAAAAAGCGCAACTCCGGTAACGCGTGTGCGCTCCCGTTCCTCTCGCTCTCAAAAGAAAACTCAAATATAAGTGTTGTGTGTGACAAACAGACTCTGTGGGTGGCTTACCAGCATTCAACTATAGTGAAAACTCCACTGCTAAAACTATCGAAGGACATTATTATTCAAAGCTCCAATCCTGCACCCGTAAGTACCTACCTACTGCCTTTTTTCCGCTGCGCCCACAAGTTCTGGTCCTTCGAGCCGGATAAAAAACATAATATACTCTCTCAATCACTCATCTAACCACACAATACGCAAACGCTTTCCTCACACAATTATTATTTCGAAATTACGGCAGCCATTGTCGCATTTCGCACCGCATCAGCAACCTCGCTAAATCACATCCAACGCACATTCTTTTAGATATTTAATTATTTGTTTATTCATATTTTGATATCCGCATATATATTTAACGCTTATTTCACGCATTTAAAAACATTTAACGCATCCACGCACGTTATGTTATTACTAGATACCTATTCTCAAAATGGCGTCAACAAGACAACCAAAAAAGAAGAGAGCCAGTGATGATGAACACGAGGTTTACTCAAAACTATCTCTTCTCGAAGCTAAGATGGAGAATCTTTACCAGATTATGCAGAATATATACGATCTTAGCCTAAAGGTTTCCGATCCAACATTTCAATCGCAATTTTTAGCACGCATTCAATCGGTAGATATTATACGATCAAATTTCATGGATACTCTGGACTCGTGTGTTATGGCTCGATTAGAAAATGATCCATCTGCAAAACCGAACTACGCCGCCTTACAATCCTTTGACGAACTGTATTGTTACGTAAAACATACAGCATCCACACTCACATAAAATAATTCTATTAAAAACACTCAAGATAATTCTCATAAATATGATTTGTTGAACCGTAAGTTACCGCCCCTTAAGTTAGTGTTTGATGGATCGCCATATAATTGGTCGCCATTTTACGAGAATTTTAAAAGTCTTATCCACGATAATCTGCATCTCTCAGACGCCGAAAAAGTTCAATATTTAATAGGTTCTATGTCCGGCAAAGCATTAACCGTTTGTTCAGGTATTACACCTACCGCCAATAATTATCTTATAATTTGGAATTCTCTATTAGAAAAATACCAAGATACTCGAGTACAAGCTTCCATTTACGTACAACAAATAATTAACTATAAACCAAATCAATCTATCGATACATTCCTCGAACAATTTTACTCTGCAGAAGCCGCTTTATGCCGTTTAAATATTGACGATCTCTCAGACTTTATTATTACTCACGTCGCACTTACTAAACTCGATAAGGAGGTAGTGAACTTGTTCGAGCAATCGCATAGACATATTCAAATACCTACATTCGATCATCTTTCTAAATTTCTTAAAGAACAAAGTAAAATACAAACGCTCCGTAATCCTAGCTCAAATACAAAACCTTTCTGGACTCAACGCTCCTCAAATAATTATAATAATAATACATCAAATTCTAAAACTACTCGAGCATTCTTCGCAAATACTCATTCACCCGCAATACAAAAACGCTCATGTAAAATATGTAATGATCCTAACTCGCATCCTCTATATAAATGTTCATTTTTTGTTAATCAAGACCCGCGTACTAGATTTGAACTAGTAAATAAACATCATTTCTGTCGTAATTGCCTAGGATTTCATGATACTAAATTCTGTAAATCAATAAATACTTGTTCCACATGTCAACGCAAACATCATACGCTCTCACATGTAGAAAACTTTCATAATATTTTCAAAACCAAACCGATGTCCCCGCGATCAGAAGTCGAACCTAACGCACCGCCGCTGAGCCATCAGTGTGTCAACACGCAGCCCGCACCCCGCGCCGCTCCCCTCACTACCGCTCTGCCTGCCGCGATCGTGTCGAATGTTTCTTCGGTCGCCGCCGCCGCTGATAAGTTTGCGCGCCAAAATTTAAATGATCTTGCATTATCAATGACCGCTTCTACTTGTAATATCGATAGTAATAGTACTACAGTTTTATTACCTACTGCTTCTGTATACGTTTATAAAAATAAGAATCCAAATAAGGTTCGCGTGTTTCTAGATACAGGTTCAATGAGTAATTTTATTACAAAGTCGTGTTGTGAACGCCTTAATTTAGTCATTACTCCTGATAACTCAACCATTCTTGGTATAGGCCAATCTAAAATATCTGCTATTGGATTTACGAAATTTAAAATATTTTCCCGCTTTGATTAACGCTCGTATATTATCCATGCTCGCGTAATAGAAAATATTACCGACGGCTTACCTAGTCTACCTATAGATACGTCAAAACTAATTCACTTACGCAACTTACCTATGGCTGATGATGCATTCCATTTACCGGCCGAGATCGATTGTCTAATTGGCAACGAGTTATTCCCATTCCTATTAGGAAGTGGAAAGGTTACAATACCCGGTTCATCGGTCGTCGCTGTACAGACCACACTAGGTTACATTGCCATGGGTAGGGCAGATTGTGATAACCGCTTAGATACTCGCACTCCTATCTTCCAAAATAATAATACATATAATAATAAATCTTTTTTCTGCGCTACCGCATCTAACTCACTTGAAACTCTCACTCAACGCTATTGGGAATTAGAAAACGTCCCTGATAAAGTTCACAGGAGCCCTGATGATGAGGCCTGTGACCTTATCTTTAACGCTACGCAATCACGTGATGGTACTGGCAGATATACTGTACAGTTACCGTTTAAAACTCCATATTCTGAATTAGGAAATTCTTACGCTATTGCTCACCGACGTCTCATTAATTTAGAAAAGAAATTAGACTCGCATCCCGATATTCGTAAAAATTATAATGCCACTATTCAAGACTACATAGATCAAGGATATCTGTCAAAAGTTGATAATACCTCCTTTGAAATTCCGCATTATTATATTCCGCATCACGCTGTTTATCGCCCCGATAAACAGTCGTCTAAAATACGCATAGTACTTGATGCTAGTTGTAAAACCTCATCAGGTAAATCTCTTAATGACATTTTATATATTGGTCCTAATTTACAAAGTAACATATTTGACTTACTTATAAATTTACGCATGTTCTCCGTCGCTGTTGCAGCTGACATCGAGAAGATGTATTTTCAATTAAAACTCGACTCAAAACATCACGCCTTTCAACGCATTTTATATAGGTTCGAAAACGCTAGTAAACTAGAAACTTACGAATTCAATAGGGTTTCTTTTGGTGTTTCAAGTTCGCCATACTTGGCTATGAGGGTGATTCGCCAACTTGCTGCTGAAAGTAAAGATCAGTACCCACTAGCCGCATACGAGGCTGAAAATCATATGTATATGGACGATTATATATGTTCATTAGATGGAGTTGATAAAGCCGAAAAAACTCACCGCGAAATGGTCGCTATGTTTAAGTCCGGAGGTTTCAATCTTATAAAAAACTTTTTTACAAAAATTACAACCGACTTCCAAACAAAAACACTACAAAGTGAAAAATAACTTCAATTTCGGAAGTCGGTGTTCCTGTTTACGTTTCTTCATTTTTTGACACTGACTTCCGAAATTGAAGTTATTTTTCACTTTGTAGTGTTTTTGTTTGGAAGTCGGTTGTAATTTTTGTAAAAAAGTTTTTTTTTTTCACTTTTTAGTTGTGCTACATAATGGACCAGTTCTATAGGCTAGCGTAGGCTAGCTACGCGTATAGTGCCCAAAGTGAAGCTAGAATAGATTAACCCAATAACATGAAACTTAAACGAAACCAGTGCAATGAGAGTATACCAGGGTGAACTGTTCACACCTGCGTACCCCTTAAGAACGTACCAGTGTGATGTTATGTTATGAAATGGTGTAAACAATAAACAGACATGCGATTGGATCTATCCAGAGTGATTTGCCGTCATTTATTGAAGAGTTCTGATGTATTTCTCCGAAGTTCTTCATCAGATCTTGATGAAAATTAAATGGGACTACATGACAAGCACCCGCTTTCTAATTAAAAAATAATCATCAAAATCGGTTCGCCCAATAAAAAGTTCTGAGGTAACAAACATAAAAAAAAAAAATACAGTCGAATTGAAAACCTCCTTCTTTTTGCGAAGTCGGTTAAAAATGGGTCTCAAATAGTTCTCAATTAATGGATAAAATCCCCGCTTCGCATAAAAATCCACAAAATATTAATTTCGACACAGACGCTAATTCAAACGTGAAAATTGTAGGTATGCAGTGGAATCCTGTAGAAGACACCTTTCAATTTAAAATTAACGCTATTTCTCTCATATGCACAAAACGCACAATTCTCTCCGCAACCGCTCGTCTTTTCGACCCGTTAGGTCTTATCGCTCCCGTGACAGCATTTATGAAGTTACTCGTTCAAGAATGTTGGAAACATGAACTTGACTGGGATAGTCCAGTACCTACGCATATTGAAAATAAGTGGAATCAATTCCACAACGAACTCACTTATCTCGAACAAATTAAAATCCCGCGTCATGTAGGTATAACTTCGTATACTGAAGTGACACTCCTCGGTTTCGCAGACGCTAGTGAGCGCTGCTATGGTGCAGCCGTATATTTAAGGGTTAGCGCTAATGATATAGATCACGGATCTGTTACTCTACTCACCTCGAAATCACGCGTCGCTTCACTCAATAAAATGCCGCTGGCTCGCTTGGAACTATGCGCTGCACTCTTATTTGCTAATCTTCTCACCGTTGTAAAAGATACTCTTAGCAAACGCTGTCAAATTGAAAAAATTTACGCATTCTCTGACTCAACCGTAACACTAACGTGGATACACTCACCCGCATATAAATTTCACACATTTGTCACAAATCGGATAACGGAAATAAATTCTAAATTACCCGCTAAACATTGGTTTCATATTAATGGACAAGAGAACCCCGCTGATATTGTTTCTCGTCCTATAACGCCGAAATTACTTTCAAAACTAGAATTTTGGTTTAACGCTCCTCATTGGTTCTCATCTCCCATATGGCAATGGCCTATTAAAACATTTGAAATTAATTCTAATAATTCGGAATTCATGGAAATGAAAACTACTACTCTATCCGCTAAGGTCATTCAACCTGAAACTACTCGTCCTATTCAAGAATTAATTGATCGCGTCTATAATTACTCAAAATTACTTCGCATTGTAGTATTTATTCTACGCTTTTCTAAACGTCTTAAATCTCATGGATCTATAACAGTCTCAGATTTAGATACCGCTGAAATATATCTCATAAAATATGTCCAAAATTTACACTTTTCTGAAGATATGGTCAACTTAAAATTAAATAAACCAATAAATAAAAAAGTCTTAAAGCTTAATCCATTTATCGACTCTTCTAATATCTTACGAGTAGGTGGAAGATTATCTCACTCTCAACTCGATTACGGCCAAAAGCATCCGATATTACTACCGCAAAAAGATCGCGTAACTAACCTCATAATTGGTTATTATCATATCGTTAATCTTCATACAGGTCCCGCTCTTTTATTATCTATGATAAGACAAAAATTTTGGATAATTTCCGCTAGAAATTTAGTAAGACAAATAGTTCACAAATGTAATAAGTGTTTTAGACTCAATCCAAAAAATACTTACCCTCCAATGGGTGATCTGCCCGCGTTTCGAGTTTCAGACGTGAAACCATTTGTTCACACCGCTGTTGACTACGCTGGTCCTTTTTTCATAACTCATATTCGCAAACGTGGAATCAAAAGCCAAAAGGCTTATATTTGTTTATTTGTATGTTTAACGACTAAAGCATTACACTTGGAACTTGTTTCTGATCTTAGTTCTGATTTATTTCTCGCCGCCTTTAAGCGCTTTATATCTCGCAGAGGTCCTGTTTCGCTAATATATAGCGATGGAGGTACCAATTTTATTGGAGCAAAACGTAAACTCAATGAAATTTACTCTCTCATACAGTCCAAATCGCATTAATTATATTAGTCAACAGTTATTATCTGAGCATCGCGTACAATTTAAGCATAGTCCGCCTTATGGCCTGCATTTTAACTGACTCAGCGAAATAAGTGTTCGTTGTGTCAAAACTCATCTTTACAAAGTCATAGGATCTCAAATACTCACTTACGAAGAATTTAGTACTGTGCTTGTTCAAATCGAAAACTTGCTAAATAGCCGACCTCTATGTGTCTTGAATTCGGATTCTTCCGATATTACCGCATTAACGCCTAATCATTTTTTAAACATAACTCCACTCAAATTCTTACCCGCTGAAGATGTCACCGACATCGCTGATAATCGCTTATCATGCTATCAATTACTCAATAAAATAACGCATTCATTTTGGCAACGCTGGAATAAAGAATATCTTACGTCTTTGCAAGAAAGAGAAAAATGGAACTCTCCCTCAAAACCTATCGAGTTAGGTACTATTGTCGTAATTAAAGACAATCACTCTCATCCTCTTAGTTGACCTCTAGGGATAGTAGATGTGGTTTATCCTGGAAAGAACAAAATTATAAAAACAGTTAAAGTAAAAACCGCGACTG
Source organism: Orthosia gracilis (assembly GCA_947562075.1). Lineage (NCBI taxonomy): Eukaryota > Metazoa > Arthropoda > Insecta > Lepidoptera > Noctuidae > Orthosia > Orthosia gracilis. The sequence continues at coordinate 37,507,507 of OX387266.1, forward strand.
GTTCATATATAAGGCCAGTAGTTCGGATTTGTCCGTTACCTTCGCAGTAAATTTAATATTACTCAATATTTTTTTTAATATTACTACTCTTATTCTCCTTTAATATCTTAATTCTTAAATTGTTTAGAGGAAACCTCTAGTCCGGGGGAGTTGTCTGCGCCATATTAAAAATATAAATTAAATATTATAAATATTTACTCACGCACTCAAATTATTAAAATAGCAACACTTACATTCATTTCACATCATTCAATCAAATACACGAGGTCCAATCCTTAACTCCCGCGCACACCCATTCCTACTTCCATCATCCGCTGTTCATCTCATACCGCTGTTCAGTTGTCAAAAAAGCGCAACTCCGGTAACGCGTGTGCGCTCCCGTTCCTCTCGCTTTCAAAAGAAAGTTCAAATATAAGTGTTGTGTGTGACAAACAGACTCTGTGGGTGGCTTACCAGCATTCAACTATAGTGAAAACTCCACTGCTAAAACTATCGAAGGACATTATTATTCAAAGCTCCAATCCTGCACCCGTAAGTACCTACCTACTGCCTTTTTCCGCTGCGCCCACAAAATCAATACTTACCAGTAAACCAGGCCTTGATAGCATTTGAACCTGATATTCAGACCAATCTGGTAAGATTGAAACCCAATCCCAATTTACTTGGGAATTTCTAAGCTGATGACGGCTTTGACGCAAAATAGGTGCAATCCGAGTACGTGAGACAAACGCGCAATCAGTTAAGTGCTCGTTATGCGCGACAAGTCGTATGATTGCAGCCAGCCTTAGATGACGTCATGGATTCGGCGACGAAGTCAAGCCCGAATTAGGAACTCAAAGATAGATTGAGTGAAATAGTTCTGAGTGATTGTATTAGTTATATTTATTTTCACTGTATTATGCAAGTACTTCCTAACTAACATAAGATGTTATTCTTACTTCATACTATACTAATATTATAAATGTGAATGTAAGTTTGTTTGTTACGTTTTCATGCAGAAACTACTGAACCGATCATCATGAAACTTTGTACATATATTCTTGGAGGTATTAGAAGTAACAAAGGATACTCTTTTTTTTGTCGACTCTGTCTCTTTCATTGACCTAGACTAGAGTCAAGAGCAAACCCATCAAAAGTAAAAAAAAAAAAAAAAATGGCCTCACTGCGGGCGAAGCCGCGGGTAAAAGCTAAAGCGGGTAAGTAATATTATAAATGTGGACGTTCGGATGGATATGTGTATGGATGTATGTTTGTTACTCAATCACGCCAGAACGGCTGAACGGATCTGGATGCAATTTAACTCAGGGATAGATTATAATCTGGAATAGCACATAGGATACTTTATATCCTGGGAATATGTTCCCTCGGGATAATTTTTGACGTTCACGCGGGCGAAGCCTCTGGCAGAAGCTAGTAAGTAATAATATTGTCCTTTATTTTAACAAGCTTATTTAGTTTTAATTGTTCCGGTGTCTGTAATAAAATCTTGCAATTTTATTTGACCCATTTCCTAGTGTCCGATCGAGCTGAAATTTGGCACACACGTTGCTTTCTCGTTAAAATTTTCAATCGACTCCAAAAAGGAGGTGGTTCTCAATTTGACTGTATGTTTTTGTATGTTTGTTATGCGAATACTCCGCCAATTATGTACCGAATTTGATGATTATTTTAATTTGAAAAATGGTGCTTCTCATATGATCCTATTTAAGTTGACCACGATCTGACGAGTTATTATTAAGTTATATTTAATAATGCGTATTTTCTTGGTAATATAAGGTAACAAAACTAAACAGAGACACTAAAAAACTTTCTTACAAAAAAAAACTGACTTCCAAAACAAAACACTACAAAACGAAAAAAAGCGGCCAAGTGCGAGTCGGACTCGCACACAAAGGGTTCCGTACCCAGGGTGGCGTCAACTATGTATGTATGGGGACACCCTTTAAAGTTGCTACCAGTTGAAAATTAAGTACATTTTGGTACTTGCGAGTTTTCGAGAAAATCTAAATTTGCCCATATCTTTTTATGGTGTTTACTCAGGACCTTGATTTTTATACACCTAATTGGGACTATAGACCTCAGTATATGTTATAAATTTCATCTTACTTCTCACACTTACAACTAGTTTCACCCGTTCCTGAGAAAATCGGTAGTGACACACGGACAGACCGACGGACAAGAGAGTGATCTGATAATTGTTCCTTTTTTAACTATTGAGGTACGGAACCCTAAAAAATAATTGTATTTTCGGAAGTCGGTCTAAAATGAAAAAAAAAATAGGTTCCTAAGACACCGACTTCCGAAAAGAAAGTTATTTTTCGCTTTGTAGTGTTTGGTTTTGGAAGTCGGTTTAATTTGTTTATTTTTTTTTATTTTTTAATTATAAAAGCTTGTGAGAGTAAGTATGTACATTGTATCCTCTTTTGTTAACACCAAATTAATGTTTAAATGACAATGCACACTCAGCTAAGCGAAATCATTCTCTATCCGATAGGTACTCGTATATAGCTGACACCTAAAGATGGCGGACCAATATCGGTTTTTGTGCACCATGATATGGGTATCAAATGAAAGAATTTGCTGAGAGGAATAAGAAAGAGCCTGTTTTAAAATAGTTATTTTAATTCTTACTTGTTTGTAATAATGTATCTATGAGTGTCAAATTGTATTATTATATGGATAGTATTAAAACCAGTGAAAATAAATTCAAAGTTAAAAGCAATAAATTCAAGTGTAAAAATACTGATTATGGCTTACTGAAATACTAAGTGGGTGACAAACAGTGGGCGAATACAAATGTCTAAAACAGCGACTTGAAAATAAAAGGATTGTCCACGGAGCGTTGCTACGCGGGGCTCCTTTTTCTGTCTGCTGGGTCTTAAGTAACATGAAGGAGATGACGTGAGCTAAGTACGCTCGCTTTTGCTCGCTCACTTCAGCACCCGCCATCCCCTTCGAAACTAACCTATCCGTGTCAGGGTGCCCTAAGTTCCCGAGCTCGCTTCACTCGCTCTTTGACTAATTCGTTAAAAACACGAATACACCCGAACTCCCGCACTGCACAGCGATGTCGCCTCGTCGGTTTTCTCCTATTTTCGAAAGAATAATATGCTAAAACAGAAAAATAGAACCCCAAATACAATTAAAGTATGTATCAATATTTTTAACGCGGCTCACAAAAACCTGCTAAAAGATATTACTCAAACCGGATAAATATTTACTTACTTAGTATATTAGTCATCCGATCAGTATATTTTCACCCGGTTAATTATTTCCCTTATTCTATTATCGCATAATATATCATATATCGCAGGCCTCGATTGTATTGCAGAAACAACTGAAAAATACACTTGTTGAACATTAATATATACCTACTTTCTAAAATAAAATACTAAATGTTTGAGTTTTTACCCGACTGCCGAAGGAGGGTAATGTGTTTATCAGGCTATGTATGTATGTATGTTTGTTCCTATGTGGCGTTCTAGAGACCAAACGCGTAAGCCGATTTTGATGATTCTTACGTCAATCGATTCGTCTTAACCTTGCAAGTGTCACTGGCTATATTAAATTTGGAAAATAGAAAAATGGCGGACTTCGGGTGCCATATTGTGGGGCCTATTTTTTTTCTTCCAAGCCCATGTGTGGGGTATCTAAAAAAAAAGGGTTTTAAGAGGTGATTTCAAAATATATAACACTTATAAATATGTTTAAATGTACCTAATACGAAAAAGAATACGTTAACGAAAAGTTATAAATAAAAAAAGTTTATTAAAAAAACCAAAAATTCCGATTGCTTAAGAAGCGAACTAAAAAGACGTAAACAAGAAGAAAATCATGCTGAGCAGTCGGAGGAAACATCTGAATTTTGTCAGTCAGCTCGCGCATATGTTTCGAATTACGTCTTTTTAGTTCGCTTTTTAAGCAATCGGGATTTTTGTTATTTTTATTTTTTACCATAGGTTACATTCAATACGATAACACTAACCTCTCAGAAAGTCAATTAGAAAATACTTAGAAACTTTAGACACAACATAATCTCTATACAAAAGGTAGCATGATTAACGATCGACAAGGGAACGAAAGAAAAAAAGTGAATTAGCCGCCTTTTGGAACGTACGAGTTGCCAAAGTTAACTAAAGGCCAGTGGTTATTGGCTTTTCGACAGGTAATGCATTAATGTTATGTCTAGCAAGGCTTTAAGGATTAATTTGAGGCCTGTTGCTCAGATTACCTTAATTTTGTTTAGTGGATTTAGTTATAGGTGTGTTTATTTATAGAGGTACAATGCTATTAATTAATAAAGTAATTTCATGAGAAAAACATGCTTTTGTAATTTGGTCTTTAATGGGCTACTTTTAAGACTTATTTCATGTAATTTATGTCTTTACAAATCAGCCTCTTAGAAAAGATTAAAACTCGCGGCTCTCACTTAAATCGAAAACGACTTCAGTCAGCTTACCTGCGTTCGTCGATCGATAAACATTAAATCCTCAATTTGGTGTGTATCAGAATGGCGGGTGTAATTTCCAGATTTGCCTAAATTTATTACAGTTATTTGGTACCTTCTGTGTACCTTTACGTACCTCTCTTGAAAATCTGTGTACCTACACCCGTATGATGATATTTTAAAAATTAGGTACACCCGCCATCCTGATGTCAGAACCGCGGGTGTACTGCTAACCAATATATTATGTAGCCAAGCGTACTGTTTATGTAAATTTGGTACCTCTTGTGTACCTGCAGATAAAAGTATTAAATAAAAGAAATACTGTATATAATAAGGTTGCTGCGAAAAATAAAAAAAATATTTTTTTATTACACGACGTTACTTTGTATTTTATAATACTAACTAACAATAGTAATTTTTATTACATTGATTATAGTTTTGTAACAAATTATAAGGCCGAGTTAAATGCACATGGAATCAGTGCGTTATTCATATATTAATCCTTACTTATTTCGTTATCGTGAAAATTAATTAATATATCCTTTAAAACTGTCTCTTGTTTCATTTTGATTCTGGAAACACTGATAGACAAACATCCTAATTCTATAAATCCTTCACAATTCTAAAATGTTTTTGTAATTTTGTATACATATAGTTTTTTTTTAATATTTAAGATAAGTTATCAATACGTAGATTGTTATTTTAAAAGATACGTCGAAGAAAGAAAACATTTTTTTTATTTTTGCAGCAACCTTGCAGTATTTCGTTTATTTAATACTTTTATCTTCAGGTACACAAGAGGTACCAAATTTACATAAACAGTACGCTTGGCTACATACATATATTGGTTAGCAGTACACCCGCGGTTCTGACATCAGGATGGCGGGTGTACCTAATTTTTAAAATATCATCATACGGGTGTAGGTACACAGATTTTCAAGAGAGGTACGTAAAGGTACACAGAAGGTACCAAATAATTGTAATAAATTTAGGCAAATCTGGAAATTGCACCCGCCATTCTGATACACACTCAATTTGTACGTACATATTTACTAATTCAAATAAATGGCAAACAAGTTTAGAGCCGCATAAAACCGAAATCAAGGCTCGGGTGGGGATTTTCTAGGAAACAGCTCTGCCGAGGCGTCACATTAAAGTTTCAGGTAGCAAGTCGCACCGCGGCGGCTAGGCAGCCTTCTTCCTTAGCACATTTTATCCCGTGTAATTTCACACTACAGATTTTCAGATAACGACGTAATAATGTTCCCCTTCGTGTGTCTTGCTTACTAGATTGGCACACACCTGCTCGCTAAATATGTATGCCGTATACATTTATAATATTGTAATTCGACCCTTCGCAAGGTAATAACATTTTATTGGCATACCGGTTCTTAATATAAATAAGTTTGCTCCCAAAAACCGGATCTATGTTCCGAAACAACCGAAGCCCGGAATGTTAACGGTTGTAACAAGTACTGAAAGCGCTTTAAGATTCATAAATAATAATAAGGCTAAGGAAAAGCTTACAATAACGCGTGATTTGGCATAGCTACGACCATAATTAAATTCTTGCGAAGGGAAAATTTCTTGCAAAAAAGAAAGTAAAATTTTTGACATCAATTACCTACAACGGTTCAAGATATCTTAGAAAATAAACTCGAGTGCTTCTCAATGTCAATTAGAAGATAGGAATTGTCTCAGAATGCCTTCATTATAAAATGGCCATGTTTATCTTTGGCCTCGTCCACTTAAAAAGGAAACAATTATTTTGCAAACTAAAAGGTATTTCATTTTCCTTCTAATAAAAATATACCTTCTCAACAAGCTTATTGCTAAAGAAAATTGTATGCCACGTATTGTTGAAATATTGTTCTTTGTATTTAATAACTTCGCCAAAGTGAGCACTTACTCATATACATGTAAAATCAATCCCGAGACGGGAAAATTACGTCCCATGTGCGAACGCCTAAAGATAAGTCCTTGTAATACCTGACTTATTTATTACAGCTCCTCAAATAAATAGACAGACCGCAATTTATAATAGATAGAAGCTTCGCAATTCTCCATCATATAAACATTTTGTATACTAGATTAATGTTAAGTTAGGTATTGTTAATAACGTTTTACGTTAACAAGCAGTGCAGTATAAAAGCGATTTGTTATGGCTCGAGCGACGGTGCACACACTGGGGCAACTAACAATTGTTTTGTGTTAGTTTATGACCATGCTTAACAATGGAAACTTTACTCATTCTGTATCATAATCTACGCTGTAAAGCCCTTTGAGAATAGGAACGTAGCATTCAGGGCGTTAATAAAACAAGTGAACGTGCACTGTGGACCGGGCCAGTTGTTTATGTGGTTCACGACTGAAAATTATGAGATTGGAAATGTTTTGATGGACGTAGTGTAAAGGGAATCTGTTGGCACATTATCTATGGTGGGTTATTTAAATAATTGGATGTTTAGAGAATTGTACATTGAGGGCATTGGATACTTAGGGAATTATACATTGGATATTTAGAGATTGGGCATTTAGGGAATTGGAAAATTGGACATACCGAGAATTGGATATTTCCTGAATTGGACAGGTATGAAAGTTACACATTCTGGGAATTGGATATTTTGAAACAAATAGCTATTTAAACGTTAACGTTATAAAACTTATAAAACATGTTTTAGGCCAAATACTATGGTCCTACGACTCTCAGATAACGATCAAAGAATGAATCGCAGTACTCAATTGAATTTTATTGAACAACATTTATCAAGTTACTTTTTACGTTTCATTGTTTATATGGACTGTATGTAAAATTCTAATAATACCAAAAACCTCAGCCAAATTTTCATCTACCATAAAAAAAACACTTTACATATTAAACAACGTAGTAAAAATAGAGAACTCAGTTTTAGAAAGCGCGAGTAAATTTTCCACTGAAAAATATGAACGTGAAAAAAGGGGTGTAATAATTTTAATACGTTTGTAAGGCTCTGAATTTAAATCAGGGAAAGAAAATAAGTTGCCATTTCTCACGACACGGAGTATTAAATCTTAGTGAAATTTGTTTACCATGGCTACTGTTGACATTTTAGGCGGAGAAAGTGGATTAAGTAAATTTTATTCAAGTAGATTAGGTGTACTTTGTTTGGTTCATGTATTTGGATACTTCTTAAGGGTATTTGGGAAGCAGTGGTGGCCTAGTGGTAAAAGCCGTGACTTACAAGTTGTAGTTCGTGTGTTGACCCAAGCAGGCACTTTACTTTCTGTAAATGATTTCATTACCACTGCTCTCAAAACGGTGAAAGAAAATATTGTGAGGAAACCGGCATGTCCTAGAACCAAAAATTCGAAGACTTATGACATCCACCAAACCGCACTGGGCCCGCGTGGTCTATAACGGCCCATTCCCTCTCAAAGAGAAGAGGCCTGTGTCCCAGCAGTGGGACCACATTAAAAGGCTGATGATGATGATTAAGCGTATTTGAAGGATGGAAGGGAGAGGGGTCTTAAAATGATTTTCGGCAACTCTCATCCAGATACTACCAGCCATTATGCAAAGATCGTCGCTCCACCTAGCCTAAGGGCGCCCTACCTTACGTTTACCAGTTTGCAGTCTCCACTCAAGAACCCGTCTACCTCAACGGTCATCGGTTCTCACGCGGCTAATATGGCCGCTATTGCCACTTCAGCTTGCTTATTCTCTGAGCTTTGTCGACATTTTTTGTATTCTGCCGGATCAATGGCTGTGAACGATGGACAAATGGCAGCCGGGACCAACGACTTAAAGTCCTCGGTATGTAATATCACCCATCTATAGACCGAACTCAGCAAGCATTGTTTAATCTTGAAGATAGATGCAGCTTTTATTATGTAGCCACGAACGCCTCATCATGTTCAGTGGACGTATGCGCGTCAAATTCTGCTACGATTTGTAAATTGACACTACATGGTTATTGAAATATTGTCTCCAGTAAATTGCTACTACATACGAAAACAATTTAATCGAATCAATACAGAACATTGTAACGAATAAAGTTTTAATTAATTGATACGAAATGAATATTATTATTCGTTTAATTTTCACACGCAGACCTTAATAAATGCCATGAATATTTATAATAACTACGGACAAACAGGATGAACATCATTATATTTAAGAGACTTTGTATTTGACGTCTGAATGCAATGCGACATCTTATAATGTTTCCTAACTACGTCTGTCCTAACTAAACCTTGGCTAACTTCAATCTATCGACGATTGAATAGATATAGTAACAGCGCCATGTAGCTTATTTGAAACTAAACAATATTGGGAACAAAAACAGTCGCATTTGTATTAACATCAAGAACTTATATAAAGAACTTGGGGAAATTTATGTCAAGCAGTGGACATCCATGGGCTAAAATGATAATGATCATTTATCTACTAGATTTATTTATTTGTAAAATAAAAAATAACATAATAAAGAATACTTAATTAACAATAACATACACTTAAATAAAAATAAAATACGACGAACGCGTATAAAAGGGCAGGGGTCATATAGTGTCACAAAATTCGTCCACATCGCTGTTAACGTGAAAAGTGCCCAGAACGCTGGCAGCATTGCCACGTTGGATGGCAATGCTGATTCTCTGGGCGAGGAAAAGCCCAGCCCTCTGGTCACGTGAAGAGTCGACTAACCGCTTGCTTACATCTCGAAATACTCGAAGAGTACTCGGACCCCATGGACCTAATGTTCAAAAATAATCATAATAATCATTTGTCTAAATTTGTATTTAGTTTCAAATACTATGGGCCATTGTTACACAGTTACAAACTCTATAACTAGCAATATGCAATACACAAAAATTTGTATTTTCTTTGATGACGTCGTTATAAAGAAATTCTAGTTGGTAAAAACAGGTTGCAAAGGCTGCCGGTACTAATGCTGCCATCGACTACTATTAATATTGAAGAATGAAATTATAGGTTCTCCATGCACGCTGATGAAAACCACTTTGAACGAAAAAGCACTTACTGTGCTAGGTAACCCACAATTTTCACATAATAACGAGCATAAACAGTTATCGGGTTTTGAAAGTAACGGTTATGCCTTGGTCATTAGATCCAACGAAATTAAACTGGACAAATGCGGCGAATTAATATCAAAATACGGTATTTGAAGGAAATTAGTTTTTGCGGCATATTTCTAATTTTAGAAGCGCCGAATGTAAATCAATAGTACAGTTTCAGCGGGTAACAGAATAACAAAAAAAAAAAAAAAATATAAAAAATACTACCGACTTCCATATGAGAAAACTACAAAGTGAAAAATAATTTTATTTTTATTTCTTTCGTAGGTACCATTTTCTTTCCGTTATGGACACCGACTTCCAAAAATAAAATTATTTTTCAATTTGTAGTTTTCTCATATGGAAGTCGGTAGTATTTTTTTATAATTTTTTTTTTTTATTTTTCTCATTTTGTAGTATCTACCTAATAGGCAAGTAGTTTAGTAAGTTACCATAACGCCAGAATAGATAACCCGAATATCCTGAAACTTGAACATAATCGGTGAAATGAGAGATCTGCGTACCCCTTTAGAACATACTGGCGTGATGTTATGTTATCAAATGATATAATCAATAAATAGACATGCGATTGCAGTAATCCCGAGAGATTTGGCGTTATTTATTGAAGAGTTCTGTCGTTTATCTTCGGAGTTCTTCATCAGATCTTCACAAAATGAAAATGGGACCAATTTCGAAACATACTCTTTCAAACAAAAACCGAATTTTCAAAATCGGTCCACAATTAACAGAGATATCGGTGAACATATACAAAAAAAAAAAACAAACACGAAGTCGAACACAGAACCTCCTCCTTTTTGGAAAGTCGGTTAAAAATAATAAAACATGTTTTTCGACTTACTTTAATGGTGTTTATTTCAAACTGCATCAGCGCGTCTTTGATAAAGTATATTGCTCGCGCTGGGCATCAGACGAGTACACTCATCATGTATAACTCCAGTGCCGGGAAATATCAGATTGTCCCAGAACAGACGAATTCCTGTTTCAATTCAAAACGCTACAACAACATGGAGTCAAAGTTGAGATGAAACACAATAATCTGTGTACGTATTCGGGATTTGTATCCTGATTTTATTTTATCCGCTTTTGCTAAGGTAGGTTTAGAAGTACGTCTAGATTTAACATTTATTTCGTTCTACTCTTGTATAATATCGCAAAAATATTCAACCGCAAATGTTTGTTGAAAATCCACTCATAAAAAGGGGATTTATTTGAACATTTAGTTATTAGCACAATGGCCCGTCTGACCTCTGGGTAACATTGAAATCTTTTAACGTACTCAACCTCCATATGACTTGTGCTTTCGACTCCAAATAATGTTCGAGTAATAAAGTTAACTATTTGAGTATTTGCGTCTCATCCATTTTAATTTAAATTCTGTCTGCTGCTGGTAATTTGAGAAGAAATTTCGACCGTTAATTACGTTTCTAAGTTTTTTTTTCATTTACAGCGGTTTCGTCGCAAAGACTTTTGTAAGCCTGTGCATAGGAACTGCAATAAAGCTTAGGTCTGGTAAAGTTAAGGAGTTTGGAAGAGATACAGCTTCCAAGTTACTCTCAAAACGTACAAGTAAAGTCGGACTGCGAAGTACCTCAAGTAAGACGAAATGTTTTACAGAGATCCGTGCTATAATTTATTTGAGTTTTATAATTTTATGCTTTCATGTTCATACGAAAAGGTAGAATGATATTTAACGTGCCTAAAATAATATATTTAACTTTTTGGGTGTTTATTGCAGTAAGATATTAGGGCTTGGATTTACGAAAAATGTGAATTTAGTCTTCATACAAACCGACTAGCTGTCCCACGCGGCTTCGCTCCCGTCAAATGGCTACCTACCTACCCGTTTACCCTACCGTACCTACACTACATACATGATTGTTGCGTTACTTTAACCGCGTACGCAGGGCACGCGACGGAAGCTCTCAAAAAGGAATAATTTTTTCCCGTTTTTGCAACATTTCTCATTTATGCTCCGCTCCTATTGGTCGTAGCGTGATGTTATGTAACCTACAACCTTCCTCGATAAATGGACTATCCAACAAAAAAATATTTTTTCAATTCCAACTAGTAGTTCCTGAGATTAGCGCGTTCAAACAAACTTTTCAGCTTTATAATATTATATAGTATCGATTTAGGCACGTAGACTTTTTATAGCACGTACTCCAGACAAACTTTAATAAGCTGTAATAATAAATGATAGAACTATAAAAGCTACGAATACAAACAATTGCGGATAGTTTAAAACCGTTTCCTTTCACTTTAGTAAAACACACGCGCACGGAAAGGGCCCGAATAATGAAATAAAGTTGTTTGAAGCATCTGGCGTCTCGTGGACAGTTGTAATGGTAATACGATTCAACGATTATAGCGGACCCAATGTTCCCCTCCGTAGATGTTTGGAATAATGAAAATCTTAACGGTTTGAGCCCCAAATTAGTTCTGTATATTACACCTTACAGATGGAGGTAGCTACGAAGTAAGGATAATGGTTATGGAAAAGCAGCGGAAGTTTTCCAATTGAGTGGATTTTTTTTGACCCCGTCTTATATTAAATTTGAAATCTTGCCGCATAGCTGACGAGAACATGAATATAACGTTTATCACGAAATAATTATGTTAAATAAACTCCAGTTATTTATGTAACTGAGTACTCTCTGAAATGAAATATTTTAATAGTCTCGTTTACTTAAGTACACAAAAGATGATTAATTTGCAGTGCCTTTAATTACTGTCGCCTGCTAAGCCCTGAATAGGGTTATTCAAAAATGTAGAGCAACATTCTATTGTGCGAAATCGCGTGACTAAAGCAAATATCTTGGCAATTGGGAATAGAAACGCTTCTATTTGATTCATTAGGTAACAAAAATTACGCCAATGGTTCTATTCTGTTAACAGAATAGTCTAGAACCACGGACAAATGTTCTAGTATAATAAAGATTATTTTCGTAAAAAATGAAGTAGCTTCCTCTTAAGGAGATCACAAAGTAGTTCATGCAGCAAGATTAATATTTGAGTATAAAAATCTTTGAAACTCGCTTCGTCTAAAAATATAAAAACATTATCAAAATGAATACAGACTGAGCCTCTACGTGGGGCTCAACAAAGCGATCTTGTTTCTTTACAACTCAAAACTATTTCTATAGCTTTCAGTTTAAAACTGCGGTCGTTTCTAATAAAATGTCTATTACACGAAGACGGTGAACAGAATGGACAAGCTATTGGGGACGATATCTTGCCTCAATTTCGGGTCATCGAATAGGCAGACACGCGCTACGCGCTCAGAATATATCGCTAAAATCAATCTGCCTAGCCTTTTCCCAACTATATTGGAGTCAGCTTCCAGTCTTACCGGATTCAGCTGAGTACCAGTGTTTTACATGGAGCGATTGCCTATCTGACCTCCACAACCCAGTAACTGGGTAACACGGTACCCCTTGGCAAGACTGGTGTCAGATCTCAAGCTTTTGAATACCCATAACAACTGACAAAGATTTTCAAATGATAGCCGGGACCAACGGCTTAACGTGCTTTCCGAGGCACGGAGGAAACTCGGTATGTTGAAAATGGTCATCCATCCACAGACCGACCTCGTCAAGCGTTGCTTAACCCTAAAGATCGACCCGTGCGGCTGTTATTATTTAGCCACGAGCGCCTCAGAATATATCGCTAATCGTTTTTATATTTTATTCTCATGTTCGCGAGTGAGTCATGGTACCTACCTATTGTGTAATACACCGGCACCTTGTGGGGTATCGGGGGTAAACGCTGGCGAACGTTCCCTCGAACAAATTGAAAAGCAATGAACCGCGGAATTCAATTTCATATTGAAAGCCATTCATCTTTGCCGCTTCTTCGAGACCGTCTGAAAGCGTTACATCTCGACTTTGCCACTCTGCTTTATCCCTTAAAAAGTTCGCCTTTTTCTGAATTGTATTGAGTAACCAGGTACAGCATAGTGATTTGAGGCTACGTTTCGTTGCCCTATTTTTCTAAAAGAGCTGTTTCAGAATTGTACTGAAATCGTATATTTCATGTATCAAATAGTTTTAGGAACAGTTCATTGTGGGATGAATAAGGATTAGATTAGCCAGATGTGGCTGAGTAGTCACATCTGGTGAAACAAGAAACAGATCCCAAGGACGGAAAAAGGGTATAGCTTGTCTGTTGATTGAATTAATTAATGAGATCCTATCTTTTACATGGTAAGGTCTACATTCGAGTGATTTAATGAAAAATGTTGACGAAATTAAGTTGGATTAATTCAGCCTTTGTAAAATGTTTTTTTACATGTGCATAACGTTTTCAATAAATAAATAAATTTCAACCCAAAAGTAGAATAACAAAGCAGTTGAAAAAAATTAAATCAAATTCAAATTCATTTTTTTTATTTTTATTTTTTTTTGTCACAGGTGTAAAGGCAGTTCTTACAATCAGTATTTTTGTATCACCTTAACATACCCATGGGCTGTACAATATTTATATTTATGTCGATATTATTGGCTATGATAAAAATAATTAATATAATCAATCACATTCCTAAATTGCTGGTTGTTATTCATTGCATTGATTCTTTAGACAATCTTATTTTACATTAATTATTACACATGATTATTACGGTCATACAATTTACATTTCATAAGTCAAAAAAATAAAAACAAATTTAACATTTCAATTCTTTTTTAAAGGTTACCTCATCTTACATTCATAACATTAAAAAAATAAGTTTAATATGCCATATTACATTCATTATTAGACATAGTTATTACGGTCATATAATTTATATTAAATAAATCCAAAAAAAAAATTTGTCAATAATTCGGTCATTAAGAAATTCGTTAATTGATACGTTTTAAATATGAGAAATTCTTTGAGCTTTAATTTAAAGATATTTAATGATGAAATATTCTTAATACAGTTTGGGAGTTTGTTATAGACTTTAACGTCGATACCAAAAATATACTCGATTTAAATTTCAAGGAAAAATATTTCACATACAGCCAAACAACATGCGCAAAATTAATAGCACAAAGGTGACTTTTATATTTAAAGTAATAAAAAACCTTTCAGGCTCGTACTCATTATTACGAAATATTAAAAGTAACTTTGATAATTTGAAGTCATTTGTGGCTTTATAGCTCCCTCTTTTATGATGGCTGTTATTATACTATACGTAGGTACAACCTATCAGTTGTTATTTTTCGCGCAACAAATTTAGTAACATTAGCACTAATGTGCTGCCATGAAATAAGAGTTACCTTGGCGAAATAATTACCTTACTTTCGTGAGAGGAAAAAGTTTTAGCTCAGCGTATTCATTACAGTATGGACCATAGGTGAGCATAAAACGTAAAGCCAGAGTTGTAATAACGTACACATTTTTGTGTAGTCTGCACTTTGTGAAAAAGCTTTTTTTTCAAACATGAAAAGCACTATGCTTGTAAGAATGAACATAATTATGATTTATTTTTGGGCAAATATTTCTGCTGTTTTAACGTGCTTTTACGGTAAATCTGAAATGGTAAATTAAAGTCTGCTTTTTTACAGAGCTTTTTATTTGTGTATAAATTAATTCAAGATAATGCTTATTTTGAATTTATTGTATTAAACGCACCTATGAATCTCACTACCAATATTATTGACTTACACGTGCTATGCAAAACCGTTGATTGTATTGTAAACTCACATATTGCATCCCCATACCGGTGATCAAAGTTTTGTTTGCCGTAAACAGAACTTTGCAGATACTTGATAGTTGCTCCGTAAGTGTTGATATTGCTTGGTACATACCTATTTGGCTTAGGATCTTTACTGTGCATAAACAGTTGCTTGCTCGTCGCTAACTTAATGGTATCATGCACCGTTAGTTACTGGTCCGGTGTCCATTAAGCGCCTTACCTGTTACATTAACTTACTTTTATTCAATGCATGTGTGTGTTACACTATGGTGTTACATATAGGTAAAAGAATAGGTATTACTGATATGCGTCATACAGAAAGTAGGATAAGATAATGATTTATTTCTCACCACAATATAGGTACAGTCAAGGGTCGTATTCTCCCAGAACTCAAATGGCTTGTTTTTGTGGAAGGAGTTAAATTATCCTCAACTTATTTAATATGTTGTATAGAAATTAAATTATAGATTATACCTACTAAACGTGAAAAGTTGAAATTCTTCTGCCTAAGAAAAAAATACCGCTGCTGTTTTGATAGAGTGTGACTGCACTTTTGAACCTTAACTATACATTTAGAGGGGTATCAATACAAAGCAGGTACGTAACAGCAATAATTGTACCGTGGGAGACCCGTGCCTAAACTAGACATGAGGTTTGTATTTTAGGCCACCAGGTCTCCACCCCTTGGGTAATGCTTACATTTTAATGTTGTGTACAATAATTGGTGTGGCAAGAATTTCAAAAAGCATAAGTTTTCAAGTTTAATGTCACTTATTTGTAGGTGCTATAATTACACTGTCATCATCATCATCATCATCATTTCAGCTGTTCACTGCTGGTGGCCGCCTCCAAACGTTGCCAAATCGACTGGTCCTGTGCTTCGCGCACCACCTGATCCACCTTATGAGAGGTACTCGGTCACCAGGTCAAAGCCTTTCGACCCCACCGGCTATCTGTTCTGCGAGTAGTCTGTCTCACCCACTGTCACTTAATTTCGGAAATTCTTCTAGATATGTTACAACCTTGGTTCTATATATTAGTACTTTTAATTTTGTTTTTATATTACGACAGTTCATCAAACATAATTTATTTGTACTATACTATACACACCCAAAAAAACTTATAAATAAAAAGTTTACATTACACTATTCAAATAAAAATAAACATTTTTAGAATCATATTTCATAGGATTTGAATACAATTTATGAGATATTTATTTCTGTGAAATAGTGTAAATCTCATAAGCTCGTGGCTAAATAATAACAGCCACACGGGTCGATCATCAAGGTTAAGCAACGCTTGACAAGGTCGGTCCGTGGATGGGTGACCATTTCAACATACCTACGTTAAGCCGTTGGTCCCGGCTTTCATTTGAAGATCTTTGACTGTCGTTACGAGTAGTCAGAAGCTTTAAATCTGACACCAGTCTAGCCAAGGGGTACCGTGTTACCCAGTTACTGGGTTGTGGAGGTCAGATAGGCAGTCGCTCCATGTAAAACACTGGTACTTAGCTTTGAATCCGGTAAGACTGGAAGCCAATATATAGTTGGGCAAAGGTTAGGCAGATTGATTGATTGAGTGTAAATAACATTTTACCAAGTAAATAAAAAATACCTAAATTGTAGAATTCTGAAATCTAAATTGTAGAATGGTAATAACTGTACGAATGGAAATACCTAAATTGTAGAATGGTAATAACTGTACGAAAATCTTTCTCTTGTACTTTTTTAACGAGAATGCGTACAAAATGGCTGTAACAGAGAATGATGTGTTAAAAGATGTTAACAGTTTTTTAATAAGTAACTGTGTAGTGAATAAGCGGTGAAAATTGAATAGAAACAGCGGGCTATACCACATAATGTTTATTACTCTGCATAGGGTGCTTATTAATAAAACACCATAGAAAGCAGGCAGCGCGCAAACACGAATGACCCATGAAAAGAGCTAGTGAATGCTATAATGTGTACACAAAGGCTTACACCATCTAATGTTTCCAGCCATTATGAGGCGAGTCCACCATTCAGGGGCTCAAATGAGTCTTAATGAAAGGTACGATACCATTATGAAGGCAATTGTGAGCTCATAAAGGAAATTAAAAAGAGACAAAAAAGCCCACGCTAGTTCCTGCAAAAAGGGAATAACAAAAAGGTGTGCGCGTATTCGCAGCGGAGTGGTTTACGGGCGCATGAAAGAAACTGCCTTTTCCCGTCTCATAATAATGATGAAATGATCGCGTTTGTAAACAATGGAGAGACATGAAGCTGAATTATTATAACAAACGCTTTTGGAGCTGAACTTGGCTTAGATACAGATTTGGAACCTTTTGTAGGGACATATTCACAATGTTAAAATAAGAGTTTGGCTAAATGCTTGCAAAACCTTGTACCATGTTTTTTAGAATTCGTTAGAACACTTTTGTTAGGTTCTTGTTTGTTAAATACCAAATTCTGTTTTTCCCTTATAACAAAAGTGCTGTTGCTATTCAAGAGTGCGTTTCTGATAAAGGGAACCATATAAACTAATTAGTAATTCCAGTAAAAGGTTCTACGATAAATTAAAAACTTGTCTTAATTCCTCTTAAGGTTCTCCTAGTCGACGGCACGAGCTATTTTGTGCGCGGGGTTAAAATGCCTGCTATCTCATATGACAAGACGTGCGAAAGAGATAGATGCTGTGATGAGCAGTAAAAAGCTAGTTCGCTTATGAATTAGCACTTTTACAAATTTGTATCGAAATGGATGATGATTTAGGACGAAAACGAGCGCTCGAAATTTTATAAACAGACCTTTGGGAGTCTAAATATCATGAAAAAATGACTATATTTATATTTTCAAAATAAAATTATTTGCATTGTTGAACTACTAATCTATCCCTGTATGGTGGCCGTTTTGCAATTTTCCTTCTTCATATGATATTTATTTCCGCCCAAAGATGCGTTAAAATTAGTGTTGAAATATGGAACTTTCGACGCTCATAACTTTCAAATACTTTACTTTTTTGTTTCCATACAGGGCTAGATGATGATGAGACAGATTGATATAATTTTTTATTTTGAACGTACATCCACAACAGTGGAGTAATCGCCAGACTACGTTTGTAGGGAAGAATGATCGACTAGTGTAACCTTAAGGCAGACTTGCAAATTCCTCTTAATCCAGTTCAAAAATTAGCGAAATTCTTAATCAGTTGGAACATTAACATTAAAGCTCCTATTCTTTGCTGCTGACACTGCATAATTCCCTCTGCCGAAACTACCCTCATTAACTTTAATAGATAGGCCCTAGTTAACTAATTAATGTAACGTTGTCTTTATCTCTAATTGTATCATTATTAAGTTTCAAATTGTGCGTAAGATTATACAACTTTGTGAAGAACTCGCTCCAGTCTCTAGTGGCCACCGGAGAATTGTGGCTGCTTAACTATTTCATTACTACGAGTTATAATTTAATGAAATATTCTCTCTATGTTAGTTTGTGAACAATATGAACGTGTTGAGAGAGGGTGACAATACACGAGACGTCTTTGTTTAAAACGGCTGGATTTACGATGGCCATTATTCATATTTAAGTTCAAGAAAATGACTTGGTTAGCTAATTATAATCACTCTTTCAAGACGTAAAATATTTCGTCTGAAGTAAGATAAAATATTCGTTTCATCAGCAATGTTCAGTTTTAAGTGCTACGCTCTCGTAGCAGTGACGTCAGCAAGCTGCTACGCCGTAGCATCCATGAAGTCTGGAAGCTACGTTATTTCTAATTCTGATTTTTTGCTTGTTTGTACCGAATAGGCTCCGAAACTACTGGACCGATTTTAAAAATTCTTTCACCTATGGATAGCTACATTATTCACGCGTATATAAATTATAAAAAAATAATAGAGATCCTTATGAAAATTACAATAATGTAACCCAAAGTAACAAAATTTTGCTTTTAAAATTCATTATTTGGTAGTGGCAAGGTTGGTGGGAGGGTAGGGTAAATAGGTAGATAGATAGCCAGTTGACGGGAGCGAAGCCGCGGGGTCAGTTAGTGAATGATAATTTCGGTAATAAACTTTGTTAAAATTAGGGGATCCAAATCATAACTCTCCTTTTGGCTTCGCCGTAGTCGGGTAAAAATCTGTTGTTAACTTTCTTGTGTAGTTTATGCAAAATAATCTAAGTTTCAAGTTTTTCGAAATAGCAAATGCATGTAAACTTGATAGAGTCAGGAACTACGATCCTCAAGACCGAATAAGCCGGGTGATTTAAGATGCTCAGTATCGAGTAATCATATCAGCTCTAGATTTCACTAGTCAAACAGCGATTTGAGGAGTTTAAGACTGAAATTAATACTGAACTCCTCAAATCCTAGGATCCTGTTAGTACAGCAAAATGATTGCCATCAATTTGTCAGAATTAACAAACTGAATCGAGCATCAATCTGGAAATAGGAAATTCTAACAGTCTAACAAAGTTGTCATCTGCCTAGCCTTTTCCTAAACATTGGGGTCAGTTTCCAGTGTTGCCAGATGCGACGGAGTATTAATATTTTGCGTGAGAGCGATTCCGCTTGACCTTTATGACTGGATTGCTCGGCTATCGGTTTTCTAAGGATTTAGCAGATGTTGTTGTCTATGTCATGCGGCACCGACAGCTCTTTTAGACACAAAAGGATCACTGGCTTGACGACAGCTCTTTTAGACACAAAAGGGTCACTGGTTTCTGGATAACGTATATTAGTGCTGAAGAAATGCTAAATCATATATTGAAAGGAATCTAATTAATATATTATTGTGTTGAAAACTAGACAACTTTGTGCTTATTCATATTCCAGCTTCAAAATAATTTGATATAGATGGCAATGAATCACTAATTCCTCTCCTACTGCAAATGTTTTTATAAGAATGGTCACCTTTTTTTGCCTTTTGTATATTCGTGGATGTTTACGTGCTAGAAATACACGGTGCAGCCACCTGGCCGGGTGCTCTGGAGTGCTCGCGCAGTTCGAAGCTCTTTCCCGGCCAGGTATTGGCCCGCATGAATTCATGCGAACTCCAAATATAGTCTGTCAACCATCTACAAGTCAATTAGAATTATCACCTGTTTTTTTCTATCTTATAAAAAATACTTAGTTATATTAATAGGGCAAGGCATAGGCCAGGCCGGGCATAGGTAAGGCCAGGCCTTGGTCTCAATAGATCGTAACAATATTTACGAGGACAAAGTAGTAAGAGGTAAAAACAAAACAGTCGCAGTCTTACCTTATATTTCCACCGTCCCATAAGAGAGCAAAGTTTAAGTTGAAATTAACTTCAATATTGAATTTGCCAATTTACGTCGCGGCGAGTGACAAAATGATTTGTACAGGTCCATTGGAGACAATCGTGGGTTCTTATTTAAAGATTTTGTTAGGCTTATAATGGCTCTATATGAGAGAATTTGTGTGCTTGTGAGACCGCCAGCACTTGGGCTTGACAGGCGTTGTATTGATACTGTGCGGTTTAAGTCGGTCCGATATAAACCTCTGTTCTCTCTATACGGAGGTATCTACAAATCTACAAAGATTGTCCACCAGAAATAAGGCTAATAATGACTCTCCCTAAGATCCTGTTGTGTTTATATGTTATGCTGTCCATCAGTGTGGAGCGGAGCGTAGCGAAGCGAAAATTTGCTGAGCTAGGAAAATATAAATCAACAACAGTTTTTTAAATCGGTATCCCGTAAACAAGTGATTGTGAACCATTCGTCATTTGGATAATTTATTACCACATTTCATTACCACATTGGATAATTTGATTACGGGTAATCAGAAGCTTAAAGTCTTAGGACCTTTTTTTACGGGGGAAACCTTCAAAAAGCGCCTGGAATTTTGGGGAAAAGCCCAGGGAGTGTGGAATTTTTACCTCACTAAAACCACCCCGGTGATCACCATCAGCACACGGAAGGGGCCTTGTTACCTCTTAAAAGACCACCCCGGAACCCCTCTGTGCAACGCCTGTTAGGGCACATCCCTGGGGAGACTGTGAAGCGTCTCCCCTGAGCCTCGCTGTGCATGGTAGCACGTGATCGCTGAATCACCGTCTTTCCTAGAGTCACTTGGTGGGCGAACAGGGTCCCCAATCCTACCACCCATGAGCCCGGAGTCCCGCCTGCCTCGATGCCGCCCCGCCTGGAGCAGGCGGGGCGGCATCGAGGCGGTTGCCTCAAGGACGCCTTCTTCTCCGAAAGTCTTAGGACCTACTGATTTAATCTATATTAGCTTGGACCCCTTAACCCTTACTTATTATGACCAGATGTTTGAGTCGTTCTGCCTTTATGTGGGTACTTCTACCTACCTACCTCACTACTGATATTTTGAAACTTCTCAGTCAAACGGTAAACTACATAATATACCTATACCTAGGATATATATAAAGGGACAATCTTTTTCAGATTGCACGCTATTGAAAAGTACTTTTGCATAGCTTTTAAACTTCATCTATTCTACGTCTCAAAAGAGAAATAGGGAATAGAAATTTTGCAAAAGAGTTCTTTATCTTTCAAATACATTCGTATGAAGCAGACAACTGCCCGAAGCGGTTCTTCGAATAAACATTTCCCCCATTTCACCCTTACGGGAACCTTTCGTTGCGGGCAGGTTACAAATGTAAGTAAAACAAATATTCTAGCAATTTGGAGTTGGTTTTATGCATTTTTTTTTTTTTTTAAGGCGCCTCCCCGATCAAAACGATGCGCTAGCTGTTTTTGAGCAGTTTTTAAGAGCTATCTACTCGTTATTCAAAAAGAAATATCAATTAATAAAAATACATAATATTGATTCCAAAATGGTAGTATACTTCTCTTTTTAAAGAAGTATATGTTTCACTAATCTCCTTCCAACAAAACCATAAAAATGAGAAAATAATGATTGATAGCATGCATCTCCTTGTAAAGTGTTAATTAATTAATTTTTGTACTAACACTAGGATGGCAATTTGATAACGAACATTTTGTAACTTTTTGAGTTTTCAAAAGACCAATATTCGATTTTATAAAGATTTTATTCTAAAATCTGGGCGTATTCACTACTGTAAATTCATGCGACACCAGTGTGCCGCTAGGGCATTAGGAATTCCTCGTGGATGCGATCGGCGGTGGCAACCTCTCGCGTTCGGCCTTGGTTCAGGCCATGGTACGGAGCGAGAGGGCTTGGGAAGCTCCTTCTGCGAAGCAGTAATGCTCACAAAGGAGGAAGCGGAACGCGTGAAGGAGACGCCCTCACGCCCCTAGCCACCGCAGGAGTTGCCCCGGGCGTCGGGAGTCGCAAGCCGATTCCCGGCCACCGTAGGTGCGGGCTTGCGGACGGCGAGTAATGGGTAGCTCGCCGTCCGAAAAGGACCAGGCCCGAGTCAACGGCGCGTAGTGTTCCACACGCGCCTCAAAGAGATGTCAGTAAAAGTGACGGGGCCCGCTAGGGCCGATGTCTGTCTGGGTCGCGGATAAATTTGAAACAGAGTTACCGCGGCCCTGGCACAAGCAACTGAAGGAACACGGGCGGGTTTTAGTCAGTAATAGTCTGACACGCCCTCCCGCTTCACCCAGAGCGGGTGAAGTCATTGGTTGATTACCCACTCAAAAAAAAGAAAAAGGTTTTTTGGTCAGGGTAAGGCCTTAAACTAGCCATGAAACTCGTTTTATTTACAGGTATTTGTAAACTAATAGGTCGTCTGTTTTATCAGCTAAAAATTGCTTGCATCTTAGAACAAAAAAAGTGAAAAGTCCTTTGTAATAAATTTTGTAGAAACCCTATTAGTGCTGTGAAGCTTGTTACGTAGAAACTTCGTTTTATTTACAGGTATTTGAATACTAATAGGTCGTCTGTTTCATTCAGTTTTTAACTAAGTATCCAATATTGAAGCCGTTTATTGTAATTAATCGCTGGAACAATGACCTGGTGAGCGTCGCGAGTTTGCTGGATGTGAGAAGCATAGGAGCTGTCGATATAGTTACTCTTGTCCAGCATTGAACTTCTCTTCGGCGGAATTGATAGTGATAAATGGATATTATTTTTGAAAACCCATATATTTACATAACGCTATATAAATTGCCACTAATTGAATATAGATGAAACCAATTTTAGGAAATCATTGCTCATTTCGCTTCCTGTGAACAGAATCAATATAACTTAATAAATTAAATTATGGACTAAACCTGTTTATTGTAATTAATTATCCAGACCACTAAATACTAGTTCATTTTAATGTGTAGGTACTTCGTGTTGTACTAAATCATGTGTAATAATTTGGTTCGTGACAAACTGCCGAGTTTCTTGTTTCCAACTGTTGTTTGAGCATTATTTTGTTACCACCTCGTTGGTAGTCAATTCCTAGGTTAGGTTTGTGTTATTTATTGGGATTTTCATTACAATGTTTTTTTTTCAGTAGGTCTGGATTTGTGACTGTTTAATGACAATAGGATCGTATATGAAACTCCAACATTATATTAAAGTTGATCATAATTGGAAGTCAAGGTTTTTGGTCAAAGTTTTGATTGAAATAATGAAAGGTTTATCGTTAAATATCTTTGAACTCATATTAGTGTCTAATAAATAATGATTGCTTCTTTTGCAAGAGTTTGTACCATCACATCACAATGTTGCCTACCATATTAAAATTTTTTCATCCTGTCACAGAAAACAACACAATTTCACACAATATGTACTCTATAATTCAACATACGCTGTAGCTTGTAATCGTCCGCGACAGCCTTTACAAATGTACAAACAGTTACTACAAAGGTACAAACATTCTACTCCAATTGGCTCTATTGTACACAGAGGGAAAGGGTTCTGACCAAATCCGCCGAAACTTTTTTAATGAATTTGTAATTCCTCTGTCGCAGTCCGTGTTACAGGTTTCTTTCACTTTTTTGATCAAAATTTTATTGTCTGTGGAATATTCACCGAAAATCTGACGAGAGATGCCAAATAATGAAATAGGGTGGCTTTCCGTTTTTATGTAATTGTCCTCGGTTTAATGGTTTCATTTTTTGTCTATATGAATGTTTGAATATTTTTACATTGTTCTTATTTCAGAATCTTGGTTTGGTGAATTAATTCAAGATTTTCTTAATGATATTTTGGTATTACTTCCAGCTTTTGTTGAGGAGTCCGAAAATGAATTTGCCAGTAATTTCAGACTTGAATTCGCCGCATCTTAAACATTTAGTTTCTAAGCATAGGGCGCTGTTTCAAAGCATAATTACTCATCTTAACCCTTCTGACTTATGTTGGTCTGTCTGGACGTAAAGATTACTTCATTGTTTAAATGATACTGAGAAAACTCACATGTCAGTATAGTGTAAATACTAAAACTCAACTAACAGTAAAACAAACTTCTACATAAACCTCTTACATAGTTAGATTATTTAATCTAGGACTCTCAGCACGTTAAATTTGAAGTTTGTTAGACTAAAGCCTTGTCCAGATTATGTAAGTTTGGTCGTCAGGTTTAGTTTCACTTACAAACTTGTAGTGTTATTTAGATGTTATTTTACAGGCATGTATGAAGATGTTTGGGGAGGAGCTCGTGGCTAAATAATAACAGCCGTAAGGGTCGATCTTCAAGGTTAAGCAACGCTTGACAAGGTCGGTCCATGGATGGGAGACCATTTTCAACATACCTAGTTTCCTCCGTGCCTCGGAAAGCACGTTAAGCCGTTGGTTCCGGCTGTTATTTGAAGATCTTTGACAGTCGTTACGCGTAGTCAGAAGCTTGAGATCTGACACCAGTCTTGTCAAGGGGTACCGTGTTACCAAGTTACTGGGTTGTGGAGGTCAGATAGGCAGTCGCTCCACGTAAAACACTAGTGCTTAGCTGAAACCGGTAAGACTGGAAGCCGGCCCCAATATAGATGGCAAAAGGCTAGGCAGATATTGTATGAAGATGTTTGGGAAGTCAATCACAAAGCTCGTTGGCGTGTAGTCCTCTCGACCAAACATCTATAAATACAGGACCGGCCGCATAAATCAATTTCAAATACCGATAATTGGATTCCTAATATGTATGAGAATACATTTACTACATTGACGAGACTTATTTACCCGACCCGATTCGAAAATTCAGATTCGAAGCTATTAATAACCACTAAACCACTAAATTCATCATCGAACGAACATAATCAACTCGATCAAAAACCATAGCAGGCATTGAATAAACAAACGATAACCAAACAAATCAGACTAATAACCAATTTGAGTAGAACAGACAACGGTACAGTTATACAATAGAGTGAATAATGGTTTGACGACGCCAAGTAAAAAGTAGGCAATAAGAGATTCGACGCAAATGGTTGGAACACTGTCGCATTAGTCATCACAATGCCGACTTGGTGACGTTTGGACAGCCCTGACAAATGATACCTTTTATTGAATAATTATCGTGAGTTGGCTGTCACGAAGCTAGAGTACATAAATGTAGGGGTGTGCGATGTATTGTACCTTACGGAATGAAGGCCAACGTGTTTGCTTACAATCCATATATGCTGGGGCTACTTTAGTTTATTAAACATTTATTTGATGATATAAGCATACTAGCATTACTTGTCGTTGCTATAAAGTATTTGATTAATGATGTTAAACTAATGAGTGTTTCGGGACTGTATTATAACTAGCTGGATCCACCCCATAATATGAATCAGGTAACAACTTATACTGACTAGATTAGAAGGAAACTGAAACGATGACAATATTTTGGTCATACTGTACGGTCTCGTCATCGTAAATTTTCCTGCATACTGGCAACCTACTTTAGGCCAACGATGTGCGTATAATTTGACCGTTTAAAACATCATAACAAAGCAAGAAGCAAACATCATAGCCGTGTTGCTATCCAAACCAAGAAAGTGAAATAGTCGCTTTCCATCTAAGTTATACTGTAGTATACTTAACTCAAATATATTTAACTAGTGGATCTAACTGTGACGTGTTTCTCTCCAACCAACTAACGGCGAATCGGTGTATGGACTTACGACCCGAACAAATATTTTAATCAAAAAATTGTTTTGGACAGAGTAGCACTATTCAGGTATAATTTTCTTGACTTTTTCAGTGTACCTAAAGTTTATTATCCATAGCATACCTTTAATTATCTGTTTACATGTAGTCGGCCGAGCACGTTACGTTATCCCAGACAGGTATACCTTTCTCGGTATCCTCTCCAGGCTTACTGAAGGGTACGTACGTGTCTGTGCAAAATGTTGTTGTGATATACACGCAGAATTGTCTAAGGATATATTGCCCAAACATTTGTAGCCTTTGTATGGTACTGAACGAAAAAAAAAAATTACTCATTTTTATACAAGTATTTTCGGAAAAAAATAACTTGCTCAAACACAAAAATACTGATTACAGACCACGATTACAAAGAACTATATCTTCCCGTGACTACTACTTTGTTTACACTTCAAAAAAAGGCAAAGGCCTTTTGGTTTCAGTTAATACAAAGCCTCCGTCGACGAGTGAAGGGATTTTTTTTGCTAGTTTACCCCTCACGACGTTGCTCGTCCCTATGGACCATTTTATTTTTGCTTCGCTCTCATCTTTTCGTCGGGACTTACAGGTATTAATTATCTTGAACTCGAACTCGCTTCGTTTGCGATGAGAAACGTCAAACGGCAAATCTTGGCGAATAAAATACTTTCAAGTTTTTAATCAGTGGAAAAGGTAGAGGTGCAGTTTCGTTTCTTTGGTCGCTGATTGGTTTACGATTACTAAGAAAGTTCTGCTGTACGATTAGTACAGCGGAATTTTATAGATAGATATTATACCTTATCTTCTTGGAAAAGTACCTAAATATTTTATTGTTTTATAACTGCAACGTTTAAATCTGTTCTAAACACACAAGCTTAACCTAATACACAAGTAAGAACGTATAATGTGTTGCATTAAAGCGAAGCTTGCCACAAACCAGTGCAACTGTGTCCAAATTGCTTATTTTGACCGGGTGTATTAATTATGTATGAGGGTGCGACACTCCTGTCTGCGCCAGATACGGCGTTCTACGTAACTATAAAAAGATTGCCATGACATTCTCATAGCAAACACGTCTAGTTAATTTTATACATGGAGAACGGACTTGAACTCGTTAAAATGTATATGAGGGTAGTTACTGGCGGTAATTTTCTGGTTTGCGGTTTAGTACTGCTACGGAATTAATTGTAACTCTTATAAGATTGTTTTTTTTTCTACGTTTAGAGATCAATATAGATATATAAAAAAGCCGCACGGGTCGATCTTCTAGGTGAAGCAACGCTTGACGAGGTCGGTCCGTGGATGAGTGACCATTTTTAACATACCGAGTATCCTCCGTGCCTCGGAAAGCACGTTAAGCCGTTGGTCCCGGCTGTCATTTGAAGATCTTTGACAGTCGTTACGGGTAGTCAGAAGCTTGAGATCTGAAACCAGTCTTGCCAAGGGGTACCGTGTTACCCCCCACTGGGTTGTGGTGGTCATATAGGCAGTCGCTCCACGTAAAACCCTAGTGCTCAGCTGAATCCGGTAAGATTGGAAGCCGACCCCAATATAGTTGGGAAAAGGCTAGGCAGATTGATTTGACCTGCACAGTACTCAAATATTTTAAACACGGAAAATATTTTTTCCGTGTTTTTTTGATTCAGGCATTTTTGATTCAGTATAGATTTCAAAACAGCTGCTACTCGTTGCAACAGCTGACGAGCAGAAACCTCTACACGACACGAGTGTTCGAGAATAGGACAACAAACGCAGTTCTCTTCAAATGTGATACGTTAGTGATGCCGGGAACTACGTTGTACTAATAAACATACTATGGTAGGTAGTGCTACTATGAGTCCGTTTGACCGTTCCACTTATTCACTAGTCCATAAACTGTAAGCAATGCCTTTATAACTAACTGTGAACCATAAACAAGCTTGTTACTCACGAGGAACTTTGTAAGAATTAAGGACGTAGCTCTCCATTTAATACGAGTTGTCTATGTAAGCAAACATAGATTACACTCATAAAGCCGGCTATAGATTAGCAGAATTGACTTTTTTACCGCTTCTGTAGATATGTCAAAAGTTATGTCAAGGTACTAAGATAATATGTGTAAGTTTCGCTCAAGTTGCCCGCATAAACAAAGATACACAGTTCGCTGTGAGCAAACTTATCCCAACTTCTAAGATATAAGAGAAAATATTATGAACATAGTCACTCACGTATGAAGGTAAGGAGTCAGATTACCAGGACGCGTGTGACTCTCATTACAGGGAATTGCCGTAATTATGAAGATTAATCCTGAAAATGAGGCATTACACCAACAACGTAGATATAACGGCACAAATCTTCTTTGTGTACGTGAGGGTTGGCGTTTAACAGCTTTGGCCCCCTTCGACGACTGCCGACTTCAAACAGTAGTTCAACTTTTGGTCGTTAGTGGCCGAGATTTTGTAGACCCTTTAGGTTTTCGCCGGACGAATAATAATAGTCTGAATGGAAGTTGTGAAACGAACAATAGATAAAAGAGACGAGAACGATACGAGCTTTGTAGTTCGCGAAAAAGAATAACATACTGTATGCTGTTGTGCAGTGTGTGGAGGATTATAATGCGGCCAATCTGTCTATCGAGCGTGTAATGGCCACGTGAATATTAGGTGGCTCATTCATTCTATTGTATTCTATTCGCATACGAATATTCGAGCTGTTATAACGGCAATTTATGATAGGTACCTTTTATGCATGTTGTTTCGCAATATTTTGCAAATTAAACTTCTGAGTTATTAATCGTGTTACAAAGGTTCACCAAAAAGGATAATTTTACGGACGCATAATTTGAGACGTGTTTGTTTACTCTGTTGATAAAAGGTGGGTTTGTACACAATAATAACTAAACAAGCTATAACAACGTACTGAATATAAAATATTGCAAATTGTACCTGACGTTTTTGGTATAATTCTATAGAGATATCTTCTGAAAAAAAAACCCATGCAATTTTATTGTTTTCGTGGTTATTTGTTCGTTTCTTTGGTTAAAGTGTTAGATGATTAAATAAATCTGCCTATTTTAAATGATCGTAGGTAATGACAAAAAGTCTAGGTTATTTATTCATTTCGCGAAAAACTTCGCAGCGCTCTGCTGAAGCGTTCTGATTTATTTATGTGTTTTTCACATGCATGAATATTTAGAATTGGAACTATTTTAAGCCATACCTTTATTTTTTATCAACGTGGGGAACCCTTAAAAAGGCGCTTGAGCTTTTGGAGAAAAGACCAGAGAGGGTGGGCTTTTTACCTCACTAAAGACACCCCGGAACCCCCTTTTTGCAACTCCTGTTAGGGCACATGACGCCCATATTCTCCGCTAGGATCGACACCTACAGTACGGTACTTATACTAGCTACAGTACGGTACTATAAATAAACCCACATTTTGCCAGTTTAGTCCCATGTAATAGTAGTGGTGGCCCAGTGGTATCGGCCGCGACTTATAACTTGTAAGTCGTGGGTTCGAGCCCAGGCAGGCGCTTTACTTTGTGTTAATAATTTCATCACCACTGCTCTCAAAACGGTGAAGGAAAACATCGTGAGGAAACCGGCATGTCTTGGAACCAAAAATTCGAAGACATGTGACATCCCCCAACCCGCACTGGGCACGCGTGGTGGATTACGGCCCATTCCCTCCCACAGAGAGGAGGCCTGTGTCCCAGCAGTGGAAACATTAAAAGGCTGGTGATGGTGATGAGGGCGTGAGGCTATTACTATCAATTGGGTACAAATTCAGAAGCCTGTGCGCTACTATGACATTCCAGATGGAAAAAAATCTGATAAAACTGCCCAACCCGGGTATCAAATCCAGGACCTCATACTCAGCTATGGCACCTGCGACCACTAGATCAAAGCAAATGGAAATTTTAAAATCTAATATTTTTATTTATAATATTACTCAAAACTAGAAGAATATCCAGTAGAAAAGGCAGTTCAACTTTATCCATACACACCTTGCAAAGTCAATAACGAAGGAAGGAAGCGAGAAACTTTACAAATGCAGATATCATAGAGATAGAAAAAAAAAAAGAAAAATATTGTCTATAGCTCTTCCCGGAACGTATTGAACTATTCTTATTTCTTTTGTTACGGTTCAACTTTGAAAACAATTCACTTGGGCTTCGTTGTCTATGTTTGTTCCAATGACAATTTTATTATAACGCGATGCGTTAGGTATATGTAGGTACAATATTTTTAGAATAACGCTAGGTACTTTGCCGAAGGGTTGGCTAATAGTTTTGCTATTCCAGGAACTATCATGTTCGTTAAGAAGCAACATTGTTGTTTGTTTAGGAGAATTCACTAAACGCATAGAGAAGCTTCTTTTTTTTCAATAAGAATTTCAGAAATATGGGTTGCACATTTTAGATTAGGTCAAAGAAATTTTGGTTTAAATAAATTGCACTAGATGGCGTGATAAGCTTCGATTTGTTATTGAGTTTTGTGAAATATAAAGATTTTCTAGAGACGATCATAAAAAATATGTTCTTGTTTAATTAACTTTCCTAAGCACAAAATTAAGCAATATTGGGTTCAAAATTCGCATTTCAAAGATTATTTGAATGGATCATTTAAATTTGATTGCAATAGATGGCGCGTTTTTAAATTTCTGAGACATCCACTCAATTTTTTATTGTTTTATAGAACATTTTGGTGTAACCAAACTGTAAAAATTTGCAAAAAACTCACTACTTACCTAAAATCTTTGAGCTTAGTTTCTTATTGCTGTTAGGTAATGCATTCATATCTTTTATTAACACTTTTTCTAGATGCACGCATTAACGGAGCGATTTATAAAGGTTAATAATTTTTTTTTTACTTAAAATGTCAAACAGGTATCAAAGGCGTGCTGAGGCCTTCATCTTTTGGGTTACTTAATTCTGCTTATTATAAATAGGTCCAACAAAAACAAATCAAATAAAACAGTAAAGAACGATGTAAGTGTACCTCCCTTGTTAAAATAACAGTTACCACACGACGGCGTTTGCGTGCAATCGAGGTAAGTACGCTCATAATTCGCTCTTAACTAGCCAAGGTGCGGTTATGCGGTCATTGATTCAGATTAAGACACCAGTCAGGCGAAAGATTAGGCCGATTGTTCACTGCCAATTTGATTGCATTATACACGCTCGTGTGTATATGCCTTAATTAACTATCCTATTATATTCTCTGGTTAATTGTCCTTTGTCTCCGATCGTTTTGATATGGAATTATGTTTATCATTTATGCGGTCTGTTTAAGCCTATTGCTTGCCCTGATTGGACAAAGGTGTTGTCCACTATGCTTTGTCGTGCCTCTGTGCGAATTCATTAGGGCATTATAGGACTGATTTCCGATGCTGATAAGCATATGTCCGGTTCCGGAAAGTTTAAAATTCGCATGCAGTCGCAAAGGCAATTTTAGCTAAAGCCATTGTGACAATTAGGTATCTACCAACGGTAGCCATTTTCACCGAAAAAAGTCACCATACAGGAAAAAGTATCGAACGTTAGGAAAATTATGCATTGAGAATTGAGGTACTAAAAACAATGTTGGTACTTAGTATTAAAATGTCTTATATTAATATCCGCTAGAATTTGCCAATCTCTAAGTTTCTCAAATACGGTGATTTTAAATTATTCCGGTCAACTTCTAAAGCATGAGTAAGACGATAAAAATGCGATACTCCGCTTGTAAAGAAACTTTTTTTAATAATATTAGAACAAAAAAGTACCACATTAAATCCACGTTTATGGTCTCGAAATTAAAATTGTTGTACAACTTTTTTCGTGTAATAAATCCGGCTTACAGTATTTGTACCAGAGCGTAAAAAAGTAAAATTCGGTGCACTTTCATAAAAGCAAGATGTCATAAAGTCTGTTATAAATATGTAGAGGGGGAGAGGGGGGTAGCGGGAGGGGTAACATGTAAACATGCTGTAAAAACAAAAGTTTCAGCTACTATCTAACGGATACAGATATAAACCACTCATGCAAGGATCATAGTAGATTTTCCTAGATTAAATAGAATATTGTGTCGCTGGTCTTATGGCCTTGTTTGTCATTGTCTTCCATTTATGGTCCATGGTATCTACAGTTTATTTAGTACGTGAAAAGAGTAATTCCGTCATCAATACCCGGTTACTGCTCGGTATTGTTCTTATGTCTAATATGTGATATCAGAAATGTTAGTAAAAAAATAGGAACGCGATCCGTTACGCGCCACGCGTGTACGCCCACACCTTTGATGGTATATCCCCTAGGGAACAAAAACCCCTACATTATATACAATAACTTCGGATACATGAGACGGGTCAGTTATCAACTTTGATAACAAAGTCATTTATGGGTCACCCTTTCAATCGCATCAATGGACGACTCTGTACTTGTAAATTCATTAGAGAAACTTTTGGATCACGATACCATTTGAACTTCATCTTTTGACGCGAGATTACTTCATAACTTTCTCGAGAATTCAATTACTAAGCTTGCCAAAGGACGAATTTGTTCACAATAAGCGAACAATCTGTAATTACGAAGGAATGGATTCGTCAACAGTCATAGGGGATTGACATACGCCGTAGATCAATCTCTTTAACACTGGCTTTAACAGCATAGCTGTTTAAGTTTTAAATCTATGGGTGTCTTGTCAGAACGGCAAAAAAATCACTTTTGTTGTATCGGAGTCCAAAAACTCAAAATATTTATTTTATTCTGTTATTAGTATTAGTATTTGTTGTTATAACGGCGACAGAAATACATCATCTGTGAAAATTTTAACTGTCTAGCTATCACGGTTTATGAGATACAGCCTGGTGACAGAAAGACAAACGGACAGTGGAATCTTATAGGGTCCTGTTTTTACCCTTTGGGTACGGAACCCAAGAAAATGTCATAAGAGCATCTATTCTGTAAACATGTCAAGGTGAAAACGAGGCGTAGTGACGATGTAATTCTACACTGATGCTAGGGATTGTCAGTTCACATTTTAGTTTTCATGAAGAGAGATTTTTACAGAATAGCGGCACATATATTTTATTAACTGTAGGCTCGCGCTTGACCACTATCTCACCAGATGGTAAGTGATGGTATGGTTGACGGTGAAGCACGCTTGCCTTGAAGTAACCTATTCACTCTTGACTTAAAGACCCCTAGATTGTAGCTATCGGGAAACAGACTCCAGCAGGGAATTACAATCCTTAGCTGTTCGCATAATAAAAGTATCCCCAAAACGTTTAGTGCGTATGGATGAGATGTCTACCATGAACCGAAGGCGCATCGCCGTACATCTGGTAATCCGATGATGAAACGGGCTAGGCGGATTTAGATCATGCAATTTCATCGCACACTCCCCGAAATGTTACCGATAAAAATCGGCAAGCTGGCAACTTGGCAAAGATGTTCAAGGCTCTGGAGCTTTGACTTGACCAGTGAATCATTGCAGATGATCAAGCTGGTAATTGTCAGATCCGTCCCAGAGGCGAGAACAGTACTCCATGCATGATCGAACTTGCGCTTGATAATATTATTGCAGTTGCTTTGGCGTGACGTACCTTCTCAAATTTGCGAGGATCCCCAACTTTTTGGCAGCCAGCTGAGTCTTGACATGACCTAATAATCATATTTCCAATCATTTTTCTTCATGTACTTCCACTGGTTACGATTTCAAAATCACATTTTATCGAACTGTTTACAACATACATGACAAAAAAGTTAGGTAATGCAAACCATCCCCGACTTATGACTAAATGCCCCCCACAGGGAGATGGAGGCGGGCAATATTAATATCTACATACGTAATACGTTCACTCCGTCTTCATAAGTCGGCCACGTACATATTACGCAATTTTTATTACGTTCCGGCCTAGCTCACCAACCACTCTTCTTGAGGAATTTACTAAACAAGAAACTGCAATTTCCTGAGACTAATTCATTGCTGTTATTAATCTTGTGGCTTGTATTCTTATTTTCTGCTGGAATGTGGTCAAATGTTTATTTGGTTGACCGTTGACGTCTGCATTTGTATGTATTCTCATTTTATGAATGTTTTGCTGTTTCGTACCAATTTTCTTTGGGGTTATGGGACCTGGTAAGATTTGATGAATAATAATACAATTGTTTGGCCAATATTATTGTCATAAACAGCATACTATAGATTTTAATAAAAACATAAGGATTGGGTTAAAACGGGCGCTTTTGTTTGTCACAATCTCTTCGGAACATTGAGCTTGAGCTTGAATGATTGTCACTGAAAACCAGCGCTGTGGGCTGTGGGTCTGTCTCGCACATGAGTCGCAACGCAGTGCTGAGTGAAGGCCTTTTTTAGCAGAAGTGATGTATATATCCGACTGCCGAAGGAGGGTAATGTGTTTATCAGTGTATGTATCTTTGTTTGTTCCTATATAGCGTTCTAGAGACCAAACGCGTTGGCCGATTTTGATGATTCTTCATCTTGTGAGTGTCACTGGCTACATTCAAATTGAAAAATAGGAAAATGGTGGATTTTGGGGGTCATATAGTGGGCCCAATTTTTTTTTTCTTTGACGCCCATCGTATGAGATATTAAAATAAAGGGTTTTAAGAGGTGATTTAAATAATATATAACATTTATATGTTTAAATGTACTTAACCCGTAAGAATAAGTTAATTCAAAGAATAAAAAATCCGACTGCTTAAGAAGCGAATTAAAAAACGTAAACAAGAAGAAAATCATGCTGTGCAGACATTTATTTTTTTATAATTTGTGCCTAATATGACTATAAACACAATATTTTCTTCTTTCCTCCTAAAAAAATCCGAAATCAATACATATAATAAATCTGTTGAAAAGTCGTTTTTGTACATCGAAAATATAAAAAATAATAATAGCCAGGGTGTTAAAGGATAACCAACAAAATCCATTTATAGCATTTTTGAATTTTTGTCTGTTTGTCTGTTTATTTGTGCACGCATCACGTAAAATGTACGAAGTCAATGTAGATAACTTGTATACTGTTTTTTAAGCGTAACTTGGAATATTACTTAGTTTTTGTTTCATCGCAATCGGTTCACTCTATCAGAAGTTAGATAAATTTAAAGTTTTCAAGAATTAAAATGTCACATCACACGCAATTCAGACACTCGGAGAGTTGAACTCCATATTCAGTAGATGGCGTTGTGCATTTGACGTCATTTTCTGAATGGCTGTGTCAAGATTCTCCGAGGCAAAATGACACTAGAAAAATAAATATAGGCAGGAAGCAATTTAAGTAGAGTAGCAAGTAGGCAGGAGATTTCAACTCTATACGTCGAATCAACTACATAATTATCTTCAAGGGCTATTTCAGATGTGGCTAGAGTAAAAATAATAATTCGAGAAGATATGCACTAGACAAAAAAAAACGGTTAATAAGGTTTTATTTTAGGTCTCTAATCAAAATCATATTACTAATGTCAATGATGACGTTGACGTGTGCAATCTGATTCGTAATTTTGCCACTGCTGTTGCCCGTTTGGATAGCCTAATGATAAACGCGGTGGCCTGCTACGCCCAAGGTTCCGGGTTCGAGTTCCAGCTATGGATAGGTATTTTTTATGTTTTGGTTTCGATCTGGTGTTCTGGAGTGCCAACTAGTAGCCTAGTTGGCACGCAGCAAAACTGTCTTTACTTTTTTTTGTATGAAGTCGATATTCTTCTCCCTAGAGTATATAATATTCTGTGCAGGAAGGTAAGTAAGGTAGGGTAGGCAGTTGACGGGAGCGAAGCCGCGGGCACAGCTAGTAGTTAATAAACCTTATAACCAGAAAAAATTCTCAGACCGTTTACGAGACAATATTATCGCTAAATCATGGTTAATAAAGCCCCGTACAGAAACACGTGTTCATAAAAATTGTAACGAGTGTAATGCCGTGAGAACGATAGATCACTCTGAGTTTGGGACACACCGGCGCACTGTGCGCCGTGCACTATGCATACATCGAGTTAAGTGCCACTTAGTTACCAGCTAGAACATTTCTACTATACATGCAGGCAGTGTATTGGCATGTCTTCACTTATGTAAATACTTCATGATATAGAGTAGTGTTAAATATAGAATGGTGATATCAGTCGGTCTTCTGAGAGACTGCTCCAACCAACAATCGATTTATTCATACATAGTGCGCACACATATTTAACTCATGCCTGTATTCCTCGAAGAGAAGGGCTGTACTCAATTACCTGTAACACAGATAATTAATAAAAGAAGTTAAACAATCCACATATCATTATGGTAAACAAATAAACACAAACATAATTCGTTTTGCAGCCAGAATTAATCAAATAAGCAAGTGCTTGAAGTGAAACGTAAGACAAATGACAAGACCTGTTTTAGTTTTCATACTGAATTATCTTAAATCAATACTAACTTAACATTACCTTATAAATCACAAATAAATTATTTGAAGATTCATAAAAGTAAACCTAAAATATTTTAAATAAAGAACACCACAAATAAACGAAACAAACAGTACCTTCAAACGATTAACTTCATTGACGTGATCAATGAATATAAAGAGAATACTGGAAAAAAAATCTTAACTTCCGCTCATAAATGGAATAAAACCACGATCAATTTTGTGAAACAGAATTTTATTTATTATTTTCGTTTAGAGCGATCAAGTGTGTAAAGAAAAGAGTATCGCCAGAGATTGTTGGCATAAATCATTTTTCAATTCAATTTAAACTACACAGTGTTGTTGTTGCCGATACGGGGCAACTCGCAAGGCGTCCGCGACTGCCAAGGGATACACTACGTATTTTTGTTTCCTATTTATTTTCAGAGAAATAAAGAAAATATCTTCAAATAAATTTTAAAACATTGTATGTACAATGTTTGTTTGTTTTTTTTTATGTTTGGACTGTACACTATGTTCGTTGTAGCATGGCAATAGCGTTTATTGACCCACCAACATCCTTTTACATTATTGATTCCAAAAAAAAAAAAAATGAAACAAAGCCATATTGAATCGGCATCCATCGTTATCGGTATTTTTTTATCATGGAAAATGATAGACTCATAGTTTATTGTTCGGGTTTCTACGCAATGGCAGTCATTGCCCCGTTTCAATATCTCTTAAATTGAAACCGGGCAATGACCGCTATTGGCATACTAAAACGAAAGAACCATAGTATGTTATTCTTACAATACCTGCATGAAAACAAAATTGATTTAATAGTTTTTGGAAACTATGTTTGTGTTTACACAAGTCGTACATTGGTTTAATTTGAAATTAAAATAAAAGAATTTATATTTATTTGTGTTCACCGCAATGTTTATTAGTTTATTTTAACATTTTATAAACGCAATTGATTAAGCTTTACAGTAGCTAGTGCAATGTGTAATCAAAATAACTAAACGTTTCAAATATCGACGCAAAATATGTCGAATATTTTTTATGTTTATCTAAAAACATACAATAAAGTCATCTAATAAAATTCATCATTCTGTAAATACCTTCCACACTAGTACAAACAGTTCCACAAGAAGAGTAATAGTGAGTCACAAGTTATACCGAATTTGCATTCCTTAAACCCTCAATGCAAGGTCCACGCTATTCCAACGCGCCCCAAAGCAATTTCGGCTTGCAGTTTATCAAATCCAACATTTAAATGACCAAAGTCGGCTTCTACAAACAACTTGTTTGGTTGATAGGATGGCATCGGGTCGTATTGCGTTTGTTTGGACCCGGTTGGACCTATAAATCTGTCTCTAACTTCTTCTTAACGCGTATCTAGTGTTTCGGCGTTGGCGTCTCGTTTCGCAGTATTCGCAGACGCTGGAAAACCAATTTTAGTATATTGCATTAAAAGTTGTTGCCAAATGCAGTTTGTGTGTTGATTTTCTCGTTTTTGCACTTCGGCCCCGTTTCGTACCACATGAATACGTATTAAAGTCCGACTCATACAAATTGGAATTCGCTTACCTAACGCTGTATATTAGAATCAAACGGTAATGGAAAATTTTGCGTTTGATTTCCTGGAGTAGATGTGGAGGCAGGAAACATTTTTAAGTTGAAGTTGTTAACGAGTTGATGTTTATTTTCCGATCAATAGGTACCTATTACTTGAGGTAGTAACAGAAGTTACTGTGAAAATTATTTACCTAAAAATATTTGAGTCGATAACTTACATGCGTGTTCGCAATTCCAGCCGATATGCCTCAATACAGTCGTACGATCCAATATGTCGTCGTGAGTTTTATCTAACATCAAAAACGTCCCACTTTTACTGGCGGGCGCTAGTTCACGGATAATAACATTCAATTTTAGTCGAAGTATTTACGCGTCCCCGCTAGGTCCCAACGCGGCAGATATTTATGGAGGTCTGTAGCAACCTTCCCAAATTGAAATACATTAATATTTTACCATAAATGCGACACTTTCATGCGGAACATAACGTTATCGTAATTGGATTCTTCCTTCAAAACGATAAACGTCCACATATCATGTGAAAACTACCAGTTTAAGTAATTATGCGTGATATGAGTTATTTATTGTATTGAAACTGGCAGTTTTTGTAAGATATGCAAGTATGAAAGACTTTGTAGTGTAGCGTAACTAGAATATCAGTGATAAGAGATATTAGAAAAGTCACTGCCCAGTATTAATATACTCTTTGAGAAATTATATAAGGTTGGTAAGTTCAACTTTTAACTTTAAATATATTTAAGGTATTAGTTCTGGTTCTAGTACTTCACGCAATTTTTGCCTGGGTCTTTTATTTGAGGCCACATCCTTATGAGAAATTGACAAACCCAACTTGTAGAGACACAGGTCGCTATTAAACTTAGGACCCAAAGTCACGAGACGATAAATAATGCAAGACACATCTATAAAAATACACGCACCTTGTCACACAAAAGCTCAGTGAATTTCTAGTAGCATGTGAAGGTACACTTACGGACGTCGTCGCGTCGTGTGCGACACACGATGCTTGTACACTCGCCGCCAATAATGTTACGTTCGCAATACTTTTTAATACAGTAATGGTTTGCTCATCCATTCAAATACGAATACGCGGAGAGATCTTTTTATCTCGCGCCTAAATCGAATTTTCGTCTGTCGAGATATTCCGCTAAGATGCAAGCAGAAATTCCTTTGTGTTTCCTATGTGTATAGATATGCTGATATTAGGGATATAAGAGATGAAACTGGAAAAGAACATAACTCTGTCTTCTCTGAATCGAGGTTGACCCGAACGATAAGCCTTACCTACGTCTTCATTTCAGCAAATTGGAAGATTCCTGTAATGGACCATTTTATAAAATAGCCTCTTTGTCTAAGGAAATCGATTGAACATACCTTGAATAAGCCCTTTGTTCGTTGAAGAATACCCGTAGAGATAACCCTGAAGAATACTTTTATATCGGTAATATAGATAGTAGGTAGGTACTCCACGTCTGTGATAGCAAAGGTAAATCAAATATTTACCAGGACATATCTTGACCCGTATCTATCTGTGGTTATAATATTATCTAGCTCAACCATGAGATATCATATTCATATTCATGATTAAGGAGAAAAAAAAATGCGTTCTTTGACTATTGTCACTTGACTATTTATGGCGTGATTATGAATTAAATCATCAGTTCCAATTGGGAAATGAAAAGATGTACATACCTACATACATTTATATTAAAATTATAAAATTAATGGCCGGCTGTGTTTCGTACTGACCCAAGCAAATTGTAAAAATACTCATCAGCCAGCAGGCTGCCATTAAATCATAATTAGCACGGTCGGATCGTGCGACGGCAATTTTCTCATTTTCCTTGCAAAATTATTCCAACGAAATCGTCATAAACATTTTTGTCTCTTGTGCTAAATATTTCACTTTTATGCCCAGACTTTTGTAATCAACGTATTATTGTGTTTGTTAATAAGAATTTTATATCCCATTTCTACATCTGGGGAACAGCCAGAGAAAATGGGATTCTTTAATACCATTTTCTCAGGATTCTTCCAATGGTGTATTATGTTTTGAAGAAAAAAACATCTAATCTTAAAAAAAATAATAAAAATAAATACGTAGGTAGTGATTTTTTTAAAACTTTTCCAGGAAACATTTACTTATATATTTTTGTCATTAAGAAAGATTTTAGCGTGAAGCATTCTTATAATATCAGGGCGTCTCAAAACGTCGTCGTCACAGAATTGCCAGAGCAAAATACTAGTTTCAGGAGAAAATGTGCGATATATTTTATTTTTAAGGTCAAGCAGATCCGCCGCGGAGGGCCATTAAATCACAATTAGAAGTAATGCGGGTGGATGCGTGAGAGGCGACCGGAGGCTTAGCGGCGCGGGCCCTAGCCGTAGGGCTTTGTCGGACTTACCCTCTTGTCTTTTAATACTTATATTTCACGCTTCCAATAGCCATTGTTGCTATAAATACGTCTAATTATAGCTCCTCTCATATGAGCTGAATAACGTCCGAATTTATCTCCTTGGAAGACATTTCCAGATAAAACTTTACTATAGCTGTAACATTTAGGTAACATTTAGAACGGATAAGTAATGAGACGGCGGTGTCTATTTCGGCAAATGTACGTGATGTAGCAGACAATAAGATAGACGTCTGAGGTAACGGCCATATTCCTTGAAAGCCGTAGGGTTATTGAGAAAACGACGCCTCGACTCGTATGTCCCAATAGTGGGTCCCATCGGTCGGCCCAACAATATTAGACGTCGTAAGGACCGATGCGAGGAACCATCCCGGGACATTGGACAAGGTGGAATTGTGAAAAATTGTTCGAAGAAGACATTTAGCTATGTCGTGATAGTAAGATAAACGCGAACTGGAGATTCTTAAAAGACTTATTACGGTCGAAAAATTACTGAGTATAGCCACTAAATCAATAGATAGCACTTTATCTAAAAAGTAGAGTTATTGCCTTTGAGATAATGAAAGAACTTGCAACTAAAACTTTGGTGGAGCTTAGAAAGTAACAACCTAAGGTAACAGAAGGGTTTACAGTATCAGCAAACTTGAGCTTTTAAATCATTAAGACTAAGTAAGTATTCTTGCCAAAGAATTACTACGGTGAAAATATTTCAGTCTAAAAAAAAACATCACGTGCGCAATAATTCACTTTAAAGAAAATAATGATTGATTCCTCCCCAATGTCTAATGAGAGTGGACGTGGAGCAAAATTAAATTTCCGGCACTCCGGCTCTCTTTTGTTCTTTACAATCTCATTAACGTGAAATACTTTACAAATACCGTCCAATTCACCGCGAAAATCTTATTATCTGAGATTCAGGATTGTCTCTTATTAACGAGAAAAAAGGGACAACGATTGACCGGGGAGGAACACCCACAATTTAACACGAATTAACAACCACAATGGCTTGAAATAATGAGAGGGGGAGGATGAAGTTTGCTGCGGAACCCTCCGGAGGTTTCTCAAGATGGTGATTGATAGATCAAGTTAACGTGCGAACGCACTCGCTGTAATACCGATTATTGCGTATAGATGCCGTTTTATCTTACCATTTTCCCACTTATATACTTATTCGGGACTCTTACAGAGGTCAAGTGTGAATAAGTAAGTCTTTTATGTAAGTGTGCTTCTTTTGCAAGTGAAGAGAAAACACTCTTTGTATCGAGGATGCTCGATGATTGGCCACATTGTTGTTCACGGTGGAGCGTGTTATATTATTCTGGATACAATATAACTGGAATTTGTCAAAGGTATGAAGCGAGCTAAGTCGTAAACCTTTGCTAAAACATTTTCCTTAGAATTCGTGACTTGGTGGAATATCCGGTGCAAAGAAAATTAGCACTTGGAAATAATAAAGTGAATATAAGCCGTCAATTTTCTAGCGAATTTTTTTTATACGTACAATATTGCTTCCTTTTAAATTTCAATATGCTTCTCAACCAACAAAAATTTTACAAAATAAAAAAAACGTTAAAGCAATTAAAAATAAATTAAAAGAAAAATGTATTCGAATCAACTTGCAGGCGTTTCATTAACTTTCAGCGAGAAATAAGGTAGAGGCATTCAATAGAGCAGACAGGTCAATCAATAAATCAGTCGTCACAGGCGGCCATTAAGTAACAGAGCAATCGAACATTGTTTGAATTCAGTGCAGCGAGCGAGTCCACTCGTCCGGAAATGAAGAACTATTCATTGTTGAATTCCACTTTCCAGGTTATAGTGGCTACCAGCGTATGGACAATGGACACTTTCTTGTGTAATTGTGTTGTTGCTTTTTCAAGTGGCGTGCTTATTGTTTTAATTAGGTGGTCATGTATAATTGATTTTAATTTTGACTTATCTTTTGAGTATCTTTACATAAAAATAATCTATTATTTATAAGTAAATGTAAAGCTATTTGTTTACAGTTTACAGATAAATACAACTTAAAGCAGAAACAAAATTCGCAGC
The DNA here is from genome assembly GCA_947562075.1 of Orthosia gracilis. NCBI lineage: Eukaryota > Metazoa > Arthropoda > Insecta > Lepidoptera > Noctuidae > Orthosia > Orthosia gracilis. The sequence continues at coordinate 37,550,112 of OX387266.1, forward strand.
TTGTATTTATTATTTTTTTATTCAAAGAATTCCATTGTCTTTTTTACCAAAACAATGCGCGACGTAACTTCCGTGAAAACAAAATAAAAGACCCTTAAATTACATCATTAGACGCAAATTGTATGGTGTTTTGATGCTTGTAATTTTCGAGAAAATACACTCTTTCCAATTACCGTTTGTTCTTTTTGTTCATTAAAAGTCTTTCAAACGATTTCGTTTATATTTGCAAAATTTATCTCGGTAAATATGTCTCTAATTTTGATTTTCTAATTCTTGTAAATTAATCAGCAAAATGTTAATCATCGATTGTATTGCCAGTTATTTAATTAGCTATTATTAATACTTGATAAGCAGAATTTGTTAACTAGTAGCGTTTGTCGTGATTTCTTATCGATTCATTTCTAATGAAATGCTTTGCGAACACAACTCACATTTGACGACAAAAACATTGAAGTCTTTGGTTTCACCTGAATGTAATTTACAAGTGATCATATTCCACTGAAACATTTTTGAATTTTTACAGCCGGGTGACACAAAGGGAAAACTCACGTACGCCAAACGATTTGCAGTCTCTGAAATCGCGATAAAAGCATAAAATAAAAGAAATATTTATGGTATTTTTTGCAATTTATACAAACGCAGCTCAAAAACAAAAATGGTGAAAAAAACGTTGAGATTAAAAATATTCCGGATTGACAGAACAATCACGGCATGTATGTGTATAAAGAAAATGCAGTATGTTTCGTATTGCGTCTTCTTATTGTCGAATATTTTCCGTGACGCCGGAATGAGCGCGTGGGACTCCGGCACCGAATAATATATTATATTGCAAGAAGGTATATCACGGCGGCGACAGGTGTGCGGAGGCAATCCTCTTTTACCCTCTTCCGAGCTTTTCGACCCCAAGGAACCCCTTTTAAGTAACATGACTTTTAACTTTGTGACCCATCTTTGCTTTAAAGTGCTCAGACTTATCCAATTCTGGGCGCTTATTACTGAGCTTCCGAGGCGTAATTTAAGCGGAAAATCAGTGCGTTCCAGACCATAGATCACAGTAATGCTCCCTTTGTATAGATTGACGAGTATAAAGGATCAAAATTACTGAGTTGCTTGTTTAAGGGACTAACAGGTTTGTGGTAACGAATATTTAATTATGTTTCCTGAAGATTCAGTTTATTTTAAATTGCTTGCGCTCAAAGTAAAAATGTTAAGTGTAAACAAAACGATGTTTAGTTCAAAAGATAACAAAATAAATAATCTTTGAAATATACATCCTGAATGAAATATAAAGCCGGTGATCACCGAGATGTAAGTAGAGAGAAGGAGTTTTGAATGACTGATGTTAACTGTCATGCAAGATAGGAATCTGTTACTTTTTGTACCGCTTGTATTTTTAAAATCGTTTTGGAATATTTAACGCGAATAGTTTTGAATGACTGATGTTAACTGTCATGCAAGATAGGAATCTGTTACTTTTTGTACCGCTTGTATTTTTAAAATCGTTTTGGAATATTTAACGCGAATAGTTTTGAATGACTGATGTTAACTGTCATGCAAGATAGGAATCTGTTACTTTTTGTACCGCTTGTATTTTTAAAATCGTTTTGGAATATTTAACGCGAATAGTTTTGAATGACTGATGTTAACTGTCATGCAAGATAGGAATCTGTTACTTTTTGTACCGCTTGTATTTTTAAAATCGTATTGGTATTTTTAACGCAATTAAATTAAGAATTCTTCGGTTTACCTAGCTGGACTGACCAGACCAAAGAATCAATTCAATAAACATACTCGTATTGTACAAAATTTTATTTTAGCAAACTAAAATTCTCAGCACTAAAACTTTATTTTGCTTAGGTAAAAGCTACCTGCTTTGAAAACGTGCATTGTAAGCCTCGGTTTAGACAACAGCTTATAAATAAACAATATTTGATGGCAGAGAGTGTAGCCTAGAGCTATTTTATATTATTCTGTGGACATATTTTCGGCGGCCATTTTCCATTGCCGATCAACCCTTTTGACAATTTATCGGGACATCACATTTTCATACAGGCGGGTCGCACGAACTACGGGACCGCGCCTCATACATATTCAAATAACACGCGCTGTACAAAGCAGAACCGCACTGTGCCCCCGACGTGTTAGAATTACAAAAATGTATACGAATATGCCAACTGATAAACAATCTATATCGTGATAACTTTACAGATTCCCATCTATGTATTACTTACTTAACCCGCACGGGAGCCATATTTGTAAATGTTTCACGTATTTGCTGACCCTTGCTCGGAATATAAGTTAGTATTATATCTATATTGTTTTAAAAGACTCGTAGAGAAAATGTTTCCAACTGTGGTGTTCTGCTGTGCAGACCTACACGTTTTTAAGTCTATTTACATTTTAATAAATACTTTACAAAACATACCTTTATATCTTTTGATTTTGTATCAACTCATGTCTCATTTTTATGTATTCGTTGTTACTGTTAACACCTGAAAAGCATACTTTTAGTTATCTCTGATTGTTTTAATATTCCATAACTTATTTATATCGCTAATTTCTAAAATCTTGTAATTTTTTATACTCTGACATGTTTATCTTAATTGACATCTGTCTCTCCAATTTATTTTTCTTAAGCCATAGACATAATATACCATGGACTAGACCTTCCTTAAGCTAGTTGTACATTATAATAAGGGCAGCGTAGACTGCCACCTCTGTAAACCGTTTTTATTCGTTCTGGTCATATAATTGATATTTTGAATTTGAAATTCGGAACAGATGACACAGAACGAAAGAAAAACGGGCGTCGGATTTCAGTTTGGTTTTGACTGCGAAATTGGAAACATATTTAAGCCTTAAATTACAAAGTTTATACTTATCCACTATGTACATTTAAAATGTATTGAATTCAGTTCGTGAATGAGTGTCATACATCCCTGAAGACTTCTATTAAATAACAATTTATACTCTGAAGTGAACTTTTACTGTTTTACAATGGGACGTGCCAGACTGGCATTTGGAATTGGCATGAGCTGCTGCAGACAGTTCCTTAACGGCGCATCGTTTTGCGCGAGCGCCCTCATCTCTCCTGGTTACCTGCCTTACTACTTACCTACCCGACGTGGTGCAAGAGCCGCAGCTACAGCGCGCCCGCCAGCGGTGCACGCAGGTTGCGCACGCTGAAGAGGAACGCCCACGAGTCGCGGTAGCGCTCTTCCAGCGTCCACATCGCACTCCATCAGCCGTCCCACCGCATCATGTCAACCTTTTTCTTATTTTTACCTTTTCTTACTTTTTCTTTTTATTTTTAATAACGTAGCTTACGTTTAGCTCCTCTGAGCTAAACGTAACGTTACAGTTTGGCGCCCAACGTGGGGCTCGATTCCTCATTCATTTTATCTCAGAATTCTAAAACCATACTTGCACAAGTATATATGTAAGCTAACTTTTGGTTTACCTTTCAGGCCCTCATTTCATCATTTTTCCATTTAACTTTTGCTAGCATTTTTTTTTTAATTCTTCACAATTTACACTAAACCTATTAGGATTTTTTTTTTATCCCACTATTATGTTTTATTTTCTCTTTAGAGCGGTTTGGCAACTCTATAAAAAAGCCCCTAATGCCTTGTAAATATATTCTTATCTCTTGTAAATATGCTCTTCCCTCTTGTAAATATGCTCTTCCCTCTTGTAAATATGTTCTTCCCTCTTGTAAATATCTTTTACCTCTTGAAACTTGAGTTACCTCTTGAAACTTGAGTTACGTCTTGAAACTTGAGTTACGTCTTGAAACTTGAGTTACGTCTTGAAACTTGAGTTACGTCTTGAAACTTGAGTTACGTCTTGAAACTTGAGTTACGTCTTGAAACTTGAGTTACGTCTTGAAACTTGAGTTACCTCTTGAAACTTGAGTTCCTCTTCTAATCCCAACTCTTAGAGCGGTCTGCACAACTCTGAAAGCCTTATGTGCAAAGAGCGGTCCCGTAACTCTTTAAAAATAAGCCAAATGCGTGGGCTCTTATAAATATTCTTCGGGTTTTCAAACAGGTGCGGGTTACGACACCTAATTAAAAAAAATAAGCCTTAGTAATTTTAAATAAATATTTCCTTGTGGAGTATGCGTCATTGAATGTGAACCATATCCCCTACGTGTGATTGAATGAGAGTGTTTGAAGAAAGTATGAAAGATGTGTGATAGATCAAGGATTATATTTAAACCTTCAAAATTTTCATCCAGTTGAAAATTTTTCTGGGGTCATCGGGGAAATGTGGTGTTCTGCTGTGCAGACCTACACGTTTTTAAGTCTATTTACATTTTAATAAATACTTTACAAAACATACCTTTATATCTTTTGATTTTGTATCAACTCATGTCTCATTTTTATGTATTCGTTGTTACTGTTAACACCTGAAAAGCATACTTTTAGTTATCTCTGATTGTTTTAATATTCCATAACTTATTTATATCGCTAATTTCTAAAATCTTGTAATTTTTTATACTCTGACATGTTTATCTTAATTGACATCTGTCTCTCCAATTTATTTTTCTTAAGCCATAGACATAATATACCATGGACTAGACCTTCCTTAAGCTAGTTGTACATTATAATAAGGGCAGCGTAGACTGCCACCTCTGTAAACCGTTTTTATTCGTTCTGGTCATATAATTGATATTTTGAATTTGAAATTCGGAACAGATGACACAGAACGAAAGAAAAACGGGCGTCGGATTTCAGTTTGGTTTTGACTGCGAAATTGGAAACATATTTAAGCCTTAAATTACAAAGTTTATACTTATCCACTATGTACATTTAAAATGTATTGAATTCAGTTCGTGAATGAGTGTCATACATCCCTGAAGACTTCTATTAAATAACAATTTATACTCTGAAGTGAACTTTTACTGTTTTACAATGGGACGTGCCAGACTGGCATTTGGAATTGGCATGAGCTGCTGCAGACAGTTCCTTAACGGCGCATCGTTTTGCGCGAGCGCCCTCATCTCTCCTGGTTACCTGCCTTACTACTTACCTACCCGACGTGGTGCAAGAGCCGCAGCTACAGCGCGCCCGCCAGCGGTGCACGCAGGTTGCGCACGCTGAAGAGGAACGCCCACGAGTCGCGGTAGCGCTCTTCCAGCGTCCACATCGCACTCCATCAGCCGTCCCACCGCATCATGTCAACCTTTTTCTTATTTTTACCTTTTCTTACTTTTTCTTTTTATTTTTAATAACGTAGCTTACGTTTAGCTCCTCTGAGCTAAACGTAACGTTACACAACTTAGATACAAACCAAAGTGCATATTGACATTATTTAACAATACAATGTTCAGTATGAGACTGCTGCTAATGGTACGAAGCTAGTTCTTAAACGACTTATAACTTCTCAGTGAAACAATTCACTTTTTATTTTTCTTCACTTTGAATGTAGCCTATGGTTAAACTGAAGTCAATTAAAACTTGGTCTTAATTTCCAAGTCTTTGCTCTCGGTCCAATGTTATATCTACAAAATTATTTCCTACAGTTGATTTATATTCAAATTAAAATGAATTAAATTACTGGCAGAAAATTACTTTACGTCATTATTTTAACTTTTAGATTTTTCACAAAAACGTTTTTCATATTTTTTGCTCAAAACGCTTTTGTGCATGCAACGTTTCAAAGCACTTGGCATGTGTCACATTATACTATCAGGAATTAAACAGAGAGCATTGAGGACAGATCATAGCCGCCATATTGGGTGCCGTAAGAGTCAACAGCGCGCCTGATATGCGGTTGCGAGAGCGTTCTGCTCGCTACAATAAACACTACGCGCCTACATTTACATAAGCCCTTCCAGACTTGCGTGTGATGCAGATTTATCCACTTCCCTAGCTGCTCTGTAAAGTAGTCAAATCTTTTCGATGGTTAACTGAAGCAGTGTAAATATATTTTATCTACACTCACAACATAATGTTCCAAATATGAATGAAAAATATATTGTATATACACGTACTTTATATTTATGGAAAGGCAAAACTAAAAAAAAAGAACATTACAGTGCAACATTTTCCTTCGATTTTCAATAAACTGCATCATAAAATAACTTTTTAATTCTTATAGCACACTTTTACTTTTTAATTTATTGGCGCTTAATGACTTAATGTAGAAAAATAGTGTCAAAGTCTATGGATGCGCGCGCTGCGCAGTCATGCGCAATAAGAATCTATATTGCCCGCCATACCAAATATTTTTTTTCCGTTTCCACTTTTGTTTTATTACAACTGTATGAGTGAAGATAAAAAAGTGTATGCAACGGCATGAAATTAGGTATTAAAACACTCGCGTGTTATTATTATCACATTCGGCTTCATCTCATGTGATAAACCCACGCTCGTGTTTTAATAACCCCTATAATATGACCATTGCATAAACTACTATTACCTACACTCACAACGTAATGTAATTAAAAAAATATTGTATAAACAGGTTCTTCGTGGATAGGTAAAATTTAAAAAAAAACATGACAGTGCAACACTTTCCCTCGATTTTCAAACAAAAGCTTTTTTTAATTTATTGGCGCTCCACTTTATTTTTATTTCAGCTGTATGAGTGAAGATAAAGTAGTGTGTGCAACGGCATATAATTAGGTATTAAAACACTTGTTTGATACCATTATCAAACACACACTCGTGTTTTAATAACCCTTATTATATGACCATTGGATAAACTGCTATTTTTTAATATGATAACATTTTTTGTATTTTGTTGGGGTTTTGGTAGTTTAATGAATCTAGGTTGACTTCATGCCGAACATATCATTGCAATTATTGAATTACAAAAATGATTATTTTTAACATTTTGATAATTTGTAAAGTATTAAATCAACTAAGATTCAGTATAGGTCCCTACTAACAAAATTTTAAGTATATAGTCGATACGTCTGCATTTATTAGTAAAATAATCTAGTTTAAATCAAAAGCCAAACCAACTATGGCAATAGGAGAGAAACACATACAGAAAATAGGTACTCAAAACTAGAGTTGGTTGTGGAATGGTTTTATAGATTACAATCATATAATAAATCTGTAGAAAAATCATTTTTGTTCATCCAAAATATTTCCAAAAAAAATTGCCAGTGTGTTAAAGGATAACCAACAGAACCTACGAGTATTTCCAGCATTTTTGGATTTTTTCTTTGTTTATCTGTTTGTCTGTTTATTTGTGCAAGCATCACGTGAAATGTATGAAACTGATGTTGATAAATTTTATACATAAAAATTGTTCGTAACTTGACGTATTACTTAGTTTTTGTTTCATCGCAATCGGTTAACTCTAACAAAAGTTAGAGGAATTGAAAGTGATCAAGAAGTAAAATTATCACAACACACGCAATTCAGATACTCGGACAGTTGATCTCAATATTCGATAGATGGCGTTGTGCATTTAAAGTCATAGAAAAATAAAGTTGTAGGTAGGTAAGTTCAGTAAGCAGGAAAGTAAGCAGGGTAAGGTTGGCAGACAGATGACGGGAGCGAAGCCGCGGGCATAGCTAGTATTTATTTATTTATTTATTTATATTTATATATACTTTATTGTACACCAAGATAATAAAAACAATACATACAGAAACCTTAAAATAGACACAAACATACAACAGGCGGCCTTATCGCGTTCTGCGATCTCTTCCAGGCAACCCAGAATGGAAATAGATAGCCTGGACATGATATGGGGTTGCACTTGGTGCAATTTTAAAATTAAATAATAATATATATAATAATAATATTATAATAGTATTATATATGTGACACAGAGAAACTATATGTGACACCCTGGAAACTGAACTTCACACAGGTATTAACAATCCATCTGTCAAGCTCGTGATTATAACCACCTACCCCACGAACTCGCGCTTTGTAGTGGTTAGTATACAGAACCCCATATTCGACAGCAGTTTAAATGCCTTTGTGTGATCCTGTGTAATTAACAATCAGGTGTAAACGCCTGAGGAAATGGCGCTAAACCACTATGCGTTGAAGGTAAGAAAAAGGGAAGAATCTTTGATTTTATTGGTCACAAAAACGTGCATATAAATGATAATCTCATTATTAGAAATGCTACCATCATCATCTCATTATTAGATATGTTATTACCAAAAACTATTATACTAAAGTTTACGGAACGAAATTTGTCGGCAGATGCATGTCATAACTGTGAAAGACATGAAAAAAAAGTTTTCCATTCAGTATGATACTGAGCCGTGGGAAAATGACAGCAGACGCTGATTTCAGTGGCCACCCTAAAAGGAAAACAACGGCCTTTCCTATTCAGAAGATAGAACCCCACAAGCAAAACATTGTAAAATCTCTCTAATATCTCACATCTCGTTAAGCAATAACTTTACAAAGTTACTAAATATATGGCTTGCTTCTACGATGACGTACCGAGAGCCTCATAAAAGTCTATAGCAGTTTTCAAACGTTTAATGGACGCCTTTCGCTCGCGTGGAATTGTGTTCGAACTTTTAGCGGCAACTTTGAATTTCGAATTTCATTGTGGTTTTTGTTTTAAAAGTAAGTACGGTATTTTCTTACATTTTTCCGTCATTCTCCGTAAGAACTTGTTTGTGCCAGTCTTTACCGTTCCTTATGAATGAATCCTTCTTAGAGCTTCTTTTTTCTAAAAGAACGAAGCGATCCTTAGTTGTTAGTTCAATGCAGTTACTGGTCTTGATAAAATTAAAAAAAGGGTTGCAGTAAAGTATAAGTAAGAAAAGATTAAAAAAGTCCTTTTAGATATTATAAAGAACTCAAACAGTTTTGCGGTAATGTTTTGTTTATATATATACAGTACATTGTTTTTGTTAGCAAACATAGTAAACCCATTCAATAACTTCGTTTCTAAATAGTATAGTTAACCAATCACTTTCATTTGAGGGAGTATTCTACAATTAGCCAAAGAATTACTTTGCGACTAACGCGTCATCTTTACTTCAAACTAAATGTAATGTTATTAAACTATCTCAATGCAATAGTTGCAGCAATAAATTGATTAAATCCTGTGAGCTTATAAACTGCTGTTATATGAGCACATGCGGATAAAATATCTGAAACAGTATAATTTTGAAATATGTGACACATGTTTAAAATCGTCTATTATAACAATAACGAGACAAACATGTTAACGAGACACTATTTAAAAAAAAGATAATGAATAGCATACTATGCAGTCGGAGGATACATCTGGTTTTGGTCGTCCAGCTCGCGAATATGTAACCTCCGACTGCATAGTATGATTTTCTTCTTGTTTACATCTTTTAAGTTCGCTTTTTAAGCAGTCGGGTTTTTTGATTTTTTGAATTATCTTTTTTTATTTATCACTTTTTAGATTTTTTTTTTAGAATTAGGTACATTTAAACATATAAGTGTTATATATTTTTGAAATCACCTCTTAAAATCTAAAAATTTGGTCCCCCACAATATGGTGCCCAAAAACCGCCATTTTTCTAATTTCCAATTTTAGTGTAGCCTGTGACACTCGCAGGGTTAAGACGAATCATCAAAATCGGCCAACGCGTTTGGTCTCTAGAAAGCCACACAGGAACAAACATACATACATACGAGTACATACAAAAATACATACATAGACTGATAAACAAATGACACTTTTTCTAATTATCCACAAACAAAAAAAAACTGACACCACGACTTTACAATATCGAACCACACATCCATATAACACATCATATTCTCAACAACCTTATAGAAATCATCTTTGAGCGTGATTAAAAAATATACATAAAAGTGTCTACAGGTAGAATGATGTCTACCCACTAGATGTGACTGTCCACCCACTGGATATAATTTCTTAGTTGACTTTTACGACGCCCTTGGGAACAGATGGGGTGACTTATTTTTAGCTAGGGACTCGAAGCGCATTGCACCTTCTTTTCTATTGTTGCCTTTGTTCAATCGTGGTCTGAAAGCTTTACAGTTCAACAATTATAATGAAAATAAATGCTGAATTAAAAATGTTTCACACTCCTGGCGTGTTTCTTGACCACATTTATGCCAGTGTTATTAAAAAAAAATTGTGGCCTAAACAGATTAATCAATTGTGATCCTTAGCGTATATTTAATCGGTTAGAACAAATAGTATTTCGTTGATTCATCAATCTTGATAAATGAATAGCATGATTCTCAGTATTAAGAAGACAAATTAATCAGAACCCCAGTTTGAAATAATCCTAAAATCCTAATAGGTAAAGCAAAATCAATATACATCAAAATTTTAATTAACATACAATATCGCGATCAGGACTCCGTTATTATTTACGTCAATCAACACCACCATTATGTTTGCAGAATATCGAGTGAAGGCTCCTTTGTACTGTATCGTGTGGTCGTGAATTACATACGCTTCCAAGTCCATTGTTTTGTTTTAACACGTCTCTCAAAGCATGGAGGTTGTAATCCATCAATGTACGTCGAATGAGTGACCATTGTGAAGGATATTTTTTTGACGCTGCAGAGTGGATGTGCATTGTGATTCGTCAATGAAAGCTTGAGGGGTAAAAAATTGCTTACGCAAATTGATTTGAAATATTACAACAAATATTTTGTTACTGATACTAAAGTCCTAAATACTTACCGACTAGTAAAAAAACCTCTTCCTTTTTTGAAGTCGCCACAAAAATCTGAATATCAAGTTGAGCTAAAAACTTAATTTGGTACAATTTCACATGGAATAAAAACAAAACAGAATCGAAGAACGTATTGGAAAATGGAAGCCGTTCGCTAATTGTGCCCATATGCTCCTTCATACATGCTAGGAAATTGCGAAAGAAGACTTTCGAAAGAAAATATAAACAGTGGATGGAATGGAACAGAAGCTCTATCGTAAATCCAATAACAGAGAAAGACATTATCAGCCGTGAACGCCTCCCCGGTAGAATGTTGATCGTAAAAAACGGATAGGTATAGCCGATAAAATTATAATCATTTTTGTCTATGTACTATGGTATTTGGTCGTCAAATTTTATTACAAGCTAGGTTAATATCTGTTAACGAGGTTCCTCGAATCTTTTTATGCCGAAACGGAGTAATATTGAGAGTTATTATCGTGGTCATAATAGTAAAAATGTGAGGAGATAGTCACTGAGTTACTGGTTATTATTTTACCATTATGTTTTATAATACTGTATTAATAATATTTCTCGAAATGCAACGTGTTTTTCTTTTCTTATTTTTAAATTTCGGGTAACATAAGCTGTCTTTCAAATAAAACCGAGACAAACTGATATAAAACCTTTTAACAAAATGTGTTATAATTTAATAATAGCGTGTATTTTTCAACAATTCTCAAAGTAACGGGCAATATGGCCAAGCGGCGATAAAGCCGATATCTTTGTGGAGTTTAGATACGTACTCATGTAATAGCTAGCTCCACGTTGTAAAGAGAGCAACGTCGAAAGCAATAAAATGACCGATAAAATTGGTACGCCGTCCAAAAGAGGAAACTTTGCATACGAAGAGTACCTACAAACGAACATTATATACTCTATATACGTACATGGGAATGTTAATGCTCAATTTGAATCGAGTACTCATACTGAAAATGTATTTTGTTTCGATTTAACATACACACCTGCCACTTCAGTATTTATTCGCGAAACACGGGGCAAATAAATACATACAACGTTCAAAACGCTTTACTTAACTGTGTACACACCATAATTACAGTAGTTACTTTTGTTTACATACCAACTCAGCTTTACTTCAGTTCAATAACATTCAATTTACGAAAATATAGTCGTCATATTTCTCAAAATTAATTCCAACGATCCCCCAATTTAAATACGTCAGCGATAAACAATTAAATATTCCTATCCACATAAATAAAGATAAGATATAAAATATTGGTAGGTTTTCAGTATTTACAGCGCAAATCCATTCGCTTACCGTATATAAAATGAACCTTCGATAAAGACAATAAATTGGAATAGGAGCGGGCACAAAATAAAATTAAAACTGTGTACACATGCACTGAATCATGGGGTCAAGTGAACGTCCCCCGAGGATTTGGCAACCAATACACGACTGTGCACTTAGGTTCAGGCAGCTTGACCGGGGGGGTACTGCCGTCGATGTGATAATAGGCTTATATCTTAGCAGCCTGCGATTGATGTGCTTATGAATGGTGGTATTATTGTAATGGGTTAATTCAATAGCCTTTTTCGTTATATGGCGGGGAAATCATAACCCGAGATCTTTCATGCCTAACATCATCTCGGAAATAAAATTTCGTGTAGGATCCCATGCAAATTATTGGAGAAATTGTGTTGGTCCTACATACCAAAATATTTTTTTTATCGTTCCGTGAGGGCTCCCGAACACAGGGGCGATGCGACAGTACGACAAAGATACAAAAAAGGTTGTAATATCGGAAATAAACGGAATAATAAATCAGTAAGTATTTACATTTCGCAGAAGTAGGTATTGTTCACAGATTGACACACTGGTAAATATTGACAGTTAAGTACAGTTGACTTAAGTTGATAGTCAATTTGCTAAACAAACTGTTTTCTTGGCTGTACAAACTTACAGTCTCAATACCAAGAAGGTCTACTCAAGAATTAAATATGTTCTTAAACACTGACATACTGTTAAAGATTGACAGACATTACAATGTTAGTCTCAATAGAAGGAATGACAGATCAAGTACCAACTACGACCCGAAGAGGGTACAATCAAGTGGAAACATCTGAGATATTTCGAGAAGTATTCGTACATTAGTAGAGCATACTCGTGATATCAATAAGCATCGAAGAGCCATTTACTTGCCGTTCGAGATCGTCTCACTTCGCAACCTCAGGCTATGAGCTATCCGGTGAGAATAAGGTGCCGATAAACTGCTCGTTTATGTTGAAATCTTGTACGTACAAATTGTCACAATGTTAGAATTGTATGATCGTCAGAATATTATTTACTAACTTTTGCCCGCGGATTGACTCCCACTAAAAGGTATTCTATATTATTTTCTGACGTAAATACCTAACCTAGTTCCATCCTAATAAGTACCAATACAACGTGAACTTAAATGCATCACAGTAAATAATAATGCTTTCCTGGGCTGTTCCCTATACTAAGGACGTTAGAAATGAATTAATGTATTGAATTCAAAACTTTTTATCAAAAAAACAAACCGACTTCCAAAAAGCAAACATTACAAAGTGAAAAATAACTTTCTTTTCCGAAGTCGGTGTCTTTGGTACCTATTGTTTTCCGTGTTTCGACGCCGACTTCGGAAAAGAAAGTTATTTTTCTCTTTGTAGTGTTTTTTTTGGAAGACGGTTTCTTTTTTTTTGTTAAAAAGTTTGTTTATTTATCTCTTTTTAGTTTTGATAGGTACCTCCAATTGCCATTTAAATCATTTATAGCCAAAGTAAATCTCATGACGATTCCAAAAAGCCCAAAAACGGTTAGGATACAATGTTTTATTTCGGAGTTCCTGTGCCTAACTGCCAGTTTCATCATCAAATCAGTTCGATGGTACCATTTTCATTAGTATTATTTATTTATTAGTATTTACTTTGTATTGTATCGTATAACTATTCGAGATATCGTAGAACCGTGACATACTTGGCATTGGTGAGTTCCATTGTGGTCTTCTTCACCAGTTCCACTTCTGTTGTTCAAATGTTACTTTCTGAGTGCAAATGATTGCATTATTGATAAAAATGTATATTATAGTAATATTTGAGGAGTTCCCTCGATGTCTCCAAGATCCCATCATCAGATCCTGACCTGATGATTTTGGAACCAAATTGAAAATTAAAAGACAATTTCAGAATTTTCCAAATCCGTCCAGGCGTCTTTGAGTAATCGGTGTACATACACGAAAAAAAAACCAATCGAATTGAGAACCTCCACTTTTTTGGGAATTCGGTGAAAAATGGTTCGAAATTTTAATCCATGGTGACTTAAAACTATAAATACGTTACAACGCTTAGAGTTACGTAGAAACCTATAATTTTTGAGGGATCCACTCTTGCTGAAAGTCCATATTTTGAGATACAGCTGCACACATGAGAACATGGTCGCAATTTTATTCGTTAACATCGTTTCTTAATAAAAAGAAAATTACATACCAGGACGCAAGTTTTTAAGGCTATGTTTAAACAAACTGCAAAATGTGTAAAACAACACTGTATTCGACAAAATTCAGCGTAAATCTATTTGAGCGTAATTTTGGTAAATGTTTAACCGGTTCGTGCCTGAAAAAATGGAATCAAAATAATTGTTGGTTAAACATTTTATGCCTTTTTAACCGACTTCCCAAAAAGGAGGAGGTTTCTCAATTCGACCGTATATATGTTTTTTATGTGGGTTCGCGGAAAACTTCGTCTTTTATGAACCGATTTTGATGATTATTTTTTTGTTAGAAAGGAGATATCCCAAGGGTGGTATCATGATAAGGAAACCAGGATCTGATGATGGCATTCCAGAGAAATCGAGGGTACTTCTCAAATATTATAGGCATACTTATAGCGATTTTGGTACTTTTATTAACAATGCAATCATTTACATTCAGAAAGTGACATTTGGTGATATGGAACTGATGAAGAATACCACAGATGGCCACTGGAATTCCTTAATGATAGTTGTACGGGTCGTAAGTCCGTACACTGATTCGTCGTTAGTTGGTTGGAGAGAAACGCGCCACAGTTAGGTCCACTAGTTAAATATATTTGAGTTAAGTAAATTACAGTATAACTTAGATGGAAGGCGACTATTTCTCTCTCTTGGTTTGGATAGCAACACGGCTATAAGATCACTATCTACGTTAGTTGCTTTGTTATGATGTTTTGTACGGTCAAATTATGACGCACATCGTTGGCCAAAAATATGTTGCCAGTATGCAGAAAAATGTACGGTGATGAGACTGTACAATAGTCTGGGGGTATAAGATATATAAGGGGCATACGGGTATAAGATATATCGAATAGCTAACCGACTATGATGAAACAAATACTTATATAAATGGTATTGATAAAAATGGTAACATCGAACTGATCTGACGATGGAGCCGGAAGGTAGGCACTGGAACTCCGAAAAAAAATAATGGATCCTAGTCGTGTTTGGGCTTATTGGAATCATCATGAGATTCACTTTGTCTATAAATGATTTTCATGGTATTTGGTACCTACCAAAACTAAAAAGAGATACATAAAAAACTTTTTAACAAAAAAATCAAACCGTCTTCCAAAACAAAACACTATAAAGCAAAAAATAACTTTATTTTCGGTCGGTGTCGAAAAACGGCAAACAATAGGTACCAAAGACACCGACTTCGGAAAAGAAAGTTATTTTTCGCTTTGTAGTGTTTTGTTTTGGAAGTCGGTTTGATTTTTTAATGACAGGATTAACTGCACCGTAATGGCACAGATAATATAATACTAGCATATTAATGGTATTATTTGCAAATGTAGCCCGTTTTCCTGAATAATGAGTTTAGTTATTTTTTTCTGAGAAACAGAATTTTGAAAATATTACGTTTTATTTTTGCAATATTATACCAGACTATAACCGTCTCATTGCAAGGCAAAGACATCTTCTCATACAAAGAAGACACTAGCATTGATCACCACACTTGCTCAAGACGGGTTGGCGATTTCAAACTTATAAGTCCAAGTTTCCTCACTTTGTTTTCCTTCACCATTGTCAGTTAAGTAGTCAAGATAAACTTAAAAAGTACATATGGGTTTGATCACATAGGCTTAAATCCGAGCAAGTCACATAGTCACTTGCCCGGATTTAAACGCACGACCGAAGCACGAGAGGGGAGGTCTTAGCCACTGGGACCAACACGACATTATATTTTTGATATGCCAAAAGTCGTATGCTATTATAATGAGCTGGGCCGGTAAATAAGGTTGACTACACGTCGGCACTAGTCGTTAGGGAATGCCACATACACTCAAGTATCGTGAACCTGGGCGGCTCTTTCGAGTGATCATAAAAAGCGTATTTACCAGACAAAATCAATAACTTTTACCAAAATAATGATTCGGCGAAAAAATTCAATTATTTACGCAGGCCGTGATACTTACATTCACAATCCCTTCCTGTTTCTCTCTTCGTTTTACAAAATCCTGCTAATAGTATATTAGGTATTCTGGGCACGCCATTCCCCTATTACAAGGTACAAATACAAAGTGACAATCTAAAAACAAAACGTTTGTAAAGTGTAACCCCGAAATTGAAACCAAATAGAACGTTCGTACCGCTATCTAATAATACTTTTACAAAATAATACGTTTTTTGTAAGTATATTTTTTATTTACGAGTCAACACCGAACTTTACTTCTGTTGAATTAGATTTAGATTTTGTAAAAGTACTGTATTTATCGATTTTAATTAAGATTACTTTTTAGTTTTTGTATTTAGAATACAAAGTCAATTTTCAATAATAATAATAGTTATTTTTGTACGTAAAATATTAAGTTAATTTTGAAAAATTAAATGTAATTTTGTCCTTTAACGGAAGAAAAACAAGGTTTTTTGTAACAAAACTGGCAGAGAATAGGATGCACTAATATTATACGCAAAACACTTAGTTGTATGTGACGTGCGACGAAGCTATAAAGCGTCCATTTTAAATGCAAATAATATTCGTTTGAATGTCCAACCAGGTTTCCATTAAAATTTAATTCAAATCCTTTGAAAAGTTGCTGATACTTAGGTGGTCAATGGTTCCGCTGTCTGTTGGAATTTCTGATTAAAAGGAAAGGTACAGGACTGGTAATGAGTTATTTTTTACCATAATTATCTCTCACATTTCGTGTTAAAAATATTTTTATTTGGTTTCGTTGAAATAGAAATCCTAACGTATTGTTGATTACATACGAGTATATGAAACACATAGGTAAATCAAAATAAAATCACCACCATCATCAGTGCTTCACCGTCTACCACATCATCGCTTACTATCAGGTGAGATAGTGGTCAAGCACGAGCCTATTGATAACAAAAAAAAAACTCATAATTCAAAACAACGAACTCGAGAAACCTATTAGCTGAGTAACTCCTGGTTTTAAATAGAACCCTTTTACAGCAATCCGTTCGGGAATCGATTTTTGGCAGACAAAGATGACATTACGTATGTAAAATTCGGTCCTTTCCGGACAGGAACTGGACGGTATTAGGTCCTACATTAAAATTGATTGCACGTGTCCATGTCCTTTTTGGGGACTCATTTTCTGCAATATAAAAGGAAATGGGACGAACCGTATTGAACTCCGTTTTTGTTTTCTTACCAGGAAAAAGACAAAACTAGCCTGAAGCGACTTTTTATGCTGATGGTTCGTGCTTCAATATTTTTTTCTGTGAATGAGAATTGTGTTTATAAAAAAAATATCAACGTGGCAAAAGTTCTGTGCGACTGATGGAATCTAGCAGCTATCTCTGCCAAAGAACTAGACTAACACTTCTACTACACAACGAACTAGGCTACACTGCTAAATATCAAGAAGAAATAAAGAAAAAAGATTAAAAGAAATAAAGATTGTTTAGATATTATTAAGATAACAGCATTAAGAGGTAAAAACGAACGTAATTTTTTGAGTTGTGAGTCGAGTAAAATGCGTCGCAGAATTTATGCTGTATTCGGTTTTATACTAAAGTCCTGTTTGTGCCACACGGCGACGCAAAATGAGTTGTCTGCTGCCTCACGCACTATGTTTTAACCGAATTGCGCTCTTGGTGAGAGAGGGGAGCGTGGCAAGCGTCTGCGTCCCCTTACAAACGTAGAATAGCAACTGAAATTACGTCCATCCGTCTGGCAGCCTAACCGAATTTCAGTTGAAAGTAAAATCCGCTATGCATTTTTTACGCGACTCACAACTCACAAAATTACGTTCGTTTGGCCTCACTTTATGTCATAACTTTGTACTGACTGTAATGGCGAAAAGATTTTTAATTGATTGACATAAGTACTATAAGGGTCAAAATTGCAGTCACACACACACCAAAACAGAAAAGGCAATTTTATTGTAGGCAGCAGAATTTCAACTTTTCGCGGTTAGTAGGAATAATCTATACTTTAATTTGTATAGAAAATATTAAATCAGTTGTGGCTAATTTAACTTCTTCTTCAAAAACTAGCCATTTGAGTTTTGGGAGAGTATGACTGGACTTTTGACCCTTGGCTGTACATAGGTCTCATTATTATTGGTGACCATTTGGACCAAACCTCTATTCCGGCATAAACAGCTGTCAAGTATACCCTAGACTTGCCTACCAAACATGCACATTTGCTATTGCATCAAAGTGAAACCGACCCAGCTCTGGAATGCATTACTGTGGTTTAATTATATGATATTTCATGTATGTAGTTGACACGAGTCGCGGCTGCTCTTTGAGTTATGAACTAGTGTTGTGTATTTGCATAGTGTTGTGCGCTATCAATTTGGTGGGTTTCATGTGTTATTTAAGGGCCTATATACAAAGCAATTCATGGTACACATGTTGTACCAAATGTACTGTTAGAAATAGATTTAGATTTCAAATATAATAAGTATTATTAGATTTGAAATCTAATATGATATAATCGCAGCGGCGAGGAAGACGCAAACAGAAACACAGCTTACATCATCAGCCTATTATTGTTCCCACTGCTGGGATACAGGCCTCCTCTCTGTGAGAGGGAATGGGCCATAACCCACCACACGGGCCCAGTGCGGGTTGGTGGATGTCACATTTCTTCGAGTTTTTGGTTCTAAGACATGCCGGTTTCCTCACGATGTTTTCCTTCACCGTTTTGAGAGCAGTGGTGATGAAATAATTTACAAAAAGTAAAGAACCTGCATGGGCTCGAACCCAAGACCTACAACTTGTAAGTCGCAGCCAATACCACTGGGCCACCACTGCTCTGAAAACTCTGAAACACAGCTTAAAGTTAAAAAAATGTTCAGAAGACCTTTGCCATAGAGACCTAGAGATAACTTGCCATTCCTTAGAGCCAAGTTTTTCTAATAAGACTCGGGGAATTCTAGTGTAATCACCCGCGGTCAAGTCACTCATTTAATTACTCCGGCGTAATTACAGACAGACACAATAGTAAAAAATTAAAAAAAAAACATAAAAGGCCTCGCGCCGGTTGAGTAGACAACTTGACATCAAACTCCATCCGAGCCTGTTTGTTAGTTTCTCATACCTAATAGACAATTAAAATTAGATTTTATTTTGAATCTTGGGTAGTTTTTGATAGCCAATAGTATTCTGTGTTATTTAAAGATTGAGACAACATGTTTGTCAGGTAGGAGATGTATTCAATTTCAGTAAAAGTGGAAGCGGAAAAAATGTGTCACGTCTAGTGAAAGCTTCCTTAAACGAGTCAAAAAACATTACCTTACTTATTTTATTTTGTTGTAACATATTGAACATTGAACATAACGCGCCTCCGCTGTTGTGTTCAATTTGTTTGACAAAGTGATCGAAAGCCTCTGCCGTGTTCCATTTTGAAACACCATTTCACCTGTTATTGGCATCGACAAGTGGAGTTAATGTCGCCACAAGTGCCTGCTCACAAATATTTGAGGGTAGTTTAACATTCAAATCAAACTTAATAATGTAAATTCACTTGGCTGATCGCTATTAATGTTGATAATGTAGATATTGATCCGGGGCGGTAGACTGAAAGCAATAAGCTTGTTGACAACGGTCATCGAGCAAACTTTTGTAATAATACCCATTTCTGGGTAATCCTTTATTAAAAGATGGATATTACTCAGTATACTGCTGAGCGTTTATTTTTTGTTAAATGAACGTTTTGAAAGTTTTCCTCTGTCGGTACTTCAGCAGTCTGAAGTGGCGAGTGAGTGAGCGAAACTTTAACAACTGTGAGCACTAAAAACGTTCGAAACGAAAACTATTTAAATGGAAATAATGTTAATGGATCAAGCCTTTGGGAGAATCGGTCTAATCAACAGTTGTTTCAGCAGTTATTGTTAGATTGTTAACGTTATTCTCACTATTCGAACCGTAGTTCCAGAAAACCACCAAATTCTACGAGCATAACACAATTCCTGGAAAGTAATCATTGTACTCATTATTATGAACAACTACAATGGCCCTTTACTAATTGCGTTATCTCTGTTACACATTATAGAACAATAATTCGTGGTGCTGTACAGTAAAAAAAAATCTTTACAAAAAAACATACAAATTGATCTAAGCTTTGTATTTAGTATCAAATGATACGTTCTATTCGACTAAATCACTTAAAAACATTACCCATCAAAGCTAAGTTTTTCATCGAAAATCTTTTTAGCTGCAAACGAAAAGTATCTCGATTTAACTTCAGTAGTGTGCGTCTAACAAGCGAACCGATCTGTGCGAGACAGTGATGACCGGGACAAAAGGAAAGTAGCTTATGTTCTGCAGTTGGCACACCTGTAAGGGTGAAACGGACATGTTTTGAAACAAGCTGATCATGTCTTTGGAACTCTGGAGGGAGTCCTTTCTTTAGTTACTTACAAGTTTTTTTGTGTGTTTAACTTCAAACGATTAGGTTGAGGTCTTTGAGATAAGGAGAGAATTCTTTGAGAGGAATTAGAACAGTTTTGCTTTGTATATTGTAGTGGATTTAATAGAATAGTTAAAACTTTTTTAAGTAGATCTTATAGACTTGTAACTCAAGAGCTTAAAGTGCTTACTAAAGACCCGTTTCTTTATTGAGAATCTGGTTTTAAGGACTTGCAAAACCCTTCTCTCTTTGCAAATTTTGGTCGATTTTCAGGGTGAATTAGAGTTCAAAAAATCGCGGGTTGAAATTAGAGTTCAACAATTCAACAAACAGCGCTAGTGTGGTGCTCCTTATCAGGACATGTATCACCTCTTTTGCTGCCCGTCGTGCACAACCACCTGCATTTTCCAGGATTTAAACGAGGCCAGTGATAGAGCTGTATAGGTTGCTAAATAAATAATAAATAGATTTGGTAGACAGACCAAGCAAAATAAACGAACACACCCTAGGGTGTGTTCGTTTGCCACTAAACTTAAAATCAGATAAATTGATGAATGAACGTAATTTATAAAAAACTCATTGAAAAGTAATAAAGTAATGCTTCAGAGAGTTGTTCATGTAGAAATCATATATGTAACTCGATTAACGAAAGGGGTCCATTGAGTGAACACGAGTGGACGTGTCATAAAGATTCACATCAGACATATTTCATGCCGCTATGTCGGATGACGTTTGTCCTTCTGAAAGGTCAAGTGCGCCAACTGCGTGGTACAGACCTTCAAACCCACGCGCGTCATCGTTTATTTATCTACGTAGATAGTAAAATAAAAAGGTAGGTAGATAGGTACGTAAATAATAAAATACAAAACATTTATTCGACACAGACACAATACGACAGCGACAAGCACAAAGTAACAAAAAAGAACAGTAAAAAAAAAAGTATAAACAAGGTCTAAGAAGACCAGCGCTGGGCGTGCCTATACCAAAATGGTTACCATCTCAGCTTATGCTGGTCATCAGATACCCAGCGCTGATTTTCAGTTGGCACCCCGCTAGTGATACACGGACGTTGGTAAATGAAATAGATACTAAATAGGTACCGGTGTGTATACCTGGATATTTCTAAGGTAATTTATACAAACAAATAAAATTAAAGTGTCTGTATGTAATATCAAAATAACAATGTTTTATTGAATGCATGTGAAAGTATATACGGTATTAATAAAAATTACGCAAATTTTATGATTTTTGATTGTCTGTCGGTCTTTTTGTTCCAGGTAGTCTCCGAAACGGCTGGATCGATTTTGACAGAACTTTCATTGGTAGATAGCTGATGTTATAAGAAGTAAAATAGGCAACTTTTTATCCCGGAAAAACCCTGTGGGAAATATTAAAAAATTAAATACAAAAATTACGAGTTTAACGCGGACGAAGTCGCGGACAACAGTTAGTAAAAACATACAAAAACAGGTTGTCGGTTTCTTATAATACCGTTCTTTATAGCAATTGTCACATCAAAATAGGTGTGATTTTTTTTAAACTAGTGTCCCAACATGTTGAATTTTTTCAGTGTCATACACAGACTAACACTTGCAGACATCATACAGAAAATTGCGGGCATCGAACCCGCAGCTTCTAAACGAACCGAACAAGGCGAAAAAAAAATCTCTATATAGTTCCAGATTTTATTAGCTGCTAAGTAAAGGATCACATAGAACACTAATCAAGCTATCACGTTTCACACTTGACTGCTGTTTCTTTTATTCATAGGTACTCCCACGTTAACTTCTGATCAAGGGTTCACGTTCAAATTCTCATTACTAGACCTGCGTCGACGCTGAAACTCAATTTGTTTTATACCATGATGAACCAAAACGGTATATATTCTTGTGAATATAAAACAAGGTTAGGTTTATTATTTCAATAACGAAGTTTTTGCTTTTGATACCCTTTTCCTTACCCTGTCTGCCTTTTAGAGCATCTGTCATTCTGAAACCCGACTTTCTCTTCTCTTTTATTTAAAAAAAATCAAGTTCAGTTTTGATTTTAGATTCTATGTACTGGGCTTGGTATCTTTACTTGTAGGTATTAAGTTGGAAGGTAGGTTCACAATGTTTTGAACAAATAAGTGAGTGATTTTGTTTATCTAAAATTATTAACGCAAGAGACTTAGAGACTTACCTACAAATTCTAAAAGCGTATTTAATTGAACACCCCTCCTAAGATCAGCTTTAGATAAATGACCATAAAAATCACCTCGAAAAAACAATTTAAAAGGCATTACCAGCGAATTATCTTCCTTAAAACCGGCTTCAGCTTCATCGATATTTTATTCAGTACTTGTTACATCGACAGCTCCTTAATCAGATTATGTTCGTATCTCATAAATATCATGTTTTAATCTACACACAGAACAAAACGAAGCGTTTGGCGCACAATAAAGAAAGCTTAATATGGAGGTTCAGTTTTCTTGTCACGTTTTTTCGTCGTTTAAACGTCCCTCCAACAAATGGCTCGGAACATAACTACATCGGCGACCGTATATCTACCAAGAGAAATAAAACAGGAGAACAGATACACACTTTTTGTCTGTGATAGAATCGAGGAAATGACCCCCTTGTCTTTAGATTAGGCAGGATTGAAATTATTGGACGAATGAAATAGAATGGGAAGCATTGAATTTTAATGGCCATGATCACTATGGTCAGTCAACACGGTAAGCGCATAAAGTATAATAAATTATTTAAAAATAACAAAAAACCCGACTGCTTACAAAGCGAACTAAAAAGACGTAAACAAGAAGAAAATTATGCTGTGCAGTCGGAGGATACATTATATTTTTTAGTTATTTTTTTTTAGAATTGGGTACATTTAAACATATAAGAGTTTAATTTTTTTTTAATCACCTCTTAAAACCCTTTATTTTGATACCACACGATGGGTCTGGAAGAAAAAAAAATTTGGGCCCCCACAAAATGGCGTCCAAAATCCGCCATTCTTCGCTTTTCAAATTTTAATGTAGGCAGTGACACTCGCAGGGTTAAAACGACTCGAATGACGTAAGAATCATCAAATTCGGCCAACGCGTTTGGTCTCTAGAACGCCACATAGGAACAAACATACATACATACATAGACTGAAAAACACATTACCCTCCTTCGGCAGTCGGAAAATAATGTTCGAGTTAGCAGCGCTTAGAAAAATAATTTAATATATAACATGTTAAATCTTTCGTATACATAAATCTTTTAATATATTTACTTAACGTAATATTCTTGCAAGCTCATCAAAATTAAGTTCTGTAATTTTGATGATAATATTAATAGCATTAAACATCGAATAGTTTGTCATCTTAAGTATAAAAGAGATGCTTTTAGCGATAATTACATGATTAATCTTATTAAGCGCTTAATACTTTGAATAAATAACTCAGTTTTCTTAGAAACACTCTCTTCGCCATATTTAAAATAGAAGAAGGTTTTCATTGATTAAGATATGAAAGTGAAACCTTCTGCCAGTTGCTTTGCCCGCGTCGTTTGTCGTGAAAGTTGGAAATTATACCTATATACAATTGAACTTAACTGGGAGTATCTTTCTTTTTATCCCTTGTCCTAATCCAATGGTCTAGCCATGTGCTAAGTATCATCCAAATCCATTCGGCTCGTAACACGTAAAAAGGCAACAAACAGACAGACAGAGTGCCTTTCACATTTATAATATTACAAGTAGTATGGATTCACTTAAACTCTATTCGGGATGAAACAGACTAGTACGATGTCTAAGATACATAAGTCGGGAAGTAGGATTGTAATGTATTCATTCCAATCTCGTCCTAAATCCTTTTTGTTATTTTCTGTCCCCGATCCAGACGTCTTTGGGAGGAGCAAACCTCCAAAATTGCAATCACGCAAATTGAAAATTAATGGACCGCGAAATCCAATTTTGCATTAAAGCTTTGGTAGGTAAGTAGGCACTCGCCCCGGCTCCGCTCGGAGTGGTCATGGTATCATACTTATTTATGGTTTTAGAGACAAAAGTGAACGAAAAATATTCGTGTTGTTTTGCAAGTGGAAGGATAACAAAGGATTGTTTTGGGTAAGCTGTTGTACACGAAATGAACTAAGTGAAACAGACAATCTTGTACTCTTTCGTATTACACTGGGTATTATGATTAAATATTCGATTTATGTTCATAAAATATTTTTTTGTAAGCGTATGTGTAAAAGCATAAAACCCTAATTCTCATTTGGAAATGAAGTATTATGAAAAATGCATATTTCACGGGCCATCAAAATAAATTGAACGTGACTTTGGCCGCTTTGCTGTTACGCCAATTTACACAGTAAAAATATGTATTTTTAATGGTATACGAGTACTGTTTATGTAAATATATTATTTTGCGGGTCAGGTTTTATCGTAAAATATGAAACTGATATAGATATTACATTAATTTGATTCTGGCCGAAAGATTGTAATTCAGAAAAGTCATAATATTACATGTGAGTAATAATATAATAATAAAAGTAAAAAAAAAAAACTAAAAACATGCTTTGATAGAAAACCAAACTGAAAAGTAGAAAATAATTTTCAATAAATTGAAATTAAGAATAGTGTGATTAAAAAAACAAAATACTTTATTGAATAAAAGCGTGTCTTCGGATATAACAAAAAAACTAAGCCATGCACAAAGACACTACCGGGTTTCAGATATAAAAAAATAGCTATTCCTGAAGATTCTGGTAAGGATAATGTGATAAACAATTTAAATTATTACATTGTCACCGGTCCTTGATAAGTGTGCAAAGTTTCAAATTAATCAGACGTTTTGAAGGGGGTGAAAATTACGTTCAAAGATTCCGATACATACTCGTAGACAAATACATACCAAACTAATAAAAACGTGTTAAAATACTACTATAGACAAAAACTTTAAAACTAGGCCGCATTCATACCAAAGTTATTGCCAGCCGCCGACCGTGAGAGAGCGCTTGGGTACCTACTGCTTTTCCAATTCTTTTTGTTCATACCCAACCTCCAATTCGCAGTTCGCAGGTCTGACTTCACGTTCATGCTAAGGCACACAGTGAGCCTGTTCACAATCAGCGACTTTGTTTGGTGTGAACGTAGCCTTAGAATAATATATGGGACTTCATACGTCGGTTTTAGCTTCTCAGAATTATAAATTAACTAATGTGAAATTAGAAAAAAAGAAATTAAAGAAAAAAGGGTTTGTCTACAAAAAAATAAGCATCGTCTTCTTCGTTTACATAAATTGATTACGTAAAACCTTCGTCCACCGATCTGTCTACTTCGTAAATAATATGCCATGAACATACGCACACGTTCGTTCCTTCGGCGATACCCTCTTAACTCGAGGTCGGACCCGAGAAAAGTGTCGTTTACCCTCACGTTATCTTCAAGTTCCAATGTCCAAATTCGTTTCATTTCGTTACAAGTGAAATATAGTTAAAGCCAAAGACTAAAACTAAGTATACGACACTTCCTACGTTTCAGTTTTGGTGATAGACATTTTAGATTCCTCCAAGTCTCTGCCAAGTGATATTAACTCGTTCCGGAGCGGAGTAAAAAGTTTTTTTTATAGTCACGGTATACCTAATCCTAAGTTAAGTGCTCGAGATTTCATAGGATAGTTAGGTACGAAAGACTTTTATGAGAGGAAAAACTATTTTCTGTGGGATATCTTTACCTCGTCTTTACATTCTTATCTCGGTTCAGCACGCTTAAGCTTTAAGAAGATTCAGCACTTGGTGTAAAGTATCTTTATAAGAATAGAGGCAGGAGTAACTTACTTGTTATAAAATAAATAGGTATAAAAATTCCTTAAATCTATACTAATATTGTAAAGCTGAAGAGTTTGTTTGTTTGAACGCGCTAATCTCAGGAACTACTGGTTGAAATTAAAAAAAATATTTTTGTGTTGAATAGTCCATTTATCGAGGAAGGTTATTGGCTAAATAACATTTCGCTACGACCAATAGGAGCAGAGCTTAAATGAAATATGTTGCAAAACGGGAAATAACATTCCTTTTTGAGAGCTTCCGTTGCGTGCGCTGCGTAAGCGGTTAAAGTTACGCAACATTCATGTATGTAGGGTAGGTTAGGTAGGTACCAGTTGACGGGAGCGAAGCCGCGTGGGACAGCTAGTATTCTATAAAAAATGAAATAACCCAAGAACTTACTGACTATGCATTTCTGGAAGAGTTCTGTGTACAGTGCAACAATTTTCTTAATGTCCCTCGGCAATCATCGTATTTCCGAATACAAACGAATGCTAATTTCCATGTCCATCAATTATTATATTTATCGTGTATAATAATTTGAATTCCGAAGTAAGAACTTTATTGTTGTTTTTGTTTTTATTTCCGTGTGAAATATACAGAGCTGTAATAAGTTATTCATTAATAAATTTTTTAATACAAGTTTTTTTCGTATTATTCTCAGCAAACCCTTTCATTTGAGACCCATATCATGGCCGTGCACAAAAAATAACTAGTCCACCATCTTGGGCCGTCCACCATATTTCATTTAGAATGACATCACTTAGCTAACCACGTATTGTCATCTAAACTAAACGTGTATGCAAAATTTAATCTTAATCGGTGAAGGATAAATGCTTTAAAATTCAGTTGCGCGATTTGACCCGAACACACTTACATACATACAACCATACATACATACATTGCAAGTTAAATAAAAGCTTGTAAAAATAGCAGCTTTCCTCCTATTTATAAATAAATAATATTATGTTAAAAGAGTATTAATAACTCTAAATACTTCAAGTTGATTGAGAGCGTCCGACCTGCACCAAGTGCAAAGGGCAACTGATATAAATCCGACGACTGACAAAACACGAATTTTGCCAAGGGACATTAAGAAAATGTTTGTACTGTACGCCATTTGATTGATTTAGAAATTAAAAGATATATTGTCTATTAACAGTGATACTGTCATACTCTGTAAGAAACTGGTGTCTGAATAATAGTAAATAGTAAATTGACGGTACCTGTTCCCATACGAATATTCATGACAGTCGTTACGGGTAATCAAAAGCAAGGAATTATGACAACTTCCGAATATCAGTATTGGCAAACTATGATGTGGAGATCAGACGAGAATTATATTGGTTCAAATTAATTTAGTTAGCAAAACCCGCAGACTGATGGGTATCGCTCAACATCCAATATACAACAACAGCAAAACTATTTTTATAGAAAGTTTTTTTTTTATATTTGTGACCCGCACGTGTGTTTCCTACACACAAAAAATACACTAATAAATATAAAAAGGCTCGTATGTCAACTATTTCGTCATTAGATACGGCTACCATTACATGCTTCATGTTATTGTTGATATTACTCATAAACGCTCTTTTAGTTAGGTACTTGGGTCCCATAAGAATATACCTAAAATAATCTTGTTTATCTTAACACACTATAACATGACACTCGTTGATAGTGTAGCTATCTTGGAGTAAGAGTTTTGGTAATGTTCTTCCTTTACAAACATTTAATCAAACTTTATGTTATTAGTTTTTGAAGTAATAAACCTCACGGTAAAGCATGTTCAGTTGCATGTAATGTCAGTTATGTTACCCAGTCTAACACATGATAAACATTAGCTCAATGTCGCCTTAAGTACATTTCTGTGTTGTGCCTAATTCAAAAACCATGTCCGTGGTAATTAGGACTCATAGCTTAGGCGCGTTGAAAAAAGTCATAGGGGTGAAAAATTTTGTTGTATTTACTAAAAAAAAATATTAAAGTAAATAGAAGTTATTGTATTGTTTTGGAAAATCAACCGTAGCGAATAATGAACAAGCAACCACTCTAAAAATTGTCGTGAGACACCTGTATAGTTCGAAAGAAATTCCTTTTGCTATTTGTAATAACAGGCACAATGAAATATAAGATGTTAAAAAAGACATTAAAACTGACGGATAATATTCTCGTTCATATTACAACGTTAGTTAAGAGAGCGAGAATATCATCCATCATTGTATCAATTTCTTTTCAAAACACATTGGCCAACTGTAAAAACCTCAGCACTCAAATTTTCAAATATCAAAATAGCACGATATTAAATGACACGTACAAACAAATTATATGGTGGGAGATATGAGGAGCAAGTTTCACCCTTTTAATGGATGAAAATGAAAATCATTTTACATCAAATTTAATATATTAAAAAGTATATCGCAAGTTTGTTGACTGAAAAATTATCTTAATATTTCTGAATTGGGATATAATAACCATAGCGTCTTTGACAAAAAGAAAGAACTTAATATTTTAAGAGAATCTTAGTCTTATTGCTGTTTGTTATTTGGTTTGTCTTAACTCATCGAATATTACCGGTGTATTTTTACCGTAGTATTTCGAAACTGGGACACAGTTGGCTTTAGGTTCTTTAAAATAAAATTAATTACATAAGTAGTCCTTTCAGAAAAAAATGAGCCACATTGTTGGTTGTTACTTGGTTTATCTTAACTTATCGAATTCGTTTCTGAATTTTTGAATATTATAATATTTTGTTTGTAACTCAATCACGCCAGAACGGCTGAACAGATCTGGATGAAATATGGCACAGAGATAGATTATAGTCTGGAATAGAACAAAGGCTAGTTTTTATCTCGGTAAAATGTTCCCTTGGGATAAAACAAACCTTATCACGTGGGCGCCACTGCCACTGACAGAAGCTAGTTAATTGTAGTCTGAACAGGAATTTTCGTGATATATTAACAATTTAATTTTGATATAAAATAATTTTCATCCAGTAAACAGATGGATGAAGGTCGCTCCTTACCGGATCTGAGGCCAAAAGCAAATGGTCCCGTGTAACTCCCATCCGACAAACATGGAACACACATAAAAAAAAAATCTTCTAACCTTCGGAACTAAATAACCCAAATTGTAATTATTTGCTTTCATTTCTTCACAAGGATGGCTCGCTAAAAAGGAGCTAACAATCTGATCGTATAATTCAGGCTTTCTCACGGTGTATTCTCCATATTAAGTCTGAAGTGTGTTACCCTAGCGTTGATATAAGAAACATAATTATAAAACTGAGGCGATTAAAGGATTACATGAAGACCAGGGGCTACTACATCCTCTTATGCGCTGTAAAGTGCTAGGTTCACTAACTCGGCTAAATTTCAGTTTCTCAAGCATTATATCATATTCGAAACTGGACGTTTACTGGTGAATATTGTTATAGCTGATTTTTATAATTATGATATTTCTTGTGATTTGGAGGTGCTCGGATGAACTTGCGTATCAATTTATGCGTACTGGTTTTTAAAAGTGACGTTAACGAGTCAGCTCTACTTTTAGTCCTAAACAAGAAACACATTCGCCGATAAAAAAAATCGTTTGTTTTAATATGATGAAGAAGCATTCATCATAATCATTAATTTGTGTTTTGTACTGTTCTTTGTAGTCCATTTCGTTATATTATTGTTCCGCATATCCTACCCAATAAAGATCAGATCTATCTAGTGGAATGTGGCAGTATTATCATAGCAATGTTCATAAGCACTCCCTTGGGCACGGCCGCTGGTTATAACTGTGTGCCGCTTAATTAAACTGACTTTTTAATTATGTGAGTTTCGCCTTTTTGGTCAAACAGCCAGCGAAGGTTCGAAGAATTTTTTGAAAAAAAAAGATTCAGGCCGTTAGTTTTTTTTCTAGACACTTCCTGCAGCCAACCTGTTTTTTTTTGCGATAAATATGATCTTTAAAAATGAAAAAAAAAAACCTTTTGATGGGCTGTATTTAAACAAGCTACAATCAATAAATATCTACGGTTACCACCAAAGGGTTAAAGGCGTGACAATTAATATTCATTAAATTAATTTGCATATCGATGTGGTTCACGGAAAAACAATAAAATAGGCTATTTAATTAACCAAACTGAAATTGTATAGATTTTTAACACCGTTTTATTTCGTTTTGCTTTATTTTTCCATTTGACTTTTGTTTTCTTTGAAAAGTAAAATACTACTTTGTGGTATCTTCTGCACTTTCACACTATTATTTCAAAACTTGAAATGACCAAACAAAGTTGAAGAAATGTGACACTACTCGACGCGTAGCGAACTTGTTATTTGTTACGACATAACTGGCGTACAGAGGACTTCGTAGCATCAGCTACGGCGTAGCAACAATGATATCCTTATTCTCAACTGTGAGTGGCTGTTTATATAGGTGCCTAAAATTTATAAAAAAAAGAAAAAAGAATATTCATTCAGCCTATGGTGACGATGTGACGTAGAACCTTCAGTATCTACTTGATAATTCCATTAGGCAAACAGATAGATCATTGAGAAAATTATGCAAAATCACCCAACTCTGTTTCAAATCGCTATTAATACCCGTGAGAAAAAGATGACTGGCGCAACTGCCCCCGGGCCGGGCAGCCGGCAGCTCATACAACCAACGTACCTTTTTCCGAAACATCATTTAAAAGCATTCAATGGTTCCGTAGAGAGATCGAAATCATATCAGAGCAAATATTTTACCGCTTTTAATGACAGAATGAACATCAGAAAATATAAGAATTATGAAGCTATTTTTGCGTTTCGAATAAATTCCCTAAAGAGTCAGTGTGTTTTTCACAGTTTTATTTTTATTTTAAGCTATGGACGGTGGCAAATAATTGTGTTTATTGAAAAAGAAATATGACGCTATATATTTGCGTCTTTTTTACCTTCATGCGAGGTTTTCTATCTGTTTTTGAATATTTATATTTTAAAACATTCATGAAACATTCGCAACTGTCGACAGAATTATAGTTGTTAGTAAAAAATGAGTCTGCAAACCTCGCCTTTGTTCCACCTGGTACACAATGTGTATTGTCATTTATTTACCTCTCATAAATAACGACCCTAACACTGACGGTTACAGCAGTTACGCCAGTAACGCCCCAGTGGACAATGTGCCTTACGCAAGTTAATGCTTTGTGCCAAACTGTGAGTACCCACAGTCTCCAGATATTCATAATTAAATTCTAGTTAGGAAGTAGGGACGCCTGTGGCACAGAGTAGCTTTTCAGAAATGGAATTTAACAATTCACACGAAGTTCCAACTAGAGACGGAGAAACTATAACTAGGCATAATAGCATATGTATAATAGGGTGGGTTGCTGTTAAGACTGATTAAACGAGCAATTTTTCAGAAATTAACGCCCGCCATCACATGTTTGAGGTAATTAGTGCGAAAACACAGTTTCATTAAAATAAATTTATTCATTAAAAATCTTTTTTTTAAAACAAGCTTTTTTCGTAATCTTCTCAGCAAACTCTTTCATTTGATACCTATATCATGGCAGTACACAAAAAATAACGAGTTCGCCATCTTGGGCCTTCCGCCATCTTGGATTTAGAATGACGTCACTTATTTTACCATGCATTGTCATCCAAACTAAACGTGTATGCAAATTTTCATCTTGATCGGTGGAGGATAACTGCTTTAAAATTCAGTTGCAAGATTTGCCCCGAACACACTTACATACATACATACAAACATACATATAAACATACATACAAACATACATACAAACATACAAATAAACATACATACAAACATACATACAAACATACATACATACATTGCAAGTTAATTAAAAGCTTGTAAAATAGTTTCAATTGTTTCGTCAATGTTCCTCTTAATTTCTCAATATTATTATGTATTGCAAATAAATACAATACTGCTACTTTACGGAGTGGTTCTTAATTCACCCCGAGGTATGTCGAGCTGTGGACTGCTGTAGGTTGATGATAATCAATAATTGATATCTAAACAAATACAGGAAAAAAGTTTGTGAAGTGAAGCAATCTCTATAAATATCTGTTTATCCGATTATGACTTTTATTTCTGATAAAATAAGTATTTGGCTCCTGTGGGGTAGAAACAGCGGTAAAAGAAAACAGAAGTAAATATATTTGCATCGCAACGAGTTGCTTGATATTGTCGTGCTGTTACCAGTGACCACTGTTGCCGAGAATAAATTAACCAATTAAAGTTGCCCGTGTGCAACCTTAATAGGTAGGGTTGGTGTTACAGTTTGTCTGCGGGTCTCCATTGTTTGATGCTGCGGGTATCGGCCTCTTGTGCTTGCTACTCAGCTCAGACCGTTGAGCCATTTGTACTTACACTATTGTTATCAAATTATTCCTTAACTAACATTATGAGAAAGGGATTAAATATCTTGAGATAATCTTAATGTTAGTGGGTCATTGTGATGTGACGTCCTATTTTCATATTGTGTTTTTTATATTAATTCTAGCCTTATATAAAAAAGTGAATTATTTGAAACATTTTCATTCAAAAGCTCAATTTTTCAAAGCCCATTTATCATTCGTAAGACTTTTTTAGACTCGTAAGTCATACACTTACGAGTCTGAGAAATTTACAAAGCACATAATTCAGTCACTAGGTTCTAAATCTGCAACATAGTCCTTATCAAGCGATACGACAATTTTTTTATTAAATCCATATCTACAACAAAATTTTAAAGTAAATTACATCCGTATCGTACCATTTACGAGTCCAAAACAGCTTAGAAACCAGAGTGTAGTCTTAGCCAAACTTTAAACGCATCTCAAGTATATACGAAGTAAATGAGCATATATTCGTACATGAGTGCGGGCACATACCTTGCCTCAAGTACTGTCTATGCTGTGCCAAAATATGAAATTCAAATTCGGAGTGATGCACCTCAAGTCGTTACAAACTCGTTTGGTTAGCCTTTGCAGCACTTGATATATATTTACATTCGTATACATGCCAGCGAAGACACCGACATCTAGAAACTGGCTAAGAAAATATTTCAATACAGATATTTAAATTGCTACCGGGATGTGATTAAAACACCGGGTTTAAAGAGGGTAGAGATAAATATGGACTTTATTGATTCAGCTTTATGATCGAAATGATGACGTCACAAAATTACTATACCATGTAGTTTGTCACCGTTAAATCTGAATGTTGACTAATGTGATCTGTGCTGTCGTGTATTTGGGGAATGCAAAATAAACTTGACACCTTTATCGTTTTAAAAGCTCAATAAATGTATCACGCTTTGTATAAAATATCTTTAAGTAACACGTAGCTGAAATAATTCTATTTAGATAAGGTGTTATCACATAGCAAAAATAGGTACGCGAAAAAGTGAACTAAGCTGGAAAAAGTTTAGCAAACATTTGCCCGATATTAGGAGCTTTTATAAATATAAAAGCTCCTAATATCGGGGGAGAATCTGTTTCTTGCCGATAAAAATGCTATAAATCTTTTCCTTTCCCTTTGATTGAAACAGATAACAGTTAGTAACGTGTCTACAAAAGTGTATCTTGTCGATAAAGACCCAACAGCTCACAAATCGAACACTCGCAGAGCCGCAACCATTGATATTTAACCGCGCATAATATTTTCGTGAAATTTGCATCATCATTTTGCGTCAAATGTCGAATACGATTTCCCTTGTAGGCACGAACAGGTCTATTTCCATTTTCAAATGTCGGCCCGAAGCTAGAGGCTCAAGTGTTCCGTCAGAATATTTGAATATTTTAACATCGACGCCCGCGCCAAAATAAAATATGAATTTTTATTCTGTTGGTGAGCAACTCGATAAAAGATATCGTTATACGATTAGGCGCGGTTGATTAACCCTTTTAGTTTTTCGATGAACTGCAAGCGAGCGATAAACTTTGTTACACGAGAAACAAAATAATCTGTGTTGGTATCAGTTATAGTTGTACACACAAAGTAACAGAATCTAATCTAACTTTAAAATAAATTAAGTTTGTGTTTGGTCGCCATGTTAACTGTACCGTGTGAGTTTGTGGGATGAAAACAATTTGAACACCGCCAGGGCCCGACCACTTTTATAGTGACCTCCGTACGTGGACCGAATCCAAACCGCAGGGCATTAAAGCTGCAATAGGCATATTGCGCCAGCGCCCGCGGCATTACATGCTAAATTCACAAACTTGACAACTCCTGGCTGTGTGGATGTGTGCTGTGCGCTATTGTAGTGCATGTTTTACAAAGTTCATTAGTGCTTTATCATGAACTAACACTGTAACAGTGCTGAAATGTTCCGGGTATAAAATAAAACCGAATATACCAGTTAAAAAAGTTTGCTGCTATGATACTTTTAGTCGGTGTGTATTTCAATTTAGTTATTTATAGTTTCTAGTTTCAGGTTTATACAATTCTAGGATGTGATTGGTCAAACAAAGCGTTATAAAATTGTCTCTCCAATTAGATAAAATGGTAGAATGGAGCCGTTTTTTTAAACGGGAAAGTTATTGTCAATGTTTCAGGGAATTATAAACATTTGCATTCATAGTTATACAAACATTTCAGTAAAATTCCAAAGAAATTAAAAGTAGAAAACATTTTACTCTAGGGAGAAGAATATCGACTTCATACAAAAAAAGTAATATAGATTTGCTGCGCGCCATAGTAGCACTCCAGAACACCACACCGAAACGAAAATATAAAAAAAACTCAAAAAAATACTACCGACTTCCAAATAAAAACACTACAAAGTGAAAAATAACTTTCTTTTTGGAAGTCGGTGGTCTTTGGTAGGTAACAATTATTTTCGTTATGGACACCGATTTCCAAAGTTATTTTTCACTTTGTAGTGTTTTTATTTGGAAGTCGGTAGATTTTTTTTCAAACAAGTCTTATTTTTATTTTTCACTTATTAGTTATACCTAATAGGTGAGTTCTTTAGTAAGGTGTAATGCCCTAATTGATTACCCGAAACATCATGAAACTTGACCATAACCGGTGAAACGAAGGTGAACTATAAACATCTGCGTACCCCTTTAGAGCGTACTGGCGTGATGTTATGTTATGAAGTTGTAAAACGTTATACAGACATGGGATTGCAGCAATCCCGAGAGATTTGCCGTCATTTATTGAAGAGTTCTATTGTATATCTCCGAAGACCTTCATCAGATCTTCACCAAATTAAAATGGGACCAATTCGGGAACATAATCTGACAAACAAAAAAATAATTTTCAAAATCGGTCCACAATTGATGGAGATATCGGTGAACATAAAAAGAAAAATAAAGCATACGTGAAGTCGAACATAGATCCTCCTCCTTTTTGGTAAGTCGGTTAAAAATCATTTGCAACAGTTGCAGCATATACCTATTGCGAACATTGTTTGGACAAACATATATACATAACTAATGCCTTAGATTTCGGGAATGCCGATCACAACAGCCTAGCTGTGGTAGAATAACACTGGGCTGGGTCTGGGAAAAACAATCAACTCGCATGGCTTATAAAAAGAAAACGGAAGTAAGTAGTATTTAGGTTATAAAGAAAGAAAGAAAGAAAAAAAGAAAGAAAGAAAAAGAAAAATTGTTTATTTTGCGCCAGGCACGACGTATACCATAAAAAGAACAAAAAATCTTAAATACAATCACTATACTAACTCTATAATTATTAAGATATTATTAATTAGATCTTAACAATTATAGTGTCTGACGTAGATTGATAATGTTATACGTTGAACTCTTAAATTGAACTGATTCTTTTGTTACAGGACGCTTTGAGAATAGGACGATCTTCTCATATGACGTTTCGCGAATGGAACATTTTGGTACGGAGCCATTTCTTTGACATAAAAAGCTGGGTATTTTTGATAAAGTTTAATATTGAACTTAATACTTCCAGTTTCCAGTTTTTTACTCTATGACTGGCACTTTAATAGGCTGCGTCGCAGAATGTCCCTATTTGTCCCATTTTTTTTCATACTTGTAATTTACAGTTATTAATCAAATAAACAAAATAGGTTTTCTAAGTAAATACGCATATTATTAATTTTAAGCTCAATTTATCAATGAATACGAATAACTTTTATTTATGGTGAACCCTCTAAAAATCGTGAAAATACCACGTTTCCATTCAGTATATATGTTACGGCTAATACCCGAAGTGCGGCTACACCTAGTTTTAGCCGGTTAGAACTAGGTGTGCTAATACCCGAAGTGCGGCTACACCTAGTTTTAGCCGGTTAGAACTAGGTGTAGCCACGCAACATAGTCGACGGAGCCCCGCTGCGCGGGGCTCCTATTTCCGTCCGCAGGGTCTAAAGTAACCTAACACGAACGAGATGACGGCGTCATCTCGTTCGAACCTAACCTGTCCGTGTCGGGGTGCCCTAAGCTCCAACCGGCTAATACTAGGTGTAGCCGCACTTCGGGTATTAGCCGTAACATATACACTACATACAGTTCAGGGGGCTCATCACCAGGCTTGCTCAGAGCAGAGCAAAAGTTGTTCGTATTAAAATTTGTTCGTTTTTCGTTGTTCTAAAAATATTTAATTGATTTATTTTGACATTCTTGTATTGATTTGATTCTGACATTAGCCTATTTTTATTTTTTGACATTTCTGAGATGTTTTACTATTTTGTTTTTGACATTGCAGTTTTTACTGAAAATTAATTAATTGTCATGAAAATAATAACTATATTGATTTATTCAACACTAATTCTTTCCATAATTTTGATATAATATTGTGAAATTAATGATGAAACATTTGTACGTCTAATGGCAAAGCATAGAGAACTTACAAAACTGTAACATCTCACACACCTGTGTATCTGTAACCTATGTTTACAAATAAAGAATCTGAATCTGAATCTGAATTAATGGGTAAATCCAATCCAAATAATACGAATTAAAATTAAATGTACGCAAGAATATTCACAAATATTAAAATAAGGTATAAAGCAATACTAAGCGAAAGGGACGTTTAGCGACTAAGGGACACTTTGCGAAAGGGACGTTTTGCGAAAGTGACGTTTTGCGAAAGGGACATTTTGCGAAAGGGACATTTTGCGACTAGGGGAAATTTTGCGAAAGAGACATTCTGCGATGAAGCCCTTTAATAATGTATATTAACTGTGTGATAAATACAGTACTTACTTATGTCAAAATTATGTAAAAACATCGACAATAATTCTTTACTTTTACCTCAGAATAAATAAGATTAAATCATAAAAATCTAAAAGTTTTCAACGGAATGGAGAAATAAGCATGTTATTAGCCAACAATAAGCAAATGTATTCATGTTTATTTTAAAACAAGCTACCGTTGAGGATATCTTTTTACATTTCTACTCGCAATCTTGTTCGAAATCTTTTCAGTTGTTCAAACAGCGTTTTATTAGAGTACGGGGAAGCCAAGTGAAAGAAGGCTAATTATTGTGTATTCCGGGGCTTCCAAACGTCACTAATTTGATGGAAAAGAGTGCCATAATTAGTTGACTCCTCCTTCGCCACACGACGTGCAGGAAGCACTTAATTGCGATCCGAGCGTCGGAAGACCGATGTACAGCATGCATACTTGACTACTTCTTATTACTGTGGAATAAGGTTCAAGTTGTGTCAAGTCGTTTACCAATGTATTCGAAGATAGAACAGCGCAACGTTGCAGAGTTAAAATTGAACACATGGTGCCTGTCGGGCTGCAATGACGTGTTAGATGAAATATCAGTTTCTAGATCCTTGTGACGATATAATTGTCACATTTCAACTTTAATTCCTTAGCTATGAAATTCTTCAGCTTCTATAAATTTCAATTCCATTAATGGGTATCGTTTTTAAGACAACAACAGTAAGAATAATTTAATAAGATTAAGAGGATTTAACCGTTTATTTATGCTAATCTCGAAACGTAAAAAATGGAGACAAACGTGCCACGCAAATTAGAGGAATTAAGTCAGGATTTTAGACTAATTAATGATGTTCCTACTAATTTATGATCAACGGACAATATGTACCGTAGGTATAGCTTTGATAACATACATTAAAATAGTAATTTTTCACTTCGATGTAGGAAAATATCATGAGAAAACTTGGACTTGTAAACACATAGTACCTATGAAATATCTATAACATTTTTTTTGTTGTATCAGAAGAGGTCTTTTATTTACGGGAATATCATATTTGTAATTATAATGTCAACAAAGATAACATTTTCCCTAAAGATAACACACAAGTACTTCCCAAACATAACGCCTCCATCCCGTGCATTAAGCACATCAATTATCCTTTCACACGTGACCTGCTTATTAATAATTTTAATGAATTACCGGTTTTAATCAAATATGTTAACAAATGACGGCGTTACGAGCATAGTCCTAAACTCCGAGTTATAACCGGCACATAGGTTGCGGCCATAACAGGGAGGGTCGCCATTCAATGTCACCCTGCTTTGTTTATTAATGAGCAAGACCCGAGACACGGAGATTTAGTAGCGTATTACCTCATAAATAAAGATTGTTAATTGAACTGATATTGGTAAGAGGATTGCCGCTAGAATGGGTAATATAATCTTTGGTTTGCGAGATCAGGTATTGGAGGATAGGTGAAGATGAATTGATTTTTGATTTAGTCAGTTTGAAATTAATAACCAATAAGCCGTTGACGTTAGGCTCTTAGGTGCGCTTAGACGGATCTCGGGATAAGCTGAACTTCTTTGATGAAGATTCGCCTCAAATAGCACTAGTTAGAGATTAGACTGAGTTCGAAGGTTTTTACGCGGCAGTAGCAAATTCCTGGCTCAAATAACACGGCACAGGATGTGGAAGAACATTTCTAGAGAGCTCTGAACGGTAGTAGCTTGAATCATGTGATCGAAACCGTTGGGCTACTGTTTTTTTTTTATTTTTGTTAAATGTTATTTAATTATTAATATTAATTAATAGCTGGCAGAAGTTGGTTGAGAATTGCTGAAAATCGATACAAATGGCGTGCAATTGGAGAGGCCTATATCCAGCGGTGGACTGCTGTAGCTTTTTGATGATGAATTATTCAAATATTTAAATGGCTTGTGTTTAAACACCGCCCAAAAAAGTACCTATTTTACTACCAAAAAAATTCTAAACGGTTACCAAAATGGATAAATGGTCACCAAATAACGTTTCCTAAAATATTATGAAATAAATCCATTTTTTCGTATTATTGACTGCCAAAAAAATATATGGACGCCTTTAAAGTCGACGGAGCCCCGCTGCGCGGGGCTCCTATTTCCGTCCGCAGGGTCTAAAGTAACCTAACACGAACGAGATGACGGGAGCCGAGTTCGCTCGCTTTGCTCGCTCACTTCGGCTCCCGTCATCTCGTTCGAACCTAACCTGTCCGTGTCGAGGTGCCCTAAGCTCCTGAGCTCGCTTCGCTCGCTCTTGGACTAATTCGTTAAAAACACGAATACACCCGGTATATTAATCTTTGAGTTGGATAGAATTTGGTGACCGTTGATCCATTTTGGGAACCAATTATTTTATTTGGTGCCTAAGCTTAGAGTCTTAAAAATATTTTTGATGACCGTCTAAATTATACCCTATTTAAATTTCAATTTATATGGTTATTTAGTGAATAAAGAAAATATAAAAAAAACAGTAAACAAAAAAAACAACAAACAAACAGTAAACAACACAACAAACAACAACCAACACACACAGACAAACACACACACCCACACACAGACAGACATACACACACACACACCAACACACACACACACACCAACACAAACACACACAGACACAGTAATAAACAGTTGGCAACTTGGTAGCTGATCGCAGTATGTAATTCTAATGCTAGCACAAAAATAACACTGCTAACCCATCCTCTTGAAGTAAATAGTTATTCAAAATTGTTCACTACATCCAAGTGGGAGGAAAGGAGATTAATAGATTATTTGCTGGCAAAGACGCAGAATAAAGATTGTTACGTGAAACAATAATATTTATCGACTATGAGAGATATGGCTAACGAGCCAAACGATCAACTACGATTTAATGCAATAATTAATTGCGTCGTTCATATCGCATTATTTTCAAGATGTGGATATTAATTAAGGCAGGCAGTAATAAACATGGAATGTTTGCTTTTGATTCGAAAACGTAACGATCACGTTGGTGTTTCTCGATCTAATTATAATATAAGAGTTAACGTTGTGTAATTAAATATGGTTGTATAATGGTGTTTGGAAAAAAATTCGATTAGGATTAAAGCTTTTTTTTTCTGTGGGTTCCGTAAGTAGCAGGTTCAAACTCAGGGAGGCAGATTTAAACTTTGTGTGATTTACTTGATTACCACTGCTCTCCAAACGGTAAAAAAAGCATCACGAAGAGGAAACCGACATCTCGAACCCCGTGGTGGATTATGGTCCAGTTCTCCTCACAAAGAGCAGGCATGTGTCCCGTGAATTGGAAACGTCGGTAAGAGGCTGCTATTTTGCCATATATATCCCAAGCGCAATTAGAAGAGATGAGATGTAAGCCCAAACTAAAAAAAAACCGTCAATTGCGAGTCGGACTCGCGCTCGAAGGGTTCCGAACCAGTATCACAAAAAACGGCAAAAAAACACCTTTGTTGTATGGGAGCCCCACTTAAATATTTATTTTATTCTGTTTTTAATGTTTGTTGTTATGACGGCAACAGAAATACATCATCTGCGAAAATTTCAACTGTCTAGCACGGTTCATGAGACACAGCCAGGTGACAGACAGATAGACAGATAGACAGACAGATAGACAGACAGATAGACGGACCGCGGAGTCTTAGTAATAGGGTCCTGTTTTTTGGTACGGAACCCTAAAAAGGGTTTTTATACTCGTAATAACAAACCAGACACCAATTGAATACTTGTTAAATGTCTGAATCATACCGTAACAATACGTTATTTGTGGATTTAAATGCTTAAACTGCTGACGCAACAAAGGGCTCAATTTGATGTGGTATTCATGAAAAGGAATCGCCCACACGCATTTCTAAGTAGCTTATAAAATTATGATACAATGAAAACCGCTGCGCTCGCTTTGAGCACTGTGACACGTTACAGGAACTTCGGCACGGCGAATTTTTATGAGTGTCGCATCCACACGACACACCAGGGACCCGGTGGCTTTTGAAACGACTGGTAGTCAAAGAGAAATGGAGATTTCCCAGTTACAAATGTGGAAGCAGTAGGTAGAGGCTGTATTTCTTCGCGGATTACTTTCTCGAAAGCACACTTGTAACGCGCGTGCCGGAATTTTTATTACTCGCGGTTCCCAGAGGTACAGTTTCACGACAGAGATACATTCGAATCATTATGTTTTGTAGCGACTGTACACGTTACTTCGGAGTATGACTTTAAATAAAGAAACAGCTCCTTTGAACGCGGCGTCGGTACAATACTTTTGGCATAACAAATTTTATTACATGTTAATAAAATATTTAACGTCAGAACGTTTCGTGTTGACTAGATTTATTACAGCTACTTATTTGGGGTTAATTATATTATGCGTGCCAATTGATTCCAGAATAGTGGACAAGATTAATCAATTAACTGATAGTGCATCAATTAACATTGCCATACATAGTTTATGGTTTGACGATTGTTTAATCATTTAATCTCGCGAAGTAAATACCTGAAGGTTATCTAAGTTATCAATTGTTACATAATTAATCTCATTTGTGTATACAAACACAACATGAAGAGAAAGTTTAATATTTACAAAGCTCTTGTATAAACTACGCAAATACTAAGAATATTTTTTTTCAGTAAGTTCAACATCGGAAATGCTCGTTGGTAGGATCCAGGAGTTGGGACTCGAGGTGGCGCTGCACAAATCCGAGGCCATGTTCTTTCATGGCCCTCGGAATACGCCGCCACCAGACTCCCAGCTTACGGTAGGAGGAGTTCGCATCGGCGTCGGGTTGACGATGAAGTACCTGGGACTCGTTCTCGACAGCCGATGGAATTTCGGAGAACATTTCCGACGTTTGGCTCCCAAACTTAACCGGGCTGGGGCTGCTCTCAAACGGCTCCTGCCCAACCTTGGGGGTCCAGACGCCTCCTGCCGGAGGCTCTACGCGGGGATCGTTCGGTCCATGGCCCTCTATGGGGCGCCGGTGTGGGCGCCGTCGCTGCAAAAGCGACCGGCGACGATACTGAACGGCTGCCTAAGGGTCATGGCAATACGGATGGTGCGGGGTTACCGCACGATCTCCCGCGAAGCGGCGAGCCTTCTGGCTGGCCTACCACCGTGGGATCTGGAGGCAACAGTCCTTGCACACATGCACGACATGCGCGTGGAGATGCAACGCCGGGGTGAAAGTCCGCTACCGCGACAGGTCGAGGTATGGCGGACAGAGCTCCGGCGGGATTTCACGGTGAAATGGCGTCAGCGACTATCGCAACCCAGTGCTGGGCACGCCACCATAATGGCGGTAAGTCCCCTCTTTGAGGCGTGGCTGGAAAGACCTCACGGCGTCCTTACCTTCCGCATGACGCAGGTCCTCACCGGACATGGCAAGTTCGGGAGGTTCCTGCATCGGATCCAAGCGGAAGAGACGCCCGGGTGCCGCCACTGTGCGGAACGCCCGGAGGACACGGTGGAGCACACAGTCGAGGTGTGCCCTGCTTGGGCAGAGCACCGCCGTGCCCTCGTGGGGGCGATCGGCGGCGGAGACCTCTCGCGCCGGGCCTTGGTTCAGGTCATGGTCCGGAGCGAGGAGGAGTGGCAGGCGGTCGCCTCCTTCTGCGAAGCAGTAATGCTAGCAAAGGAGGAGGCCGACCGCATCAGGCAACGGCGCCCTCGCCGCCGCCGCCGGGATCCCAATCCCGATATCCAGCCACCGTAGACGCGGGCTCGTGGACAGCGAGCCATGGGTAGCTCGCTGTCCGATCGTCCGGTAACTACCCGGACCGAGCCAAGGCGTCGACGGCGCGCACTGTTCCCGCGCGCCTCAAAGAGTTGTCAGCAAAGAGAGGGGCCCAGCTGGGTCGAAGCCTACCGGGGTTCGGGGTTATCCGAAAGGAAGCTAGAGCCCCGGTATGAAGGCTAGAAGGAACGGCGCGGGGTTTTTAGTCAGTATAAGTCTGACACTATCTCCCGCTCCACCCAAGAGCGGGATTTGTCATAAGACGATTTTCCCCGTCGACAAAAAAAAAAAAAAAAAAAAAACATCGGAAATGCAATTCCAATCAACCGCGTTGCTGCGTTGCAAAGATTTCTTATAAAAGTAATTCACTTTTAATTTACTCAAAGAAAATCTCTATATTTTTCACGCTAGAAATCACTCAAGTATAAGTTTATTTTATGGTTCCAGCAAAGTACAAGTTGTAAAACATTTACATTTAGATGCGAAAACTAGTAGAATATTTTACCTAACGAGTGGTATTGAGAGTTTCTTCAATAGCTACGTAGCTACGTTGTGAAGTGACATAAGCTCCAACCCGTGTTAAATCACACATAAAACATGATTCCCGCCACTTACCTCGAACACATCGCTCACTAGGTCGTGTGTCGTGCGCACCAGGACACTTCCAGCCCGGTGCGGTGCGGAACGCCTGCCCAATATACTTTAATAAGTAAAATCGCCCTGAAGCTCCATTACACCAAAATCTTATCACACAAAATTTCATAACAAGTAGGTGCAGTGCCTTGTTAGGTAGTTACTCCGACGCCCGGCCCGCCTTTATTAAGGCTTGATGAAAACTTTACATCATCATATTTTCTGGATCGCTCACCTAAATTAAAGGTAATTTATATCCCAATGTACACAGGCGGTGCCCGTTCGAGCTTTATGAAACAAATAAAGTAATGAATTGGTGAGCTTTCATAAACAAGCGTGCAGAAATTTGAAACTTTATTATTTACGGACGGTAAAAGACACAATGCTAAAATAAATGAAGGGTTCAGTAATGGCTTGGTAAGGTTTGTTCGGCTTATTTACTGTGGCTAGACTTTTGAAAGTTGGGATGTTTGTAGAGTTAACAACATAATTCTGTTGGTGTATTTTGCTTGAATAGGAGAAAGTTTTGCGTCAGCTATAACATGAAATCATAACATAGAATAAGTTAATCAGATAAATTCAAAGTTTAATTAAACAAAACAGTAGCTTTAAAAGTTGGGGCGTATCGTTGGCATCAGGAATGTAGCACATTGTGTCGGTTGTTGCGACTGGTTGCCGGGGATCGCTTGCGGTGCGGACTGGGTTCAATAGACTGTGATAGTGCCTGTGTGAGCGCAATGAAAGTTTGGCTGTGTACCAAAAATATTAACACAAATTTTAATATAATCCCTGTGTGCAGAGTAGCGTGAAATTAAAAATATAAATATTGTGAGACACCGCAGCTGGTATTAATCCGAGGCGAGATAACGTACAGCAGAGAGTAATGACACACGCGCCCGCGCCGCCGCGCTGCCTCGTAACATTAACGATGTTACCCGGCGAGAACCAAAATGTGTCGTTAAACAATAACCGCCTCTTCCATTATTAATAATAA
The DNA here is from genome assembly GCA_947562075.1 of Orthosia gracilis. Lineage (NCBI taxonomy): Eukaryota > Metazoa > Arthropoda > Insecta > Lepidoptera > Noctuidae > Orthosia > Orthosia gracilis. The sequence continues at coordinate 37,594,948 of OX387266.1, forward strand.
CCAGATTCTGTTTCTCATTAGAATCTTATTCTTGAGCTCTTCGTAAGTGATACTCCACATTCAACAGATTACGGTTCTGAGGTTGTTTTTAGAGTACAGGAGAAGATACATGCAGGTACGAGGTGCATTGATTTTCTGAAAGATGATTTTTCTCGAAATGGGGTGAATACCAACATAATGGCTCATTGAGACCGAACCCAGTAATTTGGGTTAAGGATTAGACCGATGATATAATATGAATGGTATGCAAATTGCTCTTAATTAGTGTTTCTGTTTGTTTTGCTTGCTGAAAGATAATGTTAATGATGATGCGAGTGATTAAGGACGATTTTTAGGGTTCCGTATCTCGAAAGGATAAAACGGAACCCTTATAGGATCACTTTGTTGTCCGTCTGTCTGCCTCTTAAGACCCTTATTCTCAGGAACGCGTGGAGGTGTCAAGCTGAGATTTATATCAAATACTCAGGTCTACTGTCCTTTTAAGCTGTGAAAAAATCAAACTTCTAAGCTAACGCAATCAAAAGATACAGCCGTTTATGGTATATAATTTGTTACGAAGCAACGTCTTATAGCACAGATAAAGGAATAATTGCTAAAACCGTAAATTTTTAGTTACATCATATAATAAAAATATATTTAAATATTTTGAACTTTCTACCCCTTTCCTCATGAACGCGTATTAAATTGAAATTCATATCAAATACTCAGGTCTATAATACCTTTAAGCTGAGGTTTGCACGGAACCCTCGGTGCGCGAGTCCGACTCGGACTTGGCCGGTTTTTCAAAAGTCAGATAACTTTTTAATGATGAATAAAAATGGTAATATGACATATTTTCTGTACAAAATCTGACAACCCGCCGTATACATTACTCAAACAATATTTTTCTGAGGTTTGAAAATCGGTCCGAAATTTTAATAGAGCAACGAGTGGGGTTCGAAGTCACGACCTTAAACGCGTCAGTCAGACACCCCTGCTTATCAAATTGAGCTGTTTTGCCTAAGCCAATAGGCGTAAACGTCGATTAGTTTACCACAGAACAATATCACGCTGAATATCTAGAAATATGTCTGATTTTCAAATTAAGCTCCTTCAGCGATATCCCTTTATACTATCAGAATATTTAACTAATTTCCAATTATCATGAATTCCTTTGACGTTCGCAGTCGACACAGTTTAATTGGATACTGTTCTATGAAAGAGATACTTAAGTAGGTGTGTAAGTAGTTAACCGCAGTTGCTGTTACTTTTTAAATTATGTTATGCGTATGCTGAGTAGTCTACTCTTTGACGAGAGTCGTCTGAGTGTCTTACTTTTTTTTAAGTTTTGAAGCATGCAATAATATTTTCTGTTGCTTGGGTTGAAGGGATGTGTTTGTATTGTATAGAGAGATAGTGTAACCGGCTTTTGCCATTCTTGTCTGCATGACAAGAAAGACAAAAGCAAATCGTTTCGTTGATTGTAAAGACAGGGCCATTAAGTGTTTACAGTTTTATTTTTATTTATTTATTCAAAATTATGTTAATAACACCTTTACAGCTATAACGCCAATGCGCTGTTACTACCACACAGATATTATACACTAACAGAAATACAATTAAAATACAATCAATCATACCATTATAAATACAATTAAAATCCAAGTATCATTCAATTAAACAACAATTAAACAAAATAAAATATAATTAAAATACCATTATTAAAATTCAATTAAAACCCATTATAATCCAATTAAAATTCAATTATAATACAACTAAAATGCAATTTAAATCACTTTTCAACATTTTCAATGCACTTCAGTGCTACTCTTGTGAACTTCATCAGGCTACAGTGAAATATATCTAACTCATTTGTATAAACAATGCCCAGTTACTTGAAATATAACTAAAATTGAATTGATGACCTTTTCTTTTATGCATTTTCAAGTTGTACCTAATTTATTTATTGTTTGATTTATTTATAATAGATATTCTATAAGGTATATTAATCTAGCTTAGATTATTTCGTTGTTGTGTAGGTAGTTATAATTTAATAAGTTAATTATAATGTATGTAAGCGGGGATGAAAAGGGACAACGTCTGAATGAGCAAAAAAATCTCATGCAGTTCTTTTTTGAAATGCCGTTACGTTGTCAATGGGCAATATGCCAAAAGCCTAATAAGCATAATGCATTGACGTATTGAATGACAATGTTCTTTAACTGAAAACAGACAGCCCTTTGATTACGTAAAGAGTCAACTAACTATATAAGATTTTAAACTGTCATGGTCACTAACATTAACATACTAAGAAACAAAAAAAGAAAAACTTGTTCGCGAGCGGACACAGTGAGTTTCATCTGTCGGGAACAGAATCGAGTTGTGAGTGACAGTGGTGGCGGTACTGAGTGTAAAAAAAGAACAAGAAAGAGGGTAGACCGTTTTGTCTATTCATGAACACCCACTCGCAATAACTTCAGTTTATCCGTGATCATGGTCCTTGCAACAGCACCGAAATATCGGCAACTCGCAACAAACAGTAAACATGGTAAATATCCGGCATATAATGTTAATGTTAGTCAACTAACTGCCTGCTGATATCCTTCAAAACTCTCGGAACCCATGGCCTCGCATAAGAGTTTCAAAGCGTTAGATAATTTTTGAAATTCATTTTGCAATGCGGATTCAGATGAGCATACCAACCAGTTTTATAGCATCCCTGACTGTCATACCATTTGTAGGATGGCCAGCAATATCCTCCTGTATGTTAATAACACGTCCACTGCTATACATTAATCAATCCTACTGTCAACTGTGGAGATTATTACAATACGCCATTTATGGAGGAGGGTCTCTAATCAACAACAATGCTCGCTGGTAGGTATTATTGAATTGTTAGATATTGCTTATGTATTAACATACATAATAGTATGCAAATTATATAAATATTAGTGGATTACAAAAGTTTGGTGATGATGATTATGGTAAACGACGGCTTTTTTTTTGGTTAAAAAAAAAAAAAATTGCCCCACACTAGGATTTTTTTCCTGTATCGTGGGTGCGTTTACAAACATATAAACACACATAAACAACACCCAGAGCCGAAACAACTGTCTGTAGGTCATACAAATATTTGTTCCGTGCGGGAATCGAACCCGCGACACGCAGCGCAGCAGTCAGTAGCTCAGCCACTGGGCAAACCGTGCGCCATACAAAAAAAGAAAACAAAAAAAGCATTATATTTGTGAATACTTTTCATTGATTTTCCAATGTATCTTCAGTCATGGGGTAAAATTAGATCGAAAATATAGTGATTGCTATAAATAATTTGCGATCCATACAGTATACCGCACGCAAGTGGTTTCAATATCAATGTAAGCTGTCTTCCTATTTTTAACCGACTTCAAAAAAAGGAGAAGGTTCTCATTTCGTCGCCATCTTTTTTTTTATGTATGTTCCGCGATTACTAAAAGACGCCTGAACGGATTTGGAAAATTCTTCTTTTTTTTGAAAGGTTATACTTCCCAGTTGGCCCCACAGTCATCAGGTCAGGATCTGATGATGGCATCTTGGAGAAATCGGGGGATCTCCTCAAATATTATAGGCATACATATAGCGATTTTGGTTTTTCACCATCAATGCAATTATTTGCACTCAGAAAGTATCATTTGGTGAAGTGGAACTGATGAAGAAGACCAAAGATGCCTAATGGAACTCCTTAATTCTAAGTATGTCATGAGTTTAAGATATCTCGAATATTTAAATGACTATGATGAAGCATACTTATAAATAAATAGTACTGATGAAAATGGTACCATCGGTCATACTTATAAATAAATAGTACTGATGAAAATGGTATCATCATTCTAGTCGTGTTTGGGCTTATTGGAATCGTCATGAGATGTACTTTGGCTATATAATTATTATTATATATAATTATGGCAATTGGAGGTACCTATCAAAAATAAAAATAAAGAAATAAAAACTTTTTAACAAAAAAACAAATCGACTTTCAAAAAAAACACTGCAAAGCGAAAAATAACTTTCTTTACCGAAGTCGGTGTCGAACGCGGAAAACAATAAGTACCAGAGACAACGACTACAATGTCTAGCTAGCTTGAGCTTAAGGTGCTACTAGGTATCGTTTTACCTAAAAAAATGAGTATTAATTAAACTAGGTAATCTAAAAAACAATAACTTAAAACATAATCACAAAACATTCTTCTTACAAAAAATCCCTCCCAACTTAATCAAGCGCATCATATAATCAAAATGATAACCACACCGCGCTCAGTGGGTAATAAATGACGTGATACATCACTATGTATTAAACGCTATGCTCAAGCGACACTGCAGGTGCGATTAAGTCGGCGTGCGATGTACAATCCTGCTTCTTGATTTATACCGCTGGCTCTGGCCATAGATGAAGAAATAATACCCCGTGTAGAAGCGAAACTCATTCATAACGCACTTAAATGCCTACAGTTATAATGATAAATTGATGATGTAATAATGGCAGACAAAGAGCAAAATGTCGTTCAAGAGATGATTCCCCTTATGACTGCTAGCAACATGCATTTTCTGTAGGCCTCCCCTAAGCTTCGCCACATTGACCGGTCCCGTGCGTCGCGCATCTCGTTCTGCAAGCAATGTGCCCTGCCCACTGCCACTTAAGTTTGGCAATTCTTCAGGCTATGTCGGGAACCTTTGTTCTCTTGCGGATCTCTATATTTCTGATTCGATCACGCAAGGAAATTCAAGCATAGCCATCTCCATTGCCCTTTGGGTGACTGTAAGCTTTCTGATGAGGCCCATAGTGAGCGACAACGTCTCAGAGCCATAGGTTATCACTGGCAACACACACTGGTCATAGACTTTCGTCTTGAGACATTGTGGTAAGTTGGACGAGAATATACCGCGCCTGTCTACGCTTTGTCTATTAACCATCATATTAAAGCCGCAACACATAGCTTACTGCAACATTTCAAGTTCTGATTCCTCCTTAAAATGTTGTCATTTGTTACAGTACATGTTAGTAGACTTTATTAATCGTAATAATATCATATTTAATGGTAACTATTTTGTCGGCTGAAATGATGATGACGATGATGAACCATTTTTTAGCGACATTAAGGTTAGTTTCCTTTCACACAATTCAAACAATATGAGTTGTTTTGTGCAGAAAAGTTTATTAACCAAGAGAAATTACATGAGAAAAAGAAATTTTGAAATTAAAGCTAAAAAGCTTTATTACGAAGAATAGCTATTTTATCCCCTAGGGGTTAATTTCCTCCAAGTTCGTTACCGCTGCTCTTAATGCTTTCAAAACGCCAGAAATTTCCGACATGCTAGATAGGGTTGCAATGACGCTAGCGGCGTATGAGCTAGCTAAAGCTCACGTTACGCGCTTTGCATTCGATCACCGTCAAAATTGACAGCCTTGTTTGGCATAGGTGAAATCCATTTTGCTGGCTGGCTAGTAGAATGATAATTTCGGAGCATTTGGGTACGTAAGTACCCACTATATTCGAGTGATATATATAACAAAAACAACTAAACAACGCAAAGGGTCCAAAAACAGGTAAAAGGAAAGTTGGAAGACCTAATAAACGGTGGGCGATGATTTAATACTAAGTGCAGGGAAAGACTGGATTAGCAAAAACAAAGATAGAGAGCTATGGAGGAGGCCTTTATTCTAAACGAGATTCATATCGTTTAAAATACATAACTAAACTTACCAACGAAAATTAATATAAGTTAAAGTTACTTATATTACTAAAATAAAATGTGAAATACAGAAGACTTTATTATTATTATTATAATAAATCACATCAAACTGAAAAAAAGACCTAGCCACACAACTATACCTAAGTGATGGACATAGATAATGAAAATACACAATTTTTTTTTTTTTTGTAATTCGATATGTCTTGTAACTGACTAGCCGGTAGGTACTAAACATGAGTTTCGCTTCTACAAAGTTTTACTACTCTATGGTCTGAGGCCCAGCTCTCCACCTTACTTTATTATGAATCACAATACACAATGCATGTGTCACTGAGCTTATCATTCTAAGTTTGTAGGTGTTTGTGAACGGAATGAAGCTGGAGTTTGGTGATATTGTTGAAAACTAGTTCGGAGATGACTAGAGTATTCTATTAGTTTCGTTAATATTTTCTGGTAAGACAGTGTAACACAGTGTTCGGAATTTACTTGCAATAACTATTTTTTATCTATGATGCTAGTACATAATGGCAACAAGGATAATTACCTGCAACTGATTTTAGCACGCAATTCTGTCGTTTCATTTTATCACGGAAAGTCATAAAAGATACTATTGCATAAGAAAAAAAAGTTGATCCAAAAAATCAAAAAACCTGACTGCTAAAGAAGCGAACTAAAAAAAGAAAACGAGAAGAAAGTCATGCTGTGTAGTCGGAGGATACATCTGGTTTTGGTCAGCCAGCACGCGAATTTGTATCCTCTGACTACACAGTATGATTTTCTTCTTGTTTACGTCTTTTTAGTTCGCTTCTTAAGCAGAAGAGTTTTTTGATTTTTTGAATTAACATTATTTATTTATAACTATTTAGTTGACATTTATTTTTCGAATTAGGTACATTTAAACATATAAGCTTTTAATATTTTTGAAATCACCTCTTAAAATATTTTATTTTGATACCCCACACGATGGGTTTGGAAGAAAAAAGTTAGGCACCCACAATATGGCACCCAAAAGCCGCCATTTTCTATTTTCCAATATTAATGGTGCCGGTGACGCTCGCAAGGTTAAGACGAATCGATTGACATTAGGATCATCAAAATTAGCCAACGCGTTTGGTCTCTTAAACGCCACGCAGGAACAAACATATATACATACATACATACATATACTGATAAACACATTACTCTCCTTCGGCAGTCGGGTAAAAAGAAAGAAAATACATTTATTTAGCACAGACTAAAAGACTCAAAAAGGAAGTACACTCCTGACTAATTATTACTGCAGTTTTATAAAATTTGTAGCCACGAAATATATTATGCCAAACATGGTTTCAAGCAGTGCTTGGCACTAATTGTGACTCTTCATTACCATTTATAATTATTCCAAACAGAAAGTACGAAAACTGCTTCCATAAAAATAAGGTTTTATTACTCCACCTCTTAAAACGAGTCAGCTTTTCATGCCGCATATAATTTATATATTTCGAAAGTTGTTGTACTTTTTAATATTGCTTCTTCGAAATACCACAGCAGCGAGCAAAAGAGCTTCAAGTTTTGAGAAGTCTCAGAGATTCACAATATCTTCGCGAAACTTTGCATCGTTTCCAAGATTTCCGCGGTTAAATTACCCACGCTTTCACATCTTTTTCTTGGTCCTTTTCGAGGTCTCGGTGGGAGGCTGCGGAACCCATACAATACGTTTTCCCGTCTCTCTATCAGAGGTAGTTTATATTCACATGAAACCTTTGGAAGTTTTTGAAATATTTACTTTCTTTGCTTTGTAAAGGTTTCGCACTTTTTATTTTCATATCGTGAGAGCAAAACATTTTAAGCTTGAGAATTTTCTCCGGTATTTTCGCATCTGTATATATATCTTTTTAAATCAACTTGGTTGATTTTGGGTAAGATTATATTGAGTTTACGGCTAATATGTGTAACGTGTGCTTATAATATCGAAACCGCTCAAAACCAGAAATTTAACTAAATACAAAACGAATAATGCAAGATCGCTTACGCACCATTTTGCGTCTCACAGTTCATTGTACAAGAATGGACAGTACGGATGGAGAATACGTATAGAATACGCTTATCGAAACTTTGTTATACATATTGTTTTGTTTGTCTATCTATCAAACAACATCCTAAAACGATAGTCATATTTAGCATACAGACGTGATGCGATGACAACGTTAACTAAATAGTGGCCGAGAACACCTGAGGCCTTCGACCTCCGGCGGCCAAATGGGTCACCGATATTGTTGCAGAATTGTGAATAGAACCTGTAGGCGTGTTATGGAGAATCGAACCAAATGGTATAATTTTAAGATATGCAAAGATTACCACTTTGTAGAAACTTATATACTTACAACTTTACGGGTGAAGATCAATATGATTAAAAAGGATATCATTCATCAGGTTTTTACATTTTTTATTTCATTGTGCCTGTTGTATTATAGCGAAAGGAACTTCGTTCCAATTATATGTGTGATGACACCTGTAATTTTTTTTCAACGGCATTCATGTTTTGCTCTTTCAAACCTGTCCGTCGTAAGCGTTCTCTGGCTAAGTTTAAGAAAATGTGATCAGGTCGTTACACCACCTCTGACGTAGTCGACCTCGAGGCCGTTGCCCAGCTGTGGGACAAAAATTAAGATAATAAAAAAAGGTATGTTACGTAAAATGTATAAGAAATAGCGGGTGTGGGTAGCGATGAGCCTTGAATAAAATCACACTTTCCAACAAAAGTAATATAAGATTTCGCCAACTACAGAAACTTACTAACTGCGATTAATCATTAATAAATAAGACCAACTTTTGTAATAGGTTTCAATCTTAGTAGATGTCTAAATAATTACAATCGCGAAACTGTATTATTGTTGGGGTTTATTATTATTTATAACTATGACTATGGGCTGAATTTTCAATCCTTCGATAACATTTAACTGAGGAACAAAAAATGCGGTTGAACAACTTTTAAATAGAAAATCAATCAAACTTATTTATTCTTGAAATAAAAGATATCTCACTTTACCTAAGGCCTAACCAATGGTTTCAAAATTAAGTAAAATGCGTTTATTTGTCTAAAAAACTGTCAAATAATTGACTCTTCAACTTATTTCAACATTTGTGATGCTAACAACATTTGTGATAATAAAAGGTGTTTTACCGAAAATTCAAAACACTGGGCCTTAATCAGCCTTTATTTTATTACAATGTAGTTCAAGTTCAGCTGCACTTGTTGTGATCAGTATGTGGATGGGTAAGTTTTGTTAAGATTTTGTGGTTAGACAGTGTAAGGGTTTAATGTTTCGGAATTTTCTTTCAAGAGTATAATTATTTTTATCTTTAATGAAAATACAAAATAGCAACAAGGGATGTACCTGCAACTGGCTTTAGTACGCGATTCTGTCGTTTCAGTTCATCACGGTAACTTATTTGCTCCAACTTATTTGACCATTTTTGATACTTACACTATTTGTGTTAAAAAAGGTGTTTTACCGAAAATTGCAAACATTGGTTGGCATATTTAACCATTGGATAAGTTAACTATTGATCCAAAAACTGCCTTCATCAGCCTTTATTTTGTTATAATGTAGTTCAAATTCAGCGGAACTTGTTGTGTTTTATCTGTGGATGGGTAACCAAGGACAAAAACAGAACACTATGTGACTCACAGCACGTTTTTCTCTTATGCATGCACGCTCATTATATCTCAATAATTGGGTCGTGGGAATTAATTGGCAATCACTGATAACTAAATGGTAGATATGAAAATAACATAACATAACAAAACACAACACAACATAACATCACGCCTGTTTTGCTCAAAATTTTACGCAGGCGGGTACCTATAGTACACACACATTTTTTCGCCAGTACGTACTACAATTAACATTTTATATTCGCATCCATCAAAAAGAGGTCCGTAGGGTGCTGAGCAGTCTCGACGTGAACAAGGCTAGCGGCCCTGACGGAATACTAGCAATTGTTCTTAGAACCCGCGCGCCTAAACTGTCTCCGATCTTGACACGCCTATTCCGCCTTTCGTAAGAGCCGAATGCTCGGAAGCAAGATAACATACAGCCCGTGCCCACGTAGGGCAGTTGAGCTGCCCCGACCAACTTCAGGACCATATCTGTAACTTCAATATTAAGCTACTGGCATACCTACTGGCATATGCCGTGGCTATATCCTCATGCATACTACGCTACCAAGGGGAGATAGCGCAATTATACGGGACTCCAGCCCACTAAAACTCCACGGCGTCCTCCTGTGCCGCTTATGGTGGGAACGGGCACGCGTTAGCACTAACCGCGATCCCGCCGCGGCTGTCCGTCACCGGACCCTCCTTTGAGGAGTACCCCCATCACCGGCGCACCAGAACACACTGTGTGCCGTGACCACCCCAGGGACCAAACCAGCACATACACGGGGTCGTCTGGCACCCTCTGGTCCTCTTGTGACAGGTCAAGGTCAATGGCCCCGCCACCTACCATTTTTTGGCATCCACCATCAGACGGTGGCGACCCCGTCAGGCCACGGAAGATAGGGAGAGCGGCGCACCGCAATACCGGCACTCCTCTCCCGCCGCGGCCTACAACCCTCAGCCGCGATATCGTATGGGTTTGGGAAGCCCCATACGACATCGCGGTCCGCCTCAGTTGCGATATCGCCCAGGCAGCACCACAACCTATATGTGGGCCGCTACGTCGTCGTCTTATCGGCAAAAGCCCTGACGAGCGGCCTCTCCTCGGTTTCCACTTTGCTTCAACGTGGGTGACCAAGCCACGGTTACTGAGCCCCCCCGCCTCGACAATGCGGGTACCCAACGGAGGGGCAGCTCCTGGCATACCTAGAAGCAAACGATGTCCTTAGTTACCGCCAATAAGGCTACCGCCGAAATCCGTCTACTGGGGATCTTCTAGCGCATGCCATTCACATCTGGAGTGAGGCCATCGAGAGGCATGGGGAAGCGCTTGCCATCTCCCTCGACATCTCGAAAGCTTTTGATAGGGTCGGGCACGAAAGCTTTATTGGTAAACTTCCTTCATTCGGTCTGTCCGGTGGTCTGTGTGATTGGATTGCAGACTTCCTAAAGGATCGGTTAGTTATATTTATACAAAGTTTCAAACATATAAGCCCAACAAATTTCCACCTTTTCACCTCCTTAGGGGTGGAATTTCCTAAAACCAATAAATACATGAATTATTTTTATCAACCGAAAGCGTAACTGATTAATTTCACGTGTCACAATTAAAAGCGTAGAAATTTCACAAAAAGTTTCAACCCCCTTTTTACTCCCTTAGGGGTAGAATTTTAAAAATTAAAATAAGAACCCATTGTTTTTTTTAACCAAGAGCGTAAACCAAAAATTTCAGATGTTTTACCTTCCAAATCAAAGAAATTGCCCATAAAGTTTCAACCCCTATTTTATCCCCATAGGGGTAGAATTTCCTAAAACAAATAAATACATGAACTCTTTTTGACAACCAAGAGCGTAAACCTCAACGTTCTTGTGTCTAATTTACGAACTGTAGAAATTTCATAAAAACTTTCAACCCTTTTTACCCTCTTAGGGGTGGGATTTCCAAAAATCCTTTCTTAATGCGCACTTACGTCACTTGAAGAACCTCCCTGCCAAATTTCATCTTTATTCATCAAGCAGTTTTGGATATTTAGTGATGAGTTAGTGTTTTTATATATATAGTTTATATATATATATAGGAGAAAGAATTAAATTGCTTCAAATAACCCTTTTTATTTTCTACCATTTCTGGATTATTCTAAAAGATGACAAACGTATTTCAACAAAGTATAAAGCTCAACAGTCAAAATAAAAAAAAACTTTCTAAAACGGAGTTACCATGCAACGAACCATTCCAATGCATCCATCCAGAAGTCCAACAGCAGACATCAGGTTGATGTAAAAAAGCAATAACTTAACAAATATCCCGAATGAAATGGAATGGCAGAGAAAAGTAAGTTCCACAACATTTATTACAGTCTGTTAACCAGCAAGGCTTTCCCCGAACTTATCCCATCGCTAATTGAATCGATACTGTCTATACAATATTATATCGATTAGAATTCTGTGACTTATCGTAACTCGACAAACTTATCGAATACATTTTCGTCGAAGAAAATGGAGTTATCTTTTGTGTAGTGTAAACGGATTGCTGGGTATTTTCACGCTTGTGTGGGCTTGTGGGGGGAGCAGAGATACTTTATTAGATGTCAATCATAGTTGTGAGACTTACGCTTGGTAGACTTTCAGTGAAGTCAATTGGATCTGATTATTGGCAAAGTGGATTGGATTGTACTATATTTCGCCACCACATTCAATTGAATTTTTTAGCAAAATCATTCTCAATAATGTATCTCTTTTTCATTTCCACATTCTGATTCCAATTAGTGAAACCGATGTTGCATTTATCGGCAAATGTTTTTAATACACCTATTTTAAAATACACTGCACAGGTTGCAAACGATAGCATTGGCATTTAACCGATACGCTCGCCACACACTAATGTAGCCACGATGATGCTAAGCGTGTAGCGGCGTAGCACCGTAGCGCCGTAGACAGCTGCTACGTGCTACGACATTCGGAAAATGAGCGTGCTACGCCAATACGATGAAAACTTATTAACGCTGAGACTGAAATATCTTTACATCATTTTTAAAAGAGTTTCTTTTTTCGTTTTGTTTTTTTCAGCGCAGGTGTGCCAATTAGCCGTTTTACCATAAAGCTTCTAGTACCAACAATTATTTTCGCTGCTAAAAAATGCAAACATATATTTCGCATCACATTTCAAAGTAAATAGTTGCTCTGTAATCATTCTGGCACTTGTTAATTAGTGCTTACTTCGGGGGGAGAGAATTTATGTTTATATAACAACGCAACGGTCGGAATAGCAAGATGAGAAACAAGAACAGTGTCTGTAATTAACATAGTAATTATAGGCTCCTAATTGGCTCACTGTTCATGCCTTGAGTATCAAACGGGCGTGACAGGACTAAAGAGTGGCGGGCTTCGGCGTCAGTGTTATAGCTACGACATTTAATTAAGTAGATACCGTGGCATCAATGCGTTGACGGCTACACGGGACGTGATTGCGCTTAACGCCAAAATATTAATTAATATAAGCCGGCGATAATATGATATCGAGATGATTCGACGAAATTTTCGAGACAGTTGATGCTTACAAAATTTAATTTTCTTATTATATTAATTCGTTGTAAAGGAGGCTGTTTTTGGATAGGAAGAAATGTGTTGCTAGGTAAGTCGTTAAATGATTCTAAAGGCATCATTGAATATTATTGAATTTTTATAAACCGGGCTTATTTTTTGTTGGTATTAGGTCATGCCTTGTTTTTTTTTTCTTTACGAAATCATCCAATGACTTCTCCCGCTCAGGGTTCGCGCGTTCCGCCTCCTCCTTTGCGAACATTACTGCTTCGCAAAAGGAGGAGACAGCTTCCCATGCCCTTTCGCTCCGTACCATGACCTGAACCAGGGCCGGACTAGGTCATGCCTGGAAATAGGTACTGATCTGAATGAGATTCCGAGTATGAGCGCCATAAGCTACGTTTAATACCGAAAAACGGTGCATGGTTTTTGTGAGACAGACAAATGAAACAAAGCCGCGGGAAAAAAACTAGTGGGACCAATTTTAAAAGAATTACCTATTCACCAATTGTTTCACAAGCAAGTAAATAATCCACATATGAATCTTTTAATACTTCAGCACATAATATCCAGTCACATCTCAATTCTCCGTGTAATGTAAAGTGTTCCAAGACGGGTGAGAATCGAACGCCATAAATTACAATCCACCGTTCATTCGCTGTTCAACTCTTCACTCGTTCTCTTCGAAATTCAAAGTTCCATTCATATGGCCTTAATGAAAAGTACGGTTTGACTTCTTATTTTTGTAATAGTTATCTGCCTTTGGTGTATGCTCCACATTTAAACTTTAGTTACTTCACCAGAGAAATAACGAGGAGATTATTCGCACCTTGGTAAGTAAGCAAGGCTGCTTTGTTTTTATAGGTTTTGTTCAAGAAAGTTATCTTCTTTTTATTGTCGATAGGCTCGCGTTTGAACACTATCTCACTTGATGGTAAGCAATGATGTGGTCGACAGTGAAGCACGCTTGCCTAGAAATAACATATCATTGACATGAAAACCCCTAGGTTGTAGCTGCTTGTCTGAATTTACAAAAGGCAATTATACCACGCTCTAAAAACGGTGAAGGAAAACATCGTGAGGAAACCGGTATGTCTTAGAACAAAAAAAACGTAGAAATATAACATAGCACTGGGCCCGCGTGTTAGATTAGGGCCCATTCACTCTCTCACAGAGAGGTGGCCTGCGTCCCAGAAGTGGGAACATTAAAAGGCTGATGATATTGATTATGAATTGTGTCCGCGACACTATATCAATACACTTTGTAAAGTCAAAGTCATTTATTTGCATTCAGTGCGGTACAAAAGATGGTATACATAAATTGTTAGCGTAATGACATTTAGCTGTAGGTGCACTTCCGAGTAGAGCGGCTCCAGCGACACTGAAACAGCAACATATAGTATTATGTTGTTGTATATACTGTAACGAGGTTGACTATCTTTTGTTAATTGTTGCTGGCTGAGTGTGCTTTACAGAGTCATTCGTGTTTTGAATGATTTGATTGTCATCAATTGTCAGGGCCCCAGAGAGCGCAAGGCGCAAGTGATTTTGGTTAAATTTTAATGTAAAAATAGTCGCAGTTCCTGTTTTTGATTTTTCGTTTTCTGACACTGACTTCTGAAATCGAAGTTATTGTTCTCTTTGTAGCGTTTTTATAAAATTTGTAAAAAAAAGTTTTAATTTTTCACTTTTTAGTTGTGGTTCATAATGAACAAGTTCAATAGTAAGGTACCTATAATGCCCAAAGTTATGGCTGAATAGATCACCCGAATAACACAACACTTGAACTTAACCAGTGAAATGATAGTGTACCAGGGTGAACTGCACATAACTGCGTACCGGCGTGATGTTATGTTATGAAATGTCGTAAACAATAAACAGACATAAGATTGCAGCCATCCCGAGAGATTTGACGTTGTTATTTGTTGTTTGAGTCCTGTTGTATATCTCCGAAGTTCTTCATCAGATCTTGATCAAATTTAAATGGACCACATGAGACGCAACAGTTTTCAAATAAAGAAAGAACCAATAAAATCGGCACGTCTAGTAAAAAGTGCTGGTGCTAACACCCATAAAAATAACTCCGTCGGATTGGAAAACTCCTCCTTTTTAAAGTCGGTTAAAATATCAATATGCGCAGGAATAAACAAGGTTATAAAATATTACTACTAGATAACGTTTATTATTTAGTAGGAGCCTCTCAGGCTCTCACAGTTATATGAAAATGTATGGGGGACCCATAGATTTAGAATTTTTTTGCTACGCAAAAAGATACACGAAGGGTGCGAGCGAGAAACCCTAATCAAGTACTAAACGCCCAAGAGAAAAAGAGAGAGTGAATGAAGTACCAATATGTCATTTTTTTCGCGAGAAGGGGTCCATAGCGTCCCTTCTGTTTTACACAGCGGTAAATTTCTTGCATTTAAATAATAATCTTTAGATTTAAATTAATAATATTAATTATGCAACTATGTTGGCTTATTTTGTGAGTGAATGTGACGTTACAAGACGAAATAACCCCAATAAATACATGTTTCATAGGTAAATACAATTTTGTCCTTGGATTGTTTCGAACCATATTTGGACAAATTTCTGCTAGTAATCGGCTCAGAAAAATATTCTTACAATAGTATATTGATTTCCATTGTTTAATAAAAGTATATTTCGTATATTTAAACAGAATTTGCTAAAATATAATGTAAAAGAGAAAATTGTTTGTTTACGCTAGGGCTTGACAAAGCGGTGACGTCAGGAGTATCGATAAAAACTTAATCTTTTTATAGTGACATCATGGCATGAATACAAACTTATTTAGTCAAGTTTTGTTTAAATAGATTTAAGTTAGGATTGAGAAGATGTGTTCATCTAAACTGTACTTTAAGTTGCATGTTTATTATATTAGCCTTTGTGTTTCAAAATGTTTCGGAGAGTTTTGATGTTTTATTACTTTGAGTAGGTTTAAGAATGTCATATTGTTTGCATTTATTACTTTTACAGTGTCTTGAATACATGAGTGCACTGCTCACCAGCAAATTGTTCTGTTGTGTAAATAATAATTTGTAATGTTTATGTACCTACAGATGCCCAAATAATTCTGTATTAAGAGAAAATGGATTCGAATTTTAAACAGAGATGGATGGTCTCTACGATATTTAGTAAACATTTCGTATTGAAATACCTACTGCATACTAAGAAAACATCGACGAATCCTAATGAAAGAATCTATACCTAATTTATTTGTGCCTGTAAGAATGACACTTCCTATCGTATGGTTAGTTAGTGGCTAACCTAGATAGTATTCTGAATAAGCAAGCATGTATTTTGCCCAGTTTTTATAACAGTTCAATATAAACAACAACGGCAGCAATCCTTTAATCTTGTTTCTTATTGTGTTCACCAAGTATCGATATCGATACTGAACATGGACTTTTTAACAACACTTTTTTAACTAACACATGGACAATTTCCCTCACACATAGATTTTATTTTTTTGGTTTCGCTTTTCATCTGACTCTGTTTATCTTGTACATACTATATCTATGGGGGGACCATTCGAGTGCCGCGCTACTGACGCTGGAGCCGCTTTGCTCGGCAGTCTTCCCTTAGTCGGAAAGTCTTCTACAATAAGCCATAACTTATCACGTCGGTAGTCGTCAAAGCGTCACGTTTTTATTGTAACTAATAGTCGATAGTAGCTTATAGGAACCGAGGGTTCTATTAAAAAGTATCTGGTTCTAATAGACCGTTGAATATAACCTAACTAGATTGAAAACAAAACCCTCCCTAATATAAATCTACAAAGAATACCGTTTAAAATTACGAACCCTTTTTAATAGTATTGAGTGATATGAAGATGAATAGGAGTCCATATTAAATTGGATCCCGTGGTTCATTGATTTTCAATTTGTATGGGCGTGCAATGTTCGTCGGGGAGGACATTTGGGTCTCAAATAGGGAAATAAATCTATGTAGAACCTACTAGTGTTTCGAAACAAACCACTTTGCGAAACTATTAAGCCAGGATAGCTATTACGCGATTTAACAACGGCGCAGATTAAGTTATAAATGGTTATTATGTTGAAGGGTTTCTTGCTAAATAAATGAGCAAAGCTACGAGTTCAAGTAGTACCTAGGTACCAAATATTGCGTGGTCGATTCGCAGATAAAGGCGTTTGGGCTCTAGAAAAATAATATTCTGTCACCGATAACGCATTCTCTAAGTACAATATGTTATCATTTCAGCCGAAAGACGTCCATTGCTGGACATAGGCTGACCCCAAGCGCCGCCACATTGACCGGTCCCGTGCATCTCGCATACAGCGGATTCACGCAACCTTCACCAGGTCATCGGTCTGCCTAATGGAAGGCCTTCTAACAAATAGCATATTTATTTTATAAAATTTTGACTCTCATTATTCGCAGTCGTTTCTGTGCTCTGTGGGTATAGCTACTCAAATGTACGCATATGTTTTACGTGGAATTTAATACCTTCACGTATACTATGTTTATTTGGAAATGATCCGTCACGACTCGGTGCGGTTCCTGACATGACTCCTGTAATTTATTGATAGTGTGAAACGTACGTGTTGAATATTATTTATGTATTTATCAGAACAGAAGTGACATCAATCGCAGCCAATTATTAAATACAAAACTTTAACAGAGTTTGATTTCATTATTCCGAATTTTGTTATCTTCTTTAAAAAAATGTTTAATTGTTACTTTTTTTTATGTTTTTTTACTATTTAATTTAGTTTTAATTTTTATTCTAATATTTTGAATGTAAAATTAGGAACTTTGTGCTGTGTAACACTGAACACTCAATCTACCTATACTGATTCCTGGGCCTCCAAGATATAGGCCTTGCCTAGTTTGGTGCCCATTGCCACTTAAATTGTGTATTCAAGTTTATCATATCCCATTGTGCAAATTGTTTCTTTGTTGTAACGTGTGCGTTGTTTTTTATCAATAAATAATAAAAAACACCGGCCAAGTGCGAGCCTGACTCGCGCACAGAGGATTCCGTATCGTTTAGGGGTCGTGGTCCAACTAAAATGTCCAACTAGCTAGTCAAAATCGTGAAATGTTGGATATTAATATAAATAATTAAAATAAATCAGTTGGACCACGGATCTTCGGTAGGGGTATTTGTCCAATCATTATTTTTAGTTGGACAACTGCCCCTACCGAAGACCCGTAGTCCAACTAGTTGGACATTATAGTTGGACCACGACCCCTAAACGTTCCGTATAAACAGCTACATTCACCAAATTAAATATCTAGATAACATTAGTTACGTTCATACACAATGAAAGCACCGAACACTGCTTTAACGAAGGGACAAAATTAACTTTGCCGTTCTAAAACTGTTGATCCCATACATTAATATACAAAATGTTTACTTTTCCAAGTACAATTTTTTTTTATAAGTTTGTAGACTATTACTCGTAAGCTTGTAAAGCTTACTTAGCTGTGATAGTTTTCCTTTTGAATTCGTTATATATACTACTGCCTTGAATTTTTTCACATAGCCAAAAGCAACATTTAGCTAGCAGGGGGGGACAGGACACAGATTTTAACAAAAATTTGCCATGTTAAGATTAATTTGACGCAAACGGATGTCTGAACCGAAAATGGTTATCACAGATCCGTAATATTTTTAAATAGCCTATCCAACGATTCCCCACACCATGGGACGAAAAAAACATCCTAAAAAACATTTTTTTTCATGGTTTTAATTAAACCATGAAATGAAAAAAAAGTGTGATTAATGTGCATTTACATGCCAAATTAAAGCTTTCTAGTACTAAGAGTCTTTGAGACACGGACAGACGGACATGGCGAAACTATAAGGGTTTCTTGTTGACTACGGAACCCTAAAAATAGCATTAATAACTTAAATTGTTAAATTCAAAAAGAAAACATTAAATTATTGCTCTTAAAATTGTTTTTGTCATAATGTTGATGATTTCTGTTCTGAAATTATTTGTTTTTACTCTCTGCACTAACAGTTCAAACCACCACCAAACCCTGTACTAAAATATCCTTGTACCATATGGTAAATTCATCATCGTTAGTCGAAAGATGTTTCACAACTGGACAATTATGTAGACTTCCCCTAAGTGTCACCACATCGACAGAGTCCTATGCTTCTCGCATCCAGCTGACTCCTGCGGCCTTCTCTTAGTCACTGGTCCATGTTGTGGAAACCTTCTTAATCTGCGTTTTCAGGTAGGTAGAATTTAAGCTGCGAAATGAAGAAGATCATAAATATCAGTAACTAAAACTGAAATTACCGCACTTACTAAAAAAATACACTTCTACTAAAACGTACAACATTAGTATTATCACAGGTAATATAATACTACGAGTAGCATACAGATGCCTCATCCCATACAAGAAACCGTGCCGACGTAATTAGCGTTTTTCGCCTTATTAAACTGATTATTTTGCTGAGAACATCGATCGCGTTCGATTTCGTTCCACGGACATAGATGGAGTTAGCAGTCATTTGCATGTAAAGGGTTTATTCGGTTCGTGAATATTATTGTTTTTAAATACAGCGATGATTTGTTTTACAAAACACATTAAAAAATCGAGTAGATGCCTCAGAAATTTAAAAACGCGCCATCTATTGGAAGCAATTTTAAATGATCCATTCAAATAATCTTTGAAATGTGAACTAAGAGCCCAATATTTCTTAATTTTGTGCTTAGGAGAGTAAATTAAACAAGAACATACATTTTTTATGATCATCTCTAGAAAATCTTAATATTTCACAAAACTCAATAGCAAACAGAAGATTATCACGCCATCTAGTGAAATTTATTTGAACCAAATTTGCTTTCTTCGCATTGGGTGCCCGTGGCGTTATGTACAACAAAATCAGATCAATAATCAACATCTAACATGTATGACTGATGTGTGTTCTTCAGTTATTTATCCTTGGAAAATTAACATCGTATATTAATTAATACGTAGTAATTTTGTAATTCTATTTCTGTTTAAAATAGCGGATTTAATCAGCTTAGCAGAAACGTATTCTTGATGAGTGGGTACTCTGACTCCCACGTCCACTTCCTACGCGGTATTCCTCTATTGTTGTGTCAGCTTTACGAACGGAAGCCTGTAAATCTAACAATCGATGTTAAACTTAACTACCCTTCGGTATTTTCCAGTAATATTAATAATCTTGTTCATTACTTTACCAACTGCTTGATTTAATTAGACTGTAATAAGTGGTAAGATTAATCCCATTCATCCATTCCAAAAAATCCTACCCTACTTAGAGCTAAAAACACAGATATAAATATATCTAGATGACGCGATTGTATGTACTTACTTCGCGTCTCAAAAAAGGGAGTTAAATTACGATCAATGATCGTACTTTGGGCTGATTCATTTAGCATTTTCGGCACCGGACATCCACCGAAATCTAGAAAAACGCCTAATTATGCCATACTAGCTTCTGCTAGCGGCTTCGCCCGCGTGAAAAGTGTTTCATCATCCCAAGGGAATATTATACCGGGATAAAAAGAAGCCTGTGTGCTATTCTAGACTATAATCTATCTCTAAATTTCATGCAGATCCGTTGAGCCGTTCTGCTCTGCATGATTGAGTAACAAACATAAATCCACAAATAGATCCAACGAAACTTTCACATTTAATAATATTAGTAAGATTGATTGATTGACTGTACAGAACAAAGTTGGCCAAGGCAACGGAAATATTTTCTTTCATTGGTAAGTAAATTTATTCTTAAATTGAGTGTGAATAAGTGGCATGTTTGGTTTTCATACAGATGGAGGGACTTGCGTTATCTAGTTATATGTATCTCTGTGGCTAAAAAGGTGTTTAATATTTCTTGCATTCTCAGTTCATTATAATGACAAAAGAGCCTAGACAAAATTACATTCTATCAGCGAATAAACGATTACCAAGAAGTCTAACAAAACGTTTGGGATGGACAGGCGCTACCGAAATTCAACATGGCCTTTTTCATACTCGTATTCATTGTCTTCACACATTATTACTGCCAAGAATTGACAGTAAAAATTACAGGGTCTAAACATAAATAAAAAGTATTCATATAAATCTTGCTTGTAAAATTAAGTGCAAATGAATTGGATATAGGCAGACCCAGGCAAAATATGTCACATTAGCGGTATCTTTTGTACTCCTGCTTGCCTAGTAATCATGATCATCGAAGCTGGCAATAACGAAAAAATATCTCTTTATCTATCGTTCTTATCTGCAACTACCACTGACTGACAGTGAAATGATAAAGAAAACAAGATTTGACAAACGTTTCATTAAAGTTAGTGTAAATTTTTCTAGAATGCAGTCTAACAAACCATATAGTACCAATATCTAGCAAAGCAGACCGAGGCAATATAAGTCGCATTAGCAATATTTTCCGGACTCCTGCGCTCCTGGTAATGGAAAAATGAGTTTCAAGCTGATATTGGATATATACTACAATCGTAAGACTCGTATGGATGTAGGTATTTCATTACTGAGAGCTTCTAGAAATCGAATAAGTTGGTTGTACTGTATTCCCGTATTGGTAGAGCTTTTATTAAATTAATAACACAAATGTTTACTTTTTCCGTATTGATATTCCCTATGTTTATTTCGTTCCGTTTATCCTTAATTTGAAAAAGTTGTTCTGTTATTTTTGCTTTTATATTACCGACGGTATTGATTGAAACTACTCTCACGGGAAACATCTATCAGCAGCCTTATAACAGATGCATTGAAGTTACTCCATCAATTATGACTTTCTTTATAATTCCAGACATTATATAACTTACTTGGTTTTTATTGTTATGATTCATTGTATTTCCAAATAGTCACAGAAATAGTGTCAGCGCGGACGTCGATGTAACGATTAAAGGATCATGTTTTGCGGATTAAAATGCTTCTTTTACGGTAACCAAGATTAGTATCCATCTTTAAAGGGCATGAAACTGCATACGATGGCGAGGGCTCACCAGCAGGTAGCACCCATGTATAGCTTTTTACCTGCTGCTCCCATGTCAGCTGGCGCCACTTAGCTCATATTATAATATATCCTGCGATGGGTGATTATATGGGCCTTGAATTGTTTAGTGTTGTTATTTCGTTGAATATGCCAGAATATTTACTCCAAACCGTTCAGCTGCATGGAAGCGTAAGTAACATGATAGCACCTCTGTCGTCTCTTTGGCAAATGCTACGGTTACTGGGGCCATAAGACCGGTTATATTGTGCAAAAACAAAGAGGGGAAGTGCGGTGTGAGGCTGCATTCAGTCAACAAAGGAGTGTTTGCTACGTGGCTACTAACAGCCCGCTACTCTTGCTCGTCAGATTCGGAGATCAATTTTTTTAGATTAACAATGTAGTTCTGGCTGGAATGACAATGGACCAATAAAAAAATAAACATTTATTTCAGATTCATCTTACGATTACATTCATATTTGTTAGTACAATTGCGAGCTTACAAACTAGTGTTAGTAATAATTATTAATTGATTGAGTAAAACAGTAATTGGTCCGGGTGGACTCCCCGATGATTGTGACAAATCACTACACGACAGCGTGCAGCCGTATCCAGCGAACCAGCATCGGAGAGTCCCACCGTACCGGTCCGCCAGCGCGCGCAGGATTGTGTTGGGACTACCGCGCGTGCGGCGCATGATAGAAGCGCAACGTTTGCGCATAATGGCGGCAAAGCCAATGCCATGGATTGCTAAAGAAATCTCCTGCTAATGGCATTTCTATGTTCGTGATAGACCATTTGAGAGGACAATCCTCCACAAGAATTCTCTTGGCCGCGTTGGATTTCAGCTATAAGATGGCAAGATTATTGGTTTGGTGAAGGATTCTTCTGCAGCGCTTAGCGGTTTATTAACTGATCATGAGATACTAGAAATAAACACTATAAACGTTGTGGGCATGAAAGATAAGGTTATTGAAGCCAGCCCATCCATTGTAAACATCACAATTATTCCATCCTACATATATCGTCAGCAAATGATAAGCAAAATTTCGTCATCATTATTCAAGGAATTGCATCGCACTCCTGCTTTCTGAATAAAGATTTATAAGTTGGACAGTGTTAGGTCTTTGTTTATAAAAGCAAAGTCCCAACACTGCCGTGCATATAGTGAAACATTGCAAATGTATACATACATTTATATACTGTTACAAAAAGTCTGATATATTGCAAATTACATGGACTTTGCTCAAATATTACCTTTGAATCTAAAATATTTAAAGCTTTATTTGCCACAGATCTAGTTCTACAACTTAAAGTACACACAAATTGGCACAGTTTTGAATCTATGTACCTAGATCGAATTAAACATGTTGATATGATTTCGTAAATGTAGGTGTTCCATACACAATGAAGTATTGTTAAACCTGCTGAAGACTGTATGAATATATTTGTATTGTATAAACTCAATTTCTTTTAGTATTATATAACTGCATAGCACGTGTGTGAGTAACCAACCTATGTACCCAATTGTAAATCTACCATTTACTGTACCTATGTGTCGTTAGTTGACTTGTGTGTGCCCTGGCAGTTGAGAGTGTGTCATGCTCTCTCAAATGTCTCTCTGATGGTGGCAGGTTTGTTGGATCATTCGGTTCCCTTCAAGATGGTTGAGCTGGGTGGTGCCGATGCATGCGTCGTGTTCGTGAACGGGCGCCGTCAGTTGGGATTGGTTATAACTTAACTGCTTCAGATGTTAATGTTTTTCTAGTACCTATTATATAAATGCACAGTACATGTGTGAGTACAATTAATACTTTATACCTTTACTTAGTATAGTGTGTAGTGCTATTCTGGGTGCACCGTCCTCACATATATGAATTTATGAATGTATGTACTGTAACATAGTGTTCATAAATACTGATTAAAAAAAAAAAAAACAACTTAACTTAAAAATAAACAATTAAATAAAACTATTTACAAAAATAAACAATCTAAATAAAGCTATTACATGAAGCTATAAAATAACAATTCAATTATATACAACTATTACTGAAATATAACAATTAAAAAAAAACAAAGTGTACAAGTAATGCGGACAACCACATTATTTTATATATACGGAAAAAACCGGTTCCTCATTGCCGCCCGCCAGCGGCCGCTCGCCGCGCGCGCACGTAGCTAACACAGGCCATCCGTAGCCGAACCTCTCGAGGCACAGACGCTGTCGCCTTGACTAATTTTCTCACTGTTCTACCGTCATTGCGAAATATCAATTTTGAACGTAAAGTTATTTACGAATATTTAAACTGTAATATCAACTTAAGAGTGGATTGCCTTTGTCCATATACTTAAAACAGTTGTAATTATTAATTAAGTGAACGTGATTCCCAAACTTGGGAATTACGTCACGGTTCAACTGACTGAACCGGATTCTCATTCTGTCTCCTTCATCGCCTGAGTGGAGTGGCCGAGCTGACCGGGACTACGCCTGGAGGACGGGACTTCGCCAGGGAAGTGTGGAAGGCTAGACAAGTGCGCAACGACCTAGGCCGAACCTTACTTTTTTTAATATACCGTTTTTTTTTATAATTTCAAACTTAGTTTCATTTCTTTTCTTTTCTTGTTCACGTCCTATATACGTGACAATGGCGCCCAACGTGGAGCCATTTTTCCGTATATATAAAATAATGTGGTTGTCCGCATTACTTGTACACTTTGTTTTTTTTAATTGTTATATTTCAATAATAGTGGTATATAATTGAATTGTTATTTTATAGCTTCATGTAAAAGCTTTATTTAGATTGTTTATTTTTGTAAATAGTTTTATGTAATTGTTTATTTTTAAGTTAAGTTTTTTTTTTTTTTTAATCAGTATTTATGAACACTATGTTACAGTACTTATGTCAATATTATAAAACAATTATTTTTATAAAAGACTAAGTATGGAGTTTCTTATCCGTTCTTCTCCATAACAAGCTACTTTTCCGAATGGACGGTAGAATCAATTTTTATTGCTTGTAAATTTTAATTGTTGACGTTCAAAAGTGCCGCTTAATGGCCTAGTTGAAATAAATATTGATATTTTGACTTTTAATTATTAGATTTATTTTATGTTAAGAGTACTATCGTTATATTTGTAGTGCTTTTAATAGTCAGTAAGGGCCGTGAAGAGATGCCAATGCAGTTCGACTGAAGTGCAACTAACAGAAAGGTGTGCCGTGTGTGTCTGCTAACACAGTGCTTGTCTATGAAAATGTGACTGGTCCGGTGGAGATGATAAGCTGAAAGTGATTGTTTGTAATATTTTTACTATATTTACATATATTACAAAATTTTTAGGTCAATTATAAATACTGTTTGTTTTAGATTCCCTCCTTATATGTGATGATATATATATATTTAATAATAGCTTCAATAGGTTTAACTGGCTACATTCCTGTTTTACCCATCTACAAGCATTTTCATAGTCCTAGTAAAGTATATATATTTTTATTAGTTATTATGTTACTCGATGTTAGAAAGTTAAGAATTTAATTCAAAAGATTTTGTTTTATGTTATTATTTAAGATATAATGCGGCCATAGAATTTAATTTACTGCGCGTCGGTTAATTTTGTTTCTGTACGTACCCAGTTTAACGAATGACAACAAATGGTTCGAAATGACGTTAGATTGGGAAGTAAATGCATACTTAAGCTATATTACTTGCATTAATTTAATAAATACAATACTATTTTTGAATATTTTTAACGGTTATGAATGCAATAAAATGACAATGAAGTAGTTATACTTCATTGTCATTTTAGTGGAAAATATACATTTAAGTGCTAAGTCGAAAGCTGCAGTCTGAAATACGGACTGTATTTAAGACTGCAGCATTTGAATTAGCACCTCTCAAAAGTATAAAAGGAAACATAAACCACATCCCTAAAAAACCTTTCCAAAAGTCTCTCCTAGTAACCGATCGGTACAGTCTAAACGAAAAGTGTATTTGGTGCAGTGAGCGTGCATTGTTACCGCCTGCACGTACCGAGTCATCGGTTCGCTAGCCAGCACTGCCCAGATGTATTGGTAACCTAACAGGATGTCTCGCAAATAGAATGCGGGTTGCATACTGAATACCAACATTGAACCGGCAAACTGAACGCGGAATTACCTAGCTTAAACGGAACATTTTAATAATGGGATTCTGTAACAGACTGTACCTTATTGAACTTGGAAATGGAAATGTAGAGATATTTTTTGAATTTAATTTATTTATTTAATCATAGACAAAGTAAGTCAAAAACTAAGTGTACGATTACAGCGACAAGTAATGTTCCTTGATAAGTCTTTTAAACACAGGCAACGAATGAGCACTTAATTGGGTCAGGCAATGCATTCCACAGACGAGCAGCCTGGACTGTAAAAGATTTATCCATGAGAGTTTTGGAATGCATTGGCATTTTAAGTCGCAAGTCGCATCTTATTATATTGTAAAGAGGAAAATTGTTTGTGTATATGTTCGTAAAAGGTTATTTGTGGAGTACTGATCTGATTACATACATAATCTTTAACTGAAAGGAAGCTACTCTACTGTTTAGTGCCTTAGGCTACTTTTTATCACAAATGCCTGCATGATGGCTATTGAATAGCCCACCGGAGCAAATCCACGAGAAAAAGCTAGAATTTATTTAACTAGTAGAAGATATCAAACGAAATATAATACTCTTGTTAAAACGGAACAAATGGCAGAATCACAAGAAAATTATTCCTTGGAAAATTAACTACAAGGATTCCTAGAATAACAGGCACTATGGAAAGATGCTCATTAATATTATTATCACTTACAAGCGAAGAAGCACCAACTTACTAATAGAGGAACAACCCCGTGCGTGGCAAATTGAAAGTTACGCGGGATTCCCGGGGAGAGCACGCATAGCTCCGCGTTAAACAAAGTTGTAAATAACATTTATTCACTTGCGCCGGCTGAATTACCTTCGTAATTCCTAATCACCTATATTACGTGCACTGCCCGGACGAAGGAAAATGTTTGCGGCTTTGTTTAATGCCTCACCCACACCCTTGCACACGATGATTTAGGATTAATTTTGGTGATATTGTGGATTATGTGCGCTATAGCTTTTTGAACTAAATAGTAATCAAAATAGTTACATCAAAAAACTAACCTTGTCCCAACTGTGAAGGGTTGCCTTCAAGTCTATCTGGACGCAACTGAAAATCGCAGTTTTTAGGCCGTAACGGCTTCCAAAAATCTACAAACACTGCTGGAACCAATCCCTTAGCGTGTTTTCTGGAGTGTCGTCATGTGTGTTCATGGGAACGTGTCATTCACGGACCGTCTTCGGCAAGTGTTGCTTAACCTTGAAGATCAACCCGCATAGCTGTTATTATTTATTTACGAGCTCTTCACGCACGGACAAATATACATACACTTTAAAATGTTTCTCATGTTGTAGTCTGAGGGGCAGTGTAAGGTCAACTTTTTAGGACCAAACATAGGTGTAAGCAGTCCTCGACCGCGGCACCGCGCCGATGCTATCGTCCCCTGACGGTCATTGCGACCCAGTATCCGAAAATTGTCACCTCGCTCCCGTCTTCATTTGCAACAAATATAGAACCCGAGGCTGAGCAATAAATTGCTGAATTTACTTTGCCTCCTTTTCCTCAGACGTGCTATTTTTCACGCTCTTTGTTACGTTACAAAAAAGGACACTTAGCATCAATTCTTTTTCCGGAATTGCGTTTATAGGGACACTGCAGAAGTAATAATGTACATTCTGTTTGTGTCCTCGGATTACATTTGCTCCTGGTCCGGGGGCTTCGAAAGTCAAAAATCTGCTGTATTTTTAGCTTTCTTTTACGGTTGTTAAAGTATGAAGTTCGATAAACTGAAAGACTTGTTTATGAGTAAAAATAAAAAAATGTCAACATGAAGCGAGCGTAAGTCCGCGTGCGGATTGACGCGTGACATGCGCCTTAAGTGCTTTCGTATTATATCGTAATGTATATTTTATTTCTTGGCTGTCAGTCATGACTTGAATTAAATCTTTCATTCCTCCATTACCGCATAAACTTACATTAGGTACCGAATAAAATACATATGAGTCGTAAAGTCTATAGTATGTTCTTATCGCTAACGTAAAATTTTATGATAAAAATAAATTTCATTCACAAATGAAGTTATTTATCGCGAAAAAGGCTGTTATTTGCTTGCAAGTACTTAAATAATGGGTGGGCCGTTGAAAGGACTTTTATCAAACCAAGGGTCGTACTAAATCGAAGTGTCAGCGACAGAGCCCTTGTACTTGACAATAAAGGGGAATATACAGTCTCTATGTTTTGTACTACAGAAGGTTCATATCACCGAAAAAGCTTTAATTGTAAAATAATATAGGTCGGCTTTCACTACCTGTATTTTACCGTGGGAACACAAACTAACTTATTTTACCAATTTTATGTTTTGTAAACTATCCACATGTAATAATAATTAGCGCTTGTTACGAGTACTGAATGGGGTGTTTGCCTTTAAGTAATTGTTGCACTGCATAGTAAGATTAGTTTATGCATGTATTTTTTGTTTCAATTAAGTGTAAACAATTGTTGGTGAACCTAATAAAAAATAATAAACTGAATAAATTAAGCAAACAAGAATATTTTTTTCGGAAAACCATGACTTCATTATTGAATACGCATAAATTGTGTGTGCAACTGAGTCTGACTGCAATAATAATTAGGTTCATTTCCAAAATAATATTTTTTTTTTTTAATCGTACTCATATTTAATTGCCTTCGTATTCAAACCATGACGTTAATAAATTAAAGAAAAGGGTCTTTAAAAAAGCTTTTTCACAAAAATCTAAAATTACATTCCCAGACAAAGGAACGCGAACTATTGCTAATTAAAGGCTAGATGCGTAAGTATAGCCCGAGGTGCCTTTATAGACCCAAACGCCGTAACTAAGAATTTAGAATTCAGATAACAGTAATAAATCAAGCCAATAAATTCCTGTCTTCAGAAACGCCTAATATCGAAAAAAAATCAGAAAACACATTGTTTTCCTTAGTAGCGGAAACCTAAAAACTGTAATAGTAGAATAATTTAAGTTGGATCGAGTTGGCACTGTTCCAATTGTTAAACTACCTATAATTTTGTATGTTAATACGTGCGAGGTGGTTCAGATACCGTCTAACGACTTCCTTTGATAAAAATAAAGTTGCGTTGAAATTTTAGTTCCGTAGCTGCAAGTTTATTGCCGAATTGCGTGCAAAGTCTTGCAATCAAGGGTTTGCCATCGCCCTTTATATAGACATTGATTTAATTTACATAAGAATGTGATGGAGATGATAATAACGATCTAGATGTTGTCAGCTGTAATGGATACGTATCAATTTGTTGTTTATAGTGAGTACTATTTGATTTTGTAGAATAATCGTTATTTATTTTTTGTTTCAAAATTGAATAATTTATTACTTTTTAGGGTTACGTACCTCAAAAGGTAAAAAAAAGGGTTCCTACCCTTATAAGATCACCCTCTTGTCCGTCTCTCCGTTTGTCTGTCCGTGTGTCACCACCGATTTTCTCAATGTAATTTATACCAGATACTGAGATCTTTAGACCCTATAAGGTGCATAAAAATCAAGGTCCGGAGTCAATACGAAAAAAAAGATATATGCTAATTAAGATTTTCGCGAAAACTTGTAGGTACCAAAATTTACCTTAATTTTCAACTTTTTTATTTTTCGGTATTTTCCCTTTACTAGTGCTGTAAGACCTTGCTTTTAACCAAAATTGACAATTCTAGGTCAACCGGAAGTACCATATAGGTTTTGGGTCGAAAACTTATATGTTAGTTCCTGTTGACCTAGAATCACGGAATTTGGCAAAAAGTAAGGAGTTATAGCACAAATAAAAGAAAAATTCCAAAAAATAAAAAAGGTGTCCCCATACATATATAGTTGGAGCCAATTAAAATAGTCCTCTGAGTTGTATGGGCGCTCATACAATTTATAGGACTAGCTTAATTGGCACCAACCTCAAATAAGGTAAATAAATAACCATTAAAAAACTTACCAATTTTATAATGGCGGTATAATGGGTAGGTACGGAACACTCGGCGCACGAGTTCGACTCGCACTTGACCGGTTTTTTAACTAAATATAGAATATTCATAAATAATCATAGTTAATAATTTTGAACTAAATAAAAAAAATAACCAGTACGGTTTTCGAAAAAATAATAACCGTAATATTATCATTATTCGTTTATTTATTTGATTAGGTTCACCAACAACTGTTTACACTTAATTATAACAAAAAATACATGCTTAAACTAATCTTATAGTGCAACAATTACTTAGGGGCAAACACCACATTCACAATTTTGAAGAATCTAAAACCTAACTTACATAGTAATAAGCGCTCATTATTATTACAAGTGAGTGAGTACGTACGATAACATTAATAAAATTGGTAAAATGTATACAATTAATAAAATTAGTAAAAATTTAAATTTAAATTAAAATTGGTAAAAAAAAATTGATTCAATTAATAAAGTTGGATAAGTTAGTAAAACATTATAAATAAAATTGAAAAACATTGACAATAAATTGATTAAAATTTGATTGAAGTGACACAACAATTACAAAAATATTTACCGCTACTTTCATTTAAAATAATTGAAAAAACAATTCTGTGATTACCAAAACCCCAAAACTTCTCACCAATCCCATATTATTGTTTTGTGATAATGAAAGAGCTTTCAATTAAGAAAAATACTTTATACAAAACCCAGCGTGGGCCCCGAAGCGATTACATTAAAAACATTTCGATTGGGATTACGGAAGCTTGATTTCCTTTTGCGAAATCTCGATTAACGCCCAAAGCTGTGTGTAAAAGGTGTTCTGGGCTCTCTAGTGGATCATTAACAAAGATTTTGCGGCGTCGACCTCAGTTACACCGTTTCATATTTAATGTTGTTTACTCTTTTACCGGCAGACAATGTGGTAATTTGTTAAAGGATAATATTTGAGCTCGTTTATGAGAGCGTGATGTGGCCATATTTGTTTGTTGCTCTGCACCGACAATACGGGGCTGTCATCTGTCAAGCTCAACGCGCGACAATATGTACAAACGGACGACGAATAAATTGCCGATCATTTATATTGATGAGTGACGTCGGTGTTATTTTAGTATATAGTATAATAAATAAACATAAAATGCTAGTAAAGCCAATATTCGTGTTTTTACAACATCCACGCATCTTGTTTAAAGAGTTGCATGCAAGCTCTGATATTGAAATACTAGGATCGCAGATAAAACAAGCAGTATACGAGTTCGCGAATCTGTGCGTTGACTTTCATGTTGATTGGAGAATTCAAACGCAATGCAGTTTAAAATTTAACATGGAATCTGGAAAAAATCTGAATCTTTTTCTTTTTTCGTGATTTTTTATTGACTTTAATGATTTTAAATTTTCAGTATGACGTGTCAGCCGTATGATATAATATTATCTCTTTAATATTTTTAGAAGTTTTGAACATAATGCTCGCTTTGGTGAAACAAAGAAATGGCATGGGGCCTTTCAAAAGATCGTCTGTTTCTGCGATTTAGCAAATTCATAATTTCTTATCAATTCTTGTTTCATTAAAAGGATATAGGGAAAATTCAGAAGTTTTCCTTTAACTGGATGCTGCAAGCGGGGCTTGCACGTTTACCGCGCCGCGCCGCAATCACTGCGACCTCGGTCATAACAGGTAGGTACGCAATATAAGGTACGTGATAATTATGTAATAGAGCTAGAACAAAAGCCTTTTTACTTTTAGCAATTCACTTTTTTTTTTACTTGAAATTAAAAGATAAGTTTTTTTTAACTTCATTAGATATCGTTACGTCGTACCAATCGCACCAACCCGCACTTGGCCCGCGTGGTTGATTACGGCCCATTCCCTCTCACAGTGAGGAGGCCTGTGTCCCAGCAGTGGGAACATTAATAGGCTGATGATATCATCATGATGATGATAATATCGTTATCTGTCACGTTTTAGGAAATTTTCTAATTATTTATTTGGACCCTGTAGATTCCCATTTACCTTACTTTACCAAACCACTGATCAATACTAGATATACTACAAATATTTTCTTTGAGCTTGCGAACTTGTCGCGTCATTTCTGAACCTCGAGCTAAGCTAGGTGACCAACCAACTTGCAATTTGTGTCACCGGCTTCACACATATACTTGGCAACAATTTTCCGACCATTTTTTATTGTTCGTTTGTGAAATTATATCAAATCTATAACAAATTAATGACGAACAGCAATCACTAATTTTCGCGCTTGACCAACATAGTTTGTATAGCAAATAACATTTTTGTAAATAGTAATATTGATGAAAAGCAGTAAGTACATAATACTTACACGTACACAAACTTACTTATCTTATACAAAATTTAAACTGCGAGAAATATATGGGTAGTTTGAGCTTTAGACATGACATGGGGTTGCACTTGGTGCAATTTTAAAATTAAATAATAATTTACAAACATAATAAGCACAAAATATAAAATACTGAAATATATATATAAATACATACATACATATAAATATACAGGCAAGAAAACAATACAGCTCCAACAAGAATAAGATCACAGTGACAGGTAGTGCTCCTTTACCAGTCTATTAAAGGTCGGTAGTGATTGCGCGCGTTTGATTGTCGCAGGCAATGTATTCCATAGACGAGCGGCCAGGACAGTGAAAGATTTGTCTAAGAAAATAGTGGAATGCATTGGCATTTTAAGTTTCATGTTATCCGATGACCTAAGAACTTTCGTGTGGGAGTCACATAAAAACTGAAATCGGCTTTTGAGGTAAAGAGGGGTAGACGGGAAAAATAGTATTTTATACAGGACGGAAAGAATATGAACATTCCAGCGAAGGCGAATTGGCAAACACTTGAGTTTCTTGCGGAATTCAGAAACATGGTCATATTTGCACAAACCAAATATGAACCTTATACAAAAATTTTGAAGTCGCTCAAGTTTATCAAGTTGTACTTCAGTGAGGTCAAGATAGCTGGCATCAGCATAATCAAGGATGGGTAGAAGAAGAGATTGTGCAAACGCAATCTTAGTAGCAGTCGGCAAAAAATTACGCAGTCTTCTCAGAGATCCAGCAGATGCGAATAGTTTGCGGCTAACTTCCCGTAGCTGGGCAGTCCAAGAGAAGTTCCTGTCGATGAAAATCCCCATGTTCTTCACTTTCTCGCTAAAGGGTAAAACAGAGTTGTCAAAATAAACTTGGGGAAGAGTCGAGTGTTGTATATCTCCGTAGTTCTTCATCAGAACTTTACCAATTTTAAATGGGACCATTTCCGATTCTTCCTTATAATTCTTTCGAACAAAAAATTGAGAATCTCCTCCTTTTTGGGCAGTCGGTTAAAAATAATTGTTTTTTTTTACAAACTGCTTTAATTTGCAATGTATACCAAATTATCATTTTGTCGATAAAGAACTGAGCTCCTTCACATTCAGCTATTTATGCTGACTTAAAAAAATGTTTTATTAGTTATCTAGTAGGCAATAGCTAGTACCTATCTAATATATTACGTCTTATATAAAACTTCAAACACTTACAGAAAGATTTAAAGATAGTCAGTGGTCACGGGGTCAGTAAGTGCACATTGAAACTATTTCATTTATATCTACAGAGTTTCTTAGCAGTCAGATTTCGCCATAACAACTTGTAATTAAAACTTAAACTGCGACCACAAAACTTTTCATTACTGAGAACTTCGCTATTCTATCTACCGCTCATTGTCGTGTAGGTCGCTATTAATGTCTGGCCAAAGTAATTATGAAACTTAGCGTGTGTTCAGGAATCGTACAGCATTATTGCTTTGAAATTTAACTAATAATGGAGCCTGTAAACAATAGGCTTGAATTTATTCGTGTTGAACGTAGCATGTTTCACTTGAGTACACGATTTGAAATTATATTGTGAGTGAAAATGTAATCCAGAATATTACACCTTCATAATCAATGTGAGCTGTAATTAATATATCTAAGTATTTCAATTAAGTTCGTGATATATAGAACCCATTTAAAGTTAATTTTCAGTTTCATATTAAAAGGATTTCATATCGTTTGCACTTGTACTCCGTATCACCCATGTCACCTCCTGTCACCATGACAACCTCTGTAAAAAATACAAGCAAAGCTGATGTAGTTTTCATTAACTGAAAAGCCTTCAATCTCATTATGGCGGCTGCCAAACAAAGAATATGAGGAAACGCGCCGCCATTTTTACCCACAGAGTGATGCTAAAACGCATTTCGCTCTGATTAATTTAGAACAGCAAAAAATTCTAATGTTGTCCGAAGACTTTCTTGTTTCGTCGAAAAGAAAAAATAAAGCAGATTAATCGTGGAACCCTTATTAACAAAGCAATTGTTACTGGGGCTTAATTTTGAAAACCAACAATGGAAAATAAAAATGGAGTGGAGTGCGCTGCGTCCTCTCGTCCTAATGAATGAGGAGTAATTTCGGTTTAAATAAAAGAGAGAACAATAAAATACCCATTTTAAAAACAGTACGATGAGCAAATTGCCGCGGCATCCAATTTATAGACAATGAGGGAGAACTGTTAACATTGCTATTCCCATTAAGAATAGCGAGCGCGGAACACTGTAACAGTTCGTGGTCGTGGTTCAGCTTTTTATTTAACTATATAATAGTACACATTAAAACAAAAAAATACAAAGCTTAGAAACGTGCATATAAATGAGGCGTCTGTTCAAATTTACACGTTTGACAAAATACAGCGATCGGGAATATTAATTTAATCCATACATTTGCATGAATTACTTGAAAGCAATATGATGATGTACAATGCCAGCTGGGAATACGTCACAGCGAAACAAATCCAATACCCTCCGAGTCGTTATACATACATGAACATACTAAATAAGAAAAGGGGAGTTTTTTTCATTAAGTCCCTAAATTGCTATGAAATATTTCATTTCGATCGAATGATTGGCTCGGGCCCAACTGTGTGACTCGTCGGATGCCGACAGACCTACGACGTTCACTATCAGATGTTCGAGGTATATGCTATTTTTCTCCGTAAGAATACAAATGTCTTGCCAAATTGTCTACCGCCGAACTAGTCCAATTTAGAAAGCAATTTCGCAACCAATTCGTTTTGTAAGCGGATCAAGAGGCCAACCTTAAATATGGCCATTAAATCGTTTGCGCCGAACCCACATTCGTCTTTTTAATGCGAACTTCCAACGCTAACAAATAAGAAACTCTTATCGGCGCTAACTTATCACGTCTACGGTACGCGCTTCACCTACCTATCCTACTATTTTTATAAATAAGTAAGACATGACCAAGTAACTCCCACTTGCGGAAAACGTCCTAATTCGCCTGGTGTTTTTCCTTATTATTTTCTTTATGCTGTTGTCGAGTGTACAAATAGAACTTAATAATATGTTTTTGCTGGCATTATATCTCTTGAGAGCCGTTTGTTTTAATCATTTTCTTCATGTGTCTTGATGAGGGATAGTTATCTGGAGGCACGGTAGTGTCCACGCCAAGAAAAGCCAAGAGAAGCGCAAGGGCACTACCTACCTTTTCTCGAAGCGCTTCGTCGTTTTCTTGAACCCTCATAACTTGGGTTGGATAATACCAGATAAACAACATTCTCGAGATATTATGTCAATAGTAGACTTATTAAACATATAAGGTTTCAATTGTATAGCTCTTATACTTTAGATTTTATTGATATCTAAAAAAACCTCGATTATGTCACTGACTCACTCTCTGAGGATAATCAAAATTCTTACGGTACTTCCTCAAGTCCAACAAAACAGAAATTTGGTATATATCCTAGCATTAGTACAAAAAACAACAAAAAAAATCTAAAACTTGGATTTTTCACCCCCAACCCCTTAAACAAGGGGATGGAAGTTTGTATTCGACTGCCGCAAATTTTGATGCTAGAGGTCTGAAAATTGATATAGGGACTCCTTGTTATAAATAATAGTAAACATATTTCAGGATTTTAGTAAATAATCCCACCCTTTAAATTAGGGCATGAATTTCCTGCTAGAGATCTGTAATCCAAAAAGCGGGCTAAGAGGCTCATCGGTGATGAGGCACTGGTCAAGTCAAGGCTCCAGAACCTTGAACACCGTCTCCGTGTTGTCAGCTAGTCTGTTTTTATCGCCTACATTTCGAGGAGTGCGCGTTAGAATTGCACGATCTTATTCCACCTAACCCGTTTTATCATCGGACTACCAGACGTACGGCGATGCGCCATCGGTACATGGTGGACATTCCATCCATACGCACTAAATGTTTTGGAAACACTTTTATTATGCGTACAGCTAAGGAGTGGAATTGCCTGCCGGAGTCTGTGTTTCCCGACAGCTACAATCTAGGAGCCATTAAGTCAAGAGTGAATAGATTATTTTTAGGCAAGCGTCTCTCCGTCGACCACATCATCGCTTACCAACAGGTGAGATGGTGATCAAGCGCGAGCCTATAAAACATAATAAAAATATATGTATATACAAGTACACAGACTTATTATACAAATAAAACAAGTAGAGGTAGCGAAACGACTAATCCACACGATAATTTTTTGACAGTGCGAGCCATATGGTCTCGTCAGACAGGATATACTTTGTATATATTTTAATCGGATCTCCTTACATTGTATTTCAGGTTATTTCTTCATTTCAAAGTCAATTCAAGCACTATTAGCTTTAGTAACTACTAGTAAACTTTTCTGCAAAATTACTACTTTACTCTGTAAGTACCTTTTAATCTCAACTTTTTAACAGACGTTGGCGTCAGCCCACATTCATTTGGAGGTCAAGAAGAGATAAATAAACAAATGCCCGTTTTTATGTTTTAAAACCTTTCACCGACACGCGAGGCTAATGTATACACATAATATCGATGTAAACTGTTGACAGGGACTTTCAACTCGCCTCGACATGAAAGAGCTATGGGTGAAATGTTATGAATGGCATTTGTTGACGTGTGTGTGGTCTAACGAGCGAAGTTCTGGCATGATTGAAACCGTGGCCTTTCGATAGTCATCGCACCCTTTCATTCACCGCTGACCCTCGGGGAAAGATTCCCTACATCCTGTACACCCCTCATATTTGATAAAATGGCTTAATTAAAACTTTGAATAGTTTCGGCCGGACGACGAATATAGCCTGTTTCTACCGCAGCAGATAAGATCCTTTTAATTACGCAGGATTTGAGTTAATTAAGCCGAATGTGGTTTTGTATGATGTAGGTATAGGTCTCTCGGCACTGAATATGGAAACACGTCTCATCCTTTTCATGGAGAACTTTAATTACATGAAGAGAAAAGGTCGGTTTCAAGGAGGAGCACGTATGAATGATTGATGAATGTAACAATTTAAAAGTTGCCCGTTTTGTTTTCCTTACTTCGAAGTTAAGAATATTCATTTCTTTAAGTGCATACGAAGAACTTTATAAACAACTGGTGTATTTTTTTATAATATAAAAAACGAAACACTGAATTCGAGTGCAAATATACATACGCAGCGTGGCCACAGTTTTGATCGGTGGTGTGGCGCAGTGTTGATATTTCACTCCAAAAATAGACAATTTCCAAACCAAACCGAAAACTGAAAAAAGAAATTGATTGAGTCTCCTCCCCTCTCAATATCGGTTAAAACGTTTTCGCAAAAGGAAAGCTACGCTAGAAAAATGTGTGATTCGAGAACTTCTCTCCTTAGAATTGAATTTGAAACTTAGCAGCCTTGTCTAAGTTTAATAAATCATGGAATTTGACTTTAAAATCGACTATGAACCAATTTCTCTGAATTAGTAGGCAATGAATTGGTCCTTTTGTCTTTAATTTGTTATTGATCAAAATATCTGTGGACACAGAGCAATCAATAGTACAGTTTTAAAGTAGAATTTTAACAGTAATGTACGTGTAAAATTAAATATAAAAAATATTGCCAATAGTCAAACCAAAATCACCGAAATTAGAAGCTACAGACTCCTGACTAAATCAATTATGTGTGCTTCCTACAATTCCAAGTCAACCATACTTTAGCAAACAAAAGCGGGTATGCTAAACCGATGTGATTACCGTGCAATATGCACGATTCCGTATTCGGCTCATAGTTGACATTGTATGCTGAGAGCGATCGAAGTTTGATTCGATCGCGAGCCAAGCAAGCTGTAAGGTAGCCATCGCACGTTGGTAAAGCAAACTCGCGGGACGTGAGGTACATAAACTTGTAGATCGAGCCAGAACCCTCCTAGGACATATCGGTCACGTATTTTCACCAACTGCTTTTATTATCTCTCCGTCGTCGCTTTTAATTTTCTGCCAAAGTTAATCGCCGCTAAGCCGACTAACTGCCGTATTCTTCGTAGTTGGTTTTATGTCTCGCTTAATGACTCGATGTCTCGAACTTCTGGGCGTCAAACTTTATTAAAGGAATTATCAGGAATTCGTGAGTTACGCTCACTGCTGCTATATTTTCGTTATTGGAAAATGTTACGGTCAAAGTAAACTTTTGCGATAAAAATAGGCGACTCCATTTTTTGCCTTTTCAGTAACAATTTCTTTGAATCTATACTACTATTATAAATGTGAATGTAAGTTTGTTTGTTACGCTTTCACGCAAAA
The DNA here is from genome assembly GCA_947562075.1 of Orthosia gracilis. Taxonomy (NCBI): domain Eukaryota; kingdom Metazoa; phylum Arthropoda; class Insecta; order Lepidoptera; family Noctuidae; genus Orthosia; species Orthosia gracilis. The sequence continues at coordinate 37,633,505 of OX387266.1, forward strand.
ACTACTGAACCGATCATCATGAAACTTTGTACATATATTTTTGGAGGTATTAGAAGTAACATAGGATACATTATATAAAAAAAAAAAAAATTGATGGCTTCACTGCGAGGGAAACCGCGGGTAAAAGCTAGTACTAATATAATTATGTAAATATTACGACTAATCTCTACTATCTTAGTTGCAAAACTTAGTTGTTATTTGTTTTGAAGTAAAAATCATGAGGAGTATTACCTAATAAGCATTTCAATAGAACCTATTATGTATCTGACTCCAAACAGATACCAAAAGCAAGATATTCAAGTAACAACAAGTATCTTTATTTAGTTCGTTTTTGCGAAGCCCATTATAACTTGTTGCCTTTACTAATTCTCACCCAATTCAAGTACCAAAGTAATAACGTAAAGGGTGTGTTAGGGCGGCTCCTTGGAGAATAACCGAAACTATTCCCAGTTCCTGCTAGATGGCGCTGCGCTCAGAATAAATATTTAATTTCTAATACGGTGTTAAAATATGGGGTTACATTTATTTAGAAAGTATGCTATGACTCTTGGTGGGTATGTTATTGCTTGGCTGTACTTGCAGTCTGCTGTGTTTTTACTGAGTTATACATTAATAAAGTAAAATATATAACCATCTCATTATTTAAAAGAAATGTGTTGTACTTGTCTTGTCATTCAGTAAATATTTATTACGATTGCCTGAATACATCTAGTCAGCATAATTGGACAGCATTACATTGGCTCTTATCTGAAAATCATGAAAAGTTTTAGATATTTTATGGGGTATGGGTAATTACACTAAAACTATGGTCACACACACTCACTGCCACAGCACAGTCACAAACACAACCACATTCACACGTCACACACACACACGCACCACACATACATACACATCACATCCACACATACTTCACACACACACACACACCACATTACACATTCTTTTATCTTTACATAGTCCAGCAGATAAATTAGAAATAAAAAGCAACCCTACCACGTCTACTTAGTTCCAAATAAACATGTTTTCGTCTACGTTTCTACTCGTTATCCTAAGTTTGTTGGATATAAAGATAAACGCTTACCTATTTGTGAAAGTCGTTCGTCTTACTATGTACTTGGGTAGCCGCTTATCTACTATCCCTACTATAGTTATAAGTTTCTGAACGATGATGTACTAGAGGATACCTATACTCCATTTGGGATAACATTAGACGTTTAAATTAACCCATTTTACAGCCCGTTCAACCGATTTTAACTTCTATTGCGTTGGTAATACGACAAATGGTAGCTATAGACAGGTTTATTCTTTTTATGTCATCCTTATGTTTACGGGATAGAACTCAAAATCGATTGAACGGACTGTAAAAAGATTTGGAAACATGTCTAATGTTATTTCAAATAGAGTTTAAGTTATTCATAATAATATTGTTAACTTTTTCGCAAATAATAGGCCTAAGTATGTTCTTCGCTAAAGGATTAATATTAAATCTAAGATCAAAAAAGGACAATGGGCCAGCTTATCTTCTTGCTAATAGCAAAGTCTTCCAGACAACCCTTGGATGGACAAGACAATACTTAGGTACGTTTCCAAAATGTCAATATTCCAATATCTAGAGATATATTTACTTATATCATTTAAATATAGAAATGCCTAGAAACTTTTTCGTCAGTGTCTAGCTTTAAATTCTCTATACTTTTGTATGTATAATTGTATGTGAAAGAAAGAAAGAAAGAAAAAATATTTATTTGTGACCCGCACAGGAGACACGACAAATATGCATGCAATTAAACAACAACATCAAAAATAAAAACCCCGTGCGAGACCAAAAAGGCTCCTATCTCAGCATGTGCAGCGATATCCAAGCGCTGATATTCTGATAGGGCCCACTGTTGATGCCATGGACACACTTACGGCAACGGAAAATACTTAAATAATAAAATAAAATAGAATATACAAATAACAAACAAAATAGAATAAACACAGAAGGTGGGTCAAAGTATGTATGTATGTATGTGTGCTTTTGTACTTGGTGATTTTACTGTAGACAAGGCCACATCACTAATGAAAGTTCATTTATTATAATCAAACTGACCCTGAATGTGTCATCTGGTTGACCACAAAGTTATGAAACAATATTAATTATCTAGTCCGACCAACTACTACACTTAAATTATTACCTATTGCCGCGTCGTCAAATTCTTTCCGTACAAAAAAATTGGTTCATGATTTAGATCTTGGTAAAAAGTAAGGAATGATATAGGATCATAAATGTAACAAAATCCACACGTATGTTTGACGAAAGCTTCTGTATGCAAACGTCGTCGTTGAGTTTAATACTTTAATATGTTTGTCGTTCGACTTTATCAGACATTGTTTTGAGCGACGAAATGAGCTTATACACTGGATTAGGTTATAATAATATTCTTACTCGCTGCTGCAAAATCAATCCTCCTATTATGCTTAAGAGAACTTTATTTAATTTTAACTTAATTTATCATATCGAACTGCGTCATAAACAATTACCCGCATAAAAACTTTTGATCAAACCACGAAGACAGTAACCTAATTACGAACAAATTGATAGATGAACTTATTGCCAGCCTTTGTTTCCAAGCTCAAAACATGTTAGGCTCAACTTTAATGTACTTGTTCTTAGTAATTTCGATGTTGTTTGAAAGCGTTATTAGACTCGAACGTATGTAGGTGTCTCCGCCAGCATATATGAACCGAACACCTAAGGTCGCACAACACAATGTTAATAAATTTAATGTTAAATATTCCCCACTGAGACATTATACACAGCCATTTGTGTCATACTTGTGTACGTGTGTGAATATAAATAGAAAAAAACTCGTTTCACCTCGAAGCTTTGTCCCCTGTGAATAACCGGGATTAATAATAATTATTATTGTGACAGTCGAGTGCTTCGTGTCACAACCAGAGCAATACAACTCCTTGCTTTTCCACTTGATTACTTTCGTACAATGGTCTGAACAAACAATAATATAACCTCGGGTACCATTGTTAAAGAGAAATAATTTCAGTTAGCAGCAGTCCCCGTTGTCCGCAGCTGTACGATGCCATTCGGATTTTTTAATGCTTCGCTGAAAACAAGAAATGAATTCGCTCGGTGTCCCAATTTTTGTACGTATAATAATAGCCTCATTCGATATCCGGAACGCTGGCAAGGCAAGCTGAAAAACATCAAATAAACAGAACAGAAGCTGTCATAAAACATATTTATTGTTTTAAATTATACCTGCAGGCTGTAACTATCCGAATTGCTGAATTACATACGCGTATTGTAACTAATTAAAAACAAATAAACGCTAGGTTTAAACACGTGTTCGAACGAGACGATGTAAATGGCCATCGTAACATGTTCAGGGTTGTAAAATTGTCTCATAAAATAAATTTAATATAAAACCGGAGTAGAGGAGACACATAAAATTGGAGTAAATCACCGAAAGTCAGGCGCTGGAGACGTTTACAGCCTCCGAGGCTGTTAGTTCGGGAAGTGTGCCGGGATCGCGGGTACCACTCAAAACGCGGAATAACCAGATATTTATGTCGCAAATGCACTTAACGAGTCGCTGTCCTACTATTTTCGTATTTTTAACAGTCGTGTTTCACATTAATAGTTTCGTTTTCAACAGAACAGTGTGTAAACTGTAAACTAGTTAAGCTAATTCCAAACGGGTAGCCTTGCTATTTGCATTCGCTCGTGAAGCGTATAACTTTACAAACGGTTTAGCTCATATATCTGTTTAATTGAATGGACTTCATCAGCCTGAAATCCCATTTTAATTGCTGAATTTAATATCAAATAATATTCAGTATTATTAGAAGACAAAACCCTGGAATGTTACCGGTATTGTTTTAATTATAAATGTAGATTTATGTAAGTCTGTAAAATTAAACTACAATAAAGTTTAAAGTTGCAAAGGGTGGTTATAAGTTTTTCATCAAACTTTACATGTTTGATATGAATGTAATAAAATACGAAGCTTTTCGTGTTTTATTTTGGACACAACGCGTGTTGAACTCGTAAATGATGCGACATGTGGTTTTGCCATGCTTGCACATTTTTACTGAAAAGTTAATTATTTAATTTATTTCCACGTGCATCTCTATAAAAGAATCCGTGGGTTCTCATAACCTGAAAATCTGATAGAGCTGGGCTTAAAAAAACTAGACTTTGACCGACTTGTACAACCAATCCCGAAATACTTGAATGTATGTCGTGATATTTGTAATCAGTCTCTCCATCTTCGAAAGATTGACAGAAATAGAAAGATGACTTTAATTCGTTTAACGCTAAATGTTTTTGTGGTGCATAAATCTATAGCATATTGCGTAATCTTCTGCAAATTAATATATATATACATACTTTAACCTGCAAAAGAGATATATAAGTAAGAGATAGGATGGGATAGAGTGTAGGTGCAGATATGTAAGTGAATGCCTTTGTAATTCTTTTGAGAAATAAAGTTTCTTAACCGTAAAAAGAATTAGAGAAAGAATTCAGATAACGACTGTCAAAATGTTCAAAACGTAATTTCTGCGCCCCCTCTCTTTTAGAAGTTAAGTCAAAACGTATTTGACATTATACAAAAATACAAACAAAGGTGTACCTAAAAATCCAAGAACGCAGAACTCCACACACATACGATGAAGATATGTAATGAGAAAAATGTTAAGAGTGCCGACTGCTTATCTTAAAGTCCAACACAAATAAGGAACCTGACATCACTTTATTACGAAAAAACGTATGGAGTATGTATTTACGTGTATATGGATATTTGTATGAAATGTTTAAAATAATATTATTATTAGTTATGTGTGTGGCCCTAAGTCAAACTACTATAGTTATTAAGTTTTACCATGGCAATAACGGTCATTGCTCTTTTCCTTTCGTCTCTGCGTAAGAATTGAACAATAAACTGCCTTTGTTAGTAATATCAATAAAAATGTTTGGGTCAATAACCGCTATTGTGATGATAAAACGCAAAAGCCAGGTATGCACATAATCGTCCCCAACAGATTAATTAAGAAAACCTCATTTTAATAACAGCACAACACATAAACGTTTCGAATCATAAAAACAAATGCTAACGACAGACATTTCCGCAGTAGAACACTGACACCTTCGCACAGTTTGAGCTCGAAGCAATATTGCCATGTTATTATTTGGGGCGTTTACACCGCTAAGCCAGACATATGGGCCATTTGCCGACAGAATCGTGTGAACCGCTTCACGTTATTCATGGGCGACGCATTAATATCGTCCAAATGTGCACTTACGTCCAAAAATTAAAGTAATACCAATGTTTATTCCGACGATTCTACCATAAATATTACCATGTTTCTATTCTACTACACATAAAATTTGGAATGTCTGTCAGTCATTCTGAAAATGAGCACTGATATAGTTTGAGATTTTAATTGGGAAAAGTTATGCGAACTTTAAATGGGATTAGGTCTCATGTAGTTGGGAATATTTCCAAAATGTGGACAGCTACTGAAAGTTTTAATAGAGACCAACTAATTGGAAAATTCAACCTCGGAATAAAACTAGGTTTCAGTATCATCAGTACAGTATATGGTACTTAAACACACTAAAAAGACTACACAAAATGGATGCAAATTATCGCACACACATTATTATTGTATTATTATATTATCGCTGTGCATTAGTCACTTGATATTGTAATCAATACTCCTGATGATCACATCAATATTATCCAGCAATGAATAACGATAGAAGTGCCGCTATCGATAAATAAAGCGGGTTAATGAATATTTATTGGATTATCTTGAGATGATGCGTTGTTAACGTATTTACTCTTTCTTTTATCACTGTAAATGGAGAAGTGTATCCAACTGAAAAAAAAGCAATAACTTTTGTCATCCAAAAATACAGGATAGGTACACGTGGAAGTTATTAGCCCCCTAAATAGACCTATTTATTTGGGTAACAGTATCCATTTCTAGCGAGATACTTCAATACAATAATGAAGCCACAAAAATACGAAAAGCCTCCTTTCATCATTTTATTCGCTAAAATAATTGACTCGCCTGCTACGTTAGGGACACTTGTCGCTACGCGGAGTTGCTACGCTCACCTTCACTACACCTCGAGTTTATGCTTCGCTTCGTGGCCCCACCGTGCCATACGAAACGTATGCTTGTTACGTTGCGTTCTTTTACTACGCCTCGCATTTCTGCTACGCCGCGCGGCCTTGCTACGCCGAGCGGCCCGGCTACGACGCATGGCCCGCGTATGAAGCGCGGTTCGCGCGACTCCTTTACACCAGGCGTTTATGCTTCATTTCGGGACTCTATTACGCCATGAGTCTCCGATATGTTGGTTTTTTTATTACTTCCCATGACTCTACTACGTTGCCTACTTTTACTACGCCGCGCATCTCTGCTACGCCGTGCGACCCTACGATACCCGACACTATGATACAAGTCCTACATAGTTATATAACTCTACTATGCCACGCATCACTCATAAACCATGCATCGTTTCTATGTCAGACGCCTATATTACACCAAACTTTACGCCTTCCATTGCATCGTCAATTATTGCTACTATAATTATTTATTTTGAAGGATGTAAATAGGTGTATAATACAACATTTAAAAAAGTAATAATAAGATGTAATGTTTTATTAGTAAAATAAAATTGATTATCATCGCAACTTTTGAAATGAAGAAATCTAGTAAAATGTCACCCACACATGGTCAGAGACAACTATTCCATACACATATACCATGCTAAAATAGAAATGGTATACACTAAAATATTACACTAATGCTTTCCTTTCGATAGTGTAATATATGAGAACAATAATAATGCAAAGTGTGGATATGTGCAATAAGTTTAAATTGCAATAGAGCAAGTAATTACAGTTGCAAACTCATCATTTACGTCGTTCTAGTTCGAGCGAGCTGCGTGTTCAAAGTAACCAACTATTTCACGGTGTTTCTTTCTGCAATTTATCTTTTTGAAACATCTATTGCCACCGTTAAGTTTCTAATCAGTGATGGTGGCTGTCAACAGTGGTTTTGAGTTGGAATCTATTTGTCTTTTTCCTGTTACAAAGATATTTTAGTTATTCAAGGAGACTTTTAATTCATTGACAATCTTTAATTAATGAAAGTTTTCATGTGTATGAATGACTTTTACTATGCTTTGCTGTACCGCTACTGATGTTTGCTAAACTTGACAATATGTTTGACAAACAGCAGATTTTTTTGCGATTTTGGAGGCGAGCCCTTAGCGAAAGTTAATCGAATTCCTTAGTACCTTCACGCCCTGAAAGATTTGCAATTAATTAAAAATATGCATTTTTGTCGAAATATCTGGTAATTTATTATATTAGGGCTGCTTTATTTATTATGCATTAATTAATTCATAAATAAACAATATTATATGACTTCTACTGTTTGGTGACCTATCCAGTACCACAAGGTGTCAACCTCATTACAAATTGACCCCGTGTATTCCCCTAAGCCCCAGGCATATTATTTATTTTGATACACACATCGTAACTATAATTAGGGCTTACGTAATACATGAAGGAAAACCTATTTTTTAATGCTTACGCAAAAGATAATTAACAGTTTACAAATGCCTATTGCAGAAATGAATGGTTTATGTCACTTGAAGGCCGATAGGACAAGTCCTTTTATCCATGTGCTAATTAACTAGACATTAAAAAGTTATCTTGTCAAAAATGGGAAACATATTATTTCCCTGACCTAACATGTATTTTATCCCAATTTACTTAATCTTACTAATATTATAAATGTGAAAGTTTGGATGGATGGGTGGATGTATGTTTGTTACTCAATCGAGCCAGAACGTCTGAACGGATCTGAATGAAATTTGGCACTGATTTAGATTTCAGTCTAGATTAGCATATAAGCTACTTTTAATCCCGGTATAATGTACCCTTGGGATGACAAAACACTTTTCACGAGGTCGAAGCCGCTGGCAGAAGCTAATCTTAAAATAATTAAGCAACTCAATATACCTACAAAAGTACGCGAGGTCTAAACAGTAAATATTTTTGCCCATTCCCTCCAGTGCGAGGCACCGCAGGCAAAAGTTAGTGAGCTATAAATCATAAGTATGCGGACCTCAGTACAATTTATGTATAAGACCCATTGGGTGGCTTAGTACTGTTTGATTGATAGTGTGAACAAGGCCTTATTCGAGAACTCGCATCGGTCACATAATGACTCCCACACCTTACACGTGTCGCGTCGTGTCATTAGAACAATATCCAATTAATATAGAACTAAATAACACTACGCCTGTCTTTCAAGAAAGGTTAGGCAGAGGTACTCCTACAGTTCTGTTTAAGATGTAATAGAGTTGTTGCCGAGGAGCTCGTGGCTAAATAATAACAGCCACACTGGTCGATCATCAAGGTTAAGCGACGATTGACGAGGTCAGTCCGTGGATGGGTGACCATTTCAACATACCAAGTTTCCTCCTTGCCTCGGAAAGCACGCTAAGCCGTTGGTCCCGGCTGTCATTTGAAGAAGTCAGAAGCTTGAAATCTGACACCAGTCTTGCCAAGAAGTATCGTGTTATCCAGTTACTGGGTTGTGGAGGTCAGATAGGCAGTCGCTTCATGTAAGACACTGGTACTCAGCTGAATCCGGTAAGACTGGAAGCCGACCCCAATATAGTTGGGAAAAGGCTAGGCAGATTGATTGACTGTAATAGAGTTGTTGCAATTAATCCGGCACAAATCCAGACTTCAGAGGCTCTAGACTAGTGTCATTCAACGTCAGCGATGGCTACGGTCAAATTGCCAAAACATAAAGGATCGATCACGTGACATTTCGATAGCGTTTGACATCCTCATACATTTTTTTTATACAATCGCTATCACCACGCTTTCGTTGTTAGAATGTCGCTTGTCTATGGCCTCAGGCTGCCACTGAGAAGTTCCAGATGGTCAAAACTATTCTGGAAAACCGAAATAAATACGTAAGTAATAACCTTACAACATTAATCATCACGTAGTCCTTGTATGTAGGTTCAGGCTAATCCTTTGGGTACCCTGGAGAAGTCACTAATAAATTCTGACGGTAAATCCAGTGAAACCGTGTTTGCTTTTGTATTACACTCCTACACACACAGATACTCTATTAATTTAGCACTGAACTTACCCTTCTTTAGCTACGTCAAAAGTAATGCTAAGTCACCCAGAACGCTTACCAATAGTCACGACCTATCGAAAAAAAGAAAATATATTATCTGTACCTCCAAGGCCAAATAAGTTTGGTAGCGCGCGAGAATTTGGGGCTGCAGCCATTGAAATGCAACAGCTGGTACTCAATATCAATTTAAAAAGTCGTTAAACATGTCAGTACAAAATTGAAAGCTTTATAGTATTGGAAAAAGTGCTATAAACTTGCCTAATGTTTGTTTGTGTTGTATGTATATTATGGAGTTAGATGGCGTTTTATATTCAAATGATTTTCCAACAAAAAATAAAATAATAACCAAAATAAACTCGAATGTTGACTTCCCGTCGAGAAAATGTTATGTTTAACAGCTACGGCAAAGCTTTTAGGCTTAAGAAACTCTGAGAAATGTGTGAAGTGAAATATTAATTTATCTTAAAATCACAAACAAAATCTGAGATAAGTGACGCATGTACACGGAAATCTTTTTACAGCAGAATACATATTGTTCTATCACATTAATTCACAAACACCCTAAGCTGGGGCAACGAACTGGCTGTGATATAAATAGAACCATTATTTTCATAAGTAACGAAATAGTATACGTCTGATACTTTTGAATCTCATGTTTTCGTCCGAAGGTGTCAAGCTATAGGATCTCGCCCCTTGACCTTCATCGCCTGTCTTATTACAACATTAACAATGACATCACTACAAAAGGCTCGCAACCTTATACGGCGTAAAATGTATTTTAGTTATAAGAAACGATGTTAAACAATAGATAGAAGATATTTCTTTGTTCGTAATTCAAAGTGAAGTGTTTTCATAGATTATGTATTGACTAAACAAAGGCGAGAGTGCACGACTCTAAACGAATTCGGTATTCAGTAATGAAAAATCGCTCGCTCGGGTTCCTATACAGATATCCTTTTTTGTCCATGATAATCAATAACCAAAAAGAATTTCCATCAACAAAACACCACTTGGAGCGTGTATAGAAAAATCTATTCACATAATTTTCAATTCTCACGCCTTCCGTTTATCCAATGAAAGAATTCGCGAGCTCGTTTAATTGATTTTTTTCACTTTGACAGATATTGATCGTCGGCAGTTTCAATACCTTTCTGTTTTATTCCACAAATACTTAGAAGCAGTATAATAAATCACTGAAAGTGAAAGCTGCTTTTTAAGCCTTTGAAAGTCTATAAATCATATAATAAATGAGGAGCCTCTGAACTATTCATATTTTTATTTTTTATATACTAGAGAGAGTTTTGGCGATCCCTTATTGAAATCAGTGCAGTAAACTGTAAAGCCATTAAGTGATGGCCGAGTTAGGTATGAACGTAAATTTATGTTAATATTGAGAATTTTTGAACACACTTTTTTGAAATTATTTTAGAATTTCGGTTTTCTGGATCAGTGAATATTTACCGAAACTACTTTTGATGAGTTCATTAAAATTCAGTTTTGTTTTTAGATTTAAATAGTTGATTTATACTCAGACTAGATTTACGTGTGATATTTTTTTTTAAATGGACAAGTTAATTTTGTAAAGAAGTTAAATCAATTTACACACTATAGCTTCTATTGTTCAGGGTTAAATCTCGACGTCAAGCAAAGTGTGATTAGGGCTTTATGCATGCCCGACAGTGGCCCGAGATAGGAACTGCCGATAAATAGCGATAAGCGTGGCTCTATGGCTTTGAGACCTAATATTGCCATTGGCGAACAAAGGCTGATCAGAAGAGCATATTGTGTGCTTGTGCCCTGTTTGCTAAATAATACTCCCATTGTTATTTTAGCTCGCAAGGTTAGTATATCGACTAGCGTCCATACGCTAGACCAACTGATTTTTTTTATTTTTTTTTGTACTCTATAGTCTCGCGTTTGACCACTATCTCACCTGATGGTAAGCGATGATGTCATTCTGATAAATTTACGGTATTGACATGCACTACTGAAATTTCATGTGATTGTTTCCAAGGGTTGCATTACCATGACCCGTGGATTAGAAAAGCAGGAACAAAAAAGCTGGAGGTCATCTTGTGAGGCCTCTTTCTCCAGCATTGGGATGGTGAAGCCTAACACTTAAGATTTTAGTTAATTGTTAGAGTATATCAGATAGAAGCGGCATGTTTCTTTTTTAATTTTCCTAACGTCAAATTACATAACTTTTGCTAAATCAGAGCATACTGTGGTTTATATTTTATTGTGGTATCTATCATTAAGAATATTGCGTTCTCAAGATTTTAGGGACCGTGCACGTTATACACGAAATCGAAATAAATCTTGAAAAAGCACTAGATCATTCACACACAATTCTCATATTTATAAAATAGTTGGCCTCGTTAAAAATTGTTAAAATAAAAAAAAAATATGGTAAGACAAATGTTATCGAAATGTCACTTTGTCCATTCCTTTGGCACATTTTGGCATTTTAACAATCACTGTCACTAGTATTCTGTTAAACTTTGTCTGGAGCCTAAGATCAGAATTTATCTTTATGTGTTAGAAAGAAATAAATAAAAATTGTTTATTTGCGCCAGGCACGACGCATACCATAAAAAGAACAAAAAAACTTAAATACATTCGTTACAAAGTATGCATTAACATCAGACATATTTATGTCTTGTATATATTTCAAGCCTACATCTTTTCCCAGTTGGATCCTCCGCGGGAATCGACTACTGAACAAGTAAAATTTTATAAATTTAAAAACCTCCGACACATTTTTATTTTATGCTATATAATTTATCTAGTAGTAGACACGCTTCGATCGACAATGTATTGAACATTTAATTATGACGATATCTTACTAAAACACCCCGATTCAAACAGTAAAACGCCCATAACTTTAGAACAGCTGAACCGATTATCATTAAACATAGAGGAAAGTCACCAAATATGGAATACCATTTTGTTTTTGGGATATAAAAAAAAACTTCATATAAATTAAATCAGTTTAATGTTTTTACTAATCAGTCATACATTTATATGTAGTAATTAACAGCCTTTAATCAAATATATTAGTTATCAAATTAAAATCTAACACAAAAAACAAAATCACAAAGGAGTAACCAAATATGGAATAGGTATCCATATATGGAATATAAGCATAAATCAACATAACAATAACAAAAATGGACATTAATATCTTTGAGATCAATTAAATGCATATAATATATTGTGATAAATGAAAGAAGTTACATAATTACTTGCAAAAGTCACAGACCCAAGTATCAAACTCTGGACCAGCACAATCATAATGTGCCCAGAGCCCACACATCAAGCATTTAATCCAGTTTTCTCCACTTTTATCCATGGAAAAAAGTCTTGAACAGAACATACATTCTGCATCAGCAGAGTCAGGAGGTAATTGGTCCATCAACTCATCATGTTCACTACCATCATCAAATTGGATAACGTCTAGTTCCTCAGAGTCTTCTTCGACTGTCCATATTTGGATTTTTATACTAGTTCAAAATATTTTTTAAAGTCACAATATTTTAATGACAAAAGATCACAAAATGGTGAAATTAACATAATACCGATATACTAAATAGTATAACACTTATGTAAACAAACATAACAGCTGGTAATACTCGTTTATTACTTACCTTTAAAATTTTCTGCACGACAACAAAACAAAACACGCCTGCCACACGTGAAGCATTCGCGCAACTGACTCGATGGTGTGGGTGCGATAGTTAGTAGACCGAATGAAACAGAAGATGGTCGAGTGTTGCGTTTCATACTTATAGTCTTAGAGAAATGAAGGTATTCCATATTAGGATACTATTCCATATTTGGTGACTTTCCTCTACCTAAGAACACTCACGATAAAGTCAAATATATTTATTCAATTAGGCCAAAAAGCGGCACTTTTGAACGTCAAAGAATTAAAATTAACAAATAATAAAATAAAAATTGATTCTACCGTGCATTCGGAAAAGTAGATTGTTATGGAGAAGAACGCACAAGAAACTTCATACTTACACATTAAAAAAAAAAAAGTGTTTTACAATATTTACATAAGTACATACATTAATAAATTCATATATGTGAGGACGATGCACCCAGAATAGCACTATACACTATACTACGTACAGGTATAAATTACTGAAAGCATTAACAGGTAAAATCATTTATTTGATAAATAGGAACATGGTTCTCACATACTTACAAATATTGCAAACATAGGTAAAATACCTAATTCAACACCAACGGAACAGTGTGTGAGTCAAATTCTTGAAAAAAAAAAACAATAACTATGAATAGGAATATAAATTTACAAAATTGATTTTGTCCACGCTAAAGATTGCCCTATGGGGCAGGACCAGCATGTTTCCAAGCATTTTTATCTTGAATATAATCATCTAATTTGTAATATGCTTGTTTACAAAGTGTGCTTTTAACTAAAGTTTTAAATTTACCTTCATTTAGTTTTAATATATCACATGGTATGAAAGATGAGTTTACTTTAGCTAGTCTATAAGATGGTTGATCTAACTTATCTTTATTTCTCGTATTACAATTGTGTTTATCACTGACTTTACTAAAGAGATGTATATTTTTCCTTACATACATAAAGTCATCTTTCAAACAAAAACAAAACGAAATCAAAATCGGTTCCTCCGTTTAGGAGTTATGATGCCACAGCACACAAAAACACACACAAATACATAAACACACAGGTGCACATTTCAATCTTATAACACCCCTCTTTTTCAGACGGGGGTTAACAACGAAAAGTCACCAAGGCAGTGAGTCAGCGACATCTTGTAATAGTGTGTATTCTCTCCAAGTTGGTACCCTTGTCACAGCTGGCCGGAACCACTCAAAATAATTACAATCTCACAAAAATGTCACAAGCTCGGCTCCCAACAACAAAGTAGAGCTGAATAAGTGATGAAGCGAACCAATGATATTTATGATTGATGAGTCCAAGTCGTACATTGCGCAGCCGGCTGGGACGCGAATGAAAAAATGTTAATTGAATTATAAATGTTAATTTTGAATTAGATTGCTTTTCAGCCACGTTTTCAGCACACAAGGGGTGGCGAATAATTAATTCGAGTAGGGGACGTGATTTTTTTCGAAATTAAATTAAGAAACAAACATATTTGTTACCTAATTTAATTTCCAAAAAAAGGCCATGGTTTTGGATCAAAAATAAAAAAAAAACAGGAACATCTGCTGGACTCAATTTGTAACATTTTCAAAATGTTTGTTTAGATGTTAAATAAAAAAAACCGGCTAAGTGCGAGTCGGACTCCCACACCAAGGATTCCGTACAAACAGATAAGTTCACCAACATAATAATGTAAAAATACTGAGGTTCATAAACAATGAAATTACCGAACATTGTTTTTATTTTGTTTTCTAACGAAAAGAAAAAATAATCTTGTAAAACCTACTTAGCTGTGATAGTTTCTCCTTTAATTTTGTTATTTATGCTACTGCCCTGGAATTTTTCACATGTCCAAAAGCAACCATTTAGCTTGCAGGGGGAGGGGCACTTGACTCGAACAAAATTTAGGAATTTAAAACTTAATTTTACGCAAACAGATCCCTGAATCGAAAAATGGTTTTCACATTCGCCTAATATTTTCAAATGGCCTATCCAACGATATCACTGAGCAGAAAAAAAACATCCCACTTCGGTAGCATATTTTTTTTTCATGTTTTTATTTTATCACTTTGCCGGCGTGATTAATATGTATATCCATGCCATATTTTAGCATTCTAGTACTAAAAGTCTCTGAGCTAAGTTACGGACGGACGGATAGACGGACATGGCAAAACGATATGGCTTCCTTGTCAGTTACGGAACCCTAAAAAGTAAAGATAAATTTTGTAATCATTGTATCAGAATTAAAATAAATACCTACAAAAAATGAACAGACATGAAATCTCAGCGAATTGTTTTCAAAAAGGGGACAATTATTTTGATTTCAAAATTATAACACAGTTCATTAGTTCTGCTAAGCTCAATGTTATCCGAGAGGTCCTTATTCAGAGAAACGACGTTACGATTCAGCTAAGCATCTTCTGCAATCCGATTTATAGACAAGATTTTTTTAAACAATGCGTCTGGCAAAGTTTGAATAAGACGAAGGCCCTATTTTTGGAATGCGCAATTATAAATTCCGTATAATTCACTGAGGTAAAGGAAGGCCATCGTTAAATCCAAGTTACAGAATTCTTCTCACAACTCCAACTTGTTTCAGTTAAATCACAAAGAGTTATGAATAGGTGTAGGTAAATGTACTCATGTCGACTTCCCAACTCGAAGCAAGAGCTGCCAAAGTGAAACTCTAAGAGTTTGGCTCGCTTTATTGTAGCTGGGTTCCGCGGGTGTCGGTACCATATGTCACGTTCACAGCCCGCCAATTTGTCTGTCATTTGCCAAATCCGAACGCGCCTTGAATGTAGACCGAATATCTACTAAATATGTATTCAGTGTTGCCACATACCTACTATAATTTCACATACATTAGATTATACCTCATGTCAACATAGGCAATTTTTACCAGGCACCTACCGACATCGCTCACACTACGTACCTATATATATTTCGTTTTGCGAGACATGTAAATCTACTGATTTGTATTCACACGTTGGTGTCACAGGAAATTGAGTTTTTTTTATAATGAAATAAGAAAAAATCAAGATAAAGTCACGCACATGGAAGGCTTATTAAATCAAAATATGCATAAATTTCGTATTCATGTCAATATCAAAGGTGAGCTAAGGCAATTTGCATTTGTATTGAACAAAAATATGTGTCGTCTTATTGATACTTTCGTGCTAACTGAATTTCAATGTAACTAGAGAAGACAAGTGAATGGATTTCTTAAAATAGGTTTATTGTACGATTAGTATCCTCGTCAAGATAAATTTATTATTTATATTCTTGGATCAATTCTACGAAATGGGAATGTTCTTATTAGTAAGATAATTTCATTGATCTCAAACATTCTACCATGTTGGTTGGTCTTACAAAGTGGGTAGGTACAGGTCATTTCTTGTAAGTGTTTGTAAGCAAGCGAACGGTAACACAACATAAATTATTAAAAACAAACTAAATTGACGATAGTACAAGTAGACGCTAATTAATTAAATAAGGCTTATAACATTAAAAAATCAAAATAAATGCCTAATTAAAAAGAAAATAACCCCTATTTTTCGTTTAAGCAAAATTTATAGCTAGCAAAGTTAAGGACCACAATTAGACAAAGTTTTCGTTTAAAAAGGTTTCAGTATTTTATAGTCTAATAAAAATAGCTTGTAGCTCCTCTGTAGGGCACTTAGCATACCAAATAGGTAACAAATTTGTAAACTTAACTAATTAGGCGCTTGCTGGACTGAGTTTCATGTTTGCTCTGAACATCGTAAACTTCTTCTAACTTCCTAATTTGGAACGGCCGTAATTATTGTTTATCTGAATCAAACTTTGTACCCCTTAGAGAAAAGTGGTAATTAAAAACGTGAAATTGTGGGTTGTGCCCCTTTTTATATGACCAATAAACTAGATTAAATATATTTTTACTGCTGTACTGGCAACATATTATAATAATTTATTTCTTTTTTATTCGGTATTTGAATCCGTAAAATGAAAGTGGGAGTTAAAGTTAAACACACGCAGTTAAAGTTACTGTGCGCATTACTAAATTGTGTTATTATATTAATTTGGTTAAAAGCATACAAATTAATTCACCGAAATATAAACTATAACCTTCGTCTATAATACCAATTAGTACAATTATATCTTCATAGAACACGCTTCGGCCAAGTGGTTTATAGTAGAATGAATAACGAAGAAAAACATCTTGAATTATAATAAATGGGTCAACAAGACATACATAGGCACTGTCCGTTTCCATTATTCCGGATACAAAAAGTAACTGACGTTTTATATGGGAATAAGAATTCTTATTTCAACCTTCAATGAGAAATAAGAATAAATCTTAGAGCTTAGGTCTAAGAGAAAAAGGTAAAAGAAAAAGAAAGTTTTATTGTTATTTCTGTACATGAATGTCTATGGATATATTACTAGTTTTATCCAATAAGAAACCGCGCATTTTCTCCGCTATTAAAGTATCCCTAAAAAGTTAGAAGCGAACCAGAAAATAAGACAAATTTGCCTTCTTAATGACTTTATATTTTTGACAAAGCAGATACTGTGATGCAACACTGCACTTAATTCTCAAGGATTAAAATGCTTTCGAATACAATCCTCATCGGATTATTCTCCTACAATCGAACACGACCAAATAAATTAATGGTCCTACCTACCTACGAAGGCAAATAGGTATACCTACGTCACGGCAGCGGCGCCTCAATTTGATGTTCTCGTCTTTTATCCCAGAAATTATCAAAGCTAACCGTTTTCCATATTAAATATTAGCGGGCATATTGTGCCCCAGTTGCCCCAATGGCCGTTATTAGAGTGACACGTTATTTTTGTGAGACGCGTACATAAGTAATAAAGGGCGGGTAGTCGCGTCCACGAGACGGACACGAGCGAATTGATAAGGGTCACATCGGAACATTACCCCGACGGACAAGCTAAGCCTCCTTTTTACCTAAATTAGTTAAGCGAAACGTAACTCAATAATATTTTTTTTCTAACTCCCCTCCGGAAGTTTCGTTATTAATTTTTCCCAAGCAAACTTCTATAACTTTTTTTAATTAGCTCCAGGGATTGTCTATCGAAATATTTACTGCTCTTTTTCATTACTTTTTATTTGTTCCAATGAAAATCCATCTTTCAGGATTAATTGCGTGTTTATTTATTTTGCTAATGAATTCTGTGCGTACATAGCAATATTCAATCAATCTTCATATTTTGATGGAGGAAATCAGAGCTCAATTAAAATTCCGGCAGGCTTATCAGATTTGAACCAAAATATTCCGAATGCATCTCTGAATGATTTACCAATATTTTTTCAGTCTGCTAAGCACTCCTCAGCCGAAGAAAGATAACTGCCAATCAAACTTAATGACTTTCTTCACGCTGATTGGCCGTGAGCAAAGTACTAACGAGTCTTGATTTCAACAAACTTCGCAAATTGTTTGCTTATTCAACGTAAGGTAATAACAGTGGGGACACACGGTCGTAAATTTCAGCAAACGAGGTATAAACCATTCAGGTTCGCACTATACCGCTATCGATCTCTTTTGTAATTATTGTGCTCTACATATTTTACACTTTATGGGAGTTTTGTATCGAGTTGTGATTACACTCAACAATTTCGTTTGTGTAATGTAGATTTATTTTTTAACGCGTGTGAAATATATCCGCAGTTTAATTGTTCAATTTTAAACGTACGTGTGTACGTTTAAAACCTACCTTTTTATGAATTATTAATCTTTATGAGATTTTCTGTACTACTTGTACTATCTAAATAGGTTTATATTAAACCTTTTTAAATATTATACCAAAATTATGTACGAAA
The DNA here is from genome assembly GCA_947562075.1 of Orthosia gracilis. Taxonomy (NCBI): domain Eukaryota; kingdom Metazoa; phylum Arthropoda; class Insecta; order Lepidoptera; family Noctuidae; genus Orthosia; species Orthosia gracilis. The sequence continues at coordinate 37,652,185 of OX387266.1, forward strand.
TAGGTAAGTATCTCCCTACCTGCCTCTTTGAGTTTCGCGGTTGAATTTTTCCATGAAATATTTTGTGGAGGTTGTTTATTGCTACTGAATATTTTTCCTTGAAAAGAATCCTATTACCCTTTGTTTGAACATGGCCCAGGGGATCTAACAATTTCTGGTATCGTACTGTCTTCACTGGCTTTATATAACTATGGTTCATGCAATTAGGTACCTATTTACTAAAGGTACGAATAAAAGAGCTGCGAATTGAATGCAGAGGTGTAATTATTATAAGACCAATAATTAAAAAAAAGTTTCGTAAAGTATATGTTTTTTGTGCGTTTATCAGTCACGAAAAAAATACTGAAAATACAACAAAAGCTTTGTTCGAAGAATTGTTTGCTGAAAAACACGATCTTGTGTTTTATCCAAGATATTGAACAGGAGTAATAAAGAATTTTTCCAAAGTTCAGAGAATGGCGATTACGGACCATTGAAATAAGACGAACTTGAAATTATTGGACCTTTGAATTTTGAAATGCTCTATCGACAGAATTAATAATGGCCGCTCCTGGCTCTAAGTCATTCTAATGATTAAAATTATTTTTTTGTGCTGAAGTCAATTTTAATCAATAAAAGATATCTCAAAGGAAATGAAAAGAAAAGAATTGAAAATAATAAAATTATTAAAGGATTGGAAAATTATTTAGGAAGCCCTGGCAAGACGCATATGTTAAGGGCTAATGTACATAAAATCGCAACCTGATAGTCAATTCAACTCTCTCTGCACTTTTAATTTATACTATGATTAATTATCTATGGAAAATGCGATTCAAAATTGAAAAACTTAAACAATTTCATAAAAAATTATGAGCAATAACAAAAACTATCAATAGGGTAGTTTACTGAAAATTTGTTTTTGACCGTCAGGTAGATTTATAAAAAATATTGGACACGTATTTTTTTAAGTATATAGTATAGTTTACAAAGTGATGACGATATAATGCGTTGAAATATCGTGTGGCGTCGTACATAAAACATAAGAGGGGGCATTTTCGTAGTTTTTGGAAGGGCACCAACAAAGTAAACGTTCGACCTGGATTACCGGTGAGTGTCGAGGGTGTGAGTGACCCTAAGGATGTTGATACTTTCAGGGACGACTGAAGACGGAAGACTGCTGATATTTTCAGGGCTCATTTTCGTGTACTGTCTCCACTGGGACCGGCGTTGCTCGATGTTGAGATGCCAGACGAGGACGTGGGGTCTTGCTTCGTTGCCAAAGATGTGGCTCAGGCTATCAAAGCTATATCTAAGGGCAAGTCCCCCGGCCATGATGGCCTCAGTATCGAGCACCTAGTTCACGCTGGCCCTCATGTAAATAGAATTCTAGCAACGTTTTACTCACTATGCGTGAGCCATTCCACCTACCACCTGATTTCATGAAAACCGTAGTAGTCCCGGTAGTGAAAAATAAAACGGGAGATGTTGCTGACAAAAGTAACTACAGGCCGATTTCTCTTGCAACGAGTATTGCAAAAGTTTTTGACGGTTTGCTTGATACACAGTTAAACAAGTACCTGGATCTGCACGATAATCAGTTTGGGTTTAGAACTCGACTGTCAACTGAGAGTGCAATACTGTGTCTTAAGCATGCCGTCAGATATTACACGGATCGCAAGACGCCAGTGCACGCCTGCTTCCTCGACCTGTCCAAGGCTTTTGACCTGGTGTCATACGACATCCTGTGGGCTAAACTCGAGGAAATAAACGTTCCGCGTAGACTGGTGACCGTTTTTAAATACAGTCATCAGGTCAACAGCGTTAAGTGGGCAGGTACAATGTCGGAACCGTATCGGCTGCAGTGCGGGGTGAGGCAGGGGGGGTTAACTTCCCCCTCCCTCTTTAACCTGTACATGAATGCCTTGATCGTCGCGCTCAGTAGCCAGCATGTTGGCTGCCATGTCAGTAGAGTCTGTCTCAACAATCTCAGTTACGCTGACGACATGGTGCTGCTGAGCGCGTCGGTCTGTGGCCTCAGAAAGCTAATACGGACCTGTGAGGAGTATGCCCTTGGTCATGGGTTAAAGTACAATGTGACTAAAAGTCAATGCATGGTCTTTGAGCCCGGTACGAAACGCTCGCAAAATTATCCACCCGTTTTTCTAAACGGTATTCCACTCGAAAGGGTGGATCAATTTAAGTACTTAGGGCATTTAGTTACGACCGACCTCAAGGACAATGCTGACATGGAGCGGGAACGGAGGGCGTTGTCGGTGCGGGCGAACATGCTCGCACGTAGGTTTGCGCGCTGTTCGAGGGAAGTGAAGATAACGCTCTTCAGGGCGTACTGCACGTCCCTTTACACGTGCAGCCTGTGGGCGAGATACACGCGTGCATCATTCGGGGCTCTCCGCGTCCAGTTCTACAACGTGCTCAGGGCTGTATTGGGGCTGCCTCGCTACTGCAGTACCTCAGGTATGTTCGTTGAGGCGCGCACCGATTGCTTTTACGCGACCATGCGCAAGCGGAGCGCGTCGCTGGTGCGTAGGGTGTGGGGCAGCACCAATGCTGTCCTGGCGATGATCGCGGACCGGATGGACTGCCCATACATAAGGCACTGCTGTGATAGGCATGCTGCCGTCAGCAGGGCCGGTTAGATGTTAAGTGTTTTTTATTTTAGTTTCATTTTCTTTTGTTATTAATTTACAGTCCTGTGTGTGTTGTTTGTATTTCTGTGTAGTCCACATATGAGTTTAATTGCTCGAAATAAATTTATTTTATTTTTTATTTTATTTATACCGCTAGTACACTTCATACTGCCTTAGTGACGTCATAAACCCCACTCAAACTTTGATGCGCTTTAACTTTGTAAATTTTTACTGATTTGGTAAAGCAAAAAATACGTGTCCAATATTATTTAATAATCTCACTGACGGACTAAATAGAATTATTATTTTTGTACCCAGAAAACATCCCCGTTATCCGTTTATCCCGGAGGGATTGGGCAAAACGGATAAGTCCCAAGGGCAAAAAGAATAATATTGATTTAGGTTCGATCAGTCTTCGCATTTATCACAGAAGTAGCTGCCAAGTCCTACAAAAAAAGTGCAGTCTTCATACGCCCAACTTTTGCACAGATTAAACTGAATCCCATCAAAAACATAAATGTGAAAAGGGGAGTCAAGTTCAACGCTAACGATATACGCGGTTCTTGACTACGCCGACAAAAGAATTGAGATCTGAATGGGTGCAAAGTTCTGTATCCTGAAATTTACTTACAAGAACATAAAACATGCCAAAATAAAATTTAAAATACAATTTCTTGCTTTTTTACTACAACAATATTTGCTATTTTAAAATATAACTTCTTAAATTTGAAAAGTCGAATTATTTACAGCAGATAACTTACGATAAAATGTAGCTCAAAATTTGACTTGGCTGGTTTTCCATCTAAGTTTTTAACTCTGGAGAGACCAACGTAAGCCTGCCTTTTACTAAATATAGAAGAGCCTATGTCGAGAAGAGCGCTGTCAAGGCTAAGGCCTTTTGTTTTGTGAATAGAAATAGCATATGCTAAGCAAATTGGGCAATGTTCCCTGTGAACATGTACATTACTTAATATCTGAAACTTGGTCTTGATTCGTTCTAGTTCGTAAATTAAATTAGGCTTAAATTGTATTGTAATATATTGTTGCGCTATTGATGTTGTCGACGCCCCAATGTAACTTCTCTATTTTTCCAATGCATCCGTTTATCAGTCCCTTACTGAAAACTACGTTTCTTTGCAACATTACACGTGCACCTATTTTTATCGTGATGATATTTTCTTAGCCAGTAGTTAGCGACGAATCATCCTCGTTCTTTGTGAGTACTTCATTTGCTCGGTTTTATATTTCGTCTATTGAATTTCATTTAATTTCTGGTTGCTCCATGCCAACATTGCAGTATTAAACTGGTTACACCTGTGGGAAATAAACATTTTTAGCAGTTTTTGAGGAGTCGATTAGATAAAGTGCAACTGTCTTGACTTAATACAACAACTTTTCGGAAAAATGTGGAATTGTTTAAGAATGGGTGTATATTTATAGTTAATTCCTCATAATAAAATCGTAATAAATATGATAATTGACTATACTCTTAGTTATAAGGATCAAAAATGATATGTCTGGATTTAAAAAAAAATAAGGGTGGTGTTCCACTCGTTATATATTCACGTGAAGACCTTAAAAGTTAAAATCCACATAAAGACTGCAACTGCAACTGCAAGTGCAACTGAAAAAACGTTGAAAAAAAACGTGAAATGTTGTTATTAGATAAACCAAAAGTAACAATCATAAATTATACTTAAATAAACATGCAATGGAATAAACAGAACATATTCACAGGTAACTGGATGGTAATACAGAAGGGTGATACAAACCTTCACAAACATCATAAGAAAACAACGATAATTCTTTTTTTTATCTTCACTACAAATGAACTCGAGTATTGTTTTGATTGAACTGTCATGGCGTCGCCGGTTGCATGTGTCAAGGACTTGAGAAAGTGTAATAACCCTATCGATTATATTATTTTGGAAAAATCAGTTCTCCTTATCCCACTATGCTTCTGCCTGGGCTTCCCCTACAATAAAAAAATAATATTTCCTATAAGTAGCTGCAGTGCGGAGTTCATTTAGAGATTTCCAGGTCCGCCAAGACAACGTGTGCCCACGTGGCATGCTCTCCGATGGCTCGATGAAATGGTCAGGAGGCTTAATCTTCTCTCGACAAAGATCGCATATCTCCGAGGTGGCGTTGCCATGTGATGGACCCACGCATGCAAGAAAACTTTATTCGGTCGGCCGCAGCAAAGACATTAAAGGTCCAGTGCCTGTGCGATGTCTCTCCGCAAACCATCGCCAGTGGCCAGTATCATATTATCTGTGCCATGGCCACGGGTTCTCATTGCTAAGAAAGAAAGTTTGGTTCAAGTAAATCTCACTAGATGGAGCGATATGCACCTATCTGTTGTTGAATGTGTGTAAAATTAAAATTTTCTGGAATTGAACATAAATTTTATGTTCTTGTTTAATCAACTCTTCTAAGTACAAAATTATGGAATACTGGGCTCTTAATTTACATTTCAAAGACTATTTGAACGGATTATTTAAAATTGATGCCAATAGATTGCGCATTTTTAAATGTCTGAGGTCTGTACCACATTACGGTGCAAAAAAAAAAAAAAAACGTGCAAAAAATACTATAAAGCGAACCTTCACTGTTAATAAAGAAAAAAAAAATCACGCACCTAGTAAACCCTTTTACTTGCAAGTCGCTGCTAACACCATCTATCTATCACCGTGAAACAGAACCGAACGCGTTCGATGTACAAAAAATATCAGATTAATCAGACAAAAAACGCTAGTTACGTCGGCACGATTTCTTTGTATTACTATTATTTATTTTATGAAAACAATGTGTCCTTAGGATTACACAAAGCACACCATTAGACGCCTGGAGTCTGTCTTAGCATGCCATGGCCTGAAATTTGATCAACGCGCTATAAGTAAATTAAGGTGTAATCAGGTCGATGTAGTGTTGTTTCATCTGTATGCTAGTATTATATTATATGTGCCATGGCCCACCTTTAGTCCTGTACCGCATACCCTGTCAACTGTACATCTACAGGACCCTAAGGCTGGGTCAGCGAATTGTTTTGCCGAAGCTGAATACTGGGCCAAACATATTTTTTTAAACTTTATTTGACATCGACACGTTAAGAAGATTCTTCTTTTGTAGCTTACCTGCGAAACGTGTAATGGGTAATACTGTGTGGAGGTACAATACATAAACGGTAAATATGTTCTTTATGTATTATTGATGTAGTCAAATTTCTGGCTGGTGTATCCTAGTCCATTGCGGGGTCTTGATTTCTACTGCCAGGTAGCAATATTGCTACCGATACAATAATAAGATAAATGCCTATGAAATTTGTTAGACACTCTTTCAAATGGGGGACTATAAGAGTACCCTTCTGCCTACCCAGGGGAGTATTACAAGCGAGACGTGAATTCTATTTACAAAGATATTGTCCATTAAAAGTTAAACAACGAAATAACTCTTGAAATACAAATACAACTTACTTATTTTCTCAAACAATTTATACGCTTAGACAGATAAATGGATTTTCTTATTCGTTTATTTCTATTCAAAGACATGATACTAATATGTTTATACAAATGTACTATGACATGTATGATATAACTGATTTTGTGTCCATAGTAATCACGACTTTAGAGGCTATGGTTACTATGGACACAAAATCTGTTTTGGCTTTCAGTTCGCAAGAGGCAAAAGGTTACGAAAGTGTATACTGTAAAGTAAAGCGAGAGTAGTAAGATTCTGTAAAGGAAATACCTTCACTAAGTTTGGCAGACAAATTAGTAAGATTTGTTAGATTGTGTAACTAACAGGGTACTAGGAGAAACTGTTACTTACTTATTCTCGTGACGTCATCTTAATCGAATATTTTGACACCCACGGATACGAATGAGTGGCCTATGTAATGTAAATCATCTACGAGTACTTTCATAAATTATGCCGCAAAGATCACTGATCATAACATTCTCTATAGAAATAATATAGGATAGAGTTTAGTAGAGGCCCAGACCGAATAAGCGGTTACATAAATTAATATCAAAATGTGCAAATAAATTGTTCCGAAATTAGAATTCGTAACTATCGGGTGGATTCTATAAAATGACGACCCGTGCCAAACGAAGCCTGTCGAAATAAACTCATTTACAGAAAGTTATCGGTGAGCCTGAACTCATGCTACTAACGATTCCACTGGGATTCGGCGAACTCAGTGTATCTGCCTAGTACATTACTGTTTGTGGATGTCATATTGAGTAATAGTAATTATTTATTTATTTTTATACACACAAAACACTTAACAGAGAAAATAAATAATACAGATAGAAGAGCACAAAGGTACTGCTTATTTCAATGGAAATTTCTTCCAGCAGACCTGCGACAGGAAAGTTGGATGATAGATGTGATGTTGTGACAAAGTCCTTCCTTCCATACTCTTCCGATCGCTTATTACTGGCAACCTTTTTATAGCAGGCCATATCATTTAATTTTCACATCATTCGTTTTTCAATTCAAATTCAGAACGCCACATTCTCTTTCCCATGCACTCTCATTCCCCCAGCGTCACTTCATCTTTAGAGCCCGTTAAGGCTTGTTGCTGTCTGTAATTATAACCATCGTCTTACATAATCCTGTTATTTTCTAAAAACGCTGTGTGTGTGTGTGTCAATACTGTACTGTGTGGTCTAATAATTTGGTGCAAGAAATATAAATATTCTCCGGTCTGCTCCGCTGTTGTTTGCTTTACACTAATCAATACGTGGTCCGGTGAGGTACCCTCAAATTGTATCAGCTGGCAAGAGGGCAGAGAGCCCACCGGTACACTGGCGCCCAACGTGGGTCACAGTGTGTAGAAGGAAATAAGGTAACTTAAAATAGACTAACAACTATGTAACGTAACTGAACCTATAGAAGATAATAATAATATATAATAATTACAATTTGGTGGAGAGGTAATGTTCAGGACCTTTGACTTGTTTCTTGAATAAATATACATTTTGGGAATCACGAATTTTAGGTGGAAGTGAGTTCCACAGTCGTACTGCATGAACAGAGAAGGAGTGGGAATAGAAACTAATATTATGGGATGGGAAGTTACATGCTTAAGGTGGGATCTACACTTGACATCGGCAGGGCGAGTGAAGGAGAATTGTTAAATCTGAACATTTAATATGTTCAGATTTAACAATTCAAATTTGCCGAATTTTCACAGTAGAACATACAGCATTTATCGGGTGGGTACATAGATCGACAATCACAGTGATATATTATCCGTACATTTTATTCATGTTTTTCATGATAATCGCTTCGCTGAGCTTTACAACACTCATGGGAAAAGATACGATGTACTTACTCGTGATGCAACAGCGCAATGTCCCTTTTCTCCTCATAAACTGTAATCAATTCCAGTGATTAATAAGCTCAAATCGTCTTACAAGATCTTCATTGTCTGGCTTATATGCGATACTCTTAAAACTTCAAACTTTGCTTAGCCTGAACTTAGACTTGCCATTATAACTTCGTTATTCTCAAAGTGTACTTTACAGAAGTGCAATGAGTAACGTAAAAGCCTGGTGTATAAACTGGCTACAGGGAACCAGTACAAATATAATTATTTAAGTCAAACTTGACTTTGCGAAAGCCGTTTTATTGAGCGTAAAATCATCTCGCGTTATTAGAAAATCATTTGCTATTCGGAGCGAGCGAGCGTATAACATAAATACGAGTAAACTGTTTGTGTTCGGTTCGTGTTTGCGTAGGAGGACTATCGAGAGAGGCAACAAACACACGTGCCGTGGACGTGGCGTGACGCGGCAAGCGTGCCGTGGCCACGCTGCCACAGTGTGGTATCTGCAATAAACAGAAATTATAGTAAGTAGGTATACCAAGAACAGTGTTTTCAAGGTAAGATAGTATGAAATAATCATCCTAATTAAGCCAATTGAGATGAATAGTGCAAAGATATTCAATATGTCTCTGAAGCTCGTCTTTGGAATATAAACAGATACATAATAGGCAAGTATAGTGCTTTGAATCATGCCTGTCACAAACAAAGCTTATTATTACGTAATTATTGATCTAAACATGTCTTGTGTTGGCATATCCAATCTAAAATCATGCATTAATAGCTTATGGAAATCATGATTGCTCATTAACGCATCAGTGTGCACGTAGGCTTGTCAGGCAATTTCTAGAACGTCATTTGCACTTTCCATTTGCGAGGATGACGAATTAATCGGGAATCAATTATTAAACTTAGCTTGTGATCGAACTAAACGTCGGGTTGACATCAGTTTGGACGGATGCGCTCGAAATGGATTCGCAGAATTACAAGTTGTCATGTTTTCGTGGTAAACTAAATGGTTAGTGTTAAATTAAATGTCAGAATGTTTAGGACCGTCGATTATAAAATAATGAACGTGTAGGTACTTGTTTTTGTGTCTCAAATTCTCATGTAACGTAGATACGGTCAAAAAAATCCAAATTGTGCGGCGGCCCTACGCTAAGGCATATTTTATGAAGTGTCGTCGGAGCCTACATATTCTTTCTATATACAGTAACTATGTAAAATATTCGCGAAACCCACATAGGGGCCACATCGGCTGATAGCTGATAAATTGAAGCCCGTACGTGACCGTCCGCAAGCCTTTCACGATATGGGATCATGCTGAGTCAGCGATGTCGCGAATATGAACACCCACGCGATGGACACTACATGATATTTGATACTGAATAGATGTCTAACTGTCACTGGATAAATTACGAATGAAATGAAATATTTGACATGTGTGACTCGCTCAAAGGGACGCAGTCTGGACATAAATTGTGAATATTTATAGAATTTTGCAGAGGACAGAGTTATTTCGTTTTTGAGGGTGACATTTTTTGTGCAAGATGTCGTTGGACTTTTATGTAGTATTAAGGCGTATAGAATAGAGTAGATAGAATACTCTTTATTATGTACACCATATAAGTTACAGAAAGTATAGAAGAAGAAACATTACACTGGGTGACACAATGGGCGGCCTTATTGCTAAAAGCGATCTTTTCAAGACAACCTTTGGATGGATTTTAAAAATGACAGGAAAAACAGTACTGTAGGTGGTCTTTAGTTTACTATTTACATATAAAATAAATACATAATTATAAATATACACATATTATATAGACAAATATATACAGTAATAAGTATGGAACAAAAACATAGAAATCAAGAAAAACAACTGTTAAAGAGAGAGGAATATATATTTTTTTTTTGTCAATAGGCTCGCGCTTGAACACTATCTCACCTGATGGTAAGCGATGATGTGGTCAACGATGAAGCACGCTTGCCTAGAACTAACCTATTCACTCTTTACTTAAAGACCCCTAGATTGTACCTATCGGGAAACACTCATACACACACATATATACCCCAATGTTAACGCATTACTGGCCGTGCGCCCGCTCGGTGCAATATCAATATTGAAACCCTGTTTGGATAGTTTTGTTTGCTAAATATTCTTTGATTTACATATGCTTTTTCAGTTATAAAGAAATTCTAGCCATAAAATTCTCTGTGTAAAAATATTTTTAAACATCCAAGTCGTTTCGGAGGAGTATCCAAAAGTACTGAAAAAATATTGTGTTCTGAATTATTATTTTTTTAAGCAAAGGTTTTAGTTATACGAAAAAACCATGTTTCACAAATAATGTACAAAAATCTCAATTTCAAATTCTCAATTTTTTTAAAACCTTTTAACCTAGCCGTTTCTAAGGAGTATGCTTTAGAAAGTAACCGTTTTACGGCACTAAAGCGGTGGAAGGCCCTTAAGGCTGACACAGACAATGGGCAACTTACTGGTGACAGATTTCAAGACATCTTTTATTAGATCCTTTGCCTTCGTCAAATATTTCAAGAAAATATCAGGCCAATAAAAATAAAAATATGTAGTGACATTTTTACTATATGTAACCGCCTAGCTAGGTACTACGAAAAAATATAATTCCATAAATATTAGTTAAGCTTGAAATTACATTAACATTTACTTTTTTTTATTGAAATTTAAAGGTACAACACGACTGCTATAAAGCATCCGATACTTCGGTTAAGACATCCAGGGTCGCCAAAGGAGCAATGAATTCAGTTTATTATTATTTATTTATAACATGGTTACCCTTTTAGTGTGACCCTGTTTACTGCTATTGCCAGTATTTATCGCGGGTCCACATCATTTACTCCTTTACATCTCAACTCATACAAATTGAAAAAGAATAGTGCTGTCAGAATGGAAACCTTAGGGAGAAAGTACATTTGGGTAGGCGTATAGTAATTTGGACTTATTATTGGATAACATCAGTCTAGCTTTGATTTTTGTTAGGAATATATATGTCGTGGACCAAGTGATTAATCAGTGCACTATATATAATTAAATTTAAATTAAATTTATTTATTAATCGAACAACATGATTCATTATTTGATAGTAGAAACACCTTAGAACTATTGTTATTAAAAACACAAATAAACAAACAATTAATAAATATTGCATAACTTTTTTTAACAATAAATGAAAAATTAAAATTACATCCAATTAATTTAAATTTCGTGTTAAAAATGTCAAAAATAATGTAAAATGTCAAAAAAAAAAACAAATGCCAATAATGTTCGGGTATTATGAATCAAGTCAAGTCAAATCGGGCAACTGATTAAAACTGATTTAAACTTCTATATTTATCACATTGTCTAGTCTTTATGAATATTGCTACGTAACGGTTGGGCAATTCGATAAATATGGTCAATGAATTAGTCAGCTTAGGCCACCCCGACACGGATTGATTAGGTTCAAAGGAGATGACGGGAGCAGAAGTGAGCGGACTCAGGTTCCGTCATCTCCGTCATGCTTGGTTGCTTTAGACCCTGCAGACAGAAATATCAGCCCCGGCTCCGTCAACTTTGTTGCTTAAATGATAAATGATTTTATTTCTGTAATTTGGTTTGTACAAACATTTTTACATGTCGAACATATTTTTTAAAACTAGATGAGGTCAGCGTTTCGTATCTGAATACACTGAGAAGAAATGCTGAAATATACTCAGAGGTCATAGTCTGTTTCAAAGTCCAGACATAATCTCGTTTAGATCATTTGAAGACCATGTAAATTGGTGTCTGAAATTACCTGTCCAGACAGTGTACGCATTTGTCAGTAACCGTGTAGCTCAACTCAGAATATATGGAGCTCAACGATTCAAGGAACAATGCCAAAGAAAGGGGTAGGCCGCATAAATAACTCAAACTGCAAGACCATGATTAAAACTAATAGAAAAATTAAAAAAAAAACAAAAAAAAAAAGAATGGTCCACATTGTCTTCACGTTCACAATAATTAAAATAGTATAATACTTTAAAAAGTAAATATTCATATCATTGCAGCTATACCAAAAAAAAACAAAAGTAAAAAAAAATGGAGCAGCTCAATCCCAAGCCTTTTTGTCCTCAACGTAATCTTTAACGGATAAAACGCTTTCTGGCAAAACTTATGTTTAATGAATGATTTGATTTTATTAAGGCTTAGATCTTGTACGTGGCTTGAAAGCTTATTATTAAAGCGTATACCTACATTGACATCTGAATGAGCCACCTATATTCTTAAGCCTTGTTGAAGGTACCACTTTGTGTATTTTTCTATTATTTATGTTATGGATATCGCTGTATTTTTTAAACAATATTATATTTTTATGGGCATATAAAAGGTTTTGATAAATATACTGAGAAGGCACAGTCATTACATTAATCTCCTTAAATTTCTCTCTGCGTGTCTCGGGGTTAATTTATAAATTGATCGAACAGCTCTTTTCTGCAAAACAAAGATAGCCTGAATGTCGGCGACATTTCCCCACAACAGAATACCGTACGACATTACACTATGAAAATAGCTAAAGTACACTAAAAGGACTGTCTCTATGTCAGTTAAATTACGATTTTTTCGAACAGTGTATGCTGCGGAGCTTAGCTTTATTGATAATTTATCTATTTGTGGGCTGGGGCCCAAAGCTTCAGTGGGCTGAAGCTTAGCATCCAAAGTTAAGCCCAAGAATACTGTGTTATCTTCAAGATTCAATTCTTCGCCCTTTATCAACATATCAGTATTCACCTGCCTAACGTGAGGTAGGGTAAACTTAATGCGTTTGGTTTTTTTTTCATTAAGAAGTAAATTGTGAACATTGAACCAGTGAACTACTTTTGAGATCGCGCTATTTACATCGTCTATATTTTATGCTCTATGTTAGGGGGTTTGGTTTCCGCACTTAGTCCCTCAGGTGGACCATTGTGCGTGTGCCTCCCTGCAGAAGTTTATAACGGGTCCTGGTCTTCTCAGTACATAATATGTGTAGGATTCGGTGAAGGTTTGTGTTGTTATCTGGGTAACACCTGTGCATTCAAAGAGCACTCGCGCGACGGTTTCTTCAGCCTCCATGCGTGCCCTGCACAGAGGACTGTCCGTTATGCCTATTTTGTGGAAGTGTTTATTAAGTGAGCAGTGTCCTGTGTTGGTCCCCGTCACCAGGCGCAGGCCATTCCTATCCAGGCGTAGTATACGCCTAGTGAGCCTATTAGGCGCGATTTTTTAAAATAACTTCATGGTCCAATCAATCTGCCAAGCCTTTTTCCCAAATGTATTGGGGTCGGCTTCCAGTCTAACCGGATTCAGCCGAGTGCCAGTGTTTTACATGGAGCGACTGCCTATCTAATCTCCACAACCCAGTAACTGGGTAACACGATACCCTTTGGTAAGACTGGTGTCAGATCTCAATCTTCTGACTAGCCGTAACGATTGTCAAAGATCTTCAAATGACAGCTGGGACCAACGGCTTAAAGTGCTTTCCGAGGCACGGAGAAATCTCGGTATGTTGGTCACCCATCCATGGACCGACCTCGTCAAGCGTTTCTTAACATTGAAGATCAACCCGTGCGGCTATTATTATTTGGCCACGACGTCTTCAATAACTTCAAAGTTCAATATCTTGAAAACGGTTAAGTTTGGGGTGCAAGGTTTCATAGCCAAATCAGTCAGGAATGATGGAAACTACATCTCTTAAAGGATCTAGGTTGACTTAACCAGTAGCCCTGAATATTGATAATATAAGAGTGGTATAGTTAATAGCCTTAAAAATTGCCTAGTTATATTAAAAAGCCATCCAGGGATGGCAAAGCTTCCTTCCTTGCCTGCAGCCCGGTGTCAAGGTCCACCAGTTCTCCGCTTGCGTCTGAGTGAATTCTTGTAGCCACCTGCGTATCTGGTTGAAGGGGAGGCTCGGTTCCATAGACCGCCGTACTGGATCCTCGTCTCGCAAGCTCGTCAGCCGCATCGTTACCCAGTGATCCGCTGTTGCATTGCAGTGTCACCTTGTTGCGATTAGATACAGTTATTTGTTCTAGTGCGTTGTGACATTCTAGTATTAGTTTCGATGTTATATTTTTTTTGTAAGGTTTTGAGGACTGAGGCGCTGTCGGAGAGTATGCGTTTATGGGTGTCCGTAACCCTCCTGGCTTCTAGGGTATGGACCGCTTGTATGATGCGCATACACTCCGCCTGATAGACGCACCTCTCTTGTTGAACCCTCCCAGCGGTCTGGATATATTTATATAGTAATCGTGTGAGAAAACTCCGACTCGGAGTCAGTCTTCGATCCGTCGGTGTATACCCCCATCTTTTTCGGGCCTGAGTAGTCACATAGTTCTTCTGTTAGTATTATGTTGTAGTGCCTATGAAAGTGGTGTGTTTTTGGGGCTTTGTCGCATGGTGATGCTAACATTGGTCTTCGCTTGATCGCACCTTCCTTTATGCGTGTGTGCTTAACTCTGGAGTCTTTATTTATGGTGCCCGATAGATGGAGCCTAAAAGCGGCCAGGGCTGCTTCCCTGCGCGATCAGGTGCAGAGGTGGCAGTCCTAGCATTGCCTGTAGGGCGGCAATGGGTATGGTTCTCATACTGCTAGTGATTGCAACGCAAGCGAACCGCTGCAGTTTTTCGAGATCTCTCTGGGCTGTGTTCGGGTCTGTCCACCAGTCCAAGGAGCCGTAACCAATAATTGGTTGGATGAATGTGGTGTATAGCCAGACGTCACCTCTTTTTCTTACTAAAATTTGAATTACATCAGTACCTTGGAGAATAAAATCGATGGCTTGCAAAAACAATCTAAGCACATAACTGTGTGCTTAGATTGTTTTTTCGAGTTCAAAAAATGGAACAGATTAAGCCGGAGTCACAACAAGATCTCTGTGAACTCGTCAAGAAAACTTGTTCCGCGGTTAACACCCAGATGTAGTCGTCAGATATAAAGGATATTTACAGGGTTAAAACAAAAACCGTCATGTCTACCGTTGTCACAGGGCTTACTGGAAGTGCTATTCTTACTAAAAATAAAATCCTGAATGCAGTGAAGGAGTTCAACAAACTGAACCCTTTTAATAGGCTTTCTTCTGCAACTATCGGCCACCCGAGACCAAAAACTCCCATTAAAGTTGCTGAAAGCCTAACTAGCAAGGGCAAAGGGAAACTGTATGCAATTACCCGCGATAAAACAAAGTCTCTAGGATATAAATACTGCTGGACCAATAATGGCCGTATATTTGTAAAGGGATCTGATGGCGGCACTCGAGTTCAGATTAAAGATGAACCAGATTTGTCAACCCTCAAGAGAATAATATGACTAGATACTTCAATAGTGTTTTACATTGTTATTAACGTTGAAATTATTTGTAGGTTCAAAAAACATTGTACTCTGTATGTCACTTGCCTTAGCCTGGTTTTATACGTTATGAACAAATTTTGTAGTCTACCCGTTTACTTTAATTATCAATCACATATTACTGTTACGAACAAAATATATTATACGTCTACCGTCCTCACACAATTACACAACAATAGCTCATAACTTCTAACAAATACTACTATTTGTTATTGTTTACAATACAAACTCGATACGCGTTATACATCTACTCAAATAAATAACCGGATTTTTGGCATACATAGGAGTTTGCCTTCACATTTGTATTTACATGCCAGAAATATTTAGTATCGATTTAATGGTGAGATTACTGTCTTAGAACATAAATTGATCTGTCTGCAGCTAAATGACCGGCCCTGTATATGTGAATATAACAGATTTGCCGTTTTTATCAGAGCCATACCTGATTGGAACTATTTGTATACTTGTGATATTGCGGATGTACACTTTTTTAATTAAAATTCGCAGCCATAAATGATGTGTTGTCTGATCTCGACAGTATTACTTTCTGCGACTCAGTTTTATGTGACCCTCAGGATTGTTCCTCACTATTACCAGTAAATAATACTGTTAGTGTGTTGTGTCAAAATATTCAAAGTGTAAAGGCGAATTTCTCAGGGCTACTGACATTAATAGACCGTATCAACATACCCCCGGATATTATAGTTCTGTCTAAATACTGGCTTTCTTGCAATCCGATCATACCAAATCTCGGTGGATACAACTCTTTCTGTACTGTAAACAATCATTAACAAAACGACGGAGAGTGTTTACTAAACCTACTTTAATCAATGTAAAAAATAAAGAACCTGTGATACTCGATTCTAGCTGCTTGGTGATCACCATGGGTTCTGACTTAGCCATAGTGGCGGTCTTAAGACCATATGCTTTCAGAGACCCATGTAACTTCATAAAATCCTTAGACGGTGACCTCAATGAACTTAAGACCTATAAAAATATTTGCCTAGTTAGTGATATTAATATAGATATTGGCCAGGAAAATAAATCAACATATACGCTCGACTATCTAGATCTACGCACTCACCATGGACTTTACCTGGGACATACATTACCAACGCACGGATCCATTTATTTGGATCATCCAAATATTATGATCTCGTTACCTATGAAGGTCTTGGCTCTTGAGACTACTGTCACTAACCACCATGCAATTTTAGTGACTGTATCGATGAAAGAGTCCGCTGGCAAATCGCAGCGTTCCTTTACTACCAGTATTTATTAAAAACCTTACATCTGAAATGTACAAATTAAACTTTGACTCCATATACTCCGACTCCGACTCTTTGACTCCGTCTTTACAACACAAGATCCCAATTTGGCTGCAAAATTACTAATAGAGCCTATCGTTTTGACACTATCTATGAACACCTTAATAACTCTACTCTCAAGAAGACGTAGGCCTATTAAAGCATGGATAACTCCGGGTTTACTTAAGTATATGCGCCACAGGGACAATCTTAAAAAGCATCTAAGAAAAACACCGAGAAAAAGGTTGTCGCTATCTCTTACAAAAGGTATCATAACTACTGTGTTTCTCTTTTGAGACGGGCCAGAAATACATATTAAAGACAGGAATTTGAAAGGGCTGGCAGGAACTCCAAACAGTTGTGGAAAACAATTAAATCCATTACCAACACCACCAAATCACGGGATTCTGCATCTGCCTTAATGAAGACTGGTGTGGATAAGGACTCAGTAAACGGTGTGAACTTTTACTTTGCCAATATAGGGTATATAGCCATTATTGTTCCTCCAGTCACCTACATCTGCAATTTAATTTTGAGGACTGGCTTATTTCCCGACTTGTTTAAAAGAGCCCTTCTTTACCCTATTTTGAAATCAGGGGATCGAAACCAGATTGAAAATCACAGGTCTATTTCGGTCTTACCAGATTTATCTAAAATCTTAGAAAAAAATATTAATACTAGATTGATACATTATTTGCGGCTGATGCGGTGCATAACCTGGTGAATCACATAGTAGGAATGCTTAATAAAAGCGGAAGTGAGTTGCGCTATTCCTGGATCTTGCTAAGGTATTCGACACGGTTTCGAATCCTATACTATTGGAGAAACTGGAGAATCTGTGGATAAGGCTGTATTCAGTTATCCCTATTCCGGAGTTATCTTTTCAATAGGACCTAATGTGTGAAGATAATGTCTCATATCAGCTCCACGTTGCCAATTGCTTACGGAGTGCCCCAGGGCAGCATCTTTGGACCGAGCCTCTTCTTGTTTTACCTGAATGACTTATGTAATCTCATCATAGATCACGAGAAGATATTCTCTTACGCGGATGATACAGCACTTGTTTTTTCCTCGAACAATTGGTCTGAAACGTATCGCCTCGCTCAAAAAGGTTTTGATGCTGTTAGCGACTGTCTTAATAGGAATCTTCTCACCCTGAACGTCTCCAAAACTATGTTGCTTAACTTCTCGATCGCAATTGCGCAGCCTCATCTGACGACTCCCTTCAAATTACAATTTTATAGAAAAAGTCGCGTTATATAAAGTATCTGTGCATAGTGATAGATGATAAACTGACCTTCAAAAAATATATAGAACACCTCTCTAGCGTATATGTAAGCTTATTTACATATTTAAGCAACTGCGCCAATCAGCGGATGCTGGTGTCATGAAGATGGTCTATTAGGTGCTGTATCAGTCGGTTTTGAATTATTGCAACAAAACTTGGGGCGTTGCTGCCAAGTCTAACCTTATCAAGGTTTAGCGCGCCCAAAGAGCGGTCCTCAAGATTTGCTGTTTCAAACCCCGCCTATTTTCTACGGTCGAACTTTATGAATACTGCCAATTGTTGACTGTACGGCAGTTGTTTGTTCTGGCTATCATGATCAAGCAACACTCCTTGACACAGTACAGTCCAGCGCTTACGCATCGTAACCACCTTGTAGCCACATCTGTCACTATGAAAACCACATTTAGCCGTAGATTCTTTGTTTTCCTTTGTCCGTACCTATACAATAAAATACACAACGTTAAACGTGCACCAACTTAATCTACATAATCTTAAAATTCTTTTTCAGGTTTGGCTCCTCAAGCTTCTGGCTTAGCCAATTTAAACCCATAAGCACACCCTTCATACATCACACTCATACACTCTCACTCACACATTACACCATACCATTAGATGTGTGTAGTGTAATAATTTATGTTTATTAAAAAAACTTTGCAATTGCTCTAAAATTAATTTCTCAAATGTTTAACTAAACGTAATTAGTACTGAAATTGGTCTATAATTTGTAGGGTCTGATGTACTACCTGATTTAAACAAGGTATGATTTTATATTTTTCATTAGGTCAGCAAACTCCCTACAGTCGACACTATTATTAAAGATAAAAGCTAAACTAGGTGCTACAATGTCAATAATAGACTTAGCACGCAAATGGTAATTGTACTAACCTATTCTATATTAAAATCAATGTTAATATTAAAATTTTAAAAACACATCTTTTGATTACTTGGCCCAATAAGTGTGGTGGTGTAATGGCTGATAATCAGGCAACCAGTTCAATTTAATTATTTCAATAGTTTTTATTGTATTGCCTTCCCATATTGCGCATTTTTAAAATTGCCCGGGCATTATTAATAATGCCATATTAATCACTTGGTCCATAAAATATATTTAACAAAATTTTTAGTCATTTGTTAAGTTTCATAAATACTTGACCTACCTACAACCACCCACTTTGACAGCAACATAACATCACGCCTTATTCTCAAGATTTAAGGTTTAGACAGAGCAGCGCCTATAGCATCCAATAGAAATTAAATGACAAGATATTCAAAATCACTACCCAACGTCATGTAATGCTGCTGAAAAACCTTCTAAGCATTGACACAAAGGCTTAGGATTTCTTCTCTTCTATCAATTAATTGGTCTACCTTGTGGAGCGAATTGAACTTTTCAAATTGAATGCATGCAGGCAGTGAATTTTGTTAAAAAAGTGGAAATGTAAAAAATCTGAAAACTTCTAACACAAATAAATAATCCGCCTGCGTTGTGGCATGTCGTCATAAGTATAACCACGGAACATTCTGATTAGATGTGAAGACCATGTCTACGTGGCCGCGCGGCTTCAGTCGTCGTTATTTTGTTTCATACCGAATTGCCGATAGATTGACGAAGTTGGGTCAGTGTGTAGTCTATTGTTGACCCATCCGACTTTTGTGTAGATGAGTAAATATTTTAGGTACTTATGTGAATTACTCGGTTTCTATAAAAGTTCGATAGAGGAGTATTAAGAATATTTAAGACACATTTGAAGAACAAAATCCGTTTCCATAGGTACACAGTTTCCATAATCGATTAAAAAGCGTTTAAATAGTTCTTAGCATATATAACAAGTGCCAGGTACTTCTATAATAGTCAAGACAAGAGTGGTATATCACTAGCGTGAGTGAAAACGAAAATATAATTGGATTAGGAAAATATCAGTTTAATACGTAAGGCCGGTGTATCAAACAAACTCAGCGGCTAGGCACATAGTGGTATGATTTAGATAAGTCACCCGCTCTGCACGTTTAGAAGTTTTCCTTTTGAGACCTTTTCATTTTAAAGTAATTTCAATTTACCGTCGGAAAACTCGGTTTGGAAACATTTCCTAAGAAAATACTACGAGTATTTAGGGAAACCGTTGTAATTTGTTTTTACGTTAATCATATCAATTAAACTAGAAAATGTCTATTACTTGAAAGGATCACACAGACGTCTATGGTAAAAAACAAATATTGACAGTGCCGTTATATCTTAGCAGTAAGAGTTATTTTCATGATTCAACTTCACACCATATTTGGATTTTTTAGGTCCTTTGTAGGAACAAAGTACCTAAAAAATCCTAAAATAATAAATATGCAACAACAGAAACAACAATGCAACAAAGGATTCATTAACGATTGCTCCATCAGTTACAGGAGTCTTCAGCATACACACATAACTAGAATAAAAGAGAAAATAAAGTGGAAAACTCTTAATGAAATGCTTATGATCTTTCACTTAACAGCTAACTGGCAAAACCAGCGGGTCGTGTAGGGAGCACATCGGTCGCAGCCGCTCAGTTTCTGGTCGAACTAGTCCTCACACGGTGCATTACACTCGGCCACCGCATTCGAGAGCTATTTGCTGCCCGGGATCAGATTAATGTTGCCACTTTTCTACTTGTCGTAACCACCAAACTTTGCCCGACTGCCTTTACCCACTCTATTGTATGCCAAAGGGAATTATTTCTGTTGAGTAGCTTGGTATCTCGCGGTTTTGGGGAATAATTGGGGTGTACCCGTGAAATGAGACGGAGTTCTTGCTATTTGGGTACTATTTATGTGTGTTGTTTTTTCATTTGTTATTATCTGACATTACAGAATAGCGAAAATAGTCGGCAGCAGGGTGAGCCGTTGGTCCCGCGCCCGATAAAGATCAGGGGAGAGCCCCGCAGGCTTATTACGTATCTTTTGCAAGAGCAAAAAGATAACGATTTTTGCGCAATAATTGCTCTTCCATACAGAAGTTTTGGAGTTGTTGGCAGTTTTTTTTAAATAAGTGCTTTTGACAAACAGCGAACGATTAGCAAACGATTGTGTAGGACCTACCATAACTACACTGCAGGTAATGCCGACTTTTATGACATAAAGCGTTTGATCGCTATCGCTTTGCTCTTGCAAAAGATACGTAATAAGCCTCCTGGTCTTGTCAAATGTTTTCCCAACGGACTATGGGAGTGAGGGAACCGAGAGTGCACCTGTGTTTGGACACATCATTTTGCACTATCATAATATTTCCCAAGCGGATTGCTTGTCTCCACTGATATTGGCCACCGTGGCCGACATTCCCTCTTAAGGACTATTACTTTATGTCAAAATGCTGAAAATTGACAATACCAAATAGTTTTCATTAAATTAAAAAAAGGTCGGATCTACAATAAGAAAGCCTTTCAGAACTAAGGTAATGGATTTTCTGACGACGAGTGAAAACATTATCTGCTGTCGTGTAGCTACGTTTTTTTGGATAGCCTTAGATTTAATTCTAGATTTTTCAATTGTATTTCGTTGGATTAGTTTAATACGAGACATTTAGAAGGCTTTATTTAGAAAAGACGTTTCATATTACTGCTTTAAAAAAATCACAAATTAATTTTAAAGTCATAAAACAAAAGTAATACAAATGTCGAACTTCACCGTTTATTATTTCAACTATATAATTTGAATTCAGTGTTAGAATCAGCTCACACTGAGACATGGCGCGACGCTGCGCGCAATTTTTAAATGTATAGCGATACAACATAAAAATTATTTACCACACAAAATCGCACATATTTCAAGTAATAACAAGCAGCGTTATGTTACGGTGTGAGCTGGCCCTTACTTTAATCATGACAGCCGACCGAATTACGTCGACGAAGCCGAATGACGTCAATGGGATTACAGTAGGGACTCAATAGTGAAGTTGGCGTTTAAATATGTATTGATAAAATATAAACAGAGGTACATACAGGCATACGGTTGCCTATTAAAAGTAAAAATAAGAGTTATAAGTAACTAACTCACTATCTTGTATGAAAAATCAACCAGACAAAAGAATAAAACGAATACCTACATTTATTTAGAAACTGCGTCAGATTAGGCACACAATAAAATGAAAATAAGACACCTCCAATAAACTCCACCTTATCATACAAAACATATTATGCTGAACCCACTTAAAAGAGAAATTCTGGGGTCCCTAATATTACATTCTAACGGCGACATTATCCCAAAACATTAAAATGAAAACTTTTATCAAATAAAGTACAATTCAGGCGTGCGTACGCCGCGTGGGGTAAAA
Source organism: Orthosia gracilis (assembly GCA_947562075.1). Lineage (NCBI taxonomy): Eukaryota > Metazoa > Arthropoda > Insecta > Lepidoptera > Noctuidae > Orthosia > Orthosia gracilis. The sequence goes on from OX387266.1 coordinate 37,674,424, forward strand.
ACGCGGTAAAAGGTGGTAAAAGTAGATACATTCCCTTTACCTCTTGCTTCCGTTCACGCGCAGGTGGAAATATTACGCCGAGGTGTAAATGGGCCCCGGCAAGGCCGTTATTGCCGTCGTTAAGTTAAAATTTTCTCTCTTGAATAGCAAAGCGAATGTGAGACATAAACACAGACATTTATGTTATTTGCAAACGAACATCGAGATGAATATTATGTAAAATAAAGGTGTCTACGCAAATAAGCTGGATGTGTGTTTGTTATTTTTATTGTTGTTAGATGAAGATTTTGTTTGTTTTCGATATTGTTTCATCTCAAATAAAAGGTTAAATTGCTGGCAATCATAAAGCTTTCGAGACAAGTGCAAGAAGCTTGTGTTGCAGGAATACAAACCACTTGTACGTACCGTCATTTTATTTTCTCGTGAGACTCGTTATAAAACACGTTGTTATAAAAGTTTGCATGTAGTCTTGAAGAAATTCTTAGAAATGCAAATGTATAGGTGAAGGTCTATATAAATATATAGTCAGCGTGGTAATGAAAACATTCTGTACCGTAGATTCCTTTTTATATTCACCCCAAAATGTTTTGCACCACTGAAATAAAAAACAGAAACGAATCAACTAAATGGTGCAGAAAAAATAGTCACTAAATTCGCTGTTCACCGTCCAATTCACTGAGTCAACTCATATTACCGTTAAAGAATAATAAGTTGTTTCATTTGGTACATTCAGTTGGCCAACAGACGTCAGTTGAACAAAACAAGCTGGCAATAGAAGAGATTTCCCTAAGGAGTGCTATATTACGACTTTCCATAGAGGAAATGTTCGTAAGTGTTCTGAAAAAGTGGGGGCGTTAGTAATTTGATGGTCGAATTACTTTTATGACAGACTGCCACTTCTGTCACAAAGTAATGACCTTTGTCACTTTGTTGTGGGTTTCAATTTAATGGCGAATGGAAGAAAATGCGGAAAAAATTAACATCGGGCGGTCTCTTGAGCGGAAAATGATAAAAAGGTGGGTAGTTAAGTACAAAAACAAATAGTTTTATTATATTTACTGTTTTTTTCATCCCACCCATATGCACTAAATGTTTTACAAATACAAATACTTTATTATTCCTTCACAAGTATGTACTCGTACATCCATCTGGTAATTGAAGTGCTCTTTAAGGCCTGTAGTAGAGCACTTAACTCTTCCAAAACATATTATTACAGCAAGTGCCTAACAGCATACAATTTTTACAATGTAAAAATTAAATTAAATCAAAAGAATAAAAATGAAGATTCCAATCAAAATGAAAATGAAATGAAATCAAAATTTAAATCAATTATAAATTAAAATAAAATCGCAATAAAAATTAAAATCAAAATTAAATTAAAATAAAATCACAATCGAAATTAGAATAAAATCACAACTAAAATTAAATTAAAATAAATAATATAAGTAAATCACAATAACAATTAAAATTTTGGAAATACTTTCATTATGCGTACTGCTAAGGAGTGGAATTCCCTGCCAGAGTTTGCGTTTCCCGATAGCTACAACTTCGAGGTCTTTAAGTCGAGAGTGAATAGGTTACTTCTAGGGAAGTGTGCTACACCGTCGACCACATCATCGCTTACCATCAGGTGAGATAGTGGTCAAGCCCGAGACTAACTATAATAAAAAAATATAAAGCTTAGGTATTGCAACAATTACCTGTGTATCTTTTTCTGTACCTTTGTGAAAATGGTTGTTAGATACGAGTACCTAAATTTTTATGTTTTTTTAGGAGCTACTTATTATTCACTTATTTTCATACGTTAATTAACGCAGCATTTTTAATTATAATGAAAACGTAAAGTAAATTGTTTTGTTTCTTTTTCCAATTATATTAATTGCTTGCCAGAAAATTAGTTTCATAACATTATCATTAATTTTCCAGTCTTTTCATGCTGAAAACCCATGGTAGATTGAGTTATTCAGTAATGCTAGTAAAAACATTGACCTCGGGTCCGTAGCTATCATATAACTTCGAACGAAGTTAAATAATCGTTAATTAACTTTATACCACGGGACATTTTAGAACTTGAGTAATGAAAGGCTTAAAAAGAGCCCGTCTAACGCCTATAGTGTTTCAAAGATACTTAATTACGCGACATAAAACCTTTTGTGCAGACGGGGTCGAATATGATATTATGAATAAGTTTACTGTATCATATTAATGAAGTTAGTAATTTTATTAGGGCGGCTGAATTTACGTGTGGTTAAAATTATAGGACAATGTTGAGGCAGTTAACATTAATAAAGAAAGAAAAGTATTTATTACCATCATCATCAGCCTTTCTAATGTTCCCACTGATGGGACACAGGCCTCCTCTCTGTGAGTGGGAATGGGCCGTAATCCAACAAGCGGGCCCAATGCGGGTTGGTGGATGTCACATGTATCTATTCGATTTTTGTTTCTAGGGGAGTACATGCCGTCGTGGATAAATTTGAAAGAGAGTTATCGCGGCCCTGGCAAAAGTAACTCGAGGAAAACGGGTTGTTTTTAGTCAGTAAAATTCTGGCCCTTCTGCCCAGAGCGGGAGAAGTCATTGGATAATTTACGAAGCCAAAAAAAAAAAGATGCGTACATACCGGTTTCCTCACGATGTTTTCCTTCAACGTTTTAAGAGCAGAGGTGGTGAAATAATTTACACAATATAAAGCATCTGCCTGGGTTTGAATCCACGACCTACAACTTATAAGTCGCGGCCACCGTACAGTCGTACCACTAATCCACCACTGCACTCAACCAATTTATTAACACAGAAACTAAAATGCCTAATGAATTTAAACTAAAATTCTTAAAGTAATACTTAACTTATAAAGTTTATGTCTTCGGTGGTCTGCATACTGATCTAAAAATATTCCCACTGTTGGGACTCGGGCAAATCTTCCTTTTATGATTTGTGGACATACCACCCATACACCCAGAGCATTTTGTGAAAACTTTCATTGTGCGTACAGCTAAGTAGTGGAATTCCCTGCCGGAGTCTTTGTTTCCTGATTGCTAACCTAGGGGTCTTTAAGTGAAGAGTGTATAGGCTACTTCAAGGCTAGCGTGCTTCACCGTCGACCACATCATCGCTTGACGTCAGGCGAGGTAGTGGTCAAATGGGACATAATACACCATGCAGGTTAGTCCAGACTGGTGAGTGATATCATGACCGCAATATTATATGCAATTAGGCGGCTAGACGTTTTGATTCGAGGACATACCGGATTTCTACTGATATTATCCTTCATCATTTTGACAACGCTCGTCGGTCGTCTTCAGGTATTAAAGTTTTGATACTAATACTATCAAAATTGCCAGGACAAATATCGTATTTCTTGAGTACACACCAAACTATTTTATTGCCTGTACAGAATATTACTTGCCAGCTATCCAGTGGGTTCGGGGTCGAAGGGTTCAGCCAAGCTCGAGACTAAATTATAGCGACTAAATAGTCCAAGCACTTATGGACGGCCAAGTTTGGAAATGGTATAACCGACGCGCACTTCCACTGATAAAACTATGTTGAGAGTACGACAGGAATGCGACGAGCGGTACTGTTCCCTAACCCGAGGATAAAGTCATATAAATATATGGTGCTTTGTAGTATATAGGAAATATTGAGTGAGAGTTTGCAATTGTTTTGTCCCTTATGACAAAGTGACGTTCTATATGCGATGTTGAAATGCCAAAATTTTTGGGATTGACCACGTGATTTTTCAATAGCGTACATCAATCAACCCAATTTATGTTCTTTTGGCAATTGTTGTCACTGTTAAAATGTTACTTTATATAGAGGCTCTTTTGTTACTTTAGTAAGGTTTTTATTAGGCGTGCCACGAATAGTGCTTGTGCCGAATACCGACTATCGAATATTCGACAAGGCTCTCGGCCTAAGCGCCGAATATTCGGCTGATGAACATTCAGCGACACTTTGTACATTTCGTGGGTGATAGGTTCCAACCTGCACCTTACAAGTGGTGGTCAGCAAACAAAAAGCAGTATCCAAGCCTAGCAGAATTTGTTAAGATTTATTTATCTGACCCCGATAGAAGTGTTAATAGTGAGTGGGTATTTTTGTAAGCAGGCACAATTTTTGAGTAAAAGCGATCGTTTGCTATCCACAAATGCCAAAAAAAATATACATCATTATATAACTAATACATCACTGATAGATTTGAAGTATTAAATATACTCCTTATAATATATACCTTTTTTGCATTTTTTTTATTGTTTTTTATTCGATATCCGACCGAATGGTTCGCAATATTCGGCCGAATACCGAATTGTAGCTGAATATTCGTGTATTTCATATTAAAGTCGTCACATTCTACACAAACACACCATCTCTATCACACACGCACAAACCCACCACATTGGAAAGTTTTAAAATTTTGTTTTGTATTTTATAATTATACTGACATTCAAGTTTCAATTTTAAATAGGCTATTTCTGATATTTTAATTGCAAAATCATTGTAATTCCATTTTATGTTATTATAGTTTTTTTCAATGCATGAATTGATTGAATGTTAGTTTTGAAATCACATTTATGAATTAATGAATTATTTATTTTTACCAATTGCGTATTATCATTGTTTTATATTAATTCAAATTTAATACATTTTATGTTGATTTTAATTTCAAATTGTGATGTCTGACACGAATTCTAGCTAAATACCGTTTTATTTTAATTTTAAATTGTGATGTTATGTATTGGTTTAAATTTTGTTTAATTTTATTTTAATTTTGAATTGTGATTATAATCTGAAAATTTATCCCTAGATTTCAATCTCTTTGCACCTCTTAAATTGTTCTATCTATAATTTTAACCTTTTGGGGAATGGAACTGGCATCCTTAACACAGGTTATTCTTGTAACCTAGCTAGGATGTCAGTTGCGATTCTTAGAGTGAACTCAAAACCAAATTTACTGTTCCTTTGATTGTTTAATTATCTTTTTTTTGTAATTTGATTGTTGGTTTTTATTGTGTGTTTTAAACAAATAAAAACAAAATCTAAGAAGTCCGTTAACGTTTTTCGTTTTACATGCCGCGATAACTTTCTACGTAATAAATTGAAAAACCAAATTCATAATACTTTTTAATTACTATGTTACCCGTACACTTTAACAACGAGTATCATTCGCAAGCATCAAGTTTAATTATAATTAAATATTTTTATAGCTGTCAAAACAGGCCTTTTATTTTTTGACAACTAAAGTTGTCAAAAAATATAAAGTAACAGAATATTCCGTATTTTCATACCTATTTTATACGTACAAAATGACCAAGCATTTTGGTAGAAAATCATTTTTGAATCAAGTTAAGTGCATGTTCATCTTTTACACATGAATGTTCGCCAAAGGAAATACTTTGTGACGAAAAATTTTAAATTTTGTTCTTGCTTCAGTGACATTTTTAAAGCAAAGGAATAGCGTTCCACTCTTAGCTCTCACGTTAATGTAGGTAGAGCATATTGCTCCCGGCGGAATAGTAAAATGCATGCAAAGGTGATAACTTAGATGCTCCTACAACATGTTTACATGTTTAGGAGTTCAGATTTGATTAAAAAGATTGTAGATATTTCTCTTGAGATTGGTGTTGCTTTTGTCGTTTGATGTCTTTTTTAACTTTACGAACGAGAAATTCGAGTGGGTAGTTTGCAACACTTGGATTCTCGTCGAGAAATTCACTTTGATTAAAAATATGTTTTTATTTCAAATTTGCAAGTGAAATAAATTAAGTCTCACCAGTTATATGCTCTAACAGGCTTTGTACTGAGGGGGCCCCAGGTGGTCTTTTGAGAGGTCACAGGACCAAGCACGTGCTGACGGTGATCACCGTGGTGGTCTTTAATGAGGAAAAAATACCACACTCCTCTTTTCTCCAAAAGTCCAGGCACCATTTAAACGTTTCCACCCGTAAACAAAAAAAAAAGATATCAAGTAACAGAAGTTGCTTCGTCAAAAAGTTGAGTTTTATAGATCAACAGATGTAAATAACTTTTATATATCTGTCTCTTACGCACACTGGAAATAACCTTACTCTAAGGACTTATGGACACCCCCTGAAGAAACTAAAATAAGTTTTTAAAATGTAGTCGAGTATCCTCAAGTCACCGAAGGAATGGAAGAGCATCTCGAGTGTAAAACTCATATGCTGAGTTTATAGAGACATGCGGAACAGGGCAGAAAGTCCCGCTTACTCTATTGAAATGGGAGGATCTTCTAGCCGAGGTGTAGAGTGAATGTGTTTGGGCAATAGTATGCGGAATAGGGGGAAATGCCCGTTTACTCTATTGTAAAAGGAGGATCTTCTAGCCAGACCGAGGTGTATAGTGAATGTGTGTGGGCAATAGTATGCGGAATAGGGTGGAAAGTCCCGCTTAATCTATTGTAAAGGGAGGATCTTCTAGCCAGACCGAGGTGTAGAGTGAATGTGTGTGGGCAATAGTATGCGGAATAGGGTGGAAAGTCCCGCTTACTTTATTGTAAAGGGAGGATCTTCTAGCCAGACCGAGGTGTAGAGTGAATGTGTGTGAGCAATAGTATGCGGAATAGGGTGGAAAGTCCCGCTTAATCTATTGTAAAGGGAGGATCTTCTAGCCAGACCGAGGTGTAGAGTGAATATGCGTGGGCAATAGTATGCGGAATAGGGTGGAAAGTCCCGCTTAATCTATTGTAAAGGGAGGATCTTCTAGCCAGACCGAGGTGTAGAGTGAATGTGTGTGGGCAATAGTATGCGGAATAGGGTGGAAAGTCCCGCTTAATCTATTGTAAAGGGAGGATCTTCTAGCCAGACCGAGGTGTAGAGTGAATATGTGTGGGCAATAGTATGCGGAATAGGGTGGAAAGTCCCGCTTAATCTATTGTAAAGGGAGGATCTTCTAGCCAGACCGAGGTGTAGAGTGAATATGTGTGGGCAATAGTATGCGGAATAGGGTGGAAAGTCCCGCTTAATCTATTGTAAAGGGAGGATCTTCTAGCCAGACCGAGATGTAGAGTGAATGTGTGTGGGATATAGTTGTTATTGGGCTGTTGTACCTATACGCTTAAATCGCGCGGATAACTTTGATTGCGCGATGTAGGATTTGTGTGACGTCAGGTCACATGTGATTGTATGGACGCAGCTACATATCCGCGAGTCACCAAAGGAATGGAATATACTCTAAGCTTCTTGAAAATGTATAACCAATCATAGTTTGCGGCGGCAATAAGTTACCCAGCAGTGGCTCACACCAGTTGCCTTGTATGCGGTTACAATTAGCTGTAGAAATCCATTCTGGCGTTAAGTACTGTGACGACGAATACATTCGTTCCTATTTCATCAATTAGTTAGAGAGGTTAGCAGTACATTGTCAATCCGTTGTTAACAAGCAACACAATAACCTTCCAATTAGTCAACTATTCTAATTAGCGTTGTATAACAAGCCATTGTTTTGTAATATAAAGTTATTTTTACCTTAATTAAGATCCTTATAGTCTTAAATATCCTATTACGATAATTGAACTTGAAAGAGTTGGACTGAGAATCCATTTATTCAAATTAACGGGCTGTCTTTTGAAACTTCTTGGACGTCAAAAGTTACCAAGGACAGCCCCCAAAATGCCAAACTTTTACAACTACCGAGTTTTCTGTAGGATAAGATTTAACAGCAAACTCCCTAGCCGTACGTTGCTAATTCGTAGCTCATGTCATTTGCTGGATACAGTCTGGTCTGTCTACATAGTACTTATGCGCAAAAGGGTTTTCTGCGTCGCTCCTACTATTTATAATAAGTTAGCCAAAAGTTGGAGGGAGCTTAATAACGTTCAATTGAAGAAACAAATAAAAACATTTATAAACAAAAGGTTTAGCAAATTTCTGAGAGAATCATTTATTTTGAAATAGATTATTATTGATATAAATATATATATATATATCATCGCAAACCTTTATTTACCTCAAGGATTGTTATCAGTTCATCTGCAATTCTCACACGAAATCTCTAAGGTCAGCAGATTTCTTTTTTTTTTTGTTTTTTATTGGCTCACGCTTGACCACTATCTCACCTGATGGTAAGCGATGATGTGGTCGACAGTGGAGCACGCTTGCCTAGAAGTTACTTAACTTGCGACTAATACCAATGCATTGCACTCCTTTCTTGTATAAATATTTCACTGTCCAGGCTGCTCGTCTGTGGAATGCATTGCCCGACCCAATAAAACATTCTCAGTCGTTGCTTGTATTTACAAAATCGTGAATGAATGGTACCTGTCGCTGTGATTGTTCTCTCGTTATTTTGACATAATGTGCTATGATTGTCATTAGTCAATATTAACTTACACTGTCTATACATATAAATACTCAATATATTTGAGTATTTATGAATCTATATATAGCATATATGTTTATGCTGTATATATAATATTTTTGTATCCATACAGTCAATATTGGTAATGAAATTGGGTTTTATATCTGTAACAAATAAGTTACAGATATGAAACCCAATTTCATGTCCAGGCAATCTGTTTGGGAAGGTTTACAGAGCGAAAACACATGGAATATCGTTAAGCATATTGTAATAGGAAGGTATAAGAGCAAGATATGTAAAAAAGGACAACCGTACGTGTAAGACAGTACAAAACTATATTCTATGGCTAGTTCAAACCAGACAGTTCTCTATCTAGCCAGTAGCTAGTGTTAGTACATGAAGGTGATATATCTTCAACACAATCACTGTCCATTACAGGTTGCCTGGATGAGATCGCGGTATGCGATAAGGCTGCTCGTTGTATGTATTTTAGTTTTAAGTTTATTTTTCTTTTACTATAGTGTACAATAAATTATAAATCAATTAATAAATTAATTCTAGATTTAAGCCCGTCAATAAGTTAAAGGCTCGCCCCCTCTTGCATGGCACTCAAGCATCGCTAGCAAACTGTGAGTATACTAATAGGAACACCTCGGCATAAATAACGCTTTGGGGAATCCGAACTTAAAGTTTTCAGGTTAAATACATAAATAGCTTCAAATATAAACTGCAGCAATCATCACCAATAGGTTCCTAGTACTGGACTTTGTTTTCAAACCCAAAACCTCCTATACATTTTTGCAACCGTGCTTATGACTATCAGCCCCAGGTTCCCTCTGCAATACTGTATCTCTAGTAACATTAGTCACCGCTATCGTGTCACTATTTTGTGTTGTAGGAATTGTAAAAGCGCTATGCGAGCGTACACTTGCCTGCATGATGTTTATGACTAGGTACAGTACAACTATTTTCTAGATGTCTCTCGGAACTGATCGCATTTCCGAATACAAACGAATGCTAATTTCCAAGTCCATCAATTATTAGATTTATTGTGTATAATAATTAGAATTCAGAACTTCAGATTGAGAATTCAGATTGTTGTTTTGTTTTGATTTCCGTGTGAAATATATAGAGCTGTAAAATAGCAGCTTTAACAGCTTTTGCCCATTTTTACGACTGCCAAAGGAGGGTAATGTGTTTATCAGTCTATGTATGTATGTTTGTTCCTATGTGGCGTTCTAGAGACCAAACGCATTGGCCGATTTTGATGATTCTTACGTCAATCGATTTGTCTTAACCTTGCGAGTGTCGCTGTCTACATTAAAATTTTTAAATAGAAAAATGGCGGATTTTGGACGCCATATTGTAGGGTCCCAATTTTATGTACCTAATTCGAAAAAAAGGTTGACTAAAAGTTATAAATAAAAGAAATTAATTCAAAATGTCAAAAAACCCGACTGACTGCTGTCGAGTACATACATACTTACTTATTCGCGAGCTGGCTGACCAAAACCAGATGTATCCTCCGACTGCGCAGCATGATTTTCTTCTTGTTTACGTCTTTTTAGTTCGCTTTTTAAGCAGTCGGGTTTTTTGACTTTTTGAATTAACATTTTTTTTTAATAAATTACAGTATGTTAAAAAAGTATTAATTGATTGAGAGTGTCCGGTCTGCACCAAGTGCAAAGGGGAACTGGTAGAAATCGGACGACTAACGAAAAACGAAGTTTGCCGAGGGACATTAAGAAAACGTTTGTACAATCGATGTAGTACATTCGAGTATTTTATAAACGCTTCGTCACTTTTCAAATTCTTACCGTTGTCAAGAAGGATACATAATACCTTTGAAGCTACGGCACTGATTAGAATGTGCACTGAAAACCTATTTTAATCACTTGAAAACGAAGCTCCAAATAGCATGAAAATTTCACCAATGTTTAGTTGACATCAAGCTAAAACCTTTTAAATGGACAGGCCGTGTAACGAAAAAAATCAAATCTGTTAAGTGGTCAGTGTCACATTTTAATAAGTGATATTTTGCATTTAAATGATTACTGAATTGTTTTCGCAGATTTTATCGTGAAAGGATCAAAGAATAATATGTTTTAAGGTGACCAACTTATTTTCACTATGACTATACAAATTTACGTTCACAAGAATCAAGATCTTGACAAAAATCTTTTGGATTTCTGACCTATAAAAAGTAACAAGAAGGACGAGAGTTTAAAAAAATACCGACAGACCGTTGATTGAACAGTACCTTTTTATCCACTGTTCAAGACCATTAATTTAGTACCAACAACACATTATACCAACAACAGGTACAATAAATATAGTACATTCCATTTCCTTTTTCTTTTTAATTCCACAGTCTGTTCCAGGACGGATATTAACAACGTGGAACAATGGATGAGAGATGAATAAGTCGATAGTGTACGTTTATTTTCCTGTTTCATTATTATAAATATTGTAGAGAAACTATTGTTTGTTGAACTGGAAACTTTATACTGCTTGTCGATTTTGTTGCAGTTGATTTAAGATTGTATCGATTTATCTGTTAATAATGTCAGATAAATTAACTCCTTGCATTAAATATAAAGGACAAACAAAAACAACCTACATTATGCATATGATACATCTGCAAATAACAAACCTAGACTAAGAAGGTCAAGTTATGAACCTTACAGTGTGAATTAAAAAAGCTTTTTTCAAAGTAAACGTTGCCTTGTCAAAGACTGCTGGGGAAAGGCACAACAAAAGATTAGATGGTAGAACTTCGGAGACATGTTTTTCCCGTGTCTCTAACTGGCAGTATTCGTCCTAAGACCGTAGACAAGTGACATTCTATCTTCGAAAACGAGGTGAAAGCGATTGTCAAAATTGTATGGGATTGACAAGCGATATCGAAAAATCACGTGATAAATTTCTTACTTTTTGACTTTTCGACAATCGCCTTCGCTGACATCGAATGCCTGCATAGAGCCTCTAGACTAGTGCTAGAGGCTCTAGTCACCAAGCCACTATTTTCTGGACCTACCTATATCGACGTCACGTTCCATCATCAGTAACCAATAGAGATGTTTCCCGTATAGAAAAATGATAATTATTTTTAGTCCCTCAGCGAGATTATCAATTAACATTGGACCCGTATTTTTGCTTTACCAAATAAATAAAAACTGACAAAGATAAAGCGCATTAAAGTTGGCTTGTGACGTCACTTTGTCAGTATAGTGTAGCACACCAAGACGTCACACGATATTTCAACGCACTGTATCGTCGTATTTTTTAGTTTACGTGGCAAAAGAAAAAACATATGTCCAATATTTTTAGGTTATCTAACTGACGGACTAAATAGATATTTTTTGTCAACTACCCTATTCAGTGGAGACTCTTGCCTAGCGATCATTGTATATGCGGCTGTCATGACCCACCCAATCCCATTTGAGGCTCACACCCACGTTTATTATTAAAGCACCACTATTTTCGTAAAACTTCGATATAAAACGTGTCAATTTAGACTTCTGCCAGTTAACGGTGACACTCCAAATGTTTTCATTACACCCAATGTGTATGACATGTCAAACCGTAGGTGTGTGGTAGTCTCATAGGTATACACTTGAATATCAAGTGGCAAAGGCTGTTAGGGGTGAATAAACTCGTTATAACGTATAAGATTTGTACTAGTTTAAAAGGTAACTAATAGGTTTTTATTTTATAGGGGATTATCAGCTTATTTACGTAGTTGGTTGAAGAGGTTAGAGAAGCAGTCGCTCTATACAGGATGAGTTTCTATCAAGTGGGCGTGGATGGCCAAATCCAAAACTATGAGGAATAGCATAAATAACTAAAAACAGTGACGAAGCTGATTTTGATAAAAACTAAAACCACATTATTGGATTTTTGGAAAATTTATATTTCTAGCCAGGAAACGAAACCGTTGATTTTGAAAAAAAAACATGTGCTGTACTCGTATTATTACACCATTCGATAGTGGCGCTTATAAGAATCAAATTCTGCGCAATAATGTTATACGGCAAACTTGAGGAAATACCTATTTTTTAACAAAATTTTTTTTAGTAAGAAACCTAAAAAGACTCGTATGATGTGTACGGTATGTAATTGATATCATGAAAACACTTTTGAGAATATTCTAAACAGAATTAAAAATTATTGTAATGCTGAATGTAGTAAACTGCTTGAGTTATTGAATGCAGCAATATTTTGTAAAAAATTGTGATCACTGCATCACTTAAGGTTTGATAGGGGGGTACCTACTTATCGTAGGAAAAATAAGTTAAAAATGAGCCCTTATCTTAAATTTGCCGTCAGCCAATATTTCACAGAATTTTATCCTTATTAGCGACACTATCGGATGGTGTAATAATACCTGCGTTCTTTTTTTCAAAATCAACGGTCTCGATTCCTGATGATGCAGTTTTAGTGTTCTTTAAAATCGTCCTCGTGACTCCTTTCAGTGTTTGTCGCTATTCCTTATAGTATCGAATTTGGCCATCCACGTCTACTTGAAAATTTCAACCTGTATTATACTGGTTGGTATTCAATTGCACCTGACAACACTGTAAAATGGCGCTGAGAAAGTGCTAGGTAAATTATGATTTATTTACTTATTTATGTAGAAGAAAATAGGCGAAACTCATACACAAGGTACTCATGTGTACGTTTTAGGTTAGGTGGCCTCGAATTAATTTTAATGTAATTGATGGTCTGTTTATTTGTTCGCCTGCTTTTCTTTGTGTGATTGAGAACCTACATATTTGAGAGCTTGAAATCGAGATGACGGGAGCGGGTTTTGTTAATATTCCTCTTAAAACTACAGCGGCCTTAAACTCCTCACCCGCACTCTCTGCTGTCTTACTTAGAAATAACGTAAATGCGTGCCCTTCGGAGTTCAAGTTTCAACATACATATCCCAGGCTATTTTAAAAGCTTTTAAAGATCCAAAAATTAATTCAACAGAAGATCTTTGAGGACTATCTGTAAAAGTGTGTAAACCAATCATTGAAACTATTGTATCCTATTTAGCTTTCATATTTAACACCAGTATCGATCAAGGAATTTTGCCGGACCTCATGAAACACAGTAAAGTGGTTCGGATTTAAACAATGGAACCACTTGGTTCCATTGTTTAAATCCGGGGATAGCAAAGAAGCCAACAATTATAGGCCAGTGTCAATTTTGCCGGTTCTCAGTAAGGTCTTCGAAAAGTTAATGCTCAACCAATTGCTGCGTCATTTTAACAAACATTCCATCTTTTATGCTCAACAATTCGGTTTTACCAAAGGGCGTTGCACAACTGACGCCGGTGTCACCCTAATAAAGAACATCTTTAACGCCTGGGAGGAAGCACAGGACGCCATTGGAATCTTTTGCGACCTCTCGAAGGCGTTCGATTGCGTTAACCATGAAACACTATTGTTGAAGCTCGAGCACTACAGAATTAGACATACAGCCCTTGAGTTACTTAGATCATATTTAAAAGCCAGACAAGTTAAAGTTCAGGTAAATGGCGTAAACTCACTAGGGTCTGAAATGACAATGGGTGTTCCTCAAGGCTCGATATTGGGTCCATTCCTCTTTTTAGTTTATATTAACGATTTACCCCAATTACTACAATATCAACCGAAGATGGTGTTGTTTGCTGATGACACATCTTTGATATTTAAAATAGATCGGCGGTCACAAAATCTTTTTGATGTGAATAACTCTATCTTCAGGTCCAAAATTGGTTCACAGTAAACAATTTGGTACTAAATGAAAAAAAAACCAAATGTTTTAGATTTACATTACCGAATGTTAGAAGTGAAGTGAAGTAAAGAGAATGGCGAAAAGCTGGACTTTGTAAATCAAACAGTTTTCCTGGGAATCACTCTAGACGACAAACTGCAATGGGGTCCTCACATAACATCTCTTGCGGGTCGGCTAAGCTCAGCCGCTTATGCTGTTAGAAAGATAAGACAGTTAACGGATGTAGAAACCGCGCGTTTGGTCTATTTTAGTTACTTTCACAGCATTATGTCATAGTTACGGTATTTTACTGTGGGGTCGAGCGGCTGACATTGAATCCATATTTATATTGCAAAAGAGAGCTGTCAGAGCCATTTATAAGTTAAGTCATCGAGAATCTCCTAGGGAACTATTTAAAAATATAAATCGTATGACAGTTTCTTGCCAATTCATTTATGAAAATATTATGTATGTAAGGAAAAATATACATCTCTTTAGTAAAGTCAGTGATAGACACAAATGTAATACGAGAAATAAAGATAAGTTAGATCAACCATCTTATAGACTAGCTAAAGTAAACTCATCTTTCATGGGGTACTATGTTAAATTCTATAACAAAATACCTTGTGATATATTAAAACTAAATGAAGGTAAATTTAAAACTTTAGTTAAAAGCACACTTTGTAAACAAGCATATTACAAATTAGATGATTATATTCAAGATAAGAATGCTTGGAAACATGCTGGTCCTGCTCCATAGGGCAATCTTTAGCGTGGACAAAATCAAATTTGTTAATTTATATACCTATTCATAGTCATTGCTTTTTTTTTTTTGAATTTGACTCACACACTGTTCCGTTGGTGTTGAATTGGGTATTTTACCTATGTTTGCAATATTTGTAAGTATGTGAGAACCATGTTCCTATTTATCACATCAATAAATTTACCTGTTAATGCTTTTAATACTTTATACCTGTACGTAGTATAGTGTATAGTGCTATTCTGGGTGCATCGTCCTCACATATATGAATTTATTAAAGTATGTACTTATGTAAATAATGTAAAACACTTTTTTTTTTAAAAGAGTAAGTATGGAGTTTCTTGTGCATTCTTCTCCATAACAAGCTACTTTGCCGAATGTACGGTAGAATCAATTTTTATTTTATGATTTGTTACTTATAATTCTGACGCTCAAAAGTGCCGCTTTTTGGCCCAGTTGAATAAATATATTTGAATTTGACTTTGACTTAGTTCGCATGCCTTGCTCGCTCGCTTCAGCTCCCATCAATCCCTTCGAACCTAACCTATTCATGTCGGGGTGCCCTAATAAATTTAGAAACGTTATTTATTGATTTTGAATATTATAGTAACTGAATATTATAATTGAATATTAAAGTTGTCAAAAATAAAAGGCCCGTTTTAACAGCTATAAAAATACTTAATAAAAATTAAACTCGATGCTTGCGAATGATACTCGTTCTTTTAGTGTATGGGTAACATAGTTATTAATTAATTTGATTTTTCAATTTCTTACGTAGAAAGTTATCGCAACATGCAAAATGAGAAACGTCAACGGACTTCTTAGATTGTGACTACTTTAATTCAAATGTGCATTACAAAAAATGTGCATTAAACCATATAAAATTAGGTAAAATGAAATTATTCCATTTGATCGTTATTTAAAAGAAAAGGTAAATTAAATAAAATTAGGTCATATGATCATGAGAACTTTTGCTATCATTTCAAACGTTACACACCCCATGGAATGGAGACCATCAACCGAACACGAATCTGCAAAATCCAGTTACACTATACCCCCGAGAATCTAACCGAGGACATCATTCTTAACAGTACCACGAGACCAACGAGGCAGTCAAAATTAAGATCAAGTTACAATCAAATATAGTAGTTATTTCAAGGTTTCAAAGATCGATTCTTAAGGCCGTAAGAGCGCACGAAACAACTGGTCCCTATTCAAAAGCTATCCTTAAGATACGTTGTGACTTTAAACCATCTTCAAATCAAAGCATATCAATGAACCCAATACTAACAGTTGTGCAACATCATAATCTATCCCCGAATCGCATTTAACGGTTAGCAGCTAACCGACATATCCTAGAACCAAAGATTCGAATACATGTGATGTATTTCACGTGTCAGATGTATTTACAGTACACCTCCTCAACCCATCCATTATCGCCAGTGAAAAAGGGCGCCAATAATACTTTCCCTGACCCAGGAACCTAACCCAAGACATCTTACTCAGCAGTAGCGCTTGCAGCCACTAGATCAACGTACCTCATTGGCATTGATTTATAATCAACACTTTATTCAAGATTTAATAGATAGATTCTAACAGAAACGCAAGAAAACAACTCATCCGTATTCTGAAGCCATTTGTAATTTTAAACCATCGCTGCATCGTCAAATCAAAGCATATCAATGAATTCAATGCCAATAGTGGCGCAACAGCCCCAAATAACGTCATAATCTATCCCCGAATCGTATTTAACGGTTAGCAGTCGATAGTTCGTATTTCACGGTGAATAGACGGACGCAATCATTTGCCGACACCTTATCGTCAGCTAGTTAAGCGTTTCGCTGATTGTCGGATTGAGTTATAAATCTCCGACGGCACGCGATCCATCCCTTGAAACGTGGTTTAGTGATACTGGAAGCACCCCTTTGTAGAATTGATGTAGTGTGCTGTTGAGTGGAGATTCTGATGGTTTCTTTGACTGTACCGTTCTAAGATCAGAATATAACATTGATATTACTATTTTTATTCTACTAAGATGTTATCAAGTATCGTACTATTATATCTGTTCTTTTTTGATTAATTTTGTTCGAGACGGTTGAATCGCTTCAAGACCCGTCGGGCTTCATTGACTCGGCGCTTTTCTGGAGGTCGCTACTGTTGATTCTGGCTTTCCGGATATTCAGTGGTTAGGAACAGTATGGCGGGCTTGTCCCAAAAAAAAGTATGTAACCATCTTACAAATTAATATTATAAATGTAAAAGTTTGGATGAATGTGTATGTGGATTTGTGGATGTATGTTTGATACTCAGTCACGGTAGAACGGCTGAACGGATCTGGATAAAATTTGCCACATTATTATAGTCTGGAATAGCACATAAGCATCATCCCGGTATAATGTTCCCTTAGGATAAGAAAACACTTTTCATACGGGTGAAGCCGCTGGCAGAAGCTAGTTTTTTTATATTTTTCTGTTTCTATGTTACAAGAGGAGGAAAATGTATAATTAAATTGTAAAAATTTAAGCAAAATACAAATGAGTGGCCTATCTCCAGCAGAGGACGTCTTTCGACTGAAATGATGATGATGTTACAAAAACGGAAATATATCTCACAAACATGAACCCTTTTCTATTTTCCTATATGTCACCGTTCTACGTTAGGTACTTATGTAAAAGTTTTGCATTCCTTAGTATTATTTTTAAAAGTTCTCGTTTTTACCCGACTGCCGAAGGAAGGTAATGTTTTTATCACTCTTTGAATGCATGTATATATGTATGTTATGTTCCTATGCGGCGTTCTAGAGAACAAACGCCTTGGCCGATTTTGATGCTTCAATTTGGTTTTGGTCAGCCAGCTCGCGAATGTGTATTCTCCGACTGCACAGCATGATTTTCTTCTTGTTTACGACTTTTCTGTTCGATTTTTAAGCAGTTGGGTTTTTTATTTTTTGAATTAACTTTTTTATGGTAATAACGGCTTTGTTTCTTAATATTTTGTCTATTGTTTTACAATATTTTTAGATTGATTTTGCTATTGAAATAAAATTGAAAGCTTCCGATGATCGCGTGTCGGTTAAGGAAATGGATTACCTCGTAACAAGTAATTCGTGTATAATTTATTGATAGGGAACCCACTAGAGAATTCTGGCTATTTTTTTTTTTTTCCAGTGCTTGAATCATGGCTCATGATCGTATAAATAGATCACATTAAGCCGCCTTCATTTCTATTTTAAATTCTTTTTAAGAGTACTTTCGAGATCCTATTCGTATGTTTACCTACTTAATAACTTTTTCAGACAGACTTTCATGACTTAAGTTAGGTGTATTTACTGATTATAACACAATCCAAAATTTCCACAAGTTCCACAATCTTTAGTTAGATAAATCATTATACACCCTGAAATTGAATTGGTTGTTTTCCCGCGGCAGAACGACTTGCCTTAAGGAGTACTTTCGAAGTATAGAGTTAAAGTAAATAAATAACGATGTTTCTGTTTTAAAATAATTAAAAAAATATTCATCAACTCGAAAAAGTGAGTAACAATAGTAACTCTGGACGTAACTTGTAGGTACTAGGTACTACTCGTGTCACCACCTACAAAGAAAACCGATGCACAAAATAATGTCAAACCAAAATAAACTCTCGCACGTGGTGATACGGCATAAAAGTTTGCACGCAAAACAAACGAGCGAGCCACAAGCCGACAAAGCAAAGACCGATTTATTAAATGTTTAAAGTAAAATAAGCTCTCGCGTGTAATTATACGGCATAATCTAGCCCGCGCGTAACATGATCAAACGGAGCCGCCTTCGAACCTAATCCTTTTGACGGTGACCTAGCACCCGGGTCAACGGCCTGCTGTCGTTCGGCCGTAGATATCGGGAGGTATACTATTGGTTCGTGATCGCTTTCGAGTTTAGTTTTTCACAATGTTAAATATGCCAGTTTTTGTTTCTAATATTTTATATAACTACGAAACGATTGTATTACATAGACAAAACGATTTCGCTGCGGGAAAACAACCATTTAAATTTCACGGTGTATTGTTATTATAAACAAGTTTACTTTTTTGTAAATGACAGATTGGGAAATGATAACATAAGAAAACTTTGTGGTTTGAAAGAAGATGGAATGACAAAAATTGAAAAGAGTATAGTAGTATTAAATTGAATAGAGTAAACAGTAGTTAGTACTACTAAGATGGTTTGATGGCCAAACCATCTTAGTATTCTACTCTAGTTGAGAGTATTTACAAGGTAGGCATGAACAGAAAGACATCACCATCATCATATCAACCAAAAGATGTACACTGCTGGACATAGGCCTCTCCCAAGCGTCGTCACATTGACCGGTCCCGTGCGTCCCGCATCTTGCGGATCCCCGCAACCTTCACCAGGTCATCAGTCCACTTGGTAGGAGGGCTTCTAACGCAACGTCTTCCGGTTCACGGACGCCACTCCTGAACTTTTCTGCCTCATAGGCCAGGCGTGAGTTTATGTATGGACTCATGTATTGATTAGATTTTTAGCGACTTTGGTCACGTAGCCTATCTCACAATTAAATTGTGCATTTTTGCTAATATCTGTCTACACTTAGCAATAGTTTATCTCTCAGTGAATGAATTATTTTAGTACTTTTAGAGAATATATTTTTAAAAACATTAGGTATAAACAAAGGCATTATCCCCATTTAATAAGTTTTATCGAAAATAATAATAATATATTCGTATCGACCATACTTTTGGCTAGCAAAATTGGGTTTTACACAAACTTCATCACAAAACCAGTCAATAAATCGGACCTAATATCTGTCTATCTAGATCGAATGTTAACGTCTATGTACTGAATATTCTCGGTCTCGATATTCATGACGCCTACAGGAGAGCATGTGCTACATGATCTTGATATGTCGTAGGTATTGGTTTCATTGGACCCTTGCATCGACCTGTCACTTTAGAAATAGTACCTAGATAGTGTTTGGATTCCTACCTAGTTGAATCATTTCGCCGGGACAAGTCGAGCTTCATTGCCTCGAGGCTTTTCTGGTGATTGCCATCATGTGTAATGGCTCTCAGTAGTAGCAGTGGTTGGAAATAATGTGGAGAGATTACGAATAAACCTTTGTGAGTAGACAATTCTTGAACTATGAAAACTAACTTAACTGCTACGAAAAAAAGACAACATCACAGATATCGTCAAAAGCATAATTTTCTTAAAAATATTATTTCAGGTGAGAAACTACTATCTTTAAAGCAAAGTAGAAAGAAAATATGAAAAAGAAAACCGCGTATTTAAGACCGTATTGATTGTATGGAAATGCAAATGGAAGCCATAATCTTCTTCTAGTTCACAATAATTTGCATTAATTGCTTGGGATTAAGGTTAAGCAAACAGAACTAAAAAACAGATGGGAAGTCACCGATAGTAGCTAAATTATTTAACTACTCTGCTATATAATTGGGAGTACGTTTAATGAAAACATGCAATTTTAGTTTAGTACGTAGGTACTATAAAGTTCATCATGAGCTGATCCTTTCAATTGCTTTGCAGATGCAAACTATTGTTAAAATCATCGTGCCGTAACACAAATTCAAATCAAAATAATTTATACAACGCATGGGTTTAATGCAATGCATATACATAATGTTATATATTAGCAGATATTAAGCGTTGGTGAAAACTAGTTTTGGGTTATTATCAAAATAAATACACACGACAAAATCAACCTATTTAATTAAAACCTACGCTACATTTGATTATGATTGACATCATCAAAATAATGTATCGTACATTTGTATTTGGTTTATATTTAGTTACCAATGAATAATTTTATCCCTTCAAAAACCTAACATTTGCAACCATCAGGTGAGATAGTGGTCAAGCGCGAGCCTATCAATAATAAATAAATAAAATAAAGTAAAGTCTCACAACGCAGTCTTCTACTGCAAAAAGTTGTGAGATAGAATTAATACGCTGAGATCCCACTGCAAAAATCTGCAGGTACAATAACAGGTACAATTACCCTACTATGGCGAAGCAAAAGGGAGGATTATGTTCTTGTTCGGTATGTGGGTGGGTATGTATATATGTATGTTCATCTGTTCTCTCATAACTACTTTTCATAATTTGACAAATGAGGTGTTGTTGGAAGCGACTTGTTTGTCCGCTTGTTTGTGGCTATACAGTCACATTAAATTGAATATGGCGCCCTCTAGGGGTCTCGAAGTAAAGAACGAAAAAAAAATCACCCCACCCCATCATGTGTGATATCATTGAAGAGGTATTTTAAAATGAAGGCAGGGTACATCATATTTTTGTCAAGCATACCGTTTGCGACACATAACCAGTCAAAGTCATGAAAATAACTTTTTACCCGACTACGGCGCGGCGGGCGTCGCAAAGAGTTTGTTGATCGTTATGTTAGTACGTATGTTTGCATTTATGTTTATTTGTTCCCTCAAGCTCTGCAAACCTCAAAATATTTAAATAAAGAATAAGTTCAAAACTATACATTCTGCAAAGAAGCATAGAACCACGGTAAGTTTAGGATAATATCAATATTTTCTTTGTTTCGTACTTTTTAAAGCGTGATTTTTCAGAAGTCGGGTTTTAGTTTTGAACTTATTTTTTTGTTTTTGATTAAACTTGAATTTTATGAATGATTCTTGAAAGTAGAATACATTGCTGCAGGATTGCCTGGCCGCATCTTGACGCAACTAGTTTTTCGTATTGTTTTTGTTTATTTTTTAACTCTTCCCTACACTAGGAACTACTCCTGTATTACATCAACTAGCTCTCAGTTAGCCATCCTTTCTTGGTTGCCAGGTTTTGCAGGTAAGCCACAACTTGCGGCTAACTGAGAACTGACGACCTTATATCTTCCTACTTTACACACCAGTTTCTTTCAAATGACTTCTGATTCACTTGAAAAACTTTAATATTTGGAATGTTATTACGGCTAGATATTTCCAGGCAACCCTGCGGCAATCTGTTCTACAAGTATTATTTATGAAAATTAAGTTAACTAAAAACCCTGATCCCTGCAGATTTCTGCAGTTGGATCTTAGACTATAAAACCAAGTCAGATAATCTATATAGTAAAGGTACCTTAATAATTAGGTAACAAAAAAATATCGATTTGGTTTTACATAAGAGGTCGACATTATTGTGTTCTACTAATATAGAATGAAGTCGGCAAAACAAAACCCTGCTTACTGCAGCAATGTGAACATTCCAAGATAGGTTACAGTCTAAAAATCAACAAAAACAAAATTATTAATAATAAGGTTTATTAATAAGTTGTCTTAGATAGATAGGTACATGAATTTTATTTATTTTGTTATCTTTTGGTTCAATTATAATTAAATTTGCTTAAAATTTTTGCTGATTTGCTAGTCATGTCCAACAATATAATATTTTTACTATCACCAATATCAGCAAACCTCCTATATGAACTAAATCGCAATAGCGTGTTATCGACGCGTTATAACTGCAATCGTCACAGTAAAGAACTTTCGCGAAAACGTACGTGGCAATGGTAAACTTTCGCAGTAACGTACATCGCAGTAAAGAGCTTTCGTGATAACGTACTTCGCAGTAAAGAGCTTTCGTGATAACGTACTTCGCAGTAAAGAGCTTTCGTGATAACGTACTTCGCAATGATAAACTTTCGCAGTAACGTACATCGCAGT
Organism: Orthosia gracilis; assembly: GCA_947562075.1. Classification (NCBI taxonomy): domain Eukaryota; kingdom Metazoa; phylum Arthropoda; class Insecta; order Lepidoptera; family Noctuidae; genus Orthosia; species Orthosia gracilis. The sequence goes on from OX387266.1 coordinate 37,696,933, forward strand.
AAAGAACTTTCGCAATGACGAACGTCGCGATAGTAAACTTTCGCAGTAACGTACATCGCGGTAGTGAACTTCGCAGCAATCGGGTACACCCGTTTATTCGTTTGTTATGTCCCCTTGGTCACTGGCACAATTCAGGATTATAGCTTTATCCACATTGAAGTTATAGCGGGGTCGTTAATGTTTTGTATAACTTCAAGAAAAGGACGATACTGCTGTACCCTTGTTTGTTTTTGCTCGACTTGGTTGGGGCACTACCTTGCTCCCAATAACCCAACACAGCCTTGAAAAATTCTGAATTTAGAACCGACTGTTTCATATAAACGTTTGAAAACCACAAATGTTGATTTTTAAACCTTCGGTATACCTTGACCACGGTGTATATTATTATTTACTGGATATGAAACGGCCGCGGCATGTTCATTAATTATTAATACAGTAGTGCTGCTTGTTGATAACATTTATCATTAAAATACACTTAAACAATTCACTTAATCAATTATCGGTTTTTTTTTTTCGAGAAGAACGGTGTTGGAATCTAGCTCTCCATGTGCTGGGTTTTGTAAGGTTTTTGTTGACATCGACTCTCAATTTCTGTCCATACATTGAGGCAAAGGCTCAGCTGGCTGCCAATAAGCTGGAGATCCTTGCAAAGGTGAGAAGGTACTTCACGCCAGAACAGCTGCTCAGCTTGTATCAAGCGCAGGTTCGATCAAGCATGGAGTACTGGTCTCACCTCTGGGACGGATCTGCCAAATACCAGCTTGATGCAATAGAGTCGATCTAAAAGCGGGGCAAGAAGCTCATCGGCGATGAGGCACTGGTTAAGTCAAAGCTCCAGAGCCTTGAACATCGTCGCCGACTTGCCAGCTTGTCGGTTTTTTATCGGTAACATTTCGGGGAGTGTGCGATGGAATTGCATGATCTAATTCCGCCCAGCCCGTTTCATCATCGGAGTACCAGTTACGGCTATGCGCCATTGGTACATGGTGAACATCCCACCCATACGCACTAAACGTTTTGAGAAAACTTTTATTATGCGTACAGCTAAGGAGTGGCATTCCCTGCTTGATTTTCGCTTTGATTCTATTAAGCAAAAAATTAAATTTCTGAGCTGCTTAACAGATTTGTTGTAAATGTTTTTGGACTGTGTGTACTTAACTTTTTGAGGAAATAATTATGCTTTTAATATTTCGCATCTGTAACGAATATAAACTCCATTTGAAATAACATTAGACATGTTTCCAAATCTTTTACAGTCCGTTCAACCGATTTTGAGTTCTATCTCGTAGACATAAGGATGACATAAAAAGCATAAACCTTTTACCAAAACCAACTGTTTATTACAGCTACCATTTGTCGTATTACCAACGCAATAGAAGTCAAAATGGGTTGAATGGGCTGTAAAATGGGCTAATTAAAACTTCTAATGTTATCGCAAATGGAGTATAGAGTTATATTATTTTACTAAGTTTACATGTAAAATATGTAGCTTACAGCTATCAAAATTACTTATTACTGTTTTTTTTTTGTTCATGTGGTTTAGTTTCGTTTAGGTGTTTACCTTTAAGTAATTATTGCATTGTGTAGAGTTTATACGCATATTTTATTTATATTTGTAGATTAGTGTAAAAAATTGTTGGTAGACCTAATAAATAAAATAAATTTACAACTTAAGTCTTTAGCAAATTGATACAAAGCCGTTGTTAATAAAGTTCAATTTTAAATGAAGGAAAATTATAAAACGGTAAAGAAAACATCGTGAGCTGACCGAGAGATAGTGATCTCAAAACAGCATTATGCACTTAGCGTGCGTAGTGCCCCGTGTTCATACTTTCTCAAGTGAAGGGGGGTGACCATAACCCCTTAGAGCAAGGTTATTAAAAAGTGTGCGTTAGGGACAGATGTGTATGACTTGTATACATTTGTCCCTTTTTTGCAGTCGAATCATTATAGATTTGACTCGTAATGGAAAATACCTACGGGGGTTGATTCCGCAGTGGAATAATAGTGCTAGGATTTTTTTTACCCGACTGCCGAAGGAGGGTAATGTGTTTATCAGTCTTTGTATGTATGTATGTATGTTTGTTCCTATGTGGCGTTCTAGAGACCAAACGCGTTTGCCGTTTTTGATGATTCTTACGTCAATCGATTCGTCTCAAACCTGTGAGTGCCACTGGCTACATTGAATATGGAAAATAGAAAAATGGCAGATTTTGGGCGCCATATTGTGGGGGCCTAAATTTTTTTTTCTTGCTAACTTATTTTGTGGGGTATCAAAATAAAGGGTTTTAAGAGGTGATTACAAAAATATATAACACTTATATGTTTAAAGGTACCAAATTCTAAAAAAAAAATAACGAAAAAGTTGTAAATAAAAAATATATTTAAAAAAAAACAAAAAACCCGACTGCTTAAAAAGAAAACTATCTGGTTTTGGTCAGCTCGCGCATATGTATTCTCCGACTGCACAGCATGATTGTCTTCTTGTTTACGTCTTTTTAGTTTGCTTGTCGGGTTTTTTGTTGTTTTTAAATATATTTTCTTTAATCATGGCATTGCTTCATTATTCAATTGACACAGCCTGTGTAACAGTAGCCGTGGATATAGAGTCATACTGGCGTAAAAAATAAAATCAATTACTCTTTCATTTGGTTTCATTTCAAAATGGCTAATTTAATTTACATAAATAGGCAACTAAACTATGGACGGAGCAGTAAAATCTTAATTCCAAAAATATTTCAAGCTAGTCGTTTCCAGTAGATATTTTGTGATCTTAGTTCCCTCGATTCAGTGCTTGTACTAATAATCGAGCTTGTTGACTGATAGCTTTATGAGACGGAAACATGATACCTATCTACGAGTACTATATGTAAATGACGTATTGATAGTATTTGAACAAACTGCGTTTAAATTTTTGGTCTAGCATGGAATTTGTTGAAATTATTCAATAATGAGAGAAAAACCTTAAAGAAAACTATCATCATCTTTGTGGCTGCTGGAAAACCTCTACTGCTGGGGAAAGGCATCAACCGAACGCTACCACAACAACCGGTCCGGTGAGTCTCGCATCCAGTGGACAGACTTTCACAGGTCATCAATGCAACTTGTGGGAAGCCTTTTCTAACGCTGCGTCTGCCGGTACGCGGTCGTCCCTTCTGTTAGCCTCATCAACCGTCCGCTCTGCGATCAATATCTAATCCCACTACGACTTAAAGTTGGCTATTCTTAGGGCTTTGTCGAGGACCTTCGTTTACCTGCGGATCTCTTCATTTCTAATCCAATCACGCAAGAAAACCCTCACCATTGCCTTTTGATTGACCTTAAGAAAATACACCCACGCATAATATTTATGCCAGTAAAACCACCATTGTTAACAAAAAACTGTAGTTTTTTAATATAAGACTGTATTAAAATTAAATCTAAATTGCTTTTTTAATAGCTACGAGTTTTATGTTCTCGGCTTGTTATCAGGAACACCCCATCCCTACATACCCGCGGGTGTCGTAAAACTTGAGATTAAAGGATCATTTTTATTTATTCAATAACTAGAGACCAGCCATGATATTATGGGGTATCTAAGTGAATAATCCGAGAGAAAAATAAATTTTGGTAATCTGTTCATAAAAATGAAATAGCTTTATTAAAACTGTAAAAATAAGTTCTGTCTGGCTCTAATCTGGGCAAAAATGGCTCACCATTATCGGTATACTAGTGAATAATTTTACATATTATATAAACAAATCCAGCACCCTAATTGTGTAATTTCGAAGAAAGGCGCACGCTTGCTTTGCTTACATTCATTGCTTCTTATGCTAAAAAGTCCGTCTACTCGACAGTTGACACTGGCGAGAAGCACGCAATGAATACAAAGTCTAATTCAAATATATTTATTTCAACTAGACCACCAAGCGGCACTTTTGAACGTGAACAATTAAAATAGACAAGTTATAAAAATTGATATAAGTTTTTCAACTGGCATGGTCACTAACATTAACATTAGAAGCGGGATATTTACCATGTTTACTGTTTGTAAACATAGTAAATATCCCGCTTCTAATGTAAGTAATGTAAGTAATAAAAATTGATTCTACCGTGCATTCGGAAAAGTAGCTTGTTATGGAGAAGAACGCACAAGAAACTCCATAAATCTAAATCCAAATACTGTTGTCTTGTCAAAGTAAATGGGAGCGTATGTGCTTCGAGCTGTCAAAACAATAACGAAATTAGGGTGCAGGTTATTCATTCTAATTCTTCTTCTTCCTCCTTTTCCTTGTCAACCTTCCTTATCCACAGAGCCCGTGCCATCATGCAGTTGAGCTTCTTTAAGGTCAACCGTCTTCAATCAAGAAGCGGGTGGTCTTCTACGAACATATTTCATCGTTGGCAAGTTTAGGGCGAGTTTTACCATAACCAGTATTAACAGTCTTATTCATAAAAATCTCTTAACTGTTTACCATTTATTTAGCAACTGATCAAGACAATTGTACAAACTGACCTTCGAAAACTGACAAAAGTAAAAAAAAAAAACTGTTCTTCGATATCAGAATTAAGAATTTAAAGTTGAGTATTTTTGAGACTCTAGTCTGAAAATCTGTAAAATTTTGTATTTGAGACGTTCTTACATCAAATACTCAGAAACTGACCCTTAGAGAATTTGAATTAAGTATCTACTTCACAAATGCTAAACAGTTCAGGAATTTTGACGAATAAGGTTCTTTACTCCAATTAATGTAAGTTCTGCTTATTCTAATCAGGAAAGGATGAAAAGAAAGACATAAGTACTTCTTGAACTTTGTACTAAATGTTGCAACCTTACTTTTGTACCAAAGACTTTGCATCGTGGAAAACAAATGAACGTAACAGAAACAAGACCGTAGTAATGAGGTCCACATGGAATACTGTCAGGAATGGGCTGCATAACACATAGTTTTTAACAAATTCTGCTCGCCGGCGAACTTCTGCGGTCAGTTAATAATTTATATCGCTCTCTGATTAAAATCCTCGTAGGGACTGCTTCTGTTTCTTTTTATCCAACTGCAAACTAAAAGGGAATCACAGAGAAAAGAGGAATACAGGAAAGAATAGGTAAGTATAGTTAAAATTAGGTTTAAACCAAAAATAATTTTAACTTTAGAATGTGCAATTTAGGTCGTAATGGGCAATTCAAAATGCGATTCGTCTTTTTTTGCAATCAGTTTTTACACTGTCTATAACATTTGTATTCTGACATTTCAATTGCGATATCATTTCATTCAGCTACAAAAATAAAGCCCATACGTTTAATTGGCACTAAAGCTTTATATTTGATCACATTTTATTAAAGAACAATGGAGTTATATTTTATTTTTCAATAGGCTTACTTTATTGATGTGTTCGATGCAGTTGCAATATTTCACTGGCGTAATACATGCCCTGTGTTACAGTAACGCGTTGCTGTGGCTCTATTCTGGCAATGACTGCAATATGCGTCCGACTGTATAAACGGGGCACTGGGGAGCTTTCCATCTAGATTGGAAACCCGATGGCTATGCGAATATCAATTGCTTTAAAAATGTATTGTTGAAAGTCCGCCTCGGATTCCCGGCAAACTCGGACTTTTTCATCGTTATTGACTTGGAACTCTAAACTTTGGGCTGTTGTGTGTTGAAGAGAAATATAGTTTTCGCTACTTTTGGAATGTCTGGAAACTGAAATAAAAGGATTTTTGATAAGTTTGCTTTTTGAACCAGCTGATGGATATTGTGTTGTGGCAACCAACATTTGAATTAATGTAGTTTACTCGATGCCTACAATTTTCATGGTTTAAATTTTTTAAATAGTCACAGAAAAAAAAATGTCTACAGAATTATTACCTAGGCACCAATGTACTTAATGTTATTTTACCTAACATAAAAATATAAAACATTTTTGTTAGTATGTAATAGGTCTGTACAAGGAGAGCAACTTCAGGTCGAGTAGCTTTTGCAACATAAATCTTGATAGCGATCGAACATGATCCAGGTCACACAACCTAGGCTTCAGAATAAGCTCTACTGAAAAATAAGCCTAAGAAAAATAACCTTGGCAACTCTGTTATTTGTAGCCATATTGAATAAACCACAAATTTTACCTTTTGGCTACGTCAATGCAAAGACATAGCTTTTAAATACCTGCAGAGTTTGTTGACCTAGTTTACATTTCAACTACGGCGAACAAACAGATCGGTATTCTATATCTAGCGAATTCTTAGTAAGTTAGCTTATTTATTCTGCTGCAGGTTTGAGCTAATAATCTGCATCGTCCAAAGTTTTAAGTACTTTTAAAATATAGAGCGGTTATGGTATACAGTAAGAGCATTGAGATAGTCTGCGGTCAGAAGCATGTTTTGATAACCTTTATTTGTTATTTGGTGAACCTTATGTCCGGGTGAAGTTGCATTGAACTGTGTGTATTTTGTTGATATACCAAACGATAAATAAAGTGGGTATACAAAATGCTCGAAAAGTTTGGTATAACAGTGCAATGCTGCGTAGACAACAAGACCGTTATGTAAGCATGCGAGATCCCTAATCTACATTCCACAGCAGACCGAAGGTATTATGAATGTGAGCCACACTGTCATCACTTGACATTCAGAGCGCACTGTACTATGTTTATACTCCAAATATACTTTTTATTCGCATTTATGGTCTGTACGTGGAAGGCAACATAAGACCCCACAACGAGAACCCGATTATGTAACTTTAAAGTTCGCTATAAGAATCTCAGAGTACTTGTTCCATACTTTGTCAGAAGAAAATTGTGTAAACGCTTTTCAAGAGAGAAAAATTAATACTTTTAAAATTTTAATTTTTCTTCTAGAAAATGACAACTTTAGAACAAAGCTTTGATCTTAAAGTAAAAAGGGAAGATATTAAATTGCATGCTTGTTATTAACTTTTGCTTCTGTTCTAAACAAAGAGTTTGTTTTCTTTGCTTGTTGCCTATATAAAGTTTTGAATCTTGTTAATTGTATTATACGATGATCTTTGTAAGACAAGACTCATATATACTTTTTACCGTCTGACTTTACTTTTATTAAAACCTTATGCAACATTGGAGTTTTAGCCTAAGAAAAAAAGAAATCAAGATTTTCACATGGCCTTTGTCATAATCATTAATGATAATAATGATTGATGTAATGATTGTCAAAATCCATTAGCAAACCCTCCAAAAACAGAGGCATGCGCTTTCCATCCCAGCAAGACACTCTGAACATCAATTGGCATGGAGTCCCCATTCACTGCAGTAATCCGACGTAATTGGATTTTACCTTTATAAAGCACTGAAATTTAAATGCCCCTGTCTTAAAACCAAGAAATAAATCGGGTCCCGCAACAACTTACTCAGGCGCCTAACATCAACCACCTGGAGGGCCTCACCTCACGTTCGCCGGACTACTGGCCTAGCACTCTGCTTCTCTGCAGGCGAATATGCGTGTCCACTGTGGCACAGTCCCACCCACGCCAGCGAAATAGATGTTGCTCATAACGAAATATCAGACGATCACCGGCTGCCTCAAACCGGTCAGCGTACTATACCCCAGAGCCGGGATAGCACTTCCACACGCCTGAAGGGAAGTGGCGAGTGCAGCTGAGAAACAAAAACAGGAGCGTGACACCAGACACCCACTATTCGGTGCACAACTACCGACGCAAAGACACAACTTCTTGAAATCGGTAGTTACCTCTGTTAGTGGACCCGGCCGATGCCCGCTGCAAACTGTGACAGGTAACTTTTAGTCCACGTACTCAGTATTTACCACCAAGTGGACATCTTCAAGCAGGGTCTAACCTTCCGTGGTCTACCTGGCAATCCCTGAGCCGCTTCAGAAACCAAGAAGGAAGGTGTAACGCCTACCTCGCAAAATGGGGCTACCTCGACAGAGCAGGAGCAAGGTGTGCATGTGGCGCCGAGTTGCAAACCATACCTCATCTCATGTCATGTCCTCTGTGCCTCAAAAAAGGGGATCGGGGTGATCTATGCGCTGCCACCGACAACGCCGTGGAAGTGGCTAATTTTTGGTCCAAATAAATTTGAACGATTGTCGGGCCTGACGAAGAATAAGAAGCAAAACATGGTGCTTTTGCCACTATCATATCTAATCTCATATCTTACCTACTTACTCGTTTCAGACACGGACAGAATGCAGTGGCCTATCCTTCAAAGTGTACACTAAAGTTTCAGATAAGCTTAAAGCAACTAACGAAAGGAATTTCCTCCAAGCCACACAATTCCACAGCGAATTTTCACTATCGCCTTATACATACGATACTGGTCAATCGCCTGCCATTGACGTGCTCGCTCAACATTATTCGATAACGTCGAGTGCATACTTTACCTGTATTGTGCCACCAGCTTATACATAATACCCTGACCATGAGCTCCTATAGAAAATAAGCCGTCACTCAGTAACGGATGTCCTTAAGAGGTACGATCATCTTTTTACGAAGACCCAACCCTAATAACTTTACATATTCCTTTTTAGAGATCGACTAAAATTCTTATAAAAGTAAGAGCATATTCAATGAATAGCGTGATTTGGCAACGTGCCACAGGAACAGGTACGGCTAATACGTATCTGGAAGCGTTTTACCTCTTGTTTCCATTAATTTTACATATAGTTGCCAAGATCCTAACGTTATTTTCCGTCTGTTATTGCGGATAAGAAAATGTTCGACAAGTTCGGGAGGGAATTTTGCAGTTAATCACGATGGTTTCAGCGTGTTTTTCTATTTTGAGTAATTGACGGATCTGGCAGACAGCCCATCTGGCTTTCGTTTGTACCTCGTTCCTGTCTTTTTACCCGTCTGCAAGAAAAGGGTTATGTTTTTCGCGCGTATCTTGTATGTATATATGTTTGTAATATTCTTTGTTACCTCATATCTTTCAAACCACATGAGAGATTTTTATAATTAAGACGTCGTTAGATAGGTCTTAGCCGCCCAAGTGTTCGTAAATAAGTACCGTTAAAAAAAAGGAATTTGGCGGCTTTTGGGCGCCATTTTATGGCGGTTGCAATTTTTTTTCTTCCAATCCCTTCGACTGTCGTATAGAAATAAAGGGTTTTTAGAGGTGATTACAAATATATATATCTTTTATATGTTTAAAAGTCGTTCGAAAAAAAAAGTAGGTATAACTAAAAATTGGTAAATAAAAAAGTTAATAAAACCAAAAAACCCGACTGCAAAGATTTAAACAAGAAGAAAATCACGCAGAGCAGTCAGTTCATCCGACTGCACAGCATGATTTTCTTCTTGTTTAAATCTTTGCAGTCGGATTTTTTGGTTTTATTAACTTTTTTGTATTGTGGACCACATCCACCAAAATGTTCTTTACTGGCATTGCATTTTAGTTATTACCTTAATTGAAAAGTTTCATGTTCTGTTTCCACCCGAAAAGTACCTTAAAAAAAAGTAATACTGTTGGTAGGAATACTAAATGATGGTAGACCTTACCCCTTTTTAACGAAAACTTTTACAAGTAACCTTTTACTAAAAATACGTACATTAAAGCCACAATAGAGTCCAGTTTCCATTATGTTTGAATAAAGGCTTGAACATTAATTTAAAAACTAACTGGTGCTTATTGTGTTTGCTATACAATAGCGTTTCATAAATACCCTGCTTTTATATCTGTTAAAGGTTATTATTATCTGTATTTCAATAAACGAAGTAGTCTACTATGAAAAAGTTATGAAAATAAATAGGATGACACCGGTTGCAAACCATGTCCTAAGCTTAGTTAGCTTAGATTAATTCGCATAGTTGAGCCGTTTTTTTTAAGATTGCAGCCTATAGACAAGTTTAGTATTAAAAATTACGTCAGATATAATAATAAATAACAAAAACATATGCGAGCTAAGCTTAATTATCTTAGTCTAAACTCCATTTGAAATAACATTAGACACGTTGCCAAATCTTTTTACAGTCCGTTCAACCGATTTGAGATCTATCCCGTAGACATAAGGATGACATAAAAAGCATAAACCTGTTACCAAAACCAACTGTCTACTACAAGTCCCATTTGCCGTATCAACAACGCAATAGAAGTTAAAATCGGTTGAAAGGGCTGTAAAATGGGCTAATTTAAACGTCTCATGTTATCGCAAATGGAGTATAGCCTTAGTTTTAGGCTCAAACAGTATAGCATGAAAAGCTAAGACAATGTTCTATTGGTATTTGCTCGCACAAAATTTGACAATATAGTATTGATTATACGAAATCGTAGTCAAACTTTGTAGGTAAGACATGTCCTACATTCACAGCAATCATAACGAAGAATTTCCAAACTTAATTCGCAGTGGGCAGTTAACACTGCTTGCAGAACGGATAGCCGATGGGATTAAAAGGTTCTCCCACAACATGCAACGTAGATATACCTAGAGCAGACCGAGGGTGTACCGAGAGTGGATTCAAGCAGCACAGTAGCGGTCATGTCCAGTAGAGGACGCCGTTCGGGTGAAGTAATAATAATGAACGAATCGATATCATGAAGTAAAACTGTACACCAAAATAAACAAGGCAAATGTACCCCGAAATTCATGAACATTACGATAATTTACGCGAAAGGTGCTTTCGAATAAATAAAAACAGTTTTAAAATTCATCAAAGTGAAACCAAATCAATGGGTTGACAATAGTTCGGGCACTCGGGCATTAAGGCCGTTATGACTTGACAACGGCAAGTTTAAGGCCTGTAGCGCTTCGGACTCAATTGAATTCCGATATTGGCAGTGGTACAGTATGGTAAGGGGGCTTATACGTTTTATTGATTTTCATTGGGACAAGTTGAAACCGAGAGAATGCTATTTTGTTTCAATTTACTTTGTACAGTTCAATAAATTATCATGTAATATGATTTACTTTTAATAAATGTAACTTTTTGGCATTCCCATAGGCGGAAATCACTTTGAATACACACTATTGGTAGATGCTCTTGGCTTTGTCCGTGCCTTCGTGTGTCTCTTACACATTCTAGAGATGCACTTTAAAGAGCCAATATTTCGTAATTCTATTCATCATTAACATTTCGGACATATCGGCGACACGGTTGGCGTAGTGATTGAGCAATCGGCTGCTGCGCTGCGTGTCGCGGGTTCGATGCACCGCACGGAACAAATATTTGTATGGCCTACAGATAGTTGTTGCGGATCTGGGTGTCTTGTGTATGCAAGTTCAAATGTTTGTAAACGCACCTACGATACAGGGCGAAATTCCTAGTGTAGGGTAAAAATTAAAAAAAAAAACAAAAAAAAAACTTTCAAGAGACAATATTTTTTTATTCTATCCGTCTCATACATTTCAGCTGAAAGATGTCCACTGATGAAATATACCCCCAAAAAGCATTTCCACGCTATTCCGCTACATAAAGGGAAATCTTCAATAACAAAACACAAGTTGATATGAAAAACACGCTTATTATTCAGTGACAACGAAATTGCATTCAACAACATTGTCAACATGGATCCACTCAACAAAACAGGGTACACAGCAAGCCCACGGCCAATAGGCTAATATAAAACTCGCTTCCGATACGTTTGTGATAAGGGTGTCGTGTAAGCGGGTCTTCAACGGCCGTATGGGGCGCTTTCACTTATCCATGGCGACGATAGCGCCCCTGGCGTCAAACACGTGAAACGCTAGGAGACAAAGGTGCCTCTTAAGTCATAAGTGTCGACGATGTTTTGATTAAGGAGAGATTTGATAAAGGGTTTATATTAAAGGTGACGGGAAGTGTGTGGTGGATGTGTTGGCTGGGTTGTAACCCAATGTTTATGTAAATGTAAGAATTATTATATAGTATGTTCTTTGATAAAGATGTTCGCTTTGCTGCAAAAGTAAGCATTATAACTCGACGCATTAGTATGATATTTGATGTTTAATTTCCACCCTCTCACATACACAATCACCAACAATTTATAAATTTTGTACATCACCTGTGTTACCAAAAGTTTAATGAAAATGTCTAGTGCCAACTTTGAAATCTGAAATTATCCTACATATAATATTCATAGTTGAAAACAAAGCGTAGTCCCATCACTGGCGTCCTGGATTGAAATACACGGTGCTCTCAAAGTAGAATATTCAAGTTTGTTACAAGCAAGACAATTTGTAGAACAATCTCAGACAATTTCGCGATCGGACGTCATCAAAAAGTGGACGAACAAGAGAAAACACCATGTACAGTCAAGAACAGTGATTTGAGAAACAAATAAGGGTTCCGTGATAAGACTCTCAGTTTACATTCAAGTATTTTCATTGTTACGGAACAAAAGGGGCATCGTTGTTTGAAACCTGTTTTGTGTAAAATGGCTAACACTCACAGGAACTAAGAGAGCTTATTCAAGAACAAAGTGACGGGTACTCTCGAGTGTCAAGAATTTGCTAGTAATTGTAATAACCGGTTCAGTTAACTTAGCATTTTTACGAGAACGCCTATTGCGCGCCTTTGTACTCTTTCTTACTAATTTCACCAAAATTTTACATTGTTTCCCTCTAGTTCATTATTTGGCCAGTGAATTCCGACTAAATTTGGCATGGTTGCGGCTCCAACAGTCCTTCACAGTTAGTTGGAAAGGCCATGAAATACGATATGAGTGCTTTCTCAGATCCCAATTAGCCATTTATATTCCAGAATAGCCTATAATTAAAATCTAGTTTGTATGCTGGCGCTAATGGAAACGACTACATAGAGGGAACGTAAAATTAATACTGTTGTGGAAGTGGATAGGGTTGGGATTTTGTCGTATTATTGTCATTATCATTCTTATCAGCTCGTTAACTTACATACAGGCTTACTTACGCAAAAAAAGAGAAGAAAAATATACTCTTAGAGAGTATATTTTGAAGATTTTAACTTCTATTAAAGAATGTATATATATTTATCTACTTGTTAGCGGTCTAGACATATTAGGTACGTACAAGGTAAGGTACTTTTAACCTACTTTAGCCTACTGATAGCTAAAAAGAATTTGTTTTCCTTTCATAGAGGAAGAACAAGTGCGAATTTCACGTATGTTTATAAAACCCGGATCCTGTAACCTAAGCCTACTTATCTCTTATATTGCCTGGCACGTGGAACTTTTTATAAGGCTTTTTAGCTTACCGAAGAACCTTTTTTAATAATTATACAATTTTTTCTTTCTCTTCGATTACTAGATTTAGGCCAAAAAGCGTCGAGTTCGAATATATTGCGTCTCGCAGAAAAGCTTTACGATATCGTCTTACTTAGATTTTATTACAATTCGTGAGTGATACCAGATGCAATGACGCGAACAAGTACTAAAATAATATACAGGTTATTTTAGGTATAGAACGCGGGTGTGAGTGATATAAAGTACCAAGTTTTGTGGGTGTAAATTATGAGCAGGTATCGTAAGCCTCAGGGATTAAAGTACTGCCGTTGTTCATTTTAAGACGTCCTAAAATCTGGTTGAAGGCGAATTTTACGATGATATCAGATGGCAAACGGTTTAGTCGCTGTTTATTCATAAATCATTTGTGCTCAAGTAGGTATCACATGTATGTACTATAAATAAAAATAAATATGTACTTTAAACATTTATTTGCAGATATGAAGATTTATTTACATATTTAGTTTAGTTTGGCGCACGGTTGGCGCAGTGGTTCAGCGATTGACTGCTGCGCTGCGTGTCGCGGGTTCGATTCCCGCACGGAACAAATATTTGTATGACCTACAGATAGTTGTTCCGGCTCTGGGTGTTGTGTATGTGAGTTTATATGTTTGTAAACGCACCCACGATACAGGAAGAAATTCCTAGTGTGGGGCAACGTTTTTCTAAAAATAATAATAAATAATATCTATATGAAAATTGGCAATGATGCAAAGAAATCTACAATAGATACATGATATTAATTTTGATATTAAAAGTCAAATGTCAATTACGTAGCTTTATTGAAATTCAATTCTGAAAAAAATACGCTTTTATGAAATGGCTTTTCATCAGTTCTCTCAAACGGCTATGAATTTGAGAGTCACATATTTAAATTGAATAGAATATAATCACACATCTTCTATATAGTCGTTATTAATTCAATACTTTTTACAAGCTTTTATTTAAATTGCAATGTAGGTATGTATGTATATAAGAGTGTTCGGGTCAAATCTTGCAACTGAATTTTAAAGCAGTTATCCTCCACCATTTAACATGACATTTTACATACACGTTTAGTTTGGATGACAATGCCTGGTTAGCTAAGTGACGTCATTCTAAATCCAATATGACGGACGGCCCAAGATGGCGGACGGCCCAAGATAGCGGACTAGTTGTTTTTTGTGCACTGCCATGATATGGGTATCAAACGAAAGGAACGAAAATCGCAAGAAATAAAACAAAAATTAATGCATAATTTTATTAGATCATCATGTTTGCCTTGTGATATTAATTTTATCGTATTATCAGTGTTGCCAGTGACTTCTCCCTCGGGTCAGTCAAAATAGATCTCACGAGGACTTACTACTGGGAAAAAATTATCCTATGTCCTAATAGAGGCCATGGTCTACCCGTGTTACCATCCATAGGCATTCAACCGTTAAGGCTTTATTGATTTTCAAACATCTAACATAAAGAAAGGTACACAAAAAAAATGAGTTATCTTCTGTAAATATCAATTCTTGTTGATGTTACACGAGGTAGATGTTTTACAAAAACAACTGTTATTTTCTTAAAATTAATAACATTTATTTTAAAACAAAACAACTTTACAGTCTAGTAAATAAATTGTATGTAGGCCACCGTTTATCATAGCCAGATTTACTGAAAGCAACGTCATAAATATAAAGGATGTCTTTGTTCTACTTTTGATTTCAAAGGTAACATCAAAAGGGATTTCGTTTAGATTCAAATAATGTAAGCTATTTTCTTGTAGAAGCTTTTCGCTTAGGGATATCCCAGCATTCGTTTTAGGTCCCTGCTGATGTACAACTCGAATTTTCTCCTAATACACGCCTGATTTAACTCTTTAACGTCAGTCTTGCCCTTTTAAATACGTTAGCGCACCCTTTATTTTATTCTCCAGTTAAGGGGAGGTATTTTCAAAACAATATTAATTTTACAGTCGAAATATAAAATAATTAATGTACAGACAGAGAATAAAAAATAGAGACAATACATCATGACAACAGAATAAAAAGCTTCTGCTTATTTCTTTAGATTTTTTTACCAGCAGACCCGCGAAAAGGTACAATGAAAATGAAATGTACATAGTTTAGGCAGAGGCAGTCTAGCTAGACAATATTAACCAATGTTATAAACAATAACCCTTTGTATACATACACGTCCATTTTTCTGGTAAAGGGACATATGTCAAGTCAAATTACATATGCAAAACTACCATTACTTAGTCAAAAGCCTAGCCTAAGGGCTGAAACTGCGTTAAACGGACGCCCACGCGGTTCCATATAAAAGTGCGCCATCGCGCAGACCCGCGCGGGCATCCGTCGCAGGGGCACGCGTGGATCCTACCAGTCGCTACAGTTGCAGTTTTTTGCTAGGTACGTAATAATATATTAAGTGATCCATCGACACAACTGTACATGCACACCGTTAACATTTAACTACCAACACTGCGTAAACAAAATAATCCTTGTCTACGCGCGCAGACACGCGACGAGTGCCAGTCGCGGGCGCCCGCTTAGCGCAGTTTCGGCCCTTAGTAACAACAACTTGACGATGATCCTATCTTCAAAACAAGAGACGCGCACTGTCCTTAATAACATAGCAACAATGGCTGGTACTTATAAATTTATCCATTCCTCACCCTTTCACCTTAAACCTCCGATTTTGTTTCCACAGAAGGGATCCCAAAGGCTTTCCACTGGGCCCCTAAGTAGAAACATTTATTCCAAATTTGATCCACTTACGAAAGTACAGACCCATAGTTTATCCCTTGTAAATATGTAAATACATTTACCTTCACTTTAAAAACCAACACGGGGCAGTAGTTTACATTTAAGTATCTTAACCTGGTTTTAGCAATTTTATTTGGTTGGGTTTTCGTAATTTAGCATCAGTGAGGATTGTTTTTGGTGGGTTCGAATCCAGGTAGGCGCTTTACTTTGTGTACATTATTTCATCACCACTGTTCTCAAATCGGTGAAGGAAAACATCGTGAGGAATCGGAATGTCTTAGAACCAAAATATCGAAGACATGTGACATCCACCAACCCGCGCGGGTGTCGCGTGGTGGATTACGGCCCATTCCCTTTCACAGAGAGGAGGCCTGTGTCCCAGCAGTAAGAACATTAAAAGGTTGATGATGAAGACAATAAGGTTATTTTATTATAGATCTCTTGTTTCTTTTTATTAAGATACTGACCTAAAAATTTTATTAAAATTTATTTATGATCCTTCACTCTATGCTTCTGTTCAGACGGGTGTACTGTATAGTGTACCGCCACGATAAAATTAAAAAAAAAATACAAAATAGTCGAGAGTTTCAGTAATCATGTAAATTAAATGAAAAAAAAGTGGTCGTTGCAATGGCGGGTCGAGTAGGCGGGCGATTCCACCCCAGCGCAGCATGACTAATTTGCAGGAGCATTTAAACTACTTTACCGAGAATAGTTTAAGTATTTGTATAGTAACTGTTAATGCCCCACTTTTAATTTATACACTATTAGCTAAACGGGACATTTTGTGGTGGTGTAGTTTTGTGAATGTTTTACACACAAAATATCTACTTATGGTTTTTGAAGGTTCCGTAGTCAACAAGGAACCCTTTATAGTTTCGCCATGTCCATCTGTCCGTCCACAGCTTAGCTCAGTGACTCTTAGTACTAGAAACCTATAATTTGGCATAGATATATATGTTACGGCTAATACCCGAAGTGCGGCTACACCTAGTATTAGTGCGGCTACACCTAGTTTTAGCCGGTTAGAACTAGGTGTAGCCACGCAACATAGTCGACGGAGCCCCGCTGCGCGGGGCTCCTATTTCCGTCCGCAGGGTCTAAAGTAACCTAACACTGTCCTGGCAGGCCTGTCCGTGTCGGGGTGCCCTAAGCTCCGGCTAATACTAGGTGTAGCCGCACTTCGGGTATTAGCCGTAACATATATATTAATAACGCCGATGAAGTGGTAAAACAAAATCATGAAATAATATTTTTTTACGGTACCTCCTGTACACGTAAAGTTGGGCTGTTTTTTTCTCGTCTGTCCCATGGTGATGGGTATCGTTGGATAGGCCATTAAAAATATTACGGGTCTGTGAAATTCAGGGATCCGTTTGCGTAAAATTAAGCAAATTTTTGTTAGAGTCTAGTAAATAGTCAGCTAAATGGTTGCTATTGTACAAGTGAAAAAATTCACGGCAGTAGTATATATAATGAAATTAAAAGGAAAACTATCACAGCTAAGTAGGCTTTATAAGTTTACGAATAACAGTCGACCAAGTTATAAAATGTACTAGGAAAAGTAAAATTTTGTTTATTGATGTATGGGGACAACAGTTTTCGAACTGCAAAGTTAATGTTGTCCCTTCGTTAGAGCGATGTTTGGTGCTTTTATTGTTTATGAAAGTTAGTAATGTTACCTATTTATTTTGGAGAATCTATCTATTTATACGAAACCCTCTGTGCGCGAGTCAGACTCGCACTTGGGTGTTTTTTTTTACTTTTGTAATTAAATAGCGTTGCTGATACACTCCCATAGGTGATCACTGGCAACACACACTGATCATAGACTTTTGTCTTGAGACACTGCGGTAAATTGGACGAGAAGATACCACGCAACGAGACGTGGTCGCTCACAATGGGCCTGATCAGAAAGCTTAAAGTCATCCAAAGGGCAATGGACAGGGCTATGCTCGGCATTTCCTTGCGTGATTACGTCAGAAATGAGTATATCCGCAGGAAAACCGACAAAGCCCGGAGAATTGCCAAACTTAAGTGGCAGTGGGCAGGCACATTGCTCGCAGAACGGATGGCCGATGGGGCCGAAATGTTCTGGAATCCGCGACCGCGAACCGGAAGACGAAACGTTGGAAGGCCTCCCACTAGGTGGACCGATGACCTGGTTAAGGTTGCGGGAAGGCGCTGGATGCGAGACGAACGGGATCGGTCAATGTGGCGACGCCTGGGGGAGGCCTATGTCCAGCAGTGGACGTCTTTCGGCTGAAATGATGATGATGATGATGCTGATACACTCCAGAGCTAAGTAAAGCAGTTTACAATATACTAGGCATAAAATCTATAGGTATAAGAAGTGACACTTTATGATCCATACTAGTCCATACTAATAATATTATAAATGCAACAGTACTGTCTATTACTTTTTCACGCTTAAACCACGAGCCGATGGTATAGAGATATTTTGAAGTTTCTTTTTGGTTTGGTGTTTTTAACTAATAATTTCTCAAGTAAGGTGACCCACACACCTACAATGAAAGGCAATCAAGGGTATGACGAACATTTTGTAGATATATATTATTACTTACCTCTTTTCATTGTTTAGTAGGCTCTAATGCCAAGCAGACATTAGTTAACTACTCAAAATGATACCCACGTGAAGGACCGCCAATATTTTCATGTATTTTTTTAAATGATCCCTTAAAATGGAAGAAGCATTACAGCCTCAGGTTTTTCAACAAGACAATAAACAAACCTGAAGAATATCATAACAATAAAAAAACCTGTTACGATAGCAGTTACGTACGATTATTGCAAGAAAACGGTTCCACTTGTAGTCACAAACAGACATCGTATATTACGTTTTCAAGAACGCAGCACTACTTAGAAGTGACAGTGTGTTAAAATATCGCCTTTCACAACATGTATGAGGCAATGGAGTAACAACTAATATTATGAATAGTTTTACATACAATAATTTAAACACAGCTCACACTTCATGCTCACCGTAGCGTTTGCGAACACTAGACCAACCAGCAGTGCAATAAATTTGCCGAGAAAATAACCATGCACGCAATATGATCTTAATCTTCTAAATATTCACGTCCAAAATGCAGCAGTTGCCTACGTTTGAAGAAATAGTCATTTTCAAAACATAATTCCCAGTGCTCGAATGTCCCAGCTAGACTTAGTAAGCCTTTACTCCGAACACCCCAGTGTTCCAAACGTTACGGCACAAAGAGGCGTCATCCTCGTCTGATAGCATAATATTCTCTTAAAGACAAAATAGTTAGGCTAGACCCATCAGTCTAGTGATATTGTACTGCTTTACCTGCCTAGGTAAAGCAGTCGCCGGCTAGGCTAGGCAGCCGTTTGACGTAGCTGGGATGAATATGCTTTTACCGGCAACCTTTAGAATTCCAACTGGAGATAATTAATCGATTTCTTGGAACCACTTTCTTTTACTAAACATGAAAGGGACTAAGCCTAATACTAAAACAATTTTCAGGTACAAATTTACACTGAAATCGTAAACTTGCCGTTCGATAAAACAATTTATTTTTTTGGTCTGAGATTCTTTAGGATTCATGACATGTTACAGTATCGGCAGAAAATTGAATGTTCACAAAATATTGTCGTCATTCTTTTATCAAAAACTTTCTGCCATCGAGGTCGACACATGTTATTATCTTGAAAATTGTTCATAAATAAAAGTCCTTCGTTTGCATATTAATACGATGAAAGAAAATTGGTTCTGCATGCTGTGGCTCCTGTTTTTTGCTGTGGGCGATACAGAGCGGAAGATTTTCAAACATTTTTCCAATATTCCCTAACAATGGCTCGTAGTCTCTCATAATGAAGCCAAACATAATGTTCCATTAAAATAGTTAACTTGTCTGTTAAATATTAAAGTACCGCTCCCCAAGTCATTAATTAGATAGAACAATCACACGTCGCCACCGCCAGCTGTTATCAAGAGTAATTATAACTTAATAAGCCAATTGATTTAAGTGTGCATCACTATTAAGAACTTACTTACTTGTTGTTTACATCCGTGACTGATTTCCTCGCATAAACTTTGAGTGTAATACCTAAGGAAGTTATTCGGCTCGGCACGTTTGACACTGAAATATGATGGCAATTTTCAAGCTGCCGAATATACCTAGCGGGTTGGCGGGCGAAACTCAGTCAATCCTACTGTTTGTCGATCAACACGCCTCGTATCCGGTAAAATTGAAAATGTTATTTGACTCTGAGGTTAGAATTTATTGTAGTCAACTTTTGATGCCAATGACAGATGATGTTTTTAACTGGGAGTGATTTATTTTTGGCAATCCCAAATTATCTTGAATTCAATAAAGCCAAAGTTATTTTTGGACACGATAAAACTTTTATTTTAGGACCTATAATTTCATTTTTGTACATTTAACGATAAAATTAAAAAAATAACATGGAAACAGAAAATAAATTCAAAACAGAAGGACAACCGTGCAGAATAATATCACAGCTGATTACCTAACCAAACGGCGCTGTACAATTAATTATACAGTCCAATTCGTAATACATACGATAGCTGTGTACCAATTGCATAAAATAATACCGAAGTTAAATGGATAGATACTCATAAGCAGGCTGTATAGAACGAGTATTTTACTGTGTTCCAGAATCAATTCTGCAAAATGATAATTTTATTCATAGAGTTCCCGCTAGAATCGTATCGCTTACTTTGTCCGTGATTCGGTTCAGAAATATTTTATGAAACAAACGTTCGCATACTCGTTGCTAATATGTTAGTTTCCCGGTCGAGTGTTCTAGAAAGGGTAATGAAGGCAATTATCAAGTTTTTGTCCACGTTGGAGTTATGTAATTAATGACTGGTGGGGTGCCTGTCCTGACGAGATCAGGATATACCCTACATATCTATAAATACACACTATAGGTAGTTCGGTTAAATTAATTCTATTCAAATATAAATAAAGCCTATTTCAGCAAAAGAGCAGCTCTATTGTTCAACGTTTTCTCATTACGTGTAAGTTTTTCACTAAGTTATGCTTTAATGTTAAACTATTGATAATTTCAATGTAACTCAGCCGATTTCGTTAATTAACTATCGAACTGAAGGCGCGACCTTAATATTTTTACTGTTAAATTGTTACTATTACCGTGTCAAATAGAAAGCTTTTGAATTTCATTACAGAAATCAACAATAAACTTATTCAATTTTTTACAGAAACATTTTCTTTGATGCTGGCATAAGTTAACTGAAATTAGTGTCACTTGAAAAGAAAGCATAACATTTATTATTTTCATAGTCAATTGGAGGAATTTTGCAGGTCAAGATTTGGATGACGTTGATACATGGTGTGTTATTTCGGTGGACCTTGTAAACAAGAACAGCTATCAGTCAGGCAGACCTCATATGGAATATAAACTAGGTACGTACATATATGGCATAAAATAGGCAACAGAAGTAAAGAATGTTCTCGAGGCACGCCCATGAGTAATGACAGGCATCGCTCTCCCGGTTCCTTATGAACTGCAGTAAATTCGTGTCGAACAAAATTTCACTCGTTCTTCTCAAGCTAATAGAAATTTAGGGAGACGTTCGAATATTGCTTGTAAGAAGTCCAATTTGTCTAGATGTCTAGACGTATTATTAAAGTTACGGAATAATTATGGAATACAGGTCACGTTTATGTTGCTTGAGGTGTCGGCAGTTTCGAGTAGTAGAAATATAATATTGTCATTTAATTTTGGGCTGCATTGCATTAATTAAGTCTCCTGCAGCTCAAGTATGCTGCCAACCTTGCTGTCTTGCTAATGATTTTACTACGGTATTGGTCGTTTTTTGGTTTGGGTTTGATTGGTGCATGTTCTTAGATGTTACGGTGACAACTCAAAATTGTTGGTGCAAATCCATGTTGCCATTTTTCTCCAAAACTACTAGTCCGACTTAATATAAATCCGATTTAATATCTATGCTCTCTAAAAAAATTAAAAAAAGCAAAATTAAAAATTAAAAAAAATCCCACGATGGTTAAAAAGTAATTGAAAAAGGGACAAAATAATTAAACCCATGAATATCCTTAGGAGGCTACTATCACTATTTTAAATTTCATCATAAATAAAAATAAGTGTCATCATCAACTTCTAAAGGTCCCTACTGTAGGGGCACGGCCTACCCATTAAGGGTGTAAGTATAGCGCTAAAAAATCTCCAATTATTCACGTTACTATAAAAACTGCAAAACTAGTTCATGTAATGGTAGCCCCCGACGGATATTCTTGGGTTTTTAAATTAATTTATTCTTTTTCAATTACTTTTTTACCGTCTTGGGTTTTTCCAAAATTTTATTTTAGCTTTTTTTATTTAACTTGTTTAGTTAGAAGGTATGGGCAAATCTTGCATCTGAATTTTAAATCAGTTATTCCAAACAGATTGAGCTGGAATGTTGCATTCACTATTGTTACTTAAGTGACATTTTTTTTTTTAAACTTAGCCCCACACTAGGAATTTCTTCCTGTATCGTGGGTGCGTTTACAAATATATAAACTCACATACACAACACCCAGAGCCGGAACAACTATCTGTAGGTATTACAAATATTTGTTCCGTGCGGGAATCGAACCCGCGACACGCAGCGCAGCAGTCAATCGCTCAACCACTGCGCCAACCGTGCGCCCTTATAATTCTAAATCCAATAAGTCGAGCTCCACAAATATGGTGGACCCATTATTTTCTATGCACCCTTCGTCTCCCATGTTATGGGTATCAAATGGAAGGATTTGCGGAGTTGCGGAATAGTAAATTAAATTCAGGTACTCTTATGAACATTCAATCGAACAAATGATTAAAGCAATAATGCAATTAAAGCATTTTTTTCACAACGAAATTTTTGAGTTATACCTATGTTAATCTTCTAGATAAACTTTCTGGTTCTTCTTGTTCTATATTCAATTCGTATAAACCATTACGAGTGTGATGAAACCTCACGGCACAGTTCGCACATTAACCAAATCCGATAAAAAAGATGTCAGTAACAAGTGTCAAAAGTCAAAAGTGCCAGTGGCATTGCTTTGTGCAGTGTTCGCGAGAGTGGCCTTTTTTACTTTTTTATTTTTACTTTTTAACTTGTCAAATAGACTCATATAGCTTGTAGCGGAAAATAATGGGTTTATTTTTACAATGAAGGTATGAGCGGGTTATTTTCGGATCTAAGTGTTTCTTATTGCATAGAATCGTGCGCTTAATAGAAACTTTATATATTTCGTGTTTAACTAGAAAAAAATGTGAAATTATTTCTTAAATGCATAAAATATATCAATCAAAATCAAATCAAATCAAAATCAAAAACGTTTATTTCAAATAGACCAATTACAGGCACTTTTGAATTGTCAAAATGTCGGTCAGTCAAACAAAGAAGTGAAGCTAAATTGCACGTTCCAAGGAGTAGATCTCTATGGAGAAGAACGTGCAAGAAACTCCATGGACACTCTTTTAAATTATATGTGTTACATATAATGTTTGGTTACATATTTCTTGTTGCTTCTATTATGTGAGCACAATGTAGATAATAATAAAAAAAAAAATTAAAAGATAGGAACTGAATTAAACCACTGGCAGCTAAGAGATGACCAGTCTCATCTGACGGCACCCGTTCACGAGCATGACGCGTGCATCAACCCCACTCAGCTCAACCATTTTGAAGGGAACCGAATGACCCAATAACACGCGCCACCAACAGCGAGACATTTGAGTGAGCATGACAAACTCTCAACTGCCATGCTTGCAATGTCAAAATAAAAAAATAAAAAGTTGTAACCTAATAAAAATGCTCCATGGTACTTCACATTCACAAATTTGAGAGAAAAAAAAAAAAAGTGCTTCTACATTATACAATGCTATTATTTCTAAATATAACATGTAAAGAATCCTTTGAAATAAACAAATGAAATAAAAATAAAACACTGAAAACAACAATACGAAAAGGGCAGCAGCATCTCTTCCAATATAAACTAATTTGTAGCTACAAATGTATGTGGCTGTGGAGCAGGACCGGCATTTAGCCAAGCATTTTTATCAAGGAGATAATCTTCCAATTTATAATATGCTTGTCTACATAGTGTGCGTTTAATGCATGTTTTAAAATTTGACTCGTTTAATTGGAGAATTTCTAGTGGAATTTCATTATAAAATTTTACACAGTACCCCATAAAAGAGCTAGCTACTTGAGCTACCCTGAATCGAGGTTGATCTAACTTGTCCTTATTTCTAGTATTAAAATTGTGCCTATCACTTATTTTAGTAAAAAGATGAATATTTTTCCGGACATACATTATATTTTCATAAATGTATTGACAAGGTACCGTCATGATGTTTATATCTTTAAATAATTCCCTAAGAGAATCGCGCCTGCGAAGATTGTATATGGCTCTGATAGCTCTTTTCTGCAGAATAAAAATAGACTCTATGTCTGCAGCCCGTCCCCATAGCAAAATACCGTAAGACATGATACTATGAAAGTAACTAAAATAGACCAGCCTCGCGGTATGTACATCAGTAAATTGACGGATTTTTCTGACAGCATATGCTGCTGAACTAAGCCGTCCTGCCAGAGATGTTAAATGAGGACCCCATTGTAGCCTCGAGTCGAGCGTGATTCCCAGGAAAACCGCGTTTTCGACGATTTCTAGTTTCTCCTTGTTCAATATTATTTCCAAGTCATTACTTTTAACATTCGGTAACGCAAATCTTATGCACTTCGTTTTTTTTTCCATTTAGTACTAAATTATTAACAGTAAACCAGTTTTGGACCTGCTGTAGAGCGTTGTTTACGTCATCAATAAGTGTGGAACGTCTATTGATCTTAAATATTAAGGACGTATCGTCAGCAAACAATACTATATGTGGTTGTTTTTTCAATAAATGCGGTAGATCATTTATATACACCAGAAAGAGGAAAGGACCCAATATAGAGCCCTGTGGTACCCCCATTTTTATTTTTAAGCCCCGTGAATTTACACCATTTATCTGAACTTGCTGTTGCCTGTCATTTAAATAAGATTTCATTAGGCTTAGTGCAAGCTTACCTAATCCGTAATGTTCCAGTTTTAAAAGTAAGGTTTCATGATTAACACAATCAAAAGCCTTTGATAGGTCACAAAAGATTCCAATAGCATCTTGGGCTTCCTCCCACGCTGCAAATATGTGTTTTAATAAGGAGACACCCGCATCAGTTGTACAACGTCCTTTGGTGAAACCATACTGCTGTTCGTGTAAGATTTTATTAGTGTTAAAATGAATAAGCATTTGATTAAGCATAACTTTTTCAAAGACCTTACTGAAAACCGGCAACACGGAAACAGGTCTATAATTATTGGTGTCATTATGGTCGCCGGATTTAAAAAGAGGTATAACTTTACTGAATTTCATTACATCTGGAAATACTCCTTGGTCCACACACAAATTAAAAATTAAAGCCAAGTATGGTGCCACGGTCTCGATTATAGATGTACAAACTTTAACAGACATTCCCCATAGGTCCTCGGTTAATTTTATTTTTATTTGCCGGAAAGCCTTTAGGACTGTCATAGGGTTTATATGTTTGAATTGAAATTCAGCCGAACAGCCTGGCACGTTTTCTTTCAATAAAGCAATTGAGGCCTTCGGCGAGGAATTTAAAGCTTCCGTTGTCTTAAGAGGTATGTTGGTGAAAAAATTCACAAACTCTTGGGCTACTTCTATGCTAGAATTTATGGGACCATGTGAAGTCTCCAATAAAAAATCCGTGTTTCGTACCTTATTTCTACCCGCTTCACTATTAATAACTTTCCAAACGGTCTTTATTTTATTGTCTGCCGATTTGATTTTTGTGCTAATGAAAAGGGCCTTCGCTACTTTGCAAATTTTTCTAAAGAGTTTAGAATATTTATTTACATACTTGTTAAAGCTTTCAGAGTTAAAAAATGGTTTAAGGCCATATAGTTCATATAGTTTTTCCCTACTTATCCTTATACCTTTTGTCGCCCAGTCACTAAATACAAACTTAGGGAAAACATTTTTTGACTTCTTTTCAAAACTTTTATTAAATTCATTGAGTATTACTGAAAAGAAATTATTATAAAATTTATTGGCATCATCAATACTATGGCCCAGAACATTTAATTTATTTTGTATGTTACTATTAAATTTTGTTAATTTGCTAAGTGTAATTGGCCTAAATTGAATTTGAGCTTTTTCCAAAGTTGCTTTAGACTTAAAAGACACCGTTTGTCCACTATGATCAGACTTAAGATAATTTACTATGGCTTTATCTAAATAATCACAATCACAGAAAATATTATCAATACAAGTTGCAGAGGTTGGAGTTACTCTAGTTGGTTCTGTAAAAACATTAGACAGATTAAATGATTTAAAAAGGCTTAAAAATCTGCAGCTATTTGAATTATTTTCTAAAATATTGATATTAAAATCCCCACAAATAATTATGGATTTGTTACTGCCTGCAAGTTTTGTTAGAATATCCTCCATTGTTGCTTCAAATAAACTTAAGTTTTGAGGGTCAGGGGGTCTGTACATGCACACTACAACATGCTCATCTAGCTCAACACAGGACAGTTCAATGCAATGTTCATTTGACAAGCTAACTATATCATTACGTTGTTTAAATTTTAAGCATTTTTTTATTAAGATCAGGGAACCACCCCGCAGCATAGATTTACGGTTAAAACAACTGCCTACACTATAATTTTCATAACTAAGTAGCATTTGGTAATCTTTCAACCAATGTTCAGTAAAACATACGACATCAAACATTGTTTTTTCTAAAAACATTTCAATTTCTAATAATTTCGAAGAGATACCCTGAATATTTTGATGAAATAACTTCAAGACATGCTGCTGAGCCCCTTTTTGGCTTTTAACTTTTTGAAAGCAAGAAGGTACCTCGTTATTACTTGGTATAACTATGGTGTTACTGGTACTCTCTGTTGTCCTATGAATTAGTTTAAACTACTATCTGGAGTTACAAAAGAATTTTCCATAGTGATACATGGAACCTCCTTCGTACAGTTCACAAAAGAATTAATAGCAATTAAGCTATGGTCAATTTGGCTGTCCACAGGGTTATTAGTATTAATACTAAACATTGTGGTTTTAACTAAACATGACTTTGACATACTACTTATGTCTGTGTTAATAAAATAAACTAATAGCTTAGCTATTGTGTGTCTTATACTAGTTGGCAGATACGCTGTACCTCTAGTCGACCTTAAATGACCAACAAAAATGTTGGTGTCAAAAAACATAAACTTGTCACTATAGTGACTTGTTAAGAAATGCATATGTTGATTAAGCATATGAATATACTTATTTTTCCTACTAGATAATTGTTCATAATATGGGAATGCACACAATATTATTTTCTTGCACTTTAATTTTAACATCTCAGTTACAAAGTCAGTGATGTCTTCCTTTCTTACTTTCAAACTATTACCTATAAACACTGTTACATCAGTATTACGATTATACGTTTTTCTAGTAACTAATTCCATAATTTGCATATAGGTTGACCCGGGTAAACAATAATTTTGAGTAGAATGACTCAGTTTGTTATGTATTAATTTTCCTAGACCTCTTCCCATACTATCTGAAAACATAACTGAAGAATTACAATCCTGACTAGTACAGGATGGAAAATTACCAGACTCAGACTGGACAATGTGAATTAATTGCTAAACTTATATATATATATATATATCATGTGTATTTAAGCAGCTTATTATTGTTATTTTTTGTTTTATTGTTTGCATTGCACGGATTAAACTGTAATGTGATGGATTAAAAGTAATAATAAGTATGTATGCAGACAGCCTTATTTAAAGTGTTTCTTCAGCAATACTGTTTTATAATAAATTGTATGTATTTTAAGACACATTAAATCGGATCATTAAACCAACCAGACGTATCATTTCAACTTTTCCAACCTAACGACCTGATCACACTACATGGCGACTCTGCCTGGATTCATGTCGCTCTACCATACTGCAACGACTTTGCCAGTCCTCGTGTCACTCTAACATACTGCAACGACTCTGCCAGTCTACGTGCCACTCAAATTACCGTACTGCAACGACCTTCAACGGCACCTTAAGTTCACCTTAAGTTTTTGAAACGTCGCACCAAGCTTCGAGATTTTGCAATTTGGGACATCGAAAGACTATGGGAACTACGAAAAGCAAGGAGCAAGTGATTATTGCGCAGTCTGCAGCTGGAGACAACCACGCACAAGCGACGGCGGAACAACTTCAGATGAACAACATTCTTCTGTCCATAATATGCGCCTGTATGCTGTTAGCGGTACTGATCGGATTCTTCTGCCTGTACAAGCGATGCCACACAAACTGGATGCAGAAGCAGCTGAGGAGTGAAGCTTTGGAGCGAGTCCTGTCCCGTGTCAGCTACCAACGTCGGAAGGAACTCAGAGAGCGCGAGAATGAGGAAAGTAAAGCGTAAGCGTGACCAACAAGTAAATTGTAATTAATACCCACGCGCGTCTCAATTTCTTTTATAAAATATATGTTTTATTGAGTAAATTCACCTACTTGTTTTGTGTAATTTGGGGTAAAGTTGAGGAATCTAATATCTGAGTATTTAATTGAATTATGAGTATAGAATTAGAATTAGCAGATATTTATAAGCAAATAAAACATTATACGGATTCTATTTCTAAGTTAGGTCCTGCAAGAAGAGTAGGTAGTAATTATGAGAATAAGATGTTAGAAGCTAAGAGCTAAGATGTTTCGTTTAAAAATGTTTTAAGTAGTTTGCCTAAAGAAGTGTCTAAAGAATTATTATTTCTGTGTTCATGCATAAACGAATGCTATGATAAAATTTTGAAATTTGAGAAGGAATCTAGTTCGAGTGGTAGTCAAAGTCAAAATAAATCAGCAACAATGTCAGTATCAGGTGAAAAATTTAATTTAAAGACGGCTGTAAGTCTATTGCCTAAAATTAATGGTGATGAAGAGGTAACCAGCGAATTAATGTCTGCGATTGAATTGTATGACTCAATGCTTGATGCTGGTGATAAGGCGACTTTAATAAATTTTGTTTCAAAAACTCGATTAACAAGTGGAGCAAAAATGCGGTTAGCTACTTCTTATACTTCTGTTGAGTTGCTATTAGAAGATATGCGTAAATATTTACTTACTCGTAAGTCAGATACTGCTTTACAGTCTAAATTACAAAAGGCTAGACAAGATGAAAAGTCAGTTACAGAGTTTGGCCAGGAGTTAGAAAAGTTGTTTGTAGACTTAACCATTTCCCAGGCTAATGGTGATGAGAAAGCGTACGAAGTTTTGCGACCTCTCAATGAAAGGAACGCTATTCGATGTTTTTCCGAGGGTTTAAAAAGCCAAAAGTTAGGGACAATTATTTCAGAACGAAATTTAACCTCGTTAAAGGATGCCATTAGAGTAGCCGAAGATGAAACGAGCTCATCGACGGACCGTCAGGCCGTTATGTCATATAATCGCCAGTCAATTCGAAATAATAAATTTGCTCATCCAGGATATCACTGTCGAAATACATCGAGATATTTTCGAGGTAGTAACCACAATGGTAGGCAACAACATGGACCCCATCAAAATTCTGCTGCGTCAAGTAACACGTGGCGAGACATCCGCGTCGCCCGTGTACATCGCCGTGGAGCGTCAAGTTACGGTGCCAGGAATGTTCGCGGAAATCGTGGCTTTTGCGTAAACCATTCTAATAATAGAAATTTAAATCATTTTATTGCGAATGAACAACATGGTTTACCAACATCGCAAAATAGTCGCAATGATCTTTCTTCGGATCATAATTTGGGACAATTTTTTCGTCCCTAATCAAGTTTTTGCTTGTGACAGCATTAATTGGGTAAATTTAAGTTTAAATAAGTTACAGCTAGAATTTTTAGTAGATACAGGGGCCTCTTTATCATGTATTGATTATGGAATATTAAATTAAGCTAAGCTAGAGTTGCATAAATGCGATTTAACTATCCATGGTATTGGTGGAAGTTCAACATCTAGAGGATTTGTTTACTTGACTCTAGAATCTAAGAATATAATTTTTAAACATAAGTTTTACCTATTTAGGAAGTTACCATGTAAGTCGATAGGAATATTAGGACAAGATTGTATTAAACTATACTGTGGAGTTATAGATTATGACTCAAATACTTTATCTCTCAAAGTGGGAGACGGTAAAGTTACATTACCTTTACATTGTTATAACTATAATTTATCCATCGCACCACGTTGTGAGGTTATCAAATTTATACCTACGCGTATTAATTATGATTGTGTAATTTATCCTAAGGAAATTATTCAAGGTATTTTTTTGGCTAGTATAGTAGCTAGGCCAAAAAATGGAAAGATTCCTGTGAGACTATTGAATACCACAGACGAAGAAGTGTCTCTATGTTTGAATGAGATTGAGGTAGATACATTAGAAAACTACGAATTTTGTAATTTTGAAAGGCCAGATGTTAATGTAGAGAGAATTCGAAATTTATTTTCGTTACTTAATCTAGGTTCATACTTAAATAAGGAGGAAGAATTGTCTATCGAGCAAATTTGTGCCAAATATTCGGACATATTTCATTTACCAGGTGATAAATTAAGTGTTACTAACGTTTATGAGCAATCAATTCATTTGAAAGAAAATGCTACGCCGGTGTATAGAAAACAATACAGAATTCCATTTACGCAGAAAGAGGAACTTAATAGACAGATCGATGACATGTTACGAGACGGTATTATAGAAAAAACTAGCAGTGAGTGGTCAAGCCCCTTGTTGCTAGTGCCTAAGAAGTTAGATAGAAGCGGTAAACGTCAATGGAGAGTAGTAATAGACTACAGACAATTAAATGAGAGAGTACAGGATGACAAATTTCCCCTCCCGAATATTACAGACATTTTAAAGTCTTTATCGGGTGCTTTTTATTTCAGCCATTGCGATTTAAGTCGTAGTTATTATCAGTGTAATTTATCAAAAGAATCTAGAAAGTATACTGCATTCTTTTCTGATAAAGGCCAGTTCCAAATGTGTAGATTACCTATGGGATTAAAAATTAGCCCATCTGCATTTAGTAGATTAATGACAGTAGCAATGTCAGGTTTGAATTACGAAAAATGCATTATTTATTTTTAATTATATTTGGTCGAAATTTAGCAGAACATATCACAAATCTCATGTCAGTTTTTGAAAGATTGCGAAAAGTTAAATTAAAGTTAAATCCTTCTAAATGTGAATTTCTAAAGCGACAAATTCTTTACCTAGGGCATGTAATATCATCCTCAGGTATTTTGCCTGACCCTGAAAAGATCCGAGTAATTGAAAGTTATTATATATGACACCGACATGTGCGGATGACGTCAAGCGTTTTGTTGCATTTAGTAATTACTATAGGAAATTTATTCGCAACTTTGCAGCTATTGTTTTACCACTAAACAAGTTATGTAGAAAGAAGGTTCAGTTTGAATGGACAACAGAATGTCAGAATGCCTTTGAAACTCTTAAACAGTTACTTAGTAGTCCACCTGTCTTATATTATCCAAATTTTACTAAAGAAAATGAGTTTATTTTACAAACAGATAGTTCTGGTTTTGCTATAGGTAGTGTTTTAAGTAACTCAAACGGAAAACCTTTCGCATACGCTAGTAGAGGTTTAAATAAAGCTTCATCTGTTCATTTTTTTTCCAAATAACGGGGATGATGTAGTGTGTAAGTAATAATAAGTATGTATGTAGACAGCCTTATTTAAAGTGCTTCTTCAGCAATACTGTTTTATAATAAATTGTATGTATTTTAAGACACATTAAATCGGACCATGAAACCAACCAGACGTATCATTTCAACTCTTCCAACCTAACGACCTGATCACACTACAAAACAATGCACCTGCCATGTTATATTTTCACCATCCTTGGTTGACTGGTAGAGAATATCTAAGGCATTAAGTCCGCCATTGTACCTTTGTGCATGAAGTTTAAATAAATAAATGAAGTTATCATGAATTTCAAAGATATTTTATAAGTACTTTAAGTATTGAAAATATTTGTGCCGAGAACATAAAAAGGAAATGCAAATATATTTGCATGAAACATGAAATATATTTTTCTTTAAACTACGTAGTAATGTTATCATTAATCACTACAAAACCGTTCACAAAGGACGTATTTATTTTTGCTTAGAACCAAAACAGTGCAGAAATGTTATATGAAATCTCATTGTTGCACTGTTTTTCATTAATGCACTATTTTTCATTTTTTATTAAGATATAAGTTTAATGCGACAGCGATAGCGATATGAATTCAACTCCTGAAAGTATAAATACAGGTGCAAATTAAATTGTTAATAACCTTTTGTCGCAAAAGTCGCGGGATAAACATTTTTCATTAACTTGAGTACTTGATATTTTAACACGGTAGGTATTATTTATTATTTATTATATACTTTATTGTACACCACTTAAATAATTACAGGACAAATATTGGTAGTTGAAAGAAAAGTAGATTACGCACCTCGCTAAAGTGAGTAATTAATGCACTCGTGTTAATTTAGTACCCTCGCATGCGCTCGGGCACCAACGTAACACTCATGCATTAATATCTCACTTTGCGCTCGATGCAAAAATCTAATATTGTTTAGGCAACTTTTGTTATAACCCCTAATGTAAACAGTAATTGCTAAAAACAGCTCTAAACAAAGATTACAGCTTAAAGGTGCTATAATCATTACGTTTGACAGACTGATTGGCAATCGTATTGTATTTGTTGTAAGCTTGATTCTTGATAATATATCAATCCACATGGAACAATTGCAAAATAGGCCTGAGGCAGGTACAAAACTAATATTATTGTCGGAAAATAACAATTATATTATTTTCATTTTAATAGGTATCAAACGTTAACAAACCGAATCGTCGCGTAAGCGAAAGTACGTAACCAGTGATTTTGATGTCACTATGAGCACGTCCAATTAATAATATTACCGATCGCGCCACTGAATGCAAAAGAGCACACCCATGCTATACATATGCCACAAAATTGTGAATGTTAGTCAAACTGAAATCTACAAACTGTTTCATTAATGTTTCCGTATGATCGAAATCATTGCTAATTTTCTATCAAATTTACCTACAGAACCAAACTCAGCTACTTTACAAATGATTGTCTAACCAGTCCCAAAGGGAATGCGATGCGTCAACCACTTAATTTGTAGTGCAATTCGATAATTATAGGTAACTGCAGCGTGATTGAGTGCCTGGCTAATAGTTAAGCTAGGGTATATGACTATATATACGTCTTAATCTCGTGAGTGAAGTGCTCGAACACTATGAAATGACAAGACACAAGTTCTATAGACTAAAGAGGCATTTGGGGCCTATTCAGGGTGTATTACCCTCTATCGGTTTCCACCGTGCTCACGAGTGCCTACTGTCGGTTTGTTCTCTATTGTGTGCGGCGGATCTCAAATAAGTGTTATTATATTATCGCTCTATTGTCCTCAGCGTTAGATAAGGCTTGTGGAATCGGGACTGCTTGGATTATGTATTTTATCTAAGTTTCATTGAGCTAGAAACACTATCTTAGAGTTCTATTGTAAGATTATCTTGAACAAATAAGCTAGTCTAAAAGATTAAAAAAATCATGACGGACAAAAATGTTAAGAATTCTCAATAATCTATAATCATTTTTCATCTACACAACTATTAATCTCATATACGAGTATGAACTACATATCTGGAAGCAAAAGACGAAAATTTAATAGTAACGTCCAGTCGGAGATAAAGGGAAACCGGTGGCCGCAGCCTCCCCAGAGGGCGAACATTTTGACCGTAATCAGGCTAATGGACAAACCCTGTGTCCGATCCGCACAAGAGGTTCTATTCAACTGACACTTTAACAACCTTATTTTGTTTATACACACTTACTTAGTACTTTTAGTGCGGTTGAATGATGCTTAACGTCATTAATAAACCAAATTATTGGCTCAGAGTGGCCTGATTGTGCTGGATCTACTTGATCGTTCTAGACTTTGTCTTGCTCGAGAGATTTTATTAGCCTCATTGCAATTGAACACAATTTTATTTAAAGATTTCCTTTTTTAAGTTTCGGTGTCTTGTTTGGAACGTACAACGCTGCGGTATGCGATGCTGGACACATCATCGTATAAAAACCGTATAAAACGGTCTGTTGTTCCGTGGTATGCGTCAGCGTTGGGGATCAAGCTACTTCAGCTTTATGGTTTACATTGAATAAAAAGTTCGACAAATAAAGTTAATAAAGGCAAAAGTAATTTAATTACAGTTTTCACAAAAGACCCATTGAGTCTTTTAGCTCTAAAATGTGACCTTTCTGCGTATTAGGCTTAAACACTTTTTACCTGACTGCGGTTGGGTAACGTTTTTCGAGCGTATGTATGTATGTCCATCTCTATAGCACGCTCTGCAGACGGATTATGACATATGAGCTGTTGTTGGATTCGTCTCAATTATAGGAGTAACTTATCCCAAAAAAGGGGGTGATACAATTTTATTTGTCTTTGTCATAACGATAGGGGTATCAAATGAAAGCTACAACATAGACCATACCAACAATTATCGTAATTATTGTATGTTACTGTTTTGGCACAAATTCAAGATAAGCGTAACTTTGATAGCAAAATAAATAATCTTATACCACATAACTTATTTGGAGAACTCGTTCGTCAACAAAACCAAAAGTCTTAAATATAACAAATTATTATAAAAAAACAAAAAATCCGACCGCTAAATGTTTAAATTATACCCAATACTTGTTTTTCTCCTTTCAGTTAATATTTTTTTGGTAGTCGGATTTTTTGTTTTTATAATATTTTTTAATGAGTGCTCAATCCCTTTGACAAATAACAGTCAGTAGGTAGCAAGTTCGGAAAACCTTATTTTCTGTTGTACAAATTTAATAATGTGAAAATATATTTGTGCTGAAACGAAATGGAAAATGCTCAGGTAAATTCGATAAGCACTATGTTTCATAACCTCATTCGCATTATATTTCTACGTTACCGCTACATAAATAAATCAGAGTCCCATCTCTTTAAAACGAGAGGTATACTCGTTCTCATATTTGAATAAATTTTCTGTTGCCTTTGTAGATATACGATTTTGTTCAAAGTTCCACTTTCCTAAGTAGATAGATCTGCTTTATTTAATTTAAAAGTATTTTGTATGAAATGAACGAACGCAGTTTTACGTAAGTCGCGAGGCATTGTTAAAAATTTCATAAAACAATATTAAACAAATAATAATTAATTAAATGTTCGTTTTGCTCTATTGACTTTGAGATCAAAGTTCGATATGAAATGCGTAATAAACTGGCTGTTTTCTTTGTTCTTTTTGTCCTCTAATAACAATTTCTAATATCCAATTTGAAACTTGAAATCCCGGGAGGAGTTGCCACTAAAATACATTACGAAAAACGTCACCACTATTATTTTTTGAGTAAAATATTAAAAAAGTCACACAGAGTTGGGTTATAGTAGATACATACCAGAATACCTTAGGTAACTTTTGGAGGTGTTAGGTAAATTTTGACCTACAAACAGGCCGGTGCGGTGCACAGTCCACCAGGAAGGTTTATCGCGGTATGTTTTTATTTGCTTTACTTTGTCGGCCGCTTGTCACTTGCAGGTTGTATTCATGAGTGAGGATTTTTGGTTTGAATGTGTAGTCGCGGTACATGACATACAGCACTGAAATACCACAGATGTCAATGCGTAATAATAATTGATAGGTAGTGTTAGTTACACTACCTATCAATTATTATTACGCATTGACTTAAAATTTTTGACATTCAGAAGTATTGTTTATGATTTGACTGACTTGACTGGCGAAAAAAAATATCATCAGTTAATTTCGCTAGCGCAGTTAGATTTAATTTTGTATTTTTAGAGCTTTATAAATCCATGATATTTCACAACCGAATGACTGTGTTTTCTCGGAACGTTTGTATATTGCATGCAAGTAGAAGTTTACGAAGAAAAGAAGTAGTTTTGGCTGATTGAGTTGGTTTTCTAGTTAATAATTTTGTCGCGTGTGCCATTTGTTTGTCAACACGAGATAAAATAAAGAACTTTTGAGGAAGCGTTGTTGTTTACTTGAGGTTTAGGAATTTGTTAACTCAATTTTTATTAGTTCATCAAAGTTTGTGTCTCCTTCTTCTGTCATCGACATAAACAGCTCATGCTGTGGTGACATATAAGCCATTCAGTAACTTGAAAAGCGAAACCTTTTGTCGAGTTATGCAAACATAGATGTCTTGGGCAGTTAATTTTTTTCACAATTTTGTAGTCAGTTCTGTAGTAAAACTTGTTCATAATGAATACAATGACTTCATATTCATATTATTTACTGTACACAAAACATACATTATATAAAAATACAGTGGGACAGCGTATGTACAAAGGCGAGTTTAATCTATAATTGGGTTCTTTTACAGAAAATCTCAGTGTCATAGAGATTTTTGATTAAATGAGGACTGTATGCTCAAGTAACTCAGTACTTGTTCGGTTTTTGACCAACCTTTTTTTAAGAAAATATTTGCTGGCGGCTTATGAACCTAATAAAGAAAGAAAGAAAAAACGTTTATTTGCGCCAGGCACGACGCATACCATAAAAAAAAAAACAAGGAAAACTAAGAATGCGTATGCAAAGTATTTGTGGGTGAAAATCGTTCGTTCCTACTATCTCCAAGAAGGCAATTGAACACTACCTACCTCGTCTCAACTCCCGGGTCAGCAGAAGACCTGCGGCGTGCACGGCACTTCACAGATAGGCAGTCTAGACGTACTCTGGGTTCAAAGGTCTTGAAGATCGCACACCACACGGTAGTGAGTCCACAAACACTAAAGATGCTAAAACGTTTAGCTTGAGACACGATCACAACAAGAGAGGAAGAAACGTTCATCCA
The DNA here is from genome assembly GCA_947562075.1 of Orthosia gracilis. Classification (NCBI taxonomy): domain Eukaryota; kingdom Metazoa; phylum Arthropoda; class Insecta; order Lepidoptera; family Noctuidae; genus Orthosia; species Orthosia gracilis. The sequence goes on from OX387266.1 coordinate 37,733,816, forward strand.
GCTCAGGACTCTAATTCGTACTGCACGCCACGGATATATAGAACCGCGACGTAGGTCGAAGCCGATTTTCGTGATGGTTTACCAACTACCCTCAATTCGATAATAAGAATCGAACAGTACTAAGTATACTTATTTACAGGTTTTGTGTCGTTTCTGTTACAACTTGCATTTAACACGAATTATAAAGAAATTAATAAAACGGTTATGAACAAATACTGTGAGTACACAATCATGGGAGTTCCACCAAGATGTGCTAGGAAGAACAAGTCATGCTAAAATTAGAATAAGGCCAGGTAGATAATGATGAGGATATTCTTCTTTGTCTTCTTCATCGTATCGATGCCCAACTATATATGTTTTGACCAGAATCCAGCAACGTCGACAGCAATGTGCGTTTCAATGGCGCGGCCACGGCGATATTAAAAAAATAAATAAACAATACCAAGATTTTGTAAAAGTTGATTTCCAAAACCATATATTTGTCAAAGTTATGGTTAAAAAGTTTTAAGGGTTTGAACGTGGCCGTGCCATTGAAACGCGGCGAACCACGCGGCCACGGAGATCTTTAAAACTAGGCGTTGCAGAAACTTGAATATTCGGTAAATAACAGATTGTATTTGTGAAAAATCGAATTTTTCACCGTTTCAATGGCGCGGCCAAGGGGTTTTAGTCTTACAACTCCTAAAATATAAACCTAGGCTTTTTCTACATTTGTAATTTTTTTTTTTTGCTCTCTTTAGCACTGAGTTTTGCTGTCAGAGAACCCAATTTTGGGTTAAGCTCGCCTTTGTACATAAGTTTTCCTTTTGTATTTGTAACGTTTATTTTGTGTACAATAAAGAATATGAATATACGATATGTTTTGGTTTAATAACCATAGAGACTCAAGAAATATCAAACTTCTCAAGCTAAAAAATATTATGAGGAACAATCTCATGATAATTTGCACCCACATGGGAAAAAAAATGTTTATTTAACACAAAGGTTACACTTAACATGATCATGCTAACTCCCATACTAGGCCTGGGCCTGTATTTTGAGGGCTTTAGTGATTCAGCCATGGTATCTATTAAGTGCAAAAATACATAAAATGAGAGGTGTTTCTACATTGCCTAATGCTATGATCAAATTTGAATTTGGAAACTACTTCTTAAAAAAACCACATGATTGTAGACATCCAAGTATCATGCTTACTTAATGGACTAGTTAGCTCCACGAAGTCAAGAGGAACATTTCACGGAATTGAGTTCATCCTAACCGAGCTAGTGCAATGGAATCTAACATGAATATATGATTCTCTGAACGAGATTTTGGAAGCGATTGCCCGAATATATTCAGGTCCAACTGAACTTTAATTTTGTCTGTAAAAGCGTTTTGTAAATTCGGTTAAGCGCTAGCCATTTATTCGTTTTAGATGACTTTATTTAACAGTGGACCAATTTCGACTAGATAACTAACTGAATACAACTTTTAGTGTTTTTCTGTCTGTTTCGTGTCTGGGTATTATAAACCTCTTAAGTGGCATGCCTAAATTCCATTGCCAGTTAAGAATTCTTTAAATAAAAAAGTTGTTTGACTATGTAAGTCCATTTTCTGTCTTCTCCAACCTTATTACTCGTAAATCTTATCAGTTTTCACATTTGCACTCACCTTCAACGTTGACTTTCACGCGACATCACAATATCGTATAACTCCCCACTTAATATCAATTAAGTAACCATATACGTCTAGAAAGTCACTTAATCTTAACCCTTGAAAGACGACATCGCTTTGTTTATAGTTAACCGTGTGTTGCCTACACTAATGTCACCTCGAAATAATATCTCGGCTATGCAGGTGGGCTGCCGTCCGCCGGTACAAACGAGGTGGTTGACGAGATAAGAGGCGCTCACGTAAGTGCCACCATTGTTGTTTCGAACAATAACCCCACGTTGCCGGCATTATCTGTAACGCGCGGTGCGCCGGTTGGAACGACCTAATGGATGCCCTCCGAATACTACCTCCTCGTAATTATTTTAATTTTCGTTAAGTACATGTTTAAGTACTTTTTGATCCTTTTATCCTTGAAATTTAAGTAAATATCCGAATTAGGGAGTTGTTAGGAGTTTGGGTGCTGTTCTGTTAGAACGTGTTTTGTGACATTCTGAATAAAAGGGAATAACATAATCTCGTTTTAATCTACAGCTGTTTTAAAGTTTTCTACATGAATATTTAATTAAATAAAATGTTAAGAGAAAACACAATCCTAGGGTATTCATAACTATTATATCTATGTATGTTTACTTCCAGACAATGAGCTATAATAGAACAGAACAATGGCATGGGGTAAGCTAATACCTTCTTAGGTAGATACCACACTGCTTGAAAGAGCGTACGCACATTAATTTATTATTTTTTGTATTGCAAAAGAAAATAAACAGAACTGGTGAAATGTGAGTATAATATAGTTTACATGTCCTCTTAAACCTTCGGGGAGTCTAAAATTTATGTTATAATAGTTATTATAAGTGTTAAAGAAAATAAAAATCAATCGCTAGAAAAAAACGTTCGCATATTCATAACTTATTATTTACTTAATTATCTGAAACAAAAGCCAACTGAAAGTATCGAATGTCTTTTATGTTAAATAACCCGATACTACAAGTATTGTTTCTTTAGTCTGTAAGTATTATTTCCTTTCATTCATCTATATGGATCACATTTTATAAAATTGAAAGTTATTTAATTTCTTAAAATAATCGTTTCGGATATTTCAAATGTACGTCACAAAAACAGAGTTCCCGTTGTATACAACAACTTCATTGTGTTCTGCAACAAAAAGTCATACGTCACTACACGCCGCTCATATTTTACAATAGTCTCTTACCCTCTTTACTGTGGTCGTAGTCTTAGGGCATTATTGCAATCTGTAAACGGAAAGCGCACACGTACACACACCCACACATGTATAATACTGATCTCACGATGCGTGTGAAAGAATTTTATTGCACCAATTCAAAGAATTACCTTCTACGGCGTAGTAGACGTCGGTGCTACGGCGTAGCAGACGTCGGTGCTACGGCGTAGCAGTAATCTATAAATTATATTGATGACAAAATAAAGTTTAAATTCGAATCGATTTTTAGAGTTCCGTAGTCAATGAAGAACCCTTATAGTTTCGCCATGTCCGTCTGTCCGTACGTCCATCCGTCCGCAGCTTAGCTCAGTCTCTTAGTACTAGAAAGCAATAATTTGTCATGAATATTAATCATGCCGACAAAGTGGTAAAATTAAAATCATGAAATAATATTTTATTTAGGGTACCTTCTGTACACGTAGAGTGGGGTTTTTTTTCTCGTCTATGCCATGATTTGGGGTATCGTTGGAAAGGCCATCTAAAATATTACGGGTCTGTCAAAACCATTTTTCGATTCACGGATCCGTTTGCGTAAAATTAAGCTTTAAATTGTTAATTTTTGTTAGAGTCAAGTGTAGTAGGTTACCCTCTGCCAGCTAAATGGTTGCTTTTGGATATGTGAAAACGTTCATGGCAGTAGTATATGTAACGAAATTAAAAGGAAAACTATCACAGCTAAGTAGGCTTTACAAGTTTACAAGTGATAGTCGACCAACTTATAAAATGTACTTGGAAAAGTAAAAATTTTGTATATTGATGTATGGTGTGACAACAGTTTTCGAACGGCAAAGTTAGTTTTATCCCTTCGTTAGAGCAAGGTTCGGTGCTTTCAGTTAAAGGGTTCCGTACCAAAAGGATAAATACGGGACTATTATCTACTAAGACTCCACGGTCCATCTATCTGTCTGTCTCTCACCAGGCTGTATTTCATGAACCGTGATAGCTAGTTGAAATTTTCACAGATGATGTATTTCTGTTGCCGCTATTACAACAAATACTAAAAACGGAATAAAATATGTTTTTTTTTATTATATTATTAGTGGGGCTCCCATACAACAAACATTATTTTTCTGCCGTTTGTTTGCGATAATAGTACGGAACCCTTCGTGCGCGAGTCCGACTCGCACTTGGCCGGTTTTTAAGAAAGTTAGTAATGTTACCTATTTATTTTGGTTAATGTAGCTGTTTATACTAGATTCGCACTTGGCCGGTTTTTGATTTTGATGGAATGAATCCATTGCATAAATAAATAATCCGTACTTAATATTATAAATGCGAAAGTTACTTTTTAAGGAGTACTTTTCCTTAGCATAATTTCCAATTTTTACGCGGGCAGAGCCATTGGCAGAAGCTAGTTGTATATATTTCAACGAATTACCAAAAATGGTACTGGCCGTGCGCCCTCTCGGAGCCAAAATATCAATATTGAAACTCTTTTTGAACAGTATTGTTTCCAAAATATTATTTGATTTATAATATGCTATTTCAGTTATGAAGAAATTCCAGCCATGAATTTCTCTGTGTTAAAATATTTTTAAACATCCAACTCATTTTAGAGGAGTATCCAAAAGTTGTAAAAAAATATCGTGTTGTTAATTATTTTGTAAAAACTATTAGTTACACGAAAAAATCTTATTTAAAAATAATGTACATGGATCAAAAATATTTTTTTTTTTTTTTTCAAACCTTTTAACCTGGCCGTTACTAAGGAGTATGCTTTATAAAGTAACCATTTTACGGCACTAAAGCGGTGGAAGGCCCTTAAATTTCATGTACAATGGTGATACATAGACGGACTTAATGCAGCAAGGCATTCTCTACCAGTCAACCATTGCGTTAAAAAGGATACAAGTGGTAGGTGTAAGTACAAAATAAAAAATATGAACAATGATTTAAGTCGGATATTAAAAAACTAACTAACTTATAAAATGCATAAATAATTTCTTAAACACTAATAAATACCAAATTCTAAATGAGACAGATTAAAATATAATAACTATGACGAAGACCGACCTATATATGAGGGGACAAATAATAGTTCCGGGTCTACGCTTTAATGAAAATTTATTCTCAGCTTTTTTGATGTAAAGGGGAAGCACGAAAAAAATAATAACGAATAATGAAACGAATAGTATAATTGAACGAATTGGTCAACAACACTTTAATAAATTAATTATGGTCGTTCACCATTATTATACATGTTTGGTCGTGTCCTATTGCCCTTTCAACTTAATCCATTTTGATAAGCGTTACTTTATGAAAACAGGACCGGACGGGGAAAAAAAGGGTATGGCAACATGTCCAAACATTGAGTAGATTAATCACTTTAATTAATGTAAGTGAATTGTTAAAGTACATGCCTTATAAGTAATTTACTGTAATATAAGCAAAACTTCTAATTATGGAAATTGGTTAAATAGAATGGCCAAAGTCGTATCTGTTATTATATGTATATAATAATAACTTGTAATTTTAATACCTTAATTGTTTTAAATAGCCTTGTGCTCTTAAAAAGTTATGAAATTAAATCTACAATCAATAATAGAAATCAGTCGCAAAGTGAAATCTGGATGCTGATAGTTTTTTTTTTCATCAAGTCATGACCAAGTTTAGTGTAAGCGACGAGTTTCGAACTCATTATATCTTGAATACCAGTCAGACGTCAAACTCGTGAATAAAATTAAAAAAAAAATTGGGAGGCCCTCACTAATAAGAAATAGTAACACGAAAAAAAAACCGGTCAAGAGCGAGTCAGACTCGCGACTGAGGGTTCCGTACTCTCTTGATCGATAGTGGAACTAATGTAATTCTTGTAAATGATTTCTGAAAAAGTGTGCTATTTAGAGACATCGTTTTATTTTTCTTGTAATCTTTACAGAAACATCACAGAAAATTTCTCTATGTAAAGTTTGGACATAAGGAAGAGAGAGGAACGGTGTTTGATTTTAAATTTTTCGTCAAAAGTCGAACCAATGCGGCCTAAATAAAAGATAAAATGTTTGAGAATTTGCAAATAGCGATCTTTCATATGATACCTCACATAACTTAGAAGCCCCACTTCGAATTTATAAGACCCCCTTTATGACGCTGGAGCAAAAAAAACCTTCTCATAAATAGTGGGGTCAACGTCATCTATTTCAAGTTGATAGCATTAGAAGTTCTTGAGATATCCAGGTGTGACAGATGGACAGACAGACTGAGTCGCACCATAAGGGTTCCTTTTTACCATTTAGGAACGGAACCCTAACAAGAAATAGGACATATAAAAATCCATATAATATTAAACTATTCTGTATGTGTGTTGACTTGTCGAGGGTAGTCTCACAAAAATAAACAAATTTTTCTCTACAGATCTGTCCAGTGAAATTTATATCGTGTAGTTACATAAATCATGCGCCTCGGGCACTCGCTAGCTAACTTTTACTCGCAGATAGGTACATATCATATCACTTTAATAGCCTACTTTAATTTTAAAAGGAGGTTAGCATTTTGTGCAGTACAAAATCACTACACATCGCTGTTATAAGTTTTGTTTACATGATAAACGCTGTATGATTTTTCGGGTAACAATAAATATATTTTGGTGCTAATAATTTTATTCCTTGGCAGATGAATACAGCTGGGCAGCGTTTGGAAAACTTCGTTGAGTCTTCTCGTCTCTTATTCCACAGAGACTAAAGACCAGAGTCTTAAATCAGTGCGTCTTACCTGTTATGACTTACGAGGCCGAGACGTGGACGTTCACGGTAAGGCTTGTCCATTAGCTCAAGGTCGCTCAGCGAACTATGGAGAGGGCTATGCTTGGAGTCTCTCTGAGGGATCGAATCCAGAACGAGGTGATACGGCAGAGAACCAAAGTTGTCGACATAGCTCAGAGAATAAGCAAGCTGAAGTGGCAATGGGCCAGTCATATTAGCCATAAAACCGATGACCGTTGGGGTAGACGGGGTCTTGAGTGGAGACTGCGAACTAGTAAACGTAAGGTAGGACGCCCTCTGGCAAGGCGCAGCGACGATCGTCGCAGAATGGCTCTTAGCAGCTTGATGAGGGTTGCCGAAAATCAAAGCGAATGGCGTGCAATTGGAGAGGCCTAAACTATGTCCAGCAGTGGATTGTGTAACGTTTCATTTAGCTCAGAAGAGCTAAACGTAAGCCGCGTTACTAAAAAAGATAAAAAAACAAGGGCCGGCTTCATACGATGTGCCGCCCGCGCAAAACGACTGACTGAGGGATCAGCTACGACCGTTGCCACCCGTCTCTTCCAAGTTGGCGAAGGCTGCGGTGGGATGGAATGACTAGTGGAGTGCTACCGTGAGATGTGGGCCCTTATGTTCAGCGTGCGCACCCTGCGCGTAATGCTGGAGGGCGCGCGCGGCCTCAGCGCGCATACCGCCGCGCCGCTGAGCATCTGTCTGCCGCAGTTCATACACCACACACACACACACACCGCACATCTTGTTGTTAAAACAGTAAAAGGTTCACTTGAGAGTATAATTGTTATTTATTTATAGTCTTCAGAGAATTATAACACTCATTCACAAACTGAATTCATTACAATTTTATTTGTACTTTGTGCATTAGAATATACTTTGTAATTCAAGGTTAAAATATGTCCTTCAAATTTCGCAACCAAAACCAAACTGAAAAACTAACGCCCGTTTTTCCACGTTCTGTATCATATCTTCCGAATTTCAAATTCAAAGCTCAATTATATGACCAGAACGAGTAAATAACGGTTTACAGAGGGGACAGTCTGCCGCTGCCCTTATTTTGAAAATTCAAATGTAAAACCAGCTTTATAGAAGGAGTATCCGTGGTATGTTATGTCTATGGCTTAAAAAATAAATTGGACAGACGTCAGTTCAGATGAAAAAGTCAGAGTATAAAATATTCTAAGATTTTACAAATGAGCGGTAAAAATAAGTTGTGGATGTTAAAACAATCATACATAACTAAAAGTATGCTTTGCAGGTGCTAATAGTATCAAAGAATACATAAAAGTGAGTCACATCAGTTGATACAATTTCAAAAGATAAAAATATGTGGTTTGTATAGTATTATAAAACGTAAAAAGACTAAAAGATGTGGATCTATACAACAGAATACCACAGCTGCTATAGGCTGATGATGATGATGATGAATAGTATTCCTTGAACGTGTTATGGACTAATGTTGGGGCATAAAAATTGCAATAGCAGTAGTATCTACTAGACAGACAAACATGTAAGCATATGTTGACCATATGAGTTCCTGTATTATCTGACAAAAACACTTTATTTTATAACAAACTAAAATATTAATTAAAACCATTTTAACGGGATTTAGATTCCAGAGACGCGTGACGGCGTAAGTAAAACTCATGGTCGTTTTGTTTGATGACTTCAACTTTTACAAAATATCTATTCTACGTGTCCCTAAAGTAAATAAACACAAACACGGCTATCCATACTCCCCCAACAGTTCTTAAATAGCTCCATCCCGCAGCCGCCGTATGCAAATTGACCAATCATTTTTGATGTCGGTGATGTCAATCGATGCTGGAAATAAAACGCTATCAACCAATCCTGCGGACGAATGGCTGAGCCGATATCGCGCCATACGCTTCGTATTGACTGACTCCAAAATGCGAAAGCAGTTATGAATGGTAACTGAGTTAATTGTTTGTTATCAGTTACATACACGCATGTTATTGGAAGCTGTAGGGTTAATTTTCTCGCGAAACAGGTCAGGTCGAATGATCATTGAAATTAATGACTGTCATTCAGGTCATTGGCGCATGGCAATGTTGAATACCTACTTGCTTTTCCCGTGGTTTCAGTCGTATGAACCGAATATTTTTCCGGAATTAAAAGTAGGTACTGTAACGGTTAGAGCCTGTCAGGTAAATCAATTCTCGAAGAGAAGGTAGTTACAATCATTTATTTAAGAAAAATAAAGATATAACATTTTTAGAATAACCCAGCAGGAGACTGGTGTGAGTTCTCGACATCGAGCACGTGTTAAATTCAAGACCGCCGATAGAAAACCACTATTCTGTAGTTCCCAGAACGTAGGTGACTGGTGGCAGCCAAATAGGTAGATCGATTTTCTTATCGGAGGATAGCACGCAGGGTTGTCCAGCCACAGCCCTTGCAGCAACAGCGAAAGATTGTCCTGAACGGCAGAACCCTGGAATATCAAGAATCAGGCATTTTAGAAAATTACCGAATTCAAACTACTGACTTCAACATCCTGACAACCATTATTTATTTAACCATTTATGCACACACACATAATATACAGACAAGAAGAAGAAACAGAAAAATAGGTACATAGGTGATGCTTATTACAACAACAACCGTCGAACTCAGAGGTCGGGTAGCATTCTATCAGTAAAAGATGTTTTGTAATCAGATCATGTCTACCAGAGATTACCTTTTAGCAACTCCTATATATAGTATCCCATCATATTGAACGGATTTACCCATGAACACTTTTGAACTAAGTACTGAGACCAAGGTAGGGTTGGTTTATCAATAGATATACAGTATATCCAGCAATACCTATTATGAATGGGGAGTGTGTGTTATCAGTTACATACACGCAAGTAAAATGGAAGCTGTGGTTAATTTTCTCGCAAAAAGGTCAGGTCAAATCATCATTGTCATTATTGAGTGTCATTCAGCTCATTGGCGCATGACAATGTTATATATTTACTTCTTACCGTGGCTTTTTGCGTAGGAACTATGTATTTTATTTGGAAATAGAAGACGCCTAAATCAAACCAATCGACAGTCTATTATAGAAATAGATATAAGATCTGAATTAAATGTAATTTGATTACGGTTGTAAGTTTATTTTTTGTTTTCTAGTGCAACTTTCAGAGCAATTTAACTTTTTTTTGGTGAAAGTGACCGCGACTTACTAGTTGTAGATCGTCGGTGCGAACCCAGGCAGGCACTTGACTTTGTGTAAATTATTTCTACACAACTGCTCTCAAAACGGTGAAGGAAAACATCGTGAGGTAACCGGTATGTCCTAGAACCAAAAAATCGTAGACATGTGACATTCACCAACCCGCACTGGGCCCGCTTGTTAGATTACGGCCCGAGGAGGCCTGTGTCCCAGCAGTGGGAACATTAAAAGGCTTATGATGATGATGGGTGTAATTTTCTGTCGGTGAAAGAATTTAAGCAAGTCTGTACTTCCAAAGCCAAACAAAAAACAACTTCTTTAAAAATAGATTAGACAGGTCACTTTACCAGTGTACCAACAATTCTGTACCTTCAGAACTCAATTGACGCAGGCAGACCTGTGTCAATTGACGCATCAGCGACCCAGAGGTAGTTACTTTGGAGTTGTCCAGCAATGTAGGTTAGCTAATTTGATTCTACTTTTTTCAACCACTTCTTATTTTTCCACGTATTCCTTTGTAGATCTTTTTTAAATGCCTGAAACCGCTTCGAAAAAAAAATCTCATATATCGATATAATTAAACGTGATTCAAAAGATATGTACCTATCGGGGCGAGAAATATTGTAATTTGCGCATTGACACGTATGAAACTGTGGGCGTTGGCGATCAGTCCTTTCTGCCTACGCAATCGACTTATCAAGGCGAGCTAACACTTCTATACGACATCATTTTATAGTTGTTACGTTTTAAAATGGCAATTATAGCGGTCATTGACCCACCTATTATTGACATTATTTAATCCAAAAACTGCGATCAAGATTAAAAGCCGTCATGAATTGACTTCTAACGGAATTTAAACATTTCTTCAATCTAAAATCGACGCAGTTTAATTTCGGGTTCCTAGAGATAAGAACAAAAAGGTGAAAACTGCTTTGCTAATATGAAACAATTAATAGTATATGTAGACAATAGTAGGAATGTATGCCTCTTTCAGCTGATTTTAGGCAAACCGAACCCGGCTTATGATAGTAAAATTAAAGACGCTTTCGTTGCGCTTCTGTAATTGTTTAAAAAAATAGGCTTGTCAACGTTATATTTTGTGAATCTTTTTATACCAGTACACATATGTTAACAATGAATAGGATAGTTTACTGAAAGTTTGTTTTTTGTCCGTCAGGTACATTAATAAAAAATATTGGGCACGTATTTTTTCTGTTGACACATAAACATAAAGTGACGAGGATATAATGCGTTGAAATATCGTATGACGTCACGCCGCCGCCGTTAGTACACTTTATACTACCTTAGTGACGTCACAAGCCCCCACTCCTAAACTTTGATGCACTTTAACTTTGTAAATGTTTATTGATTTGGTAAAGCAAAAAATACGTATCTAATATTATTTGATAATCTCACTGACGGACTAAATAGAATTATCATTTTTCTACCTAAAAAACATCCCTATTGTGTTATGGCGCAACTGTGAGTCTCTAGACAAGAGCCATTACAGTATGACGATCGCCATTGTCAAAAAGTCAAACATGTTTGGCTTTGGCAAGCGCTACCGAAACTTGACGAGTGATCAATCCCTTACATTTTAGAGTAACAACAGTCGCTAATGCGGATAGATTATCACTTTATGTGCTCTACTGTGGTTCCGTTCGCAATATGCAATTTTGATAGTTCAGCAGGCTATCAAAATTTCATAATGCGAACAAAACCACGCAATTTCAGCAGCCAAAATCAGCCAGGGCAACTAACATTGTATCGAACGATGTGAAGGAATTTACAACAACTAGTTACCTCCCTCTCTTTGATTATCCTCAGGCAGTTAATAACTCAAATAATTACCTATAGCAAGAGTATCTTTATTTGTAGCAGGGAAATGACCAATGATGATGAATTTTAATTTTAATCGAAGTTACCCAAATACAATTATAGATACCTGTTATGTACAAATATCACATTTGATAATTAAGATGCCTACTTTTGCTCTCGGGTGGAAACCCTCAAAAGACGCCTAATCTTTTGGGGACAATACCGAGTGTGGGCTTTTTAATTTTTTACCTCACACGTGAGTAAATACACACATGAGACATGGGTAAAAATGAGATGGGCCTATAATTCTATAGCCGGGCATTGTATCCCTTCTTGAAGAAGAGTACCACCACACCGCTGCACCATGCCTGTAGCGTTTCCTCATCGAGTATAACGGAATCAAACAGCCTTTGAAGGGCCCTAATAAGGTAATGGTTTTCCAACCACCTTCAGGACCCGGTGCCTTGTTGTTCTTACGCTGTTTAAGAGTCATTTTAATCTCGTACAGGCTGACGTCTGGAATGGCTTTGGTATAATATCGGGTCAATCTAGCTCTTGGGTCGATTGCTAGATTCGCGACGGGTTTACTGATTGACGTGTACAACTACCCATAGAATCTCTCGATCTGCCTCAGATGCTGTGGTTTAGTGGATACGATACCGCCAATAATCAAATCTCTTGCAAAAACTTTGGACCAATTATTTCGCTCAATCGCGACTTTAATACTTCTGGTATGAAAGGGACGTACCCTTTTCAAGGATTTTTAAATCCGTTTATTTAGCTGCCGATACACACATGAGTGTGTATTTACACATCGTCTGAAGACTGTAGGATCATCTCACGCCTCTACTTCATGAGCTTGAGTGTAGGATCAGAGAGCTTTTTGTTTCCATCTGAACGGCGGTTCTTGAAAAACTTAGACCCGACCGTATGGACAGTTTCTACGAACCCATGGCTTCCACGAACGTATCATCATTATCATCCTATTAATGTTCCCACTGCTGGGACACAGGGTTCCTCTCTGTGAGAGGGAATGAGCTGTAATCCATCACTCGACCTCAGTGCGTGTTAATGGATGTCACATTTCTTCGAATTTTTGGTTTTAGGACATGCTGGTTTCCACACGATGTTTTCCTTCACCGTTGTAAGAGCAGTGGTGATGAAATAATTTATACAAAGTAAAGCGCCTGCCTGGGCTCGAACCCACGACCTAAAAAGTCGTGGCCGATACCACTGGGCCACCACTGCTCTCCAATGAACCCATTAAAATGTTTTTATTTATTTAAATGTTTTTATTTCTGGCTACGTACCTTTCTCCATAGTATTTACTATGGAGAAAGGTACGTAGCCAGAAAGTTCTAGTAGGTAAAATACTGGTACTCATCCTGTTAAAATCCATTATGGCAATCGAACCCAACATGGCCCAACCACGTTGGGTTCGGCTTCCATATTGATATGGAGATAGGTACGTGTTTATTGGAAAAGGGCTTAACGACTGGGCAACCTAGATACGATACTTAGGACTAAACCGCAAAATTTTAGGATCTGCAGACTATTTTCACGCATCAATTCGTGACACACAGACGGTAGATTCAAACCGACAATAAACCCAACTTTTCAGACACTGGTTACAAATCACAATAATTATAGCGTTCCGTACCCAAAGTGTCCAAACACACAGGTAAAACCTGTCCATTGAAAACTGTAGCTCCAACCAGTCAAATGGTTGGAGCTACAGTTTTCAAATTTTAACGGGGGACGAAAAAAGAAAGTGATCTGCACCATCGAAGGGATATCGGGGAACAGAGTTTCGAGCTCGTTGAGTAATTATTAGTAGACAAATACTGTAACTTCTTGTTTTAAAAATTTGATGAAAAATTTGAAGCCACCAAAGTCAGAATTAAAATAAAAAATAGTTCCGATGATATTTTTTACTTCCCATTGACCTAGAATTTTTCGGTGATAATGTTTATTATTACGTATGTTTTACTAAAAAACGCAAATTTATTGATTATTCTGATTATTCTTTTGGAACTCCCTCATTTTTCCTATTAAAACTAACTTTATTTTGCGGTTTGGTACGGAACCTTAAATGTGCAAAGCCCAACACGCACTTGGCCGGTTTTTAGATGTACACCTACTAAAAAAGAAAAATTACGTGCATCGATTTTTCGTTTCTTTGTAAATCATAAATACTTGGATAACAATAGTTAGTTTCTTTTCCCCCCTAAAGTAACATAATAAAGTACCAGAAATACAATAATAATTATTATTTAAATTATATATCTGACGTAAGTCCACCTATGTACCTGTATGTTGCATGAAGTTTTAACTAATAATAATGTATACCGAAATAATTTTCTGACCGAATATAAAAACATTCAAACAATAATTTCGAAACATTCTGGCATCGGGAGGAAGATTGGAGAAAAAAAATTATTGATTAAAAAACTTTTTTTCAATCAAGCATTTTTCGTATTATTCTCAGCAAACCCTTTCATTTGATACCCATATCATGGCAGTGCACAAAAAATAACTAGTCCACCTTCTTGAGCCGTCATCCATATTGGATTTAGAATGACGACACTGAGCTAATCATGCATTGTCATTCAAACTAAACGTATATTCAGAATTTCATCTTAATCGGTATCGAGAATTTCATCTTAATTAATAACTTCTTTAAAATTCAGTTGCGAGATTTGACCCGAACATACATACATACATAAATACATTGCAAGTTAAGGCGATATATACACCCCAATGTAAACGCAGTACTGGCCGTGCGACCTCTCGGTGCCAAAATATCAATATTGAACCTCCTTTTGAACAGTTTTGCTTGCAAAATATTATTTGTTTTACATTTGCTATGTCAGTTTTGAAGAAATTCCAGCCATCAATTTTTCTGTGTAAAAATATTTTTAAACATCCAAGTCGTTTTGGAAGAGTATCCAAAAGTTGCGAAAAATATCGTGTTGCTAATTATTTTTTCAAATCAAAACTATTTACTATACCTACGAAAAAACCACGTTTAAAAATAAAGTACATGAAACAATAATAAATATATATTTTTTTCAAACCTTCTAACCTAGCCGTTAATGAGGAGTATGCTTTAGAAAGTTACCGTTTTACGGCACTAAAGCGTATGTAAGTCCTTAAATAAAAGCTTGTAAAAACCATCGTTCCACAGTGTACTCCTAAAACAATTTCTTCTTAAGCTCTCAAGTCACACACTAACAGGACAACATGCACGTCAAACAGACCGGCCATGTATCTTCGTCATTATGATCATTCGACTAAAAGCACTCGATCTCCTAATGCGATAGGTACTCGTATTTGTTCACATTTCTTACACTTAATTTAGTTCAAGTAGAGCGATTCTTTTAGTTGTATAAGCGCGAAAGATTAAACTTTATACTACACTGTAATATCTGTGCGCAATAAACTTCGCGTTTATTGAATTAGCTGAATTGGTAAATTC
This sequence comes from Orthosia gracilis, assembly GCA_947562075.1. Lineage (NCBI taxonomy): Eukaryota > Metazoa > Arthropoda > Insecta > Lepidoptera > Noctuidae > Orthosia > Orthosia gracilis. Next base: position 37,748,902 of record OX387266.1, read on the forward strand.
GTAACGAATATTGGTGGAATAAGTACTCGTACATATATATGTCTGCTGCAAAATAAAAGATTCTAGATTAAGTGGCATCCTATCAGCGATAGCAATAGGGATATTTTCTGAGAAATACATTTTTGTCCGTCAAGTACAATAATAAGAAATATATAATTATTATTTTTCTTCGTATTTTTTTTTGACACGTAAACATAGAGTGACGACGGTATAATGCGTTGAAATATCGTGTGACGTCACGCCGTTAGTACACTTTATATTGACATAGTGACGTCACAAGCTCCCACTCCTGAACTTAGATGCGCTTAACTTGACATTTTTTTATTGATATGGTAAAGCAAACAATATGTTTCCAATATTATTTCATAATCTCAATGACGGATCAAATAGAATTATCATTTTTCTACCCGGGAAACATCTTTTTTAACAAAAAATTACAAGACATGTGCTTCTGAAATGTCAGTTGGTCTCTCTTATTACATTTTGAATTTTCTATAGTTTTTACCACTCATAGAATATTCCTTTGTTGAGAGTCTAGAGTCTCTTACATTTTTTGTCGAACTATCTTGAACTCTTTACTGGAATAGGGTAGTTGATAAAATTATCTATTTAGTCAGTCAGTTATATAACCTAAAAATATCGGACACGTTTTTCTCTTTTGCCCCGTAAGCAAAAAATTACGACGACAATGCGTTGAAATATCGTGTTACGTCAAGGTGTGCTACACTTTATAATGACAAAGTGACGTCACACCCACTTCTGAACTTTGATGCGCTTCATCTTTGTAATTTTTCATGTATTTGATAAAGCAAAAAATACAGATCCAATTTTATTTGATAATCACAATGTCGGAGTAAATAGAATTATCAATGTTCTACCCAGAAAACCATCACTATTCAGACACGTGGCCTACGTTCAATTATGCATAACCAAACAAAACTAATCAATTACTAAGAGTTATTGCTCCAATGAAAACCCAATAGCAATAGTTATGAGACTCATCCATAGTTTATAGACGAAGGTTCTTATGAATACGTAATGTTCTGTTAATTCTCGTCTGCATGTGGGTAGAATCAAACACGTGTATTGTAGTCATTACGCGGCAATTTTCAATAAACAGGCTGCTCCATGCCATCCATTCATTCAACACAATGTGTTCTATTTCATCCCTTCTAGAGACGAAGGCCATTGTTCTCAGATAAGGCATTGTGCACAGTTTAGATTATTGCTAAATCAAATATTAATTTTTATACATGAAAATAAACTACTGAAAATATTAAAAGGTTTAAGAAGTGTCGTCATTAAACATTTTGATTTATGTTTTGATTGCATAAAACTAAACCAAAAGCCTTTTACTATTAAGGTTTATTAAATCTGTCAGCGTTATAAATTAATACAATAATATGACCAGAGCAGGTACGTAAACAATATCTACCTACGTAGTAGGAAATTAGAAACGCAAATTGTGTGTACAAAGCCCCTAGTTTTGTGTGATTTACGATGTTTACTCAAGCGACGGCGTGTTTAATAACCCACTGAAAGGTATGTACGTATGTAAATGTGAGGAAAGTACCCAATTTACATAGGCAGGTAGGTACATTGGTTATGTTTTACTTTCGACTCAGCACTCCGCAATATCGATGCTGAATTAACACCGCATCTCTCATATTACCCTCCTATTTCAGGCTCTTTTTCCCAGGTGTGCAAATTCTTTGGAATTTTTACCCGTTTATTGAATAAATATTTGTATTCGGGCCGTCGAAACGCCTCTTGTATTTGAGTCATTATTAAAAAACGCGAGTCCATGAAACGAACGCACGAGTGAGTTTTATAAATGAACTGCCTGATATTAAATGGTTTAATACCTAAGTATATACACTAAAACTTCCATTTTATAAAGGAAAAATATCATAACAAACATGACGTTATCGTCCGTAAAAAATGACCAAAGTGATATTTGCAGTGACCTCGAAACTTTGACTCTTGTAAGTTCATAGTACAATATAATATGCTGAAAAACTATCCGAAATCTGATGTGGGCCCCATCCATCATGTGAGGCGACAGGGACGGAGGCTTGTCGACCCTAATCGAACCCCATACACATAATATAACCGAGCATACCCTTGTATCTCGCCATATTTAGATACTTTTATTTGTAGCCGCACGATACAACCATCGGTTATAAATAATACATGAACGTTGCTCGCTTAAGCAGTGGAAATGAACCAATTGGTTTATTACAAAACCAATGTACCTAATAAGTAATTAAGTGTAATTATAACTTCGCCTCATTATACAATCATGAATTTCGAACTTCAAACACAGTACAGTACCTATTGCTACCTTTATCGCACACATTTTACGTGAAATAGAACTAATTAATATCCTTACAAGGAAGTATAAAATCACAATATTTATGAATCTAACCTGTCCCGAATTAATCGCCAGTAAATAACTATACAGCCACGTTATTAACTGACAATAAAAACAGATTTATTACGACCTCGGCTGTTAATCACGAACAATTATGGCAAGTAATGAATTATTAAAATAAAATTTTGATTAAATCATTGTTTCAATGGTGATGAATATTAATTCAGCCGGTATTACAATACTAATATCACTGAAAGCATTATAGCTATTAACATCATCCCCGAACTAATTTCAACTGCCTATTAATTTGAGGAACTGATTAAGTTTCTCTACCCTCGAACTGAAATCCCTATTGCGCGGTTTGAAACACCTGTTAAAACACTGTATTATGGACGTTCTGAACAAACAAGGTATGAACTTATCTATAATGTAACAAATCTGCTTCGTTTGTATGCAGCAGCAATTTATCTGTGGGTTTGCCGTATGTTTTATCAATCTTCCGATTGCCTTGCCCGCTACAGGCGACTGGGCCCCGCCCGGGTACACGCGATTCCTCGACAAACAAACCAGGTAAATATACTGTATTGGAATTAAAGTCCATTACAATGCTTTCCAAGTGAGTGATTCATCTTTTAGATAAAAACGGTGTTTGTTTTTCTTGAATTTTCTACCACGGAAAAGCATGAAAGGTAAGTAAGGTAAGGTAAGTGGGTAGTTCTATGTAATTTTAAGCGTTGATAGCAATGCACCAGCGGCGTCAAGTCTTTTATAGTCCCTTATTTTCTGGTGCGCTCATAAAAGACGATTTTCTAGTCGGCCAGTGTTTCTTTACAGTTTTCATTGTTTTCTTTTATAACAAGCAAAAACTTTAATAAAAACTGTAACCCAACTTTTTTTTCTATTTTAGGCTAGGTTACCCGGGCCATGATAACCAATCGATTGGCACGTTATTCATCAAAATCGGATGAATAGTTTAGACACTACGGTGGAACATACCTTAGTAAAAACTCTTAACGATTCAGAAAATTAAAAAAACTTTTATGATGTTCCATCAAAATTCACTTTTTACATTTGTCCATTACAACTGTTCGACGACAACTGATTTCTAAGCACTCGCAACATTTCCCCCACCCACATGTTTTCAACATGTGACATAACATGATGGGGCATATCCGGTAGTGGTGCGCTCGATTATACTTTAATGTAACAATTTTTACAAATAGTATTGAATTATCTATACTAATATTATAAATATGAATGTAAGTTTGTTTTTTACGCTTTGACGACAAAAACTACTGACCCGATCATCATGAAACTTTGTACATATATTCTTGGAGGTATTATAAGTAACATAGGATATATTAAAAAAAAAAAAACTGGCTTCACTACGAGCGAAGCCGCGGGTAAAAGCTAGTTGACTAAAAATTTAATTACAGATAATAATTCTAAGATTATTATCTGTAATTCATGATTAATTTAATTAAATGTCTTAAAAGAATTTACCAATTCTGAAAAAAGACTATTGAAAATAGAATTTCGAACAAAACATTCATACATACATAGACTGCTAAAATACCCTTCCGTTTGGCTTTGCCGTAGTCGGGTAAAAATAACACTATGTTGTACCCATATTCTAACCAGAACAACTTGGAATTGTTATCGTCAAATGGCAGGTTTACCCCTCCCCATAATAGGATTTAATACTGTTATCTACTTTGGGCATAACACAAGAGCTTTTAATATTGAATAAACATATTTCATAGTAAGCGTTCACAAAAACTCACAGTGCACCAAAACAAAGTAAGCCTTGTATTTTATTCACGTTTCATTTGACAGTAGCAGCCATGACTTCCAGCTAGGTACCTATGCACCTCGTTTTCCACCATTTGGCATTCTTCCCACGGCAAGAAAGTAACGAAATATTTTAAAATTACAAACTATGCTGTGGCATGCATGTAATGTAGCAGTGGGACGTAATTTTTGTCATGCTTATCTCTTCCAGGTAAGTAGAGCAATGCAGATACTGTTGTTGAAGCCGGTTTAAATGTAATACTTAGAGTTTGTATGATGCTATAGTATATAATGGCCCCTGCTTTATTAGACTTATGTGGCCAAATTATTTTTGGTTAGTTATAGCAATAGGGTGCTGTTTCCGCCTGTGCGCCTTTTTGTTTTTTGCTAGAAAGAAGACAATCTGCATATTTCTAGTTGGTGTTTCAAGTCACATTTTCAGTAAATATAATACAGAGACCCTTCTACATACATACATTGTATCGTATGTAAGGTTGGTTACGACCTCATGGGTCGTGGGTAGCAGCAACATGCTGCCATCTCCTGTATATATTTGAAACGGTTAAAAGCCCTTTGATTTAGCTTTGGTAGGCAATTAACAGGTAATATTAAATAATTTAACATTTAAAAAACGTTGAGTAAACATCTGTCACAAAAAAATCACGGTTGGAGTGAACATAACGGAGCATTGAGGAAAAAAGACAAGAATTTTTTTTCGCTTGTCGTTTATTTTCTCGATTCTATCGTATAAAATATAAGACTCATAACTTTTTAACAAAAAATCAAACCGACTTACAAAACAAAACACTACGAAGTGAAAAATAACTTTCTTTTCCGAAGTTGGTGTCTTTTGTACCCGTTGTTTGCCGTTATTCGACACCGACTTCGCAAAAGAAAGTTATTTTTCAGTTTCTAGTGGTTTTTTTTTGGAATTCGGTTTGATTTTTTGTTAAAAAGTTTTTTATTTTCCTGTTTTGGTAGGTATCTCCAAATAACATCAAAATCATTTATAGCCAAAGTACATCTCATGACGATTCCAATAAGCCCAAACACGACTAGGATACATTATTTTATTTCGGCGATCACAGTGTACATTGTGGTCCTCTTCATCATTTCCACTTCACCAAATGATACTTTCTGAGTGCAAATGATTGCATTATTGATGAAAATATCAAAATCGCTGAATGTATGCCTATAATATTTGAGGAGTTCCCTCGATTTCTCTAAGATCCCATCATCTGATCCTGGTTTCCTTATCATGATACCATTCTTGAAATATCTCCTTTCCAACAAAAATGAATCATCAAAATCAGTTCATATACGTCGAAGTTATCCGCGAAAACACATTAAAAGTCAGTTAAAAACGTCTTGTTGTTTTTGTCTCTGACGAGGCGTTTTTAGTAAAAAGAAATCCTTCATATGTATATTTTTTTGTTTAACGCAATACCTTACTTTCTTGATTTTATCGTTTAAAACACCTAAAAAAGCACCTTAAAGTCATCTTGGTGCTTTTTGTCTCCGATGAGCCTTTTGTCTTAAAATGATGTCAAAGGGATCGGTACAAAATACAATGTTACAGTATTAGACAGATTTAGGATGCACTACCTACTACTCCCACATCCCCCCGGGTCCCGTAGGCTTCATTAGGCGATGGTTTTTGGTGAACAATTTCTAAGTTCTTTTTCATTTCATTGTGCCACATTTAGTATCCATTGACCAAAATCACATCTGTAACTTTCCTTTAATTCACAATACTTCACGAACCTCACAATAAACGACAATAAACTTTAGGCACCGTCAGTGAGGGACAATTTATTGTGAAACTTTGAACAATGTTTGAAAAGGGAATAAGTGCTATTTAAATAAAACGAGTATTCGGCCACAAAGGCCTCAGTTGTTATTCTTGGCAGGACTATGCTCCTGGGCTGGACATTAACCATCGCCTGAATGGAGGATCACGCCCCCTGGCACCAATGCAATCGTAAATAAACGTTTTTCTTCAAATCCTTGTTGGAATGAATGTATATGGTGGTCTTTTAATGGTGATTGAGACAGTGAAAAATCATTGATAATCAGAAGTCATAAACACTGTTAATAATGACGAATTATTTTGGGTTCCTATAGGGAGTTTACTTTACGACACTGACTGACTGAAAGGCCCATATGCCTAAGAATAAATTATTGTATAAAGATTCGATATTTTGTTGTTTTTTGGGTTCCGTACCCAAAGGGTAATAAAAAAAGTTAATTCTAAAAATCAAAAAACCCGACTGCTTGAAAAGCGAACTAAAAAGACGTAAAAAAGGAGAAAATCATGACGTGCAGTCGGAGGATACATATTCGCGAGCTGGCTGACCAAAACCAGATGTATCGTCCGGCTGCGCAACATGATTTTCTCCTTGTTTACGGCTTTTTAGTTCGCTTTTCAAGCAATCGGGGTTTTTGATTTTTTTAATTAACTTTTTTTATTTATAACTTTTTAGTATTTTTTTTCCGAATTAGGTACATTTAAACATATAAGTGTTATTTATTTTTGAAATAACCTCTTTAAACCCTTTATTTTGATACCCCACACAATAGCTTCGAAAGATAAAAAAAATTGGGTCCCCACAATATGGCACCCAATATCTGCCATTTTCCTATTTTCCAATTTTAATGTAGCCAGTGACACTCGCAGGGTTAAAACGAATCGATTGACGAAAGAACCATCAAAATCAGCCAACGCGTTTGATCTCTAGAACGTCACATAAGAACAAACATACATACATACATACATAGACTGATAAACACATTACCCTCCTTCGGCAGTCGTGTAAATAGGGGACCGTATTACTAAGACTAAACTGAACGTCTGTCTGTCTGTCACCAGGCTGTATCACATGAACCGTGATAGCTAGACAGTTGAAATTTTCATAGATGATTTCTGTTGCCCAAACTTACAAATACTCCTTACAAATACTAAAAACAGAATATATAAATATTTAATTGAGGCTCCCATACAACAAACGTGTTTTTTTGCCTTTTTTTACGTTAATAGTACGGCACCATTCGTGCGCGAATCCGACTTGCACTTGAAAGTTTTTTTTTTTAGTCTGCTTAACAGTAAGAGATACCTTAATAAATAAATATAAATATAAAAAATATTCAAAATAAAAAATAACTAAACCAAAGTATATTTTTGGGTAAAGTACTTTTTAATTTGCAACACCGTTGTTTGTCATACAAAAGAATTTAAAACTACTTAGTATTCTCTTCTTTGGATTAGATTGTATTCAAAGTTTTTACTTTACATAAGTAGTCATCATGAAATATTGCGGTCCCATTAAGAAAATTTATTAACAGCTCTATTTTAACGGGTGTAATACGTTAGGAATATCTAGATACTTTTAATTTTTGTAGAGAAATAGCATATAATACTTACTTACTCTATAATATGAAGGTATTTCTTAACGTAAGTCAAGTTTAAAATCTTCTTCTCCAAAGATCTGTCTAGAATTTTAATGCCAAATCTTAAAAAAAGAATGATCACACTAATATTATATAGATGAAATTTTGTGAGTGTGTGTGTATGTTTGTATGTTTGTTACTTCACGCTTAAATGGCCGGATCTGGATGAAATTTGGCACAGAGATAGATTATAGTCTAGAATAGCACATAGGATACTTTTTATCCTGGGCAATATTCACTCGGGATAATTTTCGACTTTCACGAGAGCGAAGCCGCTGGCAGAAGCTAATAACAAATAAAAACTGGCCAAGTGCGAGTAGGTTCCGTACAAACCTCAGCTTAAAGGTATTATAGACCTGAGTATTTGATATGAATTTCAATTTAATAACTCTACGCGTTCATGAGGAAAGGGGTAGTAAGTTTAAAATTACTAAAAATATTTTTAGTATATGACGTAACTAAACATTTACGGTTTTCGCAATTATTCCTTTATCTGTGCTATAAGACTTTGCTTCGTACCAAATTTCAAGATTTTGAGTTAACGGGAAGTAACCTGTAGGTTTTGATTCCCTTGCGAGTGTCGAAAATGTGCGGCAATTTGCGGCATAAACGGCTGTATCTTTTGATTGCGTTAGCTTAGATTTCAGCTTGATATCTCCACGCGATCCTCAGAAAAAGGGTCTTGACAGACAGACAGACGGACAACAAAGTGATCCTATGAGGGTTTTTTTCTTTCGAGGTACGGAACCCTAAAAAGTACGGGTAGTTGAGAAATTTTTATTTTGTGTGAAGAATTTGAATGCCATTGTGTGTCAAACAGTTAAAGAATTTTAAACCGAATTCAAAAAAGGAGGTTCTCAATTCGAGTGTATTTTTTTTTTGTAACATACAATGTTACGCGATTACTCCGCCAATTATGAATTGATTTTGATGTTTATTTTTGCTTGAAAGAATATGTTTCCGAATTGTTCCCATTTAAATTTGGTGCAGAACTGATGGAGAACTTCGAAGATATACAACAGAACTTTTAAAAAAATGAAGGAAAACCTTTCGGGCTTGCTGCAATCGTATGTCTGGTTATTGTTTTTTCCATTTCATAACATAACATCACGCCGCCAGTACGCTCTAAAGGGGTACGCAGATGTGTGTTCACGCTAGTAGACTCTTCTCAACTCACTCTACTCTCTTTCAACGGTAATGTTCAATTTCATGTTATTCGAGTAATCTATTCTGGCATAACTTTGGCATTATAGGAACTTTACTATAGAACTTCTCCATTATGTACCATATCTAAAAAGTGAAAAATAAAAACGTATTTTGAAATTACTAGCTGTCGTCAAAAACCGAAGAAACAAAAACAAGAACACCGCCTTCCGAAATTGAAGTTATTTTTCCTTTTCTTCATAGGACCTGATAGTTAGTTTTATAATGTTTTTTTACAATACATGTCGATTCAGGATGCAAATGATGTTTTTGAGATTAAGAATGCAAAACATAGGTCAAATACTACTATTACCGTGTCAAAGACAAATGGTGAAACTGTGGGTGTAACTATCTATCTTCGCCATCTATGAGACAAAAGGTTCATCAACCCAGAACTTACGAACCAAGCGTAAGTAGGTACATAGTTGGTTAACAAACAGTCCCAAAACTGCCCCCATTCTAACTTTACCTATTATAATTCTATAACAATAGCCATCTCCAATCCAAATGGCGGTCAGTGCCTTTAATAAATATTAAGGTTCTGGGATTGGAACCTTTCTGTTCAAACAATGGAACTGTAATATCTAGAGTATTTAAAAGTACTTGTAAGCTTACCGCAGATTTTTGGTTTGTTTGTCGTTCTGACGTCACAACGGGTTGAAGCACCTAAGTACCGAATATTGGCAACTGATATTTGGATCGCCAGCTATTTGTTTCATTATTTTATACAATTAATAAAGGATTTTTTTTTGTTCATTAGCATTTGGCAGAATTTGTTTGTATATAATTTATCATTAAGTTATTCAGACAATACTAATATAATCATGACGAGGCGTGTGGTGTCTTCCTAAGATGGTCCTACATTAGTAATTTCAAGATTAAAATAAATTGATACGAAGTAGTACATACCCCGCAGCCAATGTTTTGGATTATGTTTCGATCTTAATGAACACATTCTTAAGGACTACAAATGCCTGTCAAATACAGCAACCCATCTCGAAACATAGAAAACCAAAACAAACTGCAAAGAGCAGCAAACCAAATAATACTTGCGTAATAGGTAAATATCGTGGCCAGCCACACTAGAAATAGGGTTGCATCGAGCCGAGGGGATATATGCGGCACACTGTCATGTGTCAAACGACTGTCCAATTGTTAAATGGATAGCCGGTATCCGTTGAGTAAGACGGCCTGACCGGCGGGACGCCGCTAAATCTACTCGACAATGATGCGACTTAATTGAGAGATTAAACTACAAACCTACACCTATACGTACACTCAAACATTACAATAGAAACACCGTAACATACCTCTATCGCGCTTACAAGAAACTCCACAAAGACACTCTCATTCTATATAATTATATTAGTCTATGAAAGAGACGCACACATGAAAGCACCTTATAATTACCAAACTACCTACAACTATCAATTTAATTGTGGCTGGAGCTAACGTCAAAATTAGCTCCGGCGTAATTACCGCAAACATTCGTATCAAAATAGCTTACACGGGAAAATATGTACACAACACGTATTTCATATTATATCTCGCTATCAAATCGGTCGTTATCATTTCTAAAATCGGGAGCGTGTTCCAAAAATGAGTCCAGTTTATTACCCTGCGTATCCGTATAATTTAGGGTTCCAATTAAAGGGGGAAAGAAAAAAAAGATTTTCTTAATTAGATGCCAAGGTGAAGATAACTCGTTTCGAGCCACATCGTCAGCTCGTTGCGTGACTAACCGACGATTTATGACTTAATAGTCAAGTCCGCGCGTTAAGTAGGCCTTAGATAAGGCGCTTCTAAGTGATTGTCGGCGCTCACAACAATCGTAATTACTCCAAACTACTATCTTCCTTGGGCCACACGCGATCTCTTTCATCGCCCAACTTGAATTGCGCTAATTGCTTCCCAACACTATTTCACAAATAATTGCCATTCGATTCCAGTTTATTAGAAGGTGCTTTAGAAACGATAATGATTGCTTAATCGATAACACAACGCCTAGCAATAATTAAAAATATATATAAATAATATATATATATTTGTATATATATATTTTTAATTATTGCTAGGCGACCATTATCACACCTGATGGTAAGCGGTGATGTGGACGACGATGAAGCGCGCTTGCCTAGAAGCAACCTAATCACTCTTGACTACAAGACCCCTAGGTTGAAGGTTTTACGTAATGTGATATTTTAGTCAGTTATTTTCAGGCCAATATTAAAGATAATTAGATGCAAAATCGATTGAAAAACAGACAATGAATTTCACTGAGTAAATTTTAGGGGCGCGTATTGTAATTTAATTTTAACATCGTTGAATGGATGTTCGAAGTTACCAATAATAAAAGAAGGCCTATAAAAAGGAATATTGTAAGTGAAGTTGAATGAATTCTAGACCAGAAAAATCATAACTTACAAGAATCCACGGAATTTTGTAGAAATAACTAGAATTTTCTTTCTAGGTGATTGAAATTGAGTGTTTTTTTTTAGAGCATATATTATTTTTAAAACGGTTCAAAAACATCATTCAAACCGGTTTAAGTAGTGCCGTTGAAGATATTCACAAAAGAGAAACACAACATACTTACTAACATAATATACAGACGTATATTACAAAAGAGAACCACCTCTTATTTGGAGTCAAATGTAAATATAGAGTTGACATAGCCCGCTCCTATAGGCCCTTTATTTATACAAAATTATACAGAATCGTAACGAAGTCCGCTTGACGATTCGCGATTAACAAAGTCACTGAGAAAGTATCTGCATTTACATTTCCATTCGACATGAAGTTTTAACGAACATCCATCGTTACGACTGCTAGGAATACAATTTCGTGGGTCCAATTAGTGAGTTACATTGAGTCTCGACTACATTTCTCCTCTCATTTCTATACTTTCAGTCCGGGATGAACAATTGTGTGCAAATTAGCAGTGACAACCCGCGGCGGGGGACCGCGCCCCTGACGTGGACACACGGCTGTGAGAGCCCACTAACAACGGCCGGCTAACAACTGTTGGTAAATACGAAAACAAAAAGTTTTTGCGGATGAAAAACTTAATACTTGATCTTAATTTATCTTAATGCTAGATCTCTTGATATTTGAATCTCATAACAGAAAGACAAATCTGGCGTTAGTGAGTTAAGTGTACATTTTAGTAGAGCGTCCTTATTCCCGCATATTAGTTGACCTGGCTGGTTAAGCTCGACGAATAGTTGGACAGAATAGTTTGACCGTGTGTAAATAGGAATATTAATCGTCCTTGCAAATAGTTGAGACCTTTATAATGAAGTTCCATTTCACCCACCGCGGCTTTTCAATTTTAATTTTCTATACTTAATATTAATAGTTTGCGACGGCCCCGCATTGTTGCGCAAAATGGTGATAAATATTTAATATTAATCCCTTATAGTTCGCGGCATACTGCAGTGTAGGTCATATTTTTTGCTCTTTAATTAAAACTACGCGCTAATGTACTGTTTGATGGGCGAATACAAATTATTATTTACAAGCTTAGTTATAAGCAAGTAAATTAGATATTTATGAGTGCAAATAGGCTAACAAATTATAAAATTAATTACTTGATCCTGTGTCCAAAAGAGGTTGGTAAGTAGGAAAGGATGTTTTCCTTATCTTGTGGAGGGATCCCTTACTGATGAAATAGTTTGCTGTATGATTCATCTAACTTTTTGTCAAGAATGGTAGCTATGCCAATAATTCCTAACCATTAATTTCGGTTATTGCAAAATTATGTTCAGAAATAAAAGTTAACAGGTTTCAACAATGTCAATACTAAAAGCATATTTTATGGCAAGTGGTTAATGCAGCTGATAAGTTCAATGTGTGTATAATTCCGCTTAACTGCCAGATCAGTCTGGAAAATGGAGTAAAGTAAAAAACTTTTAAGAAATTAATCAAGAGAAGTGGCTAAAAGTAAAAGACAGCATTTTCAATAGATCCACTTCGACGATAAAAACGTCGCAAAATCGCGTTGCATTAATGTTAGCGAAGAACTTTACGAGCGTTCATAGTGATGAATTTAATCATCTACAAAAGAAACTTCAATGTGGAACGGTTCATAAGATTACTGCGATTAACTACGGCTGCCTTCCCATAAAATTGAAAAGTTCAAACCGACTTTACCGATCCACAGCTATCTAAAAACTTAACAGACATAAAGAAATCCAAACTAATTTATTTTATCGCCGTAATAAAAATACGAATCTGAGCTATTTTTGAATACGATAATTTATATTTTACTGAATATAAATTGTTGGAATATCACCCTCGTATAAGTAATTCAATTTCCTTTTAGGGTGACCCCTTCTAGGCAATCTATCCTAAAATAACATAATACGTAAAGATAGCGGCTTATGGTAATGGAAAGGAATGAATTTTACATTGTAAATCAATATTACCGAGCGATTGACTTTTGTATAACGTTTGGAAAATTCGAGAGCTTTAATATGAAAATAAAATAGCCAGCCTTTTGAAATATTATACCACTCATAGGTACAAGTGGTGGTATTCCTATTATCCAATATTATATTAAATATTCAGAGCATGGGCAGGAGCGTTCTTCAGTTTCTAATAATGGTTTATGAACGATTATTTTGTATTTTTTTTACCGTTAATAATAAAGATGATTAATATTTAAATTGGTTGGTGGTTCTGTACTCTTTTCTTAATATTTACCGTTGCTTACAGGATGCAGGAATCGAATTTTTAATGTAAAAAAATGTATGTAAATATAATGTTAAAATATTATGTCAATGTGAATGGAACGAAACCTATCTTATCTTAAGTCCGTAAGGATTGAGGAGCTCCTTTTCGTATTATAATGAAATTAATATAATTAATAGTAAGTTTAAAAATGTTGTAGGTTCGATCCTCGATTTTGTAAAATAATACTTCTAAAGTTACATGAACATGAAGGTGGCTCCTCAATCTAAATGTTTGGATTGAGGAGCCACGTCAGAACTAGGAACATCATGGATTAATATTTATCATAATTTGGTATGATTTTGTAGCATTTGAGAGTATTTAGTAGACAAAATATGAGTTCGGTTGCATTAAAATTAAAAAAGTTACCATACGTTATATGTGGCTCCTCAGATCATACATGCGAGTCGTCATTTTTCAAAGAAGCAGTAGTTCAATTAATGCGAAATTTCTTCGTCAGTTAATTGTAAGTGTGTTCGAATTTGTAGCATATGGACAAAGTAGTTAAGCTGAGAGAATTTAGTAAATAAACGCATTTTATTTGTTACTCAATCCTGACGTTACTGTACCTAACCGAGATCACAAAGTTACTGTACCTACCTGAGATCACAACGGAATCAAAAACCAGAGACACTAACATTTAGTATGAATGTCTACCAACTACTTAAGAAGAGATCAACATTGTATATATTCGGGTATCTGAAAAACAAATTACTTTTCGATATTCCAGAATTCGCTGTAGGTTGCATGTTATATGAATGAAACCAGGATGACTAGTTTTTACAGTGTACAGAGATTCTTCATATGTTTTAGGTATTTAGTAGTCAATTTCGACATGAGTTAAAGAATTAATTTATTATTATTTAACGGTTGTTTTACGAATTTTACAGTGAAACTATTTTGCATTGTGACTTATACAGTTAGTGTAAGCCTGAAACAGTCAAGGCAGAGGCCTGTGGGGATCCCAGAGGTGGCTTAATTAACTCTGATACCAGAAATGGCTACATCAAAAAAAACACACACGAAAATAAGTGAGAATTATAGTCGTCGTAACAAAACATCTCATGCTTCCAGTAGCAAATAATATTCCCAAAAGTCAACAATTATGACGTGATTAATATTAGTTCAATACTGGAACTGTAAATTATAGTTATTAAATGTAATTTTACGTTAATATTTATTTATAAACTAGCTGTCCCACGCGGCTTCGCTCCCGTCAACTGGCTACCTACCTGCCCTACCCAGGTAGACCCTACACACATATTGCGTAACTTTAACCGCTTACGCAGTGCACGCAACGGAAGCACCCAAAAAGGAATAATTTTTCCCATTATTGCAACATTTTCTTTTATGCTCCGCTCCTATTGGTCGTAGCGTGATGTTATATAGCTTATAACCTTCCTCGATAAATGGACTATCCAACACAATTTTTTTTTATCAATTTTAACCCTACTGGTTCCTGAGATTAGCGCGTTCAAACAAACAAACAAACTAACTTTTCAGCTTCATAATATTAGTATAGATATGTGGGAGGTGGGTAGGACAATTAAATTATGTTTTAAATGTTAAAATATAATACATTTCGTCTAATCTCTCTGACCGTCTATTACATCCAACCAAGTGAAATACCAAAAATAAAAAGAAATAAATATCTGAAACTTCTTGAGGTTGAGGTTGCTACAAATATATGTGCACAAACAAGTGAGCTTCATCCCTAATGAATGTCAGGTTACTAAATAAATACTATTGAGGGTAGGCAATGATAGGGTAGGTAAATAAACGACATTAATTTGCAGTAACCCTCGACTAATGAGATAAAATAAAATATATTTATGTGTTTTAAAAGAGATGAAATGATTTTTTTTAAATATAGTTTATTTATGGACACGCTTCAAAACTATTTGTTAAGAAATTAAAGAATAGTTAATAACTTTGTAGATATTTACATTTTTTTATGCCAGATTATACGTACAATTAGTATATTTTTTTTAACAAAATAAGAATCCTTTTTGTTCCAAATTTCGTCACAAGTTGAAGTAGATTACAGGCTCTATAAATTTTTAACTTTCATTTTCATTAAGATACGAAAAGTGGCTCCTCAATCCTTACGGTCATCTTATCTTACTTAATATTATAAATGTAATCGGTTGGATGGATGCGTGTGTGGATGTATGTTTGTTACTCAATCACGCTAAAACAGCTGAACGGATCTGAATGAAATCTGGCACAGAGATAGATTATAGTCTGGAATAGCACATAGGCTACTTTTTATCCCGGTATAATGTCCCCTTAAGATGATTAAATACTATACACGCGGGCGAAGCCGCTGGCAGAATCTAGTATATTATATATGTATTAACGGTACCTAGTCCAACTGAGTAACCTCACCACGAACTCAAATGTAAGCAAAATTTGCTATTTTAGTTTGTCTAAAAAAATAAAAAATAGGGAACCGTATGTTCCCTATTTTTTCGGACGCCAACTAGTTAATTTACTAGTTGTATCTGCATAAAATGGAAACTATTCGTATCAGAAAATATAAGAAAAACGTATTACTTATTCAATGCTTTAGTTACTAACAGTTATCGGAAACTTATACGTAGTTTAATAGACTTGTAACAGGATAATATCATAAGGCTAACGATAATTTGCATATTGTACATCAATCACTTCCAATCATGCATAGTAATATCAGCTATGCTTATTAAGTTTGAAGTTTCTACTGAATGCACAACTCAGAAGTTCTAGCGAACTGCATAACTGATCTGGGATTAAATATTCCATATTGCAAAGGTTTACACGAAGTTGCCAAGCGAAGCGAACATCCAAGTTAGTTCATGAAAAAATATACACGAATAATAAAATGTATTGAAAAGTATCTTTATCTTGAGTACTAAAAGCCCCCGCACTAAAATCACTGAGTGAATAGCAAAAATATTTTGGGATCAGACTATATTACGCCGTAAAAGAGTGTCTCTGATCGAATAAAAAACATTACTGCCATCACTGCCAATCGCTCTCACCGAACCTTCACCACGCTCGACGTCCTTTTAAATACTTATTTCATTAAATAAGTTAAAATCTTTAAATAAACGCTGTACTGTGACAGCAGAGCCTCCTCTTGTATATAAATATTGCCAAAATAGCCTTGTCAAGGGCTGATGTTCAAATTAACACTGACTCTTTGTAATGTGGCCTGCCCCTAATTTCGAGTCCACTTCGGACAACCGAAATGTGTTTTATACAAGAAAACTGATAATAATATTTTTGTAACAAGCCAGAAGAGGAATTCTCATTAAAATTTCTCGTTTAAGTCGCTTACACGACGTGGAGAGATAGTAGCCCGCATTCTTTACGAGATCTTTCCCACAAATATGAAAATGAGATTTACGAAAAATAATACCAAACTTTGTATGATACGGGCTGCCTTGTTTCATAACTTTATAAAGGGAAGACTTTAAAAATGCTTCACACACATGAATACAACTTAGTTCAGCTTAGTTTATGACGAGTAAGTATGAATAACTTTATACCTGCGTTTCACCTTAATTACATTGAACATTATTGAAATGGGTACTCGAAATAATTATTTATCTCCATATTTCGATGGAGAATTAAAGATGAAAATAATAAATCTTATCCTTTTCTGAGATCTTAGGAAATGCGGCCATGAGTTGTTTTAAAATCATCATCATAATTTCAGCCAAGAGACGACCACTGTCTTAATTTTGAATGATTTTGCATTTATTATTTTCTTTTCAATAACCCACACACACACACATTGTAGCTCACTATTCACTTATTCTTCTGTTATTTTATTGTACATTATTTATTTACACATCCTTATATCGTATCACTCATATCAAAACATGTATAGATTATTTTTTATTTTGTTACCCACGTCCGTGTGTCGCTGCGGGGTGCCAACTGAAAACCAGCGCTGGATATCTGATGCCCAGCAAATGCTGTGTTTGTAACCCTTTCGGTATGGACGCGTCCAGCGCAATTTGTCTTTGCACTTCTTTTTTGTCTATTACTCAATGATTTATGCTATTGTGTTGTGCCTGTGTCGAATAAATATATTTCTATTTAAAATAAAATTACAAAGTGAATATTTACTACTCGTATAATATCGTTTCTTAATTTAAAATTTAGATAATCTCGAATAAAAAAGGATGTATCAAACCAGAGTCGAAAGTCAAGTACATCAAACGATTGTGTTTGCAAAACGATGGCTTATCGAGCTGCCATTTGAAAATCAGATTATTGCGGATTATGTTTAGCCATTAACATTTCCTGTGATGTGGTATTTTCAAATTGCTCATTATGCCAGAAACAGGTATATCTAGTCATTGGAAGCTGGTTTATGTAACTAGGTTTGATGTTTCAATTTTAATAGCGTTTAAACCAGTGTATAATACAGCGGTAGCTCTGATTATTTAAGTTTTTTTATTTTTTTATTTTAGCAAAAACGTTGCCACACACTAAGAATTTCCAAGGTATAAGTTGGATTTTTTTAAGGCATAGTATTTATTCGTCTATGGATATGGTTATGGTGCGGCAGAGGTGGCCTTTGGTAACCCATTGAGCTGCGAACATATTGATTCCAAAGAACATTTTGTTTAAATATCGTTATGCTCTTAAAAAATTATGCTTATTACTATTATGCCAACGGTATGTATGGCAAAACATTTATGCCTAATAATAATATGCGTTATGATCATTATGCTGAATTTCATTATGCCAAAGTAAATTATGACAATATATTTTATGCTTATCATTATTAAATCGCACTTTTATCATCAACTCGAAAAGAAGAAGACTTTCAAATAATGAATGCAGAAAGGCTTTGCACAGCAAAAGAACCTTATTTAATGTGTGGATATCTATCTATATCGAAAAGCTATCGTTTACGATTTTCATGTAAGTAAATAGAGACGGTACGGTAATCGGCAACAAAGCCTCCGCAAGTCGTTGGAAGCTTCATTACTTCGACCGAAGGATCACAAAGCCAAGACAATCCCTGCTTAAATACCTACCTACCACCTACGCCTGGTATTAAGAAGATTCTTATAAAAACCAACGGCGATCAACCACTGAGCCTTAATGAGAAAAGCGAGAAAATTGTGAGTAGTTTTAATTTTTAGCATTTTATGGGCACCATAAAGAAATTAATTTTTAATGTTTATTTGTAAATCAGTTGTTCGTTCATGCCTCCTAGAGAAATCCTATCATGAGATAGAAGAATTTCTCTCAAATTCGTTTAAAAACTTAAGCCGTATTTAGTACCTTAATTCTTACTATTGTTGCTAATCGGTCAACTCACAAATATATCTACGGTGCTACTATACACTATACATGCATTACATAACACATACATAAACATGCACTACACAACTATACAGATACAAATACATAACACACACATACTGTTAAACTCACATACACACATTTAAAGTCTTAATTAGTCTTAAATAATCAAATTGTAAAAAATCTTGAAATTGTTTTTTACTTTGTAACATGTAATACAGGGCACTGTTTCTCCTAAAAGCAGGTTGCATTGCAACTTAGCTGGGAGAACAGAACCACACCCACAGATTTGTTATAACCCACTACATGTTCATATTATAGATTAAGTACCCATAAATAATGTACAAATACCTGTTTTTTGAAATAAAGTTATTATTAAAAATGTTTATGCAATCTTAATGGAGTTTCTTCTGCGTTCTTCTCCTTAACAAGCTACTTTTCGGAAAGGACGGTAGTATCAATTATTATTAACTTTAAATTTTTGACATTCAAAAGTGCCGCTTAATAACCTAGTTGAAATAAAGAATTTTTGTCTTTGTCAATGTTTAATTAATAAAAAATCGTAGATAAAGGTTACCAACTCTCCAACTACTAAATTAATAAATGCATTTAAACATATACGCTAATCATATTTCATTCATTATCATCACTCTCTCGTTTCCATGTTCTATAGATTAACAAAAATATACCAATGATTTCAATTCAGTTAGAGCTAAAGGCTTTATGTTTTGATTTGATAGATTTGTGATGCATGTGCACCTAAATTGTGACTGCTAAATTACATACTGATTGTCTTAATAATTAGTACTTACTTCCATCTGTCACTATACAAGTAATTCGTATTTTTAACCCCCGACGGAAAAAGAGGGGTTATAAGTTTGACGTGTGTTTGTGTATTTGTGTATCTATCTGTGGCATCAATGCTCCTAAATGGATGAACCGATTTTGATTTCGTTTTTTTTTTATTTGATAGATGATATTATTGAGAGTATTCTTAGCTATGTTTGATGAAATCAGATCAGCCGTTCAAAAGTTATAGGCGTTTTACTGTTTGTATCGGGGTTTTTTCGCAAGATATTGTGTTAATTAGGTACGTGTTCAACTGATTGTCGATCGAAGCGTTTACTTCAAGATAAATTATGTTGTATGAAATAATTATGTGTCGGGGGTTTTATAAATGTTTCAATTTTACATGTGTAAGATTTCCTTCAATATTTTCTTATACCGCGTCATCCATCATCCTCAGCCTTTTCATGTGCCCACTGCTGGGACACAGGCCTCCTCTCTGTGAAAGGGAATGGGCGGTAATCCACCACGCGGGCCCGGTTTGGATTGGTGGATGACTGATTATTAGATTGCTGATTATTAGAGAATGGGATACGGTTGCAGAAAGAAAATACTTATTTGTAGTGCAACAGAAAAATATAATAATTTTCCGACTTTTATTACTACGGTTGCTAGGACACGTTAAACAGTAGACAAGATGTAGTTTATATTAAACTTATAGGTTTGCAACCTCTAACACCGCCCCTTAAACTTATCTTGTTAACATACGTCAGTAGCCAAACCTAACTCGTTTACAAAATACTTATGTTTCTCTACCGACAAAGGTTTAGTCAAGACATCCGCCGTCATTTTGGACGTTGGCAAGTAATTTATTTTTACTGCACCATTGCTGACCGCCTCCCGGACGAAATGATGACGTATGTCTATATGTTTTGACCTACCATGAAACAAACTACTTTCAGTCAATTTCAAGGCCGACTGATTATCATTGAAAATAGTTATTTCAATGTTACTACCTATACATTCGTGCAAGAAAGTTTTTATAAACAATGCTTCTTTACAAGCATCGGAGAGTGACATGTACTCCGCCTTAGTACTCGATAACGCAACGGTACGCTGTTTTCTACTTTCCCAACATGTAATAGAATTCCCAATTTTGAAAACATATCCCGTATAAGAACGTCTATCGATTTCATTAGAAGCCCAGTCTGCATCAGCAAAACCTGTCACAGATAAGCCAGTTTTCTTATAGGTAATGCAGTAATCTACTGTACCTTTAAGATAACGCAACACGCGTTTAGCTGCTTTCTAGTGGACATCGGAAAAACAGTTATTGAATTGGCTTAATACGCTTACAGCGTGACATATATCAGGACGCGAACAGACCGCTACATACATAAGACAACTGATCAATTCTCGATACTCCAAACTGTCATCCTTTTTATCAGCTTTGTTCAATTTTTGGCACTGCATTGGAGTTTCAACAGATTTGCAGTCTTGCATGTTGTATTTCTCTAATATCTTTTTAATATAGGCACTTTGATCTAGAGTGATCTTGCCATGATCTTTCCTGATTCTTAATCCTAGAACTCTTTCTACAGGACCAAGATCTTTCATCACAAATTCTTTCATCAGTAATGATTTAGTTTTAGTTTTTTCCGCATTACAATTGCTGAAAATTACTAAATCATCAACATACAACGCGATAATTACAAACTTGTCGCCATTTTGCTTTATGTATACACATGTTTCAGAGCCAACCAATCTCTTGAACTTGAGTTTGTTGACAAGAATATGATTGATCTTTTCATTCCATGATTTAGGCGCTTGTTTTACACCATACACAGCTTTGTGTAGTCGATACACCTTGTTATTGCCTCTACCTTTTTCAAAACCTTCTGGTATTTCCATGAAAATGGTTTCTTTTAAATCACCGTTTAGAAAGGCTGTTTTTACGTCCATGTGGTCAAGCTCCATATCGTACTCCACAGCCAAAGCTAATAACATTCTTATGGTTTCGTATCTCACTACAGGTGAAAAAGTTTCAAAATAATCCACTCCATATTTTTGTGTAAATCCTTTTGCCACTAGTCGTGCTTTGTACTGTAATAGTTCACCGTTAAGCCCTCTTTTCTTCTTAAATATCCATTTGGTCTTTATTGGCTTTGCACCTTTCGGCAAATCGGTTAAGGTAAAGCACATATTGTCCAAAAAGGACTGATATTCGTCTTTCATAGCAGCTCGCCACTGCCTGGCTTCAGAACTATTCAACGCTTCTTCAACTGTTCTTGGATCATCACTGCCACACGCTTCCCCCGTCAAAAAACCACACAGGAAGGAGTTCTCATCAGCTTCCACGTATTCTGCTCTCGAGTTATCTGTCTCAAATGAAACATCTGGAACATAAGTAGCATCTGAGTGATGATCTGTGACCAAGCTACTGGTCGAAGCCTCGCTATCGTTAGCATCATCAGTAATCACAGAAGTTTGTTCTGACTCTGTTCTATTCTCGGATACATAAGAAGTCTTAAGTTCTATAATCGCATCTGATTCCACTTTAGTGAAATTCAGATGCTTAAGGAATTGATTCTCAATGAACTTAACATTTTTCGCTATTGTTAGCTTATAGCTCTCAAGATCCAAGAGCCGGTATCCCTTTGTGTTCTCACAATATCCCGCAAATATGTAAGGTTTAGATTTGCGATCCAGCTTTTTACGATTATTTTGCACAGCCTATGCTAAACAACCAAATACACGTAAGTTATCTAAGTTTAAGCAGCCCAGAATCGTTGATCCAAACCTGCTTCCAGAAGCATACAGCGCACCGCCTCAATAATCGTTCGGTTCGCACGTTTGACAACTGCATTTTGCTGTGGACAGTGAGGAACAGTAGTATGATGCCGGCTTCCACACTTACTCAAATACTGCTTAAATCTCGTATTTATGTACTCGCCACCATTATCGCTACTCAGTAATTTTTTTATTAGTCTCGTTCTCTACAAGAGCTTTAAAAATCAAAAAAACACTCAAAAACTTTGTCTTTCGATTCTATTAAATAACAAAACGTCTTTCTAGAAAAATCGTCAATAAATGTTAGCAAAT
Organism: Orthosia gracilis; assembly: GCA_947562075.1. Classification (NCBI taxonomy): domain Eukaryota; kingdom Metazoa; phylum Arthropoda; class Insecta; order Lepidoptera; family Noctuidae; genus Orthosia; species Orthosia gracilis. The sequence goes on from OX387266.1 coordinate 37,771,646, forward strand.
ATCTCGCACCGCCTATAGATTTCACTGGCATAGGGCCGCACACGTCCGTGTGAACCAGTCCTAACACCTTACTTGCACGTGAAAAGGATTTCTTAGGGAAAGGTAAATTAGTAACCTTACCTTCAATACAGGCGATACATTGCTCGTATATGGATACATCATAGTCGATACCAGCCGCCATACCACTCTTGAGTAGGTTCATGCTGCGACTATTCAGATGTCCAAGCCGACGATGCCATAAACCCTGAGATGGAAGATGTACCTGGGTACTCAAGGAGACGCTTACTGGCATACTGTGTACGCGCGAAACGGAATTTATATACGCATCCCCGGTTTCTAATTTATAAAGACCGCATGCATCCCGTTTTGCTACAGCTACTACCTTGCCGTTTTTGTAAATTTTACAAAAAATCGATGTAAATTTTACTTCAAAACATTTTTGTGTCAAAATACTGACAGATAACAGATTACATGACAAGTTCGGTATGAAAACTACATTACTGACAGTTACCCATTGTTTTTGTAAAAAGAGTTTCACATTACCACGACCCGATGTAAAAAGTTTTTCACCGTTCGCAACGCTTATTTCCTTTGGCGTATCACACACAAAATCATGAATAATGTCTCTACTATTGGTCATGTGGCAAGTTGCACCACTGTCAACGTACCACACATCTCGATCCAGCTTCACCGTCAGAGCCGACAACATAGTCGTCCTACCAGGAGTTTTCTGAACCTTTTCTTCCTCTTGACAACTGGAACTAGATGACTTATCCTTATGCGGTGCTTTCTGTCTGCAATCTCTAGCGTAATGACCTGATTTTTTGCATCGAAAGCACTTGGGACGCTTCGAGATCGAATTCGAAGTCGTTAGGGCATTCTGTTCCGTACCTTCTGCATCACCTCGTCTCTGTGCCTCCTGGAGTAGTTTACTTTTCACCAGTTCACTTGAGATAGAAAGGCTACTATGCTCTAACGTCATAATGAGTGGGTCAAACTGCTTGGGAAGCCCACTGAGCATTATTATAGCAACGAACTCGTCTTCCAGAGAAGCATTTATGTCTTGCAGTTGTTGGGCAGTATCTATAATTTTTGTAACATACGCCTCCATACTCTCAAACTGCTCTTATTTTAAACTAAATAGCATTCTGAGGAGACCTAATCGTCTACACAGACCTTTGTCCTCGATCGATTTCTGTATATTCTTCCAGGCATCAAACGCAGTATTGCAATTCCTGACAACGGAGTAAACAGATGGCTGAACACTGAGGCAGATTCGCGCTAGCGCTTTTTCCTGTTTCTTCTTGTCTTCGCATTCCGGTTTATTTTTCTTATCGACCTCGTTGACACATTCAAACAAGTCTTCATGAATAAGCAACATCTTCATTTGAAATTTCCAAGTGGTGTAATTATTTACCCCGGAGAGTTTTTCAATTGCGACGGACTGGTTACTCATTTTCGCGATTTCGTAATTTTTACTTGATAATATAATTCTTTATATCATACGCGTTCTGCTTCCTCACGCTCTGCTACCATATTAGAGAATGGGATACGGTTGCAGAAAGAAAATACTTATTTGTAGTGCAACAGAAAAATATAATAATTTTCCGACTTTTATTACTACCATAGAAAAAAAATTACTCTAGCGAGGGATTACTACGGTTGCTAAGACACGTTAAGCAGTAGACAAGATGTAGTTTATATTAAACTTATAGGTTTGCAACCTCTAACATGTCACATGTCTTCGAATTTTTGGTCCTAGGACATGCCGGTTTCCTTCACCGTTTTTACACCGCATCTTAACATAATTATTGTATGCCTACTACTAAGCAGTACATAATGGAACTGTAATTTACCTAACATCTGTCTGTATACTTATGCCCACGATGAAAAGATTTGATTTGATTTTTCCCACTCAGACTAGTAATAGTCCTCGGGTCGTGAGATGACTGCTGGTCATGGGCCTTTTTAGTTATACATCAAAAAGCTCGAATCTGGACTCTATACTGGGTAATAGATGGTGTTATCCATTTCACGCTCAAAGATATTTTATAATATAGCTTTGAGCAAGCATGATCATCAATGCTCGTACATTCACAGAACGAGAAGAACCCTTGCCTTGCAGTGGGCAATAAAAGGCTAATATTACCATAGTAATACCATAAAAATTGATGCCTTCATAGTTCTCCTTCGATACGATTTTGACTGTCCATTTGCTGCCAAATTAAATTGCGTAACTATATGATCAGTGTGTTGTTTTGTTAATGTAATACAGTAATGTTTTTTAAACCCCGACGGAAAAACACGGGTGATATAAGTTTGACTTGTGTGTCTGTGTTTTGTGTGTTTTTGTAACTGTCTGCATGTGTTATAACTTCTAAACGGATGATCCGATTTTGATTTAGGTTGTTATTGTAAGGTGACTTTATTGAGAGTTTCTTAGCTATTGTTTGATGAATATCAGTTCAGCTGTTCAAAAGTTACGCCTAATGTGGGCGTTTTACTGTTACAATCGGGGTATTTTCGCAAGATATAGTGTCGTTATTAATTGTTCGATAGATTTTCTATCGAAGCGTGTCTACAACTAGATACATTATGTTGTTTAAAAAGCATGAAATAAAAATGTGTCGGGGGTCTATTAAATTTTACTTGTGTTATGGCTAATTTATTTAACTACGGCTATTTCTCTACTAATTTTATTTGCAAGCTGTCTATTATTATACAGGTGAAATTTTAGTCATACTAAAAAACTAAAAATAATAGTTTTTTAGTATGACTAAAATTTCACCTTTAACTACGCAATTATACATAAGTACTTAGTCCAGCCATTATATTATTATAAGTATGTAAATTGTCGTCTACACGATAATCGGTGACAATTATTACGTAGTACGTACATACTTCCCAGATATTTTGTCGTAAGTTAGTAGAAGGGGTAACGCAGAAATAGGCCAGCATGGGCCATCGTCTACAGAAGCAAAAAAAAAAACCCGTCTCGGACACGAAACTTTGCTAACGGTATTTATTGAAATCGGATATTCGGTCGGTGTCGCGAGCTTTTGACCCGCCAAAAGTATTGTATTACGAAAAACTCACTGACCCGTATTGTTGTTTATTTCCCTTTCTTTTAGATTAAAAATAAGAGATGAGACAGCGTTTTTTACTTTTAAAATATTCTCAACTTCGCTGTTTAGAATGAACAAGAATACACAGCTAAAATTCGGTCAGCTCAGCATAAAGGAGGATACCCAACAAATTTTCGTAAGCAAGAAGCTGCAAAAATTTACGTGGGTGTTTAAAACTGCTCGTTTGTAATTTGAAAACTCACTCTTGCAAATGAAAATCTTCTGAGGCCGATGTGAAACTTTACAACTACTTTGGTAATTGCTCCAAAAGTTGGGAAATGAAAAGACCTCGCGGCTGCCGAGTTGAAATGAGGGATTCAATATAGAGCAAAAAGAGGAATGTATTCAAAACCTTAGCAGCTACTTACATGAACTGAGTATAATGCAAACCTACTACAGTGCACAATTTTTAACAAAGAAAAAGCTTCGTATTTTCACTAAATACTTCCACATACATATTTCAAATATCAGATCGGCTTAAAAACCTGTAAGCTACCAGGCTATGTCCTACATATACCATATACACATAGTGAACGATCCCGAGGGAAATTGATATAACCACTACGATTGCCAATCGGATCAGATTACTAGATCCTTCATTCGAAGCTTTCAACGTCGGAGTGGTTAACTAAGTTTATCGAACTTTCAGAAATATTAAACGTTACTTCTATAAACCACAAGGCAGTTCCATTTTCTTTGTTTCCTGGTTAAAGAGTTGCAATTTTGAGCTCACAACTGAAACAGCAAAATATTACTTTCGTGGCGTCTATTTTTCATTGCAACTGCCATTCGATTTATTTACCTGTAGATATTATTTATTACTTTCTGCAGTATTGTTCCAAATATTATGCTTCGATAAACTGATTTATATTTTCGGCTTTACGGGGATTGCTTGGGGTAGAAACAAAAAGCAGAGTCATTGCGAAGGCATTTTCGAAAAAAAAAAAGCAAGAACTAATCGAGTGATTTCTTTATAGGTTCGGATAGCAGATGAGCACACCGAATTATCATGACTTATGCATAATTGCAGTCATTGTAGTAAGCTCTGTATAACCCATCACACAACAAATAAATATAAATGAACAATGCTGATTAATATAATTTTTACTCATATGTGACACTTATTGTTCCAAATTAACCTCAGTTGTCATTCAAACATTAAATATCGTATGCATATTCATTTCATGTGACGAATTCATTATATGCGGTACTACGAGTACATAAGCAGGCCTTTAATGCTCCTGAAGTAATGTTTCCAAACAGCTTTGTGAGATATCTACGCGGTGAAAAGTTTTACCTAAAACCGCTACCAAAGACTTTGGAAACTTTTTAACTGGGAACTCTATTCTAGCAGAAGATTAAAATTAATCCCGGTGAGGCGCTAAGACCAACTGCAATACGCCAAGACAAAGCTTCACGGCACAGATTCTCGAGATACCGCAGTTTCTAGCAATTTAAATGCACATATAATTTTGTTGGGGAATAATTTAATTGTGTAACTGTGCTTGAAATAATTGTTGTTTATTATTGTTGTTGATACAATAGTGTAGGCAATACTCATCATGAATTTGATTTTGAAAACAAATGTAAACAAAATAATGTGCTAACTACTGTGAATGAATATCGAAAACTATTCTGAGACAACATATTCCCGGAATAAAAAGTATCCCATGTGCTATTCCCGACTATAATCCATCTCTGTGCCAGATTTCACCCAGATCCGTCCAGCCCTTTCAGCTTGAAGAAGTAACAAACATACAAACACACTCACAGACTTTCGCCTTTATAATATTAGTTTGATCTACATAATAATTTAATTTCGGTTTATTTACTAGTACATAACTTATATTATCATCGTCAAATCGTCATTTCATTATATACCTAGTTACCTAGTTATCTACATACCTAGAATCCTATCCACTTATCAACCTACACATAAAAATATCAACCATAACAAACTAGCACACATACTCTTTTACTCAATATTATTATAGATCAGATTGGTTCCACTCATAAGGGAGTTCTCACCGATGCAGCCAGCTTTTTGTGACAGCCTTTAATAAGCTTTGGGCTTTTGGGTCCCGCGGCAGCCTACAACACACACAGCCAAATTTAACTTATTTGATCTCCCATAAATTAACTAAAGAGGTTTCTAATTATCTCATGTGTCGAACTTTTGGGGTTTTACATTATTTATACGTACACTCCCCATCACGGAGACTCGTTTAGAATAACATTTGACGTAAGTAATGCGCTTACTGGGAGTATTACGCAACTGCCTACTTCACTCCGCAATTCCGTCTCGAGAGTTTAAGACTCGTAATTATTGGAATCTGCAAAATGTTTTCTTTAGTGGGTACTTATCATTATTGTTTGCCGAGCAAATCTGTTTCATTTTCCACTGAAAATTATATTTCACGGCTACTTGTTAACGATATTTAAACGACAACAAACTACTACGCTCGAGCGTAAAGTCGATTTCTTGTTCGCCTTCTTTACGCCGCGTAATATTGACTCTCACTAAATTAAAAAAGTTCACAATAAATTTTCAACTAAAACAAATTAAAATACGTCGCGAAGCTTAAAACTGCGGCGTGCGCTGGCAAAGTTTAGTGGAACGTAACCGAACTGAAGCGCACTCCAATGTACGCAGCGCAAACATTTTTTGTGCATTCGCGAAACAACTAATGGGGTGGTATATTCGTCACTATAACTTCGGACAAAGTTGCGATGTAGCAACTCGAACAATTAAAATGTGTAGGGGACGTAGAAGAGAAATTATGCATGGAGTGAGAGCAGTAGCCGTGGGTTCTGCCCTCGACTATTAATATTAATGACCTTGTGACACGCCGTTCAACCGAGCCCGTGACGAGCTACCGTGTTTCTTTTGATTGTAAATTCAGTTTTGTTGATGTACTTGTTGCATACTGAAGTTGTAGCTTTATACTTCAGAACGTCGGCTTCCATGTAACTTTGAGACGTAAATTGGAGCTGGCGTTAGATCTCGCTGCTGATAATTATGTTTCACAGGCTTGTGCTGCACAAGTTATTCCGTTTTATCTTAGAACTTATTTACCAAACACCTCTTCCGTGTATCCTCACCGCAAAGACACACAGTTTTATATACAGACATAAATTCACGCCTTTTGCCCATTGAAGTAGGTAGGAACCATAGACAGCCACCTGCTACCATTCTTACGTAGTCCTCTGGTCATACACTCATGCAAGTTGAGAGTACTATACACCTGAACTTTCTGAAGAACATAAAAAAAAAGGTCTTAGAAGTCAGTTTCAACAAGTAATATTAAAAATGCTTTGATAGGAACTAGTGGATAGCCAGCGTTAGCCAGTGTGTACCAGAGTGGAATGTGTTGTTAATTTACTAAAATACGAAAACTAAAGTTTCGTAGTTAGATATAAAAAGTTTTAATTAGGGACTAATCATTTTTGTAAATAAAATTGTCTAAACTATTTCCAAGTAAAAAATTTAAGACAGAATATACGCAATATAATAAAATTATACTGTATACCTAAGTTAGTCCCAAACTTTAACTACCAATACGACTTAATATCTTTCGTTGGTCCAGTTTTGGTGCATTGAAATTTGCTGTGTAGTCGGAGGATCAGGTGGTCAGCCAGTTTGCGAATATGTATCCTCCGACTGCACAGCATGATTTTTTCTTACTTACAGTTTTTTAGTTCGCTTCTTAAGCAGCCGGGTTTTTTTTTTATTATCTGATAAATACCAAGCCTAGTCTAGACGAAAATGAACCAAAGGTCGGCTATAACTCATTTTCCATTCCTGGAATTGCTAGTTTCGTCAAACTTAGCCATGTCTGAAGTATAATGGAACAAACAATTAAGTTCCTAAAATCTTACTAAACTTATCTAGACAGCTAATTTGAAAGTGAAGGTATTTTTTTTTTAAAGAATATTGCGATGCTGGATTACACAAACACCAGGTGACACCTAAATAAAAACGCGCCAATGGATTATCAATTCTTGCCTTAGTGTCGAGAGTCAAAAATCCAAGAGTGCTATAATGCATTACCTAGTGCCTAGTGTTAGTGAAAAATGACATAAGTGCCCGAAGTTTACCATAACTATTATTCTAATTATATCAAGATGAAAGTGGCGTTGTCGAAGCTGCTGGCAGAAACTAGTAAGGTGATCATTAAAAATGAACATTGGAATTACACTGAAAAAAACATTTTGATCCCTATACCACATAGCTCGTACAACTGTACTTGGAGGTAATGTCGTGATACCTACACATGTGATCGTTATCATTATCATATCACACTGGAACACGTCTTTCGCCAGACAGGGTCCTTATAAGTGTTATATTAAGTCTCATACTTAAGCATTTCCGGGAATGTGCGTTGGAATTGCATGATCTAATTCCACCTAGCCCGATCATCGGACTACCAGACGTACGGTGATGTGCCATCGGTACATGGTGGATATTCCACCCATACGCACAAAACGTTTTGGAAACACTTTTATTATACGTACAGCTAAGGAGTGGAATTCCCTGCCGGAGTCTGTGTTTCCCGACAGCTACAATCTAGGAGTCTTTAAGTCAAGAGTGAATAGGTTATTTCTAGGCAATGTGTCCCACCGTCGACCACATCATCGCTTACCAACAGGCGAGATGGTGGTCATAATTAATATAAAAGTAAAACTAGCAAAGTATGAGTAAACGTCTAGTGTAGTGAAACGACGAATTTATTTACCTGCAGAACAGGTAGTTTATTCAACTGTACTTTGAGGGGCATATCGTGATACCTAGACATGTGGACGTCATCATTATCATATCAGCAAGAAAGACGTTCGCCGCCGGACAGGGTTCCTATTAATTACCATAAAGAACGATTCCGAGCCGTCTACTCTATCAAATTCATTGCTTGTAAGTTAAGTAGCTGTTCATAAAAGTAAAATATATTAGACAAGCTAGTAAGCGTAAAGGGGCTGAGTTCGACCTGTCATTTTTAACGACTTGCACAAAGAAACCCATATCCGATTCGTAAAAAAAACGATCCAACTTTATATACAACATTAGAGATTTGTTGTATGTTATTTAATATAAAGAAATTCGTTCTGTGGAATTCGATGGCTGAGTGGTGTCTTCTGGATTTGTTGCCCAGGCAGTTAGTCGCGGGATTTCTTGCCACGAATTTATTAGTTGAAGTCTGAAATCTGTAATTGTTCTTTGTGCAGTTTGAGTGAGGCCTACGTCCAGTAGTGCAAAGTAATAGACTGTATGCTGACATATGCTAACAAATGGTTTCAAATTTCGGTAAAACGCGTTTATTTGTCAATTGTCTGACATAAGTTTAAATAATTAACTCTACAACTCATTTGACCATTTGTACGGCTAACAACTGAAGAAAAATGGTGTTTTGCAGAAATTTACAACCAGTGGTTAGCATATTATTCAACCATTGGTTGATTTAACTACAGAAAAAAAAAACTGGGGCTAAATACATTTATTGATAGCCCTCTATTTGCTCCACTCAATTTTCTTTACCCTCTATTTTAGAACTTACTCAAACATTAACTGAAGAATTCAAGTAGGTACTTGAAGACTCCAGAACCCTTCTGTCCACCCTTTCGAAGAAAACAGGGGTGCTAGTAAATGTTTTGATGACACTGGAACGACGCAAAACCTTAAAATATGCTATCACAATTGATTAAACACGCTTTGAACTTGAACACGTTATTTTCAACCGGTCACTGGACATCGTTTAAAGGCAGGTAAATAACACACACATTTTGTTTATAAGGGACTTTATAACATAACATGAAACATAGATGCATTTATAGAACACCCACGTTTTCCCAGATATGATTTAACTAGCTTGTGCCAGTGGCTTCGTCCTCGTGAAAAGTATTTTGTCATCTATTACAGTACAGCTATTCCAGACCATAATCTTTCTCTCTGCCAAATTTCATCCGGATCCGTTCAGCATGGCGTGATTGAGTAACAAACGTACATCCATCCATCCCAACTTTCGCATTTATAATATTACTAGCTTCTGCCAGCGGCTTCGCCTGCGTGATAGTCAATAATTATCCCGAGGGAACATATTCCCGGGATAAAAAGTATCCTGTGTGCTATTCCTGAGAAATTTCATCCACATTCTTCCAGCCGTTTGAGCGTGAAGAAGTAACAAACATACAAATACACACACACACTCACAGACTTTCGCCTTTATAATATTATTGTAATAGTAATATGGGACGGGCCTCGCAAATCCAGATTTCGAGCTGCTACTAAGAAATTGCAGGGTTTTCCCGACCCGCGAATCGATTACAGGATCTCATACTTAGCAGTAGCGATAGATTTTTTTAAGAGTAGGTATTGTATATCTCCTTATACGATTGGTACGAAACCTTCTGACAGATTATAGGTAAGTCGGTACCTATGGGTCACAAAGCACATAATAAGATATCACGTATTGCTCTCAAAGAATCAGCATGTTCTAGTACCAAACACTCGAAGACATGTGACATCGATGAACCCGGGCCCGCGTGGTAGATTACGACCGAGTCTCTCTCATAGGCTGGTTAATTGATAAATAATGCATTATTGTATCAAAATTATAAATGTTATTTAAAAAAAAACCGCGCAAGTGCGAGTCGAACTCGCGCACCGATGGTTTTTTTATGGACTATAGGCTCACGCTTGACCACTATCTCACCTCTCACCTGATGGTAAGCGATGATGTGTTCGACGGTGAATCATGCTTGCCTAGAAAAATTCTATTTACTCTTGACTTAAGGCGATATATACGCCCCAATGTTAACGCAGTACATGCCGTGCGCCCGCTGGGAGCCAAAATATCATCATATTGAACCTCCTATTGAGCAGTGTTGTTTGCAAAATATTATTTGATTTACATATGCTATTTCAGTTGAGAAATTCCAGCCATCAATTTTACTGTGTAAAAATATTTTTTTTAAATCCAAGTCATTTGGAGGAGTATCCAAAAGTTGCGAAAAAATATAGTGTTGTTAATTTTTTTTAAAGCAAAACTATTAAGTAGTAAATGAATCAAAACTATTAAAAACTATTAACTATTAAAAAGTAAATGAATCAAAAATATTTTTTTTCTTTTTCAAACCTTTTAACATAGCCGTTACCAAGGAGTATGCTTTAGAAAGTAACTGTTTTACGGCACTGAAGCGGTGGAAGGCCCTTAAAGACCCCTAGATTGTACTTATCGGTAAACACAGATTCCGGCAGGGAATTCCACTCCTGAGCTGTACGCATAATAAAAGTGTTCCCAAAACTTTTTGTGCGTATGGGTGGGATGTCCACCATGTACCGATGGCGCATCGCCGTACGTCTGGTAGTCCGATGATGAAACGGGCTATGAGGAATTAGATCACGCAATTCCATCGCATACTCGCCGAAATGTAATCGATAAAAAACGGACAAGCTGGCTGAAACTCCAAAGGATTGCTTTTCTGAGTAAATCATATTAATTTCAACTTGATGCCTCCAGACGTTTCAGAAAAAGGTCTTGACACACGGACAGACAGACAGACAGACAGACAACGAAGCAGTTTAAGGGCGGTTACGCACCACACGTCCATGCCCGTGCTCCGTGTCCGTGACTTGAGTTCTGTGTTCAAAATGTTCTGAATTATGACAGACTAGCTTTTACCCGCGGCTTCGCTCGCAGTGAAGCCATTATTTTATTTTTTTTATAAAATGTATCCTATGTTGCTTCTAATACCTCCTTGAATATATGTACAAAGTTTCATGATGATCGGTTCAGCAGTTTTTGCGTAAAAGTTTAACAAACAAACTTACATTCACATTTATAATATAAGTATAGATTATGGCGGATATAGTTCGGATGTAGTGCGTAAGCTTCCCCACAAAAAAGTACTACGGCTAATTTGGAACTCTAAGAGTTCCTTTTTGTCCTTTTGAGGAACGGAAATCAAAAAAGACAGAATTATATTTAAAAGGACTAAAAGCAAATAGATTCCCTTAATTCATAGATAACGCGTGCATTCTATTTCAATAAAAAGGACGAAGAGGTTCGTTGTAAAGAGACAAGCCTAATTCTACTTCCGGAGTATAATTTAATACAAAAAAATAACTTCAAATTCTCTGATAGGTATAGCTATACTATAGCTAATAACACTTCTTAACCGGAAATGGTAGATAATTGAAGCCCCTGGGAACACAACATTAATATTGTTATTTATCATCATTATCATAATTTCAGCCGAAAGACGTCCACTGCTGGACATAGGCCTCCCCCAGGCGTCGCCACATTGACGAATCCTGTGCGTCTCGCATCCAGCGCCTTCCCGCAACCTTAACCAGGTCATCGGTCCACCTAGTGGGAGGCCTTCCAACGCATCGTCTCCCGGTTCGCGGTAGCCATTCCAGAACTTTTTGCCCTTACTATATTGTTATTACTTTATAATATTCAAGAAAATTAGGATTTCTAGTTGATACAATTAAGGAGATTCATTAAAATAAACCTCTTCACCTAACCCACCACCCACCCGACTTTCCCTAATCTATCGGGGGATACAGACATCATGTTATGTGCAATCAAAGATATCTAACAAAGAAGGTATTTTACTGAAACGACTTCTAGTCTTGGTAAGATAAAAATATTAATATCGAAAAATTAAGAAAACATCCATGAACCATAATAATTTCCGTCCGTCTGCAATAATAGTTCAGTATTTTTCTTTTGAAAAATTGCTAGATTTTCATTCTCATTAAAATATTCCCCTGACAAGTTGGAATTCTTAATTAAAAGCAACACCGCAATAAAATAAGACCAAAAAAAATTAATATGGCGGCCTGGCTCGGTTCATTTAGCAGTAATAGGTACCAACTTTAGAAAAAAATATTAAGGACCCGTTCAGGCGTCTCGGTGATAAGGCATTTAGAACTGAGGTAGGAATTTGTTATAGAAACCTTACCTTTGATAATACATATTTAAATGGTCTATAAAAAGTTTTATAGAATACTAAGAAAATGCTTGTAAATTCTGTGTAAAGGTGCACAGTAATGCTCAAAATCGAAACATTTCTAGTTTCGGTTTTGAGCATTACAAGGCAGTATTGCCTCCCTGCTCAGCTAACAATTAATGCTCGGTTCTCCTCCCTCACTGATGTAATGCTCGACTTTGTAACATTACATTACAGGCAAATGCCACAAGTGAGGGAGGAGCACCTTAACTTGAAAAGGCTGGTTTTTGGCAAAACTGCATATATAAGTTTTTATGAAATACTAGCTGTACCCGTGGCTTCGCTCCCGTCAACTGCCTACCTACCCTACCTACCCTACATACCCTACCCTAATTAATAATGGTAAAAGTAATAAAGAGATCTGGCCGACCGCAATGACGAACATATGAAAAAAAAGGATATAAAGTATTCTATGTCCGCCTCCTGGTTCTAAGCTACCTCCCCACCAATTTTCAGCCAAATCGTTTCAGCCGTTCATGAGTTATAAATAGTGTAACTAACACGACTTTCTTTTATATATATAGATGATCTTATGTGCATAGATTATATGACCCATCCGTTGCTAGACTTTTATCACCACCAGAGTTTTTCTTAGTACCTATATATTGATATTAATTACAAAGTAAGAATGCAAATCCGCAGGTTTAAAAACGTTGCTTTGTTCATTTAACCTAACACACTGTAGGTAGGTATGTGGTAGGTACGTAGAATGTGTTTCACAATTCAAGAAATAAAAACTTCTCATCTCTATGAATTTACAATTTTTTATAAGATTATTACATTGTATTAAGTTATTAAATTAAGTAACACCACACAAATAAAACAGCGGCATATTAGCTCTTGTGTAGTTTGGCTAAGACGTCGGCGTAGCCTCATTGCTTCATCACTTACGTAATAAAAGACACATGTCTAGTGTCTCCGGTGGGCAGTCTGCCAAACTTACCTGGACATTGATGACGTCATAATGCAAAAATAAAGCTTTCCAGGGTATTCCGCTGTTGTAGTTGCAGACCAGATTGTACCATTACCAAGTAGGTAAGTAGTATTCATTCAATACATCCAGAGGGATTAAGGTATGTACGTGCAATCATAGATACGAAAAGTAATATATTTTCCAGTGTATGTAGATAAATAATAAAAAATGCAGCCATACCACTTACCCAAGGATACGTTGGTATCTAAAACATCCGTAATAATATAAAAGAAAATATATCTCAATATCGAATCGAAATACAAAGTGTCAAAGCAAAATACAAAAGGAAACTGAAGATGAAGCGAATGGTAATGGCGCTGGGGTGAGCGCGAAGCATGGAAAATAATGTCTCCGAGGGAAATTACTGCGAAGCTTAGGGGCTGCTCTATCTCCACACAGGAAAGGCGTGAGTGTGAGGGCTAAGTGTCTTTTTTCCAAGTTATTTGACGCGCCATTCTTCCAGTCATGTATTCCCGAAGAAACTCACAAAAAATTGCCGAGTGCAAACTCGGATGTCGGCAAGAAATGTAATCACTTTCCACATTATCCCCCAAAAAAGTTTATACCCTGTTTTTATTTTTGTATGCTCTATAAATGTACTGTGACTGCGATATATCACTTTTTATCGGGCGAGGCAAATGGAGCTAGAACAAATCCAATATACGAATGGCTGCGTTTTAACTCAGATACTACGTTTTAGTATTAAATAGTTGGATTCCAATATATTGTCTTAGCAGTGACAAGGTGGTTCCCGTCTTCGAGCAACAGAGTGGATAACTGATCACCATTAATTGACTTTTGCTACTTGCTATTACGGTAAGTAAAGATGACTATTTATTGAAACTTTATTTCTAGTTTCGCTAAAATAATTTGCCAATAATAGATACTTAAAATGTAAAATGAGAACTTTTAGATGACAAATGTCTCAAAAAAAGTTCAGTATAATTATTCCTTCAAAAAGCCTATATTTGTATGGTATGACTATACCATTCCCATTCATTTGTTTTTTTTGGACGTTTGGTACTATAAGATTTTTTTTTAATACATTTTAATAGTCAGAACAAAATTCTTAATAATTAATTACGATCTAGCCTAAAAGATTTATAAGCAATTTAACTCTAACTTAATATGTTACGTGATAGATTATATTAAAACTAAGAATAATGTCCATTTGCACTATTATACAAGTCCGTAGCACTTTCTTAGAATCTTGAAATTATTTTGATAATATTTGTTATTAAATATAAATATATCCATGTCCTAAAAAAATACTAAACTTACCTCAAATTCCTCCTATACCATGGATTTCATCAAGCCTGTGGAGATAGTGTGGTGTTCTGCTGTGCAGACCTACACGTTTTTAAGTCTATTTACATTTTAATAAATACTTTACAAAACATACCTTTATATCTTTTGATTTTGTATCAACTCATGTCTCATTTTTATATATTCTTTGTTACTGTTAGCACCTGAAAAGCATATTTTTAGTTATCTCTGATTGTTTTAATATTCCATAACTTATTTATATCGCTAATTTGTAAAATCTAAGAATATTTTATACTCTGACATTTTCATGTAATCTGACGTCTGTCTGTCTATTTTATTTTCTTAAGCCATAGACATAACGTACCATGGACTAGACCTTCCTTAAGCTAGTTGTACATTATTATAAGGGCAGCGTAGACTGCCCCCTCTGTAAACCGTTTTTATTCGTTCTGGTCATATACCTAATTGATATTTTGAATTTAAAATTTAGAAGAAATGAGAGAACGAGGAAAAACGGGCGTCAGATTTTTTTAACATGGAATTCGGGCTGAAAACGGAAAGAGTCGGTTGACTACTGAGTACTATAATACCAAGTGTATTTTCTATTCTGAAAACTCTTAAAACTGTGAATTGCCAGCTTGTGAAAAAGTGATACAAATCTATAAAAACTATAAATAAATCGCATTTGGTCTCATAAATGTACTTTAACTGCTTAAAGTAATTGATGTGCCAGTTCGGTACGTGTTGCAAGAGCTGCATCAGCAAAGTCTACAGAGACGCGCGTAGCCACAACGCGCCAGCCAGCAACACGCGCAGATTCTGAACCCACCTACTAGACCGTCGGCCTGAGATGCCACAACCCAGCTTGTCTACTACCTTATCTGGCCACCTGCCTGTTTTGCCTGCTTGTCCTTCGAGGTACCTATTCACCACCTGCCTACCTCGAGCATACCGCGTCTTTTTAAGAGTTCCTGTCCATCCTGCTGCCTGCCTAGCTGTCGAACACAAGCAACCAACGAAGTGTGAAGCCAGCCCTTAGAATTTATATTCTAAATATCCTTTTTCTAAGTTTATTTTGAATAACTCTTTTATTTTAATAACGTAGCTTACGTTTAGCTCATCTGAGCTAAACGTAACGTTACAATAGCTTATTCCTGTATGATCATTGAAACTGTATCGAATATGTAAAGGTATTTTAGATCTAATTATAATGTACTAGCTTTTACCCGCGGCTTCGCTCGCAGTGAATCCATTAAATAAATATATTTTTTTAATAAAAAGTATCCTATGTTGCTTCTAATACCTCCAAGAATATATTATGTACAAAGTTTCATGATGATCAGTTCAGTCGTTTTTGCGTGAAAGCGTAACAAACAAACTTACATTCACATTTATAATATTAGTATAGATGTCATGGATGTGTTGTGTATGTGTTTCATTATTAATTTACTGATTTTTATCGTTCTGTAAATGTTAGATCCTTGGTCAATTGCTGTTTTATTCCTGCTGGAGGCAGTGTTATATTTTTACTAGGTAATTTTACTGGTGTCTGGTAAAATCGGGATGTGCAAAATCTAATGTGTTTATTCGTTCTGAGATACGATTTTTATGTTTTACTTGGATGGCATTAGTTATTATTTAAAATAATTAATAATCTCTACATTACAACCAGAATACATCTGTTAATACAATTTATTTATTAATGAGTATAGTAATCGGATTAGAGAAATGAAACATTACATAAAATATTGAAGCTTTTATTTACAAAATTACCAACATATAATATCACTTTGGGAATTTGCAGGTTTACTTGCATAACGCCATAAATATACATAACTATTTACTATTTAATAAAAACAATAGTGATTACAATTCCTCAATTGTTACTTACAGTATGCCTACTATGTTAGTAGGAGTAGAATGTTACGACAAAATGTTCATGTATCGATTATTGGAAGTACAATAATTGTAGTATCTAATTACTATTATTATGAAAATAATTTTTATGATATAAAAAAGTGTTTTCCAGTACAATGGAGATCGATTTGTTGCACCCACCGTTTATATTACAACAGACTTTATAATTATTAGCTGATTGTCAAAGAACGTGCTTAACAACCTTTTTTGTTATTTAAGTGAGGTACAGGCGTTTTGAATTTAATTTAATTTTGAAAATAGAATTATGAGAAATTATGTTTACGATTATTATATCTAATAAGAATTGAAGAAAATCATTTAGTAAAACTTCGTAACCAGTAACAAATGAACCTTGAATGTGCTTAACAACCTTTTTTGTTATGTAAGTGAGGTACAGGCGTTTTAAATTTAATTTAATTTAAAAAAAAAGAATAATAAGAAATTATGTTTACGATTATTATATCTAATAAGAATTGAAGAAAATCATTTAGTAAAACTTCGTAACCAGTAACAAATGAACCTGTTTTTATAAGGTAGAATTCTAAGATTTTATTAGCTTTCATAAAAGCATTTTGTGTTCAAGTCAGTAAACACGACTATAAATGAAACTGTAGCTTATCTTTGCCTCGAAAGTAAAAGAAGTTTCTTAAAAGATAGTCGAAAAGAAAATCTTAAAAAGAAGCACTTTTTTCATCGAGTCGT
Organism: Orthosia gracilis; assembly: GCA_947562075.1. NCBI lineage: Eukaryota > Metazoa > Arthropoda > Insecta > Lepidoptera > Noctuidae > Orthosia > Orthosia gracilis. The sequence goes on from OX387266.1 coordinate 37,788,638, forward strand.
AAATGAACAAGAACGCTCATTAAGCAATCGTTTTGAAGGTACATTTTTAGTTTAATTTATGAAACAGAAGTAAGTTTTCTATACTTTATATGAAAAGATTTTGGTGGGCGCACAGTAGGAAGAAAAGTTTCCGTATTATTGTAATCCTATAAATTGTAAGAAGCGTAGGTACACAATTCTGCAATAATTTTTTCACAATGTTTTTCATGCGTTGCAATTTATTATTCATTTTTATTAATTATTATAATGAATTTACAAAAATTATACTTTAATTATTAAACGCACATTTAAAACGTGATTGTATTTATAAAGAGGAGGCTGGGTTTGCTGACATTTTTTTCACAATAATCACTTTTGAAAATTCGAATTATATCACTTTTTAAATCATTAGGCCTGGTCTATACACACAATCACGAAACTCGTGAAAAAAAAACTAGATTCCAATCAAGTAAAAATATTTTAAAGGATTCCTAGGATATTTCTAATATGTACAAATCATTTTCTTGTTCCAAAAGTATCAGCTGATGTGAAATTTTGTTAGGAATTTCATATTTAGTAGGTAGTTTAGTAAGTCCTTTAAAATATTTCATCAAATTGTAATCATGTTAATAATAAGTCTGAGTAAAGAAACTGAAATCATTTTCTTTGGCATTTATCTATGACTACAAAGCGTAATATACATTTATTGTCACAGGTGTGAGAAGTAAAACGACAAAAAATAATAATTAGAAATGTAAAAAATCATTTTATCGTTATACGGTATTATGCGCCTTAAATATTTTTATTTACAACAATTTTATTTACCTTTTTTATACGTAATAACAATTATGTCTGGTTGTATATCTATACAAACACGACATAGATATGTTTCAGACTTCGTAAAATAATTAATCGATCACAAATTTATCATTTAGGTACAATAAATCGTGGAAAACATTAACACATACAGAATAATGAAAATAACCTAAGTCTTTTTTCGCAAATTTTTCGTGATTATTTATTTTTTTAAATAAAGAAACTGTTAGGTATCTGGTCTATGTACTTCACCAAATACTCGTAACTATGAACAAATCCTGAAAAAATATATATACTTATTATTATTCCCAAGCGTGTTTCTTCCGGCTGTATTTTACGACGTTTCGTCGGCGGTGTACTGATTTACAACATAACACCTACTAATGCAATTCCTATCACGTTCAAAATGCAAGCCGTCAGTAACTTATGAATGTTACATGACAATTCAGCGGAGAACTCGCGACGCGAATAATCTTTAGCAGCCCGGCTGCAAGTAATGTAGCTCATACACGCTTGAGCGGCAGCCAGAGATTTTATTACTTATTACCATTTTCTTTAACCACGGGGTTACAGAATATGGTAATAAGTAATAGGTAGGAACGGTCCTATAACATACCATTCGGTAATTGTTACCTATACGGATCGTTATGCGAAAATATCACACCATCACCGAAAATTAAAATTGTATTAATTGCCTCAAACGAATTTTCTAATAATTTTTCTATCTACATTTTAATGCGACAATTCCATTTTCGTAACCAGTTATAAATCAGTACACGCTTTAAAGGGAACGCCGCTTTTAATGCCAATAATTCGTAGGTCTATAGCCGGGCACCTATAATTTATATGTTATAGATAATAGAAGGGATTAAGGGGCAGGCAGGCTGTCCGAAGGCGATCGGTCCCCGTCGATGAATTGAAGCCGCAACACAATTAGAAGGTAATACCGTCGGCTTCCAGTATAACGTATTGGCTTTCGCCCCCGCATGAACAATCAGTGTCTCACAGTAGGCTTAGTCCTGCAAGACGAACCCTGTTTAGAACCTAGCATCGTCCATCAAAAAAATACTTTATATTATGATACATATAGTTTACACACTAGCCTTGCACTTCGATAACAACGCATCCATTGTTTTAGGTCCGGCATTACACAAGGTACAGATAGTTAAAATATAATGGAAGACGAAAATAATAACAGTAGAATACCATAATTTTCCATTGAAATAATGGGAATTAACACTTTTCATAGATTTATATTTGCACACGTATAAAATTGTTTATTTTAAAAATCTATTTACAATAATTTCTAACTACTCCTATAACGTTGTCTTAAGACCCTTCAGTGTATTCGTTTGAAACCACAAGTATGCGCGATTTAGAGTTTTTGCATTAATTATAATAATAAAAAGAGGTAAATTAGTTGTTTTGAGGAAATTACCGTCAATAAAAATTATTCTCTATCAAAATAAAACTATTTTGTTTCAACTTTATATCATAAACGCGGCGACGCTGTTTCCAATAACATGACCATAAATAAAATACATGTACATTTTACCACTTTAGAATTCACCGTTGTGCTTGAAAACCTATAATTACGGATATAATTGAATAATTCAAAGTACTTATGTTCCTTTTACGATAATGATATACGGTTTAAATATTAATACTTAATGACTATCATGTCTGGAGGCAAACTTCATCAGTACGTCGACGAAGTGTGAAAATTCGATTTTATCAATTTATACTGCTTTATGTCTAATATCTGTACTTACCTGCTATGATGATTATCTGCTGTCAGGTAGGCAGTTACACTACCAAGATTTGGTCTTCATTATTTTACAAGCACAGGCAATAAGCCTAGAAGGTACGAGTAAAGAAACATTTAGTGGCTTATGTACAAACACATAAAATAAATAACATACTCAGTATCTAACAATACTTTTGGCAATTGACATCCTATTTCATCTATTTGATGTGTCGATTTACATGAGGCCTATATTTCAATGTATTATTTTCTGCGTTGTTTGCTCATTAGTGCTCTGACCCTTTTGAGGTTGGTGATGGTAATGTCGTCATTGGGCTGCAGTTGGAGTGCCCTCCGGTACGACGTGGCTGCTGCAGCGTACTTCCCATTGAGGTGTAGGATAGCGCCAAGATTGGAATGAAACTCGGCGTCCTGAAACCAAAGCGACATGCTATTCGAGGAACTTGGTAGAAGCCGGTAATTAATTACACCAAACGGAATGCTTTACCGAATCCAAAGCGGAGATTATGTGATGTTTAGCAGTAAATATTTGCAATTCCTTTGATATATAAAGTGTGTGTACTTAGTGATACATATTAACCAATATTTGGAAGCCAAGCAGTGGTCAACGTCAATAAATTTTAGTATTTTTTTGTGTTTTGTTGCACATTGCTAGCTACAGTTTTGGTAACTGAATTATTGACGAAAAAGCGCTGAACTTTATAGACATGTCGGTCAAACCTTTCAAAATTTAGGAATATAGAGGCGGTCAAATCCGCGGCTGCGGTCACACAGCAATGAACAAAAAGGAATAACACGCCCAGCGGTCGTTCTTGTTGATTCGTTTTTGTTTACACACCTGGGGTGGTATATTTTCCTGTATTTTTTATTAGTTAGACACTTAGAGTGTCCAAAGATTATTTATTTTGGACTTCCAGCTGCTTTTAAGTATATTCTGATAAAAGTGTTAGTCTTAAAAGTTGCTTTTTTTCTACGGCCGAATGAATGACCCAACCTAATTATTTTTATGAACAAAACATATGTGACCGAAACAAAAACCCCGAAAAATACCAACACGTGTCGTATTTCTAAAACCATTATTGGTACCTAACCTCAAAGGTCAGACAAAGAGGGAACAAAGAGAACAGCCGTCCGTCCGTGTGACCTTGATCTGACCATGTTTAGCAAACAAACTGGAATGTTTACTTGAAGCCATTCCCCATTCCCTTTGTGTAGCGATACGTTTTAAATCTTTATTTAACGAATATCGTGCCATACTAAATCAATTCAACGGACATACGTCAAATTGGACGCGCGATTTTCACATGAATCTCTGCTAGATATTATTGGCGCAGTAAAAAATGCAACGCGGAAAACGTTTCACGATTTAAAGGTAACTTGATTTTTTTGGCTTCGTTGAATATGTTTCGATGGAGGTGGGTTGAAACGGTTGGATTATTTCAAATCCGAAGTTCCGAATGTGAGCCCTTAAGGTTACACTAGTCGATCATTCTTCCGAAAAACGTAGTCTGGCGATTACTCTACTGTTTGACGATGCACGTTCAAAATAAAAAAATATATCAATTTGTCTAATCATTATCTAGCCCTGTATGGAAACAAAAAAGAAAAAATAATAATTGAAAGTTATGAGCGTCGAAAGTTCCATAATTCAACACTAATTTGAACGCATCATAGGGCGGAAATAAATACCATAAGAAGAAGGAAAATTGCAAAACGGCCTCCATACAGGGATAGATTAGTAATTCAACAATGCAAATAATTTTATTTTGAAAACATGCATTTAGTCGTTTTTTCATGATATCTAGGCTCCCAAAGGTCTGTTTATAAAATTTTACGCGCTCGTTGTCGTCCTAAATCATCATTCATTTCGATAAAAAATTGCAAAAGTGCTAATTTGTACGCGAAATAGCTTCTTACTGCTCATCACAGTATCTATATCTTTCGCACGTGTTGTCGGATGAGATAGCATGCATTTTAACCTCGCGCACAAAATAGTTCGTGCCGTCGACTAGGGGAACCTTAAGTGAGGATAGACCACTCGCCTAAGCATCCACAGTTATTAGGATTCCTTTGGGGAGACGTGTTCTTGGAGATTTACATAATTCCACCATCTAATGGATGGCTTATGAGAAATGCGGTGAATGGGCAGTTCTGTTGTAATCCTCTACAGTTTTGTATCATCCTTTATGTAAAACAAGAATTACCTCAACTATTTTGAAAACTAAGAACAAACACAAATAAAATCATTTCTTGAATATTTCAGGTACAACTTACATCAGGGTTCAACTGCACCGCGCGCGCATACCACCGCTCGGCGGAGCGACAACGTCGGGCGTCCCGCAGTGCACGCGCAGCCGACGCGGCGCGCGCACTGTCCGCGGGAGACAACTGAGCTGCTGCTACTAACTGCTCTGCTGACTCCCGAAGTCGACGTTGTGATCTCAGGAACATACCTATTGGAGAAAAGGATGTGCTACATGTAAATTGAAAAAATAAATAAAACTGAAACTGAAAATAAAAGAAACATAACTTTCGAGAATTATAAAAGCACTGCAAAAGCTTTAAACTGTTACTGACAAATAATTTACAAATTAGTCTACGGAACTCGTACCATCGTAGAGGTTCTACGAAGGTGCTACGAAACCGCTACGAACTATCATTCAGTTGAATGTTAATTTTGCAGCTAAAATTAAAGATTATTAACAATATGAATAGACAGGTCATTGAGTTTATCTGCAAAGGTCATTGATTAATGGACAAAAGTTTTTTTCATAAAAAAAGTAAAACTTACCAAACTGATCTCTTACTGATGGATCGTTAGGCGCTAAAGTTAGTGCTTTTTTAAACCACATTTCAGCTTCAATACTCCTACTGGCCTGTAACATAATAAATTATTAACGATACTTGGACAACTTTAATACTTTTGGCGTTAGGATTAGATACTTGAGTTGTAATTCTTGTAAGAGAATAATTGATCAATGCGTCGTAATAACGTAAGCCCTTAAGGAGTAATAATCTTGGGATGCCGCAATCTTGCCGCAGTAGAGAGGCGTTTTAGCGGGTTTTGTTATGTGGTGTTGTAGGTATGATTTGTTGGATATTCGTGGTGGCCGAGTGGCTAAGACCTCGCCTCTCGTGCTTGAGGTCGTGGGTTCAGATCCGGGTAAGTACCAATGTGACTTTTACAAATTCATATGTACTATCTAAGTTTATCTTGGACATCACAGGCGTTGAAGGAAAACATTGTGAGGAATCCTGGACTTATATAGTTAATGTTAGTCCGAAATAGCCAAGTCAGAAGCCTGTGGGGTTTGCAAAGGCGGCTTAATTAACTCTGACACCAGAGGCTTCCTGCTTCCTCGCAAGACAAGAAGAAGAAGGTGCGAAGCGGCTGAAAGAAGGCTTATGAAGGATGAAAACTTACATAAAACACCTTCAATAATACAAAGCGTCTTAAAATAAATAGTTTCATCTGATCCCACTTTTAAAACTACATACACTACGAGGTATAAAATTCCGTATGTTACTACTATAGATATTATGTATCGGTGTTAGATACGGAAGACAATGTAGTCGGTATGTAACCTTGTATGGATAAACCCAAAAGTACGAGAACAATGGACCAATACTAAGGAAAATCAGTCAAACTGTCAGTTACAGCTTCCATGCGAATATCCATAACAGTCAATGCGAGACGTCAAAAAAAGTTAGAAAATCGGTAAAACTTTTGCATATGGAATACCACGAACCGTTGCGTTGAGTTGTAAAACTGAAATGGCAGTGTGCGAAAAAGGCTTACGTTGAGACAAGTTATGTACAGTCAACTTGAGAGAAAAGTTACCAGCCATGAAATTAACATGTTTGCGCGTCAGCTTGCTTATGTGTTTTGGTGATTGTACATACCTACCTACACATTTAATGCTTGTGTTCAATCTGTAAGCTTTCACGTATGGACATCGGACTACTAATATTATCGCAATAAAGAACTATTGCAGAAAAAAAACCTGAAAGTATAAATACACCATGGCATTTTACTCGTCTTTTATAAGTAGCCCACTACTTCTGCTCTGGTATATGAACAACTTTCTCCTCCTTTGCCCCCTTTTAGGCAAAACCCAAAAAAAAAATGGATTTTCTATACGAATTTGTCATCAGCTGATAAAAAATTGTATGGAAGATGCTAATTGACAATGATTTCCATGGAGAAAGTTGTTCACAGACATGGCCATAAGAAGTGGACTGCTTTTGTTAGACGATTAAAATGCCACGGTGTATAATCCTCGAGGTAAACAGTATCAACAACATCACCATTCTCTTGCCAATATTCTATTTTAATTTTGCATCGGTACAAAATGATTTCTTTTTTTGGTACAAACTTACGAAAACAAAGAAGGTTTATTAATGAGTTGAGTGCCAAGTCATGTGTATTTTATTTGGTGTTATTTCATCTTTAATTTTGAACTTTACATCTGTGATTATACTTACATTTCTGGCGAGTATTTGAGCTAATGTGACATGAGTGCCGGCGTGATGCGGCGCGGCCGCTAGCGCCGACACTAAACTGTGCTCCGCCAGCGGCCATTGTTGGAGTTGCACATAAATCTCGCCCACCATTGATAGGACACTCTGCAAACAACAAAACCGAAATTAGTCTAACGATATATCATACTAATTGCTTTGCGGAAGAGCGAAAAAATAGATCCGCCTCAATTTCAATGCTTTTGAAAATAAAAAGACCTCAATTCCGTTCATGTATGGCAATTTTTCAAACATTTTATCTAGCTGGTCTGTACTGTGCTTTAATATTTTTGTAGGTTTTTTTTGCATCGATGTGGGCGGGACTCAAGGCTTGGATAGCAGCCAATTAACTCCGAAAGGAGAGATTCTATCGGCACGTGCCTAATGCCAACGTTATGAGACAACACTGTTGAGCGCTTGTTGAAATGCGACGTTCTGGTAACTTACATGTCGTGTCCAGCCAACGATGGGCGTGTTAGTGTCGGGCAGTATTTGCAGCGCTTCTTTGTATGCTGAAAGCGCTTTATGCCAGTGTCCTCGTTGGGAGTGTAAAGCTGCTAACTGGACGAGCGCTGACACTCGGGCAGCGTCGTGTTCTCTTCGGTCACGCACGCGTACTCCTTCGGCTCGCGAGCCGGCCCGTAGTGCGCTTGCAGCTTCCGCGAGACGACCATCCGCCATCAGTGATGTACCGAGATTCACGTACGCCACTAAAACAATGTTCACGTTTTGAAAAAAACGTGCCAATAAAATATGTTTGCCCTAAACATGATATTTTCGAGATTGCAAAATAATTAGATTTCGGATTTAAATATAAAAGGATTCTCCTTTCAATATCTTCATAGCTTCTTATTCCTAAGTTCAATATTGAATTTTAATTTAAGCTGTATAGAAAACAAATAATTACAGCAGAAACCACAAATACTTGTTTGTAAACATGTAAACAACATCGTAATAAAAGTTCTCAGAAAAGATAACCTTCTAATTTGATAAATTCTACTTCTAAATATCAGACAGCTTGGATCGAAATAGAAAGCGTAATGGCTGAACCTATTACTATTTTCAGTTCAACCGCTAAACTAGTTTATTACATAGAACTTTCGAACACAAAACAACTCTACTGCAAAGTTCGAAGTGGATGGAAAATATTTATTTCCAACTGTCCATTGCTTATTTAGTTTAAAACACTCCATTAAAACTTGTTCTTGTATTTACTTAACAATAGAAATATTATAAACCCCTTTATTTTCAAGACAATAACAAAATTAGAAGAGAATAAAGACTCGGCCGGCCCTCATCTAAAATAATTTGAAAGGACAATCAAATTATTAGTAAGGGCTATGAAGAAATACCAAAGAGGCTTTGTTTTTAATAATTAATTTATCTCAAGTACTTACGAGCCATTGAAGGTCTAAAGTAAATTGCTCTCTCGAAACTTTTGATAGCATCGCTGTAACGTCTTTGGTTTTGTAGTAATATTCCCCTGAAACAAAGATAAACACTTAATTTAAGAACGGTTATGTTTAAGGAATCTTCTTTACAGCTATTTATGTAGTCGATAATGTCTGATAATAATTAGCCTTGGTAGTTCATTAAAATGTTAAAATAAGCCAACAGCCTTTTTCATTCACCACAGTAAAATTCAAATTAGAGATGACTCCTCCAAATGGTTTTTGGAGTCTATTCAATTATTCTGTTTTCAAATCTTTTGCTAAACTATTACATTAGCGATTTTACCGAACAATTAACGTTACGAGCTGAAATGATCTTTTTTCGTCGATTTTTAAAAATATCACATGCCTTCTAAACACGTATATCTATAGTCAAAAGATTTGATACCTTTGTATCAGTGCACTTAAAACCTCTTGCCAAATCAAATAAATTTCAAAAACGCTTTTATTTACACTCATAACGTAATGTTTCAAATATGAATTCAAAAAATATTGTTTAAACACGTACTTTATACCTAGTAAAATTTAAAAAAATAACCATTTCAGTTCAACATTTTCCTTCGATTTTCAAACAACAACATCATAATAGTAGATTATTAACCAAGGGCTGTATGACATCAATTGCATACGAGGTTTTTGGCGCCTGAGCGAAGCGAAGGCGCTAATTAACCCGAGTATGCAATTGATGCTTACGCCCGAGATCAATACTCTGCTTTACATATCGATTGTGAGGTAAGTAAACAACAAGACAGCAGGTTTCAATGAACATTATTAAGAAGAAAAAAATGTGTATTTAATTAAAATTAATAGTAAAATTATTACAATTTGTAAGAGATATGGTCACGTTCTTTTTAGGAATATTTATAGTTTAGTTCGGCGGTAATATATTTTCGACAACTGTTTTTGCCCTTTCTTTAATAAAATCGGGCGTTAGATCTATGTCTTTGTCACTAGACATGTTTAAAACTTTTGAAAAAGAACTCAAACAAGAAAATTAATTATTTTCGCGATGCTTTCGGGCCTACTAGTAGACTGCCTTTTTTTTTTCACGCACGCAAGCGCGTCAAATCTTGCTGGCCAGTTTGATTTTTAAATCGATTCCATCTAACATACGATGTGGAAACAAATAGTTTCATATTTAAAATAAAATCTTTATAAAATAAATTGTCTAGATTCCGATTCGAGTAATTAATCGATACCGAGATAAAAAATATTAACTTTTTAAAAATATTCTTCGTGCAGTATGAGTATGACAGTTCTTTTTTCAAATTCCAAAACCTATGCTGTAATGATAGTCATACACCCCGGCATTCAGGGGTGTAAGGGTGTACTTACAGAGCAAGAGATATGTAAAATAACTTTTTAATTTTTATTGCACACTTTTACTTTTTAATTTATTTGCTCGTATGGGCTTATTGACTTAAAGTAGAAAAGAAGTGTCATAGTCTATGGATGCGCGCGTTGAGCAGTCATGCGCAATGAGAATCTAAATTGCCCGCCATGCCACATATTTTTTACGTTTCCACTTTTGTTTTATTTCAACCGTATGAGTAATGATAAAATAGTGTATGCAACGGCATATAATTAGGTATTAAAACACTCGCGTGTTATTATTATAATACTAAACCCACGCTCGTGTTTTAATAAACCCTATTATATGACCATTGCCTATACTACTATTATTAATCTACACTAGCGAGGCATAATAAAAACAAAAGTATCTATGTCATGTTATATTTAAAAAAACTTCGTAGTTTAGCAATAACCGTAGACGCGTAGATTGCCTACGGCGTAGCAAAAATAAACGCGTCTTTTATTACTACGCTGTAGACCATTTATTGTTTACGGTGAAAAGTTTCCACAAACTTTTGTACACTAGGGTTTCACGTGAAGTCTTATATAATTGTATTCAAACATTTCTTTATAGTCCACAGTTCTGTTTGAAGAGAATTATTGTTCGGTCCGCGAAGAATAATACGTTTGTCTTTTGTGAGCAAAACTAGCTGTAATAGAATTAATAATAGGACACAGAAACGTGTCAATGACAACCTTTCAATGGTCTACAGCGACGGCTTATAAAGAGCACTATTTAAACAGTGCCTATTTGTCGTACATCCGTTCTATTCACACTATTCATCTTTCACAGCCACATCAGAGTCACCTTTTGTGACGTATTCATATGACGTATGAAATATTGAACCAGCCTTCGTGCAGAACTGAAGTTGCGGCTCTGAGCTTGACGCTTTCATATTCCACATTAATATTGCGATCCTAGTTTCACATTTGGTGCTAATTAGTGATGAGCATTTGCTGCTTCCAAATTCATAGCTCATCAAATGTTGTTGCGCGCAGTTCCACCAAAATCTCGTCACTATTTAGCTGTTGTATACTGTATTTTGAATAATCAGAATGAAATTGGAATAGCGATCCTTTGAGAGTCTGAGCAAAGCTTTAGTTATTAGTTAATCATAATGGTGTTTAGAATTTACACCTAGCTTTATATTGATCGGATACGTCTCTATATTATAGGAAGTAAAATAAAGCCCTTAAAGAAGCCTATGATTTATTTATTTAAACTTCATGTACATTGGTGATACATAGGCGGACTTAATGCAGCAAGGCATTCTCTACCAGTCAACCTTTGGGTAAATTACGTTTCTTCATTTTTTGACACCGACTTCCGAAATTGAAGTTATTTTTCACTTTGTAGTGTTTTTGTTTGGAAGTCGGTTGTAATTTTTGTAAAAAAGTTTTTTATTTTTCACTTTTTAGTTGTGGTACATAATGGACCAGTTCTATAGGCTAGGTACCTACGCGTATAGTGCCCAAAGTGAAGCTAGAATAGATTAACCCAATAACATGAAACTTAAACAAAACCAGTGCAATGAGAGTATACCAGGGTGAACTGTTCACACCTGCGTACCCCTTAAGAACGTACCAGTGTGATGTTATGTTATGAAATGGTGTAAACAGTAAACAGACATGCGATTGGATCTATCCAGAGTGATTTGCCGTCATTTATTGAAGAGTTCTGATGTATTCCTCCGAAGTTCTTCATCAGATCTTGATGAAAATTAAATGGGACCACATGACAAGCACCCGCTTTTAAATTAAAAAAGAATCGTCAAAATCGGTTCGCTCAATAAAAAGTTCTGAGGTAACAAACATAAAAAAAAAATACAGTCGAATTGAAAACCTCCTTCTTTTTGCGAAGTCGGTTAAAAAGGACACAACAGTGGTAGGTGTAAAAAAATAAAATTGTGAAAAATAATTGAAGTCGGATTAATATACTACCTAACTAATAAAATACATAAATAATTTCTAAAACAATAGACTCATAAATATTTTAATAAATACTAAATACAAAATGAAACTTAAATTTAAATATAATAACTATGACGAAGACCGAGTTATGTATGAGAGGATAAAATTGATAATAAATTGATAAATAATTAATAAAATTGATATAATATTGCACTGTAGCTAAAAACAATAATAAAATAATCAAATTGGATTTATTCATATATATTTTATTGTATAAGTACCAGAGTATAAGAAAGAAAAGGAAACATTAAAATGAAATATATACAACGGGCGGATTAGTTTTGTAAATTAATCCCGTTGAATGGGATCCCAGATTGACACGTGACGGGTTAATGTTGACATGTTTTTTTCAGAATTTATTACAAAAGACAGAAAAATATAAAAAAAAGCATCCTTCCTTAAAATATCCTCTACGCCCGCTACCCGCTTTAACGTAAATTAATTTCCGAAATCGTTTTTTACATGCTGCCGTAAGCCCAGAAGCGAAGTCAGAATCAAACAATCGGCCGCTGGCATTATTACACGCGAACAATGCAAAATGTCAACCTTAATGAAACATCACCTGATGTAACCGTACAACGTTATAAAAGCTCTATAGATAGATGTGGCAGTGCAATATTGTCCGCATGAATAATGCAGGCCCACAACGAGGCAGCTTCTACGTGGAACCAACGTACACTAATGAGAACCATCCAGCCAGCCGGGCTATTATACCCTCCTCTTCGCGAGCAATAATTTGTTACTAATTCCCTTCTAATTATTGTAACGTTGGTATTGTGAGTGGAATTGCTTTTGTGCGGTTGGTAGCGTTGGTGCAGCCTTACCAAAACTCGCAGTGTTGACATTTAGTCTCTCAACGGACAACATTATATTTTGTGAAATGAAAGTATACTGCCGTTATGCTACTAAATATGTGAAATGAGTGCTGAACGCAGAATGAAGTTGGGATTGTATGTTTGAAATTTGGTAAGCTTTTGAGTTAAAGTATGACTTAAAGTTTGACTTTGGCTTCAATTTAGGGATAAAATGATACTGTTTTTCTGAACTTAAGTTCGTAAATTGTTAGACTGAAAGTTTGCTATTATATTGGCACCTATTTTCGAAAAAAATAATTCTTTTTCCGACTATTTCCTACCACGGCCACGTGCTAAAAGGTTTCCAATACAATAATACTATAAATAACAGAGAAAATGCCCGTTTTGTTTTCTATAAAATTGGCTCTTTAATTCTAACCACTAACGAGCGAAATACTTAACTATCTTTGGTGCAGTATCTATAAATTAGCGCCGTATCGCCGCTTGTATACAATCACAATTTTTATTCCTTTCAACGGTTTCCGCAACTCGGTTTTTTGCATTTTTTGTATTTTTCCTCTTATCTCTTAGCCCCTATGTGGGAATGCAACATATGCAATGTTATGTGTTTGAACGATGCTTTCGACATTCTTATTGGTACAAAGAACTTTATTTAAAATCGATTCCTTAATGCGTATAAGGTCAGTTCCAAGAAAACTTACAATAAAGGCTTATACAAATACATTTTCATAGAATTAAAAACCGTCAAAGTGCGAGTCTGACTCGCGCACAGAGGGTTCCGTATAAATAGCTACATTTAACAAAATAAATAGATAACTTTACTAACGTTCATAAACAATGAAAATTAAATGAAAGCAACGAACATTGCTCTAACGACAACAGTTTTCGAACGACAAAATTAACTTTGCCGTTCGAAAACTGTTGTCCCCTACCCACATACATCAGTACACAAAAAATTGTACTTTTCCAAGTACATTTTATAAGTTGGTCGACTATTATTCGTAAATTTATAAAGCCTACTTAGCTTTGATAGTTTCCCTTTTAATTTCGTTATATATACTACAGCCGTGAATTTTTTTTACATAACCAAAAGCAACCATTTAGCTGGCAGGGTAGGGGGGACACTTGACAAAAAACCGCAAAATTAAGCTTTAAATGGCTACTTAGCCATTTAAAGCTTAATTTTGCGGTTTTTTGAAAGGTGATGAGACGACTCTGCTAATGGTGAAGAAAATAATGTCGCAGCTTCCGCTTAAATGCATATTGACTGGTGGACGTCCTGATATCGAGAGGAAGCGCATTCCAGAAAAGAATGGACTGAATATGAAAGGAAGAATGAATAAAATCAGAAGTATGAGAAGGACAAAGCAAGAGAAGATTATTAGACGAACGCAGATTCCTAGCGTGTGAAGTGCACAGATATTGAAAGTGAGAGATCAGATAAGAAGGAGGGAGGGTGTGAGGGTTGAGTAGAGAGAAAAGCGTGGTCAAAGCGCGTACATTTCGCCTCTGCCGAATGGGCATCCATTTGAGCTGCATTTGATATGTGGACTACGGACCCCTTAAAATGCTTATTTATTGATTATTGATTTTTCGTTGAAATGAATAACATATGGAGCAATACCCACTATTATTTCCTATTACTTTTGGAATTTTATTACATATTTTATCAAACCTTACAAAGTTTCTTTAAACAAAATCATGCACAATTTTTCACAAAAGGTGCAAAACACAGTGGAGAATTTCCCTCAAATTGTTGCACAACTACCAGTTTCCCAGTGAATGTCAATGTTCCGTTGGAAAATATTGTGCACCAGTAAAATAGGCGTTCACACATTTTAGCAGCGACACTCTCAGCTAGCTTTTAACACAACGTGTGATGAAAAAGTTTTTCTCTCACTTCATAATAGCGGTCCCAAAGCGACCCAACTGCACAACTTTCGATTAATACGCCTTTTTACCCCACTACAAAGATTGTAAGAGATGGATAAGAGTTTTTAAAGTGTTCATAGATTATGTTGTTTCATTTTTAGAGCCATTATAGATTTGAAATTAAATTCAGGTTTGGAGCTGAATTTGATATGTATTTGATTTAGAATAGATATAATTTTCAATGTTACAGTACTCGTCATAATCACTCCACCATAACAGTTAGATACAGATAGCTATTAGATGATATCCTGTCTAGATAAATATTAAAAAAATGGTAGTCAACCTAATATTTAGGTTATTCTCACACTTCACAATGTCCCTCATCGACCCAACTGCACAACTTTCGATTAAAATTAATATTTGTTTCGGGATATTTACCATGTATATTTAGGTTTTGGATGAGGGCTCGATATTTCGGCACCGTTACAAGCGCCATGATCACGAGACCTAAAGTCCTTGCGGATGGGTGTTGTTGGGTGTTGTTTACGAGCTTAAATTTCTGTCTACCTTCTTTTACTCGTTTTTCGCGCACGACGCCACTACTACCAGAACTTGTCTCACGACACGACATTGTTCACGACAGACGTTGCTCACTGTATCGAATTTTGACACATGTTCAGTAGTTATACGACCTTTACATAGTAATCATTAATTCTAATGATTGTAACCATGTCAGCTTAAAAACTTATGTAACTCGATTAATATTGCTTTTTTTACCCCTTTACAAGAATTGTAAGAATTGGATAAAGGTTTTTAAGGTTTCCATATGCTGTGTTTCAATTTCAGAGACATTTAAGTTGCAGAGTATTGTTTTTCAGCTTGGATAAATATGGTGATGGTTATGAAATTAAATTCAGGCTCGGAGTTCAATTTGATTTGAATATGTGCTATAACAGATGTAATTTTGATTGTTAAAATAATATTCAACCTATTAAAATAGTTCAATGAAGATATATTAATATTCAACATAAATATTAATAAAATGATACTCAGCCTAATGTTTATACGGCATTAACATATTAATTTGAACGTTTCCTATCAAGCCTTTAAAACTAGTTAGTAACAAAGTTGCGGTTACAATTCACAGCAAACCATTTTACAGATCGATTCGATAAAATCAGGGTAATAGGCAGTTTGCCATCGCAGTTAATAGCTAGATTAACCCTTGCATATAGATTCTAGGAAGACAATTAGAATAGTTTATACAATAGTTGGAAAAAATATCAACTTCGTGTTTTTCTTTGCTTTTTCTTACGGCACATGGACATCCCACCCATACGCACAAAACGTTTTGGAGACACTTTTATTATGCGTACAGCTAAGGAGTGGAATTCCCTGCCG
Source organism: Orthosia gracilis (assembly GCA_947562075.1). Lineage (NCBI taxonomy): Eukaryota > Metazoa > Arthropoda > Insecta > Lepidoptera > Noctuidae > Orthosia > Orthosia gracilis. The sequence goes on from OX387266.1 coordinate 37,804,579, forward strand.
GAGTCTGTGTTTCCCGATAGCTACAATCTAGGGGTCTTTAAGTCAAGAGTGAATAGGTTACTTCTAAGCAAGCGTGCTTCACCGTCGACCACATCATCGCTTACCATCAGGTGATATAGTGGTCAAGCGCGAGTCTATTTACAATAAAAAAAAAAAAAGGCTTCGCGCCTGAGGCCTTTGCCGCAGGAGCTTTGCATTATCTATACTATATAATATTATAAAGCTGAAGTGTTTATTTGTTTGTTTGAACGCGTTAAACTCAGGAACTGCTGGTTGAAATTGAAAAAATCTTTTTGTGTTGGATAATCCATTTATCGAGGAAAGATATAGGGTATATACCATCACGCTAGCGGAGCGGAGCATAAATGAAAAATGTTGCAAAAACGGGCAAAACTTTTTCTTTATGAGAGCTTCCGTTGCGTGCGCTGCGTAAGCGGTTAAAGTTACGCAACAATCATGTATGTCATGTAGATAGGGTAGGTAGAGTAGATGGGTCAGTAGGTAGTCATTTGATGGGAGCGAAGCCGCGTGGGACAGCTAGTGCCGAGATAAAATGTAGCTTATGACACTAAGCGATAGGGTTACTTTTCTATGAAAGTTGTGGGTTAGTGCTTCCAGAGATTATTTACGAACAAAATATAGACAAACCAACAATTTTCTACAACTCGTATTTGTTCGAATGGAAACATACAAAAACCGGGCAAATGCGAGTCGGACTCGCGCACGAAGGATTCCGCACCATTATCGCAAAAAAACTATAAGAAAATCACGTTTGTTGTATGGGAGGCTCCACTTAAATATTTATTTAATTCTGGTTTTGGTATTTTTTTGTTATATTGGCAACATAAATATATCATCTGTGAAAATTTCAACTGTCTAGCTATCACGGTTCATGAGACACAGCCTGGTGACAGACGGATAGACAGACGGACCGTGGAGTCCTAGTAATAGGGTCCCGTATTTACCCTTTGGGTACGGAACCCTAAAAAGTGGCCTTTGAGCTTTTCTAGACTATAATCTATCTTTGTGCCGAGTTTCATCCAGATCCGATCAGCCTTACTGGCGTGTTTAAGTAAAAAAAAACCATCCATCCAAACTTCGCATATACAAGGTCCAATAGAGAGGAACTTATCGGAGGAAAAATAAGTATGTTGTTAAAAATGAGCCCTTTCATCAAGTTTGCCGTAAATTATTAACAGAATTTGATCCTTATCAACGACACCTTGGGCGCCATTGTCGAATGGTTTAATAATACAGCATGTGTGTTTTTTTTTCAAAATCAACGGGCCCGATTCTTGGTTAGGAATATTGATTTTTCAAAAATCCAATGGTGCAGTTTTAGTTTTCATCAAAATGGGCCTCGTGAAGCCTTTGAGTCTTTTTCGCTATTCCTCATAGTTTTGGATTTGGCCACCAACGCCCACTTGAAAAACTCAGCCTGTACTCGTATAATAAAAGTGAAATTATTTTATAATGTAGTTATGTAACTTAAAAGCTATTCCATGTACATATCAGTGTAATTTGATGTCATTAAAGTTACGGGTCACACACAATACTAATAATTACTTTTTTTAAATTATTGTCAGTGTACAATATTCATCAAATTAGAATCCATTACAGTGACAACGAAGTTCCCTTAGCGTGTGAACCGAATTCAAAGTAAACGTGTGGAATTTCATTAGCTGTTGGACACAAAAGTTTTTACTGTTTATATTTTTTATGTCAGATAGTTTTATAACGTTTTTTTGTGTAATTCAACTTGTAAGTGATGATAAAAATGTCACGAATTGTGTGTTTTTATGGTTTAAAAGTGTGGCTTTTAATTTGTGAAATGTAAATACGTAAAATTGTTAGTTTGTCTATGGGAGGTACTGAAAATTTTGACACTGATATATCGCTAAGGCCGAAAACATACTGGCAGGCAGCTTGCTTAGTGCCTAGACCCTAGTGAGTCGCCTGACGAGCAGCGAAGTAGAAGCAACTTACAAAAATGTGCCTAACCGGCTGCTCTATTCGACTCGCGAAGATGCGAAGGCGCTTAGCGCGCAATGTGGCTGAATAGGCGCTAGGCGCTAAGCAAGCCGCCTGCCAGTGCGTTTTCGGCCTGAGTGTTATTTATAGGCTTAAAATACGCCACGGTAGCGAAGCCGTAAAAAAAAGCTAGTAGTTATTAAACAAAATAAAAATGAGACTGACTATTTCGAAATAAATCCGATTGTGATGTCAAAACCTATCAAAAATGACATCAGAACAACAATATCTGACAGCCTCTAAGCATGAAATTCTTCACAACAAAGTTAAATGAAATATCTAATTATTTCACAGCTCCAAATTACATTACAGCTCCAAAGACTAAGAAATCGTATCAGGATTATGGCCAGCAGCAGTCTCGGCGGCTAATAAGATCATACTGCAATCGCTTGCTAAGTACAGTAATTATGACCAAGCTCCCTGGGGTCGGCAGTGCCGGGTTATGGGATGGAGTGGATGTTTATGGGTTGTTCGGATATTAGGGAACAGAGATCATAATATGATGGGCTGATAAAATAATGTGTTGGAGTTGCTAGCCAAGTTTCTTTTGCAGGTCAATGAAGGTTATCAAATGAAATGTATTATTGTGATGTAGGATAGGATAGGAAATATTAATAAATAATGGAGGAGCTCGTGGCTAAATAATAACAGTCGCACAGGTCGATCTTCAAGGTTAAACAACGCTTGACAAAGTCGGTCCGTGGATGGGTGACCATTTTCAACATACCGAGTTTCCTCCGTGCCTCGGAAAGCACGTTAAGGCGTTGGTCCCGGCTGTCATTTGAAGATCTTTGACAGTCGTTACGGGTAGTCACAAGTTTGAGATCTGACACTAGTCTTGCCAAGGTGTACCTTGTTACCCAGTCACTGGTTGTGGAGGTCAGATAGGCAGCCGCTCCACGTAAAAAACTAGTGCTCAGCTTAATCCGGTAAGACTAGAAGCTGACCCCAATATAATTGGGAAAAAGGTAGGCAGATTGATTGATAAATATTAGTAAATCACGGCAGATCACTTCTACTCGTATCTACTCTACACTTCTATGATTCTGTGGACGTTCGAAAGAGAGGTACTGATACTAAAACCCAGATTCACAGATACCCTGTGTCATTCTATCTTATATTAAATTTAGAACACGTCACCAGATACGACATACGGAATTAGAAAACACCTTGACAGTGACAGCCTATATATGAGCTTAGGCTTATATATCTCATATACATATAAGCACAGAACAAACGATTTATAAGCGTTGGTCGTGACGGGCGTAACGCAGTCACACGCGTTTGTAGGTACGATAAATTAAATACAGATACGGTTTGTTAATGTTAACGTTGCATAAATTATGATGACGGAATGTTTGTTTAATTTGGCACGTTTGAACGGCGACGCAAACGTTGCTTGGATAAATTGTAGGTAATTTATGCAGTAAATGCTCGCGATTCTCACGACACGGGGCTGATGTCCCCGCCCGAGCCGAGCACCCGGGTGCGTCGCACGCGATCCCGACATTCCGCGATTTAACCGAGGTGACAAATTGTGAATTGAATTAATGTTCACCCCCCCCCCCGCTTACATTATAACTTACGCATTATAACACTATCTTTATTGTTGCTATAATTCACAGTTCAACTCACAACTCGTTACACCAAAGGAACGATATTTTACTCCAGATTTATTTGAATAAGCAATTTGTCTGTTTCCATTAACTCGCCTTCCGAAATTTCAGTTTGCCGAATCGTTGACCGTGGTTGTATAAATACGACAGGCCCAATTCATTTTATCGTAATTCGAAGTTTTATCAATGAATAACATAAATCTTAATATTTCAGAACTAAACTCCGAGCCTGCTCTTGAAGAAAGCTTTATAATAATGTTTTCATCAAATATTTATTTCTTCAGAATGCTGTGAAAAGAACCGTTAGAGATTCTGTTTTTATTTTGAATAAGAAATGACGTAGATTTGGAAAATGCAAAACATGTGGAAATTAGTTTGCAACTAGTTTGCGATTCATAACCATGAAACATCATAATTAGTCAAAATTCTCGTAGCTCTAGAATTTGCACCCGTTTCATAAACTCAAAATCTCACAGTTCCATTGATGCACAGCTTGGAGAATACCAACATTGTGTCAGCGAAGTGTTGCTGATCCTCACACACAGAGATTGCAAAATTGACCACTTATCTGCGTAACAGCATTATGCTCGCCACATACGCTTGGACTCGGGGGATTGGGTCCCACATCCGTTGAGAGCAATACGTGCAGCATTTATCAGACTGTACATCTCTATAGTTATTTGTACATGCAATAAATCGCAGGCATTCACTTTGAAGTGGGCAGCTCTATCCATAGGTATTCAGACCATTTTTTATCGTGGTTTAAAAAAAGGGTATATTTTATATTTTTTCAATTTTTTTTTTAGGTTCCGTACCCGAAGGGTCCAAACGGAGCCCTATTGTTGTCACTCACGTTTCCTTCTGTCTATCCATCTGACCGTCTGGCCGTCTGTTCGTCTGCCAGTCGTCTGTCACACGGGTTTTACAGCCAAACGGTTGGAGCTAGAGTCTTGTCTCGTAAATTGTCAATTTTTTTTTTTATATCTTTATGAAAAACATTTTGACCTAGCCCATCGAGTGGTGTATCGTGGTTTAGAACTCATTGAGTAGATAAATACTGTATTTATTCTTTAAAAAAAATTGTAAAACATAGGAATGAGAAGCCACCAAAGTCAGCTTTTTTACAAAATTTTGTTCTGAAGAATTTTTTTAACTACCAACAATTATATAAATGAAATTATGGATATACATGATTACTGGAACATGAAATTTTGTGATATTGTTTATTATTACATATATTTTACTAACTAATACCAATATATTGATAAATCAGATTTTTCTTTGTAATGCCCTCATTTTTAGGGTTCTGTACTCAAAGGGTAAAAACAGGCCCCTATTACTAAGACTCCACGGTCCGTCTGTCTGTCTGTCACCAGGCTATATCTCATTTAACGTGACGCTGACAGTTAGACAGTTGCCGCTATAACAACAAATACTAAAAACAGAATAAAATAAATATTTAAGTGGGACTCCATAATCTCGGATACAAAAAACGTATTTTTTTGCCGTTTTTTGCGATAATGGTACTGAACCCACCATACGCGAGTCCGACTCGTACTTAGCCGGTTTTTTCTATTACAACAAACTTAATTTTGCAGTTTTGTATGGAACCCTAAATGTGCGAATTCCGACACGCACTTGGCCGTTTTCATATTTTAGAGTGGCAATCAGTCGGTCGTCTTGATAGTAGGTTAGTGGCACTGAACACGGAGACATATTGGCGGTGGTTGCTAAAGGCAGATTTGTCATAACTGTATGGTCTGTACTGTGTTGTATGTCATAGAAACCAAGCATGTTAGTGAATGCCATCGATTTTCAACAGAAACTGATAACCAATGAAAATTTTAATGTTACTAGTCATCTGAAACTTGGCGCCGAGTGTAAACTGCGTGGGCGCTTTTATTATTTGTAATGGCGTCTTTAGATATTGCTAGCGTGATTTTGTGTTCTGGTTACTTAACCAGAACCTCCTGCTAGTGACTACTTAGTCACTAGCAGGAGAATCGCAGTACCAGTGGCGTACCACAATGTTAGAACCCATTAATATTAATGTTAATTTTTATCCGTGGTGCTAGGCAACTGGGCTTATCCCAGTTGTAAACGATCATTTGTGCCTATTGGTCTTGTTTGTTCTGTCTCCTGCTTAATATGGAGGGAAGTGGTAATTTTGAGTTATTCCTAGTCCTCCATTATTCTTTTCTGATTAATTTCGTTGCGGGATCCAAGACAGTTAAATTCATTCTCCGGGACTTCGTCGAGCTTCATAGCCTCGGCGCTTTTCTGGTGGTTGCCACTGTTGATTCTGGCTTTCGGGAGTTGCAGTGGTTTGAGAATAGTGCGGTGGGATTGCCACAATGAAAAAAATAAAAAAGTACCAGTGGCGTCGCGTTGCCAAATCAGAGACAAAGCTGAGATGTTTCCATATGCCTGTCATTAAACCAGAACCTATTACTTAGCAACTTCCCCTAAGCTGCATCACACCGAGTTCAAATACAATTTTTGCTTTCTCTAGCTATCTCACTGATGGTTTTAGATATATTTTCGTTTAGTTGCTTTACACCAGGGTCCTGTAATAATGATGATTGCCTGCTGCGCTGTGAGTCGCGGGTTCGATGCCCGCACAGAACCAATATTTGTATGGCTTACAGATAGTTGTTCCGGTTCTGGGTGTCTTGTGTATGAATTTAAATGTTTGTAAACGCACCAAGAATACAGGAAGAAATTCCTAGTGTAGGGCAATGTTTAAAAAATAAAAACATATATACATATATATTGCATGTTCATCAACCAAACCACTACAATTATAAAACATTACAAAGATAAGCCACGTGTAAGTCTTTTTTTAGTTTATCGCCCCAAATACTCCATTAGCCTCCCATAAACCGATCAGGTGTTCAGAAAATTATCTATCATTTACATTTATGAACCATTTCTATATACAATTCAGTAATCACGGGTCACCATATGAATTTATCGATGGATAAATAGTAGTATATGGCAGTCGACGATAATTTCTGTTTTCAACAGTGAAAATATATTCAAACCGGATCAGTTCTTTCAAATATTAACCTCCTAGAAACGAACAAAAAAATACCACTTTGGAATATTAGTTTAAATAGAAAATATGCGGTTTTGTTGGTTAAACACGATTCAGTTTTCTTTTGGGAACATAAGTTAGTACCTTAAAAATGCCTAGGTAAGTAAAAGCTCTTTGCGGTATGAAAATTTAATTCATAAGGTTTCCTTAAAGGTCACGTACACAAAAACTGACGATCTTGATTTATTATGAGGTTATAAATAAAGAATAATTAAGAAGAAAAGGATATTACAGTACAATATAATATTTTTAGGTCTTTTAACACCTAGTTATATTTAAAAAAAAAAAAGTTTATTCCCACGATTTCAGTTCCGTGGGACCCAGACTCGTGGATCCCACAGGCACAAGAGAGCAGTGGTGGCCCAGTGGTAACGGCCGCGACTACAAGTTGTAGGGTCGTGGATTCGAACTTAGGCGCGTGCTTTACTTTGTGTAAATTATTTTATCACCACTGCTCTCAAAACGGTGAAAAAAACCGGCATATCTTAGAACCAAAAATTCGAAGACATGGGACATCCACCAACCCGCCTGGGCCCGCGTGGTGAATTACGGCCCATTCCCTCTCACAGAAAGGAGACTTGCACGTACAACGGACCAAATGGGAGTCTAAGTATAAGGGTAATAAGAGGTACATCTATCCTAGGAGAATAAGGGTTCTATCTTTATAGTATGCCTTCTTTTTAAAATAAACTTAAATCATATATAATGTGTCAATAACAAAAAAAATAATTACAAAAAATATCATTATTAGTCAGTACGCTGCCTTGTATGCCACATCTTGTAACACATCCACTTTTACTTTGGATCCATGTTTGCTCGGTTGGTGAATTGGTGATTAGTTGACATTTACTTATTTTATTTATCACTACCCTCTTATTTATTATAATACTACCTTCTGCCAGCGGTTTCGCCCGCGTGAATGTCGAAAACGGTCCCAAGGGAACATATTCCCGGAATAAAAAATATTCTATGTACTATTCCAGACTATAATCTATCTCTGTGCCAAATTTCACCCAGATCCGTCCAGCCGTTTGAGCTTGAAGAAGTAACAAACATACAAACACACACACACACACTCACAAACTTTCGCCTTTATAATATTAATAATATATAGTGTGATGTGATAATTACTTGTAACGTCATTTTTGTGCGCTCATTAACATTAAACATTCTATGTAAATTTAGTATCTCAGTAAGTGAATAATTGTTAATTCTTAATGAGGAATAATAAAGTTCTTAAACAAATATCTATCCTATACAAGAACAAAGTTGCCCATAGTGGCCCTCGGCGAATAGTGTCTCTTTTTCATTGATACAAAATCATGAAATATTTTCGTAATGGAACCGCTCCACTTCTTTTTACCTCTTTTACAACATTGTTTTAGAAAATTTGCGGTTTGTCGGTTAAACACGAGTCAATTTTCTTTTGGTACCTATAAGTAAGTAAAAGCTTTTTGCGGTCTGAAAATTTAATTCATAACAATTAAGTACCTATTATTTGTAAAAGGTTTCCTAAAAGGTCTCGTCTCAGCTATTATTTAATAAAACTTTGAGGGACTTGAATTATGATGAGGTTAATAAGAAAAGCAAAAATATATATAATAACAATTAACTACGAAAAATAATAAATTATAATTATGTAGTAGTAAAAGTCCTTCCTATTATTCCGTTTTATATCGCGACGCCTTTGTTCCGTTTTATTACTTGAATTCAAATACGGTTCTGATTTTTATTTCAGCATCCTTTGAATCGTTGTTCGTATTGTACTGTAGTGTCAGCTAGCGTTAAATTAAAGGGGCTGACTATAGCGCTATTGTTTGGAGGAATATTTCATTACGGCGTGCTATTTATCATGACTCAAAAGGATAAAAAAAGTCATAACATGGACCAAAAAAGGATGAAAAAAAAACATATTAAGTATAGAAATATATCTTAAATGCGAAAGATTAATCCAAACTTCAGCTCCTATAACTAATTTACTTCACTATTGCACTAAAATTACTACTAGTTCTTACTGTCCGAATTATTAAACATCTTTTTACTGATTCCCTGTGAAAACTCGCGGAAAAGAGGAAAAGAGCCAAGTTTTCCTCAAGAGTTATCCGCCTTTCTTTTGTGTTTCAATTTTACTGTTTGATTTATTCTTGAAATGCATCGTGAAATAAAAGAAGTTTTTAATTAAACATGGCTGAGTTATTCTGACGCGGGTAATTAAGTGAATGATGTATAGTATAAAACGCAATGAAAGTATTACGTAGTTTTCCTTTGTAATATTAGTCAGAGTTCTTTCTTTCTAGATCGCCTACGTAGTGAGTGTTGATTATGATGTAACTTGTACGTAATACGGTTTCATTTGGTAGCATGCAACTCCCAAAATTAACTGTGGCGTCCACCAGAACATCACCGAGTCAATGAAGCTTGACAAGTGCTGGAAAAACGATTCGATACTGACTTGGATCCCACAACGAAAAAAGTTTGAAATGAACAGTAGAGGAGTAAGAAAAAACAAAATTTCCACTTCTCCCCTTATCAAACAGGAGACAGAATAGGACTACGTAAATAAGGAATACATTGCGTAGTAATAGCAAAACTTTGTATCATAATATTGTTGTACCTAAGACCTCGCCCTCCTGGGCTTGGCCTTGAAGCTTTTAGTTTACATAAATTCGCCACATCTAAACATAACAACAATAAACATGAAACTTTTCGTCCAATCTCAGAAGAAACAACATCAACATCCGTAAAACTACATTAAACATTAATTACATTCCCACCAGAAAAAGTTAGCCAGAAAAATCCCAGTGAATTTACAATTACTCGTAGCAAGTGTTGTATGGTCCCGTATAAATTGCATTTGCATGTAGACGCGTCCAGATCTAGACCAAATCGTTTCACAAACAAGTATGCAAATACCAAGCAAGCGTTGTCGCGAGTGTAGATGGTGGGAATGTTAAATATGTGTGTGTGAGCTAACACCGGTTTAATCTGCGCCTTATCGCCATCGGGACGTTGTAGTCCCGCCTCGCCTCGCCTTCTATATGCCACTGATATTGCATAGGGTTGATGCACGATTTATATTTGCTTTTTGCTGTCAATGGCTGGGGAAATTACTTTAAATTGCATTTGGTATGTGGATCATCTAGTTGCTAAATTATTTGGTTAGTGCTTGCTTAAGTTTCAATTTATACATAGGAAATTGTGGCCGGATCTATGCTAAAAATAAGGCATCTTTATGGCAGCAAACTGAACAATTATTTAATTCTTACTATGGGAGAAGCGCATAATCGGTCGCTGTGGTTTGACGGAAGCCCGTCCCTGTGCAGTGGACGTCTTTTGATTAAAATGATGATGAAAGAGAGCTTGAATGTTTCAAATGACTATTTATGGTTTAACGTAAGAAGAGAGTATTTACCCGACTGCGCGACGCAAAGGAGGGTAATGTGTTTAGTTTGTATGTTTGTTCCTATATGGCGTTCTAGAGACCAAATACGTAGGCCGATTTTGATTATTCTAACGTCAATCGATTCGTCTTAACCTTGCGAGTAGTTATCACAGGCTACATAAAAAATGTAAAACGAAAATGACGGCTTTTAGGCGCCATACAGTGGGGCTTCAATTTTCTTTTTCTTCCAAATCCATCGTGTGCGCTATCAAAATAAAGGGAGATTTCAAAAATATGATACACTTATATGTTTAAAAGTAATTCGAAAATAAAATGATGTATAAAAAGTTATAAATAAAAAAGTTAATACAAAAAATGAGAACTAAAAAAACGTAAACAAGAAGAAAATCATGCTGTACAGTCGGAGGATACATAATATTCGTGAGCTGGCTGAACAAAACCAGATGTATCCTCCGATTGCACAGCATGATTTTCTTCTTGTTTAATTTTTTTGCAGTAGTAATCATAGTCATGATTATTTCGTAATTAAAATCTCTTTGAGTACATATTCCTAGCTTGCATAATATTGCGTATCCATTTACTAAACAGAACATGCTATTTAATCATTGGTTCCTAGTTACATTGATCTATTCAGACATGTCTCAGAGAAGTCACGTCTAGCGTGCGGTAAGGAGATTTGCTTTAGCCGAAGATGAAACAAGATTATTAGCTATGTGCACCGAAGGACAGCTATGTTTCATCTGTTGCTTTGAGGAACTGGGTAGCTAACGCTTGTTAGTAGCTACTTCCTGGTAGTATTTATTAAATGTTATTGAATAATGTGGTTAGGGTAACATTGGTAGGTGCAGCAATGAAATGTATGTGACCGACGTTGAATGATATATTTATGATGTAGTTTTAATTTTCATCAAAATCGGCCCCGTAACTCCTTTGAGTGTTTTTCGTTATCCCTTATTGTTTCTTATTTGGCCATCCACGTCCACTTTAAACACATATAGGAGCTCCCTCACCTGGAGCATTAACCTGTAGTGTAACATTTCAGATTTGATTTTAAGCATTACATTACAGTTCTGCCTCCCTGACTTGACGACGTTCGCCTGTAATGTAACATAAGGTTCATTTTAGAACATTTAGTTGACTCCACAATGTTTACAAGTGATGCGCATTGAAGTAACAAGTTGTATCCAAATATTACACATTGTATCATCAAGTTGCGCACTGCAACTTCGATTGATTCTCTTCCCTCACCAATGTAATGCTCGAATCTGTAACATTACAGGTTGCGTACTGTAATGCTCGGTTTTCCTCCCTCACCAATGTTATGCTCGACTGTTTAACGTTACTTTACAGGCGAATGCTCCAGGTGAAGGAGCACCTTTAGGCTAAATTTGGTTGTTTTGATCAAAGTTAATGTTATTATTAAACTGTCTGGTACCATTAGCACAATACTAGTAAATTGCATGTTTCGTAGTGTTATACATAAGAATATTCATTTTGACTATACATTTCAATCAGCTACCCTTAAATTCCCTTGAACTCACGGGCGGTGTTGAGCGACAGTCACAAAACTCTTACTAGCTATTTCAAACGATTTCCACACAAATCTTCTACAACAACAAACTTCTATTTCTTTCACTGACAGCCCTGTAAGTACATTGTGACTTGTGTACGTCCATCACTACAGTAAATACCGTCAAGTGATTCGGGATTTGTTGCTTCAAATCCTCGTTCGAGCTTACAATACCCCGCCATTCATACAGGCACTGCGTAGTACTTACCTCTGTCAATACCTATATTTGACAAAATTCATACTGAGATTAATACTGGGTCATTGGCCAAAGAAGACCCTGTATAAAGGAACTATTTTGGAGATCATTTGCGCTCCTTGTTTAATTTGAGAACTATCTGTTTGATGCTGAAATTGAACGCAGAAATACTTGTAGGAAGAATGAATAGAAACAGCTTCTTCAATGGCGACACAAAGAAACAATAAAAGTAGTTAAATAATGTAAATAGTTAGGGTATTGCTTGATGTTTCTGTCAAATTGTCAATGCTGGTCAAAGACATATTTAATTATTTATATATACTTTATTGTACACCAAGATAAAAACATTGCATACAAAAACCTTAAAATAAACACAAACATACAACATGCGGCCTTATCGCGTTCTGCGATCTCTTCCAGGCAACCCAGAACATAAGCATATATCTACCTACCCATTTTTCATCTTGGCGTGCTATAACTCTTCAATTCCTTTAAAATATCAATGCCTAAATCGCGTACAAACCTTAACTATGTTGGACAGATTCTGTGAACTATTTAGTCATTCAACATATGCAAGCTACATAGCACAAGCCACACAAATTCTCAGGCGACAAGCTATGCGTTCGAGTGATTTCTTGCCACCACAATTGGAATAATCTAATCTTTGCGAGAAATCGCTGCTCTGGGACCATTATGTCTGCCTCCAAGTAATAATTCACCCCAATAAGATGACGCTTACGTTTTTACGTCGTCCCCACTTCGTTCCTACTTGAAATAATTATTTTATAAAGAACAATCATTGTGAATTTCATTGTTTTCACGGTAATGAGGGGGCCATTCTTATCTCTGAGTACAGCCGACTAAGGGTGACTAACGAGTTAGTTGATTGAGGGGCTAGAAACATTGTTTTCTGAGCACTGGCGTTTTTAATCCATTAACATTGTTTACAGGATTTACTAAGGATATTATACTGGTTTCTGTATCTTACAGATCGTTAGTGGTTTCAAATGATACTCTAACATTCATCCTGTTTTTTACACAATAAATAAAGATTTATACATAAGAATACCCACAGTACAATACAGTCCAATTAGGTTCTAAATATAGTGTCAAAGAATTCATTTGAAACATCGCACACTAAGTTTATAGTAAAAATGAATGGGATTGTTAACTCTTTCTTCTCAATAAGACATAAATAAATGTATTTTGAACTATAGGATTTATATGGAATATATATTATTTGAAATGATTTGTTTACAATACATATCGAGGTTTTATAGTCTCGCAAGATTTATTACTAACTTACGGTGTTGTATTTCAAAAATCCTGTAATTTTGAATTACAACACCTTATCCTGTATTTTTATAATTCAAAAGGCACAGTCACATTGAAGGAAGATTTTCATGATTTTCCTTCAATGTGATAAAAATAAATTAATTATTTCATGCATTTGGGTTGGTTCAGTTCTTGGTAAAAGCAAGCATCAAAAATGTGCGCTATCCCAGCGTCTTCATAGAATTAGCATAGAGTTCATTAATTCTTATACAAGAGCTTTAATGTGAATTTTCTTCCAGAACCTTTTCAGGTGACCGGCTGTGCTGTGCATTATTTAAAGCTGCCAATATTCGTTGTAAGACAACTCAACTATATGCCTGTAACTCAATTCTAGGTAAACAGATTGCTCACACAACAATGCTCTTCGTTAGATCTGTATATTGTCTCATTACAGGTACATTTCGTGACGTAACTAACAAGACATTGTGTCCTTTTTATTGTACTTTCTTTGGAACGGATATTCATTCAATCAAAGAAGCTAGCCGATCGTAAGGACGTTTCCCCAACTTTATTTCACAGCTGCGTTTTGCTTCTTGTATATTTATATATCCGCCTTCTTAATACGCCTTTTGTAAGGCAGTTCTTTCGATTACAAGGCGCAGTATTAGAGATTATATCGGACACGTGCGTAATATCGTATGACCTTAATAGAATAAGGAGATGTGCGATGTTCCCCCGTTCAGCTTACGCCTGAACGCATGCTCGGCTATCATCACGTACGGATAGCTACTTAAACATGGGACTCACTGCTACTGGAATTGTCGTACTAAACTAGTAGCTAATGGGAGGATGCGTGTAGCTAATTTGGGCTGGCAGTAAAATCGTCTCTGGTATTGGCAATGTGTATGTATGTATTTACAAATAAATGTGAGGTGTTGAACCCGCATTCTGCGCGTACAAAAATAATACAGGACAAAAACCAATATCTGGTTACAGTTTTCCACAAATCCATGCAACATATTAAAATAACGTGCGCATATAGTTTTAACCCACTTTCAAGCGAGAATAAACGGTTTACATAAATATAATTCACGTGAAGGCTGTCATGATTAACATGAAACAATTTTACGATGGTCGCTGGCTCGCTCCAAAGCATGCCCGTATGTCCCACGTCTATTATGTGAACATATTAACAAGGTTTTATTCAAACAAGCTAAGAAGCTGACGAACCAAAATGGAAAGCTAAACAATACCTATTATCTTCATAGGGGCTGAGATTGAAACGATCTTGCTCGTAAACAGGCCGGTTTATGGCGAACATGTTTAGTGCAAAATAGGGACCAGCTCAACCGCCCATCAACCTACACATGTTTACTTTGATTAACATTCTTAATTTCTTCCAAGCATTCCGCGTAAACGTAGCTAAAGAATAAGTAGATTAAAACAAAACAAACGCCAACATTTACCTACAGAATACTGATGAAAAGCCATACAATCTTCCTCGAGATTTATCTCGAAATTATGAAAACACCCCTAAATGAGACGGAACTTAACGTGAACTTGGCAGATTGAAATGTGAACCGTAGATTGAAGAACACTCACCACAGAGATCTTATCAAACCGAGTATATAGTGGCTGTCAGTACTTTCGGCCTCTTCGTGTAATTATATTATGATCGTGTGGCTTGACGTTAATTTGTGAAACTGCTCGGAAACCCAACGCTTAGGTGGCCGGGCAGAGAGCACCGTACCCGATTAATTCAAGAAGTGGAATCCTCGGTGAATTAATGGGAAGGCCCGTCGTTCTGTGCCTATTGATCGAGCGCCCCCTCTGGAGTGGGACCGGCGGACATATTGTTTTCGAATAAGCGTTTTAAAACATCAGGGTCTTCATATTCACATTACTGTATGTGTGTATTAATAAACTACTCATATGTAAGCTTCGTTGTTGTTTTAATTGGATTGTAAAGAGACGCCGGTAATCGGATAAATGCCTAACGAAAATGACAACATAATTAAGGATATTCGAAACAACTTGTTTGACGAGGCATTATAAGTCGCAACCGTAAAATCGTTACCTCATTAAGAATTCGCATCCATTATTTCATGAAAACCTCTTACCAGAAATAAAGCAAAATAATAATAATTCAATGTAAATGTCCCCTTACCCTTTAGAGACATTTCGTGTTGTCAAATAAGAAGTTTTGTTATTGGTTTGCCGAAGAAACTTCAAACAAGGGCAGTTTTAGAAACACGAGGAAGCAAATGCGGTGTGGCCGCCATTTATTATATTTTATAATATTTTCTTTTCCCGATGTCCTTAATAGGGATCGGACCTTTTGCCTTTTTAGCCCCTCGGGGAAGACATGGCGAATATTATTTTACCCTCCACTAAGGGTACTCTTCGGTCCTTTGAATGTATTATTAAACTTTTGTTGTTATCGAGATTACAATAATATGGGCCTCACATCAAATCTGTCTCCTTTGTTATTGCTTAAACATTCATCCCTATATGATCCGTATTAAACTTTTGTTGGTATTACCTATTTAAGATTATTTCGTATCATGGCTTAGGAACTATGTACATACATAGTACCTATCACGGTCAAAAAAAGATGAAAGGTTTCTCAAGGCCTTCACGCATTTTAGTGACTAAACTGCTCTAGCAAGCGAATTCCTCGTTGAACGCAAAGGAGGCTTTAAAATACCCTAAACATCAAGGCATGTCTGTCTAACAGCTAAAAACCTCAGAGCCTATACCAGCTTTACATATACGTAATTCATTAGATTACATATAAATTAGTTAACCAAAAACTTATTACACCATGAAATACTGATATGAAAATTACTCACAAATTATAATGCACGTCGGCCATATTTGGTCGGTACTTGAGCGCCCTCTCAAAGGCTACTTCCGCTTCCGCGGTCCGGCCCTGTGTGGTCAGCACACTGCCCAAGTTGCCGTATGCTGTGAAAAACAAAGTTTTGTTAGTCCTGTGCCAAATTTCATTCATAATATAAAAGGTTTGACGTAAACAAAATACAGGTTCCTATAAAGTACTGAGCGTGTTAATGTCTGCAAGTAAAAAGCGTTTCGGAGATATATAACGTGATAAGGTGAGCTGTAGATAAAAAACGCATGTCAATAGCGGTCATTCCTGCACATACATTTACTGTCATTCTTAATTTTTGCGGCGCCGCCGCAGAGGCTCCGGCGCCGCACGGTGCTCTTGGCGTACAAATATTATGAAAAAAAAACCAATCGGTCGTGTGCAG
Organism: Orthosia gracilis; assembly: GCA_947562075.1. Classification (NCBI taxonomy): domain Eukaryota; kingdom Metazoa; phylum Arthropoda; class Insecta; order Lepidoptera; family Noctuidae; genus Orthosia; species Orthosia gracilis. Next base: position 37,821,042 of record OX387266.1, read on the forward strand.
TAGGTACGACACCCGCACCGCTGTAGCACCGCAGCTGTCACCAAACGTCTAAATTGAAAGAGCCCTAAGGCCTATATTGTCTAAATTCCTCCAAGTTAGTTCGAAGGACCTCGACTCAACTCAGTCATCATTACAACAGAAAAAACCTCAATTAATATCAATAAATAACAAGTTATAAGTAACTGGCACTTTGAAGATTCGAGGTGGAGTCGAGTTGGAGGACATATCTTTTATGTTTTTTTTTTTTGGGAAAACAAACAGTTCATTACATTTTAAAGTAAGTAGGTACTACAAAAACCACCACCAAATGTGCAACAATCTACATTTCCCACGGAAAACCTACACATAAAAAAATGCACGCGATTTAATTTGAAGCCCTACATTAATCAAAATAATAAGAAACATCCATTATCAAAATTAAAAAAAAAAACATTTAAAATAAAATTACAAGAAAATTACCAGATTACAAGACAATAAGCTTTAAAAACATAACATTAAATTAAAAATAAAAAAAACATGGCCAGTTATATCAAAAATCACTTAGAATCATTAAAAAAACATGGCCAGTTATATTAAAAATCACTTAGAATCATTAAAAAAAATTCCGTTGACTATTCAAGTCTTAGTGTCACGTGCAGCATTATTGAGAATATTACTATGGAAGATCTTATAGTGTATCAATATGAACTTTTAGAAAACTTAAGGAGTGCAGAGAAGAACTTTAAAAAGTCACCAAAAGACAGGATTAAAAAACCTTACTTGGAAGCAAGGTTAGAATTGCTAGAAGAGCTTTGGATGAGCTTTAAGGACGGACACAGAAGTGTTATTTTGAGTATTACTAAAGATGAAGACAGAAAAGATCTGTACTTTAAAGACAAGACATACGATACATTTCAAGAATTGTATGTGCAATATAAAGCAGCTATGAAGGAAGCTTTTCAGCCGTTTCTTGACTCAACGGTTCAAGTGTCAATGCTTAGCACTGCTGAAGGTCAAAGGCCACCAGGCAATAACGAAATTGAATTGCCAAAAATTAAAATACCCACCTTCAGCGGCAAATATGAGGAATGGCAGACATTTTTTGACCTATTTTCTTCTTTGATTCATAGAAATACGAAACTGTCTCCAGTACAAAAACTGCATTATTTAAAATGTAATTTATCAGGAGAACCCGAAGTAATATTGCGCAACTTCACTACTACAGATGCGAATTACGATGACGCCTGGAACGAGTTAGTGAAACGTTATAACAACAAGAGATTAAATTGTAACGCCATTTTGAGAGTTCTTTTTTCACTAAAATCGGTACAAACAGAGTCGGCGAGTTCGATTAAACACCTGGTAGACACAACTTCAACATGTTTAAAGGCATTGAAAAACTTAGGTGTTGAGACTGACAAATGGGACATGATCATCAACTTTCTCATTGTGTCCAAACTGGATCCAGAAACAATGAAGCAGTGGGAACAACAACTTAGCGGGACCCATTGCGACCTGCCCACTTGGCAAAATTTGAGAGATTTTATGGAATCAAGATTCAGATCACTGGAAATGATTGAAAATAACAAGATAAAATCTGTGCAACCAAAACCAGTGGTTAAACCTAAGACATTTCATTCAAATGTCAACAAGGATGGAAAGACACGCGAAATAAAGTGTGCGTTATGCAACAACGAGCACTACATCTACCATTGCAAAACATTCGCCGATATGTCTACCAAGGAAAGACAGGAGTATGTTCAGAAGAATAAGTTGTGCTTCAACTGCCTGACGCCATCACACTCCGTGAACAAATGTCGGCAATCAACGTGTTGCAAAAGGTGTGGAAGGCGACATCACTCCCTCCTACACTTCGAGAGAGAGCAGAACACGGAGTCGTCAAAAGAAGTAGAAAACACGGCTTCAGGTACCCTTAGTGAGGGGTGTCGAGGTAAGTCCACTCTTTTAAGTAATGAACATATCGTTTCTTGTCATTGTGAGCATATACAAACAAATAATGTATTATTAGCCACTGCTAAGGTTTTAGTAAATAGCAAGAACGGTTGCAAACATATTATTAGGGCTTTGTTAGACCAAGGGTCGCAAGCATCGTTTGTAACTGAGGCAACCGTTCAGTTATTAAATCTTACACGTAAATCAGTGAGTGGTTGGGTGTCCGGTGTGGGAGAGGGGCAAACGAGAATTAGACACATGGTTTCATTCTGCGTGAAATCACGCCGCAATCCCAGAGATTCAGTTCGAGTAAATGCGTATGTATTGCGCACACTAACAACACTGCTACCAACCATTAATCTAAAATTAACTGATTGGTCCACACTTCAGGAACTGGAGTTGGCTGATCCAGGGTTCACAACACCAGGTAGAATAGACATTCTGCTTGGAGCTGAGGTTTACAGCGACGTATTATTGGACGGCGTTATAAAACACCCCAAGGGAAACCTATTGGCACAAAATACAACCCTAGGGTGGGTGGTATCTGGAAGATTGTTACAAACAACTACCTCAGCAAAGACACACATCACAACCCTACACGTTCAAGTTAGGGATGATGAGCTACTACGTCAATTTTGGGAAATAGAAAAGGAACCAAACAGCATACGAAAGAGGTTGTCAAGGGAAGAAGAAAAGTGCGAAGAATTTTATGAAGCCACAACAGTCAGAGACAAAGATGGAAGACTCGTGGTACGATTACCGTTTCAAAATGCAGATCCAGAATGTTGCTATGGTGGTTTGAGGGAGATAGCCGCTAAAAGGTTCAAGTTTTTAGAGAAAAAGTTGTCGAAAGATACCAAGCTTCGGGAAGAATATCATAAAGTCATGGAAGAATATATTAGTTTGAATCACATGGCACAAGTTAACTCGTCCGAGATAGATAACCTCAAGGCTGTCTATCTTCCTCACCATGCCGTTATCCGAGAAGACAAGACTACCACTAAGCTACGCGTGGTTTTCGACGCTTCGTGCAAGGGTTCTAATAACTTTTCCTTAAATGACAACTTGTGTGTTGGTCCTCAGTTACAGCAGGAATTACGTCATATATTAATGAGGTGGAGGACACACAAAATCTGTATTACAGCAGACATAGTCAAAATGTACAGAATGGTACGAGTAGCAGAAGAAGATACAGATTATCAAAGATTATTATGGAGGTCTGCACCTAACGAGCCAATAAAACACTTTAAACTTTTGAGATTGACCTTTGGTACAGCATGCGCACCGTACCTTGCTGTGAAATCACTTCAGACACTTGCCAAACACGAGAAGTTAAAATATCCTATTGCAGCAAAAATCACTGAAACTGATTATTACGTCGACGATCTCCTAACAGGATGCGAGACAGAAGAAGAAGCTGTGGATATTTATAACGAGATGAACAACCTTATGAACTCGGGAGGATTTCAACTTCAAAAATGGAGCAGTAATCATGAAGCTTTGTTACAATACATTGGAGAAAACAAACGGGATGATAATGAGCTGCCTTTTAAGGTAAATAGTGTTATCAAAGTATTAGGTTTGAGCTGGAATAGGGAAGCCGACACCTTTGAATATACTGTCAACATGCCCGAACTTAAACAATCCATAACAAAACGACACATTCTTTCCGAAATAGCTAAACTTTATGATCCGTTAGGATGGATAGCTCCTGTAGTGGTAATAGCGAAGATGATCATGCAGAAATTGTGGAAGACAGGTCTAGATTGGGATGAGCCTATTGATAGTGTTTTGCAAGAAGAGTGGTTACAATACCGAGAGAACTTGACGTACATCAAGGACCTAAACATACCACGATGGTTGTACTACACACATGCATCAAGAGTTGAGTTACATGTCTTCGCAGATGCATCGCAAGTCGCATACGGAGCAGCAGTGTACATGCGAGTTATCAATAAGGAGCGAGTACATGTAAGCCTAATATCTTCTAAAACAAAGGTGGCTCCAATCGAGAAGCAAGTTTCCATCCCTAGACTGGAGCTTTGTGGTGCTGCATTAGCTGCTAAACTGATTTCAGAGACATCTCAAGTGTTGGGAGTACCTAAAGATAGTTTATTTGCGTGGACCGATTCCACGATTGTTTTGGCTTGGTTGAGAGGTGGACCAAGCCGGTGGAGCACATTCGTGAGCAACCGAGTGTCAGACATACTAAATATTATAAATTACGAGCAGTGGGGACACGTATGTACAGACATGAACCCAGCTGACTGTGCGTCACGAGGCCTACAGGGGCCGGAGTTGTTGAATCATTCACTATGGTGGAACGGACCGGTGTGGTTATCTAGCTTAAACTTCGATATCAGTGCTCCTAATATCGAAGATACACAAGAGGAAGAACGTGTGAAATCCTTAACTGTCATAAATAATATTAAAGAGGACTTCATTTGGACTAAATATTCTACGTTATCAAAGATGTTGAGAGTCATGTCATACTGCAGACGATTTCTTAATTTTAAATTACCTCAAGACAACCGCGAATACTTTTCTAAAGGTATTACGCCTAAAGAGACAAAGGAAACATTGAACAATTGCATTAAACAAGTTCAAGCGATTGAGTTCAAAGAGGAGTTAAAACAATTAAAGTCTAACTGCTATGTACAAAAAAACAGTAAACTTCGCAGTCTTTGCCCCGTTATTGATGATAACGGGATTCTAAGAGTTGGCGGGCGTATCCAAAAATCTCATACGGCATACGATACTCAGCACCCTGTTATTTTACCCGCTAAGAGTCATCTTAGCAGTTTAATAATTCAGGATGCTCATCATAGGACATTACATGGTGGTCCTCAAGTAATGTCGAATTATGTGAGGTCAAAATATTGGATATTGCGAGCTAAAGACTTAACAAAGAAAATTTATAGAGAATGTGTCACTTGCATAAGATTTTCAAAAAAAAATACGACGCAACTGATGGGTCAGTTGCCAGAAGTGCGAGTAAGACCAGACCGAGCCTTTAAGTCAGCTGGTGTAGACTACGCGGGTCCCATCAACGTTCGTTTCTCACCAGGTCGCGGAGCTAAATCATACAAGGGCTACATCTGTTTGTTCATCTGTCTAATAACGCGCGCCATTCATCTGGAGGCCGTCACAGATATGACGGCAAAAAGCTTCATCGCAGCCTTCCGGCGATTTACAGCTAGACGTGGCCATTGTCATGATATTTACAGTGATAATGGGACTAATTTTGTGGGAGCAGACAAGCAGATGAGAGACATGTTCAACAGTGCCAAATCTTCGATTCCTGGGGAAATAGCAGAGTTGTTAGCCTTGGAGCGTACTACATGGCATTTCATACCTCCACACGCACCCAATTTCGGGGGTTTATGGGAGGCTGGGGTGCGCAGTACGAAAACTCACCTTAAAAAAGTAATTGGTGACGCTACTCTCACTTACGAGGAGCTAGCCACGGTATTAACACAAGTCGAAGCGTGCTTAAATTCACGTCCCATAACCGTGTTAAGTGATGACCCTAATGACCCTCTTCCACTAACGCCGGGCCACTTTCTGATTGGCGAACCCTTAATAAACTTAACTGACGAAAATTATACAAATAGTAATATTTCGAGCATAGATAGATGGAGGCTAACACAGAAAATGGTCAACGATTTCTGGAACAGATGGTACAAGGAATACCTTGTAACTATGAACCAAAGATACAAATGGAATACTAAAAACACTGAGCCAGAAATCGATGATGTAGTAATTTTAAAGGAAGACAATATTCCTCCATGTAAATGGATATTAGGTAGGATAATTGAAAAACACGTGGGTCCTGATGGTATTACACGTGTAGTGTCAATTAGACGTAAAAATGGCGTTTTCAAACGACCTACAAGTAAACTATACATCCTACCTAAACAAAAGTCTCATTAAGTTAAGTATATAAAATCATTACCTAATAAAAAAAAATGTAATATTATCTTAGTAACAAGCTTGTTAACTTATACCTTATTATTGTTTATCTACTACGAACTACGTTACTAGCTTTGCATACTTACATTCCATTGTTATAAATTAAGAACTTACCTGTTTACCTTGCTTTATGCCCTGAATAGATTGTAATATGCATTCCTATCTTCATACAACCTACGTACTTGTATTCACACTACTTACTTAGTTGCAACTGGTTGCAACGCATAAATAATCAAAAATATAATAGAACGGTGGGCGGTTAGAAGTTATGAATGCTTATTTATGAGTCTACACGTTTGTTAAACAATAATATCATACTAATTATATTAAGTGTTTACGTTTAAACTATAATGTACGAATAACACTATAACGTATCATTACTACATACCCTACCTACCATTTCTAGTTGCATAGCATACCGCTGCTCACCAGTAATGTATGTACCTAGACCTAAGATATCGATATTCATAATTATATCTTTGTACGTTTAGTTACTTACCTTTCATAATCCTTGTAATTTGTACATAAGAAAGTTGTAGTGTTGTAAGCTACTTTGTGTCTGATTTCTTTGTAGTTAAGTGCCTTATGCACATCAATCTTACATTGTACTACTTTATTCTTTATTGTTTTGTTAACTTATTAAAAGGATTGATCCTTTGGTGGGCGGAATGTCCAAGCGCACAACATACGATGTTGGTAGTCTATATGTAGTTATTGTTATGTACCTATGCATGTATCTACAGTCCACAATCACATCGAATTTGCTAGTCAAAATTAAACCATCAAAGTGTCCACACGTAGTTTTAATACAGCTAATCCCACCAGCCAAAAATCAACCTTATCGCCGTGAACAGATACATAGTGATAGGCAATGACTTATATTACTATGCTAAATCATTAAATCATTTATTTATTCGCAATCGTGGGTACAATATACATTGATGTTTTTTGTTTATATAGGTAAGTTCTCCATGCTTAACCATCACATGGGTATGCAAATAGTTAAAAGTAAGTAGGTACAAGATAAAATTAAATATATCAGCCTTATGAATTAGTTATAATAATATTTAAATGTCAGAATAAAAAAAAGTCAATAGAAATTTAAATTACACACAAATATAAATTAAGTTTGAAAACAATTGAAATACCAATTCAAATAACTGTTCAAAATAATACATTACAGTCAGATTTAAAACTAATACAAATCAAATTAAAATTAATAAATTGATAATTCATAAGACTAGCATTGAATTTTCCCTAACATAGTAAATCGGATGTAGGAGGCCTAGCATTTTTCATTGAAATAGATGTAATATGATAATAACACTTCGCAGCTAAAAATTCGTGTAGTGTTTTTTTTTAAATTGATCCATATTTTTAATTTCAATTATGTGTTTAGGTAGCTTATTGAAGATTTTGGGTGCCATACCAAGAAATTTTTTATTAAAAATTCCTTTTTTATGTGGTATTGTGCATATTTCATATTTTTGACGTAAACTCTTTGGGTTATTGTATAGGTGTATATTTGTCTTAACATAGTTTGCTACTTCGCATATGTAGAGACAGGGAAGTGTAAGTAGCTGGAGCTAAAATAATAGTTTTACATTATTATTTCACGGAAACCTATCAAGCAAGGTAACGAACTGCTTCCGTGTGTACCATCATTATAATTGAAAACAGTCTATGGCGTAACCCGATAGAGGCCAATCTAATTTGAATAGTTAACTTATTACAATGTAAAATATTAATGTACTTGAAGGCAGTATCGTGAGACGTGTATGGTTTAAGAAATTTATTTTATTAAAAACAGATTATACTCGTACCACATTAACTTACTATATGAAACACTAGTTACAATTAAAAAAATAGTAGCGGAAACGGTCCGAAAACATGTAAAAATACAGCAAATAAACAATCTTAGTGATGGTAGTGACATAAGACCATCTCGGAAAGAACGTGTCTTCGTCAAAAGAGCCCATATTACGTTGGTTTGCGGGCAAGGACTTGAAAACAAAATGATTCTCTTTATGAATATTCACAGATTGATTAATCAAATTGTAATGGAACATAAAAAAAAAAATTAAACAATATTTTTTTTAACATGCGTTTTTCGTATTCTCCTCAGCAAACTCTTTCATTTCGTACCCATATCATGGAAGTGCACAAAAAATAACTTGTCCGCCATCTTGGGCCATCCTCCATATTGGATTTAGAATGACGTCACGTCAATGTCGTCACGACGACAGCTAACCATGCATTGTCATCCAAACTAAACGTGTATGCAAAATTTCATCTTAATCGGTTGAGGATAACTGCTTTAATATTCAGCTGCAAGAATTCACCCGAACATAATATACATATCTATATATGCATTGCAAATTATATATATATATATATTGCAAGTTAAATAAAAGCTTGTACTAACATGAATGACGTTCAATCAAGGTACATGGGGCATGCACAACTATTTAATAAAAAGACACGTCGAGATATTGATTGATTCGTGTGTTATTGTAGTTTTTGCAATGAGTATTAAATAATAAGCTTTGGCTAAGCAATTAAACCAAAAATAATCAAATGAATAAAAGTTCGACAAGCAAGTACTTAGTTATAATAAGTTTTTTCAGGGCACAACTGGTATTTTTTTAGAAAGACATTTTAATGTACATTCTTATACGAGTGTGGATGATAATTTAAAAAAATGGTACGTTAGTAGTAGATAACAACTGAAGGGTGCAGGCCAAAAACAGGGAATAACCTAATTAATAGATTTTGTGAAAAAACGCAGTTAAAAGTTTAGAACACACGAATTTTTAACCTTCTTCTTAACCGGTATGTACCGGTATGTCATGGACACGCCCGGTTCTTTTCGTTTCGGTCATAAACAAAAACGTCTTTTTGGTGCCGTACGTGTACTTTAAAAAAAAGTTAGTACTTGAGAATAAAACTCGGTAAAGGTCGGTCTGTGGATGGGTGACCATTTTCAACATACCGAGTTTCCTCCGTGCCTCGGAAAGCACGTTAAGCCGTTGGTCCCGGCTGTCATTTGAAGATCTTTGACAGTCGTTACGGGTAGTCAGAAGCTTGAGATCTGACACCAGTCTTGCCAAAAGGGTACCGTGTTACCCAGTTACTGGGTTGTGGAGGTCAGATAGGCAGTCGCTCCACGTAAAACACTTAGTGCTCAGCTGAATCCGGTAAGACTGGAAGCCGACCCCAATATAGTTGGGAAAAGGCTAGGCAAGAGAGACTTGAGAATAAAACTACCATAGATAAAGAACAAAAAAACTGAAAAATTAAAACTTGTGACATTGCCTGTACCCTTCAACATAGCCTCGCAGTGCTAAATGCTAAACATATTGTATTAAATTAAAACAAGATATAAAAAGCCTTTCTCCACTGTGATGGATTATAAACAATCAAGTTACAGCCTACCTCCCGTTTTATAAACTAACTTAATTAAGTATAAGGATGTGAAATAACCCACATGATCCATCATTTTAATCCACTAACGAAGCAGACGACAAAATTTCATTAATTATTCATACTTATGAGCAAGAGTAAGCCGATTTATTATATTATTTTAACACAACTGCTCCAAACTTGATTATTCGACTTATTTTTATAACAAAGGTAGGAAAATGGAGATTCAATATTTGTTAAGAAAGTAATATATTGCCCGCGGCCACGTGAATCCATTTTTAACCGACATCAAAAAAGGATGAGGTTTCTCAATTCGACCGTATATATATTTTTGTGTGTGTTCGCGGATAACTTCGTCCTTTGTGAACCGATTTTGATGATTCTTTTTTTATGGAAAGGAGATATCTCAAGGTTGTTATCATGATAAGGAAACCAGGATCTGATGATGGCATTCCAAAGAAAACGAGGGATGTCCTCAAATATTATAGGCATATAGCGATTTTGGTATTTTTATCAACAATGGAATCATTTACACTCAGATAGTGTCATTTGGTGAAATGCAATGAATGAATGACAATGCATGGTTAGCTAAGTGACATCATTCCAAATCCAATATGGCGGACGGCTCAAGATGGCGGATTAGTTATTTTTGTGCACTGCCATGATATGGGTATCAAATGAAAGGGTTTGCTGAGAAGAATACGAAAAAGCTTGTTTTAAAAAAGATTTTCAATGAATAATTTATTTTAAGGTAAAAGTGTACCCTTTACTCTTTTCTTTTCAACAAAATCGGTTTGGTTGTTTTGCCATAAAAATGTATTACAATTTTAGGAAGGATATTATTTTACAATGAAACTTGAAAAGTACTTATTGAAACTTAATTTAGAATTTCGAAGGTATTTCTATGCAAAAATGATTGTTTTTAAATACATTTAAAATCGGAGACTCTACACTCGAAGTTGTAGACGATTATGTCTACCTGGGACAAACGATCCAGTTGGGTAGGTCCAGCTTCGAGAAAGAGGTCAACCGTCGAATCCGACTCGGCTGGGCGGCGTTCGGGAAGTTGCGTGGTATCTTCTCGTCCAATTTACCGCAGTGCCTCAAGACAAAAGTCTTTGACCAGTGTGTGTTGCCAGTGATCACCTATGGGACCGAGACATGGTCGCTCACAATGGGCCTTATCAGAAAGCTTAAAGTCACCCAAAGGGCAATGGAGAGGGCTATGCTCGGCATTTCCTTGCGTGATCACGTCAGAAATGATGATATCCGCAGGAGAACTAAAGTTACCGACATAGCCCGGAGAATTGCTAAACTTAAGTGGCAGTGGGCAGGGCACATTGCTCGCAGTACGGATGGCCGATGGGGCCGAAAAGTTCTGGAATGGCGACCGCGAACCGGAAGACGATACGTTGGAAGGCCTCCCACTAGGTGGACCGATGACCTGGTTAAGGTTGCGGGAAGGCGCTGGATGCGAGACGCACGGGATCGGTCAATGTGGCGACGCCTGGGGGAGGCCTATGTCCAGCAGTGGACGTCTTTCGGCTGAAATGATGATGATGATGATGACATTTAAAATCTTTGAAAGTACTAGGTACGACTTTAAAAATCTTCCACTGGTTGAAATCTACAATTTTCGAGTGCATGACGGTAGATTTGAGCGCAGACAAAGTCACGGGCGGAATCTAGAGGAGTATACAGTTTCAGAAAAATAATTATTATATTAAATAAATTTATATTCTGTGAAGATTATATTAAATAAATTATGATCCTGCCACATAGGTATGGCAGGATGAGAGTAATAATAATTGGACAACAGAAACAAATAACGGGATATAATTAATGCTCATTATTAATAAATTTTCATTAGATACTTGTCGATCGAACCGTGAATTTATTAAATTCGATAGATTGGTTCTTAGGAGAGTTGGTTGGTAAAATGGTTATTAATTTACATTTTGGAGATTCATTTTAAGAATTTTTAATCTCTGGAGATCGTTGTCAAACATAATATTAGCAAGTGATTAATCTTAGAGCAGTGGTGGCCCAGTGGTAATGGCCGCTACTTACAAGTTGTAAGTCGTGGGTTCGAACCTAGACAGGCGCTTTAATTTGTGTAATTATTTCATTACCACTGCTCTCAAAGCGGTGAAGGAAAACATCGTGAGGAAACCGGCATGTTTTAGAACCAAATATTTGTAGACATGTGACATCCACCAACCCGCACTGGGCCCGCGTGGTGAATTACGGCCCATTCCCTTTCAAAGACAAGAGGCCTTGGGCTTACAAGAACTGTTAAATTTACCGCAAGCAAATTAAATCGTGGTGGCGGTGAACGAGTGACGCAAATACAATACGATTAAAATGAAATGTCGTGTTAAAAATTCATAGATAGGAAAGTATTACGTATCGTAACGTAGTGTTAAAGGGATACGCATACAAGTTCCGTTCATAGTCCATTTATTTACTTTTGGTCGGATTACATTTCAGGGCACATACATTGACAAATGTCAGATTAAATACCGAGTTAATAAACCCGGTATTACTTTTTAATGGTACAACGAGTATCATGAGTAGTTCAAATTTTTACGATTTAACTCCGAGTATACGAACTCTACATTTATTTATCTAACCCGACTAAACTTGTAAGTGGGTCTAAGGCGCTTTTGCACGAAAAGTTTAACTCAGAGTTAGTTGCTAACACGAGGTTAAATTGACAATATTGTATGACAAACTGTCATAAAATTTTCCGTACAAGTGGGCCTAAGCCATTTCTTGCTTCTTGTATGCTAATATCAAAATCGGTTTCCTACAAAAGGTACCGACTAAACAGTTCTTCAGATTCAGTAGGGCTCACTTGCACAATTATTTGAATCTTATTGTATTTGCATCATTCGTTCACCGCCGCCATTGTGCGGTATTGTGCATTTTTATTCGCGCGAAATTTTTCCACGCGGTTTTTTTTACCGCTAGTGAAATACAATTTCTTATGACGCAAAATAGGTTGGCTAAGTCTTAGCCACCACGATTTAATTTCATGAAGGAAAAAAATCGCGTCTTCATGCCGCTAATTTCACATCTGGAGATATTATTCTTCTATGTGATATCTGTCACAAAATATATACAAAAAAAAAATAAAAAAGAAAAATAGATAGAAAATTTTCTTCGTCATCTAGATTTACCTCGAAATCTTGGTGGCGCAAGATGATTTATCTGGTTAACCCAGAGCTAGCTGTTAACATCGGGTTATTTAGGATAACCCAGTCACGCACTATGTAACGTAACGAAGCAAGTCCATCTATCACCATAGACTACCGGCCAACATGGCCACAATCATTGTAGCGGTCTGTGGTGTTGGCCCACACAGTGAGACGTTTATGGTCTGTACTGTGGTATATTAATAACACCAATTAATTATCCTGACCTCAAGTTATACCTACAAGAGACCCGATAATTGGGTCAGGCCTTGGACATACTCGTACGTTGAGCATTAAAAAAAAAAACGACATCTTTCCAGATGGTAATTATTATTGGGCTTGTCATCCAAAAGTTGCCCTATCACTACTAAACTTAATACTTTAAAACTGTCAGCAAACTAAACAGCAAAACTGTTAAGTAGTTTGCAAAACGTTCCTTCACTTTGAAACTCAACTTCTGGTCAAACAAGCCATGTCATACAACGTATCGTCGCAAACACTCTAAAGTACAGAGTGGCGATACCCAATACACGTTTTATATTTTAGAACTATTCTAGAACTATTTTAGAACTCGACATTTTACGTTGCTATATCTCAGTCTATTAGACGGGTGTCATGTACGGGTATGATTGGGCCGCGCTATCACGGCGCGCCCCATCTCCGGTGCACTGCGATCCGCTTTTACCGAATAAACATTAGCCAGCTCTGCGGTCGTATGAACGCCCGGTACCCCCGGGTATTGGACGCAGGCATTTCGAGTTATCTCGCTGTATTATCTTTTGATGGACCCCTTTCAAAAATGCTGTAATGAGTATTTGGTCCTTTTATATGTACATGGTGTGGTTTTCTTTATTTAAACAGTGTTGTTTGAATTAAATTCTTTTAGTAAGTGTTTATCCGGCGTGGTCTGTTGTCATCGCGGAGAACTTATGAAATGTAAAATAAAAGTCTACATAACTTGCATTTTTCTAAATTTACAAAAGAAATAAATAAAGGTAAAAGTATTAAGAATAATGAACACAATTCTCAGAACCTAAACAATACCAATATAATCAATCTGCCTAGCCTTTTCCCAACTTTATTGGGGTCGGCTTCCAGTCTTACCGGATTCAGCTGAGCACTAGTGTTTTACGTGGAGCGACTGCCTATCTGACCTCCACAACCCAGTAACTGGGTTGTGGAGGTCAGATAGGCAGTCGACAACAATACCACAAAGTCTTAAAAAACAACTTCCATAACTTTGTTTGAAGCTAACATGTTATGTATTGTTTTGACTTTGATAAACGTGCCTGTTATGAAAAATTCTGTAAAATAATCGAGCTTCTCATCGAACTTACAAATTTATTTTAATTCTAAAAGGTTTTCAGGCCCAAACTTAAAAGTAGACAAGAGTAAATATGCGTTAGACAAGATCAAAAAACTTTCATATTATTTTGTAAACTTCAGTATTTTATCTTCAAATCATATAAACAAAATAAAAACACGCAGGAATGCCAACATTACAACCGGGTACTTATGCACAGTGAATACGATTGCTTAGTTGATTATATTCGATTCAAGGACCACTCCAGCCGTCCTAGCGATGCCGGTAATACACCCGTAAAATATTTTACTGAAAATACTCTATGAATTTTATTAGGGACTTTAAAGTATGAAGTATTAGCTTGGTTATGGCAATAGGTTTTCTATCCTACAGCATAAAGCATAAAGGAAAAAGATATCTTCTGACTGAATCTTTTACGACGGGATTTGGTCTAATCCTGTGAAATACTTGTCATTCTGTTTAACTGTTGAAATAATGAGACACTTATATACTGGCTTTTTCAATATAGGCACAACCATTTCAGGATTAGCAACCTTATCAACCTTACCACAAAGTTCATTTTGCCATTGCCCTCATGTTTCTTTATGACATTTCAATTTTCTTCGCTCTAAAATTAACGCGACAGTGTGTTTTAGTTGCGATAACGTGTTTTGTAACTATAGATATTATATTTGGTGAGGAAGGCTTGCACGGTATAATCCATTATACCGTGAATATCGTTCACAGATTCTAGACAAGAGGTGTTGCCAACTTGTTGATATAAGTCAATGTAATTTAGTACCTGCGGCGTACCTAGTACTATCTTTAGTACAAGTACTTCTAGTACCATACGTTAAAATGGTGTTCAAATCTGAATTTCGTCTGCCTAATCTTTATTCAAACTATGTTGATGGGGTCGTCTTGCAGTCTATCTGGAATAACGGCTGAATGCTATTCATTTGACATGGAGTGAAAAATATAGTAATGATTAATCTAAATATTATTCTTTAAAAAAGCTTGTTGCATGTGATAGAGGGTGATCTTAGAACGGAGTATTATTTGAAATGAAACACAGCATTTTTAACCGACTTCGCAAACAGGTTATCAATTCGACTGTATTTTTTTATGTTTGTTACCTCAGAACTTTTTATTGGGTGAACCGATTTTATTAGAAAGCTGTTGTCATGTGGTCCCATTTAATTTTCATCAAGATCTGATGAAGAACTTCGGAGAAATACATCAGAACTCTTCAACAAATTACGGCAAATCAGTCGGGATCGATGCAATCGAATGACTGTTTATTGTTTACACCATTTCATAATATAACATCACACTTGTACGCTTTTAAGAAGTACACAAGTGTGAACAGTTCACCCTGGTATACTCTCATTGCACTGGTTTTGTTTAAGTTTTATGTTATTGGGTTCATCTATTCTGGCTTCACTTTGGGCACTTTACGCGTAGGTACCTAGCCTATAGAACTGGTCCATTATGTACCACAACTGAAAAGTGAAAAATAAAAAACATTTTTACAAAAATTACAACCGACTTCCCAACAAAAACACTACAAAGTGAAAAATAACTTCAATTTCGGAAGTCGGTGTCAAAAAACGAAGAAACGAAAACCGGAACACCGACTTCCGAAATTGAAGTTATTTTTCACTTTGTACTGTTTTTGTTTTATTTTAAAGTCTTTGATAAACATGGTTTGAAAATATAAAAAATACATCTCCCTTTCTCTGACGTTTAGCAACGTTCAAAGCAGAGTAAAACCCCTACTATTATTGCTAATTTAATAGATTCGGACAACAATAGATTTCGGAGGGCGCCTTTATTTTTGGGGTTGATCCGGTTAAGAACCGACATAAAATGACCCAACACTAGAGATTCGGTTTATTGAAAAGTAGAATAAGAAATGGAATCCCGCGGCCTATGAGGACTTATGCTAACAAAAGACATTATCAAACAGAGGCAATGGATTTCCGAGGGATTCTTTTATATTTATGACCCCGTACGTAGCTCTTCGGCAAAAATCAACGCACTTTCACGAAAAATGTTCGCATAAAATAATTTCCACTGTTTCAAAAGCTCGTTCCGGCGAATTTGGGTTGTTTGAAGAGAGACATTCAATAGCAATAATCCTCGCTAATCTTAGGAGCCCTAAATCGTACTTTTAACAATTTCACGTGTGTTTACTGTGAGTGTTCATCCGTAAAGAGGCGATTACATAAAAGTGTAACTGGGTGCTTCCCTTAAATAGGGCACATCAAAAAGAAAATAAAAATCTTATCCCATTTACGATCGGCACCATTAGCTGTAAGAAAAACATAGAGCGAAAAAATATAAAAGAGACACGGCGTTACTTAGTCGTTCCGCTGATTGGAATATCGGTCTAAAAGCATTTCTATGTACCCACTTACACGGCAAATACGCAAAACATTGACGTTATACCCGTAGGTGTTTATGTATGCTTGCTTGTTTATTGCGTCATATTTTTCTTTTAAAGTACATATACCTGTACATGTTTATTGAGTCCACGTTCGTGTACAATCAGCGAAGTTTATAGCTGCGTTATTAACGTTGAAGGAATCGAGGTAAGAACATTTTTAGAACAATATAACGCTCGGTCTTTTAAGTAAGGTACAATAATTGCGTCGATGGTTTAGTTGCTGTACTAACGAGTTCATATAACTAGAAATGGTTTCTCTATTTCTGTGTAAACGACGGCTTACAAAGAGAAAAATAAAACGATTCATGTGGTTCGCGCAGGTGTCGGCTTATCAAGGATTGCGAGTCTATTAAAATCTTGCTCTCTCTCTTAGTTTTAATATTGCTAAACGACAGAACGACCGTATAAGTCAGAAATATATTCTTTTACTTTGGCTTATTATTAATTCATTGAAGCTAAAGTAACTTTTACGGCAAGAAGCTTTAACAATCAAGAAAAAGATAAAATGTATTTTATGGGCCTTTGACAGGCTAGAAGTTTAATACAGTTGTATATACAAAATATTGAATGAAGCTAGAATTTAGGTAGCTATAAACCGAACAAAATTGTCTGAACTACCTACGTCAAGTTACTCGAATAGCTCTCCATCCTAATAAAACTTAGTCGAATGATTTGTTTCGTGTGCCATAAATAGTCAGTCAGATTTGTTTCACAACTCCCGGGCACAGTATAAATATACAAACAGTATGGAAACTGCCTACAAACGCTAGAAATGGCACACTCACAAAAACATACGCACCGACGAGACCCCTAAGCAGCGTCCGCGTTGCTGTCAGTAGTGCGAGCCGCTTAGGGGTCTCGTCGATGCGCATGTTTCTGTAAGTGTGCCGTTTCGAGCGTTTGTAGGTAGTCGCCGTACTGTTCGTCGATATTTATACTGTGTCCCGGGCATAACGCGCCACCGACAAAGAATTCTGAACGCTTTTGCAAAAACATTATTCTGTCATTTTTATTACCTTTACCAGTTACCAACACAACCCTGCGTGGGTAATAAAGGCCTGTGCCGAAATGTTTCATTTAGCCTCAATACCTAACCATATCCAATGTTCCAGTTTCTCTTTTATTATGTAGAGGTCATCTATTGTTCGTTTTCAAATCAAAACTCAATAAAACTGAGCCCCAGAGCCGTGTCTTTGTGTTACAAATTGAAAAACATATTGTTATGCCTTGATTAAATTACGCCTTCGCTTAATGAATGTACACAAGCTTTGTGTTGGCAGAGATTACGGTTTCTTTATTGAAGGGTTTTTAAAACCATTTATATTACGAATATAAAATTCTCTCCTTTTTAAGAAACATTTTGGAAATTACCTCGTATTGCCTCTTACGTCGTTGGCATGAAAATGACAAGGACGGGTAGTATTCGTGGAAGGTCTATAAGCGACTTCAAACCTGGCTCTTTGCAATAATAACTCTTATCTATTTATCTAATCTAATACCTTTAAACGAGCAATTCTTGTATATATATATAATCTGAATCTCGGAAACGGCTCCGACGATTTTCATTAAATTTAATATGGTTTCGAGGGCAATAAATCGATCTTGCTAGGTTTGATTTATAGATAACGTCGTTTTCTCTATTTTCACCCGAGCAGAGCTCGGTCGCCCAGGTACTTTTATTTATGCTCTGGTAAATAATGTTGCCACTTAAAAGTTTTAAAATAACTTCTTAATAACAACATAAGCCGTTACACGGAAATTGCTAAGGGTTGCCATCCTTCTTCAGAGTAAATAAATTGGTATAATGATATCGGATCTCGAAGGGACAACTGGTAAGTAAGTTTGTGACACCTAAGTAGCCGTACGACAAGTTAGAAAGAGATAATGGCGTTAATCTGTGAGTCCACTCGAACCAGTTGCTATCGGGACAAAGATGGCGTCGATAAACCGTGGCTTACTTGATAACATCTGAGGGGACGGCCGAGTGCTGTAAGAAATAGGCTCATAATGAATCGGCCTTTAATCACCTCGTACATCATGATAGTGTAAATCAAAGTGTAGTCAATTTAGTTGCTTGGTATCATGTTTTTCATACCTTATAGTTACTCAGATTCCGATTTCACACGTAAAATTTTGAGCATATTTCTAGATTTCCTTAATCAAAGACTGCCAACATCACCATTGTGACCCTATGGCGAAACCACTGCCCTCTTTCTGCCTGTCCTATAAATGTATTTTTAACCGTATAGAAAGCTAACAAATATGTTCACAAAATACGTATGTGACTAGATACAAACCAAAATACTAGTACAGGTAGTCTAAATTAGGATAACAGCGGATTTTATACCCGTATCACTAACAATTATTGTGGACAGCCTTTGAAATTTTGTTCCAAATTAGTGATAACACCCACATAAACCTGGAGGACAGTTGCATTTAGATTTGTTTGTAACTTTCTAAGTAGTGTAAAACAATTCAACAGTTTGCAACCAGAATCAAAGGGTGAAAGAACTGTGAATGAAAATAATTATGAGCACTCGTAGGTACAACCTCTGCCCAACCCTTCGTGGAATATTATTGTGATGATATATTATGGAGTTGCATTCTTATATTTTACTTTAATTCACAATGAATATGACTTTTATTGATAAGCTGACTTCGAGGTATGAACTTAATATATAATGGAGAAACAACAACAAAACTTTTATAACAGAAATAAATCCTTATATATACAGAAAACTTTATTTATATCTAACGATCTTGTTAACATATTCCACGTTTTCCGAGATTTTATTTATCTCTATTCAAACCTTTATCATTAAAAAAATGTTGCTCAGCTTATTTTTGCTTACTTATTATGCCTACTTATTTTTAAAAAGATACACAAAAATAAAAGTATTTCACAGAAAACAGCCTCATTAGGAGTTGTGTTCGTAACATAGTACTGTAAAAATAATAAATAAGATGTGACAAAGGCTTTGGTAGCAGGAAAGCGTATTATGTTTGAATAATCGGCCGTGACTGTACTTAGTGTGTACTCGGTGTTCTCCACGTGTTTCGGGACTGAGAGAATGATTTAGTAATGTTTTCTTGTGTTACAAGCAAGGAGACATTTAGTAGGTCCTTGAATTACTATTTGGGTTTCCTAATTAAATGCGAGCATATAAAGATTACATACACTTTATGTAATTCATCATCAAAATAATATGAGAGGAGAATACAACTTGAGTTTCCTTAATACAAAATCATAAAGTTTAATATTTAATTAATAATTTAATTAATAACAAGAAGGCATTCACAATAATTACATCGTCTCCAAGCTTCGCTTGCACAGATACTGTTACAACATAGCTCGACACAAACAAGCATCAGATCAAGTTAATTGAATATTCTCTTGATGGTCACGGTGTTAATCCACTATACGAACAGTTCAATAGATCAGTTATCACGGCAAAAGGTGTATTGGATAAAGCCAGCTTTAGACCGATTACATCGCCTCACCGTCCCCTGTCCCGGCAAATTCGTGTAATAGGAGCGCCTTGTGATTGGCCAGTTTCGAATACTCGCCAGCGACAAATTGGATCCAGTTAGCCTGTAGGTCATGTTACTAAAAGATAAAAGGAGGAATAGAGGCCACTTCAAATTGGAGGAGATTCAACTATCGCCTCGATATAACAGAGTCAACTGTTGTTATTATTTTAAACTAGCTGTGCCCGCGGTTTCGCTCCCGTTTACTGCCTGCCTACCCTACCCTATCTACGCTACCTATCCTACCTACCAATTTTTTTCTAGGGTCATTTTTTCGCGGAGAATCTTAACATCGCCTTTCAGAAAAAACGTCAAATGCACAACGCCATCTATCGAATATGAATTTCAACTGTCCGAGTAGATAGAGTGAACCGATTGCGATGAAACAAGATTTAAGTAATACTTCAAATTACGTACAATATTAATGTATAAAAGTTTTCTACATTGGTTTCGTACATTTTACGTGATGCGTGCATAACTAAACAGACAAACCATAAACAGACAAAAATTCCAAAATGCTGGTTCTTTTGATTATCCATTAACACCCTGGCTATCGTTTTTTGGAAATATTTTCGATGTATACAAACAACTTTTCTACAAATTTATTATATGTATTGATTATTTATACACTAACGTTGTACCTGAACGTTAATTAGGTAAACGTGCTGTTTAAAGAGGATCCAGCTTTGAATGCGACGACGAAATTAGTGCTTGAGTAAGTAGAGCATTTTCTGATGAGCGTCTGCCGAAAATGAGGCTGCGAGAGGTACCTATTTTATAGCTCTTTATAACTCTGTAGCTCCTGTTAAGAACAAAGCTTCTCTATTATATGAAATAAAAAAAGGTCATTTTTGATACAAAACTTTCAGCTAAAATTGAGTTCAAGACCTGGATCGGTTCATGTGTAACCAAATTCAAGCACGTTGTAGCATATTTTATGCTAAAACCTTTCTACTAGTATGTGTCGCGAGTAATATCATTCATATAATACTAGCTTTTACCCGCGGCTTCGCTCGCAGTGAAGCCATTATTTTTTTATGAAAATTATTCTATGTTACTTCTAATACCTCCAAGAATATATGTACAAAGTTCCATGATGATCGGTTCAGGAGTTTTTGCCTGAAAGCGTAACAAACAAACTTACATTCACATTTATAATATTAGTATAGATTAGAGGAAGGCAAAATTGTTGCATGAAAGTATGTATGTAAAAGGCAATCCATGCAAGTACGACTCCAAGCATTCTTTCATTTCACAGCTACATATTTTTGAGTATTACTTAATTTTTTTAACCAACTTCAAAAAAAAGGAGGTTTCGAAAGGAAATTTATTTTTGCACATTTTATTGTTTTGCGTTAGAAGTTTGTTTATTTTTTGTGAAAATGTTTTTAATTTCACCCATTTTAATTTTACAGTTACATATGTGAATCTTTATTTATTTAAAAAGTAATTTCACGCGGACGTAGTCCACGGTCAGAAACTATTTATTTGTAAAGTGAGGCTCTTTGATTCAACATTACTCAAATAAGACCTCTTTTCCTTGTGTGATGCCCGTCAGCCCGGAGAAGACGGAGGTTTATGTCGGACTTCTACTATCTGAAACCACAAGATGGCCTTTCTCAGCCACTGACAGATGTTTATCGGGTCAAAGAAGTACTACAAGAGTGTGCCAGATTTGTGAAAATACATAAAGTAATGAAGAACAGTCTTTCTGTTACTACGTTAGTTTATTTAGCCGATGTTAAAAGGATCAAAGTGTTATTGTTATCCAGGTGAAAACGTGACTAGTTGAAAATGAAAATCAACTACTAATTTTATATTTTTGTAAGTTAAGTTACCAACACCGCTAATAGAAAAACAAACAAAACAATTCATTCATGGGATTGTTAAAGTATCCAAAATTTTTATTTTACTGTACCTATATAACCTTCAAACTCTTTCAGACACTATTTAATAAAAAAATGTTTCTATGTCTGTCAAATATCTTTTCGAAATTATGTAGGTACAGACAAAAACATATGTATTCTTTAAACCACTTAATTGAATAATTGATTCAACATTGGTTTGTAGACGCAAAGGGGTATACATTAACCTTGACACGAACTTTGTGAGTAAAGAAAACTTTCGACGCCATTAGTCTTTTTTCTTATTTACTTGATTTGTTCACTTTTGTGATTTGATCAATTTAATTCAAGGTAACGAGTCAACAAGGCATATGAATAACGATTACTTATTCAAATACACTTGACCCGTAATGTAAGTAAATATAAACAGTAAAATTAGTTTACTAATGTGTTTCCTAGCCAGTAAATTCGTGTTCGTTTTGTTCCTATATTTTCTAATAATGCGTAATTGGTAACCTCGCTTTACGGTTCGCGTAGTTGTGTAGCAAACTACGCTCCACCTTCTATCCTGTTCTTTGTGCTCCAAATTATGCAGCCAAAGCGACCTCTACACCGCCTTTAACGATGCCCCGTGGAAGTGGCAAATTTTTTTGGGCCATCAAAAGAAATATACAAAGAATTACACACACGCTGGTGCGAATTGTTATGAAGTTTGGTACACTGTCACACATAGTATAATTTTCGTATATGAAAAACTTTCAGCAGGACGAAAGTGAAATCGCGAGCAACAGTAATTACAATAACATCAAGCCTGTTTACCAAAGTTTAAAAAAGAAGTGTCAGTTTGTCCCATGCTATGAGGAGCGAAATTATTACCATCAACCTGGCAAAAATCCAGACTTTGGTCTACTACTGAGAAATACCAGATGGGAATAACCCAATAACATTTTGTATGGCCCGAGAATCGAAAATAAAACGTCATGCTCAGTACGGTAGTTCTTGCAACTCCTTAAATAACAAGGAAGCAAGCAACAACAACTTTTTCATGAAGCTCTTTCACCTTAAAAAATCCACCAAGTAAACTGCCATTAACTCTTAACCTGTACCAAACAAGACATCCTTATACCGGGTTTAAAGTTAGGCGGGAATGTCTTACGAGGCATCTCAGGCTCGACTGAGACCGACGTGCCTCAGTGACTGTGGCAGAGCTTTCGAATTTGCGTGCGGAGCGCATCATAAACACGGCCTTGCCGCTGACGTTTGTGGACACTGTACCCACTGTACCTACTGATATAATAAATTTACTGTACAGTGTACAGCACGTTTATTGTAAACAAGGTGTATGTTTTGTTGAAGTTTATTTGTGTGCTTATGAGAAGTTTTGTGCTTAGAAATGGTTTTGGTTAAAATATACACAATGCAGGTTTTAAAGAGCTGCCTGTAACTTGCAAAACGGGCATCTTCTGGGCTCGCTTGTTTCATCGTATACCTCATCTATCATCAGGTGAGATGGAGGCCAAGAGCTGGCTCACAATAAACGATTTTCCTGAAAAACCAGTTCTACACTAAAGCACAGGGCAGGAAATAAATCCTCGGCATGTTTATATATATAGGTACCTACAGCTTAACCTAGATGACGTACGGTACCTACTTATATTCATAAAAATAAAATTAAACCATATTCCAACACGCCTTCAGTTTTACGTTCAACGCCAACGCACCCATGACCTTAGTTATTAAGTTAAGTTAATAAGTTCCTTACCATAGCTAAGGGCATTGACACTAAATACGACTTCAAGCAGGTAACATAAAAACAACTTCAATTACAAGTTTACAACTACAGAAATCGAAAGAGAATACAATAACAACACAG
Organism: Orthosia gracilis; assembly: GCA_947562075.1. NCBI lineage: Eukaryota > Metazoa > Arthropoda > Insecta > Lepidoptera > Noctuidae > Orthosia > Orthosia gracilis. Next base: position 37,844,563 of record OX387266.1, read on the forward strand.
ACAATCGTCGTCAATGTAGTATTTGGCAATTAGAATCGCACGAAGCTTTGAGTTATCCAGGAAATCCATACTAATCCTACAAGTTTCCTAATAGTATAATACTACTATTAAAAACGCGAAATTTTGTGAGAATGGACGGCTAAATGTTATGTTACCTACTCTTTCGCGCAAAAAGTACTCAATGGATTTTGATGTAACTTTATAAATTACATCTGACTGTTTACCATACTGACCTTTTCGTGTCTTAACGGCTGAACGAATTTGGGTGAATTGGACTTTTTTATTCAAGGAGTATGTTGCCTTGGGATAGATATCAAGCTGACAAAGCTGCTGGCGGAAGCTAGCCGTTTATAAACTAAACTTTAAATATACGTTACTGGGAACAATTCCTACTGTCATTTGTCTATAATTACCAAACCGCACTGGGCCTGCGAACCAAAAAAATCGAAGAAGTGTTACAACCACCAACCCGCACATGGCCTGTGTGGTGGATTATGGCCCATTCCCTCTAACAGAGAGAAGGCCCGTATCCCAGCAGTGGAAAGATTGCTCACTCCTTATCAAAGAGCGGAGTCCCGTGTCCCAGCATGAATATTGTAGGCTGACTATGTTTTTACAAATGGTCTGTCATTCGATTGCTACTACTTAAGATTCTATTTATAGATGTTACCCACTGTTCAACCGTATCCGACGCAAGCTGTTTATCAACAGTCAATCTACCTCTGCCAACTGCCGTACTATTTCAAACAAAACCTCAAGTCAAAAAGACAATAATAAAATTCTAATAGAAGGAAATAGAATGCGTCATTACTATTAATAATACTTTTCTATTAATAGTTCATCATTTCTGTCGAAAGACATTAATAGTTCAATAACTAATTATTACCTTCGCTCTATTAACACCTTCTATAATTAAAATTGACCTATAAACTGTAATATAATCTCAATGTAGGTCATAAGTTGTCGTAAATAAATAAGCTATATAGTACTACGGGAAACAAGCTAATTACCGAACTGCATTGTGACTAGGTACCTACTTATTATAACATTTTGCTCATTATAAATAGTTCAGTCGTTGTGGATTTCAATAAGGCAACAAGGCGTTCGCCTTAAATTATAGACATTTATATATGTATTATTAGTACTTCATGTACAAGTATAACTATATGCGAACTCAATACTATGAGGGATTTCTACCAGTTAACCAAGTTAAATACCTGCACAGTTAGTTAAATATTCGGTCCTCAATACCATCGCTATCACTACATATAATAAAATAAAGTGCCCGCCACGTTTGTACGCGGTAAGCTCAAAAACTACTGAACGAATTTTCGTGCGGTTTTCACCGATACTCGTAGAAAGAGTGAGAAACGAGGTTGGTTTTGTGTATAATTTGTCACAGGCTAAGATAGGGCGGGTCGCTAGTTAGATATAAAATAATATGCTGCTGACGCTTATTATGAAAACTACTACCTAAACATGGGTCATCCTATGCTTAGCCTTTTCCCAGCCATTATTGATGTCGGCTCTAAGCCCATAGACTTAATACAGATATCTAAGCCAATCCAGCTGAAAACTAGTATTTCCCATGGAGCGACTGGCTATCTGACCTGCACACTGAGCCTGCGGTAATATGATACAGCTCGGTAAGATTGGCTGTCAAACTTTTGAGCTTCTGACTAAAAGATTTACCAATGTCAGCTGGGATCAAAGGCTTAACCTGCTTTTCGAGACACGAATGGTCTCAGTATGTGTTTACTAACAAAATTAACAGACATAAAGATACGACAGATTCGGACTACCAGACGGACGGCGATGCGTCATCGGTACATGGTGTATATCCCACCCATACGCACTCGACGGCGCGCACTGTTCCCGCGCGCCTCAAGGAGTTGTCAGCAAAGAGAGGGGCCCAGCTGGGTCGAAGCCTACCGGGGTTCGGGGTTATCCGAAAGGAAGCTAGAGCCCCGATACGAAGGCTAGAAGGAACGGCGCGGGGTCTTTAGTCAGTACAAGTCTGACACTATCTCCCGCTCCACCCAAGAGCGGGATTTGTCATAAGATGATTTTCCCCGTCGACAAAAAAAAAAAAAAAAAAAAAAAACCCATACGCACTAAACGTTTTGGGGACACTTTTATTATGCGTACAGCTAAGGAGTCGAATTCCCTGCCGGTGTCTGTGTTTCCCGATAGCAACAATCAAAAAGGTCTTTAAGTCAAGAATTAAAAGGTTTTTTCTAGACAAGCGTACTTCACCGTCGACCACATCATCGCGTGTCATCAGATGAGATAGTGGTCAAGCGCGAACTTATAGACTTAAAAAAAAGATATTAACTAGAAATGTTTTCAATAAAAATGGAATAACTGATTATACCTACAGTCTTACCGCCCAATTTACCTTTCACTTAATTTAGGTTATAAAGCTCTAAAAAATCAGATATGTTGCCGAGAATTATAAAAAAAGATAAGAATACATACTGAAGTATTTATCTTACGGATATTATAAATGCGAAAGTTTGGATGGATGGATGTAAGTATGTATGTTTACTACTCAATCACGCCAGAATGGCTGAATGGATCCGTTTGAAATTTGGCACAGAGATAGATGATAGTCTGGAATAGCACATAGGTTCCGTTTTATCCCAGTATAATGTTCACTTGGGATGATAAAATATATTTCACGCGGGCGAAGCCGCTGGCAGAAGCTAGTCAGGGATAAGTACAATTGTAAAAGGAACACATAAATACGGTATTATGTGATAGTGCCATGCATTGTACGAGTACAGTCGCGGCCAGCGGTGTTTAACAATGGAACTAATATTATTTATACGCGTATTGTACATTGGCGGAATTTTAAATGAGCAGCGTATGCTATATGTGCAGATAGGTAAGCTTAAAAATATACTATTATTTTATTAAACTTTTGGATATGAATATAAGAGTAGTTAGTATTTAAAAGATGGCACAGAATTTCTTGATATTAAGAATTTTTTACTGAATTTCTGACTTTTCATTCTGATTTCATCGATGAAAAATACCGGTACCTACATGGTGTGAAAAAAAAAACAAAAAATCTTGGTTTAATTAAAACTATATTTACAGCATCTCCAATCAATAAACTTTATTTAAAACAAGCTGATACGACAGACTATCCTGTATCAGTTTCGCCCGGTTTTTCTTTCCCTAAAAGCCTTAGGACAATAAATAATCAATGAGGGTATTCTGAAATCATGTACACTAGGTGGCATCACTGAGACGTGAGGTCCAAGCTGCTGTCAAATGCTTATGTTTTTTGACATTAGTCAAATTGACGTCAAGCAAGTTGATGTCATAAGTTAAATTTTCCAAGTAAAAGACCTCTCACCAATGTGGCGCCAACTAGTGGCGTGAATTTTCTTAAAAACCCTCATTCAAGTCAATCGTTCCCGAGTCATACGTTTTCCAATAAACAGCATTTAATTGGTTTAAAGTATATGTATAAAGCAGATATAAATAGAGAATACTATTCTCTCACCTCATCTAGGGACACACTTTTTCATGTACCTTACTTTTTGGATTTATTTACACTACGAAGATTTCTGTTATGAAAATATTTTCCTAAGTTCCACCCGTACGAAACCTAATCATATTTACACAGGGGTTAAAGGTAGATATATTTCGGTAGTATTCAATAATATAAAAACACTGAATATATTTACTCACAATGTTGTTAGAAAAACATAGGTAGTTGGCGTGAAACCTAATGTTGATACAAAAAGAAAACAAACAACCTGACTGCTTAAGAAGTGAACTAAAAAGACGTAAACAAGTAGAAAATCATGCTGTGCAATTGGAGGACACATATTCGCGAGCTGGCTGACCAAAACCAGATGTATCCTCCGACTGCACAGCATGATTTTATTCTTGTTTACGTCTTTTTAGTTCGCTTCTTAAGCAGTCGGGTTTTTTTTTATTTTTAACTTTTTAGTAAATATTTTTTTCGAATTAGGTAAATTTAAACATATAGGTAAGTGTCATATATTTTTGAATGTAGCCAGTAACACTCTCAAGGTTAAGACAAATCGATTGACGTAAGAATCATCAAAATCGACCAACGTGTTTGGTCTCTAGAACGCCACATAGGAACAAACATACATACATAGACATGTATATATAAACATATTACTCTCCTTCGGCAGTCGGGTAAAAAGGTTAAGTAAGGGGATGATTTTGATCCTTACTAAGGTATTAATCTTATAAGATATTTGTGGACATAGTAATAAGATATATGAGACTTTTTTGACATACATTAGAGTGCACTAAGTGTCCATACACCAGCTATTTAGAGGACTTTACGAACGCGACTGACGCTATAGAAAAATACGCGAGAGAGTTTCCATCGATTCGAAAAGAAGAAGATTATTTCAAGTGAAAACCGACCTAAGAAAAAATTATCTATTATTATTTTGTAACAAGCCTCGTATTTTGCAACCCTTAAAAATGCAAATTGATTATGAGTGTAGAATGTAGGATTGTCTGAACCCGATGGAACTTCTACTATTTGTTTAATGTAGTTTACTTAGCATAATGTTAAGTTAATAAGTACAGTGCGTGCCACGAAAGATGAGACTTGATCGCGCCTCCCGCGCTATGTTCGCCGCCCTAAGACGCCCGGTCTCTTCCCGCACTCAGACCTCATACCGCTAAAGAGACCTATAATCATCTACTGCGCAAGTCAAACTACTTGGTGTATCAACTCTCATATTTCGTGGCACGCACTGGACATTTCAATAGATTTTGTAATATATTGTGACTCGAGAGCCACTGCCGTCAAACTGTTTTACAGTTTGGCAGAATTTATGAATGTAATAGCGTAAACAGATTTTGAATAAATAAATAAAAATAAGTAGGCACAGGTTTTATAGTCTTCTTTAGCTTTCTTCTTTGTCAATGTTGTTTGGGTAAATAAAGCTGTATATAGCATTCAAAAGATTTCTATGTTAATGTGCTATCTTTGAAAATGGTAAATATTTCCTTCTGATTAAGTCTGATTTAAAAATCGTAATTATTTAGGATAATATTATTTACTAGCTTTTACCCTCGGCTTCGCTCGCAGTGAAGCCATTTTTTTTTTAATTAATAGTATCCTATGTTACTTCTAATACCTCCAAAAATATATGTACAAAGTTTCATGATGATCGGTTCAGTAGTTTTTGCGTGAAAGCGTAACAAACAAACTTACATTCACATTTATAATATTATTATGATTTAAACTTCATGTACAATGGTGATACATAGGCGGACTTAATGCAGCAAGGCATTCTCTACCAGTCAACCTTTGGGTAAAAAAGGACACAACAGTGGTAGGAGTAAAAAATCGAATTAAAAAAAATTCAATTAACAAATATTAAAATCGGATATTAATAAACTATCTAACTAATAAAATACATAATTTGTTTTCTAAATCAATAGACTATAAATATTACATTATTATAATATATATAATATTAAATACTATATTATTATTTTTAATGTAATAGAAATTTAAATACAATAACTTTGACGAAGACCAAGCTATGTAAGAGCGGACAAGTAATAGTTCCGGATTCTACGCTTAAATAAAAATTTATTCTCAGTTTTTTTTTTTATGTCAAGTGGAAGCACGTTCAAGAGTTTTATAGTAGAGACAGGGTCAGAATTAGATAGAAACCCAGTGCAGTGAGAAGGAATATGGAGAAGTAAGTTTTTGGAAGCTCGAAGGTAAAGATCGTGAGAACTGCCCAACACTTTAAAATATTGTTTTAAATAATCAGGAGTACAAGTATTGTTCATGATGTTGAAGAGCATGTTATTACGAGTATGTTTATGTAATTCAAACCTTACAACATCTGACCATTCAAAAGATTGGCGTCACAGACAGCTGGCCTTATCTTCTAAAAAGGTTTCTAAGCTGACCTTTTCGGTACAAAAAGCAAGAAAGCGAAAAAAATCTGTAAACCTAGACAACATTACGATGCCTATAAAAAACATGAATCATCATAAAAATAATCTGAATCCAACATCTTTATGTATTTCAATAATACTTCGGGTAAATATAATATTGCCATTTCAACACAAAATAAATTCATAGCTTTAAATGGGTCAGCGCTAGTTTTTCGTGGAACAGTCTTTTCTATCATTTTATTCCCTTGGTAACATATAAGTTAAGCAGCTGCGGAGCGTCTTCAATATTTTACAAGTGATTTCGGATCTCGTAAAAGTACAAAAACTTAGATAGAAACTTTTAAAAATCAAGTCGGGCCTCTTATTTTTCTTCACAAACCCATCCCGAACAAGTTGGATAGTTTTACAACGGAGACCCTTCGATAAAGTGTCATAATTTACGTGAAATATTGTTTTTCTGGCGAGTGGAGCATATTTCGTTATCTTATTTGTGGTTTCTGAATAAGTTACAGTTTTCTTTCCTTTCAATAGTATATATTTACCAAACCGACTTCGGAGACCTGTTGATAATATTATTTATGAAGTTTTCCAAATGTATTTGCGTTATATTGTTTGTCTGTTTTTATTTGTCACGTAAATAATGTCGCTATTGGCAACTTTTGTTGATTTTCGTTTACACTAACTTTCCCCCATATTTTGTATTAGCCACGCCAATTTTAACGCTGATGTATGTATTCTGTTTTGAAGTTTAGAAGACTGGCGAAGGATGAGCAAGGAAGCGGGGCTTTCCTTGACTGCTAAAGTCACTTCTTTCCTCTTCCAGCGAGGTAAGAAGAGACTTTAGCAGTTCGCTATCCAAGACTTTGTAAGACATAAAAAAATCATCTTTTAAAGAAATACTTACATAGTACTACTTACTATACAAATTAAAATTATTATCAAGTAACCGACGAAACACAATTCTTTTTAACCGATTTTCCAAAAAGGAGGAGGTTCTATGTTCGACTTCCTGTATGTTTTTTTTTTTTAATTTTTTATTCTGATATCTCCGTCAATTTTGGACCGATTTTGCAAATTCTTTTTTGTTTGATAGAGTATATTTCGAAATTGGTCCCATTTTAATTCTGTGAAGATCTAATAAATAACTTCGGAGATATACAACAGAATTCTTCAATAAATAACTGCAAATCTCTCGGAATTGCTGCAATCGCATGTCTGTTTATTGTTTATTCCATTTCATAACGTAACATCACGCCAGTACGCTTTAAACGCAGATGTGTACAGTTCACCTTGGCACACTCTCATTTCACCGTTTATGTTCAAGTTTTATGATATTCCGGTAATCTATTCTGTGATTTTAAGTACTTTACTAAAGGCAAGTTGCTTAACAACTAAAAAGTGAAAAATAAAAAAATCTTCGGTCGGTAAAAATGTCGGTAGTAACTTTTGTAAAAAGTTTTTTTTCATGTTTAAAATATTAAGCGTCTTAATTACCTTATCACAAAGGTAATTATAAAATAATTGGCCACCAATTTATCTGCAATAAAAAAGTAAACTGATCAAATATTTACGAGCAATCGGTTTACAAAACACAACTAATATAATATTCGAGATTGAGTCGAACATTCGTCGTATGAAGGGAAGCAAAATGAGAGCCATCAGACGAAACTTTTCTCTTTGCGCGAAAGTTTGTGATGTGAACAGAAACCCGGGGCGCAGGCCCCAGGGCCCCTCGGGACGCACATGCATGTTTAATGGCGTCCTAGAAAGGTCAAGAGTCTGAATGTGAGTGGAAGTAGTGAATACATTACCAGCTCCCGAGTGAGCATGTACTCGCAAGCAAGCCGCGCCGTGACAACCTCTTTTCTAACTTACACGAACTAACACGCGGACAGGTAGTTTGTAGCTGTCTCTCAAACAAATTAATTGTGTCTTAGTTTTGAGCTGTAACGAGGGAGCAACTCAAACAAACTTTTGAGAAAGGTACGCGCTCGAAGTGTTGGTTCCCCTGCGCTAACATTATGCCGTGAACTCGCAAAATTTCGCCGCGACGTTGACTAACGGTTAGTACAACTGGCCTGCTCGGAATTGAAACTTTGTTGGACTTTAAATTATGTGACCAACCGTGCAATAAATGTAATAAGTACAATTATTTCTACTTTTACATTTAACTTAAAATGTAAGAATTTGCTGTGCTAAGTACCTACGAGAGGAGGTCCAAAAATCCTGGTATATATAACTTAAAAAGAAGATGTATTTTAAGGAAAATATTCCGCTAACTTTCGGACCACCCTAAGTACTTTATACTATATTAAAAAAAAAAGTATTTCGTTTATGTTGGCCTTACGACGTCAATAACTAACGCATAAATTAAGAATATTAACTCAGAACCCTAAAAAAAGACAGAACGTATCAGCTGACATCCTCCCGTTGCGACGCAAGAAAAGGGAATAAGTAGGTCAGTATGGCGCTCGTAAACGAGGCTTAGCAACTAGTCACAAGTGCGAAATACGCACTGTGGCCATACAATGTGAACGCAGCCTCAAGTGGTGCGACCACTTCATTCCCCTAGCACAAAGTAGAACAAAACATTTATAAAATTTCATATTTTTACAATGATACAATACACATTTTTTTTACTCACCTTTTGGGGGGTTGATATGCAAAGCGCTTCTGAAGAGGCTTTCTTCATCGCGCCAGTCCAGGTTCCTCCGCATCGTGTACCCGCACATAGCGGACAAGGTCACCAGTAAGGCCAACATGAACAGTCTGCTGCGCGTCTCGCCGCGATGCCAGCTCCGGGTCAACACTCCGGCCCCCAGCCCCAGCAACAAACAGAACCCCACACTCGGTATGTACAAAACACGCTCCGCCACCACGAAGCCAACGTAGAAAAGTAAATTAGTCGCAGGCACGAAGGGCAGGACCATAAACGCCGTGAACATGAGCAGCGCGACTTGCGGGCTGCGATACACGCTCTTCTGCGTACTGCTCGCCTTGGACTTCGCTAACGATATCGGACAGATGCAGCTCGAGTTGTGCATCGTTATGTTATTGTTGTTGCTCGCGCGACACACACTCGTGTGCTCATCGCTGAGTGAATGTTTGCAGCCAGTGCACGGACACAATAGCTTTTTAGATGATACATTCTCTTTGTGCGGCGCATGATAGCTTTTTCTTTCATAACAGTCTTGTCCTCTATTATACTGCTTGCTACTATAATTCCATTTGTGCTTCATTTTACAGTTTTGTTTTTTGTAGTACTTTGCATCCCGGTATAAGTTATCTTGATGCTTTTTGAATTCATTCGTAAGTGTTCGCCAGGTCACTTTTGAAATGACGGCGTAGAATATCGCGGTAGTGATATTCCGGGCGTCGAACAGCGTCGTTATCCTCGGTATCGAGTCCATCGACCAATCGAAGCTCAGATGAAAAGGGTATAAAAGGAGGAAGAAGTTGAAGACGGGGAGATAAGCAAAAGTATAGAGGCGCGTAAGAATGGAGGGGTCTCGCGACGCGGGGTTATCAGCCGCGGCGAAGGCGGTGGGCGCCCCGGCGAGTCGTAAGCGCCAGTACAAGAGGGCGAAGCCTCCGGTCCCTAGCGCGCAAACGCTCCGCCATCGATGCTGAAACAATGAAAAATATCATTTAATAAAAAACCATAAACACAAGGGGAGCGTTCAAGTGAGAAGTGAACAGTTGACTATGTCAAACTTTTAAGAAAGGATCTAAAAGTATCAAGTTATTTCCAATTCATAAAATAAAGTTTATTCATAAACGCCAAGAGGAAAGTTAGGTATTTGAAGTTTTATTTTTCTAAATATTGTTGGGAACTCCATGGTGATTGATTACCTCGGAGCAATATTTCATTAATATCTGTCGAAGAATTTGCCGCGATGTAATAGAATTATAGTAATTTTTTATTACCCGTCGGTAGCGTGGTGAAAATATGAAGAAAATGTTTTTTTTTTTTTTTTATTCTTTATATATTTAGGGACATTTATCGCAATGCGTATGTCAGTCCCATCGTATCCTAAATACAAATAACATACATACATGACTTATATCAGGGCCATGAACTTGAACAGACTCTTCGCATCATCACTATTTGGCCTGGATAAAATGTTGTGAAATGTGCCTACTGGATGGATTTATATATATATATATATATATACTTTCTGATTAAAGAATCAATAAATAGGAATCCATTTAAACGAAATCAATATCAACTAAGACGCAAATTACGCCATATCCTACGGAATAAATAAACAATACGCTTCTCAACAATCAAATCGATCTTACAGTCGAGAGATTAATGACCATTTTACCAAGTCGTCAACCGAGCACGTTTTCTACACAGATTTATTAGTTCGTGTTTGTACGAGATTCAACTCTATGACAGGGGTATTTACGGCTCACGTCTAAACTGGCATGAGGACGACGGTATTAAGAACTAATCCCCACCGCACAGAATGTGTCGTAAGGTGACTAAAACCAGTGGGAAACTGCGCGAATGTGGCTCTTGAGCTCATCAGCCACGATATACATCTTGAGTGATACATCTAGATCGGTCACTATCATTTTATTTTTTAGGATCACTAATTTCCAACTCAACTTTTTGAAGCCTTACAACGAAATTATTCAAAATGGGGGGGACAAAGATCACGGTAAAGTTATTTTAATTGGCAAAACAAAACCAATTTCATAGAATTGTATGTTCAAAACAATTTAGTTGATGGATGAAAACCTCAAACGTATTATAACCCAATGAAACAGTTCCCTTCTTGGAAATCGGATTAAAATCAAATGGTTCATAAATAGTAACTCTTTGTTATCAATAATTGAACAATTTGATTGACAATTTATGCTCGAATTCATTATTATTATATTTCATTGACATGTTTTTTTATTGTGTATATTAATTAAATTAGAGGTATTTAATAATGTGTGACAATTGTTTGATAATCATACTATTATCAATATTATAAATGTGAATGTAAGTTTGTTTGTTACGCTTTCACGCAAAAACTACTGAACCGATCATCATGAATCTTTGTACATATATTCTTTGAGGTATAAGAAGTAACATAGGATACTTTTTATTACAAAAAAAAATAATAATACTGGCTTTACTGCGAGCGAAGCCGTGAGTAAAAGCTAGTTTATTATAATCAGCATGTTTGTACCAAGTTAATATTTTTACGCCGATGACGGCTAGACATAGAGTTCTTTAATAATTACAACATCTGTACCTAACCTACCTATGTTCACACATAAAAATATTTGTATTATTAATTTATCAGTATGATTTTTCCCGAGAATTGTGGCATACCTAGTGTATAGTCAAAGTGCCACACCCGTCCGCAGAACTAATAATTTTAAGCCACAAAGGCACCCCGATAAAACTGATTTATATAGGAGCGAATCGCGGCGAGACGTCCCTTAGATTATTAAATTACTACTAGAACGTACATAACGCCGACCCTCTTTCAGGCACTATATGATTAATATGAATATACGATCAGTTAGGTATTTTAATCTACTTAAAGTGGTGTTATTATGAAAGTTTTCACGGTTATTTAGTGGCGTGGGGTTCGATCCGCGCCGCCACCGCGCCACCGCGCCGCGCGCCTGCCTGAGCGCCAGAGCGCTGCCGGCTTGTTAGTTGCGGGAAGCTCGAGGAAAAGATTTATGAAGGTTACCGCGTCCCCTGCCCGACCTGGCCCAGGGGATCCCCCCGCAGAACTAACGACGCCGTTTCGGATTTCTAGCACAATTTACACCACCGGGGGAGCAAATCGGAAATCTCGGCGAAACTTAGATGAAGTACAAATTAATCAATCCGAATGAGGGGAAAGAGGCTGAATAATACAACACCCTTTTTGCACTTTTGTGATTTTCCTCGCCTATTACGAGAATTTGAGGTCTTATACAAAAGAAAAGCAACGATGTTAGGGCAATTATCCACGTATTACTTTGAGCTCCATATTGAGTTAATAAGAAGGAAATGTCAGATATGTAATAAGATGTTTTATATTACATGAAAGCATTATTAAATCAAATGAGATTTGTAAGACAAATAAAATAATATTATTACATTTTAGTAGTATTATGTACGTAGACATAAATTACATATTTCCCGTAAATTGTCGACTTGTATTTCATCAGGCAAGTTGAAGTCAAAGCAAATAACTTAATGAAATAAGCGAGCGAGCTTGGCCTAGCCGTCAGAGCTGCGCTTATCTGGAAAATTTACTGGCTGGCTGACATTGCCATCGTCGCCTTGCAAATGCCGACTCATTTGCCAGTCCGTTTGAAAAACCCTCAGCATTAAGTAGTAACGAATCTTCATTCAAAATACCCGCATTTATTTGAATCGAGAATTAAATTATATTTAGCAAGCTTGATTAAGATTAAAAATGCCGTTTTACAACTGCAAAAAAACGACCTTGCATAAAATCTCGGGGCAAAAAGTTCTTACCTAATGTTTTCACTTATTCGCATTACTCCGACTAAGAATAAAACGTTCAGACTAATTATGTCCTAATTTATGTCTTTTGGCACTAGATCGAGATAAAAACGGCACGATTTAACACAGAATCTCAGTAGGTACCTACCAACTTATAGGTATGTATCTGCGAAAGTACTTGCTGGAAAAGCCTCTTACATTTTTCTGAAAAATAATCTTCTGAGAGGCTTCCAAAATGGAAATTATTTCTTACAAATTAAACGAACGTTGCCACAGAGATACCCTGCCTATGAACTCATAAACTCGGCGAGGTAGACGACAGTGCCGAGGGCTCCATTAACTTTAATACCCTCATAACTACATGACGAAATTTCTACAACAGGAAAAAGCTCTTTTAATTCCGACCACCAAGGTCTTCGACAGGGAATGACAATATTTTTATAACGCCACAATATATTGCGAGTAAAGATAGGTTCACACTCCACCCGCCGCGGCGGTGTTATTCAGAACGAAATATTATGCGGAGAACATATTGCAGGGCTCTACTAACAACAACACCTACGTATAAAAACATGACCTAAACTTGACCTTGCCTTTAATATTTTAGAATTCAGCTTGGCAGAAAGTCACTTCATTCTCATTTGGAAATGTACCCAAGCAATATAGACCTAAGCGACGGGTGAATTTAAATAAACTCAAATATCCACACGCTTTACACTCATTCTGACTCCTTGCAACAATAATTGCCTTTTATAAGCAGACAGTTTGTTTTAATACAGGTGAGCAAACCATAACTTCGCTTAATGTCTGACTTGGGTTATTCAAACATGCGCTCAAAGTTTTTGTTTCGTGCTTTGTCTGAGTCCCGACAACAGACTGCACATGCATTTTGTATTGAAAGTCGCTGCACCTCGGAGTGAGCCTCGCTCGTTTTCATATACATGCACTGTACCGGATTAAATATGGCAACATCTACGAGAATGTACCGAGCAAATGGCGCTATTTTATTTTGTAATAACTTTGCCACATACGTTTTAATATTTTAGCTGTGTAAGTATATCTGTTAGTACTTATGATGTAGAAGAGATTATAGATGACGGTTGACGTAAGTATGGTGGTCAGCCCTTCTAACATATTCAAAGAATTACAGTAGATACGATGACATGTAGGTGACTACGTATCTACAGTATATACGTAGTCACGTACATGATTCGTTCTTATCAAAAAAGATAATTTAAAAATCAACAGACCCGAGTGCTTAAGAAGCGAACTAAAAAGACGTAAACAAGAAGAAAATCATGCTGTGCAGTCGGAGGATACATATTCACGAGATGCCTGACCAAAACCAGATACATTATATCGGTAAATTTTAAACATGCAAGTGTTATTTATTTTTGAAATCACCTCTTTAAACCTTTTATTTTAATACATCACACGAGGGGCTTGCAAAAAAAAAATTGGGCCACCACAATATGGCGCCCAAAAGCCGACATTTTTCAATTTTAATGTAGCCAGTAACACTCGCAAGGTTAAGACAAATTGATTGACTTAAGAATCATAAAAATCGCCCAACGTGTTTGGTCTCTATAACGCCACATAGGAACAAACATACATACATAGACTGATAAACACATTATCTTCCATCGGCAGTCGGGTAAAAAGAAGGCAGGTACAGTGGACTAGAAAGATCCTTCTTCATATAAATCACAAAAAACTGTTTTAGCTAAAAATTGTTTTTTGCAAAATTCTAAATAGGTACAGCAAAACTAAATCAGCCGGCATCAGACAGCACTTTCGACAAGCATCACATAAAGTAATATTGACGAAACACAGAGAGGTACAATAATCTCATATTTCATAACTTGCATTGCAATTTCTGAGGTAAATACGCAAGTTTCCTGTGGCGAACAAATTTCATATCGTCATAAGCAGGTAACTGGCGAAATTCGAGTCACGTAGTCACAGCAGCAAATAATATTATGAGCGAAATCGTGTCTGGTGGGAGTATAACTTTACCGGCATTCCGTCTCCACGGTGGGTGCCTGCTCTTATTATTTATACTACGCTCTGCCACCCGGCTTCGAGCGCAGATTTTTCTCTTGTTCGAATCATATTCTAAACTAAGGAAGCATAAAACGATTTTTTTTTTATTGAATATTCTAAAGACCTGTAGTTATCTGAAGAGGGTTGAAAACGCGTGGGTGCTTCGAGTCTGTGAGAGATCTTGAAAATATTATAATATTGTTAAATATTATAAATATTTATTATATTAATGTGAGGATCACAAAATCAACGAAAGGTTGAACCCATTTTTATAATAATACTAACGTCTGCCAGTGGCTTCACCGATTCACGATCGGGATGAAAAGCCTATGTGCTATTCCAGACTAGTATCTATCTCAGCCTTTCTAGCATGACTGAGGAACAAATATACATCCATCCATCCAAATTTTCGGCTTAATTACCTTAAGTACTCTGCCTGTACAAAAAATATAAAATCGACTTTATAAAAATAAAATACTCAAATGAAATGTTCTGATTACTTTCTTTGATTGAAACATGCTAAGTCACATTGTCGTCGACATTAGAACATGTGTAGAGAACATTCACGCAAGTAGAAGGTTCATTAGCCGGTCTTATCTTTGTATTACATCAGCAATCCTTCATATAGCCCGGTAACCAACGCCAAACAAGTACAAAACTATCTGGGACTCTGACTGAGCAACTGTGGCCCCTAGGAAAAGAGATGCTTCCATTGAACTTGCCTAGAGATAAAAGCAACAAGGACTAACAGGTTGATTACTAAACAGTACATTAATCTATAAAAACCAGGCAAACAGAAAATTAATATCCGTATCGGAAAAAAAAACAATCACGTTCTCGTAAATCTGCTAAAAACTAATATGTCAACAAACACAAGGCGACACTTGTTTCACAATATTTATGTTTTGGCTAAAACATTGTTTTGACTCGCCTGACCTTCGGACTTAGGAACAAAAAAATAATAAAACTAATTTAGCACGTGCCAAGTTGTTTTTAGAAAGGAGCGAAGTTACCCGCGTTACTTGCTACGGCGTAGCGGCGTAGCAGCGCAGCGGGGCGACATGACAGCCTCTACGTGTGCTACGACGGCTACGACAATACGCCATTTTATTATTGGGGGCGCTAAACGAAACAAAATTTCGTTCGTGACGTCTAAAATAGTGCCAACCGTAAACTGGCTAAGTTTTCAATTCTTAGATAATATATACTGAATATTTTCATATGAAAATTTGAACAGAACCCGCATTATTTCAACTTCAGTTTGTCTGTTTCATGAAACTTACGTAACTATAGTAACGTGAAAGCGATATATTCACAATCGTTAACAAGCGGAACTTGAACTGATTCAACGTGCGATAATGCCGAGTTTTAATTGGAGGTTAGACATGTTCTGTGAGGCTATCGATTTAAACTTCAGCAGTTGGTTATAGTTCTATTCTTTCGGAGGGGTGCGTATTTGCTCAGTAGTAGGTATTACGTCCGCTCTGTAAATAATGGTAAACCGAGTATTTACCGTGACAGTAAATGTCAACAGACTGTTCGCTTTGTACCGACTGTTGAGCAAACAAGCGTAATCCTCACTGCTCGGTGGATGAGATAGTCTCGGATAAGGGGGAAGGGTGAATGCGAACGATGAAAGATTGTTCGTTTCTCAAATCGGTGAATTGATTCCAGTTTCGTTTCCAATTTGTCTTTCGTATAACTGAGCCTATTGAACATAAATAAATATTAAAGGATTACGCAGAAATCCTTTTACCCGGAGGCAGTTACGAATTAATATTAAAACTTAGATTAATAGTAACTGTAAATAAATAGTGAAGATTATGTCCAAGTATTACCTAACTAATTTAATTTTCTTCAAATAACAGAAACGAATTTCAATCACCTACCATATCTATCCAGCATGTAAAAAACAGTAATACAATTCCTTGAAACCGCCATATCAAATACTAAATAGATCTCAGAAAGATCTAGGACAGATCTTCTGTACTTAAACCGGGTGAATTGTACTAAAACTGAGCTCAAAAGACTCAAGAGATGCTCAAACACTTTACAGTAACAGTTAAATGCCAAAGTATTTAAACTTGGACTCTGCTGTCGATAGTGAAATGCTTTAAACAATTCTTCTTAATTGCATTCCCAAAGAAATTACAGAAAGAATATAAACATCTTGCCACAGTAAAATAACATTCGTCAAGGAGAAGCATCGCTGAAAGAAAAAAATACTTTATTCCGTCTATTTTTAACCGACTTCAAAAATGAGGAGGTTCTTAATTCGACGATCTGATGAGAATGCCTATTTCCATGGTAATAACTAGGGTACCAAAACTAAAATGAGAAAGATAATTTTAACAAAAAAATTCACTGACTTCCAAAACAAAACACTACAAAGGGAAAATGATGTGTATGGATATAAGGATATGCGCGGGGCGCAATAATACGACTGACTGGTACTGAGATTCATTTATTACTAGCAAAGATGGAGCAGGCGGGCGCGAGCGGTGGCTCACACACATACGTGTCGGCTCATACATACACGTATACATCAGAAAAACAACTTTTTTTCGGAAGGTGGTATCAAAAATGAAAAAAAATAGGTAGCAAAGTCACCGACTTCCAAAAACAAGTTATTTTTCGCTTTGTAGTGTTTTGTTTCGGAAGTCTGTTTTTTTTGTTGTTTTTTTTTACATAGTACAATAGTTAACCAATAATATAATACAGAGAGGTCCTTAAGTGCTTGGTGTTTACAAATTCCCTGGACCCCCTCTAGGATTTCCTGTGTTGTGAGGTCCAGTCTCTTCCTAGGTAGGTAAGGAAAACATGTTTATTAGGTAGTTTAACTATTTACACATTCAGATTCCGACCTGCAACTGGGAAAATCCTGATAGGAAAACGAACGACACTCTACCAGGCTTAGGCCCAGTTTTACGACCCGCAGTCAACCAATTATATGCTCACCAATGGTTTAAAGTTTCAGTCAAACGCGTTTATTCAATAATTGTTAGTCTAACTATAGGTTAAATAATTAACTCTCCAACTTATGTGACCATTTTTGATACTAACAATTGATGAAGCGAAATTTTAAACCAATGGTTAGCATATCTAACCATTAGTTGAGTTAACTACGGTTCAAAAACTGGTCCTAACGTAGTCGAACCCAAGACACTCGGCAATCGCGGCTGATCGATAGAAAAGCAAACATATATCGAATAATTGAAGCCTCAATCTTTACATTAGTTTAAAAGAGACAAAGCTTAATAAAATTCAAAGTGGGTCAAAGCTCATAAAAAATATTACAAGCTGTATATAACGCAGGAATGTTCTACGTTTAGTTGTAGTTAACTAGCTACAATAAGCACTTGAACTTTCGTGTATAACGCTCATAAAATTATCACGAAGTTACGGGGGAACTTAAAACAAGCTGTTGGTAAATTGATCCGAAAACAGTGGCGGGTATTTAACAGTACATAGTTTTAAATAATGTTTGGAGGAACCGTTTGTTTACGGTGATATAAAATTTTGTTGGAAATTTCACGTGTATTTGTTGATGCTAATTTATGTATCAACTAAGAGTTAAACTTGACTTTAATGTACTCGACATCATAGCCCATTTCGTCCCGGGCTGCGATTAGCTAAGTTTTTTATTGTGCCTAAGAATGTCTTCAAGTCTTTAACAAGATCGGTAGCATATATTTGTTTGCGATCAATAAGATTTTGTAAACATCTGAAGAGTAAAACAGTACATTTTTACCCGATTACTGCGAAGCCAAAAGGAAGTGCTATGAGTTTATCAGTCTACTAGCTGTTCCCCGCGGCTTCGCTCCCGTGCACCATCTCACAGGACCCGTTTTTGTGATAAAAATATAGCCTATGTCACTCAGGAATAATGTGGCTTTCTATTGGTGAAAAATGTTTTTAAATCGGTCCAGTAGTTTCGGAGCCTATTCGGTACAAACAAACAAATCTTTTCTCTTTATAATATTATTAGTATAGATGTATGTATGTTTGTAGTTAGGTATGTTCTTCCGTAGCACCTAAACTGTACATCTAATTTTGATGAGTATGGTGTTAATTGATTCGTTATTATGACCCGGGTAACAAAGCCTAAAAAACCCGTAGCCAGGTTACAGTTTTAAATTCAATTTTTTCATCGTAACGAATTAATCTTCATTGTTTTCCAAAGTTCATGGAGGTATGACAAAAAGGAAAACGTTTTCGTATAAAATAAGCTATTGCCCGTGACTTCGGTTGCATTCAAACTTCAATAAAAAGAACAATGGCGAAATCTTAGCTGACTTAAATTTGAGCGTCTGAAAGTCAGTTATATACTTAAGAAATTCTTTTAATTGGGGCTTATTCAAAACGCATAAAAAACTCATAATAAATTAAAAGTTATTTGATTTTTAGTTAATTTATTTAGCTTAGTGTTGCCATTATATATTTTATCTGTTAAGTGACAAGTAGTAACTATATTAAGTAATAATAAAATTATTGTATTTATTGCAGTAAATGAGTTAACAATACAGTTTAGCGATTGTTCTTTGGTGTTTTAAACTCCACCTCGTACCTACTCGAAGTTGCAAGGTGTATAATCATACCTAATCAGGTACTTTATTTAAAAACATGTATCTGTCAGTGTGCTGACGCTTGGGCGAGGACTATGCCCAGCAGTGGATGTCTATCGGCGGCAATGATGATGAAGATGATATTGAGTATCTGTGAAATAACATGTTTATATTATCTATAATCTAGACAATCAGTAACGGAGCCTTTGTATAGTTATATACATAGATAACTAGAATAAAGCTTGAATGTCAAAGACCCCTTTTCATAAACATGAATGTGGCACAAATTGACGCGTCCCCAGGCTACCGGTACAGAGGCCTACATGGTACGTAAATAAGCACTGGAAATAACAGGATATATTCATAGTTAAGTGTGGTAGTGTATAGCCAGGGCTATGAATAATGAATGAGATCAATCACCTTTTTCACTTAAACAATTATGAAATAAAAGTACTGGTTTTTTAAAATACAAAATGTTGATGGTTAAATTCACATTTATAAAGTTTCTTGTTTTTAACAAGGATATTTAGATCCTGCGATCTTTAATTTTTTCCATATATAAGTCAAAGTCAAAGTCAAATGTTTTTATTTCGACTAGGCCATTAAGCGGCACTTTCGAACGTTAAAATTAAAATTAACAAGTAATTAAAATTGATTCTACCGTGCATTCGGCAAAGAAGATTGTTATGGAGAAGAACGCACAAGAAACTCCATACTTACTCTTTTAAAAAAAAATAAGCCTTTACAATATTAAAGTACATACATTATTAAATTCATATACTTGAGGACGATGCACCTAGCAGTACTATGCTACTTATAAGTATTACAAGCACTAACAGGTAAATTCCTTCACTAGAAAAATAGGAATATGGTTCTCACATACTTACAAATATTGCAAACTTAAGTAAATTATCTAATTATACAACAACGGAACAGTTTGTGAGTCATATTTTTCAAAACAAAAAGAGTAGCTTAATATAGAATAAAGCGTTAGTATAATTATGAATATAATACAAATCGAACAGTTTGACTTTGTCCACACTAAAGATTGCTCTATGGAGCAGGACCAGCATGTTTCCGAGCATTCTTATCCTGAATATAATCATCTAATTTGTAATATGCTTGTTTACAAAGTGTACTTTTAACTATTAGTCAAAAGCAGTCAGTCGCTTCTTTTTAATTCTGAACCTTCGTGCATGCTAGGTACAAGATGTTATAATGTATCCGAAGACTCCACTTAAGTTAGAGACTTAAAACTTCATAAGTCCCGGCACTTGACTTTAAATATTAACACATTAACGAAAATTAAGTTTTCCTCATAGTACAACATATTTATAGCTATAATGTAATGTAAGATAATATGTAACTATAACTACGTAAAATATATGGAATTAAGCTTACTCTCTCTCACACATTTACATTACTCAGAACTCCTCAAGAATCCTTTGGGAACTAACATGACCCTTATCAAGAGAAAATAAACATCGTTGTAAAACATTAAAGTTTATTTTAGCGCTGAAATAGCAATAAAACTACTAATTATACCTTTGTGTTTATATATTTTAAACTTCATAATTCCACACAAAGTACCTGTGTACCTTTGACGTTTATGTCTCCCTGTGTTCAATGTTTGCATAGGTTCCATGTCTCCATTGTTTATATGCGACGTTGTGAAAGCACGCCATCCGAGACGGGTAATTAAAGAAAAACAAGTGGAGTCTGGTCAGTTTCCACTTGGCAGCTGAAGTGGACGGTCGTAATTGCTTAATTCTCATTTACACTCAATATCCGCGAGTCCTGTCCCGAGCACTCGAACAAATAATTAGGAGATCGTGACACGTGTTCTGAGCCACGACACAAGTGTCTGTGTATTATCTCTGTTTCTTTGTAGCAGCTAACAATAGATATTAATTTTGTCCTTTTGTTTTCTTCTGTTTCTGCACTTAGTATTTTTCATTTGTGCATCAAAGAAATAAATAGCCGTGCTTCCATATATATTTTAGAGACAAAAGGTGCTCGGATCGGGAGTGTAGCGGTATTTTCTATCGGAGAATTTCGTACGGAGAATTTTCGTCTAATATGTTTTGTATAAAGTTTAGAATACAAGGAAAAATCTAATACCGCTTTCGCTTTAACCTTTCCCCGCTCTATTTACTGTGACGAGATTTCTAACTGTTTCAAAACAAACCCCTATGAGCATGTATTGATTGAGACGATCTAGTTCATATCAAGACCTTACAATTAGCGTCCATACTTAATCTAGCCTTATTCGTGAAGCTATTAAACCACCTCGTTTTGAGTCATGCTATATCCGTAGAGTTGGTCGAATAACTAATTATTATTAGTATGGTAATGTCGGTCACGGCAGGTAGGACTTAGTTGGGCGGCTACAATGTGATACTATTTCGGCTACAGCACTATTATTTGAATATACAGGCTGTATTGCGCGTTTCTACTTTGTATGAGGTTTCGAAAGATTTATCTGACTTAGAATCTGAACAGACAGATGTTAAGGTAGTTTACCTATGTAAGTAAAGCTCATCTTCTATCACCTATATATTTTACTTGCAACAAAAATACTGTTGATACAAACTAACAGTAACGTTTAACGTGCTATTTTGCAATTCTAAGCACGCTCTGAATCACACGTGTGACACATATCAGCTGTAAAGTTGACAATGAATTGTCAATTTTACAGCTGATATGTGTCACACGTGTAAAATATTCATCC
The DNA here is from genome assembly GCA_947562075.1 of Orthosia gracilis. NCBI lineage: Eukaryota > Metazoa > Arthropoda > Insecta > Lepidoptera > Noctuidae > Orthosia > Orthosia gracilis. The sequence continues at coordinate 37,866,293 of OX387266.1, forward strand.
TGTATCTGCAGTTTATTTTATAGGCTTAGTTTCGAATGTAAATGACCTGAACAATGACTAACACAAAATGGTGTTGACGTAGAGGAATAATTAGAATCTAAAATCTGAAAATAAATAGTCTGGAATTTAAATAATATTAAAATAATCGTAACTAATGAACAATGAGCAACCAACGGTCACTATGAATCATAGGTATAATAACTTGTTGTTTAAAATCAATGAAAAATTATTGTTTTGAGACACCCACCTCTCTCTCTCTTTCGTCTGTCTGCCATTTTTTATATATATCCGCACTAAACTGTTGAAAAGTGTCAGTCGGACAATTTTAACCGTGTATCTCCCATCCATCAAACGCGCGACAAGGTACTTAGTTCCAAAAATCAATATTAAACCTCAAGTGCCATGACTATATCTGTTGCAATCCTATCTAATCAAATCAATTCCACAACTTCCAAGTATTATCCGTTCTAGGAACGGATTGCAAGTGCACGGCAATGGCCCAGCACTGGCATGTCACCTGTCACACAGTGGTCCCCATTCACAAGGTGTGGGGGTTAGCCAGGATTGACATTCGATTAAGTACCACTGTGTACGCAAGGGAAATAAGCGTAATGATACGTTTTTAGCTGTTTCGCAATCTGATTCTGCTCCCCTTTGGATAGAAACTGGTATAGGTACTGAATGATTTCGACTGACGATTCTTGCTAAGAATGCACTGAAAACCAGATCACGCAGACATTCCGAATTAAATCATTAATGTGATGCTATACCCACAAACCTACCGATTTCTAGCCAAATATCATTAAAGTAATGAGCAGCATACGTCAGGTGCTCTGGGCACAAATAGGCTTATTTTCGCTAAAGCAATTTCTACGGGATTTAAAAGCTTATTACCTAACTCATCTCGTCAACAAATAGTTTTGTATTAAAGAAGACACAGCCCGAGACTCCTTGTTAATGGTCAAGCAAGGCTGGATTCAGCTCTGATTGAAGCTGCTCTTCCAGGAATTAATTACTGATCCTTCGCAATATAGGCTTTAGAAAGCTGCCTTCTATGAACTGCGGTCCGGTCACAATTGAATGGCATAATCAATATGTGCAAGCAATTCATGGAAGATGGACGTAATTTAGTCTTTGTTGTGTGTGTAACACTGAATGAGGTCAAAGATGACTCATATTTCTGAATGTAGGCAGGATTAGCTTTTGCAAGATAGAAACAATGAAACTGCCAAGCGTTTCGCCATTTTGGGGCTTCATGTCTAACCGGATGCTGGTAAGTACCTGTATTTTATATGTCATCATCAGCCTTTTAAAATTTTACCTGCTGGGAGAGAGATCTCCTCCATCCAGATCCACATGTCTTCGAATTTTTGGTTCTAGAACATTTTCCTCGCGATGTTTTCCTTCGACGGTTTCCTCACGATGTTTTCCTTCACCGTTTTTAGAGCAGTGGTGATGAAATAATTTACCTACGACACGTAAGTGGGGGCCGTTACCACTAGGCTGCTACTGGTCATTTACATATAGCGACCACCTACCTACCTGAACTTCAAGAAGCTATTAACAGGGTAACACCCTTGGCAAAACTGATGACAGATTTCCTGATACAAACACTTCACACACACACACGCTTCTGACTACCTGTACCGATTGTTCTACAAAAGACAGCCGGGACCAACAGTGACGATTTTTTGTTTTGCAACACAAACGTGGACAAAAATTTATTTTCTTTCAAGTTTGGGCACTTTAAGCGATTAACTATCGATTATTTTCTCACTGTAGAAACGTACAAAAGATATAAGATCCCGTGTCAATAAAAGAGACACATATAGTAATATTAGATCGCTAGCTGTTCCCACTGCCAGCGAGTACTCTCTCACCACAAGTTTGTCGCAGCGACCAGAGCTATCACAGTTTTACTCATTCAGCGATCTCGCTTGCTCGCTTGGCGGACCTCTAGAAGTTAATTAAAAGAGTCGAATTATATTTACATAGTTTATTACGTGCTACAGCTTATTGTTTGTTAACGACACTGTTCTAAAAACCTCGAAATATTCCTTAAAAACTTAGGAACCTTCGATCAACAACACCTCCAACAAAACCTTAGACAAAACAACGTACCCAGGTGCGCATTCCGTATCCTGATACTCCGAACGAATAAGGAACCAAAGCTTTTTGTCCAAACAGTGGACCCGATAAACACTCGTGGCGATTTTAAATTCTACTCTAAAGGCTTTCGGAGCGACAAACGTGACTGGCGCGATGCCACGCTGCAAACTTTTCCAACAAATATTTTTAAAGCGTTCGATATCGATATTTTAAAAATAACACATTTTTTTTTCAGAAAAAGTCATGTCTTAGTTTAGATAGAATAGCATATTTATTTGACAGAAACATTGTGTTTACAAAAGTGTTCATAACATTGCATAGTGCTACATGTCTGTTTTAACAGTATGGAAAATCAATTTTCAATTAAATGAAATTCTTTCATAAATTTTCAATGTACATTACGTTAATATTACAATTTAAATATTATTTCAATTATTATATTATATCCCTATGTACTACACACTTCTATTTTTAACATATCATTAAATAAAACAATACATTTAACACATAATCACTTAAATCCTATCCTATCCTATAGTATTATACGAGCAATATTTGTATGTACCAATATGTTATTTATCCTATATAATCACGTTCTTGCAAACGGCTCTAACGATTTCGATAAAATTTGCAATGACGGTTTTCGGGGTCGAAAAATCGATCTTACTGGGACTATATCGTATCTAATCATATCTGGGAATATTCGTTTTTTCCGCATTTTCACGCAAAAAGAAATAGCCAGCGCAATGTGTTTCGTAATTTCACCGCTGAATAGCCTAATGATAAAGGCGGTGGCCCACTACGCCCAAGGTTGTGGTTCGAATCCCAGCTATCGGTAGGTTTTTTTCTTATTTTGGTTTCGTTAGTTTTTTTATTTTGTTTTATATATTTTGTTATGTTTTGCTTTTTTTTTTGGCAAACAATTATTTTCTCTATTTTCACACGAGCCGAGCTCGGTCTCCCAGGTACTAATTACTTAAGCCTGTATTTAGATTTCTGGAAACAGTACTGTTTTGAGAGATTCACTCCGATTTTTTAATGAATGGAAAATATCAGGCTGCCTCGTTGGTTTAGTGGTCGCAAGCGTTACTGCTGAGCGAGAGGTACAGCGTTCGATTCTCGAATCGGCCAAAGTGTTATTGGATTTTCCATCTGGAATTTCTCAGTCGCAGCCCGGATTCTGAAGTTGTGACCGGTCGATGACTATAGGCTCGTCCCTATCAACATGGGACTTGAACATACCTGTTGAAATGTGGGTGTACCTAATATAGATGCTCCCCCGTCCGAGGAATACACCGTGATGTTATGTGTGGAAAATCAGGGTGTGTGCTTGTTGAGTAGCTTCGGCTCTTTTTTAAAAACGCTCCTAAATACATACGCGTAGAGTGAGTAAGTACCTACTGAGGTACTGCTTGAAATTAATGCATGTGAATGTATAATCACGATTTAAAATTACTATCCCCCAGTTTCTCAACACTCGATTATCGGGCTGTTAACATAATTGACGAATAATCGCCGGTTATCTGCTGTGATTGGCTGTTGAAAAAATCACAGCAGACAACGAGTGCTTGACAAGTTGTCACATTAATTATGCGATAATTTAGCGTTTAGAAGCCCGGCCTATGTTTTTTCAATGAAACTACTCTTCACACACCTTATTGGTAAAATTTTGAGGCAAATAAACGATTTTCTGCAAAAAAGAATAGGATATTTCTTTTATCAGCAGGAGAATAAAACACTCACAAAACTATGTATAAAATCATACTTTTTAGAGTTCCGTACCCAAAGGGTAAAAACGGGACCCTATTACTAAGACTCCACGATCCGTCTGTCTGTCTGTCCGTCTGTCAGCAGGCTGTATCTCATGAAACGTGATAGCTAGACAGTTGAAATTTTCACAGATGATGTATTTCTGTTGCCGCTATAACAACAAATACTGAAAACAGATTAAAATAAATATTTAGGTGGGGCTCCCATACAACAAACGTGATTTTTTTGCCGTTTTTTGCGATAATGTTACGGAACCCTTCGTGCACGAGTCCGACTCGCACTTGGCCGGTTTTTTTACTCAGTCTTCTTACGAATTTTGTAAAAACTGAAAATAAATTGGGATGTTCATTTTTGAATGAAGTTGTGGGCAAACCTAAAAATATATCATTTATTTCTATGAAATATATTTAATTCGTGCGAATTAAAATTACGAAACGTAAGAGGGACAGTAAACAAAACCTGTAGAAGAGAATTGTGTTATTACTTTATTGTTATTCATTGTGCTACTAAAGCAATCATATTTTTGAATATGGGTATTTACAGGGATGTCCTTTTACCATATATTTTCCATATCAGTACTTTTACTGTACAGAAAAATAGTACAAAACCAGAAAAAAAAAATACAAAAAAGCCGCCACGTCACATTCAATAATGATATTGTTACTTTCATTACAATGATATCGCATATTATGCTATATTTATGTAGCTGTCCCAAGCGGCTACGCTCACGTCAACTGGCTACCTACCTACCCTACCCTACCTACCCTACATACATTATTGTTGCGTAACTTTAACCACTTACACAGCGCACGCAACGAAAGCTCTCAAAAAGGAATCATTTTTGCCCGTTTTTGCAACAGTTTTCATTTATGCTCCGCTCCTATTGATTGTAGCGTGATGTTATATAACCTTCCTCTTCTTGACTAACCAACACATAAAGAATTTTACAATTCCTGAGAATAGTGCGTTCAAACATACAAATAAACAAACTCTTCAGCTTTATAATATTAGTATAGATAATAAACCCATACTAATATTGAGTAAGTAACTCTGTCTGTCTGTTTGTTACCTTTTCATGCCTAAACCGCGTATAGAGATAGATTAGACTCTTGGACTTTTTATCTTCCCAAGAGTACCTAATTTCTTTTGAGATTATTTATAACTTTCACTTAGGTGAAGGCGCTGGCTTGTTTGGATAAAATAGTGAATGTCTGAAAGCCTTCCATCCAATCTTTACTAATATTATAAAGCTAAAGAGTTTGTTTGTTTGAACGCGCTAATCTCAGGAACTACTGGTTGGAATTGAAAAAATCTTTTTGTGTTGGATAGACCATTCATCGAGGAAGGTTATAGGCTAAGACCAATAACAGCAAAATACCATCACACTAAGACCAATGGGAGCTGAGCATAATTGAAAAATGTTGCAAAAACGGAAAAAAAAAAAATCCTTTTTGAGAGCTGCCGTTGCGTGCACTACGTAAGCGGTTAAAGTTACGCAAACAATCATGTATGTAGTATAGGTAGGGTAGGGTAGGTAGGGTAAATGGGTAGGTAGGTAGCCAGTTGACGGGAGCGAAGCCGCGTGGGACAGCTAGTGTCAAATAATTGGATACCTAATAGTAACAAAACCTCCCTTCAAAACAGTGTAACATTACGAGTATAAAGTAAGAAATAATTTAAAAACGTAACTGTAAAAAGCAATAAAATATAATATTGAGAGACAAACCTAATTTAGTATCCGAAGGCTCGCAGCTTATGCAAATGGTACTCACAAAGCGAAAAATTAAACAGTCTCGGCTTCCCGCATTCGTGTGTCGACTTCCATCTGACAACTTCGTTATATCACTGACTTCATTAGGATGGTAATTAGTTTTAGCCTCTACACATACATACATCGGTTCGAAGCCATAAGGACTCATAAGTACCAGTTACTTTCTGAGGACGTAAAGGGGTTTAAAAACAGAAGACTTACGAAAACTGGTTAATATGAGTTGTTTTGAATAACTATGTGCTTATTCCGAGTTTTTTAACGTACTCACTCGTGATAACGTAAATGATCTCTTATGGTAAAATGTATACAAAAAAGAGGTTTCTCCTAACCACCACCAGACGGCGCTTATCCAGTTACAATACAAATTGACGTTTACGTTAATGCGATTGAGCGTGAGTAAAAACCCGCACTAAGGCCTCTGATGCTCATTGACTTGCCTACTTTAGAGTATAAACATGAATTTACATTTGAAATTTACACTTTGAAAATGGAATTAGACACATTACGGTCAGCGTTTTATAAAAAATATACAACGGGACTCTGTGGTTATAACACAGTTATAGCATCGAACTAAAAACACCCAAAAAGCTTTTTCGACTTCAACATAATTTATATTGTCACGCAATAAATGTCTTTACCTACCTACCTACACCTATTCCCGTCAGATTAAAACTTCCAATCGGTACGCACCAAGTTCACGAGAATGTGTTCGCCAAATGTAATGTCACTGAAAGTTATGACCGAAGTAATTCTGTATATCAGTCAGACGCAGCAAATGGCAGCGGAATGGAACTGGCAGCAGGCGCGGCGCCTGCGTAACAAATGATCAGCTAATCGTATGGAGATGAGAGGCACAGCGATACGCCGCCATTTGCATTTCGTTCGCAAGTTCCAGTTCTAGCAATTTCTTTATCAACTAACTCAGCCGAGGAACAACGAATGTCCTTCGAGTTCCCCTCTTTATTTCATTTTACCCCATTATACCGGCTGCGCGCCAAAATAGAAACCGCAAAAGGTTATTTTCCCGTGTCATGATAACCACGGCGAGCAATCGGTGTCACAATTATAAAGCGGGTTTCCAATTTGCTAAACAAAGGAAACAGCCAATAGTTGAAATTAAATATACAGAGGAAATGGAATATTACGACGTTAATTAGCCGTGTGGCGGTATGCTTATGTTACGCAGCACGTCAATTTAAAATTGATTTCACTCACATTTGAACAACGTTGATCGAGAACGACGTGCACCAATTAAGATCTTAATTGTTGTAACAGTTTTGCGTCACCTATAAAAACTATTTTAACTAGCAATTAGTCTAATCTTAGTGTTAATTTTGTATAATATTGTTCTTAGACGGAGTTTTGTTTATTTTTATTTTTTTTACTTGTGTTGGGTTTGCTCTTGACTCTAGTCTAGGTCATAGATGACAGAGACAGAGTCGGCGACTGAGTGAGCTTACCTAGAAGAAGCCTGTTCAGTCTAACTTTGAAGAGATTCGGGTTGAATGCGTTCGGAAAAACAGACGCAGGTAGTGAGTTCCATTCATTCGCTGTGCGCATTATTAAGGATGTTTGGAAGCGCTTGGTGCGAATTGGTGGAATGGCAACAAGGCAAGGATGTAACTTGCAGTGCGTCTAGATGTCCGATGGTAGAAGGGGGCTGGTGGAATGAGATCGCGGAGTTCTTGAGCACACTCACCGAAGTACAGTCTGTAGAAGACCGACAAGCAGGCAACCTTGCGGCGATGAGCCAAGCTGTGACGCTTGGCATCCACCAGTTTAACGTCGCCGATGAGCCTCTTGGCTCTGCGTTCCGCCGAGTCAAGCGCGGCAAGCTGAAACTTAGCTGAGCCATCCCAAAGGTGGCTGCAATACTCCATGCAGGATCGGACTTGCGCTTTGTATAGGGTTAAAAGCTGACCAGGTGTAAAGTATCGCTTCACTTTATTTAGGATGCCCAGTTTTTTTGCCGCAATTTGGGCTTTGTACTCAATGTAGGCGCCGAAGTTGAGACTAGATGTCAACTCCATGCCTAGGAGCTCGAGCCGATCAGTCACGGGAACATACGTATCCCGAAAAGTAGGCAGTTGATCGAAAACACTCCTTTTAGCGGTAAAAAGACACGCCTGTGATTTCGCTGATTTAGATTTTATGATGTTCTTATTCTAAATCTCAAATTTATTATTATTTATTTAACAATTTTTGTATACACACATAATACAAGGACAAGAGAAGGAACAGAAAAATAGATACAGAGGTGGTGTTTACTTCTAATGAAATCTCTTCCAGTATACCTAGCTAAATTTGTTGACAGCTAGTATATAAAATAAGTAAAAATTTCCTAACCCCAATTATTATTCACTTTTTTTTAAACTACATAATTTATCTAGTCGTCTTTTTGTCGTAAGTCAACAAGACACGCCTTAATCAACAATCTATCGAACTCGTAATTATGACACGATATCTTGCGAAAATACCCCGATTCTAATAATAAAATGCCCACAACTTTTGAACGGCTGGATTTTCATTAAACATAGCTAAGAACACTCCCAGTAATATCATCTTTCAAACAAAACTAAACGAAACCAAAATCGGTGCATCCGTTTAGTAGCTATGATGTCACAGACAGATACACAAGTTCACACGTCAAATGCTCAACAAGCTTGCTGTGACAATCGAACTTTCGTGCTTTTAACTAATGATTCTGAAAGGAAAAGTGTGTCTAAGAACTGATCTACAAACTTTGCTCGCAAAAATAAATTCAAATAGACTTGTTTTCTGCTATGAAATAATGACGGTCTATCAACGCAGGTGGTAAACGCTTCGGAACCGATGTGAACTATCGTCGATGCCCCGGGCAGAACACGGCTGACGTGACAGTCTTACATATCGCCCCACTGAGAACAATGCACTGACCGATACGTAAATATGAATGGCCGAATGGCTTATGTTTATTACGTAGACTTCAATACCGACCGATATTTACTGCTTCGGTAAATTAAAGAAAAAAAAGGGAAAGGAAAGGGCTCAACATTAAGATGACTGCTAATACAGAGATGTATTAGAAGAACACATGTGGCACCGTCCCAAAACGCAAATTGGGATGAGGGCAGGAGACCGATGACATATAAACGCATTTTTTTTAATATTAAGACTATATTGATTTTACACATTGATAAAGACTAGCAACAATATAGCTATAGTTTTTTTTTAACTTGTTCTTTTTTATATTCTTCTAGCTTCTGCCAGCGGCTTCACCCGCGTGAATTTCGAATATTATCCCGAGGGCACATATTCCCGGGATAAAAAGTATCCTATGTACAATTCCAGACTTTAATCTATCTCTGTGCCAAATTTCATCCATATCCATCCAGTCGTTTGAGCGTGGAGAAGTAACACACATACAAACACACACACACATCTCACCTGACGGTAAGCGATGATGTTGTTGACGGTGAAACACGCTTGCCTAGAAATAACCTATTCACTCTTGACTTAAAGACCCGAAGATTCTAGCTCAATGTACTTATTAAAAAAAGAAAACCTGGGTGATTGTATTGGTTCTCACGAGAAAATATTACACTTAGGTTCTCGCTAGACAGCTCATAAGTCATAACTGGGCCTCTACTCCTTTACCGGGAGACTGACGGATTGAGACAAGACCGATACGTCTCAAGAAAGGTCTGTTAGGTTACGTGTTACCCTTTTTTACCTCGCATCGTAAAATTTGACCGTAAAGACGAGAGGATATCGCTCTAAAATTGTATGAAAGATTTGTCCTAAAAGTTGGACAAAATATGAGCATACGGCACGTTTGATGTCAAATCAAGTGACGGAAGAGACGTGACGTGACAAGTTAAAGAGTACGTATTGTCTGCTCATCCGTCCTAAAGGGTCACGTCTTATGGTAAAAGTTGCGAGCGGTCTGATTAAAGAGTACTTCATTCAGTCAGCTCGTAAATATTCTTGCGGCATATAGGCTACTAGCTTCTGCCAGCGGCTTCGTCGCCGTGTATACTTCTCGCCAAACTTCTGGGCCGTCCTGAAGTTGGCTTTCCGGATGCGCGAGGCGCGAAACGGTGCTGTTTTTGTATGAAATTTACTACTGCGCAACCATTGTGGCCAACTTCAGGGCGGACAAGAAGTTTGGCCAGAACTACAACTCGGCGAGTATCCTATGTTCTTCTCCAAGATCCAATTTATATCTATACGAAACCTCTACGGAAGTTGTTAACCCAGAGAGCTATTTTCGAATTTGTAATAGGTGTTAGTATGGATGAATAAAAATGTTTGTGTGCTGTAGGTGTACGTCTGCCTAACACTGCGGGATTTACAGGCGTGATGCTATGTCAGTCTGTGTATGTATGCATGTATGGATGTATGTATGTGTGTTTGTTCATATGTGGCGTTCTAGAGACCAAACGCGTTGACCGATTTTGATGATTATTACGTCAATCGATTCGTCTTTAACCTTGCGAGTGTCACTGGCTATATTATTAAATTTGGAAAATAGATGAAAAAGAAAATGGGCGCCATATTGTGGAGGCCCAACTTTTTTTTTCGTACAAACCCACTTGTATCACAATAAAGGATTTTAAGAAGTGATTTCAAAAATATAAAATTATATATATATTAGGTAAATTACCGAATTCGTACAAAAAAAAATGTTAACTAAAAATTATAAATTAATTTAAAAAATCAAAAACCCGACTGATTAAAAAGCAAACTAAAAAGACGTAAACAAGAAGAAAATCATTCTGTGCAGTCGGAGGATATATACTTGCGAGCTGGCTGACCAAAACCAGATGTATCCTCCGACTGCACAACATGATTTTCTCCTTGTTTACGTCCTTTTAGTTCACTCCTTAAGCAATCGGGTTTTTTGATTTTTTTTATTATTTATGGTTTGCACAAAAAGTTGCTACATCAAGTCTTTTTAAGCCCATTTTTACACAACACGAACGAGGAGCAAATATTGTTAGTTTTGAATAATCAAAGACAAAAATAAAACTGAACAGACATCGAAATACATCATAAAAATCATCAAATAACACCTCATTAAATATACAAAAGCATTTAACATATCAATTTCTAAAACAAACATTTTTACATTTCTGTTTGCTACTAAAATAAACTATGTGGACAATACTGGCCATACGTTTGAAAAACATATTGCCTTAGTAGGAAGCCGCACTAATAGTCAAGTGATTAGCGACGTCGGGACAGCAGTAATTAGTGCGGGGCGTGTACGAATGTTTTCCGACACGACCATACTGCATCAAACTAATGACTAACGTATGGCCGTATATAGAGATGTCAATTATCTTTAATGAAACTTAATCGTGCGTCAACAATGTTTTACACGTACATATATTAATATGCGTAATATTATACATATACGTAATATTCCCTGAAGGGGTAAACACACTCATATTTACATTTCGAAATTTATGCTAAAATCCGATGTAATAAAGGAGAACGTACATCCATAAGCCGGACCAAAATCCAGCTTTGTCTGATGGTTGACCAATTCCTGATGAAAAACTACCAAATTGGGTGCAATTTGCACGACTATACAATTAAAATAAAACTAAGCCTTGCTCATCAGTTTCGTTCGCGACTAACACTTACGAGGTAATCAAAAATATTTTGCATTTCAAAATACTGTACAACATCCATCGACGCTGTAGAAATCTCTTAAATGGACCTCTTTGATTTAACTAGAGCCTTGGACGTTGAAATATTGCCAATGCCAAGGCTTATTGTTTACGGAAGCCATACAGAGCCACCTGTTACTTTGAACTTGAAACAGGTTTAAAACCAGGAATTTCAGATATGCATTTAAATACCAAGTAATTAAGTCGATAATTGAATGCCGTTTGCGTTACCAATTATGCACCGTGTTTGATAATCGCAGTATCGTAATATCGATAAACGAATGTTGAAGCTTGATTTTGGATTTGCTGTAGCGGATGCGTTTTATCATAACATTAGCGAGCATTGACTCGCCAAGGTTTAATAAAAGTAAAGTTAATTTTTTACTAATTAAAAACGATACCTAGTTTATTGTTGTTGTTGTTTATTTTTGTTTCTGTTATGATGAGATGTTTTGTGAAAGGTCAATGACTGCTTTTGCCACGCTAAAACGAAACAACTATGTCGCCAGAAACGATTACAATAGTTCTTTTCTTTCTTTCTTTCCTTTTCTTTAAAAAAAAAAACGTTTCCCCAGACTAGGCATTTCTTCCTGTATCGTGAGTGTGTTTACAAACATACAAACTCACATACACAACACCCAGAGCCGGAACAACTATCTGTAGGTCATACAAATATTTGTTCCGTGCGGGAATCGAACCCGCGGCACGCAGCGCTGCAGTCAATCGCTGAACCACTGTGCCAACCGTGCGCCGAAATTTTATTATTATTATTTTATTATAGTTGTGGTAAATCATGGTTTATTGCGTGTAGGCCGGACCGGCCTTAACGTTTATTTCCCAACACTATTTTAAAATTGAAATAAACAAGAGTTTAATGGATTTCGAACGAATAGTCGGACATGGTGCCTGCAAGTCCTGCAACGAACATATAATTTGGGATCTACGAAAATTGCTTCTCTTTTCTTTTTTAAACATATACCACATAAAAAAAAACTTTTTACAAAAATATACTACCGACTTCCAAATAAAAACAATACAAATTGAAAAATAACAATAATACAACAACAAACACAAACAACAATTGCAATAATACAATAATACAACAATTGTTACAATAATCACACAACCACTAATCACAAAACACATAACACACTACACACACACTAATCATAATCACTTGTTATTGTTACATTTATACAATAATTGTTATTTTTGTGGTGTACAATAAAGTATATAATAAATAATAAATAACTTTAGTTTTGGGAGTCGGTGTCTTTCATTGGTACCAATTTATTTCGTTGGACACCGACTTCAAAAAATAAAGTTGTTTTTCACGTTGTAGTTTTTTATTTGGAAGTCAGTAGTATTTTTTTGTATATTTTTTTCCCCTTTTTAGTTGTACCTGCCTAATTGGCAATTTGTTTAGTAAGGTATCTATAACGCCAGAATAGATTACCCAAATATCATGAAACATAAACATAACCGGTGAATTGAGAAATCTGCGTAAATCTTAAGAGCATACTGGCGTGATATTATGTTATGGAATGGTATAAACAATAAACAGACATGCGATTGCAGCAATCCCGAGAGATTTGCCGTTATCTATTGAAGAGTTCTGTTGTATATAATCGAAGCCCTTCATCAGATCTTCACCAAATTAAAATGGGACCAATTTCGGAACATACTGTTTCAAACAAAAAATAATTTTTAAAATCGGTCCACAATTGACGGAGATATCGGTGATATACTCAAAAAAATTATTATGTTATAACAAACATAATGTCGAACATAGAATCTCCTCCTTTCTGGGAAGTCGGTTAAAAATCATACCCTTCTTTTGATTTCGCTGTAGTCGGGTAAAAAAGTAAAATTTTTTGTTTATACTTAATATGTTTGTAAAGTGAGAGTGGTGGCCCAGTGGTAACAGCCACGACTTACAAGTTGTAGGTCGTGGGTTAGATCCCAGTCAGGCACTTTACTTTGTGTAAATTATTTCATCACCACTGCTCTCAAAACAGTGAAGGAAAACAGCGTGAGGAAACTGGCATGTCCTAGAACTAAAAAATTCCAAGACATGTGACATCTACCAATCCGCACTGGGCCTGCGGGATGGATTTATAGCCCATTTCCCTCTCACAGAGAGGAGGCCTGTGTCCCAGCAGTGGGTAAATTAAAATGATGATGATGATGTTTGTCAAAGATTTTGACAGGAAGTATTAATCCGATTTCAAAAGTTTTTCACTGTTACACTGTAGCTCAGTATAACAGTTACTTCATGGATTAGGTACTGTTTATACCAGAAAAAATGAGTCCTTGTAGGATCGACCATGGAGCGAAATTGCGGGCAAAACCTAGTATTATCTATACATATAATAAAATTCTAGAAAAGTGGTGGCTGTACAATGGAAATATATAAAAAAGTAGCAGGGATTGTTATTATATCGATGCCGAACCCGAAACTGTAATTATTATTTTTTTGTCTGTTTGTCGGTTTGTCTGTTTGTCTGTGTGTTTGTGCACGCTAATCTCAGAAACGGCTTATACGATTTGGATGCGGTTTTCACTAATATATTTTAGTAAGCTTCACTTAACATTTAGTGTTTATTTCATGTCAATCGGTTCATAAATAAAAAAGTTATATCAATTTAAAGAATCACGGCGAACATTTGTTAAGGTATTCTATCAGAGTACGTACACGCCTCGCGCCTGCGCGTCCGTGGCTGTACCGAGTTGATACGACAGAGGGGCTTTCCTTTAAACTCTAGGTACCATTTCCAAGCTCTGTACCAAAAATCAATTAAATAGGAGCAGTAGTTTAGTCGCAAATGATTTTTTAAGTTTTTGCCCCGTTTGAACACAATGTATCTTTCCTAACAGCTGATTATGTCTATAAGAGTATAACCTACGATGCGTTGTTGCCGCTCTGCCGCAAGTCATTGCAAAACATCCCGTGCGTAAAAGCTTAAAACAATAAATCTGACGGTATATGTAATTCAAAATATGCTGCCCGAAAAGTCACTATTCCACGCGAACGAAGTCGCGAGCACAGCTAGTTTTTAAATAAAATAACACAAACACCAGTTTTCACAATAAGTCTTCTCTGATTTCAATGTTATGAATGAATAAAAATCCCACCCGCAAAAAATTGCGCGTCTCCCATATTCCATTTCAAAATTCAGTATCATCATTCAATTTAACTGTGTACAATTTGTTCTATTTGTTATTGGAGCTCTCCATTTATAATGCAAATCATTATCACGTTCGTTTTGCGTTTGAACATAAAACGAGCAACGTGTTCAATGTTAAGTGCGTTAGCCTGGCTGTATAACAATCAATCAATTATTGGGATAAACCAATGAGGTTCAGTTATTTTGAGTTACTGAAAAACCCTGTGCTTATTGAGACGATGTCTGGTGTGAAAAATGATAATAATATCATCGTTAATAATAATAATTGCTTGTCATGGAGTTTGCTTTCAACATCAACATAGTGTCACGGAGTTGTGGTTTTCATCCTAGTCGGTCTATTTGAATTATTATCTCTCAATAGCTTCTCGTTTTCAAATACGAGATAAGACTTATAGACTTGACAAAAATTACATAGGCTTATAAGAGTGAGGCAACGTCGCTATCAATAACTTCGAACCTATAGAAACAACTGAGATCAGAGTTTCATAAGCTACAATTTCAAAATATAAGATGACCGCAAATAATAAAAGAACACACACAAAATACTTAAAACGCCATGCAACGTGACCAACAGTGAATAACCTTGTTATTAAAATGTAATTGAATATTGCTCCCACAATTGGCGTGACGTTTTCAAGAGCGACAACACTGCATCCGACGTTCAAATGAGAATCCCTGCTTGACGCAGAGCGAATGCTGTCTGGCCTCGCACCTCTGGGAAATCTGAGAAATGTTAAAATTCTACATCCCATCTGAATTATAATCTTGTAATATCCATGGAAAGAAAAGGGCTGACCTATTTTCAGGAAAATATGATTAAATTCGGGATTCTAAAAGGTTACTTATAAATATCTCGACACTGTTTAGCATTAGCTTAGCACATTCTTTATTCAAATTTTTTTATGAAGAATTTCAATTTAGGATTGGGATTTTAATAAATAAGGCCCTATGGCGCTCATACTATTGTTCATTATCCAAACCGGGTTTACAACTATTGCTGACTTTTTCTAATAGGCAGAGTGAGAAAGAGACGTTGAGATTGTTTACAACTGGCAAACTAGACTACATATTAAACTTCAGCGTGTTTTCAGGTGGCTTGTTCTGAATGACGTCCAAAACTTGTATCGTAGGATTATTGGTTAAACTAATTTGTCAGCTTTAATTTTCTCACGTCTCTTTCAAATTTTATGAGCGAATAAGAGATTTATAAACAATGCTTTGTTTCGTTCACGAAAAATCAGGGCATTGCAATGAAGAAGTTCAATAAATCGCCATCCCACTTCTGAAACCTCATGTTATTTAAATTTAAAGTTGACCTCAAATAGTGTAGAGCAAGTTGGTAATACTATGAAGAAAATATAGTTATTTCCTGCTCACAATTTACATTTGATGACAGCTCCTTTACAGTATTACGTAGTTAAGTAGGTAAGAAACAAAGCTAGCACTAGAGATGCCTGATACTTTTTTTGTATAATTTATAAATGAACCCGCTTTTTATTTATCTGTGATTAAAATTCAATTTTCATAAAATACGTTTACGATCAAAAGAATGGAGATTTTAAATGACATTAAAATAAATTACATTGGGTATTTCTACTACCAACTATTAGATAAAATTGTTTAGTAATAAAACATTTATAGATGAAAAACTTAGTGTCTGGAGGTTTGATCCAAAAACGAACTGTCTTATGACAGACAAAAATTTCAAAGCAGTTATTTTTTAAAGCAAAATGTTTTAAAGAGCTTTGAATAATAGAAAGGATGGCCAAACAATCCAAAAATTTAAAGTTTGTATAAATCTAGAATGATCTTTTAAATATCAGAGCGCTATTCTGAGTTTTCTCTGTTCCGTGTTTGAGCAATTCCGTCTGAAATACGAGGTCATTGTTGGTGGCACCGACGGCGTTGGAAACTGAAGGGTGGGGGGAGGGGTGGGGGGCGGTACCAGCAACACCACTAGTGGGAAGAGGGAGCACCAAACCCATTACTGTAGTAGGCGAGAAAGAAATAGGACGCTTGTGTCGAGTTCTGTTTAAGTAATTGTATTTCATCCATTCTTTCCTATTTCAAAGTGAAATGTTATTATTGATGAAATTTTGCACTCGTACATGATAATATCGCGGTTCACCTCACGCCGATGCTGTAATTTATAGCGGTACTTTTATTCACACGATACTTTTGCTCTTTGATCGCCATTCGTTATTATCGACATCGGTGAAATATTTTTCAATGCGAAGCTGACCTATATTTTATTTTTTATTTTTATGACTCGTCCTGTGAGGCTTTATGAAGTAAATTTGTAATGAGAACTCTTTATGAAGCTTCGTCGGGTGTTAACAAAACAAATAACAAACGCACGTGGAACATCGGAAAACTAAAAGCTCATCATTAAAAAAAACAAATTAAAACAATAGACATCGTGATAGTTATTAGTTTAGGAACACGTCACAATAATACAGCAATTTTCTTGCAGCAACACGAAGCAAAGCTAAGTCTATCAAACAATCTAAACTCAAATAAGAATTTAGTAGCAAGTCAAGGGAAAATCGACCAAATGAGGACCGGCCCTAACTGTCATAGATACAAACTGACCCAGTTTGCTTTTCATTAAAGTGTCAACGTCATTCTTCTGAAATTATACTTTGAAGATTTTTTTTTAAATTCAATGTTTAAATTTTCATAATGTATTCTTAATTTTTCTTTGAAAAACTGACGTCAAATTAAATTTTGCTAATTAAGAACAATATGGCTAATTGGGAGAATGTTTTGAGGCTTTGTATAGCGCGTTGCGTCTTTGTAACCCACATGAAAATTAAAATAATAATGTTAAAAAAATACTCCAAAGTCTATTTAATTAACGAATTAGATGAATTATTCGTCATCTGAATCACTGGGACTGCAGAGCACGTCAGCGTCCTAACACTAACAATTACATATTATATTCTCTATTTTGTGATTGTTTGTTGTTCCAAATAAAACATAATAAAAACTGCTTAGCTGCAAAAGTAAGTATGCAAAAAAATAAGATCATTTTGTTGAAACTTAACTTATTTTATTTTACACACAACATCCCGTAACACTTTTCTCTGACGTGTCGGGTGCAGAGATCCCAATTCTATTTAAATATTAACGGTGCCAAGTCCTCACCATGTAATGACATCCAGGATAGAATGGAGTCCCATGGTGGGTAATTACCATAATCAGTAAGTTTCTCTGTAGGGTGGTGATCGTTGCCTGCAGGTTGATCCCCCAGTTCCTTCGCATAATCCTTTAAACGCTTCTTTGAGGGTGTAGGCCTTATTACCATTGCAATAAGCACATATAAACCGTCTTTTGTTTGGCTCTCACAGAGAGGTGGCCTGAGTCCCAGCAATGGGAACATTTTATCCTTACGTAAAATATTGGATGTTGTTTTTTGTATCCCTAACTTTTGATTGGAATGAATACAATATTGGAAAGCCAAAGCTAAATGAGTCATCGGTCTAGTCATACAATTTGTTTGACAACTTTATTTGACTGCCTCATGCCGCAAAAAAACTCAATTCCCTGTACTTAGTAATAAGAAAAAACTACCTAGAGCTTAAACGTCGCCTTTAAGACTTCAAACCGTTAAGGAAGGAAAACGTGGCTGTACATCAATATACCTCTAACGCCTACACAAGAATCAATAGTTCAAACAAAATAATAGACGATCAGTCTCTGGATTCCTACAAAGACGTGTGTTGAACCCGTCAAGGCACCCACTAGGCCCTATTCGTTAAAGCAACCACAGGCACAGAGGCCGTACCACCACCGTCGGCAAATACCACAGTTAGTTATTTCCTCCGTTTGAATGGCGTGGCTTTGTACACTATGGGCCAGGCTGGCTTAGTCCAATGACTTGTCAAGATCAGTCAGTTGTTTTGTTTGCTTGAAATAACTGGAGTCTGTTCTTCAGCAATTTTATGAAATCTTTTATGTTTAAAAACGGTTTCCAAAGTGGGAATTGGACAAATATAAAACCACTCTTAATTAAAAAAATACTTTAGTTTTTAGTAAATATCTACAAAAAAACCGGCCAAGTGCGAATCGGACTCGCACACGAAGGGTTCCGTACCATTATCGCAAATAACGACAAAAAAATCACGTTCGTTGTATGGGAGCCCCACTTAAATATTTATTTTATTCTGTTTTTTGTTATAGCGGCAACAGAAATACATCATCTGTGAAAATTTCAACTGTCTAGCTATCGCGGTTCTTGAAATACAGCCTAGTGACGGACGGACAGACAGACAGACAAACAGACGGAGCGTGTAGTCTTAGTAATAGGGTCCCATTTTCACCCTTTGGGAACCCTAAAAAGTTGTGAACTTTGCATATTTTTTGTCTTTTTCCATCAAGGCACAAACCCGTTTCACCATCACAAGTTGTTTCAAAACATTTTAAACAAACAATTTCCTTTTGTATTTTGACTTGTTAAGAACAAAACCTTTTCTAATATAATTACAGTGTTCGTCAAAAGAAAAATAGAAAATTTTAACTTTTTAACACGACTAAATGGCGAACTCGGGACTATTAAAAACAAACAATTTTTATTCTCTAAACAGTATAAACTCACACTTGAAACACGAAGATGAAAAATTATAGTTTTTTAGGGTTCCGTTCCTTGTTAACACAAGGTATCCATATAGTTTCGCCATGTCCGTCTGTCCGTCCGTCCGCAGCTTAGTTCAGAGACTTTTGGTACTAGAAAGCTATAATTTGGCATGGATTTTATTTTACCTTTGCCGGCGTGAATAATATGTTTAAATATATATAAACCACACCTACAAAGGTAAACCAAAATTATTACAAAAATATATTTAAAACTAACAAAAAAACCCGACTGCTTAAAAAGCGAACTAAAAAGACGTAAACAAGAAGAAAATTATGCTGTGCAGTCGGAGGATATATATGCGCGAGCTAGCTGACCAAAATCAGATGTATCCTCCGACTGCTGCCATTTTTCTATTTTACAATTTTAATGTAGCCAGTGACACTCGCAGGGTTAAGACGAATCGATTGACGTAAGAATCGTAAAAATCGGCCAACAAGTTTGGTCTCTAGAACGCCACATAGGAACAAACACACATACATACATAGACTGATAAACACATTACCCTCCTTCGGCAGTCGTGTAAAAATTTAAAAAAATATTTACCTCCTGTACACGTAAAGTGGGTATGATTTTTTTTCTCGTCTATCCCAAAGTGTTGGGTATGGTTGGATAAGCCATTCAAAAATTATTACGGGTCTGTTAAAACCATTTTTCGATTCAAGGACTGATTGCATAAAATTAACCTTTAAACAGCTAATTTTTGTTAGAGTCATGTATACCAGCCAGCTGCCAGCTAAATGGTTGCTTTTGGATATGTGAAATAAATCACTGCAGTAGTATATATAACAAAATTAAAAGGAAAACTATCACAGCTAAGTAGGCTTTACAAGTTTACGAGGAATAGTCGATCAACTTATAAAATACACTTGGTATACACTTAGTTCATCGGTCCACCTAGTGGGAAGCCTTCCAACGCAACGTCTTCCGGTTCGCGGTTGCAACTCCTAAACTTTTCTGCCCCATCGGCCATCCGTTCTGCGAGCAATCTGCCACTTAAGTTTGGCAATTCTTCTTCAGGCTTTAAAATGTTACTTCTAAATAGGTATATCCAACAGCGCTCTGTTTTCTAGAGTTCTCTTCATATTTTTTCCTTATCATCCATCATCCGTATCAGGAGGAAGCGGCTGCCATAACAAACGGTCCCAAGGGACTCTGCCTTAGTCACCAAGCTTGGAAGATAGATTAGAGATCATACTATAGCAACATAAGTTTATCTGGTGATACTTAAAACATGCTATAGATTCATTAGCAATCCGTTCACCGGTACGGAAGACATATAGGTATGTAATTGAAATTACTGCAGCAAATTATAAATGGATATTTCAGACCAAAAAGTGATATGGTTACAGATATTTTAAAACCGTTTTTCCAGTTAAAAAAACATAGCATAGCGTATGCATATTAAGTATGTATGGAAATTCCCGACGGCACGGACACATTCCTTCTCTCAATGAGAGGTGAGTCTTAGATAATCCGCCCTGCGAGATCAGCCCGGATTGGTGGTTTTTGTAAATAGCTGATTTTTCACAATGTTTTCCTTCGCCGTTATGAAAGCAGTGGTAATATTAAAACTTTTTTTACAAAAAAATACAATCGACTTCCAATAAAAACACTACAAAAAGAAAAATAACTTCAATTTCGGAAGTCGTTGACAAAAAATGAAGAAACAAAAACAGGAAGTCGGTTATATTTTTTTGTAAAAAAGATACACACATAGCTACACATATAGTTTTTACTTTTTGTTGTGGTACATAATGGACAAATTCTATAGAATAGTACGTATAATGCCAAAAGTTATGCCAGAATCCTCCTTCACGCCGGAACAGCTGCTCAACTTGTATCAAGCGCAAGTTCGATTGTGCATGGAGTACTGTTCTCATCTCTGAGACGGATCTGCCAAATACCAGCTTGATGCACTAGAGTCGATCGAAAAGCGGGCCAAGAGACTCATCGGCAATGAAGCACTGGTCAAATCAAAGCTCCAGAGCCTTGAATATCGTCGCCGAGTTGCCAGCTTGTCGGTTTTTTATCGGTTACATTTCGGGGAGTGTGCGATGGAATTACATGATTTAATTCCGCCCAGCCCGTTCCATCATCGAACAACCAGACGCACGGCGATGCGTCATCGGTACATGGTGGACATCCCACCCATACGCACAAAAGGTTTTGGAGACACTTTCATTATGCGTACAGCTAAGGAGTGGAATTCCCTGCCGGAGTCTGTGTTTCCCGATAGCTACAATCTAGGGGTCTTTAAGTCGAGAGTGAATAGGTTACTTCTAGGCAAGCGTGCTTCATCGTCGACCACATCATCGCTTACCATCGTGAGATAGTGGTCAAACGCGAGCCTACTGACAATAAAAAAAAAAAAAAAGAATAGATTACCGTTGCAATGAGAGTGTACCAGCTTGACCGGTAAACATCTGCGTACCCTTTAGAGCGTACCGGCGTGATTTTATGCTATGAAATGTTTAAAAAAAAAACAGACATGTAATTGCAGTAATCCCGAGAGATTTTTCGTCATTTATTGAATATTTATGTAGTACGAGTATATCTTCGAAGTTCTTCATCAGAACTGCACCAAATTTAAATGGGACCAATTTGGAAAAATATTCTTTCAAACAAAAAATAATAATCATCAAAATCAATACATAATTGGCGCAGTAATCGCGTAACAAATGTAAAAAGAACATACAGTCGAATAGAGAACCTCCTCCTTTTTTTAAATCGGTTAAAAATAAATTACGCAAAATAGGTAGGGAAGTGGTTGACTGGTAGAGAATGCTTAAGGCATAAAGTCCGCCATTGTACCTTTGTGCATGAAGTTTGAATAAATAAATAAGTGTTTGGAAACCCAAGAACGTAATTGAATAATCATGAATCATGGGCCAAAAGCCGTGAGGTTAAAACCTCAGAACAATAATTAATATAAATATTAAGATGAATCATCTTTCAAGAAATTTCAAAGCTATAAAAGTTTACTCAGACAAGCTGTGAACGTTAAAGGCAACAATTCAGAAAATGTTTAAAACTTTCGAAGAATTAATTCAGCTCAAATCCTGTATGCAGATTCTTTGAAGATAAGAGGAGGGGAACTCGGCTTCGGTTTACAACGAAACGGATTAAATATCAAGAACGAAATGTATGTTTTATTGAAAATGTTTACAAAAAAGCTTTCAGAGTATCACAATGGAAAAATAACAATAGCGATCAATAGTGAAGTTATGAATCCTTTTTCACAAAAAATAAACCGACTTCTAAAGCAAACACTAAAAATTGCAAACATAACTTTCGTTGCGGAAGTCGGTTTTAAAAAGAAACTTATTTTTGCACTTTTTAGTGTTTACCTTTAGATGTTTTATTTCTCTATTTTCTATCGTAAGTTACCTAAAGATTGACAAACCTAAAATAACTAATTTACACATTCGTGCTGTTTGTCGCTAAGGAGTTCGGTTGCATGTTCCATATCTTGAAAACTGCCGAACCGATTTTTATGAAACTCCCTAGGTTGAGAGATGCTTAATCATCTAATAAAAAGTTTCGGAAAAATGTGTGGACAAACATACATACACTTATGAAATTTGGCAGACGTGTTTAGAAGCCCATAAAGAGCATCATATGTGAATATTGTGCAATTCCAATAATATAACATGTCGTACGAGTCGGTATTTTTTTAAACTAACAATTTTTTTTTATATTGATAAAAAAACTAGCTTCTGCCTGCGCCTTCGCCCTCGCGAAAAGTGTTTTCTTGTCCCAAGGGATGAAAAGCATTCTATGTGTTGTCTAGGCATATCCAGGTTATGAATTATCTGTGTTCAGAATATCTTCCAAATCCGATGCGTGATCGAAACACAAACATGTTTACAAAATTTCACATTATTCGTCGGATTTTCGTCAGAAAATAAAATCGACGAGTCACAAATTAAACGCAAGTCAAGTAATGCAAATGTCTATTGACAATTCATTCCACTACATTCATTTTGCGATATTGTTCTCAGAAACTGCACCTTAATTCTATTTGGATATAAAATCATCTTTTGAATAGCAACTGAACCAAGCCAGGCACAAAGAAGCTACCTACATAAAGTATGCAATTGTTAGCTACCTCTAGTTACATCATCTCCAGTTGCATTATAATGAATTTTTACAAAAAGAATTCGTAGTCTGTTAGCATCGGCAAGTGTACTAGCGAGGATTAAGTTACTGGAGCTCTTTGCTAGTTCCATATTATTTAAGACAAAAGACAGACTGTTGAGAGAAATATGATTCTTGAAGCGAGTCCCAGTATTGTGCAAAACAAGGAGTAGGTAAGCTTCGGGGCGAGCAGTATAACTAGGTTTAGAATAGAATATTCAGAACTTTGTACTATTCACAGTAAAGTGCTGAAACTTTGTTTTAGTAGTTCACTATTTTCGTCTTCTGGTTTTATAATTGTGACGCGAACTAGGAACTAGTGGAATTAATGGCGCACTTTTCTCAATCGCGATAAAGTAAACGTCAATTTGTATTGAAAAAGTGCCACTTGGACATTGAAATACAATTATCATTCATCTTCTTAGCTCGGCGGGCTGTGCCTAGGCAGCTGCTGTTGGTGCAGAAAACCTCAAACGGCGCAAATACAACAACCTTATAGGCAGCTATATATTTGAGCCGTTTGGGATTGAAACAAGTGCATGGGGTCCGAGTGCTCATCGAGTATTTCGAGATGTAAGCAAACGGTTAGTCGACTCTTCATGTGACCAGAGGGCTTTTCATCGGCCAGAGAATCAGCATTGCCATCCAACGTGGTAATGCTGCCAGCATTCTGAGCACTTTTCACGTTGACAGCGATGTGGATGAATTTTTTGACGCCCAATGACTCTTTTATACGTCTTCTTAGTTTTTTTTAATTATTTTAGTGTATATAGGTAGTTATAGTTAATTCAGTATTTTATACTATGTTAATTTATATACTGGTAATAAAACTATAAACATATAAAAAAACATACGCTTTGACATAAGCAAACGTTTACGTTAACGAGATCGAGTGAATATGCCGCAGTCTGTATTTCCTGATAGCTACAACTTGGGAATATTTAAGTCAAGAATGCATGAATCTCGGAATAGGCTCTCAGATTAGTATTGATTTGCTTAAAATACTGAGAATCTAAAATTAAATAGACAAGACTGTTTACAAAACCAACTTCGTTTTGCTAACTCCACAAATAAAACCGAACAATATATTTTTTGTCAAAATTGTACACGAGGCCTCTGTTTACAGCGCAATTTTGAGCATCTTTTGAGGGCTTTAGTGCTTCATCAAAAAGAGCAATATGTTTAGATCGGTGCAAATTGGAGGAGGAACATCAATTTAGTGGAAAACACACACCAGCCTACGAGGTAATGCGGTCGCAGACCCGACTGAATTACGTAAGAAAAAAGTCATAATTCGAGGTTTGGCTCTCGCCTATTTTTTTCTCCAATATTTTTTGTCAAAATTGTACACGAGGCCTCTGTTTACAGCGCAATTTTGAGCATCTTTTGAGGGCTTTAGTGCTTCATCAAAAAGAGCAATATGTTTAGATCGGTGCAAATTGGAGGAGGAAATAGGCGAGAGCCAAATCTTGAACTATGACTTTTTATTTAGGAAATTTAGTTTGATGACTGCGACCGCATTTCCTCTCGCAGAAAGGCAAGACGCTACAATTTGACAATGCGTTTTCATAGACGTTTTATACAGGTTGGGTGCACTAGTCTTCAGTGCTCGTGGAGCATCTCTCCGCAGATCATGACCCATCTCACGGAGGGCGCAGCATGCCCTGTCACCTGTACTTGCGAGGACCTTATAACTGTGTCACCGAATGGTATTGCCGCGGCTGAATTTTGGGTCAAACACAATATTATTTTTTTCATATTTGCCATCGACACGCTAAGAAGAAGATGTCGAATGTCTGCGACTTCATTTCCTCTTAAGTCTCGCGCAGAAAGGCATGACGCGGCAATTTGACAACGCGGTTTCATAGAAGTTTTTTTTGCGAATAGTCGTTGTTACATCCCGTCTTTCTGCGGAGCCTTAACTTCGTTGTTTGGCAACCAATTAAAAATGTATAATTAGAGGCTATTTACTGAATAAACAATTGTATTATATTCTGGTATTCAAGTGATCATTTTTCATGTCACGCTTACTCGATGAGGATTATTATCTATTTCTTCATAAATATTTAATTTGTATGATAATAATAGACATTTTCTTGCCAGCTCAACCTCGGCGACAGGTTATTTTATTTATTACTGTTCGAATCGGACAGACGTTGTCTTGTTCGATTTGAGTTTGTAGAAAAAGCGAGCTCAGTTCATGCCGAATTAGCCAATGTTCCGGAAAACGTTATCGATTGTTTTTCTCAAAAAACATTATTCGGAATATATAAAAAAAAACAAAACTCGCAAGTGATGTAGTACCAAAGCACACCGTTAAAAAAATATTTTCAGTCACACATAACCGATTTTTTTGAGTTTGAAAGGTCCATGAAATGCCTCTTTACCCTCATGCAACAAACACAAAACTTCATTGTCAAAACTGATTTAAAAATCGTAAACTATACCATCCAAACCAACGATGTTATATATATACTGAGGTAGACACGTTTTACCGCGCGGCAATACAAACACAAGCTGACCAGCTCGAGTGAACTCAGTCCGTCCTGCGCCTGGCCGCGACACGAACGTACATTTGAACAGTATGTTTATCTATTTCTGAAAACGGGGTCTTTTTGTCTCTGTGACCTTTTAACCTACTCAGTGATAGAAATAAAGTTCCGTTCCATATCAACATCCTTCGTAGGTAGCTAAAGTAAAATATCGCCATGTTTTTATTTCTTTATAATGAGTATGACGTCTCTACTGGTAAAGTCTCATTGATCCAAACTGTAAACTTAGTTAAGAAACCGCAATCACTTCTTGTGTCGATTTTATTTTAGTTCATTAAAAATAATGAAAGTTGGAACTAGTTTTACTGATTATTTCGTGTTTTACATAATTTAACTCCGCGGAGCTTTACTTCACAGCGGAATGAAAGCGCGCGAAACGACGGCAAATGTAATTAATAAGAATGGACGGTATTTTTTACGTTTTTGATGTACAGTCAACTATGCATCTGTACGACATAAACGCGCTGTTAATGTCAAATTGTTGTCAAAAATATGCGGTTGATTGTACTCATATTTTTTCTAGGGAATAAAAAATAATTTATTTTGTAACAGATTTACTAGCAGTATATAATAACTTTTTCCATTTCTTACAAATTATTAAATGTAAATACAATCAAATTTATGATTTTAGCCAACCCAAAACTTCCTTACAAACAAATGTACCTACCTATACAATAAATGAATCACAACCCATCTTAATTAAAAAATCTTTAACGTAATACAAAACAAGAAAATAAATCACAAGGCCAAAGAAAAAGTCCGGGTCCAAAAC
This sequence comes from Orthosia gracilis, assembly GCA_947562075.1. Taxonomy (NCBI): domain Eukaryota; kingdom Metazoa; phylum Arthropoda; class Insecta; order Lepidoptera; family Noctuidae; genus Orthosia; species Orthosia gracilis. Next base: position 37,892,885 of record OX387266.1, read on the forward strand.
TTTCCCTGTGTTTTCAGTAGAATAACAATGTACCATCCACATCAAATTATTCACAAATTAGTCCTTGTTAATGTTCTTTGAATATTCAACGCGATACGAAATACAGGAATGTCTGGCTGTATTCCTTCCGCTTCAATGAAAAACGCAGAATGGAACGCTATGTAATGTTTCGCTCTTTGTGCTCGGCCAGATAGAGAAATCTATCGATGTTCACTTTGTTTAGGATTTGATAGTGAACGGTTAATTTAGAGTGTGTACACAAAATGGTAAAACAAATCGGGCTGTGTGTATGTTGATGCTGGCTTATGAGAGCAAATAAAAAAAGAATCAAAAAGGTTATCATAAAGAGTAGGTACATTTTTTAAATATAGCTGTATTTTTGCAGCGGCCAGGAAAGAGGCAGTGATGGACGAACGTGTACGCGAACGTGTTTATACGTAAGTCCATCAATGCCTAGTTGTGGTCAAGGCTTGTATAGTACTTTTCTCAAACATGCTTGGAAATTTGAGCATTATTTTGAAAACCTTTTTCGTCAAATACAATTACTTTCCAAAATCAATGAAGAATAACGAACAACAATAATTTGTTCCGCGTTAAAGTTTTCTTATGTTTTTTTTTTCTATAAACAGCATTCTATTTGCAAGCCAGTTCGAATTTTAAATAAAACCTTTGATAAGTTACCTCCTTGGTTGCCATGTTTCGGAGTAAAAGATCGTTCCATTTTTAAATTACGCGACAGATATGAGTTTACTATGTAATTTATTTAGCCGCTAATCTACGAAAGATATGGCTTTTCATATTACTTTTGCCGGCCGCTGCTTGCATGTATTTGGCCAGTACTGCAATTTCGATTTATCTGGAAGAAGGTCGTCAAAATAATGCTCAAATTTCTAAGCATGAATAAAGATTTTTTTTGTGTAGTGCTCTGCATGGCATTCTTTTTAATTTCGAATTGTTTTAAAAACCGAATCAAGTAAAAGCTTTTTAACATAAAATACTTTTAGTTTTACCTACTTTTTAGGCAGTTCATAGCAAATCTTTATAGCTAAACATTGAAAACCATTATTCATCATACCATTTCAGAATAAAATTATTCATGCAACACTGTGCATGTTTTTTATAAAAAAAATGTTGTTTTTTATAAATGCAGTGACCCTATACATCGATCAATCGGGGCTGTTATTGACACTGTCATTTTTGTGTTCATTCTGCCACTAGAGCTGTGTAATACCTGTTGTTCTGTCTGTTTATGACGTTCAGTAAATGGAACAATGGTCATTTTACACCAACCAGTTCATTATTTTACAACTTAGTAAATAATATTGACCCATTTTTTTGCATTTTAGTATGTTTGGCAATAAAAGTACAGTAGATACATAATATGCAATCTCTTCTCTAGAGTATATATATATAAAATATTTTTTTTTAAACTATTGTTCCCAAAAAATGTAAAGCAATTCGAATTGTTTCATAATACCTTACCAAAATTCTCCATAACTACTGCGAGATTAAAACCAGCGTTCAGTCGTTCTTAATAAACATGAATTTCCAAATTATGAAGAAAGGTAAATGACCACTATAAACTATATTGTGATTTTTAATTTCGTAGACTAAACTGACAGCTGCCAATGACCTTTTTTATTTTAAAATGTTGCAAGCGTGGAGCATAGTGTTGTAGGTAAGGGTCAATCATAAGTGATTCATCGAATCGATGTCACATGACACCTTAATAAAAGGTTACTAATTGGTGTAAATGAATGGTTTCTGAATATAAACGTAATATATTAAAACATAGTAAACATAAAAAAATATTGTAAGAAATAAGAAATCAATAATAAAATAAATGCGATCGATAGAATAAAGTTAGTTTCATAACAAATGTATTTTTGTCGTGACACAGTTCCATTTTCGATCTATTTCGATTTTCGGTCAACTTTCGATCACTCAGGACACTATTTTATGAAAGGTGCTCCCTCACCTGGAGCGTTCGCCTGTAATGTAACATTTCATATTCGATTTTGAGCATATCATTACAATACTGCCTCCCTGGCTGACGAGCATTCGCCTGTAATGTTACATTTCAGATTCGATTTTGATTTTGAAATGCTCGGTTCTCTTCTCTCACCAATGTAATGCTTGAATCTGTAACAGTACAGGTTGCACACTGTAATGCTCGAATCTGTAATATTACAGGTTGCGTACTGTAATGCTCGGTTCTCCTCCCTCACTGATGTTATGCTCGACTCTGTAACGTTACATCCAAGTGAGGGAGCACCTTAATGGTGCTCCCTCACTTGGAGCATTCGCCTGTAATGTTAACGATAAAGTGGCAACCCCCCCAAATGTCAGTTTAGTGTACGAAATTAAAAACCGGCCAAGTGCGAGTCCGACTCGCGCGTGACGGGTTCCGTACCAGTATCGCAAAAAACTGTAAAAAAATCTCGCTTGTTGTATGGGAGCCCCATTTAAATATTTATTTTATTCTATTTTTAGTTGTTTGTTGTTATAGCGGCAACAGAAATACACAATCTGTGAAAATTTCAACTGTCTAGCTGTCACGGTTTACGAGATACAGCCTGGTGACAGACGGACAGACCGACAAACAGACGGACCGCGGAGTCTTACTAATAGAGTCCCGTTTTCACCCTTTGGGTACGGAACTCTAAAAATCAGAGATTAAAACAATTTCATGGTAACACTTTCCTGTATCATGTTTAAAGTGGTGTCAAGCGCTACCAGGCAGTGTTATTTGGTATTCTTCATCACCACGAGATCACATTCATTTAGACTGTACTGTACACTGAAGAAGAATTCAAATACAATTTTTAACTTTTGTATATTTTGAGGAAAAAGACTTCGTGTATTACGTATTAAAGAGACGTCAAATGTCACCGGGCTCCCATTTCATAGAAGCGTAATTTAGTTTTATACCAAGAACCACATCTTTATCACAACGAGACTATAACATTCAACTTCTAGTTCACTTGAAACGCCAATTAACAATGAAATAATACCATTTAAAGCTAACACTTCAAACATTTGAGGAAAATCATTTTCCGTGTATCATGTCGTAAAGTGGCGTCACGTGCTACCAGGCGCCCAGTTCTATAGAGTGATGTAATTTGCTCGCTCCATTCGACCGATGTACGAGACGCACCCGACCATATCTATTCGGTTTGTATCCCTCTCTAAACATTCACGTACGGAGCTTTCTCTAGATCTAACCCATACATGTGAGATCTAACTAACGTTTAAGTCACTATTAAAATAAAATAAAGAACGCCGTTTAAACTAGGTATTGTTTTTGTGGGATATTAAAGTACTTACTTTAAGATAAGGGTGATATTTTAATACATATGCCGTCGACTAGTCGAGCTTCTAACTGATAAAATTCGAGTAGGTTTCTAGGTAGTTACAATTTATAGGTATTACATTCACAAATACGTGGAAAAAGATAAAAATAATCCATTGTTAAAAATGTATGGCATTTTATTGTTTTAAAATATGAAACCTATCTCTGCCAAAAATCGGTATCCATTTAAACGTAAAAAAGTCATAAATATCAGAGATAGTCAATCGGTCGGGATGTTATTTTTATAGAAACGTTAACGCGCTTCGGCTATAATAAAAGAATATTTTCAGGAACAGTGTTATTACTAGGAAGCTTGGTCCTACATACTTCGGATCGAATTGACGGCCCTTATAAGACCGAATTTTGGCGTCCCACCGAAAAGTTTACGAGTTACGAGATTATTTTTCAAATACTTGAAGATATGAAGTTTTCGTATAAAGGTTTCGATTTATCTCATTTGGGTGCACCGCGACCGGTCCGAGTCCAACTAGCGAAGTAGCGACTTTATCAACGGAGCGTATCTTTTACGCAGGTGTTGAACGGAAGGTCCGACTTTCTTCGATTCCCAACTTAAGGTACTATTCACAACTTTGTTCGGCGTCGTTTCTATCGATTTTAGATTAAGGAACTTCGAAAACCAGTAAAAACATTCTGTAATAAATTTTCGTACTTTACGTAGGTAGCAACTTACCAGAGCAGGGTGTTTCGAACTTGTTGTAAAAGTTTTCAGTAATGATTATGACGTCAGCGGTTATATTGTAGGTACCTCTATATTCTGTCTGGCCAGGCTTACTAGCGACCTTCCACCAACAGTTCGCATCTGTGTAGCCGAACTACCGATAAATTGTACCGTCTACAATTACTTAAACGCTGAATAATAGTTTGATGTACTAAAATAATTTAACAGTTAACTCCTTTTAGTAACGTTAACGAAGATATTTTATTTAAAAGAATATGAGAAATGTTAAAATAACAATGACATTAAAATAATAGTAAGATTTTGGTACAAAGTATAAAATAAAGTACAATAGTACTTGTATTATCTATCTAACCTTTAAACGAGAAATTCTTGTAAATTATATATATATATATAATCTGTATCTCGTAAACGGCTCCAACGAATTTCATAAAATTTAGTTCGCGGGGGTTTGGAGGGCGATAAATCGATCTAGCTAGGTTTCATTTTTAGAAAACGTCGTATTCTCTATTTTCACCCGAGCAGAGCTCGGTCGCCCAGGTATTTATTACTTTATTTATTTTTGTACTTTAAAAATAAATTTAATTTCACACGTGAAGTGAGGCCGTAAAATGTGCTGAAATAATTTATTCCGTATTTTGTCTGGCATCGTGTAAAAGAGGCGGACATGAAACATGTAGTACCTGCCAAATAAAATTTTTGAATAAAAAGTATAATCCAAGTCCATTGTTAAGTTTACAACACGAAGCCGACGAGAATTTATGCATAGACTTTACTAATAAACTTTTATACCTCAGAAATGAAAATACTTACTTGCCTTATTATTTTTAAAAAGAACAATACCGACCAGTTATGAAAGTGGTACGTGAGTGCGGCGAGGAATCAATGACGCTCAAACTTTTGAGAGGAAAAAACTTCAGAAATGTTTAAGATGAAATCGGAAATTTCTTGATTTAAATGAGAGAGTAAAGCACTAGACTTTTTCGATACTCGATCGCTTATTTCTTTTGTTCGCTTCGCACCATTTACGTCGAAGTTTGCATAACAGTCATAATAAACTTAAATTCCGTGCTCTGAATAAAAACAAGAGCGCGGCAGTGGCGCGGCGCGGCACCAGCACAACATTCGTACAACGTATATTAATGACAGTGTTTCTTCGCTCCTCGTTTCCGTTCTTTTGTGATTGCTCACGCCGGTTTCTCTCCGCTTTTTGAATGGGCACATACGTGAGCGAACAATTGTCCCGGGTATTAAGGTGTTTTTGTGGTAGTTGGATTAACAACGGACGTGTTTGTTTGATTAGAATTAAGTTAAACCAATTCTCGTTCCACGCAAACCAAGCGTACTCTACGGACACGCGACGGGGGAGTAAACATAGCTAACAAAGTCGTCTCATTATACTATTCATAACCTCAATCCAATTAATCAAACCGATCGGCATGTAATTCCTTTCCTGAATACGCCATTTAGTCGCTATATTCCATATCTTCCGTTGATATCAATAACTTCCTATTATTTATGTGCGAGACAAAGATCAAAATAATTTATTGTGTCGTAGAACACGGAGACTTTTTCCCACATATGTTATGTGAGGCCAATTCCAGGCTTCCAGCTCCGCATAAAGATGAGAATATGACATGAAAGTCGATAAATTTGGTCAATAGCCATTATACGACGTTGTCGGGGTGCGAAAATATGGAAGTGTGGGGGGGACTTCACGGCTCTTTGATTTAGGGCCGTCGGGCCCACAGAGTTACAGTGGAATGGAAGAGGCGCGAACAACACGCGCGGGGACTTAATTGTTTGGAATGTCGGCGGTGCGTGGTACATGGCTCGTGGTGCGTCCTGTCGTTATGTGCCAATTTGAATGCGAAACGACGTCACGGACAAACAAGCGCAGCGGGATTCGCACGCGTAAATTACGTAAACGGCTATACGTACGTGCGCGTTCAACACTTGTATATGTGTGGCATTTATAGATGTTCGGAGAAGACTAGACAGCCAATGTTTACAACCTGTAAAATTTGTGAGATGATAAACCGAGTACAGTCAAGTCGGCTTACAGTATGAAAAAGCTAATAAAACATAATAGAATAAAAGATTTGTCTATATCCAGAAAGTCTACGTGAGCGTCCGTTTAAAATTTATTACTTTGGCAGTTCTGCTTTCTCCCGAGAGCTGAAAATGTAGTGGCAGAGGTCGCCTCCAGCGCGTAGTAAGTTTACATCTTTGGGACGGGAGGGACACTAGCACTGGATGTGGAGCGCCGCAGCTGGCAGCCATCCGAGCGGACATAAGTATATCTAGTACAACCTAACGAAATAGAAAATACCATTATTCTTCTCTCAAGACAAGGAGGCGTTCAACCAATGTTATTTACAACCTGGTTTGTTTATTGCTTTACGTAAAAATTGTGATGTATCGCGTCGAAGTCGCAATTTGCACGACAAAGAACTTGGCTCGGTTTGTGTCACCTGTCATTAGGGAAATACCCATTATTTGGAACTTATTGGAAAATATTTTGTGACACAATAACACGAACTGCACGTTCGCTTTCGTGCGGCCACGCCACTAATATTTTCCTCGCTAATTTTATTGCGACCTATTGTATTACAAAAGCATTAATAGCACTACTAATCCGTTTTTTATACAGAAATGAGAATTTGAATCACATTTGCAGTCACATTTACAGGTGAAAATAAACGTGATTTTACTCACGAAAGAAATGTTTACCACTGTTCAGTTCACAGCGGAATGGTCATTATTTACTCATTATCGTTACTAAAGCTGGACGAGTGGACGCACGTAATCCTACACAAATACACACCTAAATAATAATGAATTAAACATTCACGACTTTGTGAACGTTGACGCCTTCTTTTACGATCGATTAATTTAAAATTCACAAAGAAAATTAACAATTTAGTTTCTTCCTTTATTTAATTTCCATTTTGAACTTTCTAAAATGATAATACGGTAAAGAATACAAACAATAATTACAGCCTAAGTGAACTTTCCGAACTTTAAATACTTTGAACGCTCGGGGACCTTTCAATTACAGGGTAAGCAGATTTCCGAGAAGAAGCAACAAAAAGTTCCTTTGGCTCGTGGTTATGTAATTACATTACGTTTTCAAAGAAGACGTGACACCGTGACAGTAATGTTGCTTTCAATTTTCTAAGCACTAAAGTTGAACCATCGACTGAGCGAATATATAAAACATTCCAGCCTTAAGGAAGAACACTTGTAACCAAAATCGAAAACATTCTACAACGTAAGCCAGTTATAATATCCCTTTTTAATTTTTCTGTCATCCTTTCAATATTCCTCATTTGTACGCACTATAATAAAATGAGGCAATCATCAGGTATCCAATTTATTGGAAGCAGAAAATGAATTAGAATTTATAAGTGAGATATTTCATGTGCAGGCTCATTTTACTGGGCCGCAGCAATCTTGGGGCATTGGCATTCAAATTGATGGTGAGGGTACGTTTCACCATTAGAGGGGACTTATTAATTCCCCTTTCGACAGGCCGACCGAGGAGGCAATAAATTCACCTCAACCAAAGGGATGACCAATTTCAGAACATTTACGAGCCACAAATTACGCGACCGCTGAAATATACTGAGCTAGGGACGGGAGGACCCGCCACGCGGACCAAGAAAAAGCCCAAATGTTAATTTAATGTTGAGAGCTACACAAAATTGCTTCAATCCTCAACATGAGAGAAATATTGGCCTGCCCGCGGAAAGGTCCAAATACTAATTTTATGCAGGGCAAATGAGGCGAGGGCAGGGCGTTGAATCGATATTCATTTGGCTAAGCGTACCGTTAATTTTTCCTGGCGAACGATATCATGAATATTACGTATCTACTTAGTTTTATAAGCGGCCTTTCATTATTACTGAATTTATACTTTGTTTCCCGCAATGTACCTACTGGTACAACAGTCGTTTTATGGTTGTACAGTCATCCATTTCCCTACGTAGTGTGCTTTTGTGTCGATGTTAAGTGCATGGTTATTGAAACAATTTATTTAATTAATGTGCACATTAAGAGGCGTGATTGTGGTACCGGTATACATTGACGTATAATGAGTAAGATAATTAATCAGTTGATCAATTATTTGAAGGCGATACCAAGGTGTGAATAATCTCACGATCGTGGTTACTTAGCTGAATTCAAAGAAAGACTTCAAAACCAAAAAGAAATCAAAAAACACGACTGCTTAAAACGGGAACTAAAAAGCACAGCACAGCATGATTTTAATCTTGTTTACATCTTCTATTTTACGTCTTTTTAGTTCGCGTTTTAAGCAGTCGGGTTTATTGATTTTTTTAGTTAACTTTTTTTATTTCTAACTTTTTAGTTATTTTTTTTTAGAATTAGGTTCAACTAAACATACAAGTGTTATATATTTTTGGAATCACCTTTTGATACGACGGATTTAGAGAAAAAAAATATTTTTGTCCCACAATATGGCGCCAAAAATTCGCCATGTTTTATTTTAATGTAGCCAGTGACACTCGCAGGGTTAAGACGAATCGATTGACGTAAGAATCATCAAAATCGGCCAACGCGTTTGGTCTCTAGAATGCCACATAGAAACAAACATACATAAATACATAGACTGATGAACACATTACCCTCCTTCGGCAGTCGGGGTAAAAATACAATCCTAATTTTTGTTTAAAAATACCCGTGTACTAAGTAAGCACGTACGAAGCGAAACTTGGAGTATTATTTTAACATTAGCGTACAAGATGAGAAATATTATCACCATATCCGTAATGCGAAGGTTCGCAGGAGTTATGACGAAAAAAACAAAACAAACATTCGGCAAGTTTGCGCTTTTAATGTCAGTTTTATTTGTTCGTCGATATATCTGAGCCAGTTCGGGGCGCTGTGCTAGCTAACTGTTTTATCACTTTATTGCATGAGATGGCATAAACTTGCGTAGGAGATACCAATAAAACATTGCTGTAGGGAAAATAGACATTTTGTTTTGCTTATATTTCGATACACATACTTATCTATATACAAGTAATACTAAATCGAAAATCAGAAGGGTCATGTCAACCACGGAGGGAATTTCGGGTCGTGAATGCCAACTATGTCAGAGATATGCAAGCAAATATCAAACTCCTTGGTTTACCTTTTATTATTGCATGAAATGTTATGAAGTTTTTTTTTTATTCAGAAAATCTACATACAAATGAATCATGTCAGCAATTTCTTTCGTGAACCGTGCCTATAAAGTCACCTAATTACTTCGCCTGAATTTGTATGCCGGTCTAACAATGGAAGGAAGGTCGCCTATCTTTTTATGTGAGTTTTAACGAACGTTGAGGTTTATAAGGAAAGATATTTAAAACGAAAACTTTTGCAATCTAAGCGAAATATAAAATTGTTAAGTTCCACTGTATACAAAAGTTAAACTAAACCTTGTCGTATTCTGCTTGCATGCAATTGATTAGGAAATACAGTTCGTAACTAAAAGTGCTTTAAAGTACACATTTGCGTAGCGCTTGCTTGCTTTGCTGCGTCTAGCACATGTTTTAATTTCGTTCTATGCTGCTACCCACAAAATAAAAAATGCCGGCCAAGTGTGTGTCGGACTTCGCACATTTAGGGTTCCGTACCAAACCGCAAAATTAAGTTGGTTGGTTAATAGGAAAAAATGAGAGAATTTCAAAGAAAAATCTGATTAATCAATATATTGGTATTTGTTAGTAATGTATGCGTTATAAAATAAATATAACCAAATTTCAAGTTCATAGGTCAGTGGGAAGTCAAAAAATTCTGCGGAACAAAATTTAGTAAAAAAAGCTGACTTTGGTGACTTCTCCTTTGTTTTCCTATATTTTTAAAACAAAAAATAGAATATTTATTTACTCAACGAGCTCTAAACAACAATACCCCACTCGATAGGGTAAGTCAATTTTTTTTTTTCAGGCCCCCCTTTAGCTGTTTAGCCCAACTTAAAAATAAAAAAATATTTTTGATAAATTTCATGGCTTTGGGTCAACAGTATGCTTATACTGTGAAAATTTTAAGAGTGTTGTTCCAACCGTTTGGTAAATTCCGTGTGACAGACGACGGACAAACGGACAGACGGACAGGCGGACTGACGGACAGACAGACGGTCATGTGAGTGACAGCAATAGGGTTCTGTTTTGGAAGCTTCGGGTACGGAATTCTAATAAAAGGACATAGCTCATTATTTCGCTAAGTGAACTATTATGACACTTCGAAGGGTGGGTACTCGAAACTGAACGGTCAAAATATGTTATCTTAAAAAACAGCAACCTGTTTATTTGGGATAGCAGTTATTTACTATAATAATAAAGACAGCTTACTGCGGCCTATTTGGGGCCTTTCGTAAGCAATGAAAAGTAATGTTCAACGTACTAGGAATCTAAGTGCTCTATGTGTAATTTTCGCCTCGTATTAGATTTAATTGTAACAGCATTTCAGATAACTCCTAAAATATATTATTTTAGTATGAGAAACCTGATATTAAACAGTGACAAAGACAAGTACTAACCCTAATTAGTAATTGTATTTAGTAAATAAATAAAGTCTCTTCGTTCGTGATTCAAGGACAAACAAATGTAATCGATACGAGCTTACCGTATCATTTCAATTAGAAATATGTTAGTATTTACTCTACATCTACGAATCAAATTTAGCCATACCAAAACAGTAGATAAGTTCTTTTATTTCAAGCATATTAATAGAAATCTTACTCACAATCAACTGTATCCACCAAGCAATCAATATCAATGAAACGTCATCCGAACCCGATAGGACACATCCGCCAAAAGATAGCACAGATAATAAACTCAATCATAATAGGAACATTACAATAAAATACAGTCTTATTCTGTTCAGCCAGTATTTCTACATAAAATGATCCCGGGAGTCGGACCGGTCCCGCAATATCTCTGTCATGGCTGCCCGCATTCGAAAATTGAATTTAATTAGCCAGCAGTATAAAACCGACCGCCTCCGGCACGCGTGTGTTAAACGGTTACCCTCTACGCCTGCAAGGATCTAATCCTACCCTGTATGTACCTATATGTGTATACGTACTTAATATAAAGCGTTATATCTGTCTTTCTATTTGCGGTTGTATTTGTTTTGCCGCTGAGTTGTTTAAGGGAATTTCGCTTCATCATTTTTGGTTAGAGTTGCGCGGGTTTTCGTATTTTGGTAGGTTTTATTTTGCGAAATGTTCAAAATACGTGTGATGGAATTCAAAATGTAATTACAGTGACATAACATAAAAATATATAGCCTAAATCTTATTTGGTACAAAAGCCAGTGCCATCTCATAAATCGAATCAAAGTGCTTTCTAATAGGTAATATGGACGCTCAAAGCCATCGAAGAGTGAAGCTCTATCAATACTAAAATAGTTTCGTCAACCACAAACGAAGACTATTTCGTTATAATAATATTTTTATACATCTAGTGTTATTACATTTCTCGAAATAGCCGATCCCTAACATGACACTGTCACCTCGTTTTCTAAGGCTTGGTGGACTATTTTTGATACAATCACTTCGAATACAGGTGTGCCTACAATAGCTTTTACAATTAACTTGGAATAGATACTATAAATATTTTGGTATTTTATGTATGCCATAATATTTTTATGATGGGTGTCTGCTTTAGGAAGTACGAAAAAAACCACTTTCCTACAAACCTTATAAAATAATCTAACGTAAAGTCTATGCTCGGAGTTTCCTTGCGTGATCACGTCAGAAATGAGGATATCCGCAGGAGAACCAAAGTTACCGACATAGCCCAAACAATTAAAAGAAACTTAAATGGCAGTGGGCAGGGGACATTGCTCGCAGAACGGATGGCCGATGGGGCCGAAAAGTTCTGGAATGGCGACCGCGAACAGGAAGACGATGCATTGGAAGGCCTCCCACTTGGTGCACCGATGACCTGGTTAAGGTTGCGGGAAGGCGCTGGATGCGAGGCGCACGGGATCAGTCAATATGGCGACGTCTGGGGGAGGACTATGACCAGCAGTGGACGTCTTTCGGCGGAAATAATAATAATGATGATGACGGTCACGGTATAAATGGTTTGTCACCTTAAGGTCTGTTTTTGTTTGCTAAGTTTGAAAGGGACACAGACACATTCTATCGTTTACTCTGCTTTACATAGTCAATATTGTCATAATGTCAAAGTCATAAAATGTCACGCGGTTTCTTATTAAAAACGTTATCAAACAAAAAATAAAATAAACCAGATTTGTACTTTTTTATAACATTGCCAGTTTATTGAGAAGGATCTATTTTGATCTCAAATAGACATTTATTTATGCTTTGTATGTAGAATTTGCCCAGCAGTCATCCGCAGTTCCAGAGCAGTAATTCATCATTATCAGCCTATCCACTGCTGGACATAGGCCTCTCCAATTGCACGCCATTTGCTTCGATTTTCGGCAACTTAAATCCAGCTACTACCAGCCACCCTGCGAAGATCGTCGCTCCAGCTATCCTGAAGGCGTCCTACCTTACGTTTACCAGTTCGCGGTCTCCACTCAAGAACCCGTCTACCCCAAAGGTCATCGATTCTTCGGCTAATATGGCTGGCCCATTGCCCCTTCAGCTTGCTTATTCTCTGAGCTATGTCGACAACTTTTGTTCTCTGCCGGATCGCCTCTCCATAGCTCGCTGAGGGACCTTGAGCTGATAGACCAGCCTAACCGTGAGTGTCCGCGTCTCCGCACAGTAAGTCATAACAGGCAAGACGCACTGATTGATATTCTAGTCTTTAAACTCTGTGGAATACGCGACGAGTTCCAGACCCGTATGACTAAGGAAATCATGCTACACACAGTTACCAACTGCGGAACATGATTACCTCGGTAAGGCAATTGCTCCATGGAAAAACTGGTGTTCGGCTGCATCTGGTTAGGTTATATTAAGTTACATTAATGGACTTCGCCGAAGGAGGAGGGAGCCCGGAGCCGGGCAAAGAAGAAGTGGGCCACGCTGGATGGGTCACGAATATCATGCGTAGCTCAGTTCTCGCGGCCCACCCGTCATGGCGAAACTAGATGTACAGGCGGAGTTTTTAGTGTGTGCAAGCCCCACATAACCATGTTGTCTCCCCGGATGGCGCGGTACGCGTTAGGAATTATCGTAGCTGAAGAAAAACAAAGTAAAGTTTTCTGGAAGCATAAAGGTCTAAGTAGAAGTTGTAAAAATGTAAGAAAAGCATTTGTTAGTCTTTTGGTTATATAAACCTTTTTAAGTTTAAACCCCAATATTCGATGTATCAAAGCTAACCATAATTGGTTAACTGTTGTTGAAAGAAGAACGAAGACTCAACGGAAATGAGACGTAGGTACTGGCGTTTTATTTTTAACATCTGAAGTATTTTTGCTTGAATTTATACGTGTTAGCTAATGCTAGAAAACTATAAACTCAAGGCCTTGAGTATTTCTTATTGTTCTAACTCGATTGTAGCTACTAATCTCATCTGTGGTTCAAAAGACTTTCCACAATGAATAGTTTGTTAGACTGTCAAATAGTAAATCAACAAAATAGATTTAAAAAAAAAATGGGCTAAAAATACCTAAAGCGACTTTTATAACAATTGTTTCTTAGTATTCTTTATAACAATTGTTTAATTGTTTTCTTAGAATTTCAGCATCACGTTTTCATACGCTACATAACAGACACAACTCCGTGAACATCCTAAGACCTGCGATCTCCAATAAGTTATCTTGGCAGTACACATCCGTCATCTCATTAAGGCCGGGCAATCACAGTGAGCTGAGTTTCCGCCGTCCACTCCCCAGTATAAATAACTAGACAACGCTTATGTTACAATAAAAATAGCGTTATGACGTGGTTGTAAAAATAGGTCGTTAGTTTTGCAGTTTTGGATGTATGGCCTGTATTAAACATTTTGATTTGATTTGATCGTTACGATTTAGTTCAGAAATATTCTTTTTCGTGTGAGGATGTGGCCACATCGGTGTCAGAGTTAACTAAGCCACCTCTGGGAACCCCACAGACCTCTGACTTGGCTATTAAATCTTACATTAACTAAATAAGTCTAGGTTTCCTCACGATGTTTTCCTTCACCGTTGCCTGTGATGTCCATGATACACTTAGAAAGTACATATGAATTTGAAAAAGATATGTCTTTAGTACTTGCCCGGATTTGAACCCACGACCTCAAGCACGAGAGGACCACCACGACATATCAGTAATATAAAGTTCAGAAATAAGTTGACTCTATGCTATGCTTCGTTTAGTTTATGGTTGAAAGCTTAGGATTATTATAAAATTTATGTCTTTTTGAGCTTTATACCGCTGTTTAACGATGATTGTATTAGTATTCTCATAACTGCGTATATAGGATAACGAAGATGAAGAAGAATCTTATTCTTAATATTATAAATGTAAAAGTTTGTGTTTCAATCACGCAAAAACGGATTTGGATTAAAAATTTCACACTGATAGTTTATAATCTCGTTTAACACGCAGGATACTTTTTAATTCGATATTATGTTTCTTTGAGATAAAAAAAAAAACAATTTTCAAGCGGCAGAAGCATGTGTAAGAACATAACAAGTCTTTGGTGTAAGAAAAAACTTATTTATTTATTTCTAAATCTCGATTAAAATAGATGGATAAACCTCTAGTATATACGAGTTATTTCAAACCAAGATTGCTTTCTTATGTATAACAAAAACTACGAAGGATAAAAGCTATACAACTTAACCTTTTAAAATTCTAGATTAAAATAAGAAGCAATAGAGCTCCTAGATTAGTTCCATTAATCTCTAAGAACCGCTTTTAAAGTCGGTGCGCGGCATAATTTTCCCATGCTCAGCAGCGCGTGGATATTAACTCTAAGCAAAGACTACCTTGCCAGGCACGTGGACTTCCCTATTTAAGTCTACAGTTAAAAAAAAACGTTTAAATTATACATGAGACTGGAGGGAACTAGTTTATCCATATTAATAATAATCATACGAAAGTAACTCTGCCTATTTGTCTGTACGTCTGTATGTTACATTCTCACGTGTTAATGGCTGAACGGATTTGGAAGAATTATGGCACACAGGTAGATTTGTCCTAGATAAGGTCATAATAGCATACTTTCTATCCTGGGAATGGGCGAAGCCGCCGGCAGAAACTAGTAGAGAATATTTCTAGATCTCATTTAGATCAATTTGTCCAAAAAGCAGTTTCCTTCCCTACTTTACCCGCGCGTAGTGTATTTTTAATCAATTGCCATCATTTATTTAGAACTCAATTTTTTTCTCTTAATGAAGTCTCAGAAGTATATGTTAACAGACTCATTTGAAAATGGAAAGTGTTAAATCAAACAATTAAACGTCGAGCATCACGAGAGTAATATAATAAACTCGTAACACGAAAGTTATTAACCGCTTTGCAGTCAAAAGTACGGTAACAACACTATTGCTCGCGAGATACAATTATCTCTGGTTGGTTATATTTCCCTGGTGTGTGAATGCATTCTGTGGAAAATTAAAAAGCAAGCTTTGCCGAAACACTGGCCTGTTTGCCCAGCCCCGTAAATATAGCAGTAAATTCTTTTACCTTCATGTTTCGAGCGACTGTTCAATGAGGTAAGTTTTGAAACTGAGTCTGTCGATTTAATGTGATAATAAGTTCGAGAATTTGAAAAAAATACTTATACTTACATAAATATACATAAGCTATTCGGATGTATGTAAGGCACAAGAGAGAAAAAACGCAGGTATACATTAAGAACAAAGCCAAAATTTTTGAAACATGATCACACGTCGAACTTAATAGCCTCGGCGATTTTCTGGTTATCATATCCACTGTTACGGCTTACAGGAGTAACAGTGGTTGAAAATAGTGTGGTGGCAGTACTGAAAAGAATTCAATTAGACATATTAATGCCTGCACGCAGTTCTGGAATGAACAATGATAAACAAATATCACCTACCCTTATACATTTTGATTCCTGTGTAAGCAATTTGGTACGTAGGAATTTAATAGATACGAGGAATGCATCATCTAAATATAGCCACTCTGCATTCCTCTTTCGTTATTAGGTACATAGGCAATCTAAGTGCGAACCAAGCAGACACGTGGTTGAACCATAGGTATAACCTTAGCCATGCTAATTAATCAATTGCTTATCCTATTTGCATGCCATTACGCACTAAGTAAACAGAAAGGCAAGTGAAGGAGATGACTAAATACATATTTTATAAGACAATTAACGCGGCAAACATTTCAATGTGACTACGTGTGTGTTTCGGCTTTGATTTGCTGTTCATTAGTAATCATATGTCGTTTGCCGAATGGAAATGTCAAACATTATCAATAGAGAGATTTGTATTAATTATTTAAACAGGTGCCGCAATTAATATTTATTTGAAGTTGGGATTAAGGATTTAAACCCGGTATGACTCACTGAACACATGAAATTATCGTAAAACATAATTTTAAACATTTACAACTGCATTTTAGACCGAATAAATGGCGACCCTAAAAAAAGATTGCCACATCGCTGTCGTCCTTATATTAACACTGCTGCGCCCTTATATTAACTTATATTAACGGCTGCGCCCTTATATTAACGGCTGCTGTGATTGATAGATACAGATTTTGAGTATGGGTTTTCTGTTAATTTTCAGTTCCAGCGCTGGGGCCTTAATCAGACGGAGCTACACAGGACGAAGAACACTATCCCTTTTTAACAGCGGAATCATGATGACGTTGACCCGTTATAGTAAAGCCTTGTTCCTGGTAAATGACAACAGGCTCGAATCCTTACAGCCCACTATTCCCTTCGGGGAAAGCAAGCGTGAGGTGAATTGTCTATTTATTTCCCGTTTTGCGCTGACGCGACGCTAAAAGACATTGTTACGAAAGATTTGTTTTCTTTAACATTTCTTCGATTGTATTTGTATTTAGAATTGTTCCTACTTCATCAGAATATTATTTAAAGTCATTAATTCATTCACTAAAAGGCAACGCACAGCCTAAAATGCTGGGATTACCACACATATTGCCACAAATTATACTAAAATTAGAATCCTTAACGATAGTACACTGAGAAATATCGGACCAATCAAGTGTGAGATTTTGCTTAATAGAGAAAAAAATGAATGAAGCAATCAAAAACTTATAAAAATAGATTAATCACTGTTTGTTGTTACAATAATGTCATAATGATCAAATCTGCTCTATTATTCACTTCATATACGGAATCAAGATATTATTAAAATATTGTAAACGTGGTACATCACATATTTATCAAGTTGTATGATTAGTTCTATAATAGCAACTTGTTGTTTTTTTAACGTTTGTTGATCAATGAAACACGCGCTTTGTTGTCGGTCGGAGTTGTTCGGTACTTGTTCATTTCGTTCGTTTGTGAGCCAGTGAATCGTGATGTGAGTGAATGTCGGTTTCTCAGTGCAGTAGCCGTTGGACCTACCTATAGTTTGTTTATGTTTTGTGCGTCAGGCGTCTTAGTTGTTATTTTATACTTGTGTTTTTATTGCGAATGTGATGGAAGAAGTGTGCGACCTTCTCCAGGTTGGTTGGTGGTTTTGGCTGCATAAATTATTATGAAATTCGAAAGTTCAAAAATGAACGATTATTAAAAAAAAATCTGCTTTTTCATAATTTGTGACTGGCGTAGGTATTGCACTTTTCTACGAAACAGCAGTTTAATAAAAAAGGAAAGGTAATTACTTTATGCGCTCGTATACAAATGAGTTCCTTGATAGTTGTAAACATTTTTTTGTTCAATGTTATTGTGGCAGACGCTGGTAATAAAATCACATAAACAAGATAGATATAGTGGACTGTATTTAGATTGAAGCACAAGGTACATTTATAAAATATATACGTGTTACACTGGCAGGGTGCGAATGATGACTGACATAGGATCATTCACATAAACTTAATGAGTGAAATTATTATGTATGCTTCATACAGTTATCAAGTTTTTTTCCCAGTGTATTAGTAGTAATTAAATTGAGTTGGGCATCAAAGAATGATTTTTGACAATTCATCCCCTGAAGAACTTCCTTAAAATCTTAACAATTTAATCCATAGGAGATACAATTTTATATGCAAACCAGCTTCTGCCAGCGGCTTCGCCCGGGTAAATAGTAATTCTCTTCCAAGCGATCATTATACCGGGATGAACAGTAGCCCATCTGCTATTCTAGACTATAATCTATGTCTGTGCCAGATTTCATCGAGATCCGTTTAGCCGTTCTATCGTGATTGGGTAACAAATATACATCCACACACACATCCATCCATCAACATCATCATGTCAGCCGAAAGATGTCCACTGCTGGACATAGGCCTCATTGACCGGTCCCGTGTTACCCGCATCTATCGGATCCCCGCAACCTTCACCAGGTTATCGGTCCACCTGGTGGGAGGCCTTCTAACGCAACGACGTGTCGGTACATCCATCCATACTTTCACATTTATAATATTTGAATGATTCTTAATTTGTGCCAAGGGGAAACCCCATCATGCACAAGGTTTGCCTTTTTTAACCGACTTTCGAAAAAGGAGGAGGTTCTATGTTCGACTTTGAGTTTGATTTTTTTTTTGTTAATGTTCACCGATACCTTCGTCAATTGTGGACCGATTTTGAAAATTTTTGTTTGAAAGAGTATGTTCCAAAATTGGTCCCATTTTAATTTGGTGAAGATCTGATGAAGAACTTCGATGATATGCAACAGAACCTTTAATAAATAACGACAAATCTCTCGGGACTACTGCAATGGCATGTCTGTTTATTGTTTATAACATTTCATGACATAACATCACGCCAGTACGCTCTTAAGGGGTACGCAGATCTATCATTTGACCGGTTAAGTTCAAGTTTCATGATGTTCGGGTATTCTATTCTGGCGTTATAGGAAACTTACTAAACAACCAACTTTCATATATACCAATTTATTGCGTTATGGAGACCGACTGCCAAAAATAATGTTATTTTTCACTTTGTAGTTTTTTTATTTGGAAGTCGGTAGTATTTTTTTGTAAAAGTTTTTTTCTACAATTGTCTCTACAAACGCACTCATGAAACAAAAGAAACCAGTGTCATTAGTTTGGTTAACATTACCATACAACCCTTTACACAATGGCCCGTACACTGGTCAGTAATTGTCAGTTTATTGCTCAATTCGTACAGAAGAAGCTATCAAAGTGCATTCAGTAATCGATCAATGGACTTGAAGTGTGCTCAACATTCGCTATTGTTTCCCAGAATCGTGAATAAGGAACATATTCCTGCACTTTGTAGCTCCGTTTTGGTACCTAGAAAATTCCTTGTGTTTACGAAAGTCTGATGTTTGTTCGAAAAACATGTTGTGTATAGAACTTGTGTACTACAATAATAAAGGTTTTTAAATAGAACTTGGTATAATAATTTTCGTCTACTTAAATTTTGTTTCGCTTCCAGTACAATTATATTTAAAAGATACTCTATTGAAGTTCCAACCTACATTGGTAACGGTATAATTATATATTATAATAAGGCATACAAATGTAGCCAAAGAGGGAATACTAACAATACCAGTCTGCAGAATCTATTTTTGTGTTAGACTTGTGAATTGATTCTAAGTTTTAAATTTCAAAAATAGAGCTTGAGTACTCATTTAATGGTGACTGCGAGAGTTTTAATATGTTTAAATACAGTGTACATTAGTATATGAAATAATAATTAATATATAATTTGCATATTATAATTAAAGTCTGTAGTTCTGTTACTACTACTAATAAACATAGTATTCTAAGAATTTGAAAAATATTTTTAGAGTAATAAGCTACCATTATAAGTAGATTCCGGATTCCGGATTCCGAATTCCGGATTGTCCGAGAATTCGAAGCTCTCACCGTCTGACCATCTCACATCCCATATACATCTCATTTCTAAGGAATTATCGAATACTTGTAATATACCGAGTTTTGTGAATCATAGTAGAAAAAACATAACGAAAAAAGCAGGAATTCATAAGAACTGTCAAAACCCACAGGCGGGTGATTCTGTAAATAATAACATAGGGAGCGTTACTTATTTGATACTGGCCGAAAATAGCGCTGTTAGCCTGTCACCCGATATACTTTTAGTAAAAAATGTTAAAAAGCCACTACGTTATTTATATCGCGCCGCGGAACTGTTGTGTATAACTTGTCTATTACTAATTACGGTAGTGCGTCCAAAGTTTCCTCCTCTCCATCGAACATTCAGATCACGACTTGGAAACAATCAAGATGTTCACGGGATACCAATTGGATTAGTACTGACTTTAGTTTCAAAAGACATATCCTTGTAGTGCCTTATTTCCGCTTGTGTGTTTATTTATTCGACACGTTTTAGGAGTATTAGTAACTATGATTTTCAAACTTTAGTTGGTTATAATGTGAACGAAGAATATCAAAAGATAAAACCATTTTGGAATCCCAAGTATTTGTAGGAAAACCAACGAACGAGGCGTCGCATTCGACTGATTAGCCAGGCCGAGCTCAAAACCCACCCGTTACCACTATTTTTCTTTTCCCGCAGAGCCGATCCCATTACCTACTTAGCATCGTATTTATAAGTGTACATTTTGCATACAAAGATATATTAAATTGCGTCTCTGGGTTTATTGGTACAGGACAAAATCTGACCCAAAAGTGTCCTTTCCGGATTTCGTTAAATCTTTCACAAAATTTGAAAAGATAAATAGCTTCCACAATTTATCTTCCTTTTATTACCGGATCAGTATGAGAATAACCCTCGGCTTTATTTCAAAATCAGTCTCTACGAGGTTATATCAATCACCCGACGTTCATTAGCTGAAAGAAACCCTTTCAATATCAAAATCCCTCGAAAACAATCTCATAACTTGCCGATACTTGACCTTAAAAGAATAAAACCAAACCCTTTCGCATATTAAATGCATTTACGTCAAAAAATAATATTCCTTACCTTATAGTACGGTTCCTCGTAGCGAGGGCCCTTAAGAAAATCATAGAATATGCAAAGAGGCAGAACCATTATGGCCGGCTCTTTGCACAGAGTGGCGGCCGCGGCGAACGTAAGTGTCCCCGCCAGGGTCAGCCACTGGAGCAGCTCACCGGAGTCCTCACTGACACCACCACTGAACTGACACTTTAGTCTCACTGCGCCGTTAACTTCACAAGCGTCCAACATCTTCATAGGCCCCGCTTTACTCGCCTTTAACAGCTTGCGAACATTCATCATGATGTGTTGCACCAAGCTATGACAACTCAGCCTGAAGGGCGGGTCGTTTGATGTTATTTGTCGTCGCATCATATTGTCTTTCACTATATGTCGACATTGTTTCTTGTGTCTTTCCTCACGTAGTCTTATGTGTTCGCTGTATAGCAGGAAACTCAACAGAAACAAGTTGCACGCGGCTAGATCGGCCCGGCCGACCACGCCTGCTACTGCCTCAGTATGTATAGGATGAGCAGCGAAAGCAATGCCGGTGACTGCGGTGCCCACTCTCATACAATACGCCGGTAGCAGGCGACGAGCAGTCACCACCACTAAAGCCGTCGCTGTACAGTGGAATATAACGTTGAGGAGATGGTAACTCCACGGCTTAAATCCACTAAAAGCGTAGTTGAATCGATATGTAGCGACGCACAGCGGTCGGTAGGAGCCGTGTGAACCGGGGTCTGTGAGCGGTGTTCCCCAGAAATCGTTTTCGAACAATGCGTTGATAGGTGTGTGGCCGATGACATCCGGGTTGGAGAGGATCGCCCGCCTGTGGAATAAAAAACCCGTTAACGTATATTATTTCATTAAAATGCCGCGAATTTATTAAAATGTTAATGAAAGGATTGATATTTAAAATGTAGATGCCTAGCGTGTTCAGTATGCAATGAAAACAGAAGGGTAATAACTTTTTCATTCAATAAATGAATATAATGAAGTTTCTTCACATATCTGTGGGTCATTCACACTGGCAGCCATAACTATAACGTCATATTTTAACTGGACCGCTGGTCATTGTCAATAATAATAATATAATAATAAGTTTATTTTTCAAATTTGTTGACAAAAGTTACAATTACAATAATATGGTACAACATAAAGTGCATAAGGTATTATCTCCTGGCCCCCAAACTAGGTTTATAGCCTGTGACTTGGGGACCAGTGATTCCATGAGGGTAGGTAGAACATCAGAAATCTGCTTTCACTAGTAACATGGCTAACATAAGGATACAATGCTTGTGGTATCATTACGCACGTTTCACAAACTGTACTGTTTTACAACAAAACTGGTACCCACTATAATTTTCAGTACCCTTGTTAACATAGTCAGATCAGATAGCTTTCTTCAATAAACAAAGTGTTTTACAGTTTCCTGAGATTTAATAAAACACTTTTAAAAGTGAAATTCTTTAAGGGCAATTTGTAGATTGTCACGGAGGTACACAGGACCAAGTAATAAGTAGGTATCTTGACGGGCAGCGCCTTCGTATCGTATATTTTTCATCAGCCTTGATTAAAAAACTTTCCTAACGTAACTTTTTCCCAGCACGGCTACCTTTTAATGAAATATAAAAGATCAATACCTTACACATTTTTTGTAGCCTGTGTCAATCTGCGAACATTTTTTGCCCGTTAGTTATTTATCAAGAGAAATTGCGAGCGTTTTTCGAAGTTATAACAGATAAAAAAAGATTTTTTGACGAAATATTTCCTATTTCGACAGGGAAGTTTCTAGGTTAGTATCTACTTTTTGCGAGATTTTTTCATGTTAATTAAACAGAATATAAGTTCATATTGTTCAGTTATTACACGATATAAGAAAACATTGAAATAGCTTCGTACATATTCAGTATTGTGTCGACAGTTTAAATGCTGAATTATATTACGCTATTATGTCCGTCAGGTAGATCATCAAAAAATATTGTACATGTATTTTTCTTTAAACACGTAAACATAAAATGACGAAGATGAAATATCGTGTGACGTCACGCCTTTAGTACACTTTATACTGACATAGTGACGTCACAAATCGCCACTCCTGAACTTTGATACGCTTTATCTTTATTAGTTTGGTGAAGCAAAAAATCCGTGTCCAATATTACTTGATAATCTCACTGACGGACTCATTAGAATTATCATTTTTCTACCCACAGCATGTATGAGAAAAATAATCTATTTATGTAATTTTAAACATAATTAATTTACTGTAATTTTTTCAGTACCTAGAACTTGAGTCCAACTGTCTTATTCACGGATAATTTACGTATGTTTTCGTTCAAACAGTAACCAGCTTATTACAACAACAGGTTCGTGAACTGATCAATAAAATATACAACAGTAGGTATCCGAGTCTTTTGTATACGCCATGCAACATAAAATTATTAGCGAAGAATTCCGGTAACTTAACGTTATAACGTATCAAAAGATCTCAGATTGTTATCTCAAAGACGAAGTAACGACAAAATAAAGACAACGTCTAATAAAAAGATAACTTGTTTACATAAAATCTCGTAATTCAACATCCCCAATCTGTAAGTGCTTGCTATTAATTTATACAAAGTAAACGCAATAAGGTATTCCAACTGTTATTTACGCTACACATCAAAATTTAATACCGAAGAACAAATTCAAACAGCCGTCCCTAACAGCTTCATTTAAATAAGATATTACCATCTTACCTGTGCGAGCAGTCGCTCATCGGCGGCGAATCCGTTCGATGTTTTCCCGAACGATTGCCCCGTGCCCTCTCCCGAGTCGGCCCTCGCAGGGCGCCTCAATGCCGACTTAATAATGGACATGTTTTAACGTACCGATTTCTCCTCTCAAATTGATTTTGCGAACCGTGTTTTGACGTTTTCCGGTTGATGTGTGAAGCAACCCGGTTGAATGCCTGATGGGTGACAAAATAAGCTTACTGACCTACAAACAGTTGAGCATAATTTTCGATTTGGTTTCTTAATTTTCACGTTTACATGCGATAGCAGAACAGCAAAGGAAATTATTAACGAAGTGAACGTCGGAAACTCTATCGGATGGCATTGGCAGCCGGGGATGTTTACCGTGCACATTCTACGTGTAAAGGAAATTAAAAAGTCAGCGATCGCCTTTCCCTAAACTGAGCACATAATTTTGTCGATTCTAATGGTTAACATTTTTTCCTTTCGGTATACTACGACATTTGAAGTTACTTTCCAATAAATACCTAAACTGAACAGTTTGTGACGACAGAATCTGATCTGCTGAAAAGATTTTTCAGTTTTTGGTTTGCTAAGAATATATTTTCGGATACATTTCGACCCAGTAGGTAGGTATTTTGACAATAGTCAGATTCACAATTATAAGGGAAAAGATTTATTGTGCGAGGACATCAACCACCCACATCTACGCAAGGTACTCATCCGTTTATCTATTGATCCCTCATACATTTTATTCGTTCATTTTAGATTTGGGAGGAAAAGCCGGTGAAATAGCCGATTGAATAATATATTTTTATGGGACCAAAACCGTGCTTACTATGCGAAGAAGGAAAAATCATCTCTAACAGTCGGCCATTGTATTGCAAATTGTGAGTAAGACGCTTTTTTCTTCACTTATTTACATAAAAAGTTCTCCGAGTATTTTGTTGGTAAATGACTTTCGTTTTGTACTTCCTCATTTCAGTTTTCGCAGAAATATATTTACACCTTTTGAGGGAGACACAAATCTAGAAAGTTTAGTTTACACGCGTTCTGTTCTGTCAAACATCTTATCTTCTAACGTTATAAATATGGAAGTCTTGATGTTTTATTCAATCACTCAGTACCAGCTGAACGATTTTTGATAAATCTGGAAGGTACGAAAATAGAACGTTGCCTCACTTGCTATATAGAAAACTCCAATAATCTCAGACATTTAAGAAGCTGTAGACAATAGTATTCTACAATCTAGACTCATATTTATGTCAGTGCCTTTAAACTCAACTTCAAATAGGTACTTCAGGTACCATCTGATAAAATAAATATTTTCTCGCAACTATACATCAGTTCTCAATCGACAGTATCTATATTATTTTATCATATTCAAGATTATCTGAGAAAATTCATGGCTGGAAATATTTGTTCCGTTTTCTGCAAGTCATACAAAGGACGGGGCCCATAGTTATTCTTTTCATGTCCGTGTGCGGTGACCAGCCAACATTCCGAACACTTTCCTTAAAGGCTTACGTTCTTACATTGAACGCCAACATCGGTACCACGCCTCGTCATAAAAATGAAAATAGAAATATTGAATACCTTAGTAGGCTCCGGTTATGTGCGTTTTCACTTTATGACGCCAGCGATTTCGTGATCGGTACTGCCTCGTTTTCACATCAGCACGAAAATGATACCTACCTACACATGAACAGCCTATATACGCATAACCATATAAGAACAGCTTTTCCTCAATTAGTTAAATATAACCGTTCAATCGAAAATCAAGTATTTTCCCTAAAGGTATTGATTTTACCTACATGTAAGTAAAATATGTGTACATTTTACACACCATTCATTTATCAAAGTCTCGTATACGTACCATTAATCGTCTGAGTGAAGACAATAATGTCTATAATAACCACATTTGATAACGTTAGATTTTCCTTTTGTTAAATAACTCCTATTCCAATATCAAAGTAAAGAATTTTACGTCTTTACAATATCTCTTATAAGAAGAATATCAATCTATGTACACGCATCAAATAAGGCTGAAATAGCAAAATACGTAATCCCTTACATTTTATATCAAAGCCTATCCTGTAAGAATATTGGCCTATATTGGTTTTCATAACCATATCGATAAAAAGTAGTCGCGTCCCTAGTAGAATCGAATCTAAGATTGAGATAAAGTTGGGATAGTGCGGAACTTTTTGTTGGGCGAGTTGCGGGCAGCTGTGCACAGTCGTCACGTAAGCCCTCAATTACGAAACACTGGAGCGGTTTTCGACGAGCTCCAATCCAGAACAAAGTTCATCGATTCCATCACGATTATCGGTTTGGAACGTTTCCACTGAGAAAATTAGCGCTGTCCTCCAAATGTACTTCTCTAACTTTTGTGTTGTAGTGTTCGTTAATACCGCACTTGACACATGACATAAGTATAAGTGTTTTTAGACAGGTGACTTTTTGTTTGGTACTGTTATTACGAACTCAAACATTAAATCAATCATTTTGAAACTACTAAATATAAACCAGACCTATCTCTGTAACGTCCATACTCTGTGAGAGTATGGAGCGTGTACTTAACACAAAGCTCCTGGCATACCTAGAACCTAACGATATCCTTAGTGACCGTTAAAACGGCTTCCGCCGAAATCGGTCTATCGGGGACCTTCTAGCGTATACCATTCACATATGGGGTGAGGCTATAGTGAGGCACGGGGAAGCGCTTGCTGTCACCCTCGACATCTCAAAGGCTTTTGATAGGGTCTGGCACGAAAGCCTTATTGGTAAGCTTCCTTCATTCGGTCTGCTCGGTGGTCTGTGTATGTGTGATAGCAGACTTCCTGAGAGATCGGTCCATTCGAGTAGTTATCGATGGCTGCTCGTCGGACCAATTGGCTATCAATGCCGGAGTAGAGTACCGACCCCTGAGGGACCCCTCAGGGGTCGGTACTCTCAGCAACATTATTCTTGCTGCACTTTAACGATCTGCTAAAACCTGACCCTGAGATAAGAGATACTCGACATGAGAGATACTTGTCCAACACACTGGCTATCGGGCCGCAGATCCAGTCTCTCCGTGATGTAACTGTGTCAATAACGGACCATCTTGAGCTTCTTGGCGTTACGTTGACAACGACTCTCAATTTTGGCCTATACATTGAGGCAAAGGCTCAGCTGGCTGCCAAAAAGTTGGGGATCCTTGCAAATGTGAGAAAGTACTTCATGCCGAAACAGCTGCTCAACTTGTATCAAGCGCAAGTTCGATCATGCATGGAGTACTGTTCTCATCGTTGGGACGGATCTGCCAAATACCAGTTTAATACACTAGAGTCGATCGAAAATCGAACCAAGAGGCTCATCGATGATGAAGCAATGGTAAAGACAAAGCTCCAGAGCCTTGAGCATCGTCGCCGAGCTGCCAGCTTGTCGGTTTTTTATCGGTTACATTTCGGTGAGTGTGCGATGGAATTGCATGATCTAATTCCACCTAGCCCGTTTTATTATCGGACTACCAGACGTGCAGCGTTGCGCCATCGGTACATGGTGGACATCCCACCCATACGCACAAAACGTTTTGGGAACACTTTTATTATGCTTACAGCTAAGGAGTGGAATGCCCTGGCGGAGTCTGTGTTTCCCGACAGTTACAATCTAGGGGTCTTTAAGTCAAGAGTGAATAGGTTTCTTCTTGGAAAGCGTGATTCACCGTTGACCACATCATCGCTTACCATGAGGTAAGATAGTGGTCAATCGCGAGCCTATAGTGTATATAATAAAAAAATATAGCTTTTAAATTTTCAGTTAATATTTCACCAAGAACTTTTTAAAAAGAAATGTAAAGTTCTGATCACACTAATATTGTTTCAAGCCAGTAACCGCTCAAAGAAGTCAAAAGAAGTATAAAGTATAAATCAAACACAATAATGTGGCTGCCCTTATACCCTCAGGGACAATGGGATCAAAGGAAAATCTAAATTATTCAACAAGCCCAAGTCTGGGCGCTCGCCAAATAGCGGGTTACCTTTTTACAGGTCCTTCAATTCCCCAGGGAGCCTTATTTAGGTGTTAATTGGTGGCATTCCTCAAGAGGATCTGACCGTAGTTCTTTTTATGTAAGAATTCGAATGATATACGGGTAATGTTGAATTATAGATCTGACTTTTAATACTGAGCTGAATATTTTAACTTAGCTTGGAAATTCGGGTTTATGGAAAATAAGAGCAAATATTTTTGAGCAATTTCATGCGAAACGTCATACCTTGTTGACCACCAATGATCGCTTTTAAACCATTTTTCCGCGTATTTGTGATACTTATTTTCTCATATAAAGCAGCCGGCTGTTTCCGTATATTTCACACAGGTACCTATATAGCAAAAATTTACCGACCAACCCTCCTATTGAAACCTGATAACGAAATTTTGGGTGAAAAATCTCTACGCAACCGTTTTCCCTGAAAATACTACTGAAATAAAATAAAAGCAATATATTTTGTTATTTGATCTGTCACAATAAATAATGGTCTAAATTTTTAAAGCGCCATCAGTTATTAAAAATAGTTTCAAATGCAATATCTAACAGATACCAAATAAATACATCCCTATTGCTAAATGATTACGAAAAACTAATTTCCATAAAACATGTATTTTTCCAATATGGTTCTTAAAATACGACAAAATTTAATATGTTGTCTTGCAAACGTCTCACAATATAAATAAGAAGCAATTTTATAAATCTATCAATAAATATTTACAAAGGTGTGATTCAGCGATTCGAAGCGAACGTAGGCAGATATTACGCATCTTAAAGGTTTCCGTTTTCGATTTATGAAGGGACTTTTGTAGCAAGATATTTGAAACAAAAATTAGATAAATTAAATAATAGTAGTTTATGCAATGGTCATGTAATAGGGGTTTTTAAAACACGAGCGTGGGTTTATCACATGTGGCGAAGCCGAATGTGATAATAATAACACGCGAGTGTTTTAATACCTAATTATATGCAGTTGCAAACACTATTTTATCTTCACTCATACATTTGAAATAAAATAAAAGTGGACACGTAAAAATATGTGGTATGGCGGGCAATTTAGATTCTCATTGCGCATGACTGCACAGCGAGAATTCACCCATACGCACAAAGCGTTTTGAAAATACTTTCATTGTGCGTACAGCTAAGGAGTGGAATTCACTGCCGGCGTCTTTGTTTCCTGATAGCTACAACCTAAGGTTCTTCAAGTCAAGAGTGAATAGGTTACTTCTAAGCATGCGTGCTTCACCTTCGACGACATCATCACTTAACATCAGGCGAGATAGTGGTCAAACGCGAGCCTATAACAAATAAAAAAAAACACTACTTTTCTACATTAAGTCAATGAGCCCATAAGAGCCAATAAATTAAAAAATAAAAGTGTGCTATAAAAATTAAAGAGTTATTTTATGATGCAGTTGTTTCAAAACCGAAGGAAAATGTTGCTTTGTAATGGCTTTTTTTTAATTTTACCTATCCACGAGTATAAAGCACGTGTTTGTACAATATCTTTTGAATTCATATTTGTAACATTACGTTGTGAGTGTAGATTAAAACATTTTCGATGTGACCGCTGATTTTTCAAAGTAATCAGATTTCACAGAAAACGAAATCCAAATGCTTTGGCATCTACATTATAGTGAATATCGTATTGGGACTCTTATTCAAATCTCAACCAGTTATTGAGAATTTGGAAATGAGAATTAACAAGTTTTAAATCATGTCGAGTTTAGAAAACTGTGGTAAGATCATTTCAAAGGTGCCAAAAGACAAAAAATATTATTTGTATCTCAAAACTAATAGGCAGTAAAACGCATTGTGTTTTGGTATCATACCCCAGGTTTCTAATTAAGAACTTCAAGTTGCGTATTTGTCAAATTCTTCTTTAACCTAAAAACCTGCAAACTTAGGTAATATAACGTTGTAGTATTTGACATGTTCTTAACTTGAAATTTCAATTCGGGAACAGATTTCGAAACCGAAACCAGCTCCTGTATTCAATTGGCTTAATCCTTTGAACTCCAACCAACACGGCCTAGCTTTCATCCTTCCTCTTTTTCAGGACATTTATGTTTTCACAAACACCATTTTAGGGTTCGTATTTAATCTTGGATTACCTCAGATTATGAGTATATCCCATGTATGAGGATATCTCTAGAGCCATGCATGGTTTCAAAACTCACTTCACCGTTGTCATGGGGGACTTCAACGCGAAACTGGGCAAACGAGACGAGGATGAGCTCCAAGTGGGGCAATTTGGAGTTGGACGTCGGAACCACCGGGGTGACCTACTGGCCTGTTTTATGGAGAAGGAGGGCCTCTATATGATGAACTCCTTCTTCAAAAAGCGTGAACACAGGAAGTGGACCTGGCAGAGCCCCGATGGTGCAACAAAAAATGAGATTGACTTCATCATGTCAACCAGGAAGCAAATGTTCAATGATGTCTCTGTGATCAATTCGGTAAAAACCGGGAGCGATCACCGCATGGTAAGAGGCACATTGAACATTAATATTAAGCTTGAAAGGTCTCGACTGATGAAGTCCACGCTCCGTCCAGCACAGATCCAGGTCCAAAACCCCGAGAGCTTTCAGCTCGAACTCCAGAATCGTTTCGAGTGCCTAGGTAGCTCAGTGGACGAATATAGCGACGGGTTCGTGGAAGCTGTCCATACGGTCGGGTCTAAGTTTTTCAAGACCCGTCGTACAGATAGAAACAAAAAGATCTCTGATCCTACCCTCAAGCTTATGAAGGAGAGGCGTGAGATGATCCTGCAGTCTTCAGATGAGGCGTGCAAATACCGGCAGCTCAATAGACAGATCTCTAAATCCTTGAAAAGAGACCTCCGCCGCTTTAATACCGAGCGTATTAAAGACGCGATTGAGCGAAATAAAGGCTCCAAGGTTTTTTCAAGGGATCTGGCTATTGGGCAGAGCCAGCTCACGAAACTGAAGACCGACGATGGCAGGACCGTATCCGCCAAACCGGAGCTTCTGAGGGAGATCGAGACATTCTATGGGCAGTTGTACACATCAGTCAGCAAGCCCGTTGCGAGTCTAGCAAACGACCCAAGAGCTAGATTGACCCGTCACTATACCGAAGATATCCCGGATGTCAGCCTGTACGAGATTAGGATGGCTCTGAAACAGCTTAAAAACAACAAGGCGCCGGGTGATGACGGAATCACGGCTGAACTCCTGAAGGCGGGTGGAAAACCGGTCCTTAAGGCCCTTCAGAAGCTGTTTGATTCCGTCATACTCGAGGGCAAAACGCCACAGGCATGGTGCAGGGGTGTGGTGATACTTTTCTTCAAGAAGGGCGACAATGCCCGGCTGAAGAACTATAGACCCATCTCACTTCTTAGCCATGTCTACAAGTTGTTTTCAAGAGTCATCACGAATCGTCTCGCGCGCAGGTTTGATGATTTCCAGCCTCCCGAACAAGCCGGATTCCGAAAAGGCTTTAGCACCGTAGACCACATACATACGCTGCGGCAGGTTATACAGAAGACCGAAGAGTATAACCTGCCTCTCTGTTTAGCGTTTG
This sequence comes from Orthosia gracilis, assembly GCA_947562075.1. Lineage (NCBI taxonomy): Eukaryota > Metazoa > Arthropoda > Insecta > Lepidoptera > Noctuidae > Orthosia > Orthosia gracilis. The sequence continues at coordinate 37,924,218 of OX387266.1, forward strand.
TGGACTACGAGAAAGCCTTCGATTCGATCGAGACTTGGGCTGTACTGCAGTCTCTCCAACGGTGCCAGATCGACTACCGGTACATTGAGGTGTTGAAGTGTTTGTACAAAAACGCCACCATGTCAGTCCGTCTTCAGGATCAGACCTCGAAACCAATCCTTCTCCAGCGTGGCGTGAGACAGGGAGACGTCATTTCTCCGAAACTGTTCACTGCTGCGCTGGAGGATGTATTCAAGGTTCTGGACTGGAGGGGCCTAGGCATCAACGTTAATGGCGAGTACATCACTCACCTTCGGTTTGCCGACGACATAGTGGTCATGGCTGAGACCATGGAAAGCCTCAGTAAAATGCTCGATGACCTCAGTAAAGCTTCCGAAAGAGTGGGTCTTAAAATGAACATGGACAAAACCAAGATCATGGTGAACGCCCATGTAGCACCCACTCCTATCAAGATCGGAGACTCTACACTCGAAGTTGTAGACGATTATGTCTACCTGGGACAAACGATCCAGTTGGGTAGGTCCAACTTCGAGAAAGAGGTCAACCGTCGAATCCGACTCGGCTGGGCGGCGTTCGGGAAGTTGCGTGGTATCTTCTCGTCCAATTTACCGCAGTGTCTCAAGACAAAAGTCTTTGACCAGTGTGTGTTGCCAGTGATCACCTATGGGACCGAGGCATGGTCGCTCACAATGGGCCTTATCAGAAAGCTTAAAGTCACCCAAAGGGCAATGGAGAGGGCTATGCTCGGAATTTCCTTGCGTGATCACGTCAGAAATGATGATATCCGCAGGAGAACTAAAGTTACTGACATAGCCCGGAGAATTGCTAAACTTAAGTGGCAGTGGGCAGGGCACATTGCTCGCAGAACGGATGGCCGATGGGGCCGTAAAGTTCTGGAATGGCGACCGCGAACCGGAAGACGATACGTTGGAAGGCCTCCCACTAGGTGGACCGATGACCTGGTTAAGGTTGCGGGAAGGCGCTGGATGCGAGACGCACGGGATCGGTCAATGTGGCGACGCCTGGGGGAGGCCTATGTCCAGCAGTGGACGTCTTTCGGCTGAAATGATGATGATGATGACCTCAGATTATTATATCTCTGAAGATACCTTCACAGAGATTACGATGAAGAAACCCATTACATCTCCACCAACGCTCGCCCAGCGTCAATATGTTTTAGTGACTTGTAAAACAAGTAAAATAAAAAAAAACCACATCAACATCCTCATATCAGCCGAAAGACGTCCACTGCTGGACATAGGCCGTCCCCAAGCGTTGCCACATTGACTGGTCTCGTGCCTAAAAAAACCCCGACACATTTTTTTATTTCATGCTACATAATTTATCTATCAGTATCTTGCGAAAACACCCCGATTCAAACAGTAAAAAGCCCATAAATTTTGAACGGCTCAACCGATTTTCATCAAACACTCTCGATAAAGTCACCTTTCAAACAAAAAAAAACGAAATAAAAATCGGTTCATGCGTTTAGGAGCTATGATGCCACAAACAGATACACAACCACACGTCAAACTTATAACACCCCTCTTTTTCCGTCGAGGGTTAAAATCAACGTCTTGTATTATATTACCTGTCATCATAAACAAATCCTGCGTCCAAGGTGTTATAGTACAGCAGGAAGGCCAGCAGCGAGCTGGCTGCCGTCACCCAGTGCTCCATCCTCGGCGCTAAGATGTCTACATCAGGGTTGCTCCCTCCCCTCTGAAACAAACCTCATATTATTCTATATGGCTTTGAAAGGAAAATGGCCCCGCCCTCTTTGGCAGTGCAACGAATTATAGGTATTTAGCCTGGATGCAATAGTAAAGTCTCCATGAGAAACGATATTTTAAGTATAGTCTGGCAAATTTTAAGCAGTCAGTTCCACTATCAATCTTGCTGACTGGCTTATCTTTAAACGTAGTTTAGGTAACTCTCAAATCAGTGGAAACCGGAATAGTCTAGAACTAAACTTTGAAGACATGTGACATCTACCAATCCAAACTAGTTCCGCGTGGTGGATTATAGCTCACTCCCTCGCACAGAGAGAAGGCCTGTGATGTGTCCCAGCAATGAGAACGTTATAAGCTGATTTTGCTATACCAATGCTCACTCTTGATGACATGAAGAAAGGCAAGCGGAGAAGTAGAGTATGAGATTATTAATACGAAACCAGCGTTATTTTGTCACAGTATTTCATACTTTTAACAATAAGCAACATGCTGAAAAAAAGGCGGTTGAGTGAGAAATGTTTATATATGTATTTTTTTTAATTAAACAATAGGATCGCGTTTGACCACTATATCGTCTGATGGTAAGCGGACCTGTAAAACGGACCTCTGTGTAGAAGAGCACTAACATGAAATAAAACAATATTTTTATATTATGAGCCAATTTTGCTTGGCTCTGTAGCTCAAATTGTCTGTATTACTGAGGTATGTATGTAGGTAACCGTTTCCTCAAAATAATGAAAAAATATATAAATACTACAGGTTTTCTAAAAAGCCCAAAAATATGTAAATAGCAAACAAATCTTTGAAATACGTATTATATCTTCTCTATATTCCTAAAAACTGGCGAGCCTACCTTTTCCTTTTGAAATTCTAATAGTCTTTTGGTAATCTACACTGCTCTATACAAAGGCTACCACTAAACCCTAAAAGCTTTATAACTGGAAAATTTTGGTAACAATGTTATAAGCTTACTATATACTAGCTTTTCCCGCGGCTTCACTCCCGTGGCCTTTCTCTCAAAAACTGTGAATTAGAAAGCGTTTTTTTTTTTTTGATTATCGATTTTATAAGTAACCTACGGCACTCAACGGTAGTGTAGCTTTTAATCATTGAAAGATTTTTCCTAACCTAAATGTGAGAAGCACGCACTTGGCCGGTTTTTTATGTTTTCATTCATTTAACCATCCTAACTTTCCGACTAACCGTTTGTTTAAACCGGTTACTTGATTCCTAACCTGAATTAAAAACTCAACACATTATGCGTGTTCTGAATTTAACGGGAAATGTATTCATGTCACGTCATCGCGTTTAGGTAACGTCCCATTCTAACTAGATCCTTTACAGACTTTTTAATTATTAAATGGACATTTAAAAGTTTTTTTTTTAATTTCGCTTGCATTTGTACATGTCCTTGTTAAAAACTGGGTTTCAATTAAGCTTAGTACGCCTCGTGTGAATAACGAGTTTGTGTGTTTTAGAAAGAGTGATATGATATTTGTACATTTGTAATTAAAGTGAATTGAATAAGTAAAAAGCGATAACACCGTGTACATACAGTTCTAATGTATATTGTGTCCCATTTTTTGCGCTTTCAGTGTACGGCCTCACCATTGTGCGCAATCATTATTTGTAATTTCATAATATATTTAATTTAAAACTCTATCTTTGAAGTTGTTATCTATGTGCTGTATTTGTTTGTTTGGATTTAACCTTTTATTAACCTGGAAAGATTTTGTCGTGTAGGATCTTCACTCTTCAGACTCTTTATTTTTTCCTCTACAAGAGCAGTTAATTTCTTGGTACCCAAGAAGTAAGAAAAGAAAAAGAGGTAGACATTTTCGAAGGTGGGCAGACGAAATAAAGACCATAGCAGGGAAAACATAGAATACTAAAACGCTAAGCAGAACCGAGTGAAGAGAAATGGAGGACCTCTTTGCCAAAGTTGGGCAAACAAACCGGGTTGTCGGTATCACCGACTCGCCAGAGTCGTTAGAATAAGTTCTATATAATTATGTAAAAAACTGTGTCTGAATAAAGGCTATTTTATCTTATTTCTTATTTATTTAACCTAGAAAGAACCTATTAATTAAATTTAATTAAACCCGTATCCATACCGTACCCACCCAATGTTGAGTTGAACGTATCTTCCATTGGACAACGCTCGGTCTTGAGCCTCCTGCTTCCAACCCTTGCCTACTAAATTGACCCGGTTGTCGGACCATCTATTTAGTTTTTGATCTGTTTACGCTCTTATAGCCCGATCTGCGTTCTGACATCTACCATCCGATCTTTGATAGATACAGATGACCAGTCCACTTTTAATCTAACACTACTTTCAACTTAAACTCTACCTGACGTAAATTGTCCCCACATCTAATCTACAACATTTTAGTTTGTAAATGAATGCACGGCGCGGATATTTTCATTGGACATAGTTCATGTCAGGAGGTTGTCATCCGTCTCCGGTCATCGCCGGCGGCTAACAACAAAAGTTACTATTTAGTTTACCAAGCGTATATTTGAACATTTTTAACTGTAATTAAATTTTCATTTCGGATCTCGACGTAACTTTCGATTCAGTATTAGAATTTGTTGGTAAAATGATTTGTTTTCATATATTTTGCCTTTAATTACCTTTAACTATGCAGAAAATGGTAACGAACAATATTTAGTCATAGGAAACTACGTGGAAACATAGTTTGAACATATGAATCTGCTCAAGATCAGTCTGATCTAGTCAAATAGATCTAATGCATATGGTATGTAAGGATTTTTTATCAGATCAGGGGCCGTACTCGGATGTGTCCATTAGGACATGTTGATTCCACTGTGAAAAAAGGATAGCGCTATTTGTCTTGTATAGCTCCATCTCTCTCTAACTATGATAGTTTTGACACGTCAGGATAAAGCTCCAGGATCGAATATAATAGATCGAACGGATCGGTAGATTGAGAGTATATAATTAATTACGGTAATGTAATTTCCAATAAAAACATCAAACATGATTCCATCGCAGAAACAAATTAATTTAACAGACAATCCTGAATCCGCCTCGCGATGAGGTTTCGCAATTAATACGGCCTATTTATGCATTAAGTACCTACTTATGTATCAAAATTAATTTTGTGATTACGCCTACAAAAGGTACACCATAAAATGTATGAGGTAGGTATTAATTTATTTTTGGCTGAGCTTGTAGCTCAAATTTACCAAAAGCGCTTCTTAATTTTGTGAACTATCAACTACCCTCCGGAGCAACTGGAGAGATTCGCAACTGGACAGATTCTCAGCTGGACAGTTTCTCAGCTGGACAGATTAACAACTGGACAGAACGTGTACAGTCTATGACATAATTAAAGTGTACGAGTTGGGAATATGGAAGTTAAGAAAAAGTGGTCAATATAGGAATGGACGACTTGCTCCAGAGCGCAAGGGCTGACTCTTTTCAAGCTTCGATTTGAACGACTAGGCACATCAAATTAGCATACAAAATTGCACCGAAACCGTTTTACTAGCTTTTCTCGCTACATGTTAACATAACCAAGGTTAGCGATTGTGTTAACTTTGTACCAGTGCTGTTTTTTTTTTGTTTTAATCTTTGCCCAACACTAGGAATTTCTCCCTGTATCGTGGGTGCGTTTACAAACATATAAACTCACATACACAACACCCAGAGCCGGAACAACTATCTATAGGTCATACAAATATGTGTTCCGTGCGGGAATCGAACCCGCGACACGCATCGCAGCAGTCAATCGCTCAACCACTGCGCCAACCGTGCGCCCAAAGCACGCGTTATCTGCTGTGATTGGTTGAATGAATTTGCAACAGCCAATCACTGCAGATAACGCGTGTTGACAATTTGTCACATCAATTCTGCGATAAATTTGAGCTGGGAAACTGAGGGTGTCTCATGAAATGTTTATAATAATGTTTAGAATTTTGAAAAAACAATTGTCTGTTAATATTAGACAAGTTAGATTATGAATCAGATATTGCACAAGCATTAAAATGTATTTATCGGATTTTATTGTCAAAGGCTGTTTTTATCATTTTCTGCATGCGGTATGGAAAAATTCTGAACAATTGAAATTTTCATCAACTGTAAATGGTCGAAAATTGATACAATTGTGTACGCAATTAGCACTTTCGCCAAACATAATACCTGAGTGTTTTTTGTCAATAAATGAAATGGCTACAGAAAATGAAGAATATAAAGCCTTTTTCAATTATTTCACAAATGATTGGATGACGAAAACTATGACTGAATAGCTATCTTGATACGGAGAAAAATTTAGGAGTACTGACGCTATAGAAGGTTGGCACCGGCGAATTAATGCAAAATACCAAAAAGCATCCCTTTTTTGTATCTACAGTTATAAAAAAGGAATCGGAAATCAGTGATACCAAAATAAATAAGAGTTTCCTATCACTGAGAGAAAACAAAGCAAAAGTTGGCCAAAGCAGTCATGACGTGCTTAGAATGCCTACGGTCGTTTTCATGGTCCTTTCACAAGTGAATAAAATAAAATAATAATAATACCAAACTGTCCCACTGCAGGGCAAAGTATTCTATACAGAGACGGCACGAGCATGAAAAACACATGATTTTCAAAATTCGAACAAATCTTCGCGATAACTCACAAAATACAAATACATTTGCCCTATCTTTATTCGTTACAAGTGTAAAGGGATCCATCTGTAGTAGAATAACAGCGCAATGCTAATATTCCGTCCGTATCTGCCCTTTATGTATCCCGAAAACGCTGTCGCATGCAAACGCAGGATAACTTTAAGCCAGGTTTACATGAAGCCAGCGCAGGCAACCAGTCAGACTGCTGCTGGTTTGGTATTGGCAATGTGTAAACATTTTTTGTGCCCATGATATAGCGCCTGCATTTACCTAACTAGTGACTTTCAACCCGTCGTATGCCACAGCGTTAGTAGCATCCACGTAATCGCATCGGGATAGTTCATTGACAGGCACGTGCATCCACCATGTAAAAATGCAGAAATGACTGGCCTTATTGACAAAACGGGCGTGGCCAACGTTTGCAAGTCTGTATAGCACTAGCACACTGGCTTCATGTTAACCTGCTTTTACGTGTAATAGGCCTATCCGACGTCTCACCGACGTCTCACCGACTGTTCGTAAACAATGCGTCACTGTTTTGATTATTACAGTTGTCAAGCACTACACGTTATTCATTTTATCTTTGAGACATTTCGGGGAGCTGTTCGAGGTGTTTGTGCACCAGAAGAAAAATGCTGAAATTACTAGCAACAGCAAGAACGGCAAGGCCAGCACTGGCAAGTCTACAGGACAAGTGCCAACGCACAGCGCACTAGCTTCATATAAAACTGCCTTTACACGTAGAAGACGTCTCATAGGCCTATCCGGCGGCTCACCGACGACCGTTCGTAAACAATGCGTCACTGGGTTGCTTTATTACAGTTGTCAAGCACTATGGCGTTGTTCATTTTATCTCTGGAACATGTCGACGAGCTGTTTAGCTGTTCGTAGTGTTTGTACTTCTGCTAATTGAGCTATAGCGCCTTTCCGCCAGCTATCGTTTCGTGCTGAGAGGTGGTAACTATTTTGAAGATTGTGGTCTATTTTTTTTTCTTTTGTGAATCGAAGTAGGATTGCGAAGAATTTTTCTAAACAACGCGCCGAAAACTATTACTTATAATAAAATATTTTACTTTGATGAACAAATAATGATAATTTTAAATCCATTTCATACGATAATATTGAAAGCGTTTTTTTTTTCAATTGCCCATCCATTTAAATACGGTTTTCCACAAAGACGCATTTTGTGTAAAGGTAGCGTGAAATTAAATCGTAAAAGAGGGGAAATTTTCCTCACCGCGGGATGTCCTTGAATAGCTCTTTAAAGTGGAACAAACATATCGTGGATCACTTTTCTTTATATTGATGTTTTGATAGCGAATAATAGGCCCCCAAAGTCGTTTGCATTGTACATTTCCCACCCCGATATTTTCCAACCAATGGACATTATCATAATCGCACTTTATGCGCACTTTCTATGAAAATTAATACAAACGACTGAGGACGACATTTTGGCATATAACAACGGCTTTTTTGTTATAACTTCGGTACAAATTTCTGAAGAACAGACATTAACTGTTCATACTTATATTTTTATTATGTGTCAACATTATTCTATTTGAGCTACCAACCAATATTTCTTACGCCAAACATAATACAGGAAAATTAAAACATACTGATATATCTAACGCAAAAGATTTGTTTTGTGAAGAAAGTAATCCGGAAAACTAGTAATAACTTTGTTTCATTTGTTATGTCGGAATGAAGCAGCCAATCGTGCAGAGCAAATAAAGCGAAGTTTGTGGAGCGAAAATAGACAAAGGATCAGATACAGGTAAATAACTACGCATGACTTGGGGAGAGAAAGCAGCTCGAGCTCCGCTCAGCGGCTCAGGGCTGCCACGAACCAAATCAACCCTCAACGTGTTCGCAATAATTTACTTATTGCCAAATAAATATGCAAATTGCCGAAGCGGCTTCCGTTTTAAATATATCCATCGGAAAGTGATAAATTACTTTCTTAAACAAATTTTCCGCCTCACTTTCCTGACACGATACGTCGACACTTGCGGTGCGCTTGAAAAAATGTGTCGTCGATTAAAAATCCGAACTCAAGATTCAGGATTTATGGTCCATTATAAAAGGTCTTACATGGTTAAACAATGAATGGGTAACACGGAGATCGCAAGTCTTCGCATCTCGCCGTTACGTCGCGTCTTTCACACAAGATTAACGCTCAATTCAAAGGTGAACGCCGTTTCAACAGCTATAAATTTCTCCCCGCGACTCGTTTCACCCGCGAGAACGCACAAATTTATCGGAAATTAGTATCTACTAGAAACTCCTTCGGGATGAATAGACATAACGTTAACGAAAGCTCAGCTCAATTTATTGTTACCTCCTAGATCGGGGCCGGGAGTAAACGAAAATCAAATTCAGAACCCGACTCACTGACTCAGCAATCCAAAATACAACATACATTATTAAAGTATGATATTTTGGTACTTTTGCGGTGTACCGCTCTCTGGTATCACTGCTGTACGGTATCGTTTGGTTTACTCGGAACGAATACGGTCGGTTGCTAATGAAAACTTGCCTACATTTCAGTGAACCTGATCTCATTGAAATGTGCTATATGACTTGCGTGGGATGCGGGCTCGTTGAAATGTAAATACTCGGTAAGTTTTCAGTGCCGGTACCGCAACAAAACGGAGCTGAATGACTAGTGAAGATTCGGAATACAAAACTACTGTAGCAGGAATACGGATTTTCTTAAGGAAATATGTCAATAAACCCCGAAATAGGGCAGAAAGCGAGCGGTGACGACACTAATTACCTTTCGTAAGTAGTTACCTTCAATAATGTCTTTTACTATTAGTAAGATCACAAATCTTACGCTCATGAAATCAGCCACGAAGGCAACTGACTCGGCCGATTAGATTACTTTTCTATTTAGAGAGAAAGGCAAATTCATAGCAAAATTTGCCTATGAATGTCTCTCCATTATATTTAATTGATGTATGCCTCTCTATTGAATAACTTTTTGTTAGTGAATAAGAAAATAATCGAAAAATTCTACACCTTCAATCGACGGTAGTTTGGAATTTTCAATTTGAAAGTTATGACGCTCTTGATATGCCAACCATACATTGTGCAGCGTACTCGGTTAGCCAACGAACTAAACTATTCACCGAATTAAAATCATACGGCATGAGTACCATTTTTTTAGGACAATACTCGCTTCAACTTCTACGAACATATTGTGTTAAAAATTGCAAAAGCCTCTCGTTTTCAGTGGTCTTTCTAGTACATTTTTTAAACTGAATTTACTCTGATTATAGGCAGAGAGATAACTTGGTATCTGAAGACAGGATTTTTCATCCCTACGGGAAACGGCACACCCGTTTAATGTACCCTGTATAAATATATAAACAGCTTATCAACCCCCATCGTCTCCTGGTGACCCTATCAGAATTTCCTGCTGTCCACAAGAAATAACATTTTTATGATTCTGTAAAGTAAACCGTCCGGGTTATGTCTTATAAATTTTACCACGACGCAACGCTCAACCTTCGCGAGAAATGGTTGTCCGAGAATATTCCCGGATAATCAAAATATAGGAGTATCGTAAAGACACAACAAAGGAACAATGCTGTATTCATCAACTTTTAATAACAGTAGTAAATGAGATTTGAAAAGACTGATGCTCAGCGTTTCTGCTTTTCTTGACAATGAGATCTTAAAATAAACGTACATATTGACCAAATATTCTACTTCCCTTACTATAGTCTCATATCTGTTTACGTATCTACCGGCTTTGTGACATTAATATATATTTTCATTCATTTAAGATAAAAAGCTGACGTCACAGATAAGGAAAATGAAACAAAGAGAAATTCTTTGATCTGTTACGAAATAAAAACATAATATGGAGTAAAAGTAGCTACATAGCAAATAGTAACGTGCCTACTGTTTTCAGTAATATAATCTCGTTAAATCAAGAATTTAATGAATGTGCGAGGCCGTTGACAGCTGAAAGTCGACGGAATTTCGTCGATATGACGGGTGGAGGCGGGCTGTAAATTTTATTTCCGTGTATAAAAAATAAAACGAGTCTAACAGTCCGTGCAAAGTGGTGCGAGCATATTAATTACATTAGCCAGCTGAGCTGTACCGTTTAATTGAAAAATGACAAAAGCGTAGTTCCATTCATCACATATTTTTCGTAGAGACAGAAATGTTTTGTACAACTAAAACTAAGTAAGTTTGTACGAACGTGTGAGAGTTGCGTTTTTGACATGTTTTTCTAAACGCTATTAAATTACTTGACGACACGGTTGGCGTAGTGGTTAAGCGATCGGCTGCTGCGCTGTGTCGCAGTTTCGATTCCCAAACGGGTCAAATATTTGTACGGCCTATAGATAGTTGTTCCGGATCTGGGTGTCTTGCGTATGTGAGTTTAAATGTTTGCAAACGCAACCACGATACAGAAAGAAATTCCGAGGGTGGGGCAAAGTATAAAAAAAGATCCCTTTCTAATATTTTATTTTATTTCGTGAGTTATGTTATTATGCTTTACTATCAATAATTGACTGCCTCGATGATATAGCTTTCAAGTTATAACGTAGTTTGATTCCTGGTTATAGAGTTTTAACTTCTACCTAGAATTCCAAAGTAGCAGCCCGGAGTCTTGATTTGTTACCGATGTATGTTAATAGTCTCGTCTTCTATTATATAAACGTATACATAACTGGAAAACATAAAAACGGTGAAGGAAAACATTGTGAGGAAACCGGCATATCCTAGAACCAATTATTCGTAGACATGTGACATCCACCAACTCGCACTGGGCCTGCGGGGTGGATTTTGGCCCATTCCCTCTTCACAGAGAGGAGGCCTGTGTCCCAGCAGTGGGAACATTAAAAAAGCTGATGATGATACATGGCAAAATGTGAGTGTATTATATGTATACATCTGTCTACCCATTCGGTAAATACAGGTGTCAACTTATTCTAAAATTAATTACATACCCAATACATTAAACCACCGTTCAAGCGCAATTTAATTCTTGAAACATTGGAACTATGCTTAAAAAGGAGTAAGATATTTTATTCATTCGGAGAGTCGAGATGGCTTTGTAAATTGTTCTATGGTGAGATAGTTCTCTACGTCTTATCCAACAGTAGCATTCATAGTTATATTTAAAGATAATGTTAAAGTAACGGTATTTGATGGCCTAAGGGAGTATATAAATATTGATTTATTTAACCAGAATAACAAATTTCCAATTAAACTGATTACAAAGTCATCATTAAAATATCACAAATACGCAATATTACAAACAAACCTTTCACGCAGATTTCTCGCAAACTGCTGACATTCAAACAATATCTTCATCCGTATACGAGATCGAAAAAAAATACTTTATGAAATAAATTATAAAACAAATAATAAAGTACCTACAAACAAGGTTTTTGACAGACAAATGTTGTTTGTTCTGTCATTTTTTAGTGCCAACATCGGAGTACATTTTGCTTTAAACTCGAATCCGTCACCCGTCATTTACGATCTTCATTCGTTTGCACATAGATTTTTTTGCTCCACGAGAAATACAATTTAAAACATGATGGGGAAAAAGTGTTGTGCGAATCCTGATATAATCCCTTAGCTGTTCCCGTCCCCTTCACGGGGAAAAGCAGGGTGGCGAAATATAAGCCCAGGATCACTGTTAATAATAATTGGTATCAAGACTTATTTTCCTTCCTTATGATTTCCTGGCTTTTTCTATATTTAACGCAAAATTGGTGTACCGAAAAAAGACACATACGTGAGAAAATATATGTTCAATACTTTGTCATATCGAAAAACAATTTAACGAAGAATGTTACAGCACATTCCTATAACTACGAGGGGCGAATAAAAAACCGGTAATTTGTGAGCCTATCACTTACGCAAACCACGTTGATTTCCCTCAGTTGACTCTTAAAACTTCCGCAGGAGCAAGTCAACAAATACGCCACGTTTCTCTTTCATTCCGAGGCCGTCTACGAACAACGGAAAAAAATACTATTTTGTCCCGAGATAAAAAGGAAACAGGTATGGAAGAGATCCTTCGTATATATTGGTCCATAAGGTACCTTAGTTTCCTATCTAATTTAGCTTGGCAGGCCAGATAATCTAAGAAGCAATAGCTGGCATAAAGACGAGAGGAATGGAATACCGGCCGCCGGAAAGGAATGCAGGTACCTATTGTAATTTCTCTCCGGCCGGCTCGACCCTCGCGTAGGAATGCCTGTTGTTTATACAACCTACATAACCTACTATTGATAAAAACCTGATGAATTATGGAAAGAACTATGCTTTTATTTATTATTTATTAAATTCGTGTTGTTCTTCGGCTTTATTTGTAGACTTGCGCATGTTTACAGGTAAATACGGGGATTACGTGGGATGAACCAAAATTTAAGCGGTCTTTATACAGTTTTATAAAAAAACTGAGGTTAAATAACTAGGAAAAGCTAACGTTTTCAGAATAATAAATTTTTACATCCGGATATTTTCATTTCCATATTTCTTTTAATAATGAGATTCTTGGATTCCATTCAGATAGCAATTAGTTACAAAACACTTCTGGAGGCAAATTCGGACCTTAAAGGTTTGATCATCTACTACTACTAGTTCTGAATTAGTTTCTGCATTTTGTGAACGTAATAATATTATTACAGTAACAGAAAATATTACTTACAGCAACTGAAATATTCTTAAATTATATATTTTTTTTAAATGTCGCACATTCTTTTCTTGGATGGCTTTCGTAGAATTTCAGTTTCAAAAAACATTTTCCTTCTCAGTCGCCATCTTGACAACAAACATTATAAAGCGAAAAATTACTTTCTTTTCGGAAGTCTGTGTATGGTATCTATTTGTTTTCGTTTTAGACACCAATTGTACTTACTAAAAATTTGCATATCATTATGCTATGATTAAATATGTTAGTCTACTATGGTAGTAACCATTGTAAGAACTTTTATAACTATATTTATCTACAAATAAATCTTCGACTTTGACTTTGACTTCCGAACAGAAAGCTGTGTTTCTTTTAGTTGTCGATTTAATTTTTTAGTTAAAATATTTTTTATTATTCTCTTTTGTTTTGGTACCTTATATTGCCATGAAAAGACCGCATTATTAAGGATAACATAAAACTACTCGTCAAATCTTAATCAAATTTAAATGGGACCACATGAGAAGAACCAGCTTTAAAAAAAAGAATCATTAAAATCGGTTCATAATTGTCAGAGTAATCGCGTAAATGTAACAAACATACAAAGACGAAGTCGAATTGAGAACCAACTCCTTTTTAAAGTCGGTTGGAAATAGCAGTTACAGTGAAATTGTAGTTATTTACAAAATATAAAATAGGAAAAACTTTCTTATTTCCCTGTTTCCTTATCATGAAATTGCCAATAATTTTGGCACATCCTCATACAATAGTGGAAACATGAAACAGAAAAATCCTCAACTACAGGAAGCACGGTTTTCACAACTTAAACTAATCCAAACGAAAACTATTCATCTCTGTAAAACATTACGTGCTCAAAAAGCGATCTAGTCTAACTAGAAATAAAGAACAGAAATAATAAGCGCAAACATCAAAACATAAACAACAGGATTCCATCCCGTGCACATGACAACAAACATTTAAATCGATTCTCGATAGCCATTTCGTTCACTGGCGCTCTAATCTCGGTCCACGTGACACGTTAAAATAAAGTCCCATATCATTCGGGCACTAAAGTGGTTATGAGATACCAGATGGGGTGACGACCGTCCCCAAACCCATCCACAAGGTGCCAATACGACAGGTATGCCAAATCTATATCTTAAACGTCTATGTTATCATCTGCTACGCCCGTCTACGAAGTGCTACGAAAGTGCTACGAATTGGCTACGATTGCTACGAATGTGTTCGTAATTTCACACTCTTGTGATGTTCGCTTTCTAACATTTCTGAATGAATTCCTGAATGATTAAAAATGTAAACATGCGTGTTTTTATTTGAATATGTCGTGTGAACGTGATTAGGAACATAAAAAGGAAATGATTTATTGCTGGATAAATAAACTGAACGAACCGTAATTCGGTTTATATCCGTCTCGTTTAGTTTTTATGTTTACGAAAATATAAATTTAATAACAAGTAAAAAAATAGGTAAATAAAATATGATAAAATAATATAATGTTATTCTTGTCCTTATCAATGAAGAAATAACCAGGAAGGCGTGCCGTTTATCTTACTAGAAATGAGAACAGTCAAAAATGCTCAAAGTCAAATGAACGTGTTTTTGTTATTAGCCAAACAAATTAGAATGAATGAAGCCAATAAATCATAACAGAAATCATAAAACTGCTAATATTTAGGAACTCAGGCCATGTTTGTTTCTATTATCATCGGCACAGTTACTCCTTCATGCAACAACTCGTGATAAGACTTTTCTAAATCAGAATAACATTTTAATTATTACCTTTCCGGTTACAATCCTTTCTTTGTTCACTCCATAATTAATTCGAGCACTAATCGAGTGTCCGCTCCTATATTAAACTTAACGTTTTAGGCCGTTTTCGTAAGTTGGAAGTAGTTTTTAAAAGTTTTTCTATTGAATACGTCCGACAATAATTAGCGTTACATCTCACTGGCGTAGAGAATGTGTGATCACATTCGACCGCGAACGTTTATACCGGCTGAACGTCACAGTCACTACAAAGGACAGCGTATGTGTGGAACCGGCTCACAGGCGCCATGACCGACCGCCCCGGCCGCCTGCCGCTAGCCGACTGACGTTGGTATACACGACACATCTGCATTTAAGAAGCCGCTATCGTTATGCGACTAATCGATTGGTCGAAGCGAGTGCCACTGTCACCCGTCTCTCTCGCACAATTCTCTCTCTCGGATCTCGCGCAGGCGCACTCAACAATCATTCTCTTTTAAAAGTAGCGAAAAGTAAATAAACTCCATACGAACTGTTTACTAAGAGAACTGAAGACGCGGTTGAAATCAAACATTTGAATTGAGACCATGGCCAAGTAGACAGTGGAAGTTATTATTTTGGCTCTGATCTATTTTTCTGGGTTTGGTTAGATTTATTGGGTCATACTTTATTATAAGGAAAAGCTATTTCGCCTAAGGCGATGGCTAGGGACGAAACGTCACTTGTTGCACGGCGACTTTGTTCCGGCGATGAAAGCCACGCACGCCATTGCACGCCATTCCTTTCGCTCTTGTTGTTCTAGTGGTAATTAATTGGAACGTATTATGCTTTACAAACAGGCCAATCATCGTTCTGTAATGATTAGTGTTGACGACAATAAATTGTGTTTGAGCACAATTCTGCTAGAATATGGTTAGTGTGATTATGATTAGCAAATTAACTGTTTGTTTTGTAGGCAATTGAAAGCTGCCGCCAATTCTCATTTGGAGAAGGAATACGCTATGTTCACTATACTTACTCGTTCATTGTTGATTTGAAGTATAAAGTTATGATTTCAGGAACAATTCTCGTCAGTACCTAATGATTTGAACAAGTCTATGGTAGGTAGTTAGCTACAGTGGCAGTTTATAAGAACTTGATAAATCACAGCAGCAAGTAGGTTACATGACTGGTTTACATAGCATTATAGTGGTATTGGATTCTTAATAATTAAAAAAATGGGTATTACATGCTTTTGACATCCTACCATTTTTTTTTCCTTTCTTCTATCTGCGATCAGTGCTTGGCACTATTAGCAAATTTGGTGAGCGCGTTATGTCGGTTAGAGTACGTCCCCCAGTGAGGGCGTCTTCTCATCGTCTATCCTTGATTATTTGTTTTATATGATGTCCTTCCGCTTGAGGCGCTTTATGTAGCTACGTGTCGTATGCTGGGGTGTTTCACTAGCTTCTCCCAGAATTTTAAGGCCATGTTTTGGATTTCGTCCTTTATTGTGGGCATATTCAGATGTTCATGAATTTACTGTTTTGCGATGTGCGAGGTACGATGGTACGTTGCTTATTGTTCGATGTTTGCAATTCTCTGCAAGCATGAGATGGTGGCGCTACCCCAGAGTTGGACGCCGTACATCCATACCGGTTTCAGAATTACTTTATAGATGAGTAGCTTGTTATCCATTGACAATTTGCTGTTACGACCCAGAAGCCAGAGCAGTTGCTTGAAGGGAATGTTAAGTTCATCTCTCTTTTTTTCTCACATGTTGGTTCCATGTCAATATACCTGAGCTCCAATTTCTGAAACGAAAATAATCGTATTTGTCAATCAATCAAACTCGCATTAGCTGCTATGATTCGTTTAGTGAATTTTCAATCGCTTGTCATGCGTTTGAATTGTCGTGTCAATAAATTATTTCCTCATTTGACCAGGTATAAGGATATGGAGAGTTTGAATTACTTCATTTAACTCATCCTATCTATATTTTTCAACCACTTTCTCGTACAAGCATTATTTAATTTTATATAATTTTACCGATATTAAAACTAGGTTTTCTGGTGACCTATAAAACACAGTGAGTTAAATTATCTAGATTATTTATTTTAAAACTTGCCGCCCATAATAAGGTTGAGCGCGCCATCGGAAAATTTACATTATCTTCATACAACCCGTCTTTTTTAAATAAGTAGGGTAATAAAATTAAAAGCTGTGGCTGCCTGTAATTGAGATTGCGTTACAGGATAATGAAGATGTGTACAGATTTTTATGTTTTGTGTAAGTTTTATGGTTTTGTAACACTCGTTGGTGGTCCTTAAATAAATAAATAAGTAATTCTGACCTTTGGTTCCGAAAAGTTCTGGAGTGGCGACCAAGTACTTGAAGACACAGCGATAGAAGATCTCCCTCTAGGTGGAGCGACGACCTGAGGCTCTAAACAAGTGGTATTCGATGTCAACGAAGGCGATAGTCAAAATATAAGAGATTGAACACGTCATTTTTCGATATCACTTGTCAATCCCATACAATTTTCCCTTTTTGTCCATCGCTATCACCACGCTTTCGATGATAGAATGTCACTTGTCTAGGATGAATTGTCATGGCTGTAGGAGTCCGGTGGATGCGAAACGCACAAGACCAATCAGTGTGGCGACGCTTGGGAGAGGCCTATCTCCAGCAGTGGACGTCTTTCGGCTGAAATGATGTTGAAGAATGGTGAGGGTAATTCTTGCCCATAGCTATGGCGGCAACGTTATCATAATATGAATGTACAATATAAACACATTTTTTTACAGATTTTACTGACTTTTCGAAAATTAATCCACCAAAGCGTAATACCGAGATAAAAAGTATCTTGGCCTAATCCAGACTATATCTACTCGTATTCCAATCTAAATCCCTTCAGCTATTGAAGAGTGATTGATTAACAAAAATCTAAATGCACAAACATATAGACATCCAAACATAATAATTATATACATATATACGGAAAAGTGTGGTCATATTTCAGAAATTGCTTCTGCACATGTATATGAACAACTTTAGGTCCACTGGTTTATTTTTTGTGGAAAAAAACTCTTTTTAGTTTTGTTACACTATCATTAAGAATTGAGAAAGTTCTATGGTAAGGTACCTACCGAAAAGATTGAAAAAAAAAACCGTAATAACTCAACTTACACATTCGTACAGTTTGTCGTTAAGGAATTCGGTATTTGTGCCAAATCTTGAAAACTCCTAAACCGATTTTGATGAAACTAATACTATTCCCTAACTTGAGAGATACCTAACCCAATAAAAAAGAATGATAACGATCCGATCACTAGTTTCGGAGAAATGCGTGAACAAACACACATACACTTATGAAATTTGGCATACATGTTTAGAAGCCCACATAGAGTAACATATGTGAATATTATGCAATTCCAACTATATTACATAGATACGTTTCGAATTGATAACCTCCTTTTTCAGAAGTCGGTAAAAATAATTTGGATTTTTCATACAAAGTTGTCATCAGCTGACCAAAATTTGTATTGGATGTACAATTTTATTTTTTGGAAATTTACTCTGTATTTCTTGCTGAAAGTTTATTGACATGAGCAGAAGAAGTTATTAAATATGACCACATTTTTTCGGTACACTTTTATAGTATCATATTTATCGCGGACTGACATCGAGCATGAATGTAATGAGAGCAGAATATGGATGCTTATTGAGCGAAGAATGCAAGGTCTTGGAACGCTAGAAGAAATATTTTGAAAGTGTATTTAGCTGACAGGATAGTGTGCAAGGAGTGGGTAACGGTGCAGAAAACAGTTGTCAAGACCCATATTCAGACGACAAGCAAGCGAATGAGAATTAAATAGAAATGGATGAGATTATAAAAGCACTGAGTGGAGTGAAGATTGGTAAAGTTGCAGGGTATGACCGAGTATCTGCTGAAATGCTGCTGCGGTGACGGGGTGGTAGCAAGCCTGTTGTGCCGGATCTTTAACTTGTGTTGGAGAAATGGCCGCGTGCCGGATGACTGGTGCAAGGCTGTAAGCGTACCACTATTTAAAGGAAAAGGTTCACAGCAGTATAAATGTGAACAAGACTAAGGTAAAAGAGAAGACGATGTATTGCAGTGTGAAGAGAAAATAAATGATAAGACTGTGGTGCAAGTGAACGAGTTTGTATATTAAGGCAGTATGTTTATAAGGGATGAAAATATTGAAGAGGATGTAGAAAGGAGAGTGAATAGTATGAAAGAGAGCGAATGGTGCTATACATGCGGTTGTGACCAGCCACTCGATGTGTAAAGAGGCTCGAATCGCTGTTCACAACGGCGCGCTGGTGCCTACACTTATGTATGGTGGTGAATCTTGGGTATAGCAAAAAAGAAATGAAATAGGATTAATGCAGTAAATGTGTTCCTTGCGAAGTATGTGTGGTGTAATTTTAATTGATAATTTGAGGAATGATGTCATAAGACAACGTTGTGGTTTAAAAGAAGATTTAGTGACAAGAGTTGAAAAGAGTATGCTTAGATGATTTGGCTATGTTGAGAGGATGAATGAAAGGCGACTAACAAAAGGTATTAACAAGGCAGACGTGAATGGAAACGCTGGATGGGGGATTACCCTAGAAAGACATATATAAACATTATTGGTTATCTTCTTCAGAAAGGCCAGGTGCGCAGTACTTATGGTTATAAGCCGCCCGGTTGGGCGGCGTGCATGTATAACTAGATGTACGAACGTGAGTGAAGCAAAAGAAGTATGTAAGGATCATAGCAGGTGGCATTCGGTAGTTTCTGCCTACCCCCATGGGAAAAAGGCGTGAGTTTATGTATGTATGTAAAATAAGAATGATATGATAGAATAAATAAATACCCTGTTACACGCGTTCTCGCAAAAACAGATCCCATATCAATTCTATTTTTATTTTCAAAAGCTGCCTAATTAACGTTAAACAAAATAAAACATGAATAGGGATTAATACTGAAATGAGGCACAAAGGAACATGGAAACCCCAAACCGCTGATTGGAATATTTGCCATATTTTAATAATCTTCTTCAGTATAAAAGTAAACAATCCGTTTTGAAACGTTGAACCTTTTTAAAACTCCAATAATGACCTCCTTAGAAAAAGGTAAATGTGACTCAACGTAATGAAATTTTTCCTCAATTTTCTTCAGTGGCCTAAATAAAAGTTTTGCCAGAAGTATTGATGAACCGAAGGGAAAATAAATTTCAATACAAATAATAAGAAAGTAATCATTTGATTTGCGGAACGTACTTAGTTTAAATAACATATTTATAGAAAGCCCTTTTGAATTATTGAAAGCGTAGACTGTTAAAAATAAAAGTTTATATATATATATATCTAACTTCTAACACATTATGTGACAAACACAATTGATCTACAATAAAGTTCTTTTGACGACTTTGACTTGGTTTTGGAAACTCTCATAATGTCTTACACAATTCTCTATTTACCAAAGATGTTTGAAGGTCTGTCTTTACGTAACTATTCCGTATCTAAAAAGTTTATATGTTATCTCAGATTATTCTATAAACGAAAACGGTAATTTTATACAAAACTTAATCCTATTCAAGTACTTTTTCAGATAGAATTCTGCGGAGCACAGTTATCTAACGTTCCGATTCATAAATAAAGTAGAAGAATTTAATTAATAGAAACAGTGCAATAGTCCGGTGTTACACACGCACGTTTGAAAAGGGATTTTTTAAGAAGATTTTTCCTCCGATACGTTCATAAAGTTTTTAATAAAACATGATTGTGCGTCATGCGTGAACATTATAACTTCAGGGTTCAACTCTCGCAACAAACATAAATAACAGAAGTTGTTAGAAATTCAACATTATGTGTGGTTCAAATAGCGTTAAATTGTAATTGAATTAGTTGGATGCTTAGGCCATCTTTAGCGGTTCTTTTTTATAAATGAGTCGTGTTCACGAGTGGTGGGTATCGACGCTCGACGGGCGCGCGGTCAGTGGGTCCCCACAGAGCGGTCTTGTGGTATCTACGTACGTAGATACATAGGCAGCGAACTCTTAACATTTAGCCGGGAGCCGTATGAAACGACGCGGAAATTCCCACTTACTCTCTGATTGCCACACTAGGGGGGTTAATGTCATTGTTGATTTGGAATGCCGAATGCGCTTACTGGGATAACGGCTTTAACGTTTTTGCGCCTTGCGATCAATTGAAGCTGAACTTTAGATGATATTAAGCGCTTTTATGAACCGGAACTGCAATTCTGTTCTAATGCGTTTTGAGGTTTGTTTGATGGCTATTAATTGGCGATTGAGGTTTATTTTATCACAAATTCTATTCCTTCTAATAGCATTAACCTAATTATTTTTATAAGTATGTTGAAGTAAGTACAGGGGACCAATAAACGTCTGAATATGCGTGGGTTGCGTGTTATTTCTTTTATTGTGTTATTGAATTATTGTTCTGTAGAACTTTCTGATTAAAACTTTGTAAATTTTACATACATATATACGAGTAGATAGATAGTTGTATAAATTCTATCAACAGGGAGTTACTGCCTAAACTAATCTAGCTCAAATAATTTAGGTATTAATGAACACGCGTAATTACAATCCATTCCGAATTCCTAATAGAACGCAGCAAACTTATGACTACAATCATGTAAACATTAAACAATGAAAGCAGTGAGCCGAGACAAGTTACCACAAGCGATTGTTTACAGTGCGTCGTAAACTAAACACTACTTAAGCTGACAGTTCGTTGTCATCCAGATGCTTAAACTTGATTAATAGACGATTTGGGAGCGGTCTGATTAATACACGCGCGACGATCCATTCAAAAGCCGTAACAACTTAATCATGATCAAACAAAGCGGTACAGCGGTACAGAGCTGCATGATGGATCTTATGGCATCATTGTGCCTATGTATTGTCAATACATACCCGTTCCACGTATAACGCCAGCTGTGTTGTGATTCCATTTTTACCGACTTTGCCATACAGCAAGATTTCAGCAGAATCCATCTCTATCGAAATATGGCCTTTGTGTTAGTTCTTATACACTCGATCGCTTTATCGTAAACGTCAATTTATATCGAAACTGGACTAAGCGCCGTCTGGTGAACTACGGTAAAACCTAGGATTTACCGGTAAAACCTAAGATTTACCAAGTCTTACCGGTAAAACTCCGAAATAATGCGATAATCGCTAATTTCGGGTTTAAACTGGACCAGCTATCACTCTGGAAATCTTAGGCTTTGCCACAAAATGATGACAACAATTACGGATTGATTGATTAGCTTCATCAAAGTAGGTGTATGTTTGTTAGACGAACTCTTTTTCGACGATGTCGACTTTTCGAATCACAATCTATTTAAGTAGGTATTCATTTTTTTTTCTTAAAATTATCTAATTATTTCGTATAACACATGGAAATGACTTTTCAACATTTACAAGTTTCTGAGGAAAATCCTAAGATTTACCGTGTGATCGCTGGTAAAACTCCGAAATTTGCGATTATTATAGACCATTTCGGACTTTAACTAGTAAATCTTAAGTTTTACCGGTAAATCCTAGGTTTTACCGTAGTTCGGTTCATAAGAGAACGTTAACATTAACGAGATCGAGTGTACAATAAAAACTCGCACGATTGCCTCCCTAACATAATGATATTGCTATTGTTATGTCTTTCATCATGAAATTACTAATCTGTTTTCTCTAATCGTCCAGTCAAAGGCAGATGTTAGTAAATCTGAAAACGCCACATCAATGAGAACAAATATCAAGTTTTAAGGAGTAAGTTTAATGTAAGAGACAGCACAATCAATTCAGAATATTTATGACATTTTTTTACTAAAGTAATTGTATTAAAGCTTACCATGTAGTCTATAAAACAATAAATGTTACTGACGTTAAACTTATGTTAAAATAATAATGCTACAAATTACAATAAGTTACTGCTAGCTACCCAGCAAAAGTCCAAGACAAAAAATACGTTCGGTATTTTTTTCTTGAAGATGAATGTCGGAGTGAGACTGAGATTTAACCCCTTTATCGACGACAGTGATGTAAACTACCCTACCTATGGTCTTTTTTATCTTGTTTTCTTACTTTCTTCTTTAGTCTGGTGATGAAAATGACTGTGGAGATGATAGGTTTACTTAGAGGGATGCTTTGTTTAGATTGTGAGATGTAGCAGCAAGAAAATAAATCAAAACATCATATTGGTGAGCTTACACCTAAATAAAACTATTTATTTTGTATCAAATATTTGTGTGGCTTAGCTATGTTGTGGTACGCGTAAATGATGGAGTACTTACTATTGGTCCTCATCATCATCATTTCAGCCGAAAGACGTCCACTGCTGGACATAGACCTCCCCCAAGCGTCGCCACACTGATCGGTCCTGTGCGTTTCGCATCCACCGGACGCCTGCAGCCTTGACCAGGTCGCTCCACCTAGAGGGAGGCCTTCCAACGCTGCGTCTTCCGGTACGCGGTCGCCACTCCAGAACTTTTCAGCCCCAACGGCCATCCGTTCTGCGAGCAATGTGCCCTGCCCATTGCCACTTAAGTTTGGCAATTCTTCGGGTTATGTCGGTAACCTTGGTTCTCTTGTGGGTGTCTTCATTTCTGATTCGATCATGCAAGGAAACACCGAGCAATTGGTCCCGCAATAAAATATCTCTTCCACGTCGGCTTTCTACATAAATATGTATAATCGGCTCGGCCCATTGATGAGCAGATTGCACTACTACTAAGCGACACGTAAATGTAATGCCTAAATATTTTTGCACTTTTAGGAGGAGGAGAGGGAGTGCTCTTTTATTTCGACATTAACTTACCTACTTTTAAGTGTCTCTACTGAAAACGGGAATAGCTGACCAGATAACAGAATATGCTGGTCCTTAAAAGAAGAAGCCTTAACCGATTAGGACACAAATCGGTTGTCTCCTAAACTATAGTAGGTATACTTCGAAAATCAAATCGACTTTGTTCAAAGTTATTCGAGATAGATTAGTCAGATTAAGGGCTTAGAAGTAATTTAACGATCTGTATGCTCTAGAGTGTTTTTATTACCGCGGTACGCGAGTTTGAGATTACCAGCGTCGCCTCCATAAGCCGGCCTATTGACTCTCATTTTATATGGGCCAAGAGTTTGTAATGGCTATTAACTAAGCTCACACTTGATTTATGTATCTATATTGGTACTAGGTATTGGTAGTAACAAGCTGTCAGAGTGATAGCCTTTATGTTGTAGGCTTTTCAGTTAAGATTCATTGAACATTAAAAAAACTCATTAATGCAATTAAAACTCTTTAGTTTAAAATTACTTTCAGTACATTGGAGCTTTTTAATGTATGTTGGAGCGTTTAGTGAACGCCTTGTCTGCTAAAATAAGTCCCGCAGTACAATCATACGCGAAAAATCTTTCTTGAACAAAATTGAATGTCTACGAAGCTTACTCGCTTTGAATACTAAGTAAAAAATAATACAATAAACAGTCACTACACACAGTTATCCCTTTATTCGTCGTAATAAAAATCAATAACGCAAATTAATTAATCTATACGAACACGCAATAAACAGAAGCAGAACAATATCGAAGAGGGAGGAGGCACTAATGAAATGTAGCGAGCGAGCGTCGCCAGCAAATGTAGCGAAACAAACGCACCAACTTCCATCCCGCCCCGCCGAATATCAATGGTGGAAACACGAAGATGTTTGTCTCTGTATTGAACGAAAATCTTTTTCATTTCATCCATATCTTTCTTTATACATAGAATCCCCCGAGATATAGACTGTTCTTTCTTTATTTCTTAACAACAAAGAAAATCACTCGCACAAGTTTTGCAATAGCCTCATTTGCATATAAACGGGCTACATTGTTCAAACATTATAGTTGACAGGTGCTGCGCTTACACCAATATTTACCTCCAGACACGGAGCCTCGGCATAATGAGACGTTACCTAGGAACAGAGATACCTATATACACGTGCCTACATGAAGTACTCGTAAATCAACTTAAAATAATCCGAGGATGCTCGAGCTGATAAGAAATTTTAATTAGCTTCCACATCCATACAAGACCGTCAAAGAAGCCTTATTCAAATCTTATAATCCAATTAACAGTCTAAAATATTCAACGAACAAAAACAGAGAGGGTTGAAAGAGCTGCAAGCTATAATAAGCCAACAATTCAAACGTGAGACAGGACAAAGATTTAGGAAACAGTGGTGTACAAAGGGATTGACTGGGACTAGGAAACTGGGCGCTTCCACTCAACAAAAATCAAACAGGAAGCGCAAACTTTATTCTTCCTAACTTTTAAAAGGTTTATTCGACATAGTTTGTAACTGAAGGCTAGGGTTTTCTTGTGTAATTTATATAATTAACGTTCTTAACCTTTAATAGGCTTATAAAGCTTAGACATAAGTAGTTTGCGCCTTTATCTTTGTCAGGGGAGTTTGTTTAGGAGCGCAACTAAAATACAGTGTGGAACATTGGAGCGTCACAAAAGCCCGTAACAGACGAACTCAAGTACTGTGTTCAGCCACTACAGTTGAACTATAAGGAGAACTCTGCGATTCGTTATTTACTGTTGACATTTTCTTCTACCATTGAGATTTATAAATAAGTAAGGTTTTATTTGGTTTTCTAGTAAACACGGCATATGTGTATCTAAAAATCGTTAGATTTATAAGATTTCTCCTGTTCACAGATACGATTATCAAATGAATAAATCAATCGATAACGGAACTTTAATTGACAGGAATGTTTCAATAAGCACTGTAGCGATAATTTATTTCTTTATTTTTTAATAATTATTCCAAACATCCAAGATAAAGATATATTTATTGCTTAACTGTGTGCATTAAGTTCTTATTAATAAACATTACATTTTTAGTTTCAACAGTCTCCCCAAGTCGGATATGCAATAGTATTTAGAAATTAGGTACTTACAAAAAAAAATATATCAAAAAACTGCAGATTAAAAAATACATTATCAATTAACATTGTTTTCAATTTATTTTTAAACATATTTCCATTTAATTGCTTAATTGCTGGCGGTAACTCATTGTACACACGAATAGCAGTAACATAGGTATTATACACAACATATGTTATAATACATCATATTGTTAATAGACGGTAAATTAATATCATATTTATATCGTTTTCGAATGTTTGTTTTTGAATTTGATTTGAAATTAAAATATTGCATATTGTTTTTAACAAATAAACATAATTCCAGTATATAAATACCAGTCAGTGTCAGGAAACCCTCCGTTCTAAAGACATCTTTTAATGATTCTGTACTATACATTTTATTTATTGTCTTAAAATATTTCTTCTGAAGAATAAATGTAGATTGTACGTTTGTCGAGTTCCCCCAATATATGACACCATAAGTTAACAGTGGGTACACATTTACAAAATAAGCATTTCTAGTAACACTTGGATTTGTAGTTTGAAACCAACGCAAATGAAATCGCAGATGAAAGCATGTAGGTAATAAAATATTATTTGTATGTATTCAAGTTCCTGTTAAAAATATTTTTAATAACCTACTACATATTTGCAGTGGGTTCAATTACTTTACGAAATATTTTAAAGAGTGTATGCTCTGTACATTTTTTGGAAATGGAATGAAAACGAATGGATTTAAAAATGTAATTAATATTTTTCCCGTCCAACTCTCACTATGATGAGTTCCTAATAAATAAATGTTGATTAAACACTTTTATAAGTCCATCTACTGGCTCATGTGACATCTTTTTTTATCTTCAATATATCGTAATCGCGCGTATTATTTTATTTTCAGATATAATGCTTTCATTAAACATGCGATCATCCTCAAGGATAGGTACTGTTGTCAATTTTATATATGTATATATAAAAATATGACCTTAACATATTTATCAAATAATCCAACGACCATGTCTAAATCAATAACTTTTAGAAGTGAGACAACTAATTCTTAACCGTTAAAACTAAATATGAAAAGTCATTTTAGATAATCATACACTTTGAAAGTGTCTGCGCAGATGCTTACTAGGCAGTTTAATCTATTCATAATATTCAACCTAAAATACGAGTACCTCACAAAGCAATAACACAGAATTTAATATAACATATCTCCGCCATCAGCGCTAAAATTCAAACGTAAGACGCAATTACTACAAATGAAGTAAGTACCAAAAACAATTGAACTTGCATAATATTATTTTAACGGTACGCTGGTATAAGAACGTCGTATAAACGTTACGTAACCCCCTCTGATGAGTAGGGACGTATTTTGCCAAAGAGGAATTGCGCACACTTGTGCTCTACTCAAAGTTTCCATTGTAACATCTTAACTTATGCAATATAGCGTCTGCTTCTTTAATACTTTCCACGACGCTCGATTACGTTTAACGACGCAGTTCGAATGAATTTTCTTATTTACAGTAAGCTGGCAGAAAATCGGATGGTATTCTTAGACGGCAGGATTTCACACGAGACGTGCTTCATACGAGAAGTTTTGCGTGCTGTTTCATTTTGCATTCAAATAGACTCAGTGAATCTCGATTCATATGGCTGGCTTGTTGGTTCGCTATCTGTATATCTACACAACAATGTTTTAACAAATATATTTCATCTGTGATGCGATATTTTTGCATATTCTCTGATAACTTATTTTTCTTGGCAAATCAACGTATGTTGTACTGTAGTGTACGGTTTTATTGCAGTTTTTCGTATTGCTCGATCGAGTTTCGGATTTAAATGAAGCACACTGATCGCTCAGCAGATTAAAGCTCTCGGTAGTGATAAATGTTATAAAGTTTCATGTAAGTAAAAAACCATTGAAAGAGTGATTTTTTTATAACCAACTAGCTGACCCCCGCGGCTTCGCTCCCGTCAACTGGCAATCTACCTACCTATCACCTAGCTATCTACCCTACCTACCTATCCTACCCACCTACCCACCTACATACCCACCAATCTTGCCACTACCAAATAATGAATTTTATAGGTAAAATTTTGCTACTTTGGGTTAAATTACTGCAATTTTCATAAGGATCTCTAATTTTTTGCAAATAATTTATAGCTCGTATATGTTACTCGAGAATAATGTAGCTTTCATAGGTGAAAGAAAATTTAAAATCGGTCAAGTAGTTTCGGAGCCTATTCGGTACAAACAAACACACAAACAAACAAAAAAATCTTTGCTCTTTAAAATATTGGTATAGATAATAGATTCAATAACCTTACTTTAGTTCATTATTATAATTTATGGTGTAAGGGTAACATGCAAGGATTGTCCTGAAATTCAATATCCATCATGTATTGTAATAACTAAAAGCTTAGTCCGCGTGGCCACACACGCATGCTTGTGGACCGTTATTGATGACGCCGCCATCGACGCGCCCATATCGATCTAATATCAATAACCTATCGACAAAAAGCCTCTTCGACACGATATAGGTAATTTTAATTTGAGTATAAGCGGTACAAGGGAGTGGTCAAAGCGGTTGCCCTATTCTGAAACTCGATTGCGATCGGTAAGTGCTATAAAAAGTAATGTGAATGGACTTGGTTCCGTTAAAAGTTTTTGTATAAAATGCCTTTAAAATTAATGTGTGCAAAATGAGATTTTAGAGTTAAGCTAAAAAGGAATATGATAATTTTAACACTAGGTATAGAATAATTTAAGTTATTAAGTTACGTTAAGTTAAGACGGGCTGGTGTCCGCAACTCCACGTCTAAGCGATTATTTTGCGTACAGGTGGGATTCGTTTTCCTCACTCGATCCACCCCAGCTCCTCCACCCCACCCTATCTTCTGTATGGTACATGGGTCACAGAGGAATTTGGCCCTGTAACCAGCGATTACTGGGCAGCTTAGGAGCAGGTGTGCTGTCTCGTCCTCCTCCATGCATGCTCAGCACAGTGGGCTGTCCGTGATCCTTGAGACAAAAAGATGCTTGTTAAAAGTCTAATGGCCAGTTGTTACGGCTGTGACTGCACGTAACTGTGGTTTAATCAGTCTCAGGGCTTTCTGCGTAAACGGCTACCTAAAGAGGGAAGTGCCTCCTTTGCCTGCCTGCACTCGCTGTGGTCATTCTACAATTTGTGGTGTTGTTCTCTAGTGCGCTTCCTTACCAGATTGCGGAGGTATCCGAAGGGTAATTTTAGTTATTCACATTGTTCAATGATGAAGCCACAATTAGGTTAACTGTCGCTACAAAATCAATATGAGTACATGGATCAAATTCTGAAACAGAAGTTTAATTAATATAACCGCAGCAACACATACATGGAGAAGGAACAAATAAAGCAAATAACTACTCCTTTAATAATGCAAACAGTTCCCCGGCGAACAACTTCAATTCAAACAAGACAGCTGAAACAGCTCGTATGTACCGCATATGCTTCCTGAACTAACTTATAAATACCGCACCCAACACCAACACGCTGATACGACAAAAATTTGGCTAATATGACATAATATGGCTGATATGACATAAATATGGCGGATATGACATAAACAGGCCTATTAACAAAAATATGACAAATACATTATTATTCAATAGAATGTCAAACACATGAGATTAGTATGACAAAGAGATAAACTTGTGACCAATATGACATATGAGGATTACGAGGAACTAGCAAAGTCTATTATTAAGCCACGAACGATGAGATTACCTATACGGAATAGAGGCCTAAAATCTCTAAATAGGCCAAACCACTCAGCTTATATTGTTCCGCGAACTCTAATTATTATTAATGATACCGCACGCTTATGAAAATTCCGACGCGAAGAAAGGTTCTCCGTATTAATAAACGACGTATATACAGTATTAATCAGTAAGGTGACGACATGGTTTGTGATTCGTCACCTTTAAGACCGAGGCACACTGTAGACTGTTGAACGACAGTAAGCTTTCCTGTAGAAATCCCTTTGTGGATTGTAACTTTATACCTATCAGCAATTATGTGCAAATTCATCAGTTCTCTAAAACTGAACTATCTAAATATGATCTATTAAACTTACTTGTGAACTTAAACAAAACAATATTCCTCGGTAATACTGCCTAGTCATCAACAATCACGAGTTGTATAATCTGTAATAGGAAACAGTATCACAATCAAAATTACTTTCAGCCTTATGATTATAATAAAAACTTGGACTATTAGAGTCTAAAATTGAAAGTCCAGCCAGTTAGGCTGATATTAACTGGAGTGGTTTTCATTACTCGTTTTGGTCAAGGTTAAAAGTTTTCTGTTGAAAGTATGTAATCTGCGACCGTTAGTTGAAACTAGATATTTTGTATGGACACGAATCAAGAAATGAACGAAATTGTAGTGTGTTATTTTCCAACCCCCTTTTCTATATTCAAACCGTGTTATTTTTGACATCAGCCATATAATTAGAAAAAGAAAGAAAAATTGCTTATTTAGGGCACGCACTAAAATTAAAAAATAATAAACAATGTTAAAGGATCTGAGGTTCTTAGTCAAAAAGATCTATCTCAGCATATGCTGCGATATTTAAAACAGAATTGCTAATTAATTGTAGTCTTTGACCTTCATTATAAAGAATTTGGAACCTGTATTTACTTTTGAAGACACCAAAGTGAGATCAAGATAACCGTAATTTTAAATTAAAATACAGAAAGTTGCGTTTCATTTTATGACAACGATGTTTCACTTCAAAAGATTTCATTTTAGTGCCCTTAGATAGCACAAGACTGACGAATTGAAGAAAAACCTTTTTTTTGTAAGCGCCTTTAAATTCTAGATTAAAGTTGTATGAGATTATTTACTTACAAAATGTAAATATTACTATGTTTTTTCGTAGAAAATCATCCATTTTATTTACATATACAATAATCTCATGCCCAAAAAAACCACTCAAGTCTTTCACAACTATATGATCGGTTAACGTAATTCAGAAAATCTATATTTTGCACGAATAAATCTGACCTTCTCAGCCCTATTACTAAAGGATCATACCAACTTCCAAAGGTTAAACCGGCTGTCGGATTGTCGGGCTTTCCGACTACGGTACGACTTTCTTTTGCTTTGACAGCCGGGACTGACCACTCTAAATGCTGTCTGAGACAGAGATGTTTCGATATACAGTGTAACAGGATAGCTGGGATCTTAAGGGACCTAGAATTTTGTACCAATTCTAAAGGTGTTTTCATTTACCCAGGTTTCAAAATTGCCAGGTTCAAAATGAGTTTGTCTCACTTACAGAAGAATTCGAATGCCATGACACACGTGTTGCAACCTGTCCAGACCAATATTTAAAATGATAAATTTGATATGATAATATTAAAATTCATTCATTCAGTCTTACTTAGAAGCTATTGGGCTAAAAGTCCTAAACCAAGAAAAAAATCTGAGATGTTAACGATGTACATTATGTATATTATCTCTAAATTAAGATTTATTATTCTCAATACTTAACAGAGGCATTAAATTAAAAAAAAAAAAAACAATGCAAAAGTGTCGGAAACTCACCGTAATCATCATAAATAGAGGTTTCTCACATATCGAATACAGACTTAACCAGGCTTGACTGTAAATCAAAACACTCACAGCTTAGCTGCGCATATCGTTTCATTTTTGTCTAGAGCCCTTGAAACCTTTATTATGATTTAATAATTATTTACTGAATAAATCGAGCTTAGACCTCATAATACCAATTCACATTAGTCGGGACCAATTAATACTGAGTAATCGGTTTATTGCTAACAAGTAAATTAATCCATTCTGCCGTCAAACTCTAATTGGCATCTTATTACCTACTGCAGATTAAAACAAAGTACTGTTAACAGCAGAAGCCGATCGATATTTCTAAACAATGAGAGCGCTTTGCAATGGAGCTCTCTTCGAAAATTAAGTATTATCTCATTGGCATTCCCCTTTGAAACTTATGAACTGTGTGTAGGTATATTATGTACAAACATAAAATAAATATGAGTAAGTGCCTAGCTAAATATTATAACTAATCAGTATGCAAAAATATATTTCTTTAATTAATCTGTAATCACAGTCGAAGTACCTCGTATCTATGACTGTATTGTTTCTAAATGCTTATGTAAGGTGAAACAAATTCTCATTCCCGATTTTTAGAATACTGTATTTTTTCACAAAATGAGATTAAAACTTAAAATGAATAAATTAAATAAATAAATGAATTTTATTATGGCCACCATTTATTTTAATTTTGAACTCGGTTAATAGTGATAATAGCTAACCTCTTATAACAGTGGGCAGAAACATATTTACAGGTAAAAAAGAACTTAAATACACCTACTATCTCTACTACTTCGCCTTATCCATTCTTCTCCACGTACTTACCGAACGGATGGTAGAATCACTTAATCATGTTCCAGCCCTTGTTGTCCCCCAGCGACGCCCTGAGCCAAAGATTGACACCATAGGGGTTAGCCCTTAGCGCGGTCGCTTATTTAAAAGCTTTTTGTGCCTGGCTGGAGGCTTTAGTTTAGTCTCCACAGGATCACCCGTAGCAGTTTAGCAGTTGCCAATACCTTTGAACTGCGAGAGAAACGCGGGCGCACGGTTGTCGCAGTGGTTGAGCGATTGACTGCTGCGCTGCGTGCCGCGGGTTCGCTGCGTACCTACAGATAGTTGTTCCGGCTCCGGGTGTTGTGTATGTGAGTTTAAATGTTGGTAAACGCACCCACGATACAGGAAGAAATTCGTAGTGTGGATCAAAGTTAATAAAAAGAAAACGCTACTCGTTTGTATGCACAAAACGCGAAGTTATGTTATCATTTGTTGCTTCAGATGAAGTACTGGTCTCTTATAATTGCCTAGTGCGTCTCTCCGTTCAGAATATGTACAGGGTCTGAAATCGGCTTATAAAACAGCTATCTTTGCCCGACATTCACATCGACGCATTTACTAACGCTTTTCTAGAGTCAGAATCTATGTACAGAAACACCGTACATAGCTATGCGTTCTTTTTACCGCCCTTATATAAAAAAACGGAATATAGTTATAAAGTAGAAGCAGTTTGGGAATTACCACTCTATTTTTTCAAATCTTTTACGAATATTTTACTGCAGACTTCTTTTTCATACCAAAATTTTTAAAACACAATTTTAAGCGAGTGTATAACGCCTACTACATTTTAACGAAAGTTTTTACATAAAATATTCTCTTAAATAGATATACCTACACCTAGATTTGTTTGGTATTTTAGAAATGGGCTATAAGCTCACCTCTGTACTGATTATGTACTTTACATAAAATAAAGGCAACTGATTAACTTTTGGCATAAACTAGAATTAAAACAACCATGAGTATGTCACCTCCATACTATAGCAGGACACAGACAAAGTCACATTACAAATTGCGTACTTGAGTCAAAAATGCACTTATTTGATTTGAATCAACCCAACTAATTATGACTCGACAGTAAAGGCCGCAGAATTATAATATGATCGCCTCTATTAATATTGTAATTTAAGATTGTAATTTTTTTTTGACGTGTTTATGATGTATATTTTGCCAAGATGATAAATTTTTTGACATTTTGATAATTTTTTTGACATTATGATTAATTTTTTGATATTATGTTTCATATTTCGACATTACCTATACAAAATTTCATAAATTTATATAATATTCTTATAATGCACCTAGTTTTGAATTGCATGTACCTAGCTTGTTATTTAATATTTCTACACCAGCAATGGTAGTATGTGTGAAACAATAATAAATGTAAGATCTCAATGTACAAATAAATGTTTACTTACTTACTTATTTAATATTTTATTGAAGAGACCACCCACAATCCAAAAATAAAGAAAACAGTGTAAATCCAACTGCCGGGCCTGCTGCCAACTCGATTCGCATTGCAGAAAGATGAGCTATAAGATTGTAATGGAACAAGATATAGAAAATGAACTGGAAAGTGAACATGCCTCGTTCTCTGGTCTGCCACATGTCAAGAACAGTGAAATAGTGTTCTGCAGACTTTCGACATATTATTTCGAATTATTTTTTGCTTCAGAATTGATTTATAACATATTTTTCTCGTTATGTTTTTGTGACCTAGCGTTGGTAGAGCTCACAACATGCAGAAGTAGGTATATTAAATATTTCTGCGTCCATTTCTTTCATTACAGGGAAGTTTTGAAAACGAGACTTCAAGGCAAAAAACTAAAGCTTTGAAAAATAGAGAAAACTGGTCAAAGCAGTTGTGAACTTGTTTTCGGACGAAACTTAAAACTAATTTCTAGTTTTGTCCAAAATCAAGCTTTGGATTCCTTTGAATACTTCTCTCTATTTTGCATGAGCTTATGCCCTGAAAAAGTTATACACTAATATTATAAAAACGAAAGTTTGTGAGTGTTTGTGTGTATGTTTGTATATTTGTTATTTCTTCACGCCCAAACGGCTGGAAGTATCTGGATGAAATTTGGCACAAAGATAGATTATAGTCTGGAATAGCACATATGATACTTTTTATCCCAGGAATATATTCCCTTGGGATAATTTTCGACATTCACGCGGGCGAAGCCGCTGACAGAAGCTAGTACTAAATAAAAATAAACAGAAATCATTTATGATAAATAGTGGGTAATCACTGTCATACAATAATTTTGCTACATTCACATTTTTTTATGTCGTCATTAGAATTTAAGTGGAAAGAATAAGTGCCCGCCTTTGACCTTTGGTAGCAATTTGTCACCTCACACATAAGCACATCATTATTTTTGGCTTACATTGAATGCCTCAATATTCTGAACGTTCACCTTTTACAAAACGATTTTTGAAGCCATCATAATAGTAACCAAAGTAATTTCTAATTAGTTGTTTTACCAGAATCTTTATTTCAGTGCTTACTGAAACGTTGTGTTTGCTTACTTAAAAAAACCGCCTTGACTTCGAAATTTGTTTCAAAGCTTATTCTTAAAGAAGGCAGTCATTTAAAGTAGAATGAGCACCTAATTGTTCTTATCTAGCTAGAGCTGATTTGCGCCAATATATTGTTTTCTATAAATGACAGTAACGATTAACCAAATCTAGTCAAAAACTGTATTACAAAAACTTCTGTTGAATATCAAAACACAGCCTGTCGAACGACAAAAGCACTCCCCATAACTCGACCGAATTCGTAGACGCATCACAAGCATGAACACTTAACTCCAATGATAATTTCATATTCGATAAAACAACTCTGAGGAATTGAACCAATTATTATTATACAAATTTCTACGTAACATTGTTTGACAGAGGAATTATAATTACAGCCGAAAACCTTCCGCGAAATGTCCTTAAGAAATTTGAAATTACATCATATAACTTTACCTTAGACTCGGCAGACTAAATCAATAAGTTTAATTTCTGTTTCAGAGTTATATTCTTCAATTTGTGAATAATTACAGCGCGGGCCCGATTCTATCTCCCCTTATCGACCTCTCAAACGTGACCAGTTTGCAAGGTTTTCATAGTTAGTATGACAAAATTAGAAGTTACGATATGGCTTCCTCAATATCACATGAATGGCTGTCTTCTAATTTTCCACACGAAGTCTGTTCGTAATTAATGTTTTCAAGGTAATTCATTTACGTTGTAACTACTTGAAACATCTTAATTGTGATCGATTTCGAATGAATTCTTTCATGTGAGAAATTAAATGTTTTCGGAACCCTAATCCATGCTAGATTTGGCACATGTTCGATTTTTTTTTGTTATGTATAGGCTCGCGCTTGATCACTATCTCACTTGATGGTATGCTATGATGTGGTCGACGGTGTAGCATGCTTGCCTAGAAGTAACCTATTCACTCTTGACTTAATGACCCCGAGGTTGTAGCTATCGGGAAACATTGACTCCGGCAGGGAATACCACTCCTTAGCATTACACATATCAAAAACATTGCCAGAACGTTTAGTGCGTACGGGTGAGATGTCCACCATGTACCGACGGCTCATCGCTGTATGTCTTGAAGTCCGATGATGAAACGAGCTAGGCGGAATTAGATCATGCAAGACCATCGCACACTTCCCAAAATACAATCGATAAAAACTGACAAGCTCGCAACTCACCGACGATGTTCAGGGGCTCTGGAGCTTTGACTCGACCAGTGCCTCATTGCCGATGAGGCTCTTGGCCCGTTTTTCAATCGTCTCTGTGCATCAAGCTAGTATTTGGCAGTTTCATCCCAGAGATAAGATGATTCTCCAGACAAGATCGGTCTTGCGCTTGATACAACGCAGCAGTTCTGGCGTGAAATACCGTCTCACCTTCGCAAGAATCTCCAACTTTTTGGCAGCCAGTTGAGCCTTTACTGCAATGTATGAGCCAACATTGAATGTCGATGTCAACTTACGCCAAGAAGCTCAAGATGGTCCGTTATCGACACGGTTACACCTCGGAAAGATGGAGCCGAGTGAAATTTATTTATTTATTTATTAGGTCTACCAACAAATGTTTTACATCCAAGCATGCAATAACAGTTTTTAAAGTAAACTTATAACAATGCAAACATTGAAATTGACACAGTTTAGCGACGAAAAGACACGCCTGTGTTTTAGCGGTATTGAACTTGTCTAGATTGGCATCGCTCCACTCGGAGACTGTCTTTAAGGACAAGCTCAAACGCTCCACCATGGCCTCACGAAGAGACCGGACCTGAGGCCCAGTAGCCCGTGCATTAGACAAGTATCTCTCAACAACAGTGCTGTCGTCTGCATACCCAAAGGTAGCAGATCGTTTATGTGCAATAATAATAATGTTGCTGAGAGTACCGACCCTGGCATTAAAATCCAAGTGATCCGACGAGCAGCCATCGATAACCACTCGAATGGTCCGATTCCTCAGGAAGTCTGCAATCCAATTATACAGACCACCGATCAGACCGAATGTAGGAAGCTTACCAATAAAGCTTTCGTGCAAGACCCTATCGTCTTCGTGATGTCGAGGGAGACAGCAAGCGCTTCCCCATGCCTCTCGATGGCTTCGCTCCAGATGTGAATGGCATACGCTAGAAGATCGCCAGTAGACCGATTTTGGCGGCAGCCGTATTGGCGGTCACTAAAGATGTCGTTAGCTTCTAGATATGCCAGGAGCTTATTATTAAGTACACGTTCTATAGAGAGACTTACAGAGTATGGACCTTACAGAGATGGGTCTGTAATTGGCTAGGTCAGCACGAATGCCCTTCTTGGGCTCGGGCTGTACGTTGGCTTGCTTCTTTTTTTCGGTTTTTCCAGTCTCATACGATAGGCGTAACAGGCGTGTCATGATCGGAGACAATTCAGGCACACAGGTTCTGAGAACACATGCTGGTATACCGTCGGGGCCGCTAACCTTATGTCACGTCGAGGTTGCAAAGTACCCTACGTACGTCCTTTTGATGGATGCATGTAAATTCGTGCCTTACTTGATGCCTGAATTAATGTGAATTTTCTCCACAAGTACGTTAAGACGATTTTT
Source organism: Orthosia gracilis (assembly GCA_947562075.1). Lineage (NCBI taxonomy): Eukaryota > Metazoa > Arthropoda > Insecta > Lepidoptera > Noctuidae > Orthosia > Orthosia gracilis. The sequence continues at coordinate 37,961,477 of OX387266.1, forward strand.
TTTTCTTCTACCTATATTGTCCCACTGCTGGGCAAAGGTCTCCCATTTAATAACGTTTAGACGATTACAAAGCTTTATAGTTAAATGTGAATTAGGTAACTTTTTGGATTCTGTACATCGAATAGTACTATTTACGGCACCAATTCCTTGAATCAGTCATTATTTATGTAAGGGTTACTTGTAGTAGTACCATACCAAATACTAAACGTTCCATCAGCACATTATTTCAAATAAGTTATTGTAATTGCAGTTCTTTCATTCTAGTGTTGCTATAGCGTACATTGCGATTTTCCATAGTCTTTTTGTTGAAATTCGTACAGTCGTACACAAACTATGTTTCGTTTTGCATTAATTAGTTTAAGACTCTTTACTTACGTTCGGCGTCAGGAATTTAAATGGTCTTAATGATCTGAAAATTGATAACTCACAATCGGTAAGCACATCTATATATATATTATTATTATATGTATCTATATACATAAAAGAGAAAATAAGTATGTATATTCCTTAAAGACTGCGAAACTACTGGACCGTTGGGAAGCTACACTATCCCCGGGTGACAAAGGCTACTTTTTATGCCTGCATTCCTGGGAACCTGGGAACGGGAACTACGCGGGTGAAACCGCGAGGCGGCCTTTGTCTTCTATGCAATGTGTATATATAAAAGCGAAAGGTCACACAGTCACTGTACCTGGCTTGAGGCTACATAGCTTAGTCCCCAAAGGGTATTCCGGTTAAGCAGTAGACGGTCACTTTGGATCGAACTGCAAGACGCCCGGTAGGAAAAAAAAAACTCAGTCACTCATCACGAAATATCGAAAACCACTTGACGCATAAAGATGAAATTTGGCAGGGAGGTTCCTCAAGTGACTTAACTGCGCACTAAGAATGGATTTTTGAAAAAAAATACTCCTAAGGGGGTAAAAGAGGGGTTGAAAGTTTGTATGAAATTTGGCCTGGCTTGAGGCTACATAGCTTAGTCCCCAAAGGGTATTCCGGTTAAGCAGTAGACGGTCACTTTGGATCAAACTGCAAGACGCCCGGTAGGAAAAAAAAAACTCAGTCACTCATCACGAAATATCGAAAACCACTTGACGCATAAAGATGAAATTTGGCAGGGAGGTTCCTCAAGTGACTTAACTGCGCACTAAGAAAGGATTTTTGAAAAAAAATACTCCTAAGGGGGTAAAAGAGGGGTTGAAAGTTTGTATGAAATTTCTCGGTTTGTAAATTGGACAGGTGAAATGTTACATCTATGCTGTTGGAAGATAAAAAAAAAAATGTATTTATTGGTTTTTGGCAATTCCATCTCTAAAGGGGTAAAATAAGGATTGTAAGTTTGTTTGAAATTTTTACAGTTTGAAAATTGAACACATGAAATTTTAGATTTACGCTCTTGGTTGATAAAAAGAATTCATGTATTTATTAGTTTTTGGAAATTCCACCCGTAAGAGGGTAAAAAGGGGGTTGAAACTTTTGTATGAAATTTCTACAGTTTGTAAGTTGGACACCTGAACTTTTAGATTTATACTCTTGATTGATAAAAAGAATTCATGTATTTATTGATTTTTGGAAATTCTCTAAGGATGTGAAAATGTGGAAATTTGTTGGGCTTATATATTTTAAACTTGGCATAAATATTAATCTAAGTAAATAGTAAAGGTTTTCTTCATTAGTTTTTCAAAATTACGCCTAATAGACGATTCGAGGGGGGTTTAAGAATTTTTAAAGAATTTTACTTTACAGGGCTTATGTTGTAGGGGAGCACTAAGAAGGGATTTTTGGAAATTCAACCTTTAACAGGGTGAAACTAACAAGTCATCTGTAGGATAATATACGGATCACGCGAACGAAGTCGCGGGCACACTCCTAGTATACAATAAGGGGAAAATATAGGGTGGAATTATTATCCCCTTCCAAAACCGCCAATACAAAATATGCTACCGCACTGAAGACAAACTTAATATATTTACATGTAACATGGCAAAATGAGAAAATCTAAGTTACAACCAGCGAATAAACTGCACAGTAACGTGTGTAGTTATCTAAAGTTGTTTGGTGAGAACATAACTGTAGTGCGAAGTTCCACAGAATCACAGAATGCACAGACTATACGTGGCATAGACTATACGAGGCACAGACTATACATGGCATAAAGTACGGTAGATGTGAGTGCGACCAAGTTGATGCGGCGACGCTCAAACTCGGTAGGGTTGCGTTTGCTAATTAAATACGTGGTATTATAACGCAGTGTTTGTTGTATAGGGTTGTTCGTATATTATACTTGTGCATTTGTAGGTAGACTGAAATATGGTAAAGGCGACAGGCACTGGTGAGGCATGGCATCATTATAACTGAATTAAACTGATTTTATTATATTTTAAGTTCAAATGATGAACGTTATCTGTGGAATTTATTTCAACTGGACTATTAGATACCAAGTCTATTCATTGATATTGTGTTGATTTTGTATTTCTCTTTTCACTTTTTTATTGAGAAAATTGATAACTATAAAAATGGTTGGTGATTGATTATAATTTTCAGTTGATTGTTTAGTAATATATATATTTTCGGAGTTGTGGTGCATGAAATTTCAATACGATGTAAAAACTGTTTGGAAATAAATAAATGAAATGAAATGAATCCTACTGGTACTTTTGTGAGCTGTAGACTCATGGGGACGAATTGCAGTAGATAGTTAAGGTTTAAATAAGCCTAATATAATTAACATTAAGTAACACTTAAAATTAATCAGATAAATATTCTGTTCAAACAAGTACTATTAAGTATTCTCATTTACATTTTTATATATTAAAATTAAACGTTTCAGGCAGAATCATATCAATAAATAGTTCAAAAAATCATAAACCCGACTGCTTAAAAAGGGAACTAAAAAGACGTAAACAAGAAGAAATTTTTATTAACTTTTTATATCTACAACCTTTTAGTTATTTTTTTTTTAGAATTTGTTAAATTTAAACATATAATTGTAATATATTTTTGAAATCACCTCTCAAAACCATTTATTTTGATTCCCCACACGATCGATTTGGAAGGAGAAAAAAAAATTCCCCAACAAAATGGCGCCCAAAATCCGCCATTTTTTTAACGTAGCCAGCGACACTCGCAAGGTTAAGACGAATCGATTGACGTAAGAATCATCAAAATCGGCCAACGCGTTTGGTCTCTAGAACGCCACATAGGAACAAACATACATACATAGACTGATAAACACACACCCTCCTTCGGCAGTCGGGTAAAACGCGCAAGTGCGTGTCGGATTTCGTACATTTAGGATTATTCATTTAGGATTTGGGAAGTTAAAATTCTTCGGAACAAAATTTTGTAAAATAAATTCTGACTTTGGAGGCTTCTCATTCCTTTGTTTGTTCAATATATTTTTGAACAAAAAGTACACTGTTTATCAACGAAGTTCAATGACAACGAGTTCTAAACAACAATACCCCCTTCGATGGGATAGGCCATTATTTTTTTCACGTCCCCATTTTTCTGTATGAGCCCCCCCCTTAAAACATTTAAATAGTAGATTGTTTACCTAGGAAACAAACATCTATTTTAAAGGCATGAATGTTTTTTTGAATCCAGAGCGGAGCGAAGGATTCTATAGTAAAATCCCGAGCGTAGTGAGGAGTTCTAAAGTAGAATCCTGAGTGCAGCGAGGGATTCAAAGTACGTCACTCGAGCTTAAAATAGTGTTTCTCCCGAGATGGACACTCTACTTTTTATCACCCTCTATGAGAAAATAAGTAAGTGCAACTTATGAACAAGAAAGTTATGTTTATTTATTTACATAAAATTAAGAACCATAAGACATAAAACGAAATAATTAGAGGCTAATGTTTATATTTGAACAATGCAAGTGCATCGTAACAATTTTATTAGTACCATCCGTTACAGTTGTAGATTTATTTACAGCTTGGGAATTAGGAATAGTCTCAGAAAACAGTGTCTCAGGGATGCAGTTTTTAAAAAACTATATACTATTATATACTTTCACTTGAGGAAGATGCACTCACTTTTTTATAATTCTACAACCTGAATTTTAAACATCTACGAACGAAGGCAGAATGCATTTAATTTCGCGCGTTGTTTTATCTTTCATCAACTTTTTTTTTTATTTGGCTCGCTCTCAGTTTTTCAGCCAGTCGCTTATTCAATACATTGTTCCCGCATGGTTTGTGATTTATCTCTTTGCTGATTGAAATATTTACTAACAATATCCACATTCCAAATTCAAATCAATTTTGGTCCCTAAGGGATTAATGAGCTATTTTGGTCCCTATTTACGAGGTATAAACTAGCTCTTTTTGAATAGATGTGATAAAAAATATTATTTAACAATTTTTATGGCTTTTGGTGAACAAGATGCTTATACTGTGAAAATTTTAAGACTAGCTCCAACCGTAAAACCTATGTGACAGACTACGGACAGACAGACACGTGAGTGACAGCAATAGAGCTCCGTTTGGACCCTTCGGGTACGGAACCCTAAAAATTATCATCAGCTGTGTGACAAAAGCAAAATCACCCACTTAACACGAACAATGTGGCTGAATATTTAACAAAATCTGTACATATACCAACAGTATGCGAGATTGAGTATCTGGATGAGTGGAAGCGTGGCTTCAACTTATTAACACAGTTGATTGCCGTGGCAAATTGGATGGGGACTTGCATACGCACCGCCGATGTTCTGCCTCATAGCTAATAATAGTCTCATGACATTCATGTGTGCTTTGCATAATATGGAACTTTGTAGATGATGAAACAATAATTACATTGTTTGTTATGTCCAATAGGTCAGTTATGAATAAACGATGGGATTTGATTCCATTAAAAGCGCAATGAGCTGTTGAATATTAATGGGGAGTTGTTGTTGGGTGTTTTTTGTTGTTTTTTTTTTGTGTGCTTGGTTAAAACTGCGTGGATATGGTTTGGTACCTACTGATTAGTAATTGTTTATATCAATAAGATTTTAATCACTTTTATGAAACGATTTTTACATAGATAGCTTTCATTTCAATTGAAAGTTCATTATTAATTCTTAACTTCAATATACCTAAAGCATAAACAATTAAGGCAAGAAACTTAGTGCTAAGAATTGCTTTTAACCAAAGTTTTAATTAGGCTCAGAATAGCACCGTTTCAAATGCTCAACTCCAAATCAATACAATTTAATTTGTTGTCTTATTCGACATCATTACGACGGTAGCCCATCGTATCCGTGTAATCTCACATGTAGGTGCCTAATAGTATGTGCTGGTACTACGTTAGCAAACGTACGCAATTTCAATCAAGACAACCGCAAATCGATGATTTGGCGGGACTGTGGTACCGTAGACAATTTAGCCTGGATCCAAACTATTTACCTTGGTTTCCAACTGCAATTACGAAAATAAATACCGGATAGAATTTTAAACAAAGCACGAAACAGTTGTTTAAACATTCACTTCAAGTTTCCGACATTACAATAAAAAAATAATTCCACAAAAGATTCCATCTACATTCATTCCACTTAACTGCGAATCAGAAAATATAATTTATCAAATCCCTCCACAACTTACCTTCAGTTACTTCTTATAAATCTGAAATATGTTTTCCATATAACATAAATTATCTCCTTAAGCGTAAAATGAAAGAAGCTAGAGCATAAAATATGTCGTAAAACATGATTCACATGTATTATGTTGATACTTATTACCGGAGCAGATATTATGTTGTATTTTACGAGGCCTAAAATGAACTGTTACAAAAGTACGAGTATTCGCACGTTAACGTGAGACGCCCCTATTATAAGCGAACTTTTATAAAGCTGGAATAAGAAAATGTTAACACTTTTTTAACAATCACAATAGATGCCCTATGTTGAACAAGGGCTATGAACCCGTACAAAATAAAACTGGGTTCTTATGAAATAAAAAATCATTATCATTACAATAATAACGCCAAGTTATTAAGTAGAGAAGGCATTGATCACCTCGCTTGCTCAATACGGGCTCGGTGATTTCAAATTTATATCTTACATCCCACTAATATTATAAATGCGAAAGTTTGAATTAATGGATGAATGGACTGTATTTGTTTCTCAATCACGCCAGAACAGCTGAACGGATCTGGATGAAATTTGGCGCAGTGATTGATTAAAATCTAGAATAGCACATAGGATACTTTTTATCCTAGCAATATGTTCCCACGGGATAATTTTCGACGTTCACGCGGGCGAAGCCTCTGGCAGAAGCTACTCGTAGTAAGTAATAATATTGTCCTTTATTTTAACAAGCGTACCTAGTTTTAATTGTCGCGGTGTCTGTAATAAACCCAATTACACAAAAGGATACTTTTAGGGTTCCGTCCCCAAATGGTAAAAACGAAACCATATTACTAAGACTCCACGATCCGTCTGTCTGTCGGTCTGTCTGTCTGTCTGTCTATCTGTCTGTCCATCTGTCACTAGGCTGTATCTCATGAACCGTGATAGCTAGACAGTTGAAATTTTCACAGATGATGTATTTCTGTTGCCGCTATAACAAAAATACTAAAAACAAAATAAAATAAATATTGAAGTGGGGCTCCGATACAAAAAACGTGATTACATTTCCGTTTTCTGCGATAATGGTGTGGAACCCTTCGTGGGCGAGTCCGACTCGCACTTGGCCATTTTTTTTTTATCCTGGGTGTATGTTCCCTTGGGATAATTTTCGACAATCCCGCGCGAAGCCGCTGGCATAAACTAGTTAACTATAAGTCCAGGTTTCCTTACGATTTTTTTCCTTCACCGTTGTCAGCGATGTCCAAGATAAATTTAGAAAGTACACATGAATTATAAAAAGTCACTTCGGTACTTGGCTGGATTTGAAATCAAAACCTCAAGCACGAGAGGCGAGGTCTTAGCCACTGGGCCACCACGCCATCTTACTAATATTACAAATGTGAAAGTTTGGATGGATGTATGTTTGTTACTCAATCACGCCAGAACGGTTGAACAGATCTGGATGAAATTTGGCACAGAGATAGATTGTAGTCTGCATTATAGTTATTATCCCGGTATAATGTTCCCTTGGGATGATAAAACACTTTTCACTTTTCAGAAGCTAGTTATGAAATAAAAATCATTATCGTCACAATCAATTAAAAACTTGCCTCACAGTGGCAGGTAAAGGACTGGTCACTAACACTAACTAACTAACAGGAAATATTCACTGTGCGTTGTAATTAGCAGACTCCGTTGTCAATCCACTCGGAATAATCTCTTAGTCGCCTTTTACGACATTCTCGACTGAAAGCGCTTAGTTCCTGGCGAATAATTCACGTCAAATGTTTCCAATTTTCGCCGACCTAACTCTAACATTGACCTACCTCGCAAAATATGAAAAGAACAAAGCAAGGGCATTTTGACAAAGCAATAAGTAGCCACGATCATCCATCGCTACATGTTCGCGTGTAGCATGTAATGGGTTAACTGGCTATTACAAACGTCATCACTAACAAAGGGTTAACGGAGTCAATTAGCCATCGAAAACACCGCGCCGTGACATTTAGAGGCGCTGGGTGGGACTCTATTTGTCATTAATTTAGGGAATGAGGTGACAGAAACAGGGGCGCGGTTTGCGAACAAATTAATATTAGGTTCTGTTATGGCGACAGTCTCACAGTAAAACCCTTGAGTATAGTGTAGGATTCCGCTAATTTAGCTAATTACACACTATAAACAGGCTTTGGTAGTTCCAGTTCCAATTCTAAGAACTAAGTTACAATATCTTTACCACAAATAAGTGTCGTCATATTTTTTCGACTAGGCTCTAGGTTTGAGTTTCCACATTCCTTAAAATAATTCGTCTGAATGGTATCCTATAAAGGCAATAAATACGTCTACCAAACAAAGCTAAAGCTGCTATATTAAAAATTCTATGCGTTCCAAGCGCCCAAACATGACGGAAACAAACCACAATAGGTAACAGATATTCGTGAAAATGGCTGCCCGATTTTTCACGGTTTGTCAAACTGGGTTATCTATGTACCAAAATTGCATTCTGAACGGTGTGTGATTTTTTTTGTTTATTTTTATCATATCCTACATCCCATAAAATGTTATCAAAAACACGTAATGAATTTAGCTAAATTTCATTCCAGAGCTGTTGTATTGCAGTTAAACTGTATATTTAATTAAACGAAATATCTAAAACGTAAACAGTGTTCAACTTCACGTAACATAAACATGGATAGGACATTACGTATGTATTGTGGAAATCACTCACAAACATTAATTAGCAAATTGAACCGAAATCAGTTGACAATTTATCATGCGGAATTTCAGACCACAATTGCAATTGCATCCGGGTGGCAAGTAAATAAAAGCCCACGGCTTCCGCCGCGAAAACTGCACACAGAGGGCTGCGTTTTGGCACAAATTTTGCATAATAACCTTTTTGATGTTGGCTGCAGGGCGTGAAACTGCGAAATGCCGACGAATACTGCAACATACGCATATATTTAATGTTATTTTATACCTTAGCAGCGATTTTTCTCTTTATTTTCTGTTTTTTTTTCCACTTGTGTGCCAATAAGCCGTTGAAGTAGCCAGAGACTCCGGAATGCTGCGTTTTCCTAAACTATAACGGCCACGTCTAAAATATTTGTAGCTGCGCAATTGCGCTGAGCACAGGTTTTGCCGTATCCGCTTAAATTGCCACGTCTTCAATTTTTAAAACGGTGAGAAACACTGAAACAAATTTAAAAAGAAATCGTCTGTAGCAGTGGTCACCGAAACTTCTCATTAAAAACAATTTTGTCTGTACGGTGTTGGACGAAACGTATATGCTCCTACTAGTTCATGATTGATTTTGGAAACAAATTCCTGATAGATGGAACCCATACATTAAAACAACACGGCAATAAATTGGTGTTCGTTTGCATGTCTAACATGATATGATACCAATCTGTTGTTGTTACTTTCTAGGTATTTTTTTATTTGTGACTACCATGCATTTTTTTTCTAAACGCTAATGGTTATTTTCTAAATCAGTAAATTCTTTTACAATGCATTTCCTCGAAAAGAGCGTTTTTCAAGCAGCCAAACTGTATGAAAGTGTCACTTTTTCATTAGTGCTTTTTACTTTTCTGTATTTTTTAAATTTTTAACTCCGTCGTCAGCCAACATAGAGTTTTTATCATTTCAGAAAAGTTTTACAAATTTGTTAAGTACAAATTATCATTTATATGAAAGGTAAAATATAACTAATACTTCATTAAAGGAGATTTGATCAATAAATTAATTTTAAATATTCATTACATATGTTTGGAAGAACGTATATTTTGCTCGTGCCTTTTTGCGTTACGACGTGACAGCTATTTGCACATGCGCAGTAGATATGCCCAAGGAACTATTAGTTAATCTGTGGATATTCTGAGCGCGCTTGAATAAGCCCGCCATTTTATTAATTTCTTGCTTGTAATGTAGGTATATCGATAAATATATGTAAGTAGGTAGGTCTGGCGCCGGCAGCAGCCGTCAGTTCGCAATATACGATCTAACCGTGAGCTCGTGTTTTATTACGTCTTCCACCGGTACATATATCACAGTGGCGACGAGGATTATCTACTAAGTGAATCGCGTGCGTATTTCAACGATAATCAAAATGTCGATTGGGAAGTTAAGCGAATTTGACGTGAAAACGGGACAGTGGTCGTCATATGTGGATAGATTGGAAATGTACTTCCTGGTGAATACGGTGGCGGAGGAATTGAAGTTGCCTACCTTGATATCTACGATCGGAGACGAAGCGTACGAATTACTCGTCAACCTAACGAGTCCAAAGAAACCGTCGGAGCTAAAGTACAGTGAAGCCATTGGTTTAATGAGTCAGCACCTACAACCGACGCCATCTTCATTAGCGGAAAGATATCGTTTTCGTCAAAAAAGACAAGGAGCGGACGAAAACGTGGCGACCTACGTCACAGAATTAAAAAGGTTAGCTCGCCACTGTAAATTTGCAGGAAATTTAAGCGAGAGCTTGCGTGACCAATTTATATGCGGACTCAAGAGTGACGTCATCAGGCAACGACTGTTTGCGGAAGATGACTCGGTAACATTTTTACAGGCCGTTAAGTTAGCAAACGCTTTGGAGGCGGCAGAAAGAGACGCGGCAGTAGTGGATGGAATGTCCACATCTAGCCCTCAGGCGGAATCTGTGCATTCGGTCACATCGAATAAGGGGCACAGCAGCGGTGCGAGTCGCAGCAGGAGCGGTGGCAGCATGCGGACACGGGGGCGCCGCGGACCGGGCGGCGGCAGCGGCGGCGCGGGCGACGGCGGCGGAGGCCTAGCCGCGAGCCGCGTGGCGCGCGCGACTTTCGCATCGGGACATTCGGGACACAGCAACAACTGCACAGCTTGCGGAGCCGCTAACCATAGTGTGGCAAGCTGTCGCTACAGGGAGTTCGTGTGCAGCAGATGCCAACATACAGGGCACTTACGTCGGGTGTGTCCGGGGAATGCTGAACGATCGTCGCGAGGAAAAACTCCATATCATCGCGGTCGGCAGTATGGAAGTATGTTTTCCGCGGAGGCCGTAAGCGAGTCCGACGTGGAGGACATCGAAGAGAGTTTGAACCTTATTGGACTCAATAATTATAAGCCAGTAAGTTTACCTATTTTTGTAGAGGGTACCGTATTAAATATGGAAATAGATACAGGAACTGCGATTTCGTGTATAAATAATTACACCTACCAACGTTATTTTTCACAGCTGCGTCTTAAGAAGGACGATACAATTTTAAAATTTTATGATGGTACTAAAATAAAACCATTAGGTATAATTCGTCCACGTGTTCGATTCCGGGGACAGGAAAAACAGCTAGAATTATTTGTAATAAAAAACGGTACTACATCTTTGATAGGTAGACAATGGTTAGCGGAGCTACAAATAAGAATACCTATGTTTTCATGTAAGGGTATGAGTAACATGAATTGCGTGCAAATTAATGAAGGTATTGTAAATATTCTCGACAGACATAAGGTGCTATTCAGCGGCGGACTGGGTCGGTACAGGGGCGGCAAGGCAACGCTGCGAGTGCGCCCGGGGGCGACGCCGGTGTTCCAGCGCGCGCGGCCCGTACCATACGCGCTGCGCGAGCGCATCGACGCAGAGCTCGACGCCATGCTGCGCGACGGCGTCATCGAGCCCGTCGACTGCTCCGACTGGGCCTCACCTTTGGTGCCGGTGACTAAGGCAGACGGTACGTTGCGAATTTGTGCGGACTATAAAGCGACTCTGAATCCCGCCTTGCTGATCGATCGATACCCGCTTCCTAAGATTGAAGATGTGCTAGTAGGCCTGAACGGGGCACAGTTTTTTAGTAAAATTGACCTCTCCCGTGCGTACAACCAAGTAGAACTAGATGAATCAAAAAAATACACAGTTGTTAACACACATCGAGGTCTATTTCAGTACAATAGGTTAGTTTATGGTTTATCGTCTAGTGTAGGTATTTTCCAACGTATAATGACGAATTTGTTAGGGAATATACCGAATGTGCAGGTGTTTCTCGATGATGTTATAATTGGCGGAAAAAATAAAAGCGAGCATCTATATGCACTCGAACAAGTCTTACAGCGACTATCTGAGAGTGGGTTAAAGTTAAAGCAAGAAAAATGTGTTTTCTTGGTTGATGAAGTAACTTATTTAGGTTATGTGGTTTCTAAAGAAGGGGTCAAAGCGGACAAATCAAAGATTAAAGCTATAAGTAAACTAGAAGCACCAAATAATATTAGTGAATTACGTTCCTTTATAGGTATGGTAAATTTTTTTTCAAAATTTATCAAAAATTTTAGTTCCATGTTAGTGCCTTTAAACAAGTTATTACGAAAAGGCGTCGACTGGAACTGGGATGAACAATGTGAGCGTGCCTTTACGCAGATAAAACAAGCTTTAATGGGTACCGAAGTATTAGCGCACTACGATCCCAATAAACCTCTAATCGTAACGTGTGACGCGAGCGCGCGGGGCGTGGGGGGCGTGCTGGCGCAGCCGGGGCCGAAGGGCGAGCGCCCGATAGCATATGCGTCACGTTCGCTCACCATCGCAGAGAAAAATTACTCGCAGATACATCGCGAAGCACTGGCTATTATATTCAGTATACAAAAATTCCATCAATATATTTACGGAAGAAAGTTCATTTTACGAACTGATCACAAACCCTTAGTATCAATGTTAGGCCCGCAAACGGGGATACCTACGATGACGGCCAGTAGGATGCAACGATGGGCAGTGATATTATCGGCATACAATTACGAGATAGAATATATTCGCACAAACGAAAATTGCGCTGACGGCTTATCGCGTCTGCCAGAAAATAATAGCGTTAAAAATGCAAAAGAGGAATCTATTCCAGAGCAAACATACCTGCACTTCGCACAAGACGGGTTGTTGCTTGATTATACCGAAGTTAAAAAACAAACGGAGAGGGATCCGTTATTAAGTAGAATTTTAAACTACCTGCGAGACGGTTGGCCAGATAGGTGTGAAATTGTGAACTTACAACCGTATTTTAATAGGAAAGCGGAACTATACGAGGAGTTAGGCTGTGTCATGTGGGGTCACCGGGTGGTGATACCGGAAAAATGCCGAGATAAGATTTTAAGTATTATCCATGAGCCGCACATGGGCATCGTAAAGTCAAAGGCGTTGGCACGCAGCTACGTATGGTGGGCGGGCATCGACGAAGCGGTGGAGCGCGAGTGTCGTGCGTGCACCGTGTGCGCCGCGTACGCGGACGACCCGCCGCGCTCTGCCCCTCGCCCTTGGCCCTGGCCCGCCAGGCCGTGGTCCCGACTGCATCTGGACTTTATGGGGCCCATGTGCGGGAAAACATATTTAGTAGTAGTAGACGCTACATCCAAGTGGCTGGAGGTATTTCAAGTTCCCAGTACGGCAGCGAGCCATACAATGGTCAGGTTGCGTGAGCTGTGGAGTAGGTGGGGAGTCCCTAGGCAGATAGTCAGTGATAATGGCCCGCCGTTCACTAGTAGTGAATTTGCACAATTCGTGCAAAGTGACGGTATCCAGCATATATTCACAGCTCCCTATCATCCATCATCAAATGGAGCCGCGGAAAATGCTGTTAAGACTTTAAAAAGAGTTATTAAAAAAGCTTATTTAGATAATAAAAGTGTAGAACAGGCTTTAAACACGTTTTTGTTATATTATAGAAATACGGAACACTGCACTACTGGCATAAGCCCATCAGTCGCACTTATTGGGAGACGGTTGCGAACCAAGTTAGACGTGCTAAAACCCGATGTGGAAGTTAGAGTACAGAAAGCACAGAAAAGGCAGGTTGAAAATGCGGGAGGGACGGAAAGGACGGTGAAAGTAGGAGATGACGTTTGGTATCGACAATATCTAAAGGGGGAGAAATGGTTGTCCGGTACTATAGCTAACTCGTCAGGGCCAAGCAACTATAAGGTACTAGACAGTAACGGTAAACAGGTGCATAGACACATCGATCAGCTTAGGCGTAGGACGAGGAGTTCTCTGGTAGTCCCCACAGAGTTGTCACGTTCGCCGGAAAGTACAGCTTCTAGGGCAGCACCAAAATCGCCCCTCCAGGGCCGGTCGGAGCGGCCGGCGGCCTCGTTAGCGTCGTCGTCACCTGCGTGGGAGTCTGCGTCGTCACCGCCTCAGAAAAATGATCTGACCGACCGAGATAAAGTGGCAGAAGAGTTCTCGACACCACCGTCCATGCCTGTACCGCCCCAGCCTCGCCCCATTAGGAAATGTAGGTTAAATAAAGATGTTAATTTTAAGATTTAGCTAAGGATTTAGTTAAGGATTTAGTTAAGGATTTAGTTAAGGATTTAGTTAAGGATTTAGTTAAGGATTTATTTTAGGGTTCAGTTAAGTTGTTAACATTAAGTGTTGTAATTAAGTTTAGTCGGCTTGTTGTTAATTTGTGGTGGAGGAATGTAATGTAGGTATATCGATAAATATATGTAAGTAGGTAGGTCTGGCGCCGGCAGCAGCCGTCAGTTCGCAATATACGATCTAACCGTGAGCTCGTGTTTTATTACGTCTTCCACCGGTACATATATCACAGTTCAGATATTTTTTTTTTAATTACTTGCACAATGCATAGTAAAATGCTGTATGATACACGTACGTAAGATGATTCCCGACTCGTGTTGATTTATTCACTCACTCGCTTCGCTCGCTTTTGAATAAAAATGCCACTCATCGGGAATCCCCTACCTTACGCACTTGTAGCATAAATAACTATAGCGCAACCCAAAAAAAACAGGATACATGATAACACAGTATAAATACGACCATTACCTCAATAATAAGATTAGCCTCTATTTTTATTTTGTTAATATAGGCTCGCGCTTGACCACTATCTCACTTGATTGTAAGCGATGATGTGCTCGACGGTGAAGCACGCTTGCCTAGAAGTAACCTATTCACTCTTGACTTAAAGACCCCTAGATTGTAGCTATGGGGAAACACAGACTCCAGCAGGGAATTCCACTGTTTAGCTGTACGCATAATAAAGGTATTCTCAAAAAGTTTAGTGCGTATGGTTAAGATGTCCACCATATACCGATGACGCATCGCCGAACGTCTGGTAGTCCCATGATGAAACGGCCTGGGCGGAATTAGATCATGCAATTCCAGGGCACACTACCCGAGATGTATCCGATAAAAAACCGATAAGCTTCCAATTCGGTGACGATGTTCAAGGCTCTGGAGCTTTGAATTAACCAGTGCATCATCGCCGATGAACCTTTTGGTCCGCTTTTCGTTCGACTCTAATGCATCAAACTGGTATTTGGCAGATCCGTCCTAGAGATGAGAACAGACCATCCATGCATGACCAGACTTGCGCTTGATACAAGCCGAGCAGCTGTTCAGACGTGAAGTACCCTCTCACCTTCGCAAGGATCCCCAGTTTTTTTGGCAGCTAGCTGAGCCTTTGCCTCAACGCTTAATTCTTTTTCCTTTGCATCATATAAAACAGTGGATGGAGTAGAGGAGAAGGAAGTGAGACGTGCTTAACCTACAGACACGCACTGAAAGGACGCCATCATTGGGGCACTAGTCTGGAGACTGCGGGGACGCCCGAGCCCCCCCCGGAATTTCCATCTGGCCCTCCCGTCTGGTTTAAACTATTGCTTTGTTGTTTTGCTTGGACCTTCTGCTGACAACAGATCCAGACAGATACTCTGTGTCGATAGCTACACCTTTGGGTAGTTCCGACCAATGTCTGGAGAAGTCTGCGTCCGTCTATTCCCTGCCCGATCCTAGCCCTTTTTTTATTTGCATTTTTTGTGTTTATTGATCATTTACTTGTTTGCTTTTAGGAATTGGGCAAAGATATTTTTTACAAACTGCTCTAAAAGAAACGGCTCTGCTTAGAGGAATTGGACTCCAATAATGAAATGTATCAAGCTTCCTTGGACAACAAAGACGAAGAACCATGAAACTCCCAAGACGGTTCCTGGAGCTCGTAGGTGATGTTAGGTGTGACCTTCTAAAAAGGATGAGAAAACTAGCGACACTTGCAATGCTTGCCAGATATACATATAATGCCCTGATCATTACATTCCATACTGTGAAAATTGTATCAGTTCCATGGCTAGGTATGAAGAAACTGAAGGCTAATTATAAGTATAATTGAAGTTCCTAAGTGGGTATGATCTCTCTATTAGTAAATAAGATTTTTGTTTTGTTTTTTAATAAGTTTACTATTGGAAAATTTTAACATTTACTCAAGTTGTTTTTTCAAAGTTGATTTTGCATGTGTTCTGGAAAAAGTTAACAAAAGAAAATTATGAATATATTGGCATTTTTGTTAGGCTTGTGTTTAAACACCGCCCAAAAAAGTACCTATTTTACTACCAAAAAAATTCTAAACGGTTACCAAAATGGATAAATGGTCACCAAATAACGTTTCCTAAAATATTATGAAATAAATCCATTTTTTCGTATTATTGACTGCCAAAAAAATATATGGACGCCTTTAAAGTCGACGGAGCCCCGCTGCGCGGGGCTCCTATTTCCGTCCGCAGGGTCTAAAGTAACCTAACACGAATGAGATGACGGGAGCCGAGTTCGCTCGCTTTGCTCGCTCACTTCGGCTCCCGTCATCTCGTTCGAACCTAACCTGTCCGTGTCGGGGTGCCCTAAGCTCCTGAGCTCGCTTCGCTCGCTCTTGGACTAATTCGTTAAAAACACGAATACACCCGGTATATTAATCTTTGAGTTGGATAGAATTTGGTGACCGTTGATCCATTTTGGGAACCAATTATTTTATTTGGTGCCTAAGCTTAGAGTCTTAAAAATATTTTTGATGACCGTCTAAATTATACCCTTTTTGTTATTTTACCTAGAAAATAATAACACAAACTAATACATGAAGTATTAAAATAGGTTGCTTTCATTACATAACATTTAGAAAAATGCAGATAAGCTACAGTCATCTTCACCCGGTGTCATAGTCCGCGTTATTATTTTCAAGTCATTGACTTACATTGGTTAAATTAAGACTCTGGTGAGTCGACATCGACAATTTGGTCTATGTGCCCACATTTGGCAAAGGCCTCCTCCATTTATTTCTACTCTCTTCGTTCCAATGCCATCCTGGTCCACGCTTTCCCTGCTATGTCAACGCCCCATCTTCGAAACTGTCTTCCACGCTTCTTTTTTGCGTTCCTGGGATACCAAAAAACTAAGGTCTAACTCCATTTTTCAGTTCCTCTTATAATATGGCCTGTCCATTACCTCTTAAGTTTCCGAATCCTGGTTAATCCTGGTATGACATCGTCTACTTTTGTGCGCTTTCTTATTGTCTTATTTCTTATTCTGACGCTTTTCCTGATATTGAGCATGCTCCTTTCCATCGCTGTCTGGCAGGTCTTTATTTTTGCGTTTTGCGCTTTAGTGAGGGCCCAAGTCTGACAGCCATAAGTGAGGACTGGTAGCACATATGTATTGTATTACTTTTTCTTGACGAATATTTTAGCTTCCTTGTTTTTCATGACTTATTTTAAGCACCAATAACTTTTTCAAGCATTACCTATCCTTGTATCTATTTCTTTTTCTTTTATTGATGTAGTTATTGAAATAAGTTGGCCTTAGTAGGTGTTTTCGCATTCGCATATTCGATGGGGTTGCCATTAAGTAAGATCGGGTCTTCGATCGCATTTGTCATGATTTTGGTTTTAGGTTAATACTATGTGTCCATTGTGATAATACTATGCAATTTGTACATTTACTGTACTTTTAATTTTCGTCGTATCTTATGGGCTTATTATTTAACATATTTATCGCAATATTTCACATAAATTTACGAGAAAGGTTTGTACCACAACATCTGCAGCAATGAACATAAAATAAATGGAGCGAACGGCAACTTTTACACTAAATCTGGCCGCTACCTATCCGCGAATCCCACTCCAAAACAATTTTAAAGATTTAATCTCCCCATAGCCACTCAAAAATGAGAAATTAGATTCACCTAAGCCTTAATCCTAGCTAACCCTGGGCAATTTATTAAAACTTCTTTATTTAATCTTGCAAGTTATAATTTTTGTGGAAAACTTCACAGAAACTTGAAGATAAAAGAAACAAAACAGCGGAAAGCTTTTTCAGGCTGTTATCAAAGGCCATTATCTCTTGACCTGAAAAGTGGAATTATATTTTGTTTCTTCTTATAAGGAGTAAATAAGTTAGCGGGAGCGGAGACGTAATTTAAAAGTTACCTTCAAGTGGTCTTCCTTTCCGAGGCTCACTTATTAAGTGGCTGCCTAAACAAGATTTAACAACGAGGAAAAAATGCAAGTATCTTGTTTGATGACAGAAAGTCGTTTACGTGAAATGTTGATTAGTGACCGCGGGGCTGTTTTTATCACCTTTCTTGGCAATATTTATTGCGTCATAACTTCATTTATTTGTACTTTGTGTTCTCGGATGGAAGCGGGTCACCACATCCCTTTCCATTAGTCAGAAAATCGCCTGAGATATTAGATCAGGTGAGGTGTTAGTGGATGAACATTGAGCTGCGACATCTGTCTCGCTAACACAGTGAAACTCTAGTTGTTTTCGTGGTTGCGCAGATCAGGCGACCACAAAGCCTCTCTGTTCCGTACACTATTTACTGTAGAGCATGTAATACCATTCGCAGAAAAATTCTGTAACTTGGCAATAGGCCGGGACAGCGCTGGTATTTAGAAGAGGAACTACATTTTGATGCTAATTGAGAAATAAAAGAAAAAGGCGTGCTCTTTTACAGTTATGGAGGACTACTTAGATGATGCTTGCTCAGAAAGCTTTAAACTCTTAAATACTGTTTTATGTAAAGTACTGATGTGAACATTGTACAAAAAAAACAAGAATGAATGTATAGTTCGTAGCAAGTGGCGTTCTGTAGTTTCTGCCTACGCCCTTGAAAAAAGGCGTGAGCTTATGTATGTATGTGTATATGAAAACAAAACAAAAGTTACTTCAGCACCGCAACCTGTTCCAAAAGAATCAGGCAAATGGGACGCATTGCGAAGTTTGGGCGTCAATGACGAAGACATTTTGCGCAACGGCACGACAAAGTTTGAAAAATTTCCATACAACTACTTGAACCTACGTTCATATACCAACACACTCGTTAGTAGCCAAAAAAGAATTTGTCATCCTCACAGGTGTCAACACACATTATGACTAATGCTTAAACGTTTTTAATATCCCGAAAGCTTTAATTAACAAAGAGTAAGCGAACAAGGGGCACATTATTAATATCACGTATTTACATGGCAAGGATATTAAAAACCAGCATTGCCTTTCCATCCATTTGCTTAATGGACTTATGTGGCACGGGGGACTCTCGCAACAACTTTCATCACACTAAAAGCAATGTACGGAAAATGCCCTCAGATTAATATACGTCATAACATTTTCTCTTGACTGTAAAAGTACGCGAAATTCGCGTATTAACTAGCAACACGAGCTTCAAGTTTTTAAGAAATTAAAACAGCGGCGTGTGTGTTATTGAATCTGGCTCGATGTGTAATGTACTTACGTAGCCAAAGAACGTTTGTAATCATCACTGAGTGCAGTACATATAAGCACTTACAATTAAACGATACTACACAGTACATTTACTAATGAAATTGCGATACTGTAACAAAAATTACTTTCGCTTACATAGACCAGTGTAAGTACCTATATAAGGAGCATACCTACGTAAGGCTATCTACATTGTTTAATAGGTAAAACGGCTTATAACCTACATTCTCGCACAAATAACTAAGTACATAACAGCATCCAATACCTAAATTATTAACAAATCGTTTATTCATTTTCGAACATAACTGTTATTATTTTATAATTTTAACATATTCAGCTAATCAAGTGTAACAGTTTCCAGTTACGTTATTAATTTCATAAAACAATTACTATCGCGCCCAATAAATTATGCATAGCAAACTTACCCATATTAATCTTTTTAGGTAAAATTGAACATGCCTTTAGGAATTATTTACTTAAGCATATTGGAGCTGGAATTAAAACTTTCATAATAAATTCACAATGTAGGCTAGACTTTAATAACCGTATGGGGGGTAGGCGTATAAATATCGTACGTACTTATTTATGAGTGAGCTTATAACATGGTTACGAGGGAAAATTAACTACAGAAGACTTAGCGGCAGTGTAGTGTTGCAGAAATAAAAGGGTGTTTTAAAAGTAGAGCGTCGATGGTATATGGTAACATTATTAGGTGCGGATACAAGATCGTTTGTTTACATGCTGTGAAACGTTTCATATAGTTTACTAATAAACTCTTTAGAGAAAAGTAGAAAAACATACTTACCGAAGGATCATGCATGATGTTTTATTTATACCCGACTGCAAGGAAAGGGTTATATTTTTCGCGCGTATCTTGTATGTTTGTATGTATTATTCTTTATTACCTCATATCTTGCAAATCACTAATCGGATTTACATAACTAAGACATCGATAGAGACGTCTTGACCGTCCAAGAGTTCTTAGATAGGTGACGTTAAAAAAAACTAACACGACGGATTTTAGGCGCCCTATTGTGGTGTTCACAATATTGTTTTTTCTTCCATACCCATCGAGTGGGGTATCAACATAAAGGGTTTTTAGAGGTCATTACAAAAATATATAGGTAACACTTATATTTTTAAGAGTAATTCATAACAAAATTACAACTAAAAAGCTGTAAATAAAAAAAAGATAATAAAATCAAAAAATCATGCTGTGCAGTCAGAGGATACGTATGGTTTTGGTTGGCCAGCTCGTAAATAATTATGTATCCTCCAACTGCACGGCATGATTTTCTTTTTGTTTACATCTTTTTAGTTCGCTTCTTAACCGATTCATATTTTATTTTGACTTTACACTAATTGCTAACAAAAATTTTTAAAGGAATCTTGAGGGACACATCTTACGTCGGTCGTTTGCTCTTGAACTTCAAATTCAAACGATCTTTTTTCAAATCTTTATTGTTTTTAGGGTTAAGTTCCTCAAAAGAAAAAGAAAAGGATCCCTTATAGGATCACTTCGTTGTCTGTCTATCTGTCCTTGTGTCAACAAACTTTTCTCTAAAACGCCTGGAGGTATCAAGTTGAAATTAATATCATATACTCAGGTCTGCTGCAACACCTTGGAGCTATGAAAGAATCAATCTTGTAAATCAATCAACGCAAACAAAAGATTCGGCTGTTTATGTCGCATATTTGATGAATCGTGATCGCGAGGGAATCAAAACTTACAGGGTACTTGCCGTTGACCTAGAATCATGAAATTTGGCAAGAAGCAATGTCTTATAGGACAGGTAAAGAAAAAAATCCAAAATCCGTAAATTTGCAGCTCCATCAACAACAAAAAAATATTAACTTATTTGCGGTTTTCAAACTGACCGCAACCATGTCGATGTATGGTGACAACAGTTTCTCAACGGCAAAGTTAATTTTGTTCCTCAATCTGGTTTATCTTTTCGTTTGAGCAATGTTCGGTGCTTTCATTGTTTCTGAACTTCAATAATGTTACCACCTAATATTTTGGTGATTGTAGCTGTATGTACGGAACCCTCGGTGCACGAGTCCGACTCGTACATGGCCGGTTTTTTTTTTTGTGGAAAAGCACATGCTTGAACCTAAGCTTTACGTTTTTATTCCAATTTTGACTATTGTGCCTTTCTTTTCATGCGGCTGTGATACAAGGAACTCATGTTTGTGAATTAAAATAAAATAAATGTTACAATATTATTATTTCAGCCATTAAGTAAGTACATGAAATAATCCTTTTCATAAAAGAAATAAAGCCGTGTACCTATTAGCATTAATAAATCGCTAGTTTAATTTCAAATTAATGTTTTTTTTGAAAATGAAATTTATTCATTTTCAAAAAAAACATTTTTTACGAAACAAAGACAATTTCATCAATTACTGATCCAGGTTTCGTAGAACTATTAAGAAAATACGTGCTAATGCGTATCAGATTTAATTCGGAAAGTGCACAGATTCAATTGATTCAAAGTATTTATACGAGTGAATGTTTTCAGAAAATCTTACCATTTTCTATTCACAACTTCCACAAAAAAGCCATAATGAGATTGTTATACTTGTAGTTGCTATATATGCGAGTAGAAAACTTGCACGCCTTGACTGCGCTTATTCACTACTCAACTCTCCGACAGCACCTTCTTATCTCACACATGAATTTCAATACCTATGTACTTCACACGCTAGGAATCTCCAACAATCTTTTCTTGCTCTGGTCCTTCTCAGAGGCTCTGTGAACCTAGCACCCGACTTTGGAAAAGAAGTTCTTTTTTTGGTTTGATTGAAGGATATCGGTAAATGGTATTGAATATTATGTCGTTAGTAGTGGGGCCAAAAAAAAATGTACAGCAAAAAAATGTTCCCCCCGACATAGCAAAACCGGACTCTTTCCGGTTGCATCTGATAGGTAAGCGTTAGTAGTGGATTTTAGTACTTTTAAATAAAAAAAAAAAATTGTTCAATTCATCTAAAAAAAATAGATAAATTCATTTTGAACGCTTATACGTTTACTTTTTTGAAGAAACAAGAAACTGCATTTCAAGATTTTAAAAAAGCTCTTAGTTTACCCCAAAATTGAACCTGGTTCTCAAACTTGCAAAAGAGTTACCCACTTGGCCTATATTCCACCCCGCAATAAAGCAGCATCACTTAAGTTGAGAGAAATTCATAAAAAATAAGTTACAAAACAGAAAAATATCATGAGTACCATATACAAAGTACATACATACATAATGGTACGTAGACTTCGGCTCTAACCATATTGCAGGAAATGTTGTTGTTGGATCTCTTGAATCGTAAATAACAAATGGGAGAAAATAAAACTTTTCCGCCACATCATCCTGTTTATATCGAGATTCTAAGGTGAGGCACTCTGTACCATGTACAGTCAAAAAAACCGGCCAAGTGCGTTTTGGACTTTAAGGTTCCGTACCAAACCCCAAAATTATCTACTACCTACCATTATATATATATAAGGGTAGATGGGGTAGGTAGGGTAGGCAGGGTAGGCAGGGTAGGTAGGGTAGGCAGGGTAGTTAGGGTAGGTAGGACAGGTGGGTAGAGTTGGTAGGGTAGGCAGGGTAGGTAGGGAAGGTGGGTAGAGTTGATAGGGTAGGTGGTAGAAAGGTGGTAGATAGGTAGGAAGCCAGTTGATGGGAGCGAAGCCGCGAGGGTCAGCTAGTTTTGTATAAAATGTTTTATTATGCAGCCGAGGTAATAAATTAATTATTCATACTTTTGTCTGAGCAAAAGGATAAAAAAATACAGTAGCTATGCGAGCAAAGCTAAATTGAATTAGCTTCTAGTGTCCAACTGGCTTTAAAATGAAAATTGACAGCATTGTGAAATAATAATTTTATTTGCCTGTATACGTATAAATTTTTCTGACTGTACATAGATGGTTATAAAGGCTACAGACATACTCTCCAGGGGCTTCTGTTTCCAAACTGAACTGTCATTGTGAACAGTTAAAATTGAAGTTTCCCAAAAGAGATTAGATCAAGTTATGGCTCGTTTGCAGCCGCGTGCCTGTCTACCTTGACGGGTGTCTCATCAAAGCGGAATGAATAACGAACTTTCTAATTAAGTTACACTACTTTGTTTTATCTGCGTAGACAAGGGAAGGAGTTCTTACCTATGTGGAAGTAGTGGCATGCACAGGTGCGCACAGAGTTGGAACGTGGCTGGCGGGAAGGTGTGAACGGAGTAATTAGGAAACGTAATAGTTTTGGATTAAAACTTTTTGTGTGACTATTTTGTTCTCTTTTGTGTTTTTTTTTGTATTTACTTCTCATTCAGTATATTTTAATAAGGTAAAATATGGAGTTTACTTTTTTTATGTCTAAATATGTATAAAATGTGCAAAAAAGTTAATTTAAAAATCAAAAACTCGACTGGTTATGAAACGAACTAAAAAGATGTAAACAAGAAAAAAATTATGCTGTGCAGTCGGAGGATAAATATTGGCGAGCTGGTTGACAACCTGATCCTCCGACTGTACAGCATGATTTTCTATGTTTACATCTTTTGGGTTCGTTTCATAAGCGGACGAGTTTTTGATTTCTAAATTAACTTTATTTATTTACAACTTTTTAGATATGATTTTTTTTCGAATTACGTATAAAAATATAAGTGGTATATATTTTTGTAATCCCCTCTTAAAACACATTTTGACACCACTTTCGTTGGATTTGGCAGAAAAAGTAGAATTGGGACTCGCACAATATGGCGCCCATAATCCGCCATGTTTGTTTTTTTAACGTTTTTTTAACCCCTATTTAAGAACACTTGGGCGATCAAGGCGCATCTAACGATGACTTAATCATATAAATCCGTGTAGTGGTTTGAAATATTTGAGGTAATAAAGAATATTACATACATACAAACAAACAAGATCCGCATAAAATCATAACCCTTTCCTTGCAATCGGGTAAAAAATATGAGTACCCACATAGTAACATACCTTCTTATAACTAATATTAAACACGTGTCATCTCTGAGCCCAAGCGGGCAATCGCCTTAAACTTAAAGGCTACTAAGTAAACAACTTGAGTGTTAAAACATCGTTAACCAAGACTTCATTAAACTAATTACAGGGACCCGTCAATTTGTTAGAGTTACGATAGTAGTTATGGGTAGGTGATATTCATTAACATATTCTTAATGTCTTGAAACTGCAATTTCTGCCGTTCCTATATAGTTTTGTTAGGTAGGTATTATATTAATTAATTAACTATTTGAAACCAATGCCAAACGATGATTTCCTTTCGTAAGTACCTCTATGTCTAAAAATAAAACACAAAGATTTCTTATCCAATCTGCCGACACACCTAAAAACAAGGCAAAAGCTCCCAGAGTGCAATAAAAAATTCAGAACGTTTGTCACGTAAAGTTAATTTTTGAACAGACTCCAGCATCTTTTGACTTCACTTCAGGTTGCTTTTATATTATTTCGTTATGCCACTTGAATATCATACCTTGAACGTCGAGCAGCCCAATTTGGCTCGATTTCCAGTCTTCCCCACTCACACGAACTTTATTTTAGTGGTTACATTACAAATGTATGAGTTTTAATGCAAACGAACTTACTTGATAGCGAAATGCATGGTAAATATTTTGCCATTAATAAATTTAGACTAGCTTAACTTATGATAACTTCTACCTCAGTTAATGGGTTAAAAAAAAAAGAAACGAGGCGCGGTTTCTTTTCGTACATAAGACTGATTGGAAGTACATAAGACTTTTGATGGATGCTCTTAATCCCCAACTAACGCTGGAAAAAAAAGGTTTAGAAAAACTAAAAAACACGCTTTAAAAGGAAACCAAACTCAAAGGAGTTTTTATTTTATTTTTTTATAGGCTCGCGCTTGACCACTATCTCACCTGTTGTTAAGCGATTATATGGTCGACGGTGAGACACGCTTGCCTAGAAATAACCTATTCACTCTTGACTTAAAGACTCCTAGATTGTAGCTGTCAGGAAACACAGACTCCGGCAGGGAATTTCACTCCTTAGCTGTACGCATAATAATAGTGTCTCCAAAACGTTTTGTGCCTATGGGTGGGATGTCCACCATGTACCGATGGCGCATCGCAATACGTCTGATAGTCTGATGATGAAACGGGCTAGGTGGAATTAGATCGTGCAATTCCAACGCCCGATCCCCGAAATGTAACCGATAAAAAACCGACAAGCTGGCAACTCGGCGACGGTGTTCAAGGCTCTGGAGCTTTGACTTGACCAGTGCCTTATAACCGAAGAGCCTCTTGGTTTTTTTTTAACCTTTTCGATCGACTCCAGTGCGTCGAGCTGGTATTTGGCAGATCCGTCCCAGAGATGAGAACAGTACTCCACAAATGATCCAACGATAGTAGAATAGTATATAGTAGTATAGTATAGTAGTGTAGATATAGTGTGATTAACAAAAAAAAAATATTGTATAAAAGCGTGGGGTGCTTGATGTCAATTCTTATAATATTTAATTGATTTTTATTTATTATTTACTTTTTATTGCAATCGCTAATCCTGAAGATCCTGGTAAGGATAGTGGGGAAAACTATTTAAATTTTTGCGTTGTCATTGGTTCTAGATGAATGTGCAAAGTTTCAAATTAATCCTACGTTTCGAAGGGTCTGAAAATCACGTTCAAAGATTCCGTTACATAGATTCATGGAACTAGACCTACATACAAACCAAGCTAATAAAAACGTGTTACAAAGCAAACTGTTCTAAAAATTATGTTCACTACCTTCCTGTCTCATGTACAATTTAAGTAATTAATTTTAATACATACGAAGGTAAATATGACGCAAAAGCATGCAGCAGCTACCAAGGAACAAAGAAAATACCAAAGCAATTTCGCAAGATTATCAGGCGATTCATTAAATTTAATCATAACAAGGATGCTTGCTCCTCCCTCGTCATTGTGACGTAATATTAATCTACAATCTTCAAGCAGCCCCGGCAAGGCTGTTATAGCCTCGTGACCACATCTAACAGTAATCCTTTCAAGTATTAAACTCCCACTTTAATATAAGTTGAACAATGCGGCGACCCATGCCTCAGCAGTAACAATAGCAAAGTTTTCATTCTAAGACTCCGTTTTATATCTGCACGAACCCTTTTGTTGTTCCTCACGACGGGGTGTGGCGGGTAAACGCGGCAACCCTTGTTATTATGACAACGTTACTAATTTTGCTCAAACACAATCGTTTTCTGGTGAAAACTCGTACAGTACACCTCAATTTATAACGATGTATCTACGCTAATTAAAAGGTGAAATTCTACTCTGTCTATTCTGACTAATTTGCTGTCAGTCCCTCGGTTCTTGTAACTGTAGGCATTGTTCAGACGGTGTACCAGTAAAGTATTTTATGAAACGAAACTGGATTTTCAGCTATCTATTGAAATGTGATATCTAACGCCAATTAAAAACAATATACGCAATGAACACTACGGTTTAGTGGATTGCTGGTAAATGTACATTCAAATTTCAAATACACAAGTACCTGACCTAAATGCCGTGGGCCATAAGTCCTCCTTTTGCATGTAGGGTTGAATTGCACCGAGAATTTAATATAACTGTACTACAAACAAGTATTTGTTAGATGTGTACGAATGATCTGCATGTGTACACTCAGCCTTATACGGGAGCTATTCCAGTAAGGGCATCATTAAAATATACTCCTGTAAAATTTAAACCACGTTCGCTCCCAAGCTTCATCGTCAAATAGTTTCAAAACCGAACAGAATCCCCTCCAATATAATGGACATGTCTGGCAAACACGATCAACTATCCGTGTTTTAGTCTCATTAGCAAATCTGTAATTAAATGTAGTTATTAATTGACGATGAATGCGTTGAATGCGTCATGTTTCATTTGGACACATTGACCTGTTAAGGGCACTTGCAAATGGGCCATTCGCGCTAACAGATTTCAGCGACAGCGATTTTTAACCCTCGACGGTCAAAAGTTTGACGTGTGTGTATTTCTGTAGCACCATAGCTCCCAAAGGATACCTGCAGCCTTATTGCGTAAATGAATACGGCAACGCAAAGGTTTTGACCGCTATCAATCGACCAATCACACAGACAGAAATCCACATCGTCATTCATATCGCTATGATTGGTCGATTTAACAGCGGTCAAACATGGGTCAAACCCTTCGACTTGCCGAATTCACTTGCGCAATTCGGCCGCCGGTCTCCGACGAGACTACCTATGACGCCTGGTTAAAAATATTACAACTCATATTAAACCTGGGGCCAATAAATGTTATGTTTTTAATCCGTAGTTAACTCAACTAATGTTTAAATGTACTAACCAATGGTTTGAAATTTTCTTGAAATGCGTTTTTTTATAAATTATTAGCCTAAGAAATGGTCAGATAATGAACTCTCCTCCGTAGTTAACTACTATATGGTAACCATTGGTTTACAATTTCGACAAAATATGCTTCTTAGTCGATTGTTAGCCTTACAAATGGTCAAATAAGTTACAGAATTAATTATTTGATCAATTGTGAGGCAAAAAATGAATGAAATAATGCTCTGCCGAAATTTTAAACCATTGGTTATTATATTTAACCATTACTTGATATTACTACGGATAAAAAACTGAGCCTTAGTGAGTTACTGACATCGGCTCACGTGGACAGTGAGCCCAAACAAAATGTAGGAATAGCGGCTGCCAAACTGGCGCGTTTGCGAGTTATTCCGTTTTCGTGCAGCCAAGACTGCCTATCCAATTCGCGCGGAGCGTAGAAAAGAGGCGTGGAGCCAACCAATCGAATTGCATAAAAACTCCGCTCCGCTTTATTGGACAGAGATTTGATAACTAGTTTCAAAATTCATAATTATGTTATTAAGCGGAGCGGGGCCGCGGAGGTGAGAAACAGAGCAGTGAGGCGGAGCGGGGGAGTGGATTGGGGAAGCGGAGCGGGAAAGCGGAACGGGCAAACGGAGAGAAGAAACGAGTGCAACCGAGCTTTGCTTATGAAAAAACGCAGTCCGCTACTCCGTTCCGCTACTCCGCTCTGCATTTCTTTCTCTCTTCGCTCGGCTACCTAGCTCCGCGTCCCAACTCCGCGCCTCATCTCCGCTCCGCTGCCTCGCTCCACTCAAGTGGTAAGGCAGCCTTATGAGGGATTTCAATTTCTAAAGCTCAATTATACCTGTAATAGATTTGTCACTCTCGAATAGCAGGGCTTTTCAGTGAATTGTAATTTTGCTTAAGTGGTTGCACATGCACTCTATTTTAAACTAGGAACACTGTGCTCTACTCTCATGATTATAGGTTACAACGTTGTACTCCATTTTACCTCAATCCCTAAGGTTAATACTTAAAAGCATTCGGAAAGAATCAAAATAAATCGTTCAAAATTGTTTTGTGGTGTGTTAGGATGTTTTATGTAAGCGTTTACTTCTTTATTTAGACACAGAACTGCTTAATAATTTGTGTGCATAGATCTGTCTGTCCTTAATAACTAGCCCTGTTTATGCCTTAATTCACAATATAAAACGAAAAACCGAACATGAGTACACGCATAGATTATGTAGGTACATAAATCACGCATGCCTATGAACAGCACAAATGGCTCAAAATTAGCTCTTAACAGTACAAATCAAATTACTGCAGCAAGTGCACAAAAGGCAGTAAGTAGACAAGCGTCTTAGACTTAAGCGGAGATTACGTGGATCGAGCCCCATTGTCGATGGCGCGCCCGTGGTACCGCCGAGTCATACCGACGTAGCGAGCTAGTCTGATGCCTTTGTGAGTTGTACGTTGTCTTCTCGTATAGACATACCTGCAGTTCTTGGCTGCGGTGCAAATTATGTGATGTTAAATTAGCTGCTTAGTGGGTATTTATGAAGCAGTTTTGTAATTATTATGTTATTTAGGTCTAGTTTAATTAAAACGGGCTGGTGTCCGCAACTCCACCTATAACGCGTATTTTGGGTACGGGCTGAGTGGGATTAATTTTCATCCGATCCACCCCATCTCTTCTAGGAAGGCCTGCAGCACCTTGGGTTTACTGACTATCTCTTGTATCCAGCGATTACTGGTCAGCTTAGGAGCAGGTGTGTTGCTGTCTCGTCCTCCTCCATGCATGTTCTGCACAGTGGGCTGTCCGTGACTTCTATGACAAGAACGTGCTTATTAAAGGTCCCGTGGCCAATTGTTACGGCTGTGACAGCACCGCCGAGGGCACACCGAAGATATAGTTTTCGCCAAACTTTTTGGCCACTCTGAAGTTGGCTACAATGGCTGCCCAGTAGTAAATCTCATACAAAAACAGCACCGTTTCGTGCCTTGCGCATCAGAAAGCAAAATTCAGGGTGGCCCAGAAGTTTGGCGAGCACTATACCTCCGAGGCGCCATACCGAAGCAGCGCCTTAATTGCGAGTTGTACGTTTTATATTCGTAAGATCCGCCATCGTCGCCTTCATCGCCGCCGTCGTAGGTACCAGCAGTCCGGGACTGCGGTGCAACTTATCTGCTGTTAAATTAGCTGCTTGGTGGGTATTTATTTTATAAATACGATACTTACGCCTAGTTCAACGGTTGAACTGCTTTGGTAGAATTTATCTCGGTAACACATTCCTATGGGATACGATACATATATATAGATTTCGATACACACGTGGAGGAAGCCGAGGTAAAAACTAAAAGGGAAATAATTTATCTTAGTCACACAGAAGACCCTCAAATAATTTTTATATCTGTTTACAAAATGTAAGCGATAATCAAATACTTGCAACCCTTCTAACTAAATCGAAATACTTGCAAGATTTAGTTAAATAACTAACATCTCGGTTATACTTCGGTGAACTCAAATAAGTAGTGTTCAAAGTAACTAGAAGTTAACCGACATATATACGGTATAAACGTGCACATACGGGCGACCAGTTCGGAATTAATTAGTTTTATACGATGTATTGGAAATATGAAAGGCTTCGTATTCACTACCAACACGCTTAGTTTTATGAAAGCGGGAACAGCCAGCCGTTAATTTAATTTTGTATGCATATTTTACACCATTGTGTTTTGTTTTTATTTTATCCCGGTATGAATGATATTGTGGGCGCAGTGAGTAAGTAGGGAAATAAGGATTGGAAAATTTTGGCTTAACTATTTGTAAAATGCTCTGCATTGCTTGAAAAATATTGCTTATGAACTTTGAAAAAAACAAACATAGACATAAAAGAACATACGAATCTATCTTTAACACTAGAATAAAACCAATGTTATTGAACTCTTCACGCGCTGTAAAAAAGACAATAACAATACAGTTCATAATGGTATATGAAACTTATGAAAAATAATAAAATCACGGCCATAATGTCTTCGTAAAAAAGAGGAATGTACCTACGTAAAAGAATTTACGAATAAAGAACAAAGAATACAATAATAACTCTTACTAACTTGCCGTAAAAGAAAGTTTTAAGAAATTTCGTCTACGAAACTTGGTCCAATCCAATTTCAGTAAAGCTTCAGATTATAATTCTCGTTATTCAAAATTAAAAACGGTTAGCTGCGTAATAACTAGACTCCGTTTGGTTTGAAATTAATTTAACTGCGTTTTTAAAGCTTCATTTTTTCATTAATTATTAATTTCGACCGAATAATTTAATTGGAATTAACCACCCCAATGAACATCATTACCGAGTGAAAATACATTTTTATGTATTTTTATCAAAGGGACTTGTTAACGAATGTATTCCCTTTATGCATATCATATTAATATAGGTATAACCTGAACGAATTCAAATAGTACGAAATCAAAAACCTGTTAATAATAATAAAAACATTTTTGGGTCATGATCGAACCGCAATATGAATGCAATTTCGTTAATTATGCCCCATTTTAATTACCGCAATCCTACCGATACTTGTTTTATTCGATTTAATTAGCTGTTCTCTAACTGTTTCTCTTCATAATTATAGTTTAACAATACAGATCATGTAGCTTAAGCATAAACAGCATATAATTTTCACAACGAACACATGCCTTTTTCAACGGCAAGGAACAATAAGTTATTCATTAAACAATGTTTTTTTAAAACAAGCTTTTTTCGCATTTTTCTCAGCAAACCCTTTCATTTGATACCCATATCATGGCAGTGCGCCAAAAATAACTAGTCCGCCACCTTGGGTCATCCACCATATTGCATTTAGAATGACGTCAATTAGCTTACCATGCATTGTCATCCAAACTAAACGTGTATGCAAAATTTCATTTTAATCGGTGGAGGATAACTGCTTGCTGATAACTAAATTGCAAGTTAAATAAAAGCTTGTAAAAAAATAAATGCATTTTTAAGAATTTACCTTTTTTACATAATTGAATTCGGCATTCGTCACATTATATAATGATATTATGGTTACATAAAAAATCTAATTTTTATTAGTATTTTGTCCTGTATATAAAGACAACCACACCCTATTTTAAAGAATTACACAAGCATTTAGCATAGTTGTACTTGTGTACAATTCCAGTTGACCGTTTCAGTACGGGCGGTCGACTTTTTTAAACTAGTAAGAATGCTCTTGATTATTACTACAACGTCAATTTTGTTAATTTACATTCCATAAAAATACATTTTAATAAACATGTATAATAGAAGAAAGAAATATATAGGACGAGATAGTGGTCAAACGCGAGCCTAAGCAAAAGAAATAAAAATAATGATTGTTAAGTTTGACATGAAAACAAAAACAAATACATTTAGTCACTTATTTTGTGCCAAGTAGATTAAGACATCTGCCGTATTTTGAAAGATATATTAAAAGATATCTTTAAAATATATTTATATTTTATATATTCTAAAGTAAATATATATATGTATCCTGAACTTCACTGTTTTTTTCGAATAGCCATAATAATTTGCAGGAATTGCAAATTTGATGAAGTTAGCTTTGTTCTTGTAGAAGTTATTACATTTTCGCGTTAAAAACACTCCTGAAAACTAGTGATTTTGTAGATAGCCGTTTGTTCTTTGCTGCCGTCGTTTTGTGTGGATTGGTGGATGTCACATGTCATGATGTTTTCCTATCCGTTTCGAGAGCGGTGGTGTATTTATTTTTAGGGTGCCGTACCCGAAGGGTCCAAACGGAGTTCTATTGCTGCCACTCACGTCTATCTGTCCATATGTCTGTCTATCTGTCATCTATCACACGGGTTTTACAGCCAAACGATTGGAGCTACAGTCTTCTAATTATAAAGTCAATATCCGACCCGACTACATCACTAATTGAGTATCGAAGAACTTTAAAGAACGAAATGGTAAATACATTTAAAAAAATCAAATTCCGAAAGAAAAAGAAACCAGGAGCGTGCGTGCGAGGATCCAGGAACGAACCATACCCGTGGCTCCAAAGCGCGTTCGTTTCGGGTCCCTTTCGCAATTGAGGTCCTTCTTATGGATTATTTATTGCAGCTTATTTACGATGGTGTTTGTTCCTATCATTGAATAATTTGAAATTACTTATTGGTAGTTGAGCAGGTTGCTTGAAAATACTCATACCAAAATATTTGTTTTCGGTTTGTAAATAATTTGGAGATTTAACTAAGATTATCTCCGTAACGGCAATATTGCAATATTCAAATTATGAAGTGGTATGGCTAGTTATAAATCTTTATTACAAACGCTTGCCTCTATCCGCGGTAGTACTCAAATAGATCATATTTTCTAATTTCACTTGTGAACTACTGACCTAGAAACTTGAATTTTGTTGATAATGTTTATTATTACGTATATTTTGCTAACAAATACCAATATATTGATAAATCTGATTATTTCTTTGAAAAACCCTCATTTGCCATAGTACAACAAATTCGATTTTTCTGTTTGGTACGGAATGTGCTAAATAAATGTGCGATACGCACTTGGGGTTTTTTTTTTTGTATATTCATTTTCTTGTTCTTGGTAGATAATTTCAGAGGTTAAATGTTGTTAGAAATCAGGCAACTTTTGTAAAAATAGCATTATCTTAATTATGGTAAACCCAATTGTTTGAATAAAGTATTAACATCAGCTAAACATCCCAGGATTTCAATGATGTTAAATAAACCGAGAGAGAAATAAAATATACCGTATCACAGAATAACATAATTCTCCAACAAGTCATACAATAGACATTGGGCGAACATCATACCTTGTTTTATTATTTTCATATTCCACTGAAAATGTAATTAGACGATCTACTTAAATGTAGTTAAATATAAACAAACGATTTCCTCATTTCCTAGTACTGCGTAAATATTTGCAAAATCGACCTAAAATCCTGTGAGACCAATCTGTCACACGTCCATTTAACACAATAAAATGCGCACCTGCAACTGAGTTTGTCGGATTTCGAATGCCCGAACTATCTGTAAAACGTATAATACTGCGTTATAGTGATATTGAAAAGTTTATTTACGGACAGATACGAGTTTAAACCGACGGTATTTGTGATCAATATAGGTATATCATGTACATACGTACATGTTGTTACAACTATAATAAGGGTAATCGAAAATTGATGATGATATATACTGTGGTATAGGGTGCTAAAATAATCTACTAGCTGTCCCCCGCGACTTCGTTCCCGTCGACTGGCAACCAACTAGCCTACCTACCTTTTTTTTCTTTTTTTTGCGTGTAGAAACGCTCATGCACACCGCATCACCACGGGGAGACAGTCCAGTTATGTGGGACTCCAACCCACCAAAACTCCACGGTGCACTCCTGTGTCGCTTATGGCGGGAACACGGGCACGCGTTAGCACTCACCGCGAACCCGCCGCGGCTGTCCATCACCAGATCCTCCTCGGGGGAGTACCCCCCATCACCGTCGCACCAGAACACACTGTACGCCGTGAACACTCCAGACACCAAACTAGCACATGGGCGCCAGACGACCGTGTATGGCACCCTTAGTCCCCCGTGACGGGTCAAGACCAACGACCCCGCCACCTACCATTTTTCGACGTTCCATAAGACATCGCGGCCCGCCTCAGTTGAGATGTCACCTGTTACCAAGCGGCACCGCAACCTACTAGTCGGCCGCTACTTCGTCGGCTTAATCGGCAAAAGCCCTGACGAGCGCCCCCTCCTCGGGTTCCTCTTCGCTTCACCGTGGGTGACCAAGCTACGGCTACTGAGCTCCCCCACCTCAACAATGCGGGAACCCACCAGGGGGCACCTACCTACCTACCTACCATGTTGTTTTTGTTCGTAAACCATTTTCGCATTATTGTCTTATGATACTGGTTTGGGGCACATCGGTTGGATGGGTTCAAAGCCTATAAGAGACAGGTCGGACATAGATAGAAATATGTTTTGTGTTTTATAATAATTATAATAAATAGATAAACTATTATTGTCACACCAATGACTGCCCGCCTTCATGCCCCTGCAATAACTGTCCACACCAGGTTGCCTGGGAGAGATCGCGGAATGTGATAAGGCTGTCCATTGTAAGTTTAGTTTTAAGTTTCCTTTTGAATGTATCTTATGGTTTACAATAAAGTATATACTTAAAATACCAATAGAAAACAAGTCACTAGATATATTTAAATAAGTTTTATATGCTTCCCAAATATACGTGCTTGTTATACTCAAAAGGATATGTAATATCAGAGAGCAGGATTTCTTAATAAGAAAAAAAGAAAAACCTCAGTGTCCCAATTAAAGTAAATGATCGCAAAAATAAAAACTAAATAGTTGTGTACCAAATTTGTTACAACATCTATTTAATTATACAAAAAACACATTCAAACACCTTAACCATCTAAACTCCACTATCTATATGTCCAAAAAGCAATGAAATATTGTTGCCTTTATTATGCCCAATTAATCAAGATAGACAAGCTATACACCCAATCACAAATGACAATATATCTATATGAGTTAAAGTAGTTGTCCCTATGAGAAAGATGGAAGCCTTAGCTCCTATCCGCCTGAATAAACCGACAAACGCCCAACTTGGTCAACTTTGACTAATTAGTCGCTAAACAAACAGGACTCCCGACATCAGGCTACTAGAAGAGACTCACAAGTATAGCTAGCTATCTATTGATTTTATTATTGGCAAGTAATATATTTTACTATCTACAGCTCAATCATATGTGAGGTCCACGTAGACGTTAAGTGGCCAGATTACCCAAAAAAAAGTTCTCAGCTTTGGTCTCTTGATCGCACACGACGACGGATGACCATTGTAGGCGTTATTCGTGCGATTGTAATTAGGCTATGTTATTTATAGCTCAGTTAAGTCATGTAGGAGGTTAGGATATACGTAGGAAGTGGCCAACTAATCCAAAGAAAAACTAAATAAAAAACTCCAAATGTCAAAATAAACATTAAACCTTAAACTAGAATCTTCAGACATTCATTCGTTATGATGACATGGTGTTAGTGCCCTAAATTCGCTGAGATTATTTGTAATAAATTCCGCCGGCCGGCGATCTTCTGGATGCTCAGGCAGACAACTCCTGCTGCTGTTCCCGTCTTCGGATTCCAGAAGTGATATTCGAAGCGGTTTGTAGGTGTAAGCTTACATAAACATTGCAAATTGACTTTGGCGTTCTCTTGATTCTTGTCTTAAAAACCGCGGTCAGCCATATTTTATAAGTAGGTATGGGCTATCTATTACACATAATTAACATTTAAAATTATTCTGCATATATGGAAGGCTATTTACACGCCAGCGTTTTTACAAGCGTCATCAAAAAGTATGGAGGTTTGATACAATTTCTGATTTCTTCGGCAGCTTTTAATCAGGCAGTTCACGAAGGCAGTTGATTTAATGGCTCAAAAAGTTTATTCGTTATAAGTTTTGAAACATACATACATTATTATCAAGAAGTGATCTACATCTTCTGCAACCAAACTATTTCTTAAACATTTTTATCGTGATGGGAAAATATTTCGAAAAACCATTACACATTTCTGGGATATTATAATGTTATAATATCCACATATTTTGATCGACAGCGGCCTAAATTTCTGAGAATCCTTGTGTAAAGCAGTATGCCTATACCAGACAAAACCGCGGCATAAACAACATCATTGTTGTCATATCACAAAACCGTCCTATTCGTAAGCAAATAATTATTATGTACAGGAATATCAATTTCAGGTCCGCTAACAAAAGAAACTGTATATTTAAAGTAAACTAGAATTTCTTAGCCAAAGATATTTACAACTTGCTTTTTGTGACCTACTATTTTTCGGGAAAAAATTAGCCTATGGCAGTTATAATGTAACATTCCATTAGAGAAGAATTTACAATCAAACAAAAAAATCTAATATCAATTAAGATTTATTTACTTTAAGTTGAGACACGCTCATAAAATTAAATGCAGGTGGCGCTTTTCAGTACTCAGTGCTTTAATAACATGCTAGACAACCTCATTAAAAATATTATATTATGGCTAATAAACTGGTATGTGATCTTATTTCCAGAACATCTCCATATTTCCTACGTGAAGTTCGCTCTATTTCTGTGAACCATTCAACTGAAAACCAATATTGCGTTGGGATTGAGAAACTTCCGTATGGACTCTGTTTCGTTATATTTGACATTAAAATTAAACATATTAAATCAAAGCTCAACAAGTTAACTTAATACATAGTAGGATGTAGTGAATGCGAAGATCATAACCAATACCATAATTAAATTGTGAAATTTCGAGACAAAAGCATCAATAAAGGCAGGCTATATACTTGTCATAAAAAAACGGTCTAAAAGGATCCGAACTATTGAAAATTGCTATAAATTATGCAGAACGAAATCAAATCTAAAGCGTCGCGCTTCGAGGCGAAGTGGTCGTAGCAGCCTGCTACGCCGTAGCAATCAGCTACTTCGTAGATACTACGCAGATCCTTGTATTCTGTAGTGTTTTTCTAACCTTCACTGAAGAGTGAAGTTCTGAAGTAATTTTTTTACTCGTAAATTTCATGACTGAGCCCGCCGCTTACATCATTTGTGCTAAGGCCCTAGAAAAGTGACATTCTGTCAACGAAAGCGTGGTGATAGCGATTGGAAAAACCGGCCAAGTGCGAGACTGATTCGCGCACAGACGGTCGCGGACATTCATCAAAATAAATAGTTAACATTATTAACGTTCATAAACAATGAAAGACCGAACATTGCTCTAACGAAGGGACAGAATTAACTTTGCCGTTCGAAAGTGTTGTAAATACATCAATATACATTTTTTTTACTTTTCCAAGTACATTTTATAAGTTGATCGACTTGTACTCATAAACTTGTAAAGCCTACTTAGCTGTGATAGTTTTCCTTTTAATTTCGTTATATATGTTACGGCTAATACCCGAAGTGCGGCTACACCTAGTATTAGCCGGAGCTTAGGGCACCCCGACACGGACAGGTTAGGTTCGTTCGTGTTAGGTTACTTTAGACCCTGCGGACGGAAACAGGAGCCCCGCGCAGCGGGGCTCCGTCGACTATGTTGCGTGGCTACACCTAGTTCTAACCGGCTAAAACTAGGTGTAGCCGCACTAATACTAGGTGTAGCCGCACTAATACTAGGTGTAGCCGCACTAATACTAGGTGTAGCCGCACTTCGGGTATTAGCCGTAACATATATACTACTGCCGAGAATTTTTTCACATATCCAAATCAACCATTTAGCTGGCAGAGGGAGACACTTGACTCTTACAAAAACTGCTATATAAAGCTTAATTTTACGCAAAAGGATCCCTGAATCGAAAAATGTTTTTTACAGAGCCATAATATTTTTGAATGGCCTATCCAACGATACCCCACACAATGGGTCAGTCGAGAAAAAAACATTCCCACTTTACGCGTACAGGAAGGATCATATTTTTTTTCCATTTTTTTATCACTTTGTTACCGTGATTATTTTGTATATCCATGCCAAATTATAGCTTTCTAGTAATAAGAATATCAGAGCTAAGCTGCGGACGGACAGACGGACATAGCGAAACTATAAGAGTTCATTGTTGACTACGGAACCCTAAAAATGTCAAAAATGTTTGGGTCTTTCGACCATCACTGACATCGAGTGATATTTGTTTAAAGCCTCTGGACTGACTTTTTATTCTATAGAAGATATAAGGACAATAACTTTTACATACCTACTGTAAACAAAATGATGGTGAACAATTAAAATGACAACATGAAATAATTTTGATTAAATAATCTCATAGTCAGTATACAGGCAAACGAAACATTCAAAACGAATCCTAATTGTTTAAGAAGTTACTCGTATAATAATTATATAGACCAGTATACTTCACTTTCGTTTTCCTTGTTTAGAACTCATTCAATTATATATAAAAGTTTCTGACATGTTTAAAAATAGTCTGCGTCTTGCAAATATAGAATTTCAACCTGATATAATATCACGCTTGTTTTCCCCGAAGGTGTAGGCAGAGTTGTACTTAAAGTAAAGTCAGGGCAATTAATTAAATAAATAAAGGACAACATTTCTTATTAAAATGAAACTTCACGACACTTGCTTTTCTAATTATTACATTAACAAATAGACCTTGATACTTTAAGGTGACAACTAATTAACGTCCCTGATTGTTCAACCAGATTTCAATAATAATGTTATATTCACATGTAATATTGAGTAGGCCTACTGTTATTTAGTTACTCAAGATGACTGATCACTGCACTAGACACAAATTCAGACTCAATTTTTAGGATTCCGTACCCGAAGGGTCTAAACGGAGCCCTATTGCCGACACTCACGTGTCTGTCTGTCTGTCTGTCCATCGTCTGTCATACAGGTTTTACAATCAAATAGTTGGAGCTATAGTCTTCAAATTTTCACAGTATTATAAGTTACATTATTTATATTATTAAGTTTTATCTTGTTGACCCAAAAGCCAAACAAATTGATAAAATAAATTTTGACCCACCTCATCGTTGTTTAGAACTCGTTGAGTAGATAAATACTGTACTTTTTGTTTTCAAAAATATTGTAAAACAAAGGAATGAGAAGCCATCGAAGTCACTTTTTTTTACAATATTTTGTTCCGATTATTTTTTATCTGACCATTGACCTATGAACTTTAAATTTGGTGATGATGTTTATTATAACGTATATTTTACTTAGAAATACAAATATATTGATAAATCAGATTTTTCTTTGAAATTCCCTTAGTTTTCTTATTATAACCAACTTGATTTTGCGTTTTGGTGCGGAACCCTAAATTTGCAAAGTCCGACACGCACTTGACCGGTTTTTTTTCTAAGTTATTTATTTAATATTCCAAATCATTCACAGCACAGAAGTAAAAATACCTTACTAATCTTCTCCCTTTCCAGTAAGCTATGCAAAATTTCATCTTTATGCAAAGTCGTTCCCTTGACACCCGATTGAGTAACGCCTTTATAATATTAATTAAAAAGTATAATCAAGCTGTTCTCCCTTGAGGAGTCAGTAGCGATGCCTTGTGGTGGACGCTTTGATTATTACTGTATAAATACATAAACAATTAAACAACTACTACTACTTTATAAAATATAAAAATATAAAAACCGGCCAAGTGCGTGTCGGGCCACGCGCAGTAATAGGGTTTCGTAATTGCATAATAATGCGGACTAAGAAGAGGGTTTTTTGTTGTTACATGAACATCAGAACGGTTTCAGCGGCTCACAACGTCTAAAAACGGGCCTACATAGGACGATGATACCTGAAGAAAGAGTTATAAATCCAACTTCACAAGTAAATTTACAAAAAATATTAAATATTTGAGTACCACCGCGGGTAGAGGCAAGCGTTTGTAATAAAGATTTATAA
The DNA here is from genome assembly GCA_947562075.1 of Orthosia gracilis. Taxonomy (NCBI): domain Eukaryota; kingdom Metazoa; phylum Arthropoda; class Insecta; order Lepidoptera; family Noctuidae; genus Orthosia; species Orthosia gracilis. The sequence goes on from OX387266.1 coordinate 38,001,356, forward strand.
CCAGCGTCAATTAACAATTTGAATATATCAGTATTGCCGTTACGGAGATAGTCTTCGTTAAAATCGCCAAATATTTACAAACCGAAAACAAATATTTTGGTATGAGTATTTTCAAACAACCTACTCAACTACCAAAAAATAAAATCAAATTATTCAATTATAGGAACCAACAACCAACGCAAATAAGCTGCAACAAAAAATCAATATGAAGGACGTCAATTGCGACAGGAGCCGATACGAGCGCGCGTTAGAGTCACGGGGACATAGACTACTATTACATATACACACGAGGAATGGTATAGTTAATTCCTGGATCCTCGCACGCACGCTCCTTGTTTCTTTCTCTTTCGAAATTTGAAAATGTTTAAATGTATTCACTATTTCGTTCTCGAAAGTTCTTCGCTATTCAATTAGTGATGTCGGATATTGACTTTATAGATGGAAATCGACAAAAGAACATAAGTAATTTAATGTTTCTATAATATAATATTATAAAGAGGCCCGCCCGCCTTAATGAACATAATTTAATTAGTACATCATTTTGATTTTATTATATATACAAAAACATACATAAATTGATTTTATTAAAAAAAAATATATAAGCCTTCAAATAAAAAAACCCCGTTTCTTATTTTTTCGAATTAAGAAATCGGGTATCTATCGATATCGATAATGTAATTAAAAATGCAATGTGTTATACTGCACTGCTGTGACCTTGGTTGAGTATACCTATGACTCGAATGTCAACCTTACGGCAAAAGCAATTAACTTCATAATTGCGACCACTGAGAATACCCATATCTATAGGTATAGAATTTACTTGGCAATCGAATCTACATGTTAGATTACAAAACGTCAAAAATACTTCTGCACTAACACCAAATAGACTCGCGCATGCGCTGTACGGACCGGTACTGCCAACGGCTCCGCCCACTCCAATACTCTATTCGAGCTAAAGCATATATTTTCTATTTGTTTTACACAACTAACAACGTTATTTAAGTAATTTTCAATGGCATTTATACAAAATTTTTACTGTTCCAAGTACATTTTATAAGTTGGTCGACTAGAACTCATAAACTTGTAAAGCCTTCTTAGCTGTGATAGTTTGCCTTTTAATTTTGTTATATATACTACTGCCGTGTTTTTTTCACATAGCCAAAAGCAACCATTTTGCTAGCAGGGTGGGGGACACTTGACTCTAACAAAATTTTGCAATTTAAAGCTTAATTTTACGCAAACGGATCTCTGAATCTAAAAATGGTTTTAAAGACCCGTAATATTTTTGAATGACCTATCCAAAGATACCCCACACCACGGGATAGACAAGAAAAAAAACCCACTTTACGTATACAGGAGGAAACTAAAAAAAAAATTCATGATTTTATTTTACCACTTTGTCGGAATTATTAATATGTATATCCATACGAAATTATAGCTTTCTATTACTAAGAGACTCTGAGCTAAGCTGCGGACAGACAGACGGACATAGCGAAACTATAAGGGTTCCTTGTTGACTACAGAACCCTAAAAATTGCAAAATACAGAGGCTTCTTTGCTAAAGGCTATTATTAAGTTATACATCACTTTGGTATAAATCCTTTATGGTAAATTTTAATCGAACTAAGGACCTTTTTCTCGCCATCAAACCACACCTCAACCTTTCAAGTTTCATCGCTTAATAATAAAATTCAAATTTAAAAATCTAATTAGTACACAAAGAGTCATAAACTCTCTCAACTCAAACTCATTTCATAACGCCTACTTTTTGCCACTAAAGCTCGTGAACGCTGACGCCGTGTGTACGACCTCTCCCATGCAAACTTCTTAGTTTGTTCTGATCTTAATTGGTTCGCCAAACAAGCTGCCCCTGTGTCCGCCACGTTATCTCTGATAATGTTGAGAACTCTGCTGTTTTAGGTGATACTTTATCTCACTTTGCAAAAGTTTCGTCAGCCAACAAGATTAAATGCAAAGTTTAAATTAATTCTAGGTTCCCGGAATAAAATTTTGATCTAAAGCTTTGATGAGTACCCGTTTCAGTTAGTTAAATATCATAAGGGTATGAATACGTAGTAAGTAATGTTTATTTTACGGTACTCCTCATTCACAGTGAATTGCTGATGGAATTTGCCGAGCTTTGAAATATAGTTGTGTACATTACATGCATAAAATCAAAAGTAAACATCATTTACCGCGTTAACCAAGCTAGTAAAACACATAGCGTGCAAATTGTTTATTTTGCCGAGTGATTTAAGATTGTGTGTTACCATTACGATATCTATCGCTAATAATATGGCAGGATTGTGGCGCCAGCCGATTGAAAAACAGCCCTAAATCCGTTATCAGTGGCGCGCACGCCTGCTCTGCCACCCAGCTGCTGAATTTCCATATACTTATCGACGCCACACTTTATTGGAAGCTCGATTGCAAGAACATAAATATTTATGAATTCATGCTAAAATAATAGTTATGGAAGTTTGATAAACACCGGCAGCCGTATTGCGTGAGTGAATACGGCAACGCAAAGAGTTTGACCGCTATCCAATCGACCAAATCGACCAATCACATGCGAGATGAATTACGCGATGTGGATTTTCGTTAGTGTGATTGGTCGATTTGGTCGATTAGATAGCGGTCAAACTCTTTGCGTTGCCGTATTCACTTACGCAATACTGCTGCGGATTTCAATTGAAATTATTTGTTTGCTGAAAACTAGAAACATTTTTACTGTCCGATATTGTTGCATGCATGCTGTATCTAATGATATCAAGTAGATATGTGAAAAAGTCTCACACAATGACCCCTAACAAAATCAATAACCGCAAAATTAGTCGTACAAATGGCTTAATCTCGAAATTAAATTAAAAAAAGAGAGGGGCCAGAAGAAAAAACTACAAACTATCAAGAATTCATTGATCACTGTAGCTCCCCCTAGAGTACACTGTACTCGATATAAAATTAACTTTACGATATTTCATTAATTACTAAAATTACTTAAAACAAATTCATCTGCAGCGGAACAAAACAGCCGTAACGAAGACATAATAAAAACAAGTCCTGAAATTGTTTCAGTGTAGTTACTGTGCGCTAATTGAGAACAGTAATGGTTGAATAAATTTGTTTGGACAATAAAGACGCTTAAACTGAACTATGTCCTATTGTTGGGGATCCAAATTGCTAATTTGACCGCGTAGATTTAATTATGCATGCCGTCCGCCGAGAGGGGGTCATAAAGGAGGGGTGTCACAGGCAGACTTGTTTATAATGTAGCAAGTAATGCGCAATCCAACCCGCCTCGCCTGCGCCAAGTATTAACTTTTTATTACTCTGAACGAACTTTCGCGGTTTACGGCCACTTTGGGGAGGGCACGAACGTGTCAAAATTTAAGCGCCTGTTATTTTAAATGCAGCATACATTCATTCGGGTCTGTCGGCAATATAGGCCACTGCATTTTTTTAATAAAGGATAATACGCTTTTGGTACATAGTATGACCTACTACTTCTGGGATGCGGGATACAATTTTTCGAAACGACAACGGCAAATAAGACCAAATTAATTGCTGCATAAGCTTAAATAGCAACAAAATGGTTATTTTAAGAGGTGGACGAACAGTTGAAAATTACAAAGTCTGTTTGGGGAACAGTTACGGCAACAAAGTTGCAGAAATAACTATTTAATTATCAGTTGGAGTGACGTTGTTTTCCCTGCGGTATGCATCGGCTGTCCAATAAAACGTTAACAATTAACGTAATTTATCGTCAGATTGACACTGGCCGCAGTCCACTGAGATGAGATAGTGTTTGGCAAATTTTAGCCTCTAATTGGCCATCTGAGCGCTCGATATCGGGATTGGCACCACGTTTGTATCAATTTTGGGTGAATATGCAGTTCTGTGCTCTTTTCAGTGCAGAGAAGGAATTAGCGAGGAAAATACTGCACGGATTTTGGGAAATATTCAACTAGTTTAGGTCAATCAATGTAGTTAGTACGTATTTTCTCCAATCTTGAAAAGCATGCTTACGTACAGAGAATTCTCACTGTATTGTATATTAATATAGTAATTTTGAAAAGTGTTTGTTTGAAGCCACTATTTCTTGAAGTTCCAGTCATATTTGTTATATAACATCACAAGAGGAAATGCGGTCGCAGACATCTGACTGAATTACATAAGTAAAAAATCATAACTCGAGGTTTGGCTCTCGCCTATTTCCTCTTCCAAAATTGGAACAATTTAAAAGATATTCCATAATCTGCAAAAGAAAGATATACACTACTATACTAAACTATATTTTCATTTCTTTATTTATAGTTGTCAAATTTGCACACTAAGCCTCTGTTGTAATTTTGAGCACCTTTTTGAGAATTCTAGTGCTTCTAAAGATATTTTATCATCAAAAAGGAAAACATAGAGGTACAGTCTTAATTCTTAATTCTTTATTGTACACCAAAAACAACATTCAATACAATGTGATAATAAAGTACAAGTACAAAGGCGACCTTAACCTAGTGTTGAGTTCTCTTACAGCAAACCCTAGAGAGTGACAGAGAATGATGACAAAAGAGGGTAGGATCCAGTGTACAATTTTAAAATAACATACTTATAATCGTAAAAATAAATCATAAATATATACATAAGTACATTAAAATATATATATATATATATAACAGTATCTACTAAAATTGCGTTTAAAGGAAATGCTCTTAAATTTTTCTCTTGTAGACATCGAGACAAGGGCTATCGAGTAGGGAGTGTGGGAGAGAATTCCAGAGGTGCACTGCAGTTACAGAGAAGGAGCCATCATAACGGCTGGAAGTGTGACGCGGAGTACGAAGGAGACGCGAAGTGGCCGTGCGACAAGGTTTGCTCCACGAGATGAGGTACTCAAACCGTTCGCGAAGGTATTGAGGAGAATTAGGATTGTGCAGGATAGTATACAATGCTCAGAACAATGTTCGATGACCTCAGTAGAGCTTCCGGAAGAGGAGCATGTCTTAGGAGGAACATGGACAAAACCAAGGTGATACTGAATGCCCATGTTACACCCACTCCTATCAAGGTCGGAGACTCTACACACGAAGTTGTGGGCGACTATGTCTACCTGGGACAAACGAACTAGTTAGGTAGGGCCAACTTCGAGAAAGAGGTCAGCCGTCGAATCTGACTTGGCTGAGCAGCGTTGGGCAAATTGCGCGTTATCTTCTCGTCCAACTTACCACAGTGTCTCAAGACGAAAGTCTTATGACCAGTGTGTGTTGCCAGTGATGACATATGGCTCTGAGACGTGGTCGCTCACAATGGGCCTCATCAGAAAGTTTACAGTCACCCAAAGGGCAATGGAGAGGGCTATGCTCGGAGTTTCCTTGCGTGATCGAATCAGAAATGTAGAGATCCGCAAGAGAACCTGGGTTACCGACATAGCCCGAAGAATTGCCAAACTTAAGTAGCAGTGGGCAGGGCACATATTGCTCGCAGAACGAACGGCCGATGGAGAAGAAAAGTTCTGGAGTGGCTACCGCGAACCCGAAGACGTTGCGTTGGAAGGCCTCCCACCAGGTGGACCGATGACCTGGTGAAGGTTGCGGGGATCCGCTGGATGCGAGACGTACGGGACCGGTCAATGTGGCAACGCTTGCGGGAGGCCTATGTCTAGCAGTGTTCGGCTGATATGATGATGATGATTATGATGAAGATAGTATTGAGAAGGGATAGGATATGGGTATCTCGTCGACGCCGAATCGGCAGCCACTTTAATCTAGTCCGAAATTCCGACACATGGTCGTACTTGCGGAGGCCGAAAATAAAGCGGGTGCACAAATTCTGCAATCGTTGGAGTTTGTTTAGGAGTACCTCAAGTATATATTTTTCTTTTTCAGTTTATAGAATATCTTTTAAATTGTTACAATATTGGAGGAGGTAATAGGTGACAGATTAGGAAATTCAGTCGGATGACTGCCAGCGCATTTCCTTTTAAGAGCCGAGCAAAAAGATAAACACCTTACACGTGCCGAAGCCGCGGGCATAAGACAGTTAAAAGGATAAAAAAGCACCTTTCCTGCTGATAAAATTGCTTATATTCGCTCAAATTAAAATTCATGCTACCATTAAAACGTTACATTTTCGATTATCGAAAATAAATTGTTTATGAATATCGGGTTCAATAAATCTGGGTCAAAGAGCAAGATAAAATCGTCGATACTTCGAGATGCAGTATCGTGTTACCATCATCGCGATAACGTTATAAGTGTATAGAAAGTGGGTTAATAGCTACTTTGATGTTAGATATAAGTGGTAACATACGCACTCTTCACTACAAAGTAGAGATTATCATTTTATCCTTGATTTATACATCTATACTTATAAAAACTTTTTTACAAAAATTACAAACAACGTCCGAACAAAAACACTACAATGTAAAAAATAACTTCAATTTCGATTCTTCGTTTTTTGACACCGACTTCCAAAATTGAAGTTATTTTTTACTTTGTAGTGTTTTTGTTTGGAAGTCGGTTGTAATTTTTTAAAAAGTTTTTTTTTTCACTTTTTAGTTGTGGTACATAATGGACCAGTTCTATAGGCTTGCCTAGCCGACGCGTATAGTGCCCAATGTGAAACTAGAAAAGATGAACCCAATAACATGAAACTTACACAAAACCGGTGCAATGAGAGTATGCCAAGGTGAACTGTTCACACCTGCGTACCCCTTTAGAGCGTACCAGTGTGATATTATGTTATGAAATGGTGTAAACAATAAACAGACATGCGATTGGATCTATCCCGAGTGATTTGCCGTCATTTATTGAAGAGTTCTGATTTATTTCTCCGAAGTTCTTCATCAGATCTTGATGACCACCAACTTTCAAATAAAAAAAGAATCATCAAAATCGGTTCATCCAATAAAAAGTTCTGAGGTAATAAATACAAAAAAACATACAGTCGAATTAATAACCTCCTCCTTTTTGCGAAGTCGGTTAAAAAGACAATTCCTAATTTACTGATTCACAAACATATCAACGCCCAAGTTAAACTACTTGGTCCTAGAATTCTGAACACAGAGGTTATCTTTATGATGTACTCGTACATAGGAATGATGAAGGAAATTTCTAAATTCAACTCTTAAAGAGGTCAAATTTTATGGAAAATATTTTGTTTGTACTCAGATATACTTGAAACTTACCCCGAGTTTCTCAAATCAAAATTTTTGCAGAATTAATGTGACATCTGTTGTGATTGGCTGTTGAAAATGTATTCAACCAATCACAGCAGATAACGCGTGCTTGACAATTTGTCACATTAATTCTGCGATAATTTTGAGCTGAGAAACTCGGGGTTAGGCTTGATCCTCATTGTTAATATTAATCTCTTGAAAACCGTAAACGCGGATCTAGGCGAGAAACAATGGCTTTTAAGTTGTGTCGGTATTTACGGCATTCAATTGGTTAAAGAAACACGTACCTACTTAGGCAATTTTTAAATAATATAATCAAACCTTGGGGTAAAAAGTTTCATGTGCGAGCGAATCCGTGGGCTAAAGCGAGTACAAAATAATTCTGCTTTTGTCAGCCATACTTCAATACCTACTCCTGGACTTTATGTACACACGAGAGAGACGTCTTATAAATTAAGCTTGTTTTGTCTACCCACGTTTGCGGGCATTACAAAATGATCCTGTCAAAAACTTAACACGATTTAATATGACGAAAGCTTTTTGCGGCAGGAGTAATATCTAAGGGTATATTGTATTATGTGCAGTTTAATTATTTCTGGGTACGGTACTTTGTTCTCGACTGATAGGAATTATATCATAAACATTATAGAAATAATATATCCTTTCGTGTGTTTAAGACGTGGATCCACGAGACACAATGGCTTTTCTATCGTTTCGCTAATTTCGGGCACACGACCGGTTAGGAATTAAATTTCATCCTGCGTTCAATTGTTCATTTTTGCGCTCCTATGGAAACAGATGCGAGAAAATTGAGGGACGATACTTATCATTTATGATGAATATTTGCACTGACTCGGCCGTTTTCCACATTGTAGGTACATACGTAGCCATTATATTAGCCGATGTAGTCAAAGATCTCCTCGTAGACATTCATTTACATACAAATTCAATCGACTTAAAATAAGTACCATTATCTTATGCTATGCGAAGCCATTATCAATTTTCTTACCATAACCAAGTACTGACCACGAGACCCAAAAACAATATTCAAAATAAACATTTCCTCGGTAATTCTGACCGTTTTCGAGATCCATGTGTACCTAACCTCACTGTGCCCATTTACATACACTGAGGTGTGAGTAAAATGCAACACAAACGTATCCAAAGAAGCTTACCGTCACCTGGCACACTCCACACTCACCGCACCTACAGACAAACACTTTAAGCTGATTATGACGGATACGTCCTCCCTAACTCACAGATAGGTATAATTATGCAACGTTTTAACGCAATACGAACTTAAACTTCTTGTAACATTCATGTATTTAAAATCGGAAGCTTTTGTAGGTGACTATCCCTCTACCTTGCTCCAGCTCTGGCTATCTTGTGGTGCGATTCCTTTAAGTATGTTGTCTGAAGTACCTTCAACAATGTATTTACTATGGACATCTGTTTATTCGATTTGTTTTGCCTCTTTGTTCCTTATTTATTTATTTATTCAAAACTTCATGCAAAAAGGTACAATGACGGACTTAATGCCTTAGGAATTCTCTACAGTCAACCAATGGTGGTGAAGAGATAACATGGCAGGTGCATATTTAAACTTGCTTGCTTACTTGATTATTTTTGGTGCTTGTTTATCTGTGGGCTTGCCCTCATCAGGGTTTTTGGCAGCATCAAGTGTAGTTTTAGAAAGCATAGTTTGTTAGTCAATAACACAGCTTTTTAACATGAACTTTAAAATTGTGTTCGCAGATTAGAGAATTTTATTAGCATAGTTCTTCGATAAAAATAAACCCATCCCTACATGCACACCACTTCCGGTTAAATTACACAAACATCATTATATTCAGAAAATATGATTATACCTATTGCCAGATTCAACTCACATATTGTTTTAGGGTTGCCAATTTGTATGCAATAGTAGCAAGAGGCCCGTCTAGGCTTGTTTGCAAACTGTTGCCCTACCAGCTACCGAGCCGTTGCGTTCGTCCCTAACAAGTTAATTTAAACTTCTACCGCTTAGCCGACTTAGGTTGATGGAGCTTAATAGTAATATTGTAAACAAAATTTAAATTCAGTTAGACTGAAATCTTTGATTAAGAATAGATAGTCATCTACGGTTTCATTGATCTTGATAAACAGAACAGTTGTATTATTTTATCCACTGGCTATATGAAAATTTAGCTTATTTCAAGTTATTAAAATCCAAAGTTAGTAAGGTATTACTTACTGTTGAGTAAGAGGCTCTTCATATGCAAAACATAATGGTCTACTGAGTAAAAGAGTCTACTTGGGTATATTAAAATTTCAATAGATATTAGATTTATCAATTTCGTTGAGAATGTCATAAGTTGATAGATTTATGAAAAGCTTTGTTCATTAAGAAGGGAATTAAGATGCTATTGAACTTTGCTTATGAATAATATGTTGCTTTAGAAAACTTCCATAGGTAGGTACCGACTCGTAGATATTTGTAGGTTACAACTATAGAGCCTTAATGATAGGACAGACGTCTTTGCCCAGAAGCTTAACAGTCCCGAGAAGTAGAGGTGGTCGTTGAATCAATAAACTGTTTTTTTTTTAACGTCCTTTCATTCGTCAACGAGATAACTGTTAATCATCAATGAAAAAACAGGTTGAAAATATTAGCTGTTAATTTACGTCAACGCACAAAACGCCAACTCATTATTTTACGCAGTTCAAAAAACAACCGGTTGAAAACATAAACTGTTAATTTAAGAAAGTTCAATGAAAGAACAAAAAAATAATAATGTAGATACATAAAATTTATATAAATTTTATTTGATTTGCGTATTAAGATCATTTCATTATATATATATAATATATAATGAAATGATCTTAATACGCCTGGATACTATTTGTACAAAGCCACTGCTAAGCCTGAAAAGACTGATTGTCTTTATTTAATTTTTATTTCATATAAAATCAATTAATTATTTGAAACAAAATTGTCAATGATTGTAAACGTTGACATAAATTGACTCCGCTACCGGTTCAACATTCAAAAACTGTTACTAATTTAACAGGTTTTTAACCTGTTAAATTGATTAAAACAGTTACCAAAAAAAACCATCAACGATCCATGCCTACAGGGAAGTAAAATAAAACTCCCCAAATCACTAAATAAATACCTTGACGTCTTGGGCAGAAAATATATTAAAGACTAGATGTGCCCGCGGCTTCGCTCCCGTTAAGTGGTGGGCGTTGAATGAACGAACCATTTTTAGACTGTTTACTTATCTTCAACTGTCCAACTGGTTTACAGTTCACGGATAAAACAGTTTACTCATGAACGAGATTTTAAGCATAGACCTGATTTGGCGTAGTCGACGTATGACGGAACGAAACGAGTGATGATTTCGAAGACTGCCGAGCCGAAGCATACGCGCTTGTTCTTGCTTGTTAGTTTCTCTCTCTTTCTCATGCAGAAATAAACATCTCATGGTGTGAATGCTGTCAAATGGAAAAGATACGAATCTTTATTTGATTGAATACACTTTTTTTATTTTGTTTAGGTACGTTTTTTTAGTCCTCATTGAAAATATGCATTACGTGTCGGTCAAGGCGAAATAATAAACTTTCTCATTACCTACTTTTTTCGTTCATACGTTCGCTAAAAGTGTTATACTTAGCTTAAAATAAGTATAAAACAAAGTACTCAATAAATAAACAAAAATAATTGATTGTAAATGAGTGTATAAAGTACTAATCGACTAGTAAACAAGTTTTTAACTAAACGACCTAATCCGATCGTTCACTAACCTGCGGATTAAACGCTGCTCTTCAGTCTATGATGTAAACTAGTCGAAAATTAAACTGTTTTATGAACTAGTTTATTGTAGATGGTAAACGAGACTTCGTTTCGTCGACTGTAAAAACGTCTACGATCCACCATTAAGTCCTACAGTCACCTGCCTAACCTACCCTATGTACCTACCCATTTCTTTTCTAGGATTATTCTCTCGCGGCGAATCTTAACAGAAAATTACATCAAATGCACAACATTATCTATCGAATATGGAGTTCAACTGTCCGAGTATCTGAATTGCGTGTGTTAGATATTTTACTTCTTGAACACTTTAAATTCATCTAACTTTTGAAAGAATGAACGGATTGCGATGAAACAAAAATTAAGTAATACTTCAAGTTGCGCAATTATTTTTTTTGTATAAACATTATCCACATTGGTTTCGTATAGTTTACGTAATGCGTGTACAACAAAACAGACAAGCAGATAAACAGACAAATATTCCAAAAATGCTGGAAATGGGTTCTGTTGGTTATCCATTAACAACCTGGCTATTTTTTTGGAAATATTTTAAAATATATATTATAAATTTACTATGTATCTAATACCTTTTAACGAGAAAATCTTGTATATATATAATCTGAATCTCGGAAACGGCTCCAACGATTTTCATGAAATTTAGTATGCAGAGGGTTTCGGGGGCGATTAATCGCTCTAGCTAGGTTTAATTTTTAGAAAACGTCGTTTTCTCTATTTTCACCCGACTGTATGTTTGTTGATCGTGATCATTCTTTTGTATTGGATTGAGTAACTCTCAACTTAGGGAACAGTGCAAGTTCCTTCAAAATCGGTCCAGCAGTTTTCAAGATATGGAGCAAACAAACGAACTCCTTAGCGACAAACAGCATGAATCTGTAAATTGTGTTATTATGGGTATTTTGTCAATCCTTTTGGTACCTTACTATAGAACTTGCCCGATTTTGTTGATTCTTAGGTCAATCGATTTGTCTTAACCCTGCGAGTGTCACTGGCTGTATTTAAATTGGAAAATAGAAAAATGGTGGATTTTGGGCGCCATATTGTAGGGTACCAATTTTTTTTTTCTTCCAAACCTATCTTGTGGCATATAAAAATAAAGGGTTTTAAGAGGTGATTTCATAACACTCACACACACTTTTATATAACACTTATATGTTTAAATGTACCAAATTCTAAAAAAAATATCTAATAAGTTGGAAATCAATCAATGTGCCTTTTTCCAACTATATTGGGTTCGGCCTTACCGGATTCAGCTGAGCACTAGTGTTTTACATGGAGCGACTGCCTATCTGACCTCCACAACCCTGTAACTGGGTAACACGGTACCCCTTGGAAAGACTGGTGTCAAATCTCAAGCTTCTCACTACCCGTAACGACGGAAAAAAAGAAAATCATGCTGTGCAGTCGGAGGACACATCTGGTTTTGGTCAGCCAGATCGCTAATATGTATCCTCCGGCACAGCATGATTTACTTCTTGTTTACGTCTTTTTAGTTCGCTTTTAGAGCAGTCGGGTTTTGAGATTTTTTGAATTAACTTTTTTTATCGATAATATTAAATGTATTTTTACAGCCTTAAAGTTTTATCACTACGAGTGACACATTGTACCTATACAACACTTAAATAGCCAAAGCAATACCACACAACAACCTGTCAAGTAAACGAAAAGCCAAACGAATTTATTCATAAATTCTTCTTTGAAAGAAAGGTGTGCGAGTATTGGGGTTGTCCTTCCCATAATATCGTATGCCTGTGATGAGGGAACTTAATAATAAATTCCTTTGGGCAAAAGGAACAAAAAATTAAAATTCTTTTCGTGTCCCAGGGCCTTCCCCGGCGCAGTTTTGTCATTTTGTTTGGAGGGATCTTGCGTGACATACGCAAATCCCTCTGCTGAATATATGTATAAAATATATACTACTCCGAATACCTAAGTGAGCAATATTAGACACGTTTTCTCATAAATCTTACCATATTCATGGTATGAATGCTAGAGATATAGTATTTTTCATATGCAGTGATGGACAATACGGCTGTCGATGTTATAGTTTAATATTACGTACATATATAATCAAAATAGTACCCTTGCGATATACCTATTTATCTTAAAAATAAGACGTTAAAATGCTGAATAGGCGATTTTCATATAGAAGTATAGTTTTTAACGAATCTATGTAGGTGTAGACTGTTTATTTTTCGATTAATTCGTGGCAGAAAAACATTTCTCAAATATGTCAATAGGCCAGATAGGCAGGCTCTTACACCACTCCAATTCAGGGTTAAGTTCGCCTTTGTATATAAGGCTGCTGTTCAAATGAAGATTGTATTTAAATTTTATGTAAACATTAAAATTAATAGAAAGTTTATTTTTCCAACTTTTAATTTTGATATGTTAACTTCAATTAATAATTTGGTTAGTGATGGGTACAGCTTAAGCTTACCAAGGCCAACGTTATCAAAATATATTATTCGTCGATGTAACATTTCAAGTATGCGGTATGCGGCAATAGCTTGTACTGTTTTAGTAAATTGGCTCAGTCTGTACCCATCATACAACGATTACAAATGATTCGTTTTTTTTTTAAATAAAAATATCAATAATATAAATAAAACTAAATGCGGAAACAAGAACAGTTCCACATTTAGTTCTATATTTTTTTAGTTAATGAAATGGCTAGAAACTTAGATAAATTAAAATAGCTCTAAAAATGTTTTTCATAGAAAACAGGCCTGCTTTGAATGCATGGTAAAATAAACAAATGAATGCTATCGTGCGAATGTAATCAAAATAATTTCTTGGTGGAACCACACGTCTTTCATTGCTCTGTATGGCGATGGTGGTGGGGAAGCGGCTGCTACGAGGTATCTGCAGAAATTGAGCTACGTCTCGCTGTCTTTCTTTAGTTTGCCATTTGTTTACATTTCCTTGTTTCATAGCTTCAGTCCTCGAAGAAGTAATATCGGACGTGTTTGGAGGTGGGGTCGAAGAACTCATCGTGCGGGAGGTCGAGGGCTGAGAGCACTGTGCCGAAGTAATGCCTGGTGAAGTGGATCGTGTCTTGCGGATGGAGCAGGAGGATGGCTTGGAGGTAATCCCGCACAGTGCCCGTGAGGGTCCCACTTTCCGTGACGTAGCGCCCGCTTTCGGATACACGGGTACTCTGTAGACAATATGTATATTCTACATAATATTTCTAAGGGTGGAGGAAACCCAAAGAAACGATGTCGAAGGATCTACAAAAGATACGGTTAGAAAAGGCGTGATGACTTAGATGCCAGCTAATAGTGATCATATATAACGAGAAGATATGTTGCTGATCTTTGATAAAGTAGGATATGGGTAGGAGGAGGATAATGACATACCTTGAAATCCAGAAAGTCGGACATTAGTTGTAGATCGTTGCGCCACGTTTCACGTAAAGGCTCATGTTGTTCTATTTCATCTTTTTCAGGCACAACGCGTAGTAGTGGGTTTATATGGAAAATGTAGCAGTTATCCGCCCACTCGTGACTTATAATATAGCCTAGAAAACAGACAAATAATGTGAGAAAAACAAGAACGTAATCAGATCTAATATAGCTCGCACAACCTCCATATCACCAGGGTCGCCATTGAGTAGGTTGAACATGAAGTACCCAAAATACTACAAAAAGCAGAATATCCAATAAGTAAGTACCTTTAAGAGTCAGCACCGTCAACGTCTGATGCACATATCCTGATGGTTCTATAATATGCCGCTCCACTTTGACGACGAAAAACGGAGTGGCATTCACTATTCCTTGACTTACACCTTTACAAACCTGGGGGCAAAATGTTTTTATGAGTAGTTATTCAACTAAGGATACGGACCCATTGAGAACTATCTCTCTCTATCACTCTAAGGTTTGCTGGTAGAAAACTCTTCTTAGAGTTAAGCTCGCCTTTGTACATCAACTTTATGATCACTCAAGTTGTATACGTTATTTTCTTTTTTTGTGTACAATAAAGAATTAAGAACTATTAATATCTAGTTTTGTAGTTCAAGAAGAGCTACATTGCAATTAGATCTGCAAGGTTAGATAAAAATGGCTTTTGGAAGTAGCTAATAGCTCTCGATGGGACCGTAATACAAGTATTTAAGTAGGTAGTCAAATAAGGTAAGTATAACGATTAAGTTTTCTTCCAACCCTGTCCAAACTAAAGGCTCATGCTTCAAGAATTGTGCCAGATCAAGTACCAGACATCTATTTAAACTATTTATTAAATTCCTGTTCCTTATCAAGTTATCATCACACTCAAACAAAATTGGTTGAAATAACTGCGTGCGGAGAAACTACACCCATGATAATAAAGTTCTATCCATGTCACGTAAAACTGTACTGTAGAATGTATTTCAGAGGTGTTCGTGTAGGTAATAGAATTATAAGCGCAGGTTACCTATCTACTGATTCAAGAGTCATTCCTGAAACTGCCTTTGTCTAACTAACATATGACTAAAAACGCTAAAAACTTAGCTAAGTTTAGTAACAATCAAAATCCCGTAATTAATGTTTTTTTCTATATTGACGATAAAATCTATATAGTACGAGAATACATCCCTAACCAAAAAGTAATAAAACCAATTCATACCGCAGTTATCTTACACAAAAGCCATAAATCAACAATTTAGTAAAATCGATTAATAATGCAGGTAGATTACCGGTCTAACAAGAAATATTCATTAGTCAACGCAAACTGCTAAAACTAACATACCACGCTAGATAGTTCGTGAATTAGTTATAGTTCCCTAGTCCCTAGCTATCCCATCTGATAATATCTGTTCATAATTGGCCCTGTCGTTTCATTGGTCTACCCAGGTTCCTACAGTTACGCTTTGTAGGAATAATCATATCTATATTGGGAATAGGGATTTGAACCAGTTTTAAGAGTGCAAAAAGTGTAACATTTTGTACGGTTAAAGAGCGATTAGAGCCTTATAGATACTTTACTTATATGATTAAATTGTGGCAAGATTACTTTTGTTGCAACACATACTTGCTTGCCCATAATTATAATCTAATTATAATAAAACTCACATAAATACTCCGACAGATGGTCCCATCCATCATGACTGTGTCAGTCTGAACAGTACCTTTGAAGCGTCGGAGAGCGAGATAGCGCATAAACACAATATTAGATCCTTCAAGTAAAAAGTTGTGAGCCTTTTCGAAAGAGTGGTAGAATCGCTTCGCAACATGCTTGTCTCCGCAAATGCGAGACACTTTGTTGTAGTAACCGCTCTCGCAGATAGCTGTGTAACTCCGCCGCTCTTTGGTTAAGTCTTTCTTTGTTATATGTCTGTGATTATAAAATAAAATATATCAGTTTTATTTTCGTACCAGGTGGCGTTCTGTAGTTTTGGTCTACGACAGCGGGAAAAAGGCATGAATCTATGAATCAATTTATTTGCACCATCGCTATAGGATTTGCCTCTTACTCGAATCATGATTGCATTTTTTTGCCAGTCTGTTCCACAGGTCGGTTCTATAGCATTCCTGGGCAAAGGCCTCCCTTCACTTCTTTTATTTTTCGCTATCTCACGCAGCCGAATTCCAGTTTTGAAAATCTGTCCAGTTCGTACCGTCATCTCTTTCATGGCCTGTGGCGCGGCACCCCGCTTAAATATCTCGGGCACCAGCTGTGCTATTTGGGCCCACAGTTCGGCGGACATGCGGTAGACATGTCTTGCCTAGAACAGTCGACTCTGCATTTAAATTGGGCAATCTTTCTAACCACGTCAGCTATCTTTGTTTTGAAGCGCAGTGATTACCTAAAGTGTTTCTAACACGAACTTTACTTATACAGAAAAAGGGCCACAAAAGACTGTCCATAAGAAATACCAGTAACAATATCTTACTCGACTCTATTCTCCTCCATAGTGTGTAGGTTACAATCCAAAATGCTAACAAGCTTCGAGCCAGTTTTTGCACCTTCCTTCGACGAATATGAAACCACTTGCACAAGAAGTTTATCTTTGTCCTCGCCTAAACTTTCAACACAAATGCTGATGCCTGTTTATAAAAATCTTTCATTAACAAATGTTCTATATAATGACGAATTTCACAGCTATTCATCATCGCTCAATTCTAAGCAGGTTCTCCAGAAAAGCAACTTGATCAGGAAAGAAGAACTTGCCTTGCCATCCAATATTTTTTTGACATAGGTAGAACATGCTACCTAAATCTATACTTCACCGTGCTCTTATTTATCGTGTGAAATTACTAGGATAATGTTGAAATGAGTTGTTAATCTACTTGGGTATGCACCTAATACAATTATTATATAATAGGGTGGTATTGAGAAAATGGACTACACTATAAAAAAAAATTGGAGAAGAAGTTTCATAAAAAAACAACTTTGAAAAATACCATATTTGAATCTATTTATGTGTATTTCTCCTGCCTACATAAGATTTGTACTATTTTAAAGCAAAACATGACATTACCTACATGAATTCTAACTTAACAAAGAAATGATTTTAAAAGACATAAAATATACCCCCAACAGCACTGCAACAATCTAAAGATGGCTTCCTTGGTTTTTTTTCGAATTTTGGAATCTTCACGCCATGAACGGGACATGTACCAACATCATCAGGTTGTTCATCATGAAGGCCTTGAATCTCGAACTTTTCTTCCTTTGGGTCTCCATAATCGATTTTGTCATGTTTACCATATGAATAATCAAAATACGTATGATTTGGAGGAATTTGATGACACCATCGATATCCGTGTTTTCCAGCACGAACCTTTTTCTGTTTCTTGACTGGTTCCTGAATGCACTGACAACGGCTGGCAAAATCTGGGAACCCCGATGGTTGTAAACATGTACATTCTTGTGGTTTAACTGGAACGGTATCACAAAGGCATGGATCTGTACAGTCACAAGTAGTAAAGCACTTGCAATTTTCTGGATTTCCACACGTACAAATTTTTACCGGAAAACACTTGCAAGCGGCACCAGTTTCTTCGTGATCGCAAGTGCAAATTTTAGGAGCATCGCAACTACAAGTTGATCTGCGGTCGTCATTTATTTTACAAGGGATTTCGCCACATACTACTCCCTCTGACTCTTCTGGCTGACATAGACAAGGGCGTTGTACACCACAAACACATTCAGTCAAGCATGTACAATCTTTGCCTTTAAGACAGTAGCACAACTTTTTAAGGTCTGGCTTTTGACAAATGCATGGTTCCTCTTCAGATACTGCTAGACTTTTTTCCTGCAGATGCACCTCCTCTTCGCCTTCGTGGCTAGTTTCTATTTGAACTTCATAGCCTTCTTCTGTAACTTCTTCTTTCTTGGTTTTTATAATGTCAGTTACAAATTTGGGCTTATATTTACATTTGCATACAGGACTGGGAAATTTACCCGGGTGACAAATGCATGGTTTTTCTATGTTGGCACAAGTGCATTTAGGGAATATTCTACCATCAGGGTCACAAACGCACACATCACAGTTTTTACATTTGCACTCAGTTCGAGGTAGTCCTGTACAAACGCATATATTTTTTAGTTTAGAGCAAGTGCAATCAGCCAATGTTTTGGCTCCACATTTGCAAGGCACTTTTGTGTAACATGGACATTCCCCCGTTTTGTCTTTTTTGCATACACAAAATTTTTGTTTCTTCGCACTTAGATTTAGTTTGGGCAAACCATCAACAACGATTAAACTTGCTTTGCTATTTTGCGGGGGAGGAGGTTTCTCGCAGTCGGGAAAAAAATAAAAACTAAAATCGTCATCTTCTTCTTCTTCTTCCTCTTCATGTGCACTTTCCTCCGCGACGTAATCCTTTATTTCAAACGGTTGATCAGTTTTTTCTTCCTCTTCCACTGTTGGTTCAGAAGATTCTTCACATGTCCATTCTGATTCGGAACTTTCTTCTTCATAGTCAAGGTCACCTTCATAATGTCCACAACTAATAATTAATGTTTCTCCAAAACAGATTTCTTGCTTTGTATTTTGGTCTGCAAGTCGATCAAGGATCATTATTGGATGGGATTGTGAAAGAGTTATTTTCCATTAAAACATTGATACAAGAAATGAATAGCGTGTCTAATAATGTGGATCTTAACCTAATTGTTACAATTACAAAAAAAAAACAATAAAACAGTAGGACAATGAAATGCAAACATTTCTTTGGTACCAGGTTACAGGGCATGGATATCGAAAGCCTGCAATCACTAATGAATTTTTAGATCAGACTGTTTTTTTTTTACAATGAATAAACCCAAAACAGAATTCCGATAAATCGTAATACGTACCTATACTAGTTATTGAAAAAAATACATGTTTTATCGTAGTTTTGCTTGCCAAAATATGATCCATTCTAGTAACCATGCCAAGCCTCATAAACATCATTTCAGCCACTGCTGAAGTCCTCTGCTGGACAATGATTGACCAAGCGCCGCCACATTGACCCTGTTCTGTGCTTTTTGCATCCAGCCGATTATTGGAATTGCGCAAATGGCCCAACTTATGACTTCTAACGCTCTTTTTTGCCACTACAAAACGTTTCAGCCAACCGCCAACCTTACCGCAAGAAATATTGCCCTGCCCACTAAAGGCGGGCGTCGGGGGCTCAGCCGAGACTCTGAGAGACCTATGTGCTATATCACTTTTATAACATTTGTTACTTTTGGCGTACATAAGTAGGGGCTAACAACATTAATATACTTTGGAAGAGATGTTTATAAATATGTTAAACTACCTTTCTCAAACTTAAAAGTGTTAGCATAAATATTCTATCACGTCACATTTTTATCTGCAAAGAACCATTTTTTACAAGTTCCCTACACATGGTGGCTGTAGTTTAATGTTAATTTGATTGAAATAAAAATAGTTTGTTTATAATAGATTTAAAATGTCGATTAGACGTTAGTAATGTAAATGTAGCTCTAGCTTGCTCTCTTATTATCAACTGTCCACAAGCTTAACAAAGAGTCATTGTTTATGAGCAGTTGCTATTTTCAAAACAGAGAACGTTTTCATTAATTATGAAGATCGAAATCAAGGGACTTACAATGAAAACATGTTGCGGGATTACTGTTGGTAAATATAACTAAAACCAGACGCGCCAAATTGTTTTTATTAGTCTTTTCAGGAAAATCTGTCTACATACAACAATAATATACCTACTATTTTCGGCGTGAGTATAAAAACCGTGTAAACTAGTTAATTTTTAATTATACATTTATTACAAATACCTTATATTTGTATAGTTATGTCGTTGATCAGCCCCCTTACCCTAACTTGTCAAAAGTATCACGCCACTCGGTTACCGCCTCAATCCACCTATCGTCACCACGGCCAGGTGTCCTGCCCAGCTCCATTTGAGTTCCAAAATTCGTTTTCCGACGTAGAAAACCTTCTTAAGTCTTCGGATCTCAACGAACAAAATTCGGTCTATTAGCCGTATGCCAAACATGAAACGCTTCTTGGCTCTCTATGCAAATTGAAGCCTGTATGAACTGAAACGGTGGGCACAACACACCGGTTATAGAGGCGGGTCTTCAGACATTGTGCAATCTTGACTAACGTTAGAATATCGTCCTGTTTGCTAAAAGCTACCCACCTGAGCTGTATTTTTCTCGATACCTCCGTTTCTTGATGTTCTTTGCCAAAAGAAAGAATCTAACCAAGGTACACATATCGGTCTACCAACTGCAACGTTTCATTTCCGACTTTAACAAGAGGATTTGAATCACTGCAGAGGGTTGCCATAACCTTCATCTTGGCCATAATCATTATCCTAAGGGCTACCTTAAAAGAAGCATCACAAAGATTTGAAGCATTTTCTGGAGGTCATCAGCGAAAAACACAAGGACATCTGCAAATCTTAAGAGAGACAGGTACGTCACCACACCACTAATAATAACAGCAAAATAAGCCCAATCTAAGCTTTCCACGATATCCTCTAGGACTGCTGTGATTCGGTGAAATGGTGTCACCCTGTCTTGCTCCCCGCTTGATCGATACAGACCTGCCGAGTAGCCGAGGTGGTGGTTCCCGCAGTATATCCACGTAACAGGAATCAATGTGGCAGCCATGATGGAGAGCGTGGAACACGGCACAGTGCTCGACACTGTCGAACGCTTTCTCAATATCGACGAAAGCCATGTGCAGGGGCCGGTTATATTCTTGGCACTTCTCCATCAGCTGCTTTACCTTTGAATATCCTAAATGGTTAAATATCCGATGCGGAAACCAGCGATGTTCGATGGGCTGGGCTTCAACAAGCTCACGGGTAAGCCGATTTATCAGGATTTTAGCAAAATGCAAAAGGCCCCGTGCTCTGGGGGCTCCTATCTTAGGCAAAGATAGCTTCAGGAGTCTTTTTTTTAAGCTTGCTTCTCTAGCTTTTGCACCCAGTTTCTATCAATACAATTTCTGTATGAATTGTCAAAAAAAAGTTAACGTGTCCGAGGGTTAGTTCCAAAAATTTACGAGCTCGCTTAGCTTGGTCTTACATTTAATTTGGTTGTTCCACTTTTGTGCAAGAAACTCGTACTGCGTTCAGAATGGTGTCAAGAAAACTACTCCCAATGCTAAAATTTTTAAACTCTTGCAACTTAGGTACCAAGGCAGGTCATTTACATTCCGGTATCAGCCATTCAATCAATAATTTAGGTTTAAAATCAAAAATATGCTACCCTATAGTTAGTACTTCTTGTGAAGTAATTTGGGTCAAGTAACTATAAACAACAAGTACCAACTTAGTGTCCTAGTGCTTTGGCTAGTGTAACATCGATACGATCATTAAACAAAGATCTAGCAAGGTAGCTAAGTTTTTATAAAAAAAAACACTGTCCCCGCTAGCTTTAACCGGCACTATCATTGAATTAAGTCAAGACAGAGTCCCTGATTCACCCCCCCACCCCGCTCTTCCCCCAGAAATGAATCCTGGATCCGCCCCTGCTGCCCACTTCTACTTAGGTTCAACAATTCTTCGGGCTATGTCGGTTACCTTAGATCCCTTTTTATCTGATTTGACGCAGGGAAACTCCAAGTATAGCCCCCTCTCCATTGCCCTTTGGGTGATCTTCAGTCTTCTAATGAAGAGAATTGTGATTGTGACCACGTTTCAGTGTCATACATAAGTTAGAACTACGACATGCAGTGTCAAACAATTTCGTCTTGCGACTCTGCGGTAAGCAAAATTACTTAGAACACGTTGCGCAGCTATTCTGCCCTGTGAGCTGAGTCAGGTTCAACGTGTTGTTGATTCTCTGAAATTGTTCACTAACATATTGACGGATATGTTTAAGCCGCTGAACTGGAGTGATCTTACCATTGTTTTAAATGCGAGTAGAATACCGTTAATGTGACTTAATTTCAGATTTTTAATTCGGTAAGTATTGAAAACCCTCCGATATTTTTTTTAGCTCGCCCTTGACCACTATCTCACCTGTTGGTAAGCGATGATGTGGTCGACGGTGAGACACGCTTGCTTAAAAATAACCTATTCACTCTTGACTTAGAGACTCCTAGATTGTAGCTGTCAGAAAACACAGAATCCGGCAGGGAATTTCACTCCTTAGCTGTACGCATAATAATAGTGTTTCCAAAACGTTTTTTGCGTATGGGTGGGATGTCCACCATGTACCGATGGCGCATCGCCGTACGTCTGGTAGATCGATGATGAAACGGGCTAGGTGAAATTATATAGTGCAATCCCATCGCACACTCCCCGAAATGTAAACGATTTGACCAAAACCCAACCATACTACCATACTGACCATACGTCTTTTAACCTATTGCCCTATATTAGTAGCTACCTATACTGCACCAAAGTCGTTTCATGCGACGGGAACAGGAAAACTGTGTAGTTTCTCCATTTTATACATAGATACCAGTGCTGTTCGTAGGTACCTATTAGGAATATACTATTTTTTGTTAACTGAATGAGAAACTGCAAGCTGGATACTTTTGAGAACTTATCAGATGGCAAACAAGTCGACGGCATACCAAAAAAGTGGTATGTGGTGACTACCGTCCATGAAAACCAGAAGCGTTACGTTCCCATCCTCTAGCCAAATCTGAAAAGATGTCTTCTGTGCCTGTAAATACCAACACTGACACCCAAACCCCTTCAAACCGGAAAACAGTAAAGCAGCTAACGCTTACCTCATTCTTGTATTTTCAACAACAAAAAATGAGTCGCCCAAACAAAGCCTAAATCGATACCTGAACTATACCTATACATGGGCCATATCAAGGTGCAATGTTTACTAACACCAGCTCCTGACAGCTCAAGGCAGGCTGACGCCAGGAGTAAAAAACATTTCTAATTTTAAGGTTGCTCTAATTTAATCTTCTAGTACTATGTATGATCAGCAGCCGTATTGCATAAGTGAACATCGCAACGCAAAGAGTTTGACCGCTATCCAATCACGGACAGACGGAGATCCACATCGCGTCATTCATCTCGCATGTGATTGGTCGATTTGGTCGATTGAGAAGCGGTCAGACTCTGCGTTGCCGTGTTCACTTACGCAATACGGCTGCTGGGATATTTTATCTTCACAAACTATCTTTCATCTGTACTAACTCGTTTAAATCGATGTACAACAAACGCAACATTATATATCGAATTCGTTTTATTAATTCAAAACATTTTTTTTTTGCCGATGCTGACTTATCAAACTGTCCTCGTATTGTATAGATTTCTCATAGAAATGACGATTACTTCTGACGATTGCCACAAAACTACATACAAACATTACATTACAAGAACAAGAACAGTGGTAGTAGATATTGAAAACTAAACCCTTAACCATTGTGTTAGTTGTTATTAAATTATGTTAGAAAAGTAAAAAAAAAGACAAAAAGGTAAATGCGAGTATAAATAAAAGCAGATGCATGTGGTGGTTGTGGCAAGACGCTTCCACTCAGCATAATGCTGTGCCGTGGGGGGCCCACAGCACGGCGCTGATTTTCAGTGGTCGGTTAGGACCTGCAGCCTTATTGAGTTATTGCGTAAAGAATTTGGCAAGAGCAAAAGGCAAAGAGTATGAAAAATCTAGCAATCACAAGCGAGATGAAAGACGCTATGTGGTTTTCCGTCTATGTGATTGGTCGAGTTTTCATACTCTTTGCCCTTTTCTCTTTCCGAAATCATTACTCTATAATGCTGCCGGACGTGACGTACGGTAAACAAAGATACAAAAATATAAAACAAATACAGGAATGCAGTTATCAGAAACGCCGAGGATATACATATACGGCACGTAACATGGCAATAACGTGGTAATAGCCCTAAAAATTCAGCTGTTTTCGTTTATTTTTAAACATTGCATCTTCTAAATGGCTCATGTACCTATAGTGCTTAAAATGCTTTTATAACACTAAATATAGTTCCCTGAATAGCATACCTATGTGTAACAGAACTTGCACCTTACTGAAAATAATCCTGCTCTTGCAGGTTGCAGTGGGCAGATCAACGACGATATAACCACTATTCTCTTTGGGGCAGATTGACAAACTGTGATGTTGCAATGCTTGCAATCCGTCATCAGCTAAAGTCCTATGCTTATTTTCAAGCTATTTCAAATTATCGAGTTCTTTACTTACCTATTTGAAATGGCAATTGTTTTGATAAATCTAAAAGTGACACGTGATCTTCCAGATCCATTATGAAATCTTTTTGCAATATAGTATTTATTTATTTGCAAATGTTTTTTCTACACTAATAAAAGCCATTTTTTTTTATTTTTTTCAGATTTGGCCTGTCTAATGGCATTATTGAGTGTCTCTGGCCTGGCAATAGAATTAACTACCAGACAGTATCAAAAAGTTCCTTGTTATGACTCCAAAAAGGTTTCAAATTTTCGTTTAGGGATGCCACGAATTTAGTACACAAAGCAAATCAGATAGGTTTGCAGGGCACACCAACATAGATATTAGTGTTTGCTTCACAATAATCCGCTGTCCACGCACACACTTGCAATTTCTTGTCACTTTAATGTTGCGGAGAATATGAAGCAAAAATTCAGCTAATATAACAATGGTATCCGTGGCGCATTAGTCGAGCGTGCGATATATAATATCTTACGCCCTGGCGCCGTAAGATCGAATCCGACTGCCGACGGCTAGTGTTTTTGTATGTTCTAATAAAATATTTTACATTTGTTTCTTCAATTCATTGCTAAACTTTAGCAAGTCTTCTTTATATTTGAGTTGGAATATAATAATTGTCTACGCTCTAAAAATGACAAATCATATATAAGTTAGTAGTTGTTCATCGTCATAATGCTAATGGCTATTGGGCTTTCGTTACGTTTTTAGACATTATACCCTGCAAGTTTTGAGAAGTGCTTTTATTTGTGCATCACTTTACTATACTTAAGAGCTCAGATAATTATTTTGCATGAGCAAAACGTTTCAATTAGTGAAATTGCGAGACGTTTAATGATATCGCTATCGGTGAGTAACAAAATGTTTTTATTATGTTTAGAAGTTTAATATGTTTAAATAGTTCACATTTTATTGATTGTTGTTTTTTTTTGTAATAATATTTTATTATTTTTCACAGAGAAGAACTTTGTAATTGTAGTTCCATCGTTTTGCAGATTCGGGAAGCATTGATTCTCGCCGACTGGGACCAAAGACTGGATTTGCATACCCAGATGCAGAAGCGCGGCACCGTGACATAGTTGCTTGGCATATGGCTGCCCTTCCTCACTAGTTCTCTACTCGTTCCAAGGCGACTAAACATGACGTGATATTACAAACTGTACGGAACCACTTGCGTGCAACTGGTGTGAAATGTTTATTTATTTATTTAAACTTCATGTACAATGGTGATACATAGGCGGACTTAATGCAGCAAGGCATTCTCTACCAGTCAACCTTTGGGTTAAAAAGGACACAACAGTGGTAGGAGTACAAAATAAAAATATTAAAAAAAACAATTATTAAAATCTGATATTAATAAACTATCTAACTAATAAAATACATAAATATTTTCTAAAACAATAGACTAATAAATATTTTAATAAATACCATATAATTATTTTAAATGAAACAGAAATTTAAATATAATAACTATGACGAAGACCGAGCTACGTAAGAGAGGACAAGTAATAGTTCCGGATTCTACGCTTAAATAAAAAATTATTCTCAGCTTTTTTGATGTCAAGGGGAAGCACTTTCCAGAGTTTTATAGTAGAGACAGTGTAAGAATTAGATAGAAACCCAGTGCGGTGAGAAGGAATATGGAGAAGTAAGTTTTTGGAAGCTCGAAGGTTAAGATCGTGAGAACTGCCCAACACTTTAAAATATTGTTTTAAATAATCGGGCGTACAAGGATCGTTCATGGTGTTGAAGAGCATGCAGAGGGATCTGAGGGATCTCCTCTGACGGATAGGCAGCCATTTAAGCTGAGAACGGAAGGAAGAAATGTGATCATATTTACGGAGCGTAATAGCGTAAGCGTATACAGTTGTTAAGAAGTCAAGAAGCCAAGAAAACAAGAAAATTTTACAGATATATACAGGCAAAACTGGGTACGCTTCGCAGTAGAATATTAGGATTGTGGTGCAAAGTTGGTTTAACGTCCAATAAAATTTTACTGTGATTGAATGGCTATCAAAAAGTCGTGCACCAATCGTCTATTTATAAAAATATCAGGAGGTGATTAAATGTGTTTTATGTGAGTGATGTTATTGTTAGTGAGATTACAATAATTAAGGATACCTGTATCTTAAAATCTAACTTACTATGTTTATTCATACCACTAATAAAAAAATTGAGTATCAAAAATAACGTTAATTCTTATCCAACTTAGAATATTTGTCATGCACAAAACTTAAAAAAAAAATGTTAGTTTTAAAAAAACCTAGTCAATAAATATTGTTGATTTCTTATTAAAAATTGCTTAATTTTTATTTCAATAAATTTTTTCTTCAATAATGCTCTTATTATCAGGTAAATTACAAAAATATATTTTTTACGAAAATGTAAAAAATGGTTTTTATTAATGCAAAAAGTTAACGCGTTGGTGAGATTCGATCCTAAGACCTTTGATTTACCAGACGATTGCTTTTACACTCATGTCACAGGACCGTTAGTTACATAGTTAAATGTATGCTTCATATGCTTTGCTTCATATATATTGTGAAGCAAACACTAATAAATAGGCGAAGTAAAACACTCGTTGATTTTACGCACACGAAACATCTATGTTGGTGTGCTCTGCAAACCTATCAGATTTGCTTTAAGTATGTACATTTCTCGGGTTAAATGTTCCAACCTGCACCTTTCAAGTGGTGCTCAGCAAACGCAAAACAGAATCCAAGCCTATCAGATATTGCCTAGATTTATTTATCTTCTCCCGGTAGCAGTGTATACAGGGTGAGATTAACAAGTGGGCGTGGATGGCCAAATCTAGAACAATGAGGAATAGCGAAAAACACTCAAAGGTGTCACTAGGCCGATTTTGATGAAAACTAAAACGGCATCATTAGAATTTTAAAAATCAATATTCCAAGCCAGGAAAGGAATCCGTGTAGAAAAAACACGCTGTACTATTACACCATCCGACAGTGTCCCTAATAAGGATCAAATTCTGGGAAGTAATGACATACGGCAAACTTGAGGAAAGTTTGTTTTCATTCCGTTTCAAAACGAAACCAAGAACAGACCATTATATCTATTAGCATTTTAGGCCACAGTAAATCAGTAGATAGACAGTAGGTATACTGGGCAATCTGTATTTTATTTTTACTTCGGTGACGGCGCAACGTCGGGTCGAGCGAGAGTTACCATTCTGAAATCTCAAAATTGCGGACATTTTAATTTTGTACCTACGTTTTTAAATCTACAATTTTTATTTTTTCATTCATCTAATCTTGTAGCGAAAGGTAGCGAGGTTTCTGAATATTTTAACATTCCATTTAACGTGCGTTACTTTTAATTACACCAAAAATTATTTCTATTATTCAGTGTTTATTTTTATTCTACAAAAAAATGTTAAATTGTATACTTTCAGACATATTTATATTTTTTAAATCTTCTTTATAAATCTATGCATGGTTATTGGCTGACTTGAATTCATTTTTCTGCTCTGAAGTGCTCTGCGTTACACAGAACGACCGAACGATCGACTTGACAGATGATGTGGCCTAACGTCTAGCGAATTTTTTAAGAAATTTAATTATAATTATTAGAATGCGAAAATGATTGTGTTAAAACTTATTTTATTTACGTTATTTATCACAGTGTCACAATGCAGGACTCCTGACAAAGTTTATTGTACTAACAAAGAATGTAATGGTAAGATACCTTACTGCAAGACAGTGTCAGTTTTCATGTGAAAACTTTCTAACAACATAATATTTTAACTTCCAGGACCTATTTCTAAAGCGAAGACGTTGCTGAGTTATACTAGTGTTGATCCGGACCTACTATCTTTTCGCGGAAACAGCGATGCTATCGTTTATATGAAGTCAGCTGGTACCAACTCAGACTTATGGTTCGTGAGCATTGGTGGAAATACTGGCTTTGTTAACAATAGGTTTTTAAGAGAAAATAAAATAATAGAGAGAAATCTAGAAGTTGTTCCCTTTGAGGTTCAGAAGGATGAAAATGTTAAGCCTGATAAAGTGCAGCACCCGCATGAAGTGTTTGAAGGCACGACAATATACACCACCGAAGCAGCTGCCAATGATGCTCAGAAAGATTCTTCTACTGAAAGCCCCACAAATACTCCCAATGAAGATCTCACTCCTTCACTGAATAGTGCAGAAGAATCACTAAATCAAAATGTAGATGATAATGTTCCAAATCAAGCTGAAGATAAAGTTATTATGGCTGATGAAAATCTGTCAGATGAAAAAATAAATCTCGAGGCACAAAACAATGAAGAATCTTCTACATCAACTCAACCACCTGAGCTTACTGCACAAACTGAAGCTTCGGTTACTACTAGTGATGTGAATGAAAGTGTGGAATCATATCCAGAAGCAGTATCTGAGACAACTGAACAAGAAACCAACAAGAACTCTGAACAGAATGAGCCATTAGAAGCACAACAAGATAATCTAGAGCTTCCTAAAGAAACACCACCAGAGATAATACCTTCACAGACTTTATTACCTACTGTTAGTCATGGATCATTAAATAGTGAATCTACTATAGAAGTGCCTGAGAAACAAGATTACTTACAAAACACTTTAAGTGAATCAGAACAGAGTGACAGCAAAGAACAAAATACATCTTTTATTAATAATATCCTTGAGAATGTCCAAGCATCTGAAGAAAATACTACTGAAACAAACATTGTGCCTAATGGTAATTCTTTAAATGATTTAGTACACTCACTTGAAGAACACCTAGAAAGTCCCTCAAATGAACCTGAAGTAATCCCTACTACTGAACCTGCCATAACCACCACAACAGAAACTGTAGCAAATCCTACTAATGAACCTGTAGTGAATCCTACTACCGATGAACCTGTAGTACATGATCCGATAGTTAGTCAAATAAACCAAGTCATACCACCAATTTATCCTAACATGAATGTAGAAAACCAATATAACAGCTTACCTCTTGTTAAAAGCTTAGAATCTAATCAAAATGCTGCCCCAACAGAGGAGCATATGGCCTCAGCATCTGTGGATATACCACAAACAATTGAACCAGAGCTACCAACTACTGAAACATTACTCACAGTGTCAACCGAAGCAGAACTACCAACAACTACAGAGACTTTACTTCCAATGTTCTCTGAAGAACCGACAACTGTACCAACTTCAGAAACAATCCCTCCACTCATGAGCATGGAAGCTCCACCTACAACTGAAATCCCACCACAATATCCGGATATCACCACTCCTCCTCCATACAGTGCTGATGAGTCTTACAAAAACAATGAAGTACAAGAGCCAGCTCCTACTGAAGATACTCCTTCATACCCACAAACACCAGTTGAAGACATTATCGCTGCCTTGCCTGATCCCCCACAAGACATCAACAGTGCATCAACGGAAGCTCCAGTACAAGATGAGAACACAGAAGGTTTCTTCTCAAACATGTATACAACTGTAGCAGACATCTGGCCATCTACAACTGAGGCACCAGCACCTTTATACAATACAGAGTATCCCACTTATGAGAGTGAAAAGGCTGATGGAAATGAAGGATTTTCATTTATGAAATATTTTATGTCTACTTATTATTCAATTATGGGGACTAGCGAAGAGTCTAAAGCTTTGTTTGCTTCAGTTGGTAAGTTAATCAACATTTTAATTTAATGCAAGTTACTAAAACCAATTTCATAAACTTTAAGCACCATTCTATGTAAAAAAAAGATTCTTATCTTGTCATTTTCTCTGCTTAGTGTACCACCTTTAATGCTATGCTATATAACAGTGTGTAGATAAGTAATCACAATACAAAATGAAATGATTACTACATTGAACCATTCAGTGTTATAATGAATGATTTCATTTTAAAAACACACCATTTGTTAACATAACATTGTTGTTATTTTAGTAAACTTCCATATGACTACTTTAAACAATACTATTACTATTTTATCTATGTTTACGGTCAACTCCTGATAACAATTTAATCTTGTACCAGATCATTTTGGAGATGGAAGTGTAAAGTAGTTTATCATACAATATCTGTGGTTTATCTCTTTCATAATTCTGTATGAAATCAGTATATTCTAAGCGATTTACAGCATTCATATTACAAAATACAATTTGACATTATATCAAATGTTTTTTCTGTGTGTGAACTTTTTACGCATATATATTTTTTTATTTTTAATAATTAGTTATCTAACAGGTATTTAAAAACTATTTATTGATTTAAATCTATTTATATCTATTTATAATCTATTTATTGGTTTATTGATTTAAATTTAATAGACCCTGATGTGGTAGCAAGAGTTTTATAAACCTTATACAGATTATCAAAAACACTTATTATTTCATCCTTTTAACTCAATAATATTTTTTATTGCAGGGCAAACATGCTTCTCGGATGAGTACTGCGATGGCACATCAAACGACGGCACAAACCGACTACTGACGTTTCTTCTTACCACAGCCAGTTCCGTCCTTCTGTTTACCTTAGGATATTACTACATAGATAATAGGAGACAAGATGGAAGACTCATTGGCACAATCAATTCGCTACAGCGGGATTTACTTTTCACAACTAAGGTTAGTTAATCTACTTGAATTGAGTAACAAATTTTACTATGTTGGCTACTAAATGACATAACGAACCCTCATTTCAAGATTTAAAAATGTATTAGAGTAACTATTTATTGTTTAAAATCAAAACTCATTAATACAAATAAGCTCCTTTGGAATGTCAAAGTTCTACAAAATGATGTCTTGGAGGAACCGTCGCCACTTCCCTTCCTAGCGTTTCAGATGGGAAGAAGAAGTAGAGCAACCAATTCCCCAGCAACACATCTGTATGTTTCTATCTTACTAATATTATAAATGTGAAGGTTTGGATGTATGTGTGTGTTGATGTATCTTTGTTACCCAATCACGCCAGAACGGCTGAACGGATCAGGATGAAATTTAGCTCAGAGATAGATTATAGTCTGGAATAGCACATAGGCTATTTTTCATCCTGGTATAATGTTCCCATGGGATGATAAAACACTTTAAATGCTAGCGAAGCCGCTGGCAGAAGCTAGTTTTTATCTATATTTAATTTTGACTTTAATCCAACAAGTTATTTTCCAGGAGTGTGAGATCCTCAAAGAGGAACTTACAACTACTAAAAATAAGTTGGCCGGTATTGAAGACAGCTCATTTGGCATGGATGACATGGTACTGTCACTAAAAGAGGAAATCAATGAGTTGAAGGCCACAAACGATAGGCTACGGAATTCCTTAGATGATAATGAAAAGTTGCTCAGGGTATCGGAGAATACTGCTGGGGAGTTGCAGAATACCCTGGGTGAGGTGGAAAATACTCTCAGTGAGCTCTTGGCTGAAAGAGCTAATTCTGAAGAGCAAATAGTTGAGCTGAATGGTGAGTTTATTTTTAAAAGTCAATTTCAGTGTTATTTCTTATTGGTCCATATTTATAGTATTTCAATCCTACCGTTTTTTTTTAATATCTTAAAGCACAATACAGTACCGCAAATAAACAGGTCAAGGTACATAAAATATTCATAAAGATCAGCATGATAAAGCAAAATGATTGTCATATAAAGTGTGTTATCAAGAAATATTTTGTAGTCCAGGGGTCACCAAATGGCGGACCGCGGTCTGGATGCGGACCACCGACCTATTTTATGTGGCCCATAAGTAAACAGTACAATATAATTTACTTGTGTTGAATTTGAAAACAGATTCGTAGATTTTAAGAAAATTTTGAATGTCTTCGAAATCCTCAGCAATATTTACTTTCTGTATCGTGATGGTGTATGGAACAACATAGCTGCTAATAATTGCCGACATTTTTCACATTAATATTTGAAAAACATCTTAGTATTTACGTTTGAAGGAAATACACGTGACGATGTAAAGGCCGGAAGTGAGGGGAAGAGATAGGTGGCTTTGAACCTTTAAAACGGATCCCAAATGAAAATAATTGGTGACCCCTGTCGTAGGCTAATGTACACGTTGTTATTTTAGTACATTTCTTCAGATAGTCATATCTATATAAGTATCTTCAGATAATCTTATATCTATACTACTTAAAATTATAGTACACATCATATTTCTTACTGGAAAATGATCCATTCTATTCATTCATTCATATTGCTTTCATAATATATTATAAAAGAATACACATCCGATTTTACAAGAGAAGAAATACGAGAGCGAGAACTGTTTATTTTTTTAAACCCGATATCCTATTTTCCAGGCAAGATTCAGGCATTCGAGGAAGAATTTATATCAGTTAGCAGAGAACGAGATAACTTCCAACTCAAGTATGTATCGGCTGAAAGTGCATTAGAAGAATTTAAGAAGCAGAAGAAACAATTTGATGAAATCAACCAGCTGTTGGCAACAGCTAATAATACTATTGAGCTACAAAAACATGAGATTGAAGCCCTAAAAGTGAGTCTGTTTAATAGTATTAGACTAGTTTTGCGTTAGACTAATCCATGTGATATAATTCCGTATTTAAATTGAAATGGCTTCGTAGACATAGGTTTTGTCTGTATGTCTTGTGACGTAAACCAAAATGTAACAGAACTGTGAGAATATGCCAATTTTCGCTTCTGCCATTTATAAAGTCAATTTGACATCAGTTTAATTTGATCTCATCGAGATTGACGACACAAATAAAAAAACAACTTGGTTTCACACACAATGTCACCGATTGAACAGACTGCCTGTATAATAATCACCTATAATTCGGTAGTGGTTTTTATAGACTATACAATAATCAACCATCTTATAATTACAGGAAGCTATCAAAGAACTAAAGAGTGGTATGTCAGCCGATGTGGATGTAACATCTTTTATAGACCACACCGAAATCAAGGCTAAACTATCTAAAGCGCTTAAAGAGAAAACCGCATTTGAAAGCAAGTTTGAGGTAAGAGGAATTTATAAAAAAAAGAATCTAGTGTTAGTCTAACCAATTTTCAAGCCAGGTACAGTCAAATCTAAAGGTGTACTCGTAACATCCCGCAAGTCACTGCGCATAAGCAAATTTTACAGCGGGTGTGGGTGTGGGGTGAGGGGTGCTGGACTACACAGTGAAACACGAACTTTACAGAAGTCAATAACTTTGAATCGGCCTACACTCCTGAATAATTCACTCGTATAAACTTGATATATGAATATTTTGCCTATTGTAGTGGACAGTATAACAATAGAATCATTGAAAGTACGCACAACATTGACTATTGTAATAAATAATGCAAGTAACGGTAATAACTTGTAATCTCAATCGTCACTATTTTATTATGCCCATAATTCATTCACAATCAAGGTTGCATTTTTGTTTCCATACAAATGTTCCCACAAGCCCAATTTTTTGTTTGAAAATTCGGACCAACCATATTACTTTATCTTTTTATTGACCTTTCTCATTACATTTCAAATTATTTTTACAGACAGAATACAAAGAAAGAACGCGTCTTGCTGAAGAACTGAAGGCTACCCAGGAAGTGTTAACTACTACTAATCAATCTGCCACTGAAGCGCTCACTAGGCTAGAGGTCTTAGGGAAATACTTCCAGGAAAGGGAGGGCGAGCTTCTAAAGTAAGTCATTTAGTTTCCAATTTATGTGATTTATGAAAAACGACTTTATTATCAACACATAATGTCTACTTTCCACTGCAACTTTTATAGTTTTATGACATACTTCATTCTCAAATCAAGTAGTTGAACAAGAAATTCAATATACATTATTAAAAACTTGATCACATAGAAAATTATTTACAATGTCTTGTAATTTGTTTACAGAGAACTAAGCACCAAAGAATCGTTGTGGCTGAGCAAGCAAGGTGAATCAGCTAGCACAGTGGAAAAGATAGAAATTCTGCAACAAGAAGTGCAGAGACACAAGTGAGTTTAATAAACATAACCATTTTTAACCTGCGACGGCAAAAGAGGGGATTACATTTCAGTGTTATAAGTTTGACATGTGTTGCTGTGTAAATGTGTGTCCGTCTGTGGCATCATAGCTCCTAAACGGATGAACCGATTTTAGTTTTTTTTTTGTTCGAAAGGTGATTTTGTCGAGAGTGTTCTTAGCTATGTTTAAATAAAATCGGTTCAGCCGTTCAAAAGTTATGACGGTTTTACTGTTTGAATCGGGGTGTTTTCGTGTTATAATTACGTGTTCAATAGTTTGCCGATCGAAGCGTATCTACTATGTACTAGATAAATTATGTAGCATGAAATAAAAATGTGTCAGGAGTTTTTAAATTTTACTTGTGCTCAAATGCCGTACAAAATCACCCAGAGTGAAAACATATAGTTGAGTCAATCATTTATATTTTAAATAAGTTTTCGACTGATTCTGTATTATTAGTCTGATGTGGTTGCAACTGCTCATCGTTCGTATTAAATGGCTTTAAGTCAATGAGTTGCGTGTCTCTCTTTTGTTTTCGCCCTGACAGAATATTTGTTTCCATAAAATAATCCACCAACCAATTTCACAGGGAGAAATGCGACGCTCTAACGCTAGAACTCGCAGAACAAGAGTCCTCTCGTCGCAGCGCACTTAGCGAAGTGGAATCGCGAGCGCACGCTGCGTGGTTAGAAGCACGCGCGGCTAAGCGTGACGCCGACGCAGCGAGAGACGAAGCCGCTGCGTTGCGACGCAAGCTTGCATCACTAAGCGCGGCCGACGGTGCCGTCTCGCCTCATCACAGTAAGTATAACAACCATAGTAGTTATTGATATACGCCGCGTGGTTAGAGGTGCGTGCGGACAAGCGTGACGCCGACGCATCAAGAGGCAAAGCCGCTGCGTTGCGACACATACTTCGTAATGAGACGTAGAGTTGAGACGTAGGCTTATAAAATTCTTGAAAATAGGACTTATATATTCCACACATCAACACAGAACGCCTAGGTCTGACATCCCTTTATGACACCCGACGGAAAAAGACGGGTGTTATAAGTTTGAAATGTGTACCTGTGTGTTTGAAAGGTGACGTTATCGAGAATGTTCTTAGCTATTTTTGTTCAAAATCGGTTCAGCCATTCAAAAGTTATGGGTGTTTTACTGTTTGAATCGGGATATTTTCTCTTCAATATGATATCTTGTCATAATTACGTCTTCGATAGATTGTTGATCGAAGCGTGTCTACTAGATAAACTATGTTGTTTAAAAAGTATGAAATTAAAAATAAATTGTCGGGTTTTTAGAAATTTTTAATTTTACTGGTTGCGACTGGTCTTGCTCAGGCAAAGGGCCAGTGTGCGTCAGCACCAAATTTATAATATTATAAATAAATGCTAAATGCTGCTTTTTGACACACAAGCCCCGCCCTTAGCACCCAAGACTCAAAACAAGTTTAAACCATCACATACGTTTCTTTCAGAAGTGTCTTCCCCACTAGAGAGCGGAGAGCCCCCTCTGCTCCCACCACCCTTACCGCCAATGTTCCTGCCGCCACCGTTGCTGCCTCCACTACCGCGCCCGCCGCCGCTTGGCAGGCTACCCTCACCGCACCCGCCAAGGTATGTAGATTGGGCATTTCATAATTTTAATTTATACTTTATAGCAATAGGACAAGAGTCACTAGTGCATTTCTATAACCAAAAGAATTTTTTACAAAAAAATGCTACCGACTTCCAAATAAAAACACTACAAAGTAAAAAATAACTTTCTTTTTGGAAGTCGGTGTCTTTGGTAGGTACCAATTTTTACGGTCCCAAGTCAACAAGGACCCCTTATAGTTTCGCCATGTCCGTCTGTCCGTCCGCAGCTTAGCTCAGACACTCTTTGTACCAGAAACTATAATTTGGTATTGATATATATATCAATACCAAATAATATATATTATATATAATCACTCCGACAAAGTGGTAAAATAAAACAATGAAAAAAAAAATGTGTTTATTGATCCTCCTGTAGACGTAAAGTGGGGAAGGTTTATTTTCTCGTCTATCCCATGTTGTGGGGTATTGTTGGATAGTCCCCTCCCTACCCTCCTGCCAGCTAAATGGTTGCTTTTGGATATGTGAAAAAAACACGGCGGTATTATATATAATGAAATTAAAAGGAAAACTATCACAGCTAAAAGTAGGCGTAGACGTTACAAGTTTTCAAGTAATAGTCGACCAACTTTTAAAATGTATTCGGGAAAGTAAAAATTTTGTACAAATGCCGTTGAAAAATGACTTATATAACGTTGTTAGTTGTGTAAAACAGATAGTAAATATAAGTTTATAAACCACTAGCTTATACCCGCGGCTTCACTCGCAGTGCAGCCATATTTTTTTTTTGTATTTTAGAGTATCCTATGTTACTTCTAATACCTCCAAGAATATATGTACAAAGTTGCATGATGACCGGTTCAGTAGTTTTTGCGTGAAAGCGTAACAAACAAACTTACATTCACATTTATAATATTAGTATAGATGTCAAAATATACAAAAATATAATCATAACATTCTTTATTTTATCGTAATTTCTAAATTAATAATGTGTACGCTCGAATAACGCATTGGAGTGGGCAGAGTCGTTGGCAGTACCGGTCCGTGCAGCGCATGCGCGCGAGTGCAGTTTATTTTGTGTTAGTGCAGAAAGTATTTTCGGCGTTTTGTAATCTAATGTCAAACTAGATTCAATTGCCAAACAAATTCCGCTACCCGACCATAGATGGCGGTGTTCTCAGTGGTCGCAATTATAAACTTAATTGCGTTTGTCGTAAGGTTGACATTCGCGTCATAGTTCCATATTTACCACTACTCAACCAAGGCTACATCAATGCAGCATAACATATTGCATTTTTAATTACATTATCGATATCGATAGATACCCGATTTCTTAAATTGAAAAAATAAGTCTTGAAATTTTTATTTTAAATTTGAAAGGATATTTTTTATGTAGGGCGTGGGTGCCAACCCAGACAGGCGCATTACTTTGTGTAATTTATTTTATCACCACTGCTCTCAAAACGCTGAAGGAAAACATCGTGAGGAAACTGGCATGTCCTAGAACCAAAAATTCAAAGACATGTAACATCTACCAATCCGTACTGGGCCCTCGTGGTGGATTATAGCCCACTTCCTCTCTATGAGAGGAGGCATGAGTCCCAGCAGTGGGAATATTAAAAAGGCTGATGATGATAATACATTTTTTATAAATCAAATCAATTTTAAATGATGTAGTAATTTAATTAGGCTCATTGAGGTGGGCGGGACTCTTTATAATAGTATCGTATAGAAATATTAAATTACTTATTTTATTTTGTTAATATCCAACACAAGAGTCGCAAAGACCATTTCAATGTTTATGTAACAACAAAAAGCCCTCTTCTTAGTCCGTATTATTGTGCAACTACGGAACCCTATTACTGCGCGTGGCCCGACACGCACTTGGCCGTTCTTTTTTTCGTTATGGACACCGACTTCCAAAAAGAAAGTTATTTTTCATATTGTAGTATTTTTATTTGGATGTTGGTTGTATTTTTTGTAAAAAAGTTTACTTATTTTTCACTTTGTACTTGTACCTAATAGGCAAGTTCTTTAGTAAGGTATCTATAATGCCAGAATAGATTACACGCAGCCTTATTGCATAATGAGTTCGGAAAGAGCAAAGGGCACAGAGTATGAAAAATCGACCAATCACATAGACGGAAAGCCACATCGTGTCTTTCTTCTCCCATGTGATAGGTTGATTTTACATAATCTTTGCCCTTTGTTCTTTCCGAATTCATTACGCAAAAAAGCTGCTGAATATCATGAAACTTGAACATAACCGTTGAAATGGCCACTTGGTACCAAGGTGAACTGTACACATCTGCGTACCCCTTTAGGGCGTACTGGCGTGATGATATGTTATGAAATGGTATAAACAATAAACAGACATGCGATTGCAGCAATACTGAGATATTTGCCGTCATTTATTGAAGAGTTCTATTGTATATCGCCAAAGTTCTTCATCAGATCTTCACCAAATTAAAATGGGACCAATTTGGGAGCATACTCTTTCAAACAAAAAAAGATGACGGAGATATCGGTGAAAAAAAAAACAAAAAAAAAACACATATTCGAACATAGAACCTCCTCCTCTTTGAAAAGTTGGTTAAAACCTAGATTATTGTGATTATAAAAAATGACAATCATATTTGGTTTGAATACAAAAATAAAAAACTCAATTTACAGATATATGTGAGCCCGTTGATAACTGCATACGCATTAAACTGTCATCTCCTTAAGTCGAGACAAAGAATGAGTTTAGGATGCTTGTTTCATTGATGGGACACCGTTTTTTAACACCTTAATGAAAGATAACTTCCCAAAGGCAGTACTTCCTTTCCAACAATGTGATCGATTTCGCGTAATTTTTTATTTATTTTTCTTTTCTTTTTTCGTTAATCACCCTAAACCTAACTGAGGCATATTAACAATTTCACAGATATGGCGAAAGGCGCTACTCCCCCGACAGTCGGTATTCGCCCGAGAGTCGATATTCGCCTGACAGCCGCTACTCGCCCGAGACGGTGCGGTATTCGCCCGACAGTCGCTACTCGCCGCGTTCGAGGCGATCGCCTTACTCGCCGAGGTCGAGGCGACGATCGAGATCGAGGGAAAGGTAAATGCAACATATCAAAGATGTCATATTCTACCTGTTTTTAAAGTAACCAAGTAAAGTAGTAACCGTTAATCGGAAATCTTTGACACGTAAATTCAGACGCCCAGTCTTACCGATAGGTCAGATAAGCAGTTGCTACAATAAACTTCAAAATAGTGGCATTCAGATATTTCAGGTGCATCCAGTTGGACTAGAAGCCGGTTACAACATAGTTAATAAAAAGCTAGGTAGATGATGCTACTACCACCAACCCACCACCTTCTTACCTTTTCTCACTTTCAATATTTAAGTTCTTCACACGCTACAAATCTGCATTCCTCCAATAATCTTCTCCAACTGTGTCCTTCTCATACTACTGATTTTGTTCATTCTTCATATTCAGTCTATTCTTCTCTTGAACGCACTTTCTCTAGAAATCAAGACGGTCACTAGACAGTGCTTTCAAGCGGAAACTGCGGTTTTACTTTCAGCGGGGAGACTGGTTATCTCGATAATTTCTTTTCATTATTAATATATATATTTATATAGGTATGTATTATATGTATGTAACATGTGTAACAAAATATTAATAAGCTGCTTAAGTAGCTTATTATTATTTTGTTTTGTTGTTTGCATTCCATGGTTTAAACAATGCACCTACCATTCACCACCCATAGTTGACTGGTAGAGAATGCCTAAGGCATTAAGTCCGCTATTGTACCTTTGTGCATAAAGTTTAAATAAATAAATAAGTGATGGTTGACCATACTGAGAATCTGTAGTGAAGTCAGGCTTAATTTTTCAGACCGGGGGTCTATTTATTTGTCATTGGAGAACGTTTAAAACTATTTGTGCTGCGTAACGACCCGATTAAAAGGTCAAAGGTGTATACAACACAATCATATCAATGGCAATGAACTAATTTATAGAGTAGTTCTAAATTGTTATGATAAATAATATTTTATCGCGATTTTTTCATTCAATAACAATGTTTCTAAAACAACAAAGATAAAAATTCGGTTGAAAAAGTAAATGTAATTTGCAAAGCACGTAACATTTTTATTTTGTAATTTAATTGAGAGCAGTCGGACAATACAGTTAATCTAAACAAATAATAAGAACTAAAGTTTTTTGTTCATTTGTTTGTTAAAGGTAATTTCTGGAAGTACTGAATCGGTGTAAATTCTTTCACTGAAAGACAGCTTCTATTTATCCCGTAAAATACACGAGATCCTGCGGTATATGCCATGGAAGAGAAGCCGCGGGCAACAGCTATAGCTTGGCAAATTCGTACGTGACACTCCCAAGGTCTGCGGGCGCGGGACGGGTGTCACCTGAGCGGGAGCCTCGTCGTCGCGTCACGTCATTGGGTAGTAACGGCCTCCGCCACCCGCACGGTTCATCTGATTGTTACGTACGAATTTGCCAAGCTATAGTAATAAAATAAATTGTGGTTGGAAGCGCTACTGCGCAGCATGAGGCCCTCCCTATTATTAAGCTTCTCCATTTGAAATTCTGAATTCGATGCTCTGGTCGCGTCAGAGCTCTGGAGCTTGCGCCAGCTTGAGCTCGACGCCGAGTTGCCAGCCTGTCGTTTTTTTATCGGTTGCATTTCGGGGAGTGTGCGACGGAACTGCACAATTTGATTCCGCCTAGCCCTTTCCATCATCGGACTACAAGACGTACGGCCATGCGCGTACATGGTAGACATCCCTCCCATACGCACAACGCGTTTTGCTAATACTTTCATTGTGCGCACAGCTAAGGACTGGAACTCGCTTCCGGAGTCTTGTTCCCTGATATCTACAACCTTGGAGTCTTTAAGTCAAGAGTGAATAGGTTTCTTCTAGGCAAGCGTGCTTCACCGTAGACCACATCATCGCTTAACATCAGGCGAGACAGTGGTCAAACACGAGCCTAAAGATCAAAAAAACAGTAGCTGCACGGAGTCCGGACTTCTGCCCGGTTGATGTCAATAGTCTCGCGCCCCCCATTTTACATAGAACTTAAAAATAACTGGCGAAATGTGGGTGATTTTTAAGGTCGCCACGTCTGATGGCGGACGCGGTGGGGCCACAGGGCAGGTCACTATCCCCTGTGGCTGAAAAGTGGTAGGTGACGGGGCCACTGACCTGACCAATCACAATGGGACCAAGGGTGCCATACACGGGGTCGTCTGGCGCCAATGTGCTGATTTGGTCCCTGGGGTGGTCACGGCGTGCAGTGTGATATGATGCGCCGGTGATGGGGATTACTAGAGGAGGGTCCGGTGACGGATGGCCGCAGCGGGATCGCGGCGAGTGCTAACGCGTGGTCGTGCTCCCGCCATAAGCGGAACAGGAAGACACCGTGGTGCTTTAGTGGGGTGGAGTTCCACATAAGTGCGCTATCTACCCGTGGTAGTGCAGTATACAGGAGAATTTCTAGAAGCAAAAACATAAAATAAAAGCTACCGGGAAATACAGACTCCGGCAGGTAATTCCACTTATTAGCTGTACGCATAATTAAAGTATTCCCAAAACGTTTAGTGCGTATGGTTGGGATGTCCACCATGTATCGATGGCGCATCGCTGTACGTCTGGTAGTCCGATGATGGGGCTAGGGGCGATTAGATCATGTAATTCCATCGCATACTCCCCGAAATGTAACCTATAAAAAACCGACAAGCTGGCAACTTGGGGACGATGTTCAAGGCTCTGACTTGACTTGACCAGTGTCTCATTGCCGATGAGCCTCTTGGCCCGATTTTCGATCGACTCTAGTGCATCAAGCTGGTATTTGGCAGATCCGTCCCAGTGATGAGATCAGTACTCCATGCATGATCGAACTTGCGCTTGATACAAGTTGAGCAGTTGTGCCGGCGTGAAGTATCTTCTCACCTTTGCAAGGAGCCACAACTTTTTGGCAGCCAGCTGAGCCTTTGCCTCTATGTACTGGCCAAAATTGAGAGTCAATGACAACGTAACGCCAAGAAGCTCAAGATGGTCCGTTATTGGTACGGTCACATCTCGGGAAGTGGGAGCCGGGTGAAATTGGCTCATTTTAGCGGAAAAAAGACACGCCTGGGTTTTAGCAGCTGCCTTTAAAGAAAACAGGCGTTATGTATGCATGTAAAATAATTTATAATTTTTCAGGTACGAAGACCCCCGTGTGACGCGTTCGCGGAATGGTCCCGCGCCTCCGCCTATAGACACGGAAACTGAATACAACTCAGACAGCCCCTCGAGGCAGCCGCGCAGGCGTGGTAGATACTCAAGACATTCAGGTAATTAACTCCTTTAACTTAGGTACATGTGATTAGATCTAAATTGTCAAAAGTAAATTTCACTTTTATTATGTTTGTTTATGGACGTCCAGCACTTCTATCAGATCTGCTTTTAATATTCATTTTTTATGAATCATTTTTGCCCATTGTTAACCCTAATGAAAAGTGATGGGTTCAGTATCCCTATCGATCTTGAGTCCTAACGAAACACGCTAACGTAAGATTTACTGTAAAAGTGTACAAGTTTCTGCAATAAACCTTTTTATTTTATTTTTATTTTTTAACCCCGAAATGAAATTGCCCGCCTACACACAAAATTTCATAAATAATGTTTATTTCATTTTTCAATGACAGCTCCACAACCGCACAGGTAAACATTTTCAATACTAACACTGCATATATTTTTTAATTCCCCAATGTATATTATTGTTTAATTTCGTTCGATGGACGTAAGGCAAACCTTTATCCTTTTATTTTTTTGTTTCAGGGCCTAGCTCAGGATCAGGTTGTTCGTCGGAGTCGGATAAATGAGACGGTCTCAATAGGTTATCTAAAACAAGATCTACTTTGTATATAATTATGTTGAGACGATGCCAAAATTGGTAACGGTGGTTCACGAATGTAATAGTTGTGAAAAATAAACTTTTTATAGCGTATGACTTGCGTTAAATTCTACAGCTTAATAGTAGGTTTCATATTCGTTTTATTCGGTTCTACAATATCCAAACGGTCTTAAACAATTCGAAATGGAAACGGTAAACAATGACGCAGATAATATTGCAATTAATTCCAAAATTATCTGTGATTGAACTGTAACTTTGCTTATGAATTATTTAGAGTAGTAATAGGAATATTTTTCAACTAAAGAGGTCCAGGATAATGGAATTGCAGTCCTGCTTTTAATCATCAATGTTCTTTTTTACAACATGTAGCTTGTATTTAAATATATTATTCGATTATTTATCTATATTCGCACAGCAAAATGTCTAGGTATTAATGACTAAGTATTAACGTAACCGAGACTGGACACTTAGATCACATCTGTGTGCTTATGCCGAGTTTTTTAACGTACTCACTCGTGATAACCTAAACGATCTCTTATGTCAAAATGTATACAAAAAAGAGGTTTCTCTTTACTCTCACTCTCAATACAAATTGACGTTTACTTTAACGTGATTGAGCGTGAATAAAAACTCGCACTAAGGCCTCAGATCTTTCCAAACGCGCCACTTAGTAGAATGTTCTACTTATATTAATTAAACTGTTATCAGCCATAGTATACCCGGAAAGACTGCTATTATTCTATTAGGCAAATAATTATTATAATTGTTAGGAATCATAACCGCGTTGTTGAATCACAGTGAAACTTCCGTATCCGCAAATCGGCGAATTTAAAAATCTCCTGTATTGCCTGGTCAGGAAATCCAAATGCCTTAGTTGCTATTAAAAGTAAAAATCGGATCGGAGGTTCTACTGCATTTTATGGTATAATAATGTAAATAAAATACACGAACCGTGCAAAAAAGGAACGTAACTTTATATATTTTGAAAAATAATGGACAATAAACATCTGTTTCGTTATTTTCTACAATTTCTACTTTTCGGTGCTGCTCAATTTTATATATTTTATGTTCAGCTATGAAACATTTTTTTTTATCGAATTTATTAATTAAGCCATTTCATTAAAGCATTTTATAAAAATCTGAACCAAAGCGTTTAACTGTTTCTGTTCTTGTACCTGATATTCACT
The DNA here is from genome assembly GCA_947562075.1 of Orthosia gracilis. Classification (NCBI taxonomy): domain Eukaryota; kingdom Metazoa; phylum Arthropoda; class Insecta; order Lepidoptera; family Noctuidae; genus Orthosia; species Orthosia gracilis. The sequence continues at coordinate 38,045,563 of OX387266.1, forward strand.
CAATCCTATAATATTTTTTCATTATTTTACAATATGTTCCTAAAGTGTAAAATTAATTGCACATGTTTATTATTGAATTCGAATGTACTTACAGTTCGCATTGTATGCCTTTCACTGTTAACTAAAAATAGTAGCCACCTTAAAAAAAAATTGCAATAGTGTTGTAATGGCAATAGATAATCCATCATAAGAATTGCAATCTTTAATTTATTGAACATTTGTTGTTTTATTAGTCAGTTAAATGTATTATAATTATTAGATACGGTTTTAAAATAAATAATTTTATCATTATACAGTCTTTGTTGTTATATAAGTCCTTAGTTTTATGTGTTCAAGTTTTTATAGGTATTAATAAATTATTAAAGAAATAAGGGCAAGTTAAAATAATGTAAGGGGTAAAATAAACTTCATTATTTATTCATTGCACAATGTGTTCTTTAAAAATATGAATATTTATTAAAACAAAATAAATATAAAAAGAAATAAAAACATAACGCCAATCTTAATGACATTGGACATAATTAATTAATTAATAACAAACATTGGCTTCTATAATGGCTTTGTGTATCTAACACAATATTGCTTATTTACACATTAAAAGTGTATTAAAATATCAGTATTATGACATAGGAAATAAAAACTATACACGAACAAAATTGGCTTTTATATGACTTTGGGTATATAACACAATATTAAGTATTTACACATTAAAAATATATGAAAACATCAGTATTATGAGATGTTACTCAACTATTTCACAACCTCTGGTTTAGTTTGTGGTGTAAATAAACTAAAGCTATAATCTAACTAAGGAACAACATTCCATGGAACGAAGGTGCCTGGTTCTGGTACATCGAGCTGAAAAATAAAATTGTAAGTATTATTATTCTATTCGATTCTCATCTCTTATTTCGTTAAGTAGATATCTTAACTAAATTGGTATAGTCTACATCGTGAAAGCTTTTCCAGTTTTGACAAAAAATCCCAGTAAATATTGAACTTCAGTGCGGTTAAGTTAATATTCAATTGTCAAGACTATTGAAAAGAAAATTGGCGACCTTTTCATTAAAAGAAATTTTCACGAGCAATTACGAGTTCTACTAAGTAACAAAGTTAAAAAAAACATCAATATAAAATAAAATCTTGCTAAAAACATCGGACAAAATTTGGAAAAAAAAAATACCTTCTGAGTAATATGGTCCACACACGCCATGCGAATGCGTGCAGATGTTGCGGGTGAATCTAAGCGGAATTCCAAAGACGCCCCGACATCGGCGCGCGCTGCTCGGATTGCTTCTTTGATCGCGAAGAATGCCGAACACGCCAAAAACAAAGGAGGTTCGCCCACAGCCTGGAAAACACGAAGGAAATCAGAATAATTATTACTACATAATCTGAAGCCACCAGACAAAATGATTCGGCAAGTAACTATACTGCAAATTCATGCTTACCTTAGAAGAATACACTGCTCTAGGATTTGGAGCACCTTTCAAAAGAGATACATTGAATTCCTGAGGAATATCTCCGAAACCAGGGATTTTATAAGCACCAGGTCCTCTTGAGAACATTGTACCATTTGGAGAGTAAATAAGCTCTTCAAGTGTGAACAAGCCATAACCTTGCATAAAACCACCTTCGATTTGACCAATATCAATAGCAGGGTTCAAACTTTCACCCAGGTCCATCACAATGTCACTTCTGATAACTTGATGATCACCGCTGAGGCAATCGATTTCGACCTCTGTACAAGCGGCACCAAACGTGAAGTAGTTAAAAGCTATTCCTGTATTATCCTTGATGTTGTAACCAATATCAGGTGTTGCATGGAACCCTGTAGCCGACAAACTGACTCTGTCGATCCAAGCTTGTAACACCCAGTCTTCCCATTTGCCATTGGGATTCTTCTCTTTGAAGGGTTTTAGTCTCTCTATAAGTCTTTCGCAAGCTTCCAGGACAGCCATACCGTTCAGATCAGACCCAGCACTAGCTGCTGTAGCAGAGGTATTCGGTACTTTATCCGTTGAAGTTTCGCTAATGTGAATCTTCGACACATCTATTCCAAGTGCACGAGAAGCGACCTGGATCATTTTAGTGTGAAGACCTTGGCCCATTTCAGTACCACCATGAGACAGGAGAACTGATCCATCCATGTATATTAGAATTAAAGCGCCAGCTTGGTTGAGCAATTTTTCCGTGAAAGCTATTCCAAACTTGGTTGGGATAATTGCAATACCGCGCTTTCTCCATCTGTGCTCCCTGGAAATCAAGAAAAATAATAAGTTGTATAATATCTTTATTTTCTTTAATAGTAATTGAATAAGTTATTTTTATTAAAGATAAATAACTCACTTGTTAAACTTTTCTACAAACACCCTCCTTTCGGCTAATTTACTTTTTTGGACACATTCGTCCCAACATCTCTGTAGAGTGCAGTTCACCAAAGTTTGGCCGTAATGAGTTATTGCGTTTTCTTGGTACAAGTTAAGTCTGCGGATCTCATCAGAGCTTTTTCCTACTCTAAATGCAATGTCTTCGATTATATTCTCGGCACCAAACATACCCTGTGGACCTCCGAATCCTCGGAAAGCAGTATTTGATGGTAAATTAGTTTTGCAAACGTGTCCAGTTACCTCTGCATTCGGGATATGGTAAGCGTTTTCGTAGTGGAACATAGCCCTTTCAACCACCTGGAAAAATATGTTCACGTTAGGAATGACCACGCTCAGTTATAAAAGTATTTAGTGGCTTTAATTGATTAAATAATTTCACACTTACAGGGCCTGATAGATCTATGGAGTAGCCTCCATTGTTGTAAATATTAACTTGAGCTGCCATTAATTTCCCTTCTTTAGTAACAGCAACTTTGTATTTGATCAAGAATGGATGTCTGGTTCCAGTCATCATCATGTCTTCGTCTCGGTCTAGCATACATCGCACTGGCTTTTGAAGCTTATGAGCAGCAAGTGCAACAGGTAATGCCACCAGCATACCACGAGATTCTTTGCCACCAAATCCACCTCCCATGCGTTTCACACGAGCCACAATCCTATTCATGGGCACGTGCAAAACATGGCTGACTAATTTCTGAAAAAGATGAATATGTCTTATAACACACATAATATAAGTTAATTTTGTATATAATTTCAAATGCAGCTAAACAAATTTATATATTTACCGCAATTTCTGAAGGGTGTTGACTTGAACAAAATATTTCTAATTCGTCGTCTTCTTTTTTTGGAATGGCAAACGAAGCGTGAGTTTCCAAATAGAAGTGTTCTTGTCCTCCCATTCGACATTCACCTTCTATTATCAGATTGTTCTTATCAGCGAAAGTGCTTTGAACATCGCCTCTAGCTATAGTTTTAGGGAATTGTGGATAAAATGATTTCTTCTCAATAGCATCTTCCATAGTCACGATGATTGGGTGAATGTCTTCGTATTGGATTTCCACCATTCTAGCTGCTTCTTGAGCCGTCGCTTGATCTTGTGCCACAATAACACCAATAGTCTGCCCCTGACTGGTTACTTTCTCACTAATAAACAATTCTTCGTCATGGAAAATGGGTCCAATAGCATTTTGTTCAGCAGTTAAATCCTTTGCAGAAAAAAATGCAACAACTCCTGGTTTAGCTAGAGCTTTTTGGGCATTCACTGAAACTAATTTTGCGTGCGCCCTTGTGCTTAGAACAAAAGCCAAATATAGCTCGCCTTCTGCAGTGGGCATATCATCGCAATATATCGCTTCGCCAGTGGTCTGCTTATATGCTGACATATGCGTTAGTGGTCTTCCAACAGCATCGCTTTTGATCTGTTCATCTCCAACCAACTCGAAATATTGAGCGCTTTTCGGTACATCACCATGAAATTGTTCAGCACCGCTACTATGGTATGGCAAAATAAGGTCTTCATGGATGTAATCTTTGGTCATTTGCTTAGCAATAGCCATGTAAGCTTTAAAGAACAAACTCATTGTTAATGTTCTTCGAAATTGTATATTTCCACCTGGTGCTGAAGGACTAAGCGGGAACTCCTCGATTAAAGATGAAAATGCTTTGTCTAACATACTTTCGTTCCATTTTTCGCCTTTAAGAGTTTCACATGTTTTGGTAGCCAGTTTGGTAACTGGAGCCAAACCACCGTAGCCTACGTTAATGTACTTTATTATGTTAGTGTTATCTTCGAACTCGACGTTGATTGCAGCAGTGACGATAGAGATATCATCTTCTCTTCTTTTAGCTTGTTTATATGCCTTCACATATTGGTATTTATTAGAATAAGGTACCTCTATGGACAACAAAATTTCGTTTGGCTTTACTACATTTTTTCTGTACCCAGTGAAAAACGTTTCATCCATCGGAACAGACCGATGACCTCCGTCTTTGCTCACCAGATTCAATTTGACTTTCAAGGCCATTAAAATTGGATTCATGTCTGATATAGGACTGCCTGTCATTATGTTTCCGCCTATAGCTGCCACGTTTCTTATTTGTTTGCCTGCAAACCAGTTAAGCATTTCTACTATTGTTACGAAAGATCGAGTTTTATATTTGGGCAAATCCTTTATGTATTTTCTACAAGTATTTTCTATGTCCATAAGGGTAACAGCAGCTCCTATTGTTAAGCCGTTGTCATTTTCAGTGATAGCATTTAGCTCAGGTACGCAGTTGGGCATTATTATATTCGGATAAACGCAGTGTTTGAATTTAACCTCAACACCGACCTCAGTATTTCCGACGACGATTTTCGCATCAGGGTGGTTGTTTTTCAGTTGCAAAATCGTACTTAAATCCTTTGGTCGAAACCAGGAAGTTTTCTGCCCTTTAAATACTAAATATTGTTCATCATACACGGAAGATAACTTTAGCTCTGGAGGAAATATGGGCTCTTGAGTTTTATCATATGGCAAAAATGATGATCTATCAAAAATATGTTCTGTTTCACTTTTCTCCTCCTCTTTATCAGTCTTGTTTTTACAACAGTCTTTCCCCATGGCACAGACGCTTTGTACATTTTGTAGTCCATTGGTTCCATTTTGTAGTCCATTGGTTCCATTAACCGTAGTGGCAACACGTTGTGTCTCCCAGTCTTCTATGAACGTTTTGTAGCCTTCTATGATGGCCCTGTAACCTGTACATCTGCAAAGGTTTCCTTGGAAAGCGACTTCCATATCATTGTATGATATAGTGCTATTGGCCCTAAGTAAAGCGTACATAGACATAACAATACCCGGCGTGCAGAATCCGCACTGTGAGCCGTGTGCCTTAGCTATACGTTCTTGTACTGGATGTAATCTGGTTTTGGTTGACCCAATGCCTTCCACTGTAGTGACGGCCAAGCCGTGCATAGCGCACACTGGCGCTAGACAAGCGTTTACTGCGAGGTGGCTGAATATTAAGGTTAAGGGAACATTATGACTTTATTCTAAAATGAAAAAGTATTTTAATTTTGCACAAGCAATACCTACTTTATCCATGAATAATGCTACTCGGGAAGTAAAAGATAACACTAGATATGATAGGTGTCAGATGTTATTGCGTATTTCTTCCAATAAACATCTTAAACTTTGCTATCATGCAACAATATCGCAATAATGGTTATATTATTATCGCAATAAGTCACTTCTAAATTATTGATCAACTAAAAAATTGTAACACACGCAAATGACCATCAACATTTACAGCATAATTAACCGTATTCTCTGTGTCATCTTCATGAATTAACATCAATAAATAATTAGATATCCATGAATTTAGGTTGTAAGAGATACGTGGAAGGTAATAAGATTTACCTCCCAAGTTAAAAACTCCCAAGTCTAATAAATAAATAAACAAATAAATAAAATAAAGTTCCATTTTTAAAAGGATACTTTACTTTTTTCTCTTGCCGATTATATTTAGATACCATGACTGTGCAGGCACCGCATCCTCCTTCGGCACAACCCAATTTGGTGCCGGTTAGACGAAGTTTTTTCCGAAGATACCACAGCAGGGTCCATTCTGGATCAGGATTGGGTTCTACCACCTGAAATTTTTATAAGAAGTGATCTAAGAAATAGTAGCAGGCAATTTTAAAGATTGCACGATGAACAACCTACCCAAATAAAATCTTGTGCCATGTCATACCTACTTAAATGATATATATGTGTAACAGATGTTCAAATACAAAAACCTGGATAATCTAAATATCATAAACAGCACAATCTGATAATAATTCTGTCAACTTATCTTCCAAGGAAGACACACACTTGGGGGGGTGATATTGACAGTGAAAATAATAAGAAACTGGACATCATGACTAAAATTAATTCAACCATAGATAATTTTAATCACAGAGCATATGCAAGCCATTTAAATGTATGTAGGGTTTATTCGTAAACACTGCCTTGAGGTTTAAATTTAAAAAAAAAGTTAAGGTACCAATTAAATGTGTGATGAATTATACTGGCGACACATGCAACCATTAGTTTCCTCATACCATTTTCCTTGTTTTATAAATCAATAACAAATATATGTAGTAGACAATTATTTAATATCTAAACACAGACACGCATTCTGCTGAATGCGTAATTTATTTCCTGAATAAGAAGTATAACTAGATGCTTCTAGGTATAGTTACGCAATAGTAAATAAATAATGCCTTTTATGCAAACCTTTCTAAAGGAAAAAAATATTTTTTTAAACAAAATGTACTATGATACACAATCCATTGTATAATATTGTTTGACATCATAAAATACAGGGTGGAAAAATCAATGGGCCCTGAAGGGACTGAAGGGAAATCATTTTAAATCCTTAGGATAGATTATTTTACTTAAAGGAAACATTCAATTATTTTTAAAAAGAAATAAAACTGCATTCACAGATTTCTCGACAAGCTTCTCTAAACCGGGAATCGCAAAAAATTCAAAAAATAAAATCTGGCTATTATATTTCACCAGTCGAAAAATTCTCCAAAAAACATTATTCATTGTCTTACACTCTTCTGTCGTACAAGATATGCATGAAATCTAATAATTAGTACACAAGGGCTTTAATTAATCAAATTACCTAGAATAGAACTGTTCACTATCAATTTCAACAAGTTAAATACACTTTATAATTTTCTTATAACTCTAAACATCCAAATATATTCTATGAAGTACAAGCTTGCTAGTTTATCTCTAAGTAGGTACCTTCTTGAAAACTTAGATAAGAAAATCGTTTAATTGGTCATAATAATAATTCCATGCACATTTCCACTAGACGAGGAGTTCTGGCGAAAAGATTAAAAATAGAACGTTTTTCAACATTGTTTGCGGTACCGAACTGCAATTTTGAAATTAAAAACTGCAAATTTGTAAGTTTTTATTGATTTTGTTTTGTTTTATTCCATTTCGTAATTATGTATAATGGCATATCAAGAACAATTCGATTTATTAGAATCTTACTTTCAAACAACAAAAACCCAAACAGACAAATTAATACCGTCTGGAAAAGTTTTGTTGCGAATGGTGAAAATTTTTGTGAATATTGGCAGTTTCAAAAAAACGTTATAACGCCACAGCAACAAAATTGGCTTTTTTTCGATTATGATTTAAACATTTTGGCATACTTTGAATGTTACCCGAAAGCTTCTAGGAATACCTGCTCAAGAGATAGGCACCAGCAATAGCTTAGAATTGAGGTAGAAAATATTATTAATTGACGAGCATACACCACAACACTATACAGAAAGTTACACGAAGCGAATTTCAAATTTGTTCATCTGGAACGAGGGGAAACAACTAGCCCTAGCCTTGCTAAATAGCGAGCGTTCATTGTTTGAGTGTTGTGTGTTTATTTTTTGAATTTTTATCTATTTCTATTCCCGGTTTAGGTAAGCTTGTCAAGAAATAGGTGAATGCAAGTTTTGTTTCTTTTTAAAAAACAAAGGAATATTTCCTTTAAGTAAAATAATCTTGACGATTGAAAGTGTTTTCCCTTCAAGGCCCATTAATTTTTTCCACTCTGTATGTAAATACCTAGTCAATGTTATAAATTGATAATGTTCTAAATGTTCTTAGCTGTTTCGGTAATCGTTATGAGATAAAAATACAGTTTATCCTTTTTTACCTGACTGCAGAAAACACCAAAAGGAATATAAATGTTTATTACAAAATTAATAAAATAGGAGGATGTTCTTCACTTGGAAACTTAAACGGTCAAGAGTAACGACGATGAAAAACGAGCGACATGATCATAACAATCAGAGAATTCTCACCGGGACAGGTTAAGTGTTCATTGTGATTTTACTAAGAGAATGATAGAGCGTCCAACAGTCACTATAACAAATAAAGTTCTTGATTGAAAAAAGAAAATTCCTCACGCAATCAAATCACGTGGGACAGCAATGACTAATTTTAAATTGTGGATAAAATTTCACGAACTTTTGATTTCACACAGGCCCAGTATCATTGATACGGTTGATACCGCGGTAGCTACGCCCCTGAATATTAATAAAGCATAGGCTAACAGCTCACTAATCTCGATCGTATTGATCGAGATTAGTCAAGGCTAGCATGCTTTCGACATTTTGACTCATTGTAACAACCAAACAACGTCACCACGTGGTAACGGTCCAATTTATTATTGAGTTGGGGTCCAATTGCTTTGCAAACCCAGAGTTGTTAGTGTAAGGATGTCTCAAAAATTTAATGTGTTGATCCATCTGAATGATGCATTTATATTTTAACTAGTTGTGTCTGCGGCTTCGCTCCCGTCAATTGTCTATCCTACACTGCCTATCTAACCTACACCCTACCCTACCTATCCTTACTTACCAACCCTACCCTACCCTACCCTACCTACCTACCTACCTACCTACCTACCCTCCCTACTTACCTACTCTACCTACATATCTATCCTACCTACATACATACCTACCCTGCCTACCTACCAATTTCTTTTATTTTCTTATTTTTAGCGTTCCGTACCCAATGGGTAAAAACAGGATCCTATTACTAAGACCACACGATCCGTCTGTCTGTCTGTCACCGGGCTGTATCTCATGAACCGTGATAGCTAGACTGTTGACAGTACTAAAAACGGAACATTTTCTTTCATAAGAACCTAACAATAACAAACTCAAAAAAGATGCCGAAACCGGTCAAGCCATTCACGCGTGATGCCGTGACCAAGGGAAATAAGGATTCATTTTTACATATTTATATATACAAATTAAAAGCAAAGGGTACCTAGGTCTTCTTTGGGAAAAGCGTTTTATTATTTTGTTGTACATATTGCACAGCAAGTATCATACTCGTGTCATACGAACAAACAATATAATAATATAACATACAGAATACGGGTCATCATTATTATTATTATGATTATTGCCAAGAGGGCGTTATAGGTCAGTATTATCAGGGCGTCTGCTGACGAACCCTCCACTTGAACATATTATTCTGAGCAAATAAAAACAGTCTTACATGACGCAATAACATACGTCGCATTCAATACTTGTTTTTTTGTATTGTAACCTATTAAAACGAGAAGATAATAAGTATTGTAAGCAATCTATGGATCAAGGTATAGAAATTCTTGTAGACCCCCAACTGACCTAGGCATTGACCTGGGAATAATGGAAAGACAAGATAGATATGTTATCATAAAACATATGTCTCCCATCCCACTGCTCATTCGTATTATCTTGATATAACACGTGGAATGGCGTATAATTATATTAAAAACTTGTATTCTGCATACTTCATTCAAATAGAAATGTTACACAATTCTCACGGGTTGGGATTGAATTATGTGGGTAGGAATTATATCTTTAACTAGCTGTCCCACGCGGCTTCGCTCCCGTCAACTGGCTACCTAGATCTACCTATCCTACATACAGGAATGTTGCGTAACTTTAACCACTTACACAGCGCACGTAACGAGAGCGCTCTCAAAAAGGAATAATTTTGCCTGTTTTGTAACATTTTTCATTTATGCTCCGCTCCTATTGGTCGTAGCGTGATGTTATATAGCCTATAACCTTCCTCGATAAATGGACTATCTAACACAAAAATATTTTTTTAATTCCAACCAGTAGTTCCTGAGATTAGCGCGTTCAAACAAACAAACAAACTCTTCAGCTTTATAATATAAGTATAAATATCAGCATAAATTTTTAAATCCCACTACTTTTCCCTCCTACTTCTCCCTTGTAGTCTCTTTATTTAAGATTTGGAGGGTACTGCTTAACATATAAAACTTTTGCATTCTTCTTTTTCTCCTAAAATTTATGCTTCTTAATTTGACAAGACCATGGTCTAAAGGGCTTATGTACTAGAATCTAATATTTTTTGAAATATAATAATCCCCTTAATCCAATCGCCTTTACAACCGACACTTTAAAGCCTAAAATTATAATTAATACCCACCTACCATTTGTTAACTAAATATTTGGAACCATTATCGATATCTTGTATAGAGATTACTTTTGTAATTCAAGCAGTTACATACCTAAATAACAATTACATATTTTGAAGATAGATAAGTATTATGTTTTACTCTAAATATCTTATCTATAGCTATGGAACTCATCGTGAAAATAATTTTATTACAGTGCTATGGCTACGTAGGTAAATATTTGATTCTCTAAATTGCGTTTTGCAATTCTGTTTGTTACAAATTACAAAGTGTTGTTTTATCAACCGCCTCGTATAATTGATCATTTGTTCCGCAAACAGTCCCACTAATTTATAAATTATCTCGTCACATGCTAAAGCACATCACTCACCTTTTTTCCATTCACAAAGAAAACCAACTCCGAACAAACTTCACCGGTATCCTCCTCTATGTTCAACAAACCCATATTTTCATAGGAACTTTATTATATTATTAAACAAAAGCGTACGTTGTTTAGACACGTCTTGCTATGTGACGGTATGAAACGCAACTGACTGAACTGACGAAGACGAATGACGATTTGTGATCGCCGGTTTCGTGTCGTCTTCGTCTGCTGCTTGCCTTTTGTCACAGTAAAGATATCTAACAGTATTCTGACTCGGCCGTGTCCTTAAAATAAGTGCCTACAAGCTCGCGTCACCTAAACACGTGCCCGCCTCTACCTACTTGAGTTTCTTTCTAGTTTGTTTTGTGATTGTAAATAAATCAGATTCTTTTCTCTAATCTGAGGTAAATATTATATTTTTTTATACTTATTTTAAATCTTACTAGATAGGTACCTACCATTCTCTCATTGGTAATCATTAATATATGTAAGTAGCTAAGTAAGTATATAAACTACCTTAGGCAACTAGGTACCTACTAGTTCTTTTTAACGCGAGCGTAGGTAGGTCACTCGTGTGTCACTTTATCACCCTATCCACTTATTTATTTGTTAATCCAGGTATTTTACTCGGGGGAAAAAGAGAAATACCTACCTATTAAAAAAAACAAATTACGTCCTAGTAAGTTAGATTCAATTTTTTTTTAATGCTTGCCTTTGGGAGGTGCCAGGTAATTTAAAAATGTTATCTCTGGGTGCGTTATAGAAGAATTCAAGCAACCAAAAACAGCAATATAGTCTTTAATTGCTCTCTACCATATTAAGTAAGTACTTGTACTTATTTCAATCAAATATTCACAAATCGCACGCTTACTGCTTACAAAACCATCACGCCGTTCGTGATTGTTGGCGACAGTAGTGTATCAAGTGTTGGCTGAACTCGAGACGCGTCTGTATGACTCGCGTTCCGACCGTTTGTATGAAGATAGAATACTGTTAGATATCTTTACCATGCTCTTGTTATCCGGTGCGCGGGCGCAGACTCGCAGTACATCCACATGGACGGACAACCAATAAACAAGTTGTTATCTGCTCTATAGTTACGTATTATTAAAGTTATAAAAAGAACAACTTGTGAAATCTTTGGCTGTTAGTAGTCATTTGAATGAACTTGATACTTCGAGGTCGTTCGGAACTCGTTAACGTTTCAAACGAAATCAAAACCTGTAGAAGTAAGGTGTTGTAAAAAATTGTGAAATTAACATATTATAAAACTTGCATGTTGTTTAGGTTTTTTTATGGTTACGTACCTCAAAAGGAAAAACTGGCTAAGTGCGTGTCGGGCCAAGCGCATTAATAGGGTTCCGTAGTTGCACAATAATGCGGACTAAGAAGAGGGCTTTTTGTTGTATCATGAACAAAAAACCAAGAAAAAATATGTAGGTAAGTACAAAATTTTTACTTTTCCAAGTACATTTTAAAAGTTGGTCGATTATTACTCGTAAACTTGTAAAGCCTACTTAGCCTATTTACCATAAACTTTAATTTGTCAGAAATGTATCCCTGAATCAAAAATGGTTTTCAAAGTCTCGTAATATTTTTGAATGGCCTATCCAACGATACCCCACCATGGGCCAGACAAGAAAAAAAAACATCCCTACTTTACATGTTCAGGAGGTACACACAGCAAATCAGATAGGTTTGCAGGGCACACCAACATAGATTTTAGTAACGGGCGTATTACTTCTATTTATTAGCGTTTGCTTCACAATAATCCGTTGTCCACGCACACACTTGCAATTTCTTGTCACTTTAATGTTGCGGGGAATATGAAGCATAAATTTAGCTAATATAACAATCGTCTCCGTGGCGCATTAGTTGAGCGTGCGGTATATAATATCTTACGCCCTGACGCCGCGCGCCGTAAGATTTAATCCGACTGCTTACGGTTAATGTTTTTGTATGTTAAAAAAATATATTTTACATTTGTTTCTTCAATTCATTGCTAAACTATTAGCAAGTCTTCTTTATATTTGAGTTGGAATATATTAATTGTCTACCCTCTAAAAATGGCAAATCATATATAAGTTAGTAGTTGTTCATCGTAATAATGCTATTGACTATCGGGCTTTCATTACGTGTTTAGACATTATACCCTGCAAGTTTTGAGAAGTCTTATATTTGTGAATCACTTTACTAGATATCTATTTTGCATGAGCAACACGTTTCAATTGGTGAAATTGCAAGGCGTTTAATGATATCGCCATTGGTGAGTAACAAAATGTTTTTATTATGTTTAGAAGTTTAATATGTTTTTTAATAATTCACATGTTATTGATTGTTGTTTTTGTAATAATATTTTATTATTGTTCACAGAGAAGACCTGTGCAATTGTGGTTCTATCTTTATGCAGAGTCGGGAAGCATTGATTCTCGCTGACCGGGACCAAAGACTGGATTTGCATACACAGATGCCAAAGCGCGGCACCGTGATACAGTTGCTTGGCATATTAGCCATATGCCAAGCCCTTTCTCACTAGTTAACTACTCGTTCCAGGGCGACTAAACATGACGTGACATTACAAACTGTACGGAACCACTTGCGTGCAACTTGTGTGAAATTTGTAGGCCAGCCAAGAAAACAAGATTCAACAATTTTTTTTTTTATATGTTCGCTGGCAAAACCGGGTACGCTTCGCAATAGAATATTAGGATCTCGATTGGTGCAATAATATAGTTTTATTTTGCATAAAGATATTTTAAGTCTGACAAAGACGGTCGCAAAATATTGTGGCGAAAAGATAGTGTGGGCTTTAGAAAAACAATATATTTTTTAATGCAGGTCTAATGCCCGCATTACTTTGGAATATTGCGGATGGATGCCATCAATGGGTCCCGGTGAATTAGTGCAGTAGGGGGTCGCAATACCAGTCAAGGTTACTTGGAAGTTTTACCAAACATTATGCTACCAACTGTGCGCATCGCATACCTGCAAAAACACATTTACTTCGTGCATGATAACTGCGCTGTGTATCGCGCGCGATTTGTGCAAAGTTGGTTTAACGTCCAAGAAAAATTTACTGTGATTGAATGGCTATCAAAAAGTCGGGCACCAATCGGCTAATATAAAAATATCAGAGGGTGACTAAGAACGACGACGACGGGTGATTTATGACTACTTTTGTTACCTTGGGTCTTACCTGTTAAAACAAATGTATGTGTTAATGAATAAATAAATAAATTTGTTTTATGTGAGTGATGTTATTGTTAGTGAGATTACAACAATTAAGGATACCTGTATCTTAAAATCTAACTTACTAACATGTTTATTCATATCACTAATAAAATAATTACCCACTTGAATATCAAAAATAACGTTATCCGACTTAGAATATTTGTCATGCACAAAACTTTATAATTTTTAAAAAAACCTAGATAATAAATATTGTTGATTTCTTATTATTTTATTTTTACTTCAATATATTTTTTCTCCAATAATGTTCTAATTATCAGGTAAACAAATTTTTTTTTTTTACTAAAATGAAAAGTAATGGTTTTTAATAATGCAAAAGGTTAAAGCGATGGTGAGATTCGATCCTAAGACCTTTGATTTACCAGACCATTGGTTATACATTCATGGCACTAATTCATGTTAAATTTATGCTTCATATTCTTTGCTTCATAAATATTGTGAAGCAAACACTAATAAATAGGCGAAGTAATACACATGTTGATTTTACGCACACGAAACATCTATGTTGGTGTGCCCTGCAAACCTATGTGATTAGCTTTGTGTACTTAACATAAAAAAGGTCATGGTTTTATTTTACCACTTTGTCGGCGTGATTAATATGTAATGCCAAATTATAACTTTCTAGTACTAATAGTCTCTGAGCTAAGCGGCGGACGGACGGACGTGGCGAAACTATAAGGTTTCCTTGTTAACTACGGAACCCTTATAAGGATCTCTTCGTTGTCCGTCTTTCTGTCTGTCCGTGTGCCTTTTTCTCTGGAACGCCTGGACATATTGCCTGGAGTTATTTCAACTTCCCATATACACATATGGGAAGTTGAAATAAATATCCTGTACTTAAGATTGCCATCACTTGGGGTTGTGTAAAAATCATATTTCTAGATCAACGCGATCAAAAGATCGCCTTCGTTTAAATGTGACGAATCGCAAGGGAATCAAAACCTAAAGAGTACTTCCCGTTGACCAAGAATCATAAAATTTCGCAAATTCGAGAGCTTTCTAACCACCTGATCCTCTAACTGCACAGCATAATTTTCTTCTTGTTTATATCCTTTTAGTTTGCTGCAGTCGAGTTTTTGATTTTAGATTAACTCTTTATTTACAACTTTTTAGTTAGACCATTTTTTTTAATTACTTTTAAACATATACATATATATATATTTGTACCTCTAAAAAACCTTAATTTTGATACCAAAAATTCGGTTGAAAGAAAAAAAAATTTGGGACCCGCAGAATATGGCGCCCAAAATGCGCCATTATTTTTTTTGGACTTCACTTAACTAAGAACAGGTGGGTGGTCAAGATGGATCTAACGATGTCTTAATTATATAAGTTCGTCTAGGAGATTGAAAGATATGAGTTAATAAAGAATATTCTATACATACAAGATATGCGCGAAAAACATAACCATTTCTTTGCAGTCGGGTAAAAAACCGAATATCGAAAATTTTAAAATACTTATTCAAAAAAAAACGCCTGTCAAGACCTTTTTCTCAGGAATGCTTGCAGGTATCAAATTGAAATTAATATCGTAGACTCAAGGCTGCAATCACTTAGAGCTGTGAAATCAAGCTTGTAAATCTACGCAATCAAAAGATACCATCAATAAAGAAAGATGTCGTTTATGACGCATATTTGACACTTGCAAGGGAATCAAAACTTAGAAGGTACTTCCCGTTGACCTAGAATCATCAAATTTGACAGATGTGTTATTCTTATAGCACATTTAAAGGAAAAAAGCCGGATACCGAAAAATTTGTACTTAAATAAAAAAAAAAGTTTATTAACTTATTTACAATTGGTAAACAGACCGCGACTTATATAACGGCAAAGTTAATTTTGTCCCTAAATCCAGTTTCTCTTTTCTTTAGAGTAATGTACGTAGTAAACCTAAAAATAATTAAAAGAAAAAAATATTGACGGTACTTTCATTCAGTGATATTACTTCATTTTGATGAATGTAGCTGTTTGTACGGAATCCTCGGTGCGCGAGTCCGACTCGCACTTGCCCGTTTATTACAAACGCAAGCGTGCAATAAACATGCCTTTCTGCATGAATTACCTTACTGCGGTTAATAACCTTTTAAATTGTTATTTATTTTTGCGACACTGCATACCTACGCAGGTACTAAGTACAATAGCATCTCATCAAATATCTGTCAACAACATACGAGCACAAATACATATTTAAGTAATACTGTAAATGATGATACCTGTCTACTGTTGTAAAACATACTTAACTTTTTCATCTTCACATCATCATAATATAACCTTCTAGCTGTTCCCAGTGGCTTCGCTCCCGTGGTCCAGCCCACAGGACCCGTTTTCGGGATTAAAAAAAAGCCTATGTCACAGTACAGGAATAATGTAGCTTCTTCTATAGATGAAAGAATTTTTCAAATCGGTCCAGTAGTTTCTGAGCCTATTCGGTACAAACAAACAAAAAAATCTTTCCTCTTTATAATATTGATATAGATTATTTTATCCGTCTCAATTATATGGGAATTTTATTTAATGATGGCAGTAGCAAATAATAGGTTCTTAATGAAACTATTTTAAATAGATATATTGCAAAAATCTCTTATGCTTATACATATACAAGTGGCATTCTTATATGTATAAGTGCATCGGGTGGGGTTCGAACTCACAACATCTCAATAGGGATGTTAACTGATAATTTGTGTTAGTACACTTTATACTGACATAGTGACGTCTCTTGAACTTTGATGCGTTTTTTTTTTTGTCATTTTTGTTGATTTGGTAAAGAAAAAGATACGTGTCCAATATTATTTGATAACTATCTGACCCAGCGAACTTCGTACCGCCTAACAAATTTCAAAAATAAACGTAGCCTAAGTTACTCCTTATTACCTCCTTATTACCTCGGTCCAGCCATTTCAGAGATTAGCCGGAACAAACATACAGACTGACAGACAAAAATTGTAAAAAAAATATTTTGGTGTATGTACCGTATATATATTCATACACATGTAGTAAAAAACGGATATTTCAATATTACAAACAGACACTCCAATTTTATTTATATTGTATAGATATTGGTGACGAGCTAAATAGAATTAATATTTTTCTTCCCAGGAAACATCCCTATTGCATGCCCACAGAAGTTAAGCTACTCGTATGTTCCATCAAAGAGGCACAAAGCGTGATCACATTCCGCATGATTTTCCCACAGTAGACACTTTGGTATTTACCATTGCATTTTTTAAATTTATATGTGGATTTAAATGTGGATGGATGGAGAGGGAGAGGAAGGCTAAATAAAAGATGGATGGACTGTGTGAGGAGTGATATGAAAGAAAAGGGAGTCAGTGATAGCGTGACAGGGGACAGGACGGTATGGAAGAAAAACATGTTGTTCCGACCCCAAGAAACATAGGATTGCGTTAAATTAAAACAACATGTGTGGGATATGATTAAACACAATATAATGACATACTTGTCTAACCGTAGTAGGTACCTACCTAGGTAGCTTTGGGTCTTGCTTATTATTGTCTTACAACACGGATATATCTATTCTCGTGGATGGAGGAGCTCGTGGCTAAATAATAGCAGCCGCACGGATCGATCTTCAAGGTTAAGCAACGCTTGACGAGGTCGGTCCGTGGATGGGTGACCATTTTCAACATACCGAGTTTCCTCCGTGCCTCGGAAAGCACGTTAAGCCGTTGGTCCCGGCTGTCATTTGAAGATCTTTGACAGTCGTTAAGGGTAGTCAGAAGCTTGAGATCTGACACCAGTCTTGCCAAGGGGTACCGTGTTACCCAGTTACTGGGTTGTGGAGGTCAGAGAGGCAGTCGCTCCACGTAAAACACTAGTGCTCAGCTGAATCCGGTAAGACTGGAAGCTGACCCCAATATAGTTGGGAAAAAGGCTAGGCAGATTGATTGAACACGGATACTATATCTACTTCGTATTCTCTAACCTGAGTCGACAACTATCCAATGATTAGCGTACAAGTGTTCTTCTTCCGTCAATTGACTATTAATGTCAACTGGTCAATGTCCAAAGGTTATCGTGCCTGACCTTTGTTGCCACCTCCGATCATATAGTTACCTACGATCAACTTGCCAGGGGGCCAACCCAAACACACTAGGTTTACCTAGTTTGAACCGATGAGATTGATTGTAAGAAAACTCTTCTCGCTACGTCACGTTTAGTTACTCGCGGACTCGAAACTGTTTTACTGCGGGTACTTCTTTTTTGTGAGCAACACTGAGTCAAACAAAATTCGTTTATACCACAAGTTGAAGTAAGGTCTTTGAAGACAAGCATATCATTTCTTTTTTTAATTTGTTTCTAGTGTATTATTGTTTGTGCTTCAAGAATTAATAATGGCAAAATATCGTAAAAACTTTATACTGTGTGATAGTGTAATCTACTACTGCCTGCTATGTGACGAATTATTGGCAGAAACTACAAATGTTGAAAAGCATATTCGTTGGGAGAACCACAGAAAGAACTTAAAAAATCAGACATATTTTCCAAAATTCAGAAAAGATTTCATCTACAAAGTAAGTACATACTTAGACCGTGGTTTGTTTAAGCAAGTTATTCTTTACCAATGATTTTTTTTTTTATAATTATTTATAAAACTACCTTCATCTGATAAAAAAAATCTCTTTCAGGTCGAGAATCACTTTTATTGCGAAGTGTGCAACATTGTAGTTTCTGATATAGCAGAAGCTACCGAACACGTCAACAATGATGGACATAAAGCAATGAAAAACAACCCAATAACAGAAACAAAGATTATAGGCCAATATGACAATGGTTCTATTATTATTAATAATCTCAAACTAAATTTGCCCGAATGGAATTCGATTATAGACAGTAAATGTTATATTTGCGACACAGATGTGCCATTTCTTAAGCTACATACACACATGTCAACAAAAGAACATGTTATCCGCTTGATAAATTCAGAATCTTTATGCAAGAACGAGCACTATTACAGAAAGGTATATATAAATTAATGAATCTACTATTAAAAGTAGTAAGGGTACTGAAAAAATATAACCATTTTTATTGAGGATTAGTCAGGCATTCAACAATTGAGGCTATGCAGAAGCTTCAGAGGCTTAAACAAATTTAACGTAATATTAACACAAAATCTAGTCATGGTAAAAACACGACATCTGTTTTAACTATAAGATATTTTTGAGGTGGTAAGCGAGAAAAATTTATAGCTACCCTCTTTAAAAACAAAGATAAAGTGATTAAAAAAACATCAGCTTTTCTATACGTGATAAACGTAAATGGTTATTTTTCTGGTATTGTGGACAGGATTATCTACGAAATACGTTATGAATAATTGGGATGTTTCCTCGGTAGAGAAATGATAATTCTATTTAGTCTGTCAGTGAGATTAACAAATAATATTGGACACGTACTTTACGCTTTAACAAATCAATAAAAAATTACAAAGATAAAGCGCATCAAATTTCAGTAGTGGGGGACTGGAGGCTTGTGACGTAATTATGGCAATATAAAGGTTATTAACGTCGTGACGTGACATTATATTTCAAAGCATTATATCGTCGTCACTTTATGTCGAAGAGTCAAAAGAAAAATACGTGTCCAATATTTATTATTAATCGATCTAACGGACAAATAACTAATTTTCAGTTAACATCCCTATTCCTAATAAATTTTAAGCGTTGACTAGTGTTATCTACACTAATATTGTTTGTAATGGATATACTCAAAAACTACATAACCGATTTTAAAAATTCTTTCACCTATGGAAAGCTATATTATTCCGAAGTAACATAGGCTGATTTTTATCCTAAAAAAATAACAGGTCCTGCGGGGTGGGCCACGGGAGTGAAGCCACCGGAAAAAGCTAATATACCTATTATAATAATTTCGTAATCATAACCACCATTCCTTATTGTTTATTTATAAGCATAATCCAGTGGCTATGTGGAAAGAGATGTTAAGTATACCTAATAATGACGAAGTTAGTTGAATGATGAAGTTAGTTGAATAGCAGTTAGACATACAATACATCTTTTTCTCTCTATTATAGTTCTTAAAATATCTAATGATATATTTCAGATCAATAACGAGACATATCACTGCTTCTCCTGTAGTAAAATTTACTCAGCTCAGGAATTGAATGATCATTTGCTGAGCTTGGAAAATATTGATTGGAGCCCAACAGAAGATGTCACTGACGTATCAGCGAGGTGGTTAGCTTTGCAAGATTATGTTTGGGTAGACAAAACAGAAAACAACAGTACCTCTAATAAACAAGAGCTAGAAAATATCCCATTACCAAATGAAGCAGGGAGTTCGGGCACTAACGGACTTTCAAAGAAAAAAAAATCCCGTGAAATTATAGACCATGGCAAGCGGAGGCATGAACTGTCGGAATATGGCAAGCAAAATTCTATCAAATTAATCCGATGCGGCCGCAACGGATGGTGTATGTTATGTGACCGCTATTTACCACCTTTTCAAAAAATTTTTGAAGAACACGTCAATGGTTCTATTCATCAAGGTAATTTGGAGCTGCAAGGCCTTATAAGTCCAAAGGAACATGATACGCGAAAAATAACAAAAAAAAGTATTTTATACTGCAATCCGCAATATTCAACGGATAATTATCAGATTTATGTTCTAAACCGCTGGAGCATTGATGTATTTAGCTTTTTTCTTGTTTCTCAAGTTGAGGATAAGAGTATTAATAGAACAAAATGTTATGCTTGCAATGAGATATTTACGCAGGGGCAAGAGCGTGAACATTGTAGCACTCTAAACCATAAGATAAAGTTTTTTGCTGCTGAAGTTGTCACGACATTTGAGAAAGAAGGACACTTTATCAGAGAAGTACGTTGTATTTTATATAATATACGTAACCATCACCACCAATCAGCATTGCCATCCAACGCTGGCAGCATTGCCACGTTGGATGGCAATGCTGATTCTCTGGCTGAGGAAAAGCCCAGCCCTCTGTAGAACCTAATGGCTTGGCACGCAATGAAGGGAAGAGATGATTGATTGATGATCAGAGGGTTGACTATAAGCTCCTAGAGCAAGGTTATATTGAGTGTGCGTAAGGGACAGATGTATGTGACTTTTATTCATCTGTCCCTTTTTTACCATCCAACTATGATAGTTTTGGGTACACGTCAGGGTACGGGGGGGCAGTAGTAATTGTTAATTTAGTATTTTAGCCTATGTAAATTTTCTTAAGAGTAAAACAATATTACAGGGTTTGATAAAACAGTGGCAAACACCAATACATATAGGGAAAGTTTCTGATTAGGTACACGGTTAACCGAATACAAAACTAACTTATTTTATTTTTATTCTAGTTCCTACAGTCTAGTTTTATTACCCGACTACGGCAAAGCCAAAATGAGGGTTATGATTTTAACTCGCATGTATGTAGTTTGTTTAATCTTTATTTTAATATTTTCAGATACGGAAGAATTTCTTCCATTGTGGCCTTTGTAACAAAACAATCCCTTTTTTGGAAAATGTGTATTTACACTTTGTGACCACTACACACAAGGCAAAGAAGGCTGGCAGGACTGGCTCAGGCTCTGGATTAATCTCATTTAACTACAAAACTGGTGATGTGTATGATAATCTACTGAGTTATAGTTTTAGAAAAAATATAATACCGCTGTAAGCTACACGAGTGATCATTTACACATTCGCGTCTATTCATTTCTACTTCATCCTCACCATGCTTGAGTCGCTTCTTGCTATGCTTGAACTGTATGCAAACCGTATTGTTTGATATAAGCTCTCGCCAATCTTCTGGGCCGCCCTGAAGTTGGTTTACCGCATGCGCGAGGCACGAAACGGTGCTGTTTTTGTATGAGATTTTCTACTGCGCAGCCATTGTAGCCAACTTCAGGGCGGCCAAGAAGTTTGGCGACTCGCCGCTCGCCTCGTCACTTGTGTAGATACGGCTTAAAATGTAACGACATCATCATATTGCTGCCCTTGGTTAGCGCAGCACTTTTCCATACATATCATGCAATTCAAATAATAATACGTAACAATAGTTGTTTCGTTTTAGCATAGCAAAAGCGGTAATTACATTTTTCCTAATAATATGGAAGTAAGATCCCAAATCCTACAATATTTTGTTGTTTTTTTGTGGACCACGATTTAGAATGGTGTTGTCGGTTTTGAAATTAAGAATGTTATTAAATGTTGCTGGGTTTCAACAGTTTCACTGTCCAAATAGCAAAAAGAATAGTTTAAACAATCACAAATGCCATTATGTGCGTCATGGGAATAATATATATCAATAGTTTGTTATACCTAGTTAGTTATTAAGTTAAGGTCATGTCCAAGCCAGGATGTGCTGTTCTGGCGGACTTGCCATTTGGACTTAGGCTGATTTTTTAAATTGTTAAAGATATATTTTTTTTACAAACACTTCTTAAATAAAAGTTTTCAAATAGATATGTATGTCTTATTACTTTGCTTGCCACTGATTGTTAGATCACCAAACTCGTCAAAATCCCTTGACTCTTAGCCTTACTTGCACCGCAAATCAAATTCAAAGTAGGTAGGTTAATGTTTTTTTAACACCGTTGCTCGTAAAGCTGATGTAATTCCACCGGTTTTAAATATGTAAAGCGGGTCATAAAAAACGCGTGTGTTACCAAAGCAAATAGTTAAGTTATAGTCCATACAAATTCCATAACAGTATTATTTGCCATTTCGCGCGCTGTTGCTATTCAAATTTCGAACTAATCGCCGCGCGGCGCCAGTCAGTAGGCAGCGCTGGCGCGCTGTTAAAATGGCGGGAAAGCAACAGTGTGCATTCACAGATTCAGTTTATTTAAAATAAAAAAAATTGTTTATTCGGTAATTTAAAAACTTGGCTGCATGCTCTAACGTCTTTGCCAACATTTTCACGCAGCTACGGCAGAAAATAATCCTCGCGCCATTTTTCTCAAATTTTCTTTTCTTTGTACTTGTATTGTGAAAATTTAAATATGACAACTTTCAATAATGAAGAAGAGCCATATATTACTTCAACTCCACCGGATATACTAACAGAAGCGCGAACCGCATGCGACAGCTTGCTGCCGTCAATATCCAAAGACAGATACATAACCACGTATGAAAATTTTTTGAAGTGGAAAAACATGAAAAATGCCAAGTCATTTTCCGAAAATGTAGTTTTGGCGTATTTTAATGAACTAGCTAGTAAATATAAGCCTAGCTCGTTGTGGACAACATATTCGATGCTGAAAAGTACCCTCAAGATGAAAAATGGTGTCGATATTCATTTATATTCAAATCTCATTGCATTTTTAAAGAGACGCTCTGATGGTTTTGTAAAGAAAAATCTAAGGTACTGTCATCAAATGACGTCGAAAAGTTTCTAAGAGATGCTCCAGATAGCCAGTACCTGGCAACTAAGGTCAGTTTGCCTCCTTATTTTATGTATTGATCTACCTACTGTACACACTCTTTTACATATTTTTTAACGACCGTCTGTAAGCTATACCTTATCTTACACATTTTTATTTCTTTTCAGGTTGCGTTAATATTTGGTATTAATGGTGCATGTAGACGGCAAGAGCTTCACAATATTACCACAAATGACATTGAAACTCAAGGCAAAATGCTTTTAATTAAAATCCCAAACACTAAAAACAAAATACCCCGATCTTTTATTATCAACGGCCCATTTTATGACGTGGTCAAAAAATATGAAGCTCTGCGTACGACTAAGGCAAAAAATAATCATTTCTTTCAGAATTACCAAAAAGGTAAATGTACTGCGCAACCTATTGGCATAAATAAATTCGGTGCCATGCCAAAGGAAGTCGCCAAGTTTTTAGGATTGCCGGACGCTGATTGTTATACAGGGCACAGTTTCAGAAGAACGTCAGCTACATTACTTGCTGATTCGGGAGCTGATATATTGACTTTAAAGCGGCATGGCGGGTGGCGTTCTAACGCAGTAGCAGAATCTTATGTAGAAGATTCCATCCAAAACAAAGCAAATATAAGTGCCAAAATAACTCAGGCAATAAATTTGGAGCCACAAACGAAGAAGTTTTGCCCTGAGCCGCGCCCCTCTACTTCTACTGAGGATATTTTTTTATTTACAACTAATGACGAATTACAATGCTCTTCTGCCGCCTTTCAAAAAGTTTCGTCGTCTCCAACATTTACCCTAACACAAAACAATGACATTATGAATAGTAATAATAATAATAAAAACATAATTAAAAAACCAACTACAACTACGTATCATTTTAATAATTGTTATTTCACTAACTGTTTCAATAATTAGAAATGAACAAAATATAAAATGTTTTTTTTTTATGTTTCCTCGCAAATGTGTTAAAAAACGTCGTACGATATACGTGCGTATTGGTTATAACGCACTAATATCGTAATGTACTATGGTACAGGTTTTACTTAAATCGTAGCAATGTTATTTGCATGCATATCACGGGAATAGATAATATAATACTAGCATACAGATGTCTCATCCTATACAAAGAAACCGTGCCGACGTACTATACTGATTATTTTTTGTACTTTGATCGCGTTCGATTAACAAAATATAATCGGTATAATCAGATTAAAAACGCTTCTTACGTCGGCACGGTTTCTTTGTATAGGATGAGGGATTTGTATGATAGTATTATATTATCTGTGTCACGGGCAAAAGCCGTCAGATTGTGTATGGGTATTTAAAACATTATACTAATTAAGTAACTAACTCTTTCTGTCTGTTTGTAACGTTTTCAGCCTAAACAGCTGAACTATTCATTTTCACCCGTCCAACATGATGTCTATTATTTGAGTATATATTATAAAGTATATTGGGTTGCGGAGGTCAGAATGGCAGTCGCTCCTTGTAAATACTTGTATCCAGCTGCATGCGGTTATACTGGAAGCCTACCCATTCTCATTCTTGGGGTAACACCACACTATCCACATCGGGTGCCACCCATGTCAACTTGCAGTTAGTAGTTTTACAGAATAACCTATGGTATATTTGATTCTTCTGTACCAAAGAAGAAACGAAGGACCTCTGGTAATAGGCGGTATCCATGCTGGTTTACTAGAGATATCGTCAACAACATTCGACGTAAAACCAGATGAAACATTTTTTAAGTATTATCGTTCAGTTCTTTCCTTCCATGTGCAGCTATTATGCCTTATTTTTTTGACTATAGTCCAAAACCCTAACCTCGATGATTTACCTGTATTGAATGAGGAAGCTGGGGTGACGTCACTCCAGCTAACACATACTAAACGACTCGACTTTTGTGGCAGCTAAATTAAGACTGGGAACTTGGATTGCAGCTGTTATGCCTTAAATATTAGTATAGTAGACTTATTCTACCACTTATGAGAAAGCTGGAGTTATGCACACCATGACATCTGCAATCCCAGGGTTATTAGGCTTTTGTTCACCACTCAGGTTCTAAGTAAACTCGAGTCCAGTGCTTGTGTTGTCCACACATATACCGCGACGCAGACGTTAATACTTGAAACGATACAGACAACCTTCCTTCGATTCCTATTCCAAAGGGTATATACCATTTCTGCCCTTATATGTAAGCAACGAATTATCTTTTAGGAGTCTTGGGTTTTAACTTTTTAAGAGGTGAGGAGAGGCTATGATCAGCTCGCGGTAGCATAAGTTTAAAAGTTAGATTCTAAGCTCCATGACCTTTTCTGCCGACTGTTTGTGGCCAGCAAATACGTTGGGCACAGTCAGAGCCGCCTTCACGATCTGTTCGCGCCACCATCATCCAGAACGAAATATTAGCACTAGAGTTGAATCCACAGTGTGTCGTGCTTTGAGGATGCTCAATGCCCTCTTGACGGCCAATCCTAGAATGTGATGTGTTTGCAGATGAATGGTATAAACTAATGCGTGCGCCATGCATGTCCTGGTGTTCTATGAGAGAAAGTATGCGAGGGTGTCCACTGTTACATGTTAATTGTAATGTTATTCTTGATCTACCTATGTATTATTGATTATACATTGCCATTCCACTCTGCCATGTTAATTGTATTGTTATGTGAATTATTTAATTATATCTTATGCGACACAATGATAAGTTTTACAATTTATTTGTTAATAATTTGTAATTCGTATTTGTATCGTTTAATTTAGTGTAAATAAACTACGCCACTGAGATGACATAACCAGTTCCTCCTTGACGGTTTTTATTGATTTTCTAATCAAATTGTTGTGAAATACCTATCAATCTTATCTGCTAAAAAAACTAATGTACCTAACGACGTCATTAACTAAAATTAAATATACCAACAGCGTGTTCACAATGTGGTTGCTTATCAGTGTTGTTTGTTTGACCAGACAATTTTAATCTCGTTTCACTGTAAGACGTTTGACGACTTGGTGGAGAAAGATCTCTTTTATTTTTACCAACCCGTGTTATCCCATTGCTGGGAAAACGTCCCCCCACAAAGAAAGAAAATAAATACATTTATTTCCACAGAAATCGGACACATCGCATAGCTTTCCAGTCTTCTCTGCGTGGTGTTATTCGATCAATGTGCCGCAGATGCAAGAAGTTGGGCGAGTTTATTATTTACCATTTGATATACAAAATACTGATGAATAAACGCGTTTTACCAAAATTTGCAACCATTGTTTAACATGTTTAACCATTGGTTAAGTTAACTGCGGATCAAAAAGCTGGGCTTATGTCACTTTTATAAATTAAAAAAAGTATAGATGGCTGCATTATACCTTTTGGTTATGGGTCTAACGGTCCAAATTGAATTCTGTTTGTGTTAAGAATGTTGTTGATTCACCAAATAAGGTGCTTCGGTGTAATTACAGAGGTTTTGAAAAGTAGGAAAGCTAGATCCTTGTGTTACAAAATGTTTGTCTTTGTTTTAATCGGTCTCTAGCCAATTTTTAACCACCTAAGTACTAGGTGCCAGACGGCGAGTAATGGGTAGCTAGCCGTCCGAAAAGGACCCTGGCCCGAGTCGAGGACGCGTAGTGTTCCACGCGCGCCTCAAAGAGATGTCAGAAAAACTGACGTGGTCCGCTAGGGACCTGTCTGGATCGCGGATAAATTTGAAAGAGAGTTACCGCGGCCCTGGAACAAGCAACTGAAGGAACACGGGTGGGTTTTAGTCAGTAAAAGTCTGACACGCCCTTCCTTCACTCAGAGCGGCAGAAACCATTGGATGATTTCCTACCCTAAAAAAAAGAGGATGGTATTTGTAAAATTATAAACCAACGCGATTTACCAATCTGTCGAAAAACACGTTTTTGTGCAAAAGGATGTCGTGTATAAGACATAAATCGAACTAGATGACGCAATTGTATGTACATCGCGTGCCAAAAAACGGAGTAAAGCTACGATCAATGATAGTAATCTGAGCTTTTCATTTAGCATTATCGGCACCGAAAATCCACCGAAATCCAGAAAGATCGCTTTTTATGCCATATTGAGCTGTAAAGAATGTATAAAAAAAGTTGGACGAGGCAATGGAAATGTTTTCTTTCATTGGTAAGTAAATATGTTATTAAATTGTTTGTGAAAAAGTGGCACGCTTGCTTTTCATACAGATGGAGGGACTTGCGTTATATAGTTAGATTTATGTCTGTATGTTTAATAGATAACTATAAGGCGATTCGCACACTGCACCGCATCACGCTGCATGTTGCGTGAAAACGCACCTTAACGCACCTACGCGCGTACTTGCGTGAGTTTCTTCTATACAAACGGGGACGCAAGCACGCGCGTAGGTGCGTTTTAGGTGGGTTTTCACGCAACACGCAGCGTTATGCGTGGCAGTGTGATAACCGCCTAAGATTTATTTGCCCAATGCTTTGGTTCCAATGTAAGGTCACGGGTTCTCAGCGCCAAGAGAGAAAATTTGGTTCAAATAAATCTCACTAGATGCCGCGATATGTACCGATCTGTTATTGAATGTGTGTAAAATTAACATTTTCTGGAATTTAACATAAAAATTGTATGTTCTTGTTTAATCAACTCTCGTAAGCACAAAACTATCGAATATTGGGCTCTTTATTCACATTTCAAAGATTATTTGAAAGGATCATTTAAAATTGATGCCAAAAGATGGCACGGTTTTAAATTCCTGAGGCATTCCACTTCATTGTTTAAATTTGTATTGCAACACATTTTGGTGCAAAGAAACTGTAAAAATGTGCAAAAAAATACTATAAAACAAAGCTTCATTCACGAACATATTCACGAACCGAGTAAACGAAGTACTTGTACGTTGCTGCTAACACCATCTATCAAAAATAATCGTTTTAATCAGACGAAAAACACTAGTTACGTCGGCACGGTTTCTTTGTATGGGATGAGGATCTGTAGATACCTATGCTAGTTATTATATTATCTGTGGCATGGTTTGGTTTTCAGAACCATACCTACGTTGTTTACCATAGACACAATTAAGAGTCGAGTATTCAAGTGGAGTTTTGAACTTGCTTACAGTTTTCGCACAAAGTAGGTATCATTAGGCCCGTAGAAATTATTTATTATATCTATGATTAGGACGGAACAAGTTACGAAAATATCGTTTCATACAAAATGTATACGAAAGAACATAGATACCTAGGTCACGGGTGCATGGACGAGACAGGCGCCGCGGCGGCAACTTGGCGTTTTGTGTGAAACGCGAGTCATCCCGTTCCGTCCGGGATTAAAACACGTTACGTATACCTACAGCGGCCTTAAATCGGGAAAGGGGAATTACCTCATAGTACAATAACGAGATTCCATTTCTTCGATTTGATTCGGTTGCCAATTATCGGCATAATCTCACCTAATCACCTTCTTTTAATGGCCTGTAGGTATCTCGAAAATGAATGCATTTTTTCTCTCAAGTTTGTAGCCAACATTGTTAATTATTCCATGCATCAACCATTCTATTAGGAGGTATCGTTAGAGGTGAACATTATCGTGGTGAAGATGGAATAAAACATAAAAAATAATAAACGTGCAGTGTTGTTTATCTTTACATTTCCAACTAAGTTACAATATTTACTTAACTGTTATTATCAACAGATAAGGCGATAACAAGTGTTAATTTACAGTGAAGCTCTAAAAATACATCGTTAACAAAACAATAATTTATACTAATATAAAATAGAAGCATTATCATATTCAAGTATTTTACCTTAAATTCACGGCTAATGGAAAACAGTAGGTAATTAATTAACTTTTGATTAAATGTTTAGTTAGGTTATGTATGAACCTACTTTTATGTGAATCAGGGGCCGTACCATGATATGATCGCTGATGACTTCTACATGTAGGTTTGTTCCTTACGCACAATGGATATAACCTTGCTCTTAAAGTTTATGGTAGGGCTGCAGGGCCTTTACTTTGACCCGTCAAAAATATCATGGTTCCACTGTGCGAGAGAGACTGAGCTATACAGGATGTAGAGAACTATCCTTTTTCACAGCGAAATCATGGTGGCGTTATAACATTATGGTACGGCCGCAGAGCTGATATATATATGAGAATACCAGTATCAATCATGCTATAACATTCCATGGTTTCCCGCTGCCATTTATCGTGGGTTTCACCTGAAACAAACATTATAATAAAAATATAACAGCTACAACAGTTTCAAATGGTTACCACTACCTTGATCATTAGGTAGTAGGTAAATTAAAATAACCACCACCAAAATCAATTTAAAAGACTTAATCAAATGGGAAAAATTTTTGCTACCCATAGTTAAAAATCAATGTGGTAAATAAATGCAAAAAATAAGGACCCAAAACGCTACCCTGAGCTACGCTGATGCTAAAATATGCGTAATACGATCTGCATGTTACGCAAACACGTTATTTGCAATTATAACTTTTTGCTATTTTGCCTCCTTGCAGTTTTTGGCAAAGTAGGTGAATTAAAGAGTAGGTTCCTATTTTAAATATTTGCTTACCTGTTTTGTTATCACATCTTCGCATGCCATCCTAATACGGGCGCAAGTCGCTGGTGTATCCAGTACAAAGTCTGGAGACACTCCACTGTCTAACCTAGCTGCTTTTATAGCTTCTTTTATTGCGAAAAATACTGATGCGGCAAGGAATAGAGGCGGTTCGCCCACAGCCTGAAATCATAGAAAATTATGTGTACTCTGCTCCTGTACATCTTTATGACCAATTTTTATTTATGTGCTACTTATGACTGATTAAAAAGAAAATACCTTGGATGAATAAACTGCACGTGGGTTCGGAGCACCCTTTAGTAACGAAACATTAAAGATTTTCGGAATGTCAGAAAATCCCGGTATTTTATAAGCACCAGGTCCTCGTGAAAGTGCTTCTCCATTAGCTGAGAATACCATTTCTTCCAAAGTGTAAAATCCGTAGCCTTGCATAAAGGCACCTTCTATTTGTCCTATGTCTATAGCCGGGTTCAAACTTTCTCCGACATCCATCACTATATCCGTTCGGAGGACTTGATGATCACCGGTCAAGCAGTCAATGATAACCTCAGAACATGCTACTCCGTAAGTAAAATATTCAAACAGATTTCCAGAATTTGTCTCCGGATTATATTCTATCTTTGGCGCAGCGTAAAATCCTGTGGCCGATAACTGTACCCTATTCACCCAAGCGTCTATGACCCAATCTTCCCATTTTCCAGTTGGATTTTTAGCTTTGAAAGGCTCCAGTCGAGCTTTCAACACGTTGCATGCCTCTACAACAGCCATCCCATATAAATCAGAACTGAAGCTTGCAGCTGTTGGTGAGCTGTTAGGAACTTTATCAGTCGACATTTCACTGATGTGAATTTTCGTATAATCAATTTCTAGAGCTCGTGATGCCACTTGTATCATTTTAGTGAAGAGTCCTTGACCCATTTCTATTCCTCCAATGGAAAGTAGGACTGACCCATCTTTGTAGATCAATACAAGTGCGCCTGCCTGCATTAGGACATCGACTTGGAAAGATATTCCATATTTTGTGGGAACTAACGTGATGCCTTTCTTCTTCCACCTATTTTGCCTAAAAAGTATAAGATTTTTTTGTTAAACTATGTCAATTTACTTTTATCGTAAAGCTATCTATATCTTTTGTTACTTAATTTTCGGCGCAAGGAATGTGAAATACATTTGTAAAATCAAAACTCGTTTACCTGTTGAACTCCTCCACGTCGTTCTTTCTCTTCCAATAGTCAGAAGTTTCTATACATTCATTCCAACATCTTGACAAGGTGCAATAAGTCAGCGTCTGGTTGAAATGAGTCAATGAGCCTTCTTCGTAAAGGTTTATTTCAACAATCTGCTCATATGTTTTTCCTAATGTCTCGGCTATATGACGCATCATAGTTTCAGCAGCCAACATTGATTTCGGAGCCCCGAAGCCTCTGAATGCTGTGTTCGAAGGCATATTTGTTTTGCAAAGATATCCGTGTACTTCGACGTTAGGTATGAAATAGCAATTGTCCACGTGCACCAAAGCTCTTTCCATCATCTGTAATTTATATAAAAAAAATATTATTAAAATCTTGTCTTCAAGCAGGATGTATAGAGTTAAGTACTTGAACTAAAACCGATCTAGATTATAGACTTCAAATCTACGTTAATGTGATGGTATTATCAGTTTTATTCTTACCGCGCAAGATATATCCATGTAATTGCCTGCGTTAACATAAATCTCAAATTTTGCACCAGTTATTACGGCTTCTTCAGTAAATCCTACTTTATATTTGATCAAACAAGGATGCCTATATCCGGAACCTTGCATATCTTCATCTCTGTCCAACACGGCTCTAACAGCTGTCTTAAGTTTATATGCAGCTACTGCAACAGGTATAGCTAATATAGTAGCTCTTGTTTCTTTGCCGCCAAAACCGCCTCCTACTCTCTTAACTTTAGCAACTACTTTGTGGTTTGGTATTCCTAGTGCAACGGAAGCTATGTGCTGAAACAGTAGGAAAAATAAGTTATTCAAAAAAAAATTAAAACGGTTTTTATTATTATCATAAACTTGTAACCATGTACGTATCCTTAGAACTTACTGCTATTTCTTCTGGATTTTGTGTAGTAGCTACAATTTCCAGTTCATCCTCTTTTCTTATTGCGTAAGCAGATATGGTTTCTAGGTAAAAGTGTTCTTGGGCACCGTTTCTTACGTGTCCTTCTACAACGTAATCCGAATTCATGAATGCCTCATTCACGTCGCCTTTGCGGAGAATTCGAGGATAGCCAGAAAAAAATGATTGGTGTGATATTGCGTCTTCTAGCGTTACAATTACGGGATCTATACGGTCGTATGTAACAACCACCAAGTCTTTTCCTTTTCTAGCTGCCCTCTCTGACGTGGCTACTATAGCTCCTATCACACAAGCCCGGCTAGTTACAATTTCACTAGAAAATATTTCTTCATCTTTTATGATAGGTCCCATCTTATTACATTCTTTATCTAGATCAGCAGCTGATAAGAATGCTTTCACTCCTGGTAGCAACAAAGCTTTACTAGCATCTATAGATTTTATCTTTGCGTGTGCTTCTGAGCTAAAAACAAGTTTTAAATACAACTCTCCTGTTATAGGAGGAATATCATCGCAATATAAAGCTTCACCGGTGGCTTGCTTTAGAGCTGACGTATGAGTAATTGGCCTTCCAACAGCGTCTGAAACGATTTGTTTCTCTTTTCTTATTTCGAAGCACTGTGAACTATTTGGTTGATCTATTTCTATTTCCTCGACACCACTTAAGTCTTTATCATTGATTTTAGTTACTCCATCTGGTCTACTTAGTTGTAATACATATAAATAGAACCTAAAAAACAAACTCAAACATAGTGACTTGCGGTAATCGGCCATTCCTCCGGGAGCTGAGATATCCAGCTGCAACTCATTTGTTAATGATTCAAATACTAGATCTAACATTTCTTGATCCCATCGATGTCCAAGAATTAACTCGGACGTTTTATTCGCAAAAATTGTAGTTGGTCCCATGCCTCCGTAACACAATCTTGCATTGCATACTGTATTGGTAACTGGATCAATTATAATATTGAACGCAGATGTAACTATAGAAATATCGTCTTCTTTTCGTCGAGCTTGTTTATATGCTTTAAAATACTGCATACTTTTAGTGAATGGAATTTCAACAGAAACAACAATCTCATCTTCTTCAAGAACGGTCTTTCTGTACCCTTTGAAAAATGTTTCATCGATAGCAACTTTTCTTTGTCCCTTGTCCTTGCTATGAACATTCAATACAGCTGAACACGCCAATAAAATGGGATTTAAATCGGAAATAGGACTAGCCGTTATTATATTTCCAACGAGCGATGCTACATTCCGGATTTGGTCACCAGCAAACCAGTGTAACATTTCATTTATTGTTTGATACACTTTAGATTTTTCAAGATCAGCATTAATTTGCTCTTGAAGAAAACTAGATAATTCAGTTAGAGTGTTAGTAGCGCCTATGATGATGCCTTCATTTGAAACTTTACAAAAGTTCATTTCTGATACTATAGAAGGATACAGCAGCACTGGATAAACTTTCTTTTTAAACTTAACTTCCACCCCAATTTCACTATTGCCTGCAATTATCTTAGAAGGGAGATATTTGGATTTTAAAATAAGCAAATCGTTCAGTGTTTTCGGCCGTATCCATGTAACATTTTCACCCGTAAAAAATAAATACTCTTCTAAATAACGACTGTCTAACTTCAACTCTGGTGGGAAAATCGGTTCTTGTGTTGGATCATAAGGTTTGAACGACGACTTATTAAACAATTCATCGCTGTTATCATTTATTTTCTTAATCCGACAACAATCTTCACCCATTGAGCAGGCATTGTTTTCACCTTCACGGCTATAATTTCTTTCCCAACCTTCTATAAACGTTTTGAACCCTTCAATGATGGGTCTGTATCCAGTACATCTGCAAAGGTTACCCTGTAACGCCGTTTCTATGTCTGTGTAGTTTAGTTTGGCTTTATTTCTTAGTAAAGCATACATGGACATTACTATGCCAGGCGTGCAGAACCCACATTGTGATCCATGAGCCTTCGCTATCCTTTCTTGCACCGGATGTAAACGTTCTTGCGTGGAGCCAATTCCTTCCACGGTTGTGACTGCAAAGCCGTGCATGGCACAGACGGGTGTCAAACAGGCATTCACTGCAAAGTGCCTATTTAAAAAATATACGAGTTAAAGGTATTATTATAAGTTGTATCATTGTCCAGCAGTGGGTCTGCGTAGATTTTACAAACCAGCGCATTCTCGATCTCATAACAAATAACTGTCCAATCAAAATCATAGGTATTAAAAATACTTTAAAAAAA
This sequence comes from Orthosia gracilis, assembly GCA_947562075.1. Lineage (NCBI taxonomy): Eukaryota > Metazoa > Arthropoda > Insecta > Lepidoptera > Noctuidae > Orthosia > Orthosia gracilis. The sequence goes on from OX387266.1 coordinate 38,079,866, forward strand.
TCCTTTTACAAAAACTTTTTTAACAAGCTTTTTAGCCTACCTTGCATTTATCATCCAAACCAAACGTTTATGCAAAATTGCATCTTAATCGCTTGAGGATAACTGCTTTAAAATTTAGTTGCTAGATTTGACTCGAACACACATACATACATAGCAAGTTAATGAAAAGCTTGTAAATTAATAGTTTATGCCATACTTACTTCGATTACTTAGATATTAAAAAGTGCAAATAAAAAATAAAAACGAACACAATATAAACATTTCAACAGCAAAAATTTCCGCCCAACGTGGGGCTCGAACCCACGACCCTGAGATTAAGAGTCTCATGCTCTACCGACTGAGCTAGCCGGGCTGTGTTAAATAGGATAAAAATAACCATCTAATAGTAAATGTCATGAAAAGGATACTTGATACGATCTTCAGTTTTTAAATATTGGGATATCATGACTGTACAAGCGCCGCAGCCACCTTCTCCGCATCCATATTTGGTGCCAGTAAGCAAAAGTTTCTTGCGGAGGTAAAAAAGCAATGTCCATTCTGGATCAGGATTTTTTTCGGAGACCTGAAACATTAGGTTAATAGATATAGGTAGGTACCTTACCAGGTAGTAATATATTGTATTAATTAAGATACAAATCACATCTGCAGAGTTTCACTAGCTAATTTAATTTGACTCTGTAAATATGTCCTTTGTACAATTTTTCTTAAAGTTTTGATAAATATTGTCTAGAAATTATTTATTTATTTATTTATTTAAACTTCATGTACATTGGTGATACATAGGCGGACTTAATGCAGCAAGGCATTCTCTACCAGTCAACCTTTGGGTAAAAAAGGACACAACAGTGGTAGGTGTACAAAATAAAAATTATGAACAACAATAATTGAAGTCGGGTTAATAAACTACCTAACTAATAAAATACATAAATAATTGCTATAACAATAGACTAATAAATATTATAATAAATACTAAATACAACATGAAACTGAAATTTAAATATAATAACTATGACGAAGACCGAGTTATGTATGACATGACAGATAATAGTTCCGGATTCTACGCTTGAAAGAAAATTTGCTCTCAGCTTTTTTGATGTCAAGAGGAAGTACGTTCCAGAGTTTTATAGTTGAGACAATTATTAGGTCCCAACTGGTAGAACGACGAGGTAGAAGAATTGTAATCGCGCCATCTTGCAGCCAATTCAGAGACACAAAGATCCGTTATGAGTATTATACAATAAAAGCACCGTTTCGTGCCTTGCACATCAGCAAGCCAACTTCAGGGCGGCCCAGAAGACCAGACCAGACCTACTTTTATACCTACACTAACCCATAGAAGGTAGGTAGGTTGTATAAAACACCAGTGAAAGGGGAAGTCAGTAGTAGCACTGTTATTCGATCTAGACTGAAACATGATATGATTTCGTTAGGAACTTATATTTATGGTCAGGGTTGGCACCAAGTAGCTATTCAGCTATTTTATTTGATGGTCGTATCGTTCAAAATTTCATGTACCTTGCTTAAACTAAAGTTTTTTATTGATTATCTCGTAGGTCTATAAGGTCTACAAAAAAATCGATAAGAAATGGCGGGCAGAAATGGAAAGAGAAAGCGACGCTCGTATAAATGGTGGAACGAGTGATGGCCAAGGGAGTTCTTTGCCCAGGAGTTGGACTGAATAGGCTGGCAGAAAAACAAATTAATTAGGCAAATGATTTTGACTTCGACTTTTGTTGTCAACTATACCTACGATTATGTATAGTATAGTGCTCGCAAAACTTCTTGGTCGCCCTGAAGTTGGCTTGCCGATGCGCAAAGCACGAAACGGTGCTGTTTTTATATGAAATTTAATACTGCGCATCCATTGTAGCCAACTGCAGGGCGACACAGAAATTTGGCGAGAACTATAATGTAAGCACGACTCGGGTTATCAAACGCGGATTCAATCGCTTCAGGGCATAGGTTACCGAATCCAAAAATGTTTAAACAAGTTGCTGAAAGTTATCGTTAGATAACTATTTACAACACGCGTTTATTCACCACGTACAAGGTAGGTAGCTCAGAAGAAAGATGAAGGTACAAACAACACACACGAAGTCCCTAATAGAAAATAATAGATGGGTAGTCCTTTTTGTATCTACCTATCTAATCTATTAGGTACAGTACCTATCTACTTAGATACCTACCTAGTGAAACAGTTTGCTTGGTCTTATTGATGGTTAGCTATTCTCATCCACACCACACTGAACGCTTTTATTAGGGCCTACATCCGCTTTAGTGCCGTAAAATGGTAACTGTCTAAAGCATACTCCTTAGTAACGGCTAGGTTAAAATATTTGAAAAAATATATATTTATTATTGTTTCATGTACATTATTTTTTGTTTTTTTCGTATAACATAAGTATTATATAGTTTTGCTTTAAAAAAATAATTAGCAACACGATATTTTTCGCAACTTACTCCTCCAAAACGACTTGGAAGTTTAAAAATATTTTCGCAAAGAAAAATTGATGGCTGGAATTTCTTCATAACTGAAATAGCATATGTAAATCCAATAATAATTTGCAAACAACGCACACGGCCAGTACTACATTAACATTGGGGCGTATAAATCGCCTTAAGTGAATAGATAGGCAATTCATTCTTTTGGATGAAGAAAATTAGACTTCATCAAGTTTACTAGGTAACCTTACCTAGGTCTTAACAATTTATCTGGTGGAAAGATCCTACCCTTCCTACCTAGTATTATTAATAGACAGATAAGGAATGAAATATGACATGACATCATAGAGAGAGTAGACGGTAGACCGCAAATCGAAATGCTAACTAACGAATTATTGAAACTATCTTTACCTACCTACCTAATAGGAATAGCATAGTCACCATATATAGTGCCTACGTATCCTAAACTCTACAAAAATTTCGCTGAGACAGATGCTTTTAACACAAGAATGTTTTATTATAATGTATTTAATAAAAAAAATGCTTATGTTTCGATATCGACAAGTAAGTCGGTACTAAAGGTCGGGTCTAAACAGAATTCCATGGCTACCGCGACCGGACCTAGACGTGCGTCCTATGTATGACTGACAAGGAAATAAGAACATCCATTGAATAAAATTATCCTACAAATGATTAATTTGTTATAAAAACAACAGAAAAAATAACTCACCTTTTTGCCATTTACGAAGAAAACCAGCGTTTTTTGCGCGTCATCAGGTATCAAACTGTTTATCGTGTCCATTATTAGGGTCTAGAATTGATTTGATTAGAAATAACCGGTTTCAGATACTGACGAATTGCGTCCGAGAGAACGTGCTTCTCTCGTGACACTGCCGCCGATACCGCGTCTGTCTATACTGACGCGTTGGTACCTACTAATATACAATAGCACTACACTACTATGTAATGCTAAACCATCGTATTTCATAAGCTATAATTAATTAACCACTCAAGATAGTACAATTTAAAAACAATAAACACCATCACTATTTTTATGGCTGTAGGTATTTTTTTTAAACTGATACTTACCTACCTACGCTGAGGAGCTCGTGGCTAAATAATAACAGCCGCACGACGAGGTCGGTCCGTGGATGGGTGACCATTTTCAACAAACGAGATTTCCTCCGTGCCTCGGAAAGTATGTTAAGCCGTTGGTCCCGGCTGTCATTTGAAGATCTTTGACAGTCGTTACGGGTAATCAGAAGCTTGAGATCTGACACCAGTCTTGCCAAGGGGTACCGTGTGACCCAGTCACTGGGTTGTGGAGGTCAGATAAGCAGTCGCTCCACGTAAAACTCTAGTGCTCAGCTGAATCCGGTAAGACTAGAAGCTGACCCCAATATAGTTGGGAAAAAGCAGATTGATTGATAGACTTACCTACCTACGCAAAAATCCAGTTTGTTAACTAGGTACTTTCATAAGCAAAAATCATAAAGTATCGTAATCGTTATGGGCGTGGGATAGGATTTTTCCGCACATCGGACTCCCATTTGGTCCGTAATGCCTGCAGGGCTCCTCTCTATGAGAGGACAGTCATGGGCCGTAATCCACCACGCGGGCCCAGTGTTGTTTGGTGGATATCTTCGAAGTACGAATTTTTGGTTCTAACTCTAAGACATTCCAGATTCCTTACGATGTTTTCCTTCATGTTTTTGAGAGCAGTGGTGATGAAATAATTTAAGTACACAAAGTAAAGCGCCTGCCTGGTTTCGAATCCATGACGAAGTCACGGCCGTTACCACTGGGCTACCACTGCTCTCTCTTATGTGCGTGGGGTAAGCAGTGTGCGTTACCCTAGCTAGAAAATGTCGAAAATCATCACCTAAGTTGTCAAAAAATAAAAAGCCCGTTTTTACAGCTACAAAAATACTTAATAACAATTAAACTTGATGCTTGCGAATGATACTCGTTGTTATAGGGTATGGGTAACATAGTAATTAATAAGGATTATGAATTTGATTTTTCAATTTCTTACGTAGAAAGTTATCGCGGTATGTAAAATGAGAAACGTCAATCTTCGGGCTTCTTAGATTGAGACGACTTTAGGTGCAATAGATAATTAGATATACAACTTCTGTAATTGGTAAGCAGAATTTTTAATTTGGTAAGTTGATAGGTTCTTAATTATTTGATAAAAACAATTCCGGCTGGAGTAACGTTACCGCAGCCAGATCTTTTGTTTTCTAACGAGTATGTTGAAACAAATGTTGTCTAATAATTAGATATCATTTTGAAATAAATGATACAACTTAATTTGTATTTGCTATGGATGCGAAGATATTTAAAATCATGCTGCGATAAGGTTTGCACGATTGCTATATCTCGGAACTGACTAACGGATGATTATAATTTTTGTACATGTTCATCTGGCTAATTAGTTATAATTTGTTACGCAATAAAATAATCCACAATAATGCGCCGCTTTGAAGTTATTTTAGTAAATAAAATGATCCTTTCATAGGTCCTAGTACTTCCAATAAGCACTCCAAAGACTAATTTGAAACGTTATTATATAGGTAATTATTACTAATGGTTCTGAAGAAAATTCAATTTGTGCCAGCCACGGCGCGCATCTGATTCGACCGATTAACCGAGTTTCTTTTAGTAGTAGTAACGGAATCTTATATCAATAATTACATATACAGTTTAATTATTTACCTACACATACCTACACCTTAATTAAAAAGTTATGATGAATCTTCATCAAAACTTTTTAATTACGTATAATAAACTAATGAAACTTCAGTACCATTTATAGGCAGTAATTACCTATACAATAACGGTTCAAGTTAGTCTTTGGAGCGCTTATCGGAAGTGCTAGGACCTATTAAAGCGTGTTTCTATTTACTACAGTAACTTTAAAATGGTGCATTATTGTGGATTCTTTTATTGCGTAACAATTTATAACTAACTAGCGGACACCTCGCGGTTTCACCCGCGTAATTCCCGTTCCCGTGGGAATACAGGGATTAAAAAAGCTATGTCACCCGGGGATAGTGAAACTTCCCAACAGTGAAAGAAATTTTGAAATCGGTCCAGTAGTTTTTAAGTTTATTCGTTACATACAAAAATACAAATCTTTCCTCTTTATAATATTAGTATAGATTAGCTAGATATCATGTACAAAAATAACAATCATCTGTTTAGTCAATTCCGAGATGCAGCAATCATGCATTGCAAACGTTACCGCATCAGAATTTTAAATATCTTCGCCACCATAGCAAATATAAATTAAGTTGAAACGTTTATTTCAAATTGATACCTAATTATTTAGAAAACATTTATTTCAAAATACACGTTGAAAACAAAAGATCTGGCTGCGGTAACGTTACTTCAGCCGGAACTGTTTTTATCAAACACATAAAAAACTATCAACTAACCTAATAAAAAAATCTGCTTGCCAATTACAGAAGTTGTATAACTAATTAAATTATCTATTGCACTTAGAAGACGATTTTCGTCATTTTCTGGCTAGGGTAACGCACACGGGTAAGCAGATGTTTATTATGAGGATATGAATTTAATTCTCCTTAATTATTCACTGCACATGTTCGCCAAATGTGCTCAGTGACAGAGATATAAGTCAATCTGCATAGCTTTTTCCCAATTATGTTGGTGTCGGCTTCCAGTCTAAACGGATTCAGCTGAGTTCCAGTATTTTACATGGAGCGACTGCCTATCTGAGCTCCACAACCCAGTAACTAGATAATACGATACCCCTTGGCAAGACTGGTGTCAGATTTCAGGCTTCTGACTACCTGTAACGACTGTCAAGGATCTTCAAATGACAGCTGGGATCAACGGCTTAGCGTGCTTTCCGAGGCACGGAGGAATCTCGCTATGTGGTCCCATCCACGAACCGACCTCGGCAAGACTTGCTTAACCTTGAAGATCGAGCCGTGTGGCTGTTATTATTTCGCCACAAAACTTCCCCAATAATAAAAAAATTGGTGACATATCCAGTGTCTGCCTTAAAGTTTAAGATGTGGGCACTCAGGTTAAAGAATAAAAAAACAGGGTTATGTAATAACAACACTTTATTCTCTACACTAAAATCTATAATATACATTTCAATACTTGTACATAATTTACACATAAGCATATCTACGTCTTAGTTCATGTTATCATGAAGACAACTGATTAGCATGATTACAGCACAGTTTAAAACAAAGTTCAAACTTAACTCTAAAACAATGTATTGTACAGAGCTTTTAATTATTAAAAAATAGTAAAGATAACTTATTCTTATATTTTCACAAATTAATTAAATTATGTTGCAGATATACCAACAGTTTAAAAATAATAAAAAGCTTTTTTAAAGGAGACAGAAATACTTGTTTTTATATTTTAGAGTTTTTACAAAGACAAATAAGTTTTAAATTAACACAAGAACTTTAGTAAGTAATTACAATTTAGTTCAATGTAAAGTTACTTCAAAAGTGAACACAAAAAAATGTTTCAGCATTTTCTGATCTGTATTCAAATGACTGTTTTATTAATTGTACAAAAAGTACAAACATATAAATAAATTGTTACTGGTACATAAATTATTGCAATTCAAAGCAATTTCAATGTGTAGCAAAACCTGTGTCTCTACTAAATGTTGTGAAAATTATATTTATTTATATTCACTCATTGTACATTTCCATTTATTCTTACGCCGATTTCAATACACCTTTCTGCTCAAGTTCTTTCTCTACCATTGTACCTTCATAAAGAATTTTGTCTTTTAATGCATCTTGTAAAAGCTGGGCATCAAATCGTTGTTTAGACCAAGCATACCTACAATAACACCAGTACACCATAGTGGTTATGGAGAATGTTCCCACACCTATGTGCTGTGATAACATGGGCCGAGATGTTTTTATGAATGCTGCTAAACCAACACCTATTCCAGTTGAAATGCCATATAGAAAACTTTCTCTGAAGCACGGTATTTTGGATACATCCCTACCAAATATTACTAATCCCTGAAATAAGAGAAAAAGGGGTTGATCAGTAACATAACAGTATGGTCACCATAGAGAAATTTCTTTCATCTTGATAATGAACAATTATGTACAATTATTTTTATCAGCCTGAATTTTTCCACTCTTGGTCAAAGGTCTCCCCATTCCTTACATTTCTCTCGGTGTTGTGGAACATATTAAATGATAACAAATCAACGTAGATAAAAGTGGTGTTGACATTATTACAAATGAAAATAACCTTTTTTTCTTCCTCTGGTTCCTCGTCAAGCAAACTTTTCACTACTGTGTCCATAGTTTCAAGATATTATCGCTTTTAGATGTATTGTTTTTAACTCAGAATTATCCAAAAATGATAATTGGGCAAATATTTAAGTATTCGCGAAAACAACAAATAACCTCGAAAATATGATGACATAACGATGACATTTGACAGTCCTTTTTTAATATTTGCCGGTACCCATTTGAAACCAAGTCCTTTAAGCTTTGGATTCTTCGCGTATCCTACATATGAGATTGCAAACTGCGGCAATGATTATTATACGAATGAAAATATATAAGTTTCGATTGCCTATCGAATTCAAATATCGGATTGAATGACTAATAATTGATTGATCAACGATCTGTGATTCTGTGTCGATGTGATCGTGTGTGGTCTGCATTTTTTTTGCTACAATGTCTGCACTGTTTGATTTTTACACCTGCAAAAACTGTGTTCAAGTAATAAAGAATTCAATTAAACACAATAAGGTTTTTCAAGTTTGAAACATTGATTTTACAAAACTGCGTTATTCGTGCTTGACTACTTTTTATTATCAATAAAATGTCAATTTGACTGGAAGATTGACGTCACTGGGAATCGTTTCATACGTAATCATCATCATATTTTTAACATAAACTACTTCTATTTCATTTACTCTCATAGTGTTTATGATATTCTATCTTGTTGTCATTTTAGATAAATTACTATACTTCATAACTCGGCTGAAGAAGGGGCTGTTGGTTGGTTGGCTGACATCTCTTTTATTTCAGTCAAGCCTTTTTAAAGCCGAAAAATTAGTTTTCATAAATTCCTGTGTCATTCAAAGGCTAAATACGTCTGGATTGGTCCAAGTTTATAAATTAAAATCAGTTCTGTTCGTCTCAGTAAGCTACCTATCTCTAAACGTGAGTGATAAGTTTTAGATATTTTAGAAAGCTTATCGCTAGCCTAGTGTTTAAAGAAAAAAGACGGTTTATAAAAATAATTAATAATTTTGACTATACAATTATTTAAAAACCTTATATAATGCGCTAGCTGTGAAGGATACACCACATCGTGTACATTTTATGCTAGGTAAGTAAGTAGAACCTATATGTATCAATGCAAGTTATCATATCTATCAAGATATCCGCCTGTAGCGCGCCGTATCAATTACAGGTCACGCTTTACTGCTGTTTATTGCAACCATGATTTATTGAATCCTTTAATTGATTAAAACAGTAATTTTAGATAACATAGGCAGAGGGGAAATCCAGTTGGATTCTAATTGGTATATTTAATTTTGCCTATAAAAATTTGGTTTTCAGGGAGAATGAGAGCTGAATTTATGTATTAAATTAAAAAAAACATTGCAGACTTAAGTTGATGTTTCTCATTTTACATGCCAAAATAACTTTCTGCGTATGAAATTTAAAAATCAAATTCATAATCCTAATTAATTACTATGTTACCCATACACTATAACAACGAGTATCATTCCCAAGCATCTACTTTAATTATTATTAAGTATTTTTATAGCTGACAAATGGGCCTTTTATTTTTTGACAACTTTAAGGATAAACAATTTAACGGTTCCATAGCAACAGTAAACATTGATAACTTTTATCTGCAATCTCTGATATTATGGGCTTTTATGACATGATGTAGGTAATTAATTTTTGTGATTGCAGTTTTATTTTATTTTTACATTACATTTCCTTTTTTTACTTTGCCTACATTGTCTCATTACTGGGAAAAATATATTCTCCCCTTGTACATAAATACAGTAAAGGCACACTAAACCGACTCTTCAGTACTCCAGCACATACAGTACACCAACACTCTCCGCTAGCGTCTTCCCCACAGCTCCCTACATATGCACATATTAAATTGGTACATTATGATAGCTTTATTTTATTTATTTTGTGATTTTCTATGTGATCCAGTAATTCTGTCCATTCCAATAATCCGGCACCCCATGGTTTTCAATAGAGCCTTTTTATTGTATGGTTTAGTGAGACTCTACTGTAACATGCTGCAAAAAGTTTTAATTCATATTTGATTACACTTTTCTAAACTAATATTAAAAAAGAGGTAAAATTGTTTATGCATAGTTTGTTAAGGGTAATCTTTGGAAGCAGGTACTGAACTGATTAGAAAAATATCTTTCACTGATAGAAAGCTAGAATATTGCTGTGTATATCACAGCAATATTCTAGCCTAAAGTTATCAAAAATAAAACGCCCATTTTGACAGCTATAAAAATACTTAATATTTTTAAGTATTTTTATAGCTGTCAAAATTAAACTTGATGCTTGCAAAATACTCGTTGTTACAGTGTATGGGTAACATAGTAATTAATTAGGATTATGAATTTGTTTTTTTTATTTCTTGTGTTTCTATGTAAGAAAGTTATTGCGGCATGTAAAATGAGCAACGTCAACGGACTTCTTAGATTGTGACGACTTTAGTTTACTTTTTATCCCAGAAAAGTACATAGTTTTTGTGGGAAAGGTCCCCAGAAGCAAAGCCACGGGTAAAAGCTAGTATAGTTCTCGTCAAACTTCTTGGCTGCCCTGAAGTTGACTACAAGTTGGCTGTGCAGTAGTAATTCTCATACAAAGATAGCATTGCACCGCACCTTGCGCATCCGAAAACCATCTTCAGGGTGGCTAAGAATTTTGATGAGAACTACAACAACTAAAATCAGTCACTGATGCTATTATTAGTTTTTACAATTTCTTTCCTTGTCTAATCTATTTTTGAAATAAATTATATAACTAGGTATGATCTAAACAAAAACAGGCAAAGGAAAATTATTTTTGTTTAGTTAAATACTCAAATAACTCACTATAACAATAACTATTCTATGTTCATAAATGATTCCTATCAACTACTGTGAAACAACATACTGTAACAAACTTGGAGGTAGCAGTCTCTTTTAAAGTCCAGTTTTTATCCTGGTCAGAGTGATGCTATGTGAGTGAGGTTCATGCAAATGGTCTTTCGAGAAGAAAAACACAGATTCTTGTGGACTTGCAGTCAGTGTATGCATTTGTTAGTGATTGGTAAAGTTTTGTATGCAAAATACATGCTTGTGGCATGGTGTTGCGGACACTAGCCTGCTAAACATACCTTGTGTACCCAACTGCTGACCCATTGTAATACAGTCAATAACATCTTAATGTTAGCAAAAATGGATGATAGCCAACACATAAGTCTATGTACAGTGAGTGAGCCTGGCATTATGCCTGAATATACATTGTTATGCAAAAAAAATGCTATTTACAATGTCATCTATAATGTTTTTTTTGAGCCAAAGTTATAATTAACATTTGTCACAATTCTCTTACACTCAGTCAGAATGTTGCATTGATTAAAAATATTTATATCATACTTACATTAAGTCAAAAATAAATTAAGTATTTAATACATTTTGTATCTATAAGTTAGGTAAATAAGTAAGAAATCAGTCACACTATTGAACATTTTGCATGCTAAATGAAAAAAAAAAATGAGAAGCATTGTAATTAGTATTTTGTTATAAAGTAAATACTTATTTCAAACTAAAAATAATACCTAAGTACTTGAGTATCTAAACAAGTAGGTAAGTAATAATAATTTTAATTCAGAATTCCTAATTTTCATTGCCTTTAATGACGGAAATATTACAATTAATATTTATTAGTACATTTTATCTAGTAGGCACTGACAATGGTGTAAATGAAAATTCTCACAGCTATAGTAAGGGGATGGGACTCCTATTTGCTTCATTACATACAACTGTAAATGAAATAGGAAACTATCAATTAGAGCTTTCATATCCGCCGTCTCGCCATTTATAAAGTAGAGCAAGTAGTAGGTACGCCTATGTTATGTACTCCGCCAAATATACTTATATTTTATGTGTAGCCTTTACGTCCTACGTCTGCGTAGGCGAGTCGTCCCGTCGCGTGAACTGAAACGTCATTCTAACGTATTGAGCGGGAATCGTAAAATACTCATCATTCCCGGCATACCATATCGTTAAAGACTGTTATGTAAATAGGGTTGCTAGGTGCGTAGGCGTGCAATATTTTCTTTTGCGCTTTATATTTTCCAAAAATATTCTATTTATAGACACCAACCTACTGATTGAAAAGCTTTTGGCACGAGTCTAAAACGTATCACGAAAGCTATATATAATTATCTAACGCCTCTGTCAAAGTCAAGGATTTCCGTAGTCAGTATCAGTAGTCCAATGCTGAGAAAATAACTCTTTGTCGTAAACATGAACTGGGCTATCTATTCCTATACGGTACGTTTAATTAATCGGAAAACTCTACCATGAAAATGTAGAATGGTTACTGGTTAGTTCGCTCCATGTACTAATTAGATCAGTTTATTATTAGTACGCAAAGTGGTTACGCCTTAAGTAACAGGAAATATGAGGTCTGAAGGGCAAGAATCAGCATTGTAAAAGCCGGTATGTCACCTTCATTTTAAAAATATCAGACACTTCGAGAAACAGGTTCATTTCCACAACAACTAGGTCTTACCTAACCGTAACGACCTAACGACTCGACTATGTAGAAAATAATTATATCGAGTACTAAAATATTTACGCTGAATGGAGGTCTGAGTGAATACGAAGAATGATCGATATCGTTTTGTTGTAAAGGTGCTACCGAACCAGAACAATCTATCGTTGAATTCATAATAATGTTTCCTCAGCAATGTAACAAAGTAGTATATATTGATAAGGACAACATCTCGCAACGTCTCAACGAAGTAGTAGACGCGCAAATCGATCTGTCTCTAAAGGGCAAGTATACAATGCCGCAGTTATACATTCCTGGAGCAAAAATTATTCTTCCGTGGCTCGCAGAATATGCAAAGCCGTCTATGTATACTCACTACACTCGTCGAAAGCATTCTTAAAATTCAGATATATTCATCCCATGTCTTATTGTATTCTGAAGACCTATTACTGATTAAGTTGCATATTAGAAAATCAAAACTTTTCGGAGCAAATTTCAAAAGAACAATAAACGAAATAACAAAATTTAAATGACCAAATGTTTTATTTAGAAAAATTTTAGAATCCCAATGTATGTGACATCAAATGAACGACTGATCAAAAGTTGCTAGATGTAATTTTAAAATATCAAATCATAACTAATCAAATTTTATAATCACAAATGATTTCTTATTAAGAATTATTAATTTAAATGTAGGTATTTTAGCAACATAGTCGACGGAGCCCGGCTGCGCGGGGCTCCTATTTCCGTCTGCAGGGTCAAAAGTAACCTAACACGAAGGAGATGACGGGAGCTGAGTTCGGTCGCTTTACTCGCTCACTTCAGCTCCCGTCATCTCCTTCGAACCTAACCAGTCCGTGTCGGGGTGCCCTAAGCTCCCGAGCTCGCTTCGCTCGCTCTTGGACTGATTCATTGACCGTAATTTATTCGTAGATCAAATAAAATATGCTCATGTTTTGCAAAGGCTTTCTGTATCAGACAGGCGCTATTCGCTAATATTAATATAATTTTTACCATTTTCAGTTAATCCATTTGATAATTCATAATTTATCCAGTAATCCATTTTGACCTTTAAACGATTTGGTCAATAGTGTAATAAATAATATAAACATTGATATTCCAGACTTTGGTCAGCTGAACTTTTGATCAAATGACCATCGTTATTTTAAACTTTGTTGATTTGTACGTTGTTCTTTTGAAATTTGCTCAGAAAAGTTTTGATTTTCTAATATGCAACCACTGATTCCATCTGAATTCACTTGATTAAATGGGACAGTAAGATGGCATTTAACATCTTCGTCGCGAAATATGCTGATATATCCAATCTCTAATAGTCTGACTCCAAGCTAATGCTAGGTGATGACATAACCCAACTAAATCTATATTCGAACCAGCAATAAACGTATGAAACTCCACATAGGTAAAACGGTAGGTAAGTACCTACCTATATCCTCAACAATAACACAGCATGTTTTATTTCATAATCGTATACAAACGAAACGTGAAAAATAATCGCGCAATGGGTACACGAGCCATCAAAAGAAAAATGTATGTGTAAAAAACATAAAACAGTTGAATATCACCTTGAGTAACGATCCGCGGCGCCTCGGAATGATCGCCCGCCCACTGCAAATAGATTTTACAATCAACCTATTGACACAAATAAGTGTCCTCTTCAGTTCAGGCGAACTAAGATATTTACCTATATTCAGTCAATTAAAATACATTATTTTTCAATTACTTGTGTAGATAAATCATGTACCAACACAGCAAAACGATTCAGAAATATTCTTTGAAAAAACGCTAACCTATACAAAATCCTACAATATTAGAATCTCTCCCAGCTGACATAGCTGATATTGTGATGATTTAGCAAACAACAGAAAATAATTTAAGAGTTCTTGGCGCTTCAGTGTTTGTTATTCTGCCCTTTGAGAATTTTAATATCAAGGACGGGCTCTGGAGTAAAACCCGACTTGTTAGCGGTCTTGCTTCAGACAGATGGTAATGTAGAGAGATTTTATTCATCTAAACGATCGAATTCGAAACAGAAGATGTTGTGCAAGTATACTACCTACTTGAATACACATGGGTGAATACGCGGTTAGTCATAATCTGCCTACATAAAAGTGAAGGGATTCAGCACAGGTAATTTTGCAACTGCATGTGTAAGTAAACGATATATTCGCCAATCAAAGAAGAAAGTGTAATAATGATACATTAATGATGTGCACAAACATTTTCGCAAATTAACATATTTGCTGTTTCTGATATCAGTTTGTTTGTTGAGAAGATAACTGTTGATGTCATTACGTACGTTATTCTTTATGATTCCTGGAATTTACCGAACTTGATGCACATGTCATGTGTAAAATTTTTACTGTTTAAAGATTCACAAATATCTTTTGTCTACTTTGTCATGTTCTCTTTCAGTTTCCATGAAAATTTGTTGGCCACATCATAGCGTAATAATTCCACGTACGACACATTTTTTTTTGTTACATAACAACAGCAACAAGAAAATTAGTCCGATGATCCAGTGAACCTCCGAATTAATTAGGGTTGATGAGTTCGTTCATTCATATTAAAATTTTAAGGTCATGGTCGATTCACAACGTTAAAAGGCTTGTTTAACTATGATCGGATAGGCTAGTCGTGTGACTATAATTTTAAAATGAGAACTGGTGCACCATGGCTAGAGAAACCTGAAACCGAGGTGGTTTTTTGTTAAGAGAGAAGAATCGCTTACCATCAGGTGAGATAGTGGTGGTGGCGCGAGCCTATCCTATACATCTATATCTCTTCTATACAAATAAATAAAATGAAGTGTATGTAATGTTATATCAAAATAACAACGTTTTATTGAATGCATGTGAAAGTATATACGGTACTCATTTATTAATATGCAATTTTTAAGATTTTTGTCAGTCTGTCTGATCCAGGTTATCTCCGAAAAGGCTGGACCTATACTGACGGGACTACACTGGTTGATAGCTGATGTTTTAAGGAGTAACATAGGCTTTATATGGGAAAAATATAACAATTTACGAGCTTGACGCGGACAAAGTCGCGGGGAACAGTTAGTCTACTATAGTAAAAAAGGCCGAAATTTTCAATGCTTTTCAATTCAAAACTACGTTCAAATTTTGATGTTTACAAAAGTTTAACAGTAAGTAAACATTGTACTAAACAAAGTAACAAACCGCCAACAGTTGTGCGTCCGCCACCCACGCTCACATCCAAATGAAACCAACAGTTTGTCTTAGGTTTTAGCAGTTAAAACTATTTGGGCCCTTGAATACATTATCCGAACAAACGCAGTCCGTACAATTTGTTTAATGTTTGTAATTTATTCAAGACAGTAATGAATGGGTTTCTCAGTAGACTTACACCCGTGTTTATCGGCTAGATTCGCGACCTTCGGCAATTTCTGTAGTGTTGAAGTGTTGAAAGTTTCAGCCACAGTTAGTCAGCGGCGTCTATATGAATCGGTCTGCTAGTGTGGTGTGTGGTTCACGTGCTCGCTCGCCTGAAATAGTGCAGTGTAGTAATTAGTGCACTGCTGATGTTACGTCTCAAAACTTGGCACTTCAACATATATTAATTTTAGTTTGGTCTTCAACTCAGAAGTGTAAACCGCTATTATTGTTGGAAGGCGGAAAATATACCATACGCTACACTTTTTGTGTACATCATAACAACTTTTTGCTTCAACTTTTTTAGTGATTCCTCTCTGTGACAAAGTCGAGAGTTCAGTTCCGTTCAGTTCTCCCAAGTGTTTCGATGTGTAGTGTGTTCTGATATAAGTGATTCTTATCTTTAATATCTTCCGTTTTGATCGTAAGTATCTAATTACGAGTAATGTTATATTTAGCAATTGTGTTTGTTTACTTTATCTGAATAACACTAAGTGACTGTTCACAATTATCTGTAGTAAGAACCAAATAATAGTGTTAATTAAGTAGTTGATTGCACACAATTAAAAGATCAATCATTTACATTCAAAATTATTTACTTTACCTTGCTTACACCTAATTATTTTTTAGACAGAAGTATATTATTGTAAAATTCACACGATATTACTTAATGAGATCGTTACACTCTGATAATCTTTGCGAAATGATATAATTATTTGTTTTACGTTCTCTTTCAAGCACAACTATATGGTATACATAGGTATCTATCCTCAATCCTTGATTTACCAAATAAAAACTAACTACAATTTAGTTTATACTGTTAACATTTTTTGCCAGTTGACAAACAAAATGGTCTCCTCAAAACCTAAAGATTAACTAAGGAAATATTATTGTTATCTCAGCAGTTTAAAACATTGTCTTGTCAGGTCTGATCTGATCAGATTACTGATGGCAAGTCAACTACTTCCCACCCAGTTACCAAGGGTCAACTAGTTTTTATTATATTACAAATTAGAAACAGTTAAGATACTATACAATATTTCATAAACAAACCATTCAATAATACGAAAACCCATTAAATTGTGACAAATTATTTACATATTTTAAAATAGCATTGCTATTATCCTAATGTGGACCATTATAAGAAACAAATATGTTAGTAATATACAGTAGGTATACACGATTTTAAAACATATGGAAAATTCAATCGTAACTGGCAAATATCAAAATGTCAACTATAAGTCATTAACTTCTTTTATTAACTTTCCATTGAACCGACTAGAAAGAAAATACAGTGTTAGCAGAATGTATCAGCTTAGCCAATGAAAACTGTTGGTAAATAACACCCGGTGAGACTACAAAGACACAAAATTCACATGAAAAAGTAGGTTAATTACTTGCAACTCGTAGTCAGTTTCTTATTAAACAGCAAGAGTTGTCTGTAATGCACAATTGCGGATGGTCCATATCATTGGTGTCTCAATACGTCTTTGATGACATATAGCATGATATTCTAATCTCATGAAACCTATATATAGTGATATCTTCATTTTCTGTATTTATCTCTTACGATTTCCGCGACTATGTCTTTGGGTATCATAGTAGCACTTGCTGTCTTCGTCAGCGCCGCTTTGGCACTCCTTCCAGGGCGTCTGCTGAAGTACACGTATACGTTGTACACTAGCTGCCTAGTATCTGCTGGCAGCTCGATGCGGCTCTCTTCCCCACAGTCTGCCACTCTGCCGTTGTACAATCTTCGCCAACTAAACATTGTCCAAGCGGTCATTGCCTCGTCTCCGTATTGCGCCGTTTTGACAGTCAATTTCTATTGCGTTCCACAAATACACTGTTAATGTCTGTTGCACTCTAAATCTCACTTGTAAGAACGACAAATATAGAGATATATTTTACAGTAAAGTTTGATATACTTAGAAAAACTTTAATTGTTCACCAGCGCGTCTGATTCCGGAGAACTTAACAATGATCAAATATTTATCGTTGCTTGAGCAGAATTAATAGCGAGTTATCACGAAAATATCCGTTCAATCGCAAAGACGCTCACATACTGGTTAGTACAAAGCCTCGGAAGACCACATTTGCAAACAAGTCACATGGTCGAGACATCCGCTGTGTTACAAACGTGATCACAATGCTATAGGAATTGAAGATACAGCGCAAGTAGACCAAGATGAGCCGACTTTGTATGCGCACTGGCGTTTCTACTCACAACCTTGGCCAGAGATAGCATTATGTCCGTTATATTAAAAAAATATATTGCTTCTTACAAATATGTACATCGCCATTTTTAAATACACCGTTGTTTAATATTGCGGTATGAATAGAAACGTTCCTATTTAGGTTTAAGGGTTAAGAAATTGTGTTTATTTATTTGCATGCATTGATGATATTCGCTAACGTAAAGTTAAAGAGTGAAGCAGTATCGACCTA
Organism: Orthosia gracilis; assembly: GCA_947562075.1. Classification (NCBI taxonomy): domain Eukaryota; kingdom Metazoa; phylum Arthropoda; class Insecta; order Lepidoptera; family Noctuidae; genus Orthosia; species Orthosia gracilis. The sequence goes on from OX387266.1 coordinate 38,097,960, forward strand.
ATAATACATTTTAGTCCAAGAGTTAGTTTATTTTTAAGTAAAAATATTGTATTTAACGGCTCCAAAGTCGCCCGTCAAACCCGATCCAATACGGCTCACCTTGAAATTATAAACGTCCAAGACTGTTTTTGCTTTTTAAATAAAAAATATAACGTCGCTAGTTGCTACGTTAATAGGTGTGTTAGCAGTATAATATGTGCCTATACTTCGTTTCAGATTTGCTGTTTTTCTCTTCGATAAATTTGTAAGGTTCCGTACCCGAAGGGTCCAAATGGAGCCCTATTGCTCTGTCACTCACGTGTCTGTCTGTCCGTCTCCCCATCGTCTGCCATTCGGGTTTTACAACCAAACGGTTGGAAAAACAAATTTTCACAGTATAAGCATCTTGTTGGCCCAAAAAAACTGACTGACTTTGGTAACAAATTGTTAAAAAAATAGTTTTAAATGTTTTAATGCAGATATATGGGGGCCTGAAAAAAAGATGGCCTACCCCATCATCGAAGAACCGAAGAAATTTTTAACTTCCCATTGACCTATGTACTTGAAATTTGGTGATCATGTTTATTGTTACGTATATTTTACTAACAAAATATGGCAATATATTTATAAATTATATTTTTCTTTGAAATTCCCTCGGTTTTCCTATTATAACCAACTTAACTTTGCGGTTTGGTACGGAACACTATATGTGCGAAGTGCGACACGCACTTGTCCGATTTATCTACTCTCTAACTCGTGCTAATGTTATTTATTGAAAAGGTTGAAAGAGGCCAAGAAAAATTGCAAATTTTCTTGGCCTTCTCTTTCTCTCTCCTTGCGAACATTGTTGTTAATTGAAGACCTTCGATCAGTAATTACTGGTGTAGTAGGCGCCTTTTTATTTAGGGTGTGTTTCAGCTAAATAAATATAGACCATCTGCTTTATTTTAGGAGTGCCCTTAGAGTTTAACAGTTCACTCCATCTTACTGTCATGCGACTAGTGTTCCCGGGTTTGTCCCTGTTTCCTGTCATTCCGGTAAAAGGTCTGTCTAGTACCTATTTTATATGGTCGTAAACCAACATAAGAATTCCAATTATAAATCAGTAGCATACTCTTCTTCTTCTGTTTTGGTTATCAAACAACTTTTGACAATATCTTGTCACATTATCTTACTACTAAAAGGAAACTATTGAAAAAAAAAAATACTGGAAAAGGTGTACCCCAGAGATCTGTTTTAGGATCGATAATGTAATTTTTCGCTGACCTCTTAGCATCACTAGCCCTATTGGAAGTTTATATATGTAACAAGCGGATAAAGTGGATGAACCGAAAAAAAAAACGTGTAAGCGGATAGCATCTCCATATAGTTTCCCATGCAACTTGATCCAATATGGTAAAAGCTTATCAAATATCTCAACCAAAAGAGACGAACGAAAACATGCCGTAAAAAATACAACCCATCCACAAATTCTTTCATAATATTGGATACAGTAACTTAATTTGCCTTTGTGGAAACTACTCCACGAAGTATATGAAATGCTCTAATGAAAACTTTTATAAAACTACTCGTACCAATTGAACTGATTCCGATTTAACAATGCCAGGCTTCTAGAGCTTTTTCTTTGTAATGTATAGTGCTGATGTTACCTAAGTCTATTTTTGTATACTACTGTGCGCTGTATCTCTGCTGTTCTACTGAAAGCTGGCCTGCAATTATAATGCATGCTGATGATCATCTCGTGTATTTCTCTACGGCTCATTAAGATTCAAAGATCGCTAAAATATCCATTTTTGTTGTCTTCAACAACAGTGTTGTTTGCGCACATAAAACTAGAAGTAGTAGTTTATTGGCACTGATTGTTCATTGTGCGCTATTAACGTCAATTTTTATTTAAGTATTTGTTTGCGTTGTGCAAGTACTTTACTGGAGTATTAAAACTGGCGCGAAATAGATTACATCAAGCGCTACGCCAGATACGCGATCGCGATCTTGACTAGATAGATTTTGAATAGACGTTCAAATTGTTGCAGAGTTCAACCTCTCCCAAAATTAAGGTTATTGTGTTGTGAACTATGTTGGAGTAGAAACCTAAGTGTCAAGTAACGGTACTCAGATTGAATAGGACGGTACTGTTGGCGGAAATTATAGCCGAATAGACAATGATCGTGCTGGCAATTTTACGGTTGCTGGTGCCGGAACAATGTCAGTGTCCTCTGCACTGCTTTTTACAGGTTCTGAGTTACGACAGGCGTTTGATAGTTTAGTACTGTTTGCTTTTACAATTCTCACATTAACATATATGATTTATCATACAAATTTGCATTTATTTGCACAATAAACAGTATTGATTTGTAACTTGACGCGAGGTATGTCCACTTTAAACGATGTGGCGCTAAATATTTGGTCATAGACACATTATGTAACACAGTAATTGCATCAGAGTAGGTAAACAACTACAAATAGGGTTAGTAGGGTTTCCTCTAGAATGTCTACGAGTTGAATGACACATAAATATGATGTGTATGACTCTTTGAATATGATAATAAGCCTACGTTTGATGTGGATGTATCTATTGAACAAAAGCATGATTTGATTTCATGGTAGAATTTTGGTGATTTGATAGATTTTATTACGAGGTGCTGCAAATTTCTATGTTCCATATAACGTATAACCGTAAACAATCAAAAATCGTCTGTAAAATGACTTCGGCTTTGTCTTCTAAGTTTTCCTTGTTCTTATTGTAATCCTATTCACTTCCTAGTTTTTATTATCTTTTGTTTGATGCTTTGTTTTACTTTTTGCTGGCTATGATTGAAAGATGATTAGAATTTTGGTTATCCAGAGAAAGTATCCACCTACAAACTTGCCCGCTAATTCAATGTTTAAACAGTAGTGAAAGCTATGCAAAATGTCAACAGTGACGGTCGCTTTCAAGTTCAACACGCTAGCGGCAGCTTTGGTAAAATTGATTTAAAACTTTAAAGCATTTAGAGTAAAAATAGATACCTATCGATCTTCCAAAGCAAGGCTATATCAGGTGTGTAAATGTCCGCAGGTTCTCTTGGTTTATTGACAGAAGTTCTGAGTACAAATTACATTAAATAGTAAGCTCTATTCACTGTTCTGTATATCGGTACTTAGTTTTCAATTGATAATGATAAAAAAAATTGCTTTAGCACCTAATAACTGATTTACCTAAGCCAACAATCAAATGGATTAAATCGTTATGTATGTAGCTGGAGCTGAATTCTGATACAAAATACAAATGGTTTTCCTGTTGGTAATGATTGGAATTAAAATATCGCTACCGCTTTTATACCTAACCGCAAAATCTATTTTAGGAAAATTGTCCCTATATATAGCGTAATCTGATTAGATTTGTTTTAGTTGCTATTAACATTTACACATGTCATGATTAATTATATGTTACTCATTTACCTGGTTCAATTAAAATAGCCTCTCAAGGTTTGTTTTTCAATAATTGCTTTCCAACAATAACACTCAGATGCAATCAACACTTAGACGCTGAGCCATATGATTTCCTCGCTGATAATGATTATCATAATATAACGGGTGTAATCTGAGACCTCGGTCTCGGATCCGTGCAGTCATTGGCATGCAGTGAGTCAGCGTGTGAGTCAGGAAGGATAACAATTTTTACTTCCAATCACCTGAGACGTTTCATCATATCATCCGTTCTATTTGAATATATTATATGCAGCTTTGAATTTTTTTCCTTGTTTGTGTTTTTTTTTTAAATCTGTCGAAATGGATCCTTGTAATTTCCTCTGCAGCATCGTTTTAAAGCCAGTATGCAGCTTTGAAATTATATTTTTTGTTTGTGTTTTTGGACCTAAATCTGTCGAAATGGATCCTTGTAATTTCCTCTGCAGCATCGTTTTAAAGTCAGTATGCAGCTTTGAAATTATTTTTTTAGTTTGTGTTTTTGGACCTAAATCTGTCGAAATGGATCCTTGTAATTTCGTCTGCGTCAGTATCGTTTTAATGTCAGTTTATGATATACTAAAAGTTTCATCATTGTTATAGTCGCCTATAATACAATCTATATTGCACTTAAAAACCTTCCATTTAAAGTTTTCCGGTACCTATTTGATAGGTTGCAGAAGTTTTCTGTTACAAAGTAAATACTACTGTTTCGTAAGAAAACGTGTGCGGTGTGCCCTAATTTTCCAACTGTAAACAAATCTGTTCCAAATTAAACACATATTATAAAACAACGAGCACATTGTTGCAGATGCTTTGATCTGCTATAAATAAATGGTGCAGACGGCAGACGCATGCAGCTCTCAAATGTTTCGACGCTTAAAAGCCATATGTTCCAACTTCGAGCGCTCACAATAAGCTCTAGCTTTGCACCTGCGTCCGTCCCGGTCCCACCCGCACGTGCTCATTCCAGCTGTTGTTATGGCGAATGCTCCCGACACAAAGATGGGCCCAAGATTTGCGTTATTATTTCATTCATTTAACATTCAGCATCCACTTGCCAAAATGTTGCATGACATAAGTTCTGGTCATTTAGAATATTGATTCGTCAAGGCTACGATCTTAAAACTTGATGATTTTATTGACCTGATGAAACGAATTATGGAATTATTGAGTACGAATTAAAGACTGGCTATTCGTGATGATCTCACCGGTCGTCAATCTTGACAATGCAAAGGACCGGTCGTCTGCGGGGCGAGGTATGAGACGGGACGGGGACTCCGCTGCAGGGTTTGTGCGATTCACGGCGCACGCGGTACGAGCAGTCACTAGTCAGTGCGACAGTTGGTCGGGGTCGCTCAATGCGCGGCGCGCGCGCCTCTTTCCCAAATTCCTTCTACATTCCTAAATTGTTTGCTAGTCAAAATGAAGTTCAGTGTTTACGTTTATAAACGGAGGTGTTTGTGCAAATTCAGAAAAAGTGGATTAGTTCTCTAATCGTTACTCGCTACGGTCCAAAGAACAATGCTGTGGGAAAAAATAACGTTCAGCTGGCATCGGCAGTCGTTCCCAGCTACCTACCTTACCTCGCTCCCCGCGCCGGCCGGGTACCGGGTTCAATGCGCCTCTCTGCGTTTATTCATCGTTTGTGGGAAAAGTTGACCCCCGTTTTAAAAAATTATTGTTAACGAATTCACACGACTCGTATTGTAATCACTACCGCATCTTAGATGATCGAATCGAAAGTAAGCAACATGCGAAGTTGTAAATGCAACAGGTATTTAATTAATACCTAATTAAATAAAGCAAATTTCGTGTAAAGTGATTAATGAGGCACCAGCGTAAATACCGAATGTTTTTATGCGCCAAGCGACAAGGTTGCAGCATTCCGCAGACCTAAACTATTTATTCTGGGCTTTGCCATGTTTGTTGAGTTTCAACTTCGTCGAAATTATTATCTTGCTGTGCTGCGGATAGAACATTTATCAGAGGAGGACAATACTCTTACATTAGGCAACGTGTGTAACGTTAGTGAATGAAATGTTGAAATAGCCGTTGAATATTAGTTTGCGGATACGCTCGCCGTAATGTGAATAGTGACGACATCAAGTGATGTGAATGTAGCATTATCCAGTGAATTGGTGTTTCGTGAGTGAAGTTTTGAAGATACAGCTTTTGGGAACTTCGTAACCGTACAATGGGGAACCAAGGATCTTCAGCGCACGAGCCATTCGACCGGGCTGCTCAGGCGGCTGCGAATGCCGACCTCAAAATGGTACTCATTTGATTATGCTTCATTTACAATTCATTAATTCAGCTTGAGTCATTGAATACATACTAAATTGTATAGTCGGTTGTGCTATGGCCACCGTTTATTGTTCCTGTACCTCACGTAAGTACACCAACAGCAGATAATGGCGAGTTACCTGCGTGCTTACCGTGCGTAGCTCCAAGTCTTTGTGCTTCGCTATCTAGGTACATCTTAGTTCGTTGGCTCTGTATAGGTCACATTAAATGGAATTGGCGACCTAACGTCATCCTCGCGTATAAATAGATGTAAGATATTCATAATTCGTACCTTTACGTCACCGTTTTTTGCTCATAAAAACTTATGAGCTCTTAGTTTTTGTTGCTAATAGTTAAACACACAATATGTCTGTTTACCTTACGCTTTTCTGTATTTAATTAGTTATAACAAACATTTGAATGTTTGTTACCTGCTTAAATTATCTAATCTAAAAAATGTTTTCGTTTTTTATATCTTCTTAGTTTGTTTCAATTGTAGCGTCAGAAAACACATCTTCGCATGAATCTTCGCTGAACATATATAAAGACAGGGAGACTCACAAAGCGAGAGGAATAAATCTATTGGGGAAAAAAATTGTATCGTTGAAAAAGGCACCCCTCCTATTTTAATAATATACTTTGTCAAAGTATGATCTCATTTCTTCAATAAACCTGTCAATTTTTGCTGACTGTACTTAATGTTCATTTCTATGAAAGGATTTCACAACACATATACTCGTAATACAGCAGACGATCCTACTCTGGGTGCATATTTTTTTCAATCCAAATAACACAAAACATTTGCTCTACAATTCTGAACTTTATATCAATGGATCAAAGTTCAAAACATCCTTTTTAAATCATTTAGTTAATAGCCAAATGACATATTGACGAGTGTTAGTGGGTTTTAAGCACATACTTATAATGAGTAGGTATAATGGATTCATTATTGAGTGCACATCTGGCTTAGTAAGTGTGTCACTGTCATTAGTAAATCTGGCTGGGAATTTTACAATCTTCAATTGATATAATGGTACTTAATTAGTGCGTATTTATTTGTTTAAGATTTTAAAATCAAAGCAATAAAATCAACATGAGCAGAAAAACAAACAATATCCCTAGTAATCCCTACTTTTGGTAGCCGTAGTCGGTAAGAAAGTAATGTAGCGGTAAAACACAGAATAAATAATAATACAAGTAATCTAATAATTATTCACACACAGTCAACAATAAAAAAAAAATACAAAATAAATACAATACAAAAACCCGACTGCTTAAAAAGCGAACTAAAAAGACATAAACAAGTAGAAAATCATGCTGTGCAGTCGGAGGATACATCTGGTTTTGGTTCATCCAGGTTGCGCATATGTATCCTCCGATTGCACAGCATGATTTTCTTCTTTTCTTATGTCTTTTTAGTTCGCTTTTTAAGCAGTCGGGTTTTTTGTTATTTTGAAATATTTTTTTATTTACAACATCTTAGTTATTTTTTTAGTTTTAGGTACATTTAAACATATAAGTGATATATATATTTTTGTAATCACCTCTTAAAACCCTTTATTTTGTTACACCATACGATGGGTTAGGAAGAAAAAAAATTGGGGCCCCACAATATGGCGCTCAAAATACGCCATTTTCTATTTTCCAATTTTAATGTAACCAGTACCACTCGCAGGGTTAAGACTAATCAATTGACGTAAGAATCATCAAAATCGTCCGACGCGTTTGGTCTCTAGAACGCCACATAGGAACAAACATACATCCATACATACATAGACTGTTAAAACCGTTTTACCCGACTGCCGAAGGAGGGTCCTTCGGCAGTCGGGTAAAACGGTTGGTTTTTGAATAATATACGTGCAAATTGCTGTGGTCAGCATAAAAAATAGAAGCAATGTCCATACCTAATAAACATTTTTCTAATCATCACGTCACTCATAAACATAATAATAATTTATTAAACAACGTAATTATATATTTATTATAAACAAAGGTACGTAATATTTGTAGGAAAATAGATTTTTACTACATACTTACTAATATTATTGGTGGACAAGGTAATTTAATGGTTGCCATACCTAATACATACCATTTTACTACTGTAATATTTTTGTATAAAAATAGTAGCTGACCCCCGGGGCTTCGCTCCCGTCAATTGGCTACTTACCTACCTACACTACCTACCCTACCTACCCTACCCTATCTACCCTACCCTACCTACCCTACCCTACCTACCCTACCTACCCTACCTACCCTACCTACCCTACCTACCCTACCTACCCTACCTACCCTACCCTACCTACCCTACCCTACCCTACCCTACCCTACCCTACCTACCCTACCCTACCATACCCTACCTACCCTACCCTACCTACCCTACCCTACCCTACCCTACCTACCGTACCCTACCTACCCTACCCTAGGGGTATGAAAAATAGATAGTAGCCGATTCTCAGACCTACTGAATACGCATATAAAATTTGGTAAAAATCAGTAAAGCCGTTTGGGAGGAGTACGGTAACTAACATTGTGACACGAGAATTTTATATATAAGATTGAAAAAAACCATTAAAATAAATAATTAAATAATCACGTCGTTAGGTTCCAAGATGGGGAAATTGTAAAACGCACTATGTTATTATAAAGATATGCTAGTAGTACATGACATACTAGCATAAATAAACAAATTTATCTCATTTGTTTTTAACTTCAAAACAAAAAGAATATATTTTATTTGCTTTATATTTTCTGTTAATTATAAGATAACATTTAGCTTAAAAAATCGCAATGTGGTAATGGATTTGTTTAGGTGATAATTAGGTTTTAATTCAGTATAAGTTATATCAAAAATAAGTAATATTTTACCTTTGACCTGATTTTTGACTTGGTAAAAAGTCTTTATATTTTCAAACATAATCTATTATGTAAATAATAAGTAGGAACTTAATAATAATTTTGATTCACATACTAACTAAATAGTTACTTTCATATGGTTTTATACTTATATTGAATACTTATTTTAATAAGTATTATAAATAATGGCGGTTGTTCATTTATTTTAATGGGAGTAAATCACAACAATGCCACTGGAAATGTTAACTATAGTTAAGTGTATTAATTTATTTGCTGATTGAAGTTACATAGACCAAACTAACGAGTTTACGTATAAATATATTCGCGTTTGCATAAAAGGAAAAACCATTGATTCACTGATTAGTAAAACTAAATTAAATTATATGAGTACACGGAATTGTTAGCATTATCCCCGAAAACATGTGACATGTGATTATTAGGGGCAGGAGAGTTTCGTCGCGTGACACTCCCACGCATAATTGTTGCTGAAGTTCTTATCTATAAATTAAGCATACCTGGTAATACCCCCGAGCAAAAATTGGCGATGCTATTCTTTTTTTTTACGACAGATAAACAGTAAAAATGTTACTTTAGTTCAGGTTCAAAGGCAAGCTTAACCCAGCATAGATCTCTGCTCGCAAAGCTCAGTGCATCATTTCAGCCGAAAACTGCTGAATATAGGCCTCCCCGGAGTGTTGCCACATCGACTGGTCATGTGCGTCTCGAATTCATCGGATTCCCTCAGCCACCCTGGAAGGCCTTCCAATGCTGAGTCTTCTGGTAAGCGGTCGCCAGTCCAGAAAATTTCGGCCGCAACGACCATCCGTTCTTTGCCCTGCCTACTTCCATTTAAGTTTGGCAATTCTTCGGGTTATGTTGGTAACCTTGGTCTTCCTGCGGGTATCTCCATTTCTGAAATGATTACGCAAGGAAACTCCGAACATTGCCATATCCTTTGGGTGACTTTTAGCCTTCTCATGAAGCCCATTGTGCCCAAACCTCAGCGCGATGTAAAGATGACAAATGAGGACAGACAATAACCCCCTATTTCTGAATTAAATATTTTGAGTTGAGTATTTGTTAAACTCTAGCCTGAAACCTGTCAAAATTTGACACTAAATTAGGGTTTACATTGTTAACGACTCCAATTGAAATATCGTCAAAATTAAAGTCAATAGACCTCCTAAAACCACACCTTTTTAAAAACACAAACCTTAATAGAAACTTAATTACTAAAGCTTTAAGACTTCGTTCTGGACATTTCCATCAAATAAATTTTATTATCTAATGAAGAAAGTTCCCCGAATTGTGATGACTGTGGAGTAGTTGATGATGTTTTTCATATCCTGATGGAGTGAGTCCGGAAGGAAAATACAAGAATCAATGTCTTTGGGCGCTGTAAAATTTACGATCTGGGCATTTGTAATACAATCCTCGCTTCTCCGATCTTCCATGTCTGATAAAGCCAAGCTATTATATGAGCTAGTTTTGAGGTAGTTAAAAAGTTAAAAAACTTTTTTGTGTTTAAAAATAAAAAAATAGGGGTTGACACGTTCTTAACTCCAATTATACTCATTTCAGAAACCCGCCCAAGTATACAGAAAAACTGAAACTTGCAGTATTTTTTCTAATAAATATGGGACAATCAAATTACAAAATTACAGCTGTTAGCTCTGTACTCTTTTCATTCTTATCAGTAACGACTGACATACCTTCATTGATATTTGTTATATCTTTTGATTTGATTTCATATCTCTAACTACGCTTAACATTTCACGCGGCCAGTCTAATTTGCCGGAACCTTGGAACACGCGCTAACACACGTTGTTTTATTTATACATAGATATTATAAAACGTTCTTACCACTTCTATTATTACAGGATTTCCTCAGTTATTATTAATTTATAATAGCGTGTAATTCATTGTAACCATTGTTTCTTCAGTACAAACTAATTGCTGTATAGTTGAATGTCTTTATTATGTCTCATACAGAACTGATAGCAGACAAACTTTAAAATAAGCGGCGTTTCTTTCATGTAATGCGGTCGCAGACATCCGACTGAATTTCCTAAGTAAAAAGTTATAATTCGAGTTTTGGCTCTCGTATATTTCCTCCTCCAATATTGGACCAATTAAAAAGATATTCCATAAACTGAAAAAGAATGATATATACTGTGCCCCTATGTTTTATTTTTTTTATTTATAGTTGTCAAATTTGTACAGATGTAAAGATGCTCTAAATTGCTCTGTCAATAGAGACCTAGCTCTGTTGACAACGCAATTATGAGCATTATTTGAGGGTTCTAATGCTTCTAAAGATATTGTATCATCAAAAATGAAAACCTAGGGTTACAGTATACATCTTCATTTATCAGTTAATGGAATATCTTTAAAATTGGTCTAATATTGGAGGAGGAAATAGGCGAGGGCCAAACCTCGAATTATGAATTCTTACTTAGGGAATTCAGTCGGCTGTCTGCGACCGCCATTCCTCTTAACGTGATATCTGTTCAAGACAAGCTTTTTGTTTAACATTTCTTATTTATTCAACTCTAGCTACTAAGTAATTATTTAGCTACTTTAGACTTAAAACTTTCTACTTGTTGTCGTACGTAGACCTGTGAGAACCTATGACTAAGTGTAGCCAACTTATGAATGACATCTCAGTATAATTTAATTACAAATTATCCTTATTGCCAAATAAAAAGTATACCAATAAATATTATTAGCGCTACTTCTTAAATACCTTTTGTCCGTGAGGTAATTATTCATTGTAACGTTGTTATTGTACGGATTTTACCATTGAATTTGTGGAAATGACTACGATGGTCATTGTTACCGGTATAGTTGATGTGTCATTGCGCGTACGGTTACCGCTACCTGGGATCTTACCTGCAGTATTTAGAAAAGCAGTTTTGTTTTAGAAGTTGCGGTTGCGGTATATTAGCAGCAAATGCATAATATTCTATGTAGCCAAAATGTAACGCTACATCGCTATCTTTGCGGTAGCGAAAATGCGTGGAATTTTCCGAAATGTAAATCAATCTTGTGTGTTCGCTTTTTGCACATTTATGGACATGCATAATATTGCCCAAAAACTGGCTACGTCATAACTATGTACCGTTAAAACGTCCCTTGCAAAAGATGCATTTCCGTGTACCTCAAATGTTTCTTTAATTTTTAGGGTTCCGTACCCGAAGGGTAAAAACGGGACCCTATTACCAAGACTCAGATGTCCGTCTGTCTATCTGTCTGTCTGTCACCAGTCTGTATGTATCTCATGAACCGTGATAGCTAGACAGTTGAAATTTTCACAGATGATGTATTTCTGTTGCCGCTATACTCGTAACAACTAAAAATACAATTTTGCGATAATGGTACGGAACCCTTACACCTTCGTATGGAGTCCCATTTTAGCTGAATAAAAATGCTTTGGACGAAAGAAACTTGACAGTTACCAGAATCTTAACATCTCTAATGTGTCATTTTATATGTTTCAGAAGTCGTCAGTGCGTGCGTCGTTGCGGCGTGCGCGCGCGGGCGCGGCGCTGTCTCCGCCGCGCGCCGGCATGGAGCGGCTACGGCGCTCGTTCCGGGAGTCTTTCCGGCGGCGCAAGGGCTCCCCGCCGGAGTCGGCGCGGCCGCACCAATGGCACGCCGACGAAGCTGCCGTGCGCGCCGGGACATGCACCTTTCCCGTCAAGTACCTCGGATGCGTCGAGGTCTTCGAGTCCCGCGGCATGCAAGTCTGCGAGGAAGCGCTAAAGGTGCTTAGGGTGAGTTTTAACCTTTTTATCGCTGGGCCTCGCGTATCCGATCTTACTCTGAGCGCCAGCTAAAAGAAAACTAATTCAACAGTCGGTGGATTAATTATTTATTTCATGTCGGTGATGGGCGCTGTCGGCTATTGTCGACTGGCGGTGAAAAGGTTAAATAGCAAACGTAGCTTAGGAAATGTAGAATGTGATCACTGATCAGTGAAGTTTGATTGCATGCGTTGACCTAACAATTTAGTGAACTAATTCCTTAGACTTGCGAAATGGTAATCAGCATTTTACGCGCATAATAATGTATGAAACATGAATGCTGCGTATGGCACTTGCATTAAAATGTGTCGCCTCTGTGAAGATTTCGCAACGTAGTGTAAACGGTAGATATTGTTCCGACCTTGTATGGCCAACTGTGAAGTTAGTGTACGTCGAGAAGGGATCAATGCGATGCCACAATCTCGCACCTCCCACTGTACTAGTTTAGACGTTGTTTGATGCATCTTGGCATGTTTACGTTTCATTCGTTGCGATGATTGCATCGCTATTCTCAATCTATAGCTAGGATCGTTGATCAAAGATCACTTAGTAACATTGAACTATGTCAATACGTATAATTACGAACCTAACGCACATAACTAATACAATCTTAGCTTTTCATCACTATATTTCTAGCTTTTTGTGAGGAGTGTTAGGGTTTGCTTAGTTATCAAGTCTATTAACCAAAGACGCTCAAAATTGATGTTCAACTCAACTAACACTTCACCATCACCTACATATTTACCACCAACGCTCAGGCTGGCAAATGCGGCAGAACATCAGTTTTTAACACGACCAGTCATCTGAATGCCTATGCTTTTTACTTGGGTATTCTGATATTATAGCGAAGACTACTTCGATTTGTTGTCTTCTCGTTGTGATTACTTAACACATTACAGATTTACCGAACACATTAAATATACAGAACAAGCAACCAACAAACATAGCCTCAATACACCATCCATCAAAACTTGAATGCGGCATGTTGCTTGATGTTCATCGCTTGGCAAGCTTCCTTAGCGATAGCTGTACTGACCGTGACATTTCAGAACTCTCGCCGGCGACCTGTTCGGGCCGTGTTGCACGTTAGCGGCGACGGGCTAAGGGTCGTTGAGGAGGAAACCAAGGGGCTCATCGTAGACCAGACTATCGAAAAGGTCTCGTTCTGTGCGCCTGATAGGAACCATGAGAGGGGATTCAGGTAGTTATGCAATTTATATTTCAGAAAGATATACGAACTCACATATAACACGTTATAATCCGTACAAATTCCTTTCCCACATAGTAGTCGAAAAAATAATAAGCAAGCAAAAATGTACCGTAAGTTTCTTAACATTTTTTAATTTACTGTATCATCATCATCGTCTCCTACAAAAACAGACCGATCCGTACCTTGCGCATTGGCAAGCCAACTTCAGGGCGACCAAGAAGTTTGGCGAGAACTAATACTTCTTTGTAGATTATGGTAGGCCTAATCGCTACAAGATTGTTGATCATAAAAAAAAACTAGTTTACGGCTGCCAAATCTGCCATTGTTTTTTTCACTTCGCGGTTGCCTTGTACTTTGAACGCCGGCCATTAGCTTCGCAATCAATCAATACAGCCTATCACAGCTAACTTCAGAAATTGCCATCTTCTGACTATCTCATCACGGCAGTTATATAATATTCCATGAAGGAACGGTAGAATCAATTTTTATTTTATGATTTGTTACTTTTAATTCTGACGTTCAAAAGTGCCGCTTTTTGGCGCAGTTGAATAAATATATTTTGACTTTGACTTTGACTTTGGAACGAGGCATTAATGTATGGCCGTAAGGCATATCCCAAATATCTACATCTGCCGCCTCCTCGTCTGCCCGGATCTTCTATAGTTCCAAGTTATCCCTAATACCTCAACATCTCTCCAGTTACATATGCCTGCCAACCATAGAATTGCTTTAGGCATCTCTTAAGTTCCGTATCCCACAATGTCTTTCCGCATCTATCATTTCTGTCGATATTAAGTCCCAATATGTTTTTCATACTTGAGATGACTTGAGGGATGTCTACAATTGTACCATATATCGTACCTACATATTATTTATATTAACTTACTAATTACATTTACCTCTCCAGTTACATATGCCGTGATGGCACGACTCGCCGCTGGATGTGCCACGGCTTCCTCGCCTCCCGGGACAGTGGCGAGAGATTGTCGCACGCGGTCGGCTGTGCCTTCGCGGCTTGTCTGGAACGCAAGCAGCGCAGGGACAAGGAATGTGCCGTGTCTATGAGCATCGATGCGGCGAGTCACGCGTTTACTAGGCAGGGATCTTTCCGGAAATCAGGTTAGTATTCAGTTATCAGAAAAGGCGACGCAACAGGTTGTTCCGGGCACTTACCTTCCGCTTTGATTTGTGGCAGTGCAAGTTAAAAATTAACGATCAATCCAATCCAACACCAAGGTATCTAGGATGTTTGCAGTGATCTACTTTAGTTCCTCGCCATGTGATATTTAGTTCCCTGTTTGAAAATCTGTTGCGAAGATGAAAAGCGCAAGCTTGAGTTTTGGACGGGTTTGGACGAAGGGCATTACTGTGGTAGTACCCTCGCAAGTGACTCGAGTGCTAAAGTTAGATTATATTCAACCTCTGTGAAGCTAGATGATTGCGCCGCCAAGGCTAGGTCATCCGCATACAAGAAGCGTTCAGTGTGCTGCGTTCTGCAGGCTGGTCGTTAGTGTAAATGTTAAAAAGCGTGGGTGCTAGCACAGTGCCTTGAGGGAGACCATTTTGTTGCCGGCGCCATCTGCTCTTGTCCGATTGGAAGCACACTTGGAAGCGACGGTTCTGCAATAGTTCGCTGAGTATATGAATGAAACCCTGATCATTAGTTAGAGTTCCGACCTTAGCTAAAAGTTTTTTAGTATTAATAGTGTCGTATGCCACTGATAAGTCCACAAATACGACCCCTGTGACTTTATTGGCTTCGTTACCGTCCTCTATAAACTGAGTTAATCTGAGTACTTGACCGGAACAAGATTTACCCGGTCTAAAACCAGCCTGCTCAGGGATAAGCTTTGGCTCCACTATTTCAGAATACCACAATGGTAAACTCAAAAGGCTGGGTTTACTAGCAAAGGCAAAGGCATTCCTCTCTCTTCCACTACTAGAGCAGGTTTTTCCAAAATCCGTTGGCCTTGCAAAATTTGAATGTAGTAATATTTTGTGCTCACATTCCTCATGCTCTCCTTCCAGGCATTACACCTCGCCGCGCTTCAGAAGCAGACGCCAACAACAGCAACGGCGGGAACGGAGGCGTCATAGTGCCAGTAGGATCGCTAGGTGGCGTGGGCAACCCGGCTGCTACCACCGGCAACATCGGGCCGTTCGGCAATGCCGGACATATCAACAGCGGACACCCGATAGTAGCGCCGGCTGCGTCTCGACCCGCGCCGCATAACCCCTTCGCTGTGGAGAGGCCTCATGCTGCACCACACCTGCTGGAGAGGCAGGGATCCTTCCGCGGTTTTGCGCATCTTAATAACAGGTAAGCATATGTTAAACAGATAAGAATCAACGTCTTTTGAGCTAATGTTAAGTCTGCAAATAATAATACGTCAAACAAGAGTGGATATAATATGCTAAAATTGTTGGGTAAAATTCATGTGAGGATAACAATCCTTTCACAGTTATTTAACCGCTGACAATAACCTTGTAACAAGGAGAATATAAATCTCTGATGCAAACTAACAAAAGAACTTTAGGTGCAGCTGTGTCGATGGCGTTGCTAAGATCCCGGAAATCTGCTAGATACGGAATAGCTTAGGGACCTACATAAGTGCGATGATCGGGAGAGGTCTATACCCCTTCTTCGACTGATTAATGATGACGATCATTCTCGTGATCTAAAGCTATTTAGACGAAGTTTTATTGACGAAAATGACTAATTGCGTCTTCAAATATGTTTCCAGCTCTCCATTCAAGCGCCAGATGTCGCTTCGTATCAGCGAGTTGCCGTCTAACTTAGAGCGTCAGCGCGCGGGGCTGGGCTCCCCGCCGCGGGTGATGCCTGCGCCGCCTGCGCCCGCACCCGCGCCGCCTGCGCAAGCGCAGCCTGAAGTGCCGCCTCCACAGGTACCACTTGTAAACTGTTGTTTGTCATAAGATTTGCGTAACGCATTGAAGTATTTTTAATAATAATAGCGTAACTTGAGTAATATGTAAAACATAACATAATTATGTAGTTTTATAGAAATAGAATGAATTTGGCAATACATAGCGATATATCGCAAATGTTTGCGCAAATTCGTTAAGGGTAGCTGCAGCAGTATTGCTGGTAATCTAAAGAATTAGACGCGATGACAGACATCTTTTAATCAGATTCGTAACTCGCGACACTCATGACGACAAGGAAGAGTCGAACAAGCCAATACTGATCCATATGTAAATTACAGGAGATGACACAGGCGGACCCAGTGGCGGCGATGTGCCAACAGTTATCAGCTGGTCTGCGTGCTCTAGCCGAAGAGCCAGTAGCGACCGCCGAGCCCGTAGCAGTACCGGCACCTGGCCTGCCGCACCCGGACGCGTGGCTGGGCCGCGTGGCGCGCGTGCCGGGCCTGGGCCCCACACCGCCGCCGCTGGTCACCCGGGCCCCCGCACTGGGGCAGACAGGCCGAGCCCAATCATACGCGGGCCGCGCGGCCTCAACGAACCCGTTCCTGTCTCCACCGGACGCCACGCCGGCCCTCTAGGCCTCGCCCCGCGCCGCTCCACACGCTCAAGAGGCCGTCCTCCTTGTCTTCGACTAGAGGACACGCCTCGGACTGGACTCAACTCCAACACTCACGACACGTTTTACGCTCAGCAAATTTACGGCTTTCAGTCGTGATTGCAGATGAAGAGTCGATAAACTCCAGTCCATAAGTCGTGTAGCGCGCGCGTTATAAAACTTCAATCCTTGTAAAACCCTTGATGGTCTTCATATGTACCACTTTTTTTATTACCAATGTCTATGTAGGACTTGTAATGAATAACCTTGCCAGACGGCCAAGTATTTAAACGTACTGGATGCAATGCCATACTGGAAACGTCTGTACTTACTACATTTAATCGATTGATGTCGTCTTACCTAGAATATCAATTTGAAATGGTACTTATACTTGTTTTGTGTAGACAAAACGTGTAACCTACTGCTGATGTTCTTTTTATAATAATATTTATGAAAACTTTGACTTATAATGCGGTGAGGTGTAGCCTCAAATACGATTCAGACTAATGTTCCTTTTAGTAAATTGACTAGAGATACAACTGCGAGTCGGTGTTACGAATTAAATCGATATTCTTGTACTTAGTGATGCAATTATAAATTGACTATAAAATGAGTTAATGAAAGGCATTGAGCTTGCTGTACCAATGATATGGGCCCTGAAATTATTTAAAGGGAAGATTTGGGCCTTCTATACGTATTATTCATTCTATAAATTCATATTTAATGCAACCTATAACCTTGGTGTTGTGTTTTAGCGTTCGTAAATGTTAAAATTATAAACATCTATAAGGTTTAAATCTCTTAGCATCGAACACTGTAGCATGTATAGTTTGTTGTAAACATTAAATCTTGAGCTTTTTTAAAAATGAATGAATAAAAAAACATGAATGATTAATAACGAAAATAATAAAACAGCTCAAAAGACCGAAATGTATGTTATACTCAATCCTTATTTATACGTAAACATAACATACTTCCCCTGTCTTGTGATGCCAAAACGACCAGCACTGGCAACACCTTAGTTCGTTCTTCCACGAGGCACCGCACGACACGATTAGCGGTTCGATTAATAACACACGACACACTGCAGACGGTCTATCGTCCGTTCGTTTGTTCACTAGTCACGATTCTGCAACGACACTGCAGTGCACTTGTATATAACCTTGTTCTATATCCGCTTGAGTGACGAATCATACGTGATCAGTGCGGTACGGTGTGTCGTGTCGTCAACAATTATATTGTAAAGCCGCTAAATTGTCACTGCAAAAATGTCGCGAAGACATAGCCGAAAAACCGTTTGTAAATCGTGTCGCGTGTAGTGCCGTGTCGTGCAATGAACAAACGGTCCATACAAATATAATGGTGCTCTGAAGCGTAACCACATTTTGTAGTGTCATATGTCGCGTCGTGAACAAACGGCTTTACTCAGATGTGTCAAAACTATCATGGCTCCAAACAGAGAGAGACGGAGCTATACAGAACAAAACGCACTATCCCTTCCCCACAGCTGAATCATGATGGCGTTGACACGTACGGCTCCAGTATTTGTACATTATTGTTGCGGAGAGATTGAATTGATTTGATACAAATATAAATTAAAGTAAAAGAACTCGCAGAATGACTGTTATTTTTGTATCAATATAATCTGGTGCCAGAAATTGACGGATTTTGAGAAATAAATGAAAACTGTTTGTGTGTTAGCTAATTAAACATTGTACTTAACTCTATAGTAAATCGCACCGTGCTTTTGCGCCACATATTACTACTGTCGTGTAAGTGTTCGTGTTATAAATACATACGTAAGTTATATTAATTCCATAATATTCGTCCATGCAGTATTAGCGGATTATTACTGAACACTGTACAACAACAAACAAACGAACAATGCAGTATTTTAATATTAAATCATTTTTGTATTATAGGATTTTGGATATATTTTTCCTTTTTTGTATATACTTGTAAAGATGTAAGGTATTTATCTTTTCACCGTTCGTGGATCTGTTTTTTATACGATTTTTATTACTATTTTTTCTATGCTTCTAAATTAGTAGGTGTTTGGAACGAACAAATGGTAAATATCATTTTCATGTTAGTCATTTTAAAATTCACGTACTTACTTTTACAATTTTAATAATAATTTAGTTACTAATTTACGTTATGATGTTATTAGTTTTCTGTTACGTTGAGCCAGCTTTCTTAAGTATAGACTACGTGGTTAAATCAATTTTATATTTGCTGTAAATAATTTTGTCACATCTTAAAATGACCTCTCGGTTTTGTCTTAGTTCAATTAATATCCACAAAAACAAACATGTTTGGTTTACATAATTAACTTTTAGCAAATTTTAACACAATACCTGCAATACAAATTATTTTGTTGCATCACTACATTCCAGATTAAATTATTTTTGAAAATTACTCACGATGTAATTGATAGATTTAGTAGATATAATGCATATCACTGGCTAGCCTTGCATAAATTAAACGCACTTATGTACTTACGAATTGTAACACTATAATAGTACTTAAAAGTAAAAAATACTTATTGAAACTTGACTAGATATTAAAATTATAATCAAAATTAAATGTTGTTGTATGTAAAGCAGCTTTAAAAGGCACCTATTCGGATAAACTTAAGCATGTTCTGAATGTTCTAATTAAATGTGTCTATGATAGAAATCAAACTTCATCAAATGAATTGCAGTATGTTTCGGAATTTTTTGTAGTTCTTTGACCTAAATGTAGTGATATGTTGAAAATAAAACAATATATTTATGATACTGTTAGCATTTCACCGTGTCTCTATGTGCACATGATGTTCTTATACAGTTAACCTTGAATAGCACCAAAAAGCGAATTTTATATTAAATCGCTCTTTATACAAAAGTACATTAGATTCGTAGGGTTATAAATGAGTAGGTCATTCCGGAATATATTTTCGTGTGCTTATATAAAATATACTTCCTATCGAAAAAGTTGTACTTAAATATGTGAAAATCACGTTATTTCGGACTTATTAATTTGTTGGGTGTTATTTGTATATTATACAGTGATTTTATCCTTGTCTAAAGCATGTAAATATTGGCGTATATATGTAGATATTTTAGATAATGAGAGTTCAAATATTATAAAAAATAATAAATTATGTTTAGTTGAGAATCGCTTTTCATTCACTTTTGAAATGTCCTGAAAGCTACCCAACACCTAGTTTCTGGGTCGAAAATTTGAAAGCGCTATCTGCTGTAATTATTTGAATTTTCAACAGCCAATCGCAACACATGTCGCAATCCAAATATACAGCCTCTGAAAACCAAATGAGGGAATATGTATTGGCAATGAATGAGCTGGTAAGCTCACAAACCAACAAATGTGATCATTGTCAACCACCATCTGTTGTACCCACACCGGACCATTCATTGACAATATGTGATGTCACCATACCGCAGTCTAGTGCCAGTTTGCCATTAGAAATTACTAACTGTTTGCCTAAAAAGAGTGTAAATACAGAAATAGTATTATTTTGTGATGAAATTGGAAAGGATCTAGGCCACTTGTTGACGAATAAATATCCAGGACACTCAATAATGAACTATTGTATGCCTGGTTGTTCTTTATTTGACATAATGAAAAAAGTTATAAAATGCAATTTTAGCCAGGAAACTACATTGTTAATATTTATTGGTAATAGGGGTAACGTGAACAAAGGAGAATTACTCCAACATTTTAGATCATTGTGCGACCTAAGTTTAAAAAAAATTGTGATGTTCACATTCCCTTACAGCCAAAGTTTGCCACAGGAAGAAAACAATCTTAGATATGAATTGAATAGGACATTACATAATTTAACATATAGTAATAATTTATTCCATTTAATTGACACTAACAATTATGTTGGTAACCACTTTTGTTTAACAAAAGATAGATTTTTTATGGATAGATACTTTCTTTCAAAGTATTGTAAACGACAGATAGCTGTGTCGCTATCATATTATTTTTCTATTACAGCCAAGAATTTGGCTAAACAACTTGCTTCTATTGAGCAATGCCAAGACATGTTATTTAATTCAGCCAATAATTTGGTCTCAGAAATTGATATTGATAACAATTTAAATTAGAAATTAAGACAATAGAGACAACCTCTTGCAAAAGTTTGCAGAATGAAAATTGCAAAATAAAATCACATACAAGTTTGAAAACAGTAAATAGTATTAACCTGGTGCATCAAAATATTCAAGGATTTATGAACAAAGATTTAGAAATAGAATTATTTATGAATTTTAACAGTATTGATATTCTTTGTATTACAGAACATTGGCTTAAAAGCCACCAGTTATTGTTCAATTTTAATAATCACCAGGTTGGTAGTTCATTCAGCAGAGTTAATGCTATACATGGTGGCTCATTGATTTTAGTAAGTAACCAGCTTAAATTTAAAGACCGTAAGGATATTGTGAGCCTATCTGTTGAGCGGACAGTCGAAATAGCTTGTATAGAATTGGAGCAGTTTATTGTATTAAGTGTATACAGACCCCCTTCAGGATTGTATGACTGTTTTGAAAAGGTAATGGATGAAGTGTTACACAAGATTTGTAACTCGAATAAATCCGTTATCACTTGTGGGGATTTTAATGTCAATTTATTAGAAAACTCAGGTTATTGTAGTAAAATAATAAGTCTGTTTCAGTCCTACAATCTTGTAAATCTATTTTTGGAGCCCACAAGAATAACCCCTACTAGTGCCACATGTTTAGATAATATTTATACTAATGTTGTGCCAGTCCACAAAGAAATTATAAATTTACTAGATTCTGATCATTGCGGGCAGAGGATTACTATACCAAACCAAAATAACAAAGTGGCTAAAAAGGATATCACTGTTAACCCCAAAACTGCAAGTCGCTTGGCAGCGTTTAAAGTTAAACTCATTAATAAATTACCAATTTTATCAATTCATGCCGATCCAAATCAACTATACAATGATTTTTTTAATATGTACTGTAAACAATTTAATTCTACCTTTATTCCCAAGACTATCTCGGTTAATGGTAATGCATCATTCAGTGATTGGGCTACCATTGGTATTCATAAAAGTAGGAAACGGCTTTATGAGTTGTACAATGAAAGGACTTTTGTTAACACTGCTGAATTTAATTTATATGTTAGAAATTATTCAAAATTATTTAAAAAAGTTTGTTGTTTGGCCAAGTCGCGTTATTTGAGTTCGAAGATTAAAAATAGTAGTAATGTTATTAAAACGACTTGGAATATTATTAATAGTGAAACGGGAAGATCTGGTAACCGAAATATTGACTACAGCCTGTCCATTAATGACAACATCATAAAATCAGATTCACAAGTCGCAGTGACTTTTGAAAATTTCTTTTCAGATATTCCCATTTCAACTACTAAATCCCTAAACTCATCACCTTCTGTTGCTGAGTCTTTGCTAAAAGAAAATGTTAATGTTTGCGATTCGGAATTTCTTTTTGAACATATTACTTGTAGAGACATAATTAAAACCTTTCACACTTTAAATGTTAAAAAGACTGCAGATCTGTGGGGTCATTCTGTAGAAGTTGCTAAGTCTATTATTGATATTGTCGCACCTAGTTTAGCTATTATCTTTAATAATTGTATCGACTGTGGGGAGTTTCCTGACCTTATGAAAAATAGTAAAACAATACCATTGTTTAAATCAGGTAGTACATCAGACCCTTCAAATTATAGACCTATTTCAGTACTACCTACGTTTAGTAAAATATTTGAGAAATTAATTTTAGAGCAACTGCAAAGATTTTTTAATAAACATAAATTATTACATAGCAAACAGTTCGGTTTTACAAGGGGTCGTTCAACTACTGATGCCGGTGTTGAGCTTTTAGGACATATTTATAATGCATGGGAAGATAAGTGCGATGCCTTGGGAATCTTTTGTGATTTGTCCGAGGCATTTGATTGTGTTCTTCATGATACGCTAATCAGGAAACTCCGCCACTACGGAATCCGGAACAGCGCTCTGGATCTTTTCACTTCATACTTGAGTAATAGGATTCAGAGCGTTGACGTTAATGGAAAAAGATCTCCCGGATCTATAGTAATGATGGGCGTCCCGCAGGGCTCGATTCTTGGTCCTTTCTTGTTTCTTATTTACATTAATGACTTGCCTTACCTCATAAAGGATAACCATGATATAGTGTTGTTCGCGGATGATACTTCACTTTTGTTTAAACTCAAACGTCAGCAGCTGGTTACTGACGATGTAAATAGCGCGATCTCAAAAGTAGTTCACTGGTTCAATGTTAATAATTTACTACTTAATGGGGGAAAAAAAACCAAATGTATTAAGTTTACCCTACCTCACGTTAGGCAGGTGAAAACTGATGTGTTGGTAAAGGGCGAAGAATTGAATCCTGAAAATAGCACAGTATTCTTAGGCTTAACTTTGGATGCTAAGCTTCAGTGGGGCCCACATATAGATAAATTGTCGAAAAAACTAAGCTCCGCAGCATATGCTGTTAGGAAAATTCGTAATTTAACTGACATAGAGACAGCCCGTTTAGTATATTTTAGCTATTTTCATAGTGTAATGTCGTACGGTATTCTGTTGTGGGGAAATGCCGCCGACATCCAGACTATCTTTGTTTTGCAGAAAAGAGCTGTTCGATCGATTTATAAATTAAGCCCGAGACACTCTCTCAGAGAGAAATTTAAGGAGATTAATGTAATGACAGTGCCTTCTCAGTATATTTATGAAAATCTTTTATATGCCCATAAAAATATAAAATTGTTTAAAAAATACAGTGATATCCATAACATAAATACTAGAAACAAACACAAATTTGTAGTACCTGCAACAAGGCTCAAGAAAATAGGTGGCTCGTTTAGATGTCAATGTGTACACTTTTATAATAAGCTTCCAAGCCACGTACAAGATCTAAGTGTTAATAAATTTAAAACATTCATTAAACATAAGTTGTGCCAGAAAGCGTTTTATACAATAAAAGATTACGTTGAGGACAAACAGGCTTGGGATTGAGCTGCTTCAATTAATTTGTTTTTTTTTTTATATTTTTCAACGTGAATTTTGTTTTTTTTTTTTTGTTTTCTTGCAATGACAAGAATATTTACTTTTTAAAGTATTATATTTTTTTTTTAGTTTATTTTAATTGTTGTGAATGTGAAGACAATGTGGATTCAATTTTTGTTTGTTTTTAATTTTAATTTATCCAAACTAGTTTTAATCATGGTCTGGCAGTTTGAGTAGTTTATGCGGCCTACCCGAATGTCCTTTCTTTGGTATTGTTCGTCGAATCGTTGAGCTCCTTAATTTCTGAGTTGAGCTGCACGGTTATTGACAAATGCGTGCACTGACTGGACAGGTCCACTCAATCTGGCTGGTTCTTTCCTAAAAAGACCATTTCAGACTTCAGTCTACATGGTCTTCACATGATCTAACAAAGATTTTGTCTGGACCTTAAAAGAGACTGTGACCTCTGAGTTTGTTTCGGCCTTTCTTCTCAGAGTAGTCAGATAGGAAACGCCGACTTCATCTAGTTTTAAAAATATGATCGACATGTAAAAGTGTTTGTACAAACCTACTTACAGAAATAAAATCATTTATCATTTATCATTTATCATGATTTGTTTTTAATATTTGACGAGTCGATGATTTCAGAAACCGAGTGTTAAACTTTCAATACATCCCAGACTATAGCCATTGGGTTTGTGTAATTTATTTTCACAGAGCACCGAGATGATTCCGGCATCCTTTGCTAGGAATACGGCATTGTACAAACTCCATAAAACAAAGCTAGTGAAGGTAATTGTTTATTTGTAAAAATAGATGGTGAGACACGAACCCATCGTTGTAATCGTCCACGGAGCTCCCTAGGCACTCGAAACGATTCTGGAGTTCGAGCTGAAAGCTTTCGGGGTTTTGGATCTAGATCTGTGCTGGACATATCGTAGACTTCATCAGTCGAGATCTTTCCAGCTTAATATTTAAGTTCAATGTGCCTCTTACCATACGGTGATCACTTCCGGTTTTTACCGCGTTGATCACAGAGGCAACATTGAATATGTGCTTCTTCGTCGACATGATGAAGTCTATCTCATTTTTCGTTGCATCATCTCGCATGTGATTGGTAGATTCATGGCGGTCAAACCCTTTGCCTTGCCGAATTCACTGGCGCAATTAGGCTGACGGTCTCGTGTAAAATACCAACAAACGCACGGATTGATCTTCCTAAGTAACGCTTACCAAGCCATGTCTGTGTCTGGTGACTATGTATTAAATAGAACAGAATAAATATTGACATCAGTATTACGGCTTGTCCCTTTCTTACCTCTGAAAGCATATGGCAAACCTAAAGCATATAGCTCTATTCTGTTTCCTGTTTAATAAGGAGTAAGTAAAAATTATGTATATTCTTTCGAGTAAGAAAAACATAATTTCTACGCTGTTTTCTTGATTAATACCCATGATCCAAGACTGCTGAATAATTTCTCCAGAACTCGTAGAGTATTTGGTTACTGGTTGATTATGGCAGGAGTTGCAGTGGTTAGAAATAGTATGTCAGTAGCTGCATCCGTTTAGACTGGAAGCCGAAGCTAGGATTTGGGATAAGGGGTGGGAAATGACGATCACCTGTCTGGATTTAGAAACTTTCCTATGTTTGATCCGCTTATACAGGGTGGAAAAATGAATGGACCCTGTAGAGAAATCAGTTTAAATCCTTAAGATGTGTGCTCAGATAGATTATTTTATAATTTACAATTCTATGTATATGTATTTTAATTTAACCTATTAAGGGGTCACCTATTTCTGGATAAAGACCTCCTCCATCTGTTTCCTTCTAAATTTATTCTGGGCCGTTCTGGTACACTCTATCCCTGCCAGTGCTAAGATGTCATCTCGCCATCGTTGCAATGGTCTGCTGCGGCGTCTGTTTCCGTTTCGTGGATACCAGTGCAGGACGCGCTAGCTCCACCTGTTATATGCGGTCCTCACGAAGTGACCCGCCCATTCTCACTTCAGTTTCCCGGCCATATACAAAACATCGGTGACTCTGGTCTTTGCCCTAATGACGCTGCTCTTTATACACTTGCTTATTTTTGTTTATCTTGATATAAATGTTTGAATTACATTGCGGAGATAGGGGTCTATAGTCTGCGTCAGTTTGACTTGACCAGGGAAGAGGAAAGTGTCCAAGTTTCTTGATAAATTAAAACATACAGTTGGTTTGCTGCACCACTTTATTCATTTATGGGTACATGAATACATTAGTCAACGGCATAAACTTCAGTGCCTACGTACTACCTAAACAACGTATTATATTGTCTGTAAATTATTTTTCTATACATGACAGGTCAGGTGACTAAGAAACATCCACTTACATTAGTAAAGCCGAGTTCGACCAAACTTTTATACCTAGTATAACCCCATCCTGCGAATATCTTTGAATATTTTGACAGATATACGAAACAAAAAAAGTCTGACGTCAAATATTTTGTTGCAGGATAAGCCTTGGTATAAAAGTAAAGTAAAATTCGGCCTAATTGTTTTAGTTTTAACCTTGCTACAGACACTAAACGACCCAATAAATTACGTAACTTACAGTATTCAAAGCAAGATTACAGTATTTCAAACTTCATAATAATCTTTTTCATTTATTCAAGGTAATCTTTTTCTAATTTCATTTTTTTTGAGTTTATAAAATATAGAAAATTGCGATTGCAAATTTTATACAATATATTTATTTACTTCGGTAAGATTTGTGAAGGAGTTATTTCTTGAACAGTTACGACTTTTTAATCTTAAACACATTATTCTATGGACATATATTTATATTAATTCTTGTTGCCAAGCGGGAGTTCCTTTATAGTTTTGATCGTGAACTATGTATTATATAATATGTGATAATAATATAATATCGCCCAAGCATTACAGCAAATCTTATGATTCACTTTGGTATTGCAGTTGGTACAATTTAAATTCAATTTTTAGAGATCATGTAAAAAGTGATTTAGCCTCGAAATGAGTTATCAGCCAAGATACTAAATTTCCATCTAACCGAATTCTGTTCTCCATTCAGTACGAAACTAACCCCGAATTTCTCATCTCAAAATTATCGCAGAATTAATGTGACAAATTGTCATGCTGCTGTGATTGGCTGTTGAAAATTCATTCAACCAATCACAGCAGATAACCCGTGCTTGACAATTTGTCACATTAATTCAGAAATAATTTTGAGCTGGGAAACTCGGGGATAATGCAAATAAATTTTATATAAAAGAAGCTTTTTTCAATTGACAGCGTAAATATTTGATAATTTATTAATGTATCGCCAATTATTGTTGTACATAACAAATACATGCATTGTTAATAAAGAAAAGTTAAAGGTACCCTGTTTTCTATAAACAGTGAAACGTATGTAAGCATTATTTTAATACTGCATGCATTTGGGATTTGGTAAATCGTAAGAGTAACTGCATCTTTTTATTAATTATACACCTAAAATAGCTCCAGCACAGTAGTCAATTATTATAATTATATTGTAAAACATTCAGATGTATGACAGATATATTATTTCCGCAGACTTGTACGTTTGCGACTAGGAATGTTGTATATAAATGCGTAAGCCGGGACCTACCACTACATACACAAGATCCAACATAACTCAAATTCAATGACAATAATACACATAATTATATCTTGCTTCACTACATTTCAATGCGAGGAGGAATAACACTCTCAGATAAATAATAGATAGGTACAAAAATATGACTAGCACTAATTTATATTCACATGAAATTCCATTGCAACTCTGGAAAGTGGAATGAATTTTATACATTGATGATGTAGCTAATTTCTTTATCAAACTAAATATCATATCACAATTTTAAAAGTAATATCTTTCTAATTTGACTTCAACATTTAATTCGATTTAAAACAATATGATCAACTGAATAATATAATTTATAAAATATTTTTATGACATACAAACTAATAAACTTCGAGATTTCTGAGATCTATCTTAAATAATATTAAAAACAATAATTGTACAGTTACCTAATCGTATTAATACTGTTTTAATAATAATAAAAAATAAGGAGCACCGTAAATAAAATATTTTGTAAATATGTTGATTATAAAATAAAATACAATATAAAAACCAAACTAGAAATAGACGCTTATAAAGTTTCATAGAAAATAACTTTGGCGGTAAATACAACGCTAAACAAGCAAAATTTTGGTATTTGTTAAGAAAAGTTAAATATATTAGTCGGATATATAATTTTATATTTTTATCCAAGAAACCGATTGCGCTTCAGAAATGATACATTTATTTAAAATATCGCAGGCCAGGGCACATATATATATATTCATTTAGTCTGAGGCAATATGTTAAAACATTTGTCCATCATTGTGATGATGTTTAATATATTTCATAAGTTGGAGATTCCACTAATTTCTCATCATAATATAAATAGGCACATAACGTCTTAGGAGCCTATAGTTTAGTTTAAATCATGTACAGGCTGGTTCATCAGACCTGCAGGAATTCTTTCCAATGAAAACATATCTGGGGGCCTGATGCATCGGTCTAGGTCGGTCCAAATACAATGACGATACGAACACTACTACAGAGGCACTGACTAACATTTTACATACCATCTGAATCCTAGTAAAAATACCCACTAAGCGTATATGGTCGTAATTTACGTTTTTATTTGCAGTTAACTGCTTGACTTGACTTCTTTGATAAGAATTAGATTACCTTTGAAATACAGTTGACAATTTCAATACACGAATATGACAAAATTGCACGTTATTTTCAATTTGATTTAGTTCATTAGGAATTTATTATTGTGATGCTCAGAGGTTACTACAATTTAGGCAGTAAGTAAACAATATTCAATCAGTGCGCAAGCAGTGGTCAATAGACATGTTGGTAAATGTTACCTAACGAGCGGTAATGTTATCATGGCACCGCTGGCACACGCGCACCGGTCGCAGCGCGCGCAGCCGTCGCACGGGCGCCTCGTAGCGCGAGCAGCGCCCGCAGAACACTGCGCCGCACTCGCGGCAGTGGTGGCGCCGCTCCAGCGCTGTGAAGCGCACCTGCGGAGCGGATATGCCATTACGATATTGACCTCGCATATTGTTTGAGAGAGTATTGTGTAGAGGAATGTGGGGCCCTAATACCAAAAATGTTGTCCATTTTGAAAGTCAAGATATTGTAGCGATCAAATTGCCGCTTTTTGGTGATGGTTATAACTTTAATGATTTTTGAAGATAGATGTTGGAAGTCAGGGCAATTTTGAGTTGCAGATAACCTATGAAAATTGTATGCATCTTGGTTTACAAAATCGACCAAGGAATGATAAAATAGTGATATAAATTAAATGTATGTATTGTACCTGGCATTGTGTGCAGTAAGGTGCAGTGTCGTCTCGTATCCAGTGATCAGCCGGGCCACCTTTAGCTCCAGCCGCGCTTGACATATCAGGGGCCGACCAGCGGAAAATCTAAAATCAATACAATATGTATGTCAGTGCGTTAGAAGGACGATCAACTTCAGACATTGAGCGAAAACGCACGCACACGAAACTTAAGTGCGCTGCACCTGCTGTTTCTACGCATTTAAATCTGTTTTCGTTCGTTTTATAGAGCGGGCTTTCTGTGCCTATGTATTTTACGTCTTGTATTTTTGTTAGTTACCCGTCCCCTCGCATCTCCGACCGCTAACCCGCGTCCACTGCGCGCAGCAGCGACAGCGGTGACGGACGCAGGGCAGGCGTTGTCGCGCCGCTCGTACGCCGTGTGCATCGTCAGCTTGCCGCGCAGGACTAGGCGCCGGATCCATTTGATGCCTGATTCTGAAGGTTTTGAAAGTATTAATATTTGTTTTAAAAATTACTTTAACAATACCTAGAAAATGAATGTTTGATCAATTTAAGAAATATTTTATATATCACAAATAATCGCAAGCGCTCGATTGTAAGAAATTAGATCTCCTTGATGTTTAATGGTAAAACAAGACTTTGGTCCTTTTTAATTAATAAGAGAATAGTAAAGTGAAAGCGAATGCTGACGCTAAGGTTCATGTAGGTAGCTGCTGTAATAAAACCTAGGAGTGCAACGACACGAATTCCAGTAAAACTGATGGCGGTTTCTTTAACTCCGTGTAAGATATATGATCGTGAAAGCCGAGTCGAGTTTCCGAATTGCTTTCTTGTTTTCGACAAATCATTTTAAGCATGGAGAAGATAAAGATTTAATAATGCCTTTTGTGGAAAGGACTATTATTAGTAAAGCCAACTTACCAATATCTATCGTAGCGGGCATTATCTTAGCAGGAGGTCTATGCGTGGCGGCGGGCGAGGCGGGCGCGGATACAACAACGAATGAATCAGTGAGGCTGGTGTCAGACTTGCTGGTTCGAAGGCCACTCTCCTGGTTTGCGTCTACTGATGCTGTGCCGGACGCCTCCATGGAACAGGACTCGCTTGACTCGCCGATGCTGCCGCCGCCTGTAGAAACATTAAACTGTTAGATATGTCTACACAAACTATAGACTGTTTCATGTGAACAAGTTATTCAAAAAAGTTGGCCATATCAAACGAAAATACTCACAGCAGTCTGGGTAACAAAACCTATAGTTCTCTCCAAACTTCTTGGCCGCCCTGAAGTTGGCTACAATGACTGCTGTAGTAAATCTCATACAAAATCAGCACCGATCCGTGGCATGCGCATCGGAAAGCCAACTTCAGGGCGACCAAGAAGTTTGGTGAGAACTGTACGAGCGCGACGGTTAACAATTCGTCTAGCTTACGTTTTATGATACCGATTAATTGCCACGACTGTTGACGTTGAGAATGTTCCAGAAGTTTCGAAACATAGTTTTTGAATCATGATAAAGTTGTGAAATAAAGTTAAACTTTGCACTGATTGTGAGTCATAAATGAATTCGTTCATTATTTACTAGGATGAAGAGCACGCATAAAAATGGTGACCAAAATATGTTTTTACTTACTTTTACGATACAACGGATTCCCCTTCGACTTTCTTCTAAGCATGACATGGCCTTGTTTATGCAGTTTACTCCGATGCGTCAAGTCCTTTTCAATGTCCAAGTCTTTCTCATTGTCATACTCCTGTTTAGCCTCGTCACAAGAGTCTATTGGTTCCTCCTTAGGTTCAACGTATTGTGGAGTTTCTTCGTTATCACTGCATGTGTCTTTTTCGTCGTGTCTTCGAGCGGATTCTTTAGCGCTTGTCGTTTCACACGCGTCTGATAAGGAACTTTCTGAACCAGACTTTGACTTTGTTAGTGTACCTGTGGAGAAGCCAAGATTTTAGGAAATCATAGCATGCTTATCAACAAAGATTTTAAATATTGCATCTAATATGAACCCTTTCGGCAACAATGTTTGGTAACCAATACCCCAATATCAAGTGGAGTTTGCTGCATACAGCAGCGTTACATCAGCAGTTCCATAAACATCACATACATACATAAACTCGTACACTATTCCGTAGGGGTTGGAAGAAACTACAGTATGCCAGCTGCCACAATCCTAACGATCATGTTGCTAAACCGCTATGAATTTGCGGCCTTGTTTGAATTTTGCTGCGGTACAGCGTTGCTCAAAATCTATTCACTCAACAATACATAAATTAACAAACCTTCTTTCTCCTGCGACAGGCTCATCTGCTTCACCAACTCTTCCACTCTTTTAATAGCTGCCTCCCTATCGTGTGGTTCCTGTGGTTTCTCAGGTAACTCTTCAGTCTTAGGCTCGCTCTCCGATTTCACTCCGCTTTCTGACTTAACTTCTTCACTGTCTTGTACTGACAGGTTTTGCTCCTCCTTCTCTTTGTCAATTTCTACAGAACTTGAGACGGGGTCTACGCTGCCGCCTTCTAAACTTTCTGTTTGTTCTTCTGCTGTTTCTGCTAAGTAGTCTATTGACCACATCTAAAGAAAATTGGGAAGAATGTTAAACAGGGTAGTTCATTTAGCAGGATCAGCGGGGAAGTCATAAAAAGTTTAGAGCTAGGGCGAGTGCTAACTTCCGTAGCACTGATATAGTTTCAAGAAACATTAACTAATATGTTAAACCCATAGATATAATAAACAAGGAGATATGCCCGGTAGACGAAAATATATCGGAAACCTGTGTCTCCAGTTTGCTCCTACCACACGGCAACTACTACACATGCAGTTCAGTAATGGCAATAGATACGCAGTCGCGCACACATCCGCATTTCTTAAATCAGAACGTACTACACAATAAATTATAAACCTTATCCCTTCAAGTACAGCGTGTATATGTTACGGCTAATACCCGAAGTGCGGCTACACCTAGTATTAGTGCGGCTACACCTAGTTTTAGCCGGTTAGAACTAGGTGTAGCCACGCGACGGAGCCCCGCTGCGCGAGGCTCCTATTTCCGTCCGCAGGGTCTAAAGTAACTTAACACGAACGAGATGACGGGAGCTGAGTTCGCTCGCTTTGCTCGCTCACTTCAGCTCCCGTCATCTCGTTCGAACCTAACCTGTCCGTGTCGGGGTGCCCTAAGCTCCGGCTAATACTAGGTGTAGCCGCACTTCGGGTATTAGCCGTAACATATATACAAATCACCGTACAAATTACGCACACAAAAATATCGGCGCTATCGTTGTGCTATGCAAAAGCAATTTATTTTACATACACGCTAGTGATTGACTAAATCGGAAAGTTATCGATTCGCCCATTTATTATTGTACAATTTTTTTTGGGTACTTGAAAATAAATAAAAACGGTATGTCCAGAAAACGTTATAGTTAAAACAAATATGCAGCTAAAAATATAAATTATTAAGTAAATCAAAAAATTCAAACAATCAAAAATCCGGTTACTTTGGTTTAGGCTTTCATAGCTTGAAACAGGAGGTATTGTTGAACCCTGCTAGTGCTATGGTGTTTAATCACTGACCTGTAAAGTGGAGGTATTTGTGCAGCACTTGACACTTTGATATTATTGGGGTTGCATATTTGTCAAAAGGTTGGTTACGCATTTCTCTACTACGCTTTAAAATAATCAAAATAAGTAATAAACATTATTTCACATCGATCTTCCAACCGGGTTAAAACGGTTAACAATTTGAAAAATAACCTATAATAGCAATATATCATTCGATAATCGACATTGTTGTCGATAGCCTAAGTTAGTGGATCTGCACAAACACATCACTAACTCGTCGCAAGAAGCAGCGGCCGTACTACGCGATGCGTTCGCTTAATAAAGTATCGTTGTGTGATTTTTACATTGCTTGTCCAGTCACTTAGCGACAAACTTAGGTAGTGTTTAAGAAGCAATGTATTTAACGCAAAAATAGTACAGTCGTTGTGATATTTGAAAACAAAATAACATAGTAGAACCAAGAAATATTTTACGATATGTTGTTTTTCATGAATTTAAAGACAAATATAGAAAAATATTTGTACTTACATATGGTAAGTGATTCCATGATTTTTAAAGTTTTGGTTTAGGCTTCAGTTTTTACAAGAAACCACCTTACAACACGGCATTCTTTTAATTTTTCACGATCACGGTCGAAAGAGCACTATTTCGCGGAGACGGCCATTTGTCTAGTACATGCACAGTCAGACCACGTCGCGCGGACACCGACACGCCCCCTTGCCACTTCTCCTGTATTTTATATTTCTATGGTTAAACCGTTTTCGACGAAGATTTTGAAGAAGCTTGTTTTATAATTAATTTTAGAGTATTTGAAAAAAGAAACGTATTTTATTGCGCGAAATTGACTGTACACAATGAGAGGTACACCACGAATAAGTACCCCGTACGATAGTTGCATTTGGGGACACCAGCCCATTGTACATATTATACTGTAGTTGTCATATTATCCGTCTAAGATAATCTAGGTTTTAGTAAATTAATAATGTTCTACAATTTTCCGTAGAGCCAGTAATGATAACATTGAGCGGTTCCCACTCCCGGGTCTGGCTGAAGGACACAAACAGCACCTGCTGTGTGCGCTCGCTTCCACTGCGCCTAGGAGCTGAACTGGTCAGTATTCAACTCACCCTAACATCGGCATCCTTGGAGCCAGTAATGATAACATTGAGCGGGTCTCAGTAGCGGGTCTGGCTGAAGGACACGCATAGCACCTGCTGAATGCGCTCGCTTTCACTGCGTCTAGGAGCTGAACTGGTCAGTATTCAACTCACCCTAACAACGCCATCCGTGGAGCCAGTAATGATAACATTGAGCGGGTCCCA
This sequence comes from Orthosia gracilis, assembly GCA_947562075.1. Taxonomy (NCBI): domain Eukaryota; kingdom Metazoa; phylum Arthropoda; class Insecta; order Lepidoptera; family Noctuidae; genus Orthosia; species Orthosia gracilis. The sequence continues at coordinate 38,132,378 of OX387266.1, forward strand.
CTCGCGGGTCTGGCTAAAGGACACGCACAGCACCTGCTGCGTGCGTTCGCGGCCGCCGATCGTGTCCACTGCGCCTAGGAGCTCGCCGTTGATTGACCACGCGTATAGCCAGCTGCCGCTGCAAGTTGCTATGTCACCCTAGAATTAAATGGTGAATGGTGTATTACAGACTAATAGTGCCGAATATCGCCAAAAAAATTGGCTAGCGTTTTAGTCCATAGCTAGCGTTTTAGTCCGCATTAGAAAAAGTTAATTTATTTACGACTTTAATTGTCCTCAATATTGATTTTCATTTGGCAATGACAAGTACACTGCGCTACGGTTCACCAAGAGCGTCACCCTCGAAGCTTTTACAACATTGTCTCCAGACTTCTTAAAAACCAGTTACGTAATTATTGTATAAATTATGTTTTTGTTTATTTTCGGAACAGTGGTAGCCCAGTGGTATCGGCCGCGACTTACAAGTTGTAGGTCGTGTGTTCGATCACAGGCAGGCGCTTTACTTTGTGTAAATTATTTCATCACCACTGCTCTAAAAACGGTGAAAAACATAGTGAGGAAACCGGCATATCCTAGAACCAAATATTCGAAGACATACTCGTATGACATCCACCAACCCGCACTGGGCCCGCGTGGTGGATTACGGCACATATCCTACGGTACATTCCTACTCACAGAGTGGAGACCTGTGTCCCAGCAGTGGGAACATTAATAGGCTGATGATGATGATGTTTTATTAATCTTTACGATTAAACCTAACACGTGGTGAGACAAGAACGAAGCATTCATAAGATGTTCTTGCCGAGCAAGATTGTGGCTTCGTGTACTTTTATGCTATGACAGTTTTTTTCTCAAAAGAAAACTTCTACAATACTTACAGTCAGATCATCAATCGCTAATGCAGACACAGGCGGCGGGGGTCCATAGGACTGCGGCGGCAGTAACTGTCGTATGAACGTGCCTCGTTCAACATCCCACACTATAGCTTGACCGTCACGGCTGCCGCTGACCACAAGGTTGTACGCAGGGCTTGCTGCTAAGCAGGTCACTGCTTCTTCGTGACCGTATAGACATACTTTCACGGCGAGGCGACGCCGACGGGCCCAGTATTGCCAAACTGTTACCACCTAAAATGGAGATCAGTTGATTTACGATTTTATAAAGAAAACTTAGAAGATGGTGTCTGTTAAATATTAGGAGAGTTGGTTGTCGTTTTGACGGCTTTCTGTTGTGAAATATGTCAGAATGAGGGCCGGGTTTGATATCATTTTTGATCTAGCCTTTTTTAAATCAATATTGCGTAGGAGCTTAATGGCACAATATGAAAATAACACAAAGTTGCTAGTTGTTCAAGATATCTCTCTGCTTAAATGGAAATTGGCCTTACGGGTTGGGTTTGCCAAAACCCGTGACAAATTTAAATATATTGAATTTAAATACTTCACTCTAGACGAGACTCTAATTTATAAAAAAACTTTTAACAAAAAATTACAACCGACTTCCAAATAAAAACACTACAAAGTGAAAAATCTCTTCAATTTACAAAGAGTGCACCAGGGTGAACTGTACACATCTGTGTACCCCTTTAGAGTGTACTGGCGTGATGTTATGTTATGAAATGGTGTTAACAATAAATAGACATGCGATTGCAGCAATCCACTTCGTGCTTCACCGTCGACCAGATCATCACTTAACATCAGGCGAGATAGTGGTCAAACGCGAGCATATAACAAAAAAAAAAACCAGAGAGATTTGCCGTCATTTATTGAACAGTTCTATTGTATATCTCCGAAGTTATTCATCAGATCTTGATCAAATTTAAATGGGACCACATGAGAAGCAGTGCCGCAAAATTTCAAATAAAAAAATATTTATCAAAATTGGTACACTTAGTAAAAAGTTCTCAGGAAACAAATATATAAAAAAAAACTATCGAATTGGGGAGGTGCCCAATTAACTCCTAAAACAACTCCTTTTTGAAGTCGTTTAAAAATAAGTAAAATTCAGCTCACCGTACTAGTCCCTGCAGTAACAATAGTCTTATCAGACGGGCACACACAGGTCACAATCTCCCCACATGCCTGCGCCACCGTCTCACACACAAACAACGCCTTGTCATTGTCATAGTTTCCAATCCTTAGGGAATGGTCCGCGAAGCCCCAGGCCACGTATTTGTTGTAAGTCGGCGGCATTAGCACTTTGTTCTGTTCTACTGCGAGTATTGCCTTGTCTGTGTACAGGATTTGGCCGACTGGGCCTTTTACTTCTGCAAAGTGATGGAGAATGTTACACTGTGTATGTATATTTTAGTACTAGTACTTGGTAGCAAATTCAGACAGATAGTCTTCGACAGGGCGTAAATATTTCACATTGAGCGATAGAAAGTATGTCGAGCAAGTATAAGTGACATACAAACACACATACACTCACAAACTTTTGCCAGTATAATATTAGTGTGATGTGATACTTGAATTTTTTTTCAAATTGACATTTTATCATTTAATTTTATTTTAGTAATTTATTCAAATGCACAATTATTATACTTGTATTTTGTATTGTAAGACATTTGTTACGCCATTGACATTCAAATATTTTCCACAAAGGCCAGACATGACTGATCCAAATATATAATTGAACAACTTGCATGCTTTCTAAGTATACTCATGTTTAGACAAATAAAGAATCTTGAATCTTGATGTGCCTATAAAAATAATGCCGGTCGAAGTCGTTTAACAATATATTAATAACACGAGATTAAATTTAATTCATAGTTTGCTCATAACATACCTTTAACAGGTTGTAATGAAGGCCTCAAGTTTTCTAAGTTGTGGAAGAACAGTTTTTCCGGAGGCGTGATACCCTGAGATGGTATTATATTGTTCGGGTCAAGTATCGTTGAACTTCGCTGAGACATCTTCTTGCTAGGATGCGCTTTTTTGAACAGTTGCTTTGGTATCTGACCGAAGTTGTTTATAAAGCCGATTGTTGCGTTTTTCTTTAGAGGGTCGTCGATACTGAAACAAGATTACATAATGATAATTTGAGCATCATATGAGGTACACACGAGTTGCAAGACTTATTGCAGACTAAAATGAAAGAATGTTATGAGCAGTTGGTGTGTTTAGGGTGGAGTTCTTAATTTATTGACGCTTTATATCTGTTTTTCTAACTTCAATTAACTTCAAAAATCTATTTTGTATGAAATTTTAAAAGTAAGTAAATTGAGATTTACTCAAACAGGCTCTTAAGAGAAATTTGTCTTAAAATTGTTGGTTATGTGTAAAGAACTTCAGAATAAAATATATCAAGCATGCTGCCAGAGTTGTCTGTAAACAGTATACTAACTTGTATATATCGACGTTGCCCTCGTAGAACAGATGGTGGAACACGTTGCAGGACTCGACGGCGGGCGATCCTTGTTGCTTGTAGCCGAACACCAAGTCAATCCAGTGGTGTAGGCGGTGGGACACAAAGTCAGACTCTAGGGCTGCGCGGTGAGCACGGATGAACTCGCGCGGGTCACCGCGGGCCCAGGGTGGGAGGACCACGTCACCCAGGGCTACGCCGGATTGCTTGCAACCTGGGATTACACCGAATAATTGATGTTTTTGTTCGTGATGCGGTCTCGAAAGCCGACGTAAGGGAACTTATGTCACTGCGAGTTGTGAATAAAGACGTTGACTACAGGCGAATTTTATCATAGAGGGAATTGTCTACAGGGAACAAATATGTTTGAAACATATGATGAGTTTTTGAAAAGATCTCACGAGGAGTACGTTATCAAATAATTCGGTATGTAAAGTATTTTTCAGGTATTTCTTTTGAATTTATAGATCTAGTTACTTTAAGCAACTAATTTCAATGTTTCGTTTTTTCAAGCTGTAGTTATTTTTTTTTACTTTTTTAAAGTTTTGTTCGTGCTGACGACATGAAGTAGTCTGAATGGCATAAGACTTGACGTTGACCAAGACTCTTGACACGTACAAAACAACGTTCGTATAGAAAGACTTACAAAGTTGGTTGCTAGCGCGAGGTTAAATTGACAATATTGTATGAGGAACTGTCTATTTAACCTCGTGTTGGCGACTAGCTCTGGGTCGAAAAGTAGTCTGTTTTAGAAATCAAGTGATTTTTTATTATTTTTGTGAAAATAAATACGATCAAAAAAATTTAAGACCAAAGAATAAAAAAATAAGGCTTACAAACCTAAAATCTCGAAATAGTTTTGGAGTTAATTTTTACTTTACCAACCGAATTTACGACATCCCTATCAGAAATCCCTTGGTTCAAAATTTCAAAATATTTGCTTACCCAAATCGAAGTTATTGGAGTTCACCAGAAATTCAGGTAAGTAAAAGAATTCTGGTATTAGTTCTTTTACATCAGCCATATTATGCCTTGACGCCGAGTTCCACGCCTCTTTTATTGAGTGGAACATTCTGTAATAAAACAATCCTATTACCTCTTGTATATGAGTGTTTAATATTTTGCTATCGGCAATCGGCGGCGATCTTACTTGACATTCTAAACAACTTATCATCGCTTACCATCATGTGAGATAGTGGTCAAGCGCGAGCCTATCTATAATAAAAAAAGAAAAACTTTCTCTATGAAACCCATATCCGATTTGTGAAAAATCTTATCAACTGTTGTCAGCCCACTGTAATATCAGCTATGAAGGAGTCTCTCGTTACCTGTCAGCCAAATCAAAATGTCCTCCTTGCAGCTTGAGGAAGTGTTGTGTGAAGGGCTCCATCCTGACTAGATACGAACACACGATCATAGCCGATGAGTAGTGTGTGCCGTAGTGATACGGAGGAGTTTCACCGTGAGGGTCATCCCATTCCTGTAAAGGAAATACACCTTAAGAACGGTGAAAATAAGCGTTAAAATTGGTCGACAAATATAGTGACATATTTGAATTTGAAGGAGTTACCGCTCGACAATGTCGTCGATCGACTATCTAGATGAACCAAGCAGCTGCTTGGCAAATTTTTGAAAGTTGAAAATTTTCTAGCAACTTTCCAAGCATAACAAATCTTATTATAATTACTTTAAAGCTCATACTGACAGTCTATTTATTAACAACTCTATATAGTACGCATAAGTACCAAATTCGTATAATTTGTCTCTAAAACTCACCTTGTATCGTTTTCTAAACTGCTCCAACCTATCAGGACTTTGAGCTCCCATAGGTTTAGTGAGATCACGGAAGGTAGCAGGGTCATTGAGGTCCAGTTCTAAAGAGTCATAATCAGCCAAGATCCAGGGAAACACTGGGTACTGCATTAGGTCGTTGTACGAACGACCCGCTAACGTGTTCAGATGCATGAGGTATTGGAAGTTTGATATTTCGCCTCGCTGAAATAAAACTTGATCATTAGTAAAATTTTGATTTTGATTGATTACTCAAAATTATTAGCTGTGCAGTCAAAGACAAGTTCATGGCAATAATATAACATTGACAAGGCTTTTATATCATAGCAATAAGGACAGTTTTCTTGGTCAAGTATTAACACTGAACTACGGACTGTAGGTTTCACACGGAATATTGTTTTACAGACATAACTAATCGATGTTTTGCTGCTGGTTGTGTGAAAGGCTACTTCTTCTTCACAAACTTTAAAAGTTCATATCACACCATTTGGCAGAAAAAGATGTGCACAATTAATTATTAACGTACCAGCCACCGCTGCGTGACGGAGGTGTCTCCTATGAGCGTGGCGAGCAAGCCGCCCGGCTGTTCCACGGCCACACCGCGCTTTTGACCCGCTACAGAACCAGCTGCGCTGTCCGCCATGCCTGTTGCTAGCGCTGTGAATCGGCTGTATACCTAGGGGAATAATGAATGTGAAATTAGAAACGAAAATATGGTCTATATGCCTGAAAATTCCGCAGCGACATGGTCTTATAGAGCTAGGAACAGGGTATAAAGTCCTGCAAACTTAATTGAAAATGGTATTGTGTCTGGTGCAACTGGCAAATCGCGCAGGGGAAAAACAGTGATGTAAACTTACCGCCAAAGCGAAAGTTACTAGAAGCTTATACAAAAACTACCGTTATGATATTAAATAATAACGAACGTTACTGAAATTTGGATTTCAGATAGTACTCGTAAAAATTGAAATAAAACATACCTTGTTCCGCACTTTTCTTGGAAAAGCGAGCAAGTAATTTCTGCCGTCACTTGAAAACACTTCCAACGCTATCGGCTGTAATAGATACCTCCTTTTGTGTACCTCCCTATAACAATACAACACGAAATATAGTACTGCAGAGTAACACAATTCTTATCAATAAAGAGGAAAGTTTGTTCTACATACCGAATGTCTTCATACAAAAACTTAGAGCACTGTCTCTGATTACTCCTCTGTATACCCTGGGCTGGTAGGATAGGTTCATAATCATCTGGACAACTGTCCAAATCCCGTATTTCTCTGTTCTTTAGTAACGTGAATCCGTCTATGACGTAGCAGTGTTCGCGACCGAATAGTAATAGACCTTCTGTTGTGTCTAAGCCTTGTATTCTTGCGCAACGGAACATGTGGGAGATCTGAAAGTAAAAATAATATTAAATGCATTAGTTTGCTTGTGGTGAAGAGAAGTGTGGCTTGAGAAACGCAAAAAGATTATAAAATAAGTTGATATTCTTTTTATAAGTTCTAATCTGTCACCTTCACCAGAATATGTTTTGTTAAACGCGGCGAAATTGGCAGTTTGTTTACTGTTGGTAAGCCACTAAAGTGCCACAAGTTTATTATGAAACTGGGAGGGTTATTTTCTAGCACTGACACTGTTTTTTGTAACGTACCTTTTCATGATGTTCAAGAAGCCGTAAGAGAGTTTGATTATCAGGTGGAGGAGTTGGTTGTTCGTCTTCATCCTCATTGTCAGGCCCATCTTCATTACCTGGATGATCAATAATAGCAGTTTATGCAACGGTTATATAATATAGGTAAATAAAGCACGAGTGTGATAATAGGTTCATACGAGTGTTTTAATACCTAATTCTATGCCGTTGCATACATTATTATCTTCACTCAAGTTGAAATAAAACTAAAGTGGAAACGGAAACAAATATGTGGTATAGCGGGCAACTTAGATTCTCATTGGGCATGACTGCACAGTGCGCGCATCCATAGACAATGACACTATTTTTCTAGATCAAGTCAATGAGCTCATACGCACCAAGAAATTAAAAAGTAAAAGTGTACTATAAAAATACAAATGTTATTTTATGATGCAGTTTTTGAAAATCTAAGGCAAATTTTGCACCGTAATGGTTTTTCTTTTAAATTTTACCTATCCACGAAAATAAAGTATCTGTTTATACAATATTTATTGAATTCTTTGGAAGAACATTACGTTGTGAGTAGATTAAATAATTTTCATTACGATCCTGTGTCATTTACAGCGCTGATTTAGACTTTATACCAATGCAGTAATGATAGAAAAGTACCTTGACGCGTGCTTATGATTTACCTATAGTACTCATCGACATACCTTCACCGGACGATTGGTTAGTACCGCGACTAACAACGCCGCTACTGACGAGGTCTGATGGTGAGCCATCGCCGTCCGCCACATCAAGAGATGTATCTCCACTACTGCAAAGAGCCACAAGCCCTTATCACTGACTCAAGTTTTATTTGTATTAGATTAGACACATGCATGAACACAACAAAGTTCTAGTTGAATGAGCGCAATAGATTGAAATTAACAAATAAAAATTACATAAAGTTGAGTTCCCAAAGAAAATGATAATCAGTAGACATCATTTTCATCATTTGTTGTAGTTGGAAATCTGTGTAGCAAAATCCCTGGCGAAAAATAAAGTCTAAAGATACATGAATGTAATAAATGCGAGGATATCTTACGTGGTAGGCTCGTCTGTAGTTTCAGGTATATCAGTTGGCTCGGCTCCTTCTACCTCACCGAGATTACTCGCCGCCCGCCATTGTTGGTACACGCGGTAGTACTCTTTGCTGTCCAAACTCTGGGCCACTTTGTGTTTAAGTTGTTTCTAAAAGCAGGCGAAAGGGAGTAAACTTATGTATTGGAATAATAGACCGCTATAAAGACAATTGTTAATCACTGCATATTATAAAACAAAGTTGCCCGCCGCGTCTGTCTGTTCGGGATAAACTCGAAAACTACTAAACGGATGTTTATGCGGTTTTCACTAATAAACAGACTGAATTATGGCCTGCCCACACTGGCGAAAGAGACGGCAGAGGCTTTTAAATTTATCAACTTAATTGAATAGTTATCTAATCGAAATAAAGTATATATGTCACTGCTAGTATTTCGGCCTCGGAGCATCGCGGCGCAGTTTTCTCTGGAGCACCGAGCATTAAAATATTTAGCTTATTCCGATTGGATAAATCTAAAATCATCTAACATCCCGCCCGCTAATGTGCGCAGGCCATTATGAGGAAGGTTTAGTTGTATATTTTGTAAAGTTTTTGTATAAATTTGTTGAAATATGACGATAATGTTTGAAAATGTCGAAAAAAGTCAAGCCACTTGGGAGCTTTCATCGAAACCGCTGTCCTTTGGGATATACCAAAACAATGTATGGTGGAATTGTTCCTCTCTTATAGGTCTACAGAAAAGTTCGCGATGGCATATATCTATCTTTTACTGATAGCTTACTATACTCATTATAACATCTAAAAAAATGGTCACGTACAATGCGATATTTGGAAAACTATTTAGACGAATACAGTATTAATCCTTATCAACTTATAAACGTTAGTTAACTTAAGCATTTCACGCACATTATGATAATCCTTTACACAATATAATATTAATGGATATCTTAGGAGTTATCGCAAAATAAAAACAAACGTGCGCGAAAATAAATTCAAGCGCGGGTCTCACAGCGATGATGGTATGCTAAGACAGAAAAAACACATGTAGGCATAATATGCTCTACTACCCGTGCCAATCCGGTGCGGGTCGCTAGTATAAAAAATACTGGCAAGGATAGTTGTAAATATTTTGATATGAGCAGATATTTATATATATTATGTTGTTCTCTTTATATCGTTCCAGCTTAATGTTCAGTAATTTCAAATTTAGGTCATATGTCATTAAAATACTCACATTATCCGGATCATCAAGATCAGGTCTATACGGATAGTGCATATAGAAGCAGTGGTTTCTTCTCAGCATCTTGCGCATCCTTGAGGGCCCCTCAGTATTGTCCAGGGCCCACTTGGCCAGCGCCTGTCCCCGCGTTGGGCCCCACAGTGCTCGCTCGCGAGTTAGTTCTCGCCAAGCTCCAGCCCATTCCGCTTGTACGTAGCGCATCGTGTGGAGACGCGTGTTTGATGCGCCTTGCACTACTGCGCACCAGGCTTGTCTAAAGAAAAATATTTTTATACCATTCCCTCTCTAAAAAGATTATTTTATTCACCGAAAACAGTGAATAAAAAGCACTTTTAATCACTGTTTTGGTGTTTAAATTTAGAACACACCAACATATATTTGACCTCAATCTCAATGCAATGCAACCAACTTGCGCATAAAATACTCGATACAAACTTCTTGTGCAAAGAATATTCGAATTTCAAACTCCATTGTCGATTTAATTTTGAGTTTGTTTAGGATTTTGAGAATGATTTTGATTTTGGTCTAGGATGTTTAGTGAATACTTATTTCGATTGTAATTCATATATTAATTGCATTGTTTAATTAATTATAATTATATAACGTAACGGAGGTGGTCACTGGCCCCTGAAACACAGGTACTGTTACCTAGCTCAACTTCATTTTTTGTAAATTTTGAAGGTAATAAACCATTTATTTATTTATTATTATTCTGCTTTTTATTATTGTGCTTTTGGCTTAAATCCTTCTTTTTCTCGTAGTCATGGTATAAAATATAGTATGCAACTCTTGAATAAAACGGATTTATATCGAGGGCCATGTATCACTCGCGTCGCTCAGGATTCTAACACTTGAATCACTCGCTATGCTCGTGATTCAATCATCATGAATCACTCCCTACGGTCGTGATTTGTTAGAATCCTTCACTTACTCGTGATTCATCTATGGCCCTCGCTTTAAAACCGTCCTTTATTCACTAGTTGCATAATATACTATTACGACAGTGTTTTATTTATACTATGCAATACAAGGTATAATGGTAGGTAGGAATAAAAAAAACAATAAAACCACCCGAAGAGAACCTCAGCAGTCAAAAATGGTATTCAAGTACAACAATGACGGCTTTAAACTTTAGATGAGGGAGTGAATATTTCAAAGTTTTTCGTTCATTTGAGTAAGGGCAACAGCTCTGAACTTTACTTTACATGAGGGAGTGAATATTTCAAAGTTTTTCGTTCATTTGAGTAAGGGCAACAGCTCTGAACTTTACTTTACATGAGGGAGTGAATATTTCAAAGTTTTTCGTTCATTTGAGTAAGGGCAACAGCTCTGAACTTTACTTTACATGAGAGAGTGAATATTTCAAAGTATTTATTTCATTTGAGTAAAGGCAACAGCTTTGAACTTTACTTTACAGGAGGGAGTGAATATTTCAAAGTTTTTCTTTCATTTGAGTAAAGGCAACAGCTTTGAACTTTACATGACGGAGTAAATATTTCAAAGCTTTTCGTTCAATTGAATAAAGGCAACAGCTTTGAACTTTACATGAGCGAGTGAATATTTCAAAGATTTTCTTTCATTTGAGTAAAGGCAACAGCTTTGAACTTCACTTTACATGAGGGAGTGAATATTTCAAAGTATCACGAATTGAGTGTAGATAACACTTAAGACTCATGAAAGTGTGAGCATAATCTAGCAGACTAATATTATAAAGGCGATAGTTTGAGAGTGTGTATGTTTGTTACTTTTTTACGCTCAAACGGCTGGACGGATCTGGATGAAATTTGACACAGAGATAGATTATAGTCTGGAATAGCAAATAGGATACTTTTTATCCCGGGAATATGTTCCCTTGGCATGATTTTCGACATTCACGCAGACGAAGCCACTGGCTGAACTTAGTCTGTAATAAATCTTCGAGATCTATCGACATTCACCCCTTTAAAGTTTTATCTTATAGTCTTACCTAACAAGTTGCACATGATCCTGCATGTAAGCAAGTGCATGGTCTCGCGGCGGATTCGACCGTTGCTTGGCGGAGTCTTCCTTCTTCACTTTAGTTCTAGACGCTAGCCTTGTGAGGCCACCTGTCACTTTCTGTATCTTTGACTGGATTTGATTGTGAAGCTCCCATGGGACGCGGTATGTAGCCTGGAATTAAATAAAAACTTTATTATTTCTATAATATGGTGTTTGTACCTGCTACAAAATTATTTTGTCTTGTTAAAAAAATCACAACAAGCACTATCTTTCTTCTAGATTGTTTTATGTCTTCAAACTATACTTTGAAACACGACCTAAACGACTACTACTGATAGCTAAAACGACAAAAAAAAAACAAAAAATTTAGTCCAAATTATTTTTGATTGCATGATCTACAGAGATTGCAACCCAAATCATGGCCTTTTCAGGTACTGTTATATTCGTATTTTAAAAGTATATCTATAAAAGTTTTTTAGCTGACATCACACAATCATTAGAATTAATATTTGTTTCGGAATATTTACCATGTATATTTAGGTTTTGGATCAAAGCTCGATATTTCAGCACCGTTACAAGCGCCATGATCACGAGAACTAAAGTCTTTGCGGGTGGGTGTTGTTTACGAGCTGACTTCTGAGCTCTCACCCAAATCCTAAATATACATGGTAAATATCCCGAAACAAATATTAATTCTAAAGTATCCATAAAGTTAAATATCCTACCTTCCTCTCAATATCAATATAGTTGATCCACAGCTTATGAGCGCTCTCATTGAGTTGTTCCCTCACGGCACCAAGATCGGGTGCCCGAGCGTTGCCGATGGGTGGCAGTAATGTTATTTTGAACACTTCCTCTATCGCAGGCTTCTTGCACACGTATAGCTCTTCCCACACCCGTCGAGCAGCACCGGCCATTAGATTACGTCCTGTATGTAATCGAAACTTTAAATCTCATCTAAGTAGGTTCAAGACAAAAAGAAAAAAGTTTTGTTCGCTTAGTTAAAGCCTCCAAATCAATTCTCTGGCCATTTTGCATGTCGCATACATTCGAAGTACTACATATCTAGAGATCCTTTCTGGTTTTATACGGCCGATCATATTAACGTCCCGATAGACCGCGTTAGAATTTTTGAAAATGGGTACTTGTATTGAAACTTACAAAAGGTAAAAAGGTAAAAAGTTATGCCAAAATCTCCATGGAAATAAATAAATAACTTATCGTTCACCTTGATGTGTAGTCAGTTTATCGTCCCGTGACTCCAAGTCGCCACTAGGATTAACATGCCAAGTAGTTCGCATGTGTGAATCAAGTGCGATCTTCATGTTAGAACTCAACTGCAGTAGGCAATAGGTAAGGCACCCGATGAATTCCAACTCGTGATTGCCGGCACCGAATATCAATAACCTAGTAGAAACAAATATTAAACATTTCCATGATAATAAGAACGTAATTCGAATTTCAAATTCCTTATTCTAACTAGACAGTACGTAGAAGATCGATCTACATTATTTTTTCTAAAACCGATTTCCAAAACAAACACTACAAATCGAAAAATAACTTACTTTTCGGAAGTCGGTATCGGTTTTATTTTTATGTAAAAAAGATTTTTTCATTTTCTCTTTTTAGTTTTGATACCCTATATAACCATGAAAACTATTTATAGCCAGAGGGCTTCTCATAAAAAATCCAACAAGCCTATCACTGGGATACATTGTTGTATTACGGAGTTCTGGTGCCTACCTTCCGGCTTCATCACTAGATCAGTTTGATGGTACCATTTTCATTAGAACTATTTATTTAAATTTGCTTCATCTCAGTCATTTAACTATTCGAGATAACTTATACCCAAAACATACTTATAATTGAGAAGTTCCAGTTGCCATCTGTGTTCTTCTTCATCAGTTTCACCAAATGATACTTTCTCAATGCAAATGTTTGCCATGGTAATGAAATACAAAAATCGCTATGTGTATGCCTATAAAAAGGAGTTCCCTCAATTTCTCCAGGATCCCATCATCACATCCTGACGTGATCATGGGACCACCTGGGAAGTATACCCTTTCAAACAAAAGAAAATTTTCCAAATCCATCCAGGCGTCTTTTTTTTATTTTTTTATTTTTATTTGTTATAGGCTCGCGCTTGACCACTATCTCACCTGATGGTAAGCGATGATGTGGTCGACGGTGGAGCACGCTTGCCTAGAAGTAACCTATTCACTCCTATTCACTTTGAGTAATCGGGGAACAAATAAAAATTTAAAAAACATAAGATTCAGACGAATTGACAAATTCCTCCTTTTTTTTAAAGTCGTTTAATAATTCGCTAATAAGGACATCTCCTTATCCATAAAACACATACCTGTTAGTAGTAAGTTTATGTAGAGCTTCCAAAACTGACATTTGATCAGCTATTGAGTCAGTAGATCGTGACAGAAGAAACAGAATAGTTCTATTCAGACAATGGTGTAACCCCTCCAGTGATATCACTGACGATTTCTTTTTTGCTTGCATTATTAGCTTTACTATGAAATCGAAGACCTGTAACCACGGTACAAAATAATAATTATGTTCATAAAAGGAAACAATATACATACATTTTTCTACGTAGTTAACGAAGTTTTGACATACCTCGTGAGGATCTCTTGAAAGTTGTCCCTGCCATAGCTTATCAACCAGTCTAGCAGCTAAATAACAAACGTTAGATATATTTGGCTCTGATCCAAACAGTTCCGTATTCAATAAATTCTCCATGAGTGTGGTTAAGACCTCCGTTTGATACTCAATTTGCTGCTGGCTGGTTGAATTTGGCGGTGAGGCATCCAGAACCAGGTCGATTACCTGAAATATGATTTGGGAGTTACAACATGGATAATTCCTATGGTACTTTTGAAGGTGGTCGCATAGACCAGTGCTACAAAGAAATTAATATCGAACTATGCGGGAAGCACTTAGAACACAGCACATTGAATCAGCCTTACGTAATGTGTATCATAACATCCGAGTGCAAGGAAGCTGACGTCGTTATCATTGTTCTGGCGGAAGCAGGGAAGTGTTACATAATGTGGGTGTACTACATGACGAACAAGCGTGCGAAAGGCGCGAAATGCGTATTATACTGGTTTAGTACTCAAGTTACTATCACAGAGGCAATTATAAACGAAAGTACTGATATGCATTGAGGTCGGTTAATATTGCAGCGTTAGTACGTTATTAGTAAAGTTATAGTGTTTAATAATAATAAAATTCCCCATATTTACGCTATAAAAGTAGGATTTTCCAGGACCGGAGCTACATGGAGTACAAAACATTGATGATGGCACTGAGTCAGTCGCGCTTTCGGCGGTCTAGAATCAATAGTGACGCTGGTACTCAGAATTAGTCCTCTTAGATAGCTACCTTTAGTAGGGCATTACTGATTAGATGTTAATTCATTATAACCCTGTTGGCGACAATTGCATCATGCAACATCTTGTATAGCAACTACACACAACATTACATACTTAAAACAAAATGGAAGTGAGGGCAAAAAAATACATTTAGCAAAAAATACATTAAACAACAAAAAATAGCAGCCAAATATTGTATTGGTGCAACACAGGCGGGTTTGGTGAAGTTGAGATTGGTAAACGTCGGACCTTGGACCTACAAAAATTAGTTGCTACACTCTTACTTTTCAACGGTCACCAGTATCCATTTGGGAGATGTCTGGCATACTATAAACTCTGTAGTTCTCTGACGTTCATGTAGATGTTATTCTTTAATGTCAGCGACCCATATAATATAAACTTCGCCCAGAAGTTGGCTACAATGGCTACGCAGTAGTAAATCTTATACAAAAACAGCACCGATCCGAGCCTTGCGCATCGGAAACCCAACTTCAGGGCGGCCAAGAAGTTTGGCGAGAACTATACATAGATCAATTGATGCAATATAAAACACTTTGTGCGACGCTTTGGGCTGTCAGATTCCCATTACATTGAATATGATCTGACTAATTAACAGTCTTCTAAACACGACCGACGATGTTATTTAGCCCTAAGTTAAACATATTATGCTACATCGATGTATTTCTAGTATAACATACCGGCGCAGTCTTCCCAGTGACGTTGAGCGGTAGCGAGTCAAGCACAATGACGCGCAAGAAGTCCATGACACCTTGTCGCACACCGTGCTGCGTCAGAGCACCGGCCACGCCGGGAACAACTACTTCCTTTTCTGAACCAGGCGTTGATGCTCCAGAGCTCTCACCGCTTTCGCATATTGCTAGTAGGAAAATAGAACATGTTACAGATTTGTGATTTTTTATTCCCATTTTTTTGTCGCGTTCGTAATGGTGACCGTGCCGCATATTTAAGTTCACAACAGATGGAAAATACACGTGCTTTCAGAAATAAGGTGGAAGCATATTTATGAAATCATCTGTTGTTAATTGAACAGCATTGAATAGGGAGACAATATTTTTATATTGACTATAATAAAAAAATTGAGGATGGAAAACTTACGCATATGAATATCGTCTGTCGAGTTTGGCGGGAAGAGGATCGCCGCAAGAGCGGTTAAAACTTCCGCCATCATCATAATGGGTACGAAATCAGGTAGTGTGTTGTACAGTGAAAACAGGACCTAGAATTTTAAAACCAATAGCAAGCTTTCAAACATCAGGCAGCACATTCAGGCAAGCCGTCCCATGCATCGTCATTTGGGCGATGCATGGGACGGCTTATGTATATGCAAAATATCGATAAAATTCGACTATTTTAACCTTATTGTTATTGCGTTTTATGGAAAAAAGTGGTCGGCTGATAACCTTCACGGTAGTACTATGAAGAACGTCTTCTGATAATAATTATGATAAATATAACATACCTGCACGATAGCGACTGGATGATCAGCCAGCCACTCAGGCTCATTACTCTTATCATTATGCACGAGCGCCCTCACAGCTGCCAACAGCACCACTACAGCATCAGGACACAAGGTGATGCGAGCTGACAGGGCTGCCGGAGATTGTCTTGCGGGAGCCGCAGCTCCCCAAGCGGCGCCCCATACGCGCTCTACAGAGACTACGCGGTCTGCGCAGGCGGCGCGAACCGGCTGGCCTAGTGCGAGACCGAACAGGAGGTAGTAGATCTCGGGGATTTGTAGGTGTGCTGGTATCAACCTGGGAAAGAAGGATATTTATTAACTTTTGGTACTAACGCTCTCCTCTTTGATAAAGTTAAGGATCTCTCAAATTGAAGTTTTAGGCAAGCCAGGTAACAAATTTTTATGGATTCCATAACCGTAGAGTGAAAATTTGAACCCTATTATTACTAGCCCTCCGTAAAAAAGACGCAAAATCTGAGGAAATCGCATCACTGTATTTGCAAAACCAAGAGGGTCTGATATTTTCAGCCTAAACAAAATTGGCACTCTTTTCGTAAAAAATATAGTTATAGAACTTCCCGAGACGAATCCATTAAAAGGCTGACTATTTTTTACACAACTGGATAAAAAAACAAATTATCTTTCTTACCATGCGAGCAGCGTAAATCCAGGAGTATGTAGCAGTGACGTGTGAAGATGTGAGTTTGAGTGTACAGTGGTTGACATCACAACGCCGGCTTGTTGCGGCTGCGCTAAGTTTTCCGTGTGACGCAACCATCCTCCATTGCCGACGCCTTCTCTAAACCTGTACAAAGTTACGAAGATACTGTTAAAATGAATCACATCTACAGGTTATATCAGATTTGAGCACAGTTCGCCGGAATATCACGTCTCGAGATACAATAGTACAGCTTGGAACGTAAGCGCTTCTCACTTCTCTACGAAACTGCTTGCTTAGACTGACTGACAAATTAACTGTGTGAAGACGACAAGGGGTGTAGTCCCGTAAGAATTAAAGCACGAAGAAGATGTGTAAAAGCATAATGTAATATAAAATATTCTTACCTTTGCATTATAGCAGATTGCTGTCCCTGTCCCGAACACAGAACGACCATTATCCTCAACGCCCACAAAACAGTCGATGGATGAACATTCTCCAGCATGAAACTGAGCAGCCAATCAACGCCCAGAACTCTCGAGATCTCTTCACAGACAATAGTATTCACCAGATTCCTTGCCGTGAACAGTAAACCATGAATAACGTTAAAGCATTTGTTTCTTAAAATAATTTGTTCTCCTTCACATTCACTGTCACTTTCCCTAGGGGTTATTCCTCGCTCTGTCTGCGACGGTAGTGGTAATGTGAACGCCATGAATTGTCCTAAGCAGAGTAGGTCGCTTGGTCTAGGCTGACCTCCTAGTAAGGCAGCTAGCAACTGTATGAGGACATTCCTTGTGCTGACGACCTTTACATCGTTTATTATGTAAAGGAGCTTGGAAACTAGTTGTAGTTCCCTCATTGTGCGTAGGTTGTGCGTTCTATGAGCTGTCTCGGTGGCCAGTTCCAGTAAGTGTTCTAAGAGGGATTTTATGAGCCCACCAGGAGCTCCGATCCAGACTTCTAGCTCGCATATTAAATCCTAAAAAAAAACACGTTTTTAACTTTTGTAAAAATAACGGTAACTTATTGCAAGCAAACTTGCCCACTGACAAAAAAAATATTTGCAACTTTCCCCAAAGATTAAAGTATAAAATTGTACTTACTTGAAAGGCAGTTAAGTTAGGTATGGAAGAAGTTTCCTTTTGACTATCAACAGTTCCGACTAGACCAAAAATGAGATGCAGTATATGTGAGTTGAGCAATTGTTTTTTCCTTTTCAAGAGCATGGCTAAAGTTTGGTATCCTTTCCGCCTGTCCATCTCCGCTTGTCCGGCCTTATTAGACCTTACGACGCAAACTAGTGCTTTCACGCTTGCGTATAAACATTCAACGTCTTGAGCCATTGCAATTAATCCTAATAATACTGAGCAGCCACCAACTGTATCGATCTGGAAGAAAACAGAAAAGTCTAATTCTGATATATTCATTTCTCTACATAAAGCTCTAAACAAACAGAGTTCAAATACAACCCGCATTTGAACTCCACGCCAGCTGCAAAAATGCAGATCTGAAGACAAACTCTCCTAATTATAAACCAATTACATTCCATTATCATTAAAATTGCAAAACATCAAAACTTATGGCATGTGATTGGCCCATTTTGTCGTTTTGCAATTTTGGTAATACTGCAATTGGAATGTAATCGGTTTATAATTGTTAGGAGAAATGGCCCGCTGAGCAGTCAGTTGGCAGTTTCGATGCAGTTATGAAAACTGCACAAACATTATCATTTTCCAATTGGCGTGCAGTTTAAAAGCAGCTGTATAGAATAATACTAAACACAGTGCACTTACCATGATAGCAGCAGGTTTCGGGCAAAATACTCTGACGCCTAAATACCCAACGACAGTCCCACCCAAACATCTCGCCGGGCCCATTAGGTGTCCAGCAGAGTTGTGCAATATCCTTATCGGCGTCGCATTCTCATGTGAAGACATACCAAGCATCTTCGCTATAGCTTTGTTATCATTCTTGCTGTAGACTTTACGTATCTTGGCAAGGGTCAGTTGGGACAGTGCACGCGCGTTTATGCCAAATACGACCTTCTCTTCAGCGACTAATGGAGCGAGTGGCTCTTGGTATTGGCCGGGCGGTAAGGGTGCTTGTAGCGTGCCTACGTAGTGTGGGCCTAGTTGGTAGACTAAAGATACTGTTTGTGCTGGGAGAACCTGGAATAGATGTTTTAAATGAAAAAAGGTCTTCTGAAACTAGACAGTTTACAGTTACAGTCTGTAAGAACATTAAGTCCTTAGGAAACTGAAGACAAACTGTCTCTGAAGTTCGCATCTAAAAGCAGTTTGTATTGATGAATTTTAAATCGTTTCACGTGCGTATTTTCTATGTCCCAAATGTCGGGGGCCGCGCCTAGCCTACGCATATGGATATAAAATGGTTCGCATTTCCGAGATGTAACTGATCAAGGTTGAGATGCTATTCATTTCATTTGTATTACTTACGTCTTCCAGCAACAGCGCGGGTCCCTGCCTCCACACGAGCTTGGAGTATCGTCTCCAGTGCGGCGGCGTGCCCAGCACACAGTACACGCTTGAGGCACCTGATAGAGTAGCCGCGCCACCGCCTGGGTTCGCACTAACATAATGTAATTTCCCTGAGTGCATGTGAGTACCTGCGGATCACAATATTAATGAGAAAGTATATATTTAGTTACAATCAGCGATTGCATTACTAAGGCGGCAAGACGCGGTCAAAGAGCGTCGCCACGTCAGGGTGGCAGTACTTTTGTACAAACCGAAAAATTAAGTATTCTATAATAAAAAAATATCAAGCAATGAAATTGCAGTCATAATACGAGTAGCCATATCTAAATCGCACATACCGTCTAAATACAAGGAGAAGGATGAGTTCTTGAGTACAGCACGATTGAGTACGAGTACCAGATGGTGCCATTGTCCTTCATGCTGTAGATCTGGACACCAAACTCGTGCCCCACATTCACCTGAGCCTTCGGGTTCCCATTCACCGACATCTGTGGAAAGCGATATTATTTTAAATCACTAATAGAAGACGTTTTTGAGTGCTACATTTTTTAATCTTTTCTTCTACTCGTGCGTCATCATGTCAGATTTCAGACAAAAAATAAACACATTACAAACTAACACACACAGAAATACATTTGGTTGCGAATAACTTACTATGCGGCACTAAAGTCTCCTGTGTCGACACAATGATAGCTTTATCCCTTGCTGATAAAACCATAGTGAGACAAACCAGATGTTCGTCACGACTGTTGTTTATGTTCCGGACAAGAGTCAGTAGGCGGACACAGTGAGGGTCCGAGCGTGGGTCCGAGTACTTCTCAACGCAAATCCATGTAGAATACGTAAGACCAGTTTGCGGTGGAAACACCCGATCACCTAGAACAAAAGTTGGTCGTCACCATAAAATCGCGTCGGAAAATAATAAATTTTGAAAATAAAACTCACTGGGCCGCCAACTACCTGAACCGATTCCACCTAAGGTGGCAGTGTCTTGCGTTCCAAGAGCGTTTAAATTGGCAGATTGTGGCGCTATACTTGGCAAGTAAAGACACCCAAAGCCTTCGGCAGACATGTCGAATTCGACAAACGGAGGCAGAGTGCAAGAGTTTTGTGATCTGGAGAGAAAGAACATACATACATTTTTGTAAAAGTAACCAAGTTTAGTGTATACGCAAGATGGCCGACAAAAAGTAAGTCAAAAGGTACCTGTAATCTCTTGGCGTGGTCATGGATACTAAAGTCTTGATCCTAGTGAGTGGCACAGGGCCTCCAGGTTTAGAAACCTGTCCTGATTCAGGTGCCACACAGTTCAAAGGATTACCCATTCGTAGAAATTCCCTGGAAACATTATCATTAATATTTATGTGTCGTAATTTTCGTGTTTGCTTTAGTTTTCAATTGTATTTACTAATTTACGATAATAATCATTAACGCTCACATATTTATTTAAGGTTTGCCCGATTAATGTCGATATTGAAAGAACACCTTAGTTTAAATTAATATGTATTACAAATAGAAATACATAACATAGTAATTGAAGCATTCATTTCAGGTCATCTTGAGATGCTTTTAACATAAAAAAATATATTGTGATAAATTCTATATAAATAAAGTATTTTTGAATATATGGATAAATGAGTATTATTCAACAATAACTACACTATCATAAAATTTATTGTTATAATAATGTTCGCCCTTGTACCAATCAATTAACACAATAGCTAAACTCTTTTACGTTTATTTGACTGATAATGTATTAAATTAACACCTGTCTTCTATAAGAGAAGTCAGCTGATCTCTAAGCACGACTTTTTATCCTCAGCAAAAGGGCAAAAGCGTTATGTAAGACGACATAAATTTAAAACGCAAATTTTAGATAATTTAGAAATCTATACATATAAATAAAATTGGAGTGTCTGTTTTTAATATTGAAATAACCGTTTTTTACTACATGTATATGAATATATATACGGTACATACACCAAAATAACATTTTTACAATTTTTGTCTGTATGTTTGTTCCGGCTAAACTCTGAAATGGCTGGACCGCTTTTGACGGGACTTTTATTGGCAGGTAGCTAATGTAATAAGGAGTAACTTTGGCGCCGTTTATTTTAGAAAAAAACTTTTATTTTAGAAATTTGTTAGGCGGAACGAAGTTCGCCGGGTCAGCTAGTTATAAATAAAGGGACACACTCGCAATATCCAGTTTCAGAAAATCTTCAACTTTATCTGCAAGTCCGAAAGAACCTACATATAAAATCTTCAGACAGAATCAGTTAGCACCACAGACATAAATCTAACTAGATAACGCAAGTCCCTCCATCTGTATGAAACCCAAGCGTGCGACTTATTCCCACACAATTTAAAAACAAATTTATTTACCAATGAATGAAAACATTTCCAATGCCTCGGCCAACTTTTCCAGCTCAATATGGCATATTGCGGTGGATTTCCAGTGCCGATAATGATAAATGACAAGCTCAAAATTCGATCATTGATCGTAATTTCACTTCGTTTTTCACTCGCAAAGTACATACAATCGCGTCATCTAGTTAGATTTATATCTGTGGTTAGCACGCTCGCTTCACTGACAAACTGTAGTTAGATATCCCAAATACTTCTCATTATTGGAGGCATAAGTTCATCGGACTACGTTCTCCTGTTCAAAAGCTCACATTTACCTGAGTTCAGAAGGTCTAAGCGCGTGCGCAGCGAGTCTCTCAAGCATATACATGGCGGGGGCGTGTAGTGGGTGTCGTTCAGCTCGTAGTGCTGCGCCACATACTCGTAGTACAACGCCCGCAAGACCTGCACCGCACATCACTTGCTGGTTGCGTTCGCTAGATGGAAGAAGAAAAAAAAATAATTGCTAGTTTGAAGGTAGTCTACAAGTGGAGTGCTTTTTTGAATATTTTATGTTTGAAATTGGTTTCATAGTATGAACCCCATAGGTGGCCAGGTAGAAAAAATATTAACGAAGTCCCGTCGATTTATTTGCAAAAACAAGTGATGAGTGAGATACTGAGCACTCCATTCGTAAATACTATGTGTAAAAAATAAATTGAAAAGACGAAATATTGCAAGGGACTAATCCATTAATAAAAACAAACCGAACCTTCTAACAAGACTCTTCAGCACATGCGCTAAATAGTCTCGTATGGCCCTTGCATGTGCTTCATGTTCAGGCGGTCTTGGCAACGCAGGCAATAATTTTGCAAGTACTATGACGACTCCTGAGTGTATAACCCACGCTTCTCCATTATTACTGCCTGTTGATAGATTCAGGGGTGCCGTACGTCCTGCCGGCTTTGACTAGAAAAAAAAAATTAAGTCAGAAATGTTCACTATCGCGACACAAATGAATATAAGTCATGCACTAATGACTCCAAAATAATCTCACAAACCATAACCGAACATTTAAAAATAAATAGAAGAATAAATTAATGAGTTAAAACTCACCTCATTAATTGCAGAGCTCTGTCGCGTCAAACTGGGTGATTTGACATTGAGCGATCCGCAGAAAGTTGGCTTATCAAAAGAGTCCAGAGCGACATCGTACAAAAGTCGCAGAATGATGCACGCATGCACAAATACTACTGGTACTTTGTCAGGAAAACTGTAGGAAAAGATAAAGTTAATATAAACCGCGTATTCCTTGGGAAACAAAGTTGCACAACATGGTTTGCAGCATGGTTCTTGTGTTGCGTAAAACGTGTTGCAGTGTTGCAACATGCTCAATTTACCGTATGAATAAGACTATAAACAAAAGCAGCGGATCATTTTTACCAACAAAATTTAACGCTGCGGGCAATATTGTTGCACAACTCATTCTCAACTTTGTTGCCAATAAATAGGCGGCTTATGCAAATCTCATGCTATCAAATTAAAAGAAAAAAAAGAAAGATACTCACGTCATTTCTAGTATGTTGCTTGTAAATACTTCGTGGAATACTTCATACAGCTCTGCATCACCAGGTTCTGTATCATTTTGCAACTCTGTTTCATTTATAAAACAGCCTAAAAGACGTATTGTCTCGCAGAGAGTTGTCATACATATCTGCAAACCATCATTTAATTCAGAAAAGTTTCAGTGTTTAGTCTCATCATTTCAGCAGAAAGACGTCTACTGCTGAATAAGGGCCTCCCTCAAACTACTGTACCAGGCCGTAAATGATAAATGATTTTATTTCTGTAAGCTGGTTTGTACAAACACTTTTACATGTCGATCATATTTTTTAAAACTAGATGCGGTCGGCGTTTGGCAGAAACAATCTCAGAGGTCACCGTCTCTTTTAAAGTCCAGACAAAATCTTGGTTAGACCATGTGAAGACCATGTAGACTGATGTCTGAAAAGGTTTTTTGAGGAAAGAACCAGCCAGATTGAGTGGACCTGTCTAGTCAGTGCATGCATTTGTCAATAACCGTGCAGCTCAACTCAGAATTTATGGAGCTCATCGATTCGACGAAAAATACTAAAGAAAGGACATTCGGGTAGGCCGCATAAACTGCCAGACCATGATTAAAAACTAACTTAGATAAATTAAAATTAAAAACTAAAATTTGTAAATATGTATTTTCACTTATAACTATTTGTAAGTGTCTTTCTGAATCTCGAAATGTTCTTTGTTGTTCATCGAAATACGTTTATGTTTACTTTTAGGTAAGATGCCACTATTCCATAGATAGATCAAACAATCACAGTAAAGGATTTTACGTAAAAAAATTAAATGGCTATAAACCGACATCAGACCATGGGAAATTCGATGGGACTTATTTATGCCCGCGTACTGTATTAGTATTTATTTGGTTTAAAATACAAACCTCATGATGAAAAAACTTCGCGTTAGCCGGCTCGAACCTCATAGCCGTACTTATAGTGTAGAATACAATATGTATTAGCTGTAGCATATCTTTGTCCATCGGGTCATCGCCTTTTAGTTTCCCTTCTAGAGAAACTAGAACACTTGTTACGTATACGAAACCGCTAACCTGTGGGAATGACCGAAGGAATATTAATATCAGGATTATTGGATGTTTGAAGTTTTATCTATACTAATATTACAAAGATGTAAAGTTTGCGAGTTTGTGAGGTTGCAGGGAGTAATCTCTGGATCTACTGAACCGATTTTGAAAATTAACAATAGAAAGCTACATTATTCTTGAGTGACATAGAATATTTTTACCCGACTGCCGAAGGAGGATAATGTGCTTATCAGTCTATATATGTATGTATGTTTGTTCCTATATGGCGTTCTAGAGACCAAACGCGTTGGCCGATTTTAATGATTCTTACGTCAATCGATTCGTCTTAATCTTGCTAGTGTCACTGGCTAACATATCGTGTCGTGGTATCAAAATAAAGGATTTTAAAAGGTGATTTTAAAAATATATAACACATATATGTTTAAATGTACCCGTTTCTGAAAAAAATATAACTAAAAAGTTATAAATAAAAAAAAAAACATGAAATCAAAAAACCGGACTGCTTAAGAAGCGAAATAAAAAGACGTAAACAAGAAGAAAATCATGTTTTGATTTTATGAATTATAACTTTCTTTTTATTCCGAAAACGGGTTGTGTGGGGTGGGCCGCGGGAGCCACGTCGCGGAGAACAGCTAGTATTCCATACAGAGACAAAAATGGAATGCTAAGCCTGGATTTACACTGAAGAGGGATACGCTAGCGGCTGTTTGATTCTTAACCAGCATATTTCTTATGAGTACTTCCCAATTAGTTAAGGAGATTATACAAAATGCATCTGCGTTGTTTTTCATAGTGACGTACCAAATTTCATAATTGACGATATACTTACACTCAACCGATTTAAGTTAAAATCTCTGCGCATAATATTGCGTTGCGACAAAAAGATAACTTGATCATAACATAACGTCGACATTTACCTACAAATTAGCACTCCACTTACAAATTTACAGTACAATATTACCTTCCTAAATATAGTTCTAGTGCGATGCGAGTCTCGCAAGCAAGCTAGCAGCGCCTTCAATATGTGCAGCTTTAGTAGCAACGCATCGTTGGGTGCGGCGTGCATGCCACACAGTAATGCAGACATGTCCTCTTCACCTGACCCGCTCACTATTAACTCTCTCACTACACCTAAAAGAAAATAACTGGTTTTAACTCGTAATTTCCAGGTTTCATTGTAAATTAAACCTTATGTTTAACATGTTAAGTGCCAAATAATTCGCGCTCATTCATTTTCATTGCCGCTGCCGTTTGATCGACAGGACTTAGACAGACTAGCAACAACAAAGGGGTGACCATAAGCCTTTAGAGCAATGCTATTATAATATGACTTGTATACATCTGTCCCTTACGTACACTCAAAATAACCTTACTATAAGAGCTTATGGTCACCCCCCAGAGCAGTCGCGACACTGTTTAAAGTTGGTAAGTTAAGTCGTAGATTGTAAACAGAGACAACTGCTCTTCATAGGTTCTCTCAAGGCTTGGAAACTGGAAAATAATCGAACCGGTTAACGCCTAAGTACATAGGGAACAATTTTCTTTTGGTTTTGTTCTACCTTTTACCGCAGTTAAGCTGTTTTAGGCAAGTAAAGTTCATAAATAGCTTTTGAGAAATTTACCCGTAAGGCTTAATACGCATTGCGATTTTAATTCGCGCGAATTTTTGTCCGTGAACTGAATCTAACTAACACGCACTGCGGAGTAAATTTCCGCGCGTTTTTTCTATCTTTCTACCTGTTCATAGAGTTCAAAATGTTCGCGCGAATTTACTCCGCGCCGCGGTGCGGTGGATTCTGTGGCAAAACACGGATTTCTTGCGGTATTATTGCCGCGTGAATTTTTTACCGCAATGCGTGTGCAGCTTCATACAATTCTATAAGTCGCAAAATGGGCGAAAAAAATTCGCGCGAATAAAAATCGCAGTGCGTGCCTTATGAACAGTTTTTGTCGTCTACCTTCCATGCGCAACCGTGCTGAAGTACAAAAACGATTCAGATTTTTAGGCGCGCGCCCCGCTTAAAGCGATTAATTAGGGATTTCAATAACGCTTTTCTAACGTTTAGACTCCGAACAAAATATAATAACCGTTAATTTTCAAACCGGTTCCAAGCCTAATTTCTCTGTTTCAAGTGTAACATAACATCAGAGAAATCCATCACCTGACATGCGGTTAGACAACGCAAGTCAGATGCTGAGGGACATTTATCGTTTTTACCAACTTACCTAAAGCTTTACTCCTACAAGATTCATACACAACCATCCCATGCACACATTTAGCGCCCCCACAATCCCTAAACACGTTACAATTGTTAGAGTTTGCATTCAACAACGCCGTCAACCCTTCCATCACTAAAGACCCCAATTCCTCTTCTTCGTCATCTAAATTAGGGTCTCTGATCAAAGAGTCATGTCGGGTCGATTGTCTTTTCTTCCGTTCGGGTGCTTTCGGTGACTCATTCGGGGTTACGACGTGCGAAGGTGAGTCGGAAGCGTCTCGTTTGCTTTTTTCTTCATCAAGAATTTGTTTGTCTTTGAGAAATACTGCGTAGCGAGACAGGCAAGTGACGAATACTTCTAACATACCCACTTCCCGGTATACGTCTTTGAAAATTGCGTTATGTCTGCAATAAATTGGACACAATGAGAAAATATCCTAATCTAACACTAACTAATTGTGATAATCTAAGAAGTCCGATGACGTTTCTCATTTTACATGCCGCGATAACTTTGTACGTAAGAAATTGAAAAATCAAATTCATAGTCCTAATGAATTACTATGTTACCCATACACTGTAACAACGAGTATCATTCGTAATTTTTTTTTTATTGGTGTTGGCATATGTCCAGCAGTGGACGTCTTTCGGCTAATATGATGACGATGAAGTATTTTTATACCTGTCAAATCCGACTTCTTAGATTGTCACGATTATAATATGTAAAGCAGATAATTATTGTTTTATTAAAAGCCTATGATATCCCACTGCGGTGAAAAGCCTTCCTACCGTCTTCTACTTCTTTCTGTATAAAGCTCCAGACGGAGATTGAACTCATTAAGGCGATATATACGCCCCAATGTTAACGCAGTACTGGCCGTGCGCCCGCTCGGAGCCAAAATATCAATATTGAACCTCCTTTTGAACAGATTTGTTTGTAAAATATTATTTGATTTACATATGCTATTGCATTGCATTTTCAAACCTTTTAACCTAGCCGTTACTAAGGCTTTTGAAAGTAACCGTTTTACGGCACTTAAGCGGTGGAAGGCCCTTAAATAAGAACGGAACTTAGACAATACTTACTTTAAAATATTCAACAGCGTTTTCATACACAGTATGCTACACGTTCTCGATCTATTAGCCTTCAATAACAACGACAAAGAAATTAATTCTTTGCACGGCACAAAATTGAGCTGAAAAACAATAAACTCCAGCAACTCGAAGAATTTCTCTTGTATTTCAGCATTCTTGGTGTATATTCTTTCGGAGAATTGACTCAGTGTATTTTGGTTTTCAAGAATAAAATAGTTGGCGTTATCGGCGTGATACACGCTTGAAATAGCATCTAATATCGTGCAGCATAACGCTGGAGAGTTCGACTTCATAAATACTGATTGGAGGACCTGTAATTCGGAGCGGAAAAATATAAAATTATAGTAACACCTGTGTTTTTAAATTCTTGCTTCCAATTACCTTTATTCCCACTCAAACAAATAATTATCAATTATAAACAAACGTAAGTTAAGTTGATTTTAAAATGAATACGATAAAATAAGTTAAACTCGAAACTAAACTTTATTTGTAGATATTAAAGTTGCTTTTCCGACATCACATAAACAGGCATATAGACAGTATAGTTTTTATCCAATATCTTTTCTTAAACATACCTGAAAAGCCTGTACATTCCTCACAGCCTGTCCCGGAGTGGTGGGCTGTGGTAACACGAATCCCTGCAGTTGGAAGAGTTCTGTGTTGGCTCGCGTTGGTCGCAGCTCGGAGAAGCCGCACGCGCATAACGACGAAATCATCAACACGAGGTTCCGAAGAGCTGCCCGTGCTTCTGTCCCACTTACACGCTCTTCTTCTAACCTTTTATGATCGGATAGAGGAAAGTTTAGCCAATAATGAGCAGTTTTATTAGAGAATGTCAAATTGCCAATCATGAAATAAAAAGTGCGGTACATTTACTATAAAAAATATGATTACACACTATAAGGGCAGAGTCAGGTATGATTCTGATTCTTTCATCATTCCTGTTTTCTAGCTCAAGACAGAGAAGAAAAGGTAAGGGCAACAAAAACGCACCACTCTTACTGGAATCCCTGATAAGAAGTAGTAGTACGCTTTAGTGTTTCGAGTGTAGGTCGGTAGTTCCGCGGTTTCCCAACACTCGATTATCGGGATGTTAACGTAATCGACGAATAATCGACGGTTATGTGCTGTAATTGGCTGTTGAAAATTCATTCAATCAATCACAGCAGATAACGCGTGCTTGACAATTTGTCAAATTAATTCTGCGATAATTTAGCGGTGAGAAACCCTGACTCTGCCTTTTATTACCAAAATAAAAAGCTACAGTGAAGTGCTTACCCTGATGTCAAATAATCGGGTACACCTTCTCTCTCATGTCTGTGATAAACAAAACAAATCATAGGTAAAAAATAAAAACAAAAAATTAAAAATAAACTTGTGCAATTACATGCTAACAACTAGTGTCCGACCGCGTTCGCGAAACCTTAGGCCTCGGCGAAAATTGACCAAAGTTTTGACTGAAACTGAAGGTTTGAGCAAATGCCGAAATTAAACGAACTGTTACGAATGCGCGAGAGCACGATAGATGAGCCAAAAGGCGGGTATATATTATACGGCCAATCGCCATCGCCCGGAAATAGTCACATCCAAAACAAAATAAAAATTGCCAATCTTGAATTGAATGAGTTATTCAATGTCACGGGCACCCAATGCGAAATAATAAAATTTTGTTCAAATAAATTGCACGAGATGGCGTGATAAGCGTCGATTAGCTATTGAGTTTTGTGAAATATTAAGATTTTCTACAGATGATCATAAAAAAATTATGTTCTTGTTTAATTAGCTCTCCTAAGCACATAATTAAGAAATATTGGGCTCTTAATTCACATTTCAAAGATTTTTTGAATGGATCATTTAAAATTGATTGCAATAGATGGCGCAGTTTTAAATTTCTGAGGCATCCACTCGATTTTTAAAATTTGTTTTGTAACACATTTTGGTACTTGCAAGTCGCTGTTAACACCATCTATAACCGTTGAACGGAACCGAACGCGATCGAAGTACTTACAAAGACAGACATCTTAATCAGACGAAAAACGCCAGTTACGTCGGCTCGGTTTCTTTGTATAGGATGAGGCATCTGTATGCTAATATTATATTATCTATGTCAATGTTGTGGCGATAGCCAATTAATCGGCTTCGGTCAGAAATCAACTTTCGGTCGGACACAACTAACAATGTCTAGATACCAAACATGCTCATGCTTTTACTAACAATAATGTTAATACCCCATATAAACTAAAAACTTACTTTAGGAGAAATTCAGATAGAAAAAGGTAGCCTTGGCAGGTACGGAAATCATCCAGTAATAATTGACTAACTTCACTTGAATCCTTAAGGAAACAAAATACTGCTACAAACATTTCAACAACCTGAAAAAAGTATTGTATGTAGTATTATGTTCCATTTTAGCAGCAAGTTGTCAATAAGGATAAGTTTTTAACTTCATGATTTACCTCTAGAGGTGTCAATTCTGGTATCCTTTGCATATTTTCTATGCAAAGTGCAACACATCCCTTATCTGCAAAAACATACTAATTAAGAGACGTCCATGTTGACCTATTTAGCTAATGAATAACTAGTATATTATACAAATCAAGTACGTAAATAGATTAGAGACTGGATAATAACAACATTTTGAACTAGAGACTGTGACGTAATTCAAATTGACCTTTATTTTATACTATAAGCACTTACTGTGTATGTATTGTACTACAGATTGTGTCAATCCATGCCTAGATAGTGTCATCAGCACTTCAGCAGCCGATTTTCTCCACATAATATTATGGGGAGCACACCAGGAAGTAATGGCGGCAAATAATAAGCTGAGATCATCTTTTCTTGCTAGTTCTTCACATGGGAATGGATGGCTGCACAGCCTTACAAGTACCTAAAAAAGTATATTTAGAAGAGAATGGCAAAATTTTGTGAGTGTTAAAGTTTGTTTTGTATGTTTGTTACTTATTCATGCAAAAACTACTGAATGGATCTGGATGAAATTGGCACAGAGATAGATTATAGCCTGGAATAGCACATAGTATTCTTTTTATCCCTAGAATATGTTCCCTTAGGATAATTCCGACATACGCGCGGGCGAAGCCGCTGGCAGAGGCTAGTTAAATAAATTTATGATTTAAAAAGCCCCCGAGTGTTTTTTAACCCATGATTTTTATACTGCATAATTTATCTAGGTACGCTTCGATTGACAATCCATCGAAATACGTAATTGTGACATGATATCTTGCGATAATACCCTCATTCAAAGAGTAAAATGCGCATCTCTTTAACGGCTGAACCAATGATCATCAAATATAGCTAAGAACACTCTCGACAAAGTCATCTTTCGAAAAAGAAAAACTAAATTAAAATCGGTTCATCCATTTAGGAGCTATGATGCCACAGACAGATACATAAACACACTTCAAATTTATAACACCCCTCTTTTGCCGTCGCGTCGGGGTTAAAAACAGAAATTACAGAAACCATTATATGGCAAAACAACGTAACGCAGGCCCGCTTTTCCCAACCTTTGTGTAGAATATCTAAGAACTAACGATTTTCATAAAAATGTAGAGGATAAAGCAAATTGAACATGATTTGAGGAAAAAACTGAGTCATAATTATTATTCAATTAGTGACTCAAATAGACCATGTAATATTTACTTAGCTGTTATAACATTTATTTATTTATGGCAAAACAATGTAACGCAGGCCCGCTTTTTCCAACCTTTGTGTAGAATATCTAAGAACTAACGATTTCCCTAAAAGTGTAGAGGATAAAGCAAATTGAACATGATTTGAGGACAAAACTGAGTCATAATTATTACTCAATTAGTGACTCAAATAGACCATTTAATATTTACTTAGCTGTTATAACATTTATTTATATACTAGTAGCAAAATAAAAAAAGGTATCATTTTCCTTGAAAATGTACCTAAAGTAATATTTTTGTAATGGTTCTGTTTGTACTTGCAAATATTGTAGCACAGTGATAATGTTAGAACTTACAATATCTATGACCTTCCACATTAAAACCCAATTGCTTATCTCTGAATACAGATAAACATATTGCTGAATATATTTTGTATTAGCAAATCCTGGCTTTAAAACTATTTGTAAGTTTATTAAATACTTTATTATTGTTGTTTTGTTTATTTATTTTGCAAAAATTACCTGAACAAATATTTTTTGTAATAAAATTCTCCTTTCCCTAGGAGTAAAGTCACTGTTTCCATCTTGAACATCTGCCTCAGACTCAGGTATTTCAGGTAGGTCAAAAAACAGGTATAAACACTTGACTAACGTTGAAGGTATTGATGCAGTGGTCATGACCTAGAAATAAATTTAAGTGAAATTCTCAAACTATGATAAGACTTCTTTAGATAGGACCTTGAACTAACATAAATTATTGTAGAAGCATTAAAAAAATTTAAAAGTAAGACAGACAGAATAGAAAAATCTCCATTTGTTTTTCAAAACTGTAGATAGCTCATTATGATGATGAACAATCAATTAAGTAAGACAATTAAAATTGGGTATGAATTAGGATTTAAAAACAAAATTTAAAATATTTACATGATTCCAGAAATAACTTCAGCATATGAACAAAAGATGATAAATTAATTTATGAGTAAATTATTTTTCCCTTAGAAAAGTCCTGCGTCCCAGTTATGGAAACATTATAGACTAACTACTGTGCTTATTAAAGTGTAATACAAATACCTGTATTAAAGACTGGTCCCCAGCAGCCAAGAGGTTAAGCGTTGAAAGTAACATCCAGCCATTGCTAGACTCCTCAGAATTTTCAATTTCTAGGAACTTAGCAATAGCGCAACTAGCTGCCTCAGTGCTTTGGTTACTGGCTCTCTTCCTTATCTCTGACACCATGAGCTTGGAAACTTGCTGACAGAAGGATAGAATATCCCAGAACTTTTCATTCATCTCACTTGATGGACTAGTGCCAAATACCTATTGAAAATAAATATTGTTTATGATCTTTGGTGATGCAATAGAAAGTAAACAACCAGTTTTGATTTTTGTATCAATAGATGATATTTTTTTGTATTATAAACATTAGTGTTAAGGTCTGTCTTCTTTAGAGAAGCTTAAAGTTTATTAAATTAAAAGATTCCAATATGAATCAACTAGCCAAAATGAACCCAGTTCTAAGAATTGTTGTTTATTCTGTGGCCCAAAATATATGTATTAATACTTTTACAAAAATCATGTACAGAATTCAAATAATAAGTAAAATAAATAAAGCATATTATGGATAATCTACAGACATTGCATATAAATTAAGGGGGGAGGGGGGATATTGTAGAAGCATTGAGTTTTTCAATAACACCAACACCAGCTAGGTAAACTAACTGGTTTGAATAAAATAATATATAATGATGTTTATCAAAATATTGAATCATTCAGACTCAAGATAAACATGATAAGCCAGCTAGTGTCTATCAGTAGCTAGTCAATAATATAACATCAATTGATTGTGATATCACCTATTCATTGATTGCAAAATAAAGATAATTACATAAATAATTGTTTTTTCACAAGCAAAAAGAATAATAAATACAAATCTTACTGGAGTCAAGATGTATTTACCTTACAAAACAGAGGTAGCATATTGTACAGTTTATCATCTTTTTCTGCGTCTGTAAGTGGTTGTGGAGGATGTGTGTACTCCGCGAAGAGTTTCTTGAGGTGCATGAGGCCAAGTTGAACATGGGACGACGAGCTGGAAGCTTCGGCACTCTCAGGAGATGCCGAAGTAGTCGCCCCACGCAATTTGCGCATCAAATTCATTTTAGAAATCTAAATCGATCCACTCACACTTTCATGCACATCTTTTGTTTCTTTGATTTATGTAAAAATAAACATTTTTATTAAATAATAATAAACATTGATTTTTCATTTAATTTTAATTTAGTGGTATCACCATTTGCACAGATATTGGGTAAATAAAACTTATATGAAATACATAACATAATAAGGGTAAACTAAAAAATATTATGTAAATGACGATATTTTCTTGGTTTTTCTTTTGTAAATTGATTGATTATTTTCTGATACTTTCGTACGCCCACACTGCAAAGTGTTTGCCATAGATAATAAAAAATATTTTCTGCAGTCTGTAATAATCCTGAAAAAAAAATAAGATGATATTCTCGCCAGTCTTAATGACCAATTGCGATGTTTGTTTCTGTTAAGACTTTTGGCGGGTCTTGCGAAAAACCGAAACAGGCTCGGCGCAAACGAGCAACCGACCACTGCCACCGGTGGCCATCGACAGCATCTTAACACATTTTTCCATATATTTAGTATAGACGCACCGCACACATGTAGACGGTGGCGGCCACTCGCTACAGTAGTGTCCGCGAATCGACACTTGTGGTCGCTGCGGGCCACACAAGACGCCAATATCACCACGCAGTGAGGTGTTAGGCGTCATACGCATCGCTCGCGTCACCATGGAGCACGACGACTAAGCCTTGATGGATATCGATACTTCCCGCTATTTGGGATTCACATTCTGACTTAAGGCTGCGCAGCTGAGAGCGGGTTATATAAATGTGGCGGCTTCCAAACACCGGTGGCTGGCGCGCACTTCTGCCACTGTTACAAAGATTGTGGCGGTAGCGCGCGACAGTAACCAGTGGCTGTGGTTGGTGGCACGTTTGCGCCGAGTCTAAATTTCAAGATGTGGATAGGGCGTTTGGGTTATCTTGTTTTGTGTGAGCTTACAAGGACTTTGCTCACAGCTGTGGATCGGAGTGTCTGTTTTTGTGTAAATATCAAAGGATGTTGCTCGCTTCGAAAGCGCACTAATCTGCAAATATTTCAATTAATTGTTTTTAAGGTGCGGCAACATTGCACTGCATGCATCAAATTGTGTGAGTCAGTCAGTTAAGTTTGATGTCAAATTTTGTCACAATCGATGTTGTCTGACAATCGTTTCGTGCTATAAAAATAGTATCTTGAATTTACAGGTGTAAATTCTTTGCACGTTGTCTTGACGTTAAGATTCAAGTTTCCTAAATAAAAATGCCAGAAAGCCAGAACCTTGTACAATGTTATAACCGTGGCTGCGGCCAGCTGTTTGACCTCAGTAAAAACGATAAAGGTACGCGAATTTTCTAGACTTCTAATAAGAGCCATGCCAGGAGGATAATCGTAACTACTAATAATTTTCTGTAAATTGGGATCAGAAAATGTCGAAATTATAGGGTTTTTGATGCTTATAAAACGAACGTACATTATACATAAGCTGTAACTGCAAGAACCGGGATACTGTTAACTGATAAAGAAGAATGAGTGGAGGGAGGCCTGTGCCCAGTATAAAATAATAATATTGTACTTTAGACTTGTCTTAGTTTCAGAATAATGCAATGTTATGCTGTCTAATCAATTAATTTTCACATAGGTATATTATGTAAATGTTCTGTGTAAACCCACAGATGAATGCCGCCATCATCCTGGCACTCCTGTCTTCCACGATGCGTACAAAGGCTGGTCATGCTGCAATAAGAAAAGTGTAGACTTTACTGAATTCCTAAATATCAAGGGATGTATGTTGTCCAAGCATTCAAATGAGGTTTGTATTTACATCTGAAATATTAGATCTAATTATTTTGTGAATGAACTTGTAGCAACCCTAGCGATGCAATTTGCTGAATTGCATGTTTTACATTTGAAAAGAAACGCCAGCGCCGGGCTCGCCAGTCGCTTACATACCTTCACCTTGCCACGTCATATTTTACTGTACGAATTGTAACTAAGTATTGTGAACCGAAATTAAACATTTTTCATATTCAGTATAAACCAAACTTGCATATAATTTATCTGGACCCTAAACACAACACGCACAACAAACTTATATTTTATAGTCACCATGCTGTCTTTCTAGAAACCTCCAGAACCTGAGAAAAAGGCTTTAGATAAGGATTTGGATAAAAAGGAAGTAATTGAAGTGAGAGCACCAGTTGTTGGCCCACAGTTGCCAAGACCTCCATTTGAGTCACCTATGGTCACTGTTAAACCAACTATAGCTGAGGCTTTGAAACAAGCTGTAAAAGATATATCACAACCAACTGCTTCTACTGATGATGGGTATGCAAAATTATGTTATTTCTTGAATCACTATTGCCATAGCTAAAAAAAAATCGAAGTTACTAACCAAACTGACCTCTTTAAACCTATGACCTTCCCTAAGGGCTTCATAACCATAGTATCAATTTTTACTATAATGTAGATTACAATCAAGAATTTAATTTGTTTGTGTTATTAGTTGTTGAGTTTTGTGCGCTGCAAAATAATTACTCATCTTCTTTAGAATTAAAACCTCTGTTATCAAATGAATTGTCAGTTGAGTGAGAATGCCAATGTATCTTGAAACTAGACAGAATCGAAATATGACTGTTTATTTTATCTTTATTTGCAGAAGCATAGTAATAGGAACATCATGTAAGAATGGAGGTTGTACTGTGGCCTATGAAGGTCCTCACACAAATGACAGTATGTGCACCTACCATCCGGGCTGCCCAGTCTTCCATGAAGGACTTAAATTCTGGTCCTGCTGCCAAAAGAGAACTACAGACTTTAACACCTTCCTTAGTCAACCTGGGTGTACAACTGGGACCCATAAATGGACTAAAGAGGTAAGTCATATTTTGTAATATACTTGTATAAAGAAAATTTGAAACCAAAATTAAAGAAACTCCTCCTCGAAAAGCAATAGATTCCAGATAAACAAAATCCCACCTATATCAGCCCTTGTATTACAAATATCCATAGACAGTGGTGACCATCTTGTTTGCACCTCTATGACTTTGTGCTTAAACTTTCTATATCTTTTACAGGGTGCACCAGCAGGTACAGTGAAATGTCGTTGGGACTGGCATCAAACACCTGACTACGTTATTGTAAGCGTTTACGCCAAGAAATATGACCCAGTACTCAGTTTTGTTAAGCTTAACCCTATTCGCCTTAACACAAAGTTGGTATTTCGAGAACAAGGGGATGCAGCATTTGAACTGGATCTTGAACTTAGAGGTGTAAGTGTTCTACTCAAATATTAGTTTTGTATTTGAATTTGTACAGAACAGCACATCTTGAGAACGGCTTGAGCCTACCTGAAAACAAAAGAGGCCAAGGATTGCTTCCTTTTACATGGTGGACAAGTTAGACGAAGTTTCTCAAGAAGGAGAAATTGCCTGACCCGACAACCCTGGACAGAACATCTTGGCGCCGTTAAATAAGGAGGACTGATCCCACCTAAAGTGGGAAAGTAAAAGATTTGATCTTGTCTTGAGAAAGATTAAACTTATGACCTATTTTGTTAACTTGCAGGTAATAAGTGTAGAAAGCTGCACTGCATCAATGCTGTCAACAAAAATTGAGATTAAACTAAAAAAAGGTGAACCAGGTGCATGGAGCAAATTAGACTTCCCTCGAACAGAGCCAAAGAAAGTGGAAGCCAAACCTCAAGAAGACCCCAGGCCGTCAGATGATGACTATGAAGACCTCTCCACTGTAGAAGCTGTACAATCTATGGGTAGAGTTAATGTGACCGATGCATAGAATAATTTTATAGATTATTGTCTAGTTTATTAAATGACTGGTACTTTTTTGTAACTTTCTGCTCTGATGGTAGATGTGCATTTATTCATTTAAATAAAATGTACTTTTACTGTTATGAATTCTCTGTTTCATTTTTGGGGACCATTTTCTCTTTGCAATAAAACCACAATATTAATTGTTAACTCCTTGATCAAATCAAAACATATTTATATACAAATAAAAGTACATATATGGTATAGTTTCTTTCTTTACAACATTTCCTCAAAACATTTTAAAATCATGACTAGATCATGGCGCATATAATTTTAATATAGCTTAACTAATTATTTTTAATTACTATAAATAGAATAATAACATTTACAAAATTTATACAAGTGACTAGATAGATTAGATTC
The DNA here is from genome assembly GCA_947562075.1 of Orthosia gracilis. Taxonomy (NCBI): domain Eukaryota; kingdom Metazoa; phylum Arthropoda; class Insecta; order Lepidoptera; family Noctuidae; genus Orthosia; species Orthosia gracilis. The sequence continues at coordinate 38,169,776 of OX387266.1, forward strand.
ACAATTTATCCTAATACGTAAAACGTTTTTATAATTCATTCAAATACTCTCATAATGTTCTCATAGGTACCTATACAATATCAGATGGTTTATACAAATCTATTTAGAGATTCTATCGAATTATTGTTGTCTACATACTGCATTCTACAATCTCGAATTTAGAATTTATAATGCATAGAATTATTTTTAAATTCGACTTGGCTACCCTAGAATCATAGAGGCCCTAAGTATAGAAAATTGCAGTTGTTTATATCAGCAGAGTGCTGAGATCAGCACATTTCGTGTAAATCCTCAGGCACCCACTGCATTGGATCGATATTACCATTTTTTGCCAAATTAGCAGAGTTTTAGGGACACAATCTAACATGTTCACTCCATGTCTGCTAATTGACGCGATATTTATTAAACAGGCTGTTTTTGGTCACTTCCAAATAGTCATAAAGGTGATTCTATCTATCATACTGTGGTTGGAATAAGCATTTCGAGTTTATAGTCATGCTTACTCCGGTTAACGTAAACGATATATATCGTTTACGTTATAATAATCACAACGGATCATTGTGTCTCAGAAGTTGGTTCTGCCAACCATTGCGCAAGAAACAGCTTGTCATCGAGTATACTGCATAGAGTAAGCGAGATAGGACGATGCGACAAACGTAAGCGAGTGAAATAGACAGTTATACAATGCTATCTTCACCTTCAAGATTCATACAAAAATAGCTACTGCGCAGAGTCTTGCAGCCAATTTAGAGAAACAAAGGTACGTTGTGAGTATTATAACGTCAATTATCGCAAAAAACGGCAAAAAATCACGTTTGTTGTATGGGAGCTCCACATATTTATTTTATTCGGTTTTTAGTATTTGTTGTCATAGTGGCAACAGAAATACATCATCTGTGAAAATTTTAATTGTCTGGATATCACGATTCATGAGATACAGCCTGGTGACAAACAGACCGACAGACGGACAATTAAGTCTTAGTAATAGGGTCCCGTTTTTACCCTTTGGGTGCGGAACCCTAAAAAGTGGTTTCTCCTTACTGTCACTAGACTGCGCTTATCCAGTTTCAATACAAATTTAAGTTTACGTTAACGCGATCCAGCGTGAGGCAAAACTCACACTAAACCCACTGAAGTACTTTCCTTAAGTTATCCAGAACTGATCCCGAGACCTTTTCTGTTTTTGTCTTTCATAATGGGACAGAGATAGGTATCTATGTTTTTCAAAGACAACAACGCTTTTCGGCTGGCTTCAAAACGGAAGTATTTTAATATGATGGGTAGAATCATCCCCATTTGCCAGTTCAGTTATCAGACGTTTGTTCTACGGCGAGGAGCAGTGTTCACTGCTAGGTGGCGGCGGTGCATGGAACACCGGCGTGGGTGCAGGCTGCATGCGGTACATGTCGTGCAGCAGTGTGGCTACTGACACGTCGCCCACTGTGTCGCGGAACAGGAGCAGTTCGATGGAGCGAGCGCGCACCGCTCGGAGAGAAGGCAGCAGCAGGAGGAGGCGGCCGAATCTGAACAAATACCTATTTGTGAGCACTACGTTGCAATGCATAATACTCTGCTTGTGAGCCTCGAAGGGGTAGGAAAACCGTCTATGTAGTCTACCTACAGACCGGGTTATGTTGTGTTACAGGGAGAGCCGACCATAACCCAGACACCGAGCTTCTATCATCATCATAATATCAGCGGAAAGACGTCCACTGTTGAGCATAGGCCTCCCCCAACTGTCGCCACATTGATCGGTCCCGTGCGTCCCGCAGCCTTATTGCGTAATGAATTCGGCAAGGCAAAGAGTTTGAAAAATCGACCAATCACATACGAGATGAAAGACGCGATGTGGATTTCCGTCTATGTGATTGGTCAGTTTTTCATACTCTATTGCAAAATGTAGCAAATAAAACCGGTTTTCAAGAGAGGCTATAAACTAGAATTATCTACCTGGTAGGTTGCCTGGTATATCTAGTCCGAACATAGTCAGCAAGTATGCACTGAGCTTGATCCTGCAGCATCTCCACCGGCTGAGTCTCATTTAGCCCGGGTGTATCTACGCAAATATGAAAAGCTGTATAAAATCATATAGGTAGGTACTTAAGTAGACTAAAGCGAGTTGTATAAAGCATATCTATTATTAGCATACCTATTATTTATAAATAATAGATATGCTGTTGATAACAAAACTAACCTGGTGAAAAGAGAACAATAGCTTTCATACACCCACACTCGCTGCCGTCGGGTGCTATTTGCCGAAATCGACACAGTATCTCCTGAAACAAAATAGGGATTCATTATAATGTTCCAAGACAAGCAAATAAAAAAAAATCCAATCATAGCTCTGCATAGCTTTTTAACGCAACCATACTGAGACACAGGCCTCCTTTAGCGGGAATTGGCCTTAATCCACCACGCGGACCCAGTGCAGGTTGGTGCATAGTGCTTAGTAGTAGGTATTAGTGGTTTCTATTCAGCTACTTAGAATATCTATGATGCCAATCATATTGTAACACATAATTTTGAAAGGAAGGCCTCCAACAGCAATACCTACCTACCTCGCTAGTTCATCTCAAAACTTCCAACTGACCTGTAAAGTATTCAACTCCAAGTCAGCCAACGGATCAGGCGGCAGTCTTGCCCTAGCCGCTGGCGCTGCCAGCAGCGGTGCCAGGTCCCAGGGCGCGGACCACTGCGCTAGGTGCAGAAGGAACAGATCCTTCCACGCAGCTCGCAAGAGTACCAGCTGGTCGGAAGCTGCGAGAGCTTGGAATGGGGCTAGACATCGCACCCAGCGTACTGCCATGAAGAGGAGACGGGCACTTGTCTCCTGGTGGTGAAAAATTAAAATTTTTAGGTTTGTGGAATAAAGGATACCTAAACTACCTTTAGGTAGGCAGGTACGGCCGGGGTTATCAGATATCCTGCAAACAAATCACGGGTCTCGAGATATCCTGTTCAAAAGATTTATTTAAGGTTACATTAGTCGATCACTCTTCCACACAAAAGTAGTCTCCACTGTTTGACGATGTACTTTCATTATCTAGCCCTGTATGGAAACAAAAAATTAAAAAAAATAATACTTAATTGAAAGTTATGAGCGTCGAAAGTTCCATATTTCAACACAAATTTTAACGCATCTTTGGGCGGCAATAAATACCATATGAAGATTGCAAAACGGCCACTATACAGGGATAGATTAGTAGTTCAACAATGCAAATAATTTTATTTTGAAAATATACATTTAGTCGTTTTTTCATGATATCCAGACTACCAAAGGTCTGTTTATAAAATTTCACGCGGTCGTTTGCGTCCTAAATCATCATCCATTTCGCTACAAACTTGCAAAAGTGCTAATTCGTAGGCGAACTAGCTTCTAACTTGCTCATCACATCATCTATCACTTTCGCACGTGTTGTAGGATGAGATAGCATGCATTTTAACCCCACGCACAAAATAGTTCGTGCCGTCGACTAGTGCAACCTTAAAAAACTAGATAGCTAGATACTATTTTCCAGTTATTTAGGGAAACACTTAGAACTAGATAGATATCTACCAGAGCTATTATTTTACTCATGGCCCAGCTTTGGTCCATAGAAGGCTCAAGGGCTGAGCTTACTTATTGTAAACCGCTCTGCTATTGCTTCGTATTATTTATTCTGCGTCGCGTCCATAGACATAAATCTTACTAGATGACGCGATTGTATGTATTTCGCGTGCCAAAAAACGGAGTAAAGTTACGATCTTTTCACTTTACAATATCGGCACCGAAAATCCACCGAAATCTAGAAAAATGCCTTTTTATGCCATATTGAGCTGTAAAGAATGTACAGAAAAGATGGCTGAGGCATTGGCAATGTATTCTTTCATTGGTAAGTAAATTTATTTTTAAGATGTTTGTGAAAAAGTGGCATGCATCGTTTTCATACAGACGGAGGGACCTGCGTTATCTAGTTAGATTTATGTCTGTGGTCGCGCCGTTGAAAAATTGCTATAGTAAGACTTCCCAAAGTGGTATTTTAATTTCTCAAAGTTATTCATCTAATGTAGTTTAGTATCTGGTAAATAGCATGCATACCATTACATAAAAACTAAGTAGGTACCAATGGCTGTCTCTCAAACATGCGCATTGTGACGAACATAACGCTAAACATAAGCCAAGCTACGACGACTCCAGTGTCGTATCGCGCAGAGGGCGATGGGCGGGGTAAGTCAACTGAAGGCGATAAGTCACCCCGCGAACGCCCAATCGCGGCCCGCGCCCGCCCCTTTAGTCAAAAAGCCACCTATCAAATGTCACAAGTTTACACCCCTTGAAGATGACTTGAAGTTACTGCGAAATAAGAAATGAAGAGTACGAAGTTTGGGATGCCTACAGGAAGAATGAATTGAATGTTTCATATTCATGCTGCTTTAAAGCTCCCTAAAAACTATAATGTCTCTGTCTTCAGCCAAAAAATAAAATATTCCACACTACAGCACGCTCCACTCGAGATAGCTAGACTGTATCGAGCGCAATGTGTGTTGCGACCTTTTGCTGATATTATGTGCCCTAGTGAGGACAGATATGTATCTAATCGTATGTGTAGGCAGTAACCTTGTTGACGAAATTATCTTACCTGCAAAAGTTCCCACGTGGGGGCAAGGGGTGCTCCAAAAGCACTTGGCGGTGGTCGCAGCAATGTTGGGTCTCCTTGTAACTGCAACTGTTTCGCGCTCCACATCAGTTCCTAAAGAAAATACGATCGTTTTAGCGCTATGGTGACCATAACGGCCTTTAAGAACCACATTCGAAACAACCTAGAAGTCTATAAGCATGGTAAAGATTGCTACTTCGCGAGTTTAACTATCAGATGTTCGGCAATTACTACTCATAAAAAACCTGGATGTATGATCTCACCTGGCATTTATCGGAAGACATGAGTATGTGCAGTAAGCCAGGGGGAGGTGGAGCTAAGAACGGTGGATCTGGCACGAGTGGCAACGGACTAGGAGCACCCGCGCCGCCGCCGGCACCACTCGACCCAGCTGATGATGCCGTGCTTAGGGGCGCTGGCTCGCTCATACCGCTGATACTGAACTGTTTGACGGGGAAAAGTTGAATAAGTACCTGTTATTGTAACTGCTCAAGCATTCGCTCTGCCTGGGAGAGTCTGCAATAGTTTCCTAAGAAAAGCTTCTCAAGAATTATGTCAGCATGAGCCTTCATTTATTAAATGGAAGAATAAAACAACTACCTTATACAAAGAAATGAGGAATATTTCTTTAAGGAGCAGTCTACAATACTGCTTTGCACAGGCAGAAAAGGGAACATTGTTCCATTCATGGTTTAGTTCCGCCTCCAACATATGACGGTCGCTCTTGTGCTGGCTAGTAATCATAACATCCTTATTTAAAGAGGCTATAATTAACGTGAGACTGTTACCTGAAAGTTGAAGTGTTGCGGTAGTGGTGCATACGGCGAGGGTGGCGAGAGCTTGAGAGCATGCGGCTTGTGTGCATGACTGTGCGGTGGCGGGCCCAGTGCACCCATCGCTCCTGCTTGCAGCTTCGGCTTGCGCGGACCTCGCTCATGCTGCACCGCTGCGGAAGATATATCTATGTGAACTATGAGTCAGGAAGTGTTCGCTAAAACTATGAGGAGGTACATTTTGAAATTGCTGGTCTGAAAAATTTATTTTTTCAAGTGATGTTTACCTACTCCATTTGAGATAAAATTAGACATTTAAATAATCCCATTTTACAGCCCGTTCAACCAATTTTGACTTCTATTGTGTTGGTGATATGAGAAATGGCAGCTGTAAAAAAGGGTTGTAAACATTTCTAATGTTATTTCAAATGGAGTATATATACCACAAATTGAACAACACTAGGTATTGCATAAGTGCTATTAGGGATGTTCTTCATGATGAAAAATCTCCGTATGTAGTACCTATGCGTATAGGGCCGAAACCACAAAGTAGGTATTAGTATTAGATTTGATTAGACAATTGGACACTCATGACGAAAGAGTCTACTAAAAGGAACTTCTTGAGTGCGTCCTCCTGGTGCGTGGTGGATCTTGGTTTTATTCGGTCACCAACTTAGGCTAATTATTAGACTCTATCTTGGACGGAAACCTGTACGTACCTACCTACTTACCTACCTCATAAATATCTGATACCTATCTACCATTTAATACAATCATTCAAATAATAAAGATAATCATTATCTGCTTGTATCTTTGCCCCTTAGATTTACGACAGAGATACCTACCTAAATAAATTTATCTGTATCTAACAAATCTTTACAAGCCCAATTTCCGTTCAACACTTTATAAAAATCTGTGATAAAAACACCGAATTCAATACAAAACGTGCGATGAACAAAAGTATTTGACTACATGTTACTTGGTAGTTGTTTTACAGGAGGATTATAGAGCCATGAACCGCTTATTCGCTGGCGATCCCTCGGTAAGCCGGGATCGTTCTCGCCTCGTCTGCCTCCGTAGGTAGAGTACATTATAATGTGCAACCGTGGGCCGTGCTCATACAACGTGCCGTTTGACCGATCAGGTGGCGATTATACTGTTTAGAAATTCTTTTGGGTATGATTTCAATATGAATTCGTGGTGCTAATTTGTTTGTTGATAAGATTTGAGGGTCTTTTGAAGTTAGGTCATGAGTGTCAGTGACTGAATTAAGAGATCAGAGGGTACATTTTTATTGTACGTTGAGTTCATTCATCCGTTGTGTTTGGCAGAGTGATTGGCACTGTGATGGGCACTGTAATTTTTAGGTCTCTGCACGAGACTCTTTGCCAATTGTATATTGTAGATTTATGATGAAATTGTTCAAACAAAATTTGGTAATACATAATTTGCCAGAAATTAACCAACATAAAATAGGGAACGAAGCGAGTCTTTTCACTGCTGTAATGAAGCTTCTCGATAAAGCAAACATCACCCAAAAGTAACAAAGTTTATCCTTATAACTTTGCGCGAATTGTTTAAATAGCACATCCAATGTGCACGAGGCCTGTAGGGTGACGACACGCAATCAGCTTAACGGGGCTGAGTCCATGAGAATGCGGCCATTGTGCCCGCACATGTCGGCGCATACGCTGCGTTCCCGCGCCGCCACCGCTGCATCGTGTCAACCAACATGTAAGTCAGAAGGATGGCTCTGAATCACGGGTGATAAGAAAAATTACTTAAAAACTTTTTGTCTAGATTTCTGTTTTTCAAATCTTTATTTCATCGGTTAATTTTTTTTCTAAAAGCTCTCTCTTTTGAGTTTACTTATTTTTACGTTTTTCTCCTAATTTCAACAGAATCGGTTCACCATTGAAAATTCAGTGCGAAAATTATTAATGAATCCTGTTTATCTACCTTTAGTGGATTTTATTTTTATATTTTAAATGGGACAAATTAAAAAAAAAAAAAACGGAATCTCGCAATATCGGAATCTCGGGACGACATTTTCAATAATTCAATTCTGATACTAGGTGATCGAATATCGGAATCTCAGAATCAGCAAAAACCTATATTTACGGTCCTTGTGAAGCGCCGAGCACGATGGAGCGGTTAAAATCGTTGACTACGTGATTAGCAGAGATCTGTTATGAATATATGGTGCTTGCCTCGATGAATCCCGTATTTAGAATCCTTAGATTGCTAAAAATGCAACAAAAACAATTTTTTTTTACTCAATTTCAGAGAAACTGTTGTGACAATGTTACTTTCATTGAAAATCGCTTAGGTTGCAGGAAGCCCGCTGGATGCGAAATACATGGGGTCGGTCAGGTGATCAACACTTGAGTGATGTGGCCTATGTTCAGCTGTAGACGTCTTTCGGCTGACTTTCGTCTTGCTCCTGATTAGAAAGCATCAAATAAAGAAGACCTTGCTCAGAATATATACTAATCAATTAAAAAAATAATAGGAATAAGCAAAAATAACATTTCAAACATTTTGTTAGACATCTCCTTTATCCCATGGATTTGGCTGGTAATAGGTATACTGAATTTATAAATCATTATTACTCACTAATCGGGACTACTTTCACATTGATCATCAAACATTCATTTCTAGAGTTTTTTAGCATTGTCTTTTTTTAAGAAAGGTATGACTTTAGTATTATTTCTTGGCAAAGAATGTGTAAATTTAGGTTAATGAGCGCCCGATTATCCAGTTACTGATTAGAGAGAGACACAATAGAAATCCTATTATGTCGTTGCAAAAATGTATTCTTATTTGACTAAATTCTAATTTGTGTGATTAACAAAAAATAATACGATATCTAACGAACGGAAATCCGACACAAGATCTAATATCGGAAATCAATATCGGAATTGAAAATCTTCCGATATTACAAGCCCTCAAACTTCAATTTTGGGTTGTTGGCAATCATTATAGCTTTAATGAAAGTGTCTTTATCTACCTATAGGTAATCAAAGTCTGTCCACAAGAGAGCGCAATATAGGATGAACATGATGCATTTGGATGGCAACAATGACGACGATGTATTTGAATGGACTGCTTTATTGGTCCAAGGAAGTCGCTACAGACATTCTATATGAGTAATGAATCTAACTCTAAGGCATAGTGACTTTTTTTTTAAAAACTTATCCCGCTCAACAAAGTTGGCGCCTATTCTGTGCAAATTCTTTCATTCCATTCCTCTGTCATGCCTCTCGTACTTTCATTCTTCATACTAATTGTTTTTCTTGCTTACATCTCTTGTATACGATGGGTGGGAATCCCACTTTCTTTAATTTACAAAAGGCAACTTTATTTATTTAAAATTGGGTCAAAAGACAAAAAGTGCTAATATACAATGTTTACAGAAAATGACAAATATGCTAGAAGTGCTGTTAGTAAAAATAATGTGCAAAAGTGCCATTTATCACAGTCAGAATATTATATATCACAGGGAAAAAGATCAAATTCAAGTTCAACAACGTAGGTATACCGTTCAGCTCCGAGGTTAAGGATCTTGGTCTACTAGTTGACACTTGCCTTGACTGGCGCAAGCAGGTATTGAGTGTTAGCCAAAAGGTCACCGGTACGGTGTGTTCGCTTTATCGACTGAAGAACCTTCTCTTAGCTCACATAAAGGCCATGCTTGTACAGTCCCTTATCTTTCCCATAATTGACTATGGTGATGTGTGCTACTATGACCTGAATGCAGATCTACTCAATAAACTTGACCGCCTTCTAAATAACTGCATTCGATTTGTCTTCAACCTCCGTAAGTATGATCATGTATCCGCACATCGATCATTTTTGTTGGCAACGTAGAGTGCTGAGGGCCTTGACTTGACTACCCTGTTTTATTTTATTGATAAACCCACTTCTCCTTCTTATCTGACTTCACATGTCCAATTCCTTTGTTCTGCCCACAATAAAAATCTTCGTTTCGCCAATAATCGTCTTCTACAATGTCCCTCTCGCCGCTCTGTGTTTATCCATTCCTCCTTCTTTGTCCAGGCGATTTCTCTTTGGAATGCGCTCCCTCAAAAAATCAGGATGGCATCCAGTCGGCTGTCTTTCAAATTGAAAGCACGCAAACACATTCTCAAGAAGTTTGCAGAATCAACACTGAGTTAATTTGTTGGATTCGATTTCTCAATAACATAATTTTTTATATATGTATGTATCTAATTATATATTTATATATATATTAAATTGTTGTATTTATATTTCTTTTCTCTATTTTTTTTCCATTAAGTTGCACCTGCCATATTTTATCTCTGCACCACCCTAAGGTTGACTGGTAGAAAATGCCTAAGGCATTAAGTCCGCCTTTGTACTTGTGCATAAAGTTTTATAAATAAATAAATAAATTTATCTAAATAGTGCCTTACAAATAGGGATGAGAAGCAGACTAGTGCTTTTCTTCATACAGACAATCTGTTGTTGCTAGGTATTACCCCACAGTGTTTTATAAAATAATTGAGAATGTTAGTTTCTGCTATGTATTTCAAACAAGTGTCTAGGTACTTGTACCAGCTGCAGTTGTTTGAGGTTAAGTTGTGCATACAATCAAGTACAAAGGATGGATAACAGTTAGGCAGATTGTCAAACCAATCACAGACTTGATAAAATGCCGTCTTTTTATAATTTATTTATTTAAGGACCACAAACAAGTGTAACAAAAGCTTTTTAAGAAAAATTAAACCGACTTCTAAAGCAAAACACTACGAAGCGTAAAATAACTTTGTTTTCGGAAGTCGGTGTCTTTGGTAAGTACGTATTGTTTTCGTTTTTTGACACCGATTTCGGAAAACAAAGTAATTTTTCGGTCTGTAGTGTTTTGCTTTAGAAGTCGGTTTAAATTTTTGTTAAAAAGAATTTGTTTTTCTCTGTTTAGTTTTGATGCATCATATTACCATGAAAATCATTTATAGCCAGAGTACCTACATATCATTTCGATTTCAATAATCCCTAACAAGACTAGGATACATTGTTTCATTACGGAGTTCTAGTGACTATCTTCCGGCTGCATCATCAGATCAGTTCGATGGTACCACTTTCATCAGTACCTACCATTTATTTATATGTAGGTATTTGCTTCATCATAGTTGCTTAACTATCCGAGATATCTTATACACATGCATGACAGACTTGTTAAGGAGTTCCAGTGGCCATCTGTGATCTTCTTCATCAGTTCTACTTCACCAAAAGATACTTTTTGAGTGCAAATGCTTGCCATGTTCAAAAGAATTACCGAAATGGCTATGTCTGCTTAATATTTGAAGATTTCCCTCGATTTCCATGGGATCCCATCATCAGATTCTGACTTGGTGACAACGGGACCACCTACAGAGTATACCCTTTCAAACAAAAAAATAATTTAGCAAATACGTTTATATATGACGGAGTTATGAAATATAACATATATAAAAATATATTATATAAACTTCCGAATTGAGAACCTCCTCCTTTTTGGGAAGTCGGTTAAAGCAATAGCAACTTACATAAAGTGTAAAAATTGTTACACCATATCATTTTTCCGTAATGCACACCCAATTACAGCCAACCACAGCTTCACATTGCTGAGTATACACGGCTCTTCTTAACTTATTAGTAATATAAAGAAAAAAGAAATATTATTTCAATTTAGTACTAACTAGAATTCCAATAATAATAATAATATCAACATTTAAAACTAGGCAAATTAAACATGTCAAAATTTAAAAGGTAATGGACCTTCTGCGTCCGCTTTTTATGTCTCAAAGTCTATGCAGCTTAGCAGACGATACAAATGCTGACGGACGCACTATTCGAATAGCTAACACTCTCTACGTTCGTAAGTGGAGACTTTAAATATTAAATGAGAATTCGAGAATGGCTTATTAGAGAATTAGTGACTTATGTATTCTCCTAACACCTCTCTAATCTCGGCTTTATAACGAATTTTTATTTTTCACTACATTTTAAATCAGGTTTAGTCAGTAGGTAACTGACCTTTCCATTTTTTTATCAACTTCAAAAAAGAACCTCTTCGTTTCAATTCGACTGTATGTTTGTTACGCGATTAGTCTGCCAATTATTTTTGTTTGAAAGAATATGTTCCCGAATTGGTACCATTTAAATTTGAGGAATATCTGATGAAGAACTTCGAAGATATTCCACAGAAATACTGCAATCGCATGTCTGTTTATTGTTGTTTTTTTTACTCATTTCAATGGTTATGTTCAATTTCATGTTATTCGGGTAATCTATTCGGACATAACTTTTGGCATTTTACTATAGAACTTGTCCATTATGTACCACAAATAAAAAGTGAAAATACAAACTTTTTTGCTAAAAATGCGACTGACATCCAAATAAAAACAAAAAAAGTTTTGTTCATTTGAAGCGTGAAGTGGTTTACAACGCTTAAATTGAATAACCATAGATAGATATTCTAACATGGTCTTGTTAGAGATGAAGTCTCAGTAGTTTTGAAAAAGGGAACTCGTGCAAAAAGGTGCTCGTTTCACCAACATCATCTCACTGAAAAACTAAACAAACCAGAAAAACCTTAACTGTAATTAATATACTTACCGACATTCATAAAACACATCGCGTGTATTGCAGTGTCAGAGCAACTGATGCAATGTTAACCTTTTGTTTATGGGGCGCATGTAATCCCAAATACAACACGTGCTTTTTTTCACGACGTCATCGGCTTCCCCCACTATCCCCAAACAATATAAAATGGACTTTATGACCTCAAGTTAAGGTATATATTCACTAATCGCAGATATTTAGGGTTGCTTAAGCCAAGGGGCTCAGTTTCCAGTGTGACGCGGATAAGCGAGATTTTAATTAAATGAAGGCGAAATGTGTAACAAGTTTTTCATTATCTGATGAATGTGTATAGTTTGTGGTTTGAAAAATGTTATTTTGAAATAATTTTAGTATCAATAGGGTAGTTGACAAAATATATCTATTTTGTCCGTCCGTAGATAACCTAAAAATTTTAGACACGTATTTTTTCTTATGCCATGTCAACAAAAAATTACGACGATACAGTGCGTTGAATTGACAAAATGACGTCACAAGCCCCCACTCCTGAACTTTGATGCGCTGTATTTTTGTCATCTTTTATTTATTTGATAAAGCAAAAAATACGGGTCCTAATAAATAATATTTGATAATCTCACTGGCGGACTAAATAGAATTATATTTTTTTCTACCCAGGAAACAGCCCTATTGATCTATCAAAATCAAGTAATGTTTTTCAGACTGTTTGCACCTGTGTGCTTTTTGCGTAGCCGTAGCGGTCTCCGTAGCCGTCGTAGACGTTTGCTACGGAGCTACGCTACGACTCTACGCGCCATCCGGCTAAGCTATTGAGCTTAGCCGGTTGGCGCGTCCTTAGCAGATTTGCTTTTACTCTAAAGTTATTTCATGTTTTGTACTAAGTCCAAAAAGCGGTCTATAAAAAAAAACAACAGCACCTAAATTAACGAAAATACTGTTTTGCTATTTATGCAAAAGTTTTGATCCAATAAGTCTAGACGCTGTTGCCATGTTGCCACAAAAATGATTTTAATGTTTTTCTTTAGCGGCAGAATGAAAGCTGTATGATTCTTATTGTGGGATTAGGTACTAGAAATATATCAATATCTGTTCATAACCCAATCTATATTTCCCAAAATACTCAATACAAAATTCTCATCATTCACAAATATCAAATATGAAAATATCGTTTAAGTTAAAGATGTAAAGCTCAAAAAGAAGTTAAGTCTTCCACCGCTTAAGCTCGTATAAAAGGCGCACAGTGAATCACATTGGCAGCGTTTAAAAGGGAGATTTAACTTCAAACATGTATCAGCGACAAGCCCCTCGCGAACCGAATTGAAAGCAAACAAAACATGTTTTTCAAAAAGGTAGCTGATACAAAAAGTATTTGTTATTTATTACCCGCAGGCATTGGCGGTTGGACGTCAATTACGCTCACTACATTTTATTTTGCATATTTGTAAAGGTCTGATCAATAAAATTGTGTTAGACTTATTGCGAATTAAGTTGTAATAAAACCTGTACCAGCAAGGTCCTATATCAACCCATTGCAGGTTCAAGACCTAGTACTGTAGAGGATACACGTATTAGCATCGCAAACAATGCTTACCGACCTCTTACATTGTTTTCTAAGGCACGAAAACCTTAACACAGAGTTAGTTGCTAACACGAGATTAAATTGACACTTACAATATTGACAATTTAACCTCGTGTTAGCATCTAACTCTGAGTTAAGTTTTTCGTGTAAGTGGGCCTTAGGATGTTAATGTCAAATTAAGCTAAGAAACCTCTATTTTTTTGATATTCAAAATAGTAAATCCTAATTTATCGTATTGCAAGTAAATCTTCGAGTTTCCTTTCACATTACCGTTCCTTACCTACATATAAAACGATTATTTGCAGATTTAGAATATAGTATATTACTGCAGCGGCCAGAAAAAGAGGCATTGATGGACGAACGTGTAAATGTCGAGGGGCCGAGGCGAAGCCAAGGCACACATACGTAAATCCATCAATGCCTAGTTGTGGCCAAGGCTTGTATAGTGCTTTTCTCAAATGATGCGCGGCAATTAAAACTAAGTAGCACCTAGAACTCATTTTGTCAAGTACAATTACTTTTCGAAATCAATGACGAACAACAATAATTATGCCCGTGTTCAAGTGTTCATTTTTAGGGTTCCGTACCTCGAAAGGAAAAAACGGAACCCTTATAGAATCACTTTGTTGTCCTTCCGTCCGTCTGTCTGTCTGTCAAGACCCTTTTTCTCAGGAACGCGTGGAGGTATCAAGCTGAAATTTATATCAAAAACTCAAGTCTACTGTCCCTTAAAGCTGTGAAAAAGTTAAACATCTAAGCCAACGCAATCTAAAGACAAAGCCGTTTATGGCGCAAATTGCCGCTTCGACACTCGCAAGGGAATCAAAACCTACAGGCTACTTCCCGTGAACTCAAAATCTTGAAATTTGTTACGAAGCAACGTCTTATAGCACAAATAAAGGAATAATTGCGAGACCCGAATTTTTTTAGTTACATATATAATAAAAATATTTTTAATAATTTTAAACTTACTACCACTTTCCTCATGAACGCGTAGAGGTATTAAATTGAAATTCATATCAAATACTCAGGTCTCAAATACCTTTAAGCTGAGGTTTGTACGGAACCCTCCGTGCGCGAGTCCGACTCGCACTTGGCCGGTTTTTTTTCTATCAACAGCTTTCTATATGCAAGCCAGTTCGAAATTTAAATAAAACCTTGGATAAATTACCTCCTTGGTTGTCATGTTTTGGAGTAAAAATCTTTCCATTTTTAAATTACACGACAGATATGAGTTTACTATGTAATTTATTTGGCCGCTAAACACGACAGATATGGATTTTCATACAATTTTTGCCGGCTGCTGCTCGCATGTATATGGCCAGTACAGCAATTGCGATTTATCCCGAAGAAGGTTGTCAAAATAATGCTCAAATTTCCAAGCATGTTTGAGAAAACATTTTTGATTTCAGGTGTAATCTTTAAAGAGTACCATATTCTATGTGACCTACATCGATGCAACCTTTGAAAATCTTACATATCAGAGTTATCTTTAAACCTTTTTCCTGGCCAAAGTTCATACCTTCACGTGTCAAATCTATCTTGGAAGTGTAGCTTTCTTACTATATATGTTACCTACATCAATGCAGCTAAAGTAACCCATATATTTCTTTTACCTATGCACTTTATCCGTGCACACATAAGGAGTAAAAGCATTTGTTGCGAGGTAACCCCTGCCAACACTACCGGGTGGTGGGCGCGGGTAGGTTACCTATAATGTACTTACAGCACGACGCTGCTGGCCGTGTAAATGGAATTCTGCGGTCGATATCATAGTGATGTTCTGCTTCTCGATGCGGTTTTATGAAATAGGTTTCTTGCTGAGTTTCTGTTAAATGAAGATTTTATGCGGAGGTTTGTCCCCTTTTCAAAGTTCAGCAGTTTTTTTTGGTATTAAAGCTTACGTTAGATTAAAGAACAGAACTGTTAGCTAGTTATATTTAACCCGATCCTTGCCTCTTTGTTGTGTTAATCAATACAAACGATCACACAATCTTTAATTATTTTATTTATTAAGATTTTCCTAATTATTTTGGATTAAGTGGACTCCAGCCTACCCGGGTGTTGCTGAAGACCATTATTTTACATACGAGTACATAGGCTCCCTATCGACCTCCACTACTCAGTTACTGAGTTACATGATGGCTTCATCTCCTGTTAAATAAATATAATACAAATAAACAGCCTATTTAATTTTGTGAGAGCTTCAATACATACCGGAATAGATATAAATAAAAGTAGTGCTCACCTTACTTAATTTTGAAACTTAATCAACCCGCGGTAGCCTTACTTTTCTTTGTTCCCAAGAAAAATGTAGCCAAGTTCTAGCGCCAAACTTAGCCATTTATCGATAGGTGCGGGCACTACCTTGGCCAGGCAGACACGTACCCTGTACCCTGAGGAGGCAGGCGGTGTGGGGCGTGATTAATGACCCAATAATCCCGGCCGCCCGCCTGCCTCGTGAAAGCTTCACGAAGCCGAATTGGTGAGCGGTCAAAAGGTTTATTGACTGAACAGGCATCACCAAGACGCACTTACATAACTAACAAGTGTGTTAACTAAGTCATTAAGTGCGACGAACCTGGGTGAGCTGGGGGTTTTGCCTAGTGAAAAGTCGGATATTTTTGCAGTTTTTCTTAAAATTGATCCGGTAATCATTTAGTCTTTGACAATCTTGACTGTTTATTCTTTAGTCTGCATAAAATCATAATTGTTAAACAATTCTTGAAAATAATTTCGTTGTCGTCTCTGAGGTTCTTTCCTTGTAAAAAGAATAAAATTGAGAATCACTCAATTTCACAATGATCTTTATACTTAGATCTTCTATAGCCGTAACCGAATTTAAATCCACCTCTCTCGCTCCGTCCACCTGACTCTTGCATCAATCAGAGATCGTCACACATACCTAAGCTAGTGAGTTGTCATTTTTCCGCATCGACGTTTACTTTACAAGTGAGCTTACCTACTAACTATCTACTAACTAACTAACTATATACTTACTACTAATAATGATGTTCATATCAAGTGTTCGCTTTCCTGGGAAAGTTCTCAACGTGATTCATACAAAGAGCATGACTGTGCAGAAGCTGCCGACTTGCCGCCAAGGCAAGCCCGCTGCCTTGATAATGCCGACGCGGATCAAGATGTTAAACAACCTGTTTTTTGCATCATAGGCTTTACAAAATAGATTTATTGAGGAAAATGGGGCAAGGGCACGTTAGGTTTACCTTTTTATTTAATAAAAGCTTAAACGTCTTTTAGGCTACAACAATAAAAAAAAGTATAGTTGGTTCTAAAAAACTGAAATATTTTGCATTGACCTAATTTTAAAGTTCGTAATGCATGTTATTTTTAAGGCAGTTATCAGACCGAAGAATATAAACTCAAAAGGTATATTATGTCCACCTACTTATTGTCCCACATAAGTACGAGTAGGTGGACATAGAATGCCTACTTAGGTAGTGTTTATTTTCCAGAAACATTATTAGCGCTTCATAGCCGCGCATCAAAATCATCGCGTGGAAAATATCCTGCGAGAGAACGACCCCGTGTCCCAACATTCGTTCCGACGTTAATTCCAGCCGCATTTGTTCCATTACATTTCCGACACAAAGTAGATACGCGTTTGCCGAATTGACTAGGTGGATGCGACCAGGCGAACAGGGAACGAAGAGGATGGGGCGAGCGCGGCCAGCCGCCCGACAGGGACAGAGTATCAAAAGTGAGAAAGATGTATTCAGAAGTGAAATAGTCTGCTGGCTGAGCACATCATCATTAACGAGCCAGAGAGGGCGGAGGGCAGCGAAGAGGCAGAGGGGGCGCGCCAGGTGGGCGCTGTCCCACGCTCCCGCACACCTGCGCGCGAAATTGTTCCTTACCGCGACCGCCTCAGAGAACTTATCTCTTTAAAGCCAGCTAGCTACAAGTACCGACCTCAGAGAATATTTTCGAGTGCACCGACATAAATATGAGAAATATCCAGGTTTTTATTCACCTTCCACCCCGTGGGGCCCGCCCGGGTCCCGGACAAACATCTCATATAATAGATGTCCAACAATGTCGAGATGACAACGGGTTTTGCTCCTACCTACACACCTAATTTTGCTTTTATTTCTACTATGACACCTGCCAATAAGTATGTTGTATAGTGGGAATAGATAAGCGATAGATTTTCTTTACAAGAAAATGATAGGTTTGGCTGTCGAGAAAAGCTATCGAGTTAAGTAACTAATTACATTTTTTATTAAAGGAGGCTTAAGAGAGGTTTACAAAATCTATGCAATATAGGTCAAAGTTTAAATTCAAGATATCGCATTTGAAAATTACTAAGCAAAAGATCCGTATCATTGGAATAAAATGACAAGTATAAACTAGTATAAAATCGGCTGTTGGTAGATATTGATAGAAGGCAAAGAGAGCAACAAAACAGTATCTCTTCATAAAGTTGACGCAAAGTTACCGCTCCGCGGTTTCAGAACGTCGAGCCTGTTTCAGAACTGAACAAGTTGGGAGTGCAGCGCATCGCTTTATTTCACCACTATAAATAACTTTGTTTTGTACAGCATAAAGTTTACAGATGAACTGAAACTTTTTCCATTTTATACCGTTTTATAAAAGCTCAACTGAAAACGCGATCGCAAGTACGTAACGTAAATTTTTAGCTAAACCTTTAATAAAATTGATAACCTATATAACTACTTCATTAACCCAGGTATACACACGTGTTACAATGTTCAATCATTGTAAATTACAATGAAAATAACATCTAATAATTTGGGATAAACCAAACGTAATTTAACTACAAAAACAATCATCAATAAACCTCGACTAATCCATTCGTGTGTAATGCAATTAACCCACCCACCGTACAACGCGAAAATTAATTAAGAATCACGTAAACGTGAACAAAAAATAACCCCTAAACCAGATGCAACAGATTATCCCATTAAACATTTTAGTTTTATTCACTATGACAGTGCAATAATTTGTTCACGCACAACATTAAAATAAAATTAGACGGGTGAGATTCACCCCTGGGGGCGAGGGTCGAATCACTTGATCTGTCAAAATATAGGTAATATTTTAGTTGGTCGGGAGGACAGCAGACAAACACGGAAGCGGTGAATAAATCACATAATCGGATCGAAACCTACCGAGCCTTTAAGCAGGCCGACCTTTGTCAGATATAGCATCAATAGCTCCTGATTCCTGGAAGACACGTGTTATTCATGTTATTGGCAATCGTGTATAATTCGAACATTGTAGGCTTTTACATATATACCTATAGAGAGGTATATTTTCCAGAATATAAATGTAATTGCTCAATTAGTGGAAAGGTTTTAAGGGATTTAGGGATGAATGCAGCAAATTAATCATTTAAAAAACTAAAGTAGATCCCATAACGATTCTAATAAGCTCACAAACGAATAGGATACATTGTTTTATTTCGGAGTTCCAGTGACTACCTGCCGGCTTCATCATCAGATCAGTTCGATGGTACAGAACCGAATTACTTAAAACAAGAAAAAAGTTATTTAATTTGTTAAGAACATAAACAAAGTTCAAAAGAACAAAAAGAAAAAAAGATACAAAAGTGTATAAAAACAAACTTAGAATGTAATTAAAGGTAATAAATATCCGCAAACATAAGTGAAGTAGCTATTATAATACAATTGGGTCCCTTTGTTCGTCTCCCCTCGGGTACTCGGGTGTGGTCACTGCACGCTGCAGCGTGAACACGTGTTACTGATCCTCAACAATGCTCCATGTCGCCGATTTACTCCATTTGATACGCTTTCGATGCCCCCACACGCAACATACGGTTTTATACGTCAATAAATATTCATTTGGAGATGAATATTAAGTACGCAATAAAGCTTGACTATTACCTGATCATTGATGATGTAGCGTGGGAGCACACAATACTTTTTAGGGTTCCGTACCCAAAGGGTAAAAACGGGACCCTATTACTAAGACTCCGCGGTCCGTCTGTCTGTATATCTGTGTCTGTCTGTCTGTCACCAGGCTGTATCGCATGAACCCTGATAGCTAGACAGTTGAAATTTTCACAAATGATGTATTTCTATTGCCGCTATAACAAAACATAAAATAAATATTTAAGTGATTTTTTTGCCTTTTTGCGATAATGGTACGGAACCCTTCGTGCGTGAGTTCGACTCGCACTTGGCTGGTTTTTTTTTACACTTAGAAGGGAATGTAATAAAGTATGTGTAGAAAGGTGCCTAAATAAACTCTTCAAGCAAAGATTTCGCAAAATTAATTGAATCCATCATATGCTTAATGTTTTACAAACTGGCCCCTTGTTTTAACATTCGCAGAAAATACAAGTAGCAAGGTTCGTTCCAATTCGTTACGAACCATTTAAATTCTCTTTTTAACACAAAAGGACTTCAAAAAGGTAAGCTCGTTGTAGAATCAAAATCTAGCGCGCGAACCGTTAAATTAAAAATAAATATTGCGAAACGTCAGCATGTTACGGCTCGGGTTCTGGAATATATCCAGGGAAAAATCGAAAAATGTTAGGATGGCCGATGTCGGTTCACAGGGGTGGTTTGGGGTAAGGTGAATCTTTTTGTGAAGTGGAGAGAATTAATTTAACCCGCTGCGGGGTAACACGACATGGCGGTAATTGAAAAGTTTGCCCCTTGTAGCAGCCGACGCCGAAGGCGACGCGTCTTCACGACACTCAGGTTTTATAACAGGCTTTTATGGTAATTGATATTTTAAAATTGATTATAAAATTTTTAATGCTCTTTAACTCGCTTGGATCAATGAACGTGACTAAATAGCTGTAATAAAAGATGTTATTTTAATTTTATAAAATCAAGTATTTGAGAATAAAAAGCAGAACGTTGTAATCAAATTGAAACACGGTAGGACCATCTTTCTATCTATCACTTCTTATATAAAATATTCATTAGAATTTCAAGAAAAAGCAGAGACAAAAAGTCCATTGAAGCTAGTTATTTGAACTTTCCAATTGATGACAACTGATTAACTTCGCAAAAGACCATCCAAGCAAAAACTTTTAGATAGCAACCCTTTAACTTTTTCAACGAATTAAAAGTATTGGTAACTTTGAGAAGCGAACGCCTGGCTTACTTGCCCCTGATCGATTTTAAATTAATTTTATAAAGTTAAATTGGGGATTATGTTTATTTGATCACTTGAAAGAGACGCTGCTCTGATATAGAACTTTGTTTATGGTGAACCCAAGTAAAATCTGTTTTATTTTTGGCAAAGACATTTTAATGAAAATCATAAACTTTTCATGGTTTTTGATGATTTTTTTTATCCAATGCATCACGCTACGTATGTTAAAGAAGATTTGAGATAACGAGGACTTTCGGTAAGGCCAAGATCAGGTAAAAACATTACAGTAAACATCATGCACTACAGGATGTCGGGTTCGGTTTTCGGCTTTAAAATATTCAGTATAAAAGAAATCTGTTTTTTTTTCACAAACGAACTACGTGTATTTAGACTTATTTATAAATAATATATTTTTTTGTGATGTGTCTGAAGTATTTTATTTACATAATTACTTAAATTGAATTACGAAGGTACTATCTTAAACAGCGACAAAGACGTACTTTGTCGCTGTTTAAGATTGTACATCATACAAATCATCATACAGATACATCATACAAAGTAAGTATTTAACGATTCCGCACCCATATCACACCGGATTTGCGTATACAAATGTCTAGTTAGGGACACAAAGGTAGCGGGTGTGTTGACGCATTGGCTAACATCGATTCGGTCTGTTTGCCGACGATATTGAAGTTAGCTGATTGGCTCTCTGGCTGCTGGCTGCTGGACTTGGCAAACTTAATGATTTCCTTCCACACGAACGTGACCTTTTTGTGTTAGCTCTTCTGAAAATGTTGATGGATTCGTTTGAAGGATTTTACTTACAGGAATCGAGCTTCAAAAACTGTAAGGAACGTCATGTACTCTGGTAATAATTGCGCATTACTTGATCAAAATTACAGCATTTTAGATTGTGTAGCACAGTGGGTAATTCTGTGATGTTTGCTACAAAAAGACCTTTCGGTTTTAGATTAACAAATCGATTTCATTGAACCTTCGGTACCTACGATTTTCCTGAGAACCGTACGGTACGTCTTCAATAAAGATTGATTTTGATTTTCAACAGTGAAATTCTATTGCGAGATTGATTTAAATGGAACCTAGAAAGCCACCGTTCCAAGCTTACGTCAATACTTAGACAAAATGTTCTCAACAAAATGTTACACGGGTATATAAATTTTATTATATGAAGCAAAGTAACATTTCAACAAATTGTGTGAGCTGTGAACTGAAAGCCAGCAGGCAGGCTGCTCCTGACTGATTAATGGCATTAATTCAGTATTCTGCGGTTGCGGCTGGGAAGCGAACAGTCGAACTCACGACGAATGAATTCGTAATGTCGTGTCTGCGATTGCTCACGGCTTCAAGTCGATAATTGCATTTGTGAAAAAGGGTTTAAAATGTAAGCAATCTTTTACAATTTACACTCTGACTGACATACAATGTCATGTCAGAGACAGGGTTTTATGTTTAAGTTGTCTTTTGTTTAGAATCACACGTTAAAGAAAAGGGGTTGAGTATTCAGTGTGGCCTTAATTTTTTCTG
Source organism: Orthosia gracilis (assembly GCA_947562075.1). Classification (NCBI taxonomy): domain Eukaryota; kingdom Metazoa; phylum Arthropoda; class Insecta; order Lepidoptera; family Noctuidae; genus Orthosia; species Orthosia gracilis. The sequence continues at coordinate 38,192,026 of OX387266.1, forward strand.
GTGTAGTTACCTGTTAATTTTATACAACTTGTGACACGAAATCATCTCTCCAAGGTTAAAAAAGGATGTTGAGATACCTACGTACTACGACTCGTAGCGTAGGAACATAAGTACATATTTTTCGTAGCAACATGTGCTACGAGCCGTAGCAAGTATAACCTCTCTGCAGTTGTTTCTTGTTTACACGGTGTGACACCCTTCATGGTGTTCCCCATGAAATATCAATGATGGGGCATTATTATCAACATAATTTTATAACAGGGCAACTTATCATGAGAGCTGTGGTGGCCCAGTGGTATCGGCCGCCACTTACAAGTTGAAGGTCATGGGTTGGAACTCATTACCCAGGCAGGCGCTTTACTTTGTGTAAATTATAACGGTGAAGGAAAACATCGTGAAGAAACAGGCATGTCCTAGAACCAAAAAATCCAAGACATGTGACACCCACCAACCAGCATGGCCCATCACCTCTCACAGAGAGGAGGCCTGTGTCCCAGCAGTGAGAACTGCTGCATATGCTGATGATGATAATAATGATGAACTTAACATGCTAAAAACCATGGCCATTCTCTATTGAAAAGACTTCAACGGTCCTTAAGAATATATTCAGTAATAGAGATTTAATTAAAAATGAAACGTCTTACGCATTGCGATTTACTACTGAACACTCCGTTCCACAGCTAGTTGCAAAACACAAAGTTGTTAATATGCAATACTTACCTATAGCTCAACATCAGGTATGTACTTATAGATACGGCAGCGGGTTGTATGGAACTCGCGTCGGCGGGTAAGTTTCGTGAGGGCGTATAATTACGCGAGCGAGTAAACATATAAAGGTAATCCGGGCCGCGGCGGCACAAAGTGATGCTCGTGAATAAATTAGCGACGGAGCACCTGCGGCACCACCGCAGTGTCGCTGCTACCTACCACAGGGTTACTACCTACTAATACTATGTACTACTGTTTAGTACTTTCAAACCAGGCTCTCGTTTGACCACTATTTCACCTGATGGTCCACGGTGAAGCACGCTTGTCAATAAGTAATTAATTCACTCTTGATTCATACTTCTTCTTCTTCTATAATGTCATTGGCACGACAGTAGCGAAAAGAATCACAATTACAAATTATTTTCGTCCGAAACTTTGACACTTTCACGGTATCGTCGGTGGTCAGGACTTAGGTCACTTTGGCTGCACATTTGCGGCACATAGGGCAGGTTAGTAGGTTATTATCTCATACTGTTTGTTGATACCCAATTTGTTTGTGAAGATGTGGATTAAAAGATCTGTAAAGTGATATGCTTCTGGTTGTTGCAGAGCTTTCAAGATGAAGATTCGCAGTTTATAAGACAATGTTTTGATGTTTAGAAATCTCTGAAAATCCCTAGGGTTTCATACCCTTTCATGGATAGTTCCCTTTGCACTGCCGAACTCACTTACGCAAATAGGCTGCTGTAGTTCACAAATCAAGCTTGATTTGTGAACTACAGCAGCCTACTTTAATTCCATGAAAGGGTATGACACATTTCCTTTAAACGTTTTCGTTATTGCGTAAATAATTTAGAAACGGTACGTCCTTCACTCTATGTGTTCTTTCGAGTGTATTAAGCAATACGAAAGTCGTTATTTTAAAGGTGTCGTCACCCTTACCTATACTTGTTCTTTGCCGAATTCACTTACCCAATTAAGCTGCTGTATTCCTTTTTATATTTCCTATTTTCGTCAATCGTCATTCTCAGCCGCCGTGGGTACTTGACCATAGAATACTAAATGTTTTTTTTCTTTAAATCAGCTCTTGCGCGTGTAATTTGACAGATAATCAAACAGATCAGAGCTTTGACAACCCTGGAGGAGATAAGACTTATCTATCTGTATATAGAGTAGATACTAAAAGGCTTCGTCACATGGTGAGAGAAGCCCGACTTGCGGGCGACATGGGACTCTATGAATATTCAATTATTCACAAGATTTTACTTAGAGAGAATTTCGATTTAGTTCGAGTCATATATTATACCGAGGTGGAATACTACCACATGAAATTGGGATTTGAACTGGTGTCTGTTAGAGAGAGAGGTATATACATGGGTACGTACTAGGAACCAATCGCTCTTCCGAAAGTATAGATTTAAAAAAGAGAGATACGAAAAGACTGAAAAGAGTTTCTATGTCAAATCAGATGAACTATTAATTGTACAGCTATTAAGTAGTAAAAAGATTTATTTGTTTTACATTGGCCCAGTGGCTTAGACTTCGCCTCTCGTGCTTGAGGATTCAAATCCGGGCAAGTACCAATATGACTGTTTCAAATTCATAAAATGTACTTTCTCAGTTTATCATGGGCATGCTTAGCCTTTGCGTACGTACCCAAGGCAAAGAGGGAGGTAGAAGTCACCTTTGTATCGAAGGCTCGTAGACCGACCTACGAAGAAGCTAAAGCTTACAGGCCCATCCGTCTATCATCCTTTCTCTTAAAAGCTCTGGAGAAACTGGTAGACAGGTATCTAAGAGAGGGACCTCTTAAATAATTCCCATCTACATAGATTACAATGCGCCTACAGCCCTGGCAAATCTACGGAATCGGCATTGCACTGTGTAGCGAGTTGAGCCGAGGCTGCGCTAGAGGGACAAGAGATCTGTGTCGGGGCTTTCCTCGACATAGATGGAGCCTTCGACAAGACATCATTTGAGTTTATACGCATTGCTGCAAAGGAATATGGCATCAATGATACCATGTCCAACTGGTTTCACTATATGCTGAGAAGCAGAATAGTCAGATCGGAACTGTTGGGAGACAGAATTAGCGCAAAAACAACAAGAGGTTTTCCGCAAGGCGCAGTGCTGTCACCATTATTGTGTTGCTTAGACTTGCTACTTACCAAACTCAATACCGGACCATTCTACACAATAGGCTATGCAGATGACGTAGCTAAAATGGTTAATGGTAAATTCTCGAACGTAGTAGCAAAAACTATCAATGACGTTTTTGTAGACTTGGACTTGTTTACAATGTCATCGAATAAGTTCAGGATCTCCTTGATCAATTTAGTTAATCGCTCAGATAATTACGAGGCAAGTCTTTTAAGTTTTGTCGTTTGAAAAAAAAAACACAACTAGAACCTTATAGTACTTTTTACTGTTTTTCAAAGTATTCACCACGTAGCTTAATACACTTTTCCATTCGCTCAAATCAGTTATTATAACAGTTATTCCACTCTAAAGTGGGGGTGTTCAAAATGGCTGACTTGAAAGCGTCGACTGCTTCTTCACCGGACTGGAAACTTTGACCACGAAGACTTTTCTTAATTTTAGGATATGTAAAGAAATCGTTAGGGCTTAGGTCAGGACTGTATGGAGGATGGTCAAGAATTTCTACTTTTTCCTGCTTCAAATACTCAATCGTTTGACGAGCGCTGTGTGAGCTTGCGTTGTCGTGGTGCAGGATGATGCGTCGCTTTGAGTTAGATTTTCGAAGTTCGGCGATGACTTGTGGTAAACAAACTGTGGTATACCACTCTGCGTTAACCGTTCTACGATCTTCAAGTGCAATAGTCGCAACATGGCCGGTTTTTCCAACGAACGTGGCCACCATCTTCTTTGAAGTGCTTCGAGAGCGAACAACTTTAGTCGGCTTTGCCTCGTCTTGAAAGACCCAGATTGTAGATTGTTGTTTGGAATCAGGATCGTAGGCAAAGATCCAAGATTCGTCACCACTGATGATGTCGTAGACGTGATTTGACTCTCCTCGGTTGAACCTTTGCAGAGTTTTCTTACACCATCTGGCGCGGGCCGCCTTGTGATCGTCGGAAAGCAGATGCGGTGTCCAACGGCAAACTAGCTTTCTCACACCAAGCGCTTCATGCAAGATCTTCCGAATGTTTGTCCCTGAGATGCCTAATAGAGCTTCTATCTCTCGATACGTCACATGACGATCTTCGAGAATTAGTTGTCTCACAGCAATGATGTTATCTTCAGTGAAGGCGGATTTTGGGCGTCCTTCGCGAGATTTGTTACTAATTCTAGTATGTCCACGCTGGAAATCTAAATACCAGCGTTCGACAGTCCGCAGACATGGGGTTTCATCACTGACAGAGATGTTAGCTTTTCAAAACACTGAAGCCGAGTCAGGCCTCTTCTAAAGTTGTAGAAAATTATTGCACGAAAATTTTCCTTAGAAAGATTCATTTTCGTACGTAAGCTGATAGGTTCCAATCGACGCAATAGTCACAACTAAACAATAGCATTAATCCTAATACTTTCAACTGTTTTGAGATTCAAAATTTAAACACATTCGAATATAGAACAGTTCCAAATTCAAAATTGCCGGGAAATATGGAAACGACAGACCTTAAAAGGCATGCCTAGTACAACAAGAACTGAAGTTTTAGCTAATTTGATTGAATTTCTTATATTTTGTTTTTTGTACGAATGTGGTTCAATTTAAGTGTTTATTGTTCTAATTGTTGCTTGGCCCTGGGCACAAAGGAATCCATGGTACGAAATGGCTGATGAAATGGCGAGACAGGGCTCAGCAAATGATTTTGTGGGTCCAGAATCGTGTGTCGTAAAATCAACATTCAGGGAATTTGCAGATCACAGACAAAATTGGCTGTCTAATACCGGTCTGGAACACTCCAAAAAATTCTTGGGCTCTACTTTCAAAGCACGGGAATGCATTTGGAATATGAGCATTAGAATATGAGCATCGAATGTTAGATTATCTTGGACATCGCTGACAACGATGAAGGAAAACATCGTGAGGAAACCTGCGCCTAATTGCGTAGTTGATCGATATGTCGATTTGACATTTCGATAGCGTTTGAAATTTCCATACATTTTTTTACGTTTTTCCAATCATTATCGCGAAGCTTTCGATGATAGAATGTTACTTGTCTAAGAGTGATCTAAGGCCTTAGATTACATTAGGTTCAACGACTCAACTTAATCTAATTTATATTGTGAAGTATACTTAAATAGTGCACTGTATTTTGATAAATACAGTTGACCAATAACAATACTCCATCCACAATCGCTATAAATATCTCGGACAAAGGCTGACATCGCTACGCCCAACACAATATTGGGCACATAGAGATGACGTAATGACAGATAGGATCCGAAACTACAGTGGAAATTGAACTGGCCGCCGGCAAACGCTATATTTCACTCAATATTTGAGCGAATGGACACTGGACAAAACAACCTGCTGCGAGCCTGATGGACGATATGTGTCGAATGATAGCACATGTATACTACGGCAAATAAGACCGGCTATTGTCAGGATAACCATTGTTACGGGTACCTACATGTGTGTTTTCAATTTGCTTATGGTGTGAATTTTACGTTTATGACATAGGAAACTAAGCTGTGTTGTCGTTGGCAGTATATTGCCTTCGATGAACATAAGACTTAAAGTAGAAACGATTTAATAAGAATGAAGAATATATTTTTAAAACGTGAAAAGAACACTAATGAGTCTGTTCGGTTTTAAACTCTCTCAGGTCCCTTCTCAGAGACTAAGGAAAAGTTAAAAACCAAACACTAAGTAAAAATTCAGTAAAAGTTGAATACTAAGCGCTGCAGTACTCTGAAATTTAAACCGCACTTGGATCCGAAACACAACAACGCTGCATGATGGAAGAAATAAGTATGGTCGAACATATTACATAATTATATCCGGATGAGCAGGATTCTTTGCAGGCTTTGAAGGATCTCAAAAACTCTTAATTTGCCAGTACTCGTTTGATTATTTTTTATCATATCAACCGCAATTAAAACCTCTCCATTCCATAAGTATCCGATGGTACTTACCAGGAAAAAAGAAACTTGAACAGTTAAATCACATATAACTTCACTTACCATCTTTGTTCATATTCGCCTGGAAGCACTTGGCGAGGCGGCAAGCGCGGCACTGGTTCCTGTGCGTCTTGTCCACAGGGCAGCGGCCTTTCATCTCGCCGCCTGCCTTACAGGTGTACACCCGGTTGCGATGGATCGACCGCTTGAAGAAACCGGAACAACCTATACAAACATCATGATTAAATTAACGGTTGTTACGTATTGTGGAATATTTTGTAGACATGTACCAGGTGAGCAGAGAACTGAAGACATGATCAAAATTCTATGTCATGAAGAAACCATCTTAAGCACAAATAAATGTAAAAACTTACTAAGAAAATATAATTAATTGTGTGTAGTTAAGACAACTGACTTAATTTTCGCGCCTAATTTTGAGACAACATTATTTTTAATCAAAATCTCTATGGTATGTCAGCATTTCAACTGCACTGGCCATTTCAGTACAAAAAATATTTTGACGCCATTAGAATTTATTTGTAATCAATGTTTATTTTTCATCAAATGGCTTTGCTATTTTATTTTAGCCATTTTTGGCTTTCATTTATTTAAACCATAGGTTTTGTTTGTATGTATTCAACCTTTTTCTAGGGTTCCGTACACAAAGGGTAAAAACGGGACCATATTATTAAGACTCCAAGATCCGTCTTTCTGTCTGTCACCAGGCTGTATCTCAAGAACCTTGATAGCTAGACCGTTGAAATTTTCACAGATGATGTATTTCTGTTGCAGCTATAACAACAAATACTAAAAACAGAATGAAATAAATATTTAATTGTGTCTCCCATACAACAAACGTGATATTTTTGCCGTTTTTTGCGATAATGGTACGAAACCCTTCGTGCGTGAGTCCGACTCGCACTTTTTTTTAATGATACTATTATAGAAAGTACTTTTTATTCTAATTACCGACTCATCTTGCCTAACTATCTTGAGGTCAGCTGCCGTCGGCTTTCAGACTTCCAGGATGCAATTAAATGGCTATATTTTACATGGATTCACTGCAAATCCTTTCTTCAAAACCCATTTAGGTACTGAATAGCAAGATACCCCTTTGTAAGAGCGGTCGAGAGAATTTCGAGGTTATGACTAAGTGACTACCGGTATCGACTGTTAAAAATCAACGAATCTTTGGCGGAACCAACGGCATAACATTCTTTTCGGGGCACGGATGATCTCGACCTGTAGTGCTATTCTCTTAGGCTTCTTCTCTTCGCTTTGAGCGCAGCACTGCATATTTTACGAAACTACAAATTTTGTACTAGTTTCATCGCTATATCCTTAGAGATATCACTATATGCTGTAACAGTTTTTATCGGTTACATTTCGGGGAGAGTGCGAAGGAACCGCACAATTTCATTTCGCCTAGCCCTTTCCATCATCGGACTACAAGACATACGGCAATGCGCCATCGGTACATGGTGGACATCCCACCCATATGCGCAAAGCGTTTTGCTAATACTTTCACTGTGCGCACAGCTAAGGAGTGGAATTCCCTGCCGGAGTCTTTGTTTCCTGATAACTACAACCTCTTTAAGTCAAGAGAGAAAAAAAAACCGTAGTGGGAAACAGCACAAAAGAGCAGCAGCGATGAAACTAGTATTTTCGTAGTTGGCGCAGCGCTGCGCTCAATGCTGTATCCATAAATAATAGCACTACTGTAATGATTGGTCAACCGTCCACGGAATTACCTCGGCAAGCATAGTTTATACCCTTCGATCAAATTGTATGGCTGTTGTTTACATACCTAAACGTTTTATCATCAGTAAAAATCCCGATAGTAAGTTATTTATTTTAGTTTTTCACTAAGTTTCGCAGCGTTAGCATCAATATGTTGTGTGAGCAACAGTGCAGGTGTTCACGCCTACTAGTACACACTTGAAATCAAATCCTGCGTTTAATTATTTTATAAAATAGATGTGAAACATTTGCTAGAAAACACTATTACAGTCTATTTATTTTCCTTGACTTATTTATAAACGTTATCTACAGAATTAAAACGTTTTTAAAGGCCATAAGTCTAACTAAAAAGGTTACAAACTCAAAATCAATGGCCAGTTTTTGCGACAAACATGTTATTGTTTTAGTTTTTATTTTGTAAGATGATTTTGTCGAGAGTGTTCTTAGCTATGTTTTATGAAAATCGGTTCAGCCGTTAATAAGTTATGCGCATTTTAATTTTTGAATTGGAGTATTTTCGGCAGATATCGTGCTATGATGCCACAGACAGACACACAAATACACAGATAAACAGAAACACACGTCATATTTACAACAACCGTCTTTTTTCGACGGGGTTTAAAAAGAGATTGCATACCTAAAAACCTACAGGTTTTAAAAAGGGCAGGCCACAACTGTTTTTCAGAATGATAGGACTTTAAATTAAGTAAAGAGGTTTTAACTTAAAAGTATAATTATTGTCATAAAACCAAGCGCGAAAATTGGCAGGTTATCTGTGATGAAAATGCTAATGTAACAATGAACGTCGCTCGGTCGTTTGTAGATCTTTAATAGTCGACACGCGTAGTCAGAAGCCAGAAATTCCAGTCTTATCCATGGCAATCCTTGGGTTTCGTATGACTCAGTACTGGGTTGTAGAAGTCAGATAGCCCTTCGCTGCATGTAAAACACCGGTTTTCAGCTGTATACTCATAATTATTTTCGCTTGTTTGTTCTCCCACTGTAGGGCAAAAAACCGGAGGGAATGGAAAGAATAAAGGTAGGCCACCTCTATTCTTTCCATTCCTCCGGGTTCTAGGCAAATGTGGACCAGTCCTGCCTGTTGGCGTTGAGCTTGATGATTAAAGGTATGGAGCTATGAGACGATCACTCATGAATTCTTGAAGAAATGTTTTCACAGTATTTTCTACCAATACCTAACAAATTCCCTTCCACGAGAGCTATTAAAGTTGAAGAAAGAGGTTGGTATACTTACCGTCGCAGCTGTAGATGCCATAATGTTTGCCTGAACTCCTGTCCCCGCATACATTGCAGGGGATGTCGAGAAGACGATCGCCTGTAACCAATATTAGTTTATCAATACTCTTTGTAACATATAGATTAAAATCTTATGGATCATTTAGGTTGACTGGATCGTAAGGTTCAATAATCATGAAGTTTAATCAGAATTGTTAAACTTGAACACAAAGTCAATGACAAACTTTATTTCATTAAAAAATTTGATTCAATCAAACTCAATGACATCCATGTTTCATGCAAGTGAAAGTAAACTAAAAAGTTAAGTCTATTAATTTAGATGATTTGTACGATTGTGTCCACGCCGTAGCCACAGCCTACGCCGTTTACAAACCAGCTACAGACTTGTATAACGTCTACCAATGTCGTGTGTTGGATAGCGTTTGAAATACAACTGCCTGCGCCGTAGATCGTGAGGTTACGGATTTAGAAATAATCTATTTTTTTTTTAGAAATAAATCGTTTATTTCTAAATCCGTAACCAATAAGGCCAATATTCCTCAAATTCCAACTATTCTTTTAACTCGACTCCATGTCTTATCAGCATAGTGACGGATTGTTTGTTATTTATTGACATTAATCAGCAGGCGTATAGCGTAAGTGCGCAAAGAGTTTAAACTCTATCCAACCGACCAAATCGACCAATCACATGCGAGATGAATGACGCGATGTGGATTTCCGTTTTGTGTGATTGCTGGCTGGTTCTCTCCAACTCTTTGCACACTTACGCAATACGGCTGCAGGTCTTTTTCCGTTTTCATCACCGACTGACTCGAGTGGAGGTCCTTCAAACTGACCTGGAATATGCACAATTTATTACAATTACTCCAACTGCGAGCGGCTACATCGTCGTGAACAATGGTAATGCACTTGTATTGACATAATAAAAAAGTACCTAGTGTAAAACCTTTTTAAGGCTGCCAGTAAAATCATCAATATGAATAAGTTTTGCTCTTGGACAAAATCTGAACTACCGAACAAAAATATGTTTTCTAATATTAAAATGCAATACAATTGTCGACTCTTTCAATTTATCACAGGTCAGAAATCTACACTACCAAGTCGGTGCCTATGAAGGATAAGGCCTTTCACATTTTCCTTAGCTATTATTGATACTAAAGAAGTGTTTATTCATGAACTGATACTTGTCGGCACCTCAGAGCTCCCCTTTGCCAAAATAGATTAGTCAGATTACACCAATCTCGCTAATAACGTTGGTGTTTTTGTTCCGTTTACAGAAGCCTTCCCCTACGCCCCCTTTTCCTTAACGCGCTGCAGAGCCTTCTGTCACACCGAACATTACTTACTATTTGAGATGTTTTGTTTGAAATGTTGGTAGATTTCTTATACAATTAAATTTTGTAAAAATTTGACGGGCTTTAAACATTGTAAAGAGACTTATTTTTCTTTTAGTTACTAAATCGTTACCAAATCTTATTGTATCCCTACTAATATAAATATAGGTACTATGTAATTATATGTTCATTTTGTGATCCTTTCTTTAGCCGAATTCAACGATTTCTCCGAATTCCCTTATTAATAACTAGATGTCGCTGTTTGCTTACCTCTGTTTTCTCGTGAGTTAATCACCGTCGCTACAAACATTGTTTTATTCAATTCAAGTTAAAATAAAATAACAGTTGATAATTAAATTCTATAATTTGACTTTTAATTTTATTAATTCATTGTTCCTTTCAAATAATTCAAATCGGTGTTACACGCGGCCTCCGTCTTAATGCCGCGAATCCTTTTCAAGGAAGGATCTTTTATTTTTTTCGTTAAAACGGACTTAGACGACTTTACTGTTCGTCTTTCGAGCCTCCAAGGAAAGCCGCGAAGTGTCGTAATTATCCCCTTTTTTTGCGAGCTTTCAAAGCTTTTTATAGATGGGAAATTATGGGATTCAGTTTTATAATAGAAAGATATCTATGAACAGAATAAAATGTTTAAATACTTTTATGTAAGTAAGATTTGAAAACATTTAGGTATTTGTTTTAGAATCTTTTAAGAAAGTCTCTTTGTAAAAATGGTTGGCAAGAAATCCCCGGAACGACTAGATTTAAGAAAGTTATTATTATACCTAATTCTAGTTATGCTATTAAGTATACAAGTGAAACCCTGGACAATAACTTTCAATAACCTTTGAAATTCTAAGTATTATCTACCGACCTCTAATCGCGATCCCAGGATAATTTTCCTTTTTCGAGAACTGGGTTGAAATTAGGTATATCTGACGTGTATAATTCTTCAAACATAATAATAGTTATCCTAAAAAAAATACAGATAGATTTTTCCTTATAATCAAGACCATGGGAAGAGTTATGTTATGTGTTATTTTTAATAACAAACGGGTTATCTTTGTTTTGATCATTGAAACTGTTTCATGGTTCAAACTTATCTGGTTTTTTCAGCGAAACTCACAGTGCTTCTCCTAACTCCCCATCTCACTGCTGATATAAAGCAGCAAATTCACCCTTCTGTGCTTGTGTGCCTATTGATGCTGTGATACAGTGGTTGAACGATTTCTTTTCTAATCTATTCCATCTAAAGCTTTCCTTTGTCTAGCCATATAGCTAGACTTGATAATAGCTTTAACAATATCTATTAAGGGCCTACACCCGCTTTAGTGCCGTAAAACGGAAACTTTCCAAAGCAGACTCCTTAGTAACGGCTAGGTTAAAAGGTTTGAAAAAATATATATTTATAACTGTTTCATGTACATTATTAATTACACTTGGTTTTTTCGTATAACATATAGTTTTGCTTTAAAAAAATAATTATAAACACGATATTTTTTTCAACTTTTGGATAATCCTCCAAAACGACTTGGATGTTTAAATATATTTTTACACAGAAAAATTGATGGCTGGAATTTCTTCATAACTGAAATAGCATATGTAAATCAAATAATATTTTGCAAACAAAACTGTTTAAAAGGAGGTTCAATATTGATATTTTGGCACCGAGCGGGCGCACGGCTAGTAGTACGTACGAATGATGATGAAAACCTGTATATTAACCTATCTATCTCTGTATGTCTACTGATGAATTAATGTATGCATGTAAATATAGAGATAAAACACTTTTTTTTTAAGAGTAAATTTAGAGTTTCTTGTCCGTTATTCTCCGTAACAATCTACCTTTTCGAATAGACAGTAGAACCATTTATTATTTTTTAAATTTAAATTTTCGACGTTCAAAAGTACCGCTTAATAGCCTTATTGAAATTTAAATAAAATACGTTGTCTTTGACTTTACTGATTCCAGATATGCGTGCGGTTCCAGTGCCACGCACTACACTTTGCACATAAATACTTTCTTCAAGAAAACTTACGTATAGAACTTTTTCTACCAATTTACCTATAGCCCCTTCAACCTACATATCAATACTTATGAAAAGCTGCACATTCACGTACCTATCCGTGTGTGCTTACTGATGCAGTGATGCGTGCGGTTCCGCGCACTGAACTCTAAATAACGCGCGACAAATTACGATGGTGATCGTGTGAAACGCCACACTTGCTAATGCCGATCAAATGAATATACTTACTAAATCGTTGCCCTCGTGATGTTTACGCGGATATAACTAAGTAGATTATATTTGTGATTGATGTTTTCTTACATTTTAGCAGTTTTTGGTTTAGAATACTAAAATGAGTGGACAGATAAACGTCTTTGGGTTTGTTATATTAAGGTTAACGTTGATTGTTGTGGTTATGATCAAGATACAGATATATCAATAAAAAACTTATATAATTAGCACGACAAGTGTAAGATCTTCTTTAATAAATTAAAATGTAAATGGAATTACTTAACCTTGAATAAATAAAGCTACTTTTATTAAGAAGCAATGGCGCGAACTTGTTCCGTCGGAACACCAGATAACCAGAAGACACTCGAGGAGACAGGAGGTGTAAAAACAAAATCGATGAAAACAGGTTACAAAAAGATACAATAAACTTATTTTTAGAAGAATTCTAGAAAGCAATTTGGCTCAGAATCGTGTTACACAGAATAGAAGGGAATTCTATATTGTTTTTGTTTAATGCCTACATTTCTTACACAATGATTATTTTTATTAACCTAAGCCAAAAAAAATAATTAAGAATGAGCGCTTACATTTGTGAGGAGATGATACAAAGAAGGTAAAATCTTGATTATTTACTTTTTGACAGACTTGATAAACACAAGAAGTAAAATACTTAATTAAACTCAAACAACGGTAATAAGTTAGGCGTTAAGTGATTAGATTAAGTTACATGCACCCTTTGTACAAGATTCAGGGTAGGGGCGCGCGGTCCAAGTTTCGGGTTCGTCCCTAAGTTACATTTGTAAGGACCCGGGTTTCGCCCGATTCACTGATCTCCTAAGATCTTATTTATGTGCTAACTAACAATGGACTAAACACACGATCTGTTTGTGTCTACATTTTGTATTGTGTAGTGTTAAGCTTATTACTGCGAAGCGTTTGAAACGGTTCTATTTGGCACATAGTGACAGGGTTTTGGTTTTGCTCAAAGTAATGTTTAGTTTGTTGTTGTTTTTTTGCTTGCAAGAGATCTCTGGCAGTATTTACTCCTATTATTTATAAAATACCTTCGATAACAGAGTGGTACACTATTGCCGAATGTCATGGGATTTGTTGTATGGTAAAGTTGACTTTCACGCGGACGAAATCGCGGGCAGGGACTTTTGTAAAAATTTATACTACAAAAGTTCCTGTCCACGACTTTTATGTAGTGTGTATCAGACTGGTAGTCTGGTGGTAAAGAATCATAAACATTGAAAAAAATAATAAACCTAGGTACCTTAACTTATGTAAGTATTCGGCTGGTTTTATTGAATCTGTTCCGATAATTTTATATGAGTCCTTCCATTAAAAATATTGGTTACTAAAATAATTTTAACAAACTAATAGAGATCAGGAGACTATCTACACATACTATGGATGTTTAAGAAGTTAGATGAAGCTGATCAATACCTAATTGAGTGGTCACGGAGCATTTTTTTAAATACAAAATTATTAGTATCTAGTATATGTAGATATGGGGGTAAAGCTCTCAAGGTAGCCCATAAAGGCTGGCCCTTGAAACTTGTTCCAACCATTCAGAGTAGGGATCTCAACTTTTTCTTGTAAGAAGTAATGTATGTGCGCCTAAAAATTTGAAAAATGCAGCCGAATTAACATGATATAATTTTTATAGCTACAAATCAAGGAAACTCTCTGTGCAAGATGTTTAATATTATGTACTGCTTTATCATGCAAAATTAAATTATGGCAGTCCAAAAAACTAGGTTAAGAATGAAAACCATAACTGTGATACAGTACTTACCTTTTTACTTTGATTTTATCGGTTAAGCCATCTGGGGGGTGACCATAAGTTCATAGATTAAAGTTACTTTGAGTGTGTGTAAGGGACAGATGTATATGACTTGTATACATCTGTCCCTTACGCATACTCAAAAAAAACCTTACTTTAAGAGCACACCCCCTGGTGATTCTCTAGTTCATCAGTTATGATAACTGATATGTTATCAGTAACTTATCGCCTTGAGTGTTAATTAGCAGACACATTAGAAAAAACAATTATTTTCACTCAAGGCAGTCAAGGGAATATTAACGTTAAAACTTGGTCACCGTCGAAACCTACTTGTCAAGTAGGCTTTGTCTAGGGTAGTTCTTTTTAACAAAAGTCTTTGCGCACCTCCAAGCACCCTTACACCTACTTCATATTATTTATTTGTATTTTTTTCTACTCCTTTGAAAGATATTACGTGAGGTTTTTGCAAAATAAACTTTTAGTACTGGCATTTAGAATTAAGATCATCAATGCATAAGCACTTGTAGGATCTCAACACGTGATCGTAAAACATGCAATGAAGATATTGAAGAAAGTAACAATCATAGAGCAACAACAAACAATGACAGATGGAAAATAAAAAGCAAATCAGCTGACCTGTCCCCATCCTACGGACTGCCACGGCTGGCGTCCGTTGTCGCTCCCAGAAGGCAGACAGCTCGACAGTTATCTTGCAGGCTCAGAAAAAACCAACAACACTTTCAGCTTTCAGCTAAAGACATTTTTACTCATTTTCACTTTCAACTTTTTTTTATAATTTTGATTGTTTTTAAGTCTACACAGTCAGAATTTAAACAGTCTTATTGTATAAGAAATCATGGGTAGTGGTGGAGTACATATATGTACGAAACTTTTAATGACTTATTCGGATGACTTCACCACCCCGTCGCGGCTTTCGGCAGACTGCTCCGATAATTGTGATCTTTGAAGCCGCCGCGGAGATCGCGAGTCACGTCATCCCCTGATTACATTGAGTCCCACCCCCTGAGCAGGACGACGGCATACAGGGTGGGCGAGTGCGAGCGAGATGGGTGTGATCCCATCTTGTGTCCCGGTCCACAGGCTACATTGTCAGGGCAGCGGTCGCTACGTATCTGACTGAATTACGTACGAACATAATGGTTGCATTACGTGATAGAGTAAAGCGATGTTTACGCGATCTGTTTACTTATAAAAAGATTACGTATTTCTGCACGTTTTTAACAATCTGCCTATCAATGATGTATTTACAGATAAGCTTGAATTTCAAATTCTTCACAAACAAATGACACCAAAAATAAATCTCTAAAGGACTTTAGATTTTTATGCTACTTCCTTCTTATTTAAATGTTATGAGACTCTTCTAAGTAAGAATTTCTGGAAAATACTCACCAAAGTCCAAGAAACAAAAGGAACACAAACAATTTTCTTTTACGAACTATTAGTAAACATTAAAATGTCAAGTTAGATCACGGGGTGAGCGAGGCAGCTTAACTGCCTGGGCGGCATTGTCGACCAATCAGAGCGCAGCTTGGGAGCGGGGGGCGGGCCTGCAGCTTTTGATGTGAACCGAGCTACGAAGCGAAGTCGCCACGTGAACCATTGAATAGGACAAGGATGCTTGTCTAATGAACGGTGCTAACATCTAAGATACACGTCTGGGAGACGTACGCCGTTTTATTTGGTCGTACACTTTCTGTTTGTGCCACACACCTTAAGTTTAGGGGAGCTTTCATTTTGATATTTTTTGGTCTGTGATTTGTTATTTGGCCAGACAGTTTACTTGAGTTTGTCATATTACTTTTCTAGAAAGGGATATTTATTGACTGGCGAATTTAACACTCGTATTGTATTAAGTATTAGTGATTAAGTTAGAAAATGGAATGTCATGTATTGGATTTTTCAAATTGGTTCTTATTATTGTGATTAGCAAGATATTTCAACTCAACATTTATTCTGGCTTTTGGAAATGCAAAGCATTAAAAAATTATTTTAACATATTACGGAGAAGTTTGTAGAGTAGAGAATATAATATTTGATTTTAAGATAAGAATAAGCAGTTCTTATCGTAAATATCGAATAATACTAATACACGAAAGTAGTATTAAGCTACAACAAATTATTTAAAGTTATTACGGAAAAGTTTATACAATTTCTAGAGACTTATTGATTATAACGATAAGATCTGCTTAACAGGAATCTACGCAACATCCAACCCAATCTCTTTTAAAACAATAGCGTAGTAAAAACACTTCTGTTTCCCTGTCCACTTCTCATATTATTAGCTACACAATACAATACAAATAGCGCCCCCTGCTGTCCCCTATATCTTGTAGGTGAATCCCAGCGATTACGAGGAGCATGTTGTTTCAGCGCGGCCGTCGGCGTAATCCTGGCGACTCCGACCGGCACCCGCGACCCGTCGCCGCCGCACGTGATCGCACTAAACGGTCGCACAGCACTCGAGAGCCAGTAATCCGGGGGATATACAACCAGCAATTATGTCATGGTACTATTTTCTGAATTCGTTTTTTTACAGGACAGCTGAAAAAGACGGGCAATGTGTTTGTTGTACGTACGTGTCTATGCATGGATTAGAATCATAGCTTAAATAAAATATATACTGAAAAATTATTTGTCGTTTAATTGGTCAACCCGACCAATTAAACGACAAATAATTTTTAACTACTCCACACTTGAGTGTCAGTAATCCAGGGATATGTAATGGAACCGACAGTTACGCCAGGGGTTTATTGTTTGCTACTATAGCTATTAAAAGCTTAATAAAAAAAATGCTTAAAAAGCGAACTAAAAAGACGTAAACAAGAAGAACATCATGCTGTGCAGTGCAAAGCATGATTTTCTTCTTGTTAACGTTTTTTTAGTTCGCTTTTTAAGCAGTCGGGTTTTTGTTATTTTTAAATATTTTTTTTATTTACAACTTATTAATTATTTTTTTAGAATTAGGTACATTTAAACATATAGGTAAGTGTGATATATTTTTGTTATCACCTTTTAAAACCCTTTATTTTGATACTCCACACGAGTGGATTGGATAAAAAAAAACAATTTGGGCCCCCACAATATAGCGCCCAAAGTCCGCCATTTTACTATTTTACTATTTTAATATAGCCAGTGATACTCGCAAAGTTAAGACGAATCGATTGACGTAAGAATCATCAAAATCGGCCAACGCGCTAGAACGCCACATATGAACAAACATACATACATGCATACGTACATAGACTGATAAACACATTACCCTCCTTCAGCAGTCGGGTAAAAAGAATGGTGTTATACTAACATCATCCCTAAGTTATTGTGTAAATAGTCAGATTGTTTAGTACCAATTACTCGTATTGCTGGGAAAAATGGAAATGTGGTTTAGGTTGAGCGAGGTGCCAAGTGGAGAAAGGACTAGGAATACTTACAAACAACTTAAGCCTGTTCCCACTGTTGAGACAGGCCTCCTGGCTGAGAAAGGGATTGGGTCGTAATTTACCATGCGGACCCACACACATGTCTACGATTTTTTAGTTCTAGGACATGCCGGTTTCCTCACGATGTTTTCCTTCACCGTGTCATAATTTATGATTTATCATCGGTATTTATGAAAAACCACTCTTTAAATGCAGCAAGTAAACAGCTAACAAACCTGACGGATCTATAATTATTTCCTATCACTTTTATAGAACCCAATCTCATATTTTTCTCGTGGGAAGCCTCTCACGAAACTCCCACAGTGATTTTACATTTAATAAGCAATTAAAACATTTTTTACTCCACACACACTTGAGGTTTCGAAGTGTTTAATTCCATTGTGGATTTTACTATGACGATTGTTAATTTTAGAAGAAAAAACATATGCGAGTGTGACAAAAAGAATATGAAAGGGGTGACGAACTCCGTGTGATATGAAAAGTACTTCAAAAATTTAAAACGGAATAATGTGCGCGTGACCATTCCTTTGTTAAATGTGGCCCCATTTTATTTCGATCAACAGTGCAAACTGGGTTAATGTTTGTCATT
The DNA here is from genome assembly GCA_947562075.1 of Orthosia gracilis. NCBI lineage: Eukaryota > Metazoa > Arthropoda > Insecta > Lepidoptera > Noctuidae > Orthosia > Orthosia gracilis. The sequence goes on from OX387266.1 coordinate 38,210,223, forward strand.
TTGTTTTTTATTCTTTATTAAGTTTAAATAAGCTTCTGATTGATTTTATCTATCAAACAGAAGTTATTTAAACCTAGTTCGCTAGAATTAATTTCAATTATCAGGGTACATCACTAAAAGCGGTATCTAGCATATAATCTATGGATGGATAGGCGAGTTTAAACACGCAGTATAAAAACATATAATTCTATGAAAAGACTGCGTAATTTTTTTACTGTCTAATTTTATTGTTACAGTAAATAGAATTGGAGCGATATACTCATAACTTTCAATTTAAAAACTAATTCTGGAGGGTATCTAACACGGCCATTTCATTCCTTGTAATGGATTTGTAAGAACAGAATCTCCTAACAGAGACTTTTTACAGTAGTTGTTAAGTACGTCTTAATTTGGGACAATCCCACCGCACTATTCCCAAACCACTGCAAACCCTGGAAGCCAGAACCAACAGTGGCGATCACCAGAAAAGCGCCGAGGCAATGAAGCTCGGCGAAGTCCCGGAGAGTGAATAAAAAGCTCACAATGTTAGGAACCATTATTATTAATGGTAATTTTTATCCGTTGTACTAAGCAACCTTTGTTTCTGTGGCCTTGTTTGTTCTGTCTCCTGCTTGATATGGAGGGAAGAGGGAAATTATGTATTTCGTTGAATACGTTTTGTTTAAAATAAAAAACCATGTATTTATTTACTTTTTAAAAGTTTGTATAATCAATCTCTTAGGTAATCAGTCACACATTACCTGCTGCGATGAAAACGTGTTCTATGCGAGTTGATTACCGAATCCTCGCACTCCACTCAACATAATGTCGCATTCTGTTCTGTCGCCACTAAACGTTGAGGATCTGTCAGTTGGAAAACGACAACTCATTCGACATCAAGATACTCTCACACTTCACTGAGCGTCATTAAGGACGTGGAACGAGATTCACGAAGATTTGGATGTGAAAGCTTTGAAATGAAAAGCGCAAAAGCAACAAGGCATTCTTTTTTCAAAACTTTTCTATTTTTAAAATACTCTGGTACACAATAATTGGCCCGACTGCGTTTCTTATTCCATGTAATTACTTTTAGTAAAACTTCACGTCATGGACGAGTAATCGGCGGGGTAATACGTTTAGGTATGATTTTATTTTAAGGTTAGCATAAAAACGACATGTTTTGGACTAAAACATCTAAATTACTGCAGTGCTAGCGACACGAAAAGATGAAAGTTTTAATATAAAAAAATACTGTCTTACTAAAAATACTGTCTACTTACTTTGCAGTAGGGGTTGTTACATTCTTAAAGTCAAAGTAAGTGAGTAACTAAATACACCACCCACATCCTTGCCCCACCAAACTTGATGAATTATTCGTCAGAAACTGAAACCTCTACCTATAATATTTTACTGATATTCTATCAGTTGTAGATACAACCAAAAATCGATAAAAAATCATCGCTAAAGTTTTACCAGAGACAGACTCTTGGTCAAGGAAACGTATTAAATATTTATCGTATTTTAGCTACAAGATACCATCTCCATTATTATTATATTGTGTGTGTATCACTTGTCCGTGTGGTGCTTTTAGCGGTGCGATGGTACGCACCTGTGCTGGGTGCCACCCGTGCCCCCACGCCACTGTGCCGCTACGCCACTAATGCTTGCTGGTGACAAATGAGCACTACCAGTAAAAATCGCGCCGTTCCAGCGTTCGCCGCTTTTGGCTGAATTAATTCGTCTCGCGATGTCTCTTAGAGCTTCGCGCTCTAATGATGTCTTTAGAAGCCCTAGAGTTGTCAATTTTCCCTAAATACAAATAAAAAAAATCAACTGAAGTAAGAAAATTAAAATAAATAACAGGCCTTTATTTTGAAGTTTGAACATGTATGAGGTTGTCGCTGGAGGGCGAGAGGATAACGAAACATAAGAAAAGAGTGGCCTTCCTGCAGCTGTAGATGAAGACGGGCTGTGGATAATGACGGTGATATAGGACATAAATATTCCACCAATTCATGTTTGTAAATAAGTCTTTGAGAAAAAAGCTTTTGCAATTTTTCATAAGAATACTAAAATAATTAAAAACAATCAAGTAACTTTACTAAAAAATAAAAATAAAACTGCATATAAAATTGCAGCTGCGAAGCCTGCTTTGCACCGTGTCTCTCGGTTGCTACCGCATCAAGTAACTATATAAAATGTACTAATAAAACAAAAAAACATAAAAAGTTGTAACCGCGTAGCGCCATGTCTATAGGTTGCTACGGCGTAGCGCTCGTAGCAGGCACTTAGCTGGTGGCCCGGGGCGGTCTGATTTATGTGCGATGTGCCGGCTACACAGTCGCGACAATTCATTTCAATTAACGCTACTGCGCCCCCAGCGGTCCACCCTCATATAACATTCATAATTATAAAGCGTTACACCTCTATTTGGTACTAATATTGTGACTGTTGTAATTATGAATCTTATTTAATTGTGATAGAAAATTATGAAGTAATATATTATTGATATAAGGCAGCGGCATAGACACTTAAACTGTACTAAAACTGTAGATTAGCTGCTAATTTGCAAGTTTCACAGAGATACAAGCCATCAAGCAATTAATTTAAACCCAATTTACACCCAACTAAAGATATACAACTTTTTCATATTCTTCTCTCCCTCCGTAGTAATAAAAAAAAAAACAGAAAATAAAGAAACAAAATCATCAATCGTGCTTCTAAACGGTTTACACAGCGAATCCCGATCATTGGTGAGAATTCATTTGCTCACTAAAAGCGTGACAATTGCGCAATCCGTCGCGACGCGCTCGAATGCAAACAGAAAACGGCGGCGGCTCGCGAAAAAGTCCTTTTAAAAATGTTGCGGCACGTACGGGTGGGAAGGCACCCATTACTGTGAAGTGGCGATTGTTGGTTTAAAGATTTAGCGGCAAACGAGGAAACAGAGCTGTGCTGGATGCACGATGAGTTATGACGCTGGAACTGAACATTTGAGCTTTGTTAAAGAAAATATTACAACATGTAACAGAATAAACGTATGAATTTCACTGAGATGTTTAGGCATGGTGTCTAAAAAAGGAAGTCGGAGTTAACTCTTTTTAAATTCCAAAGTTTCACATGTTATCATCACAAGCCTATTAATGTTCCCACTGCTAGTAGATATGCCTCCTCTCTGTGAGAGGGAATGGGCCTTAATCCACCACGCGGGCCCACATTAGTGGATGACACATGTATTCGAATTTTTGGTTCTATAAGATATAATTTTTCCTTCACCGTTTTGGGAGCAATTGTGACGAAATAATTTACACAAAGTAAAGAGCCTGTCTGCGTCCGAGCACACGACCTCCAAATTGTAAGTCGCGGCCGTTACTACTGAGCCACTACTGCTCTTGATGATATCACTGATCTATAATCGTGACAATCTAAGAAGTCCGATGATGTTTCTCATTTAACATGTCGCGAAAACTTTGTACGTATGAAATTTAAAAAATAATTTATAATCCTAATGTATTACTATGTTACTCATACACTATAACAACGAGTGTCATTCGTAAGCATCAAGTTTAATTAAGTATATTTATAGCTGTCACAGATAATATAACTAATACTAAAATACCATACAAAGAAACCGTGCCGACGTAACTAGCGTTTTTCGTCGGATTAATCTGATATTTTTTTGTACATCGAACGCGTTCTGTTTCACGGTGATAGACAGATGGTATTAGCAGCGACTTCAAGTAAAAGGGTTTACTCGGATCGTGAATATTTTTTTCTTTAAATATAGTGAAGGTTCGTTTTATAGTATTTTTTAATTTATTAGCACCAAAATGTGTTACAATGCAAACTTTATCAATCGAGTGGAATGCCTCAGAAATTTAAAAAAAGCGTCATCTATTGGCATCAATTTTTAAATGATCCGTTCAAATAATCTTTGAAATGTGAATTAAGAGCCCAATATTCCATAATTTTGTACTTAGGAGAGTTGATTAAACCAGAATATACGATTTTTATATTCAATTCCAGAAAATTTTAATTTTATACACATTCAATAACAGGTAGGTGCATGTCGCGCTATCTAGTGAGATTTATTTGAACCAAATTTTCTTTCTTAGCAATGAGACCCCGTGTAGCTGTCAAATCTGACTTCCTAGATTGTCACGACTATAAGATGTCTACATTGTCGTAAGAACATTCATATGTGATTGTTGCGCTAGTTTCTATATTGGAAAAAGGTACATAAAAACCCGTTTACGCTAGATTGGAAAGAGATATCTTCAATCTGTTTGTCCTTTTTCCATATATGTTGTGATTGGCTTCAAGAGATTTTTTATTGGCCAAAATATAAGTTTAACATTTATTAATGCCATTTCCAGGCACACTGATCCGTTGTAGCCTTTGTACCTAATTGCTCACTCACAATCTCTCTTAATGCCGCATTCGATGGCGTGGAGAACACACCACGCCCACAAATGTCTGCACATATGTACTACTTACTGTGATAAAAAAATTGGGTTAATAATTCTATTACGAACAGAGTTATAAGCCTACATCAAATTTTAAATAATCCCTTTCAGATTACACTCATTGGCTGGTGATGCACTAGTCTCAATGACAATTCCATGATCGGATGCATTTTCGGAAACCTTTTTCTGAAGAGCCTGCATCTGCTATACGATGGAGGCTCTTCAGAAAAAAGGTCAACTACCTTTCTATCACCTTTTCTTTAAATAATTCCGCTGGCAGAAGTAACACGCGAATGAACATGGGTAACGTAAGTGACGTTTGAAGAATGTATCAGGATTGTGGCGCAAAAATCAATTTCTAGTTTAAAGAAAACATGATTTAATTGTTCTCAACAAATAGGTTCATACAAAACAAAATGTCACAGCCTTTTTTGCAAAAGTTAAGGTGCTTTTTTAATTTTATTACATAGCGACTTACATGTAAATTTATTTATTAATTAGTTAGTATTGTTAGTAGTTTTATTTAAAAAATCTTCTTTAGAAGTACTAATAATAATTTTTATTATTTTAATAAAACATTTAATAAAAATTATACAAAATCTTTGTTGGCGACGCTAAGTATTAGCTGTAACGTCTTAAATAAATAAGATTCAAGTATTTTTATGGTATGTAATATACCTGGCGCAAATATATTATTTTTCTTTCCTTCTTTTACTGTTCAAACTCCAACTAGGTATTCGTACTTCACAAAGCAGTTCTATAAAGATACACACTGACATCTTCGGCCGTTTCATCTGCAGGAATGTTGGCGAGATTGTCTATGACCTTCTCGTAGATATCGATGCCCTTCATGAAGGTCGGCACGGCCAGGCGTTCGTTGACCGAATGCAGCAGCAACTCTGTGTTCGGCATTGGGGAGAAGCCAAAAGCTGGGTAGCCGGCGTTGCGGACGTGTCTTGCGTCGGTGGAGCCGGGTGGCAGCGTCGGCATAATGACTATATTACTGTTGAAAAAAAGTTATCAATTATTGTAGAGTTCGAAAACTAAAAAACTAAAGGCCAGTATTTTGCTATTTGGCTGGTACTTTTGCCTCTCCAAGGAACACACAACATTTCTCGAACTACACTATAAGGTGATTTATGTGGTCATCGAGGTGGTAGCGAGAATATCCAAGTTGCCCTGGATGAGTATCGCCAATACAATAATGTAAAATACTTATTAAGTTACAGATAGCTAGTGAAACTTTAAGCTCTAGTCTTACAGATGAGTCAAAAATGTATTGGATTGACTTGCTCTATATAAATCTCACGTGGTATACCTATCCCAATCTTTTTTGCATTTTCTACAATCGCCAACACCGATAGCTCGCCCGGTGTTTGTCCTGTACATATTTTGTTGCGTACAATAAAGTATATAATAATAATGTCAGTTTGTCTAATCCATTTAAACCTGGTATGAATCCAGAAGGAAAATCTTTGTAAAAAAAATACTAACAGTTCTTCAGCTGCAGAGGCGATAGCGTCCCAATAAGGGTTGGTTGAGTTGGCGATGGTGGCCGGGGACTGCTGGTTCTTCGAAATATACGTCACAGTTATGTTTTCGCCAGCCTCGTCAATAAACTGACTAACCTGTCAACATAAAGAAACATTAAATGAACCAAATGTTTTTTTTATTCATGGCGATATCAGTGTGAAGTTGTGAAGAGACGAATCTGCGCTATCCCATTCCGTTCCATTCCGTCACATTCCGTTCCATTCCGTTTCATTCCGTTCTATTCCGTTCCATTCCGTTCCATACCTGGTGGAATGTGGGTGTAGGTACTATTAGACACATCTCTGTCTAACCATTTGAGAAATGCAGGCGCGATATCGTTTCATATTATAAATCCAGATTTATAAAATCAATGCATTCGAACGCCAGTGTTCGAGACCACTTACCATTTCGGCGAAGTCGTCCTCTTTAACAGTAGTGCCCAAACGCATGTCGAATACGAGACTAACAAGGCCTGGGACGACGTTGTTGGCTGTTCCACCCTGTAAATATATGGATCATAAGATTAATGATATTCACAAAGGCTATTTTGTTCAAACTACTGGTACTGCTGATTCTTGTTACACATGTTTTTTTTTAATTCGATGAATATTCAAGAATCAAAACCAGGCACTTGAATGAATTATTTTACGCAAAAAAGAAATACGTATACCCGATTACCCGGTATTTTCTTGTTTCACCTTAGATATTAGAGAGGACTTACGTTTAGTTTGTTGAGATTAACAGAGGTGTAGCCGCCGGCATCGGTCGGGAGCGATGTACTTGCGATTTTAAACTGTTCGTCCCTGAACTCAAAGAATCTGTCGATCACGTTGCGGCACTAGAAAGAAACAGTCAGTTATTCACGGTCTTTATTACCCGAGACTGCAAAATAAAGACACTTAGACTCTGGTTTGGTCCGTTGTACGTCAAACCTCCTCTTAGTGAGAGGGAATGGGCCTTAACCCATCACGTGGGCCCAGTGCGGGTTGGTGGATGTCACAAGTATTCGATTTTTTGGTTCTAAGACATGTCGGTTTCTTAACGATGTTTTTCTTCACCGTTTTGCGGGCAGTAGTGATGAAAAAATTGACACCAAGTAAAGCGCCTGCTTGGGTTCGAACTCACGACCTGCAGCTTGTAAGTCGCGGCCGTTACCAATTAGCCACCATTGCTCTCTAAACTGTTGATAAGTAAGTTTATTACAGATCTTTTTTAGGGTCCCAACAGACGGCAGCGGCGATGGGCGCAGTTCTAATGACAGCCGGTTTAAATGCAGTTACATAATTATATTAACTACACAAAAACGGAATTCAAACTGCAACTTTGCAACTTGTGTGTAATTCATATGCAGTCGATCTGTTTAGACCCTCAATCATTATTACCTATAAGGTAATATCAGTACCTTTGCAGTTTTGTATTGCATACCTTGCCAGTAGCGGTGTTGTTTGTTGCAGGGAAAGTTGACCCATGGGCAGATACACCATGGCAATCAACTTGTATTTCTGTAATCAATTTTAATGTAATATTATTAGTCATCTTGGTACCAAAAAAAAAACGTCAGGCAGCAACACCAAAAAATATTTAAACAGCTTTTGTAATAAATTAACTGTTCAATAGACTCATGAATTTATTAAACATCCTTGAACACCTAATACAAATACTTACTATTATAATTTATGAAACATGTCACAAGTTACGAATTTAAGGCCGCTCGTTGTATATTTTAAGTTTTTTGGTTCCTGTATTTTCTGGTGTACAATAAAGTGTATATAAATAAATAAACTTAGTCATTGTAGTGATGTCTATAAGACCGGAAAGCAAAGGTTATAAAACTATACAGGTGTTTAAAGAGCAAGCCAGTAATCATTATAACAATAAATTCATTTATCTATTGGGTTAAGGAAAATTTATTTGTCGTATAAAAATTGTAGGAAGGCAACTATGGATCACATGGAGATCATGAGAGACCATGGGTGTCGTGTAATTTCCCTGGATGCACAAAATCATGAAGCAGTGGACATGTTATAAATATAGTTTACTTACGCCACACAACTTTGTCTTGGTAGAAGACTGCTATGCCCGGCAGAGGGTATGGAGTGCCTTCGTCCAGTTCTATCCCCACGTTCATATCTGCAAACGCCTCAGTCTGCAAGAATGGGATCATACCGTTATCGGCTCCAACCTCCTCATCTGGAGAAAAAAGAAATTCGTTTTTAGACATAAAATAACATCATTAACCGAAGGTTTAGATAGAGCTATAGTAACACACATATTATAATATCTAGTTCTACTAGTAATATAAGTACTTTTTAGGCTCAATGAATTAATATATCAAGTACAATAAATTAGTATAATAATTTATTGTACTTGATATATTAATTCATTGTCACAAGTGTGATTTTACCAAAAACTACAAAGTAAATTGCAGGTTTTAAACATAATTATTTTTTTATAAGTTTGGCAGTCCCAAGTACAAATATATTTTTGAGATTTGTGTGAAATTATTTACGCAAGTGCGGCACTTGCGTAAATAATAATTTGATACGCATGGCAGGCGGAAAATGTTTATTGTACTTAGTATGTATTTACCCATATTATATATTATATATTCAGTAATCTATGATAGAATATACATAGACGATGTACCGTCAGAGAAATTACTTAATGGTTTAGACTTGAAAAAAAATGTTGATAGCCTTTTCATCAATTTGTCAAAGAACAACATTTGTAAATTGAAAATGTGTGAACGTTTTAAGTTGGTACCAAATCTAACCAATAAACCCTGACTTTATACAAATAACAAAAATAAGAGCAAATCCATCTCAAATAAAATAAAAATATGCAAGGTTCTACTGGATGCGAATAGCACAGGACTGGTCGATGTAGGTCTATCAGAAATGACGCCACATCACTCTAAAAACACTTGAAAGACGCCTACGTCCTATATGAACGTGGGTCGGCCCGAATTATTACGAAATATTAACACAAGTTTGTCACTTACCGGGCATAAGAGTCATGTACACATCTCTGAGTAGCGTCACATTCTTCTCCTTAAGTCTACGCAGCGCTTCATAGTACTGGATGGATACAGACTTCATGTCCTGCGTTCCGCGACCGTAAATAACACCATTGTCGTCTATGTGAGCTCCGAATGGGTCGTATGTCCAGCCCTCCTGTAAAAAAAACACTATTGTTTGTATATCGCGGCAGAGTTATTCAATAAAATGAGCATTTTTAGATATATTGTACTAGGATTGAATTAAAAACCTATCTTGTCGTGATTGCCTTTCAATATTGCACGTATTTGTCTCTGTATCACCCAAAGGTCGACTGGCACAAATTGCCTTTGGCATTAATTCCGCCTCTGTTCGTTTGTGTGCATGAAGTATTGAATAAATAAATAATTAGAGAAGGATTCCCTTTGGTAACAAAAACTGACCTTCGGTTTCTGAATTCTGAATTTAAAGTTAAGAACTTAAACTCTACTTCAATGCCGTTGGATAAGTTTTCATAGTATAGTAGATTTTAACTACTTGGCAACTTCCAATTCTCAATTCAGAACGTAGAGTTCATTTTTGATAACTAAGGGTAATCAAATATGATTAATGAAGTGGATTTTGCTGAAGATGAAGAGGGTAAGTGTACTAATTTACCCGACTGCCGAAGGAGGGTAATTTGTTTATCAGTCGTATGTATGTATGTATGTATTTTTGTTCATATGAGGCGTTCTAGAGACAAAACGCGTTGGACGATTTTGATTCTTACGTCAATCGATTCGTCTTACCCTGCGAGTATCACTGGCTACATTAAAATTGGAAAATAGAAAAATGGCGGATTTTGGGCGCCATGTTGTGGGTCGGTGATCGTGTTGGATATCAAAATAAAGGTTTGTAAGACGTGATTAAAAAAATATTTGACACTTATATGTTTAAATGTACCTAATTCTAAAAAAAAATAACTAAAAAGTTAGAGAGAGAAAATCATACCGTGCAGTCGGAGGATACATTTGGTTTTGGTCAGCCAGCTCGCGCAAATTAATCCTCCGACTGCACAGCATGATTTTCTTCTTGTTTACGTCATTTTAGTTTTCTTTTGAAGCAGACGGGATATTTGTATTTTTTTTATTTTACATACATATAATGACACCCCTTAGGTATGCAGAAATAACAAGATATTCAGTTTACAGCTGCCATATAAATTCCTATCAAGCGTCAACAAAAATAAGTATAGTTGTTAAGCTAGATAATTGAGCTACCAACGAAATTGCTTTGTCAGTTTTACAATATATTGTAATAGTTAAACCCAGTCATAAACCGATAATTTCTTAACGTGGCACGTAGACTCGTAGACGTCGTTGTACTTTGGATTTTAGGTACATTTCGCACGAAAAGAGGTTCCTGACCATTCACCACGACAAGAAAGCAAGATGGTGACTAATACAATATCATGAAACTACTTGTTTACGGTTTTTCTCACAAAATGGTGTGGTTTGTTTCGTTTGTTAAGAATGCCACACTCCTCGGTCTTATCCCGAAGGCCTTTGACATTTTCTCGAAAAGAACGAGAATTATTTGAAAACTTTATGCTTCAGCGTTGAACACAACAATAGCAAAAATAAGTTTTGTTGTTTTTTACCTCTATATCAGCAGGCACCACGTCCATGTGTGAGTTTAGCATAATGCTGTGCTGGCTACTGTCGGTCCCCGCCCATTTCAGTACCACTATGGGGTACCCGGGCACAATCTCGTAAACTTCACAAGGTACATCAGCAACTTTAGCTAACGCCTTCCAGAATTCTACAGCCTCCGCTGGAACGGAAAATTAATAAATTAGCTAGTGATAAAGACGAAGAAACAGAATTATAGGTGAAACGGAATTGTATTAAGTAACACCATAACAGTATACACGAGGGATAATTAAAACGGAAGATAAAGAATTCTTTATTGACTAACAAACTGCAAAAAACATGGAAATTTTGTAGCTTCAAAGTTAAAAATTAGTTATATACAGAACCGTTATAATAATTAGAATCTACTGTAATGCTTTCACTTAAAAACAAAATACTGTCGCGTTTCTCCTATCCCTACGAGGGAAAATCAAGGAAATAGACAAAAGCATTTCTTACTCAAATCATTATGAGTGGTGGTGTTAATCTTCAGGTATGCCTGGAATAATTCCACTGAGGTGCTGTTGGCATAGTCGGTATCACCAGCAGCAAAGCTGACTTGCAGCTGTAGCACTGCCAGGACTATAGAGACTAAGCCGAACATGATTGCATTCTGTAAAAAAAAAATATCTAAATATAAAATAATAATATATATATTTTAATATAATTAAATATGAGTGAAGATTTAGCCCTCTTATTCTTTATGAAACATTACTAATCGAACACAGTAATGTTTTACACGTTATTGTAAAACAATTTTTTTGCAATATAAATCCACTAGACGAACGAGTGTTTCGGGATATTTACCATGTATATTTAGGTTTTGGTTGAGAGCTCGATATTTCGGCACCGTTACAAGCGCCATGATCACGAGAACTGATTCTAATTATTGTGACCATGTCAGCTTAAAAACTTATACTATGAGAATATTAATTGTAAAATACTGTATAATTGCAATGAGTTTTTTCAGAATTTCCTTAGACATCATTGTGCCAGTCAAGTGGGTTTCACACAGTAGACATACTTCATACACCTATATACCCTTTCACTACCTCTTAGCGAAATATACGCGGTTTCTCGCCAGTGTATAGTCAATATATAAAGATATAAACATTAAATAATTAAAATGTTGTAAAAGTATCTATTAAATATCTACTAAGTAGAAGCGTGAATACTCACCCAGTTGACAGAGGACTGTTGTAGAATTCATTATCGCACTCGTATTTATTGCGAATTTGCCGAATACCTAATAACAGTAATTACGTACAGGGGCCAACTCATCCAAGAACGAATTTATTCATTAAATAGATAAACAATGATAGAAAACTATCGATTCTATTAAATAAACTTAAATTACCGTTCAACTTAACATAGAAAGTAATTTTTTTTTTAATTAGTCGTTCCACTCCAAATAATTATTGGAAACAAATGAGTCGGACAACGTAAAGGTGATATACCTTTACGTTGCCTTCACCGTAGAGTACACCATAGAAGATAAATTACTTAATTTTACATTTTTAAGTTACTTGAACTGTTTGATGCATTACATTATTTTTACATTTCGTTACAACTCTATCCATTCAATCAATGGCTGGGGTCTACTCCCGTATCGAAGTCCGTAGTTCCGGCCTTCGATACGGCCGTTTCCTGTTGATTCATTCGGGGCCCAAATAACACAATTTGATAGTTTACCTACTCCCGATATGTTTTTATCCGTCCGAAAAATTTAATCATTACGGAGTAGGAAGTCCGAAGTGCCGGAGTACTTTCTTAAGGGCGAGTTAGGGAGTAGACCCCACTGATCACTGTCAAATTTCTATCCATTGGCCTTTTTGAACTTACATATCTCCTAAGTTCATACATCTCTTAAATTACATATACTACCCCTATCAAAATGTAATCTTATGGCTTCCAAATTCGGTCAATCCAAGAAAGTTTTTTTAAGCATTTGCTGTGGCATTAGGTTTTTTTCCCTCATTATCCCGGGAGTTTGTTCCTTTAGGACAATTTCCGACTTCCCAGCGCGCAAAGCCGCTGGCAGAAGCTATTGTTTATTATTTTATGGACTTTTCTATATTCGGCACTAGTTTCTTATCAAATTGCTCTTCATCTTTGAAGATTGACTTCAAAAAGCTATAAACATTGACGGATTGCTTATCGATAGATGTGAAGTTCACAATCTATTTTATATTTACAATGCTATCCAACGTGCAATCCAGCGTTCTAGTCACGTAGCCCGTTGAAATTGATGTGGATGAATGACGATTTTTTTGACTCCCAATGCCACTTTTTATACGCGTATGTATATAGGTATTTTATGTTTTAATTAATAATTTTATACTTGTTGCAATCTCTTTACTTAATTTTATCTTTACATATGTATGTCGTGGTGGCCCAGTGGGTAAGACCTCCCCTCTCGTGCGTGCAAGTACCAATGTGACTTTTTCAAATTCATATGTACTTTCTAAGTTTATCTTGGACATCACAGGCAACGGTGAAGGAAAACATCGTGAGGAAACCTGGACTTATATACTTAATGTAAGTCTGAAATAGCCAAGTCAGAGGCCTGTGGGGTTCCCAGAGGCGGCTAATTAACTCTGACACGAGAGGTGGTCACATCCTCACACGAAAAGAAGAAGAAGATCTTTACACAAATTATTACTTAGTAAAAAGTATACTGATTGATTTATTTCATATTGTTATTTAATTTTATTAGTATACGTGTTTATAAAATAATTTCAATCAGATGAGTTTAGGTGTTACGGTATTCTTCATAAAGAAATAACCGTAATATTTATAGACATCATATTTGTTTATTAGATGAGTGGTGATTTTTTCAACTATGTTCATTTGACATTACTTTTTCCATATCTTTATTTTATAACACAGTAAAAACATAAATTGACTATGACCGTTTTATTGTTCTTTAACATCTAATAAATCTTTATTAGATGTTAAAGAACAATAAAACGGTCGCAATTTAGATATATTGCGAGCAGTAAAAATATATTGTAGATGTAAAACTAAACAATTACCTATGTATCTATATACGTGTGAATAGGTATGGTATTCGTCATTTAATTTCGATGCACCTTTGCCGTACCTATTTATCAATGGGCATGTACTTTCATTGTCACCTAAATAACTCTTCCTACGTTTAACTGATACATATTTATAAAAGCACTAGATTTTACCCGCGGCTTCGCTCGCAGTGAAGCCATTTTTTTTTTAAATAAAATGTATTCTATGTTACTTCTAATACCTCTAAGAATATATGTACAAAGTTTCATGATGGTCGGTTCAATAGTTTTTGGGTGAAAGCGTAACAAACAAAATTACATTCATATTTATAGTATTAGTATGATATATTAATAGTATATTATACAGGTTTATTTGAAAAGTGTCTGTAACAAGTAAAATTTAAAACACCCGACACATTTTTATTTTATGCTACATAATTTATTTATCAATAGACACTCTTCGATCGACAATCTATTGAATACCTAATTATGCCCCGATATCTTGCCAAAACACGCCGATTCAAACAGTAAAACGCCCATAACTTTAGAAAGGCTGAACCGATTTTCATCAAACATCATAGCTAAGAACACACTCGATAAAGTTACCTATCAAACAAACGAAATCAAAATCGGTTCATCCGTTTGGGAAATATGATGCCACAGACAGATTCACAAACACACAGGTACACATGTCAAACTTATAACACCCCTCTTTTTCTGTCAGGGGTTAAATACTTACGTAAAGCATCTGCAACAGTCCACTATGACTTCACAATAAAAACTGATAATAAAAATAACTACGATATTAACTAAAGAACCTTCAGACTACCGCACTCAGGCCCTACAGGTACCTACTTACTTACTTTAGTTCTCGTTCAAATGAAAAAAATCTTCATTATCAAGGCAACATATGAAAAATGTCAAATTCATCATCATTATCTTGGAAATCTGATAGCTTATCAGCTAAAATGTTTTTATTACTCTTTTATCAGTTCCATTGTTTTCATGTGAAGATTTTGATGGATAGATATTTTTATTAACCGATTTCAAATAACGCGAAAGTGAAAAATAACTTCAATTTCGGAAGTCGGTGTTCCTGTTTTCGTTTCTTCGTTTTTTGACTCCGACTTCCGAAATTGAAGTAATTTTTCACTTTGTAGTGTTTTTGTTTGGAAGTCGGTTGTAATTTTTGTAAAAAGTTTATTTTTTTCACTTTTTAGTTGTGGTACATAATGGACTAGTTCTATAGGTTAGGTACCTACGCGTATAGTGCCCAAAGTGAAGCCAGAATAGATTAACCCAATAACATAAGGTTAAACAAAACCGGTGCGATGAGAGTATACCAGGGTGAACTGTTCACACCTGTGTACCCCTTTAGAGCGTACCAGTCTGATGTTTTGTTATGAAATGGTGTAAACAATAAACATACATGATGCGATTGCATCTATCCCGAGTGATTTGCCGTCATTTATTGAAGAGTTCTGATGTATTTCTCCGATGACCACATGACAAACACCCGCTTTCAAATTACAAAAGAATCATCAAAATCGGTTTACCCAATAAAAAGTTCTGAGGAAACAAACATAAAAAAATACTGTCGAATTGATGCTCCTTTTTTGAAGTCGGTTAAAAAAGGAAGAGTTTCTCATTTCTTGATGGTAACGATAACCAATTTGGGTGCGTAGGTATTATGTATATATATATATATACTATATACTTAATGTATTTGGTGGTATAGAAAGCTTGCTATCTGGTAATACATATGTACCAACTACTTTATTTTTTGTGGGCTCTGAACCTGAAATTCATCAAAATTTACAATAATAATTATTAGTCATTAACTACGAAAACTTACAAATATTGATTTGTATAACCGCTCCCTCTTAAATCATCAGCTGTTTAAACATCACACACACAGAAACCATTGTTAAAAGATAATGTAAAATAAAAAATACAATTAACAGGAAATCAAATAGATAATTATGTACATTTTGAGTTACACGTGTAGTATACCTATAGGGTGACCAAATCCGATGTTTTCAACTTTAAATTAAGATATTTTTTCATAATTATATTGTTCAGGTTTCGCAATTTAACTATTTTCTACAAGACTACTAGAGATGGATCAAAAAGATAAAGGCATGGCTGGGCCCGCAAGGACAACGCAAGAAGGGAAGACCTCAAATAAGATGGGAAGACGAAATAAAAAAGATAACTGGAACAAACTGGATTCAAGTAGCCTAAACTGAGAACTCTGGAAGATTTTGGAAGAGGCCTTCCAGGTGAAGGTGAGTAAAGAGGTTCTAGCAGAACAAATAAAACTAGAAATTAATAGTACACTTAGAAATTAAATATGTACTTACATCTTAACATATTTTAACTTATGTAGAATAGAATTGCTAACTTTTAAGTATTTTAAGATTTATTGTGTATACTTATTTAGTTTGCTAGAGATATAAGGCTTTTTATTCATTTATAACATTTGATTTGACTACCATGTGTTACGAGTACATTGGAATTATTTTACTCGCCCCGTTTGTTAGTATTTCCACGGGTGAAGCATTGTACAACTTGCATGTGGAAAATTTTACTTACTCAGCTGTTCTTATCTGTTTATTTCTTTGCAGAATTCAAAACAGTTGACTAGTTTTATTGCGGAAGGCGTATTTCCTCGTATATGGCGACGTGGATTTATAGGAATCATCCTGAAAAGTGGCGACAAACCCCCGGACGACCCAAAGTCGTACCGGCCCATAACATTACGGCCCACTACATACAGGCTCCTGGAGCGCCTTATCGTTCCACGTTTTCATAAATTTCATAACAAGCAATTCGGTTTCACTGTGCGCAAATCTACCGTAGATGCGGCCCTTACTGTTAGGAAAATAATTAATACATCTGTCTGCGCCATATTAAAAATATAAATTAAATATTATAAATATTTACTCACGCACTCAAATTATTAAAATAGCAACACTTACATTCATTTCACATCATTCAATCAAATACACGAGGACCAATCCTTAACTCCCGCGCACCCCCCATTCCTACTTCCTATCCGCTGTCAGTTGTCAAAAAATCGCAACTCCGGTAACGCGTGTGCGCTCCCGTTCCTCTCGCTCTCAAAGAAAACTCAAATATAAGTGTTGTGTGTGACAAACAGACTCTGTGGGTGGCTTACCAGCATTCAACTATAGTGAAAACTCCACTGCTAAAACTATCGAAGGACATTATTATTCAAAGCTCCAATCCTGCACCCGTAAGTACCTACCTACTGCCCTTTTTCCGCTGCGCCCACAAGTTCTGGTCCCTCTCGCCGAATAAAAAACATAAAATACTTTCTCAATCACTCATCTTACCACACACAATACGCAAACGCTTTCCTCACACAATTATTATTTCGAAATTACGGCAGCCATTGTCGCATTTCGCACCGCATTAGCAATCTCGCTAAATCACATCTAACGCACACTCTTTTAGATATTTAATTATTTGTTTATTCATATTTTGATATCCGCATATATATTTAACGCTTATTTCACGCATTTAAAAACATTTAACGCATCCACGCACGTTATATTATTACTAGATACCTATTCTCAAAATGGCGTCAACAAGACAAGCAAAAGGGAAGACAGCCAGTGATGATGAACACGAGGTTTACTCAAAACTATCTCTTCTCGAAGCTAAGATGGAGAATCTTTACCAGATTATGCAGAATATATACGATCTTAGCCTAAAGGTTTCCGATCCAACATTTCAATCGCAATTTCTAGCACGCATTCAATCGGTAGATATTATACGATCAAATTTCATGGATACTCTGGACTCGTGTGTTATGGCTCGATTAGAAAATGATCCATCCGCAAAACCGAACTACGCCGCCTTACAATCCTTTGACGAACTGTATTGTTACGTAAAACATACAGCATCCACACTCACACAAAATAATTCTATTAAAAACACTACAGATAATTCTCATAAATATGATTTGTTGAACCGCAAGTTACCGCCCCTTAAGTTAGTTTCGTTTGATGGATCGCCAATAATTGGTCGCCATTTTACGAGAATTTTAAAAGTCTTATCCACGATAATCTGCATCTCTCAGACGCAGAAAAAGTTCAATATTTAATAGGTTCTTTGTCCGGCAAAGCATTAACCGTTTGTTCAGGTATTACACCTACCGCCAATAATTATCTTATAATTTGGAATGCTCTATTAGAAAAATACCAAGATACTCGAGTACAAGCTTCCATTTACGTACAACAAATAATTAACTATAAACCGAATCAATCTATCGATACATTTCTCGAACAATTTTACTCTGCAGAAGCCGCTTTACGCCGTTTAAATATTGACGATCTCTCAGACTTTATTATTACTCACGTCGCACTTACTAAACTCGATAAGGAGGTAGTGAACTTGTTCGAGCAATCGCATAGACATATTCAAATACCCACATTCGATCATCTTTCTAAATTTCTTAAAGAACAAAGTAAAATACAAACGCTACGTAATCCTAGCTCAAATACAAAACCTTTTTTGACTCAACGCTCCTCAAATAATTATAATAATAATACATCAAATTCTAAAACTACTCGAGCTTTCGTCGCAAATACTCATTCACCCGCAATACAAAAACGCTCATGTAAAATATGTAATGATCCTAACTCGCATCCTCTATATAAATGTTCATTTTTTGTTAATCAAGACCCGCGTACTAGATTTGAACTAGTAAATAAACATCATTTCTGTCGTAATTGCCTAGGATTTCATGATACTAAATTCTGTAAATCAATAAATACTTGTTCCACATGTCAACGCAAACATCATACGCTCTTACATGTAGAAAACTTGGAAGTCGAACCTAACGCACCGCCGCAGTGTGTCAACACGCAGCCCGCGCCCCGCGCCACTCCCCTCACTACCGCTCTGCCTGCCGCGATCGTGTCGAATATTTCTTCGGTCGCCGCCGCCGCTGATAAGTTTGCGCGCCAAAATTTAAATGATCTTGCGTTATCAATGACCGCTTCTACTTGTAATATCGATAGTAATAGAACTACAGTTTTATTACCTACTGCTTCTGTATACGTTTATAAAAATAAGAATCCAAATAAGGTTCGCGTGTTTCTAGATACAGGTTCAATGAGTAATTTTATCACAAAGTCGTGTTGTGAACGCTTTAATTTAGTCATTACTCCCGATAACTCAACCATTCTTGGTATAGGCCAATCTAAAATATCTGCTATTGGATTTACGAAATTTAAAATATTTTCCCGCTTTGATTCACGCTGCTCGTATATTATCCATGCTCGCGTAATAGAAAATATTACCGACGGCTTACCAAGTCTACCTATAGATACGTCAAAACTAATTCACTTACGCAACTTGCCTATGGCTGATGATGCATTCCATTTACCGGCCGAGATCGATTGTCTAATTGGCAACGAGTTATTCCCGTTCCTATTAGGAAGTGGAAAGGTTACAATACCCGGTTCATCGGTCGTCGCTGTACAGACTACACTAGGTTACATTGCCATGGGTAGGGCAGATTGTGATAACCGCTTAGATACTCGCACTCCTATCTTCCAAAATAATAATACATATAATAATAAATCTTTTTTCTGCGCTACCGCTTCTAACTCACTTGAAACTCTCACTCAACGCTTTTGGGAATTAGAAAACGTCCCTGATAAAGTTCACAGGAGCCCTGATGATGAGGCCTGTGACCTTATCTTTAACGCTACGCAATCACGTGATGGTACTGGCATATATACTGTACAGTTACCGTTTAAAACTCCATATTCTGAATTAGGAAATTCTTACGCTATTGCTCACCGACGTCTCATTAATTTAGAAAAGAAATTATATTCGCATCCCGATATTCGTAAAAATTATAACGCCACTATTCAAGACTACATAGATCAAGGATATCTGTCCAAAGTTGATTATCCCTCCTTTGAAATTCCGCATTATTATATTCCGCATCACGCTGTTTATCGCCCCGATAAACAGTCGTCTAAAATACGCATAGTACTTGATGCTAGTTGTAAAACTTCATCAGGTAAATCTCTTAATGACATTTTATATATTGGTCCTAATTTACAAAGTAACATATTTGACTTACTCATAAATTTACGCATGTTCTCCGTCGCTGTTGCAGCTGACATCGAGAAGATGTATTTTCAATTAAAACTCGACTCAAAACATCACGCCTTTCAACGCATTTTATATAGGTTCGATAACGCTAGTAAACTAGAAACTTACGAATTCAATAGGGTTTCTTTTGGTGTTTCAAGTTCGCCATACTTGGCTATGAGGGTGATTCGAACTTGCCGCTGAAAGTAAAGATCAGTACCCACTAGCCGCATACGAGGCTAAAAATCATATGTATATGGACGATTATATATGTTCATTAGATGGAGTTGATAAAGCCGAAAAAACTCACCGCGAAATGGTCGCTATGTTTAAGTCCGGAGGTTTCAATCTTATAAAATGGGTCTCAAATAGTTCTCAATTAATGGATAAAATCCCCGCTTCGCATAAAAATCCACAAAATATTAATTTCGACACAGACGCTAATTCAAACGTGAAAACTGTATGTATGCAGTGGAATCCTGTAGAAGACACCTTTCAATTTAAAATTAACGCTATTTCTCTCATATGCACAAAACGCACAATCTCTCCGCAACCGCTCGTCTTTTCGACCCGTTAGGTCTTATCGCTCCCGTGACAGCTTTTATGAAGTTACTCGTTCAAGAATGTTGGAAACATGAACTTGACTGGGATAGTCCAGTACCTGCGCATATTGAAAATAAGTGGAATCAATTCCACAACGAACTCACTTATCTCGAACAAATTAAAATCCCGCGTCATGTAGGTATAACTTCGGATACTCACGTGACACTCCTCGGTTTCGCAGACGCTAGTCAGCGCTGCTATGGTGCAGCCGTATATTTAAGGGTTAGCGCTAATGATATAGATCACGGATCTGTTACTCTACTCACCTCGAAATCACGCGTCGCTTCACTCAATAAAATGCCGCTGGCTCGCCTGGAACTCTGCGCTGCACACTTATTAGCTAATCTTCTCACCGCTGTAAAAGATACTCTAAGCAAACGCTGTCAAATTGACAAAATTTACGCATTCTCTGACTCAACCGTAACACTAACGTGGATACACTCACCCGCATATAAATTTCACACATTTGTCGCAAATCGGATAACGGAAATAAATTCTAAATTACCCGCTAAACATTGGTTTCATATTAATGGAGAAGAGAACCCCGCTGATATTGTTTCTCGTCCTATAACGCCGAAATTACTTTCAAAACTAGAATTTTGGTTTAACGCTCCTCATTGGTTCTCATCTCCCATATGGCAATGGCCTATTAAAACATTTGAAATTAATTCTAATAATTCGGAATTCATGGAAATGAAAACTACTACTCTATCCGCTAAGGTCATTCAACCTGAAACTACTCGTCCTATTCAAGAATTAATTGATCGCGTCTCTAGTTACTCAAAATTACTTCGCATCGTAGTATTTATTCTACTCTTTTCTAAACGTCTTAAATCTCATGGATCTATAACAGTCTCAGATTTAGATACCGCTGAAATATATCTCATAAAATATGTCCAAAATTTACACTTTTCGGAAGATATGGTCAACTTAAAATTAAATAAACCAATAAATAAAAAAGTCTTAAAGCTTAATCCATTTATCGACTCTTCTAATATCTTACGAGTAGGTGGAAGATTAACTCACTCTCAACTCGATTACGGCCAAAAGCATCCGATATTACTACCGCAAAAAGATCGCGTAACTAACCTCATAATTGGTTATTATCATATCGTTAATCTTCATACAGGTCCCGCTCTTTTATTATCTATGATACTCGTAAGACAAAAATTTTGGAAAATTTCCGCTAGAAATTTAGTAAGACAAATAGTTCACAAATGTAATAAGTGTTTTAGACTCAATCCAAAAAATACTTACCCTCCAATGGGTGATCTGCCCGCTTTTCGAGTTTCAGACGTGAAACCATTTGTTCACACCGCTGTTGACTACGCTGGTCCTTTTTTCATAACTCATATTCGCAAACGTGGAATCAAAAGCCAAAAGACTTATATTTGTTTATTTGTATGTTTAACGACTAAAGCATTACACTTGGAACTTGTTTCTGATCTTAGTTCTGATTTATTTCTCGCCGCTTTTAAGCGCTTTATATCTCGCAGAGGTCCTGTTTCGTTAATATATAGCGATAGAGGTACCAATTTTATTGGAGCAAAACGTAAACTCAATGAAATTTACTCTCTTATACAGTCCAAATCGCATATTAATTATATTAGTCAACAGTTATTGTCTGAGCATCGCGTACAATTTAAGCATAGTCCACCTTATGGCCCGCATTTTAACGGACTCAGCGAAATAAGTGTTCGTTGTGTCAAAACTCATCTTTACAAAGTCATAGGATCTCAAATACTCACTTACGAAGAATTTAGTACTGTGCTTGTTCAAATCGAAAATTTGCTAAATAGCCGACCTCTATGTGTCTTGAATTCGGATCCTTCCGATATTACCGCATTAACGCCTAATCATTTTTTAAACATAACTCCACTCAAATTCTTACCCGCTGAAGATGTTACCGACATCGCTGATAATCGCTTATCACGCTATCAATTACTCAATAAAATAACGCATTCACTTTGGCAACGCTGGAATAAAGAATATCTTACGTCTTTGCAAGAAAGAGAAAAATGGAACTCTCCCTCAAAACCTATCGAGTTAGGTACTATTGTCGTAATTAAAGACAATCACTCTCATCCTCTTAATTGGCCTCTAGGGATAGTAGATGTGGTTTATCCTGGAAAGGACAAAATTATAAGAACAGTTAAAGTAAAAACCGCGACTGGTTCATATATAAGGCCAGTAGTTCGGATTTGTCCGTTACCTTCGCAGTAAATTTAATATTACTCACTATTTTTTTTAATATTACTACTCTTATTCTCTTTTAATATCTTAATTCTTAAATTGTTTAGAGGAAACTTCTAGTCCGGGGGAGTTGTTTGCGCCATATTAAAAATATAAATTAAATATTATAAATATTTACTCACGCACTCAAATTATTAAAATAGCAACACTTACATTCATTTCACATCATTCAATCAAATACACGAGGACCAATCCTTAACTCCCGCGCACCCCCCATTCCTACTTCCTATCCGCTGTCAGTTGTCAAAAAATCGCAACTCCGGTAACGCGTGTGCGCTCCCGTTCCTCTCGCTCTCAAAGAAAACTCAAATATAAGTGTTGTGTGTGACAAACAGACTCTGTGGGTGGCTTACCAGCATTCAACTATAGTGAAAACTCCACTGCTAAAACTATCGAAGGACATTACTATTCAAAGCTCCAATCCTGCACCCGTAAGTACCTACCTACTGCCCTTTTTCCGCTGCGCCCACAACATCTGAACATAAGTACGTTATTGAGATTTTTCTAGATATTCCTGGGGCTTTTGATAACTGGTGGCCAATGTTATTACTTAAAATGAAAACTCGGGGCTGCTATAGACATACATATAATCTATACTCCATTTGCGATAACATTAGACGTTTAAAGTAGCCCATTTTACAGCCCGTTCAACCGATTTTGACTTCTCTTGCGTTGGTGAAACGACAAATGGTAGCTGTAGTAAAAAGTTGGTTTTGGTAACAGGTTTATGCTTTTTATGTCATCCTTATGGTTACGGTATAGAACTCAAAATCGGTTGAACGGACTGTAAAAAGATTTGGAAACATGTCTAATGTTATTTCAAATGGAGTTTAGTTTACTCTTACTTTTTAAATGGTTCTGTGAAACTCAAACTCTCTCTTACCATGGTATGTCCCCAGATTCGGTTAATGGACCGCATTTATGGAATTTAGGCTATGATGATTTCCTCGCGGTTCCACTTCCAAGCAGTTTTTCAACCGGCTGCGCGGACGACGGTCTTCTGCTCATTCAGTCAAGTTCTAGCTAGACTCGATAATTTGGTTGAAACTTGCCAACGATTAATATTTCAATAGTGCGATCGAAACCGTCTTACCTATGCTCCGCACAAAACTGATCAACTCATTTTGAAAGGTAATCTTAAATCGTATTCTACTAAATATAATGTTCCCGTAAAAAAGAAGCAGTCCGTGTGCTGCCTTGGTCTAGTATTAGAAAGGAATATTGCATTTATAGATCATATTAAAATAGTCGGTGAAAAAGCAAAAAAGAACTTCTTTGCCTTAACGAGAATATCTAAATCTACGTGGGCTCTGGCTTCCTTACCTTTAAAGACTATTTATGGTTGGTTACTTACTTGGGTTGTATGTTCTACGGGGCACCTGTTTTGGCTAGTAGAGCCGATGACGTAATTTACTTCAAAATAGTTAGTACTGAGGCCTTGCCCGTACTTTTATCCGAATGGCAATGTAGGTGGGATAATTCCACCAAGGGTCGACACCTCCACCAATTCTTTCCATCCGTTCGCGAGCGGCTGGCCAGGACGTGGCCGGAGGAGGATCACGGTGTTGCCCAATTTCTCACAGGGCATGGCAACTTTAAAAGTAAATTATTTTCCTTCAAGCTCGTTGCTTTGCCTTTATATTTGTGTTCTATATCTGACTGCGAATATGTGCAATCTGCACATCATATCTTATGGGAGTGTATTCTTTGGCAGAATGAACGCAATATTATGTTGTTGTTTTTCTATTATGTACAGGCTGCAGCTAGATTTGTTTACTATGCGGACCTTGTAGAAACAAGAACCTCCACCAATTCTTTCCAACCGTTCGCGAGCGGCTGGCCAGGACGTGGCCGGAGGAGAATCACGCTGTTGCCCAATTTCTCACAGGGCATGGCAACTTTAAAAGTAAATTATTTTCCTTCGCAAGCTCGTTGCTTTGCCTTTATATTTGTGTTCTATATCTGACTGCGAATATGTGCAATCTGCACATCATATCTTATGGGAGTGTATTCTTTGGCAGAATGAACGCAATATTATGTTGTTGTTTTTTTTTATTATGTACAGGCTGCAGCTAGATTTGTTTACTATGCGGACCTTGCAGAAACAAGAACAAATTTCCGTGCGTTCAAGCGTTTTTGCCATACCTATTATTGGAATCAAATATAACAGCTCACAATGTTAGGACCCATTAATATTAATGCTAATTTTTATCCGTGGTGCTAGGCAACTGGGCTTATCCCAGTTGTAAACGGCCCTGTTTGTTCTGTCTCCTGCTTTATATGGAGGGAAGTGGAAATTTGTATTTTTTCCTACTCCTCCTATTTTTTTTTGATTAATTCCGTTGAGGGATCCAAGACAGTTAAATTCATTCTCCGGGACTTGGTCGAGCTTCATTGGCTCGGCGCTTTTCTGGTGATCGAAACTGTCGATTCTGGCTTTCAGGAGTTGCAGTGGTTTGGGAATGGTGCGGTGGGACTGTCCCAAAAAAAGTTAAGTCGATTCTTTAGGACTCGCTGAGTTTCACAGCCTTGATGAGGGCCCTTTTTTAACTAAGTATTTTGATAAGGCCAAAACAAATCAAAAATCACACGAAAGCCAAGATGTTGTCGACGGTGAAGCACGCTTGCCTGTAACCTACCTATACTCTTCAACTTTGGTTTTAGCTATAGGGAAACACAGACTCTGGCAGGGAATTCCTCTCCTTAGCTGTACGCACAAGTATGATTTTATTAGATCTCCTCCATTGCTCGCCACTTTATCTAGTCTTGGGCTTCACACAATGCAAGGGTTGAGGACCCTTGCCATTTTACACGGAATCCTTAAAATATTGCAGTGTCGTACTTACCGGAAAAAATCATCATAATTATCATCAGCCCATTTTAATGTTCCCACAGCTGGGACACAGACCTCATCTCTGTGAGAGAGCGAAAAGGCCTTAATCACCACAAAAGCCAATGCGGATCGGTGGATGTCGCAAGTCTTCGAATTTTGGTTCATGGACATCTGGGTTTCTTTACGATGTTTTCTATCACTGATTTAGAGCAGTGGTGATGAAATAATTTACACAAAGTAAAGCGCCTGACTGGATTCGAACCCACGAACTACGACACGTAAGTCGGGGCCGTAACCACTGGCCACCACTGCTCTCTCAAAATAAATGCAACGTGCATTCATATTACTCGAATGTTAAGTAGAGAACTCACTTTTCTATTTGTAGAATTAAATTGTTCGTTTCGACAAAAAACATATGTTAAACTGGTTACGTATAGTTACAGCAACTACTACAATAAATGATTGGATGAATTTTGGTATATACCTAATGTAAATAGTGTTTACCAAGGCCACTCCATGCTAATAGCACGTAAAATTTATAATTCGAGGAAAATTTTAGGATAATGTAACATTCCTAAACGATGTACTTACTTCCATGTTTATCATCTTCACGGTTTATGGCTCTATATTAAACACCGGCCAAGTGCGAGTCTGATTCGCGCACAAACAGCTAAATTCATCAAAATAAATAGGTTATATTACTAACTTTCATAAACAATGCAACAAACCATTTAGCTGACAGGGAAACTAGGTATTAATAAAATAATTTTACGCAAACAGATCGCTGAATTGAAAAATAGTTTTCACAGACCCGTAATATCTTTGAATGGTCTATACAACGATACCCCACACCATGGGACAGACGAGAAAAAAGAGCATTCCCACTTTACGTGTACAGAAGGTACATATTTTTTTTTACCACTGTCGGCGTGTTTATTATCTATATCTTTGTAGTACTAAGTCTCTAAGCTATCCACCGATCCGGTGAGGTGGGCGCCCGACATTTCTTACCTTATGATAATTAGACTTACCTAACTTAATACAAAGCTCTAGATAAATATAAAAATAAAAGAGGAGGAAAATTATCATAATTTATTTATCTATACCTATTGCTATATTACAAAATACAGCACAAGTCACAATTGATCACTTACACATTGTAAATCAAATCATTGAAAAGGCTAATGAATACAACAACTTAGCTTTTATCGATTTCTGCAAAGTTTTTTTCAGTAGAATTCACGAATTCCTCTTCAATAGTTTAGAAACACAAATCCATAAATAATAAAAATGTCACAAATATACTCAAGAGTATGTACAACAACAGCACGGCAACTATTAAAACGATAAAATGGGAATACTAAGTCCTCTACAGAACATTTCTGTGAGTCTGAAATTATGAAAAGCGAAATATCCAATAAGATCAAAAAAGCAGTCTTCAACGCTTCTACAAGTGGCACTGCCAACCCACACTTATGGAGCCCAGACTTTAAACCTTATAAATAAAAATAAATAGGAAGTAAAATTGAGCATTTGTCAAAGATCTATGAACGTAGTCAAACGCACCTGAACAGAAATATTGACCCGAGATTGACAACAGGAGTGGAAGACGTGTTTAAAACAGCAAAAAGACTGAAGTGCAGCTGGGCTGGCCGCGTCAGCAGGATGGCAAGTGAAAGGTGGGCAAAGATGGTTACAGAATGGGTTCCAAGAGACAAGATGAGGAGGATTGGCTGACCGAAATCAAGATGGATAGATGACTTATCGGAACACACAAGCCAGTGGTGGAGAAAGGCATGGGACAGGAAAGGATGGGAGAAGTTCGGGAAGGCCTTTTGCACTAGCGACATGCAGCAATCAATTAAATACATTTCTAGAATTAAATAAATTTCTAATTATCATTCAATTATTAAATAATTGTATTATGACTTCTTCTCTTCTGATTTTGAATTTCATTAGCTGAATTATTATGTTATATTCAATAATTTATAGGACGTAATATAAAGTTTTGTTATTAATATTTATCTAGTTAAAAATAGTACGCAATTCTAGATTGCTAAATTACAAATCAATTATTGTCATCACAGAGGTCTTCTTAAACTTGGGGATCCACAGATGGTAGGTTACCTAAATTCTTTATAATTTGTGTGTAAATGTCTATTCCCTTCATGAAGGTTTCTACATTAAGATATTCGTCTTTAGCGTGGATTTTCGAGATCGTCTTGGCTTTGGGGGTGAAGCCAAGGGCTGGTATGCCAAGGTTACGGAGTACGAGCATGTCGGAGGTCGCCGGGCACACCACGGGCATGATGTTGATACCCCTGAAATAACATTGAATTATGTAAGGCAATATTTTATCTCGACTAAAGATAGCGATAACAAATGTTTGTCTACTTGTCAGTTTGGTCATGGCAGGTCTCAAGTTGCGATACGTCTTACGTTATGCACTTATATAGTCAGAGAGCATGACCTTAATGATTTAGTGCACTTTTGAGGCACACTTAATTTGTGATAAAAATAATGTGGGATGTGAAATTCCTAAAACTAGCTAGATACAACGCATTATACACGAATAATATGAAAAATAGCTGCCCTTTACTGTCCCCCAACAGGATATAAGGCCTCTTCTCATACATAAAAGGCACGGGCATGAATCACTACGCTTGTTTTGAAAGGCGATAGTAATTTTAACCTTAGGTATACATTTTTTTTTGCGTGGAGAAATGATCATGCATACTGCGCTACCACGGAGAGATAGCGCAGTTATGTGGGACTCCAACCCACAAAAGCTCCACGGTGTTCTCCTGCGCCGCTTATGGCGGGAACACGGGCACGTATTAGAAATCAAAGTCGTCGTAAGTCCGTGTTTTTTCACTTACATTTTGCTCAAAGTACTATTCAACGAAACCCAATAAGGGTTGGAGTCGTCAACAGCAGTGGCTCCTGACTCTTTTTCATGTCGGATGTACGACACTTCAGTGCTGTTACCAGTTTCTTGCATCCAAGAATCCACCTGAAGAGTAGAGATGATTTTTCATTTAAAACCCGTGGTTAACTTGAAATATACGAATTGACCAACTACGTCTAAAGACCTAATGCTTTTTTATCCTTCTCTCTTTCCAAACACATAAACTAAGCATCATGAATGATTTGTGTACTCTAATACGGTATGCATATTTAAGAATGATACGACTAACACCATCTATCAACATCATCATCTAATTTTTCCTCAACAAACGTGCGACCCCCGAAAAGGCACTTGTCCCACCGCCGACAATCAGCGAGCAGCGAGTAGAACTAGAATCCAGATACGAGTTGGCGAGCAGTGAGAAGCGATTGTGTAGTTCCGATAGTTTTACCGCTCGGCTATAAACGAGTATTTTTGTGCGACAGGCGATTACTCGCACCACTCGTTTGGGACCAACCGATCAACGCGTGCAGGACTGACCAGTCCTGCACGCGTTGATTGGTTGGCCTCTCGGCGTGTGTTCTGATCGCTGTGCGAGTTTATATTATCTTTGATAGCTCTTGTCGCTGCGACACACTTGCGGTGAGAGAGTACTCGCCGGCTGTGTGTACAGCCAGCGATCAACTATTAATATATGTGTCTCTTTTATAGACGGGATCTGTATCTTATGTTCGTGTCTTCAGCGAGAAAATAGTCGATAGCTAATCGCTTCGTGGTGGGTCAAGTGCTTAAAGGTTTTTCTCAAAACTGAAAATTTGAAAGCGCCTCTAGTGGCTAACAGTGCCAACTAAAAATCAGCATAAGCGTCACATTGCTATAATTATTCATTAGGTACGAAGTTGGTAAGAGATAGTATAAGGAAACTAACTATCATTAAAGAATTGATATTATTAAGTAAGGAAACTGCTAGTTACGTTACTTACTAAAGATTGCATCTCGGTGGCATTTGCTTCTGTGGATAATCTCATATCGACAACCATTTTCATTTTTGAAGGTATTATATTTGGCGCGAGTCCACCCTGTAACAAATAAAGGAAAAATCAATTGATAATTATGTGCCTAACTTATATATAAAATTGTTTTAATGTACTTCTTTACTAAATAACAATTCATTACTAATGCGGTACCCTGAAAACTTTTGAAAAAAAGTTAATTAAAAAAAACAAAAAACCCGACTGCTTAGAAAGCGAACTAACAAGACTTAAACAAGAAGAAAATCATGCTGTGCAGTCGGAGCATACATCTGGTTTTGGTCGGCCAGCACGCGAACATGTATCGTCGAAGCTAAAAGTGTGACATTCACCAACCCGCACTGGGCCCGCGTGGTGGATTATGGCCTATTACCTCTCTCACAGAGAGGATGCCTGTGTCCCAGCAACGGGGTCATTATAAGGCTGATGATGATTCTGTGATCATAGTCTTTAACTTACGTCAATACTTACCTCGAGCATGTTAATGTTCACACTGGTGTAGGTATAATCAGAAGCATTCTTAGACTTCATGATATCTTTCTGTGTTTCTCTATACGCCATGACAGTGTTTATAAATTGATGAGCCTGTAACATTTAATCAAAATGGTTAGATACTCGTGGCATTTATGTTTTAGTTTGTTTAACAGAATAGTCTGATATATTTTAAATGAAATCAAACCTCATCCAAATGCTACAAATACACTCTTAACGATCGAAGGTGTTTAAAAAAACGTCTCATTTTTGAAGACTCTTCTGTAGCAAAAACTTGGCTATGCTAGGCTACGGTACGCTGGGTTACGATACACTAGGCAGCGCTAAGCTACGCTGGCTGCATTCATTGCTGTTTTTTTATATTACAAAATGCGTGTATTACGAATACATAGATTTTCAAGATACCTTTTCCATAGCACTTCCGTCTGGCATTGCAAAACCATGACCACCTTCGCCATACACTGTAAACTCCATTTCTGAAAAAAAAAAATACAAATAAGTAACAAATTAATCATTTGGAAAGCTGTATATAAAACCACGATGACAAGGTACACCCGCATTTGGCCAAAGATATTTTTATTATTAAGTTCATGATAAAGAGGGCGAGACTAGTCATTCTTTAAACATTTCTTTAGGGACGCAATGTTACTAATTATACAATTTGGCCGAGCTTGCAGTAATAAAACTTTAAGACCCCTATATACACTTAATTTTATCGACAAAAACACACCAAATAAGGGGTTTAAGCCCTCACATATTTACTGCATGTCCTAAAACTCTGCAAAAATTATAAGACATGCGCAGGGGTTCTTTAGTGTGTCTTTAGGGTGTGAGTTCTTTAAAGTGCTAGCGACCCTTTATGGGGGCCCATTAATTGAGTGTGCCAGTCACGCTCTGCCATTTTATAGACGTGTAGTTCAACAGTGGCCGGGCAGGGGCCGGTAGACCTCCTATAGTATTGGGCAATCGATCCACTAAACCTACAAAATCACCCAATTTTTTTTTTTCAATAATTTGCATTAATCCTGCACCAACCGGGGATTGTCCTTGGGTGCAGTTGCGTAGTGCGTACAGGGATGATCATCGTTCGGTGTCACATTTCCTGATACATGCCTAACGGGGTCTCTACGAGTTGGCTTCGGCTCCTCACACGCCTTTCAAAGGACCGGGACCCGAAAGTCCCGAGATACACAAAAAAAATGAGGTACTAAAATTGCTATATCTTTGTGGGTGTGGTGATTGCTCCCCTTATGTGGGGTGTTTTTATCGATACAATTGTGTATTTTACGTCCGGACAGATTGTATAATTCTTACAGAACCGATAATAATTTTGTTATCAAATTAGCCTAAGTTTTCCCGCTACAGGGCAATGACCTCCCTGTCCCATTCCACGTCTTTTTCTACACAATTCTGTCTTCTGCTAGTGCAGGCCAGTCTATTCCGAAGACGTTGAGCTCGACCCGCAGTATTCACCTAACCAGATAATGTAAAAAGGATAATCTTCTTTATTGAGATCGTTTAAAAATATGTAGGTACTTACGCCAAGGTCTCCTGTCCACAAATGTTGCGAAAAGCGACTCATCCTTTGATGCCAATCCTTCGTCTAAAGCGAATCCAACTTTCATTAACTCGAAGGCTTTAGTTTTTACAAATGCTTTCATTCCATTTTTGCCTCCAGTTTCTTCATCTGTAAGCATATGTTTTTGATTTCAAATATATGTAGATTCATTTTTCGTACAGTTACTAACTAGATAGACTCTACCTAGAGTAAAACAGGGGTTGTTCTATAGACCAACACTTACTGCTCACTAAAATTATTCTGCTCTACAGTTCTGATGCTTAACGTTCAACATATTTATGCCAACGGCATATCGTTAACATTTTCTCTGGATTCTGTATCAAGGTTAACCTGCGCTTGGTCCTGATCTATTGGATTTTATATAATTCAGAGGCTACGAAACCCAGAAACTATACTAGCAAAGTGCATTAACACCTGCAGGTAATTAATTACTAACCAAATATATACCTACCTATATTATTGTGCAACAAAGGCCAAAGGTTTGTTTCCGTAATTAATGTATGAATGTTTAACATCCACTATCTTAATAGCTACCTGCATATTTTTATTTTATTTACGTCTGTATGTCAATCGAGAACATTCTTTCTTTGACGTCATTTAAATGTAAAAGGATTCCCGTCAACGGTAACAATGCGTTCAATTGAAATACACCTACACAATACTAGCTTTTCGCACGGCTTCGCTCCTGTGGTCTATTCTACAAGATCCCATTTTGCCCGGGATGAAAAGTAGCCAATGATACCTATTCACCAACTCAACGATAGAACGGCTTAGGCTTTCTGCTTCCTGCGGTTCAGTCAATCAAACATTTCCCGCACCAAATGTTCGAGTGACCGGACCGCAGGGCGCAGAACGCATCCAGTGTGGCAAAGCCTTTAGGTGTGAAGTAATAGAATCAGTACTTCTAGAGATCTTTTTACAAACATGAACAAACAAACAAAGTTATCTCCTTTTACTTAATTTAGATTATGTACAAACCTGGCATAGCTGTGATATATATAGTGCGAGCTAAAGTAACGTTATATTTCTTCAGTCTCCTAATAGCCTCAAAGTATTGTATGCCAACGTCTTTAGTATCTTGTGTGCCTCGCCCGTATATGTCTCCGTTGTGGTCCATATGCGCTTCGAAAGGTGGATAGGTCCATTCACTCTGCAACCAAAGTTATTAGTGAAAGTACTATGGTACGGTAGTGTTATAGTCAGCACTGTCTGGTGTTGACGGAAAGGGCAAACAGGAAGTGTTACAGTTGCTTATGCGCTAATAAAAATAGTGATGTTTCCCGGGTAATAAATGATAATTCTATTGAGTCTGTCAGTGAGATTAACAAATAATATTGGACCCGTATTTTTTGATTTATCAAATAAATAAAAAAATACAAAGATAAAGCGCATCAAAGTTCAGGAGTGGGGGCTTGTGACGTCACTTTGTCAGTATAAAGTGTAGCACACCGTGACGTCACACGATATTTCAATGCACTGTATCTTCGTAATTTTTTGTTTACGTGGCAAAAGAAAATACATGACCAACATTTTTAGGTAATACGAGTAAATAGACTATATAGATAGGTAAGGTCACTAACCTATTGCAAAGGTTCAGCGATGCCCAATTCAACTAATATAAACAATGAACTATCATCGCAGTGGAGAACTATGAGGAACCCTTAAAAATGTGTACAAGTAATGAGTAGATACTTATACTGACAGCAGTTCTAAGTAATTCAGATATGAGTTAAGTGGTATAATCGGGTTAAGTGGGTGAGAAATCAAAATTCTGACTAAAAATAAATTGGATACTAATTGTTATTATAAGTTTTTTTTATTTATTTTTTTTATTTTTTTAACCCAATATGATACACTTTTATTAACACACATCACCTGCCAAATTACAAAGCAATTTGTCGGCAGTAGGTTCTCGTGGATTTATGACTAATCTCTGTTTGGTTAAACAAAATAACTAAAGTTAAACCAAAATTAAAACAAAATAAAAATAAACTATAGTTAAAACTAAGACTAAAAACATGGCTCTGCTGGCAAACAATCCATATGTGTATACAGAGTAGTTACCCACACAACCATATTCGGGTATCTACTTTCTTTTACACACAGATTAATAAAATGTGCTATAACAGGACTAATGAAGTTCTTGATTTCTTTTAAATCTTTTACCCTTATGCCATCTGATCCCGGCAACTTGTTGCAGTCCAGAGTCTTTTATTCTGGCTATATGCATGGGCATTGCTTTATTGAACCTAATACTAACATTACATGGCTTAACAAAATCGTGTCTATTTAAGAACGTATTGTTGCATTTATGCTTGCTATTTTCGATTTCTGTTGTGAATGTGTTACAGAAATTATTATATAAAAAATTGTTATTAATATGTCCCCATATCTTCCGCATGTCCCCCTTACATTTTTTGATTTCCTCAGGTCTATGATGATTTTTAGCCAAATTTATGAGTTTATGTGTTATAATTCTGTATTTTGTGTATTGTAATCTAAGATTATTATTGTTTGGAGATATTTACCAGCGCTTAAATAAGTCATCTTTGCGTATTATCATGTTTTGTAAAGTATTATTAACCCAAGGTTGACTACCGCGTTTTTTAATTGATGACGATTGCTTCGAAGATTCATAAATATTACTAAAAATCGTGTACAGTGAATCACCGATAAGAAACGGGGCCATCTTCCACTTATGATATTTATCATTACCGTAACAGCCTTTGTTATTACAAAATATAGATTAAATACGACAACATTCAATCAAATCAAACATAAAATAACATGCAAATCGCCGAAGATTTGGTTATTATTTACGTATGTACATTATTTGTAAACTAAAATTAGAACTAAAATAAGAATAAAAATATTTAAAATTACGGGGCGTCAAAAAATTCGTCCACATCGCTGTCAACAGGAAAAGTGCCAAGAAGGCTGGCAGCATTGCCACGTTGGATGGCAATACTGATTATTTGGCCAAAATAAAGCCCTCTGGTCTCGTGAAGAGTCGACCAACCGCTTGCCAATATCCCGAAATAATAGGTGTGCACTCGGACCCCATGGCCCTAATGTTTCAACCCCAAACGGCTCAAACACATAATTACCAATTAAGTTGTTGTACTTGCGCCGTTTGAGGCTTTCAGCACATGTAGCAGCCGCCCTAGTGCAGCCCACCGTGCTAGGAAGATGGGATGGTGCAAGGGTGTCGACGCAAGTTGCATCCCACACCAAAGATCTACCCAACTTCCATGGCATTATGGTCATACCATCAGGTCTCTTCCCATCGACGCGTGCCAGGCCATTGGGTTCTAAGACAGCTGGCACCCCGGCGGTGGCAAGAGCACGACGGATAAGATCATTAATGCGTGCCGCGCAATCCGACCTGCACTCTTAATACATGAAAGACCATGGTGTCCGATGTAGTCGACTGCTTCACCGCATTGACAGCGATGTGGAGCACCACAAGGAGCGCCCAATCGCAGGCATGTAGCGAGTCGGAAGGTTGTGTCACCTAGCATAGTGCCTATGTTAGGTGACGGTAATGCCTGAAGCCAGAGGCCCGACTCCCACTCACCCACAGCCAGCAGGCGGGCATGCTCAGCAGTATTGGTAGTCGTATCAATAAGGTTATTCCGTACCAACCTGCAGAGCGGCTCATCCCACTGTCTCTGGGTAAATGGGTTCTCGGGCCGATCCGTATCCGGGCAAGCCACTTTCCAGGGCTCCTCTGCATCGGTCAAACACGGCACTTCCGAGTCAACCAGGGAAAGAGCAAAAATTCTCCTGGTTAGCTTTTCAGTACTGTGGACAGAAGACAGGAACGCTGGTAAGCTTACACAAAAAATTTTGCGGACTCCGAGGCCACCAAAACGAATTGGTAGGGTGGCTTGCAGCCACGCTCGGTCGTCCAAGGCCAAATTTAGAATGGATTTTAATGTGTTGCGAATAATTTGGTTAATTTTGTCCAAAAATTGTGGTTTCTTCCAAAGAGAAGCGAAACAGCAATAACTGATAAGGGTGAATGACGAATGTAAATTAATTTTGGAGAGTCTATCCGAAATATCATTAAAATGTTTAATTTTGGACACATGAGCACAAATGCCTTTCTAAGAAATATTAAAAAACGATAATTTGGTGCCTAAAATGCGGGCCGAATTGTTGCAGTTTTCTTTAAATTGGTTTGTAAATAATTTTTATTTGCCAAATTTTTTTTGGACTTGCAGTATCCTATAAGGGAAGGTGAGTAAGTGCTCCCAGGGTGAGTTCTCCTGGGTCGCGTGACGAACACATTACGCTAAACTTAGAGCAACAGAGTGCCTCGCGCCCCGGAGAACTCTTTTTAGGACTGAAGTGGTATTTTTGAATTTAGACAATGTTTTCCACAAAGTTTCTTCAAAAGGTGTTGCTGTCGGGGATATGGCTGGGGGGCACAAAGGTACACTAAGGGGTTTGTGGACCTTGCCATAGTATATCTTAAGACCCCGTTCGCCTTTGAAAAAACGAGCCTGGGAGAAATGTGGGCATCTTACCAGCTGAACTTCCAGTGACGTGATAGGTTGACTGGCACTAATTATTCCGGCGTCGCTACAGCCGGCGCCAAACATAAAATTATTACACTAACACAAGACTTACCAACTACCACAAAAGTATAAACACTAATAACTATAAAATTCACTCAAAAAAAACATAATATTACAAATAAACATAACAAAAGTTTATGTGGTTGCCTAGCGACCAAGTGCGGCCTCGCTAGAGTAAATTTTTTTCTATGAGTGCGGCGCAGTCGCACCATAGAAAAAAAATTACTCTAGCGAGAGTCGCACTGGCGGCATGGAGCGCCGCGCCGGCCTCGCCGTCATTTTAGCGCACCGCAGCCCTGGTTAGCAATGACAGAAGGTGTCGCGTGTATGTTTGGCAATATTGATTGGTGATATTTCTGATCTTTATTTCGGTAATCAATATAAAGGCAGGATGGAAATAGGTAGACGGATCTTTTGAGATTCGCACAGCCAGCTCTTTCAAAAGTTATGGGTCAGCCCGGATGAAGCAGTAAAGAGCTTTGCAATCAAGATCAGCATCTCATGCAATTTAGATCTATTTAAGTGGCACCGAGTTCATTTTCAAAATAATAGGGATGTTTCCAAGACTCCTCCGTGCCTTGCAAAGCACGCCTTTTCAATCAATTAATCTCTCCGTTGAACAATCAGGCCACGGTTTTCAATATCACAGAACAACATATAGTCATTGATTATTTTATTTTTCCTACACGTAAATATTGACCTTGAGTATGAATTATATATATTATAAATTTATTTAAAAAAAAATTTCAACTCTAGTACTAGTTTGAAACCTGTCTGCAAATTAATTACATAAAACTTAGAATGTTTGCTGCTAGGTTGATCTTCGTTTGTAAAAGATTTTTGTTTTTTTATTTCTAGTTCGTTATTTAGTCGGTTAAATTTTTTTGTTAAAAAGTGTTTTTTTCGGTTTTTAGTTTACCTACTTAATACATAAAATATAAAACATTAAAAGATAATATAAATAATACATTAAAAGAGTCCGTGGGAAAATTATAAATATATATCCTTTTTTTTTCTACCTTTAAGGCTAGATATTATTTTTAAAATTTAAATAAAACCTACATGTAGATATACTCTTCCCAATAAAAATAGCTTTTTTTTTGCAATCTGGCCACTCTCTAAAAAGTTATGCGTGGTCATCATCATTATAATCATTTCAGGTGACGCCACATTGACCTGCATGACGCTGCGGTTTGACGTGCATAATAGTCCTCACCGCTGACGCATACTGCGACTGGTATAAATAGAATAGCGGCAAGTAGTTACCTCGTCTACTTTGACGACGTCCATGTGTGAGTTGAGCATGATACTGGGCAGTGAGGGGTCGGAGCCTTCCAGCGTGGCCACGAATATGGGCTTCCCAGCTGGAACGTACACTGCGTAAGGCAACCCCAGCTCATTAGCTTGGCGGACCCAGAAATCCACCGCATGTTCTGAAAATGACCCAATAAAGAATGATTAATAAAGTACCATAAGCTGCTTGTAAACAGTTTTAAAATGAATTAATTAACCAATAATTTTATTCTCCAAAAGTATATTTTGGAGAATAAAATTAATGGTTATTCTATTAAACCATCTACCCTTGTAATAAATGGATCTACCTTTGTAGTAAGTCTTTGAAGCTGGATTTAAATTAAGGCTACTATCTGGGGTAGGTACAAGTCCATCCTCAAAAATTCAATTAGATTCAGTCGTAGAGAGGCTCATTTAATATTGCGTAAACGAAGACGAGGTAATATGTTAAAATTAGTTAAGAAGGAGAAGAATATAACTATATTTGTCAATTGAACAGCTCTAAATATTAAACAACATAAAGGAGTTAATTAGCTACTTATACCCTCAAAAGCATTTTTCATCTTTATCAATGTTTACAGATAATGAAACCAGTAATTTACCCGTATGTATTGTCGAATCAAGAGCAAAATACATACATATAGACATATGCCTTTGTGACGAAATTATGAAAGGTAAATGGGTTAATTAATATGTATCTCTGAATGCTGCAACTGAGTCAACGAACTATACAGCCGGAGCCAAAAACAACAGTTTGAAATGAAAAAATATTTGCAAAATTAATTGCTACTAAGGATTGAGATTACTGTTGCCAAAGCGGTAACTTGAATGAGGCTGGTACAGGAACGGCACTTGGTAAAAAAAAACGGCCAAGTGCTAGATGGACTCGCGCACGAAGGGTTCCGTACCATTATCGCAAAAGACGGCAAAAACTCATGTTTGTTGTATGGGAGCCGAGCTTAAATATTTATTTTATTTTGTTTTTAGTATTTGTTGTTATAGCGGCAACAGAAATACATCATCTGTGAAAATTTCATTCAATTGTTGAAAATTCAATTTGGCTATCACGGTTCATGAGATACAGCCTGGTGACAGACAGACAGACAGACGGATCGCGGAGTCTTAGTAATAGGGTCCCGTTTTTACCCTAAAAAGAGAATTCTATATTCAGGAGAGGACGAAGGGCTGTGGATGATGAGGAGGAGTAAGAAATGGGTGCGTAACATTTATTAGGAGCATTCTGATAGCAAATATAGATAAATGAGTGTTATCAGTTGTGGGATATTTAGCACACTATGAAAGATAGCACGGGGTGCAGCATGTCTAGTAATAATAGCCAGGTCAAAGATCACAAACGTGCATAATAGATAAGCATACTTAGTTGCCAACTAGTAAGTTGTGCAGAACAACATCTATTTTACATAATACCCATCTTATTACCTATGTATGTATTATTTTCCAGTTTCGCTTTACACGGGTTTTAATTCGCCCTTTCTAGGTTTGGACGATGTTGCGTTAAATTGCTAGTTTAAATTAAGGTGGGTGGACCATGGAAGTCCATCATGCTCCTTCGAAGGCCATTTCCCAAAAGTCGTGGTTATAGCCATGTGATGACAAATTCCTTCTATTCACACTAACACCCATCGAACTCAAGGACACAGAAACGACGGCGAGTCGCTAGCGCCACTATTTTGTCATTGAGGTCCCTCGCTTCGTTGACTTCGGTCTTCGACGTTAAAGTTGTAATGTACGCTTACAGCAAAACGTTAGTTTTAAAGTAAAAAACCTATTATATTCTTTCGTAGGTACTAAAGAAAAATATTACTTTTTTTCGGTTTCAGTTAAAATATCGGTAGTATTCCTAGAAAAGCCCTTGCAGCTTGTAAGGCCGATCCAAACATCCATACGAATATTACGAATTCATTCTTAGCTATACGACTATGTTTAAGTCATGTTTGTTGAGTATTTAATAAGTGAATATATTATGGTAAGCATTTAATGTTTCATTTTAATGAAAACCATTTTATGTAGTGTAAGTATAAGCAGATATTTTGATTGTCACAACGTAAGTTTAAAGTTAAACGACTGATTTATAATATCGGCCTTGTATGGAGCCTTGTTCCTAATAAGGCCGTTGCCGTTTGGAAGAGTTTAATAAAACTTAAGTAATAAATAGTGATTACATCTGCAATAATAAAGGTGTTTTATAAGTAACATAACAAAACAAAGTGTTACTTAATCATAAGTTTGGTTCATTTATCTAGTAAATAAATGAATAATACCTGTTTATTTGTTATAGTGGCCTTCCATGGTTCACCCACCTTATATCAGAACCTAGTGATGTTATCAGTCTGCCTAGCCTTTTCCTAGTCAAGTTAGGATCGGCTTCCAGTCTAACCGGATTCAGCTAAGCACAAGTGTTTTACATGGAGCACCTGCCTATCTGAACTCCACAACCCAGTAACTGGATAATACGATACCCCTTGGCTAGACTGGTGACAGATTTCAGGCTTCTCACTACCCCTAACGACTGTCAAAGATCTTTTAATGACAGCCAGGACCTACGGCATATCCGAGGCATTAAGGAAACTGGCAGTGTAAAGATGGTCACCCATCCACGGACCGACCTCAGCAAGTTTTGCTTAAACTTGAAGACCGACGCTTTCAGCTGATGTTATTTCGCCACGAGCTCTCCTTATAGTGACGTACAAACAATAAAATAAATAACATATTTACCTATGATAAAGATTTTAAGAATTAAAATTAAGAAAATAAAGATTTCAGATTTTAATCTTAAGATAAATAGGTAGTTGATATTTAAAATATCTTCACACAATAAGACGTACAACATACTATAGACCTAAGTCTAATCTTTTTGTTTTCGCGGAGATAAATAGCAGAGAATATTTTATTACGAATCTACTCGTAGTAGAACTAAATCGGTAAAAAACTAGAAATTTTAGACTCGGCATTTTTGTAAAAAGATAAACAACGAGCAAATAGAGTATTTAACAAATCGTTAAGTATCTTATAGATAAAGTAAAGACACATGAGTGTCTTGGGTCTTGACAATATGTGCCTATCTATGTAATTTCCACCTAGATATGTGAAAATAAACGAAAGGTTCAATGCTCCTATGATCTACTATATATTGAGCTGTACGATCACTGACAAATGCGTGCACTGACTACACACTACACATGTCTAATTAAATCTGTATGATAATTTTCTTAAAATATTATTTCAGACATCAATTTGCATATGATGCCATAGGATCGATTTGATCGAGATAATATCTGGACAAAAACAGATAAAAGAACAGGTCGTAACCTCTGAGTTTGTTTCGATGTTTTTCTATATAAGAGTAGAATTAAGCGATTAATCATATTTATTTTCTAAATTGTACTTTTACGCGTGAATATTTTTTGACGTTTCTTTTTTGTTTGGCTTGTGATTGTTTAGCGTGATCAGTCTCAGATGCCATACCATCTGAGACTCACGTATGCGAAGAGACGTTGAACATGTACTAAAGAAAACATTGCAACTCGCCTAACATAAGAGGGATAGAGAACGACCTCCGGCTACTTGGTGGACTAGCATGAGGAAACTCGTATTGGAGGACTGCCCGAACCTGGCGCCAGAAAATTAGGAGAGCCGACCCATCCTTAACTGGCATAATGCTAGGAAGTAGAAGACAGAAGACTTGTATTTGTTTAAACCGATTTACAGAAATACTTAAATATAATTTATCAACGAAAGCATACTTACTTATATTTTGTTCTTGGCTCGTGTCTATACGAATGTACTCCCGAAACCGTTTTACTGCGCCTAGTTCTAAGTATGGGCTATATTTGTTCCGCAATGGTCCAGCATAGGTCTTGTAAAATATAGCCACGATACACAGCAAAGTTATTGACTTTAACATCCTTCTTTCGTACGTCCTTGGCCTGAAATAAATGATGAAGAACAAGTTGACAAAGAAACTTCTAGGTTTAAATCTGTAGGGATAGCTTATCCACACATCTTCACTCCGTTGGCCTATCCACATATACCGTGGATTTTCTGAGACGAAAATAGCCTATGGACTATATTACTCAACCAAAGTGTAGCTATTTGACCGTTTTGTTTTGTACTCGTATCATTGCTTCAAAACTCACTGTACAAACGAAATAGTTCTCCTGAACATATTGGTTTAAATTTCGGTGATAAATTTTGTATGGATTTCACAAGGCAAACGCGGGCAGACTATAAGACCGATCACCACATTTTTTGTTGCACTACCCTCGCTGTTTACGTAGACAGCGTCAAAATTTTGTAACAGGTACAGATACCCACATAATCAGAAGTTAAATTATTGTTGTATGTAGTCTACTTCTTTCTATACAATATCTGTTATCACCAAACATAAGAAAATACCGTGGTATAGAATTTAATATTAACTGGTAGATAGATTAACTCATCATAAAGACGCTTATAGTAGTCACAGCGGATCTTTGTGTCTCTGAAGTTGGCTCTGTCAATTATTGCGCAAGAAACAGTTTGTCAACGAGTATACTGCATAGAGTAAGCGAGATAGGACGGTGCGCCAAACGTAAGCGAGTGAAAGAGACAGTTATACAATGCTATCTTCAATTTCAACATCGACACAAAAATAGCTAATGCGCAGGGTCTTAAAGCCAATTCAGAGACACAAAGATCCGCTGTTGTTACTTCGTTGAAATAAGTATGGAAAGTAAGTAAGGAAGATCTTGTAGAATTTCAGTAAATAGTGATCAAGCGCGAGCCTATTAACAATAAAAAAAATACTTTTTGTTACGTGGATGTTAAGTAGCGACATAATAAATATTATAAACATAATCAGCCTCTTAACGTTCCAACTGCTGAGACACATGCTTCCTCCTTATGAGAGGAAATGGGCCTTAACCCACAACGCGGGACTAGTGCGGGTTGGTGAATGTTATATGATTTCAAAGTTTTAGTTCTAGCACGTGCCGATTTCTCCAAGATGTTTTCCTTCACCGTATTTAGAGCAGTGGTGATGTAATGATTTAAACAAAGTAAAGTGCTCGCCTGGGTTCGAACCCACGACCTACCGCTACGTCACGTAAAGCAGATCCGATACAACTGCAGCGACACCACTGCTACTAAAATACAGGGTGATTGGAAGTTGGGTGCAAAGTTTTAAGGCGAAGATACTCGTAGTACAGACATTTTAAATCTATTTAAGC
Source organism: Orthosia gracilis (assembly GCA_947562075.1). Classification (NCBI taxonomy): domain Eukaryota; kingdom Metazoa; phylum Arthropoda; class Insecta; order Lepidoptera; family Noctuidae; genus Orthosia; species Orthosia gracilis. Next base: position 38,252,828 of record OX387266.1, read on the forward strand.
CATGCTTGTCTTAGACGAAGTCTTACCATTTTATTTTAACTAATTTTTTATGTTTTTTTTCGAAAATTGCCAAAATTTTAACTAAACTGCTTATTTGTGATCAAATAGAATGATAATTTAATTTATTTTTATTTTATTTTATTAAAATAATGTATAAGCAATTTAGCAAAATATGTTTTAGGCCTCTGAGTTAGTCATTTTTTTTACAGACATTTAAAGATCACAAAAAAAAAATCATAAATACTTTATGTTAAACTTATTTTTAAGAAAACGGAGTGTGCTTTTTTTTGGTCAAACCCTTTTGAAACCAATTTAAGGGAGACATTTTAAATTTTAGGCAGACTCATTTAAACAAAATGTTTGCTTAAAGAATTACTTTACATGTACGAAATGATAATTTAGTTCAATTCTAACAATTGTTTGTACATGCAAATTAGTTTGTAGGTCCCAATTTCAATCATTTTTAAGATATCCGCATAAATGATACCACAAAAGAAAGAGCGATAGTCAGGGATGTTTTCAAAAAGGTTTGAACAAAAAAGCACGGTCCGTTTTTTTTAAAATAAGGTTTACAAAAAGTATTTAAGATTTTTTTAGTAAAATTTTCGGGAAATTAGTTTTTTTTTAATTTGGTTTAAAAAAGAATGGTACGGTAAGACAACCATGGCTTAAATGGTTTTAAATTGTCTGTACTATCTTCGCCTTAAAGCTTTGCACGCAACTTCCGCGTACGCGTACGCAACGTCTCATCCTGTATAACAACAATACTTCCAAATAAGTAAACATAGTACCTTAATCCCTATTGACAAATTTATGTAAACGTACTAAAGTAAATAAATATTAAACAGGATATTTAAAGATATAAAATTATATTTTGTTCAGTACATAAATCTTAAAATATTATAGACGAGCTTCTGCCAGCGGTTTCTCCCGCGTGAATGTCGAATATTATCCCAAGAAAACATATTCTCGGGATAAAAAGTATAAAGTCTATGTGCTATTCCAGACTATAATCTGTCTCTGTTCCAAATTTCATCCAGATCCATTCAGTAGTGTTTGTGTGAAAGAGTAACAAACATAAGTACAAACACACTCTCAAACTTTCGCCTTTATAATATTACTAGCTGACCCCTACGGCTTTGCTCCCGTCAACTGGCTCTCTACCCACCTACCTTACTTACCTAACAACCTATTCACCTGCCCTACCGATCAACCTACCTTCCCTACCCTTTCCTACATACCGTACTTACCCTACCCTACCTACCCACCCACCTAATCTAACTACCTACCCACTGACCCTACCTACCCTACCCTATCTACCAATTTATTAAACTATTATTTATTTGAATAAAAATTGATACTTCAATACGAATATAACCAACTTTAGTTTCTACCAGCGATCTAATTAAATTTTAGAACACAACAGCTGCTATTGAGACTGAACTATGACACTCGTAGTGAGATATATTATCTCGCAGATTTTTTACAGGTAATAATGAGTACTTTAATCATGCAGTACATAATGTTTATGTATCATCAATATTTTTTTCAGCGCTCGCCAAACAATTAATTTTATAGGAAAACGTTTCGGAGCCTATTCGGTACAAACAAACAAACAAAAAAATATTTCCGCTTTATAATATTGGTATAGATTATATGATAAGGTTCAAGAACAATGACTCAGTGAAATCAGGAAATGTTAATTATTTCATTCAACAAAAATAACACTCAACAAGAGGCTTCAAAGGTCTTTACTTCTTACTTATTTTTTTTTAAATGTTATAATTAATACTTTAAAAAAACCGAATTAAAAAGAACACAGTGATCAATTTAAATGGCCACGCTTATTTTACGTCAAACAAAAATTGCGGAATAGTTTTGGTAAATTGTAAAAATAATTTCCTACTAACAAGTGATAGATATAAATAAATAGGGTAACATTTACTCACCTGTTTGCTAGTATCAATATCTATCCATATGTTAATGATCGGTGCGTTGCTTACACTAGACCTCACTGTATGCTCTCAACGAGCGAATTGCCTACTGAGTCGTCACGGAAACCAATCAACCGCCACAAGGTTTCATGATAATGTTCCTTTAATTATTTTTTTATTATTGTCAGGCTCGATTTCTTTAATTTAACGAAAAATAATAACGACAAATCTAGAAATTCACAATCACGACTTTAATCAGTCTTGCTTGGCAAACATTTATTTAAAAATAATTCAGATAAAATTATATACATATTATGTATGAAAGGTCAACCAAGCATGGATCAAGTGCATTAGAGTAATCAACGATGTTATCACCCTGATTTGCTTTTACGTAGAACAACAACTTAAAAAGAAAACAATTGAAGCAATATACATTTAAATTGCACTATTACTACTAAAACTCCGCTCAGTATGGCATCTGATTGAATACTGATCGCTTCCGTATTATTATATTACTCTTTGATACTGATTGCACCTAATGGTTAGGTATACTTAAACCTGCACTCCTATGTAGATCACATCACATCACATCATCAGCCTATTAATGTTCCCACTGCTGGGACACAGGCCTCCTCTCTGTGAGAGGGGATGGGCCGTAATCCACCAAGCGGGCCCAGTGCGTGTGGGTGGATGTCACATGTCTTCGAAATTTTAATTCTAGGACATGTCGGTTGCCTAACGATGTTTTCCTTCACCGTTTTTGAGAGCAGTGGTGAGGAAATAATTTGCACAAAGTAAAGCGCCTGCCTGGATTCGAACCCACGACCTACAACTTGCAAGTCACGGCCAATACTGCTCTCCACCACCACTGCTCTCCATGTATGATCCAATATGATCCATGGATCCATGTATGGTCCAATGTAGATCACATACATGTAAATATTATCAGTTCAGAAGGGACCCTCGAATATTGAGCCTAACAAAATAATAAATAGCATTTTTGTTTACCTGCCAAGACAGGCTCTAGCTAGTCATAACACCAGTTTCTCTGGGCAAAGTTCAACCTTTCGTTTAAAAAAAGGTTGTTGTCAACTAAGGGTTATTTTATGAAAACTGGTATGTAACGTAGATTCCTACGCTCTTACTAATATACACGGAATAAAGTTATCCCAGGTATAACAAAGGAATAACCATACATTTTCATAGGCTTATACTTGGTGTAACTATGTTCAGTGTTTATTAGTAAGAGGGCTATTCTTTGGAATGTCGTGTTCTCTAATATTTCAGCCCCTTTTGATTCATAATTTTGATTTTTCGTAAAGAAAAAAATACTAGGATGTATCTTCCTATCTATCTATAGATAGGAAGATACATCCTAGAATTTTTTTTTTTTTTTTAGCAGGACGGAAAATCCGGTCGGACTAACACCCAAACTGACTCAAAAAGTGAGCCATTCTGGATAGTGTCAGGCTCCTACTGACTAAAACCCCTCCTGCATTACATAATCCCGCCAACGAAGTTGGTGTCTATTCTGTGCAAACTCAAATATCCAAGGGCATCTTTATTAATTGATCAAAAAAAATAATATTTAGGTTAAAATAATACAAAATATGAAAAATTGCGGTTTGTTGCTGAAATGTGCAAGAAGTGCTGTTTATCACAATCAGAATATAAAAAGAGCTATTTATCACAGGAAAATCAAATATAAATTATGTCTTTACAATGAAGGAATAAGAAGCACATCAGTGCTTTTCACCACGCAGACAATCTGTTTCTCTTAGGTAATACACCAGTGCACCTTTTTGTCATTGCAGTTTTGTGCGTGCTATTTCTATGCTTCTTACAAAATATTCTCATAATACTAGTGAAGCATAGAGCCGCTTCTACTTCGGTTTCGTGCAATGACTGTGGAGGCCACATTTACACAGTACACTAGGAACTTTTCCCTGTGTTGTGTAGTCATGAGCCCATTGGATGCAGGCTCTCTTTCGTCAGTCTCCTGTTCAGCTCACATTCGAGTTGTTAGCGTTCCCTGCTAAATAACGGGCAATCTACAAGTACGAGTATGTGCTGGACGGTATCTGCCACGCCTGGATCGCAGACGCAGGATGGGCTATCCTTACACTTGAAGCGATTCAAGTATTTTGAGAACCTGCCGTCGCTGTCCCGTCAAAACTTGCGTGAGAACGACTGTGGGCCGCACCTGTTTTTAATACGGAAAGCCGCTATTGCATCCAGAAGAAACATTTTCGTCACAGAGTCCGTCTCGCCCGACACATATCTTCGATTCCATTCATCAAGCGATTCCAAACGGATCTGTCGCTTGATAAATGAAACCGGACGTTGGTCGTAGTGCGGCTTCCACCGTAACGACAATGCTGCCTCCTTTGCTAACTCGTCCGCTCGCTCATTCCCCGGCAGGCCCGCGTGGGCCTTGACCCAGAACAAAGACACAGCTTTGCTCTGGCCCAGAGCTTGAGCCAAATTTGCGCGCGCGCGAACCGCCAGGGGATGGAGAGAGCCTTGGTTTGCAAGCGTCTGCAATGCTGACATTGAGTCGCTGTACAAACCATAGCTCGTCTCTTGCCGCGTGAGGATCACGTCCGTCGCTTTGCAGATGGCCAGGAGTTCCACCTGGTAGACTGTGCATTATGCGGCTAAGCTAAGTTTAAGCTTCCGGACTTCGCCTTCATTATCCCATATGGATAATGCGGCTCCGACCTTCCCCTCAATCTTGCTGCCGTCGGTGAAAATTGGCACTGCCTGCACATTGTTGCTGTCTAGCAACTGTTGGTCTGCCAGGCACATGAACTCCAGGGGCATTTGTGTAGCTGGATGAGGAGCTTCCGCAAATCTCACCATACATTCGATCTCCCTGTCTCCTGGCATAAACTGGGAAGACCCTCTCCTCGCTTCATACAAGGCGGCTGCTTTCTGTACCTATGTGCAGGTCTAGAAGTAGTATTACGGACAGTTCCAGTGCCGAGTTCAGGGAGACAGGACGGTAAGATTTGCAGAGCTTCTGGACGAAACCTCGTTGGACCGAGCCTAACTTCTTCCGTATTCCCAGCTTCTTCGTGGCGGGAGCCCAGGCTGCGGCCGCATACGTTATTATGGGCTCAATCGCAGCAGTGTAGATTGTGTGTATGATCTGTGCGTCCAATCCCCAACTCACTTTAGCGGCGCGGGACAGCTACTTATATAATATGTCAGCTGCCCTCTTGCAGACGTTCGCGGTGTGCTCGTTGAAGGTGAGCTTCTCGTCTATGGTTAGACCCAGCAACTTCCTCTTCTTAACCATACCAATGTCGACCCCGGCCATGCTCAGCCTTGGGGTGTCGTACTTAAGCTTGTTGGTTACGACCATCGCACAGGTTTTGTGCGGTGCGAAACTCAGCTTGTTTCTGACGCCCCAACTCTGAACTTAGGCGAGGGCTGCATTGGCAGATGTTGAAACTTCGGTCGCTAAGTCCCCATCCAGAGCCATGACGATATCATCGGCGAACGCCTGCACTAAGATTCTGCGCTGTTCCAATTCATGTAATAGTGGGTCTAGAATGAGATTCCACAGGATGGGACCTCCTATTGACCCTTGAACACAGCCCTTGCTAGTCACTCCCGTGCATTCCTTCCCAGCGTACCTAATCTTGACCTTCCTACCGTCGAGATAGCTGTCTAGCAGCCTCCTAATGTTGACCGGGCAATTTTCCTCAGCCAGTCTGACCCAAATAGCTGGCCACCAAGCGCTGTCGAAGGCCCACTCTATATCAAGCGACACCAGGACTATTAGCTTCTTCTGCCTCAACTTGTCCTGTACGTGTTTCACTAGCGTATAGAGGGCGTCCTCAGTGCTTGTCTGGGGCATAAAGCCAAACTGGCGAATACTAAACCGCGATACAAGCTGCCACTTTACACGAGCTACTACCATCCTCTCCGGAACCTTCCCCAGCACCGGCAATAGACCTATTGGTCTGTATGCCTTGGGGTTCAGGGGTAATCGTCCTTGCCCGGCTTTCTGAGGACCACGACTGTGGCCTCGGCCACGGCAGTCTTCAGCTCCAGCAAGGTAAATGGTGGGTCATGATATTCATCATGAACCCACTCATTTACTCGACTGGCCGCTCCTCTGATTTGCCTGTGGTCACAGCGTTGTCCTGGTCTACTCTATCTTCGGGGTAGAACGTATCTGCAAGTAGAGCGGCCGATCCACTTGGGTTGAGGAATACACCATCGCTGTGTAGGGTCAGTTCTTCCTATCTTCTGGCGGTCCTACCAATCACCCTGTAGATTGCCTTCCAGACTCCTTCTATCTGGCGACTTGGGCGCTTTTCGCCAGCATCTCGTATTCTTCTTTGGCCTTCAGGTAATCGTCTACGACCATCGCTCGCCGGCCCGGCGCGGCATTGCGAATGCGGTTCTTCAGTCTGGAAAACTCCTTCTTCTTTACAGTGACCTCCTCGGACCACCACAGACATTTAATTTTAATTTTTCTATTTGCTTTAGGAATGGCATCTTCGCAACTTTTTTCTATGATTTTACTAGTTTTTTCTATGATTTTACTATTTCTTGTATACTATTTAAATTTTCGTTACTTTCTATTTTACTTTCCCCCAATTTTACTCTAAATGTTTCCCAGTCCGCTTTTCTTGTATTAAATTTTCTTGTTGTTCTAGTTATATTCATCCCTTTTTCCTTTTTTCATTGATTTAAAGAATATAGTATCTGTCGGTCCGAGGATGTTGCTCCTGTGTCGACCCGCCAGCCGTCCACCAGGTCAAAGAGGTCGAGCGAGCATGCCATGACGTCCACATGGCTTTTATACACTCGACCACCTCTGACTGTGTCAAATGTGGGAGCGTCACCAGTGTTCAGTACCTGAAGCTCTAAGTCCTGCAGGGTTCCGGAAATTTCCTCGCCCTTGGAGTCTTCGATGATGCTGCCCCACCAAGGGCTCTTAGCATTCGCGTCGCCGCCTCTAAGCAATCTACCGGTGGCCACTTCCGATTTGATCCGGGTCAACTGGTCCAGGTATGGCCCTATGGGTTGGTCTGGATCGAAGTAGTAAGAAACTACTGTGATCTCTCAGGCTTCGGTCCGGATCCTCACCACAACGATGTTGTTTGTGGTGAGTTTCGGGTTAGGAATGACATCCAAGTCATCGTCAAAGACGGCAATTGGCGCCTTTCACCTCCTACTTCCATCAACCTCGCACCGGTAGATTCGCGAACCTCGGTAGTTCTTCATACCTCGCGCCCCTCCCACGTACGGCTCCCGGATCAGCGCCCACGCGATCTTCCTTTTACTGACCTTTAAAAAGAGTTCGGTCGTTGCCAGGTTCTTACGTTGTAGGTTTGCTTGGGCCACACGGTATGGTCTTGCGTTTTGTTGGGCAGGAGTCCCCGGGTTGCCCTTAGCAATACGCTATAACAGATCGGGCTATTGCATCCCATCTTTTCCTAAAGCATGATGGTCTGTGCTGTCAGTCTTCGCACGTGCGCAATTGCAGCACTTTGGAGTTAGGCCAGCGTCCCAGTCCGCGCACTCCGTCCTCATGTGGGGACCGCCACTGTGGCTGCACTTTGGCACAGATTCTGTGCAAAGGCGTCGGCTATGCCCATACCCGAGGCAGAGCGAGCACTGGACCAGCGGGGATTGGTCCTCAACCATCACCCGCTGAAACTCCACATGCACAGTCCCAACCCCGAGCATGCGCCGCCAAACCTCTGTGGCAACCCTCATCACTACGTGACACATGTGCGGGTTCCTGGCTCGCTTTTTGTAGATAATTTCCATTTTGGCCTGCTCATCTTTGAGATCTCGAAAGATGGTGGCGTTTTGGTTTTTAAGTGCCTTGAGTATATCCACATTTGTGTTGTACTGCATTACGCTGCGCAACACAACCTGTGGGTTTTTATTCTTAATATTTTGGGCTTCCAGCTCGGGTGCCCTCCTAATTTTTTCCTTCAGTTTTTCCCTATCCTCTTCTGTACTACAGCCCACAACTATTCTCCTATCTTTCGGTTTCCTCACTTTCTCTACCGCTATACTCCCTTCCCTGGCATTTACGACCTTCCTAAGTCGGTCCAGGACCGGCGCCCCCGTTTCTTTCTCATCCCTGGCCGACACTACGATGGAATGTAATGTGGTCTGCTTCGGAGCCTGATTTGACGGCCAACTTGCGGCCACGCTAGCATACGAGACCATCTGGTCTAGGCTAGCTTGTAGCGCCTCTTTCAGCCTGTACATTTTTAGGCTGTTCTCGGCCAGGTTTCGGCTATGCTCTTCTGGAGCTCGCCTTAGAGAGTTCGTCTCAGCCTCACAGATAGCCTTTGAGCACGGGGAGGTCTTGCTCAGCCCTTGGCTCCTCCTGGATTTAGGTCCCAATCGATGCCGTTGTCTTGACGGTTGGGGGGATTTTCTCTGCTCAAGCTCCTTTACTAGTTGGTACAGCCGGTCTGTCTGCGCCTTGACCTCCGCATTAATGTAATTTTTTGTGATTTTTGACGTGGTCAAAAGGGCTTTCATTTTATTTGAGGCCATCCTCGCCTCGGCTACTTTGCTCCTTTGGGTAAGTAAGGTCTTAACCTAAAGATACAGCAGCACAAAAGTGCTACTGTATGTCCTAAAATTAAACACGAACTGCAGATCACCAAACCCGTATCGCAGTGTGATCTAATGTGTGTAATTTTTTCCATAAATGTAAAGTTTTCTTTTTTAATTTCTGAGGCGCTTTCCAGCAATTCTGTTGGGGCCAATTTGTAGGTCTTCTCCTCCCGATTACAGGGACTCCAAACTTGGTGAGTCTATGACCTACAGTTCCAAAGTTAGGGTCCGGGGGGTTGAGGAAATTTTCAGTTGGGGGGGAAGGAGTGGGGGTGGTCCCGAGTGGAGAGACCCACCCAGGGGTCTCGGTGAAAAATGGGGGATGGGGGTTGGGGTCCTGAGGGGGGAAGTGTATTTAAAGAATATATACATATATATATAAACAGTACAAGGCTATTCTAGTAGTCTTGATTAATTTTGGGGTCAATAAAAAGGGGGTCAAAAAGGGTCTAGCTAGGGGTTAAGGGTTATTAAAACCTTTTGGGGCCAAAACAGAAAAATTTTCTCCTATATAATTATTAATTTTAAAATTTTGAGATTTCGAAATCTTCCGTGACGTAGTGATTTTATTTTTAAAACTAATTTAAAACTATTGAAACTAATGGAAGATTTCTAGCAAATATAATGGAAAATTTCCTATTACAAAATGGCAGCTGAGCTTCTAGAATGCCCGAGGTTTGTCTTGTATTGCGTGTCAACACCTCGTCACAGCCGTGGCACCCACTTATAATTTATAAATTTTCAACACTTAGATACGAGCCTGAAAACTGACTTTTTCATTTTGACCGTTTCCAAAAATCTAAGTTTATGCACGACTGGTCTAGGTACTAAAAAATTTAACTCCAGTCGCACTTTCTGTCTAGATCGGTCCCAGGCTGGGATCTAGGCTATTTAAATTATAAAATCATAAACAAGATGAATACAAAGTTAATTCAGAGCGTGAGAACAAAATAGATTTACAAACCAATGATGATTTAGTACTAAAAACTAGCTCTGAATTAAGGTTATTTTTTTTTTAAACTAGGGTTTTAACTAGTCTATGTAGATTGATTTTAGAAAAAAAATAATATTAAGGTTTGGTACTTATAGTCCTATGGTCTGAGTGATATTTTCTGGGTCGGCTGCTTGCTGGTCCAGGAAGCTGTCCAGGTCTTAAGTTTTTCCGTTTCACGCTTCCAGCAGAATTTCCGCGTGAAGAAATTCCGCGGCAATTTTCTAGATCGGCTGGAAACACTGACAGCTTCCTTGGATTCCGTGTGAAGAATCACCAGGATCGTCGAGGGCCGCTCAATGTGGAACACCTGGAGAAGCCGATTTCTTCTCGATTTCCGCTGGATAATACTTTGTGAAATAGTTCGCGTCACTTCCTATCCGAAATCGGAAAACGCACCCCGGAAGGTCAAAAAGGTTGGCCAAAAACTCCAAGTTTTTAACACATTATAGGCACTTAGTTTGTGGTATTTAACGGTCAATAAAAAAGGGGGTACACGTGACCAATCGCACGCCGCTCTCACTTTCCCACAGAGTTGTGTTTTCTTGCCGTTTTTCCGTTTCGCGTTTCGGGAAACTGGATGGAAGTCGCCTTTTGTGACGTCGGAAAATTATTAAATTTTCAGGGGGGGTGGGCACTAAGATAACACTTCCTGTGGTTAGATAAAATCGGGATGTCGTGCCGACTGATTGCGCGCCGCTCGCGCTATTCTAAGACACTTTTCACTTTCGGTGGAAATTAACCCGTTTCTTGTCACAGCTTTTTAATCTCTCACTCGATTTCACTTTTGAAAAAACTATCTTATAGCACTCACTAGCTCATAACTTTTCCCGTATCACTTTCGTTTTTGCGTTTTAATTTGCTCTTTTTAAGATTTTGGAGACGCGGAGCTCACAAAAACGCAGCCGCTCGGACTAGTGGCCGAGAGATCTCCCATCCTAGTAATTGTAATTCATTAGTTATTCATGATTCAATATGGGCCTACTTTTAGGATTCCGTTCCTCAAAAGCAAAAAAAGGGAACCCTTATGGGATCACTTCGTATTCGGTCTGTCTGTATGTCTGACCTTCTTCTCTGGAATGCCTGGAGGTATCATTGACTGAAATTAATATGATATACTCAGGTCTGCATTCTTTTCCCGCGTCTCCCTCACGCGTTTTGCCTCCTTCTTCGGGAGTATAACTGCTTCGCAGATGGAGGTGACAGCTTCCAATGCCCTCTTGCCCCGTACCACGGCCTGAAACAAGGCCGAACGCAAGGGGTCGCCACTGGCGCCGATCGCTTCCACGGGGACACCGCTGTTCTCAGCCCAAGCGGGGCAGACCTCTACCGTATGCTCCACCGTGTCCTCCGGGCGATCCACACAATGGCGACACTTGGGCATTTCCTCCCATGAACCTCCCAAAACAGCTGTGTCCGGTGAGGACCTGCGTCAGGTGGAAGGTAGGTCAGTCTTAACGGATTTTTATCGGATACATTTCGGGGAGTGTGCGATGGAATTGCATGATCTAATTCCGCCCAGCAGCTTTATCATCGGATTACCAGACGTACGGCGATGCGCCATCGGACATCATTGTGGACATCCCACCTATACGTACTAAACGTTTTGAGAATACTTTTGTTATGCGCACAGCTAAGGAGTGGAATTCCTGCGCAGATCTGTGTTTCCCGATGGCTACAATCTAAGGGTCTTTACGTCAAGAGTGAATAGGTTACTTCTAGGAAAGCGTGCTTCACCGTCGACCACATCATCGCTTACCATCAGGTGAGATAGTGGTCAAGCGCGAGCCGACATTAAATAAAAAAAAATTGAGGACACCGTGGCGCCTTTCAAGCCACACCTCAAAGAGGGGCCTTATCGTGGCAATTGTGGCGCGCCCAGCGTTTGCTGCGACAGTTGCTCTCCTCATGTCGCCATGAGATCCTGCCGGGGCTCTGTCCGCCGAGCCGCAATTTGTCGCGGCAACGGAGTTTCGCCTCAGCGTTTCGCCTCCTCGCGCCATTCCCATAAGTGCGCGAGGACTTTTGCCTCAAGATCACATGGCGGCAAGGAAGCTCGCCGCCTCACCGGAGACCGTGCGTGTACCCCGGTCCAGCCGGATGGCCATCACCCTTTGGAACGCGTTCAACCGGCGGGCTGGTCGCCGCCTCAGGCAACGCGCCCACACTGGTACCCCGTAATGGGCCGCATGAACCTCCGGCAGGACGGCGTTTGGACCCGCTAGATTGGGCAGGCGCTGCTTGAGGGTAGCCCCGGCCCGCTCCAGTCTGGGCGACAAACGTCGGAAATGCTCCACGAAATTCCACCTGCTGTCGAGGACGAGTCCCAAGTACCGTTATTTGGCGCGTTCCGAGGACCATGAAAACACATGGCCTCGGACTTGTGCAGGGCCACCTCGAATCCCAATTGCCGGATTATCTCGACGACTGTCTCAACTCCGCGTGTCGCTATATCAACCACCGCCTGCTGCGAACTCCGCTGCGCCAGGACTAGTGCGTCGTCAGCCTAGCAAACGCTTTCCCGCATTACCCAGAGCGGGAGAAGTCATTGGATGATTTCCAACATCTAAAAACATAAATGTCTGCTTTCTCTTGGAGGTGAGAAAAAATCAAACTTCTAAGGGTCGATTTCACCGATAAAACTAATCACGATTAGTTCAACTAAACTCAGTTTATGCAAATACAGCGTTCTGGTTGGTAATTTCTCAGCAGTCTCAACCAATCAGAACGCTGTATTTGCATAAACTGAATTTGTGTTGTGAAGATGATGGATTAAACGAATACCTATAAATGTGTATGTTTAATTTTACTGTCTCAACATTATACAGTGTTTGCGTCGGTTGTGTTTGTAACGTGCTTGCGGGTCCTACCCTTTTTATCCTTGCCGGCACAATGCCTTGGTATCGGGTGTGAGCGAGACCGCCTCACCCCACCAGCGTATTTTTGAAGTGACAGCCGTGACAGGCTGACAGACGTCAACCAGCAGCGTATTGGCCTGCAACTCCTGCGCGGGCCTCTTTTCCTTCACACCACTTATCGGCAGCGCAGCGGCAGCAGGCGGAGCTACTCACGGACGTCCGAACCTAGGTACTTATGCTTTACCTAACCCCATTGTAGGCGACTCACCTTCACTTGATCCAAAATCGCTTATCTCTTCCTATCTCTCGAGACTTGCCATTCGCGTAGCTGCGTTGCGTTTTAACCGGCGCAACCAAACAGGCTGATCACGGATCAAACGAAACGGGGCGATAATTCAGTCGCGTAGGTAGGTGTAAAATAACAATAGACGTATTTTCAAAGCAAATTTTATAATTTTATATTAAAAATAGAAGTACATAATTAAAGTGCCTGATTTATTAAATTAATCACTGCGTTACGTGCACTGTACGAAACTGTAACGTAAGTGCACTGTACGAAGCTGTGTCGTAAGTCACGTTAATAGAAAAGTTAAAAATAAGAGAATATAAATTAATCTAAGAAAAAAGGGGCGGCTTCGCACGTCGTAGACGATGGTCGTCAGCTAGGCATGCAGCAGGTAGGAAAAGGGACCACACTCACGTTTGTAGCACATTTACGTGACTCCTGGCAATAATTTTTGCACCACCTGCCAGCACATCATCTGCACTTTTACTGGGAACTAGATGATCACAATGTCTCAACTTGACGAGATTGCATCAGCACAAAAAAACCTTGAGGACAGCTTTATCCGGAAGATGGGAGAAATGGAAGCTCAAATCCAGTGCGCGGGCCCTGCCAAGGATACTGTGGCGAGAGTTGCTGACGAGTTTCGCACCTTCAGAGAGCTTATCTTCAGCATGCTAAGCCTGCTCCGAAGACAGATCAACGAATGTGCCAGACAAGTTGATGGGTTGGAGACCAGACATCGGCGGAAGGCGCTGATTTTCCAGGGCATTGCAGAGGTTGACGGTGAGGTTAGCAGCACAGTCATCCTGGACATTATAAATAAGAAGCTGGCCCCTAAGCCATTGACTGCATCTTCCATTAAGTCCTGTCATAGACTCGGTGTAGCCAATAAAGACCATCATCGACCAATATTGGTGAGATTTTCAGACTATGACGATAAATCTGCGGTCTGAAAGGCTAAATCCCGCTTAAAGGGTACCTCCATCTCAGTAAAGGAGTTCTTGACAGGGACCCGGCATACCATTTTTGGGAAGGCGCGGCTCCACTTCGGGATGCGATCTTGTTGGACTCAGGACGGTGTTATTGTGGTTAAGGCCCCCGACGGGAGTAAACACAAGTTAACTTCATTCGACGAACTGAGTCCATTGCTGGCGAAGTATTCGAAGGTCCAGGGAGGCGAGAACCTGCAAAACAAGATGCGTTAATGATGGTATTTGGGTACTTATTGTATTTATTCATAATGTTTAATATGCATTAGAGAGTAAAATTGTACTTACCGTGGCAATCTTGTTGCTATTTTGTGTACTAATGTGTAATCTATCACTTTCCTCTTATAACTTTGCTGCTTAGATTGTTTTGTTTATCTATCTGTAACTCGAGTTTACTTTGTTGTATTTACCGTTTACCCTCAACATTTTCATTTCTTTTTTTTTTCTTTTCTCAATACCGCAAAATGTCAAACCATAATTAGTTGTTTTTCTACCGTCAAATCAACGCATAAACTATGTTTTTTAAGGTTTTGTTTTCGGATACATTTATTTAAAATGGTGATGTTAGCTGGCGGGAGGTGCAGAGATGCAAGCGCCAGCCTTTCGTATAGTATTTTTGTTTGTTATTTCCGTTTAATTTTTATATATATTTTATTATTTACTTTTTATTGTAATGACAGCGAATCCTTTTTTTCTGCCAACGAATCAACTGCCTCTTCTTGTGATAGTAGTTTTTGCTCTCTAACGGACACCCTTGGCGATCTATTGCGTCAAAGGTTCAGCCCAAACACTGGCCGGCTGTTTAACGTTTGCCACATTAACGCCCAAAGTATTCCTAGTCACCATAGCGAACTATACGACACATTTGCCAACAATAACGTTCATGCCGTCCTGATTTCTGAGACCTGGCTCAAGCCTGAACTTCCATCTACCACCTACTCTCTTCCTGGTTTCGTTCTTCTTCGGAATGATCGAATTGGGAGGAGAGGGGGTGGTGTAGCAATATACCTTCGCTGAGATCTCCCTTATAAAATTCTTTGTTCTTCTGCTTCTAATGTGTCTGCCGAGTTTCTTTTTCTAGAGATTTGTGTCAAAGGAGCTAAAACCGTTTTAGGTGTTATTTATTGTCCCCCTTCCCTTGATTATTTCACCGAAATCGAATCGGTAATTGAATCTTTGGGTTCTGAGTATACACATCACAACATCATGGGCGATTTTAACACCAACCTCCTTTCCCACAACTCCCCTCGCTCCCGTAAACTCCTGCATATTGTCGAGTCAGGTAGTCTTCACGTATTGCCTCTCCAACCCACTCATCATAATAAAGTCGGTGATGATATGAGTACCTGGGTTGACCTGATCCTCACCTCTAATCCTTCTCTAGTTTCCTCGCATGGTCAACATGATGCCCCTGGTTTTTTCCATCACGACCTTATTTACCTATCCTATGTTCTTAAACCTCCTAAACCCAAACCTACGTTCCAGTACAGGCGTGCGTTTGCTCGTATGGATAGTGAGCTACTTCAAAAAGATGCATCGAATATTGACTGGACACTCCTACAGGAAGCTGCTACAGTTGATGACAATGTTTTTGTTTTCAACAGCTCTGTGACCAAACTGTATGACGCTCACGCTCCTGTCAGGAGAGTAAAGCTAAAACGCCCACCTGCCCCCTGGATGAATAGGGGATCCGGATGGCAATGCGACGGAGGAACCGCGCGTTTCGAGTATTTAAAAGGGATCGCTCGGATGACAATTGGACCTTGTTCAAGACTGCTAGGAATCGCTGTAACCAGATGATACGCAACGCTAAACGCCGCCACATTCTAAATAATATTTCTTCTTCTTCTTCTGCCGACATCTGGAAGTTCCTTGGAACCCTAGGTACCGGCAAATCGCGGAATTCAGACCTTCCTAACACAATTGGCTTGGACGATCTAAACCGCTTTTTCTCCACTGTCCCCATGCTTGATAGTGTAACCAAACGTCAAACTATCGACTACCTTGCTGGTCTGACGCGTCCCAATACTGCCCCTTTTGTCTTCACACCAGTCGACCCGGCAGAGATCAAAAAGATTATTCTATCTATTAAATCCAAAGCTGTGGGCTGTGATAACATCAGTCGTCATATGATTGTGTCAGTTCGGATCAGCTTCTACCTGCTATCTCCCACATAGTTAACTTTTCTCTTTTCTCCGGTGCTTTCTCTTCCTTGTGGCGTAAAGCTCATATTCGAGCCCTGCCTAAGATCCCCAATCCCACACATTCCAGTCACTTTCGCCCAATTTCCATCCTTCCCTTTCTGTCCAAAGTGCTTGAGGCCTGTGTTCAAAAACAGCTCTCCTACTTCATTTATCACAACTCCCTTATTAGCCCGTTTCAATCCGGTTTCAGGCCCGGGCACAGTACCGTGTCAGCTCTCCTTAAAGTGACTGACGATATAAGGCGGGGAATGGAGGACACTAAAGTAACTGCTTTAGTGTTAATCGACTTCTTCAATGCTTTCAACACCGTCAGTCACGATGTCCTTTTATCTATCCTTTCTTATCTTATGGTCTCTCTCGAGGTACGGGAATGGTTTTCCTCTTATCTTCGGGGGCGTCAGCAGTCAGTTTGTGCTGGAGACTCTTCTTCGGGGTGGTGCAACCTTGAAGCTGGCGTCCCTCATGGCGGTATTTTATCTCCTCTTCTTTTCTCTATTTTCATAAATCTTATTACCACCGAACTTCAGTGTACGTATCATCTTTACGCTGATGATCTACAGCTCTACTGTCAGGCAAGTGTTGACAACTTATCGGATGCGATCGGGGGGCTTAACCGGGATTTATTGGCGATTAAAAGTTGGTCAGACCGATTTGGGGTGGCGGTTAACCCTACAAAGTGTAAGGCTATCATAGTTGGGAGCCCGTTTAGTTTGAGAAAGCTCGATGGCTTAACTGTTCCGCCCATAATATTCAACAACGTAGCTATACCGTTCAGCTCCGAGGTTAAGGATCTTGGTCTGCTAGTCGACACTTGCCTTGACTGGCGCAAGCAGGTAACGAGTGTCAGCCAAAAGGTCACCGGAACGTTGCGTTCGCTCTATCGACTGAAGAACCTTCTCCCAGCTCACATAAAGGCCATGCTTGTACAGTCCCTTATCTTTCCCATGATTGACTATGGTGATGTGTGCTATTATGACCTGAATGCAGATCTACTCAATAAACTTGACCGCCTTCTAAATAACTGCATTCGATTTGTCTTCAACCTCCGTAAGTATGATCATGTATCCGCACATCGATCACTTTTGAAATGGTTACCAATTCGCCAGCGTAGAGTGCTGAGGGCCTTGACTACCCTGTTTTCTTTTATTGATAAACCCACTTCTCCTTCTTATCTGACTTCACATGTCCAATTCCTTTGTTCTGCCCACAGTAAAAATTTTCGTTCCGCCAATAATCGTCTTCTACAATGTCCCTCTCACCGCTCTGGGTTTATCCATTCCTCCTTCTTTGTCCAGGCGATTTCTCTTTGGAATGCGCTCCCTCAGAACATCAGGATGGCAACTATTTGGTTGTCTTTTAAATTGAAGGTACGCGAACACATTCGCAAGAAGTTTGCAGAATCATCACAGAGTTAATAATTGTTGGATTCGATTTCTCAATAACATATTTTTTATGTATGTATGTATCTAAGTATATATTTTTATATATCTATATGTTAAATTGTTGTATTTATATTTCTTTACTTTATTTATTTTTATTTTTTCATTAAGTTGCACCTGCCATATTTTATCTCTGCACCACCCTAAGGTCGACTGGTTGAAAATGCCTAAGGCATTAAGTCCGCTTTTGTACTTGTACATAAAGTTTAATAAATAAATAAATAAATAATTGGGGTTTTAAGGACTGAATATAAAAAATGGTACTTTTGTAAAAATGGTACATCGGTGTTGGGCGAGATATTTGAGGCAAATAGCTCCAAATATCGCCCTGTTGCATGAGATCCACGCTTTTTGGCCCAGCCTGTATAATAGACACTATGGGAAGTAGTGAGATAGACCCAACACAAGTATATTTTATAACTTACTGGGGCTACCTCCAACTATGTAATGCTGTATAATTTAAGATTTATAACAAAAAAATTATGAATAAAATTTGATGTTGATTTTGATGTATGGACAAGAAGAGGGAGGTCAGAGAAAAGATGATTGGATTTTGTTGGAAATAATTAAAAAAAAAAAAGGAGTCAGTGATAGGAGGACGGCTGTCACTACGGCAAGGAAGGGAACGTGTACATGGGACAAGGGCAGGAAGTTGACGAAATTTTTTCTGCTTCTTCGTTTCGGTAGCACGGCAGCTGTTCAAATTCGGTTTGCCTAAAACTTAGCCACTTCCATGGCGCCGTCGGTGGCAGCGCATACACATATTTAGGGACACAGAAGACAGGATTGGCGGTGGGGCATGATTTGCGTTTCAGAACCACATGCACACCCTGCTGCTGTTACGTCGAGGTAGCCCCATTTTACGAGGTTGGCGTTACACCTTTCTACGTGGGATCGAAGGTTAATAAAAGTTAATAATGAGTGGATGGGGGAAAGTGTTCTGCCACAGTTTACAGCAGGCATCGGCCGGGTCTCCTGATAAGGGCATCTAATAACTAACGAGTTCGGGAATCGTATTAGTATAGATAGGGTTTATTTAATTAAACGTAATAAAGAAGAAGATTCAGTGTTGTCATTTCTCTTTATTTTTAAAATGTTCTATTTCATATTGCCTAAATTTTTAATTAGTTCTGTGTAAATGTCTATTCCCTTGAGGAAGGTTTTTACATTCTGGTATTCATCTTTGGCGTGTAGACGTGAGGTCGTATTGATTTTGGTACAGAAGCCAATGGCTGGTATTCCAATGTTCCGTAAAACGAGCATGTCGGATGTAGCGGGTAATACTATTGGCCTGAATTTGACTCCTCTGGAACAAGTAAAAGACATCATATTTAACTTACTGCTAACTATTTAAAGACAAATTCTTAGGTCTTCCAGAGTATTTTTTTTTCTTGTCGTGTAATTTTTGTTTTTTCGTGATGGTAAGTGGTCAACACCGGCTATGGGCAATACCATGGGTACAACAGGTGCGTTACCTACGCTTTTCAAATACTTCAATTTTTATTTGAAGCTGTGCATATCGTAGCTCAGCGAAAAGACATCAAGGGGCTATAATATTGCCGTTTATTCTAGAAATATCTTACATTTTAGTCAAAGTATCTCGCATGGTAATCCAATAAGCGTTGGTTTCGTCGACGGCTGTAATTCCTGACTTGGTTTCACGTCGAAGATACGTCACTTTGGTGCTGTTACCAGCTTCTTTCATCCATTTGTTCACCTACGAAGGAAAAAATATATCGCCATTAAAACGAGTGTAGCAATGCATACCTCAACAAAAGCACGATACTTTAGGTATCTCGAATAACCCGTTCCAGATCTGTCCGAAACTATCGAACGATTTATTTGTTTGAACGGGTATTTGTATAGATGAACTTACCACGAATTGCATCTGTTCGGGATCGACATCAGTGGCAAGCCGCATATCGACAATGACCTTAAATTCAGAAGGTATTATATTCGCAGCCAATCCACCCTGGAACAGTAATCGAAGAATTTGGTTAAAAGTTTGCAATAGCAGTTGGCCAGTTACTTACCGATATAAAAATGAGGACTTCCTTCCGGAAAAATAAACACCGTTATCTACACTTTCTTAATTGTTTAGGCTTCAAAAAGGTCTAGACAAATGTCATTCGAAGTAAGCGATGGGGATGGTCGAAAAAAACTAAATATAAGAGACTAGCTGAGCCCCGCGGCTTCGCTCCCGTCAACTGGCTATCTACCTACCTACCACCTAGCTATCTACCCTACCTACCTGCCCTACCTACCTTACCTACCTACCAACCTACTCACCTGCCCTACCGATCAACCTACCTACCCTACTCTACCCAATCCTACATAACTACCTACCCTACCCTTCTCTACCTACCTACCCACCTTAACTACCTACCCACCTTACCTATCTACCTACCTACCAACCCTACCTACCTACCTACCAATTTGGTTAACTATTTATTTGTATAAGAATTAATACAACAATACGAATATAACCAACTTTTGTTTCTATCGGCGATCTAATTAAATTTTAGAACACTAAAGTTGCTATTATGACTTAAGGCGCTGTACTTAGTCAAAATAGGCTTCACTAAACAGTTTTTTAGCCAAATGTATACATATTAGAGCAGCTAAAAAAATATATGTTAATCTTGATCATATTTATGGGTGGACCATTGTGTTCAAAACACGTTTTCGGTAAATTTTCTCGATAAAAAAAAAACATAAAATAACCATTTAAATTGAAATTGTAGCAATTGTAACTGTATTATTTATAAACAAATCTTGATATTAATAATAACAGTGATGTAATATATAATAATAAAGGGAACTGTTGTTTTTATTTATCGATTGGAATAAGATATTTGTTAAGATTAATGTATTTAATGATAAATAACTCGAACGAGTCGAACGAAACGTCGCGCCATCGCGGCGTCTTTTCGCTTCTCTTTCATTTCTACGCGGAGTCGTCTATTCACCGCGCCTTAATAGTGAGATATACTCGCCCTCACTTTTTTTTAGGTGATAATGAACACTTTAATCGTGTTGTACATATTTTTTTTGTATCATCAATAGTTTTCTCAGCGCACGCCAAATAAAGAATTTTATAGGCAAATTTTGCTACTTTGGAAACATTGCTGCAATTTTCATAAGGATCTCATTTTTTTTTTTAAATAATTTGTAGCCTATGTTACTCGGGCATAATGTAGCTTTCCATAGGTGAAAGAATTTTTAAAATCGGTCCCGTAGTTTCGGAACCTATTCGGTATAAACAAACAAACACACAAACAAACAAAAAAATCATTCTGCTTTACCAATATTAGGTACAGAATAATCACGTGACATTTGAAATGCCCATACATATTTGTTATCGCTATCGGGATGCTTTCAATGATAGAACATCACTCTCTTGTTTAGAGGCTCAGCAGTGGACATCTATCGAATGAAAGGTTTATAACCATGAACTTCCACTTTTTTGAAATTTATTGCTATTTTCTAATTATGTAGCCTTGAGCGAAGCGCTGCGCCAATTACTAAAACTACTAATTTTGTACTAGTTTCATAGCTGCATTCTTAGAGAATAGCACTACGGTATAGTGCTCGCCAAACTTCTGGGCCGCCGCCGTGATGTTGACTTTCCGATGTGCAAGGCACGAAACGGTGCTGTTTTTGTATGAGACTTAATTACTACTGCGCAGCCATTGTTGCCAACATCAGGACGGCCAAGAAGTTTGGCGATAACTATAGTGCTATAACAGCAGTGCAAAACAGCAGCAGCGATATGAAACTAGTACAAAACTAGTATATTGGTAGTTGGCGCAGCGCTGCGCTCAAGACTACTAGAGAATAGCACTACTGGGTTCGAACCAAGAACACTTCACGATCGACCGTGTATGAACATAAGTCCAACCAAACGCGTTAAATTTTTATTTACTTACATCGACAAGGTTAATGTTCACACTGGTGAATCCAGCAGCACCTGTCGAAGTATTGGACTTTTTGATCTCTTTCTGTGTCTCCCTGTAGGCCATTACGGCGTTTATGAACTTATATGCCTGGAAGCAATAGTATAATAATCAATTCAGAAACAATCCTACACAAGATATCCTCAATTACCCAACCACCTACCTTAGATTAATGATACGAAAATGGCATTGTAAAGTGGCTAAACAAAGCCGAACACTAAATGTAGGTCGCTAGTCGCTCTACTTATTACATTTTTTAGACGAGGGAATAATGTGTGACGGAACCGTGAATTGGGATACGGGGATAATAAAATACTGATTTTCAGCTGCAATAAAAGCTGACTCCTGCTTGTAATTCTTGGTAAGCTGAAAGGCTACGCCAATATTGAAATGATAGTCATGATTTGGGACAAATCTTTGGACTAAATTCAGCTTTCAGTGAAAAAAATGTGTAAAATAATTCTTCTTACGTTGTCCATGGCACTGCCTTCTGGCATGAAGGAACCATGCCCGCCAACACCACGGATTAAAAACTGCATTTCTGAAAAGAAAAATCATATATTGAAACTTGCACGTGCAGATTCATCAGTTTTGATTTCACAGAGATTAAGTGAATCCACGATGTCAATATGACCAACATTCACATGGAGTATCGAGCATCGTGGAAGTCAAAGGCCGCACTACACTTTTCTCTGATTTTTCAGATTACACAGATAAGCCTTGGGTAGGGGAGAGCGGGTCTAAAAGTGCCGGGTACCCCCGGTACAGTTGTTCCGTTTAGAACGGAACGCAAGTAAAGAAGGGAGCGTATCGTATGATATTTGTCGCGAAACGTTATGCCACTTATGAAATTAGCCATTGCAGGATTCGTTTTAGTTGCTTCCATTATGATAGAATACTACCCAGTTATAGAAAAAAAATCTGAAATCAACGACACAACTAAACCCACGTAATAATATATTTCGCCTTTGATTTTTTTGTTAACTGTTAATAATACACAAAAAAAATCACATATTTTGACGAACTACAAAACACTAAACAGCGAATGTGCACTAAGATTATTTTTTTGTAGGGTAAGTTTGTATTTGAAACGACGGAACAACCAGCCCCGTAGCGGGGATAGTTGTTCCGTTCCGATCGATCTCATAAAAAATGTTTTGGTGAGAAAACTGTTTAACGATGCAGAAAACAATACCACTATTCAGAAACGCCAATATGATAATCAAAAACGCCATTCTTAAAATATGTGCGTAAGCCACAAATAGTACGCTATTTTCATAGCTCAATTTTGTATTTTATGAAAATCGGCACGTTTAGCACGCTCTCCACTACTTCGGTACCTACAGTGGAGTATTCCCTCTACTCTAAAATAATTTTACTCACGCCAAGCTCTCTTGTCCACGAACGAAGGGAGAAGAGTGTCCCCACTTGTTGTCAAGCCTTCGTCTAACGCGAATCCAATATTCAAGTTCTTAAACTCTTTTGTCTTCACAAATGCCTTCATCCCATTTCTACCGCCGACTTCTTCATCTATGGGTACATAATGTCAGTAGGTAAATACCTTAAATATAAAGTTTATTTGAACATATAAGCCCAAGTCGTAATGTTTCACGCATCACAGTTCAAATTCAATGTGACCCATTTAATAAAACAACAATAATTATTACAAGCTCCGCAGACTTCAATTAAATTGGCTTAAGGCGATATATACGCCCCAATGTAAACGCAGTACTGGCCGTGCGCTCTGCAAAAATATCAATATTGAACCTCCTTTTGAACAGTTTTATTTGCAAAATATTATTTGATTTACATATGCTTTATCAGTTATGAAGAAATTCCAGCCATCATTTTTTCTGTGTTTAAGTCATTTTGGAGGAGTATCCAAAAGTTGCGAAAAATATTGTGTTGCTAATTTTTTTTTGAAAGCAAAACTATTTGTTATACGAAAAAACCATGTTTAAAAAATAATGTACATGAAACAATAATAAATATATATATTTTTCAAACCTTTTAATCTAGCCGTTACTAAGGAGTATGCTTTAGAAAGTTACCGTTTTACGCCACTAAAGCGGATGTAGGTCTTTAAGTGCAGAAACTTACCTGGCATGACCGTCACATGTAAAGTGCGTGCTAATGTTACATTTTCCTTCTTCAATTTCCTTATAGCTTCTAAGTATTGAATTCCGACATCTTTGGTATCCTGGGTCCCGCGGCCATAAATGTCGCCATTTTCGTCCATGAACGCATCGAAAGGCGGATGTAACCATTCTGTCTGTAAGATTATTACCTATTTACCTTGGCGGTGAATGATAGGAGTTAAAAGTCACTGGCTGGCCATAAAATATCAGTAGGTAATTTAAAAACTAGAACTGTTTTATTTCAATAGTTATTTATTGGTAATGAACTTAAAAGTCAAACTTATTTTAGCAAACCATTCACTTGAGAACTACACATAATCAACAAAAAGAAACAAGGTCAAGCAAAGTCAAATACAATTTGAATGTCAAAGAAATTAAACATACCTAAATTGATACAAAGTCGACCCATTAGCAATCAATATATCAAATACCTAGACTGGTTATTTTATAAAATCTATTCTCTAAAAAACTTTATTTAAAAAAAAGTACAACCGACTTTCGAGTAAAAACACTACAAAATGAAAAATATTTTGAATTTTGGACGTCGGTGTTTTTGTTTCTTCGTTTTTTGATAGCGTCTTCTAAAATAGAAGTTATTTTTCACTTTGAAGTGTTTTTACTTGGAAGTCGGTTGTGTTTTTGACCGACTTCAAAAAAAGGAGCTAACCAATTCGACATGTTTGTATGTAATATTGTTGGAGTTGCCCAATATTCACATGTTTCTGTAATATTAGGCTTCTAAAATGTGTGAAAAATTTCTAAAGTGTACGAATTGTGGCGTTATCGCTACAAGACTCTTTGATTTAGCCTTTTTTTTAATTTGTCAATGCAGGCCGGTTACAATTTTTTTTTTCATATTTCGTTTGTCAAGAAAACAGAAGACAGTTTTCTCGGACTAACAGAAAGGATTAAAAAAAAATGTTTGGCTCTGAAACCTTCTACTAAATTAATTATTGGTATTTTTATAGTAACTGTTTAAAAGCGTGTTTTAAAATGGCAAGCAGCTATATGACCATGGCTATTTCAATAAGTTTGCTTGCCATTTTATAACATGCGCACACGGAAAATATAAAAAAGTAAAACACATTATTTAAAAACAATAGGAAGAACCGCAATAGTCAATATCGTATTAATAATTTAAATATTTAGTAAAATAAACATATGAGTGAAATTTTAGCAAGGCCTGTTTATCCTCAACGCATTTGCAACCGGTTGGTTATGCATCCGATGGGTTAAGCATACACGTAAAGTACGATTACATAACGTAATATAAGGTAATCAAAGTTTTTAACTACAGAAACTTAAAAAGTCTACGTAATCATAACACCAAAAAAATTAACTTAATTAAAAATATGATAAACAGCCATTCGTTGGGAATCCATGCTGGATGAACAAAACCGCTGTCGGTAGGACCTCTCCAAAAACTCAAACCGTTTAAAAAAAAAGTACGGAACCCGTTGAAAGATGTGCGGAATCCCGAAGACTGCAGCTACACAGGGGTCATTCATTCTGTCCCGGGGGTAAAAAGCCGATGCCGGCTCAACTGATATCTACAGACAAGGAAACGGACCATCAAAATTATGGAACAAAAAGGTCTGAAATACCAGAAGAAAACGACATTCAAAAGAATAATTAGGAATAAGAGGCATTACGTACCAGTTTAGTTTCATGATGCATAATTCTTGTCATTGGCAAGGTTCTTTTTAAGATTGGCTTGTCACCAGTCCTGGCAGGACAGCCAAGTCATCCAGGCTGTCGGACGGCAACAGTGGCACGGTAATGAAACGACAGTTGGTGTCTCTGACAGAGCTCCGTCGCAGCGGCATGCGGTCCGCGAGCCATGATACGTTCGTCGGTTCGTACTTCACGTACCCTCAGCCTGACGACAAGGAATGTGTACCGGCCGTTCCCTCACAAAAATTGACATAGCCATGGTCATATAGTTGCTTGCCATATCAAAACACGCTTTTAAAAAGTTACTATAAAAATATCAATAATTAATTTAGTAGAAGGTTTCAGAGGCAAACATTTTTATAAATCCTTTCTGACAGTATGCTGGCAGTCCGAGAAAAATTGTTTTCTGTTTTCTTGACAAACGAAATATGATTTTTTTAATAATTGTAACCGGCCTGCTTTGACAAATTAAAAAAAGGCTAAAGGTCACACCGCACTAAGCGTCACTACGCGGCAGCGGAGCGACGCGACGCGACGCGACACGGCCAAATATGCTAAACCGCACAGGCGCGACACTACGCAACAAATTTTGCTCGTCAGTGGATCGGCAACTTCTGAGCAAGATGTAAGAAAGCTATTTGTGTTTACTTGTACCTATGTTAAGAATGACTTGGAAATAAAAATACCTGTACACAGTTCCATAGGGTATCAGTTCTATAGGCTAGGTAGGTACCTATAATGCCCAAGTTAAACCCAATAGAAAACAGAATAGATTAACCCAATAACATGAAACTTAAATAAAACCGGTGCAATTAGAGTACACCGGGGCGAACTGTTCACACCTGTGTACCCCTTTAGAGCCTACCAGTGTGATGTTATGTTATGAAATGGTGTAAACAATAAACAGACATGCGATTGCATCTATCAGTGATTTGCCGTCATTTATTGAAGAGTTCTGATGTATACCTCCGAAGTTTTTCATCAGGTCTTGATGGAAATTAAAAAGGGCCACATAACAAGCACCAGCTTTCAAATAAAAAAAGATTCATCAAAATCGGTTCACCTAGTAAAAAGTTCTCTTGTAACACACATAAAAAAAAACAGTCGATTGATAAGTAAAAAGAAAATATACAATCGAATTGATAACCGCCTCCTTTTTGCGACGTCGGTTAAAAAAATTACAAATGACTTCCAAACAAAAACACTACAAAGTTAAAAATAACTTCAATTTCGGAAGTCGGTGTCCGCGTGATTTCGTTTATCCTATAAATAATTTTAATATGTGCAGTTAGTGAAGGCGACCAAAAATAAGCTATTATTAAATCAATAAAACATTGGGTATCGGAGATATACGGGGTTTATTGGATTGAGACGATTCGTTATTTGACTTAAAGAATAATAAATTTCAGGTTACAGTCACAAAGAAAAATCCTCACCTAAAACTTGATAACCCCTTTTTACCCCATTGAGGATCGACTGTTGAACAACCCAAATATGTTATTCACTCTTTTCTTCTCTTTTTATTTGTCGTTTATGTTAGTCAGATTGCGCAGTACGACTCCCCAAAAAAAAAAAACTTTAACCATATCTGGATGGTAGTTTTATGTAAATTTTGATTAAAAAATATATAAAATTGTAAAAAAAAAAAACAAAAAGTAAATATAATAAGAGTAAGTAATTTAAGTATATCATATAATACCCTCTAATCGTTTTTTGGGGGTAGTTTCGAAAAACTATTAATAACAATCTATATTGTTTATTGAGGTTGGTATTTATATCACGTTTCATGTATATTAACCCAAGATATAAGATTTTTCAAAAAAACTTTAACAACCCTAAATCGTCTTTTGGGGGTAGTTTCAAAAAACTATTGATGACAACCTTTATTGTTTAATTAGGTTGGTATTTAAGTCAAGTTTCAATTTTATTAACCTTCATGGGTAAATAAAATTTAAACTTGACTAAGATTCTTCAAAAACACTTTAACATCGCTTAAATCATCTTTTGGGGGTTGTTTAAAAAAATTATAATAACTACCTTCAAAATTCATTTAAATTAGAATTTGTGCTAAGTTTCATGTGGATTGATCGAAGAAATCATATTTTGTTAAACTATTTCTTAAAATAAGAATTAATACTACAATACGAATGTCACCAACTTTTGTTTCTACCGGCGATCTAATTAAATTTAAGAACACAAAAGCTGCTACTGTGACTTAACTATAATAGTGAGATATATTCTCTTGCAGACTTTTATGTAGGTAATAATGAGTACTTTGATCATATAGTACATAATTTTTATGTATAATCTATAGTTTTCTCAGCGCACCGCACGCCAAATAATGAATTTTGTAGACAAAATTTTACTACTTTGGGTTACATTATTGCAATTTTAATAAGGATTTCATTTAAAATCGGCCCAGTAGTTTCGGAGCCTATTCGGTACAAACAAACAAAAAAATCTTTCCTCTTTATAATATTGGTATAGATACCTCGTCTACTTTGACGACGTCCATGTGTGAGTTTAGCATAATACTGGGCAGGGAGGGATTGGAGCCTTCAAGCGTGGCCACGAAGATCGGCTTTCCAGCTGGCGCGTATACTGCGTAAGGTAAGCCCAGCACTTTCGATTGACGGGTCCAGAACTCCACCGCATATTCTATGAACAATTAGAACTTTGAAAAGTACTACCAAGTACGTTGGCATATCACACTTGTTCTTAATTATTATCATGTAGTTGGAGCGGCATCTACCAAACCATATTTACTATTATGACCTAACTTACAAATCCTACGTATAGGTACAATTGTATTGCAGGTTTGTGTGACGTTGTGCCGTGACAACCGTTTGGCAGTTACCCGGACCAAACACAACACCAGTTTGGTCGGAGGATCCTCACTTTTCAATGGAGGTTGTGCGACTTTACACACTGTTCCGAATACATACATAAGCAGATAAGAGGAAACCCCAGTAGGTTTATGTCATCACGATATTCGCCTGATATTGCCATATCCACTTGTACTAATACGAAGTTTGTTCAATATAATGTATCTACAAATTAAATACACTTGATGTCTCACTTAACCAGGTTTCACTGTATATTATATTTACAATAATCATATTTACGTATATTTTCCCAAGGTCTGGCCTTTGAACATGCTTTGCATAATACAAATCGCGTTTAGGTGAACTGAATAAATATATTTATTACTACCTATTTACACCAGGATGGAATAATGAGAAAGAAAATTTTGTTGTCCAGCGCAGGCGATTTGGCGTTGACGCTGCGTAAACGCTATACGGATGCGCTACGAGCTAGAAATCGCGTAGGTGTGCTACGCCGTAACCGTAGGCGCGTGCCAAGTCGTAACCGTAGGTGCGCGTGCTACGTCGTAACAAATTAAATATATTATATTTACAATAATCATATTTACGTATATTTTCCCAAGGTCTGGCCTTTGAACATGCTTTACATAATACAAATCGCGTTTAGGTGAACTGAATAAATATATTTATTACTTCCTATTTACACTAGGATGAATAATGAGAAAGAAAATTTTGTTGTCCAGCGCAGGCGATTTGGCGTTGACGCTGCGTAAACGCTATGCGGATGCGCTACGAGCTAGAAATCGCGTAGGCGTGCTACGCCGTAACCGTAGGCGCGTGCCAAGTCGTAACCGTAGGTGCGCGTGCTACGTCGTAACCGGAGACGCGTCCTACGCTGCTTTATCACTACATAGTACAAAACAAAGTCGCTTCCCGCTGTCTGTCTGTCCCTATGTATGCGTAGATCTTTAAAACTACGCAACGGATTTTGATGCGGTTTTTTTAATAGATAGAGTGATTCAAGAGGAAGGTTTATATGTATATATAATACACGCGGGCGAAGCCGCTGGCAGAAGCTAGTACTGTATAAATAATGAATATGCTATTGACGCCCACTCCCAATGCTAAACTAGATCAATGCTGCACCACTATGTGACTGTAATTACCCTAGGCTGATAAAATATTATGGTTGGTTTCAAATTTTCTGAACCTTAAGATAAACTTGTGTATGTATACTCTATGGCGTATTTAACAATGGCATAATTAGCAAAAACAAGGAAATTCCATCGCTATGGTAAATGATTAAACGGTGAAACTGTTAGTACGAGTACCTCAGGTGGGATACGTTGGGGTAACGATTATCTCAAGAAAATACAACCAGGGCCATGGCTTCTTGGTCTAAGGGTAAATACACTACTGGCTGTACTGACGATACTTATATAGTTCTTTTTTAATACATAAAAAGAAAACAATAATATAAAGCTTATTATTTAAAAATTAAAATATAAATACATACTTAAGTTTTCTTCCTTACTCGTGTCTATGCGAAGATATTCCCTGAACCTGTCCACCGAAGGGAGCTCCAAGTAATGCTGGTATTGGTTCCTCAGTGGTCCAGCTGAGCAGCCCATTAAGGATACAGTGCACAGCCAAATTAATAATTTCATCGCTTTAACCTGATAATAATTATATTAAAACCAGATTACCGTTTTGCCAACACAACTTTTAATTAGGTACTAGGAGATAGGTAAACTGCTTATTTAAAATATATGCGACACTGAATATGTACGAATTACTCGTACCACAGTGTGAGTACAAAACAGTGTTACTGAGTTAACATTAATAACATTAACACTTTTCTTGTTAAGTATTTATTCAGCCTCGGTAAGCTAGATAAGGCTTATTCTTTTTCTTGGTCTAAATTGATAAAGTACTTAAAGAACCATACCGACTACATATTATTATATTATCTATGCGAGTACATACCTTGTTGCACAAGATTAAATATTAATAAGAAAAGTATCTACCTAAATAACCAGAGCACCTTTATAAAAACCTTTGCAAATGGTTGCATACACAATTAAAATTTGAAAACGTCTATTTGTACTACATTTTCTTTTTGAAGTATTTAAATGCACCTTTTCACTTTTATACAATCATATTTTATCACGATTTAAGTATTAATAAAAATTTAATCACGTTTGACTTAATTACCGCTACTTTGTTTTTACACTGAGAACTGAATATCAAATGATAATCATACAATGGAATTCAATGAATTTTAATAAGTATCTTACAGGTGGTTGATTTTATGAACCTTGGTTTTTTATAGTGTAAATTTTAAATCGTCTTCATTCTTGCGATTTAAATCTAGAGCTAACGGATGATGGCATTAACATACATATGTAGGAGGTGAGCATAGATAGAATTGTATTTGTTGTTAGATACATTATAACCTATTCAGTAATAACAGCATTACTTATTATGATAAATTGTATGCCAGCATATAATCCTTGATGTCTAAGCTATTTGTTGCCATTTCTTGCTACATTAAAGGCTCAAGCCAGCACAATGAGTAACAGACCCAGTATAAGTCCACCTGCCTCGTTACATTCGAGGCGATCCGCCCGGTGCTCGAAAGCTGCCTCGGGACTTCAGGAGGAAGCAAACGTAATTCTGCGCGAACCTAACTCTTTTTTATTATTGCTACGCCCCGGGGTGGGTAGAGGGTTCTGTCAGACTCTTACTAACTCTGTTCTCTCGCACGCACAATTACATCGGGGACTGCAGGTGCGTATCTGACTTGCGATGTCCCGGAATAGTCCCGTCCGCCGTCTTCGTCTCGTAGTGGGGAGTGACTTGTTGCCCACTTCACATATAACAGAGTCGCGCATGGAACACCACGTGCCGCCGCCGGCTCGGGTCCTGTTTGGTGTAAGTCGATAGTTGTCTCCAAATCCGTCGTCTCTAGACCCTTTTAGACAGAGCGTATTTTCTCGCGTTGAACTAGATGTAGCGCCATCTCCGTCCTGTCCGGATTTCGTCCGGCCTTCTAATTTATCTGGATTTTCCGCTTGGATGGTAAAATTTGGCATCCCTCTGTTAAAAATGCGAATTTGGTTCGCAAAACATCCATGAATGTGCTTAATCGTTTGCTTGTTAAAGCAATTAAATTGTCAGTATTTTTTTAATAGCTCTACAAAGTTGATGTACCTACCAACGAGAGTACGACGGACGGGGTTTAACGAATTTAATATTTCATTTTGTAACCAAAATTGCCGGCCCTTTTTTCCAAAGTCCGACTTTGCAACGCTTTCTGTTTCCTGTTTACAAAAATACCTATAAAAGGAAGACATTTTTCGTAAGTATTATGAATAGGTAGTTAGTAGGTAATCTCGTAATCATTAATCTGCCTAGGTACTTACTTGTTTGTGAAGTATCGACATTTCTGTGGTTTTGTGTCTCATAACTACTACAGTACTACTAGGTAAGCTGTAATCTAAGTAACTGTCTATTAATAGTTGTTTACTAGATATAGTAGGTACGTACCTACCCGGACACTACAGAAATTGGCACTTCTTAATGACGAACTTGGCTCCCATTTTCAACTTTATGTTTTTGATGGGATATTAATGGGAATAATATCTTGTAAAAACAAGATATTATTCCGTAACAGTCTAATATAAAAAAATCGATATAAAATAATCCTAGCGTTAACTGACTCTTGTACGAGTACCTAACTCAGATGGTTGCACAAGTTTCGCAGCAAGAGGTATTAAAAATAAAAATCTCAAAAACAGTACAGTATCTATTCTTATATTTATATAATTACTACATAATCATTCTTTACTAGACGAGTCATTTTTATCATCGCCGAATTCCTCGAGGGACAGTACGTTTGTTTGTCCCTCTAACGGCAACTCTTTGTAGCCTTCCACCTCGTCTATTGCGGAGTAAACTGCTTTCTTCTCGATCTTCGCTAAAATCTTTTTGTCGTGAAATGAGTGGTTGTGCATATTCGCCCTGTTGACAAAGGTGGTGGTTAGTTAGTTTTTATAGCAATGGTTTAAAGCTGCCTTAAGGCGATATATACGCCCCGATGTAATCGAAGATGCCAAAATATCAATATTGAACCTCCTTTTGAACAGTTTTGTTTGCAACCTTTTAACCTAGCCGTTACTAAGGAGTATGCTTTAGAAAGTTACCGTTTTACGGCAGTAAAGCAGATGTAGGCCCTTAAGTGGAGTTTTAGTTTAATAAAAAACTTTTTAACAAAAAAAAAAACCGACTCTCAAAGCAAAACACTACGAAGTGAAAAATAACTTTCTATAATACTTTCTTTAAAAATGTATCCCGAGTCCATTGTTTTTTTTGTTGTGGTAATCGTCTAATGACTTCTCCCGCTATGGGCGAAGCGGGAGGGCGTGTTAGACTTTTACAGTCTCCACCCGTGTTCCTTCAGTTGCTTGAGCCAGGGCCGCGGTAACTGTTTTTCAAATTTATCCCGAGTACCTCAATGCTAATGCTAAATCATATAATTTACCTATTGACTACGACGTTCCCTTTGGTTATCAAGAAAGCTGAGCACTTGTTGTTTCTGTAGTCCACACAGCGCCATCTCCGTAGCCCTGCGCGCGATGTCGTCGAATGCAGGTTGTATATGTATCTGTTTAGTATCACTTGCAGCGAGCCTCTTATTGACACCGTGAATTGTAGATTTGATGATGATGCTGTGAACAAATTAAATAGTTAGCAAGATTCAAAAATTCTTCATGTAAAATGTACACTAATAGACACGCCGAGATACACAGGAATGACGGTAGGTAAATCAAGCAATATCATACTACATTATAATAAATCTGTAGAAAAGTCGTTTTTGTACATTGAAATTATTTCCAAAAAAAATAGCCAGGGTGTTAAAGGATAACCCACCGAACCAATTCCAGCATCTTCGTCTGTTTAGTTGTGCACGCATCACGTTAAACGTACGAACGAAACTATTGTAAATAACTTTTGTACATAAAAATACTTCAAATTACGCATAATTTTTTCTTAGTTTTTGTTTCATCGCAATCGGTTCACTCTATCAAAAGTTAGATGAATTTAGTGCAAGAAGTAAAAAATCACAACACACGCAATTCAGATACTCTGACAGTTGAACTCCATATTCGATAGATGGCGTTGTGCAATTGACGTCATTTCCTGAATGGCAATGTTAAGATACGCCACGGAAGAATGACACTAGAAAAACAAGGTACACTAGGTAGGTAACAAGGCAAGTACGGTAGGTAGGTTAGGTACCAAGGCAAGTAGTGTAGGTAAGTACGATATGTAGCAAGTACGGTCGGTAGATTAGGTACCAAGGCAAGTAGTGTAGGTAGGGTACGATAGGTAGCAAACAAGGCAAATAGGGTTGGTAGCAAGGCAGGTAGGTGTATAGGTAAGTAGGGTTTACTATCTACTATTCAAGTGAGCTTAATGTCGCATTGGCGCAGGAAAGTGAAAGGACTCGACCCTAAATACTGAGACGAGGGAAATCAGAACAAGAGTTTAATGACTGTATTCGTTAGCAAATTTAAGCAAGATTTACAAAAGAATATGAAAATAATAAAATCAATTTTCGTATTAGACGCTTAATTAGCAGAGTCCTAAGTGCTTTATCCTAATCCTGCCCTTACAATACTCACAGAATATTTGCTCTCTTTTTCATGATTTAAGAGTTTTATTGTAATTTCCTTATTCATTGAGGTTGCATCATAAGAGGTGGAGGCCACAAAGAATTATTCGAATAATAATTATTAGTTTTCGCTACCTCAACATTTAGCATATTGTTTTACCGAAATGAGCAAAGAAGTTAAAAACTTACAATAAAAATCACTTACGTTTGTCTTTATTATCTGGAACAAGTATATCTTTAGAGTCATTCATTCTGAAGTCCATGTCGTCGTCATCCTGCCCGCCGGATTCGTCCATCAGATCATTGAAGTCGTGATGATGGTCCTCTTGGTGCGTACTGACTGGCGTGCTCACGGTCACAGGTAGGTTAATAGAAGAAATTGATGGAAGCTTCATTGGCCTGTTTAAATATATTCAAAGTTAGAATATAACACACATTTAAATAGGACTGGAAACATTAAGTAAAGACCCGACTACACACAACAGTTTTTACGCTCAATGCGATGTGCACACCAAGGACTTTGGATGGTATTCTATTCTTGCATTTTTAAACAATAAATTTGTATTGAATTTGTGCAGCATGGAGCATATAGTCGAAAATATTTTAATAACATTTATCTTCACTCACTACATGTTCCAATTATGAATTCAAAAAAATTTTGTCCAAACACGTACTTTATATTCGTGGATAGATAAAATTAAAAAAAAACCATTACAGTGCAACATTTTCCTTCGATTATCAAAGAACTGCATCATAAAATAACTTTTTAATTTGTATAGCACACTTTTACTTTTTGATTTATTGGCGCTTATGGGCTCATTGACTTAAGTAGAAAAGAAGTGTCATTGTCTTTGGAGGCGCATGATGCGCAGTCATGCGCAATGACAATCTAAATTGCCCGCCATACCACTTATTTTTTCCGTTTCCACATTTATTTTATTTCAACTGTATAAGTGAAGATGAAATAGTGTATGCAACGGCATATAATTAGGTATTAAAACACTCGCGTGTTATTATTATCACATTCGGCTTCGCCTCGTGTGATAAACCCACGCTCGTGTTATAATAACCCCTATTATATGACCATTGCATAAACTACTATTATATGATGTGGAACTTACATATCGTTGTCCTGTTTTATAAAAATCTTTCTTGCTGATGAAGGCAAATTGACCTGCAGAAATAAATTGACATTAAATATTTTTCTGCTGCTTAATAATAACTCATGTCAGGCAAAGGCAGCCACTACTACAATACTTTTTAATAACAGTTTTGACTGAGAAGTGAGAAGTGTGTGGCCGACAACAAGAAGTCTCTTGCAGTAGGTAAGTTTTTTTTTTTAATTTTGTGCTTACCTGTGGTACAATACCTTGGGGTAACTGTGCTCCCAACTTGTCTGAAGAAGAAGCATTTCTCTTCATGCCACTGACATGGCATAAATCACTATCATCCAACTGTGGCATGCTTCCAGAAACTCTTATTGGCAGAGTTTGTTGGGCTGTACCCTGTAACAGATAATTATTAAGTATTAATGTTGTGTGGTTAACCATCAAGTCGAAAAGAATAACAGGTATATAATACTATTATAAATAACTACTGAGATAAAAAAACCCTAGGTCCTTCCCAGGGTTTCAAACTATCTCTATACCAAATTGCATCTAAATCGGTTCAGCGGTTTAAGTGTGAAAAGGTAACAGACGGACAGAGATGATTTCGCATTTATAATATAAGTAAGGATTACTTAATATTTTACAGACTTAATACAATTATGACTGTATGACCACCATGAGTAATTCAAATTGAATAACAAAACAGTAACAACCAAAGTACCTAACCCTTTTTTATCAAACACAACACAATACAGTTGTAAAGCCTGTGCCTTCTTTCTTCTATAATTTCTATGACAATCTATTGTTTTCTGTTTAATATTTATTTTATAATGAACTAGCTTCGCACGGGGCCTTTAAACATAAATTATTATTATTTATTATTCATATTATTTATTACTATAAAGGCTGGCCCGAAAATGCCCAATTTAGTAACTAAACTGCTTATTTATGGTCTAATTGAATGATAAATGAATTCATTTATATTTTATTTAATTAAAGTAATGTGTAAGCAATCTAGCAAAACATGTAAAAGATGTAACGGCTCCAACACAGACTGACTGACCCTGACTAAAGAAACACGATTTTGTTGCCTTAGTAACTACTAGCACTTCGCCCGCGACTTCGTTCGCGTGATCCGTGTTTTATCCTATAGATGACTTTTTAGTTTCACCCCCTTAAAGTATGAATTTCCAAAAATCCCTTCTTAATTCTCTCCTACATTATAAAAAGAAACCCTGTACACAAATCGTCTTTTAGGATTAGTTTTGAAAAACTAATAATGAAAACCTTTACTATTTACTTAGGTTAGTATTTATACCAAGTTTCAAATAAATTCCAACAAATTTCCACCTTTTCACCTCCTTAGTGGTAGAATTGCCAAAAACCGTGATTCTTTAATTTCACGTGTCACACTTTAAAGTGTAGAAGTTTCACACAAACTTTCAACCGACTTTTTACTCCCTTAGTGGTGGAACCTCCGAAAAAAAAAGGCATTGTTGTTTTATTAACTTGAGCGTAAAACAACAATTTCAGATGTTTTACCTTCCAAACCGAAGAAATTTTACATAAAGTTTCAACCATCATCACCATTCTTTTCATCAATCAAGAGCTTAAATCAAAAATTTCATGTGTCCTATTTACAAACTATAAAAAATCCATACAAACTTTCAACCCTTTTTTACCCCTTTAGAGTTAGAAATTTCAAAAACCAATAAATGCATAAATTATAAAGGTATTGAAGCAGTCTTGAATATGAAGTAATTTATTTTGATAAGGATTAATACCAAGATACAAATAAAGAGCCTTTTCTAGCGACGGCATTTCAATTAAAATGTTAAAATATAAGATCATTTATTGTGGCATAACTATATTAGTTGGACATATGCTGTCGCGACACTTTTTTTAAATAATGATGTATTCTGCAAAGTCATTGTACATTATTTTATTCTATCATCAATAGTTTTCGCAGCACACGCGATGTTAAGAATGTTTTAGGTATTTTTTTACCCTTTGGGTTACATTATTGGAGTTTTAGTAAGGAACCCTATTTATTTTTTTAAATATAATATAGCCTATGTCACCCGGGGATAGTGTAGCTTCCCAACAGTGAAAGAATTTTTCAAATTGGTTCCGTAGTTTCGGAGCCTATTCAATGCAAACAAACATACAAACAATCAAATCTTTCCTCTTTATAATATTAGTATAGAAGACCATATTGCCGTAAAAACCAACGTACTTATGGCTATTTTCTATTCATTGGGCGTTCTACTTAGGCAGCGTTTTCGATTAAAGCTCCCAGACGGCTTGACTTTTGGCGACATTATCAACAGTTATCGTCATATTTCAACCAATTTACAAAAATTATGCAGCTAAACGTTTCTCATGAATCACTCTGTCTATTGGTGAAAACGTTTCTTCAACAAGTTTTTCTTTTTAGCCGACTGCCGAAGGAAGGTAATGTGTTTATCAGTCTATGTATGAATGTATGTTTGTTCCAATGTGGCGTTCTAGAGAACAAACGCGTTGGCTGATTTTGATGATTCTAACGTCAATCGATGCGAATGTCACAGGCTACATTAAAATTGGAAAATAGAAAAATGGCGGCTTTTGGGCGCCATATTGTAGAGGCCCAATTTTTTTTCTTCCAATCCCATCGTGTAGGGTATCAAAATAAAGGGTTTTAAAAAAGAAATGTTACCTAATAAGTTATAAATTTAAAAAAAAAATATTCAGGAAATCAAAAACCCGACTGCTGAAGAAGCGAACAAAAAAGACGTAAACAAGAAGAAAAACATGCTGTGCAGTCGGAGGATACATTTGCTTGTGGTCAACCAGCTCGCGAATATGTATCATCCGACTGCACAGCATGTTTTTCTTCTTGTTTATGTCTTTTAAGTTTGCTTCTTAAGCAGTCTGTTTTTTTTTTATTTTTTATTAACTACTTTTTCACTATGCACTTGAGCAATACTTACAATATTCTCAAGTCCTTTGATATGTAATGACTTAGCCGTTTCTGCAAAGGATGAAAGGCAATCAGCTGGTACTACTGCTTCACCTGTATAAATGTATTCTAGTAGCAAACACAGTGTGCGATGTGTAACATTCTGAAAAACATATATAGCACTTTCATTAGAAAAGGCTTTGTAACATCAAATAAAAGAATTAGTTATGAAGATCTCTCACATACTTCACAGTAATAATAAGAGAATACGAATATTTAAAAAGTTTGATCTCAGCAACATTGTTCTTGCTACACATAAACGATCTTTGGGTATGCAGAGGGTAGCACTGTTGCTGAGAATTACGTGTCTGACGTACGGGATACTGAGTCCTAGAAGGCAGTCTCCGAATGGGGAGATGCCAATCTGGTCACTTTCAATGCTGCTAAGACCCAGGCGTTTCTTTTTTCCTCAAAAAGGATCCAACAAGGACACAACACCACCGGTCTCCTTCATTCCGGGGTGTGACCGTTCCGATAATGGACAATCTTGAGCTTCTTGGTATTACGTTAACATCAACCCTCAATCTTGGTACATACATTAAGGCAAAGGCTCAGCTGGCTGCCAAAAAGTTGGGGATCCTTGCGAAGGTGAGACGGTACTACACACCAGAACAGCTGCTTAACTTGTATCAAGCACAAGTTCATTCATGTATGGAGTTCCTGTGGTATGTGGGTATTTAGGAAACAATTGTTTTTCTATTATTAAAACACCTGATTCAGGTTTCATCACAGTTTAGATGATGCTCTCATCTCTGGGATAGATCTGCTAAATTTCCGCTTGATGCACTTGAGTCGATAGAAAATCGGGCCAAGAGGCTCATCGGCAATGAGAAACTGGTTGAGGTAAGGCTCCAGAGCCTTGAACATCGTCGCAGAGTTGCTAGCCTGTCAGTGTTTTATCGGTTACATTTTAGGGAATGTGCGATGGGACTGCACAATTTGATTCCTCCTAGCCCGTTCCATCATTGGACTACAAGCTGAATAGCTACAACCTGGGAGTCTTTAAGTCAAGAGTGAATAGGTCATTTCTAGACAAGCATGCCGCTTCGTCAACCACATCATCGCTTACCATCAGGTGGGATAGTGGTCAAACATGAGCCTAACAATAATAAATAAAGACTTATAACTACAATTACATAAATATTAATACATTTCATAAATCCAAATGTTTCAGTGAATTTAAGCAGCAGTCTATACTGTCTGAAAATTTGATTAAAATCGTCTTCTAACTTATGTCACTTACATTAAGGAATATAACTGGGTGTTGACAAGGCGCTGAAGTGATAAGGTCCTTTAGATAAGGGCTAGCCAGCGCCACTAACACTTGGTGAACTTTCACAAAGTGTCCATCAGCAGCTATAGTCATGTCTACAAACTCTCCATTCTGAAATACATACAAACACAAATGAACCAGCCAGAGTCAGACCATCAAAAAAATACATGATAAATACTTGGCTTCACATTAAAACATTGTATTACAAATAGCCTAGTGTCTTCGTATTTAGAGATCAATTAGTCTAAGTGTTTAGATAGAAAAAACAGCCTATATAGTTTACCTGTTGCAAAGCACTAAATCCACTGCAAATGCTGGACTTGTAAGAATCCCAGGACAGCGAGAACTGTGACTGAACCATCTTATTCAGAGTAATAATATAAGTCCAATATACTTAATTCTAATCATAAATTAACCATACGTTAATTATTACACAAGTTAGTGTTATTTATTGTTTTAGCAAAGTAAACGCATTTGTAGTTGTATTACACACTGATACACTCGACGAAATTCCACAGATGAAATATAAAATACTTTTTTTTTTTTTTTTTCCTTCGCCCTTCTCAGGCAGGCTAAGGTCTTGGACCATACCGCCTCGTCTTCAGTGTTATTATTTTTCTTGATTTTTAAGTAAGGCCAAAGCCTCGTCCTCAGTAGTTTATTCCTTGTTTAATATTTATTTTAGGCCAGAGCCACGTCTTCAGTATTTATTATATAGTTAAAATCATATATTATGTTGTCATATCCGAGTATTAAGTAGGGTCATATCCGTGTATTGGTCATAATCATGTTGTGAAGTAAAGTCATATCCTTCTAGTCGCCCCGAACGGTCAAATTGCCCATCCAGTGCTGTCAATAAATTTATACAGTGCTATGTATGTACTGTAATTTTCCAGCAAACCTTGAGTGTCGCGCGGGATGCTTGCTGGCGTTTTATATATTTCCAATAATTTATCAACTAAATGAATTCTTTGTAAGTCATAAGCAGGGCATTCAAAAATTATATGATCTAGAGTCTGATCACTTCCTATGTCACAATTGAAACAAACAGGCGATGTTATCATTTTCATTCTGGCTAAATGTGCATTGAATCTTCCATGTCCAAGTCTAAGACGATTTAAAATTGTATAAAATTTTCTGCTCTTAGGAATAACAGATCTGGTGAACCAGGGCATAGAACCAATGGTTCGATTTATTTTCGCATACCATTTTCCTTTAGTTCTTAGTGTTTCTTGCCAGTTCTCATGCCAAGTAAAGATGTATTGTTCATGTAATTTGGTAAGCAGGTCGGAACTTGGTATGGCAACATTTCTCGTCTCTGGGATGTCAACGTCAACAATAACTCTTGCAAGATAATCTGCGTTTTCGTTTCCTGCTACTCCTATGTGGGAGGGTGTCCATAATAAACATATCGTAAATCCTTTAGAACAAAGATCAGCGTATAAAGCCCGAATCTCATATAAAATATTTCCGGTATTGGCGTCCAGTTTCGGATTGTGTAAGGCCATGAGAACACTCATGCAGTCGGTCGCTATAAGCCAGTCTGTGTGCCCAAGATTCTTTTCATGTATATACTGCAAAGCTGATAAAATGGCTAGAGATTCTGCTGTAAATATAGACATGGCTCCAGGTAACCGAACTCCATGTCCAACAGTAATATGAGGTATATATATAGCTAACGAAACATTTCTATTGTTTTTGGATCCATCAGTAAATATATGCCTGTATCCAGTGAACTCTGAAATTAACTGATAGACCTCTTCTTTACTCCGTAGGTAACGGTTAATATAAATGTCCATGGGCCAAAATTTGCTGATATAATTACCAGAGTAACATGGCCATCTGTCTTTACATTTCTCAATTTGATATTGATCATCAATACTGATTATATTAGAAAAGTCATGAAATATATAGGGGACATTTACGGAATTTGAGGGACTGTATACTCTATGATAAAATAATATTTTCTTTAATAGAGGATGATTTTCGAAAGATAAAAGTTTGAGAATGTACTTGGATTTTAAAAACTGAAATCTTATATTCATAGGAGGTGTGTTACACTCAATTTGAAGTGAATTAATTGGAGTTGTTTTCATTGCACCAGTTACACATCTAAGATTGTGGTTTTGAAGGATCTCTAATTTGTGAACCAATCTCTGATCAGACCCAAAGCATAAAAATCCATAGTCAAAATGACTACGAACTAAAGATTTATATAGCATAAGTAAAATTTTAGGATCAGCTGCAAATGACAGTGACTTTATAAAATTAAATGCTTTATTAGCTTTACCTAACAGATAGTCAACATACTTAGACCATGAGAGGCTGCTTGTAAAAATTATACCCAAAAACTTTACTTCATTTACTATTGGAAGAACACTATTATTGTAATAAATACATAAGTCTGTTTCAGACTCTCCAAACACTATAACTTTAGATTTTTCTGGACTGATATCCAAGTTTAAATAATGAAAATAGTTCTTTAGCCGAGTTAAAGCTGTGTTTAAAGTACTTTCAACAGAACTTATATCTGAACCTGAAGCATAGATTACCAAATCATCTGCAAACTGCAAATTTGCCACTTCAAGACCAAGAACAATGTTAAGTCTATGTAAATAAAGAAGGTAAATCAATGGACTGAGGATGCCACCTTGACATACCCCTTTGTATGAAAAACGTGGCCCTATTAAACGTTTATTTACTTTGACATATACTTCTCTACCATGTAAAAAGTTAAAGATCCATATTATAATTTTTTCAGGAATACCAAGGGCACGAAGTTCACCACACAAAATGTGCAGATTGATGTTGTTGAATGCACCCACTATATCAAAGAAGACACCAACAAAATGATTGTCCATTTTATTAGAATTGTATATATCTAATTGCAAATGAGAAATGCTATCTCGAGTGGAGTAACCACGTCGAAAGCCAAATTGATTGGATGGTAATAGACTATTACTTTCTATATAAAATTCTAACCTTTGTTTAATTAATTGTTCAAAGGTTTTTCCCATGCATGAAGTTAATGCTACTGGCCTATATGATTCTGCTTTATGTCTTTCTTTGTTAGGTTTAAGTACTGGGATGAGACAATCTATTTTCCATTCATTAGGGATGATTATTTCCTGCCAAAGTAGATTAAAAACACTTAGTATGTCAGAAAGTGCCTTAATTGATACATTTTTCAACATTTTATAGGGTATTCCGTCAAGGCCAAAAGCTGAATCACGTCTAGGTGATATTGCAGATTTGAATTCCTGAAGAGAAAATGGATTAAGCAGATACTCATATTGTCCTGAAGCTTTTACTTCATAAGAAATTGATTGAAATGGCCTCTCAACTGTATCTGGAGTATATTTTTTAAGAAAATCGAATACCCAAGCTGAAATATTATTACTTGGAGGTTTATGTGTTTTATTAAATCTCTTTGAAATTTGCCAAACTCTTGATAATGGAGTAGTTCTATTAAATGACTCACATAGAGAAATCCAGCTCAAATGTCTTTCTCTTTTTAACACTAACTTTTTCAGTGCTTGTAATTTTTTAAACTCAATATATTTTTCTAATGTGGGATTGTACTTGAATTCTTTATAGGCATTCCTAGAGTCTTTTACTGCTTTAGTGCAATTCAAATTCCACCATGGTAATGGGATGCGTTTTTTACGATTATTATTTACTAATGTTGTATCAAATGATGTAGCAGGTCTTAAATTTGAGGGTGATGATTTAATAATAGCTAAATTTAACAACTTTATCAAGTCATTGTATGACTGTAGTGGGTTATCTTGATTAATTTTAAAATCCACTATCAAACTATCAACACTCTTCCTATATAATACCCAATCAACCAAGTTAAAATTAACATGTTTTGGTAAATTTGAAGTTTCTGCATCATGTGAGATATTATAATTGTTATTTATATGTACCCTTGTAATTACAGGCAAATGGTAACTACCTAACGGATCGTCATGAACAGACCAGTTACAAGACAATGATATTGAAGCTGATACTACAGTTAAATCAAGTGCATTTCTTTGCCACCTATCAGAGCCTACAGTAGTCATTTCTCCATCATTTAATAAAACCAAATTATAATCATTAATGATTTCAAGCACCTCTCGGCCGCGAATGTTCACACTGTTACATCCCCAAGCCGAATGATGTGCATTGAAATCTCCACCAATCAAGAGAGGACCAGGAATATTGCGAACTAAGTTATCAAATTTATACTTAGTAAATGGAGCGTTTCCGGGACTATAAAAACTGACTAATGAAATTTCTTTACTATTGCCATATTTTAAACGAATCGCTATATTTTGTATGGAATCATCATATAAAGTATCTATTTTACTAAACTGTAAACTGTTATGTATTAAAATAGCTACACCATTATGTGTATTACCTGAGTCTAATCTTACTATATTATATCCTTTAATACTAAATCTCATGTGAGGCTTGAGCCAAGTCTCACACAATAAAGCTATATGTATGTTATACTCATATAAAAAATATGAAAAAGCATGTTTGTTACTATTGATGCTCTGAGCATTCCACTGTACTATATTTAGCTGATCCATAAAATTAAGGTTTACTTATATTATTCTGAATT
Source organism: Orthosia gracilis (assembly GCA_947562075.1). NCBI lineage: Eukaryota > Metazoa > Arthropoda > Insecta > Lepidoptera > Noctuidae > Orthosia > Orthosia gracilis. The sequence continues at coordinate 38,296,397 of OX387266.1, forward strand.
TTTGATAATAGAACATCTTTTATGCTTTGAGTGCAAATACTCTTTTCGTTATTTTTATTTTGAGAAATTAATGTTACTATTGTCTGTATTAAAATATTTAAAATTGGTTCTGTTTCAACTAATGATTGTAATTGTTTAGCAGGACTGGCCTTTGAAAGAGATGGAAATGACTTTTCATTGAATAAATCTGCATATGATTTTTTATTAATCTTGCTTTTGTTTTCTTCCACTTTTTGTTGTTTGACTGGGCACTGTGATGAAATAGCTACATGTTTACCTTGACAGTGGCAACATGTTGCCTCCGTTGATGGTATTTGGCATTCTTTATAATTATGGTCTTTTGAACATATGGAACATCTTTGGGAGTTCTTACAGAATTTAGCTATATGGCCATACCTTAGACACTTCAAGCATTGTTTTACCGGCGGAATGTACGGACGCACTTCGAACCGCCAGCTGTTCAGGTCTACACTATCGGGTATCGCTGCACACGAGAATGTGATGGACACCGTCTTCGTCGGCTGAAAGGACACCCCCCCTCCTTCTGAAATAGTGCGACGCATAAATCTTCTAATAGAAATAATATTCTTTGTACTAGTTATTGCGTTGTAGATGTGTTCATTGCTAAGGTCAATGGGAACATGCATGATAACACCTGTATTTTCCGTAGCGGCTGCAGGAATACTGGCTTTCAATTTATAAGTATCCAGAAATTTTCTATTCATTAGCGCTGCATTGGCCAAACCAGGACGTTCAAAAATGACACCAATTTTGTAACGATTCATCCGTAATAATTGTTTTACACCCTTGTTGTATTTTTTAATGCTGGTTGAAAGAGACATCATATCTCTATCACCAATCGGGACTAAATCAATGCTTTCTAAAAATACGACATATTCAAAATTGCCTCCGTTTTCAGGATATGACCTAATGTAGTCGGGAACCCTGAATTCCCGATACTTATCCTTTTCTACAGGGACAGCTTCCTCTGAAGAGCTTGAGGCTCCACCGTCATCTTCAGAAGACACCAACGGTGGAGCAGTAGACGAACTATCTTCTTTTTTTCTTTTTTTAGGATTCCCTTTCTTCCCCAACATGAGAAAAGCAAGCAAATAGACTTATGAATGAATAAAATAATTATTTAAAAATTTGTTTTAAAAAAAGGCGCCCTTTCGCTATGAATTTCCCGCGCTTTTTTTTTTTTTTTTTTTTTTTTTTTTTTTTTTTTTTCATATAAAATACCTAAATAATATTATAGCAAGCATCTGTCACTGTCATTTGGCAGAACTCAGAAACAGAACCATAGATCTACGATAAAATATTTTTTTATGAGTGGCCTCTCGCAGTTCAACCTATAAGTTTGGCTACTGCTGCGGTTAAGCAGTAGCCTACTGCTTAACCGGGTTTTCCTGTGGAGACTTTGAAATTAAGGCTTCCAGGCAGGGAAATAAAAACGTAGAAACCAAGCGACCGCGCTGAGTGCACCCTCTGTAGGTTACGGACCTCGGCTCAGGGCGTCGCTGAGGGGACAGCAAGGGACGGGCTGGATCTGTTGTTAAATTATTTTGGAGTTACTGGCTCAGCTACGCGAGCTGGCTCAAGCTAAGGTCAGGGGATAAAAGATTAGAAGAGCACTGAGCAGGAAAATAATAATATATCAGGAATGATATAAATTTGTTAATGTTACTACTACTACAATATATTACGATACCTACTAAAACGATAAAATCGGTTTACCGATTGGATGAGTCAATTTGCATCTAACCTGTGCTAAAGCTTCAAAAACGAGTCAGTCACTGATTTATTCTAGGCGCCAAATTCGCCCGCGAAATTCAATTATAATAATGTTTCCAAGGTATTCTTTAGAAAGTTATAATCAATGATTAGTACCTTTATTTATCTAGTCTCTTATTAAATACATTTTTAAATATTTTTATAAAACATACAAAAACATTTAAAAATATAAAAAATAGAGGCCCACCGGTATCGGGAACAGAGTCCAAGCCACCGGCGGTCAGGGCTCCAGAGAGAGGAACCTCCTAACAATACGAGCCGTGTCCAGCAATACTGCTTTCTGGATCAGGCCCTTGACCCAGCCGCCTAATGGCGTATCCACACATGCCGCCGGGTTTCAGACCGCCTTGCCGCTGAATGCAGGCCGCCGGCTTTACCGGCGGTTGCCGGCGGCCTGCAGATGCGGTTGCAATTTTCGCAGTAGTGTTGTGACTTTCGTCGAAGTTAGTCGTGTACGTAGGATTGAAAGATGTTGGACTATGATATAGTTGCGTGTATCGCAAGTGTAGTGTTGTATGTTATTATTCGTAAAAAGAACCGCAAATTCAAACGAAGATATTGGCTGGATAAATTCTTCAGTTTTCTCTCAATTTCTGATGATGCTATGTTGAACACAGAAGCAATATCCCTAATAGCATCATTTCTTTTGTTGCGATTCTTGAAATCCATATGCCTTGGGTTCCACAATGGTTAATTTTCTTGATACTTTTCTATTAATAAAAGTACTGCACTATCATCCCAGTTAAATTCTGTCATTTCGTTATTTACCTACTTCTACGAAATTATACGACAACACTACCACTCCGTATCGAAGCCGCAAGCCGCGCGTGCCGCGGCTGAGATGCGGGAAATGCCGGCGGGCATGTGTGGATGCGCCATAACGAGAGCCTCCTAAGATGTTGGTCGAGGCTCGTGGCTATTAAGCCATTGGCCGATACGACTATCGGTACAATGATGGCTGTGTCTACATCCCACATGTCGACAACCTCGCGAGCCAAGTCAAGATACTAGACTTGGCTCGACTTGACTTTAGTACCTTTATTAAGCTTAGACTAAGACATTAACGTGTGATAATCTACGCCTATTATGTAATTGATTAATCTGTAGTTTTCAACTCGGAGGCACGCAGTAAGGGCGACGATTACATAATCATACATACGCCCGTTTTCACTTGTTGTTATTCTGGGAATGTTAATACTAGCCCAATCATGTTTGCTAATATTGGCAGCATAGCTAGAAACAGCAATTCAACAGATCAAGGTAAGGTGGGTTGTCTCTTCATTAATTTATTGGCTATATCCAAATTCTTTAAATAAAACCTGAATAATAATCATAATAAAATCATACATAAATATATTAGCATATGATTAATAATAATCCTAGACTAGAGTCAAGAGCAAACCCATCATAAAAAAGGGTTATAATTCGATTTTGAATGATTTATTGAAACTGTAATAATTGTTTTAATTCGTCCACATTTAAAATTATTATCACTAGCTTCTGCCAGCGGCTTCGCCCGCATGAATGTCGAGAAAATTCCCCAGGAAACATATTCCCGGGATTAAAATCATCCTATGTGCTATTCCAGACTATAATCTATCTCTGTGCCAAATTTCATCCAGATCTGTCCAAACGTTTGAGCATGAAGAAGTAACAAACATACAAACACACACACTCACTCACAAACTTTCGCCTTTATAATATTAGTGTGATGTGGTTATTTTCACAATTATGAAGACCGCGCGCTAACGGTTTCGGCCCACTCCTGCTTGCAGAGGACTGAGGGCTGGATCCTATCCCAAAAGCTGTTTCTTTATGTTTAGAACTTCTTAAAACAAATGCACCTGGCAAGGTGCGGTGATGATAGGTGGAGCAAGACGGTGACCGAGTGGAGTCCAAGAACTGTTCTAAGTATAGGCCGTCCGGCGGAGAGATGGGAAGACGACATTGTTGCCATCGCGGTTAGAACCTGAATGAGGCTGGCACAGGAACGTGGGGATTGGCACCAGAAGAGAGGCCAATGCTCAGCAGAAGGCGAAGTCGGGCTGTAGACGATGACGATGAAAACCAATGACTTTTAAATCATTCTGACTGATCTTCCTTCGTACAGGCCAACTACCCAGCAAATACAAGCCAAAGACGGTAGAATGACCTCTGGAAAGTCCAGAAAGACTAAGATCTGGTGGGGGTACCGAAACTGCCTGCGCAATTTTTGAAGAACCCCCAATTAAAAATATTAGAAGAGTCTAAACCCGCCATAGGGTATAGAATCATCATCATCAGCGTTTTAATGTTCCCACTGTTGGGACACAGGCTTCCTCTCATACAGAGAGTGGGCTATAATCCACGACACGGGCCTAGCGAGGATTGGTAGATGTCACATGTCTTAGAATTTTTGGTTCTAGGACAGTTTCAGTTTCCGGGTAAAGGATATCGAAAAGGATATAGGCACGCAAAAAAAAAATTGTTCGTTCTTATTGTAATAATATTTAAGATAGACATTGTTATGAGAGATATTCATTTCCTTTTTCTGCTTCTTTCTTTGGGAGGTTTTTCTGCAACTCTGTCTTTAGCATCAGTCAGTGAAGTAAATACTTGCTTAGATTTAAATTTCCTCAGTATTTTAACGTCGTGGTTGGGGTGACTGTGATCTTCCGATCTGTAAATGATAAATATATTGTATTTATGCTGTTAAATAGTAAAGACAGACATCATTAATTTTTATTGTTACACTATATAAAAACGTTATTGTACTATTTTTAATTACCTGTTGATGATATTTCCGTCGTCTGTATCAATGAAAGCGGGACAATTTAGTTTTCTGTAGTCCACGCATCGCCACCGCCGCTTGCGACCCTCACATGAGTGATGGTGGCAGTAGTACATGAAATGGTTCAATAATAATTGAACAGAACCACGGTTAGAAATTGAGTAATGTTGTCTTTTGACTGTAACAAATGTTGTTATTTAAAAATCTTGCCTCTCTTATGTAAAAAAGCTGTGATTAGATTAAAATACTCAACAATTTATGTATGAAAAGCTTAAGCTTAAAGTTTACAAGGCAATAAAATATTTGCGTCAAACGAACTGTATCCTGTAGTAGCAAAATGTATGAATAACTACTTGAAAAAAATACTTGCATAGGGTTCAATAAACGCTTAAGAACTATACTTACGTCTATCGCATATTCTAGGTGGAATAGTCCTATCTGTGGAAAGTGTACTTGACTGATTTTCATTCAAATTTAATGTTATCCTTTGCAAATCTTGATTAGTAGTATTATGAACACTGTTTATTAAAGTTTTATTTTCAATTTCTTCGTTATTGATTAGTGGACTCGGTTCAAAATCAGACAGAGGTGGAGGAAAGTCTTGAACATTATTTCCATTTGTCACTATATTTGCATCTGTTAGGATTTGATAGTTCATTAAATCGCTGTCAAGTGAGATGTTCATAGGCTGTACTGAATCAAGGTTGAGTGTGGCTTTATTTGGATTTGGTAAAACTTCCACATTAAAATTGTCACTGCTAATCGTAATATGTGCTGCAAAGTTTCTATTCTCAGGTGGTGGTTGTGGTGGTGATAGTGGTGGTGGTTTTGGAGTTGGTTTTGGAGGTGGTTCTGCTAATCTGGAAAGATACATAATGGATATAATATAACATCAGCCATGTAATAGTTATATCAAATGTACCATCGTAACGAAAAAGAAAGAAGAAGAAGATCACACATTTATTACCCGAAAAGTTTAGCAAAGATGCAAGTACCAGGGTTGGGCTGTATTTGAAATACTTGTAATTAAAATACGTAATTGAAATACAAAATACGTTTTTGTAATTTAATTACTTCTCAAAAATGTAATTTGTAGTTGGTATTTCGAATATCTGACGCTGAGTTATATTGTATTAATTATTTCAAATAATTATGGTTTCAAAATACATCTGTACGTAAATATATGTAGCGACCTTTTTAATGGGTGCGTTCTGCAGAAAATAGCGCTCGACAGCTTTCGTAAAAATGGCGACCACGTACGTGAAATTGCCAAATATTTTGTCAAATGTTATTTTCATTTCAAACGGTTAATATATTTTTACAAAACTTATGTGTTTAATTAAGTTTAATAATACGAATGTCACGAATCACGATAGATGATTGACTGTATTTTTTAATTTGTATTTTAAATAAGACTAGTTAAAAAAAATATTATTTCAAGTACACGACTTACATAATATTTTGTATTTCGTATTTTAAATACGTTCGAGATTGTAATTTATCATTTGTATTTTAAGAATTAACTAGCTGCCCCCGGAGCTTGGCTCCCGTCAATTGGCTACCTACCTACCTACCCTACTCTACCTACCATACCCTATCTACCCTACGCTATCCTACCTACCCAACCCTACCCTTTTTTTTTTTTTTTTTTGGGTGTGAAATCATCCAATGACTTCTTCCGCTCTGGGTGGAGCGGAAGGGCGTGTCAGACTTTTACTGACTAAAACCCACCCGTGTTCCTTCAGTTGCTTGTGCCAGGGCCGCGGTAACTCTTTTTCAAATTTATCCGCGACCCAGACAGGCATCGGCCCTAGCGGACCCCGTCAGTTGTGCTGACATCTCTTTGAGGCGCGCGTGGAACACTACGCGCCGTAGTCGACTCGGGCCTGGTCCTTATCAGACGGCGAGCTACCCATTACTCGCCGTCCGCAAGCCCGCACCTACGGTGGCCGGGAATCGGCTTGCGATTCCTGACGCCCAGGGCGTCTCCTGCGGTGGCTAGGGGCGTGAGGGCGTCTCCGTTGCGTCTCCCTCACGCGTTCTGCCTCCTCCATTGCGAGCATTACTGCTTCGCAGAAGGAGGTGACAGCTTCCCATGCCCTCTCGCTCCGTACCATAGCCTGAACCAGGGCCGGACGCGAGAGGTCGCCACCGCTGATCGCCTCCATGAGGACACGGCGGTGCTCCGCCCAAGCGGGGCAGACCTCCACCGTATGCTCCACCGTGTCCTCCGGGCGATCCACACAATGGTGACACCCGGGCGTTTCCTCCCGCCTTATCCTGAACAGGAACCTCCCGAAACAACCGTGTCCGGTGAGGACCTGCGTCAGGCGGAAGGTGAGGACGCCGTGGCGCCTCTCAAGCCACTCCTCAAAGAGGGGCCTTATCGCCGCAATTGTGGCGTGCCCAGCACTGGGTTGCGACAGTCGCTCTCTCCATGTCGCCATGAGATCCTGCCGGAGCTCTATCCGCCGAGCCGCGATTTCTCGTGGCAGCGAAGTTATGCCCCGGCGTTTCGCCTCCTCGCGCCACTCCCAGATGTGCGCGAGGACTTTTGCCTCCAGATCCCATGGCGGCAATCCGGCAAGGAGGCTCGCCGCCTCACCGGAGACCGTGCGGTATCCCCGGACCAGGCGGATGGCCATGACCCTTTGGGACGCGTTCAACGAGCGGGCTGGTCGCCGCCTCAGGGAACGCGCCCACACTGGTGCGCCGTAAAGGGCCATGGACCGCACGACGCCCGCGTAGAGCCTCCGGCAGGAGGCGTTTGGACCCCCTAGATTGGGCAGGAGTCGCTTGAGGGCAGCCCCGGCCCGCTCCAGTCTGGGTGCCAAACGTCGGAAATGTTCCACGAAATTCCATCGGCTGTCGAGGACGAGTCCTAGGTATTTCATCGTCAACCCGACGCCGATGTGAACCCCTCCTACCGTTATTTGGGAACCCGGTGGTGGCGCGTTCCGAGGACCATGAAAACACATGGCCTCAGACTTGTGCAAGGCCACCTCGAGTCCCAATTGCCGGATCCTCTCGACGACTGTCGCAACCCCGCGTGTCGCTAATTCCACCGCCGCCTGGTGCGACCTCCCCTGCGCCAGGACAAGCGTGTCGTCAGCGTAGCAAACTACGCTGACGCCTCTAGGGAGGTCAGCGCGCAGCACCCAGTCGTACCCGATGTCCCACAGATGCGGCCCCAAGACCGACCCCTGTGGGACACCGCACGACATCTCTCGCCGGTTCCACTCTCCCTGGTGACCGGGATAGATGACGGCCCTGTCCGTCAAATAGGCCTCGACCACGCGACAGAGGTAGGGCGGCATCCGGTGATACCGGAGTGCTTCCTTGATGCAACTCCAGGGCAGGGTGTTGAAGGCATTGGCGATGTCTAGAGACACCGCCAAGACGACCCCCCCCCGGGCCACTGCGTCCCCTGTCGTGAGGGCTCGCACGCGCATGATGGCGTCCACCGTAGAGCGCCCCCTGCGGAAGCCAAACTGGCTCTCCGCCAGATCCGGCCCCACCCGCACCAGCTGCCCAATGAGGCTGTCTGCAATAACTCTTTCAAAGAGTTTGCCCACCTCATCAAGCAGCACAATGGGTCGGTAAGCGGACGGTGAATCCGCTGGGCGCCCCGGCTTCTTAATGAGGACCAGTTTCCCCGTCTTCCAGCAAAGTGGGAACTGGCCCCTCTCCAAGCATGCGCTTAGGAGCCCTCTTAGTCGAGGCCCAAGAGCCTCCAAGGCCAGGACCCAGGCTTTTCCAGGTAAGCCGTCGGGTCCTGGGGCGGTATTTTTGGCATTCAGCCTACGTACCGCCACTCTCAGTTCTACCTCGGTCACCTCCGGAGCAACGTCGTCGTCGTTGGCGGTGTGGTCCGCATCGGGCACCGCAAGAGGTGGAGCCATGGGCGGGGGAGTATGTTCCTCTTGCGAAGGGAACAGAGTGCTCACCACACCCTCCACGAGCACCCAACCCTACCCTACCTAACCTACCCTACCTAATCATGTAGTACATATTTTTTTATGTATCATCAATAGTTTTCTCAGCGCACGCCGAAGAATGAATTTTATATGCAATGCAATTTTCATATAAATCTCTAATTTTTATGCTCACAGCATTGAGATAATATGTACTTAGTACATTAATACCTCAATGGGTCATAGTGGCTTCCACATAAAATTTATATATATGCTGTCAAGGACTTTTATTCAGAACTATTTAAGACAAACAATCTTATGGTACATTATATTTGTGTATCTCCAACGGTTTAGGCAGCGCTCTCAAAGGCAGAATTTTTTCCGACATACTTGATATTTATCGTTATATTATGACCAAATTTCAAAAAACATTATAAATTGTAGCCCATGTGTTATTCTGGTGTATAAACTATATTCCTGTGAAGTTTCATCCAAATCCCTTAAGTAGTTTTTGCTTAAAAGAGTAACTAACATACAGCCATCCATCCTCACAAACTTTCGCATTTATAATATTAGTAGTAGGATTTTAGGTATACCCACTTTATGTATTTTTTTTAAGACCACATATATACAATAATATAAGTAAAAAAAAATAAGGCTTGTGCTGGTACCTTTCATCTTCCACATCCTGTCTTGCTGGCACAGTTTCTGGTCTCTGAAAAGTTTTAAATATGTTAGTTTGACCATCTCACCATTGTTAGGCCGCTATCCCACAGATGTCTTACGAGCGATGGCTTTTCTCCAACGTCTTCGCTGCGCAGACGCAACGTTGACGTCGCGAGACTCTAGTGGCAAGCGTTAGCGATGCGTTTTTTGGCAACAGGTACAATCACGCCGTCCCGCTCTGTCCATGCCGTGTGGGCGCGGGTCGGTGTTACGGCCGGCGGCCATTTGCATGGTTGGTTGCTGCTTTAGCGAGCGTACGTAAGGTACTAGTACGATTAGGAATGCATGAAGTCACCATCAGAAAACGAGTTTGAAATTGAACTATTCTGTTTGAATTGCAAAGTCAACAGTAGTGTTTCCTCTTCTGAATCAATTTTGTCTCTGATTGTATGCCTCAAATTGTAGCATGTGCGCGACGTTAACGTTGCGTTCAACGGATATAAAGCTTGCCACTAGTCTCGTCGCTGCGCAGACGTTGGAGGTACGCCAACGCTCGTAAAACGCCAGAGGGATTGCGGCCTTATTTACTCAATATAGTAGAAGTATTTATTCTAAAATCAAAATTTCAATATATACATTTTTTTAAATCATTATTGTTGTAGTTTTTAAAATAAAAACAAAAATGTACCTTTGGTAAATATAAATTTTCAACACCATTAATGTGAAGGCCTTTGCAAGCATCAATAAAGGCAGGTGCTGCATCTTTTGGGACCTTCACTTCTCCAGTATAAATATATTCCAGTATGAAACTTAGCATTTCTTGAGTAATGTTCTGAAATGAAAAATAAAGGAAAATGTAAAGGTAATGTGCATTTGTGCGAGTTCACAGTTGTTACTGATGGGATCCTGGAGTGTGTACACATAGAATAGAATAAAAACGTTTATGGCGAATAAACAGACAACACAACAGCAATAATCACAAATTAACAGAGAAGAATAGTAAATAAAAGTACAATAACACATTCATTCATTTATTCATTTTCTGAAATCATTCAGCTGACAAGACTCCATGATTAAATTCTTTTTTTTAATAATGGGCTGGTATGTGGCAGCTCCACATCATATTATTTTGCATATTTGATTAACATGTTTAGACTATGTACCCAAACACAAAAAGCTTTCACCAATGGATTTGATGGCAGGTCCACCAGATTTTTAATTTGCATTCTAATACGGTTCTATACATAAGTCAAAAAAGTAATTTTCTTTTATGTTTTATACAAAACCTATCTAAAGTGGCTTGCTGAAATTTGCTTCTGCCATCTACTCCGTCAGATAAAATGAAATGATGTAAGCGTCAGGACCCCTGGACCAATAGAGATATTTGATGTTTAGAAAATACCAAAATTGACTACCTTTTTGCTACTATTTGATACCTAACTTCAAATATTTCGTACCTCGAGTGACAGCGAAAAAACACGTAAAGAAAGTGGTCAGACATTCTGACGTCAGGATGTCTGGACCATTTTTTTTTTTCATATTTCGAGACAACACAACGAATTTATCTCTTTGTAAATATTTACTACCTTTTTAATACCTCAACATATATTTTTTTCAAATTGTTTTGGCATTCCAGAAAAATGTTACGCAAGAAAGAAACTTTGTTAGGTTGTTATGTATATTCTCCCTTTTAAATTACCAATATGAGGGTAGGTAGTTTTAAAAAAAAAAACAATGGTACCCACGAATATTGTAGGAAATAAAAAGTATACGTCGTCAGAAAAGAAGCTTGTTCTGAATAATATTATGTTACAAGCAAAAACTTTGTTCAAGTATGAGAGACGAACTGACTATAGTGATAAGATAACAAGTTTTGCGGAAGTCAAGATTATTAATTAATGTATGGTGATATTTCTATGAATAAAGTGACTATTTATATCTATTTATTTATTCATTTACATGGCATAGCATTAATAACATTCTTTTTACTTACGGTATAAGGAGGGAGATGACAAAGATTAGAATTCTCTAATCTTCTTGTTATATTTTTAAGCTTTTTTAACAGGGCCTAAAGAAACAAAAACAAACAAACTTTCATATTCATCGGATCTCACTTCACAGTGTAGGTTTACAGGACAGGTTTAGGATTTTACATTATTTTTTTAATAATTATTAACTTTATTGCTTATTCTGTAATTTAAAAGGGAGAATATACATAACTACCTAACAAAGTTTCTTTCTTGCGTAACATTTTTCTGGAATGCCAAAACAATTTGAAAAAAATATATGTTGAGGTATTAAAAAGGTAGTAAATATTTACAAAGAGATAAATTCGTTGTGTTGTCTCGAAATATGAAAAAAAAAAATGGTCCAGACATCCTGACGTCAGAATGTCTGACCACTTTCTTTACGTGTTTTTTCGCTGTCACTCGAGGTACGAAATATTTGAAGTTGGGTATCAAATAGTAGCAAAAAGGTAGTCAATTTTGGTATTTTCTAAACATCAAATATCTCTATTGGTCCAGGGGTCCTGACGCTTACGAAATGATATGGTCATAAAAGTGAGTTAATCTGCATTAAAAATGTACTTCTAGACTTGAACAATAGATAGATTATGCCAAAATTAATTTTGTGAAAAAGAGCTAAGGTTTTTATAAAAAATTTAAATATTTTATTGTCAGGCATCAAGGCCCATAGACAGTAGTCTTATGAAAGTATATGTGTATCTCTTATAAATTCAGATTTACCCATACTGAACCACTTTCAAATCCCTTAGTTCCCAATAAGAAAGTTCAAAATCCATGATGTTAAACTTCCAGGCGAAGAGTTAATAGAATTATAACAGACATAATAGTACTGACTACTTACCAATAACATTAACATGAGATCAACTCCTGCTTAGCAATAGCCCTGCACTGCTTATACAAATAAAAACACAGCCATACTTAAATTTAGAAATACAACTGGATGGGGACACGGAGCGGACAGTATCAACACTTTAAGATACGGACTGGCTAGTGCCACAATAATTTGGAGAACATATACTCCTCCTTAGCAATAGCCAAGTACTGATACACAAAAAAAAGGTCATTCTTACATTTAGAAATACAACTGGATGAGGACATGGAGCCGACAATATCATCGCTTTAAGGTATGGACTGGCTAGTGCCACAATATTTTGGTGGACTTTGACTAAATGTCCTTCAGCTGCTAAAGTCATATCAACAAATTCACAGCTCTGAAATTTAAAGTAAATAATTAAATAAGTTATGTTTCATAATAAAATGAATAATATCTTTATATGCTAGGCCAGGATGTGTTTCAGAAGCGACATCCTGGTCGATATTGAGTTAAATAAGTATATATTCGGCATTTTTTCGAATTGCTTGAATCCAGTTTCATGGAGATCTGAGTACTTTTTTGTAGCTTGAAACATCAGTAACAGTTTGGGTCTACTTTGAATCAAATTTGATTGATGCAATGTAAATTTTATACAATTTTGCAGAAGATGGACTTCATAGGTACATACAGACGAATTATTTTGACTTAAGCTGTTTGTCCTGACATAAATTTCGTAACATAGGGCTCTTGAATTGTTTTGACTGTTTCTAAATAAAAGTGATTTGAGGTAATTTTCTATCAAGAGTCATTTATTTCTGGTAAAAACAGCTTTAAAAAAGTTAAAACTAGACTTATATTGTGGGGTTTTTTTAAAGTAACACAACATAGACCACTTTCTCGTCAAAATGTTAATCTTTAGTAAAAACTTATGTTTTTTTTTTTCGCAATAATGAAACTTTCAAATGCTCTCCTGTAAAGTTCCAAAAATCATCATCAATCGTCATCGATCATCAACAGGTTAACCAGAAGTTAAAATTAAACAAAGTGATACGACAAACGCGAAGAACATAGTATTAATCATTTAAAAATAAAACCATTCCGTCTCCAAAACCATTAAATACAAACTAAAGTTAAACGTAACTACCTGCTGAAAACGTAAAAATCCGTTAGAAATAAAATTTTTGTAGGACACCCAACTAATACAGAATTGTGCTTCATTGGACCGTGAGGCTTGTGAAGGAAACATATTTACAATAGTTATTCAATGTTTGGAAATGTAGGTAACTTCAAACAAAAACACTGAAACTGACTGAAAGTATTGAAACACAGGTATATTTTGGATCATACAGAAATTGTTTTGCTGATTTTTGTTTGACACTTTTGACAGTGACTTAAGCATTCTGACATTTATTGTTTAACCATTGAATACAAAATACCAATGAGGGAAAAAACATGGAGGCGCCGCGATGTTCTATACATTCATAACTTATACAAATATGAGTGGTATACGATACAGAATGTGAAACATCGTTTTGGTTCATTCTTTCTAATGTAGTAATCGTATTCGATAAAAGAGACAACAATGTTTTAGAAGTTGCTCATAGTGGCAACATTTTGTTGTGAAGACGGAACCACACTTACATGTCGTGGCGTGGCGTGGCGCGGGATCCACTAATCAAACGACTCTGTTCGAGCCTACGTTATAACGCAACGAGTTTTCTAGCCAATCAACTGCGTCGGAAGGCGCCACGACACGCCACGTAAGTGTGATTCCGTCTTTATAACAACGAAGCCATTTTAAGAGACATTTAAGGTTTTAGGTAGGCACCTTTTTTTATAGGTATTTCCAGTCCATACCATTTAATATGTCTATGATTAAAACAAAACTTCAGCCTTAGGCTGCTTTTTCACCAGAGAGTAGCGAGGGATGTGTTCTAGAGGCTGACGCGAGCAGTATTGCCATTTTAGCGATTTCATGCTTTGAGACAATATTGTAATTATCTTCTGAATCAATATTTCTTCGGTTATTGTATTTTCTGTGCAATTTATTTCTGCACACAAATTTTGTAAAATGCTTATATCTTCAAAAATGTTGGCACTATGGCTATAGCTATAAAACAGTATAATTTTAAGGTGATTATCTTCTTTTACATACATTGTATCTAAAAATTAAATCTAGTTTATCAAATATCTCCTGTGTTGTTTTACAATTTATAACAAAAACTTCATCTATTGAATTTAGGACTTAAATGAGTTTGATAAATCAAACCTCATTCCAACAAAGTCAAAGATCTATAGTTCTACAAGTTGTTGTGTGTAAATATTAAACTGTTTTCCGAGTTTTAAACTGTCGTCTTTTACTGACATTAACCGAAGCCATGAGATTACCAATTTAAATTGTATTTGTAAGCTAGTTATTTCATTTCTATTGATTGACCCCCACAGAAAAAAATTGTTAAAATAAAATAAAAAATTAAAAAAAAACAATATCAAAAACATTAAAAGTTACAACCCTATTGCTTCAATGGAGCATAAGTAATTATTTCATCAACTAGGCTTAGTTTCCATACGGTTTGTATATTTATATTATACTACACCTGCTCGGAAAGTACCTTGATACTTTATCAAATTTACGGTAGAAAGTACGTCATTGCATATCGAACAAATATGCGGCGAGAAAACGCATCTGAGCGGGAGAGAAAAGTGTATGAAAATCCATTTCTTACGTGGTTTTTCTTTTTTAATTTTGGGTAAGACTATGCGCTGGTAACCTAAATATCAAAAGCCAAAAAGTTTTTACAGTGAGTTTTTATCTCCAAGTTCGCAAAATGACACTGGCCACTAGCTATGTGTTGGATGGTGTCAAACAATTTGAAAAAAGAACATGTGAAAATTGCAGACGCCATTGGCGCCATTTTCAATTTGTGTGTTGTTTGAGGACTCAGTTTTCGTAGAAAAGTAAAATAAAACTATCAAAATGATAAGTAGTGATAGTGATGATGAAGATTTTTTAACTCCGCCGCAGTTGAAGGAAACAGCAAAAATACTGATTGATAACCTTTTACCACAGAAATCAATTAAAAAATATAATAAAACTTATGACGATTTTTTGCAATGGAAAAGTGAAAAAAATGCGGCATCTTTTTCTGAAACTGTTTTGCTAGCTTATTTCAGTGAAAAAGCGCAAAAATACAAACCAAGTACGTTATGGTCTATGTACTCAATGTTGAAAAGTACTATATTGACAAGAAACGACATAAATATTCAAGAATACAAAAAACTTACAGCATTTCTGAAAGATTCCGTAGTAAGAAATCAAAAGTGCTTACTACAAAGGATGTTTATTCCTTTTTGCAGAATGCTCCAGATGACAAATATTTGTTGATGAAGGTAAGTTTATGAACAAAATGCACTGGTTTATGATTTATTACGTACCTATTTATGAGTAGAAATCTACTAGGTTTTCATGTTTGATATTTTTGTTTACAGGTTATTTTGATTTTAGGAGTAAATGGGGCCTGTCGTTCGCAAGAACTTGTGGATATGACAACAGACGATATCGAAATCCTCGAAAATGGAATAATCGTCAATATTCCTAACACAAAAACCAAAATTCAGCGATCATTTGTTATATCGGGCTTATTTTATGAGATAGTGAAGAAATATAACGAAATTCGCCCCAGTGACCCCAAAACCAATCGGTTTTTACTACAATATAAAAACAAAAAATGTACGAAACAAGTAATTGGGAAAAACAAAATAAGTACTGTGCCAAGAGAAATAGCTTCCTACCTTAATTTACTCAATCCACTAGAATACACTGGCCACTGCTTTCGCAGAACTTCAGCGACTATTCTTGCCGATACTGGTGCTGATTTAACCACAATAAAACGTCACGGTGGTTGGAAATCGTCCGCTGTTGCAGAAAGCTACATAGAGAATTCCGTAGAAAACAAAACACGAATAAATAACCAAATATCGGGATCGATTAATGTGCATCAAGACTCATCTCCTCAACCATCAACGAGCGCGGCGATGCCAGATGCCCCTCAGCAGCCAGTTGCCCCTTTGGCACCACAGCCTTCTACGAGCGCAGTGCCAACAGCACAGCCAGATATTCCTCCTACATTGTCGCAAACATCTCAAACAAACATTAATGGAAAAAGTGTTACATTAAGCTTCACTAACTGCAACAATTTTAATATAAATTTCAATTAGTAAAGATTTAGTTTTTTATTTTCCTCGTAGGTGTAGTATAAAGCACTATGTATCACTCGAGAGAAAGTGCGATTCCCGATCTCGGGTGTTTTAAAGCCCTCGCCTACGGCTCGGGCTTCAAACGACACCCTCGACGGTAATCGGTCACTTTCTCCTCTCGGTGAACAATGTACTATTGTAATTGTGTACTAGGGTTGTGTCAATCAAGGAAAACACACACACTCACAAATCTCAATAAAACAAAGTAAACAACCATTTGACAGCAGGACTAGGTACTACGAAAACAACCACAAAACTCGTCGCATAATATGGCGGATATGACACTTACCTACAACTGTCATTACGTCAAAACAAAATGTTCCCATTATGAGCAACAACTGAAATATTGTTGTCTCTTTTGACAAATACTACTACTACTACATACATATTACATTACTACATTAGAAAGAATGAAACAAAACTATGTTTAACATTCTGAATCGTATTTCAATTTCATAACACTTTGACAGTGACACTGACTGTCTGACTGAGCTGAGCTCAGAGCTATAAACATAACTTTTGTTCTTGTTTTTACTAAGTGTACAACTGTACATGTTTAGTTTAGAGCCGATCAATGGTGTTTTTCGTTATTACAGTGATAATTCTTTAGTGTTTTACTTTTGCTTCTGATTCCTTTCCTACGACCTCGACCTTATCATTAGTGCGATAATATATTTTAGTTCTCTTTATTTGTAACCGGTAGGTACAGAGTACCGATAAATCTAATCTTGTTTATTTAGTTTATAGTGCCCCGTAATTGTGGGTTTATTCTAGTGTACCTATGTAAAAGTATGTATAATACATTGATATAGTTATGTATCTTTATCATCATATTAGTTTTTCTAAGATGATAGCAATGAAATCAGTTACTTCATTTGCTGGTACTGTAAGAAAATTGCTACCTGTCTCAACGAATGGTAGAACATATCGGAGGTAAGACATTGAATTAATATGCTTATTCATGTTTTATTCATCTTTCGGCAACATTTTCTCCTTACCACATTTTACTTGGCCATTCCTTTTTAATTTTGTGCTTAATATTTCATTTTGGGACTGCATTGCATATTTAATTACAAAAAGCAACTAATATTTTTAAATTCTTTTCCTTACAGATATTCAAACCAAACTTCTGAAAAATATGATATAGTTGTTATTGGTGGTGGCATAGTTGGCTCTGCCTCTGCCAGAGAACTTATTATGAGACATCCACAGTTAAAAATTGCATTAATTGAAAAGGAAAATCGTTTTGCATGTCATCAAAGTGGTAATAACAGTGGTGTTATTCATGCAGGCATTTATTACAAACCTGGATCTCTAAAAGCAAAATTATGTGTGAAAGGCATGAATTTGGCTTATAACTACCTTGATAAAAAGGGTATAAAATATTTAAAGTCTGGTAAATTAATAGTAGCCACTGAAAGGCAAGAAATACCAGGATTGCTGGATCTGTATGACCGTGGAATTCAAAATGGAGTGAAAGACTTACAACTAATTGAAAGTAATGAAATTAGACAGATTGAGCCTCTTTGTAAAGGATTACAAGCAATATGGTCACCTCACACTGGAGTTGTGAATTGGGGTGAGGTTACAGAATCATATGTTCAAGATTTCAATGAATGTGGTGGAAGAACACATCTCAATTTTGAAGTTAAGGAGTTCATCGAATCCGAGGATGCAGAATATCCTGTTATCATATCAGATAAAAAATCTAAAAGCATTACTGCTAAATACGTCCTCACATGCTGTGGTTTACATTCAGATACAGTAGCAGTACTAACAGGATGCCCTGAAGAGCCTAAGATCATTCCATTTAGAGGTGAATACCTATACCTAATTCCAAGTAAGAGTAATTTAGCTAAAGCTAACATATATCCAGTGCCTGATGCAAGGTTTCCATTTCTGGGAGTCCATATTACCCCTCGAGTAGATGGTCGTGTCATACTGGGCCCTAATGCCATATTAGCCTATTGTAAAGAAGGATACAAGTAAGTAATATCATTATTGGGTATAATGTATAAGTATTTATCCTGTTACAAATCAACAATATGGGAAAGCCTATTGATGTCATTTATGAGAATAACTGTGGTATTTTAACAAACTCAATCTGATCAAATACATTACTATGTTGTGCAATAATTCAATAGCTTTAATTGTTCAAATATTATCTCATAGAGGACATTAAAAGGTTATTTTTACACTTATCTTAAACAATCCGATATAAATACTTTTCCATAAAAAATGTGTTACATAATATTGTATTACTTATTAAACAGACATACAAAATTACAAACAGTCCTGATAATTTTTAAATCTGTTTTGTTTACAGATACAGTGATTTCAATTTCAAAGAAATGAAAGACATTCTAGCTTTTTCTGGTTTCCGTAAATTGGCTATGAAATATGCTGGCTTTGGTATCACAGAAATGACCAGATCAATATTCACATCATTGCAAGTAAAGCAGGTACAAAAGTATATTCAGGAAATTACATCTGCTGATGTGGAGAAAGGTCCTGCTGGTGTAAGAGCACAGGCAATGGCAAAAGATGGTATGTATCATTTGTCTAACATTTAACATAAACAAAGTACATGGGTTTACATTTTGTTCTCATTAACTATTTTTATCTCTTCTTTTCAGGTAGTCTCGTAGAAGACTTTGTGTTTGATTCCCAACCTGGGTCTGGTGCAATAGGAAGCAGAGTTCTACATTGTAGGAATGCACCTTCACCAGGGGCTACCTCATCCCTTGCTATAGCGCAAATGATAGCTGACAAAATGGAAAATCAATTTGAATTTACAACCCACAACAGGCATGCTGCCTCAACAGAAATTTAAACTTTACTGAAACTCAATGTTAACAGATGGATCTTTTGGAAGCTTCTATTCTTAAGAAGAAAGTAACTAATATGTACTTGTTTTATATTCAATTATTACAAGAATTGCCTCCTACTTTGCACTTGGGGATTTTAGAATAACTTGCAAGTAGCAATGCCCAACAATTATGTTAACAAGTGGTGCAAGCATTAATTTTAATGTTATTATTTAGGAGATTTTAGAATAACTTGCAAGTAGCACCCAACTATGTTAACAAGTGGTGCAAGCATTAATTTTAATGTTATTATTTAGGGGATTTTAGAATAACTTGCAAGTAGCACCCAACTATGTTAACAAGTGGTGCAAGCATTAATTTTAATGTTATTATTTAGTCAGTAAGTGTTGTCATTATTTAAATGAATTTGTTACATATTTTATCTTGGATAAAATGCCTTTGGAGATAAAAAAATTTAAGGACTTATAAGACAAAGGGTGGATTTCTGAATTGAGTATTTGGAGTTGATAACATATCAAACCCTACTTTAAGGCCAGAGTTTGACAAATACTAAACTTCAAATTCTTAATTCAGAAATCGGAGGTGAATGTATTGTGATAGAAACAAAATGTTTTTAAGTGATCTGATTTGTATTTATTTGATATCTTATTTTATAAATATATTTTAACATATATTATGATTGTATAAACTTTTAAATATTTTATTTCAATGTGGAAGATACAGTGAAATTGACATACTTACTTCATATTAAAATAAATGTAATAGATTATAATAAATTAATGAAATAACTTTGGGTGCTAAATATAAGTCACTAAAACTAGCAGTTATGGTCCTAATATTATATATTTGAATATATTAACTATTATATTTTGTGTATCTTATTAGGCTATGATGAATTCAAGTTGTAGGTACATAGAGTTAAATTGCTCCACAGTTTGCTACAGGCCTACTCTGCCTAGAACTAAATAAACCCAAATACAAACCCTACAAAAATAATATTTATAAAATATCCTTTGCTGTTATTCAGTGACAATACCTTTACTCGTTATGCATATGAAATTGGTTTGAAGATCGTAGACAGTTGTGTAATGGAACACCATATTGCTGGCAACCACTATGTACTCTGATAGACTAAACATTGAATAAACTGAAACAGAAAAAAAAAAATATGTTAATAAAAGTTGTTTTTTCATTAATGTTATTACCCTGACTGATTTTCCCGTACGCAAAATACGCGCTTGGTCGTGGAATTGCGGAAACCAGCCCGTTATAACCTAGCCTACCCTGACTGAAAAAAGTATAATAGATAAATAATATTATTTTCTTGGCAAACTTCTTGGCCGCCTTGAAGTTGGCTACAATGACTGTGCAGTAATAAATCTGTTACAAAAACAGCACCATACGGTGCCTTGCGCATCGGGGGCCTAGGAGTTTGGTGAGAACTATTCAAGCATGTTAGTCTCACTGTTGGGCAAAGGCCTCTTCAAAAATAAGATTCCTATAAAAAGTAATTTAACAAAATCAACTGGTATTTAAAGATGCGGTGTGCGAAAATTTGGTAAATACAATTTAAAAAAATACATGATGATCAAACGCACCTATATATAAAAAAAAAATATGCTGTGAAACTATTGTACTAGTAAAAGAAAAGAAAACAAGGGAATTTTATGCATAACCTTAATTCTTTTTCGAAAATATAAGTAGCCTATGTTACTCCTTAAAATATCAGCTATTTCCCAGTGAAAGTCCCATCAAAATAGGTACAATGGTTTTGGAGATATCCCGGAACAGACAGACACTTTAAAAATAGATTTTTTGTTATCAGTATTATATACAACTTTCATATGGGCTTAGTAAAATGCTGATATTTTGACATTACAAACAGATGCTTCAATTTTATTTATTTGTATCATGTAATTTTATTTATGTACAACTGATAAGAGTAGCCTGTTACTGACCTACTGCCTCTTATCACACAGAAAAACTACAACAAATCTTTAGTAAAAGATTAAAGAGTCTATTAGATTGATGATTGCATTGCATGTGAAGCAACATCCTTCTGTATCCTAATAATGACAAACTGTTTTATCTGATTTCTCTGCCTTAGATAGTTTAACAGTGAAGTTAGTCATAGGTATAAAATAATAATATACTTACTATAAGGCTCACACAGCCTATTATGTCTCAGGAAGAAATAAGCAGCAGATGCAAATGAAGTTACATTCACAATGAAAGCTCTCCATTTAAACTTGACTGAATGCCTTTCTCTATGTGTAATATTGGGCCTTCTTCGTAACTTCGAAAGCATTATGCATGTTAAGAGCATATAGAATACTGAAGTTCCAATGAAAGTTTTAAAACATACTTCATGGTAAGCTGCGAAAATATAGGAATTGTTAGTTCTCTTATTAGGTTCACAGTCAAATTAATTAAGATTATTATGACTCACTTTTATGCAATACTTACGGTAGTTTTTAGATGACGTCCAACTTGTTAATCCTAACAAAGCTAGGTTTTCTAAGATATTTAAAAATACTGCTAATTTCACTATAACCATACAGCTCTCCAGTATAATACTTCTATAGTATTTCCATCTTAAATATAATATAAAGAACCTTATAGGCGCATGTACATATATAGCAGTCCTCCATATCGTACTTTGAGGCTCGTAATTTCCTATAGAAGCTGATATAGATGGAAAGATGTTGGGAACTTTGCAATGTGTATTATTTGCGCTTTCAAAGTCTTTGTACATTGTTAAGACAACACATATTATAAAAGCAAATACTGGTACTGATACGACAGAGAAGCACAGCTTCGAAGGTATTTTGATGAAATACTTCTTTTCAGATTCATTGTAAAGAGGTAAATACATTTATAGAAAAAATACAGGTAAATTTCATAGGGTCAAATTCAGTAAAACTCAGAAATAAAACTGTCAAAACTGATGATGACATTCATGACGCCCGGACACAAAGGTGTAACACCCGGAAAACTGACAAGGGTTACCAACTGCTAAAAATAAATAGCCCTAAGATCAAGATGTAATACCCCTAAAGGGATCCCTTCTTTTCGCATAATGTTCTTTAGCCTAATATACTTCGGCATAACGATTTTGGCACAATTTGTTTTGGCATGATAATACTTTGGCATAATTTCTTTTGGCATACAATTTATGTTGGCATAATCATCTTAAAGACTAATTTGTTTTGGCATAAATTTGATTCGCATAACGTTAGTAGGCCTAATGACTATTAGCATAACGTTAGTAGGCCTAATGACTATTAGCATAATAATATTTAGGCATACAATTAATATAAATAACAAAAACAATTTTCATTGAAATGATTTATTATACATGACATTATCTTAAACGATTTTTCAATCGCAAGATAACTTTTATCTGAAGAATATATTAGATGTTTTGACAGTTTTTGTATAAAAAAATATGTTAATCAGTTAATTTCTATTATGAGAAATAAATATGGAGGTTATTCCTCAGATAGAAGTTAACTAATTGAAACAGTGGTCCTTAATTATGTATAATCATTTATTTTACGTGTATATTTTTAGCAATTGCTTGTTAATATGCTAGTT
Organism: Orthosia gracilis; assembly: GCA_947562075.1. Lineage (NCBI taxonomy): Eukaryota > Metazoa > Arthropoda > Insecta > Lepidoptera > Noctuidae > Orthosia > Orthosia gracilis. The sequence continues at coordinate 38,319,064 of OX387266.1, forward strand.
TAGAAGTATACTCATCTTTTTTACTAATAATTTTTTCAATTCTTTTGGTTTTGTCCGTGTATTTTTCCTAGTTTTTTTTTGGTATAAGTGATGTTCCGACATCCAGTTTATCTATTTCAATGGTTTGATGTTTTATTTCTTGAACGATCTTTTTTGCCAAAAAATAAAATCCAGGATGGTGTTTTCCCACAAAATGTGCAAATCTATTGTGCCATGCCTCTGCATGATTTTGTGTCCTAGGTCTATTTTCCTTTTCTAGTAGATACGTACTCCAGACTTTGGGTGGAAATGGTGGTGGTGAACTTGTAGTGCCCCATACACAATTCTGATCAAACCAATTTGCTATAGTTTCTGTAACAATTAAATAATATTGTTGGTTAATAATTTAATATGATGTGCAACAAAAGTTAGTGACAGAACCGAATTGCTGCAAAACCGACTCTACGTAGTCTTGTTTGTCCTACCCCTAGAGTGTAATTTAAAATCACGTAGGCGCGTAGGGTCGAGGCGGCCCACGGGCTGAGGAGCAGGCGGCTGCGAGCGAGGCGCCGCGGCTGAGGCTGGCCGGCGAAGCCGGCCAACAAGCCGAAGCTGCGGTGGTGAGCGAAAGCCGTCTGCGACGATTAGCACGCGTGGGGCCGCCGAAAGCCCGCAGCGCCGGAGCCGCGACAGAAACCCTGCCTGCTGCATGCTTGCTTGCATGCTGCTTGCTTGCTTGCATGCTGCATGCTTGCTTGCATGCTTGCTTGCATGCTTGCTTGCATGCTGTATGCTTGCTTGCATGCTGTATGTGTAAATAAATTTATGCTTTAGGATATTATGCTTAAAAAAGTTATGCTTTAGAACTTTATGCTTAATAAATTTATGCTTTAGAATATTCTGCTTAATCATTATTATGGTTAGAGAAATTATGCTTAAAAAAATTATGCGTAAGCTGTTATGCGTATTTATATTATGCGTAAATATAATTATGCCAAACAAAATTATGCTAAGATATATTAGGTCTTAAAATTTTATGCAAATGGATAGGGAACCACCCCTAATTAGTCCTAAATGCAAAATTCAAAAGCCCCAAAAAATACCCTGAATTGGGTACCTATTCAACAAGGGTATTGTTTAAATGTTACTTAGTTTTAATTACTTTTTATTAGAACTTATTAAAATGAATTAAAGATCTATATTGTTAATAATTGTAAATAAATCGTTAAGGTTACAACTTTGCGTTTAATTTGAGCTTTCGGAGTCCTGCTGGTCATACAGTAAACAAAGTGTAACATTTTCTGAAATTGAATAAATGTAACGAATGATCAATCATCTCGTTTTAAAATGAATCGTGTTATCATTAATCTTTGCAGCATTTCAAGGAACAATTGGTTTCTTTAGTAATGCATGAAATATTATTTATGACCCTAAAAAAAGCCCTAAATTTTTTTGGGCCTTAAAAAGAGCCCTACGTGGATATTTTTGCCCTAAATCTGGGGCTAAAATCCCTAAGTTGGCAAGCCTAACTGATTGCTAAATTGACATACCTAACGATGGCGTTGTCAAACATAAATTTCATTGTTCGTTGTGTCAAAATGAAGTGGATAACATTGCGTTCCATTTATTTTCTTGTAAATACCGTAGATGACCAATTTTAGTGGTAACAATTTTGTGAAATACTTAACCGATATAAATATTGATACAAAATCTGCTAGAAAAATAGTTCGACCTTGCTTCAACATTAAAATTGTAGTGTTAATTTGCGTTGAAGTTTCTAAAATAAGTTCTCATAAAAATGTCGTATAAGCTTGTAATGGACCGTTCATGTTACGTTTCGTTATTTTATCGATATTTCACAGCAACTGCAAAATCATTGATTTACAATCAAACCGCACTAGAAATTGTATTAAATTGCAATAATTTCGCGGTTCCTTTTACAGACAAGTTGTTGCTATGCTAACGAAAAAGTATGGAGAATATTCTAAATAAGGACATATTTAATGACCGCGATTTAGAAGAACTTTCTCCAGATTATAATCCTCGGAATTTTGTATTACGTATGCAGATGCGAAGAACACTGGTAAGTACCTAAACAATAAATATTTATAAAATACTATCTTTTACTGACTGTCTTAAACAAATACAACTTTTCATCAGATGATCATGTTAGGGTCGGATCGGATATTAAAGTTACAAAATTTATAAAAAGTAATTTATTTTTTCCAGGTGAAAGATACGCATAATCATGGTATACTGAAAAACACTAACTGGACAAGGTAACGTAATTATTTTTTGAATTTTGTTGTACACTACACTACAGTCAAATAGACTTGACTTACACAATTTATGGTCCCTTTAAATCCAGATCCATCTTTCTTTTTAAAAAAAATTGCCCAACGCTAGGAATTTCTCCTGTATCGTGGGTGCGTTTACAAACATATGAACTCACATACACAAACACCCAGAACCGGAACATCTATCTGTTGGTCATACAAATATTTGTCCCGTGCGGGAATCGAACCCGCGACACGCACCTGTGTAAGAACCTGTAACATAAACTCAACTGAGGACGCTTCCCAAAGAATAATGCTCAAAAATGTATAACCACCGTCGCCACCCTTGTAGCACTTTAAAACCTATGTCAATCGAAGAGCCAAAGCCATCTTATAATTTTATTGTATGACAGCGAAACTAAAATGTCCATCCGAAAAAGTCCCAAGACACTGAACATAAAAAATATTGGACCTGTATTTTTTCTTTTGAGACGTAAACTTAAAGTGACGAAGATATAATGCGTCCAAATATCATGAATCGTCACGCCGCTCTAGATCACTTTATACTGCCTTAGTGACGTCACAAGCCCCTACTCCTGAACTTTGATTTTGTAATTTTTTATTGATTTAGTAAAGCAAAAAATGCGTGTCTAATATTATTGATAATCTCACTGACGGACTGGGAACATCCGTACGCTATAACTAGCTAAAGTACTTAAATAATTATAGTGCTCACCAAACTTCTGGGCCGCCCTGAAGTTGGCTTTCCGATACGCAAGACACGGATCGGTACTGTTTTTGTAATTAGAGATTTACTACTGCGTAGCCATTGTATCCAACTTAAGGGCGGCCAAGAAGTTTGGCGAGAAGTATACGTACAGTCAACTCTATGTGTGTTGTAACACGTATAGGTAGCACGAAAATCGCCCTTACTCCAACGAGTAATTAAAAGCGCGGTTAATGCCAAACTGTTGCCAAGGCCTTGCGATACTGAACCATTTCTTAGTTTTATAGAATCATACTAGTACTAGTAGTTATTAAGGGCCTAATATTTAGATAAAAATCTGCGCATTGAACGCGTTATTCATTGTGGCACTTCTATTTCCACCACGCATCGCCCTCGCTGCCGACTCTTTGTTGTCTAGAAACTCTGTTAATCGTTGACGAAAATTGACTCGTCCTTTTAAATTTTTGTCATGGAACCAGCAGCCTAGTTTGGCGTAAGTGAATTCGGCAGGGTAAAGGAAACAACTCCATGAAAGAGTATGACGCATTTCCTTAATTTTTTTACGGTACTGCGTTAATAATTTAGGAAGGGTACGTCCTCTACCCTATGAGTTGAAATCACATATCCCTTTATAGTGTATTTATAGGAAAGTCGTTATTTTAAAGGCGACGTCATCCTTACCTATACGTATTCTTTGCCGAATTCACTTACGCAACTAGGCCGCAGGCTTTAACATTTAACCCATGATTTAACCAATTTGTTTGTATCATTTGCAAGCTTAAGTACTTTTTACAAATAACTATTCAATATTTAAGGAAATCAATGAAAAGAACAAAAGAAAGACAAGGCATAAGCAAGGAAATAGTAAAATTGCGACAAGACTTTAACAATATCGATTTAAAAAATCGAGTAACATTAAAAGGCCTTGAACCTTTGAAGTTAAGCTCTAATGTTTTCAATGACGAATCTTTATTCGATAAATGCAATTCGAATACAAATGAATACGAGGATAACTTCTTTTTGCACGAGTTGTCTGATGAATTGTCTGAGTTAGAAATTCGTAATGATACTGAATTCAAAGTAAATCCGAAGATTAAACATCTCAAACACATTAAGAATTTTGGAGAAACTCAATGCTATAGAAGAACACGGCGAAGAGGTTTATTAGATCTGAATAAAGACATAAACGAAAACAATGAAGATATTTTTCGAGTAGAATGCAGCAAAAAAGTTAGTTGTCCACATAATTTAGAGGAAAATGATCACGTGGAAGAGCCAAGCAAACCAGTTTTGCAGCAAAATGTAAATCCAATTAAATTAGACGGGCCAGCAAGTGATTTGCAAAACCTTTTAATAATGATGGCTATATCTTCCAATTCAAATAATGAAAACCAGGAAATCGATGATAAACTCGAAATCAACAACGTTGAAACTCCAAAAAATGAAATATACTGTTCAAATATTGATCTAAATGATGATCCAAAAAGTTCCAGAACCTCTGAGGGAATTGATAACATTTTAAGTATAACACCAATAAGAGTACAAATTGACAGCAAGGAGACATATCTCATGAAAAAGTTTGTAAATAGGTGGAAATGTTATGTAATTAATAGGCATAAGTACGTATCTGAACAGAGGCAGGATACTTTGAATAATTTCTTCGATAAAATAGCAAAGAAAAAGATGGATATAAATCAATCTTCGGAATCTGAAAATAGATCCAAACTGCTGGCAAGGGATTATAACACGTATCAGCATAGGTGAGTTTTATATAACATTTCTAGAAGTATGTATACTATACTTTTAATTTTTTTTACGCGATTGTAGACAACTATCTAGTCTATCTACTTTATAATATGACCAGCTGGGTGAAGTGTTGAAAAACATAATTGCACGAATTACATATTTGCTTGGGTTCAAACCAGCGAGCGACCAGCAATGCAAGTAATGCAACCCGTAAGTCGGGTTACCCCTGGGCCACGACTCTGTGAAAAAATATAACGGTGAAAGACAACATCTCGAGGAAACCGACGTGACAGACAACCAGCAGCCTTGTTGCGTAATGAATTCGGAAAGAGCAAAGGGCAAAGAGTATAAAAAATCGACCAATCACATGCGAGATGAATGACGCGATGTGTCCTCAGTGCTTTCACAGAGAGGGGACCTCTGTCCTGCACATTTAAGCACATCACACTTTGTCAAATAACACGGTAAGCGTAAGCGTTTATATAGACATATAGTTGGAAAAGGAGCACAAATATATCCATTGCCAACTGCCATAACCTGCTGACTGTGAAGACATAGAATACCTATTTCCATTGCCTAGTATTAATGTCCATGTTAAATATTTTAGGTACAAAATACAAAAGCACATTATAGCACTACAGAAAGCAAAATTAGAAGAACAGAATCGTTTGATAGAAGAACTTAAATACAATAAGATTGTAGAAGCTTCCCGTCAGTCCGTCGACGATATGAGAGAAGAAGTACGTAGGACGTACTATGAAATAGATCGCCATCTGAAACCTAAGATTAAGTGCTTGACGAATGAATTAAGGATACCTGAAATTGAAGGTTAGGCATCTTCGATTGCGTAATAATAGTTATTTTAAATGTTTTTGTATGCCCATAAATCCTGTTTTACTTTCAGAACCTTCGCTTGTTTTACACTGTTTAAAAGTTCCACAATTTTTACAAAGGATGGAAAAGAGAGCTCGAGAAAGAGAAGAAAAACATGCAATAATACGTGAGCGGAGACGACAGATGGAAGAAGAACGGATCAGATTAAAACAACAGGTAATGTTAACTCTCTTTAATTTCAAAATATGTATATGTACAAATAAGTTTTTTAAATATTTAGAAAAATGTTTTCAGGCGGAACTGGCAAAGGCTGAAATGGATAGGGAAGAAAAGGCGAAGAGAATACTAGAATTGAGAGAGAAAAGGAGAAAAGAGAAAATAGAGAATATAAGAAAGAAACAGTGGGCTTCAAGACTGAGGGCGCTCATAGTAATGGCAGATTTACATTATGAGAAAACTTTGAAGGCAAAATATGGTATACGACCTTTGAGAATCCTTATAAACATGAAGCGAGATAACATTGAAAAAGCTAAAGCTCATTATATTTTTCAACTTAAAAACAATACATTTTTGCATTGGATGTGGCATACTGAGGATATGTGGATTGAAAGAAATTATAAAGCAGAGGAATTTCGTCGTAAAAAGCTGTTAAGAAAATCTTTTGAAGCTTTTAAAAGGGTTGGTGTTTTTAAATAACTTATACATAAGTATTTCTTAATTCGAAAGATGTTTGCTTTTATTTACTGCAGCTGCTTAGAGTAAATATTGAAACCTATCACAATATTTTTGGGAACGGTATTGTTATTTTTCTTATTTAAAATGTATATTTTTTCATATAATATAGAACCACCATGGCTTAGTTTTGAAGAAACAGGTAGCCGACGACTACTACGATTTATACCTCACGCAGATGGCTTTTAGAATCTTTCGTGAAGGCATAAATGTGATACAAAAGGAAAATGAGATAAAATGGCAGCAATCAGTTTCGTATCATAGCAGGTATGTTTACAATTACGTATTTACGAATGAATGGAGAAGCCTCAGTGCTGATTTCTGAATTGAGTAAGTATTTGAAGCTAAGAACGTGTCGAACCCTACTTTAGTGTAAATTTTGACAGGCTTTAAGCTAAAATATAGTAACAAATACTCAACTTCAAATGCTTAATTCAGACATCGGCGGTTCGAAGCGAACATTTTCCAATCTTAACTGACAATGTTAACATAATTGCTTAGTATCTGTTTACCATTTTTGTTTCAAATATGTTTTAGAAGTAAGAAGACAGGCAGTATAAAATTATCAAACAGGTAGGATTGACAACTTGAAATCATACATCTTGATAACGCGGTTATAGAAAACTAGCACTTCGTTCTCGTGATCCGTATTTTATCCTATAGGTGACTTTTTGGTTTCACTCCCATAAAGGTTGAATTGCCGAAAATTCCTTCTTAGTGCTCCCCTGCATCATAAAAAGAAGCCCTGTACAGTAAAATTCTTCAAAAATCTTGAATACTCCCTAAATAGTCTTTTAGGAGTAGTTTTGAAAAACTAATAATGACTACCTTTACTATTTACATAAGTTAATATTTATGCCAAGTTTCAAATATTAAGCCCAACAAATTTTCTCCTTTTCGCTCCCTTAGGGGTAGAATTTCCAAAAACCAAGAATGCATGAATTCTTTTTATCAACCAAGAGTATAAACTTAAAGTTCAGCTGTTGTACAACTTACAAACTGTAGAAATTTTATACAAACTTTCAACCACCTTTTTACTCCCTTAGGGGTCAGGACCAAATTTTTGACGTAATCGCACAACGGAAATCACAATGGAATGTGTCACACTGGAAAATAAATGTAGCACAATAAAATTATTAGGGTGTGTGTAAATAGTCGATTTTAGGTAGGTAAGTGGAATAAATTAAAAAAAATATATATACATCGAGAAATATTTAATAAGTACCTAGTACTTAGGTACAATCCAAAAAAAAAAATTTATTTTCTCGCCCTACTTGGCTACGATAGCGACGACGTGCTCTTTCAGCTTCGATTACCACTGGTTTATTTTCGTTAACTTTTTTACGTTTAGCATCCCTCCATTGTTTTCTCAGATCTTGTTTTTCATTTTCGCTTATATCGACTATTTTTCGTTTTTTAGCTTTCGTTCTTTCCAAGTTTTTCTTTTTCATTTCTTCAAATTTTTGTGGATTTTCTTTTTTTAGTTTTTCGCGGTACTTGCGACATCTTTCTGCGGATGATAAAGGCATCTGAAAAGAAAAAGGTACACGGTGTACAAAAAAAACACCAACACTAACTGCTAACATCACAAAAGGTATCGAGAAAAAGCATTATAAACCTTTCAAAATCACTTCAAATCTAGGATTTTCACTATTTAAATGAACTTATTCCTAAGGCTAAAAACTCATCATAACGGCAGCTTCTAACTAGAATAACGGCCAGCAAACGCGCTAGATCATGTTCTCAAGAAACGAAAGAGTGTGAATGCGAGCACGAGTGGCAGGACGATAAGTATTTTAAATTTAGTAGTAAAACATTCTAAGAAAGAAAAAATTAAAGAGGCTTACGGGAAGCGGAACAGACAAAAAATATAACGTGACCACAAATCTGGCAAAAATGTAATTATTATTAAAATATAAACTCTGTACCATGAGTATTATAATAACAGCCAGTGTTACTCACGGAACAAAGACTCAATGATGTCTATGTAGCATCTAGGAGGTAAAATAGCAGCCGCGGTGGTTTTGCGGAGAGTGCTAACGCGTGCCCGTGTTCTTGTCATAAACGGCACAGAATGACACGGAGTTTTAGTGGGTTGGAGTCCCACATATCTGCGCTATCTCCTCGTGGTAGTGCAGTATGCATGAGCATTTCTTCACGCAAAAAAAAAATGGGAAAAAAACAAGTAATATAGAGACAGGCATACAAAAAAAACCTACTAAAACATTACCCTCGTAGGCTTTGGGGTAGAAAGTTAAAACTATTTTATAAATATTTAAACAATAATCTAAATATTTAAGAATCATTTATTACATAGGTAGTTAATGAGATTAGAATGATTGTAAACACAGCTTTATACATTTCTCTTGTGACACGTCGCACAATTTCGTGTCACAAATCGCACAACGGAATGAAAATTATTCACGACCTAACCTTAAAGATGCAAACAATTCACAAATATAGCCATTAATCGAACACTTCTGCATCCCTTTTAACAATAAAGTTAAAGGGGATTTATAAACATATATCAATTTCTAGAAAATCGTAAAAATATTACAATTTTACTCACCTAAAGTCAGGAAATCTTAACGACACGCGCTGACGACACAAACACAATCTCAAATGACAGTAAAAAAACATGGCGGTTTGTATCCGAAATTTTGTTGCCAGCTTGAAGCCAATGTTGCCGTACTAAAAAAACAAGAAACTTCCACACACGTTTATTTGTTTCGAAATTATGGTGTCGCACAACAGGAGTATTACAACGGAAACAATTTTGGGATGTATGTAAAATTACTGGTAAAAATTAAAATAACAATGGTTATTGTGGTATTATTTATAAAAACGATTACTGGTGTTTATAAGGCTTTAATAATATTAACCTATAAATGCTAGCTTACGTTATAAAAAAACAGCGGCAAAATATTCTTAGGTAGACAAGCAAGGACATGCGTATTTTACATAGCGTAAAAAAACATCGAGCTTGGTAATATATTTATTTTGAAGAAATTAAGCTTCTAGTTCAGTTATTTGATGAATGAGACAGTTTATAACATATTAAGATATTATTAGCAAATATCAAAAATTATTTTAAGGCATGTATTGTACGCAATTTTTTGTCACTTATGAGTCGGACACCACAGCGTGTCTGTATCCGTCAAAAATTTGGTCCTGACCCTTAGGCCAAAGAATTGCCAAAATTAAAGAAATAGCTCATTGTTTTTTTTATTAACCAAGAGCGTAAACCAACAATTTCAGATGTTCAATATACGAACTGTAAAATATCATACAAACTTTCAACCTTTTTAATACCCCTTTATGGGTGGAATTGCCAAAAACTGATAAATAGGTACCTACATAAATTCTTTTTATCAACCAAGAGCGTAAATCTAAAATTTCACGACCATCTTACAAACTGTAGAAATTTCGTACAAACTTTTAACCCCCTGTTTACCTAATATGAAAACATCTGAAATTAACAGCAACTATGTTAGAGATGCTACCGACGCTAAATAATTATTCAATTCAGACTATAAAACCCAACCAATCATTATAAGGACTCCGTACCAAATATTCGCAAAAGGACCTATGATCAGAACGTCACATTCTCAAAATGACCTATTAGCTGAATATCCTACAGTCAATGTGCCGTTATTCTGAAAAATTACTATCGACTTTTCGTCATGGCTAATTTATTACAATAAAAAGAATACTTGATATATAAAAGATGGCATCAAAGCATTATTTATTCATTCATTAACACACACATTTATGGCGTGTCAACCGTCTGATGATGGTGTTAAAAATACTTTTGGTCTGATGAAGGGTTCCATGAAACAGGAAATTGGAGTGTGGGTTTACACTCGAGGGTGGAGGCGACATCGCCTGGAGAAGTTACTAGCCTAGGTTGTGCAGCTCCGTGACCTCGTTGCGGCAGTCGGTGCTGCGAATAACGACTCACTGCCGGTCGTGGTCCAGTCCATGGTCGGAAGTGACAGCGCTTGGGACATAGTATGGTCGCAAAGGAGGCGGCAGATAGGGAGCGAGAGGATACAATTTTCATCCCTATTCAGCAGACGCACCGGGCACCGAAAATCGCGACATAATAGCCAGAGCCCAGGTCAAAGATATGAGTCTGATAAATCCCTCCACCCGCTCCATAGCGGAGAACACCCATAAGAATTATTACACATGGACCGATTTATAACTTAAAACTGGAAATTATCACTTTCGAAGTGATCGCAAAAAAAAAACACAATAATATCATTAGTTGGATTGTACTTTTTATTTTACTTTAAAGTCAACAATTTCAAAAAAATGTTGTTTTAATAAAATGATACCTTTAAAAATCTCTCTTTTTGTGGTATGGCTGGACCAATCCCATTATTTTGTTTATAGAGCACGTTTTGGTACTAAGGCATTTTGAGAATAGGACGATCTGCTCATATGTCGTAATTTTGATACGGAGTCATTATAAGCTCTTAAACTTCAAAACAACAACAAGCATTTGATAGACTACCATTAATTGGACGTTATAATAACTATGCAAAAACGGCTCTTATTTAATTAAACGTTTATATTTTAATCAGTACATTTAAGTAACACTCGTAGAGGGGTATAAAATCAAAATCCGCTATAATGCTTATGGACCAAATTTGAGTTAGTAGCACCATTGGAAACCTCGTAAAAATTGCTTTAAAATGCTTGGCTAGTTTCGTACCATAACCCGCTAAAACATACAGAAATCTGCCCACCAAAAATAGATTCAAAATCAAAAGCCCCTATAACAGTGCATACCAGTAACAAAATCCTCCATAATTGAATCGACCAATAACAGCACCGCATTTGCGTCACGTGATCAACATGTTTTGTATGGCGATTGTTGAGTGCCGGCGAAAACTTGTGTGTGGTTTTTTAACGAATTTAATGTGAAAATATGGATGAATTAGCCCAATTTGTTAAAAAATGTGATCCTAAACATGCTAGGAAACGACCACGCGATCCATCTGCATGGAAGCGTGAAGTGGAGCGCAAGAAACGGTATGTAAAACTTTGTCATTATTGTGTTCAAACTTCTTCCAAAAAAGTTTTATGCAAGATGCATCCAGCCCATTCTAAATTAGGTACTTAGGAGAGCGATTATTATTATTTTATTTTTATTTCACTACATTGTGTTTTACTACTAATCCCAATAACTATCGCGAAAAATTAAATTAAAAAGCAAAAAACGTACCTAATGTAGTCCTGAAGCGATTCGTTACGATTCCCGCGTAATACTTATTCCTACCTACTGTGTTTGTCGTTTGTGTGCGTTTTGATTTTTATTATTAATATTTTTTTCAGCTACGAAGCCAAGAAATTGCCAACTTTTCCAAGATGTGAGCACAATCAAAAGGCTTTTCGCTGTACCTTACTTACATGTCAAGATATAAGAAAGTTTCACGAAAACTTTTATAAATGTAAGACGAAACTTCAGCAAGATAATTTTATTCTGAGATATTGCAGTATCAAGCAAGCGGTAAAGTCCAAGCCGAATAGCCAGAGAAAATTAGCCATAAAATATACTCTATGCTCTAAAGACGGATTGCTTGTTCCCGTATGCCGAGACACATTTTTGAATGCTTTACAAATAAAAAAAGATCGGATTCAAGGGGTAATGACCAGATTTTATAACAGCGAAGGCTCTCCCATTAAAGAAACAAGAGGAGGCGATCGAAAATCACATCTGTATGAAGCAAAAAAGCTCTCAGTACAATGGTTTATAGAAAAATTTAAAGGGCAGGAAAGCCATTACTGCAGATCACAAACAAAAAGACTATACCTGCCAGCCGGATTGAATATTAGAAAAATGTGGCGGATCTATAATGACTCAAGAGATGCTGAACTAAAAGTAAAACAAAGTTTTTTTCGGAGTATATTTAACAGGTACTATAACATCGGGTTCGGCACCCCAAGAACAGACGTATGTTCTACTTGTATATCGTTGCAGGAACAACTAAAAGTTGAAAAAGATGTAACGAAAAGAAACGAGTTAATGATTCAGAAAAGACTCCACTGTCTTAAATACAAAGCGTTTTACAGCATATTGAAGGAAGATAGCCAAGACACAAAAACGATAAGCTTTGACTGTCAAAAAAATCAGCCTCTGCCAAAATTGCCTGATCAATCTGCCTATTTCAGCAGGCAGTTTAATTTTTACCACTTTGCTATAGTGGAGGGCAACTCGAAAGCTAAACTCGGAAAAGAAAACGTACATTCTTACTATTGGAATGAAACAACTCACGCCAAAGGAGGCAATGAAATTATAAGTGCGGTATACCATTTTTTACAGAATATAGAGATCTCAGAACATATAAAAGTTCTTCGTATAGTATGTGATGGTTGTTCGGGCCAAAATAAAAACACTGGTATGATCAGCATGCTAGGTAAATGGCTTTATGTTGAAGCCCCAAGACATCTAAAAAAAATTGAACTGATTTTCCCAATTGTTGGGCATTCGTTCATACCGCCTGATCGTGTCTTCGCTAAAATTGAAAAGACGCTGAAGACAACAGAAGTTGTAACGTCTCCATCGGAATATGCAGCTGTGTTACAAGAACATGGATCATGCGTAGACCTAGCATCGATTCCAGTTTATGACTGGAAGTCAGCTTATGCTTCCATCATTAAACCGACGACATCCTGGCACTTCCCGTTCCTGAAATCGAAGCGCTTTTTTATCACTCGGACCATAACGGAAAATGTTTTAGTTCAGGGTGAAGAGGCTTATAGAATTGAGCGAAATACAAAAAAGATAATAACGAAAAAAAATAAAAAAATTATAATGATTGCTCCACAGGTAATTCAACCTAACACAATCGAACCAAAAGCATCGAAATTGAACGATGTTTATGGCCTCCTTAAAAAACATTTTGGGGACGAATGGAAAAATTTGGACTGTTTGCAATATTACAAAGATTTGGAGGGCATTGGGAATAATGATTCTCAAGATAACGAACGCGACGATGATGAATGTAATGATTTATGTGAGCCAGGCTTTGAAGAAGTTGCCATAAATGTATAAAGTAGCAGCTATCTGCGCATTGATTATTAGTGTTAAGCTCGTATTGATTAATAGTGATTTCATTTATTAATAAATAATTGCCATTGAAAAGATCCGATGTTTTTATTTTACGAAAGTACCTACCTAGTTAGGTACATAGAACTAATCCAACTCATCTGGCCCTAATAAATTTTGCATAACGCCATCCACCCGAAGTTTTATTCTTGGTTGCAAAACCCGCCAAAATATGACAATTCATTTTCAAAACCCGCTATAACGACAGGTTAATTTCAAATTCCTCTAAAACGAATTTTTAAATGCTTTTAACGGTTTCATAGCTTTATATTTTTTCTTTGCCCAGCTTAAATTAGTTTTGCCATGTCATAAACTAAATGATTATCATAAAAAAATCCCAGTAAGTTGTATTGACTAACCTTAAACAATTTTTTGTATCCTGTGATATTTTTGAAAAATACGTTTTGGTGGATTTTGATACTATACCCCTCTCTTGTACTACCAAAATGAGAGAAAACTTATATCTAGTACCTACATACAATTCGAGTAGGTGTTCCACAAGGTAGTGCTTTGGCGCCTTGACTACTATCGACTTAATTAGACTATTATAGATCAGTGTGATTTAAATCAGTAATTAATGTCATCCATAATGTTTCAGCAATCTAGTCTTCAAAGCTTTTACATGTTGGAGGACATTGCCAGCTTTAAATGCACTGCAAAGGGAACAAGAAGCCCGGAAAGCAAGATGGCGACAGAAAGTACTACAAGTTGTACCTGACTATACACCTCCAGAGGATTAATGATGACAATTTGCTCTTTATTACCCACTGTTCCAAAACCCAAAAGGACGGTGTCGTTTTCTTTTTTAAATCTTTGTGTATTTATTTTAAATTAGATTAGCTGTGAAAATTTTGAACATAATGGAGTGTATTGCTCCATTTTGTTCAAAATTTACAGCATCTTTGGGACTGCACAGGCATCAAAGTTCTAAAGTAAAAATGAGCTATGGAAAAGAAGCAGATTGCTCCAGGTGCTCTCATTACTACCTCCTTATCTTTTCCTATTTTGACTAGTACAAATGTTTTACCTTACGTACAAAGAAATGAGAATAGTTTTATTCTATTTCTAGTCGCTACCTATACGATTTTGTCTAGTATAGAATTTATACGGATTCATCGTTCCTTATTCCAGTGTACTTACTGTTGATAAAGCAGGCTAAATTAAGTCTTTCTTTGTAAATTAAATCACAAGGATGTATAGAACTCAAGCAGAGTAGCACGTGGACTGTTAAAAATTCTTATTTTACCAGTAAATATTTAGTTGATCATTGAAAAGTACAACTACAAGAAAAGCAAAAGGGAAAATACAGTTAAAATAATTTATTTTATATTAAAAAAAGACTCCTATGGGTATTATTAACATTAATTACATGTAGAAAGGTACATCGTGATTTTTTCATAAATTACATTATTAATAGGTATGTATAGCTACATTATCCATAAATTAATTAATTCAGGAATTTATCTTGACGGAAAGTAAATAAACCATTCGATAGGAAATACCATACATTTTGTCATACTTGTCAAAAATATGTGCATCACAGTGCTTATTGATATTAAATTGGCAGTGGATCTTTGCAATGCCTTTGACGAAAATTATTTATGAGACCGGTGCCGCAACGGCCTGCTGCAACTAGCCACTTATTAGGGGCGTCGCTCGTTCACTAAAGCGTCGAGTTTTGCTACTTTAGTCGCTTATGACGTTTATCAACTGTCTCGAGTGCCGAAATTGGTGTTATTATTGACGAATCGGATATCGGGCCAATAAGCACATTTCTATGAAATATGTTTTAGTCGATGTGAAGACAAGTGTTCAAGAACATGCTAAATGTAGAAGTGTGTGCAGTCAAGGAATGAATATTTTAAGCACTTTAAGGTTAATTTCTGCTTTACTTTACCTTAGAACAGTTTGAAAAAGTAATATAGCCTGCATTGTGAATAATATAAAATTGTTTAACATTTTCGCTCCTTGACCGTACCTAGTATCTATCATAACTATGTAATTACTGTTGTTCAATTTGCGTGAGGGTGATACAAACCTACAGTGGGATAAGAAAAAATTCTATTCCAAAAGATGAGTTTTGAAGAGCGTGGCAGGTTAAGGCCTGTTATGCATGTCGTGTGCAGACACGTAAGACTACTTTTTTTTTTTTTTTGTAAATAGGCTCGCGCTTGACCACTATCTCACCTGATGGTAAGCGATGATGTGGTCGACGGTGAAGCACGCTTGCCTAGAAGTAACCTATTCACTCTTGACTTAAAGACCCCTAGATTGTAGCTATCGGGAAACACAGACTCTGGCAGGGAATTCCACTCCTTAGCTGTACGCATAATAAAAGTGTCCCCAAAACGTTTTGTGCGTATGGGTGGGATGTCCACCATGTACCGATGACGCATCGCCGTGCGTCTGGTTGTCCGATGATGGAACGGGCTGGGCGGAATTAAATCATGCAATTCCATCGCACACTCCCCGAAATGTAACCGATAAAAAACCGACAAGCTGGCAACTCGGCGACGATATTCATGGCTCTGGAGAACACCCTGACTAACCCTGGGCGACTACCCTGAAGAACTGCGAATTTACGAGCAGTCATTGATTGATTGATTTAGTTAGTGCAATAACCGTGTGTGTCGCACTAATATATTTATCGCCGGGTGTTTAGTAGGTACACACGCGTTAAACGCCAAAGGACCGGCTCTCTTCTGCAGAGGAAAATATCAAGATTTTTATATTTCTAGTCACACTCGCACCGCGCTTCTAAAACGTGCATTCAACCTCGCTATGCGTCTAATGAAAACTTAATAGTAATTTAAGAACAATAATGTTTAATGCGTTCTATAACAGAAAGAAGAATGTATGTAAATCTTATTTTCTTGTAACAAGTATTAAAATAAATTATTAACTTCAGTGATATGTGCTCTTATTATTTTCTTAGTACCTGGGCGACCGAGCTCTGCTCGGGTTAAAATAGAAACGACGTTTTCTAAAAATGAAACCTAGCTAGATCGATTTATCGCCCCCGAAACCCCAGCATACTAAATTTTATGAAAATCGTTGGAGCCGTTTCCGAGATCCAGATTATATTTATATACATAAATACAAGAATTGCTCGTTTAAAGGTATTAGATTATGAAATGGTAGGAGGTATTTAAGTAATGTTTCATTTTAACCAGATATTAATGACAAGTCTAGATACAAAAAACGGATCTAATAGCGAAAAGTTTTGCGTGTTTTTAATTTTATAAAACTAGATATAGATAATATTGAAGATGATTGTGAGTAATAGTGTAAACTTATTCCAAATTTTGTTACTTACTTCATTAAATGAAATAATCATAAATGAATATTGGTGAAAAAGTAGCGATGGGTAAGTACCTAAACGTTAGTAATATGCCTTTCAAGGGACATACAATATACAAATAAATCCTCTGAATTAGAAATTCAATCACATGAACAGGGAATGCTCAGAAATTAAATTATTAAATATATAATACAAACATAGACCCAAGATTCAAAGTGTTCTCTTCATACGTTCAGTACATTGACTAGCTTGTTCCATTGAGGTGCTGTAACAACGAAAGTATGAAAAGTATGAGGTTAATTGTTTGAAGTTATAATAAACTGCCAAAACTTTGTTTATTTTTACTTACCGCTATATTTGGGTATGTAGACTAGAAGTTGTCGAATTAAAACCAGTGCTATTACCAATAAATATCCCAACCCATAGACACAGCATATGAAGCATATTGTCGAGCTGTAAAAGTTTAACAATAAAAATAACAAACAGGACTTTTTTACTGTGTTGTGTTAAATTGTACACATAGGACCTATTTTTCAATAGTCTGATCAATTTTAACTGAGGAATAACAACTAAAATATAAAAACGCCCGACTTATTTTTATTTCATGATACATAATTTATCTATTAGTAGACACGCTTCGATCGACAATCTATTGAATTCGTAATTATGAAATGATATCTTGCGAAACACCCCGATTCAAACAGTAAAACGGTCATAACTTTAGAACGGCTGAACCGATTTTCATCAAACATAGCTAAGAAAACTCCCGTTAAAGTCACCGTTCATGAGCTATGATGCCACAGACTGATAAACAAATACACAAACACACAGATGAAACATATATCACTCCTCTTTTTCCGTCGGGGGTTAAAAATGGCAGTTTGATATATGTCACTTCTATTTGTGTCATTCTATTTCTATACAAAAGTTATCAAACCGCCATTTTCATTCCTCATTTTAAAGTTATTAGACTATTGAAATATCGGATCTTAGATAAACAGGTGGAAAATAAACGCTTACTTAAATTTCACACAACACAAAACATTGAAGAATTATGTATCAAGAATATTTATCATTCAATTTTAAATGAACTTCGTCTGTTTGCTAAGCCTTAGGTACATAACTAATAATGTAGAAATCAGTATGTATAGAATTAACAATTCACAATGTTGTAGCGTAAGATATGACATCACGATAAGGAATTAGAACTCATAAAAATATGGCGCTTAAAATTGACCCCTGGCGGACACCTATTCCAACAGCAGAGGCACCGAAGAAAATAACTTCAATTAACCCTTCAACCTATTTCGTATGGAATTTAGATGGAAACGATGAGTTATGATAGCTTGGATTATAGTATTACTATAACCATTTTTTAATAATAAATGTTTATGATTGTTTATGACCTCAAAAGCTTTAATATCTCGTAAAAAAATAAATTTGCTGAGATGCTGCCATTGGGTTGTTTAGCGTGCATTAGATGCATGAACTGGTTATCCTACCCAGCATAAGAAGTATCATTGGTTGCAGTAAATTATATAATGGAATACTTACTGGATATCATAATAGACATCATCACAATCCCGTGGCATGAGAATACCACCATAAAATATATAGGGTTCACAAACTGTTGTGAGACCCAAGTTGGTTCCAAACATAAGTGAGGCAAAAGCAAATATGTGGCCAACAAGGAAATAAATGTAGTTAGATCTCAGCACACAGCAGTCCCACCTGTATAGAAAAAACAGTATTATTCAATAAACAAGTTCTAATAATAAACTAACTCAACTGTGACAGACAATGAATCACTAAAATCCAACAATTGAGTGATGTATTAATATTAAATTAATAGAAGTAAAAAGAACCTACCATATTGAATGGAAAAATCTTTCGTTGACTTCAATTTGACATATTTGGCAGTAATGTGAATCAGAGGTCAAGACAGGACTGGAAAGTAAAATAGAAAAGTTTAAAACTGTTGTTTTTAATTTAGTACATTTCTGGAAAACTCCTACCAACAAACCCTTAGGATGGGGGATGAAAGGAGCCTGACTGAGCTAAAACGTGATCTTAAGAATGTCTGGTGGTTAACTCCGTTAAGAGGGGATTCTATTGGGCCTTTCTCCATAAAAAAACATTCTGCTGTTTTCTTTGTGGATAATGCCTCTATAGCAATGGTTTTTTTTTCATAAAATCAAGGTCTAATTATTAATACGTGCCCCTATCATTTCATTTTTTCGAAAACATAATCATTAAAAGTAATGTGACAATCCAAAAACCTGAAAAAATGCCCGTTTTAACCGCCATGTTCAAACGACTTTCAGACAAAATTGATAAGTTTGCAACAAAAAAGAAAATGATAGAAGCATATACTTTTCCTCTAAATTTTGATTTAGAGGAAAAGTATATATATTTAACCATTTTCTAGTTGAGTCCAGATTCGAAGAAGAAAACAGCGGAATACGAAACGTCTTTTGGTCAAGGTTTTTGTAGGTAAAATCAGCCCGAGCTGCAGTTGTCCCTTAGCACTTTACTGGGGGTGGTAGCAGGTGAAGGAGGGTAAGGCTTACACGTAGGTACACTAATAGGGAAGTGGTAATTGTCGATATTTTTATCGATACTCTAGTGATATACACATATGTACAACATAATGTACTTTCTAAGTTTATCTTGGACATCGCTGACAACGGTGAAGAAAAATATCGTGAGGAAACCTGAACTTAAAGTGAGTTTATTATAAGATTGGGGCTCCTGGTGTAATTTCTGCAAGGCGTTACAGTGCGAGGATAAACGAATAAGTAAATACACCGATGTCGATATTTACAATATACAATGATTTGACACCTTGTACCGACGACGGCGCATCGTCGTACGTCTTGTAGCCCGATGATGAAACGCTAAACGGAATTAGATTATGCAATTCCATCGCAAAATTCCCGAAATGCATCCGACAAGCTGGCAACTCAGCGACGATGTTCAAGGCTCTGGATCTTTGACTCAACCAGTGCCTCATTGCCGAGGCACGGGCTGTACGTTGGCTTATTTTGCAATCTCATACGAAAGGCGAAACATGCGTGTCATGATCGGAGTCAATTGGGCGCACGGTTGGCGCAGTGGGTGAGCGATTGACTGTTGCGCTGCGTGTCGCGGGTTCGATTCCCGCAAGGAACAAATATTTGTATGACCTACAGATAGTTGTTCCGGCTCTGGGTGTTGTATATGTGAGTTTATATGTTTGTAAACGCACCCACGATACAGGAAGAAATTCCTAGTGTGGGAAACGTTCAAACGTTTTTTCAAAAATTGAAAAAGAAAGAATGAATTCAGGCGCACAGGTTCTAAGAACAAATGCTGGTATACCGTCGGCGCCGCTAGCCTTATTCGCGCCGAAGTGGCGCAGAACACCTTTTTTGTCGGGGTCTACCGCAGCACCCTACATACGTCCTTTTGATGGATGTAAATGTCTGACATACTCGTCTCGCATACACGTCTCGGAGAAGGAGGGGAGCGCGGGCCACCAGGATTCAAACACGCATATTCCACAAAAAAAAGTTTGTCAGAAATCGGAAACCCCAAGGTAGGGATACCTACGCCGAGTAACGGTCTGGATCTTATGTCAGCAGAAGGTCCAAGCAATTGGCTGTATGCGAATCAACATCCGGTACCCTCGTTGCCCCCTGGACCAGCTGAAATTTAATGATAGCGCAAGCTTTCGCGACTCTCGACCAGCATGGTCAGTGTACTGGTACGGGAAGAGCCTCTCCTGGTGGTGGGCTTTAAAACCCCCAGTTGCGAAGAACGATACCGTTGCTGAGCCTCATCAGCCGCTTTACTTAGGTATTATGTAAGCCCGTTTGTCTACTGATCTCCGCTGTGCGACCGGTAGACACAAGCATAGATAATCGTATCCAGACCTGTGTCCACCAGGGCCCAGAGCGCTGAGTATAGAGTCTTTAAGGTTTCGGGGATGCCGATAACAGATGTCGTCACGGACGGACATGCATACACCCGCGCGTGGCTTGAACTTGTGCTCCAGGGTAAAGCCTAGGTAGAGAGGTACGCCGCGTCTAACGGACATCCAATCTGCGTCTTTGAAAGAACCAAATGCGCTGGGATGACAATTTCTAAATGATGGCAGACTGCATCAAGGTTTGAGTGTAGACCTTTGATATTACAGAGGTGCACCTTATGTGACAGTGAGTGCTGTCGCTGTACAGCCTTTTTTTCTTCTGTTCCTTGCCATGGTTGAGAGTGAAGGTAGGAGAGGAGAAGGAAGTGAGGTGAGGTTTCACGCTGGCAACCCACAGATACACGCCGACAAGACGCCATCATTGGGGAACTGGTCTGGAGACTGCGGATCGCGTAAAGTGAAAAGCGAGTTGGTACTCGGGCCGAGGGCGCGCGTGCCGCCGGTATCGGTCGGCCGCTGCAGCACGCTCTTAAGCACACAAATACAGTACTCGCTCACACATTGATAGTTCGCTTGGTCGGGCGCAGCGCAACGGCAATAGTTTCTTCAAATATCTATTTGAAGAAAGATTAGACTAGAGTCCCTTCTTAAGCCAGCTTTTAAAATTATTAGTATAAATAGTACATGAGGTAAATATTGTATTCATTTACATTTCTTTGTGCCTTCTTATTGGGGGCTAACAGCGACCACACAGCCACTAGACGCCTAATGGTTGATCTAATACATCAAAACAATTCTGTCATCTAGCTGAGGTAGCAGAGACGGGACGACTGCGCTCTGATTGGTCCGTTACCAAGTTCATACGCCTCGTTAAGGATGGGACAGGTTTAAATAAACCCAGGAAGGTATCGATATTTTTATAAATAGTATTGGTACTTATTTTTTTGAATTAATTTTTCCTTTTTTATTATTAATTATACGGCGTTTTAACAATTAAGTAATAACATAAAATGTTAAAACTAAAAAAAAAAGACGAAATTCTAAAGTTCACATACTTTTTTCGGTTGTTGGTTCTTAAATATAGTAATATTAAATATTAGTAAAAAGCGTAATCAAAAAATCGTTTCACAATTAAAAAATAATTCAATTTAATGTCTTTATTTGTACGGTTTCTAGTCCTATCGATAACCGATTTGGTCATAGGATATGGTGTATCACTAGTTTTGTTTACGAAATTATAGAGGAGAAGAGACAGCGAAAAAAATACTTTAAAAAGAAAGAGACGCAAACATGCGGTGGGAGTTTTCACCTACATACTTGACCAGTATAATATGAACTCCGATAAATAATATCAGAAAATAAATCTAATTATGTTTATGTAACTATTAACTTATCAATGAAATGTTATGCCATTTTTCCGGAAACCCGAAGTCTGGCTGTTGTTGCCTCTTGTACAAAACGTTGGTATGGTACCAACGTTTTGTACAAGAGGCCATTATAATATTTATTTCATCAATTTTTTATTGACTGACGCAGAAGTGTTTACGACTCACAGAAGTGGTCGCTACTAATTCGAAATTGTCGAGAGGACCTGTATATGATCTTGTAGTCATATGTGTTGACAGACATCGATCGTCTGTTGTTAGGCGTCTAGGGGCTGTATGGTCGATGGGGGCTAATTTAATGAATATTATAAGGGTTAATATTGATTTGTAAGTAAAATATTATTTTACAAAATCATTTTATCCATTTTTTTGCAAACTTGGTCTGGTAGACTAAAATAATTTGATATAAAAGCAGGAGGATGATGAAAAACTTAACTGGTAGATAGTGCTTTTCCAGACATTGTAAAATTTTCACATTCTGCCCTCATTTTCTAAATAAGTCAAATACTAATTGGAGTGGCCATTACTTACAGGTATTGTTAGTATAGAAAATTAAAAACATTTTAATTTGTCTATAGATTACGTCATTTCCATAGTTTGCTCTTTTTGGGTGAGAGACGGGTTTTGGCACTGCACAACTAATAATGTCAATTAATAATTCTAGATATTAAAGTAATATTACCTGTACTCCTTTCCCTTAGACGATCCAGTGGCAAGTTCAAAATCAGCTATAGCTTTCATTTTGTACAAGAAATAACATGTGCATATCAAAAGTACCAGGAATACAAAATTTTCCTGTTGTGTTATTTCAAAGTAACCCAGCACAAACAATTCAAACACCAGAAATAAATATATTCCAGATGCCATTGTCCATGAAAAGAAAAATGAGGACCTGAAAATAATAAAGTTATTGTATAACCATAAATTACATTTTTATATAATAAATTTAAGAAAAATTTAACATTGTTTACTGTTAAGCACACCACTTAAATAATAAAAGGTCATAATTAGCGAACAATTGTTTTTCAATTGTTGCACACTGACTAAGATATCGCAACCATTGAGGGATTAAGAAAGTTTGGACTGTTTTTTTTTTTTATTTGACTTTATTTGAAGAAAATTGCAAGGGCTTTTGTCTATGCGATTTTGTATGGACTATTTGAACAAGATAAAGTCTGTAGGGTCAGAAAGTTAATAAAAAAAAGACTTTTTTAAACACCAATTTCCTGTATTATTTTTTTAACTAGGTTGCTTGCCCGAATACAGCTTTGCCCAAGAACACATCTTTCCAGTGACAGTGGGATTAGCCACTCTGCAGGTGGGTACGGAATAAACTTATAAATACGTCCACCAATACTGCTGAGCGTGCCCGCCTGCTGGTTGTGGGAGAGTGGGATTCGGGCCTCTATCTACAGTCACTACTGTCACCCAACAAAGGTACTATGTAGAGTGACAACACCTTCCGGATCGCTACATGTCTGCTTGGTGCTCCTAGCAGAGCTCCACATCGTTTTCAATGTGGTGAAGCAGTCGACCGCCTCGGTCACCATGGCCTATCCTGCAGTAGGAGCGCTGGCCGGATAACACAGCACACCAGCATTAATGACATCATATATCGGGCTCTTGTTACCGCCGGGATGCCAGTTGTTTGCCCAATGGTTTCGCACGCGTTGATGGGAAGATACCAGACGGGATGACCATAATGTCTTGGAAGGTGGGTAGGCCTATGGTGTGGAACGCAACATGTGTCGACACCCTTGGGCTATCCCATTTTCTTAGCACGGCGGCAGTGCTGAGGCGGCTGCTGCCGGTGCAGAAAATCTCAAATGGCGCAAATATAACAACCTTATTGGAAGTTATATGTTTAAGTTCTTTGGGGTTGAACATATAACTTCCAATGAAGTGTCTCACGTGACAAGAGGGCTGGCCTTTTCTTCCGCCTGAGAATCAGTTTCCCATTGACATTGATGTGGACGAATTTTTGATGCACAATGAGCCCTTTTCCCTCTCACCCTTAGTAATATTTTTTTTTTAAGTTTGTTCAATTGTATATATGTTAATATTATATTTTATATATAATGATATTAAATAATATACCTACTTGTTTCGGGATATTTGCCATGTATATTGGTTGAGAGCTCGATATTTCGGCACCATGATCACGAGAACACTCGAGTTCTCGTGATCATGGCGCTTGTAACGGAAGAGAAAATATAATAATCAATTCTCAGACATACACAAAGTAGAATAGAACTAAATGAGCCATATTATATTCAAGTGAAAGTGACGAGAATGTACCTATTACCTGTTCTTTTGCCGCGGTCTGGAGTGTACGTATAAAGCTCCCATGCCAATCATCACCATGACTATCATTGTCACTGTCCGTGATATGGTGGCAATTAATAACAGTCCTGGTAGTATCAAATAGGGCAAAATAGCATCCATATCTACTTTCTTGCCACTTCTATTTGGCCCAAATGGTATTAGATCTTGAATAGTAAGTGTTGTGGACACCATTTCTTCACAGTTTGTTCACAAGATATTTTTATTTTATTTATTGTTGTAAACTTTCTGTTTTCATTCGTATAACTGTATTTGTTTTTCGTCAGTTCTAGTTTGTTATAACATTTGATGGGACAACAGATGCTACGTGCGCTTGAAACCACACATAAAACAGTTGATTGTTGATTAGGCAGAAACTGGCTTGAAACAAGTTTAAAAATCAACAAATGTCAATTGTCAAAGCAGACTGACAAAACATGTCACTGTCATTGTAATTTTTTTGGGAATTTTTTGATCTGGCTGCTGAGGTCTTTTAGTCAAGTCTCTAGTTTTTGATAAAGTTATTTTAAAACAGCCTCAGGTGAGTATAGACTATATAGAAATGGGCGTCGCGTCGGGTAAATACCTATCGGAAAATTTGCTAGGTAAATTAAATTATCGGGTATCTACCCGGCTAAATACCCAAAAGGTGGTTATTTTTTATTATTTATTGGCTCGCGCTTGATCATTATATTTTACCGATTTCCCCGTCATTTCAATAAGTCCCATTTAAATTTGATGAAGATCATTCTGATGAAGTACTGCGGAGACATTCAATGGAAATCTTCAATAAATGACTGCAAATCACCCGGGATTGCTAATATCCCATGTCTGTTTACTGTTTACGCATTACACCATTTCATAACACAACATCACACCGCTACGCTCTGAAGGGCAGTTGTTAGTAGTAGTTCACCCTGGTAATTACACTCTCATTTCAACAGTTATGTTCAAATTCCATATTTTTGGGGTTATGTATTCGGTCATAACATTTTTGTTGATGAACCGATTTTGATGATTCTCTTTTGTGTTGGGTTTAGTTATAGGTCCATGATGGCCCATAGATATTTCGTTTTCAAGGGAACTTGAAAGCCCAAAATTTACCTGTAAAATTATTCAATTTTTATTAGGAAATTTATAGTGATTGAGATATTCAATTCCAAAGCAATGTAGATATTTAACGATAGTCTTGTATTACGAAGGTACACACGTAACTCGAACGAGTGTTACTGAAACTCCCTTTGTGTGAGCGGCGCACATTCTTCTGTGGCCAGCTTGGGGCGCTGAAGATTCTTTTCTGAACTTTAATGAATCTCAATCTTGCTGTCGCTCTTCTTGCATTTTGGAGGGTGACTATTTGGCTAATTAGTGTGATCTCTTGATCGACCTTAGCTATAGGAGACGCGCGATCTGGCTATATCATCCTATTTATGGCGTTTCTATCAGTCTTCGCTGAATGCTGAGTATACCAGATCGCTGTCCATCCTGTGTGCCACCTTGCAAGCCTTGCAGCTTATACAAGTGGGCTATTTGTAGTCCGCTCGTATGGGTGAGTTCAGCGCCTGGACCTTAAGCACTACATTCGACTTGAGTTGATCCCTAATCATATACAGGTCTAAATTGCTTTCGCACCTCAGGCCTACTTTCTGATTGCACTCTTTTTGGATTGTGTCGATTCGGGATACGCTTCTTGTATTGTGGTCGAGGGCAGTCCTGATCTTCTCGATCACATTGTCCCAGTGTGCTGAGGTTAGCCGACGAGACGAATGTGGTTAGGTTGTGTAAGCGGTGGGTTCCCGCAATGTCAAGGCGGGGGGGCTCAGTAGCCGTGGCTTGGTCATCCACGGTGAAGCAAATGGGAAAAATGTTTATTTAATTCCACGTGTCACACTCAGAGCGTAGAAATTTCACACAAACTGTCAACCCGCTTTTTACCTTCTTAGGGATGGAATTTCCAGAAACCAATAAATACATAAATTGTTTTTTAAAACTAAGGGTGTATATCTAAAAGTTCAGGTGACTAACTTACTAACTGTAGAAATTTTATAAAAACTGTCAACCCCCATTTTACTTCCTTAAGGGTAGAATTTCCGAAATAAAAAATACCCGTTACAAACTTTCAAAACCCTTTTCACTCCCCTACGGGTAGAATTTCCAAAATACATAAATTCTTCTTATCAACCAAGAGCGTACATGTAATATTGAATGTGTCCAATTTACAATCTGTAAATATTTCATAAAAATTTTCAACATCCCCTTTTTACCACAATACATACTTAAAAAAAATCAACCAAGAACGTAAATTTAATATTTCACGTTTCCAACTTACAAATTGTAGAAATTTCATACAAAATTTCAACCCCCTCTTTACCCCCTTAGGGGTGGTATTTCTGGAAATAATTAAACACATTGTTTTTTTATTAATCAAGAGCGTAAACCTAAAATTTCAGATGTTTTACCTTCCAAACCGAAGAAATCTCATAAAAAGCTTCAACCCCTATTTAATCCCCTTGGGGTTAGAATTTCCAAAAATTAATAAATACTTACATGATTTTTTATATCAACTATTTGCTTAAATCTAAAATTTCACGTGTCGAACTTACAAACTGTAGAAATTACATACAAACTTTTAACCCCCGTTTTAGCCCCTTAGGGGAGGAATTTCCAAAAACCAATAAATACATGAATTATTTTTATCAATCAAGAGCGAAAATCCAAAATTTCACGTGTCCAACTTACAAACTGTAGAAATCACATACAAACTGTTATCCTCTTTTTACCCCTTTTGGGGTGGAATTTCCAAAAATCCTTTCTTAGTGCTCACTTATGTCACTTGAGGAACCTTTCTGCCAAATTTCATGCTCCTAGGCCTAGCAGTTTAAGCTGTGCCTTGATCGATCAGCCAGTCAGTCAGTTTCTTCTTTTATATATTATATTGTTAGTTTACCCACCCCGAAAACTATAGATGACACCCGTGATGAAAGTTTCAAAAATGTCGGGCGGCGCCATCTTGGAATTTTAATTTGATCACAAATTCGCATTTAGCGACCCCAAAAACCCTGAAAATGACACCCATGACTAAAGTTTCAGAAATTTCGGTCGGCGCCATCTTATAATTTAATTTTGACCACATATTCACAATTACCCACTCTGAAAACTATGAAAATGACACCCATGACGAAAGTTTCAAAATTTTCGGTCGGCGCTATCTTGGAATTTTATTTTGACCACAAATTTGCTGGGAAAAGCTAGCCTTAACTAGGTAACAATATTTTTAAACTTAGACGTAAATCGTAAAACAAACTTTACTTAAACTTGAATAATCATCATTCATCATTTCAGCCGAAGGACGTCCACTGCAAGATATAGGCCTCCCCCGAGTGTCGCCACCTCGATCGGTCCTGCGCGGTTCGCATCCAGCAAATTCCCGCAGCCCTGACAAAGGCATCGCTCCACCTGGAGCAGCAGTCGCCACTGCAGAACTTTTCGGTCCCATTGACCATCCCCTCTGCAAGCAAGCCCACTGCCACTAAAGTTTGGCAATCCTTCGGGCTATGTCGAGCACCATGGTTCTCTTGCAGATTTCTTCATTTTTAATTCGATCACGTAAAGTAACTCCGAGCATAGCCCTCTCCATTGCCCTTTGGGGAACTTTAAGCCTTGATGAGGGCCATTGTGTGTGGTCATAAAGCCAATGCTTTATGACCTCAAGTGGGTCAGTGCAATCACTGAGGTCCTCCACAGACTCAGCCATAACCAGTGAGTGATGTACTCGCTATTGAAGATGATGCCTAGCCATCTCCAGTCCAGAACCTTGAAGACATCCTCCAGTGCAGCGGTGAACAGTTTCGGAGATATGACGTCCTCGCTGCAGAAGGATAGGTTCCGAGGTCTGATCCTGAAGTCGGACTAACATCATGGCGTTTTTGTACAAACACTTCAACACCTCGATGTATCAGTAGTCAATTTGGCACCGTTGCAGAGACTGCAGTACAGCCCGAGTCTAGATCGAATTGAAGGCTTTCTCGTAGTCCATAAAGGCTAAGCAGAGGGGCGGGTTATACTCTTCGGTCTTCTGTATTACCTGCCGCAGCGTTTGTATTTGATCTACGGTGCTGACGTCTTTTCGGAATCCGGCTTGTTCGTATGGCTAGAAATTGACAAACCTTCACTCGAGATTATTCGTGAATACTCTTGAAAACAAGTTGTAGACATGGCTAAAAAGTGAGATGGACCTATAGTTCTTCAGTCGGGCATTGTCGCCCTACTTAAAGCAGAGTACCATCACACCCCTGCACCATGCCTATGGCGTTTTGCCCTCGAGTATGACGAAATACTAGAGCCACTTTTTTCTTGGTCTATTTCCTGTAACTTGCATTTTCTATTGATCGTACTTAAAAAAATTCAACAGTATCAAAAACTGCCTTTGGGTGCGTTGGAAAACCTAATTTAGCTTTATTTATTATCTATCCACTCAGCAATCTTAACTTCTTCATCCACACTGAGTTGGGATGGAGGGCCCATTTTTCTTTGCAAGGAACATTTTTCTATTTTTTTATTAGTGAATTTATTATGTAGGGTGGATTTTAGTATCTTAAAAACATGACTTGCTTTATTAATATTAGGTCCTTACCTATGAAATTGGCGTTTTGTCGTACTGGCCACTTTTATCTCGAATAACTCCTCTTTGGTTTGGAATTTCAATTTTAAATTTATACAGTTATTTATTTTGCTTTTGTGTTTGGAAAACCGTAAATCATTTGATTTTTCCTCTTTTGGTTTTAAAAATGGAAAACATGAAATATCGCTTTATTTACGAGTACGAGTTCCATCGTGGCACCAGTGCTGCAGAAACGGCTCGAAGGATTAATGATGCGTATGGCGACGGTGTCGCAAAAGAAAACACAGTGCGTTTTTGGTTCCGACGTTTTAGTTCTGGGAATTTCGACATGCATAACAAGCCCCGTGGACGGCCGGAGACCAAAATTGATAATGAAGAATAGAAGGCTATTGTGGAAGCGGATCCATCGCAAACCACGTCCGAGTTAGCTGCAGGCTGGGGTTTTAGTGATAAAACTGTTTTAATCCACTTGAAGCAAATTGGGAAGGTGAAAAAGCTTGAAAGGTAGGTACCTCATGAATTGAGTGCAGCAAACCGACAAACGCGCGTCGACTGCTGCGTTACATTACTCAACCGGCACAATATTGAAGGGATTTTAAATCGAATAATTACTTGTGTTGAAAAGTGGATCCAGTACAATAATCGGAAATGCTTATCGCAATGGCTGAACCCGCGAACCAGCCAAATCCTGCCCCAAGCTAAAATTGCCTCAATAAAAATTACTTGTGAGCGTTTGGTGGACTAGAGCCGGTGTCGTTCACAACAGCTTTCTTAAATCTGGCCAGACGATTACGGCGGATGTCTATTGTCAGCAACTGCAAACCATGATGGAAAAGCTAGCTGCTAAAAAGCCGAGGCTGGTCAATCGCTCTAGGCCACTGCTGCTTCAGGACAACGCTAGACCACACACTGCACAACAGACGGCTACCAAATTAGAGGAGCTTAAATTGGAATGTCTAAGACATCTACCGTACTCCCCGGACCTTGCTCCAACAGATTACCATTTTTTTCGAAATTTGGATAACTTATTGCAAGGGCAAAAATTCAACTCCGATGGGGCAGTCCAAAGCGCCTTCAAAGATTTTATTGATTCCCGTCCGAATGGTTTTTTTAGTAAAGGGATTACCTATGAGGGAGGGGAAGGGCACTACCTATGAGATGGCAAAAGTGCATAAATATTATATTAAATCGAAACCTTTCGTATTTTTCTTCATCATAGTCGTTTAACTATTCGAGATATCGTAGACCCGTGACAAACTTAGCATTAAAGAGTTCCATTGGCCATCTGTGGTCTTCTTCACCTCTTCAACAAATGTTATTTTCTGAGTGCAAATGATGCAATCATTTGTTGATGAAAATGCCACAATCGCTATATGTATGCCTATAATATTTGAGGAGTTCTCTCGATATCTCCAAGATCCTATCATCAGATCCGACCTGATGACTATGGGACCAAATGGGAAGTACAGACTTTTAAATTTTACGAATACAGTAAATCGATATTTTAAACTTCGAAGTTCAGTATGACAGTCGCCTAAAATCCGCCATTTTTCTGCTTTCCATTTTTAATGTAGCCAGTGACACACGCAAGGTTAAGACGAATCGATTGACGTAAGAATCATCAAAATCGGCCAACGCGTTTGGTCTCTGGTACGCCACATAGGAACAAACATACATACATACATACATAGATTGATAAACACATTACCCTCCTTCGGCAGTCGGGTAAAAATGTTGCGTCTA
The DNA here is from genome assembly GCA_947562075.1 of Orthosia gracilis. Classification (NCBI taxonomy): domain Eukaryota; kingdom Metazoa; phylum Arthropoda; class Insecta; order Lepidoptera; family Noctuidae; genus Orthosia; species Orthosia gracilis. The sequence goes on from OX387266.1 coordinate 38,349,757, forward strand.
TTAACCAAGTCCTAAATTCTTGCCCGAGCAAATACAGTCACAAATACTGTCAACTTTAAACGCTCGCCGTTTTAAAATGAACAGTAACTTATGAAATTAATGATGCCACTATAATGAAAAAAAAGAGCTGCGATTACGAAAAAAAATACTGCGTTGGGTAAAAATATTGTACTTTCTTATTTTTTGGAAATTAGGTACTCCGTTTTGTCCATTAACTTTGGTGTATTCATTCAGTGGATTATCTACCCTAGAATAAAATATATAATAAATAAATAACTATGCTATCTTCCCGTGATAGCGCTGTATGCATGAGCATTACTACAATACTCTCCTTAACCCCTTCCAGTCCGGCTTCCGCCCTGGTCATAAAATAACTACAGCGTTTCTGGATATTACGGACGAAATAAGTTCTGCCATGGAGATGGGCAATCTAACGGTTTTGGCTCTACTGGATTTCAGTAATGCCTTTAATACCGTGGATTTCGAAGTTTTACTTGGCGTCTTTGGCTCTCTTAACATATCTCCATCGGTTGTTGAAAGGTTTCGTAGTTACCTGTTTGGTCGCCGACAAAGTATTTGCATCGGAGAGACCTTGTCTTCCTGGTGTAGTACTTCTGCCGGGGTACCTCAGGGCGGCGTTCTATCTCCCTTACTTTTCGCAGATTTTATTAACTCAATATCCAACGAATTAATTTCTTCCTACCAGCTTCATGCAGGTGATCTTCAAATTTACACGCGATCTCCTCTTGGTATTCTATCTGGGGCTATCTTGACTATAAATAGTGTTCTGGCCCGTATATGCGACTGGAGCAAGAGGCACGGACTTACGGTGAACCCTACAAAACGTAATTTTTAGTGGTGGGCAGTTCAAGGTTGGTCTCAAGGGTCGCCTGGACGACTCTTCCCAAAGTTTCTTTTGACAACTCTGTTGTATCCTTTAGCGAGAAAGTGATGAACTTGGGCATATTCATTGACAAGAACTTCTCTCGGACTGCCCAGTTACAGGAAGTTATTCGCATCTGCTGGATCTCTGAGAAGACTGCGTAATTTTCTGCAGACTGCCATCAAGATTGCGCTTGCACAATCTCTTCTTCTACCCATCCTTGATTATGCTGATGCCAACTATCTTGACCTCACTGAAGTAAAACTTGATAAACGACTTCAAAATTTTTGTATTAGGTTCATATTCAGTTTGCGCAAATATGACCAACCTTGGCACACCCTGACGACGAGGTGGAGACCATGTATGAGGATATCTCCATAGCCATGCATGGCTTTAATTTCACTTCACCATTGTCATGGGGGACTTCAACGCGAAACTGGGCAAACGAGACGAGGATGAACCACTGGGGTCACCTACTGGCCAGTTTTATGGAAAAGGAGGGCCTCTATATGATGAACTCCTTCTTCAAAAAGCGTAAACACAGGAAGTGGACCTGGCAGAGCCCCGATGGTGCAACAAAATATGAGATCGACTTCATCATGTCAACCAAGAAGCAAATGTTCAATGATGTCTCTGTGATCAATTCAGTAAAAACCGGGAGCGATCACCGCATGGTAAGAGGCACATTGAATATTAATACTAAGCTTGAAAGGTCTCGACTGATGAAGTCCACGCTCCGTCCAGCACACATACAGGTCCAAAACCCCGAGAGCTTTCATCTCGAACTCCAGAATCGTTTCGAGTGCCTAGGGAGTTTTTTAGACCCGTCGTACAGATAGAAACAAAAAGCTTACTGATCCTACCCTCAAGCTTATGAAGGAGAGGCGTGAGATGATCCTGCAGTCTGCAGATAAGGCGTGCAAATACCGGCAGCTAAATAGACAGATCTCTAAATCCTTGAAAGAGACCTCCGCCGCTTTAATACCGAGCGTATCAAAGACGCGATTGAGCGAAATTAAGGCTCCAAGGTTTTTTCAAGGGATCTGGCTATTGGGCAGAGCCTGCTCACGAAACTGAAGACCGACAATGGCAGGATCGTATCCGCCAAACCGGAGCTTCTGAGGGAGATCGAGACATTCTATGGGCAGTTGTACACTTAAATCAGCAAGCCCGTTGCGAGTCTAGCAAACGACCCAAGAGCTAGATTGACCCGACACTATACCGAAGATATCCCGGCAGTCAGCCTGTACGAGATTAGGATGGCTCTAAAACAGCTTAAAAATAACAAGGCGCCGGGTGATGATGGAATCACGGTCGAACGCCTGAAGGCGGGTGGAAAACCGGTCCTTAAGGCCCTTCAGAAGCTGTTTGATTCCGTTATACTCGAGGGAAAAACGCCACAGGCGTGGTGCAGGGTTCTGGTGGTACTCTTCTTCAAGAAGGGCGACAATGCCCGGCTGAAGAACTATAGGCCCATCTCACTTCTTAGCCATGTCTACAAGGTGTTTTCAAGAGTCATCACGAATCACCTCGCGCGCATTTTTGACGATTTCCAGCCTCCCGAACAAGCCCGAAAGGCTTTATCACCGTAGACCACATACATACGCTGCGGCAGGTTAAACAGAAGACCGAAGAATATAACCTGCCTCTCTGTTTAGCGTTTGTGGACTCCGAGAAAGTCTTCGATTCGATCAAGACATGGGCTGTACTGCAGTTTCTCCAACGGTGCCAGATCGATTACCGGTACATTGGGGTGTTGAAGTGTTTGTACAAAAAAGCCACCATGTCAGTCCGTCTTCAGGATCAGAACTCGAAACTAATCCTTCTCCAGCGTGGCGTGAGACAGGGTGACGTCATTTCTCCGAAACTGTTCACTGGTGCGCTGGAGGATGTCTTCAAGGTTCTGGACTGGAGGGGGTTTGGCATCAACGTTAATGGCGAGTACATCACTCAACTTCGGTACACGACGACATAGTGGTCATGGCTGTGACCATGGAGAGCCTCAGTATAATGCTCGATGACCTCAGTAGAGCTTCCGAAAGTGTGGGTCTTAAAATGAACATGGACAAAACCAAGGTCATGGTGAATGCCCATGTAACACACACTCCTATCAAGATCGGAGACTCTACACTCGAAGTTGTCGACGATTATGTCTACCTGGGACAAACGGTCCAGTGGGGTAGGTCCAACCTCGAGAAAGGGGTCAACCGTCGAATCCAACTCGGCTGGGCGGCGTTCGGGAAGTTGCGTGGTATCTTCTCTTCCAATTTACCGCAGTGTCTTAAGACAAAAGTCTATGACCAGTGTGTGTTGCCAGTGATCACCTATGGGACCGAGACGTGGTCGCTCACAATGGGTCTTATCAGAAAGCCAAAAAGTCACCCAAAGGGCAATGGAGAGGGCTATGCTTGGAATTTCCTTGCGTGATCACGTCAGAAATTATGATATCCGTAGGAGAACCAAAGTTACCGACATAGCCTGAAGAATTGCCAAACTAAAATGGCAGTCGGCAGGGCACATTGCTCAAGTGGGGACACTTGAGCAATGTGCCCTGCCGACTGCCAGATAAATGGTTGCTTTTGGATAAGTGAAAAAATTCACGGTAGTAGTATATTTATTTAGGCTAAAAGATCGAAAACGCTCGTTGAGCGAAAAATTTACTGGATTTTGGTTTTAACCCCATAATCGTTATAAGAGACCCCGAAAACCATTAAAACAACACCCATCCAAAAACAGACCTCGGTAAATGTTGCTTAACCTGGACAATTCACCACCCCTGCCGCTCAAGGTTAAACACTGACTCAACACGAAATTCGAGTTGTGGCCGTTTGTAAGAGCTATAGCGCATTCTGAGCTAATTTTTTGGCTCAATGAGCGTTTTCAATCTTCGAGCTTATCATATAATATACAATCACAATCAATTATCAGTAAAAAAAACCTAAGAATCCGTTATCTCGTTAGTATAATTAGCTTGTCAACGTTGTCATTAGGTATTATTTAGTCACATTATGAATCTTGTATTGTATTGCTATAGACTCCTGTTCGTGATAGTTGGGAAGGCAGGGGTCGCGGTATCCGACACACATGCGCCGTGTCAGTCAACAACAGATTGCGCGCGCACGCGTAACTAACGCTGGGTTTTTACCTTATCCGCCGGTAACGACATACCGACCGACCGACAGTATTGATCGGGTGCTCGCCACGAAACGGCGTCTCGAAAATGCGACACGATTTTTTCCGCGCTTAACCTGTTTCGACTGCAAATTGTGAACCCGATACCTTAAAAACGCTCAATATGGAGAAGTGAGAAAAGGTGTTTAGAGTGATAGCTCTACAAGTTGACGAAATGTCCAAGGTAAGCGTTATCGCATTGAGCCATTGTTAGAACTTGGATTGTGGTGGTGCGGGTAGCTGCAAAAATCACTGCCAAGGACGTGTTATGGTAGATTTTTCTGATGGTACAGTTTTTATGTATATGTGTGAAACTACGGAATAAGTCGAACACCGACCATTGGATTTGCTGCACAAAAGATTTGATCGAATATCTGTGTACTCAAACGTATCATTGTGGACGTCATTGCGTTATCCCCTCGGATATTAGTGCTCTCCTCGATATTAGAACTTTTCTTTGCAACTAGCCACCAATATTGCCTGACAAATAATTTTCAACTCGGATATGTTGCAGAAATAATAGACGTAAACCGCAGTGCTCTGTTGAACTATATTACTGCTAGCTACGTAGATACGAAACTATTCCAAGGGCTGTATATCGGATACGTTTCTGGGGAACTGTAACATTGCCGTTTGGTTTGTTATGTTATTTCGCAGTTCCTACATCAGAGGATGTAACTTATTTAAATCCTTCATTTCGTGAGATGTAACGTTTTCTACTGCATCTAGAGATAATATGAATCAGTCTGGTTCCATTTAACCCGTATCGTTCCAAGTATTGATCAATTCACTATTGTACCGTTTTGTAATTGTTGCATTAGCACTATCATTACAACTTTTTATAAAGTCAGTACTTACTTAAAAATGAAGTGTACGGTTTGAGAGTACTACATACCAACAATTTGTAAAAAAGTCGTTGGTAAAATAACGGTAAAATTTGCTTTAAAAATATAATATAGTACAAAAAATTGCACTATAAAAGCTGAGTGCTGAGTAGTATCAAACTAAATTCGTCTCTGCTCTCATCTTGGTAGCCGGTTTTTCAGAGCCTGTTTTGATCGCCATCTTCGCAGTAGCTTGTAATGTCTGTTTTGTCTGCGGTTCACCTTCAGTTATTATTTGAGGGTCTTCTTAATTGTTTTTCTGGCTGTATCTACTGGTAAAATGTATCAGCGTATCTACTTCATTAGTAGTCATTCGTTCCATCAGAAAAACAATCAGCATATGTAGATCTTTGGTGTCCAATCAACTCATTACTTAAAACTGTATCTATGTACGAGTCTATACCATATGTTTTAATTCTCACTATATTTATTACTGTGGCGTTTTTATGATTCCATGAGATCATACCTAGCTACGTTATTCATTTTACTCGGCAAAGATCTTAATTAAATTCAATTGCTTGCAAATTGAAGTAGTTTATCAATTTAGGGTATTACCTTTGTACCCTGATAAACAATATAGCATTGTGCGCATCCTTTTGTGTTAACAGTTATAATAAGAAGTGGGGCCAACAAGATACAAAGCTACCCTAATCTAAGCTTACGTCATGTATGGCAAAAAGTAACCACAGGTCGTTGACAGGACATTGTCGGAGTTTTTTTGCCCACGAACAAAACGATGCACGCTTTGAAACCTGTACAATAAGTGTTTGATTTGGACTGATATTAAAACTTCGAATTAAATGTTTGTGTTTCGAATTATTACTTTGAAATCGGATGTTACGACGTTTTCCGGCTTGCAAAAAAAGATCACGTAATGTAATACCTTATAATTGCGCACTGTATATAGTTTGATTCAATGTAGTTACTTCCGAACAGGAAATAAAAAATATCGTTGTGGCAATAGAACATTTTAGTTAATTACTTACACATTGATTGCTTTTCAATAAACGATATCACTACATGCTTCAGTCCGGTGCGAATAATTCGTAGAAAGCTATCGTGGCTGAAGTTTCAAACTGTACACCGATTTCCATTGCACCAAGAATACTAGAAATTGGCTGCACTCACGAAATGTTTTGGGTACGACCAATCAATAATGGCCAATGAATTACGAATTGTGGGTTGGTTTTTAAACAATTGAATGCGCCGGCTATCAAAAAACCTTGGATAAATATGTTTATAATCAAGAACCAGACTTGGAACCGGTACAATATTACTATTTTAGACGTATCGTATGGCATCGATCGGTAAGTATGGATAGCACGTTTCAGCAGTTGCGTTGCGATGTTGACAATCGTCAATAATTTATTAACGTTTTTACCTACTTTGTTAACAGTGATAGCAGGGAAAGTGTAGCTCTGCCGTGTTAGCGTCTATTGCACTTTCCGATTCGAAAAAAATAAATAAAAAAAACTTTCTTTTTGGTAACTTGGACCCCAACATAGAACGCAAAATGTTTTTGTTACAAAAAAGACCTAAATTGGCTTAGCGTGACTTTATCTTTAACATACAATTAGCACAAGTCGAATCTTCAATAGCCGATATCCTGAAAATAACTGTATGTAAAATCGAAACTCAAAAAATCCTTTTGCACAGCATCAGTGGTACAAGTAAAAGTCAAATCACTACGTTTGGCTAAGGGCTGTTGATCTGGAGTAAGATAGAAGAGAGAAGTATCCAGAAGAAAGTTTAAAAGTCAGAGTGACTAAACAAATAGGATTACAAACTGCTGAAAATGGCACAAGCATATGGGCATATAAAATTATGTCAAATGTTCTTGGTCTAAAGTGTAGTTCAAGAATTGTGAGCAAAACAGTTTGGATTGGTTTCTTGGATCTGATTTGGTCATGGGTAAGAAAACAAGAATCGTTGTTGTTATTGATTTGCTTTTCTCTTCTTCTCTAACCTGAACGCCTTCCCTTAGTGTAGGTCTTCCATTACTTGTCAGTTTGCCTGGTCTTGGGCAATCTGAATCCTACTTATACCTGCTTCCTTGACGAGGCCGTTGTGGGTCCACCTAGTTCATTATCTGTCTACGCTCCTACAGCCAGTTTTGCATCTTCACTCCAAAACCTTTTTGTACCTATCAACTATCCAGTTTACGGCATACTACTCACTTCCACTTCTTCCGCCATACTACTAGAGCTGTGCCGGTTAGCTACGTTCTTAGCATTTAAAAGTACTCAATTATTTTGTTGTGTTCCACGATCCGATGTGGGTGATCATCGGTGAAGTGAACGGGACTAATTAAAAGAAAGAAAGAAAAATATTTGTTTGTGACCCGCACAGGAGACACTAGTTAAGCAAAACACATACAATAATAAAAAAAAAAAAAAATAACCCCGTGTGAGACCAAAACGGCCCCTATCTCAGCATGTGCATCGATTAAGAAAAGATAATAACGCTGCGCTGATATTATGATAGGGCCCAATGTTGATGCCACGGACACATTCACGGAAAGGGAACATACATTATTTAAGGAATAAAATAAGATGAAGTAAGAACTAAGTGCCTGATACCTGTATGCTGTTAAACTTGAAGCAAGATAGAGTTTTTAAACCTCTTTACAACATACAGGCCTTGGTGAGACGCCACTGACCTTTCCTTTTATTTTTTTAATGTCTATGGCAAAAAATTTACACTGCGGGCGGAAATACTTGGGTAATCAATACCCTGTTTGTAGGCAATAAAAACTTAAAGTAATTAATAAAACCAATTGGAATAGTGATAGACATGGTTATGATTTCATTTACTGCCGTGTAGATCATATACCGTACAGTAATTTGGACACCTGTTATGCGAAATTGTGTAAAATTCTCATAAAAAATAATTAGTATAGCAATTAAAGTAATAATGATATTCAGTTGTATTCTTTTACGATTTTTGACTACTATTTTATATACATAAGCATACAATATCTTTGTTTCATTAAGTGCTACCGATGTTTCGAATTTCGTTTGAATTTAATATGTTCAAGACTGGTTTTAAAGTTCTAAATTTATTTTCAACTTGAAGGTAACCATTTGAGCATTTAAAATGTCTGGGTATTTTCAATATTTACAAGGAGGTGTTCGTATATAATGAGAAGTCGTGACTTGCCACGAAGTCTGCCTGGAGGCACCAATGTGTTTGCCTTGTGTTTATGGAAAATAAGTGTTCACGACCGACGTACACGCCGCCGCCGAGAGGTGAAGAAGTCTAGTCTTTTACTAAAAAAAAGGATGAGGATGACATATTGTTAAGCATTCACAAAATACTACAATGTAAAAGTCATATTTATCCACATTCAATGGCATTGTTATAGGTTCACAAAAATACACCATTCAGAGTTTTGATATTGATATCGTTAAAAGTTTATAAACCGAACAATCCAAATAAAAACAAAAGATTAACAAAAGTTAGTTTTATGTTCGACAAATAAATTGCTTAAATTATTACGTTGTGGGTAATGAAGTAACAATAACTAATACATAGCGAATAATATTTTTTGTGCAAAGCGGAAGGGTAGGTAGCATAAACTAGAACAATGTCCAATTAATGTTTTCGATGTAAAGGAAGCAATAAGAACAAAGTTCCTGGTCGAATTGAATTTATTTAATAAAGTTAAGTTCAAGGTAGCGCTGTATAAAACATCCTGTATTGTGTTCAAAGAATCCTCTGTTACTTTTCCTTAAACAGCTTAGCATCTTACCATCTTAGTAGATTTTGTAATTAAATTCTGTGGCTTTCCTTAAAACATCTTTATATATATTATTTATTTTAGTACATGGAGGACTTACAGCTAAGAAATACAGACAAAAAAGGAAACTATAGTCAACAGAAAGCCAATTACAAATCCTCACGTATAGACTTATAATAATGATTTATGGTGTGAGCATAAAAACAAAAAAAGTCACCGCTTTAATTAAAGCAACAAGCAAGTACTTAGTTTGCAATTATATGACTGATGGCAAAGAAAATAATAAATTAATAAAAACAGAAACAAACAATATAACCCAGTGCTACTTGAAAAATTTGAGGCTATAAAACATAGGGTCCTTCCTAACTAGTGCCTATCTTTCTAACCTTCGTGTTTTCATGAAACAAAACCAGTCTTAAATCAGTGAAGCTGTACAATTTTCTTATTATTGACACAGCCATATGGACTTTCTTGGGATCTCAAAAAATCCTGTGGGTACGTACGCAGAAGACAGGAGAGTTTCACATTATTCATCTTTGCCGAAAATATTTGATTCGAGTTAATAACCCTTATTAAGATATTACACATGATTATTGTATGGTGTACGATTCAATCACAAGATATGATGGTCAAGGATTATGTCTGTATGAGGAAAAACTTGTTTTATTGCAAGAACATGTCTACACGAAGGCATGCAACATTAATGCCAGCAGTGAGCCAAGGAACTCCATTAGTCCATTTGTTCTTATTTTATAATATAAAATCAATATAGCCTACATTTGAATGGTTTTGAGAATATTACCCCTGTGGGAATCGATAACCTTTTACTGTGTCACGTCTTGAACCTTAAACTAGGTAACGATGTTAATATTTTATTCTTGTGCCTTTAACTTTTAATATTATTAGGTGCCGTCCTTGATTAAGTTACTAACTTTTCTAGGTCAAATACCTTAACCTCATACGGGCAAAAGTACTAAGTTTCAAGTTGTTAGAACAGCTGCTGTAGAATTTACACACACACGAAATCATATATAAATAGCAGCTGGCAGATGGGTAACAAATTAAAATGCAGTCATTTCCTTCTTGGCGTGCATTGACTTGAGAATAGGTACAACTTTCAAGGCAAATGTAGGACTACAGGGGAAAGTATGGTTTTTAATGTCCACGTACGTCCAAATAAATTAATACGGTACAATCTGGATATTTGGATCGCCATTTTTTACTTTATGACATCAGACGTGAGTGGTCTGACGAGACTCGCGATGGCGTGGTCACTGGCGTCACTGCAATTTTCCATCATTATTATTTCTTCAAAGTTCTCAGCTACTAATGATACCAAGGCTAGTTTAGATACCCACTTATGTATGTTAAAATAATCTACTGATCAAGATGCTGATTTTAAAACGAGATACATTCCGAATCATAAAATTATTATTATTCCATACGAGGCTCGCATGGAATATTCCAAAATATGTCTTCTCAAATGAATGAGTTGTTGATTTTGTCGTGAACCGAGGAAGTTGAAAAGTCAAATAATTTCTAATTTATGTAACAATGACTGCGGTCTGCAAATGATGACCAGCATTTAGCGTATTTACGATAATGTTTGACATTACAATGGTCCGGTGACACACTGGGCATATGTGATGTCATCATATGTAATAGCTTTCTATTTTGAGCACAATTATAGTCTCCTATTCAACGTTGAATCTTCTGCCTAGCCTTTTACCAACTATATTGGGGTCGGCTTCTAGTCTTACCGGACCAGTGTTTTACATGGAGCGACTGCCTATCTGACCTCCACAACCCAATAACTGGGTAATGCGGTACCCCTTGGCAAGACTGGTGTCAGATCTCAGGCTTCTGACTACCCGTAACGACTGTCAAAGATCTTCAAATGACAGCCGGGACCAACGGCTTGACGTGCTTTCCGAGGCACGGAGGAAACTCGGTATGTTGAAAATGGTCACTCATCCACGGACCGACCTCGTCAAGCATTGCTTAACCTTGGATTTCGATCCGTCCGGCTGTTATTATTTAGCCACGAGCTCCTTATTTAACGTTGAATAAGGTAGATAATTCAGGAACTGAAAAACATCTTCGTTGCCGGGAAATATCAGATTACCTATCGATCTCTTTTTAATGACATATTGTTTGAAACCGACAATATTATTGCATTGTTCTAGTTTCAATGTTCAGAACAGGTTCTGATTTTCATATCTCTTGGAAATATTCAAGAGCTTTGTGTAGCAAAGGGCAGGTTGCCAGCCCACCCTCTTAGCCCCAAGGTCACGGCAGGCATTGTACCCATGTAGTCTTCAATCGCGACCTATCAATCAATAAAGTGATCGTGTCTGAATATTTCAGCTCACTGAGAATTAACGTGTTCGATAAGTCAATATTATTGTTAGAAGCATTGTCTTACCTAATTCACACACTAACAATAGGTGGCTAGATATCTAAACAGAAAATCAATTTAAATAAAACTTGCAGTGCGAGGCAGGTCACGTCTCAAGGTTTAATTAATAAGCAAGTAGTAGTTTTATGGTTCTTTATTTAAAGAAACCGTCGTACAGTTCGATTTTATTTCCATATCTAGATTAAAATTGCCTTTTCGTGTTTATCATTTTGTATTAATTTAAATATATTACTCTTTTTATTCGGTATTCAAGATATTGACCTTAAGCGGCACATATCAGAATGTAATATGAAAAAAACTTTAAGTAATATCAAACTGGTTTTAATGTTTAATGAGATTTTGATAAACATCGAATAATTAACACAGCGCTGTCTGATGAAATAAATAAAAGTTTATAAACAGCACGACAAAATACAAGAAATCATTGAACTAGGTAGAAATATGTTTTGTACTTCTAAGAAAATGTCATTGTTTCCCTCTCGGAAGATTCAAAGTATTTTCGCACGATCTTAAATTCTGAATACCTAGCTATCTACTGGTAAGTTCTTTTTAGTTCGTCCATACTAATTGCACGTTCTCACGAAAGCAAGATACTCATAAATTAGTAGATTGTTAAGTTTCTAATTTTATTTTTGCCTGCATTCGTTCTTGTGTAGACAGCCATTTCTTGTTTCATTGAGTAATGATTTTATAGGCAGATATTATGAAATTGCCTATAAAACGCGGATTTAAATAAAGAATTATTTTGAAAACAAAATTTAGCACAGCTTCTCTAAAATTTCGCTACGCCGTAGCTGCTGCGTAGACCTCGTAGCCCGTAGGCGTAGGGTCTATTTTTAACCGACTTCAAAAAAGGAGGAGGTTTCTCAATTCGACCGTATATTTTTTTTTTTATGTGTGTTCGCGGATAACTTCGTCGTTTATGCACCGATTTTGATGATTCGCTGCCCGTTGGAAGGGATTTATGATTTCGCATACGCAGTTAGTAATTTTATTCCTATATTGTTGGCTTTTACTGACGTTTGTTGAACGAATTCCGTGGGAATGCAAATTCAGACATAAGATATTAAGATTAAACACATTCCTACTTGGGTACATATTATTTATTTATTTAATTAAGGAAAACCAACAAAGCATACAGCAAAAATACATGTTAAAGTACTCATATTTTTACATTTTATAGTGCCTCAATTAAAGGCTGTCACGGCATGCATTAAACAAAATAATAGGAAATATAGAACAGGTATAAAACAGATTTTACTTTTTTAGATAGGTTTTTACGTAAATATAGTTTATTGTAACGTAAATCCGACATACAAATACAAATGAAAACTCATAAATTAATGCTGGTTTTTCTCGATTAATCCAATCAATTTTATTCAACGTTGTGTCAACCAACAAAGAAAAAGAAAAAAGAAATACAAACATATTCCAAATCTTTATGTTTTTGTGAGTCAAAAAGACAAAATAAAATGCAATATTCTTTTCTCTTTTTCACTTTTGAGATAATGCCCTATGCAAGACAGACTTAACTTACATACAAACAACACTTATTTACATATAGACATATCAATATCCACACTGGGTGAGCGTGACAGGCGACTATATTGAATCTGCAGTCTGTTAATGGTCGAAAAATTACCCAGATTGGTTTAAAGCCCTTAGCGCAAAGTAACTGATATCTGGAGTTACGAGCAAGTTTGCAAGGCACATTTATGTTTATCTGACTTATATACTATATTAGATTATATGTGGGCAAAGGTGAAACAACTTATAGTTTGTTTCATACTTGGCATATAATTTTTATTTACCTCCTCCCTAAACAATGGCAATGCTGCCAGTCTTTTGGGTACATTACCAGTGGACAACGACGTGGAGGAGTTTTCCACACCATATTTTAGTTTAGTATATTTTTTGAGGTTTAGTTAGTGAGTAGTTTTTTGTTTAAGTGTATATGTTTGTAGTCAATAGTTAATTTAATATTTTATACACTGTATATACTTCTGCCTATGTAAATAAACCCTCCTCCCTTTAAAACATTATTAGGGAACTCCTTTTGCTGTCAATAGATTCTATACTGCTGTGAAATCTACCTATGATACCTGTGATAAGGTGATTGTTAATCAATCTCACCTCAGCGGTTGAAAAAAATTGGATAGAGTTTCGAAAGTGTATTAATCCCTGGTGTGTATTTACTCTAGACACATTTTTATCCGGTTGGTAGATTTTCGTGAGATAATTTTTGGCTTGAACGCGGCCGTAGCCTGCAAAACCTGTATTTATTTACAAAATTCAAAAAGCAAGTAATAAAACTTTGTATGACACAGATAATACAATACTATCAAATCACCTTTGACATCACTCGTATGTGTAACGTATCTCACTAACTGTAATGTAATAACTTGACATATTAATAATAATTCAATACGTACATTTACGCACCTATCTTTAATTAATATTGTTCATTGATATTATTAGACGTAGGTAGGTACCCATCCTAATCTATAAGTAGTAGGTACCTATATCAACCGATTGGTTTTTACAAAAGCCGCATTATATTTGTAAATATTGATAAATATTTAGCAAGGTTTTGGCAGCGTTTTGACCCACGTTGATATCGGCAATAGGAATGTTTCCTGGGGTAGAAAAATTATAATTCTACTTAGTCCGTCAGTGAGATTATCAAATAATATTGAACCCATATTTTCTGAGTTAAAATTCACGAGTGGGGGCTTGTGACGTCACTTTGTCAGTATAAAGTGTAGCACCCCATGACGTCACACGATATTTCAACGCACTGTATCGTCGTCAGTTTATTTTTACGTGTCAAAAGAAAACATACGTGTCCAATGTTTTTTATTCATCTACCTGATGGACAAAAAACAAATTTTCAGTCAACTACCCTATTATCCCAAGAGAATGTCAACGTTCTACCGTCATATATAGAATCCTATGTCCTAAATCAGGTCATGGTCCACCCGAGTTCCAAATTTCATTTATATCAAACAAATATCAATAAAGATCCAAACATACAGATTTTCACATTTATGATATTACTAAGAAGTAGGATGATAATTTGTTGTTTGTGTTCCAAAAAGTTTTTCGTAACAATAAACCCGTTTCTAACATACGAATATTGCCTTGTTACATATATGTATATATAAGTTATTGGCTAACGTCCATGTAATCAATCGAATACCCGCGATGTTATAATATCCACCTACATTTTTAAAGCCGCAATGACAGGTAAATTGCTAGAGATTGAATTAGATACATTAGCACCATCCGCTGTTATTAGATCACCAAGTAAGGTCACAGACTTGGTATAGTACCCACGTGTCATAATGCGGACAAATTGACGTAGTGAATCCATTCTCGTAAACATGAAGTAGGTACTACAGATGTTTTTATTCTCTATATTTTTTAGGGACTAAAAAATAAATCAGACTGATGTTCAGTTTTTATTTAAATAGCCAATAATCAATAAACCCTCTTTAAACTTAAAATTGCTTTGAAGCATGCACCATTTGTTCAGGGCAGACTAACTGTATCGATTTTCACTGTGTTTGTGTATTAGTTTAGGAGTTATCATCGACCGTATCTGCTTTCTTTCATGCATGAATCATTAGATGATAAACAGTATATCGATACTACACTATATCATCGTCTGCTTACTGTTTACATAAAACCTGCTTGCACAAATATGTAGGCAAATGAGCATGTATTTTATCTATGGATAGGTTAAAATAATTGATGCAGCATCTGATTTATCATACCTACGTTGCGGCACAAACAATCGTATGATATATTAGCATTATGTCCTTACATGTCCGTGATAAAATCACCACTGAGTATAAATTCTTATCCATTTAGTAAGCAACACGGTTTTTTAAATGATCTTGTTTGACTAGAATGTTTTAGTCTAGTCGTAATCAAATTAACCCTATTGTACTAGCTAAATATAGCTTTTCAATTCAAATATTTTTGACCTAATAGGTAATCTAATTATCATCGTCAAATCTGCGTGTGCATGAAGGAAAATGATTTTGGTAATTAAATGTGTGGTAGTTCATTCGATACATGCGTTTATAGATAGAAAAGTATCTATATCTAATCTATGAGGCGTTAACGTTGACTTTGGTGAACAGTTAAGTGATAAGAACATTGCAAAATAAACCAATCGTAGATAACACGGCACTATTTGAATACCACAACCAGTGAATTGAAAAGAGTTAGTTTGCAAAACGTCTATTGGAAAATAAATAAGTGCAAAATATTGCACAAGACCCGTTGTAGGTTGATTCGCTGTTGTTCTAACGTAACGTTTTGAAGTATTAATTACCGTTCGAGGGAAAATGACCGAAGTGCTGGCATTGTGAAAAGTTAATTCCTTTTGACGGTTGAGCAACGTTCAATGCACGGACCAAACGATTTTATTTGCTTTACTCGTATACATCCACGTTAGCTTAAGGCGCGGTGAATAGACGACTCCGCGTAGAAATGAAAGAGAAGCGAAAAGACGCCGCGATGCGCGACGTTTCGTTCGACTCGTTCGAGTTATTTATCATTAAATACATTAATCCTAACAAATATCTTATTCCAATCGATAAATAAAAACAACAGTTCCCTTTATTATTATATATTACATCACTGTTATTATTAATATCAAGATTTGTTTATAAATAATACAGTTACAATTGCTACAATTTCAATTTAAATGGTTATTTTATGTTTTTTTTTTATCGAGAAAATTTACCGAAAACGTGTTTTGAACACAATGGTCCTCCCATAAATATGATCAAGATTAACATATATTTTTTTAGCTGCTCTAATATGTATACATTTGGCTAAAAAACTGTTTAGTGAAGCCTATTTTGACTAAGTACAGCGCCTTAATACTGAGGCTATTCAACACGATAATAGTAACTTCGTCGTAAAATAATGTGTGTGTAACTAAAACGATAGTGTTATTATTTCACAGGTTTAGTATGAACTCTGGTTTCGACGTGGAAACACGAACGAAATGTTAAACAATAAAGACGATGTTTACTAGACTATATAAGTTAGTGTGAAATAATGAGTGGGAATGAGTAGTCGTGCTCGCGAGGGGAATCAGGTTGAGAAAGAAGTGTCAAAGATTCCTAGTAACGTTGTGTTCATTCGTGACTTTGCGCTCCAATAACATGTAGACGTTTTTATATTCTATCGTATACGATGAATGATGATTCCTCGCGAACGAGTAACGACCTCTCTATTGTGTTTTTTGTGGTGATTTTGCGTCAAATGAAGTTTTTGTGGAAATAAGTATCGGCGATTATTTTGGTGTAGCTGAATATCGTGACATTTTTTTGTATAGAAGACAGTTTTTGGTTGTTTCGCGCTCACAATTCGTTGTGATGTGATGGAAAAGTAAAGGTACCTAGACTTACATTAAACGGAATGACCTTACATATATGAAGCAAAAAAAAAAACACATTGCATCGCAATGTAAGTACATGCGCCCTCCACAATAATATGTATGCATGGAAAGCACCATGCGTGACCGTGCTCTGTACCGTGGTGAGCAGACAATAGGGAGTGCTTAGCAGTCAGCACAGGCCCAAGTTGAGAGCATTAGCGTAATTGGTAGTATGAATCATACACATAGACATCAGTACTAAGTCTTAATTAGATTAAAGATACCTCCTAACTGACTGCGAATCTAATCCGTATTCCGGGTGTTTTGTTGCTGTTTTCGCGATCGTATTTATTTCAGCTCACTTGAACTTACTAAAAGGTTAGCTCTTTGACAGCTGATGTTATCATTATTTTATTGTGTCCTTGCTCCCTCTAAGCGTAAGCTGTAAACCATAAAGACGTTTAAATTAACCGTGGTTATTTATCTCTGTTCCAGATCCCTGTGGATAAGAATGGCAAGCTAAGAACATTAGAGTTGAGAGGAGTTTACTCCGCCTCAAAATTGAAAAGTTTGGAAACGCTTAAATCCTTTGATGTAACAAGAACCGCTGAGATTGCAGAAAAGTCACATACCGTTACAAAGATTAAAAATGATATAAAGGAACCATTTTGTAAGGCTTATGCATCATTTATACCAAAAATGAGCTTAAATTTGGAAAAAGTGATTGAGCAAAACCCAAGAATATTAGATTTGCGTGAGAAATTGAATCAGATAACAAAAAAACAAGATAGTAATAATGTTGATAAGAAAACAAAAGGACTAATTAATGATATAACACAACACTTGGTTGACAAGAAGGATGAAGACGAGTCCGGCCCCTACAGTTTGTTGTTTGATCTACAGTCCGATCCTTCTACATCATTTAACGGAAGCGCAGCAGTGAATGTTTGGAACAATCGACCAAAATCAGAAGTACTGAGTGATACGCACTCACAAACCTTTAAGAAGTTAATTAATCCTATTAACAAGAGTGCAGACAGGCTACCGAACGTATTGAATTTCGACGAAAAACCTATGAGAGAATTTGAATACTCTTGCGAAAACGAGTTTACATTTCCGGCAAAAAAGACATTTAACACACATTCCAGATCTGATCTCTGTTTACAGTTAAAAACACACGTACATCCTCGACTATTTGAATCCAACTTGAGTCCTAACGAAAATTCATTGAGTAGGACTAATGAGGAGAACTCACTGGACGATAGTTTAGGCATTTTGACTCCAGACCAAATGGATGATATGTGCTATTTAGAAAACGCTTTTTCGCCTACAGTAGAGGGGCTACCAATTTTCTGTGATACTAATGAAAGTAAAATATCTCCAGATAATGGTGATACCCCATCAACTGATAAGACTGAAAGCAACTCCGCAGCATCGACTATACAAAATGATGGATTTGATAACTTAGAGAATAAAAGACACCCGTATGAAGGTCAGCTGGCTCCCATTGTAAGCCTGGAAATAATCATGAATAATGAAGATCACAATTCACTAACATCCTATGATTCCCCAGCTCATAAATGCAGTGAAACATTGTCTATTCAAGAACCATTGTCGATTACTTCAAGGACATATGATATACCTTCTCAAGATATCACAATAGGGAAGGATGAGTTGTCTTCGAATTTAATCGATGAAGAATTCATGCCCTCTATACACAGCAGTATTTTGGAGCCAGTTAGTTCTATTGCTGAAAATGTGCCCAATTTAGAAATAGCTCTAGATTGTAAACATGAAAATCTTTTGATTACCAACAGAATTGAACAAACACCATCTCCGGAAGATTTGCCACTGGACAGTTCAGAAATTAATGGCGAAATAAGTACATACTCCCAGTTTTCTGCGTCAACACTTCATGATTCACAGACTTATTCAGATGGTAAAAATGATTATCCAAAATCAATGGAAACTTCTAAAGTTTCTAATAGTTTCATAACAAGTATTACCAGTATTACAAGTTTAGATGGTTATCAAGGTGACGGAGAAATGTCCAGACCCGTGAGCAGGGGAGCAGACCATTCTATTGAACATCGTGAAGATGCCATTGAAATGGATTGGCAGAATGTGCCAGTAGCAAGAAGAGCAGACCCTATGACGGATTCAGATTTCTTTACAGAAAGTGATGCCGATGGTTTAGATGACCACATGCAAAGAGGGGACCGACGAGCTCAAGTTATTGATGGAGCTCTTTACGGTGGAAAGAAAGTAAATGGTAACCCTCCTCTCATTGTAAACAGAAACGAAGATTCCTGCATGGAATCAAGTGGAGTGTACACTGACTTTGAAAATCATCGTACATCTCCTGTGTTCTTAAACGTCATCGATGATATGTCTCCTGATGGGTCTACTCCTTCCACTCGATCGGAATGTAGTCAGAAAAACGCTAGCACAGGAAACTTGAACGCTTATTTTTCACCACTACAAGATACTTTGGATGAACATAAATCGGATACGTCTCACATAATTGATGATGATGAGACACCGAAAAATACGAGCAAAAGAAATTCGTTGAACAGTGTGAAAGATATGAAATTTACAGAGAAGAATAAGGAAGAGAAGAGAAGCTTTACATTAAAAAAGTACAAAATGCCTAAGCGTGATGTGCCAAGTAAACTGAAGAGTATGCTAGCGAATAGAAAGACTGATGCGGATAACAGTGTACAGAGTAGCCCAAAAACTGTTAAAAAGACCGAAAGGAGAGAGAATTTGGCGAAAAAGAATTCTATTGAAACAAAGAACGACTATAAGATTAAATCGTTCAAGGATATAAAGTCAAAGGTGGACTGCTCTTTTTCATTACAACGATCTCAAACTTCGTGTAGTGTCAGTAGAATGTTAAGCTCAAAATCTACAAATAACAACGTGAAACCTAAAAGGTAAGCGAATATTAATATTGTGTTATACACTTGTCTTGTATAACGATTATGTAACTTTTAGATTAGCTACAATATAAAATTAAACACTAACATTGGAAACTTCTATTGAAAATATTAGGTACGAAGTTTATTTAGAATTGGCTGCAATTCTTTCAAATAAGCGGGCATGACACCTGCATTATAACTATCATTAACAATTTACTTTCCAATCTAGCATTTCGCAGTAGTTTTATTAACATGTCATACGTCTTTGTGTAAACTGATTCTGCGTCATCTGTCATTTGCGAAACTATGAATGTAATACCTACTTACTTAAGAATTTTGTGAGACACTTGTAATTAAGAAATTTTAAGAAAGCATCAAAGTTTTAATCTAGATATAGTGAAGAATGAATTAAATCAAAGACCGATTCAGCTTTTAAAGATGTTTTGTTTTTTTTTACTCAACATATTGTTTACTCATCAATTTGCCACCGACCGATATATTGAATAAGATGCATAAGAATATGAATGAAGTTTATTTGTCTAGGTAAAAGATAATTAAGTATTTATCTTATCTGTAACTATTTTAACCGTCAATTTCTATGGACGGCGGTCTTTAAACAAGGAAGAAACTGTAGCTTAGGAACCCGAGCTGCAATTTCATGAAATCTGGTGTCTTATTATATACTTTGTGTGTAGTCGCCATATGCGTATGCGCATGGAACTGGGCTCGGCGGCCGGCAGCGGCAAGAGCAGCCTTCACAGCTCTCAGAGCGACATCAGCGCCAGCAGCACCCCGCTCGGCAAACATTCCACCGGCCGCTTCCCCCTGCTGAGTAAGTACCATCATTTTACCATCTGTTTTTCCTCTATAAGCACTAAATAAAAATATAACACCAGCCGGTAACTGTCCCACTGTAGGCCAAAGGCCACTTCTCATTCAGAGAAGCCACGAGCATTGATCACTTCGCTTGCTCCAGACGGGTTGGCGATTTAAAATTATATTAATTAAAAATCCAGATTTCCTCACGATGTTTGCTCCACCGTTGTCAGCAAGATGTCCGTTGTCCAAGATAAACTTGGAAAGTGTAAATGAATTTGAAAAAGTGACATTAGTACTTGCCCGGCTTTGAAACCATATCACGAAGCGTAAAGTCTTAGCAACTGGGCCACCACGACATCGTTTAGCGGTGTCACTTAATTGTACAGTTAAGGGTCAAAAGTGCAGTCACTCTCTACCAAAACAGCAGCGGCAATCATTTTTTTGGCAGAATAATTTCAACTTTTCACGGTATAATCTAAACGTTAATTTGTATACAATGTATTAACGGAGCCTCCAACTACAGGCATTTTTTATGCCTAAATGGAGACTCCTCGACATGCATTTAAGCCAAAATGAACTGAAATAAACTTATTTATTATTATTATTATTTATTATTAAATTTGTTGTGGATAATTTAACTTCTACAAAAACTAGCCATTTGAGTTTTGATAGAGTAAGACTGCTCTTTTGACCCTTGACTGTACGTGTGGAACTGGATAGTCGGATCTGATCCCACTGGCTGGTAATTAGACAACAGTTATAGTTATATATATAGTTGTGCCTGTAAGGTAGAAAAGATTGAAACTGGATTTCATGCTACCCGTAGAAATCTTATGAAATTACTGACTTCTCTTAGAAATTGTCAAGCAGATAATCTGCAGTATCCTCCTCGAGATCATAGGTTAATTTACTGGGACTAGAAAAAGACCATTGACCATTTTGAAGCGGGATACAAAACATTAGATATTGCCTTTGAATGTTTTCTTTAATACTCCTTATGATTTATGAGAGTTCAATGTAAGGAAATAAAATACTTCTATAGTAGTCTATGATCTATGAGATAAAGATAGGTTCAAGATAAAAGCAATGATATCTCTACTGTGACCATTATCAGAATTCAGCTGAGTGTATCTACGCACATAGCTATGAACAATAGTAGAAAAATTTAAGATCACGCATATTGCCGTAAAACCTGCGCGATAACAACGCAATACTTCTAGTTTGTGTTTTGACACACACCACTCTACTTCAAGGTTGGCTAGCATTGGCTTCATGTGATTCAATGACATGTGTGAATTCTTAAACAATTCACGTCGCGACTCATTAAAATTAGATACGTATGCTATGACTGAGGACTGATCTTGAGTTGCTCTTGATACATTAAAATAATAACCATACTATCTAGGTGTTTTTTTTTTATATCCCATGACTCTAGGGTATTAATGAGACCATATCAAAGAATCAACTGTCATATGCATATTTTTCAGTAATCATTGTTTTATTAGTTCATCATACAAAATGTTGGGAATAATCACGGCATCCGAAAAGTAGCAATTTTTTTTTTGTAGTAAATTAATTTTGATTTATGATATCTTCGAAACTATGCATTATTGGACCACATATTCTCGTTTTTTTATATTATTTTTACTTATAGAACATAACCATAGAGTTATGGAATATAAAAAAAAAACACATTGTATAGTTGCTTATTGAAAGTGCTAAACATAAATATGGAAAAACAATTTCCATTTTCTATGTCAACCATTTATAGTTATAACGTTTCCTATTCATTCTACGTCATCTCTTTATGAATATTCAATGTGACAGTGGCATGCCACAACGTTAACCTGAAGCTTATTGTTTGTGCTCCTAGTTCTTGTGTAAATTCATCTATAATACAGTGTGGAGTTCATGGCGATGTGTTGTCCTTGTTTGTAAGGTTTCGTATGATTTAGCATACGTATTGGTGATGGCAATTATCACGTATGTGTGAACAGAAATCTTCCAGACATTAATGATTTCATTTTAATAAATACATTTTTAATTACTTAATTAATTAAGGTTAGTTCTTATTCAATTAATTTATTGATAAAACATTTAACGCCTGCAACATATTTTATAGCAAAGAGTAGACTGTATTTATTTATTTATTTATTTATATATTCTTTATTGTAGGTACACCAAGTTAAGACTGTGTGTCTGACAAGTGCCTAACCATTACTGAATAGCAATTGTTATTTCCTATACTTCGGTCAGGCACTTGTAAGCATTATTGTGGCACTGTAGGTACTTCAAATCTAGAGAATCAATTCCATCTGGATATTTTATTGGAACTTTTATCTGCTTAGGTAAAATCTGATAATCATACTCAAGACGGGGAATTAATTAATTAAGAGAAAACTGAAAATCTTTTTGAAGGAAGTTTCCTGCCAATGCTCCATTCTTATCTTAAGTCTCTATGACAACTGAAAAAAACTCGATTACTTTAAAAAAATAACAAGCTAATACTGTCAATTTGATTCAGTTGAGTGGAGATAATGAATTAGAAAATATTGGTAACCTCCCAATCAAATGCAAGCAAGATCGCCTACTGTATCGTGTATAGCAAAGAGTTGCGTATGTGCTGTAGCTGACATTTGACGTAAATACTGCGGTGACTGAGAATGGATGGAAGTCAGGCAGTGCGGTACACACCACCCCAGTGTGTATTTTTCTATAAAATATTGGTACTTAAAAAAATATACAAATTAAAATCCAAGAAACATAATTTTTTGCCTACGTAAGATAAAAATAATAATGGTTTTATCTATGGAAAATCTTATGAAAAACATGAACATTATTTTTCTGCTGACCAAAGATGAATTTACAAATCAACCAACATTTTAAAATGTTTTAATAATTGGTGTTTGAAATCTTTGCCGGGTACCAGCAAAATTAACTTTTATCCATACTACGCATTTATGACTTATTGATTCAACAACTGCCTTGATTTCTCACTCAAAACCGAGTAAGTAGCATTTTAATATACGGGAAGTCCTTGCTGCACACCTACCCCAATTAAAAATCAGCTGTGCAAGGAACACGATCACCAATCGATGCGGAAGGTCAAAATTACGGCAAGCAAAGGGAGCAAGCAAGTTAGACCGCATGGCAACGAGCGTTTCCTCTCGGCTAGGTTCAGTTTGCCAGTCGCCGGTGAGACGCGAGCCGGCGCGCGCCGCACCGCTATCCTGTCGCGTTCGTGACGTCAACTTGCAACGCGAAAAATCAATGGATTCCCCTCCGACACTAAGGTTAACCGCATACCGCATTTTCTCAAAGAAAATGTGCCATATGTCAGTGAAGTGTTGACGATACGCACCTGGGATACTAATTCATTGATAATGATAAGAACACTACGGTGTAAAATGCAACGCGTCACGTGAACGGTTTACTTTCAAGTTTTGTTTTGTGTGGTGTCATATTTTAAGTTATCATTATTTTTCAATTTAAGTACCGTTTGTTAATTTTCCGTTTATTAACGTAACACTTGACATTTCCTTTGATTTTAAAAACAGTGTTGTTGTTTACCTTGTGGACTGTCAGTTGTCTGTCACGTAGTCTGGGCATCATCGTTGTTTATTTAGAAAGGATTCCCAGTCCACAAAACAATTGCCAGAACTTACGCAAGTCCTGTTATTACTCGGCCTTTTATATCACCTACTTCGCTGTCCTTCGTTAACTTCATGTCTACCAACAACTGGTTAAACAAGTTAACGCCACCAGCCATTATTTTTTAAACAAACATTTTTTGTTACATTGTCAAGCATGTAAGCTTGACACTTGATTTTGTTTGGATTTACAATGAACATACATTGACTACTTTACTGTTAACTTGACGAAAATGAGTATTTTTTTATAAATTACAACGTGCGGTTGAAT
Source organism: Orthosia gracilis (assembly GCA_947562075.1). NCBI lineage: Eukaryota > Metazoa > Arthropoda > Insecta > Lepidoptera > Noctuidae > Orthosia > Orthosia gracilis. The sequence goes on from OX387266.1 coordinate 38,373,912, forward strand.
CCTTTGATATTCGAATCAGGCTTGAAACTCTAGCTAGATCGTTAACGAATCAAAGATCACGGCTAATGAAACGCAACTGCATATCGATTGTAACTTAATACAAGTAACAAGTCCCATTAGAAATCGATTATTTAACACAGTGTAGGTGGGTATTACATAAATCATTGTAACTCATTGTTGGATAGCAGACACAGCAGAAAATAATAGGCCAAATAGAAAGTACATTAACGCACATGCTCGGTTCACATGCAACGAAGCCTCAACCACCTAATTAAAAAGTGATTTATAAACAAACGCACATTACAATTTGTATTGTTTTTGCGGAGACACTAGTTTTTCACATTTTCTCCTTTGACACACTCAACAGCAACTATTCAAGAATCAATCAAAAGAAAGAAACATCGTCCACAGTTTTTTCTTCGTAAACCGTTTAGATAATGTGTAAATTGAACCGTAATCGAAATATATCCAAGTATATCATACGTACCTTACAATATCTAGAGGTAACTATATTCTACACGCAAAAAGTAATTGTACAAATTTTTAATTGACACAGCTAACTCGATTCGAAAGCATGAAATTGGAGAGTCATGATATAGATAAATTTTATCTTTCACATCTACTCGAGATGTTTTTGAAAGAATGTTGAAATATTTTGTTTCATAGATATCGAGTATCAATATAGGTACATTTATCTTAAAATACGTGATAATATTCTGGGAAAATTCTCCGATACAGATATTACTTAACATTACTTAACAACTCATTTCAGAGTTTTCAAAATGAATGAGAACAATAATGTAGAAATGCTTAAATGAAAATTTTATGAAATTAATGGAAAAATGAAGATTTCAAAACAGTTAAACCTTAGAAAGGCTTAGTTGATATACGAAATTGTTGAAGACAACTGGGGAAAATGTGATAATGTCGCAAGTGCAGTCGACAGGCTTTGCGATTCAGTTAGCTTATTATAACATTTCACATAAACCGCATTGCTGTGTTAGTACTTTACCATTTTAAGCCTCAATTAACCTATATCGTGTATTGATTTTCTAGATATTTCAAAACGTGAGCCATATATTAACAGCAATGTGCTAATACATATTCAATAAAAGTTGGAAAATACAAAATGTGGTAAGGTTCACAAAGTTGAAGGTAAAAATCTTCTTGTAATCTTATCCCGACCTGAAAGATAAGTATTTTTGAAGACGATAATACTGTCGAGAATGATGTATTACAATATCTGCATGAATATATAATTCCCATTGAGAAACAAACTAAGTGAAGGTAATAAATGCCATTCGTTTTTCCATAAACCACATGTGTGAAGTAACGGCTATTACTAAAATGTTTAAACATTCACGTCACAACAGTTATTAAACGTAACGTTAAAGTAATGTACGTAACACGAGTTTGATCATTATCTATTTAGTTAAAACAAGTTTTTTAATTGTAGGAGTACTACATTGTGGTAACATAGTTACTCATCAAGTCATCATAGATAAATATTGCTACAGTGACCATTAGCTTTATGAATACGATAAAAATATTTGTTATAGAACATTCGGAAGAGGAAAGAAAAATATCAGAATAATAATATAATAGGTTCTTAAAATATCCTGCCGGTTTTACCGTTTGATTAGGTAACTAATTAAAACATAGCATTGCCAAGTTAACAATCATAACGGTTATATTTCGAATGCTTATCGTAGCTTATAGCTCCGATAATAATATTATAAATTATATTATTATCGGAACAGGATGCCAAATATAGACTTTTAAGGTTAACCCTAAAAATATAGTTTAAATGCGGAGACAGTATAAATGGTCTAGGCGATACTTGCGAGTGAAATCCGCTGGAAGCCGATGCAGTGTAACGGGTTATTCTCGTCGATGGATTTGTTGACGAGTCGAGAATCGTTGACCCCGTCGGTGAAGGCGAAACCGTGTGCGAACTGTTCCATCCACTACTTATTGATGTTAAAACCACATCTGACAGAACTCCAAGCGATTGTCCAGCTAACAGTATGATCACTAACACCTACAAATCAGAAGTCATACAGTACGGTTTATGTTTTCGCTAAAATCGTATCCGAGATTCCAATATTTACTCAGTTGCTTTAATATATTTAAAGAACTAAAACATTTCTGTTGATGATTTTGTAACGATTATGGATTTCATTGCTTCAAAGTGATAGAAAATATTTGGGTCGTTACAAATAATGTCAATTTATTTTATTGGAAGTCTACTGTTAGCAGGCCTATCAAACAGCTTAATGGAAAAATAAATATAATGTCCGTTTCCAATGGGCTGTGAATGTAATATTGAAATAGTTGTCCCAATTCTGTCTCATTGGCATCGATTCTAAAACAGCCACTGTGTACTCAGCCGTACTATAAGGTCTTGTCTGACCCACATTCGATGCTATTAAACCATGGCCTAAAAGCCTACGTGACACGGCGTTCTGCTATTATATCATTACTGTCATTAGTGACATCAAAAGGCTTGCAGTTAAATGTATAGGGTCGCCCACTGCGCGCTCATATAAGCAGTCAACCCACCAGAACTTCCAACCATATAATGCTATCAGATTATAATATAAACATGTCCACTTTTTCACTTTCGAAATTTTTATACGCTCCACTGAATACAGAAATTTAGATCTACCATCGTATCTTGACATCGTCTTTCAATTTCATGATTCTTTAAGATTATAATCATTTCTTTTTCTCCATCGCTTCTTATGATTTTATCTACTCTGATTATGATTCTAACTCCTCAACAATAATTATAGACCATTAGGGTTTCTTAGGTCGTTTAACTTTTCGTGACATTCAGATACCCAATCAATAATCATTATAGATACTCGTACTTAGACAAAATCCTGACGGATATAGTTGTTGTTATCGCTTGCGATATTCTAGCTAATCAAGCAATTGAAGATGTTAGATATTCTACCAAAATACAGAAGGGAATAACTATCTCAAGCCTTCTTATACAAATAACAACTGAAATTTTGGTAAACCAAAATCTTTTCTATATCTATTACCCGTACCAACATCAATTTAAAATTATCAGTTCAATAACACTGTGTGAAGGCTGAACTAGGTTTTGCTAATACAAAAGGAAATATCAAATTTATGAGCCCTTTAAAAATGTTAGCTTGAGAATTGGCAATTTAAAATGATTCTTCGCCTCATGCAAATTGTTAATAACAATCCATTGTTTCGTTACGACTGAAGTATGAATAAATTATATTCAAAGCAAACCTTTGGTCTTTCAAATAATAAATCGAGGTTAGTAATGGTCTCTAATTATCTTTGGTTTAACTTCATAACTTTAACTGTTGGAACATTTGCCATGAAATGCTTTTTGATTTTTAACCGACTTCAAAAAGGAAGAGGTTATCAATTCGACTGTTTTTTGTGTGTGACATCTTAGAACATTTTACTAGGTGAAGCAATTTTGATGATTCATATGGTCCCCTTTAAATCTTAATGGTCCAATGATCCAAAAATTGATCAAGATCTGATAAATAACTTCGGAGATATAAAACAGAACTCTTCAATAAATGACGGCAAATGTCTCGGGATAGCTGCAATCACATGTCTGTTTATTGTTTACACCATTTCATAACATAATATCACGCCGGTACGCTCTAAATGGGTACGCAGATGTAGATGACTACAATACACCCTGGTACACTCCAGTTTCACCGGTTGTGTTAAAGTTTCATGTTATTCGGGTAATCTATTCTAACATAACTGTGGGTATTATAGTTAACATATGTACCACAACTGAAAAGTGAAAAATTCGGTTGTATTTTACAAAAAATACAACCGACTTCCAAATAAAAACACTGCAAAGTAAAAAATAACTTAAATGCCGGGTGTCGGTGTTAATAAACAAAGAAACAAAAACAAGTTATGTTATAATAGATTACCCTTTATTAGATTAATAGATTACACTTTGCAGTGTTTTTATTTGGAAGTCGATTGTTTATTTCATAAAAAGAAATTATCAGTTCAGATAAAACTTTACATACAAGACAACATCTGATTAACTTAATTGTTGTATAGCTATTCATATTCACTTTTAATCCCAAATAAATTACCAAACGTATAACATCCAAGTCATTTGATTGTTTAATATTTATTGTTTGTGAATTCTTCGCGTTGACTTGCAGAACATGAGGTTGGCATAGAGATGCAAATCATGCGTTTAATTTTGTGTAGAAAATTGGTAGCGGTACTGTTTTATATCCATTCGATTAAGTTGTCACCTAGTCACTTAGTCCAGATACAAAAACGTTAACCGTTTTAATGGATACCGGTTACCATTTTACAGTTCCCAGTATGGTTTCCCGTTGATTGTTTGGTGCTAAGTTTGCTCCAGCCTCCCACGAGCTGTTTGCTTCATTTATAAACTGTTGCATTTCTAAGAAATGACATTACAATCGCTTGTATGATGAATGTTGATTTTATCGTTATTGTGTATCGGTTCGGTATGAATTACTGGGAACAGAGTTGCTATTGAAATTTTAGCAACTGTCGTGTGACGTGTACTACTAAACATTGTTAAATAATCGGAACTTATCTAGCAGCAGGGAACATTTAGAACAATGCTACAATAGAATCTGTAAAACACTGTTCTGAAATTACATCCCTATCATTCGAAAAGTGGTACAATATTGCATAGAATTTTATATTCCTAGCAGTCGAAAGTGTGACGACCACCTTTTTGTGGTTTCCTGACCACAGCAAACCGGTTCCCCGTGCAAGATAGTTACAGGTGATTCCTACAAAGAACAGGTTCCTTTTCGTATTGTTGGAAATCAACTTCTTTGTCCAGTGAGTGAACGAACCGATATCATTTTGAGCTCGTATCAGGACTACTTTTACTTGAAGGGAAGTTGTAAGTACCGGTGTGGAGCCGAGTGCCGCAATCAGGCCCTGTGTCACCGGGAAAGGTAAATCTTACGAAATCAGACATGATCAAGAATTCAAAATTCATAATTCACTTGGTAACGTTATCTATATAAAACAATAAATTAAAGTCTGAATGATGTATGTGTGCCAATATCTCTCTAATAATTAAGTTTATGTGAGAGTTAGCTTTTTAGTGTCAATATTCATTATTTAGAAAGGTGTTATTATTATGCTATTAGAGCAATTACGGAGTCAAGTTCTTTACAAGCGCTGTGAGAAACTTACGGACTAGCAATTTTCTCATCGGGCTTACTTAACATCTTTAGTGGAAAATGTTCAGTTTTGATATCGGCATGTCTCTATGAGCTGTATCTAACGCTTGCGACTTCAGTGTTATACTCAATCACGAAGTTTCCTTGTAAGGTTTGCTATCGTGAGATTGAACGGATGAAAGCACAGACATTGCTTCGAAAGCAAAGTAATTGCTACCTGTGTGTTGTTTTTGCTCACCACAACTTGTTTGGCGTTGTCTGCTTTAGTACGTTCTCGCCTATTGATATACCCGTCACAAGCCAGCGTTTACTGCCGCTACGTGCGGATGTGTTCAATTATGTGCTCTACTGTTCAACGGATTGGTGCTAACAGAATGTAACTCTCAAATCTCTGTTCGCAAGTTTGTTGGCATTAGCGTCACGTTTTTACTTCGTATTTGAAGTCGAAACGATTTAGTTTTTTTTTTCTTGCAGTGCTTAATTGCATTTTTAATATGCTCATTAGCGATTTTTTTGGGCTTCTGATTTAGATGAGATAAGCAGATAAACATGACAACCTAATAGCAATTTGTTCAAGAAAGTTACGTGGCATAAGTTATTGATATGAATTTTGACATAGATTAGACAATAGAATGGAGAGTTGCTGATTGGTTACTTTGCAAAGTCACCTTTAGAACACTAATTAGTGGCTATTATATAGCTTGCTGCCATTCTTTTTGCTTTCGTCCAGTATTTAATCTTTTTAAAAAGTCATGTTAGGCGCCTGACGCCACTCTAACTGCTATATAACCAATGTAGTTTCTCAATCATAAATATAATAATAATAATGATATGGAACCCGTTAGAAGTGGTAATTAAACCACGGATATTGTTTAGGAGAACGGGTTGTTGTCTACATGTCTGTTGCACGGTCCCGGTCGCCTCGCAACAAGCTCGCGTAACTAATGGGAACGCGTTCCGACTTCATAATTCGTCGTTACGTGACATTAATAATTATTTTACTTTCGTCCGATCGCTCCGTAGGATCGTTCTCAGACGTGGGACGAGACGAAGGGACATTCCATTCAAAAATTATCTGATTTTTGCCATTGTATTTAAAACTGTTTTGCGCTACGCTTCAAGATTGAAATAGGCAACTGATCAAAAGCCATTCATGGCTATATGTCAGGATTTATATGACTTCTGTGGTTAAAGGTTCCATTCGTGTCATTTCGCTTTAATATTTTTCAATAGAAAATTAGTTTGCCCTCCAAAAATTGACACCCATATTCAACTGTGTCGCCGCATCAGAACTAGAGTCTGATAATTCTTTCATAGATTAAATCTAAAAAATATTACTTGTACGCGTAAATCTGACCTCAAAGATAATTGATCCGAAATGCAACTGAACATTCCATTTCAAATGTAACTGTTATGTCCTAAAATGTTAGTCGCCAATCGGCGTCCAGCGCCATTTTACTCGCCCAAGTCAATCACGTGCCGGATGTTAATCTGTGCATGTGTCCTCACGCAGTGATTTAATCTCGTTGGCGATACCCATGCTGGGTGCAAGCGAGCAAATTGCTATTTGAATGTTTATGAGCACTTGAGCACCTATACCGAGAGTGCGAATGCTATAAGTTCTAACGAAGTTGACCTCCGTGACTTTCGGATCTCTGGCTGTTCATAATAACTGTTGACACAAATGCTTGTGCTAAAGCTGTTGTGTTATAACGTGCATAGCCATTTACTAAATAGAAACACACGTTTAAATGCATGAGATTGTATAGGCTCTCGCCTACTTAGTTGAATTGTAGACGTTTAGTTTTGCAGTATTTGTTGCATGTCTATTGTTAACGGAGGTAACAGCTGAATGTTTAAAATTATATGTAATTGTGGTTGCAAAATACAACTTTGGTTTTAGTCTGTCAGCTTTCTTCAACACTTCCAATAGATCTTTTATGAAGATACTTCTTAGTAGAAGTTTTAAAACTTGCTTCAAAAAGGTGTTAAACCATCCGCAGCTCAGTTCCTTTAAAGTCGACTGCAATTGGCTCGGAGCCAGCAGTAGTCGCCGCGATGTTTTGTATATTACGAAATTCCGCCAAAACTGTTGCAGTAGGCAGGAATGACCCCATTTTGAGAAGCTATTATGATATGACGTGATTATTTATTATGAAAACGCACGATACTCTATTAACTTGTTCAGTTAAATTGCAATGCATTGCGAATTGGATTTAAGGACGTCCGAAATTAATTATAGCTTACTTGTCCTCGCCATTGTTATTTGATTGTAATTGACTATGGGATAGTAGGAATACTAACCAAGAATAGAAAAAAGTGTTTCATGTTATTTTGTAATTAAAACTACAAATTGCACAAAACAATAAGCTTCTTTGAAGTCATGTGTGTATTCGTGATTCATACAACATGAATTGGGTGTTAAACACTAAGTTGTCATTTCAGAACTAAAATTCAAGGTTCGAAATATAAAATTTTGTCTGATCGACACTACGCCAGCTGCTAACGCCATCGCCAACATGTTTCTCCATGACTCGGCCGTTGACCCAAATTGTTCGGTTACCTTAATAATTTTATAACTGGCTATTTAATAACGCCAGAAATAATATTTTAAAATTAAGCAGAATAGGGCTGCGATATTTATTTAGAATCAAGGCCCTTCCTTGAACTGCTAAAAATAACGAATTATGAAATCGGTCAATTCGATTCATTACTATATAGTTTATGAATATTATTATTGCATGGAATGGAACATTAGTAGTGCAGATCTGCGTATAACGATATGTTTGTCTTATTCATACGGTCTAAGTATTCAAAGATTCGCTTGACCGGGTTTTCTGGGCTATTAAACAGGCGGTTCGAAGAATTGACAGCTGTGCACTTAGGGCAGATACCTGAACGTCTCCTGTCCAGGTTGTAGTTCGTGAATCTCTTGGAACAGAACAGCATCCGTTTTGAAATCAGTCGTCCGTAGTTACTCTATGGGTGAGTTCGTATCGGTGACCGATTTCAGGTAGACTAGCCCTATTTTTAGAGATATTTGGAGCATAAACTGTGCGATAGACGTGTGTATTGTGTTTGTATTACGAAATTTCCATATTATGGATTCTTCTGGGTGGTAATTTGCTTAAGCTTTAACTAATAGTTCTAACTTATGTCGTCGTGTAAAACAAACTGGTTGTAAATTGGAAAACTTATTCAAATTAGACGTGTTCCTAACGGTGCTAAATGATCGAGCGGGCATAAAAAACAAGACATTCTAATTCCCCGTTGTTAAGCTTTTCGATCGAGAAAATAAATAGTTTATTTTTAAGGTGGTTCGACTGGCCACTCGTCGATAGGTCAAACTCACAAAATGTCACGAGTTGAAATGCCAGAAGTTACTTACGAAGTAGAAAATAACAACAGTTACGGTTGTTTTACATACTTTCTATCATCAAACAAAAAGAAACGTTGAAAAGTATTAGATTTATGTGTCACACTTAACGGTTGAATATGTTACTGACAGATTCCATCGCTTCTATGGTGAAAACTTTAAAATAGGTTTTTTATTCATTCGAAATGGAAACGCCTCTAATAAATTACAGAGATTTTTCAATATTTAACGTTATTTTCAGTGGCATTTCAAATGATTTTCGTATAACTACTGATAGAACAACACACAGACGTTCGATTCACGGCTCGCTGGTGGCGATCATCTGTTTACAATCTCACTCTACATGCAATAGTCTTTATGTGCTTATTTATAAGGTTTATATTACCTAGTATGTCCTAAGAATTAAGCCTCGTCACGCAGAGTCCGTCTTAACGACTGCAACTAGGTAATAATCATACCTTGTGTTTGTTGTTTTAATGGCATCATCTTAAGGCTATTTTTGTCGATGCAGTAAATGTTATCTGTACAGAATAACCTTTAAGGATTCACATTAAGTTGTATTTTTAAATCTATGTTTTGAAATGTATGAGATTTTGCGAAAATCCATCAATGTTCTTCATCTTTATTGAAGCTAATAAATACACCCAAGAATTTGTGTAGTAGGAATTCTTGCGCAACGAATTTCGTATTCGATAATCTGTCTGTAATTTAGTTATCTTTGAAGTTAAAAACACAAGTTTACATCAACTAGGCCGGTATAATAGGTGCAACTAAAATAACCGGGCATAATGCTGTATCTTTGACCCAAATGTTAACAGACAAATGGAAAACTATTGAGATTTGACCTATATTCAATGTTTATTGTACGCAGTAAATCTCTAAATGATGCATCAATTTCAGATTTGTAATCATTGAAAGAAAATAGATTTTCCAATAGTAATTTTCATATAACATAAAAGACCGGCTACTGAATTCAGAATTTGGAGTTGAGAATGTTTCAATTGCATGCCAAAGCTTGGTAAGTTTTCAGGCTTAAGTAGGGTTTGACAAATACTCAAATTCACGTTCATAAGTCACGAACAAATTGAGCAAAGTAAAACTCTAATTCAATTTATAATAACAATGGTAGTATTTTACCGACCCCTTCATATGTTCGACATATAATTTCAAATTTAATTTGCGAAAGTATCGATTTAGTAGGAACCAGACATTCGTGTACGTAAGAAAAAAAGTGATATGCAATTGGGGTAGGTTATTCATGCGTAGCTTGTTAAAATTTTACGATACACTAAAAAATAAATTGCGACTTGCGAACTTTTTTGTTAATAGCAAAAAAAACTGCCTTATATTATTTTATTAAAGTTTGTTTTCTAATAACTAAAGTTTGATTACGTTTCACAAATATTTTTCGGTCAACTACCGACAAGTCTTGTAAAGTTTTTGAGCAGACTTTAGTTATTAGAAAATAAACTTTCATAACATAATACAAACCTATTTAGCAAATAGCAAAACTCTGTTTTGTTGCTAGTAATAAAAACGGTCGCAAGTCCCAATTATATTTTTTCAATGTAGCTTCTACTTTAGATGCACCAAAATGACGCAACACTGCGAACCGGCTTTAAGTGAACGTATTTTGGAACATTTATTAGTCAGTTTAAATGTGAACGTAAAACTTTAATGTTTTGTCTTAAAGAAGTGCTTATGTTACCGACACCTCTTTTCTTGGGACCTTGGAAAAATACCACTCTTTTCTCAAGGTTATTCCCAGTGATTGTTCGACTGTTTTAATAAGTCCTAAATATCAATAAATAGTTGATTCGTAACTGGAACAACTGGTGGTATTTAAATCAAGAATTAATACGTTATTTCCAGGCAACAGCGCTTGACCGTCGACCACATCATCACTTACCAGCAGGTGACATAGTGGTCTAACGTGAGCTTAAAATCAATAATAAAAAACAGTTCTCTTTGGTCACAGTATTTTAGTGTGGAGTGGATTTTGATCTACTGCGAAGGTGTGTCATGAAGACTAATAGGCAAAACCTACTATCGCCCGCAACGATACCATTTCGAATTTATTGAAATGCAAATGATTTTTTAGCAACATATTACTTAAGCATAGTCTGGTGGGGCGCTAAGTGGCTTCTGCAGTCTTCCACGTACTTACGTAGTTAACACTCATTCGTGAACAATATGGTTCCTTTCGAAGTTCCTTTTGTATCAAACGATCTTTTTTTGTTTTTGATTGGTTTGAATTAAAAGTTGTGTTGACGTTTGGAATGTTCAGTGTCAGTTTCAGTTATTTTTTTCTCGATGGGAATATGGTTGTGATTTTTGATGTGTTATTAGTATGATATCATTTATTCATTCTTGTTCTTATTTTTAACCTTCTATGTCTTTGGCCAGTTCAATTCACGCGTAAAATAATTACATAGTGGCTCTTCTTCAGAATCTTCTGATCAGTGTAATTCATACATCGCGTGATAATTTTTATGGAAATTTATGAAGTGGAAAACAACCGTGTGAAATCGAAAAGTCCCCATTGAGCCGTTTCCTAATAAAAGCAAACTATTGTGAGTAGAATGAAATGAAACAATAAACTGTTACAAAAAATTACAAAACTATCGTAGGTGAAGAGCACTTAACGCCCGCGCGCATCCCTACCTACGACCACGAGTGAAGATCGTCTGCACGTTGCGAAGGCTTCAATCATTTACGCGCTGTTGATCTTAATAAAATCAGTAATCCAAGATAATCATTTAACTGCTGTGTTGGGGTAATTATGGGTTACAAAAACAACATGCAAGATGTAATTTGCCTCCATTATACACAGAAAAATGCCGCTCCACCGTTACTTCTGTTTTCCATATCAATGTTGTAGCTAGTAACACAATCCGAGCACTAAAACGCATTTATCTCCATAAACTAAATATACCGCGCAACATTGGACGTGTTTAAAATATCTCCTTCAGCCGCTCTAAAGGACACAAGTGCTGCTTCAAGTTATTTAACCCTGAAAGCATCGCATACTGAAATAGCAACAAATCTGAGAGAACTGGTAACACTCGTTTATGTTCTGGAGTGACTAATACGGTCTATTACTGCTAAATTTGGATTATATTAATATGTGACACTTTAATTTATTTTGTTTTCAAATTGGAATTGATGATTTGTGATGTTTATTTTGAAGCCAAACATAACGCTGTTATTAGATCCTTTGGCCATTAAATAATTTGGATAATTTCACGTTCCTTCTCTTCAGAATACTTACAAAATAACGTTAAATCACAGCGACATTTCGTTAATGTGATAAATATGCGTGAGCGTGAGCTAAATTGGGATCAATTAGCCGCGAGCTAATTATAAAATAGCCGAGAAAAGAAAACTCACATCGGATAAGGAGCTGCCGAGTGATTCATTTTTATTAAAACCACTGTTCCTATTTCATTATGCATTACTGTTTTAAAACGAGGCTTTTTTTGATAAATGGTATTAATTACATCGTATATTTTCGTTGTAAATAGAGTCTTGAAATAAAGTAACAGTAAACTTCGAATCTCACAATAATCTCCGGTAGGAAATTAAGTCGCCATCTAACATTTTCTCTTTACGGGACTATTCGTCAACATTTTCTTTGGAAAATTGTTAAACTAATTTTTACATCAAATCATCATACATTTTCCTTTATGCTGCTGAAACTATCTAATTTATGCAGATATTGACAACAATGAACAATAAATTATTTGTTATTATGGTTATAATCGAAGTCTGATGAAAATTACTCGTTGCTTTTCGCGTCAACACGTCTCTCGCTAAATGCTTTGTGCGCAGAAAACACGGCTGCTATAATGTAACGCTGAATGACAAATGGTAGCTCTTTAGAGAATATCTCTTTGAGACAGAACACGTGAAATTACCATTTAATGAAGAGCTCCCAGATTTCGCTTATTAAAGTCTCATTAGTAGTCCATAAAATAATCGAGAACAGAGTGTGGGCTCCTGTTACACTGGCACATTTGTAGTGACTCGCCTACAGAAATAGATTAAAGCGTTGCAATAATTATATCAGCGAATGGGCTTTGTTGACCACCGTAAACCAAACACGTGTGAGCTTTTATAAGTTTATTATTCAGCCCTACTCACGATAAATATGCTTTCCTTTTAAGTAACGTTACGAATAAGAAGAAAATGTCAAGCTGTTGCAAATACACTTTCATAACAAAATAAGCAATCTGAGATTTCATTGCTTAAATTATGGCACTGAACTTCAATTTAATTGCTCTTTGATGTACCTAACTAATGAGTTTTAACATTTTAGAGATACAAACAAATATAGATGACGACAATAAATTCTACAAATATGATACTAAAACAATTATAATGTGACTTTAAAGTGATAAATAGTCTGACGAAGTTCCTAAAAGTGCTTAATTACAATAGTAAGATGAAAAATTATATGATGTTCTGACTATTAATGAAGAAACTGAAGATGGGGGCACACGGTTCCAAAGAAAAGTTATATAGAAGTAACTCCGAGAAGTATCCGTCTAAACTGCCGGTGCCGAATGACAAAAAGTATAAGATAGCGGTAAATCGAGAAAGATTCGGATCTTTTGGAACCAGAGGTGAGTAACGTTGGAGAATTACTAACCAATTTAATTATTTTACTAATGGACATTTGACTGCTTACGTCCTTATTTCTATGGCTTTGTCTTCATCAACCAAATAAATTAAAGCTTTATACGAGGTACCTACTCAACGTAAGCTTAATGACTTAGCTGGAAAATAAACTGGAATAGTGATAATAAAGTTCAAATGATTCACATTATTTCGGTAGAATTGCATTGTTATTTACAATTAAGGTACAAAGTCCAGTTCTGATATTGCTGAATGATTTATGGTTTCTAAAAACTGTATTTCACCAACTGCGTAAGTTCGGGTGAAACACCTTTGACCTTGAGTTAATAGCTTGGTTGGACTCTGAAAAGTTACAACAAAAAACAGTTTTCTGAAGACGTGATTCAAAGCTAAGTTCCTTCACCCGTTTCGAAGAAACTCTTGGACCTGTCGATAAAGTTTGACAGTATTGGTACCTCTATTAATTATTTACCTTTGAGGTACATCATCAATTAGTCATAGAAGCAAATACAGGACAATGGCTTTACAAGTTATTGCCCCGTTTCTTCCTGAACACTTATGGTTGTTTCAGTATGAAATGAAAAGTTTATCGTTTGAAAATACCGTTGACTTACACAGTTAATTATTTGTTTACAGCTGTCTACATTATTGATGATATATTGAGGTAAAATACACCAGTAAATACACATACTACATGCTTAGGACTATAGGTATTGTGCATGGCGTACTATTGCGAGATCCGGTATAAGAAATTTATAACATATATACAATTGAATTATCTAAAATAAAAATAAAAAACTATATACAAATACAAAAGGGAGACGGAAAAGAGCTCACTGTGCATCAAAAAATTCGTCCACATCGATGTCAATGGGAAACGTGCCCAGAACGCTGGCAGCATTGCCACGTTGGATGGCAATGCTGATTCTCTGGCCGAAGAAAAGGCCAGCCCTCTGGTCACGTGAAGAGTCGACGAGCTTTGTGCTAATTTCTCGAAAAACTCGATGCGCACTCGGACCCCATGGACCTGATGTTTCAACCCCAAACGGCTCAAACATGTAACTTCCAATAAGGTTGTTATATTTGCGCCGTTTGAGAAAAAAAAAAGAAAAAAAAAATGGTAAGGAATATATGTTAGACAATATATTCATTGATACATCGTAAATAGGTTTCCTAGCTAAATCGCGTACCGAAGGTGTTCAATAAAGTTTTACATCTAAAATCTAGGCAACCGTGGATTTAATCAACTTTTTGATAAGGCAACCTGATACGTTTGTATTGGGAATAAAATAACCTTTCATTTAATATGTAATTCGATTTAATAACTGATGAGGGTATATAAATAACTTACTCATATATATAACTTACTAACTCCATAGTTAGGCAGAAGGAAAACAGGTGACCTATAGTTTTTCAATACCTTGGGCTTCTCTCAGCTAATACTCAATTCTCATAAATTACCAATCGAGGATGTTGATCGAAAACAAAAGAAATAATATTTAACATCATCGCGATCGGTACGCGATTTAGCTAGGCAACCTATTAGCGATGTATCAAGGTTTATATTATTTACTATTTATGCCGATTACCATCATTAAATGACATAATACGAGGATATATATTTCTTATATCAGATATTAGACTGTAAAGTAAATCCAAGACGCAAGTAAGAAAGTCAGGATAGTAATCTGGCCGAGGCAGCGGATCAATAAAACGTTGTTTACACAGACCAGATACAATTTAATTGCGTCTACAACGATCTTTAGGAGCACGTATAATCGCATAAATACTGTTTGCGAATGTATAGTGATCTAAAAGCGAGTCGTAATCAAAAAACAAAAACCTATCACGTAATATAATATTGCGTGATCGTTTTTTATTTGGTGATGAAGGAGATGGTAACACATCGTAACGAAACGTAATAGTTTGGAATACAAATTGTTATTTTAGCATTATTTTTTGGTGTTACTTGCCTTAATTGGCACAAAGGTGCACCGAAGGATTTGTTTATGGTTAATTGATTACAATAGTAAAACCGATAACTATTAGCATAAAAAGTTGACATGCCGTTTCGGGAAACGGCACGTAAACTTTTTGATTTAGTTTTCATAGTATTCTTGAATTAGCATTATTCTGAATTGCACACAGACAACTATTTATAGTATACTAAATAATCAAAGTCAAATTCTGTTTCCCAAACCACACACACTATTACGGAAGTTGATGTAGCTGTTTTAAAATCAGAAACACTTTATTAAAATAAAACGGCAACAAAGTGGGGTATTCCGGTCTATTAATATAAAAATAGCGACAAAGTATCGTGGGACAGCAAATCCGCAGTAAATCAAGACGGCTTGTCCATATGTGCGTTCAGGTGTTCAGAGGGAAGCCTTACGAGCTAATTCGTGTTATATACTTCACGTGCCATGAATGAATATATATTATAAGATTCTATATAAAGATAGGTATGTGATGTTTCAGAAGTAATCTTCTAATTTTCATCTGAAACTAATTCTTCAAGCAAATGCAATTACATGCATATGATCTAAACTAAAGGTTATCACATTTCATTATGGAAATATACCATTGAGAAAATAATATGCGTCAGAGATAAAAAAATGTACGAACTAAAATAATCCGTACCTATCTTAACCTAAACCTGGCCTTAACCCTGGTGCATATGATCTAAACTAAAGGTTATCACATTTCATTATGGAAATATACAATTGAGAAAATAATATACGTCAGAGATAAAACTTTGTACGAACTAGTTACTTTATGTCGTAAATAATCCGTACCAATCTTAACTTAAACCTGGCCTTAACCCTGGTGAATTTGTGTGGGTGTTTGCTAACGAGTTCCACATCCAACGAAAACCTAGTACCTGTTAGTGTTAGTCGGTGCTAATGCCATTAACATGTAACTTTTGCAGTTAACATTCTACAGTATGATGTTACCAAAGAAAACTACAAAATGTTTCTTTCAAGGTTAAGTGCTCCGACTACTAATTGAAGTTTATTAACGGTTAATGTAAAATTTTTCGCAATCGGGTGAGTATCAGTCCACTGCAGACACAGTCCTCAATAGAAGCCAGATACAGGAAAAATGATATTACTTTATCAACATTAACGATTGGTCACATACATACAGAAATCAGAGCAGGGAATTGTACAGCTGTTTACTTTATTATTTCTCGGTATTAACTGGCATTACTTATACTATTCGCATTTCTCATGAAACGAGACCTACGCGGAGTTATTATTGTTTTATGTAACTATTGCAAAATCGGGAACAATTCATTATGAGGCTAGAACAAGAATTTAAATAACCTATGTCCAATGGTTCATTGATTATTATAATAAAATTGCCACCAAGCCCGGTGCCATCATCAAACAGTAAACAGTAATTGTTCGTTGTTTATTAGTCACACTAGAGAAAAGTTTTAACAGCGTCAAAGTAAATGATAAATGATTTTATTTCTGTAAGTTGGTTTGTACAAACACTTTTACATGACGATCATATATTTTAAAACTAGATGACGTCGGCGTTTCTCGTTTCCTATCTGACTACTCTGAGATGAAAGGCCGAAACAAACTCAGAAATCACAGTCTCTTTTAAAGTCATGTGAAGACCATGTAGACTGTTGTCTGAAAATGGTCTTTTGAGGAAAGAACCAGCCAGATTGAGTGGACCTGTCCAGCCAGTGCACGAATTTCTGAATAACCGTGCAGCACGACTCAGAATTTAAGGAGCTCAACGATTCAACGAACAATACCAAAGAAAGGCCATTCGGGTAGGCCGCATAAACTAACCAAACTGCCAGACCATGATTAAAAACTAACTTAGATAAATTGAAATTAAAAACAAAAAAAGTATGTGCCACATAGTCTTCACATTCATAACAATTAAAATAAAATAATGTAATACTTTAAAAAGTAAATATTCTAGTCATTGCAAGAAAACCAAAAAAAAACAAAATTAATTGGAGTAAGTAAAGCAAAGTAGCAAGACCCTTTGCCAGGCAGTACAACATAACCAACAGAAGTGATTTGATTAAATCTACATCGGTGAAGGAATCATCGTGGGGAAATTTGGATTTAAAGTTGGTTAATATTACGTCTGAAATCGAAAACGCGCCTTGAACAAACTTGGTGATTAACGCTCTTACTTTATCTATATGAGGAGAGCCCTTTGCCCTGCAGTGGGACAATTACAAACTGGTATTGTAACCTTAAGATAAGCAAATGAGTTGACAGTGTTAATAACCATTGGATAAGTTAATTAACCATTCAATGTGCTGCAGTTGCACAAAAGTAAAGCAAAAATTGTTTTAGCTTCATTACAACATTCACATAGGAGAAACCCAGAGCGAGACACTTTCCAGCACGTCACTGGCGGAAAAATTCTATCCGAGCTAGATAATATATCGAGATTCGATCAATGAATTCGCTATATGTTAGCGATACCGTTTATTGGTAATTGAAGATATTGCGGATTCTACCAATCCTCACGATGCTGCTTACAGTTTTAACCACAGGTCTCTTATAGTAACCGCACATGTAATGACATTACTTCAGTTCTGCTCACGGAGGAGAGAAACGTAAAGCTTAATAATACGATGGATAGAAACAATAAGTTCCATGTTTTTCTTCTCGAAGAATGCATTCATATTGACGGCCATGAGTTAAAGGGTGTATATCACAATACACGTTACAAACGTTACCATGTACAGCGATAATCTGATAAAAGGTTTCTCCCCATGCATTTTTACTTATCACATCGTTTTTTCTCTGCTCTTCCCACGATATCTTCTACGCGATACGAGATTCGTGATGCAGATAATAAACAGGTACATTATGTGGTAATATATACAGTTTTTGGAAGGCTACTTTTTGTAATTTCGAAGTATTCGATGTTTTTATCTTATTGAACTTTTTGCGTGAAGGCTTTTTTGCATGCCTTTTTGTCATTAAGCAAATTAATGAAGCTGAATTGAAAATGTTTATATAAAGATATGCCAGTCATAAATTATCATCAAATAACTAGTAAGTCAACAATATAAGGTTATTAAAATCTGGAAGTTTTTTTTATAAAATATGATTTTATAAATTACGTAGATACGAATAGTTATCGTTTGATGAGTCCGGTAGCAAAGTCGTAATTATAATGATGTTTGTAAAAAAAACAAAGAATTACCCATTGTTTTTGTATTCGCAGCTATTCTTAATGTTCCTGTACAAATGACGTCTGTTTATAGTACATGTACTTATTAGCATTTTCCGTCTTTTCCAGGGAACGGCAAGAAAAGGGAGAGCGCCCCCACGCCAACTACCCCCGCGCGTCCTCCACCCACCCCTCCGCAACCCCAGCCAGCTGTTCAAGGTGAGTCATCCTCTGAGTCATACATAATTTATTAATATACCTACCGATATTCATAAAACACTTGGTGCAAAAGAATCACTTAGTAGATGACCATAAACGCTGACAGACACATGTCGTTAGGGCTACCGTTCGCCGAAAAAAGTATCAAGTTGCAGCCTAATGACAATACAACAGTGGCTGACACTGAAGTAGATTGATGACACACGGCTGAGCCGGCCGAGAGTCGTGAGAAGACGTGAAAGGTGCCATTTATAGTTTATACATTACCATCCGGCTAAATATATACCTATGTATGTAGTTATATGTATCGGAAGTAAAACTAATCAGCAAGACGGTGACAAATCAAGCGTGAATGAAATGAAACATAAGTAGACTCACCATATCGAGAAAATATGAATTAGAGCCTGAGCTCAATGAAATCAAAGAAAATGGCAATGTGTATTGTGTTACATCCGCGGATCAAAGAATTAACCGGTGGCGTAAGAAGGAAAAAGGTGGTGGTCTTGAAAATTAAATGCTTAATGACGTTTAGTTTCAGTTACCGAATAACACCTGAAATACCAATAGCAACGAAGGTATTAATTAGTAGCTCATCCACTTAAACAAAGTCATGTCATAACGGGCTACTAAATGGGATTAACAAAAGACGGTCCGTAACTCTTAATTAATTTTGTGTTGGCAGACATAAAGAGGTTTAATAGACAAGTAACCATGTAGACATAAGCAGGTACTGGCAGGAAGGAAGTCAACTGTCTTGGGGTTACATAAAACATGCAGCGTGTACTGCTTAATGAGAGAGTAGACAACCAGTAGAGCGGATAAGCAGACTTAATGAAACCTATCATTAAATACATCAAGCCGAGCAACTACGAGACTGTACCCTTTAATGAGGGATTTAAACTAACCGATATTACATCTATTGATGTCCTGCATTCTGATCTTCATAATGAAGCCAATTATCGAGTTAAAAGTAGTATCGGCCATCTGACCAAATTAGCACTATTTGGCACGGCTTATATTTCAATGCATCGGAAAACAGACCTGATACTAACTAAATATCAAGTATTTTTTTTTACGATGGATGTAGATAAAACGGCAAGTTAACGTCAAAGCTAAATATGGAGTAATTAAAATAGCTTTATGTTGGAAATATTGTAGACTGTTGACAAAATAGTTGTGTATTTTAAGTTTTTGACTGACAGACTTATGCAAATGAGTCTCCCTTTTCTTCTATGAGCAGTAGTGAGAAAGACAGGAACAGGCCGTAACTGAAACAATAAATACACTAAACAAATTCAAAATATTCTGCATACAAAACCGATTTCGTAAGTTTAGTTACGCAACAAATCTTTGAAGTATAAACAATGGCGGCTGGCATAGGTTGTCCTTTGAAAACTGTGTCAGATGATAACTGGTCCGATCAGTTCTAGCGAATTAGAATATACGAGCCACGCGCAAGATTATTTCATTAGCATGCTTGATGATCTTACTTGTTCTTACGTATTTAAAACAAGTTTTAGTAGTTAATTCGCAAATTCTTCTTTTTCAATATTTTCACAATTAAACTGTCGTTTACGTACCGCTATTCTCCAATTTTTCAAATAATTAAATCATCAGTCTTAATGATGTATTCATAAGCCATCCTATTGTCTGTATGTGTGTATATCATCTCTTTATAGGTACCAACATTATACAAATCAAACAATACAAATGAAATAATTGCCTCTAGATCGTCTATAACCGTCGTCTAGTTTCCATTTCTTGTAATTTTGCAACGGTTTATTTTTATCACTGATTTGCATTGACTCCGCATTGTTGCATCAAGAGACTGGGTCGTTTCCTTATCATTCTGTTCGGTTTCTGATGGTTACTGGCTACAATATTCATGCTCTCCATTATGTTGATATTTGCTTTCAACATTTGAATATTATTAAATTGATCTAAATGCATTTAGGATGATCTTGCTATATTTAGTATGCAGAATTGCAGTTGTCTATTTCGTTTTGTAGGTGCATAGAAATATAAACATAAGAATCTTCGTTATATTAAAAAAAAATATTAATCATCGTGTTATATGTTTCAGCTAAGAAGAATGGCGTGGTGCCGAAGTTATCGTCATCGCCGGTGGCGGTGCGTGCGCGCACCTCCCTGGCCCCACCCCCTTCGCCCCGAAAGCCTGCGCCCCACAGAGTACCGCCGGCCCAAAGGCCTAATACCCTGCCAACTAACAAAGGTCAGTAGAAAGTTAATTCACTTCCTTAATGGAACTCACTTACCTTTAATTAGATTATAATGTCGTATTCGGTATCGAAAGTTTCCGGAAGTTTGTTTTTATGGGTTTACGAGGTGATAGAGCGGTTAAAATGTTGTGATTTTGTGACGATACTTTAGCTTATAATATTGCATTGATCCAGAGGATTTGGAACGTAAATGTGGGGGAATAGTTTATTATATAGATCGGCTTTCTAATCCCACACTGTCTTCTGTTTTTGCTCCTAACTTCCCTGTTACGCAGCAAAACAGACCTGGTATCGTTTTTACTTTATTTTCTACTTGATTTTCTTTTGCCCTTATCCCAAGTTGTTCACTTTAACTACGCTTATATCTGTTGGGATTTTTTATGTTCTTAACGTACACTCACATATCACAATGGATATAGCTGTTTACCGTAGATAGAGGAGATGGTAGGTATTTACGTTTGATTCACGTCTCGAGTCCAATCTTGTTCTGTTGTCATAAACAGATCATAGTGCTGCCATCTATTTAAATATTTGTGAAACCCTGGTTATGAAGAAAGATGGCAGCACCGCCGCTTATACTCTACCAACGACAAAGATTTTACATAAAAAATACCAATGAAATCTCGCAGCACAAAACAGTGGCGCTACCGTCGCACGTCGTTAGTGATTTAGTTCATAGGTTTTGTGAAAGATGGCGCCTTTCTACTTACCTATAAAAAGTAAAATAACTCGAGCATGACTGATACAGACATGAAATACATGGCTTGTTAGGCATTAGGCCAATTTTTGAAAGGTGATAAAAATCACTTTGCATATTTCAATAAAACATACATGATTTTTGGAGAAATTAATGTAAAATAAATTGTAAAATAACATTTATTGATTTAGACAGGGTGCCTAGGAGGTATACCTCTTTGAGTTTCATGATTATCATAGACTGCTGAACATAGACCTTCCAACAGCGTCTGCACATCGATCAATCCCGTATTTCAGTTTATTTTATTAACTTAAGCGTGATAACGTTAAAACTCTACTAACATACATAATTATGCCTAAACTGTGTAGACTTTGGCGTAGACAGCCGGTACATGTTAAGCTGTGCCGCGTAGATTCTAGGTATTACTAGCAATATAGGGAGACAATAAGATCCTACAGTAGTTTCAATTACGCGTAGGTAACAGAAAATATTTTGTATATTTTTAATAATCTGGTATTGGTTGTTTTTAACATGATCTGTTCAGAACGAGGAAGAGCTGAATACACAAATAGGTAATTTAATCGTTTCACTAATGTGGTACTGTTTAGAATTTTAACTTTAAAATGATTAAAAAAATCTTACACCGAGGGCCGAAGCAAAACTGAATGCAATGTATTAAGTCTGTTTACACAGGGTAATACATTAATAAGAATTACTATAAATACGAGTCAATCAGTTACAAAATCTATCAACCCCTGTGAAATAAAAAACATTCTTTAGTTTTTCAATAAACTTTAAAAAATACTATTACCGGTGGTTACTACGGCCATGATTCAATATGAAATAAATAAAACTCTTCGCACCGAACCACAAAAATATATAAAACAAACTGAGGCAGGCAATAAAAACGCCAAGATGCGGTAAAAAACGGAACGAATTTTAATTACATTCGATGTAACGGGACTATAAAATTACAGTAGCGACTCTAAAAGGAGTTTTATTTATCTGCTGGCTACTGCAGAGGTACTTACTGTCAAGACCGTTTTATCTATTCACGTGCGTTCGACGTATGGTAGTGATATGGCCAGTTTTACTGAACATGTTCCTAAGATAGTGCGGCAGTTTAAGAATTTACCTTTGTTTTTGTACAGGTGATATGAATGAAAAGTTGGGCAATAGGTACAACATACCGGCAGTATCTTGGGGGTGTTGGGTTTTCTTACGAAATTATTGACACGTGTTTTTTTAATAGTAGGGAAAATGTAGACAAAGAAAGTACCTATAATATAGGTTTTCCTTAAAATAAGTCAAACGAAAATGTCTGCTGCTAAACTTGAGTCACCCTTTGAATTATCCAATAAAAAAAACATTTTTACAAAAAATACAACCGACTTCCAAATAAAAATACTAGGAAGGAAAACTAACGTCTAAATTAGTCGGTGTCCCTGTTCGATTTGTGCCTCGGTCGTCCCACAGAGTCTCGTCCCACATAAAAAATTCCCCACTTGTCCCAATTTGTATGCCTCGCTCGTCCCAAAACTTAATTTTCAATATTTTATTCCCCGCTCGTCCCAATTCGTATGCCTGGCTCGTCCCACATTTTTTTCATATGAGTTTAATTTGATTTAATTGTACAGTTAGCCTAAAAACCTGACTGACCAGAAAGATAAATAACCTCATGTTGCGGAAAATTTGATGAACTAATTCAATCCGAGACTCCACTATAATATAAATTATAAAATTACAAGTTACGCCACCAGGACAGTTTTTTTCTGATCAAACTTTAGGTTTAGATTGAAGGCATTAGTAAAGTACACATAGCCGACCCTAAGTACAAACCCTGTGCACCCCACTGCTTAGACCACTACTATTATTATTAACCTAGAACAAGTTTTTGAATGTTTATAGCTTCGGTATTTTTGTGCGACCGGATTAGAGCTTGCTCTCTCGCTCTGCTTTCTTTGTATTAATCAATTGACCAATGGCGTGGCTTTGCGTTATCAGCGCAATCGGAGCAAATGCGGTTACAAAGTGCATCTGCTAATTTTAAATATGAGGTGTTTACATTAAGCGTGGTGTATTCATAGAGTGAGGTTCAATATTTGTGAAGTTTTAAAGGGTAAGTAATAATTATAATTATGTCGATTTTTTCATATTTTGTGAAGTCATGATAAATGATTTGACTTATATCACTATTGTGGTAAATATTTACTTTTATATTAGTTGCTGTCTAAGGATTATGGTCTTTTATTATATGCATACTTAACTCTGTGCCTCCTGTGAAAAAGAGTACATCGCTACTTTTTAGGAGACGCAAATAAAAATTAAAAAAAAAAAATTTTTCCTGTTTCCTAGGTCCTGTCATGGAGTTCTTTATCTATGGCCCTGTTTCACGAAATCGTCTAGTATTTTTTTTTTAAATGAGTAACCCTTTTTCACATTAACTAGAAATTTGAACAAATAATAATTTGATTTGAGCCCTAATTCACATTAATTTTGTTTACCCATTTTAACAAACTTCAAAAAAAGAGGATGTTCTCGGTTATACTGTATTTTTTAGGTTAACCAATTTTGATAAATCTTCTTTTATGTAAAAGCTGGTGCTTCCCATATGGTCGCATTTTAATTTAGTTAACCTCCTTCATAAAATGAGGATGTTCTCAACTACAAAGTGTTTTCTGGGTGAATCAGTTTTGATGACTCTTTTGATTCGAAAACTGGTGCTTCCCGTGTAGTCTCATTTCAATTTGGCTCAGTTCTGACAATAGCATGCATGATAAAACCATATTCAACACGTTGAAGTCGGTTTTCAGCTATGATTTTTAATCATTATAGCTATTCACGATTCGTATCTACGAAACGAAACTATTGTACATAATTTCGTTCGGAATACCTTTCTTAGACAGATGAAAGCTAATTTTTTGCTCTCTTACATTCATTTAAAAACGAAAAGTGTATATTGGACTTGGTACCCCTTTTTACAGGAGGCACAGAACTAATTCACGTTGTATTTGCAGGTGATCAGATATAGAGCCGTGGCTTCTTCATCCTGACACATGGAGCGAGTGGCTTCATCATCCCGAGCTGATCTTCAGACTGGCTGCAGTCTGGCTTCTACATCCCAAGAGATAACCTTTATTGAATCACAAAGAGGTGTGCCTATTATTTTACATGCCGGTTACGAATATACGAAAAAGCGAGAGAACAAAAATAGCTCAATCGTCTGGAGGTGTGTGAACAGAAGGTGTCATGGAGGAATGGTGACTTCAAATAATAATGTGACGAAAATTCTTCGTCATGACATTTGTACGCCCAGCATAGCAAGAAATGACATCAAAGAAGAAATACATCGCTGTAAGCAAGAAGCAAAATCTTCTGAAGGAAAATCGATTCCTTCTGTTTTCAATTCAAGCATAAAAAAAATATTGGACAAAGGTACTGACAAGATAGAAAAATTACCTGAATTATCGAATGTTAAGAACAGCTTGTATAGTGCTCGAAACAAAGCCCAGCAAATAAAGAAAGCTACATTTAAAACGCCGTTTGAAGTAAAAATTCCAGTAAGTTACATGAGTTTTGTTTTATTTGATTATGGGTACAGAAAAATAAGGATATTTGCTTTCGCTGATGTAAATAGTAAAGGACTTCATCAACACGTGAAACATTACCTTGCAGATGGTACATTTAAGTGTGTAGTGAAACCATTCAGACAATTATATGTGATTTACGGTGACCTTGGCAGCACAAGTGAGAAAATTCACGTCGTGCCCTTAATATACATCTTATTAATGGACAAAAAAGAGTCCACATATGAGACTGCGTTTGCTCTTATCAAATCGCAAATTCCAGAATGGCATTCAGAACTGATTATGAGAAAGCAGCCATGAACGCAATCCGTAACATCTTTCCGGATGTAATATGCAAAGGCTGTTACTTCCATTTTAGTCAAGCACTTTGGAAGAGAGCAAAGGCGTTAAAGTTAAATAAAAAGAGAATGTTCAAAAAGCATATAGCTCTATGCACAGCGTTAGCTTTGCTACCACCTGAACTTAAATGCGATGGATGGCTATATATAATGGCGGATTGTCCGAAAACTCTCAATATTGAGAAATTCAATGACTATTTTGTATCGGCATGGCTTGACAACGAATATTATCGAGGCAAATGGGATTTTTGGGGGGATATCTACAGAACAAATAACCCAGTGGAAGGCAGTAACGCTAAATTAAACAGAACATATTCGGGAAAGCTGAACATCATTAGCTTTTTGAATGTGATCAAAAACGACGCTGTTCTTTCTTTAGCTCGCCAAGGTAAACCTCGGCGTGCTGATGATATAGCTCATGACAAATATATATTTGATTCTGTAACGGCAATGTTGAATGGCACTATATCACTGGGCCATTGCCTGGAAAAAATCAGCCCTTTTGTTTATTAATGATATTAATGTGTCTATATTAATGATAAGTTTAAAAATGTTGATTTTTTGGAGATTTAATTGTTAAAATACTACTTTCTCATAAATAGTAGGTTGATTAAAATACTGTGATTGTAATTTGATTGTGATATTAGTTACGTAATAAAGATTTTTAAATATAAATATTTCAATTTATGTTGAAATACCACATTAACATAAATAACATAACGTGGTACTTCTATAAGGTACATATAGGTAAATACAAATGTGTATACGGTCTATAATTATTTGACTGTTACTTATATACAAATGTTGATTTTTTGGAAATGTAATTGTTAAAATACCACTTTTTCATAAATAGTAGGTTAATTAAAATACTGTGATTGTGATTTGATTGTGATATTAGTCACGTAATAAAGGTTTTTTTAAATAAGTAGTTCTAATTATGTTGAAGTATCTCAGATAAATATTACATGTGTAATACATATATATTTATCTTAACGTGGTACTTCTATAAGATAAATACAAATGTGTATATTGATAGGTGTAATTAATAGTACTGTGATTTGGATTTGATTGTGATACTAAATAATAAAGATTTTCCTAAATTGCAATAGATCTTTTAATTATTAAAATTAAAAACATGCATCGCGGATGCATACCTAGAACTGGAAGTATTTAATATCTTTATGTTATTAGAAAAAACTATTATTTCAATTTATTGGAAGATATAGTACAATATTTTTTGTCAACTGTACTTTGAATTTGCCAGGAATGTGGGACGAGTGGTGACTTTAAAACTCAAGTGGGACGAACGAGGAATTCTTTGGAATGTGGGACAAGATAGTGGGACGACAGAGGCACAAATCCCCTGTTCTCTTTTCTTCGTTTTTTGACACCGACTTCCGCAAAAGAACTTATTTTTCACTATCTAGTGTTTTTATTTGGAAGTCGGTTGTATTTTTTTGTATAAAAGTTCTTTATTTTTCACTTTTTAGTTGTGGTACCTAATAGGCAAGTTCTATAGTAAGGTATCTATAATGCCAGAATAGATTATCCGAATATACAACCGGTGAAATTAGAGTATACCAAAGTGAACTGTACACCTCTGCGTACCCCTTTAGAGCGTACTGGCGTGATGTTATGTTATGAAATGGTTTAAACAATAAACAGACATGCTATTGCAGCAATCCCGAGAGATTTGAATCTGTCATTTATTGAAGATTTCTGTTGCGTATCTCCGAAGTTCTTCATAAGATCTTAAAAAAAAATGAGACTAATTTGGGAACATACATATTAAAACAAAAAAAAAAGAATTTTCAAAAACGGTCGGTTTCAAACACAATCGATGGTGAAATCGGTGTACATACACAAAAAAAAAACAGAAACGAGCCTCCTCCTTTTTGCTATAGCTATTGCCATGTCGGCACTATAGCAAAATGTTAGGTGAGAATCCACGGTCTTCATACACAAATATGAACAAAAGAATGGTAACGAAATACTAACCCACAGTCAGCTAATTATTCAATTAGCAATACGGACATTCTTTGTAAATTTCATGCAGCTTGAACTCTGAATAATCTTGGAAGATTCGCAGATCAAGGACTTTATCATCAGTATTCCGCAGTCTGATTACCTCATCCGCTTCTTATAATTCACATTTACATTCGCACTCATGGACGTTATAATTACGCAACTCAATTAGCATAGCATGATGAGAATACAGATGAATCTCTGTATCTAAGCGATATGCGTGGAGGTGAAAATATAAGCAATAAAAATTCTAAAGAGAATAAATAGCCCGTACCTAATGTGCAGTACCAGGGTTAGTAAAAAGTCGTGACGTCATTTTATCGAGCACTGGCCACGAATGTGCGCTTTTATTATGTGTAATTAAAAGAAAAAGCAAATACAATAAAATGTAACCACCAAGTTACGTGTGCCAGAACTTATGTAAGAACTCTGTGTATAATGGTTTGGAAACTGTTGTAAAAGTTGTATAGGATTCACACAGTGATAATTATCTCGGCTATTGTAATATCTACCCACATGTGATCAAACACGTCCTGGTAGAAGGTGGTAATAAATGGCACTTAGTGAAGGGTATCGGATGACTGAAATATAAATAAGATACTTTCTTTTGGCTGGTATCTGTAAACCCACATAAATCTGACGTGATTTGTATATTATGTCGTGTCCTGTGTTAAATTGTCAACTAATGAAAGTTAAGCATGTAGGCATTGCGATTTTGCAACCTGTGCCCACCAAATTTGCTGTAATATGATGCGTTTGTTACGAGCAATGAGTTATGTTTATAAACGCTTAAATTAATTTTATCTGGGAAATACCCCATTTATATTATTATTATTTATATAATTTCAATAAAATATAAAATGCCTATTAAAGCTCAAATAAATAAATTCAAGTTATACTTCGACACTAAGGTATCACGTTGTCACTATAAATTACTATGTAAATAACACAGTTTCATTGAGAGAAAAGCGACCATAAAATGTAATCATAGAAAATATAGAGCATGACAAACCACCACATAGAGGGTGAGCGGTGTTCAGCAGTGTCCAATGAAAGCCCCTGTGGGCTTGATGAAAGTGCGCGGCAAGCAGTGGCAATAGGTAAAAGAGCGCCGGCGACACTAACGCGCGCGCTCCAGCACAGCGACGACAAAAAACTTCGCCGCATTCACAGCCGAGCTCTTCCGTGCCGTGCTCATTAACAACAATTAGTGCTTAGCCATTTTATTAACTCCTTCAATCATTTTACCTAATTTGGGAGAAAGTTATATATTTTCGGCCTGTGTTACCTATTACTGTTGTTGCCAGTGTGTTATGGTTAATGGTGAATTTTCTCTGTTTTGTGATACCGTTTCCTTTTTTTTCCATCTTTAATGCGGCAAGAAATTAAAATTTCTCACGATGAGCCCGCTTCATAAATTCGTATCGTTTTTTCAATCGGACACTAAGAACAATAATAAGAGTCTTATACATCACAAGATATTCTCCAGTGAACTTAATATCTGCAGTGGAAGTGTGGACACTAAGAAGAATCATTGGGGATCTCTTAATGGATACCGCAAGTGTAAAGGTACAGGCTGTAATGTGTATTTCTATACTGCTTTGATTTATGCAGGTTTATGTGCAGTAAATATTTATTACTCAAGTCTCAGCTGAAAATATTAAATTCACGTTTTCAGTTTCACTTGACCTTTCGGTTGTATATCTAATGTAATCTTCTCACAGACCTCTCAGACTATCCTCTATTCATTTCATTGTTTTTATTCAATTATTTATATACTCTGGCAGTGCATTAGTGTGGAATATTGTTGGAAAGTTGAAAAAAAAGGGCAAACTCAGTTGTCAACATCCGAACATGGTTGAATGAATCTGCGAATACACTTCCTTGACCTTAATACCTTTCAGGAAATAGCCATGTTTTCATTGTGTATACGTCTAATGCAACAAATTGATCCTATGGAAGCTGCAAATATAAGTAGACGTGTAGATGGGAGTATTATTGACATTAATGCATTAAAGTGTCTGTGCAACGGATGCGCAATGCCATTTATAAACGATAGCCCAGCGATGTGGGTGGTATTACTTCTTTCGTTATGGTCGTTTTGTTTCTCCATTATAATCACACAAATGATAAGCTTGTCTTCACAATTATTGGAACTCTGTTTAGTAATTTTACTGCTACTAAAATAATATAAGACAAAAAGTTAGTACGGCCATTTACGGTACTGCGAATTTTGTAGGAAACGAGCAATTGTATTTGTAACACGCAGCAATTGACTTTGTGAGTAAAACAGCAATGATCGTGAAAGCGCCAACAGTGGATAGTTATTTTGCGGCAACTTTCTATAGCATTAAGATTCGTAGCATAATACACGGTAAAATAACGAGAAGAACACCTCAATGCCTCATTATTATCGTAATTACTCCACTGTTTCATACATTAATAAGGCTTGTTGCGAATAATTAAACTCTCTTTGCTGAAAGACGTGAGGAACTTTTAACTGAAGCCTCTAACATTAAAACAGAACTTATAATTAACATATTATTTGCCTTTACACAATTATGCATTTGCAACTTTAGTGATATAACAAATCAAAACTCCGAAATTTCCGCCTTACATTATGAAACCGGTATGAATCGTGTCAATACACTCGCGTAGGTGGTTATTCTTTCAATGGAAGAGAGTACGTCCTATACGCTGAGTGTGGGAGGAAAAAGTTTTAAAATTGGCCAATTTGCATCCTAAGCTTTGTTACAGCCAGATGTTAGTTTCAAAATTTGGAAACTATAAAATCTTGTCATGTAAAAATGTTTTATGTAGATAGTTAAAATGCCACCTACATTGACCATTGTGAGTTGATAAATTATGATCGTATTGTCTGGTCTTTTTCTACTAAATGACTAATTTATCTTTTCATGTAAAAGTGATGTAGCGTTACTTCCAGTTAGGTTGTCATCATGTCCTCTAATCTCTTCCTTTATAAGATCATCTCAAAGCGCATCTCCCGGAATACCGTCATTGAGGACTCCTACACTATATTTATCGTTTCCTCTACTTCTTCATTGTTCCTTGAAACGCATCCAAATTTTCAGACACTAATTGGTTGGTTATTTTGTATTTGACGTGTCAGTTAGTTTCATTCATACTTAATGGATACAAAGTGGTAGTATTACAAGGCTTTTGCTTGTTGGCTGGTGCCGTATAATTTATATGCCCGCTATTTCATATTATGTAATCGGAACCAGTGTTGTGCAAACTCTTATGGTCTTTGGACCAAATCTACTTTTTATATTCAATAATATAGGCACGGTAAAGATATCTATAGGACGGTTAACACCACTATCGGTAACATAATAATGTTCCTAATTACCGAAAGTTCTCATAAATACATAAATAATGCAGTCCGCCCATTAGCACTTCTGTTACGCTTTGAACTTCGTATAGACTTACATCCATTTCGGGCTTTCTCGTTTTAGCTGCGTCACCAATTAATGCATTTTTTCGTGTCTTGTCTTTCGATTCTTTTTCATCTTCAATACTTCCTTTGTCTCTTATGGTAATTTAAGATTCACTTGATCGTCCATGTCAATTAAATATATTTTCTTCGCCCATTAGGTTTGTCTTCTAATTAATGATTAGGTAGTCTTCAACGCCTTTTCATGGCAACAAAATATATTGTATTAAGATTAAATAAAACATTCCAGTTTAATAAAAGCATGGCAATTGTTCTTCAGACCAAGACAACAATAGTTGGCCAAACTACTGTTAAGTAGTATTTGTAACAGTCGTAGTCACGATTTTGTTGAATTCTCAGTCCGAAAGTATCTTTATTTCACTGTCTTCAGATAATCGTGACTCGTTGAGTATTTGTTAAAATATTTTTCCTTTTATGGTCAATTGTTTTATATTACGACCGTTACGCAATTTCCGTTTTCCCTACGGTTTTATGAAATTATATAATCTCTGTTATTTCTTTTATTTTTTCATAAAATGTGTGATCTTATTGAGTTTTGTTCAACAATAGTATGAAATGGATGGACTACCTGTTCAAATTCACTTTCTAGTGTTGATTCATTGATATTTGTGCACAGTTCACGCTTTCCTGTGTTTTTCAATATTGATTAATAGGTTTGTCGACATAAATGTTAAGCAAAACATCTTATATGTATTTTGTGAGTAACGTTAGATAAGTTGATTGTTTACAGAGAATATGACAAAACGCTTTCAAACCCGATAAAACTTCTACTTTCTTAATCACGATGCACGCGTACGGAACAAGGAAACATTTTATAAGTTTTTGTAATGATAATGATCTTAATGAGACGCGGTCGTGTTAGGCAAGGTAGGTCACCGTTAGGTCTTCAGGCTTTACGCTCTATTACACAACGTGCCGGGCCCGCAGGCTCAGACAACTGCCTAACCGATTGTTTGGAAAGTCGTAAACTGCTACATGCTTAATAAATCTTAATATTCCATTGTTTCTTTGTCTCGGCTGATATTTCAATGGTACGGCAATTTAACACATAGCAAGTGAAATCGAGTTAATTTCGGACAACGTCGCGCTAGATACTGTGAGAAAATATTTCAATCTAAAACATTATCAGTTGGTTTTAATTTTGAAATGTAATTAAACATACTTAAGATTAAAAAACCCCTGGGAACGTCGAGCAGAGTTTGAACTGAATCGAGAGTATCCTGAATATTTTTTATGACTACAGAAAGTGATATTAATATATATGGTGACCTTGAACGAAAATATCAAAATTAATGTTTGCGATATCCGTTCTGAAATTATAAAATGCGGTAGTAAAATTGTCGTGTTTACGTGAAACTTCAAATAACAAACGTAAAACCTCAAGTTTATATTAATCATTGAATATTCGATACCAGTTGCGATTTCGTCGAACTTACGTTTTTTTTTTAATAATAAATTCGATTAGAATCGGTTGAGCAGTTCTTGAGAATGTTTCGCACTTAAGAACGAATTATTTATTTTGCATTTTAAGTGTTGTTTCCAAATCTGATGTTGGAATAATCTAGCCAAAAGTTGATTCAAATATAAATTTGCCATATTTGGTTAACCTAGAAAGGATATTGTAAAAATCGATGCATCGTAAGAAAGAAAGTCGATAAAAATTTTCTCAGAATATCTAAGAACTCGGAAGCGATTAGTTGAATTTTGCCACCAAATTGAAACATTAAAGTGTGGCAATATATCAATATGGACGCGTCTGAGTAGCCAGATGCGCATTTTATCGTTTCTGGCTAGTTTTCAAGTGCCGAAAATCCATTAGAGGTATATTAGTAGCGGGAATAACCGATAACGGGTATTTTTGCACAGGGTTCTGTATATTGTTTACAAAGCTTTTAGGCTTTTGTATTTACAGTTCACTGGTATCTTAATACATTTTTCTAGACGTTATTAAAAGCATTTTATTAGTTTTTAGTCGACTAGTTTGGTTCAAAGTTATATTTACATAGACAAAAAAACCGTTACAGTGAAAACGATAATGTTTATTGCTAAAAACATTCGTTTTAAAATGTTATTTCGAAATACGGAATAAGAGATTATTAATCCTAGCAGAATACTGCACCCTAACATAAAAAACACGGATACCGTAAGACTATAAAGTTTTGTACATACGGGAACGGTATTTGTTTATAGGATAATCATGTTAAGAATTTTTTACATTATAAGTATGCCCTCCAGTTTCCCAGCTCAAAATTATCGCAGAATCAATTTGACGAATTGTCAAGCACACGTTATCTGCTGAGATTGATTGAATGAATTTTCAACAGCCAATCACAGCAGGTAATGCATGCCTGATAATTTGTCACATTAACTTTATAATATTTAAATATTGATTGCTCATTGCTCATTACATTACATAACATCTATAAGAAATTTCCAATTAACAGGTACCTACATTATTTAATCAAATGTAGCGCCAAGCAGTATGTAATAAAATTGTAGGTAGTTGGGTGCAAACGACTTCGGTTTCCATTCTCGTCGGACCGGCTCTTATCTTCGCCAGTAACCAGGGAACATGTTTTGGAACTGTGTTGCACTATCAGTAGTCATTTAGAGGCACATTAACCAACATTTTGTTAATCGACACGTAGGTACGTAATACATAATTCGATTAAATGTCCGTTATAGTTTTTTGGTCAGCTAGTTTCTGTAATTGGTGCTACTTCTAACTGCTAAGCAAAAACTTTCAATTCATTTGATTTAATTATTGCTTGCACTTATTATTTATATTTAACTCATTATTATTCTCCATCTAAGTTTGTTTAGTTGGAACATTCTAGATTCCAACCAAGTAATTTTATTTGGTGAAATGGGGAATGATCAATCCATGCACTACCCAGTGCGAGGGCACAGGGGTGGTGGTCTAGGTTGAGTGTTCCAAATTCCCTTTCACCTGCATCCTTGACGAACTATTTTTTTGGTTTTTTGTGTTTCTTTATATAACCTTTATTATCCCTTATAGACAAAAAAAAATATTGACTTCAATTTGTACAAGAAAACACTTATCTTAACACGTTGCGTTACAACTAGGGAAAAGAGTGTTTACGATGAACTCTGGCACCCAATGTAAGATTTAACTTGTGTTTAGGGTGCCAGCGTCCTCGCCTATAATTTAACTATACAACTTCCCCATGCCACAATACATAAACGTGGCCACTTACTGGGTTCAAAAATTAATAATAGATACTCCCTCCACACGAAAATAAAAAGAGGAACCAAGTATGTAGAACTTAAAATCCAGCTATTTTCTGTTTGGTGGTATGTAGTTAAATAAAAGCGAAATCTTAATAATCACGAATTGCTTTTCTATAACAAAACTAAAATACCGTTTGACACGTATAACAAATAGCTTGTCAATTGTTTTCAGCGACAAGAGATTATCGTTGTTCTCCTAAACATAATTTAGTCTTAAATCTGTTACCGTGGTCTAAGTTTAGCTCAATTGAGTCAGCTCACAGAAGTAAACATTGGTTGAGTAATACAAGCCCCTTGTTTTTCAGCTTTCTTAGCGTAAATGCATTAATTTGAACGCGAATAGTCGTGCATCGCACTAATACTAATTGACATAGACAAATGGTATCGCTACCAACTGCAGTCGTGAAATTAAACTGAATTGTTTACACAAATGCAAATACTTTATTGTTTATCGTAATAATTAGCACAATGGTAATTGAATATTTTGTAATTACATAAATTCTCGTAACATCACATTTAATTTGATGTCTAAACGTTGTTATTAACAAGACTGATGAGTTTTATGAAATTCGGTGGTGTGCTAAATAATTGAAGGCAATAGGTGCAAATGTGAATGCTGATCGCGTATTACGTAAATTGATGAATTGGCCGAGCAAGCATTAACGCAACTAATAAAAACATAAACTGGGTGATGGTAAAAGTGTGTGTAATTTACATATTATGTATATGTGGGAGTATGTGAGTACCACACTAGCTGCTCACTAAGTCACCACGCGATACTGCGTCTACTTTCTGTCTTTATATTTTTTCTAGCTCGCTGCCAACTTGCATGCGGGCGTTTATCTTCATGATAGTGAAACACTATACTGTCAATATTCGATATATGTTTCAAGTATCAATACCACTTGCAACGATTATCGGCTAATCAGGCAGGTAATTGAATTTATTAGTTTACTGCACAATCTCTGCGCTGCTTGCATTTTTTCTTCAACTCGTGCGTGCGAGTCGCTTAGCCAAGCGGTTTATTTGCGGATTACATTTATATTTTTGTGAATGTAGCCCTGCAATTTTTTAAGTTTATGGAGGCAATGCACCGTGTTGACCCTGGCCGTTTGGTTTGATAAATGGCCCAAGATTTGAGTTATGAACAACTTTTATTCTCCGCTGCACCGTTTACATTCACAATCACTCAAAACATTAAACAGAATGAATTTAAATTGTCTTTTTTATTGATATCTTCACTTCAGAATTTATCGCTACAATAAAGACCCTGAATGTAATTCTAGCCGATCCACTCGGCGGCTATGTAAATAGAAATTATCTTCTGTTTTAGCTCTATGAACGAACGGGCTCTTAGACTGGCAAATGTAAACATTTTAAGAATATTGATGTTATTCTAGGGCTGTCGAACAAATTTTGAGAACAGGGTTGTCTCTAAGAATGGAGGTGAGAAAAATTGTGTTTTATTTAAGTAAACGGATATCCTGTAAGTAAATGCAATGGTAGATTTTTTCAATGTCACCCCTATCAATCACTGGTCCGTCTAGCGGTGCGTTTGGGCGTCGACGCGCGGTTCCGTTCCACCGGCGACAGTGAACTATTTACGTACATTTCATTAGTTCTCAGAAGCAAACCCGCGGGGAAGTGACGAGCTTTTTGTATCGGAAGTCGCTGGATTTGTTCCTTTTTCACTGTCTTCTCAACAGTGCAATTCTGTGTACTGAGGTACTTTTGTTTAACGTGGGGGTTGAAACGATTAGTCAGGTTTAGCCACAAGTAAGCTCTGACAATGTAGTGCTGGCTCACCGAGGGATCCCTAAGTATATTTGCAAAGATTCCTTCGGTTCCGTTTGTGTCATTAGTCATTAATTCATCAAATGGGCAACATTTGTGAACTGTTTATGTCGGCTTAACATAAAATCGTCTTTTGATGTTTAATTAAGTGGGCATCGTATTGTATGTATAGTCAATGTGTAATTGTGTATTACAAAAAGTGGTAGTTAAAAAGTTTAAAAAAGTTTTGTTACTTCCCTTCAAACATTCATGAGGTCTTTTTGATGTGGTTACATGAAAACAGTATCGGTCCTAGCTTTTAATGTTGCCGTACGCAGAACGTAACTGAGTGGTTGTTTGATCTCCCACCTCTTGACAAAGACTAAGATAATCTGTAGAGCCGACATTATGTGATTTAATTAATTGCGAAGTGAATGTTTTATTAATGATGGTTTTTTACTAGAACCCAAGTAAGGAATTATTTGTTATTGAGTAATTATGTCTAGTTGTTTAATCGCCTTCAATAAATTCTCTTTTCCGTAAAACCTAATAGTAGCCTGCATTACACTCTCACACACTTACACTTAAAGTAGGTGTTAATAAGCAAGCAGTTTTCGGAGAATTAATGCAATATCAAACTATTTTAGTGTTGTATTCAAATTTCGTACGTGTTCGGCATCGTAGTTTCAGTGATGTTTAGACTTGCCAGTTCCTTTATTCAGTTTTCAGTGAGAATTGCTCTGAGTTATGGAGTGGGTGAGGCCAATTCTGTGAGGCATTCGTATACATCCGTCGAAGAACGTGCGTCGATTCTAAATTATTGTGCTCACTATATAATTTATAGCACTATTTTGGGCCTTAATTTGAGGTGGAAAAGAATTTGTATTCTTATGATGATACACTTCAACGATTTGTCTATGAACTGAACCGTGTTATTGAGGTTATTATTGGAAGGATTGCGTAATCTATTTAGAGGATCCTAGATGGAACTCATGGAAC
Organism: Orthosia gracilis; assembly: GCA_947562075.1. Classification (NCBI taxonomy): domain Eukaryota; kingdom Metazoa; phylum Arthropoda; class Insecta; order Lepidoptera; family Noctuidae; genus Orthosia; species Orthosia gracilis. Next base: position 38,410,895 of record OX387266.1, read on the forward strand.
GTGTTTTGTACACATTATTCTACAAGAAAAAAACATAAAAGAGCACAATATATTTGAGTTTTGTTTGAATCTGCATATCTATATTTTTTGTTGACCCACATTAGCATGTGTGTCGTGAAACAAGCCGAGGAATGATGCCAATACGTCTTCCAATAAATAAACACGATGGGTCGCTGGGCTTTGTTGTGACGAAACTCCTCGTTTTTATTAATAGTCGCTCATTAGCCCTTCAGACTTGCTGCTCTATCTAATGTCGCAAGGATGGATTAACACTGCATTGTTTTAGTATCGCGATCTAAACATCATCTGTGTGAATACGAGGATAGTTGTGAAAAATACATTATTCTATTTTAGTGTTCTGCGCTGTTATGGGAGCGTCCCACGCCAGTTGCGAAGTTCTTTCTAAATACTATTTATAAAATAATATGTTCTCTAGTACAGTACGACTACGAGACGAGACGACTGCTTGGTGGCGCTCAGGTGTGAGCCAAATGTTGGATAACCACGGGGTACTGACATTTGTAGTCCACTGCTCTATGTATAAAGACAATGAATCATCTTTTAATGGATTTGAAATAGAGGATAAACAGTTTTATTTACTCATTACTGACCAGCGTAATGTGAAAATTGTAGTTCGGAATATGATATAGTAATTCGTTTGATGAATATATAGTTTTAGCAAGGGGCTCACGTAACTACCATTAGGTATTTCAATGCTTGTTATTTCTATAGCTTAGGTGTTGTAGTACCGCGTCAATAAATACATATTGATAACACGCCACGTGCTACATAACCGGGCGAGAATTTTAAGTAGCCATTCATTACGATAAGTTGTTGATATACGTCACGCAACGCAATAAACTCCTGCGCCGACGTGTCTAACATCGAAATCACATACAAAATGGATTGGAAATCGCCGCAGTGAGGTCACTATTATTTTAGATAGTGCGTATGAGCAGCTTTTTTGATATCGGCTTAAGACGCACGACAAAATAAAGTTCTTTGTTTGTTTTTAATCCCAGGTTTCTGGAAGCCTGATCACGTCTATGATCCCTTTGGTCAGTAAATGTGCTGTCATGTTGCATGTTAGCTGATGTAATTAGTTGTAAAAAACGTCATAAGAAAATACTGATGGAATGGTTGCATTTTATCGCCGCAATTATCGTTGCTATAAACAATTGACAACACATTCACTTTTCACTGCACTTCATACTTAACGAAAACATGTAAATATATTATTGTATAGCAAACAGCTGTCCACGTGGACGCATCGCTCACTCAAGTAGGAGAGAGACAGATCTCGGACGCTGCCGAACGCGGAGTCCGATTGTGCCTCTTTGTCGCTCGTTCCGCGCTCTCGCTTGCACTTCAAGCCTTAAATGGAACGCCTCAGAGCGAGGTAACGCCGCATGAGTCATGTTTTTTCGTGCGTGCAGCCGGCTCCATCGAATTATAAGACGTTGTCACGTCAAAAACAGCAAGATTTTAATCATAATATTAGTTGACGTGTGTCGACATCGTTAATTAAGTGGACTTTTAGAAACCGGGGAGCAGGGCTTTTCCCAATGGTAAGAAGAAGGATATAATATAGACAAATTGCTAATTTTCTAGAATTTGCAAAGCTTTGCGTGTTCCTAAGTGTCGGGTTTGGAATCGCAACTACTGTTGTAGCCAAACGTGATGAATACGCCAGTTTCCTTTAGCTGCAGATAAGTCTAACTAGAAAGGCTTTTAACCGGTAATGGGACATAGCTAAGCAGTTAGCACTTGCTACACTTTTACTCGATGTCAACGTCCAGAAAATCTTGATTGAAGCTCGGGTTAAACTTGATGAGAAAGCAAACTGATAATTAATTAAGTTCTTAATTACTTTACGTACTCGCAACTAATTATATGTTTCCAGTGCGTGAGAAATCAAACAGATGATGAATGTTAGAAAACTTGGGTCGCGATGCGTGAGCGAAAAGTGGCAGAAAACGTAACAGCGCCGTTTCAGTTAGATGAGACAAAAGCAATGACGGCAAAAACAATTGCAAGACTAATGTGCCTGCGCAGGTTCTTTGAAATTTTTCGTAAACGGATTCAAGAAGGTCTTTGTCTTTACAGTTCCTTTAGAGCAACAAGTACAAGGACTAGAGTTATTTTTATAGAGAGACTTTGTGCCAAAATTCAAACCAACAATCGTAGATAAATTACTCGTAGATAGAAATGCCAACAATTTGGTGGCAGGTGGCCACCACTTCAATAGCTAGATGGGGTGTATTGAAAGTCTAACATGGTACATGGATAGATAGAACTTTCTATAATAATGTAAAGCTCAAAGACATGTTAACCAAAACCGCATAAGGTAGGAAAGTGTGATATTAAACTGCAAACACTATAGCTCTGTTGTCCGTTGTCCGTTTCATACACAGATGCAGTACAGAAAAATCTAGACCATAAGTTCAATCATTTCCATGGTAACATTATCTATTCCCTTTGTTCTTTGACAATGCAAGTAGGTTTCTACGTAGCCGTGTAGTGTGTCAGAACAAACAGCGCTTTATCTAGATAATCTTATCAAGCATGGGAACAACTATCAGTGGCGTAGTGTTAGCATACAATGGGTCATTGGCTCGATTAGTTTCTAAATAATTTGCATATGGCTACTGACGCGACGACGTTCGCGAAATGGTTCACTATTAAGATGCTTTAATAGGAAGTGCTTTCCTTACTAATGAATTCGTTTATTTATTTTAAGTTTATTCACCTTGTCTTCTCTATTTTATCCGTTGTTCATGTATTTCGTAGGGATGGGTATACATGTCAAGGACCAAGTAATTAATCAAGGCAAATTATATAATGCCCGGGCAATATGAATCAAGTAAAGCCAAATCAGACAATGTAATTAATACTGATTTAAACTAGCACATTATTTATCACATTTTCTGGTCATTATGAATATTGCTACGTAACTGTTAAGCAATTCGATAGTTAAGGTACATTAGTATGGTTTTTATTTAAAATTTTTCGTCAGCAAGAAATATCTGCGAAAGCAAAATTACATTATTTGATCAGCAGGATAATCACTTTTCTCGTATAGAGATAGAATATGTAGGAGCTGTAGCTCTTCTTCTTCTGTCGTGGTCATCATGAGGCAGTGAGGCATCTCTTCGTCTGGTCCGCATAGTTATGCGAATTGCGATGTCATTCTTCTCTGGCTGCTGCTATCTTTGTAATTTGCAGTCCTGTATGAGATCGGTAATAAAATAGAGCTATAGATACTTACTTGCTGCAAAATTAATCAGAATATAATGTTATACGTACGTGCGTACGACTTACAGAATAGTCCAATATTTCACGTGATAATAATGAATTCAATACAGAAGCGCGTTACACGCATGGGTGCGTATATATAAAGAGATTGCATCTGCGAAATTCTAATAAACATTCTAAGTGTAAAGAAAGTTGGTTTTTCAAGCCATGCATATGTATGGTATACGTAGGCGAGGGCGGCGAAGCGCGACTCTCTGCTGCAATTGTACAGTTTTACTTAGGGAGTTATAAAATAGCTAGCTAAAATACTAAACGAATATACATAGATTTTTCTTAATCGGTTGTTAGAAAAAAATGTTAGAAAGGTTTAAAAAGAACCTGTGTTTTCCACAGTTATTCAATTTTCCTAATCGCCCATTCAGTATTCTCTAAACGATTGACATCATTTTTGTAGGACTTTGTTCTTTTGTCCCCTAGTCCCCCATACACGCTTTGCCACAATGAATGCCAAAGTATCTGTTCAGTCATACGTATCGCTTAGCACAAACCACAGTAAGCCTTCATTTAATGCAGTACTCTTAAATTAGAGCCTTGATTGCATTCACGGGATTGCAGCCATGCCGTTATCTTGGCAAGCCGGGCTTGTCTCCTTTATATCTATCGCTGTAGAGTCGAAACTCCATTCGAGGAGTAAAATATGACTTTGTATACATATACGTAACTAACGGATGCACTTGCCGACGTATTCACTACACGTCACGATAGTATCCGCTGCGATTGTCGAGGCCTATAGACTAGTATGCGTTAATTGTCGCTCGTTCTAACGATGGCTTATTAGTGACACGCGATAAGCAACACGTTAAAAGCTGAACAAGTAGATTGATCCCGTAGTCTACTGGATCGTTAGACAATGGAGCTTCTTGAGAAAGTCGGCGGAGTGTGCTCCAAATCGTAGATTGACCATGACGCTACTTACTGCTGGCCATTTTATTTCTTGCGCTGGGGCCTTACGACTTGGACATTAATAATCTCGGTGGCATATCGTGTTATTCATTTTACGAAAATAGTGTGTTTTATTGGTGTAGTTTTGTGTAGTATAAGTCGAGTGTTATAATTAATACCTGTGTATGTAAGTGCAGTCTGCTGTGTTTAGTAATAATTAGCGGTGTAGCGTCTGCAGCATGGCTATGCTTCAGTACGCACCGTTCAGCTGTTATTATGTTTTATTGACATATTAATGTCCTGACTATAAAAGTGACATAGTAAGGAAGCATAATATTATTAAATAACACTTTACACTATTCTTTTAGGAAATGCTGAATTGCATATTCAGAAAGCATAATGCAACTGAACATTAATCCAAAAATACAGAGTGGTTCATAATAACGGGATAAGTTACTACTTACAGAGTACTGAGCAGTGCATGCATGTATATGAGCTTGACATTTATGAAACGTTACATTTCGTGGAAACATATTTACAATAAACTTGCAAATTAATGTTTATGTCTGTGTGTGTCAATGCGTAAGACCTATCTCGTTCCTCAACTTTCCTCACGGCGAGTGGTACGTTGAACCGTCACTCAGTCAGTTCAAAAGGGAAAAGTTTCGCGAGTGCGTGTACGTTGTACCAATGCAATACTTAGTAGTTACGCTCGCTACTGCAACAGACGCGTGTTAATTGCTTGCAAATCCCCCTCGTCCTCCGAATACATTAACGTTTTGAGCGTGCTCATTAAAATCTTTCCCGGGCCAAGTTCGTGAGTCTGCATATGGGTATCATTTTGGATTTTGAACATCTTTTCATACATAAAAATGCTGTTTCCGCATCGCCGGGTATTCTACTGCTTGATCGGAGTTAATGAAGAAGACCGTTCGAATACCGCAACGGACGCGAAACGTCAGTTCAACACATAGCGTGACTCGGAACGCACGTTCCGAACGTCCCTTGTTACGTCTATTTACGTTGTTGGTGCCTTAGCGAATGTTCGGGCCAACATTTGCACTCCAGGATGGGTGTATGTGCCGGTGAAGTGTTGTTCAAGTGCAGTGAATTAAACTTACCACACATTATGAGTTAGTTGTTTGTGCAACTTCGCAAATGTTTGTGGACGGCCGAGGTTAGTACTCCCTGATGAATGTAAGGATTTGTCAAATTAGTGTCAAAATTAGAGCGGCGGATTAAGAGTTAATTTATCCTCTTAAAGAAGTTTCCCGCCTTGGCCAGTACGAGCTTATAAAACTCTCTTGTAATATTGCGTGTTTGGATGCAGTGGCATTTAGAAATGTAGGTTGGTTAGTATGTGCATACGTAAAGATATTACAGACTTAATGTTCTTTTTGCTATAGATTGCTTTCCATTTTACTGCAATATGTTAAGGAAGTGAAAATGGACTGCAGACAGGAAGCGCCGTAATTAAAATTATTAATATCATTCATTATTCTTATTGTAAGTTAAAGTACATAGGCAATTATACCAAATTACATCGAGTAGTTGATCCTCTACTAAAAAAGTCCATTTAAAAAAAGTATCGTTGGTTGGCCAAATGGCCATGGCGGGAACATTCACCATCGTCGGTACTTCGGTAGGGCTTAAACCTGAAAGTTTCCGCTTGACCTTGCCCTCGCCAAGGTTTGCAATTTCCACGAATATTTTTTTATCCGCATTGCACGTTTTCGCCGGACCATTGTTTACGAACGACGAATATAATGGTGTCATTTGTTTATACTACGGATGTTGGTTGATTGATAACTTTACTTCAGGTTGAAGATACCCGTTTGCGGCCTCGTCGTGATTGCTTAGCGTTAGTTACCTGCTATTACCTCAGACATTATGATATAAAACGATGAATAAACCCAAAATAGTTAAGACAGTAATTTCACCGGTCATAAACAAAAGATGACAATGATGATAAGATAAATTAAATTATTGCAAACAAATGAAATATTTGCTGCAGGATGTTGGAATTCAACGAGTAAATATACATACTGTCTTTTCCCGCTAAAATAAATAAAATACCAGTTGTTAGTTACCACCGACAGTTGATATTATGATATGCTATTTCGTGATCATATCATCATTGGTCAACGCTTACTAGTTAATTCATGCGTACACCTTGCGTGAAAAATTGAGGGACACAACGAATTGACCATTTACTCACTAATTGCGAAAACATAGGAGATACTCGTCCTTTGTACTCAGGTCTTTTATGAAGTAGAGACAATTTGGCGGCTTCCCTCAGTTCGTTTTTATATTAACATTGGACTCTTGCCAATACATACACAATACCTGGCCATTCGTCACAGGTTTCGAGGTCAGCTAAGCTTAGTATAATATACTCTGATTCAATAGGTGTGACGACGTCATAAAAGTAGATATAAAGTCTGACTACACACGTGACCGATCCTTTATTTTGCGTAAAGTTACAAAATATAAAGAGTTTTGGGTAATTATATCAAAGAGCCAGACTAATTAATCGTTTGTTTTACACGCAGTTGATAAAAACAATGGAAAACCTTTGAAGCGCAACGCGTTTTCCAGACAGTTTTCCGAAAGGTAGATCTCATCCGGAGGCCAATCGTCGACGGATGATTTTGTTTACGAATAATATCTCAAGAACACGGTACTGCTGGATATTAATATAGCACTTGCAAAGCGCAGTAATTACAGCTATTAACGTCTGAAATAAATACAGATGTAAATAAATGAAAACACAGGTATTGCAGAACGTGAATGTAAAGTTTTGCACGTTTTCTTGTCTTGTGGATGAAGCCATCAACTGTTTCTGGCGACTTTCTCCTTCCTTCTAATGTGCGATGTATGATGATATCTAGACTTTACGTGCATCTGGCTTTTTGTTTAAACATTTATTATATTGAATGTCTAAATATGGCGAAATCGGTATATGGAAATGTGTCTCCGAACAGTTGCGGTCACTCACCTGTACCTGATGTACTAAAGGTGACTGTTGGTGGTGACTAAAACCTATAAATTCGCCCACCCCTTTTTATTAAATTATTTAGATATGCATGAGTGGACAATAGTCATTGATGACGTTAAGTTTGAACTTCTTTACATCACGATGTTTTGCAATGCCTGAAAATGAAAATTGCCAATTTATTAAACGAGATTACGCCAAAAACTGAATCTAATTAAAATGATCTTTTTGTACGAGTGCACGAATGAAGATACGATTGTGTTTTTTTCATTGACGCTATTGTTTTATTATTCAGTAACACTTTATTGTTGTGCAGCGTTACGGCAATTGCGAAACTTTGGGATGATGCTACACAGAAGCTCCAAAACGTCATGGAAAATTTAGATGGAAGATTTTTTGTCCATGGAAAACCCCAAATAATGTGGTTTGTATGCATCTCCCGCCATCGGAAACCATGATTGCATGATAGCACATCACTCCCTTCCGTACTCTTTGGAAATCACCGGCATGACGGTTGTAACGAATATGTAGTGCATTTTAACCGAATTCAAAGAAAGAGGAAGTTGTCAATTCCACGCGTACGTTTTTTAGCCGGGTTAAATGATGCATCAGCTGAACATCCGTCCGCTAAGTTTAAGCTAGTCAGTTCGATCCCTGGTTCATAACTTATTTGTTCCGAGACATTACAGATTCGCTATAGTGTGTGAGTGATGACCCTAACTCCCGACATCTATTAGTAAAGTACTTGTGTGGAAATTATGCCTATTAAAAGTTAATTAGTGGGAGCATACACAGGATGTTCACGCTGTATTGTCGTAAAACAAAATACTAAAAGTAAGGCCATGTTTATTTCATGTTAAGTGGGATTATATTAAGTTGGCGAATAGCTGGAGGGCACACGTTTGATGGCATTTCTGTTCTGTCATCGGCCGCCGCAAGTAAATATAACTTGACACATGACAAATTTAATAGAGGGCTTACCGCAAAATTCACTGCTTTGAATAGATGAGTTATAAATGTCACTGTCACAATTTGCAAATAAAAGTACCTTGAGCTCTTAAACAATTCGATATCAGTAGTTTCCTTTTTAGGTGTTGCAAATTCGTTGTGTGGTCTGTATCAATACGCCTGTCGGCAATTCTTCGAATACAAAACAAGTTACACAAGCTAAGCGCCATGAAACGGTTTATCCAGTTCATTAATTTGAATAATTTTTTATGTAAATATTAAATTAAATTACCGATCATATAATCGTGACCCAGATTGCGAAGTATAAGGAAATTGTCACTGCCGTCCTTATATTTTAACTTCCTTTGCAAGTGTCCTTTTAATTTCTCGGAGTGAACAAAGGTGGCGATTTGTACGAGTTTTACAACTTCGTTAGTACGGACTGACAGATTTACGTCTCGGGGCAGACTATTATGAGAGTCTTGGCGATTTGACCATCGTGACGAATTTTATTATGAGTCCTTTGTCTCGATAGATTTGAATACTGCCTGTGTGGTCATTGCCTTGAAAATGATACTTGATAGTAAATTTTATGTAAACATTGCCTACTCTACTATCTTCTTGAAGATGTTTTTTAAGTCTTAGCATAGGAATGGGGTCACCACGGTGCTCGTCGGTGAGACGGTGACAGACGCGCAAGTGATAGATTGCCGTGCGTGAGTGTTAAACAGCGCAATCGTGCGCATGATCTCTATCTATAAATCTGAAACGTTAGTGCTATCTCTAGTTTTTACGATGTCTACCTGATTTTGTTGCCGTCTCAAAACATTAAAATAGTGATAAGCTTTTATTATTTTATGACTGTATGGCATTTTGCAAAATTATTTATGATCAAGATTATATCTGGTATCCCACTGTACCACTCCTTGGTTGATTACTCAGCCTTGAGATACCTATAGGTACCAGAGTGACTTGTCCACATCATAGTTGCAAAGTGAAATCAACAAATTGCCTTTACAAAACTTACAAAATATTGACTTATCATCGTTTATGGACAATTCAAATGATTAAACTTTTAAAACACCTTCAGACATCTTATGAAACCCACTTAACACCGAAAGTAAGCATTCTCAAACATAAGACGAGTTTGTAAACAAAAATTCTGGACAGGTTCTATCTGCCAAGCAATGGCTATAATTACGGTTACGTTGTTGTAAACTTCGTTTTACAAAGCTCGATGTGTGCCTTTCTATTCTTACCGTTTTGACCTACGATCCTCAAGCTTGAGCCTTGGCGAGTATTCAAAAGTTCAAACTCAAGGTTCGACAACGCACTATCAAATCAAATGAACGAGTTCAATACTCACTGCAAAAAGAAAATTGATCGTGTATAGTCTAATTGTTGTCAAAAGGGGGCAGGCAGGCTGGCAACCTGCCTGATGCTGGGAGCGGCCAAAGATATCTGAGGAACCATGATTCAGCGAAGTAGCCTCGCAGTCTAGATATAACAAATTAGAGTGACTCGACACTTGGCTCTTAAAAAAGATCAAGAGCTGAAGTCATAGTAAAAACATTAGTCCAGCTGTAGATTGTCAGGTTGTAACAGTAAAATTTGCGGGGACCATGGTTTACATTTGGCAACATTTGCGTTTAACCTGAATGTAGGCTGATTTCAAATCGGAAAACGTAAATGTCATGCGTATACGCAATGCGTGAGAAATAGTGATTAAGAAGGACCCACATATCAGCGAATCTGCGTTAAACAAGACGTGTCCGCACTCTAAGAGACCCGGATTTGGCGTAAACACAATCGGATTTGTATTGCGATTGTGTCACCTTATAGGTCAGCTTTCTTGGACCTAAATGACGCACAGGCACCTGTGAACGCAGACTAGGTCACGTATACTGGTGGTATGATACAGATCTCCAAGGAAAGTGAAATAATTGAATGTAAAAGTAGATTTTGATCCAGTTTTTGGCCTTCATGATGCCTGTAACAGGTGCTTTGTTTAAAGGTAAGACAAGGTTGTTCTGTCCGGTTTGGAATCGCAATTGTAAGCTTAACGCTGTTATTTTTAATCTAATGAATGTCGATAAACACTCGTCTTTATGCTATTTGACGTGTCTTGCAGGAAACAAATTGTATGGAGTTTTCCGCGCCTTTACACCAATGTGGAAAATAACGCACATGACACATTGCCGAGTTCCACACCTAGTTCTAGGAACATATACGCCTAATATATGTATGAGTTTCGTTAGGTATGTAACGTCACACTACATATACAGCCTTGCTGAAACATACAATTTTAAGATGTTATCACAATAAATAGCAGTTTCACAGAGATTTTGATCTCGCTCTACAACATGGTCGCACGGTATAATTTACACAGAAATGTTACTAGTTTTTTTTTAATATTGCCCATTTGGCCCAGTTTGTAGGTTCCTTGTTCGCGATCAAAGATTAATTTCAGAGAAATTCATATCGGTTTTGTGTTTATAATCGTCATCTATTACCTACTGTTCCGTTCCAGGAATTTATATCAATAAAATGTTAGTGCTTTTGTCGTTGGGTTTATAATGAATTATATTATGCATTTCTACATTTCTAGATTAATTGTTAGGTTACGCAAGCAATTCAGTACGATTTCAGGTCGAACCATATTCACTATATTCGCAACCAAACACTTCCAGAACGATGAAATCTTTGTAATCAAAAATAAAACATTAAGAAGAAGGTGACATTTTTGCGCAATGTAAGATATATTGCGGAGCTGTCGTTGGGCAGATGACCCTTCTAGGGCGGGCGGGCGACTGCTCGGCCCCCTGACATACATACAAACACAACTAAAATTAGATCTGTGATTCTCTCACTACACTACACGCTAGACGCAAACGAATGGATTATATATAAATATGTATTCTTAGAGCATGCGGTACAAATAACAGTGTAAATGAACTATTGCGCCAAGATTTGTTGCTATCCGGAACCCACCAAATGAGCAACAACCGTTTGATGAGCGAATGATAAATGGTTTTCGTAATGGCGCTCGGTGGGCGGAATAGTGGAATTGACGGTTAATATGTGAGCTTGTTGTTCTTCAAAATTGTGAAAATGTTATGCTAGGGGCAGACTCAGAATTAAGAACTGGTTTTTAAGAACTGATTATTAAGAACTTGAAGTTAAGAAACGATGAATCAGATGATATAGTAAGCAATTGATTTTATGGTGATTTCATTTATAAACATCAACCAAATAAAAATAAAAACCCCTTTTCACCGGTTGCCCTAATCAACTAATCAAACGTAAATATCGATTAAAGGCATTCCGTGAAAGGAAGTGGATGTTACTTCGTACGTCAATGCGTGATTCAAATAACGTATATTTACTTATAATTCTGAAGACTGAACGCTTTGATGAAAAGATTCGGTTACTTAAAATGTAGGTCGAATCAACACTGAATATCCTTTCAGACTTCAGTTACTTTTACCACCCATACTATTGATCTTGAATATAAATAGTACAGTCACGAACGCGAACTATGCAGCTTTGATTCATTTACCTTTAATTATTTTATAGCTACACTTGAAGCACGAATAGCAATTAAATTATTTTTAAATCCGATATAACTTTTGCAAATTATTATAATAAAATCTTATATTTTTTCTGACGTGACCATAAGCTCTTAGAGCAAGATACTTTTGAGTGGGCGTAAGGGTCAGATGTATTTGACTTGTATGCTTCCGTCCCTTTTTCAGTCTAACTATGATAGTTTTGACACTTCAGGGTACGGGGGCCGGGTACTTACATCTGTTGATAGAAAGATTATTTAATAATTTCGGTGCATAATTTGCAAATTGCTCGAAAGCAAAACAACAATTTGATATTAAGTATTTGAATATATTGGCGTTTATGTCATCGGCCCCGCAAGGTCGGTTTCTCATTGCTTTTGTGATTGTCTCATAAGACGTTTTTAGTTAGGGGGATTATTTAGGGTTGTCTACTTTAAAATCTGAAAAAAATCTAGTTTTTTTTCTTCGAGATTTTTTATTGCCTTGAACTACCTCACCTACCTCTGAGCATGAGGTCTTCGGTTCGATTTCTAGGTCAGGAAAAGTGTTGTTGAATTTTCCATCTGGTAATTTTCAATTTTGGCCCGGATTTTGGATTTGTGCCCGGTTGGTGGCAATAGGGAATATGCATGAAACATTTGACCAGTTTGTCGATAAAAAGACTAAAACAGAAACTAATAGTGAAAACAGAATCAAAATTTATCGAAAAACGAAAGAAATATCATAATTTAAAGAAATATATTTATCCCTCTCTCCGAAAATGCCGTTTTCTATGGCACCTGTATAGGCGTCGTCGTGCAATCTGACGTCATGTGGCACGTCGGACTTCTCTTTCTAATTCTAAACTTTGACGCTTTATAACTTTGCCTCCGATCCAGATATTTAAAAAATCTTTCATATTTGTTTATTATAGTTTAAGTATTTCATTTAGCAAATAGAAAACTTACATGCATATTCCATATTGTCTCGCCCCCTCATGGGACATAAACAACTGTGAAATGCAGTGAAATGTGGGCGTCCTATAGGTGAACTATGTCGTACTATTCATAAATCTGTTAGCATCGTAAATATTGTTGACATATCACAGGAAGACATATATAATAGTAACTTTTAATAGTAAGTAGTCAACTTACTCTAGGCAATAGAATATTCACGACACGGCCGCGCAGACCCGTTACCCTACTCCGTAAGTGGAATACTGATACAAAACAGTCAATCGCCTCTGAATCCATCATAGTAATCACTGTCTGTGGTTTATGACTATGTGCTTTTAAATTGCCAAGTTTACTTATAACATTACAAGTTGAGGTCTAGTTTTCAAGTGGTCAGTAATGTAGTTAAGTTGAAAATATTTTTCTTCATTCTATGCATGGCTGCTGGATTTTTGGAGGGGTGCTGGCAGGGCCTCATCTCACCGGCCCCCTTCTAGCATCCGTCATCTAAACGCACTTCAAGTTACCATCCTTACCTAGTTGCCATTCTACCAATTCGCACCAAGCGCTACCAAACATCCTTCATAATGCGCACAGTAAAAGAGTGGAAGTCACTGCCTGCGTCTGTGTTTCCGAACGCATTCAACCCGAATCACTTCAAAGTTAGAGTGAACAGCCTTTTTCTGAGTAAGCTCACTCCATCTTCGACTTTTTCTCTGTCACCTCTGACCTAGACTAGAGTCAAGAGCAAACCCATCTCAAATAAAAAAAATAAAGAAAGTGTTAACTAGCAAGGTTAATCCGTTTTGGGCGCACGGTTGGCGCAGTGGTTGAGCGATTGACTGCTGCGCTGCGTGTCGCGAGTTCGAATCTCACACGGAACAAATATTTGTATTTTTTTTTTTTTTTTTTTTCTGGTCTAGCTCCGTCAACGTAATTGACGCCACAAATATTTGTATGACCTACAGGCTGCGTGTCGCGAGTTCATTTTCCGCACGGAACAAATATTTGTTGACCTACAGATAGTTGTTCCGGCTCTGGGTATTGTATATGTGAGTTAATATGTTTGTAAACGCACCCACGATACGGGAAGAAAAACCTAGGGGGGCAAAAAAAAAACCGGGTTTTCAAAGTCTGTTACCACAGTCAGTTACACAAGACAGATCGATGATTGAAGAATTTATTGGTCAAATTTGCGTATTTATGTCATTGGATTTTCAACTTTGGATTTTTTTTGTTTTGTCATTCTTAGGAAATATTAAATGGATTCATGTCCATCGCAATAGCCTCACACCAGCTCCCCTATTTCACAAGCGCTTATACCTACCTACAATCATCGCCAAAAAGTGGGTGTAGGTAAAGGCGTGACGATATTTCTTAAAATCCATTTCCCAAGAGCTTCGTTAACCGTGTAGATACTCAACAAAACGCTTACTCACATTTAGAAAGGGCCCTCAAAAGCAAGTTTTATGTCAGAAGTTATGTACGTAAAGATCACATAATATTGCAGAATCATGTTCATGAGAACTGACATTTGTCAAGAACATAAAAACGTCAGCAATCATGATCAAACGGTCTATGTTCCCGGCGTAGGCGCACTCTCTTGTACTTTGACTAATATAAGAACACGTACCTACTCCTGACTGCAGGGTTGATAGTATTTAGGGATACCTATACCTAGAAAAATAATATTTATAGTCATGTTAAGATTCGCGGTTCATAAAGACTGGTTGATTACTTTGGCTGTTAAAGTCAATAATTTTCCACTAAATTATCGATCTGTCAAAATCTAAATTGAAATCGCTCAATTCTGGAGTCACACTCAAACGAACCCGATGAAGAATCATTGAGCCCTTTACAACGCGCAGTCATAAATTCATTGTATTTTTAATATTATGTCAGCCCTAAAGCTTGTTAATTTGACGTTTCAACGTTCCCAATTGATGCCCACGCGCACGCTGTTTGACCCTCTCTAACCGACCATTCACAAAATTACTATTGAGACATCATCCGCAATAATTATACTTTATGAGCACAATTAGGAACTACTGCAACGGCTTTGTCTAGTCCTTGTTCTGATCTAAGAAGTTTTTACTTCCTTAATAGGTAAGTACCTAATTCCTTCTTGGTTCAGAACCTATTTGTCTCCTAAGTAGAATTAATATTTTGTGGCACCTGCAAGCCCCTTCGTGGGCAGAAGAGTCATGATTAAATTAGTGTAATGTCGAGATAATAGGCATTTGTCCGTTTGTAGGGAGAACCAACTATACACTGGCACAGTGACAAACCAAGAGTCGCCAAAATTATAAGCTTACAAGTAGAAACTACGAGAGAATGTGCATGAAAAATGTATATATCAGTGTTTCCATAAATTTTTTCGTTCTATATTTTGATCCGATTTGTCACCAAACTCGTGAAATGTTACAAATTGTACTGAAAAATTAACATGTTGGAGCTTTTATTGTTACCACGTGGCGGAAATGGGCGCTGTCAGCCGAGCCTAATGATGCGCGAAGCGAGCGCAGCGCGCGTGGGAACAGTCTCCAATATAATGAGAGACCATTTTTTACATCTGCTAAATCAAAGCTGCTTTTTTGTTGCCCTACTTATTAAATGATTGGATGGGCCTGTGATTATGTGGCCTGTAGAATAAAATACGGAAAGGAAGGGAAATTGATGCGCTCACTATTCCACGCCAAGATATAGCCCTGTTAATGTACGATTGGCTCAAAATACCGATGATTTAAAAGTGATAGCACCATAAATTTTAATTGTATGTTGCCTAGTAAGTGCTTGTTTGAAATATTCATATCAAATAATAGATACGTGCGCAGAACAGCGTCGATTTCACTTCGTAATGGTTGGCGGTAGTGCTAAGGGCCTGCCGTGTCATCACGAAATATAGAAAGCTGTGTTTTATGTAACGTTGTTAATTAGTTCCTGCGACAAAGGATAAGAGACAATTAACAATACATTTGATGAAGAATTTCTCATAAAGATAAGAATTTTTCTCGACCTATTGTGTAGGAATTTTTATTTCAGTTTAATCTGTCCGATCTTTTGAAATGAGAATTCTAAAACTATTCTCTTGTTACATTCTACTTACGTTTCGCAGTTTATTATATCTATTTCATTGATCTTGAAAACGTTGTGTTGGATGCATTAATATGTAGGAATGAATGGATTGGATAACAATCACACCAAGGGTATTTGTATGCATATTAAATACTGCGGTGCTTAAAGAATGCAATGTCATTTAATACCTCGATTAATGAAAAACAAAACGGTTTGTAATTACTGATACATTTTTGTTTAACTTCTTACTGTTCCTATAAAATCGTGAGAACTCTCGAGTTGTGTAATTACCTATATAGCTAACAGAGGAAACGTGTCGGCTTCTATTAGCGTAGACAGTCGCAAGCGCAGTAACTAGACCAATTTTAAGACAGGCCGTCCTAAATATTGTGCTCTGTGTTTCTCGCAGGTCCAAATATGTTTATTATGTGAAACAGCAGTTACAAGATAATTGAGCAGAAAAGACAAAGCTCTTGTAAATTAATGTTTATTATTTTAATCAAAATTCTCATAAAAAGACACAGTTCACATCAACGTGACATTTAATTTTTATAACAGCGATGAAAAGACTACCCTTTTATTGTCTTCCTTCGCCCCTGAAAACGATGATGAATGACTTTAAAAGTTTTACACGATCATAATGAAAAAACCCACAATGAGTAGAGCCGCTGAAGATTACCATCTCTTCATACATGGAATACGATTTTAGAGGTCGATTCACAGATTAGTCGGAACGTGACACACGTCCTCGTGCTCGAACGAACGATTACACAGTATAAACACTTGAATATTTTTAAAGAACATGCATTTTCATGGTCTTCTAGGAGTCAGGGTAAAGATACCCCTCATCTTCTTGATCGTTTAGACCAGCATTAGAGTATGAATAAAACAAGCGAACGCTAATGTAGTTGCTGGCATCTAACCTAAAAGCAGTCGCCTTTACGTCTGTTGTCATGTGTTGCCTTATCCTTTCCACTAGTTAAAAAAAAAAGCTTTTGTTCAGAATTTGCAGTTTAATTGAATCCACTTATTCATACTGCACAGTGATCGTCGGCAACCGTCGGAAGTGTATTATTATAGTGAGGAGCGAGGTAGGCGTTTGCTAGCAACCTGTCACTCCTCACTCCTACGCACAATACTTAGTGCTGATCTCTGACCCAGCACGATCGGCGCGTGGCTATGAATGGGGCCTTACCGATAACATTACTAGCCGTTTTGTTAACGTGTTTGTATGCCTTCATTGTAGAATAAGATGCAGATCGTGTTCGTTCCTCACGTCGTTCGATCGTGTAACCATATCTTGATCGAGCAAGTCTTAACTAACCTGCTTATCTTGTTAGATAAGTAGGTTAGAGCTCTCAAAAATGAAATCCCGAAAATGTAATCATCATGGTGGCTAATTTTTGATAACTGACAACAATTACGTTCTAGCAGTTTTACTCGCATTCATATTAAGATTTACTCGAATTCTGCATAGGCATAAATGTTTGAAAAATAAATAGACGATCATATGAATTCCAAACTCTGTTATATATACAGTACCTGGGCGACCGAGCTTTGCTCGGGTGAAAATAGAGAAAACGACATTTTCTAAAAATGAAACCTAGCTAGATCGATTTATCGCGCCCAAAACCTCCTGCATACTAAATTTGATGAAAATCGTTGGATACATGTATACAAGAATTGCTCGTTTAAAGATATTAGATAAAATCACACTTCTAATGGGGGCAAGCAGAAACTACAGAATGCCACCGTCGCAATCATCATCATAATAATTTCAGTTGAAATTTCAGCGTCCGTTACTGAGCGTAGGCCTTCCCCAAGTGTCGCCATCAACCGTCGCAATATTACTCTGTAAATTGAATATCTTTGTCTAACCTTTATTTTTTTATCATTATTTTTGACTGCTTTGTTGGTCTAGTGAACGCAAGAGTTATTACTGATGAGGCCCATAGGTACGATTCTCGGGTCGGTTAAAGTGTTAGTAAGTTTTTCCATCAGGAATTTCTCAGTAGCAGCCCAGAGTCTAGATTTGTGCCCGGTGGATGGCAATAACATGTGACTTAAATATAACTGGCTAAATATGGGTGTACTATTAGGAGCATCTCTGCTCAACCTTTCGGGGAATACAGGCGTGTTATGTTTTTTATCATCATCATCATTAGCCTTTTAAATGTTCCCACTGCTGGGACACAGGCCTCCTCGCTGTGAGAGAGAACTGGCCTTCATCCACCACGCGGGCCTAGTGCGAGTTGGTGGATGTCATATGTCTTCAAATTATTGGTTCTAGGACATGCCGGTTTCCTCACGATGTTTTTTTTCACCGTTTTTTTAGAGCAGTGGTGATGAAATAATTTACAAAAAATAATGCGCCTGCCTGGGTTCGAACCCACAACCTACGACATGTAAGTCGGGACCGTTTCCACTGGGCCACCACTACTCATATCAGTTTTTTTTATCTGTTAAATTTAATTTTTCTTTTGTCCTATAGAAACACCGCGCGTAGTAGCGGCGGTGGGGCCGCGCGGCAAGCGGGTGCAGACGCCGCAGCCGGTGCGCACGCCGCCCGTGCCGCTCGTCGCGCCGCAGCCGCAACAGCCGCGCGAGCAGGCGGTCGCACTCGCGCATGCCGCCAAAGGCGTCGAAGCCCTGGGCGTTTTAGTCCAGTATTTAGTGTTTCGAGTGAGCATTGCTTGATTTATATCTAGATTGATTTATATCTAATCTTCAATATTTGAGCTGACAGTGACAGCGCCAACGCGCTTATGTGGTCAATAGCTTGAAGTTGACGGCTCGGTCTGGTTGGCTAGAGTTTTTGGGAATATGTGAAGGCGAATTAGAGGAATTGTTGCGTGTTCTATCATCCTAAAAGTACTAATAAAAATCCATATTTATATTTCTAGGAGACGTTATTACCTAGCGATATTACTGAGCATAGGCAACCGAAACTGGTAGTAAACTTATAGTGATAGTATTTTTTAATAATACCAATGTTCGTGTTGGCCGGTGCGTATGACGTACAACTTCCACAATGTCGTCATATGTCGTAGTAATTTACGAATGTGGTCGAGGATTTACATAAGTTGTAGGCACTCTATTGTGTTTACCAACCAACACAACAAACATTTGACAAAGCGTTGAGGCCAATGCGTTACGATTCACGCTGGAACGTGGAACAAATATTTGTATGGTCATACAGACAGATATTTTACGAGTATGGTTGTTTGTTCATGGCTTTTATGTAAGTGATGACCCAACATAGTGTATTCACTAGAGAGGTTATTCGTGTTAAAAAAAGACAAAGAGTGTTCTGTAAAAAAAAATCTACGTTAACCTACTCTCTGTACCAGAATATTAGTAAGGTCTACTTTACTGTTGACCAGACAAGCAAATGCAATCGAAATTCTTGAAGTTGTATCTCAAACATCATTGTTCAATTCGAACGGAGTAACCTGTATGAACAGCCATACTAAAATAAAGGCGCATGTTTAGTGAACAGTTACACTAATGGTGGTATTATATTTGCAGTTGGACGCACTAAATGGCAGCAGTTGGCGCGTGGAGGCGGAGCGATGGCGCGGCATGGCGGCCGCCGAGCGAACCAGCGCCGCGCGCGCCGACCGCGACCGACAGCAACGCGCGCAGAAAGATCTCGATACCAGTGAGTATTCAACACTATCTGCACAACAGCATGCACAACCACCCGAATCTTCCACAACTTCAACAAAGCCAATGATAAAGCTGGCGCACGGTTGGCGCAGTGGTTGAGCGATTGAGTGGTGCGCTGCGTGTCGCGAGTTCGATTCCCGCACGGAACAAATATTTGTATGACCCACAGATAGTTGTTCCGACTCTGGGTGTTTGTGTATGTGAGTTTATATGTTTGTAAACGCATCCACGATACAGGAAGAAATTCCTAGTGTGGGGCAACGTTTTTCTTTTTTAAATGAAAAAAAAAACAGCTATCCGGTGGCTACATACATTCTAGTCAGCAAAAAAATTAGTCAATTCGACTCGTAAAGCAGAAGGTAAAGAACAGTTTCTACCATCATTCGACTCAAAGATGATCAATAGAGGTCATAAGCCTTTTTTTTCGTGTGGAAATTCCTTGGAAGTCCTCCGTCTTGGGGCAGGCGGAGGGGTCTGTCAGACTCCTACTGACTAAAACCACATGGTGTTTTTCCTCGTCGCTTCTTGTTGGGTGCAGGGACACATACGCATTCTTCACAATTCTGGTCACAATCCCCTCCCAACCATTCCCACTAGGTACGTTGTGCCCAGTGCCAGCGGATTCCCAAGATGACAAATACTAAAATTACTTATTCAACGTTTTGGATTTTTTTACACTGTATGGACCTATAAAAACATGAAGTAGACAGTAGTTTACCTCCCTGGGTTATTGACTGTACATTTCATTGTTGCTCTTGCTTTGTCTTTTAAACACAGCAAAAAATGATTAGTTATGCACATAAATATGCACTTTGAGAGCGCGCTTTATAAGGTATAGAAGAAATTAATTCATGAATGTTATCTTAACGTATAATTTCAGTCGCAGAATGCCTGAGCAAGATCTCAGAGCTGGAGATGGAGGTCTCGTCGAAGGAGGAGGCGAATGCGCGCCTGCAGGCCAAGCATATCGAGGAGGTCGCTACCCTCGCCAATGACATCAAGGGACTCAAGGTAACCACGCTCATTAGCATTTCTATAGGACTTAAATAAATCGCAATTAATATTTATTTATCCACCAACTTGTATTACTGGAATTGTTTAACAAATAATTGTTTTTATTGTTGTGTACTCGCCGCGCTCGTGGAGGCCAAAGAATGTGACGTAGCCTTCAGAAGCCACAATGACAATCTTGCTAAACCACTTGAGGTACCGAAGGTTGGTGAAACCTGTTAATTTAAAGCATTATTGTAAAGGTACTTATTTTATTTATAGGATACAATCGAATCCCTGAAGCACGAAGTCGCCGAGAGTAGGGCGCGTCTACATGCGCACAGCGAAATCGAGCGTACGTTACGCGCGCAACTGGAAGCAGCGCGGGCGGAGATCGAGCAGAGCAAGTCGTACAACACATCGGTGATGTCGGCCAACACGTCGACCGACACGTCGGTGGACACGTCGTGGGACAAGTCGTGCAACATGTGCGACGCGGCCTGCGACCCCGTGTGCTGCGAGGCGGAAGATTGCGAGCTGCGATTAGCTGCGAATGAGGAATTGAGCACAGATGCCAACGAGTTGGCAGCTGAGGTTAGTACTACCAACTGAAGCTATTAATAAAGCGGTTATAATTATTATGGAGCCATTGAAATAAATAGTGCTACCGTTCATTACTATTAGTTATTAGACAAGCTTAGAAACCATACAAAATTTAGAAAAGACTTCGTTTTGTATTTGATCGCTTGTTATTTATAAAGCCTATTAAATTGATACATTTGCCCCTCCAGGTACGATCACTCCGCGCGGTGATCGAGCTGAAGCAGGCAGAGGTCGCATCTTTGCGTGATTCGCGATCAGAACTCGCGGCAGAGCGAGAACGTCGTGCGGCGTGCGAGAGGGAGGCCCGAGCCGCGCGTCACGCCGCTGAGGAGCTGCGCGAACGCGCGGCTGCTCGGCAACGCGACACCGACCGGTTGCGCGACGACAACAGGCGTCTGCGCGACGCAGCGGCGCGCGACCGCGACCATGCCGCGCGACTTGCCGCGCTCAACGAAGAGCTTCGATACAAGCTTAGACAGAAGTCACAGGTGGGTTGTCCTTTCTAAATTACCGATTCTGCATGCGGAATTGTGTGTCATGATGATATTCCTCGAAATTATGTTTCTAAGCCGTATTAATAACTATTGTTTACACTAACTCTCTGACCTTGTTTAGTAAACCTTTCGCTGCGTGTTATGTGATGATAAATATTGAATGTCAATAAACAAATCTTCGTGGAAATGAAATGATTTCACCGCCTCCTTTCTTTATTGGCTAGACAAAGTGACATTCTACGACTTCTTTGTAAAAGCTGTCTAGAACCCCAAAATACCAGTCCAGCCAAATTTCACCAACTTGGTTATGGTGAAAACTTCAGATTTAAAGTCTCCAAGTTCTTCTCTTTCAAGTTAGACCGGGTAGAATCATAATGTCAAGATTGATTTTTAATTTGCTTGTTGTGGTGCAGGTGGTGTCTCTGCTAGCGGGCGGCGGATACATCGAGCGGCCGCCGATGCGCGCGCGCACGTCTTCGGGCGACTCGGGCCGCTCGGCCTCGCCTGCGCCCGACTCGCCCCCCTCGCCGGCCGCTTCCCCCGCGCCCGACTCGCCCCCTCTGCCCGCCGTCAAGGGCGTCGTTGAGAAACACGACTCTGTCAGCTGGGTACTGGAGATTGAAGAGACACCTGAGGAGGTGGCTTCTAGGTAACGTAATATTTGAGCTTATTAAAAAATGATTACGCTCAGGTTATGAGCTCGCCTTTGTTAGACCATCCCTAAATTTTAAGTGATGGGACTCATTCTAAATATTAGAATGTAGATGCATACTCGTATAATTCAGCAATTTTGAAGATGCAATGTTTACTAACAAAGTAAGTAAAACAACATTTTTTTTGGTTCTACCCTCAACTCAAAAATAAAATAAAACGAATTCGATATAGAATGTTGTATCTGTTGTAAATCGATTTAATTGAGTTAGTACAGACAGATGAAAGATAGTTTGATAACATAAAATATTCTAGGCCATAGAAGAAGACGGACTAGAAGATAAGATAATAGTTTGATAACATAAAATATTCTAGGCCATAGAAGAAGACGGACTAGAAGATAAGATAAGAGCGATCCTAAAATGTTCACTCCTACTGTCAGCTGATTGAGCTGTCAGCTTTGTTAGTAAATATTATACCTTCATCTTAGTCAGAGTATACATGGTATGCGTGCTTTAGCAATTGCACTTTCGTTACCTAGATAAATTATGATTCCTACTGACCAATCTTTCTCTTCCGCAGGTTGGCCAGGCGGTCGTCGTTCCGCACGGCCGCGTCGCCCAGCGGCGTCAAGCGTCGCGGCGGAGGCTCACCCGGCAACGGCTCCCCGGCGCCCGCCTCGCCCGCGCCCAACGCCTCCAAATTGTTTCGCCCGGGTGAGCTGGACTTCCCCCCGCCCCCCCTTAAGGAGTCCGCCGGGGAAGCAATCTACATCTACGACGACCGTCAGTATTGAAGTGAGGGACGATGGACTTTGTGCTTGTGCCCGACTAGTCTGCCCCGCGCGTGCGCCGCGGACGCGCGTCGTCCGGTTATGTTCTTGCCGGAGATAAGTTTTGCACCGTGTGGAGGCGTAGGTTATAGGAAACTGGGACCCAACCGGAGTGACTTCTCTGTATGAATTGAATACGTATGTACCTTAAATGGAAAAGTTGAATGAAAATAATGAAACTAAACTCACATGATACCTATGGTCTAAAGCTCCTTAGCTCTGGAACACCATTTAAATGGACTTTGCAAATAATTTATGAGCTTCAAATGTTATTTTACGTATATTTAATACGAGTTTGCTCTTTCTCAATAGAATTTAGCTTGAAGTGATAATGATATGTTATTCTCATAAATGATATTAAAAAAAAACAATACCTTAGATATCTCATAGTAATCCTAGCTGAAGGGTTTACCTATTTATCTTATTTCAATTTTTTATCGACTTCACACGTTTCTACCATTAGTGGATAAATTAAATGAAATAAGGTAAGGAGTTGCTCGAGACTCACTTATAATATAAGAATTTGCTTTTCTCAACATTCTGGCCTCGGAACGGTATACTCGAATTAGGCTGCATTTGAAGGAAAGTGTTTATGTACCTGTGGATTGCGCCAATCAATAAAAGATATATCTTAGTAAACTATTTATACGAATACTTCTTGTCTGAACTTCTTTTCATTTCCATTTATTATGCTTTATTTATAATCTGTGTCATGTCTCTCTTTCGTCTACGTCTTGTTAACGTTCGTTTTACTTTACTGTGTAACCCTATTTCTTCTTTTATTTATTGGTGCAATTATTCTTGTTTCCGATTGTTTAATAATAAAGGAAAATATTGTGCTTCGATAGTGTGTTATCCTGTTCAGGCATGTCAGTACTAGCAGGTTGTTATCTGTATTACTTAGCAATAGAATGATTGTATAATTAGGTATTTATATTGTTTTTGTATTGTATTTTTAACTTAATTATTATATTTTATCACACTCGTTGAATTATTTTGTACAAATAACAATTTTAATGATGAAAAAATTAACATAGTTGTAAGAAAGTGTAATTATGACGTTTTTATTCTGTCTACTATCGGAGTTTGACGCTTTCATTTGATTAGGGCTGAATTCTTTCTTCTATTGTGATGTAAATTACTCATTATTTTTTATGTTTCTTTTTAGGTTAATATAATCTGCTATTCTAGAAGAAACAGAGAAACCAAAGAGTCGCGTACATCTAAACTCTTTGCCATGTTCCTTTCAACAAATCTGTCATCGTGATGCATGATAGATTACATTATAAATTCAGTTAATATGATTTTTATTTATTTTTAAGCTTATCGTTATATTACATTAAATACCATTCCAAAATTAAACTGTAATCATAAATATTATAACGTGATTGCGAAGGATATTAATATAAAGAATAAAATAGTATGTTAAAGATATTGTGGTTTGATTTCCTTTTCCTCGGCATTCCGTCAATTACAGTCAATTAGTGAAGGTGATAACACTCTGCTCAATTAGATGAATTACTGCCTTACAAGGTTAACTTGGCGAGTACTAGTCAGTCTTGTAAGGAACTAATAGATTGTTTAAATGGCTAATTTATTCCGTCTTGTTCGAGTAGAGTATGGTGTGCTGACTCAATGCATGAAGAAAGTCTATAGATTAAATTAGGAAATAAGCAGAATACCTTACACGGCACCCGAAAAGTCAATGTAAAGTCGGAACCACACTTAATTGTCGTGGCGTGGCGTGGCGCGGGGTCCATCAAGTAAAAGACTCTGTTCCAGCCTACGTCATAACGCAACGAGTTTTGTAGCCAATCAACTGCGTCGGAAGGCGCCATGACACGCCACGCCACATAAGTGTGGTTCCGTCTTCACTCTGATGTTTGACTGTCGCTATTGGCTCACGAGGTGAACGCGGGGCGCCGCGCGGGTAAGCGGGAGTGGGGTCGTTGGGTGCTCAGTTGTAAAGATAGTTCAACTCATCATTGCGCGCGGGGCTATGTGTGGGTAAGCACGTATAGGTGTTAGCTTGCTCGGACGACGACTGCCGCGTAACTGCCACACAAATGCATCATGTATAATTTTATAAGCCTACGCACAGCGCACGCACACGAACGAAATCAGCCAGTCATGTACTTGTTCCATCAATAACACATGTCTGTAATTTATCCATCTTAAAAGGGATTTTCCCCGACACTTTTAAGAAGGCATTAATCACACCAGTATTTAAGGGTGGGGATGGTGACCGTGTCGAGAACTATAGGCCTATATCTGTACTCACTACACTGTCCAAAATTATGGAGAAGGTCCTGAACAAAAGATTGCTTAGCTATCTTGAATGCAACAACATAATTGCGCCGAATCAATTCGGTTTTAGGAGAGGCGTATCAACAGAAGATGCTGTTCTTGAACTGACAAGCCAAATCGCTAAGAATCTTGATTCTAGGACTAAAACTATAGGTATATTTCTTGATTTAGCCAAGGCTTTCGACACGGTCTCTATTCCGATCCTTCTTCATGATTTAGAAAACTTGGGATTAAGAGACATCGCTCTAAACCCCTTTTTGGCTTGGCTTTCACTGAATTCACTCACGCTAAACGTCTCTAAAACCCACTATGCCCCTTTCTCATCGAACCCTGCCACACAGCTTGCTTAGTATGCCAGACGTTAAAACCCATAGTTGTCACCCTACACTGACCCCTTGCAGCTGTCCTACTATACAAAGAAGCTCTTGTGTTAAATACTTGGAGGTGTACATCGATAACACATTGAGTTGGCATAAGCATATCAGTGTGACAGTTGCGCGTGTTCGTAAGCTAATGTTTCCTATGAAAAAACTAAGAGGAGTAGTTTCCGACCAACTGTTAAAAACTATTTATTTTGCGTTGGCTCAGTCACTTCTTACCTATTGCATATCTGTCTGGGGTGGTACACTAAAAACGTATTTACTTCGCCTTGAGAGGGCTCAAAGAGCTGTCTTGAAAGTCATGCTTCACAAACCTTATCGGTACCCGACTACCCAGCTCTATAAAGACGTATCTGTACTCACTGTCCGACAGCTCTGTGCACTTCACATCACTTTACGTGTACATTCATCTTTGACCTATGACCCAAGATTACTGGAGCAAAATAAACGACGTAAAGATCCTGTGGACATACAGGATCTTTACGTCGTTTACTAGTAGTAGTAACTGTCACCACCAAAACTGCTCTGGCGAGGCGAAGCTACCCGTGGCTTAGCAGTCACCTTTATAGCATTATAAATGAAACCTGCAACGTATATTCCTTACCTAGATTTAAATGTAAAACTGCAGTTAGTAGTTTTCTCCAAAAGTTAACATACGATGAGACTGAAAAACTATTTGTAAAAAAATCTTACGAACGCATCTAAAAACAGATTGAAAGTGTTCCTTTATTATATAATATTTTATACTGTGTAACATTCCAAACACACACATACACACACACTCACACCCACATATACACCCACAAACATTCACCCACACACACACCCATACATACACAAATTCCTTGCTTACTTAAATTTTAATAAGTGTTAAGTACTTATATTAAAATAAGTTTTTGCTTAACTCCTACAAGGTGCAGCTAATTGTAAATGTACTGTAAGAGGAAGGCACCTTTGTCTGTTACACAGTTTATACTAGCACAGACACAGACGTTCACTCTGTCTCAAATAATGCATAGTGTTGTACATCATATAATGGCGTTAAATTTTTATGTTTGATTGAGATGGAAAAATTGTATTTGGCTTTTCGATAATAAACTTATTTATTTAAACTTTATTTATTTTACGAATTACCCACCGCACCGCCGCGTTAAACGCTCTTTTATATTCTACCATCTGCAGCCGTATTGCGTAAGTGCGCAAAGAGTTCAAACTCTATCCAACCGACCAATCACATGCGAGATGAATGACGCGATGTGGATTTCCCTTTTGTGTGATTGGAATACGGCTGCGGGTATGCAAATTGGTAGTCAACAATCATAAAATATGTAGGTCCTATATTTGCAATGTATTGATATATTCTTAATTCTTTATTTTACACTAAGACCTAAAACGAAAAAAAAACTACATTTAAACAAATTGATAACAAAATTCATGTACAAAGTCAAATTAACTCTAAATGGAGTTTTCTTCCAGCAAACAAAATAATAGAGCATAATAGAGGGCAGTAATATAATCCAGTGTACAATATAGAGGGCGTGGATGACCAAATCCGAATCTGTGAGGAATAGCGGCAAACAATCAAAGAAGTCAAGAAGCCGATTTAGATAAAAACTAAAACTACATCATTGCTTTATTTTAATCAATATTTCTATCCAGGAATCAACCCGTTGATTTTGGAAAAAAACACATACTGTATTATTACACCATTCGATAGTGTCTCTAATAAGGATCAAATTCTGGGAAGTTATGGCTTATGGCAAACTTAAGGACAAGGCAAAACAAAATTTGATCCTTTTTTATATTTAACTAGCTGTCCCACGCGGCTTCGCTCCCGTCAACTGGCTACCTACCTACCCATCTGAACCGTTTACGCAGCGCACGCAATGGAAGCTCTCAAAAAGGAATATATTTTGCCCGTTTTTGCTACATTTTTCATTTATGCTCCGTTCCTATTGGTCGTAGCGTGATGTTATATAACCTATAACCTTCCTCGATAAATGGGCTATCCAATACAAAAATATTTTTTCAATTCAAACCAGTAGTTCCTGAGATTAGCGCGTTCAAACAAGCAGACTCTTCAGCTTTATAATATTAAGTACAGATCTGAATCACTGAAACGGCTCCAACGATTTTGATGAAATTTAGTATGCAGGGGGTTTAGGGGGCGATAAATCGATTTAGCTAGATTTCATTTTTAGAAAACGTTATTTTCTCTATTTTCACACGAGCAGAGCTCTTTGTTTTACGAATGGAATAATTTCGATTGTTCAGATATTATAATTAAGTTAGGTTTACGGTTTCAAGGGGGAAAAATCGTGACGAATTCACGAATCGACGAATCTAACACGAACTTCCGAGGCTTTGTTGTATTGCCACCGAGATGCTCGATCAAATTAAAATATTATAGTTAATGGAAACTTGCAATCAGGGCTTTCTGATAAATATCGATATTTTACGGATTGAAGTGAACAAATATGATAATATTGTTTTTAATATTCAAGATCAATATTATTATGTTCGTGCAAGTAGATATTATCGGTAAAAATACGAAAAAAGTCCATTTGGAAAAAAAAAACGACAAAATTGCGTAGCCGTCGAAATTTGGATCTCTATTGTGGGGGCCCCTCTCTTGTGGACGCCCCAGGCCAGTAACCCTTCCTGACCAGCCACAAATCCGGCCCTGTCTTACCATCACGACTGTATTTCCCGAAAGGTTGGGCAAAAGTGCCACCACCCACATTTTCGGTGCATACATCATCAATATATATAATAAATCTATAGAAAAGTCGTTTTTGTACATCGAAAATATTTCCAAAAAAATAGCCAGGGTGTTAAAGTAGAACCAACAGAACCCATTTCCAGCATTTTTGGGATTTTTGTCTGTTTGTCTGTTTATTTGTGCACGCATCACGTAAAATCTACAAAAATGATGTAGATAACTTTTATACATAAAAAATGTGTTTTTGTTTCATCGCAATCGGTTCACTCTATCAAAAGTTAGATGAATTTAAAGTTTAGTGTTCAAGAAGTAAAACATCGCAACATACGCAATTCAGATACTCGGACTGTTGAACTCCATATTTGATGGATCGCGTTGCGCATTTCGCGTCATTTACTGAATGTTAAGATTTTCCGCGGAAGGATGACCGAAAAAAAATTGGTAGTTAGTTAGGGTCCCCAACAACCGTGCGTCGCGCCCCCGTGCGGGGACGCAGCGTACCAGGGGGTCAACTCTCTATGTCGAATCAACGATTTTTTTTTTTGTTTTTATTTGTTATAGGCT
Source organism: Orthosia gracilis (assembly GCA_947562075.1). Taxonomy (NCBI): domain Eukaryota; kingdom Metazoa; phylum Arthropoda; class Insecta; order Lepidoptera; family Noctuidae; genus Orthosia; species Orthosia gracilis. The sequence goes on from OX387266.1 coordinate 38,439,823, forward strand.
CGCGCGATAACGATAACGATACGATCGGTAACGATATACCTTCAAGGGCTATTTCAAGTGTGAATAGAGAAAAAAAAAATCGAGACTAAATAAATACGTTTTATTAGATTTTAGGTTTCTGATGACGTGCGTGCAATGTGGTTCCTAATTTCACTGCCGCTATTGTACGTTTGAATAGCGTAGTGATAAACATGATGGCCTACTACACTTATGGTCGCGAGTTCGAGTCCCAGCTATGGATATTTAACCGACTTTCCAAAAAAGTAGGAGGTTCTATGTTCGACATTGTTTTTTTACTCTAGCCAGTAAACGGGGTACGCAGATGTGTACAGTTCACCTTAGTACACCCTCATTTCACCGGTTATGTCAAAGTTTCATGATATTCGGGTAATCTATTCTGGCATTATAGGTACCTACTAAAGAACTTGCCTATTGGGTAAAACTAATAGTACACTTTGTAGTTTTCTTATTTGAAAGCATTTTTTTGTAAAATAGCTTTTTATTTTTCACTTTTTGGTTGTACTTACCTAATAAGCAAGTAATTTAGTAAGTTACTTAACGCCAGAATAGATTACCCGAATATCATGAAACTTGAACATAACCGATGAAAAGGGAGATCTGCGTACCCCTTAAGAGCGTACTGGCGTGATGTTATGTTATGAAATGGTATAAACAATAAACAGACATGGGTACGATTGCAGCAATCCCGATAAGTTTGCCGTTATTTATTGAAGATTTCTGTTTTATTTCTTCGAAGTTCTTCATCGGATCTTCACCAAATTAAAATGGCACCAATTTTAAAAAAATACTCTTTCAAACAACAAATGAAAGAATTTTCAAAATCGGTCCACAAATGACGGAGATATCGGTGAACGTACATAAAAAAACATACATAAAGTCGAACATAGAACCTCTTCCTTTTTGGTAAGTCGGTTAAAAAGTAAAATGTCGGTAGTATTTAAAAAAAAGAAAGTTTTTTATTTTTTATTTTGTTGTGTGGTGTGGTGTTCTGGAGTGCTACTAGATGGCGCGCAGCAAATCGGTCCTTACTTTTTTGTATGAAGTAAATATTCTTCTTCCTAGAGTAAATAGTATTCTGTGCAGTGAACGCTCGATCTAGGTAGGTAACTAAGGTAGATAGGTCTAGGTAAGTAGGGTGAGTACAGGTAGGTAGGTAAGTAGGGTAGTAAAGGCAGTTAACGGGAGCGAAGCCGCGGGCACAGCTAGTAATATAATATGTGATTTGCTTATATTATAAGAATATCATGCCTAATTTGTGAACAATTGTGTATCTCATCATGGTCGATGTAAGAGGTGAAACAAATGAGGATTTACAAGTTTCGGCCGTCAAAGCTAAAGTCAGAATTGTCACGGCTGTCAATTTCTTTGAGTAAACGGTGACATTCACAGATATACTTGGTTTGTATGTACATATTTGACAATGCCTTCTCTAGTAGTGACCGCAGAAGCGGCTCGGTGCTCTGTAACTGCAACTATAAGTAGGTAAGCCTTTTACTATCAAATTTCAAATTATCTATGACGTTAATTATCTACGAAACACAGCCCTTGAACTCAATTGTTATCATTGAATATATATATTCTACTTTTTATAGTTCAGCTTTTGGCCTAGTTTAATATGAATGCTACCTATATAACTGTAAATATATGTACGGTACTACCCAATTTTGAATCGCACTGTCACACCTAAAGTTAGCATCAGCAAAACGTCTACTTCCTATAAGTCTGACTCAGACCAAACGCAGAAGAAAGTGCAGTGCGTTGTTTGTTGTGCAAATAAGTGTGAAATGGGTTATGTGACATCATACGTAATGCCGGACTTAACTCAAAAGCATGGGATTAAACTAGAAGTTACGCGTGCAAAGTGATAATCAATAAAACCCATCGGCAGGTTAACGGCCAAAACACGACCAGAAGGATCGGCACCCATTTTAAACAGAAGGAAAGGCTTCCACAGACAGCAGACAGATGCGACGTGCGACAACGCGACTGCGACAGCGATTTTATCTCCGGGTGGAATATTCGAAGAACAATAAAAATACACACACGTTGTGTTCACATCGTTATCCCATTGTCGCTTCGCATCTATCTGCGAGAGCTTTAAGACCTCATACTGCGTCTTTATCTACTTAAAGTTATCAAAGAAGCGCTCCAAGCAGCTAAATCTCCTAATCTAAGGAACCAAAGATAAGCTTTAGCTAGAATATTGTGGGAAAAACCGTTCAATTCTGAGTAAAGGTTATGTAAGAACACGTTGCCTAAATCTTCTACATACAAACTGATTGTTTAAAAAAATATATATATATATATATAAATAAAAAACTCGACTGCTAAAAAATAAATAACTGAAAGGGAAAAACAAGTAGGTACTAGGTATAATTTATACATTCAATATTATGAGAGAGCGGTGACAAACGAAGTTTTGGTATGTTTTTCTACAATTTTTGTTTGTCCCCCCGCCTGTTTGGACCTCATAATATTTAATGTATGAATTATATCTAGTAAGTACTTGTTTTTCTCTTTCCAGTTAATTATTTTTTAACAGTCTGGTTTTTGTTTTTTATAATAATTTCTTTTATTTCAGACTGTTTTAGTTTTTGGGGGGGAGGGATATTTAAATATAAAATAGCCTATGTCACTCCCCCAGTTGAGAAAATTCAACGACATCTCATTATTTATTAATTCATTTACACATACAATTATTAAGTCATAATCCGTTAAGCTGTTTGGGCTGTAGAGCTTGCTATAGAAATGGACATACATAGTATACACTCGAAAAACATTACCCACCCCAAAATAATTATATTATAGTTCGAAGATTATACTTACTCGTATCTAACTAGCCTATAATGCTGATCAAAAGTGTCCTTGTAACTTTTTCACACTCTTAGGTAGGAGGCCTACCTCCTAAGACTCCTAAGTCGAAAGCAATCCGCATCTTTGCTCGCTTCGTCTAGAGTTTAATGCCTTAACTATTTATAAGGAAACCCGGGTTTTATTTTACTCCGTGGTTAGCATACTACTGCATAAAGCTAATGAAAACTGTTAAGAAAGATGCTGTAAAAACCCTGTAACTTATAAACGGTGGTTATTCTCGGTACAAGTCAAGATTCCACTATTCAGACATACCACTGCCTACTACTACTTGATTTAAGTAAGTTATGGTTGCTAATACTTCGGCAAACATAGCCTTAACTACAAGAGAATGTCCACTGTAAAGTAAGTTCGATTAGGTGATGATTGCCAAGTTACTTCATAGTAGTCCCAAGAATTGTTAAGAAAGATGCTGTAAAAACCCAAAATCGAATCTCAAACGATGGCAGTTCTAGGTACAACCCAAGGTTCCGCTATTCAAACATCGCTAAATATAGAGACAAGGACACAGCCTTGACTTAAGCCGCCATTCGTTACCTACACTGGCATTATCGCGGCATACTTATTAGCAATTAGACCTGCAACATTAATTAGCCTCATTTATTGACAGCATGGTGATTCTTAGAGTATTTTATTATATATTGGGTGCAACCGTCTCAGGAACTATAAACTTGTATGAAGGAAATCGTTAAGATTGAACTATAAGGCCCACCTGCGCCACCCTGGTTTATTTTATCAACTGAGTTAGTTGCTAACACGAGGTTCAATAACAAATATGCCATATAATTTTGGCCGTGTTAGCTACCAACTCGGAGTTAGTAAGATAACCTAGGGAGGCGCATATTATGAGATTATTAAGAGACATGCTGACGCATATCTACTGGGGATGACTCTAATTTCCTGCCGAGTACGCACCATAGGAAACCAAACCAGTGCTACAATGGTAGAGCTAACCCAGGTAGCTATAGGAAGCCAGGTCGAAAAAAAAAATGAGTCAAATCGACAAGAAAATCAAAAAGGATTTTAAGATATATCTCATCGAAACAGTCATCATATATGTTGTCAGATGACTTAATTTTAGGGAAGATTGTAAATCGAAAAATTACCCTTTAGTCTAGTTCAATTTATTTTACTGACATTGATCGTAAGTATGTATTCGATAGCTAGTATCTAAATGTATACGCCACGCACCAGTTAAAGTAAATTAGAAATAAAATCGAGAAATTAAGGTAATCATTAGGATCATAGATTTATTGAGGATGACTGAATTTCAGGGAACCTCAATCAGCAAAATATAAATACGTGCAGAACAAAGTTCCTGGTTTAATACCCTTTTTGTCAAATGACCATTCGGCGGAAAATAGGAAAGGCATCTGGAGACCTACTGTAAAAGGAACAGTGGGAGGAATTTATATTAAATTGCAAGAGTAGGTAACTGGAACCTTTGCTTACAAGTTAAACTAGCAAGCTCGCTACTTCCTATTAAATGTTTCTACGAAGACAGCCTGCGAGGAACAGAGCGCAATACACGATATGTATTCCGTATGAAACGTTAGAATGTATTAGATGAAGTGTATACTTCCCTAATACCTATGCATGTGTTGTTCCGTAGCGGCGATTTCTAGTTTCTGATTTCTTAGACGAATGTATTATCTGGATTGAAAAATCTGCATTCAAATGTTCAATATGTTGCGAGTTAATCAACTGTAGTTCTGAAAAAACGATAGGCATTAAGTCCGCTGTACATTTGTGCATATAGATTAAACAAATAAAATATATTTGCGGGAAAATGGACACGGGTGCAGCCTATGTCCATTTTTCTGCTGTGAGTACAGCGGCTTAAGAATAGGGCTTTTGGGTACCGGACTTTTTTCTTACCCGGGTATTGGGTATATTTTTTTAAATACCCGTGTATACCCGGGTACCCGGTTATGAGGTTTTCATTTACAAATTTGTCGTGTTGTGCTTAATTTTTTTTTTCGTCAAATTATTCCAGGTTTTGAAAACGCTTAAATACCCGGTTACCCGGTGCTAAAAACCGTACTTGAGAATTACCGTGATGAGGGAGAAGGCTATCGCTTTGTCGCGTTCGAAAGGCGGAATTTATTAACCATGTCCTTGATCTGCGTGGTAATATACAAACAATCGCGGTCTCATTGACACTCACGGTTGACAATATCAATCGATAACAATCAACAAAACATTTTACCCCTTCCACTCATATCAACGAAAGTGAAAGCATTATAAGAATAAGCGCGACAAACCGTTAGTACAAGGAAAAATATCACGATGACACAACCAAGGTAATCCTTCCGAAGGATTTAACGTTACAAGCGTAGTCGATGCCAAAATCGTAATCAGCACCGATTATGTCAAGGAAAGTTCAAAATGGCGCAACAGGCCTCAACACGTTGATACCGGCCCGTATATAAAAACAACACAAAACTAACAAATGGACAAACCGTAAAAAAGCCTCAAAATGTTCACAAGTGTCTATATAGTTTTCTTTGTCATTGGCGCCGGTAAGTATTTACGTTCTGTATTCATTATTCCATATATTTTCAAGCCGTGCATCATTCGCTTGGGTTTTGTTTACGGGTTCTCCTCGGGTTTTCGATATATTATCCAACATCGCTCCATCTTTAGTGCTATTGTCTTCCTCCTCACTACGTTATTCTTTGTTTTCGTCTTTATGTTGTACAAGAGTTTCTTAACCTGGGTAGAAGAAATTGAATAGCACAACAATTTCCTATGTTAAAAATAGTAGCGGATCAGTTTGCCTTTTCTTCTGTTTAAGTTTCTGAAAAGACATTTTTTAAGTCGCTACAAAATCAAAAATATAGCAAATAAGGAGCCCAACTGAGCCCACCACAGTTCACTAGGTATCAGACCCGTCCAAGCGTCAGCAAGACATATATTGCATTTTGAGTTGAATAATGGCAGATTTTTAAAATGTTGAATAACCTGTCGAGAGTTGACTATCTAATATTTAATATCCTGTAGCGAAAGTAGTTATAAAATTTGAATACATATTTGACAAAGTTATAATATTCGTCAAACTATTCGCGTCGGGCGGATATAACTCAACAAAGAATGATACCTAGATCGTTATTAAATTTCAAAATGAAACTTCAATTCAAAGAAATGTTAAAAAGAATAGATTTTTACAAAGTTAGGGCAAACCTTATCGCTTTGGGATTACGGTATTTCAAAAAAACCTTATAGATAAAGTGGGTCAATGGAATATTTGATCATGAGCCCATCTAGATATAAACAAGCTCAAAGTAATCTAAGGTCAACAACATCTTTTAATACAAGTCATAAATTATTTTATCTACACTCACAACGTAATGTTCCAAATATGAATTCAAAAAATATTGTTAAAACACGTACTTTGTATTCGTGGTAGAAAAATTAAATAAAAAACCAATACAGTGTGTTTTCCTTCGATTTTAAAACAACTGCATCATAAAATAATTTTAGTTTTATAGCATACTTTTACTTTTTAATTTATTGGCTTATATAGGCTCATTAACTTAATATATAGTGCCCGGCACGTAAGCTGGCAACTGCGAACTGACCAACCACCATATAGAGCGAACGGAACGACGACGCGACACGATTGGTCAGTCGATCCTTGTGTCAACTGACCAACCATTCGCGCGCTCGGAAAAGTCCTACACGTTCCTCGCAGCCCGCTTCACTACCAAAGATATCTAAAAAACGACTTCTGCACATCTAACGACTCTTGGCAACTTACGTGCCGGGGATTATAGAAAAGTGGTGTTTGTGAATGAGAATCTAAATTTTCGCCATACCACATATTTTTCCGTTACCACTTTAGTTTTATTTCAACTGTATGAGTGAAGATAAAATAGTGTTTGCAATGGCATATAATTAGGTATTAAAACTCTTGCGTGTTATTAGTAACCCACGCTCGTGTTTTAATAACCATTGCATAAACTACTAATTTTAGTTTGATATACATGCATATTACGCACAGACATGAAGCGTCCCACAGATAGGTGTGGCACGACAAAGCGACAACATATTTCCATAGAAATTGTTATTAAAATTGTTCTGCATAAAGAGAAATTTATAAAAAAATCGTCGTTTTTGCAATGTCGCGACGCAGCTGTCTAATGTTTAATTTTATGCTATGTTAAGATTAAGACTTACCTATAAAACAAAATATAAAAACCCACCAAGTGCGTGTCGGACTTCGCACATTTAGTGTTCCGTTCCAAATGAAAATATTGGTATTTGTTAGTACCTAAAGTATACGTAATAATAAACATTATCACCAAATGCCAAGTTCATAGGTCAATGGGAAGTGAAAAAATTCTTCGGAACAAAATTTTGTGACAGACGATGGACAGACGGACAGATAGGTAGACTCGTGAGTGAAAGCAAGGGCTCCGAACGAAATCTTGTTACAATATGGTAAAAAGACTGAAAAGAAGAACGGTTTCATTCATGTGGAACGCTGGTTCGAAGGACTCCTTCGGAGTTGCCGAAAGTAATTGTTTTTTTATACCCTTGTAAGGTAAACGGGATTGGTACTTACCTTCTGATTACAATTTCGTAATATATGTATAGGGGCTACATTAGAGTAATCACATATTATCATATAAAAAAATAATAAATAAATATTAAGGGATAATATTTCATTTACACGTAGGTATATTATAGACTATGAATTTGGTAGCGAAGTATCTAATGGTGGGCAGACCAAATGTCTGCATTCCTATTTATGCACACACTATTTTTGATTAGCAGTGTACCCTCAATTTTCAGTTATTTGCGGAGGCGGAGATGAACAAGCGAAGCTTAGACTCTACAGTGGGTAAGTCCAACACATTAGGAATAAAAACTTGTTTGGAATCTATAAAATCTGTCTTTTCCCATAGCAAATATATATTGTGTTTTGGTTACAGTACTTTCGAAAATTTTATCGAGGTGCCATTTGATGATGCCCAAAGTATAACTTCTAAGACGTGGTTCGACCCTAACAAATCGACTTTAATATTTTGCCACGGATTTACAGGAAAGTATTAGGAAAATACGGAAAATTTAAACGTAAACTCATCTCTTTAACAGCTTTGCACGTGTCGGATAATATCTTTCTAAAGATATTCATGAATGGTTTGTAAGGTAAAATATATAAACAGAAGGGAACATATTCTCTTATACAAAGATTTGCCCACGCTCGTTTTCAGATTTTGGTGAAGTGATCCCTAGCATATTATTTATTTTAAAAAGAAGCTAAACTCATTCATTTTACATTAGAATTTTTAACCGACTTCGCAAAAAGGAGGAGGTTATCAATTCGACAGTATTTATTTTTATGTTTGTTACCACTAAACACTACAAAGTAAAAAATAACTTCAATTACGGAAATCGGTGTTTCTGTTTTTGTTCCTTCGTTTTTTGACACCGACTTCCGAAATTGAAGTTATTTTTTACACTTAGTAATGTTTTTGTTTGGAAGTCGGTTGTAATTTTTGTAAAAAAGTTTTTTATTTTTACTTTTTAGTTGTGGTACATAATGGACCAGTTCTATAGGCTAGGCACCTACGCGTATAGTGCCCAAAGTGAAGCTAGAATAGATTAACCCAATAACATGAAACTTAAACAAAACCGGTGCAATAAGAGTATACCAAGTTTAACTCTTCACACCTGCGTACCCCTTTAAAGTGTACCAGTGTGATATTATGTTATGAAATGGAGTAAACAATAAACAGATCTGCGATTGGATCTATCGCGAGTGATTTGCCGTCATTTATTGAAGAGTTCTGATGTATTTCTCCGACGTTCTTCATCAGATCTTGAAGAAAATTAAATGGGACCACATGACAAGCACCAGCTTTCAAATAAAAAAAGAATCATTCAAACTAAAGTCCAAGAATAACACGAAAATAGAATCACTAGTCGAAGATTTCACAGACATTATTCATAATGCTTATTACGATAATCAGCTTAAGGTCAGAGCTCAGAAAAAGGAAATAATAAAAAATAATTTACAGGTCATCCCGCTGGGCCTGCGGTGACTGCTCTAATAAAAGCGTATTTGGACCAAGGACAGAGTAATGTTGCTCTTTTGAACTGGGACCGTCTAGCCGCTCCGATATATAATTCGATACCCCAGTCTTACTTGACTTGGGCTATACCTAATGCTTTGAAGGTGAGTAGAAAACTTACTAACCCGAGTTTCCCAGCTCAAAATTATCGCAGAATTTATGTGAAAAATTGTCAAGCACGCGTTAACTTCTGTGATTGGCTGTTGAAAATTCATTCAACCAATCACAGCAGATAACGCGTGCTTGACAATTTGTCACATTAATTTTGCGATAATTTTGAGCTGGGAAACTCACGGTAGAACACACGTCTTTTTCGAAATCGTTTGCTCTTTTTTTGCATCTGTTTAATAAAACACGTATTTCCTTGAAAACATTCTACTACGTTACATCCCTCCGTTTCACAGCTCTTTTTATCTAATCTGTCTCATCTTATTCCATTACACTTTAAAGAATAAATAAGTATCAATTTCTAATGCCAATATCTTTCCACTCTTGCTACTCTTTTCCGCTCTAAATTGTATAAGTATATCAAAGTGCTGTCGACAGTCTCAATGTTTCCTTTGTTTCTGCACGAAGCGAGCGTAGGTAATGTATATCATTGTATGAATATTATGTTTGATCTCTGAAGTCTACGTCTGTATGTACCTAGCTTCATAGGTAGCTATGTAATATTTTAAGTGCTCGCTAAAATTTAAAATAGCAAAGCTAGTTTGTGCAATAAAATGGCGATGTAAACGCACGGAAAATCTTCATTTCGGCCACTATGAATACAAACGACTGTTATAATGAGTACAACGATGTCTTACTCAGCTCAGCGGGGACTTCGCTGACGTTTTGCTGAACCTGTCCGCGAATGGCCTGGATTTGAATAAGACGCACTTAGTGGGCCATTCACTGGGCGCACAGATTGTTGGCATCACTGGCAACAAAATGGCGAAAAAAGGAGTCCAATTGCCTTGGTAAATATTTGCTTACTTCGTCTGTTTAATATTTTAAGTACCTACGGTTTTAAGTCCAATGCAAATATTTGGATGAAAGATCTAGTGTTGGTCAATATTTACTATTTTAAAGGTCAATATTGTTAAAGGGATTCGCATTTACATTGTTACTTCAAGCTTGATTAATGGCAAATATTTGGGTTGGTAAATACCTACAACGAAAGTCTGTGAAAAATCGAACAACAGTAAGTCGGTCGGTCTGCAATATTATTCGCACTCATAGCGCACCTCATAATTTCGAGCTCCATTATTTTGACCAGAAGCCCCTATAATTTCTGTCTTTAAGTGACAATAACTTTCACAGGATCACCGGCCTAGACCCTGCAGGCGTGGTATTTGACGCCAAGCACCCGTTTGAGAGGTTGAACCCCAATTCCGCTAAGTTCGTCGACGTCATCCACTCAGACCCCAACAGATACGGTAGCAGAAAGGATCTGGGTACTGTTGACTTCTGGCCTAACTACAGAGGCTTTGGGCCTGTCGTGCAACCTGGCTGCGACAACGCTTCACACCCGAGGTTTTCACCTGAAGGTATGTTGTTATTGTGATGGTTTTTATTTAATTTAAATCTCTGTAATTGTATTTTTTTATTATTACACATTAAAATAAAACGTTATGACTGACATTGGTGAAGAAAACTTCGTGAGGAAACCAGGACTTGTGATATATGTCTGGAATCGCTAACTCACAGTAAACAGTAACTGCCTGGTAATATTTTTAACTGAAGAATAGAGACCGTTTGCTCTTTTGCTCTCTGTTCCTAAATATACAAGCCCACTGTATCGTTTCAGATCTGTGCAATCATCACAAATGTTGGCAATATCTCATTGACTCTATCAAGTACCCGGGAACTGTGTTGGGGAGCTACGCTAAATCATTCAGGGCATGGAAGAATTACTCGAAAACCGAACGACTTGCTACTGTATTGGAACTTGGAAAACATTACGACAACGTGTAAGTCACACTATTTATATCGATACTTTTTAACCCCCGACGGAAGAAGAGGGGTATTGTAAGTTTGAAGTGTGTACCTGTGTATTTGTGTATCTATCTGTGGCATCATAGCTCCTAAACCGATGAACCGATTTTGATATCGTATTATTTTTTCGACAGTGTCCTTAGCTACGTTTGAAGAAAATCGGTTTAGCCGTTCTAAAGTTATGGGCATTTGACTGTTTGGTTCGGGGTGATGTCGCAAGATATCGTGTAATAATTACATATTCAATAGATTGACGATCGAAGCTTGTCAACTACTAGTTAAATTATGTAGCATGAAATAAAAATGTGTAGAGGGTTTCCAAAACTTTAAAATTTTCCTGTTATTATGATATACAAGTAAAATTTTAAATACCCCCGGCACATTTTTATTTCATGCTACATCATTTATCTACTATATAAATTACAGTTACATAAGACAATAGTACCGCTTTGATTGACAATTTATTGAACACGTAATTATGACACGAAATCTTGCAAAAACAGCCCGAATCAAACAGTAGAAGATCCATAACTTTTTAACATCTATACTGATTTTCATCAAACATAGCTAAGAATACTCTCGAAGAAGTCACATTTCAACCAAACGAAATTAAAATCGGTTCATCCGTTAAGGAGCTATGATCACAGACAGATACACAAACACACAGGTAAACACATCAAACTTTTATCACCCCTCTTTTTCCGTGGGACGTTCAAAACGAAGTCGAGTTACTTTCTGTTTGTCTTTATGACTTGGCTTATTTCGAGAAACAATTGTGGATTTTTTTTCAGGTATTATTAGATATAATTCTTTTCTATGGAATGACACCCAAAACTTATAAATCCAAATAAACAGGACTATTTTTAGCAGATGTTTCTAACATAACTGAAAAAGGGCAAACGTATCGAGTAGCGAATGAAGTAATAACAATTAATAATAATGTGCGACGCCTCGTTTGAGCGGGGCGGTGGCTGGCTATATTTTACGCGAGCCACTAACCACTGGTACTGGCATGGCGCAGCGCCGCGGCCCGCATTATACATTCAGCTACATAAGTGTCACTGGAATATGTACTTACCTATATGCCAACTATTTGCTCGCAAATATTTGACACCTGGGGGGTGACCATAACCCCTTATAGAAAGGTTATTTTGATATCGCGTAAGTGACAGATGTGCAAGTCATATAAATCTGTGCCTTACACACACTCAAAATAACCTTACTCTAAGAGCTTATGGTCGGTTAAAAACTAATCTTTAGAAGTAGGTTAGCATAGTGTTTAGATAGATAGAGATTAGATACCGAAAAAACTTCACTTATAGAATCCTACACTATCGCTGAGTGTCACAGACTGGCTTTGGAACAAATGCAAGGTTTCGGTGGAAAACGGGAACCAAACCGTGAGATAAAGCTAGTAGCTACACAGTAAGTACAATTTTTTTTTTTTTTTTTACTGTTTTAATTGTACTGTGTAGCTACTAGCTTTATGTCACGGTTTGGTTCCCGTTTTCCACCGAAACCTTGCATTTGTTCCAAAGCCAGTCTGTGACACTCAGCGATAGTGTATGATTCTATAAGTGAAGTTTTTTCGGTATCTAATCTCTATCTATCTAAACACTATGCTAACCTACTTCTAAAGATTAGTTTTTAACCGACTTACCAGAAAGGAGGCGGTTCTATGTTCGACTTCTTGTATGTTTTTTTTTTATGTTCACCGATATCTCCGTCAATTGTGGACCGATTTTGAAAATTATTTTATTGTTTGAAAGAGTATGTGCCGAAATTGGTCCCATTTTAATTCGGTGAAGATATGATGAAGAACTTCGGAAATTTACAACAGAACTCTGCAATAAATAACGGCAAATCTCTCGGGATTGCTGTAATCGCATGTCTGTTTATCATTTCATAACATAACATCACGCCAGTACGCTCTTAAGGGGTACGCAGATCTCTCATTTCACCGGTTATGTTCAGTTTCATGATATTCGGGTAATCTATTCTGGCATTATAGGTACCTTACTAACACTCGGTGTCAATAAAGTAAAAAATTGGTACTTACCAAAACCGACTTCCAAAAATAAAGTTATTTTTCACTTTGTAGTTTCCTTATCTGGAAGTCGGTAGTATTTTTTTTGTAAAAAAGTTTTTTATTAGAAATATGCAATGTGAAGAGGCGTACTTTAGAATATCAGTTTGGTTATCTACCGTCTGAAAAGTCATTGATATATATTTCGGAACGTCTCATTTACTGATTAGTACTTAAAACATTGAAAGTGCTACTGCGCCATCATAAAGTAATGTTCGAAAATTGTATTAATTTCAGAGTACCTGGAAGCTATTATTTCACGACGGCTGCGTCGTCGCCGTACGGACTTGCTGAAAACGGCTTGTAGATTTACATACATACATTTAAAATTACACTTTATGGCTGTGATCATCCATCTACGTTCTTACCAAATCATAGATGGATTCAATGTAGAAAATAGGTGCCATCAACGAATTTTAGTAGGTATTTTATGTAAGAACTAGAAGGTTAGCAGGGGCAAAAGTTTTTGACTTACATGACTTTCAAAAGTTTTTTGCCTACAAATTATGTTCTATTATTTTAATTTGTTTGCACAGTAAAAACTGTCAGTGACGAAGTCTTCAAGACTCTTAGCGTTATAATATGCAAATCCAAAACTTTGGTCCCGATAATTACCGCTACTGAAGATAATGATTCATCGAATATCAAGCAAATTAATCATCCAAGATGGATGAATTTTTGTACAAATCATTAAAGCACTTAAAAGGCAAATGGATTCTCTGATGCGGATGCCAAATGGATTCTGAACATTTTATAGATAGATCTGCGTCTACCTGGCCTATTGTTATGAAGAATGCGGCAATTATCAACGCAGAGCCTATTTTTATTGAGTTCTTTACGTTCGTTACCGACTTTATACCGTTCCCGACATTATTTTACAAAATGTAACATCTCGTTTTACGCATAAACAAATATTTACATAATTCCTTCTACACTTGACTGTTTATTTTAAATATTAACTTAACGATAACTTTAAGTAGGCACTTAGAAAAATAAAATGTGAAAAGAAAACATGTCTTTTAATTGAGCGTTTTTTGAAAAGAAATAAAATTCTGCATCGTTTCCCTACGAATTAACAAGGGCTCTTGATTGGACGTGACTCGCTGCACATGTTGCCGCCATTACACATTCACTATAGCAATTCTTAATTTGAATAGTTGTTGCTGTATATTTTTTTTAAGGAGCACTCACGCATTTTGTTTGGATTGCTTATTTCATGCATCAGAACTCCACAGAAAAAAAAACCTGTCAAGTGCGAGGACTCGTGCGCCAAGGATTCCGTATCTACCCATTATACCGCCATAATAAAATTGGTATCATTTTTATTGGTTATTTATTTACCTACCTTATTTGAGGTTGTATAGTACTAATACCTTGTTTGTAGTATGTATAGGGGACACCTTTTAATTTTCGACTTCTTTATTTTTTGGATTTTTCCTTTATTTGTGCTGTAAGACCTTACTTTTTGCCAAATTTCGTGATTCTAGGTCAAAGGGAATATGTATAGGTTTTCGACCCAACAGCTATAGGGTACTTCCCGTTGACCTAGAATTGTCAATTTTGGTTAACAACAAGGTCTTACAGGACAAGTGAAGGGAAAATTCCGAAAAATAAAAATGTTGAAAACTAAGGTAAATTTTGGTACTTGCAAGTTTTCGCGAAAATCTAAATAAGCCCAAATGTTTTTATTGTGTTGACGCCCGACCTTGATTTAGTATAGACCTCAGTATCTGGTATAAATCTCAACTTGGTAGTTCTATCTATTCCTGACAAAATCGGTGGTGTCACACGTACAGACAGATGGACAAGAGAGTGATCTTATAAGGGTTCCTTTTTTACCTTTTGAGGTACGGAACCCTAAAAGCACATCAGTAGGTACTACCACGTGCGAACTCTAGTGTAATATCTACGTCAAAGCTTCACGTAGAAAGGGCGTGTATTTGGAACAGGACGGTCCATCAGAGGAACACGTACGGAGCATTCCCCTGGGCAGGTGCGACCACAGGCTAGGCCGTATCCAGTCACACTGTTTAAATACACCTCTGAAAACGGTTTTTAAATGCACCTCCTGAGGCTCTGTGCCGCCCGCGAGCGCGAATACTGATGAAAGGTATCTTAGAAATAAGTAGGCATAGATACTAGCTAACAATCTTTGATTATATTTGCACCAGCATTTACCCGCGGCTTCTGAAAGCGTAACAAACAAACTTACATTCACATTTATAATAGTAGTATAGATACTAATAATAAGAAGTTCATTATAAAATAAAACTTGATATTAACTAGATGTGAAAGCATTAAAATAAGGTACGTTAACATCCGAAGCCACAACAGGAAAATCGTCTCGAGTTTCACGATATTTCTTATTTTTTCAAAGTATTGGATGAAGCCTAAGAAAATTATTAGATAATATTTTTCTAAGAAAATTGTATAATTTCCTTTCTCTAAACTGTAGAGGATAATATTTTTCACGTTGAAAAAGAAGTGAAGAAAAACGTAGGATATCTATATCAGGCTGTATTTACCCCGATTATCGTAAAAGTCAATTGAGAGGAAGGATAACCCTTCCTCTCAATTTACCCGTAGAAAGACAATGGGCTGATAACGTATAAGTTGGTTCATAATGCAAGTCTATCAATAGTAACATGCAGCTAGCGGAAAACTGACTTATCTCAGTGAAAAATCATTCTTAATTAGTTTTTACAACATTTCTGAGACCTGATCAATTATAGCTCGTGTCTTTAATAATTCTCATCTGACCTCATTCTTGATTTAGCCTAATCTAGGAGTTCAATAAAGTAGAATAAAGTGAATAAAGTTAGAATTTGTAACTAAACGTGATAATATTAAAGACATTATTATCTAGGTGAGAACAGCACACGTGGTCATGATGCATGCTATTCAGCAGGAGGCGTGGTTATAGAATACGTAATGCATTTATTTAAAAAGTATTAAAACACCCGAGAAATTCTCATAGTTAACTTAATTTCTTACCTTTATATCATAACAAGCTTCTGCCAGCGGCTTAGACCGCTTGAAAAATGTTTTATCATAACAAGGAAACATTACACCGGGATAATCTATCTCTGTGATAAATTTCAACCAGATCCGTTCAGCCGTTCTGGCTTGATTGAGTAACAAACATACATCCACACACACATCTATCCAAACTTTCACACTTATAATATTAGTAAGATTCTAACTCGACGATAAATTCTTAAGTATTTTCTTCCAGAGCTAGTTCTTTCAAAGTTACCAGGGCGTGTTAGCAGTCCAACATGTCCCAGTGGCCAAGATCTAGTCGATATTAAATAGCTCAAGTCGTATGTGCGGCACGAACGGGGTTAGATACGCTGTACAAACACGGTCAACTATTCACTGATCTTTTTGAACATAGCGAGCCAGCAGCAGCCTTCATTCTCCCATTCTCCCTCAATGACTCTGCAAAATTCTTTACAAAGATTATATTGACTCAGCAATTAAAATGATAAACATTTGCCTATTTGTTACTTTGTTCCGGGTTCCGAGATAAATACTTACGTAAGCAAATATATAGAGCTACGCTGGGCACGACTAATTGACCTAATTTGAATAAGCTTTCTGTAAGCAAATTTTCTCGAATTTAGTTTCACTTATTTTGTTAAAGGTAAAACAGATTAAGAAAGGGTGATAAGAGTGATTACGGTCTTAATAATTTAATCTGAATGTTCGTTAAAATGTTTTGATAAGATAGTAGAAGCTTTGAGAGCTTGCAGTTTATGTGAAATATTTTAGCTGGCTTTGGAAATAATTTAATAACGCAATTATGAAACTAAACACCAGTTAGTGTAAAGATAATTAATTTACGAATAGTCAGGATAATTAATTGATACATTAATTTGACTTACAGCCAATCAACAAGGTCATGTTAAATGTCGATGGCACTAAACCGAGCACGGCAATTTTCATTGCGTTTTAACGCAGCCGGGACGCAACCAAAGTCGTTTGGTACATCTGTTTGACAATTTACGCTTTTAATAATAGCCGACACTGCCTTTGAATCGGTCGCGCACGAATTAACAACCGGCAAAATTAAAGCCTTCAAACTTTTTGCAGAGCCAGCGGACCGATAGAGCGCGTTCGCTTTGCCCTTATTTAGCCGCGGGGGGATTTTCTCAAAATTAGAAACGTCCCAAATCGGCTTCGTTACATTGTAACTCGTGGTAATGGAGTTGTTCCCGGTAATATTGTTGCGTTTGTATCAAGTTGCTGATCAATCCGTTCACGCATAAACTTACTGTACCATAATTAAGAAGCGAGAAACCCTACTGTAGAGATTCATTTATTTTTGGTCGCATGTTTGGTTTAATTAAGAGCATTATTTTTAAAAAACTTACGTAATAAATAATAATACACCAAACCTTGAATAAAAGCATCAAAAGATAAAAACGGTAAACAGAAAACAGATTACATTATTACCCGCACTGTAAAGCACTCAAAAAATAAACTTCAGTCATGCTTCGTTCATGTTCGCCAGGTAAGCCTAGCATGTATAATTTACGATAAGTGGTTGATATCATTTTGACGATATTAATGGTACATCCATTACAAACTCTACGAATGTCCATTCCGTGGACAAACTGAACTAGTGTCTACAACTAGCAACTTTGTACTATTTATGTATATCGTACACTTGGTGCCCGAATGACAAGCCTTACATGTGCAAGTGTCAGCGGATTTATGAGATGCTCTGCATCCAGGCAAAGATTGAGTGCACATCATATCGACTTGAAAGCCTATCGGAAAATCTCCGTAGCTCCCTTAAAAGTTGCATAGATATTACGAGAACATCGTAATATACTTTAGTTGAAAAAATATAATTCTTAAGAAAACTAGTTGCTCTTTATAATAACTTTTTCCATTATTTACACTAAGCTTATTCTGGCCCAGAGTGTAAGTAATGCGAGTGCGCCAAGCGAGTTCGCTCCTTGTAATTATAGACTAAGACCTACAAAATTATCCACTAGGACTAGTATTTTCATAATTTATGCAAGCCAAAGTGTAGGGTTGAAACAGCGGGCCAAGTACCTGTGTTCAGCCAATTACTTGAATATCAAACCTCGAGTCGATTAACTGAGTACCGCGGTGTGTGTGTTACAACTTTAATGTGCATCGATATTATTTATATCGATGTCTTTGTATATTATTTGGGGCTTATCGAACAAAATTGTTAGTGGTAGCTAAATAAAATAAAACACGCATCATGACGGTGCTGGCTTCGTGGCAATTAGTGTGCGTGTCGCACGATTTGTATTTTTTACCGTAATTGGAAATATCAAAATTCGATTGGAATTTATATTGGCGACGAGAAAAAGCATTCGGTGCAAATATAGTTTTGTTTATTTATTTACTATCGGGTTTCGGTTAAAAATAATTTAATTTGGAAGCTATGGAGATAAAAATCCAATTGTTCGGAGACTCCCTACTGCTTCGTTTCCACTTTTTTGTTCCAATTATTTTTTCGTTGGATCCATTAGGATTTGTTTTTATTTTTGATTTAGCGTCAACATTAATTGACTTTTATCTATATCCTCCATGTAATTAGTCCATTTGCATGATAAAAACCACCGCCAGTAAACATGAATGTTTGTATATTATATTATGGTTCGTACCTAAGTAATAACTTAATTACGAGTGTTACCCGTTTTATGATACAAACCATCTTAATGTAAGTAATTACGAGTTCCATTCTCGTATTAATGCTAATTATTTGGTAACATAATAAAGTTAATTATAACATATTTTCTTACTTCACTGCGATGTGAGAATTATGAAATGTTTTGTAAAACCGCATTTTGTTTTGATGTGTTCCTAGTTCCTAATGAAGTTAGAAAAAAACGCTATTATTCAAATGATGCAGCGTTAATTACAGATTTATTTTAGGCTTATTTCAAGTTTGTAAATATATCCAACCTTGTTTGTAAATATATTACAGGCTTGGCTATATAAATAAGGTACTATATTTACTTCGATAAAATTATGCTGTATCCAAAGCTCATTAGTTCACAAATAACCTTAAAGAGGATGGCTCATTCTCCTAAAAAGAAAAATGAATCAAAATATTGTCACATCAACAGGTGTAACAGAGAATATCCCAAAAGGATTTATTTATGTTAATGTTGGTTCAGGAAGTGAACAAGTCAACGGACGGCACGGTTGGACTGCAAAGTGCACAATGTCAACATACATAGACAACAATAACAGACCAGCCTGCATTGTCCCACTCAGGGCGAAGACATTTCTCATGCATAAAACAAACGAGTATTGATCACAATGCTTGCCCATTGCTTGGTGACAATTACTGAATATCCCAAACATTGGAGGATTGGAGGAGTTAAATAATAACTGCCGCACGGTTCAATCCTCATCTTCAAGGTTAAGCAATGCTTACTGAGGTCGGCCGGAGATGGTTGACTATCGAGGCATCGACATGCCTCCGTGCAAGCAAGTTAAACCTTTGGTACCGGCTATCATTTGAAGATCTTTGACATTCATTATCAGAACCATAGATATAATAAACAAGGAGATATGCCCGGTTGACGAAAATATATCGGAAACCTGTGTCTCCAGTTTGCCCCTACCACACGGCAACTACTACACATGCAGTTCAGTAAAAGCAATAGATACGCAGTCGCGCACACACACGCATTTCTTAAATCAGAACGTACTACACAATAAATTATAAACCTTATCCCTTCAAGCACAGCGTGTATATACCAATCACCGTACAAATTACGCACACAAAAACATCGGTCGCTATCGTTGTGCTATGCAAAAGCAATTTATTTTACATACACGCTAGTGATTGACTAAATCGGAAACTTATCGATTCACCCATTTATTATTGTACAATTTTTTTTGTTTACTTGAAAATAAAAAAAAAAACGGTTTGTCCAGAAATTTTTATAGTTAAAACAAATATGCAGCTAAAAATATAAATTATTAAGTAAACCAAAAAATTCAAACAATCAAAAATCCGGTTACTTTGGTTTAGGCTTTCATAGCGTAATGTTTAATTTATTTTTAATGTAGCAAATTTTAATTGTTTTGTGCTGCTAATATTGTTATTATGTTATGAGTCTGTTTAACTTGAAATAAATAAATTGAATTGAATTGAAACAGGAGGTATTGTTGAACCCTGCTAGTGCTATGGTGTTTAATCACTGACCTGTAAATTGGAGGTATTTGTGCAGCACTTGACACTTTGATATTATTGGGGTTGCATTTTTTGTCAAAAAGTTGGTTACGCATTTCTCTACTACACTGTAAAATAATCAAAATAAGTAATACACATTATTTCGCATCGATTTTCCAACCGGTTGAAAACGGTTGACAAATTGAAAATAAAATATAATAACAATATTTCATTCGTCATCGACATTGTTATCGATAGCCTACGTTAGTGGATCTGCAAAAGCACATCACTAACTCGTCGCAAGGAGCAGCGGCCGTACTACGCGATGCATCCGCTCAATGATGTATCGTTTTGTGATTTTTACATTGCTTGTCCAGTCACTTAGCGACAAACTTAGGTAATGTTTAGGAAGCAATGTATTTAATGCAAAAATAGTACAGTCGCTGTGATATTTCAATACAAAAATAACATAGTAGAACCAAGAAATATTTTACGATTTGTTGTTTTTCATGATTTTAAAGACAAATATAGTGAAATACTTGTACTCACTTATTGTAAGTGATTCTATGATTTACAAAGTTTTGGTTTAGGCTTCGCTTTTTACAAGAAACCACTGAACAACACGGCATTCTTGTAATTTTTCACGATGACGGTCGAAAGCGCACTGTTTAGCGGAGACCGGCCATTTGCCTGTGACATGCTCAGTCAGCCCACGTCGCGCGGACACCGACACGCCCCCTTGCCACTTCTCCTGTATTTTATATTTCTATGATCAGAACCCTGAAAGTCAAACAACCAGTCTTCCCCGGGGTATCGAGTACCAGTTATTGGGAAAAGGCTTCGCAGATTGATTGTGAATAAATAAGTGTAAAATTCAGCAGTCTTTCGGCTAAAATGATGATGACGCTTAAAATTCTTGCCACGGTGTAATTACTTTGTGGTAACGCGGCATCACGGTAACGTTGCCATTGATACCATCCAAAGAGATGCGGGCTCACTCGTGAGTTAGTGACACAGTAGTAACTATTCAGTAATCTGTGACACAAGCTTGTCAGCAACTTGGCCCGTGGGAACCCACCATAAGGAGTAAACATCGCTAAATTATTCTTCGATTTATCGATTCAATACTTAGAAATAATATTTCTGTATAATTGTTAAAGACATAAGAAAAATACACGAAATTTGACATCCATATGTATTCTGGATCAGACCAACTGAAATACCGTCTCGAAAAATACCAAATAAAATAGCGTATAAATATACAGCTGACATCTACAATATATGTTTAGTTTACTTAGGTATGTTGTAATAACAAAGGACATGTTATTTATTGTAACTGTGATTCGAGTAGGTATATATTATCAGAAAAATATCGTTTTATTTTGGGTTTCGTAGTAGGATTTTTTTATTCATATGGAATTACGAATCCTTCCCGATAAAAGGAAAGGGTTCCGTATTTACCTAATTTCAAGCTAGAGTACATTTCTAGTTAGATTAATGGCTTGAGACTAAACTGAAAATGAGGATATAGAATATGACCAAGGGTACATAAGGATTGAACAAAAAAATTTTTTTTAACAAAAACATCAAACCGACTTCCAAAACAAAACACTACAAAGCGAAAAATATTTTTTTTTTCCGAAGCGGAGTCTTTGGTACCTATTGTTTTCCGTTTTTCAGCACCGACTTCGGAAAAAAAAGTGTAAACAATAAACAGACATGTGATTGCATTTATCCCGAGTGATTTGCCTTCATTTATTGAAGAGTTTTGATGTATTTCGCCGAAGTTCTTCATCAGATATTGATGAAATTAAATGGGACCACATGACGAGCACCCGCTTTCAAATAAAAAAGAATCATCAAAATCGGTTCACCCAATAAAAAGTTCTGAGGTAAAACACACACAAAAAAAAATATACTGTTGATTACCCATACATAATATTCGCGAGCTGGCTGACCAATACCAGATGTATCCTCCAACTGCACAGCATGATTTTCTTCTTGTTTAAGTATTTTTTGTTCGCTTCTTAAGCAGTCGGCCTTTTCTGTTATTTTGAATTAACTATTTTTATTTATAACTTTTTAGTTAGCATTTTTTTTCGAATTAGATACCTTGAAATATATAAATGTTATATATTTTTAAAATCAATCTTAAAACCATTCATTTTGATACCCCACACGATGAGTTTGAAGAAAAAAAAATTGAACCCCCACAAAAAGGCCCCCAAAATCCGCCATTTTTCTATTTTCAAATTTTAATGTAGCCAGTGACACTCGCAAGGTTAAGACGAATCGATTGACGTCATCAAAATCGGCCATCGCGTTTGGTCTTTAGAACGCCACTTTGGAACAAACATACATAGTCTGATAAACACATTACTCTCCTTCGGCAGTCGGGTAAAAGGAGCAAATTTTTTTGTTTGCCTATATTTATTTATAAAAGACAGTCTCTAGAAGCATTATCCGATAACAAAAAGTCTTACACTACTAGAAAGCTACATCATCGCTGAGTGTCATTGGCTACTTTTAATAAACCACGGGAGCGGAATCGCGGGAAAAGCTAGTAAAACATAATTTGATTCATTTACCATAACTTTCGTAGACAAGACATTTATTAAAATGAGAGTAAAGGCCAAACTTCATTAAATTAAAATCTACAAAGTCGAAAGTTTATGAAATTTTGTCACTTTAATCAAATAAGTTGCTTACATTTAGTAATTAATTTGCTAAAAATAGGTTATAATTATGTATCTAAATAATTTGAATCTCAGAGGAAAAATTAAGCATTAACAATGAAGTAACTTGAGTATAGGATTGGATTTACAAAACGAACTGTTGTTCTTATCTCTCTATGCTCCACTACAGCATTAAAGCCCAGCAATACTACAGTATGCTGTACAATAGAGATCTGTATTATTGCCATCTGGCAAAAGCTTAAGTACCCAAAGTTGTACCTAACTTTCTAAGTCCTCATTATTACTTCGAGCTGTGCTAATACAGGTGTAAGTAGAACTTAGTCGAAACTCTACAGTTGTCTCAATTTGTAATGAAGTTTGAATCAAGTAAGGTTACAATAACAGTCAGCCCTCCCATTGAAGAAGTCTAAAATAAAAGCAACGAATCGAGACTAGGAAATCAGACCCCTTCTTTAATCAGAAGTGGGATTACCGCTAAACTAGAAATGCATGGAGGTAAGTTTTTGCATTTATGGTAATTTTCGAATTTATTATCTATCTTATCTCATGTAATTATAATTTATCTTATCTCATGGAGGGGCCGAGAAATAACTTGGACACTTCGACCCATTGGGATCTATTGTGGTAAATTAAAAAAATAATTATGTGAATTAAGTTACTATTTAAACTTTATTAGCATTTAAAATTTTAAGTATAGGAGCAAACAAGAATGAAGAGCACTTAATTAAGACGTATTTAAAAAAAAATACAAGCCGTTTAACAAACAAAATGTCATCAAGTTTTTAAACGCTTTTGGACAGGATGGTATTTATACGTCCTAGTCTTCTCAAGACTGATGGGATGTGACATCCCATGCAACTTTAGCACAGGACTGAGGTTTCAATTTAGCGTTATAAATGGGATTATCCTTCCCAAACAGTTTTTGTCATTATATAGTTTGATGTTGACAAACTTAAGTTGGCAACATTACTTTTTTGTCTGTGGTCGAAAGAGCAAATACGTGCATCGACAATCAACGAAAAAAAACGTTTAAGTGTATTTTCGTGTTGTTTTGAAGTGAGTTTTTAGCTATATACGTAGCTTGTGCTTCAAGATTTCTGAGTTCGTTAGTATAATAAAAAAAAAGCTTACTATTTTGAAAAAATACCAATGGGATATATTTTCTCATCTGTCCTTTTTATCTTACTCAACTGCTTGTACTCAAATAAGGTTTCTGATTCAGGAATACAAAGAAGGTTTCAAATCAAGAATTCTCAAAAGAAAAAGATGGCACATACACCATGTACCATCTTTTTGATTGATGTAATTTTGATTTTGATGAAACCATTCTTGCATAAAAATCTTTCACATGCCATAAGTGAGAGATTTTTGTGGTTTCACCCAGCATGGCACCTCACACATCGTGAGGAAACCGGCATGTCCTAGAACCAAAAATTCGAAGACATGTGACATCTACCAACCCACAATGGGCCCGCGTGGTAGATAATGGCCCAATCCCATCTCTCACAGAGAGGAGGCCTGAGTCCTAGCAGTGGGAAAATTAAAAGGCTGATGATGATAAATTTTCATTTTAATTGAATACTATAACTCATAGAATAATAATTAATATATATATTTTATAAAATGTCAAAATTCTCTAGAAAAATATGCGGGTACCGTTGATATACCATCAGCCTCAGCCTCAGCCAGCTGGAAATCATAAAATTGAATAAATTTAGGCAGTTTTAAATGTTCTACAAAAATAAATAAACTGCAGTCTTGGCACTCTACACCCCCTTGCCGGACCGAAAGGGTTTTAAAACTGATAGAAAGTGCGTAAATCTATAGATTTATATATTTTGTTATAACTGACCATTCACTGCCCATTCCTTGTCACACTATCTCGCCCGATGGCAAACGATGATATGGTCGACGGTGAAGCACGCTTGCCTAGAAGTAAGCTATTCACTCTTGACTTAAAGACCCCAAGGTTGTAGCTATCAGGAAACAAAGACTCTGGTGGGGAATTCCGCTCGCGCACCATGAAAGTATTCGCAAAATGCTTTGTGCGTATGTGTGGGATGTCCAGCATGTACTGATGGCACATTGCCGTACGTCTTGTAGTCTGATGATGGAAAGGGCTATGCGGAATCAAATTGTGCAGTTTTATCGCACACTCCCCGAAATATACTCGATAAAAAACAGACACGCTGGCAACTGGGCGTCGATGTCCGAGGCTGGAGCTTTGACGCGACCAGTGCATCGTTGCCAATAAAACTCTTGGTCCATCTGTCAATTGACTCAGCGCATCAAGCTAGTATTTGGCAGATCCATCCCAGAGGTGAGAGCAGTACTCCTACCACCAGTTAATGTCACCAGCTTTGTACCCCTCTTGGACCACGTGTAGGGTAACAAAAGGACTAACTCTGCTACGGACGTGGATGACTCAGCCCTCAAAGTACAGAACCAAAAAACGTCAAGAATCCCCGGATTAAATCCTGTTTATAAAACACAAAGACGTTATGTCTTTAAATTAAACAATCAGTAAATCAACACAAAGTTTACAACCACTTTCTTCAAAGTCTAGCAATTGAATGATAGCTAATGACTGTCTATGGTCAGAACTTATAGATGTGAAAGGAAAACTAGATTGACAGGTGAATGATAAGGGCTGTGGGCCTTCACTTCTTTGCTAATAGAACTAATGCACCGTCCCTAAACTTATTGACCACCGTTAGTCATTCTAATGCGGACATAAATTGCGGGTTCCGTCGCTTTATTGAACTACCACTCGTATTGCATTTCATTATTAAAAAAGTAAACTTATGAAAGGTTTTAGGGCTGTCAGTATGGGGTTAGAGCTAAGATATGATGGAGATTTAAAATATTTCTTTAGTAATATGTAAACAATGTAACGGTATGGTTCGCCGTGGTAATTGGTATAGGTATTATAATTATATCAGAATAATTGTTTCAGTCATATTAATTAGGTACACTTCCAGTTCCAGTTCGTAAATATTTACATAAATAAACACATATCTTTTTTCTATGGGCAATAAGTGTAAATTTATCAAACCCTTAGAGTTTCAGATATATTATTTATTCGTATTCTTTGAAATTCTCGGAGGTTTTCATTGGGGTCCTTTTATTATTTATTATTATTATCAGCCTACTACATTATTATTATTATTACTTTCCTAATACAAGGCAGTACAGTCAAATCAAAATCAAAAATGTTTATTTCGTTATCACACGTTATACAATGTTATACAGTTGGTGGCGTCCCCTTTTAAGCATATAGATGCCTGTACCAGGAGGCGCTGCTCTTTTATATCTTACGAGTGTAATACGTTACAAAACAAAATGAATAATTATTAGTCTATTTTTAATTTTTTTATCCTTAGTCTGTTGGTATGTGTGTATGTGTGTGTGTGCGTGCGAGCGTGTGTGTGCGTGTGTGTGTGTGTGTGTGTGTGTGTGTGAGTGTGCATGGTTTTTTTTTATACGGGAATGGTTTGTGTAAATAGAAACAGTTTAGAATTGACAGTTTTTAGAAGATTTTCTATTTCATCGTAGCATAACTTATTTTTATCCACTTAATCAGTAACGATTTGCATTCTTTAAACGGTTTAGTATGTATATCCATTACTTCAATTATTTTATTATATAAGTAAGACGAGCATCTGTCATACTGAATATTTGCAAATTCTGTTTTTGCAAAATGGGTACAAGCAACATCGTGTTTCCTTCTTCTAGTTAATTATATTGAGATCTAATGGCAGGGTTTCATGTTGTTTTAGTACTACGTGTATAATATATAATTTACAAACAAATAAACATTGACATTCTTAATCGCCTTCTATGATGACAGTGACTGGCATGAGGGAGGCCTCCTCAACCCTAGCCTAAGCTCACCGAGCGGGTCAGCAACCGTGCGGGCGGCGGCGGCGGCGGGCGCGGCGGTGGCTCGTCGAACCTCGTCAAATATTAAAAAGAGGACGCAATCGACTTTCGACTTTCTCCTGCACATTAATATGAGTATTGCCGCATTATTTATGCATGCTATGCAAATAAATACAACATTATTCATTAGGTAATGATGTATTTGACTAGGTATTGATACCAAATTCATAGAACTGAAATGAACCAGTAATTAGAAGAGTGAACTTTTGAAGTAGCTTCCTGGCTTCGCGCTACGATACAGTTTTATGAAAAACGTGTTTTCTTTGTATTAGATCTACCTCCTATCGTTCTCTTTTTAGGGTTTCGTACCCAAAGGGTAAAAACGGGACCCTATTACTAAGAATTCACAATCCGTCTGTCTGTCTGTCCGTCCGTCTGTCACCAGGCTGTGATAGCTAGACAGTTGAAATTTTCACAGATGATGTATTTCTGTTGCCGCTATAACAACAAATACTAAAAACAGAATAAAATAAGTATTTAAGTGAGGGAGTAAGAGAGCCCTTAAAACAAACGTGTTTTTTTGCCGTTTATTGCGATAATGATACAGACCCTTCGTGCGCGAGTCCGACTCGCACTTGGCCGGTTTTTTTTATATTTCTCCAACCAATTCCCCTGCGGGGTAAAAGCCTCCCGGAAATCTATGTCTATCTACAGTTAGGAATTAGGCATAGTTCGATCAAGTAGTAATTTTTTATGTGGTGATTTTATCATTTTAAACGTGTCTCAAAGAATTCTAAAAGAATGAAATCTGTAAGGAAAAGTACGTATGTTTTGTACCGATGTGTAGACTGGAGACCATGACCCTCCTAAGACCAGAATATAAATAAACCACTTACCTTATTTATATTCCTGACATCAATCAACTCATCACTCACCCCGCAATTTCTAACAATCTGACAATGGCGGAGCACGCATTTGGGATCTGGTGTAATGACCAATTGGAGTGGGAGTCAATAACAAGATTATGTACACTTGAACACGGGACGAAATAATATTTATTTTTAACTGTCTAAATTATTTATGACTAACCTTAAAAAACACCGGTTAAGTGCGAGTCGAATTCGTGCCCCGTGGGTTCCGTACCTACCCATTATACCGCCATATTAAAATTGGTATCATTTTTATTGTTGGCTTAGTTTTAAGGATATGGGCAAATTTAGATTTTCGCGAAAATTTGTAAGTAACTAAATTTACCTCAATTTTCAACTTTTTTTTGTTTTTCGGCACTTTACTTGTGCTGTATGACCTTGCTTTTAAACAAAATTTACAATTTTAGGTCAACCGGAAGTACACTATAGTTTTTAGGTCGTAAACCAATATGGTAGTTCCCGTTGACCTAGAATCACGAAATTTGGCAAAAAATAAGGTGTTAACACAAGTAAAGGAAAAAAACAAAAAATAAAAAAGGTGAAAATTGAGATAAATTTTGAAATTTTTTATTGTGTTGATTCCGTACTTTGATTTTTATACACCTAATAAGGACTATAGACCTCAGTATCTGGTATAAATTTCAACTTGCTAGGTCCACCTGTTCCTGAGAAAATCTGTGGTGACACACGGACAGAAAGACGGACAAGAGTGTGATCTTATAAGGGTACCTTTTTAACTTTTGAGGTACGGAACCCTAAAAAGAGGTAAATAAGGTTATGCATTTTTTATGTATGTCGTGCATGTGTTGTCCGATTTGTGATTACTGGATCGATTAACGTGGTTTTACATTTAGGCCACAATATTAAGTTAGCAAAAATATTTTGAATTCATTTCGACTTTCTTGATATTGTTGCAACTTTTTAAAGACCACAACATTATTTACATAGGTGAAGTGGTATCACGGTATAGGTACAGAAACTTTACTATTGTAGTATTGGGATGTTTAGATACAGGAAAAGAAATCACAGGGCAAGGAATTAATATAAGTGTATAAGATCTTTATTGATGAACAGAGGTCTGTCTTACATCAATTCTCGGTATTCCATAAACTGGAAAAAAAAGATATATACTAAGCCCATATGTTTTTCTTTTTTGTACAATAGACCTCTATTGACAGCTTAGTTATGAGCATTTTTTGAAGCTTCTAGTGCTTCTAAAGATAATGTATTATGAAAAAGAAAACATATATCATATATCTTTCTTTTCTGTTTTTGGAAAAAAAAAAATTAGTCCAATATTGGAGGAGGAAATAGGCGAGAGCCAAATCTCGAATAACGACTTTTTTCTTAGGGTATTCAGTCGGATGCCTGCGACCGCATTTGCTCTTAAACATCGTACGACGGGGCATCGCGTCTATTACCTGCGTTTCTCAACCCAGCTTAATTACTCGCAGGCATACTTCTACCACTCCACGACCTAATCCCACCGGCCTCCTTCTACCATCTTACATCTAGACGCACTGCAAAAGTTACCATCCTCACCTAGTTACCATTCCACCAATTCGCACCAAGCGCTTCCAAACATCGCAATACGCACAGCAAAAGAGTGGAACTCACTACCTGCGTCTGTGTTTCCGAACGCATACAACCCGAATCTCTTCAAAGTTAGAGTGAACAGGGTTCTTCCGGGTAAGCTCACTATCGTCGACTTTGTCTCTGTCACCTCTGACCCAGACTAGAGTCAAGAGCAAACCCACAATAATAAAACAAAACAACCTTTAATAAAGTACTGCAATTTTATAACTACGATTCCCACACAAATGATAATTTTCAAACTATTTACTACCTTCAGAAAAATACTTTAACTTACAAATATTGATAAACATTTGTTCGCTAGATGTTTAGAAAGTGTTCGCAACTGTAGTTTTACAATTTCCTAATCCCTGCCATATTTATTAATATTATCCCACACTACTCTAGTTATAATTTAGTTAGGGCGCACGATAGGCGCAGTGTTCGAGCGATTGACTGCTGCGCTGCGTTTCGCGGGTTCGATTCCCGTACGGAACAAATATTTGTATGACATAAAGATAGTTGTTCCGGCTCTGGGTGTTGTGTATGTGAGTTTATGTGTTTGTAAACGTACCCACGGTACAGGAAGAAATTCCTAGTGTGGGGCAAGGTTTTTATTTAAAAAAAAAATTCTTACACTTATCTCAATTTATTTGCGATTGACGCAAGATGATTTCTTTTTCCATACTTCTGAATTAATCGCCATCTCAGAAGTCACCCTCACCACCTTTCTGGCCATATCATTCACACAGGTCATCCATCTTTTCTCTGGTCTGCCCCTCCTCTTATACAATCTGAGTACTACAGTAGAGTATGAATATCTATATCGAGTAGGTACTCTACTCTAGTACTCGAGTACTTACTATTTATATTTGATGATATCGGAACGTGAACCGAAACAATACGTACTTAACTTTTATTTTCCACTGTTTTCTATGCTTGGTTCTGCTAGGTTTCACAGCATTTCGATGCTGAAACACAATAGGCAAGATATTTTCAGCTGGTCTTGGTACTTACGTACGTTTGTAATGCTTCAGGAAAAGCCGCTGCTTAGGCTCATGCATCTGTTTACCTACGCAGTTTTTAGCTAAAGGTGTGAGCTTTCTTTTGAACAAAAACGATATTGCAATTGTCTTTCTACTTTAGCCTGGGCAGAACTCAAGGGCTAAATTGTGCTTCTCAATCATACTAACCTAACGCTGACGACATATCTGAATTTTGGTCAAAAGATAATTATATAAATTAAGAATTATCGATACGATGAAGAAGAAGAAGAAGAAGTACTACTTGAAATAGAGTTATGTTCAGACCCCGTACCATGACGTGTCAAAACTATCATGGTTCGACTATAAAAAGGAGACAGATGTATATGTCGTAGGATAATTTGATACTTCGAATCTTCGCGAAAATCCTAGGGGTTTTGCGAAAACGCGGATAATTAGACATAGGCGAAAAATTATCCAAGTACGATTAGTACTTTGGCAACATAGTCGACGGAGCCCCGCTGCGCGGGGCTCCTATTTCCGTCCGCAGGGTCTAAAGTAACCTAACACGAGTCGGGGTGCCCTAAGCTCCCGAGCTCGCTTCGCTCGCTCTTGGACTTTTTCCAGTAAGATTGAGAAACAGTTTCGCCATTGTCTAAATATCCGTGTTTTCGCAATATCCCTAGGGTTTTCACGAAAATTCGAATTATCAAATCATCCTACGACATATACAAGTCATATACATTTGTTCCTTACGCACACTCAAAATAACTTTGCTCTAAGAGCTTATGGTCACCTCCCTGAAGTAGCTACAAATGAGACAAAAAACAAAAAATGATTTTTCATCAAAATACCTAATGAAAATTTTATAATATATTTGCACTAAGTAAACAATTTTTTTCACTCAACTATTCGAGAAAAAAATCATCATACCTCAAATCCTGCTGCTGAGAATGACCCCCTTCGCTTCAAAAAGTACTCTTCCTATGTACTTATAAATAACACTAAATTACTATCATTACTAACAAACACGGCTCATTATTTTCAGTAAGCTCTTATAGTACGGGATATTACTGTTCTCATCAGCAAGGACTACTATACAAATAAAAATGTTTAAAACATATTGCCTATCCCGCAACACCGCTCCTCCTGGATATTGGGTTTATAACAATTCATTTTCTCTCTAGATAGGTATTACAATTGGCATGCGACCAAAATGGAGGATTTCCCGAATTGTATTGCCAAGAAAAAATGCTAGCTTCATCTAGCTTCATTTAGGTCGTATAAGTTACTTTTTGCTCACGTCAGTACTACAAATTATTAAAATTTGTTTGGTAGAAAGCCGGAGGATTAATAATTCATATTTTTGCAATACATTTCGTAAGTTAAGACAGACTTTCTGGATTTATAACATTCTATTATATCTAATTCTAATCCCTAGGGATATAAAGTCAAACTCAATGAACATAACTTGAACTGAGATATCATAAATTAGGAATGAAGTAAATTAATACTTAGATATTCTGTCACTCAATTAATAAACTAAAATAATCAGAACTCAAAGAGTAATTAACACTTTCACTTGTTTAAAGTAGGTCGTTCTATACAAAGAGGTAGTTCGATTTATTAGCACAGGGAAACACAAATTGAGTTTTGAAATATAAACTTATTAGAATGAAAGATAACCAATAAATTATAAACTAATAATAAATAGTAGGTACTTTTAAGTTAATATTAATATTTCAAAATCATTATTTTTCTCAAATAACACAATATTAAATACACATAGGTAAAGATGTTTTGGCGCAAGTATTGCTCTCTTTGTTTGCGTCCAGGATAAACATATAACCTTATCCCTTTTTAATATTTCCCTTCGACATGTCTATGGAAATACCCTTTACAAATATGAAGAGCAAGTCGGCGAAATGTTTTAACGCTGTAATAAGGAACTTGTAAAGTAACTCAACAGGCGGCCAGGGACGCATGCGCCCTTACTCCTGGTTCAGTTCGAGTTTGAAAGTTTTCAGTCGGCGCGCCACCACAGGATCGCGCGGCGGTCGCGTCAAGCTTCCTCCCAAGTACTTCGCCTGGAGTGCGAAAACAACCGACAAACATTTCACAAAGTGTTGCGGGACTATGAACTATTCAATACATTTCGTGCTCCTCATACTGTGCTCAAGTTGGTATCAATTGTTCACATTATTATGTAAATGTTGTACTTGTTTCTATCAGTTTACTATTGCGTGTTGAAAGTTTAGCTCGTGTGTAATTTTCCCGTCATCCTGCCTTCTGATTGTAGGCGATTGTGCTGTGTTTTGAGTAACAATGACGCCTTTTGTTTTTCCAATGCTTCCATGTGTACCTACGGAAAATTTATTAAAATTCGTTTACAAAAGGTCGTGCGATGCTTTTAGATCATATATATAATTCTGGAAGGGGGAATACTGATTATACCGTGATGTCGAAAATAAGTCCATAAAAAGTTTGGCTGTTATTGGTGTAATTATTCTTTTGGCGTTATTTTCATGACCTTTATATTCTCATTATGTGTTCTTTGTAAAATCACATTGGAATAATTTATAGATTTATTTGTAGCTGAGCACACAAACTTTTACTTTATTTCAATGTTAGCTTCACTATGTATCATAGACCTGTGAATAATTAAGCTAATTTATCGTCGTAAAGTTCTAAAACGCACGCATTCTAAACTTAACTTCAAGAATAAACAACGATTTAACAATTAAATGCAAAATCATGCAAATAGCTTCATTCTCGAAGAAAGTTTCGCTTTTGGACTTGATTAAGTTGCCGGCAATGTATCCAATCGGTAACTTATGTAAGCACTGCTTCAAAACACTGTCAAGTTTTCAAGCTCAGTTCATGATAGGTAACGTCTAACTTTTTGAATTGATAGTCATTTTGACTGTTCAGTTCGCTAAATAAGAGAACTGTGCAACAGATACGAGCGGTTTTAAAAGCTTTTTGAAAGTATACGGATCAGGATTTTAGGATTGCCAAAAAAAATATATTTTTAGCACACGCCCTTTTCGGACTCTGGTTCGATTCCAAAATTACTGACCATGGGGGAAAGTGAGATGTAATTTTTGATTTGTTGAAAAAACAGAAAACACCAAATGTTGGTATAGTTTTTTTGAAATCGATGGAAACTACAAGAATTTTCTTATGTTTAACTCTGTCCCCGAACCATGACATGTCAAAACTATCATCAAACGACTGTAATAAAGGGTCAGATGTATACAAGTCGTATACATCTGTCTCTTACGCACACTCAAAATAACCTTGCTCTAAGAGCTTATGGTCTTCCTGCTTATTTTAATTTTAGATATTCTTTATATGTAAACTATATAGTAAATCTTACATGCTTGTGAGGTAGAATGGACTACCGTACGACAAGCAATCGGAACTGGCGTGGATATGACGGTCTATTTCCTGTTTCAGTTACGATACCACTCGTTTCTTCTGTTTCCTTTACCTAACGTACACAAACGTAGATAGATAGGTAGGTATGGGAATACGAGATACAATACCGTAACTGCCCACTTCTGTGTAATACAAAGGGATTGATACGTATTCGGTAACGTTATCCGACATCGTCGTGAAATATTGACGAGATTGCTTTGTGGCTTCCAGTCAAGCATTTTTGTTTATTGTTTGCAACACTGACGAGGGGTTTTTACAAACGAGTACTTTCCTCTTCTTTTTCTAGATGGCAATACAAAATTAAAACCATTTACAAAAGGCACTTAAGCATCAAAGTACTCTTTTCCACAGCGCTGCCATTGTGCCCACAAGACTGGTCACATTACGTCAATGCTAATGGCAGTGCAGAATGTTCGCACATATTTTTAACGGGCATTTCTTATAAAATCTTTTACCCTTCGCCACTGTGGCAAAAAAAAGTATAATATTAATAGCCAGCTAGTTGTAACATAACGACAAAGATAAAGTATATTTGTTATAAAAGTATTGAGCGAAAACAAAAATAACTTTCTGTACAAAGTTACAAATCGGCTTGACGAGTTTGTCGTAAGGGCAAAAGTTTGCCATAACATACCTGAGTAAGAAGGTATACCTAATTACCTACGCGACTTTTAAAAGCTTTCCTAACCACCGAAACAACGTTACGTAATCTTAGGCCTACTTTCAAACCAACATTTCCAGTTTCTTCTTCAGATAACTAGCCAATATTATTACAGCTAATAGAAAAAATTGCTTTTCAGCCATCATAAATATTTTTTTACTAGGCTATCCACTTTACAGAATCTTTTTATCAGCCAATTTAATTGAACAATAATAAAAGAAGCTAGTTTACGATGTGCTACGTCTAGACTCACATAGAATATCTAAAATGTAATAAGGTAACTGGCAAAGTTTTATAGGAAACGGTAGGATGTTAGATTTCAGATATCAATATCTTTTTATGATCCTTCGTTACTGAACCCGGGCGTAAACAACTCCGTGAACTCCCACTGAATTGTTTCATACAATATTACAATAAGATTCTTTACATCTCAATAACTGTTTTACACAAGACTACTTGAGCGTACAATGGAAAACTTCAATCAGAAAATTTATATCGCCAACACCTGTCAAGTATGGGATGCTTAAAACAGGCAATACAGCATTTCGTTCTTTTTTTTTTAAAGTGGTATTTTTTTCCTTTTCTTTTTTGGTGAACCCCTGTTTATTAATCCCTTGCCAAGTGATTTGATTGGTTACTGATATTTATGGCTACTTACTACAACGCATGGTTTACTATTGGTCGAACGCTTAACTGACAATGTTCCTAAGATAGCAAGAGAGTTTTTTTTTACATTATTAATAAGAACAAAATTCTTAATAATTAATTACGATCTAGCCTAAAAGACTAATAAGCAATTTTACTCTAACTTAATATGTTACGTTATAGATTATGTTAAAACTAATAATAGTGTCCATTTCCACTTTTACACAAGTCCATAGCACTTTCTTAGAGTCTGATATAATTAATAAAAACACTATGTTCATGTGTTATATGTATAGCACAGTGTTGTCACTATTATTCATTCACTTTGTACAGTACACTAATTCTAAAGATTTAGTTCTTATTAGCCTACGCACTAAGTCTGTATTGTCTAGCAGCTGGATAGCCTCAACATTCACGTGTTAAGGTCACGGTGAAGATCGTCATTTCTTATGTACCAGGGTGCATTTACAGCATCCCTGAGCACTTTATTTTAGAATTGTTGGATTAATTTGATGTTGCTTTGTTTAGTACAGCCCCAAAGTTGGATACCATATGTCCAAATTGGCATCAGTATATGCTTGTATATGGTTATTTTATTATGTATTTATAGACAGGATTTCCTTCCGAGTAACCAATACATACTTTTATAACGTATGTCGAGTTCCTATCTTTTCTTTTTGACATGAGCTTTCCAACGCAACTTGCCGTCGAGAGTTATGCCAAGGTATTTGGCTTTATTAGCATAAGGCACTTGCATGCCATTTATGTAGATTGTGTGATAGTCCAAGTGTTTATTTGGAAAGTCAATGTGTTATGAATGCCTTCCATTTTTGTGGCCAGTCATAGACTTTGTTCACAGCTATTTGAACTTTTTCTACCGCTTCTCTGTGGCTTGATCCGGAAGACATAATTGCAGTATCATTTGCAAAGGTCGCAATGGTGTTTTTTCCAGTTCTGGGATGTCACATGTGTATAACAAGTACAAAATTGGACCTAGCAGACTTCCTTGAGGTACTCTAGCTTTTATAGATTTTAGCTCGGAATATGCGTCCTCTTGCCGTATTCTAAACATTCTATTAGTTATATACGACTCTAGAATATCTGCAAATTCTGGTAGCATGCGTCTGAGCTTGAATATTAGACCCTTATGCCAAACTTTGTCAAAAGCTTGCGCGACATCTAAAAACACGGTGGCGCAGACTTCCTTATTTTCATGTGTTTTTCAATGATATGGGTCTGGTTTCCCTAAAGCCAAATTGATGATTTGGAATAAGGTTCTTAATCTTCTATTATTGGTTTTAACCGTTTCAATAACAGTTTTTTGAATAGCTTTGATAACACGGGCAACAGAGAAATAGATCTATATGATGATGCTTCATGGGGTGGTTTTCCAGGCTTAGCAATCATAATGACTTCAGCGGCCTTCCATGGCTCAGGTACATAATTATTTTAAGATAAATGCAGCATTGATAAGCTTGGTCAGCTTTACTATTTCTTTGCATGGGCGGTGTTTTAAATTTTCCCCTGTAATGAGGTCGTAACCCGGGGACTTTTTCGAGCTAATGTTATTTTGTATTTCTCTCATTACTTCTTTAGGAGTCACAATTCTTTGGTTTTGTGACAATCTTTCACTCTCAAGTATATCTATCGAGCTCTCATTAGGAGAGAGAGATATTGACACCCATCAGCGAGCTATCGACTGACAAGTCACTACACCCGATGTGACACTAAATCCTCCTATGTACTGTGTATGAATTATTATTAAATACACCCCATTACGTACCGCGCAACTACTTCAGAATGGTCCCAGTTATGCGGTCGGTTAGCTGATTTGCTGATTGAACATTTGAAACCTGATAAGCTCATGGGGGACAAGTACGTACATCTATGAGTGCTCGTTACATCGTTACATGGAAATGGTCCATCTCGAACTAAAAATCAAATTAAAGTTAATGGTTCATTTACATTAATTTCCGATTAGATGTGCAGGACATCTCTCTAGTCATCCCTCTCAATGCGTGCTCAATATTCGAACCCAATCAATGGCATGCCGGAGACGTCGTTGTATTAATTCTCCGTGTGTCTATAAAGAACAATGTTAGCTAGATTCGAACGAAGTTATTACGATACAGCATTGTTTCTCATATTCAACGTTAGCAAACCCGTAGCTAAAGCCTACAAACAGTGATTGTAAGTCAATAGTCAATACCGCTTGATAAACTATATAAATCGACGGATGAACAAATATAAACTTAGTAATATGGGTGTAATAACAATCGAGGTTTCAATCTACTTGAAAGCCTATAACTACCAACGAAGCTATATATAATATTTAAGCTATATGCTGTTATGCCACATTGCATTATTCATGGACTATTTGAGAAGGATAAACTACGAAAACAATATCTAACTGTAACGTCGGTATAATAAATTCATATTGGCGTAGGGATGGTCTGTTATTGGGAAAGAATGTTTATTCGTCGTAGTTTGAGTAAGCATGCTTGTAATGCATGCATATTGAATGGGTTATAACATTTGTACACACATTTTTTTGGCTCATTTGGTTGTAATATGAGCGGTAGTTGTATTGCTTCCGTAATTCATTTATTTGTTTGATGACATTGATGTGACGATTTGCACATTTGTATTTCATGTCCAGCAGAGACATTGCGATAAACTGAATTGAGTGATTGCTTAGTTATTATTCTAACTCCTGTGATTGCTACGTCTATATGTGCACTTAACCAAATTAATAGAAACGGACTCCAAAATAGTCCAAATATGTGTGAATTGTATCGGTCCAATTGATGAAAACCGGCCAAATGCGAGTCGGACTTCCGTACCATTATTGCAAAAAACGGCAAAAATATCACGTTTTTGGGTGGGATGGGAACCCCACTTAAATATTTATTTTATTCTGTTTTTAGTATTTGTTGTTATAGCGGCAACAGAAATACATCATCTATGATAATTTCAACTGTCTAGCTATCACGGTTCATGAGATACAGCCTGGTGACAGACGGACAGACAGATAGACAGACAGACGGACCGCGGAGTCTTAGTAATAGAGTCCGGGACTGTACGGGACC
Organism: Orthosia gracilis; assembly: GCA_947562075.1. Classification (NCBI taxonomy): domain Eukaryota; kingdom Metazoa; phylum Arthropoda; class Insecta; order Lepidoptera; family Noctuidae; genus Orthosia; species Orthosia gracilis. The sequence continues at coordinate 38,477,930 of OX387266.1, forward strand.
CGTACGGTTACCCTAAAAAAGGCCTACATTTTGTCTATCATGAATAGATATTTGTGGATGTAGAAGAATTAGATAAGTATGGATAGATGGCATGCAGATGCACTGATAATGAAGAAAGCTGCTACAGCTACAAGTAGGGCTAGAGGCTAGGCAGACAATGTAGCAAACTGTAGAGTAACATTTACAAGTTCCTATCAAAGTTTTCCTGGTATGGACAAAGTTCCACCGAATTCCTATTTGTGGCCGCAAGACCAGAACCAAATTAAACACAACTATCTACTTCTGCACTTGATTGACGCAATGCTTTGGCATTTCTACAGATATCTGTTTTCACATGAATATAGGTTTTGGGAGTTTGTGTTAACTGTTACGGTTACAAGTACTTTCACAGCGCGTGATTTATGTATCAAAATGTGTGCGTTTGCACCGTGATCCGGTTGGAAAACCACGAGTACTTATGTCACCTCAAAAATTTGCATGATCCAGCCGTAAAGTTAGGTGACGCAGTAACTTTATCTATTGATTTCGAAATATGAATTAAAGCGGCGAACAATATCATAGAGACATTTAACGCAAGTTTAGAACATAAAATATATTTCGTAACTCTCGCGTGTGACATCCATGTCGATACCTAGCCATAAGTTAGCAGAGCAGAAGGCACGATAACTGAAAACGATTTTCCTGAATAATGTTTATAAGCGTGTTCGGCTTTATTCACGTGCATATTCAGGGATCCCGCCCGCTAAGAGTTCAGGCCAGGCACCTCCGAAATATGAGCAAAACTAACATTATTCACGAAAATCTCTTTCAGTTTCCCAACCTGCTGCATATTAATTATAAATCGATATTTAACCTAGCTTGCAACTTTCGTAATACGAAGTAAATTATGAATTTAAAATATTTTACAAAGTTAAACAATACAGTTTTAATTAAATGTAAAATTAAATTTCTATTTGTTTTTATATAAAAGTAAACCTTTCTGCTTCGAGACTGAACCCAACTGAACCCTTTTGTTTATGGCTATGACACATATTGAGCTGGAGAGTTTGTTGCACCGACCGGCAACCATTCCACCCACCTGAAATTCTGTTGAAGAGGTTTGCCGTTCAAACCTGAAAAAAGAAAAAAGTCTGATTTGTGCTCGCATTATGGTCTTCAAATGTAGGTACAGTTTGAATTTATATTTTCATTCCATTTTTCAAATAGTGCGGCGATGTAAAACTAACTTGAATAAACATTTACTCAATAAAACTAGGTCAAAGTTTTCCTACAATACAACAAGCGCCGTAAAATTAGTAACAAAACAATACATAATCCACGGACGTCATTACAACGAATACAATACAACATATAATTGACAGTCCTTTATGTTAACAATAACAAAGAAAAATATCACGAAAGCCGGCTTAACCTAAACAAATCACAAAAAAAAATAACAGCCGGTCTTGGCAGAAAGGTTACGATAATTAATTAGCAGTGACAAAAAGAAATGTATTCAGTTTTTGATCGTTGAGCTAAAAGCTAAAAAGGGGAGAATTTATTCCAGAGGAAAATAATTACCGCTCGCAAACAAAGAGATTAACTTATTCTCTGTTGCCGGCAACTGAAATACGAACGTTATTCCACAAAGGCAACATGAATCAGATTCTCTTTTATTAGGTCTGTGTTGTTCTCCCCATCAATTTGTGTCCTTACTCTCATTAAGATTAATACTTTATTCATAAACCTCTACAACAATGTATTCGCTTGTCGATTCATTTCTTTGTGTTTTCCATTACTTGGTACTGGAGATGATAATAAAACGTGGAATTACGGGTTCTGTCGTATTATGTTTACATAAAATAAACATAAAATATAAAACCTTAAAACGAGTAATTTTTAAGTATCTCTCTTTACTTCCTCTTTGGTCGTGTCAATTATGTAAGTTACCTTTGTTAACGACTACAGTATACCTATACAAGCAAAAGGCAGAAAGTGCTATGTTGACAACTTGACTAAGTTTTCTTTTAAGATCAACTCATGTTAATCTCGTACTAAAATATATACTATTTCGAACTAAAAGTATGGTTTTGATTTAGAACTAGAGGTGTGATAGTGGGTTTCGCAGCACCATGCCAACTCCAATCAGCGTCAGTCGGTCAGGCCGGCCACTACTATAACCATTGGGCTCCCCACTAACAGTCCGCTTCAGTGGCTAAGGGGATAATCCTCAATCAACACGCAGGCAGACGGATCAGTGTTGACAGCACGAGGTTTAGCACAAAGCTCGATGCACCGAATGTAGCTAATTATTCTAATCATCCCGAAAATAGAGCTGGCTCTGAGAATAATACACAAGTGCTCTACTTAAAGTTGAGTGCACACAATATGATATTACTCATACCATCTCGTGTCTTTGGTTCAGAAACAAACTACAAGGTATCTCTAACTGTATGCTCATGTTTTACTTATTCTGCCCAACGAAAAAGAAAAGATAGTAACGAAACATAATACTATCTTTTGTATTCAGCGAACATTTAGCTGTACAGTTGTACGTCGTGGAAACGTGATTAACGGAAAGAAAGATGGATTTTTTCGATATTAAAACCTTATCGAACGAGTTTCGTATTATATGCTTCACATTTCTTTTACATAAGAGCCATTGAAGCAGACGATTGGGATCTACGGATCCTAATAATATATTTTTAATCTCTTTGATCTCGATGGGATCCTAGTCCGCTACGGCTTCTTTCATATGTTCGGATATCGTCTGCATTTCATGCTCATCTTGTTTGATTAGAAGACTGATTATGCATTACATTCAGGAATGCTTGACCCCATTTCTATTATAACTTACGAGTAGATAGCCAGAACATTAAAGTATTCTCGGGCGTCTATTTATTATATATAGTCTGCATATGGCTCAGGTGGATACAAAATTAAGTCGAGTTTTTTTACTTTGTTAGCAGTGCTTACAGTCCTTAATTGTTTTCATCGTACTTTAGTTAAGAGTGTTTATTTCTGTATCTATTTTTAATTAATTTCTTCTTATGCTTGGAGAGCAAACACGTTCTGTTTTTTTTATATTTTTAACGCCGACGGAAAAAGAGGGGTGTTATAAGTTTGACGTGTGTTGCTGTGTATCTGTGTATCTATGTGTCTGTATATCTGTGTGTCTGTCTATGGCATCATAACACCTAAAAGTTGTCCGCATTTTACTATTTGAATCTAGTTTTTTTCGCAAGATTTCGTGTCATTATTACTTGTTTCGATAGATTGTCGATTAAAGTGTGTCTACTACCTACTAGGTATATTATATGTAGTTTAAAAACTTGCGTTTTAAAAACCGCTAAGTAAATAAAATAAACTGCTGTAAGCGTTGACGGTTCCCCGACGCGAGTACGAGGTTTATTTTTTGCTTTGTAGAGGGTAAATAAATAAACTGCTGTAAGCGTTGGCGGTTCCCCGACGCGAATACGAGGTTTATTTTTTGCTTTTAGAGGTTTTTGTGACGGTTTTTTTAATTTGTAATTTATGTAGCTTCTATTAATTGCGATGGTTATAATTATATTATAATAGCTTAAGAAGAAATTGGAATCTTCGGACACAAAAGCATTAATGCTGAAATCAGTGATTTCCAGCTTTCACATCCATGGGTTAAAGACTGAGAAAAATAAATTGCTTTTAGCCTTACTAAACAACTTGTCTATTAGGTAGGTACAACTAAAAAGTGAAAAGCAAAAAAAACCTTTTTCCAAAAAAATACTGCCGACTTCCAAATAAAAAAACGACAAAGTGAAAAATAACTTTATTTTTGGACGGTGTCCATAACGCAATAGATTGGTACCTACGAAAGAAACCCACTTCCAAAAATAAAGTTATTTTTCGCTTTGTGGGTTTTTGACGTGACAACGTCTTATAATTCGATGGAGCCGGCTGCACGCACGAAAAAACATGACTCATGCGGCGTTACCTCGCTGACCTCGCTCTGAGGCGTTCCATTTAAGGCTTGAAGTGCAAGCGAGAGCGCGGAACGAGCGACAAAGAGGCACAATCGGCCTCCGCGTTCGGCAGCGTTCGACATCTGTCTCTCTCCTACTTGAGTGAGCGATATGCGTCCGCGTGGACAGCTGCTATACAATAATACATTTACATGTTTTCGTCAAGTATGAAGTGCAGTGAAAAGTGAATTTCTTATGACGTTGTCACTTCCAACTATCGTCAGTAAACCGACTTTACAGACAACCGATTTTTTATTTGGAAGTCGGTAGTATTTTTTTCTAAAAAAGCTTTTTATCATATTACCAATTGTTTCATATTAATTTAATGGTATTATTTGGAAAATTGTTAAGCTCCTCTCCCGGCTTAGCCATAAGTTACTAAAAAGTAAATGCATTTACTTACTTGTATTTCAGTTTTATGCATATACTTTTATATTTCAATTTTGATAAACACGAGTTTCATTCAATGGTTTCTCTACGAGATTATACGTCGAGTATTGATACATTTTTAGTTAACATTGTAATTGTGTTCGGTGTCCGCTCACGTGAGGTGTCATATATGCACTTGATTGAAACGTATTTGTGGCTTCAAGCCGTCCGTATTCTCTAGCTCTATCCAGCAGTGATACCTAATTGTGTTCCATTGAACCAGGCGAACCCGAAACAAAGGATCGATCGATCGGTTTCCAAGTATTCGCAAATCTCCACTAAACAAAATTTCGGAGAAACCGTTTCATTTGAGGGTTAAATTATTGTATCGATATTTGAAGCATTTTAAGTGAAGTTAAACCATTTAGTATCGATTTAGTTTTTCAGTGGTCTCAAAAAGAGCCATTTGTTGGTATTTTACTTTGTAATTTCAGTAATAGAGGCTAATGAGGAGGGGACGTCAGCGATGACAACTCATCAAAGCGGTTTGTTTGTTTACATTAGTGTCGATCAAATTGAATATTTCAACTGCCCATACAGTTTGATAAAAATAACAATACATTTTCCTTGGATTTTAAATTCAACGGTGCAGATCTGAACGCTATTAACAGATCGGTTAATTGGTCACTTTGCATATTAATTTTAATGGATAGACTTAATGAATTATCGACATAGCGTTGTAGTATGGTAATCGTGCTCATTATACTCGCAATTACAGTAAATGGTAATGAAATTATACACAACATTAATTAAAATGCAGCACAAACGTTGAAACGTAGACAGTCAGTGCAGCACATGCTCTCCACTATTAAATGAATATTATTTTCACGTTGCGCTAAAAATACACTTTTACGCTTCATACAATTGTGCCAATTGTTTATTTTCGGCAGCCGGACAGAAGATATCTTTTTCTTGTAATTATTTAAAACATGCTTTTACCAGCGGAATCGCTCGCGTTGAAGATGAAAATTTACCCACGGGAACGTAATACCGAGGCGAAAAGCATCCAGGAATTCATCTAAATCCGTTTAGCGGTTCAAACGTGATTGTTATTGATTAACAAATTTCTAAACTTACATACATTAACATTGATCTCATTAATAAAAAAGTAGGATACTTGTAAAGGACCAGGATAAAGGTGCTTTGATCTCACAAGTTATAAATCATTGTAACTTGTCGAGATTTTTATGATAGGCCTAAATAAGGAATAACATAGACCACTAGGAGTGACGACCATTGCTACGAGAACATAGCTTTCATATGTTAAACGGGTTATTTTTTTCTAAGTCACGGGGTCTCAGCGCTTACAAAGGAAATTTAGTTTAGATAAATATCACTAGATGCTGCAATACGCATCGCTTCGTTATTGAATTGTGTGTAAAATTAACATTTATATGTTTGTAAACGCACCCACGATAGTGGAAGAAATTCCTAGTGTGGGCCAAAGTTAAAAAAAAACTAGAAATAATCATATTAATTTTAAGTACTTGTTTAATCAAGATCCTAAGTACAAAACTATGGAATAATTGGACTCTTCATTCGCATCTGAAAGATTATTTGAACGGATCATTTAAAATTGATTGCAATAGATGGCGCGCTTTTAAATTTCTGAGCCATTCATGCCACTCGATTTTTTAAATTTTGTACCAAAATGTGACAATGAAACTGTATAAACATGCAAAAAATTACTATAAAACAAATCGTCACTGTATTTAAAGAAAATAATTGTTACGAACCGAGAAGTCGCTGCTAACACCATCTATATTCGTGAAACGGAACCGAACGCGATCGAAGTACTTATAAAAATAATCAGCACAATCAGACGAAAAACGCTAGTTATGTCGCGGCGGTTTCTTTGTACGGAATGAGGCATCTGTATGCTTGTATTATATTATCTGTGCTAAAGGTTAGACCGCACTAGGCTCAACTATGCGTGGTCGCGGATAAATTTGAAAAAGAGTTACCGCGACCCTGGCTCAAGCAACTGGAGGAACACGGGTGGGTTTTAGTCAGTAAAAGTCTGACACGCCTTCCCGCTTCGACGCGACCCTACTAGTTATACCGCACTTGCGTGATACTGCGCAGCAAATTTTGCTCTTCAGTCGTTCGGCAACTGCTGTGCAAGATGGATGGATCTGAGATGGCTGTTCCGTCTATTTGTATGTTATGAATGAGTTGATAAAAACTGAATACCTGTTCACAAAAAATACGAAATTTACTAACCCTTCAATTGTAATTGCTCGGCAATTGTAATTGCTCGGCAATTGTGTTCCAAACGTTGTTTTTTCTGGAAATATTCATATAATGCTTATTTTGGAGATCATATATCTCTGCGTATTGACTAACAAGAATAATTAATTGTTCCTCGTTAATTCCATTTTCACAAAAATAAATCTTTTCACGCACCAAAGTTAAGATTTTCAATAGCGTGCAGTCCAGTCGCGCCGTTTGCTATACCATACAAGCAGCAGCGAACCTACGCGACCCGCCTCGGCGCGTTATAGTTGTTAAGGTTACACTACATCATTCTTCCATACAAACGTAGTCTGACGATTACTCCAATGTTTGACGATGTACGTTCAAAATAAAAAATGATATCAATTTGTCTCATCATTATCTAGCCCTGCATGGACACAGTAAAGTAAAAAAGAAAAGTATTTGAAAGTTATGAGCTTCGAAAGTTCCATAATTCAACACTAATTTTAACGCATCTTTGGGTGGAAATAAATACCACATAAAGAAGGGAAATTGCAAAACGGCTACTATACAGGAATAGATTAGTAGTTCAACAATGCAAATCATTTTGTTTTAAAAATAAACATTTCGTCCTTTTTTCATGATATCTAGACTCCTACAGGTCTGTTTATAAAATTTCGCGCGTTAGTTTTCGTCCTAAATCATCATCCATTTCGCTACAAACTTGCAAAAGTGCTAATTCATACGCGAACTAGCTTCTTATTGCTCATCACAGCATCTTTCTCTTTCGCACGTGTTATCGTTTGAATTAGGAGGCATTTAACCCCGCGCACAAAATAGTTCGTGCAGTCGACTAGGACTACCTTAAGTTGGTCTACTTTGTCGCGCAGTTCCGCTGCGTGTAGTTCCGCCGCCGCGTAGTGCATTATCCTTCATAAATTTTATACAAATGCAGTGTTACCTTTAGTATCGTCTTATATCTATTATAGAATCACCCCCTAGGCAGTTTCACTTTATAAATATTTTGATTGTTTGTTCTAGATTGTTCTAGATCACGATTACGACGATTAGAGTGAAATTACAAGGACGCGTCACGTTTTGGCACGTTACATGAGAGAAAATAAAAATATAACACCCTACTTCTCTTACCCTAAGCTCTCTTGTTCTTTATTTTTAAATGATTCGCACTTCTTCAGTGCTCGAATGCATATTTTTCTGTTTGCTCTTTCTGATTACTTCTCAATTAACTTCTTCCTATTGGCATATTTTCCTGTTATCGGAGAAATTCTATAGTTTGTAAATGTTAATTGCTTCCGAGCTTCTAGCTTTTATATTCTATTCTAAAAAGTAATAAGTGCTGTAACTTATTTGGTTCGAGTTCTTTCATGATATTATTTCCTTTTATGTTTTTCTGAAAGTAGGTATACTATGTTTAAGAATCATTTGGCAACAAAGTAAGAAATAAGTGCCTAAATAAATCCTAACCAACATCACAATGAAAGACACATCGGCTATATTTTGAACTAGCTGTCCCACGCGGCTTTGCTCCCGTCAACTGGCTACCTACCTATCTACCCTACCTACCCTACATACATGATTGTTGCGTTACTGAAACCGTTTACGCAGCGCACGCAAAGGAAGCTCTCAAAAAGGAATAAATTTGCGCGTTTTTGCAACATTTTTCATTTATGCTCCGCTCCTATTGGTCGTAGCGTGATGTTATATAGCCTATAATCTTCCTCGATAAATGGATTATCCAACACAAAAATAATTTTTCAATTCCAACCAGTAGTTCCTGAGATTGGCGCGTTCAAACAAACAAACAAACTCTTCAGCTTTATAACATTATGGTATACTATAGATAATGGTAAAAGAAAAATAGAAAATTTCGTTATACTGGCAGGCAAGTTGCGTAGTATTCATAACCGGAGTGGCGTGCGTGTATGTCCAGCAGGGTGGCGTTCTGTCGTTTTTGCCTATCCCTATGAGATAAAAGCGTTAGGTTATGTATGTATACAAATGAATAGATTAAATACAACCGAAGCTGCTGGCATGCCACAGCTATCTATTTGACTGTCGCAAATCTTCGGGTGGGCTTAAACTGTCATAACGAGATATAACCCAAAGCCTGCGTGTGCGTATCTAATCCACTGAAGACGAGATTACTGTCAGAATACACCCCTTTAAAAATGGATTCGTCGATGTCAAGCGGTCTGAACCTAAAATACTTGCTCAATGTAAGATTTACATATTTTAAGATGAAAATATATGTAACGTACTCTACATGGTTTGAAACGAAGAAAAACATTGTTGAAAATATTAGCTGAAAAAGTAAGATATTTTTGCGTAAAAGTGATGTTTTGCTCGTCTACATACACTAGCTTTTTTCCACTGGTTGGCTGCCATGGCCCACCCCACAGAGGCCCAAGACAAACAAGAGTATCGTTCGATGTCAGCGATGGCGATGCTCGAAATGGCAAAATGTATCGGTAGTAATTATAAACTTTGTAAGTGCCTATATTGTATTGCCTAATGTTTCGATTTTTCTTATTGTTAATTCATTTTAATGTTATTTATGGTAATATTTTTACGCCGATACTTAGGGCTAAACATGATTTGATTCAAACTATGTAATATCTTGCATGCTCTTGTATGTATACAATGCTTAAACAAATAAAGAAATCTAATCTAGCGCTTGGCAATTCCATACATTTTTGTAATTTTTTCAAGCGCTATCGCGAAGCTATCGACGAATGTCACTTATCTAGGGCTTCAGGATAAGTTTAACTTTTCGTTCAGCGATAGTGTAGCATAGTAAAAGTGATATAATAGTCATAGCTGTCTCTCGATCGTTGTGTCTCTAAAGTTGGCTCTGCCAACCATTGCGCATGAAACAGTTTGTCATCGAGTATACTGCATAGAGTAAGCGAGATAGGACGTTGCGACAAACGTAAGCGAGTGAAAGAGACAGTTATACAATGCTATCTTCACCTTCAATATTGACACAAAAATAGCTACTGTGCAGGGTCCTGCACCCAATTCAGAGGCACTAAGATCCGTTGTGAGTATTATAAAATGTTTGACATGCGATCAGAGACTATAAAAAGTCTCATTTATCAGTGAAGGCTATTGTAGAAATTCCAAAATATAATGTGAGCACGTGCCTTTTCAATAGCGCTTGGCAATCCAATAATTTTTGATATTTTACCGATCGCTGTCGCGACGCGTTCTTTGATACAATGTCCAGTTGTCCTTGTACTTCCAGTTTACCCATTACAGACAAATATATAATTTTTCCTCACTATAAATTTAGTTCGTCGGTTCGAACCAAAAGAGTTTAAATTTGGATGGATGGAGAGGGACAGCAAGGCCGAAGAAAAGATGGATGAATTCTGTGAGGAGTAATATGAAAGAAAAGGGAATCAGTTATAGCGGGCCCGGGCACAGGACGGTATGGAAGAAGAAAATGTGTTACGCCGACCCCAAGTAACATGAGATAAGGGCAGGAAGATGACTATGTTTCCAACCCAGGCAGGAGCTTTACTTTGTGTAAATTATTTCATCACCACTGCTCTCATAACGGTGAAGAAAAACATCGTTAGGAAATCGCCATGTCCTAGAAGCAAAAATTCGAAGACATGTAACATTCACCAACCCGCGTCCATTACGGCCCATTCCCACTTACAGAGTGGAAGCCTGTGTCCCAGCAGTGGGAATATTAAAATGCTGATGATAATGATAAATTAAGTTAAGATTTGGCAGAAGGAACTTATAGGTACGATTGGTAAAAATAAAATCGAATGGATTTTCTACAAGGTGTGATTGTATTTAATTCGGTAACATTACAAGAATTTCCACGTTGTCTAACCACATCAATTCATTGTTCGCAGAATGTATAGCAGTGAACATAAAACGCATGGATGTACCAGCCCTAGTGGAGCTAGGCACGGAGTCAGTGATCCTAGACTGCGACTACAGCACCGGCGAGACGCCAGGCCCCGGTTTGGTCATCAAGTGGTTCTTTAACGGCTCCACCGGCCTTGTCTACCAGTGGATACCACCGCTAAGACCTCAAGTTATTGGACTTTTAAAAGGAAAAGTCGACATGAGCTTTAAAATTTCGGGTAAGTCATTAATGTTAGTTGTAGTATGTAACGTTTAATTCATTCACACATTTTGCGAATGGTGTAATCATCAAATATGTACTGAGATTGCTAAACGCTGAGCTGAAACATTCATGAAAAAAAATGATAATGCTTTAAAAGTCGCCTTAGAAGACACACATAGAAATGCTGGGATTGCAAATGTCTTCAATAATTTTCATAATGTGTGTACACAGAACCTATTCATATCCTATTTTTTTATCTTATATTAGATATAAATGCGAATGTGAGTTGGTTTGTGAGATTTGGATGAAACTTGACATATTATGGATAGACCTGAACCTGGGTTAGGCTAAAGGATACTTTTTATCCCGGTATAAGGTACTCTTGGGATAAAAAGTTAATAAAATAAACAAACCCAACTGCAAAGAAGTAAACAATTAGAAAATCATGCTGTGCAGTCGGAACAAAATATTCGCAAATATTCAAAAATATTCGCGAGCTGGCTGATCAAAACTATAAATATCCTCTAAGGCTAATACTTCGGCGGCCAAGACCTGTCTAACGATATGTTAATTATAAAAATCTGTCAACTGGTTTGAAAGATATGAGGTAACAAAGAATATTACAAACATACAAGATACGCGCGAAAAACTTATTCCTTTCCTTGCAGCCGGTTAAAAACACTACTCACGCGGGCGAAACCATGGGCAGAAGTTAGTAGATATATTATAAATAGCATGATAAATTCAGAGAACTTCCGACTTCATTATCGTAAATATCCAGGTGAATGAAATAGTGGGGCTATCAGGAAATTCAGGATATGTCATACCCGTTGATGTAAACATTACGCAGAAAACTTTTCTGAAGCTTTCCTGTTATTCGACTTCTTCCAAATAGGTACGGATCAGTAGTTATGTTTATTATACGAGTTCAACAAACTTTTTATACATGCTAAAATACTTCATTATTTAAAACAGTTTACGATCTTGTACGTGTAGCCAGAATTATATTACCGACTTCAAAAAAAAGAAGGTAATCAATTCGATACGTATGTATGTATTGTTGGCATTGCCCAATATTCGCATAATACTCTAGTTGGGCTTCTAAACATGTGTGCCAAATTTTATAAGTGTATGTTTGTCCACACATTTCGCCGAAACTACTTATCGGATCGTGACGATTATTTTTTGATTGAATTTGGTATCTCTCAACTTATAGAAAAATGTAAGTTTCATCAAATTTTCAAAGCAGTTTTCGAGATATGGAACATACAACCGAAATCCTTAGCAACAAACAGCACGAATGTGTAAATTAAGTTACTATGGGTATTTTGACAATACCTGTTGTTTGGTTGTTGTACCTTATTATAGAACTTGGTCACTTTTTAGTGATAGTGTACTAACACACTAAAAAGCAAAACACTAAAAAGTGCAAAACTAACTTTCGTTTCGGAAGTCGGTGTTGGAAAACGATAAAAACAAGGGTTACAAAGGTCTTTTTTTTGTGAAAATATTTTTTTAGTATAACTTTTGATTAATGTTTGAGATGCATCGTGAAAAATTAACCGAAAGACGATTTTTTCTAGCGAGCATAGAGTTCTTGGTACAATGCCCGTTTTAGGCCAAGTGTTATTATAAGGTATTTTCACTTAAACCTACCCAACTCCCTGAAGACTAGATTTTTGACAGATTGATGGAGTGAGTGACTACTATAAGGTACATCTTTGTTTAACCATTCAAGGAAGACAGGCACAAACAGTGCACAAGTTTACGTAAAGATCACTCCCGCCATCCACAAAAATCCACCTAAACTTGCCAGACTCACTAGGGTTGCTACTATATTGATTCTGAATTTTAAAAAGAAATAGGTTGTATAAATACATCGATTCGGCCTGACAATTTTGACATCCAGATCGTCATAAATACTAATGAATTTTTAGTATATTCGGCCTTTAACAATAATTTATAAAGGTTGTTGTTGTTGTTGTTTTTTATCATGACGAATAACTACCGGAGATTTATTGTGAAGGATGGCACGGTTGACATCGGTCGGGCATTGACATGACCGACACCATGCGTGGATGGCATGGATTCACCCGGAGGATGGTGACCCATCCGAGTGAATCCATACGCCACATTATCTCTGGCTGTTCTCGTCTAGCTAACGAAGAGTACTTGCATAGGCACAACCTTATACCCATGATTATCCATCAGCAACTTGCTCTAAAATACACACTTGTGGCATCGGAGGTGCCGTACTACAGGTATGTGGCGACCCAGTTCTCGAAAATGGCAATATCACATTGTACTGGGATTGGTCCATCATCACTTATAGGACTATTATGGCAAATAAGCCTGATATAGTGGTGGTGGACCGAATCTAGAGGGGTGCAATGATCTTTGACATAACCGTCCCACATGACGGGAACCCCGTGAAAGCTGAGAAAGATAAGCAAATCAAGTAACTTGACTTGGCTCGCGAGTTTGTAGAAATGTGGGATGTGGACTCAGCGATCATTGTACCGATAGTTGTGTCAGCCAGTGGCTTAATAGCCACGAGCCTCAACACCATGAGAAGAAACCCACCTTACCTCGACATCTTAAGAAGAAACCCACCTTACCTCGGTACCTTAGAACCTTAGGGGGCTTTCGTTAGGTGGCTTGATCAAGGGCTTGGTTCAGAAAGCAGTACTTCTGGACACGTCTCGTATTGTTCGGCGGTTCCTCTCTCTGCAGCCCTGACCACCGGTTACTTGTCCCTGTTCCGATACCGGCTCGCACAAAGCACCCGTGACAGCCGTGACTGAGCTCTGTCCAATATTGGCCGAAAATCCATTTTTTTTTTTACTTTTTTTTAATACTATTTTCGTAGTGGCTTCTCTGTCTGCGGCGCGCCGCCGCTTAAATACTTTGTGATACTTTGGTATGATCTTAGGTTTCTACTTATGAAAAGCTATCAATTTTTTTTTTCAGATGAGCCATTACAAGCCTACCGAGCCATTAAAATTATAAATCCTGGGACACACCTGAGCGGTAACTACACTTGTGTGGTGTCCACCTTTATAGCGGAAGATAGTCGGACGAGATCGATGTTAGTGTACAGTAAGTAATTAACATAGCCAATTAACACTTAATTAATGTATGGATATGTACTTACTATTTCCATGACTAAGTATGATAATAGGAGCTGTTAGCCATATATGAAAGGGTTATTGACTCTATTGCAGCTCTTATTTGTAACATAAACCTACCTTTAACACCCTTTTATACCTGTAACGTTTCGAATTGAGTAAAAGATTCTTAATTCTAAAGAATTAAATTCTGCTACAACTCCATCCAGCCTGTTATTTTACATTTGACAGATTCGCGCTTAAGAAGTTTCATATTTATTATTAGGCATCCATAGAACATAATAGTAGTTTATCTACACTCACAACAACATTTTCTATCTATTTTCAAACAACTGCATCATAAAATAACTTTTAAATTTTTATAGCACACTTTTACTTTTAAATTTACTGGCGCGTATAGGCTCATTGACTTAATGTAGAAAAGTAGTGCATTTTCTATGGAAGCGCGCGCTGTGCTGTCATGCCCAATGAGAATCTAAATTGCCCACCATACCTACCACATATTTTTTCCGTTTCCACTTTTGTTTTATTTCAACTGTATGAGTAAAGATAAAGTAGTGTATCCAACGGCATATAATTAGATATTAAAACACTCGCGTGATATCGTTATCACATTCGACCATTGCATATGACCATTGCAAATTAGTAGTTTGCGCAATGGTCATATAATAGAGGAAAATTATAGGCTGGAGGGAGAGTAAGTTTATAAAGTTATAATTGTTTCAACATTTTCTACTTTATGAATATTTTTATCCATGTAAATAAAACTAAAAGAATCTTAGAGACAGGTATATATATGTTCTGCCATAGATATCACAAACATATTAATGATATAATTAACGGTTAGTACTATGGTCATTTTTACAGAAAATTTATAGAAGAAAACTGTTGTTGAAACCCGAATACTCAATTAAGGCGCATGTACCCCTCAGATAAATTGATCTAAGAAAATTTAAAATTTTATACGCATAATTAAATTGTCTTTGAGATGGTCACAATTTCATTTAGATCAGTTTTAGACAAATATTAAACAAGTTATGTATGTAGTAAAGTGAGGCAAAAGACTACTGTTAGCTCGTGGATGAAAATGAGTGGACTGTATTTTTAGGCGAATGGTTTAATGCCGTTACAATCTACAGATTAATACTGTCCCGGACAAACAATGCGCATTTAGGAAGAGTTATCGACTGTCGCGGTGGAGTCCGTGGAAGCGAGTCCGCCGAGGCCGAGGTTCACTATGTTATACGAATAAAACTCAAAATTTGTCATAGATCAAATTATTAAGAAAATGGTCTAATGTAACATATATTTTATTCCAAAAAATCACGACTGGCCGTTTAGACGTGATTCTCATTTTAAAATTAGCTCAAGTTAAACTCAGAATCACTAAGAGGTATCGGCGCCTTAATCTAAACACTCAATTTAAGTAAAATACTGTAATGTATTTTAATATCATGTTTTCTGTATCTATAAACTAGACTTAACTAACCTTAGCTTTTAAAATATCATTATTTAATATGTAGAGGTTTAAAATTTTGATATTTAATATCAGCTGCTAAATAATAACAGCCGCCCGGTATGATCTTCAAGGTTAAGCAACACTTGACGAGGTCGTTCCGTGGATGGGTGACCATTTTCAACATACCGAGTTTCCTCCGTGCCTCGGCAAGCACATTAAGCCGTTGGTCCCGGCTGTCATTTGAAGATCTTTGGCAGTCGTTACGGGTAGTCAGAAGCTTGAGATCTGACACCAATCTTGCCAAGGGGTACCGTGTTACCCAGTTACTGGCTTGTGGAGGTCAGATAGGCAGTCGCTTCACGTAAAACACTAGTGCTCAGCTGAATTCGGTAAGACTGAAGCCGACCCCAATATAGTTGGGAAAAGGCTAGGCAGATTTATTGATTAAATATACTTACATATAAATATCCTGAATAAATAAAAAGAATCATGTTTTTATTAAAAATCTGAACGATAAACTTTCAATAAAGAAGTCTACTACAGAAATGTGACCTTTGACTTTAAACCACTTTAACTAAAAACTAGACGAAATTGAAAAACTGTTTTTTTGTAGTTTGTGTAAATTAATTCGTCTGTCAACGTGAAATGTCTCGAACGAAAAGATATTTTGCTGAGAAAGAGATATTAAATTGACTTCTCAGTGTCAACTTTTCACTTCTATTTCGTAGTACTAGCATGGATAGTTAACTATACTATTTTTGTTGTCTACAAACTTAGATAGGTTAGTTTATTTATTACAAAAAAAAAACTATTTTTAGGGTTCCGTACCCGAAGGGTCCAAACGGAACCCAATTGCTGTCACTCATGTGTGCGTCTATCTGTCTGCCCGTTGGCTGTCACACAATTTTGTTTCGAAGAATTGTTTAACTTCCCATTGAGCTAAGAACTTGAAAATTGGTATGTTTATTAATACGAATATTTTTCTAACAAATATCAATACAATTATTGATAGATCAGATTTTCTTTGGTACGGAACCCTAAATGATCAAAGTCCGACGCGCACTTGGCCGGTTTTTTAATTATTCATAGGTTTGCATTTGACCACTAACGCACCCGTATAGTACGAGTACCTACTGAACTAAACGATGCTCGTACTTGTCGACGATGGAGCTCGCTTGTCTAGATGTAACCTTTTTCCCCTTGGCTATCAGGAACCAGACAGACTGGTATTTTTTAATACTGTTAGTGTTAATAAACAGGAAGTTATTTCTATTTCTTTTTTTAAATAATTTGTCTTGTGTCTCGTCGTCCACAGTTATATGAACTTTAAATATACAATGTGTCTGGACTTGCAATAATAAAACTTAAAGGCCATTAAATACACCTAATTTTATCGATACAAACACCCCACTTAGGAGGTGAAATCACCACACCTTCAAAGGTACCTGACTTACTTATTACGACATCCACATAGTCTAACGGCCATAACTTTGACCTTAGGTCTCACAAAGGCGTACATGTAATGTTGTTTTTAAGGCCATAGCATTAAAAACCCTAAAAAAATTTGGAAGCTGACCCCAATATAGTTGGGAAAAGTCTAGGCAGATGATGATGAGTGGGTCTTCACTAATTTTAATATTGCCTAAAAATAACCTCTGCACATTTATCTTATAATTTTTGCAGAATTTTAGGAAATGCAATAATAATTTGTGGGGATTAAACCCCTTATATGGTGTGTTTATCGATAAAATTAAGTGTATTTTACGGCGTTAAAGTTTTATTACTACAATACCGGACACATTCACTGAGCAATTCAGTACATCCCTGCATATGAATTTTATATGTTTATAGAAATACCGAAAGGAAAAATGGAATAGCCATGGATCAGATCATTTAAAAACTATAATGAGTTTTTTATTCATAATGATAATGTATACGTAAATAGCCCTAAAGCACGGTAATTAGTTGAATTAAAATAATAACGGAGTAATAATAATGTTACAACAACCAATCCCAATGGGTTATCATATCATGAACCTACCAAAATATGGATTTTAATCGCTCATGAATAAACATTGGTTTGTTTAATAGAATGTAAATAATATTCAGCAACACTGTTTGTACTAGAAGTGTTTATATTATTGTGTATTACCGATAGGGAATTATAATAAGGTGCCGTCTAAATTCGGTAATATATGCATAATCTTCTGAACCGAACGGAGCGATCGTGGCTACAATGACTGGCAAACTACGATATAGCTAACCCTTAATTACTATGTTAGTGATCAATTCCGAGATGCTTCGTTAATCTACAAGATATCTTTACCCTAATCAAACATTCAAAATACTTTAGAAAATACTTCACTAAGCGCTTCAACCAAGAATGAAAGACGTTTTGCTCGCGACGTCTTCCGCGTGGAAAACAACCAACCGAAAGGAAGAAATCCAATCAGTATCTACACATTCCTTAGACCTTATATGAATATAAAAGTAAAATAACTATTTTACCTCTTTGGAGTATTAATTATTATCGATAAACATTTACCTATAAATATATTAACGTAGGATTTCTGTGTTTTGACGGAGAATTTATTTATTTCTTCAATGTCCTCTGAATATAGATTTAATATTGCCTGACTTGATATTTGTAATCATTAGCCCTAGGCCATAATTAAATGTTAATTCCAGGTGAGGTAAGCTGACAGAGCATGAAAATCTAGATTACTCTAGGCTAAACAGATGACTTCGAACTATACAGCAATATTAGTTGCCAGTAGATACAATCGGGATACTTATCGCCTATATCGCACTAGCTATGTCGTAGGTTACATAGCAAAGTTAAATACTGAAAAGTATTTAAGAATAAGAAGTCAAAGTCAAATATATTCATTCAACTAGGCCAATAAGCGGCACTTTGAAACGTCAAACAATTCAAAATTAAAATTTACAAGTATTAAAAAATGATTCTACCGTGCATTCGGAAAGTAGCTTGTTATGGAGATGAACGCAATACTCCATACTTACTGAAAGAAAACAAACAAATAAAAACAGGTAAATCGGATGCCTTGTAAGTTCACTGATGGACAGACAGACGGATAAGAGATATTATGCTTTATGATACGTAAATTTATGTAAGATTCTACTAAAAAACGTAAATTCAGTCAATGACGAACAACGCACAGCCTAGTAGACTATTGGGTCTATAAAGAAGCATGAAATTTTACACAAGAGTTTAAAATGTATATTATGAAAGTAAGAAAGGGTGCTTAAATGTTCATCTTCTAAAAGGGTTAAGTAGGGAATGCAAGTTTGTATAGCAATGTGTTATGTTTGCTTTTTTTATTATCATTAGGCTTGCCCTTGACCACTATCTCACCTGATGTTTATCGATCATGTGGTCGACGGTGGAGCACGCTTGCCTAGAAGTAACCTGTTCACTCTTGACTTAAAGACTCCTAGATTGTAACTATCGGGAAACACAGACTCCGGCAGGGAAGTCCACTCCTTAGCTGTACGCATAATAAAATTGTCTAAAGTAAAATCCCATAATTGCCTACAAAGACTGAAGAAAAGTTATTCTAATTTTGGAAAATATCAGCACACCTATCAGACTATCAACTTTTGATCAATATTCATAGTCCAACACTATTCAAATTCGGTATCTGCACTTCGCGTTTATTCAAAACACAACACCTTTGTAGCACGAGTTCAAAATGCATAATAGTTTGCTTGCATCCATTCCAAATCCAATATGCTGGGTTTAGGGATACGCCTAAATTAAACTAGTTTATCAGGACGCACTATGGACCTATGCACGAATTAGTTCTACGCAGGACACACCGATTTTCAGTGTAATCGAGTTTGGCAGTTACTATGTAAAGTCTTGTGCTTCGTTAAGGCGGTGGTTTCCTTCATATGAATACGTTGATACGTGAAAGGAATTAATCGTAGACCGTTGTAAAAGCAAATGTGTGTATGTTATGGACCAAGTTATTAATACGGCATTAGTCATAATGCCCGGGCAATTTGAAAAATGCTCAATATGAGTAGGCAGTATGATAAAAACTATTGAAACAATTAAATTGACCGGGCTTTCTGAATGATGTCCATTACTTATTGAGCTGGGTAAATATATGATGTTTTTTATTTATTTTAATGTTGACATTGGTTTTAATATTGAATAGGTAAGTACGATTACTACATGCTCGTTCACTTCAGCTCCCGTCATCTCTTTCGAACCTAACCTGTACGTATCGGGATGCTCTAAGCTCCCGAGCTCGCTTCCCTCGCTCTTGGAATAATTCATTGGCCATAATTATCGAATTCCCCAACCGTTCAATAGCAATATTCATAATGACCATACAATATGATAAATATAGAAGTTTAAATCAGTATTCATTACATTGCCCGATTTGACCTGACTAGATTCATAATGCCCGGGCATTATACGTAGTGCCCTGATAATTCACTTGGTCCATGATTTATATGTTGGTAGATAGTCGTATGTGACTAATAGTTACCTTTAGGTTGACTAGAGATAGATGTCCTGTGAATGATTTTTTTACCAAAACTCCAACGTTTAGTTCAATATTTATCTAACTTATGTAGTTACTTTGATGAAAAACTTTTCTGCAATAAAATATAGTCTAAAATAACGTCGACAAACTCTAGAAAATCCAAAGCCCAAGTTAATATTTAACTGAAATGACCTCGCTTGAATCCTACAAAAATTATAAGAACTAACTTAATGTAGCCAGAAATAAATTCAAGAAAACGTGCTCCGATTTTATAAACTAAATTGTTTTCATTAGGTTACTTATTACAGAATAAATTGTTCAGTTAAATTCACGGTTATTTTTTCTGCACAGGTCCGGGGAACAGTTTTCATTTCGATCAAGAGAAGAAATATGTATTTTTAGTAACATTAAGATGCGTGGCGGAATACTTATATCCAAGACCGGTGATGACAATATTATCAAAAGGGTGAGTACTAAATTAATTAGTACTTATGTAGTTGCCTGTGTGTTTCGCGAGTTTAGTACCTCATATGATGCGATCAAACGTCCGAGCGTAAGCTAATAGCATTGGTAACAATTGAATCCACTCCGGATAGGCCTGTGCCGGGATTAACGTAGTTGACACAGGTACTGACATATTATGGGCCCATCACACACGACCTGCACGGTTATATATCTACACGTCGCAGTAACGGATGCTTCACGTGATTCCCGGAACTTAATAATAGATCAAGGCTCCTGTTTGTGTCATAAAAGGCTCTTTAGGGCTTCCATCAAGTGAATGCGCTGCATATATTATTGGAATAATCTGATTGTGCGAAACGGCGTATCCGAAAATCTGTTCATCAATCCCAGCGTACCAAGAAAAAGAAAATTAAAAATGAATCTTGTAAAAGATAATAAAAAAAGTTAATTATCAAGACTAATAAAAGGAGGGTATAAAGTATTTATTCAGAAAGTGAACTGGGCGGAAAAATATATAAAAATCGTAAGACGGGCAGACGGCAATTTTATGGGTAATTCATGAGTGAGAGATAAGGTCAAGTGATCTTGTTACGAATCTTGATGTATAATTGATGATTATGTCGTACGAGTCTTGTAAGCATTTATGATCGGAACAGATGCAGCTTACAGAGATCTAATATTTACTATTGCTTTACTAGGCGATAAATTGGAACTAATACTTTCTCAATTTGTCGCATGTCCAGGATTGTTTTTGTCTCTACGAGTATTTTAGTTATGCTTTCCCGAATTTGTCCATCGTACTGTCGATTACTTAACTGTATTTTATTGCTTATTTTTTTTTGGAGCAAAAAATATGATGTTATCGCATTTCCTACCAATTTAGGACGGAACTAGTGAACAAACTCTGCCTCGCTCGGGGGCAATTTCTAAGTGACGTGTTTCACCCGACGTGCTTTAGTTTTTCTTGCTCGATTCCCTCAAGACACAGTAAAATTTTATAGCTATAAACTTTCTGAAAGATTAAACTTTTGAATGGCGAAATGCTGAGATTAAAGCCAGCCTTCAGACAAATATAGGCAGACGTATTTTTGCAGTAATTCTTGGCCGTAAGGTAGAAATAAGGTTAATGTCCCAGTATTATCTCAAAGACAATACTTCTTCAGGATTTTGGTACGGTGTTCTTAATAAAGTTCCACCATTATTTCTTCCGCAATTTTTTTTAATGGATATATGTCTCGTAAGGTTGAGTCAGCTGTGGGATATTGTGGTCTAATTAAAAAATATTTAGAGTTCAGTCTATATTTTGATAACCTAATAACCCCTCAATAACCGGGAAGGTCTAAAAATCCAATGTACGAAAGAACTTGATACAATTTCATTAGATCCAGTCATTCCAGCTTGGCCTTTTTTAGCGTGCCTGTAGAGCGGACCTACCTACAATTTTATTACCTCCAGTCACTCTAGCGTGCCTTTGTTTTAGTATGCCTCTGGAGAGGGCAGTCACAGACATGAGGATGGACTCCTGGGGCATGTACTCCGTAGAGACGACGGCGCTGGTCCACGACGATGACGTCACCAGTCCTTGGGAGGAGTTCGTCTGTCTCCTGAGCCTTCCCTTAGCTAATTATACTAGTAATAGAACCACTGTTTATTATCCTGGTAAGTCTCTTTGATATTGAAAATTTTATGAGTGTCACAGGTTTACCCCCTGTTTCTTGCTTAAGAATTTGAAGGTGAAAATTTGGCAGACTTTATCTGAAGAAGGATTTAGTATGTTCTTTACTCAAAACCTTTTATGAGTATGTTAAGATGAAGGAGATGTAAATTGACAAGTGGTAGGAGACTTTCGGCCTAGGTGGAGGAATGATCTAGATATATGGGTCAGTTGGTAGCACTTGGCCAATCTCAATAGCAAAAGATTTGAGGCTTGTTACAGGCTGAAGATACTAATGCTACCGATATCTTCGAATTTTACGACTTACGGTTTACCGGGCATACAATCTTTCGGAAGTCTGGATGTTTTCGCCATGATTAGTACGTGTAATGACACCCAATACATAGGGTAGCTTTTCCTACCTTTCGGCCTATTAGAGCGGGATTAGATTGGGTTCGGTAATATGACCGTTCAACCTTTCTGCTTCGTGTGTTCTATGTCATCTCTAGAAGCGCGTCATTTTTTGGATCGAATTGTTATAAGGATTTTCGGACTTGTATGCCTGTAGGTAGTAGGTATTTTATTTTAACTTTGTAGATATTAATATCCTCAATCGATCTCCTTCCCGATTTATCTTGTTTGTATCATGTCGTGACATTTCAGGATCGATGTATGCTTCGCTGAACTGAATTAACATTTACAGGTCTAATGCCAACGCATAGCGCAAGCATAGAAGTGAAGAAGCCGATGGAACACCAAGCTAGCAGTAAGATATAATATTGTTATTTACTCATGCTTTTCTGCACTTTTTGAAGTGTTTTTGGAGTCATTTATTAACAAAAGCGAATTATGACTAGTGGTACTCGATAAGTGACATTCTATGAACGAAAGAGGTGTGATGGCGATTGTCAAAAAGACAAGATAACGTGACATTTCGATAGCGCTTGGCCATCACATATATTTTTGACATATTATCAAACGCTATCGCCAGGCTTTCGTTCATAGAATGCCACTTGTCTAGAGCCTCAGCACCTGTAGCCAAGTTGACAATCTACAATCGATAACGCTAGTAGAAAACGAATCAATGTATGGGAATGACACATCCGAACGTTAAGTCACGTGGTCAGACCACACAAATAGAAGGCGTTAACGTTTGTAGAAAGAGATTCGATATGAAACGTTTGTAACTTGGCTAGGGGAGCAGTTAACCAAATTATTCAAATCAATTAGATGGTCAATCTGCGACTGTGAAGACTCGAATAAAAAGTGTCCGAAAATGGACGGCAAGCCAATTCGGTGGATTAACCAAATTCCCGCTAAAATAAATTCAATGTCCCAAACCGCGACGCCGACATTAAATGAAACAAGCCTCCAATAAAACTGAGCTGATATTCAGCAACAATCATTTTAATTAATTAAAAACTTCCCTCGTTAATTACTGTTCGCAATTTCATTTTCAGATAGTCCGCCGCTCGTCAGGTGCACTCTATTAGTTACTCTATTTATAAGCATCAACATTACTTTTTAATAAATTAAAGTAACGCTATACATACTGATCTAGGCTAGACTATTCAAGTCTATGATTTTTTGAAAGACGTAGTCTTTAAAGTTCATTAAGATTGTTTGCTTCTTCTGAAGGTTCATGTTTTAGACTGAAAACGTATTTAGTTTTTGTTAACTACTACCAAGTAGTTTGTATGTATTAGTAAGTAGTTAGGTACCTATATTACTTTGTTTGTAGTTTCAAATTAAAATATTGTTTTAGAACTTTTACAAAATCTGTGATAATTTAGTTTAATATTGTCAAAAAGACAAAGGTACTTTTATGAAGCAATTCATTTCCATTGTTTTACGATGTAGAATAAAATGTTAGGTACTGTAATTATTTTAATGTGACAGTATTATGAAAAAAACCAAAGTTACCGTCGTCATTACCGGTACTGATTGTAGCTTTTTGATATTATACAAACTGTAAATAAAACGCTTAATGTACTTTCATGTTTCTCTTTGTTTTGTTACAACGACTGCCTTTTAAATAAAAACAGGCGTTATTTTAATAAAGCCCGAACAGAAAACCCTTTTTATATACGCCATCTGATGTACCCATCTAATAATTTCCTTTCCCTGAAAACCATCATGTTGGTACATTTTTATACTAGATTCGTTTGTACTTTCGTACTTTCTATGTTTATTTTCGACATCACTGAATTCGGTTAAGGACGGACATGTCGAGGAAACATGGACTTTTCATTAGCAAATGCTAATGGTAAGTCTGAAATTGCTAACCCGCAATGAATAAATGTGGTGATTATTTCCTTGGGTATTTATTGTATAATTATATTAAATGAAAATCAAATAGTTTATTTCAAATAAATCTTAGAGGTACTTTTGAATTATCAAACAAAAAAAAAAGATGACTCTAGTTACAAATTCGCAAACTTCAGTAGGTCTCAATGGAGAAGAATATGCAAGAAACTCCACGGACAGTCTTTTCCATATAGTTTTAAGTCTCAATGGAGAAGAATTTGCAAGAAACTCCACGGACACTTTTCGATCAGTTTTAATTACAAGTATTTGGTTACACACACATTTTTTTTTTTTGTTCCTCGCGTTTGACTTCTGTCTCGCCTGATGTTAAGTGATGATGTGGTCGAAGGTGAAGCACGCTTGCCTAGAAGTATGGATGAAGATGGAAAGGGCTAGGCGGAATCAAATTGTGCAGTTCCATCGCACTCTCTCCGAAATGTAACCGATAGAAAACCGACAGGCTGGCAACTCGTCGTCAGTGTTCAAGGCTCTGGAGCTTTGAGTCCACCGGCGCATCATTGCCGATAAGTCTCTTGGCCCGTCTGTCAATCGACTCAAGGGCATCAAGTTGGTACCTGGCAGATCCGACCCAGAGATGAGAACAGTACTCCATGCATGACCGAACTGATATGTGAGAACGATGTAAAAAGACGTGCACGTAAAAGCGTAGTAACAAACAATTAAAAAAATACAAAAAGATGCCGAGGCAGCTAAGTCATGACCAATTGAAAGCGCCCGTTCACGAACATGACGCATGGATCGGCACCAATCAGCTCAACCATCATGAAGGGAACCGAATGAACCAACACATTTGTCACCATATTGTATTTATTTATTATTTCTAGCTTATATTTATGTAATGAATATATATTTAAATCTATTCATTATCGTCATTGCATCTACCAATATTTATTTCTGTATTACTCAAAGGTTGGCTGGTAGAAAATGCCTAAGGCATTAAGTTCGCCGCGTACATTTGTGTGCTTAAAGAATTAAATCAATCAATTAATCCTCGTGCCTTCTGTTTATTAGAAACGGCCTTTGTCCGGCAGTGAGACAGTTGGGATTATTATTATAGTAGCTAAAAATACTTACCTTTGCGTTAAAAGAAGGTAACTTTTCTTATATAATATAAAACAGTAAATCAGATTGTCTTTTCTCACGCCCGTCACTAGCCGGTGGAAAACACATTTTCTTTTCACAAAAAAATAAGAAAAACTTGGTGTAAACACGTTCTCTTGAGGGAACGTCAACTCAACGGAGCTCATGTTATGTTTGTACGTATAAAAAGGTCATAAAAAGGCTTTTTATATGTTTATAAGCCATCTTCCATCAGTTACAGGACACAAATAATCTCTTAAGCTGTAATTTCTCCTAGAGACTTTCAGAGATACGTTTCATGGAAGGTAAGCTTCTTTGGTTTTCTTGCCTCAAAAGATTTGAGTATAATAGATATCTTATGCGTTTATTTCACGACAGAGCAGTACATAATTTATAAACATAGGTATTTACAGAGGTCAATGAGTATGAACGTAGTTATTTGTTGTAAATTTCAATGTAGGGTCTACCTAGTCAAACACCTAGACCTGTCGGATTTAAATCTAACAATTATAAAAACACAGCAATCAAGTAAAGTATTGGGTCATTTGTTTTAATTTCTTCTTTAAACTTTTTAAGTACGCCTATCAGAACAGAATTATCAACACAGGTAAGTTGCATTGCATGCAAATTGTTCAGTGAATGGAAAAGGTCAGTGGAAATTGGTACTCGCACAATAGAACAAACCGCAGAACGAATATAATAGAGTGAGTTTTATTGTTTCGTCACAATACCTGCAAGTCATATTATTGCATCGGTTTCATCAATCAACACACGATCTGCACATGTGTATTCGTAATAAACATCGGCTTTTTGAAATCGTGAATACAACATGTTTTTTTAAAGTTTTTTTTTATATGAAATCCATGTGTATATTTTTTGCTGACACTCGTATTGTTCCTGCGTGTAGCTTCCAAACCTCGATTACTGTAAAACCTCTACATTATAAATGGCACAGCGAAACAGCGACATGTTCTGTTTTGTATGGCTGGTAACATTTTTCTGGAATGTATTTATAAGTCTTAAAATATGTAGGGATATCTACAATCTATAGGAGGGAACAAAACATGTTTCTCAAATTCAAAAGACTTGGATAATATATCTCCATAAAATATTGCCAATAAGTAAAACTTAAGTAAAAGGAAAAAATAAACAAAGGATGTTTGACCGCTTACCGGAAGCTCTCACATTCCCACGCATAAAGCTAATATTGTCCTATCCATGAAAAAAAGAAAACTAAATTGAACTCAATAAATAGATCTTAGACACTGTGATATAATCCTGCTTCGGGTAATGAAATTGTCCCCAGAGAGTTAAAATATCGTATTCGCCAAAAGTAGCTAGGTATTGATTGAATCCGACAACTCGCTACGAAATAGGAGTAATAATGAATTCCAACCAAGAACTTGGTTTTTATCTCCATATTTGTTGATTTCAATCTGAGGAAATTGACTATATCTAAAGTTGTGAATTTATAGCCCGGTGGAAAGATTTTTCATAATAAGATTACACGGAACAAGGATGTATGTCGATGGAAATTGTTCCAGCAGTTGTTAGATACATGTTTGTTGATGCAAAAATACATGTGTGTCCATAGGAAGCTTAATACACTCCTATATGTATGTAGGTAAGGAGGTTAACTCGGGATAGAAATATTACAACAGAAGATAAAGAGAAAACTGAGCTCGGCTAAGTAAGTACTCTCTCGCTGCAGTAATTTGAGAGAATTCCTCGGAGAGCCTGCGCGATATGTCTGCCTGAGTGCGTGGCTCCTTTAGCATTACCATAACTGTGCCATCGCTGTTTCCTCCTGGTCAAATCCCAAGGAACTATTCTGTACGCCAAGGAAACTAAATGAAATGAAGTCTGCACTTTAGATGACAACTCCCATTTAAAATACTTAAGAATATTCGAGTTTCTACAGAGCTTTGCAACTGAATAATGTTAACTATTATATATTATCTTGCTTTCATATGTGTGTCCATCCATTCATTCCTAAGCACTTCCCGGAATCCGATTAACTTGGCATACTTATGTAACTATGTGCACATTTAAATAATATGGTACTATGGAGCTGGTTTCATGATGGCACCGGAAGGTGGCCATAGCAACTCCTCAACTATTTGTAACGACTAGTTATATTTGGGAACGTTCAAAAAGCTTGTTTAAAACCTTTAAATTTATATTGTATATAGTTCAAAGTATCATGATGTATGAATTTGGGCGAGTATAATATATGTATGTATAGTAAGATTTGCAAAACAAATTGCTCGCTCAGTGATGATTGTCCTCAAAGGGCAGCTTTGGTTTACGATCTTAAAGTATAAGTCAGTTCTGTAGTTGAAACCGCAAACAGCACTTCTAGTAATATCTGACTCCTTGGTGGTAAGTGCTAAGTTGCCTCTGTATCTCTGGCGATAAGTTCCTAATTGCACTTCACTGTGCGGAAATGGGGTAAAGCGGGCAACGTCGGGCGAACACGTACACGCGTACGTGTTCTGAAATGTACTACGCTTTAATGCGTATGACACGCGGCTTGATGTTATGTCGAGCACTTCGATTTTATGTATTTCAATTCGATATGGAGGCCTAGCACGACTCCGGACGAATGGAAGAAAAACTTTTAAGGTGATCTCGGTGACGCGTGGATTACGCGCCATCTTATCTGGCACGGAAAATGTTAAGCTGTCGTTACTCGACGTATGAACCTCGCCGGCATGTGGCATGCAGACTAGCTTATTACTCCAATTTGTATTTATCTTTCAAGGAACATGTATGTTAACACTGTATTATCTATTTTATGTTAGTGCGTTACCAACTGGAGCGTGCAATCAGTGGACCGACATAATTAGTTCAAATACTGCAAATGACGAAGACAAACATTTTGTTAGGGCCTCGAAGCCGCAAACAAAAAGTTTGTGGCTTATCAAGTTTCAAACACTACGGCAATCTTTTGTTCTTCCTTATCCGTTTGTAAATAGTAGAATTAACTTTTAAACTAGAGGAGTGATCTTTTCGCGGGAACCCTGATTGCTTTAAGGGTGTCGGAGGCAGTTACAACTCTTATCTTATTCGAAGTTTCATACACTACTGGGGTCCATAAAATCGAATGTTATGGTAGTAGAGGAAGTGAAATACAAATTATTTGCTTATAATAAACTTGTACTAGTGCTGCCTGTGACGTTGTCCGCATTCAAATAGGATTTTTAAGGAAATACACATATAAAGGGATAATAAAGTTGTGTTATGTGCGATACATGCAGATAGCATCTGATATGATAATATTATACAGCGTCTGTAATAAATAGTTGTCGTAAATATACGTGTCCGAGCTTTTAATTTAAGAACTTAATTCAAATTCAAAAATCATTTATTTCGGTCCTTAAATTGTACATTTGAAATTAAAATTCAAATCTTATTCACAATATATAGGTATATATCAAAATAATTAATTAAATTAAATTAAAATTATAAAATTAAATCAAAATCGTAAAATAAAAATACTTGGTAATTTGCATCTATTAGAAGCTTATATTTGAACGAATAGGTAGGTAGGTTTGTTTACTACTTATAAAGTAAAAACTTTATACAAATTAAACACGATTGCTTACGTAATTATTCGCATACAGTCACAATACGCCAGAATTAATTAAATTACCACACGCCACTGACCTAACTACTAACTAGGTTTAAAAGGCTTCTTACTAAATCAAAGCTTGCGCCTGAGAAGTGGAAGAAACATTTTTAATTAATTCTACGTACTCGGGCTGCACCTTGTGACATCGTCATACTAATTAATTTCATTAAAGGACATATTTTACTGCAACTTTATTAATTAAGTTTACCTTTAAATATAATGCATCTACATCTAGACACGCGGCAGCGTGTCAAGCCAAGTTCAAGCAAAAGTGGCGACGCAGAAGCCGTGTGTAATATTACACGAACCATTTGGAACCATTTTTGTCATCGTTGTAACTCAAAATCTATTTAAAATAAACACATGAAATTTGGTTTATGATTTAAAATCCCTAAGATGAACTATAAACCAAAATTTTATAAATATAGCTCAAACTGTTATTTAGATATTAACGTCCAAAAATCGTCATTTTTATCACTGACTGACCTATAGATCAAAACTCTAACCCAGTTCCAGATGACCAAGAAAGTTCAAATGTGGCATCCTGATAGATAGTTGGGTGAATACAAACGAATAAATGAGAAACTAGTTAATTATTATCATTTTATTAGAATTTATCAATTAATTGATTCTGTTAGGAACACTTTGCTGATTCTTACATTGTAGGCACATACATAACGAGTGGAATACCACCCTTAATTCTAGAACGAGTCAAGACCAAGTTTCAGATATTAAGTAATGTATATGTTCACTTGTTCACAGGGAACAATTCCCTATTTGCTTAGCATATGCTATTGCTATCCACAAATCACAAAGCCTTAGCCTTGACAGCGCTCTTCACGACATAGGCTCCCCTATCTTTAATAAAAGGCAGGCCTACGTTGGATTCTCCAGAGTTAAAACTTTAGATGGATTACATCTTATTAATTTAGTTCCAAGTCAAATCAAGGCACAAGATAGCTCTATTGTAGAGTAAAACCGCCAGCGCACGTTATACCGCCCTGACTTGGCCAAATTAAGTATAAACAGAAAAAGCGTAAAACTAAACCCGGATACTGAATCGGCAACTCGAACATTTCAAAGGTACAAGAAAATACAGAAAATAATACAAAAAACGACAATTATACCCCGTAAACGTAGCAAAATACAGTCGATTAACAAAAACCACTTGGTATTAATTGTATTATTACCTACTAATAATTTTAAACATAAATGTGAAAAAGGGAGCTAAGTTCAATACTAAGCATATGCGCGGTTGTTGACTACGCCGACAAAAGAATTTAGATCTAAATGGGTGCCAAGTTCTGTATCCTGAAATTTATTTACAAGAACATTTCATTAAAAAAAAACACAACTTCTTCCTTTTTCTGCTACAACAACATTTGCTATTTTATTTAATGGCAGAAACTCATACATCCGTTTTTACGGGGGTCTCGAAGAAATGAATAATATTTTTTATTTACTTATGATTCATTATTAGTTATTCATTATTATTTATTTATTATTATACCCCCGTTTTTACGGGGGTCTCGAAGAAATGAATAATATTTTTTATTTACTTATGCTTCTACATACATATCTTACTCTAGTATTTCATACATAACGCTAGTATATAATCTATGTGACGCCTCGTCGCGAACAAATAAATTATTATTCCATATCCAATTAATATAATAATATTATTAATCAGTACACACTGACACAACATTAGTAACTAAATTACACCCGTGCGAAGCTGGGACGGGTTACTAGTTTTTAATATATCGCAGTCTATTCTGTAGCTAGCCTGAAGAAATTAAACTTTTGAATAGTCTTTGTTAGGCTTAATTTTTTTTTTGTACCGATTTAGATTTTTTGGAAGTCTCGAGTACTATTTTAGGAATTTCCTAATATACTAGAACATTACTCAGATCTGATCTCTGATCGTCTACTCGTTTACTGTCTAACCTTTTCGATGGATTTCTACGTGAAAAATAACGAAAAAACATTTATAGCTTTTGTTGGGATCAAATTGGTGATTCCTGTAAAGTGATATTATATTGATAAGATCAATTGTATGGCACCAAATAGGTATATGATTCTTGGAAAATCTCATTTTAAAGGCTGCTTTGTATATGAAGAGAATATAAGTCTGCCAAGAAATGGGGATCGTTAAAATCCTTGATTCTATGAGTACCTTACCTACCTACCTTTGCGAATATCAAAGATATTCGAGGAAATCTAAACATACAAAAGCTAGGCATCCTTGTTCATTTAGCCGTTACACTAGTTATTTCCCGTGGCTTTGATCTCATGACCTATTCCTCAGGATAAACATTTAGTTGCTATACTACATTAACATAAATATATACTGAGCGACGATGTAGCTTACAAGAGAAAGAGTTTTCGTAATCAATCGGAGCAGTTTTCAGAGATAAAGTTACATTAACAAACAAACAAATTTCCCTCCTACTCGTATTAATATCAGTTTAGACTAATAATTCAGTTTGCGATATTCACCAAAATACATGTGCTCCTAGATTATATATAGACTACTGAGCCGAAACAAAATAAAGGCCTACCAAATAGTGACCAATTAATTAAATCCCCTCACGACTAATATCAAGTATCCATGGTGAAACAACAGAGCGCCCGTTCCTCCCGAGGGCACACGCTAATTTAATTTTCATCAATCAATATGACAAATTATCTATATATACCGACATATAAATAGACACTCATATACGGCAATATTTCATTCCACAAAATGTTACTCGGTGATCCGAAAAGTAGGACTTTGCTCGTGACAGCTCAAAATAGGAGTCGTATTGAGTTCTTTTGCTAAACAACGACCCCTGTCTGTGTTAGGGGTAGGTATGTAACGTAATTTTTCTTCTGAAAAAGTAACAACACCGCTGTCATACCGAATGTTTTTTTATAGTTTATTATTTTCCGTCTTACAATATTTATCTTTTGTTTTTCGATATACTCATAATAAAAAGTTCTACTGATTTGTTAGAGTCTGAGGGAGTCTAATTAGCTATTAAGCAAACATTGTCTAGTAAATTAGCCCAAAGGTAAACAAATGTACATTGAACTAAGGATCCTTATTTCAAGAGTTGATACGTATCTTTGAATTCTTTCGTTCAAGACACCGTGAAATTGCATGGTGAGTGCCGTATTCTCGTCGAAATAACAAAAAAAAACAGAAATAGGAATAATGAGTTCTGTCTGATAGGAATAGGATAGGATTGGATGCCTTTGTTGGTGATTCCCAAAATGTTTATTATATTTTAAAATACCTTTACCTGCTTACAAAGCAATAGACTGCTTTTGTAAGGAAAGCTTGTGATAAAACGTTAAATAATTCTGAGTTGCGTTTGGTAAGTTTCCTAAATAATATGCTGACACAACAATGTGTAGTTTGTTAGTGTGACCCCATTCAAAGGCAAATACTTTTCTCAGGCTGCTAACAAAAAATGTACATAAGATAATTTTACCCCGTTTTTGGTCTTGTGGTTGCATGCGCGACTACGGGAAATGGAGTCCCGGTTCGATTCACAGGTTCGGCAAAGTTTTATTGGGTTTTTCTTATAGAAAATTCATCGAAGTAATCTGTAGTTTTGAAATTGGTGGTTTGATATCCCCGAGGCTGGGTTTAAGTAGCCGATACCCAAATAGACATACATTACTGTAACTTGCAACAGTGTCTTCTAAGATTTACTTTTCAAAGAATAACACTAAATATTTGATACTTGCTTCTGCCAGCGGCTTTGCCCACGTTAACATATTCCCGGGTTAAAAAGTATCCTATATGGTATTCCTGACTATAATCTACCTCTGTGTTAAATTTGATCCAGATCAGTTCAGCCGTTCTGGCGAGAATGAGTGACAATCATACATCCACACACACATCCATCCAAACTTTCAGATTTATAATATTAGTAAGAAATACTCTCATAATCCGTACCAACAAATTATAATTTACATAGCTGAAGAGGATATTAAATATTAATACCACTTTTAGTTTGAAAACTCAATAATAATGTTCTGC
This sequence comes from Orthosia gracilis, assembly GCA_947562075.1. NCBI lineage: Eukaryota > Metazoa > Arthropoda > Insecta > Lepidoptera > Noctuidae > Orthosia > Orthosia gracilis. The sequence goes on from OX387266.1 coordinate 38,510,941, forward strand.
GAATCCTTTCAGAATTTATGAGAGCGTCTGGAATACTACTGAATCTGATGCTGCCTACAATATTAATTAGAACAGCTAAATAACTTGTTGCTAGCCAGTTCGATTAAAACAAGAGTGATCAGATATAGAAGATGTATATTTATTGCATGTGTTTTGGGCAACACATTATTGTCTATTCTGGTGCTGGGTGCTGTATGCCAAGATACAGGCTCCGTCCGTGTGCGGCTACAGATGCTCCTTTGTAATGTAACCTTTAACCTGTAAGACTGCTGTAATCTGCTGAGTATAAGTATCATTATTTCACCCACAAGTACCACAACCCTTGCTTGACTGGTAAAAAATACCTAAGGTATTAGGGCTACCCATATATCTACCTGCAGGTTGCATGAAGTTTTCGACCAGTTTGCGTTGCCAGTAATGATCTATGGCTCTGTGACGCTGTCGCTCACAATATGCCTAGTCAGAAAGCTTACAGTCACCCAAAGGTCAATGGAGAGGGCTATGCTCGGAGTATCCTTTCGAGTTCGAATCAGAAATGTAGAGATTCGCAAGAGAACCTGGGTTACAGACATAGCCCGAAAAATTGCCAAACTTAAGGGCACATTGCTCGCAGAACGGATGGCCGATGGGGCAGAAAAGTGGCGACTACGAAAAAGCGAAGACATTGCGTTGGAAGGCCTCCCACAGCCTAGTTACGTTAGTTAAGTGAATTAGGCAAGGCGAAGGATTTAACCCCAACAATCGATCAATCACAGACGGAAATCAACAACGCGTCGTGAAGGTTGCGGGGATTCGCTGGATATGAGACCCACGGGACCACGGGAGTTCTATGTCCAGCAGTGGATGTCTTTCGGCTGATACGATGATGATGTTGATGATGAGTATTATATATCATGAAATAGATAGTTCCCAAAGTTGTTATTTAAAATACAAATTACAAAATAATATTACGAAATTATGGATGAATACGATACCCCTTGGCAATTGGTGTCAGTTATTCCGGGTTTTGACAATGCACTACATCCGATCCGTGTCCGTGAAACGGTTCCGAAGAATCCCCAATAGGTACTTCTTGTAGGGAAGCTTACGCACTACATCCGAACTTTATCCGTCATAATCTGTCATAATTCAGAACATTTTGAACTCAAATCACGGATCAAGGATCACGGACACGGGCGTGAAGTGCGTAACCGCCCTAACGACTGTCAAAGATCTACAATGAGAGCCAGGGACAATGGTTTAAACGCTGTCCACACATTTCCGGGTTTCCGTCTCTGACGGAACACGATATTTTTTTTTTTTTTTATTTGTTGTAGGCTCGCGCTTGACCACTATCTCACCTGATGGTAAGCGATGATGTGGTCGACGGTGGAGCACGCTTGCCTAGAAGTAACCTATTCACTCTTGACTTAAAGACCCCTAGATTGTAGCTATCGGGAAACACAGACGCTGGCAGGGAATTCCACTCCTTAGCTGTACGTATAATAAAAGTATTCTCAAAACGTTTAGTGCGTATGGGTGGGATGTCCACCATGTATCGATGGCGCATCGCCGTACGTCTGGTAGTTCGATGATGAAACGGGCTGGGCGGAATTAGATCATGCAATTCCATCGCACACTCCCCAAAATGTAACCGATAAAAAACCGACAAGCTGGCAACTCGGCGACGGTGTTCAAGGCTCTGGAGCTTTGACTTAACCAGTGCCTCATCGCCGATGAGACTCTTGGCCCGCTTTTCGATCGACTCTAGTGCATCAAGCTGGTATTTGGCAGATCCGTCCCAGAGATGAGAACAGTACTCCATGCATGATCGAACTTGCGCTTGATACAAGCTGAGCAGCTGTTCTGGCGTGAAGTACCTTCTCACCTTTGCAAGGATTCCCAGCTTTTTGGCAGCCAGCTGAGCCTTTGCCTCAATGTATGGGCCAAAATTGAGAGTCGATGTCAACGTAACGCCAAGAAGCTCAAGATGGTGATGGATATATTATTTTGAATATGTATGGTATGATTATATTGTATTTATAGTTAATATGTATATTTAAATAATCCACACTTTCATTATTGCACCTACCACTGTTTATCTCTCCATCACCCAAAGGTCGACTGGTAGAAAATGCCTAAGGCATTAAGTCCGCCTCTGTACTTGTGTGCATGAAGTATTAAATAAATAAATAAATAAATAAATGGTCCGTTATTGGCACGGTCACATCTCGGAAAGTTGGAGCCGGGTGAAATTGGCTCTTTTTAGCGGAAAAAAGACACGCCTGGGTTTTAGCAGCATTAAACCTGACCAGATTGGCATCGCCCCATTCGGAGACTGCCTGCAAGGACAGGTTCAAGCGCTCCACCATGGCCTCCCGGAGAGACTGAATCTGAGGCCCGGTAGCACGAGCGTTGGACAAGTATCTCTCAGCAACAGTGCTGTCGTCAGCATACCCAAAGGTACCGGGTTTTAGCAGATCGTTAATGTGCAGCAAGAATAAAGTTGCTGAGAGAACCGACCCCTGAGGGACCCCGGCATTGATATCCAATTGGTCCGACGAGCAGCCATCGATAACCACTCGAATGGACCGATCTCTCAGGAAGTCTGCAATCCAATCACACAGACCACCGGGCAAACCGAATGAAGGAAGCTTACCAATAAGGCTTTCATGCCAGACCCTATCAAAAGCCTTCGAGATGTCGAGGGAGACGGCAAGCGCCTCCCCGTGCCTCTCGATGGCCTCACTCCAGATGTGAATGGCATACGCTAGAAGATCCCCAGTAGACCGATTTCGGCGGAAGCCATACTGGCGGTCACTAAGGATATCGTTTGCTTCTAGGTATGCCAGGAGCTTAATATTGAGTACACGTTCCATACTCTTACAGAGTATGGAGGTTACAGATATGGGTCTGTAGTTGGCCGGGTCAGCTCGACTGCCCTTCTTGGGCACGGGCTGTACATTAGCTTGCTTCCAAGCATTCGGCACTTTTCCAGCCTCATACGAAAGGCGGAATAGGCGTGTCAAGATCGGAGACAGTTCAGGCGCACAGGTTCTAAGAACTATAGCTGGTATTCCGTCAGGGCCGCTAGCCTTGTTCACGTCGAGGTTGTGCAGCACCCTACGGACGTCCTTTTGATGGATGCGAATGTCCGACATACTCGTCTCGCATCCATCAGGAGAAGGAAGGGGCCGCGCGTCACCAGGATTCAGACGTGAAGATTCCGCAAAAAGAGAGGCAAATAAATTTGCCTTCTCCTCAGCGGAGTGAGCCAGCGACCCGTCGGGTTTCAGCAGTGGTGGTAGTGAGGGGCGGCAGAAGTTCGACTCGACCGACTTAGCCAGGGACCAAAACGCTTTACTACCTGCTGGGTAAGAGGCAAGTTTGGTCCCTATTCGGCTGATATGGTCGAACCGAGCTCTTCGCAACACCATCTTGCAGGACTTGGCAGCCCTGTTGAAGGCCTTCTTCTTCTGACCCACGTCACTTGCCTTGCGCGATCGAGCGTCGACCCAAGCCAGGTACGCCCCATGTTTAATAGCGTCGGCGCGCTTACATTCAGCGCCAAACCATGGCCGGTCTTCGCTAGACATTGATACGTCAGAGAACGGAATGTAGTACTCCATTCCCCGACGCAACACATCCGTCACGGCATCCGCGCACGACGATGGATCAGTCGAAGAAAAGCAAGTAGGCTGCCAAGGATAGCATGCGAAGAAAGATCGCATACCATCCCAATCTGCTGACTTGTACCGCCAAACCCGCCGGGTGCCTCTTGGGCTGGGATCGGGCGGGGAATAGACGGATACAGACTTCACCAGACAATGGTCGGAACTACCCAAAGGTGAAGCTATCGACACGGAGTATCTGTCTGGATCTGTTGTCAGCAGAAGGTCCAAGCAATTCGCAGTGTGCGAATCAACATCCGGTACCCTTGTTGCCCCCTGGACCAGCTGGGTGAGGTTTAGCGCTAGCGAAAGCTTACGCATCTCCCGTCCAGCATGATCGGTGCACTGGTATGGGAAGAGCCACTCCTGGTGGTGGGCATTAAAGTCCCCCAGTAACACCAATTGGGCTGAAGGGTACCGCTGCTGTGCCGTATCAGCCGCCTCACTGAGGTCCTCTGTGAGCCTGGTTGTCTCCTGATCTCCGCTGTGCGAACGGTAGACACAGGCATAGATAATTTTATCCAGACCTGTGTCCACCAGAGCCCAGAGGGTTGTGAATCTGGAGTCCTCAAGGTTACGGAGACGCCGATAGCAAATGTCGTCACGGGCGTACAGACATACGCCCGCCCGTGGTCTAAAATTGTGCTCCAGGGTGAACCCTGGGTAAAACAAGTACGACACGTCTGACGGATTCGCTATCTGCGTCTCCGTAAGGAAAAAGAGCGCTGGTTTCTCAGCCTCCAGATGATAGTGGACTGCAGTGATATTTGAGTGCAGACCTCTAATATTGGTGAGGTGCACTTTGTGGGGGAGGGGGTGCAGCCGCTGTTTAACTGCAGTATTCCTTTTTCCTTGCATAGTTTTAAAATAGTGTGAATAGATAAGAGGAGTAAGAAGTGAGACGAGGTTCCACGTTGCTAACCTACAGACACGCACTGAAAGGACACCATCATTGAGGCACTAGTCTGGAGACTGCGGGGACGCCAGAGCCCCCCCGGAATGTCCATCGGGCCCTCCCGGCTGGTCGCCAACCAGCACGATGGTGCATTCCGGGATTTTTCGACAGTTGGCGGGGCAGCCTTTCGTGTGTGGCTGGCACACTACTTGGGCCCCCAACTACCTGCGGTCGGCCAGCAGTGCACCGTGCCTCGGATCCCGCTACCCTCCGCGACTAGTCTCCCGATACATCCCCAACAGCGCGCGTCAGGCTGGTCAGCCTGCAGTGGAACAGCTATCTCGACCCAACTCCTCTAGTTGGCTACACCGAGCATCGTACCGGAACACGGCTAGGCCGCTTGGCGGTACGTCTTTGCCTGGTGGGTGGTCGCAAGCCTTCGGCCGAATCCTACCACCAGTTAATGTCACCTGATTTGCACCACCCGGGGACCACGTGTAGGGAATCAAAAAATGGGTATACTCCTACGGACGAGGGTGACTCGGCCCCCAATAAATCGGTTACATTCGATTTCCAAGAACGATCCGGATCCTTCTGATACGGAGATGTGTGAACATGTTCGTACAAATCGTATGTAACCGTTTTTTCTCCGTTCCTACCGTGTTCCGTCAGGGACGGGAACCAAGAAATGTGTGGCCAGCGCATTAGTATGCCTATCATAGGCATATCCTCGGACCAGCCTCGGCAAACGTTGCTAAATCTTGAAAATGGACCCTTATGGCTGCTAATATTTAGCTAAGAGTTCCTCATATATTATAAATGATCCTTAATTGTCGGATTTTTTTAAAAGCGATTGTTCGGGCATTTCAAACTATTGAAAGTTTTAAACACAACCTATACAAAGTTCCTACTAAACAACGGTTTTCATAGAAAGTATTTTATGAACCTTTTTTCCTTTGTTAGAACTGCACTAATTAGTTCGGTACCAACTAATGAAACTTATTTAGAATTATGTAAAAAAAACTATTAAAACAACATTATAATCAGACTAGAATTGACTCTACAGAATATAGTCGTATATTTGATGTCCAATGTGTCAATTGTCAGTTCAACACTAATAAAAAAAAGGTTTTGTGATTTGAACATGATGAATTCATGACTACTGAACAATATGGTCACTAGGCACAAAATATTTATCGTAAAGAAAATTACAATACTTTTATACGTGACATAATAATGCATCCGAAAAAAAAATACTTCCTACGATCTGTGGTTGACTGTAATACTAACTAAGCTGTGTTACAATTAAGTACTAAAAAAAATATACAAAAGTAACCGACAAACAATGTTGTATTTAACAAAGAAACATGAGCTTATTCAAATTACAATTCTAAAAAAAAAATCGAAGCGAGCTCGGGAACTTAGGGCACCCCGATAGGTTAGGTTCTAAGGGGATGACGGGAGCTGAAGCGAGCGAGCAAAGTGAGCTCAGCTCCCGTCATCTCCTGCATGTTAAGTTACTTTAGACCCTGCAGACAGAAATAGGAATCCCGCGCAGCGGGGCTCCGTCGTCTTTGTTGCTGAAAAAATAGTAATCATACTCAGTAAATTTCATGTTTTGAGTATGCTCATAATTTATTTAAGGTGTAAGTAATGAATGATATTGATTACAAGCATATTAATATTTCTTAGGAGTATATATGGAATCACATAGAAAATATTTTTTTATAATGTCACAAAAGTTTAACAAGCGCCACAATTTAAAAATGTGGCGCTTGTAAAGCTAAATTCAAGCTGGTGGAACACGTTACGTCAGCAAATGCTGTATTGATTTTTCGGCATTTACTGTATTTTTTTTGGTCGTTTCTATATTTGGATTAGCATATAAGTAGTCGGAAAAAAATTAGTATATAAAGCAGTTTTCATAATTTAGGTATGATCATGTTTTAATTTATTTTTGGAGCTTTTATTACTATCCATTTTATATCTTTTACTTTGTATGCCAAGGGTGTTACACAAAGAAAATCTCCACGGAATGATAAATGCACAACAATTCTACATGTTTAACTCAAACTCCAAGTATTTATTTCAATTAAACCATGTAAGCTGTTTTGAATTAAGTAGGAGTCGGTCAGTTTTTAACCGCCGACGGTAACAGAAGGGTGTTATAAGTTAGACGTCTGTGCCTGTGTGTTTGTGTATCTGTCTGTGGTATCATAGCTCCTAAACGGATGAACCGATTTTGATTTGGTTTTGTTTGAATGGTGACTTTATCGAGAGTGTTCTTAGCTATGTGTGATATAAATCGGTTCAGCCGTTCAAAAGTTATGTTTTATTGTTTGAATCGAGGTATTTTCGCAAGATATCGTGTCTAAATTACGTGTTCGATAGATTATCTATCGAAGCGTGTCTGTTACCAGATAAATATTGTAGTTTAAAAACCATGAAATAAAAATGTGTGGGGGGTTTTTCAAATTTTTAAATTTTACCTGTTAATAGTTGGTAAATACTACCATATATAATAAATAACTACCATATTTGTTAAACAGTGTACAATTAGTCGTTACACATTGTACCTACATCTAAATTGTAACTTCCAGCTAAAATTAACAGCACTAAGGCGGAAGGTAACGTATCTAACGTTCAAGTTTCCGCCAACGTTGCTCAAACTAGCTCAACTCCACTCATAAAATCTTAATAGAATACCGTATATAGTTGAGTCCTTAAATATATCCCTATTCTGGCATATTGACCTTAATTCAGCAAAATAAAGGGTCAGGCATTAACTGATTAAACTGATACCCAGTATCCCACCCTTCTCAAAGGGTCTTGTCTGAAGACAGCAAAAAGTCCATCCACCGAGGTTTACGTTAAAATATTGATCATAAAACATGTTATGTATGTAACTTTCTAATAAATTATACAGATTAATAAAATAAGTTTCCATTTCGTGCATAAATTGGACAATCCTAATTTATTGTTATCGGTAGGCAATATTGATTCCAATTATTTGGTATTCAAACCACGTTGTTATTTGCTTTCAAGGGTCGTTAAGAGACAACGCAGAAAAATGTATGTGTATTAGATTACTTCGTTTATACAATTGTTGTAAAGGCATCTTTTTTTATTCTCGGCTGAGATTACACGATTAAATCTTCACCTGTGGGATGTCGCACAAGGTTAAGCAAGGTATTAAATCAAATAAAAAAGCAGGACCTGCTTTCTTTCATCTACTTAAAAGGAGATACTACTTCACGATTACCTATATGTCTGGTAATCCAGGTGATTATTATATAGAAATATAGGTTATCAGAATGAATCGAGGATTAAAACTTTTTCTGCAAGATCGACCGTAAGCTGCATAATTCGGTACTTACATTAAGTTTGCAGTAAATACTTTATGAGTACCACATAAGTATTCATTATAATTTCTAGTCCATAGACCATAAACGGAACTTCGACAATTTATGACAGAGAAAACTAAAAGAAAATATTTGGATTCCGGTAAGCTAGCCAACTGTCACTTAATTGAAACAAATGACTTACGTGACGTCAACCTTTCTAGGCGCGATCAATTTTATTGCTAGGCCGGTTTATATAAAATACGATAGATCGCTGCCCGGGCCCAGTAACTAATTCCACAACAGTAGCTCTCCAAGATGAAAATCACCCGATAAGATCTTGATACACCCTCATTTGATTAACGTTGCCAGGATCCTGACTGGATACCAAATCCATTATCTTGTTAGGAACGCTGTGCCTAGAATAAGTGGGCTGGATTTGAAGTAAAAATCGAAGTGACACCTACCTACTTCGATAGGCTTCTCATCAATAATGGATACAAGTATTAAAATCACAGTTTCAGTTCTGAGATGTTAGTTAATTAATTTAGTCAGAATCCGAATAGGAGACATAAGTTGTTTCGTAACTTGTGAGTCAATAGAGGATGGGATTTTATTAAACGTTCTAATGTTTTACATATTGCAGTATCGCTATAAATAAGCAGCCTTGTAGTCAAACAAAGTCAAAAAACTTTTAGTTCTAGTAAAATTTGAAAGACCTCCGACACATTTTTATTTATTTCATGCTACATAATTTATATATTAGGTAGTAAAACGCCCATAAGTTTTAACGGCTGAACCTATTATCACATAACTAAGATCAATATCGAAAAAAAAAAAAAAAGATATCGGCTATGATGCCACAGACAGATACACAAACAAACAGGTACACACATCAAACTTATACCACCCCTCTTTTTACGTCAGGGGTTAAAAACATACAATCCTAAAGAAAACAAAAGTTAATATCCCTTTGAGTATATTTTCCGTGGAACAATATATCAGCGCCATCTGTCTTAGATTTCCGAGATCGCTACCACTGTTCGTTTCTCTACCTCTCCTCCAACAACGTTCGCTTTTCCGTGAAAATGGTTAGCCAGCGGTGGGTAAAGCAGTTGAGTGATTTTAGTACCATTCGCTAGATGGCAGGTCTTACTAATATTTTACTTCTCATGGCAAAGGCTTTCTGCCGGTTAGAAAGCAAAAACTTCAACAAAAACATGTAACGTACGTATCATACGTACGTTACATGTTTTTGTTGAAGTTTTTAGTGACAAGATTATTGCAAACTCCGTAAATTTATAATAAATTGTGTGACATTCTAAACTCTTCTTCTTTTCTCAATAAAATACGGATATAATTTGAACTACAGAATTTGGGTGGGATTTGTTGTATTTGAAATGATCTGTTTACAATATATCGAAAGATTATAATCTGGCAAGATTAATTAGAAACTTACGGTGTCTGCAATAATCTGGTGTCATACTCGTATTCCAAATGGTTTGCAGAAAACGAAAAAAAACTGCTATAAATTATAATTCAAATCAGATTTAAGGAAAGCTAATATCTAGTGATTAATTTGTTACCTACTAGAAAGTGTGTCTTGTAAATAATTAAATATGTACACTACACTACCTACTCAAATGAAATCAAAATACTTTATTTCAACTAAAGTTTATAAAAAACCATATAAAGTTACTATTTAATTGTCAAACAACAAAATATGAATCTAGTTACACATTCGTGAGGGTCAGTAGGTCTCTATAGAGAAGAATATGCAAGAATCTCCACGGACACTCTTTTCCATAAATTTTAATTACAAGTATTTGGTTACATCATTCTTGTTGGAAGTGAGAACGATGTAAAAAGACGTGGACGTAAAAGCGTCTAGAGTAAAACAAACAATTCCAAAATACAATAAGTAATTAGAAAACAGGCCGAGGCAGCTAACTTATGAGTGTTATGACCAATCCCAACTGATGGAGCCCATTCACGAACAATACGCTTGGGTTTGCACCACTCCGCTCAACCATCATGAATGGAACCGAATGATCCAACACCCCTACCACCACCAGAGAGACATTCTCAACTGCCAGGGCACACACAAGGCAGCGAACGACATACAGGTACAGTAAATGGTAGAATTACAATTCTGTTGTAGGTACATAGTTACTACATTGAACAAATAGTTTTTTTGTGTTGCAACTAAAATTAAAATAATTTAACAGCACTAGACAAGAATATGCATATTTTAGTATGGGTCATTGATACAATAGAATGTTTTTATCGTCGGAAACCCGTTTTATGGCTGCGGGCTAAAATAAACACTTTCGCTATGGAGGATTGGCCCAGTTAACTTTTGTAAACACAAAATAAAAAGTGCTCCTACTGGTTTCGCCGATATCTACTTTTATTATTAAGTTGTTTGACTAGTTTCTTACTGCGTTAATAGTATATATTACGCATGGTTATAGTATAGTTTTTATTGTTTTATGCAAGGAGTCCATCCTGATACTCACAGAATTTAAAAGTGGCAGATAGATTATTGACTTTCTAAACTAATAATCATCAATATCAATACATATAATGAATCAATAATAAACTCGTTTTAGTACAACGAAATATTTCAAAAAAACAAATGCCAGCGTGTTAAAAGATATCCAACAAAATTTTCCATTTCCAGCAATTTTGGATTTTTTGTCGGTTTGTCTGTTTAGTTGTGCACGCATCACGTAGTATGCTGTATACAATTTGTATACAGCATAAAAGTTATCTACATTGGTTTCATATATTTATATGAAACCAATGTAGATAACTTTTATGCTGTATACAAATTGTGCGTAACTTGAAGTATTACTTCGTTTTTGTATTTTAAGGTATTTTAAAGTAAAATATCACAACACACGCAAATCAGATACTCGGACAGTTGAACACCATATTCGATAGATGACATTGTGTATTTGATATCATTTTCTGAATGGTAGTTTTGAGATTCTCCGCGGAAGAATAACCCTAGAAAAAAATGATAGTAGGTAGGTAGGATAAGTGGGATAGAGTAGGGTAAGGAAAGCAGATGACGGGAGCGAAGCCGCGGGCACAGCTAGTTTATTATATAAAAGTAAGAGTTGTTTGTTTAATTGTTTAAAAAAAGTAACCTCTGGCATTACTGATCCAATTATTACACTGATAAAAAGTTATACTGCCACTTAGTGCCATCAGTGCACGGTTGCCGTGAGATGGGCTACAGAAGCGGAGCCGCAGGTAAAAGCTAATTCATAACTCCGTTAAACGTTTATATTACGTATGGTTATGATATCAATTGAATTATTAACCTCTACTTTATGGTGTATAATAATATACGGTTATATAAGAAACTTATTTATCTTAAAATATGTTTTATTAAAAAGCAGTAGGAAAAATCAATTATGGTCTGAATGGCAAGTGATTTGCTTCTCTGACTCGACCCCTCGGACTCTGGTACCTGAAATACAAAACTAAATGAACCTAAGTTAGGCTGTGTATATAGGTCTTCCCGATGGGTTCCCGCATTTTCGAGGCGGGGAGCTCAGTAACCATGGCTTGATCACCCACGGTGAAGCGAAGAGGAACCCGTTCGACAGGGCTTTCGCCGATAAGCCTACAACGGAGCGGCCAACATGTAGGTTGCGGTGCTGCCTCTGAGACATTGCAACTGAGGCGGGCCGCGATGTCGTATGGGGCCTCCCAAACCCATGCGGTATCGCGTCTGAGGGTTGGAGGCCGCGGCGGGAGAGGAGTGCTGGTATTGTGGTACGCCGCTCTCCCTACCTTCGGCGGTATTTTTTTAAATAGGGGTCAATAATAACTTGTACTAGTATAGTATAAATATGTCAATCACTCTACGTGTAGCGTAGAGTGATTGACATATTTATACTCGAACTAGTTGCTCAGATTTTAACAAAACAGATTTTCATTCAAAAATAATTACCGGTTTCGTATGGATACAATTTATTTTACGATGGATCTTACAAAAAAAAATCATCCATACAAATATTGTCCTAAATAACGCGAGCTATACAAAAAAAAACAAATCGGTCAGTAATTGATTTTTAATTGTAGAGAAGATCGAAACAATCTAGACTAGCGTCTAATCACCGACATAATAGATACTTTTACTATTGGTTATTATTTAAATAGGGCATTGAAATATTTAGCAGTAATTTGCAAAATAATTTTGTTTCTAGAAAAACAAAGACTTACATAGCGGCGGGAAGACAAAAGCAACTGACACGAGTGGGAACAGGAATGTAACGATAAATAAGTTACACACTGCAAGAAACCACCATCAGAGAATGTTGGGGTTGATGGCCCAATCGGTATTCCAATGTACACCTTCACAATGTTTTACTTGTAAACCTACATCACTTTTAAAATCTAAAAATAACTGAACAGGTTGAACTTTAATTTACTTACGAAAAAAGATAAAAAAGTTACAGTTAACCATAATTTTGAACCCAGTGGGACCAGTGGGCACATACCGCTTATACGGCAAGATTTTGCAGTCCGAAGGACAGCCAATGTGAAGGTTTTTAATATTCAATACACGAAGCTAATGGCCCCTGACATTTCTAGCATTTCCAACCAATAATGTCGAGAAAGTTTCTGTTTCTACAGAGTACTCTTAATATCACCTAATATCAAAACTTATTTAAATTAGCTCTCTTTTGCTTGTATATTCAAAAGAAAGCAAGAAAAGTTTAGGCATTTTTTTGTTTTTTTGAATAATAATACGATTTATTTTTAGATATTACATTAACTAAATGTCTCGGCTGATTTCATTATGATTAATTATATCGAATCAGATATGTTGAAATATTTTATTCTAACCACTTTCCTCTCTATTGCTGTGGCCAAAATACATTTAAGTAGATGGGTACAGTCAAGGGTGAAAAGTTCTGTCATATTCTACCAATATTAAAGTGCCTAAAATTTTATTTTTGGAAGAAAAAAAAAAAAAAATTATATCAGTCGTGAAACGTTGCCCACGTTTCACGACTGATATAATTTATAGCATAGAATCTAAAGTGCAAATTAACTAGTCGTGGATGTTTAACCTTCTTCTACAAAAGCTCTATACGCTTTATTTTTGGTAGAATACGACAGCAGTTTTGATCCTTGAATACAATATTTAAGGTTACACTAGTCGATCATTCTTCAATATAAACGTAGTCTGGCGATTCATAACTCACTGTTTAACTAAGTATGTATCTTCAAAATAAAAATGATATCAATTTGTCTCATCATTATGGAAACAAAAAAGTAAAAAAATAAAAAATTTTGAAAGTTATGAGCGTCGAAAGTTCCATATTTCAACACTAATTTTAACGCATCTTGGGACGGAAATAAATACCTTATGAAGAAGGAAAATTGCAAAACGGCCTGTATGGAACAGGGATAGATTAGTAATTCAACAATGCAAATAATTTTATTTTGAAAATATACATTTAGTAGTTTTTTCATGATATCTAGACTCCCAAAGGTCTGTTTATAAAATTTTGCGAGCTCGTTTTCGTTCTAAATCATAACCCATTTCGATAAAAATTTGCAAAAGTGCTAATTCGTACGCGCACTAGCTTCTTACTACTCATCACAGCATCTATCTCTTTCGCACGTGTTGTCGGATGAGATGGCATGCATTTTAACCCAGCGCACAAAATAGTTCGTGCCGTCGACTAGGGGAACCTTAAATTCTCATATTGTACATGTAAGTTAATGACAACGAATGTAATTTTTAACTACTGGAACTAGACTACAATCTGGCACAACACTTTGTGCCGTTACGAAAATTCTTGCTAAAATATGGTAAGTATATATCTACATACTAATCTTTGTGTAACTATATTAAAGTATTGTGTCACATTGAATACACCTGCCGAAATATTAACTGCAGCATACAATCTGATGTTAGCTAATTAAGTGACCACTCTCGTTTGTAATTACCTCATCCTGTTAACTGTGTTATGTTATGGAGTAAGTGTATATCAATGTCGTTGCATAACCAAGGGGGCATAGCTCAATAGCTGTTTATAAGTATAAAATCAGTACATATCTACTACTTCTTGATATTCGATATTGAAACCATTAGTACAAGAAACGGCTTAAATTGAAAGGCGTACTACATAATGTAAGCATAATAAATGACTATCTACATAGATATTGATATCCTACTTTTACTTCTCAAATTTATTTATTAAGGACCTCTAACGAATGATGTAGGTTCACATAAAATACAATGTCTTAATGTCTTAAGAAATAAGGTTTTAAAATTGCTTTGTAGTTTGGCAGGTGATGTGTGTTGATAAAAGTGTAACATATTGGATTAAATAAATAAATAAAAAATGTTAAAACTAACATATAAACACGACTAAAACATGCAATACACTTACTTACTTACAATAAACTTAAAAATATATAAAATAATAATAAAAGCAGTCATTCCAGTATATATTTGTATAGTTATATGGTTTAGCAACTTATTGGTAGGTACTCTGAAGAAACATAAAAACAAATTTTTGTTATAGATGGTTAAATTAAAAAAAAAATAACTATAATAAACTATTATGAAAATAAAACATCAATTTATTGAAATATTGAATTACAACACTGCAGACAATAATTTTTGAATCTATGCTATTTTAAAAACAAGAGCCTATAAATAACCATTCCATATCCTTAAGAGCAATATATGTATCTCGAAACCGTAAGTTGGTCATAGTTTACCAAAATAACACAGTTTCCTTAGAGAATATTCTTGTACTTAGATATTTTTTTTTTGTTTTGTTTTTTTTTTGTTTTAAAAAAAGAACGTTGCCCCACACTAGGAATTTCTTCCTGTATCGTGGGTGCGTTTACAAACATATAAACTCACATGCAATTTTCTCATATATGGCCATAACGTCGAATGAATAATTGGCACACCTGCAGAAATCCTCCTCCTTTGTAATGTACGTGCGATGCCCTGTAACGGATATCGTGTATTTAACTAGAAGACGGAAATACACTCGTATTTGTTCTCCTTTGTTAGTACTTAACGGGATCACTCCTTTCAACGGCTATAGTACAGTCATCATCATCAACATCATTCACGCTTCTATCAGTTACCGTAAAACACTTAATCATTTAAAACACACGATTTAATAATAGACTTGTGTGTTCGATTGTAAGATGATCATTTTCTATAACACACTTTCTTTTGCTGTGCCAAATATGCAAACCGCAAAAAACAACTTCGTCCGTTTTTACTTGCAGATTTTTCAATTTTACTTTTTGTAGGCGATCGATAATCGAAAATTGCTTCTTTCTTACGTACCTTCGCACCACGCTTGTCATGTTAAGCCGAGAAATCGTGAGTGTAGTCAAGCCACTACTTGCAGCTATGTAGCAATGGATTAAATTTCAAGATTGCTAAAATGCTCGACATGTTCACACATATGAACTCTGTACGTAGCCGTAACCAGTTGAATGTTGACCCTCAATTGCACAAGTTTTGCTCTACATCGACCACTTTATGAGATTTTTTTTCCTTTAAAATGAGTTTTAACAAAAATCTTGAAACATGACTGTCGTTCTTAATAGAAACAGTTGCAATCTCGTGAATATCAGCTGCTAATTTGATGAATAAATAACACCATTTTTTACCATCAGATATAAACCGAACTGGTAAACCTTACCGTTTAAGACCATACGTGTTTCAAGGATTTGGTAAATGCTTGAGTTCTTGTTGATATTGGTCATTATGTCAAACTAGCGGTAAATTCAAGTGCGCGGTCAAGGTGAGTCTGCGCATACATATTCTCACCACTCCGAGGAATGCTCCACTATCATTCCTCGATCATTCTCTGCAGAGGCAGGACGTGGAGTCACACAACATTAAGTAATTTGGAATATTTAATTTAGTTGAGATAGTTTTAAGGTGAGTGACTTATTTTGTTTTTATTTCCAATCAAGAATATCGGCTTTTATAATTATTTCCTTATCGAAAAATATTCATGTGTTTATTGGCATCTTCATAGAAAAATATTCTAATTAAAATAATAACATTAATAAACCAAGCTTTGTGTAGTCAAAAAAAAAATATTCTTATAATTCCAAAACCAATTAAAAACTCATTAGCTAAACTTTTTATGAACCTTTTAAACTTTTTACCGCAAATTGAACGCGAACTGTCACTTACTAAAACATGCCATCTAACTTTAACCATTGTTCGAAGAAAGCTCAGTAAAGTGCAAAGTTAACAACTGTGTATTGTTGTAATTAATTGAATCGGTTAATTTAACTTGTATAAGCACGAAGTGCATCACCAAGTTACCACTTACAGTTTAACTTCATTTAAATACATAGAGATTTTATGTTTTGGTACGCCAGACAAAGTTTATAAATTATGAATACAGCAATTTGTTTGTTCTTCACGATTGGAACAAGAACATTGTGGTTTTCAGTTTCAGTGTAATCTGCTCGCCACACTGAATTCGTAATGAACATCGAAGTATTAAAGCGATAATTGAATTTTAATTTGCGTTTAACCAGTTGAATAAGGCTACTGCTTAAATTTTAATTAAAGTAATCAAACAATAATTTTTCTGATTACCGGAAACATCATCTGTAATCGTGAGATAATCGGTTGTTTTCAAGAGTTTAATATCTTTGTTATTTCGGTGGAATCTCGTTTACAGCGGGTTAACATGCACAACAAGATTATATAACAAAATAGAACTACAATGACTGATCTAGGGAGTAGGACCAGTCTGCTCATTGGAGCTCTACAAGGTTGATTGAGATTCAATTCTTGATTGAGTGTAAAATAAAATAAAAAAACATAAGCGATTAACCAAAGCATCATGGTGAACTTTCGTGATAACTTTAATAGATCCAGCTTCTGGAACGAATATTACCACAAAATTAATGTAACATTCATTGTCAAATACGCGTTAGCTGCTGTAATTGGATGAAGGTATTTTCACAGTTATCACTTGACTTGCGTTTAATTTTGTGATGGGTCGATAACATCTTCCAGAAACTGGGCCTTAGTTTCACCAATTGCAAGTATTTTTTTCTTATACACCTCTTATTTTGAAACATCAAGATACACTTGATCAGAATCTATAATTTTGGATCAATTATGTGACATAATAACAATTGCTTCAAGAGATTTTATATGTAAATGCTGAAAGAGACAATTCGCGGTATTATCAAACATTCTCCGTTCGTAGACATGTTTTTTTTTAATTCTTATCATGCGTGAATCGTATCTAACACCATCGCGATGAGTACAGTTGCCATCATTATGCCACGTGCGTGACCGATACATGGGTTTTAGGATTTTCCGTGACAACCAGCGATGCGACCGTTAATTCACATTGTAGCACGAACTTTGATAAAGCTTTATTAATTTAACAAAAACTGTATATGTACAGTAGTGTTACATAGGCTGAATTAATTCAACTAGGCATTACCAGTTAACTATTGTTTTAGACTACACTGTGGTGGGTGTACACAGTTTAATTTCTGTACCTACGTAAGCTTCTTCATGGGGTGTCTGCATAAATGGCAGCGACGTTCCGTATACGTCTTCTTCTTATTTTTCATGTTACTGACTTCACAGTTCCAAATTCAAGTTAAATCAAATCAAATAATTTATTTGCAACGAATGTAGTTTACATTAAAATACAGGTGGAGTAAATAGGAGTGAGCCATGTACATTCTGCCTAGAAATAGGCACGCAAAAATTCATAAAAAATGTTAATTAGGTATCTAAAAAAATAAAATTACAAATCGTTATTACAATTATACATACATTAATTAATATTGAAAAAATCAAAATAAAATTACAAATTAAAATGTCACATAATTATTACAATTATACATATATTATACATATTAAAATTGAAAAATGTCAAAATAAGATATTACTTCAGAATAAAATATACACATACTGATAAAAATCATTAATCGAGTAATAACATTTTTCCGTTAGAAAGGCCACTAATTTATCTTTAAAGTTTCTAATTGTATAATTTTTCATTACTTCTGGTATTTTATTGTAGATTAAGTTAATCAATAATACTGGCTAAGTTTTTTGTATTGTTAAAAATAATACCAAAAATTAGCCAGTTCTACAGCGTCCTGTATAACACACAGTCACAGTCATATCGCAACATAACACACAAATAGCTAAGCGATTAATTCGGCTTATGTATGTATACACCTGTTATTTTGAAACATCAAGATACACTTGATTAGAATCTATAATTTTGGATCAATTTTCTGACATAATATGTATGTTGCTGTTTACCATCCTGTTATTTTTTATAAGTACCTGGGTGACCGAGCTGTACTCAAATATAGAAAACATTTTTTTTCGAGTATACGAATTGTCGCAGATAAGAGACCTAGCTAGATCGACTCTTTCGCCCCCGAAAACCTTTACGTTGCAAATTTTATCGAAATCGTTAGAACCGTTTTCGAGAACGTGATAACAAACGGTTCCTTACGTTTTTTAAAAATGTATACATATATATTTATAAAAATATTGCACGTTTAATATTATAGGAAGATACCAACTTGACCGCTTTCGTCATCTACTTAATACTGAGGACTGACTTCTTCTCTTCATGTCGACGTTACACATATCTAACATTACTGTTTGGGCCACTAGGCCCACCTCCCTACTAAGGTTGCCACATTTATTGCTGCGTCGGCGTCGCGTCGGTCCAAATATTTAGGACTTCTAGGGTACAGGACATTCGGGGCTTTTTTATCGGTTTTTCTGCGTTTCTCATTGCCCTTATATCAAAGCCTATTTTTTATTTTTTTTTGATAATTAGATATTAAAAAAACATTGTTGAAGGTTGAAAACTTTATTCAACAAATCCCTTCCAAAATGTAGTTTCGCATGGAGAAGAATGGATAGGAAACGCCATTGTAAGGTACACTTTAATTAAACGAGTTTTACAATATTTTGTAAAATTAATTAAGTAATTATCTTTATTTTAAGTTCATGTGAAGTGATTTGAATGCGATCTGGAAAAAAATAATAAACTACAATAGGCATTTTGCCCTTGCTTTGCTCTATGTTTTTGCCTTACATGCATAGCAAATAAATTATTTGAGTAGGTATGAGTATAAGCATTGTAATAAACACACACGTAGAATGTAATTATTATATATATGTTAAATCAAATCATTATAATATCAGTTTGGCCATGTTGAGAGGATGAATGAAAGGCGACTAACGAAAGGTATTTACAAGGTAGACTTGAATGGAAACGCCGGGAGGGGACGCCCGAGAAAAACATACATATACCTTATTTCTTCAGAAAGGCCAAGTGCGCAGTACTCAAAAACAGTGTGCGTGTGTAACTAGATGTATGAAAGTGAGTGAAGCAAAAGAAGTATGTAAGGATCGTAGCAGTGGGCGTTCTGTAGTTTCTGTCTACCCCCATGGGAAAAGTGAGTTTATGTATGTATGTAATGTCAATATATTGCCATTTCTTGTAAATTCTGTCAGTTATTTTTATATACTTTCTTTTTTATATCATTATGACTTGTGAGGTATTCTTTTTGCAGTAATTTTAACAGTTATGTTACAGTCAGATTTGTATTGACCAAAGTAGCTGCCTGGGCTTGAACGACATGTTTTTATAATTGTGATCTATATACGAGTGTAACGGAAAGATCATATGATAATATTTTAAAACTGCTTCTGCCACACTACTTTTTCACAACTTTTTCCAGGGAATTCATAGCTATTTCTCAAAAAACCCTGTATAAATACAGATAAATAAAAGTTTACGAAGCATATCTAACACAGAAAAAGTATGCAGGTAGAGCCCACCTATTTTTAAAATTTTAATATTATTATTATTTTTTGTTTTTCAGACACAATGAGGATAAAATGTACAATTCTGACGCTACTAATAACAACATTATCGCTGACTCATGCCCGTTCCTATTTAGAAGAAGATGAATTTGCGTCCGTCGAAGACGACACAGATAACAGAGAAGGGCGGATTCTATGGCCGTATGGAGTAAATAAGAATGGAAATGAAACAGGCCTTAAAAATATGAAAGCTGTAGAAGAGCTGCTAAAAGGAGGTGACAATGAGAGGCAGAGGCGTTTCTTGCCTTTTCATGCTTATCAATCAAAAAGTGTTGTGGCAAACACCATGATGGAGATCATCTCCAACCACAAAGCAACTGATACTAAAGATCCTTTTGACTTCTTGCGAGATCCGTATCCTCTACCCAAAGGTAAGACATGTTTTCCATATTTGTTTGTATTGCATGCACAGCCATACCGTTCATTCGTTTGCGATAAAAATTTTCAGTTTATTTGCTTGCACTTTTGCGAAGGTCACAGTAAAATTAATATGGCATAGTCTGGCACAGTAAAATTAATATGACAGCAACGCGGCCGGGTTAGCTGGTAATATTATTTAAAAAAAAGTGCTGGCTCATCAACGTCCAGGCTAAACCTTTGGACCTAGAAAACTAAAATTTTGAACAGAGGTTCCTTTTTAAGATGCTTACAAGGAATCAGGAAAGAAAATTTAAGCCTAAACGGGTTGGAACGACTGCGGGGTGAAAAAATTGTACGGAAAATATTTAGCTTCTTGTCTCTAGTTCTTATTTGAAACTTGATCTTAATGATTTTTGACACAAGTAAACAAACACGTAATTTGCCATTCTTCTAATCTCCGACGGAAAAAGGAGGGGGTGTTATAAGTTTGACGTGTGTGTATTTTTGTCTTTGTGTATCTGTCTGTGGCATCGTAGCTCTTAAACGGATGAACCGATTTTGATTTCGTTTCTTGTTTGATAGGTGATCGAGACTGTTCTTAGCTATGTTGATAAAAATCGGTTCAAAAGTTATGGGCGTATTTCTGATAAATCGGGGTGTTTTCGCAAGATATAGTGTCATAATTACGTGTTCAATAGATTGTCGATCGAAGCGCGTTTACTACTAGATAAATTATGTAGCATGCAATAAAAATGTGTCGAGGGTTATTTAAATATTACTTGTTTAAATTAGCCCTTAAGGGCCTACATGCGCTTTAGTGTCGTAAAACGGTAACTTTCTAAAGCATACTCCTTAGTAACGGCTAGGTTAAAAGGTTTGAAAAAAAATATATATTATTGTTTCATGTACATTATTTTTTAAACATGGTTTTTCGTATAACAAATAGTTTTGCTTTAAAAAAATAATTAGCAACACGATATGTTTCGCAACTTTTCGATACTCCTCCAAAACGACTTGGATGTTTACAAATATTTTTACACAGAAAAATTGATGGCTGACATTTTTTCATAACTGACATAGCATATGTAAATCAAATAATATTTTGCAAACAAAACTGTTCAAAAGGAGGTTCAATATTGATATTTTGGCATCGAGCGGGAGCACGTCCAGTACTACGTTAACATTGGGGCGTATATAATTATATCCACTTAACATGATACATTGGGGCGTATATATCGCCTTAAAGGGTGAAACGGTTTCATGCGCAAGCGAAACATTGGGCAAAAATTTGAGCTAGATTTTTTTATAATATAATCTGATAATTCAAGACCATAGTTTTGCAATGTATCGCCAAAATTATCGGGTGCCGTATCTCATTGTTCTCGTTTGTTTTTATTTTCGCGGTCGGATCTAAAGTTTTAATTACATTATTGTTAACGTGAAGGTTGCGACAGAAACTTGACACTCAAAGAGATCCCTTCCAGCGACAAGTATCGCGCTTTTAAGTGAAGCAGTTATGAACAAAATATAAAACATTTATTTTTTATTTTGAATGCCAAAAAGTTTTGCAACACAGATCGGTTTCATAGGGTTAAATTAAGTATCGAAACTTGCAGACTATATTATATGATTTTCGATATGTGTGATGAGTATCGAATCGATTAATTCAATATCCAATGACGATAAAATTTAAGAAAACCTCCCTCAATCGTATATTCATCGTCCGTTGAACCCTGTAGTCAGCTTTGGTGACCTAAGTTTTATTAAACACTAAAAAAATATTTTAACATACACCATTATTTGACCATCTGTGATGTTTCTCTTATTGAATTTGAACCGAAATTTTGGTATGTACGAGTATATTACAGTAACATTTTTAATTTTTTTATACTGGCTACTTCAAATCAATACTGACGTTAACATAATGGACGGACCGTAATAAATAATATCTGTGATTTACAGTAGTATAGCTCATGTCTTCGAGTTCTAAGAAGAAAGTACTTCAAATACTTACCACGCATCGAAATCGAAATTATGTAATGAATAGTTTCAATATAACCATTTCTAAATCCATTCGACTACTTTTTTAGGTTATAAAGGTCCTCTTGACGAATACGACTATGTAATCGTGGGGGGTGGTTCAGCTGGTTCCGTACTGGCTGCGCGACTGACTGAAGACAAGCCTAAAGCAATGGTGCTGGTCATTGAGGCTGGAAAGCCGGAGAGTCTCCTGAACGATGTGCCAGCGTTGGTGTCCACGATGCAACTGACTGACTACGTGTGGCCGTACACGATGGAACATCAGCCTGGGATCTGCTTAGGTAAGTTAAATAAAAGGACTTATATTTGTTTACCCTCGCACTGAAACGCCTTGCAGCAATAACACCAATGGAGCACAAACTTACAAACACTAAACTGTAAGTCCAGGTTTCCTCACGATGTTTTCCTTTACCGTTGTCAGCTAAGATCCAAAGACCAAGTTGTCCAAGATAAACTTAAAAAGTATACATGTACATATCTGTCGATTCCCTGGCCCAGCAATGACGCTACTACTGTTGATGCTTCATCTATTCAACATCAAAAAACCGGGCTACTTTTAATTTAATAGCAATGTTTCGGGGGGTGAAAGTTCTCATGAACATGAAAAGCTTTTGCTATGGTACTCAATCTGAAACAAATGCGAAAAAAAACCAACTGTTCCATACATTGTGTCGAATTATTCGAACATAAATGTATAACTGAACACTCTTTATTTATATAAGTGGTTCCCATTACATAATAAAAAAACTTTTGTACAAAAAAATACAACCGACTTCCAAATAAGAAAACTAGAAAGTGAAAAATAACTTTATTTTTGGAAGTCGGTGTCTTTCGTAGGAACCATTTTTTGCGTTATGGACACCGACTTCCAAAAATAAAGTTATTTTTCACTTAGTAGTTTTCTTGTTTGGAAGTCGATAGTATTTTTTTAAAAAGTAAAAAAGATTTTTATTTTTCACTTTTTTGTTGTACCTACCTACCTAATAGGCAAGTTGTGTAGTAAGTTTCCCATAACGCCAGAATAGATTACCTTAATATCATGAAACTTGAACATAACCGGTCAAATTAGAGATCTGCGTACCCTTTAAGAGCGTACTGGCGTGATGTTATGTTACGAAATGGTATAAACAATAAACAGACATGCGATTGCAGCAGTCCCGAGAGATCTTCACCAAATTAAAATGGGACCAATATCGGAACATACTTTTTCAAACAAAAACTAATTAAAAAAAAAGTGTCCACAATTGACGGAGATATCGGAGGACACACACAAAAAAAACAAACATGATGTCGAACATAGAACCTCCTCCTTTTTCGAAAGTCGGTTAAAAAGTTTACATTCATCACACTTTCACACCCTATAGTATAGGCAATTAATTAAGAATCACTCAGTATAAAGTGAGCTGCACACTGCTGATTGAGATTTATAAAATAAGGCGATCGTTATGGCTCAAAAACAGATAGAGAACTGCTTTTTTTTAAGGCTAAGTGTCTTACTCCTTGAACTTTATTCGCATCGTTGCAATTCATATTTTGTCTCCACCATATTGAACTGAGCGCTCGCCGGTAATGGTTTACTAATGAAAGCATAAAACATATTGGCATAATTTACATTGGCATAACGAAATTCAGCATAATGATCATTACGCATAATATTATTAGGCATAAATGATGTGCCATAATTACTGCTGGTATAATTATAATGATAATTTCTATTATTATTTATCATATTTTTTTAAAGCATAACGTTATAAAAGTAAAATGATGTTTGAACATAATGTTCTTTGAAATAAAACAAACATGTTCGCGGATCAAGAGTGGCCCGAGGGCCGCCCCCGTCGCACCTTTACCTAATCTAATTGAGTCCTAAACTTTCATTTTTTTGCTTGGAGAAATGCTCATGCAAACTGCGCTACCACGGAGAGATAGTGCAGCTATGTGGGACTCTAAACCACTAAAACTCACGGTGTCCTCCTGTGCCATTTATGACGGGCAAGCGTAAGCAGTCATCCGCGAAACCGCCGCGGCTGTCCGTCACCGGACCCTCCTCAGAGGAGTACGCCCCATCACCGGCGCACCAGAATATTTTGCACGCGCGACTTGCTCAGGGACCAAACCAGCACCAGACCCCGTGTATGGCACCATTGGTCCCCAGTGTCGTTTCAGGACAGCCCCGCCGCCTACCAGATTTCGGCCACATGAGATATGGAGAGCGGCCAACGCTATGCCGACAGTCCTCCTCCCCTGCGGCCATACCATGCCCTCCATCAGAAGGTGGCGACCCCGTCCAGGCCGCGGAAGTCAGGGAGAGCCGGTACCAGCACTCCTCACCCGCCGCAGCCTCCAACCCTCAACTGCGATGCCTCCCCCCGCCTCGATAATGCGGGGTAATTGGGTAGGAGTCGGTTAAACCCACCGGGAAGTAATCGACTCCTACCCAACACAACAACACACTCATCAACATAAAATTATTATGACAAATAAATATGATGCCTTAAAAAATTATGCAACTCCAAATTATGACTTAACAAGTTATAACAAAGATAGTTATGCTAACCTTTGCATTATGCTAAAGTATTATTATGCCACAGCTTTATTATGTTAATAAAAGTTATGCGAAAACGTCATGCCAAACAACATTATGCCTAAAAAAATTATGGCAAAAGGGGGATTCCCGCCGGTACTACATTTATTTTCTTCAGTAAATAGAACACACGCTTTAAGATAGAGTACGAGAGAGTGAGTGGGTAACTTTATGATAGAGGATGAGTGAGTGAAAGTGAACACACCCACACTTTGATTACCATTATGATAGCTTTAATAGGGTAGGTAATAAAATAACCGAATCATCAAGATGGTAGCGTAGCGGACTGACAAATCAACCAGTCAGTCCTAGGTACTCATATATTTCACTGCACACTATACAAGCAACAATTTACAAAGCCAGTAAAACACGTCACCAGCTTAAAAGAATATCTACATACATAATTTATATGATACGGAATGAGGAAGTCTTCAAGTGTCATTATGTCGGTATGTTAACACTATCATGTTTTATTTCTTAACGAACTATAAAAGTCCGTAATTATGTTAAATAGGGTTAATAGTATGTACAAATAAGAATACAAACTGGTTAAGGATTTCACACACAATTTATTTTTTAAATAACCTTCCAAAAGGTGTAACAAAACAACGAAACAATACATAAACTGAACTATACAATGTATCCATGTATGTAGTAATAAAACTTTAAGACCGTTGAAAACACTTAATTTTATCGAAAAAATCATCCCACTTATGGGGTCCAATCCCAAAATTTTCAATAATAGAGCAATTTTAGTATCTGCCTTACTTACAACGATACTCACTTAGTCTAGTGACTATAAGTTTGGATGTAGGTCCCACAGAGGCATACATTTAATGTTATTTATATGGCCATAATCAAAAAAATAACAACTAACACACAAAAGCTAAGATATTTTGTATCAAGCCATAAAAGTCAATGTTAAAACACGCAAGATTTTATTGCATTTCCTAAAATTCTGCAAATTTTGTAAGGATTAACACGTATTTTTCAGAGCAGTATAAAAATTACAGTGGTACACACTATCATTTTGAAATTATTGTTGTCTAAAGTGACCTCTTTGCGAGGGTAAATCAGATTTTCTGGAACTTTCGAAACTATACCGAAATTTTTATAAAATTACGCAAATACCACATTTATTAATACGATAAACCAAATATGAAATACACCAATTGTTCAAAATTATCGCCTCGGTGTATTTAGCACGCAATTGTTCTGCGCAGGGGTCTGTTTAGGCATCAATAAAATTAAAACTAATTGGCTTTTGCGATTCTTTTGTCAGTATGTAGGCCAACTAGGCATAAGTTCGTTATATCAAAATGTAACTTATATCGGATATGTGTTAGATATCATACCACATCGATATCTTTATCACCATAACCGACATCACAAAAACTGTGTCGATTCGAATCAAAACCTCTACTAGCGTGCAAAAACAAATAAGTCAAAACTTAAAACTGTAACAATGCAAACACGTACGAACCAAACGCAAACTTCACTACCGATATGAACCATATGAGCTACCTCTCTTTCGTAGTATTCTTTACTGGTATAATAATAATATATTATAAGTAAGTAAGACACTAAAATTGCTGTCTTTGGATTTGAATTGGATTGCTTTTATCGATAGAATTAAGTGTATTTAACGGCCTTAAAATTTTACTACTACATGCACGGACACATTTTATGATAAACATCAAATTTATTTTATTTTACCGACTCGCACCTTAATATCTTAATTGTACATTGTAGCAATAAAGTTAATTAAACTTTCGTTTTTTGGCACTGAGGTCACTATCCTCCAACAAGGACTTATTTAATGGAGACTTTCGTAGTGTTATGAAAAATAACATAATTATTTATAATAAATATGTTGTTTGTTAACCCGTTTCGATGTTCTATTTATGATACTGAGCCATGATCTGAAACGACTCAGACAACTATAAGGATGTTCAAAGTCAAATATATTTATTTCAACTAGGCCATTAAGCGGCACTTTTGAACGTCAAAGAATTAAAATTAAAATTTACAAGTAATAACAATTGGTTCTACCGCCCATTCGGCAAAATAGCTTGTTATGGAGAAGAACAAATAAGAAACTCCATACATACTATTTAACATAAATTAATAAATTCATATATGTGAGGATGATTCACCCAGAATAGCACTACACACTATACTACGTACATGAATAAAGTATTAAAAGTACTCACACATGTACTGTGCAGTTATATAATACTAGAATAACATTAACACCCGAAGCAAAGTCAAAGTCAAAATATATTTATTCAACTAGGCCAAAAAGCGGCACTTTTGAACGTCAGATAAAATAAAATTCAATCAAAAAAGTAAAAGTCAATGAAAATAAAATTTACAAGTAATAAAAATTGATTCTACCGTGCATTCGGAAAAGTAGCTTGTTATGGAGAAGAACGCACAAGAAACTCCATGAAAGCAGTTAAGTTATGACCGATCCCAAGTGATGGCGCGGGCGTCCACGAACATGACGCGTAAATTGGCACCATCACAATACTCATCGAAAAATTCCTATTTTCAATCTATAAAAAAGGAGGAAGTGTTTGTGTCTATCTGGGCTTCTAAACAGGTGTGCCAAAATCTTTGTCTATGTATTTCTCCGAAACTCGGCAATTAGTTTGCAATTACTCTTTTTCTAACAAGTATATTATGTAACTTTCAACTTTGGGACTGTGAATATAAAAATCAAAATCGGTTGAACAGTTTTCATGATAATGTAGAATAGAATATACTTTATTGTACACCAAAAAAATTTACACATCTCTTTTACAAGTAATCTTATTTCTATGGGTACAAAGGCGGCCTTATCGCTGACAGCGATATATACCAGACAACCTTTGGATGGACCTAACAACCAAGCACTAGAAAACATGTCATCGGTTTAACGGCACAATTCTAAAACGCAAAACTTAAGACGGAACCACACTTACGTGGCGTGGCGTGTCTTTATATATAAGAATTGTGCCTAACTATAAATATTACAATTTTTTAGTTTCATCGCAATCGGTTCACGGTATCAAAAGTTATATAAATTTATATTGTTCAAAAAGTAAAATATCACAACACACGCAATTCAGCACTCGGATTGTTGAACTCCATATCCGATAGATGGCGCTGTGCATTTGACATCTTTTTCTGAATGGCGGTGTTAAGATTTGCTGCGAAAGAAAGACGCTAGAAAAAAAATGTTAGGTAGGTTAGGTAGGTAGGCGGGTAGTTTGGTAGGCAGGTCGGGGGGTAGGTAGGTAGGCAGGCAGTGGGTAGGTAGGTAGGCAGGCAGGGGGTAGGTAGGTAGGCAGGCAGGGGGTAGGTAAGTAGGGAATAGGTAGGTAGGCAGGTAGGGGGTAGGCAGGTAGGGGGTAGGTAGGTAGGCAGGTAGGGGGTAGGTAGGTAGGAAGATAAGTAGAGTAGGTATGCAGTTCACGAGAGCGAAGCCGCGGGCCAGGCTAGTAATAAATAATTTTTAACATGTCAATTTATAATAAGTGATGTTTTCTAAATTACAGGAAGCAGGGACGAGCGTTGCTACTGGCCTCGAGGCAAGGCGCTAGGAGGTACCAGCGTCATCAACTACATGCTGTACACCAGAGGTCGTCCTCAAGACTGGGACAGGATCGCTGCTGATGGAAACTTTGGATGGTAAGGAAAAATAATAGTCCTTATTTTTCAATACCCAACCCTGTCCAAGCTGGGCCAAGACCTCCTCGATAGCGACTTTTCCTGAGCTACTACGAACCGGCTTGAGGTACGCATCTAGGCTGACCTCTTTCTGAGGTGGTACCGATTATCCTCTGGCACCCACCGTGGAGACTCTTTACCAGTGGTCACTACACGTCATCAGTGGACTCCACTGATGCCATTGGTCTCGATGGACTCTTCAATCGCACGCCATTGGTCTCGATTTACGGCAGCTTTCTTCCACCTGCTACCAGCCACCCTGCGAAGATCGTCGCTCCACCTAACCAAAGGGCGTCCCACCTTACGTTTAAACATTTATGTTCTCTTGTGTACACGTGTTCTTAAGTTATTCGTCATCCGGTCATCCCTAAATGTCTCACTCAATCACGATTCTTTACAAATGTACTTTTTCATTGAAGGCGAGTTCCCCCGAGATGTGCCAAAGTTGGAATAGGTATCGCTAGCCTGTTTAAAGTTTGTTCAGTTTGTACCACCACATTGCCCGGAGATTTGAGTCAACAGTCTACTGTCATTCCTAGAAATATTTACCGTAATTTATGGACATTATTGCACATTTAAAACAATTTATTTGTTTATCCTCGCACTGGAACGTCTCCCAGTAATCATACCACTAGAGCACATTTTTTTTATAATCTTACTGTAAGTTCAGGGTTCCTTACGATATTTTCCTTCACCGTTGTCAGCGATGTCCAAGATAAACTTGAAAGTACTAATAAATTTAAAAAACACGTCACATATACGGCCCGGATCTGAATCCACGACCTCAAGCAAGAAAGGCGAGGTCGTAGACCATCACGACAATGAGGACTGTTATACATAATGGACATGCATAAAAAAACACAACCAATTAATTGTATTCTCATTAAGCAAACATAAAACAGACTAATTGATTCTCAGTGGAGTAACAAAACATTTCGAAACACGAAAGATTTATGAAAATTGGACATTAATGTAAATTGCTAAAAATAATGTTTCACTTTTGTGACTTCTAAGAAACCGAAATTAAAAAGCAAATAGGCACTATGTTTAGATATTAGGGAATAAATCGGTTAGGCCAAAAGGGTTATGACCCTGAGCTTAGCTTCTCAATATAACTCTCTGTAGTGACGTATTAGCATAGCTACTTGTATTGACCTTATTTTCTATATCCAGAACCCAATCAATATTATTTAATAACTAGAGATGCGAACCTGATCCGCACGAGTGCGGTTTACTGATGTGGCGACATGTCAGAAAAGAGATGTTCGTGCTATATGTGCTAAATCTGTCTAAAATATGCATATAAAATTTCCAAAATATCTGCCTAAGTAATGACAGTGAAAATCGCATAAAAATGCATTGTGTAGTTTAGAATAACTAAGCGCATTAATAGGTAGACAAGTAAAGCGAATTTCTACCGATACAGTTTTTATTTAATTTTGAAAATGGGTACCCCATATCCTCATTTACTCGCCCGCAGATCACTTCACGGTTTAGTTATACTAAATCGCATTACTCAAGTACGGTGAAGTCCTGCCCGGGTAACCGTCGTGAATCTTAACTTATAACCGAATATCATTGAATCTGATGAAATCTGAATACGTTATCTGAATCAGTGATCGCTCGTGCCTTTTTTTTGGAATTAATATTTCAAGGATAGCCACGTTTCCAATCATAGATGGCCAATTTGTTATACAAGATTGCAATTTATAGCTTAAAATGTTTATTAATTAGCTTTATTACTTAGATATAAATAAATCTCAATTTTACACTGAATTTGATTAGATAAATTAGTTACAAAACTAAAATTTATTTGTGAGCAACAGTATCGTTCTTGGGTTTAGTTTCCTAACAGTTATTTTTATATTTTTCAGGAACTACGACGAAGTTTTGAAGTATTATATAAAATCTGAAAAATCGGAACTGAAAAAGTACAAGAACGAACCATACCGGGGCCGTGATGGGGAGCTAACAGTTGAGAATGTTCCATTCAAGTAAGTTACCAACTGTTATTAATTTCAACTATCCAAAGTTTCTAACTTAATTAAAACTAAGACTTGGGAGTTACCATCTGACGGAGCTATTTCGTTTTCAGGACTGGTCTCGTGGAGGCGTTCCTTAAAGCAGGAAGAGAAAACGGTCACCCCACCGTGGACTACAACGCACCAGACCAACTTGGATTCGGCTACACGCAAGCAACTCTTAATAAAGGCCATCGGATGAGCGCCGCCAAAGCATTTCTCCACTCTCACAAGAAACGACGTAACCTGCACATCCTCACGGACGCCCGAGCCACCAAAGTGCTCATAGACTCCCAGTCTAAGAGAGCGTACGGCGTACATTACGTAAAGGACGGAGTTAAGCGAACAGTGCGTTGCCGCAGGGAAATTATTTTATCCGCTGGCCCAATAGCTTCACCCCAATTGCTCATGCTCTCCGGAATAGGTCCGGAGGAGCATTTAAAAGCGCTGGGAATTCCTGTTCTTGCAAATTTACAAGTTGGAAGGGTTCTTTACGATCACATCGCATTCCCTGGAGTTATTTTTAGATTAAATACAACTAACGCCAGTTTACTAGAGCCTAAAGTTGCAACATTGAATAATCTTGTACAATGGTTACAGTACGGAGACGGACTGTTAACGACGACCGGAGGAGTTGAAGGCATTGGCTATTTAAAAACATCGGTATCACAGGATCCTGAAAATGTTCCAGACATTGAATTATTAAGTATGGGAGGGTCTCTCATTTTAGATTCAGGGGGTGCACTTAGGGAAAGCTGGAGACTTAATAAAAAAAATTTTGACACTGCCTATTCACCTTTGTATGGCACAGACACGTGGTCAGCAATCATAATGTTGACGCAGCCAAAGTCAAGGGGTTACCTTGAACTAAAAGACGCTGATCCGTTTTCACATCCAAAAATGTACGGTAATTACCTTACTGATCCACAAGACATGGCGGCTATTTTAGAAGCTATCAAACATGTAATTAAGCTGGCGAATTCGGAAGCGTTTAACAAGTATAGTCCTAAACTTTACTTAGCGGACTATCCTGCGTGTAGGAATTTCCTACCTGGTTCGGATTCGTATTGGGAGTGTGCAGTTAGGACAATGGTAATAACGCTGCATCATCAAATTGCGACTTGTAGAATGGGTTCGCATGCTGATCCTTATGCGGTGGTGGACCCTGAGCTGCGGGTGTACGGGGTGGACGGGCTCCGGGTGGTGGACAGCAGCGTGATCCCGCGCCCCACCAACGCGCACACCAACGCGCCAGCCATCATGATCGGCGAAAAGGCTGCCGATATGATAAAGAAAACTTGGTCAAATGTGGTATCTCTCTATCAGTGATATAGTTAGTTAAGTTAATTTATTTTTAATAACTGTACTGATTCTTTAATATGCCTAATAGATAAGTGATAAAATTTCTAAATTGTCTATGTTATTTACCCGTATGTGAAGTATCAAAATATTTGCAGCAAAGGTTTATAATATTTATTGAGGCTAGAGTTTATTATCGTTGCATAAATAGATGTACTCTAGGCGTGTCGTCATATTTGGTTATTGATTTGAATTATATTGATGGGTTCTAAAATAGGAGAGTCTAATACGGATCACGAGAAGAACTTTGGCGACGTTTTTTATATCTAAAACACAACATCACGTCAGTAAGCACCGAAGGGCTAGACAGAAGTGTATATCACAATACTGTTGGGATGTATTTGGCACAGAAAAAGGTTACCACGAGCATTTTAATCCCATCAGTGGTGGTTGAAAGTTTTCATGAAAGAATCCGCCTCAACAGTATTTAATCTAATGAGAAACGAAGAGTCGATTCTTCATCATTGAAATCTTCAAATAATAGTCCCCATCCACTAATGTACATTCCTTCCAACTTGTCCTGATATACAAACTGTACGATGCATTTCGCATCGGGATGAAATAAAACCGTTGAAGCCACTAATTAAACCACAACCCTACATCCCCTAACTTTATCATGACACGCCAGTCCTACAGGAAAAACAATCCTTCGATCACCATACACATAATAAATTAAATGTATTTACGTTAATTAACTGTATTTTAATACCGTAATTCTTGCAAATCCACAGGCGTTTATTCCTTAAGGATTGTAGATTCCGGTGGAATTAATGCTTGTGGATGGGCCCTAATGAAGCACTATGCACGTCTCAATTTGTGAAGTCGGTTAATTATAGGCGCCTACATGTGTATAAGGATTATCATCGTTATCGTTTCAACTGTAAGGTGCTGGAAATAGGCCTCCCCCAAGTGTCCCCACATTTACCGATCTGTGAGTCTCGAATCCAGCTGATTCTCACAACCTTCATCAAAACATCGGTTTGTCTAGTGGGAAGCCTTCCAACGCTGCGAGCCCGGTACGCCGTCGCATCTCCAAAACTTATATTTACATATGGATGGATAATTTAAACCCCACAAAGCTAATAAACGACTTTACACAATCAAATTAGCGGCACTCAGGTGCAGCGAACGTCAACAATTGAATGATCACAGCTATACAAAAATACGTTTTGGTTGAATAACAAAATCAGCGAGCATCGTTTGATTTCATTATATTAATAGGCGGGCGGCGGGAAAGGGTTTACGCTCCGTCATGTTTCCCCAAATAATAAAATTAATGGTTCTTCTATACAGAGATCCATTAAGGTGGGTATTCAGTGTTTGCATTAATATTACCTTTGGGAAAAGGAAAATATTGATTTTTTAGTGCTGTAAGCTTTGCTGTGTGAGAAATGTCTCCGACTGTGACTTAGATATAAATGACAGAGGCAATATATTATACAAACCAATATGTAAACATTTTTGCATTACGTTACGCAAGCAATATTTAATGCTGCAGCGTGTGTTTGAATCAAAAAACCTTTAGGAAAACTCCATATTTATAGAAAAGTAGTTATGCCATACCAGTGGTGTCTCATCCCATACAAAGAAACTGCCTCAACGTACTGTTCTGATTATACTGATTATTTGATTTATCTATCGATATCGATTGATTATTAGATGATGATCTATCTATCGCCGTGGAACGGAACCGAACGCGATCGATTTACAAAAAATAATCGGTATAATCAGATGAAAAACGCTAGTAACGTCGGCACGGTATCTTTGTATGGGATGAGGCATCTGTATGCTAGTATTATATTATGTGTGGCCGTACACAGAACTTCTTATTATGCACGTATTTTCTTAATGTAATGCACCTAGGTAAATTTACAATAAAATTGCAATGGTTTGTTATTTTCCTACTTTCGTATAAATATCTTAAATGTTTTTTAATCAATAGCAGAGGCTGGATGGATTTGATCTATTTACTAATCCTAGTAGTATGTTCCCTAAGGATAAAACTGTTCAGGCGGGCGAGCCGCGTCCAGAAACTACAGTTGAACTTATTTACCAAAACAAAAACGCATAGATAACATCCATATCAAAGCTTACACGATACACGTGTTTCCTATTGTCAAACATACAGTTTTATGAGTGTGAGGAAAAGCCAAATAAAAGTAATAGAACATGGCAGTGAGAACATTGCGTTAGCTCTAACAAGACCAACGGTATTCGAAGCAGGAATACTAAGTAGCCGTTAACACTATCCAAGGTGTTTCATTGTCGGCTTTATAGGATTATTTGATATTGTAGATTACAAACTAAGGAGTATCTGAAGTTTTCCAGCTAGGTCACTGGTCTAATATGAATTATGATGTAGTGGTATCTGCCACAATATACGAACTACAAAAACCGACCAAGTGCAAGTCGGACTCGCGAAGGGTTCCGTACCATTATCGCAATAAACGGCAAAAAACACGTTTGTTGTATTGGAGCCCCACTTAAATATTTATTTTATTCTGGTTTAAGTATTTGTTGTTATAGCGACCACAAAAATACATCATCTGTGAAAATTTCAAATGTTTAGCTATTACGGTTCATGAGATACAGCCTAGTGACTGACAGACAGACGGACTGTGGAGTTTTAGTAATAGGGTCCCGTTTTTACCATTTGGGTAGGGAACCCTAAAAATAGACACACGAATCCTACATTGTATTATCAAAATCCGCGCGATTTGAATATGTACAACAGCCCGGCAACAACCCCTACTGAACCCAACACCCGGTGGATCCTCACTTTTCAATGAAAGTTGCGAAATGGTGTATAGGAATCTCGGGAATAGCCTAACCCGAGATTCTTGTAATTCTATAAAGCAGATCACTCAGTCAATAAGTGCTGTACAATTCAAAGACAGCCAGACACTACACCGATAGCAACCCAATTTGAAAAGCTATGTAGGTGAACAATAAATCTCAACAAAAGATAATAATTCAAATAGAACGCCTATTGTTCTTTACTTTCTATTTTTAGAAATTCTATTAACATAAAAACCTTTCTTCGAAGGAATTCTCACTTTAATCATTATTAAGATCGTAAATACCTGAATAAATTAAAACAAAGGGTTGTTGGTTTCTTTATACCAGAATTTATTAAAAAAATTGCCGTGGTTTGTACTTTACCGTCGTAATTATTTAAATAAATATAGGGTACGAGCATCATGCAATTTGCAAAAAAATACGTGTTTATTGGTATTGTTTAATTCTCAGAAAAGTTTTATCAGGAACGCATGCAGTGCATGCTACACGTTTTCATTTAAGTATATGATTAAATTTATTAAAAAAAAAAACATATAAGTAGACTCTTCAAAGACTTCTTGCACTTGTCTAGGCCTGTGTCGCAGGAAGCTCACGATTTTCCTATGAAATTAAGTACAAGATATGCTCTGTAGTGCTATTCTTAGCTATTCATTAAGGAGCCTTGAGCGACTGCGCTCAAGGCTCCTTAGTGAATAGCGCAGCACTGGCTGCGCCAGCGACGAAACTACAGTTTTGTATTCTCTTAAGCCGCGAATAGGGACACTAGCGCTCTAATTTGTGACGGCCGTGAGTTAGAACTACTCAACGTTGAACAAGTTGACAGCTCTTCATACAATTTGAAAAGAATATTCACATCTTCGATTCGTGAAAACCTACTCCGTAAGTACTGTAATCCTCTATGGAAGTGTACATTTCGGTCTTACATAATTTATTTGCGCAGCTCTACGATTCTGTGGAAGGCCACTAGATGCGGATTACTTTTCCAGTTCAGGATAATAAACAGATCGTATCGATTCTTGTCTTAGAACCCAGTTTTTGTTTTCGGATGGGCAAATTACCGTGATTAATTCTTGGAACTATTATGACCGCACATTATTCTTCACACTTGTATTAATACAAGGATGAGCTGGACTCCTCCTCAAAAGACGGACTCAAAGTCAAAATTGAAAAGATGGAACGGAGGCATTTTTCCTGCAATAGGACAGAAAAGGCTCAAAATAAACAACAAATAAACGTATTAATACAAGAACATAAGCTGCACGAATACGTATATGAATGAATTAAGTATAATAAATTGCATGAAACAACGCAGCAACAACATGAATATTCAAAGGCGGTCTCTCAAATCGGGTTTCAGTTATGCGTGACTCTAAACTGTTAGCAAATCGCCGATTTCCCGAGATTGATAACAATATACTGAGTTGTAAAGACAAAGGCATAACATTTTGTGACGAGCAAATTAAGTTTGCCAAACAAAGGATTACGAACAATAACTTAAAACGAGTAGAAGCATATTTTCGTTTCATTCATAAGTCTTGATAAAATATTCATTTTCAGCCGACACAGTTGCGCAAAAAATATGACATGGTGAATGATTCAAAGCTAGCTGATTTTATTCTATTTCTAAGCTTAAAATCTCTACCTAAACTACTCTTTGTTTACCTTGATATATTGTTATGTAGATATTCATAAATCTTCATGGATGTTGTGCTAAATTAAATAGCTAAGTAGCACGAAACTGATCCCAAACTATTGCAGTATCTCAAATCTCGTCATAACAGTTAACTAGACTGGCAAGGCTACCGATATTTAACCCATATAGGCTACTGTATTCGATTTCAGGCGATACCCACATTCATCAAGTTCGGCATGGGTCACATTCACCAAAATCGTTTCAATTTAGTTAGAATCTACTAATATTATAAGCCTTATTCCTACTACAGTATTATAAATGAGAACGTGTTTGAGGATGGATATTTGTTACAATTAATTTAGTGTTTGGTGTTTAATTTTTTTTTTTTTTTGTTTTTTGTTTAAAATGAACTTGGATTCACTCATAGAATTTACAAAAAATTACAAACTTATATATATGGTAGATAATACTTTGGGATAATATTCGTCTTTAACATGGGTGAATCCGCTGTTAAAAGCTACACACAAACAAACACATACAACACACGTAAACATTTAATTTTTATCCGTTTAATAATTAATGATAATTTTTATCCGTGGTGTTAGACTTAGCTTTTTTTAGGCTTATCCCAGTCGTAAACGACCCTTTGTGCCTATTGGCCTTGTTTTTTCTCTCGCCTGCTTGGTAAGGAGGGAAGTGGAAATTTGTTTTTTTTCCTATTCCTCCGTTATTCTTTTCTGATTAATTTAGTTGCGGGATCCAAAATAGTTAAATTCATTATTCGGGACTTCGTCGAACTTCATTGCTTCGGCGCTATTCTGGTGGTCGTCGTGATTTGCAGTGGTTTGGGAAAAGTGCGGGTGGGATTGTCCCAAAAAAAATACACATAAACAAACAAACTGTAAACACCGTCATTAAAAACAAAACAATCTATTTATAGAATAAGAAAACTATTCGTTACAAAGCAATTCAGAAAGTGTATTATTTTTATCAAAATCAAAATAAAAACAACACCTTCGAAGAAAACTGAGAAAACTCCTTATTTTTTGAAGGAGCTGCCATTTGCACGGTCTCACAGTCGCATAATTACTGCCACGGCACTTTTCAACATCACTGCAAATTGTAAATTCTTTGGCTACATTTTGCTGCAAACAAGCTAAACTCCTTATTATATAAATAACTGCGGGATAATTGCCGCAGTTTTAGGGTTTAATCGGCAAGTTTTATCATTTATCAAGCGATAATTATAGTTGTTTAACTGTTCTTGATGTTAATGACTGCTATAAAACACGAAATCAGTTTCTCACATTGTTTGTGAATAAATTAATAAGGCTTGGAATTAAGGATTCTACCTAAAACGTGTAAATAAAAGGTAGATCGTTTGCAATAATATTTGAAAATCTTCTTTACCTAAATATTGTATTAATCAATTCAAATTTAAAAACCCCGACACATTTTTACTTCATGCAACATATTTAATCTAGTAGTAGACACTCTTCGATCGACAATCTATTACTCGTAAACACGTAATTATGACACCATATCTTGCGAAAACACCCCGATTCAAACAGTAAAACGCCAATAACTTTTGAACGGCTGAACCGATTTTCATCAAACATAGCTTAAAACACTCTCGATAAAATCTCGTTTTAAACAAAATACAATGAAATCTTTTAAACCGTTTAGGAGCTATGATGCCACAGGCAGATACACAAATAGACAAAGACATAGGTACAAATGCCAAAGTTATAACACCCCTCTTTTTCCGTCGGGGGTAAAAATAATCATTCACTGATGATGATGTCTTAAGAGGGACATAAAGCTTAATTACCAGTAAGACTTGCTTACACTATAACCGTCAGTATAAAAAATAACTGGTCGAGTTTATTACGCGACATCGTCGCTCCGCATAAAAGCAAAACGTAGTCTAAAATTAGTTAATGATAATTACGACACCGCCAAACAGATAACTGCTAAAGAGAAAGATCACGTAGAAGAAGACTTCCCTAGATAGATACTGTAAATAAAATAAAATAAAAAAGCTTATATTGATTCCTTACAACAAAGGGCACTTAAATCATGGTTAAACACAAACTCTGATTAAATTATTTTAGTATGTTAGAAAAATAAACAAAAATTTAACTTAATATTTGTTAATGTTGTGTGTTAGTATTTCCGCTGTCTGTGATTTCCGTGTAAGGACTGCCTCTAGCGGTAAAAGTTTCCTCCAAATGCTTCCATTCTTCTCTAAGTCTGGCTGATCTGGTCCAAAGGTTACCTGCCGTTTTGACTATGTCGTCTTTCCATCGTTCTTAATTCTTTATTGTTCACCAAAAACAATATTAAATACAATGTGATAATAAAGTACATGTACAAAGGCGACCTTAACTCAGTGTTGAGTTCTCTTACAGCAAACCCTAGAGAGTGACAGAGAATGATGACAAAAGAGGGTAGAATCCAGTGTACAATTTAAAAATAACATAATTATAATCATAACAATAAATCATAAATATATACATAAGTACATTAAATATATATATATATATATATATATATCTTCTAATATTGCGTTAAAAGGAAATGCTCTTTATTTTTTCTCTTGAAGGCATCGAGAGAAGGGCTATCGAGTAGGGAGTGTGGATGAGAATTCCAGAGGTTCACTGCAGTCCATGTGGTGTCCATCGTTTAAAAGGCCTACCTCTTCTCCTTTAAACGGTTCTGAACGTCCAGTTTGATATGATCTGAGCCCATAGTTGTGGATCCAGCTTCTTTAAAAGACTTGCCCATCTCCATTTTAGATAGAATATCTGCTGAATCACGGCCTAAAATTTCGTTACTTTCTTGTTCAACGAGGTTTTCCTACAGCTTAAATATTATACCCAGGTAGTATCTTAGTATCTATGCACCCAGGTAATGTAAAACTGAGAGACTGAATTCTCTCAGTTTTACATTACCTGGGTGCATAGATACTAAGATACTACCTGGGTATAATATTTAAGCTGTAGGAGAGAAAATATAGATTTGCATGTCAAAGATTTATCTATGGTCATATTAGGAGAAACCGGTGTGCGTTTATGAGCGCAAATGAAGCAAGAGGATTATGTAAGGATCGTAGTTGGTAGCTTTGTGTAGTTTCTGCCTACTCCCATGGGTAAATGGCAAGAGTTTATTTATGTATGTATATTAAAAGAAACCACAAAACATCCAGCTACATAATTATTGTTATGTGCAGAAAACAATGAAAGTAAAACCGGAGACCAAAACAACACAAAAAAAATAAAAGTGCGTGGTAAAATGCAGTGTTGAATAGGGAACTTACAGTTGTAAAAAAGTACCTAAGTACCTACTTACTTAGTGCGAACTTTATTTTAAGCACTGTTTCTGGAAAATAGAGACTATGAATTCAGGTTTTTAAAAGAAACAATTTTTATATGTACAATAAGGAATACTTCTGCGCTACCACCGAACTCTGCAACCTGGTAAGTGAGGAACTATGAAAATACAAAACAAAAACGTAGAACAATATTAAGCAACCAAAACCCAACGACGAAGAATTTATTTGTCTCGCGATTTTATTTTCCTTTTACTAACAGATACCTAATTCTTGTCAGTGCGTCTTCCACCTGAAAAAAAACACATATTCCTAAACAAACAAAACCCGTTTAAAAATAGAAATCGGACATTCAAATCTCATCTCGCACATAGCTAGTCGAATTGTCGACAGTGCAGGATACGTTGCCAACTCATTGCCTATCTGCTGCGGCTGTACTACCCTAGAATGTCTGACGAAATTACCAACCTTAACCTGTCCCGTACTTACCACTAACGTGCTTTCAATTAGTTTTCCTACTAATTTTTACTACTTTCCTGATAGCATCGTGAACATTAAGTACGTGGCACGAAGTATTTAAACAAATGCTTACCTGCCGAGTAATTGCGGAAAAGTAATAAATAAAAAATGTTTGTATTCGAAACTAAATTAAAACATACCACCAATAAATAATAGAAAAAGCGGGTTTAAATAGTTTAACAGATAAAAAGTGATGTTACAGTTAATCGTTAATTGCAGCAACAAAAGCAAAGATTTAACACGATCCGGATTTGAAAAATACCCTTAGTAAAAAATACAACAAAGAGGAAAACTCCGGTAAAAGTGTTCACTTAACCGCCTGTCTATACGAGGAAATTCGACTTAAAATCTACACAAAATAGGAATCGCTGGTCTAAGGCATAAAAGTTAAAATTTGTCCAAGATTGGATTGTTTGTAAGTACAATTCGTTTGGCAGTTGCAGCATTTGCGGCGGGAGCGAATCGAGATCGAATCGAGAGAACGTGGGTAAATAAGGGCAGTTCAATGAATGGGCGGGAAGCGCAGTCGCCTACGCTCCGTCGAGCGCGCGAACGTTGCTAGCGGACCGCGGTGCAGCCTCAACAAGTGGGGCATTAAAGAGCTTGCAAGTCTCGAACAACTAAATAAAACAGTACAAGAGAGTCTAACCCCTAAAAAAAAAATTATTAAAGTGTCCAAAATTATATTTAAAAAAAAAACAAAAGTGCTGAATAAGTGAAAAAGTTTGTGATTTTCGTAAAACGTTAACGTAAGCGAATTTTTGGCGCAGCTTTAAATTCAGCAGTGTTGCATAAATTATTCTAAGTTAAGCCTTAAAGCTGACTGCCGATGATTTATTGTATTTAATTTGGTTTGATTACAGTATTATATTATTCCTGAAATAGAATTATAAATTATTACTTGTTTTATATATGGTGTACTTACTCAAATAGTGTTTGGAACATCTTTATTTATTTTCTTTCATTTCTTTTACATAATTTTTAGGAAAAGGGAAATGTAGATAGGTGTTTCTTGTGCTTCTATTTATTAGAAATTAATGGAATGTAAAAAATCTGCATTTATTTAAATCGAACCCGATGGAATATATCAAGCAAATATTTTTAACATTGCTAAGGATTACCTACCGGTTACTGAAAACTTTAATATCTCCGAATCAAAAACCACAAATAGTTCGTACGCCAGGACCGCGACAATGGAACAAAAGCCCGTAATAAATGTTTTAAAGTGCCAACTACAAATTAATCCCAACTCACTGGAGTTCTCTAAATGAAAATTTGCCATATTCGTGAACTACAACATTTATTTCAGGCCTTTTCCCCAAGTTTCTTCGTACTGCAATATATTTTCGCTGGTGAGACATTAAATTGCCAAGATCAATTCAGTTAAGTGCTCAATGCATATTTCGAATTCATTTTAAAAATAATATAACAGAGACTTCTCTTATTCTTTTTTTGAAGAATTGTAAGTGAATTGGCACAAGATATTATACTTCTTTAAATACGTAATAAAATAATTTTCAATGTGTCCCTAGTCTCTACATAACGCAAATTATCGTGATCACTCAGTTCTAAGATGCAAGAAAGACAAACACGAATTCTATAGTGAGGCATCTAATAAAGTGGTGTCGGAAGAAGTGTCTTAACTTAAATAAATTAGCAATTAGTGACCGATCATTTTCTTTCAAATTAATACAAATTGACCGAAAAACCTTTTGAAATACAGCGTAATGAAGGTGATTTATTAAAGAAGGTACATAATAGCCGTTCAGGAAGCGTTGGCCACCGGAAGAGGGAGGGGGAACAAAAGAGCGGTCATCCGCACACCACCATCCGCTTACTAACGAAGCGGGTGCTGCCAAAGAGAAAAAAGCCTTCGCTACTGCAATTACTACTGAACACCGATAGCCTGAAAACTTTGTTTCCTGCTCAGTATGTCCCAAACTTTTCTGCTGCCAGAATAATTCCATCTCTACATTCCAAATATAAAATTGAAACCATTTCCAATTCCTTTTTTCGTTACCTTTTTTATTTAAGTGGGCAACTCTGTTTGCGAAGACGAAATTAAACACTCGTAAATTGTATTATTTTCTGCTCCGTAGCCAGGTAATGTTGAGATATTTTTTTATATATTTTACCGTGTTCTAAATAGAAACTGCTGCTGCCTGACTAACGGCCGGCTGCCATTAAAATACATGGCCCGTAGGCTTATTATGTATTTTGCAAGAGCAAAATGATAGCGATTTTTGCGCAATAATTGCTCTTCAATACAGAAGTTTTACATGAGAGCAGAGAACACGAGCGATTAGCAAACGGTTGTGTAGGACCTGCCATAGCTATACTGTAGGTAATTCCGACTTTTATGACATAAAGCGTTTGATCGCGCGATGATTGCTGATTGGTGTTTCTTACGTAATAAGCCTGCCGAACTGGCTGCACCCCACTTTCTAAAATACACGGGCGGGAAACTGTAATTCTGTTTAAGTTGTCCGTGCTGTATCTATACACATATTGAAGTCACCTGTCAAGGTTCAACTGACGTCGTACGTGGCGCCATTACCACGTAGCTCGTGAAATACGACATAAATGTACGCGTTACGACTTAGGTCGTTTCTTCTGCCCATATAATACGCCCTAGTCGC
The DNA here is from genome assembly GCA_947562075.1 of Orthosia gracilis. Taxonomy (NCBI): domain Eukaryota; kingdom Metazoa; phylum Arthropoda; class Insecta; order Lepidoptera; family Noctuidae; genus Orthosia; species Orthosia gracilis. The sequence goes on from OX387266.1 coordinate 38,553,743, forward strand.
GATAAATTGAAATTGGCACGTTTATCATCGCCCCCTCTGTGATTGTATTTTTTATTGTATCATCATCCTGCACATAGCTGATTACAGCGCGCTCTGAATGGCGACGATTCCCGCTCACAATTATTGCGCGCACTCACTTATCGTGTCTTCTCTGACTTGATGCTGATTAAAGAAGTGACCAGTGGATTTCTGTTTAAGTGGGACCCACATTAGCAGGGGTTATACAGTTACTAGTTAACACTACATGATAAGGCTTTGACATAAAAGATTTTTGAATCCATTTTCAGAGCATGTCCATACTAATATTATAAATTCTAAAGTTACTCTGTCTGTCTGTTACCTTTCCACGCCTAAACCACTGAACGGAATTCAATGCAATTTGGCAAGGAGTTAAATGGCATCCTAAGAAAGAACATATGCAACATAATGTATGAAAAAAAATGGGTAGTATAGGGTACGGTAGAGTAGGTAGGGTTGAGTTGATAGGGAAGAGTAGGTAGTGTAGGGTAGGTAGGTTGGTAGGTAGGGTAGGGTAGGTAGGTAAGTAGGTAGGTAGGTAGGGTATGCAGGTAGGTAGGGTCGGTAGGTAGGTAGGGTTACCTACTCTACTATCCTACTACCCCTACCCTACTTAATCTTACCTACATACCTACCTACCCAACGGTAGGTAGGTATGTAGGTAAAATTGAGTAGGGTAGGGTAGGTAGGTAGGAAGGTAGGTAAGATTAAGTAGAGTAGGGTAGCTAGGTAGCCAGTTGACGGGTGCGAAACCAAGGGGGACAGCCAGTGCTCTAAAATTTAACGTAGGCCGTACTGAATTTCTGACTTTATATCAAAGATAGTTGGAACGTATAATGTAATCAAATACGTCACTAATCTCCAATTAATTTTCCAGCCGCACACTGATACACGTACTCGTACACAGTAGCTTAACCATGACGCAGATAATATTTGATCTATTAAGCTCCCCGAAAGTTGATTTGCATAGGACGTCCGCCTCTGTTCCCCGTATTATCTAATATTGAAATAAATGAACCCATAATGAACATCACATAAAAATGATTTACGACATCACGTGCGTGACAAACTGAGAATCAACTGCACCAATTATTTTTATGTAAGTTTTTGTAGTCTTCCTTATGACGTGTTCTCTATGGAAACGTCAAGTTTAATAGACGTGTATATTGTATAACACGCTATTTTATCATTTAAGCACGATTTGTCCACATGTATTTCGGGAACATTGTTTTCTGTCGATAAAATCTTTATCAACAACAGCCGTATTACAAAGGACATGAACTTTTAATACAACGAGATAATATGGTTCAATATGGGCCTGTGATTTCTGAGGATCAGAACGTTCATACAATGTTGATGTAGCGATGAGAACATGATCCCGATTGTGTGGTTAAACAATGCTTTCTGAAGACGTTGTTTGGTTCCATAGTATAGATCCGATCGTCGATGCCAAACCTCCACCGTCTGGTGGCGAGCCCTGCCTTACAAATTAGGCTTAACACGAATTATAATTTGTACCTCCAAACTACTCGTTATTACAACACTATTTTTAAAATTGCCATGATTGAGCACAATAACGGAATTATGTAAATTAATTTAATTGGCACTATTAGCTTTTAATATGAAGTTAGTTGTAGTTGAGCTGACTTTATGAAAAATATATTCGGTATAATGTTCGGTGGACCGTGTTGCCAAATGTACCGAATAGATATTTTGAAATCGATACCTCGTTACCTGTGAGCACCAACCGTGTATGACAAATTATAATCCGACATATGATGTTGTACACGACATTTATTCTTATTGCAACGTGGCAGACTTTGGTGGCACAAGGCAAAGTTTTATTAGCTTTCAGTAACTCCACAGACTAAATTCTAGTCGTTACCACCCGGTCGATGTTTCCCCGTTGTGTTTTATTCCACAGTTTGCATTATGTTTTACGATAGTCTGTGTTGACTGCAAACTCAAGTTTCAACTCCTCGGTGCACCATTCATATTAAAAATAATTGATAAAATTAATTCAATGCAGTGCAGCGGTCGCGGTGTTTAACACGTTGAAGTACACAGTGAATGTGCTTTATGAATGATGTTTTGAAACAGGGTAATAATTTGAAACTGGATTCATTCTCCAGCTTGTGTTGGAACAATTTTCAGTTCCAAACGGTAACACGTGTCAGACTGTTGTGTGTTATGGCAGATTTCGAAGTAACAACAGTGCTAACGAAGGGGCTTAAAGATTGCCGAATACATAGAACGTGACCGCTAGTGTGAAAACATTTCCGGACATTTCGGGTGAATTTGTTATCAGAGAATCCCAACTTGTATGAAAAAGCTAACGATGTCGCCTTCATTTTTTCACCGAAATGGATTTAGTATAAAACTTTCGGAACTACTTAATGACTCAAAATTTTATCCTTGACTAGTTTCAAACAAATAATCTTCGGAAAAAGCGAAGTTAGAAGTAGGTTAACGTTTGTTCCGAATTTCTTACCTAACATTATTGCCGAAGGAAAGGCTTGAGAACGTCATAAAAATGGTTTATTAACATTATCACGCCACCGACACAGTCGTCCTTTGTGTCGAGTAAGAAACTCATTTGCGACACATTTCAGTGCCTTATTCTTAACTCAAGCTATTGTAAATTAAAATTACGTTAATTTATAGTATTGTGGACTGTTAACTGTATAACTGAACAGCTTTCTGTTGGAGATTTAATGTATGAAAATATATACATGAAATTCACTCCTTTTTCACATGCGGGTAAATAGAAACTACAGAACGACAACTGCTACATACCTACCCTTACATTGTCCTTTTGTATCATTTACGTATGTATATATGTGGCATTACCAATAACAAAAGTGTCAAAATTCAAATCAAAATATTTTTATTTCAACTAAAGCATAAAAAGTACTTTTGAATTGTCAACAAAAAAAAAAATGCAGCTATTTGCACATTCGCGAGCGTCAGTATGTCTCTATGGAGAAAAATGTGCAAGAAACTCCAAGTACACTCTTTTCCATGGACACTCTTTTCCACTGTGTGGAACTCTCTACCAGCTTTTGATTTCCCTATCACCTGCGACTTTTAATTTTATTTATTTATTTATTTAATTCAGACAATTCCAGCCCATATTTTAACAAGATACATTAAATTACATTACACAGGTAAAAACTCAAAATAAAAACAATCAATAATAAAATTCAAACAGTAAAAAAAAATTCATCAATGTCATACATCAAAAAAGCAACAATTAAAAAGGTCCAAGAAATTATAAAAATGTCAGAAAATTTATTAAACAATGTCAAACGTAAAATTGCCAAATATTGAATATTATAAATATTATTATTATTATAAAAAAATTAAAATGTCAAAATATTAAAAATTAAAATTATATAATTCGTAAAACAAAATAATAAATATTAAAATAAACTATGGTTCCATAAAATATAGTATAATTATACTATATTTTTACCTGCCCCAAGCACTTTAAACCAAGACTGAAAAGATATTTTCAAGCATCGCTCACTCCATCATAGACCTCATCTATCGCTTACCATCAGGCGAGATCGCGGTCAAAAGCGGACTGACCAGATAAAAAAAATAACATGTGGGCTATTTATAACAAAGACGTGGTCAAGGAACGTGTTTACCGTGGATATTTATATCTGATCCGCGGGGTCGGATATGATTTATGCGAGATCCGCAAGAACCGCTGGGACGGAGTAACAACAATGTTTTTCATATATGTATACCATGTAGTAACAGGTAGTTACCGTTAAGTAATCAATCAAGTAGTAATCAATCATCAATTTACAATAAATTTATAGAAAAGTCGTTTTAGTACATCGAAAATATTTCCAAAAAAAATAGCCAGGGTGTTAAAGGATAACCAACAGAACCCATTGCCAGCATTTATTGATTTCTTGTCTGTTTGCCGATTTTTCTGTTTATCTGTTTAGTTGTGCATGCATCACGTAAAATTTACGAAACCAATTTAGATTACTTTTATATACAAAAATTGTGCGTAACTTGAAGTATTACTTAGATTTTATTCATCGCTATCGGTTCTTTCTATCAAAAGTTTGATGGATTTAAAATGTTCTAGATATAAAATATCACAACAAAAGCAGATACGCCTTCAGATGCTCGGACATTTGAACTCCATATTCGATAGATGGCGTTGTGCATTTGACGTCATTGTCTGTATGGCGGTGTTAAGATTCTCCGTGGAAGAATGACCCTAGAAAAAAAAATGGTAGGTAGCAAGGTAGGTAGGGTAGGTAGGTCTAGGTACGTAAGTTAGGTAGATAGGTAAGTAGGGTAGAGTAGGCAGTTGCGCGGGCACAGCTAGTGTTACTAATATGTCTTAATCCATTTTTTTTGGTAAGCCTATGCATTTGCCCCCTGCTAGACAAAATTTTTAAAATTACCTTGATCCTATAGTTATGAAAATATTTTAAATTTTTGGTAAAACATTAGCCTCATATTCCATCCATCATATACTTCTTCAACCAATTCACAAACCTACTTATAATTTGGGAGCTTTGCATATCAAGAAAGTATACTTAGATACTTGATGTTTTAGTGGCTTATATATTTTAATATATTTTATTTTTATTTATTTTACATATAAATATATATTTTTTTTTTATATTTTTAGCTATTTAATTTTATTTTTTATTGCAATTTTTTACTATTTGTACTGGCATTTTTTTTACTATTATTTTTGATTGGAATGTTATATTATTTTTTATTGGATTTTCTTTTTATTGCTTATTATTTGCGATTGACATTTTTATTCTTTTTTATTTTGTGTGCAATTTTGTTTAAATGTAATGTTACTGTATATTTGTTGTTATTATGTGTAGATATGTAGATATAATTTGATATTTGGGGTTGGTAAGGTATTTATTTATGAAGTGATCACTATAATGTAGTGAAGGTGTTGTGAGAAAAGGGGCAGGCTGTAAATCAAAGTTGACCAGCGTAATAGCCATGCTTTACACTGCTCAGCATAAGCTGAGCCCGATCCTTTTGCCATACTGAAATAATATTGTGCCTCAGAGCTAATTTTTGTTTGTCCATGTTCTGTTACATTTGCCTATAAATGTTTTCTTTCATGAAAAGCAAAGCTCTTTTCTCTGACAGACATTTAAATACATTCAAAGCTGTTACGTAAAAAGGTTCAAAGTGAAACTCATAAATGATGCAGTATGAATTAATAAATGTTGCAACTTCCAAAACAAGCTTACAAACAATTATTTTCATTCAGAAACATTCACCAACGTAGACTATGTAAGTATGTAGGTACTCCAAAACAAATGGGAACTGTATATTGAATATTAGCATCGCAGTCGTGGTAGTAATTACTTAGTTGTTGTTATTTCCTTCATGACAGGAACAAGCGCCGCATACATTTGCATAAAAACCACAACTCGTGTTTTGTGAAAGGTGTTAAAAGTAACTTTTATTTTATACGTCATTTCCATTGTTGTGTCCACCTTCGTGTTTTTATTTAATGGATTACCTAATTAAATATTAATATCATTTTCAAGACATTTATATACTTATTCATCCAAAGCATATTCCAATTCCAGTTTCAATTAAAACTTGACCCAATTTAGCATTCGGTGAAAACAATGAAAAAGTCAAAGTTTTATTAGAAACACTTTCCCTACGCACCAAAATGGTATCCAACCAACAAAAACAATATTTCGTTTAAGTTTCACCTCGAGAGAGGCTTTGGCAGATTTTGCCGCAAAATCGTGTTATAGCAATGTCCGAGGTTCGGAGGTTTAAGAAAACCTTTCTCGTATACTTTTACGAGCTTACGTCAAACGATACGAGAATAAAAATCGAGATTATCGATATGTGGAGTGTTTTATGTTTAACATTCCAAATTCATTCATCAATCGCCGGATATCTGTTTGCATCAAATGCCCTTATGTTTCCTTAGCTGCAATTATTTAGCACAATTAGTCCAGACCATTAATCTGCCGCCGTGCCAACTATAAATTAACGGATTTTCAAGAAATACCTGGAGTTATGTTTAACGTCATAATCGGCTACGAAACACAGGCCTACGCTTTCCGTAGCCCCGTAGCAGCGTAGCACGGCGAATTTATTGCTACGAAACTTTTAGATTAGTTTTAAGGGAGTTTAATAAAAAGAATAATAAGAATAATATTCTCATTTTTATCGTCTGACCATTGCGAGATGATGCTTACCTTTTGTGTTTAAAGTTCCTTATTCTCACACATTGTGGGTTGTTGCTCTCGTCCATGACTGGAATATTTCTGACGTTGTGTTGGGCATGGGCGTAACACACGACACACTAAAACAGCGACGCCGAGTTGTAAAAAGTCGGTTAAGTGAGTTGGGCTCTGCGGGTTTCGTACCTGTCCAAACTTTATTACACGGAATTAAAGTACCGCTATAATTTTCCTGTAATCTTTCGTGCTACTTTAGAGTTTTCGCATAGAGGGTATTTTCGGACGTTTTACTTTTGCGAAACATTTAACTTTTAAATGTTTACTTTCTTGTGTCTTATAAACCCTTTAAATGTAGGTACCTATTTAAAAACTTGGAGGGATTTCCCACTTTATATCGGTCTGAAATTTGTGATCGCTAGCTAAGATCGTGAATTGTCTACTGGATATTAATTTAGCAAACTGTGGTCAATCTGAACAACCATGTCTTTAAACGTCTCATCACATAAATAGACTGAGTAAGAACTTAAGGAAAACTCGTAAATCTAAATCTGGCTTTAACCTCAACGAATAAATTCTTAGAACTCCACGTTACGTGTATAAATAAACTCGTGACTCATAGAAGGGAATATTAACGTTCAGCGTAACTCATACGCCCTTTTATAGCCATTAATGAAATTGTTTCACACGGCTTGTACTAACGAGAACAACTTCCAAGATTTAATGTTATCACATCACGTTAGCATTGTCAACTTAATGTTTTACTCGGAGGGAGATTACTTCCCCGGGCGTTTTTACGGGTAATGTAGATAAGACGGTAACGGGGGTAAGGAGCTAGAGGGGGGAAATAACACAATTATCATGCCAGAACTGTGTCTGGTAGTAGATCCGTGAATTGTGCAATGGGGACGCGTGAAGCTTTCAACGATGCTTTGTTCTCAGTTCAGTGGGCCTCGAGTTACTGACTTACTAAGCGAAATATCGTTTTTAACACTTTAATGGAGAACCAAGTGTGATTGTGGTCAATTTATTTTAGAAACACTTTAACAAAGTTGCAGGTGCAGTGTGTCGCTTGTTTTGAGCGTATTTGACACAACTTCCAATTACAACTTTCGCTGAACAACATCATAAACTTGTAGCCAAGAATAAATTGGTCGCAGCACAATACAACACGCAGTGCGCTTAGGAAGCCATCTCAATTGTAAACTTTAACTTAGTTCCCTAACTAGCGTGAACTTTAGTCAACATTGTATGATATTGCAGGTTTGTTCCAGCAAATCTCCCTTTAAGCTATGTTTAGACAAAGGGGAATGAGCGCGGTATCAAAGCATAGAGTTTGAAATGGAAAATTTCTGTGTGGACTGCAAAGAAGGCTTTTCAAGCGTAGCGGTAGTTTTTGCCAAACAAACACAAAGCCACGCCGATTTACCACACAACCTTCAAACGAATGAGTCCGATTCTGCTCAATTGACAAGATGACAATCTGTAATCAAATTTGGGCCTTATCTGTTTCAGTGATTGGGATTGTCAGCTGATTTGAACAAGTAGAATATTATGTTTATAATCAAACAGTTTGTATTATTTTTTATTGTTAACATTGCAATGAAATCGATTGCGATATACAGCAGTTTTTGGAATATTCTTTGGGCAAGCGCACTTGACTCGCTCTTGCATTTTGTAAGCTCGAAGCTATTATTAGATTGGACAAGCAAGCAAACTTATTTTGTTTTATTAAGATTTTATTTCCATAAAACCAACTTAAGCTCAACTATATAACATTAAAATCTAAGTTCGCTGACTCTAAACGCACCCTTTTACATACGTAGCCCAAATTATCAGTGGTCATAGGGATCTAAAGCGACGACGTGCGTGTACGACGGTGCCAGAAGTTTGGCAACGCCTCACCGCCGCGTCGGTCACGCGACGCCATGTCAGTTCAATTTGGTAAATGACCGCTGTACAATGCTTTACACTAATATGGCTACTTGTATTATTATGTGCGACCTTGACACTCTCTTCCGTAAATATATAATGTGTGACAATGAAACAAATACTTATGTTAGTTGTTGCAGTTTTTGATCACAGTTGCTTTCAGTTTTTTGTTGTTGTTCTGTACTTCTATAAAGTGTGATTTATAAATACTTTCTTTTTTTTATCACTTTCTAGCTGTACAGTGTTTCTTAATACTGTCTCCGAATTATATATCTAAATTATAAGTGAGTTGACGTTCCATTTGCGACCTCACTGCATTATTGAGTCTATAACTAAGGTGTCTGTTCGTGTCTTAAAATTCTCGGGAAATGCCGAAACAAACACGAGAAGTTTCCATCCGTGAGTCTTGATTAGTGGCTTCTAATTAATCAAATTGATTGTCAGTAACACCTGTCCTAGTTTACTAAGGAACGCTCGTATACTTTAAAAAGTAAACTGGTTAAAACCAATTTAATAAAATTAATACAGTGAAACGAATCCTATGGGAGCCGTCCGTAATGCAAGCCACGCCCGCGCCCATTTGTTGAATTTATAACCATAATGTGGTCTAGAGCGAAATAATGACGCTTGTGTATTATCCTGTAATCGTTTGCTGGCGACGATTTAGAACCCGACACTCTTTATCTATGTTATTAAGCAGTAGGCACGCAAGAATTAGGTACTGCTATGACCTAATTCTTAACCAAATAATAAGCTAATAATGTGGGTGAATCCTGAAAATTGCCTTATTTAGTTGATTCACGGTGGTTAACAGTAAATTTTTGGGTCTTAAGACATTTTATTTTTTTCATTTAATTTTTAATTAAAATTTCTGTTGTTCTCCAGATGACATATCCAAATTTTTGACACCCTTTGACTCCATACTGCAAATATTGAGTATTACAACATTGATAAATCCATGAAAAAATTTGCAGTGCCTACATTTTTCATTAAAAAAATATTACGTCAGTGTTTTTCCAGTGTCATATTGATACTTACCTTTACCACAACTCCGCCATGATTGACACATTTCCGGTGTCGCATTACGTACCTCTACCCTGCCGAACCTTTTTCACGAAAATTGTATAAATCAATTAAGGGATTTGTTACAGCCGATTTAGCTTTTGTCACTGACTCTAGTAAGTACTGTAAGGAGTTTGCATTTGACCACGTTATATATCATTCCTGGCTGGATCCAATAAAAAATTTCACTCGTATATAGAATGTTCTGATTGTCAGCTTTGTCAGCGCGCCTCAAAGCGCATGGGCGCGTCTTTTGTTAAGTAATGTGAAAATAAATAAAATTATTGAGAACTAGCTGTTCCCCGCGCCTTCGCTCCCGTGTCCACAGTACCTGTTTTCGGGGTATAATGTAGCTGTCTACTGGTGAAAGAATTTTCAAAATCGATTTAGTAGATCCAGAGATTACCCTCTTTTTTGGGTGATAAATCATCCAATGACTTCTCCCGCTATCGTTGAAGCTGGAGCTAGTCAGACTTTTACTGACTAAAACCCAACTGTGTTCCTTCAGTTGCTTGTGCCAGGGCCACGGTAACTCTCGTTCAAATTTATCCGCGACCCAACAAACTCACAAACTTTACCTCTTTATAATATTAGTATAGATATAGATAAACGCTTAATACAATACAAATATAACGTATTATTTAGTGTCGTAACTCCAGGTTCGTGAGGAGGAATGGATGGCTTTTTATTACTCTTTCAAGTAAAACCTACTAAACGGATTTTGATGAAACTTTACATTAATATAGTTTATCCATCATAATACCACATAGTTATAATTAACAAAGACAGAAGTGGGTAGGGATAGGGGTACGGAGGCAGCTATTATATTTGCAAATATAATTGCAGATTCAAGCAATCAAGATAATTATATATCTACAATTGCATATAATATTTCAGTAAATAAACAAAATGAAACGGAAGACTAAGAAATGCAGAGAAACACAAACTCTGTACCATTAAAATACTACATCAAGGCCGGTCCAATTAATCAATTAAATGGAGCAAAACAACAACGTAACAAAAAAGAACCGAAAATTATAGCTTTTATATTCGCCATTTTTAGTAAATGAAGATTTATAATAGGACGACGGTTGAGGAATCATTGAGGACACACTAAAACATAGATTGATGTTTTCTTCGCTAAATGGCAATTCTGAAAGGAACGACCATGCATTTTTATTTCTGTACTAGCGGACGCCTCGTGGTTTCGCCCGCATAGTTACCGTTCCCGTAGGAATACAGGGATAAAAAGTAGCCTATGTCAACCGGGGATAGTTTAGCTTCCCAACGGTGAAAGAATTTTTGAAATCGGTCCAGCCATTTCGGAGTCTACAAGGAACATACATACATACTTTCTCTTTTATATATATAGATTACTGTGTAGTATGGCGGCAACTCAATACGAACGTCAGGCACTGGAAAAAAAAAGTTTTGATCTCTATCTTAAGAAACATACAATATTATGTATCCTGAGAGAAACATACATTGTTTCCTTCTAACAATAAATCCGATTAACGATTATTTTCTTAACAGCTTGCTCTGGGTGGGTTGGTCCGACAAATTGTACTCACTGACAAAGTTAGTTGGAATTGTTCGTCACGTTTGTTCTACAGTAGAACTAAGTTGGACTAGCTCACTTCCGTGTAGTCTGTAAATAGAAAGCGATCCTTACTTAATTCAACCATTGCAAAATTGAGACGGTTAAATTGAACAAGACTTCGTCGTGGCTTCTTCTTTCATGTACGAAGTTTTAGGTTTAAATCCGGACACTTTCCTACCTATCAATGTGAGCTTTTCAATTCATGGGTACTCTTCCATAATTTTAGAGGCATTACTGATGTCTCTGAAGTAAATATCGTCAGGAAACAGAAAGCTTCTGCCAGCGACTCCGCCCGCGTGTTAGTCGAAAATTATCGCGAGGGGACATATTCCCGGGATAAAAAGTATTATATATGCTATTCCTAAGTAAAATCTATCTCCGTGCCAAATTTCATCCAGATTCGTTCTGTAGTTTTTGCGTAAAAGAGTAACAAACATACTTACACACTCTCAAACTTTCGCCTTTACATTGTTAGGTGATTAATTAATATAAATTTCAAATCTAATGTTTATAAAGAGGCGTTTATCCTATTAACAAGGTAGTATTCATATTTATTAGGCATTGTTTTATATCAATATTGACACGCAAATACTTATAACTCAATATTATTAATTGTTATTGACCTCCAGTTGTTTTTATCGCGAGCATTTTCATTCGGGTGAAATGGGAGTAGGTGGGCCATGTCAATCATATGCACGCGGGTAGTTGAACAAAGATTGCCACTCGCTTGACGGTTTAGCGGAGATGGTGTCATGCAGGGACATTTAAAGGAAGAATAGAGCCGGATAGTGGCTGATGAAGAGTGGCCTCGCATGATTACAAATATTTCAAAAAAAAAATCAGCACAATAGGATATTGTTACCTGCAAAATATAGACAAAAAAAAATGACTGCCACAATTCTATGTTCAGAGTCAGTTTTGTACCTAAAATCGCACTCATTGCTCCCATAATTTAGCTACGCAAGTATTTGTAAATGGATAAAAACTAACCCCCATTACTGGATAGAAAATGATCGACGCGTCACGAATTAAACGCAAATCAGCTAACGCACGTTTGACAATTTGTAACATTCATTTTGCTATAATTTTATTGTGAAATATTGGCTAGGTATTATTTTAATGGATAGAAAACTTATCTGGTTAGATATTAAATAACAATTAGAACCCATTGCTGAGTTCCTGCGCGTATGTATAAACAAACTCACAAATGCTTGTGTTTGGCATTTTTAACGACTTCTCATAGTGTGTGTATATTAACGACGAAGGGCTATAAAGATTTTGCGTACTAAACACGCTAATACATAAATTAGCTAAGCAGCACATCAAATTAAACCCAGTGTAACTTGAACTCGGTCGACGGTCTTCGTAATCCATTTACGAGGTCAACTGGATTTGGGCATAGTAAATAACTAAAGGTTGTTAATTTAATAGAACTAACGCAGGTTAATACGGGGACGAAAGCTAGTGTTCATGTTAAGGAAGATAGAGAGTGAATTTCAAAATAACAGAGCACCTTTGTTTCCATTCATTTTTGTTTTACCCTTTTTGGAAGTTGTGTCTAGAAATCAAGAATAAGAAATAACATGCCCGATTCTAAGAATCGTTACTAGATAAAAACATAAACGCCCACTTCTCGCGTCATCTGTTGTTAAACTTCATTATTCTGCCACACCACACCATTCAAGCAATACCTTGAAAACACGTTCAGTTATATTACAGCCAACATCTTTTACTGCCAAGCAAAAACAAATCGACCAACGACTCCATTTCTTTTTACGTTGTAAAACAGTAAAAAAAATCCCTTCTTATTGTACACAGCCTAAAAAGTTTACGTAGACATTGTGGCCTCTGTTTCTGTACCTCTGACCGATGTTTACGACTCCTAAGTTTTTACTGTCTTCGTCTGAAACAACAGAAATACTGCGGACACAATTAACTCTTGTGTAAAGTTTTGTTACAGCTTCTAGATCTTTATTGTTCCCTTTTTCATGTAATTGACACTCACTTTGTATAGATACAAAGTTTACGAGGTTTTCTTTCTTTGGTGAACACTTAAACTCGAGTGCTTTTAATGTTAACGTGTGACCATTAAGGGGATATGCGTAGACTGAATTATTGCAGAAGTTTGGATACCTTTCTTTTTCTTTTTTCTTTCCGGCGGGAAACCTTCAAAAGGTGCCTGGACTTTTGGGGAAAAAGACCAGGGAGTGTGGGATTTTTACCTCACTAAAACCACCCCGGTGATCACCATCAGCACGTAGAAGAGGCCCCGTGACCTCTCAAAAGACCACCCCGGAGCCCCCTCTGTGCAACGCCTGTTAGGGCACATCCCTGGGGAGACTGCAAAAGCACCTCCCCTGTACCTAGACTACCAACAATTTTGTTTCTTTCAATTAATGTACACTGACAAGATATTCCAGTTTCATTAAACCCCTGAAAATTTACGCCTACGTTCGCTATATTTTTCCCCAGAACTAATTGACAGACAATGGTTTAAAACCGTAACATTTTTCCAAACTCACAATCACTATATATTAACAAATAAAGTCCCCCGCCGCGTCTGTACGCGATAAACTCAAAAACTACTGAACGGATTTTCATGCGATTTTCTCCAATAGAAATAGTGAGTAAAACGAGAAAGGTTTTTGTTTATAATTTGTCACGGGCGAAGCCGGGGCGGGTCGCTAGTAATACATAAATTTCACTTCTTCTTTTTGTGTCAGTTTGACATTTTTTTGTACAGTAGTTTCTTAATGTCCCCTGGCTATCATCGTTTTTGATTTGTTAGTGAAATATATAGAGCTGTTAAAATAGCAGCTTTCCTCCCATTTTTAAAATAAATTACATTATGTTAAAAGAGTATTGACAACTCTATATACTTCCAAGTTGATTGAGAGCGTCCGGTCTGCACCAATATATATTAGTCTATGGTCTGCACCAAGTGCAAAGGGCAACTGATAGCAATCCGACGTCTGACGAAACACGAAGTTTGCCGAGGGTTTGTACTGTACTCACCTGAGGACATAGACAAGTGACATGCTATCAACGAGAGCGAGGCGATTCCGTTTGTAAAAACGTCAAAAGTGTATAGGAATGTCAAACGCTATCGAAATGGCATGTGATCAATTCGTTACATTTGGGTATATCGACCTTCTTATCGAATGATACTTGTCTAGGGCCTCTGGATAGCTCTGTAGTTGTTTTAAAGTCAGGTATGTTGACTTAAACATGCTTGTTCGTGTCAAACTCGATAATGGAAACTTGAGCGGCTCCATAATTTTTGTATAAGGTTCATATTTTTGATTTGCGCAAATATGACAACGTTTCTGAATTTCGTGTAAAGCTCAAGTGATTGCCAATTCACCTTCGCCGGAATGCTCATATTCTTTCTCTTTTGTTTAATGTGCTCTTTACACCTTTCACCTCACTTTACCTCAAATATCGTTTTCAGTTTATCAGCGATTCCCAAACGAAATCTCTAAGGTCATCAGATAACTTGTGACTTAAAATGCTAATGCATGCCAAAACTTTCATGGATAAATCTTTTACTGTCCAGGCAACTCGTCTGTGGAATGCATTGCCTGACCCAATAAAACGTGCTCAGTCGTTGCCTGTATTTTTAAAACTCATCAAAGAACCTACCTATCGCTGTGATTATGCTCTTGATTTTTTGACATAATGTGCTATAATATATATGTACATCATTTATTTGCATTGCTTGTATATTAAATATGTATGTATCTATTATTTAGCATAATTAAGTATTTGTTTTTCTAGTAAGTATCATTGTATCTATATTATGGTTATTGTTGGTATTGTCGCACCACTGACAACCCCATGTCACGTCCAGGTAATCTGTCTCCATTCCAGGTTACCTAAAAGAGATCGCAGAATGCGATAAGGCCGCCCGTTGTATGTTTTTAGTATTAAGTTTATTTTTCCTTGTATATTATGGTGTACTGTATATAAATAAATAAATGGATACCATGCGACCAGACTACACTCATATCAAATCAGTCATGAATGTAAATTTAATAAACTATGCATGTTTCACAAACAAATTACTAATAGGTTTTTAATTGAACCGACCGACCACTGTACACTGGTTGGTGACTGAGTGCGAGATATAATACATTATTCAGGATTTAATAAGAGATTTCTAGATTGCTTCCCGATTTTCTTTCACGAGGGAGACATTATGAATACGTTTATTAGATCGGAATAAAAATCTCGTAGGACAGGGGTTGATAACATTTTAGCTCTCCGCTCTAGTAGCGTTAGTCTCTCGAGGTTTAAGTGCGAAACTTCGACGATGCTAAATTATTACTAACGGATACCGGGTAGCAATCTACTATACTCTATAGAAAACGTACTGAACAGCATACTATAATAGTTAGCCTAAGGCAATACGGCATACGTGAAGCAATACTTGTACATTCGCAGTCTATGCCTTATTAAAGTCGGTAGGGATGCAAGCTCATAAATTTCGCCTCACTATATAAACGACATGTAGGTAGTATTTATACAGCACCCCGCCGTTTTACGACTCATAATTTGAATCCATAAAATATGCGTTAATAATTTACAAAAATAAGTGTGAAAAAAACCTCGTTGGTATGGAAAGCTCACAAAAACTTAATTAAAAATACTTTATTTGATTTATTGAGTCTTGCATGCATTCGTTATACCAACGTGACAAATAGAAAATACTAGCTTCTGCCGAGCGGCTGCACCCGCGTGTAAAATGTTTTATCATCCTAAGGAAACATTATACCGAGATAAATAAAATAAAATATATTTAAAATAACAAAAAACCCGACTGCTTAAAAGCGAACTGAAAAGACGGAAACAATCGGAACATATAAGTGTCATATATTTTTGTAACCTCTTAAAATCCTTTATTTTGATACCCCACACGATAGGCTAGGAAGAAAAAAAAAATTGGGGCCCCCACAATATGGCACCCATAATCCGCCATTTTTCTATTCAAAATTTTAATGTAGCCAGTGACACTCGCAGGGTTAAGACGAATCGATTGACGTGAGGATCATCAAAATCGGCCAACGCGTTTGGTCTCTAGAACGCCACATAGGAACAGACATACATACATAGACTGATAAACACATTATTCTCCTTTGGCAGTCGGGTAAAAAGTATCCTGTGTTCCTGTGTGTGTTTCCTGACTATAATCTTTCTCTGTGCAAAATTTCATCCAGATCCGTTCAGTAGTTTTTGCGTGAAAAAGTAATAAACATACAAACACACACTGACAAATTTTCACCTGTGTAATATTAGCAGGAATAGGATATAATTAAGGTTATTTTAATTCCGAAGTACATTACGTACCTACCCACCGATTTAATGTTTCATTTCCGGCAGCGTATAAAGTCGATTAACTAATCAAGCATCAACCAATTAGACATAATTACAAAATCATAGTCCTTACAGTGGAGTGAACTAAAAACATCGACCAAGTGTAAATGCCAACTAATACATACAAAGTCACGGTAATGTGTACCGTGTAAACCAGTGTGTGGTGAGACTTTAGAACCGTGTGCGGCAGTGTACAATGATGACCAGTTGATGTTGAGAGACCCCGCAAGGTCTGCAAGATGGTGGCTCGAGGGAGAGGGCGCATGCTCTCCATCCTCTTCAGCGCCTTGTTGCTGGGAAGGGCTATTGCAGGTAAGAATATATCTCAATTTTGTATACATTAAAATCAAAACTTAAACCGTCAAGTACAGTACAGCAGACATGTACATAACACAGCAATAACAATGCAACAACTGGTTTTTCAACACATAGACTGACCAGACCTATCAGTCTATGGTTTGATAAAACTGAGGTCAAAAAATTACTATTAATACAATCAAACCTACGTGTACGATGTTTTGATTAATGATGATATTGAAAAGAAAGAAATGCTCAAGCAATTACATACCTATTACATACGTAAATAAATGTACATGTACATGTGTAATCTGATTAAAATCGATTCAAATAGAGCTAACATTATCAGTAGCTTCAGACTAGTAAAACTGATAAATTATTGACTTCCAAGCGACACGAGAAAGAATATCTAAAACGTCTCGGGCTAAAAGCAAGTGAATCGCAAGCCAGCTCGAAACTTGCATAAGCCCAGCTCCTGTATCGATGGACGGCGAACTGTCTATTTTAAACATTTGCATAAGAAGGCGATTTCAGCGAACGAAATTTAGTCTTCGACAAAGCCGATTCTATTATTCATTCAATTTATATTCGACAAGATTAACAAATTTTGTTCAGCTCGTCGAGAATCATCACACCTAAAATTATTCTTCGTTCTTGTTATTATGAAAATCACTGTTGAACATAAAATTACTGCTGCTGGTTCAATTAACAGCTTTCCAATTTTACGTGTAGGTAGGTATTACCACGCCACTTTATATGAATTATTTATTTGTAATCTAGAAATCTATTTTTTGTAAATAATTAAATATTCATGTGCGCACATTATACCGACATATATCGACACGAACATTAATGAACACAAACTATACATATAGATGTGTATAAATCAATGACTGTTAATTTTATAAAGAACAGCCGAACAAACAAACAGAACACTCTTAATTTTCAAAGGCAATCAGAACATCGGAACTGGGAACCCTCGTAGATATGTGGACTTAACTTGGTTAATACGTGACTCCATGAAACAGTACAGTCATCTACGAAATGTTTTACCTTTTACACGCAGCAAAACAAAAGTGATTTGGTGAAAAGAATTGATTAAAAATAAACATTTTACAAATGCTTTAATGTAAAAAATATTTTTGTCTTTGATATTATTTTAATTGGTGTACTTACATTATAAGGGAATTTCGATCATTAACAGTATGTTCTTTATTGTTGTATTACTAATTTATGTGACCAAAAACCGTACTACAGCAATGCCAAGTATGCCCAAAACATAATAGGCAAAAGGTAATCGTCACTTATGTAAGCGCTCTTTGAAAGAAACAATAAATAATCTCTTAATCCGCTACGAGCAAAATCTTTTCCCTCCGACTGTACAGCTTCTAGACTAACGAAGCGTTAACACAAATAGTTAATACACCGAAACAAAGTCGAATTAATTTTCACTAATTAGACGCCGACGGTTAGCGAAAGTAGTAATCTGGAATCTTTTAGTTTATATAGCAGGAAAACAGTGGGAAATATATCGCTAACAGCAGCCGAGTGTAATGCTTGATATTATTTACACTGACAACTTTGCTGTAGTTTTATCTTGTTTACAAAAACAATTATAAACATATTTGATGCTATATATTTTTTTAAGCTGACATGGTCACAATCATTAGAATTAATATTTGTTTCGGGATATTTACCATGTATATTTAGATTTTGGTTGAGAGCTCGATATTTCGGCACCGTTACAAGCGCCATGATCACGAGAACATTCTCGTAATAAACAAACAAATATTAATTCTAATATTTGATGCTGTAATTTGTTGTCCTTTCAAATCAAAATCAAAATCATTTATTTGCAAAACATAGGTAATAATTAAATGCAAGATCTTGAAAATTAGGTAGTGCGCTATGTTTTGCCAATTGACATACAAATTATAAAAAAGAAATACGATTATATGTATGGGTACTGTTAAATTAAAAAATAAATTTAATACAATATAATTATTATTTACTTACTTGAGTACCTGATTGTATTAACACATGCATGCAAGTTAAATTTTATTATTCATAATCAATTTAATTTCAAGTCAAAATTTAAAGTCTATTCAATTCCTTTGCAAAATTTAAGTTTAACGAGAAATTCCAAAATGGCCATTATATTCCTTGCAGAAAATTGCGTTAGTATAAGCTGTCAGAAGAATTTGGAGCATCTCGTCATTCATCTTTATCATAGTCCACAGCCCGACTTCGCCCACTGTTGAGCATAGGCCTCTCTCTTCTCGTACCAATCACCACGTTCGCGGGCCAAACTAATCCAGGTTTTACCCGCAATGGCAACAATGTCATCTGCCCATCTCGCCGCTAGACCACCATTGATCTTAGGTGACATCAATAGAGTGTGATTAGCATAACCACTCGGCGCATCAGTTTTTAGCTAGGCGAATCATCATTATCAAAACATAAGTAAATTCCATTGTCCTTGAACATTACATTCAGTAACACCAAGTTCACCTCACCATAATTCACACACTAAGGGCCGTTTCACCCTTTTACCAAAAGCGTTAAAGGTAACAGAGAACAATAAAACATTTAATAATAATAGCGTAAATCACTGAGTATTATCTTTCAAGGATGCTGCAGAAACAAAACCGAACAACGGTCCGTCGCACAATAAATTCTAGCTTATTTCCCGCAGCCATTGTTACTTACCAGATATATTTTGAGACTCAGAAATGAATCATTAAACAGTGTCGAGGAAGGCAGCGCTGCCTCCGAAGGAAATAAATCAATCTAGAACTGACAAGCGACATAAAATACTGCTAGGTTAACAAAACAGTGGAATTAGCTGCTTTATAACACTCTTTTTGGCCCAAAATACACACGCAGGGTGTTAAGTTTTCGTCGTATATGGCGCTCCCCGATTTACAATATTATTTTCGTGACTTTATTCACTAGTAGGTATAGTGAGGAGCTCGTGGCTAAATAATAACAGCCGCACGGGTCGATCTTCCAGGTTAAGCAACGCTTGACGAGGTCGGTCCATGGATGGGTGACCATTTTCAACAAACCGAGTTTTCTCCGTGCCTCGGAAAGCACGTTAAGCCGTTGGTCCCGGCTGTCATTTAAAGATCTTTGACAGTCGTTACGGGTAGTCAGAAGCTTGAGCTGACACCAGTCTTGCCAAGGGGTACCGTGTTACCCAGCCACTGAGTTGTGGAGGTCAGATAGGCAGTCGCTCCACGTAAAACACTAGTGCTCAGCTGAAGATTAGAAGCTGACCCCAATATAATTGGAAAAAAGCTAGGCAAATTGATTGATTCACTAGTAGGTATACTGTATAACGGTAGTACACAAATCAGTATTATACAGACATCAGACGTTACGAGTACTAACTAACACACTGAGAAAAATCGGGCTAATCAAGTATGACATTTTGCTTAATAGAAAAAAAAACATGGAAGCAATCAAAAACTTATAAAAATAAATAAATCACCGTTTCTTGTTAAAATAAAGTCAAAATGAAAAACTCTATCATTCACTTCATATAAGGAATCAAGATACATTATTAAATTTTGTAAACACACACATCACAGATTTAATCAAGTTGTATATAATAGTTATGTAATAACAGTTTATTGTTTTTATAACGTTAGTTGGTTATCTCCATGTTATATCCATGTATGCATACATGGATATAAGTTCCTTGAGTTCTGCCTGTAAAATAATTGTATGTGTAAATGAATAAATAAGTTTTTAAAAGATTTGCAGTTCACCCAGATTCAACATTGGTACAGCTGGGTGCTACAACATATTTTAAGTATTTTTCACTGAGTTTGGGTGTTAAGTAGTTGAAATATGTGCCGGTGTGAGCAATTACCTCTCCTTAATTCTATGGTAGAAGTCATTAAGTTTCCCTTGAACGTATCGCGCGTAAACTGCGGCCTCGATCAGTTGCCTCATTAAGTGTGCTTAATTAACGTGTAAACCGATGAACTTTCTAATGGATTTTGTTTTTAAGCTCAATTAACAAGAAACTAAGCCTGAGTGATGAACCTCGACCGATAAGTTATGAATTCTTAGGGAATAATTGAAACTTTGCCGTGTCTTACAAGTTTTATTTTTCAGATTTGGTGGTATTGTGACCATTTTTATACTACACGTCAATGTTTGTTATAGACCATGCTTTATTGGAAACTCTAAACATTACACCTACTTATTGATAAGTTACCCAAACGACGCCATATTAAAAACTGCCGCATTTAAAATGCTGCATGCAAAATAAAAATGCTGAAATACGCGAAACTTCTCAAACTTTAAAGCTTAAACAGTACTTACCAGTTCTTTCGTAGTACCAAGTGAAGAGTTTCTTCCATTAGGAAGCAGCTCCTTACTTCTACGAATATTTTTCTCCAAGCTGTTACCGGTAATATTTTTTGCGGTTCGTACGAAGAAAGTCAATATGAGATATGATGTTGACTCCCATCGTATGGACACAGACTCACACATGAGTAGGTATTTTCCTTCTGGCTCATATTACAGACGAGTCTTATTTTAATAGCTTGCAGTAGTCTGTCTCCATAGCTTTAAGTTTTCATATCAAGGTACCTACCTAAAAGTTTTACCATAGTTCTAAATTTGACACTAAAAACTTCGAGATTTGTATGATAATATTCAGAGAGTTACACCAGTCCGTTTGTTGGGTATCCCTCATGACACATGGACCCATAATTAGGGGTCTAGCGAAACTTTTGGAAATAGGTGAGCATGCGGTGGATAGTAGACGAAGTGGGCAGTCGCAAACCCCGAACTCAGTGAAACTTCACCAGAATACATACTACATGTTTGTTAACTAAGCTCACAGAAATAGGTAGGTACCTATAGGTGATGGAGGCCGGGGTTTCTTGTTAGTATTTATTTTATCGTTTGAGGGTAATCAGTCACGAAATTGGGAGCTAACATATCATTACACCAGCACGAAAGTAATTGTACCCACCCGTTGTACATACAGGTATTTGTTGGTGCCTCTGTTGTTGTGAAAATATAGGTACTTTTTGTTTTTTTTTGGTATATAATAGATCCATGAAATAAAATAAAATAAGCTTAATACTGAAATCTTCAAAGAAGTTTGATCATTTCTTTATCTACAGATAGTTCAAACTTAAAAATTATGTAAAGGTTCGAATAAATATCGTGGTTAAAATGCAAACATTCTTGCGCAAGTTAGAAGTTGTAGATATAGAGTTTTCAGAAATATTACCTGTGTTCCGTACATTATGTGAACTTAAATAATTTTCAAACTAATTTACCCAAAGGATCCTTTGCCCATAATAATAAAGCAAAAACTAATTTACTTTCCAATCTGCTTTATTCTCCTCTAATGTGGGTATTGCATGCTATTTTAACGTAAGCATAAGTATACTTTTTAGGGTTCCGTACCCAAAGGGTAAAAACGGGACCCTATTACTAAGACTCCACTGTCCGTCTGTCTGTCTATCCGTCACCAGGCTGTATCTCATGAACCTTGATAGCTAGACAGTAGACATTTCCACAGATGGTGTATTTCTGTTGCCGCTATAACAACAAATACTAAAAACGGAATAAAATAAATATTTAAGTGGAGCTCCCATGTAACAAAGGTGATTTTTATACCGTTTTACGATAATGGTACGGAACTCTTCGTTCGAGAGTCCGTCTCGCACTTGGCCGGTTTTTATAATAATTGAAAACCAGAGTTTTTTCTCTTCAAACGATTTTTTATCATTTATCAAGTTGAGCGGCATTCGATTAAGCTCATCTTGGCTTGTTCTAGGATGAGACATCTTAACAATTTAAGAGTCTTTTAACAGCCACTTTGATCGTTAAAACATTAGGATGCACATCAAATTTCAATTTGCATTATAATTTAAAAAAAAAAACGTTAACTGGATCAGAAATGATATCAAAGGTATAACGAAATAGCTGTTTGTAAAATTAATCAGAAAAAATCACGAAAATATCTTTGCCCACAATAAAAGAAAAAATAAACATGATGAGAAGAGATTTATAACAAAGGATAATAAGGAAAAGAGATCATATGAGCTACTTTCTTTAGTACAGTCGCTACCTAAACTCATTCGTTCGTAACTTATAAGTTTGATGTGATACAGAAATAAGTTTGGCGCGGGGAGATTTAAGATCCCATAAGAGCGCTTAAGGAAAGTGGAGCGCCCCTGTTTCACTCGAATATATTGGAGGGTTTCCTCGCACTACATCTACATAATGTGCTTGTGCCTCCATACATTCTGCGGATTTGTTAATCATATTGTACCAAGATTCCGTAGGCGTGCTTTTTTGTACAACTTTGTCAAAGTGTAGGTAATGGGAAATCTGTTATGTCAATGTAACTGGCTTCCTTGCGCGAGCGACTTGTTCGAGATTCAATGTAATTTGCCTCAAAAAAGTGTACTTAATTAGACAAATAAATTTAACAAAACAATATAATAATATCTTACCAACAGGTGATATGGTGGTCAAGCGCGAGCCTATAATAAATAAAAAAAAAACTAAAGACTGATTATGCAATAGTCAGATATAGTTTAACTGATGCATAAATATGGCTGTTTGACATATTTTCTCTACACAAAAGCTGTGAAGCTATCATTTTTATTATTCAGGTAAAAGTTATATGTCTATTGAAATTCGGCCCTAAATAATACTTTTAGACTTCTTTCAAATAACTACATAATACGTCGGAATTTCGGTTTCGATATAGAATATAGGTAATATCATATATTTGTATACAGCCAAATCCGAATACGAAAACCAATATTAGATACAACACTATTGTATCTGTGTCTCGTCCCTAGGGGTAACTGAAAAGAAAACTAAAGAGGCAGTCTGGAGTGAACTGGGGGGTGACCATAAGCTCTTAGAGTAAGGTTATTTTGAGATCGCGTAAGTGGCAGATGTATACAAGTCATATACATCTGTCCCTTACACACACTCAAGATAACCTTAATCTGAGACAGCCTTTCCCAAAGTGGGCGATAACATTAATTCTAAAAATCTCATTTAGAATTAATGTTTAATCTCCGCTAATATAGGTCACAATAATTGATTAATTTAGTTTGAAGTTATAGTGGTTTTAAGTAGGTGAAAAAATGGGGGCGCAAAAAATAATTTATTCTCAGAGTGGGCAGTAGACAAAATAAGTTTGGGAACCCATGATCTAAGAGCTTATGGTCACCCCCCTGGTGTCAATCTACCCACGTGACCCGTGTGTTGTAAGTTTAGAATTCTTTGGAACTTGTGTACCGATGTAAGTTACGATTAATAAATCTTTTGTTAGTTACTCCTATTTTATAAACTGTGAGAACGAAATATTAACTAATAATTATTTTGTAACTAGCTTCTGATAGTGACCATGCCCGGTTTAAAGTGTTTTCACACGTGGTTTTGGTTTACGCGTTTAAATTATACCAGGGGAACTCCCTGGTATAAACTTTATCATTGTCCAGGGCATGATCCACCTGCCTTATGTTTCATCTAAATCTGTTCAACCGTTATGGAGTTATTGATTAACAAACATTGAAACATTTAATCATACAGTCTTTCATATTAGCAGTACCTAAACAGTAATTGTGTTGTATTTCCTGACAGATACTGTTCTATGTGATATTAATACTTTGTGTTGTGTATGAAAATAACAGACAGTGATATTTTTTTAGGATTAAAATAATTAATAACGCTTATATGCACTCAATAAAACTACATTGCATACGCGGCTTGCACTGAACAATTTCACCATTATTCACACCTCTTTGATTGCGTCGGATTCAGGCTCTACAATGTTTCAGGCTGTTAAATCAAAAAGTTTCATTTATAGCCAATACTAATTTACAAAGTTTCTAGTTCATACTTTTACTATAAACCAAATTAAAATGAAAATAACTTCGAATAATCATACTTAACCTTCAAGAAACCAATAATTTTGTAAGAAAACTTCCAGGAAAGTGCTAATTTGTTCTAAAATGATAAGACTGGGTTATTCTCATGATTTACGATATTGTTGTGATACACAATCGTAACCCACGCGACGTAATAATATTAAATTGTTAATTAATGCTAACAACTGAAATAAGGCAAGTGCTTTACTTAGGCGGCAGCGACGAAAATTAACTTCGTTAATTATAAAGCCGTTTAAGATCTTAGTAGTAATTTTCATTATTATATCCCTACTAATCCTGTTTACTGTTACAAATGGGAGTTAGTTTTGTTTCGGTTTGTTGTGTCTTCACGGGTAAGTTGCTGAAACAATTTTGGTTAAGCACTTGAAATTCGGATGAGTGAGTTTTCATTCTGGAAAATTAAAGCAAGCTTAAAGTAAGACGCGATTAAGAAGAAATCTCTGTATCTGTGGTGTCATTTTATAACAATCCTACTAATATTATAAAAGTGAAAGTTTATGTTTAAGTTTGTATGTTTGATAATCTTTCACGTAAAAACTACTGAACGGATCTGGATGAAATTTGGCAACAGTGATAGATTATAGGAGAAAAGAAAGAAAAATTGTTTAGTTGTCACAAATCGACATACAATATAAAACATGCTTATGCTAAATATTTAACAAAAAATAAAATATAGGTCAATATTGTCAATCAAAGGAAGGAAAGTCAAGGTCAAGTTAATTATAGTCTGCAATAGCACAAAGAATACTTTTTATCCCGGGAATATATTCCCTTGGGATAATTTTCGATATTCAAGTGAATATTGAAAATTCGGGTGAAGCCGCTGGCAGAAGCTAGTTTCGGTTTGCGGCGCTACAATGCGACGACAGTGTGATTAAGGATATATACATCGTCGTGATAGCGTAGTGGCTAAGACCTCGCCTCTCGTGCTTGAGGTCGTGGGTTCGAATCCGGGCAAGTACCAATGTGACTTTTTCAAATTCATATGTTTCCAAGTTTATCTTGTACATTGTTGACAACGCTGAACGAAAACATCGTAAGGAAACCTAGACTTATAGCGAGTTTATAAGATTGTGCTCCATTGGTGTAATTGCTGCAAGGCGTTCCAGTGCGAGGATAAACTAATAAATAAATATATCAGCAACAACATACATATCTGTATCACATTGTCGTCACATTGTTGCGTCGCAGATCTACGAATCTACGAAAGCTGTTAAACATTGGGATTCGACAAAAATTTTCATTATCTAAAACACTAGTTTGTGTTACAGATAGAAATAAGTAACTTGTCTATCAGTCTTCAGTTGCGAAGAGTAAAAATGTTAATAAAAAGAAGCGGGTCCGAAAATGTGCCCAAAAATTCATGGACTCGGATAATTGCCATGTTTAGAGGGAAAACCGAAAGGAAGCAAGCGATCCCTCCTGAACCAATGATCTCTATCAACTAATCATTATTCGTTTGCTTTAAACTCTGGCTCTTTTATCCATTCAACTTTTTATTTTTCATGTATTCATTTTTCTTCACAAAAAAGTTCCTTGAGTTTCCAGATTTCAGTCCTGCGACAAAGTTGTGTGGTATTGATACCTACCAAAACTCCAAGGGTAAGAGAACAAAAGAGGCATGAAGGCCCGCAGGTCCTTTGAAAGCGAACTGAATCCACGTGGAGGGACATTCAATAGTGTTATATAAAGGACATTGTTCTACAGAAAGAAACCAACACATACTTCGCTTTTAGGGTTCCGCTGCCGAATGCTAAAAGTCTTTCTGTTTTTCTGTTGTTTCCTGTATTACAGCTAAGTTATCTCATTCCCACCAAACTTTAGCGTTTGAATTTAAAGAGTTTTATGAAAATAATAAAGTAGGATTTCATAAAGAATTTTTTTCGTTCAGTTATTTTTGTAACCTGCATCAAAGCCCCAACAATGCAAATATATACCCATGCAAATATATATCCAAATATATGCATATGGACCCAGACTATCGATTTACTTGAGTCCAGTGAACTTACAGTCCAGGTCACTTATAAGTGGAAAATAAGCGGAACTCACACTTGGTCAGCATTTTATGACAGAATTTTGTATATGCTAGCGTTACAACACCTTAGTCAAATACGCGGCTCGCATACAATACACACCTTGGTCTATTTAGTCTTATGAATGTAGGCCAGATGTTCTATTTATAGTATAGCCCCAGCAAACATTGTAGTGATTGTATCTCTGATTCGGGCCTAAAACAATATTGAATGCTTTATTCATTACCTACCTGGAGAGAACGTAGATATACGAACCCAATGCGTAGCCCTACGAAGGTGCTTGAAGAACACGAATTAATCTAATGTTAGTATTCTTAAATCACTTAGTTTCTTCTATTGTTTTAAGTTCTAAAGAACATGCTTACACTTCATTAATGAGAACAAGGTAAGGTCTGCATTCACATACACACAACATTCGTTGTAGCTGCTACGTACCAACTGTTTTGAACAATATTTTTCATCAAATCTACAGAGGGGAGGAACGTTTGATATACAAAAGATTCGCCATTCTCAGACGATTACAAACGAACAGGTTTCACCTTTCAGTACACACAAACAAAATTTCAAACAATCTTTACAGAATATTGGATTACATTGAAATGTTGCTCATAGATTCTTTGTGACTACGAAAGGCACATCCGATTCTCAAGGGATAGCAGAAAATCTAAAGTTCTACGCTTGCTTAAGAAAAAAAAGCTGTGTGAAAGGTTAGATACATTTATATGACTAAATGAATATTAAATCCTAAAGAGTCTTACTTAAATATTTACGAACGTACTAAGTAAAATATAGTTATGCAGTCTCCGCATTCGACTTCTTCAATATGTACGTTCGTTACCCCACGGAGTACGGTATAGTGATTCCGTTCCTGATTACCAATCAATTTGGCGCGACACGAAGCGCTCCCCGCCCGGCTTCGTCACCGAGCACCGTTCACGATCACGCTCAATTCAGTTTAGATAATAAAACACAACGTACTGAAATAAAACAGGAACGAGAAAAGATATACGCTGTAGGTACTGAATTTCTGTGAAACATCCAAATCGCTCTCGGGGACACTTCTGTTTCAATTCCTTGAAAGTGTCGGGCAAAAATTGTGTTAGGTGACGCGCATACCTCCGTAGGTATACCTACAGAGCTAGAAATTGCCACAGCCTTACGGGAAATTTGGCAATTCCAGTTTCCTGTTGCCTTGGGCGCCGGAACTGCTCGATATAACGTAGTCAAGCAAGGTTCAACCATTTATCAAATTAACGGAGATGTCTGAGGTAGCTGAATCGAAAATAAGGTGAGAGGTATGAGCCAAGGCGAATACAAACACCAAGGTCTACAAGGATAAAATACAGCTTATAAAATGCAGGGATCTAAATCATGACACGCGAGGGTCTAGAGACTAAAAGGGTCAGATTAAATAGGCCGTGTAGGACATGTGGTAGGTATTACCGTTTCGAGCTAGTTGCGTGGGCTGTGCCTACAAACGAATAGTATTGCCGTAGTGAGTAACTGCGTAATTTCCTTTACAACCATAACAGTATAATTAGGGAGATAGGCCGCTTGGAAAATGATTCGGAGGTAGATAATGGAACTCTTCGGAGTCACGCGGTGCACGTTTAAGCCCTGAGTTCGGCACCCTTTTGTCGCAGAGTAATATTTTAGACATTGAACCCTTCATCAAGGAACGTGATGTTGGCGGGTAATCCGCTACACGAGAGAACTTTAGCTCCAAACTGTTTCTTCAAGTATATTTACTCTAAATGAGTTTCTTTATTTATTTTTCCACGACGTAAAAAGTGCCGTGGCGTTTTTAGTTCAAACTGGCGACAACCCCGTTAGGCGGTTTTGAATAAAGTGGTATCGAGTATATGAATGATCGGGAATTCGTATACTCGATACCACTTTTTTAGACTTAAATAGATAAATATATACCTATTATAATATAATCTATACTAATATTATAAATGTGAATGTATTGTATATAATTTGTTTGTTACGCTTTCACGCAAAAACTACTGAACCGATCATCATGAAACTTTGTACATATATTCTTGGAGGTATTAGAAGTAACATAGGATATTTTAATTTAAATAAAAATTAATGGCTTCACTGCGAGCGAAGCCGCGGATAAAAGCTAGTAATAAAATAAAGCAATATGCCTAAAATAACAAGTTATCTAATAAAACAAAATTTCGAATCTATTTCTTTTTTTGCTCAATCGGTCGAGATATTTATACAAAATAGTTTCTTTAAAAACCAATCTTCAGTTTCAAGAGTTTCTCCAGATACCTATTCTTTGAAATCGTAAAAGATAACAGTTTAATAAAAATAGATTTACTTAGTATAATTCTTTCCTTAAATCCTACTCCAAAAACTTTTATTTTCTAGTACCTAATGTTATTACAGATGGAAAGATTCGGGCTTTGGCAGACTACCCGCCTAACTTCGGCTTCTCAACTCTGACTTTACCTACTAAATATTTCTCTTTTAAAAATAGTTTTAGAAGGTGTCACAAGTTCTTGAGTGTTTTGAATGTCGGAATTGTATATATCTTCGAACACAGGTACAGACACAAGTCATATACGTAGCACTATATTCCTGGTTTCAAAAAGAAAACCTATTTGCGCGTTTGTATGTCAAATGTATTATCACTCAATGTTGTGTGTCGTTTTTTGTACAATGAAGAATTAATGAAAAGGATGCCAGAGACTAGTTTTGATAGGCATATTTTTTTTCTTACCCATCCTCGGTTTTTGGAATCCTCTTCAGTAAATCTGTCACATCATGTGAAACCTGTTGTGATTGATTTTCAATAAAACAACAACCAAAATTTAAGTGACTCCTAACAAAAGAATAACAAATCAGGCTGCCAGTTGAAGAGCTCGTTACACTTTTTAAGATATTAACTGGTACTTAGATGAATGGTGGATTACTATAGACAGATAATATAACATCACGCCGGAGTTCCACAAAAGGCAAGGCAGAAGTGCACCTATAGTTCATTCACAGACTTTACAGATAGGTGTCTAGTGTAAATATTTTTCTTTGTTCTTTCTTTCCCGTCACTCGAGCCCAGTCTGCCATCCCTCGAACTCACCACGCTCAACGCTCTCTTGGATGCTAACCCCGATTGTGATGTGTCCGCGGACGAATGGAAAAAGATTTTGTCTGTATGTCTCGAGTATTGTGAGATGAGCGTATGACTGACGTGTAGTTATAGATATTATCATTGTTGTTTGTTTTGATTATTTTTATTTTTAACTAATGTGGATTTTGGCCGTGTAATGCTAAAGTGAACAAACAAATAAAAATTAAAAGCTCTTTGTGGATAGTTTAAATCGATAAGATTTTTTTATCATTTTCACTATCAAAATTTTTTAGATTTTTTTATCATGTTCTAATCTCTCTGTATTCTTACTAACCCTTTTTTTCGACCTGCTGGTAACCGAAGAGAGATCATGTATATTTTTAGTATCTTATATAAGACACGCTAGGTTATTTGCAGGTAGGTGAGCTAGACTTTAATAATTCAAACCTAGCAAAAAAATCCGTAGTTATTTTTTAAAGAAAACTTTATTTTACTTTTAGAGAATTTGCAGGCAAATATGGAGCATTTTAATATGAAATATTGAGCTACATTTACATGTATTAAAGTAGTTGGCAACTTAGCCACTCCAGCGGAATGTAAATAGAGATTTCACTATAAGTAGGTAGAAGAAAATGATTCATATAATGTAAAAAATACTCCAGACTAAGGCCCTTGCCCGATGGCGCGATGCAATTCGATTTATATCACACTGACAGGCAATTTAAATTGCAGGTATGTTCCTATGCACGCGATGCGATGCATTTCGACTTTTTAACCGACTTCCCGAAAAGGAGGAGGATCTATGTTCGACATTATGTATGTTTTTTTATGTTTGTTCACCGATATCTCCGTCAATTATGGACCGATTTGAATGTTCTTTTTTTGTTTGAAAGAATATGTTCCGAAATTGGTCCCATTATAATTTGGTGAAGATCTGATCAAGAACTTTGGAGATATACAACATAACTCTTCGATAAATAAAGGCAAATCTCTCGGGATTGCTGCAATCTCATATCTGTTTATTGTTTATACCATTTCATAAAATAACACCACGCCAGTACGCTCTAAAGGGGTACGCAGATGTGTACAGTTCACCTTGGTACACTCACATTTCACCGATTATGTTCAGTTTCATGATATTCGAGTAATCTATTCTGGCATTATAGGTACCTTACGTAACTACTTGCCTAATAAGTAGGTACAACCAAAAAAATAAAAAAATAAACTTTTTTACAAAAAACTACTACCGGCTTCCAAATAACAAAACTATAAAGTGAAAAATAACTTTATATGGAAGTCGGTGTCAATAACGCAAAAAATTGGTACCTACCAAAGACACCAACTTCCAAAAATAAAGTTATTTTTCACTTTGTAGTTTTAAATTATTATTTGGAAGTCGGTTTTGATTTACTCATTTTTATTTTTGGCTTATATATAATAGCTTTAATAATTTAATACAGAAATTATATAATTTATATAATTCCTTATTAGTTTATTAGCTAGCAAATAGATTTGTTTGCAACATCTAAACCTCAATATACCAAGGAGTATGAAGTTTTAGTATTTATTAGTATTATATTTGGTATTTATTATTTTTATTTAGTATTATATTTAGTATATTTAGTGTTTATACATTAGAAATTGTAAGTAAGTATACGTTTTTGCTGTTTACTGTTATTTATTTCGGTTGGTTCCCACAACTTTTACAGCGTGAATATTTTGTTCCAAAACTCAGGAGCTGAATACTGCGGCTTATGAAGTTAATTCATTAGGCCCGGTGTTAAATGATTGATCTGGGAGGAGGGACTTGCTTCCGTTCGTTTGGAAACTAAACTCTTGGCGTTGAAAATGTTTGTCCACCAGACTTTACAAACTAAGATGCACCTACTACAGTAACATTATCATTCTCTTAAGTCTTAACTATATAGGTATGCATCTATGTAGATAGTATCAGGATAGTAATTTGTACGTACACAAATCAATTGGTTTTCTCTCTTTATATATATACTAGCTTTTAACCGCGGCTTCGCTCGCAGTGAAGCCTTTTTTTTTTAATAATAAAAATTATCCTATGTTACTTCTAATACCTCCAAGAATATATGTACAAAGTTTCATGATGATCGGTTCAGTAGTTTTTGCGTGAAAGCGTAACAAACAAACTTACATTCATATTTAAAATATTAGTATAGATAGCATAAAAAATAAAGTACAAATTTTCGGGGCCTTTTTTTTCTTTCATGTTTTTTAAACTACATATAATATACCTAATAGTAAATACGCTTCAATCGAAAATCTATCGAAGCACGTAATTATGACACGACACCTTGCGAAAAAACCCCGACTCTAAGAGAAAATGCGCATAACTTTTGAACGATTGTACCGATTTTCATCAAATATAGCTAAGAATACTCTCGACGAAATAACCTTTTAAACAAAAATGAAATCAAAATCTGGTCATCCGTTTAGGATGTATAATGTCACAGACAGACATATCCCTCTTTTGCCGTCGGGGGTTAAAACATATCTCTTGTGCAAGAAAAATCAATTAGCGATATTCCCTAAAAGTATTTATTGATATTATTAGTATTTGACGGTTTGATTTGGTTGACCGGGTTTGACGATTTCCAGCCTCCCGAACAAGCCGGTTTCCCAAAAGGCTTTAGCACCGTCGACCACAAACATACGCTGCGGCAGGTTATACGGAAGACCGAAGAGTATAACCTGTCTCTCTGTTTAGCGTTTGTAGACTACGAGAAAGCCTTCGATTCGATCGAGACTTGGGCTGTACTGCAGTCACTCCAACGGTGCCAGATCGACTACCGGTACATTGACGTGTTGAAGTTTGTGCCTTTCGTAGGTGCCATTTTTGCGTTATAGACACCGACTTCCAAAAAAAAGTTTTATTCACTATGTAGTTTTCATATTTGGAAGTAGGTAGTATTTTTTTGTAAAAATGTTTTATTTTTCACTTTTTAGTTGTACCTACCTAATAGGCAAGTGGTTCAGTAATTTACCTTACCGCCAGAATAGATAACCCGAATATCATCAATATTGAACATAACCGATGAAATGAGAGATCTGCGTACCCCTTAAGAGCGTAATGGCGTGATGTTATGTTATGAAATGGTAAAATCAATAAACAGACGTGCGATTGCAGCAATCCCGAGAGATTTGCCGTTATTTATTGAAGAGTTCTTCACCAAATTAAAATGGGACCAATTTCGAAACATACTCTTTCAAACAAAAAAAGAATTTTGAAAATCGGTCCACAATTGACGGAGATATACATAGGTGAATAAAAAAAAACCGGACATGAAGTCGAACAACCTCCTCCTTTTTGGTAAGTCGGTTAAAAACGCTACCATGTCAGCCCGTCTTCAGGATCAGACCTCGAAACCAATCCTTCTCCAGCGTGGCGTGAGACAGGGAGACGTCATTTGTCCGAAACTGTTCACTACTGCGCTTGAGGATTTATTCAAGGTTCTGGACTGGAGGACTAGGCATCAACGTTAATGGCGAGTACATCACTCACCTTCTGTTTGCCGACGAAATTGTGGTCGTTTACCTCAGTAGAACTTCCGAAAGAGTGGGTCTTAAAATGAACATGGAAAAAACCAAGGTAATGTTGAATGACCATGTAACACCCACTCCTATCAAGATCGTAGTCTCTACACTCGAATTTGTGGGCGACTATGTCTACCTGAGACAAACGATCCAGTTGGGTAGGGCCAACTTTGAGATAGAGGTCAACCGTCAAATCCGACTTGGCTGGGCAGCATTCGGGAAGTTGCGCAGTATCTTCTCCACCACAGTCTCTCAAGACGAAAGTCTATGACCAATGTGTATTGCCAGTGATGATATATGGATCTGAGACGTGGTCGCTTTCAATGGGCCTCATCAGAAAGCCTAAAGTCACACAAAGGGCAATGGAGAGGGCTATGCGCGTCGTTTCCTTGCGTGATCGAATCAGAAATTTAGAGATCCATAAGAGAACAAGGGTTACCGACATAGCCCGAAGAATTGCCAAACTTAAGTAGTGGTGGGCAGGGCACATTGCTCACAGAACGGATGGCCGATGGGGCAGAAAGGTTCTGGAGTAGCGACCGCGAACCGGAAGACCTTGCGTTGGAAGGCCTCCCACCAGATGAACCGATGACCTGGTGAAGGTTGCGTGAATTAGCTGATTGCGAGTCGCACGGGACCGGTCAAGGTGGTGACGCTCGGGGAGGACTAAGTCCAGGAGTAGACGTAATTCAGCTGATATGATGATGATAATGATGAGTCTTTTGAAAACCTTACTACCATGAAATAGATAGTTCCCAAAGTTGTTATTTAAAATACAAATTACAAAATTATATTACGAAAAAAACGAGTGTGTACGGTACGGTATTTATACCCATGACTGTAGGTTGACCATACACACAAACTTGAATCACAGTACTATTATATGTCATATCATATTCGCCAATCAATTAACATAGTGTGCCATCTGTCAATTTAGCAACATGTTTAAAATATGAAACGAATAACATTGAGTCAGTGTTCAATAAATTATCATTTTGGCATTAAATGATACCTCGCAATACCGTTTTAATAAAACGAAACAACATTTAGACAGTTTGGCGAATAGCAATGAAAATTGAAAAGGCTTTCTTTTCAGAGTATCGACTAAAAATAAATCTTCTTATTCTAAACCAGATAAGACGACATCTTATGGAACGCCCACGTTAAATGACTAAATTGAAAGAAATTTGTTTATTAAAATTACATCATTTCTTTCGTGGACTATTCAAGGAACCATTCAAGGAGCGCCCACTCCTCAAATTTCGAGGTTGGGTCGACCGAACCTATGAAAATATCACAAGTATTACGTAAAAGTTACTTTTTTACACCAACATTGATCTCTTCTAGGGTGTCGGGATCCAAATTTGACAGCCCACTCTGTTAAAAGAATTTATTAACATAGTGGGCGTAAAAAATGGATTCTGGTGGTCTGAAAACGCTTAATCTAGAAACATGAATGTGAACAGTTGTAGGTGCCTAAAGCGTCTTTTGATAATGTTTAGCGAGTTTCTAAGGAATAAAAAGTTTTTTATTCAACCCCAGTTAAAGTAAAACGCAACGTTTATTATATTATTATAAAATATTGTATAATAAATGTGAGAGTAACGAAATATTAACAAGGAATATCCAATGAAAATGGCGAAATATTGCTACCTATGCAGCCATGCATATTATGCAGCCGATACAATAAAACTGGAAGTACAATAAAACTTGAAGTAATTGAAAATGAACGGCAAATATTGATTGTTTTACATCGATTACTCGAGAGACCAGTGCAGGATTGGTTCGGCCTTTTTATTTGAGACTCGCAATAACGAGCAGAATCAATGTTGTTCTATTTCGTATTCTGTTAGTGCACGGTTACGAAGTGGCGTCGGAGAATGAAATTACTGGTTACGTCGCATCTGATTTCGATGGGGAAACTTGCGCACAGATTCTCGTTGCATTTAGATTTTTAAGCTTTTTATTTAGTTTTTTAATATGTTTGCCTTTTTGGAATAGCTGCTGACGTTAAATATTTCAAAGTGAGTGCAATATTATTTGCCGTTTATCGTTACATAAAAAATATAGTTTTTTGCACAACACACTTGCTCAATACGAACGTACATACTAGTATGTTCGTCTTTATGTTAGTCATACGTCCTAAAATCTGACACCAGTCTTGCCAAGGGGTATTGTATATCCAGTTACTGGGTTGTGGAGGTCAGAAGCCGAATTGTGCAAGTGACTTAAGCAAGGCAAAGGGATTGACCGCTATCAAATCGACAAATCACATGCGAGATGAATGACGCGATGTGGATTTCCGTCTGTGTGATTGGTCGATTGATAGCGGTCAAACCCTTTGCTCTGCCGTATTCACTTACGCAATAAGGCTGCTGATAGGCAGTCACTTCATGTAAAATGCTAGTTCTCAGCTGAACATGGTTAGACTGGAGCCGACCCCAACATAGTTGAGAAAAGGCTAAGCAGAGATAGAATACACAACATCGAGTGAACCGCACAACAATAACAACGCTAGGCCCAGTATTTTGATCCGTATTTATCTTATCTTATCTTGTGGAGGGGCCGAGAAATAACTCAGACACTTCGACCCATTGGCATCTGTTGTGGTCCCCTAGATAACCTACTTCTCCCCAATCTCGTTGAAAACTCTCATCATGAGTTTTAAAACGAGACTAGGCGATATGAGCCTATTGTGTTTTGGTTTGGATATCCAACCCCTAGGAGCCTCATTCGCTTACCATCCAGCGCATCGCATGTGCTCAGAAGGTGCTCCATGCGTTCCGTATGTTCCCCACACAACCTGTACATGCGTGTCGCGGTTAGACCCATCGTGCCCAGTAAAGGCCCCAAGCAGGTAGCGGATTTGCCCACTGCTCATATTCCAAATGCATGCCCGT
Source organism: Orthosia gracilis (assembly GCA_947562075.1). Lineage (NCBI taxonomy): Eukaryota > Metazoa > Arthropoda > Insecta > Lepidoptera > Noctuidae > Orthosia > Orthosia gracilis. The sequence continues at coordinate 38,589,762 of OX387266.1, forward strand.
GCTTTGAACATAGAGCCCAGGAATTTCTTGGAGTGATCCGTAGTTAACTCAACCAATGGTTAAATATGTAAACAAGGGCTGCAAATTTCGGAACAACACCATTTTTCATAAATTGATTACCTCACAACTGGTTAAAAATTATAAAAAATGATGTTTTACCGAAATTTTAAACCGTTGGTATTTTAAGTCATATATTTAACCATTTGTTGAGTTAACTGGGCCTTAGCAAACCTGACTCCGCTTAGCAGTCTTGCTGAATGTTTCACTCATAAAATTCAACTAAACAAAATATTGGCAAGGTAGACATCGCGACCATTTCGATGAACATAAAACATTATAACTAAAAGAGCATATCAGCTACATCATCCTGAAGAATTTGGTAAATAAGTAGTAATATTGTGTAACATGTGTTTTACGTGTAAAACCGGTAGTGCTTCCACTCCAGAGTATATGAACGTTAACGTGTTATTCGATACCGTTGGGTTATGCTTTTAATTCCCCATTTACTATCTACTAAGTCGTCTGCAACATCCCATAGGTAGCTAATTTTATTCAGACTCTTACTTGCGAAGATAAGATACAGTTTATTTAGATTATGAGATCCCAGCCGGTGTAAAGTAAACCACGGGGCTCCTAAAATAACTATATATTATTCAATTTATCTGTATGGTACTAGGAACATGCCTTGATGCCAACATATCTGAGGTAGCAATAACCTTTATGTGATCAAATAAAGTAACTTGCCGATTTCGTTGAGAACATTCGACACTCGTTGTCGGCTCCTTGGAAGAAAAAGGTTGGAAACCACTGGTATACATAAACAGAGTGACGCACCAATTCCTAAAGAAATATAGAGGCCCAGAGGTTTTGCCGCGGAACTACAATTTGGACAGCTTCAAAAGATTGATGAGAAGGGTAGGCAACGCAACTGGATTTGAATGTATCCATAGGCGGCCGTTACTACATTTACCATCAGGTGGGCCACTTACTTCATTGCCAAAACACTAATTGGCAAGATGTTTTTTAACACCGATTTGTCAACTTATCATTCCTATTACTGACCTCATTCCCTATTATTGATCAGCCTTTTAATATTTTACCAAAAAAAAACCTTCAGCTATCGTAATTAGCGAAAACAAGAGTAAAACAATAGAGAGACGCCTTATTAAGGTTTCGCGACAGTTGCGAGGTGGACAAAATTATGATTCTTCAGTTATTTCTAAACCGTTTATCGATCATACTTGCAATGATTATCCATTTTCGAGAAGCATTAAATTGGACCCCAACGAAGGATTTAGTTTTAGGCGAAAGAGTAAATAAAAAAGATCGATTTTTATAAATATTTTGTACCTGTTTGGGTATGGAGTGAGGCAGCGGGAGGAACTGCAAGCTGCATTCAAATCGCACATCTGCAGAGAATTTTATTTGTGTATAGTATCTAGGTTATAATCTGTTTGCATACTCGCCTGCTTGGGTGCGTCATACGATCGGGGCTCAATATTTTCAAATACTTTGCTATCCAATAAAAGTAACATCAAAAACTCGTACTTATGGCATTTAAGTTATTCAAAATCGGTGCGTAAGGGTTAGGTAAACAAAGAAATACCGCACCCAATAATATGCTGGCATTCTCTTCGTCAGAAGATTTTTTGAATGTCAAATTTTAATCTCCGATAGGCAAGAAAAATCACATCGCAATCTCTGACCACAATAAACCTCAACACTGTACTGCAAACGTAATTTATTTTTAAAACTAATAACTATTAAAATTGCATGACAAACTGTAAGCGAAGTCCATTAAAGGAAGCAATGACAAGGTAATTGATTGTGTGTGTAACAGTTCTTAGTGCACGTGATACGACGCGGCACGGCTCGCGTGTCCGCCCTTCGATCGGCACAGCTTATCAGAAAGCGGAACCGCTTCGACATCACCTACATAACCTGCATACAACACATTACACCCGCATTTATTACCACCGGAATGTCTTCATATAAATACGCAAACGTATCCCCTTTTTTATCACCAAATAACATCTTATCTACCGAATATTTTCTTTCCACAAACGTCCAGATTTCGAGCATTCCCATTGGAATTTTTCCCACCAAGAAAATGTCTTACATAGAGGAAAACTATGTAAGAAAATCCCCAAATAAACTGACTTTAAAACATATATTTACATTTATGTTTAAAGTTCGCTAAGATGAAAGTTTCGAGATATCTTAGCAGGTAAGCCATGCTCCCAACATAAATTTAAATTCATTACCCTGCAGCTGACATTTAATCATGTCTCTGTACATGCTCGTTACGTTAGGAGTCGTAAATACAGCACTAGTGCATTAAAGCACCTGTAGCAATATATCATACAGACAATATATCTAATGAGTTTTCTAAGAAAGCATCGAAGTAAATGCATCTTTATTGAGTGTAAGTAGTTAGTTGGAGTAGCGTCGGCAAGTTAATATTAATGTGCTTGGTATCCGAACGAGCCTGGGCCGTCTAATGGGTATCGAGCGGACAGCTGCTGCTGCGGTGGTACACTTGAAATAATAAAAATCTTATACACTGCTGTGAATCGGGTCTTTGTCACAGTTTGTATGCAGTGCACCCTCGAGCGATCGGCGAGCAACGATACGCGATCAGTTAATACAGAGCATCGACCGACGACGATAAGCTTGGGAATTATTTTTGTAACAAGCCGGTGCATCCAGACTCAATAATTGTTCCCTTAAATACTACGCCCAGATACTATAATGCGCTCCTAAATTATATTGCTTTTACAATAAATGTACAACATCATCATAAAACCTACGTTAGAGTTACTAATAACACACAGCGTAGGTAAAACAATGCTTAAAGCTGTGATCTATCAGAGTTAGGATAAGCTTTCGGTACAAGATCACCGGAAATATTAGTTCAGTAAAAGATTAGACTAAGCTCCGGGCTACGAGCTCACCTTGCACATTATTCATGAAATAAACTATAGTAACAATATCATAAATCGCGTAGCATCTTCCGCTACGCCGTAGCCGACGAAGCAAACGTATAGCCAGTAATTTTATTGTAAGTGTACAAGTATTAGTAGCCCAGCCGGGCTCCAGTAATGAGCTTTTTTTTCTCATTCTGTCAACCCTCAACAGCCAGAAGTATTCTGTTAGATGAAGGGCCCTTACCATGAACCAAATGATGCCTTTCGTCTCGCTCTGTTATTTATTAGAACCTTTTGTGCCCGAATAAAGCATGACTCCGTCTCATAATGATTAGTCGGAATATCTCTGCAATATTAATATATAATTGAGGCCTCCCATTTTCATATTTCAATTGTATTTACAACATCAGTAAAGATTTCTTGAGTATGGTGGTGGAATTTTCTTTTTTTTTTGGTGTTTCTGAATCTCACGTGTTACATAAAAACTCGCGCAGAATACTAAAATCAAACAATGCTCGCTCCTTCTTATCTTGGCTTTCTACTTACTTGAGGCGGCAGCGGAGACAATATTTTTGCGGTCGCCTGTCTCTTTGACTTTTTTATTTTGCCCGGATATCGTAACACAGACCTAGAACTCTTTCTGAATGTCGAAGTGAAAGCAGAACTGTCCAGCTTTTTCGAAATAAAATATTTGTAGATACAGGGAAAGTTACAACTCTTTGTGAGTAAATATGTTTACTTACAAACTACGAAGTTTTGGTATGTTACTTCAGCTGATGATGGTGCAATCTTGGGCAAACAATTTATTATTTTCAACAATGCACTATAATATATTTCTCTTACCAAGTTAAGCAAATTGAATGTGCTCGTTCCGCGACATTTAAGCTATATGGAGCAATAACTTTAGTATCCGGCAGCGTGGCAACATCGCATCTTCACAGAAATCAGGCGGTATTCATGGACAAAGTTGGGCGTTGTTCGAACGATGTAATAACTTTCGGCATTACCACAAGAGACTCGGATTTGCATCTGAGCGATATTTGCTAAATCGTGTCGTGGGTTAACGCGCTTAAACTTGAGCAATTTGCGAGGGGACTGAGCACGAGAGCATTTACCACGCTCCTATATAGATCACGTGAATGAAATATAGCCCCTCACGATGTTCCAACACTCAAGTTTATCAATGTCGGAAAACTAATGAGTAACACTCAAGTTATCAAAGGGTTAAACCCCCAACGAGGTGTTTTGGCAGACAAATTTAACTTCCGTGAACGCGCGGGTAGGCCAGCACTCCGCAGTGAGCGCTCGAAACTATGAATGTCGCTTTCATTCAATATCTTTCTGCAATAGTTGAATTACGTCTGTGTAAAACTATCCAAACTCATAAATAATCATGTATCGCTGGTCGGACAAACCGACACGACACACAGATATTATTGTTTGCTACGGATTGTTTATTAGTACGAACACGCTGTTACGAGAATAAATGTATGCCACAATTAGTCGTATTTGCATTGCAAGTGTAGTTTAGCATTAATCTGCTTCAAAGTTTCTGAATCAAAATGGTAACAATGAATAGCGATCGTCATTGTGAGAAGCAATGTCGATGAATAAAAAATTCAATGAATATTGAACTAATAAAACTTTTTAACTGCTGCATGGTCCCGTTTACACCTCGGTTGACCTACTTTACTGACATTTATCAAGCAAGTGACGACATTTAGTATTGCAACTAAAATAAACTTTCAACTGAAGCGTCCCTTATTACCTGACGTAGCGGCTGTTAGCAAATACTCAGCTGTATGTTTATCGAACACGATTCAATTTACTATTTGCATTGTTATTTTTCTGCTTTATTTTTAGTTTGACTTTCGAGGAGACGAGGAACTCGTGGCTAAATAATAACAGCCGCACGGGTCGATCTTCAAGGCTAAGCAACGCTTGACGAGGTCGGTCCGTGGATGGGTGACCATTTCAACATACCGAGTTTTCTCCGTGCCTCGCAAAGCACGTTAAGCCGTTGGTCCCGGCTGTCATTTGAAGATCTTTGACAGTCGATACGGGTAGTCAGAAGCCTGATATCTGACACCAGTCTTGCCAAGGGGTATCGTGTTACCCAGTTACTGGGTTGTGGAGGTCAGACAAGCAGTCGCTCCATGTAAAAACTGGTACTCAGCTGAATCCGGTAAGACTGGAAGCCGACCCCAACAGTAATTGGGAAAAAAGGCTAGGCAGATGATGATTTTTAGATTGATTTTAATTCTTTGGAATATGAAACAAAATGTGACTGAGTAAATTATCTCTAAAAGTTACATTTAAATTCAATCTAAAGTAGTAAGTAATAGTAAAGTAGGCAACATCTGAAGATGACTTTCTTTTATTTATCTACTAGGTGTTATGGCTTAGGGCATGTCCCCATCAGCTCGTCACTACATCATCAACGTAGAACGGTGCGGTGACGCGACTCGGCACGTTGACCTGACGTCTTAATGCACGGTACGGCAATGTCGCGTCGGATGTCGTCGGATGGCGATGCGCTCGCTCAGTTGATGATTAATTGTATTAGCGATTAGTTTAAATTATTGATTCTGATTTATTGATATCACTTGTTTGAAACGTCTAGAAAGAGATTGCTATTTCACAGGTTCGTTAGTGAAAATTTTACCGGAATTATACAAGGCACGACATCGTGTAACGATGCAACTTCTGACGTGCTTTTTTCGACAAGTTAACGTAAATTTGTCACTTCAACGTGCCGCGCCTGGACTCTGCCCCGTTCCACGTTGACAACGTCGTGACGTGGTGATCGGGACAAGTCCTTACTCTTACTTTCTTCCATGATCACAAATATCAAAACACATACATATTCAATCTTAACAAACAGTGACAATATTCTGACTGTCTAGTTCTCAGCAGAAATATCGCAGAATGCGAAATACAAGATACGAGAAGAATAACAAAACAAACAATACGGCGCGACGCCGCTGATTTTCAACGTTGACGTTAGGGACGTAGACGTTATGTAAATATTTATATACAGCCACACACCGCAGCCGAGACGGCGGGATCTCTCACAGGGACGATCTAGCGAGCATTCGTCATGGCGACCCAAATAGAAAGCGATCACGCTTAAATGTAATTATTGACGCCCCAAAGTAATCAAGGTTCTTTTAAATTAAATGAATATCGATGGTGTTTGGACAGAGGGGTACTTTCGATTCTTTATTAGTGGGTTTTCGGTTGAAAAAAAAACTAAATGAAAGTGGAAATTATTGCATGCACACCACACATGTTTTTCGATCGGGAGGACCAACACCCCTATACTACCTACCATATAGACATGTGTTTTTTGTTTTTCCTTATACTAACATATTATTAAAGGCAACGTTTTACTGTCTGTGTGGTTCTGCACTTTAACTGACAACCACTTATCTGAATTAAGTGGTTCTTTTTTAAGTTCATTTATACCACTTACTTGTAGTTTTAAAAAAAATACGGTAGTCTTTAACGGAATAACAAATATTTAAAAACTGCCAAGTGCGAGACTGACTCGCGCACAGAGGATTCCGTATAAACAGCTACAAAATAAACAGAAAAAATAGCTTCACTTTACGTGTAAATTATTTTACCACTTTTTCGGCGTGATTAATATGTACGTATGCCAAATTATAGTTTTCTATTACTAAGAGTCTCTGAACTAAGCTGCGGACGGACGGACAGCCGGCCAAGACGGACATGGCGGCACTATAAGGTTTCCTTATTGTCTATGGCACCCTTAAAAAGGTATAAAAATGGCGACCTAATTCTTGAAATTAACTTAACACGCCTGGTAGGAAAATACAAGGAAAGCAAAATTTCTTCCGCTTATCTTGTAGCGCATTTTGTACAAGCAAATTGGGGGAGTAGATTAGTACACATTATGTTTTGGCTAGCAGAGCTTGCCTTAGTAAGTAAACTTAACTTTATCAGCTTAATTATCGCAAACGCTACTTTGATTGGCGGAATTAGAAGCTCACGCAACCCAATAACAAATTGTGCATAAATTTTAGGGTGCTGGCTGATGGTGCGACGCAATTTAAATTGCGTCGATAGTCGGTATCTTGCACGGTTTTCTATATAAAAAAAACAAGTGCAAATCTATCGAATTGCATCGCTTTGCATCCATGTGAAAACATTTGCAATTTTGCTTATCGGTGTGATACCTATAAATCGAATCGCGTTAAGCCAATAGGAGGGTCGATTAGAAGCTCGTGCTATAACTAAGCGCATTACAGTACATAACACATGATGTTCTATCTTACCATACCACCTGCTATACAAACATTAACAAACGCTAAAACCAAGATCCCAAACTTAGAGAAACAATAGGAACCTGAAATGCTTTGTGTGAACGTACATGTCCGTATTAAACAATTAGACGAGGGTGCTGGCATATGCTCGACATGCTCGTTCATTCATTAACACATCACCGCGTATGTGCTTTTCCGGTACTACAATATTACAGTGTAGGCCAAAATGAATACTTTGTGTGCAAGAAACGGGTCTCCCGAGATCGGCTCGGTACCTTCGCGTTATTTAAAATGTAGCCCGTGCATATACCTATATAAATTTCATAGGAGATGCATTTTTACTCCGGATGCTGCACCAAATGTCGGAATCAATACGGGTAATTGAAAAATATCCGTAGGCTCTTACGAATGGTATCATTGAAACTATTTGTTGTACGTGCGGCTTGGATATGTGAGAAAGAAACTCATTTTTCGATAGTGATAGGAAATTGTGCATAAGGCATTGTGTTTTTAACCTCGACGGAAAAAGAGGAATCGAATCGATTTTCATCAAACATAGCTAAGAACACTCTCGATAAAGTCACCATTCAAACAAAAAAAACGAAATCAAAATCGGTTCATCCGTTTAGGAGCTATGATGCCACAGACAGATAACAAATACACAAACACATCATATTTATAACACCCCACACATAGTATGTAGAGGGGAAAAATAAAACACATAAAACAATTCAAAGCTAAGTAATATACAATATTACAGATAAAATTTACCGTTTTTATACATACACATTTATAAAATAAATATTATAGCAATAAATACTAAAAAGATAATAATTATAATTATGCAATCATGACGGAATGGAAATAAAGTGTTATTTAAATCTTCTTTTGAAAACTGCAGGAGTTTGGCAGTCCCTAACGTCAGGCGGCAGATCTCTGTAAGTAATCCGATTACGAAAATTCGTCTTCACTGAAAAAAGGTATAATATTGCTGTTGTTATTAATTCCATAGGGTGTGTGTATCCCGGCAAAATATACTGCTCCTGTGGGATATGTGACGTTAGTGAAGCCACGGGAAAAACTAGTAAGTTATTTATTCAACGATTTTAAATATATTAAGTCGCACAAGGTTATAGGTGTATTTTTATTGACACCATCTAATAGTTATGTTGTCGGTCAATATTCTTAATTTGATTGGAACGTTTAACGTTAGGATCGATAAAAGATATTGTGCCCAATATCAAAGCTTCCAAGACTTGGCTCTCCAGCACGTTCTTCTAAGTAAAAATAGATAAACTGGCACGAGACCAGAAAGATTCAGCCGTGACATTGATTAAAAATCGCCTGTGGGCCAGTGTTTAACAATGGACCCATAATTTTATCATAAGTAAAAGGGTGAAAAGCAACATAGAATAGATTATGACCAATCAACAAATCAAAAATTAAAAGTCTCTTATTTACTTAAAATAATTACTCAATTTGTTAAAGTGGATTTTCACCTCTTAAAAAATTCTTTGTAAAAGTGGGAGTGTTAATAAATTACCCGTGACATCAGTATTTGACCCTCTTCAGAGTCCGAACAGTTCGAAAGAGTGACGGGTCGGATTGACCCCGTGTTTATACCCAAAGTTTGCATTAAGACAAGTAGATACTTTCTAAAACATTTACATTTTGTATTGAACGATCCCTAAAAACATTTCTGTGATGCGAACTCATCGGGTTTGTTCAGTTTTCTCTCATCTTTGTAGTTTTATCTTGATAAGGCTAACAAGTTACTAAGTAATGGAGAATCGTGACATATACCCACCCAAGTTCGTGTCACGCTCGCAGTATGTTGAACAAAGCCCAAAGTATTTTAGACTTTTTCAGTAACATCGTATCTTGTAGCTAAAGAGTTCTAATCATGGTTCCTGATTCTCAGTGCGTCTAACTTTGGCAGAAACGAAAACTTCTCCAGAAATAATATAACATTTAGAGTGATAATTGGTACCAACAGTCGGCATGTAACTTTAACCCGAAAAATGTTAATAATTCATACTGTCACTAAAGAAAATATCACTGACATGCATATTTTTATATGCAAATCAGCTCTGAATGTCGAGACAGTTTTACTACGGCGTAGAGTCGTAGCACAGTCTTTTACTACGGCGTAGCACATAGACTACGGCGTAGAGCGTGGACTACGCAAGCGGGCTTCGTCACAATGTATCATATCCACTTCGCGACAACTGGACACAATCAGTTTCAGGTGAACGGTTACTTTGTTCTACTATCTTCTGTTCGTTACAAACATTTTCTCACAAATACCACTATGATTATTGCCAACTCCTTTTCACGCTCCACAAAGTCGTCTAAAGTTTACCTTAAAATACTAATTTTATTTGTACGCTGGGATTAAAACTACGCTTATTTCCAGAATTCGAAATGACTACAAAGCCTAAAAGAGAATTTTAATATTCATGATTATTGCAAAAACGTTGCAAACAACTATGATATTCTCATCTAACTCCTATAACGGAAGCGAAGCCGAGCTTTTCCTAATGTTTATATAAATACTTGGAGCTACTTATCCACTCGTACTGTAAGGAGTTAGGACACAGAGAAGCGTGAGCTTTGTGTGCCCAAACGCGCTCCTTAATACCGTCGCACGGTTAATGTACGCAAAACAAAAAATTCAGTGCGAAAGCTTCGCCTTTTACACGACATTCTTTATTTATGGGCGTGCACGCTCGCCCCACTTTACGAATGGATGTTCAAATGAAAGCGAGTTGCAAAAACATTTTATGTAGAAATATGTGCTAAACAAGCCAACATTATAGCTCCCATACACGGATTCATTTGCACAATATTTCAATAGTCTGCAATCAGAAATTAATGTATGCTATTCCTCATGAGTCATGACTAAAATTGTATGGTAATAAATATAGACTTCTTTAAATGGGACAATCCCACCGCACTATTCCCAAACCACTGCAACTCCTGAAAGCCAGAATCAACAGTGGCGACCACCAGAAAAGCGCCGAGGCAATGAAGCTCGACGAAGTCCCGGAGAATGAAATTAACTGTCTTGGATCCCGCAACGAAATTAATCAGAAAAGAGTAATGAAGGAGTAGAAAAAATTCAAATTATAATTATAATATTTAATATTAAATATATATTTAATTTTATTATTTTTTAATAATTATAGACTGTTACTTTTAAACAATAGGTTGAATAATAATCTAAAGAGCAAAGATATGTAAATCAAACATATAACATACTGCGATCATCACTCCCAAATCAAAAAACATTATTAAAAACCAACAAAAAAAATTTCAATAAACTTTTATCAGCTGCGGTTGCCAATAAAATATATTTTTATGCACGTACAACAGTTAAAGCAACTGTTAATTGTGTTATCAGCGCATAAACGAGTTCCATTCAACTGATAGGATTGTGTGAATGTGCTTCAAAAGTAAAGCAATCAATCTCTGTGTAAACGCCTATGTTCACCATAATATCGAATCAAAATCCAATTTGGTAAAGCCGAATTCCCACCGACGGATCAACAGGAAACGATTAATTCGATATGCTCTGACGTCATGATTAAGTGTCTTGCCGTGTCAATAAATATTAGCACTTTGAATTTTCGATCGAGAATAACATGAATGGGAAAACGTTTTGTCATTCTGTGCTATTACATTAACAAGTATTTTTATCATTTGATTAATTTATTTGCGATAGTTATTAGACCAATCAAAAGAAAAGAAAAAGAAGAAGGAGAAGTAAAGAAACGATGAATGAAAACATCTATCATTTCTTTAGGGAAGTCTAAAAACTGGCCAAGTGCGTGTCGGACTCGCACATTTAGGGTTCCCCACACATAGGAATAATGAGAGAATTTAAAAGAAAAAATCTGCTTTATCTATATATTGGTATATTTCAATAAAATATACGTAATAATAAATATTATCACCAAATTTGAAGTTCATAGGTCAATGGGAAGTTAAAAAATTCTTCGGAACAAAATTTTGTAAAGAATTTCCTTAATTTTCAAAAATATAAAAAATCCTGTATGTATCTACTCAAAAAGCTCTGAACAACGTAAATAATTTTTGGCCTACTCCATAGTAGGTCAAAAAAATTTATGCGCCCTTCAGCGGTATGAGAAAAAAATTGAAATGTTTTTAAGGGGCCTGCCCTAAACATTTAATTATCATTTTTGACAATTTGTATAGCTTTGGGTCAACAAGATGCTTATACTGTAAAAATTTGAAAACTGTAGCTTTAGCTGTTTGGCTGTAAAATCTGTGAGACCAGACGACGGACAGACAGATGGCAAGCTGTCACTCACGAGACAATCTCGTGAATGACAGCAATAGGGCTTCATTTGTAACCTTCGGGTACGGAACTCTAAAAAGAAATGGCATCGACTGTGTGAAAGATGATAAGAGGCTTACTATTACTGATTTGATGCCTCATAGACTTATGGAAGTACAAGTTATGTTGCACCAACCTTATATAAAATTGAATAAGAGCTAGAGAATAGTGAAATTATTAACCGGGCAAAAAATATATTGAATGCGACTATTATACTAAGTAACTATTTTCCGGTTTGAGTAATACCTTTTAGGAGGTTTTTGTGAGCTGCATTAATAATATTGTTACATACTTTAATTGTATTTGGGGTTCTATTTTTTCTTATATATCATATTATTCTTTTGAAAATAGCTGAACAACCATCGCTGTGCAGCGTGGGAGTTCTGGCGTATTCGTGTTTTCAACGAATTAGTCCAAGAGCGAGCGAAGCGAGCTCGTGAGCTTAGAGAACCCCGACACGGATAGGTTAGGTTCGAAGGGGTTAAGAGCGAACATAGCCCCCGTCATCTTCTTCATGTTAGGTTACTTTAGACCCTGCAGACAGAAAAAGGAGCCCCGGCTCTGTCGACAAACTATTATTTTCAAGTCGCTGTTTTAAGCATTTGTTTTCGCCCACTGATTGTCGCCCACTTAATATTTCATTAAGTAAGCCATATTCAGTATTTTTTACACCTTTAATTTGAATTTATTTTCGCTCGTTTAAATACTATCCTAGAGAATATTGATGATCCTATTGTTGGGCCAATCTTTCATATTAAAGATTATTTCTCATACCTACTTAAAAATATTATCTCTTAAAGCATTTTAAATATGCTAGAAGATTAAACTTTATTTGGCATAAAATGGTAATACCAGTTTATATTCTAATAGTAAAACCAAGTTAAGTAGAATCATAAAATAGATTGGCTTCAAAAATTTAAGTGAATGAAGTAGCTTGCCGACTTACCGCCCGCTCGCCTTCGAGGACGAAAGTAATTTCCTCCTTATAACTACTGTTTTTTGTTTCTATAGAAGTTCTACATAAATCTCATTTTATACAAAATCACATCAGGAGTCCTACAATGTCAATTGTTTCTTTTTTTTTTAATAAAAAGTAGCTACAACTCAATTTGAGCTTGCATGTTGGTATTCTGATTATGATCACAATTATCCGATCATTGACTCACATTTCGAAAAATCTTTCCCTTCGTTATATTTATTATTATGTACGATTCCACTTACCATGTTTTTTTAACATGCAATCGCATGAAAACTGAAAATTGTTTCTTTGAACTTTCTGCAATCACATGGGCAATAGCATATAATTATTGACATGGTGTAGTTAATCATGCCATCAAATTATAATAATAATTAAATAAGCACTTATTTAGTAAAGTTACAAAGAAATTTGTAATCCTTCGGCAGGCACAAGAGTTGACAATACCTACCAACATATCTAACTATATAATGATAATAGGGTACTTTATCTATACCAATATTATATAATTACAATTGAGTATCATGATTGCACCTACCATCCGCCTCTGTACATTTGTGTGCTTAAAGTATTAAATAAATAAATAAATATTATAAAGACGAAAGATTTTTTTTGAGGAGCTCGTGGCTAAATAATAACAGCTGCACGGGTCGATCTTCAAGGTTAAGCAACGCTTGACGAGGTCGGTCCGTGGATGGGTGACCATTTTCAACATACCGAGTTTCCTCCGTGCCTCGGAAAGCACGTGAAGCCGTTGGTCCCGGCTGTCATTTGAAGATCTTTGACAGTCGTTACTGGTAGTCAGAAGCCTGAGATCTGACACCAGTCTTGCCAAGAGGTACCGTGTTACCCAGTTACTGGGTTGTGGAGGTCAGATAGGCAGTCGCTCCACGTAAAACACTAGTGCTCAGCTGAATCCGGTAAGACTGGAAGCCGACCCCAATAAAGTTGGGCAAAGGCTAGGCAAATTGAAAGACGTTTTGTTTGTTTGTTTGTACCGAGGCTCCGAAACTACGGGACTGATTTCAAATTTTTTTCACCTCTGGAAAGCCACATTATTCCCGAGTAGCATAGGCTATAAATTATTTTCAAAAAATCCTTATGAAAATTGCAAACCAAAGTAGCAAAATTTTGCCTATAAAATTGATACATGAAAATTACGTACTACATGATTAAAGTCATCATCATCATCATCATTTCAGCCGAAAGACGTCCACTGCTGGACATAGGCCTCCCCCAGGCGTCGCCACATTGACCGATCCCGTGCGTCTCGCATCCAGCGCCTTCCCGCAACCTTAACCAGGTCATCGGTCCACCTAGTGGGAGGCCTTCCAACGTATCGTCTTCCGGTTCGCGGTCGCCATTCCAGAACTTTTCGGCCCCATCGGCCATCCGTTCTGCGAGCAATGTGCCCTGCCCACTGCCACTTAAGTTTAGCAATTCTCCGGGCTATGTCGGTAACTTTAGTTCTCCTGCGGATATCATCATTTCTGACGTGATCACGCAAGGAAATTCCGAGCATAGCCCTCTCCATTGCCCTTTGGGTGACTTTAGGCTTTCTGATAAGGCCCATTGTGAGCGACCATGTCTCGGTCCCATAGGTGATCACTGGCAACACACACTGGTCAAAGACTTTTGTCTTGAGACACTGCGGTAAATTGGACGAGAAGATACCACGCAACTTCCCGAACGCCGCCCAGCCGAGTCGGATTCGACGGTTGACCTCTTTCTCGAAGTTGGACCTACCCAACTGGATCGTTTGTCCCAGGTAGACATAATCGTCTACAACTTCGAGTGTAGAGTCTCCGATCTTGATAGGAGTGGGTGCTACATGGGCGTTCACCATGATCTTGGTTTTGTCCATGTTCATTTTAAGACCCACTCTTTCGGAAGCTTTACTGAGGTCATCGAGCATTTTACTGAGGCTTTCCATGGTCTCAGCCATGACCACTATGTCGTCGGCAAACCGAAGGTGAGTGATGTACTCGCCATTAACGTTGATGCCTAGGCCCCTCCAGTCCAGAACCTTGAATACATCCTCCAGCGCAGCAGTGAACAGTTTCGGAGAAATGACGTCTCCCTGTCTCACGCCACGCTGGAGAAGGATTGGTTTCGAGGTCTGATCCTAAAGACGGACTGACATGGTGGCGTTTTTGTACAAACACTTCAACACCTCAATGTACCGGTAGTCGATCTGGCACCGTTGGAGAGACTGCAGTACAGCCCAAGTCTCGATCGAATCGAAGGCTTTCTCGTAGTCCACAAACGCTAAACAGAGAGGCAGGTTATATTCTTCGGTCTTCTGTATAACCTGCCGCAGCGTATGTATGTGGTCTACGGTGCTAAAGCCTTTTCGGAATCCGGCTTGTTCGGGAGGCTGGAAATCATCAAACCTGCGCGCGAGACGATTCGTGATGACTCTTGAAAACAACTTGTAGACATGGCTAAGAAGTGAGATGGGCCTATAGTTCTTCAGCCGGGCATTGTCGCCCTTCTTGAAGAAAAGTACCACCACACCCCTGCACCATGCCTGTGGCGTTTTGCCCTCGAGTATGACGGAATCAAACAGCTTCTGAAGGGCCTTAAGGACCGGTTTTCCACCCGCCTTCAGGAGTTCAGCCGTAATTCCGTCATCACCCGGCGCCTTGTTGTTTTTAAGCTGTTTCAGAGCCATCCTAATCTCGTACAGGCTGACATCCGGGATATCTTCGGTATAGTGACGGGTCAATCTAGCTCTTGGGTCGTTTGCTAGACTCGCAACGGGTTTGCTGACTGATGTGTACAACTGCCCATAGAATGTCTCGATCTCCCTCAGAAGCTCCGGTCTCGTTTGCCCAGTTTCGCGTTGAAGTCCCCCATGACAACGGTGAAGTGAGTTTTGAAACCATGCATGGCTCTGGAGACCTTCAGCGAATATCTTGAGGATATTCTGAGTATAAGGTACGCCACCCTGGTCGACACACTCTCGATCTTCACCACGTTGTTCACAAGGGACTTGTGGACGATTAACCCGACACCACCCTGGGACTGCCGGTCACCCTCCCGGAAATAGAGCAGGTTACCGGATTTGAGGATTATCGAGTCCTCCCCCTCTCTTCGGACTTCAGATAACCCTATAATACTCCATCGCAACCTGCTCAATTCCTCTTCGAGTTCGGTGATCTTCTCGTCGGTCCGAAGTGTGCGCGTGTTGTACGTTGCCAGGTCCAGTCGTCGGTGATTGTTGGGGTAGCCGGATCTCGTCCGGAGATTCTTTGCACCCCTTGCCATGCCGTAACCTCGACCGCTACCGTAGTCGAGGGTAGGCAGGCTGCCGGGTACTAGGGGCCATTTTTTATTTGTGCTCTTCATTGGGGGGGTTTTGCCATAATCGCCACGCTTGGCAGGCGGGTTGGCGATCGCAGTATGGTTGTTACAGAAGCACAGAGAACGCTGCTGCCCATTCTCTGGTTTGTCCCTTAGTCGCCTCTTACGACACCCACGGGAAGACATGGGATGGTGAAATTCTTAACGTCCGGCACCATACGGAACAAATGATTAAAGTACTCATTATTAAAAACAAAAAAGCCTGCGAGAGAAAGTTCACGAAAATGTCACTATCAAAGTTAATGAAAATGTAAATATATAATAAAAAGTTGGTTAGGGTAGGTAGGGTAAGTGGCTAGGTAGGTAGGTAGGTTAGGCGGATGTGTAGGTAGGAAGGGTAAGTAGGATAGGGTAGGTATGTCGGGTAGGGTAGATAGGTTTTTCGGTAGGGCAGGTGAGTAGGTTGGTAGGTAGGTAGGGTAGGAAGGTAAGGTAAATAGGCAGGTGGTAGGTAAGTAGATAGCCATTTGACGGGAGCTAAGCCGCGGGGGTCAGCTAGTTTTCTATCTTTTCTTTTGAATTACGTGCAAAAAGATATCAAAATATAAATGGTTCTTTTCATATTCAGTCTATTCTTCTTTGGAACGCGCTTCCTCTCGAAATCAGGACGGCCACCAGTCGGTATTCTTTCAAGCGGAAATTGCGGTTTTATTATCAGCGGGAGGGAGGGTCATCTCGATAACTTAGTTTTATCAGTTTTATTAAATATAATATATATAAATCTCGTGTCACAATGTTTGTCCTCAATGGACTCCTAAACCACTTAACCGATTATAATAAAATTCGCTCACCATGTGCAGTTCGATCCAACTTGAGAGATAGGATAGTTTAAATCTCAAATTATAGTCGGTAGGGTAGGGTAGGGTAGGTAGGGTAGGGTAGGGTAGGTAGGGTAGGGTAGGGTAGGGTAGGTAGGGTAGGGTAGGGTAGGTAGGGTAGGGTAGGGTAGGGTAGGGTAGGTAGGGTAGGGTAGGGCAAGGTAGGGAGGGTAGGGAGGGTAGGTAGGGTAGGGTAGGGTAGGGTAGGGTAGGGTAGGGTAGGTAGGGTAGGGTAGGGTAGGTAGGGTAGGTAGTGTAGGTAGGTAAGTAGCCAATTGACGAGAGCGAAGCACCGGGGGTCAGCTAGTATATATATATATTTATATAGGTATGAAGTATATAAAATATGTATGTATGTGTATTTTAAGCAATCTATAATTATTATTTTTTTGTTGCCACGTCTTAAACAGTGCACCTGCCATGTTGTCTCTTCACCACTCTTGGTTGACTGGTAGAGAATGCCTAAGGCACTAAGTCCGCCGTTATACTTTTGTGCATGAAGTTTAAATAAATAAATAAACATACCTAAGTACCCAGTATATTTTATCGTAATATAACGCATTCATATGTGATACAAATTGTAGCCCCACAGCAATTACTGCGTACGGCCACAGAAAACGGGACATCTAAACAGTCAGGCAGAATTAATGTCACAGTCAAATGGTCGCATCTGGGACAAAATTTAATTCGTGTTAATACGATATGCTAACCAAAAGAGGAACCGTTTAACTGGTACTGAAATGGGCTGAGGTTTAAGGATATATATTGAGAAAAGGAAGGTTAAACTAAAAATAAAATTGTGACGAAGTGTGAAAATTTATTTGCATTACTTCAAAATTTCGTGAAGCAAAGAAAAAAGTTAAATGCCTATTCTTAGTTACCTAGTATGTATAGCAATCAATAAAACTACTTTTCCGACCACGAATATTACGAGGGTTCTCTATTTACCCAATTGAGTACGAAGCCCACAAAAAAACAAATGGGCTTGGCAAATGGCTGCACCATCCCTGTGGACTACATAAAGATGAACGGCAGTGTTTAGTATGACGAAATGACACAAAACACATTAATTATTCTGTAACACTAATAGTCTGACCACGTAAACCAGTTTGAAATCCCTTTTATGTCCCACATATGTGCCAAATATGTCCCGCTCGTATGTCAATGTCATAGGTCTGAACTTGCCTTAGGTGTATGTGCCCAATTACTTAACTAAGTAGGATAATCTGTAACGGGTGACGTCTTTAACATCTTCATTTAGTGATCCCGAGGTTTGTGGGAGTAAAAGTGCTTCGATAACTGGGTTCCGTTAGATTTTACATATACAATCTTCTGCCAGCGGCTTCGCCCGCCCGTGAAAGATAGCTCGTTTGTCCCAGGTATACATAGTCGCCCACAACTTCTAGAAGGTTAGTGATGTACTCGCTATTGACGTTGATGCCTAGCCCTCTCCAGTCCAGAACCTTCAAGACATCCTCCAGTGCATCGGCGAACAGTTTCGGAGATATGACGTCTTCCTACAACTTCTAGAAGGTTAGTAATGTACTCGCTATTGACGTTGATGCCTAGCCCTCTCCAGTCCAGAACCTTCAAGACATCCTCCAGTGCATCGGCAAACAGTTTCGGAGATATGACGTCTTCCTATCTCATACCTCGCTGCAGAAGGGCGGGTTCCGAAGTCTGCTCCTGAAGTCGAACAGACATGGTGGAGTTTTTGTACATTCACTTCAACACTTCGATGTACCGGTAGTCACGAATTTGGCACCGTTGGAGAGACATTTCATTACAGCCCGAGTCTCGATGGTATTGAAGGCTTTCTCATAGTCCACAAATGCTACACAGATAGGCAGGTTATACTCTTCGGTCCTCTGTATAAACTGCCGCAGCGTATGTATGTGGTCTACGGTGCTGAAGCCTTAACGGAATCCGGCTTGTTGGGGAGGCCCAAGAGAATCTACACCCGTGATAAAAAGTATCCTTTCTACTGAAATGCTCTACCCGTGCGTCAGTTTCATCCAAATCCATTCAACCGTGAAAATGTAAAAAGGGAACAAACAGAAAAACAGACAGACAGTATTACTTTCGCATTTACAGTATTACTAGCTGTTGCTTGCGACTTCGTCTGCGTAACATTAGTACTTTGAACAGCCATTTTTTTATATCGCACCATAATATTATAGGTGTGGGCCGCCTTACTTGAGAAATTATTAGTTAACCATACAAACTTCTATCCCCCTTTTCACACCCTAAAGGATAATTTCCGTGATTAAAAGTATCCTATGTCCTTCCAAGGATCACAAACTACCTCCATACCAAATTTCATCTAAATTTGTTCAGCGGTTTAAGCGTGAAAAGGTAACAGACAGACAAAGTTACTTTCGCATTTATAATATTAATATTGATTAGTATATTAGTAAGGAAGTACAAAGTAAATGAGGTCTCATTGGCAATGATAATGCGGAATGTCTCTGTCTCGGCTTCGGCAATTGAACGAAAGAGTTACCCGCCATTGACCCCCGAATCCACCAACCGTAGCGTAATCTCTACGGTTACTTTAATTAATAATCCAATTAGAACGAGCCCAGGTACCATTTTGAAAAATATTAGACTGCTGTTTACTTTTTGATACACAGAATAAGTAATAAAGGAAATAACCCGTATCACGCGCCGAAGCTCGACGCTTATTGGGGAACATAATTAATAAAATACGTGTTTGGCGAGCAAAGTGCTAATGTGTACAAAAAGGTTATTTGTAGGTAGTATTTATGTGTCTAGGTTTGGGCCTTGATACAAACATTAATCTGTCATTTTTTGGCAACACAGATATAGGTACCTACCATACAAATAATGAGTAATTTTCTGATAAAATTAATATCTTTGCTTTTAAACTTTTAAACCCTTGAGTGTCCGAAACGTGTATCGACGCGAGACACAATGGCTTTTCCATTGTTTCGGTAATTACGGGCATTCAATCGATTAAATAAAAGTCTCGTAGACTGAGGTAATCGTCTTAAACTAAGCGGTAAATACTTAACCGGCCACGAACACCGCGCGAGCGCATCTTAATTAAAGCGAGCATTTTATGGTTACTCCTCATACTACTTACATATTTGATTGGCTGCAACAGCTATATATTATGTTATGTGTTCAGTATAAATTAAGTTTCATCTGTAGGTACACAAGCACAGTCCGACGCCGGGGATGTTTGACTTGGGAGTCTATTCTGTTTGCCCAGTCCGCGCAATCAGCGAGCCGACTTGTGTGGATAAAACTATCCTGCGGGCTGCAGCCAGCACCACTGCGCTCTAATCGATGCAAATATAGAACAGATTTACTCGGTTCCATATTTTGGTCGTAAAATATAGGGATTTATGGAACTGGTTGTGTGCTCCGTGACAGTAAATTTAAATAAGAATATTCTATTCTATTCTATGCTAAAAATACTGTGAGGATATGCCCAGCGTTACAAATTTAAAAAAAAGAATGCAGGGATAAGAAGATCATCATCGTATCAGCCAAAAGACTGATAGGCCCCACTAAATGTGTTCATGATTGCCTACCTACGTGGAGTAACGTTTGCTGTACCTACGACTTGTTTGCAATAATTAAATGCACATTTTATATCGATCTATTTCTAAACTTGCCGTAGTTATCAACTAAGTGCCGAATTTACCTCCGAACTAAGTTTTGCTCTACCTACTAATTCCGTACCCCAACTTTGGCCCCAGAGAACGTTCTCGTGAAGTTTGGTAAACTTGTCGACATGGTGTTTCGATAAACATTACAGATAGTATCTTTTGAAAGGCGCCTGTACCCACTAAAATATTTATTTAATACAAGGTCAATAGCTTTCAACACGATGTCTACTCGACATTAATCGTTAGAGATATACATTTATTAGGTAGGTACAAAGAAAAACTAACAAAAATAATTACTACAAAGCAAGTACAAATAAATAATAATATAATGGTACTCGTAATAAATTCTACAAAGAAATATTATGTCTGTAAAAATATTGACGCCACTGAAAAATATCTGACACCACTGGGATTAACATTATTTTACGCATTTTTAACGCATTAAGCTTGTATGGATCTCATGGCAATTGTGTGTTTGTGTTGTGTGTAGTGTACCTACTATATAATATCAGACGTAGACACAAATACATCGACGCTCTACCTACTAACCTCGAATATTTACAAATACGAACGACATATAACGAGTATTCTATACACACACGCGAAGAACATGCTGTGATGAGTTACGACGAGGTAGGTACCTCATCACAGCAGGTAAAGTATACCTTCTGAAAGCTCAGCGTTGACCAAGGTTTTAATCCATAGTACAGAGAGTGAGAAACTATTGGTTCGATTCTTCAAAAACAGTTATCACAAAGAGTAAGCTTTTGTAACAATGCTTTATTTAGAGACAATGCGTACTTTTGATTCATAACTGTATCCACAGGCTTCAGTTATAAGAATTCATCAAACACATGCCAGAATTACAATGTTGCGTTAACCCGAGCAAATTCCAAACTTAGAGGTTAGTCATGCTTTTAGAAAACATATAAGCTTTTTTATCCTAATGAAATGATCCTTTGTTGAAAACCTTCATGTAACTAATATAATAGAACACGTTTAAAATACAATTTTTCTTTTAAAAAAAATGTATAATCGTATTAAAATCAAATGCAAACATTCAGGTTTTCTATTCAAGAAGCTCACGGACCGTGAAAATAAAATGGTGTTCGTTATGAAATATGAATACTATTTTAGCAGAGTTCGCTAGCGTTAATTTGTCTCGATTCAACAAACATTTTTGAGATTTTATCAACGAGATTAGATTGCTAGCAGCTATAGTTTGTGAAAAAGCTGCAAACTTTGTATGGATTAAGTTCAGTCTCAATGCATCATTTGACTTTCCCTTCTTCTTGTTCTCTGAATCGATGAGACCAAGTCAAATGTATTTTTCTCAGAATTTAGCCACGTCGACAGCGTTCGCGTTCGCTTTGTAAAAGTCATTCAGGGTGCCATTGCATTGTTCGTCATTGGCTACCCTGAAAAGTTTATAAATTCGAATTAAACTAATGTAAGACGATAAAATAAGACTATTTTTAGCACCCATTTTACTTGCAAGAAATAATAATGAAATTTTAATACAAAAATATCATTTTTTTTTATTATAGTTTCATTTCTATGCTCTGTGTTATCGAACGAATGGAACAAAGGATCGTTTGACACTGAAATGGCGGCAGTAAAAAAATTAATAGGTAGTCAATTTGCCTTTGATGTGATATGTAATATAAACATTGACCTTATATAAAATTCCAACACAAATGTTATAACATAAACAGTGAAAAAGGGTTTATTCATAATTCACAAGTCTAGACTACGTACTGTTTACTTATACCTAAACCTAAAAAACAGTGAACAAAATTTCTTTGTAAGACATGTCTTTTGAAATTAGTTTTCTCGCAAG
Source organism: Orthosia gracilis (assembly GCA_947562075.1). Lineage (NCBI taxonomy): Eukaryota > Metazoa > Arthropoda > Insecta > Lepidoptera > Noctuidae > Orthosia > Orthosia gracilis. The sequence continues at coordinate 38,611,976 of OX387266.1, forward strand.
TAAATTAAATTTCATTAAAAAACTCACTAGTTTTCTTCTCGATATATAGGCACCTAAGTGCTATGTTCAACCAAGTGTAACCACACTAACCGCGTTGTGTCACAAAAGGTGAGAGACTTAAGAATTTCTTCTGGTGAATAACATCATCCCCTTTTATTCTCTACAACAAAGGAGAGCCTGTACAGGTCGAATTATTAATTCAAGAATGCTTTATGGGAACAATTCTGTCTTTGAATAAGAACTGCATCTGTTTGCTACCGAAAATAGGCTACGAACGAGAGATCTTCTTTAATATACTCCAATATCTCTCGAGTCTCGTTCCGAAGGTAAGCGAAAAGCCATATATTTTTCGAACGAAAGTTGCACAACTGTAACGTTCTCCCAGTTGACATCTACAAAGCTGGCACAGATTAATAACCTTCAATGTACACTAAAGAAAGCCAGGTACAGTCACGTACACATATATGTTCTGCTGTTTTCCTTATAAAACTGTCGCGGAAGTTTCGTGGAATAAATGTTCGTCTTTTCATTCGTTCTGTTCTATATTTTTGATTGATTGCGTCCTAATGTCAGATTAGTTAGAAGTTTCGTAAGCGTTTCTTGTTAAAGTTAAATAAATGTTTCTTCTTCACCTCTACATATAGGCAAAGCTATTCCTGTTTGGAAAACATATTATAACTACTAGCTGTGCCCGCGGCTTCGCTCCCGTCATCTGTCTGCCAACCTTACCTTCCTGCCTACCCAACTTACCTACCTACCAATTTTTTTTTGGGGTCATTATTCGTTCGCGGAGAATCTTAACGCCGGTCACCTTGTAGGAAGTCTTCCAACACTACGATGGTTTTTATTAAGGTAGCCGGATCACAAGCAGCAACTTTTCGAACCATTTTTTCGTTGTGCTCATCATTTGGTTAGCCATAATCCCCATGCTGGGCAAGCGGATTGTCAATCGCAGTGTGGTCTTTAAAATGCACAGAGACCGAATAGAATCTTGCTGCCCATTCTCTGGTAAGTTCCTTAGTCACCTTTAAGACACCCACGGAAAGATATGGGATGGTGCTATTCTTTGCGTCCGGAACCATACGATACATTAAACTTTTAATACCTTATTTTTATTTTAAAACGTTTGGTATATGAATTCAAACTTCTACACTATTTAAATATTTAAAATGAAACGAACAGAAAAAAACTAAAAAGCCATTAGCCAACTCCGTTTTGTTCCAGAGCAAAAACAGAATTTTGACAGTGACATTACAACTAGCTCTGAACTGGGAATTTAGTTAATTGAAAGTTTTTCTTTCAGAATAGCCTAGCAAGGGACCATGGTTTATCGGGACGTTCGAAGTCTCAGGTTGATAAGTTTGCTAAATTATCTGTGTGTATTTTATCTTGTTTGAACAGTTTCAACAAACTATGTATTTGAAGCATGAATTATAGAGATTAGTATTATTCATCAAACATTACATTTGTATAATCTTTATTAATAGCCTAAGATCCGAATGACCAATGTGTGTTGCCAGTTATGACCTATGGCTCTGAGTCGTGGTCGCTTACAATGGGCCTCATCAGAAAGCTTACAGTCACTCAAAGGGCAATCGAGAGAGCTATGATCGGAGTTACCTTGCGTGATCGAATCAAAAATGTAGAGATCCGCAAGAGAACCAGGGTCACCGACATAGTCAGAAGAATTGCCAAACTTAAGTGGCAGTGGGCAAGGCACATTGTTCGCAGAACGGATAGCCGATGGGGCAGAAAAGTTCTGGAGTGGCGACCGCGAACCAGAAGACGTTGCGTTGGCAGACAACCCACTAGGTGACCCGATGACCTGGTGAATTTTGCGGGGATCCGCTGGATACGAGACGCACGGGACCGGTCAATGTGGCAACGCTTGGGAGAGGCCTATGTCCAGCAGTGGACGTCTTTCGGCTGATATTATGATGATGACGATAAAGATCCGACTGCAGAAATTTTCAGGAATCAGGATTTTTGATTAAACTTAATTTTCATGAATGATATTGGATTTCAACAATCAAACATAAATTTTAATTTATCTAATTAAAGTAATTGCGGCAAGATATTTTTCAATCAAGAATCATTAGAAAAAATCAAGTTTCATCAAAAACATTATACCTGCATATTATTGCAGTGGAATCTCATACTATAAGGTTATTTCCACAATCCCGAAGGGTCAAATCATTTCAGTTTGCACTTAGCTTTTCGTTACGACCGTATCGAGTCCATCGAACATTCCATAAAAGTGATTGATTCCCGAGCCACGGCTGAGAGACACCGAAGAATTGGACCCAACTGCTGTAATGATTGCCCATTTCGGTGTCGTTAAGAGAAACCTTTCGATATGCCCGCCGACGTTACTTACAGAACTGAGGCGTTTTCGTTTTCTCAATGTTTTCGATGTCGAATAATCTATCAGCCATCAGATCCCGAAGCACTTGTAAACTGAACAGATTACATTGTTGAGGAGGGACCTCTTGAAAAGAATTTAAATTTATTTTAGTAGCCAGAGTTTATAATTATATTTCAAGATTTAAATTGTTAATGCTCAAACTTTTAATTAAATTCTATGAACAATATAAATTGTTGGACATTTAAGGAGCAAACTCTCGGCGTGGTTTGCGCCCCCATTGTTTGCGGTTGCAATACCTACAACATGCCCACAAACTCTCAATGCAACATTTCTGTATGCCCGCATGCGGTTGAAGCTCGCAAAAATCTGCTGGCGAAAGACAAAATTATAAAATATACTTAAAAAAATGCAGATCCTTTTTATTATAGGTACATGAAACTTAAAAATGAGATAAGCCTAAATTTTTCCATTTATACAAGTTCACCACCGCATGCGGGCGCAGAAAAAACCGCTCCGCGAGTTTATCCCCCGTAATCCGATTACTGGAAAATAAACGAAACCGGTTCGAACGAAACAAAACCTACTTTCTATTTGTGCACACGTTTCAGGCAACATGAGGGACAACAGCATTTGAAATTCACTGTTGAAATTAGATCTTCCACATTGATTGCCACATCGGATGGCCATTATTTACTGATTCGGCCCTAATCATCCCGATTTATCTGACATTAAAATAATATTTAACACTATTCGAGTACAGATGATCCGTCAAGGTAATCAATTTGTGTAAAATATCTTTAGTCGTCTTCCATAAATCAATTCAAAATAGTTTATTTCAAATAAACCTTAGAGGTACTTTTGAATTGTCAAACAAAAAAATAAAAATATGACTCTAGTTGCGACCGTCAGTAGATCTCAATGTAGAAGAATTTGCAAGAAACGCCACGGACACTCTTTTCCATCAGTTTCAATCACAAGTTTTTGGTTACATCATAATTGTTGAAAAAATAGTGCACGTAAAATCGTCTAGAGTAACAAACAATTTTAACAAAAAAATGCAATAACAGGCCGAGGCAGCTAAGTTATGACCAATCCCAGCTGATGGCGCCCGTTCACAAACATGACGCATGGATCGGCACTACTCATCTCAATCATAATGAAGGGAACCGAATGATCCAACACATGTGCAACCATCAGAGAGAAATTAGAGAGAGCATGACACACTCAACTGCCAGGGCACACAGAAGACAACGAACGACACATAGGTACAGTGAATGGTAGATTTACAATCGGAACAAAGTACTCACATATGTGCTGTGCAGTTGTTTAATACTAAAAGGAATTGAGTTTATACAATACAAATATACTCGTACAATCTTCAGCAGGTCCAACAATACTTCAAAACTTTTCTGCTCATCACTAATTGTTCTTGCGCCCTAGTGGCTGCGGAGCAGGACCAGCATTTAGCCAAGCATTTTTATCAGCGACGTAATCCCCCAACTTATAGCACCCATGGGTACAACTTCAGGACGCAAAACACCATAACCTACGGCAAAAAATATTCACACCCACTATAACATTTACAAACAGTGGATTAAGGGCCTCCCCCCGCTTTAGTGCCGTAAAAAGGTTACTTTCTAAAGCATACTCGTACTCCTTAGTAACGGCTAGGTTAAAAGGTTTGAAAAAGATATATATATATATAATTGATTCATATTCATTATTTTGAAACAAGATTTTTTTTGTAATAGTTTTGCTTTAAAAAAATAATTAACAACACAAATTTTTTTCGCTACTTTTGGATACTCCTCCAAAAGGACGTTTTAAAATATTTTTACACAGAAAAATTGGTGGCTAAAATTTCTCCATAAACAAAATAGCATATGTAAATCAAAGAATATTTCGCACACTAAACTGTCCAAAAGGAGGTTCAATATTGATATTCTGGCTCCGAGCGGGCGCACGGCCAGTACTGCGCTAATATTGGGGAATTTATACGCCTAAACTGCGATGTCTAACGTGGGATCCTTCTCTGGTGTATATAGTAGTATGATCTAAATTACAGTTCTCAGTGGAAATGGATGATGAGGAATCGCGTTTTTATCTAGTGAATATATAATGCACGCGGACGACGCGAGGCGTTTTCCGCAAAAAAGAAAACATTTTTCACCTTTTTTACTGCTATCAGTCTTATTCAGTGTGTTCACTTCGCTTTCCAAGCGAGCTTTCATGTCGCTATTCGTTTTCTACTTTTCTTTTGATAGCTATTTGCTATCTTTAAGATATGATACGGAATACTTTTACATACCAAAACTTGCTTACGTCATAAAACTTTCGAACAACATTCAAAATTGGATTATCCAATGGGGAACTGTGATTGTAGTACATCGAATGCAAACAGACCGCGCCTGTATATCGCATCCATTTACCTGAAATCGTGCGCCCCCGTACATAATATTGTCATCATTGGAACGTTCGGCAAACAAAATGTCAAGCCTCATTATTCGGTAAACCGGTGCTTCTCTCGAAACCATTACGTTGCTTAATAGCTCATAATTATAATGGGCGGTTAAGCTCGAATTACGCACGATTGTTCACCAATAAATTCGGGAACTTTTTAGAAAGTAGATGGCGCATAACGAGACCGGTTTACGAATGGCAGCCATTGTTGGGTCCCTGGAATGTTGATATATGAACCTATAGTAAATGCATATATTTGGAAATAATTTGTATGATCTATGGGGAGCGACAATTATGAAATCATAGCAAATAGAATTTCCACCAAGCACATAAGCAATTTTAATATCAAGTCCTTACAAATAAATAAACAGCTGTTGTTCGAACTGCCAGCAGAGGTTATCAAAATCATACTCCTGAATTTACTAGATATTAAGTGGTCGACAGTTTTCCACCACCCTTTTAAACCATACTGTGTTAATGGAACCAATAAAGTAGTGCTGTCACGCGCCGCTAACTTTGCCTATATTTTCCACAGCCGAAAAACACTATTAAAGTTATAAAACATGAATTTGACATTGTTCTAGTCCAAATAGTATACACAAATAGACTTTCGGCACGAACCATGTCTCGAGTGTATAAGTTTTATATTAATTAAGTATATTGGGTAGGAGCAGGTGGGGCCTGATAAGACCAAGGTGAGTTAAACAAAACAAAATTTAATTTGTGATAGGTACTAGCGTTGGATTACTACCCGTTCTACATCTACATATGGTGGAGACTGGCTGCTTTCATTGTACACCCTCAGTTTACCGATGCCGTATTTGATCGTTTGCAATCGGGAGTCTACTGCCATTTATCGAGCAGAACTATAAACTCAGGGCTGCCACTTGTATTTTTTTAATAGAAGGCTCCAACTAGGTTTAATTTTTAATGCCCAACGGAAAAAGAGGGGTGTTATAAGTTTGACGTGTGTACCTGTGTGTTTTTGTATCTTTCTGTAGCATCATAGCTCCTAAACGGATGAACCGATTTATATTTCGTTTTTTTTTTTGTTGGGTTTAAAGGTGACTTTATCAAGAGTGTTCATAGCTATGTTTGATGAAGATCGGTTCTGCCGTTCAAAAGCTATGGTCGTTTTACTGTTTGAATCGAGGTTTTTTCGAAAGATATCGTGTCTAAATTACGTGTTCAATATATTGTCGGTCGGAGCATGTCTACTAATAGATAAATTATGTAGCATGAAATAAAAATGTGTCGGTTATTTTTTACATTTTATTTGTTAAATCTTATGTTAGGGTTGCTCTATCATCAAAGAACAAAGTGAGTTTTTTCTATAGGCTAGTGTAGGTAATTGGCACAGGCTCTAACAAGTGGCATTCGATGTCAGCGAAGGTGATAGTCAAATGTCAAAATGTAAGGGATTAATCACGTGATTTTTCGATATCGCTTGTCAATCCCATACAATTTTGTGTTTTTGACCGTCGCTATCGCCACACTTTCGATGATAACATGTCATTTGTCTAGACAATAGACATGAATCGAGACAAAGACTTTATATCACCAATAATAATAATTGTCAAATGTCTAAAATGTTCGGGAGTGTCTAAGTGACATTAAACGAATGTTTATAGACCGTTCACTATCACTTGTCCCTTGACGTCATATAGCAGCTGCTTCTGTCGACAGCTGCAATTGCCTCTGTCGACAGTTGAAGTTCGCTCTGTCGACAGCAAAGTGATGCTCGCCTGTTTGACGCCTTAGTTTCAATATTGAAACTAATAATATCTCGTAGTAACAGTGCTTACCAATCGCTTCAGGGGACAAGTTATAATGGACGCACTAGTTTGTAATTTACGCCTTCACGTCTTAACTACTCAACCAATCACCATACAATTTCGCAAATACGGCGCCAGTGGTACATCCAGAACAAATGTATTGTTCCCGAGGGATAGCAAATCTACAATAACGCGAAGTCGCGGGCAAAACCTAGTCCTTTATATTTAGGATTTTTGTCAAATTTAAACGCTGATAGGATTTTACTAAGTTTGGGCCTGTATATAAAAAACAATATAGGCTTTTTATTATTAGTAATTAAGTCCAAAGCTGTTAAAATATCGTCAACTCCAACCAAGTTCTTAATTGTCTACGAAAGAATACTTTACGATTATTGCACTTCACTCAAATTATGGGGTCAAAGAAATAAAATCTTCTAATGACTTTATCGAATAAAATATTATGAGTTAACGTAATGAAAAAGGCTGTAGAAATGGACATTTAAAATACAAAACACATTTATGACATTAGTATTGGATCGTTATCTGAAACAAAACTTTTAGATAGTTATAAATGATCATGAACTCAGACATTCATAATTTCCAACATAGGTACGGTATTAGGTAACCAAGTAGGTAGAAAGAGAGAGGCAATACCCACCTCAGTTTCAAAGTATAGCAGAATAATTCACGTCATATGAGCGTGAATCGTGATTTATCTCACGTTTGCGCCTCCACAGCTCCTTATGCAACTTAACTCAAAAAGCGTAACAACCTTGACCTGAAACTAGGCAAGACTGAATTGGTTAAGATCAGAGCTGCGATAAAAACTTCGGGTTATTTCGGCTTCAGGCTTGGCAATCAGATAAGTAAGTAACTCAGGCTCAAAATTCTTAAATTGTGAAATGGAAAGAAACTTAACGGCCACCATGTAGATACAACTGTGATCATGATATTGCCAATCTCTGACAGCGAAAGTGAAAAATATCATTAATAAGTTTAAAAGCCTCATACCTACTCATTCTTGAAACAAGTTTCCTAATTTCGGCATACGAATACCTAAAAAAGTGTAGAAGGTATCTTATTTTTTTCTAGATAATAATCCAGTCGAGCGTATCTGACATGGCTAGAAAAGAATCAAGACAGAATACGTGACAAGACGCAAATAGCACGAGAAGTCTCGATAAAATCGCACCGACCTGCAAATGTGGGAATATAAAGCTGCATATATTAATAGCCATTGCAGTTTGTGTTTGTACCCATTGAAATATGCACTCCTGGTGAAATACCCAAACCCATCCCATGCCATTTATCCTTTATATGGACGAAAATAACAAATCCGATCGACCGCATTAAAATTAACTTTTCAGTTTCAACATCAAGCGTCAGTTGCAGACTTGCGGTTGTGATTCTTATCCAAAGCCTCGTTACACTGTAGGTTTTTTGTGACTGTTGGAATTATATTTTTATTTTCAACAGTATCAAAATAGTACATTTTTGTCTACAACTTTTTAAAACAACCTTCTTAAGGAAGGTTAAAATGTTATTTTCACTTATCTTCTCTTAAGTCAACCGAAATAGTAAATAAAAAGATGCTTTTTCTCTCCAATTTAAGTAATGAATGGAAAAGACGAAAGTCTCGCTAATGAAAATTCCGGTAGATCAATGCGAAGGCATTAAAATACGGAGAAGGCATCAAATAAAATTATTCAGGTGTATCCTTGTACGCATTCAAAGCCACCCTCGAGGGGTCGTTAAAGCTTACTTATTTAAGATTGAAAACTGCTTGACCCGCTACAGAATGTGACCGCAATCGTGAAAAGGAAAAAATAATGAATGCTTAAATTTTTGGAGATGCTCCAGTTCGTTTTATTTAAGTAGCTCTCTCGCTGAAGCTTCCACGTCCCGTTTTCAGCTGAAGTTGAAGTTATCTAGACACCAGAAGCCTTCGCCCTTCACTCGAGTGGGCCTTTATGACAGATGACACGTTGCGTATTATAAGTTAATCTCGGATGAGTGCTTGATGATATTCGCTTTTTGTTGGGCCAAAAATACCATTCAGGTATTTTCATCCTGGCTAATATTAAAACCAAACTAATCAGTTCACTGCCAAAAAAAGGTGACCGGTTATATCACATTTTAATTTATTTATCCGCCGCTCTCGAAAACATCAATTTTCAGAAAATTATTTAGTGCGACATGTTAAATAAATCCCTTTAAAATATCGTTACTTTTTTTTCAGCGTGTGCGAAAAAGCGTAACTTGCACTACTCACTCCAACACACATGCAGTAGGGCAATCAACGCTGCCCTTATTTCTAATTATATCACTCCACCAGCTAGATTATATTATATACGAGCTGAATAAAGCCAACGTCTGATCTAGTTAAGTTAAAGCAGCCAGAGTAGTTTTAATAAACAGCCTCAAATTGGCGTTCATTATAATAAGCAGAGTTCGCAAAGTTTTTTTTATTATTGTCTATAGGCTCGCGCTTGACCAGCTAGATGATGTGGTCGACGGTGAAGCACGCTTGCCTAGAAGTAACCTATTCACTCTTGACTAAATGACCCCTAGATTGTTGCTGTCGGGAAACACAGACTCCGGCAGGGAATTCCACTCCTTAGCTGTACGCATAATAAAAGTGTCCCCAAAACGTTTTGTGCGTATGGGTGGGATGTCCACCATGTACCGATGACGCATCGCCGTGCGTCTGGTTGTCCGATGATGGAAGGGCTGGTTCCATGATAAATATAGTTTGCTAACTATCAATTGATAATAATCATGAGATATGTAAGTTGAAACATTGAAACGAAATCGTGTTCCACTAGAATAAACAACTGCAATAGAACATACAACATGCAAGCCCCATGCAATCAATTGAGGTCATTCCCTTGATTGATAAAATAAATTCCAAACAGATCAACATCAGGGGTGTGACCATAAGCTCTAAGAGTAAGGTCATTTTGAGTGTGTGTAAGGGTGGTATATAAGTCATATACATTTGTCCCTTACACACACTCAAAATAACCTTACTCTAAGAGATTATGGTCACCCGCAGTCCTTTAGTTGACATATACAATTTGGCCTGAGTCTTAATAATTATCCGAAAATTATTACGATAAACTATCGGGTTTTTTTAAGACTCATTATTAAGATAAACTGTCGGGTTTTTTTTTAAGACTCATTTTACCTTGATAATTTCAAACACACATAATAAGAAACAAAAATAGCCTCCAATTAAGCAATAAAATAGTATTTTCTTTTGCTTCTCATATCAGAATGTGACAGAGAAGCCAGACTAAAAAAATACAGCTCACTATATTTAAATAACTGCTGTCAAAGGTGCCTAGTGAATTATTCATGGAATGAGCAGAGCATGACCATCCGGCAAGTGTTTTGACAACTTTTCAAACTGTAATCCCTATGAAAATCTTGAGTATATGTTCAACAGTAGACACCTGCTGGCTTATAATAGTGATGTACCAACCATTTCCCGACTAGTCGGGAGAACCGAATATTCGGCCACATTTATTATTCGTTCTGCCTACTAATCGGTAACTAGTCGTTCAAGTCCAAAGTCGCTCCCTTTCTACTTATTATGTATGTAGTGATACTGCAGCAATTCATATTCTTTCTTCCATAAATAATTGTACTGAGTAGACACTTGAAGGAAACATAATGCTGAATGTTGCATAAGTCAGAACCGCGTTCAAACCAAGTTCTGGCTCGTGGAAAACTTTAATAACAATCAAGCTGGAGTCCCTCTCATTGTGTTCATGAAGACTGCATCAACACACAAGATATTTGCATCAAAAACAGATACAATCCGTGTAGGGACGTCTCAGAATATAGGTCGAGTGTACCGCGCCTTGGCTTCTACACTGAACTAGGAAATAAATGTACTGGATGGCGGATGCTCTTGTTACTACAAAGTCATTTACTTTTACTGCCGAAAGCTCATATTCAATTATGATTTTCGTCACAATTTCTCTATAAAGCAATCGTTACAAGGCACGTTCTCAGCAGTCCGTTATGAATTCTTTAGTAGGTAAGTCTATTATGTCCATGAGCTTTGGTTTATCAATAAGTCAACCAATAGCTTTTATTATTAACTTCTATTGATTGGCTTGAAACACACACCTTATTATCTTACACCTTCACAAATGACTGAATTTAAAATATCTATGAAACTAACTATCTAACTAATGTTATGTCATGAAATTTCAAAACTCGGGTAAAAATTGTAAGTAAATCATTGTGCCAAAAGTGTGCTACAAACGGGCAGAAACGTGACGCTTACGTGAGGTTCGTGAAAAAGGAGAGATCAAGTGCATGTGTAAATAAATTAGGATCTCGGCTCGGCTCCCTCTCCACATTATTTATATTATCTCTCCCACTTGAGCACAATTCACGAAATCCATCAAAGATAATTGGTTCCGCACAAACCTAATCAATATATTTTGTAAATATCGAACATAGGTATGTAGGTAGGTATGTAGATATATTTACATGCGGTCTAGCCCAACAAACATTCTCGGGAAAAAAGGTTTCTGGAAGGGACATGCCTTTATGGCTCTCTCGGGCATCGTCTAAGATCTGTAGCCACCTGTTTTTTTTATTTTACATCTTTTTTTATTGTCATTGCGTCCAATGGGTATCCTCTATATGAAGAATGTTGTTATTTCTTGTACATGCAATCTTGTAAGTAAACATAATAATATCAGCAATAGATATTGGGTATGTGTGAGCGCTATAACTGCCAAAAAGAGCTGTGTGATGTACGTATATGTCTGGTGGTATATACCTGGTGGCTGGAGACATTGATCTTTAAATTATAAATGAGTGTTGCGAAATGGGTCGAATCAAACGTACGTGTGATACGAGCACGTACACCGTGTGTATCTCCTGGAGAGCTTGGAGGAAACCCCAAACAGAACCTTCTGGGGATTCCTTACCCATCTACTTAGTATATGATTCTTTTACATTTAAGTTATTCCATCCGCTACGCCGTAAAGTTCAGCTGAATGACTTCTTTAAAGAAAAATAGGGAACGAAAACGTCTAACAAGTTACGATGCTGGTATCTTAATTTAGATGTGAAAATCCCTAATGGATATTGAAGGCCCATCATACTGCCCTAATTAATTGATCTATTTTATGAAAGCACAAAGTAGGTTACTCAAACAAAAAGCAACATATTTTCCAGGAAAATATTTAGTTTCAAAACTTGGGTCGCATTTTATAAATGAGCCGTTTTATTTTCAAATAAATATCACCTTTTCATAAAATTTTCACAAAAGTATTTTATTAAGTCGCTCAAAAACAACAAATTACACTTTTAATGAAACCAGAAAGGTTTTACGATTGTGCCGAGTTTTATTGTATAGAATATTAAATTCACGTGCTCTGAAGCGAGAGCCTTTATAATTCATTAGAGAAAAACCTTCGACCATTGTGTTTATAAGCACACACCAGCTTTTGAATAATTTGAGTCCGCGACATTAAAATGTCTAGTTAATAATGCACATTATTCGTTCAATCTATCAAATAAATAGATTACGAGGCCTAGTATCTTTTTTTATCATTTTCGACATAGAATATTCAAGTCATTATCGATTTAGTGGAGATGTAATAACGAATTTCAAAGGTTACCCAGTTTGAAGTTTACGTAGCAAAAGAACTTTGCGTAAGAACATAACTTAATTTCTGGTATCTGATTCAAATTTATATCTATACTAGAAATCTACTCAATTTACAAATGCAATGGATCGTTACGTCTAGCTTACCTGAACGAAAAACATTTCATCAAATTCAAGTTCATTGACAACTTACACAAACATTAACGCGATAAGCTATTCATTGGTTTAAATTACGTCTAGACAATGAAGAATTGTGCTTCTTGATAGTTACGACTGTGGTAAAGTATTCAAATTCTAATGACGATTGATGGTTCTACAGTCTGGGTGAAAGAAATCATGGCGCATGCACGCCTAGCTTTGTTACCAACTTATGTCGTTTGCTTTTACGACAGTTTCCAACTTTTATGAAGACATTTCCTTATGAAGTTGCCACCAAACTTCGGCTGATTGGATGTTTTACATTGATTATGAAAAAATAACTACGTAATGTAACGTATTAGTTTACTTCAAATGTGTGCCTGTGCAGGCAGCATCAATAATATAAAACCTACCAGGAGCTCTTTCGAGTTGAACAATAACATTCGTATCTTCATCTTAGAAAGTTGTTCGGGGTTATATATATAATTCAGAGCGACTAGAGTACGACATAAGCTGACTTAGCAGAAAGCTGGAAGCGGTAACACAAGTTACTAATGTTGGATTATAGGATAGTGAAAACACGACACTTGTCCCGGCGACGCTGGCCACACATTACTCACTGTCCAGCACGTTCACGGCATTTGTCACTAAACGTATAAATAAACGAAGGGCACTTTGACAACAGGAAAACAAAGAAACAGGTCAACAATAAAGGATTCTAGTTTCTCTTGTACAATTAATAACACGCGTCAATAACGCTCGAACAACACTGCGAAGAGAATTAAATTTTATTATTAAACAATGAAAATATTTGATGAAGCTGATATATTAACATACACATGTAGGTTATTCAGAAAATGAATAATGTCATTCGGGATCCCTCGTTTTAAAGCCTTTGTACGGCAAATAAACAAACAGGTGTATTCCTAAGCGTTGACGAGTTTATTAGACATTTACGAGGGGCGTTAAGTAAGCTTGACGTTCATGTCATAAGTTCCCAAACTTGTCGTAACTTCTATTGCCCTAGTAGACAATGGGATTTTGTAGTACAGTTTAATGTAGATTGATGAATTAGTAACGGCTTTGACGTGTCCCTTCTGCACGATTGCAGCAATGGTCGTTTAGAATGCGCTGTCATGAGCCATTGTGAATTAGTAAACTGAGACGCATCCATGTTATAATAGGAATGCTAAAGTAGGTAAGATAAAACGATCTATAAATAACGCAGTCCTCTAAGGTTGGACTTGAGTATTTATATATTAATAAATCGTTGACTAGAAGAAGATAGTTTATATCTGATCAAAATATGAGTATTTTGCGGCGCGCACCGGATTAAAAATGTAGAATACACCCCATTCGTAATTATACCTAAAACGTTGTGTTCTTTTTTATGTCATACACTGTGCAAAACAGTTCTCTGTTTGACTGATTGAATGTCTGACTGACTGATGGGTAGACAATGTAATAGAACCAATGAAGGCAGAAATTAAGACTGAATGTGGTTCAATGGTGTTAAGAAATGAAAATTCAACAAACAAGCCTTGAGCGGGTCTAACAACTGGTTGAGGATTATATAAGGTATGTAAATGAACGGACAACCAATAATTTATAAGTTATTATTATATAAATATTCCGGGAAAAAAAACCGCTCAAATGCGAGTCGGACTTGCGAAACATGGATTCCGTACAAACAGCTACATTCACAATGCAGCAAAAATGACAAACAGACAGATAACAAAGTGGTCTTAGAAGGGTTCCTTTTTTCCTTTTGAGGAACCCTTAAAACAAAATATCAGACAAGATAAACATTCTGCGTCCATGTTTTTTGAATCATTGTTCTAAATATATTATTACAAATACCCACGGACAGCAGCAAAGGTAAGGCAGCAAAGCTTATCATAATTGAAGATTATCCGGATTACGACGCAAGACTGCGTAATTAAAATAGTAATTTATCTAGACAGTAAATCATTTTTTGATAATCATATATTAATTGATTTTATATATCTTTGACAACGCAGCGTATGAAGAGTAGTTGGAATGAGTCTAATACAACAAACTTTTACTAAGGCTTTGCTCTCGTTGCTATATCACAGAAACCGTGCCTTTTTCCGGATTTAAATTTAGAAGAGCAAGAAATACAAATAATCATAACCATCACCTAACGCTACCTTTATGCTTAGAAAAACCGGCCAAGTGCGAGTCGGAATCGCGCACGAAGGGTTTCGTACGATTATCGCAAAAACCGGCAAAAATACCTCTTTTTTGTAGTTGGAGTCCCACTTAAATATTTATTTTATTCTGTTTTTAGTATTTGTTGTTACAGCAGCAACAGAAATACATCATCTTTGAAAATTTCAAGTGTCTATCTATCACGGTTCATGAGATGCAGCCTGGTGATAGACAGAGAGACGGACAGTGGAGTCTTAGTAATAGGGTCCCGTTTTTACCCTTTTGATACGGAAATCTAGAAACAGCTTGGTGAGATAGTGGTCAAGCGCGTGCCTACCAATAATAAAAAAACGGCCAAGTGCCTGTCGAACTTCGCACATTTAGGGTTCCGTACCAAAGAAAAATCTGATTTATCAATATATTGGTATTTGATAGTAAAATTAGTATACGTAATAATAAACATTATCACCAAATTTCAACTTCAATGCGAAAATTTGAAAAATCCCTCGGAACAAAATTTTGTGACAGACTACGGACAGACAGACGGACACGTCAGTGACCGCAATAGGGCTCCGTTTGGACCCTTCGAGTACGGAATGCTAAAAAAGAAACTTATTTCTGGGAGTCAAAGCTTATAACAATAAAAGTGTCTGAATCCTCAGTTATCTCGAGTATTATCTAGGTATGTTTATTTCTGAATCCTCATACATAATGATCACAATTTCAGTTAACGTGTTCCTCACGTTCTGAGCATTTGGTTAGCACCTTTATGTTTCGTGTTGCGTCGGTTGGTATCTTGTAAGAAGAGGGGATGAACGTAAGATAAGTAGAAGGTAGGTACTAATGTTTTTTGAGGCAAAATTTCTTCAAAATGATCCTCAACTTTAACATCGTATTACTTCCCTAAAGGCCTGCGCAGACGATGGACTTTTATCCGCAGAGGACTAAATTTTGACCCTGTATAGAATGTACTGCAATGGCTACTTTTTCGAATCAAAAATGGCAAAGATCATTCTGTGTGTTTCCAAGTTTAAATTCTCGATTTTTCCGTTAAGTTTTCAATATGATTCTAAGTGAAAGAGAAGGAATTACTTATATCTCAGAGGACAAAAGTCCCCCGCACAGGCCTTGATGGAAACGCAGAGGTTTATGTACACTTATATTCCGCCAGTTATGTTTAGGGGCCGTGTAAAAGAATTCAAGCCTATAAACCGGGGCCAGATCTAGATATTGTGCTCCTGCTACGAATTACTTGATGGATTAACTCAATAACTTTTTGCCGGACCCAAGAATGGAACCCAGGACACACAGCAGTACCTAGTGCGACTGTTAGACTTAAGAAATCTTAATAACACCGACTTCCAAAACAATACACTGCAAAGCGAAAAATAGCTTTATTTGCCGAAGTCGGTGTCTTTGATACCTATTGTTTTCCGTTTTTCGACACCGACTTAGGAAAATAAAGCTATTTTTCGCTTTGCAGTGTATTGTTTTGGAAGTCGGGTTGATTTTTTTGTTAAGTTTTTTATTTATCTCTTTTTAGTTTTGGTAGGTACCTACAAATATCATGAAAATCATTTATAGCCAAAGTGCATCTCATGACGATGCCAATAAGCCAACATAAATTATTTTATTTCGGAGTTCCAGTGCCTACCTTCCGGCTTCATCATCAGATCATTTCGATGGTACGATTTTCATCAGTACCATAACTATTCAAGATATCTTACACCCGTGACATACATAGCATTAAGGAGTACCAGTGGCCATCTGTGGTCTTCTTCATCAGTTCTACTTCACCAAATGATACTTTCTAAGTGCAAATGATTACATTGTTGATGAAAATACCAAAATCGCTATATGTACCTATTTTCATAATATTTGAGAAGTTCCCTCGATTTCTCCAGGATCTCATCATCAGACCCGTACCTGATGATCATGGGATCACCTGTGATGATAACACCTGTGATACCCTTTCAAACAAAAGAAGAATTTTTCATATCGGTCCAGGCGTCTTTGAATTGAGAACCTCCACATATTTTTGAAATCGGCGAATAAAATAAGATTAAAACAAAATCTGCCATAAAATTTGACAATAACTTAATGAAAGATAATTTTGTAACGAATGAAACAGAATTCCCTTGATCACAACACGCACATTTACTCTTTTATTTATAGACTAGATAATGGTACCTACTAGGTATCATAGAGAAGAAAAATAGGGCTCTCTTTCATAGTTCCCACTGTCACATAGTGGACAGTCATGAGAAGTTATTGTAATTATGTTCGCAGCCGACTTGCGATCTTTTGCACGTACATTTTAGGACTGGAAGATATACTTAGGCCCATTTTCAGGGAAAGAAAATGTCGCAAAAATGACAAATGTACGTTAGCTACTATGATTGTTTGAATTAAATTACATATTAATTAACGGCCCATCACATTATCAGACTTACGTTTAAATAGTAATGCATGAATCTGTTTTTTATGTTTGCAATATTTGTAAATATGTGAGAACCATGTTCCTATTTTTCAAGTGAAGGAATTTACCTGTTAGTGCTTCTAATACTTATATGTTACTACATATAAGTATTACAAGCACAAACAGGTAAATATACTTAGTAGTGCTAGGTGCATCGTCCTCACGTATATGAGTTTATTAATGTGTGTACTTAAATATTGTAAAAGCTTATTTTTAAAAAAAGAGTAAGTATGGAGTTTCTTGTGCGTTCTTCTCCATAACAATCTACTTTTCCGAATGCACGGTGGTATCAATTTTTATTACTTGTTAACTTTAATTGTTAACTTTCGAAAGTGCCGCTTAATGGCCTAGTCGAAATAAAAACATTTGACTTTGACTTTGATCATTTACTTCCAGGAACCGAGTCTCAGACTATATAACGTGTTTTCCTTTCGAGAATTTCAGTATTTTTGCATTTCGCTTGTGTGCTCACCGCCTTAAAAGTTACAGTCTTATGTCGTATCACACTTTACGAGTCCAAAGCAAAAAGCTTAATCGTGTTAAGTACGTTAGTATTATTAACAGCTTTCGGCTGTAAACTCGCTATGATAAATATTTTCATTACGGTCCTTCGGTACGGATAAAGGTGGGTAGCGGGCATTTAAATAAAAAATATTTTCAGCGAGGTGTCTTATATTTCAGCGGTAAAGTTAACCTATTTAAAACCTGCTTCTGAAACAAAGAAGCACTGACTTTAATAGCAGTGGACAGCGGTTAAACAAATATGTACATATATATAGAGACTATCTAAATAGGGCTTAGTCTTTATTGACAAATTCACGCAATACACCGATGTAATTAAAAACAAGTATAGCTAATGGTAATTAAAAAACCAACACACGTCTAATTTATCGCATTTATCCAAGGACTGGCTTTTTATATAAGTATTTTTTGTTCTTACTGCGGTTATACACGAACTTGTCTAGTCACATTGAAAACGGTTGGCATTTTTATTCTCATTTTTAACTCTAATATTAAAATGATTAGACATTGTCAACTATTCTAATTTTGTACCGCGACGTACCAACTAAAACTTGCAATGTAGCAGTCAAAATCATAAAACGTGCAAACCGTAAAACTGACGGAAATGGTTTATAGCACGCAAGAAGGATGCGAGCTATTCCGCGGAGCTTTTCCATTTCACTTGATTGCATATTATATTTCATCGTCAGGTCTTCCCACGTGCGGATTCAGGAAATTGTAGTCGGTCGTGGTGTACATAACTGTGCTGCCTACGCTTACAGAAGTACCAAACTACGTGCTTGTAAAAATAAAAGCAATTTTATGTTAGGATTACTGAAAAAAAAACAGCAAGTAAACACTCATAAGTCGGATTAGAATGGATGAAAACTGACATGCGAGGGTTGTTACAATAATTATCCTTCTTTACACTTTTACATTATCCACCGCACAATAACAACGCATATAAAACGTGTTGTCATGAACCTTGAGTTTACCGAGGCGCGCCCGAGAATGTTACTAACAAAGACACATTTTCCTAACACCAAACCTCAAACAGCTAGGTACCGAGAACTTTACATCTTAGTGAAAAGAGTTCAAAATACAATGGCAATGTGACGTGTAGAATGGCATGGGTTCTCTTGGATCGCGGGAACAGAAGGGAGCCGACGCAATTTCTGAAAAACGTGACAAAGGTCATAAAAAAGGACATTGTTGTGCCTGTGACGGGTGCGTGCACGGCGCGTGGGATTACCTCCACACTGCTCACCTATATTTTAGTACTTGCATGTTTTGATCAAATACAAACACCAGAGTGAACCTTTATCATATTAACGAGAATTATTTAGTAGTATATTTGAACGGACTTCAATGACGACACTGGATGTTAACGTGTTTATGACATATACTATCGAACATATATTATTTTCAGAATTCCTATTAAAGCTTACACGAATAGTTTTCAGTACAGTTGTTTAGAATTACCTAGAAGCATTAGAGCTAGCTCCAAAAAGTTTCAGTGAGCCTAGATTGCCCCAACATTTACCAACTTAAACAGCGTGAGTGCTAGTCAGTGATATGCTTGTATTATTTCCAGTCCGAGGCCACGCCGAGGTGCGCGTGGAGCTACAAATGGAGCGGTGGGCGGCACGCGGCGGCTCCGTGCGGCTACGCTGCGTGCACGACGTGCCGCCCCATCTGCTCGACAAGGTGGTCTTCCTCCGACACGGCACCAAAATCTTCCAGTACATTAGGGACCGGAAACCGCCTTATAGAAACTTCACCACCCCCGGAGCCGTGCTCAACGTAAGTGAAAAATGCACACTTTCCAACGTTAGCTATAACAGAAGCTCTCTCGGCTTGAATAGCTGCGAATAAAATTGTTATTTCACTTTTCCGAGACGTGTAATTTAAAACTAGGAGTGTACCTATTGCTTTTGTGTACTAACGTGTTCACACTCTAGTCTATACGTCAGTGTTTTAACGTATTGTTTTATATAGAATTGTAGAACTAGCTACGGTTGCAGAGTTTGGAATACAATATGACATGGCTGTATACATCCTTCATAAGTCTCACTTATCATCGCTCATTGTCAAGTAGAGTTGTCGCGGCGCGTCATCTCTCAGGAGTCGCAGCGTCTAGTCTGTAATGCATATTTATGAAATTACCTCGTGTAAAGCAGCCGCGGTCTGCAAAGCTTCCACTCAGTCACAATAATGAACAAACTCGCACCGGTCGCACCAAAGCGTACATTTTGCATGAACGGCGCGGAGCCTGCTCAAACAAAGGTAACAGCAAACTAGCCGTACGCCTAATTAATCGACTAGGGGCTTCGAGAATTTTGGCAGCGGATTGCATCTGGGTATTATAAGACTTAATTATTATTCGTGATTTAACTACTCAGTCTTTTACATAAAGTAGAATAATATTCAAGACTAACTAATTGCTCATTTTAAACGCATTCTTAAATCTAAATTGTTCATATTATATTTATCGGTACACTCATTTAACGTTTAGCCTTCAAAATTTTCATAATTCATAAAATAATGCTATCAAAGATGCTCCATAGTCGAATATAATATATCTTAAAACTGTATATTAACTGTATAACATAACTTAAAAATTCCGTTTCCAAAGAGTTATTTTAACGTATATTTAACGGGAAAACATTAACTGAACATGAAAGCCTTGAAAAGACGTCTACGCTGTAGTACGGAGTACAGTGTGCCTTTATAATTACCACGTTGAAATTGTATTCACGTGAAAATTTGCTGAAAAACTCCTTGCCTTGCCGTTGCACTATTATTTAACTCACTTAGCAACTTAATTAATTAGTTTATGCAAGTTTCAGACCAACAAATAGGCACTTTGAGCTAGATACGTGTTGAACCTCCACATAAGCAGGGTATATCCAAAACAATGGTTATTTTTGTTCTAAATTGTAACTGTGGTTTGTATGAGAATTTATTTGCACTACGGGTGTGTCTGCAGAATATTTTTCGTAGCAACAGGGTTGTTAAATTACTGCGAAGTTAAACTTGGAAGTGCAACTTTAGCGAAAATGTCGTTGCATTATGGAAAGTGAAGAGTAGTTTGAAAATAAAGACAGATTGGTATTTTCCGGCTGCTCGACCGGAATCAAGCGATAATTTCATTGCCGCTTTGCTTGATTAAAGCGCACTTTACCGAGTTGGAACGGAGACAAAGTGGAAGAATCTGGAGTTTTTCTTCGTAGGTGTCGCCATTAGCAGCACGTCTAGGTAACTGACAACAAATTCACTCCTTTTTTTTGATATCGTTATACCTAAGTCTTTATAAACTTGTAGCAATTAATCGGGAGTAGGTAATTTACACGTTACATTTAATTTGCACGCGTGGTGGATTAAGGCGATAGATACGACCCAATATTAATGCAGTACTGGCCGTGCGCCCGCTCGGAGCCAAAATATCAATATTGAACCTCCTTTTGAACAGTTTTGTTTGCATAATATTATTTGATTTACATATGCTATTTCAGTTATGAAGAAATTCCAGCCATCAATTTCTCTGTGTAAAAATATTTTGAAACATCCAAGTCGTTTTGGAGGATTATCCAAAATTTACGAAAAATATCGTGTTGCTGATTATTTTTTTAAAGCATACGAAAAAACGATGTTTAAAAATTATGTACATGAAACAATTTTTTTTTCTGCCCTTTTAACCTAGCCGTTACTAAGGAGTATGCTTTAGAAACCGTTTTACCGTTTTACGGCACTAAAGCGGATGTAGGCCCTTAAAGCTCATTACCTCTCACAGAGAGGAGGCCTGTTTCCCAGCAGTGGGAACATTAATAGGCTGATGATGAGGTAATTTACATTATTGAAAACCTACTTGATTAATCATTATCTTTTGAGCTACACTTGGAATATTCACAGTCTGTCGTGTATGTATGATACCTACAAAGACACAAGCTTATTTAGGCTTATGAATTGAGAAGGTAACTAGGTACTATGATTATCTAAAGATTCATTTAATGTTAATCAAGGGCCTCAATATTACGCATCAGTAATAACTATGAAATAAAGAGGCACTTGATCTTAAAATTATTGGCTAACTTCTAATTATTGCCCACTCGAGATAAAGACCGGCTATTATGTTCTCTGATATTGTAACTATTTTCTGGTGACAATCAAATACTTTAAACTTACCTATGTTATTGCCACTGTGGTTATGTACAATGCAAAACCAGAACCAACATTTACCCCTTGATTTAACTGCACCAACTTCTTCAACGGTGTCTAGTGACCGATGCATGAGAATGTAATTGCCAGCTCAGGAGCAACGCTTGCATGCCTATCCTTATCTAGAAATTACTGTATTTATCCAGCTCTATTTACGATACCTCGATTCTAGGAACTGTCTCGTATGTTAAGGCGATATGTACGCCCCAATGTTAATGTAGTACTGGCCGTGCAGAACCGTTAACATTGGAGGATACATATGCCTTAAGGGCGATATATACGCCCCAATGTAAACGCAGTACTGACCATGCGCCCTCTCGATGCCAAAATATCAATATCGAACCTCCTTTTGAAGAGTTTTGTTTGCAAAATATTATTTGATTTACATATGCTATGTCAGTTATGAAGAAAAAGGGCGCACGGTTGGCGCAGTGGTTGAGCGATTGACTGCTGCGCTGCGTGTCGCGGGTTCGATTCCCGCACGGAACAAAAATTTGTATGACCTACAGATAGTTGTTCCGGCTCTGGGTGTTGTGTATGTGAGTTTATATGTTTGTAAACGCACCCACGATACAGGAAGAAATTCCTAGAGTGGGGCAAAGTATATTAAAAAAAAAGAGCCAGCCATCAATTTTTCTGTATAAAAATATTTTTAAACATCCAAGTCGTTTTGGAGGAGTATCCAAGAGTTGCGAAAAATATCGTGTTGTTAATTATTTTTTTAAAGCAAAAATATTTGTTATACGAAAAAACCATGTTTAAAAAATTATGTACATGAATCAATAATAAATATTTTTTTTTTCAAACCTATTAAACTAGCCGTTTCTAAGGAGTATGCTTTGGAAAGTTACCATTTTACCCTTAACTCGGCAAACACAACAACATCAAGCACCACCAGTGCCCTGATTGACACAATGCTGCGTGCAGAAATTCAAATTGAAACTGCATCCCTTGTTTCAGTATATCTGCCAATATTGCACCGCAAATCAGGCACATCAAAACCTTTTTGTTTGTTATCAAACTCACATAAAAGTTACCCGCCGTCATATGACCGGATATGACTGAATTAATCTCGCCAGCTGGAATCTGGATCGATGAACCGGAATTAAACTAGTGACAGTAGTTGATTGCAATATTTCGAAATGTTAACGAAAAACATTTTAATCACTGCCAGCGCAGATTTTGTGTGAGGTAAAACCGCCAATTATGAGCCGTGCTACATTTATTGGCGTGTAAGATTTAATTAAAACATTTAAAACGAAATGTAGATATATTTCGTAGCCAACCTTTATTCTGATTAAGCAATCTCATTAACGTTGTTGACGTAACGTTTTTATTTTAAATTAATTATTTTAACTGTTTTTAAATTAATCAACTTAATAACTTTGAATTTAAAAATCATTAAGTAAGTAAGTCGTTAAATAAATTGGATTAAATCTGTCTTTTATCAAATGTGAATAAAAGCAAACTAATTTAAAATCGTAGTTTGCACAGGTAAGTTCAGTTTTTCTATATAATATATATGTTACGGCTAATACCCGAAGTGCGGCTACACCTAGTATTAGCCGGAGCTTAGGGCACCCCGACACGGACAGGTTAGGTTCGAACGAGATGACGGGAGCTGAAGTGAGCGAGCAAAGCGAGCGAACTCAGCTCCCGTCATCTCGTTCGTGTTAGGTTACTTTAGACCCTGCGGACGGAAATAGGAGCCCCGCGCAGCGGGGCTCCGTCGCGAGGCTACACCTAGTTCTAACCGGCTAAAACTAGGTGTAGCTGCACTAATACTAGGTGTAGCCGCACTTCGGGTATTAGCCGTAACATATATAAAACATCGTTTTGATGATAAACAAAGCTGGCCTAGAAGTTAATCACCGCGCCAAACGCTGAACACACGATTTACGATAGATTAGATAAGTAAAATCTAAAAACTGTAACAAGTCTGTATTATGGCTTTTCTGTTATCTACACTTTAATTACATTATGGTATTATCTGTCTACAAGATATAAAACACGTACCTAAAAATAATCTGTGCTCCGTTCCCGCCATTAGAGATCCGTTTACTACTTTCTGATCCGTCCACTAAGACCCTACTCAAACAATATCACAAGAGTATTACCTAAGATTACACCCGAGTATATTTTTCACTTTCTGCAATGGTCCTGAATATGTGAACATACCTTAAACATGTACAGACGTAGATGCCAGTTGGGTAATGGCGCGGGCGGAGTTAATTTTCCAGGTCAACGTTACCTTAGGGCTACCACACGATTTGACTTTAGTTAGATCTGTACCACAGGCAAGTTCGTTGGCTCTGTGTTTTGTTTGTTTAACTTGGTTTCAGTTAAAAGTGTTTAGGTGGGTATTGTTTTCTTTTAATGAAAGTAGTGCATTGTAATGTTGGCATGATATTTAGATGAAAAGTATCGCTGAGTAACGAATGTTTTCAGTTTTCCTTGACAAGTTTTTTTAGATAATTTATACACATAGATTTAATTACTTTATTTTTTATATGGGTTTTGTAATTAAATAATGAGAAAAAAAATATCATTTCATCTCGTTATTGTAATTTTTATTTATCATTATGTTAAGCCGTTTATTAATGTTTTCTTTTTACGTTAAAATTAAATATTATGTTATTTGAGTGTATGCATACAATTGGTGAGAAATAAAGGCTTTATGATTATTATACACATGGATGAATATATTAATTGCAGACGGTTGAATGACAAAATAGTTTTATGGTAGGCTGACTTAAACAAAATAATTTTGGGACAAAATTAGTCTTCTATCTAGCTAGAAAAATAACAGAGACATTAATTGCTATGGTTTTTCTACTTGAAATATGAAATAAAACCTTCGAAGGCAATATGCCGTGCAAAATTATTTGCAAGAGTCAATCAAACAACTCAATTAATTACCGACTCGAAAATCGGAAACTGCAAATGCGTTTACAGGCATTGTTCAGCGTTAATGGGAAGCTCATATTGAAAATAACACGTTTACATCTGAAAATTGTGGGAAAGTTTTTATCTGTTTGTATAGGCATAATTTTGCACCTAGAGCTCTAGCCAGAGGGATATGGCTCTATTCATTCGCGTTAAGAAAGTGAGTCATTGTTGTCAGCCGGCCCCTACACCAATCGGGTCCCAAGCTTACAATCGTTTTTGCTGATAGACCGACCAATCGGGTCGCAAGCTTTCTGATTTGTTGCGACCCGATCGGTCAAGAGGCCGGCCGACAACGATGACTCACTATTTTCTTAACGCGAATGAACTATAGACAAAGTGATATTCTATCAGCAAAAACGATTGTCATATTTTTGGGACGGTCCGTGTGCCATTTCGGTAAGGCATGTCAACCACATTTTTGAACATCTAGAATTCTAGAATACAGTTGTATTTATTTTTGTTCTAAAATTTTCGTCATAGTCCGCATAAAGTTTTTCGAGAAAAATAATTGTGACAGGTTTCCGGAAAATTTAAAAAAAATCTAATAGCGCAACTTTATATGGGAATATTTGCACCTATGAACTCAGTTGGACAGGACGACGCCTGTCGGACGAGCCAATGCGATATAAAAATCTATGGTTATAAACGCACATGTGTAGCTACATTGTCACCATAGCTTCCCTTATCAGCAATAACCGCTTATGGCCGTACCCACCAATTGATGTTGGGTCAAGATAACGCCGATGCATAAGTAATGGCAGGTCACTAGGTATCGCCGGAACCGTAAGGTTAACTCACACTACTACCTACCTATACTAGTAAAACATTGGGGAAAGTGTTTCGATACCCTATACGAGCCCTACCTACATAGATTTGTAGATACTTTTTATATTAGAGATCAGGAGAAAACTGAGAAAATACAATTCTTGGAAAATTTAATCCCACCAAATATCTTTTTATTTTGTACAAAATGTTTTCATGAGGATAGATACATAAGTTCATCATCAGCCTATATCAGTCCACTGCTGGACATCGGCCCCTGCAATCGCACGCCATTGGTCTCGATTTTCGGCAGCTCTCATTCAGCTGCTACCAGCCACCCTGCGAAGATGTGAAGAAGATGCCACGCTCCATCTAGCCTGAGGGTGTCCCACGCTACGTTTACCCATTCGTGGCATCTACTCGAGAACATGTCTACCCCAACGGTCATCGGTTCTACGGCTCATATGACCGGCCCATTGCCACTTCAGCTTGCTTATTCTCTTAGCTAAGTCGACAACTTTGGTTCTTTGCCGGATCCCCTCGTTCCGGCTTCGATCCCTCAGAGAAACTCCAAGCATAGATTTCTATAGCTCAACCAGCCGTACCGTGAGTGTCCGCGTTTCGGCCCCGTAAGTCATAACAGGTAGGACGCACTTATTGAAGACTCGTTACTTTAGGCTCTGTAGAATTCGCGACGAGAAGACTCGACGAAGTTTCCCAAACGCCGCCCAGCCCAGCTGTATCCTTCTGCTAGCCTCGCTCTTAAAGTTGTTGTTACCAAACTGCAGAGATTGGCCGAGGAAAACGTATTCTTGAACAACCTTGAGAGCACCGCCATTGGCAAGAATCGGTCCCGGAGTGGCATGTGAGTTTATCATAGCCTCAGTTTTGTCCAAGTATCCGGACCGACGCGTGCAGAAGAGTCATGTGTATAATGAGTATTAAGTCAGGCCGTCCAGCATCTGCTGCAAGTCATGCAGCGATTCAGCCATTATGACGATGTCACCTGCAAATCTCTAGTGTGAGATGTACTCGCCGTTTATTTTAATGCCCCGTCCATCCCAGTCCAGTGTCTTAAACACATCCTATATCACTTTGCTGAATAATTTGGGGGAAATTACATCCCATTGTCATACCCCCCGACGCAGTAAGCTGTGTTCAGTTTGCTGATCCTGAGCTTGGACGATCATTGTAGTATTTTCATAAAGGCATCTCAGTAATTCACTCTTGAATCGCCAGTCGACTTGGCATCGCTGCATAAACGCCGAAACATACCAGGCCTCGATAGGCCTTCTCATAGTCCACAAATGCAAAACACAATGGCCGATTATACTCTTCGGACTTCTGTCTAATCTGGCGCACTATGTGGATGTGGTCTATGGTGCTGTATCCTCCTCAAAACCCGGCCTGCTCTGGTGGCTGAAACTCGTTGAGTCTTCATGCCAGGTGATTCTCGACGATACATAATTAAGTTATTTCATAATAATTGTAACGATGCTCTATAAGCCTTCCAAAAAAGATTATTATTCAAAGAAACATACAAACATTCATGCAATCGAAAAACGTTACCCTCCTTCTCGAACTGTCGGATAAATGCTCAAAAAGAAAACCTTTATAAATCTTCAAAGATTCCATCCGTGCATACAGTAGCAGTAGTTTACACGTTATTAAATAAATCGAATATTTTTCCGTAACGAAAACAAAAACATGGTCACCGCACAAGAAGGTTTTCCTCCGGCGCCTTTTCACTAGTGGTCGTCTAATTCTATAGATCTTAATGAATTAAACGCTTTTCTGTCAGTGATCCAAGCGAACCCGGGACATTGTTCATGTATCCTATTGAAAGACATTCTCTGATTTATTTAGGCTTAACTGAGCAGGTATAGGCAAACATTTGGCGTTTATTAATTTAGAAAAAAAAACGTTTTTACAAAAAAATACTACCGACTTCCAAATTAAAGTAATGCAGAGTAAAAAATAACTTTCTTTTTGGAAGTAGGTTTCTTTGGTAGAGGCCTACCATTTTTTTTCGTTATGGACACCGACTTCCAAAAAGAAAGTTATTTTGCACTTTTTAGTACTTTAATTTGGAACTCGGTAGTTAGTATTTTTATTTTAAGTTTTTTTTTTCTCTTTTTAGTTGTACCTAATAGTTATTTAGTATGGTTCCTAAAATGCCAGAATAGATTGGACGAATATCATTAAACCTGAACATAACCGTTGAAATGAGAGTGTACCAAGGAGAACTGTTTATATCTGCGTACACCTTTAGAGCATACTGGCTACAAATGTTTTGAAATGGTATAAATTAATAAACGGACATGCGATTGCAGGATTGCAGCAATGCCGAGAGATTTGCCCTAATTTATTGAAGAGTTCTGTTGTACATTTCCGAAGTTCTTCTTCAGATCAGAGTATGGATATCTCCATGGTTAAAGTTTTTACGATTACTATTTAAGCAACAAAGTCGGTCCTCTTTCTGTGTGCAGGGTCTAAAGTAACCTAACAGATGACGGGAACTGAGTTCGCTCGCTTTGCTCGCTCACTTCAGCTTCCATCATCTCCTTCGAACCAGGTTAGGTTCGAAGGAGATGTTGTGTACTGCTGAATTCTACACCATATTGTCTGTTGTATCAATGAATTAACTCTTCGAAGAAAGTACTACCACCAAATCCATTGCCGCCCCTAAACTCCGTTACTGTGATGCGGCTTATAGAGTATTTTCTCCGAGGAAACAGTGCACCTGCAATACTTCTAGTATTCATCTTCTTCCTGCCCTTTTACCATATTACTTGAGGTCTCAACCTTCACACATTCACCCCTGTCCATCATCGCGCTATCATTGACTCCCTGTTCTTCCATCCATCCAACTTTCACGCCTCTGGTATTGTAGGTCCATTGGTGCCTAAATACAGTTGGCCCACCAGGCCGCCCGTATTTTGTCTCCCAATAAAATAAAAAAGTAAATGCTAAAATTGCGGATATATTAACAGCCAGTTTTTAGAACGCCATAAATATTGGAAAGTAGGCAAAGAAAATAAAAAGTAAATTCCTTGGTGAAATTTAAGCGTGATACAAGTTGTTTTACAACCGTAGAGAACACTTTCGAAGTTTCATTTTCTCATTATTGAATATTATTTTCCCGCAGCTTTCGTGGGGTTGTTTCACTCTCACAAACTTTAGTTTTAAATGTAATTTTCGACGCTTATCTTATAAATTAGATACTGAGCTGTGTTTTAGTTAATTCAAGTTTGGAAATTATTTTATTATATGGAGTTTCGTCGAACGTTTCGTCAAAAACGAACAAACGAAACGAAAGACGGAACGTTTCGAAACACGGAACATTTTTTTCTACATACGTTTACTTAAGTAGGTACAACTTAATAAACTCCTAACGCCCAGTTTTTTCATCAGTAATTTATTCAACCAATGGTTAAGTATGCTAACCAAGTCTTTCAAAATTCTGTGAAATAATAATTAAAATTTGTACTGTGTAATTACCCACTCACAATAAAAACATAAAATGCTCTTTTGACTCCGTAAAACCAACGCAAATAGGCTTTCATAAAACTATTAAGTTTATATTACCCACCCAGGCACCTTAATATTATAATCCAGACACTGAGTACCCGCATAATGTTATAATAAAGACTATAAACGTGTAGCCCATTAGAATTCGACATTCAAATCGCAAAGTGATGTAATTCTAGATTTTTTTATAATTTATGGGCCAGTTAGGGTAGTGTTCATCCAAATTTGCAAATTCGAAAAACGTGTGCTCGCTGCGAAATTTTGGGACATTTTTCTCTAAAAGTATTTTATATTATTTACTATGCGTTTTTCGACAAAGTGAAAATGATTCTGAGAAGGTGTGGTGGAGTTGGCTCATTGTTAGTTGCTAGTGGGATGAAGCCGCAGGAGCTCATTTCCCAACCATACTCGGTGCAGTCTTCCCCAGCCACTTTTGCACTTGGTGGTAGGTGCGGAGTGCATGGAAATCTTCGAAGGACCACAGCTTGGTCCCTATAAAGGTTTAATGAGCTGCAGTTGGAATTAAATTGTTGCAAATTTAATTAGCGTTTTAAAAGTCTGGCTCTTTGTTTGCCGAAAAACTGTTATTACTTTCAGTCAAAAAGTGAAAAATTGCCCAAAAATTGCGCAGTTTTACGAGTGGTGCGCAGCGAGCACAATTTTTTAGAAGTTGCAAATTTGGGTTCACAGTACCCAAAATGGTCCATCCGACATACCAATAAGTCAAAACAACATCAAGCTTTGCAATTTTTGCCTTTTTTAGTGTCGATTAATACTGGGCTAGAGTGCTAACGGCAGGCAGTATGCATCTAATGTAAAAGCGCACTTAAATTAATTCGGCGTGCCTCAGGTAGGTTGCATTGCATGCACATAGCTCGTTCCATTCCACCGCAGGAGGGCGTAACAGGTCGACCTCACAGCCGGGTCAATCTAGCGAATTGTGAATATCCGAGTGAATTGTCTGAAGGCCTTTACTACCTAAGTCGAGGTTACGGCAAGCGGCATCCGAATCCCATTGATATTTCAGCAACAAACCTACCATTGTTCTTTTGCCCGTAGGTACGAGTATATTGATTTAGTATTTAAAATAGACAATGGTAATGTGCAAATTAATTAATAATATAGAAGCTGAATAAATAATAGTTTGCATGAACATTATCCGACCACGAATCGCTTCATTTGTATAACATTTAAATACGTTCAAAGCTTTTCATTCTGTTACTATGTCCTTTGTGTGAACCGGCAGTGTACAATATTATGCAGGTGGGTTAACTCGTTATTTATCATCTAGCTTCTGACAGCGGCTTCACCCGTGCGAAAACTGTTTTCTTATCCCAAGGAAATATTATACCGTGATGTGTGCTATTCCAGACTATAATCTATCTCCGTGCCAAATTTCATCGAGATCCATTCAGCTGTTTTAGCGTAATTGAGTAACAAACATACACACATCCAAACTTTTGCATTTATAATATTAATAAGATAATAAAACCAAATAAGGTTAATGGCACCTACATAATCCATTTAGCTTACGGGTTAAATATTTACCTACTTAGCTACCGGTGAAAAAATATTTGAAATGATTTCTCGACGAGCGACCGAGCGTTGACAAACAAGAATCCAACGCAAAGCTTTGCTCATGTTAACCGGGAAATCGATTACTTTGCCCGAATAACTACTTACCAACTCCCACATTCCTTATTCTATCCAAACACCTAATCATAATAAGTACCAGCCCACTTGTTGAACCTTATCGTAAGCGTGAATAATTTCGTGTAGGTACCTCTTAACTTAATGACATTCACTTTTTTAACGGCCACAACAAATTTGAATGGAAAGGTCGTCATGTTGAACCAATGTATGTTTTGGCCCTTGGGGTGGGATATTTTATCAAGAGATTTCTTTAGGTAATACGCAGTGATTTTATACACTTCCTTTATTCATATTAAATATGTGTGTATAGAAATAAATTAAACACAGACGAAGCTACAACTCCGGTAGTGCTAATAACAATAAACTATCTAGAATCACAGTGTATTGTTGGTGGTAATCACTGACCAGTGTTAGAATTGAGCTCACTGCTTTATCTCAGGCATGTTCCAATTATAGGTAGATACTCGTATATCAGACGTAGTGTGGACAGCCTAGGTCAAGCACAGTGTGATAATTATTTATTATTATAATAAATACACTCACGATCATTAACTTTAGCGTTCTATCAGAAATCAATATGCAACATTGGTCTCAGATTAAACATTAAATACCGATATTATTTCAACAAATTGCCCCACAAAATAGCTCCAGTACAAACTGTAATAAAAGGCACTGTCGTTTTGAAATTCAATGAGCGTTTTTGTTTGAAACTAATTGACTTGTTTGCTTCATTTCAGATCGCCTTAGCGACGGAAAACTCTATAATCCTGCAGAACTTGGATTTCGCAGCGAGTGGTAGCTACTCGTGTGAGGTGTCTCTCGACACTCCTATCTTCACTAAAGCCTCCACCGAAAAACAGCTCACAGTTTTCCGTAAGTTTATCTTTGCTGTTTTGCTTATCTAAGGACAGATTTATATTGGTGCTTAAAAATGCATCAATCAGTTGCTATCAATCTTTATGCAGTGATGAATTGAATGCAATGCAATGAATCATCATTACATTGCATATTGAACAAGCTGACGCTAACAGTGAAATACGCAAAAAAAATGATAATTTTAAATATCTATTTATGTAATTGGACGACCGTCGAGACCTGCAGCACAAAAGTTTCACAGATAGCTTAACAGATTTAAATGCAAGTATTGGAACAATGGAAATAAAAATCGAAGGAGAAGATAATATTTGTCTCACCATTTAAAAACTGAATAGAAAGTTCTGCCAATTAAGCAGCACTGTACACAACAAAATCACGAATAACGCTTCACTCGATTGTATTAAACGGCTGGCATACTATTAAGGCATCGATTCTCAAATCCATTATTTTCGTAGCATCGTAGCAACTTGCTACGAAAAGCGTAGCCTCGTAGCTCCGTCAAATTGAGCAAACAATTGAACGTCAACGCATCAAGCTTTCAAACTGCGACGTCAAATCTCACTACGTTGTATAAACCAAGTACGATCGATTCTAGACCGAAATTAACGAAAGCTTGAATGCACTTAAACTGCTATTCAGACAATTTTCAATTTAATTTTCTTGCATGGCGAACAATTATATACGATTAGAGATAGCTTAAAACATCCCCCTATTCCGGCCTAATGGCAGCCAATTCAAGTTGATATACAAAATGACATTTATTTATTATTATTACCAATATCTCTATCTTCTTTTTCTAATTTGGTGCGACATGCAAGCTTGCTTCGTCCCTGATTCACAATAGATTTTAGCAACATTGTTAAGTTCTGTTTCATTGAAAAGGTTCGGTCATGGAAGCCGTAAAGCTAAACGCAATTAGTGACGCTATTTAACCCACACCATTGGTATTCATTTTTGTAAAGATCTCTGCAGTTATAAGTATAGTGTGCCCAGAAGGAGGGATAATGTTTTCATACTCATCTCCACTAAGGATTGCGATTGCACGAGGCCAAACTTCGAAAGTAACCACCACCAACGTAAAACATTAATTTGCATTAGAGATAAACTTAATTGTATTTTCAATTGTTTTCCCTAAACTGAATACAAATAAAACTGTACCGGTGCCCCTAAAGGATGGCACCTATAAAAGTATCCATTTACTGCCCAAAACATCATCATTAGCGATCTATTAGGATGCACGATGAAGGCCGGCCGTACGGCGCGTGAGTCGCATACCAAACTACGATAGCACGGACCATTAAAATCTAACAACACAAATATCAAACAACTTTGAACCTTATACCTTTAGCTAATAAGCCAAAGTTAAACACTCGGGACCGTCAAGCAACCAAGCCTGAAAGATACGTATAGCTGAATGGAATAGAGTTATTTCGAATCAGAAATGGTAGGTTGATTAGGTTTTGAATTTGCTTTCTCCGAATAGACCAAATTTGGTGAGTTCTGACTTGAATAAATGCAGCGTCAGCAAGACAAATGCCGCAAGTAAATGGTTCTTGCATGCTACACAATTTTAAATAAATGCTAACTCACCCCTCAAGTTATATTTCTTATTCCCTGAGCATAATGCAAATAAAATATCACTTGGTACGTTTTCCTTTGTAAACATTGTTAAAATTATTGTTCTCTTTCGTGAAGAAATGTATGTCGGTGGTTATTTCTCCTCTCCGATCATTTATCAAGTCCGGGGTCGAGCAACAAATATCGCGGTCTCGTTTTTATTGAGGAGAATCCGTTTCCGTTCCCAGATACTTTATACGTATGTGTCTGTAAGGTAACCCAGATAATATATTATGTAGCTCCCATGTTGCTAAATTTAGCGTTACCAAAGTTAGCCAAGCAGTGTTGACCTATTTCCCTTGAACAAGTATAACATATAGGACTTAAAATCTGTACTGTAAAGATATAGAAGTCATATTTCCTCACGAGAGCGAAGGTATTGTAAAAATATCGAGCGCTGGATAGCCGGTGAAGCCGCAGACCCCAAAATTGTCCGTAATTTGGAACCCTGCTACGTAATAAATGATTAATCGAGCACTGAAAAGGTTCGGGAAGG
The DNA here is from genome assembly GCA_947562075.1 of Orthosia gracilis. Lineage (NCBI taxonomy): Eukaryota > Metazoa > Arthropoda > Insecta > Lepidoptera > Noctuidae > Orthosia > Orthosia gracilis. Next base: position 38,645,603 of record OX387266.1, read on the forward strand.
AAATACCTCACCCAATGGTAGTAAATCAACAGCTATTTTAGGTAAAAGTGAACAACGAGAATGTTACTAAGTGCTTCTGAAAAATGAGAAATCAACTATTCGGTAAAGTACTTTCAAAAATATACGCTGTATTATGTATACCCACTGTTAATCTCTTAGTTGGCTTCAAATGCTTTAATGATTATTTAATCTCTAGTCATGTAAATATATCTCTAGTTATATATATATATATAGCTAGCAAAAAGTAATAAATACATTACAGACTACTTCCTTGTATGTATTTCCTGCAACTTTTTAATGACTCTTTGGGGCCCTCTTTAAGAGGATAAATGAGGACATCTTTTTTATGTAGAATCTGGTAAAGGGGTCCAGCAGACTTATTGCGTTATGAATTCGGCAAGGCAAAGGGCAAAGAGTATGAAAATTCGATCAATCACATGCCAGATGAGAGACGCGATGTGGATTACCGTCTATGTGATTGGTCGATTTTTCATACTCCCTTTCCCTTACCTTGCAATAAGGCTGCAGATGCCTTGTGGCTAACGCAAATCGAAAAACTCTTCTTATTATGATTTGGTTAATAGCATAAAGGTATGACTGATAGCCAAACTATAAACGATTTAGGTGTGTTATCAATTTGTCATTATAACAATCAATGAATTTTCGGAGAGAGCACGCTGATATGTTTCTTGTTTTCAAGATTAAATAATCTGTTTTTTTTCTGTAATTAAATTCAGCTGGAATAAAGCCAATATCTTATATATTCTAAGTAATTTTCTCCACTTGACTCAACTTTAGTCTTGCTAGTGCTACTGTCACTTGACCGCAGAAAATAATAAGCTAACCTACTTTGAAAATTAATCAATACTAGGTACCTTCTGGTTTAAATTAGGCAGGTAGATATCATTTGATGCTCTAGATAAGATTCTTACTTATAAACAAAAAAAAATATTTTTGCAAAGCAATGTCCAGGAATTACTATCATAACTAACTATAATAAAAATGGTAATACTCAAACGGCCACCTATTATTTGTTACTTAAATCGTATGGGTTTTTCCAATTTGCAAATATATTATAAATATGTAATACCAATAATATAGTTACAATAGTGATTTATATCCACAAACGTATCACTCAATTTCGAAACGTAAACACAAATTAATCCCAAGATTAGTAAATACATATAATGCCTCTGCTTAGGTTACTCCCAAATTCGACATAACAATGAATTAATCGAGATTGTTAATCCTTTTAAAATAAGGGTAATAAAAACGTTATCAGCTTAATTATATCTACTTATCAATCCAAATTAAAAACAGATAAAGGTTAACTTTGTAGTATATAAAGTCCGGTGCTGACTACGCACAACAAACTTCAACAATGCGCGCCTTCTTAGTAATCTGTCTATTGTTTATTCATTCCGCGTGGACCAGCCCAGCGGGAGAGGAATCGATAGGGTGGCATCAGCAAGTTGGCATCAAAAATGCTAAAAAAATAAAATTGTCGGAAGAGGCAGCGGTAGAAGGTCGCATCGTCGGAGGAGCTATAGCCCCGGTCTTCGCTCATCCCTACCTGGCCGGTCTGCTCATTGATATCGTAGGACTCTCATCGCCGTCGGCGTGCGGAGGTTCACTCCTGTCTTCAAGCAGAATCCTGACGGCAGCTCACTGCTGGTTCGACGGACGGAATCAAGCACACCGAATCACCGTAGTTCTGGGTTCACCATTCCTGTTCCATGGAGGTGTCCGAGTCCCTGCATCAGCTATTGCCATTTTCCCAACTTATGACTCGAGAACATTCGCTAACGATATTGCAATGTTATATTTGCCAGTTCAAGTTCCTCTCTCTGGTGAAATTCAACCGATAGCATTACCGACTGGGTCGCTCTTGGAAATGGACTATTCTAACAAGCTTGTCACTGCTGCCGGATATGGAAGGTACTCGGACGTCATTAATCCCACCACAAACACCCAGGCCAGAAATGTAATGCTAGAAGTGATCCCGTTAGAAAAATGTCGATCATTCTACGGTCACCTGGTGCAAGATTCGAACATTTGTACAAACGGCTACGGAGGAGTTGGTATTTGCCAGGGAGACTCAGGTGGCCCATTGACAATTAATGTTCAAGGACAACAAGTGTTAATTGGCGTGAGTTCGTTTGTGGCTCGTGATGGATGTGAATTGGAGTTCCCTTCGGCTTTCGCAAGAGTCAGCAGTTACATACAATGGATACGGGCACAGTTGTAACTACAACACTTGTTCAATAACTCTAGATGATACTTTAGAGATCGTTCTAAGCGCATCACTAAGTAATATCGATGAACTAACCATAAAATCAGACAGTAAATTTATTATGTGCAACATATAGACTGAGTTTTAAATATAGTGAAATAGTGAGTGTAATGCGCACTTAATTAATTGGTTCTATGAATCATGAACGTATTATCATTAAAAATAAAGAAGAAATATATTTCTTTCCTTTCACGACTTACAACAATCTATCTAATCTTTATAATAAATGAAGTTGTAATAATTTTGTGTTTGATTTATTCGACATGTTTCTACTAGTGCAAACAATCACTTTTATAAAATTAAACTCTTTTTTTTTTAAAGTTTGCTGTCTGACTGTAAGATAAAACGCTGCGACACCCGCCAATATGTCAGAGATCTGTATCAATTGGAGCCAAAGAGCAGACACGAGACGTAATAAAATGTTCAATGTTTAAATTTCAAACCACCCTTTTATTTTAGCACTTTTCTCAGATAATACTATCGTTTTGCAGAACTGAAGTACTAGTCTTTTCAGTTTTGGTAGCCTACAGCATACTACGTAAAGAAAGGAGCTACCTACTTATCTCTAAGGACCACTTCGTCAGAGCTTATACTAGCCATGAAATAAAGCTACATCTCCTGAGACAGGGACTATCACGAAATTCAGTCAGTGAACAACATGGAAATATCTGAATACAAATTCTATGCGTTGTATAATTTTAGTGTTTAGCAAAGTGTATTTTTAGTAAAGTTTAGCCGAACTTTCACCGAAAGAAATACACATTTTTAAAATATTCAGATTACTACAGCATTGCTCTAGCTTTAAAAGTAGCACCTTAGAATTGTACTTAATCTAATTCAGTAAAATGTATTAGATCGTACAGATAAGACTATCTAGAACAAGGACCCGTCAGAAAATGGCGACGAAAAGGCCTTGCTCCGGGAAAGTCGTTAATGAATGACAAAGGACTCGTAAATTATTAATTATCTATTCGTGTAATCTAAACATTCATGACATTTTGTTTGTATTATGCAGAGGATGAAATGGTATATTGGTGGATACTCGTTTGTGGCTAAGTATTGTTCGCGCTCACAACAATATGTGACCCGTTCGGCGGCAGGGATTACTGCGGACTTTATTGTACTTACTAGATAAATAGGATTACGTTAAAATATTGAGATTAATGTCACTATTGTTCGATACAACGCAATAATATGACATGTCTAATCAGTCAACTATGATCGATCTGCGTTGTTTCTTTCTTCAAGACATGATTAGTGGCCGTTTTCTGCAGTCCGAAAGGCCCATTTATCAAGAAAAGGTCGTATCATCGACAGATACAATCGAGATGGCGTGAAGCGTGTGAAATAAATAAGGGCCGACAGTAGCTACGCACCATAACACACCTACAATTGGAAAATGCATTTAGATTCCTGAAACAATTTCGACGCTACAATGCGGCATCTAAAATTCATAGATTTATTTTTAATGAAAACGCGACCTCTAATGGTGGTGTGAAAATGTACGAAAGTAAAAATGGTGGTCATGAATTTAAAAACCATTATATAAATCGTTTAATTTTGTACAACAATTAATTCGCAGATCCTCAAAAGCATCACCCTAGAATCGATTTCCCAACGCGCTACCTTAGCTTCGGAGAGACCCTGCGAGCCAACTGCACAACGGCGCCGGCTGTACCAGCCCCACATATCACGTGGTTCATTAATGGAAGGAAGGTAGAAGTAATCTTAATATTATAAATACTAAACTAAGTATTTCCTTAAGTAAAAGCAGAAAACGCACTTGGAATGCTGTTTCTTTAAGGTTACACTAGCCGATCATTCTTCCATACAAACATAGTCTGGCGATTACTCCACTGTTTGACGATGTACGTTTAAAATAAAACATGATTTCAATTTGTCTCATCATTATCTAGCCCTGTATGGAAAAAAAAGAAGAAAAAAAGTTATGAGCGTCGAAAGTTCCATATTTCAAAACCAGTTTTAACGCATCATTGGGCGGAAATAAATACCATAAGAAGAAGGAAAATTGCAAAACGGCCTCTATATAGAGATAGATTAGTAATTCAAAAATGCAAATGATTTTATTTTGGCTTTTTAGTCGTTTTTTCATGATATCTAGACTCCCAAAGGTCTGTTTATAAAATTTCGCGCGATCGTTTTCGTCCTAAGTCCATTTCGATAGAAATTAGCAAAAGTGCTCATTCGTAGGCGAACTAGCTTCTTACTGCTCATCACAGCATCTATCTCTTTCGCACGTGTTGTCGGATGACATAGCATGCATTTTAACCTCGCGCACAAAATAGTTCGTGCCGTCGACTAGGGGAACCTTAAGTGACGTAGCGGCTCGTAGCAATTGCTACGAAAAAACGTTTAAACTATATTTTTTGAGGGAAATACTTTGTAGCTCTTTCATAAATTAATTATGACGCAACACAAGATACTCCAGATGGACATCTCTGACGTCTGTCCACGTCGAAGCGAGTATTTTGCGTACAGGTGGTAAACTTGGTTATTCGATCCACGACATGCTAAAACCCTAGACAAGCGACATTCTATCATCAAAAGCGTAGCGATAGCGATTGTCAACAAGTAAAATTTTAAAAACTTCCGACACATTTTTAATTCATGCTACATAATTTATCTGTTATAGTAGTAGACACGCTTCGATCGACAATCTATTGAAAACGTAATTATGACACGATATCTTGCGAAAACACTCCGATTCTTTTCTCGTATATGTTTGCTAGTGTTGTTTACAATTGGACAAAGGTTCAGTTAATATTTTGTGGATTGTGATAATCAATTCTCAACTGAACTTGAACCGATCATGTCCACGCCTGACACAATTTTCATTTATTTTTTTAATAATCAGTAGGCTCGCGTTTGACCTCTATTTCGCCTGATGGTTAGTGATGATGTGGTCTACAGTGATTAATAGAAGATCTGGCACATTAAGCACCCATTGACCTTATCTCTAACTTTTCTAGATGGACGAGCTGGTAGCCCACTCACACAAGTTCCGAGTGCCCATGAGCGAGCGCAACGGCCGGAGAGGAGCCCTTCAGAGGACCTTCGAGTACGACGCCGGGTTCAGCAGCCCTCCCCCTCTGCTGACCCTCACACACGCCTCCCACGTCGCCACCAGGCCACCTGGCTGCAACCTGAAGGAGAACCAGGTGAAGATATAATTATGAACTATCACAAAACTCAGTAACATCACGGTAAATTGTATCATACGCAAGCAGAAGAAAGTCGCAAAAGGAAGCTGTAATATTTTCAAAAGCTTTTTTTTCAGTACCTATAGTTTGTCGAGATAAGCACACATAAACAGTAGACTAAACATTATAGAGCTTATACACTTATTAAAGCTAGTAAACTAATGTTTTCCATTTTAGTGATGCCTTAAAAGCCAAGATTGCATGAGCGAAGTTCAACAACGTTTATGTTGGTTTCACGAACAAAAATAAGTTCCTTTGCCGCGACTTATTGCTAAGTTATTTTTAACCTGCATTGAAATAGCACTAGTAGCAAGTTAATTAAATTCTGAATTTTATTATAAAATGACATGAAACATATCTTGTTTACATAAACGAAGTTATACATTTAGATACACTGGTGGGCGCAAGGAAATTACTTTTATGCAAATTAACCATTATGTTCGTACGTGCACGTCTACCTTCTGTATTCCCGACGTGGAAACACACGGAATATTTTTCCTTATTTACCTCAAATATACATGTTTGGAGGACTTCCATCTTAGTACTTTCCCCCCGAGGCAGCGAAAGCGGCGTCAGATGTCAAACGATCCCCGCGGTGAGGAGTTGACACAGAACATCTTTTGTACATAAATAAATCCACAATCAATCATTGTCAGAATCACAATATAGAAAATAGTTTAAGGACAAGCAGATTTTTCTATTCTATGTTGAAGTTTCAATTTCTTAAACTCAAACAAGTCGTAACTTCTAATTTTACGATAACTCTATGAGGATTTTTTCGTGGTCGGTAAACTCGAAGATGAGAAATGCCTAATAAACAAAAATAAACTTAAGGCGATATATACGCCCCAATGTTAACGCAGTAGTGGCCGTGCGCCCGCTCTGAGCCATAATATCAATATTGAACCACCTTTTGAACAGTTTTGTTTACAGAATATAATTTGATTTACATGCTATTTCAGTTATAAGAAATTCCAGCCATCAATTTTTCTGTGTATAAATATTTTTAAACATCTACGTCGCTTTGGAGGAGTATCCAAAAGTTGCGAAAAATATCGTGTTGCTAATTATTTTTTTAAAGCAAAACTATTTGTTATACGAAAAAAACATGTTTAAAAAATAATGTACATGAAACAATACTATTTTTTTTCTAACCTTTTAACCTAGCCGATTAAGGAGTATGCTTTAGAAAAATACCGTTTTACGACACTTAAGCGGATGTAGACCCTTAACAAAAACCGATAAGCCAGTCCGCTTAAAAACAAACTTGACAAATTTAATGAAAATCCAACTAAAATTTCAATGCTAATTTTTCAGATGTCTGAAGTAAAAGAACACGAAGAGCTGAACGTAATTCATATGAGCAGTCGACACAAGAGTCGTAAACCAAGCAAGAGGGATCTTTACGTGACCGTATCGGAGCTACAGATTGTGGCCACGGGCCGGCTCGAGATCACCTGCGTCAGCACAATACCAGAGTTTAGGAGCATCGAGGATAAGTTCGCCGATCTCAGAAACGATACTGTTATAGGTGAGGCATTCATTTGTATTTTTTACGAATTTTTAGAACCTAGGTATTCTTTTATTATTAACGTTGAACAAAACGTACCTACCTTTTTAGGGTTCCGTACCCAAAGGGTAAAAACGTGACCATGTCACCAGGCTGTATCTCATGAACCGTGACAGCTAGACAGTTGAAATTTTCACAGATTATGTATTTCTGTTGCCGCTATAACAACAAATACTAAAAAAAAAAAAAAAAAAATATTTAAGTAGGGCTCCCATACAAAAAAACGTGATTTTTGTGCCGTTTTTGCGATAAGGTACGGAACCCTTCGTGCGCAAGTCAGACTCGCACTTGGCCGGTTTTTAAAAGATCCTGTCTTGTGTTGTGCCCATTCATTTTACATCATATCCCAGAAAATTTTCAGTTCCTTGTTTTTCGTAGATATCAAGATAACAAAACACTTTTCAAATAGACAACTATTGCTATGCGGAATAGTTTTTACTTGCATTATACATACGTTGGCTTTCAAATGTTTTAGGTAACCCTAATAAAACACAACTCCAGGTACTTCAAAAATACAGATAGAAAAAAATTCTCTTGAAAAATTTATTTTATTTCTAGCTGTTGCCCTCAACTTCGTCTGCGTAGCATTAGAACTTTGAATAGCTATTTTTTTTATATCGTGTCATAATATTACAGGTGTGTGGGCCGCCATGCTTGAGAAATTATTAGTTCACCTCACAAACTTCTACCTCCCTGTACACTCCCTAAAGGTAGATTTGATAAAAACTGTCCTATGTCCTTCCCAGGATCTGACACTATCTCCATACTAAATTGCATCTAAATTGGTTTGGCGGTTTAAGCGTGAAAAGTTAACAGACAGACAGACAGAGTTACTTTCGCATTTTTAATATAGTATGGTTTGGTTAGGTTTTCATAAACTCGTTTACACCACTACTGATACGATGCCCACTGTAACAAAGCATAGGCACCCGTCCGAGCCGTAGCGGCAAGCCCAAGCTGCGGACTAGCTACATAGAAGGAGGATAGCTTTAACAACATAGCATAGCTACATAGCTCTAGCTACATAGCTCCAATATCGTAGAGAGAGAGAAGTCCAATTTCGTAAGCAAAAGTTTCGATATTTCGAAACTGAGGAGCCAAACAAACCAAAAACTAAAAAAAACAGTCTAATACTTAAACTAAACTCAGAATGCACAATTTGTAGTCTGGATAGGCGCCTAAGTGCAATTTATATTCAAACAAAGCAAATTTTCTTTTTCTTAAGACTTCTACTACAAATACTTTACTGCTGGAGACACCTTCGACGATACGAGTACCATCCAGATTGCCGAGCTCGGAGTGACAAGAGACGTTCCCTCAGCGTTGATACGCGAGCTGTGGTTAAATAAAGCTACAGATAGTCGTAGATCGTCCCCCGAGTGACCTCAGTAAAGACAGTGGCACAGTGATCATGTGCTGCCGTGCCCAACGAGGCTCAAGGGAGACTCTTTTATAGTCTCCCTTGAGATGAACCAAGGATGTGGTATTTTAAGAAGTGCTGATGGTGATCACCGGTTTGGTTTTAATTAGGTAAAAACACCACACTGCCTGGATTTTTTTCTCCAAAAATGCAAGCGCGAGTTCAGGCGAAGGTTTCCCCCCGATAGCAAAAAACATATGGGCATTCCCAGCAAACGATTTTATTTTATTTTATTTTATTTATTTGGGAAAACAAACGGTTACACATTACAGTAATACACAGAATTACAAGTAGTATGAGTAAATGTATAACCAACGACATTTTCCACGTATTATAAAAATAATTAGTTATAAAAACATGCGATCTTAGCTTACAATTCAATGCGTACTATAAAATTACAAAATGTGTTTATTTATTAAACTAAACAGGCATGCTAATTAAAACTGAAAAAAGGACAAGTGAAGACAGTAGGTACAAGTATTTCAGTAATAGAGGCGAAAGAAAAAATAATAAATAAAATGATCAGTGTTCAATGCTAAATGATTTTGCGAACAAGGCCTTTAAATTTTCCTATTGGTACCGCAAAGATGTCAATACTTTCAAACAGATTATTATATTGACCAGTTATGCGGCGTAGGGGTGCTCGTAAGCCCGCGTTCGTACGACTAGAAGATACAGCAAATACGGGTCGTGCGCGCACTCCTCGGCTTATGGTTGTTCTTGGTACAACGTAACAAATTTTATTAGTGATATCCATACAATCACATGCGTTATTACATAAGTCATACAAAAACATTGTCTCTAAAATAATACGTCTGGCTTTAAGATTATGTAGCTTATACTTATACGAAAGGTCACTATAAGTAGCATAGGTGCGAAAACAACGGAAATGCATGGCTTTTAAGAACTTGCTTTGGACTTTTTCGTTAGCATCTGAGTACTTCTTATAGAAGGGATTCCATACTGCAACGGCATACTCTAACTGAGACCTGATTAACGACTTGTAAAGGTACAAATATGTAAATGGGCGGACAAATTCAGTGGCTGATCTCATAACAAACCCGTACATACGGAAAGCATTATTCACGATTTTACTAATATGAACGTCAAGGTGTAGTTTTTCGTCTAATAGAACTCCAAGATCGCGCACTAATGTTTCTCGCGTTAAAATTTCATTATTTAAGGTGTATGAATGCATAGTAGTATTTTTGTTTTTAGTAAAACTTATACAGCAACATTTCGATATGCTAAGCTGTAGTTTATTATTTGAACAATATGCAGAGAATCTGTCTAGGTCTTCCTGTAGAAGTAAACAATCTTGCAAGTTCCTAACTGGCCTAAAAATTTTGAGATCGTCTGCATATAGTAATATTTTAGAATTTAGAAAGCATTTGTTTATATCATTAATAAATATGATGAATAAAAGAGGTCCCAAGATCGAACCTTGAGGCACACCAGAAGTAACACTTAGAGTACTGGAAATGAAACCATTTATCACAACCCTCTGAGTCCTATTAGACACGTAAGAAGAGAACCATCTCAGAAGGTCTCCACGTATACCGTTGAATGCAATTTTACTCATGAGCAACTGATGGTCCACCTTGTCAAAAGCTTTGCGGAAATCTGTGTATATAGTGTCAACTTGAATACGGGAGTCCATGTTGTTGAACAAATAGTCCACAAAAGTCACCAAGTTGGTTGTAGTTGACCTTCTTTTGACGAATCCGTGTTGTTGTTGAATTATTATGTTGTGCAACAGAGGGTATATTTTATCGTGAACTAATCTCTCGAAAACTTTTGACAACGCCGACAGTATTGATATAGGACGGTAATTCTGCACATCCTCCTTAGGTCCCGACTTATGAACAGGTGTTATATTTGCAAGTTTCCAAGCTTGAGGAAAGCATCCTTGAGAGATAGATTGATTGAATATAATGTGCAGGGGTATACATAGGTTAGCAGCAGTATGTTTTATAAAAATTACTGGTAGACCGTCCGACCCAGGCCCTTTAGCAGGATCCAATGCTTTGAGCGCACTTAGTACATCATCAGTAGTAAACTGAATATCACTTAGCAGAGCGCAGCTTTCAGAACAGTCATCATAATCATACGTGGATTGAATATTAACAGAGGTGGATGGTTCATAAACGGATTTAAAAAAGTCTGAGAAAAGATTACAAATGTTTTCTGGGTCGCTAGTTGACTGATTGTTATAATTCACAGTTGATGGGATGCCAGCTGCAGATTTTTTCTTATTAGCAATGAACGTCCAGAAATGTTTGACATTGTTCCGAATCACATCCTCAACAGAATTTATATATTTATTATAACAGTTCGTGCATTCGTCTTGGAATCTAGATCGGTAAAGTGCAAACTGCTCGTAATATCGGATTATGGATCGTTGTGGTACATTTTCCATTTAACCCAGGCCTTGGATTTATTTTTATAAATGTGTATAAGAGGTTTTGAGAACCACACGGGAAACTTAGAGGTTCTACAAATAGTCAATGGTACATACTTTTTAATAATACAAAAGATAATGTTATAGAATGTGTTTACAGATTCGTCAACGGATTGGTTGTTTAGGACATCATCCAATTGATTTCCTTTAAGTCGTCATTAATTTCGTCATAACTTGCCCTGTAGTAATTATATTTTTTTATAGTTTTGCGTTCCATTGTGTTGTAAGGTAAACATAGTGATATGAATACACAAAACGGGGGATGGTGGTTGTCAAGTTGCAGTAAGTAATTTGAAGGTGTAGATATTGAGCAATCATCATTACTTATGATTAAGTCTAATATCTTCCCGTTAATGTTTTTTATCGAATTAAATTGGTAAGCATTTAAGAAGGACATAAATATACTCAAGTGACATAGTGTAAATATGGGAGAATTTCCTCTACATATCTGCGCAGCAATTGAAATATTGTCTGTGCTAGCAACCCAGTCGACCTCCGGCACATTATAGTCTCCTAACAAATAAAATTTTTCGACTTCGGTGTCATCAAGAAGTCTTTGTAATGAGTCAAAATATTCAACATAAACACTCTCGGTTGTCTTAGGTGGTATATAAACTGCCGCAATAATTTGGAACTTACCTCTGGCTGAGCTCGGCAACTGTACAAGGATTTGTTCGATGTTTGTGTGCATAGATGAACGTGGTATTACTCTAACCGAACGCAGACACTTCAGTAAAGCCACGAGAACACCACCTCCATCTTTCTTATTAGTGCCCGTGCGGTCACGGTCACATCGATATACTTCATAACGTTCATCAATGAACTCATTTTTAAATATCTCGGGCGTTAACCAAGTCTCAGTCAGAATTATAATGTCATAGCAATTAGCTAAGATATTCATATATAAAATATGTAATTTAGTGCGGGTTCCCCTGCAATTTTGGTAATATATTATAAGGTTATCAGTCATTGCAGCGTAATGTTCTACGAGAAATAGGCATAGCAGCATTATCCGCTATAAACGCAATCTTAACTAGCAGCATAGATAATACACTAAAGACCAGCAAGGCAATAAGAAACAAAAGAGATATAAAGAAATGGACGAAATTGATCAACCGCAACGAGCAACATACCAGCCAGTATCTAAAATGTTTGATTAAAATTATTAATACATATGTTACACTAGCGTTTTTTTTAAATGGCCGAGCTTCTTTCACTCTTCTTTATTTACTTATTTAACACTGTGGCTAACCCTTTATTTTATTGTAATGTTAGCACACATGGTCACAAGTTGGCCCAACGCAACGGTCTAATTGGCTATAGATTAGTATTCAGACTCATTTTCAAATGATCCAAAAAAAAGGGGGTTGAAAGTTTGTATATAATTACTACAGTTTGTTAGTTGGACACGTGAAATTTTAAATTTACGCTCTTGGTTGATAAAAGAATTAATATATTTATTGGTTTTTGGAAATTCGACCCCTGAGGTGGTAAAAAGGGGGTTGAAAGTTTGTATGTAATTTCTACAATTTGTAAATTGGTCACGTGGAATTCTGGATTTAAGTTCTTTGTTGATAAAAATAATTAAGGTATTTATTGGTTTTCGGAAATTCCATCCCTATAGGGGAAAAAAGGGGGTTCAAAATTTATATGTAATTTCTACAGTTTGTAAGTTAGACACGTGAAATTTTATATTTAAGTATTTGGATGATAAAAAGAATTCATATATTTAGTAATTTTTGGAAATTCTACCCCTAAGGGGATAACATAGGGGTCGATACTTTATATGAAATTACTTCGGCTTAGAAGGTAAAACATCTCAAATTGTAGGTTTACGCTCATGATTAATAAAAAAAAAAAAAAAAAAAAAAATCCGGCAATACCACCCCAAAGGGGTAAAAAGGGGGTTGAAAGTTGGATATAATTACTACAGTTTGTAAATTGGGCACATGAATTTCTACATTTTCGCTCTTGGTTGATAAAAATAATTAATTTATTTGTTGGTTTTTGAAAGTTCCAACCCTAACGGAATAAAATAGGGGTTGCAACTTTATTTGATATTTCCTCGGTTTGGAAGGTAAAACATCTGAAATTGTAGGTTTACGCTCTTGATTAATAAAAAATACAATGAATTTATTGATTTCCGGAAATTCTACCCCTAAGGGGTTAAAAGTGGCAATTTGTTAGGCTTATATATTTGCTTCTTTTTATGACGAAGGGGAGCAAACTAGACATATTTGTTTGTATGAAAAGTCTTATTCCTTGGGAAATATAATAAAGGTAACATTAGTATTTTACAACTACCCCCAAAAGGCAATTTAAGCGATGTTAATGTTTGTATGGAAAATCTTATTACTTTGATAAATAAACTTGAAACTTGGCACAAATACTAGTGTTCGGGTTTTGACCAACCTTTTTTAAGAAAATATTTGCTGGCGGCTTATGAACCTAAGAATGTGTATGTAAAGTATTTGTGGGTGGAAATCGTTCGTTCCTACTATCTCCAAGAAGGCAATTGAACACCACCTACCTCGTCTCAACTCCCGGGTCAGCAGAAGACCTGCAGCGTGCACGGCACTTCACAGATAGGCAGTCTAGACGTACTCTGGGTTCAAAGGTCTTGAAGATCGCACACCACACGGTAGTGAGTCCACAAACACTACAGATGCTAAGAGTCACTTTTAACTAAGCCTAGTTAAATGTGACTTCAGTAAAACTAAATCTCCAACCATTAAGTTAGGCGGAGTTGAAAACCACTTCGCTCTCTGCTGAAGAGTGTGAAGATAGTCATCTGACCAACGCCTCCAAAAGGACTGTGAAGCTTTCTGAACGACTTGCCAACGTGACAATCTATTTTGAGGAACGTCCTCAAAGTCATATTCTGACACAGCTAATAAACTCTGACCTATAAGAAAATGACCTGCGGTCAACACTTCGAACTCGTTTGGATTATCCGACAAAGAACACAAAGGCCGTGAATTTAAAACGGCTTCAATCCTACAGAAAATTGTGCTTAATTCTTCAAACGAAAGTGATCTGTCACCAACTGCACGATAGAGGTGATGTTTAGCAGATTTTATTCCTGCTTCCCAGAGTCCGCCCATGCTCGCAGCGTTAGGAGGGTTCTTACGCCATTCTACATAACGTGACGTTAATCCGTTAGAAATTTGATCAGCACTAGTTTTACTACTCCAGAAGTTCGCAACTTCTTTTAAATGTTTAGCTGCTACAATAAAATTGGTGCCGCAATCAGAATATAAACAACTGCAAAGTCCGCGGCGAGCTACAAAGCGGTCGAATGCCGCCAAAAAACAATCGCAGCTTAAATCTGTAAGAACTTCTAAGTGTACAGCCTTCGTTGAAAAGCACACGAATAAGCATAAATATGACTTATGGACCTTTGCATTGCGTCTCAAACTCTCTTTCACAAAGAAAGGGCCACCCAAGTCACAACCAACCTGGTCGAAGACTTTACCAGGCTTTAATCTAGGTGCGGGTAACGGACCCATTGCAGGCTGAATTGAACTAGGTCGACATCGAAAACAATTTGACAGAACTGATCTAATCATTCTACGAGCATTAATGATCCAATAATTTTTACACAGTATGCCTTGTAAGATACGAGGCCCAACATGTAAATATAACTTGTGGTAATATTCAATAATCAAATTAGTCGTGTGACATAGGTAAAAGCACAGGGTGCTTAGTGTTATAAGGTAGATCGGAATGCACGAGTCTACCCCCCACCCTGAGGAAATTGTAAGAATCTACAAAGCGTTAGAGACAAGCGCTGAAATAGACTCGATCACTTTTTATGCTTCAACTACTACGGACACGGTCATTGGCTGCACATAATAAAGTAGGTTCCCATTGAATAAGCAGAAGATAAGCATACTAATAATGCAATACGTTTTTCTCCAATTCCAGTTGATGTCATCAAGCCCTCAACATTGACTCAGCCTGCAGCCAACCTGACAACGGCTGATTCCAGCACCTCGGGAACTTCTAAAAAGTCGAAAAATCTATTATCATCACTTATGTGTATTATATTCATTTACTTGCTCACGATTGCTTGATAGAGCAAGTCATTAAAATTAAATAATGGGCTGTGATAATATGTAGTATGTTCATATTATACATATCTAATATAACGTGCGTGAATGAAAATGTGAATATGCTAATCGTGTACAGGCACAAACAAATTACCTACCTAAATTGGATAAAATTAGAAGGCCATACGAGACAACTAATAAAACCTAATAAATGGTGTGGTTAAAAATAAATACCCACAGTATTTCGGCGATAGACGATACGTTAAAGATGACTTCAACAATTCAGTTTAATTATGATTCGAAGTTCAAAATCAGTAAACGGTGTTCAAGGAACGTTGTCTATGAACTGAATATTTTTAAAAGGATTGTCAAAGTTAGGCATCACTAATGCATTGATCGAGCAAAGTAAAAATCAAGTAAACATTGCCGTTGTTGTGCCTAGACATTTTCAAAGTCGCCAAAATAACATATCATCTCCGTGAGAGAACATTTTATTATAAGTAAGTAGTTTTAATAATTTTATTAGGATAGGTACCCAAGATAGGTATTTCTAAAGAAACCAAAGTGCTTAATGTATGAATGTTGAGCTGTATAGTCAAAAATACGAAGAAAGTGGATATTTCTTATCTAATTTAATATTGTCTTAGTTGGCAACAGACTGTTCTCGCTTTTAATATGTAGTTTATTTTTAAATAATTCGACATTTACAGGCGCAAAATATTTAAGTATGTGTACATGCATTAAGTCACTTTTCTATTTTACGTACTAGTTTTATGGATTTAAAATGCCATTTTTATTTTTATTTAATTAATTGCGTGTCCTCTATAATTATCCATTTGTCAGGAATTGGAGTATTGTGAGTTTTATATGCTTTTCTGCAGGTTTTTCATTGAAACAATAGCATAATTATTTTTTTTTCTTATATTTTCTTTTCACACAGTACATATTATCGTCAACATTTTTTACTGAGTACTACAGACACCAAAAGTGTTGCTATTACAATAAAATCACTTAAAGCTATACTTAGTCGGATTCATTATCTCGTACTACACGAAACTGACTATAAAATTTATGGAAGTCAAGAGCACATTAAGGCCGACTTACACCACAAATCACTTAATGCATTTAAAATTAGACTTAAACTAATTTAAAACAACACTGTCATATGCGAACGACCGACAGAAATAGAGCGATTATTTCAAATCGTTTAGCGTTAACTGCACTGCGTACAGATTTTTGGTACAAGTGGGCCTTAGTGCTGTTTTAGTGAATCAGGTAACTAGCATTGCGCGTAATAGCAGCGCAGATGTATACTTATGACTTACATGCATCTGTCCCTTACGCACAATCTCAGTTGTGGGCCATACATTTCAGGCAAAGGCTCAGCTTGCTGCCAAAAAGTTGGGGATCCCTGCGAAGGTGAGGGGGTACTTCACACCGAAACGGCTGCTCAACTTGTATCAAGCGCATGTTCGATCATGCATGGAGTACTTTTCTCATCTCTGGGACGGATCTGCCAAACATCAGCTTGATGCACTAGAGTCGATCGAAAAGCGGGCCAAGAAACTCATCGGCAATGAGGCACTGGTCAAGTCAAAGCTTCAGAGCCTTGAACATCATCGCCGAGTCGCCGCTTGTCGGTTTTTTATCGGTAACATTTCGGGGAGTGCGCGATGGAATCGCATGATTTAATTCCGCCCAGCCCGTTCCATCATCGGACTACCAGACGAACGGAGATGCGTCATCGGTACATAGTAGAAATCCCGACCATACGCACAAAACGTTTTGGGGACACTTTTACTATGCGTACAGCTAAGGAAAGGAATTGCCGGAGTCTGTGTTTCCCGATAGCTACAATTCTTTAAGTCAAGAGTGCATAGGTTTTTTCTAGGTAAGCGCGGTTCACCGTCGACCACATCATCGCTTACCATCATGTGAGATAGTGGTCAAGGGCAAGCCTAAAGACGATAAAAAAAAATGGTATTGAAAACGTACCATCGAACTAGCTTCTGCAGATATAATATTCTGACCAAAAAACAATGGATATAACCTTGCTCTAAAAGTTTATGATCATGATAGGGCTTTACCCCAGTCAGATTAAGTGCGAGTTCGTGCGCGCGAGTAAAGAGGTACGATAATATTTCATTCAGGTGACATACTTAAATATTTTGCACTGAGTAAATAAAAAAAACCTCTGTTATATACCATTTTATTTCAAAGTTATATAAGTATCTTAATTACTTAGTTATAAACTTTATACATACGTGCCTAGCTACTCATGAACGAGGCTTTGGCAAAGAAGTTTCAGCTTCAGGATTTGCCTTCAGGATAAAACGCTTGAAACTAGGTAACAAAAAATTTAAAAAGAAACAATCATAATTACGTACTACACCTATGTTATATTGTACTCACGGCCAAATATCGCCGATGATATTATATAATATGGTGCTCCATCATTATAATCTACCTAACGCTTTCCTAACTGCGTCAGGGTCAGCTTCCAGACAGGCTAACCTGGGATTGGTTGGTGCAACTGTCCAGTGCCCGACGTATTCCACATTGGGCACCCGTTTTAACGGCTAATCTGAGTTATGGCACCTGAGGTATTCCACATACGGCACCTCTCGATATTTTTCGCAGGTGCCGTTAGTGGAATAACTTTTTTTTTTTAATTTATTCCACATTTGGCACCTATGGATCAGTAGGTACTAGTGTTCGAACGTTTAGTTTTTTTAGGACGTCAAAATAAAAAAAACTATTAAAATCAGTAAAGAATTTACTAACATGATAAAAATATACCTTCCTCTTTTGCTTTTTTAGTTAGATGTTAAATATTATTAGCAATGAAACCCAAACTACCAGGAGGCCTGAATCATGAAGAAGTCTTAGTATTTGCGGGGCTGGAATCATTACTGGAAAAGACCAACTTAATCATGAGGAATCATGAGATATAAAAAGAGAACCGAGAAATCTTTGATACTGACCTCCTGGAACTCGGTTTGTCTCTAACGCTTATGATTCTTGGACCGCAAATTCCTCTTCATGATTCTGGCCTCCTGGTAGTTTGGGAATAAAATAAATGCTTCTAATATTCAACATCTAATTAAAAAAAGCAAAAGAGGAAGTTACATTTTTATCATGTTATTGAACACTCTACTGATTTTAATCGAATTTTTGATTTTGACGTCCTAAAAAATATTAAAGTCCCAACACCAGTAGGTACCTACTGATCCGTAGGTACCAAATTTACAATAAAATTTTAAATAATAAATTATTCCACTGATGGCACCTGCGAAAAATATCGATAGGTGCCGTATATGGAATACCTCAGGTACCGTTAAAGCGGGTGCCCAATGTGGAATACCTCCAGTGCCCACCTAATCTCCATAACCTAATACTGGGTAACACGATAACCCTTGGTTAAACAAATTGAGTCCTATCACCATCCCATGTATAAAATCAAGCCTAGATATTGCCAATGCAATCAAGTGGGATCAATTTTAATTGTAAAGGATTGTAGTTTTATGTGAATGAAGTTTGCTAGATTTATCAAGAGTTGACCAGGCTTTTTACTTAGAAATTCATAGGTAACTAGGTACTCAATACTATAGGTACCTAACCTACATTTATTTTCAAAGCAATTTTTTTATAGGTAGGTACTAATTTCCCTGAATCTCTACTCAGCTTCTTAGCAAACAATAGGTTCCTGTAATATGAAATGGCAAGAAACTGAGTTTATTTGTTTTGTGATAAAATATCTACAAAATTAAAAAGCATTGTCAAAAAACACGATGTATATAAATAATGTGTTCCTCTTGAATCAATTTAGTTCTTCCAATATAAAAAATCATTTCATTTATCTATCTATTATTAAGAAAGCTTATGAACTTTAAATGTAAATATTTACCTAGGTAGGTATACCTCCCAAAATAATAACTAATTATGTACCTAAGTTACCTTTAGGTAAAAGACGTGTAAATACATAAAACCCACTACATATCAATAAATAGATCGTTACTAGTACCTTAGTACTAATAGGTAAGCAGTTATAGATATAATCCTAATTCAAAGGATATTTTTAACCATTACCAGCAATGTGTTCGTCATGTATAAGTTACAACATTATTTTACTCCTGTACTTTAATAATTTGATAAACAAGCATTCAGTCTACCTATTGGAAATCAGCCAAGGCAAAACCAGATCTCAATTGAGATAAAACGATTCCACGCAACTCAATTGTACCTAATGAACCAAACTAAACCAGTTAGGTACAGAAGTTAATGACTAGTTTGGCTTAGCTACATACAAATTGTTTAACAAAGGAACCTATTCACCAACCTTCAAGGCATGCAGCTGGTATCTACTATCTTCAATGCATTGCACTAATATGATGCTTCAAAAATGAAGCCTCCTTGACTACATAGATACCTAGCGTTTGCTTCTTATTCCGTCAGTAGGTAACTATTCATTAAAAGATAAATCTCGACCTTAAGCACGATAATGCTCACAACGGATCTATGTGTCTCTGAACTGGCTGCAAGACCCTGCGCAGTAGCTATTTTTGTGTCAATGTTGAAGGTGAAGATAGCATTGTATAGCTGTCTCTTTCACTTGCTAACGTTTGTCGAATCGTCAGAGCCAACTTCAGAGACACAAAGATCCGCTGTGACTACTATACGAACGAGATCCTCATATCGGTCATTCTGCACCCGTGCAGTGCAGGAATCCTGAAGTTTTATGCCTGTTCTACTTATACCTAGTTAGATAGACCTATAAATAATTTTACTGTTGATTTATTTATGTAAATAATATCTACATTATATTAATATAATTTTATGAACTGTAAATATCTATTTGTTTTTACATTTGCAACATACCAGAATGAATAAAAGATTTCTGAAAAAACAAAATTGGATAAGTAGTAACTAATTCGTACCAATTGAAAATAAAAGTAAATTAGATAAGTATTCTAACTGAACATAGAAAAGAATTTACCTGACCTAAGTACATCGTGCTATCAGATCTAGGAATATTTGTTTTCTTTACTTGATAGCCGTTATCAGCATAGTAACATTGTAAGTGTGTCAATTAACACTATGGATCTGACGGTACTGAGGCAATCAAATTGAACGATTGTCATCAACTAAATAAATAAGTATGAACCAATCTTACCCAGTAAAATACAAACGAAAAACGAGACCTAATAAAACGAAACATATCAATTAGGTACCTACCTGTCTTTCCTATTTTAATAACTATGTAGGTAGTTACGAAAATGATAAGATTGCAGTAGATTTAAGCGTACCTATTTACACAAATATTAATTCTTCATTAGGAATCTACAATTAAAAATGTGCTGTACATATTTAATTACAAAAATGTCATGAATTGTAGTAAAAACAAATTAAGCTGTCCAATGATTGAATTTTAAAATAACGTTATTTCTTAATAGATCGATTGTTTAAGTGTTACCAAAGTTTTGTAATCGACATCAAAATGTCGACATTATGTGGTTACTGATTAGTCAAATATAAACATGGTATATTACGTTTTTCGGAGTTTATCCCCTTCTTACTTTAGATGCTCTAAGGACAAGTGTAGGATCCCATATCCTTATATTTCGAAAAGTCAGTAAGACTTGACTATGGGAATCCAAACACTTGTGCAATGTAAGTAGGTAGTCTGTAATCGAAGCGACAGCTGCAAGGTCACTACGCTCGTTTTGAAAATAGAAATTAAACGTAGGCCAATTCTTTTTTTTTGCCGAGTAGGTACCTTCTTATGCTTTAACTTTTTTATAATGTTAGTATCTAATAATTATGTAATCGTAGAGGTCCAATACAATGTTATGGTCAGTTTTTGTGCTGCCCACTCATTTACTTTTAACGTAGTAGTTTAGTTACTTGTAACAATTATTCAATTTTTCACCTCTCGCCGAGTTTAGTGGCTTTGCGATTGTCGCTTGGAAGGTTCATATTTATCTATATGAAACTTTTTTGTTTCGTACCTACAACATTTTCTACCTATGATGTAAAATTGAATTTTATTGTTTGTTATGCATTCAAATGTTTAAAAACATACCTACACACTTATAAATCTAAACAATAAAATACTTATGAGAATTAAACGGTATGTTATTTATTTATCAAACCACCTCCTCGACAATGTTCAATTACAATTATCATGCAATCTCAACCTAAAGCATTACCTCATATGGGAGGTTGTATGAAACTCACAAGTAAGTAAAGTGATTTGAATTTGGAACGTCAAATTCGTGTGAAAACTCGTGTATAAGGTTGGCCGCATAAGTACGTACTCCGCGTTCGATTTCCGTATTCGGAGACCGGAATGCATCGTACTTAGTGTTGGGCAATGATAATAATCCGGTTAATATCATTTGGCTAATAATCGAATAAAAGTCAGTTAGTAGCCATTAATAGCAATTATGGATGATAACCCTGCTGTTAATGTTATTTTAGTGATTGAAAATTTCCCTTCATGGTTTTCAAGCTTAGGACTGTCAGATTAGACTTCATTTTCATCATCTTTCTTTGTTGTAAATAAATGTGTTATTTAAAACTAATCTGGCCCATTTAAAAATTTTCAATCAGCTATTTACATTGATTTTTGATAATTAGATTTTTATGTAGGTACTTAGTTTTTTTTTTATTCTTAATCAGTCATTTATTTGGGATATTTTTTTGGGTTTTTTTTTTTTTTTTTGTTTTTAGTTGTTTTTTTTTATATTTGTTGCTCAAAAATAATTTTCAGCCTAATTATTGCTAGAAACACTGGAATCTTCAAAATCTCCTAAGTTTGTTACATCGATTGGATCGGACGCTAATAGATCTATTTCTGGTCTTACTTATTGTATCTTACATTTTTACGTATCGGTTAAATTTATTTGTAGCTATACATACACTTACATATTTAGCTCGCTTTGTTAAATCAAGTAATTAATTAGGTATATGGTTAAATCACAAAGCGAAGTGTCAATAGTAATTATGGTTTTTATAGTATTGAATCTCTAAATTAACAAAACTGAATTTCCCAAAAAATTTGTATTTATTTTATTATTAACACTTTTTCACATACAAAAAGTGAAAATAAATATAAAGAATTACAATACATTGAATCACACTGCGTACACGCACCCAATTTATGTTCACACCCACAGATTTTACACTAAACAAAAAAAAGCATTTATTTTTTTAACAATACATTAATAGCAGGGTTATCATCCATTGCAAGGCTATTAATGGACACTTATGGATTATAATCGATAATAACTCAAAGCATCCGGCTATTTACCCAACACTAATCGTACTCTAATAAAATACATTGACTGCCGCACACGTCCACGTTTTTTCGAACGGATCTCTTTCCGTACGTACGTATCGAATGCTAGCGCGCGCGTTCGTAAAAACCATTCGGATAAAACCTAATGACGTCAAGCGGAAGGCAGCTCTGACATACATTTGTTATGTAACGCCGCACACTGTCGGAACCATTCAGAACCGCGCCACGCACAGCGGTGCGTATTGGACGTCATTTCATCTAGAGCACGAGTGCACCACGACAATGTGTGATGCAGAAGCATTAATATTGGCTGCTGAAAAACACCCCTGCTTGTGTTAATTCATGACAAGAGCTACCACAACAGAGATGAAGTTCATCGAAAGATTTCATTGAGATGCTGTAGAAATTAAAGAATTTATCTGGATGTGTTCGTAACTTTGCTCTTTTTAGATGAAATGGACTCTCGTAGATTCTCCAACTGTTTAACGAATGCACCCAATACCGACGTTTCTTTTTCTTCTTTTTTGATAATGATAACAGAAATGCATTCATAATAGAATTAAGTTATCGTTCTCCATCGCCGTGAGTTCACAAAACCATCACTGAACGTATTGGTAGTGAAAATTCCAAACAGGAAAAAACTAACAGAGGAAAAGTCGGAGTTACCTGCAGTGTAGGTATGGTAGGTCCTACACAATCGTTTGCTAATCGCTCGCTGTTTGTCAAAAGCACTTATTTAAAAAAATATTGCCAACAACTCTAACACTTTTGTATGGAAGAGCAATTATTGCGCAAAAATCGCTATCGTTTTGCTCTTGCAAAAGATACGTAATTAGCCTGCCGAATGGTTTTTACGAACGCGCGGGCTGGAATTCGATACGTACGTGCGGAAAGTGTTCCGTTCGAAAAAAAAAACGGACGTGTGCGGCATTTAATGTATTTTATTAGAGTACGATGCATTCGGGTCTCCGAATACGGAATACAGTGTCGGCATCTTGTGAACCTCCCGCAGACGTTAGTTTTTTCCCGTTTGGAATTTTCACGAACGCGCGGGCTGACATTCGATACGTTCATTCGGAAAGTGTTCCGTTCAAAAAAAATCGGACGAATGCGGTAGTCAATGTATTTTATTAGCGTGAGATGCATTCGGGTCTCCGAATTCGGAAATCGAACGCGGAAGACGTACGTATGCGGCCAGCCTGAGTCTATGTAAAAAAATGCCCATCAACATTGTATTGAGGTTTGTTCGAAAATCGAACTGGCCACCATAAGCAGAACTCAAAAAAAAGAATGTACACCCAAACACAAGTTTCTACACCTTTGAGTACTGAAATGAACTCCACCACAACTTCCATCAATGTACCGAACAAAAATGTTAACTTTGATTTATATTAATTACAAAATAAATACTTAATTTATGGAGCCCTTTTTATTATCTCGCAGGTGTGAAAAGTAGAATATGCTCCTCTCTGGGAAAAACAGCTTGAACCCGTCACTTCACTCAGGACCGTACTGACTAGTGTTCTTTGAGCTTGAGCAAGACTGGCTTTTCCAAAAGAGGCTGCCCTACGATAAATGATGACAAGAAAACGAAAAACGGTACTTGTAATATACCTCTTTATTTCAATTATTTCAATAACAACTAAATATACAAATAATTTAAAAATAGTTTAAACGCTGAAAATAGAACATCTATAGGTAACACAGAGTTACATGATTATTTATCGCCTTTTATTAGGAATACATGATAGATAGTCAAATACAAACCTACACTATTATCTCGTCAAAAATCTCGATAGCCTAAGTGCAAAATAATTAATGCATGAAAAAATTTTATGCACGGCATGTACATGTACAAAGTGACGATATTTGGGTGCATAATAAAAAACGTGCCTATAGAATCTAAGTTTACCTATTAATTCCACATACAGTACTTAATTGATTAAACCTATGCGTGCCTTTATCATTACCGAAATCAAGGTGATCGCGTACCTACTCAAGTCGTAGGTATGTTATTCAAAATTGCAATTTCAGCATCAATATTTTAAACATTGCTGCCTGCGAGCACCAACCTTACATAACAAATTATTTTTGTGGCTTAATTTAGCGCAAGCAGGTAAGTATCTAATGAATATGAACTATTTTACCCAAGGCAACAAAAAATAAAATAAAATAATGACTTAGATTATCTAAATAAATATTTATATGGAACATAATACTCTATGACCTAATAAAGCATTTCTTGCCAAGGATATTTGACCAAGCTATGTCGCAAATAAACAATCGTAATGGACCTTAGATCCACCTCTGTATTTGGAAAACAAAGACCTATTTATAAGCTAACCAAAGGAAATCATTGCTTATGTAGGCGTATTAAAAACATGGATTAACAATTATAAAATATTTTTATTTTACAAAGCACTGAAACATCTTGCTACAATACTAAGACATTTATATAAATTTCATTTTGAAAAACTATTGTTCCGGAAACGAATTACAAATATACATGGAAATGAACCTGTGTGGTTTCTAAACCACAAGGAGATCATAATATCTGTTCTTTATAAAAATGAATCATGTGGCGTGGCTATTTAAATGGCCTTCATTGTAAGTTATAATCTATTGTTCGCCACTCAACTAACTCAAGTCCTTTGCTAACAAATTAATTTGGCAATAGTTTAACATCTGTACATCTTTAATGCACTAATCTATTTATCACATTTTGACATACCTAGATACATTAAATAAAAATAGACACTTAGTAAATTGGCGGTGACATAATTTAATAATTATAAATAGGTGTTACGCAAACAATATAATTTCTGCCGTCTTAAAATTAATTCGACTATGTTAAAGTTTTAAATACGAAGCTTGGTATGCTTAGTCAAAAGCAGAATTTAATCAACTGATAATTTATGAGAAGTACCTAGGTAAGTGGGTACTCTGATTAACATATTTATAACTTGCAACATGAATCGTTTAGCTATTGTTAAGTGTCAATCAAGCAGAGGAAGCAGGCCACCAGCAGCCGTATTACGTAAGCGAATACGGCAACGCAAAGAGTTTGACCGCTATCCAATCGACCAATCACACAGACGGAAATCCACATTGCGTCAATCACCTCGCATTTGATTGGTCGATTGGATGGCGGTAAAACTCTTTGCGTTGCCGTATTCACTTACGCAATACGACTGCAGATGGTAAGTAGGTAAGTAGTCGCCTATGGATATTTGCTCTGAGTAGGACTAGCTAATTTGTCCCAGGTACGTTTACAGTAACTTACATAAAGCAAATCATAGCAAAGTAGAATCTATGTAATAATGTATTTAATACATATGCATAATAATATCCTAATTAATATAAGTAAGTAAATTGACAAATTAAACATGTCCCAATTAATGGACACAGACACATGTTTGATGGAAGAAAAATCTTTTTCTGACCCAAGTGACTTCTAAATGGAACTAACACATTTCAATTTCGACAACAATCAAATTCGACAATAGTCACTAAAGATCGATATTAAATAACTTAAATCATTATTTAATTGCCCCAATTATGTGTTTTAAATCAAGAACAATCTCTAATACTTCAAAAGGTAAATGGACATCGAAAGAAGCACAAATGTGTCGTAGACAAGCTCTCGAAACAGAGGTAAGGTAGGAATGACGATTAAAGTCCTCTTTTAATAACGCCTAGACTCCAGAAAACATACTTCTAATCGATTGAGCTAAGTCTGCGAGTTTTTGATCGTGAGCAATTTTAATGAACAACTAGTAATGAATAAATTGGAAAAGAGCGTCATAGGAAGAAACCGTATTATTATATTCCAATAACTTTCCGAAGACCCAAGTTTCTTCTTCTATCATTAAATATATCTGTAAGTTACTGCCTTTTTGCTAATTGCATGTGGGTTTAATACTATGTTTTTGTAAGAATTCCTTTTATTTGTGATTTTTATACTTTGCTGTCCAACTGTTGAACAATTTGATTTGAAACTACTTTCGTAGCTATGGAAGCATTAGGTATAAGGAAGCGGTCCATGTCTTTTATCAAGAGATTGTCACCATCTGGTACACCATACTTGAAAGTTATTAATTCAGGATGCCTCTTTTTGGCAGTTATTTTAACAATAGTCGACAAAGGTCTTCTCGACATAACTTTCGCGGCGCCTTTTTTGTTTGGAATGTCGCGTAAAACAATCAAGTGAGTTTCGGAAACTACTAAGTAGGAGTCATGCATATATCCATTAAGCAGAACTTCTTGACAAGGAAAACTGTCCACCACATTGTGTTCCTTGAGATAGGATTGCAATTCTACAATTTCTTCTAATGAATCAGAATCCGTATAGTCTCGCCTGAGACTGTCTGACCTTGAATCATCTTCTTCGTCATTAATGCTAAACACTGGTGGAACATTCCTGTACCTTTGCTCCTTTCTATCTCCAGCAGATACATGCCATTCCCCATTATTGTATGTAGAGTTTGGATTGACAATATATTCAATTAACTTACCTCTAACCTCTTGGCTTTTTGCTTTCATCGCTGAAGACAACTTGCTAAATAACTGTTTGGCTGGAATATTGTCCCTTACTGTAGATTGGTGTATTTCTGCACCATCATTATTGTTATTAGGGGCACAAACTAAACAAGTGGATGGATTATGTTCTTCCAAGCAGTCAGTCATATGAGGACCAAAGTAGTCATGAATTGCAACAAATCCTCCTTCTAACATAGACACATGCTTAGTATTTCTTTTTAAGAAGGATGCAACTACCATGTGGGCATAACTATCTTCTTCAGTTCTACCAGATCCTACAAAACAAAGGTGTTCTCCAGCAGCAAGAGAACCAGCAGCTAGTGCTTGTCGTTGAGCATTCAGTAATCCTTGAACTGCTGTGTTGAATGCTGACGGTTCTTGTAACATCAAGTTACAATCAAGATGAAATGCTGTTGATAAGTGGCCAGCATTATACTGCTCAGATGGTCGGCAGTCCACCAAAAAGAACTTGACATTGTCACTGTTGCCAGAATCTAAAGTTGCACTTTCAATTAATTCATGTACGGCTACTGGAAGACATAGGGCTTGAGAATAGAGTTTAGAATTAATTTCCACCCCACTTTCAGAAAACAGTACTTCTAAAACATCCTCACGGAATGATTGAGGTGTTTTTAATGAATAATAATGAGCAAGTGAACAAAAGTCAGAAACATCATTGGCTTGTAGATCTGAAGGCATCTGAATTAAAGTTTGAATTATAGTATCCTTGTCTTCATTTTTCATTAGCAATAACTGCTCTCTGGCGTTAATAATCATTATCAAGCACAGGAAAAATATAAAAAAGGGATCAGACCTCTGAAAATATAAATCCCACATAAAAAGGACTACCTCTAAACTGCATGTATCAGCAAAAAGTGATCTCAACCATGATAAACAATATTGCTCTGGAGTTATCCGTTTTGTGTCTAAAAAGGAACAGAGCTCTGGATCATGATATTGAAGAATTAATCGTAATATATGAAATGGAACACCATTCTTAACACAGCCTTGAGGAATGTACAGCTGCAAAACTCTTTCAAATAAATTGTATGTATCAGATCTGGGCAACTTCAAACTCAAAAGTGGCAACAAAATTTCAATCCAACCGTTATTTGCACTGTAATTGATGGATTTAGACTTACAGTAAAAAGTTATTATGGATTCAATATCCGAGATAACCGATAGTTTATCATCATCATCATTTCCAAGTCGTTTGACAAACTTCTTGACATCATCCCGGAGTTCGTTTTGATTTGTTAGATCAAATATTTCATCAAAAGAAAGCAGTTGGTTGCCTGCTTCTTGGCAACTTAGACAAAGGAGCCAAACATCTGGACGTAAACTTTCTGGTATCTTCTTGCCTTTGGTGAGAACATTGATTTCTTGTGCTGAACAGCCATCCAGAAGAGCAGACTCCAATTCTATTAACCTGAAACAGATATCACAATATTATATTTGTCTTATAATATGTTAGCCTTATTTTATATTATTACTGTTGCCCATTTTACATTAGATTACAGGTAATATGAAAATATTCAACATAGTTGACATAATAAAAATAACTAAAGAATAGCTTTGCACAAATTTACATTCCCAATAATTTAATATCAGAGTTCTATATATTCTACTAATAATACTTATAGTTGGTTGGTAGCGATAAACGGCATGATAAATGGAGCCCAATATTTACCATGTACTGTCATCTTCGTCACTAGCCATCGCATAAAATTTTCGTGAAAACTGAAAATTCTTGATAACACTATTTGCTTCTTTCACTGCATTGACTGTCTATATTTTCACAATTCAGACATCAATCACAGCACTAATATACGAATAATATAAATTTATATTAATACACACGAAACAACACATTTAATTGTAGAAAAATGCGTTTTGCACATCAGATCGCTCCAAATAATGTAATCAATGTAATTTTGACATTTTGTAGTTCCACAACACCAACACAAATGTAAGTACTGGAGAGGAATGACAAAACTAATTTGAACTCTAAGAACTGTATCTAATGACTATTTTTGCATTGTGTACATATACGAACAACACCATTTTCTGCAAAATCTGCAGTTTATAGAATTTGACGTTGAACCAAGACTCTGGTCTATGATTATTTTTGTGGTACAGATTAACCAGTATATCACGCCCACTGCCCTCACCACATTCACGCGGACATGAATCTAAAATACTCGGCACTGTTGGAATGAGGTTTGATTTATCAAACTCATTTAAGTCCTGGCTGAACAGAATATTTCATATTTGTTCTTTATTTCCAATCAATGGCACTTGGAGATTGTCAAATTCAAGTAGTTGTTGACTGCAGAAGTCAGTCATGTTTTTCATATCAATAATTTTTTTTCTATGGTTTTCACCTGCATAGCATAAAGTTGATTTTATATAAGTATTATGATAGATTACCGCACAGATTCTTGTATCATAAATATACGTCTGCCAATATGTTTTAATAGTAGTAAACCGGGCTACATTTCCAGGTTCTGTAGAAATAAAGACTGCAGCCTTTGTAAAATAGGCCATGAATCTGAATCTAAAAATGGTTTTACAACAAAAAATTGTAGAAATTGCAATAAGAAAGGCCACATCCAGAAGTATTGCCGGAACTACAGTCCGGCAGATAATAAGTTACACATGGAGATTCCAATTAAAGCTGTAATTGATTCAGGATCTGTTTCCCATATGTTCAATAATAAAAACATTATAAATTTTGCAGAAAAATAAATATAGAATATAAAGTGTGTGAATGCAGAAAACCTTATATCCAAAGGAACAGATAAAATCAACACCAATTTCGGTTTATTTGAAGATGTGCTGTATGTGCCGGGAGTTTCCAGAAACCATCTCAGTGAGTTCAATCACGGACAAGAATAGTTCGGTCCTCTGGAGACAAGGTATTTATTATTTATCACTAGAAATAACAAAACAATTGTAAGAGGATATAAAACTAAAAATGGTCTTTATGAAAAAGATTTTTCGCCCAATTTTACTGGCGAAGCTTTACTT
Source organism: Orthosia gracilis (assembly GCA_947562075.1). NCBI lineage: Eukaryota > Metazoa > Arthropoda > Insecta > Lepidoptera > Noctuidae > Orthosia > Orthosia gracilis. The sequence continues at coordinate 38,675,489 of OX387266.1, forward strand.
ACTGTTTTTTTTTTTACTTTATCCGACGTACCGCGTCTAGCAAAGCTGGTCAATTGAATTGAAATTCGGGAGATCATTAGAATAATATTTCTGAAATTTACATTCAATCAAAAATGACTTTAAAGCCTTTTGAAAATAATAGAGTTAGAGCTAAATTGTAATTATTGTAATTATTCATACAGACATTTGCGGCCCTATTGAAGTGCCCTCTTGGGACAATTAAAAATATTTTAATACTTTTTAAGACGATTTTACACATTTCTGTGTTGTGTACTTGATTACCTTCAATAGTGTTTGATAAAACAAAACAGTTTGTATTTTTGGCAGAAAATCATTTCAGAAGTAAAGTGAATAAAATAAGATGTGATAATGGTAGGGAATTTTCGAACAAGACCTTTGATATTCAACGGTCGTGTTCCGAATTACTTATGGAGTGAAGGTTTTTTAACAGCTAGCTCCCTGGTTAACGGAAGTCCTACGGAAGGAAGAGACAAGACACCAGGTGAAATGTGGTTTAACATAAAATCAAACCTATCAAACATCAGAAGATTTGGATCGACAGCTATCTGGAGAAGCCAGGGCAGAAGGTAGGGTAGGGACTAGGGAGAGCGGTGCGGCGGCACACCGCAATACCGGCACTCCTTTCCCGCCGCGGCCTCCTACCCTCAGCCGTAATGCCTCCCATACAGCATCGCCTTAACTGGTGATCATGCCAATTTAGTAAAAATGCTATCAAAAATCTTGAAGTGATCAAAGAGAGACAAAAAGTATAGTACAGTCCTACCAACTTATCTGTGAAATGGCGAAAATTGGAACTACGGCCGTCATGTTGAAATGTCATTCGATTGTCAGAGTTTACTACATGCAGGCTCTCTGGTTGTTTTGTCGTGATATTGCTGAATTTATAAAGTTAAATATGCCGAAAGCTATTAAAAGTGATGCTCGAAACATTATTCTAAAGGTTAAAACCTTTTTTGATGAAGAAGCTCGGGTGGGGTCTCCGATTATTCCATTTAATCAAATATACAAACGAATTTCGGCAGCGACAGGTTAGTGTTGTCAACTTTCTTGTTATGAATTACCCGATACTTAACTAATTTTTTAAGTCCACGAAATATTCGTTTCTATTCTTGCTGCAGGTTAGCGTAACGGTAACGTACATCTATTAGGTAACCTGCTAAGTGAGTGAGCAAACTAACCTGCCAGATCTCAAATTTCTACTAACATTTATTTTATTATCTTATACTTCAGGTGTGAGTCAAGGACTATTTTCAAAAATAGGACACGCAGCAGAAGAAACTGGTACCAAAATTCGGACACCAGGTAAGGAGAGAAAACGTAAAAGTGGCTTTGTGCATGTTGATGATTTTGACATATAAGTATATGTATATATAAGTAAATATATTTATATATACTATATATATATATAGGTACTTATACTATAGATATTTATATATATATACATATACAAGTTATACGGAGGAAAATACATGAATTTTATTCTGCTAAAAAAGATGTCCCTACTGTTAAAAAGCTTCTAGAGGTCTTAAAGACAGAAATAAATTACACAGGACAGCGAGAGAGTCTGCGAGAGCTGCTTCACACGTTGGGATTTCGTTTTAAAAAATCACAATCCAATCGGAATGTTCTTATGGAGCGTAATGAAATATCAGCTTGGAGAGATAAGTACTTACATGCAGTGGATAAAAACAATAAATCTGCCCAGCCCCGGCCCATAATTTATTTAGATGAGACCTATATTCACTCTTCGCATACATCGGGTAAATGTTGACAAGGAGAGGGTGAAGACGGAGTATTGGAGCCTTTATAGAAAGGGCAAAGATATATTATTGTTCATGCGGGAGGAGATACTGGATTTGTTACAAATGCACTACTTGTGTTTAAATCAAATTCAAAAAGTGGTGATTATCAGGACGAGATGAATAGTACCAACATTAAAAAATGGGTTATTGAAAAACTTGTGCCTAATTTACGAGAGCCATCCATAATATTGATGTTAATGATAATGATGTTCATTGTATAATCACCGTATTTGTGTGAATAAAGTCCCAAATACGAATTCCTTAGAAAAAGATATGCAATTATGGTTGACCCAAAATAAAATTGACTACGGAGAGAATTTGAGTAAACCTCAGCTTTTAGAAAAAATTAAGAGAAACAAGCCTGAACATGTATATGAGATTGAAAAAAATTTAGAAGACAATAGACACAAATGCTTATATTTACCACCTTATCAATGTGATCTCAATCCCATTGAACTCATATGGAGCACAATGAAAAGAAAAGTTGCTGATGTAAATATTGAGCACAAAAATGCTGAATTTGAAATTGAAAAAATGCGTGAGTGGGCACAGCATTGTAAACACGTTCGCAGGTTAGAAGGAGAATACTTAAAACATGATTTGTATTTAGATAAACCTTTTATTATAGAAGTGGGAAGTGACACTGAAACCGAAAGCGATAGTGATAATGATGTTAGTGGTACGGAAAAAGGGCGGAGTATGGCCTCACAACCAGGATGAAGTTGTGTATGCAGGTTCATCTAAAGATCACAATTACTGTAAACCTGGTTTTCAATAAATCATTATAAAGCAATTTGTTTGTTTTTTATTACACTACACTACCACTAGGTACCACTGCTAATTATAATTAGTCAAATCTGGTGTTAGGTGTTAGGTACGGTCATAACTAAATGCTAGACATCCAAGTACCTCTTGCAGGGTAGGTACCTACTTAACTTCGCATTAAATGAAAGTTTTTTTCCCCCCCTCCGTGGAACATTTTATCTGCTGAATTTCCCCTTCATTGGATTACTCTTTAGATAAAGCCATTGTTTATTGCTGAGAGACTAAACTGTTAGCGTACCTACGTAACTGTAAATTATCAAATTCTTTTTATTTATTTTATTATTTTTATATAGGTATCATTGTTTTTAATTTGTAAAACTGTAATTCTTATTAAACGATTATGTCTAATGTGAAATTTCCTTCTTGAAAACTTGCTCAATTTTGGGCACCTTAGCAATACTGAATCGACGGTGCCGTCCTCTTTCAGTTCACAGATAAGTTGTTAGGACTGTAGTTGTTGGCTGCTGATGTCATCATGTCAGTCATGTTTTTCATATCAATCGAGTTCTCACCTACATAGCGTAAAGTTGATTTTATATAAGTATTATGTTAGATTACCACGCAGAGTCTTTTTTCATAAATATATGTCTGCCACAGCCCACCAGGTTTCCTTAAACATGCAAGGATAACTAATGGTTAAGAATTATTGATTAAATATTAATATTGCTACTTTTAAAGTTGCATAGCATTCGCCATTGTGATTTCCAGTGTAGAAACTAATTCTGTAGAAATAGAAACTACACAATCTACATTGAACAACTCACGATTCACCCACCAACAGCGTTGCCAGAATGTAACGTTTGTTACATTTTAAGTCATTTTTGACCTTCTCATGTAACCTCCATGTAACACAACTCTAACAGTAACTTTTACGCAACTTTTAGGACTTCATAAACATATCGAAAGATTTTCCGGCAAACAAAAAAGAACTGGAAACGAAATATTCATTAACCGTGTTGTCGCACCTGATTTTGTGACACACAAATTGACGTATTGCAAAAATATACTCACTCACTCACGTATATTTTTAATCTTCCATCCCGCTTACTCCGGCGAGCGAGTGAGCGTATTAGTGTCGTTTTCCACATAAAATAAAGTAATGAAACATTTCTCATGAAAATGTAACTTTTTGAGATGTCTCATGTAATATGTGCCACTTTTGCTATCTGCTACTGGCAACACTGCCCACCAATCAATCACTCACCCTCTAATACGAATACAATCACAACGTGTTCGCGTTTGCGAAATTGCGACTAAGGATTTGTGGTATAGATTATTAAATAATAGAAAACGTGTTCAAAGGTGGATTGCTACAGTGGGCTTTGCTATAAATACAATACAATTGTTTGTTCGTTTTTGAACGCATAAGTTTATGTCAAAAAAACCTTTGACAGTGACATTTGGTGTGTATGACATTTTTTATTTGTGTTTGTGATTTTAATTTGTGATGGATGTCGATTTGTGCCGGGCTCATTCTCTCATACCACACTCGGACTGGGTAGAGTTTTCAATGGGTGGATAATGCGATTAACAGTTTTGAAGTAGACGTTATTATTGAAAGGGCTTGAATATAAGCCATAAAGTTCAACACTTAATCGGTGGAATTTCGAGTGGAAAATGACACAATGTTCCAATTTGTTTCCTAATAAAGAGGCTTTTATTGTTTTTGCCCTGTACATAATACTCTTCGTATTTCAAGGTAAGTTTTAAGAAGTTTATTAAATCACTATTAATAATAACATAGCAATAAATTAAATTTGTATCATGTATTACGATGAACTTTAGGTATCCAGATAAATAATAGAGAGGATGTAGGTAAATAGTGAGTAACCATTTATCTGTACTAGAACCCATACCGAGGTGAACTCGGCAGAGATAACTATGTATATTTATAACTTTTTTATTCCATTCATATCATTGTATGAGACAATTTTTTTATGATTGATATAAAAGTCACAATTTCACTTGTGGCAGTTAATAGTTATAGGTTTCCCGGAGTAGTTTTGTACATACTAAACCTGTTGTTTACACTTCGTAGTGTGAAACTGTGTTTTCCTTATACTTATAATAATTCATATATAAGAAACTGTAATATTAAGAAGTACCTATAATTAGAAAATGCTTGATTAAAAAGGAGCAGGAAAATTAATTGAAACATGAACAATGTAATCTATAATCCTTGTTTAGGTATATTTTTAATTGGTACAGATAAGAAAAACCCAAGGTGGTATTTAATTTAATTACAAAATGCATGAAAACTTTAAATGCAATTAACCTCCATTTATATTGCATTTGAATATTTACGTAAATTTTAAAACTGTAAACCTTTATCATTCAAATATTTTTAACACTGCAGTAAATAGTTTGCTACATTCTTTTGTATATAAAACAATCTTATCCAGGTCTTTCCGACTAACCGTTCTTGACATAAATGAAGTATCATTCACACAGAGATTTATTTATTTTATTGGTTTATTCTCGTATTAGAACGCCTTGTAGCAATTATACCATTGAAGCACAATCCAGGTATCCTCTCAATGTTTTCCTTCACCGTTGTCAGCGATGTCCAAGATAAACTTTGAAAGTACAGATACTATAAGAGATAATAATCTCTATCTATAATTGTCTCTTCTGTTATGAACAAATAAACACAGATTATGTATGAAATAAGTATACTTTATAATTTTTAAACAAATATACAAATGTCTTTCAATAAAAAGCGCTATAAAAAAAAACTCTCAAAATAAAATATTATTTTTGTAGAATATATTATAAGGTCTCAAGGGTAATACATTCATTATGCTTTGCATACAATAGGTGTCCTTACATAAGACTCAAAGCAATATCTCACAACAATCAAGTATTATAACAGTATGTTTGGCTTTTCCTACTGCAACAATGAATGTATGTACAATTTTTCACATAATGCTACACTGTACCCATGTTATATAGTTACAGAATGGCTATCAACTGTACTAGTTAATCTGAATCTTGAATAGTTAATGAGTCAGAATAAAACATCACTTTAACGAAGCCATGATCCCATCTATGTAGCTGGTACTTTCTCTATCTAATGTTCAGAAAAAAAAGACTTAATAATAACAAGGGTGGTGCAGTGTGTGTCTTCCCTATATAATTGTTCTGAGCATGTACGTTTTGGCATTAAACATTAGTACATCGAGCAAGACACTTCTATCATTGGCCTCCCAAAAACCAAACAATACAGCACTTTTACTACTCCTACATTTCGCCTGTTATGTTAAACTCCCGTAGCCTCCATAAGTCCTGGCTATGGGCTGCTACTAAGGAGTTTCAGATTGAAAAACCCAATTACACATAGCCTGACTCGGAATCAAATGCAGGAGTAGTGCTTGCAACCATTATACCAACAAGGCAGTCAACAAAGCACTACTGTTGCAAGCACCATGATGACATGCACAGTGCAAGAACATTATGCAAGCTATAATAATATAATAAATAAATATATATATATAATATATAGATATATATTATAATTCTATGAAACCTATTTCAAATTTAGTTGGTAGTTTATTTTTTATTACAAAGTCACTTCACTAATTTTTCTTTTTTTTAAATGCTACCCCACTCTAGGAATTTCTACTGTATTGTGGGTGCGTTTACAAACATTTAAACTCGCATACACAAACACCCAGAGCCGGAAAAACTATTGAATTGAAATATTACAAGTTCAAATTATCTATTAGTAGATGGAAAAATCGAGAGATTTGAAAATTACGTAAAATGGTTGAATGAAAAGTTGCTGCCAAATATGCCAGATCGTTCCGTAATAGTACTAGATAATGCATCGTACCACATCACACTTGCTGAGAAATTGCCGATGACAGCCTCTACAAAATCTGAGATTCAAGAATGGCTCACTTCTAAGGGTATATATTTCGACACAAATTTGCGCAAAGTTGAGTTATATGATATAATAAAAAACCATAAAAGTGATTTTATCACATACAAAATCGATGACTACATAAAAAGTAAAGGATTTGAAGTATTACGCCTCCCTCCTTACCACCCTGAGCTTAATGCCATAGAGAACATCTGGGGGGTTCTTAAAAACTGCATTGCTCTAAGAAACGTTGAGCAAAATATGACCAACACAGAAAAACTTATTCAAGAGAGTATTACAAAAATAAAATGTGAGACATGGCGTAATACTTGCAATAGTGTCATTAAAAAAGAAACTGAATATATGAAATATTTTGACACTGATATCGAATTAATAATAAATTTACAAGTTGACAGTGAAGAAGAAACTGACTCTGAAGAAGAGTCTAGTTACGATTCTACTTGAAATACTAATTTAAAAAATATATATATAAATTGTATTCAAAATATTGCTAAAATCAAATGTTTCTTGAATATAAGTTTCTATTTTATTGTGCCATGTCTTATCTAAACATCGCAAAAATCTAATAACTTTATTATCTTGTTCATTAGCGATGAGCTTGCTAACGCTACCTGAAGTTACGCACACAGGAGCTTGTGTCTATACGCATTACAACTACAAGCATGGCTCACCCGCTTTCGTGAGATAAAAAAGGACCTCATGCTCTGAACATATGAATGAATGATATGAATATTGGTTGCGGCCATTACACCAATGAAGCAGTTTTAAAGGGATTGAAGCTTTAGCTTATATTGTTTGAATGAATCTAAAAATCTGTTTATAATTCCAGGTGTGTTTGTTACTGCATCAAAATCAGAAAATGGTGGCTATGACTACAATACAACACTCGTGGTTTTCCTATCAGAACTACTTAAACTGTGTCTATCAGCATTATTGTACACATATAAAAGGGAGTAAGTACATATATTGCAATATCTCTACTATTTACTTATTATGATTTACTATCATAGAGTAGGTACAATCAAGTGCAAATTATAGAAGTTACACATTAACTACAAAAATCTGCGTTGCTGCTTTATAAAAAGACAATAAAATAGAGAATTCTGCATTGCGGTTGATTGTACCATCCAATTTACTTTGTTTAGGAGAGTCGCATTTCATCGCGATTAACTTCAGGTTTTCTGTGACTTAAATGTCAATTGAATATTAAAACTTACGTTTTAAACCGACATATTTTATATTGGTAGAGAATTAATTATTTTTTTATTTGTGATTTAATAATACCTAGGTATAATAAAGAACACTACAAAAGTTCTGGCTAAAAGCAATAAAATGTCAAATAAACATAATTAACTTGATAAAACCGCATAAAAATTCAATCTATTTTTAAATTCGAAATAGAATGGAATCCAAGAATTATTTATAGTTAGGATGGTAGGCACTAATTAATAAATTACTAGTTTCTACCAGCCAGCGGCTTCGCCCGATTGAAAGTCGAAAATTATCCCAAGGGATACTACATAAAATAAAAAAAAAAAACAAACAAAACAAACAAAGAAAGATGTAACCTATGTCCTTCTCTTAAGGTCCAATCTGTCTCGTCTTAAACTGAATTCATCAAGATTGGTTCCGCGGTGTAGTTAGGCGTGAAGAACCAGCAGACTGACAGACAGTTACTTTTATATTTATAAAAGAAGTACCTATGCATTCCTAGGTAATACGGGCTTTGTGTTCTTTAAATTATTTATTATCTTGTATGTAATATTTTTATAACACTCAAATATGCTCTGTTCTGCTTCTAAAATATTAGCCGTCTTTTTAATAAACGTGGACTAAAGTAATATTAACATTATTCCAAGCATTAGGGTGGTGATAAGGAATTTTTGTATTAATAAACACGGAATAAGGAAGTATTATACTAATCTGACTCTAGTCTCGGACTAAAAGTTACACCATGGTGCTAACTAGTTTCAAGGTCGGATTAAAAGATGGATTAAGAATGTACCTATCCATGGCGACTGCTTATTATTATGATTGATTGACATTTTGTTTGAAGTGATTTGATGATGAAAATGTTTAGTTTAAAATAAATATATTATTGTATTAATATTGACATTAATTCCTTATGTTATTGTTTATCCTTTCTTTTTTTAGTAATATATCAAAATAACACAGCGTAAGACTGGGAACACTATTTCAGGAATTGGCATGAAATAGATGTGGTTAATACTGTATTTTATTAACTATAAATAAAATAAATAAAAAGTTTTATTGTTTCTCATACAATTGTTCTACAGCACAAAAGCACAAATTAACTATACACCGTGAAATTTAAATGGTTGTTTGCCCGCAGCGAAATGGTTTTGTCTATGTAATACAATCGTTTCGTAGTTATATAAAATATTAGAAACAAAAACTGGCATATTTAACATTGTGAAAAACTAAACTCGAAAGCGATCACGAACCAATAGTATACCTCCCGATATCTACGGCCGAACGACAGCAGGCCGTTGACCCGGGTGCTAGGTCACCGTCGAAAGGATTAGGTTCGAAGGCGGCTCCGTTTGATCATGTTACGCGCGGGCTAGATTATGCCGTATAATTACACGCGAGAGCTTATTTTACTTTAAACATTTAATAAATCGGTCTTTGCTTTGTCGGCTTGTGGCTTGCTCGTTTGTTTTGCGTGCAAACTTTTATGCCGTATCACCACGTGCGAGAGTTTATTTTGGTTTGACATTATTTTGTGCATCGGTTTTCTTTGTAGGTGGTGACACGAGTAGTACCTAGTACCTACAAGTTACGTCCAGAGTTACTATTGTTACTCACTTTTTCGAGTTGATGAATATTTTTTTAATTATTTTAAAACAGAAACATCGTTATTTATTTACTTTAACTCTATACTTCGAAAGTACTCCTTAAGGCAAGTCGTTCTGCCGCGGGAAAACAACCAATTAAATTTCAGGGTGTATAATAAGTAACGGTGTACACTCGTCATCGGATCTATCAAAGCACTATGAATACCTATTAAATACTAGCTTTTGCCCGCAACTTCGTCTGCGTAGCATTAGTACTTCTAATTGCCTATTATTTATATCGCGCAATGATATTGTAGGTGTAGGCCGCCTTACTTGAGAAATTATTGGTTCACCATACAAATTTCCACCTCCCTTTCCATCCCTTTAAGGATGGTTTCCGGGATAAAAACTGTCCTATGTCCTTCCCAGGGTCCCAAACTTCTCCATCCAAGATCGGTTCAGCGCACAGATATAAATCTAACTAGATGACGCGCCTGTATGTATTTCGCGTGGCAAAAAACGGATCGTAATCTGAGCTTTTCATTTAGCATTATCGGCACCGGAAATCCACCGAAATCTAGAAAAATGCCTTCTTATGCCATATTCAGCTGTAAAGAATGTATAGAAAAAGTTGGCCGAGGCATTGGAAATGTTTTCTTTCATTGGTAAATAAATTTGTTTTTAAATTGTTTGTGAAAAAGGGGCACGCTTGGTATTTATACAGATGGGGGACTTGCATTATTTAGTTAGATGTATGTCTGTGACTCAGCGGTTTAAGCGTGAAAAGGTAACATACAACTCGACTTTGTCTCTATCACCTCTGACCTAGCCTAGAGTCAAGAGCAAACCCTTCATAAATAATAAAAAAAATACAGATATAGTTACTTTCGCATTTATAATATTATATAATTCAAGCTGTGCCCGCGGCTTCGCGCCCGTCAACTGCCTACCCTACCCTTCTTAGCTACCTACCTACCCATCTTACTTACCTGCACAGAATATTATTTACTCTAGGGAGAAGAATATCCACTTCATACACAAAAAGTAAAGACAGTTTTGCTGCGCGCCATCTAGTAGCACTCTAGAACACCACACCGAAACGAAAACATAAAAAACACCTATCCATAGCTGAGACTCGAAAACGGAACCTTGGGCGTAGTAGGCCACCGCGTTTATAGTAGTACAGTCAATTTAGACATCCGATAGTACAAAAACTCGCACCCCCCTGAAAATTGGTGGAATTTTTCAAAATACCATCTTAAATTAAATCCAAAAAGTCCTCATCGATCTGACACCTGGAAAAAAAATTACTCGGTCAAAGGTCACAAAACAGGTTTTTCGCGATTTTCAGCAAAACAGAAAATGCGCATTAATAAATCTCATAAAAAATAGTGTCATTCTTTCACGGAGAATCTTAACACTACCTTTCAGAAAATGACGTCGAATGCACAACGCCATCTATCGAATATGGAGTTCAACTGTCCGAGTAGTGAATGCGTATCGGCGTGTGTTGTGATTATTTTACTTTTTGAACACTTTAAATCCATATAAATTTTGATAGAGTGAACCGAATGCGATGAAACAAAAAACTAAGTAATACTCAAGTTACGCATAATTTTTATGTAAAATTATCTACATTGGTTTCGTACATTTTACGTGATGCTTGCACAAATAAACAGACAAAATTCCAAAAATACTGGCAATAGTTTCTGTTGGTTATCCTATAACACCCCGGCTATTTTTTTTTTTTGGAAATAATTTCGATGTACAAAAACGACTATTCTACTTATAATATTATTATTGATATTGATATGCGATTTAAGTTGAAATTGTTGAGATAAATTTAAAATTGCCACCTTCACTTTGAAAACTGTATGACAGATGTCACTTTGCCCGCTATATTTTTTTCTTCTTTAGTTTATCAACTTTCTTGATTTCATTCACTGGTTCATTCTTCTCACTTTTGAATACAACTGGGTTGCCATTAGAGATGGGCGTTTTCGCTTTTTGCGCAAACGGTTATGTAACCGATATACAGTTTTCTTATCGATATCGAAAACGGTTTTCAGATATCGATATCAGTAGTACAGTTTGCAAACGTTAACATGATATTTAGATGAGCAAATTTAAAACGAACGCGAACTAAAGCAAACGCAAACTCACATTTTTACAGTTATTGAGTAAAACGATAAAGCTACTGGTATTTAAAGTTATTTATCAGTTTAGCTACTTGTAACTACGGCGATTTCCCTTCGTGCTTTAATAGGCTACTGTTACGGTTTTAATTTTTGACTTATTCGTTCTCGCACGCAATTAGAGCTTTTGATTCTATACAGTTTTTGTTATATCGGTTATGTTAATATAGATATCGATATGATATGATATCTAACACATATCCGATATAAGTTACGTTTTGATATATCGGACCCATGCCTAGTTGCCATAGCTTACGCGTAAATCCAAAAATAAGGAACGAATAGTCAATTAGAGGTTATTCCTTGTTTATTAATAACATTTTTACACCTAAGTTAATAACCATTCCAAGAGTAACTTCGGAGTAAGCTGGTTATACGCCATTTTTATTAATATGACGGTAGGCCTATTCAGCCCAAGCAGTTGAACATTAAAGGCCTTTAAAATACCGATACCTACTCGTACTTTAAACTTCCTTTCTTTATCACGATCTTTTATTGCAATCTTTTCTTCAGTTTCACCTGTCCCGGTGTCTGTAATCAAATCTTGCAAGTTTTGACCCACTTCCTAGTGTCCGATTGAGCTAACAATTTGCACACGCGTGTGTTTCTCGTGACAATGCATTTTTTTTATAAGTGTTTATAAAAAAAATATTTTTAAATAAGGTGTTAAAAAATTAACTCTAGGAATTTTAAGGAGTTGTTTAATAATTAATAAATAATCACGAATAAACATTTTTTTTAAAGTCACCGTTCAAAAGATATGCAGTTATTTGTATTACGCGTAAATTATTGAATTTGCGCACCATACAGCGCTTAGGCGGTCAGCCGCTTTGGCGGACAACGACTCGCGCCGCAGAGCTCGACCTAGTTACTGGGATTCGTTAGTTCAGTTTGTAGGCTACATTTAAATTTTCCGAACCTATTTACAAAGAATAATAACACAAGTATTTACAAAAACTCTTTACCTTATTTACGAAAAATCAACCACCTTGTTCAATGCACAAGTTTCCACGACGTGTCACCCGTCCCTGCCATTTTTAATAATTTCGAATTACTAAATACATGAATTCATGTAACACACTATCATGTCTAAAGCCCGTGCTACACGGTTTAAAACCAACTCCAAACCTCACACTTCAATCAATATGTTTAGAACACTGCCCAGAGAGGACGTATTTACGCTCGTACCGTACGTTCATTACAGCGACGTTACCTTGCCTATCTAAACTTCAAAAAGAATACATATACTAATATTATAAATGCGAAAGTGTGGATGGATGGGTGTATGTTTGATACTCAATCACGCTTAAACGGCTGAACGGATTTGGATAAAATTTGCCGCAGAGATAGATTTGCGATTGTTCGGTGTTCGGTCTCACGTTGGCTGAGGAACCGCGCGGGAGGACGCATGCGCCGCGGACTTCGGCGCAGCGCTAGCGTACAGTTCGCGCAAAAATAGTTTTACAAAGTATTTAAATATGCTTATTTTTGTGAATAACTAAAATCGATTGTTTTATTTTATCTTTTATTTCTATACTGTTCAATTAAAAGGAACAATTTGTTTTTTATCATTTTTCAGTTACTATCGACAAAATCATAAACCCTATGTGATTTATATGTGAGTACAACATCATCCGCATAGAGAATAGTTCAATAATTCATCCCTAATGTCTCGAATATAATGAGATACCTGATTAAATTATATTGCATAGCACGTTATTTTCTCAAACTCCGCTTATCCCAGTACACTACTGGACATAGCCCTTTTTCACCTTTCGTCTCATATATTTTACCGGCATCCTTATATCCGTAAGTGAATTCGTAAAGGCGAAGGATTTTACCCCATCAATCAACCAATCACATAAACGGAAAGGCTCCAATGATGGGATCAAATCCCTCGCCATGCCGAATTCACTTACGCAATTTAGCTGCGGTTCTCTATATTAGCGGTCTTGGCCATCATCACAAGTCTTCTACCCATCTATCTAGCTAGGGAGTCCCCTAATACAGTCACGCTATGCTTGCCGGTACGCGGTCTTCATTATCATCTCCATCGAAAGACGTCCACTTCTGAACATGGCCTCCCCGAAAATGCGTCACATCGAGTTGTCCTGTGCGTCTCGCATCCACCCTGGGGAAGCCTTCCAATGCTGCGTCTTCCCGTACCCGTCGCCATTCCAGAATTTTTCGGACTTCATCAGTATTCATCTCTACTCTAAATTTCTTCTCCAATGAAATCTAACAATGGTTCTTCGATTGACATGGCCGATATTATGCTAACTGTGCAAGTTATCTCGATATACTTTAGTTAATTTATCTTATCCGGACAATTTAATTCCGAATTCATTTAAGGAAAATGCTTCATACTGGTACCTACTATAAATAAATTACATTAGGTAGTTTTAGCATTTATAAAATTCAACTGCTATTTTATTTTGTGTCTGGGTCGTCGATCAATATTAAGTAAGTAGTTAGCAGACTAGAAAAACGCTTTATTTTGTTGACAAGAGTTATTACGTTTTTTTTTATTCATTTATTCAAACAACATCAGAGTATATATTTTTAGATGTAGTGGTAGACCTTGACTGAGCCTGAGACATTTACTCTCCGTACGATATTTAAATATTTTATGATTAAACCGGATCATTAGATAAGCACATTGTTTTGCGTGCTTCCTAAACTCGCAACAATGACTGTAAATCGAGCAAAGGGTGAGATTCAAGAACTCCGTGAGATTTCACATTGCTAAGTTAGCGTTTCATATAATACGAACATTTACTGTAAAAGAATAATGTGTATATTCCTTACTCCATAAACAGTTATTTAGCAAAGTCCCACTGCCGACGAGTAAGCGATTAGCTATCGACTATTTTCCTGCTGAAGAAACGTACAAAAGATACAAGATCCGGTGTCAATAGAAAAGACAAATATAGTAATAGTTGATCGCTGGCTGTTCACAGCCGGCGAGTAATCTCTCATCACAAGTTTGTCGCAGCGACAAGAGCTGTCAAAGTTATACTCGCTCAACGATGCTCGCTTGGCGATCATAACTCACGCCGAGAGACCAACCAAGCGGTCATTTCTATCTACAGTGCGGCCGCCCTGAGCGAGTGGTGCCGTGCGATTAATTTCCCGCGGCTCAAGACACTCGCTTATAGCCGAGCGACAAAATTATCGGCATCACACACTCGCTACTCGCCAACTCGCTAGCTTTACTCGCTGATCGTCCACGGTGGGCAAGTGCCTAACTCCCGTGGTAACATTGACTTCGAAACTATTTGTTCATTTTTTAATTAGTGGGTTCAAGTAAGTAATCTTTGGTTATGGATTATATTTAATTCACACCAGAAACTTTAATGTGAATTTATATTTATGAAACCTAATATATGATCAAGAAAACGATTGTGAACTTGTAACGTATGAGAATAAAGTTCCAATCCCTATGAAACGGTTACTTAGCAAAGTAAATAACTGCGGTCTGCGAATCTCGTCCTGACTCCCTAAATAATAAATCTTTGGTTATTGGTTCTATCTGATCAACACTTCACAGGGTGGTGTCGGATAATAATTTTCTATTTATATTTCGTTATAAATGTTACAATATCGTGTTTCTCTACTTTCAGAAATAAGCCGCATATATTCAAGGCCATTATCGCAAACTATAAGCTGCTGCTGATGTACTTCATCCCATCGTTGCTTTACTGTTTCTACAACAACTTGGCGTTTATAAACCTGTCCCACTATGATCCCACGTCGTACTACATCTTGCTTCAGTTCCGAGTCGTGTTAACAGCTTTACTCTTCCAGGTAAAGTCAACATTTGTTTATTGTCTGTACTTCTACAAAGAGATCAATTTGCTTAGCATTTGCCAACTATTTTTGGGTCGTCTGCCAATCTATATTCCTTCCAGCCTGTAATTTACTTTTAACCTAATGTGTTACCGATTTGAATTCTTAAAACAATCGACTTTATTTTCGAAGAAATTTTAATCGATTAATAGTAGACACAGCGGATCTGTGTCTCTGAAGTTGATTCTGCGAAACATTGCGCGAGAAACAGTTTGTCATTGAGTATTCTGCATAGAGTAAGCGCGATAGGTCGATGCGACAAACTTAAGCGAGTGAAAGAGGCAGTTAAACAATGATATCTTCTACTTCAACATTGACACAAAAATAGCAACTGCGCAGGGTCTTGCGGCCAACTTCAGATACACAAAGATCCGCTATGACTATTATAATTAGTGTTGGGTAAATAGCCGGATGCTTTGAGTTATTATCGATTATAATCCATAAGTGTCCATTAATAGCCTTGCAATGGATGATAACCCTGCTATTAATGTACTGTTAAAAAAATAAATGCTTTTTTTTTGTTTAGTGTAAAATCTGTAGGTTTGAACATAAATTGGGTGCGTGTACGCAGTGTGATTCAATGTATTGTAATTCTTTATATTTATTTTCACTTTTTGTATGTGAAAAAGTGTTAATAATAATATAAATACACATTTTTTGGGAAATTCAGTTTTGTTAATTTAGAGATTTAATACTATAAAAACTATAATTACTATTGACACTTCGCTTTGTGATTTAACCATATACCTAATTAATTAATTGATTTAACAAAGCGAGCTAAATATGTAAGTGTATGTATAGCTACAAATAAATTTAACCGATACGTAAAAATGTAAGGTACAATAAGTAAGTTACTTATTAGCTCTTTTCTGTGAATACGACATAGGTAAATTATAAACAATGGAAAATACCCGAGCGGTTAGTAGGTAACATGCATCCCCGCACCCCCGTTTCTCGTGCTATCTCTTTCTGGCGCTAATATTTATTCGTGCCAGAAAGAGATGCATTAGCGTCCGATCCAATCGATGTAACAAACTTGAAGATTCCAGTGTTTCTAGCAATAATTAGGCTGAAAATTATTTTTGAGCAACAAAACAACTAAAAACAAAAAAAAAAAAAAACCCAAAAAAATATCCCAAATAAATGACTGATTAAGAATAAAAAAAAAACTAAGTACATAAAATCTAATTATCAAAAATCAATGTAAATAGCTGATTGAAAATTTTTAAATGGACCAGATTAGTTTTAAATAACACATTTATTTACAACAAAGAAAGATGATGAAAATGAAGTCTAATCTGACAGTCCTAAGCCTGAAAACCATGAAGGGAAATTTTCAATCACTAAAATAACATTAACAGCAGGGTTATCATCCATAATTGCTATTAATGGCTACTAACTGACTTTTATTCGATTATTAGCCAAATGATATTAACCGGATTATTATCATTGCCCAACACTAATTATAATATATTAGTATTTTATTTTTGCTCAATTTTCTATTGTTTTATAGACATCCTGGACACGGGGTCTCAGCGCTAAGAAAGAAAATTTGGTTCAAATAAATCTCACTAGATGCCGCGATATGCACCTATCTGTTATTGAATGTGTGTAAAATTAACATTTTCTGGAATTGAACATAAAAATTGTATGTTCTTGTTTAATCGACTCTCCTAAGTACAAAATTATGGAAAATTGGGCTCTTAATTCACGTTTCAAAGATTATTTGAATGGATCATTTATAATTGATGGCAATAGATGGCGCGGTTTTAAATTTCTGAGGCATTCCACTCGATTGTTGAAATTTGCATTGTAACACATTTTGGCGCAAAGAAACTGTAAAAACGTGCAAAAAGTACTATAAAACAAACTTTCACTGTATTTAAAGAAAAAAATCACCGAACCGAGTAAACCGTTTAAGTTGCTGCTAACACCATCTATCTATCGCCGTGGATCGGAACAGAACGCGATTGATGGATAAAAATAATCAGTTGAGTCAGACGAAAAAAGGTGGCACGGTTTCTTTGTATGGGATGAGGCATCTGTTATATCATCTGTGTCCTGGGTATGTTCATCCATTTGAACGACTACGTTTTATGTATTAGAATGATCTGTTCCATTTTGTATGATCTATCTAACTGTATATTCTATATGTATCTAATATTACTTTTTTAATATTTAACCTTACTTACATATCTTATTGATAATTAGATAATTATGTTTTATATGATAATACTATGAAAATATTTAATTTTCACGACGAGGTGACGGTAAAGAGAAACCTCTTTTGTCCGTTAACGTAAACGTCAATACGCTTACGTTTACGTGATTGAGCGTGAGTAAATACTCGCACTAAGGCCACTGATTCCCACAACCATAATTTTCTGGCTTTCGACTACCGTAACCACTGACAAAAATCTTCAAATGACAGCCGGGATCAACGCTATATGTAAAGATGGTCACCCATCCATGGACCGACCTCCGCAAGCATTGCATAACCTTCTTTCTTCCTCTTAAATCTATTTCTAATCTATGTATTTTTCTTTTGTTTCCAGTTTTTATTCAAGCAGAAATTGGCCTTTATGCAATGGATATCACTAGGCGTTTTAACAATGGGATGTATGATCAAGAACTTTGATGCAGCGTCAATACAATCGAAAGGAGACACTGATCTCTGGTCACAATTATTCAATATTTATTTCTTATCCATTAATTTTCAGAACTTCTGTTCATGTCTGGCTGGTACATATAATGAGTATTTGTTAAAAACGAAAGGTTCTAATGTCGACATATTCCTACAGAATGTGTTCATGTACCTGGACTCTGTTGTCTGCAACTTCTTTGTTTTAATGTTTAAGGGTGAATTAGGAACAATTTTCGACGATTTTAGTTCATTAGCTGACACTTTTGTTATACTTATAACCATAAACAGTGCTGTGGTAGGAATAGTAACTAGTTTCTTTTTGAAAAACTTGAACTCCATTTTAAAAACATATGCTAGTGCATTGGAATTAGTAATAACTGCTGTAGTATGCTATATACTATTTAATATTGTGATAACAGCATTTACAGTGTTATCAATATGTCTAGTCAGTATCGCAGTTGCTATGTATTTTAAAAATCCTGTAAGTAATTTTAACATGAATATGGCTGAGGGAAAAGATAAAGAGCCGCTTTTAGAAGTTACTTCGAAAAAGTAATTCGAATATTAAATTTCTAACTGTAACTAAAGGCGAGATTCACAGGCCGGCCCCTTCGGCTGGTACGAATATTATTTAGCCACGACCTCTTCGCCTATTAAATACTCTGAAAAATATAATACTACTACACCAGGTACGGAAGAATAATTGAGTTACATACGAATATGAACCTTATTTTTGAAGAGATAACGTTCATATTTGTACGTATGTAAAGCTTAATTTACTTACGCAAGTACAGGGGTGCGGTCTGTGATCTTGTCCTGTGTATAGTTCCTTATGAATTTAGATCTTTTGTAATTTTAATAACGACTAAGGTATATGTTTTAAACGTATTATGAGTAATAACAAAAAACTGGCAATGGAAACCAAATGCAGAGTAATTTTTTGTCGAAATCTCATCTGGATTAGGTGCAAGTGTACTCTATCCAATACTGACGTTGCTTAATAATTATATATTCACAAGTACACAAATGTAAAATAGTATTATTTATTATATTATAATATCATATTCTTAGATTTGATATGCTCATCGTCAGAGTTCACGTGGCCTTCAAAATCTGAAATTGCAGCAATAAAAATATTTAACTACGGACATCAACGAAATTCGAGTAACACTGTTACTTTAATACTTATTACTGTTACTAAGTCAAATTGTAAAAATAAATGATCTGACTGTACGATATTAGATGGTAAGTACGACTAAACTGCTTGATTGATTGATTAATTATGACGGCCCTGCCTATTACATTGATTAAAATTCTCATTTTGGAAGGAGGTATAAATAAAGGAGAAGGCATACATATCACTGTGTCACAACTTAGGGATCGGCTGTGTATTAATTTATTATATATTTTATTGTACACCATAATTTACATTTTAAAACTAAAAACGCATACAATGGGCGGCCTTATCGCATTCCGCGATCTCCTCTAGGCAACCAGCACACTAATTGCGTAACTGATTTGACGGCTCAAAGCACACACGGTCCCTTTCCTTTTGACAACTCAACAGTATTCATTGCGTTTTTTACACTGTTAAGTAGACGGAAACAAAGTAATTACCAATACTGTTAATTCAGTTTCAATATTATTTCGTTTATGCATTTTATGTAAATAATTAATTACGGTTTATGTTTGAATGTTACAATAAACAACTATTTTGTTAATTACTATGTATTAGCATGATAACGTTTACGTCTAGATATTAAAGAAAAATACAGTATTTTAGGCGGAACTTTCGTTTGGTAAAAACTATTTAAAATCTGAACATAAATTAGAATCTCATTATGTTGATCATAAATGACTAGCCTGTCTAGTTTTTTTCTCAAGTTCGAGTTCTAAACTCACGTTTTTCTTAAAATATCTCTAGACCTATCGCGGTCACATAATCATAAAGATTCACCTTGAAATTATGTTATATCAAACAAGTTTCGAATCACTCTTGCACAAATGCAAAACTATAGAGGTACCTACATCACCCAAACTAGTTTCCATATTTAACGTCCATATCTTAAACAAACTGTAAAAAATATGGATGAAAGGTGAGTTCCGTCCTAGGCTTGGAACCAGTTTAAAAATAACCTGTTATAATCGGTTTTATCGTTTATTTTGTTCAGAGTCTAAACGTTAAAACAGCGTTATTGAAAACCCCAAAATTAACCGGTCCAGGCGACGCACGCGCATACGTCGTACGACCGTTTCCAATGTGTGTTTGTTTACCACTGAATTGTTTTTGTATTTCAGCACGGTTGCGCACTGAAGGTAGGCAATAAAAACCGTTCATAACCGGTTAATTCCACAAAATATATTTTCGAACCTTTGTTGCCTAAAACCGTTTGTGGTTAAAGATAGAACAAAACCGAAAGAACAGTTCCATAAGTACTTAGGCGTTAACCTTGGTTCCTTGGACAAAAAAAAGTATTCCGAGAACCATTGCCTATTATATTTGTGAGACCCTTAAACTCTTCATCTACTTATTGTTTAAGTAACCTGCCTGTAATCTATCTACTTGAAGCTTTTGAGTGCTGTATGTGCTAGGACCAGCATTTTTGTAATCTTAACTTTGTAATTAAAAAACATTGCCATAATTCTGTGTTCACAGTTTCACAATAATAATTGTACAAGTCTTCTAAATAGCTTGTCTCATAATTTTACAGAGGAAATTTTTCAAATTTTTGTCCACATCCGTAGCCAGTTTTTACAATTGAACTGCGAAATTACTGCTACTAAAAGCGATGGCAATGTCAAGAACTCAAGGCGGCACGGATGGCACAGTGTCTGAGCGATTGGTTGCATCTCAGGCAAATATTTGTATGGCCTACCCTACAGGCTCTAGCTAGCTGTTTGTGTATGAGGGTTTAAATGTTAGTAAACGCACATACAACACAGGAGAAATTCCTAGTGTTAGGCAATGTATTTTTATAAACAAATAAATGTAAAATGTAAACAGATCCAAAGAACATTAATTTAGTTTAACTCATCATTCGAATAAAACGATGGTATTAATTAGAATAAGATGATTGACGTACTCGTTGTTAAGTTTTAACTATGAATTGATTATAAAAAAACATTCGAATACATAATTTTGCACCATTATTGTTTAATAATGTAACTTGAGTCTTTACCTACGTATTTTAATAATTCGGATTATGTAATGGTGTCGTGAATCTAGTTGAAAGTTTAAGTAATAATTCGTTACTTCATCTTTCAACAACATTAACAACCGTCCGTCGGTCGGACATTCAGTTGAGTTAGAGGGTAGATAAATACAAAAAATAATGCACATGTAAGTACTTTTATTTATTGTATTTACCTACCACGTAGCCGCAGTGCGGTAGAGCGAAGAGCTTTTCATTTGATTATGGTTCTAATATGTCTTTAGAAGCCTGCATTTTCATGTAACAAAATAATGTACTGTCAGATTGACAAAATAAAAGAAACAATTTTAATAGACCTTTTATTTACACACTAATGTTTACATAATTATACTTTAACAAAAAGCACATTAAATTTATACCTAACTAATAGTTACAATCACAACAATTCAATAATTTAAAAACAAATAGTACATTATCACATCTGGCTGCACTTAGAAATATGTAAGAATATTTATTTTTATTATTATTTGTCAAAAACTGTTGTCTACCACAACTAAATTACTGACTTGATCTTATTTACACATACAAACTTCTTAATCAGAAGTATCTGGGTCCCTTACTTATTTCCCAATTGACCATAGCACTAGAGAAACTTTGACTCCAAACAGTACAAATGAACAAACGGGAAATAATAATACTAAGAGCTTACAAAATTTTGCCATGCAGCAATTGCAGCTATATTTCTATCTTATCTGCAAGCATTTTATTGCCAGAAATGTATCTGATAACTATGAAATACAGTGGTTAAAGAAAAAGTAATATTACTTTTTAATTATTCAGCTTATTGGTGATATTTTTGCTAAAGGACACTTCACTACTGAAATATCGTTGTGGTTTGATAACTACAGGATATGTCAACGGATTATTGCACACACAGTAAGATTGTAATATATCTTGCCAGATATCAAAATCAGGATATATTTATTGTGAACAGATCATTTCTAAAACCATAAATAACAATAAAATTGTATAGTTTTATAAAACGAGGGAGGTCCAATAGTTCACAGCATATTTTTCTTAGTATTTTAAGGAAAAATTTCTGCAAAGTTTAGGAGCTTATGTATATCCGATTGTTATTGAGAAGAAAACAGTAACATCACGCAAGATTTATTACAAACTTAAGGTTATTGCAATAACTCGGTGACAGATACATCAGATCACCAGATTATAATTATATGGGCTTGTAAAGCAGTGTTGTTACATACTTCTTTCTGTAGCGGTGGGTTGCTGATAATACCATAACACCATCTTTTATGGACAATGCATACAGATGATTCAACATTACATGATTTGGTTCTGGTAGCAATGTTGGTTCACACTGAAAAAATATAAGACAACTTAGTAGGTACCATAAAGTTGTATTACTTTGGCCCATGATGGGAACAAACTTGGAAAAAAATTACACTTCCGCCCATATTTTTTAATTGGCTACTAATGATAAAGTTCTTACAAAAATCTGTAGCTAAACATTAGTAGCCTTTTCAAGTTTGGGCCAAAGTTATACCCCAGGGCAAAAGTATTACAACCTTACCCGGTATAGAAGTCAAATTAAAAGATTCAACAAAAATATTGCACAGAAAATAAACTAAACAGTGAGATACTTACAGACAATGGTGTATCTTTATTAAGAATGACTTGTAAGAGATGAGGCGGTAAAATTGGTGGCCCTGAAACCTTCTCCCAAGGCTTTGACTGTGGTATTTCCTGAAAAGTGGAAAAATATGTATATTTTTTTTCTTAAGTTTTAATATATTGGCTTGCACTTATATATTTGTTTCACCCATACCTGAGAATACTCTGTTTGAGCACTACTGTGAATGCCTTCACTATCTTTTGCAAGAGCTTGGAAAACTTCAAAATCTGACATTTTAACTGTTACCAAGTTATTCTTACTACCCATTCCATTATCCACTACCTTCTGTAACAAATTTTAATATATGCCTGAAAATATCATTCTAACATTTGCATTGTTAGCTGTGTAGCACTGCATTTTCAAAAGGTCAAAAAGTTAGTAAAAGTCTAGACAAACTTTTAGTGCAAAAGAATACAGTGGATTCATTAAAAATAAAACATACCACAGTGGGGTCATGTCGCCATTCACCATCAACAAAATACTTATACTGATGTTCACCTTCAGGTAAATCAATTATTGTTACGAAGTCTCCATGAGACTTCACCATAGGGATTGTTTTCCAGTCAGTAAAAGTTCCACTAATATACACCTAAAATTAAAAGAAGGATCATATACTGTAGGTATTTAATAATGAAGGATAAAGTGTTATTGACGTATAGTATAACTCACTTGTTTTCCCCCTCCTTCCCATTTAAAAACAGTTGGCAAAACTTTAACATCGTCTATAATCTTACTACCTTCAGTCAGAGTGTTGGACCTCTCTCGTGGTCCACTATATTCTACATCGCTTTCAGGAACAGCCTTGGTATAATACGGTGCACCATCTTCAATGTTATTTTCTTCATCTCGACCAATTCGATCATCGTCAACCTTTTTATCAAATGTAAACGCTTCTCCTTCTTTGGCAGGCGAGGACGGCCCTACATCAGGAGCCTTCGTCACAGTGTCTCTGTGCCATTCTTTGGGTTGATTACTTCCTGCGTTTCCCATTGTTTCACCAATACTCCCCAAAATATTTTTTGTTGCGAAAATCCTACAAAATCTTCTACGACTTGGTTGGTGACACTGACATGACATTGACAGTTCATGACGTTCCATGTGATTTGATTGGCAATAGAGGGGCGATATGGCACAGGTTTCTAATTTAACTATTTCATATCGTATCATTTATGCGTCATTTTACAACTAAACTTCTACATGGCACTCTGATCACACTGCACACTATTGGCTACGTCTCAGATACGAGTACACGTCAGTTGGTGGATTCTTAATAGACGCCTTCGGAGTTTTGAAACTTACGCAACAAAGGAGTGGCTCCCAAGAGCCACTCCTCCTAATTAGTGCTAATCTAATTAAATGTATGAAGTAGATTAGCACTAATTAGCAGATTATAAAAAAAAAATGGTAAAAAACACACACCAACAACAACATAGTTAATCAGTGTCAAACGTGCGGATCAACTGACAACTAGCAATAGAAAATCCTTCACTTCTACATCCTGACATCCTAACCTATACTCTTAAACGAGCAATATTTACATACTATAAACGTTCTAGAAAACGGCTCTAACAATTTCGATAAAATTTGCAATAAAAGAGGTTTTCCGGCGCAACAAATCGTTCTAGCTAGGTCTGGGAAAATGCGAAAAAAACGAAACAATTGTTTTCTCTATATATTATTCGTGAGAATGCGCACACAGCGAAGAAAGCTTCAACCAATTTTGCGTCAGTGTGCATCCATTCATCCAAACAGTGTATTTCTTTTTCGTATTTTTTTTTTAAACTTGTTTAAAACCGTGTAGCACAGGCTCTAAGCCACCAAGTTAAAACCTAAGGTCACCTTGAAAAGAAGCAAGTGAGGAGTTACTGCCCCGGCTACATGGTTTTAAACCAG
Source organism: Orthosia gracilis (assembly GCA_947562075.1). Taxonomy (NCBI): domain Eukaryota; kingdom Metazoa; phylum Arthropoda; class Insecta; order Lepidoptera; family Noctuidae; genus Orthosia; species Orthosia gracilis. Next base: position 38,700,244 of record OX387266.1, read on the forward strand.
TTCCAAACCTCAGTAATGTAGTATGTTTAGAACGCTACGCATAGAGGACATATTTACGCTCGTACCGTACGTTCATTACAACGACGTCATGTCATGGCGCTTTGCCTATTTAGACTTCAAAAAGAATATACTAATAAACTTTAAAAACTAAACTCTAATATATTTTTAAAGTATCTTACTTTCTTACTTATATTATAAATGCGAAGGTTTGGATGGATGGATAGCCAGAATCAGTGAACGGATCTGGATGAAGTTAGGACAGGGATAGATCTGAAATAGCACATACGCTATTTTTCATCCCGGTATATTTTTCGCTTAGGATAAGAAACATGCATTTAAAAAAAAAGAATAAATCAAGTCTTAAGTTTGGAAGTTCTTCCAGAAAAAAACAACGAATTAGCTTCTTGCAAAACGTACAAACGTCTTTCTGCACAAATTGCAAGAAGCTACTTACATACTTCGTACGTGCAGTAATACAACCAATTTGGCCTCATCTAAAAACTAATCATCATTTTGCTTATTTGCAAATGAAAAAAATGCAGAATTCACCGAAATCGACTAAATCTGGCAAAGAAACTGAAGATGCTGTGGCAGTATAACTCCAAGGTATCTACTGCCAGTTTTTTACTCAACCAATTTTATTGTAAGTACTAGCTGACCCCCGGGGCTTCGCTCCCGTCAATTGGCTACTTACCTACCTACACTACCTACCCTACCTACCCTACCTACCCTACCTACCCTACCTACCCTACCTACCCTACCTACCCTACCTACCCTACCCTACCCTACCAACCCTACCCTACCCTACCCTACCCTACCTACCCTACCCTACCTACCCTACCCTACCCTACCTACCCTACCCTACCCTACCTACCCTACCCTACCCTACCCTACCCTACCCTACTCTACCTACCCTACCTACCCTACCCTACCTACCCTACCCTACCCTACCCTACCTACCCTACCCTACCCTACCCTACCCTACCTACATACCTACCCTAACTACATACCTACCCTACCTATCTACAATTCTTTTTTTTTTTTTAATTTTTCTTTCATAAGAACCTTCTCCTAACAATAACAAACACAACAAAAAAAGAATTAGCGAAATCGGTTCAGCAGTTCACGCGTGATGCCGTGACAACGGAAAACGGGTTTCATTTTTATATATATAGATGCGGATGTGAACGCAAAGCTGAGCGCAAGCGCAGCGAGGTCTATCATCATTACTGATAATTTTTATTGTCCCTGGAAGCTTAAGGAATTGAAAGACGAACTAAAGAAATGAGGAGTAAGGATAACCGGAAAGAAAACAGATTTCACTGAGAGGCAGTCTTTTATAAACTAAAATATTTTTCATCGCTGATTTGTTCTAGATTTGGCTATTTTTTTAGTTGTGACGAGTTATTTCTTATGGACTCTTGGTAGAAAAAATTACAAAAAATGAGAGAACATTACTTGAATGCGTCGGTATTCTTTAGGTTTTAGGTTAGAAGTTTTATTTTGTTTCGGTAATCAAAGCCCTCAAGCTTCTGAAGGCCAAGCAAGTGACATTCCCGCTGTAGAACTTTATCAATACTTTAATAGTTTCACTATATCACCGAAGATTACCAAGCAACATAATCAGAGTTACTTTGACAGGTACATAACATAACCTATAATTATCTATAGCCTTTTCCTGTTTTTTTTTAGCGTTCTTTCTTTGGGCAACAAATGAACACCGGGGTTGACACATCCTGGTGCAGTACGCAGAGATAAATTTGACAGCAGCCCTTGCGCCGCCAGCGACATCTGCGCTCACCTTTGCGTTTACATGCCTATTAGTTGAGTAAACTACGTATAAAAAAACTGCGGGTTGACCAAATATATATATAATTGTTTAAGTTGGAGCACTGATACAAAATACTATTTTCTTCATGTCTGTTATTATTTACGATTTTTTTATGATTTGGGAATATGATCGAAATCTGATGATATATCGATATTTTTCGCTTGGTAATGTCGGTACGATAAATATCGTTACATTTTTTTCACTTGCCCATCCCCTGAATCTCATCTCTATTGTACGACGGTGTCGACATCTACAGTCGTCATTAATTTGATTTCAATTTCAAGTTTTATTCAATAAACTTCATTCCATTGTGATAACGGGTGACTGTGTAGCGTATGGCTCTGCGGGATAATATTTACATTATAAGCGTAAAAGTATAAAATAAAATAATGAACGATGAAAAGCAACCACTGCTCACGGGACCCAGCAATCCAATTGAAAGTGTTGAACAGTCAGTAGAATTAGTGACGGATCCAGGTTCTAGTGAGAAAACCAAAGATTATTGCCCAGGTTCGGAAAGATGTTTAGAGCATCCGACTTCCAACTTCGATACTTTAATCCACCTATTAAAAGGAAACATAGGGACCGGAATTCTAGCAATGCCAGATGCTTTTAAAAATGCTGGCCTTGTTCTTGGTGAGTGTTTACATTTTTGTGCATGTATACAAATATCGATTGTTTACTGCCAGCTAATACTTCAACTTCAATAAGCCAGCTCTTTATCAATTAGAAAAAAGTATATGAAAATATCTTTTATTTGGAAAAATTAGGTCAAACATACATAAATTTACGCCTCCCATGGGGGTAGGCTGAAATCACAGAACTGTTACGATCCTTATAAACTCTTTTTACTTCGCTTTTTTAAATTTTTAGGTCATAATTATGTTTATGATAATTTTGGTTAGTAGCAAGTACCTACCTTATTTTGAATTACTTTTTCCCACGGCTTCACTCCCATGGGCTGGCCACAGGAGCAATTTTTCAGCATTATAACTGCACTCGGCTTCAGTGTAGCTTTCTAACAGTTTTATAGAATTTTCGTAATTAGATCAGAGATTACCTCCTACTTACAAATAATTTAAAAAAAAACCTGGTTCCACTTGTAAAGTTCTCACCAAACTTCTTGGCCGCCCTGAAGATGGCTAGGCTGTGCAGTAGTAAATCTCCTACAAAAACAGCACCGCCCCGCACCTGTCCCATCAGAAAGCCAAATTCAGGGCGGCCAAGAAGAAAAAACTGTATTGTCAAGAATTTTAAAAGTTTTAAACATACAACCAGGTGTACTTTCTTTAAAGCACTGTACATATTTTTTTAAGTTAAACAATCGATTCTATAAGTTCTTTCATTATTAGCAAGCTATTAAAAAAAAAATTGAATGTATTTGGCAGATGAGATGTTTCAGCAATTTTAATTAAATGGCTCATTCTTATTTAACTTTCAATGATTGAAATTAAAAGAGAATCCTACCCCAGGTAAAATGAATAATTAGTGTTTCCCCTGCCCAGGTGTGTTTTCAACACTAATAATTGGAGCGATATGCACACACTGTATGCATGTGCTCATAAAATGTGCTCACGAGCTCTGCATCAGGAACCAAAAGCCAGCCCTTGGTTTCTCGGAAGTTATTGAAGACTCCTTTGCATCAGGACCAGTATCTTTGAGGCCATATGCTAAAAAAATGAAGTAAGTGTAGAACATTATTTTAAATTGTGTGATATGTTATATTCCAATAAGAATTAACATGGTTTTACTTACATGTAGGTAGTGTTCTTCGATTTATAATGCTAATATCATTAACATTTTTTTTTTAAATAATAAATTATCATTTGTTATGATTCAAAGCCAAAGCATTGGTTTTTCCTGATGCTCTGTGTTTATCCATATATATCTGTATACAATCATCGGCACGGTTCTTGAGCGCTGAGATTCACGTGCGCAAAAGTGAATTATTGGGTCCCTCTGGTGGTATGAAGTGAGGCGCAGGGGCGGGGAAAGTGCAGTGATTGGCCCGTAGCGTATCGCGTCATAGCCGTCAGTCGTGATTGGTTTTTACTCTTGTTGCACGTACCTCACGACGACGAGTACAATTCCGGCCAATTTAATTGCTACAAATTTTTAAACTGCATCATTTTAAATTATCTGGTAAGTTAGAACTCAAATATGTTATGTGATTTTTTTATTAATAAGACCTTTGTTATAATAATAAAAGGTGATATTTATCGAAAATATAGCAGGAAAAAAATTAATGTCAGTTTGTAATTATAGCAAAACTATTATTTTTCATTACTAACTATACTACTATACTTACAAACTATGTTGTTTTTCATTTCATTAATGAACAAATGAAATTAGAGGTCAAAAATGTTAACAAAAAAAAGTATGTAAGTAGGTACGTTGTAGATTTTTTAGTAATTTTTGACAAACTATAAGAACTAAGTTATAATTTTAAATTAGAAATACTTTTGTTAGTTACTTTTTTTTTATCTCAATTTCCATTTCTCAATTTAATAAATCATTATTTAATCTTATAAGTAAGAAATTACGTAGACCGTAACTTAGAAAAAATAAATAATAAACGGGTGTGCGTTTTATTTGTCATAAGTGTACGATGCGCAAAGCGATCCCCACTCTTCCGCCGAGCGCTCAAGAACCGTGCCGGTATCTGTACAAGACAATATAATTTGTATTCAAAGTAAGACCATGGGTTGCAGCCAAATAGTTACCATACCTACTAACTATTTAAATTATTTTTTATCACAATAGTTATTGATGCAGCATACCAAAAAATTAAACAAGTGATGGCACATGATGTGTAATTATCTGTTTATAAAAACAAAATTGTAGTGCAGTGGTGGCCTAGTGATATTGGCCATGACTTATAAGTTGTAGGTTGTGGGTTCAAACCCAGGCAGTCACTACTTTGTGTAAATTATTTCACCACCACTGCTCCCTAAACTGGCATGTCCTAAAAACAAAAATTCAAATACATGGGACATTCCACCAATGGGCATTGGGTTGTGGATTAGGGCCCATTCCCTCTCACTGAGTGGACGCCTGTTTCTCAGCAGTGGGAACATTAAAAAGACTGATGATAAGATGAATACAAAATTTAATATTGTAGAGTTTTACAAATGCAGTGCAATGTTAGGCAAATGTTTACGTATTTGCACGTTTGTGATATGCATAAAGGCAAACTGGAAAATAATATAAGTAGGAACTAAAATAAAAATTAGAATATAGGAAATGAATACACTCATTTCCTATATTCTAGTTTAATATACATAATAGCTTAATCTAATCAGTATTATTATATCCCACCACACCATTTACCAAAGGCACTCGAGTTCCATAAATGTCTGTTGTATGATTTCATCAATCACACAGCTCAATGGCAATATCTGTCCTAATGAATTTTTTATAAATAAGTAGTGATTCAAAGTAAACAGATGTTCAGTCATGACCAATTTTCAGTTAAAAAAAGTATGCAAATTGCTGGAAAAAAAAAGTTGATAGTAATAGAACACAGTATTTTTATTTACTATCCTCAAATATTATTTATTTACATTGAAAATTTCCTCTTCCTACTAATTAGGTTTGGTTGTTATCATTGAGGAATATTACTCACAAACAAACAATAACTAACTGTCTGGCTTCATTACAACATTGATTAAGATATGGACAGATTTACTAGCATACAATAATAATGCTGATAAGTAGGCTTGTTTTATGTAGTGGTGTTATCTATTTCACCTCAATATTTTTTTGTTATCCCTGGACTTATCATCAATTTTTTATGAATATAAAATGTCTGGCTCAATACTTATAGTGTGATGTGTGTGATTCGTATATTCACAAGTATATGCAGATAATTAATATCACAGGATGGCCTGTAACAACTATTATCTAAAAATGGTTTATGTAGGTAAAGCATGTTTGGCTTGTGTTAAATTTTTAAGAACAGGTTTTTTAATGAGTAACACTTATGGCAATATGTATTGTTTCAGGAATGTTGTCAGTGTATTTTTGGTATTAACACAATTGGGCTTTTGCTGTGTTTACTTTTTATTTGTTGCCACTAACCTTCAAGACACAATGCATTTTTTTCATATAAATTTAAGTGTACATGTGTACTTGGCTTTATTATTTCCGCCAATACTTGCCCTGGCTATGGTGAAGAACTTAAAATACCTGACTCCAGTCTCTCTGGTCGCCTCTATAATGACTGCTTGGGGCCTTGTGATAACATTTTACTATATACTTCAAGATTTGCCACCTACCCGTACAGTGAAAGCATTTTCTAGCTGGCATCAATTACCTTTATATTTTGGTACAGCTATTTATGCATTTGAAGGAATAGGAGTGGTGAGTTTCATTTTATATTAATGTATGTATTATTTGTATACCCTGTAGTGTCGTTTCCTAATTAGTCTTTCCCATCCTTTACTCCATGATATTACATGACGAACACTAGGCTTGATTTCTCGGCGCGTGGTCAGGGCGAAAAATAGGTATCGGCGAAGCAATTAACAGCTTATGATTTTATCGGAAAAGACACAAAACACTCTTCAGTGGTGGTGATATGTATGTTTAGTATGTTATGTGTTGTGTTATGGTGCCAGTGCTTTGTACCTACTTACCTAAACTAGAGTAGCACAAATTCTAGCTTATTCTTGGCGTTACCAACTTCTACTGTAGCGCGCTGAAGCTAATCGATAGGAGATGGTTATTTAAGGCGCCGATTCCCTTGAGTAGCTGATTTTAAGATGAGAATCACATCTAAATGGCTCGTGGCTCGTGGGTGGGTGGGTATGGTCGTGGTGTCGTATTTTTTTGGAAAAATATATGATATAAAAGATAATTTTCTTAATAATTTTATCTAAGCAAATTTTGAGTTTTATTCGTATAACATAGTGTAATTAATTTGTAAAGTTATATCTAAAACGGACAAAAACACGACAATCGTGCCAAAAGCAATCTTCAAATTTAATGAAATCAACACCATCTCAAAGACAATTTAAATATCTACATTTTGATCTGAGGCTTTTTTTAAAGTCACAGAACAATAAGGAATGCACAAAAACTACAAAATTTTGGGTCGCGCGGGTGTGAAACGAGTGCGCGTTTTGTTCCCTCAAGGTCGTTGGCGTTAGTCGTCGTCTTAAGGGCCTACATACGCTTTAGTGCTGTAAAACGGTGTAAATATTGTTTCATGTAGGTACATTACTTTTTAAACATGTTTTTTTTCGTATAAAAAATAGTTTTGCTTTAAAAAAATAATTAGCAACACGATATTTTTCGCAACTTTTGGATACTCCTCCAAAGCGACTTAGATGTTTAAAAATATTTATACACAGAAAAATTGATGGCTGGAATTTCTTCATAACTGACATAGCATATGTAAATCAAATAATATTTTGCAAACAAAACTGTTCAAAAGAAGGTTCAATATTGATATTTTGGCATCGAGCGAGCGCACGGCCAGTACTGCGTTTACATTGGGGCGTATATATCGCCTTAAACTTGAAACGGTATTCGGAAGTGATTATGTAGGTGTCTACTCACTCAGTTTAAAGTAGAAAAACTGTGTAAAACCCTGCGATCAATAGCAGTTGTATGAACCGTCTGCTGTTTCTTCATTAAATATGTGACCATATGCTCGACATTTACATTAGAATGCGAAGATGAAGGCTGGCGCGACTTCGTTAAAGGTCGATATTCAAGATACCGCAATTTTGGCACGTGATGTCATGAAATCTTGCAAGTTATTAAAACCAAATTTATATCGAATAGAAAACGACCACAATGAACGTACTTCTGAGCTAAAAGTCCAAATATTTGTAGTGCTGACGTTTAAGCATTAGAGGTAGCAAGTCATCTTGTTAAAAAACCGCGTTCTATAAATCTATCCGATAGCGTGTCTCGCAAACCCGGCCAGGCGCAAATAAGCGAAAGTAACGGCGTATCGAAATACAAAGATATAGATAACTATGTTATTATTTCCGTTACTGTCACAGACCAACCATGCCTTAGCTTAGAGGGTTTGCCTCTAACCGCATAACGAGATTCCATAAGACCTAGGATATGTGGGCTGCCTTTACCAATCTGTTAAGTTTTAATCACGTACTGACTTACAGAGTATACCAATCTAAAATAATTATAGTTAACCAAAAGAAACATGTTATTAAGAGCTTGTTGTAAAAACAGCCTGTTTTTTTGTTAGGTCAGTGTTATTAAAACTTGATTATAAAAGACTTCACAAACATGGTCAATTTGGCGGGGGCGGTTATGATATCTTAAAGAATGAAGTCGTAAGTGAACACTAACTGACTGACTGATCTTATAAGATCAGTCAGTTAGTGTTCGTTATTCGGACCCAGGTTTAGGAAATGCGTGATTGCAGCTAATAAATCTGCGATGACCAGAAGTAAATCTATACTGCGAGCAGACATGAGACAGTGTCAAATAGACGATGTTCTAACTATAAGCAGATATAGATAATTAGATATATGTATACCAACAAAGTAAAATATGGTTGTACTTTATTCGAGAAACACTGAATAAAAACATGGGTTTTCATAATCCACACAGAAATCATTAGTGTCTTACAATACTATACTGGTTTTAATATCTCTCGCCCCTGAAATGTTATTGATACAGCTATTACAAGCTATATGACGTCAGTTCCATGACATAGTTTGGTAGCTGTGTTGAACTGTTGGGGTATCTTGACGTCATACACAATGCGCCATGCTGACGCAATTTGCTCTTAAAACCTCGCCAAGTCGGCACCAACAGAATCCAGTAAGATTGAAATGCTTCCGTAGTGTGTCTAACAATTCACTGCATCAAAATATGAAATTATCTCATTAGAAGTTATATTTGAGCTTAGGTTTTAGTCATACGGTCACTAAGTCTGAAACTAAATAACTGACCAGTACCTATTTCAAAAGAAATTAACAGCAACACTCGATGCTAATAGATACTAACACGTTAGTAACTATAGTGTGAAGTGTCTATCTAAGGTGCTGTATTACAGCGAAGTCCTTTCAATTAATTTTTACCCGACTGCCGAAGGAGGGTAACGTGTTTATCAGTCTATGTATGTATGTATGTTCCTATGTGGTGTTCTAGAGGCCGTTTGGTCTCTAGAACGCCGCTCTTTATATAGCCTCCCACCGGTGCGTTGGCCGATTTTGATGATTCTTACGTCAATCGATTCGCCTTAACCATGTGTGTATCACTGGCTACATTAAAATTGGAAAATAAAAAAATAGCGGATTTTGGGCGCCATTTTGTTGGGGTTTTTTTTTTTGTAATAGTCGGAGGATACATATTCGCGAGCTGGCTGACCAAAACCAGATATATCCTCCGACTGCACAGCATGATTTTCTTCTTTTTTACGTCTTTTTAGTTCGCTTTAAGCAGTCGGGTTTTTTGATTTTTTAATTAACTTTTTTATTATCAAAACACATGACACGAGTCTAGGACAGGTTTTAGGGGGGCGAGCCGAGCAAATGCCCAGAGGGCATAAATGAGGGGTGGCCAAACTGGAACTAACAGCCCTTTTCATTTCATCAGAAAACCTAACTTATTCGTGGTGGGGTGTTCAAATTTTCAAGCTCGCTTCGCTTTCGAATGTAATTGATTCTTGTTGTAAAGCCACTGTTTAATAAATAACTCAACATTCATAATGTTGCGAAAATTCTAAGGTGAAATTTTCGAGCTCACTTCGTTTTTACTTCGGTCGGAGTTGTCAAAAAGCTTTTTCCGGACGACGGTTAAAAACCGTTTTTCAATAGATAATATCCTGTAACAATTAGAACCTTATAAGGCGTCATTTTAAAGGCCGCCAAGGGCGGCAAATCTAGCAATATCACGGCTCCGGGCATAGACAAATGCCCGGAGCGACGAAATTGTTAGATCGGGCTCTGTACGAGTCACAACATAGTCTGCTATAAGCAAATTGGTTGCTTATCCATCTCTATATAATATCTCTCTTGTGTCGACCAAAACCGTAGCCATCCAAACGGCAAGGCTGGTGGTTTTCTGGCTAATACATTCGCCACTCTGGACAATCAGCCCTGTTAAACTGAATACCCAGGGCGTTCCAGACCTATAAGCCTATCCAACCATCGTTGTCAGCAATTTAGACCAAGGCTCAGTCTATCACATTCTATCATTTATAAAGAAGCTACTTTTTCTAAAAAAATGCTTAGCGACGGTAGATCGATAAAGTCATGAACTCATGACTCATAACATAACCACTTATCTTATGGGAGAGGCCTCATACAATTCATAAATAACACTACCACTGGTTACGGGAACTGTTGGTGCTGGATAAACAATATAATACGTCTCATAAATAAGCTTTTGGCGGAAAAAAATACTATACATTTTAATCGGACAAAAACATAGCAAGCCTAACATTAGCTATTTCATGCAAAGTCCATTATGTATGAGGAAGTAGTTCGATTTACCTACCTATTGAAATCTTATGGGTGGGTCTGATTCCTTGTGCCTTATACCTATCCTGTATTTGAGACCCTTGAAAAATCAGTCAATGATGTGCTATTTGCAATAACTGATAATCAGAAGTCAATGTACTTGATTTATTTACATAACTCCCATATTGTTTATTTACGGACATATGTCATTATCAAAGACAGAAAACATGACGTAATATTTATACCTTCGCATTTTTCACCTGGAGATAGCCTGCATAATTAACTGCTTCTACTAATTAAACCTTCTCATTAAATGTTTTATTATCTAATTGTGATTTTTGGACATCTATAATAATTACATAATAAACTAATTGCAGATCTTACCTTTAGAAAATAATATGAAAACACCAGAGGACTTTGGTGGTTGGAACGGCGTGCTTAATACTGGCATGGTGATTGTAGCTGCGCTGTATACCGGTATTGGATTTTTCGGATATTTGAAATACGGTGAACGAGTGCAAGGAAGCATAACACTGAACCTGCCCAATTCTTTGTGAGTGTTCAGTTATCATCATCATCATGATTTCAGCCGAAAGACGTCCACTGCTGGACATAGACCTCCCCCAAGCGTTGCCACACTGATTGGTCCTGTGCGTTTCGCATCCACCGGACTCCCGCAGCTTTAACCAGGTCGTCGCTCGACCTAGAGGGAGGCCTTCCAACGCTACGTCGGCGTACGGGTCACCACTCTAGAACTATTCGGCCCCAAAGGCCATCCGTTCCGCGAGCAATGTGCCCTGCCCACTGCCACAAGTTTGGCAATTCTTCGAGCTATGTTGGTAACCTTGGTTGTCTTTTGGATGTCTTCATTTCTGATTCGATCACGCCGAGCATAGCCCTATGCATTGCCCTTTGGACGATTTCGGTTTCGACGGTTGACTGGACCGTTTGTCCCGTGTAGACATAATCATCCACAATTTCGAGGGTATCGTCTCCGAGTTTGATAGAATGTTCAGTTATGAAACAAACATATATTGCTCCTACCTACAGAATGTGTAAATTACCGATCCATTGAGCGTTGATAAGCTTTCCCGTGTCGTGGACTCGTGGGCGCTTCCGTATTTCGCTGTCCACCTAAGTATCCATTGCTATTATCCAATATAAGCAATAATATAGAAGAAAAGAGGCGTGTTATTGTGTGGTCAGTTTGTCATTCAATATTTGCACATTTCAACACTACATTGCGTGCGCTTTATTTATTGCCTTTTTGCTACAAATTCCATTCTTTTTCTGAATGCGCAGGTTGGCGCAAAGTGTTCGGGCGGTGATGGCAGCTGCGATCTTCTTATCATACGGACTACAGTTCTACGTTCCCATGAGCATTGTTTGGCCATACACGAAATCGAAACTAACGAACGAACAAGCACTTAAACACGGCGAAGCTGTAACTCGATTTGTCCTCATTTCCATAACATGTAAGTAGATTTTGAATTACATACATCATCGAAATTTAATAAGGGTCGATCTTCTGATCTTCAGATAACTTATCTTAGAAATAAAAGTGTGTATTTACAGCTTTTTTAGGGTAAAATAAATGGTAGACCACCCACAGACACATATTTATTTGTTAGAATAAAGTTATCAGACAATTGAATATAATCGGCCCTAACTGAAATATATTTTTAATTGAAAAGTCAGAAAGTTTATCTTCGCATAATTAGATTAATACTGTTGTGCTTTCCTTACCATTATCTGCCTGGTTCATAGGTTATCTAAGTTGGCCTAAAACAATTGGGAGAGTCGCATACATTCTCCGAGTGATATCTGTTCCTATCTACTTTCTCATTATTACCACATTCACAACCCACATGCCTATCGTTGTTATCAAACAAATATTGATTTTTACCTCATATGTACATGTTGTGGGAAGTATACCTAATCAAATGAAAAGCCTCATAAAGTAATTATTGAACTACGATACCAATACATAGGTAACTAATGATAAGCGTTATTTATTTCAGTTTTAGCGGCAGCCGTGATTCCCAACTTGAGCGGAATAATTTCTCTGGTGGGCGCGTTCAGCAGTTCAGCGCTCGCACTCATCTTTCCGCCGCTTATAGAGATAGTGACGTTCTGGCCCGACCAGCTAGGGAAGTATCAGTGGAAACTGTGGAAAGACATCGCAATCATCCTCTTCGGCGTTACTGGATTCGTATTCGGCACTTTTATTAACGTGAAGAATCTATTTTTTAATAATTGATTAGCTTACAAATCCTTGACAGAATAGAAAATATTAACCAAAGAATTTTGTAATATTCTATGTTGTTTTATATGATAATCATGACAATAATTGTGTGTAGTAAATGTTCCAAAATATTTTTTGCTTTATAAAAATATTTACTTAGCTTATAGGTGTTGATTAATTGACAAGCTCATATTATTTTTACACGTTTATTTTATATTAGACCTTTTTAGTATTGATATATCAGAAATATTGAAATGGGTATTATTTAAAAGATTAATGACGTAACATGAGTTTTTACTCATGTATTATTTAATAACTATTATTTGTACATTAGCTCAATTAAAAAACTATTATGTGTAATTTAATTGAAAGCAGATTTCCAAAAAGATACATAATAATTAACATTCCACTGTTACACTAAACAGTCTAAATAATGATGTACCTGTTGGTATTTATATTTTGTGATCATAGTACCTTCCTATTTTATATGTAATTATTAAATTAAATTATTTTGTTAGATAACTTTAAAATCCTTGTTTAGTTGTTTTAGATCTAAAATCTATTTACAGAACCTAAATTAAGAAATAACTTAAAAAAATATATATACATAGTATAGAATGTACATATCGTTTATTTTGATCTTCATAATGTTTAAAAAATATTACTATACATAATAGATGCATTTCCCCTATGAAGTGGACACGACTGAATAAGCGCTCAAAACTCTGGGCAACTTCTGTGGCGATCGCTTATTCAGCGATCGTTCCCGCGCTTTGGTTTGACGGTTGTTTTTTATCTGTTGTATGCTTAAAAGGCTCGGACCAGTTTCTATGTGTCGCGGGAATAGACAAGGATGACGTTCATTCATTTAAATAAGCGGTAACACCGATCGTCGCTCCTTGAAGATTTTTCAAAGACGCTGCCTGTCAGTAGACATTTTGTTCTGTGCGAGGCGTGCACGGTATTTTATTTGGTGGCATTTTTTTTCAAGAAATACGTTTGTGAGTGAGTGTGTGGCGGCAATAAAACATGGAACGGTAAGTGATGAACAGTTTTTACCAGCGGCATTGTGTGTTTGACCTAAATTCCATCAGAAAAAAGTATTTCAACGAAAATAGTCCTCCATTGTTCTGTCGCCGCGCCGGCCGTAGACCGTTTTTCTCGGCATGTTTTGTTTTGTGATTTTGCATATTTCTTATCAAACTGTCGTTGTAAACATTCCTAAACTAATTAGTTACGTCTCTGAAGCCGCTAATTGAAGTGATTACGCCGGTACCTTGAAATTAGTAGAAAACAAAAACATCCGACCCAAAACGTCTGTTTGAATCGTGACGTCACAAACGGTTTTTTGTGTGTTTTCTGCGACGTTGAATCTCTGGATGTGGCATACGGATTTTAGTACCTATAATATTTCAACCGACTTCAAAAAAAGGAGGAGGTTATTTTAGGTGACTGTTTTTCTTGTGGGTCGTTTCTTTTTGCTTTTTTACTACTTTTGGATGTGTGGATTATATAATGACATTTTTTAAATTTCCATCTAGATCAGTTCCGGCGGCGGCGCGACCAGGGAAATGGTAGGCGGGGAGGAACATGGTGGTGGTGGTGATGGTGTTCGCGTAGATGCGCGTGATGGTGCCGAAGCGGGCCCATCCATCTCAGTTATGTAAGTCGCTGACGGCATGCTCTGTGCCTTCGCCAGCTGCGTCAGTTGTTTTCGTATCGGACTTTCGTTTGTATTCATCTCCTAAAGACACAGGCAGGTACTACAACACTTCTTTTGTTCCAGATTCCTGGATCACAAGGACTCACCGTCCACATCGTCCGGCGTCGGGCATCCAACCCTTCATTATCGCCCACGTCAGAGGCTTCGGGGGGATGATATCTTCAAGTTTTTTTTTTTTTTTTATACCAGGAGATTCTCGTCTAGGGCGATGTCTCATTGTTCAGTTTTAATTTAGAGTCATTTCAAGTCATGAGTGCAAGTACGCACAGTTCGAGTTCAGGTGCGCACAGTACTGGGTGCCGCATCCATGTTACCGTAGATCTTTGTATGTGTTTTTTCGTAAAATTGATCATCTTGCCGATTGTTTTTTGTAATGTTTTTCTTAGGCAACATGCCTTTGTTTTGTGTATTTTCATTAGTAAATATCATCATCATGTACATTGTGAAATAATATTTAAAAGAAATACAATAATAGTTGCTCTGTGTCCAAATTACGAAAGGGCCTTTTTTAGTGGTCATTTTCAAGTGTTTGCATTGTGACTCATTGTTCGTAAACTAAACAATTCTAACACCTCAGCCTTTGTTTGCGATAAGACTGCGTACCAAACTATGTAATAGGATACTATTCCAAACCATGTGGCTCACAGCATTCCTGGAACCGAAGTGTAAACATACCCATTATTTTTTGTCGGCGGCCGGTTCAAGTACCTGAGGCGTAATTTTGTAAAGCTTGTGTTTTGAAAAATATTTATGGGGAGGTGTGATCTAATGATTGATTTATGTAAAAAAGGGTGTTCTTTTGTAAATAAAATAAAAACTTAATGAAATAATGGTTTACTTTTTCATTTCTAACTACTTTTGTACACAAAACTGGTAAAAAATCCCTTCCGCTGAATTTACACATTTTTAACGAATACAAAACAAGTCCAAACATAAAAAATCCACTTGAAATCTGATATCTTAGTTCATTGACATTACAACAACATAAGTTTCATGTATAGCTCACATACAAAACTTTCGAGATAACGGCGTTTTAGTGGCGCGCGAATAGCGCGCGAAATCGCCCGACCGACCTGCCACAGAAACTGTTTCGCGCGGTTTTTTTTTGCCACCGTTTAGGGGTGAGGTGCTTATATAGTTCAATGTTTTTGGTGTCTAGGAAATTGTGCTTGTTGCTCTTAGCTTTTAATGTCTTGCTTGTGTTGTTTTAAAATCCAGTTTTTAAATCCGTTTTAGAAAACAATAATTCATATATTTACCTAGAAATAGTAATGTCTTATCTGTTATGACAGCGTTAGTGCACGCGCAGACGAAGTGGTCAAGCGCCGAGGTGGTTGGATATGAATTATTTTATTAGTATACGCGATAAAGTAGATGACCGCCTCGCAGTAGCGGTCATATTGAGGAATATAAAATAAAATGGAGACTTAATACCTGCGCGAGACTAGGTCATTTCTTTATGACAAGTTGACTAAATAATAAGCATTTATAATCGATAATAGAAAATTTTATTAATTTATACATTTTATATTAATCACTTTAAAATATGTTAAAACGCTCATAGTGATCTTAATAATTTACTGTATAAGCTACTACAAATCTGTATAGAATCTGTTCTAAAATAATCTCGAATATAAACAATGTTATAGATTGTCTATTTAGTGGTGATGTACTTATGTAAAAGAAAATATAGCTTTGGAGCAAATAATTTTTTGGTTTTATTACACTCGCACCTAATGCAATCGAAAAACTACAGAAATGAAATATTTTTGACTGTGCACACCTTATTAAAAATTTAATGTTATTTTTGTGGAATTGACCTCAAACCCACCCAATAAACAAAATAGTTCTAAAAAATTGCTCAGCAAGTTAAAAGTAAGTTTCCTCTTTCTCGAGTGGTCTCCTGCACCCTATATGTCCATGACTACCGCCGGACCACCAAAGCCATGGCAAACCCGTCCAAGCCACAGAAGGTAGGGTAGGGACTAGGAAGAGCGGTGCGGCGACACACCGCATTACCGGCACTCCTTTCCCGCCGCGGCCTCGTACCCTCAGCCGCGAAGCCTCCCATACAGCATCGCCTTAATTGGTGATCGTGCCAATTTTATAAAAATGCTATCAAGAATCTTGAAGTGATCTATTAGACAAAAAGTATAGTAATAATAATGATTTTTGTTGGTACAAATTAGATGGCAAATATCTAATGGAAATTAGACTCATAGGTACTTTTTGTATAACACAAGCTGAACTGGTGTCATCTATTGTTAATTTTTTGCGTGCCACAACTGGGACGCGAGCCGTTAGTTCGTCATCCCTGCCCTAGATTCTATATTCTTTCCAGTGGTATGAAATTATCGACGAGATTACCAATAGCACCGTTGTGCCCGAGTCCGATAATTTGAAAAATATTTTTTAGCTTGTTGTAATAGTTGATCACAGGATATTACGTCATGTTTTCTTATGTATATTTTTCACGGTTGTGGCAACTCTGATTAGCGAACGAATATACGTTCAGAAAACGAATTGGCATGCATGCAGCTAATATATTAGCTTATTTATTTGAAGTAACCCCAGGAAAGTTTGCAGGGAAAATGGTACTTTTAATTTAAAAAAAAACAGCAATGAATCGGCAAATGTTTTTTTATCCATGTTGTTGGTTTGTAAGATTTTTTGAAATTTTCTGTATGAGTTCTAGGT
The DNA here is from genome assembly GCA_947562075.1 of Orthosia gracilis. Classification (NCBI taxonomy): domain Eukaryota; kingdom Metazoa; phylum Arthropoda; class Insecta; order Lepidoptera; family Noctuidae; genus Orthosia; species Orthosia gracilis. The sequence goes on from OX387266.1 coordinate 38,717,184, forward strand.
TTTCGAAATAAACGTCATATCAAACCGCGTGCCAAATGATTTGTAGCATATATAATAGTAATCTTTGATATGAGGAAGACTAAATTTGAATAAAAAAACGTAAATGTTAATGCAACAGTGCTACTTATTCGGGTATGCAGTCGACCGCATGCCAAATTGCCAATGGGCAGTGGCAACACTTCAACCATGAGCTGACCTACTACGGTAGTACGTAGTTCCAAATCGAACGCTTCATTTGTATTATTAAAACTAATTGCCTCGTGATTATAAATGAAACTGATATTGTGTATAATATGTAAGAGTTTTATAATAATAATAAAGCTATTTAAAATTTACAAAACATTTTTACACAGCCGTGCTCATTGTGAAATATCGAGAATATCATGCCGATTTCCGAACGTGAGAAAGAAAACACGCAACACTACAGTGAAATGTCATTCACCGACAACAATTAAAAAATGTCGGAATCGTGTCAAGACGGTAATTGTCAAGGAAATAATGAATTTGGGCCGGACGAATCACCCACCAAACTTATCGTCAATTACATTCCTGAAGTCATGACGCAGGATATGATGTTCTCGCTATTTTCAACAATGGGTAAACTGGAAAGTTGTAAATTGATAGCGAACCGAGGCTATGGGTTCGTCGAGTACTCTCGTCCCGAGGATGCAGTCAAAGCACGTAAGGCTTTTAACGGTCTTCTAATGCAAAACAAGACGCTGAAAGTGTCCCACGCACTGCTGAATCCGGAGTTAAAACCCCCTACGAAACCAGAAGCCGACTGGAACCTCTATGTATGTAACCTGCCTAATGAACTGACCTTGCAGGATTTACATGGACTATTCGCACAATTTGGTAAAATAGTTAATTCTCGTATAGCAGCAGGAATAGCATTTGTTTTATATGAGCACCAGTACGAAGCGGAAAGAGCCATTCAGAACATAAATGGCACCACACCGCCTGGCTTTCTACACCCATTAACAGTTAAGTATGCTAATAAGAGTAACCCTAATAAACATAAAAACAATAATAACAATTTTCCTAAAAGTCCCCTTGTGAGACCTTATCATTGGATAAATCATATGAACGCTATTGGGGACCACAATTCGCCAAGTACGTGGTCAATATATATTTATAATATTGCTCCGGAAGTGGAAGAGTTGACTCTGTGGCAGCTGTTTGGTCCATATGGTGCTATTGTGTCTGTTAAGATAATCAAAGATCATTCTACTAATAAGAGTAAAGGATTTGGATTTGTTACGATGAGAAATTATGACCAAGCAGCGATGGCAATACAAGCATTGAATGGATACGTTCTTCATGGCCAACCTCTCTCGGTTAGTTTCAAAACCCAGAAGAGATAATGCTTATGTGAAAGACTTAATAAACTTTACAATATCAATACAGTAATAAATAGACAAAAATGATACCTAATTGATTGGCATTATGAAATATTGCAAATAAATAGTCCCGACTTCAGAATTTTGTGTACACACCTTAACCATATGTAAAGTCAGTTGACTCTTGTTGAAAATATTATATTACTTTGAGCTATCGACATTGTTAAGTTTGTTTATGAATAATAATTTATTCGGTTTGCTCGTTAAATGTTTCAAGTTTACTAGAAGTTTAAGATTGTATTGAATATGATTGTTGTTTGGAAGTTCAACATCAGTTGTGAGCTGTAATGCTTTCATTATTTTAATCTTATTATTTAAGTATAATAAAACCATTTTAAAGAAAGTGCTTTTACAAGATCTAACTAATTGATAAGCCACATTGAGATGTTTAATCAGCTACTAGTTTTTAGTTGTACACTTTTTATAACATGATGTCTATTTAGGTAGTGAAAACGAAATCTAGATTATATCATATTTATACATTTAGTATAAAATTTGCTGAATTAAAGTTCATTTTCACAATTTTAAATTGTGGTTTGATTTTCTTTTTACCTGTTCCTATTTTCAGCTAATAAAATGCATAGATAAATTGTGTAAGTTATACTATTTTATTTTTGGAAGATATGTGATGTGATTTTTATTAATGTTTTGTAATTTAAGTAATACTAATAAGTTATTGCTTTTGTAACTAAATTTTGATTATTTGATCCATGTAATTAGATTTCCATGCTAATATTAAGCAATTAATTATGCAGTGTTTCTATGACAATATCAAGAAATAGTACTTGGCAATTAAATGAATGACATAGTAAGGATAATTTAATTAACTAATTATTGGTTTGATAATTTAATTTTGCTGTTAAATAAGTAGCATAATTTAAACCAGTTCATATAATTATAACCCACTTTTATAGCATTGCTCACATGTTGGGCGTGAACTGTCGTAATATCTTAGCATTCTTCCTAAAAGATGGCGCTAATCATCATTGTGTAGTTCCATGATAGAATATTATGTAATTATTAAGAATGTATGTCGTGTTGTAATGTCCTCGAAAGGGTTATGTAGAGGTGAACGACCTCTATTTCGACACGTAAGATTAAGGCGCTATTAAGTCGACATAATTATTTTTAAAACAGGAACAACATTGGTGAACATCATTCTATTTCTATTAGGTGTAGAATAGGATAGGTATGTTTATTTATTCATATTATTGTCTGTGTAGTGTTGTAGTAATATTTAAGTTGCACGTAGGTAACTAACTATCTAACTGTCCAATCGCCTTTCAGTAACGTCAAACACAACTAAATATAGCTCTCGCCAAACTTCTTGGCCGCCCCGAAGTTGGTTACAACGGCTGCGCAGTAAGTAGTAAATCTTATACGAAAACAGCTCCGTTTCGTGCTTTGCGCATCGCAAAGCCAACTTCAGGGCGGCCCAGAAGTTTGGCTAGTACTATAATAAGATTTACCTACTTCAGGAAGAAAATAGCAATTCCATTTTTTTGGATTAAGCAATCGAATATTGGCTAAAAATGTTGAGCAAAATTTCAGGAGGCCGTGGTTGGATGGCTGTCCTGGATCACGTTTTACTATAAAATACTAGCCCTTAGTTTCCCAGCTCAAAATTATCGCAGAAATAATGTGACAAATTGTCAAGCACGCGTTATCTGCTATGATTGGCTGCTGAAAATTCATTCAACCAATCACAGCAGTTTGCTTGCTTGTTAGTGGCGGACACTAGCTGTGTCGTCTCGACTGTGAGGTGATCTATCCTGTTTCGAGCTGTTGACAAGTCTTGTAATGTCTTGTCCTTAAAATGCAAGGAAAGGTAAGCAAAAGGAGTATGTAAGGTGGCAGTCTATAGTTTCTGCCTAACCCCATAGACAGGAAAAAGGCGTGAGTAGCAATGTCTTGTTAACGTTTAAAAATTATCACGTCACCGTGGAGCCAGTGCTGTAGTAGATAGCCTCCATTTTACAGTTAAAACAGCTATCCCTGATTAAAATCTGAATAGAACCCGGGAACTCCCGGCTGGCGGGCCAGGTTGTCGCGTTTGCAACCACCGCGCATGCGCTGTACCTATGTATCGCGCGGCGGATTGCATTATATCATGCGGAACTGTATATCGCAATTGATCAAATATATAAGATTATTCAAGGGACTGTTTCATTATCAGTTCTAATGGTTCAAGGTTTTTCATAAACATATGGAAATGATATGAATACGTGTAATTTGATCTTGTTGAGTGAATTATGAAATGAGCGCCATCTATTACAAAGATGGTAAAACATGATGCTTATTAGATTTTATAGTTTTCCATAATGAACATCATTTTTATAAAATCGCCTTCAGTTAAAATCTGTTATTAAATTAAAAAGTGTAAAGAAACGGCAGCTTTTACTCGTCTCAATTAAAATAATTGTAATGTTAACTCTATTTCGATGGCTAGGAAGGCGCATGCTCTGGAAACCATAAATCGATATAAAAGCAGTAATAACCGTGTTAGTAGCCGGAGGTCACGCAATCTCTGATTTGTTTTTACTTTTGTTTGAGAATAGTCCTTATAAATTTTAATAGTTGGAGTAGGACAAAGTTTCACAGTGCGTTCGTTTGCCGGCGATACGGCCGTGGCGGACGGAGAGGGCTCCGTGGTGGCGGGGGGCGTCGGCCTCGCCGTGAGTAGCAAGGTAAGGGAAATGCCCAATCCATGTTTTCCTCTCGGGTCATAGGATTATTCATTAATGCCACCTATGCGTGAAAAGTGGATATGTTTGTGTCCGGGAAATCGACATCAACTCTAGCTAAGTGAACAGTACGGTAGCTCATAGCTGACGTGTTATTCTCGCGGTGTTTTCAAATTATTTAATAAAACACGATGTAATAAAGTTATTCTAAATGTATGGAAAAGTGTGTAGCACCTTTATGCTGTGAATTTAATAGCAAACTCTTAATTACACCGCGCACCGTGACAAAACTTCGATTTTGCCTTAATTTGCAGTTATAGGCACGGAGCTAATTAAAAGAAACATAATGTTAAAGGTAGTAACCTAGCCTTCTTCTATTTTTGACCTAGTTTTATAGGGTAATGTTTCTTTTGTATTTAGTTTGGGACAGCACATTATTTATTTAGATATCCTACATGTACCTACCTAGGTCAAAAGCCCGCATCAACATCGATCGTCAGAAAGTCACTAAGCTAAAGTAACTGTGCTTGCTGCCTGCAGGTAGTTGATACTCGTAATGTAATGAACTACTTCTTTTTACAAGGTTTTAGTAGCACCTATTTCGTCAAACTTAAAAGACTTTCTTTATTGACACTCACTTAGGTTGTCCAAATTCTACGTTAGGTACGTCCTTCGTTCCTCCGCTAGATCGGAATCCTACTGACTACTAGACTACCACGATGATACTAGACCGCTATCTTGAGTCAGCGGCACGGGATATACATAATGGTAGCAACTAGCTTGATGAATGATGATGTCACGGAACCTGGACATATCGGAGGAGATAGAAAAACATAATTTCCTTCTTCTATTCCGATTAATTTTTGTTATGGGATCAAATATTTTTGAACCGTTTCTCCAGCAGCCTTATTGCGTAATAAATTCGGCAAGGCAAAGGGCAAAGTATGAAAAATTATGATGAAAGTATGAAGATTTTCCATACTCTTTGCCTTGCCGGATTCATTACGCAATAATCCTGCCGAAAACTCGTCGAGCTTCGTTGCTTCGGCGGTTTCGGTGGTCGCCACTTTGACTCTAATTTACAGAAACTGCAGGGTCGGGGTATGGCGACATGGGTCAAAGAAATAATGATTTCTGTTTGTATAGGTGTACCCTAGTCCGGGGGCGGCGCGCGGCGTGTGGGCGCTGCCGCAGCCGCCCCCCTGCACGATGGCGGCCGAGGAAGCGCTGCCACCCTGCTCGCCCATGTCACCCGACGCGCCAGCAGCGCCTCCAAGAACTATCACTAGCTACAACCAACACTCTGACCTACATCAACTTATATTTGAAGCTGTTCGATCTGGGTGGGCATTTTCTTCATTAATTGGTGCAGAATGAAGACCCTTCTGAGATAAAAATCAACACAAAAAATCGCTACCTAACAACTTCTCAAATGCCTGTGCGTTTTCTTGTCTTTCTAGTTTCTACCTTTAGTATAACCAAAATTTTGTCTTGGAACTAAGTTGGATTTTTTCGCTCCTGGGGTGGGCGCTAATAACTGCGACACAGTTACCTACTAAACTAACGCAGTAATATGGTACACAAAAATTGTACTATGTTATTGTTCCAATAAATATTTGTATTTCTTTAACAACCTTGTCAACTACTGTGACTGAATGACCATCACTGGCATCAGCCAAACAGTCGGATCACTTGACACGAGTTTAATTTTGGTAAAACGTTGACTATCGTTCTAGAACGCACAGTTTATAGGTTAACGCACTGTGCGTTAAACTATAAACTTCGACTACAGCATTTTCAAAGCCCTAAACATGTTTAATGAAAGTATAAATTTTAGCGAAGTATCAGAAATCGAGCGCCTGGTAGAAAAGCTTGGCGTTGAAGTATTGAGTGCTCGCGACCAGCATGGCTACACGCCGGCACACTGGGCCGCTCTGGACGGCAGCGTGGCCGTCATGCGCTACCTCGTCGAGCGAGGAGCCCCCATCGACCTGTCCTGCTTAGGCACTCAGGTAATTGTACAATCATCGGAATTTAGCTCCTATCGCGGCAGTTTTAGGCACAATGCACAATGTAGAGCTTACCTTTTTTTTTGTAAATATGTTGAAAATCGTCGTTTGATATCTACGTAAGATTTTACCATTGCACTTAACGACTCCAATCTTTGCGAACTTGCATGAATATGAATTTGTAGTAGGTAAACATGCTGCCATCTGAAGACGTAGGTACCGACCTACATCAGCTAATTCAAAACTGCTGTACCAATATTTAGAAAATAATAGGACTTAGGATGCCAGCTGTTGTTGATTTAGGTAGATACGAATGAAATCGTTAAGCAGATTTCTAAATAACTTATAGTTTGTCTAGGAGTAAAGGTACAGCTACTTATTCGACAATTATTCCTAGGGTCCCCGTCCTATCCACTGGGCTTGCCGCAAAGGTCATGCATCGGTGGTTCAAGTCCTGCTACAGTCTGGGGTTGCTGTCAACGCTGCTGACTTCAAAGGTGAGTGACAAAATACCCTCCATCAATACACTAACGCTAGGGCCGCAGAACAAATAATGTGAATTGTTTTTTTTTTACAGGTCTGACCCCATTAATGACAGCGTGCATGTATGGCAAGACGGCAACGGCCGCGTATCTCCTGGGTATGGGAGCAGCGACCAGGCTCTCAGACATTAACGGAGATACTGCTCTTCACTGGGCCGCGTATAAGGGCCACGCGGACTTAGTACGCCTGCTCATCTACTCAGGGGTCCCTTTGCATTGCACTGACAACTTCGGATCCACACCGCTGCATTTGGCGTGTCTGTCGGGCAACTTGACTTGTGTGAGACTGCTTTGTGAGAAGGTATGGACTATGGAGTAATCATTGACAATTCATCACTAGAAATTTTGTACCAGAAAAATACACCGGTCTCCTCTATTTTTAGGTCAAAGCTGAACTGGAACCCCGTGACAAAAATGGGAAAACACCCCTAATGTTGGCGCAAAGCCACCGACACTTGGAAGTGGTCAAATTGTTACAAAAAGAGATGAAGCGCAAATCACACTGGATGCCGCCACTATCAGAATTGTGGGCTTTGTTGTTCGGTGGCGCTGGTGACTCCAAAGGACCCCTACTTTTCTTCCTAGTATCAGTACTCCTTTGGGGATATCCTATGTATGTGATAAGATGCATTCCTCTAACATGGAACACGCTACGTCTTTCGCATTACTGTTTCCTTTATTGGAATGCGATCATGTGGCTCAGCTGGGTCATCGCTAATAGAAGGGACCCAGGCTATATTCCACAGAATTCGGAGACATATTATAGAGCCATCAGGCAGATTCCCTATTATGATAAATGGAAGAAACGAAATGTGATTCTGTCACGATTGTGCCATACTTGCCGTTGTCTGAGACCGCTGAGGTACATATTTATTACTTCTTTATTTAATTAACCTTCTTTAGAGGTCGCAGTCTAGAGCTACGTCACACACGGGACAGTAAAAATGCTGTACTTAGATAGATATTTATAGTCAACTATAACAATCATAGGCAGGTATACAGACCTATTAAAAACTATCAAATAAGTTAGGATATTATTAAATATCACAGCGATCAATTTGGGTGGTTCTAACTTTCACCGATTACAATGGTCAGTTACAGTTTCAATTTATTGCTGCAATCCGTCGCGGCTTCAGTGTTGAATACCTACTTCTTGTTGCTATACAATTCACTGAAACTTATCATAACACTTGTTCACGTGTAGTAAAACTCAATCACTAAGAAAAAAAACGACCTACCTTGGAGGCCTACCCAAGTATGTGCGCCTTAACTCGGTCACCACTTCCAGACTGAAGTTTTTGGACCATAGGCTTTGTTCATTAGTGCACAGTGAAAACATTTTTCTTTTCCGAAACAGATTCTTTTTGCTAACTAAAATGCTTACTTTTTAGTTTTTATTAACAAATAAATAGGCAATACTTTAGATCAATTTGCCAAGCAGCTTTTGTTTGTGAACATGCTAACGTAGTCATTAAAATTCGACATGCTGGCCATTTATTTTTAATAATAATTTTGCGATTTAAATAAATGTTTTACCTACGTGTTTATGTTAAACATTTCATGTATAGTTTAGTTGTACCTATTTTAATAAATTACCTACCAAATCGTTTATTTTTTATGTTGTAATTTTAATTCAAACTATTCTACTGAGATCCTGGGTTCGATCCTCAGATCTGAAAAGTCGGTTATTGCGTGATTACGATTTTTCAGTAACAGCCATTGCATTCCTTACCAGCGTACCTACCCCTCAGTTACTATAGCCAGATGTGATTTTATCGAAATCTAATCAAATTCCATTCTGCATTTTCCAGGGCTAAGCACTGCCGTATCTGCAAGCGCTGCGTAGCGTACTTCGACCACCACTGCCCATTCATCTACAACTGCGTGGGGGTTCGCAACAGAATGTGGTTCTTCCTGTTCGTGATGAGCGTGGCCATCAACTGCACCCTCTCCATATACTTCGCCTGCTACTGCCTTTTGCTCGAAGGCTTCGGACTACTGTATGTCCTGGGACTATTGGAGGCCATCACCTTTTGCGCTCTGGGGTGGATCCTTACGTGTACTTCCGTAAGTCTTATAAGTTCATTTATAAATTTTCTGGTTCCCATGAAAATTTGAATCTTTTTTAGTGATCGATATTTATAATAGACTAGCTTTTACCCGCGGCTTCGCTCGCAGTGAAGCCATTTTTTTTTTTCTTTACTGAAAAGTATCCTATGTTACTTCTAATACCTCCAAGAATATATGTAGAAAGTTTCATGATGACCGGTTCAGTAGTTTTTGCGTGAAAGCGTAACAAACAAACTTACATTCACATTTATAATATTAGTATAGATAAGTTTTAAATGAGCACCCTGTATCTGTTCTTCTCATAAAGTAACGTTAATACTTAAATAACAAAGAGGAAAAACATGCATTTTGAAAACAAACCCAGAAAACACAGTTGTTATTGCAGCATCGTCAGACGTCATCGTCCATATATTTAGATCGTTGCCAATAATTTTTGATGACGGGAAAGTTTTTCGTTTACGTAATTCCGCAGCAGGGAAATGGTTTAGGTTAGTAAGGGGACACCTACGACAAGTCTAATGCTGATTTAGTCTAATATTTTGTTTTATATTTCAGATTCTGCACGCCTGCATGAATTTGACAACAAATGAAATGTTCAATTACAAAAGATATCCGTATTTGAGAGACAAACGAGGTCGTTACCAAAATCCATTTTCCCGAGGACCTATAATGAACTTGATCGAGTTCTTCGTGTGTTTACCCGACAAGTGCGATGAACAAGATATCTTTCACGAAGAGAACATATGATGCGAGGCGCAATGACGCAACAACCTTACTAGAAAAAGGTCTCAAAAGATTACAAAACAATGGAACACATTATTATGAACTGTTTTTGCTAAGCTAAGGTTCAAACATTATCTGCGTCTACGAAACATTTTAAAACTTAGATTACGTACGAACGTAGTTTTTACAAGTGAACTGGGTCGGAAGTTAATACTTTTCAAAATACTGTTTTGATAAATAGAAACACGAAATAACCGCTCCTAATTACCTACAAAACATACAATCAGACTGCTAGCCGCATTTTGTCATTAGAAAGTTACCAGTCCAAGTTGGAACACCACAGCACCGCTCACATTCTTATATAGCTAAGTTTTAAACCGGGCAACTACGTGTAAATAAATGAAGCACATGTGCCTACAAGCCTTTTCTCAATCATTATTGAAGTTATCGACTTTGTGCTACATAGTCATGCATTTCACCTGTAGGTGTGTAAAATTATGATTGGAGATGTATATATTTATTAAAAAAAAAGCTTTTTAATATACTATTTTACTCACGGCATTGTTGTTTTATTAATTTTTATAACACAATCAAAGATCTTTATTTTCAGATTATGATCGTAATCACAGCGGGACACGAACGTGAGAAGTAGGTTATCTTTACTGGCAAGGCTGGCTTGTTATTACGTAAATAAAAGAATTATTTCTTATTTTGTGCTACATTAATTTAATAGTTATTTTCAAACAATCATTTAGAATGAAAACAAATTAAGTAGGTATTCGATTATGCTTCATGATGTGTGAAAAGTTTAATGATGAAATGATATTAGTTGAAACTTTCATGTTTGCTTAGTGAAAATTAAATTAAATAGTAAATTCAAACATACTTTCTAAATTAATATTACTACAATTGTTCACTTTCCGCTTACATACAGGATAATTTGTTATCCTTCTAATTATCACAATTCTCTTACACATCAGTCCATAAAATACACGTTGTAATAGCACATACGTATACGAGTCAATAAATATCTTTCATCACATTAGGATCAGTAGCGCATGAGCGGTTAGGTTTCAGACCAGCTGATCCAACATTCTAATAAAAATATTCTCTATGTGGTAATGTGGTCGAATCATAAAATATTTTAAATTTCGTAAAATTCTACGTAATATAAATAAGTTTCAATAACTTATTTACTTGGGTCTCTGTATCGTATCTGCTTTTATAACATGAAGCAAATTTCTTAAGATCTTATATACCACATATTTTCTCCGTACGTAAAGTTCGTCAGCGTTTCTATAATTATCAATTTATTGGGACTTTATCAACTTAAAGTTTGTACTTAACTTCTTACAAATGCAAAAGACTAGTTAACTGCATAATCAAATAAATAAATTAATAAAATAACAATATGTGGTTTATAATACTGATGTGTTATCTCTATCAAATTATTTCTATCACATAGAATAATTTGCTCATCAAACATCCATACACTTTAATTTACTTTTAAATGTAGGTTTAATAAATGTTCAATGACATTTTCAAATACATTTCTTAGGATGATTCAAAAATTTCAGAATATTATTTAAGGCGAATTATTATTAGATAAATTTCTGTATTATGAGAGAGAGACCTAGGAAGTCCTAAAGGTGTATTTTAAAAGCTGTTGAAACGTCAATAGTGATGAAGTAGCGTGTAACAGTGGACCGATGGTGGCAGATAAGAAAGTAGCCACAACCCACCATGGTCACTAGCTGCTTGGTATTCAATAGCAAACCTGTGCTGATCCATTGCTTGAAGTGCATTCAGAGAAAAAATGTATGCTTCATTAGTATGTACTCCTAATGTTTCTATCTATTTTATAAATAGATTTTTAATCTCTAAATATCTAGTAAATAAAATAGTTCGAATTTTATTGTGGGTACATGTACCCACGTTAAAAACATGCATTATAATTAATTAATCATCTTTAGGATTGATTCTAATAGCGGCGGCGATTTCTTCTTGGGATTGGTTTTTGTCACCCCATCCCCACAGGTGGTGCGAGCCGTCGCCTGTGCGCTTGACCCTGTTCTTGACGATGTCGTCGGAGACCGTCTTCATGTCGTAAGCCCAACCAAGTTTAGCAAAGAAGTTAATGAAGGTTGTCGTGAAGTTCAGTTTGTTGTTGCCAAGCTCAGCAGTTTTGTAATCCCAGGGGAATGTGTGGTGGTAGTTATGGAATCCTTCACCAAGCGCGAACATCGCCACCGACATGTTTTCCGAGGGCTTGATGCTCTTGTCATAGGGCTTGTCTCCCCACTTGTGTGCTGCGGAGTTGACGAGCCACGTGACGTTGAGGATGAATGCGTAACGGAACATAGCCGCCACAAAGAATGCATTGGTCCAGGTCTCACCCCAGAAGTACACTGGAATCAGTGTGGGCATAGCGAAGCAGGCCAAGGGCATCAAGAGCAGATAGTACCTTGACAAAATAAAAATTGGTTAATCAGGTCGAATTTGCTGAACTTAGCATCATAGTCAAAACAAAAAAAAAACTATCACAAGTGCATGGAAGGACTCCAATATTGAATCTATTTGGTTACAACCATTTTGGGGGTACAAATTTTCATTAAAATTTTACCACATTCCAATAGGCGTCTTTATCACCTATTTTTCATAACAATAAAATTAAATATCCAATTAATCAAGTCTGATTTTATACAAGTTCTACAACACAAATAAAAACCTCGATCTTACTTTAAAATGTGTGAATTTAGTCATACATTTTAGAGTTCAATACCAAGGTTTTTATACATACTAGCACAGAAAAGGTGATCTTTGAACTTGAACTCAAGAATGTGTAATCAAATATGCGTCACGTGTTAGTTTAACATAAACAGATATGTCTATGTCCAAATCATCCAATCTCTTCAATCAAATGAAAAGCTTTACTTACTTCTTCTGGAATTTAAGAATGGGATCAGCCTGCAAATCGCTCATATCGAGTCCCTTGCCCTTTTCCTTTAGGTCGGGATGTTTCCTGACGAGCAGCCAACCAATGTGCGAGAAGAAGAAGCCACGAGTCGCGTTGTGAGGATCAGCATCAGTTTCAGAGTACTTGTGATGCATGCGGTGGTCGCGAGCCCAGTCCATTGCAGCGTCCTAGAATATTAAAAAAACAATGTAATAAAAGATTGGAAAAAACATGAAACTGGCTTAATGGGGCTGTACAGTGCGTTCCACGAAAGATGAGGATTGGTCGTTTGACTTGCGCAGTAGACGATTTATAGGTCTCTTTAGCGGTCTACTGAGGTCTGAGTGCGGGAAGGGATCTGGCGTCATCGGGGTGGCGGACCGGTCGCGGTCAAGTCTCATCTTCGTGGCACGCACTGTTCCATACGTAGGCATTCCACTGTCTACTCGTTCTGCTAATGCCAGTATGGCATGATGGTGTGTTTAATTGATACCAATTACCTACATACTGTCTTTTCAAAAGCCCTAAAAAGCACCCTTCTAAAATTTAAAATGCCTCTTATCAAGGTGCAAAAATCCACAAATACTGACAGGAAACATTTTGAAAAACCTTTCATACTAGTCTGTAACTTTAAATAAAAAATTGCTATCAGAGTTATGCTGACTCCATAAGGAAAAAGGACACTAAAATATGTTGCCTAGTAATAATTCGTCAATGCATGACAAACTATAGGTAGTCGCCTTGAAACCCCATTTCTAAGCCAAATAGGAAAATTAATGGTTCATTTAGTTGGTTCATTTCCAAGGAACTTACAATTGCTACTTATTATTACGAATTGATAACTTGTATGTACATAATAATTACTTAAACATGTAATTGAATACATGCAAATAATTAATAAATTAAATGAAAATTACATTTTAATAAATTTATACATTTCTGTAGGCAGCATCCAAATCCAGAAAATAATTAGGTACTATGGAAAACTAGTCTCAAAAACCGGTCAAGTGCGAGTCGGACTCGCGCACGTAGGGTTCCATATCATTATCGCAAAAAACGGCAATAAAATCACGTTTGTTGTATGGGAGCCCCACTTATATATTTATTTTATTTTGTTTTTAGTATTTTTTGTAAAAGCAGCAACAGAAATACATCATCTGTGAAAAGTTCAATTGTCTAGCTATCACGGTTCATGAGATACAGCCTGGTGACAGACAGATGGACAATAGGGTCCCGTTTTTACCCTTTGGGTACGGAACCCTAAAAACGACTAATGATTTAGGCATAATCTGCTTTCATTTTGATTATAATAGATCTTGTTATAGCAGGAAAGACTCATGGTGATAATAAATGTCATATGACACCCCTTACACAACACAGTTATTTAATATCATCATCTATATAAGCTATGTAGTGTGCATAGTACACAACTTATAAGCGTGTTTACTTGACCTAAGTCTGTGGGCAAAAACACACCACATTACAAAACATTTACATTGTCTTGAAATCTTTTGCTGATAAGTAGAAATATAATATATGTATTTCAAAGCTATCAATATTAATAGTAACAGTATAAAGGTTAATAAACTGCACATAGGTTGTAAGGCAGAATTCATTTTGCTTTTATTATACAAACAAATATAAGAAAACATTTCTTACCTGGAAGGCAATAGTGTTAAAGATGATCAAGATAACTTTGAGTGGCCATTTAGCTTTGTAGGACTTGTGGGCCCACAAGCGATGTGCTCCAGCAGTGATACCCAGCCCAGACATCACATACAAGATATAGGCTGAAAACATACAACACTCATTACTAATGTTACCTAGATATTAAGCAGGGCATAGTGTAAATTGGTCTTTAAAGAAATTAACTTAATTAGTTATTAACTACTACATCAATTAGGGAGGTTTAGTTAATAGTTATATTTTGCAACAATACTCACCAAAGACGTCCGTTTGCCATTTCGCAGAGAACAGGAACAAATAGCCGCCATATAGAGCAGCTATGTGAAGATATGCAAACAGTAAGATATTCCTCCACACATATTGTTTGGGCTTGTTGTCTGCTTTCTGCACTGGCGGCGTGGCGAGAGCTAGGTCTGGGGTCGCTGCGTCGCTCTCGAAGAGAACACCGTTCACATCCTCTGTTATATTTGGAGCCATCTTATTGGACTTGTGTTACTGAAGACAAAAAATAATAATTTAGATCTAAACACTATGAGGAAGTGTGAAGATTGCTTGGCATTTTAGACGTCAGATTTGGTCAGATTTTTACAGAATTTTCACTAGTCGCTAACTCTTTAGGATTCCTACAAGCCACGATTATATTAGCACTTCAAGCCAATAAATTCTAAAATGTTCGCTAACACTAGAAAGAAATTGTAGACATAAATTACAATTACAGGAACGTCCATAATTATGTAAACTCAAGGCTTTTTTCACCTACCGTAACTCTTTCAGGTAACTAATAGTATATTACGCGATAGTCGATAAAGATTTATTTAACTTTGCGGGTTTTTTTTAACTAACGTCTGTTTGACGTTTATGGAATAAGGATGGACAGATAGAGATAGATTAGTTTATCGATTGTCGAGAACACCACAGTCGATAAACTGTTGTGATTCGTGTGCTCATTAATTTATTTACAGTTTAGATTTTGTTTTTTTTGTGATGGGTCTAGTAGACAATATAGTAAGCAGTGGCGCAGCAAGCCACAAAAAAGTACATTTCACGTTTAAAAAATTCTTGGAGGCATTTTTACTCGACTGCATCAAAAAGAAGATATTTTTTTTTGCAAATATAATAAAAAGGAGGTTGGAGCAGTGGTGGCCCAGTGGTAACGACCGCGACTTACAAGTTGTAGACTTGTAGGTCGTGGGTTCGCAGGCGCTTAACTTTGTCTAAATTATTCCATCACCACTGTTCTCAAAACGGGGAAGGAAAACATCGTGAAGAAAGAATGTCTTAGAACCAAACATCCGAAGATATGTGACATGCACTAACCTGCACTGGGCCCGCTTGTTGGAATATGGCCCATTCCCTCTCACATAGAGGAGGCCTACGTACAACGGAACAAATGGGAGAGTAAGTGCGGAACAGGGAGTCCATCTAAGTTATCCTAGGAGGTTGGATTCTTGACTTGGAAACTGCAACGGTCATGAGGATGAGAAAAAAAAGCGACCTGCGACACGAGCTTAACATATATAAAGTTCCCTGTATTTCGGTGGCCCCGTATCATTGATACAGCTGATACCACGGCAGCTACACCCCTGGTAGTAAGTCCCACTATTGTAAATATAGGGAGGGATAGGTACTATAAACGCACAATAAGTATTGTCACCCCGACTGTCTCAGATTGAAGTTATAATATAGTAGATATAAAAAAATGATAAAAAAATTACTGATCCTATTACTATTTAGGTGGGTGGGTACTTTTAAAAACATAGACAACGTTATGGTCGATGTGATTACCAGTAAAGCAGTAGGTACCTAGCAAGCGAACGTGTAGTTGTAAGTATTCATTTTAATTTGACATATTCTACGTATTCAATTTATGACCTTTTATTTGTATAATTTAGGCATATAACTACATGCACCATAAAATCTAGAAATTCGTGTTAGTGTACCCATAGTAAAGATTTCAAATTGTGTATCCTGCATTTAACAAATTTTAGCCGAGCAATGTGCCTATTCAATACCAAGTAGATAGTTATTAATTAGCCAAGCTAAGTACTCTACAAGTAATGCATATTTGTGATCCACGTGGCCAGCCTTCAGCAGCGTTGCCTGAGGCCATGGGCCGGCGCGGCGTAGCATTGTTTAACCAGGCACGTACCTACTCTAAGTTAGATAACTACCAAGGTACCTACGAAGTACGCAGCCATCCAGCCATAGTCTTCGAGATTTTCCTCAAAACCCGAAGATTAAAAAATTAGTTTGAGTTTAGTAGGTACTTAGTGTGAATTTGAGAAAGTGCAATTTAGACTAGTTGGTCAAGCGGCAATTATACCTAATTGTTTTGAAGTCGTTAGTAAGTACCATGTTTCTGCACCATGCGGCGTACCACCTACCTAATTCGTAAATTCGCGTTCGTTTAATCTAATCGGTAGGTAAACACCAAGGGTTTTGTGCGGAAAACCGATTTCCTGTAAGCTAGTGCTCACTATTTATGTTGCTTCAACAGAAAAAGCTAATAGATGCCTACAGTTCACTAACCAATTGCTAAATTGTTACTTACCAATCAGTTATGTTATATTTTATGTGTTAATTAAATAATTGAAAAAAAAAACTGGCATCGTTCTATTGACTGCTAGGAAGAAAGTAAACTAATACATAATAATTATAGTTTAGATAAAATAACTATAATCACATATTATCTTCATAAAAAGAAAGTCCTTTTCGACCTTCAATTAGATGCACTAATGTTATTTGCAGGTGAGTGAGACGCGGGACGCGGTGAGAGAGGTTTAACCCACTTGGCTACAAACAGCAAGATAACACCGTAATAACACTACTGACAAGTCTAATGAAAACGTTCATGATTTCTAAAAACTATTAAAAAAGGAAATTAAAATATTAAACTTATTATAAAACTTACCAATAAATAAATGAAGGTATCAAACAATCCTTTAAAATTGCAAGGAACAACTACACTGTTAACAGAGTGCTAAACCAAGGATGACTGTGAATACTTCTTCGTTGAAAGCGTTATATACGAACTGATAATGTTGATAAACCGAAAAAAAAAACAATAATATTAGCAACAAACAGACCGGCCGGTGCAATCGATAAGTTCACGTGTTGGACTGTGGACTCACTATGGCATGGGTACGATCGTGGCGGTCGTTTCAGACTGAGTGAGTGGAGTGGTATGGAAGGCGCAGCGAATGCGCGGGGATTGGATGGCGAGGTGGCGCGATGTCGACGACCACGTCACTGGCTCGTCACGTAGATGGCACGATGTACAGTTGTGATCAGGCGATATTGTGGACGAACTTCTCAAAGGCGGGAGTTCGAACTTTGGTAAGGCTATTATGCCGTATAAATAAGTACATGGATAGTTCAAAGTTCTAGAGACCTACGTGGCCATTGCTCCACTAAACCGAATGTTGACACTACGACTGTTTCGACTTTTAATATAATTACATTATTGCACCTTATCCATTTATGTAGGTTAGCCTAGTAGATACTATACCTAAGTATAATGTATGACCTATCTTGAAGCAATTAAAGCTTGGATGCAGTTAAGGTACAGTCAACCGCATTTCAGGCATCATGTCGTATAGAAGTCGAAATAAATCTTAACATTCAATCGCTGTTAAAGAATTGAATGTTCCTTGAACTAAAGTGTGTGTAGTACTTAGCATTCGTTTTGTAGTGAGACAGTGGATCTTGAACCTTTCTACTCTGGATGCTGACACCGATCTGCTTTAACTTCGTCTTGTCGCTAACTAACCACATTACTCAGCTTGAATTATTCGGCAAAAAAGTTACATCACCTTGTTACAGAGAATTCCAAATTCCAAAGTAGGTACCTATAGAGACGTTTTTTTTTGATGATTCTTCAGTGTTTTGATAATTGCGAATGTGCTTATCGTCTTTGATACCTATATTTAATTTAAGCAGATCATCGTGGTCTTTTGGGTTCGATCCCCAGGTCGACCTGTGTTATCAGTATTTTCCATGAGCAATTTCAATGAAAATAAGAAATTGCTGCTCTAGCACGAGTTTAAACTAAATAGGCTAAGAGCTTAGATAAGTTCTTAGCTATATGCCTTCGTCTTATTGGATGTTATTGTATTTGTTAGATTATTTTATCTCAAAGTGCAAGTTTCACGTATTGTTACTCCCGCAGCAGATGTCGCGATGACTACCCAGGGAATTTTCCGTTACAAGTTTATTGATGTAAAGGATGATCAATTTTCTACCAAGTTGCGCTGCCACTTATTCAATCTAGGCTGAGTGATGCGTTTGATCTTCATAGATCTACCTATCTATCTCTCTAAAAGGCAGTAGTGAGTGAGGGACCCAACGTGAGCTAGCAAGCAAAGTTTTGAGTCTACGAAAATGAGCATTCCCGACCGTCCGCGCCAGCAGATTAAGAAAATTGATTAAATACTCGCTTCTGCCAGCCGCTTCACCAGCTTTAAAGTCGTCAATTATCCCAAGGCATCGTACCTACTCCCAGGATAGAAGATTTCCTATCCAGGACATGCATTACACACATGCAAAGTTTTATCCAAATCCGATCAGCCTTTAAGACGTGAAAAGGTAACAAACAGACGTGGTTGTCACGCATTTATAATATTTCTTAAGTATAGTATGGATGACTAAAGTACCTTTTTTTCTCACCACTGCCATAACTATTTATTATTATTAGGTGTAGTAGATACCTGGGAGACCGAGCTCTGATCGGATAAAAAAGGAAACATTATTTTTCCAAAAGGAGATGACATTATAAAACAAAACAAAAAAAAACAAAGGAAATATGAAAATACCAAAAAAAAACTATCGAACCGAAAACAAAAAAGAAACATATCCATAAGTGGGACTCGAACCCGCAACCTTGGGCGTAGTGGGGTACCGCGTTTCTTGACCGGCATTCCCAAAAAGGAGGAGGTTCTCAATTCGGATGTTACTATATTTTTTTTCATTAGGCTATTCAGATGGACAGCTCGCAGCGAAGGCGAAATTACGAACCACATTGCGCGGACTATTTCGTTTTGTGTGAAAATACGGAGAAAACGAATTTCCCCAGATATAGACCTAGCTAGATCGATTTTTCATCCCCGAAATTTCTTTTGCATATTTTATCGAAATAGTTATAGCCGTTTTCGAGAACGTGATTATATGCATATATAAGTATATACAAATATTGTTCGTTTCATAGTATATATACTAGCTTCTGCCCGCGGCTGCGCCTGCGTGAAGTGTTTTATCACCCCTAGGGAATATTATACCGGGATAAAATGTAGCCCTATTAGTAGTAGTGCTATTTCAGACTATAATAAGAATAAATTAGAAGAATTATAAATAAAATAAAAAGGTTTATTGCAGAAACTTGTACAACTTCTGCAGTACCTAAATCTTACATAGGGAACACCTTTTAAATAAAAGATATACCTGTACTAGGAGCACCCGCTCTTCAATGTCAAATTGTGAAATGATAAAAGAGATCAAAAATTACAAGCCAAGTCTCAAATCAAACAAGATGAGACTTGAACTATAATAAAAAAAGAAACTATTAAAACAGTTATTACTCTATCCAATTTATTGGAATCCTAGTTAGACTATAATCTATTCTGTGCCCATCCAGATCTGTTCAGCCGTTCTGGCGTGATGAGTAACAAACATACATCCATCCATCCATCCAAACTTTCGCATTTATAATATTATAGTAAGAAGTAACATAGGATCGGATATCTATCTACCCAATATAATTTTAACTGAGTAGGTACATAGGTTTGGCTTGAGCAACCCATAAACTTATGATTCTTTAATAACATTTGATACTACGAAACTATCCTTGAAGAGACTATCTTTGCGACTTTACTATAGCACCTTTCTCACGTGTAGCTTTATTTTCGCCTACCCACTTCGTAATATCATTGGTGACACAGCCCTTCGTCCCCAAAAGTAGCGACGCACGGTCGTCGATTTTTGAATAGAGATCTGTCGAACTTTGGCATTAAAGTAGGGTTTGTCGCGTTCTTACAACCCTAACTGCTGTCCGGTAGACACAATAGAAAATTATTTGTTTGACGGTCACGCCGTCGCGGCAGCTAGGGTGTTAAGTTCAAATTTTATAATTCCTAAACCGGTCCTAAGGTAACAACTAACCATACACTTATATATGTAGTCTATACCTTACCGACTTATCCTTGATCAAATGGTCAGGCTGTACCAAAGTCCAGAGATTATAAATCTCGACATACGTGGACCGTGGCGATCGGCTAGACGCAGTAGACGCTATGTAAGTAGCAACGGGTGAGTACCACGTATGTAGACAAATAGCTAGTCAGAAATGGCGCGTCATCTCTGCAAGCAGCGGTGAGTCGCGAGGTTTTATCGTTTATTTCGGATCTAACTTAAATAGGTCTTATTAAATTAATGTCCGTGTTAGTGTTCCAGTGTCTAATGTTGGCACAGTAGGATTTTCCAATACTTGTGTTTGCTGTTTTAACAGTATATAGAAGGTATATTAGTACCGGCTGGTTCAGCTTTACCAATTACTAATAGTTACCCCAACCGAGATGAGAAACTGTTACCCTAAGTATTTGCCTTGGAAAAAGCCAGGCGAAACTGTCAAGATTTTAATTAACTACTTTCTCTAAAACTTATCTGAGTCAAAAGATATTAGTGTCGAACTTTACCTGGCATTTCCAAGCTTCTTACTTTAGTTTTAATCCGAAATTAAACTCAGGATAAATAATTATGTATAAAATATATATATTTCATAACTTATTATAAATCTAAGGGCTCTTACAGACAAGCGGTAGTTTGACGGTTACGATCATCCCTAGCGCCGCAAAAGTGGCGCTTGACGCTTGTCTGAAAAAGTGCTCATTCAAATAGAATAAACGTATTTAGCACACATCGGCGTAATCATTCAAGATAATATTTTATGTCATAGAAAAATATATTTTAATTAATAAGGAGAAATAGGTTTTAAACATTATTAACGTAATATCTTTTTGAACCGTCTTAAAAAAATATATTAAAATAACTAATTGTGATCACTAATAATTATAATTACTATTAAGCCTTCGCTCCATGCTCAAATCACCATGATGGATGCTTATTATGCATTGGATGGATAATGCGTAGAAGTCTTGACCTTATGTGGTAAATTATTCATTGAGGTAGTTAATGTTATCAATCAATCAATGTATCATCATCATCATGGCAAAGTAAAACTTCGGGCCACTTTGCGGTGGCCGGCGGCAGCAGCGACGATGGACAAAGCAGTAGTTCATGTATGGAGCCTAGCGTGTAGTTGCCGAGGCAATTAAGAACCCACTCGTAGTTTACTGGCACGACACTCTGCTCCATTGCGAGGTCTGAAACAAAATAAATTGTTTAACAAAAAATCTATTAAATCACTAATACCCAGCTAATATAAATACTAGCATACAGATACAGAGGATGTCTCTGTATCTGTATGCTAGTATTTATATTAGTACAAAGAAACCGTGCTGACGTAACTAGCGTTTTTCATCTGATTATACCGATTATTTTTTGTAAATCGATCGCGTTCGGTTCCGTTCCACGGTTACAGATGGTGTTTGCAGCGACTTTCAAGTAAAAGGGTTTACTCGGTTCGTAAATACTTTTTTTTTAATACACCGACGATTTGTTTTATATAATTTTTTTGCACGTTTTTAGTTTCATTGTACCAAACTGTGTTACAAAACAAATTACAAAAATCGTCTGAGGCATTTAAATTTTTTAAAAGCCTCGGACTCTGAAAACCGCGCCATCTATTGTAATCAATTTTAAATGATCCATTCAAATAATCTTTGTAATGTGAACTATGAGCCTAATATTCCTTAATTTTGATCTTAGGAGAGTTAATGAAACAAGTACATATATTTTTTATGATCGTCTCTAGAAAATCTTAATATTTCACAAAACTCAATAACCAATCTAAACTCATCACGCCATCTAGTGCAATTTATTTGAACCAAATTTCTATCTTCGCGTTGGGTGCCCGTGCTAATACTAAATAGTTACAACAGTTTTTCTCTTTAATGATGTGGAAAAAAGGTGACAGCATTAAAATTTGAACCCACCACTAAATAGTGTAAATCCTCATTTGCATTGTGCAGATGACATCATCAAGGCCGTCCGATTTTAGGCTTTACAATGCCATTATGAGCATTGCGAGTGAGCTGCATAAATGTTTGTTGAACTCTCATAGGAGAGGTACCTAGTGTAGTGATGTCATTAAACATACAAGTTTTATGAACCACAGACTCGCGGAACAAAACATAGTCTATCTAGATTTAAAATTAGTTCCGATGCACAGAAGCTGCGTCATTAACATCGTCAGAGCATGTTGGGTTGTTTCGTTAGTATGTAGTTACAGACATTGTTTTTATTCTAGTTTTTTAACGTGTACGCATTTGGCACCAGCGTGCTATTGTATTTATTAGCTACAAATATAGCTCCAACTACGGTTTATATTTAGGTTTAATATCAAATAATGTTGCCAGGGTTCCATATGCAATTACTTTTTTTGGGAAATCATTGCTCATTTACGTATTTTCAATTTTATTTTAATTATGCCATTATTTTACTCTTCTTCTACCTTGCCACGTTCCGTTACTCGGGGTCGGCTTCTCTAATCCTGAGACGCCACTTGTTCCGGTGATAATCCAATCAGTAGATAGAGTGGGTTTCTTCATGACTCTCTGAACACTAAGAGTGACTGTGTAAGGTGTCAGCAGTCTACGTCTTCCACTGTTTTGTGTCGTCATGGATTTCTAAATTATAACACAGACATTTGGATTGCATTGCCGGTACTATATTGGTGTTCATGCCAGGTAAGTTTAAAAGGGTTCCGTACGTAACGTTTACCCTTACGTAGTACGTTCAGTACGTAAGGATAATAATATTACTAAGACTCCACTGTCCGTATGTCTGTCTGCCTGTCTGTATGTCACCAGGCTGTACCTCACCTCATGAACCGTGATAGCTAGACAGTAGTAGATAGATAGAAAGATGAAATTTTCACTGATACTACTAAATATATATATATATATTTAGTACATATTATCATCAGTCGCTATAACAATAAATACTAAAAATAGAATAAAATAAATATTTAATTGGGCTCCCATACAACAATCGTGTTTTTATGCAGTTTTTTTGCGATAATGGTACGGAACCCTTTGTGCGCGAGTCCGACTCGCACTTGGCCGGTTTTTATTAACTTCACGCGTTATCTCAATCGCGCATGTTATTTTAGACATACTAGTTAACCCCTCTATAGTTATACACACGTGCTTGACTATAATTAGGAAAGATAAGTGCACGTGGATGATACTGTGACCTTGCATATTTTTTGCGAAGAGGTACTTTGTCCACATAATGAAGGGGTAAATGGATTTTAAACGTGATTGAATTTATTTAAATATGGTTGGTCTTTGGGTAACTGGGTAATTGCAAGTACGTCTGTTGAATATGAGGTTTTGGGTTTGATCTTGAGTGGGGCAGTGGTATTGGGTTATTTTAAGAAATTCTCAGTAATAGTCCGAATTCTGGATTGAGGCTCGGTTAGCGGCAATATGAGTATATTGCTCCTTATAATATGGGGATTTTAACCTGGCGAAATGTGGCTACGGCCGCACCAACTGGCTGTGGTTAAAACGTCTCTGCTTACCCCTTGAAGGGACAATCAATGAAGCATACTTAGCCCCTTGAGTGCCTAAAACGTGGATCCACGCGTAACATTGGGTTTTTAATTGTTTCGGTAATTACGGCACACAACCGGTTACATAAGGTTTGCTCTAGATCACAATTATCGGATCTAGGCTAATGTTCTTATTGATAAGGGCAATATAACGCATCATTGAATCACATCAGTCTGATCTTAATGTACCTACACGTCATAGAATTACGTTTGTAAACTTGACCTGAGCCACTTGATTTCCTTCCATATCGCTATTATCACAACAAGTGAATCATGAATCAAAAGCCGACCGAAGATGTTGTTCTGGTTATTTTTGTACAGCCGCAATAACTGTTCGAGGGTTTCTTGAGTGAGTGAATAATTGGGTACTATCGAAACCGATTAATTGGCAAATAGCACTTGGAAATTCTGCACCTCGAAACCTTAAGACACTTTCAATCATAATTCGAACGAACCTTACACATTGCTTCATTTGTTGGCAAAATTCGACTGCTCACAACATAAATTAGAAATGAATTAGGCACGAAACTGACCAATGGAATTGTAGGCATTTGGGATACGCAATTGCCACACTGATCAACAGCCGCATCTCCCGATTGATATGACTGTTTTCCTTGGACACCTAGTATAAGATATTATATGTATTTTTACAAGCTCAGGCAACGCCATCGAGTGACGAGAGGAAAAAATAGTAGTAGCTAGTAGCGCCATCTAGTATCGATTAGCGGCACTTATCTTTTAAAAGCTTGTGTCTTATGCAGAATAGGGATGTTGCGAATATTCGCATCCGCATCCGCAAATGCGGAGCTTCCGCATAGATTTGGACTTCCGCATCCGCAATTATCAATGCGGATTTTCATGCGGATGCAAAAGTAATATAAGTTGCGACAAGAAAGAAATGGGCGGGGCCGCCGAGTGGCGCGTGCCGTTCACACGTGGCAATGACCAATGGAAGCGAAAAAGTTGGTGGACAAGATCCGACGCGTTTGTTGTGGTGCAACATTTGTTTGTTTATTGTAAATAAAATTTGTTTGCGCTGTGGATTACTTGTCGTATAGATAGATTTTGAATGTTATTGTGATACAGTGATCATTGTTTGTACTTAAATAAATGTTTATTGGGAAATGTTCAGGTAAATGCCATTATGTTACACCGGTAATACGTTTTATTGTAAGTAAAGTTTATCGTTTTAAATCAATATTCTTTATTTTTCCAGCGAGGTTCCCGTTATTATTAAATTATCTAACAAGTTAATTAACAATGTCACCACCGACACAAAGTAATATATGGAATTATTTTGAACCAAATAAAGAGGCCCATGATAAGGTTGATTGTAAAATATGCAATAAAAGCTACTCTCGCAAAGGCCGAACCACCTCGTCCTTAAAAAATCATCTAAAGTCGATGCGTCCAGAAGAATTTTCCACATTTGAGATTAAGATCTTAAACATCCGCATCCGCATCCGCATCCGCGGATGTGAGCCTTCAAAAAACCGCATCCGCATTCACATCCGCGGATGTGAAAATATCGGCATCCGCAACATCCCTGATGCAGAATATTAAGGAAGTGGAAACCATAAAGGACCTTGGTGTTCTTTTTGATAGGAAGCTAACTTTTACGCCACACCTACTAGACAATGTCATTAAACGAGCTTCGAAAATGTTAGGGTTCGTCCTAAGGAATTATAAATCCTTTCGTCGTAATAGGACAAAAATAATGCTTTATAATAGTCTTATTCGTAGCATTCTGGAATATAACAGTGTGGTTTGGCGTCCTCACTACGCCTCATATTCGCTGCGTCTCGAACGTGTCCAGAAACGGTTCGCTTGGCATCTAGCGTTTTCTAGCGGTATCGCCAAGAAAATACGTTCTTATGACAAAAGGTTACAGCATTTTAACATGAGATCATTGGAAAGGCGTAGGCAACTAATCGACGCGATATTTGCATATAAAATCATAAAGAACAAAATAGACAGTCCTTGTCTGCTTGCGCTTTTCAATTTTCGGGCTCCTGCTAGGATCCCGCGTGGTGCCATCGCACCTCTTTGTCCGCCGTCGAGGAGAACCGTTTTGGGGGCTAATTCGCCCTATGCAAGAATGTGTAGGGAAGTAAATGGCTATAGTGATGTTTTAGCGATCAAAGCGAAGTAGTGCGAAGTAATAAAGTTGTTTAAGTAGTGTTTCAGTAATAAAGAGTGATTCATTAAAGTCTGCTACTTAATTAGTTTATTCGTGATCCCCCCCCGATCCGCTCCTGTTAATTAAAATAAGGCAATCGACACTCGCAGGTAATGACTCCGCCTGGGGGAGGCCTATGTCCAGCAGTGGACGTCTTTCGGCTGCAATGATGATGATGAGGCGACATTCAAAGCAATTACAGACCAATCATCTCCGGCACAAAAAAGCAGAGTAAGTGCGCTCTATTTACTTTCCACTGCATGGTTTATTTGATGCATATCAAAATAAATGCTCTGTTCAAAATTAGGAAGGGAGCGTTCTAAACTATATGGATGAAAGCATCTGCAGTCGGCTCGATGAGAGTTCTAGCCGAAAATTTGTTGATATTCGATTTATTCAAAATTTAAGATCGTGCGACCAGACCAGCAACCTAATTGCGTAAGTGATTTCGGCAGGGCAAAGGGAACAATTTGGCACATTAACTTTACTTAAATGTTTTCGGTATTGCGTAAATAAAGACCTGGAAAGGTTACTTAATCCACCCTATGAGTTGAATTCACATATCCTTTCCATGACCATACGAAAGTCGTTATTTAAAAGATGTTACTTTCCTTATCTATATGTTCTTTGCCGAAATAACGCAATTAGGCTGCAGTTATTACTAGCTTTTAATAATAATACCAGCTCTTTAATATATTAACCCTTTGTCGCCACGTCACTATGAGCTAGCGATGTTGTTGTTGTTGGCTCATTATTGAGTGTGTAAGTCACACTTTGCCATTTTATCCGTATCTTTAACATAAGAAGAACATTGTCCAAACAAACCCATAGTCCAATGTCTTGGTTACCATATCCCACAATAGTCCCGTACCAAACGAAGCCCCCGTCCTTGGGTATACTTGCATATTACATACAGGAATAATTTGACGGTTGGTGTCTCATAACATTGAAAGCGCCAAACGGGGCCTCTACACAATGGCTTCGGTTACACCTTCCTATAGTCCGAGACAACAGGGTCCCGAGAAATGTACAAGATGTGAATCAGAATCCTTACATGTGAAGCGATCCTCTTGCGTGCGCTCAGGTTCGGCCAGCACTAGTGCGGGTTGGTGGGAGTCTTCAGATATTCGCACAAGTGAAGGATCTGCCGCTACCCGGCCGCCAGCGGCCAATAGCATGTTCTAAAACAAATCAAGAAAAATAAGTCGACAGGATTTTTTATACACCTAGCGACAATTTTACCTCTTAAATTAAAGAAGTGCAGTCATGCAGTGTCTAAAAATATCACTAGTCAATATTCAAATATGTTACAGCACATAAAAACAACAACAATATTACTGTTTATTTCCGATCACGTGGAAAACTCACGTGTCTAAACAATGCAACTAACTATATGAGTCGTTTAATCTGAATCGACTTTGACACTGGATATTCCATTACCTGTGAACAATGTAGTGTTCAAAACTGACCCTCGCATTAATATATGTGCACTTATCACAAAATAGAGCAAGGGCGGATCCAAGATTAATTTCTGGTGAGAGTACTAAAAGTTGACCATGAACCATAAACCACAAATACACACGCTAAAGCCCCGCCAGCCTATACGCCGCCCTGGGCCATCGGCTTCATTTTTAACAATCATGCTTTCTTTTGACGCGCTTTTTTGTGACGCGATGCTTTGCCCTTTGGTCGTTTAGCCCCAAAATCGTTTCGAATCTATCTCGGTAATCCGCCAAAACAAAATCTCATCCAGGTGCGGATTACTTAAATCGACAGATTATAGTGTTACATATTTAATTAAATAACAACATTTTCATGTATTTGTGAAAAAGTATTCTAATTTGACTTGTTTTTATCATCATCATCGTTTTATCAGCCGAAACTGCTGCTGCACGCCACATTGGCCGGTCCCGGGCGTCCCGCATCCAGCAGATCTCTGCAATCACCAGGTCATCGGTCCACCTGGTGGGAGGCCTTTCAACGCAACGTCTTCCGGTTCACGATCGCCACTCCAGAACTTTTCTGCCCCATCGGCCATCCGTTCTGCGAGCAATGTGCCCTGCCCACTGCCACTTAAGTTTGCTAATTCTTCGTGCTATATCGGTAACCTTGGTTCTCTTGTGGTACTCCACATTTCTGTTTCGATCACGCAAGAAAACGTCGAGCATAGCCCTCTCTATTGCCCTTTGGGTAACTGTAAGCTTTCTGATGAGGCCCATTGTGAGCGACCACGACGCAGAGCCATACAGGCCACGGTTATCACTGGCACATGAGACACTGTGGTAAGTTGGACGAGAAGATACCACGCAACTTCCTGAACGCTGCCCAGCCGAGTGGGATTCGACGTTTGGCCTCTTTCTTGAAATTGGACCTAGCCAACTAGATTGTTTGTCCCAGGTAGACATAGTCGTCCACAACTTCCGAGTGTAGAGTCTCCGACCTTGATAGGAGTAGGTGGAATATGGGCATTCTTCATCACCTTGGTTTTGTCCATGTTCATCTTAAGACCCACTCTTTCTGAAGCTCTACGGAGGTCATCGAGCATTGTACTGAGGTCCTTCATAGTCTCTGCCATGACCACTATATCGTCGCAAAACCGAAGTTGATGTAATCAGACTCGCCTTTAACGTTGATGGCTAGTCCTCTCCAGTACGAGCCAGTCGATGCCGATGTAGCGGTAATCGATTTGGCACCGTTGGAGAGACTGCAGTACAACCCAAGTCTCGATCGAATCGAATGCTTTCTCGTAGTCCACAAACGCTAAGCAGAGAGGCAGGTTGTACTCTTCGTTCTTCTGTATAACCTGCCGCAACGTATATATTTGGTCTACGGTGCTAAAGCCTGTACGGAATCCGGCTTGTTCGGGAGGCTGGAAATCGTCAAACCTGAGTGCGAGACGATTCGTGATGACTCTTGAAAACAGCTTGTAGACATGGCAAATAAGTGAGATGGGCCTATAGTTCTTCAGAACGGCATTGTCACCCTTCTTAAAGAAGAGTACCACCACACCATGCCTGTGGCGTTTTCCCCTCGAGAATGACGGAATCAAACAGTTTCTGAAGGGCCTTAAGCACTGGTTTTCCACCCGCCTTCAAGAGTCCGGCCGTAATTCTGTCATCACCCGGTGCCTTGTTGTTCTAAAGCTGTTTAAGAGCCATCCTAATCTCGTACAGGCTGACGTCCGAAATTTCTTCGGTATATTGTCGGTTCAATTTATTATAGCTCTAGGATCATTTGCTAGATTCGCGACGGATTTTGGTTGACGTGTACAACTGCCCATAGAATCTCTCGATCTCCCTCAGAAGCTCCGGTTTGGTGGATACAATCGCGCTGGCTCTGCCTAATAGCCAGATCTCTTCCAAACACCGTGGAGCCCTTATTCCGCTCAATCGCTTCTTTCGGTTTTAAAGCGGCAGCGGTCGCTTTTCAAGGACTTTGAGATCCGTCTATTTAGCCGGTATTACAACGCATCGAGGATCATCTCACGCCGGAGAGGCGTGAGTTCATGAGCTTGAGAGTATGATCAGAGAGCTTTTTGTTTCTATCTGTACGGCGCGTCTTGAAAAACTTAGACCCGACCGTATGGACAGATCCCACGAACCCATCGCTGTATTCGTCCGCGGAGCTCCCTCGGCACTCAAAACGATTCTGAAGTTCGAACTGAAAGCTCTCGGGGTTTTGGATCTGGATCTGTGCTGGACGGAGCGTAGACTTCATTAGTCGAAACTTTTCAAGCTTGATATTAATGTTCAATGTGCCTCTTACCATGCGGTAATCGCTCCCGGTTTTCACCGAATTGATCACAGAGATATCATTGAACATTTGCTTCTTGGTTGACATGATGAAGTCGATCTCGTTTTTAGTTGCACCATCAGGGCTCTGCCATGTCCACTTCGTATGCTCATACTTTCTGAAGAAGGAGTTTATCATATAGAGGCCCTCCTTCTCCATAAAACTGGCCAGTAGGTGACCCCAGTGGTTCCGACGTCCAACTCCAAATTGTCCCACTTGCAGCTCATCTTCGACTCGTTTGCCCAGTTTCGCGTTGAAGTCTCCCATGACAACGTTGAAGTGAGTTTTGAAACCATGTATGGCTCTAGAGATATCCTCCTACATAGTCTCTACCAAGTCGTCGGGGTGTGCCGAGATCGGGACGTAACCTGTATGACCTTCAGCGAATATGCCGAGTATGAGATTCGCCACCCTGGTCGACACCCTCTCAATCTTCACCAGGTTGTTCACAAGGAGCTTGTGGACGATACACCCGACACCACCCTGGGACTGCCGGTCACCGTTTCGGAAATAGAGCAGGTTAACGGATTTGAGGATTATCGAGTCATCCCCCTCTCTTCGGACTTCAGATAACCCTATAATACTCCATCGTAACCGGCCCAATTTTTCCTCGAGTTCGGCTATCTTCTCATCAGTCCGGAGTGTTCGCGTGTTGTATGTCGCCAGGTAAACAAACGATATTATTGGGAAGCCGGGTCCACTCCGGGGATTCTTCGCATCCCTTGCCACGCCATCGCCTCGACCGCTACCGTAGTCGAAGGTACACGGGCTGACGGGCACTCGGGGCCGTTTTTTTTGTTGTGCTATGCATTGCGATGCATTTTGGTTTGAGGGGGTTTGCGTAATCGCCACGCTTGGCAGGCGGGTTGGCTATCGCAGTTTTTTGTTAAATTGCACAGAGAACACTGCTGCCCATTCTCTGGTCTGTCCCTTAGTCGCCTCTTACGACACCCACGGGACGATACGGGATGGTGAAATTCTTTACGTCCGAAACCATACGGTACATGTTTTTTATGCTAGAATAATATTTTTTTGATAACTCTTGATCAGATCGAATTTCCCATTTTATGTTAATATGTAGCTATTTTGCGTGACATTGCATTTTATTGAATCATACTAATTAATAAAATTATAAAGTTTTAATACTAGCTTCTACGAGCGGCTCTGCCCCAATAATAGACAAGCGTTAAATTATCCCAAAAGAACTTACTACCGCAATTAAAAGCATCATAATAATGTCTTATTCCAGGGCAAAGTCAAATCGAATGATAAGTTTCATCAAAATCCGTTCAGTGGTTTAATCGTGAAAAGTAACTCATGGGCAGAATTACTTTCGCATTTATATCTAATATTAGGGAGGCATTTGGGCAGCAGTGGGACAGCACAGACTAAATAAAAAAATCAATTACATCACATGCTGGTTTTTTGCCTGCCTCTGTCATGCAGTTAGCCTGTTACAGGATGGTATTATTTTAAATAATACCAACTATTTGGCCACGAACGAAGACGTGTGACATTCACCAACCCGCACTGGGCCCGCGTGGTGGATTAATGCATATTACCTCTCTCACAGAGAGAATGCCTGTGTCCCAGCAGTGGGAACATTATAAGGCTGATGGTGATGTTGAACTATTTGGCCACGGCTTCGATCCTGTGGTCTATCCTATAAGAACCGTGCAGAATTAATCATCACAAATCACTTATCAAAATCAGACTTACCTTTAAAGTTTCCAAGTCCAGTACGCCAAAAGGCGGCATACAGTAAAACGTGATACCTTCAAATAGCTTTTCTTTTGCGATCCGAGAGCGCCTGGGTCCCGGTTCACCTGTGTTATCTAGAGCTTCGTACAGTTCCTACAAGAAAAAAAAACAAAAGAGGTTTTAGAAGTGAAAATATGCTTTTGGCTGTGATCCGCTATAGAGCACGTCTAAGGCTTGATTTACATTGCTGCGGAATGGAATGGAAGCGAATTTTTTAAATGAAATTGTACACTGCATAAATAACTTTATGTCAATTGTGTAACGTACAAACTAAAAACGAGGTTGCGCGTCTTCCACAGAATTCTCGCGCATTCTCGAGAATTCCCGTAGTTACACAATCGAAATAACGTTCATTATACTATGTACCAAAGCATATGTTATATATGCTGTAGTCTAAGCGAAGCGACACAGTGTATGTCCATTACTACGTCATCATTCGATAGTATGTGCGCGAATTCGCGATCATCATCTGGGATTTGACTTGTCGCTTCGACTTTACACTGTGGAGATAGGGTTCCTTAAGCTAAGACCGACTCGTCACTTCGAGCATCGTTCGACTCTGTCTCAATGTGCTTTGTCCCTTATTCACACGATTTCATTATTTTCCATTGTTTTTGGCTCTTTAAATTTTATAGGGCCAGGATAAGATCTTTATCTATGATGTTTTTATATGATTTAGTTTAACACAGATTTTAGATATTTCCAGAACAGTTATCGGCATTCAGTTATTCTTTCCAAAGGCGTAACGTTCGCCTTTGACCTGTATCTGTTTGTTACACTTGTAATGCATTTACAATATTGCATCAAATTGTTACGACTCCATTCCATTGCGAAAACATCTGGTGGTATATTTCTGCCTGATAAAATAATGATTCATCTGTTTATTTTTAAATCTGTTTTGCGCCAATTTCTTGGAGGATTTAAAAATGATAAGTGCAATCGGATACGTGACTTCCAACATTCATGGTCCATACGAAGCAGGTAGATATCTACTCGCAAGGTTAATAGTGCATCGCGGCTTAGGCACGGTAGTAGATGACCGTATTAATGACGTTCTGATTGCGCGAATCAATTTATATTGCAATTTATCCATTAAACTTTTTACTGTTTGCACGCACGATTAACTGTTACTTAGGGTACCTATAGTTGTGGTTTGCAAGAATAAAGGGTCAAAATAAATTAGCTAAAGCAACTCCACAGATGTGATAGGTATTAAACTGCGTTGTTAGTCTAGTCAGTCTAGTGAGTGTATATTAAGTTATTATAACAAAAAAAGTAACTCTCAAGTAACTATAATACGAGCGGCCATCGACGCCGTAGACAGCTGTAGTGAGATTTCAATACTAATCGTCCCAGCGGAGTTTTGCTAGCTAATTTATGTGGCTATGGCCAATGCTCAGACCCGAGTGTTCTCCAGCCTTGACAAATGGTAGCAGATGGGATGTCCAGTGAGGTTTTAAACGTTGGGAGTGAGAGTTCGACATGAACCTCCTCTCCAGTATAAAGAAATAAAAGGATACAATAGGGATCATACCAATTGTTTTTTTGTATAGATTATTCTTCATTTCAAAGATATTTGTGTAAGGTACAAAATAAATACGAGCTAAAAAGAGGTCGCGCGTCTTCCGCGGAATTCTCGCGAATTCCCTTAGCTACTGGCTCGTATTTAATTTGTACGTTACACAACTGACAAAGTTCATTATGCTATGTACAATTTCGTCACAAAAATTCGCTTCTATTCCATTTCGCGGCAATGTAAATTGAGCCTAGCTCAGAAGTGTCATCAAAAGTCCCCACTTTGATGCGTTTTATCTTTGTAGTTTTTATTGATTTGATAAAGCAAAAAATACATGTGCAATATTTTTTGTTGATTATCTAACTGACGGACTAAATAGATATTTTTTTCTTAACCCGTCATCATCCCTATTGTAATATTAATACTAATTGTCCCATATTTCGCGCACACAGCTTGGCTATTTAAAACGTGCGAAAATTCATGAGTATTAATGATTCTGACACACCTTCATGAGCATGTGTTCATGATGGCGTGTCAGAATCATGATAATTTTTATATATAATAAATATTTGATGTTATTGTTGTGTAACAATTGTTGGTAATCCTTAATAAATAAATACGATACTGAGTCATAATTTCATAGTTAGGTATGAATTTGGAAGTGGTCTATTTCCAGCCTACAGTAGTGAAAAAAAAAAAGAAGATTTTAGGTACCTCATTAGCAATTTCTTTAGTCTGCAAACATTGTTTGATCCAATCAAATGACACAATCCACTTCGAAGCTGCTAGTGCACACATGTATTTTACAGATCTAAAAGAAGGATACATATTATTAATTGTGCTAAGTTTAGTTAGACAGGGCATAATTGACGACGAAAATGTATGATGTAAATGCATATGAGAACACTTAATTATTCAGAGCATTTCAATCACAGACATAAATCTAACTAGATAACGCAAGTCCTTGCATCTGTATGAAAACCAAGCGTGCCACTTTTTTACAAACAATTTAAAAACAAATTTACTTACCAATGAAAGAAAACATTTCCAATGCCTCATCCAACTTTTTCTATATATTCTTTACAGCTTAATATGGCATAAAAAGGCATTTTTCTAGATTTCGGTGGATTACCGGTGCCGATAAAGCTAAATGAAAAGCTCAGATTACGATCATTCATCGTAACTTTAGTCCGTTTTTTGGTACGCGAAAAACATACAATCGCGTCATCTAGTTAGATTTATATCTGTGATTTCAATACATAGAAGTCACTGAACCTCAATTTCGTCAAGACTTTGTATACAGTTATTGCAGAATCTGATTGTTGTGAAGAATTGCATCTCAAATGCAATCAACATTATACTTAATGAAATAATTTAGAAACGTAAACACAAGAAGTAAGAAAAAAAATTAGCAATAATCTCACCTTTGTGATTTCTTTTCTTCATCAACACCTACAATCAAGTGTGTGATGTCCTTTGTATACTTGTCCGCATACCTCCACTTGCGTTCAATACAAAGAGCTTTAACTTTTGATATTTCACTGGATGTCAGACACGAGGCAGCTAAACAATACCTCTTGTTATTCAGGGCCAGGTTTCGAGCAGCGACAGGTCGCGCTGTGGGCGTGGTAGGCGTATTCTCAAATGCTTTACTCATAAACTCCCTTTCTTGTGTGGTCTTAGCAATCACGTCAGTAGTAGGACAAAGAGTCTGTTCAGGGTCATCATCATCATTTCTGTTTTCAAAATTAAGTGATTTTCGCACCATAGGTGTTGATTTATGCTTAATTTCATCTGCAAACTTGCTGATAGTAAGAGGTGTCTCCAGTGTTTGTTTTTTGACTGCAGTCTCAATGACAGTCACATCTCTAGTACTTTTGTTAGATTCGGTCACAGTGTCTGTTAAATTGATAATACTCCTTACAGTTGATGGAGATTTTCTTTGGGAACCCTTATTTGTTTCAATAAAACTTATTTGTGATTGATTTGATGTGCTGGCTCGTTTTAGTTTTGGGATTGATAAGTTCCTACAAATAATAAAATTGACATTAGTAGTACACCAAAACAATATTGTAAATTTCTTGTGCCAACTTTGAATACTAACTTTTGTGGTGTTTCTTTAACTACATTCGTATCATTGCTCTCCAGTGTAGAATTAAAATTATGACATAGTACTGGTGTTAACAATTCTTCTACCTGTTGTGGTACCTGAAACATTTTTTTAATAAATTTAATAAGAACCACAGTATATTTTTGTGAAACACACGTAATATACTATTTACTGATCCCAAAATAAAATTATATCACAGTTTGATTCTCCTATTCCACCTCAACTAAAGAAATAAAAGATATCAAAAATCTTTAATTGTTTGCAAACAATTGTTTTTTACTGTGCTATCACCACCAAAAAGTTAAATACTTTTACATACAAATGGAGAAGCAAAACACAATAATACTCACTTTGCCAGTTTTATTTATTTCAGAGTTTATATCTTCCTTTTCCACAATAGAGAAGACATTTTCACTGTGCCTTTCATTGAAGTATGCATTTAAATTGGGTGTTATTTCAACATTCATTTGGCTTGCAAGTTTTTTAATTGTCTGAGTTTTCTGCATTTGAGATGAAATTTTTGTGTTTGATGCAGGGCTCTGATTATTTTTGGCACTTCTATCTTTTAAAACTGAAGCACTCTCTACTTCTTGACTTTTTCTAATGTCTTCCATGTCTGCATCAATACTGGCAAAAACTTGACCCATTATAGCATCATAGTTTATAGGTTCACTGTCAGGTTGTACCTCTGCAACTTTTGCATTTTCTTCGTGGTTTATTTTCAGTTTCTTGTTGACAGGCAACAGCGCTTCTTCATTGTCTCTGTTGCGTTTCTCTGTAAGTTTTTGAGTTCTGAATTTACTTCTAACTGTACCTATTATTTCTGAAGGCGCATGATCCCTCAGGATATGGACATTTGCTTCCTTAACTGAGCCACTATTGAAAATATCTAAATCATTTAGGTCATCTATGTTCTCTGTATGGTCAACTATTTTTGCTATTTTCTCTTCAACTTGAGGTTCTTTGATTGGTACACTTTTGGAACTCTCTTCTTTGTCTTGAAGAACATCACACTCCATTATTTTGGACAGTTCTTTTTCCACACTTTCAGTGATTTCAAATTGAGCAGTTGCTGTATCAGCTGAGGCTGTATTTTTCTTTCCAGATGTGGTTTTGTCTAAATTGCTGTCTACTACATGTAAATTCTTATTTTCAATAATGTTACATACAGATTCTTGTATATTCTGGCTTTTATTGATGTTTACAACAATAGGTTTTGGTATCTCAGTTTTATTATTTTCGATGCTGATGTCGATGTTATGGGTATTGACACCTTTCAGCACAGAGTCATTATTTTTATCTGAATGTGGGTCTAGTGATGTCTGTACTTCACGATCAGTATTAATTTTTACTTGAACATCATTTTGTTTTTTCTTGATCACAATATTGGTTATTGTATTGCCTACCTTAATGGTAATTTCAATATCATCTGAATTTTCAAAAGCAACTGGTTGTACAGAATTATTATGGTTAGCTATATGGTCAAAATTATCTGTTGTTTTGGGATTCAATGCACTTTTCTTTATAAATGGCATTTTAGTTACTGCTGGTATGTGGTTTTGATTTATATTTTCAGAATGGTTCAAACTAGTGAAATTTTCTTTCTCTTTGAAAATCCTCATATTTTCATCGCTAACATTATTTGAAGTCATTTTATTTTGTAGGCCTTGAACTTGATTTATTTCAGATGTTCTCTCTGTATCTTTCACTGTGTCTCTGCTTTCTATTTCTATAGGTTTTACTGCAATGTTCTCATTAGTATTATTATCTTGTTTATCATCAGATTCATTTGAGTTTATAAAATTAACTTCATTTTCTTTATTAGGATAGCCTGGTGTATAGTCATCAATGTTGTATGGCTGTGCAGTGGCTACAGGTGTATTTTTTACAGGCTTCAGGTTCTGTTTTTTCTTAACCATCTCAATAGAAACATTCAATTTGCTTCGATTTTTCTTGTTTAATTTACTGAATTCTTTTCTCATTTTTTTTACATTATTCCAATTTTGTTTGACTTTAAGTGATTTCTTGTCATTATCTCCACTTGAGTCTCTAGAGTTATGCCTGTTATCAGATAAGTCATTTAAATTACCAGGGATATCATCATTTTTTAAATCCCTTTTCCTAGAGCTCCTACGAGGATGATCTGTAGTATATTCAGAGTCCTCTACAAAAAATGGTTCTATATCCATAGGTCCTACAATATTTTCATTTTTTTTAGTAGTCAACTCGGTGTGTGGCATTGTTTCTATGTTGTCCCAATCATCTTGTGGAGTTGAGACATGCACCACTTTTGGAGGGGTTGCCACTTTCTTAGTCTCTGTATGAATTATGATATTGCTGGCAGATATCTCTAATGGATTGCCTGGTTGTTGTGATTCTTGTGAAAATGTTTCAGAATTTTGAATTGGAGCTGAAAAATGATTTTGAGAGCTTGTTAACCAATCCTTTACATTTTTATCTGGGTCTTTTTCTGAATCAATTTCACCTGGTGTGTCAAGATTAAATTCATCCACTGAAATTTAATAATTAAAACTTGAATTCACAATTGACAGTTGGAATGTACACACAACCAATGAAAATTTCAGAATCATCAGGAATTAGAGTACCCTCTATCATCTTAGCCAGGCTGAGTATTTTTTTACTTTCCTATGTGCAAGGCCAACCTCAGAGCGGCCAATAAGATTGGGGAGTACTGTAGGTTACATCTACTTCTCAACTTACATTTGATGTTAAAAAGTTTTTCAAATGCTTCTCCAAGCACTTGAACATGGTCAGTCAGTGTTTGAAGAGGTATATTTAACTTCAACGTCTTGCGCTCGAAATGGGTTGCACAAGCAGGACATGTGCGACGACCTCGCCAGCAAGTATGACATAATGTGTGCCCGCAAGCTGCAGTCGCAGGTGCTATGAAGTACTTACAACTAAAAAATACAAAGGATTATGTTTTAAGGAAGTTCTAATCAGAAATATGTACATCCAATTTGTATTGCTTGAATTCAAAATATTTGACGTCATACCATTCCAAACAAGTTACATGGTCGATTTGTTTCGATGTTAATTTTGATAACTTCGCCAAATCGAAGTCCTTCAAGCTCATTTTTCCGAGTAAAGTGATTATTTCATTAAAACTTGCACTTGATTCTCTCCACAATGACAACGTTGCTGGAACAACTAACTAATGCAGTCTGTGCAGAGCAAGTAGTGCAAGCCTTACAGTTTACCAAAATTGGTTGCCACAAATAAGGTCACACAATTGATTACAATATTTTATATTCAACTAAACAGAAATGTGAACACAAGAAAATTGATACACAACGAAAAACAAAAATCATTAAATATTTTCTCTATTTTTCCCGCCTTTGTCACTGTTATGACATGTCAGTCAATTGTCAAACTTCAACATAAAAAGTCAATGTCACAACAAATGACAATTTATTTTACAAAAATGCTGGCAAGTTAACAGACGTAACCGGAACAAAAACCAGAAGCAAGAAAAAAACCTGTTTTTAGTGTAAAGCCTGGTACTTACTAGCGAGCACTAACCGTAACCGTTGCATGTACTGTTACCAAAAACATAGTGTGAGCCGACGATTACAAGTTACAGATTTATTTAACAGTAACGTAGCACGTAACCGTAACCGTAACTGTTACTAAAACTTAGTGTTTACAGTCCGTCAAATCTAAGAAGTCCGATGACGTTTCTCATTTAACTTGCCGTGATAACTTTGTATGAAAGTTTACGAATAATCAAATTCATAATCCTAATTAATTACTATGCTGCCTATACACTATAACAACGAGTATCATTCGTAAGCATCAACTTAAGTTTATACAACGTATTTTTATAGCTGTCAAACGGTACTTCTTAGATTTGACGGACTGTAGAAGACTCGGGAAGTTACCAGAAGTATAATAATGTAACAAACAACTAAAGCCCTGTTCTCTGTGTGCACTGCCTGAGGCAAGTTAAATAGTTAATTGTAAATTTCGTGTGATTGATTGTAAGCCATACTTAAATCTAGAGTTTTTTACTTCATCTCGAATCCTTACGCACCCGGCACCTGTGAACTTCTTGCGCTACAGCCAAACCAGCTTCCGTTTAATGAGCTCTCTGACTGTCAAGAACACTGGTCGAACGATAGTCTGGTCTAATATCGACGATCGAGTCGAACGAAAATCGTGGTTCGCGAGCCTGCAACGAGCGAGTGGCTCACAGCGAGCCAGCAGCGTTGCCAGAACGTAACTATTGTTACATTTTTCGTTACTTTTGACCTTCTCATGTACCCTTCATGTAGCACGACTCAAAATGTAAATTATACGTTACTTTTAGGACTTCAAAAAAAATATTGAAATATTTTCAAGCAACAACAAAATAATTGTGAAACGGAACGCATCCAAGAAAGTTTTCGTTCGTCGTGTTGTC
Source organism: Orthosia gracilis (assembly GCA_947562075.1). Lineage (NCBI taxonomy): Eukaryota > Metazoa > Arthropoda > Insecta > Lepidoptera > Noctuidae > Orthosia > Orthosia gracilis. The sequence goes on from OX387266.1 coordinate 38,756,762, forward strand.
GCACCTGATTTTGTGTGCACATTGATGACGTATTGCATATTCACTCACCCACTCACGTATATTTCTAAATCTTCCATCCCACTTACTCCGGCGAGCGAGTGAGTGTATTGGTGTCGTTTTCTACTTAAAATAGGTAATGTAACTTTTCGAAACTACTTTTTGAGATGTGTCATGCAGCGTTGCCAATCTGTGGGAAATTCCCCAAACTGCTGGGATAATCAGTCCGATTGAGTAATTCGTGGGGAGGGAGAGCGATAATGTGGGGAAAACGCGGGGAACTTAGACATTTACACTAGAATTGATCTTAGAAGTAATGAAAGTGGCACTAGAAGTATTTATATGTATATTTAATTCAAGAATAACTCAACTTATCCGGCAGGAAGAAAAACAGAGCATCGTAATCACCTACACACTGACACTGTAGTAGCACTTATGGCCACTAGAGAAGGTATTAAGAAGAAAGGAGGGAGCTTACAATTTGATGAATGGATGAATTTGAGGAATGATATGTCAAACAAATAAAATTGCCATAATGAGAGTTGCAAAAAGTAGATTAACATATTGCGCCAGAGCGGTGGTGGGGGCTATGGCGCGCCACGACACGCCAGGCAAATGTGTTTCTACACCGCGTGGCTCGTGGCGCGCCATTCAACGACGCAGACTCGTAGCGGACGCTGGTATGCTGCGTGTTGAAAATAACCGACGATATTATTGAACTTGTACGACAATGTACAGTTTTGTATGATATATTTTTGTATTTTGTCTAGGGAGTATAAAGATCATTTGTTAAGTACCCTAATTTAGTAACATCGTAGAATAGCGCAAGGTACGCTTTCCTTGCATTCATTGTGTCGGCGACGAAACCCCATCTATAAGCTGACTAGGTAAAACAACGAAGTTTATACAATACCTACTCATGCAAGTACTTTAAGTACATATGTAAAGTACATCAGAACTGTATATAAAGTGTTATTTAAGTACATCTAAAAAGATTTCAACTAGTAATAAGATAACTAAACAGATAGTAAGCAAATGACGAAGTACTTAATACGTGATAATTATTTCTTGTTAGATACCAATTAGAGTATTGTAATTGTTTTGTTTTTTGTCCAATTAGCATTTACAATCATATAAAATCCTAATTTGAACATTAAAAGTTGATATAGTTTTTAAAGAATTGAGAGATATCATACAAGTTACTAACTACGCGAGGAACTTGAAAACGGGTTTTTTTGTCTGTGGAGATTATTTGATGAAGTTAGTGTCAAATTAAAAGTGTTGTCCGTTTGAATCATGTAAATCAGTCCACACGTTTCCAAGATAATCGCTTATCATTATAATCAAAATGTAAGCAAACCGATTTTTATGTTTTTGCTCTAGAAAATTTTTAATTATGGTAAAATGTCTAAATGTTATTATTGTAAATTGTGTACGTAGTCAAACTTTAAGACCAAATTTGTAAGGATTATGTTGCAAGGATGGTCTCAAAACGCGCGGTCGTCAGTCGTCGGTGCTCTAAAAAAGTTTATTTGCTAGGAGTAATTTATTTATTTATTAAAACTTCATGCAACATAAAGGTACATAGGCGGACTTAAAACCTGATGTATTCTCTACCAGTCAACCAAGGGTGGTGGAGATATAATATGGCAGCTGCATACAAATAAATTGAAGGCCTTCATCGAAATCATCATGCGATTCCGAAGTAAACATTATGTACGTCTACACGTTGCAATGGTTCGATGTATACTAATTCAGAAATAGCGCCAGAGTGCGCCACGACACGCCAGCTTAGTGTACACACCCAGCGCCACGCCAGTATGCCCCACACCACGCAAATGTAGTTCCGCCTTAACACGCGTACCTACACACTAGAACCTCGTCACTGTATCACGCAAGTTACAGTTACAGCTCGCTAGTGGGAACCCGGCTTTAGGGATCCCATTCACTGTCTTGCATGGTACTTGCATCTCGCCATAAAGCGGCCTGTCTGACTTATAAGTTGGTGCCTCGTTGAGTGAGTTTGGGCTAGTCTTTTCATCTTCATGTCGCTGGTATGACTGTACCTAATTCAGATTTTTTTGGCCCTACACTTTGCATCTTCCGCCGGATCGTTGGTAGCATCGTATAAATATAGGCCGATTTGACTGCATGTTTTAGGGCACAGAGGGCAGGATAGGTTTGCGACTCGGCTCTGCCTACACGGCCTGCTATTGTCTTATTGAAGTAGGCCCACTTTGTGAGACTTGAGTTACACCTTCCTACTTGAGTTCTGACGTTGTACAGTGATATCTAGGTTCAGTCCAAGAGTTATTGAATGTTTATAATTTTTAATTTTGAAAAGTAGCAACACCACTGCACTATCTGTCAAGTGTAGTCAAGGGGTGCCGAGAAAATCTGATTTTCTTCTGTAAATTACAATAAATTAAACTACCAAAACCCTAAGTAAGACTATTATTATTTAAATCAAATAAAAAATCATGTGATATATTTAATCGCTTAACATTTTTGTTAGTATGCAGTTTTTGGTTTGCTATCAAAATTATTACATAATCTGGAATTGTTTTCATGTTAAAAAAGTCGGATAAAAAGGGGTTTTATCCGCATTGTCTCTGAAATATCAAAAAATTTTCATGTCTGTAATGTTTAATCATTTTTATTAATGAACTTTTAGTCAAATCTTTAACATTTTTTACAGTAGTAAAACAGCTAATTTATAGGTTAGAAAATTAATTTTACACATCTATGATTCAAGGATTGTGTGCGAAAAAATTGTTATGATCCTTCTATAACCCGAGATTTTTTATTGTTGTCTATAAATAAAAGTAAATATACCAACTACTCGGTAATGAGTAGACTTCCAAGTCTATATTAAAATAGTATATTGAATCACTTACAGAATGGCTCTGGCATTCCGCAATGGGTTGAGGACTGTGGCGAGGAAACTGCAAGTCCGTACTTACGCTGACGCCGCTAAAGGTGATGAAATGGCACTCACATTTGCTGCAGGCAACAAGGTTTTTATTCCTCTTTTATTTGAACCCATCATCACCATTCTCTTGCACTTATCCCTATTTATTTGGGGTCAGCATAATATGTTTTTTTTTCATACTTCTTTACTAACCATCACCTTAGTAACTATACCTCTTGGCTTCTTCTAGCCGATATGGCTGTCCTGTATACTGACAATAAATTTTTATTTGAAATTCCTTAGAGTATCCTAAACATTATAACATTAAACCTGTAAATTGTATCAGATAAACTATTCCTGATTAATTGATGTTTTAAGTAATCAAGTTTTAAATTATTGGCAGGTATTTTACGACAAAGTAGTTGTCAAGCAAATAGATGTGCCATCAATGAGTGGAGCTTTTGGTATCCTGCCCAAACATGTACCCACACTTGGTAAGTAAATGCCTTTTTTCTATCAATATAAATTTTGTGAAATAGGCAAACAATAATTTACAAACAAAATTATATGAAAGAATCGCTGTTTTATCTATAATGTATGGTGACATACCATTTGCAAATAATTTGCCAGTGGCTTCGCCCATGTGAATGTCGAAAATTATCCCAAGGGAACATATTCCCTGGAATAATGAGTATACTATGTGCTATTCCAGACTATAATCTATCTCTGTGCCAAATTTCTTCCAGATTCATTCAGTAGTTTTTGCGCGAAAGACTAAAACATACAAACTTTCGCCTTTTTAATATTAGACGGATAACAAAAATAATTTGGAAATAAAATTAATGTCATACGTACTAGCTGCATACCCTACATCTATTATTATATCTATATTACTATTCTACATCTAGTTCGATGTTGTATGTTACCAATGACCTTTTTGTCAAGCATCAAAGTGCAGTAGCCACAGTGTTCCAAAACTTCTTGATGAAGATTAAATTCTTTGTTACTCTCATTAAAAGTAACATATTTGTCTGTATTTTTTTTGTAAACTTAAATAGTATCATACTCCAACAATTACTGTTGGAAAAATTATAAAATTGTATTTCAAAAATCAAGTTTTATATTACAATACCTTCAAAGGTAAAATTATTATTCTTAATCTTCAAATGACTGAGGGTATTAATTAATATTTAAGAATTTTTAAATTTTGGTTCTAACATTCAAATATCAGAACAGATCCCTCAATCTGTAAGTAGTAATTTATTTTATTTATTTCTATACTGGGTAACATTAGCTTCTAATTCTGCTTTAAATAGTATCTTAACTATGAGGGTCAAATATTGTAGAGTCCCTGTTAGATGATGACAGTATAAAAAAGAATAACTAAAAAATATTAAGATTATGAAGAAATAAAATGATTGTGTAACAGGTTTAAAAAAAAAAAATTGATAGAACAACACTTTTGCTGAGTGTCATAAGCTACTTTTTATTCTGAAAAAATAAAATAATAATCCAGAGTTGCTTTGGTACAGGCAATGACAGCGAAGCCGCAGGAAAAATAAGTAGTTAATATTCTGGTATTGTTGTTCTATCTCACGAAGGCAGATGAATCATATCAAAATGACTCTTATTTCGACGTCATAAATGTACTAGCGGCTACTTCTACACATTTATAGAAAATCATTCATGAGGTAAGAAAATATTTTGAAATTCATAAAATTAACAACTCCTGTATTTTTATAGCTGTCCTGCGCCCTGGCATAGTTTCTGTGATCGAAAACGACGGCAAGTTGAACAAGATCTTTGTATCCTCTGGCACAGTCACAGTCAACGATGATTCTTCTGTTCAGGTAAGTTTAGCCATCTCTATCAAATTCGTTTACCATTGCGGTAACCCACTACTTATGTGATAAGACAGAGTGACATTGGCTGAGGTCATACTAAAATTTTTGTTTATAACCAATTTATATACATATATATATGTCTGTCTAAATTAGTTTTTGTTAACTAAGGCATAGATAATATAATATAATGACGACGTAACTAGCGTTTTTGCGTCTGATTAAAATGATTATTTTTTGTACATCGTTCGCTTTCGGTTCCGTTCCATTGCGATAGATAGATTGGTGTTAGCAGCGACTTGCAAGTAAAAGGGTTTACTCTGTGCATGAATATTTTTTTCTTTGAATACAGTGAAGATTTGTTATATAGTATTTTTTTGCACGTTTTTACTGTTTCATTGCACCAAAATGTGTTACAATACAAATTTAAACAATCGAGTGGAACGCCTCAGACATTTAAAACTGCGCCATCTATTGGTATCAATTTTAAATGATCAGTTCAAATAATCTTTGAAATGTGAACTAAGAGCCTAATATTCCATAATTAGGACAAATAAGTTTTTAAACTGTCATGGTCACTAACTCTAACATTAACATTAGAAGCGGGATATTTACCATGTGTTGGAGAATTGATTAAAAAAGAACATTGTTAAATTTTCCAGAAAATTAATTTACACACAATTCAATAACAACTCGGTGCATGTTGCGCCATCTAGTGAGATTTATTTGAACCAAATTTTCTTTCTTAGCGCTGGGCACCCGTGACTAAGGCTTTTTCGAGGGTGAGAAGCATGTGCGGGTGACATGTCAGTCCTGAAATATAAAATATATGAAACCGCCGTTTGCGTCGTTAGTGTAGTCACAATGACGGGCATCCAGCGCGTCTTGGGAGAGTGGCGGTCTATTATTTTAAACTGATCCTATACTACTCGGTCAAAATAACTGTGCACTTGGCGCTGTCACTTCTCTGACGTTCGACTCTCGCTATTGGCGCACTAGGTGAATGCGGAGTGCCGCGCAGGTAGGCGGGATTTAATAGTGTTTTACTTATTCTCTACCTACGACTTCTACAACTCTAGATGCATAGGGACCATCAACTTGCGCCCGCCCTATTCGCCCCGGAGGATGTCTTAAACGGCACACTCTGACGAAAGGTCAATCCTATTTAGGTTAAACGTATTTTAAATTGAACATTCTCACCAAACTTACCTTATAACAGTGTATATGTTAATATTTCAGGTCCTCGCTGAAGAAGCACATCCCTTGGAAAACCTAGACCGCGGCGCGGCTCAGGAGTCCCTTAGCAAAGCTCAGTCTGAATTGAGTTCCGCTGCTAATGATAAGGTAGGCTAAACATTTTTGAAGTTGTAGTTTTCATTGAGTTACTGGAAATATTACTGACCCAAAATGATGATGGCGATGGGATTCCCTTTTCTACACTAGACTTTCATTTGATCCGTTGTACGTGGTACTGAACCCAATTTTGTCAATTGAAAAGCTACATTGATTTGAGTGATTTTATAGGACAGGTATAGGGCAGGATATCGATTCAAATATAATGGCGGCTCAGAAAACTCTGCAAGCCATTGTGCAGTAGAGAATTTATGTGACAGCGCGTTTGATGGATAAGGTACTGCAAACTATGTAGCGCACTTCACAGCTACCAGTCGACCTGACCTTTTTAATGTTTCATCTAATAGTCTGCCAATGTGATATAATAGTCACATTGGATCTTTGTGTCTCTGAAGTTGGCTCTGCCAATCATTGCGCAAGAAACAGTTTGTCATCGAGTATACTGCATAGAGTAAGCGAGATAAGACGATGCGACAAACGTAAGCGAGTGAAAGAGATAGTTATACAATGCTATCTTCATCTTCAACATTGACACAAAAATAGATACCGCGCAGGGTTTTTCAGCCAATTCAAAGACACGAAGATCCTTTGTGAGTATTATACTGCGGTTATGTAAAATCACACCACTGAATTACTCTTTGGGGATGACCAGTACTAACCCTAAAAAAATATAAATATATGGCTGTAGTATTTGCAAAAACAATGGCATAACTCGCCGAATATATTGCGATAGCTTTACGATATTGGCAGTATGCCAATATAAGGCCATAAGTTTTGTTTTGAAGACTGTTTAATAGTGTTTATCATATAGTAATGTTCTTGTATTGTGTCTTTGCAGGCTAGGGCCGAGGCTGCTATCGCTGTGGAGGTCGCTGAAGAGATCCTGAAGGCTGCTTCTGGTTAATGTGTTCGCTTAGCACTGCCACCAAACAGTTAGTGTTAAAAGAACTATTTAATATTTACGTTTCTGTATAAATAAACGCCGTTTCCAGTAGAACATATGTATTTTATTTATTAATTATTTGTATGTAATTATTTTATAAGTGGTACACAATTAAAACAACATTGCATAGTTGACATTTGAGTAGTTTATTTAACACAAATCAAACACTTTGGTACAGTTAGTTAGCTGTGGTTATCGATGTCGTAACGCCATAATAATAATTATAAAACTTTCTTTCAAGTAGCCGCAAACCAAACGCACATCGACAAAAGCGAAAATATCATAAACAATTAACCCCTCTGCTGCCAATACAATTAAGTTTATGGTACAAATTTTAATTGATTATTATCATATAATTTTGAATAAATTTTATTTATTTTGTTCACAATTCAATTTTAACTAGTTTTTTTCATTAAATCGATTCTAATTGGAAGGTTAAGAGAAGATTCTGTTGCTAGGAAGTCGCGAAACCTAACTACAAGCCTACTTTGCGAAGCTTACACCACAATACACAACATATAATGGGAAACACCTAGAAAATGACACTCGAGTGTCTTACACCTAGTCATCCGCGTAATATAGAAGGATAAAATTACGATTATGATTATTAAAAATGCACCTTACTGTACTAGATTAATATTTTAAAAGATTATTTTAAATTCCATTTCAGCAGTGTTTGTTACGTTTTCGAAGATGTCATAGATTGAGTAGTTCCTTGCTGTTTAAATAGGTAACTGACTATTATTATCATTATTATGGTACGCTTTCTGTATATGTTATTTCATTGCGTTTCAAAGAGTACTCTAATTGATTATTATTAAATTTTACATAATAATACGTAACGCGTGTTACCAACTAGCTACGGATTATATAATACTTTGTTTAAAAGTTGATTAATTACTAATAAAGAAATTTATATCTAAACTTATCCTAAATAGTATATGCATAAATGCGTAAATCAAAATCAACATGTTTGACACAAATAGGACGTGTGGCAATAACGAAATGACAAAGAGAATAATTAAAACCAATAACGTTAAAAGGAAGCATCGTTACAACCGTCTGGTTGTGGTTACCTAATATTACCATCCTAAGAGTATAAATAAAGATTACGTCCATATTATTCCATGTAAAATTAAAAATGGGATAAAATACAAAATATCACATACATTATTACATGTTGAGCTTAATTTAAAATAAGAAACACCCCAAATCAGATGCATTTTACTGAAGCTTTCTTTAAATTAAGCTGAACAAATAAGGTTAACTACAATTAAAATGACAGATAAGTCTGTAGTAAACATCTATCAAAGTTGGGCACGCTGGAAGAAGGTATATTATATAATGTGTTGGACAGGACATAAACGCGTCACCTATCTATTTAAGCAAATATATCAATTTGAGATAACTACCACAACCATAATTTTCTGCTTTTACATGGTAATACTATAGTGACGCATCATAGGTTTCTCTACTCTGGGAAGGTAGATTCTAATTTATACATAACCCAACTTTGTAAATTTACTACAGGTAGAATAATAAAAAAAACGCGTTTAATAACTAAACAGAAAAATGTCCAGCCAACTAAGTTGGGGTAAATTTAAAAGTAAATAGCAACACAAAAATGCGACACACAAATGATACTGTAAAAAAGAGTAGATTTGGCACGAGTATCACCATCTTGCTGCATGCTAGACCAAATCATAGAGCGAAGGTGCAATTGAAAGTTCATACTGAAAGAAAGTTTCTGCGTAAGCCTGCGAGCGGTACATCAGCAAGATGGTAATGGTCCACTAAATTAATTTATAAAATGTGCGTGTGTCGCCGCCTAGACACAGGTCCACTTTACAGGTTACACTGCCACAGTATCGTAGGCTGTGAGTCCCCGCCCGTGGACTGCTTGCTGGGGGATTGGGGTGGCTGCTTCTGGTCTGAAAACATAGTCCCAAATATTAATGGACACATTCAAACTTACCTCGTCAAAGTTTACAACAGCTGCCATTTTTAAACATTGAAACTGCCTTTATTATTTTTTTTTGAAGCAAACGGGTTGCGCCTTAATACCGATTAACAGGCATGGATATACTTTTTTTTAAGCATTTGAAGGAAAACCATAGCACTGCTTATTTAGAGGGCTGACTCTTTATTTTAGCAACACCAAAATGTTCGCGCGCTTGGCCTCTATTTACAGTGTTTTATAAATCTAATGGTATGTAAAATGTAGCTAAAAAAAATGGTTTGGGGAAACTATTATTTGTAACCATATAAATAAGGGTTGATTTTTCAAAAGTCTGATTATTTTAAACTCGGGAATAAAAATGGCGGTTTGACAGCTTGTATAGAAAATATGTCAAACAGCCATTATTATTCCTCAGTTCAAAGTTATCAGGCTATTGAAAATCGGCCCTTAAGCAACTAAATCCATCACGCACGGACTAAAAAGTAAGAAGTGCCAGGGATATGTTTCTATTTCATATTGGGCTATCTTCATATAAAGTAATGGGTAAACATGGTATTTACATTTCATGCGTTTGTTACCGGCAACGCAATCTTCACAAAATAAAATCAAACTAGCCGAGGTATAAACAAATTATTCGCCTTACCATTCTTGGAGCAAAACATAACATATTAGTGCACATTGGTTCAGAATGTTAGCCACATAAAGGTTAATTACGAAACAAAAATATCAGGCAAAAATAAGGTGGATTATATTCATTTAAAAAATGTTCAGTTTCACATACTTTGACTTACTGTTTCCTGTAGATCATGGATGCAGAACATAACACATGCTTAATAACGAGCATAGACTAGTACACAATGCTTTATTAGGTAAATATCTATCACGTCACAAAGTACTCGTGCTAGCGCACACAAGGATCCGGCTATGTATTAGTAGTGTATTCAGTGCGTGTGAGTTTGAGTGTTCAATCTTGCTTACATTCAAAGGGACACTTAGTTATATGTATTTTATTAATCTCCTTGGATTTATGGTATCTTAACTAGTCTAAGATATTTATTAGTTGTAGGTTTTTATGCAGTTAAGGACATTATGAGTTTGTAAATATATCTGTCTGTGCCATACAAATAATTGTATTTTGTTTTGTGAGACAGTGAACAAAAACAAGTGTCTGAGTTATAGGGTACATTTGTGCAAGGCCTATCAAACTAACCTGTCAATGAGTTTCCTCATTTCCTCGCTGTGCAAGCCGTCCTTGGCAGTGTGGGCCCTTACTGCAACAACACACAAGTCACGACGGCGCTCTATACTAGCCACGACACCTGGAGCCGCCTTCTACTCGACATCTCGAACAATAACCACAATAATACGTGCTCTATTCTATAAGCTTACTAGTTATTTCATTATATCATTATGTGGTTATTGTTCGCTCGTGTCTATCTCCAAAACACGTACTAAATATCTACAGAATCATTTCAAATGTAGTGAATTAGTTAACACAATCACGTCTAAGCACATAAAGTAGAAAGTTTAGATAAGTTGATTCAAAGAATTTTCCCATTGTTGAATCTGGCACTTGTCAAAATTAATCGACCCAGTGTGATTTTAATTGTTTTTAAAAATCACGTCTTTAATTTTGTCAAGTGCTAAAACCAAAAAACAGTAAAAAGTAGATAATTTTGAAAAATAAAGATAGGTAAGCCAATTACAAGAACGCTAATCTTGAAGCTTTTCAATTCAATTTGTTATTTATTACTGATACAAATGTTGCATGCTGTCAGTCACAATAATTAGAAACAAAAAGGAATCAAATAACTTGATCCAAAATTTTTACCGTCTTCTGTTCAGGTGACACCCAAGTGTGCATAAACCAATTCAACAATCAATTTCAAATTAACACTAGATATCTTTCTAAAATTAAGTTAGTTTGGAGCAAATGAATAGTAATAATATCAAATATTTTAAATGTAAACCATACTTTTTTTTTGTCATTGTTGCAAGTTTTACTGGGTATTAATTTTTTATAATTCTGAATGTTATTTAAAATCACGATATCATAATCAATGTTTTAATAATTTCGTTAGGTTGTATTTCAATAAAATTAGTACTCAGCAATTAATTGAAAATATTTTATGTTTAAGTAAATTTAAAGCAGCATACATTTATCACTCAAGCTTTTCGACAAAAAAGTATGATTTCCTTATAATTTATATCATGAGGTCCAAATTGGGTCCCTTTCAGAAGTTTGAATTCATCTTCGTATACTGTGGAGAGGTTATGTTAATCAAGAATTTTGCACCTACTCTCAATTTTTATCTTCAAATATGCAACATTGATGGGGTAGTCAGTTAGGCCATGTTTCAGTTACGTACCGGGGTAGTTGCGGGGCTGGTCACATTCAGCTTCGGAGATTTCGTTCGAGTCCTTGCTCTCGTTGAAAGAGGAGGAGCAGTTGTTATCGTTGTTGGCGTTACGGGGTGGGGGTGGGGGTGGCTCGGGGGATCCGCCGCACTTGCGTGTTCCTGCACCAAGATTTGTATGGAATGGTTTACGTATTTAAAATATAAGAATTATTCACAACGAAAGTAAAAGCGTGCAAGATCACGTTAGACTCAATATTCCAAAGAATTTATGTTAGTCAATATATAGTGAGACATGCGCTTCAAAAACATAACCACAAGAAATGACTTAGATTATTGTCAGAAAACGCAGGTCCACTTACTCTTATCGAGGGTTCAATGCGCTTGATCACACACATCCAAAAAAAATGTACACATAGGTTTGTGACATTCAAGTCTTTCTGTCGACTTAAGATTTAGCAAACTTTTATAACTAAGAAGCTTTGCCATATTTGCGAAAGAAATAAATGAAAACTAGGATTTTACCAAGAATCTTACCAATGCTGGGACGAGATCCGTAGTGGTCAGAGTAGGGAGTTCCATAGGCGCCGGTGTACTGTTCGTCTTCGGGTGCGCAGCATGCTGGCTCATCGTACTCGGGGCCACAGGCGTACATCGGGCGGGAATAACGGGCACGCTTCGTAGAACAATTATGAGGGTTGAATACAAGTTAGATCAGGTTTCAATGGTGTCAGATTTGTAAATGGATAGAAAGCTGATTTGATCCATATTCAATTGTTCATTGCTGTTTCAATTTAGTGATAAGTATTTTTACCGATTCTTTAAATGATCATAAACCATACTTTTTAATATGTAGGTATTACAGAAATAGCAAGTTCTATACATATTTTTTTTAATCAAAATTCCAATTATTTCAATTCTACTGAAAAAAACATTAACAAAGCTTGTGTAAGTTGTATAAGTATGAGAATGGCAAGGGGCTTACGTATTGATCCTCTTCAGCGCAGGTGGCCGGGTCGTCGTATTCGGGAGCAGTTGAGTAGATGGCGCTCTGTCCTCCCTGAGAGTTCTTGCGGGCATAGCGGCTGTTGGCGCGGGGCTGGTAACGAGATAATCTTGTAAACTCAATTCGGAAATGCTACGTTGCCATGATCTAGTAAGATATCAGATAATTGCGTAAATGCGCGTTATTTGTTGTAAATTTAACATTGATAATAAGTAATCATGACGAGTGTAGATTTTCTACTATTGCTTTTGATTCAGTCTTAGAATGTAAGGCGTGGTGAGGTCTATCAGACGTCAACATCATCTAGAAATACATAGCCTGTTTAAAGAAATATTTGTGGGAGTTGTTCTCGACAATTTTTTTAAAGGTTAAATCAAAAATGTGACCACAGAATGCGTGAATCGCGGTATACGTAAACTATGTAGACTTAAGCTAGTTTCCCACTTACCATGCTCTGTGATCCAGCACGGGAATGCGCGGGGTGGTGGGGGTGCGGGTGCGCCAGAGTGCCGGCATGAGCGGGGTGGTGGTGCGGGAAGGCTAGAGCCTTGCTGGGGTCCATCTCCTCGCGGAAGCCTAGCAGGTGGAACGTTGCGTAGGGGCAGATCTCGTCTTCCATGCCTGTTCACACAAAGTGAAACAAAATTGTTAAGACTTTATTTTTGTACCTGGCCACGGAGTAGTAGGCTTGAAGTGCTGATTCGAAAAGGAGTTGGAGTTCTGTACCTGCTAAAACACAGTATATCGCCAGACGAAAGACATTCCCCGATTGACACTTCAGCTTTATCAAAAAATGCCTTACGGTAGTTATTTCTTACTCCAGCACAACTCATTAATTCGATAGACGGAATAAAACACGAACTAGTACTCCAATTTGTTTACTACTCTGTGTTCCAGTCATAGGTTTAGTGGAAGTGTCACCATTAACTGGAATCTGCTATGAATAATAGATTCCATATTAGTCGGTATTCCATGCTAAAATTGTGTAGCAATTAGTAGTCACTCAAAACACGAAACTTACATACATTATATATTATTGTTGGGTGTATTTTGGTAGATCTAATATCTGTTGATAATCCAAAATGCTATATTTGTAGTTACTCACGCTTTTGTAGTTATTGTAGCTATTCAATACCTATTCATCAAAAAACCTACATTTTACTAAAAGCAAATAAAAATAACTGGGGTTAGAAAAGTGCAAAAATAAAATAAATAACAAATACCTAGATAGTTATCATGCAAACAAATAAAATAAAATACAAATTGTCAATATCATACTCACTCATTTGTCGTGATTAGTAGTTCATTCTGATAAATACCTCGCGATTATCATTCACTTGGAAACCAGATTTGAATGGTCACCGCAATCTGTATTATACGTTTAATTTACAAATGTGAACGGTAAATAATACAAAATGCAGTGACCTTTTTGTTTTGTACTTTATAACATGAGCATAAAAATAAAATTTGTGTAGTTATAGCAACTTAAATTTTTAGGCTATTGTGCTATTTGTCTACCCAGTATTCGCCTTTCCTTATACAGCAATTGAAATTAAATTAGGTAGGTATCGAAAATTCACAGATGTGATGGGTTTTTATCTTTTATGCCCATGTCAGCATGCAGGTGTACACACTGACCTGTGGAGGAAGTGTCTCCGGATCCCGCGCGACGCAGGTGAGTGCGGCGGACCCGCTCGTAGTGATGGCGGCGCGGGTCCCACGTCGAGTGCGCGCCCACTGAACCACACTAACGTTACGCATGCGCTAACACCGCTACACCGTTCCAGATTCATCCCACTCACTTTACAAATTCACTGTATATTGCACCGGACAGCCGAGAGGGGTTACCATAAACTTTGAGCAAGTCAATGTTGGACAAGAATGAAATGCCGTGCGATTGTGTGTCTTGTGCACTTCAATAACCTGTCTAACCCCTTGACTAACCCTGCAAATGATTATAGGAAGGCCCCTGATTGCCCTTTGCTGGACTTAATTTATATTTGCCAAGACAGAGAATGTTTAAGTTTGGTGAAAGGCAATAGTTTCTTTGGTTTTTGAAAGTGAGTGAGATTATTCTTGAGACGATACCACAGATATTTAGGGGAATAACGATTGTGCCAAGCCGTCATTAACATGTCTGGTAGTTCAGTAAGTGAAAAAGTATTCACTAACTAAACAGATTGATTTAAATGATTTTTTGTTTCAGGACCTTATATTAACCCTCAGTTTTCCAGCTTTAAATTATCGGAGAATTAATGTGACAAATTGTCAAGCACGCGTTATCTGCTGTGATTGGTTGAATGAATTTTCAGCAGCCAATCACAGCAGATATCGCGTGCTTGACAATTTGTCACATTAATTCGCCGATAATTTAAAGCTGGGAAACTCAGGGTGAGTATGACGAGATTGGCAAAACGTCAAGCTGAAAATTATAAAAAATTAAAGTAATACAATAGGCAAAGCTAAAATAATTATAGGGGTCTGAACATCTGTGAGTTGCAGGCAGGTAATAAAACTGCCTTTGGGGCACACAAAATTTATCATAGCTGGGCCCCTGGCTAAAATAAAATTCCCTAATACCTTCCCTGGATAACAAAAATGTACAAAATAGCTTTCACCTTACATTCACCACTAAGATATCTAAGAAGGTAAGAAAGAAGAAATATTAAAGCATAGAGATGAACCATAGCGAAAGTCGTGCAGCAGAAGAGAAGTCTAAAGGAAATATAAAGAGTGTTAATATAACCATTACCTCGAGTATAATATCGACGCTTCCTTACAGGTGAGGAGCTATATTCCTATCTCTTGATGACATAGGGTGCTTTGTGTGTAATAAAAAAATGGAGAGGAAGAGTGTAATACGTAGGAAATACAGTCACGTCCCGATTTAAACCCAGTGCCAATGTAACGCATGTAAACACACGCTTATATAAAAAATTGTATGACGTAGGTCATACAATTATGGCCCAAGTTTTTGTAACTTAAAACTTTTGTATTAATGTTAACTTTGGATACGACTGTATTTAAAAATGTGCAGTGAACAGTAGTAGCTTGTAGTCTCATCGCGAGTAGTGTGACGTGTTGTACGGTGTAGTTATACTTACTGATGACAGCCTGTCGCTTGACGCGGTCGCAAGTATTGTAGTTGGAGCCGGGCACGGGGGGAAGCTTGCGGTTGGGGGGCGCAATGTAGCCGAGTTCGTCGCGAAGTCCTCCGCGCTTGTCTAAAGTGCCGCCGGCGCCGCCTAACGCAGCCTGTGATGCGTTGTATACTGCATCATCTATAATACATCGATGAAGTTATCATGAAGTTATTTGACAGATGCAATTAGATGTTATTTTGTTACGTCATTAGGTCACCGATTAAAAGTGAGTTTTTTAGGTTTGATTATTATGAAGAGCAAATTATATCAAACTATGAATTTGGTAAATCAAAATACAAAATTAGAGCTTGAAACTTAGTCCATGCTAAGAATGAGTATAGTTCAAAAATATAAATCAATGAGTAAACTATGTTATTTACATTGTTAACTAGATGATTAATGATTAGGTAAAAATTTAAATATGAGAGATAATTCGAATTTGGGTAAAAGAAAGTGTAATAAAGCGGTGTGCCATGCCACCATACATACAATACATGTCTTTCTGACCTCGCAGGCGATGCGGGGTATTCCTGCGAGCTAAGGTCAGACAGATCACCACCACGCCTACGATGAAGACCACAATCGTCGCCAAAATGGGTACTAAGACTTCAGGTTCAAGCCAAGCCTTGATCCAGGGGGGCAGTTCCTTGTCAGCGCTGATGTTGCCAGGTAACGGAGCAATAGTTCCTATAATACACAAACATTAGTAGATATTTACCTTTGTGATGGTCCCTGGCTCCTCGTACCACGCAAACGACTACGATAGCAATGATGATGACAAGTATCGCGGCCACTACGGGCACGATAAGGTTAAGGTGTGACAGGATAATCTTGATAGTCTGTTCCGTGGTAAGAGAGCCGTCGCCGACTTCGCGCGCGGGCGCAATCGTACCTGAAATGCAAGCCCCACGTTACAAGAGCTATTTATTTTGTTAACTAAAAGACACCGTATTAGAATGATTAAAGTATAATAAAAAGGCGATGCATTTCAGGTACGTGTTTGGTGTTTATGCTGATCAAAATATTTATGCTAATAATGTTCATGCATTATTGAACGAACGTAGCGATTTTCTAAAGTTAAAACCTAAGAGACCATCATCATATTTATCATAAAAATAAAAATGAGAATAATAATCTTTATTTTTATACATATGCAACATGTTACAAATATTATCAAATTTAAATTAATTAATTTATAAACAATTTATCAGCCAGTGTTCCATGTATTCATTTTCAATTATAAGAAGAGCTGGACTTTTAGAGTACTATTATACATTATAATTTAGAAAAACATTAAATGCAAATATAAATTGTCAATTAATTAAAACAAAGAATAATATAATTAAAGATTAGATGCCAATTATTAATGAATAATTATTATCATTAGGTACACAACTAGATCTCAAAACCATATTGCAATTAAGTAAAACTAAAAATATCACTAAAGTTAGATGGCAAATATTAAAATTATCAAATTATTATAGCAAAAATGAATGTTACTAAAAATTTGATGTGATGTAATAAAGTAACAACATTTAAACAGAGGTCAGTAAAATAGAATAAAAATGTGAAAGATGCAATCTTATTTTGTCATATAGATAAATAAGTATTATCAATACACAACGGGATGTCAAAACAATAATACAATTAAACAGACATGTCAATAATTAAAAAAATATAATGATATTTTATCCTTCAGAAATTCAGTTATCTATACATATAAATAAAATTGAAGTGTCTGTTTGTAATATTGAAATAACCGTTTTTTACTACATGTATATGAATATATATATACGGTACATACACCAAAATAACATTTTTTACCATTTTTGTCTGTCTGTCTGTTTGTTCCGGCTAATCTCTGAAATGGCTGGACCGATTTTGACGGGACTTTTATTGGCAGGTAGCTGATGTAATAAGGAGTAACTTAGGCTACGTTTATTTTAGAAAAATTTCATTTATTTTAGAAATTTGTTAGGCGGAACGAAGTTCGCCGGGTCAGCTAGTATTATAATAAGATCTACAAGAAAGTTCTGATGTTTTTTGAATAGGCGAATATTTAATATTTTAATTGACTCCGGTATATGGTCATAAATAGTTGGTGCCATACAAAAAACACTATTATGCATCAGTGCTGTCTTGGATTGTCTCGAACACAACATATTGACGTACCTTCGACTGCGGTTATTTCTATCCGACAGTTTGGGAAACCAACTTGGGTTGGTTTTCACAAATACTGCAACTTCGAAAATGTTCAAACATATTGTCAGTATTTTACGTTTAATAAAGAAAGGTTTACATGACTCTCTAACATTTTAACCCAAACATTGCCCTGATGGACCTTTTTTGGGCTTTAAATATGAGTTATTGGATTTTTGGATGGATGGATTGGATTGTTTATTGGATGAGTTGCCCCAAAAAACAACTTCGTATTTTAAAATAGAAGCAGCCTGAACATGGTATGCTGTAACAATAGCGTCCGTTTCTGTGACTGACGCAAGTTTATATAAAGCATATAAGGATTTGCTAAGTCGCTTCACCAAATCTATCGTGTGTAAGTATCATTATATATTTTTAAATAATTTTGGCATTCAGATGATTACTTACCACCGGTCATAGTAAGAGTAGCGAATTCGTATTCAGCGACATTGAAGCCAGCGTTGTTGTGGGCCGTAATTCTCAACACATACCATGTAGCGGGTTCCAGATCTATAAATTAAAAGTTTAATATTTCAGCAAGTTATGAAGCTTAAAGTTTTGCATATTCTACTTATTTTGGGGGTTTACGCACCGAGTACGACGAAGTTTCCACCAGGTTTCACAGCGTTCGAGATTTGATTCCATTCAGCAGCGCCCCTGTTACAATAAACATTAACTAGTAAGATAAGTGTATTGAAAACATTAAACAGTCACAAAGACTGTGGGGAACTGGACTTTTAGGTATCAGGTAGAATGTATTAGATTTTTTTGTTCCATTACTAATTTTCGCAATTACACCACGCATTTTCGAAATTAGACGTGTGGTGTTAAAAAAATCTTGTTGAGAACCTTCTGTACTTCGTTTTACACCACCTGTAGCCTGCTTAAGTTTAGAGCTTTTTACGGTGATTTAAACACTAAACCGGCAATGAGAATCTAAATTGCCCGCTATACCACATATTTTTTCTGTTTCCACTTTTGTTTTATTTCAACTGTATGAGTGAAGATAAAATAGTGTATGCAACGGCATATAATTAGGTATTAAAATACTCGCGTGATATTATTATACAACTTGATATCCCCACGCTCGTGTTTTAATAACCCCTATTATATGACTGTTGCATAAACTACTATTTACTATTGCGTCTGTAATTTCGCTAGATGAGTGCATAAGAGGAGGTACGGGTATTACAATGTTCATGATATCCAAGTTCGTCATTACTTACTTCTTCTTATTCTCAACGACGAAGTGGCTCATGGGGCACCCGCCATCCAGCCATTGTTTGAGGTGCAGCGTGACGGAGGAGCTTCCTACTTCGATGAAGTCGGCGGCGCGCGGCACGGGCGGCTTGGAGCCGCGCGTGCGGGCGATCACCACGTCCGATGCTTCGCCGGTGCCGATGCTAAGGGAACACTTACATTATTAGGAAGCTTGTAAAGATGTCGGCCAACTG
Source organism: Orthosia gracilis (assembly GCA_947562075.1). Taxonomy (NCBI): domain Eukaryota; kingdom Metazoa; phylum Arthropoda; class Insecta; order Lepidoptera; family Noctuidae; genus Orthosia; species Orthosia gracilis. The sequence continues at coordinate 38,775,926 of OX387266.1, forward strand.
TGTAACCGACAAAAAGCCTCGTGTTAGGGAGTTCTGCAGTTCAAATACTGTTATTTTGTTGGATTTCAAAAAGCCTGGAATCGTCAGATCAGCTATTTGGCTGGCTAGTTTAAATCGCCGAAACCCCACGGCCCGGAATTTAGTCTTTCATAACAATAATGCCACGTCGTCCAGGGGGATGACTTGCTCTTAGAGCAAGGTTATTTTGAATGATGGATACAAGTCATGTGACTTGCATACATCTGTTCCTTTTTACAGCCGAACTATGATAGTTTTGACACGTCATGGTACGGGGCCAGGTGTTTATGCTCCATTGCGTATTATCAACCTATTCTCTACTTGTCCACAACTCAAGTGTCAAATGTGAATGACATATTATGACGCCATTTGCAATAATTTTGGCAGATTCACTTTATGATATTACTTTTGCCCCATCCTGTAGTTAGTAAATTAAACTTACCCATTGTAAGCCGTAACGTAGAGTTGATATCTGGATCCGCAGAACAAATTTTCTAAAGTGTACGTGTCAGTAGTGCTTGGAATCTGAAAGAATAGATTGTGATTTTCATTTGTGATTCATTTATGAATGGAAATTATGACCAAATTTTTCTCACCTGTCGTATATTTTAACATGATCGTTAATTATTTAAATAACAAACGTTGGACACTTGATAAACATGTAAAAATTAGTTGTTTAAGCACAGTAGTTTGTTCATTATTGTGACACTAGTATTTTAAACTATGTATATTGCTGTGCCCTAGCAGGGTTCATGTATGAAACCTTTATATTTTTAACAACTTTGTAAACTACACGAATGCAATAAATGATTATGATTATTTTCTGCTTTTCCTAAGTACAAAAGTTAACTAAGGATGGTCACTCCCTGCTATGTAGAGTCGGCAGATTTTCTATATGATTTTGAGAGTCGAGGCGTGCTCTCTTTAGTTTTCACTGCCTGTGTTTCGAAACCGATTGCATTATTTTGTGTGTGAACGAGGTCCTTAACGGTTCAAACCTACGTTTCATCGTTTAGAAGTAAAAATATAGTTACCTGTACGGTTTCCCAATCTCCGAACTCTTGTTTGTAGTGGATGGTGTATCCGGCTGCGGGCGACTGGTCGACGTCAACGGAAGGCTTCAGACGAAGAGTGAGAGACGACACGGACGAAGACGCGATGCTGAGCTGAGGCGGGAAGGGAGGAGCTACCGGGACAAAAAGTTAAGTTAGTTACCGGGACAGTAAGTTTTATATTTCATTATGCTTATTCATGTAAAAGTAACGCAAGTTTTCGGTTTTTCGATGAAGATTCAGCTATCAAAACAGACATAATATTTATATCACAATAATAGCTCAAACAATAATAAACCTTAAAAACAACCTTAGAGGGAATGCCCTAAAAGAGCCAGAAGATGAAAAGCGCGTACAGTTAATTAAAATATTGAGTTAGTAAAGTAATTAAAAGTCAAGAAGTAAAGTTAAGTAATCTTACCGAGAACAGAGAGTGTATGCGTAACGGTGTCAGTTCCGAATTGGTTATCGACATGGCAGGAGTATTCACCGGCATCCTCTCGAGCCACGCCAGCGATTTGCAGGGATCCTTCGGGCAATTGACGGACGCGTTCCGATGCCTCCAGAGGGTGGCCTTTCACCTAAAAATTTTGCAAACAATTTGTCAAATAAATACAAAAAATCTTAAAACAACCAAGTAAATCAAAAAAAGTTACTCAAGAAAAATATACGTGTATTTCAACTCTGTCTAACCCTTGAGGAAATACAGGAGTGACTTTATGGTATCATCATCTTCCTGCCCATATCCCATATTACTTGGGGTCGGCGCAGCACGTTTTCTTCTTCCATACCGCCCTGTCCCCTGTCACGCTGGCACAGACTCCCTTTTCCTTCATATCACTCCTCATAAAGTCCACCCATCTTTTTTTTGGCCTTCCTCTCCCTCTCCATCCATCCACATTTATATTCTTAACTCTTTTAGAATACGTATGAATTACTAATTACCTTCCACAAGATGTTGGGAGGAGGAACTCCGACGGCAAGGCAGGGCAATTTGACATCTTCCTTGTAAGTTGCAGTGAACGATTCATCGAATGAGGCAATCTTGGCGGGTACTAAAACAAAAATGACCCAAATTTAATAAAAATATAAGGAATTTATTCAAAATAACTAATAGATATGAAAATTTAAACAATAATAAGTCTGGTAGGTATACTAGTAAATTTATCGACACTGCTTGTTAATTTTCTGCGTGGTTTTTGATTCCCCTGCAACAGAAGATGATCATAGATCTTGATGTCTTAAGGGCTTATTTACCTTTGTCGCTGGGGCTGCAGGATGCAGTGGCTGAGGGCTGGCCTTCTCCAATGATGGTGGACGCGGTAACCCAAAAGTCGTAGCGGCCGGCCTTCAGTTCAGTTGCGGAGTAGCTCGTTTGGGAAGCGGGTACCTATATAAAACAGAATATTATTTGTTATTTTCTTTTGCTATATGAACAATATTTTTTATGTGGCATTCAGATCGCCTTTTGTTTCCGAAATAAAATCAAAAAGTGATAACAAACCTTATTGGGATGAGGTTCAGCGTTTTGTGCTTGAGTGTAGACGTTGTAGTGAGTGACAACACCGTTGGGTTGCGCGGGAGGCCTCCAGGAAACGAGGATCGAGTCTTGTCCCATAACCAAGGCCTTTACAGCGCGAGGAGCTTCCGGTACTGTAAAGTAATCGTTATGTATGATATAAATATTAAGTCTATTTCTCTTTGAACTTTATTTAATTTTCCTCTATATGATAAGTCAGCACTCACCGTCTTGTTCAGTTTGGCAGTGGATAGGAGCAGATCGTACGCCATCGCCTCCGTTGGTAGTCGCGAGCACTTCCATCGAGTAGTTAGTGAATTTCTTGAGTCCATGGAGAATAGTTTCGCTGCTAGCCGTAATCTTGGTGTCCTTTGACTTCTCGTCTGTAAATAAACGTACATTATTTATTTGAAGACCTATTATTTAATTAGTCGATTGAATTTGCAGTAAAAAGTTTTGTGTGACACTTACCATACCAGGTATCGCTGGGTCCGTAGATAACTTTGTATGCCTTGATAAGTCCGTTAGCGGCGGCAAGAGGAGGAGATACCCAAGAGACGCGGATGGTTTGTGCGGTGAGAGTGGTGCAGAGAACGTCCTGGGGAGGGGCAGACGGCGAGCCTTCTGCGGTGTAAGCACGGACTTCGCCGGACACGGGGCCTGATCCCATCTTGTTGAATACCTGTACTACGATCGCGTATTGGGTGTAAGTCCTGGAAGCAAAGTTGTATATTTATTAACAAAATCTTTAAAGTAGTTAATCTTGGGTGCTGGCTTGGCATGTTCAGTAAGTAAGTTAGCAACTAATATGCACATTTTTGCACAACTTACGCTAATACGTGTCACCAGCTTATTGGTTAATGTTGTTTAAGTTAGTAGTTATTACTTACTTCAAATTAAGAATGTCCAAGTGATGTTCCTTTCCAGATTCCTTTGAGATATCAACAGTTTCAAAAACGAAAGATTTGTTGCTTGACGCCAGTTTGTAGCCAACATAGTATCTGGAAAGTCAAAAAGATATCATGATTGTTGTTCTTCTGAAATTGGAGATCAGAGATAAGGCGTTATTTGATTGTATTTTACCCCTGGAGTTCGCCGTTCCAGTCCTGGGGTGGGGGAGGTTTCCAGGTGACGCGGAGGGTATGCTTGTCAACGGCATCGACTTTGCAATCCTGAGGGGGGCCGGTGGGGGCTTCTTCAGCGGTGATAATGGTGACAGTTTCAGATGGCTCAGAGGTTCCCAGTTCGTTTTCAGCGACGATCCTGATGTGGTAAGCGGTGGCTGGTCGTAAGCTATATACTCCGGCTTCGGCCGCGTCTCCAGGCACGAGAACCCTGCAAAATTAGATGGTATTAAATATTTGTAAGAGCAATATTAAAATCAGTAAGTAATTAAGACAGTAGAAAAATCTTATTTATTTTATTTCATTTGCCATTACTGGACTCCCCAATACGATAAATATGAATACCTGTCAATATCCTTTTCCCAGTTGCCCTTAGCGCGTTTGTATTCAATAAGGAACTTCTTGATTGGTGAGTTGCCATCGTATGGAGCGGCCCAAGACAGTTGCACGGTCCTTCCAGATTTGTCCAAAACCTTCAAACCGTAGGGAGCTTCGGGAACCTCTGTAAAGTAACTTAGATTAAGTATCTTTGAAATCATCACTACTGTATATTAGTAGTCTCATTGTTTAGTAATTTTTACCTTGAATAATCATGTTGATGCTGGTATCGTCAGAGCCAAAAGCGTTGGTAGCGACGCAAGTAAAGAGAGCGCTGTCAGATCGTTCAGTTCTTCGGATGCTAAGGTCGGATACAACACCTCCGGGCAAAATTTCTTCGCGAATAGTGTAGCGGGGATCAGATTTCGGTTCGAGACGTTTGTTGTTCATGTTCCAAATGATACCGATTGGCTGGAAATAATAAATAATGTTATGGTCTTTTCCAGTTTATTTCCTTTTGTTTATTGAGGGCTAGTCTAAGATTGTTACCTTTTCGCCTTTGGCTTGGCACTGCAAAACAGCTGGTTCACTTCGGCGGGCAGTTTGATTTCTCATTTTAATTTCGAATTGAGGTGGGGCTAAAATTATAAAACAGAATTTTAATATATTGACCTATGTTGCGCTCTGTGCGGAGCTTTCAGCAAAGCTATATTTTATTCAGCTTACCTTGAACGCTAATAAGAATAACGGCAGACAATCCTGATCCGATTCCATTAACAGCTTCACATAAGTAGTAACCTTCATTGGTCTTTTGAATATTCGCAATGGTCAATGTTCCATCCTCAACTTTCACGTTAGGATTGTTAGGCTTAAGATCTTTGTAATCGCCAGGGGTATCACCTAAAATAATGATTAAAGATATGTAAGTCATGAAAATAATAATTAGTGATGAAAATAATAATACAGCGGTGATATAATTACCTTCAGCCCGTTTCCATGTCACTTGAGGCTTAGGGAAACCATCGGCTTTACATTCAACTTTAGCGTCTGAGCCTTGCGCAAATGCTTTGTCAGTGGGCTCAATAATCCAGCGAGGGGGCACTGAAATATCACCGTTAGGTTATAGCACTTGCACTGTCTGCTATATGAAAATAGGGCAAAATCTTTTTGAATATTTATTGACTTTCATTCTCTATTTACTTATATGTATTTGTGCATAGAGAATTTTTGAATAAAAAAAAAAAAGTGAAATTGCAAACTTTATCATTTCTGAACTTGATTATTTAGAATTTTATTAATTTATACTTGCAAGTTTAAAAAAAAATCTGTATTTTATTTTACTTTTTTAAGGAGAAGATTTTGTTTATTATTTGAATATTTATTTTGAATCTCTTAATTTGAGTCCTTGATTTAAATTGTTTGTTGTAATTGATTTGTATTGCGAATAATGATACAAAATCTAATCCTTAAATAAAATAAACAAGGGGAAATCTTCGTTGATTAAATTTATTTTAAAATATTTAAGTATAGTGAACATTATTAAATGAATTGTAAAATGCAGATATAATATTTAAAATGTTTGACCACGTAGAATAGATATAATATTTTATTCATTATAATTTGTTTTGGTTTCTTTTGCTCCTATTCAATTATACTTAAATATTTTATATCCTCAGAAAAGCTCCTGTAACGACTAAGTAGGATACTATTTCAAGATATACTTTGTAAGCATTGTAATAACAGATATAGTTTGAGTGTGCGTTAAGGCGCCGCTACAGAAGCTTTTAAGTCGAATATATTTCACAGCTTGCAAAAAATATATTTAGGCATATCAATCTACAAACCATATTATTAAATAGGTATTAAAATGGATAAAAATAATAAAACAAAATTTAAATAAAAAGCATATCAACACTCCACCATCAACAATCAAAGCAACGCGCTACAAATGGAAGAAATAATGTGTTTATTTATTATTGAAATGAAAATCAACACGTTATTTCAACAGACAATAAACATAAAGTTAGTAAGCCAAGCATCAAGCATAAAATTAATGGCAAATACGCAAATTATTTAATGAAACGAATATAAAGAAAGGAACCCAAAGGAAAGGAAGTTGTCAGGATAAAAATAAAATGCAAGGAATGGATGAAAAGGGTACGTCGATGATAGCCGCAGCCGGTTCCTATGGAAAGCATTCAAAACGACTGATCTAAACCCTATCTCGAGATTGATAACATGATTCGTTTATGTTATCACCTAAATGTGATATGAATATTATACACAAATTAAGACAGCTATGGATTCACTTATCTACCGATCAACGATATTTTGGATTTGTTTTTCTTGAAAATTAACGGAATAATTAAAGCATACAATATCGATTCTACGCAAAGCTGGTCCGTGCTAGGAAGAAGGGTACACAGATGTGTGACGTATACCATGGACTTCTAGTGAGGCGGTATAGTTGGACATGCCAGCGGCATTGCGCGCGGTACACGCATACGATCCGCTGTGCGACCAACCCGCCGGGTCGATCAGAAGCAATGAAGCTCTCTGCGCAATTTTAGTTGCCGTCACGCCGGCTTTCTCCTTCAAAGGTTGCCCTTCAAAGTACCACTGAATATCGAGAGGTTGATCGCCCTCCGAGATCAAACATGTAACTTGACTGGCCTGCCCCGCAAACAGCGGAGTCTCGAACGAGAATGGAACTATGCGAGGCAATACTGGAAATAACCATAGATTTTTGGGTTAGATCAATTAGGATATCTCGAGGCAGGCAATGTTAGCGACTTGTGAGAAAAGAGGTGTAGAACGGTGACTGTGAACGGACTGTCCTTTCAGGTGCGATATTGTGGATTGTGGTGTTAGTTCCCATATTATGATTCAGTTGGCATCATAGCATTATCAGATTTAGACGTGCCGTTGACGACGAGTGTCGCTGCATATTCTGCGCGGCCGGCCGCATTCTGCACGATGCACGTGTAGTTCCCTTGATGATTTGCGCTGACGGAGTTGATGGTGAGGATGGAAGCACGAGGATTGAGAGGCATCGTCGTGATGTCTCGCTGAAGGCTCGAGTCCATAGTCTCGCTGCTAAACGTCCATGAGATGTCGAGAGGCAGATCGCCCTTGGTGGCAACACAATTCACTACAGCCGTGTCACCCGGGTTGAATGGCACCTCACCGAAATTGAACGGCATTATCAACGGTGGAACTAGGACAGTAAAAATTTATGGTAAAGTGAAATTAGGAAATGAAAATTTGAGGTTAAAAGGACGGAAGCGTAAAAATAGTCACTTTTTTGTTCGCACCCTTCACAACCAAATCGGTGGTATGCGAAACGACGCCTGCAGCATTACTCGCAGTACAATTAAAAAGCCCTGCGTGTGTTGCATCCACGGACTCAATGGTTAATACGCTACTTCTTCGGTCGTTCGTACTAACACGCACTCCGGGAATTGATTTGGCAGATTGATTATTGACAGTCCAGTCAATAAGAACCGGTTGATCCCCATGGGTTACTATACACTGAAGAGCAAAATAATCCCCAAGAAAAGCTGGCTCTGGGCCGGCAATGAAAGGTGCAATCTTGGGAGGAACTGAAACAAAGTTTATCTAAATGATAAAATTATAAATTTCTACTTTATATGAGACTAACCGTAAACAACTAAGTCGGCTGTATGGGTATTACGGCCAGCTCGATTCTCTCCGATACATGTATAAGAACCGGCATGTTTAGCGTCCACAGATTCTATTATTAGTAAGCTACTTCTTTTGGAATTGGTCACAACATAATTACTATTCCTTTGAGATATGGATTGTCCGTTAAACATCCATGTAATCGTCAGTGGAAGGTCACCATAATTTATAGTGCATGCAGCCTGTAAATATTCTCCGACATTGGTGGGTTTTTCGCCGAAAGTAAATGGCAAAATGTTGGGAGGAACTGGAATATCATAATTAATTGAAAGTGAAATTGGGTATTTATGTATTTGAGAAATAACCGAAAATTCTGATATATATAACGATAAGGACACAAAATAAATCTAATTTACCGAGCACCAGAAACGAGAAATAATTATGCACCATTAATTATCAAGGTTGACGTGTGATAGTGGATTCCTGCTTCGTTTTCCGCAACGCATGTGTAGTTTCCAGCATGATTGTGTGCTACTGAGGCTATACTTAGAATAGCACTTCTTTCGCCTATGTGGAATACGGTTACTCCAGATCGGGGTTTGATAGGTTCGTCGTCGAAAAGCCATTTTAGTCGCAGTGGATGGTCTCCCTCAATAACAGAGCAGGGGGTTGTCACTACTTGTCCGGAGTTCATTGCGACTTCGCCGAAAGAGAAAGGTTGGACCACAGGAGGAACTAAACAGAAAGCAAGCACATCCGAGCTATAACGTTTTAGTACCAATAACGTTGAGAAGAGCAGTGTGGCTGGTGGTGCCTGCCCTATTCGTCGCAGTGCATGTATAGTTGCCACTATTGGGTCCCAGAGCGGTAGGTATATCGAGGACAGACACGCGTTCGCTTAAAGTTGTAGTCTTTACACCCATTCTGCGAGTGACAGGGTGCCCTTGGAAGCTCCAGGTGATGTTTAGAGGTGTATCGCCCTTCGAAACGTGACAGTCGAGGTGCACAGATTCTCCCGCAAAAACGGCTTCGTCTAACTCGAAAGGTTTGATGTGAGGGACGACTGAGTAAAGAAAATATTGCAACGTTAGTAAATTATACGTATATAAGGCGCATGCTGCGACATCTTGTGGAAATACCCTTAATGTTGAGTGTAGTGGAATATCTATCTTCTCCCGCTCTATTTCTGGCAATGCAGGTATAATTTCCACTGTGGGCTCCCGTCACAGATGCAATAGATAGGAAGGATGTTTGCTCCGCCATTTTCATGGTTTTAATTCCCATATGAGTGGATAGGTCTTTGCCTTCGAATGTCCAAGTAATAGACATCGGTCGGTCTCCTTTACTGGCGTGGCAGGTCATTTGTACAGATTCTCCATAATAGATGGATTCTTCAATTTCAAACGGCAGTATATGGGGAGGGACTGGTAAAGGAAAAAGTGATTTCTAAATGTAAATCTAAACGTGCATTATATCTATACACATATGGAACAATGTTCTTACAGTAGCTATTGTACTAGGGGAACACATCCAATACCATGAATATTGACGAGGACAGAGTGATAAGCGCGTCCGGCGCGGTTACTGGCCGTGCAAGTGTAGTTGCCGCTGTGCTGGCCCATAGCAGTTGGAATACTCAGGACTGAAGCTTTTTCTCCTAACTTAGTAGTTGTTATGCCCATGTTATTATGATAAGGGATTTCATGGCCTTCGAAACTCCAAGATATTTGAAGAGGTCGATCGCCTTTTGATACATGACAAGTAAGGTGCACTGATTCACCAGCGAATATAGATTCTTCAACTTCGAACGGAATAATGTGCGGTACCACTTGAATGAAAAAAGAAACAATTACAAAAAAGAAGATTTTACAGAAGTGACAAGGGAAACCATTCAGGAATAAATAATAATTATGTGTAAATAATGTTAAAGTACTTTGATTTCTATTTATCCTAGTCACAGTAAGACGTCGAATTTCGGTCGAATTCATTGGTGATAAAATGAAAAAAATATTGAACCGTAGTATTTTTTAACCTTTTTAAAAAACGTTTGACGTATTTTGTTACTAATTTACCCTAGCGAAATGTTTGGCATTAAATATTGTAGATCGGCGATATGCTTTAGCGTTTATGATGAAAAATAAAATAAAAAGGAATGTAAACAGAAAACATAACAAAATGCCTACGCTGCTTTCATTCATGCCTACAGAATTCATGCTAGTTCTGTCAGCAAATCCTAAAAGCATCGATTCGCTGTGATGAACGTAAGAAAAAACATGAACATGATGAATAAATGAAACTGACCATGAACGTTTAAAACAGTGGAATGGTTAGTGGAACCGGCTCTGTTAGTAGCTACGCAGGTATAGTTGCCACTGTGGCTAGCAGTCACCGCAGAGATTGACAGAAATGAAGTACGCGACGTCAATTTATTCGTCATGATATCTAGATGCGATGAAGTATTGTCGAACCCATGAAAGTGCCACTTGATACTTAAGGGCAAGTCACCCTTGGAAACTTGACAATTAAGCTGTACTGTTTCCCCGGCAAACACCGATTCGTCAGCTTCGAAGGGTACGATGTATGGCAACACTGTTAACCAGAAGGCTTTGATTATTGCAGAGTCAAGCGTGCAGCGTGCGATAGGCTAGGGCTAACGCTAGCTAACGGGTTTTGGGAATACCATGAACATTAACTGTGGCCGAGTGAACTGCCAGGCCGGCACGATTAGCGGCGTGGCATGAATATTCGCCGCTGTGACTAGCTTGCGCACTAGATATCGTCAACAACGATGTCCGTTCGCCGATCTTCATCGTGGCAATTCCTTGATGTGAGGACAGTTCTTGGCCATGGAAACTCCAACTGATTGTAATAGGAGCATCGCCTTTTGACACATGACATCCCAATTGTATAGACTCTCCGGCAAAGACGGGCTCTTCGGCCGTAAATGGAACGATGTGCGGAGGAACTGGTGAGGGCAAATAAATAATAATAAAAATAAACAAAACAATGGTAACACACTAAAGTAACCAGTGTACCCTGAACGTTTAATGTAGCTGTGTGGTTGGTGCTGGCTACAATATTGGAAGCTGTGCAAGTGTAATTTCCGGAATGTTTCTCTGTTGCAGCTGGGATGGCCAAAATTAAACTTCGTGCTCCTACTTTTGTGATTACGACTGCGTCCGTTTTTTTTAATGGTTTGTTTTGAAATGACCAAGTAAGATCCAAAGGCATGTCGCCTTTCGGAATATGACACATAATCTGTATGCTTTCACCGTAGAAGACGGCTTCATCGAACTCGAATTGGGAAATAATTGGTGCCACTGAAAGAGATATGCAAATATTCTAGGTAGTTGTTTTGTGATACTATAGGTACTACATACACTACAAGTACTGTTTTAGAATTGGTGTAAGAGGTAACAGAACAACGCAAAAGCAAAGACAATACACCGAGACCATATACCCTTGACATTGAGTGTGGCGTGGTGGCTAGCTCTGGCGACAAGATTAGAGGCGGTGCATGTAAAATTGCCAGAGTGTTTAGCCGTCACCGCGGGGATTATGAGTACTGAGCCCCTATCTCCCGCGTTCATGATGTTCAAACCGGGTAATGAACTCACTTCTCCTCCGCTAAAGGTCCACTTGATATTTAAAGGCTTATCACCTTTAGGTACATGGCACATGACTTGAACACCCTCTCCGTAAAAAACAGATTCGTCGAATTCAAAATGAGTTATAACGGGTGCCACTGAAAAGTGTGATATCCTAGAAGTTAAATACATTTTTATGTGCACCTGAATGTTTTCCATTTATTCTTAATTAGTTAGTAAATTTTATGGCCCGCCAAAGTTACAAAAGGCTAATGTAAATAGGTAATAAAAAAAAACTCAAATAAATCATCTAGCAGGCACAGATGCATTAATTAAAGGTACCGTTGACAAACAATTCTGCAGAATAATTCATGGAGCCCGCCTCATTTTTTACCACACATGTATAATTGCCCTGATTTTGATGTGTGACAGAGTCGATGTTAAGCTGACTTGATCGTTTTGTGTTCACAAGATTGATTCCGATATCTCCAGATTTCACAGGGCTTCCATTGAAAAACCATACTATTGTCAAAGGTAGGTCACCTTTACTGACCGCACAAGTAACCAAAACCATTTCTTGAGCATTAACTGGTCCCTCGCCGAATTCGAAATGTTTTATCTGTGGAGGGACTGTAGAGGAAACAGGAATTAAATTGAAAAACAAAACTAAAAAGGATAAGTAATTGCGACTGATGAAAATATGTTGTTTTTCGTGTTAAAACAATAAAATTGTTCTATATGAGCCTTGATGTTTTTTCTTAGATTTGTTACGAATACAATGTTCTTTAATCTGGCTAAAATATTACCGAGCGGATTATTTAAATAGTTTTGACGAGTGACCAACAATATATATAATAGGATGTTATTACAATGTAGGACTAGGTTTGTGTATGAGGAGTGAAAATATGTTATCAAATTACACAAATAAAGAAACAATTAATAAATCGTGCGAAAAAAAGCTTAGCAACTTTTGGAAGTGTTTGTATCGGTACCGTTCACGCTGAGCACCGCACTGTGACTACTGCGACCGGCTTCATTTTCAGCTATACAAGTGTAATTGCCGATATGTTCATGTTGAACGTTCTCTATGCTCAGAATTGATATTCTTTTTCCGTTTCTGTTTATCAGTATACCGTTGCCCGAGTTAAGAGATTTGTCGTTTAGTTCCCAGTGAATTTTCAACGGTAAGTCCCCTTTGCCGACGGTACAAGTTAGAGATACAGTATCCCCTGCATTGAGTATTTCTTCCCCAAAATCAAAGGGCGTAACCTGTGGTACAACTATAGAATAGCTTATTGTTATTAATGAAATTAAAAAAATAAATAACTATAGAGCTTTATACACCCAACAAAATATTTGTGACTCGAACTGATGTCTATACGAATTAAGTTTATGGTGTATATTTTAGAATGCTTCGACACGTCATAAAATGGAAAGGATAACTTCACAGTCAGGAAATGGAGGGGGTAGTAAAACATAGCGAAATAAAGCAACAGATTAATACGATGCATGTGTTCATAATTGAGGTTTATGGATAGATACCATTTACAGCCAACTCTGTTGAGTAATTGGCATGGCCGGCTCTGTTAGCGGCTGAGCAAGTGTACTCTCCTGTGTGTATGGATGCTACTGAATCTATAGATAAGCTGCTTGACTTGTGACCGATCCTAGACACGGTGATTCCCTGAATATCACTAGCTGGTTTCCCATTCAAGTGCCAAGTGATATTCACTGGTGTGTCACCTTTCGTCACCATACATTGCACCCCGACTGCATCGCCCGCATTAGCTGGTTCTTCTCCGAAGGTAAAAGGATGGATTTGGGGTAGAACTGTTTTAGGAGACTACTATTAAATAGAGTAAATTTGCCAAAAGTTCAAATTAAAAAAAAACAACGAAACTACATAAAAAATAAAGTGTGAAGAACCATTAACTTCCAGCGTGGCACTGTGGTTGACTTGACCCGCAAGGTTTTCCACGTAGCAAACGTACAATCCCCTATGGGTGCCATTGACAGAATCAATATTCAGTATGGACATTTTGCGACCCATGCCTCCAATAGCTATTCCGATGTTATTGTTCGAAGCGATTTTTCTTCCATTTAGGCTCCACGAAAAGTTAGCAGGTAGGTCCCCCTTATTCATAACGCATTGAACCGCCGCGGGGTCGCCGGCGTTGGCGGGCTCGTCGCCGAATTCGAAGGGTGAGATTTGGGGAGGAACTGAAGTTATAATAAATAAGAAGCGATTAAAACAACTACGAAATAAATTAAGAATACAGCGAACCGTTGACGCTTAGTATCGTAGTGTGGTTTGTTACGCCGGCTTCGTTTTTGATTTCACAAGTGTAAGAACCTCGATGAACTGCGCTTATTGGTTCTATGTTTAAAATCCATGTTTTCTTGCTGATATTCGTGAGTGCAATGCCGAGATTGTTGCGCGGTCTTATTTCTTCTCCATTAAAGCGCCATGTGAATTTCACGGGCAGATCACCCTTGCTCATTACGCAGGACACTGATGCAGTTTCTCCTTCATTCAGAATTTCTTCTCCAAATTCGAAAGGTGTAATTTGCGGTGGAACTACGAATTATTTGTATTTGATAAGAGGTAATGATTGGCTAAAGTAAACCTAAAAGTTTATTAGATAAAATGTGAGTAGTAATTGGGAATGTACCGATAAAAGAGAGTCAATATTATAGTCAACATTTATAAACTTCATGAATATTGACGTTGATTACGCCCGATATTGTAAAATTGATGCTGTGAGACTTAACGAAGTTGAAGAAACCGTTCGCGCCTTCGGGCCTATGACAATAATGCGTATCATTTGAAAAAATAAAGGACATCAAAAGAGAGATGTACTCTATTGAGTCGAAATATACTGTTCTGACTGTATTAATCCTTGTAACTGCAAGATTAGCGAAAGTATTACCTCATTGAGAACAAATGCAAAAAGGCGATAAATGCATACCTAGCGTAAATGAAATGAAAATAATAAGGAATGAAAACCAAATATATATTAAATGCTTACGTTGCTTCCAGACATGCTTGCAGAATTCATGCTAATTCTGACAGCAAGTCCGATAGTGATAAGCATCGATACGTTGTGATGAAGAAAAGACAAACCAAGAGAAACTGACCATGAACATTGAGAGAAGTAGAATGATTAGTGGAACCAGCTCTGTTTGTAGCTACGCAGGTATAGTTGCCACTGTGGCTGGCAGTCACCGCAGAAATTGACAGAAATGAAGTACGCGATGTCATTTTAGTTGTCATGATATCTAGGTGCGATGACGTATTTTCTAGCCCATAAAAATGCCATTTGATATCCAGAGGAAGATCACCCTTGGAAACATGACAATTTAGCTGAACTGGTTCCCCAGCAAACACCGACTCGTCCGTTTCGAAGGGTACGATGTGTGGTAATACTGTTAATCCAGAATGCTTTGATTATTGCAGAGTCAAGCGTGCAGCGTGCGAAAGGCTAGGGCAGCTAACGGGTTTTGGGAGTACCATGAACATTAACTGTGGCCGAATGAACTGCCAGGCCGGCACGGTTGGCGGCGTGGCATGAATATTCGCCGCTATGGCTAGCTTGTGAATCAGATATCGTCAACAACGATGTCCGTTCGCCAATCTTCATCGTAGAAATTCCTTGATGTGAGGACAATTCTTGGCCATGAAAACTCCAACTGATTGTGATAGGGGCATCGCCTTTCGATACTGAACACGTCAACTGTATAAGCTCGCCGGCAAAGACGGGCTCTTCAGCCGTAAATGGAACGATGTGCGGAGGAACTGGTGAGGGCAAACAAATAATATAAAAATAAACAAAACAATGGTAACACACTAAAGTAACCAGTGTACCCTGAACGTTTAATGTAGCTGTGTGGTTGGTGCTAGCTACAACATTGGAAGCTGTGCAAGTGTAATTTCCGGTATGTTTCTCTGTTGCAGCTGGGATGGCCAGAACTAAACTTCGGGCTCCTAATTTTGTTATTACGACTGCGTCTGTCTTTTTTATCGGTTTGTCTTGAAACGACCAAGTAAGCTTCAATGGCATGTCGCCTTTTGGAATATTACACATAATCTGTATGCTTTCACCGTAAAAGACGGCCTCATCGAACTCGAATGGCGATATTATTGGTGCCACTGAAAAAAATTGCCATAATATGTTCTAGGTATTTGCTAGCTGTTTTGTGACACTCTATGTTACTACAATATTCTTAGAGGATTGGTGTAAAAGGTAAAAGAAAAGAATGCATAAGCAAAGACAATTCACCGAGACCATATACCCTTGACATTGAGTGTGGCGTGGTGGCTAGCACTGGCGACAATATTAGAGGCGGTGCATGTGAAATTGCCAGAGTGTTTAGCCGTCACCGCGGGGATTATGAGAGCTGAACCCCTATCGCCCACGTTCATGATGTTCAAACCGGCTAATGAACTCACATCTCCTCCGCTAAATGTCCACTTGAAATCTAATGGCTTATCTCCTTTAGGTACATGGCACATGACTTGAACACCCTCTCCGTAAAAAACAGATTCGTCGAATTCAAAATGAGTTATAACCGGTGCCACTGAAAAGTGTGATTTCCTAGAAATTAAAATAATTTCACGAGCCCAATATAATGAACTTGAATGTTTTCCTTGCGTACTGGTTTCCGGTACTGACTATAATAGATAAGTGACAATCAATTTTATGGCCCGCCAAAGTTACAAGAGGAATAAACAAAATATAAAAAACACATCATCTACCAGGCAAAAATGCATCAATTCAAGGTACCGTTGACGAATAGTTCTGCAGAATAATTCATGGAGCCCGCCTCATTTTTTACCACACATGTGTAATTGCCCTGATTTTGATGGCTCACAGATTCGATATTAAGCTGACTTGATCGTTTTGTGTTCACAAGATTGATACCGATATCTCCAGATTTCACAGGGTTCCCATTGAAAAACCACATTATAGTCACAGGTAGATCCCCTTTACTGACTAGACAAGTGACTAAAACCATTTCTTGAGCATTTACTGGCCCCTCGCCGAATTCAAAATGTTTAATCTGTGGAGGGACTGCCGACGGAATAGGAATTAATTAACAAAACAAATTAAAAAGTTGGACAGTATGACCTTTGATCTTTTTTTCTAATAAACCGTAAATAAAAATTGTGTGATAGGTTAGGACGTAATTATGAACTCCCGAATGTTCAAATTAATTTACAAAAGTATTGAATTTTCTGTATTTTTATATTTTGGAGAGCAAGCCCTAGTTTCAGGTTGCAAAGAAAAAAAAAAACCCTATATATATATTTTAAACCTATTTAAATTTACGCCGCGGTACTGCTATCATACTTTGCCACACACGATTTTAGTATCTTTTTGTTTTTTTAAGACAGAACATAGACCAAGATAGGACAGCGAGTAAATAATTATTTTTCAGGAGGTAGGACTGGGTTGTGTTAGAAAAAATATAATAAATGACAAAAGACAAATAAATAACATGAAGTAAAAGCTTAGCAACTTTTGGAAGTATTTGTATCGGTACCGTTCACGCTGAGCACCGCACTGTGACTACTGCGACCGGCTTCATTTTCAGCTATACAAGTGTAATTGCCGATGTGCTCATGTTGAACATTATCTAATATCAAAATTGAGACTCTTTTTCCGTTTCTGTTTATCAGTATACCGTTGCCCGAGTTAAGAGTTTTGTCGTTTAGTTCCCAGTGAATTTTCAACGGTAAGTCCCCTTTGCCGACGGTACAAGTTAGAGATACAGTATCCCCTGCGTTGAGTATTTCTTCCCCAAAATCAAAAGGCGTAACCTGTGGCACAACTACAGAAATTTTTTTGTTATAAATTGAAATTGCATAATGGATACCCAATACTTATAAAGTGCACTGTAAAAATATTGTTGATTAAGAATTGTTTGTTTATAATGGACTTTTTTGTGGCTCTTTCCGTTACATGCTTTTTGAAGGTATCAATCACCGCGTTACCATGCCTTTGATGTTTTTTTTTAATGTGCATGGTTAGCTAAACTGTATTATAGAACAGTGTAGGTAAAGGGAATGTTATCAGGGATATAAAAATTGGGAAACAAAGCAACTAATTAATACGATGCATTTGGTCATAATCATGGCCAATAGGACATAGATACCGTTAACAGCCAGCTCGGTTGAGTAATTGGCATGGCCGGCTCTGTTGGCGGCTGAGCAAGTGTACACTCCTGTATGTATGGATGCTACTGAGTCTATAGACATGCTGCTTGACTTGTGACCGATTTTGGTCATGGTGATTCCCGGAATTGCACTTGTTGGTTTCCCATTCAAGTGCCATGTGATATTGACTGGCGTATCGCCCTTCGTCACCATACATTGTACTCCGACTGTATCGCCCGCGTTAGCTGGTTCTTCTCCGAAGGTAAAAGGATGGATTTGGGGTAGAACTGTTACAGGAAGCTACTATTTAGTGTAAGATACCAAACGTATAAATTAAAATAATAATAAACTACATAGAAATTAAAATGTAAAGAACCATTAACTTCCAGCGTGGCACTGTGGTTGACTTGACCCGCAAGGTTTTCCACGTAGCAAACGTACAATCCCCTATGGGTGCCATTGACAGAATCAATATTCAGTATGGACATTTTGCGACCCATGCCTCCAATAGCTATTCCGATGTTATTGTTCGGAGCGATTTTCCTTCCGTTTAGACTCCATGAGAAGTTAGCCGGTAGGTCACCCTTATTCATAACACATTGAACCGACGCGGTATCACCAGCGTTGGCGGGCTCGTCGCCGAATTCGAATGGTGAGAGTTGGGGAGGAACTGTATTTATAAAAAGCGTTCAAACAAATATTAAATTAATAAGGAATAAAGCGGACCGTTAACGCTTAGAATTGTTGTGTGGTTTGTTACGCCGGCTTCGTTTTTGATTTCACAAGTATAAGAGCCTCGATGAACTGCGCTTACGGGTTCTATGTTTAATATCGATGTTTTCTTGCTGATATTAGTGAGTACAATGCCGAGATTATTGCGCGGTTTTATATCTTCTCCGTTGAAGCGCCATGTGAACTTCACCGGTAGATCACCCTTGCTCATTACGCACGATACTGATGCGGTTTCTCCTTCATTCAGTATTTCTTCTCCAAATTCGAAGGGCATAAGTTGTGGTGGAACTATATTAATATCAAATTATTATTTGAAAAGGGGTTAGGGGTGTTGGGATAATGCACACTACATAACCGAAAAAAGCAAGCTGAACGTTATTGGGATGAGTACCGTTGACTTCGAGTACAGCGCTATGATTAACTGAGCCAGCCATGTTCGTCGCCACACAGAGGTACGTGCCCCTGTGTATACCACTTACAGAGTCTATGTTTAGGATCGAGGTCTTTTTATTGATAACGGTCAAAACAATTCCCATGTCGTTGTTCTTTGGTATTACTTGTCCATTGAGAACCCAGGAAATGTTAAGGGGTTGATCGCCTTTGCTTAGTGCGCAAGATATGGAGGCCATGTCTCCTGCATTTGCTGGCTCGTCACCAAACTCGAATGGCAATATTTGAGGGGGCACTGTATAAAAATATTACTTTAAACAAAGCACTAGTGCAGGGGCGTGTGTGGCATACGATGTAGCTTTGGCGGGCATAAACATCTTGGTCTATAAGTATTTTTATGAGTATCAAATAACATTCATTTTGAATTTCTTTAGTTTTTATCCCTGAAAACAAATTTGATTAGTACACAACATAAGTCAAATTTAATACCATAACTAAGCGTAAGTAGTTGTTTTTAATAGTTTTAAATTTAATGGGTTTTAAAACACGCCTCAAACTTTTGACATAGTTTCCTTGAATTATGGTATTAATAAAGGAGAAACAACTGAGTCCTATTTGATTTAATAATGTATCACAATAAATCTGAATAATAATTTATAAAACTGAACACGAATAAGGGACTCGGTAACAAACCGTTCACTGTCATTGAAGAATCTAAAAAAATGTGTAACCCTATAAATGTACTGGCCCTAGCATACCTAGTGGAGCAAGTGTATCTGAAAAAAAAAAGTTTATTTGCCTATTCTAAATTATAATATAAAATTTTCGTAATTTGATCAGCAAACGGTTTTTTCTCGTAAAATAAACATCTCATAAGTATTGTAAATGAAATGCATTAATATCAACATGAGGAAAATTACGACGCGTATTTTATAATAGACTTTGAAATCCAATCGACAGAATTACTTGAAAGTATTAAAATTACTTCACGATAAATTTAACTGAGAGTTAGTTGCTAACACGAGGTTAAATTGACAATATTGTATGACTAACTGTCAACATAACCTCGTGTTAGCAACTAACTCTAAAGTTATTTTTTTGTTCAAGTGGGCTTTAGTTTCGTTGAAATATATCAATGCATTCACAAAAACCAAATATCCGACGAAGTGTATCGTAGGTACCTTTGAGATAAAATACTATTCGGTAGTATTGTGCTAACTTCAATGATTACGGGCGTGGAATTATGCAATTCCTGCTATATCGTATTACCCGATTAGATAAGCATATTGAAATATTAATACAGATTGCTTGCCCTGTACTTCTAACAAATGAAAACATATCTATTTGGTTATGAGGCTTATAAGTATTGAGTTATTCATGTCACAAATAATACTTCTAGTTGGCCAGAAGCCAACACAAGTGTTTCAACAGTGTCTTAAAAAGTATCAACATTAGTGACCATAATTGGTTGCAAATAGAATTTAATTACTGAAATTCTTAATAAGAATCGTCTCAAAGGTACCTCAACATCATAAAATCCTATTGTATACGAACTTACCCATGACTTGTACTTCTAAAGTTCCCTTAGCGGTGTATCCTTGTGAGTTCTTGGCGACGCAGGTATAGGTCGCTTCGTCGCTCATTCGCTCTACGTTTTCAATCACGAGAGTGCCATTGGGGAATACCTTCTGTTTTCGGTTGATGGGCAGTACCCTGGAATTTAAACGTTATTCAGAATGAATAAAGGTCTATTTTGCAAAGCTTCATTTGATATCCTTTAGAAAAAAATTGAGTCGGATTCGGATAGGCCGAATGAAAAATGCATTTGAGGCAAAATGTTGAAATAATGGATGTCTCGTGGAATGCAAAGTTCCTATGGAAATGTTTATTGTTTGCCAGTAGGCGGAACGAGGGTGGTGGTTTAGGGAGGAGTAAAAAGAGCTGGAGATGCACCAGACAGAACCGTGGCTTATAAATAATTCGGCGTCTCTGTCCGATAGAATGTAAAATTCAATTGTTTTTGGTCGGGCTACGGTTTGTGTTCTATTTGATGCACTTTTGTTTTTGAGGTAATCTCTTTACCTTTAAATCTGCTGTGCGAAGGACTGCCTTTTCTTCTTCAACTTGTCTCTACCCAGGGCTATTTGAGCCCTACCTTTATACCTCTTAGAGCAAGGTTATTGCCAGAGTACGTATGTGTTATAGCCGAACCATTATAGTTTTGACACATCAGCTGAATTCATCCAATTGTCTGTCCCCGTAGGGCAGATAATTGAATGAATTCAGCTGATCCCGCCCGTCTCCGTATAGGCCAATTCCAATTTACAAATAGGAACAAATAGTAGTATTCCTTACTTGGTCTTCAAGTTTGATACCCAGACCCTACTAGCAAATATTCCAACAAAATAAAAATGTAATATTAACCTGTTATCACGTTCCCATACAATGGAGTCGATAGGATAGCCAGCTACGGGGCAGTGTACGATGAGGTTGTCTCCGGCGACGACGGGGCGTTTCTTCATGGGGCGCACGTAGGGAAGGCCGTATACGTTGACGCGAGACGAGTGGGAAGCGCTGCCGACCTGGAATTTACGAATTAATTATTGAGCTAAGTTGTCTAGAATTTGATTACAAATTTGTTTATCCATTATTTGTTGAAGACTTGTAAATAATAGAATAGAATACAAAACATTTATTCGACATAGACACAACACAACAACAACAATCACAAAGCAACAGAGAAGAAGAGTAAAAAAAAAAGTACAAACAAGGTTTAAGAATTATTGTGCCGGGCGTGCCCATACCGAAAGGGTTACCGACTCAGCATTTGCTGGGCGTCAGACACCCAGCGCTGATTTTCAGTTGGCACCCCGCTAATGACACATGGACGTGGGTAAATAAAATAGATACTTTAAATAATGTAAATGTCATAGTATCAGTGAATATGTGTGCTTAACTTATAAATTGAAAAATATGTAAAATAGATAATATAAAGTAGTATAAAAATATATAATGTGATGGTTTATATTGTTTTAAAAAACCCCAAATGACAGTGTGGCATAGACGCAACCTCGGCCTATCACATCCAGCCAATCTCTTCCCGACTCATTATCTAGAAATAGGCACACCACTTGATGGATTAAACTAAGTTTTAGATTAACGTAGAAATTATTGAAATTAAATAAAAAATATTGGATTGAATTAAATTAAAATAAGATGAGATAACGCAACCTGCTCTAAATTGTGTGATACGGGAAAACATTGTCAATATAGTCTAGTACGCACTCATTTTGCACGATTTGGACGATTTCAAGTTGCCGTTGAGACTCCAAAGTTGAGGGTTGTTTGAGAGTTCAAGTGTTTGAGTATTCAGGGGATTAAGTGTATTTTTGATCTATCAAAGACGAAAATCCGGGTCGAGAACAATAGGTAACCAGTTGCGTTTAATTACTTAGCGGTTGACGGGCAAACCGCTTTCAGTCAAAAGTTGTCAAAGTGTTGTGTTGCTCAATAAAAAATAGGATTATAACCTAGATTTTGTAGTATAAATGTGATGTATCTTCGGTACATTTTATAATTATTTTTTATTTTTTTAAGATTTTCTTAGGTTTGTAAGTAAAACTTCTAATATTTACCTTGCTAGACGCAATGCACGTGTACAATCCACCATCGTTAGTATGTACGGAAGAGATGTTCAAGTGAGATTCAACGTTGCCATCAGCAGTCACGAATTGTCCGATTTGAAGCCTTTCGCCGCTGGTCAGTTTCTCGCCGTCCAAAAGCCAGGCAATGTCGGGAGTAGGGTTGCCAGATGCGACGCATTTCAGTCGGAGGGATGGGCCGGAGCGGAAAGTTTGCTCTCCGAAGCTGTGACGGATCAATGGTGGTTCGACTGGAAACATATTTTTTTGGGATTTTAGTTTGTATTATCTTCGAAAATCTATTTCATTTTCACTCATTTGGAGGTGATTTGCGAAATATTTCGCGAAAATATTAAGTTGTAATAACTTACATCGTCCTCCCAGTTTAAGTTCAGCGCTGGCACCCGCACTTTCTTGGTCGTTCCTGATAAAGCACTGGTACATTCCCTTGTCTTCCTTCTTTACCGATTCAATCCTATAAAATATTAGTAGATATTTAAGTTTCCGTTCGTTTCTAAATTCTTACGGACAGAGGTTGACTGCTAATGTCTGTAGACAATTCCTAAAGAGTTAGATTCTCCTACCTGAGAGTCGCATCGTGGTGCTTCATGTCCTTTCCGTCCTTAAGCCATGTAATAGTTTTGACAGGGTTTCCTTCGTATCTGCAAGTAAATACAGCGGGTCTTCCAAAGTCAACAGTTTGCGTAGCGGGTTCAACAGTAGCCTTAAGGGGAGCAGTGACGGTTAAAACAGTTTCCACGGATTCGCCTGAAATTTGAGTATTGTTAGTGGTTTTTAAATTTTATGAAAGTACCTACTTATTCTAGTATAAAAATAATACTGACCACCAACGGAATTGTTCACAACGCACAAGTATTTTCCAGAGTCTTCAACTTTAGCCTCTTTGATAATCAAAGTTCCTGATACTTGTTTTACTCGGTCATCAAGGGTAACTGGCTGTTTCCTGGTTGTGCCTTCAATGAACTTGTACCACCTGGAACAAAAGAGAACGAGTTCAGACAACTTGCCACGTTTCTTAGTTTACATTAAATATAGGGAATAGGAACGTTGGCAGCTCGTTCATTAAGCAATAAATAAAGTTACTCGAGACATAACGATTAAGATGGTAGGTTATCGACACAGTTATAATTATCTAATGTGGATTAAAGTTCCTACTAGAGCCACCCACCTGAATGCAGGAACTGGAAAACCTTGACTTAGACATAAAATAGTGCCCGTATCTCCGACATTCAACTGAGATTCTTGTAAACGACCACTAGACAGCTTGGGAGGCATACTGTTTGTTGGTTCTTAAAGAAGAAACATAGGCAATCTAAACCATCATACCGCACATGTATGTTAGTGTGTAATGAATACACGTTGACAAGAAATTCAAACAATCGTTCTGAGATATAAAAGTGATATTCACGAAGATTTAATAAACATAAAAAGCTAGCCGTTGCGTTGGGACAGAATTAATATAAAGCTACCGCATAAACCAGGGCTGATCTTTTGCTACAAAATATGTAAAGTGCAGCCTTGACTCACGAAAAGCACAAAGTAAAGATTAAAGCGTTTGAACGAAAGCAAGAACACCCTGACACTTACCAACAGGTGTCTACGCCGCTCAATCGTTACTTTGGCTGGGGACCGTAATAGGGCGCGCGGCCGGCCGCGATTCATCACGCCTTCATGTCACGTGTGGGCGGGGCGGCCGCCGCAACAGACTGCAATAACAACGAGTATCAGTACATTGGATGATGGTATGGTATGACTACGTGATAAATGAATGCGTAAGATGCCGGCGGCCGGCCCCAAGTCTTTAAAGGCCATACCTCGTAAGAGGGGCTGGGAAAGCTTGAACGTCGCAAAGGAGCGCGAGGCTTTCACCTCGTCGACCTATATGTCGGTTGAGCCCGTCGCCCGTCACCTTTGGTCCCGTCCTACCGGTCGGCTCTGGAATGCAAAACCGTCCTTGTATTGCCTACTCACCTAAACACGGGCGCCGGGTAAGCAGCTACTTGACACGTTAAGTATGCCACGTCCAATTGCGCCACGGTGAACACTTCCCACCCCTCAAAGTGTTTAGTAGAATCCTTTCGAGGGGCAATTTTATTGGTTGGTTCTGTAATTACAGAGACGACTAATTTGCAAACCCAATTTCGTATCGTTGTTCTTCATACTATATTTTAAGGGACTTTTCAGTCAGTTGCCAAAAGTATTTAAATAAAATAACACTTACGCACAGATATGACTCTTTCAACAGAACGCCCATGGAGCGGGAGGAACCATCGAACAATATTACCTACCCTAGTTTTTAGAGATGTAGACCGCGACGACTTTGGACTTCACAACAAAAAACAAGCTAACGCACCTTGAGACTGGCACAGGAAATCCTTGCGCTGGGCACAAAAGCGCAAGCGAAGTATGTTGGGGGTAAGACATGGCAGCTTTTTGCGTTGTCGTGATACTTGGCGCTGCGCTCCCGATCGGCTCTACATAAAATTCGAAAACATATTTACTTTCCATGTCATTGTTGATGAGGAATTCAAATAATAAATGACTGTTTTAGAAGCAGAGACCCAATCAATGATCAATCGTACAACAAACTTGCCTGAATACGGGTACGGGAAAGGCCTGTGCTTGACACAGTAATCCAAAACTTTGTCCAACGTTGCGTATAAAAGTTGTGCTACGAGCGTCCGTTGAAAATGTTGGTGCTTTGGAGGCCACAGGTTCTGTGATGTGAGAAAAAAAAAACACTTGCCTGAAAACTGGAGCGGGATAACTCTGAGCCTGACAAAGAAGTGTAAAGGGTTGTCCCTCGCGCTTTCGAAAAATGCTTCCCATTGATTCAGTGGAAAATGTCGGCGACTTAGCGCCAACTGGTTCTATAAAATTATGTTTATACTGCTAATTAATACATGTATTTTGCAACTTGCCTGAAAATTGGAACTGGAAAAGCCTGAGCTTGACAAAGTAGAGCAAAACTTTGACCCTGGTGCCTTTTTATAGACGAAAGAGCTGATTCAGTTGAGAAAGAAGGAGCTTTGGATCCGACGGGTTCTGTATAAAAATCGTTACAAGTTATTAGTTGAGCCAAGAGAGTTTGATCTCAGAAGAATTTAGCCAAAACCACCATTAAAAATTTCAACAATCTGATTCGTGAATATTGCAATATATAACTTTAATTGACTACAATGAGTTATTAACTTTGATCATTCGACACTTGCCTGAATATCGGTATAGGAAAAGCTTGAGCTTGACATAATAGTGCGAAACTTTGACCCTTATGTCTTGTTACTGCTGACAGAGTGAAATCAGTGGAGAAGCTAGGCGGCTTGGAGCTTACGGGCTCTGGAGAAACAAACAATTTATTAATTTCGACTTACCTAAATACAGGAATAGGGGATGCTTGCGCCTGACAGAGCAATGCAAAACTTTGTCCGATCTCTCTAACGAAAATACTGCCCTTGGAATCGGTCGAAAAAGAAGGAGCTTTTGCACCAACAGGTTCTAAAAGAGGGACAACAAAGTCAAAAACAGAACCTACCTGAATACTGGTTGGGGATACCCTTGAGCCTGGCAAAGCATAGAACCTCCAGAATTAGCTTCTATTTCGTAATTGTAAGAACTTGCAGAAGTGGGAAATGCAGGTGCTCTCGCTGTTACTGGTTCTAAACCAAAAACATACTCTATGTTATGAGCCACTCACTTGAATACAGGAGGAGGGTGAGCTTGAGCCTGACACAAGAGTACTATGGCTTGTTGTACCACTTTCGTTAGAGTAGTGCTTTTAAATTCCAAAGAAAACGATGGTGCTTTGGACCCGATTGGTTCTGTGACAAATACGTTAAACATCATTGATGGCTTAAATACATAGTTTTCTTACCTGAATATTGGGACTGGAAATGCTTGCGCTTGACACAAAAGAGCAAAATCTTGACCAGTTTTACGAGTTATCCCAGAGAACTGAACGTCATTCGAAAATGTAGGGGACTTTGAGCCAACGGGTTCTACAATTGAAAATATTAGGTATAATTTATTCACCTGAACACTGGTACTGGAAAAGCTTGAGCAGGACAGAGAAGGTTTAGACTCTGGCCAGTATTCCTCATATACCAAGAAAACTTATTATCGGTAGAAAACGTGGGTGACTTGGATCCAATTGGCTCTAAAATTATAAAATATTGTAGTTATGTACCTGAATACAGGAATAGGATGTCCCTGGGCCCGACATAGCAAAGCTAAACTCTGTCCTACAGGTCTACTAATAAACCATGCCAATTTGTCATCGGTAGAGAATGTGGGAGGCTTGGAACCAACGGGTTCTGGAAATTGATAGAAATAAAGAGTATGTAAAAGTTCTCACCTAAATAGTGGTACAGGGTACCCTTGGGCCGGACATATTAAAGCGAAATCCTGTTTTTGTCGAATCTCAAACCAGGCTAGTTTTGAACCGCTTGAAAACGAAGGGCTTTTGGATCCAATTGGTTCTAAAACATGAGTAAAAATACCTGAATAAAGGGGCGGGGTATCCCTGTGCCGGACAAAGTAACGCGAAGCCCTGCTCAACGTTCTTTACATACCACGCCATTTTGAAATCCGTAGAGAATGTAGGGGCTTTTATACCAACTGGTTCTAAAAACAAACGCGTCCTATTATTGTTGAGTTAAAACTCACCTAAAGACAGGGACCGGAAACGCTTGTGCCAGACAAAGCAACGTAACGCTGGAGTCCATCGCGAATTCCACAAACTCTATGGTTTTAGTTGGTACTTTTGGTGGGGCGCTATTAATTGGCTCTAGAAGAAAATAGATACAAATCACTTAAGTTTACCTGGATAAAGGTACTGGGAAAGCTTGAGCGGGACACAGCAGCGTTACGCTAGCATTAATGAGGGCACTGAAACCTCTAGTACTATCCAATGTTGGGAACTTCGGAGGAACTCGTCCTACAGGCTCTGGACACAAATATAACCATTTTTCTACATAGTTAGATCAATTTATTTTACCTGAATATTGGGACGGGGAAAGCTTGCGCGGGACAAAGTAACGTGACAGTGTTTTTGAAAGATACTTCGGTGATATCGATAACTTTTGTTGCTACTTTCGGAGCGGCGCTACCCAACGGTTCTAAGAACAAGTTACATAAGGAGGTTTATTATAATTCATGTGTAATAATATACCTGAAGGCCGGGGCAGGGTAAGCTTGCGCGGGACACAAAAGAGTGACGCTATCACCTCCGTTTGCATCGAATGCACGACTTTTATCGCCTGTTGTGAATTTTGGTGGAACACGACCAACGGGCTCTAGGATCAAATCAAATTTATTGTTGTGGTTTTGTAATCCATTGGACTTTTTACCTGAATACTGGGACCGGGAATGCCTGCGCTGGACATAGTATCGTCAAACTGGCGTTACATACTGCACTGAAACTTCTTGAACTATCCATCGAAGGGAATTTTGGTGGTACTCGCCCCACAGGCTCTAAAGAGATAAGATCAAGATAAATCAATGTACCTGAAAAGTGGGGCTGGAAACGCTTGAGCTGGGCAGAGCATTGTCACACAAGAATTGAAGGAGAAAGTAAAACTGCGTCCAGTTTCAGTCGATGGAAATTTCGGCGAAACTTTGCCCATGGGTTCTGTATATGTATATAAGAACGAAAGATAGTTTAAAAATTACCTAAATGCTGGAGCGGGGAATCCTTGTGCAGGACAAAGTAAAGGTACCCCATCACCCATGTTAGCAATAAACGTTCTACTTATGTCTCCAGTTGGAAATTTAGGCGACACTCTTCCCATAGGCTCTATGAAATTAATGTTTTGTGTTAACTCAATCAAATTAAACCTAATACCAGAATTTTCTTACCTAAACATTGGGGCAGGGAATGCTTGAGCGGGACATAATAGCGCTACGCTTTGATTACTGTCATAGTTGAAAAGTCTACTTTTTTCTAAACTTGGAAATTTTGGCGATACTTTTCCCATAGGTTCTGAAGCAAATTGAACGTATTATATTGATATACTAAAATATGAACAATTGAAAAGAATACTAAAAGTACCTGAAAATCGGGACTGGGAACGCCTGCGCAGGGCATTGTAGGGCAAATGAATCAGATTTCTTGACTCCAATCATAGTTCCCATGACAACAGATGCAAATTTTGGTGGAACGCGTCCGACAGGCTCTACGGATGCAGCGAAAAGAAAAGGTTGAAGTTCAAATTACCTGAACAGAGGGGTTGGGAACGCTTGGGCGGGACACTGCAAAGCGTAAGAATCGCCTTTTTTAACTTCGAACATGGTTCCCGTCAATACGGATGCAAACTTGGGAGGTACGCGGCCAACGGGTTCTAAAAATAATATTATTACTAGAATAGCAAAATGCCATACCTGAATATGGGGACAGGGAATGCCTGAGCTGGACATTGTAAAGTAAATGATGCTCCCGACGTGGTAACAAACATCATGCCAACCTGTGTCGTGGACAACCTAGGTGGCACGCGCCCTATGGGCTCTGAGGAATTACGTAAATCGACGTTAATGTGAATCTTACCGGTACATTGGTGCTGGGAAAGCCTGTGCAGGACACAGTACAGAGAGGCTGGAGTGCTCGGTAAACTGGTAGCCACTTGTTGTCGACGCGCTAGGGAACTTGGGAGGTACCCGGCCCACCGGCTCTGCGCATGTTGGGAGAAGGCGAGATCACGAACAGAGGACACCAAAGTAATTAATCGGAAATTAGGCCCTAAACACCCCTACTGATCCCTAAGGATATCAAAACTACCGCGAGTCAAGGCTCTGCAGGGTACCCTATCCCAACATTCAGGCAAGTTATAAGTCGAAAACTGCAAACTTAAAGACACAACATGGAGTTTGCGTATTTAAGCTTCATAAAATATAATACAATAAAAATAATCTTTTTAGAATAAATGTTAGAAAGTTAAATCAGTATTTCAAATCAAAATAGTTCCAAACTATTAACTTATTATTATATATAATTGTTACAAATAAAGATTATAATTATTGCACAGAAAATCTTTTTACATGTTATTCCAAATAAATATTCTCATTGAAACACTAATTGACCAAACATTATAGGATTGCCCGAAAATGTTTGTATGAGAATATTCCTTTTTCTTGTTTTAATAGCATATTTTATTTTGCAGTGAATAATGTTGAACACCCGCATATTGTTTCTTTCTCAATTTAGCATGAATCTGTTTACAAAGTAATTCTACAAAACTAAAAGTAAGCATTTGCTTATTATAATAAGTATTTTAATAGTTCATATAAAATCACTTTTCACTGCAAAAATAGTAAATAATCGCGCCATTAATTCATGATGAGAAAACGAACGAATGTTTAAAAAAAATGAATTTACAAAGCCAGAAAATAAGAACAAATGAGTCTTAAAGTAACTAAAACATGAATTGATGACACTTTCATTGTTAAATGCAAAAAAAACTCACCGGTAATGACAAGTCGTCCTTTAGTCGCAGATAATCGGGTTTCACCAGTAAGCCTGTGCTTTGTTCTACATTGGTATGATTTGTAACCATCTTCAGGTCCAACATCCCGAATATGTAATTCTCCAGATGGTAATACTAAGTATTTGCCCTCTGTCAAAAAAAGAAAACCGTTGCATTAAGTCTGTTAACATTTAAAGTTTGAAAAAGCAATTCAATTTTATGCAAAACAACATAAGGTTGCGATTTACTTATAAATGTCACTGCATGCATTAGACTAAGGAAGTGGGATAAAGGATAAAGGTGAGCCGTGAGGCCCATGGAATCACGGGAACCCATTTAAGGAACACTGCCCTAAACTATACCGTACATAGATATGCAATCCTAGCAATGCACGCGGCCAATGACATTAAATAAGAACGACTGTTCTAATTTCAAAACATGTAAATACTATTCTCAAGGCTAATATAGGCTGTTCATAGCCTGAAAACAATTCACCTCGTACCGTCAACATTGTTTGTCGAGTCTAGTTTGATGTCAATTTCGTCGTCGCCTTCGCTGATGATCCAAGAGATGACATTAACATACTCAGATACAAAGCTTGGTATGTGGCATTTTAAAATAGCGCTATTGCCCCTCAAAACGTACTCTTCCATCAGGTTCACGGCGTATGCCTGAGATACCACTGAAACAATATTGTGACACCTGAGACGAGTAGATAAAATGTTTGGATAGTTGTTGATATCTATTACAATAGCAGTCAGCATGTTCATTTTTAGTAAATCTCAGGTGACGATTTGGAAAGAAAATTCCATTTTTTTAAACATGTGTTGGGATGAACAGTTTAGGTTGAAAAGGATGTAAGGACGCAAACGCTGATAACAAATACGATCGGTCAGATTATGTACCTAGGTCGGACGAAGCATTCATTTTTATTTCTCGCTCTTTTTCGTCTTCAGATATTATCCAGGAACTTACTGATACGTATTCAGAGACAAAACTCGGAATTTGACACTTCAAGATAGCAGCGTTGCCACGCAAAACGTATTCTTCCCAAAATTTCACATCGTAAGCTTGAGACACGACTGAAATCGTTACATTTTTGTAAATTACAATGCGAAATTTCAAGTTACTACACCTATTATCTTACCCAGTAAATATGTAGAACTGATGCGAGTACCTGTAGGTATCTATACTACCTATATGACCAACATAGGAGGAAATTTGGAAAGGACGTATGCCTCAGTGGGGTGAAATTGTCGTTATTATATTACCTAAATTATAATCGGAATTCAAATTAATCTCCATTTCATCCCGTTCCCCTTCAGAGATAATCCAGGAAGTGACCGTGACATACTCGGTGACGAAACTTGGAATATGACATTTCAATATAGCGGCATTTCCGCGTAAAACATTCTCTTCCCAGAGATTTACCGTATAGGATTGGGAAACCACTGAAAATAGACAACAAAGCATGGCTGATGAGCATATTATAAGGAACTGTCGTCTATCTATATTTTATGTGGGGATGGGTATGGGAATATGATCTTTATGTCATTTCACACATCATGAATACCTAAATTGAATGTCTGATCTAGTTGAATTTCTAGTTCATCAACGTCTCCTTCCGATATAATCCAAGATGATACTGTAACGTATTCTGTTACGAAACTTGGTATGTGACACTTAACAATCGCTGAATTACCACGCAGAACATTTTCTTCCATTAAATTCACAGTGTACGCCTGAGATACAACTGAAATAGTTTAAATTAACTAGCATTTAGTAAACATTGGAGATTGCAAAAGAAGGGAACGGGAAAAGGGTAATTGGATTGCGCAAAAACCTATTTTGGTAGAACAATATACCCAAGTCGTTAGATTCGGCTTTAATTTCCAATTCATCGGTATCTCCTTCTGAGATAATCCAGGAAGACACACTAACATATTCAGTCACAAAAGTCGAAATATGACATTTCAGAATGGCTGCGTTCCCACGTAAGACACTCTCCTCCATAAGGTTGACCGTATAAGCTTGTGTGACAACTGCAAATATGAATTTGGAATTTCATAAGCATAATATACAAGACCATTATTCAAAGGACAAAGGATGGGACGCTCAAATACAGTGAAGTATTTTTCATATTAAATACCCTCATTATCGGCAGTATTTTTTATTGTTATTTCGACTTCATCTTCTCCTTCAGAAATTATCCAGGTTGCCACTGATACATATTCAGTCACGAAACTTGGAATCAGACATTTTATAATTGCAGAATTCCCTCGCAATACGTTCTCTTCGACCAAATTAACGGTATATGCTTGAGAGACGACTAGAAAATGAAATTTCCCATAAGTATTTGGTGTAAAATGTTACGTCAACTAATGAGTAAGGAGTGATACTAATTTACAAACGAACAACAGCGGAAAGGATACAAAGGTGTACAATTATTCCATTTTTGAATCAAAAGTACCGTAATTTGCATTTAATGTATACTCTCCACCCTCGGTATCGTGCCAAGAAACTACTTGGACATGATCTGACACAAATGAGGGTATGTGGCACTTGAATACTGCAGCGTTCCCGCGAATTACATAGATGTCGTAGACTTGCGATTCGTAGAATTGATTTACAGCTGAAATATTTTACATACAAGGATAAGACTATGTAGTGTACATGTGTAACCATATATTGAGTCCGACACGGGGATTCATTGGAGTGCGGATAGGGACAATTGGGGCCGCGCGTAGCTCTCTATTACCGTAATTGCCCTCGGAGCGGTTGAACGAAAACCCAGAGAGAGATTCTTCGTCTGCCACCCAATCCACTACATGAACGTAATCCGCCACAAACGAGGGAATCGTACATTTGACAATGGCGGAATTGCCTCGTAAGACGTCTTCATCAATAACACGAGGTTCATAAGACTGATGTACCACTGTGGAGTATAAAATATTCCCTAAGTATCTATATAGTAACAATTCCCTAAATCATATTTCCCAAATGTTTAAAAACTACAACAAATAGAAAGTGTTGGACAGGGAAAGAGGAATGAAATACGTTTACGATTGTGAACTACCATCGTTAAAATTAGAGTGCTCCTCAGCAGATACCGTGTCATTGTCCATTATCCAGGCCACAACATGAACAAAGTCCGCAACAAACGAAGGCACGATGCATTTCAGAATAGCTGTGTTGCCTCGCAAAATGAATTCATCGTTGACTCTAGCCTCGTATACTTGAAGTACAGCTGTGACAAATAAAGGAATCGGGAATGAGGAATGATCTCTCTAAGTGAGAAATTACCCTCGCTACTGTTGGGATAATATGTGCCTCCGTCGCTATCCATCCACATTTCAACATATACAAAGTCAGAAACAAAGCTTGGCACTTCACATTTCATGAGAGCTGCGTTGCCGCGAATCACGTACTCGTTGTCAGCTTCGGCTTCGAAAGGCTGCGACACCACTTTATAAAAAAATACAATGTTATTTAACTAAATAAATTGAGGAGTTAATTTGGATAGGAAAAGCGGAATTGAACAAATCTCTCGAGGAGTACCCTGTGCTGCATTTGTATTGTTAACTGTGAGGATTTGTCCGTCATCCATGAGCCAAGCTTCAATGTACACGAAGTCACTAACAAAAGATGGAATCTTGCAGTGAACAATAGCAGCGTTCCCTCTAATCACATACTCGTTTTCGGCTTCGGTCACGTAATATTGTGATACGACTGAAGAATAACAATTAGACACATAAGTTGGAACGGTTCGAGGTGTAAGGAATCGTTGTGAGTACGGGAAGCAAATATGATTTGTTTAAGAGGCCATTGTACCGAGGTCTCCTGAGTGAGAAATCTCAGTTCCCGTTTCGTCGATCCATGCTTCCACCTTAACGAAATCAGCCACAAAAGATGGAATGGAACATTTTAAAACAGCGGCGTTTCCTCGTATTACATATTCGGTGAGAATCTCTGCTTCATAGAACTGATTCACAACTGAAAGAATATTATGTGGTCCATGACTTATGAAAATCGAAACTCTCAAGGCAAGGAAAGGAGGCGGAGGATAAGGAATATGAAATGCAGTTATTTGCATCTGAACTACCGATGTCATCGGTTGGTAAGTATTCGCCGCCTTCAGAGTTGACCCAAGCTTCCACTTTCACGAAATCGGCGACGAAGGAAGGAATATTGCATTTAAGTACGGCGGTGTTTCCTCTGATTACATACTCTGAGACTACTTCGGCTTCGTAGTATTGTGTAACAACTGCAATAATAGCAATTGGATATATTTTTAGAAAGGATTAAGGAATTGGCACGGTGAGCATGAGAGGCATTTGGGAACTAGTATGTTATATTTAGTTGAGTGTGGTACCATCTCCTTCCTTATTTTCCTCGTAAGTAAAAGAATTGCCAGCCTCGTCTTGCCAGGAGATAACATTTACGAAATCGCCCACAAATGAAGGTATGGAACATTTGAGAATAGCAGAGTTGCCGCGAATCACATATTCGTTATTAACTTCTGATTCGTATTGCTGCTGTACCACTGAAAATGTCATGTTTGTAGTTGAAGTACTTGAGAATAGGACTAAGGAAAGTGACCAGGATAACAAAACGGTGAAGGATTAACCGTAGTCCTCGCCAGGAAGGAAGTCTTCATTGTCATCAGTGTGCCAAGAGAGAACTTCGACGAAATCGGCTACGAACGATGGGACCTGACACTTCAGCACGATACTGTTTCCAGTAATGACATACTCCTTATTGACGTCGGTGTCGTAATGCTGGGCAACCACTTATATGACATGGACAAAGATTGAGTATCATTACACATTATTGATTATTGGCAGATACACGAGAGGTTCACAACAATATATTTCATAGCATATTTAAAACCGTTTTTCCAAGAGCACCTGTAAATAAAACGTTAAACACACAGCATGACAGTAATCACATCCTTTCCTCATCGCTAGCAATTAAAAAAAGATTTTGTTAAAATAATGTATACCTACGAGTTTTTTCACGAGTTTCAACAGCTTGCAACTTAAAAGCATTTAATACATTTATCTAATGAAACAAAATAGTGTGACTATACTTAAATTTCGACTAATTCGTTCATCTTTCCTCTTGATTATTTAATTGACCGTATTTGACCTCGTGTCATAAGGGGCAGCGCCCTATGATGGCCAATAAAACTTTCATTCTTAGTCAGTGTAGTTACATTTAAAGTGTCTTGAAACGCAAGAACGATTCAATAAGTATAAAAATTATAGTAACGTCCTATCAGCATGTTTCAAATACGTGTGTTGAAAGTTCTGGTGAATAAACCCGCATAATATTAATATTGTAATAAGTGTGACGCCTAATACGGCATGCCCTGTAATGGACATCGCCAATAGTCTCATTAAGCACGAGTGTGAAACATTAAATGCATCAACAATCGATTCAATTCTTGTTTAGTCCTCGAACCGATGCATACAGTACTTTTTAATGTCCAGTAGTCTCAAAACCAATCTACAAGCCATATTACCAACAAATTAACGATACATTTATCACTTAATAGACACTTGACTATCGAATTACAAATGTAAAGGGGTGATAAGTCAACAAATGAAAGCGGTCGGTTATAAACAGAAACATCATCGTGTTGGTTGACATAGATATAGCATATGTCATGTTAACCCATTAAATAATATTTATAAATCTGTCAGGGAGCTTTATGGCTGCTTCTATGCGCACGCGATATAGAAACTTTGATTTTGTTGTAACACTATCTCATGTCATGCTTTATTTATGAGATATGGCTGTAACCAAGGCTCGGATACCGGTTAAATTTTCAAACCGTTATTATGTACTTGACGTAAAACCTTTTACATTAGGTTTCGTTCGCATATACCGGTTTTTTTAAACCGATATTTGGAAGAGTATTTAAATAAAGGTTTTTTCGGATTAAACGGTTTAGAGCAATAAAAACCGGTTAATACGGACGCACAATAAAGAAACGACGCGCGTACAAGTTGCAACGCGTTTACCGACATGCCGTTCGCCGAATAAACCGGTTAATTTTGGTTAAAATAAAGTTCTTAAAACGTTCACGATCTTAAGAAAAGTTCGGAGGAAAACCGAAATAAACCGGTGTTAACCGGTATTTTTTAAACCGGTTCCGAGCCTTGGCTGTAACTTTAGTAGCGTTGGCGCTTGTTACATGTGAGCATTTGTCCGTTAGCAATTTAAAATTTCGTTGTGGATATATTTTTTGTTTAGTCAAATGCCAACGGACAAAAGCTTAAAGAATGTGCCTCTTGGAATTAGTAATTTTATGCAAATGGCTCTTACCGGCTCGTACGTTAACGTCCCGGGAATGAATGGTGCCAACAGAGTTGCGAGCGAGACAAGCGTAAACCTGAGCATGAACCTCTTGCCGGTAATCCTCCGCGCGGAAAGGCGGGAATAAGAGGTTTCCGTTCGCTTGAACCTGAAGAAAGAAAACGTAATTTTTAATAAAATTGACCAGTTTCGAATATGTATGCATACTTAAAAAAATAAAAAGAAGGCAGTTCATTCATATATAAATTTATTCTTGGCCTAAATTGGTCACCTTTTTGACCAACTAAACCTTATAGATAGGTACTGTGAGTCCCCTCAGGGAGCTCATTATAAATAAAAATGATTTTTAACTTGTATTGAATCAACAATGTGCCTGCCCTAAGGCGGCTTTTACTGAAGTGACAAGCAAAGCAAAACAAAACCATCTTCAATTATTTTCCTAGCGTTCTGATTTCAATCACCTTCCAAAACTAAATAGTTATCTGTTGCCAATTTTATAATAGGCAATGAGGTTGCCCTTAATAGGTGAGGAGTCCTCACAGTACCTATTACTCCTTCACATTAGTCGATGGGTACTAAATATCGATGCGCTTGATTACTGTAACACTATGCAATGCGCTGCATATATGCGGGCAGTGCGAGCCCCGATTAAACTCGTTGTCCTTGCCATAAAGCGTAGGCACTAAATTCGAAATTAAAACATCTGTGGACTATTCTAAACCTTCCAAACATGATCTTGTTGCTTAGAACTTTGTTTTACTCTTACTCCTTTTTTAGGGTAAAAACGGGACCCTATTACTAAGACTCCACGGCCCGTCTGTCTGTCTGTCACCAGGCTGTATCTCATGAACCGTGATAGCTAGACAGTTGAAATTTTAACAGATGATATATTTCCGTTGCCGCTATAACAACAAATACTAAAAACAGAATAAAATAAATATTTAAGTGGGGCTCCCATACAACAAAGGTGTGTTTTGCCGTTTTTTGCGATAATATTACGGAAGCCTTCGTACGCGAGTCCGTTCTTGGCTGGTTTTTACCCGACTGCAAGGAAAGGGTTATGCTATAGGCTCCTAGCTCCTAATCTCGTTATAAAACTGAAGTCTCGTTATAAGAATGAAGGTTTTCAAAGAGATTGGGGAGGAGTAAGATATCTAGGGGACCAAAAAAGATTCCAATGGGTGGAAGTGTCCGAGTTATCTCTCGGCCCCTCGACAAGAGAAGCGGTTCAGGGGGTCAGCCAGATCGCGAGTATGTAACCTCCGACTGCACAGCATTATTTTTTCATGTTTAAAGCTTATTAGTTCGCTTCTTAAGCAGTCGGGTTTATGATTTTTAATTTTTATTTTTTATTGCCTTCGGTCTCATGGCTTCTACAGAAGTTATTTGGGTCAAAGTAAAATTTGTCAAAATACTTTTTATAATAGCCACATCAACTTCGAAAAAGAAAGTAGTTAATTACTATGTAACAAGAGCTGTGTCTTACCTGTCGCAATCCAGGGACATCACCAACAGCAGTTCCATCAGATCGTACCCAAATGATGTCGGGGGTCGGGGATCCTCGGGCGGCACATTCGACAGTCGCTCCGGTCGTGTTGCTAAAATCCACTCGGTTTGAAGGTTCCTTCATGAAGATCGGTCCTATAGTTTCGTCCTCGCATAGCACTGACCCTGTAAAGATACGTCAGTTGAAAGAATGTTGCTTTAACTACGTGTTTCAATGGTTGTTGGACTTGTTTTATGACGTTCACTGTGTAATCTGCTTTTTATTGTATAAATATTATAATACATAGTATAGAGATATTATGATAGACAGAGGCTGATGCTTATTTCAAATTGTTTTAGCCGTTACATAGATTATTATTTTTTCACACACGAACACGACACTATGCTCTATCAGTCGTGTAGTTAAATTAGTCGGGAAGTAACTTTTTTCGGATTTCGAAAATAGCTAAAGATGTGGTTTCTGAATGTTTTACTATGATACAGGTAGTGGTGCTTCTTTGTCTTGTTGTAAGTCGCCTAATGCCTCATACATCGCGAGCTTCGTCATTGACGGGTTAGCCATTTGTTTCCGGAAGCCAAACGGCGCGCCTATCATAATACCAATGTTAATAACACAGGAATGTTGCTATTGAAATATATCTGTAGGTATTGTAATACTGTTCTTACTACACACTATCATTTTAGTATAGCCCATTTATTTGTCAGCGGCAGCAGCAAACCACGAGCCCCAGTACTAGTTTGCGCGAACTAAAAATCCTCGACCCAGTTTGTAATGAAGCCTGGAAAAATAATCCAGCACAAGTGACGCGCTCTTATGCCACGTCTCGCTACTCGTTTCACTAGATGAAGAGCATGAGAGTGACACTCACTAAATGTTAATTAGTGACCCCATTAGGCCAACTTACTGTACGTAAAATGTTGTACATACTAATACCAATATCCTGTGTAGTTAAAATACTTCGTTTACCAACGTGTACTAACGGTTTTTATGGCTTTCAAGATCCTCAAGTTTATAGCATCCTTATTATGACCAAACGAAGCGAAAGACGAGAGTTTACTGCTAATGAATCTTACGTTGGCGCCATTCCTTATTAAGAACACAGGTTTATTATTTCCCCTTCGTCTAGAATTCTAGATATCTTCAAAAACGAACAGCTAAAAAAATTATTCCAAATCCTTTCTACGTACCTACCTGTACGTGTTTAAATTAAACGGCCAAAAACTTTCAATACCAACCCAATTCGAACCAGTGCCGATGGAAGACAAAAAATAGCAACAAAGCGAACAAAAAAGCGAGGGCGTGTTGCGCTTGCGACAGATGTGCGCCTGCGCACGCTCCTGATTGGCCGCAGCCACGACAGATGTTCTTCACATCACAACCTGAACGCAGGATGCTGATTCAACTAAGATTTATCAGAACACTTACCGAATTCTACTCAGTTTCTATAAAGTTATATGTTCATATTTCTAATTTTATACGTATTGAACTGATATCTAAATATGGCACAGCGATATGAAGTTAGGTCACTAGGTCATTGTGTTGTTTATGAGCTAAAGACTATTAACCATAATTGTATGATATATGTACCTACATATATCATAAAATTATGGTTATTTGTACCTACAATACTACAATAATTACACTTGGAACCCTACAAAAATCGTATTCTTAGAATCTTTAAATCTATAATTATTAGGACGTTTCCGTAATTTAATTGTCACCTATATAATTTTATTTGATCATATATTTCGCACATGTTTATGTGTGATATCTATAATGTATTTAGATAAAGCGATAACACTGATGACGGTGTAGATCAGTGTCAATCGTCACTTTAGTAATAGTTCCTACAGTAGTTCTTATCAATTGATGGCTGATTTTAGCTTTTTCTACTTTCTAGCTTAACTTTACCAAAGTTACATTAGTAAACATATAGAATCAATATTTATGAAGTCCTGTAAATAGACCTACTATGTCGATACAAGAGCATAGTCAACTAAAGTTGTCAAAAAATAAATGGCCCGTTTTGACAGCTAAAAAAATATTTAATAATAATTAAACTTGATGTCCGCGAATGATACTCGTTGTTATAGTGTATGGGTAACATAGTAATTAATTAAGATTATGAATTTGATTTTTCAATTTCTTACGGAGAAAGTTA
The DNA here is from genome assembly GCA_947562075.1 of Orthosia gracilis. Classification (NCBI taxonomy): domain Eukaryota; kingdom Metazoa; phylum Arthropoda; class Insecta; order Lepidoptera; family Noctuidae; genus Orthosia; species Orthosia gracilis. The sequence goes on from OX387266.1 coordinate 38,815,570, forward strand.
TCGCGGCACGTAAAATGAGAAACGTCAACGGACTTCTTAGATTGTGACGACTTTAATGAATGAAAACGCAACCAAAATAATTCACTCATATAGTAATTAAAAATTCTGATAAAATAAAATTGGAATTATAAGTCGGCAATATTTCGAACACGCTGCGGACGATCTTTGATCACTAAATTATATAACAATATATTCGTCCAATTTAGGCTCCATTTTATGGTTGTGTCCATTTGGCACTTCCTTTGCCACGAGGGAATTTGGAAAAACAAAAAAACACGATTGGAAAAAATCTTTCTTGTATAAAGGCCGTTGAACTTTTCATAACAATACATTCTGTCATTTCTAAACAATTGAATGATGAGTGATTTTGGATGTTGTTTAGTTCAAATATAAACACAAGTGTTCATATTTATATGGAACACGTCATCCTTCCAACACATGCATATCTGTGCAAATCAAACCTGTCGTTAAGAGTTCAAGGTAAGGGGCGTGAAGATGACACAACTTCAACACGTTTTGGCATATTATTTAAACAATTTATTACTTACTGTTCGAGGCTGTATGTGAGATTTTAAAAGTATCCTTTAGTAAAAAGCACACCAGTTAGGTAAGGTCCTTGAAAGCAAAATGCAGACTTGTTTTGTTGTGGCGAAGGTGAAAACCGTGAAATCATCATTTCATTTGCAGACGCACGAATTTATGCGAAACAAAATTTACGAATACAACCACAATGTTGTACAATATTGTTTTTCTTACTTTACAACCTGCACCACAATAATGTTAGCTCTCATAAAACGAAATTTAAAATGATACAGCTTTCATTAGCCATTGCAAGAACCTGTAAATTTATCAGGTTTCTTAACTTGAACAAAACCAGCCAAGAACGCGAACTGAAGGACCTAATAAAACAGGATTGAGGACTTGGCATGTAGGTACTAATAAATTAGGATCGCCTTTTTGGAACAATGTGTAGGTACACCCTGTGTACAAGGCCAAAATATGGCCGGCAGGCTTATTAAGTATCTTGCAACAGCAAATCGATAGCGATTTTTGCGCAATAATTGCTCTTCAATACAGAAGTTTTAGATATTTTGGTGAAGGTTGAAGAATTTCCTGGTAAAGTTTTGAAAAAGCCTTGAAATGGATGGCAAAAAACCAGGCAACTTACCTGATAGTAAGTAATCCTTTGGAATCTATCAAACTAGAGGCATTGCAGATACGTTGCCATCTCAGAAACAAAACTGTGGTATACCAAGTGATGTGCCTGTAATTTGGCTCTACCACGCTTCTACTTTCAAAGCTTCTGAATGAAATATCATGTATTCAAGAGTGTCGCAGATACGCCCGTTTGCATTCGATCTTATCGTATAACGGCACACATGGAAACTACATAGGTACTTGTTTCCATAAATTTAAGATGCTGTACTCCACGTACTACCTTCCACTAATGGGTAAATTTCATCGTTTTGTGTAATTTTTTATTATTATTGTGCAATAGTTGAAGGACGATGACCCTGTTCTTTCATTTCATTAGGCGTCTACAGATTAAGCTAGTGTAACAAGGGAAGAGGGAAACAACTTATTGGGCGTCAAAAATTCGTCCACAACGCTGTCAATAGGAAGGGTGCCCAGAACGCTGGTAGCATTTGCCACGTTGAATGACAATGCTGATTCTTGGCCGAAGAAAAGTTTAGCCCCCTGGTCAAGTGAAGAGTCGACTAAATATTTGTTGGTATACCAATATACTCCCGTCGGACGTTTGAAACATTAGGCCCTTGGGAGCAATATTTTAAACATTACGCCTGTTATTAAAATTCGTTTGTTTATACATATATGTAGTTCATATTTAATTTTTCAGCTACTTAAATTCAGTTGTAAATTATTAAACACAGTTATTGCGTTAGATTGCCTCAGATAATCTGTTTGACTATTTAATTCCGCAATGCCCTCGAAATTGTTGGGTCAATTTTATTATATTCTTTCAGTGTAAGCCGAAACAGTATACCTACTACGGACGATAGTACGGTAATAAATTATTCTAAGCATGTGTAGCATCCCGAGTTCCATCCAAGTAGGTAAGATCTACTTACTCGTTTCCTTGTATTCTACTAAGCTTATGGATCGAGTTTTAAACCATACATAATTTTGGCTCCATTAGTAATGATATTAAAAAAAAACATCCACCTCCCATAAGGTCTAGTATTTTAATAATTCTACAAAAGTATAGTTCTCGCCAAACTTCTGGGTCGCCCTGAAGTTGGCTTTCCGATGTGCAAGGCACGAAACGGTGCTGTTTTTGTATGAGATTTATTACTTCGCAGCCATTGTAGCCAACTCCAGGGCGACCAAGAAGTTTGGCGAGAACACATTGGCTGCATACTTACGAAGTTTAAAAAAAAGAAACAACTAAGGCCTAACTTCGTTCTCTTATGTAAGACATTAAAAACTAGCCATTGATCTTTTTAGAGACCAGAATTCTCTATGAAACTATTTACTCAGCAATTTATGAAACACATCTAACCTAAATGCGTTTAAATTCCTTTTTTTTTCGGTGAGCTATGAATTATCTGAATAATGAACAACCACGTCGGAGAATTCCAACAGAGTATACACGATGCTCATGTGGAGAATTCCAAAAACTAAACGGTATGTCGCGCGTCAACTTGCTTTGATTTGAATTCCTAATTTAGAAAACAATCAACCGTTCACCTAAATGCTAACCGCCTATATTCAACTCCTTTATTATGAAAATAGTCTCAATTACCATTCGATTGACTAGCCATCCTCACTTTATTACCTAATCATTAGCCAATAAATGTTGGCGTGTCCAACGTTTTTATTATTCTGAATTAATGTTTTACATTTATTTAGTAGGAGAGGATTTTATTTCAAAGTATTGAGTAAGGTTCTATAAAAGATTCCATTATGAAATACTCAAAACATAATTTGTAAACAATGGAAATGGTTTAGTGTTATTATGAACATGTTACATTGTACGGGCTGTAAATCTATTTGTGGCCGTTGACCCGGTGAAATTCTTAGTTGTCGGCAGCTACCGTGTTGTATTATCATCATCTATGCTTATCTTTTGTTTCTCAACGTCTTGCAACACTTACACTACTCGTGCCGTTATAAAAGCTCTCCTAAGCTCGACATTACTTTGAAATTTTAAATAGAAAATTGTTGGTCTCGTCTTTTGTTCTGTAAGCGCGATTTTTTTCCATTTTCCATAATAGCCATGATGAATTGACTTATTTTTATACAACAGTGACAAATTGCGCTATTTTTATGAAGAGAGTTAATTTTCTTGGATTTTCTTTAAAGGTCCGTAAAAACAGTGACTTTAATGTTAAACTTAATTGAATATCTGTTTTAAAATATAGTATCCACTAATGTATCGTGTCCGCGCATTCATTACTAGATCACAATGCACCTATGTATGCAGGTTCATCGTTCGATGTCACTTTGTTAGTATAGTTGCCTAAGGACATAGATAAAATACAGCGTGAAGTATGAATGGAATGTGAAGCTTATAGCCACACACTTACCAAAACATGGTTAAAATAAATTCATAGTGTTACACTAAATTTCAATTGGCCCTGGAACATTTGCTAAGCTGGCAACGAGTTATTTAAGGCACATCCGAATTAATTGCGTGTTAGCAACAGCACCATGTGTGAATTAGGGTATGTTCATCATTAAGGCAACGGCCATATTGCAATGTGTTTCAATGAGAAGCTCGTTACGTTTGAAAAAAGAATGTTCATTAGCAGTTCAGTTCAGTTGAGTGCTCTTTTGATCATACATTAACACGTGCTTATGGCTGTTTGTTGATAAACAGTGTGTTCATATCGGAATAGAGATAACGAGTAACCAATGTAAAATGTTGACTTATTTATTTTTTATTTCTTCGAAGAAATTTATCGACTAAGCTGAAAGACTGAACATTTCGGCAGAGCAACCAGGAGTCCTACGTTTTCCTTTTTCGTCTTATTGTTGAAAAGTCAAATGCCACTAATAACGTACCTACATTTGTGAATTCCTTGTTTCAACATTTAATTAACCAGAGACCGTTATAAAGGGAATTATTGCATGATTAATCTTAATCTTCTTCTATTGGCCCAGAATATTTATTGCTCATTCATGAACAAAGGATGATTTCAGTTGGAGGTACCCAAAGCGTTTAAGAGACCTTCATTAACGATTGTAAGTAACAATGTTTGTGCGGTTATTGAATGAGTAAGTACAATAAATAAAAATAGCTCATAGTTGCGTGTCAATCTGTCATTCTGTTGTCTACAGGGACAGCTTTTATTCCGTAAAATGTACTCTGCATGACTATAGCGGCGCGAAAATAAACTAACTGGTTAAAATAATAAACTATCCACTACTGTCTGTTTACGTTATGTTTACACTGTCCCAAAATACTATGACAGCAATGAACCGAAATAGGAAAAAATAACAAGCAGCGGCGCCTACACGCCCAAAAATATGTAAAATAAATTATCAATCAGAGTGATTAATTTATATTTCTTATTCTATGATGACGGAATTACGAATGAGGTATCATATAAAAAATGCAACCATTGCTAATACTTAATATTTTTTTTTAATATTTATGTTAACAAGATAAAAAAGTAATTAAATTTTAAAATGAAATCATTTGAATAATTTCTAATAAACTACATCCCTCCTAATACCCAACTAGATACTACAATATACTCCGTTTGCAGTCAATAAAACAAAACATTGCTTTCAAACTTACATACGTCTCGCTATTGCTCAGACAGATTAGTCATTCGTTTGCTTTTTCTGCAAAAGTTGAATCATGCTGATGTAACAGATCTCTTTAGGTACATATTCGTCGATATATTTTACTCAAACTTGCTATATATTATATATTATTGGAAATAGTTCATAGCAGTAGAAGATATCGTTGTATCGGAGTCACGGTCATGACCTTCGCGCGTTGAAAGGCCAATGTGCTGCGGTGTTTGTGTAAAATCTAGCATTTAAACTGAACCTGGCGTCCTCGCCCACGCAACACTCACTGCCCGTACTTTACTATGAGCTAGACGACGCCTGTAGAACTATAAACTGTGAGCTTAAGATGGTCATAATACAAAGCCAAGATATATAGAAACAACTATTTGGAAACTAAAATTTCTAATGAAATCCGGACTAATAATATTGAGTGTTCCGAGCAACAACAACATGCAACTTGAACTTTAAATTTGTACTTTCACATTCAATCTTGGAGTTTATCTCTTTAAGCTGCAGCTGCATTTAGAGGATAATGGCCAGTAACATAATTATTATGTATAGATGGCCAGCATCATTACAAAGACAAACCATGTGAGTGAGGCTCCTTTTTGTCGGCTTTAATTTTATCCAATTGCTACTCTATGGATTCAAGTTCTATGAAACAATCGCTTGTTGTCTTAATCAATTACCATGAGAAAAGAATACGACGAGTAATTAGCGGTACCTATAAAATGAATCATCAGATGACTGAAACGATTTCTGCAGGTGTAACTAGTTATTTTATAATTACTAATATATTGCATCCGTTGCGCTGTAGTCAAGAAATTTTAATGCTTTTGCGATTATTAATTAAAAGACAGACGGGCTATATTCTTAATCCTTTTATACCGCTTTGTTCCGTTAGGAATTCTTCGTCAAAGGAACTGGGTCTCGCTTGTTAGTAAGATTATAATCGACGACGCGAAATCGCAGTATTCTGGATGAAAACAGAGGCAATGTTTTGACATTTCCTCTGTTTTCATCCAGAATACTGCCAAGAAACAGTTTCGAGTGTTTGCCTTTACCTATGCAGTAACCGCACAGCAACGAATTTAATCTGGTCAGTTAATTTCTGTCTGGTTTCCATCCGCGAATCCGTCCTAGGCCTCGCGGGACGTCCCGCAGTAACGCCCGAATATTTTACAGTTTTCACAATGCATTTTTGCCCGCACAATTTTGGACGCCCGATTAGTGGATTAATGGTAACCCCACTTCAAATATTGAAACATCCTGATAAAAAGCCAGACTTTTAAAAAATGTCCGTAAATTTTTCATTTTCTGAGATTTATGTTTTTTGGATGATTGAGTTAAAAAATGGAGAAAAATTATTTTGATCAAATTGTAGGCTCATTTAATTGCATATTATGAATGGCAAAGAAATAGTGGGCAATAACCTTAAGGTGTTGAATGAAATAACTGCTGCCAATTTGTTTTTATCGCAATATAACTGTTAGGTTTTGCCAAGTACGCCAAAAATCCGGACGAATTAGAAGGCCGGACAAAGTCCGGACTGGACGTCAGATGTCCGGACAAAGCCGGCCGAATTGTAACCCTACTCCCGATACGCATGCGGTGGCCCTCGTGCTGAGGCATGTAAATCAGGCCTCAATTGTGCTTATCGTAAAAATCACGAGTTTATATTATCGACATGATGGCTTTGAACTTCTGATCGAATCCTGCCTAATTCGCATGTGTTACCGCATGAACTTGTGAGTTCATGAAGTTTTAAATGTAACAGCAACCGCATGCGGACACGAATAAATCATACCGTGAGTTTGTCCTTTCTCTCCCCTTTTACGACCCAAAGTATAGGGCGGTATATTCTTAGTAGAGAATCAAACCACTCTTCCTACTGTTCGACTAATTACGGCGAAGATTCTACACTATGGAAGTTCTTTAGTGTAGAGCTTACTACAGCAGTGTTAATGGCGTTTAGGCACACGATTTTGGCCAGTGGTCGTAAACAGTGTTACGTTTGAATAGGTTCGTTGCCCGGCCGCGCTGTATCGACCCGTGACGTCACGAGCATGCTCCCGACGCCCGCCTTGTGGGGTGGACCGTGGATGGTACCCCAATGATCGTGACGCGCGCTTTTACGCGCTAACTGCGTAGATGTCACGGCTACGCGTACTTATCGATATTGTTTTATGTTGTTAACAGCCATTATTTCCATTACAATAATAAGCCAGAAACCGCAATTTAAAATGTCATTATAGGTGCTAATTACTGTCACAGAAAATGATTATCTGTCTATCGATAAAATGGGAGCTTCAATACCAACACATTAGTTGTGCATGACAGTACCATAATTTTCGGGAAACGTAGAGGTGACATTAACATCTTTTTCCAAACCGATTATTGTAATGTCCTTTTTACTTATTAATGATAATGATTTTATTTCTGTAAGTTGGTTTGTACAAACACTTTTACATGTCTTTCATATTTTTTCAAACTAGATGAGGTCGGCTTTTCCTATCTGACAGAGGTCACAGTCTCTTTTAAATTCCAGACAAAATCTTGGTTACATCATGTGAAGACCAAGTAGACTGATGTCTGAATTGTCCTTTGAGGAAAGAACCAGCCAGATTGAGAAGATTGATCATAATACATACATAGTTTTATAAAATAAATGTTGTTGAACTTACCTATAGCGGCCAGTGCCACGAGGGCAGCGAATCCAATAAACGACATGTTATCTCACTTCGACACTTCACAGATCACTTTGGTTTCGTGCACTACTTCGAATAAAATTCCTCAATCGAAATAAAAAGATCGCTGTGCCGCGATGCGGCTGGGCTCCGCCCTAATCTGAAACAAATCGAAATTACAGTTAAAATTGTGCTCTTAATGGATCTACAGACGATTTTCGCAATAAAAGAGATCAGTAAAGAGGCAGGAAACAAAATATGTTCTTAGGTTGCTCGAATACAAAAAAAGTTAGAAGCAAACGACTTGATTGAATCTAATTAAAGCATTATTTTTATTACTTCTACCTCAATCAATAGACCTAAGAGCTTTCTGAGTAATTGTTTGAACAAAAGGCCGATACTCCCATAGTTCACAGTATAATTTATGTCTACTACTGTATACTGTACCTAATTAATTATACCCAATGGAATCAATTTACACTCTACTCAGGTCAACCTCTCATGCCCTAATTTGTAGAGCAATAAAGAAATTTCACACATGTTTGTGCGCCTTTTAAAAACCCATCGTTGTATCAGCATTGGATAAGAATACATTTCATCCAAAAGCTCCCGAAACAGTTTTGCAATGTAAGGATATTTTAATGCCAAAATTTTGATTGTGAATACCTGCTGTCTGATTGAAAACCGTATGTAAATATATTTAGATAGCCTAATTTTACCGCGATATATTGCGGAAATGATCGTTAAACAATGCTAGCTAAGGTACTCTATGTAGGGTGTTCGTTATTCCAAGTAGGGAGAAACAATCTACGGTGACTCAGGATTATTGGCATGTCAAGGTTAGCTCTTTGTATTGTACGTATCTTTAATATATTCTTACTGCAAGTAAATAAATACAGCTCAATAGCGTCCACGTAGTCATCAGTCAATGGATATTTGCCATTTAACCTATATCATCATTATTTATTTGAAAGCCATTCCGGAAGGCACGACCCGTCGCGTGGTCTTGAAGTCAATCTACACCCGTTTTAACCTAAATAATATTCCGTAATTTACTTACGAAATTAAAAATATACCAAGTTCCATAATGCTTGGGGGGGCAAAAACTGGGCGGAAATACGGTCAGTCACGCAAGGATAAACCAATTTGGTATAATGTATCGCGCGTACACACTCCCACTGTTTTGTTAATGCACTTCTACAGTTTTGTACTTAAACAATGTGAGCATCCGTAAAAAAGAGCACACCAAGTTTTAGCAAGCAGGCAAGAACATTTTTTGGGCAGCTGTAGTCGGCTATAGTGAGTTCAAGGGCGTTCAACCCTATTTCTGGCTTGTAGGTATATTGTTTGCTATCCCCTCTCTAATTTATTTAAAAGGGAAGTGTAAGCTGAGGGATTAAGAGAATTAACAGATGGACGTTATTACTTTAGTTCCTGTCCGAAATAACAAACATTTCACTTCTAGGTTGATTTTAGTGTCGTTTTAGCGGATTATTTTAACGGGTACCAGCAAGTGTCATTTAATAATTTGAATATGCTTTTAACTACAATTTGTTGGAGTATTGAATTAATTACCAAGTATGTTGACACGTTTTTCTAATACATAAGTATTCCAATAATAACCTAGACAGGTCCCGTAAACGAGTTTTAGTAGTTTGCATACATTAACGTGGTAAATCAAGAACAACATTTTGTATTTAGATCAGACACTAAATCAACTTTACCCTATTCCTGGCGCAAATATGTCTGTCGTTGTACAGTTTTCGACTAAACGCTATTAGGTACAAATACTTAACACTTGAGTTATGATGGTGACATCATCGAGCCAATTTGTAAACTAACCAATCATTACTGGACCTAGGAATCTAGATCACCTACACCGGTATTAAAATGCGTGCGACGATCAAATTAACGACTTTATATATTATCATACTTCAGAATCTTTAGTGCAGTGCAGAGGACCTTTAGAATAGATTTCAGAAGAAATTGTCCCAACAATTTGATACACCGTAGTTCGCTTAGAGCTTAAAGACTTATCGAGTATTCATGCAATCTGTCGTGTCTAGACGAGACGATCATTCATGCTAATCAAATGACGTTTAATTAGGCGTCACCAGAAACTCTTTGACAGATCTAATCAGCAGTTTGCTTAGGTTGGTCATTACCGTCGCGTCAGGAAAACGTAACGATGGTCCAAGCACATTGCACAAGCGTTTTATGCGACTAAGTGTTGGTTTAATCCCCCGATGGTTTCCGTAACCACAACCGCGTATCTACAGTACAATCCCAACCTCGTGCATGAGTGACGGAAGACTATTTTGGGCTCCATTATCCAGAAATGGCTACGCGCCGCTCGTGTTTGGATTTAAAGAGTGAGCGTTTGGGTACGTACGCTACATATCAGACGAACGTGGAATGCAACATAATTTTCAGTGTTTGATTTTATTGCAAAGGAAGAAGGGAAATTAGGAGATTTGAATTTAAATAGGCTCATTATTTCTGCAATACAAAATTGGCAAGCTTTTGGGTTTTAAATGCTTTAATCCAAAAATGCTTAAATGTTGTGTGTTACTTGGAGAGCGAAGAGTAAGGTCATCATTACCGTTTATTTAAGCAGGGTACTAAAATGTTTTAAATATATATTGACCTGCCATTTCTGGGTCAAACTTGTGTATAATATTAATTGACTTTTTAAACAACATCCTCGATACTCGCTTTATTTTTATATTTCTACCGTATTGGGAAATGCAATTTTACTATCTTATCTTATCCAATCCAATCACAGTGGTTACGTGCACATAAGTATAGTTTTAACATAATTTGACATTGAACATGCTATTCAGTGCAGGAAAAAAATCGTTAAAAGGTCTGTCTACTAACTCTACGGCGACAGGATATATAATACATAGGTCGTTATAGATATTTGGTTCAATAGATCGAGTCGCCTCCGAGACGTCTGGGAAGCTGCAATACGAGTCCCCCCACCCCTTGCTAAGTGGAAGTAAAGATAGCGAATGCCTTCCCCTGTCCTGTCCTTACAAGCACACTCCTCCCACGCAGGAAGACGTACGTCACATACATTTTTTCAGTTAATAGATGTGGGCTGATAGTAAGGTTTAAATAAAAATTGAAAGCTTTATATCCATGACCATGGTCGAATTGATGCGATTGAATACTCGTTTCAATAATTCTGCTATTCGAATCAATAAATACTTAAGTATTAAGTTTACCGATGCTCAATATTTTTTCTAAAGTGTGGTTGTAATTTAACTTAACTCTCTAGATCTTTGGGCTACGCAGATCTCTATATATTTAAAATTTTATTTGCTTTAATCTTCAACAGTTAAAAGAGTAAACCTCACTCGCATTTATTGTTTGATTTCATCCCAAAAGGGCCAATTATTCTTCAGAACAATTTTGTAAAGAGAGGTCCCTTTACCTGCCAACCTGTACAAAAACGAGCTCCATCTGTTGTTCGAACGTTTTGCACCTGCCGGGGAACAGGCTTTTTCGGCTTATCGACGCACATCGCTCAACATCTATAATTTCATTTTGTTTTTAGCCTTTTTGTTTCATACTCAAGCTTATATACACAAAGCAGTTCCAATTGGATTGTCACCCCTCTTTAACATTTGAATGAGGGAAGGCCGGTACGTCAGAAGGGTCGCCGAAATTTATGACCTAAATAATGAATGTTATGAGTACCTTAATACCCATAGTATGCTACTATACCCACAGCTCATATTTGTGGTATCGGAACGCCAGCAAAAACTTAGGAATGACCATTATTTTCTTCGTGCTGCAAATATGGGAAGACCGGTTTTCCATGCAGCGAAAGCTAGCCAGTTTAATGGTCTAGCATCTATTTATATTGAGTAGTAGTCTAAATCGAGGCAACTATCCTACAAATGGCAGTTACTGGAGCGAGTCCTATACATTCAACGTTGTTTTGTTATTAAAACGTTACAGCGCATATCTCAGACCGGCGCTACTACTGAATAATCGCATGTATGGGAGGATTCAGTTCCACCACGTGCTGCGACTTACAACTGAATGAATCACACTGATTAGTCAAAGCTTACCTATTACTTGCGTGTGAATGACTTATTATAATATCTGTAGCTTTATTCAAAGCAACGTAACGTACAATCACAACATATACATCTTCACTATAATTTCATCTAGATAAGCCCTTCCGAGGGGAAATTTGCAGCCAGGAATAATTTAGTTTTCAATCTAGGTAGTTTAATATTTCCAGAAGGTATTATTTGTTGATCCCTTCTCATATTAAAAATAACATCCAAATTAGATCGATAATTGCGAAACGTGAGTGGCCAAGCGAAGTTTCTCAATATCCGCCACCCACCGGCATTTCGTTGTTTAGATTGTGACAAACTCAGATTATAATGAAATTTATCGTAGAGTTTAATTCAAAAACTTGATGTAAAACAGAATATTGTGTGAGTACATGCTTTCGTTAGCCGATTCGGCAAACCGTTCCAAATACGGGAGACATGGCCGATAAAATCAAAGTCTAAATAACATGCCATCTATAATTAAAACATTGTATACAAATATAGTACAGTATCGAAGAAGGAAATATCAAATTAAAAGCAAGATATAGCAGGCGACTCTATATCTACACGGCCGGGACAACATCGTTATCGATCGTGGTCGGGCATTCGCCGGGTCGGCGATTTCGCAAAAAAAAACCTTTTTATAACATAAACACAAGAGGATACTGTATGGACACGCTTTATTGTATTTCACGACTCTTACCTGAGAAGATCGAGTCGCGGCTCAGCGTAGCACCCACAACACTTGAAACACAACACACGCGAGGAGACGAGTGGCGACAACCGACCCGCCCAGACTACAGACGCGGTATGAGTAACTTGTATAGCTACGATATAAACGGCCGATGACATCCGACAACAGAAAAGGATGGGTGTACTATATCGTGTCTGCTCTATGCCTCAACGAATCAACAAGAGCGGTCCTGGCCGAAACGAGCGATTTTAACCGAGGACCGAGGGTCGCAGGACATAATGCGCACGCAGGAAATTCGTCAAGACAAGACACTCATGAGCGTGCAGTTCGTACTTGCAGTCGCCTTGTGCGAAGTATATTGAATTCAAGGTATTTAGCGGCGTCTCACTCTGACATTGCTACAGGATGTGTTAAGTTATCGACTGGTAAATTATTTAAGATTTGTTTATATTAGCTCTCTACGGTGTTTGTGTATTATTGACTGAAAATGTGTAAAATATAGGTACATATAAAAACGAAACCACAGATAATATATTTTATTAAAAGTAGAATAATAATTTATAACAACATAAATAAATAACATAGCTATGGCAGCATAAGCATCTCATATTATATCTGATGTATAATATTGAAAAATATTCTTAAACATTGTAAACCATTAGAATCAATACTTTTATTCTTATTTCAATTTATTCTTACACAGATTTGTATTAAAGTGACAGTTTGGCAGATTTCGAAAATATAATTGTCACTGTTTTAATACATAATGTATATATTTCATTAATACAAAAATATATGGCACATAAAAATAAATTCTTCTAATTGTCTTATTATTTCTTATAAATACATAACATGGAACATTAATGGTTGTAAATGAGGGCTTGAGGAACGAGCTTTAGGACGAGGTACTGGGTTAAGATCGCACAAATAACTTTCAGCTTCATAATTCTCGCGGTTAAGTAGTGTTTAATATATTAATACACAAGATCTACTCATAATTTCCATTGGACAATATTATATATCTATCTAATTATATATTTTTCTAAATACATTAAATTTTCAACATCTAATCTAATAGCTTTCAAAATTAATTTAAGTCTACATGAGTTTATCACCATATTTTTATAACAAAGTTTATAAATAATGTTGCAAAACAGCAAAGATGCCTATTATGATTAAATTAAACAATAGCCGTATGTTTTTTTTGCTCTGCTACGGTTTTGTAACAATACTTATTGAAATTAGATTTAAAAGAAGCAGGTTCATTAGTATAAAATTTCGACTTCTATGTTTATACCAAAGATAAATACTATTGTATTGTCACTACTACAACATTGGAATACGAAAGTTATACATTTACATAAATATTTCTATTTTTGAAAAAAATATTTAGAAACATTGGAGGCTTTAGCAACTTGTAAGTTAATTTAAAGAGAATATAAATGTGTATTTACTGTAATTTAGCTGTCCTTTCGAGACCGCAAGAGATTGGTGTTAGGTTAACATGAGTTAGTACCGTTCTAATATCATAGTCAGCGCGGGGGATGGGGATAGACGGTGGATGATCTTACACCTCATGGGGTGCAGGTAGCTTCTCCCAGGTAGGCTCAACGCCCCAGATCTCACGCGCGTACTCCGCAATGGTGCGGTCAGATGAGAACTTGCCGGAAGACGCGATGTTCTCGATCACCATCTCAGCCCACTTAGCCTGGTTCTGTGAACACGAAAAATATATAAGTCGCAGATTATCTCCTTCCATTACTTGGTATGAATTTGAACTTTTTCACAGTGCAATCATGTTCGGATTACGCAGAGAAATGAGGAAGGTTGGGGCTTATATGGCTGGAAGTATGTCATTAAACGTTATGATATATTTGTAGTCAATTTCTTTCTCGCCATTCAATACCGAACATGAATATTTCAAAATATTGCTATACTTAGTTCTGTAGCAATATTAAATAGATGTTAACTACCAGTTTAGATTCAAACGTAATATGGGTCTAGCAACTTCTAAATAATGGTAATCAGTGAAACCCATTAACATTGTAGGCGTGGGGTTAATACCTGTAATTTTGTACTGATAACCTCAGGCTTTTTGTCATGTTGAGCCAGTATGAATCCGACATATCACTCTCTTCTTCGCTGGCGTAAAAACGACTATGTCACATTAGATAATTAGTCGTCAAACGTAATACTAACTATGGGATACTATAAAAATGTACGCATAAAAATCTCACATTATTTTAGCGATAAGATAAATTAAATTGAAAATTTTAATAAACCACCGAGGGTAAATTATGTAGTTTAAAAAGCAAATAATTAACTTACCAAGTTATTTAAAAATTTGTGAGGCTAACAATTGTTAGAAAACCGAAATTAACTGAAATTTTAAATCATTGGTAAACATAATTAACCATTGGTTGAGTTAACTACGGATCAAAAAACTGGTTTAAAATGTGAATTACGCCTGTAGTTAGATGAAGAGGAGGGAATGTATATAGGTGGATTAAATCTTACTGATATCCGGCGAGCAAGCTGATTCATCTCGCAAGTGATTGGACGATTAATGGGGTTAAAACCCTTTGCATTACCGAATTCACTTTCGCAATTAGGATGCAAGACAGTCGATCTCATTTGAATATTTTTTAAAAAGTATGTGAAATCCGTCATTCTACGACGACTCCTGTGGTTGTAGATGGAATTTCTTGCAAAGATCTAATTAATTATCAGAACGATATTGAATACGGAGGCGAAACCACAGAACACGAAATAATCTTTTTTGGTTATTTTGATTGCGAACTATGTATTTGTTGTAAAATAGTTTCCAAATATGAGACGCATACTCAAGGTGACTCGGCACAAATGAGCAATAAAAAATCATAAGGGTTTTCGCTTTCTTAAAACATCCTGCAAGTCTCATAATAAACTTTGAGGCTTCAGCCAATATATGCTCCACGTGTATATTAAATAAAAGCTTAGAATAGTGATAGACTCCTAAGTAACGCACACCATCGCATTACTGTAATAGCTGCCCTTTAAGTATGTAAGTAGTAGGGAGTGGCACACTTTTTCTGCTAAATGATATTACGGAGCATTTAGAAGGGTTCAAGTTAAATTTTTTGATCCGTCAGTAATCATGCAAACGCGCCATGTCAGATTGAAGAGCTTCCATGTCATCCAATGATGAAATTGAAGAAAATATCTTCATGCCATCAGCAAAACAGAGCAAGTTTGAATGATGAAGACACGAGTCAATGTCGCTCACATAAATGATAAAAAGTAACGGACCCATCGGGTTACCCTGAGGAACACCACTGGGAGCCGAAACCCAGCTTGAGATGTAGTTACTGACAATGACAGCTTGAGACGCTGTTTTCTAAATATGAGGAAAACCAACGGCTCTAATACCGTTGTTAATAAGACTCGATTTGAGGATGTTATGGTAGATTCTATCAAAAGCTTTGTTATAGTCCGTGTAAACGACATTCACCTATGCCCCATCATCCATCCTTTCAGTTAGGAAGTCATTACGCAGAGTCAAGTTAGAAACAGTTGAACGGCCTTTGATGTTCCGTGAAAGTATTGCTTGCGGTTCTACTTAGATCTCTTCGACTGGGAGACCTGAATTTGTTTTTCTTTTTTAGATGATTGCGGCGTTTCATACCTTTGAGCTTTGAGAAACCACTCTGAAGCAAAGTTAAGTCCAGCCCAGACATGTGGGTTAAAATCTGCATTGACAGTATCTGCTTAAGTAAACAATATGAACACTAACATATCAGATAACCTCCCCATACATGGTGATCAAGTATGCAGAAAGAGAACCTGAGTACACAGACGATGCAGAACAGAGTTTTCCGGCGTAAACGTATAAGGAAGGAGAAGAAGACCAACATACCTGATAACATTCGGAGACCTTATCCTGTGCCTCAATGTACGCGTCGAAGTCAGCAAGATGGAGGAAGCGGTCGTGTTGCAGCAACACGTCGGCGATGTGGGCGAACCGACCTGGCTCGCCTGGCGAGAAGAATCCGCTACGGATCTGTTCGATACACTGCCGGAGTTCCGGGTTGCGCTCGTAGTATTCATACGCATTGTATCTACGTAAACAGAAGATATTAATAAAATTTCGGTTAATTAGAAACGTCCATCTATCATCAATTTCCAGAGTTTTAGCTGGGAAGAAGAAAATTCACAAACAACTACTCAGCTACACGTATCTAGAATGAATAGATTCTATTTTCGTATCTGAATAGATTTTAAGAAGTGTTGTATGGGAGAAGGTTCCTGTAACGGCATTTTACAACCTGCAGTTTGGAATCTGTACTTAATATCGCCGGTATACAATTTTTTTGGAAATATGAAGGTTAGATAGTTAGTATCTGAATGCATTATCATCTTACTACTATTAGAAACGTAAAAGGACAATGGCAGAAACCCATATATTGTTTTAGCTGAGATTAAATTCCTACGACTCTAAATGCAAAATATCTGGTTTAATTCAGGGTCATGTCCTGAATTATTTTGTGCAAGATTTTTTGTTCAATAATGCCGAGAATAATAGATATTCAGTCATGAACTTTCGTAGATTATGTTTGGGTAACTTTTGATAGTGTGTTTAACGGGTAATATTATTCAATTTCGTAGCAATAAAAGGACAATATCGCATTAGTATTTGCCTTTACTAGTTATTTTAGCATGAAATGTAAAATGCAACTCTTTGGAATGAGTATATTTATTTAATCGACTTGGACCTTGACGTGTATCAAAAGATCGTCGTCAATAACCAAGCTATATTTTTATTTAGACTTGTATATTAGTCTTTTTGTCTATCATTAATTGAAAGTAATTAATTAATTAATTTCTACTACACTACTGTGTTCTTACCTACCTGCAAGGACCTACCTATCTACACTTAGACATAAACCGTATTGTTAATTTATTAACTCCGTTTTATTACAATAACAAATACAATAATGATATATTTACTACAGTCATTACTTGTCACTTGGCAGAATAAGTGTAAAATGGTAACACTAAGCTAATGAGAGTTAACGAAAATTCAAATAACTTTCATTTATAATGCTTTTTTTATCCGTGGTGAACCAGTTAATGTTATACTTTGAAAATACGTAGACAATTAATTGAATTTCTTTCGTATGTAACTCATATTCAGACGCTCAAATTTAAGTCAGCTAAAATTTCGCCATTGTTCTCTGTGTGGATGAATGGAGATTTGTTACTCTTTCATGCAAAAACTATTGAACTGATTTTGATGAAACTACAGAAATATAGCTTATACATCCGAATAACATATATTCTATAATTTATAAAGATATTGAGAGATGTGTTAATACAACGCGGGCGGAGCCGCGGGCGGCAGCTAGTTATTCATATATTTTATTTCTAAAAGCAAAGCATTCTTCTGTTTAATCACTTATTTGAGAAGCTGCAACTGGCAGAGTTGCGTTTTACTAGTAATTACTCTTCTAATGATAATAGATAATACTTTAATAATAGATTTAGCAGATCCAAACCTATGAATCTAGTATATTAAGGTATCTCTAGTCGACGGCTTGAACTATTTTGTGCGCGAAGTTAAAATGCATGCTATCTCATCCGACAACACGTGCGAAAGAGATATATTCTGTGATGAGCAGTAAGAAGCTAGTGCGCGTACGAATTAGCACTTTTGCAAATTTATTTCGAAATGGATGATGATTTAGGACGAAAACGAGCGCGCAAAATTTTATAAACAGACCTTTGGGAGTCTAGATATCATGAAAATATTAATATTTTTATAATAAAATTATTTGCATTTTTGAATTACTAATCTATCCCTGTATGGAGGCGGTTTTGCAATTTTCCTTCTTCTTATGGTATTTATTCCCGCCCAATGATGCGTTAAAATTACTGTTGAAATATGGAACTTTCGACGCTCATAACTTTCAAATATGTTACTTTTTTCCATATCGGGCTAGATAATGACGAGACAAATTTATATAATTATTTATTTTGAACGTACATCGTCAAACAGTGGAGTAATCGCTAGACTTCGTTTGTATGGAGGAATGATCGACTAGTGTAACCTTAAGTCTTGTCTAGGAAAACCGTGACTGACTGGGAATCCTTGTTATTCTATAAGTTGGAATCGTGCCCAGTAAACAAAGATAGCGTCGCAGATGGGACCAGATGATGCCAACACCGGAATTGTAAACAGTAACAATACGCTTTCGGAGATTACAGGCGCCTTAATAGACGGGACTCCGTAATAGACCAGAGTTAATTCAAATTTATAGAATTAGATTTCATCACATAGTTAGGCGATGAAACAGTATTTATCATAGTGTCTAAAGACTACAGCCAAATTTATCCAAACTCGTTAACCATTTTATTAGAGTAAGCACTGATTAGAAGATTCTAAATTCTAATACTCAATAGAATATTATTTGTGTTTGTGAATACTGAAAATTAGTTTTTTGTCCGTCAGGTAGATTAATAAAAGATATTGGACACGTATTTTTTTCTTTTGACACGTTAACATAAAGTGACGACAATATAATGCGTTAAAATATCGCGTGATGTTACGCCTTTAGTACATTTTATACTGACATAGTAACGTCACAAGCTCCCTCTCCTGAACTTTGATGCGCTTTATCTTTGTAAATTTTTATTCATTTGGTAAAGCACAAAATACGTGTCCAATATTATTTGATAATCTCACGGATTATATAGAATTAGCATTTCTCTACCCAGGAACTATCCCTAATATGAATCAGATAATCAGTATATTTATGGTTGGTAAGTTTTTATAAATTAGGGCCAAAAAAGCTAGAAAGCTAATGATGCAAGGAATAAAAGGAATAAACATTTCTTCTAACACGAGCCTGATATTATGTCATTGGTCGTTCTGTGACACCTACAATCCGGAGAAATAATACAATAAGAAATCATGTAATGTAGGTCACATAGATTAGTGTTAGAGGTCGGCAAAACAGCTGTTGAATGAAGCTGATAAATTACCATTGCTAGATTAAGTATATCTAATTACTAGTCAGCTAATAAATATCGTTGCTAGTTGCATTGATTATAACTAATTATAAGTTATTTATAAACCTATTATGAGCGTATTGATAATCTGCTGTCGCATGTTTTGCTTAGCACATTATAATTAAGACTTATCAAAATCAATAATGGTCCGTTTTACGAACGATTAAGCTTGTAGAGCAAAACAAAAGATAAGTACACGAGGTTAATATACATTTGTTATTGTAATAGCATAGAGTAAATGCAATGATAAGCCAATTTATGCGCGTAATATAGGGTGTATTGAGGCGCCTGGCTGAGTTTCTGCTTTCGCGTAGTTACAAATACGTGCATGTGGACGGAACGTAATGAGACAGCTCCTAATATCTTGATTACGGACGTTTTTGTACTCAAGTAAACGCTTAATCTTGGCAAGAATCAAGATCTATGAAAGAATTTTGAGATTTTCTGCTCTTGATAGGACATTAAAAACGAGAGTTTTTAGTTTGTGTAACATTCGTCCATTTTTTGAAGTAGCAGCTCGTGGCTAAATAATAACAGCCGCACGGGTCGATCTTCAAGGTTAAGCAACGCTTGCAGAGCTCGGTCCGCGGATGGGTGACCATCCTTTACATACCGAGTTTCCTCCGTTCCCAACACAATTGGGAAAAGGCTAGGCAGATTGATTGATTAATAGGGTAGTTGACAAAAAATATCTATTAAGTCCGCCAGATAAATAACATAAAAATATTGGACACGTTTTTTTTTCTTTTACCACATAACCAAAAAATTACGTCGATACAGTTCGTTGAAATATCGTGTGACGTCACGGTGTGCTACACTTTATACTGACAACGTGACGTCACAAGCCCCCACTCCTGAACTTTGATGCGCTTTATCTTTGTATTTTTTTATTTATTTGATAAAGCAAAAAAAATTGGTCCAATATTATTTGATAATCTCACTGACGGACTTAATAGAATTATTATTTTTGTGCCCAGGAAACATCCCTATTATCAGAACAGGTTGAAAAATTGCATGACCAAATTGAAATCAGATTCTGTTTGGGAGCTGCGATGCCACCGACAGACACATAGAACGGCATAGCCGTTAAACTTAAAGAATACGTTTTATATACATACACACTTTTTACTTCGGAGGTTAAAAATATTTATGATCAATTATATTACCCTTTCTTATGCAAAGCCTCCACATCATCCACCCTCATGCCAAAGATGAAGAAGTTCTTCTCTCCGGCCTCCTCAGCCATCTCCACATTAGCACCGTCCATAGTTCCGATGGTTAGAGCTCCGTTCAACATAAACTTCATGTTACCGGTACCAGAAGCCTCAGTACCAGCAGTGGAGATCTAGAAAAAAAAACATAATTAGTAAATTAATAATACAGCATCTTTTTACCCGACTGCAAGGAAAGGGTTATTAAATTGTTTGTCGTCTGATTTATTATCTAAAAATCGGTCCATTGATATGTTTGTTGGGTGCAAAATTTCACGAATTTCCTATTCGATGATGCACTGCAACATTGTCAAACACCAAACGTGGTTCGTTATGGCTACCTGACCTCATGACTATTAATTGTAGCAGTTAAACATAACGTTTAAAGAGCCTAGTGTCAATTTTAAGATTAATGTATTCTACACTAAACTCAATTGTAATAAAAACTGAATAAGCGTCTTCTGGTGACAGTAATGGGAAACCCCTTTTCCTATACAATTTGACACAAGCGAACGTTTACTTTAACACGATCGGGTATAAAATGTACACTAAGGCGACTGATTTGTAGGCCTGTATGACAACACGCTTTAGTTATGCAGTCATAACAATCATCATCATCAGCCTTGAAACGTTCCCACTGCTGGGACACAGGCCTCCACTCTGTAAGAAGGAATAGGCCGTAATCCACCACGTCTTCGGATTCAAAAACCGGTTCGGTTTTCCGTGAGTCACGATGCTCACGATGTTTTCCTTCAACTTTTTGAGAGCAGTGGTGATGAAATAATTTACACAGAGTAAAACGCCTGCCTGGGTTCGAACCACAGATATAAATCTAACTAGATGACGCAATTTTATGGACTTCGTATGTCAAAAAACGGCGTAAAATTACGATCAATGATCGTAATTTGAGATTTTCTTTTAGCAATGTCGGCACGGGAAAGCCATCGAAATCTAGTAAAATGCCTTTTTATGCCACATTGAGCTTTAAAGACTGCATAGAAAAAGTTGGCCCAGGCATTGGAAATGTTTACTTTCATTGGTAAGTAAATGTGTTTTTGAATTGTTGTGAAAAAGTGGCATGCTTTATTTTCATACAGATGGGGAGACTTGCGTTATCTAGTAAGATTTATATCTGTGGTTCGAAACCACCTACAATTTTTAAGTCGTGGCAGTTACCACTGGGCCACCTCTGCATCATTGCATAACAATAGAGTTACAATAAAATGGTCAAGATGATGAAGCCGCCCCCCGTATACACAGTGTAACAAGCCAATAAACGCCTGTGTGACGAACGGTCCGGATGATGGCCAGATTTTATGTAAACCCTCTTTAAAACGTGTTAATGTCTGACCCAAGAAGTTGTTAAATATGAATGAGGTAATTTTTAACTTTTATTACTATCTCCAGCTAACTGCCAAACTACAGTTTTTATGGATACACGTGATTCCTGATATATCTCAGCGATAAAGACGCATATTGACGATATTTATGATGCAGACAAATGGCAATAGTGTCTCGGGCTACGTTAATTGAGTTGCAGCAACGTATTGTTCTCATTTGTGACTGATAAGTTTTACTGCCTTTCTTCAATGTTCTCGAAACAATTACATATTACGTAATGAAATGATGTCATCACGTCTTTGTGAATGTCACTGTTTTCTTTGAATTTACAATCAAAATCAAAGAAAAGATTATTATAATGTATATTTCAAATAAACCTTATAGTTTTATAATTTATTTATAAAAACAATAATTAAAAAAACCTTAGTTTCTAGAATGTACTAGAAACTGGACTGTAAGAACTAGATGCTATTGATTGTACATTTTCATAATATTACCACAAGGTCCCAGCGCAAGGAAAGAAAATTTGGTTCCAATAAATATATGGCGCGACACTAGATGGCGCGATATGCATCGTTTTGTGACTAAAATTAACATTTTCTAAAATTTATCATATGTTCTTGTTTAATCAACTCTCATAAGCACAAAATTATGGAATAATGGGCTCTTCATTCACATTTTAAAGTTTATTTTAACGGAAAATTTAAAATTGACTTTAATAAATGGCGATGTTTTAAATTTCTGAGGCATACTATTCGATTTTTTTTTAAATTTATATTGTAATACATATTGGCACAATTAAACTGTAAAAACGTGCAAAAAATATTTAACACAAATCGTCATTGAATTTAAAGAAAAATAGTCACGAACCGAGTAAACCGTTTTACTTGCAAGTCGCTGCTAACACCATCTGTAGCCGTGGAACGGAACTGAACGTGATCGATGTACTTATAAAAATAACCAGTATAATCAGACGAAAATGTATGTTTGTATGGGATGAGGCATCTATATATGCTAGTATTATATTATCTGTGGTAATTCATAGTCTGTTTATAGTGAACTTTGACAATACCCTTCACTCCTTAGCCTGAATTGATAAGCAGGCTATCTATTGAGAGATCTTCTTGCGATGTCAATAAATCAATCTACTTGACATATCGCAAGCAACTGCTTCAACTAGGTCTTTCTCAAATTGGTCTACCAACACAACACAATATGACTTCGATATCTTCTTGCATTCAATTTTGCATATTATTGTATGCAATTTAGCTAATGACGTTTCGTTACGGCTCCAAAGTGAATCCTAAACAAAGCTGCTTACAAATATTTAATTATATAAACTTTATGAAGCATAGAACCAACCTGTTCGCTGAGATCAGCTGCCGGCATGATACGCTCAGCCAGCGTAACGCGGTAGTTCTCCAAGAATATCAACTTCAGCTTGTCTCCTACATCAGGGTCATTGTTAACCTGGAGAAAATAAAACACCATTAATGATAAAATACAAGGCATGAGAATTTTGATTTTAGACATTAATAATACTATAACTGTCTTATTTATCATCGATCATTAATTCGCAAGGAACAAATTTTTGCTTCCTCATTATAAATTGGCAGACTAAATTTATATAATATCAAAGAAACCAAATTGATACAGAACGGTGTTTCGTGTTATTATTATCTTAAACCACAGTTGTGCTATTTTTGACACTTAATAAAAACTGGTCTGTATTGACTTAATAATACAATAAAATAAGCTCTAAAGCCAGAAGTGTAAATAAAATACTCACTGTGTTGCCGACAGCACAAGCCAAGGCAATCATTTGTTTGGCAACATGGTATCCGGGGGCAGCCTTTCCTCCGATCATGACTGTCCTGGGGGTGATGGGTGCAGTGGGGTCGCGCTTGATGCGGTTGTACAGGGTGATCACGTGCAGGATGTTCAGCAGCTGGCGCTTGTACTCATGGATACGCTTCACCTGCACGTCAAACATCGACGCCGGGTTGATCTTCACACCCGTATCCCTCTCAATCAACGAAGCAAGCCTCAACTTGTTCTCTTGCTTAACCTTCATAACCGCCCGCTGGAATACAGGGTCTTTCGACCAGCGCTTCAGTTGCTGCAACTGGTCCAAATGAACCGTCCATTCCTCACCAATTTTGTCACTAATGAGGTCGGATAAGCCAGGGTTGCAGAGAAGCAGCCAGCGACGGGGAGTGATACCGTTAGTCTTGTTCTGGAACTTGTCGGGCCACATTTCAAAGAAGTCTTTAAAGATCGTTGCTTTGAGGATCTCAGAGTGAATGGCCGCGACGCCGTTGACTGCGTGGGAGCCCACAACGCACAAGTGAGCCATGTTGACACGCTTCTCGCCCTCTTCTTCGATGAGCGACATGCGACGCATGCGGTCAAAGTCGCCGGGCCAGCGCTTCTCAACCTCCTTCAGATGCAAGAAGTTGATGTGGTAAATCAACTCCATGTGCCTTGGCAGCACGTTCTCCAACATACTGGTAGGCCATCTCTCTAGAGCTTCAGGTAAAACTGTGTGATTGGTGTAAGCACAGCACTTCTGTACTAGGCTCCAGGCTTTTTCGTAAGGAAGTTTCTCAACGTCAATCAGAATCCTGAGTAACTCAGGAATGGCGAGCGCAGGGTGGGTGTCGTTTAGCTGTATGGCTACTTTCTCAGGAAGACATTCGAAAGTTGTTCTTACGGCCTCGCGGCTACCGAATTTTGAGTTTTTGAATCTCCTCAGGATGTCTTGTAGAGTGGCAGCGCACATAAAGTATTCCTGACGAAGACGTAATTCCTTGCCTTCGAAGAAGTTGTCATTGGGGTACAGAACCCTGGAAATGTTCTCCGCGACGTTACGATCTAAGACAGCTTGGATGTAGTCGCCAGAATTAACTGAAAATAATTTATTGATTTGTTAGCTTGTATTTTAGTATTTTGGCACAAACTAATCATGACATCACGGTGTTTACTTGTTGATTTTAAACATAAGTTGATGTAGTTTCTTCTACTTACAGAATTTCAAGTTGAAGTCGACGGGACTCTTAGCAGACCAGAGACGCAGTGTGTTGACGACATTGTTGTTATATCCGGGGATCGGATTGTCGTAGGGCATCGCGAATACGACCTGATAACAAACAAAGTATTTCTTATCAAACTCTTTATTAATTTGGTTTATGATTGTTGAACACAATTCACCTATTAGATTTCATTATTTGCTTTGCTTACTTTATCCTGTCGAAAAATCTAATATTCATGCTCGCGTAGTATTGCTGATAGGTTTGTGTTTGATATTATAGTCATGGCAATCTAAGAAGTCGAATTGACAGCTATAATAAAAAAACTTTTTAACAAAAAATCTTCTTTTGTATCCATTGTTTTCCTTTAGCCGACACCGACTTCGGAAAAAAAAGTTTAGTTTTTGTTTTGTAGTCTTTTGTTTTGGAAATCGATTTGATTTTTTTGTTAAAAAGTTTTTTTTTTTCTCTTTTTAGTTTTGGTGGGTAACTCCAATAAACATGAAAATCATTTATAGCCAAAGTGCATCTCGTGACGATTCCAATAAGCCCAAACACGACAGGGATACATTGTTTTATTTCGGAGTTCCAGTGCCTACCTACCGGCTTCATCATCAGATCTGTTCGGTGTTACTGTTTTCATCAGGACCATTTATTTATAAGAATTTGCTTCATCATAATCGGTTAACTATTCGAGATATCTTATGCCCTTGACATACTTAGCATTAAGGAGTTCCAGTGGCCATCTGTGATCTTCTTCATCTACTTAACCAAATGATACTTTCTGATGGCAAATGATTGCATTGTTGATAAAAATACCAAAATCGCTATATGTATGCCTATAATATTTGAAGTGTTCCCTCGATTTCTCTAGTATCCCATCATCAGATCCTGACCTGATGACTATGGGACCACCTTTAAAGTATACCCTTTCAAACAAAAGAAGAATTTTTCAAATCGGTCCAGGCGACTTTGAGTAATCGGGGAAAATATATTTAAAAAAAAAGATTCCGACGAATTGACAACCTCCTCCTTTCTTTAAAGTCGGTTAAAAATACTTAATATTAATTAAACTTGATGCTTATGACTGGTACTCGTTGTTATAGTAACTATATACTCGTATATAAGTAACATAGTAATTAATTAGGATTATGAATTTGATTTTTTATTTCTTATGTACCGTACAAAGTTATCGCGGCATTTAAAATGAGAAACGTCATCGAGCTTCTTAGATTGTCACGATTATAGTAATTTTGAAATATTATCAATAACTTCTCCGCATTTCGTCTAAAAATAGGATGAGAGTCACTATCACATACGATATGACCCAACCATAAAGCATTCGTTTAACATGAACAACACAATACATACGTCACACAACATAGGAACGGGATATTTGTTGTTGACACAAGATTAATGAAAACAAGGACGTATCGCTGGCGACCTATTAGATTGCAGATAAGAAGGTATCGTGCGATTATCTTCTCAGGGTTTAAGTTTGACTTGAGATCAAGGAGGAAACAATATCTCAAGAAATGCAATAATAATTTAATGGCTATAGATATTTATAGTATTTTTCAATTGGTCATTGGGGAGTGTAAGAACACTGGATAAATGGTCAATTGGTGCACAGGAAGCAAATATAATATAACCGTGGATCATTGTCAAGCAGTTGTGTTTGTCAGGGTTCACTCGACTATCATGCCAACTGTGATTGTTCGTGATGCTAGAAAAAATCTCTAATTTGTATCTTATTGTTTACAGATATCGAGCTCCATTTCAATACAGTAGCGGGTACTGACTGCCGAGTCCTCTGTTTTATTAACCGAGAAGGACACGAATTTTTGTTATAATCATTGTCATTATTTATAATATTTTGATGTACCAAACAATACCTTATCCTATAACATAAATGAAAATATCCTTCCTTATATCATTCGATATAATTAGATAAGGAAAATATTTAATGTTATAATTCAGAAAAAAATGTTTTTTTGCGAATGCTCGAATGCAACCGACATTATAATTGAGTTTTAAAAATACAATGTAATTATTTTTAAAGGGTATTCAACAACCTAATGATTAACCACGTGCATTGTCTACCATTATTCTATAATAAACAACAGTCATAATCATTATACTCTGCTAGACGCTGTTTCTAATAACACTATTCAAGGCAACCAATTGGCGTTACAGATAAAATCACTCGTGTATCACGAAAGTATGAAATGAATCGTGTAGTAAAAGAACGGGCTTTATTTCGTATCATTTCTAAAAATAGACGACGATGTAATTTTCTTTCATGTCAGCATTAATTAAAAATGAATATTATAATATCATGATTGATGCAAAGATCAGAGGCATAGCTAGGTAACCAAAGGCATTGAGCAAAAAAAAAAATTGAACTGTTTAGATTTGATCAAGTGAAAATATCTAATATATAAAATTGTCGTGTCACAGTTTTCGTTGCCATACTCCTCCGAAACGGCTTGACCGATTTTGATGAAATTTTTTGTGCTTATCCGGTATCTATGAGAATCGGCCAACATCTATTTTTCATCCCCCTAAATGTTAGGGGTAGTCCAACCCTAATTTTATTTTTTATTTTTTAGACAAAATTTTTAATTTCTATTTTTTTATGATACAACATACAAAAATACATACAATCCTCAATTTTCACCCTTTTATCACCAACCCCTAATTATTAATAGCCATTTTAGTAATTTTATCATTTTTCGCGAGGGGGATCGCGAGAGACTAGGTAGGGTAGGTAGGGTTGGTAGGGTTGGTATGGTTAGTAGGGTTGGTAGGGTTGGTAGGGTTAGTAGGGTAGGTAGGGTAGGTAGGGTAGGTAGGGTAGGTAGGGTAGGTAGGGTAGGTAGGGTAGGTAGGGTAGGTAGGGTAGGTAGGGCAGGTAGGGTAGGTAGGGCAGGTAGGGCAGGTAGGGCAGGTAGGGCAGGTAGGGTAGGTAGGGTAGGTAGGGTAGGTAGGATAGCTAGGGTAGGTAGGGTAAGTAGGGTAGGTAGGGTAGGTAGGGTAGGTAGGGTAGGTAGGGTAGGTAGGTAGCATCTTTTTATGGCAAAACAAAGTTTGGCGGGTCAGCTAGTAAATATATAATTATAAATATTTCAAACTGCAAAGCTACTTCATTAGCTACATCAGCTCTTTGTCAGACAAGTAAAGTATAACATGACAGTTCCCGATTAAGCAAGTGTAGCAAATCCTACTATGGGTACACTAAATAGTTCCTCGTTCCTTGGAAGATGTAGATTTATTATAGGTTCAAAATTTTACCTTAGATGCAAGAGGGAGCGTAGCGAAATCGAAAATGTTATCAATTTGATAAGGTTTTCTTTTCAGTATTCTGAACGAAACAGGAGTAACTGAGTCGACTTATGCACAAAAATGAAAAACCAAGACCTACTTAGATGCAAGAGCGCGAGCTCGGAAATTTTTAGATCCCAGGCTCGGATAGACTGGCTGAGCTGGCTCTCTTTTGACATTTCATATAGAAATAGGAAATGTTTTGTAGACTTATGCAGACAAGTTGAAAGAAATATTAAGAGAAACTGGGTGCATGAGCGAGTAAAGCTCGTGTTCGAAAAATGTTACGGCAATTTTGCTTTGAACATTACTTTGATACACAATATTGATCTGAAATTGTGAGGATATAATGGATAAGTACCATAGGTTGTTTCTGTTTTCTTCCAAACTAGGAAGCCTGGATCCACCTAAGCTTGATGCAGCTTTGTTTTCTATTGTTAGTACCGATAAATGTCAGAGTCGAAGATGGCTCATAGTAGCCAATAAAAGAAAAAGAAAAAAATCAATGCCATTTTTTAATTTACGAGACTAACGAACTGCAATTGATAATTATATAGTTATTGATCCTACTAAACCATCCAACCAGATTTAGTTTTTAGAGTGTTGTCCGATTCGCCAGTGAATTTTGACCGCAGATCCCAACATTTCATGCTATTTCCGAAAAAATATACAAAATTTTCAACAGTGCGAAATAAATTCTGTAAGTCTACACAACTGCTAATGACATCATCTATCACATGTTTCAAATAGAAGCCCTGTAACCTGTACAAGTGAGGAACTTATGGTTGCACCAGCTGGTGTTGCCGTAGATGAATACTGGCCCAAACATAATAATTTAAAAACTATATTTGTCATCGACACGCTAAGACGAAGAACAGATGCTCGAAACTTGTTGGGTACCTGTTTTATTTAGATTTCGAAGGTGGTCGAATTTTTCGCTGGTTTTTGAGGTTTGGTTAGGGTCCGAGGGCCCCCTGAGTTTTGGGGCCCAGGTGCACGGCACCACCTACCCCTTAGATAGCTACGCCCCTGGCAACGACGGAATTCTCAGCGAGCCAATTAGACCGAGCACTTTGCTTGAAGCCGTTATTAGATGATAGGAGTCGTGTCAGATAGCAATATTCCCTAAAGTGAATAATATCAGGCTTGTCATTGATGCACAAAACGGCATGGGAATCTCAAAGCTGTTTACGGTCAACTTTTTGTAGGATTTTTTTTACCTGGGTATCGATCCATTTCTTGCCTTCGGGCGTGTCAACCACGCGTCCATAAAAGTTGACAGGCAGCATGAACTCAGGACGCGCCTTCTCCCACGGGTTGCCGTAGCGGAGCCAGTCGTCAGGCTCCTCCTGCTGGGCACCATTCTCGATCTTCTGAGCGAAGATACCGTACTCATACCTGATACCTAGAATTTGTATGGATCAAGTTATTCATTGATCGATTGGCAGTGTCGTAAAGAATCAGGTCAGTAAGGTGTGCTTCGAACTAGTAGTTTCCAGTCTTTCCTTATGTGGTGTGTTATGTGCTATCTACTTTTACCTTGTACATAATAGTTATGTGTAAGTACACAGTTTACACAGTTGATGCAGCATTACATCATATCACGCAGCACGCCAGTAACCCCAAAGGAGTAGGCAGTTTGTACAATTTATACACTGTTATCTATATGTTTGTATGGCAAACTTACATTTTACCAAATCTTCGCAATCGGGTTGACGCAAGTCTATTACCGTAATTTTATCTGGACATAGCTCCAGGCTCGGAGGCGCTACAATGTTTTTAAGGACAACCTTACTAAGACATTTCCCGACCCAGTTGTCGAATCGAAGACTCAGAAGGAGGATAGGTCAGGATTTCATAGTACTGAAACTTCGTTAAACATAATATATGAGAGATCAGCACCGACAACACTCCAAACCTGAAACCATGTAAATCTACTTGATACAATTCAGAGATCATTAAGGTGATTTCGTGTTACGTTATCAAGAGATAACAAAAACCGATATATTTTAGTGAGTAATTATGTAAATACAGATAGGTCTGGGCTGATGTACGATGCGTGGTGTGCGGACGATGACCTTTAATTCACTGCCAGCTCTTATCAACATTACTTTTGTAGCTGTCTACCAAATTAAAAAAATCATAACTGGCAGTTGTACCCAACTTTCTACAAATAACTGTTTCAATGACTATATTGCGACGACGATATTGATTCGTGTCGAAATTGATAGAATGGAAAACATATTTGGAAAACATACTTGGATTATGTAATTTCATAATCTTGTTATTAAAAAACCGTAAACTGTAATATTATGACTCGCGTGTAACAAGCAAATATTCTTTTTTAGTAAAAAAAAGACCTAATTCCTTTACAAATCTATTTTTTAACTTCAACAATTAGAGGTCAAGAAGCTTATAGTATAGATTTATTATGTTTAAAATGTTCAATTTGGTTAGTACATTTTATAATTGGCGACGCGCCAGTGGCGGTGTTGTCAACTGCTTCAAATTAGTTTATGCTGGCTAAAATAATGTCAAGTATGTTTCCAATGTCCTGTGGGTCACAGTTACGAGCATCTTGAAATAATTGCAATTTATTTAGTTGCATCTTCATCAATATTAAACGCCAACATTTTGTTAAACCCTCTTAAACGTTTTACGCACGACCGGTAGTGCATTGTTGTTATATACTACTTATTTTTATTTATATACAGTTATGTACCAAATTGTATTAATGTGCATTTGTCGCAAACCTAATCAGGTTACCAATTCAAGTGCATACCTACTTGAAAAGCTATAAATGAGTGTTATAAAGTTCTGACATCAATTATTTACATAATGCATAGAGCAAGTCATTCACAAAAAACCAGATTCTGATTTGTCATAGTTCAAAGTACTGGATAAATATTATGATTCTCGATAAACTGGAAATATAACTTGTTTTAGAAATATATTTTTGGTATAATTCACTTACCATAACCATATGCAGCCAGTCCGAGAGTGGCCATGGAGTCAAGGAAGCAAGCGGCCAGACGTCCCAGACCACCATTGCCAAGACCTGCATCCTCTTCCAGCTCCTCCAATTCTTCAATGTCTAAGCCAAGCTGGTACAGGGCTTCATCCACGGTCCCCTGGATGCCCAGGTTGATCATGGTGTTTTGGAGAGACCTTCCCATGTAGTACTCCAGGGAAAGGTAGTAGACGCGCTATAAAAAAAAACAAGTGAATTTAATAACTAAAAACCAAAAACATTTAGTTTAGTTTTATTTCAAGGGGCTGTTTTCGCAACTACTAAGCGCATAATTTGCTTATGGTAAAAACATTTACATGCCACAAATGTTTTCTTTTTGTGATGTTTGTAGTATGGGGAAATATGTTTCTATACATTTCCCTGCAATGCAATATTATTGTAAATTGTCACACTTTTTATTACTGTTTACTGTTTTTATTGAAATAATCTTTGTGAGTTTATATAAAATATAATCTTGAATCACTGTTAAATAATTTTCCCTGTATTTGGATTTCATTTATTACTAATCCGACTTTTATATTTTAAAAGGTTTAGCTAAGATCTTGAATTAGAGAAATTAGATTCCTGAAAGTATAAAATTTACAAAATGTAATCTTTATGCTTTACCATACTTTTGAATAACAAACTTTTATGTTCAGCAGGTAGTCCAATAGAAATAATAAAATTGTTATATCATTAGCTTATTATTAGTTAAGAGTTTTATATTTACCTTGGGATCATTTTCATAGTAGTACTGTTGGGTTCGGATCCAGCGCGAGACGAGGTGGTCCCTCACGGTGTGAGCCAAGGCAAAGTAGTAGTCTCTCGGAGTCGCAACATTTCTGTCTTTCACCAGAGTGTAATGCACATGACGATTGAACGCTTTCTTCACCTCTGTAACATTTTCTACTGCTACGATACCTCGCACAGAGATTTGCTTCCGCTTGTCCGTATCGCTTTGTACGCTCATCTTGAATTATTCTCGGACAAAATCAGGTAAAGCCCGTGCAACCGCTAGACCCTATCAAAGTATCAGCCCTGACTGATCGTCAAACGCGGTTCGCGATATCGGTCACCTTGAGAAGGTCAAACATATAAAGCTACCACAGACTATAAACCGGTTTATTGGCAGTGTTTATAATAAAAAATAAGTTAGAACAATCCCTAGGTTTGCTAATTATAAGCACGTAAATATATACATATAATATTGAATAGTATTTATTCAAATTTTTTGAAAATTCTTAATTTTTCTACCGTTTTTTAGATGATTAAATGACAGACAGACAGGTCAAACTGACAACAGACAACTGTCTGTCATGTTGTCAAACATCAGCTGCACAGAGTGTAAAACTGAAAATCAGCTGTTTTATTTGACATAAGTCAGTCGGATATTCTCGATGTGTTTGTGACGTATGATGTAAATTCCGAAATTGAAAAAGATTACTCTCATGAATAAAGAAAAGTCTTTTTTATGGTTGATTGCAAAGATTAAAATAATAATGTTGATAGTACATCGATAGGCCCCTTTATAATAGCCCGAAGCTAAAAATCAGCATCGAGCGACTTATAGTAAGACTGTATGAACTGTACCGTTTTACTATGAGACTGCATCTGTGTTTGCGCAATTAAACAATTCGTTTAGTCTCCGTTGAGATTGGTAGCCGTATTGTATTTTAGTTAATTTGTCTTTATAATCACTTTTGACCAACGGACTTTTGAAAAATATACAGGGTGGAAAAAGTCAATGGGCCCTGAAGTAAAACCATTTTAAATCCTTACGATAGATTATTTTACATAAAGGAAACATTACTTTATTTTTAAAAATAAACTTTTCTTTTTAGCTGGTTAGGTTCCCGGTTTAGGTAAGCTTGTCGAGAAATCTGTGAATGCAGTTTTGTTTCTTTTCGAAATAAAGGAAATACATTAATTGAATGTAAGGATTCCTTTAGGTAAAATATTCTATCTTAAGGATTTAAAGTGGTTGGTTGGTCCTTCAGAACCCATTGATTTTTTCCAACCTGTATAGTTAAATACAGTGGGTATACAGTTTGACTTCGGAAAAAGTGTAATAGCATCAATATTTGGGGTACTTCGATTAAAAGTACTTCACTCAGTACCTAAATTATTATTTTGGCCCGATTGACCGTTGTACTGATGTGACGGGTAACAGTAAAAAAAAGACCGTTGCTCAACATAATAACATTTATTTGGTAGTTAACTATATCGATATTGTTACGGAAGAGAAAAATAACTAGGCTTGAGAACACAGAGTACCACTTATCCATATGGGTACTACAATGATGACTATCATAGATGTGTTTAAAGTCAAATTAAAAATACTTTACAGTGATGTCTTATAGTTTAATAAAAGATAATACCTATCTCGTGTGATGAGCGTTAGTCTTTAGCATTAATTATTAAAATATGACTTAAATTTTGAAATTTAAAAATAAATCTACGTTCTTGTATAATTTAAGTATAAACTCTCAACTTATTAAATATAACAAAATTATTAAGCGGTCTGTTCAATAGAAAGTCTCTTGGAGTGTGCCTTTATTTCGAAGTACAAAGGCAGTAAGAGAAAATATGTTACATTTATTCAACAATACCTACGTAGCTCAAAAAATGTCTTTACATAATAAATTAAGATCATTTTCATCTTTGTCTAGAATTATAGACCTAGACGGATTCAAAAATTAGACCATGGTAAAATTTACTTTGGTAATTTTAAAATATTTTCAAATCAACTTTAAATCTCGTCAATATCAATCATATTCAGGCAGATCTTATTTATAAAGCAAGAGTAAACATTTTTAAACCTAAAAATCATCTGTCAAATACACATACATATTTAGTAAATGCAATAATAAAATACTTATAATCAATCGCCTAACTTATAAAAATTGACACCATACAATTGCATTTGCCGTTTATTATAAATTTTTGAGATTTTTTTACATTTTCTTAATTTTGTAATCAGCACCCAAGCAAAAATTCGAAGACATGTGACATTCACCAACCCGCACTCGGCTCGCATGGTGGATTACGGCCCATTCCCTCTCATTCAGAGGGGTGAGATGTTTTCCAGCAGTGGGAACTTAAAAGGCTGACCATGATAATGCTGATCCATGCATTCACTTGATAAGAAAACAAGGAAAATCTTTAAAATGCATCGTGAGCAAGGCCACATGCTTATAACATTGTTATGACCTACTAGCTTCTGCCCGCGGCTTCGCCCGCGTAAATAATGTTTTATCATCCCAAGGGAATACAAATCTATCTTATGTCCTTCACAGGGTCTCAAATTATTTCCATGTCAAATTTCATCTAAATCGGTTCAGTAGATCCAGAGATTACCCCCTACAACCTCACAAACATTACCTCTTTAAAATATTAATATAGTATAGATGAACAAAGGCTTGACTTTTTAGCCTCTTAGAAATAGAGTAGACCTTCCGGAGGTGTTTCAGTCCCTAATAGGAGAGGTTGAGGCCGGGGTTATGAAGATCTGTTCGGGATAGAGGTCCCCCCGTACACGCACTGCGCGAACGCCTTCTGCGGACGCACGGAATTCCAGTTCGCCGATCAGTAAGTCATCCGCATATATCGCCCAATCTGCCGGTTGGCGAACTATCCGCAATTTTGTCTGGAAATAAATATGAATTTATTAGTTGCGAACCATTTTAGAATTACATTTTAGATAGGTACGTATATTGCTAGGGGAGGTCGTATGATCGAGATAGGGTTTTCTGCTGATGAAGGACACGGGTCACAACGACCCTTTAGAATAATATTTTTTCCAGTGCTAGAGAGAGCTTCATCCCTCATTGCCTCGCAAAAATTATGGCTTTTTCTGACAAGACAAAATAGTCCTGAAAACAACTTACATAAGTCCCAGGTATAAGTCTCGCTGTTCGCTGCCGCCTCTCCGGCCCCCATTCGCCGAACCACGCGTTCAGCACGACTAGTTGTCGTTCGCGCTGAGACTCGAAGTAGGCGCGTACGTTCACGTGAGCCAGCACATTAGGTCGCGGCCATTCGCGCGGAGTATCCATCAGGTCAATTGCGAATGAGTGGAGGAGTGGGCGAAGTCTGGAAAATGGACAAAAATAAATTCATGACAGGCAACGCACAAACTTATACCGTTGGGTCTAGAAACATTTTACGCATTTACTGAATCGTGATTTGGGATTGTCAATTTTTTATGATGTCATGAACTGGAACTGGCTTGTCGCGACGAAGCGTCACATAGCTTATAAACTAGCATAAGATATGTAATAGGTTAAGTAAATAAAATTGATTTATATTTTCTTCAAGACCCCTGAAATAACATGGTCTCAAGTAGTGGGCCGTGCGATCCACTGACGCGCCAGTCTTGAATTCTCATTTATCTTATTTAGTTTGTTAGAAAACACAAACTAGGTGTTCTAACTTATTTACTCTATGTCTATGACTACTAATCAGTACATAATACCAGTACATACGAGGCATGCCTTTTAAGTTTTGTCGTTTGAAGAAAAAAACACAACTAGAACCTTATAGTACTTTTTATTGTTTTTCAAAGTATTCACCACGTAGCTTAATACACTTTTCCATTCGCTCAAACCAGTTATTATAACATTATTCCACTCTAAAATGGGAGTGCTTAAAATGGCTGACTTGAAAGCGTCGACTGCTTCTTCACCGGACTGGAACCTTTGACCACGAAAACTTTTCTTAATTTTAGGAAATGTCAAGAAATCGTTGGGGCTTAGGTTAGGACTGTATGTATGGTCAAGAATTTCTACTTTTTCCTGCTTCAAATACTCAATCGTTTGACGAGCGCTGTGTGACCTTGCGTTGTCGTGGTGCAGGATGATGCGTCGCTTTGAGTTAGATTTTCGAAGTTCGGCGATGACTTGTGGTAAAGAAACTGTGGTATACCACTCTGCGTTAACCGTTCTACGATCTTCAAGTGCAATAGTCGCAACATGGCCGATTTTTTCAACGAACGTGTCCACCATCTTCTTTGAAGTGCTTCGAGAACGAACAACTTTAGTCGGCTTTGGCTCGTCTTGAAAGACCCAGATTGTAGATTGTTGTTTGGAATCAGGATCGTAGGCATAGCATCCAAGATTCGTCACCACTGATGATGTCGTAGACGTGATTTGACTCTCCTCGGTTGAACCTTTGCAGAGTTTTCTTACACCATCTGACGCGGGCCGCCTTGTGATCGTCGGCAAGCAGATGCGGTATCCAAAGGCAAACTAGCATTCTCACACCAAGCGCTTCATGCAAGATCTTCTGAATGATGGTTGTCCCTGAGATGCCTAATAGAGCCTCTACCTCTCGACACGTCACACGACGATCTTCGAGAATTAGTTGTCTCACAGCAATGATGTTATCTTCAGTGAAGGCGGATTTTGGGCGTCCTTCGCGAGATTTGTCACTAACACTAGTATGTCCACGCTGGAATTCTAAATACTAGCGTTCGACAGTCCGCAGACTTCATCACGTCACACAGATTTTAGCTCTTCAAAACACTGAATCCGTGTCAGGCCTCTTCTAAAGTTATAGAAAATTATTGCACGAACACTTTCCTTAGAAAGATTCATTTTCGTACGTAACCTGACAGATTCCAATCGACGCTGTGACTAAACAATAGCATTAATCCTAATACTTTCAACTGCTTTGAGATTCAAAATTTAAACACATTCGAATACAAAACAGTTCCAAATTCAAAATTGCCGGGAAATATGGAAACGACAGAACTTAAAAGGCATGCCTCGTAGCAAGGGCTAATAGAATCTCACCCTGGAACCGTAAATACAGGCACATTTTTCTTAAATAAGTGGTCAGTAATCAGGTTATTTTCATTTAGCGCTTCTAGGTAACCTAGACTTGTATCTAGGCCCCGTATTTAGATTTAAGTCATGTAGTTCTAGTATATATACGCCACTTAGTTGAGATAATGTGTTTGTACGAACCGGTACAAAAGTTTCTATATGCTGGATAGAGGGTTTCAAGGCGCACACTTCCATATATGTATAATATATGTCATAATTCCTTCAGAAACAAGGGTGGTTTTGTTGATCCGTAGGTTATAATCGAGGTGAAAAATTAACCAATATAAAAAAAAAAACTAATTTGCAAGTGATCAATAAAGTAAAGTTTCGAGGTGAAATAATGCTGGCACCCAAAAATTATCCAGTTTATTATATTACAAAATCAATATTATGTTAGGTAGGCACATTTTTTCCAATACAAACAATGTTAATGAAACTGTATATCGGCATCAGAGTGATATTGGACGTCAGCCAAGAGCCAGGCTTTGCGATGTGGTTAACTGGAAACTATCGATCTTCGCACTCTTTTCATAGACATGTAAAAATATTCTCTTTTATATGTGGAACTGACGACTAATGTGTTGTTCAAATGATATATGGTTGACCTCCAACTTTCCCAATAATTTTACATTCTCACAAAGATATACGAACGAATAGACGTTTCAAAAGATTAGTTTTTAAACCATGTTATTGAACTTACTTTCCATAAATAACGAGCTGATGTCCTTCGGGAATGCCTTTCGATAAAGATGCTATAACGTTTGCTTGCCATGAGGGCTCATTGTCTGGTAAGGAGTCTAAACTAGGTCTAAAGGGTACCTGAAAAAAAACACTTAAAATTTTAAAAAGGAAAAAAAAAACATTGATCTTCAATAAACAGCTGTGGTTGCTTTTATGACTGTTATACATTGCATTAGTTTTCACGATTAAACTTCATTTTCATTTCTGCTAAAAAGCATTCACTGTTGGACATCTCTCCTACTGCTCGCTAGGCACAATTAAAATACCGGTCTCGTGTTGCTTTGGTTACCGTGACCCTCACAAAACCGTCTGTCTTTTCTGTAGTCAGAGAGTGAGACAGTTTGTCGCTTTACGTGAGTGACAAAACGCTGTCTCTGATCGAGCACGAAGACGGTAATGTGAAAAATTAAACACCGCTATCGAGACCCTGATTATATTTCTTAGACTATTATTAAATTTCATCACGAGAAAATCTTCTACTTACTTCAACAGGACTTGGAGCTAATGTGGGAAATATATCAGTCTTCTGAACTTTCAGCGTGGCATCTCTGACGCCTGTAATTTGTACCCACTCAGCAGTCAATGGGCTCGGATTCCTGTGAGCATAGCTGCAGTACTGCATACCGTCAATCGCCCATAATGTCTCTTTTTCATCTACTACAATCTCTATCGTAAATGGATGGTCTAATTTGAAAGGAAACAGTCTGAAAAAAATAACTGTGATGTTAATAACGCTAATTCAGCGAACTGACTGTAAATGCCTACCTTCTAAATTGAAAACTATACTAATTGGACACTAATTGGCCGATAATTTTGGGCGTAGAGTGAACAACCTTTCATGGTTGCTACGCTGTTTTACAAAATTATGCACTTATCGTTCATTGTTCGGAATATTCAGCTTCAGTTACGCGAGAAATTACTTACTGAAAGGGAAATAATCTTATCGATGCGGAAACTGGTAATTGGGTCACTGAGTCATAAGCACGGACCAACTTAGTGGTGTAGCTATATGTAGTTTTATTATTGGTTTAAGTTATTACCTGAATGCAGTAGTCTCCTCGAGTCCCCATTTGTTGTGTCTTCTGGTATTCCGGACCACATAACATTGTGGAAGACGTACGTTGAAGTGCACGGCGATTTCGCCGCGCCCCGAGTCAGGTTCTCCACTTCCTATGTTCACTGCAAACCTGGTAGAGTGACCTTTGATATAGTATCGATAAGATAATAATTATAGTGTTTGTACCGATAGAGCATTGGGCAAACTGTTGTTATCAGGGTGAATTCTCTGCGACGCTCCGAGGTTCTAAATGTTGAAGAACATATTCTTACGTATACACAGTGCCCATAAATTTTTATCTGCTCGATCATTTGGTTCGAAGAGCGTTTGTGCGTGGGTTCTTTGACCGGTGGATGCGAAACGCACAGGAACGATCAGTGTGGCGACGCTTAGGGGAGGCCTATGTCCAGCAGTGGACGTCTTTCGGCTGAAATAATGATGATGATGATGAGTTTGTTCTTGCGTTCGTCATAAATATATAATAAGCCTAAAAATATCGAGGCGACAAATTATTGCCGTTGAACAAACTCGTCAACTGTGCTTATTGTACTTTCCTCGTTATGACCTGGATTTGCGTGTTTGCAAATACATATTACCTATAGCTAGCTGTAAGGTCGTGAAGAGAACACAGCGGGCGCTGACATTTATTGCCGAATTTTGGCAGCTATTATCCGAAATTAGTGCGGCCACGTTGAGACTAGATTATCCATGAAATGTTTTTATGAAGCAACAGCTAATAAACTCCTAAACGTAGGTCTTTACTGTAAGTACGTACGAGTATATTAGGGCTTTATTTAAAATCTCGACCAAGTTTTGTTGATGTTTGATAACTGATTCTAAATTCAAATTTTGTATAGAAAATTCAAATTATAAAATGTGCTAAGCAAATGCTAAGCATTGTTAATCTAACTTAATATTATAAATGCGACAGTTAGGATCGATGGATGGTATGTTTGTTACTCAATCACGCCAGAACGGATGAACAGATAGGGAAGAAATTTGACACAGTGATAGGTTATAGTCTGGAATAGCACATAGGCTACTTTTTAGTCTGGTATACTCGGGAACATAAAAAACATTTCACGCGGGTGAAGGCCGCTGGCAGTAGCTAGTAATAAATAAGGATTAGTAAGATAAGTTTAGATTAAAATCTTACCAAGGTAAATCGTCGCTGGGTGTCCCCGTGCAAATGATGTGTGATCCAATACTCAGGGGTTCTGTCAGGGTCTGCGTAAATTTAACATCTCGCGCCTCTGCCAGTTGAGACTGAAATGAAGCAATCAAAGTTTTTATAGGCTACATCAAGTTTTATAGACATTTTTAACTACAAATAAACAGTGGATATTGTATTACGTAGGCTCTTAAGTTTGCGGTATTCTTCGAAGTTCCTTTCGCAAAAAGTTCTTTTTTCTTCTTCATAATATACACGCATAGACGATAAAATAACACCAATAGCATTTGACAGCTTTGTCGTAGCCTACCTATGCGTTCGTAGATTTATTTAGTCACTTAATATCTTTTGATACACAATGACGGGATCGACAGGAATCGGATCCTGTCAGTGTAATAAATATCTCAGTAATATATAAAAAATAACGTCAAGCTTTAGTGTAAAAAGAAAGTTTTCCAAATTGCTTTGGAAAGTGTGGCCATATTGGGATGAGTTAGGAAGCAATCATAAAGGTACTAAAGAAAATGGAGTAACTAAGAACAACCAACCCTCTCTTATTACCTATAGTGTGCCAATTAAACCTTTGACCATCTATTGGAAGGTCATTAATGTTCCGGATGTTAACGGACTGTTAAATAAAGATGCGAAGCGATTCCAAAGCAATGGATATTGACAAGGTTAAGTTAAGAGCAAAACTTATAGCGCTTACCTAACTGCTCAAATACAATGTAGAAGCTACTTAGTTGTGCACTTTAGTTTGTGTTCTATGACTCATTTCGCTTACTTTGTGAGTCAAAGTAATCAACAAACGATGCACGAATTTGCTCACCAAAAACGTCTACTGAATTACGGCGATGAGGTCATTGGGCATGGCTCTGCCTTAATTGGTGTCAGGGATATTTTAATAAGACACTATGGGCCAGGTATGTACAGGATGATGTCTACAAATAGACTAGGACTAGACGTACATTTGTTTTGCGTTTATAATTAGGTAGGTACTTTAGCAGCAGCAGTAATGCTAGGGTGGCGGACTATAGCATCAGATAGCTCATTTGTGGAAGCAGAAACTGAAACGTGAAGTAAAGATAGTACCCACACCACACATATTAACATTTCTAAACTAAACCTGCAGCCGTATTGCGTAAGTAAATACGGCAACGCAAAGAGTTTGACCGCTATCCAATCGACCAATCACATGCGAGATGAATGACGCGATGTGGATTTCCGTCTGTGTTTTGGTCGATTTGGTCTAATTACTATTATCACTTATTAGTACATAAGCATATATATATATAAGCAATATTTATTACCTGGGATGCTGTGTCCTTTGCATTTTAAATAACTTTAATAAATTTAGGTACAATGGTCCACATACATAGAGGTATCGGCGCATATACATTATATCTATAACTATCATAGCTGCATGCTAAATATACATATATTAGGAAAATGTGTTGCACATACAACATCGTCCACGAATGAAGGGCACCGAAATAATTCCAATTTCCTTGATTGGATAAACACCTCTAACGACTTGCAAGGTATGGAAGCCAATTTACCTGCTAGTTGATTTTTTTACACATGTTATGTGCGCGTAAGGAGATGAAATAGGAAATTTCTTACCTCTGGAGGAGGCCTTTACTCTCAAGATGAGAGGTTGGGTGTTCCGGTTGATGACGGAATTACGGGCGAACTCCTGAAGGCGGATGGAAAACCAGTACTTAAGGCCTTTCAGAATCTGTTTGATTCCGTCATACTCAAGGGGAAAACGTCACAGGCATGGTGCAGGGGTGTGGTGGTACTCTCTTCTTCAAGAAGGGTGACAATGCCCTACTGAAGAACTATAGGCCCATCTCACTTCTTAACCATGTCTACAAGCTGTTCAAGAGTTATCACGAGTCGTCTCGCGCGTAGATTTGACGATTTCCAGCCTCCCGAACAAGCCGGATTCCGTAAAGGCTACAGCACCGTAGATCACTTACATACGCTGCGGCATGTTATACAGAAGACCAAAGAGTACAACCTGTCTCTCTGCTTAGCGTTTGTGGACTACGAGCAAGCCTTCGGTTCGATCGAGGCTTGGGCTATACTGCCGTCTCTCCAACGGTGCCAAATCGACTACCGGTACATCGAATTGTTAAAGTGTTTGTACAAAAAAGCCACCATGTCAGTTCGAATCCAGGATCAAACCTCGGCATCTATCCTCCTGCAGCGAGGCGTGAGACAGGGAGACGTCATATCTCTGAAACTGTTCACCGCTGCACTGGCAGATGTCTTTAAGGTTCTGGACTGGGGAAGTCTTGGCGTCAACGTCAATGGTGAGTATATCATTCACCTTCGGTCTGCCATTGATGGTTGATGATATTGTGGTAATGGCTGAGACCAAACGTTCAGCCCGTGCCCAATAAGGGTAGTCCCGGTAGGGCTGACCCGGCCAACTACAGACCTACAGAATATCAGTAACGTCCATCCATCCATAAGCTCCTGGCATACCTAAAAGAGAACGATCTTCTTAGTAACCGCCAATACGGTTTCCGCCAGGCCAGGTCCTTTTTCCGCAAAAAAGGGCCAATTAAACCCGGCTCCATCCTTCCGTGGTGTAACCGTGCCGATAACGGACCATCTCGACCTACTTGGTATTACGTTGAGATCGACCCTCAATTTTGGTCCATTCATTGAGGCAAAGGCGCAATTGGCTGCAAAAAAGTTTGGGATCCTTGCGAAGGTGAGACGGTACTTCACGTCTGAACAGCTGCTCAACTTGTATAAAAAGCAAGTTCGGTCATGCATGGAGTACTGCTCTCACCTCTGGGACGGATTTGCCAGGTACCAACTTGATCTCCTTGAGTCGATTGACAGACGGGCCAAGATGCGCTCAATGGCTATGATGCGCTGGTCGACTCAAAGCTCCAGAGCCTTGAACACCGACGACGAGTTGCCAGCCTGTCGGTTTTCTATCGGTTACATTTCGGGGAGTGTGCGATGGACTGCACAAATTGATTCCGCCTAGCCCTTTCCATCATCGGACTACAAGACGTACGGCAATGCGCCATCGGTACATGGTTGATATCCCACCCATACGCACAAAGCATTTTGAAAATACTATCATTGTGCGTACCGCTAAGGAGTGGAATTCCCTGCGGCGTCATTGTTTCCTGATAGCTACAACCTAGGGGTCTTCAAGTCAAGAGTGAATAGGTTACTTCTAGGCAAGCGTGCTTCACCTTCGACCACATCATCACTTAACATCAGGCGAGACAGTGGTCAAACGCGAGCCTATAATAAATTTAAAAAAGACCATGCAGGACCTCAGTACAATGCTCGATGACCTCAGTACAGCTTGAGCGGTATCTTCTCGTACAATTAACCACAGTGTCTCAAGACGAAAGTATATGACCAGTGTGTTTTGCCAGTGATAACCATGGTCGGTATGGCTCTGAGACGTGGTCGCTCACAATGGGCCTCATCAGAAAGCTTACATTTACCCAAAGGGCAATGGAGAGGGCAATGCTCGAAGTTTTCTGGCGTGATCGAATCAGAAATGTGGAGTCCCGCAAGTGAACCGGTTACCGATATAGCACGAAGAATTGCCAAACTTAAGTGGCAGTGGGCAGGGCACATTGCTCGCAGAACGGATGGCCGATGGGGCAGAAAAGTTCTGGAGTGGCGATCGCGAACCGAAAGACGTTGCGTTGGGAGGTCTCCCACCAGGTGGACCGATGACCTGGTGAAGGTTGCGGGGATCCGCTGGATGCGGGACGCACGGGTACGGTCAATGTGGCGACGCTTTGGAGAAGCCTATATCCAGCTGTGGACGTCTTCCGGTTGATATGATGATGATGAGAGGTTCATGCGTGCCCTCATAATCTTCGTTTTAATAACTGTTTATGTTAATATATATATTACCTTCTTGCGATGCTAGGAAATCGCAGGCAATAGTTAGTAATGAATAAGTACCATTCTACAAAGTATGAATATGTTAACGTCTATTTAATAATCTACAGTTAATGAACACCGCTTTTAGTTAGCAAAATGATGTAAACACTTGGCTGTTGGTAGTAATTATGGGTACTATGGAAAGGCGTACAATATTGAAGCCACGGTGTAAGTTCGCGTGTGTGAACATAATCAATATGCACCTAAGTGGATATAGAGCTACGTATGTACCTATCCAGCACGACTGTTTCGGTGTACCAATTTTAGTGCCAGGTAGCTGTTTCATATTTAATCAATAAGTTTTAGTTAGTGGGAACATGAACATTGAACAAGAACATTGTACAATAACCTGTCTGCTCGTATTATATTGTTATTTTTTACAATTATTTAATTAAAACAGCAGAGTCCGCCCGTCTAGCTAATTCAAGCTCCGTTCTTTTAAACTGGCCTCATTTCATAATAATAATATAATAAATTGTAAGTTTACAGGTATTTTGACAAAAAAAAAATAATTTCTGGGAGATCTGCAGCGTTATTGCGTAATGAATTCGGGAAGGCAAAGGGCAGAGGGATTGTCAACTTCGAACTAGAGCATTATCAGGTATTCTTTAAAAAAATAGGTTATATTTCGTATTCCTTCCTATTATTTTAGACAAATATTCAATGTAAGCCACATTGGTAAAGTTAAAGGTTAAATGAGCGTCAATTTCGATTCCAAGATATTTGAGACAATTATATAGTAAGACTACTATAAGGGCAATTACAGTCTGGAGATGGATAATATTATTACATTGATATGCATGAACTGCAACTTCAACAGATGACTAGACTAGACAGAATGGCTAGACACTAATTAATCTAATGAATGGATCGGAAGAGGTGGACCTACGCCGTGGGCCAGCTAGAAGTCCAGACCTGAAACCCATGGATTTTTATGTGTGGGGAGACATGAAGAGTTTGGTTTACAACGAACCTAATCCAATCACA
Organism: Orthosia gracilis; assembly: GCA_947562075.1. Lineage (NCBI taxonomy): Eukaryota > Metazoa > Arthropoda > Insecta > Lepidoptera > Noctuidae > Orthosia > Orthosia gracilis. The sequence goes on from OX387266.1 coordinate 38,860,470, forward strand.
TCTGTTGATGTTTTGAGACAGAATAATCGATACAGCAAATTAAAAAAGAAGAACTTTAACAACTGGTGTAGTAAAATGTGGATAAGACACAGATTGAGAGTGCGAAACAGAGGCGCACTCGTGAAACATGAATTGTAATCGTAGACTTTCTGTAAAAAAGTAATAAACGTCATTGTACCTATTTGGATTGTTTTTTTTTTTTTTTCTGGCCCAATTGATAAATTTGACGCTTAAGTACCTTTATTTTTTACTACTACATGCCTTTCATCAAAGTTTTTTTCTAAGAATTCTGATAATAGCCTAGATTGTTATACCTTGTTGGATAGCTAATGAAACGTAGATATTTTAAGCACACCTGAGCAGCATGACTGTCATATATACATTTTTTTGAAATATTTCTGAAAGATAAAAATATTTTTTACGAATTTATTTCTTTTTATAACTATCAATCGTATAATACGACTCCAATTAACTGCAATTTTTGTTTTCAGAATAATAAAGAAACTGATGAACAAAAATCACATACACTAAATTAGACGCAAAAAAAATAGGCTAATATACAAAAGACCGGCAATTTTAAAAAAAAAACTTCAAAATCTTGAAAACGGTTAATTTTGCGATACGGTATTTCAAAGCCGAATCAGTCAGAAATTATGGAAACTACAACCTCTTAAAGGATCTAGGTCTATTTAACCTATAGCCTTGTATAGCAGAGGACAAATTCGGAAAAGTTCGTCACTGATGCTTTTCCATGTTTACTGGTTGTTTGTTTTTTGATTGGTTCTGTTTTTATCCCACTGCGGGAGGGTAATGTTTTTCAAGCGTATGTTTGTATATTATGTCCATTTCTATAGCACGCTCTACAGCCTAATCAGCTTGACGGATTATGAAATTTGAGGTGTCGTTGGATTCGTCTCAATTGTAAGAATGACATCTAATATATAAATTTCTCGTGTCACAGTTTTCGTTGCAATACTCCTCCGAAACGGCTTGACCGATTTTGATGAAATTTTTTGTGCTTATCCGGTATCTATGAGAATCGGCCAACATCTATTTTTCATCCCCCTAAATGTTAGGGGTAGTCCACCCCTAAATATTTATTTTTATTTTTTAGACAAAATTTTTAATTTCTATTTATTTATGATACAACATACAAAAATACATACAATCCTCAATTTTCACCTTTCTACGATCAACCCTTATTTTTTAATAGCCATTTTAGTAATTTAATTATTTTTCGCGAGGGGGATCGCGAGAGACTAGGTAGGGTAGGTAGGGTTGGTAGGGTTGGTGTGGTTGGTAGGGTTGGTGTGGTTGGTAGGGTTGGTAAGGTTGGTAGGGTAGGTAGGGTAGGTAGGGTAGGTAGGGTAGGTAGGTAGGGTAGGTAGGGTAGGTAGGGTAGGTAGGGTAGGTAGGGTAGGTAGTGTAGGTAGGGTAGGTAGGGTAGGTAGGGTAGGTAGGGTGGGTAGGATAGGTAGGGTAGGTAGGGTAGGTAGGATAGGTAGGGTAGGTAGGGTAGGTAGGGTGGGTAGGATAGGTAGGGTAGGTAGGTAGCGTCTTTTTATGGCAAAACAAAGTTTGGCGGGTCAGCTAGTAGGCTATATATTTCTCCTCCAAAAAACAGTGGTTGTAATTTTTTTTCGTTTTCATTACAATTTGGGTATGAAATGAAAGCTAACAAACAGACCATTCCAAATATATATATATCGAAACACTTTCATATCACTATTTTGGCACAAATTCAAGATAAGCGTAACTTTGATAGCAAAATAAATAATCTTTTACTTCATAATTAATTTGGAGAGCTAGTTCATTAATAAAACTAAAAATTTGATTCGTGCATTTTACCCGTCATGATCATGACATATGGATGCCAATCGTAGAACCTAATGAATCAAAATATGCGGAAACTTGAAACCTGCCAACACTGTATGGAGAGAAGCATGCTCAACGACTCCAGTTCATCTAAATTATAAATATTTTAAATTCAAGAATATAAATTTGTAGTTCCAGCGTTTTAATTTGAGTCTTGAAAGCAGTATTTACTGTTTTGGTTTGCAGAAGTTTTTACAAGATTTCGTCATACATGCGATATGAATTGAATCGACTCGGTAATATTTTGTTATTTTGCTGAGATAGTTTTTGCATTTCTTCATCAACGCCTCAGTTGTTTGTTGAAGCTGCACATCAGCCAGCATATATATTAATTCATCATATTTAAATTTTTAACGTCTCTTGATATTTTTGTGACTTCCACAATCAGTTTCCGAATCCATGCAATCCGGAGCTGTATGAGATTCCTTTGTCAAATCAGTATGTTTCAAAAATGTTTGGATAGGTTTATCAGATGAAGTTCTATGAGGGGTATTCATATTCGTATAATAGGTAATATTCAAATCGACTTGTACCAAACCATATAAAGACAAGCAAAAAGAATAGGATGCTGCGGTTGTAGACAAGCGAGATTCGAAATTGGGAGCCCTGTCGTATGGCTGATAGCGCTATTCTACTGAGACAATTTATGCATGCGAAATTGCGAATAAGTTCTCAATGGTAGTTAAAATATTAGTACACAAAATGTATTGTAATCAACAATCACCAGCACTTGTAGGACAGTCAATGAAGTTTTATTCAAAAGTACGCACTATTTAGGTACAACTCAGAGTTACAACCGACTTTGGAAGTTTGCTGTGAAATGGTCTTGAGGATTATCTACAGTTAATGAATCACTGATTTTTTTCACGTAACAATCCCTCGCGCTTTTTAGTAAATACTGCGTAATTTCATTAAAAAAAGTATTCACTATTTACACAGTTTTTGAATAAACACGAAGATGCGCGGATTTATGGTACAACCGTATAACTAAGTAGGTACCTATTGGTTTCTTTGAATTTACAGACAGATTGCGATAAACTGAACTATCTCTTATCGATTATATTCCTCGTCCGATAGATAAGAATTGTAGACATATGAAAGCGCTTTGGACTCGTTTATAGCCCTGTCGTAATTTTCACAAAATATTTAGGTAACTAGGTACTTGTTTGTTTGCCTATAATATCGGATATTCATAATGCGATACCGAGAAACACCTTGTAGAATGAAGTCATCAAGGATGTGATGAGGAAGTAAACGATTATTTTGCCTCATCAGCGAGGCTCAGAGGAGGCGCGTTTTTTAGTCTCCCCAGAGATGTGCACTAACAGGCGTTGCACAGAGGGGCTTCCGGGGACGTCTTTTGAGAGGTCACGGGACCCATTCCACGTGGTGATGGTGATTACCGGTGGTTTTAGTGAGATAAAAATGCCACACTCCCTGGTATTTTCCCAAAAGGTTTCCCCTCGTCATGAAAAAATAAATGGAAAAATTGACTAGCTTAGTATAACTATAGCTAGACTTATATTATAAAGTGGTAAAATTGTTTTATTTTTTCACGTTTGTTGTAGGTTGTACTTGATCCGATTATGAACTTCGCTGAACACCATCTAGGTAACTTTTATGCCGAATAAATGCACGGTTTTTGTGCAGGAAATATCAACCCAAGTTGCCAAGGTTGAGGAAAAAAGAAACTATTAAATTAATAAAACTGAAGTAAGTATTGATTAGGTGTAATTTATTTTTTGGTGTACCAATTTTTTTTTTTGTAGTCTTAAGGTTGCACTAGTCGACTTTTTACATACAAACGTAGTCTGGCGATAACTTCACTGTTTGACGATGTACGTTCAAAAAAAAAAGTGGTACCAATTTCTCTCATCATTATCTAGCCCTGTATGAAAACGAAAAAATAAAATTAAAAAAAAAAAAGTTATGAGCGTCGAAAGTTCCATATTTTAACACAAATTTTAAAGGATCTTTGGGCGGCAATAAATACCAATTAGAATTAGAAGGAAAATTGCAAAACGGCCACAATACAGGGATAGATTAATAGTTCAACAATGCAAATAATTTTATTTTGAAAACATTACATATGTAATTGGCGTTTTGTAAGGGAGGAACATAAAGTCAATATAATATATTTATTTAATCAAATTATGTACCATTGCTATTTATGCACTTTTGCCATCTCATAGGTAGTTCGTTGATCCCTTTACTAAAAAAACCATTCGGACGGGAATCAATAAAATCTTTGAAGGCGCTTTGGACTGCCCCATGGAGTTGAATTTTTTCCCTTGCAAGAAGTTATCCAAATTTCGAAAAAAAATGATTATCTGTTGGAGCAAGGTCCGGGGAGTACGGTGGATGTCTTAGACATTCCAATTGAAGCTCCTCTAATTTGGTAGCCGTCTGTTGTACAATGTGTGGTCTAGCGTTGTCCTGAAGCAGAAGTGACCTAGCTAGAGCGATTGACCAGCCTCGGTTTTATAGCAGCTAGCTTTTCGCAGTTGCTGACAAAAGACATCCGTCGTAATCGTCTGGCCAGATTTAAGAAAGCTGTAGTGAATGACACCGGCATTAGTCCACCAAATGCTCACAAGTAATTTTTTTTGAGTAAATTTTCGCTTGGGGCAGGATTTGGCTGGTTCGCCAGGGTTCAGCCATTGCGATGGTCGATTCCGATTATTGTACAGGATCCACTTTTCATCACAGATAATTATTCGATTTAAAATCCCTTCACTATTGTGCCGGTTGAGTAATGTAACGCAGCAGTCGACGCGCGTTTGTCGGTTTGCTGTAATCAATTCATGAGGTACCCACCTTTCAAGCTTTTTCACCTTCCCAATTTGTTTCAACTGGATTAAAACAGTTTTATCACTAACACCGCAGCCTGCAGCTAACTCGGACGTGGTTTGTGATGGATCCGCGTCCACAATAGCCTTCAATTCTACATTATCAACTTTGGTCTTCGGCCGTCCACGGGGCTTGTTCTGCATGTCGAAATTTCCAGAACGAAAACGTTGGAACCAAAAACGCACTGTGTTTTCTTTTGCAACACCGTCGCCATACACATCAGTAATACTTCGAGCCCTTTCTGCAGCACTGGTGCCACGATGGAACTTGTACTCATAAACAACGCGATATTTCAAGTTTTCCATTTTGTAAACTGGCTGGCGCAAAGAAAAAACCAAAAGAGGAAAAAACAAATGAATTACGGTTTTCAAAACACAAAAGCATGAGTAAATAGCTGTATAAATTTAAAATTGGAATTCCAAACTACAGAGGAGATATTTGAGATCAAAGTGGCCAGTACGACAAAACGCCAATTTCATAGGTAAGGATCTAATATACATTTAGTAGTTTTTTCATGATATCCAGACTCCCAAAGGTCTGTTCATTAAATTTTGCGCGTTCGCTTTCGTTCTAAATCATCATCCATTTCGCTACAAATTTGCAAAAGTGCTAATTCGTACACAAACTAGCTTCTTACTGCTCATCATAACATCTATCTCTTTCCCACCTGTTGTCGAATAGGATAACATGCATATTAACCCCGCGCACAAAATAGTTCATGCCGTCGACTAGGGCAACCTTATGACATTTTATTTATTTGTTTTGAATGTTTTATTATTTTTTACCATATTAATTAGAAATTATAATCAGAACATTTGTACGCCGTTGACGGCAACATATAGCGTTCATTTTATTAATATTGACATCTATCTGTACTTCTTATACAGGGTGTTTGGAAGGGAGCTGTACATACGCCTAGGGTAGAAACTAGGGATAGTCTGCTACCTACCCCCGCCCATTATATTGACCTTGGCCTCAAGGTTTTTTTTTAATTTATTATTATTTTTTATTTGACTTTTTTATGATTTTTTGACTAAAACTACCTGTAGCTCAAAATCTATCCATGGGACCGGTCGGCTAATGGTCTTGTTTTAATCGTTAGAGTCTTAGGGTCCTGCAAAAAATTATTTTACACCAGAAAATTGTGGAGAAGAAAAGTTATGGGGCCTGAAGTACCGTAGTAAGGTAAAGAAATAATTTTAAGGGCAACTTTCTATGGGGTTTAAAAAAAAACTAACAGGGTTGGAGTTCTTCTGATTTTTTTAAAACATCCTCAGTCCATGCCCTTTCTAACGATATGCTAAAAGTGTAATTATCACTTTTAGTTTTAAAGTTATTAATTAATTTCCGCAACTAGGGCACTTCAAGCAAAAATTTCAACTAATGAAAATTAAATGTGTTCGATCGTAAAAGGATGGCAAATGAAACAAAAAATTTGGTAATGACTAATGTCATTAAATTACAAATTTTAATTAATTACTAATTTTAATTAATTACAAATTTTGTTCAAATTGATGACCATTGACCTGTAAACATGCTCGGCACCTCTTCCTCATCTCCACGGTCACCGTTCTAAGCAGCAGTTCCTCGCGCATTGTATCGAATGCGGCGTGGATCCTGTTAATTAGAACCTCCCTTGTTGGTACTTCTTCTGCGTACACCAACTCTTTCGCCCTTCCCCAGACGTAGAAGTCGAGTGGGGTAAGGTCAGGCGACCTTGGGGGCCAGGGAATTGGCCCACCCCGACCAATCCAAGAATTAGGAAAGCAGTTGTCCAGAAGCTCCCTCACTGCTAGGCTCCAATGAGCAGGACAGCCGTCGTGCTGGAAGACTATGGGCCGATCTTCGTCAAACACTTCTTCCGCTAAATCAGGCAAATCGTTTTCGAGGAAATCTAAGTAGTTTTGCCCGTTTAGGTTGTCTGGCAAAAAGTGCGGCCCTATCAACCGATTACCGATGACGCCTGCCCATACGTTCACGGAGAACCTTCGTTGAAAACCTCTGTGCCTCTTGACTCTCGGGTTTTGATCTCTGGGTGCCCAGTGATGGAGATTGTGGTAATTTACAATTCCTTCCTTGTCAAACTTGGACTCGTCAGTCCAGAGAATACTCCGTAAAAAATTAATATCTTCCACGTCCGTATGGAGCAAGTGGCGGCAAAACTCCACCCTTCTTGCATATTTTTTTATTGGTCGGGGTGGGCCAATTCCCTGGCCCCCAAGGTCGCCTGACCTTACCCCACTCGACTTCTACGTCTGGGGAAGGGCGAAAGAGTTGGTGTACGCAGAAGAAGTACCAACAAGGGAGGTTCTAATTAACAGGATCCACGCCGCATTCGATACAATGCGCGAGGAACTGCTGCTTAGAACGGTGACCGTGGAGATGAGGAAGAGGTGCCGAGCATGTTTACAGGTCAATGGTCATCAATTTGAACAAAATTTGTAATTAATTAAAATTAGTAATTAATTAAAATTTGTAATTTAATGACATTAGTCATTACCAAATTTTTTGTTTCATTTGCCATCCTTTTACGATCGAACACATTTAATTTTCATTAGTTGAAATTTTTGCTTGAAGTGCCCTAGTTGCGGAAATTAATTAATAACTTTAAAACTAAAAGTGATAATTACACTTTTAGCATATCGTTAGAAAGGGCATGGACTGAGGATGTTTTAAAAAAATCAGAAGAACTCCAACCCTGTTAGTTTTTTTTTAAACCCCATAGAAAGTTGCCCTTAAAATTATTTCTTTACCTTACTACGGTACTTCAGGCCCCATAACTTTTCTTCTCCACAATTTTCTGGTGTAAAATAATTTTTTGCAGGACCCTAAGACTCTAACGATTAAAACAAGACCATTAGCCGACCGGTCCCATGGATAGATTTTGAGCTACAGGTAGTTTTAGTCAAAAAATCATAAAAAAGTCAAATAAAAAATAATAATAAATTAAAAAAAAACCTTGAGGCCAAGGTCAATATAATGGGCGGGGGTAGGTATCAGACTATCCCTAGTTTCTACCCTAGGCGTATGTACAGCTCCCTTCCAAACACCCTGTATATCTATGTTCTACAAATAAAAATATTTGAATTTATCTCAATCCTGGTCAATGATGACAGGTCAAGGTCATAACTATTTAATCGCATGAAATGTGAATCGTAACTTTCCTGTTTATAAGCCTAATTAGATTTCAGTGTCACTATTTAGGTGGTGTGTATTAATTTTGTGACATAGGCATTTATATATCCGCACGAATTATTTTAAAAATTGCAGTGATCTCAGCTTCAGTCACTAACCTTCGCACTGAAAATAAAATACCGTGTTGTCTGTTGGTCGGCATAAAATTATTTTCACAATATTGTCAGTACAGGCGCACTCACTAATTACGACATTCAGCTGTACTAGCTATTTGAATAGGTAAATAAACATTGCCGAATATAATGCTATTTACGGTCATATGTTTATTCAACAGATATATTAGGTATATAATATTATTTATGTAAAGTGTCAACGGATTGAGATGAGGTTATAGCGACCGTGAAATAGTTTTGAACCTTGATGAAGTTACTAACAGTGGTAGATATAAAAGTTAGCTACTTATGTATTCTATGGAGTGATTTTCCTCGTTTTATCATAATTAACCGCAATTCATTACATTATTATTTGCATTATTATTCCTACATAGGAAATTCAGCATCGTTATATTCTCATTTTTTTTCTCTATTCTGAAGTTATATTACTAAATGTTTTCTTTTTATAGCTAACCTTTTTTATTGTCACAAAGGTGGCAGAACAAATATTCTATCATAAACGCTTTTGTGAGTATCCTATTAGAAGCGACTATTTATTCAGATTGGCGATTATAAGTGTTCAGATTGCCGATTAGAACAAGTGTTACGGGCACTACAAAAGAATTAGATTCTATTGAATTTCCCTTTAAGGGACCTAATATTATTTAGGAATTTCACGGCCATCATTTGCGTCATTTAGTAAGGTTGGTAGGTAAGCAAGGAAATAGGTACCTACCTGTAGATATAACTTCACTAAACTTTAGAAGCACCTACTGACTCATTCTTTAAATATTCACAAGTTATGGAAGCACCTACATACCTACTAATTTTTTAATGATTCATAATTATTGAGATTCCGAAAAAAAATCGCAGTTTCTTGCACGTTCTTCTCCATCGAGCTCGAGACCTACTGACGCTTGCGAATGTGCAACTTCATCTTTTGGTTGACAATTCAAAAGTACCTTTTAATTTGTTTTATTCAAATAAATGATTTAATTTTTTTTTTCTAGGTGCAAACTACGAACCGTGTGTTGTCTAATTCAGTGAATAAGTTATGCCATGTGAAGCTCGTCGGTAGCGACGTGGTAATAAGAGTGTCAACAAAAATATAGTTTATATTAATTAAAGTTCACAACTTGGTGAGTCATATTATGTTCAAACTTCAAATGCGTCACTCAAGGTGGAGTAAAAAATACTTCACGTTTGGTTCACGTCTATTGTAGGTAATTAAAGTTACGGTGGGAATTATACAGCCTTCAACAAATAAGCAGTGTAAAGTGCGCGCGTTAATTTTTCATTTATGAAAGCGACAAACAAATAACATTAATTTAAATTTTTCAATAACTATGCACAAATTTAAAGCTTGAATTTAATATAATATTTATCATATAAAATTACCATAGTAACCGGTAAGTTTTCTTCATTTTCATCTGTCTCCGGTGGTCTAGCACGACAAAACAAACGGCGGCAAAACGCACCGCAGCCGCATCTATCGCCGAAACAAACCATGATTGTCGTTCATTTATTTATTCACAACAGTACATCACTTTCACTACACGAGTCTGTAGCGCGGCGCTACGATAATCAGTGAGGAGATTTCGAATTGTAGAGAATTCGCGCGACCACCACATCCCACGAAAATATCCGCTGCAGCTGTGCTCATTCGCGGTGCTACGATTAGCCGAGCCCGAGCGCGCCTAGCCAACTGCAACTACCTACCGCAAACCTCGTCGGCTCGTCTGGCTCGTCATCACCGTAGTGCAGGCTTATAGCTAGTAACTTTGTTTTGTTATATCAGGTACATAGAGTATATAGTAACTTTTTACCCAATGGCACGGCTGAAAAAGATGAGAATGATTTGCCTTCTCGCTCCAACACCATAGACAAATACATGAATCAACTCGACGAGGAGTGAACAGAGTGAAGTGCTCTCCCTGAAGATGTGACAATTAGTTAGTTCAACATTGTTATTTTGTTATGTTATGGTGACCGATTATGATGAAGAGAAACGGGTTTGTTTGAGGGTTTAGTAACAGTTATAGAATATATTGCTGCCATGATATTTTACGTTTAGATTTCGGTATGTTACAAAAATTCTTATTTCATGTATAAGTATTAGAATACCTGTGCTGAGTTGCTGATTATTACGTATGCAAAGAGCAAACCCTAGATCTATTTCTGATCTTTAGGTACGTTTTAATAGAACTAGTGCTCTTCGAATGTCTTTAAGTTATAATTTTTAATACCTACCGTTAACTATTGGTTTATTAATGGGTACGGTTCGGCAATTAAGAAATAATTAACTTCGTCGAAACGGGAACAGGTTTCTCAATCGTTTTATTTCCTGTTATTTCTAGTATTGTTGTACATATCCCAACTTGATAGCACCAGCACCATATTGAAGCCTTAGATAATTTCTAAAGTTTAATTATGTAAAAGCTGATCAGTAGAGTAAAATGTTAATAAAATAGTGCCAAAAACTAACCTCAAAGTCCAGCGCATCTTCGGCGAAGTCGTATTCAATGAAATCTCTTGGTATAGTCCCTTCTTCTACATCATAATCCATTCTAACACAGTTTACACATGTCATCACTTCAACGGGCACGCTTCATTAGATCCTTGTTAGGACTAAACTCGGGACTGAACTGTCAATATTGTTTTGGTCTACATAAAATCAATAAGTACTATAGAATTACCGCAGAGCGCAAAACGCCAATGTTAATAATTTAAGGCTCTAATCGATAAATTAGTAACTGGGTAGTAAAATTAAATGGAAACACTGCAGTTCACTGCACTGCAGTTGCGCCCTCCCTAGTGGCTCGGTTGCCGAATAAAAACAAACAAGATAGGTACGTATTGTATTATATGCAACGACAACGTTTAGTCTTCTCTTTCACTCTGGTTACAAACTAACTGTGCGGAAAAGAGATAAATATAAAAAAGTAGGTAATTCACAGGTCATGTCATAGTTTTATCAGATTGATAAACTTAATTTGGCTGTGATAAATCTCATTTTTGCCACCCACATTGTAGGTATGACGTTACTATAATATCATATTCATCTGTGGCAAATGTGATTGGAACTCAGGTCAATGGTCTCGATATATATCTCGATACATTTTTTGTATAATACCTAGGTTTTTCCTAAAGATAAATAGGTACGTAGGGGCGCTGAATATGTTGAGTTTATGGAAACGGAAATGATCAATCTGTAACATTCCTCTGACTCATAAAATTGATATGAATGGTTTGATAGGAGTGTCAAGGATATCTATTTCACTGACACGATGGCACATGATACAAAAAAAAACGCATTGTGAGATTCAATCATTTATTGAAAAATGCAGGGGTATTAAAATATTTGTATCTTAACAATACAAGAGATTCAAATTACCTACATAGGTAATTTCCCACATCTTTTCAGAAGTGAAAGTTAATTGTTTGTGTCTTTACCTGTGGAATTTCCGTTTTATGCTTTATTCAGAGACAAAAACGAGAAATGGGCTTAAGAGGAAATGCAGGCAGAGAGTTTCGAATGAATTTCCTTAGTAAAAAGTCATAACTCGAGGTTTGGCTCTCGCCTATTTCCTTCCAGAATTGGATTTTTTACATATTCCACATTTGAATAAAAAAATATATGTTGTGCTTTTATGTTTTCTTTTTCATTTATAATTGTCAAATTTGTATAGCATCGGTTGACAGCGCAATTTTGAGCATTTTTGAGGGTTCTAGTACTTCTTAGAATATGTATCATCAAAAAGTAAAACAAAGGGCCACCGTATATCTTTCTTTTTCAGTTTATGGAATATCTTTTAAATTAGTCCAATATTGGAGGAGGAAATAGGCGAGAGCCAAACTTTGAATTATGACTTTACTCAGGATATTCAGTCGGATGTCTGCGACCGTATTTCCTCTTAATTAGTAGCAAAATGGTGCCCAAGAGAGGGAAGAGTAGACGCCGATACGAAGGTGGGATGACAATCTGAAGGCACCTACTAACGAACAAGCTGAGAGTTTTTGTTTCAATTTCTATCGTTTGGGAAATTTTACCTCACAAATTAACCTTGTTCTCCGGGCGGATACGGGATATAATTTAAAGCTACCAACCAACCAATCACTCACAGTTCGTTCGTTAGTATTGATAAGTCTGTATTCGTAATTGATAATGCGTGACTTTTCAGACGCATTGTTTTCCTATAAAAGCTCTAAACAGAAAATAGCTACTTTTTTAACGCACATTTCTCAATTATTCTAAGATACATGATTATTGTTATAAGAAATACTTATCACATAGTATGAGTTCCTGAGGCCCTAGACAAAGGACATTCTATCAACGAAAGCATGGCGATAGAGCAATTGGAAAAATCTCAAAAAATTATGGGAATACACACACACACTATCGAAATGACACGTGATCATACCCTAAGGCCTAGCACGCACCACGATTTTACTTCTTGCGACACGATCTTAGAATCGCACTGTAAAATATCGCAGAAAATACAGTGCACGCACTGCGATAAAGACATCGGTGGTCATTGGCCACTCTCAGAATCAACATGGATTCGGTACAAGTTGCTTGTCTGCCATTGTCATTTACTACTTCGGAGGAAAAGAAGAAAAAAGGAAAAAAAATCGTCAATACTGGAATCATCCTTTTGCAGCGGATCTAAAAGGGTTTCTTTTATCAGAAATACATTGATCTTGGAGTGTTTATATTACTCGTACTTGTCTTTCTTTTATTGCGATTATCAAATGTTCCACATCTAGCTTCGTTTGTAAATGAAGGCGCCGATATATGTTTATTCTCGAAAGAACGGAATACGAATGGGCGTGGGCGGCGCCTTCGGCCGGCCTTAGTGCGCGATTTTTCTGTCGCAGTGCGTGCGGGACCATACAGTTCCATACGCTGCAGTTTACTTTCACGATAATCGCGTCGCGATCAAACGCAGCATATTGTTACAAATCACAATTTTAAAATCGTTGTGTAGTATGTGCGCGCACTGCCGCTGCCGTACTAACTCATACATTGCATGCCTGCGACAAAATGATCACATGATAAAAAGTCGTGGAGCGCGCTAGGTCTTACAATTTGGCATGTCGACCAACGCCATCGCTGAAAACGAATGACACTTATTTAGACACTCAGTTTATAACTATGGCAATATTCCAGAAAAAAAACAAAACACATAGAAACAAGTAAATAACTAGTTCTAAAAAGGAATAACAAGCTTTAAATACAAAGTTTATTTACACTTATAATTCCAAGTGAAACCGAAGTTATCACAGTTCTCAGATAGCCGTTTCATAACACAGCCATTTCATAAGTAAAGATCCATTATCCTAATATTAATAATACAGGTTACAAAATCAGTTCAATATGTACATTGTATTTTTTATTTAACTTGCGTAGGTACTAGCTTTTTTTTTCAATGGTGGTAGTGTGATCTAGAAATAAATAAAATTTTGTTAGTACTCTTGACATTCGGGTTTTGTGAGAATAACTTAAATAAGTGAACATTTGTTAATTCACTGACAGACAACGCAACGCTAAACCATTGGGTCTTGGAGCATTCATGGCACAGATCAAATCCCCTAAAGGGGTTACAAAGAGGAAAAAAGTTTTAAAAAGACGTTCGTCATTTTTTCCTGCAAGAAATCTCATCGGACACATGAGTAGTAATATTCTAATTTGTTCCATAGTCGCAGTCAAGGTGTCGCATGGCCGTGAGCGGGTTTGAAGGCTAGTAATACCGGAGATTACGGACGAAACCAAACGAACGTAATATTTTGAGCTGTGAGTCGCGTAAAATGTGTCGAGGAATTTACGCTGTATTCGGTTTCATAGTAAAGTCCTGTTTGTACCATACGGCGACATAAAATTTGTGAAATATTACAATAGAATGTAAATTACGCGACTCAAAAACGCCACTTACAACTCATAAAATAAAATTACGTTTGTTTGACGTCACCCATAACCCCAATTTTATAAAAAAAAACGCGATATATCGCTATTATCATATAGATGATTTATTGATTTGAGAGACAGGTTTTCTCGCCCTTTCCGTAAACTAGTGGCATTCAGATCATTCAGTCAAATAAGCTTTATCAAAAGGTCGTAGATTCGGTCGTTCGATTATTAAAACCGATGGAATCTTAAGCTTAACATTGATCAAGAACATGCAACACCCGACTCCTTCAAAATTCATTTATTTTTACGACAACTGCTACTTAACACACCTTTAGGGTTCGTACATGCGCAATGAGCGCCGAGTGTAAGTTTTAGCTGTCCCAGACATTAGGAGTATTATCACGGGCCGTCAGTTTCTAGGAAAAACAATGATGCCCACTGACACGCACGGTTTGTATGGAAAATATTGACGGAGGTGCCTCCTGAATATAGCTGGTTAGTGGTTGCCTTACCAAGAAAGGATGATGTGCCCTCTGATGCTGCAGCAGTTTGGCTCTCGTGGCGTACTGTCGCGGACAGGCGGAACACATGGCCGGCTCGCACACTCGCGTACCGCCTTCTAGAGCCTGACGGACTTTGGCAGCACCTGTACATATGGATCATCAACATCAGGACTGTACTTAGATAGAGACAAAAAAAATTGCATGTTGAATTTTGTTCTATGGATTTCGGAGGAAAGTATGGCAGAAAAAGGGGAGGCCTATTGCTGTCAGACAGGATTCCAGACTAATACAGAACAATTCATACTAAACCTTTGTCCGACCTAGGGGTCAGCGCATACAGCGGCATTTAAAATTTATAATTCGATTTCTGTCACTGAAATGAGTACCTTTTTGAGTAGTAAATAAAGTTTGAAAAAAAAAGTTAATCGTTAACGTTACGTTATATCGTATCACTATCTGAACAAGTACGCTTAGAGTCTCGTCGCGTTGCGTTTACGAGCCTAAAAACTGAGGTTCAAAACTATAAACAATTATAGATCACGTCAGAAAATTTGTGGTGTCGAGATCATGAGAGTTAGGCTTAAGTGTCTTAAGTGGAAAAGCGCCTAATGTTTAGGCGCTTTTCCAGAAATCTCGGCGTAAACAGTGTCAGGTGAAGATAACTTCGCAGGCACAAGGTCCGTGGCGCATAGTGATTCTCTCGTGAGAATCAAATCGCTGATTTTACCTGGATGATGTCTCTGCACATGTCGGTCGCGTTTGGCCGCCGTCCTGTATATCTTGGGACACGTGCCGCACGGAAAGTGGCGCACGCGTCGCTCCAGAGGCACTCCCGCGGACACCGTTTTGTGAACGCGCCATAGATGGTTCACCAGCATGCCTCGACGCTGTTTCGAAATAATAATATGTAGTAAGTTAAATGCATTTGAAATATGCTTCTTGCCAGAGTTTTTATTGGAGTATAAAGCAGTTAATCTGATCTAGTTTGACTCTTATAAGTTCTAATACTTTTACAAACTTGCCCTGTCCGGTGTCTGTAATCGAATCTTGCATGTTAAATTTGCTCCACTTCCTAGTGTCTGATTGAGCTGAAATTTTCCACACACGTTTGGTTCTCGAATTCAATGTTTAATATAAAAGCTCGTTTAAAAAATACTTTTGTGTTATTTAGAAGCTTGTTAAGATAAACCAGTAGCAAAAAAATTTTGAACAAGTGCACTATTTTCAAGTTTTGTTTATGATTGCACATTTGGGTATGGCATTATTATTTGCCACTATAAAGGCCATAGTTACACGTAACATATAACAGAACTATATGTCATTTTATAGCAGTTAAAAGATAACGATGATGGCATAGTTATGGATGTGGTCTCGTTATCACACGTGCCATGGAACGACAAAACACGTCATGTACAAACGATTTTATCCTTACTGACCTTGAAACCATGTTGGCATTGTTCACATTTGTATGGATATGGCGCAGGGACAGTGGTCGGGCTAGTGGCCGGGGCAGTGTCGGTTGTAGTTCCAGTTACAGCGGGCTTATTGTCATCATTGTCCTGCTAATAAAATCCAGGAAAAATCATTATATATTTTTTACCAATGTAAGAACAGCAAGAATGCTTTTAGCGATAACGTATACAAGAAGCACTTGCTATTGCATTTAAAATGTGTTTGCCCACAGGTCTGGATATATCTGAAACATCTGTTGACACTAATTGCAATTACCAAACAAATTGTGTTCTTGTTAAAATATGTAAAATAAAAATATGATGATATACCGTCTGATGTATGATATAACAGTCGTTATAAGAATTCGAAATTACATTTGATTTTACACGAGCAAGAAAAAACTATTTTATTATTTGTGATGTGTTTGCTCTTGACTCTAGGCTAGGTCAGTGAGCTTACCCAGAAGAAGCCTGTTCACTCTAACTTTGAAGAGATTCGGGTGGAATGCGTTCGGAAACACAGACGCAGGTAGTGTTCCACTGATTCGCTGTGCGCATTATGAAAGATGTTTGGAAGCGCTTTGTTGCGAATTGCTGGAATGGCAACCAGGTATGGATGGTAACTTGCAGTACGTCTAGATGTCCAATGGTGGAAGGGGGCCGGTGGGATAATGCCGTGGTTCTTGAGACCGACAAGCAGGCAACCTTGCGGGGATGAGCCAAGATGTGAAGCTAGGCATCCATCAGTTCAACGTCGCCAATGAGCCTCTTAGTTCTGCATTCCATGGAGTCACAAATAGCAAATTGATATTTAGCTGAGCCATCCCAAAGGTGGCTGCAATACTCCATGCAGAATCGGACTTGATAAATTATTGCTTCACTCTATTTAGGATGCCCAGTTTTTTGGCCGCAATTTGGGTTTTGTACTCAATGGCGGCGCGGAAGTTGACTGGATGCCAACTCCATGCCATACATACAGCGCACCCCGAAAAGAGGTATAGACGCACCCCGAAAAGTAGGAGTTGATCGAAACGACTCCTTTTAGCGGTAAAAAGACACGCCTGTGACCAGGACCTGACCACCCCGGTCATAAGTTCTTAGAGTAAAGTTATTTTGAGTGTATGTAAAGGACAGATGTATATGACTTGTATACATCTGTCCCTTACGCACACTCTAAATAACCTTACTTTAAGAGCTTATGGTCACCCTCCAGATTGCCATCACCCCACTGGGTGACAAGACTTAAGGTCAAATCTATCCGCTCTAACATAGCCTCTCTCAAGGAACGAACTTCATCCACGCTTGTTTATGCGCTGGACAAGGATCTCTCTGAAACAGTACTGTCATCTGCGTACCCAACAATACCAGGATGAAGTAGGTCAGGCACTTAATGGCGCGCAAAGGTAGTGGTTTTTATAATTTACTCATAGCTCAATTAACAATTTGTTTTTTTTTTGCTAGCATAATTGTTTTAAGAAGTATTACTTTCCATAGGTTACAAAATAGTGCATTCTGATAAATTAAACCAACGATATTAGCCGCCCAAATTTAGCAAAAAAAAAACGTGCTTTCAAGGGTTAAACTATTTAAGTCTATTTCGACTTACTTTCTGTACTGGGCTTGGGTATGGACTTTTGTTTGAATGTTGAGCCCAAATATGATCCATTAACTGTTTCTTGCTGGTGAAAACTTTTGGACATCCACTCATACATTTGAATTGACGCCCAGGACACTTACTGTGAATAAAAAGGAATAGAATATAATTTTATACTATACAACTAGTTATACCCGTCATGCGTTAAAATGAACAATCCATCAAAAGTTTCATCAAAATCGCTGTTTTGCAGTCCTTAGGGAATATCGATTTTTATGGATATAAATGATAGTAATTTAATAAAACAAATATAATTCGAGCCTCAGACAACAATTGCTAAAGTAAGTGGTGCAGGCGGCCCATTGCTTGCGGCATGGGTGGCCGAACGGGCCAGACAATTTAGGAGTAGTAACAGCAGACTGGATGGCGGAGCGTGTTTAGGTCAAAAGCCTGTTGAAGTTATCGGGAATTAGCTGAGTGCGAGAAGCGCAAGATCGGCATTTATATTGGTACTTTGAGGAGGCCTATGTCCAGTAGAAGACGTTTTGGGGCTGATATGATTAGGATTAATATTAACTAAAATTCTATGTTTGATTTACTCGTACAATTTTATTTATGGAGAAAGTTTTTACCTTACGTGGTGACGACCCTTTCCTTTGGCCACAATTTGATTGCAATGGGGACATGGGACGGGAAGCTCTTCGATTTGTTTCGGTAGTTTCTGAAAGATATAGTTTGTTTATACTCCTATAAACACGTTCAAGTAGATGTTGATCGTTCAATGAATTACAAACCTCTTTAGACGGGGTTTCACAATTAATGGAAAAATCCATATCGCTGGTAAAAGCGTTTTCATCTCTATATCCAATGGCGTAAGGATTAAAATCATTATCAGATCTGGAACTACCGGAAATATCGAGATTGGATATACGGTCTGTATCGAAGAGATTTGTAGAGAAGTCTAAACCGTTGGTGTAGTTTTGAAAGCTTTCGTCTGAGGGTAGTTTATTGTCTTCAGAACACATCGATAAATTCGCTACCGATTGAGGTACTTGCGCTTCTAGATATGCTGTTTCACTGGTTTCTTTGTTTCTGGAACAAAGTGTATCATATTTTAAATCTTTTGGCACTCAGGGGTTTACAAAATTTAACATTTGTTTGAAAGTATTCCAAGAGGAATATCATTATCAACTGACAGATAAAAAGATAAGGAACGAAACTGTGTACCAACTTACTTTTTTTCCAATATTACAGGGCAACGATTAGCTGTATGTCGCCTTAAACTGAAATAGTAAAAAGGGACGATAAAACAACTGATCTTTTTAAAATACCGTCATAGAACTTTAGTATGAGTAAGGCACTTACGCAAACATTTTCGAAAATGTTCGCTTACAATGTCGACAGCGTTTGCGTCGCTTAGTGGGTCCATCCTCGTCCTATAACAAACACTATTTTAATTAAGTATCTGATTTTAAAATGAGAATCACGTCTAAACGGCTAGTCGTATTTTTTTGGAAAAAAATATATGTTATAGAAGATCATTTTCTTAATAATTAGATCTAAGAAAATGTTGAGTTTTATCCGTATAACATAGTGTAATTTATGCCTTAAACGGACAAAAACACGACAATTGCACCAAAACCGCTGGGCGTATTTTAATGAAATCGGCACCATCTCAAACACAATTTAATTATCTACATTTTGATCTGAGGCTTTTTGAAGAGATAACTTCTTATAGGAGGGTAAACCGCTTCGTAACGTTACGGCGCTAGTATGTCTGGCTTCCTATTCTCTCACGCATACGGCAACGGTAGGCAGGCTCTTCCTCTCTCAATCTAACTCACAGCGCTAGTCGTATTTCGGACAGACGCTTTACCCTCTCTCTCTACTCAGTGTTTAGAGTTATCACTTCTGTACCCGAGAAGCACAAGTTTTTTTTTTAAAGTCGCTTATTATACAATAAGGAAAGCACAAAAATCTACAAAATGTTGGGTCGCGGGGTGTTCAACGAGTGTGCGTTTAGTTGTTAGTAGTTAAGACGACGACAGTCGCCAACTACCTTGAGGAAATAAAACGCGTAATCGTTTCACACCCACGCGACCCAAAATTCTGTAGATTTTTGTACTTTTCTTATTATTTTATGACTATAAAAAAAGTGTTTGGTAAAATGTAGATAGTTAAATTGTTAATTGTATGGTGAAAATTTCATTAGAATACGCCCGGCGGTTGTGATGCGATTGCCGTTTTTTTGTCCTAACACGGACAAAACTTTACAAGTTAATTACGTTACAAATTTATTAATACCGAAACCACCAGCTTAAAAACAACAAGGCGCCGGGTGACGACGGAATCACGGCCGAATTCCTGAAGGTGGGTGGTACTCTTCTTCAAGAAGGGCGACAATGCCCGGCTGAAGAACTATAGACTCATCTCACTTCTTAGCCATGTCTAAAAGTTGTTTTCAAGAGTCATCACGAATCGTCTCGCGCGCATGTTTGACAATTTCCAGCCTCCCGAACTAGCCGGATTCCGAAAAGGCTTTAGCACCGTAGACCACATGCATACGCTGCGGCAGGTTATACAGAAGACCGAAGAGTATAACTTGCCTCTCTGTTAAGAGTTTTTGGACTACGAGAAAGCCTTCGATTCGATTGAGACTTGGGCTGTACTGCAGTCTCTCCAACGGTACCAGATCGACTACCGGTATATTCAGGTGTTGAAGTGTTTGTACAAAAACGCCACCATGTCAGTCCGTCTTCAGAATCAGACCTCGAAACCAATCCTTCTCCAGCGTGGCGTGAGACAGTGAGACGTCATTCCTCTGAAACTGTTCACTGTTGTGCTGGAGGATGTATTCAAAGTTCTGGACTGGAGGTAGGTATAGGCTGGCTAGGTATTAACGTTAATGGCGAGTACATTTCTCACCTTCGGTTTGCCGACGACGTAGTGGTCATGGCTGAGACCATGGAGAGCCTCAGTACAATGCTCGATGACCTCAGTAGAGCTTCCGAAAGATTGGGTCTTAAAATGAACATGGACAAAAACAAGGTCTACACTGGAAGTTGTGGGCGACTATGTCAACCTGGGTCAAACGATCCAGTTGGGTAAGGCCAAATTAGAGGGTACATTGCTCGCAGAACGGATGGCCGATGGGGCAGAAAGGTTCTGCAGTGGCGACCACGAATCGGAAGACGTTGCGTTGGAAGGACTCCCACCAGGTGGACCGATGACCTTGTGAAGGTTGCGGGGATCCGCAGGTTGCGAGATGCACGGGACCGGTCAATGTGACGACGCTTGGGGAGGCCTATGTCCAGCAGTGGACGTCTTTCGGCTGATACGACGATGTTGATACGATTAAAACTCAAAATGTTCATAGATCAAATTATTAAGAAAATGGTCTAACGTAACATATATTTTTTCCAAATAATTACGACTAGCCGTTTAGACGTGATTCTCATTTTAAAATCAGCTACTGAGGGGTATTTGCACCTTAGGTTAAGACTTGAAAATAAAATACTGAATAAACTGATAAGCCAACTTTACTCTAGGTCTGTGTTTCAATAGCTAAGTGCCAGCATCGCTACCATCATATTTAGATTTATAATTTAATTCCATTTCCAGATACCGCCATTCACAAATTTAAAGTATTATATCTATACTAAGCGGTACTTTACCTTTTTGCAATAATATGTATGAGTTTCGAAATGTTTGGCAGATTGCAATGTTTGATGACATTCGGGGCACCACCATGACTTTTGTACTTGAGGTTCTGTGAATACTGAAAAACATTAAAATTAACACAACAAAAATATTCTCTCAAGACGTAACTGGCTGATTTGGCTAGCAGATCGACCTTTCAAGCCTCCGGGTATATGGTTCCTTTCAATAAAATCACCCACCATGTTGTGCTTGTCATCTCACTACTAAGTGTGCTTGGTTATTCATTAAACATTGCCAGTATCTAATTTATTATTTCCTTTATTTAATATGCTTCTTATTTAATACATTTTTAAATATTAAAAAAAATATTAAAAAAACATCTAATAATATAAAAAATAGAGGCACAGCAGTATGGGAACAGGGTCTAAGCTACCGGCGGTGAAGAGAAGGTCTCCAGAGAGAGGATCCTCCGAACAATACAAGCCATGTCCAGAAGTACTGTTTTCTGAATCAAGCCCTTGATCTAGCCGCCTAACGAGAGCCACCTAAGTTGTTGGCGGGGCTCATGGCTATTAAGAGGAAATGTGAACACTGACAGAGAGCTCCAACCGAATTTCCTAATTAAAAATCATAATTCGATGTTTGGCTTTCACCTATTTCCTCCTTCAGTATTGGACAAATTTAAAAGATATTCCATAAATTGAATTACAAATATATATGTTGCGCTTCTATGTTTTTTTTTTCATTTCTTTTTTTTGGCAAATTTGTAAACTAAGCCTCTATTGACAGCGCAATTTTGAGCATTTTTCGAGGGTTCTTGTGCTTATAAAGACAATGTATCATCAAAAAGGAAAACATATGCGCACAGTATATACTCGTATCTTTATTTTTCAATTCATGGAATATTTTTAAATTGGTTTATTATTGGAGAAGCCAAACCTCGAATGATGGCTATTTGCTTGGGATATTCAGTCGGATGTCTGCGACCGCAATTCTTCTTTAGCCATTGGCTAACACGACTATCGGTACAATGAAAGCTGAGTTCATATTCCACATGTCGACAACCTCGCGAGCCAAGTCGAGATCCTTGATTTGTTATCTTTCTCGGCTTGATGGATGGTAATGTGAAAAATCATTGCACGCCTCTCGATTCGGTCCACCACCACAATATCAGGCTTATTAAGTACAATAGTCCTGTCAGTGTTGATATGTCCTATTTACTTTTCTCTAATTTAGTTAGATTTTTAGATTATCAAAATCACCTTATTATTTACCTTTTTCTAAGTCTTTAGTAGGTCCTATAAGTCCATACGCATCAGCATAGTTTTTGCTATAACCGAGCATCAAAGGTTTTCTGGATGGTACGATTTCTGAAGTGATGGCATATAATTCTTGTTTTTCCTCATAAATCCAAACATTGGCGGAGTTCTGATCGCCTAGGGGTAGTAAGCCGATCCAGTTGGATTTGTCTGAAAATTATTTTTTGATACTTTTATCGATTTTGTTAACATAATGCAGGAATTCTATTAAAATTATGTACCTACATCATTTTTTTTTATATTTTTACCAATACCTTTATCGGAAGTATCAATATGTGTTATAACTTCGTCCTGATCTTTTAAGAGAAATAATGGTTTTTTATTAGAAGTAGAGTTCAGAACTAGTTCCACTGCTTCTGATTGAGATATTTTGCGTTTTATCCCTGAAACAATTTGTTAATAAAGGTAATTGCAAGTTTTACTAAAGTATAATCTTTATTAATTATAGGCACAATGCAGGCGTAATGTATGCTGGCAGAATATTTGTACTGTTGCGGTTAGAAAAAGTAAAAGCTAGGAAATTTGCAGCGAACCAGCATTGGATCAATAAATAAAGAAATAGCTCACAGTAGTCACTGCTGTAAATTAAGTTTAAATAAATAATTTCACCTCTGACGAACCCTTACAATGGAATACAAAGGCACAATGCCAGGCTTTTTTAAAGCAAAAAAAAAATATCTTTTTTACCCTACTGCAAGGTAAGGGTTATTTAAATTTTCAATAACATACCTTCTACGGGGCCAAAGCGCGCCCTCTCAGGCAACTTGCGTCGTGCAGAAATTATGTGACGTCGTTGAATTTGAAGAAGGGTCGGCAAAAC
Source organism: Orthosia gracilis (assembly GCA_947562075.1). Classification (NCBI taxonomy): domain Eukaryota; kingdom Metazoa; phylum Arthropoda; class Insecta; order Lepidoptera; family Noctuidae; genus Orthosia; species Orthosia gracilis. The sequence goes on from OX387266.1 coordinate 38,883,737, forward strand.
AGCGAGGGCACGCGGAGGCACTACACGGTCCGGAATTTGAACTGTAAATTAAATAATAATAAGCTATGGACCTGACTCAGTTCTTGAAATATGGCACATTGTATTGGGATCAGTCCATCATTCCTGGTCCCAGGACTATTTTAGCCAATAGCCTGATATTTTGGTGGATGGAGAAGTACACAAAAATTGTTGACATAACTGTCTGTCATGACGGGAACCTCGTGAAAGCTGAGAAATATTAATAATAATCCATCTTTGATTCTTCTTTATCTTGTCTCCAGTGTCATCAACACCTGAACCATACCTTTTGGTTACCGCCGCCATCTTGTGAGGAAACGCACCAAAGAGCAACACCACAAATTGTGGAATAACCATATCGCTGTGAGTGCAGGCAGGCCAAGGAGGCACTTCCTTCTTTAGATGGCCATTTCACATAGAAGGCCCTGTTGTGACTAAACTACAGTTACAACTGCCCAAGGGACCTTTAATATGCATATTTGTCTTAGGGATCATAGACAATCAACTGTGCAGAGCATGCATGGAGGAGGACGAGACAGCGGAAAACCTGCTCCTAAGCTGCCCAGTGATCACTGGTTACAGAGCCAAATACCTCGGTAACTCAGGTAACATACAGGAGATAGCCGGCAACACCAAGGCGCTGCTGGCATTTCTCGAAAAGCTGGGGATGATTGAGTGAGGAAGATGAATCTCAGCCATACGCAAAGTACACGCTTGGACGTGGAGTTGTGGACACCAGCCCATTTTAACCTTAATCTCATCCTGTGTCCACTGAATAATTAATTATTGCATAATAAAATGCAATGTATGTATCTGCATATCTTTAATAATATACAGGGTGTTTGGAAGGGAGCTGTACATACGCCTAGGGTAGAAACTAGGGATAGTCTGCTACCTACCCCCGCCCATTATATTGACCTTGGCCTCAAGGTTTTTTTTTAATTTATTTTTATTTTTTATTTGACTTTTTTGTGATTTTTTGACTAAAACTACCTGTAGCTCAAAATCTATCCATGGGACCGGTCGGCTAATGGTCTTGTTTTAATCGTTAGAGTCTTAGGGTCCTGCAAAAAATTATTTTACACCAGAAAATTGTGGAGAAGAAAAGTTATGGGGCCTGAAGTACCATAGTAAGGTAAAGAAATAATTTTAAGGGCAACTTTCTATGGGGTTTAAAAAAAACTAACAGGGTTGGAGTTCTTCTGATTTTTTTAAAACATCCTCAGTCCATGCCCTTTCTAACGATATGCTAAAAGTGTATTTATCACTTTTAGTTTTAAAGTTATTAATTAATTTCCGCAACTAGGGCACTTTTACCACCACGAGTCGACATTTGTAAGACAAATGTAATTTCCAGAATTTAAACCAGTTTGGCCTACAGTTGGCAAATTTGTTGTCTCACTCTTACACGAGAGCAACATGTAAGAGACAAAACATGTCATGTCATGTCTCTTTCGCTCTTGGGTCGACGGGGCCGGGCAGGTAACTCGTTGGGGTCTTTGTTAGTCAGTCGAGATTTACCCATCTTAGCTAACTTACGTACTTGCCGTTACGACGCTCCACTGTTTTCGTTAATTTTGTTGAGTTTGTTATTACTTCGTTTTTGTTAAGTTTTGTTATTTGTTACCTTGTTGTTGGCAAAATGGCTGGATTTACCAGTGAAGAGTACACCGACATGCTGGTGGTGTATGGAATGGCTGATTGCAATGGGCGCGAGGCACGGAGGATTTATCAAGAACGGTATCCTAACCGGCGAGTGCCTAACCACCAAACGTTTGGCTCAACTTATCGGCGTCTGCGAGAAACCGGAAATTTAAATTTCCGGGAACCAGCCGTGAACAGATTTCAACCAAATTTGGCTGCGGAAGAACGCATATTGGCTGAATTTGAGGAAGATCCGACCAGAAGCGTAAGAACCGTAGCCCGGACGCTTGGTTTAAGCGTGTGGAAAGTCTGGTCGGTTCTTCGCGAAAATGGACGTCATCCTTTCCACTACACCCCTGTTCAAGGTAATTTTTTACATAAAGTTTTTGTTTTTAGCTCTTATGTAATGAACTAGCATGTGAATTTCATAGGCAATTTTTAAATTAACATGAGCATGTGTGTGAGAGAGAGAGAAATGGAAAGACAGAGATAGCAATCAATGTTACATAGCTACTAATTCATAAGGAAACCGCTAACGTTGATATTTTTATTGTTTTAGGCTTAGAGGATAACGACTATGCAAGAAGGGTGGAGTTTTGCCGCCACTTGCTCCATACGGACGTGGAAGATATTAATTTTTTACGGAGTATTCTCTGGACTGACGAGTCCAAGTTTGACAAGGAAGGAATTGTAAATTACCACAATCTCCATCACTGGGCACCCAGAGATCAAAACCCGAGAGTCAAGAGGCACAGAGGTTTTCAACGAAGGTTCTCCGTGAACGTATGGGCAGGCGTCATCGGTAATCGGTTGATAGGGCCGCACTTTTTGCCAGACAACCTAAACGGGCAAAACTACTTAGATTTCCTCGAAAACGATTTGCCTGATTTAGCGGAAGAAGTGTTTGACGAAGATCGGCCCATAGTCTTCCAGCACGACGGCTGTCCTGCTCATTGGAGCCTAGCAGTGAGGGAGCTTCTGGACAACTGCTTTCCTAATTCTTGGATTGGTCGGGGTGGGCCAATTCCCTGGCCCCCAAGGTCGCCTGACCTTACCCCACTCGACTTCTACGTCTGGGGAAGGGCGAAAGAGTTGGTGTACGCAGAAGAAGTACCAACAAGGGAGGTTCTAATTAACAGGATCCACGCCGCATTCGATACAATGCGCGAGGAACTGCTGCTTAGAACGGTGACCGTGGAGATGAGGAAGAGGTGCCGAGCATGTTTACAGGTCAATGGTCATCAATTTGAACAAAATTTGTAATTAATTAAAATTAGTAATTAATTAAAATTTGTAATTTAATGACATTAGTCATTACCAAATTTTTTGTTTCATTTGCCATCCTTTTACGATCGAACACATTTAATTTTCATTAGTTGAAATTTTTGCTTGAAGTGCCCTAGTTGCGGAAATTAATTAATAACTTTAAAACTAAAAGTGATAATTACACTTTTAGCATATCGTTAGAAAGGGCATGGACTGAGGATGTTTTAAAAAAATCAGAAGAACTCCAACCCTGTTAGTTTTTTTTTAAACCCCATAGAAAGTTGCCCTTAAAATTATTTCTTTACCTTACTACGGTACTTCAGGCCCCATAACTTTTCTTCTCCACAATTTTCTGGTGTAAAATAATTTTTTGCAGGACCCTAAGACTCTAACGATTAAAATAAGACCATTAGCCGACCGGTCCCATGGATAGATTTTGAGCTACAGGTAGTTTTAGTCAAAAAATCATAAAAAAGTCAAATAAAAAATAATAATAAATTAAAAAAAAACCTTGAGGCCAAGGTCAATATAATGGGCGGGGGTAGGTAGCAGACTATCCCTAGTTTCTACCCTAGGCGTATGTACAGCTCCCTTCCAAACACCCTGTATATATATTTTTTTTGACACTGTTATTGTCACACCATTAACAGCCCCACTTCGTGTCCAGTAATTATTGTCCATGCCTGGTTACCTGGAAGAGATCGCGGAATGCGATAAGGCCCCCCATTGTATGTATTTTTAGTTTTAAGTTTCCTTTGTAAATGTTACTTATGGTGTACAATAAAGTAGGTATATAATAAATAAATAAATAAATAATGGTATTCGGCAAGAATCATTATGATGGCAAAAATAGGTTGGACAAAATTATCTTCATCATCACTTACCATAATTTTTAACTTTCTGGGTATTTTTATCAAGATTACATCGTTTTGACCTATCTTCTTTGTGTTCCATCATTTCAGGTTTAATTGGTAATTCTTCAGTGTTACTACAATCCACTGAAGAAGATTGAAGTTGAATATCTATATCTGGCAATACATTTTGTGTGTTTTGTTTCTTTTTATCTACTATTAGTCCCATAATTTTGGCTGGCCCTTGACTTGAATCTGTAAACATTTTCTTTGATTGAGATAATTGATACAGATAAAAAAGAATCCTTGTCAGAATAATTTAAAAATTGATGTAAGATTTTTAAATAACAGTGTAAAATAGAAATGTTGATATAGGTAAATAAATAAGTTACCAATTAGAACTTGTAGGTGATCCTGTCTTTCTTTTTGTTTCAAGGGAATCGGCAACAAGTACTGCTTGCAACCAAACTCTAGGCTCTAAAAATAATATCAATGTATTAGATACTACTGCCAGTTTCTGATTTAAATGTTTAACTCGAAAGTTTCACAGATTTTTAGGATGAAGAGGAGTTCAAAAAACTCAACTATAAATTCTCAATTCTAAAATTGGGAATAGCTGAGTTTTAATTTATGTCTATTAGAATTATAAATTTATAAAAGTTATAAAAGAAAATATTTACATTATCCAACAAATGGAGAGGAAGGACCTGTTCATTTGAACTTAAGTCTATGCTGGAATCCATTTGGAGTAAGTAATATTGTGTTGGTCCATTGGATACATGAGGATCTGTTTGGTTCATTCTGCAAAAACATCAAAAACATTTCAGTTTGCATGACTAAATATAATAGTATAATTTAAGATTAAAAATAAAACAAAATATGACTTACTTGTTTCAGTTTCTTGTTTATAAATTTTTTGTAACTTTGAGTTAGGTTTACTTTAAAAAAGCATGCATAGAAATCACTGAAGTAAGGCCTTAAATTATAAGGAAGATTGTTAAAAAGTCATGTATTAATTAATGTTAAACTTAATTACTATTAAACTGAATTGTTTATTAAATCCGCCTTTAAAATAAACAGTTGAACGAACCGGCCAACTATTATTAAAATTTATTTTATTTTTTGTTGTCATACTTGTCATATTGACATGCCTCTGTTTTTTTTTGTGAATTAATTTTGTGTACTGAGGCCTTTAAGTAAAGTCTTTAGTTTTTAAAAGTCAATTCTTTATTCTGCATTTCAACGTTGATGTAATACATTCTAATGTTTTTAGAGCATTTGGCATTAAATAATATGACTCAATAGGAGATAGCGCCTGTTTTAATTATTCCACACATTATCCAGATGAGACACAAAACTACACTAATTTTACATTACAATAGCACAGTATAAATATACAAACAGTATGGAAACTATCTACAAACGCTCGAAACGGCACACTCACATAAACATGCGCATCGACAAGACCCCTAAGCAGCATCCGCGGTGCTGTCAGTAGTGCGAGCCGCTTAGGAGACTCGTCGATGCGCATGTTTGTGTTAGTGTGCCGTTTCAAGCGTTTGTAGGTAGTTTCCGTAATGATCGTCCATATTTATACTGTGACAATAGTACCACTAGGAATCAATTCGCAAATAATTATAACAGCTGCTGCAATTTACTCAAAAAATCCTTCAAAAATCACAAGTTCCTGTCTGACAGTCAGGCCTTAACCTCGGGAGAATGCCATTGAGTTTGAGTGCTGCCAAATACAAATATGTATGTACATAATTTGCCCTTGATTTAAAGAATATGGGGGCAGCCGGTGTGGGGAAAGAAATGGTGAAAGACGTGCCGGTGCAGTGCTGGGCGTTTAGAACAGGCTTTACAAGTGTAAACTATAGGTACAATCTGGCCAAAACACAATAACAATTGTCAATCGGTTTCAGTGCAATTGTTTTACTGCTTTGTTTGCACTGTAAGATATTTGGAGGAAGACTTGTTCGGTGGATCAAAATAGCTGGAAATCATGGGGGCTTCCCCCACGAACCTTGCCTACCGGTGACATGATACAAGATTGTCATTTTGATTGGTAGGTTCACAACACAGAACAGAAAACTTTCTCTGTCATGTGGTACACAAGAATGTACATTTTATTTTGAGAAAAATAATAATTTTATTTACCTACACAGCAACATTTGATTTGTCGTACGTAAATAAAATATATATTAATAGAATTACCTACAGTAAAATGATAATCAGTTTTATGTCGACATTACACATCAATCACAATAATAAAATCATTAGATTTTATGATTGTGATTGATGGCAGTAATATTGATAAAGGCTTGCCTTTATTGTTATAGGTGGTTCAATTTATACTATTACCATTATTAATTTTATTTAAAAAATGTAGATATTACAAATATTTCGTTAAATAATATTGAATAAAGATTACGCATTGGCGACAATCCAACTGCTGTATTGAGAAACGCGAGCATTGACACCAGGGTAGAACGAATTGGCGCATTCGAAGCCCCAGGAGGTTATACCAACTATGATATTGCCGGAGTAAGCAAGGGGTCCACCAGAGTCTCCCTGGCAAGCGTCCTTGCCGCCAACGTTCAAGATACCGGCACACAGCATGCCACTGGTGATGTCGGGCCAAAGTTGGTAACCGGGCTGAGTCTTCAGGTAAGCATACCGCTCAGCACACAAATCCTGGTTGATTATGTTGACGTCAACGTGCATGAGCTGCTCGGAAGCAAGGCCGCTGGACTGTAAAAATAAATGAATTAGATAAATCGACCATTTCTGGAAAGTTAGTATTCAGCTTGTACCTAATTCGATATAAAATTATTACCAAAATGTCCTTAAACTAGTTTTTTGGACAAACAGATAAATATTAGTGTGTTGTTTAGTGCTTATCCTTGTTGCATTTTAAATGGATCATGGGGGCCTGCTTTGCCAAAGACAAGAATTCTATTCTGATAGAGTGGTGTTAAACTACTTATTACTAATTACCGATAGTGTGCCCCATCCAACATGAGTGACACTGGAGCCGTCAGCGAGGTTGTAGTTGGCACCGGCGATAGTTGCGGGCTGGACTCTGCTGGAGTACACAGCAGCATTGTTAAGGCGTACGATGGCGACGTCATTGTTGATGGTGGCGTGATCGTACTGAGGGTGCAGGATTAAATGGCTGACAGCGTGGACGGAGCCACCGCTGTGTGCTAACGAGCTGCCGAGAATGACGCGCCATTGCGAGGTATGGTCGCCGCTAAAACAATTATACTCTTGATTAAACACGTAAGTTTTATTTTTATCTGAAGGTATGTAATCATGTTTTGCATCAAATTCTACTTACTAGAAACAATGTGAAGCTGAGAGCACGGAGGTTGGGGTAAGCAGAGATCCTCCACAAAACTGGTACCACCAAATGCCCCAAAGGTATTGCATGTTAGACATGTACGGGTAAGTCTCGATTGTCGTAGCGGAGCCACCGACGATGCGGTTTATGCTCCTGGGCACAGCTGTTAAACGTCGGTTAAAATAATTTTAGGAGCCTATTTTTAAAGAGAAGTCTGTTGAGGGACAAGGAAAAACTTACCAAGGGCGGAGCCTAGAAGCGCCAAGAAGATGATGATACGCATGGTCTGTACTATTCAAGAAATCCGAATACTGTTTCAATTTATCGACAGCAGCGTTTTTATACTTTAACAATATTTTTATTGACTTTATCAGGTTTGGCCATAATACAAAGATAGTGATAATTTGGTCAGAATTCCCAATGATAACTACAAGCGCTACCGCTGAGCATGAGGTCCATTTTTTTTGTTGTAATACATCCAATGACTTACAACAAAGTGTGACATGCCCTCCCGCTCTGTGTGAAGCGGGAGGGCGTGTCAGACTTTTATTGACTAAAACCCACCAGTGTCCTTCAGTTGCTTTTGCTAGGGCCGCGGTAACTCTCTTTCTTAAACTCTCTTTGTTAATTATAACCGCGACGAGCATGAGGTCCTTAGTTCAATTCTCGGGTCAGGCAAAATTTTATTGGGTTTTTCCATCTGGAATTTCTCACTAGAAGCCCGGACTTGAACTTGAGCCCGGTTGATGGCAATAGATCAATATTAAACCTCCTTTTGGACCGTTTTGTTACCAAAATATTGTTTGATTTACTTATGCTATTTCAGTGGTTGTGATGACAATCAGCTTCCCAATTCACCTCTAGCCGTATCACGTCTCTTTCTCAACTCGTCCGACGTTATGAAGAAATTCTAGCCTTCAATTTTTCTGTGTGAAAATATTTTTAAACATCCAAGTCGTTTTGGAGGAGTATCCAAAAGAAGCGAAAAAATATCGTGTTGTTAATAATTTTTTTAAAGCAAAATTATTAGTTACACGAAATAAACCAGCCAAGTGCGTGTCGCAACACGCGCAGTAAAGGGTGCCCTAGTTGCATAATAATGCGGACTAAGAAGAGGGTTTTTTGTTGTTACATGAACATTAAAACGGTTTCAGCGGCTCACAACGTCTAAAAACGGGCCCACATAGGACGATGGTAACTGAAGAAGGAGTTATAAAATAATAAAATAAAAGTTAGAAAAATATTATCTATTTGAGTTCCACCGCGGGTAGACGCAAGCATTTGTAATAAAGATTTATAACCAGCGTCATTTAATAATTTGAATACTGTATTATTGCCGTTACGGACATAGTCTTCGTTAAAAGCTCCAAATATTTATGAGTATTTTTAAACAACCTACATAACTACCAAAAAGTAAAATCAAATTATTCAGTGATAGGAACAAACAACCAACGTAAATAAGCTACAATAAATCCATACTATATATATTACATATAGTATAGATGTAATATATTATAAAGATGAAGAGTTTGTTTGTTTGTTTGTTTGAACGCGCTAATCTCAGGAACTACTGGTTGGAATTGAAAAATTCTTTTTGTGTTGGATAGTCCATTTGTCGAGGAAGATTATAGGTTATATAACATCACGCTACAACCAATAGGAGCGGAGCATAAATGAAAAATGTTGCAAAAACGGGCAAAATTATTCCTTTTTGAGAGCTTCCGTTGCGTGCGCTGCGTAAGCGGTTAAAATTACGCAACAATCATGAATGCACTGTAGGTACGGTAGGGTAGGTAGGGTAAATGGATAGATAGGTAGCTATTTGACGGGAGCGAAGCCGCGTGGGACAGCTAGTAATCTATATGAAGGACGTCAATTGCGAAAGGAGCCGATACGAGCGCGCGTTAGAGACACGTGGAAAGGTATGGTTCGTTCCTGGATCCTCGCACGCACGCTCCTTGTTTTTTTCTCTTTCAGAATTTAAAAAATTTCGAATGAGAATTTTTCTTTTAGAATTTGAAAAATGCACCTGTAATCTGAGGTTTTCACTAATTCATTCTCGAAAGTTCTACGCTACTCAATTATTGATGTAGTTGGGTCGAATATTGACTTTATAGATGGATATCGACAAAAGAAAATAAGTAACTTAAAATTTCTATAAGATAATAACGAAGAGGCCCACCCGCCTCAATGAGCATTTTATTTATAAAAATATATACAAGCCTCCAAATAAAAAAAACCGGGGCTTATTCTTTCGAATTAAGAAATCGGGTTCTATCGATATCGATAATGTAATTAAAATTGCAATCACTGATGTGACCATGGTTGAGTAGTAGTAAATATCGCACGAATGTCAACCTATGACACGAATGTCAACCGCAATTACGTTTATAATTGCGACCACTGAGAATACCGCCATCTATGGTCGGGTAGCGGACTTTGCTAGCCAATAGAATCTAATTTGACTTTAGATTACAAAACGTCGAAAATACTTCTGCACTAACACAAAATAGACTCCCCCACGCGCTTGCGCCGTATGGACTACGGACCGGTAATGCCAACGACTCCGCCCACTTGAATGCGTTATTCGAGCTTAAACATTATTAATTTAGAAATCATTGTTATTAAGGATGTTATGATTTTATTTTTGTATATTTTTACATGGTTCATAAGCATATATTTACTTTCTGTTTTACACAGCTACGTTAATTAATTAATTTTTCAATGGCATTTGTACAAATTTTTTACTGTTCGTAAGTAAATTTTATAAGTTGGTCGATTATTTCTCGTAAACTTATAAAGCCTAATTAGCTGTGATAGTTTTCCTTTTAATTTCGTTATATTTACTACTGCAGTGAATTTTTTCACGTAGCCACGAGGAACCATTTCGCTGACAAGGAGGGGGGGACCCTTGACTCTAACATACATTTGCAATTTAAAGCTTAATTAAGCTAATAGATCTCTGAATCGAAAAATGGTCTGTACATACCGGTATCGGGGTTATATCTAGATTCCAGCAGCTGCTGTTGAAGGTGCGGGCTATTTAACATCATGCAGTAAGAATAGGCTTTTCACTTCTGCCCATTTTTCAACAGCCACTCCATCGTCATTTGTGATTTGGTATCCCCAGGAAGTACTGTGACTATTAAAATCTCCATATGCGATTGTCTCGGTCGTGGAAATTGGTTTTGTGGCATAGTTGATGGTGGTGTGTGTGGTGGTATGTCGCATAGTTGTAGTTTACTCCTGGGACATACTGTTGGACCTACAATTTTTGTTAGCAAGTGACTAAGTAGGAGGAGCACTTGCAAGTGATTGAAGGATCAGCCGGAAGATAACAATAAAAAGCTATTAATTATGAGTAATATTTTTATTGTTTTTTTTTTTTTAATTCATAACTTAAAATTAGACAATTACATTAAATAAAGATACTTACATAAGACAACACGATTTATTATTTACTAAATGAGACAGAGATACTTCAATGAATTAAATACGTATTTGCACGTTGTTAGTATCTCACCGCAATCAATCGAAATCATTTTTTTTTGCTAGGGTTAGGACTTAATGTGGCATTATTATCTTTAGTTGTTTACATTGGCAACAATCCAGTTGCTGTAATAAGAAACGCGAGCACTGACTCCAGGGTAGAACGAGTGAGCGCATTCGAAGCCCCAAGAGGTTACACCGACGACGATATTGCCGAAGTGAGCGAGGGGACCACCAGAGTCTCCCTGGCAAGCGTCCCTTCCGCCCTGGTCCAAGATACCGGCGCACACCATGCCGCTGTTGACATCAGGCCAGTTCTCGTAGTTTGGCTGAGTCTTCAGGAAGGCATAACGTTCAGCACACAACTGTTGGTTGATAACGTTGACGTGAACGTGCATCAGCTGCTCGGAAGAATGACCCTGGTGCTGAAAGTAGGCAACAGAAACGTTAAATAATAAAGAAATGGTAAAAAATAAATGTATTTTTATTGGAATTCTGTAAATTGATTGATGTTAATGGAGTCACTACTAAATTTTCAAATAAATTAGCACTTAACTACATGTGGTGGTGAAATTGCTTAGGTTTTGACTGAGTGACTTTTTTATTATTAATGGGTAGGCTTGCGTTTGTCCACTATCTCACCTGATGGTAAGCGATAATTTGGCCGAGGGTGAAACACGCTTGCCTAGAAGTAACCTATTCACTCTTGAGTTATAGCTACCGGTAAATTTGAGATGAGATTGAATAATTACCCGGAGATGACCCCATCCAATGTGTGTGACAGAGGCACCATCGGCAAGGTTGTAGTTAGGACCAGGGATGCTAGCGAGTTGGATTCTACTGGAGAACACGGCGGGGTTGTTGAGGCGGACGATTGCAACGTCGTTGTTCAGGATGGCATGGATGTACTGCGGGTGCATAATGATCCGACTGATTGTATGGACGACGCCACCGCTGTGTGCTAACGAACTGCCTAGCACTACCCGCCAAAATGGAATTCGGTCCCCACTGTAAACAACAAGATTACGATATTTAAATTCGATGTTATGTAGGAGTGCCGGTGTCTGTAATCAAAATTTAGACGAAAATTTCAGACACGTTTTTTTCTCGTGACAGTCCGATTTTTTATATAATGTTTAAAAAAAAATGCAGCAGTAGGAGCAGCGGTGGCCCAGTGATAACTGCCGCGACTTACAAGTTGTAGGTCGTGGGCTCGAACTTAAACAGGCGCTTTAAATTGTGTAAATTACCATGTCCTAGAACCAATAATTCGAAGACATGTGACATCCACCAACCCGCACTGGGTACTGGGCTGGATTATGGCCCTTTCCCTCTCACATTGAGGAGGCCTATGCCCTAGCAGTGGCAACATTAAAAGGATTATGATGAATGTAGGTATTTATAGTTTCTCACTAGAAGCAGTGTGCAGCGGAGAGCACTGCAGTGGAGGTGATCAGAGATCCGCCACATTCCTGAATCCACCAGGCGCCGCTCCAGTAGGATCCCTGCATGTTAGACATATACGGGTAGGTCTCGATGTTGGTCTCGGAGCCACCCACGATGCGGTTGGGGCTCCCAGGCAGCGCTAAAATTATACAAACAAATATGTAGGTCTGACCATTTAAATAATGATTAGGTATTAGAATATCTTGTGACGATTCATGTATTGTAATGTTTTATATGTAAGTTATAACATCGCTTTGGAAGTTTCTGTAAAGGTGGTATAATAATTAATGAGTGAATAAATAAATATATGTAATCCATTTGTTTTTATTTTTCAGATAAGGTTTTGTATTTATTTCACGTGACTTATCTGCTGTGCGAGTCAAAAATAAAATACCTTTCTTTCGAAGTAGAGTAGAGATTGAAATAAGTTTTATTACCAATATATAAATTTACATAGTATAAAATACTTAATTAACAAGAACTACCTATATAGACACTTAAATAAAAATAAAACTACGAACGCGTATACCTACAACAAGGGCAGGGGTCATTGGGCGTCAAAAATTAGTCTACTTCGCTGTAGAGATATATGCCTAATCCAACCTAATCCAAATACTTCCTAAGTGCAAAAAGTTTAGTTAACATTTTTTTTTAATGTTAAAATACCCATGGATGAAACCCAAAATGTTTAATTTTGGGTTTCATCCCTTCAGAAACAAATGATTTAAGAGAGGCTTTCATGGAACTAAGAAGCTAATAAAAATGAAAACAGTCCGAGCAGCTAAAGCTACAGAAGAATTATATAACAATTTTTACTAAGTATGACGTATTTGTTGCTGTTGCGTTGTCTGTGTCGTATGAATGTTTTCTATTCTACTTACCTAGGGCAGAGCCTAGAAGTGCTAAGACGATGATGGCACGCATGGTTCACGGTACTCGAGTTCTGTGCAGACTATGCCAGATGTATGATAGCTTCGTAATTTATACAAATACCTGTCATCACCATGTTTATGAAGATAACAGATATTTTTTTTTTGTTTGGAAAACCCCATGTTATCGTATCAGCGGCTTCCGATATTACTAATTATAAGACAACTAAACAATTAATAATGGACTAGGTATGCCCCCGTGCTTCGCTCGGTTAAATTAAAGTACAGGATGGTTTATGTTTTGTATGATCCATCCAACTTCTCTTTAACTTCGTCACCTTTTTTGGGCGTCCTCTTCTTGTCTATCCATGTCTCTTTTGGTCACATAGGTTCATTTCATTCGTACTCGTCAGAGCCTCTATCAAGAATTCAAGACCGACAATTCACTTTCAACTTAATTCATTGAGGCGAAATCTCAGTTGACTGCAAAAAAGTTGGGGATTCTTGCAAAGGTGAGACGATACTTCACACCTGAACAGCTGCTCAACTTGTATAAAGCGCAAGTTCGGTCGTGCATGGAGTACTGCTCTCACCTCTGGGACGGATCTGCCAAATATCAGCTTGATGCACTTGAGTCGATTGAAAGACGGGCCAAGAGGCTTATTGGCAACGATGCACTGCCCTGGTCGCTTCAAAGCTCCAGAGCCACGAACATCGACGCCGAGTTGCCAGCATGTAGGTTTTTAATCGGTTACATATCGGGGAGTGTGCGACGGAACTGCACAATTTGATGCCGCCTAGCCCTTTCCATCATCGGACAACAAGACGTACTACCATGCGCCATCGTTTCATGATGGACATATCAGCAAAACGCTTTGTGTGTATGCAAAGCGTTTTGCTAATACTTTCACTGTGCGCACAACTAAGGAGTCCAATCCATTCCAGAGTCTTTGTTCCCTGATAGCTACAACCTTGGGGTCTTTAAGTCAAGAGTGAATAGGTTACTCCTAGGCAAGCGTGCTTCACCGTAGACCACATCATCGCTTACAATCAGACGAGATAGTGGTCAAACGCAACCGTATCGATAAATAAAAAAAAAACTTCTCTATAACTAGCGTCATTATTGTATACTTCCTGTTATTTAATTATTTCTTATGTTATCCAGTTATCCATTCTAGTCACTCGACATCTCCATCTCATCTCATCCATCTCTCGTTTTCCTCTCCGCTATATACTGGGCATTTTTTTCATCCGAACCATACAGTACTTAATACCTTTTATTTAGGTAATTAATCTAGCTATTAATCTGGCTAGTTAATTTAAAAAAAATGACAGTGAAATTGTGATAAAAAATAATCTAATCAAGCTAGAATCACCAAAGCCACTACGGCTTGCGTAAATATTGGGTTTTTATAGGGAAAAACCGAAAGTTTGTCTGAATCATTATTAAACAAAACACGAAGAATGCAAGAGACCATTCAAGTTTTGCATCATGCCCGCAACGCTTCTAGTCACACGGGGAATTGTGTTATAATAAGTAAAGTGGATATTATACAAAAATAACTACCTACATAATTATATTCAACTAGCTGTTGTCCGCGACTTCGTCTGCGTAGCATTAGTACTTCGAATAGCCTATTTTTATATCGCGTGGGGGCCGCCTTACTTGAGAAATGATTAGTTCACCATACAAACTCCCACCCCTTTCCTCCCTCCTCTTAACGGGTGATTTCCGGGATGTCCTTCCCAGGGTCTCAAACTATCTTCATTCAAAATGTCATCTGAATCGGTTTAACGGTTTATTTAAGCGTGAAAAGGTAACATACAGACAGACATGGTTAGACATGGTTAAGTATGGATAGGCATGGTTGCACATTTTCGGAGCCCGCACGGATAGATCTTTATGGTTAAGCAACACTGGTTGCTGATGTCGGTTCGTGGATGAGTGACCATCAATTATATACCCAGACCCCTTCATGCCTCGGCAATTAATTAAAGCTATTGGTCCTGGCTTTCATTTGCAGATCTTTAGAAGTTATTACAAGTAGTCGGCAGCCCGAAAGCTTGATCCTGATCAGCCTGACCCTGATTATAACCATGTAAAATACTGGTAGTCAGCTGCATCAGCGTAGCATGTAGTGAAGAAAGCATTACAACAACATGAACATAAGAGAGGTAGAGGACGACCTCCAGCTACGTGGTGGGCTAGCATGACGAAGGTCCTACTGGAGGAAGAAACTACCCGAACCGACAACTCAGGACGGCTTTTCCTGGCGCTATACTGTTAGGATAGCCGACACCACCTAAAGTGAGACAGTGCTAAGAAGGAGAGTCAACTTCATCCGGTAAGAAGAGCAGTCGACCACAACATACGTAACTGGGCAGCTTGATTGATGTCCTATATTTCATTCTAAAAACGTCCCCTTGTAGATTCAGTTCCATGTTTGATGAGTGCCATCCCTAATTCCAATATTTACGAGTTATGTCATCCAGGCCGGGCTGACGGACAACGGCTATAGAACCCTTAAATGCCAGCGAGAAATTGTAGTTTATAGTCTCCGGCATGTAACTTGGCAAGGTTTTGGCTTAGTACTGTAATGTTCGTTATGTGTTTTGGGTGAGAGGATGTTTGTGCAAATTCATGTTGCCATTTTTCTCCAAAACTACTAGTCCGAGTTTTCAGTTATGGTTTCGGGTTTGATTGATGCCTGTTCTTAGATTGGTGTTACGGTGACTGTTCCGTACTGTTCTTTATTTTGTAAACATTCTAAATATTAGTAGTTTTCTGAGAGTGTCTTATCAATTGTGTGTAGTAAGAACCAAATTACGGTGGATTTGAAACGTCCCGCCATCGTCTCTTTGGATGCTCGCTGACCAATCCGAACGGCGAACCACAATGCAGCGCCATCTTTATAAAAAAAGGATGGTTTTGTCTACGAACGTCGAACGAGCGGCGGACCTCTCCGCGCTTTTTTTTGTTATCTCGTTTTTTCTGGTGGTTAGTGTGCTCCAGGTGAACAATTTGAAGGACTTATGCCTATGGACTTGTTTTGATGATGATATCGTGTGTGTGAACGGCTGGATCCAGACCCTCGCTGCCTGATACGACGCTGAGCCCGAGGAGCGCGAAGCAGTATACCTACGGAGGCGAGAGGTGAGTGCTTTTCGAATCCACTGTTCACAAATCTTCTACACATAATTGTTTGGTCCTTCGAGCCGGATTGTTCATATTTTTTCACCTGTGAGGTTTTCCATTCCATATTCCCTTGTTGTTCGAATTTCAAGTTACGACGCCACGCGTCTATCAATATGGCGGCAATCCAACAAGATTTTTTTGAACGAGAAATAATTCTCGATGAGCTTCAACGAACATTACAGTTCATAGATTCCGACGAACAACAATTTAAATCTCGATCTAAAGATTTAACTTCACAACAGCGCAAGTTTTTCAAACTTCAAGCTAAAATTGAAAAATCCCTCATTAAGTCTAATACTTTTGATAAAGAGGAACAGCTAAGAATTCGTAACAGTTTTAATGATTGCTATTATGCTATTGTGGTACATTTAAATAAAATTAAAGAAGATGAAATTGAACATAAACGTAGGATGTCGTCATTCGGATCCCCTAATAATTCTGTTGTTCACGTGCCATCGTCTAGTAGTTGTGCTAGTAGATTACCTACTCTTCCAATGCCTACCTTTTCAGGAGAAATGACAGATTGGCCTGCTTTCTACGATCTATTTCGGTCACTAGTGCACAGCAAAAATACCTACTCAGACTCGGAGAAGTTCCGCTATTTGCTACTTTCTTTGAAAAATGAACCCTACAATCTAATTAAATCTATTCCAATAACTGACGAGAACTATACGGTCGCGTTAGGTATGCTACAGTCTAGGTATGATAACGAACGAGCCATTGCTTCCGCTCATCTAGAAAAAATATTCGATATTGAACCTTGTCAGTCCGATAAAAGCGACAAATTCGTTCAAGGGTTAAGAAATTTACTGAACACTTATCATGAAAATATCAAGGCTTTAGAAGTAATGCACTTTCCTACGAAGGAGTGGAGTTTCATGTTAGTGCTTCTTTTCTTACGTAAGATTCCACCAACATTACGTAGACGTTTCGATTTGTCGTTGTCCCAACCATCTAAGATACCCACAATTAGTGAATTAATAAATTTCTTAGAACGCGAGTTATCTGCAAGTGAATTTGCGTATCAAAACAAACCCATTTATAATGCGGACAAGGTAGGTAGTTCTAGGACTCCGCCCGCATCGAACGCGCGCCGTGCGCTCTCGGCCGGCGTCGCGGCGGGCCCGGAAACAAAGTCAGACAATTCACAGTCCAACAATTCAAATAGTAAAAGGATATCTTGTATTAGTTGCGGTGCTCAACATACGTTGACGAAATGTGCGAATTTTCTAAACTTATCCCCTCAAGATAGGTATTCTTTCATAAAAAACAAAAATGTTTGTTACAATTGTTTAAGTGTAGGACATGATGTGAAACATTGCAAATCTAACTTTGTGTGCCGTTCGTGTCATAAAAGACACCATAGTTTAATTCATTTTAATCAACAGCATAGCTTTCCGGTTGTCAGTGAAGCAGATTTGAACGCTAGTGCTGTCTCACCTACCGTGCATCAAACGACAGAGACAGATGCGCCCGGTACCGCGCCAACCGTACTGACAGCTGTGAATCATACGTCGAGAGATAACGCGATCGCTCCGCAATCCATTGCGCCTTCCGTGCGCGCAAGTACCGTGCTTTTGTGTACAGCGCTAGTTAATGTACACGTAGGCTCGCAAAAACACACCGTTCGGTGTATTATAGATACCGGTAGTCAAGCGACTTTTATTACCGAGACTTGTGTTCAGCGGTTAGGATTGCAGCGTAGGCATGCGCGCGTTCCCGTGTTCGGTATAGGAGGTAGTGATCCTGTATACCCTAAGGGTGTTGTTTCTTTTTGCGTCACACCTACTCATGTTGATCAACCATCCCTTTCAGTTGATGCATTGATTTTACTTACACTTATGTCACGCATGCCTTGTGTAACATTACCATTTAGGGATTGGCCACACATAAAACACTTACATTTGGCAGATCCGAAATTTTATCTTCCACAGTCGGTGGAAATGCTTTTAGGTGCGGATATTCTATCCCAGGTGATATTAGGTCACGTGATTACGGGCCCTTCCGGGTCCCCAATGGCATTAAATAGTATCTTTGGTTATTTATTAATGGGTGATGTTTCTTGCAACCAAAATACGCCTTCTTCGCTTCAAGTGTGTTTCAGTAGTTCTAGCTCATCCTACGATGACGTCATAAATCTGAAACGATTCTGGGAATTAGAGTCCCTTCCTGAAAAAAGAGTTTCCAGCCCTGACGAAGCCTTGTGTGAGTCTATCTTCGTAAAATCACACACTCGCGACGAAAATGGGCGATATGTAGTTTCGCTTCCATTTAAACCCGATGCACCTGCCCTCGGCGAATCACGAGATACGGCAGTATCTAGGTTTAGAAAATTAGAGTATAGGTTAGAACGTAATCCACAACTTAAGGTTGATTATCACGCGTGCCTCCAGGAATATTTAGATCTTGGTCACATGGAGCCCGTGAATTCCCCTCCTTCTATCAGTACCTATTACATTCCGCACCACTGCGTGGTCAAAGATTCTAGTGAAACAACTCGTACCCGTGTTGTTTTTGATGCGAGTTGCAAAACTTCTAATGGTATTTCACTTAACGATGTTTTATTAACTGGGCCTAAATTGCACCAGGACATCGTAGATGTTTTATTAGGGTTTCGTATTCATGCTATCGCTGTCACTGCTGATATTAAGCAGATGTACAGAAACATTTTGTTACAACATTCTGATTGGGACTATCAGCGTATTGTTTGGCGACAATCTCCAACCGAACCTTTGCGTGATTATCGGTTGCGAACCGTCACTTTCGGTGTTAGTTCATCACCGTACTTAGCACTTCGTACGATTCAACAGTTGGCGGATGATGAAGCTACTAACTTCCCGTTAGGTTCTAAGGTCCTCCGCGACCAAGTGTTTGTTGATGATGTGGTCACTGGCACATGTGACGTCACACATGCTCTGATTTTACAACGAGAGTTAGTAGGTATTTGTTCATCGGCTGGTTTCGAACTGCGAAAGTGGCAGAGCGATTCGCCAGCGTTACTCGCTGCTGTACATACATCAGAGGCTCATGGCGAGCGGCCCGATAATGTTTCATTTGCATTAATGGAAAGCGATAAACAAACAAAGGTTTTAGGACTCCAATGGAACCCAAAATCAGATACATTTTCCTTTAGTGTTCAAGCAACTTTAGATAAAATCTCCAAGCGGACCATATTATCCCAAATAGCAAAAATTTATGACCCTATGGGCTGGTTATCTCCTATAGCTATTTATGCAAAACATCTTATTCAGCTATTATGGATCTCCGGTGTCAATTGGGACGAGTCACCTCCCATAGATATAATTAATTCATGGTCTAATTTCATCAATGAATTATCATTGCTATCAAGTTTTCAAATCCCACGTTTTGTTTTTCCAAATGTAAGTTCTATTCAGATTCATGGGTTTTCGGACGCATCTGAGCGTGCTTACGCTGCGTGTGTCTATGTTCGTGTGACTGATAGTAGTGATAACGTTAAAACATTTCTTTTACTAGCGAAAACTCGCGTAGCGCCGCTCAAACCGGTTCTCACTATTCCGCGTCTCGAGCTGTGTGCGGCTGTTTTACTGTCACAGCTAATTGATAAAATTATGAAGGTGTACGGTGACCGTGTGAACTGCAATCATGTCTATGCATGGACTGATTCTCAGATTGTGTTAGCGTGGCTTCGTTCGCCACCACATGAATGGAAAACATTCGTCTCTAATCGTTTGAGTGAGATTTTATCCCGGCTTCCTGCCGATTGCTGGAGACATGTTCCCTCTGCTGATAATCCAGCAGACGCACCTTCTCGAGGAATGCTGCCTGCTAGTTTTATTGAAAATTCTTCAATGTGGCTCCAGGGGCCCTGGTGGTTGTCACGTGATTTTAAGTGTTGGCCAATTCCTAAAGAGGTATCTAAAGTTACCGAGGAAAAGCGTAATTCCCCACTATCGGTGGTAATAAACTCGTCCATCACGACGCCGGCGCCTCCTGATGCTACGGATTACAAAGAAAGATTTTCTAGTTTAGGTAAACTTGTTCGAGTCACCTCACTCATATTTCGATTTTATAATAGATGCAAAAAGGTTCAAATTCAATATCCAACCTACATAACAGTTCCCGAATTTAATTTTTGTCTAGGTCGACTTATTCATTTAGTTCAACATTCATCTTTTCCCGAAGATATAAAAAATATTGCATTAGGTAATTATCCTTCCCTTAAACTACGTAGGTTAAAACCATTCATTGACAAACAAAATAGTTTACGTGTCGGTGGGCGGATTCATAAGTCATTGTTGCCGTTTGTTTCTAAACATCAATTAATTCTGCCTAAAAGGCACCATCTCACCAATCTACTTATAGACCCTTTACCCTTAACCCCTTCTCATTTTTTAATAGGAGCTCCTCTGACGGCCTTGCCTGATATTTCTTTATGCGAAGACGTGTCAAATCGTCTCACTAGATGGCGTAGAGTGCAACAGTGCGTACAGCATTTTTGGAGGCGTTGGAGTCGTGAATATTTACACGAGATTCAACAACGCAATAAATGGTTTAAGGATAGCGGCTCTCCACTCCGAGAGGGTATGATTGTTGTCGTACGTGAAGACAACCTGCCACCCTTGCAATGGCGATTGGCTCGTGTACATGCTCTTCATCCAGGGTCAGATAATATCACCCGCGTCGTAACCCTTCAGATGGGCAAAACTTTTGTAAAACGTTCTGTAGTTAAAATATGTCCTTTACCTTTAGAATAATTAAGAATACTTATTTCTTACTGTTACGTTTCTTAGCTAAGTACCTACCTCTTAAGTATTAATTATTTTTAATAGAATTTATTTCAGTTTTAAATGCGATTAGCGATTATTTTCGTTTAATCTTTCATTATTTCAATATCTTTAACTTAAGGTTAAAAGAATTACATTCTTTTAAGGCGAGCGGCATGTTCCGTACTGTTCTTTATTTTGTAAACATTCTAAATATTAGTAGTTTTCTGAGAGTGTCTTATCAATTGTGTGTAGTAAGAACCAAATTACGGTGGATTTGAAACGTCCCGCCATCGTCTCTTTGGATGCTCGCTGACCAATCCGAACGGCGAACCACAATGCAGCGCCATCTTTATAAAAAAAGGATGGTTTTGTCTACGAACGTCGAACGAGCGGCGGACCTCTCCGCGCTTTTTTTTGTTATCCCGTTTTTTCTGGTGGTTAGTGTGCTCCAGGTGAACAATTTGAAGGACTTATGCCTATGGACTTGTTTTGATGATGATATCGTGTGTGTGAACGGCTGGATCCAGACCCTCGCTGCCTGATACGACGCTGAGCCCGAGGAGCGCGAAGCAGTATACCTACGGAGGCGAGAGGTGAGTGCTTTTCGAATCCACTGTTCACAAATCTTCTACACAGTGACAACTCACCAGGGCGCGCTGCAGCAAACATTGTTTATGCAAATCCTTGTTGCCATTATTCTCCAAACCTACTAGTCCGATTTTATATAAATCCGATTTAATATCTATGTTCTCTAAAAAGTAAAATAAAAGCAAAATTAAAAATTTTTGAAAAGCCCGCGACGGTAAAAATTAATTTAAAAAGGACAAAATAATTTAAAAACCCAAGAATATCCGTCGGGGGCTGCCATCACTATTTTAAATTTCATCGTAAATAAAAATAAGCACTCCCACATTTGCGCGAGGACTTTTGCTTCCAGATCCCATGGCGGCAATCCGGCAAGGAGGCTCGCCGCCTCACCGGAGACCGTGCGGTATCCCTGGACCAGCCGGATGGCCATAACCCTTTGGGACGCGTTCAATCGGCAGTCTGGTCGTCGCCTCAGGGAACGCTCCATACCGGTGCCCCGTAAAGGGCCATGGACCGCACGAGCCCCGTGTAGAGCCTCCGGCAGGAGGCGTTTGGACCCCGAAGATTGGGCAGGAGCCACTTGAGGGCAGCCCCGGCCCGCTCCAGTCTGGGAGCCAAACGTCGGAAATGCTCCACAAAATTCCACTGGCTGTCGAGGACAAGTCCCAGGTACTTCATCGTCGACCCGACGCCGTTGTGAACCCCTCCTACCGTTATTTGGAAACCCGGCGGTGGCGCGTTCCGAGGACCGTGAAAACACATGGCCTCGGAATTGTGCAGGGCCAACTCGAGTCCCAATTGCCGGATCCTCTCGACGATTGTCGCAACCCCGCGTGTCGCTATTTCAGCCGCCGCGCCGCCTGTTGCGAACTCCCCTTTGCCAGGACTAGCGTGTCGTCACCGTAGCAAACCACGCTGACGTGACGCCACAAGGGAGATCGGCGCGCAGCACCCAGTCGTACCCAATGTCCCACAGATGCGGCTCCAAGACCGATCCCTGTGGGACACCACACGACATGTCTCGCCGGCTCCATAGAAACCTACTGACGCTTGCGAATGTGCAACTAGATTCATCTTTTTTTTACCCGATTACGGCGAAGCAAAAAGGAGGGTTATGTTTTTGAACGGTATGTGTGTATGTATGTAAGTTTGTATGTATGTTCATCTGTTCCCTCATAAATTCTAAACCATTTATCATAATTTGACAAATGAATGTCGTTGGAAGCGTCTTATTTGTCCGCTGGTTATAGGCTAATTCACGTTACATTAAATTGAATATGGCTGCCTCTAGAGAGCACGAAACCAAGAACAAAAAAAAATCATCGCACCCCATCATGTGTGATATCCTCGAACAGGAATGTACCTAATTCTAAAAAAAAGTAACTAAAAAGTTGTAAATAAAAAAAATAAAAAGCGAACTAAAAAGACGTAAACAAGAACAAAATCATGCTGTGCATTCGGAGGGTACATATGCGCAGCATGCACAGCATGATTTTCTTCTTGGTTTTGTCTTTTTAGTTCGCTTTTTAAGCAGTCGGGTTTTTTGTTATTTTTAAATATTTTTTTTATGTACAACGTTTTAGTTTTTTTTTTTAGAATTAGGTACATTTAAACATATAAGTGTTATATATTTTTGTAATCACCTTCTAAAACCCTTTATTTTGATACTCTGCACTATGGGTTTGGAAGAAAAAAGAAAATTGGGCCCCCATAATATGGCGCTCAAAATTCGCCATTTTACTATTTTCCAACTTTAATGTAGCCAGTGACACTCTCAGGCTTAAGACGAATCGATTGACGTAAGAATCATCAAATCATAGAAAAAGAAACATCATCGGCCAACGCGTTTGGTCTCTAGAACGTTACATAGGAACAAACATACATAGACTGATAAACACATTACCCTCCTTCGACAGTCGGGAAATGAAGGCAGGGTTTAGTACATCATATTTTTGTCAAGCGTACCGTGTACGAGGTATATCCCGTCAAAGCCATGAAAACTATTTTTTTTTACCCGACTAACGGCGTCGCAAAGACCAATCTTGTAACTTATGCATTATCTAGATACATGTAAAACAACAAACCTTAAACAAAAAACCTAAAATAGGTACCTACTTTAAATAAAAAATAAGTTCGAAAATTAAAACCCGACAACTGAAAAATCACGCTCTGAAAAGTATGAAACAAGAAAATATTCTCATCTGAAATTGTTATGTACAAATTGTTCCGTAAAGGATAACCGTGGTCGTGTGCCACTTTGCAGTATATTTTCTTGTTTTATACTATTTAGAGCGTGATTTTTCATTAGCCGGGTTTTTCGATAAAACGCGTTTATTCATCAATTGTTAGTCAAATATTCAAATAATAAACTATCCAACTTATTTGACCATTTGTGAGGCTAATAATTAAAAGCATATTTAAGTATTGGTTGAGTTATGAGTTAGATACTGATGAAAAAAAATTGGCCCTAAATCGATACTTCGATGTGATAGCTTAGTGATCTACATCGAATTTAAACAAGCGAGAACCCTAGTTTTGTCCAACCTGCGCGGTGAGGCCTTTCCACCATCACGTTGAACAATGTTTCAAACTGTCTGTGTGAAAATTTACTATGACTTCCTAAGAGAAAGTTGTTCATTTCCATGGGTAGAAGAGGTTTTTAAAATATGATAACACCTTGCCGTTACACCCTGTAAAAGCTTATACTTAACACTTCATTAAAGTTTCAAGTCTTTAATGCTAAATATTCTTTTTAGCTTCTCTAATATATCGGGGAGTTTTCCAGATAGGACTCCTAACTAGAAGTTGTAGAAATTGTTAAAATTTATTATCAAAATCAGTGCTCTATTCGTCTAACGTTCCGAGCCGCGCTCACTGTCAATGGCGACCGATATCGGACGATGATTACAATTTTTTTATGGCCTGGGTTAGATGGTATGGATCTCACAAACATGTGGTTCCAACAGGACGGTGACACTTGCCATACAGCACGGGCAACATTAAGTTTGTTGGATGAGAAATTCGAAGGCTTCGTCGTCGCGCGTGGTGTCGACATCAACTGGCCACCGAGATCGTGTGACTTAACACCGCTCGACTACTTTCTGTGGGGTTACGTGAAGTCTCTAGTCTATGCAGACAAACCACAGTCAATTGCCGCTCTGAAGGCCAACATAACTCGCGCTCTTCGTGAAATTGAGCCCCATTTATGCGAAAATGTCATCCAAAATTGGTTCACCAGGATACACCACCTACAGCAGAGTCGCGGCGGCCATTTGGCTGAAATTATATTCCATACTATTATGTCAGCGAATAACCTTTAAAATAAAAATAAAATTGTGGCAATATCACTTAAACAGGT
Source organism: Orthosia gracilis (assembly GCA_947562075.1). Lineage (NCBI taxonomy): Eukaryota > Metazoa > Arthropoda > Insecta > Lepidoptera > Noctuidae > Orthosia > Orthosia gracilis. The sequence goes on from OX387266.1 coordinate 38,908,556, forward strand.
TTTTTATTGTATTTTTAAATTCGAGCGCTCTTAATGAAAAACCCTTTAGATCTTACCGTTACGCTTCAACTATTGGGCACAGCGCCGGCCCTGGGGTAGAGCGAGAGGAGCGGTCGCTCTCAGGTGGCAAAAGTCGCCAAAAAGTCAAAAGCAAAAACAACTTCCAGCGCAAAATTAAATTTTGATGGCAACTTTACTTAAGTGTTTGTATTAACAATAAAACTAGATTTTTATTTAAATATTTTCTTTAGAAAATATTTATTTATTTAAAATAAAACCTAAGTAAAATTTATGTGAAGGCGAATGCTTCGACCAAAGAGCGCTGTAAGACAGTCTCACTCTAGTGTGATCAAGAGCTAGGGCCGGTGTTGTTTGGGTGTAGTATCCCGTATGCACTGTTCTAATTTTAAAGACTTTACATTTCTCCAATTTCAGTTGGTGGCTATGGACTGAATTATGCATAAAATTCAAGTATATGTTGCATTTTACTTCAAATACTCTAACGTTTAAAGTAATTAATTTATTATTATTAGTTATTAATTATTGCATGAAAGGCTTCGCACCAGGAAAAATAAGATAAACTGCAGAGTAACCAGTGAAAATATCTTTTTATTTGGTCTTATTTAAGTACACAAAATATGGATATTGCGAGTACCTCAGAACAATTTTTATTAGAATTCTATTGTACACCACTTAGTAAGTACCTACAGAGACGAAATTCGTAATTTACACTTCGTTCGTACAAAGATATTTAAACCTACCTAGTACTTACCTATCTACTTTTATTACTACGTATTTATATTTATCATAGCATTATGTTCATAAAACGATAACTTAATAATAATAAATACTAAATTTAATGAGACTTTTAATACTTATATTACATTTTTATTTTTAAATAACGTTTGCGACAATCCAGTTGCTATAATGAGAAACTCGGGCACTGACTCCAGGATAGAAAGAGTCGGCGCATTCAAAACCCCAGGAAGTTACACCAACGACGATGTTCCCGCTTAGAGCTAGAGGACCGCCTGAGTCTCCGGCACAAGCGTCCTTACCACCGACGTTCAATATACCGGAGCATATCATGCCATTGGTAATGTCAGGCCAGTACTGATAACCGGGCTGAGTCTTCAGGTATGCATAACGCTCAGCACACAGCTGTTGGTTGATGACGTTGACGTGCACGTGCAAGAGCTGCTCGGAAGACGGACCTTCGGTCTGAAAATAATTGTAAGTGAAATCAAAATAGAGTGGTTATTGAAGTTCAATTTCGACGATCAGTTTAGGGAAACTAGTTGTAATATTTTAACACAACTATTTGGTAGGGTAATACGAATTAAGTACCTGGATTCTGCCCCATCCAACGTGTGTGACAACGGCGCCGTCAGGAACATTGTAGTTGGGACTAGGAATGCTAGCAATCTGTACCGTGCTAGAGAACTCGGCCGGGTTGGTGAGGCGGACTATTGCCACGTCGTTATCAAGGGTAGCGTCAACGTACTGCGGGTGCATGATGATCCGGCTGATAGTGTGCATCCGTCCGCCGCTGTGGGCCAACGAGCTACCGAGAATAACGCGCCAAAAAGGAATCCACTCATCGTCACTGAAAATAACAACATTATTTACGTCAACGTTAATATGTTTCTTTTAATTAAATTGAGTATTTTTCCGTGTTGATTTACTTACTAGAAGCAGTGTGCAGCTGACAGAACCGCGGTGGAGGTGATCAGGGATCCACCACATGCCTGGGACCACCAGATCCCGGACGTGGAGGCCTGCATGTTGGCCATATATGGGTAAGTCTCAATGCTGGTAGCGGAGCCACCGACGATGCGGCTAGCATTTCTAGAGCGCGCTGAAAATAAAAATATTCTTAAATGAACTATGTCCCTAACTAGAAATGGGAGGGACTATTGTCTCCTAGAGAATTATCTCCCTACATGCATTTGAAATTTGGTGGTCCACCAGATCCCGGACGTGGAGCCCTGCATGTTGGCCATATATGGGTAAGTCTCAATGCTGGTAGCGCAGCCACCGACGATGCGGCTAGCATTTCTAGAGCGCGCTGAAAATAAAAATATTCTTACATGAACTATGTCCCTAACTAGAAATGGGAGGGACTATTGTCTCCTAGAGAATTATCTCCCTACATGCATTTGAAATTTGGGAAATTATAAATAAAGGAACCAGAAGAACTAGAGAGGAGACTGTATGTATATCGTTTAAAATCCGGTTGAAGCTTATTCCGAAAATAATAATTTTTGATTATGAATATCATGAAATGAGAGTTTATAGCACAAGCTTAAAAAAGTATAGTATGTCTTACCAAGGGCAGAACCCAAAAGGGTTAAGAAAATGACGACACGCATAGTTCAAGTTCAAGACACGAGTACTGAGCTTGATGGACAATCACTTTGTAATTTATACATTTTATCAGCTGATATCTTTATCAATAATTTGCAGATAATCACAATCACAATGGTTCGTTTAGGAATCCCCAAATCATAAGTACTTAATTTTTTCCAGCTATCTATTTTAATCGAAGTTTGTGACGATGAATGACATGTTACTTTTGTCGAATAAAATAGCGATAAGTTACATTTTTTTTAATGTAATTGATTTATTTAATCGTTCATCCTCGCACTGAAACGCCTTGCAGCAATTACACCAATGGAGCACAATCTTATAATAAACTCACTATAAGTCCAGGAGGGTGACCACAAGCTCTTAGAGCGGTATCATTTTGTCCTTATTTCGCGTTTTCGTACCACGACGTCGTTTTCTATGCTATGCAACCATCTTCTTTATATAATATTTTGAAGCCATTTGCCAAATCCAGTTCAGCTGAATCATGCATAAAAACTTCATGCATAAAGGTGCGAAGGTTCTGTGTATCTATATGGTGTGTAAAGGAATGGTTTTATGAAGAAAACCACAGAAATTCAAAACCAGATATTTATTTCAAATAAGCTTGCAGATTATTCTAATATGGCAAACGCTCAGAAATACCGTCCGTTCGCTTAATTAATTAGGTAGTTTTTTTCGTGTAGAAGAAGGACAAGAACTCCACGGAAGCTCTTTTTTAGGGTTCCGTAGTCAAAAAAGGGCTTCCCCTTATAGTTTTGCCATGTCCGTCTGTCCATCCGCAACTTAGCACAGATACTCTTAGTACTAGAAAGCTATAATTTGGCATGGATATACATATTAATCTCTCTGACAAAGTGGTAAAACAATAACAGGAAAATAAAATGGTATCTCCTGTAGACGTAAAGTGGGGATGGCTTTTTTTCTTCTCTTACCCATGGTTTGGGTAATATTTTTAATGGCCTATCCATCGTTGGATAGGCCATTAAAAATATTACGGGTCTGTTAATACTATTTTTGATTGAGGGATCCGTTTGCGTTTGCTAATTTTTGTTAGAGTCAAGTGTCCCCCCACCCTGCCAGTTAAATGGTTGCTTTTGGATACGTGAAAAAATTCACGGCAGCAGTATATTTAACGAAATTAAAAGGAAAACTATTACAGCTAAGTAGGCATTACAAGTTTACGAGTAATAGTCGACCAAATTATAAAATGTCCTTGGAAAAGTAAAAGCTTTGTATAAATGGCATTGAAAATTACATGTCTATGAAACGTTGTTAGTTGTGTAAAACACATAGTAAATATAAGTTTATGAAACATGTCAAAATATAGAAAAATAAAATCATAACATCCTTAACAATAATGATTTCTAAATTAATAATGTTGACGCTGAAATAACGCATATTACACCACTCAGTGAGCGGAGTCGTTGGCAGTACTGGTCCGTACGGTGCATGCGCGCGGAGGGTAGGCTCTTTTGTGTTAGTGCAGAAAGTATTTTCGACGTTTTGTAATCTTAAGTCAAACTGGATTGGATTGCCAAGCAAATTTCGCTACCCGACCATAGATGGCGGTATTCTGGTTGCTTAGTAATTCTAAACAAAATTGCGTTTGCCGTGAGATTGACATTCGCATCATAAATTTTTTTTTCTTTTTATGTTCCATATTTACTATTACTCAACCAAGGCGACATTAGTGCAGTATAATACATTGCATTTCTTATATTATCGATATCGATAGATTCGAAAAAATAAGACTTGATATTTTTTTATTTTAGTGAAAGGATTTATATATTTTTTATAAATAAATTTGATATTATGCGGGCATCTTTATAATATTATAATAAAGAAATATTAAATTACCTATTTGCTTTTGTCGATATCCATCTATAAAGTCAATATCCGACCCAACTACATCACTAATGGAGTAGCGAAGAACTTTCGAGAACGAAATAGTGAATACATTCAAAATTTCTCTTATTCCGTCATGTTGGAAATGAGAAAGCTGAGACTAAGTCGTCTTGGCGGATGGAAAATGGCGGTCCGTGTCCGGACCGTTGAGCTATTTTGCGCGGACCTATCCAAGATAGAATCCATCATCATCATCATTTCAGCCGAAAGATGTCCACTGCAGAACATAGGCCTCCCTCAAGTGTCGCTTTATTGTTCGCCGGTCCCGTGCGTTGCGCATCTAGATCCTCGTAATTAAAAAAAAATGGTACATACTTACTTTGTTTATTATTTAATAAAATATTTTTAAGGCCAGGGGAGGGAGGGGATTATTGGCCTAACGGATCGCGACGGCCATATTATTTTTAAAAAACAGACCCTACATGAAAGTAATTAAACCCCTGCAGTATGCGCGTCAGATAATGGCCTCCGATATTTACTTTGCAGTCGAAACTTTACAACATAATCAATTTATAAGAAATAATCAGAAAAAATGGCCCTAAACAGTCTTCTTCAAACTCCGGTTTTGGTGTATGTGCCTCGAACCAACGATCGTACAGTGCCACTGCTGAAGGTGAACATTGTGAAGCAGTATCTGTCGAAGTAAGCAATGTAAAGATATATATGCCTTGTATAGATCATACAAATGCCCTAACAGTGTCGCAGTAGGTTTCGTACTTATTATTTTATAGCATAACAGCCCTTGCATAATATTTGGAGATTTTTACGAAGGCTATCTCCTTAACGGCAAAAACGGGAATACTGCAGTATTTAAATTATTACGTGAAACTGGTTATCAATCTTTATTACAAATGCTTGCCTCTACTCGCGATGGTACTCAAATAGATATATTTTTTTTCCAACTTCATTTGTGAAGTTGGATTTTTTTATAAATATAAAAAATATTACGTGGGCCCGTTTTTATACGTTGTGAGCCGCTGAAACCGTTTCAATGTTCATGTAATAACAAAAGGCTCTCTTCTTAGTCCGCATTATTGTACAACTACGGAACCCTATTAGTTCGCGTGGCCGGTCTTTCTTTTATAGTATTTATTATTGATACATTTTACTATCTCATAACTTATCACAAAAACAAACATGTAATTTTGTGTTCACTATTCAATTATGAACCTTGCGAAATCTAATCCAATACCTTTTAACGAGAAATTCTTGTATATTTAATCTGAATCTCGGAAACAGCTCCTACGATTTTCATGAAATTTAGTATTCAGGGGGTCCGAGGGCGTTAAATCGATCTAGCTAGGTTTAATTATAAGAAAACGTCATTTTCACTATTTTCACCCGCAGCAGAGCTCGGTCGCCCAGTTACTTTCAGTAAAACTAACAATGGTTAAGCAAAAAAACAAGAATTTTCCTTAAAACAATTTTACATAATTATAGTTCTCGCCAAACTTCTTGGCCGCCCTGAAGTTGGCTACAATGGCTGCGCAGTAGTAAATCTCATACAAAAACAGCACCGTTTCCTGCCTCGCGCATCCGGTAATCCAACTTCAGGGCGGCCCAGAAGTTTGGCGAGGACTAAACGAATAAAGGTCCATAGTATGAAACAGTTACAGATACAGTTTCAAGACAACCATTAACAATAATCAAGTTATACTATCAAATAAATACCGTGATCCATTTTGTAGTCGATCTTTCACAAAGTTTAAGCAACAACATGGCAGATGCAATCCATACTTTTATATAATAATATAATATTATATTTATATTTTATATAATATTATAAAAACGAAAGTAACTCTGTCTGTCTGTCCGTTACCTTTTCACTCGTAAGCCGTTGAACCGATTTAGATGAAATTTGTTTTTTTTATATTTTATAGGCTCGCGCTTGACCACTATCTCACCTGTTGGTAAGCAATGATGTGGTCGACGGTGATACACGCATGCGTGCGCGCGTAGGGAGATAGTTTGACATCCTGGGCAGAACATAGGATAGTTTTTATCCCAGAAAAACCCTTAAGTAACTTTCTAAAGCATACTCCTTAGCAACGGCAAGTTTTGCTTTAAAAAAAAATTTGCAACACGATATCTTTCGCAACTTTTGGATATTCCTCCAAAACGACTTGGATGTTTAAAAATATTTTTACACAGAAAAAATTATGGCTGGAATTTCTTCATAACTGAAATAGCTTAAGTAAATCAAATAATAATTTGCAAACCAAACTGTTCAAAAGGAGGTTCAATATTGATATTTTGTCTCCGAGCGAGCGCACGGCCAGTACTGCGTTAACATTGGGGCGTATATATCGCCTTAAAGGGGTAGAAAGAGGGTAGAAGTTTGTATGGTAAACCAAAGTAAGGTGGCCCACACATCTACAATATTCTTGCGCGATATAAAAATAAGTACTAATGCTACGCAGACGAAGTCGCGGGCAAAAGCTACTGTTTAATAATTTGAAAATCTAATATGACTTTGAATATATCTAGTATGTCTAGTAGTGTAAAAGTACTTTTAAGGTTTATTTGAAATAAACTATTTTGATTTGATTTGATTTGAGTGTAATCTTGTTGGCTGTATACCAATAAAGCCAATGTAAACAAATAATACCAGATCTTGATAATTTGTCTGTCGATACATACAAAAGACCAACATTAATTAATTCATTGTTAGTATCTATTTCTATGTCAGTTTTGTTGGAAGATTTTATCGTCAATGGTAGTATCGTCAGCAAATTGGATACATTCATATTTTAAACATTTTTTGAGGTCATTAATATACAATATAAATAGTGGCGGACCCAGTACACTTCCCTGCGGGACGCCAGAATAATTAGTCTTTTGTTCTGAGCAATATGTCGTTCTAGTATTATTTTCTATTCTACAGATAACAGTTCTCTGTTGGCGATTAGATAAGTAATTTTAAAGCCAATCATACGCTTTGCCTCTTATGCCATATTTCTCAAGCTTGTAGAGTAGTCATTTGTGTGATAACAAATCAAATGCTTTGCTCACATTAAAGAATACCGATAAAGTAGAATATTTTTATCAAGAGCTTCGGTAATTAGTTTCACTAAAGAAAAACAGGCTAGAGTAGTTGAACTATTTTTCCTAAAACCAAACTGACGGTCCACAATAAATTGTATTTAGTTACAAAGCTATTTATTTTCTCATGCATTGCTTTTTCATTTTTCTTTTATAAAGATTGGAATCAGTGTAATTGGCCTATAATTGCCCATATCAGTACAGTTGCCCTTTTTGGACTGTGGTTTAATTATAGACTCTTTTAGTCTAGACGGGAAAACACCTTCTTCAAAAGAGAAATTTATTAGGTAGCTAAGTGGGGGTTATTATTATTTCATCATATCCAATAGAATTTGTATTATGTAATGAATTAATAATTTTAATATCGTCAATTTCATTCACTGGAATCAGAAATAAAGTATTTATATTATTGTCAATGTTAATGTGTTTATGCCAGGATTATTATTATTGGTTTTTTGTGTCAGATCAATGAAATAATTGTTAAATTGATTACATAGGTCATTTTTTTTTCAATGTTAATAATTCATTTATATAGTTACTATTTGGTTGCTATTATTAGGTTTGTTAAATCATTTTTTTATGATTGTCCATGTCGCTTTACATTTGTTTTTTGAATTATTTAAAAAAAATATGTTGTTGCTTATCTGTTGAGATTTGGATATGCATTTTTTAAGATCTTGGTGAAATTGTGATAACTTTTACTTATAGCATCATGTTGATATTCATAATATCTCTTAATTTAATGCATGATATTTTTAAACCCGTGCTATGCCATTTGTTTTTTATGGGTTTATTGCTCCTTTTAAAGAGGATTTCGGGAAAACACAAAATAGAAGACCGACTATGTCAGGATCGCATCCGCCAAACCGGAGCTTCTGAGGGAGATCGAGACATTCTATGGCCAATGTTACAAGTCAACCAGTAAATCCGTCGCAAAACTAGCAAAAGACCCTAGAGCTGGATTAACCCGTCACTACTACACTAGCTTGTACGAGATTAGCATGGCTCTTAAACAGCTTAAGAAAACAAGGCAACGGGTGACGTCGGAATTACGGCCGAACTCCTGAAGACGGGTGCAAAACCACTACTTAAGGCCCTTCAGAAGCTGTTTGATACCGTCATGCTCGAGGGGAAAACGCCACAGGCATGGTGCCGGGGTGTGGTGGTACTCTTATTCAAGAAGTGTGACAATGCTCTACTGGAGAACTATAGGCCCATCTCACTTCTAAGCTTTGTCTACAAGCTTCTTTCAAGAGTCATCACGAATCGTCACGCACGCAGGTTTGACGGTTTCCAGCCTCCCGAACAAGCCAGATTTCGTTATGCAGACGACCTCGGAATTCTCATACCTGGGAAGGTGACTGGAACAATTTGCAACCGTCTTCTGCAAGCGCTACGCATAGTGGTGCGATGGTGCAGGGTGTACTATCAGTTAACCCAGTTATGTTCACCCAGAACAGGGCACTAGGCCCCTTCCACCTGCCTAAGCTGTTTAATACAGAGCTCCAGCTTTCCAACGAAGTCAAATTTTTGCGAGTCATCCTTGATAGTGAGTTGAATTGGGGCAGCCATTTAGATAATAAGATAGACAGGGCCTTCATCACCTTCTGGCAATGAGGAAAATGATAGCTAAGAGGTGGGGCCTATCCCCCAAAATTATACTCCTGCTGTACAGCGCGGTGATTCGACCCATGATCACCTATGGCCTTGGTTTGGGAGCCTCGCACTAAACTAACTACAGCCATGAAAAAGCTACAGCGAATGCAGAGATTGGCCTGCATGGCAATAACGGGCTGCATGAGAACTACCCCTACCGCAACGCTCAAAGCCATGCTTGGACTCCCCCCTCTGTATCTGTTTATACAGCAGGAACCGACGATGGCAGCTGTACGTCTAAAGACACTAGATCTCTGGCGTAAGAGAGATACACAACACACCGCTCTGCTCGAAGGTCTTCACCACGAACTCTCCCTTACTAGAGCCATTAATGACCGGATACTCAAGCAATTCATTTTAGATAAAAAATACAGAATCCAATTAAATGAGGATAACCGCTGCGAGGGGCTAAGCCCTGATGAGCTGCGGATCTTCATAGACGGATCCAAAACAGGTACTGGTACTGGTGAAGGAGTCTTCTCAGAGGACCTAAATATTCAATTAGCCTCGCCACTGGGGATCCACAACACGGTGTTACAGGCCGAATGCTTGGGCTTTTCCATGGTGGCCTCAGCTGTCCTAGCTTGGGAGGTAAAGGATTTCCCTATACGTATACTCTTGGACGGCATGGCCGTCCTGTAAGCACTAAACAGCCACACGGTCAGCTCAGGGCTGATTTACGAGTGTCACCGACGCCTGAACCAGGTCGTCGGTATGCAAAATAAACTTACCATTTAATGGATCAAGGGACACAGCGACTCCCGAGGGAACGATACTGCGGACGAGTTCACCCGAAGGGGCTCTAGTATGGCACTGGTGGGCCCGGCGCCCATCGTGCCTTTACCTTTCGGGTACCTACGCGGTTTGGTAAGGAAACGCACCAGGGTCCAACACAGCAAGCTATGGATTGACCTATATATGGATTGACTGAGTTTTAGTTAGTAGTAGTCGGGTTTTAGTTTTTGAACTTATTTATTAATTAAAGTATTTTGGGGTTTTGCAGAGCCTGCGGAAAAAAATGAATATAAATGCATACATACATACTTTCATACCGATCAACAAACACTTTGCGACGCCGCCGCCGGCGCCGTAGTCGGGTAAAATTGATTTGCTGGACCTCTGACGATCAATATTTTTTTCGCACATAGTAATGCAATGGAAATCTCCACTAGTTGTTTTTTTCCGATAATGTTTTTTTCTGACATATTAAATAAAAACTTTTCATTATGTTCTTCCAGCTACAAAACTACTTATCTGGTGTCGTGGGGATCTAAACCATAAAAAATATAGGTACCTAACTTTAGTTGGAAAACTAGGAACTCCTTTTAATAATTTGGTAATTACGTTTTATAACACACTGTATGGACAACAGGACACAACACAGACTAGAAATACCAATTTGATTCCAAGGGTCGATGAGCATCTTGAATCAGGATAATCAGATACAATGGGGACGGGCTGATAAGCGATGAGGTTTTAGTTGGTGGTACAGTGTTCGAGGAGGCGCGGAAGAAGAGTTCCTGGAAAGACTTCGGGTTGGCATTTGGCCAGCTTATTGAAAAAAAATGTTTGACGAGATATAGGAAGGTACATACCTTTTCGCTTTAACAGAAGGTGGTGCGACGAGGAGACAAAGAGGTACGCCTAATTGTTGCTGTTTCAATACTTCTAGGCTTGTTGTTATTGGAGTACTTTTTTCAGCTTAAAGGCATTTTATACAGATAAAACAAATTTTCCACCCCGGTTATTTCTACGCAAGTGCCTAAATAATATTGACACTCTATTTTCATGGAGTATGAATTGGATAGTCACATACCTAATCTCAAAAGTAGCCGATTGTTATCACCAGTGATAATTAGTTATTATGGATTAATGATAATATTGATTTATCACAGAGACATATATTTTTGGAAACTCCACTTATTTGTTTTCATAACGTCACGCCTGAAGGTATTTCCCGATGGGTTATGCACATCCGGAATAAAGACAAAAAAAAAAGATTGTGACCCGCACAGGAGATACAAGAGACAAACAAAAACATAAAAATAAGAATTTATGCGCACGGTATGTAATCTAGGAGTAGGTACCTACTTATAGATTAACAGTTACAGATATACAGTTGGATGTTAGACATCTGGTTATTGTAAAGCCTGTGCACACACGGTTTAAAACAAACTCCAAACTCCAAACCGACGACGACCGATGACCGTTTTGCGTGGTTGTGACGCATACTCTGTATTTGTATTTTAAGTTTTCCTTGTTTTTTTTATGGTATTCGTCGTGCCTGGCGCAAATAAACGTTTTTCTTTCTTTCTTTCAAACCTCAAGCAAAGACAAGTTACAAATGTTTCGTATCGAATCTCTTTCTACAATCGTTAACGCCTTCTATTTGTATGGTCTGACCATGTGACATAACGTTCAAATGTGTCATTCCCATACATTGATTCGTTTTCTACTAACGTTATCGATTGTTGATTATCAACTTTGCTGTGTTGAGAGAAAGCTGCGCAGAAAGGACATATTTACGCTCGTACCGTATGTTACGTTATGTATTGGGTCTTTGTCGCTGGCTCAAGTTCTTTTAATTTAGCGGCTAAAATATCCCATGGATTTTTTTCTCAGTGGAGTCTTTAGGTATATCTCTCCGATATCAAATCCAAAAGACAGGGCAAACCTCTGTATAAATCAAGATATTCTGTTATTACTTCTAGTTCGCTCTGTTGAACCATTTTGTGCGCAGAGCGAAGCGTGTGTCTTCGCTTGCCGTCTGCAGAAGCGCGGTTGTCATTACCGTGGTTTTTAACAAGCGGTTATATAGACGGTTTAAAACAAGTTTTAAATCAATGTTTTGGCGACTGGTTTGCAACACACGCCTTTCTACCTAGGGCCTCTAAAGGTCATACTAAATTTGGCATAAAACCACTGTCTACGCTGTTTTAAACCTCTGTTAGAAACCGCCGTTTTAAACCGTGTAGCACAGGCTTTAAATTCATTATTTTTACAATAACCATGCTACGTTGGATTCAACTTTGGAATGGAGAATATATTACATTTACATTTCTAGAAAAACAAGAGTTGTTTTTGCGACATCGTAACCCTCGGAGAAGAGATGATTTGCTGAAATGCGATTCGACCACGTCCAACCTTCTGAGTAATTTACTTAATTATTTATATTTTATTTTGTTAATTAATCAGCATTAATCAAGATTAAAATTTAAAAAAAATATTCTTGACATGAAAATAACAAAATGAGAATATAAAACCGTAAAAAAAAACATTAAAAAGCCTTCAAATAAATTAACTCGTATAAAAGGCAAAAAAAATCGGAGCAAAATATTTTTTATTTATTTAACGATTTTGTATTCTTCATTTCATGTTTTTATTTTACTCTTGATTAATTCTGATTAAATAATACAAAACGTACCTTGACCTACAAAAAACCCAGCAATAATACCTATAAAAAAACCTACCCAGATTAGATTAATTTGTCAAAGATTTGGTTTTATTTTTAAAATAGCGAGGCGCCCCGACTTTTCTCAAAAAAAAATTATTAAAGTAGTAAAGTGACATATCTGTCAACTACTTTTTTATGTAACCATTTATGTACCCGCACATACAAGAAGAAGGAACAGAAAAAATAGGTACAGAGGTAAGGTAATATTACAAATAAAATACAATAACTGACACAAAAAGCAGCAAAAACTAGTTTAGAAAATTACCTTCCAAAATTCATGAAATGTAACTTGATGTCCCCACTTCTCTATTTAATGTTATGGCCTTATATTTAACAAAATCGTTTTTCATATTCACTTGTTGGCTGCCGAGTTATTCGAAACTATACATTTCCTACACATTTTTTTAAACTGAAGGTTGTCTCCATTATAATTGGATAATTGATTCTGGATAGCGTAGGTGCAGGGACCTCAGAAATATTTATGTTTTCCATGCTGCCATTCGCTTCAGTTTAGAGCACACGTGCGAAGGTCCCAACTTGTAAAACAAGCTTAAAATAGATAGGCTATCTATAGTTACGATGATTATCGTCGAATTAACTAGTTACTTGATAAAGATAACAGATTCTTAAAATAGTATAAAATACGATTTTTTCGTCTATAATTCACAGTCAACATATTATTCTGGTATCTCCAACAATGCGTATCCTCATTGCCTTAACACTTCTGGGCACCGCCCTTGGTAAGAAAATCACAATTACTTATTTAGTTTTCTCCACAAAACTTGTCTGTTTCTTAAACTATCTATTTAGAGAATCAAAAATAGAAAATGCAAAAAAAAGTATGCTATGCGACAACTGAAAGAAGGAAGAGAACGATATTAATCAAATGTAAAAAACATTTATTTGTGACTCGCACAGGACAAACAACAAAATAAAACTAAGTTGTGCAATATACTAAAATTTGTAAAAGAAAGAAAGAATATAAATTTATTAAGCTCAAACTTAGAGGCTCAAATCAAATCTGTGCAAGGCCAAGTGGAAGTAACTACTGCTGCTAACGGCACTAGGTAAACCGATGACCTGGTGAGGGCTGCGGGAGTCCACTGGATGCGAGACGCACGGGACCGGTCTGTGTAACAACGTTTGGGAGAGGCCTATGTCTAGGACGTCTTTCGACTGAAATGATGAGGATTGTTACTAACTGGACAATTTTTTTTATAGCGGGCCCCAGGAGCCCAAGCCGCATCGTCGGAGGCACCCCCACCAACATCGAGACCTACCCGTACATGTCTGTCATGCAGCGTTCGTCAACCGGCTTTTTCTGGGGCCTGTCGTGTGGAGGATCTCTACTCACTTCTACCTCTGTGCTCTCCGCGGCCCACTGTTTCTAGTAAGTAAAGCAACCCATCAATTTAAACATGTTTTTTTTTGTCTGCGGGATACCTTAAAAAAGCGTCTGGACTTTTGAGGAAAAGATCAGGGTGTGTGGGATTTTTACTATACTAAAACCAACCCGGTGATGACCACCAGCTCATGGAAAGCCTGTAAGCTCTTAAACGACCACCCCAGAACCCCCTCTGAGCAACGCCTGTTAGGATTCATCAGAGCCTTGCTGTGCACGGCAGCACGTGACCACTGTGCCACATTCTTACCTGGAGACATCAATCTAACCTAGCATGTATGTTAGGTTCCTTATATATCTAAAAGATTGCCTCGTTGGTCTCGTGGTCGTCAGCGCTTCTGCTGAGTATGAGGTCCTGGTTTTCGATTCCCGGCTCGGGCAAAGTGTTATTGGGTTTTGCATCTGGATCTGGACGGGCAGTACCAGCCCGGAGTCTGAAATTGTGCCCGGTTCAACTCATCGGGAAATATAGGCGTCATGTTATATTACATCAATAAATAAATATGGAGGTCCAAAATCATGTCATTGTTTGCAGTGGCGACCAAGTTTGGCAATGGCGTTCCGTTCTCGGCACCTCGTTAGCACACAGCGGCGGCACCGTGCACCCTCTCAGCAACATCATCATGCATCCGCAGTACGATGACGACATGCTCATCAATGACGTCGCAATCGTCAGGCTCAGCAGCCCAGCCGTGTTCTCAGACCGTATCCAGGTTGCAAGAATCCCTGGTCCCAACTACATTCTGCCTGAAGGCGCCTCAGTCACGCACGTTGGATGGGGCAGAATCAGGGTACGTATTTGATTTTATTGCAATCCATCTTTTTTCCTGAGGATTCCCGTGGAGGTTCTGTTTGACTGTTGCCGGCTTCAGCCATACAGGGTTCTTCCAGTTTAGCTATCCCTTGCAAAGGGATAGAATATTACTATTACTACTACAACTAGGGTACTGGAGTATTATTATCAAACTCATGGTAGATATTGGTACGCCACGTGGTCTGGTGACCCCGTTAGTGTTTGCGGCCATCATGTACGTTTTGTCATGCGTGTTTATTTAGTATTTATTGGTTAAAATATTTATCCATTGTAGTTTTCAGTGTGGAAATTTCTAGTCACCCTTATATCAAATTATAATGTAGATTAAAAATAGCTTTTTCTTGTTGATCACAGAAATCAAACTTAAGCAACAATTGTAATATTTTTACGGTTATTTTCAGCACGGAGGCCCAACTTCTGAGCAGCTCTTGCATGTTGATGTCAACGTCATCAACCAACAGTTGTGTGCTGAACGGTATGCTTACCTGAAGACTCAGCCGGGGTACGAGAACTGGCCTGACATCACAGACGGCATGGTGTGCGCCGGTATCTTGGACGTTGGTGGCAAGGACGCTTGCGGAGGAGACTCCGGTGGACCCCTCGCTCAGTTCGGTGACATCGTCGTCGGTGTAACCTCCTGGGGCTTCGAATGCGCCGATGCTTTCTACCCCGGAGTCAGTGCACGCGTTACTCAATATAGCAACTGGATTGAAGCTAACGCAAACTAAAAGCAAAATCTGCTTTTATTAATTAAGTGTTACAGAAAAGTCTGAAAAGTCAAAAAAAAACCTGAATTATGCTTATAAGCAACTAACAATAAATTATTCTTAACAAAATATTTTTTTTTATTGTTTCGATACATCATTTCGCCGAAACGATGACTCGTTTCGAGTTTTTTTTTCGCTGTCATCCACCATCAATTTTGGTCCATATGTAGTGGCAAAGGGTCAACTGGCTGCCAAAAATTTAATGGTACTTCACGTCCCGGAGCAACTGCTCAATCTTAATCAAGCGCAAGTTCGATATGATATACAAATTTAGTTTTTTTAACTGACTTAAAAAAATGGAGGAGGTTATCAATTCGACTGTATTTTTTTTTATGTGTGTGATCTTTTTACTAGGTGAACCGATTTTGATGATTCATTTTTTATCTGAAAGCTTCCCGTGCGGTCGCATTTAAATTTGATCAAGATCTGATGAAGAACTTCGCAGATATACAACGTAACTCTTCAATAAATGAGGGCAAGTATCTCGGGATTGCTGCAATTGGATGTCTGTTTATTGGTTACACCATTTTATAACATAACATCACGCCGGTACGCTCTAAAGGGGTACGCAAAAGTGTACAGTTCACCCTGGTACACTCTAATTTTACCGGTTGCGTACAAGTTTCATGTTATTCGGGTAATCTATTTTGGCATAACTGTGGGCGTTACAAATGTGGGCGTCACAATTAAAAAGTGAAAAATAAAAACTTTTTGACAAAAATATACATTCGATTTCCAAATAAAACCTACAAAGTGAAAAAAAACTTCAATTTTGTAAGTCGGTGTCATAAAACGAAGAAACTAAAACAAAATGCTCAGTTTAGAATTTATCATATCATTACATGTATTATATGAGATATTATCGCTTATGAATATTAAAAGCAAATTATGGCATTCTGTACAACTTTTTTTTTCCCTTGATCATTTGTGTACATTTTGTGACTGGATTAAAGAATATCGACAAAGTGGATTTGACAATGCTTGTCTGACTCTCGAAAATTTATTGAGAAAAGCAGATATGATTTGCCAGAATACATTAAAAATAAAAGGGTAGCCAAAAGGAAAAGGATGTTTGATTATGAAGGCAGAGATCAGCCCATATCGTCTTCCTAAAGTCGATATGAGTCAGTTTTTTTAATACAATGGTTGATTCTATAAGAAATATATATGGATTCGAGATGTATGGCGTTAAAGGACATTTTGAAAATTTTGGTTTTCGCTACGGTCTGAAAAAATCAAAAAATATACCAAACGAACAAATATTAAAAACTGTCAAGATTTAAACACGGTCCTGCTAGATGGTGAAAGTTGTGACTTCCAACCTTACGAATTATATGAAGAATTACAAACTATGATGCGAATGTTGCGAAGTTTCAACACCAACGAAAAAACAGTAAATGAAAAACTTAATACCGTACACCTTAACATCCCTGGTACACGACAACCCATCTTTGTAGCCGATTATCTTCCACCAAGCTCCAAGAAATTGTTACACTTATCTCAAGCGCAAAGCAGAACGGGTACAGTTACTGCTGGGCATCGAATGGGAACGTTTTCCTCCGTAAGGTACAAGGTGAAATACAAATATTAATTTTATCCGAAAAGTGTTTCCAGGATTTGAAGAAAAATATGTGACTGGCACGAGTTCAATTTCACACTGTATTTCCTATGTTTGATCTCTCTTAGAACCTATGTATTTAACGCTAATATAGCTTGCAAAAATACCCATATCTATAGCATTTATAAAACTAGAAATCCTTTCTATAAATTTTTTAATCATTTAAATTTTCAAGCTTACCTGCTTACTAACACGATGTGTGTACCAGTTACATATGTCACCACCAAGTACAAGAACACTTCATACACAACTACTACACTCTTTTCCACACAAACACTTGCAAATAACAACTCATCAACATTAAATTGTATCGCATTATATGCTAATCATGTACCTCTACTCGAGTGCCCTATTGTTTTCCATTGTTAATAATAAAAAATGGCTAATATATACAAAATAAACTCTGAAGACTCCATTAAAGTCACTAACTCACTTACCTGTAATCCAGAAGACTGCTGATATATTTTCAAAAATATATTTATCAAAATGAACATTCAGTGAAATTATTACACATCAATATCGTAGTATAAATAAGAATTTTAACCAACTCCACATACTGCTATCAATAACAAACATACATTTTGATATTTTAATACTTACAGGATGCTGGCTTCGTAAGGTAAATAACTTATCAATATTGGATGGTTACACGGCTCATTCCACGGTCAACTTATTAAACCAAAATGACGGGATCGTCATCTATACGAACATAAAACTAAGTTGCATAGTACCCGAGCCGCGTTTTAGATGCAAGCTGTCCAATCTGTCTAATAGGTAATTAATGGGATTTATGGGGAGAGGTGGACACCAATGAAAGACCGTTTTATAAGGGTTTCAATAATACAGTTTATTCACCCTTTACTTGTTAAATTGGAAGGTGTGTTTCAGTAATACTTTGTGATACAAGTGTTCCCTAGCGTGGCTGACGTGATTGTGTGCTGTGACCAGATAGGATTTGGGTAACGACTAACTGACGAAAAGTTCGGAGACAAACCATATAATGTAAGGTTAGACAAAGACAGACATAGAGTATTAAAGATTTGTTTTTGTTAAACTCCAACAGTAATAATGTCAATATTGTAGCTACGTATCGTTCCCCCTCTTTAAAAACAAAAGAGTACTTTAATAACTTTTGTAATAGTCTCGATGCCATTTACCGTGAACTATCGACTGGTAACATTTTTCTCGTAGGAGATATAAATATTGACTTAGGCCCTAATAGTACAGATCCACTACGAGAAGAATATCTGATATTCAACGCTACATATGGCATATTTCCTACACACACTACTCCTACTACTCCACTCTTGCTTAGACCACATTCTCACAAACTCAACCACACCCTCCCTGACACTAGTACTGGAGTTGCTACATGTATTCATAATATTTTTTGTTACTCCGACTACTTAGACAAAGCCATTATAAATTGTCTGCCTTCGGATCATAGTGGTAACCTTTGAGTCCAACATATCAATACAACAAGTGCAGATTCAATCCAGACCAATAACATCTGGTAAATTAAATAAATTTAACAGCACTTTAATGAGTAAGTTAAGTGATCAAGACCTCACAGTGATTGATGGTAATATTTTATATAAAAAAAAATTCTCAGTAGTTCAAACAGAGTTCAATAATACTTTTAAGAAGAAAAATAAAACCATATGCCCTAAGTTTTTATTCAGTGACTGGGCGACTAAAGGACTCAGGAAAAGTAGGGAAAGACTTTACGAGCTGTATGGCCTTGAACCTTATATTAACACTGAAACTTTTTATAAGTATGTTGCAACATATTCAAGAATTTTTAAAAATACGTGTAAAGTAGCTAAGGCTTTAAACATTGGCAATAAGGTTAAAACCGCAGAAAATAAAATCACGACAGTTTGGAAAATTATAAACAGTGAAACGAACAGGAACAAAAGAAATAATACTGATTACACGCTTGAAACTACACATGGACTTATTACAAAAAAGTTGCTCAAGAATTTGTTAATTTCGTTACCAGTATTCCAATTAAAACTACTGAACCTTAAGTTCTTCGCCCTCGCTTGCTTCGGGTTTATTAAACGCTAACGTTTCAGTCGTCCCGGCTGAATTTAACTTTTCACATATAAACCCAATATCAGTAATAAAAGCTTTTAAGCAAATCATGATCAAACTGACCGAAGATCTATGGGGAATGTCCATCAAAGTTTGTACCTCCATAATTCAGACTATAGCGCTATAGTTAGCTTTAATTTTTAATTTGTGTGTAGATCAAGGAGTCTTCCCGGATCTAATGAAACATAGTAAGGTTATACCACTTTTTAAATCCGGGTCAAAGTCAAAGTCAAATGTATTTATTTCGACTAGGCCATTAAGCGGCATTTTCGAACGTTAACAATTAAAATTAACAAGTAACAAAAATTGATTCTACCGTGCATTCGGAAAAGTAGCTTGTTATGGAGAAGAACGCATAAGAAACTCCATACTTACTCTTTTAAAAAAAAATAAGCTTTTACAATATTCAAGTACATATATTAATAAATTCATATACGTGAGGACGATGCACCTAGCACTAACACCTAACACTAACAGGTAAATTCCTTAACTTGAAAAATAGGAACATGGTTCTCACATACTTACAAATATTGCAAACATGGGTAAATTATCTAATTCAACAACAACGGAACAGTGTGCGAGTCATATGTTTTTTAAAACAAAAAGAGTAGATAAATATAAAATAAAGCGTTACTATAATTATGAATATAATACAAATCAATCAGTTTGACTTTGTCTACACTAAAGATTGCTCTATGGAGCGGGACCAGCATGTTTCCAAGCATTCTTATCTTGAATATAATCATCTAATTTATAATATGCTTGTTTACAAAGTGTACTTTTAACTATTGTTTTAAATTCCTTTCATTTAGTTTTAATATCTCACAAGGTATTTTCTTATAGTATTTAACACAGTATCCTATGAAAGACGTGTGTTCTTTAGCTAACCTATAAGATGGTTGATCTAACTTATCTTTATTTCTAGTATTACAATTGTGTCTATCACTAACTTTACTAAAGAGATTTATATTTTTCCTTACATACATAATATTTTCATAAATGTGTTGGCAAGAAACTGTCATAATATTAATCTTTTTAAATAGCTCCCTAAAAGATTCTCGTTGACTTAATATGGCCCTGACAGCTCTCTTTTGCAATTTAAATATTGTTTCAATGTTAGCCGCCCGACCCCACAGTAAAATACCGTATGACATAATGCTGTGAAAGTAACTAAAACAGACCAAACGCGAGGTTTCTATATTCATTAACTGTCTTATCTTTCTAACAGCATAAGCGGCTGCGACCTGCAAGAGATGTTATGTGAGGCCCCCATTGTAATTTGTCGTCTATCAGAGTGATTCCTAGGAAAACTGTTTGATTTACATAATCCAGCTTTTCTCCATTCAATATGATTCGCTACATCTGACATTCGGCAATGTGAATTTAATACAATTGTTTTTTTTTTCATTTAGTACCAAATTGTTTGCCGTGAACCAAGTTTGGACCTGATGAATAGACTTATTCACATCATCAAGATTTTGAACGCAATCGAACGCTTTCGAGAGGTCGCAAAAGATGCCAATGGCGTCTTGTGCTTCCTCCCAGGCGTTACAGATGTTCTTTATTAGGGTGAAACCAGTGTCAGTTGTGCAACGCCCTTTGGTGAACAGTACGGACAGTTGATCATGAAAAATGGCATGTTTGTTAAAATGACGTAACAATTGGTTGAGGATTAACTTTTCGAAGACTCTACTGAGAACCGACAGAATTGACACTGGCCTATAATTATTGGCTTCTTTGCTATCCCCGGATTTAAAAAGAACAGTAAAGACACGAATAATAGACCAGTATCGGTGCTGCCGGTTTTCAGCAAGCTATTTGAAAAGATAATGCTAAATCAAATGCTCATAAAAAATATCTATAAATACTATAGAAGAGCTTTCGTGGAGTTTCTTGCCCTTCTTCTCCTCGAGAACTAGGTTTAGCGATCGGGCGGTAAGCCCTCTTGAGCCTCAATATGAATTAATTGACAAGCCTAATTAAAATAAATACCTAGTCTTGTCTTTCTGTGCTTTTATTCATAAAACCTTTTCCTTATACACCACATACATAGGAACTCTGATACACAGTAAATAACCAGTAAACATCTTGACATATATCGATAATTTTACATGGAGTTCCTTCATGATTCTAACACAGGCAAGCATATTATAAATTGGGGAATTACATCGCTGACAAAAATGCTTGGCTAAATGCGGGTCCTGCTCCGCAGCCACTAGGGCGCAAGAACAATTAGTGATGGGCAGAAAAGTTTTGAAGTATTGTTGGACCTACTGAAGATTGAATGAATATATTTGTATTGTAAAATCTCAATTTCTTTTAGTATTATATAACTGCACAGCACATGTGTGAGTACTATGTTCCGACTGTAAATCTACCATTCACTGTACCTATGTGTCGTTCGTTGACTTCTGTGTGCCCTGGCAGTTGAGTGTGTCATGCTCTCTCTAATTTCTCTCTGATGGTGGCACATGTGTTGGATCATTTCGTTCCCTTCATGATGGTTGAGCTGAGTGGTGCCGATTCATGCGTCATGTTCATGAACGGGCGCCATCAGTTGGGATTGGTCATAACTTAGCTGCCTCGGCCTGTTATTGCATTTCATTGATAAAAATTGTTTGTTACTCTAGACGCTTTTACGTGCACGTCTATTTGCATATTTCTTACATAAATGTATTTTTATCAACAAGAATGATGTAACCAAAAACTTTTAATTGAAACTGATTGAAAAGAGTGTCCGTGGAGTTTCTTGCAAATTCCTCTCCATTGAGATCCACTGACGCTTGCGAATTTGCAACTAGTCATATAATTTTTTTTTGATAATTCAAAAGTACCTCTAAGGATTATTTGATACAAACTATTTTGATTTTGGAGTCTCACATCACGGACCATAAGCCAATTGCAATAAACATCCAAAATAATTTCCGAATTAGACAACACTCGGCAGCTAAAACCTTCACAGACATCCCTAAATTTAAAGCAGACCTGGGCAAAATAGATTTTACAAACGTGCTAGCAACTAATGACGCAAACTTGGCTACGAATATGTTTCTATCTATACTCTCTATGATTTCTCACACAATTGCAATTTATAAAACTACAACCAAAATCGCCAAGAAAAGCCAAATTCTGAAACCGTGGATGACGGCCGGTCTAATTAGATGTATCAGAAATCGAGATAAACTGCACATAAAAGCAAACAAATCCCCATTAAATATGACTCTTAAAATCAATTACACTACATATCGCATAATTATTGTAATCACCTATTGCGGAATCTAAAAATGGCCTACGAAAAAGCTCAATAGAAAAAAGCAGGTAACGATCCAAAGGTCCTCTGGCAAGCTATCAAAACAATAATAAATACTCGGAAAAGCAAGATCAGTCCAGCTAAGTTAGTGCAAACTACAAATAACTCAAAGAAGTTTACTAATTATGTCTGCAAATTTTTCACAGACGTAGGTAAATCTCTTGCTGATAAAATTCTTGCCTCAAGTACTGTTAAACGAAAAGTCTCAAACTCTTTCGTCATTGCTGAGGTGACTGAAATGGATGTTGAATCCATCATTATAATGCTCCGCCCAGACTGTGCCACAGGTTGGGATGGGACCTCGTCCCAGATAGTAAGGCAATTCCGGAAGGAGCTGCTCCCCTACATCACTCATATGTGTAAACGAGCTATAACTACAGATGTCTTCCCTTAAGCCTTCAAAAATGCAGTTATTCACCCGATCTTCAAGAACGGGGACCAAGACTGTGTCAACAATTATCGCCCCATAGCAGTGCTTTCTATCCTATCTAAAATATAAGAAATAAAAAACCTATGTTTGAAACCGCCGTTTTAAACCGTGTAGTACAGGCTTTAAATTCATTATTTTTGCAATAACCATGCTACGTTGGACTGCTTATATCCTCATTTTGTTATTTTCAGGTCAAAAATTTGTTTGCACTATATGCACTATTGCATGTTGTAATTTTATTCTCGATTTATTCTGATAATAATACAAAACGAATTATAGGATTTAACCCATAAAAAACCCAGCAAAATCACCTATAAAAAATCTACCCAGATTAGATTAATTTGTCAACGATTGTTTTTTTTTTCAAACTAGCGACGCGCTCCGACTTTCCTCAAGAACAATTTATTAAAGTAGTAATGTGACATGTCTGTAAACTATATTTTTATTTAACCATTTACGCACATGCACATACAAGAAGGAACAGAAAAAATAGGTACAGAGGTAATATTACAAATAAAAGATAATAACTGACACAAAAAGTAGCAAATACTAGTTTAAGAAAATTACCTTCCAAAATTTATGAAATGTAACTTGATGTCTACACTACTCTATTTAATGTTATGGCCTTATATTTAACAAAATCGTTTTTCATATTCACTTATTGGCTGCTGAGGTATTCGAAACTATATATTCTATACATTTTTCTAAACTGAAGGTTGACTCCATTATAATTAGATAATTGATTCTGGATAGCATAGGTGTAGGTATCTCAGAAATTTTTGTTTTCCATGTTTCGCTTCAGTGTAGAGCACACGTACGAAGATCCCTACTTGCAAAACAAACTTAAAATAGTAAGCTATCTATAATTACGATGTGGGGTTTCCTAAATCAAAAGTGATATTATCGTCGAATTAATAAGTTACTTGATAAAGATAGCAGTTTCTTAAAAAAGTATAAAATAAGAATTTTTCGTCTATAATGCACAGTCAATAAATTATTCGGGTATCACCAACAATGCGTATCCTCATTGCCTTAACACTTCTGGGCACCGCCCTTGGTAAGAAAATCACAATTACTTATTTACTTTTCTCTACAAAACTTGTCTGTTTCTTAAACTATCTATTTAGAGAATCAAAAATAGAAAGTGCAAGAAAAAAAATGCTATGCGACAATTCTGAAAGAAGGAAGAGAACAATATTAATCAAATGTAAAAAACATTTATTTGTGACTCGCACAGGACAAACAACAAAATAAAACTAAGTGGTGCAATATGTTAAAATTTGTGAAAGAAAGAAAGCATATAAATTTACTAAGCTCAAACTTAGAGGCTCAAATCAAATCTGTGCAAGGCTAAGTGGAAGTAACTTCTGCTACTAACGGCACTAGGTAAACCGATGACCTGGTGAGGGCTGCGGGAGTCCGCTGGATGCGAGACGCACGGGACCGGTCTAGGTGACAACGCTTGGGAGAGGCCTATGTCCAGCAATGGACTTCTTTCGACTGAAATGATGATGATTGTTACTAACTGGACGATTTTTTTTTATAGCGGGCCCTAGGAGCCCAAGCCGCATCGTCGGAGGCACCCCCACCAACATCGAGACCTACCCGTACATGTCTGTCATGCAGCGTTCGTCAACCGGCATTTTCTGGGGCCTGTCGTGTGGAGGATCTCTACTCACTTCCACCTCTGTGCTCTCCGCGGCCCACTGTTTCTAGTAAGTATAGCAACCAATCAATTTAAACATGTTTTATTTTTTTTGCGGGATATCTTCAAAAGGCGCCTGGACTTTTGAGGAAAAGACCAGGGTGTGTGGGCTTTTTACTACACTAAAACCACCCCGGGGATCACCATTAGCACATGGAAACCCCCTCTGAGCAACGCCTGTTAGGACACATCAGAGCCTCGCTGTGCACGGCAGCACGTGACCACTGTGCCACCTTCTTACCTGGAGACATCAATCTTACCTAGCATGAATGTTAGGTTCCTTATATTTCTAAAAGATTGCCTCGTTGGTCTCGTGGTCGTGAGCGCTTCTGCTGTGTATGAGGTCCTGGTTTTCGATTCCTGGCTCGGGCAATGTGTTATTGGGTTTTGCATCTGGATCTAGACGGGCAGTTTCAGCCCGGAGTTTGAATTTGTGCCCGGTTCAACCCATCGGGAAATATAGGCGTCATGTTATAGTACATCAAAAAATAAATATGGAGCTCCATAATCGTGTCATTGTTTGCAGTGGCGACCAAGTTTGGCAATGGCGTTCCGTTCTCGGCACCTCGTTGGCACACAGCGGCGGCAACGTGCACCCTCTCAGCAACATCATCATTCATCCGGAGTACGATGACGTCATCAATGACGTCGCAATCGTCAGGCTCAGCAGCCCAGCCGTGTTCTCAGACCGTATCCAGGTTGCAAGAATCCCTGGTCCCAACTACATTCTGCCTGAAGGCGCCTCAGTCACGCACGTTGGATGGGGCAGAATCAGGGTACGTATTTGATTTTATTGCAATCCATCTTTTTTCCTGAGGATTCCCGTGGAGGTTCTGTGTTGGAAGGTTCTGTTTGACTGTTGCCGGCTTCGGCCAAACAGGGTCCTAAGCTCCAGTTTAGCTATCCCTGGCAAAGGGATAGAGTATTACTATTACTACTAGGGAACTGGCGTATTATTATCAAACCCATGGTAGAAATTGGTACGCCACGTGGTCTGGTGATTAGGGCATCATGTACGTTTCATCATGTGTGTTTAGTTACTATTTATTGGTTAAAATATTCCATTTTAAGAATTATCCATTGTAGTTTTCAGTGTGAAAATTTCGAGTCACCCTTAAATCAGATTATTATGTAGATTAAAACTAGCTTCTTCTTGTTGATCACAGAAATCGAATTTAAGCAACAATTGTTATATTTTTACGGTTATTTTCAGTACGGAGGCCCACTTTCTGAGCAGCTCTTGCATGTTGATGTCAACGTCATCAACCAACAGTTGTGTGCTGAACGGTATGCTTACCTGAAGACTCAGCCGGGGTTCGAGAACTGGCCTGACATCACAGACGGCATGGTGTGCGCCGGTATCTTGGACGTTGGTGGCAAGGACGCTTGCGGAGGAGACTCCGGTGGACCCCTCGCTCAGTTCGGTGATATCGTCGTCGGTGTAACCTCCTGGGGCTTCGAATGCGCCGATGCTTTCTACCCCGGAGTCAGTGCACGCGTTACTCAATATAGCAACTGGATTGCAGCTAACGCAAACTAAAAGCATAATCTGTTTTTATTTCTTAAGTGTAAAAGAAAAGTCTGAAAAGTAAAAAAAAAACCTGAAGTATGCTTATAAGCAGTATTTTTTTTATTGTTTCGTGACATCATTTCGCCGATATACACCATCAATTTTGGTCCATATGTAGTGCAAAGGTTCGGTATGAAGTACTGCTCTTATGATTGGGATGGATCTGCTAAAGTTATAAGTACCTAAGCACTTCAATCGATTTAGAAACGGGCCCAGAGGCTCATCGGTGATGATGCACTGGTAAAAGTTGCAGAACTTGAGCTTTATTGGTAATATTTCAGGAAGCGTGTGCGTTAGAATTGCACAATTTACTTCCGTCAAGCCCGTGCCATTATTGGTCTATAAGACGTGATCGGAACATGGAGGACATCTCACCCTGTATACCCTAGGAGTGTTTTTTTTCCATACTAGGAATTTCTTTCTGTATCGTGGGTGTGTTTACAGACATTTAAACCCACATACACAAGACACCCAGATCCGGAACAACTATCTCTAGGCCAAACAAATATTTGTTCCGTGCAGGAATCAAACCCGCGACACGCAGCGCATTAGCCGATCGCTCAACCACTATATACGCCAACCGTGTCGTCGATTGTCACTCCTTACCATTAGATGAGATATCCACCAACCCGAACTGGCCTGCATGGTGGATTACTGCCCATTTCCTCTCACAGAGAAGAATCCCAGCAGTGGGAACATTAAAAGGCTGATGATGATGAGGTGAGATATAAATAAATAGTAAAAAATCCATCTTCTACTTTTATAATTATAGCTAGCAGATTCATTATATAAGCCAAATTCTATATATTTATCACACCACCTGCTCGACAATGACCAATAACATATTAGTCAATCTCAACGTAAAGTAAAACATTACTTCCTAAGAAAGGTAAAGTTGAATCCCAAGGGAATAAAGTGATTTGAATTTGGAACGATAAATTCGTGTGGAAACTCGTGAAACACTAAGTAAAAAAGGCCTATATGGAGGCCGAGTCATCCACGTCCGTAGTAGTGTACACTTTGAATCCCTACACGTGGTCCCCGCATGGTCCCAATGGGCAAAGACGGCGCGGTTATGGGCTTATTGGGAGACTAGTCGCGGAGGGACCCAAGTAATGTGCCAGCTGCACATGAAAGGCTGCCCCGCCAACTGTCGAAAAACCTTTTGTGGAATCTTCACGTCTGAATCCCGGTGACACGTGGTTCTTCTCCTGGTGAAGTAACCTAACGTACAGCCCGTGCCCAGGAAGGGTAGTTGAGCTAACCCGGCCAACTACAGACCATTCTCTGTGTATTTAACATCTCTTGGAGCTCCTGGCTTCCGCCGAAATCGGTCTACTAGGGATCTTCTAGCGTATGCCATTCACATATGGATTGAGGCCATCATGAGCCACGGGGCGCTTGGTTATCGATGGCTGCTCATTGCACTGATTGGATATTAATAACCACTCGAATGGACCAATCTCTCAAGAAGTCTGCATTCTAATCACATAGACCACCGGGCAGACCGAACGAAGGAAGCTTACCAATAAGGCTTTCGTGCTACACCCTATCAAAAGTCAAAGTCAAATATATTTATTCAACTGGGCCAAAAAGCGGCACTTTTGAACATCAGAATTAAAAGTAACAAATCATAAAATAAAAATTGATTCTACCGTGCTCGTAAAGCCTTCGAGATATCGAGGGAGACGGCAAGCGCCCCATGGCTCTCGATGGCCTCACTTCATATGTGAATGGCATACGTAGTGGCGGGACAAGACCAAAATTTGATGTGGGCAAGGAACATTTAGCGAGGTCTTCTGATGGTGCAAGAAGCAACAATATTAATAAAAAATAGTTTTAAAATAGTTATTTAGCAATCAAAAATATTTTCAAACAACAACAAACAAAGAAAACAATAAACAAAACGAAAAAACAACAAACAAAAAACTGCCTGCTTTAAGCCTTACCAAACTCCTTAATGATTGTACCG
The DNA here is from genome assembly GCA_947562075.1 of Orthosia gracilis. Lineage (NCBI taxonomy): Eukaryota > Metazoa > Arthropoda > Insecta > Lepidoptera > Noctuidae > Orthosia > Orthosia gracilis. The sequence goes on from OX387266.1 coordinate 38,936,668, forward strand.
TAGTTAAGAGATGCTATATCAACTTCAATAGATAAAACTACCAAAGCTGAGTCTTTCCTGACCCATTGTAATTCTCAAATAATTTTTATAAGTTTTAATTTTGATAAGCTCCTTTCAGCGGAGGCTTTACTTACCGGTATGGTTAGTAGAATTCGAGAATAAATGTAAATATTTAGATAAATTTCTTTCAAGTTTATTTCTATAATGTATTGAAGCAGTTCTTTCACATCTTTAATGAAGTCTGGTACATTTAAGATCATAAATAAATAATAAAAATTCTTTATTGTCGCCAGATAATACACTTATCTATCTTATATTAAACTAACATATGCTTCGTATGAGTGTATTACACAAAAGGTACTGCTACTGATTCCCAAGCTAAGCCAGAGCTTGAATTTTGGGAAACAGTGTTCAGACGCAGGAAGTATCACATATCAAAATACGAATAAATTAATTAGTATGTCGCTGCAGTACAATATTCTTAGGATAACTTTCGGTAGTTCTTATTCTATAAACTAATTTTTAATTTTATTTAAGTTTAACAGATGTGTATGAGTGTGTGTATGGTGTGATAATGTGTGGATCTGAGTGTGTGTATGTGGGAGTTTGTTTAATTGCATTATATGATATATGTTACTCAATTTATGTCAGTAGTTCTTCCGTCTTCTGATAATCCAATAGTTTAAGCCATTCAGAAACTTTACCTTTAAGTTTGTGTCTGCTAAGAGAGGTGATGCTGAGATGCTTGTTTATTGTGTTATATACCTTACAACTTATGACCTCGTACTGTCTCCTTGCGAAGGAGGTCTTGCATGGAACATGAGAGCACACAGGCATTTGACTGCGTCTATTTGGATTGGGTAATGGTACGCTTTGGTGTTTCCTGAGAGCTCTGTGCACAAAGAGTTGGCGAACGGACCTTCCATTCCGAGTACAGCTGAGATGTTGGATGTCTGTAGAAAGCTCTTCTTGGCATCGCTTTCAGCACCGCTCTTTGTGCTCTTTCTTAGCTCAGTAGATGCGTCATTGCGGCCCCTCCCCATACAGTGAAGCATTATTGTACAATAGATTAACACAGGGCCAAGTATACAAGTCTGACTTGTTTTGTAGTTGCACTGTCCCTAAGCGTTTTAAATACATGAATAAGACGTCTTACTCTAGAGTTAACTATACTTATGTGTTTATCTCACCTCAAGCCACTATTCATGTGTACTCCTAAATACTTTACACATGCCGCGCGAGTGATTTCTTGGCAATTGCAGTTGGCCTGTGAGATGCAAGTGTTTGCATGTATGGTAAATCCTCGCGGTGGAGTCTTAGTTTTGTTGATGGAGAAGGGAAGATATTGCGTTTTGGTTAGGTTTAGGTTTAGTAGGTTGTGAGTCAGCCAATTTTTCACGTTGGACAGTGCGAATTCTGCTCTTTCTTTAACCGTGTGCCAGTTTGGACCCCAGACAAATATGTGTCTGCATACGTGAAAATGCGAGTGTAAGGAAGGGACATTGTTCAGAGGTCATTTATATAAAACTGGAAACGGGTGAGACCCAAGACACTCCCTTGTAGAACACCGTAGGAGGCGCTCTCCTCATCACTCATGTAATTCCCAATTATAACACGTTGCTTTCTGTTCGTGAGGTAGTCTTTAAAGATTTCGTAGCTTATGCCACGCACCCCCAGCGTTTCGAGCTTAGATAGAAGTATGGGGACAGAGACTATGTCAAACGCTATAGATACATCAAGGTAGATACACAAGCAAATATTTTTAGCGTCTAATGCTTTTACTACGAGATTAGTCAAATCCATTACTGCGTCCTCGGTGGAGAGGCCTGATCTAAAACCATACTGATTATCGGCTAAAATATGAAATTTGTCCAGATACTTTTTAAGAGAGTTATTAAGTATTATTTCTAATATTTTAAATAGGGTAGAAAGCACTGCTATGGGACGATATTTGTTGACACAGTCTCGGTCCCCATTCTTGAAGATCGGGGGAATGACTGCATTTTTAAAGGCTTCAGGGAAGACACCTGTAGTGTAAACAATTTGCAGACATAATTAGTAGACGTCTTTGGGTTATTTGTAGTTTACAATAACTTAGTTGAACTGATCTTGCTTTTCCGAGTATTTGTTATTGTTTTGATAGCTTGCCAGAGGCCAAAGGCCCTCGTTCGTCATCGTTACCTGCTTTTTTCTATTGAGCTTTTTCGTAGGCTATTTTTAGATTCCGCAAGAGGCGATTACAATAATTGCGATATCTAGTGTAAGTAAATTTAAGAGTCATATTTAGTGGGGATTTGTTGGCTTTTATGTGCAGCTTATCTCGATTTCTGATACATCTAATTAGACCGGCCGTCATCCACAGTTTCAGAAATTGGTTTTTCTTGGTGATTTTGGTTGTAGTTGTATACGTTGAAATTGTGTGAGAAATCATAGATAGTATAGATACAAACATATTCGTAGCCAAGTTTACGTCATTAGTTGCTAGCACATTTGTAAAATCTATTTTTCCAGGTCTGCTTTAACTTTAGGGACGTCCTTGAAGGTTTTAGCTACCGAGTGTTGTCTAATTCGGAAATTATTTTGGATGTTTATTTCAATTGGCTTATGGCCCGTGATGTGAGACTCCAGTACGAGTGTCAGGGAGGGTGTGGTTGAGTTTGTGAGAATGTGGTCTAAGCAAGAGTAGAGTCTAGTAGGAGTAATATGTGAAAGGAATACGCCATATGTGTAGCGTTGAATGTCAGATATTCTTCTCGTAGTGGATCTGTACTATTAGGGGCTAAGTCAATATTTATTATCCTACGAGAAAAATGTTACCTGTCGATAGTTCACGGTAAATGGCATCGAGACTATTAAAAGAGTTATTAAAGTACTCTTTTGTTTTTAAAAAGGGGGAACGATACGTAGCTACAATATTGACATAATTACCTATTTGACAGATTAGACAGCTTGCATCTCTAAAACGCGGCTCGGGTACTATGCAACTTAGTTTTATGTTCGTATAGATGACGATCCCGTCATTTTGGTTTAATAAGTTGAACGTGGAATGAGCCGTGTAACCATCCAATATTGATAGGTTATTTACCTTACGAAGCCAGCATCCTGTAAGTATTATGATATCAAAATGTATGTTTGTCATTGATATTAGTATGCGGAGTTGGTTAAAATTCTTATTTATACTACGATATTGATGTGTAATAATTTCATTGAATGGTTATTTTGGGTGTCTAGTGTATGTAAGTTTAAATGTCTGTAAACACACCCACGATCCAGAAAGAAATTCCTAGTCTAAGAATAAAACACTCCTAGGGTATACAGGGTGAGATGTCCTCCATGTTCCGATCACGTCTTATAGTCCAATAATGGTACGGACTTGACGGAAGTATGTGTGTGTGCAATTCTAACGCACACGCTTCCTGTAATATTACCAATAAAGCTCAAGTTCTGCAACTTTTACCAGTGCATCATCACCGATGAGCCTCTGGGCCCGTTTCTCAATCGACTGAAGTGCTCAGGTACTTATAACTTTAGCAGATCCATCCCAATCATAAGAGTAGTACTTCATATCGAACTTGCGCTTGATTAAGATTGAGCAGTTGCTCCGGGATGTGAAGTACCTACCATTAACTTTTTGGCAGCCAGTTGTCCCTTTGCCACTACATATGGACCAAAATTGATGGTGGATGACAGCGAAAAAAAAACTCGAAACGAGTCATCGTTTCGGCGAAATGATGTATCGAAACAATAAAAAAAATATTTTGATAAGAATAATTTATTGTTAGTTGCTTATAAGCATAATTCAGGGTTTTTTTTTGACTGTTCAGACTTTTCTGTTACACTTAATTAATAAAAACAGATTTTGCTTTTAGTTTGCGTTAGCTTCAATCCAGTTGCTATATTGAGTAACGCGTGCACTGACTCCGGGGTAGAAAGCATCGGCGCATTCGAAGCCCCAGGAGGTTACACCGACGACGATGTCACCGAACTGAGCGAGGGGTCCACCGGAGTCTCCTCCGCAAGCGTCCTTGCCACCAACGTCCAAGATACCGGCGCACACCATGCCGTCTGTGATGTCAGGCCAGTTCTCGTACCCCGGCTGAGTCTTCAGGTAAGCATACCGTTCAGCACACAACTGTTGGTTGATGACATTGACATCAACATGCAAGAGCTGCTCAGAAGTTGGGCCTCCGTGCTGAAAATAACCGTAAAAATATTACAATTGTTGCTTAAGTTCGATTTCTGTGATCAACAAGAAGAAGCTATTTTTAATCTACATTATAATTTGATATAAGGGTGACTAGAAATTTTCACACTGAAAACTACAATGGATAAATATTTTAACCAATAAATAGTAATTAAACACGCATGATGAAACGTACATCATGGCCGCAAACACTAACGGGGTCACCAGACCACGTGGCGTACCAATATCTACCATGGGTTTGATAATAATACTCCAGTACCCTAGTTGTAGTAGTAATAGTAATATTCTATCCCTTTGCAAGGGATAGCTAAACTGGAAGAACCTTGTATGGCTGAAGCCGGCAACAGTCAAACAGAACCTCCACGGGAATCCTCAGGAAAAAACATGGATTGCAATAAAATCAAATACGTACCCTGATTCTGCCCCATCCAACGTGCGTGACTGAGGCGCCTTCAGGCAGAATGTAGTTGGGACCAGGGATTCTTGCAACCTGGATACGGTCTGAGAACACGGCTGGGCTGCTTAGCCTGACGATTGCGACGTCATTGATGAGCATGTCGTCATCGTACTGCGGATGCATGATGATGTTGCTGAGAGGGTGCACGGTGCCGCCGCTGTGTGCCAACGAGGTGCCGAGAACGGAACGCCATTGCCAAACTTGGTCGCCACTGCAAACAATGACACGATTATGGACCTCCATATTTAATTTTTTTTGACGCCTATATTGCCCGATGGCTGCCCGTCCAGATCCAGATGCAAAACCCAATAACACTTTGTCCGAGCCGGGAATCGAAAACCAGGACCTCATACTCAGCAGAAGCGCTCACGAGCACGAGACCAACGAGGCAATCTTAAAGATATATAAGGAACCTAACATACATGCTAGGTTAGATTGATGTCTCCAGGTAAGAAGGTGGCACAGCAGTCACGTGCTGCCGTGCACACCATGGCTCTGATGTGTCCTAACAGACGTTGCTCAGAGGAAGATCTGGGGTGGTCGTTTAAGAGCTTACGGGGTCGCTTCCATGTGCTGATGGTCATCACCGGGGTGGTTTTACTATAGTAAAAAGCCCACACACCCTGGTCTTTTCCTCAAAAGTCCAGGCGCCTTTTGAACGCATCCAGCAGACAAAAAAAATAGAACACGTTTAAATTGATGGGTTGCTTTACTTACTAGAAACAGTGGGCCGCGGAGAGCACTGAGGTGGAAGTGAGTAGAGATCCTCCACACGACAGGCCCCAGAACAAGCCGGTTGCCGAACGCTGCATGACAGACATGTACGGGTAGGTCTCGATGTTGGTGGGGGTGCCTCCGACGATGCGGCTTGGACTCCTGGGGCCCGCTATAAAAAAATTGTCCAGTTAGTAACAATCATCATCATTTCAGTCGAATGACGTCCATTGCTAGGCATAGGCCTCTCCCAAATGTTGTCACATAGACCGGTCCCGTGCGTCTCGCATCCAGCGGACTCCCGCAGCCCTCACCAGGTCATCGGTTTACCTAGTGCCGTTAGCAGCAATAGTTACTTCCACTTGGCCTCGCACTGATTTGATTTGAGCCTCTAAGTTTGAGCTAAATAAATTTATATTGTTTCTTTCTTTCTCAAATTTTAATATATTGCACACAATTTTAATTTATTTTGTTGTTTGTCCTGTTTGAGTCACAAATATTTTTTTTTACATTTTATTAATATTGTTCTCTTCCTTCTTTCAGCTGTCGCATGAGCATATTTTTTGCATTTTCTATTTTTGATTCTCTAAATAGAAAGTTTAAGAAACAGACAAGTTTTATGGAGAAAACTAAATAAGTAATTGTGATTTTCTTACCAAGAGCGGTGCCCAAAAGTGTTAAAGCAATGAGGATACGCATTGTTGGAGATACCCGAATAATTTGTTGACTATGCATTAAAGACGTAAACTTCGTATTTTATACTATTTTAAGAATCTGTTATCTTTATCAAGTAACTAATTAATCCGACGATAATATCAGTTTTGGTTTAGGAAACCCCACATCGTAACTATAGATAGCCTATCTATTTTAAGTTTGTTTTACAAGTAGGGATCTTCGCACGTGTGCTCTAAACTGAAGCGAATGGCGACATGGAAAACATAAACATTTCTGAGGTACCTGCACCTATGCTATCCAGAATCAATAAACCAATTATAATGGAGATAACCTTCAGTTTAGAAAAATGTATAGAATATATAGTTTCGAATACCTCAGCAGCCAACAAGTGAATATGAAAAACGATTTTGTTAAATTGTCACAATTTTTTAATTGTGATTAAGGCCATAACATTAAATTGCATTTTGGAAAATAATTTTCTTCAACTAGTATTTGCTGCTTTTTGTGTCAGTTATTATATTTTATTTGTAATATTATCGCTGTCCATATTTTTTCTATTCCTTCTTCTTGTATGTGCGTGTGCGTAAATAGTTAAATAAAAAAAAAATGTGTACAGACATGTCACATTACTACTTTAATAAATTGTTCTTGAGGAAAGTCGGGGCGCGTCGCTAGTTTGAAAATAAAACCAAATCTTTGACAAATTAATCTAATCTGTGTAGGTTTTTTATAGGTATTTTTGCTGGGTTTTTTTATAGGTGAAACCCTAAAATTCGTTTTGTATTATATTATAAGAATTAATCGCGCATGAAAATAACAAAATGAGTATATAACATATAAAAAATAAAAAACAAAAAAATAATTGCTACGATTATTTTTGCTTTTAGTACGAATTAATTTATTTCAAGGCTTTTGAATGTGTTTTAACGATTGTATATTCTCATTTTGTTATTTTCAGGTCAAAAATATGTATTTACTAGCAAACAGGCTTGGGATTGAATTGCTCCAATTAATTTTGATTTTTTTATACATTTTGCACCGTGAATTTTGTTTTTTTTTTTGTTTATCTTGCAATGACAAGAATATTTACTTTTTAAAATATTATATTATTTTATTTTAATTGTTGTGTATGTGAAGACTATGTGGATCATAGTTTTTTTTAATTTTAATTTATCTAAGTTAGTTTTAATCAAATAATGATGTCGCAAATATAACTCTTGCCGTTCTAGAAATATAAATGTAAACCATCCCAAAGTTGTCTCCAACAGTCCAACGTGAATGGTTATTGTAAAAATAATGAATTTAAAGCCTGTTCTACACGGTTTAAAACGGCGGTTTCAAACAGAGGTTTTTTATGTCTAATATTTTAGATAGGGTATAAAGCACTGCTATGGGGCGATAATTGTTGACAAAGTCTCGGTCCCCGTTCTTGAAGATCGGGTGAATGACTGCTTTTTTGAAGGCTTCAGGGAAGACACCTGTAGTTATAGCTCGTTTACACATATGAGTGATGTAGGGGAGCAGCTCCTTCCGGAATTGCCTTACTATCTGGGACGAGATCCTATCCCAACCTGTAGCACAGTCTGGGCGGAGCATTATAATGATGGATTTAACAGCCATTTCAGTCACCTAAGCAATGACCGGGGAATTAGGCGGATATGCGTGTTGGAGTTTGTTGTCATGTAGGGGACTTTTCGATTAATAGTACTTGAGGCAAGAATTTTATCGGCAAGAGATTTGCCTCATTTGCGTCATTAGTTGCTAGCACATTTGTTAAATCTATTTTTTCCAGGTCTGCTTTAACTTCTATTGAAGACCTTGATGGTTTTAGCTACCGAGTGTTGACTAATTCGGAAATTATTTTGTATGTTTATTTCAATTGGCTTATGGTCCGTGATTTGAGACTCCAGTACTAGTGGCAGGGAGGGTGTGGTTGAGTTTGTGAGCATATGGTCTAAGCAAAAATAGAGTCTAGTAGGAGAAGTATGTGTAGGGAATACGCCATATGTAGCGTTGAATGTCAGATATTCTTCTCGTAGTGGATCTGTACTATTAAGGGCTAAGTCAATATTTATATCTCCTATGAGAAAATGTTACCAGTCGATAGTTCAAGGTAAATGGCATCGAGACTATTGATAAAGTTATTAAAGTACTCTTTTGTTTTTAAAAAGGGGGAACGATACGTAGCTACAATATTGACATTATTACCTATTTGACAGATTAGACAGCTTGCATCTCTAAAACGCGGCTCGGGTACTATGCAACTTAGTTTTATGTTCGTATAGATGATGATCCCGTCATTTTGGTTTAATAAGCTGACCATGGAATGAGCCGTGTAACCATCCAATATTGATAGGTTATTGACCTTACGAAGCCAGCATTCTGTAAGTATTAAGATATCAAAATGTATGTTTGTCATTGATAGCAGTATGCGGAGTTGGTTAAAATTGTTATTATACTACGATATTGATGTGTAATAATTTCATTGAATGGTCATTTTGGTAAATATATTTTTGGCAGTCTTCTGGATTACAGGTGAGTTAGTGACTTTAATGGAGTCTGCAGAGTTTATATTATATATATTAGCCATTTTTTATTATTAACAATATTAACAATAGGGCGCCCGAGTAGAGGTATATGATCAGCATGTAATGCGATACAATTGAATGTTGATGAGTTGTTATTTGCAAGTGTTTGTGTGGAAAAGAGTGTAGTAGTTGTGTATGAAGTGTTCTTGTACTTGGTGGTGACACATGTAACTGGTACACACATCGTGTTAGTAAGCAAGTAAGCTTGAAAATTTTAATGATTAAAAATTTTATAGAAAGGATTTCTAGTTTTATAAATGCTATAGATATGTTTTTTTTGCATGCTATATTAGCGTTAAATACATAGGTTCTAAGAGAGATCAAACATAGGAAATGCAGTGTGAATTGAACTCGTGCCAGTCACATGTTTTTCTTAAAATCCTGGAAACACTTTTTGGATAGAATTAATATTTGTATTTCACCTTGTACCTTACGGAGGATAACGTTCCCATTCGATGACCAGCAGTAACTGTACTAGTACCAATTGTCTTGGAGCTTGGTGGAAGATAATCGGCTACAAAGATGGGTTGCCGTGTACCTGGGATGTTGATGTGTTCGGTATTAAGTTTCTCATTTACTGTTTTTTTGTTGGTGTTGAAACTTCGCAACATTCGCATCATAGTTTGTTATTCTTCAAATAATTCGTAAGGTCACAACTTTCACCAACTAGCAGGACTGTATTTAAATCTTGACAGTTTTTAGTATTTGTTCGTTTGGTATATTTTTTTAATATTCTCAGATCGTAGAGAAAACCAAAATTTTCAAAATGTTCATTTACCGCCATACATCTCGAATCCATATAAATTGCTTATAGAATCAACCATTGTATTAAAAAAACTGACTCATATCGACTTTAAGAAGACTATATAGGCTGATATCTGCCTTCATAATCAAACATCCTTTTCTTTTTGGCTACCCTATTATTTTTAAAGACTTCTGGCAGATCATATCTGCTTTTCTCAATAAATTGTCGAGAGTCCGACAAGTATTTTTCAAATCCAGTCATAAAATGTACACAAATGATCAAGGGAAAAAAAAATTATACAGACTGCCTTTGCTTTTAATATTCACACGCGATGATATCTCATATAATACATGTAATCTATACTATAATATATATAATATAATATTATAAAGCTGAAGAATTTGTTTGATTGTTTGTTTGAACGTGCTAATCTCAGGAACTCCTGGTTGGAATCGAAAAATTATTTTTGTGTTGGATAGTCCATTTATCGAGGAAGGTTATAGGCTATATAAAATTACGCTAGGGCCAATACAGGCGGAGCATAAATGAAAAATGTTGCAAAAACGGGCAAAATTATTCCTTTATTGAGAGCTTTCGTTGCTTGCGCTGTGTCAGTGGTTAAAGTTATGCTACATTCATGTATGCAGGGTAGGTAGGGTAGGGTAGGAAGGTAGCCAGTTGACGAGAGCGAAGCCGCGTGGGACAGCTTAATATTATAAAGCTGAAGAGTTTGTTTGTTTGTTTGAACGCGCTAATCTCAGGAACTACTGGTTGGAATTGAAAAATTCTTTTTTGTTAGATAGTGCATTTATCGAGGAAGGTTATAGGCTATATAAAATCACGCTACGACCAATAGGAGCGGAGCATAAATGAAAGATGTTGCAAAAACGGGAACAAATATTCCTTTTTGAGAGCTTTCGTGCATGCACTGCGAAAGTGGTTAAAGTTACACAAAATTCATTTATATAGGGTAGGTAGGGAAGGGTAGGCAGGTAGCCAGTAGACGGGAGCGAAGCCGCGTGGGACAGTTAGTTATATGATAAATTTTAAACTGAGCATTTTGTTTTAGTTTTTACGTTTTATGACACCGACTTCCAAAATTGAAGTTATTTTTCACTTTGTAGGTTTTTATTTGGGAATCAAATGTATATTTTTTTCAAAACGTTTTTATTTTCACTTTTTAGTAGTGACGCCCACAGTTATGCCAAAATAGATTACCCGAATAACATGAAACTTGTACGCAACTGGTGAAATTAGAGTGTACTAGAGTGAACTGTACACCTTTGCGTACCCCTTTAGAGCGTACCGCCGTGAAGTTATCTTATAAAATGGTGTAAACAATAAACAGACATGCAATTACAGCAATCCCGAGATACTTGCCCTCATTTATTGAAGAGTTATGTTGTATATCTCCGAAGTTCTTCATCAGATCTTGGTCAAATTTAAATGGGACCACACGGGAAGCTTTCAGATAAAAAATGAATCATCAAAATCGGTTCACCTAGTAAAAAGTTCACACAAATAAAAAAATAAAATACAGTCGAATTGATAACCTCCTCCATTTTTTTTAAGTCGGTTAAAAAACTATATTTGTCAGAGGGGCTTCCACGTTCGTTTCCCGCGATAGCAACGCAACGTCAACAAGTGTTGCTAGCCTAAAGAAAACTTTGGTATGTCATTAAAATATATTTATCGTTTTATAACGAATACATTACACTCACATATGGAGTGAGGCCATCGAGAGGCACGGGGAAGCGCTTGCCGTCTCCCTCGACATCTCGAAGGCATTTTCTCGGCACTTTTCCGGTCTCATACGAAAGGCGGAATAGGCGTGCTGAATTATTGCTGGTATTCCGTCAGAGCCGCTAACCTTGTTCACGTCGAGGTTGCGCAATGCCCTAAGGACGTACTTTTGAAGGATGCGAATGTCTGGCATACATCAGGAGAAGGACCACGTGTCACCAGGATTCAGCCGTGAAGATTCTACAAAAAGAGAAGCATTAAATTTGAGAATCTGGAGTCCTCAGGGTTATGGAGAAGCCGATAGCAAGTTTCGTCACAGGCGTACATACACACACCCGCGTGCGTTTTAAAATTGTGCCACGCACTGAAAGGACGCCATCATTGGGGCACGTGTCCGCATACTGCGGGGACGCCCGAGCCCCTCCGGAATGTCCATCGGGCCCTCCCCATTTGGTCGCCAACATGATGCGTTCCGAGATTTTTCGATAGTTGGCAGCCTTTCATGTGTAGCTGGCACAATACTTGGGTCCCCAACTACCTGCTGTCGACCAGCGGCGCACCGTACCTCGGATCCCACCGCGACTAGTCTCCCAATACCCATCTCGTATATATCTCATCTAATAGTAAGGAGTGACAATTGACGACACGGTTGGCGTATGTAGTGGTTGAGCGATCGGCTGCTGGGCTACGTGTCGCGGATTTGATTCCCGCATGGAACAAATATTTGTTTGGCCTAGAGATAGTTGTTCCGGATCTGGGTGTCTTGTGTATGTGAGTTTAAATGTCTGTAAACACACCCACGATACAGAAAGAAATTCCTAGTATGGGAAAAAAACACTCCTAGGGTATACAGGGTGAGATGTCCTCCATGTTCCGATCACGTCTTATAGTCCAATAATGGCACGGGCTTGACGGAAGTAAATTGTGCAATTCTAACGCACACGCTTCCTGAAATATTATCATTTAAGCTCAAGTTCTGCAACTTTTACCAGTGCATCATCACCGATGAGCCTCTGGGCCCGTTTCTCAATCGACTGAAGTGCTCAGGTACTTATAACTTTAGCAGATCCATCCCAATCATAAGAGCAGTATTTCAAATCGAACTTGCGCTTGATTAAGATTGAGCAGTTGGTCCGGGACGTGAAGTACCATTAACTTTTTGGCAGCCAGTTGACCCTTTGCCACTACATATGGACCAAAATTGATCGTGGATGTCAGCGAAAAAAAACCTCGAAACGAGTCATCGTTTCGGCGAAATGATGTCTCGAAACAATAATAAAAAATATTTTGATAAAAAATAATTTATTGTTAGTTGCTTATAAACATACTTCGGGTTTTTTTTACTTTTCAGACTTTTCTGTTACACTTAATTAATAAAAACAGATTTTGCTTTTAGTTTGCGTTAGCTTCAATCCAGTTGCTATATTGAGTAACGCGTGCACTGACTCCGGGGTAGAAAGCATCGGCGCATTCGAAGCCCCAGGAGGTTACACCGACGACGATGTCACCGAACTGAGCGAGGGGTCCACCGGAGTCTCCTCCGCAAGCGTCCTTGCCACCAACATTCAAAATACCGGCGCACACCATGCCGTCTGTGATGTCAGGCCAGTTCTCGTACCCCGGCTGAGTCTTCAGGTAAGCATACCGTTCAGCACACAACTGTTGGTTGATGACGTTGACATCAACATGCAAGAGCTGCTCAGAAGTTGGGCCTCCGTACTGAAAATAAATGTATAAATATAACAATTGTTGCTTAAGTTCGATTTCTGTGATCAACAAGAAGAAGCTATTTTTTATCTACATTATAATCTGATATAAGGGTGACTAGAAATTTCCACACTGAAAACTACAATGGATAAATATTTTAATCAATAAATAGTAATTAAACACGCATGATGAAACGTACATGATGTCCGCGAACACTAACGGGGTCACCAGACCACGTGGCGTACCAATATCTACCATGGGTTTGATAATAATACTCCAGTACCCTAGTTGTAGTAGTAATAGTAATATTCTATCCCTTTGCAAGGGATAGCTAAACTGGAAGAACCTTGTATGGCTGAAGCCGGCAACAGTCAAACAGAACCTCCACGGAAATCCTCAGGAAAAAAACATGGATTGCAATAAAATCAAATACGTACCCTGATTCTGCCCCATCCAACGTGCGTGACTGAGGCGCCTTCAGGCAGAATGTAGTTGGGACCAGGGATTCTTGCAACCTGGATACGGTCTGAGAACACGGCTGGGCTGCTGAGCCTGACGATTGCGACGTCATTGATGAGCATGTCGTCATCGTACTGCGGATGCATGATGATGTTGCTGAGAGGGTGCACGGTGCCGCCGCTGTGTGCCAACGAGGTGCCGAGAACGGAACGCCATTGCCAAACTTGGTCGCCACTGCAAACAATGACATGATTATGGACCTCCATATTTATTTTTTGATGTACTATAATATGACGCCTATATTTCCCGATATGTTGAACCGGGCACAAATTCAGACTCCGGGCTGGTACTGCCTGTCCAGATTCAGATGCAAAACCCAATAACATTTTGCCCGAGCCGGGAATCGAAAACCAGGACCTCATATTCAGCAGAAGCGCTCACGACCACGAGACCAACGAGGCAATCTTTTAGATCTATAAGGAACCTAACATACATGCTAGGTTAGATTGATGTCTCAAGGTAAGAAGGTGGCACAGTGGTTATGTGCTGCCGTACACAGCGAGGCTCTGATATGTCCTAACAGGCGTCGCTCGGGGTTCCATGTGCTGATGGTGATCTCCGGGGTGGTTTTAGTGTAGTAAAAAGCCCACACACCCTGGTCTTTTCCTCAAAAGTCCAGGCGCCTTTTGAAGGTATCCCGCAGACAAAAAAAAACATCTTTGAAATGATGGGTTGCTTTACTTACTAGAAACAGTGGGCCGCGGAGAGCACTGAGGTGGAAGTGAGTAGAGATCCTCCACACGACAGGCCCCAGAAAAAGCCGGTTGACGAACGCTGCATGACAGACATGTACGGGTAGGTCTCGATGTTGGTGGGGGTGCCTCCGACGATGCGGCTTGGGCTCCTGGGACCCGCTATAAAAAAAATTGTCCAGTTAGTAAAAATCATCATCATTCCTGTCGAAAGACGTCGAAAGACGTTATTGCTAGACATAGGCCTCCCCCAGTGTTGTCACACAGACCGGTCCCGTGCGTCTCGCATCCAGCGGACTCCCGCAGCCCTCACCAGGTCATCGGTTTACCTAGTGCCGTTAGCAGCAGTAGTTACTTCCACTTGGCCTCGCACAGATTTGATTTGAGCCTCTAAGTTTGAGCTCAATAAATTTATATTGTTTCTTTCTTTCACAAATTTTAATATATTGCACCACTTAATTCTATTTTGTTGTTTGTCCTGTGCGAGTCACAAATAAATGTTTTTTACATTTGATTAATATTGTTCTCTTCCTTCTTTCAGCTGTCGCATGAGCATATTTTTTTGCATTTTCTGTTTTTGATTCTCTAAATAGATAGTTTAAGAAACAGCCAAGTTTTGTGGAGAAAACTAAATAAGTAATTGTGATTTTCTTACCAAGGGCGGTGCCCAGAAGTGTTAAGGCAATGAGGATACGCATTGTTGATGATACCCGAATAATTTGTTGACTGTGCATTAGAGACGAAAAATTCGTATTTTATACCATTTTAAGAATCTGTTATCTTTATCAAGTAACTAATTAATTCGACGATAATGTCACTTTTGGTTTAGGAAACCCCACATCGTAACTATAGATAGCCTATCTATTTTAAGCTTGTATTACAAGTAGGGACCTTCGCACGTGTACTGAAGCGAATGGCGACATGGAAAAAACGTAAAAATTCTCAGGTAACTACACCTATGCTATCCAGAATCAATAATCCAATTATAATGGAGACAACCTTCAGTTTAGAAAAATGTATAGAATATATAGTTTCGAATACCTCAGCAGCCAACAAGTGAATATGAAAAACGATTTTGTTAAATAGTCTAATTTTTTTGTAAAAATACATTAAATAGAGTTGTGAGGACATCAAGTTACATTTCACTTATTTTGGAAAGTAATTTTCTAAAACTAGTATTTGCTGCTTTTTGTGTCAGTTATTATATTTTATTTGTAATATTACCTCTGTACCTATTTTTTCTGTTCCTTCTTCTTGTATGTGTGTGTGTATAAATGGTTAAACAAAGATATAGTTTTCAGATATGTCACATTACTACGAAATTGTTCTTGAGGAAAATCGGGGCGCGTCGCTAGTTTGGAAATAAAACCAAATCTTTGACAAATTAATCTATTCTGGGTAGGTTTTATAGGTATTTTTGCTGGGTTTTTTATAGGTACCCTATAATTCGTTTTGTATTATTTTATCAGAATTAATCGAGAGTAAAATTAAAACATGCTAGTAAATACATATTTTTGACCAGAAAATAACAAAAACAGAATAAAAAATATAAAAAAATTGCTACGATTATTTTTGCCTTTCGTACGAATTAATTTATTTGAAGGCTTTTTAATGTTTTTTTTACAATTTTTTATTCTCATTTTGTTATTTTCAGGTCAAAAATATGTATACATATACTAGCACCTTTTAATTTTTCTCTTGATTATTGCTGATTAATTACGAAAATTAAAAATGAATCATAAATAATTAAGTAAATTACTCCTAGAATGATGTAAATAATTTAGTAAATTTTCAGCAAATTATCTCCATGGACTCCGAGAGTTAAGATGTCGCAAATATAGCTCTTGCTGTTCTAGAAATATAAATGTAAAATATTCTCCATCCCAAAGTTGACTCCAACGTAGAATGGTTATTGTAAAAATAATGAATTTGAAGCCTGTGCTACAAGGTTTAAAACGGCGGTTTCCAACAGAGGTTTAAAACAGCGTAGACCTTTACACGCCCTAGGTAGAAAGGCGTGTGTTGCAAACCAGTAGCAGAAACATTGATTTAAAACTTGTTTGAAACTGTTTATATAGCCGCTCGTTAGAAACCACGCTAATAACAAACGCGCTTCTGCAGGCGGCAAGCGCAGACACACGCTTCGCTCTACTCACGAAATGGTTCAACAGATAGAACTAGAAGTAATAACAGAACATCTCGATTTATACACAGACTTGCCCTGTCTTTGGGATTTGACATCGGAGTCATATACCTAAAGACTCCACCTACACCTAATCTATTCAGTTTTTTCATTAGGAATCTATAAGTGCGTACCCACTCCTAGATTACATACCATGCGCACAAATTCTTTATTTCTATATTTTGTTTGCCTCTCATATCTCCTGCGCAGGTCACAACTTTTTTTTTTCTTTATTTCTTTAATCCGGATGTGCATAAGCCATCGGGAAATACTTACAGGCGTGACGTTTGTGAGAAAAAATAAGTGGAGTTTCCCAAAATTATATCTATCGGTGATAAATCAATATTATCATAAATCCATAATAAATAAGTAGCACTGATTATAACAATCGGCTACTTTTGAGATTAGGTATCTGACTATCCAATTCATACTCAACGAAAATAGAGTGTCAATATTATTCAGGCGCTTGCGTAGAAATAACCGAGTTGGAAAATGGTAGATTTGTGTAAAATGCCTTTAAGCTGAAAAAAATACTCCAATAACAACAAGCCTAAAAGAATTGAAGCAGCAAGAATCAGGTAGAGCCCTTTGTGAAGAAAACTGGATATCTATAGTTATTAATGGCCACCGTCGCACCGCCTGCTGGGAAAAGCGAAAAGGTATGTACCCTTTCTATGTCCCGTCAAACCTTTATTTTTTTACAATAATTTGGGCAAATGCCTATCCCAAGTCTTTCCAGGAAATCTTCTCCCGCGCCTCCTCGAACAGTCTAACCAACCAAAACCTCATCGCTTATCAGCCCGTCCCCATTGTATCTGATTATCCTGATTCAGGATGCTCATTCACCGTTGGAATTGTTCCTTCTAGTATGTGTTGTGTCCTGTTGTCCATACTTACAGTGTGTTATAAAACGTAATTACCAAATTATTAAAAGGAGTTCCTAGTTTTCCATCTAAAGTTAGGTACCTATATTTTTTTATGGAATGGATCCCCACGTCACCAGATAAGTAGTTTTGTAGCTGAAAGACCATAACGAATAGATTGTTCGTATTCGAGGGTCGAAAGGAATCAATTCCCATTATGAGGTATTTAGACGAGTCCGAGTAGGAATAAAATTAATGTCTTTCACCCGTGTTAAGCACTCTATTTTTCATTTTTTTCACTCTATTTTTCCTTGTAAAAAATAGTCGTTTTCTGTAAATATTTATTGATAATAGCAACATGAGTAGTACCTATTAAAAATTAATTGAGAAGTTAGAACAATTTGTGAAATTTAAAGTTACATTTTTGTTCGGAATATTTACGCTGTTTGATATGTTATGACAAATTTGGCTGTGTTGAATTTCTGTAAAAGTAGGAGACTCTAGTATTTGATTAGACGGTGGGATCCATGGCGCAGACTCCCTTGAAGTAGGTGGTTGAGGCGAAGTGGGGCGTAAATTTATAGTCTCAGTTAATATGTTTGAAATTGTAGTTTTATTTTGGACAGAATCCTCAATGTAGCCTTCCGCAACTGTGCTGGATTTCCATCCTCCATGTCTTTTTAACATTGTCAAGTTCGCCCCAGAATCGGCTAACAGTGTCGCTGACGTTCTTCTATAACAATGCCCAGTATACTGTTCATAGTTTGGTAAATTCAAATATGTTGCTATTTGCTTCGGGCATACATGTAAAGTCCTGTGGATCGACGTTTATTTTTAGAGTAAAAGACCTCTCCTTACCTAGATAAACGTTTATAGCTTACCTTCACTGCCAAATATATCTCGTCATGGGATTCATTTAAAAATGTTTCCACTTCGTAAGAGGTGAAAACCTTAGATTTTTTGCTCTTGAACCCCTGAGACTATCTTTTAACGATGTTAGATTATGGAATCTTTTCAAATCGACATTGTGTGTATTTCTCTTAGTGTACGCTTGAGCATTGAATAGATACCTGCTCCATAGCGTAGAAGACTTTATTTTGCCAGATAGTCCATTGAAGTATGTAAGAAATACACTTTCGGAAAATGATTTTATTTTCTTATCTGCTCGCCACTTCATAAAGTCATGGTATGTATTTAAGTAACTTTCCTTAGAAATTTCTGCCAAAAGATTTTCGATAACTGTATTTGCCTCGTCTTTAACAGAATCTGGGGTCAACATTTCAGAATCACTTGAACTATTTTTTATAATTTTAATAAAGCGGTAACTTTCTAAAGCTTATTCCTTAGTAACTGCTAGGTTAAAAGTTTTGAAAAAAAAAAACTATTGTTTCTTGTACTTACATAATTTTTTAAACATGGTTTTTTCGTATAACAAATAGTTTTTCTTTAAAAATATAATTAGCAACACGATATGAAATTAAATAATGTAACATAATATTGAGGCGTACCTATATATCGCCTTTATCCGAGATTTCGATTCAGCTTATAGAGTTAATATCCCGCCAAATTAAATGTCTATTTAAAAAACTATGGAACACAGACATTCACAAGACCACAACATTTTTTTCTTAATTAGGTATGTTAGATTTTTTACAGCTGACTGACTTACCAAATTTAGTTCTATTTTTTAAATTTATTCCCACCCTAGGGAGGGGGAAGCAATTACTATGAGTCTTGCCCGCCCAAAGGTGGAAAGTAGCATCTTCCACCCGCTACTCGGCTCAAATAAACACTACTTTCCGAGTCAGTCAAAAATAAACACTAGTTTCCGAAACAGTCTAGTGGAAATTTCTATTGCAATAATATATGCGAAAAGAAAAAAATATTGATCGTCAGAAGTCCGGCAAATCAGTTTCTACCCGAGTAAGGCGAAGCAAAAGGAAGGTTTATGTTTTTACCGGTATGTGTGAATGTATGTATGTCTGTTTAACTGTTCCCTCATAACTTCTAAACTATTTATCATAATTTGACAAATGAGGTGTCGTTGGAAGCGTCTTGTTTGTTCTATGGTTATAGGCTATGGTCACATTAACCCCGTATTAGCATTTAGCGACCTGTAAAACCATGAAAGTGACACCCATGACAAAAATATCAAACATTTCGGTCGGCGCCAGTTTGAATTTTTTTTTTTTCGCTATTATTATTTTTATTTTGACTAATAATCCAAGAACAAAATAAAATACACCCATGACGAATATTTCGGTCTTCTTTGAATTCTATTAAAAAACTTTCCTAACCTACTGATTTTGCTACATAATAAATCGTTCGATAGATTAGCGGGAAGTCGAGCACGATCAAAACTGATATAGGTCCTATCTCGTCAAGGCCTCGCGGGCGACTGAACTGAAGAGCCGTACGGCGGCCGCTGTGTTCGAGGTAATTTTATTAATAAAACAATTAAACTATTTTATAAATTCTACCCTGAGAATAACCTTGGAAAAAGAAATTGAAAATCGTATGTTATTTTGCAGAATGTATTGTTTTGTTACGGTAGGCAGGCATACCACCACGGTTATCCTCTGAACACCACTGTGAATATTTCAGATGAGAATATTTTCTTGTTTCATACTTTTTAATGCGTGTTTTTCAGTAGTCGGGTTTTAGTTTTTGAACTCATTTTTTTTGCTAATATTTTGTTTTCTAAATATTACACATAACTGGCGATATTTAGGTGAAGGTACTACAGGTACCACTCGGCCCATAGTTAATATAATAATAGCATAACTCTGTCTAACCTTTGGGAGACAGGCGTCTGTGATGTCATCAGTTAAATATTCATTCTCAGTTTATTTTTGAAAATATACCTCTCGAGGTAGGAACCTATGAGGCTGGGAAGAGTACGCGGTAATGATACCTAAGTACATAGGTTCCGCGCCTCCTATTAATAAGAGTAGAAGATGCGTTGTTTTTCAGGCCTAACTTATCTTAATTGACTTAGGAACATAGGATGTTTTGTTATTGCTCATTTGGGTACCTACTCGCTGTCCCAGGACTTATTTATTTATACTTCATGTACACAAACGTACAGAGGCGGATTTAATGCCTTAAGTATTTTCTACTAGTCGACCTTTGGGTACTCGTAAGTGGGAAAATAGTGAAAGGTGGCGGCGAGGCTCAGGGTACTGCGCTTTTTTGTAGTCTGGGATGTTATAAAGGCGTGCAACGCGGAGGGGGTTCTAGGGTAGTCTGTTGAAAAATTTGAGAGTTCACGGAATTCTACGTGCTGATGGTGATCACCGGGTGTTTTAGCGAGGTAAAAAGCCCACACTCGCTGGTCTTTCCTCAAAATTCCAGGCGCTTTTTACAGGTTTCCCCAGTAAAGAAAAATAAAGGTGATGGACTTCTGATTTTTTTACCATATGACATTTATCCAATTTAATCCAATAGTTGCCAAACTTTTGCTTTAGTAAAAAAAAGGAAATTTAAAGTGTGAGTCCGACCCGCATACGAAGGGTTCCGTACCTCTAGACCCTGCTTCTTGCTTCATGACTCTATTGATCAACGGCAAGATGTTAGTTTTTAATTTCTTTTGCCGGATGATTTTTATTTAACTACTAGCTTTTATACGCAGCTTCGCTCGCAGTGAAGCCATATTTTTTTTTTTTGTTTTTTTTTATTTGTTAGTTAGTTATGTTACTTCTAATACCTCCAAGAATATATGTACAATGATTCATGATGATCGGTTCAGTAGTTTTTGCGTGAAAGCGTAATAAAACAAACTTACATTCACATTTATAATATTAGTACAGATAATTAGTGGCCATAGTAAAACATAGTCTGTGAAAAAAACAATTTTCTAACTAATTCAGTTCCAAAGATCAGCCCTGTGACGGCAGTCTTACGGACGGAGAGTGGAGTAGGCTTAGTAAGGGTTCTGGTTTGCACTTCATCTTACGGGTACAGAACCCTAAAAAAAGCTGTATAGGTATTATAATAATATATTTCCTACTAAAAGAATGAATGAATAAGAGGAGTTTACTGGTATGTTTTGGAAGTTAGAAAGATTTTTTTTTATTTGTTACCCGCACAGGAAACATGAGAGATAATAAAAAAAACTATAATAAAAAAAAGCCCGTGCGAGGCCGAATAAGCTCCAATCTCGTTAAAGGTTTAATTAACCCCTCGAGATCTACGCAAAACCCATTGGCTTTTTAATTGTTTCAGTTATTTAAGGCATACAAGGGGTTAATGCCTTTAGACCTGTACGTAGTATAGTGTATAGTGCTATTCTGGGTGCATCGTCCTCACATATATGAATTTATTAATGTATGTACTTATGTAAATATTGTAAAACACTTTTTTTTTTAAAGAGTAAGTATGGAGTTTCTTGTGCATTCTTCTCCATAACAAGCTACTTTTCCGAATGCACGGTAGAATCAATTTTTATTTTATGATTTGTTACTTTTAATTCTGACGTTCAAAAGTGCCGCTTTTTGGCCCAGTTGAATAAATATATTTGACTTTGACTTTGAATGCAAATAAAGTAACTATGAGACCACCATGGAGCTATAATTAAACAAAATATAAATAGATCACCAAGATCGGTCTTTAAACAATAAGTTATCTGGAGCACAAAGTATGTAAGCGGCGTCGCTGTTTTTTAAGCGTGTCTTCAAATTTCAGTAGTTCTTATCCTACCGATAAAAAACATGTGCCTGAACACTGAATGTGTGCCCGATAGCATCGGTTCATTCATTACAAGGAAAGTCCCATAAACACTGCACCGCACCATTGATTTTACCGATGCCTTCCAGTTCTTCTCTATGTGGTTCGGTTTTTCCGTTTATCTCAGAAAGAAATTGTCCGTAGTTTGAATGTGAGCTCCATTGGAATTGGTGTTTTCGTCACGTGGAAGTCTATATATATATAGTACACCATCTTAACCAAACCATTGATTTTAACGATACGCCCTGTACATTGCACAGTATTGTGTACATACGACTAACGCCACCTGTAGCTCTATATGGTAAGCCATATTGATCAAAAGATGAATTATTGTAGATTCATCGTAAGTAAATCAGATGGCGCTAGTAATACCAAAACTCACAGTTCTCGGCGTAATGGATTCATATACTGGCATAATAAGCGGAACAAGAAAAAAATATCTTAAATCTTTATTTTTACCGTTACGGGGTGGTTTTTTATTTTGTTTTATAATAAAACCAATTATTCTTAATTGATGAAACAATTGAACGTGGTGACGGAAGCAAACGCAAGAAAGGTGTTTCATGCGATTGTTTTAGCTATTAGGTACCAATTTGAGAGAATTTCGCATATGGCCACTTTTTGGTACCAAAATTTATTTCAGAGCTTTTTCGAAGTTACTGTCATCATTGTGCCCAACATAATCCAAACTGAGAGGGCCAGGGTCCTTGAGATGTTGAAAAATGATCAAACCTACAGACTTGATGTGCATCATTCATCTTCACCTGTTTCTACCATTTATTGCAGTTATTCCAATGATTCAAAGAGCTTTTGCGAAGAAGATCAGAACAAGGCAGAAAACCCGCACCCACTTTAACAGGCATAATGGTTTCATTCCGTTTTGCGTCTGCAAAAACACGCAGTTAAAGGCCGTTCAAGCCAGAAATGAGCAGGAGTCAGGAGGAGCGTACGGTACGAAGGAGGTTAAAAGAAATGGTTTTTGTTCATTCGTGCCCACCAAAGTTCCACAACTTGTGGCGCTCCTTAGAAACAGAATAACGTTTGCTAGAGAACATCGACTTTGGTTCACGGACTAATGGAGTAAAATACATTACTGTTTAGTGATGAATGTGGAAGTCATATAAATATAATTGACGGACGGTAATCATGAATAGGAACAACTCTGTATTTTTTTTTTCTTTTCGTTTTTTTTTTTGGGTGCATATGATAGATAGAGGAACAATATTGGATTCAGGTTGGATATGTTTGGCAGCTCATATTATGGTCTTGATGGTGATTGATGGAGGAGATTTTATTGCAAATCGCTATAAAAGTGTCATTTAAGAATAAAATGTGGTAGCATTTGCCCATTTATCAGGGGTCACTTCGTTTTGATCCAGGATAGGTAATGCTCGGCTGCATATCACATTTTTTACTCTAGGCTCTCTTAATGTCAATATCACAGTTTTGGAATAGCTGTGAGATCAACAGGTAAGCATCCGACAGAACATATCTAACGACATAAATCCAAAAATACCTTATTATTTTGCTGAAGTCGGTTTAGTAGGTCAATGATATAAATGTTTGTAACGGGAGCCCTTTACATTTCAATGGTTTCAGGAGGGTGACCATAAGCTCTTAGAGTAAGGTTATTTTGAGTGAGTGCGTGTAAGGGACACATTTATATGACTTGTATACATCTGTCACTTACGCGATATCAAAATAACCTTACTCTAAGAGCTTATGGTCACCTGAGATCACCTGAGCTTGTGATCTATAAAAAAATATTTATTTATTTCGATATAATATAGTGACTATCATAATTACGTAACCTTGTATGGAGATGGGTGTCTGAAATAGGTAAGGCTCAGTGTTTCAGATCACCCATTTTACATAAAGGAATAATTAACCATGAAATAATTTGTATGTAGTATACTCTTTAAAAACTCGTTTAAAAACTCGAAATTTAAGTTTAAAGAAGAATACAATTAAATTAAAATTCAATGAAAATTAAATTTAAAGAGAATTAAAATCAAAGAGAAATGAAATATAAAAATTAAGCGAAAAATATATAAAAGAAGTATCTTATTCACTGAAAAGTATGTACAAACAATAAGTACCTATGTAACTAAAAAAAAAGGAGTAAAACAAAAATGACAAAGGAGAAACGAGAAGGACGTGGGCATGAATAAGTGTAATGTGAGGGTGTAAATTTGTGAGTGTAAGAGTGTGAGTGTAAATGTGCGTGTATGAGTTTATGACACTGGTTTTAATATATTTTCCGTGGAAATGTAGTCAAGGTTTAACAGCCAATTCCTTAATTTCCTTTTATTTATTTTTTTGTGTGCGTGTTTAATTATAGAAAGTTTATTATTAATAGAGTTGTACAGAAAAGTACCAAGAAAGCAGAAAAATCTTTTAGAGAAACTTGTGTTATAATGGATTATTCGTCGATTACGTTGCTAGCCTAATAATTGAGAGCTGGGAAACCGTGTTAATGTCGCCAACTAATATATATTTTGGAATGATGATAGTTTGCTATTCGAAACGTGGGAAACCGGGGGTTAGACAATCGTTAAGGGATGTTAAGAAGTCGATATTTTTATGACTAGTTGGACGATAGACAGCAATAATTACAGTATTTGTGCTTATGTTTTAAATAAGACAATTTGAATCCAACATTTCTGGTTCCTCAATGCTGTACTGATCTATATTTTTGCATTAAATACGAATTCATTGGATTCGTTAATCTGCTTCAACGGCCATCGACCATCGGCGTTATGGTACATAGACGTGGCGGGCCAGCATATTAATCATATAGCTATGTCGGTGGTTCCGGTTGTGTTCCTTAAGGTTACACTAGTCGATCATTCTTCCATACAAACGTAGTCTAGCGATTACTCAACTGTTTGACGATGTACGTTTAAAATAAAAAATGATATCAATTTGTCTCATCATTAACTAACCCAGTATGGAAACAAAAAAGTAAGAAAATAAAATATTTGAAAGTTATGAGCGTCGAAAGTGCCGTAATTCAACACTAATTTGAACGCATCTTTGGGCAGAAATAAGAAGAAGGGAAATTGCAAAACGGCCTCGATACAGGGATAGATTAGTAATTCAACAATGCAAATAATTTTATTTTGAAAATATACATTTAGTCGTTTTTTCATGATATCTACACCCCTAAAGGTCTGTTTATAAAATTTTTCGCACGCTCGTTTTCGTCCTAAATCATCATCCATTTCGATACAAAACTTGATTTTTTGGCCAAAACTGAAAGGTACCACTTTGAGTTGAATACACGTTTGATATAGGTACTTATTTTCATTTATACCGCCGCTCATCACTATCGCAAGAAGTAAATTTAAAAAAAAATCCACTTGGTTATCACATCACCATCATCATTTCAGCCGACAGACTTCCACTGCTGCACATATGCCTCCCCCAAGCGCACAGTGTTTTATAGACCCAAAAAAAGTGACATCGGCTTTTTATTGGCTATTTATACTAAATAGTTTATTACAAATGCACGAGTAGAACTCCCATGTGTCAATTTTGGGTCCTTGATTTTTTAAAAAATCGTAAAGTTTTCATAACCTTGAAGCCCAAAAGACAAAAAAAAAATCGTAAAAAAAAAACTGTACATAATTGAGCTTTATTCGTATTGCAGGTTTATGAAGCAATTCAAGGTAAACAATATCTCGCAATTATGTAATCAAAAACGATAATAGAACCCACGAAAAAAAATGTTTTACCGAAATCACTATTTATTTTTTATTTATTTTTCTAGCTCGAAGTAGAACCTCTGTCTGGTACAAATAGATTGTTTTTACTAAGGTTTATCACCCATAAAAATATTACTTTCAACTTGGGCCTAGGTTTCGAGAAAATGATTTTTATGTACCGAGGTCAAAATTCCGAATTTAGGGGTGTCACAAAGGTCAATTATTATTGGCTTTTTATAATCAACTAAAATTAATTATAATTTAGTTTAAAAGTATTTATGACTTGTCGATCAAAGTGTATGTTGCAGATATAGTCTATTGAATCGTAAACAATAACACCCATGGTAACTCAGATGGGTTAAGTAGAAGGTAATTGCAGGGACACCTGTGTATTTATTTGGTAAGTAGTAGACAGACTGTCGCAGAGAACGTTATAGGTACGGCGTCGGTAATATATCTTCCACAAGCCTACAGTCTAGGTACATCAAAGTTGGTTCGATCCTACATCGCTGAAACAACTTTGTACGAGTCAAAATCAAAAACTAAAAATAGTTTATTTCAACTTCGATTCGTTTTAGTAATCATTATTTAGGCAATCAATATTTTGACTCGTACAAAAGTTACTTTTCAATTGTCAGCAAAAATTAAGCTAGAGTCACGGGACTAAAGGGACAGTTGTCAAAAGAGAATTCACTGCCATCATTCGATAAAATAATTGGTTGTATTAAATGAAATTAAATAAAAATAAAATAAGCCTTTATTAATACTATATAACTATTATTAATTTTTAGTGAGATTTATATCGTGTTCCCATCGAAAAAAATGGGAATTACTTAATTATTATTCAAATAAATTAACTTCGTTGGTTAAAACTATTGAATCAACATTTGAATCCTCATTGCCGTCGTCCGGCAAGCTCTCTTGCTCTTGTACATTTTCATCTGCATCGGCATGCCAGATACTTTCTTCATCAACAGCTTTCAAAAGGTCTCGCACAGCAGCTGGCAGTGGAAGACTTTTATAGAACTTTTGTCGACGATGTAGGCGAAGCAGTGAAATCGCCGGATCTGATGATTCTAGTGCGCGATGAAAGAGATCAATCAAGGTTTTTTTCCTGTCCATTTTCCGACAGTGTTGCTCTCTGTCTCTACGCCAGAATTTATTTCTGGATTCGGCTGCTTGTTCGGAGAGCATGCCTACCGGAAGGGGATTAGAGTCGATTATCTCTTGACCATGCACTAGAATTTTATGTACTGTCACCGTCATCGGATGCCACCCATACGTCGCGACAAATTTTTCCGCAGTTGCTCTGCAGTAATTGCCAAACTTGGTGGAGTCTATTGGCAACTCACAATTGATTGTCACCAGGATAGTATAAAGGTCATCTAATAGCCATGTATGTAGTCCTAAAATATCTGCAAACATATGCCGGTATTTATCTGACAGCACAGTTCGAGCAGTATTGCCGTCGTTTGTGGTGCCAGCATTTGGTCTTACTACGTCAACCAGCAACCCCATCTTGCTCCTAATTTCGGCCTGGATACGCTCTTTTCGTTTTTGTACTATGCGGCTCTCTTCTGTGTTGTTATTGATTCGCCACTTCTGTACAGCTGGATCATTCTTATATCCGATGTGTAACAAAAACTCAAAAATACGTATCCACGCATGGAGTGGATTTATGCCATGTTTCAAAATTTCTTTTACAGTTTGTTTGGAATAACACAATTCCAAATTGTTGAAATTGCTTGCTGTCAACTTACAAAAAGGGCATCGCAATTGTGACGAAGTTCCAGTGATTGCATTTAAAACTTTTCCATCAATTATACTTAAAGTTAACTGACAAATAAATGTTATGGTGTGTCCTCTAGTCGTCTGTAAAGTTATAGGTATTATGTTTAAATCTTTGATCTGATTTTCTATCAAAGCCTTTTCCATAAGAATAACATCATTAGTTTCCTTCTTGTACTGGATGTGTATGGGGCGACAAAAACGGTATGATTGGGGTGTAGGATTGATCCAGATAGTGTAAATATCATCAGCTTGGATACGCAATGGTACAAATGTGGTAGCGAACAGGCTATTTTCATTGATGGAAGGGTCCTGAGTTGACGCGTCAAAGTTCTGTTTATAAAATGACTGGCCAGTGCTTCCGTCAAATCCCCAGGATCCTTCGAATACACAAGTCAGTACTGTTATTCCTTTGCGATCGCAAAATTCATTAAAGCTCTCTTCACTGCTTTGCACAATCCTTTGAAGAGTATGTTTCAGCAAACCTTTTAAAGATACTGATGCTTCAAAAGCTGACACTTTTATCTCTTCTGCAGGATAACATGCTTTTCTTGCAAGAAGCACTTGATAATATGGTGGATAAACAGAATACCCTCGACTTTTAAGGTCTTGCTGTCTGTCTTTATAGGTCTCTATACTAAATTGTCGGTCTATAATGACTCCCAAAGCCTCTTCGGCAGTATAGGGCTGTGGCTTTGTAATAAGATTTTTCTTAACTTTTGAAGCCCGAGTAGGAGATATAATACACGATTCAATTATTGCTTCCAAGTCTTTCGTGGCTCTAGGTGTCAATTTATTTTCAGCAGATAATGTTGAAGTTAAACCTTTTATAATTTTTGCTGGTGATTGATTCACAACAGATTCCTGCAGGCGTTTTCTAAATCTCAATTCCTGCCTGTAACCCAAACTTTTACTTTGACCGTCTGAAGTGCCGGGTTCCGAAGAAAGATTAGATAGCTCTGTAATTGTAATAGCGCCACTTGTTTCACCTAATGGGCTAATATCAGGTTCGTGGGAAATCGATGTAATGCTCGACGGGCGATCATCATGGAAATTGATTTTTAAATCGTCGGGAAGATCCTCAAGAAAAGATTTTTCTAAATATATTCTATGTCTTTTCTTGAAAAGAATTTTGTTGCTTTTGCAATTCCTGAACATTTTCATTGTGTTTGAGAGGAAGAACCTGATTTTATCAATAATTCGATTCCTGTCAACAGACGACAGAGGTTTTAAATCATGCCCAATTTCCCTAAGAACTATATTAAGTAAGTCCGAGTAAGATAAATCTTCAGGTGATCCATTTTTTTTATGTTTCTTGCTTTCTTCGGAAAAGCATTCATAAATATGTAGCCGACTGTGCCTTCCGTCCGGAGTTTGTGAGGTACCGGCACTGCTGGTGCCGGCTGTGTCGCTTTCTACAGCTTCACTTACCTCCACTCGTCTACCAACTTGAGGGTTGGCGCCCTCATGCCATTGACTTTGCAATAAGTCCTCCGGTCGGGGCCCGGGCGGACATTCCCCAGCAGTTTGGGTAAGCCCCTGCTGAGGCGAAGTAGCACTTGGGGTTTTTAACGGCTCCATGGTGTCTCGCCTCTGTCCGTCCAGATCACGTGAACTACACACAACACCGAATCACAGGTTATTTACCTCAATAAATAGTCAGGCACCACCCAACCGCGAGTTATTTATACTTATTATTCAAAGTGAATAATCACAATCACTGTTCGTTCACAACTAAGTACCTAATCATAATTTTTTGATTTTTAATTTGTCCGAACATAAAATACACCGTCGTAGAATGTTAATTCTGATCTTGATAAAAGGCCGACGTTCGTCTAATTTCGCAAACACGCGAGCGGTAACTTCAAACAAGCTGGAACTGTTGCGCTTCCGAAATTACAAAGCCGCGCACGCAATGTCACAGGACCTCGGTCAGTGGCGCACTGAACTGACTCGTGACCCTGACCTATATACGATTAGATAAAGATTTCGACAAGAAAGCAAAATAGAAAAAATCGAACTTAGCTATCTCTTTCGCACTTACCTAATTTCATGACACAATGACATGAGTGCGTAACAGGAAGTAATTAATTTCGCATGCATTCTTTCTTTATCTAGTTGAGATGGCACGCTTTGACTCTTATAGCTCAGGCATAAGGTATAATTTGCAATGAATTGCAACAGGAAGCGAGCTGGCAACGTGTGGACGTAAGAGTCGTTAATCTGTCGGTGCTAACTTATTAACAGATACATCATGTAGAAAATGCTAAAAAAGAAAAATAATGTCCTGTAGCTAAACTACTGGTTATATTCGTTTGCCTTTTTATGTATAGACTCGGAATATCACGAGTTATACGGACTTTAATTTATTGTCATCTCTACCCTATAATAGAATAGACAGGTGCTTATCAGACAGTAATCATAATAAGAAGCTAAGAACCCAATTATGGGCTAAGCTCGCATTTGTACATTAACTGTCGTATTACATTTATATGTTTTTATCTGTTGTGTATAATTTCACGTGAAAAGTGTTTTAAAATGAATTGTTAGAATTATACCACTATAGAAGATAAAAGACCTGCTGATTCAATGTGATAAAAACTAATCGCCACAAAAGGTCAAAATAGTGACAACCCTAACATATATTTTTGAAAATCATTTTCTCAAAACCTAGGCCCAAGTTGCAAGTAATATTTTCATGGATGATAAACCTTAGTATAAGGATTTTTTTTGTACCAGACAGAGGTTCTACTTCGAGCTAGAAAAAAAATAAAAAATAAAATACTGATTACGGTAAAACATTTTTTTTGAGAGTTCTATTAGCATTTATAATTACTTAAATACGGCATAATTTTCTCCTTGACGTGCTTCATAAAACTGCAATACGAACAAAACTCAATTATGCACAGTTTTTTTTATACGATTTTTTTTTATTCTTTTGACCTTAAAGGTCACGAAAACTTTGCGATTTTTTTAAAAATCAAGTATTCAAAATTGGCACATGGGAGTTCTACTCGTGCATTTGTAATGAACTATTAGGTAGAAATAGCCAATAAAAAGCCGATGTCACTTTTTTTGGGTCTATAAAACACTGTGAAGCGTCGCCAGATTGACCGATCCCTTACGTCTCGTCGTGACGACTGATGGTCAATTAATCTCTTAGCTAGCCCGATCCATTATATCCCTTACCTTATAATATTAAAACATCAACAGAGGCAGTCAGCGAGTTAACACACTGTACGTGTCGTGGCATGGCGTGGCGGGGGATCATCTAATCCAACAACTCTGTTCCAGCCATAAGTTTCCAGCATCATAAGAACATAGTTAAGTTGTTATCTTACATGTATTTACTAACACCATATGGACCGAAAGTCTGAAATAAATATATTGAATTGAATTGAATTGAATTGAATAAGTCATAACACTCGTAACACAACGAGTATTGTAGTCAAACAACTGCGTCAGAAGGCGCCACGCCACGCCACGACACGTAAGTGTGTTGTCGTCTAGCAGGGTTCATTGGTCAGGGCCTCAGGGCGCGCTGGGTTTCCACGACAGTCACTAGTGTAGAGGTTTATTAAATGCACCTTTTCTATATGAAACATGAACCTTATTCCTCATGCATTTTTTCATCATCCTCCTTTATTATAAGAGTTAGGGGAGAGCGTGGCAGGAAGTTCTAGGGATAAGTTGTTCCGACAGCAATAATTTTGTAAGGAAAAGAGATAGCAATACATGTGAAATGCACCGTAAAGCGTCAGGTGGCGCGTCGCGCCGGCAGCCATTTTAGTTACTCCGGCGACGGTGGTTCACGTAAGTAATTTTTTTTCGGGCTGAAACTATTTGAACTATCTCTGTTTATTATGGATCGATTCATGCGTAACTTTCCTAAATTGTAGTGATATTAGTTATAATCTTATCGCTAAAGTATTTTATAAATTGATTATATTAGCTTGCCAGTATGCCAGTCAGTGTATATAAAAGTAATTTTGCGGCTATAAGTTCTTTCCTGGCGGGGCTGGTTGTTCCTCGGAACAACTTTCCCCCAATTTACCTTTAATAGTACCTAAAATTCTTATGACTATTTTTCTTTTATTTTAAGGATGCGAAACTACAAATGTAAGACCGAGAGAGATAAAACCTCCGAGATATTTTTGCGTCAAGCTGCTATCATAAGGCCCTGCGCAGACGACAGACTATCCGTGACGCACTTTTTAGTCTGTGAAAATAGAACCTATGCAATTATATGCAGTAACGCACACGACGCGCAAAAAGTCCGGCGCGCAAAAAATCCGTGTAATTCGGGCAGACCGCACCGCGCCGCGGCGCGCCGCTCCCACAAAAAGTGTGTGAAAAAAATTGAACGTTTGCTTCAACGCGCGCTAACGCAGACGGCGCACACTTTAGTCGGCAATCTGCATTTGCTAGGGGTGGACGTAACGCACGCGATCTATTATCATGGCGCCAGAGGTCGATGTAACTATGTTAATTCAAGAAAGCGACTACGTCCCTACAGCTCTGCCGACAAAATGATCGAAGATGTGCTTGTGCGTCGTGTGCGTTGAGCCTGTGAAAAATCCGCGACCGACATTTTGCGCGCCATGCAGACTTTTTGTGCGCCGCAGACTCGATCGCACAAAAAGTGTGCCGTCTGCGCAGGGCCTTAAGGGCAAACCTGTTAATGTGGCAAGAGAAATTTAAATTTGCCACATGCCGTTACAACAATTTGTTACTAAATTGAAAGCTGGCAAGGTTCCTGCCGTAGGTTATAAACCCAGGCTTCTTTTTACCACGGAACAGGAAAAAGAGTTGGCGGAGTACATTTTAAAGTGTTCCTAAATATACTATGGTCTTCTGACCGGGGAGGTCCGAATTTTCGTGTGCAGTAAGATTTTCCTTGTAAAACATTCCAGAATTCATGAATCAGGAAACTGGAGCTGACTGGTTCACTAGATTTATGAAAAGGAACCCCGTTTTATCAATAAGAACCCCAGAAGCAACTAGTGCAGGACGTTTAAAAGTTGATAGATCTCAATTATAATTTAATTATTATAAGTAAAGAAACGTTTATGGGCTGGACCAGTAATATATTGTACTAGTATTATTTTGTTGTTTTTTTAAGTTTAGCTGTGCATAGAATAAACATTAGGTACAATTATACATTTATAAAATGGTTGTTTTATTAAAGAAAACTTATGTTACTCAGACAGAATATTGTCATAATCTAAGCGAAAAAATTTGCCTCAAAGGTGGAACAACTCGCTTCAATGCGGAGCTAAATGTTCCGCTCCGAAATTTGACGAAAGTTTGCTTCTGTAAAAAAAACTCTTGAGATATTATTAGAAGTGACTATAATATTACAAGAAGCGATAAATATTCGTTGTATATTAGGACATGTTGAAAATGAAACTTAATTTTTTTAATATGTCTTCATACTAAGAATTTAAAAATCTGAACTTCCAGCCCCGCTCTCCCCTATTATATGGGATAGGAAGGTGGAGGGTTTTTATAGAAATTACGATTTAAACTTAAAATATATTTAATCTTCTCAACCTCAAATATGAGCAAGTAGATATAATACAGCACCTCATTGCATTTGAAACTCGCTAAACCAGAGATTATTATGGAGACTGTCATTTTCTAATTCATGAATTAGCGACGATCCAGTCAACGAATCTAGAGACTCGAGCGTTGACACCAGGGTAGAAGGCATCAGCGCATTGGAAGCCCCAGGATACAACACCGACGATGATGTTTCCGTTGTGAGCGAGGGGACCACCAGAGTCTCCTTGACAAGCGTCCGCGCCGCCGACGTTCAGGCGACCAGCGCACATCATGTTGTCTGTAATGTCAGGCCAGTTCTGGTAGCCAGGCAGAGTCTTCAGGTAAGCATAACGCTCAGCGCACAACTCCTGGTTGATGAGGTCAATGTTGACATGCTGCAATTGTTCAGGCGATCCGCCTCCAGACTATTAAGTAAATAGAAATAATATTTTATTAAAAGTATTCAGAAATGGAGGAAATTGACAATTTGTCACGTATATAAACTCACATAATGTGTAAAATTAGGTAAAGCAATAACATCGAAATATGAACTTTGGCCAAACCTACACCGATTTCTTCCTAGATTTAGTTACCTTCTACCAAGTCTTACCACCGGTTTCATTAATTAATGTCGAAAATTAATTAACGTTAATGTACATATCAAGAAACAGTAATTACCGAGAGTGTTCCCCAACCAATGGTGGTCAGGGAGGTGCCGTCATCTAGTGAGTAGCTACTGCCAGGGATGCTAGCGGGTTGGATGACATTGGAGTACACGGCCGGGGTGGAGAGGCGAACAATGGCGATAACAATGGCGAGTCCAGGGTGCTGGGACTGTATCCAGCGTGTACGACCAACTGGGATACAGTGTGCGTAGTACCGCCGCTAGACGCGAAGGATGTGCCCAGAATCACACGCCATTCCGCCGGACTGTCACCGCTGTGTTACATACATATTTTTAGATTAAGAAGGAAATGATGTAAACCTCACGCACAATCTTTTAGAAAACTTTTTTAATGGTCAGCAGCCACGGGTTATTAGCACTGCTACTTTTACATATTTTCATCTAAAATGATTTTCACGTGCTTGAAGTTTATGAATACTTAAATTATATATTTATTACGTACGTTTTTCATTACAGAACAAAAGTACTCTTTGGTGAATCTGTAGTATGTAGGTTTTTTCGTAATCTGGTGTAGCCCAACCAAATCTGAGTCAGTCTTAAAATTGCAATGTTTATGCATTTTTAGGGCAATCAATAGGGCAGTGAATATCTGCAAGAAATTGAAGTGAAGTTACTTACAAATAGCAGTGAGCAGCAGAGAGTACAGAAGTGGTGGTGATCAGAGAACCGCCGCATGCCTGGAACCACCAGATGCCCCATAGACCGTACTGCATGTTGGACATGTACGGGTATTGATCAACCGTGGTGGGGGTGCCACCGACGATGCGGTTGATGCTCTTAGGCACCGCTATGGGTTAAAAAATAAAACGTTACTATTGATAAATTACCTACATGTTGACTGCCACATTTGTCTAGCTAATGCTTGTAAGCGACCAGCGAGATGAGATGCAGTTGTTGCAGGATCGGGGTTCGATCCCCAAGTCGGGCCATTTGTTATTTTGGCTTTCTGAGTATTTCTTAGTGAACTATATAAACCGGTGTCAGGATATAACTCCCGTTGGACTTAAAAACGAATAACAAGCGAAACATGGGCTTCTGTATTAAAAAAAATATGCTGTCCAAAATAAGTCATAAAACCAACAAACACAGACTTCATTAGCCATTGACCGAAATAGTTGGAATTCAAGGGGGGAAGGCTTTGTTCAATAGTGGGATGATGCAGGCTAACAGTAGTATTTAACTAGTAGACAATAAAACAAAAATGGTAGCTCACCGAGTGCGGAACCCAAAAGGGCTAACAGGATGACCAGACGCATGATTGTTCAAGTAACTGCTCGTACTATGCCTGAACACCTCAAATACGGTCTTATATATTGAATGTTGTTATCCATTATCTTTTAATTATCAGTACTTAATTAATTTAAGATAAAACTAAAACAATATTTTTCAATATTTTGGTTTATATCGGGTTAAACAGTCAGTCGATTATATATAGGTAGTGTTCGGTAGGTACCTAAGTTCCAAATCCGAATCCATTTTCTTAATCCTATTATTGAAATGGCTTACAATCAGGGTAATTACCACGTACAAGTGTAGGTACTCGTTGTAAGCATCGTCGAGGCTTACCTACGCGACCGGCACATTCACTATATGGCTTGGGGTATATAAGGGGTTGGTTTTATCTCGCCATCTCGCATATGATGTGGTCCTGCATGCTTACCTCCCCGTCGGCGTTAATATTGTCTTTTATGCAGACGATACCACGTTGTTGTTGGCCGGCGGGGAAACTTCGGCGTGGCTAGCCAGTTTTCCGAGCTCGGAGTGGCAAGGCTCGTGGCGTCGATCCGCGAGTTGGGTTTAGAGACAGCGCCTCATTCAACTGAGGCGCTAAAATTGCTGAGGAGCAGAGAGCCACACAGCTCGTCAGTGACAGTTGTAAATGCGCAAGTCCAGATGGGTCGATACATAATTTATCCTGGCCTTACCCAATTGTTTGGTCAAACAGACAATCAGCACCCTTATTGCGTTTGTGAATTCGGCAGAGCACGTGACGACACCTTTAAAATATCGACTTTCGAAATGCGTAATAGGGTGGAGGACGTACCCTTTTTAAATTATTTACGCTATAGCGAAAACTTTTAAAGGAAATGTGTCATACTCTTGCATGGAGTTGATCCATTTGCCTTGTCGAACCCACTTACGCAATCAGGCTGTAGGTTTCCGACGCAGCAGCCTAATAAATAGCCTGTGGTAGCGGTAGTGGTACAATCCAAGGCCGACCGTGAGTCAGTGAGACTCAATATCACTCTACTTCTTGAAACATACCTGAACATTTGCCACCTGCACTCTGACAGTGGCCAACATGGAAAACTCTCAATCGGTTGCTTCGCCATCGCAAACACAACTTGAAAAATGGGGTTTTAGACCCGTCCAACACCTGATTGAGTGGCATGCCAGTGTCTCAAGTGTGTATTCACCTGCATCCTAATTGCGTAACGTTGCTAAAGATCAAAGTACGCGCGTATGCTTTCAATTTGACAATTCATCAGACAAGTCAAGTAGGATTTTTAAACGCAAAGCACGAGCGTTCTTTGAAGTATACAATTAGGGTGCTGTAGGTACTTAGACGATCTTATGAACGCCAGGCATGTAAGCATCTCCGCGGTGGGAGCCCGCATTGTCGAGGCGGAGGGTCTCAGTAACCGTGGCTTGGTCACCCACGGTGAAGCGAAGAGGAACCCGAGGAGGGGCCGCTCGTCAGGGCTTTTGCCGATAAGCCGACAACTTAGTGGCAAACATGTAGGTTGCGAGGCTGCCCGGGCGACATCGCAACTGAGGCGGCCGCGATGTTGCATGGGGCCTCCCATACCCATACGATCGCGGCTGAGGGTTGGAGGCCGCGGCGGGAGAGGAGTGCCGGTATCGCGGTGCCGCTCTCCTTCCGCGGCCTGGACGGGCTCGCCACTTCTGACGGTGGACGCGGTGGTGCCGCAGGGGAGGAGGAGTGTCGGTATAGCGTTAGCTGTTCTCACTATCCCCTGCGGCCGAAAAATGGTAGGTAGCGGGGCCATTGACCTTGACCCGTCCCAAGGGGACCACGGGTGCCATACACGTGGTCATCTGGCACCCATGTGCTGGTTTAATTCCTGGAGTGGTCACAGCGCACAGCGTGTTTTGATGCACCGGTGATATCCCAGAGGAGGGTCCCGTGACGGACAGATGCGGCGGGTTCGCGGTGAGTGCTAACGCCCATGCCCATGTTCCCGCCATAAGCGGCACAGGAGAACACCGTGGAGTTTTAGTGGGTTGGAGTCCCACATAACTGCGCTATCTCCCCGTGGTAGCGCAGTATGCTTAAGCATTCCTCCAGCTTAAAAAAAGGCATGTAAGCATGGTAATTATATACTTATGTTTATTTAGACGAAACAAAGTTTTTTTTTGTATTTTATAGGCTCGCGCTCGACCACTATCTCACCTGTTGGTAAGCGATGATGTGGTCGACGGTGAAACACGCTTGCCTAGAAATAAACTATTAACTTTTGACTTAAAGACTCCTCTATTGTAACTGTCGCGAAACACAGACTCCGGCAGGGAATTCCACTCCTTAGGTGTACGCATAATAAAAGTGTTTCCAACATGTACCGATGGCGCATCGCCGTACGTCTGCTAGTCCGATGATGAAACGGCTAGGTGGAATTAGGTCGTGCAATTCCATCGTACACTCCCCGAAATGTAACCGATAAAAAACCGACAAGCTGGCAACTCAGAGACGGTGTTCAAGGCCCTGGAGCTTTGCCTTGACCAGTGCCTCATCACCGATGAGCCTCTTGGCCCGCTTTTCGATCGACTCTAGTGCGTCAAGCTGGTATTTGGCAGATCCGTCCCAGAGATGAGAACATGCATGCATGATCAAACTTGCGCTTGATATTAATTGAGGAGCTGTTCCGGCGTGAAATCACTTCTCACCTTTGCAAGGATCCCCAACTTATTGGCGGCCAGCTGAGCCTTTGCCTCAATGTAAGGGCCAAAATTGAGAGTCGATGTCAACGTGACGCACACACATCTCGGAAAGTTGGAGCCGGTTCAAATTGGCTCTTTACAGCGGAAAAAAGACACGCCTGGGTTTAAGCAGCATTAAACCTGACCAGATTGGCATCGCCCCATGCGGAGACTGCCTGACAGTTTCAAACGCTCCACCATGGCCTCACGGAGAGACTGGTTCTGCGGCCAGACAGCCAGTGCGTTGGACAAGTAACTCTCAGCAACAGTGCTGACGTCTGCATACCCAAAGCTTTTAGCAGATCGTTAATAGCAGCAAGAATAATGTTGCTGAGAGTACCGACCCCTGAGGGACACCGGCCCTAATTTCCAATTGGTCCGATGAGCAACCATCAATAACTATTCAAATGGACCCGATCTCTCAGGAAGACTGCAATCCATTCACCTAGACTACCGGGCAGACCGAATGAAGGAAGCTTACCAATAAGGCTTTCATACCAGATCCTATCAAAAGCCTTCGAGATGTCGAGGGCGACGGCAAGCGCTTCCCCGCGCTTACGTCGAGGTTCAACGGACGTCCTTTTGATGGATGCGAATGTCCGACATACTCGTCTCGCATCCATCAGAAGAAAGGAGGTTGCGCTTCACCAGGATTCCAACGTGAAGATGCCGCAAAAAGAGAAGCAAATAAATTTGCCTTCTCCTCAGTGGAGTGGGCCAGCGTCTCGTCGCGAATCCAGTAATGGCAGTGAGGGACGGCAGAAATTCGACTCGACCGACTTAGCCAGGGACCAAAACGCTTTACTACCTGCTGGGTAAAAAGCAAACTTGGTACCTATTCGGCCAATGTGGTCGAACCGAACCCCTCTCAACACCATCTTGCAGGACTTGGCAGCCCTGTTGAAGGCCTTCTTCTTCTGACCCACGTCACTCGATTTGCGCGATCGAGCGTCGACCCAAGCCAAGTACGCCTCATGTTTAAGCGCGTCGGCGCGATAACATCGGCGCCAAACCATGGCCGGTCAACGCTGGACATTACTACTTTTGAGAACGGAATGTAGTACCTACTCCATTCCCCGACACAGCACATCCGTCACGGCGTCCGCGCACGACGAAGGATCAGCCGAAGAAAAGCAAGTAGGCTGACAAGGATAGCATGCGAAGAAAGATCGAGAAGTATTTATGTGTGTAAGCCAGAGCATCAAATATTAATTAAAGATCACGACACCAAATACGTCGAACTAAGGTTGAAGGGTAACGAGACGTAACAACTTGAAAAAGGCGCCAAGTTCGACGAAGAAGAGTTGAGATCTAGAAGGGTGACAAGTTTCATAGCTTTTCCTTAAACAAATTGGAACTTTGTTTAAGGAAAAGCTATGAAACTTGTCATACAATTTCGCCGGACTTAAAGTAATTTATAATTTTCTTAGATATTAGATTTTTAACTTGTCATCTTGAACAATGTACAAAAGTGGGGTTTGGTTTCCGCACTTATTCCCTCAGGTGGACCATTGTGCGTGGGCCATGGCGGCTGTCTGGTGTTTATTCCAAACACCTGATAGATGGAACCTAAAAGCGGCCAGGGCTGCCTCCTCCCGCACGATCAGGTGCAGAGTTGGCAGTTCTAGCATTGCCTGTAGGGCAGCAGTGGGTGTGCTTCTCATACTGCTAGTGATTGCAACGCAAGCGAACCGCTGCAGTTTTTCGAGATCTCCCGGGAATAAGTTCCCTCGGGATAATTTTCAACTTTCACACGCGAGCGAAGCCGCTGGCAGAAGCTAGTAGATTATAATATTGCATATTGTATTATAATAATGGCAAAAACACCTCTCACCCGCACAATCTGTGTGCTCAACGAATTGCATGAGAGGCTAGACATATTTTCGTGCAATTGGAGTGAATTCGCAAGAGTTTTGTTGAATTTTGCTAGTTTTAATTAAAATTTAGTTGAAAAAGTTTTAGGTATTTTATATTAGTTCAGAAGTTTTTAATAGTGTTAGAAGTTTAGTTTTATATAATTATTATACTATTAGAAATCAGAAACGAATTAGATTAAAAAAAACAAACTTTAATTAACCTAAAATTATCAGAATTCACAAAACAAATACAATCAAAATATGACACAAAGGAATGACTCGAATACAGTAAAAATAACATAATTTTAAAGACTCACGACCTCCTCGTACGATGGATGACAGTAGAAAAAGAAAGCGCGCCTTTTTTTTTTTTGAGTGACGTCTCACAGTACAATCAAAGTGATTGGCTACTGCTTAACCGGGCTACGAGAAGGCGCGCCCATTCTACACCGCTTTTATACCGTCATCTGCCGTACCCCTACCCTTAACCTAAATAATAGCTAACACGGCCTCTCCTGACACCCTGACGTCCACGGCAGGCTTGGTCGACTGATCCAGTTACAGCTTAGTCAACTTCAGGCATATCCAGGCCTCGTGCTGGTCCTTCTCTCAGGTCATCAGGTCTAGTAGATGGTCCTGGTGTTGGCTCGTCTAGTTCAGGCTGATTTGGCGCTGGCGAAGCTTCCGATTGGTCCTGGTTTGGGTCATTATTTTCATCATCATCATTCGCTGAAATCATATCGCAATATTACAATTTGAATCGTAGTAAGTTTCTAAATTAGTTATATTGGTTAGAGTTAGTTTTAGTTGCACTGTTACGGGATAATCATTAATTGAATGCCTGTGTTCTAGAGTAAAACTTGAAACATTTAGTTTAATAAAACGAAATAAACTATTCCATGGTTACATCTAACTTAAGTTCTCTAGAACACTACACATTCAGACAACTACACCATAAAACATAACATGCTTAATAAAGAACACTGTGAGCCTACACTGCACAGCGACTGATCGGTTTGCAAAGCCGACCAGCTTCCGAGGTCGTGGGTACACCCCTCTGGGTGTACCACACAGACAGACAAGGATCCAATAGCACCATTCATCAGAATAGATGCCACACTTCTGGATCAGAGAGATCATACAGATCTGAGACTCACCCTCAAAGAAGGCAGAGCAAGACTCGGGAGTCCATTCACCTCCCCAGGGAACCATAAACTGAGCAGCAGCATATGTGGTCTTCCCGTATGATCCAGCCAATAGCCTCAGCTCATAGCGGCCGTGAGGAAGAACACGCACCACTCGGTAGGGGCCGCGCATTCCATGGTCAAGTTTGCCTGTGGACTGAGCATACTTGATAACGAAGACATGGTCGCCTTCCTGAAACTCACGAGAGGGGCGTCTGTCCCGGTTAACATAGGTGTCCATTGCTGCCTGGTTTCTAGTTAACCGTTCGGCCGTCCTTTGCCTGGCGATTTCTCTTCTTGCCTCACGACTACTTGTAGCAGGCTCCTGGGCGATATCTCGCACCAGAGCACGAATCGCTGGCGTAGTGTTTTCATGGCCCACCAACAATTTTAGAGGCGACGTTTGTGTAGTCTTGTGCTGTGTTATATTAAGAATTAGTTGCAGACGCCATAATTCCTCAGCCCATTCATGTCTTCTGTGATTTGCCTCAATTCGTAACATGTTTAAGACAGTTCGAGCGTACCGCTCTACTTGCCCGTTAGCGTGATGCATCTCAGCAGTAATGTGATGCAGCTCGATTCCGACTTGCGTCCACGTTTTGAACCTAGACGACTCGAACATGCGGCCTCTGTCGGTCACTATTAATTTCGGTGTTCCAAATAAGGATATAACAGTCTTACAGACCTGCTTCAGTTCGTCCAAGTCTTGGCGGTGGATAGGAGTGAGGAGGCAGAACTTGGTGAAGGCGTCAACGACCAGCATCACGTGCTTAAATCCTTTCGATTCAGGTAAAGGGCCCAGCACGTCGAAGTGTAGGGTGTCGAACGGGACGTCAGGTTTAGACCAGGAAGAAATAGGTTGAAGAGGGGCTCTAGGAACACGTTTATGTGCAATACAAGTTATACAATGACGTATGTATTTTTTTACAAAAGCCCTAAGGCCAGGAAACCAAAAATGCCTAAGTATAAGCCCTAACGTTTTATCAGCGCCTATATGGCTGTGTTCATCATGAAAGACCCTAAGGAGGCTTAAGCGTTGGCCCTTCGGTATATAGCAAAGGAGCCTCGGCTCCTCCCCTACCTGACTGTACCGGTAATAAAGAACATCTTTTTGTACTTGATAACGTGATGGGTCTAACTCTCCCCGTTCTACAGCCTCGATTATGTTACGGGTCTCTTCATCACCGGATTGCGCCATTTGATATAATTCGTCCTAGGTATTCAATCTCGGTACACAAAAACGAACACTTTTTAAGGTTAATCGAGAAACCCGCCTGGGTTAACGTAACCAAGACCTCTCGCAAGGTTCGCAAACCCTCGTCAACTTTATCAGACAGGATCAGACAATCGTCGATATATACCAAAACTTTTCCAGCCTCTATGCAATCGCGTAACGTAGTGCTTATAATGCGCTGATACACTATGGGTGCATTAGCCAAGCCATAGGGCATCTTTAAATATTCAAAATGACCCTCGGGCATTACGAAACCGGTCAATGGCACAGATTCGTCATCTAACCGAATTTGGTGAAAGCCTGTGGCCATATCTAGCGTGGTGAAGAATCTACACTTACCCAAGCGATCAATGTGGTCATCAATTAACGGTAATGGATATCTGTCCTTAACAGTTATTTTGTTCAAGGCGCGAAAATCAACACACATACGGTCTGAGCCGTCCTTCTTTTTGACCAACAGAATAGGGCTAGAATAGGGCGACTCCGACTCCCGTATGATGCCTTTAGACATCAGGTCTTGAACAATGTCGCGAACTTTCAACTTTTCACTGTGAGACATTTTATAAGGGCGATAATGTACAGGGACATCGCTGCTGGGCTGAATGCGCATACATCCGGTATTGACAGTTGATGTAGCTGTTCCCGAGATCATGTGTTCTGAATAATCTTGCAAGATAGATTTTAACTTAGTCAAATCATCACTGGTTAAAGGAGTTTCGATAACGGGCTGCACATTCAACGCCGCCGTCGATACAGCCGACGGATTTGAATCACGAATAATGCGTTGAGTATTCTTAGTTCGTATGTAAACAACGCCATCTCTATTAAGCACATCTGTCCCGATAATAACAGGGGCGTTCATACACTCGCTCGGGACTACCAACAAATCTACTTGCAGTGAGATACCTTCCAATTCGATTGTAAGCGTGACATATGAATCAATTTGAGTAACTGACTCGCCTACCCCCTTTATTTGACAGTTAGTAGTTTTCTTGGCACAAGAAAAATATGTCACAATCGAGGACGATATTAACGATACACCAATGGCGCCACTGTCGATTAAAATGTCTACTGGGATGCCCTGAATGACACCTACGACAATATCACTGCGCTTTTGCAAAGGAGCCGAGCAGAAGTTAACTTTTTTATTATTATTACGTTGCTCATTAACACGTTGTCTGGCAAAACATGATTTTATATCATGACCCGGCTTTTTGCAGTAAGCGCATGTGATTTCACTTGAAACTGGCTTACTTTCAGATGGAGATGGTTTTGATTTTGAATCGGTATTGACACTAGACTTAGGTCGTTTTGGGCACGAAACTTGCCTGTGTCCGGGCTCGCCACAACCATAACACTTGGTTAGAAATTTCTTAAAACCCTGTGATTTGTTCTTGTCCCTATTGACGGTAAAATGGTGATTTGTCCCTTTACTTGTATCCATAGTTTTGATAGGTTTCACAAAAGTAGACAGATAATTGACCAAATCAACGGGTTTTAAGTTAGCATTGGTCGCTGTTGTCTTTACTTGAGGATCAGTTAGTCCTCTCAAAACAATCTCTGCGATCAGATCATCGCTAAGACCTTTTACGAAACGCAACCGCAATAGTGACTTGCGTGCATACTCGGCGTAAGTACGGTACTTATCCGAGTTAGTCGACATTACCTCAAACAAAATACCCGCCGAATCTATTCTTTTAATGCACAACGGTTTAAAATCACTTTTAAAGTTTGTCCACGTTCTATCATTTGATACCCACTCATTGAGCCATGATTTTGCATCACCTTTTAGACAGTTCCCTATGCGTGAAAGACATTCGTGGTCACTCCATTTATTAGCAAGTTTGGCCCTATCCACTTCACTAAACCATGTATCAACGTCGTGAATACTGGGATCGAAATTTGAGACGTAATAATGACTAGTACCTACAGATTTTAACGAATGTATCGCTTCAACAATTTGTTCCGTGCCTGGTCCAGCGACGGGCTCAACTGACACTTGGGCATGCGAACGCCTCTCCAGCACCTCCAAACGTGAGAGCACTGTATTTAAAGAGTCACAATTTCTCTGCAATGGCGGCAAGGGAGGCGTACGCACAGATCTTGAAAATCTCTCTGCGGTTTACATTAGTGGCACGATTTGGCGAGTACCTATCACGACGACCATCACCAGAACGGCGGTCTCGCGAGTCACTCCCCTGAGAACGTCGTCCCCGCGAAGGCGATCGACGATTGCGTACACGCTTAGCATGCGGCGAACGACTGCGCGAGTAGCTACACGAGTGCCGGCCTCGGGAACGCCGATCCGGAGAGCGATGGTTACGCCAGCGTTGATAACGCGGTGTGAAACTACGCGAGTGATTGCGCGAGTGCCGAGATTCAGGAGTAAGATCCCGCGAACGGCTATGCGAGTGTTTACCACCGCGTGAATGTTTATTCGGAGAACGATTATTACGCTGGCACCTGCTACGCGATTTCGGCGAGCGTCGATTACGAGAACGTGAACGTTCCGGCTTATCCATGTTCCAAGCTCAGTTATAAATAACAAAACAAAATGTCAACACAAACCTAGTCAACGTAAATGACTATAAAATTAAAAGGAATGTAGGTAAGCAAAGGAAGACGTTCGAAATTTAGTTAAGAACACCAAAACAAAGATTCGACACCAATAGAGCTAATGTAAATGACAGTTAACGAACAAAACCAAAGAAAAGTACCCTCATAAAAATATTCGAAACTTTTAAATTATAGAAAGAAAAATTTTGTTCTAAGAAAATGGATGAGAACAATAATCAGGATGAAAGTGGGAATGTTTTCTTAATCCCACTTCTGATATTAGAAATCAGAAACGAATTAGATTAAAAAAAAACAAACTTTAATTAACCTAAAATTATCAGAATTCACAAAACAAATACAATCAAAATATGACACAAAGGAATGACTCGAATACAGTAAAAATAACACAATTTTAAAGACTCACGACCTCCTCGTACGATGGATGAC
The DNA here is from genome assembly GCA_947562075.1 of Orthosia gracilis. Lineage (NCBI taxonomy): Eukaryota > Metazoa > Arthropoda > Insecta > Lepidoptera > Noctuidae > Orthosia > Orthosia gracilis. The sequence continues at coordinate 38,981,422 of OX387266.1, forward strand.
AGTAGAAAAAGAAAGCGCGCCTTTTTTTTTTTTTTTTTTTTTTCTAAGTGGCGTCTCACAGTTCGGTCAAAGTGACCGGATACTGCTTAACCGGACTACCCTGTGGAGACTAAGCTATATTATAGCCTCCAGCCAGGCTTGCAAAAATTCTAAGACTAAGCGACTGCGCTGAGGGCTACCCCAGTTGGGGTCGGACCTCGGCTCAGGGCGTCGCTGGGGGGACAACACAACTAAGGCTGGATCTTAATAAAGTGATTCTACCATCCGTTCGGAAAAAGCCTACGTGGAGAAGAACGGACAAGAAACTCCGATATTTACTAACGTTAATCTAACTATTTATTGCACAGCACGCGGGCTGGCTTGTAGATCTTGACGGGGACTTCGCGACGGGCCTCGGCGGCGAGGACGGAACGAGATCGGTCTGTGTCTTCGAATTGTGCTGGTCTCTTTTTTGCTCTCTTGGAGCAGGGTAGTGGCGTCATCGGGGATGGAGAGAAAAGCGCGCCCATTCTACACCGCTTTTATACCGTCATCTGCCGTACCCCTACCCTTAACCTAAATAATAGCTAACAATACATTTATTTAAAGTCTGATTTCAGATTAAGATTTTAACCTTTCTTTTTTATTAGATTCAACTGTAAGATAATGTGTGTAAGTTAATTAAATAAATAAATAAATATTTACAGTGCAATTAAACCGCCTTTGTGCCCAAAAGTGGAAAACTGAAAACCTATTTTTTCAGCGAAGCTGGGGGACCTGTAAATAACTGTTCCAAGGAACCGTCCTCCGACTGCAATGCAAAGCGAGGCGTGTTTTTTAATTACATATTTATTTTTTATTTCATACCTTTAAGTGATAAAACGATATTTATGCAAACGCACACTATTTTTTAATATGTTTTCTATGGGATATTGAATTTAATAGTACTGTTATATTTATTTAATTTATATTTCATTACTTTATTAGTGAACGAATGCATAATAAATAATACTTAATATTATTTTTTTATGTACCTCCTAAGTAAGTTCTAGATGATGATAGTACCTTTACGATTGTCGTTTCGGTTTCCCTTTATATTATGAGTAATAATAAAAGACTGGTAGATTAGAATAAATATTCTATAATAGAATTACTATTTAAAAAATGGCACAGGTTTTACAAATTACTAACTGAAAAATATTTGTGAATGACGTGACCTGTAAAATCGTAATGTCAAAGTGTGCGTGCAAAATGGCTCTTTGTTCATAGTGGCCTTTGTCTGCGGCGCGCCACCGCTTACATCCTTTGTGATTGTGGGGAAACCATCTCTCAATACCTACCTTTTAATCCATTCTGTGGCTTGTTCGGTTTTCATACAGAAATACTTTGAGTTATGTTATGTAGTTTGAAAGCTCCTATTTAAGCATTCAAATGTTTGGGTTTTTACCGATTATGCCAGTACTTAAATAGCGTCTGTATTTCATGTCAGTAAGGGTTATTTTAGTAGTTCAAGTTTTAAATGCAACTTGTGTCATATCGAGGGCCAAAGACGGACTCGTATGGTACTGTTCAGGTGGTGAATAAAACAATCTTCTGGTATATAAGTTTTATTGGAATGTCCTTTAGAATACGTACAAATTATCTAAGGAAAATTATATCTCTAAATAATTGAACCTTTAAGCTGACGAAAAAATCCAAATTTCAAAAAAATATGGAGGTTAAAATGTAATCGCTTTGGTTACTTACTGCATCGCGACATAAGGTATTGCTCAGATTTTGTGAAAATGAAAATTGATTTTGTGATTATTAAAATAACAATATATTTAGACTTTACTTTTATTAGGGACTTTGCCTATCGTGATGTACCAATGAATCAAATTGACAAAGTCTGCGCAAGCCTTTACAAAAGAAATAATAACTTAGATAAACCTTAAATATGAGTGGTGGGAAAACTTATATAAATTCTTATTTCGTACACGGATTATGTACGTAAAGAACTAAGAAATGGTATCTAGTTCGATCAGTAATTTCTTCGTCGGCGCAACAGATTAATTTGCTTTGACTGATACCATTTACTAATAAATTACATTATTTAAATTTCATCGACTGCCTTATATTGAACAATGTATGATAAAATACGGTACGTACAAAAATAAAAGTAGTTCCAAAACTCAAATTTTAATATGTAACCACGTCGAACCACAGACTAAAATACGGGCAGGCATGTTCAGAATAATTGACGAAGAAAACATATTATATCGATGAAACATTTATAGCTTGTCGATGAACTCGGTGTATTGTAGGGTGTGGCTCAAAATCATCGACACGGAAAGGTAACAACTCTGGGAAACAATTTTATTTGGCTGAATAATACTACTTGCATATTTAAATTACTTTTGGTTATTTTCAATCCTAAATTAAAAATGCATTCTAATACCCATTTTTTTTTTATTTCCACAGAGTAAAGTCTTTCCACGCCCTTGATATTTCATAAAAATATTTTTTTTTGTAATACAAAAAACAATCCTTGTATAGATTCGGTTTTTAAATTTTTCCAAAAACGTAACCTTCGTCAAAATACTAGTTTTATAGGTTATAAATGATTAAATTCAGCTTTAAATTCCGCATTCCGTAAGTCAGAACAAAAAAACAGTTAATTTTTAATAAAACTGGTTTATATAAAAGTATGACGTTTGCGTAACAATTTCGTAGTTGCACAATACATAGTAATAGTAACTTTTATCGTTGTAATACATACGGAAGACTGAGATACGTGCACCAATATTTCGTTTGTTTCTTCGTAGTTTATCATTATACAATTGTGTATGGTATGCTTACCATAATATATTATTTAACGGGCTTTTAATAATATAGGGACGGTGAAGCTTTCAGAGTTGTAACAGTGGCATAAATAAGAACGAAGGTAACTCCACTGATGATTCATTCTGTATTCCGTTTCATAAGTTGGTTCAATTGAGGAATTTCTTGAGAATATAAAGATAAAAGAGACTCACAATACGCTATTAAGTCTCTCCCGTTATGAATAAAATTAACGCCTACGATAACCTAAACTAATAAAGCTTTGTTGGTGATTACATCTAATTAATGAGACTCATATTTACACAAACAAAGTACAACGAAGACAAATATTATTGTAAAAGCTACCAGATTATCCGATTTACAGGTCGGTGTTTTAATTTACGTGGGTTCGTTACGTTGAATACAACTCGAGCACAAAGCTGCAGGGGATCGAATAAGTTATCATTAACACAGTTGTAACCACAGATATAAACTTATCTAGATGACGCGATTGTATGTACTTCGCGTGCAAAAAAACGGAGTAAAGTTACGATTAATGATCGTAAACTGAGCTCTTTCACTTAGCATTATCGGCACAGGAAATCCACCGAAATCTAGAAAAATGCCTTTTTATGCCATATTGAGCTGTAAAGAATGTACAGAAAAAGTTGGCCGAGGCATTGGAAATTTTTTCTTTCATTAGTAAGTAAATTTGTTTTCAAATTGTTTGTGAAAAAGTGGCACGCTTGGTTTTCATACAGATGGAGGGACTTGCGTTATCTAGTTAGATTTATGTCTGTGGTTCTAACAATTTCATGAGATGCCTCTATTATGAACTATGTTCAACATGCGTAAACAATTTTATGCATATGTTTTATCATATTTTAAACGAGTACTATTTGTGCTAACGCATTTTTTTCTCTTATTGTATTAATATTTGGCAGGTTTCAAGTCTGTTTATAATTAGGATTACATGCTAAACAATAAGTATAACTTACGTCACAAGATTAATCATTTCAAACATTATGGTGGGCTATACATACGTCTTTAACATCGTCACTAAATACGTAACAGACACCTCACTGTATTCGTTACAAAGTTGATCAAAAATATAGAAGCCCACAATTTATTTGATAGATTTTAATTTCTTAAACTAATTGGTGTTCACTTACAACTTCGGTTCTTCTTAAAACTAACCGTAATCTCGAAATACTAATCTAGATAACCGTAATTGATAAATAAATTAAAGCCTACGAAGTATCAATATTGAATTCGATAAACATATAGAAATAAATAATATATATTACCCAAAACGTTTGTAATATAAACTGTCTGATTTATACAGACAGTTATAGTAAAACGAGACTTATAACAATTGTATCTAAATACGTCAATTTAATTGAGACAATAACGTCAACCATTAATACCATACTATATAAGGTAATAACAAATTAATCTACGAATACATACTACCAACATATTACGTAAAATTACGCCAAAACAAACGCTTCGCGAGAAGCACAGAAAAGGCACGAAATTCATAAGACAGCGCATGTTTTAACATCGTTATTGATATACTATTTAGTTACAGGTATATATTTTCATAAGAATTATTTTATAATTGAACTGTTTTTTTTTAAATTTTTCTATATCATTAAGGCTACAGCCTACCCTAATTTCAAAGCTACAATGGTGTTTTTAGTTGAATATTTATTTGTTATTCTGTGTATTGAGTAGCAACAAGTATTTAACTCATTGATATTATAAGTTATATATATATATATAAATTTTTATTAAATTGTAGATAAGTTAAACCTGCAATTGACAAATTTACCGCAAGTTATCCTGTGATAACAAGATAGTGTAGTAGTAATCAATTATATTTATCTATTACTAGTGGTTGCCTCGCGGTTTCACCCGCGTAGTTCCCGGCCCCGTAGGAATACAGGAATAAAAAGTAGCCTATGTCACCCTGGGATAGTGTAGCTTCCCAACGGTGAAAGAATTTTTGAAATCGGTCCAATAGTTTCGGAGTCTATAAGGAACATACATACATACTTTCTCTTTTATATATATATATAGATAGATTGGTAAAAACCAGGTACTAATCAACAAAATTTGCAAACAATGGGTCGACTTCCTGCAGTGATTAACGAGCAACAAGTATAACAAACAAGGCAAGTAGCTGTACAATCTGTACGATCTATGATAAAAAAATCAATAACAAATAGGACATAGGGTTTTAGTATGAAGGTCTTTTAAAATACACATTCGTTAGTAAAAATATATTTAAAAGATGCTACGCGTAAGCTGCTCATGTCTTATTCTTATAGTAACAAATAATTCAGGATTGCAACAATCCCGATATTTGAATTTTGCCATCTTTCCTTTGAAGCCAATGAATGGTTTATTTTTCAAACTCTCTATTGAATAAGTAATAAGAGCTTTGCCATTGCTACAACACGGTTGAAATAACTTTGCACCTCGCCGGAATGCTACACCACCCCCGCCTACCCGCGCGACACCCCGCGTTCGCCTCGTGCGCCAATGGCGAGAGTGACGTGACAACGCCAGGTGCTCAGTTATTTTGAACAAGACTTAGAGAGAATAAGTTGTGGTGTATCCAGGATTTTCGTAAATCATGTTGAACTGTCAATATAAAGGGCGTGTCTCACTGTCGGTCGACGGTCCTCTTGAGCCACTGTGTGAAGTGCCGTAACTGCCATACCGCCCTTGCAGACTCCTCGCGAAGCCGCGCGTTGTGTCGTCGTAACCGACGGACCTATCGGAGTAATCAAAGATTATATTAGTTAAGCCAGATTAATTTATCTTAAGCCTTATTATATTATAACCATATCTTAAAATTACGTCATCTTGAATACTATCGTTACCCATGTACTGTTGAACATTGAACCTATCGAACAGGTTTAAACTAGTCACCAGAATTTATGAGTAAGTACAGTAATTCTCAATCTTTTTAGCCGGTCTGAAGTTGGCTACAAAGGCTGCGCAGTTGTAAATCTCATACTAAAACAGCAACGCGACGTGCCTTGCGCATTGGAAAGCCTACGTTCAGCCCGACCAAAAAGATTGGGGAGTACTTTACAGCCGTACTAACCGAAACTAGTAAGTTTAAGAGGTAAAAAGTACTATACTAAACGTAAAGACATGGACGTCGCGGTCATAATAGCTGCGAGCAGTTCTGTGAATATTTCAAAAGTATCTCTTGTCACCTCGTTCTTGTAATCTACTACCGCGGTTACCACGAACTTTAGGGTGTACTGTTATTAGCATTTCATTACCAAACAGAAATGCCTGTTTATCTTGCAGATGTAATAAAATATTATAGTCTTAATTTACATATAAGCAAAAATGTTTACCTACTACTGTTCTTACTTTTTAATAAGTACTGTACGACCGATGAGTCGTAAAATACTCGTACAGTAGTAGCGTGCATGTATACTCTTGAAGAAATCGTTCGGATCGTAATGTTCTGCGCAAACACTTGGCGCTAACTTCAGACGGGCCATGAATCATCGGTCGTACTGTACTTTACTTTTAAATAAATTATCCTTATTCTTAACTTTGAAAACAACCGATAAAATTATTAATCACGTGTCTGACTAATTGTTGTAGATAAGTAGCTTCAGTTATATCTGCTTAGTGATGAGGGGTCCTATTGATATGTTATTATGTTTATTTTATCATACGAAACGCGGATGTTTGGTGATAAGGAATTATGTGTTTTTGTACTACGTGATTGTTTTGAGTCAATTAACCTTATTAAAAGTACCTTCATATATGATTGATTGTCTGATAGTTTTATTAAGATATATTGCAATTTTATGAGGGATTTACTATCACTAGACAGAGAAAGGTAATGAGTGTCTGCGTTGAAGTAGTGAGGGAAATATAGAGCTGCGTATAGCAACGAAATAAAGGATATCATACTATTAACTAAAAAAAAACTAAGCCAAAGAAAAACCCTGTAGGTTGAGTTGAAAATCAACATTACATTTGTTGTTTTTTTTTTTTTAATATAGAAGCGGCGATGTTCGATGACAGGATATTATCATCACCAGCATATAAATTTACTACTGGGCTGCAGCTCAATCAATCGAAACGCAACTCGATTCTCGGCAACTTTCATATTTACTATTAACGTTTACAGCAGTTTATTTTATTTGACTGAACTTTATTTAACTGAAAGTAGAATTAACCGGCGATTATTCGTCGATTACGATAACAGCCCAATAATCGAGAGCTATAGGAAATCGGATGCTAGTTACAACCGATGAAATTCCGTGTTTAGGGGAAGTGAACAAAGATTTTAGTTTCTTTTGCAAGTCTGCGATTGACACTGGTGTAATATTACAAGGCCGTCCTTTTGGAGGAGTACCTTTAGGTACTGTTGCGGAATACCACTTTTGATTCGGTGACTGAGATTCCATGCAGTAGTAATCGTGGTTGCTATTAAGCGTAGATATAGTTCGGCGGTAAGCGGTTCCCCGATGCGAGTACGAGGCTTATTTTATGCTTTTTAGAGGTTTTTGTGTCGGGGGTATTTTAAATTTTTATTTCACACTTTTTAAACTACATATAATATACAAAGTAGTAAACACGCTTCAATCGACAATCTATCAAAACATACATGAATACTTTTTATCAACCAACAACGTAAATCTAAAATTTCACGTGTCCAACTTACAATCTGTAGAAATATCATATAAACTTACAACCCTTAAATTTCAAACGCTTTTAAACCCTTTCTTATAAACTTACTTTAATAAAATCATGTGCAGACATATTGTCTCCTAGCTCACCTGGTTAATTTAAGTTTCTATGAAGAAAAGTACCCGGACAAATTAAATTTCGCAGTTGTAAAACCATTATATAAAACAAATAATAAACAGGATTTGAACAATTATCGTCCAGTGACCTTAATATCTATATTTTCAAAAATATACGAAAAAGCAATGTACAATAGGATTGTCTCATTTATATCCAAATACAGTATAATAAGTCCGGAACAAAATGGTTTTCAAAGAGGAAAGTCAACCGCAAAGCCACTAGCTTGTTATCAACTTATAAAATCGATTACAGAGAATATAGATAAGAAAATACCGGTCACCGCAATATTTTTTGACATGAGCAAAGCATTTGACTTTGTAAAACATGATATACTTTTAGAAAAATGTGAGGGCTAAAAGATTACCTAACTAATAGACAACAACGGGTTGAAATCTTAGGCGTTAATAAAGACAGGGAAGTAATAAAATATAAATCATTATACAGGATAAATTCATATGGCGTGCCTCAAGGTAGTATTTTGGGGCCATTGCTCTTTCTTCTATACATAAATGACTTGCCGACAGTGACGAAGTATAAGTGCGTGTTGTTTGCAGACGACATCTCATTGATAATAAATAATGATAATAAAAATGAACAATTTTAGGATAAAATAAATGCTGCCGTAGAAGCTATTATAGAATGGCTTGAACAAAATAATTTATGTGTTAATGTTTCCAAAACAAAATACATTAATTTCTCCAATTACAAAATGGCTAATGAAGCAATGAAAATTATTGGACGTTATAATAAAATTGAAGAAGTTGACCATACGAAATTTTTAGGCATAGTAATTGATAAAAATTGTAATTGGAAAAAACATATTGAAAATATATGTAATAGGCTGAACAGCTTTGCTTTTGCACTGAGAAATCTTAGGAAAACTGTTGGACATAACACCGATCTATTGGCTTATCATGGATATGTCTCAACTGTGCTAAGATACGGTTTAATCATATGGGGTAATTCCACTGACATCAAAAAGGCATTCATTGTGCAAAAAAAGTGCTTACGCGCGGTGTTTGGTGCAGACCCATTGGATTCGTGTAGACCTATCTTTAAAAAACATAAGTTATTAACATTAGCATGCTTATATATAATGGAGATGGGAGTATTTGCAAAAAAACATTCTCACCTTTTCAATACAGCTGACAGCGAAAATGTTTATAAGGTGGGAAAAACGTCAAGGGATCCAACAAAATTGGCAATGCCAAGATGCAGAACAGCGTACTGCCAGAGAAACACTAGTCGAATGGCAATAAAGATATTTAATAATACATATTCCGAAGGATATTAGAGAACTGCGATTCAGCTTATTTCAAAAGCATCTTAGAGCATGGCTTATCAAGGGTGTTTTTATACTATTGAGAAATTTATCAACTCTAGGACAAATGGGAAAATTGCATGACATGAAAATTAAATTTGACATGTTTATTTTAATTGATTGATTTATTTAGATCTCATATTAGAGTTGACATACAATTTGTAATAGAATTTTTTTTTTTTAGCCCTTGTAATTTGATTTTTATTGTATTGTAGATAATTTTTGATTTAGCATTTCTATATTTTTTGACATTGGAATTTAATTGTTTTTTTTCTAATTGAGTAAATTAGATTTTCTTATTTTATTTGGTTGTCATGTTAGAGTTGACATCTATGCAATTTGTAATTGAATTATTCTTTGACATTTGTAATTTGAGTTTTATTGTATTGTGGCAATCTTTTTTTAAATTTAATTTTGACATTGGAGATTATTGTTTTGTTAAATCAAGTAAATTAGAATCATTATTATGATCAACAAATTTGAATGCCGAATTTAGTAGGCGGAATATGAAGAACTATTGTGTGTGTATTATAAGATCTGTACAATACCATATTTCACGCAAATAAATGAATCTATCTATCTACCCTTTTTATCCCATTAATGGTGGAATTTCCAAAAACCAATAAATACATGAATTCTTTTTATCAATCAAGAGCGTTAATGCAAAACTTCACTTGTGCACTTCACAAACTGTAGAAATTTCATACAAACTTTCAAATCCCCTTTTACAAAAAAAAAAAATGAATGAAGAAATGAATTTCCAAAAATCCTTCCTTAGTGCGCACTTACGTCACTTGAGGCTCCTTTCTGCCAAATTTCATCTTTATACGTCAAGCTGTTTTCGATATTTCGTGATGAGTGAGTGAGTATCCTTTCGCTTTTTAACCGACTAACCAAAAAGGGGGAGGTTCTATGTTCGACAGCATGTTTGTTTTCCTTTTTTTGTTTATTTTCACCGATATCTCCGTCAATTATGGACCGATTTTGAATGTTTTTTTTTGTTTGAAAGAGTTTTTTATGTTTCGAACTTGGTCCTATTTAAATTAGATTTGAAGAAGGAGTTGGGAGATATACAACAATACTCTTCAATAAATAACGGCAAATCTCTCGGGATTCCTGCAATTGCATGTCTGTTTATTGTTTATACCATTTCATAACATAACATCAGGCCTGTACGCTTTAAAGGGGTACGCAGATGTGTACAGTTCACCTTGGCACACTCTCATTTCACCGGTTAAGTTCAGTTTCATGATATTCGGGTAATCTATTCTGGCATTATAGGTACCTTACTAAACTACTTGCCTATTAGGAAAAATAAAATAGTTTTTTTACAAAACAATACAACCGACTTCCAAATAAGAAAACTACAAAGTGAAAAATAACTTTATTTTTGGAAGTCGGTGTCCATAACGCAAAAAAATTTTAGTTTTCTTATTTGGAAGTCGGTAGTATTTTATTGTAAAAATGCTTTTTAATATATGTTACAGACAGTTTTTTTTTTTTTAAAAAAACGTTGCCCTACACTAGGAATTTCTTCCTGTATCGTGGGTGCGTTTACAAACATATAAACTCACATACACAATAACCAGAGGCGGAACAACTATCTGTAGGTCATACAAATATTTGTTCCGTGCGGAAATCGAACCCGCGATACGCAGCGCAGCAGTCAATCGATCAACCACTGCGCCAACCGTGCGCCCAAACAAACATTGTCACGAGAAAGCCACATGTGTGCCAAATTTGAGCTCAATCGGACACTAGGAACTGGGTTTATTTAACTTGTAAAGATTGTATAACAGTAACCGGGACAGGTGAAACTAAATAAAACCTTGTAAAAAAAGTGTTGTAAAGAACAGCAGTCCAACACGTGTACATAGGTAACGAGTTCGAATCCATGCAGGAGCTATACTTTAAGTACATTATTTCATCACCACTGCTCTAAAACGGTGAAGGATAATAATAAGATAATAATTATTAACATTAAAAGGCTCATGATGAAAATACAAATAGTGATAGCCACCTCTTCCCACAGTTTATTCGTCGGACTCTAACTCGGCCTCCCTCGCAGCGCGGTCGTACGCGCATTTAGCGTTGTTGTTGGCGCCAATGCTGCCACCAGTAGGCGATGTTGTTCACAGCTAATGTAGTTGCAGGGGCTTATCGAAATCCATAGAAAATAGTGTTAGTCACCCCTTCCTCCAGTTGATGCCGGTGCCTCTGCGAGGCGGCGTCGGTCTCTAAGGCGGCAAACCTCACAGCGAGGCCGCACGCGCAGTTGGCGTTGTTGTTGGCGCCAGTGCTGCCTCCACTGAGTGATGTTGTGGTAATATTCACTGCTAATGTCGTTGCAGGGGCTTATCGAAATTCATTTAAAATAGTAATGTCATCTCTTGTTCGAGGCAGCGGTGTCAGTCTCTTAACGCAGTCTATCGCAGCGGGGTCGCACGCGGTTTAGCGTTGTTTTTGGCGCCAGTGCTGCCACCAGTGGGCAACGTTGTGGTACTCACCACCAATGTAGTTGCAGAGGCTTATCAAAATTAATAGAAAGTAGTGACAGTCACCTCTTCTTCCAGTTGATGCCGGTGCCTCTGCGAGGCAGCAGCGTCGGTCTCTAACGCAGCCACCCTCGCAGCGAGCCCACACGCGCAGTTAGCGTTGTTGTTGACGCCAATGCTGCCACCAGTGGGCGATGTTGTGGTACTACTCACTGCCAATGCAGTCGGAGGGGCTTCGGGTGCCTGAGGGGTAAGGTTTGATGAAAATTCATCTCCCGGAGATACATAATCTCTTTTTATAAATATGATACTATCTCGCTAATCCGCCACCACGAATTATCAACCTGAGGCAGATAACTGCATTTAGCAGATTAACAATGTTTTGATGTATTACATAGATTTCGTGAAAATAAATTTTCGATTTGGCTTGTTTTTTTTTTTGACAGAATATATTTTCTATATATTTTATGTTAATTTGTACCCATGTCGCATGATATTGCATTTTCTTGGGGCCATTTATTGCATTATAGCTTGATCTAGACTATTCTAATGATATAACTAGCAAAATTCGGCGGATTAGTGCATGTCGGATTAGCGAGAGAGTTATTTATTTATGACTTGGTTTCTAAATACCGAGATTAATACCCGATTATTAGAGGACACCTATATATTATTGCACTGTTGGATTTAAAACTCTTGGTACTGAATCAAACGTTGATAGTTCAACAGCGCGCTTTTATTTCAAGATTCAATAAAATTTCGTATAGTGACAGTTAAAAGGGCTTGAAATAAAAAGAAAACGTTACTGTCACGTGCTTTGGCTTAGCTAGATTGCGAGCGACAGGAATAACGCTTCGCTAAAGCACGTGATTGGTGTCACGTACAACTTATCATTATTTATGCGGGAGCCTAACAATTTTTTTTTAAATAATTGATAGGCTCGCGCTTGACCACATTTTCACCTGATGGTAAGCGATGATGTTTTCTCGAAACAAACTAATTCTATAAGTTGGTAATCTATATATAAAACAAAGTTGTGTTACTTATACCACTTATAACTCAAGAACGACTGGACCAATTTTTATCATTTTTGTGTTTTTGGATTTATCTTCGTCCGGAATAGGATAATAAGTAATAAAACATCGAAAAAATTAACGATAAAAAAAATCCCATACATTTTGCGAACAGAGCGCCATCTCTGATACATGATAGAAACAAAGCACACTCAAAAATGAACATGGCGTTGTATGCTGGTTCCGGTATTGCCAGTAGATGGCGTTGTCGATTTTTCTGAAATTCATCCTATAATTCTAATATATAAAACACTTAAAAATATTTCTACCTATGTCCGTTACAGACTTTGAAACCATCCACCTGATATGCCCCAAACCGCTTTCATTAGAAAGGCAATGCGAAGATGGTATAAGACCAAAAATTTTGGTTGGTAGGTGGAGTAGGTATTATTATTATTATTTATTAATAGTGTTCAACACGTGTCACGAGCTCCCGCTAACAACAACCATTGTGTTTACCAGTATAAACCTTTCCATTATTAAACGACAGTTAAAAATACTATAAAAGGTACTCAGTGCGTGCAATTTTTTTTGAAATCATTTATATGGCAAAACAACGTTTGCCGGGTCAGCTGGTATGAAATATTATGCACATATTATTTGAAATGATTCAAATTTTATCAAAATAAACTGTGGGGTTTTGGTATGGTATAAACAAGTTAAACATGAGTGAAAATGCCGCAGGGGAGGCCCTAGTAGGACATACACGGATCTTATTGGTGATGTTCTTCAGAAAGGCCAGGTGCGCAGTACTCATAATCGGCGTGTGTGTATGACTAGATGTATGAACATGAATAAAGCAAAAGAAATATGTGAAGATCGTACCAAGGAGCGTTCTGTAGTTTCTGCCTACCCTCATGGAGAAAACGCATGAGATGATGTATGTAGTGTTTTTGATATTAGCATAAATATAGCTTACAACTGTGACGTCATTCCAAGAGTCGTTGGTGGGTTCGTTCGCTAGCGTTTCTAATGAAGGGTCGGTGTTGTCCATTGACGGGTACTGGTGCTCTTCGCAGATCTAAATCAAGATAAACATACAGTTTATCAATACACATATCGTAAAATCACATGATGCACAAAGTAAGAGTGTCCTGCAAAAACGATTATATTTTCCATCGACAAGTACCTACTGTCTCCAGTCACTACGCGCCGATCGAAGCCGTGCTAATTATTTGCTCTATAGTGTTGACGTTGTAGCTTTGTTTTATATCTAGCTTGGTGCTAGTTTTCATCAGTCGTAATACTTATACAGGGTGGGCCATAAGGGTGTTGGCGGTTTAAATATTCGATTTAAAAAAAACTACGAAACATAACACAAATATATTTGTATTGTTAAAAAGTAGAAGCATAGGGATTTTTAAGACTTAAAAATAATGTTGTCCAAATGGCTTCCCTCGGCTGCTTGGCACTCTTGAAACCGAAGTCGCAAATTTTGGAAAACTCGTTGAAAAGTTGTTCTTGAACAAGCAAAATTGTCGGTTCTGGTCCGAGACTAATCCCCGACGCTTGCATGAACGTCCACTTCACAGCCCTAAGCTTGTCGTGTGGGCTGGGATAACGTCAACCGGTATTATTGGACCATACTTTTTTGAGGACGAAAGAGGGCAAGCGATGACGGTTAGAGCTAACAATTATTGCAACATGATAACAGACTTTTTGGTGCCAGCTTTGCAAGAACTTCAAGGCAATACCTCGAGGATGTGGTTACAACAGGATGGGGCCACATGTCATACGGCTAGGGTATCCATAGAGCTGCTGAAAAATGTTTTGCCCGGAAAACTCATCTCGAAAAGGGGGGATATTGAATGGCCCCCACGTAGCCCCGATCTCTCTCCATGCGATTATTTTCTATGGGGCTACCTCAAATCGGTAGTTTACGAGAATAATCCGACCAATTTAGAGCAGCTGAAGAGGAATATTATTCAGGAAAGTAACAAAATACCGAGAACAACTTTTCAACGAGTTTTCCAAAATTTGCGACTTCGGTTCCAAGAGTGCCAAGCAGCCGAGGGAAGCCATTTGGACAACATTATTTTTAAGTCTTCAAAATTCCTATGCTTCTACTTTTTAACAATACAAATATATACACCCTGAAATTTAATTGGTTGTTTTCCCGCGGCAGAACGACTTGCCTTAAGGAGTACTTTCGAAGTATAGAGTTAAAGTAAATAAATAAAGATGTTTCTGTTTTAAAATAATTAAAAAAATATTCATCAACTCGAAAAAGTGAGTAACAATAGTAACTCTAGACGTAACTTGTAGGTACTAGGTACTACTCGTGTCACCACCTACAAAGAAAACCGATGCACAAAATAATGTCAAACCAAAATAAGCTCTCGCACGTGGTGATACGGCATAAAAGTTTGCACGCAAAACAAACGAGCGAGCCACAAGCCGACAAAGCAAAGACCGATTTATTAAATGTTTAAAGTAAAATAAGCTCTCGCGTGTAATTATACGGCATAATCTAGCCCGCGCGTAACATGATCAAACGGAGCCGCCTTCGAACCTAATCCTTTCGACGGTGACCTAGCACCCGGGTCAACGGCCTGCTGTCGTTCGGTCGTAGATATCGGGAGGTATACTATTGGTTCGTGATCGCTTTCGAGTTTAGTTTTTCACAATGTTAAATATGCCAGTTTTGGTTTCCAATATTTTATATAACTACGAAACGATTGTATTACATAGACAAAACCATTTCGCTGCGGGAAAACAACCATTTAAATTTCACGGTGTATTTGTGTTATGTTTCGTAGTTTTTTTTAAATCGAATATTTAAACCGCCAACACCCTTATGGCCCACCCTGTATATACGTCCGGCGCAGCTTGAGTACGTGTTGGCCCAGTGGTATCGGCCGCGACTTACTAGGTCGTAGGTTCGAACCCAGGCAGGCACTTTACTTTGTGTAAATTATTTACTGCTCTCAAAACAGTGAAGGAAAACATCGTGAGGAAACCGGCATGTCCTAGAATAAAAAATCAAAGACATGTGACATTCACCAACCCGCACTGAGCACACTTGGTGCATTACAGCTCATTCCATCTCACAGTGAGGAGGCCTGTTTCCCAGCAGTGGGAACATTAATAGGTTGATAATGATGACCGGGATAGGTGAAAATAAAGAAGAATGTCGCTACCTGAAGCATAGCTCGGGTTGCAGTATGCACGAGCGCGGCCCAGTCTAATGCACCGGCGTCTGGCAGCGGCAGGGGCGCCGCGCCACTGGCCGGGGGCGGCACAGCGGTGCTGCCCACCGGCGCGCCTACCGCGCTGCTGGCTGAGCCGCGCCCACCCTCGCCTAGCTCTGCGTCCATCATGCGGATCAGGTCCTCCTGGATATCACACAGATTTTAGTTTATTATATTTTAGTGCTATACCTAGTTACAACATAATTCTAAGTAAACTGCATCAAAATAAATTATGTGGTATAGAATAAATTAAAACTAAAAATCAGACTAGTTGGTAATAGAAGGAACCAACCACCGTATTCGGGGGAAACAAGATCGATGGTTACAGCCATCCTTGAGGTCTATGTTCAGCATATTGACTATGATGGGCTTATTTGATTGAATTATACAGCTCGTATGGTGTCGGACGTAAAAAAATTCACTATCCCATATCTTCCCGTGGGTGTCGTAAGAGGCGCACACCAGAGAATGGGCAGCAGCGTTCTCTGTGCACTTTAACAACAAACTGCGATCGCCAACCCGCCTGCCAAGCGTCGCGATTACAGCAAACCTCCCCGAACCAAAATTAATAGCATAACGAAAAAACGGCCCCGAGTGCCCGGTAGCCCATCTACCCTCGACTACGGTAGCGGTCGAGGCGATGGCGTGGCATCGCGTGCGAAAAATCCCCGTAGTGGACCGTGGTGAAGATCGAGTGTGTCGACCAGGATGGCATACCTTATATATTATATACCTTATTTATTATGATATTCACTGAAGGTCATACAGGTATACGCCCCGACCTCGGCACACCCCGACGACGAGAGGTAGAGACCATGTAAGAGGATATCTCTAGAGTCATGCATGGGTTTAAAACTCACTTCACAGTTGACATAGGCGACACTTCAATTACGCGAAACTGGGCTAACGTGACGAGGATGATCTGCAGGTGTGGCAATTTGGAGTTGGACGTCGGAACCACCGGGGTCACGTACTGGCCGGTTTTATGGAGAAGGAGGGCCTCTATATGATTAACTCCTTCTTCAGAAAGCGTGAGCACAGGAAGTGGACCTGGCAAAGCCCCGATGGTGCAACTTAAAACGAGATCGACTTCATTATGTCAACCAAGAAGCAAATGTTCAATGATATCTCTGTGATCAATTCGGTGAAAACCGGGAGCGATCACCACATGGTAAGAGGCACATTGAACATTAATATCAAGCTTGAAAGGTCTCGACAGATGAAGTCTACGCTCTGTCCAGCACAGATCCAGATCCAAAACCCCGAGAGATTTCAGCTCGAATTCCAGAATCGTTTCGAGTGCCTAGAGAGCTCCGTGGTCGAATACAACGATGAGTTTTTGAAAGCTGTCCGTACGGCGCCGTACAGATAAAAACAAAAAGTTCTCTGATCCTACTTTCAAGCTCATGAAAGAGAGGCGAGAGATGGTCCTGCACCCTTTAAACGATGCGTTGAAATACCGGCTAAATAGACGAATCTCAAAGTCCTTGAAAAGCGACCTCCACCGAAAACCGGAGCTTCTGAGGGAGATCGAGAGATTCTATGGTACACGTCAACTAGTAAACCCGTCGCGAATCTAGCAAGAGACCCTTGAGCTAGATTGACCTGTCACCATACCGAAGACATTCCGGACGTCAGCCTGTACGAAATTAGGATGGCTCTTAAACAGCTTATGAACAACAAGGCACCGGGTGATGACGGAATTACTGCCGAACTCCTGAAGGCGGGTGGAAAACCAATACTTAAGGCCCTTCAGAAGCTGTTTGATTCCGTCATATTCGACGGGAAAACGCCACAGGCATGGTGCAGGGGTGTGGTGGTACTCTTCTTCTAGAAGGGTGACAATGCCCTACTGAAGAATAATAGGGCTATCTCACTTCATAGCCTTGTCTACAAGCTGTTTTCAAGAGTCATCACGAATCATTCGTTCCGCGCGCAGGTTTGACGATTTCCAGCCTCCCGAAACAGCCGGTTTCCGTAAAGGCTTTAACACCGTAGACCACAAACATACGCTGCGGCAGGTAATACAGAAGACCGAGAGTACAATCTGCCTCTCTGCTTAGCATTTGTGGACTACGAAAATGCCTTCGATTCAATCGAGACTTGGGCTTTACTGCAGTCTCTCCAACGGTGCCAAATCGACTACCGGTACATCGAAGTGTTGAAGTGGTTGTACAAATAGGTCACCATGTCAGTTCAACTTCAGGATCAGACCTCGGAACCTATCCTTTTGCAGCGTGGTGTGAGACGGAGATGTCACATCTCCGAAACTGCTCACCGCTGCACTGGAGGATGTCTTCAAGGTTCTGGACTGGAGATGACTAGGCATCAATGGCGAGTACATCACTCACCTTCGGTTTGCCGACGATATAGTGGTCATGGCTAAGACCATGGAGGACCGCATTACAATGCTCGATAACGTCAATAGAGCTTCAGAAAGAGTCTGTCTTAGGATGAACATGGACAAAACCAAGGTGATGTTGAATGCCCATGTTACACCCACTCCTATCAATGTCGGAGACTCTACACTCGAAGTTGTGGACTACTATGTCTACCTGGGACAAACGATCCAGTTGGGTAGGGCCAAATTCGAGAAAGAGGTACACCGTCGAATCCGACTCGGCTGGGCAGCGTTCGGGAAGTTGTGCGATATCTTCTCTTCCAACTTACCACAGTGTCTCAAGACGAAAGTCTATGACCTGTGTGTGTTGCCAGTGATGATATTGATGATATATGGCAAAGGAAAGCTTTCAGTCACCCAAAAGGCAATGGAGAGGGCCATACTCGGAGTATCTTTGCGTGATCGAATCAGAAATGTAGAGATCCGCAAGAGAACCAGGGTTACCGTCATAGCCCGAAGAATTTCCAAACTTCAGTGGCAGTGGGCAGGGCACATTGCTCGTAGAACGGATGACCGATGGGGCCCAATGGGACAGAACAGTTCTGGAGTGGCGACCGCGAACCGGAAGACGTTGCGTTGAAAAGCCTCCCACCAGGTGGACCGATGAACTGGTGAGGGTTGCGGGGATACACTGGATGCGGGTCGCACGGGACCGGTCAATGTGGCGACGCTTGGGGACCTATCTCCAGCAGTGGACGTCTTTCGGCTAATATGATGTTGATAGAGTTTGTATAACGCAACTAGGCTTTGCCGTTGCGCGTCGTACGGTGCGATGCTGCTCTAGTATAAGATTTAGTACTACAGTATAATGAAACTTACAGTCAGTGACGATGTATTAGCGGAGGCGCGCTTATGCCGGGCGTGTCGTGGCGACGCTGCGTCGTCGTGAGAGCGTCGCCGCAGTGCAGCTGTTTCCGGCGCTGGCGATGTTTGCGGAGAGCGCCGGCCGCTGCGACAGGATCCACCTGAGACAAACAACTTAATTTTAGAGATCTATTATATGTTTGTAGTAATCGGACGCTTTGAGATTTGGGCGAGGCTTTTGCCCAGCATTGAGGCAGTATAACCTAAGAAATAAGCACGCTTCTTCTTCTTGTTACTAGCACAACAATAAGTCAAAGAGTTTTTTGGTCAAAAACTTTGCCATTACCACGGTGTCGTCTGTGGCAACATATAGTTAACTTTGGCTGCATGTTTATGGCCACAGAGGGCAGGACAGGTGGAGCATGATTTGCGAATTGGATCCGCATCTACATCCTGGTGCTGTTACGTCTAGGTAGCTCCTTATTGCGAGATTGGAATTACACTCTTACACTCGCATCGAAAGCTGCACAGGCTTTCTCTTAGTGAATTAACTCTGCCGATGTTTGATGATGTGGCTCAGAATCACAAGTAACAAGGAGTTAATTTGTTCTAGCCAACATAACATAGTTAAACGTACGTGGGTCTAACCGGATACAGCAGAATGACAGTAGTTTAAATAGACCTCACCTCCACAACCCATCTGCTGGGTAACACGATAATTATAGAGAGGGCTTGTCAACCTTTCGGGTTTCAGAATACAAGTAGCGACCATAAAAAACATCTGTAGCGGCATTTATACCACACAAATCCTAAATCGCGCAATCAAAGTTTTCCGCGCGATTTGATACATATAGTCCGGCAACAACAATCGTGCAGTTTAGAGATGGGTCGTCGACGTATTTTTCGTCGACGAAACTAGACCGTCCATTTCCGTTGATCGACGAGTCGATCAACTAGTTGAATTTATCGACTAGTCCATGACGTAAACTATGTTAAGTCGACGTTCTTTATAAACTTTACGACGACGCGACGCGTGTCTTCTACGTCTCGACAATTCAATGAAAGTATTACAGTTAATATTTGAACTTCCCTTCATACTTTACCAGCCTTAGGACTGGCTGAATAGCGTTAATTATAACGTCACACTATGCAGGCGTATTTAGAAGATCAACTGATTTTATGTACATTATTTTTTTTTACTTATAATAATATTATTTACATTTCTTATTTTTTTATTGTTTTTTTTTTTAATGATAATTTAATTTTATTTAAAACTCTTTGAATCTCTCTTCAGACGTATTTACATTTAGGAACATAATCTGTTCCACTTTGCTGGTAGTCAACCTTAATAAAATAAATTAAATAAGACCTTAATAAAAATAAATATTGATTACATTAATTAAACTCTTAAAAATGAACAAACTCGAAACTTAGGTACATAAACAGCAGTTATTCACCGCTTGAACTCTGACTTTGAGCGCAATCCTATTTGTGACAACTTTCAACTTTCCTATTCCACCGCGCACTCGCCGAAAATCATCAAAACAATATACAAATGTAAACAATTGCAAACCGGTTTACCTCGCATCGTTCGCTCGGTCAACGGCCTTTCTCTTTTGCACACGTGAAACACCATATTAGCATCCCTTTTTTCTTAGAACACAATACATTTTTACTCGAAAAATGCATTCGGCCCATATCAACTCTTTGTTGGAAGAGTTAGAGTTCAAATTATTTTGCTCGTCCGTTGTTATTATCTTTACGGACGTATGAACTTCTACTAACCAACTAAGTTCTCGCGTCATTCGTCGCGTTACAAGTCGACATGAACGTAGTGGACTGTGTAGTTTAAATTTAGCCGTCTACGAATTCGACTAGTTCGTTGATTATCGGTGGACCGTTAAATCGTTCATTGTACGTCGACGGTCGAATTAACTAGTTCGTTCATTCAACGCCCATCGCTAGTGCAGTTGCCGACCAGACGACACACGTCTGGTCGGAGGATCCTTCCTTTTCAATGAAGGTTGCGGGACTTTCGACCCTGTTGCTTTATAGATCTAAGAATTTCTATGAGGACTACGGTCTTTACGTACTTTTCTAGGCTTTTTTAATCCTACCCCACACTATAACCTATTCGC
The DNA here is from genome assembly GCA_947562075.1 of Orthosia gracilis. Lineage (NCBI taxonomy): Eukaryota > Metazoa > Arthropoda > Insecta > Lepidoptera > Noctuidae > Orthosia > Orthosia gracilis. Next base: position 39,002,474 of record OX387266.1, read on the forward strand.
TGGAGCAAAAAATAATAGTAAACAAACCATAAAAAAGAACGTTTTTACAGTGTCTTCTTTGAACTAAAATCAAATATAAAAATGTCATAAGAAGACTATTAGTTCATACAACAATCAAATACGCACTAGCTCGAATATGTCAAACATTTAAATTATTATTTTCTCAACTGTATTTTACAACAATATAAACTTTTAATGTATAAACAAAAAAATTGGTACTTATTATTGAAACAAAAACCAATAGCCTACCTTTAAGAAGCATCTCTCAAGCCGGATAATATTTCGGAACTATTATGATAGTAAATTAAAGAGTTAGAGAGCTACAAAAGTTACCATTTTGCGATGTAAGTTTTTTGTTTTCGGTCTACAATATTGAAGCCACGCATTTAATATCGTCTCTTCTTTGGAAAAAGAAAAAAGTTATTACACCGCCTTTTTTACTTCAGTTTTTACAGTTTAGTGCAACAATTAACAATGTTACTTGTATATCTTTCACAGTTCACCACAAATATTTGGGAACCACAGTATTTTGCTCACCGAGCGAAACAACGCTATAGGTGTGAGCGACACGACGATAGCGAAGAAATCGCGAGCTGTCAGTATGACACTTGTCAATTCGATGTGATGCCACTGTGTGTGCTTGAATTACGCGAGCAAAATGCATTTTTTTACTTAACCAATTATGCACTAATAATTCAATATATAAATTAATTTAACACTAAATAGATGAATCACACGAGTTATTAAATAGTTAAGCTAGTTAGTAATTTATTTTATTTTCATTAACTTCATGAGAAAGTACCTAAATTTTTTGAAAAGGACAATCAATGTTAACACTTGTCGTGATGTAGTCTAAGGCCATCGTGGGAAGCTAGGTGCAGCTTATTATTATAGCATGGTTTAGCAATGGTCTATGGATACGCGCGCTGCGCATTCATGCGCAATGAGAATAAAAATTGCCCGCCTACCACATATTTTATCCGTTTCCACTTTTGTTTTATTTCAACTGTATGATTGAAGTTAAAATAGTGTATTCAACGGGTTATAATTAGGTATTAAAAAAATCGTGTGATACTATTATCACGTTCGTATTTTAATAACCCCTATTATATGACCGCTGCATAAACTACTAATTTGGAATCATCGATACGACGAAAAAAAATAAAATGATCCGATATGTGCTCGTACCTGTCCCGTATCCCGAGCTGTCAGATCGTGGCGGCGAGTGACCCCGCTCATAGGCGCGGCGCGGCCGGCCCGGCTGCTGAGCATCAGCTCTTGCTAACGGTGCCCATTCTTCTAGACCCGCCTCACACTGGCACTTGGAACTCGACGCGAAGGTTACCGTCACCTATAACAGTAGAATAATTTAAAATTTTGAACCATTCAATTACGGCATTTTTAAAATTACAACAAACAACAAAGAAATTATTTTTAAAATTACAACCGAATTGAAAACATCCTCTTTTTTTAAGTGTGTTAAAAATAGTCAGACATTAAAGCAATTGAACACTGGATATTGTCTAGCGAGCCAAATTTGTGCCCATTTGTAGCATGAGAAAAATAAAAAAATAGGATTTTAATAAAAATTCTTTACTTTTTAAGAAGGTCCAATAAGATTGTGACAATTTTAACTGGCTGCTTATATTTCCAGTTATACAAATAAAATCTTGTGACAATCAGACCAAAATAGAATTCTATTGACGTCTGTTGCTAAAAAACTCAAAATAAAAATCAGCTTATTAATTCACTCACCGTAACAGGATCTGAAGTCTTCAGCAGATCAACGAGTTGGTCGTGGTGCAGCGCTACTACGGCGGCGCGACACACCTCAAGTAGACGCGCGCCTCGCTTGATGCCTGCGCGGGCGGCGCAACCTGTGCTCTCTACTAGTGTCACTAGGCCGTCTGGTTGTACGTGGAAACCTGGGGAGAAGAGTGTTGTTAGATATTGTTTAGATTGGTTACTGTCTTGACAAGAAAGAAATACCTAATAATTGGTTTGTGGTTGTGGAGATCCGTTTTTAAAAGAAGTGGTGATGAAATAATTTACACACCACGACTTGCGTGAGTTCGAACCCAGGCAGGCGCTTTACTAAGCGCCTGCCTGGGTTCGAACTCACGCAAGTCGTGGCCGTTACCACTGGGCCACCACTGATCTTAGTCGCCCACTGCTTTTAAAAACGGTGAAGGAAAATATCGTGAGGAAACCGGCATGTCCTAGAACCAAAAATTCGAAGACGTGACATCCATCAACCTGCACTGGGTCTGCGTGTTTGATTATGGCCCATTACCTCTCTCACAGAGAGGATGCCTGTGTCCCAGCAGTGGGTACATTATAAGGCTGATGATGTGGAGATCAGATAGGCAGTCACCCCATGAAAAATATTGTTATTCAGCTGTTTCTAGTTAAGAAACATAACATTATGTAGAGTGCAGATAGTTACCGAGCTGCGGGTTGGTGCCGCGCTCGAGCGTGATCTCGTGCAGCGTGTGCGCGTGCGGCGGCGCCACGCTGGCCAGGCGGCGCAGCAGGCCGTCGTTGCCTCCTCGCAGACGTACGCTTTCACCGCGGTGGTAGTACACTCTTGTCCAGCCACCACTTACAACCCATCCTAGAAACAAACAAAATTATTAATTTAAATAAAGCTTTTCGCAAATGATAATTTGTTGACAGGAATACCTCTCATCAAACTCTTATTTGATACTCATATCACAGAAACATAAAAAACAATTAGTCCGCCATCTTTATAAGTCCCCCACATGGAATATTAAACCCATACAAAATCTGGATCCGCCACATCCCTGCTAGGTATTACACGTGTAGCAAGAAGTTGATTACAATTCGATAGATGAGCTATTTAAATTGAAGTATCAATCAATAATTTATTACGTTTATGATTATCAACGAGATAAAACAACAGCGTGACATAGATTTTGAAATACTCACCCAGTAACGAGGTGGTCGGTAGAACTAGAACGATTTGTCTCGTACTGTCCTCGACGAATACCACCGTATCAGCTGAAACACCCATGATGCAGTCGAGCAAGGAGCCATTTGCACCTTCATCTTGTACTTGCACCTGAAATAATTATTTGATTTGTTTTCAATCACTGAATATGAAAATAGAGGCCATACGTTCAGAGCTATCAATCTTCATCATCATTGCATCGGAGCGAGAGCAAAATGAAATAATTTCTTCCTTTTACACCAAAACAATTTATTATTATTGCTTAAACTCTGACGCAAGATTTGGTCACTTGATTGGAGCGCACAGCGCTGCGGTATGCGGTGCTGGTCACATAATGCTGCGACGGAACAAAAAAAAAAATCTACACATTTATCATGCAATTATGTGTCCGACACCGCATGCCGCAGTATTGTGCGTTCTGATCAATAGACCGAAAGCTTAATATGGCACCAGGCGATGGGAATGAAGTCATTGAGGTTGCCCAAGTAGATCATTCTTCCATACAAACGTAGTCTGGCGATTACTCCACGGTTTGACTGTGTACGTTCAAAATAAAAAATTATATCAATTTGTCTCATCATTATCTAGCCCTGTATGGAATCAAAAAAGTAAGAAAAAAATATATTTGCAAGCTATGAGCGTCGAAAGTCCCATATTTCAACACTAATTTTAACGCATCTTTGGGCGCAAATGAATACCACAAGAAGAAGGAAAATTGCAAAACGGTCACCATACAGGGGTAAATTAGTAATTCAACAATGCAAATAATTTTATTTTGAACAGATACATTCAGTATTTTTTTCATGGTATCGATATTCCCAAAGGTCTGTTTATACTATTTCGTGGGCTTGTTTTCGCCTAAATCATCATACATTCCGCAAAAAAATTGTAAAAGTGTGTTTTCGTACGCGAACTAGCTTCTTACTGCTCATCACAGCATCTATCTCTTTCACACGTGTTGTCGGATTTGATGGCATGCATTTTAACCCGACGCACAAAATAGTTCGTGCCGTCGACTAGTGCAACCTTTGGTTGTAGAAATTTATGTGTAAACTGAGGTCAAATGTAGCTGAACAGAGTTCTGACGTCGTTGCTGTGTCCAAGATTATTCCTCATTTAATACTAAAGTATAATTGAGATTTCAGTTCTAACATCGATCAGAATTATGATACTAATTTAATACTGCGAGGTTTATGTTATTTTTTCAATAAACTTGTATACAGACCAACAAAACAAACTCACATGAAAACACAGCGCGCCACCAACTAACACATCGTTCGTACAGTTCTCCACTCGAGTGATTAAAGTGCTGTTCGCAGAATTGCTGCCGCTTTTCATTAGCAATGAGGAGAATATAGCTGGAACACAAAAATATAATTTCATTAAACAACATCATCTTCATTTCAGGTGAAAGTCTCTCAAGTGTCACCAATGCGACCGGTACTGTGCGTCTCGCATCCAGCGGATTCCCGCAGCCTTAAGAGGAAATGCGATCGCAGACATCCGACTGAATATCCTAAGTAAAATGAAGTAAATTCGGGGTTTTGCTCTCGACTATTTCCTCGTCCAATATTGGACCAATTTAAAAGATATTCCATAAACTGAAAAAGAAAGATATATACTATGCCGCTATGTTTTCCTTTTTGATGATATATTATCTTTAGAAGCACTAGAACCCTCAAAAAATTCTCAAAATTGTGCTGTCGACAGAGGCCTCGTGTACAGATTTACAAACTTAAATAAAAAAGAAAAACATAGAGGCAAAGTAGGTATATACCTTTATTTTTCAGTTTATGGAATATCTTTAAAATTGGTCCAATATTAGAGGAGAAATAGGCGAGAGCCAAACCTCGAATTATGACATATTACTAAGGAAATTCAGGCAGAGCTTTGAAGCTCTCTGCCCACATTTCCCCTAAACCAAGTAATTAATCCACCTACTGGGAGACCTCCAAACACTGCGTCTTCTTATTAAACATATACAAAATCGTCGACCACATCATCGCTTACCATCAGGTGAGATAGTGGTCAAGCGCAAGCAAATCAGTAAAAAAAAAAAAAGGTAAAAACAGATTCCGTGCGTAACTACGACACAATTGACATTAAGAATGAGAGTTATATCAGAAGTATGATTCGTAAATAATACAAATGACTAATTTAGTTATTTTTTTTATTTAAAACTTTGACACAAACTAGGAATTTCTTCCTGTATCGTGGGTGCGTTTACAAACATATAAACTCACATACATAAGACACCCAGATCTGGAACAACTATCTATAGGCCATACAAATATTTATTCCGTTTTTAAGCTGACATGGTCACAATATTTATTCCGTGCGGGAATCGAACCCGCGACACGCATCGCAGCAGCTGATCAGCTGCTGCGATGCGTGTCGCTCAACCACTATGCCGCCAACCGTGTCGTCAAAAATATTAAATAAGCTTTTTCTACTGGATAAATAAGAAAAAGCTTTATGTATGAAAATGCTAAAGAATACTTACAGAACTTCTGTCCAGTTTCAACTGTGGTAGCAGTTACATAATTCTTCGCTAAATCTTTCAGGTACTCTTGACGGGTGCGCGTTGCCATTGTACTAAACTTTGGTGATTGTATTGCAGCATTTTCGCCGTTTATAACCTTAAATAATAAAAACAAACAATGAATGAATAGAAAAAAAAACCGTATGAAACTCAATACTTTTGTTGGACAAATTGAATGTTATCAACTTACTTTACTTAAAAGTAGGTCAGTGAATGCTTCGCCTTTCGGGTAGACCGCACCATCTTTAATTGGGGGTCCAAATAAAGGCACTTCTTTAGCTCGACTCACAGCTATACTATAATGCGTATTCTCTGTACATGGATCTATAGCTCTAACTACAACAAAAACGTGTTGGAACTGAGAACGAATGTTCCGCGGTGTGAACGGCGCAGCACCGGGTTCCTGGAAGACTATCGTTACAATATCGTTGCCGATGTGGCGTTTCCTCAACAACTGTTGTCTGTTATTCGGCGTATAAGGCAGCATAGTCGAAACATGAAACATGATGTCGCAGCCCTGGTACGTTGTGAACACAGAGTACAGTCCAGTCGAGTCAGTTCTATTATCCAGCCCCGCCTTATACTTATCAAAGTCTTTTAATCGAACAGTCTGGCCCAACATTTTGAGAAACTCTACAAAAGCGGGTCCAGCTTCTTGGTTGTTGTACATCTCTTCTTCAGTCGACTGGCCACTCTTGCAGTACATGACACCAACTTTGTAGTGTCTGGTGACACATTGTTCGTCCAATCGTAAAAGTTGCTCTTCTGCCCCACCATTGTTTATACCAAGCCTGAAAATTAGTTAGATCATTGCTCATAAATCTGTAAATACAATACAACAAGGAGAAACTATTGTATGTAATATAGGAAAAATCTATTGTTTTGCATAGGAGTTTAAATATCCGTTTCTAAATCCAATAACAATCGCAAAAAGATAAATACATACGCAGTTTATTTATCTTTCGTGTGACGCAATTTGTAAATCACGATTAGGGAATAATTTGGATTGAGATATAATCTAGCCTTGCTTCAATGATAGGTGCATGACGTACCTCAAACAGCCAACTTGCAACTCAGGCGCGATGTATTCTAACGCATCTTTAGTGTTGTAAGTTGCGCTGTTGTTGCTGGGCTTAGCCATGGGCAGCGCATCTTCGAGCACGGATCCTCGTAGCGTGAGCAGTTCAGAAGTTCGCAGAATGAGACGGTACTGCCAAGCTAGTTGAGACGCCGGCGCAGACACGTCGCCACCTCCGCGACGAAGCTCCACCCTCTCTTTCTTTATAGATATCGCCACAGGTCCGAGATTCTCATCCATTCCAAACCAATTTTGATGAGCTAAGGGAAAAGTTCAATATTATTCTCTAATGGGCTACCATCATATGTTGCAATTGCAATAGAATAAGGTTTTCTTTCTTAGTATTTTAAATGGAAGAAGAAACTAGAACTAATCACACTAATATTACAAAGACTAAAGTTTTTGAGTGTTTGTGTGTTTGTTACTCTTCTACAAAATTACTGAATGGATCTGGATGAAATTTGGAACAAAGATAGATTGTATTTATTTATTTAAACTTCATGTACAATGGTGATACATAGGCGGACTTAATGCAGCAAGCCATTCTCTACCAGTCAACCTTTGGGTTAAAAAGGACACAGTGGAAGGAGTACAAAAAAAAAATGTACAATAATTAAAGTTGGATATTAATAAACTACCTAACTAATAAAATAAATAAATAATTTCTAAACCAATAGACTAATAAATACCAAATTATAAATGATATAATAATTTTAATATAATAACTATGACGAAGACCAAGCTATGTAAGAGAGGACAAATAATAATTCTGGATTCTATGCTTAAATGGAAATTTGTAGTCTGGAATAGGTTCCCTTGGCTATATTAGAAACGGTTTTCTTTAACGAATGTGCCAGCAACGAAATTCGAAGACGCATATCTTTGGCATGGAAGAGATATTGCAGCTATAAATAAATTATGAAGAATAAACAAATAAAATACATTTAAAGAAATTTCATGCCTAATGTACGGCTGCCAGACCTGGTCATTAAAGAAACATGACGAAAACGTACTTGCCATTATGTCAAAGAAAAATGGAGCGCAGCTTGATAGAATGATTGAAAGATGAATAAAGCAGAAAGAATGACTCAACAACAAAATTATCAGACAGAAGACAAAATTAGTTGACAGAGAATAGTCAATAGACCAAAAAGTTACTTAGCGGATTCCAAGAGATCAAAGCAGAAGAGGTCGGACCAGGAAAAGGTGGGAAGACATATTTTGGGAGAAAGGTGGACCTGGTTGGATGACTAAAGCTAGGGACAGGAATCAGTGGAAGGAAATGGGAGAGGCCTACGCCAAAGAGGCGACTACTGCTTGCTAGGCTTGAAATATACTTGTACAAACGTTTAATTTAGAAAAATATTTTTAGCAAATAGAATCCTTTATAGGAAATGTTTATGTAAAGTAGTAGAATAAAGGCTTTTTTTATTTTATTAATGTAAACAATTTTCACGCGAGCGAAGCCCCTGGCAAAAGCAGACATATAAAAGTGGACTACCACAACAAGATACTTTGTGCCAATTCTTGAAAAGTTTGACTTTATGTAGCTTCTAACTAGTTTATATTATGCAGTTTATAAACAAAGAAAGTATGACATGTGTATAGATAACATTAGTTGTTTGGTCCATTTACTACTCGTTAATATTTTGTCTTTCAATGTAATAAACAATTAGGTCAGTAGTTACTATAATAACAAAATATGGTGGAAAGGTCAGTTACAGGAAATTGAATAACTTACGTTGATTGTAAAAGTAGTTCCTGTAGTACAAAGCACCAAGATCTTGACTCTCTATAGGGAATGGTGAGAGAGATCTAGCGAATGGGCAGCCGTGACGCCAATGTGTGTGTCCTGGAGGGAACTCCAGCATAGAAATCCCGTAAGCGGCGCGTGGACGGTGCCAGCCTCCAGACTGGCCAAGTATAGCGCCGCGAGCAGTCTTCCAACATAATGACACACAACGTTCTTCTTCACCTAAAAATTGACAATGCAATAAATGAGGAGTTTTGCAAGATTTTAAATTTTTTAGGGTTTCTTACCCAAAGTTTTAAAACGGGACTATTACTAAAACTTAACGGTCCGTCTGTCTTTCTGTCTGTCACCAGACTATACAGCCTCATGAACCGTGATAGCTAGACAGTTGAAATTTTCACAGATGATGTATTTCTGTTGCTGCTATAACGACAAATACTAAAATTTAAGTGAATATAATATAAATATTTAAGTGGGGCTCCCATACAAAAAAACGTGATTTTTTGCCGTTTTTTGTCATAAATGTCATAATGGTTCGGAACCCTTCGTACGCGAGTCTGACTCGCACTTGACCGGTTTTTAATTTTGTTATAGTTGGGTTATGTTGAGAGGATGAATGATAGGCCAATAAAATAAGGTATTAACAAGGCTGACATGACTTGAAATGCTGGGAGGGTACACCCTAGAATGACAAACACGGATCTTAACAGTAGTACTTCAGAAAGGCCAGGTGCACAGTACTCATAACTGGCATGGCTGTATGAGTGTAAATGAAGCAAATGTATGTAAGGATCATAGCAGCGTTATGTAGATTCTGACTACCCCCATGGGAAAAGAGCGTGAATTTATGTATGTATGACAGGCTGTTTTTGCTCAACAGTAAATAGCACAAATGCATTGAAAATGTGGTTTTTGTTGAATGGTACTTATAGGTTCGGCATCACAGTGATATATTATATTAAAATTTGTGAGTCATCTAGTAAGCTTCTACTTATGAACAAAAACCTATGAATTCCCACAGAAACATTAAGTGATTAATGGAAATTATACATCATCAGCCTTTATAATGATCCCACTGCTGGGACACTGGCCTCCTCTGTATGAGAGGGAATGGGCCGTAATCCACCACGCACAATGCGGGGTTAGTGGATGTCACATATCTTCGAATTTTTGGTTCTAGAACCAGTTTCCTCACAATGTATGTGACAAATTTTCTGTACCTACTAGTGAGAAGCAGTAATAAATGAAAGTGCAACAATGTTACAGCAAAAAGTGGCTGTAAATTATACTGCGATGAGTACAGTTTGTTACAGAACCTGTAACTTTAATTTGATGATGAAAGGTAGTTACCATTTTAAATGCTAAGTACTAACGGCAAATGGTTTACACATTAATGAGTCTAAGGCCCACTTACATAAAAAACTTAACTCAGAGTTAGTCACTAACATGAGGTTGAATTGACAATATTGTATGACAAAATGACAATTTAACCTCATGTTAGCAACTATCTTTGAGTTAAGTTTTCCATGCAAACGGGTCTAAATACTAAAATATTTTAAGGACTACGTAACTTACAAGGTAAGTTAAATGAAATCCTCATGCATGCTTAAGTATGAGTCATACTGAAAGAGATGTTGTGGTATGACCACAATTAATAAATACTGTTTTCAATAATACACTAAAATGAGAAGTCTACAAATTTTTAATGAGGAATACTAACAGTAAAAGTTGTCACTCCTACTGTGATGTGTCAGCAAATTATTTGGAAAGGTTAACTAATGTGATGCAAGTCAATTTTGGCAAATCAAATATGTCATTGTTGATCTTATAATTTCAAAGTTCTTTAATATAAATATTGACTAAATAACTTCTTACTGTTGGCAAGTGTACACTTAACGCATGACTAACTGGCTCTGCAGTAATTGTTGCATTAATGAATAAGTTATATTGAATAGAAGCATAAAATGTTTGCAATCTAGTAAGCAATTAGAATTAGTTGACCACAAGGAGACAAGTAACTTTGCATTCATAGCTATTAAGACATAAATATAGCTATAAGTACTATGTATTGAATGTTATAAATATATGTGTGATAAAAATAACTTCTGCATGCCAATGTCAACTAATATTGTGACTAAAGCTAAAAATATTCATCTCTGTGTGTCTATCTTTTAAGATCAATATTATAATGTATTTTTACGAATTTCAATTCATAATTCAAAAAGTTTAGAACATGACACTTTCATATTTACTTATGAATGAAAAGCAACTAGAATATGTTAGCGGCTCAGCATCCTGTACCAATTATTGTAAGTCAGCTGGGGGAAACAGACTATCATGGTGTGTACAGACAATTGACTGCCTTCCTGTCACTACTTACACACAATTGTGCTCATAAAGCTTACATGCCACTTACACATTTCATTCAAAATTCAATAATAGCAAAAATGATGGGTTTTATTCAACTGCTATTGCAAAACTTGTTTAGAAGTCTGTAGACAATACACCACATGGATGTAATAGAAAAACATGGATTATATTTAATTTTTTTGTGTCAACTATGACTCATAAATACTACATTCTTCCAATAACAATGTCAAGTGTGAGAGCATAGTTTGTGTCACCTGATTCACAGATGACACAATGGTTATTTTTTAGTAAGCAAAAAGCAATGCAAAAAATGATAATTATGACACCTACATACTTGTTAATGTTATTTACCTATATTGCTTTTATTATATTAATTTGTTTTGTTACAATTGTGGGGAAATAGGACACTAACAGAAAATGCATTAGATGCATTAGGATAAAGAATGCTACACCAGCCAGGGCAATGCAGATGAGTTTTAATGGATTTTATTATGTGTTTCATGCTTATTATTATTTAAGAAAGTGTGTTGAACCACACACCAGTGCAATAAGGGTGGGATGATGATGCTTAATAGTGATTTACAAAAGACAGTGATAGCAAAAAAACTCTGTCTTACCTCCCAGTTCATTCCTGAAGAATGGACAGCTTTCTAACAACTCATTTGATCTTCCGTCACCTGTATCTGGCACTGCATCGTCACCCGGAGGCAAACCACGAGTTGCCAGCAAAGAGGCAGCAGATGCTCCTGTTGTAGTATTACGACGCCTACTCAGCAATGCTCCACGTATCTCAGCTGCGTAACTTAGGTTAGCCAGAAGTGACTGACAGTCATAATGAGCAAACTGCTTTCTTTTGTTGCTATCTGTGACTGCAGAGAGGCTGCTATCGTCAAGAGGCGGGCGGTTCAGCACAGGCGCTGCTCCACCCCATAGTTTATTCAGTTTGAGCCTAGGTTTCGGACTAGCACTTGATCTAGATGGAGGTCCGTCTGCATGGTCACTGGCCAGGCCGTCAGCGATCCTGTCGACGGCGCGACTCAAGCCTGGCGTCTTGTCGGGCGCCGAAACACCGCTGTAGCTGTGTACCATCGCGGGCAATCGGTCATTAGCGCCTCCAATTACGTCAATTGAACCATGACTTCCGTACTCCCGTCGTAAGCCATTCCCCGAGGGATGCTCAGCATATATCAAGTCAAGACTTGAATTGCTTCGGTAAATAACATCTCTGGCTTCCTTTCTTCTATTATCTGGAGCGTACATGGCATTATTTTCTCAAGCAACTTATTGTATTTCCAATCATCAAAAGTAGGAAGTGCCAGTTCAGTTGTTTAACAATTTATTTAATTATTTACACATCGATGTAAAATTCTTACTTGGGAATTAGCACAACATGCAGCTTAGGTGAAAAGATCAAATAATAAACCAAACTTATTTCGAACATAATTATAAGAAAATTCATGCACGTAATTGGCCACCAGTAAAATAACTACTACTTCAGTTGTTTACTTGTTAAAAAAACACTCGTAATTTAACTTTAATTCCATGAATAAATAGAATGAATAATAATTTTGCAAAACTTAGTCTTGCTTGTCAATCAACCATATAAAAAACCATAGACGTAAAAATACATAATAGAATCTTTGAGTGAATGACAAAGACCAATTCCACAGATAAATAAAATCACAGACACGGTTGGTCAGATGTCGAACGGAATATGGTTTATACTAATTCCATACCGATCAACATGGCATCGCACGAATCGAAAATAAAAACCAATGTGATGCCAAAAGCCAAAGAGCCTGGATAATCTTTCCTGTGCCATTGAGGAACGTAATCAAAATTTTATTTTTTTATATTGTACTCTGCGAAGAGTAGAAAACGATACACCATATGGTAGGTAGGTATATCTGCGGTAAGACGGAACCAAACTTACGTGGCGGGGCGTGTCGTGGCGCCTTCCGCCGCAGTTGATTGGCTACAAAACTCGTTGCGTTATGATGTAGGCTGGAGCAGAGTAGTTGGATTGGTGGATCCTGCGCCACGCCACGCCACGACACGTAAATGCAGATACTCTCTTACGTGGCGTGGCTTGTCTTGGCGCCTTCCGACGTAGTTGATTGGCTACAAAACTCGTTGCGTTATGACGTAGCTGGAACAGAGTCGTTTGATTGGTGGATCCCCCGCCACGGCACGCCACGATACGTAAGTGTGGTTCTGACTTAAGTGTAGCTCCGATTTAAGTGTGGTTCCGCCTGTAGCTACGCTGACCGGGAAAGTGGCAGTATTTATTATAAGAATTTTTGTATGTAGGGTACTAATCTTGGTGACCATGAAAGTGTGACGTCAAAAATCTATTATAGTTGTGGGCATGCCCATCGTGCCCACAGCGGTGGATCCGCGCTTGACTCCTTTTCTGTTCATGCAAGTAGGTACGACTGTGAAACTCACTTCCCCTAAAAGCCGTGACTCCCAAAATGTATATCTATTTAAAAAACAAGCCAAAGATCTTTCCTCCATATTGTACCTACTTAATTAAAGTTCTCGCCAAACTCCTTGACCGCCCTGAAGTTGGCTACAGTGGCTGCGCAGTAGTAAATCTTATACAAAAACAGCACCGATCCGTGCCTTGCTAATCGGAAAGCCAAATTCAGGGCGGCCCAGAAGTTTGTCGAGAACTATATATAATATTATAGTTTAGATAAGTACTTATGAATTTTTATATTGTATATGTTACGGCTAATACCCGAAGTGCGGCTACACCTAGTTTTAGCCGGTTAGAACTAGGTGTAGCCCGGTTAGAACTAGGTGTAGCCACGCAACATAGTCGACGGAGCCCCGCTGCGCGGGGCTCCTATTTCCGTCCGCAGGGTCTACAGTAACCTAACACGAACGAGATGACGGGAGCCGTGTCGGGGTGCCCTAAGCTCCAACCGGCTAATACTAGGTGTAGCCGCACTTCGGGTATTAGCCGTATCATATACATCCTTCTTGCCCACGGATGCATTAAGTAATCTGGCCGGAATTCTCACATTGTTTGGGACTGGTAAGTACGATCGTGGATTAGTGATGTGGAGGCGGTTTATTGTCTTGAGACGCGCACCCACATGGATTTGATAAACTACTGTAGTGATAACCACTTTTCCTTAATGTACCTGATACGATGGTTTGTTGAAGCACAACATCATTCAACATAACATTCTTTTCTTCCATTCCTTTCTTTTCGTGTACCTACGTATAAAGGCATGCATTTATTTAATTAGTTTTATTTTTATAGTTAATGAAAACTTCATGCAATTCAAAATAACACTATATTTATTGTATGCCATTGAATTATTGATAGGTATAGAATCAATCCCAAAGATGTAGTGGGAAACTAGGGTCCACACACTACTTACTTTTATGAAGCCTGTGCCCCCCAGAAATACATCCTGGATCCGCCCTTGTATGGGATGAACAATTGAACATGCATACCGATTGAATTAAAGACAGAAAATACATTTCAGCTTTGTTGTAGGAAGCCGTAACGACGACTTCCCTAACTACCATCCTACGATCAAGGAAGTTGATGGCATGTTAGATTTTTGCTAACCAATAAAATAAGAAATTACGCAGTAACAAACATTTAAAATGAATAAGGTGTGTAAGCATATAGCTACCTACACTAAACATAACATAAAAACTACTGCTAGCCCTAATAATCCCTAAGATTAAGTATAGTTCATTATGGACAGATATACAGGGTGATTGGAAGTTGCGTGCAAAGGCGAAGATAGTATAGAGAAATTAGAACCAATTAAACAATTTTTTTATGATATCCCAAAATTTTAACAAAACCGCTTATTTACGGTCAAATTGACAATCTAGCAAAACATGTTTTAGGCCTTTGTGTTGTTAGGCATTTTTATTATTTTTACAGACATTTAAAGTTCAGAAAAATTATAAATTCATAAATACTTTTTGTGAAACTTATTTAAAATAAAAAAAAAACGGAGCGTGCTTTTTTTGTTCAAACCTTTTTGAAAACATCTTTGAGGTATCATTTACGCGAACATCTTTCAAATTATTGAAATTAGGACGTACAAACCAATTTGAGTGTGAAATTATAAATTTTAGACAGACTCATTAAAACAAAATGTTTGCTTAAAGAATTTTACGTTTACGAAATGATAACTTAGTTCAATTCTAAGAATTTTTTGTACATGCGAATTAAGGGGATTTTCTAAACAATGGCCGCAGCGCGCGGTGCGTTGGATTCAGTTGTAGCCCTTTGCGTTCCTGCACGTGTTGTTTGCGTTAGTTTTGAAACAATGAAGCAGGAGATGATGTTGAAACTAACAAAAACAGAAGTGAGATGACGGAGCCGTGCTTGTATTAGGAATCATAGAAATTTTAAACATGAAAATTATATAATTGAAATTCAAATGTTGTTTTAATGAAACTACCTAAAATTTAAAATTTCTGTCTCAAATTGGCTTGTAGGTTTTTTTTTAAATAAGGTTAACAAAAAGTATTTATGTTTTTTTTTTATGAACTTTAAATGTCTGTAAAAAAAATTCTAACGACACAGAGGCCTAAAATGTGTTTTGCTAAATTGTTTACACATTACTTTAATTAAATAATATATGGCTTACATGGCTTAAATGGTTCTAAATTGTCTATACTAACTTCACCTTAAAACTTTGCACCTAACTTCCGATAACCTTGTATAAAGACTAGGAATGCTGATCTAATCATTGTGTAGAGTTTACCGTTCCAAGAAAAGGACACACTTCGCAAGACAATTAAACATCACTTGTTAGTGTCACTTTCGGTGACCGACACAATTGTTTCATCTTCATCCGGTTTATGTCCAGGTGTTTCAGTTTGTTCGCCAGCAGTACCTTCAGGTGGCCCAGTTTGAATTTCTACCTCTTGTCCCAGAATACTTTCAGCGATACGGCTCCCTAACGATTGGCGTTCCTCTGTTGTCAAGCTACTTTGCTTAGGCGTTGGGATCATCTCCACTTTGGCCGAGGCAAAAGAGGTCACCGAAGATATGTGGATTGCCTCTGGTGCTATCGAGACATGGCCCATCATGCCCTTACCACCCTCATAAGACGGACGATGGACGAAGGTCGTTGAGGCCGAGGCGCGTATGTCTGTTAAGGATTTGAACTCTACTCTGGAAATCTCTCTCAAGGACATATCCTGACGACGCATTGATGGTTTGCTCGGGGTTCTTTTTATGACGGTCGCTTTAGATATCTGAAACATACGGATTAGCGATTACTATTGATTGGTATAAAATAAATTTTGAATAACCTGTATACAATGGCGTAACGATACGCAAGAAGCGTGCCTAAAGAGTTACATTTTGTTATACATACTTGCATTAGTCAGACGTCTCAGTCTGTAGGCCAGATTGGAAAAAGAAATACATATGTAATTAGTGCACTTTAATGTAACAAAAAAACACAAATAGATTTTTGATAGCTTGTTTTATAGAATTTAAGGACAATAATCTACTACGAACGGGAGGTTACTGTGTTCCGAATATAGACAATGATAAATCAATCGAATCGATTCATGAACATACTCGTAGGTATTACAATATGTCCTACCAATGAAATTGGTATACACAAATATTAGGTTTTTTTAGTAATAAGTCTGATTATATACAATACAAAGTCAAGTTCGAGTAGATAATGTCAATTAAATATAGGTATTATTAATAGATAATTAATCAATTATAATTTATTTTTATATGCATGTGAATGGTAAATTATATTATAATACTCGTAATGTCATATTTAATCATTTAAAAATTCTTCTATAGAGTAATTAGTCTTATCTATTACAAATAAATACAATTTACTTTTGAATATACGGACACTATCTTTACCCCTTAATAATTTTGCAAATTATAATTATATAGCTCTTATGCAACTTTTTTGGCACTTAAATACCACATCTTTACCCGTGGCATTGCCCCAAAATATAATTCCATATCTCAATGTTGAGGCTACTAGACACTGTTAAGACTGTTGATCGAATGGCCGTCTTACATAAAATGTGCAAAGCATATGAATTTCTGTTTTGGCTTACCTACTGCATATTTTGTCAATATGTGAATTCCATTTTAAAGTGTTTTGTATGTTTAGTCCAAGAAATTTTGTCAGATTTGTTTCATTAGTATTTTTTTCCTTATATTTATCTCCAAATTATGAGTTACTCTTTGTTGATATGTCATTAATACTGTTTTATCAAGATTTATAACTAAATTATTATTTCGCAGCCAATTCACAACTGATAGTAAGGTAGGATTAATATGCTTACCTCGTCACTATAAAAAGTGCTGTCATCTACAAACAAGATATATGACAAATAAGATATGATGATGCTGTCGGAAAATCATTAATATAAATAATTAATAGAGGCGGCCCAACAAACTACCTTGTCCATAATTTACCGTTCTCTTGATAGATTTATGTTACTTCGGTTTTTTTTGAAATTTTACTTATTGTCGTTATTTGTTGACTATCAAAAACATAAGATTCTATTTAATTTGATATATTTCCTCTTATTCCGTATGCGTTAAGGTTGCCCTATTCGATCATTCTTCCATACAGACGTAGTCTGGTGATTACTCCACTGTTTGACGGTGAACGTTCAAAATAAAAAAAAAGTGGAAACAAAAAAATAAAAATAAAATATATATTTGAAAGTTATGAGCGTCGTTACATATTTCAACACTAATTTAAACGCGTCTTTGGGTGGAAATAAATACCATAAGAAGAAGGAAAATTGCAAAACAACCCATACAATGAGAGATTAGTAGTTCAACAATGCAAATAATTTTATTTTGAAAATGTACATTTAGTAGTTTTTTCATGATATTATATATTATTTTGTGCGGCTGTTTTCGTCCTAAATCATCATATATTTCGCTACAAATTTCCAAAAGAGTGAATTCGTACGCGAACTAGCTTCTTACTTACTGCTCATCACAGCATTTATCACTTTCGCACGTGTTGTCGGATGACATAGCATGCATTTTAACCACGCGCACAAAATAGTTCGTGCCGTCGACTAGGGCAACCTTAAGTTAACTTATCATTATTTTATGGTCTGCGCGATCAAAAGCTTTAGACATGTCCATACAAAAATGCCATAGTTGGTAGTCTCTTATCCGCTCTGCCGCTAATCATATATAAGAAATCGTAGACGGCCATGTGAGCCATGTCAATAGCCATCTGTTATTCATCTGGATGCCTCTCTCTGGGATTGCAGATGTTCCTACATCGGTTTGTTTATCATCTAATACTAAGTCTCTATCGCTTGGTTTATACCTGTGTATCATTTGAAAGGTAATTTGTTAAAAAAATCAACTAACCGCTTCAAAGTCCTTAGCTTTCAGGGCCGCCTGAACTTCCTGTTCAATCCGTTCAGCTTCATCTCGTTCGATTATTTGTGCTTTCAGGGCGTCTATGGTCGTAGCAACGATCTGCTCTAATTCATCGGTTGGTAGGCTGATACCGCAGTCTAGCGAAACAAATATAAAAGTAAGGTTACTTTAAGGAAGGGGCACAACATCGATAGCTTTCATAAAACCAAATTTTTTCAATAGTCATTGGATATTGACAAAAAATCGTCCATATTCTTCTTAATTCAGTTTATGGGAAACGATAAATTTAAACTGTTGGCAGTTTTGTGTATAGTGACCAAGATATACGTTACAAATGTGGATTGTAAAGTATTGAAGTCAACCAACCTCTGATATCTTCCAGCACGTCAATAGAACAAATTCGTTGAACACTTTCAATGGTGACTGGATGCTCGTCATCAACGAGCGATCTTATGAGAGATGCCATCGTCTCAGGATCATCTAAGAAGACGCGAGGATGAGAATAGAGATGAGATATAAAACGACAAATCTTAACCAACAAATAGGTAATTAAAAAATCGGATAAAAGCGATAAGGACCACTGCAGGGTAGCACTACCTAATGACCCATTTTCTTTGTGGTGTTATAACTTAGTTATTTCTACGAAGGAACTCGAAAGATCAAAGAAACCATCGGTCTGCAAGTTAGTAAGCGCGTAAATTTTAGACTTTACACTTTTGTTTGAATGTTATGGTAAACCCCTCTCGAATATTGTGCAGTTTGCCAACACTTCCAATGGCCCCTAAGGCCCTTACCCTGATCATATGGTGTAAACCGTGTATAACTATAATTGGCATATCAGCACCCACATGTTTAATTACTGTTTCCTATAAATAGTTTCTTATATAATGCTGTTGGTGTACCAATAAATAAATAAAGAAACAAATACCCTTAAGGTCCTGGAGCACTACTTTACACCTTAGTAGTTACGTTACGGCACTCACACGTTACTTTTTATAGATACTGCCTCCCTATTGTGACGATCCAAACCCATCATAATTCCAATATTTGAGGGCGACAAAGCAGTGCAGGACGAAAAGCACTATCAGTTTTACATAAAATTTATCCTTAATGCAATGAGACATTATAGCAGACTTGTATCCGGCGACCGGATCCGGTGATGGCAATTTTTGGCAAAATAATATAGCTGTTGCAACTCACCATCACTAAAGAAAGATTTGACATTACAGGAAGAATTACAATTACAAATTCAGCAAAAAACCACGCGTTATAGCAACATACTAAAAAAGAGAAAAATTTAGATAAAGTACTAAAAAGGAAATGACTACATTTGAAAGTAACGGAGTTCGTGGAGAATACTTCTCTGCCATTCATGATTATTTGCTGACAATAAAGCTGACAAGTGTAGAAGCTGAAAGGGCCTTTACGGCCGCAGACTATATTTGCAGCTCTATTAGAAGTCGACTAGCAGATGACACAATTAACACTATTTGTTTTCTACGATCCTTTTTTCAAAATACAAATTGATTTTCTTACTAAACTAAGTCAATTATTACTTAAAATAATAATTTATCGTAAGTTGATTAAACTAAAGAGTCGTAATTATAAGAAAAACTCATTATTGTGGTATTCATTAGACAGATTCATCAAATCATGATGGTGTCTATCATAAATATAAGACCTGTTTGTTAGCAATAGTTAGCATTCTCAAATACTTTAATCATTATTGTGATCTCATCTCAGTAAATTACGTAGGGTTAAATATATAGTTTTTATAAAGTTACTTACTAAACTAATTGAACTATCTGTGAAAGTGAAAAAGACTGAGCTACTTGTCACGTCGTTAAAATTTTACTAGTTACCTATACTACTAGATTTTATTTGTTTGCTCGTTGTCTAATCTTAACATTTGATTGGAAATAAGTTGATTCTATAAATATGTTATATTTTTTATAAACTACCTATCTATATTAAGTACAATGACACTTGATTAACTTACTAACGGTTCATTTTGAACCGAAAAGCTAAAATCATCCTAATTTGAAAATCCGGCCCGATCCGGTTCGATCCGGCCGAATCGATGGGAATCCGGTTGGATCCGGCCGGAGTGAACATGACGCCGGATTGCAATCCCTAATTACCAATGTCTTTAGCGCGCGCGGAGTGTAATAGTGCTGCAATGGCGGGTCCAATGCGGTTCTCAAGTGTTTCTTGTGTGTCCGACATATCCTTCAGAGCTTCTTCCAAGTTGTCTATCACTTCATCTGGAGCTTCTGGAGATTCCATTGCTTCTATCTAAGAAATATTATAACAAATGTTTATCATGGATTTGAATTAGTTCAATCTCGAGGTAAGCACAACGTTTTCTGTTTGTAACCAAGGCAACGACCAGAGAGCAATCGTTATATAGAAATAGAATAAGGACACATAAACTTACTTGTTGTTTCACCAAACGATCGGTCAAGGCGGCCAGAGCATCGAATGCTCGAGTTGCCTTCTTATATTGACTCGGATCGCCACCAAATTTCAACAGCCACTTGCGAACGAGAGCGTCACATAAATCATATCGCGACAACTTTCTAAAAACAAAATATATATGTTTTGAAATGTTGGAAGGATAGTGTAGATAGCAATCAGGAGTTCCCTTCACAGAGAGAAGAAGCGTTCCTTTCAGAGAGTACTTAACAAAACGAAATCCCAAACAAAAGAGTAATGAGTTCATTGAGAGTTCGTTACGGGTAAGATAGGCACAAAGTTTGGCATGTCTCTCTTTAGAATTATTCTGCGTCGAGAGACGTGTTACGAAACTCAGGCTCAAGGCAGGAGGACTAAATTATATTTAAAGGTGTGGCCCTTGAAAGAGTGCCAGTTTTTAAATACCTCGGGCACATAGTAACTGAGGATTTAAAAGATGATGCTGAAATGGAAAGGGAACGGAGGGCGTAGGCTGTCCGATGCAATTCTGCTGAGATTCGTTCCCGTAGAAAGGAAGCAGTCCGTGTGCTATCTTGGTGTTAGATTATATTCCTCAATATTGCTTTTATAAGTCATATTAAAATAGTCGGTGAAAAAGCAAAACAGAACTTCTATGCCTTAACGAGAATATCTAAATCTACGTGGGCTCTGTCTTTTTTAACTTTAAAGACGATTTACGGGGCTACTTACTTGAGTTGTATGAGCTACGGAGCACCAGATTGGGCTGATAGGGCCACCATAGGGGCGGTACGACGTAAATTACTTCAAAGCCAGCGTTTAGCTTTGATATTATTATGCAAAGCATACAGGACGGTAAGTACTGAGGCCTTACCGGTACTTGCTGGCGTACTTCCAGTCGACCTTGAAGTGCAGCGATGTGCTGCAATGTACTATTCTGCACGAGAGACCATGGACGCGGACTTTTTAACGCGGAGTGACCGTGAGAAAATCTCTAGATTATTTAAACCACATATTGATGTCTGGGTGGAACTTTTATCCGAATAGCAATGTAGGTGGGATAATTTCATACATCACGGGCCGACACCCCATCAATTCTTTCCATCCGTTCGCGAGCGGCCGGCCAGGACGTGGCTGGAGGTGGATCACTGTGTTGCCCAATTTTCCACAGGGCATGGTAACTTTAAAAGTAAATTATTTTCCTTCAAGCCCGTTGCCTCCCCTTTAAGTCAGTGTTCTACATCTGACTGCAAATATAAGGGTGATTGGAAGTTGTGTGCAAAGCTTTAAGGCGAAGATAATACAGACATTTAAAATTTCGCCCTCATTGGTTTGTAGGTCCCAATTTCAACAATTTGTAAGATATCTGCGTAAATGATACCTTAAAGAGAGATAGTAAAGCATGTTTTCAAAAAGGTTTGAACAAAAAAAGCACGCCCCGTTTTTTTTTCATATAAGGTTTACAAAAAGTATTTATGATTTTTTAATTTTTTTATGAACTTTAAATTTCTGTAAGAAAAAATGTCTAAGGACACAGAGGCCTAAAACATGTTTTGCAAGATTGCTTATATATAACTTTTATTAAATAAAATAAAAATGAATTCATTTATTATTCAATTTGACATCAAGCAGTTTAGTTAAAATTTTGGGAATTTTCGAAAAACATCATACAAATTTGGTTGAAAAAATGGTAAGACTTCGCCTAAGACAACCATGGCTTCAATGGTTATAAATTGTCTGTACTATCTTCGCCTTAAAACTTTGCACCCAACTTCCAATCACCGTGAATATAAGGCTCGACAAGATATTAACATTGAAAAAGGTTCTCAGAAACCAAAAAAGAGTGAATAGGTTACTTCTAGGCAAGCGTACTTCGACGTCGACCACATCATCGCTTACCATCAGGTTAGATAGTGGTCAAGCGCGAGAATATAGACAATAAAAAAAATGCTATAACATGTACATTTGATTACCTAATTCGTGATTTTTGTCAAGTGTGACAAATTGTTAAACGCTTGTCACATTTTGGTTTTGAGAAACTGAAAATAGAATTAACCGGCGATTATTCGTCGATTACGTTAACAGCCCGATAATTAAGTGCTAGGAAACCGGGTGATACACAAACATCAGTCTTGACCGCGTCACCGCACCGGTACCGCACGGACCGCGGACCGCGTCACCGCACAGAAATATAGTTTAGTTGAATTTGTAAGACACTAACCGTCTTATTAATAAAAATGGCGTATTCCCAGCTTACTCCGAAGTTACTCTTGGACTAGCTAATCCCGGAGTAACTAAGGATTAACATAGATCTAGCAATGTTATTAATAAACATGGAATAACCTCGGACTAACTATTCATTTCTTAGTCTTGGACTTACGCGTAAACTCTGGCAACCCAGTTGAATTTAAAAGTAAAAAGAATGAACTAGTGAATGAAAATAAGCTAGTTGAAGACAGTTTGAGAAAAAAAAAACTAAAAATGACATCTGCCTTAGAGATATCACAGTAAAGGCGAAGGAGGTATTTTAAATTATCTTAATAGCTTTAAACTTAAAAATTACTTATAATGATGAACACATATAATATGATAACATGTCTTATCAAGGCCTACCTTAATAAATATCTATTTATTAAGGTGGTTGTCATTTCAATCAATCTTAAAACCTTAATCAAATCAGTTAAAAACAGTTTTACTGTATTCAATTCAAACAACAACAATGTCACTGGATGCATATAAATATTTAATATCCGGTTTGCTTTGATAGATCTGATGCAGAGTATACCCCTCATACCAATGTTAATAAAATACCTAGGTACTCTTAGTACCTACATCTCCTTGTCAATCCTTGAATTATTGTTTCCTGTACAGTCATTTTGTTATTATATTACCGGAATAGGAATGGATAAACAATAAAATAAGAAATGGTTGTAAATGTGCGCAAATATATATTATTTATATTAAACTAAAAAATTTCATTAATAAATGCTGCCCGTGACGCATTACCTCTAATATTATTATATATTGTGTGTGTGTCACTGGTACATTGCCATCATCTTGTGCATCTACATCCACAAATAGATCTTGTCTATGTATTGCAAATATCCGTGATTTGTAATTTCGTTGTCTAAAGCTAAACAGCTGCCAATGACCTTATTTTTTTTAATGTTTCACATTAACTAAATAAAAAATCAGAGTTTATGTATATAAATTGTGGTTGAGAGAGTTTTTGGCGGGATTTTTTCGAGCGTAGTTCAGCGGTTGTTAATATTATTTGCAAATTGATTCCTAGTTGATATTGTGATATAAAATTGGTGTAGTTTTGTGTCTCAACTGTCTACGCAACTGGACAATATGTGAAATCATTGACAGAAGCAATCTCGGGATAGTGGAGCGGAGAATTTTATTGTAGTATTGACTACCTCTGCAAAGTTTACTGGGAAGGCCGACTCGATACAATTTGCTGCCAAATACTCCAAAAAAACATTAGAATCTGTTACATCCGCATTTTAATGCATACTAAAGAATTCAAGAAGGATATTATGCACTGAAGACGAGGCGGTATGGTCCAAGACCTTAGCCTGCCCGAGTAGGGCGAAGGAAAAAAATTGTAGTTGCCATAGTTACACTACTCTTATTCCGACCTTAAACTAGCTGGCACCATGGTTTAACTTTTAGTCCGAGACTAGTGTCAGATTAGTATAATCCCTCCTTATTCCGTGTTTATTAATACGGAAATTTGTTAGTACCAACCTAATCCTTGGAATAAAGTTAATCTTACCTTAGTCCACGTTTATTAATAAGACAGTAAGATTACAGGCCCCCACACGTCAGTCAAGACGATGACGTGACTGTTAAGTATGAAAGAAAATTTTAAAGAACCTTTCGGCAAATATAGACGTGACGTCATGTTTTGTGACAGGATATGATAATGACACTGATAGAGGTGCAACTGGCAGGGTTTTTGAGCAAGCATATTCGTTAAATATCCGTTTTGGAAATCTGAAAGTGGACCCCAGACCAAAGGAATCTTTTCAGGTACAGTTACGGTGTTCTCTCAGCAAGCCGTACCTACACAACTATCAAATTTTCACTCTGAATATGCTTGCCGAAAATCCCTGCCATCTCTTCCTCTATGAGTGAATACGAACCCAGTCATAACTTCAGGTAGCTGCGCCATGATCTCACGGAGCAAGATCTCGGCATCGTCCCGACAAACACGCATCGCGTCGAGACATTCAAACAACATATTCGTTACGTTCATTTCGCGTCCGAGCTCTACTGTCGCTACTAGGGGTACTCTGTAATCGGAACGATCACACAAAATTAAAATATTGAAGTTTGTTAAATTCAAAGTCAAAAATCATTTATTCGAATTAGGCTTAGAGCCAGCATTTTATGAATTTGAAAGTATTACATAAAGACAGTCCCCTAAAACGCCCACCATAGTGTTAATCTGGGCAAAAGAAGTACCCGTACCAATTTTTTTGTCAAGAATTGAACAGGATTACGAATAAAGAAAACTTCGTTGCAATAAAGACAAAGCTGAGTGTATGACTTTTTATTAGAGAATTAATAGATAACTCACGTGGGAAAGTACTTCTTTCGCAGATTCATGTAGTCCCTCGGGACCATAAATAGACGAATGTCTGTTTCCTGCGGTTGTGGTGGCTTTGCAATTGGTGGGTGTGCTAACAACTCTGACAGTGGCTTCAAACGTAGATTATGGATCTCCTCTTGCAGTTGCTGTTAACATCATTTTAATTTAACTGTGAGAAAGCTAGGTTGAAGAAATAAACCGGTCAAGTGCGTATCGGGCTTCGCAAATTTAATGTTCCGTACCGAACCGCAAATCCAAATTGATTGTAGGTAATAGGAATAAAAACAGGCCAAGCGCGAGTCAGACTAGCGCACGAAGGGTTCCGTACCATTATCGCAAAATGGCAAAAAAATCACGTCTGTTGTGTGGGAGATCCACTTAAATATTTATTTATTCTGTTATGTTTTTGTTTTGTTGTTGTTTTGTGTTGTTGTTATGTTTTCAGTATTTGTTGTTATAGCGGCAACAGAAAATCATCATCTTTGAAAATTTCAACTGTCTAGCTATACGGTTCATGAGATACAAACTGGTGACAGACAGACAGACGGACAGTGAAGTCTTAGTAATAGGGTCCCGTTTTTACCTTTAGAGTACGGAACCCAAAAAATGAGGGAATTTCAAAGAAAATCTGATTCATTAATATATTGGTATTTGTTGGTAAAATGTACGTAATAATAAACATTATCACAAAATTTCAAAATTTATTAGTGGAATGTTAAAAAAAAATACGTACAAAATTTTGTAAAAAAAAGCTGACTCTCATAACTTTGTTTTCCAATATTTAAAAGAATAAAAAATACAGTATTTATCTTCTCAACGAGCTCTGAACAACAATACCCCAATCGATGAAGTAGGTAAATTTTATTTAAAAAAAAAATAAAAAAAAAAAAAATTACGATTTGTATGGCTTTGGATAAACAAGATGCATAAACTGTGAAAATTTGAATACTGTATCTCCAACCGTTTGGCTGTAAAACCTGTGTAAGACGACGGACAGACAGACAGACACGTAAGTGATATCAATAGAGCACCGTATGGACCTTTCGGGTACGGAACCCTAAAAATCGCCTAATCTGATTTTGAACCTAACGTGTAAAGTGGGTTGACATTAAATCGTATCGTGGAGTCAGAGGCGAAGCCGCTGTCTAAAGTTAGTATTAAGTGTTGTTAAATTCACCTTTATCTGCTCTCTCTGCCGTTGCCGCACTATCAGCAGTCGAGTGATGTCGCGCTCGTATGTTTCCATGTCGTAACCATGTATGTCACTGGGGCTCTTCAGGGCCTGTGGAAATAAAGTCTTGAATTATAGTAAAATGGATTCTGAATAACAGGTACCGAGGATGCGGTAGGCCCAGAAAGAGATTGCGAATCGAGCTAGACTCCTATCTAAAGGATTGGCTAGAAGTAGCAAGAGACAAGTAAAATGGAAAAACGGAAGAGAGGCTTTTGCCTTGCAGTGAGACAACAAGCTCATAAGTTACAGGGGATCTACTCGTAGTTTTTTGGCCTTCGTTACGGGCGTTTCCTACTCCATATCATCTACTGACGGATGATTGCTAAGAATGAATGACAACACAATTTGACAGTTGGACTTACTCCTGATGTGTTTTACCCGTCCGAAAAAATTTGAATGAAAAAAACAACTGTTAAGTTATTACTTAACACTTGTTTTTACCGGATTAATTTAGGACGGGTCACGTAACTTCGTTGACGGAGATAAGGTTTAGACCCCCAGTAACTTTTAAGACTATATGTACTCGTATGTAGGTTTAGGGATATTTGGGCAACAAAAGGATGAACGAAATCAAGCTTACTAATTTACGAGCCTTAAAATATTAGTTTCATTTGCAGGCCACAAAGTTTTCAAGTAAGTATGTAGGTACCTGGACTTCGCAAAACAATGCTGTTAAAATATGAGGTTTGGGTAAACTAACTAAGTCTTCAAGTTTTCGGTATTAGAAACGAAGAGGGTTACTTATTACCTTTTTTGGTAAAACTTCTGCTTCTAGCGCCGCAGCCAAACGCAGGCGATCAGAATATTTGTTTATGGCAGTGAGATATTTTTTCTCGAGACCACTGTAGCGATCCTGAAAGAGTCAATTCGTTGTTATTATTATTATTTTATTTAAACGAGTGGCTTTCTTCCTATGAGGGTCACGTTCTTCGTTTGTTAATTTTAATTTAACAACATTGTCCATGTATCCGCAAAAGAATCAAGGTTATGACATAGCCCGTAGAATTGCCAAACTTAAGTGGCAGTGGGCAGGGTACATTGCTCGCAGAACGGATGGTCGTCGGGACCGAAAAATTCTAGAGTGGCGACCGCGTACCGGAAGACGAAGCGTTGAAAAGCTTCCAGGTGGACCGATCCGTGTGCCTACGCTTGGGTGAGGCCGATGTTCAGTAGTGTGGACATCTTTTGGCTGAGATGATGATTATGACATTGGCCACCTTAATTGCGGTGTTCTCCAGATCAGCGAAAAGTGCCGGTGGTCGGACATTTGGAACATTTCAGTAAGTGGGACATGTTCTGGTTAGGAACTGACTTTTAGACGAGAACGTCTCATAGCTACTAGCCTAGTCTAGTTTTAGTCTGTGCTAAATACATGTATTTTCTTTCTTTCTTTTTTTCTACTGATTTATTGAAATAAAAAATCTTAACACTCCGCTGTTTCACCTTATTGTATGAACGTTGATCTACCCGGAAAAAAAACTGTAAGTTTTACGCTTTTCCTTTGCCATCGTCCATGCCTATATCTTACCGCTCAACTGAGACAGTTCCAGAGGTAGCTTCGCCACGTCGTGCGGCAACGTGCCATAGGTCACGGAGTACTTGTGGCGGCGTGCCATCTGGCGTAGTAGGTCATCGAGCGTCTTGTCTACCTTGCGCGGCTTGCCCACGTCGAGGAAGAGCCTATTGTTCGTAGTAAGTATACTGACCCGCCAGGTCCTGAACTGCGACACAACGAGCGGCAGCGTGCTATAGGCGACAGAGTACTTGTGGCGGCGCGCCATCTGACGTAGCAGGTCGTCGAGCGTCTTGTCCACCTTGCGTGGCTTGCCGAGCTTGCGCGTGAGCACGTCGCGCATCTGCGCGCGCATCTCTTCAGCCTCTGCCTCCATCGCTTTCAGGTCCACGTTCATTCGGAATAAGTGAGTGCGGTTTATCCTGCAAAACAACTTTTGTGACTGACTATATCGACTTAGGCTGCATTCTTGTAGAGAGGTTGTAAC
This sequence comes from Orthosia gracilis, assembly GCA_947562075.1. NCBI lineage: Eukaryota > Metazoa > Arthropoda > Insecta > Lepidoptera > Noctuidae > Orthosia > Orthosia gracilis. The sequence continues at coordinate 39,030,839 of OX387266.1, forward strand.
TGGTACCGGTTTACCAGCGATTCGACGAGGTACGTTGTCAACGATGACAGTTTTTAACCGACTTCCCAAAAAGGAGGAGGTTTCTCAATTCGACCGTATATATATATATATATATATATACGGTCGAATTGACCCGTATATATATATATGTATATATTTTTTTTTGTATTTGTGTTCGCGATTAACTTCGCCGTTTATGAACCAAATTTGATGATTCTTTTTTTGTTGGAAAGGAGATATCCCAACGGTGGTTACGATCTGATGATGGGATCCTAGAGAAATCGAGGGAACTCCGCAAATATTATAGGTATACATATAGTGATTTTGGTATTTTCATTAATAGTGCAATCATTTGCACTCAGAAAGTATCATTTGGTGAAGTGGAACTGATGAAGAAGACTACAATGGCCACTGGAACTCCGAAATAAAATAATGTATCCTAATCGTGTTTGGGCTTATTGGGATCGTCATGAGATGTACTTTGGCTATCAATGATTTTAATGTTATTTGGAGCAAAACCACTACCAAAACTAAAAAGAGGAAAATAGAAAACTTTTTAACAAAAAATCAAACCGGCTTCCAAAACAAAACAGTACAAAGCGAAAAATAACTTTCTTTTCCGAAATCGGTGTTGAATAACGGCAAACAATGGGTTCAAAAGACACCGACTTCGGAAAAGAAAGTTATTTTTCACTTTGTAGTATTTTGCTTTGGAAGTCGGTTTGATTTTTTGTTATAAAGTTTTTTTTTATATTATATTTACGAACTGGTCATTCGTCATTTTTTTTACTTGAACTTACTTCTGCCTCTGCTTTTGCATCCGGATCTCATCCTGTATCTCAAGCACTCGTCTCCTCAGTCTGGCAAGCAACGCTTCAGGGAACACCACTGTTTCCGACAAACCCTTGGAGCCAGTACAGCCATTTATAGCAGCCGCTCTAATTTGATCGTACCGAAGCACCACCACTGTGTCCACCTCGTTCATGCAGGATTGTTTCTCTAGCTGAATGAGGCAGTATTTTTATTTGAAGATAATTAAAAGGATAGTTTTTAATGAAAAAAAAAACAAATAAAAAGATGAAATAATTATATTTCATGGTGTTCTAAAGTTCAAATGAGCAGTATAAATTTTGGTAACATATACAAATAATCTTTATTTACAACAGGCGTCGTCCCCATTTTATATTGTCCTAATGTACAATTAAAATTTTGATTTTATAAGAAATCATATTAATAAAAGAAAAAAAATATATTAAATTAAAAAATAATCAAGGATTCAGTCATACATAAAATAAATTAAAAACATTTTAAAAATAACAATAAAAATTAATACAATACCTCAATTTAAAAAATATTAAATAGTCAAAATTATTATAGAAAAAATAAATCATAAATCATTACCATTACCATTATCACAAAATATTTTTTCAAATTAAATAACATAAACAATTTAATTAAAGTAACTACACGAAATTAACATATAACTATAAATTTAACTAAACTAAAACTAAATCTTAGACGTGCTGTGTGAGTATGTGTATGTGGGTGCTTGTATGTTTGTATGAATGTGTAAGTGTGTGTATGCGTGTGTGTTATATATTAACATATTCATTCATATACAAACACGCACGGACAAGCGTGTTTGTATATGAATGAATATGTTAATAAGTAAAAATAAAATAAATGAGATTAATTCTTAATTACCATTAAGTATTTTCACTACACTATCATAATCAAGAGTAAAGAACCAGTTTTTCAGTATAAGGCGAAGCGATATCACAGCAGACTAAGCCGAAGATAACGGGACAAGCTTAATGTATACAGATTTGAAGAGCTCACAATAGGAGAAAACAGGATTGATTGTGTAGAAAAAGTAGAGAGGCAAATCTTAGTAGTGGGATAATACAGTTACTATATTTAGTGTATTAGATTAGTTTTTATTTTATAAGGCCGCATATGCACTCTTATTTTATAAAAGATTGTCCTTTGTTGTCTGTCTTTAAGAAATAGTATTGTACCTTATAGTTTCCAGGAAATTTGTCCATCCTGTCTTACCATAAATTCCCTGAGTTCGTTTTTCCTCTTCTCCAATTGCACCGATAGTTTGCGCTTGATCTTAATGTGTGCTTCGATGTCTCGCTTCAAGAGCTCCACAAGCCGGTCTTGTTCCAACATTTCTTGTTCATGCTTATGTCTGAAGGTACATATATACAGGTAATAAGAAAATTAAATTTGCAACAAATATGACGCTACCAACGCAAGTAACTAAAGTGTCTATTGAATAAGAACTGTATTCAAGTATTTTTTTGTACTCTCATATTCACTGCCTTCCAGAAAGTCATGATTTAGGTAATTGAAAACGTACCAAAGTTTAAGACAGATGTGGTAGTTAAAAAAAAGTTATAAGAAAAAAGAGGGAAGAAAGAAATAAACAGTATTTAATTTCACAGAATTAAGATGAACACCATGATGAACCTATAAATTAAAGAGAGTTTAGCGCAACGTAAGTTGAAAAAGTTGTATAGCTGAAGGTAAAGCCAAAGGCCAAATCATGATTTAGCTTTTGAAAGCCGTTGAGATTCTTCGGGTTGATTTCAGACGATCTTTAGTACGAGTAATTGTGCTTTTCTCACCTAGTGTTCCTCATTGCATAAGTTTGGTCATAGATTTCCTGTTCGCATCCCTCAGGGCAGATGTTGGGGTCGAGGCGAATTGGACCGATGTCTCGACTGTCCAAGCTACCCTCGTCCTCTTCCTCGCTAGACGATTCTGATGACTCGGACTCAGATGATTCTTTAAGATAATCAAACATTCTTAAATGAGTTTTGGATCTGTTTCTTTGGAATTTTTGGTTTTCTTTGGATATGGGACGTAAAATAAGAAACCGAGCGAGAAATTATAGCTACGTTGCCATGTCTGAAATTAAAAGCTGCAATGTCACAAGTGCCCAATTTACAACGGCACCCATACTAACTCTGTGCCCAGACTTAGGACCCAGACACAAAACTGCCTTGCGACTGCGTTGGGAATTCACATCAAGACAATTCGCAGTTTTGTGTTTGGGCCCTTATAGGTTTAGCAACGGGAAACTAGCATCTTCTGCCGAGTCGTTTTCATAAATATTTTGGGGCCGGCCTCCACCGACGTCTATCTGAACTCTATCATCCATGTTAATGGATAATATGAAATCTTTTTAACCAAGACTGCTTCTCAGATTTTAGACAAAAATCTACAAAGGACATGCGAGCGAGACCCATATCTTATCTTTTTATCGAGGCACGGAGGAGTCTCTGTATGAAATGGATCATTATCCATACACCGATCAACTAATCTTACTAATATTCTAATCTTACTAATCTATCTTCTTCTTTTATGCCAATATTATAAAGAGTAAAGATTTTTTTGTTTGTTTGTACCCAATAGGTTCCGAAACTAATGGGCCGATTTTATAAAATCAAATCTAAAGTTGAAACAAAAGTTGGGGAAAAAATTCCCATTATGGGCCGTTGATTTGGAAGTTCATTTTTTTTGTAGATATATTTGGTACAAATAGAAAGCTTTTTACAAATGTTCAAGATTCGGAATATCACGGGTTATGAGATATTTTTTTTTTAAAGTTTCCATACAAATTGGAAAATAGCACACCCTTTGCAAATTTTTAGGTTAGATAAATTGTTAAGGTAGACGTCAAAGTTGACATTTCACATTCCGTTGACGGTAGAGGTGTATTTAATTCAATTTAATGTCACATTTTTAGGGTTCCGTACCCAAAGGGTAAAAACGGGATCCTATTACTAAGACTCCGCGGTCCGTCTGTCTATCTGTCTGTATGTCTGTCACTAGGCTGTATCTCTTGAACCGTGATAGCTAGACAGTTGAAATTTCTTTTTAATTTTTTCACAGATGATCTATTTCTGTTGCCGCTTTAAGAACAAATACTATTAAAGTGGGGCTCCCATACAAAAAACGTGATATCTTTGCCGTTTTTTGCGATAGTGGTACGGAACATTTCGTGCGCGAGTCCGACTCGCACTTGGCCGGTTTTTATTTACTTAAATATAATTAGTGAGGTTAATAAAATGTGAATTAGTCCAAGAGCGAACGAGGCGGGTTCGGGAGCTTAGGACACCCGAGGTCATCTTTTTCGATGCGTCATCGGTGCATGGTGGACATCCCATACGCACAAAACGTTTCGGTGACACTTTTAGTATGCGTACAGCTAAGGAGTGGAATACCCTACCGGAGTCTGTGTTTACCGATAGCTACATTCTAGGAGTTTTAAAGTCAAGAGTGAATGGGTTTTTTCTAGGTAAACGTGCTTCACCGTCGACCAAATCATCGTTTACCATCAGATGAGATAGTAGTCAAACGCGAACCTATAGATTATAAAAAAAAACCCTGCAGACAGAAATAGGAGCCCCGCAGCGGGGCTCCGTCGACTTTGTTTGCTTAAATAGTAATCGTTAAAACTTTAACCATGGATATCTCCATTACCATGGGGTTCCGAGGGATCGCGATGGTACAGGGGGGTAGACCCCCTCCCCCTCTCCCTCCAGCATCCCTCCCCGTGCCATAAATCAACGGTCCATAATGTAAATTTTAATCTTCTATATTATAAATGCGAAAGTTTGGATGGTCGAATGTTTGTTACTTAATCACGCTAGGAAGGCTGGGTGAATCTGGATCAAATTTGGCACAGAGATAGATTATAGTCTGGAATAGCACATAGGCTACTTTTAATCGCTATATAAGTTCTTTTGGGATATAAGAAAACACTTTTAAACGCGGGCGAATCCGCTGCAAGAACTTATTGGATCCATATGGCTTATATTTAACCATGATCCTATCTCTATCCTTACCGTCATCATCACGAACACGGGGCGGCCGATACTTCTTCTTGAATATCCTGCGCAGGAAGTCAGCGAACTTGTTGTCTTGAACCAGCCGCTTGAACTTCCTCTGCAGCTCCTGACATACTAAGTCCAGTTCCTCCTTCTGCGTTATATGCTCTTCAATGCGATGCTCACAATCGCTGATCTGTTCTTGAACTCCACGGACCTGATAGCACACACACATTAACCCCTTGAATAGTTATGACGTGGATAAACGTAAGGACACAATGGCTTTTCTATTGTTTCGGTAATTAAGGGCACACGAAGGATTACTACTTGTACCAAATATATATATTTTTTGAAACATCATTTTGAGTCTATATTTTTAGGAACCAGAAGCTAGGGCCATTTAAAAAAAAACAATGCGATACATAACGAAAATCATACAACTCTTTATTTTAAATTAGGAACAAAATAACAATCACTGAAAACTAACCTTAGTTACCACAAATAATAACTTTAAACAATTAGCACGTAAATATCAAAATGTAACCAATAGGTACACAAAATAGAAAAATATAAGTCTCACGGTCCTTAAACGATGTTGCCGCCACGAGCGATTTCTGTCGAATGAGCGCAGTAAATTTTTTTTTTTTAGTGACTTCTCGTAGATCAATCATAGTGATTGGCTACTGCTTAACCGGACTATCCTGTGGAGACTAAGCTAAGCCTCCAGCCAGGCAATGAGCGCAGTAATGGCGCGCACGCCGCTTTTATAGACTATTTAAAGCTGTAAATCCTTCCCTCCTAACAATATAATAACTGCGATCGATTGGAGCAGAACGAGACGATCTAATTTCGTTTGAGATAAATGCATTTAAAGATTTGTGGTGCCCGTAGGCCTTAGATGGCCTAAGACTGATGAGCGTGCGAAGGTAGGTAAGTAGATCTCCGTGCTGGTTATCAATAACACTTTGACTCTGTAAATCTGTATCTAATCACTTAAGTTATTATAATAAATTACAATCACCTGCATTAATTTAGTGTAAACTCTTTCGGCTAATCGATCTTCATGCATCTCGAATTTATTTAAAACATTCATTTCTCTGTGCAGCTGGTACAAATGCAAGTCTAACAATTGGCTCTTTTCCTGAAAACAGTAACAAACATACTTTTACTGGTCGGTGATTTGCAATGTTGTGATTTTTTTAAGATTTTTGAAGACCTACTCCCGACTTCTCAAAACTCGATTATCGGGCTGTTAACGTCATCGAACAATAATTTCCGGTTATCTGCTGTGATTGGCTGTTGAAAATTCATTCAACCAGTAGATAACGCTTGCTTTAATGTTTGTCACATTAATTTTGCGATAATTTAGCGTTGAGAAACCCGGCCATAAGCTGAAAGTCAATACTTAAAAAAAAATACGTACTTGGACTCGTATGCGCTCCCGTTGCAATTCCTGGAGCCGGGAATCGAACTTATACACTGCTATATCCGAGTCCTTGAGTAGCATGTCTTGCTCAAAGAGATGTCTGTAAAATATTTCAAGTCACCACTACAAATTATAATCTCGAGCATACATTTTGCAATGCTCCCATACTGGGCTCGCTTGTTGGATTATGGCCCACTCCCTCTCACAGAGAGGAGGCCTGTGTCTGTGCCCCAGCAGTGGAAAGATTATAGACTAATTATCGAGATTGCAATTAAGGCTCAGATAGTGGACGTGGTATAATGAGGGCTACCGCGTTTGAATTTTCCGCTAGGGGCGCAGGTAAAGACTGAGGGTCTTCAAAATGTTCAATTTCTAAAAATCTGATTTGAGGCATTCAACATGGTTTAATTTAATACCTTGTTCCTGTAACATTATATTCGATTTTTGTACGATTTTATAAATTGAACAAACCTTTCAATGCGTCTTTCACGAACTTCGTTTTCTATGGGCGTTGATTCTTGATCTTGCCTTACTTTCAATAGTTCCCATGAAGCAACTAGTGATCGTGTTTCTGTAATTAGGTATAGATCTTACATAATATACATTTTATAGTAAAAATAAGGCTTAAATTGATTACAATTTAAACAAAGTTGAAGATCGTTAAATGTTCTGATAGAGGTTAGTTATACGAATCTTATACTTGAAAGGAGATCAAGAACTTTCTTTGGAGCTTTGGTACCTTCTTTCTACAGCAGGTACCGACGTAGTACAGCAACAAAACATATTTCAGTATAAACCCTATTGTATAAGAATACTCTCAGAATTAACTTGCTTTTGATGACTAGTGTGATTGAACCTATTTTTGTCGACAGAGATGAATTAATAAGAAGATTGTGCAAGGCGAATGTTATGAAAAAGAATGTATAATGAAAAAGAATGTTCAACGCAGTACCTATTTGGTTGATTTCCTTTCTATTCCAGTTGGTCTAGCACTCACAAACGCTACTGCTGCGCATAAGGTGTTATTGATTTTTTTTGTTTTTTCTAATGAGAATGTTTTAGTAGCACCCCGAACCCTAAATTTATGCCCGTTTGATGGCAATACTCTCGCCTTTTATTACATAGAATTTAAACATAACTGGCAAAATGCGGGTGTACCTACTGTTATTACAGGTCTACACAACACTTTGAGGAATACAGAAATATAAATAATTTAATGTGCATTCATCGAAACAAAACAATTACCATTAATGGGCACAAATCTCGGAACCCTTGGCTGGAAAATTCGGGGCATTGGTTGCACCCCAAAAGTTCTCCTGCGCTCCTGAAGTTCTAGCGATTTCTTCGACACCGGCCTTCTGGAGCTTGTTTGTATTGGCTCCGGTTTCACCTATGGTATAATTTTTTTTGTCTCAGTATGGCCATAATGATGTGGAAGAATGAGAGGCCTGTGACTAAAATATCTGTTTTAGTCAAAAACCTGAAGCGACTATAAAGGTTGAATTGAGAGGAAAGAAAAAGGCCAAAGAATAGATGTAGAAATGGATTGTGTGAAAAATGATATGAATGAAAAGAGAGTGAATGATAGCGTGACTGCAGACAGGGGACAATAGACAAATAAACCGTGATGCGCCGACCCCAAGTATCATTAGACGTGGCTAGTGATGGTGATTAGAGGTACGGACGCTTATTTTGACCGTGTAATATGTTCTATTAACTAACCTCAAGGTGTCTCTCAGGAAATTCAAGGTCGTAGTCGAACTGTGGCAGTGCCGGCGGAGTTTTAACAAGCTTCGGCGGTATCTCTAAGCGGATCTCCAACAGCCGCTCCCCAATTTCCTTCATATGCTGAGTCATTTGAACCTTGCGTTCGCGCAGATCCAACACTTTCTCGTTGAATTCGCGTTTTAAGTCGTAGATCTAAAAAAAGAGTTTTAAAATGACTGTTAGGATATTTGCTTTGGTAAGCGTTTATTTAATTTTCTCTTCGTTTTAGCATAACTGTCTAGTTTTTTTTAACAACCGTTTTGAGTGTAACCGATGAGAGCTTAATGCCAGTATTTCACATGAAATGATTGATTATTGCCTATCTGAAATTCACAACACAGTTGCTGGGTAAGACATCTTGGTAAAACTGTTTGTCACTCTTTTGAGCTTCTATAACCAGAAACGATATCTCGTCAGATTTATGAAAGACCGCCGGAAGCAACGGTGTGACGTTCTTTCTCACGAGTTTTAGGTAAAACTGGTAAACTAAAACAAATTTGACTCTGGCACATCAAGCTTTTGAAATAAACTGTCACACCAGTGTGATTTATGTACCAGAATAAAACGAAAGCAAAGCGAATCTTTTGTAACAATAAGAAGATACTCTTCTATGGTAACCTCTTTCCTGGCGAGGCAAATACGTATCTGCGTGCCGTGTCCAGTTGGAGCGACGTAGTCTGGCTGGGTCTTCAGTATGCGGTTGCCGATGGTAGCTTCCGCTTCTTTCAAAGCCTCAGCCGCTCCGGGAGGCATGGCGCTTGGGTCCGGCTTACGATTCAGATGTTCTTGCCACTGCACATATAATTAGGCATAATTTTAGTAGACCCCTATTCACAAGCTCAGGGTGTCACTTGGGCTTGCTGATAGTTTTAGACGTAAATGACCCAGGTACACAATTCAGTTTATCTGCTTTTTAACCGACTTCCCAAAAAGGAGGAGGTTTCTCAATTCGACTGTATATATATATTTGCTATCGCAGATGTGATCGCAGATAACTTCCTCGTTTATGAACCGATTTTGATGTTTATTTTTTTGTTTGAAATGAGATATCCCAAGGGTGCCATGATAAGGAAATCAGGATCTGATGATGGCGCATCCCAGATAAATTGAGAAAACTCCTCACATATATATAGCACACAATATTACAATTAGAGATTTTGGTATTTTTATAAACAATGCAATCATTTACACTCAGAAAGTGTCATTTGGTAAAATGGAACTGATGAAGAAGACCACAGATGGCCACTGAAACTCCTTAATGCTAAGTATGTCACGAGTGTAATATATATCGAATAGCTAACCGACTATGATGAAGCAAATACTTATAAATAAATGATACTGATGAAAATGGTGACATCGAATTGATCTGATGATGAAGCTGGAAGGTAGGCACTGGAACTCCGAAATAAAACAATGGATCCTAGCCGTGTTTGTGCTTATTGGCATCGTCATGAGATTTACTTTGGCTGTAAATGATTCTCATGGTATTTGGAGGTACCTACCAAAACTAAAAAGATATAAACAAAAAACTTTTTAACAAGAAAATTAAACCGACTTCCAAAACCAAACACTACAAAGTGAAAAATAAACTTTCTTTTCCGAAGTCGGTGTCGAAAAACGGAAAACAATAGTTGCCTAAGACACCGACTTCGGAAAAGAAAGTTATTTTTCGCTTTGTAGTGTTTTGTTTTTGAAGTCGGTTTGATTTTTTGTCAAAAATTTATTTTCTCCATTATCGGTTGGAAAACGAAAAAAAATAGTGTGGAATAGACGCAACGGGCTCAACACATCCAGCCAACATCTTCCTGACTCATTACCTAGGCAATTCATTTGATGGACTAAACTAACGCGAAAAAGATTCATTTTAATTAACATAATATTGAATTAAATTAAATAAAATGACAAAAGAAATTTATGAAATTGTAGATAAAATAATTTCCATAACATAAACAAAAAGGAAGTGATGCAGCCTAATAAAGGTATATGGTAGAAAAACACATGTTGCACCTATCCTAAATAATTAGCTTGGATTAAGGGCAAAGTACAAGGATAATGATAACTTAAATTATTAAAAAAACAAACCTCAATAAATTGAATATGATGTCTACGCAAGCGCGTGTAGTAGTTCCTGAGAGCCTTCTTTAGAGCATACGGTGGCTTTGGTGGCAAGCCTAGTAAGAATGAAGCGATCTTAGGAGGTCCGTACGATGGCCTCCGAGCGCCTATCCGACGAACAGCCGTCTCTGTTTGTCTGTTATTTCGAAAAATCAGGTTAAATAAGTGGTCATATACTCGTAGTAAACACTAAGATCTTATTATTATTATTTATTTATTTATGTAATTTAGGTAATGTAAGTCTAATTTAACATTATTGCACTGTTTGATTTTTAACAGAGCGATTTTAATTTGGCATTCATTTAAGTATCGCCTAGCACAGACATAAATCTAACTAGATAACGCAAGTCCCTCCATCTGTATGAAAACTAAGCGTGCCACTTTTTCGCAAACAATTTAAAAACAAATTTACTAACCAATGAAAGAAAACATTTCCTATGCCTCGGCCAACTTTTTCTATACATTCTTTACAGCTCAATATGGCATAAAAAGGTAATAATTTTTATAGATTTCGGTGGATTTCCGATGCCTATAATGCTAAATAAAAGCTCAGATTACGATCATTGATCGTAACTTTAATCCGTTTTTTTGGCACGCGAAGTACATACAATCGCGTCATCTAGGTAGATTTATATCTATATAACTAGTGGAAAACGGACATTAAGTGAACTACTAAGTGTGTATTAGGAAAGTGTGAAACATTTCTGGTTTACTTACTTCAGTTCTTTTTCAGCTAACTCCAATAAATTCATATTCCTAGCAGCGTGTACATTTATAAAATAGGTAAGTCACAATTTAAATGTTACAAAATCCTCGGGTAAAATTTTCTTTAATGATATATTAGAATAACTTAAATCATTATAATACACAGTGTCTCAAGACGAAAGTCTAAGACCAGTGTGTGTTGCCAGTGATTACTTACGGGACAGAGACGTGGTCGCTCACAATGGGCCTCATCAGAAGGCATAAAGTCACCCAAAGGGCAATGGAGAGAGCTATGCTCGGAGTTTCCTTGCGTGATCGAATGAGAAATGAAGACAATTTATAAAATAGGTAAGTCACAATTTATATGTTACAAAATCCTCGGGTTAAATTTTCTTTAATGATATATTAGAATAAAAAAAATCATTATAATTCACAGTTTCTCAAGACGAAAGTCTATGACCAGTGTGTTGCCAGTGATTACTTACGGGACAGAGATGTGGTCGCTCACAATGGGTCTCATCAGAAGGCATAAAGTCACCCAAAGGGCAATAGAGAGAGCTATGCTCGGAGTTTCCTTGCGTGATCGAATCAGAAATGAAGACATCCGCAAGCGAATCTAGGTTACCGACATAGTCCGAAGAATTGCTAAACTTAAGTGGCAGTTTATTGCTCGCGGAACGAATGGCCGTTGGGGCCGAAAAGATCTGGAGTGGCGACCGCGTACCGGAAGACGCAGCATTGTAAGGCCTCCCTCTAGGTGGAGCGATGACCTGGTCAAGGCTACGGGTGTCTGGTGGATGCGAAACGCACAGGACCGATCAGTGTGGCGACGCTTGGGCGAGACCTATGTCCAGCAGTGGACGTCTTTCGGCTGAAATTATGATGATAATGATTATAATACAACCTTCCTTTTAAAGCAGCTTCAGCCATCTTCTGATATACTTCCTCCAGTTGGGCGTAAAACTCTTTGGAGAGGTTTTTTTGACGTAGAGGTCTTAACATTATTGCAGGATCCCTGCGTGATACAAATCAATATAATTACATTAGTTTTTTGCCAAACAAAAATAACGGTTGGTCCCCCTATGCTCTAGTTCCGCTATGTTCGATTCGAAAAATACCTACATAAAAGTGCCACTATGCACGCAATTCTTCGATTCTACCTAAACAATGGAAGGTACAGTTGAAAAGAAAAGTGTCTGAATTCAATTAAATTGAGCAGGAAGTTGAAAAATAATGAAATTAAACAAAAATATCGAAAACAAGGCATTTCGTTTTTCACAGTTCTATGGAATGGATGGACACTGTGTTTTTAAAATGAATGGCGCGGCGTGTTGAGTGGCGGCGAGGCGAGTGTGCGTTATTATGATGAAACGAAACGTTTATTCACTTTTTTTCGCGAAAGTAACGGCATTTACGTACTAGGTTTTCATAATTAACTTTTTAAATGGTTAAATAAAATATTACACTGCAACAATTTTCATCACTACTGCCCGCGAATTTGATTTCGTGCATAGCGGCACTTTTTAGTAGGTAATTTTGGTAATCGAGCATAGCGGGACTAAAGCATAACTAATCTAACCGAAAAATAATATGTGAAGCGCTACGCTGGTAAGAGGCCTCCCCCTTCACTGTTGCTAAATATTTCTAATGAAGTTCTAATCTCATTTAAAGCAGTTTAGTTCTTCTCACAATTTTGTCATATTTGACAGCGAATTAGCACTACACCTCTAACTAGTGTATATATATTACCTACACTTAAATATTCTACATATAGATAAATAAAACCAACCTGATTGCCCTCAAGGTGAAAGGAAACACATCCAGCATTATAATGTTCCTCGAATGCATTTTTTGTAAGCCTATATCTGAAGCTTCCAGTTGATGTGCTAGTTTCCTCACAGTGAGTGCTTTGGCATCGTCCAACTCTCTCTCTTGTACTTCTAGGGGTCGAGGGTCTAGAGTTTCGTGTATTTGTTGAGAGTAAGGAAGCGCCCGGTTCCTGAAGAATGTTATTATTCTATATACTTTTCAAAATAACAATCTAAAATTAAGTAACCATTAGTAAAGCTGGGGGTCAAAAGTGTCTTGCCACTTTACCAAAACTAAAGACAGTGTCAAATAAACAGCAAACGGATAGTGTAGCGAAGCGTTTTTATTTTGTAACTAGTTGTGCCCGCGGCTTCGCTCCCGTCAAACCTACCTACTCTAACAACTTACCTACCCACCTACCTACCCTCCCACAAAAAAAATATCAATTAGCCGTTTTACCCGGAAGCAAAACGGATAATGCTGATAGATTTTAAAACAGTCTTCGCATTGAAAGCAGAAGTAGCTGTCAAGTCCTTCAGAAGAAGTCTAGCCTTCATGCTCCCAACTTTTGTACTGATTACACTGGATGCAATCTTCTTTTGGTGGTTCAGTATATTTGTCAGCGCACACTAAATAATAAAAGTCTGGTTTACAGTTTTTGTTTAGCAGTGGATCTTTTATTTTAGTTTTGCTTGGGCGTGCTAACTTCGATATCTTTGTCTTTTTAATATTAGCCTTCAACCTCAACTTTTACGGAAGCAGACGTCAACACTTCTGATTTTTCTCTCATTAAACCATATCCGTTTTGTCCAATGAACCAATATTAGAAACATGTCAAGAAGTAAAATGTTGTTATTAGATAAATAAAAGTAACAATCATAAAATTATACTTAAGTAAATATCCAATTGAATAAACAGAACATATTCAAAGGAAACTGATTGCTCGTACAAGAGGTTGGTTTATAAACCTTCACATAAATCGTAACAAGAAAAGGTTTTTTTTTCTTCCAGGACCAAAACAACACGCCACTGCATTTGTAACTCGCGTGTTGTTTGTGTTTAACTACCATGGCGTCGCCGGTTGCATGTGTTAAGACTTGGGCTTTCTCTTATATATTTTTTTAAATCAGTTATCCTTGTTACCCACATTATACTTCTTGCCCGGGTTTCCCTGAGGATTAAACTAGTCGTGATCCATTAATCTATGTCTACAAATAAGCTTTTAGAGACTTTAATTTTGGTAGAGTGCCATTGCACTTTTGATCCTTGACTATATATGTCGCAGCCATCTGGTTGAATTAGCCAGTTAATTGGATGACTAATTCAGTCAAACGCCAACATCCCATTAAATGGCTGAAGGTTAACTAGCCAACGTTTAACCAGATGGCTGAATGTCAAAGTAGTCATATAGTTAAATTGGATATTCATGAATTTGTAATGTTAGTTTGACTATAGTATAAACTCAAATGTATCGCAAAATAATTACAAAAGAAGTAGTATTATTTAGCACCGCCACGTTTTCGTATTATTTTGACAATATCACATTTTAATTTCACTTAAAATTGCACACAAGAACGAAAATTATCATTCACGGCTTGCGCTTTTGACGCCATTTTTGTTTTTGTGACTGTTTGGTTAGGTTGACTATAGTCTAGACTCAAATATTTCGCGAAAACTTGGAGAAGACGTAGTATTATTTGGCACCTCCATGTTTTTGTACTATTTTGACAATATCACACTGTAATTTAACTTAAAATTGTACACAAGAACGACAATAATCACTCACAGTTTTCGCTTTTGATTCTACTAGCGCTGTAGTGGAAAAAACTGTACTAAATTTGAATCACTTGGCTAAATCTTGGTCAGTCATCTTTAAAGTTGTTAAACGTTGAATGATTCTAGTTCAATTAACTATCGGCCCAGGGATTCAATTGGATGCCGGCGTTTAATAAACTGGTTAATTTAATCAGACGGCTGTGACAATACTTAACATTATACTTGTAATTTTAATTATAATTTTAAATATCTCCTATTTCTCCGTTCGCCTGTCATATACAAATCTATAACCCAGTTACACAAGGAAATCAATAAATTTGCCATAAAATCTGTTATACCCAAATAAGTAAGTAAATAAAATAAATAATTGAATTGACTTTGAAAAGTAAGAATTTATCACAATTTTGCTCGACGGTTTTAGGGATTATATATTATTATTTAGATTTACGTGAAAACTTTATGTTTTTTCAATTAAGAATAGGCTAGCGCTTGACCACTATCTAACCCGATGGTAAGCGATGATGTGGTCGACTGTGAAGCACGCTTGCCTAGAAGTAACTTATTCACTCTTGTCTTAAATGCCCCTAGATTGTAGCTATTGGGAAACACGCATCATAAAATTATTCTCAAAACGTCTAGTGCGTATGGGTGGGATGTCCACCATGTACCGATGGTGCATCACCGTACGTCTGGTAGTCCGATGATGAAACGGGTTAGGCGTAATTAGATCATGCAATTCCATCGCAAACTCCCCGAAATGTAACTGAAAAAAACCGACCAGCTGGCAACTAGGCGACGATGTTCAAGGCTCTGGAGCTTTGACTTAACCAGTAACTCATTGCCGATGAGCTTCTTGGCCCGCTTTTCGATCGACTCTAATGCATCAAGTTGGTATTTGGCAGATCCATCCCGGATATGAGAACAGCACTCCACGAATGATCGAACTTGCGCTTGATACAAGCTGAGCAGCTGTTCTGGCGTGAAGTACCTTCTAATCTTTGCAAGGATCCCCAGCTTGGGCCTGGAGCTATGGGCCAAAATTGAGACGATGATTGAGTCGATGTCAACGTAACGCCAAGAAGCTCAAGATGGTCCGTTATTGGCACGATCACATCTCGGCAATTAAGAGCTGGGTGAAGTTGGCTCATTTTAGCGGAAAAAAGGCACGCCTGGGCTTTAGCAGCATTAAACCTGACCAGATTGGCATCACCCCATTCGTAGACTACCTGCAAGGACAGGTTCAAGCGCTCCACCATGGCCTCCCGTAGAGACTGGATCTGAGGCCCGGTAGCTTGAGCGTTGGACAAGTATCTTTCATCTTACCAATAAGGCTTTCTTGCCAGTCTCTATCAAAAGCCTTCGAGATGTCGAGGGCGATGGCAAGCGCTTCCCCGTGCCTCCCGATGAGTGTGCATCTGGAGTGAGGCACTCCAGAAGTGAATGGCATACACTAGAAGATCCCCAGTAGACCGATTTCGGCGGCAGCCCTATTGGCGGTCACTAAGGATATCGTCTGCTTCTAGATATGCCAGGAGATTAATATTGAGTACAGAGGTTACAGATATGGGTCTGTAGTTGGCTGGGTCAGCTCGACTGCCTTTTTTGGGCACGGGCTGTACGTTAGCTTTCTTCCAAGCATTCGGCACTTTTCCAGCCTCATACGAAAGGCGGAATAGGCGTGTCATGATCGGAGACAGTTCAGGCGCTCAAGTTCTAAGAACAATTGCTGGTTTTCCGTCAGGGCCGCTAGCCTTGTTCACGTCCAGGCGGCTCAGCACCCTACGGACTTCTTTTTGATGGATACGAATGTCCGACAAATTTGTCTCGCAAGTATCAGGAGAAGGAGGGGGTCGCGCGTCACTATAGGATTCAGACGTGAATTCCGCAAAAAAAGAGACAAATATATTTGCCTTCTCCTCAGTGGAGTGGCACCCGTCGGGTTTCAGCAGTGATGGTAGTGAGGGACGACAGAAGTTCGACTCAACCGACTTAGCCAGGGATCAAGACGCTTAACTACCTGCTGAGTAAGAAGCAAGTTTATTCCCTATTCGGCCAATGTTGTAGAACCGAGCCCTAAGCAACACCATCTTGCAGGACTTGGCAGCCCTGTTGAAGGCCTTCTTCTTCTGACCCACGTCACTCGATTTGCGCGATCGAGCGTCGACCCAAGCCAAGTACGCCTCATGTTTAAGCGCGTCGGCGCAATAACATTCGGCGCCAAACCATGGCCGGTCCTCGCTAGACATTGATACGCCAGAGAACGGAATGTAGTACTCCTAATCATATTGGGCATTTTTCAAGCTGCCCGGGCATTATGTATAATGCCGTATTAATCACTTGGTCCATAAAATGTATATACGTACAAGGAAGTTAGTGTCAGAAACGCTTAAAAACCGACTCCACGTAGTCTTGTCTGCCCTGCCCCTAGAGTGTAATTTAAGCCCGCATAGGCGCAGAGGGACGAGGCAGTCCGCATAGGCGAGGAGGTGCGAGGCGGCCCGCGAGCTGAGGAGAAGTTTCGGCTTGCTGGCCGGCTTTACCGGCCAGCCTCAGCCGCGGCAGCGAGCGTTAAAACCATCTGCGACTATAAGCTCGCATGGGACCGCCGGAGCCCCGCAGCGCCAGAGCCGTGGCAGAAACCATGCCTGCTGCATGCTGCATGCTCGTTTGCATGCTGCATGCTAGGTGTATGCTTGTTTGTATACTTACTGCATGCATGATGTATGCTTGTTTGCATGTTTGAATGCTTCATAAAAAGAAAAAAAAAAAAATTGGTGTTCAATCAATTTTATTATTATGCTAAAAATGCAAAATTATTCTTACTATGAATTTTCTGTAATGTGATATATGAGTATTTCAATAATTATGGATATGAAATGTATGCCAAAAGACGCTCTGACTGAACTTTCTGCAATAGGATGGTTCTGACTTTTAATGACTATCGATATGAAATTAATGCCTAAAGATGATTCTGACTTACAAAATTATGAGATTTGAATATATGATAAATGAGTGTATGCCAAACGATTTAGCAAATGAAGTTTATGCTATCCGTTCTTGTGCAAAATAATATAATGACATAAAAAGTTCTGCTATAAAAGATAGACCTCCTACGGACGAGGGTGACTCGGCCCCCAAAATATATATTATTATTTAGATTTACGTGAATAATTTTTATATTATTAATATATGTAAACTCCAATAACTAAATCATTCGGTGTGTATCGTAATTTCTATCTTTATGAACGTCCGAGAGATGATATTAATATTATCAAAAAAATAGCTTGGGACTAGACTACTAGGACAGCTAATTAAAAGAAAATGATCTAATAAAAAATAACTTTTGAAGGAATGTTTGAAGCTAACTCTATGAAAACTTTCAAATACTTACGCTTTTATGAGCTTGTTATAATCAACAGTAATTAAACCAAGCTGGTCGCGAACTCTTTTCTTGTGTGCGTTGGCAATCGCCATCATTTTGTCGAATTCCTCTTTTTGCTTCAGTTGTTCGTGCGACATCATCTCTCCATCAACAGTACTATGCTCTCTTACTTTTGTTATTTTCTGTAAAAAAAAAAACTATTTGTAGTAAAGTTCTGTACTTGTACGATTGAATGACAAAGTATTTTGGATTAATAAGATCCCGAAATAATTGAACGTAAAAAACAAAGCATTTACATCTGCATTGTATACAGAATTACAGAACCTTGGTTAGGTCCGCTCCTTACTTAATAAAAAAAAGTACCGCGTATCCCTTTCTGGTACTCGCATTTAATATTAGTTACTAAAAATACTAACGATCGATTCTGGTGGTAGTGGCAGCTTCTTTTCTGGTAGTAATTGTTCTGGGAAGTTGACATTATAAGCAAATATATTGCCATCGGAACCGGAAGAGTACATCCGCCTAAAACAATGTTATGATGATAACAAAATAATGTAAATTTCATTCCATGCATGCATATCTAAATTAGGCTCAAAAACCGAAATCGCTCAATGAGCGAAAAAATAGCTTAGCTTTCAGTAGGCCACATCACGAATTTCACGTCGTGGCACTTAAAAAACGGGCCAAGACGCTAACAAAAAGACCACACGGCGAAATTAGTGTATTGATTTTCAAAATATTCGACCACAACGCCTAGCCAACACACAACGCCAAACACAGATGGGCTGCTTTCTCGTTTGCCAAATAGATACCTACCTAATAAGTAACGTTAAAGAATAATATGACGTAATCATTCTTACTCTGAATCGTGACTAAATTCCAAGCAGGTAAGAGCCCCTGTATAACGATCGTGCATAGGCAAATAGTAAAAATCTTCGAAGTCTATGCGAGGAATTGGTTGTTTCTGAAAATAGAAGAATATGTTAATATAATGATTACCTAGTTTGTACCATGAATATGTTCTAGTCATGCATAAAATGAAATGCTATAACATGAGATCAGTTAGACTGTTTTCATAATTTAATATAAAATGTTCGTAATAGTCTCGAGTTACTGGAAAATTTTCCTGGAAAATCGGAGAACAGAAAGTGCTTTCGATGCAATGGATTTTTTACGAACTCTGGTCCAAGATAGCGTCTGTCGGGTCAGATAATTCCTATTAAACATAATGATTATGGTCAGAACTAAGGCTGACCTCTTCTTTAGCCAAACGTCTGCCTTTAAGCTTTTTCAGTAACTTCTTCATGGACTCCACCCACACGGTGTAGTGACGTGTAGGGTTGTCCTCCTCTTCAGTCGGCATCCGAACTACTCGAATGATTCCCGTGTTTGTCCCAACCACGAGATATCGGCCGTCGCATCTGTTTCCACATCAATTGTTAGTCTCAGGAACATATTTATTATAAATACTATCGTTTTGACTGGTCTTGAAATATTGAGCAAGCTTTCAAAAGGATTGTCGAAATCAATACAGAAAAATAGGACATTTTAACATAAAAGATAGGCTATGAGAACATGATGAAGGATGCTTATACCTATTATGAGGTGGGTGCAACAACTCCGATGATAATAAGACGTAAAATGCCAATAGTTACTTTATAATGTGGCGCTTTTAAAAGATGTCAAATTGCCACATCTTATAGAAGCGCCAAATTTCATACCGCTATCCAACCATCAACAATGTTAGGTATAAGAGGCATGCAAAAACCTCAATAGGTTACGTTATTCAATAGAAAAACAAATAAAGTACATAATGAATGATTATCATGTAAACTATAACCAAAGAATACGGTATTATCAGTATTCAGTATACATACATAAATTTCAATGTCGTCAAATCTTCACACCAAGCCCCAGGGAAAGGGGCGTACTTGAGGATCTTAGTGTGTCCAGGGCGTATTAGAAATAAGGCACCCGTGCCTCGCTGGACAACCCATACGCCTTCTTCGCAATATTCGGCCCAACTGATCGTTGTGCCCAACATGCTCTCGCTTTCCACTAAAATGGTAATAGTGATATAAGCAACCGAGATTCGGTTATAAAGAATAATCAGCCTAAAATGTGTCCACTACTGGTACCGAAATCACTTCGCTGGGATTTTGCTGGATGATACAAACAAATGTTTGCTGACAAAGTGGAGATCAATGCTTCTTTGTAGGCTAACAATGTCTACCAGTACACAGAACGTTATTCAAATTCAAAATGTAAATACCTAGAACAAAATATATTCTTAAGCTTATATCATAATGACCTAAGGGTGGAAAATAGACAGTTTTCATCAGGTGAATTATAATAATAATAATTATTTAAGTTTTGTCATTTTGCAGTGTAGCTTATACTATGTTCCGAATGGCATTATAGTCAATATTATTGGGTGTGTGGTCGTACGTACTCAGTTCTATTTGGCCCACCCACTCTGTTTCTTCTTCATCCTCATCTTGATCTGCCTCATCTTTAGCCTTTAAAGCTTCTTCGTCTATGCTGGCAAGATCTTCTTCTTCTGGGAATGGTTTGTGGCGCATGCTAGGAATGATATCAAAATTTAGTTTTATTTGCAGTCATTTTTATAAGTGTTATATTGAGTGTTTTATAATATGTCCGGACTTGTAGTAATAAATTTTTATAGCCGTAAAATACAACTAATTTTATCGATAAAACACCCCACATAAGGGTTGCGATCACCACAACCTCAAAG
The DNA here is from genome assembly GCA_947562075.1 of Orthosia gracilis. NCBI lineage: Eukaryota > Metazoa > Arthropoda > Insecta > Lepidoptera > Noctuidae > Orthosia > Orthosia gracilis. The sequence goes on from OX387266.1 coordinate 39,051,415, forward strand.
ATAGAGTAATTTTAGTATCTGACTTACTTGTTGTGATACCCACACAGTTTAACAACCATAAGCGATATAGATAATAGAAGCGTAAATTTAATGTTATTTTTACAGCAAAAACATAAAAAAAAACAAATAAAAATTCAAGTAACATACAAAAGGTAAGATATTTTTGTATTTAGTCACAAAAGTCAATCTTTTAAAAATAATTTCACACGTTTTATCGCATTTCCTAAAAATATTGCAGAATATTCTGTTTGATGTCTTTTGAATTTTTTTTTGTAATTCTTTGACTAAATGGAACGTCAGCTTTGGGCTTTTAATACAGTGACATAATCTAGTATTTAATAAACCATCAATATATAAAGAACACTAAGTGCTGAATAAACACAGACTTACTAATGTTTCTTCACTAAAGTCTCTTTATATGATTCAAAATCCATTTTGAAAGTTGTGATTGCAGAGTATTTGCGAACTACTGGCGGCGGCAGCACTGTTTCCATCACAAGACCTACTTGGCCACAAAGTAAGAGAACACGTTCCTGACAACAGAAACAAACGAAAAGGTTCAAGCAAAAATATTTTTGGATTCATGCTCACTCATGCTATCGTTTATTCATGTATGTGTAAGTAACGACATGAATGAAAAGGCGTTCATGTATGTATATCATACCTCACTCAATCCATACAAAAAAATAAGCACCTTTTTATTTTACTTAAGCAAAATTATTATCTGATACACTAGCTATCGAAGATCCTGCGTAGTTAATTTGAAACTACGCCCAGCTGACACAAGTATACGTAATTAATAGGATTGTTTCAGAATGAGATATGTCGACATGATTTTATCGCATTAGACTACACTAGCCTAGCTGGTCAAGAGTGTGACTTACCTCCTCAGGTTTCCAGGTCATATAAACTATGTTATTTGGCGTTTCTATGAAGCCAATCCTGGCAAGTGAAAAAGGAGTGTCCAAATACAACTTGTATATGAATATGGTGCTGTCTTCCCCGCAAGTTACGAGCAAGTTGCGCTGCGCGTTTATTGATATTTGATTTATTGGTTTCGAATGCGGTTTCAGTAACTGAAAACACCAGAAACGTAGCTGAATCATTATTCTTATCATTATATATCTACTATTAGTTAAAAAGTTTTTTTGTCTTCTTTCGTTGGCTCTCCGAGAAGGTTGGCTACCAAAAATCAGTAGTCGTATCTTCAATGTATTCGTGAATGATTCTGAGAAGCAAACTTTTTTATATGATAGGATTGTTATATCATTCGTTTAATTTTATTTTTGAGAGAAGTGAGACTATCTGCGCCCTAACTACTGTATAGTCATTAAAATTTAGAAGAAGATCTTTCACTTATTAGTTTCTTACCGAAATCATATCTATGACGTCAGCGTGTTCAGAATCCTGGCTATGGAAAGTAAGGGTGGAATGCACTCGTATGTCAATCATTTCAGTCTTTTCCTCTATCAAGTCTGGATGCAGCATCAGTGTACGCATTATACCGTCCGCGAAGCCCACTATAAGAATGCACGAGGTCGAATCCACCTGGATATTCAAGAAACATTTCATGTATTTATACACTGTTGCTTTAAGCAGAGCTTATTATTCAAGATATTACCAACAAGCCAAGCAATTTCTTTTCGAAGTATAGCCCTACCATTAGCTTTTAGAGCAATGTTATTTCCATTGCGTTGTGTAACAAATATATGACTTGTATAGTACATCCTTCCCTCTAAGTGATAAAGATAGTAGATCCATAATAAATGTTAACTTACGTCCAAAGGAGGGTAAAGCATACACGAGACCGGTTCCGGGAAAATATACCGAACAAGCAGTGCATGTGTTATAGTGTTGTAAGCTTGTAAAGTTCCGTCTACTCCTGCCGTAATCAGTATGGGGTGAGTTCTTAAAGCCGCCATAGCAACCACTCCTCCAGCATGACAGGTCATCACTTTTCGATGGTCACATTCTAATTTATCAATTTCCAAGTCTACAGTCCAAATGCCTCCGTTGCCATCCTTCGAAGGAATGTGTAATAAGATTAGAAGTATGTTTATCGTTATCTTATGTTTACCCACTCGTAGTTTTATACTCACTTGTGCATACCAGTCCATATCTTTTCTATGTTTTAGACACATGATTTGGCAGTCAGGCACCTAAAAAAGAACCCTCATAATCAAAGAATGAACTGAGTAAGTTAAGAATACCTCAAAGAAAGACCTATAGTTGTTTCGTTATAGCATCGCAATAACGGTCATATCATCATCATCATATCAACCGAAAGATGTCCACTGCTGGCCATAGGCCGCCCCCAAGCGTCGCCACATTGATCGCTCCCGTGTGTTTCGCATCCAGCGGATACCCACAACCTTCACCAGGTCATAGATCCACATTGTGGGAGGCCTTCCAACGCAACGTCTTCCGCTTCGTGGTCGCCAATGGAAACGGTAACGGTCATATACTTTTTCGTTAATATCCATAGGTAAGAACCTAAATAATCATGTTAGGTTTATAGGGTTCCGTAACTCAAATGGAAAATCTTCATGTACAGAAGGTCTAATGGTTAAATGTACAATAACGCGAAACGTCTAATGAGCAGTACATTACCCATTTATCCTGTATGAATTGCTATTCATTACAAATACAATAGTTCTGGCTTCTAAATTCTAAAAATGGAAGATGAACAAACGTTTACTTTCATCGAAAGTCAAAAGAAGAAGCGTGTGCTGCTGCGCAATGGTCACAGGTACAATTTAAATATCACAAACAAGGGACAACTCTATGGAGATGCTCCCAGCACAATAAGTGTATCTGTTACAATCAATAAAGACGAACACAAGATAATTCGTCAGTTACATGAGCATACTTGTAAAGCAAAATTCGATAAAAGCAGGGCTAATATAGTGACGGACAAATGCAAGAAATTAGTTAGCCGAAAAGCAGAATCTGTCCAGAAATTTTTTGAAAAAGAATTCGGAAAAGTGGATGACATTTAACAAGTTCTAGATTTATTAAAAAAAAATAAAGATAAATAAAATGATTAATGCAGGGAAATTTATGCGCCTAAAATCTTGATAATATTTATGGGGCTACTAGCTTTTTAACCCAGTTTTTTTATCGAATAAATTTAATGTAATTTACAAATGACTTTTTATCATGAGTGTACACATTTTAAAAATGACTTTACGCTACATAGATGTTCTGCTTTACAGACCATCTGATAGTTGGACGTTTTACTACATGGACATTTTGCTAATTAGACTTACTGCTCATTAGACGATTCGCGCTGTTGGACATTTAGCTACTTAGACCTTCTGATCATGAGCCGTGGAAAATACCTCTTAGTATCACTTCGATGACCATGTGTCTATCTGTCCAAACGATTTTTCATGGATACGCGTTGAGGAATCAAATTGAAATTTATATCAAATACTCAAATGTGCAATCTTATAGAGCTGTGAAAAATCGAACTTTTAAGTCACCGCAATCAAAAGATACGGCCGTAATGTGCCGCATTTTTGACTCTCGGGAATTAAAACTTATAGGGTTATGTCTTGATGACCTAGAATCATGAATTTGGCAAGAAGCAATCTTAAAAGAGATCGAAGCAAGGACAAAGCCGAAAACTTAAATTTTGTATTAACTTTACATTTTTTTTTGCTTTGACCATGACCTATATAGATGTATGGGGACAACAGTTTTCCAACAGCAAAGTTAAGTTTGTCGTTCATCCAGATTCTTTTTATTAGAACAAACCTTCAAGTTTGTAAGTACGGAACCCTCAGTTACTTATGATAAGCATAAAATATATTCCCATAATTTTCATTGGCATAACGAAATTCAGCTTAATGGTCATTATCATTACGCATAATATTATTAGGCATAAAAGTGTTTTCAATAATGTATATTGCCATAAATACTATTGGCATAATATAAATGATTCATAATTTTATAAAGCAATTTTAATGAACCCAATAATGATATTTACGCATAATGTTCTTTGGAATAAAACAAACATGTTTGCAGCTCAAGGATGGCCCAAGGGCCACCCCCGCCGCACTCTAACCTAATTCAAATTGAGTCCATGTATCAAATATATATTATAAAAAATATAAAACGAAATATCGAAGTACAGAGTATCGAATGTCCTAAATATCGATATTAAAACACTTAAATTTCTTCTGACCCTTTAAAGTTGTTTCTGAAAAGGATAGGCACCCATGCTATGTTAGAGCGCCTGGTTCCTATGCCTTGTAACAGCGGGCGGAGACCACCCTCCCTTCGCGCCTCCGGTTTTTTATATACACTCAAGGGTTGGTAGCCAAAAGGCTACGTGCAGTCGGGGTGCCCCCATTCGGTTTTTTAAACAGATTCGACCTATATTAACTTATTAACTATTTAATGAGTTTCATTTGTATTTTTAACGTGAATATAATGAACTTAACTGCATTAAATGTTGACATTTTGAACTTAGGATGAATATCTACATTTTTAATAATTCAATATTAAAATCGCTCGACATTTCAATCTTAGACATTTTAAGCTTAAGTATATTAATTTACAATATTTCGATACAATCGATATTTTAATTTTCAACGTACCCCATCGTTCGTGTACCCATAAAATTATTAAGACGTTATTCGTCCTTATTTATGCCTTAAATATTAATGCAACTCCAAATTATGCCAAAACAAATTAGACCAATTGACAGATATATAATCTTTACATTACGCAAAAGTATTACTATGCCACAGTATTATTTTGCTGATAAAAAGTTATGCGAAAATGATATTCCTAAAAAAATTATGCTAAGAACCCCTTCTTTTTTCCTCTCAGTGCTCGGTGCTCGAGTCCGACTCACTCTAAGCTGGTGTATTTTTTATTACGGTTTTTTATTCAAGATTACGATAGATGTCGACTCAGAACAGCTTTTAGGATCTCTTAAAAATGTCGATAAATGTAGGTGCGTCAATGACCGCTATTGCAATGCTCTAACACAACGATTATAGGTTAAAATAGCAGATACATTAGAGTACATACACATGTTTCGGCAACAGGATTGAGTTCAATGAAAGGGTCTTCTTCAGGAGGATCAGCTTGGTCTACCGTTTCCCAATACCAGGCCCGGACACACCCGTCGCGAGCGATCGTCGTCACTTCATCATAAGATGGGCTCAGCATGAACTGAATCTGAAAAATTAGGAAACAGTTTAGGTGGAAATAATAGAGCAGCTTTCACTTGTGCTCAAATAGGTACAGTCCTAATCAGGAGGAAATTAAAATATCTATCTTAGCTTTAGACCCAATGTATGTTGCAATGTATGAGCTTTAGACCAAATGTGTTTACCCTCCGACTAACGGTCTACCTGTAAGCTGTTTAGTGATGAGAATAGCGTCCTTAGTACGGTAACCACGCCCTGGCCACGTGCCCTGCATGTAATCAGCTATGATATTTTATAAAGTGTAAGAAAAAAAACCGGCCAAGTGCGAGTCGGACCCGCGCACGAAGGGTTCCGTACCATTATCGCAAAAAACGGCAAAAAAACACGTTTGTTGTTTGGGAGCCCCACTTAAATAATTATTTTATTCTGTTTTTAGTATTTATTGTTATAGCGGCAACAGAAATACATCATCTGTGAAAATTTCAACTGACTAGCTATCACGGTTCATGAGATACAGCCTGATGACGGACAGACAGACTGACAGACAGACGGACCGCGGAGTCTTAGTAATACGGTCCCGTTTTTACCCTCTGGGTACGGAACCCTAATAAGGCTATGATTCATCACTTAAAGAATTTCAAGAATTTACAGGGAGCCTTAGATAGTCAAAAGGTTCAGGCTCTTGGACCACAACACTAGCCCAATCTTGGGCATAAGAGCACCAATAAACTAGGTAGTATTAGGTGTACTGTACTTACAATAGGTGCTTTATGACAGACTTTTCTCCCTTTCTGTGTCACTTCTATTTTAACGAGCCCTGCCTCCCATACTAATATGTTGCCCCATTCGCATCCAGATAAAACCTGAAAATATTGAATATTAACAAATAGATACCAATCTAAATTTTAAATCGCTTTAACCTCATAATCATCATGATCATCAGCCATTTAATGTTCCCACTGCTGGGACACAGGCCAAGTCTCTCTTACCCAAGGGAATGGGTAATAATTCACCACGCGGGCCCAGTGCGGGTTGGTGGATGTCACATGTTTTCGAATTTTTGCTTCTAGGTCATGCCGGTTTCCTCACGATGTTTTCCTTCACCGTTTTTAGAGCAGTAGGGTTTTTCCCATCTGCCACCTTCGAGGAGTTGCCACTCCGGTGGTCGATGGGACTTATTTAGTGAAATCTGCTACCTTCTTTTATTCCCATCTGCTACCGGGGTGGTGGTCGATTCTCATGACATTTGTCACATAAAAGTGAATGTTGATGCTGTGACCGGTTTACTTTGTTACTTGTATCCAACTAAAGGCGCTGGCCCTGATAACATAATAATATCGTCGAAATTTTCCTTTTTCAATTTTGTTTTTTGGAAATCTGACACATGGTGTTGTCCCCAAATTATAGAAATCTGTTTTTATTTCGCCCGTACATAAAAAAGAGATCTAAAAAAGAGATTACTAATCATAGGCCTATATCCAAGCTGTGAATTATAGCTAAAATATTTGAGAGGGTTGTCTATAACCAGTTATATTCGCCATCGCTCTTTCAGCACGGATTTTTAAAAGAACGGTCTACCACTTCTAATTTGATTTTATTTAACGATTTTATTACGGATGCTTATGGATAATGGCAGGTCGTGGTTTGCACAGATTGTAGCAAGGCATTTGATCGGATCGACCACGATTCCCTGACAAAGAAGCTAAGCTACATGGGCATCCGTGGGGACCTCTTGAGGTGTTTATCTTCTGACACAAGCAGTAGTTCTCAATAATTATATGTCTAGTTGGGTAAACGTGCCCAACGGAGTGTCTCAGGCTTCGTTGCTCGGTCCTTTTTTGTTTGTAGTATGGCTGAACGATATCGATCAGTGCTTCCATTCATCCAAACTATTATGCTTTGTCAAGGACATGAAAGTTTTTGCCACTATTTCAGCACTCGAAGATGGACTAGCACAGGCTGACTTGAAAAACGAGAAATGATAAAAATTAATAATTCCCATACCTGTAAATGTGGGTGAACTGCGAAACGTCAGTGTACGTCAGTGTACGTCAGTGTATAGAAATTTTAGAGACTACCAGAGAAAACAATGAATAAAATTATGCTCAACGTGTCTAGGCGGATGAAAACTATAATAAGAGCACGTGGAAGAAACATTCAATCTTGTACGATATTATTATTTTTTTGGTAAAATATACAATTACAAATAATATATACCTACAATTGTTTTTTCTAATCTTATGACTAATAACAAAACAAACTTATATTATATACAAAGGGAAAAGGGAAAAGGGCTCATTGCGCATCAAAAAATTCGTTTACATCGATATTAATGGAAAACGTTCCCAGAACGCTGACAAAATTAACAGGTTGAATGGCAATGCTGATTCTCTGGCTGAAGAAAAGGTCTACCCTCTATTCATACGAACAGTCGACTAAGCGTTTACTTATGTCTCGAAACACTCGATGAGCACTTGGACCCCATTGACCTAATGTCTCAACTCTCAACCCCAAACGGCTCAAACATGTAACTGCCAATAAGGTTGTTATTTTCGCACTTAGATGTTTTTTTTTTTTTACTTTCCTTTATAACCTTCAAAAATCAATATTGTGCAGTTTTTCATTAAAATCGTATTACTCACAAAAATTTTTACTAAATGCGATCCCTTATTTATTTTAAAATATGTATTTTTAAGTTAGGAAAAGTGTCATAATACAAGTTATATTTTTACACATTTTTAGTGAAAGTTGCGGGGATCCGCTGGATGCGAGACGCATGGTACCGGTCAACGTGGCGACACTTGGGGGAGGCCTATGTCCAGCAGTGGACGTCTTTTGGGTGATGATGAAAGCGCCTGCCTGGGTTCGAACTCACGACCTACGAAACGTAAGTCGGGGCCGTTCTGGTACATCACTGGGCCACCTCTGTTCCTCAACCTCATAATAATTTATTCAAACGTAGGCTTACAGTATTTAATAGTAAATAACTAAAAGGTTAGATGCAAGGATTGTTCGTGACCTTTAGGTACAATGTTATTATTCATAATAAATGCGAAACTTTCTAAAAATATAGCAAAACCGAGAGTAACGAAGCTCCGTTACTCTCAGACTAAAATAAAAGTTAAAATATTTATGTAGGGGTGAAAGCCCTCGCTTTTGCCTCTACATAATTATTTTAGCCTTGTTTGTTTCAAGTGTAAATAAACGGTTTGTTATAATAATATTGTAATAGTTACCTTTTCATCGGGCATAGGAAAAACACCAAGAACATCACAGATTTCTGTTTTCCCGAATCTGCCCAGTTCGCCTTTTAATTTTAGTCCGGTGAACGTCTGAGCCATTTTCCAGAATTTTATATGTGCAGCACCTGAAATAAATGGCAGATCCTTTTAGCAACACCTTTCTATGTTTGTAACGGCAAATTTACCCACTGAAAAAGTCAAAGTAAAGCTTAAAAAGACTTTATCAATAAAGAACCTGCTGTAGTAAGTTGTCCTTTACAATATGGCGAAAACATGACGGAGTTAACGCCATAAGTGAAAGCACTGGTGCGCAGAAGAATCTTGTGTTTTTTCCAGTTCCAAATAGTTAGATTGAAATCTGGTTCCTTGCCCACGGATGCTAGCAGCTCACCGTTAGGACTGCAAAGGAAAATGGAGAATGTTTTACTCGACTAAAGAGGTGATGAAGAAACAGGCTTCGAAGAAAATGCGCAGTAGCTCCACGACCTGATGATCCGACTATCTGCTTTTTATTAGTGTGCTAGCCACTGATCCACCCCTAGGTGGTAATCTGTGGGTCTAGCAAACGTACTGCAGGATATCATGCACAACTAGTTGTCATCCCAATAGTCAAACTCAGCGCTTCTTCTTCACATTATTCGCAGAGCCATGGAACTGCCAGCATCTGTGTTCCCAATCACCTTATATCACATTCAGTTTTCAGAGTGAACAGGCATCTTACTTGCGCGCTCATTTAATTCTAGACTTCAACAAACTTCCATCAGGCGTGATCGGGAAGGGTTCGTTGTGAAATAATGCAATATATAATAACTAGCTTTACCTGGTGACAATTACCTGAAGTCTAAAATGGCGTATGCATTAGATGTACCATCGCGAAGGACCGCATCTATCTCCATTTGAGGCCAGGTATACAGGATTATCAACGGCTCACGTTCACTCTCCCTGTCCTCAGCTATCGCTATTCGGTAGTTGGGGTCTTGTCTGTGGGACTATAGATTGTAAAGAATAATGCGGTTATTATGAACGATTAATTGTGGCAGGTATGTGATGTGACTTGAGGAACCAATTATTCATTAGCTCCACCGGTCAGCCAGTTGCCTGCCAGCTTAAGTCTCAGGTGTAGTAAGACACAGCTTAAGTCTCAGGTGTAGTAAGACACTAAGAGTAGGCCTGTGTCCCAGCAATCGGATCATTTAAAAGATTGATGATGAAGACACAAAGGCCAATGGTGCAATATAGACGTGCGGTTTACTGACTTGAAAGAAGATAGAATAGACAACCAAAATATTGAGGAATGCCCAGCCTGTGCAGCGCCTTGACCTTGTCGCGGCGGCCAGTGCTGCGGATAACCTCTCGCTTCCATGATCCAGCCCATGGTCAGAACGAGAGTGCGTGGGCCGCCGTTGCCTCCTTCTGCGAGGAAGTGATGGTCGCCAAGGAACCGGCGGCAAGGGAGCGGGAGGATACAACCTATCCGTAGTAGATGGAGGGGACGATCTCCGGCTGCCATGGGGCATGGCAAAATATGATGGCGATGACCTACAATTAACTAAAGGATAATGATGACATGCAAATAAATATCAAAATATAATCTTTATTTACTGTAATACTCCCGACTGTTCCTCCGGTCGTGCTTCGTCGAAACCATGTCTGCTTCGTTGTGACGTCGAGAAAAGTTATCATGCTTCCAGCCGAAAAACATATGACCATATCATCGCACGCACAAAGGTTGAAAAACTTATGACAGTTGTAACCGTACGAATATCTATAGTAAGTTTGGTTCAGGAAATATAAATAACTATCAGTGTTCAATAATTGATTCGATTCAAATAATTTAATTATGATTGTTGGAGTACCGGGGCCGCGGGGGTGCAATTCACTACATGTACGTACCACCATATGATACAATACATATAATAATTTACCTAATATTTAATTTACCTACATACAATACATATAATGATTTATTCATTAAAACATTTTTTTTTTAAACAATTATTTGTCGTTTTCTTCTCAGCAAACCCTGTCATTTGATACCCATATTATGGAAGAGCACAAAAAATAACTAGTCCACCATCTTGTGCCATCCGCCATATTGGATTTAGAATAAATTCACTTATCTTACCATGCATTGTCATCCAAACTAAACTTGTATACAAAATTTCATCTTAATCAGTGGAGAATAACTGCTTTAAAATTCAGTTGCAAGATTTGACCCGAACACACATACATACATACATACTTACAAACATACATACATACATTCAAAGTTAATTAAAAGCTTATAAAAAGGATACTCGAAATCGAACATGTCACTAGGTATCGAAGAATCAGGACTAATAACAGCCCCAGAAATGAAGTCGTCAGCGTCATATTCTGAGAGGACTGACTCTTCTTCTACGTGTTCAACCTCTACTTCTTCATACTGCCCGTGGTCCTCATCTTCTGTGAAGTTAAAATTATTATCAAAATAGTAAACGCTGGCAGTTTATGATTATTCTGGACTTCGGTCCAGACTAAAACTATAGTTGGTAAGCAAATGAGCCGTCACTATGCTCGAAATGCAGCTGTCTCGTTGATATTATATTTTTACATAAAAACTCATTTATTTCATCTTTATCACACAAATAAATCAAAAATATGTTTAGTTTGATAATGAACGTCCAGCATTGGGCTACTATAGATACGTGCATATGCCACCCAAACTGCGTAGCAGTTATAACTGTTATATTAGGCCTTTTATTAACATTAAGTTTAATTAATCTAAGATTTCAGCTATATTACATCGTCATTACAGGATTCCCAAATGCGATACATGCGCTTATCGCAACATTTATGGTATCTTAATAATAAAATAAGACAACAACAAAATAATACCTTCCCCTTCAAAGGATTCATCGTCATCCATTCTTTTTACTTAGATATTCTCGTTTATTTTTCAGACCATAGGAAAGCAAAAATTTTATATTCCAATCTTATGTCAATATTTTAATATAATTTGTTTTGTCAATACTTCACTAAGAACTTGAAGTTGCTAGGATACGGATGCGGATGTAAAGTTGTATTTAGATTTAGCGCCCATTTTTTTTCTTTGCAGACAACAAAGACAAAAAAATTTATCACCATATTTTCGCATACAATTTGATTGCCACACTTTACACTTTACGTTTTAAATATAAATCTATCCACCTATATTCTGGCCAAATTCAAGATATAATCAATGTTTACCATAGACTACTATTATATTGTAATGCACTGACAGCCCCTGACAGCTCAATCAGCTGACAGCAGGGGTGAAACATTTTCATCTACTCTCATATCGTAATATAAACTTGTTACGTGCCCTGCCTACACCAAATCGGCTGAGTAGCGACATTATAGCTAATTATGTAAAACAGCAACAGCTCCTTTACTCTTCGCAATATTTATAAACGCTTTTTCAAAAAACTTCTTTCCTCCTACCACCTTTATGCAGATGATTTACAAATCTACAAACAAGCTGCCCTTGCAGAGTTAGCTGATGCAATTAATGCAATAAATAAGGATTTGGCTACAATTTGTGAATGGAGTGAGGCAAATGGGCTTCAGGTAAATCCGTCAAAGACTCAGGTCATAGTTGTTGGCAGCTCTGGGATGATTCCAAAAGTAAAACAGATGTTTCCACACAAAATTGCAACTCAGGGGCTTTGTTGACTCGACGCCTCGTGCTGCCGCCGATCACCTAATCTTTAAAACTTCCAATCTGCTGATGTCAATCACCTGTGTTTCGCAATAGTTCTAGAAATGTATTTTTATAATAATCAATGTTAGCACTTCGGTACTAGCATCGTTCGAGTCTAGATTTAAGATTAAATTGTAATTGTAAATTAATTAAAGTTTTCTTTAAATTTACTTCGGTTTTTTTAAGTCCTCCGGCTGTCACCTTTATAATTGGCGCACTCGGTAGGATCTTCGAGGCATTGCGCGGTGCGGTATAGATTTCCAAAAATTGTTAATCTGCTGTACCCGGTAGTCGCTGTCGGTATTTTCAAGTACCTCATCGAATATCCAATCATAAGAAGACGCAGCTGAGGTCGTATCCAGGCATCGATACAACGAGAAAACCATGCATATGCAAGTCCTTGAAAATTTCTTATAGTGTTGCTTCCTTGTCCTTCCTTTTACCCATATATTATAATATTAAATCAAATTTTTCTAAGTAACTAGGAAGAAATCTGTCTTCTTCCTAGTAAAGATAAGTATGAGCAGGGAAGTAGATTCAAATAGGTTTATTGATTCTGATAACTTAGGTTTAGGGTTATTATTTGATAGTAACAATATGGCACTGGACCCCGATACTATCTATACTACTAGTAACTACTTCAAAGCGCGCGAAATGAATTTTAATCAAATGACTGATTAATATGACACTTACAATTACCCCAACTATTACTACGAACAACCTGACTATTACTATGTCTGTGATCCTTGTGACTTTTATGACTACGAGTACCAGCAGACCGATCCCGAAAATCAATCAAATGTACCGGATCAATTGAATTACGTAAAATGTTTAGAAGCAGAGCCGTCCGCTACTTCTAAAGCAGAACAGGATTTACGCAAGGAATATGATCAAAAAGGATTAAAATAGAATTAAATCTCTAATATAAAAGGGAATTAAGTTACATACAGATATCAGACCTACCACTTAAATTATTAGTAGATACCGGAGCTAATCAATCTTTTATTAGTCCCGAGGCAGTCGAACAATATTTTTCATAAATCCCTTTAAACTTAGATCTCTTCGAAGTAATAAACGCTCGTGTAACGCGTACGCACGAACATTCTGTAACGGTTCCGAACTTTGCTGAATTTAATAATCCCACGATAGTAAAAAAAAGTATCTTTTAGTTTCATAATTACTTTGATGGTCTATTAGGTTTAGATTTACTTGACGGAGCACAGATTGATCTAAAAAATAACTATTTCATTACAGACTTTAGAACCACCCCTATTCGGTTTTATCAAAGTAAAAGATCAAATTATCAATAAACTATTCCCGCTAACTCGTCAAAACTAGTGAATATCCCTATTTATAGTCCAGACGGTGAAGTTTCGGTAGCTCAGCAAATTCTTTGTAATTGCATTATTCACGAGTGCATTACTCGCGTTACTGATTGTACTGGAATCGTAGAAATTGAAAACCCGACGGAATATGATTTAACTATTACATTGGACCGGCCTTTACAAGCCGAGATACTTAAGAGGGGACTCTAGTGGGCCTTTCTCCATACAAAAACATTCTGCTGTTTTCTTCGTGGATAATGCCTCTAGAGCAATGATTTTTTCCCTTAAAATCAAGGTCTAATTAATACGTGCCCCTATCATTTCCTTTTTTTGAAAACATAAAAGAAATCACTAAAAGAAATATGACAATCCGAAAACCCGAAAAAAATGCCCGTTTTTACCGCCATGTTCAGACGACTTTCAGACAAAATTGATAAGTTTTTAACAAAAAAGAAAATGATAGAAGCATAGATATACTTTTCCTCTAAATTTTGATAGAAGAATTTTTTAGATCACTCCAGATTTGAAGGAGAAAACAGCAGAATACGAAACGTCTTTTAGTCAAGGTTTTTGTAGGTAAAACCAGCCTGAGCTGCAGTTGTCCCTTTCGCACTTTTCGGGGGGAGGTTGGAGATGAAGAGGGTATGGCTTACACGTACACTAATAGGGAAGTGGTAACTGTCGATATTTTTATCGATACTCTAGTGATATAAACCGATGTCGATATTTACACTATACAATGATTTTATTTATTAAATCGTGTGTCTGTATGTATTACTTTTTATTGTTGAACGCACTTGCCGAATAATTATCCTAAGCATGTATAAGAACAGGAAAGTGTAGTTGCGAATACACTATCACAAGTTGCTTAGCAAATTAAGCCAGGGTCCAGAATGTACAGACCAACCGAGAGAACTAACAAATGTTGTTGAAAAGAAATAGCTGCGTTTTGTTATTATAGATAGGCTCGCGCTTGACTACTATCTCACCTAATGGTAAGCGTTGATGTGGTCGACGGTGTAGCTCACTGGCCTAAAAGTAACTTCACTCTTGACTTAAAGAACCCGAGGTTGCAGCTATCGTGCAACTCAGACTCCGCAGTGAATTCCAATTATTAGCTGTACGCATAATGAAAGTAAGTATTTCCAAAATGTTTAGTGTGTATGGGCGGGATGTCTACCTTGTACCGATAGTGCATCATCGTATGTCTTGCAGTCCGATGATGAAACGGGTTAGACGGAAAAAGATCATGCAATTCCATTGCAAAATCCCCGAAATGCAACCGAAAAAAAACTAACAAGCTGCCAACTCTGCGACGATGTTCAAGGCTCTGAAGCTTTGAGTCGACCAGTACCTCATTGCCGATGAGCCTCTTGGCTCATTTTTCGATCAAATCTAGTGCATGAAGCTGGTATTTGGCAAATCCGTCCCAGAGATGAGAACAACTCCATGCAAGATCGAATATGCGCTTGATACAACTTAAGCAGCTGTTCTGGCGTGAAGTACCGTCTCACCTTCGCAAGGATCCACAACTTTTTAGCAGCATGTTGAGGCTTTACCTCAATATATGGTCAAAAATTTAGTGATGATGTCAACGTTACGCCAAGAAGCTCAATATGGTCCGTTATCTGTACGGTTACATCTCAGAAAGATGGAGCCGAGTGAAATTGGCTCTTTTTAGTGGAGAAAAGGCACACCTGTGTTTTAGCGGCATTGAACTTGACCAGCTTGGCATCGTCCCATTCGGAGACTGCCTCCAAGGACAAGCTCAAACGCTCCACCATGGCCTCACTCCAGATGTGAATGGCATACGCTAGAAGATCCCTGACCGATTTCGGTGGAAGCCGTATTGGCAGACACTAAGGATGTCGTTAGCTACGCCAGCTTAGTTAGGTATGCCAGCAGCTTACTATAAAATACAAGTAAGGAGATGGATCTTGGCCGGGTCAGCTCGAATGCCTGAATGTTGAATTCTTGGGCACGGGCTGTACGTTGGCTTGTTTTCAAGCATTCGGCACTTTTCCAGAAAAAAATATTAATTAAAATTTTTTTAATTGCCAGAAATCACTTCACGCGTATTAATTTACACGATTATAAGTATACAGACTACATCAAACAATTAAATTTCATTTAATTAATTCAAATCGACCTTAGAATGTAAATTTCCATAGGCGCCCGTTGTTTTTGGAAAAGAGTGTATTTTTTTTTATGACACCCATGAAAGAGATGCCTAAAAAAAGTATCTCTTTCATTATTAAATTCAAATTATTTTTCCCATTTACTCTTTTAACTGATGTTATAATTTACAACTTTTTATGAACACATTTGAATCAAAATATTTAAAACTGATTCATTCAGGATACATGACAACTCCCCAAATGTCATTTTAGTCTACGAAATTAAAAATCACATTGTAGGCTTTGATAGTCAATTCTAGAGAAGCCGCCTAAGAGAAGGTACATGGTTGCTAAAAATATATCTGATAAAAGTAATTTCTGCGTTTTAATACGTAGCTCTCTCTGTCTACCCGTCTATCGCAGTACCATCGGGTCAGATAAACCTATTTGTTGCGCCTCGAGAACTTTGAATGATAGTGAAACCAATTACAGCACTATAGAAAAGATCTTTTAGCCATAGTTTGGGCTACAAAGTATTTTAGACCCTACCTATTCGGTCGTAAATTCAAAATATTCACCGTCCACAAGCCGTTACAGTGGATAATGAACCTTAAGGAACCCAACCAAAGATTGACTAGGTGGAGACTTAAATTAAGTGAATACGATTAAACTATAGTCTACAAAAAAGGAAATATAACACTAGCGCAGACGCATTATCCCGAGTAAGAATTACTAACGAGGAGACAGAGTCAATGTTAGCCAAACCTTCAGAGCGACCTTCTCGAACAGGTTCTACGACAGCCACTACCTATACTAGCACTGAAAACCCTATTTTAGAAGTTCCAATCACCGACGAAACTTTGAATAAATTTCACCGACAAATATGTATAACTATAGGCAGTAACACCCCCTACATTAAACGATCGTCAACCACTAAACCTTTTGACACACATACTCGCACACATATTCAGGTCTCTAGAGACTTAGGTGACTACTCATCCGCAAAATATTTCATACGCGGATGAAATATTTTACGGATCAGTTGTCACCTAAATCGTCACAGACCCAAATAGAGGTTGTGAATACCGCCATCACATGGCGTTTTCACCGACCAAGATACAGGGATGCCCCACTGTGATGCACACTGATAACGGTACCAACAAGCATGGTGCCGACAGAGAGCTCCGTGAAGCCTTCCAAGAGGAGGCCAGTCACCGA
Source organism: Orthosia gracilis (assembly GCA_947562075.1). Lineage (NCBI taxonomy): Eukaryota > Metazoa > Arthropoda > Insecta > Lepidoptera > Noctuidae > Orthosia > Orthosia gracilis. The sequence goes on from OX387266.1 coordinate 39,068,203, forward strand.
GGCATCATATGGCGCTTCATCACCCCATCTGCGCCCACACTGATTTGTCAGGCTGCGGACACAGTAAATAGTCGACCGTTGACACATGTTTCAGTTGACGGTGACGATGACGAGTCTATCACGCCGAACCACTTGCTACTTGGTGGGTCGGCTAGACTCCCAACCCTCGGCGTGTTCACCGAGCAAGACATCGACAGCACGAAGATGTGGCGGATGTGGAGACATGTTCTAGCGCTGCTGGGTCCCAGAGTACCTGCCGGAGCTCCAAAACCGGCGGGAGCCCCACAGCAGCGAACCAGGCCTGCAGGTGGGCGATCCAGTGCCCATCGCCGACGGCCAGCTGCCTCGCAACACGTGGCGAGGCGTTGAGCTACGTTGTTGAGAGGGGGCGAGCGTCGTGTTGGTGAGCGTCGCGGCTATGAGCACCGAGACGCCAGTCGTCGCTCACCAGGATGATGCAGCGCTGCGCCAGCGTCGCAACGAGTCGTCGCTGCACTGCATGGCGAGTGAGATGTTTCCGACGAAGCGTAACATAGTTTATATACTAGCATAAGACATGTATTTAATAGGATAAGTAAATAAAAATTCATTTATTATTTTTCCTCAAGATATCTATAAAGAAGGGAATTCAAATAGTGGAATGTGCGACCCGCTCACGCAGGTGGCGCACCAATCGCGATCCTTTATTTTATGAATTACTTTGTTGGGAAACACAAATTTAATAAGTTAGAACTTATTAAACCTATGTCTATGACCCTGGAACGGTGAATACACACACGTTTTCCTCAAATAAGTGGTCAGTAATCTAGGTATTTTCGTTTTAGCGCTTCTAGGCAACCTATACTTCTACCTAGGCCCTGTATTTAGATTAGACTCATGTAATTCCAGTATATTATAAACACCACTTAGTTGAGATAATGTGTTTATATGAATCAGTACAGATGTTTCTATATACTTGTTAGCGGGCTTGGGACACACTTGGTACCAGAAAGATTATCGATATGCTTTCTGGAGCATTACCTCTCGGGAGCCCGCTAGCACGTACCCTGGACCATCCATGGAGGATGAACATCGCCAAACCAACATATAACTTGGTGGGATCGCGAATCTTGCAAAATTAGCCGCTTTCAGGTGCCCTAAGTAACTGAAGGCTTAGAGATGTACTTATTAAAGTATTACTATGCGTTAGTCCACTTACCTGTCTTCCCAACCACACTTCTGTAAGGAGACTAGCTCTGGTGGTTTGGGAGACAGTCGACTTGCAAGGTTGCGGGGTCCCACAAGTTTTTCATAGAACCTACCCTTCCAGGGTGATTACTCGCTCGATGGTTAAGATTGCACCCACCAAAGAGCTACTCCAGGGTAGCCTGTTTGGAGAGCTACCGAGTCGTGTTTGGTGGGTAGAAATTCACATTAATATTGTAAATTTGCGCTTTTTCGTCCATCTGACGCTGTTAGGCAGTTACACGCCTGAAAGACGTAAATGTAGCTATAGACATATATTACTTCTGCCTTATAGAAGAGCTACAAGACTCATGTAGTAGTCTAGTTGTAAAATGTATAGTTTTAGAAGAAAAAAGATTTTAAGTTGATAAATCAACAAAATTTCCCTTCATCCCTCATTCTACTGAAGATATTCTCCAGGGGATAAAGTCACGGACCTGGTTATGGTTCCCTATTGGGAATTTCAAGGCCATCCACAAGTCAGAAACAGGTTTTGTTGGTTTGTAGGCTAAGTCGATGATGAAAAATACCTAAAATAAAAAAATGGTTTTGTTAAGTCTTAAATTCTTTAATTTTGAAATTATATTTAAATGACTGGTATAACTTAAAATTGGTATGATTTTGTCTGAACCGACGTTATTAGTATTTATTCTTATGCATTAAATCTTACAATTTCAACTCGCTGATTAAACAAATACAATATTAAGAAATCTTTTATTTATAAAAGTACAATAAATTGTAGAAAATGTGTTATTTTGATAATTAGCATTTAGCCATTTAGAGAATTAGGCTTTTAGAGAATTGGCCATTCAGAGAATTAGGCTTTTAGAGAATTTGCCATTTTGAGAACTAGTCCTTTTGCGACTCTGTTGCCATTTTGATAAGTAGGCCTTCTGCGCCTAAACCGTCTTTGCGCAGACTTTATTTCAGAAAGGGCTCCAACTTTCCGAGATGTCACCGTGCCAATAACGGACCATCTCGAGCTTCTTGATGTTAAGTTGACATCGACTCTCAATTTTGGCCCATACTAATCAAGCAAAGGCTCAGCTAGCCGCCAAAAGTTGGGGATCCTTGCAAAGGTAAAAAGGTACTTACTCAATTTGTATCAAGCGCAAGTTCGATCATGCATGGAGTACTGTTCTCATCTCTGGGACGGATCTGCCAAATCTAGCACTAGAGTCGATGGAAAAGCGGGCCAAGACGTCGCCGATTTGCAATCTTGTCGGATTTTTATCGGTTATATTTCGGGGATTGTGCTATGGAATTGCACGATCTAATTCCACCTAACCCGTTACATCATCGGACGTACGGCGATGCGCCATCGGTACATGGTGGACATCCCACCCATACGCACAAAACGTTTTGGGAACACTTTTATTATGCGTCGTACAGCTAAGGAGTGGAATTCCCTGCCGGAGTCTGTGTTTCCCTATAGCTACAATCTAGGGGTCTTTAAATCAAGTGTGTATAGGTTATTACTAGGCAAGCGTATTTCATCGTCGACCACATCATCGCTTACCATAAGGTGAGATAGTGGTCAAGCGATAGCTTATCACTATCACTACATATTATAAAATAAAGTCCCTCGCCGCGTTTGTACGCGGTAAACTCTAAAACTACTTCGTCTTCCATAGCATATATATATTTCGATTACTTAAGAAAATATTGGTACACCATACAAACTGCCATCCCTCTTAAGAAAAAATATCATATGTCCTTCCCAGGGTCTCAAACTATCTGAATCCCAAATTTCATCTAAATCGGTTCCGCAGTTAAGGCTTGAAAAGCTTACAGACAGACAGATACATTAAAATTCGGATTTATAATATGAAGTGTAGATTGGCTGCCTTAGCGAAGCTTTTTGAGTAGGCTGACTCGATATATTTGCCAAATACTCAAATAAAAATTGAATCCGCATTCGATGCAAGACAAAGACAAAGTTTATGTTTAAAGTGGCCGTATCAAAAAACTTAAACTTAAGGGCCTACCACCTCTTTAATGCCGTAAAATGGTCACTTTCTAAAGCATACTCCTTAGTAACGGCTAGGTTACAGGTTTGAAAAAAAAATATTATTGATTCATGTACACAAAGCAAACCAGATAGGCTTGCAGGGCATACTAAAATAAATATTAGTGTTTGCTACACAATAATCCGTTGTCCGCACACATTTGCAATTTCTTGTCACTTTAATATTGCAGGAAATATCCCGCATACATTTAGCTAAAATACCTAACAATCTTCTCTTTAGTCGAGCGTGCGGTATATAATATCTTACGCTTATCCGACTGCCAACGACTCAATGTTATTGTATGTTTTAATAAAATATTTTACATTTGTTTGTTCAATTCATTGTTAAACTATTAGCAAGTCTTATTTATATTTGATTTGGAATATATGAATTGTCTACCCTCTAAAAATGACAAATCATATAAAAGTTAGTAATTGCTCATCGTCATATACTATTGACTATCGGGCTTTCGTTACGTTTTTAGACATTATATATACCATGCAAGTTTTGAGAAGTGCTTTCATTTGTGAATCACTTTACTATACTTAAGAGCTGAAATAATTATTTTGCATGAGCATAACGTTTCAATTAGTGAAATTGCGAGGCGTTTAATGATATCGCAATCGTTGAGTAACAAAATGTTTTTATTATGTTTAGAAGTTTAATATTCTTAAATAATTCACATGTAATTGATTGTTATTTTTTTTGTAATAATAGGTATTTTATTATTGTTCACAGAGAAGGACTGTGCAATTGTGGTTCCATAGTTATGCAGATTCGGGAAGCTTTGATCCTCGCCGACCGGGACCAACCAAATGCTGGATTTGCATTCACAGATGCCAAAGCGCGGCACCGTGATATCGTTGCTTGGCATATGGCTGAACCCTTCCTCGCTAGTTCACTACTCGTTCCAGGGTGACTAAACATGACGTGACATTACAAACTGTACGGAACCACTTGCGTGCAACTGGTGTGAAATGTTACAAGGCCAACCAAGAAAACAAGAAAATTTTACAGATATTCACAGGCAAAACCGGGTACGCTTCGCAATGGAATATTAGGATTTCGATTGGCCCAATAATATATTTATATTTAGCGATGAAAAATATTTTAAGTCAGACAAGGACGGTCGCAAAATTTTGTGGCAAAAAGATGGTGAGGTGTGCAAAGTTGGTTTAACGTCCAAGAAAATTTTACTGTGATTGAATGGCTATCAAAAGTCGTACACCAATCGGTTATTTAAAAAATATATCAGGGGGTGATTAATTTTTTTTTATGTGAGTGATGTTTTTGTTAGTGAGATAACAAAAATTAAGGATACCTGTATCTTAAAATAGTAAGTTCGAATAACATGTTTATTCATATCACTAATATATAAATTACCCACTTGAGTATCAAAAATAACGTTAATTCTTGTCTGACTTCGAATTTATAGTTTAAAAAAAAGTAATCAATAAATATTGTTGATTTCTTATTAAAAAATATTTAATTTTTACTTCAATATATTTTTCCTCCAATCTTAATCTTTTATCAGGTAAAATAAAACATTTTTTTTACGAAAATGAAAAAAATGGTTTTTAGTAATGCAAAAAGTTAACGCGTTGTTGAGATTCGATCTTAAGACTTGATTTATCAGATGATTGCTTATACACTCATTCCACGGGACCAGTTAGTTACATAGTTAAATTTATGCTTCATATTCTTTGTTTCATATATATTGTGAAGCAAACACTAATAAATAGGCGAAGTAATACACTCGTTGATTTTACGCACACGAAACATTTCAGTTGGTGTGCCCTGCAAACCTATCTGATTTGCTTTGTGTACATTATTAATTTGTGAGACATGGTTTTTTCGTTTAACTATTCTTCATAGATAGCTTGATCTCTGCAACAGCTGTCAGTATTAATACCGTAACAATAACGTATACGTCAGTTTGACATATGTCGCAGAGGGTAGTAATAGGTTTGCTTTAAAAAAATAATTAATAGCACAGTATATTTTCGCTGCCTTGGGATACGCCTCCAAAACAACTTGGATGTTTAAAATATTTTTACACAGAATGATGGCTTATATTTCTCCGTAAATGATAAAGCATATGTAAATCAAAGAATATTTTGCAAACAAAACTGTCCAAAAGGTGGTTCAATATTGACGTTCTGGCTCCGAGAGCGGGCGCACGGCCAGTATTGCGTTAACATTGGGGAATATATACACCTTAACAAGATTGGACTTAAACGCCTTAGTAGCCAGTTCATAAAAGAAAAAAAACAACGTGACACTGACTGAATTTTATTGTCAAAGTGTTGTCATTGACGATTTGTCAAATAATTTGACATCAAAAATTCAAAACATTACATTTATTTTGGACTATGAACTTTGTTTTAGATTAAAAGAAATTACGTGTTAAAATTGAGAAATTAATTATTGTTCAAAATGTCACAACCACATCGTAGAGCAGTTTTAAATCTATATAAAACTGTAAGTGTAGATGCTTAATTTTCTTTTTGCGTTTAATGTTTATTGTGACCCTAAAAATGATAACACGACTGGAATTTGATGTTAAAAAATTTAGGGTGCATCTGCCTGTGTACTTAAACAAGTCTTTTTTGTTTTCTAGTTATTACATCTGGGTAAAGAATGGCCTCAAGGCTACGATTTGTTCCGAACAAGACTTCACAAAGTTTTTTTGAAGAACAGTGGAGAACAGAACCCTGAAAAGGTCAAAATGATGGTAAAGCATGGAGAATTCGTTATTAAAGAAATTGAAGCACTTTATATGTTAAAGAAATATAGGGCAATGAAAAGACGTTATTATGATGAAAACTAATGCAGTAGGTAAGCTGTTATTATTTTGGATTAATAGTCTACTGTAATGTACAAAAACTATGATGTCGGTACTTGTAAAAGCTGCTCACTGTGCTCTGCATAATTTGTTGGTACCTATATCAATTATCTTTAGTGTTCCCGTACCTTTAGTGTTCATGTTCATTTTTGCTGGTAAAGTTAGCTTTAGCAATTTAAACTTAGTTAAGATAATGATCATCCACTGATTAGAATTGGATGTAGCGGGTTTGTTTAAATATATTCAAAACAAAGATGCGGTTTATGTTAGATACTTCAAAATATGTAAAGTCTTGTCAATAAATTGTATAGCATGTATAGTGTTTATATGGTTAGCAAAACAAAATAAAACTCGAAGTCTATGTAATTATGTATTATAGACATTTTTATAGTTTACATAATTCATTACTATTATAAACTCTAGTAAAAATTATATTGTGTAATAATAAAATAAAATATCTAATATTTCTAAACAAAAGGTTACGTAATAAATCTTTAACACAATAATGAGACAATGATTTTTTATTTAAGTGGCAAGTGATATGATAATTTATTTTATCAATCCATTTCAGAGATAGGTATATACATTATATCTATGATAACAATTTTGTGTCAACAAAATTACAAGTATATATATGCTATATATTTGGTGCAAGAGATGGGCAATGAAGAGATACAGATAAACCCTGCATATTTGTGAATATCTGAACTACAAATGAAAGTTTCATTTAACATTGGTTACATTTTTACGATTCTAAAGTTAGCAAAGGAGTTTGTAACAAACAGCAATGATTACAACAGCCCAACACATTAACACCACTTTGTATACAAGCTAACTATCCGATGATATAACATTTTACACTTCAAGTGTGATTAAAATTTATATTTCACTCATAGAAATTGCTATACAGGTTTAGATTGAAACAATAAACAACCTGAATTGTAATTAGTTTCCTCCATCTTCAATGACACTTCTCGTGTATGTTATCAAAGTTAAATGACATAAATAGCCAGAAACCAGAACTATTTCCGTTGTTGTTGTCTATCTTTTATAAATAGAATATTTATTTATGTTATTGCATGGATATGTTCTTTTACTTATGTCATTGTAACTTTGGTCCAGCCTCTAGTCATATCCACAATTCTTAGTTTAACAATTCATTTTAATTATTTTAATTTAAATGGTTAAATAGATCATTGTACAGCCTTTTAAAAGGTGTTACCGTTGGCTGGTACATCCATAAAGTTTTATTGAAATTGTAATGACTGCAGTGAGAGAATTAGGTTGCTACAACATGATATAATACAAATCATGGTCGTAGTTCCGATTTTCTTAATATTATATTCTAGCGATTATTCACATGTTTCCTGGCGTTTGTTCTTAATATTACAAAATGTTAATAATAAATAGCGTTTGAAATTTCTATATTGTCAATTCTACCGAGGCTCGACCGCTCGATCGTCGCGGTCTGGGATTTTAAAGTAGTTGAATGGAGCTGCAACAGATTCACACAGCCATTTTCAAATTCAAATATTTCGATTGGTGAAGTGTTATTTTGAAATATTTTAAATAGGCTGAAATATGTCTATACTCAAATGTTTCAGTAGAAAGGCCTACCTAAACCATTTTATTTCTTCGCATTCTTAATGCGAGCGACATCGTGAACACTCACCGTAACTGTCCATGAATCTGTTGCAATAGCTATAAATAAGTTCTATATTATATTAACATAGTAATTATATTTATTGTTAAATACAGTACTTGAACCACAAGTCTATTCCTACTTGTTTCGTGTTGGTGCACTTCTAAATTTACTTGAAGCCCGACTCCGTTACCCCTATAGGTACATCGATATAAGTACATAGTATAATGTGATTGTGGAATTTAACATGTGATTACATTATATACACAATAACACATATGTTTGAGATCAACAACAGTCAAGCTTTAGCTAAGTACGTAGGTATAAATAGGTACTCGATCCGCAAAGTTAAGAGATGTTACGATTATTAAATACCTACCTAACAGTAAAATGTTGGTACCTCGAACCGATACTAATGTTTAGATAACTTGCGACGAGATATAAACCATTCTAGACGAACCACTTACCGACGCGACGAGACTAACAGCAGTCTAATCACGATTTAATAATATGTCGTAAAGAACCATTTAAACGATTTGGAACGATTTATAACAATATGATTTTAAAGTATAAGTATTTTATTTGTAGGTAGTCTTATACGTTTGACTAGTTTCGATGATACCACGTGTATTGAATGTCCATTTCGTATCTTTTTAATTAAAATAAATTATTCTACCTAAACTAAATTATATATCAGTATTTTCTGTATACTTAATGCAAAATAAGACGTTCAACTAACAAATCATACTGATTAATAAATGGACAATGGACATCAGAAGATTTTAAATATTTAATCAAAATGTCATGCCTTAAAATAATAATGTTTAGGTACCTACACAATAGGCCTATTGTTCCTCAAAAGAAGAGAATAACAGTTTTCCGACAAAATATATTTTGGTGTCTAATAATTATTTAACGAAATAATCTAAAATAAACTAAACATAGTCGCTTCATTCTCTTCCCCGAGGAACGTAATGTTATTATTATAATAAAAGGGTATCAATACTATAACACTTATATGATAGTAAAATAGAATGTAATAAATTTAACAGGATACAACTTATTTACACAGCTTTATGTAATAGGTGTTTAAATGAAATATACTTTCGATCACATGAACGTCAAGTAACGGCTTTTGATAACAAAGCACACTTAATAAAAGAAGCTGATTATTTCTTAGCGAGAATTTTGAAATAAACTTTAATAAGATAGACGCTAAGAACTTGGAAGTAGCAAAGGAATTCTAACAATTATCCCTACACTCCTCACAACAACTTACATATTGCTAAACCAACATTCTTACAATTTAGCAAGATTCGAGTATTAGTTTGTCGAGACGAGATGAGCGAACAAGACTCTTTATATAGAACGATACACTTTGCGCCGCTGCAGTCGCTGATGCAACCAAGTCATCTACCTAAATCAACGGTTGTGTCATCTACTTTACCGTGCGACAATCCAAAACCAATCCAGTCTAAATTGCATTCGCAAACATATCGGACGTTGCTTAGCAGATAAGCAACATTCAAATTAGCAAATCAATTGGGTCCTGGGGTTGAAGAACATTACTAATTTTCTTTACAATTACAAATTTTAACCATAATATTCATTAGATATTATATTGGAAACGATTAAAGACGACATTCAAATCACATTGATGAAGCGCTAATGATAAAAGTTCAGTAGGGGACACATAGTTGATCCAACGCAGAATTGGTTTGAATAGAACATAGCCGCAAATATTTTTAATTAACATAAATATAAATAAATATAAGTCGCTTATTCTTCACACTCGTTCTTCCATGTTTGTATTTTCTGCTTTTCATACTGAAAACATTAGAAATATAAAAATAATATTAGACATATAATAAAATAACTACAGGAACATACATTTAAACTAAGGTGATGATGAGGTAAAAAACGAAATCATACCTGCCTACTATAGAGTTTCTGAAGTGCTGTCTTTATTTCCTAGTCAAGGAAAATCACATAGGTAGATACTAAAGCTTATCTAAAAATATGAAAAATCAGACGCACCTCAGTTCAACGTTTAATCCTTCTTCTCTCCATCATCGGGGTCTTTGAGTGTGTGCCACTGCGCAATTGGGCGCCGCGGGCTAGCCAGCATGTCGGACCAATGGCGAAGCTCGGTGCCTGACGCGTTGTAGCCCAGCACAACCTTGCCAATAGGTTCCGACGTTCCGATGCGATCGTAGTCCACCACGGTCACCACTAGGTTTACTTTCTGCAGTCCGATTCAGATTAATGACATAACAATGGAAGCACTTCATGAAAACTACGAGAGCTGAGAAAATGCCACAAATTTCTTACATAAGAAGGTATTCGTCCTCGATTCCTAAAGCATTACGAAATTTTTATCCCTATTGAAAGCCAGTTTGATTGAAGGTTTATCACTTTTTTGCCACCATTTCGATTTGACTCCTGTAGTTGTTTGATATTAATTCCATATAAACAGTTTTTGAGGCTCAGAACTATTCATTTGTAAAAAAGTATCTAATTTTTATTGTTAAGATCGTATTTGGATTGAACACATTCCGTTTCAACCTTTACTTGTTCAGGTCTCTGAAATATTAAGTCTGCCAGCAAAAAATTAAGTCTGGTAAATATAAAAAAAATTATTCGTTTTGCGTCTTTAGGAACCTAGTACAAGACTATGAATTCTAATATTATTTAGGCACGATACAAATTATACTGGTTTTATTTTAGAAATATTTTTGTGTTTTAATTTACTTGATACATTTCCCTGGTGTTTTGATTTTATTATATTCAGATTGTAACGAGTTTTGTGGTTAACATAAATTAAAATACAGCAAAGTCATTAAGCCACAAAATTATCCTTAAAACCAATATAATTTTAAAATCACATTAGAATAAGGTTTTTCATAAGCTCTCGTAAAGCAAAACTATCTACTAAAATGAGATGAAGAGAATTTTGTGTGTTATGAACTGTGTTTTTATATAGTCTGGGATTGTTTAAAATTTTATCTATATTTTACTTTCGTAGAGTTTTGGTGAGTCATATTTGTTTTCCCGAAAACATAAATTGTAATTGTTTTAAACCAATTACTTCAACAGCGTGAAGCGTGAACGATTGAATGATCAACTTTTTTGGATGATTATTGAAATTAAATTAGGAGGCTATTTAGTCATTGTCGATTATTTTATTAGTTGATCGATGATTTTACAGCGAGAAATAACTAATGACAGCTAGAAGATAAATATCATAGTAGACACTTGGATACAATACTTCATAGGGTAATATTTGTGTAAGATAATGTATGTATGAGACAATGTTAGCATAAGATAGATGTCGAAAGCACAGTAAAGACAGTAAATAGTACTACTTCAGCAAACCTTAAACAACAGCATAAATATAAGGTAACAGCAACAGGTCGATACATACCTCACAATAAATAAATTAACGCAACAAGGGACAAAGCATTCATACGGAAAGAAAATATGGAAAGATATTAAGAATGCAGAAGAAGAACGAGGAACTGGATTCCTTAAACCATAAGTAATTACAGTTTGAAGTAACCAAATTGCAATGCAGTCACGAGGGGAGATTGCTAACACCACTCAGATTGGAAGGGGGATATAATATTAATTAAAGTCAATCAGATTATACTCAAACGAAAAATGAAAACCTTCAATTGAAACACGCACAACAACCAAGTTACAAATGAAGGTCAACATTTTAATGTTACAGAAATATAATGAGAATATTGACTTTGAACAATATAAAAAAGGAAAAGACGGGGAGGACACAAATGGGAGCAGAGACAGATGACAGAATGACAAATGAAACAGCGGAACTCTATTCTAAGGGTTACTACACATGATCTAACTAGACAACATCTATAGAAACACAAAAGAACATACCAAATAATAAATAACTTGGGACATACTACAAACAGTTAACTGTATACCAACAACAAATATTTACGTAGTATGAACTTTTTTTTAGTAACTAATTCCTTAGAGATTTGTGGTATGCCAGTGATTGCAGAAGACGTAGCTTCTTAAATTAAGACAAACACAAGAACAGATAAAATGATACAACACAAATATGTTATGTATAGGAAAGGAACGGGTATGGATGCAAGTGGTGTACATAATTCATATATTCACAACAATTAGTCCACAACATCAAATCGTGCACAGTTAAGACAATTTGTATGAAAAATACATAGCGCGACAATATGTAAGAACAATAAAGATATATAGTGTTGTTAAAAAAAATCCGTATGTATTTTTCATTGATTGGTTTGTCCAGACTATGCGCTGCGACATCGAATTTTGCATGAATCTCGGCTCGCACCTGTATCTGTTCGAATGGTACTTCAAAAGTAAATGACTCGTTGTAATAGGGATTCAGTGTGCATTTCTTGATGCTCGTTTTCTTCTTCTTGAGACGTTTGCCATTTTGCATGAGTGCTATCTTTACGTACGGATCTGTGTGTTGGCGCCGCATCAGGAGTAGAATATGGAACAGATAAATTTACATCGATTAGCTTACAGCTAACATTCTGTTAAGTTAGTATGGTAATTAATTATTTGCAATTAATCAATGGATATAGGCTGCTTAAAACTACATTTAATATATTTTAGCATCACTTAAAATGTTTTTATCCTTATGTGTTATGATTGATAATATGTAGGTGCACGTAAATTGTAAAAAAGTGTTGTGTGAATCACTTAAGAATAATTAATTTGGAATATATAAGAAGCTTAAGTTATGGCAAGTTCAACACGTGGAAGAAAGTATGGTTTTTACCATGAATTGATAGGTATACTTAGCTACATATTACATGAAATGGTTTCGGTGATAGTAAGAGTGTCAAAGACATGCAATGTTTAGGTATATAGTTTATATTTATTTGAGTGAGACTACCCTAGAATTTATATAAACATCACTATGCAGTTACAAAAAATAATAAAAAGGTAATAAAATGTTTACCCTAAAATCCCTGTGAAATTAGATATCGGTGTTATCAGTGTACTCGGTTTATAAGGTAAACAACATAGGCTATACTAGATGTATATAATATTACCTGATAGACCGCCGACGTCCATTTTCTTTAAATTCTTCGCTTCCAAAATTACAACTGTCAGTTTGCCGGCCGTCGGTACATAACGCAATGAGAAACAAATGTCTCCCAACTTGTTGTCCTGAAATGTACAACAATTAGCGTGACTCTTTGTCCTGTGTGGTGCAGAGATCGAAACCTATGCCTGTAGTAGTGGCATTGTGTATAGTTGAACAACCTGTATTATTCGTCACTGCAAAGTTTTCTTTGTACAAAGAATATTCTTTATCACTGACGTAAAAAGTATTACGGTAATTTTATTCGTTGTAAATGTGTTTTTAAAATTGCCATCGTCAATAAACAGAGTTGAACAAATAGTTTATATTTGGATGTGAGTTGTATGGAAGATAATTCAGGAAAATTTGTGTAAGGAAAGATAGCGTTCAAAGAACGGGTTTGAAAAGCTGTTTATAAAACATACAAATAATACGGGCCATAAATAACGCGGCTTAGGGCGGACCAGGGCACTCAAAATCTCGTTACACGAAATAAAAACAAATAAACATAACAATAGCTCCGTGTAGTCACCTAGAAGCGTATTTATGGTTGTTGGTTTATCGGCACAGGGCTTCAGTTCAACACGGATTTAAATATTTAGCCTTTATGAATATTCATATGAATGTATAGATATTATACAGAACGACTGAAATACTGCGCCGAGCCACGTGCTTAGGATAGCCCGTAAACAATTGAGATTAATAGCCTCGAACAAAATGGATTTTGCAGCTAATCATACGCACATTTGACGAACACTTTCATTGCGTTACATATAACGTTTTAGCACATAGATGTCACTTTATCTAATAATATAAATTAAACACGATACATATAACTTTGGAACATATCTAGACGAACAAAATAAATATATACATCAACGTTCATATCAAACCTAATATGAAGCAGATTTCCGCTGAAATATATATATTGGTAGGTAGGAGGATAGAAGATGAGGAGTGTTTATTACGATCTGTTGCCGAAATGAAGCCAATTTATAATTTTGTGACACCCAGCTCAGATCATCAAAATGCGACAATTATGTAGTTATTCTAGCTCACCTTTCCTAAACTCTGCTACGATTTTGGGCCCTACCACATTGAGTTCTCCTAACTGCTAACTTTAAGGATTTACCCTGAACGACGTGCATAGTCTGTAACAGAGACTAACCATTTTAGGAACAGATCGCAATTAGCTAATAATACACATAAAGGTACAATACACACATACAACGAACAATAACGAACCATTGAAGAATTGTACAGTCTTGCAAAATAAAATTTTGTATGCGTACTTACCTGGTTGAAATAAATAATACACAGGAAAACTTAGTATCGTGGTCGAACATAATGTTACAGTTCTTCAATGGATCTCTTAGTATAGTACTATACTCGTATATACATACATACATCGATAGGTGCTTTCTATACAGCACACTAAACAGTAAACAGATATTTCAATAACGGTCTAGTGTAAAGGTGTTAGTTATAAGCTGCGTTTTGTGAGTTATTGATAGAAGTGTAGCTAAAATATGTTCTCGAAGAAAATGTACGTTTAGACAAGTAGAAAGATAGATAAGTACAGAATACTAAGAACGATATATAGCTCTGAAGAGGTATAGCTTCTAAAGAACATAGTTTCGGGCGAAACACATTGTGGTGGTGATTGTAAAAACATGTTAAAAGTAAAAGTAGTTAATTGTACTAGTAATAATTACTGACACGACCTTCACAATGTGCTTCCCCTTGGTTACACCACTACCACAAACATGCAATAAGTACATATTGATTCGGTAGGACATTACAAGGATACTTCTTCGTTCGTCGGTCAGAAGGTGACCTGCAACATACTTGAATAAATGCTCCATTAATCAATAATAAAATTGAATTTCATGAAAATGCTATGAGGATCATACACGAGATGTACGGAAAATACAGGGAAATAGTTGTGCGATTGTTTGTACGAATTTGTAATTTCAATAATTTTGTCATGTCTGAGTAGTGAAGGAACCAATGTACTTATATCAGATTACGAGTGAATAACACCAATACATAGCCAATTAAACGTGTACCACAAATAATTCTGATTTGTCATTTTGTTAGTATCCATGTCGATACGGCATAAATGTATTAACAGTGATGGGGATACAAAATGGCAAGTCAGACAATATACCAGCACAATAAGATGACAAACATGCAACATTCCCCAGCCGCAATATAAAATAAAATCAAAGTGTCGGATGGAAATAAATAATAAGACGTATTAACGAAAAATAACAAAAAGTAATATGGTATGACGGGTGATCACAGGTCAGGTGAACATTTTTCAATATTTGAGATGTGGATCAAACATTATGTTCAAACAATGCTGCCTAAACTTCCTAGAACAAACAACGTAATGGACTGAATCTGGGCCCAATTCTCTTTACAAACCATTGTATAAATCGAATCTTGCTTATGATTTGGTTAAATATCTTTTAACCATTTGTCGGTCTCGTATACCAGCACGCCATTTTGAGTACAGTTCATGTATAATTAAACAGTAAATAATCTTGATGTGTCTCAAAATAATACTTACGTGAATGATCATTTCGTTTTTGAAGCGGCATGCAAGATTGTTCAGGACACAATCAAACACAGCCAAGCAGAGCAGAGAAAATATGGAGAAAAAGAGAAAAACCAAGTAAATACATTTTTGCTGTCGAAATTAATTTTATCAGAAAAATAAATGACGACTCATCCATGTTGAGGTGCCTTGACTGCCAAAATTTCCTCCTTATGACATTAATGAAATAAAAAAAAATGTTAACGTCGTCAAGGTTCCTCTCATTAAAAAGTGCAGTAAAATTGTAAAAATGTAGACCATTCTTCCAATGAATACTTAAATTAAAAAATAATCTAGAAAGGTAAATATCTAAATGCTGATGACAAAAACGAATTAAATATTTATAAATGAATGAGGACATAGTTATGGAAAGTTTGACTGAATGCATTGATTGAAAGAATGGCGAAATGTTAATTAAAATAATGCTGTTCTGCCAAAACACAAATCTAGTAAGTAAAGAATTTTGTAGTTTCTTGTATGTGTATCTCATGTCATGTGTGTTTTGCCAGTCTAGCCTAAGCTAAGAAAAAAGATAAAATAATCTCCTTGGTGTCTTTTAGACACGTATTCCGTTGGTGTTTGTAGACTTATTTCTATATGTGCATTCCTTGTTCGTAGGTATATAATGTTCCTAGTTACCTAGTATTTGTGAATCAAAATGATGTTGATGTGACCTGGGTGTGATTGTAAAGATTGTAAATTTTACCAATTGTGATTTGTTGCAACATCTGCCTAAGACAATAAGTAAATATTCCCTAAGACTTCTATTCATAACATAGCAGCGAGTAATTCTAGTGACTTCTTATTATGGCCCAACGTGCAAAGCTATATCGTAGAAAATTTTAATGTAAAGACATATTGTAAGGAATATTGAACTACGAGTGCCAATCAATTTACATGTTATAGACTTCAATATTATATTTGCTAGATAAAATATCATTCCAATTTAAAATGAGAATTTGCTGAAAAGTAAAGCTTTAAAGAAATAATGTTACATTACAATGCATAGATACTTGTTACAGGCACTTTGATTTTCATTTTATAAAGATGAAAATTGTAGCTATGAAGTAGGTATTGGCTATTTGAGGTAAAGCAAGTATGGTCGATAGCTCCTGTGCCTTCTGACCGACACGTCGTAATTTAAAGACTCATTTACATTTGTACAAAATACTTGGATGTTTCAAGGTGGACGATAATACTTGAGATATTTTTTGTATGTGTGTGTCCGCACCTGCCCCCCTTCTCCTTCGACACTCTGCAGCTCGCGCCACTCTTCGATGGTTTGTGCCAAGTCTACCTGGCACAGCGGCACCTTCACCTCACCGATCTGGTCGTGTTTTGAGAAGCGATCGAAGTCGAAGATCGCAAACACAAGAGTTTTGTTCATAGCATCGGCGTAGGGCACGTTCTGTATAAACAGTTTAAGAATAAGCAACATGATGTTTTTAAAATGTGCGAAAATTATCTCTGCGTGTTACCTTGGACTTACCTTGAACACAAATATTTCGTTGAAAACGGGGTTTAGAGTCTTCCGATGAACTTTTGTTTCGAACTTCTTCTTCTTGTCAGGGAGTAAGTAAACTTTAACGTACGGGTCAGACGTGCCTCCCATGTCTAGGGCGGGGAGCTCCTCGGCTTGAATTACAGTCACAGACAAACTGTTGCTGTTAAAATCATACTCCAGCTGCAAACAAAAACTTGCATGAAAGTAGACGCTAAGACTGTAACATCATGATAATAGTGAATATGCAACTATTGACTCATTCCGATGAAAAGGGTTTAATGATGATATTCCTGTTAATTGGCCATAAGCGGCACTCTGAGACACTCCGCAACGGTGTGACGATGAGGTCATAAAACGAATTAACGAGTTGAATGAATGAGTTAATTATGAAAGAAATAAGATCACGTCTAAAGAAATCTAAAGATTTATAACTGGTGTTTGATAAGCTACTGGATGCTACAAGATACTGTATGGAATGTTTAAATACTCAATTGTTTCGTTGTTTACAAACCAGTTTTTGTTATTATCTTCACGGGTCATTCTTTGCCATGTAAAATACTGGTTTGAGTCATACCTTGTATTGGAGTTTTCCTAGCTTCTGTTCCTCCTTTTTGGAGTCGCCGTCGTCTGGTTCCTCTGCGTTCTCCGTGAGCTCCTCCATGTCAGGCTGAACCTACATGCACGTCCCGCGGCAAATTTCATATGAATATCGTATTTCTTAAAAATAGTTCATATATTTTTTTTACTCTAGGAACCAGTGTGTGCCTTTTATTCGATTTTTATTTAGGAAGGCCCGCAGACATTCTCAATTTTTACTGTCTTTTAGATCGTTAGCGACTACATAGATTCTAATAACATACAAAACATTTTGTAAAAAATCGAGAAAGTCTGTCAAAGGCACCGTTAGGCAGCAGAACCTTTTGTAATATAGTTCAGTTCCTTCCACACTTTAGTATTTACCAATATTCTCCATGTCATATCTTTCAAGAATGTTAAATCACCGTTAGTTACAAAAGTACCAAAACATTACCTTCTCCTTGTAGGCGGAACCGAGTAGCTGGACGGATTTTAGGTCTACACCTTTCATGCCCTTCTTGCCATCCTTAGAACGTCGCTTGCGGAAACACCGCCTAATGCAGCAGAAACATATTCCGAGGACCACCACTCCAACACCTTGACAGAAAACGTGAATTACATTAGCATAGGTATGTAATCGGATTCATATAGGGGCAATAGGAATTGAACGGGTCAATGGTTCCCAATCTAAATCAAACTTGACATTTCCAGATAATTTCAGCGACTGTTAACTAAAAGGAAAATTATTTTGAAATTGTAACTGGTTCTGCTTATAGGACAATCCATCACCAAAATCCTGTTGTTTACAAGCAACGACAATGGCGTCTTTAATTAACTCATTTTTTAAAATAATCGGTAACAGGACGCATATAACTCAATTTAGGAACGTGAGTAAATAATTACGATTAAAATTGTTCAATAAAACTCTATAATATATTAAAAATATTCTGTGTTACCAGACATCAGGATGACTTAAACGAAAAACGTGGTCGGTCCTTTCACATAAATAGTTTGTCGTTGACGTCGTCGTTAGCATAATCATTAGCCTAAATTACTGTGAGGCTAAAGATGCCCACTAAATTGTTCCAACATAAATTTAGAACTTTAACAACATCCTTGAAATTAAAAGACACAAGAGACCTCATGAAGTGAGATCGTTAAAGTGTTTTGCATTTGGCAGAGCTTCATATTCACAGTAGACATTACGGGCTAAATTACCATAGATATTTTGGACCATGCTTATGTAATAAACGCCAAGGAACAATATCTTCAGTCGAAAGGGTAGAAAAGTAGGTAGGTACGTGATCGAGATACTATAATGACTCGAGTGTACTCGAGCCCTTCACCCAAAAGAAGTTGAATGAAAAGTGTTTTAAGAAGACATATATCAACTAGTTAAAATGAGTAGGAATGAGCTCGTACATTTATTCAGCTCAAAGGGAAGAGAAATTTCAAATTTCTTCAACCGAGAGAGTGTCATTTCACGGCTTTACGGCTGTTAGTTTTTCATCGGACTTTTCTTGGGGGATCTAGAATTTGTAATATATCTGTTTATATGATGGAGTTTGCCATGGTATCTCTAGAATAGAAAAGGGCTATTTGTAGATACCACAGTAAGATACTTACCGACAAGTATGGCAACTAGCTGCCATGGTTCTATGTTCATCTTCCGAGCTATCTCCGCCGTCTTCTCGCCGATGGTCTCCTGGGTCGGCGGGACTGTTGAGGATGTTATCGGCATGGAGGTACCGCCTTCTGTGGCTGCTGCAGAATTAATTTTTGTGAGAATATGATTACTTAATTCATTGTACGGTGATAAATTGTTGCCTACGTGTTCTATTTAGAAGTGACTTGTGAATATCTTTGTTTGGTTTAGATAAATTTGGTCGATGAATTCGACCAACCGGTAATATTGGCTATCTTCCAGGAAATATTCCCGTTACAAGTCTTCGAAAATCACTACACATCTCTTGTTACAATATGCTCTCAGTTAGACTTAGGATTATGCGCTCATCTCTGGCAGTATCAGATTTTGACACTAATGTTTTACTATTTATGATTTAGTCAATCATTAATAAGCGACAACCATACAAAGTAACTTAATAATAAACACCAAATAGACAAAAATCATTTAAAGTTATTTTGACAATAAAATTTAATTTCTTTTTAAGGTTCCGTATCCAAAGAGGAAAAACGGGACCCTATTACTAAGACTCTACGATGTCTGATGTCTGTCCGTCTGTCACCAGGCTGTATCTCATGAACCGTGATAGCTAGAGCCTTGAAATTTTGGCCGCTATAACAACAAATACAAAAAAAAGAATAAAATAATATTTAAGTTGGGCTCCCATAAAACAAACGTGATTTTTTTGATGTTTTTTTTTGCGATAATGGTACGGAACCCTTCGTGCGCGTGCCTGACTCGCACTTGGCCGGTTTTATTTATTATTTTCCTAATTAAAACAGATGAAGGACTAAGACTAAAATTAACATAAACATTTTGTTTTAGTTAGTCTTGCTGTAAGTCTGTTTAATAGGAAGATTTTCTTCTTAATTTCTATCAAAATCTGTGTGTGTGGTTAAGGAACCACATCCCTTTAAATCTAACGACTCCAAGCTATAACGATATAAGCCTTCAGATGATAGAATAGAATACTCTTTATTATGTACACCATATAAGTTACAGAAAGTATAGACGAAGAAAACATTGCACTGGGTGACACAATGGGCGGCCTATCGCTAAAAGCGATCTTTTCAAGACAATCTTTGGATGGATTTTAAAAATGAAAGGAAAGACAGTACTGTAGGTAGTCTTTGGTGTACTATTTATATATAAAATAAATACAAGTATATATATACACATAAATGTATACATATATTATATAGATAAATATATACAATAATAATTATGGAACAATAAAAACATAGAAATCAAGAAAAACAACTATTAAAGAGAGATGTAGTGATTCTTTACCATAGTTTTAAAAATGGGCAGAGATTGAGCACGCCTTATTGACACGGGCAAAGCATTCCACAACCATACCGCTTGAACCGTAAAAGATTTGTCGTAAAAGCTGGTGGAATGCATCGGCATCTCTAGTCTCAAGTTTTCCGATGACCTCAGATATCTATTATGTGTGTCATGAAGGAACTTGAAACGTTCTTTGAGATAAGAGGGAGTTGTAGAATTGTACTATAGAATACTGTAAAGCAGAAATAAAACATGAGAATCCCGGCGAAGACGTATGGGAAGCCACTTGAGCTTTGTCCGAAATTCAGAAATATGCAATATTTGCGCAGGCCAAATATAAATCTTATGCAAAGGTTTTGAAGACGCTCAAGTTTATCTAGTTGTGCCTGGGTGAGATCGAGATAACTGATAATAATGACTGATGCTAATCCTTGCATCGCGTAACTGAAAAATCACTATATTCAATTGTTTGTATAGTTTTGTCGTATCAGTAACTGCTATTCCTAAATGAAATCTGCCAGAGAGATAAATTAATATGGTCCAGAAAAAAATAAAGTAATAGTGGGCTAAATTTAGCCTTGTCTTACTGAGGTTCTTCAAAGTAGGCGTGGATGTCTCCTCCACTGTCTCGACGACGGCCTCGCGCCGCCACCGCAGCAGCGTCTCCAGCAGTGGCGACATGGTTGTCTGTCACAAAAAGATAAATATACGGATTAGTTTTGTATGGGTTAATAAAATAATATATAGAAGTACTTAGTTCTTTTAGTGAATATATCTTTGTTGGTTTTAGTCTTATTCATGTAAATTGAAAAGGACTTCTTAATAACTGCTTAAATTATCTGTTCTTTTATTATGAGAAGATTTATTTATCCTGTACAATTGTATTTTGTATTGTACCTTGTAGTAAGTAATATATACTGTAACTAAAACGAAGGTTGCACACTTCAACTTCGAAAGATCTTTTAATTAGTCGACCCTGTCCTTGCTCCGATTTGTCACCAAGGATGATTCAATAAAACATAGTTAGTATTGTTTGGTAATTGCTTACTAATCTAATTGCAAAGCTGTTATGCCAAAAGTTGTCTATAGTTCCGTACTAGACCGACTGGAACCAAAAATACTGGCCTACATATCTTAACTGTTATTGATCTTATACGTTGGCATGGGTATGATGACTTTTACCAGTTCAAATCTGGTGAAGGTATCTCAAAAAATATGAAATGGAAAATAGGGAACTGCAACTTTTTGATTATAATTTTATCTCGAACGACGTTAATTTTGTTAAAATAAAAATGTTTTATTGACTGATATTGCCTTCAATAATATTGTAATATCTCCATTCCTATTTTGAAAATATTCGTAGCAAGAACCAACTGCTATTATAATTGGTTTATGCTAACCCTACAGTTTAACGCCGTCTGCGGTAACATTTCACAAACTTTCTAAGGTCGTTTCTGTTGTTTGTCTTTGTCCCTGAAAAACTTCCTTGACTTATAAATCGAGTGGGTAGCAGGGTAGGTATCACAACCCTCTAGAGACTAACGATGAAACTGTCCTTGGAATTAATAATCCTAAAGCGCTTATGATCAGCTTCTCTGATAAATTCTTTACCAGCGATGTCATCTTACGCATGGCATTTGAGGAGGGCTGAACAAACTGTCAAACTCCGATAAGCCTACCTCTATATGTACACCTATAGATAGATATTTGTGAATATGTATGAACGCCTTGAGTTATATTAATATGCTCGACTGTAATCCTGTTCTGCCCAACAAAGTGAATATTTTCAACAGACGTGTGTAAAAATAGGTGCAGACACAATATACTGAGTGACATGATCAGAAACAACCTATTACTGAAATAATAATTGCAATACTCGACGTACAGCTTCGATCGCGCCCTTTGCTAAAGAACCACTGACCTTATATTTGATCCCCTATTCAGTTAGTTGTCACTTTATCTAACAATTACTATTTGTGTAGTCACTTAGCACGGGTTTGGTACATTTCTGTCGAATATTGTATTCGACTGGAACCACGACACGGTACTGAAGCCAGGATGGCGGAGCTGCGCGCGCACGCGATCGATTGCCGCTGCGCGATGCGATGCCTCTTCGTTCAGTTCCTGGCCAAGTCCCGATGTTTACGTCACTAGTTGCGTACATTGACGGCCAAGCTTAAAATGTTAATGGTTCAATGTACGTCGAAGCCGTATCGGTGGGAGAATTTATCGAAAGTCACGCTAAACTTAACTGTCTCTAATATAATTTATTGCTACCGAGGAGTTTGCGCTATTTTACCTCAGTTGATATTTCGTACATATGTATTAACTGGCAAAGTAATAAATCAATCAAAGGTAGAGCGTACCCAATTAAAAATTCTTAACTTCAAACCCTTTTTATATTGGTAATTAGGTCATATTCCATATTGGTAGGTTCAAAAGTACAAGTCAGACAGCAGATAAATATTCTTTCAACAACTCCACCGCAGATTTGCCGAAAATATTTATTTTGGAAGCTGGAAACTGTAGGTACTTATTGATTATTTACGTAATAAAATAATGCTATGTAGACGTAGTGGGTACAGTAGTTGCGGTCCAAAAGGTCATTAATATCTACTCAACTAATTCATTTGGTAAAATTAAATTCTTGTATCTAAAGGGTTGTGCTTTTAACCTACGCAAATAAAATAACACTTAATTGGAAGATCTCTATCCGAGGATTTCTCATCTGGCTGTTTGAGCCTGTGATTAATTTTGACTTCACTGGAGAATTTTGGGCAAGTAAAGACTTGTTTAGCGAGCCAACCTTTCTACACCCAAGTATTTTGTTGGAAGTTTAGATTTCGATGAGTTTTATCTTTTAAAGGATCAGGCAAAAAGGTGTTTCTAAAAGTAAATTGCTTTTTTAATCTTACACGATCGTGGGTCCAATTAAGGAAGATTTTCTGTGTCTAAAGGTCGTGTTAGATGTCAACCGTTATAATGTATACGAGGTCTAAAATTGAGTTCTAAAATTATAAAGTGTTGCCGTGTTATCATCTCCTGTGGACTCGTCGAGACACCGCCGCGCCCAAGTATAGCCTATCAGGCTATACGTGGCGTAGGACAGTGACGGTTCACTTCACAATTATTATGCCGTTATAGTATCTACCATCTTGACACTAAGAAACTGCTGAAAGTTCTAGGAATATACTTCTTAAACCTACTTTTACTTCCAAGTTTTGTCCCATTTTTAGGGTTCCGTTCCTCAAAACCAAAAAAAAGGAACTCTTATGATCACTTCGTTGTCTGTCTATAAAGGAATCGTAAGGGAATCAAAAATTAAAGGGTAGGTATAGGCTTCCCGTTGACATTTTTTACTTTAGGTGGGAATTCATCCAATGACTTCTCCCGCTCTGGGTGAAGCGGGAGGGCGTTTCAGATTTTTACTGTCTAAAACCCACCCGTGTTCCTTCAGTTGCTTGTGCCAGGGCCGCGGTAACTCTCTTTCAAATTTATCCGCGACCCAGACAGGCATCGGCCCTATCGGGCCCCGTCACTTTTGCTGACATCTCTTTGAGGGGCGCATGGAACACTACGCGCCGTAAACTCGGGCTTGGTCCTTATCGGACGATGAGTTACCCATTACTTGATGTCCGCAAGCTCGCGCCTACGGTGGCCGAGCATCGGCTTGCGACTCTCGACGCCCGGGGCGTTTCTAGGCTGCGGTGGCTAGGGGCGTGAGGGCATCTCCTTTATGAGCATTACTGCTTCGCAAACGGAAGAGACAGCTTCCCATGCCCTCTCGCTCCGTAACATGGCCTGGACCAGGGTCGAACGTGAGAGGTCGCCACCGCCGATCGCCTCCATGAGGACACGGCGGTGCTCCGCCCAAGCGGGCCAGATCTCCAACGTATGCTCCACCGTGTCCTCCGGGCGGTCCACACAATGGTGACACCCGGGCGTTTACTTCCCGTTGACCTAGAAGCATAAAGTTTGGCAAGAAACAATGTCTTACAGCACAATTAAAGGAAAAATCAAAAAAAAAAAAAAATTGTATCTGCATAAAAAAAAGATTACATACCTATTAACTTAGTAAACTAACCGCTACCTATAATGATGTATGGAGACAACAGTTTACGAAAGGCAAAGTTAATTTTGTGCCTTCGTTATAGCAACGTTCGGTTCTTTCATTGTTTATAAACGTCAGTAATGTTACCTAATTATTTTGGTGAATTTAGTTGTTTATACGACAACCTCGGTGCGCGAGTCCGACTCGCACTTGCCTGGTTTTTTTTCCTACCTCCTTATTAGCGTAAGTTGGTAGCTCGTTTAGGTATCATTGGTAGTGGGTAAAACTTTGCGAATAAATAAGAAACGTAAGAGACATACTGGAAATTCTTATTTCACCTTGTCATGTCAACTGCATACGAAACCAAGGTGGTGAACCCTTATCCTAATCTACGGAAGTCCATTTACGGACATAAGGCCCAAAAGTAGATTGAGATGGTAGATACAATTTCAATCAAAACTATAAAAAAATATTAAGACAAAGCGCAAAAAAATACCGAAGCACGTTCTGCGAATCTCTCAGGTTACCCCATAGATAACTATAATATACGAGTAGTCGAGTAGATACTGTAGATGTAACTGTATGTAACTGTAGATGGCTACAGATACCTATCTGTAGCCATCTACAGTTTACCTGTTATGAATGGGCTTCCACAAACGTGACGTCAGGAGATAAGCGAATTGAACCGAACCACCCACATATTTTAATTAAGGAGAAAGAATTCTATGTAAAACATATACAACGACATAAATTACGTGTTTTTAAAATGCACAGTTCTAAAAACAGCGTGAATGCAACATTAGAAACGCCACCCACATAGGTACATAAGAATTGTATTGTAAATTACATAATATAATAAAATTATAGAGACGTCAAATCTGTTCATTGAATATTATTGAGAAAAAGTTAAAGCTACGGGATATATGGAGGATACAGAAGCAATTTTTTTCTTTTTGTTTGCTGCAATGCATTCAATTGGCGCCAAAACTACTGAACAGATTATTCAAATTTTGAATATACAAATCTAGAGATCAGAATAACTTATAGGCTATAAAAGGCCGGAACAACATGGGTTCGTCAAATGGCGGTCGAATACGACCAATCTTATGATTTATACAAACTGTATTTTTGAAAATGTGGACTAGATGGTCCAGGTATACGCTGTGTACACTGATTTTCGGAAAACAAGATGATTTGACAGGGTGGAATTATTTTGGAAAAGCTCGCCTTCAACGGAATCCGAGGCTTGTTACTTCGATGGTTTGCATCATACATTTATATCTAACAGGACATAAAAGCTCGTTATTAATGGGTTTGAATTTGAGATTGTGGCTGTTAAGTCCGTTGTTCTTCAAGGGCCATTTGACCACAATAGATCCGAATGGGTCGAAGTGTCCGAGTTATTTCTTGGCCCCTTCACAAGATAAGATAAGATAAGAAAAGGGTCCATTTTGGGGCCCTTGCTTTTCACTTTGTTTATAAATGATGTAAAACATTGTTTTGTTAATGCGTATTTCTTACTGTACGCGGATGATATGAAAGATTATAAAGATTGCCAAAAAAATTGTAACTGCCTACTGCTTCAAAAAGATCTTCACAGACTTAATACAACAACAAACATAGACAACAAACTCTTTCTTCATCTTCCAAAATGTCACAGTATATGTTTTACTAAAAACAATAATAATCTTAATTTTAAGTATACTTTGAATAGCCAACAATTTGTATATAGTAGAATGCGTTCGCGACCCTGGTGTAACTATTGATATATGTCTGCATTTTGACTTGCATGCACTTGAAAACATAATAAATAAAGCCTTTCAGATGTTTTGTCATGAGAGCCTCTAAAGACTTTGTGCGACCCTCTACCTTTTTGGTATTATACAAAACTTTAATAAAGTCTCAATTAGAATACGCCATTCCTATCTGGAAACCGTTTTACCTCAAATATAAAATTAAATTAGAAGTCGTGCAGAAAAAGTTTCTACGCACAATGAACTATAGATGTTATCATTTGAGGATTCCATACACAAAGTTGTTACAGCGATATAATATTTTAAGTTTAGAGTCTCGGCGCTTACTTTTGGTGGCCATGATGCTGCATGGTTTGTGTAACAATAGATTCGATTGTATTGAAATCACAAATAAGTTACGCTATACAGTGCCCCGAAATGTTAACAGAAGGGCGGCCCACGTGCCCCGGTTGTTCCATGTGGGTTCATGTAGGATCAACGCCGTGGCATGGGTGCCTCTTCGTCAACTTATGGACACCTATAATACACACTTCATAGACATAGATATCTTCTAAAAAAAAAAACTGGCTGTAAATATTTTATCTCCATAATAAATTAACGTATATCTCCATAATAATTCCATAAGATAAATTAACGCGATGAACGATATTCTTGCGTTTCCTATTTGTTCATATTTTAATCCGTGGACAATGGTGTGGGTTACATGTTTGCCAAACTCTCACCAAATAAGTACTCATAGTTTTATTTAAACTTTAATATGTAGGTAACTGCTTTTTTGTCCATAATAAATAAATGAATAAATTATCACACTGTTTGCCTTAGCAGGGGTTAAGCAATGTTGCATTATGTGTGTTTTCTACTACAGTTTAGCGCGGGCCTGGAAAAAGAGGAACAAATTATTGCAATACGTTCTCTACAGGTAGGTAATGTGGTAAACCTAGGTATATTATATTATCACGCTAATTATTATGGGGGATAACCAATGTTACATTATGATTGTTTTTCTACTACTGTTTAGCGCAAGATTGTAAATACTCAAGAAAAATATTGCAAAACGAACTTCAAACCAAAAATATAATAGATTCTTGCATACATCTATACATATAAATAAAATTGGATTGTCTGTTTTTAATATTGAAATAACCGTTTTTTACTACATGTATATGAATATATATACGGTACATACACCAAAGTAACATTTATTTTTTTATTTTTGTCTGTCTGTCTGTCTGTCTGCCTGTTTGTTCCGGCTAATCTTTGAAATGGCTGGACCGATTTTGACGGAACTTTTATTGGCAGGTAGCTGATAGAATAAGGAGTAAAAAAAAATCTTTTATTTTAGAAATTTGTTAGGCGGAACGAAGTTTGCCGGGTCAGCTAGTCTATACATAATATTTTTATCCCGGTATAATGTTCCCTTGGAATAAGAAAACATTTTTCATGCAGGCGAAGCCGCTGGCAGAAGCTAGTAGTACATGAAGTCCTTACGTAGGCACAGCTACGCAATGGCATTTAAACCGATTAAATAGAGAGGTAAACTTGAGATGAAGACGTTTTATCGGGATTTATTACCGGTCCACGTAGGAGGGTATACCGCAGAATCCAATGTAGGTTTTTTTTATTAGTAATGTGAACTCATCTGGTATATAGGTACGCATAATAGGTAATCTAATCTATCTGGTGCGTATTTGCGTCTCCACATTGAAATTTAAGACGGCTGAAAGCCTGGGATCTTTGGGGATAGGTTAAGACCGATCATGTAGGTAAAGACTGTAGGCGCCTTGCGTCATGATTCATAGACTGAAATAAACGTTCTCTTCTATACCAAAGTTAAAAAAACGAAAGAAACGGAAAGTAATTATTTGCCATAAAACGACATACAACAAACCATACCTAAGCTATTTATTTATCTAAGTATTTAAATTCTCTACTACCAGTAAATATGGGTGACAAATCGGTTTGCAGAGTTTTCTTTACAATATTGACCGAAAACATGACCCTAAAGCCAACAGCAGCTACCTATTACGATCGATACAAGCCGGGATGAAAAAATAGGATATTTGTTTAGGTCTAAATGTAGGAATGAAGCCAAAGAGCTCGCAAACAACATTGATGTACGTATAAGTAGAACAGCTATAAATCTCGCTAGCAGCATAATCCCATTGCACTGAGGCGCTGAATATAAATGTGCGAGTGCTGCTCAAACAGTAGCGTAGGAGGTCGGGTTAGCGAAAAGTCGGCCCAAGTTTTTGCTAGTCTGGGCCATTAAACTGATAAGTCTAATTAAGTATCTATTTTGGCCGCTGTTATGGATGTAGGTAGTAGGTATAGAGACCAGACTAATAAAAAATTGGCAACATTATATTTAGGTGGGACACAAAAAATAGAGGGTTGGTAACACTGATGGGAAGTAGGATTGTTGTTGATTTATATTACGAAAATAAAGATTGTTGAAAATTAAATAAGAAGATCTTAACATTCAGTGGTTTTATTCCGGCTATACAAATAGGTAAATCGAACGATATCGAACCAGTTGCTAACTGCTTAAGTGCAATTCCTACAGCCACAATACCAACTTTCTTTGTGCTAATCAGTTCTTGGAAATAAATCGAACCCTGTCTGTCCGTAGTCTGGCCAAGGTGTACCTATCATGTAACCCTGTTTCTGGGTTCTGAAAGTCAGCTAGAGGCTGTCGCACCAAGTAAAATACTGGCATACAGCAGCATCCGTTTAGATTGGAAGCCGACTTCAACATAGTTGTAGGTATAGGCAGAATGAATAGGAACCGTAATAAAATTCTCGGCGTCATCACGAAAAGTCCGCAAAAAAGTGGATAGATTAAATTTTATGCTTGCTCGCAACTGTGTGAAAAACTAGTTATTGGAAAAAGCTTGGAATAATTCCAAATTATGTGGATACGAGTGGCGACCAATGACCTTGTGCAGGGACGGAGTCGCACTTGGGTGTGAGTGGTCTCGCTCTTAAGTCAGCTTAGAATGTCTGTTATAAGAACGTGTTCAAAATGTGAGCACTTGCCTAGCCTTTTTGGGTTAGGTATTTAAGGACCTAACTATAATAATCAATTATATATAATACCAGATGGTTTTAGTCAGAATACCTGCAAAGAAATTATGTCGCCAAGTGGAACACATGTCGGCAGAAATAGGTAGGGAAGGTGGAAGTCCTACCTGCAACCTGCATCCCTGGATTAGCTTCTTTTCAAAATTCTTCACTATACTATTCACCCTTCTATATATTTTCATAAACTCTAGTCTTTACGTAAGTCTATCGAAGTGTTTGTGAAAACGGGCGAGTCTTCTCTGCCATGATATTGTGTCATTTGCATCTAGATGCACGTGTAAGCAGCG
This sequence comes from Orthosia gracilis, assembly GCA_947562075.1. NCBI lineage: Eukaryota > Metazoa > Arthropoda > Insecta > Lepidoptera > Noctuidae > Orthosia > Orthosia gracilis. The sequence goes on from OX387266.1 coordinate 39,097,856, forward strand.
CGTGTAACTCATTGGCACGTGTTAAGTTTAATAGCTGTATAACGCATAAAATGTACCTAGGTATGTATATTGAAAATTCTGTCGTGCGAGACGGAGCGTCGACGGGGGCCATGAGAATAATGGTCCAGAGAAAATCAATGAAAGATGTGTAGTGGCTTAAGGGCGCCGCTCCACAGCAGCCCACGGTTAAACTACGCACGTGTACTTAGCTTCTCTTTGTATGGAGGTGTGGGCAGGACTGCACTCTGCGAGTATTGTGACTCACGGCTACGCTACGCACATAATGGTGTGTCTGGGAAACAAAAGAATCGCACAACTAACATAGCGTTATCTGAAATATGGTTCCAAGAAAATTATTGAAAGATGTAGAAACCGCTACACAGCAGCCAAGCCAAGATACGCATGAGTACTAAGTTTCACTTTGAATGAATATGTGGGCGGGATCGTCCTCTGCGAATATTGCGACCCATGGCCACGCTACGCACAGATGGTGTAGCTGGAAGACAAAAGAACCGCGCATCTAACGTAGAGAGAAAATTTATGAAAGATGTAGGCTCATGAAAGATGTAGACTTCATGGTAACTCACGGCTACGCTTTGTTTGAAAATGAAGGTGGGTTCGTCCTCTGCGATACCCACGGCCACGCTACGCACGGAGATGTGTAGCGTAGCTATGGATTGCGGTTGGCAAAGAAATGAACCACTTCGTGAAATTTTTGCGTAGCAATGGACGGTCGACTTTATTGTCTTGGCCTGAGCAATCAATAAAAAAGCTTCGCTGGCTTATACCATCTACGAAGTCACTGAAAGTACCTTTGTAGTTGGAGACCAATAATCATGTTAAATCACAAAGAAGCTTTCGTCTTTTTCACTGTAATAGAATATTCTAGAGGGAATCTTTTATATTTAGGTATGATGTAGATCAATTGAGTTGGGAATTGTGGAACCAGAGTAATATAAATAGTTTACGGTGAACTAATATGAAATTGTGATTTCATACGAAGTAATATGTAAATTGCTTTTTAACCCCCGAAGGAAATTGAGGGGTGTTGTAAGTTTGACGTGAGTATCTGTGTGTTTGTATATCTGTATGTGGCATCATAGCCCCTAAACGGATCAACCGATTTTGATTTAGTTTTTTTTTTTTTATCATCGAGAGTGTTCTTAGCTATGTTTGATGATAATCGGTACAGCCGTTCAAAAGATTTGGGCGTTTTACTATTTGAATCGGGGTACTTTCACAAGATATCGTGTCATAATTACGTGGTCGATAGATTGTCGATCGAAGCGTGTCTACAAATAGATAAATTATGTACTTTAAAAACATGGAAAAAAGAGTCGTGTTTTTTTTTTATTTTACTTCTTATATACAAGAAATACAAATTTTGTTGCGTTTTCGATTTTATTTTTTATCAAAATCATCAACAGCCTTTTTAATGTTCCCACTGCTGGGAATAACACAGGCCTCCTCTCTGTGTGAGGGAATGGGCCCTAATCCACCACGTGGGCCCAATGTGGGTTGATAGATGTCACATGTATTCGAATATGTATGTGTTATGATTTAATTTTTATTAAGTATTTAATTTTGTTAATACAAATCAAACAGCACTGATAACAGTGCTCGTGCCTTCAACAAATTAAAGGAACTACCCACGGGTGGTCTACATATAAACTAAATGTGCAGAAGGCTGATATTATGATGCTATGTTTGTTTGTGTGCGCGCAGTGCGATAGTAGTATTTGCGTAGTGATAACGGCTCCGGACAGCTGATATAATGAGGAGGCACGATTTACCTAAATTCTGAATGAAACATTAATGTTTCTTTCATTTATTTATTTTATATGTTAGCATTCAGGCCACTCTGCCTTTGGATTTTCTGAGAGTCCTGTTTTCGCCTTTATTTGATCTGACCAGCGATCATGTGGCTTGATTATATCTACATGGTATATGGTATGCAGGATCCAGTATGTGCACCAATTAGGGACACCAATTTAGCTGCTTCTGTCCTCTTTATTTTCCTGTGTTACAAATCTGTGTCAACAAGAAGTTTGTGTCATTTGAAAAAAATATGTAGAAAGAGGTCATTCTATGTCTTCATGTTTTTTCATATACGTTAAATACGCAATGCTATAAACTTTATCGGTTTGTAATTACACTCCTACATTTTATCGACGGGATGTCATCCCTGATATTTTGATTAAATGAGATCTTGATTGTCAAACAGGATCGGTGCTGGCCACTAAAAAAAATATCGCAATGATGTATAACCGTGTATCCCACATCGCGCGCATACAGTGTTCGGTGCAATGGTGATCCATTTCGCTGCTGATTATAATTTCGATTTTAGTGTCGTGATCGACATCTGGCTCTTGAGTGGTTTGTAGTTGTCCAAACATTCGTATCTGGAGTTTTTAAACGTATTTATTTGGTTTCGATTTTGGGGTCTTGTACTAAAATGATACAACCCTTAATGGTACAACTTCTATCGGTCTGTAAGTATTTTGGCTACCACAGTATATTTCAGGTCACTATAGATGCAATCGGCTTGTTTGTAATAGTTATTAATAATGCTTGTTTTCTAACATAGCATGTGAAAGAATTGAAAAATATTGCAAATATACCAGCTGAAATAGGTAGGTGTTGGCATTTTAAAGTGATACCCCACTTTAAAATTCGCACACTTTTCGGCTCCTATAATTAAACTAGGTCAAGTGGGGTTTCAAATGAAAGAGCTTTTGAAAGGTAAAGTTTTATAAAATTTACGATCTTGTCAATGATCATTTGTTCCAAGTTAAGATTCCAAATAAATTATCTGTTCTCACGGTCATGATTCATGGAGTACGTAGAGGCCATTCTGTTTTTGTTTGTCATAAAATCACCCAGTAACAAAAGTAGCAAAGACAGTTCTCGATAATACAATCCTAATAATCATGCCTACAGTTAAAATTTTAAAATAATTACGTAGGTGTAAAAAGGTAGGTTCCATGCCTTAGGCATTAAAATACTTTATCCATTGATAAAATATTTTTATGCCTTTCTAATCCCATATAATAGTAAAACTTCATTTCACCAGTATATCGCTAAAACCGTTTAATACCTAGTAAAATTCCAGCGATGCCAGCGATTCATTGTACCGCAATGTAGAGCCACGTAGAGCTAAGCGCCTAGATTCTCGACCAGACAAGTAGCGATAACGCTGAACCCGTGCCTAAGCGCTGCAGCGCTGGCTAACCTATTTCCCTGAATAGCTGCTTAGACCCATGTTATGTCAAGCTACTAATACACTTTCATGTTGGGGACCCGTGTGTAAAAAAGACACATTATTAGCAAGGTTTACATATAAGTGTCACTTCTTTTGTGTTAGTTTGGTATGTGCCAAACTTTCACATATAGGTTCTTGAAAGAATAAGTAACGACCCATTATATTATAATTACCAACGTTCTGTGTATAGTAAGGAGCGTCATCTAGTGTGTCATCTTAAGGCGCTGTACTTAGTCAAAATAGACTTCACTAAACAGTTTTTAGCCAAATGTATAAATATTAGAGCAGCTAAAAAAATATATGTTAATCTTGATCATATTTATGGGTGGACCATTGTGTTCAAAACACGTTTTCGGTAAATTTTCTCGATAAAAAAACACATAAAATAACCATTTAAATTGAAATTGTAGCAATTGTAACTGTATTATTTATAAACAAATCTTGATATTTATAATAACAGTGATGTAATATGTAATAATAAAGGGAACTGTTGTTTTTATTTATCGATTGGAATAAGATATTTGTTAGGATTAATGTATTTAATGATAAATAACTCGAACGAGTCGAACGAAACGTCGCGCCATCGCGGCGTCTTTTCGCTTCTCTTTCATTTCTACGCGGAGTCGTCTATTCACCGCGCCTTAGTAAAGAAAAAGGAAGAGAAAAAGGCGAAGGAAAACATCGTGAGGAAACCGGCATGTCTTAGAACCAAAAATTCGAAGACATGTAACATCCAGCAACCCGCACTGGGCCCGCATGGTGGATTACGGCCCATTCCTTTTCACAGAGAGGAGGCACGCACGCACAACGGACCAAAAACGCAGCTTTTAAGCGTTTTGCGCAGCATTTTACGTAGCGTTTAAGAGAAGAAAAGGGGGTCCGTCTATCCTATCTTATCCTAGACTCACGTTATAACAAGCTACTGTTACACTTTCATTTTAGGGTCCCATTATGCTTACCTACGTTTTCTGTACAGTTAGGAGCGTCCTCCATGTGTGTCATCTTGATAAAGAACTGGGTCTAGCATAACGCAGTCCAATTTATAGGTTTACTTACCTAGGTATTCGTTTCATGTGCCTACATTACTTTGTTATTTCTTTTGAATTTTATATAAGACATATAATATGAAAACGAAATATGTATACTCGAGTTTTGAAAAACTTTCATTCAGGTCGGTACTTATCATTCAAGACGGGGGGTTCCTTACAATAGCTCTTAAACTGAAGAACAGTATCAATATAGATCTTTGCGTAGGCACTTGTCTACAAGTACGCAAATAAGTCCTATCCCTGTGCCTATTTGAATTTCTTCAAGTATAGTTTGAAAGCAAATCGTCTGTCAGTAACAGATTCCGATTTTTTCTTTTTGTTTTTTCATTAAGAACCTACCCAAAGGTCGACTGGTAGAGATTAAGTCCGCCTTTGTATAGTGATTTACTTGTGCTATACTATAGTAATAGATTTATTTTTCAATATAATAGGTACCGAATTATATTGAAAAATAAATCTATTACTTATATTTACTTTGTGAAAAGGGTCTTAAATAAGAAAGTTCTTAATTATGTATCGTAACCTCGAACAAGATTAGATCATGAAAAATTCAAGCCAATAGGGTTAGACTCTATTGGCTATATTAAATGTATCAAGCAACAGCGTCCGTCCAAAGTCCAGAAAAAATTCAGAGAATTTGGAGAAAAAGAAAAGAAAAATTAAATTGGATAAATATTCTTTATCCCTAAAAGTTAAGCTGAGCCAAAATTAATTTGGATAATCTTTTAAGAATGAGCAACATCTTTACTCAGAACGTTGCGGGTTTGCCAATCAAGCTTTGTCCGAATTTTTTCTTGGTTTCTGAGAAGGATGGATGGATTGCGTGAGGAATGATTTGTATAAAAAGGGAGTCAGTGATAGTGTGACGGTAGACAGGACGGAATAGACGAAGATTACTCTTAGCGCCTACCCCAATTTACATGGGATGAGGGCAGGAAGATGATGACAATACGGAGAAAAATGGTATTCTATAGTCTAGAAGTCGTCTGAAAGCGTCTGATCAATTATTGCAATAAAAATCCTTCGGACCTCTTGCTTCGCTACATAACAATCCTGTACACTAAAAGTTTCTTCTTACACTTTCCAACAAATAGTTCATGCGATAATAAAGGCTGTACACGGTACAATCACGAGAGCCGGTAAAAACGATGTTTCACACGATCGAACGCTCACACGATCAGGTAGTAGGTACACAACGTAGGTACTTATGTACCTCAATTAAAGTTTACCTATTTGTAAGAAGTTCAGATCAAAATGTTTGCACGTGGTAGTTAGTATGTTGTAATGAACCAGTGGGTGTTTCAACTCCAGTTATTTGCAGTTTATTGAATCCTTTATGATTTAATTAGGTGGATCGTGGCACATTTTCCTAACAATGAGACCACTACATATAGAATTACCTACCTACCTACCCACTACAAATAGAATTACCTATTTAGGGAGTAAGTACTGAATAAATTACGTAAAACGAGTCACACTGTGAAAACACAGAAGGTGGTGTTTTTTCTATGTTATTTAAAAATTTTCATGTTATAAATTTAAGACGAAAAATTCAAATGTCCTTGCAAGGTTAATACTGCAAGGGATTAAAGTTCATAATAAAAGATGTTTATCGCACGAGTTCAATAAATGTTTGACTTTGTATATACTTGGACTACAAACAGATTATTAAAATGTACTATAATAATGGTGCCTAGGATTGTTTTAAATTCATTAAAAATTTTAATTACAGTGAAAGTGAGTGGTGTTGGTGAAGCATGTAAAAAGAGGTACAGAAAGAGAACCAGTACTCAAACAGCCCAGAACAGAGCTCTCTGGCGCATATATACAAAGAGAACCGACCCCAGCTAAACAGGGAAGAGAGTTGTACAAAAAAGAAGAGAAGATATCAAGCTCAGCTAGTCGCATAAGGCGCAGGTTTTTGATCCGAAGTGTTTTTTTTTTTTAATTAGCCGCATTTATTGTATAATTTTCCTGAAATTGTATGTACTACCATGTGTTTAATGTAAATTGTAGCAATTATTATGCAAATAAATTATTATTATTATATAGAGTTCTTTACTTTGCTTCTCTTTTAAGAGAGTATACGACCTTACGCATGGGCCAAGGCCAAATGTGTATGGGAAAAATTAAATTGAAAAAGTGCATGACAATGTATAATTATTATTAAATCAACTACTTGATAAAAATAGTCAAATGATTAACTCTCCAAATTATTTGACCATTAGTTAGGCTAACAATTGACGAGAACACGCACTTTACTATTTTTAACCAATAGTTGATGTTCGATTCTTATTATCGAATTGAGGGTAGTTGGTAAATCATCACTAAACTCGCCCTCGACCTACCTCGCGGTTCTATATATCCGTGGCGGGCAGTACGAATTTGAGCCCTGAGCTGGTTGAACGTTTCTTCCTCTCTTGTTGTGATCGTGTGTCAAGCTAAACGTTTTAGCATATTTAGTGTTTGTGGACTCACTACCGTGTGGTGTGCGATCTTCAAGACCTTTGAACCCAGAGTACATCTAGACTGCCTATCTGTGAAGTGCCGTGCACGCCGCAGGTATATAATATTCCAATTAGGTATTGAGTGACAAATATTTGATATTTTAGTGAAAACGAAAAAGAACCTTTAAGCAAAGCGCAGAAGCTTCAAGGACAAAATCGCTAATCTGACTTGCAAATACTTTCAAATATTAGCAATAAAGCTCCACCTCATATCGACAACTTTTCAACTTGACAACGTAATTTTATTCAGAAAAAGGTGTCGAAACGTAACCTTAGAATTGAGTTGTTAAGTCCAAAAAGTAAGTCTACGTAAATTTAACAGTTTCAACCGATTTTCTGCTTGTAATGCCTGCCGTAGCAACTAAAAGTAATTGAGGAATTTCTCATTAGCTACCCGGAGTTTAGATTAGTGCCCGTTTGAAGGTATTTTCTCCTCCTTTTTAGGGTTCCGTAGTCAACAAGGAACCCTTATAGTTTCGCTATGTTCGTCTGTCCGTCCGTCCGCAGCTTAGCTCAGAGACTCTTAGTAGGTAGGTACTAGAAAGCTATAATTTGGCATGGGAAGATATACATATTGATCACGCCAAAAAGTGGAAAAAATAAAAACGTGAAAAATATCTTTTATGGGTACCTCATGTATACGTAAAATAGGGATGTATTATTAATAGCCAAGTCAGATGCCTGTGGGGTTCCCAGAGGTGGCTTAATTAACTCTGACCTCTGGTGGGTGGCCACATCCTCACACGAAAAGAAAGAACGAGGGGATGTATTTTTTCCTCGTCTATCCCATAATATGAAGTATCGTTGGATAGGCCATTCAAAAATATTATGATGTCGTTAAAACCATTTTTTGATTCAGGGATTCGTTTCCGTGAAATTAAGCCTTAAATGGCAATTTTTGGTTAGAGTCAAGTGTCGCTCCCCACCTGCCAGCTAAATGGTTGCTTTTCGATTTGTGGAAAAATTCACGGCAGTAGTATATCTATACGAGTATCTATACTAATATTATAAAGAGGAAAGATTTTTTTGTTTGTTCGTGTATTTGTTTGTTTGTAACGAATAGGCTCCGAAACTACTGGACCGTTTTAAAAAATTCTTTCACCAATAGAAAGCTACATTATTCCTGAGTGACACAGGCTAGTTTTTGATCCCGAAAACGGGTCCTGTGGGGTGGTCCACGGGAGCGAAGCCGCGGGGAACAGCTAGTTATTATATAAAACAAAATTAAAAAGAAAACTATCACAGCTTATTAGGATTTACAAGTTTACGAGTAATAGTCGACCAGCATATAAAATGTACTTGGAAAAGTAAAAAAAAAATATTTTCGTTAGAGCAATGTTCGGTGCTTGCATTGTTTATGAACTTCAGTATTTTTACCTAATTATGTTGGTGCATGTAGCTGTTTGTACAGCACCCTCGGTGCGCGAGTCCGACTCGCACATGGCTGGTTTTTATTTCATGGGACTAAACACAACAGGCGAAATGAGGTTTTACTAAACATATTTATCTACTCTATGTATTTGTCGCATCAAGGCTGGCCGATAGATGCAAACCATCGGGAAGTCAGGATGTATTCCCTTAGGTTAAGACATCGTGTATGGGCAGGTCGGCGGGTACAGTCGTGCAAATGAAATAACATAAATTATTCGATACACTGGGTTTATTTAAATAGTTCACAGTTACAATCTTGCTCACTTATATTACTGATCGATACTGATTCTACAACGTCTTAGCTCTAGGGCGGTCAGTACTCAACTCTTATATTCTGTGTCCCCACAGAATATAAGAGTTGAGTCACCCACTAAAGCAGGTGAGACTCCTACAGCGCAGTTACAGTCAAGCTGGTCTGAATCGTCACCCACTAAAGCAGGTGAGACTCCTACAGCGCAGTTACAGTCAAGCTGGTCTGAATCGTCACCCACTAAAGCAGGTGAGACTCCTACAGCACAGTTACAGTCAAGCTGGTCTGAATCGTCACCCACTAAAGCAGGAGAGACTCCTACAGCGCAGTTACAGTCAAGCTGGTCTGAATCGTCACCCACTAAAGCAGGTGAGACTCCTACAGCGCATCACAGATCAACACCCACAACAGCAGGAGTGATCTTGACATCCCATTTACAAAAATGATCATCTTCCACAAAAGTAGAAAAGACCACATACTAATTGATCATTCCAAAGATTCTATTATAATTATCTACACTTAAGGTTCGAGAGCTTATGGAAAATGTTTCCTCCGACTCCAAGGGCGTATTATTAATTACAGGTACAAAAGACATACCGAACTCATCATCTGTCGTCACGGTCCATTCATCATCATCATCACCATCATTTTCGCAAATTTCCAAATAACCTTCTTGCCTTTTAGGTACTTACTTAAATTTTACTACCCTTAAATTTTTATTAGCAATTTTATAAATTCTGTTAATCAAAATTAGAATACCAAAATTATTTAAATTTTCGTAATGAGGGCTTGACGATTCGAACGTCATCAACATTAACATGGTGACCTCACCTCTGGCGTGACTATGTGAGTTTACCTTCTTTCAACGTCATAACTCAAAATGAACCTTCTGCAAGGTCTCTAACATAAACATGAACATTCACACCAGACATAGTGTCACACAGACTTACAGGTGCCATACAGGCCTTCAGTTGACACACAGGCTCACAGTTGCCACACAGGTCAACAGCTGCCACACAACGCTCGGCTACTCCTGACCAAAATAGATCATTGGGTTCGTGAAAATAGGGAAATTTTAGAACTCTACTCTTTAACTGAATCATTACCCCGGGCCATGTACCACAAATCGATCCAAAAAGCTTAAAGAAACCCTCGAGTAAAATCTTCAACGCCACGGCCCTCTAGCCGACCAGCAATTGTATTGCTCTCACAACGGTCTCTAGACCCCGACCTCCACCAGAATCCACTGGCACGGTCAATCATAATATATTCGATAGACTGAATTACTAGACACTTTAAACTTGCTCATCATCATCAAAATTCCTTTAACATCAACATCGACTGGTACATGACCCGTTGGCATCTTCCCTAACCTACCGCGTGCATACTTGTAGGTCCTAAGCATTCCTATTTAAAGCTTTCATTGTATAACTATCACTGTCCTGTCATAATAACCTATCGCGGACTTAATAAAGGGCCCATTTAGTTTTCACACTAGAGTTTCCCACACAACACTATTGATTAGAAAAAGATCCGACGATCAACAACTAAATAAAGTAATTGTAACATTTCCGTTAATCTTTACCATAATTCAAAGGCAATGCATACTCAACGACACCTCTTCGTAGACCCATCGCCACATGTTACTCATGAGGGGCGGTCCAGAATTTGTCGCATGAGTAGACATGTTAATCAGATTTGGTTTCACTACTACTGTCATCAACTATGATGTCTAATTCTCAAGGAACTTAGCGATCGAGGATCCTTCCCAAAAGATTCGCACTTTTTACTCAAAGATTTACATACCGACTGCTAACAAAAGGGAAACAACTAACCCTGATAATATTAAGGAGCTTCAAGAATTAATTCGGATCAAAATATTTAAAATTAAATATCTACAGTAACCATTTACTATCGCTCACTACCTCAGTTTTTATGTAAGGAAAACGATCGCGAGATCTACTGCTATCCTAATGTTACTTTGAAAGTAAGCAAGTGAATTCAGATCTGAAGACGGTGGTCGTAAATCCTGACGCAACATAAGATTTGTTCTGAATACACGTAAATGACCAGTACCGTTACTAACTCGATACAATTGCGATGGCCCTACGTCATTACTAACTGGCTTTGTTACTGAAAATCTCCTTCTTATGGGATATCTCATCCTAAAGTTCGTATAGAACCAAATCTTGAAACTATAATGCCAATAGGAAACTCATTACCTAACTACTTGCTTTTTACAAGTGTGTCTTAATTACCTAGTGATAGTGCTAGATATAACCACTACCAATTCAGTGATCAAACATGAACACTTAAAACTCGAAATAGCATCTCTTCAGTAGAGAACCTTCCACTTCACTATCGAAATAACATGGAAGCGACTCACCGAGTATTCCATTTCAAACTTGCGCGCTCCCAACCTCAAACTGCTAGTCTGCCGTTCCTCCTAACCTCTCAGATGTTGACAGGTCAGCCTTCGCATACAGCATCTGAACTGCTAGCAGCAGCAGAGGCTCCACTGCGATACAATATGGTATCTGAAACATGAAAAACACTACGAGAGTACTTGTTTACACGGTTATCTTAACCATACACAGCTTTGATGGAAATTAACCGGTGTAGTAACCTAAACCGGCACGGCAAAATGGGTTATTATGAACACTGAATGTGAATGCAGAGACCTTCAGTGTCTGACTACAATGTCCCAAGTGCCCAGGTAGGTATTCTTACTTCCAAACAATGATAGTCAGCCGAGGCCAGTCAAGGGCTACCGCCAGTGATAGTAGAATAATAACCCTTCAACAACACCCAACTTGACCATCGATAACTAACATGAAATTATAACCTAACACGGGCCACCCCGACGATCCATTGACCGCCACAAAACCACAATTTTGAATAATTGAACACTCTTGGCCATAGTCAATAACAAAATGAAAACGACTCACCAGATTGGCTTGAAGATCCATGTGTATGGATCTTTCCACACGTCCACACGCTCCTCCTTGACCTGTCCAGCTCCTTGGTTGTTGCTAGCTTCCTTGCTGCTCCGCTCTAGACTGTTTTTTTTTTATTCTAGACTGAGGGTAGTCGCAGAAACGAACCACTACTGTTTTTTTTTCTCAACTGACACCGCATTTTTTTGCAAGAATGTAACCGCCATTTTCACTAGCATTATTTTTACGTGTGATCTCATCAGCACGACCGAATCCCAATTCTGATGTCGCATCAAGGCTGGCCGATAGATGCAAACCATCGGGAAGTCAGGATGTATTCCCTTAGGTTAAGACATCGTGTATGGGCAGGTCGGTGGGTACAGTCGTGCAAATGAAATAACATAAATTATTCGATACACTGGGTTTATTTAAATAGTTCACAGTTACAATCTTGCTCACTTATATTACTGATCGATACTGATTCTACAACGTCTTAGCTCTAGGGCGGTCAGTACTCAACTCTTATATTCTGTGTCCCCACCACACAGGTCGTTAGAGGAAGCGCGCCACAGCGTAGTTGTTCTTGATTTGCCGACAGGTGGCGTGCTCGTGATTTGTTTTGACGTCCGTACTATTGACTAAACCCGACATATTGACAAGACTGGTGTCAGTCTGACTACTTGTTATTATTGTCAGAGATTTTTGTATACATGAAGCAGGGAACAATGGCCTAACGTGCTCTCCGAGGCACAGAGGAGTGTCGGTATTAAATGGATAGTCACATTGGTCACCCATCCACAAATCTTGACAAGCATTGCTTATCTTCGAAAATTGAGCCGTATGCCTGTTATAATTTAAACACGAGCTCCTCAGTTATGTTATTAATTGTATAGAGTCACGTTATTCTTACTTAGTTACATAACAGCGTAGTTTCGATGCAAGTCTAAGGTCGAAGGTGCTTTAATAGAGTCTGTAAGTGCTTTAATAAAGCCAGTACATGCTGTAAACGGTAGCTCGTCGACACGTTAATGACCATAGACTAATATTATATAGAATGAGATTAATGACGTTAACATTTACGTCATAGAACACAGATGACGATAAACCTAATATTATTATAAAAGAAAAATACACCTGTGTTCTAGTAAATAGGTAGGTACATTTTACTTCGGCAAAGAGATGTTTTATTGATAAGAAATTATTTATTTATTTATTCTTTTTACACAAAAAGGTTGTTACCTGCATAGACGAACTTAATGCCTTATTCATGAAATCTTTTGCCTTATAAAGAATCTTCGCGAATCTCAGTTTGAAAAAAGATAAACCGATTCCAACAATAATAAAATAATGTTTTGGTTAAAACAGCTTTTATTCGATTTCTGAATTGAGAATTTGGAATTAAACACCCGTCCATGAACATATTTCAACATGAATCATTTATCATTTATCATTTATCATTTAGCATTTATCATTTATCATTTATCATTTATCATTTATCATTTATCATTTAGCATTTATCATTTATCATTTATCATTTATCATTTATCATTTATCATTTATCATTTATCATTTATCATTTATCTTTTATCATTTATCTTTTATCATTTATCATTTGTCATTTGTCATCTATCATCTATCATCTATCATCTATCATCTATCATCTATCATCTATCATTTATCATTTATCATTATCATTTATCATTTACCTTAATGTCAAAGTTTGAATTTATGTTTTTAAGTTAAGAGTTTGAAATACTCAACTTAAAATTATTAATTCCGAAATCGGGTATATAAGTACCTAGTAGGCACCTTAATTTTTTAATCCTCGACGGAAAAAGAGGGGTGTTATAAGTTTGATGTGTGCATCGGTTTGTTTGTGTATTTGTGTACCTATAGGTATGTCGTGGCATCATAGCTCCTAAACGGATGAACCGATTTTGCTTTCATTTTTGGTTTGAAAGTTGTCTTTATTATGTTCAGCCGTGTTTTCACAAGTTATCGTGTCATAACTACGTGTTCAATAAATTTTCGATCGAAGCGTGTGTACTATTAGATAAATTAAGTAGCATGAAATAAAAATGTGTCGGGGGCTTTTTAAATTTTACTTGTTGTGTAACTGTTTTGCACTAGCAGTCATCTTGTTATTTCTAAGTTCAGGTTTCTTGTATTTGTTTTTATATATAAGTACATCGTTGGTCGAATGTTCGCAAGTGCTACAGCTGCTAGTGCATGAGGTCCTGGGTTCGTTTCCTACGTCGGGCAACGTGTTATTAAGTTTTACCATCTGAAATTTCTCAGTAGTAGCCCAGAGTCTGGACTTGCGGACTGCGCCCGGTCGATTTCAATTGATTCGTCTTCTATTATACTCCATTTGAATTAACATTAGATATTTTTACAACCCCCTTTTTACAGTCAGTTCAACGGATTTTGAGTTCTATCCCGTAAACATAAGGATGGCATAAAAAGCATAAACCTGTTACCAAAACTAACTGTTTAATACAGCTGCCATTTTTCATACCACCAACGCAATAGAAGTGAAAATCGGTTGACCGGGCTCGGAGTATAGGTACTTGGGACTTAAACATACCTGACGAAATGATGGTGTTCTAAATGTGTACCTTCGCCTAACCTTTCGGGGAATAGTCGTGAAGTTTTGTTATGTGTTTATATATTTTTAGGGTTCTTTACCCGAAAGGTCCAAACGGAGCCCTATTGCTGTCACTCACGTGTCTGTCTGTCTGTCGTCTGTCAGACAGGTTTTACAGCCAATCGGTTAGAGCTTCAGTCTTCAAATTTTCACAGTATAAGCATCTTGTTGACCCAAAGCCATACAAATTATCAAAAAATATGTTTAATTGTTTTTAAGGGGGCTTCAATACAGTAGAAGGGGGTCGAGAAAAGAATCTAAACGGTATCGTTGTTTATAACTCGTTGAGTAAATAAATACTGTATTTTTTTGTTTTAAAATATATTGGAAAACAAAGGAATGACAATGCACCAAAGTCGGCATTGATTAGAAAATTTTATTCTTAAGAATTTTTTAACTTCTCATTGACATATCAACTTAAATTTGATGATATTGTTTATTATTACGTATATTTTCTAACAATTACAATAACAATATATTGGTAATCAGATTTTTACTTTGAAATTCCCTCATTTTTCCTATACAACTAACTTATTTTGCGGTTTGGTACGGAACCCTAAATGTGCGAAGTCCGACACACACTCGGCCGGTTTTTACACGACTGCCGAAGGAGAGTAATGTGTTTATCAGTATATGTATCTATGTATGTATGTTTGTTCCTATGTGGCGATCTAGAGACCAAACGCGTTGGCCGATTTTGATGATTCTTACGTCAATCGATTCGTCTTAACCCCTGCGAGTGTCACTGGCTACATTAAAATTGGAAAATAGAAAACGGCGGATTTTGGGCGCCATATTGTGGGGGCCCAATATTTTTATTTCTTCCAAACCCATCGTGTGGGGTATCAAAATAAAGGGGTTTAAGAGGTCATTACACAAATATCTAAGACTTATATGTTTAAAAGTACCTAATTCAAAAAAAAAGTTAGCTAAAAAGTTGTACATAAAAAAAAGTATTAAAAAAAACTCTAAAAAAAAACACACAGCATGATTTTCTTCTTGTTTACGTCTTTTTAGTTCGCTTTTTAAGCAGTCGGGTTTTTTTTTATTAAGAGCAACACTATACCGAAGTATACACTATCAACCTTGATTTGGTTTGAAATAGGATCGATCTCTTGTAAGAAAGGGTATCAGCCATTAATTAGGTAGCATACACAACAAAAGTATATTCTTGTCTGTTATAAATGGCATTTTCATAGAATTATTAAGTAGTACAAAATTATACGTAAGATCAACATCCGACTGTCTAAACTTAGTTAAATAATGACATACTCTAAATATAGAACATACCAATTACTTTTACTACATATATCATACCTTCAATAATATACCATATCTACATAGCGGTGTAATTTAATAATATTCTGAACAGGTCCTTTTTTCTCAAAAAAGGTCACATTAATTATTTACAGTAGGTAGAAAATATATCGATTTATAACTACTGCGGAGGTTGGCTCTCACTAATACCTTTATTTTGTTTTATTGTGTGTATTGCCACATATATGTAACACACACATGTATATTTTTGCTGCCCGATAACTACAATCTAGGGGTCTTTAAGTCAAGAGTGAATAGGTTACTTTCAGACAAGCGTGCATCCCCGTCGACCTTCTCATCAAGATATTAATCAAGCGCGACCCTATTATAAAATAAATAAATAATACTCGTATATAACGCACTATGTATGTCCTGTAGCTATACATACCTATATACGTAAATAGATGTCATGTAGGTACTCTGGTCCCTTTTCAGTAAGCAAAAGTATGAATAGCCAAAAACGTATTTACAAGGGGTCCTCCTGAAAGTTAAGGCTGTTTGAAAGGGTACAGGTAGGGTGGCTTTATACGGTGGCTACCTACATATTATAACCCCTCGGTAACTGTGTCACTTGTCACCAACATCCACTCGTTTTAAGTCGCTGTATAACGTTACAGTGTAAATATTATGAGCACAGGAAACCCGATAAGTTGTAATGCGAGACAAAACTAAAATGGACGATTTCGGACGATGATATTTTTATTTAGGTTGATAAAGGCTCATTTATTGTATCATCCTATTTATTTAACTTGATTGAAAAAAGTATCATTTTCATTTTTTTGTTATTCATTATTAGTCAGTTAAATAAAAAATGGAAGGACAATGCATGGTTATACCTAATCTTGTATTTACAGAATTAATTTCATTCCGATTTCTGAATATCTGTCCATTTTTCTTTATTTCAAGATTACACATTAAAAGAAGCAATTAAAAACTTACCGTGTGTTTATGGCACTAGTTAATAAAAACAACGGCACTGTCTATTTCCATCACGCGGTAGGTTTGGTACACAAGTGCCTTTCAGCGCAGGTTCACGGTAGCGTCGCGGGTTGCGCCTGAAACTCGACTGGGTTTAGTTTAGAGGCGCTGCTGTCGCATTCGCCCCTGCAACGGCCTTTCAGCCGCTTCAGCAGATTACGTTCAGCGGTCTGTGATGATTTTTGTTGCTGTATGTGTATGTAACTGTATGGGATACTTTAGAATTTTTGTGCCTTTTCATGACACCGTTAAGTTTTAGTATTGTTGACATAATCTGTTTTGTCTTGAGTTGTATTTTTGATTTGATGATTCTGGTAGATTCCGTGGTAGAATAAATTGAAAAGTTTATTTTTAAACTAATCACAGTATTTAGCAGGTAAAGATTTTAATCATTATATCTGGGTTGCTGGGTGATCTATGAATGCGATGTGCCATTTTTTTTTTCTTGAAAATACGCTCCGGTTTAATAAACTCATGAAACTCTTAATGGTTTTCTTCATATTTACTGTCATAAAGTTATTCTAACAACAGCTTTTGCACGATGAAAAATGTTCCTACTTCCAACATCACTATTCTGACTTTGATTTGAAGAATTATATATAACAGTGTAAAAAAGCGCTAAAGCGGCTGCGTAGTGAAAATTCAACATCGTATTGCTAAACCTCATTGATTTTCAAACAGCTTTTATCATCAAATCTCATTCGAAACCTTAACCAAATATCGGTGCAGATGTTGAAGGTCCCTCTCCTGAGGCCATGAAGTACATTAGAGGTCAAAGTAATTTTTAATCTGATTTAACTAACCTAATATTGACCCACTGCAGTAGGGTGAAGGCCTCCTCTCCTTTTTCCACACGATTCTGTCTTTTGTTAGCGCGGGCCAGTCCTTTGGGGTAGGAGTTGAGTACGAGCTCCCGAGGTTGCGGGCAGGCAAAATATTGTAGGTTGTCCCACAGTCTTCAAATTGGTCTGCCGCGATGTGGTTTAGCGTTTGTAGGATCTATTCAGCGTTTTGTCTGCCCATTTCTCATCAAATATGCGGCAAAATTTTCGCATTTTTGATCAAACCTTTTCTTTTTCCACGCAGTTCTAGTCATTGCTAGTTCGGGCCAGTCCTATCAGTAGGAGTCAAGCACGAGCCCACGAGCGGGCAAACTAAAGCGAAGATGGTGGGATGACCCGCAATCTTTGCTTTTGTCTGCCGCGATGTCATCAAACGTTTATAGGTCCCCATTCGATGATTTTTCCACTTCTCAATTAACATGCGGTAGACATTACGACCCCAATTCCACTGAAGCTCGGTGGATTTCTTAACAGCGTTTGTGATTTTAATATAAATTAATGACAAAAATGTCAATGTCGCGGGCAGCGTAGAGCTTGTCTTTGTGATGATGCTTGGGGGAAGGCTTGTGTCTAACACTTATTTAAAAGACGTCCTGTCTTTTAAATAAGTGTTGATATAAAATAAACATGACCTACTTGTACGGTGCAACCGCACATTCTGCAAGTCAGTGGTTTACGCCAAACATTCATTTCAATATAATTAGTTAATTCGCGTTGGGCTAACGAGCAAGTCAAGCGTTCTCGTAACAACCAACAAGGGCCGCGTCACTCACTTCATTCTTCACAACATCAGTTCATTAAGCTTATTTAATCCTAAAAATCTTTTGGACAATACACCAGTGTTGAATACTTTAAATTCTTTTATTCCATTCATCTCTCATCTAAAAGTAATGTATGGCCTAACAAGGGACCATATACTACTCTCCTTCTGGTGCAATGGGTTAAATTTCGCAACATTCAGATTTTTGAAGTGAAAACTTTTTTTGCCACGTTGAGCAGTTTTTGGTAGGGACAAACCATATGGGTTCGCATCAGCGACATGCTAATGTGACGTGAGACGGAATGACTGTCACACAAAAACGCAGTTATTCCAAAATTTTAAGTTTCACGGCAGTCCCCATGACTGTCTATTTTTATTTCTGCCCATGAGGTTATATATATACTGAGGTATATACGTTTTACCGACGTCTGCGCGGCAATACAAATACAAGTTGACCAGCTTGAGTGAACTCAGTCTGTCCTGCGTCTGGCCGCGACACGAACGTACGTTTGAACAATATGCTTGTTCCTTTTTTAACAACGGGGTCCTATTTACCTCTCTGTAATCTTTTAACCTACTCATTGATAGAAATAAAGTTCCTAGATCCATAGACCATAGTAGGTAGCTAAAGTAAAATATCGCCATTATTTATTTCTTTATATTGAGTATGAAGTTTCTATTGGTAAAATCTTATTGATTTCGGAATATTTAGTAGAATCTTCTATGTTAAAAGTCTTCTCAAATCATTTGATATTCAGTCCTATTGAATTGCAGTTTATTTCCCATTAGCTTTGAATTTATTCATGTACGTGGGAAAAGCCTTCACCTACTCGAATAGAAGGATTTGTGATGCGAAATGTAGTACGCATTTTCAGTGTCATTGCTGTAGCGTGTCAGGGTCTGTAATTTACTAAAAAGTCGGTTGTTATTGAGTTTTCCTCAAGGATTATCTTAGTTGCAGCCCGCATTCTGGTCCATACCTTTAGGATTTTCTATTATATGTCACCTCTACTGTCAACTCTTTCTTACTTACTTGTTATTAATTTTTTATTTACTTCTCGTCATTACTAACTTAATTAAAGTACCTATTACTAATACTCTGTTAGGGGTTTAGCATAAGCATGTATTTATATTGAGTGTCGTTTTGTGACAATTAAACACTTTTTCTTTCTTTTCTTACTTGGATAATACAGGTATGCCACTGTCACGCAAAATAGCTTACGCATAATTTTTTAAGCATAATTTCTCTAATCATAATAATGTTCAATTATAACATTCTGTAGCATACATTTAATTACGCATTTTTTTTTAAATATTAAAACATAATTTTTATACGCATATCATTTATAATTAACTGCTAAAATGCTAAACACTAAATATGCCTTACTGAAATACTAATTGAGAGAGAAACAGTGGGCGAATACAAATGTTTAAAACAGAGATTTGAAAAAAGCGCGGGGGGGTCCTATTTCTGTCCACAGGGTCTAAAGTAACCTAACATGAAGTGAACCTAACCTAGTGTCGGGGTGCCCTAATTTTCCAAAATAGATAACAATATATTTAATAAATATTCTTAATCTCGTTTAGTTCTTGAAACGTGCTCAGAAAGGTTTTTCGTAAACATAGATTTACTCAAAACGATTTTCATCCTAGCCAACGTAAGATTAAATAAAATTGACTCTCAATCTGAAGATTATGTCACTGTAAACACTTAGATAGCCAATTCGGTAAACCTATATATTTTTTTTGTTTTTGTTTAATTCCACATCTATCTCTACTGCCCTGCTGGCCACTCCGTCAAGGATGTATCTAAGTCGTCACGGCCTTTTTTATACGCCTGCCTCCATGAATTCATGCGTCCACTGCATGCGAATCCTTGTTCATCTGTAATTCGCCAGATCAATGTGATCAACACAATTCACATTGAAACGCTAACGTTCCCAAATATGTCTTCATGTAGAAGGTGCAAAATGCATCAATCAGGTGTCCGATACATAGTTTGTAAACATATTGAAAATTGTGTCCGTTGAACCCTGTGAAGACAAAGCAGTGTTTAGTTATATTTGGAGTTCAATTCAATAGCATTTTCTCTGTGGGAACAATTGATATGGTACTGAGTAATTACAACATGATGATGTTCAATTATGATTTAAGTTTTATTAATCGTAAGTGCACGGAGCAGAAAAAGGAGCAAAGGACGACCATTTAAACGCGTTCGGAAGATGGTATCAAAAGAGTCGGTCCAGAGTGGTTACGGAGGGTGAGAAGGTGGTTACGGAATGATGAGATGTGGAAATCTTTAGAAAAAAACAGAATGGTATATCGATATTTAAATAAGTTGATTAAAGAGACAAAAAAGGGTAATTTTTATAACTCAAAAACCGGACCGCTTAAGAAACGAACTAAAGAGATGTAAACAAGGAGAAAATCATGTTGTGCAGTCGGAGGATCAGGTGGTCAGCAAGCTCGCGAATATGTATCCTCCGACTGCACAGCATGATTTCTTCTTGATTACATATATTTTAAACATGTTAGTGTAATATATTTTTGTAACAACTTCTTAAACCGTTCATTTTGATACCCCACTCGATGCGTAAAGAAGAAAAAAAAATTGGGACCCGCACAATATGGCGTCCAAAATTAGCGATGTTTGTTTTTTTTTAACGTCACCTATTCAAGAACACTTGGGCGGTCAAGACGCATCTAACGATGTCTTAATTAAATTAATCCGTGTAGCGGTTTAAAAGATATGAGGTAATAATACTGTAGTAGATTATGCACCAAGGGAAAAATGCGGTATCCTGTGCCGTCACGGGCGGCATATTGATCCCTGAGCGTAACGAGGGACTCTCGAGTTAGTTAGTTCCACACGAATTTGACGTTCCAAATTCAAATCATTTTACTCCCTTGGGAGTTTCGTCCACCAATACTGCTTAGCGTGCCCGCCAGCTGGCTGTGGGAGAGTGGGAGTTGGGCCTCTGGCTACAGGCACTACCGTCACCCAGCATAGGCACTATGTTGAGCGACAACACCTTCCGGATCGCTACATGTCTGTGTCTAGCTGAGCTCCACAACGTTGTCAATGTGGTGAAGCAGTCGTCCGCCTTGGTCGCCATGGCCTATCCTGCAGTAGGAGCGCTGGCCGGATAGCACGGCACGCCAGCATTAATGACATCATACGTTGGGCTCTTGTCACCAAGAGTTGTCTTGTCTTGTCTTGCCGTGTCTTGTTGTTGGGTGCCAGCTGTTTTAGAACCCAATGGCTTGGCACGCGACGATGGGTTGAGACTAGACGGGATGACCATAATGCCTTGGAAGGTGGGCCTTTGGCGTGGGATGCAAAATGGGTCGATATCCTTGCGCCATCCCATCTTCTTAGCACAGCGGGCTGTGCTTGGGTGGCTGCTGCCGGTTCAGAAAACCTTAAACGGTGCAAATATAGTTTATTGGAAGTTATATATTTGAGCCGTTTGGGGTTGAAAATTTTGGTCCATGAAGTCCGAGTGCACATCGAGTTTTTCGAGACATTAGCACAAAGTTCCTTGACTCTTCACGAGACCAGAGGGCTGGCCTTTTCTTCGGCCAGAGAATCAGCATTGCCATGCAACGTGGCAATGCTGCCAGTTTTCTGGGCACATTTCCCATTTACATCGATATGGACGAATTTTTTGAAGCGCTATGAGCCCTTTTCCCTCTCCCCTTTTTATTCGTATACATGCTTGTTTTTTTAGAATATTCAATTGTATATGTGTTAATATATTTCTTACATTAAATAAAAATATTAAAATAAGTCCTTCGACTTCATTATATACCTTCCCAAAAGTATAAACATTTATTTGAACAAAATATCTCAATTTTCTAACACTTACCAGAATAGGTGTTTAGGGGGTTAAAAAGTCAAACCAACTGACATTTTGCTCTGATTCGATGAATGGTTCCCTAGGGAGAGTCTGGAATGTTAAATTCCATTTGTTACCCAGTCACGTCAATGGTTCTATAACAATTTGCAATATCATTGTATAATAGGGCATTTCGGTCAAATCATGTGTTTTGATCGATGTGTTGGATTTTATTTTTAATCTTATTAAGTGTAGTATTTTTGTTTCAAAACGTAACTATGATACGGGGTTACTGGGAAACTCTGTATTGAATGGGAAGAGTTCACACACTGTGACACCTTTATTATTATCTGTATTATATATATATATATATATATAATAACCATTATTGCCCAACACTTTTTCCAGGTACTACTGAATAAGATTATTCAGTAGATAGGTACTACATCGGTGTGAAACACTGTATGCTTCATGCATCAATGCTTGAATTTCCTTCTTTAATATTGTCCTTAAAAGATTTTGGATTCGCAAATGGTACCATCCCGAATATAGTTTCAGTCAGCTGAGTGTCAAATAAGGACAAGGGATCGATAAATTCTTTTATCATGACCTAATTCTTTCCTTCTTTTAGTTCTGAGCTCAGCCTGAGCGGACTTAACTCGTATTATTTTTATTTTATCCAAACTACATTTTTTTTTCGAGCAGAAGTATGTATGAACATCAATTTCAGAATTTATTTGAAAATAATATAGAGAATAAACGGACAATGACCACTAGAGCACCCTCTAGTGATTGCCGTCTAAACTAAAATATACACTACACTGCTCGGTTGATTGGAAAACTCATAGCTTCGCTAGCCACGTTTTTCAGTTTCAGTGTACAGGTGAGCAATGTTGAATTTCGCCATAGGGATAATAGATGGCGTTGCTTAACTGATTCTAAAGACCAAATTTTAATATAGATGGCACTGAAAGATAGCTTCGGAGCACAATTCGGTTTCGAGGCCAAAAATAATTCTCGTGTACTTATTTGCACAGCTTTGGGGTTGATATTTAATGAAGTAATATTCATCACAATATGCAAAGAACATACAAAAGATCTAAATATTTTCATAACTTTTGTTGGATTTTTACTCATTTGGTAGGCTTTGTTGTTTTAATTAACCTTACTTTAATTTGCACTTGTAACGTAAATTTTTAATAATTTTGTGCATTGATAAAAAACACATTTCATATTAGACTTTTTTTTTCTAGGTCGGCTAATACCCTGGTACGGTAGGGGATAGGTAGGTACTACCTATAATTGGGTAAGCTATGGCTTATTGATTTCAAATTAATTTATTGAAAGAATTCATCCTACCTAATCTTTTCCTAGACATGTAATCAAACTTTTCAAAATTCTTTTTAATAAAAAAGTTCAAAATTTAAAAGCTTGCTTTATTACCACCGATATTTTCCTTAATCCATGGATTTTCTGGATATTTATTGTTTTTTTTTTGTATACGCTTCTACAAAATTCACTTAAAACTCAACTCAAGAGATTCCTGAGGATGTAAACACCGTAAAAGCTCTTTCTGAACTCTGCCGTAATCTCTAAGTGGTGATGAAGTTACTGCTTATTTCAGTTTCGAATTCTAGATCTAGGTACCTCATCATCATCATTATCATATCAGCTGAAAGACGTCCACTGCTGGACATAGGCTTCCCCCAAGCGCCGTTACATTGACCGGTCCCGTGCGTCTCGCATCCACCTAGTCCCCGCAACCTTTACCAGGTCATCGGTCCACCTGGTGGGAGGCCTTTCAACACAACGCCTTCCGGTTCGCAGTCGCTACTCTAGAACATATCTGCCCCGTCGGCAATCCGTTCTGCGTATCTATCTATGCCCACTGTATCTATGCCCACTGCCACTTAAGTTTGGAATTCTTCGGGCTATGTCGGGAACCCTGGTTCTCTTGCGGATCTCTACATTTCTGATTCGATCACGCAAGAAAACATCGAGGATAGCCCTCTCCATTGCCCTTTGGGTGACTTTTCTGACGAGGCCCATTGTAAGCGACCATGTCTCAGAGCCAAATTTAATGTCATCACTGGCAACACACACTGGTCATAGATTTTCGTCTTTAGATACTGTGGTAAGTTGGACGAGAAGATACCGCGCAACTTCCCGGACAATGCCCAGCCGAGCCGGATTAGACAGTTGACCTCTATCTCGAAGTTGGCTCTACCCAACTGGATCGTTTGTCCCAGGTAGACATACCTTAATAGGAATGGGTGTAACATGGGCATTCAACGTCACCTTGGTTTTGTCCATGTTCATCCTAAGATCCACTCTTTCGGAACCTCTAATGAGGTTGTCGATCATTGAACTGAGGTCCTCCATGGTCTCAGCCATGACCAATATATCGTCGTCAAACTGAAGGCGAGTGATGTATTCGTCATTGCCATTTATGCCTAGCCCTTTCCAGTCCAGAACCTTGAAGACATCCTCCAGTGCAGCGCAAGTATTAAAGAGGCGATTGAGCGGAATAAGGGCTCCAATAATTAATCACTAATTAAATATAATATTATATTTAATCACATATATTCACATAATATTATATTTTGCTCGTCCAGAGTACCTCCGCTTTCATCTCTAGTTACTGCAGATCTCAGGGGGCGAAGCAGTTCAATAGTTTCACCACAAAACGATTGACATTTTTTTTCTTGATAAGTAATATTCTGGAAAGGTATACAAGACGAAAAAATCCATTAAAAAATGCTTTGTTGCAGCAACATCTTTGTTCTTATTTAACTTGCCAGAATATATCTGATTATGAATATATTACTTATTCTAATCGGGCTAGCCCGGAAGTATAAGAA
Source organism: Orthosia gracilis (assembly GCA_947562075.1). Taxonomy (NCBI): domain Eukaryota; kingdom Metazoa; phylum Arthropoda; class Insecta; order Lepidoptera; family Noctuidae; genus Orthosia; species Orthosia gracilis. Next base: position 39,122,535 of record OX387266.1, read on the forward strand.
AGTTACTCATTTATTAAGCTAGTTTGATATTTTTATTATAATGTTTACTGTTTCTAATTAAAGCCATAAAAAAGATATAAACATTAGTAAAGCAATGTATAAAATAAGCTACATACCTTCATTACCAGGATCTATCATGAATATTTGTCAATAAAGCTTAATTACTTTGTTATATCACCGTGTAATGCCTGATTTTTTTCATGCGCCGAGAACAGCTCGTGCACCTTAGACAATAGCTATGTTCCGACTGATGCTACTGATCAATCGCTAACTCTGGCGCATTGAGATGGCCGCCATGACGTGCACCATGTATCATACTATTCTACGTAATAATAATTTGTTATAATAGCAAACTTCAAAAAACTGATTATTTGTCATGTTTTAGTATCAAATACCCGTTTGTGTGTCAGCCTGTATGAGATTAAGATGGTTCTGAAACAGCTTGAGAATAACAAGGCACCGGGTGATGACAGAATTACGGCCGAATGCGGGTGAAAAACCAGTACTTAAGGCCCTTCAGAAGCTGTTATACGTCTTTATTATAGATTCCGTTATACTTTAGGGGGAAACGCCGCAGGCATGGTGCAGGGGTGCGGTGGTACTCTTCTTCAAGAAAGGTGTGGCTCACTTTTTAGTCATGTCAACAAGCTGTTTTCAAGAGTCATCACGAATCGTCTCTCTCAGGTTTGACGATTTCCAGCCTCCCGGACAAGCCGGATTCCGTATAGGCTTCAGCACCGTAGACCACATACATACGCTGCGGCAAGTTATACAGAAGACCGAAGAGTACAACCTGCATCTCTGTTTAGCGTTTGTGGACTGCGAGAAAGTCTTCGATTCGATTGAGACCTGAGCTGTACTGCAGTCTCTCCAACGGTGCCAAATTGAGTACCGGTACTGTTCACCTAGCTTATCCGAAGAAAATAATATACCGGCTTTAAGTGATACGATTGTCCGTTGAAAATTAACTCAAGCAATCGCAACAGCTATCGTATGTTTGTCAATATGATACAATATATTTCGATTTTTTTGTTTCAGGCTCCGGCTAAGAAAAACGAAATAACCTTTGATAGTGGACCATCGATGCCTTACCCAGCTGCTAGATCTCAAACGTAGACCAACTCTGAGCGTAAGCTGGACTAGCTAGTATACAAATATTTGCATTAATGCATATCTATTGGGCATGCCTAGATACCTGATATTAATTCCTCAGCGAAAACATGACACTGAATAATTTAATAGGTATTGGAGGTTGCGCTTAGACAATTGAAGATTTATAAAAACGACGGACGATTACTACAAAAAAACCATTTACATAGAACATTGTTAGAACTTAGCTGGATTCATTCAGATAATTATTACATAATTTAGGTCATGTTAGATATTGTGATATAGAGAACAGATTAACAGTTTTACAGTCTATTAACTATCCTTGTACTTCTACAGAAATGTTCTCTGTGTCTATGTTTCTTATCCAACTCTCCTGTCGCAGGTCTGCTGGAAGAAATTTCTCTAGAAATAAGCTGCACCTTTGTGCTCTTCTATCTTTAAATATTTTCTCTTTTAAGTGTTTTGTGTGTACATAAATAAATAAATAAATTAACGATAAATCTGGATGATTCTTTGGGGGGTGGAATCAGCTAAAGGCACTTTGAAGTTATTTTAAAGGAAGTGAATTTTTAAAATCACTCTTATTTCTTTATTGATTTAAGGTAGCTTATTAGAGCGATAAAACATATAAAAGGACTTCAATAATTACCAATTTTTCTTTCTACTTAATCAAACTACAACAATGTTCAACATATTTAACACATGTAGTTTATGCAATGGTTATATAACAGGGATTATTAAAACACGAGCGTGCGTTTATCACATAAGGCGAAGCCGAATGTGATAATAATAACACGCGAGTGTTTTAATACCTAATTATAAGCATACACAATTTTATCTTCACTCATACGGTTGAAATAAAACAAAAGTGGAAACGGAAAAAAATGTGTGGTATGGCGGGCAATTTAGATTCTCATTGCGCATGCCTGCGCAGAGGGCGCATCCATAGACACTACTTTTCTACATTAATTCAATGAGCCCATACGCGCCAATAAATTAAAAAGTAAAAGTGTGCTATAAAAATTAAAAAGTTATTTTATGATGCAGTTGTTTGAAAATCGAAGGACAATGTTGCACTGTAATGGTTATTTTTTTTAAATTTTACCTACCCAAGAATATAAAATACGTGTTTATTCATTGTGTTTATACTATATCTTTTGAATTCATATTTTGAACATTACGTTATGAGTGTAAATAAAACTCTATTTTGAAGTTCTTGAATACACAGACATGTTTTCCATGATACTTAATATCACGTTATGACATTATAGCGTTGAACAATAAAGAAAAAGTGCCGTTATTCTGAATGTCAGACCAAATATAAGATTGGAACATAGCTTACCCTCATTTGTTAACAAAATGGTCCCGATTTATTTTCCCTTTGTGATCTTGTATATAGATAGTTTCATCTATTGAGAATATGAAACAAGTACAATACGAATGTTTTGATGAAGTATTGGACGAGCTGGACCGTGTCAGGAGGATGACTGCGGGAAGATTGTGCTCCCAACGAAACTGTATTATATACGGATTTAACGGGTCAAACCGCTACGTTTTTTCTTATCTTTTTGTAAGCCAGGGAACAACAGTAATACTCTTCGCATGTATGATACAATGTATTGGTAAAATATATTGTTTTTATAAAAATACGTCTCTATATTTTTCTTTACTATTTTCATGTAGAAATAGAATTCATATAGAATCTTTATATAAAAGAATCTACTTACGTTTTTTTTTTAATGCCTTCAGCATTTAGTTTCGATAGAAGCTCGTAAATAAAAAGTAAGTCGTGTTGTAACCTAAATCATGTGACCCCGCCCCTTCTCCGTCCGTGTCTCAAGAGACGACTTGACTTATGGTTTAAGATTTAACTGGCAAAGCACTGGTGTTACTTTGGTTTAGCTGGTACGCCCTGGGCGGTTAACCCAAATGGTATCCTTGATGACTGACTTATTTTTAACCGACTTTAAAATGAAGGAGATTATCAATTCGGCTGTATTTATTTTTGTTGCCTCAGAACTTTTTACTAGGTGAGCCGATTTTGATAATTCTTTTTTTTTATTTCAAAGCTTGTGCTTGTGATCCCATTTAAATTTGATCAAGATCCGATGAAGAATTTCGGAGATAGACATCAGAACTCTTTCATAAATGACGGCAGATCACTCGGGATAGCTGCAATCGCATTTGTTTATTGTTTACACCATTTCATAACATAACATCACACTGGTACGCTCTCAAGGGTTACGCAGATGTGAACAGTTCACCCTGGTATACTCTCATTCCAGTGGTTTAGTTTAAGTTTCATGTTATTGGCTTAATCTATTCTGGCATCAATTTGTGCACTACAGGTCTATAAATATTTAATATAGGTCTCTGGTTCAATATGTACCACAATTAAAAAATTAAACACATCTTTAATAGCTACTTAGTTTGTGCTGACACCAGAGAAAAGAAAACGTAGTGTAATATTCCTACACACATTTTGATTAATACAACAATTGAAAAACTTGGTTCTTAGTTTCGCTTAGAGCTACAAAAACCATGGGCTGACGCCACGTGGAATCATAAACCACTGCGTAGTAGATAATTATGTAGATCCCGTTCAGAATTCTGAATGAAGAAAATACTACGTCTGCATTCAGAATCCAAGACCCTTCTGTTTAGAATTTCACCAAAATCTATTCATTTGCTAAGCAGTGAAACACAGTAGATGGAGAGCCGCACTACCTCAATAATTAGTGTGGATGAAATGAGGGATCCAAAGCTTTACTGATGGGCACTACGCTGCGTAACGACTTTACGCAAAGCGGATGTGCCGCAATAGGCTTTGAAATAGTTGGGATGACGAATCTGCCTACACACACATACAAGCTATACATACCAATATACACATAACAGTATTATGTAAAAAGTTTTTAATTTTTAGATCTAACTATACCTACATATCGAAATTCTGCGCATAGATACCTTTTATCTCGTATTTGCTGTTTAAAAATTTAAGCTTTACAAACCTCGTATATAAAACGGTGCTTTCCAGTTAAAGCGTAAAGATTAATTGTGATCCTTATTCTCTTGTACGGGACCAAAACTTAATTTTGTTTCTTAAACTTGCCTACAACTGAGCGCTGGATTAAATCCTTTTGAACTCCCAGAGCTGGTTGCACCAAAACTTAATAAAGACTTAAACAGCCGTTAAACAACACCCAAAAAGTGATTGTTACGCAATTAAAAATCTCAAGTTGCATTCACAGCTGAACAATAAAATATACTCCAGTATTTTTGTAATCATCAAGTTAATTGATCCTGAAGTAATGTTTAATTATGTGCTATCCAACCTCTGGATTAATCAAGGAAGGTAAAAATAAACTCTTCACTTATTACTTAAGTACTTAACCTAATTAAAAACTAAATGTTATTCTCTCCAGAATTTTAATTTAGCTCCGCTTTCGTGATTTTTACGACACGAGTTTCATTAGGCATTTTACAAAATATTTTATGGCTGCAATAAAAAAAACTCAACAACGGTTTTATTTTAAGAGCCATTTTGAGGTTGAACTGGTAAAAAATACAATCGTGAGTCTTGAAAACTTACTCCTGATTACTTCCATCCCTGAGGAGTTTCACAGAATCCCGCCTTATCCCTTGCCTAAGACCTGAAAGCCGTCATGCAAAATCGATAGCCGGGACCCCTATTCTGTAACTTTTATCCAGCAAGTTGACATCAAACTCCTCCGAACTTGAAAATTAATGGTAAATCCGACATTCAGCTTGATGTAGTATGAAAGAAGTTAACGAATCAGAATTAATTTTGCTTGTGTAAGGACAAAAAATCATGTCAGGCAACATCTACGTCTTCTTTATTTTCTTTTATGAAATATATTTATTCGTAAATTATGTCAATAACATTTTTAAATCTCTTAATTGCTGTATAGGAAGCAAATTAATATAATACGGACTTTGAGGTTTATAATTAGATGTTTATTATAACAATGAATATCCTGCTTATTATAACATCAGATATCTTCATAATGAAATAATTGTATGTAATAAACGCTCGAGAATAAGCTCTATTTAGATATTAGATCTACTTGAGGCAATTACCTCCCCACTCGAGGAAATGGAGACAGCTTTGCATCTGATGCCTTGCTAAACCTTCGAGCTTTGTGACTGCTGCAATAATTTTGATTGACGAGTCGGTATCCATCCTAACTAATATTATAAGGATAGTATTTAAACGAGCGAAAATAAATTAAAGGTGTAAAAAATACTGAATATGGCTCACTGAAATACAAAGTGGGCGACAGACAATGGGCGAATACAAATGTTTAAAACAGCGATTTGAAAATAAAAGTTTGTCGACGGAGCCCCGCTGCGGGGCTCCTTTTTCTGTCTGCAGGGTCTAAACTAACCTAACATGAAGGAGATGACGGGAGCTAAATTCGCTCGCGTTGCTCTCTCACTTCATCTCCCGTCATCCCCTTCGAACCTAACCTATCCGTGTCGGGGTTCCCTATGCTGCCGAGCATAGGATAGCTAGTACTAATATAAATGCAATAATAACTCTGTTACCTATTAACGTCTCAGCGGCTGAATGAGTTTGGATGAAACTTGGCACGCGGGTAGACTATGTCCTGGATATGAATATTTTTTATCTAGGGAGTAAGTTCCCTTGGGGTAATTTCTAACTTTCAAGCGGACAAAATCGCTGGCAGAATATACACAATCTAAAGTCAAATTTACGGTAAATTCCTCGAATCGATCCTCTAGCACCATTTTGATGATGACGCTGTTTAGTCTCATCTCAGTTTGGCAGGTTACACCACAGTAAGTATAGATCTCGCCAAACTTCTTGGCCGCCCTTAAGCTGGCTGCAATGGCTGTGCAGTAGTAAATCTCATACAAAAACAGCACTGCGCCTCGCTTTGCGCATCGGAAAGCCAACTTCAGGGCGGCCAAGAATTTTGACATGAACTATACTCGTATCTAGTAAAGTTAATATAAACAAACAGTACTAAGCAAACTAAAAGATTGAACAAACTTCTACTTCATTCCTGTCCTACCTACACATACGATATGGAATAGAGGCCACAAGAGCCGCAGAATATAATGGAATCTAATCTCGAGTAATGAAATTCTAATCTCCATGTGGCACAAAGCAATATGTATACCACAATACCTGTTGGCTTTATTTTTTGTATTGCACTGTAGTATTAAAAAACTAAGGTACGGGATAGATTTTGTTTTAGTAATATTAAATAGCGGAGGCTTTTGTATGAGGACAGAAAAAGGGACTGATGTAAATCCATTTGTTCAGGCCGGCTACGCGTATAGTCAGAGTCGTAAGCACCTTTGAAAACTATAAATTTTTATCGCCAGAAACATGGCTGTGGTGAATTGGTGTAAAGTGAGACTAGTGAATAATTCTATTTTTGTTAAAAGCTTGGATTCCGCGTTCACGATCATTTTATTTTATAGGGTGGAAGCTTGGAACTTCGGGACTATTTAAAATGGAGCGACACGTAATTATTGTAACGGTAAACTCAAGAAAATTGACGATATAACTAACCGGCAAAACGTTTTTACCCGTCGTTTTTAAGTATGTGGGGTTTTTATTATTAATTATATTTTTTACATCGCGCGTCAATCCAAACAAATAGATTTTCATCACCAGTTAATATTATGCATCTGGGATACATAACGTGTTGATTACCGACTGTTTGCCGATTCTTGATTTATGCATTAGGTATTAAACACAACTGAATTAAGCATATCGCTTACCAAAACACTACAAATCAGTAATAATCAAAAGCCTAGCTTGACCAATCCACACGGTTTAGTGTAAATTTAAAATGTATGCATTCAGTGGGAATTGTTACAATTTGCAATATAATAGTGTATAATACGCAATCAGGATCGCTTTAACCGGACCTCGTATGAATGGGGAGGCAACGAGCGTGATTTTGTGCCACTGTGACTTTGCTAGTTAGGGATAAATTGTATTAAAATTTGCAAAGCTAACCGCTGAGGAGAATATCATATGAAGCAACACACACACACTATTAAAATACGAATGAATTCCCGCATTCGATCGGGAGAACCTCTTTTATGTTTTCACGAAAATAAAACTATAACGGAAATGGAAAACGAGTGGTCATCTGTAGTGAAATTTCTAAGTTATTGACTTTCGCGTCACGTTATCAATACACTCCGTGTGGGATTTGCTTCTTGAGGAAAACGAGTTGGCATCAAGTCAGAAACATTCGCTGTATCGAGATTGTGCAGGTTTCCTTGTAGTATGTTTGGTCATGTAGCTTTGTGTAATTTTGCCATAGGCCCCGGTTTCCGTTCAAATGCATCCTCGATAGCGCGACTGTTAGCTTTTACATCAGCCGCCTCGTTTCGAGAGGTCCTTTGCCCTCCCATGGGTTCTCTCACCACAACTAGGTCACCCCATACATCCCTTATGCAGTCCTTTAGTTTGTTCTCAACACGCCTACTTGTCTTCGCACTCCTTTCTCTTTGGAAGGGTTGATGATTGTCAACCTTGATAATAATCTTTGTAGGTTCATCTACACGTGCCGGAGTAAAAGAAGGGAGCCTTTAGAATTAACATCTACTATGATGTTCTGTTTGTTTATCACAAACTTTCGCAATTTCATTAGCATTACGAAAAGTATCTAAACCTATGCCAACCAGAAATATTTTGATAAATTATCCCGGGGCCAGCATTGTGTATACTTGGATGATTGCTTCTACTTAAATTATCTCCATTGTTGTTCGTTGTAGTTAAGGACTTTGTTCCGCGGGTCGATCCCAATTAGATTACCGTGCCTATCTCGGTAAAACCTATTTCCGGCATGTTTACAATCTTCTTTACGTCATTTACGAACTCAACTGTGTGACTAACCGAGTTGCGAACTTGCCGGAAGCGAGCGTCATGAACAAAATCTAAGTGAATTTGTCAAACCCGACTATATAATAAGCTTTCAACAAAGTTGCTTAGCAATCTAAGTAAGTACATATACGCTGATGTTTCTTTATATTTTTAACCGACTTACCAAAAAGGAGGAGATTCTATGTTCGACTTCATGTTCGTATTTTTTTTTAGTGTATGTTCACCGACATCTCCGTCAATTGTGGACCGATTTTGAAAATTCTTTTTTTGTTTGAAGGATATTTTTCGAAATTGGTTCTATTTTAATTTGCTGAAGATCTGATGAAGAACTTCGAAGATATAAGATAGAACTCTTCAATAAATAACGGAAAATCTCTCGTGATTGCTGCAATCGCATGTCTGTTTAACAATTACATAACATAACATCACGCCAGTACGCTCTTAACATAACCGGTAAAATGAGAGATCTGTGTACCCCAAACAGATCTCTCATTTTACCGGTTATGTTCAAGTTTCAAGATATTCGGGTTATCTATTCGTTATATAGTTTAGGTAACTTACTAAACAACTTGCCTATTAGGTAGATACAACTAAAAAGTGAAAAGAAAAAGAACTTTTTACAAAAAAATACTACCGAATTCCAAATAAGAAAACTACAAAGTGCAAAATAACTTTATTTTTTGAAGTCGGTGTCCATAAAGAAAAAAAATGGTACCTACGAAAGACACCGAGTTTCAAAAATAAAGTTATTTTTCTTTTTGTAGTTTTCGTGTTTGGAAGTCGGTAACATTAAGATTTTCAAAGTAGTAAATTTTACGTAAGTAGATACATAAACATTGTATAATAGTATTCTTGTATTTTGCTGGTGGTTTTATTGTTATGTATTTAATAATGAGAAGAGGAGAAACCGAGACAGTTAATAATAGGATGTCAGAATTTTCGGCATATGTACCGAACCATTAGACTAGTACCAAAATATAAGGGTGGAATGATTTTGGATTTTCTGCCTAGGTAACAGCAAGTCAAATCGCGTCACCCACCAGAAGACTCACAAACTCGACATCAATTTATAAATAGAGAGCAAAATTTCCGCGGAAAGCCGCTATCCGATTACGTTGGAGATGTATTCTAAACGCGTCGATTTCTGGCACTTTTAAGTTATAAGCTAAAAGCGAATGACGTTAGGATGTGTTGTGTAAGTTTGTTTTTTTTTTAAGAAAACCGAGCAGAAAATTGATTATTCAGAAGTATAGATACATCAATACATACTAATAAATCTGTGGAAAATTGTTTTTGTACATCAAAAATATTTTCAAAAAACATAGCCAGCCATATGTTATAGGGTAACCAACAGAACCCATTTCCAGCATTTTTGGAGTTTTTGTTTGTTTGTCTGTTTATCTGTTTGTCCGTTTGTCCGTATAGTTGTGCACGCATCACGTAAAATGTACGAATCCAATGTATATAACTTTTATACATAAAAATTGTGCGTAACTTGAAGTTTTATTTAGTTTTTGTTTCATCGCAATCGGTTCACTATAATAATAATTTATTTTATGGCATAAAAACAAATTACACAAAAACAAATGATCGTGAAACTCTCACTCTATCAAAAGTTAGATGAATTTAAACTGTTCAAGAAGTAAAACATTACATCACACTTGATTCAGTTACTCGGACAGCTGAATTCCATATTCGATAGATGGCGTTGTGCATATGAAGTCATTTTCTGAATGGTTCTGTTAAGATTTTCAGCGAAAGAATGACATTAGGGATAAAACATGGTAGGTAGGTAGGGTAAATACTCTTCGCGAGGCTCAGGGGAGACGCGAAGACGCCTCGCACTCTCCCCAGGACTCTCCGGAGTGATCTTTTAAGAGGTAACGGGGCCCCTTCCAAGAGTTAATGGTGATCACCGGGGTGGTTTTAGTGAGGTAAAAATCCCACACTCCCTGGTCTTTCCCCAAAAGTCCAGGCGCCTTTTGAAGGTTTCCCCCAAAAAAAACAAAAAAAAAACAAAAAAGGTAGGTAGGGTAGGTAGCAAGACGAGTAGGGTAGGCAGGCTGGTAAGTAGGATACGGTAGGCAGTTGATGGGAGCGAAGCCCCGGGTACAGCTAGTTTAATCATAAGCGTGAGGCAGTTAATGAGATTTTTACATCATTGCAGGCAGCCTCATACTTTACTTTAAGATTAGGAAGAGGTCTTTGCTTCTAAACAACACATAAATACTTTTACGTCCTATTGTTCATTATGATTAATTATGGTCCGGCTTTAACGACCACTTTTCTATTGCAGACAAGTGCCGCCTATTTAGTAGCCTTTGTGCATTATTATATATATCAGGATCGCAGTTCCATGACGCATATATGGCATTTGTGATCTATTGTTTTTGGTATGTGGACAGAGAACCTGTTAACTATGTATCTACTCGTTATCGAAAATTTATTTTCGTTTAGATTTAGTTTAAAAAATACATTCAATATTCCAACATTTCGTAACTTGCTCTTAACAATAATTTAATACTCCCTTCGCGGATAGATATACAATTTTACAGCAACGTAACAATTTTTTCCCGATATCAGTGCAGTCGTTCAATTTTCTCTCGATCGCTATCTTTCGCAATTTGCGAACGGCGGGGAGCGAAATCGCTTCCCGCGTGATAATCGACAGGCGACAGCGATCCGACATGGAGCGACTCTGATTTATGGAGCAATATTTAAGAAGGGAGACGATGCTCGACGCCGCAGGGTTCAAAACAAACGCTTTGTAATAACCTTTTTAAACGCCCGAGTTATAGGGTAAATCAGCATGCCAAGAAAATTCGGAGAAATATTTTTTCTTTTATTTGCATTCCGCATAATACCGATGTCTATCCGGCATTTTAAGAGCAAAGGCAGATTTGTTAAAAAATATTGTATTTTTCGTTTGACTACAATTTTCCGTCTTGTGTCATTTTTATCGACGCTTATTTCCTATTTCCCTTATTCTGCGATTGTGATTGGTGAAAATGTTAATAATTAGCATGAAAAATTTTGGCAACACAATCGAAACAATAAAAAATGTTGTTGGTAGAATTCTGTATCTATTGAACCTGGGAAAGAAATCTGACAGAATTATATATTTCTGCGAACCAGTGAACATCAAATGAACAGATTTAGAACCTACATTTTTTACTACTTTATTAATCTCCAAAAAACTAAAATCATGCACTTTTACCAAAGAATATCTGCTGGCGATATGGATATAAACTACAATGGCCAAACTATAGAAAAAGTATTTTTTTTTATGAATTATAATTGACAGTCAGTTAACTTGGAAGTCGCAAGCGGAAGATATATGTAAACGTTTAAGCACAAACGCGTTTATGTTGCATAATTTGTCAAAAAAATGTTACCATGGTCTAGTAATTTCCATCTTAAGATTTGGTATAATATTTTTGGGGTCATTGTAGTGAACGAGAAACCATTTTCAGAGCTCAAAAGAGCTGCCTAAGAGCTATATTTGGTCTTAAAGTAACCGACAGTTGCGTAACTATATTTGTGTCCCATAAATTATTAACCTTCCCATGGCTTTATATCCTTGAATTAGCAATATTTGTAATAACTAATCGATGTCTATTTGCAACTTTAGTAGAAACTAGAAAACGTAGTACAGCTATGAAATCCCAATACCAGAATCTATTATGCACGGGCGCTTTTAAAACTAGCTTATTAAAAAGAAATGTTATCTATATGGCTCCTGTAATCTTTAATAAAATACCTGATCAACTTAAAAACTTACCGTTGCAAATGTTTAAAAAAACGTATCACAGAATTACTTGTAGATAAATGTTTTTATTCAGTGCAGGATTTCTTGAATGAAATTTTTTTGTAATGTCTTTAATAACCTATACTTTGTATCACACTAGCTGTCCCACGCGGCTTCGCTCCCGTCAACTGGCTACCTACCTACCCTACCCTACCTACCCTGCATACATGAATGTTGCGTAACTTTACTACTTACACAGCGCATGCAACGAAAGAACTCGAAAAGGAATCATTTCCCGTTTTTGCAACATTTTTCATTTATGCTCCGCTCCTATTGGCCGTAGCGTGATGTTATATAGCCTATAACCTTCCCCGATAAATGGACTATCCAACACAAAAAGAATTTTTTGATTCCAACCAGTAGTTCCTGAGATTAGCGCGTTCAAACAGACAAACAAACTCTTTAGCTTTATAATATTATATAGTATAGATTTGTATGCTATATTAAGGCAGAATATACATGGATCCTATTTTATAATGTAACAACTTATTTTTATTTGTACCTACATTCTAAGCAAATAAAGACCTATTATATTCTATTCTATAAAAATATATTTTAATTTCAAACTCCATTTCTTCAGGCTTTCGCCTCAGCTCTTAGAGCTGAAATACACCATTTCAAAACTTTTTTTATATATTACGTACCTTTTCATTCCTAATCCTGTCTATTCGTGTGACCCTCATTTCGGCTGAGTGGAGATATTTCTCATCGACGTATATCATCGGCCAGCATTGTGAGATGGACAATACGATAGCTCTTTATAATAGTCTTGGAGGGAAGACTTGCCATTATACTCGGGTTTAGGACATGACTCAGACATATTGTGACTTTTTGTTACAAGAGTGGATTTTCATCGCAGAGAGATAGACTATTTTGACGAAAATAAACAAACTGAACTTTCGAACGTTTATTTTTGTATCTATCTAAATATTTATTACTAGCTTTCACCAGCGGCTTCGCTCGCAGTGAAGCCATTTTTTTTTTTTAATAAATATTATCCTATGTTACTTCTAATACCTCCAAGAATATATGTACAAAGTTTCATGATGATCGGTTCAGTAGTTTTTGCGTGAAAGCGTAACAAACAAACTTACATTCACATTTATAGTATTAATATAAGGATGTTTTCTTGAAACTGACATATATTCTGTATTATGACAAGTCAAGGTTATTATTTTAAGGATTTTCCAGGCAAGCAAACCTAAAATAACAAATTATTGTACTTATGTAACATCAAAATACTGATTTCGACGATGGAAGAATAAAATTAATGTAACTTTTGCCTGTAGCCTGTAGTCCTCTTATAATATAAATTCACTGGCAATTACAACTTACAAGTATCTTTCGGTAAGCCTCGGTAGATGTACCAAATGAATTCCGCAACTCGCTATGTGCGCAGCGGAAACTGCTTGAAACGTTGGAAAATGTAAAAAGTTGAATAAAGCGCAATATCATGGATCCACACAGGGTTCAAAACAAGCTTTGATTTTGATGAAAAATAACTTTTGGCAGTACATAGTTAAATACCTACTGCTAACCCTTAGAGGATGGATATCCAGACAGAGATATTTTTTCAGTGACTCTTATACTCCATTTGCGATAACATTAGACGTTTAAATTAGCCCATTTTACAGCCCGTTCAACCGATTTTGATTTCTATTGCGTTGGTGATACGACAAATGGTAGCTATAGTAAACAGTTGGTTTTGGTAACAGGTTTATGTTTTTTATGTCATCCTTTCGTCTACGGGATAGAACTCAAAATCTAAAATATGAAATATGTCTAATAATATTTCAAATGGAGTTTAGAGCAGGCTGCCCAGGATTTAAGTTTTGTTTAAAATACTTAAGAAAAACAAATCATTCTAGTAGAATAGCTTCAAACGACACCCACGGACAAAGTCGTCTAGTTCCCCAATAACTTTAGATATTCATTAATCAAGTTACTACCGTAACATGTAAACTTTAATATTATAGCGAACCGAAATTAGTGTGCATGTCGCGCATAAATTGGGAATTGTTTCGAAAAGGCAAACATGTTTCATCTCGTAAAGTAGCCGCGCACCCTCACATTGTAATGTTAAACACTTTTTAGTTAATTACGACAGCCCTAACGGTTGAGTGAGCAATTCCGTGGGCACAGCAGTGACGTCAGACCTATATATCCCTGTTACGAAATCACGAAATGCTTCTCTACGATAAGGCAACTTATCGACAAGTAACCCTATCGAGACTTTGACAATAGAAATATCCATCTAATAATAGCTTTCCACACCGATGCGCTGCCTTTGATTTCAGTACATTAATGACCTATAAATGTGGGATTGACTTCGACGTGGGTAAAGTTATTTTAATGTTCTACTATCTGCCGTGTTTCCTTTGTGCAAAAATGGTTACCTAGTAATTTCGTTATTATTATTGTACTGTAACATGGGTACAATTCCTAGTGTGAGGCACAAAAGAAACAAATCCAGCCACATGAAATGACTTGACATTTGGAATACCGCTCTACGCGAACGCACCTGAGATTTTCACAAACCCAGGACCAACGAAAAATTCTTGGTCCGGTTTTAATGCTGTCATTTGGACAGGCGGAAAGGTCCACTTTTTGCATCGGGGTTTTTGTTCTAAATAATGTGACATTAATAAGTCTCACCTCCCTTTAAAGGGAGATGTCACGTACGTATTTGGGTCAGCTCTTACATTCATGTCGCTTTGATAAATAATTAGGGTCCTGTGACAAAAAATACTGAACAATGAAACCTTTATGCAACTCAGTGATGTCCGTATGTTCGTTACGCACAGTTAAACGTAATGTCCCTAAGGTTTTGTGACAATATATCATGAAACTGAATAAATTCCTCATCATAAAGTTGGAACCAGCGTTAAGTTTTTGCTAAATCCAGCCGTGTTATCGGTGGCCCAAAAAAGTGTGTGCTTAGAATTCGTGGAGTGTGATTATGTCTCGCTCTTGACCGCTTTTATTTAAATTGGGACTACGTACTGGTTACCCGTACGAAATGTGACCTATTTATAATTCATGTAGATTTAAGACTAACCAACTTACGGTATACGCGAGCAAAAATAATTCCGACTGGTTCTGTTTTTGTGGGCTATTTCTGCTAAAATAAATATTTTGCTAGCATTTAGAGTACAGAACTTTAGCGAAATTGCATATTTAAAAATATGAAACGCAGATAGGGAGATAACAGACATCATAGTCATAACCGCGTGAAGAATTCTGTAAAGCAACGCGTAAACTCCATGAAATAAAACTGAATGTTACGCCAGCTTTGATACAGTCCCACCGCACATTTGAATAAAAGACTATATCACACAAATGTACGTATATATAGCTACAAGGTACACAATTCTAACGCACAAGTAAGTACAGTGTATAAAGCAGAATCGAAATGTTCGCGGGAAAATTTCCCTCAACACACAGCCTTTATTTGCATTGGAGCGAAAATATTTAATCAGGCGTATAATCTTAGCGTACCGTACGCTTTTGTGGTACAAACGCGCACCCGTCAAGGCTACATGCTGCTCTGTGTACGGAACTTTAGATTTGTTCAACGACTTTTACTTAAATTTTTGGAATGTTGCTAAAATGTTGTTTAATTGTGCACACAGAGCAAACGGTAATAAAAATTGTTTGGAGTTTCCTAAACAAATCTTTTCTGACAGACCAGTGGTTTCCGTAGCAAATATATAAGTCAAATAAAATGTTATTATAAAAATTATCCCTTCATTGTTTATAAATATATTGTTTATTGTCTTTATTCATCATCGAGATAATGAAATGGAAATTAACCAATACCTAGGTCTTGGTTTAATCATAGCAGTGAGAGCTTTATGATTACCAATGTACTTTTATCTCTGCATATTAAATTCCAATCTCTAATTTATGATCCTAGGTCCATTAGAAGAGTTCTTTTCGTTCATTTTCATTAATGGGTTCAATCCCTCGCAGTCCACTCTACTATCGAACCGTCTCACTCTTTTTGATCACATTGACCAAACATTTTTCAATTGTTCTAGAGAAAGAATTTTGTAGCCAACGCAACAACAACAAAATACAGTTATAGCCAAGGGTTTTAGACACCACAGTTCGAAAACAAATAATGTAAATAATGTCAATCAAATCAGCTAACCAACGAATGTATAATATAAAGAGTACTGCACACTGAAATAATCCCACTCTCAACTAGTGCAGGCCGTAAAACCAACAGAGATAACACGTTATAAAGCCTTTGGGTTCAGATTGAACGTTAACAGTTATAGCTCCGATCTGGTTTGTAACATTCCATGTAATCATGTTCAATGCTGGTACTTACGTACTCGTAAATCCGGCTAGAGTGCGCCAGTTTAACAGTGTATGTATTTAGACGTTTGGGGAGGTGAACGGGCTATGTCCGTCATTCGTAAGCGACGCTTGTTTTCCTATGTCAGGTAATGCGAGGAGCCTCGTAAGTGTGAAAAGAGGGCTTATCTTAGAGCTTAGGGCTTATCATGCCTAATTCAGTTTTGAATTAAGCATGCTCTATACCGCGAAAGGAGAATAAAAAAATAAACTTCTTAAAGTTCATCCGGATTTCGTAGCTTAGGGTTTACTTTAGTTATCTAAGCATCCGAGGATTTATAAGGCGCCGCTCTTACCTTAGAAACCATTGATCAATTTTAGATATAACCTATAATCACTATCCCTATCCCTTTGTGGGATAATGCGAGGAGGTATCATCATTATCATGGCTACCTCCTTACGTCCCTACATAAGCTTACAGTTGGGCCGTACTCTATTCTGTTCCATCACGGTCTCGAACCTCCCATCTAGTATTTATATAAATGTAGTAAAGTAAGTAGCACCGGTCCCTGTAAACTCGAGTGTGCCTAATATATTATGCGTTATTCGGTTTCAATCTATCGATTTTACTTCGACATTGTTAGAAAGCGGGACTTTCGCGATTTTCCGCACCATTAGTGATGTGACAAACGGCGGTTTGTACTCACGATGTCGTTTTCGTCCATTACGAGATTTCAAAGATCGAACATTCGTATTCGCTCTTTTAACTTCGATCAGATATCGCACTTATTTTCGCAGTCTGGAAAATTCACGGATATTATCTTTGATAAATACTGTGATGGTGATAACTGATTCGTATCAAAAGAAATCTTGGATGGAATATTTGCCGCTTCCACGAAATTGAAAAAGGTTCTATATTTTTTATAATACGAATTAGAGTATTTTACGAACGTTAGTACACAGTTGTTATTATTTGTTAATGCTGCGTAATGAATGTGTAACATTCCATAATTCTCTTTCATTAGATGTGTACTAGCTTGCCAGCGAGCGTATTTACATTTATACTAACTGTTATTTACATGAGGTGGGAACGACAACATATAATATTGTTAAATCTCAATTAATTACTATATTTACCTCAAATGGGAACTTGTAGAGAGTAGCTTTAAGCATTTTTATGAGTTTGAGCTAGCTAATACTCGCTACACACCTTTCGGAAAAAAAAATTGTATAGTTAAGACTACCCATATTTGAGTTAATTGACACAAAAGAGATTTATTTATAGTATACTAGCTGACCCCCGGGGCTTCGTTCCCCTCAATTTTCTACTTACCTACCTACACTACCTACCCTACCCTACCCACCCTACCTACCCTACCCTACCCACCCTACCTACCCTACCCTACCTACCCTACCTACCCTACCCTACCTATCCTACCCTACCTACCCTACCCTACCTATCCTACCCTACCTACCCTACCCTACCTACCCTACCCTACCTACCCTACCCTACCTACCCTACCCTACCTACCCTACCCTACCTACCCTACCCTACCTTCCCTACTCTGAATTTTCTTTGCTATAAACCTCACGGATTTCCACGGTTTTGCATTCGTTGGAAAGGTCTCGGGCGACCTTTCCAACGAATGCAAAACCGTGGAAATCGGTTCGTGCGTTTTAGAGTTATAGCGTCAGGAAGGAAAACCCGACTTATTTTTATATAGTAGACTATATTTATAGTGAGCATATCATAGAGACGAGTTCCACTCGTCATGTCAGTTGCAATATTAAAAGTCTATAGATACAGGTGGATTGGAACATCAAAGAGAATCTTGTTTGACTCGGTACCGTAATATTGAACGCGCTACACTGATTTACAAACGTTTTTAGGGAAACCATTTGCGGAAATAGTTGAGCCGATCGGTTCTACATAATATTTGATACAGATCAAAGTAAGTAGCGACTACCTATACCTACATACTTTTATTCATTCATGTATAGATGTTACTGTAAAAGCCCGAACTACGGTGAGACCTAGCATTTACTGGTAAAACCTAAAATTTACTAAATCTTACTGGTTAAAGTCTGAAATGGTCTTCGATAATCGCTAATTTTGGGCTTTATATATATATTATACTAGCTTTTACCCGCGGCTTCGCTCGCAGTGAAGCCAATAAAATGTTTTTTATATTTTTTTAATAAAAGGAATCCTATGTTACTTCATATACCTCCAAGAATATATGTACAAAGCTTCATGATGATCGGTTCAGTAGTTTTTGCGTGAAAGAGTAACAAACAAACTTACATTCACATTTGTAATATTAGTATGATTTATTTGACAAAAAGTATACAATTACAGGTGATATTTAAAAAGGTTATAACTGGCGAGATACAAAATATATGATCAATGACCCCATGCTAGTAAAACCTGTGTTATAGGGATCATCCATCCATAACATCAATACAATACACAAATGAATAGATAAATAATGATTCTATATGGAGCCATGGTTTTTTATCTCTATGGCATTTGTACACTCTCTCGTATTGGATTCATATTCGTGATTGTTTGTGTGGATAAACTACAATAGGTGTTTATTTTTATAACGTTTAAAATCACGAATTGAATACGAGTAAGTGCAAAAACGCCCTGACGTATATTATTTTCATAATTTCGATTTTTCAAATATTCTTCAAAATTAGCCTCATTTGTGGGTGTTGTGTGTGTTATATCAGTGTTATTCCATTCAAGGGATCTCACTTACCCGTATAATTTTGATGTGGTTCTTCGTTCGGAAAAGTATCGTGATGGTGCAGATTCCATTTGCGGGCATATAGAGTTATTCTCCACAATGATCGATTTCTCGGCTGATCTCTCCACACTTCGTGAGCTTATAAGAAAGCCTTAACTTCTCGATTTTTTAGCATTATTTATCATTATATTGCAATCATCTAATTGATTTTATTATTCTATTTGTGATAAACTGAATTCTTCTTTTCCTTTGCTTCATTCTCAGAATAAGTAGAGTGCTAGTCATCTTTCAGTACTTTCAGTACAAAATACAGATTTTTTTTATGTAGTCGATTTCAGGAATCAAGCTTTGATACACACTCACGTGATATTACGATAAAAACAAAAAAAAAAACAACCGACTTCCAAATAAAAACATTACAAAGTGAAAAATAACTTCAATTTAGGAAGTCGGTGTTCCTGTTTTAGTTTCTTCGTTTTTTGGACTTTCGAAATTGAAGTTATTTTTCACTTTGTAGTGTTTTTATTTGGAAGTCGGTTGTATTTTTTGTAAAGAAGTTTTTTTTTTTTCACTTTTTAGTAATAAACCATAGGGACCAGATGAGTCATAATGGACCAGTTCTATATTTAGTTACTTATTAACAGTACCCAAAGTCATGCCAGAATAGATTAACCCAATAACATAAAACTTGAAGTAATGAATGAGAATGTAAGTGAGTAATGAATGATGGACTGAGAGTGTAGGTGTGAACAGCTCACCCTGGGGTGAGCTGTTCACACCTTCGTAACCCTTTTGAGCGTACCAGTGTGATGTTTATTTATTTATTTAAACTTCATGTATAATGGTGATACATAGGCGGACTTAATGCAGCAAGGCATTCTCTATCAGTCAACTTTTGGGTTAAAAAGGACACAATAGTGGTACGAAATGTCAAAATGTATGTGATGTTATGTTATAAAATGATGTAAACAATAAACAGACATGCGATTACAGATATCCCGAGTGATTTTCTATCACTTATTGAAGAGTTTTGTTGTATATCTACGAAATTCTTCATCAGATCAAAATTTATATGGGACCATATGACAGGCACCAGCTTTCAAATAAAAAAGAATTATGGAAATCGGTTCACCTATTAAAAAGTGCTGAGGAAACACAAAAAAAAATCGAATTGATAGCTATAATCCACCACGCGGGCCCAGTGTGGGTTGGTGGATGTCACATGTCTTCGAATTTTTGGTTCTGGGACATGCCGGTTTCCTTAAGACGTTTTCCTTCACCGTTTTGAGAGCAGTGGTGATGAAATATATATATATTTTTTTTTATTATTGTAAATAGGCTCGCGCTTGACCACTATCTCACCTGATGGTAAGCGATGATGTGGTCGACGGTGAAGCACGCTTGCCTAGAAGTAACCTATTCACTCTTGAGTTAAAGACCCCTAGATTGTAGCTATCGGGAAACACAGACTCCGGCAGGGAATTCCACTTAGCACTCCACACTTCCACTTATTCCACTTTACACAAAGTAAAGCGCCTGTCTGGGTTCGAACCCAAGACCTACAACATGTAAGTCGCGGCCTTTACCACTGGACCACCACAGCTCTCATCCTGTACATACTTAAATAGATATATTATATTCTCCTTTAAACTTTAAAATACTGATATAATTATTAGTACTTTATTAGTAGTTATGTTCGATTTGTTGATATATATTAATTAATATGTTAGTTTTTTAAATTAAGACAGATATACACTTACGTGTCGTGGCGTGGCGTGGCGCCTTCTGACGCAGTTGATTAGCTACAAAACTCGTTGTCTTATGACCTAGGCTGAAATAGAGTCATTTAATTGGTGGATCCCGCGCCACGCCACGCCACGACACGTAAGTGTGGTTCCACCTTTACTCTATATAACGCCTTGAGTTCTTAACCTGTACCTAAATTTATGCATTACCTACATTAAATTATGTTTTTATTTAAAATAAACTTTTTTATACAAGCTTTTTAACTCACCCTGCATTGTTATCCAAACCAAAGGTATACATTTATACACAATATTTCAGCTCAATCATGTGGATTCTGGGAATATTTATTTTAAAATTTAGACTTAGATTTGACCCATACAAATCAATTAACTAACAAGATTAAATCAATAAATAAAATCTTGTAATAATAAATAAATGAGCATAACTCTATTTTTTTTTGTTTATCAGTCAGTGTTATTCTCACTTATCTCCTTATCGGATTCTGTTGTGATTAAGGGCCTTCCACCGCTTTAGTGCCGTAAAACGGTTACTTTCTAAAGCATACTTCTTGGTAACGGCTAGGTAAAAAAATATATATCTGTTTTGGTTTTATGTAGGTACATTATTTTTGAAACAAGGTTTTTTCGTGTAACTAATAGTTTTGGTTTAAAAAAATAATTAACAAAACGATATTTTTTCGAAACTTTTGGATACTCCTCCAAAATGAATCAGATGTTTAAAAATATTTTTACACAGAAAAATTGATGGCTGGAATTTCTTCATAACTGAAATAGTATTTATAAATCAAATAATATTTTTCAAACAAAACTGTTCAAAAAGAGATTCAATATTGATATTTTGGCTCCGAGCGGGCGCACGGCTAGTACTGCGTTAACATTGGGGCGTATATATCGCCTTAAGAAAGAAGCCGTAGGGCTCTTTTAATTTAGACTTTTGGTGCAAAATCGTGCAGTGCGGCGCCGGTGCCGCGCACGCACGACAGCTGGACGAATATGTGTGTGCATAAATTGTATGGAAAAAATCAACCGGTCGTGTGCAGTACGCCAAACGCATCGCTGCAAACGTCTAAATTAAAAGAGCCCATAGTCCTACATATTTCTGTGGAAGATGTCAGGAAACTATGTCTTGGTCTGATCAGGAGTTTAGTTTCTGAACACTAAGTTTTCGCTCGCAAGAAATCCTACACGCGAGTCTGTGGATACACCACAAACACGCCGTGGCTAGGGCTTTCGAAAAACCAAAGCTATTTCTGTGGGAACAAATTGATCAAGCTTCTTTGTTACGTTAAGTAATAAGGTAGGACTTTAATAGTAGATAGTTGCATCCAGTGCAAAGTGAGTTATTAATGCATGAGTGTTATTCTAATAAACACGAGTGCATTAATTACTCACTTTAGAGAGGTGCGTAATCTAAAGTAGATTACGCACCTCTCTAAAGTGAGTAATTAATGCTCTTTCAACTACCAATCTACCTACCGTGATAAAATATACCTACTCAAAATAAAAACTCAAGTTAGTGAAAAATATTTATCCCGCGACTTTGTCGACAAAAGATTATTAACAATTAAATTTGTAGCTATATTTATACTTTTTGTTGAATTCATATCGCTATCGCTGTCTATTTCAATTTATTTTTTAACTTTTCTTGCTAGTAAGTTTTACAATGGTACAAAATGCGCGCCATTTGTTTTTTTTTTCATCAAATCGATTTTATTCAGCCGATTTTTATTTGCAGACAGTATCTTTTTGATCTAATGCATACATTTTATACTTTACTTAATGGGAGACATTAAATCTCTGTGGTAAATTTACATCTAAATAAAAAAAAACAGTGCATTAATGAAAAACTGTTCAACAATAAGATTTCATATAATATTTCTGAAAAATACGTCCTTTGTGATCGGCTTTGTAGTGATTAATGATAACATTACTACGTAGTTAAAAGAAAATAAATTTAAATGTAAAAAAAAATATACATCTTCTAAACTTTTCTCTGCTATCCAACATACAAGTTCGGTGAAATGTAGGTAAATATTAAACAATTAATAAAAAATTGGACAGACTAGAAAACATATTTCACTTTTACTACTTAACTCTTCTCCGTAGCCAGTAATAACAGAGCGTCTCAAGCATCAAGTGACATTGACAGTGGCAAGTGACATTTTATCAACGAAACCGTTGCGACAGCGCTTTGTAAAATGTCAAAAATGTATTGGAATGCCAAGAGTTACAAAATGTCACGTGATCATTTCCTTATATTTTGACACAATCTAGGAATCTTTAAGGGCCAGTTTTTTGATCGGTAGTTAACTCAACCAGTGGTTAACTAAGCCAAACAATGGTTTGAAATTTCGGTAAAACGCGGTTATTCAACAATTGTTGGTATCACAAATGGTGAAATAAAAATGAAGAGTTTTTTATAGAATTATTCGATCATTTGTTAGACATATCTCACTAATAGTATAAAGGAGAAAGTTTGTTAGTGTGTTTGTATGCTTGTTACTCTTTCACGCAAAAACTACTGAACGGATCTGGATGAAATTTGGCTAATAGATTGATTATAATCAGGAATAGCATACTTTTTATCCTAGGAATATGTTCCCTCGGGATAATTTTCGACATACACGCGGGCGAAGCCGCTATCAGAAGCTATTTAATGAATAAACGCGTTATACAAAAATTTGAAACCATTGGTTAGCATATTTAACCATTCGTTGAGTTAACAGTGGATCAAAAACTTGGGCCTTAGTCAAGAGTGAATAGGTTACTTCTAAGCAAGCGTGCTTCACCGTCAACAAATCATCGCGTACCATTAGGTGAGATAGTGGCGATTAGACATTTAATTAATAAAATAAAATATAAAAGAACGCTGATAGACACTTTGCCTACGACCTCAGTGCTCGCCATGCAAACTAAAAACTAAAATCAGTTTATTCCATCCCAGAAATAGTGTGGTGTAAAGACGTGGTCGTCGCCACAGCTCTCTAAATGTGTTCGTATAATTTTCTCGTAGTATGTAGCATGAAAGGCACCTAAGGGGCTCAAGGGAGCGCAGCTCGGGCCGGAAGACGTGCCGGTGCGCGCTACCGGTGCCGGCCGACGACGTCACATCCGCCGCACTGAGGCGAATTATTTTAACGCCACTAAGAGCTTATTCGAGAGTGGGAGACTCTGCAATTACATTAAGGGCCTTTGATGCAAAGCTTTTTATTGCTACAAGCAAGTTCAATAGAGCCCCACTATCATCAATGGAGCTGGCGAGCTAAAATAAAGAATGTTCCATAATTATTCGAACTCGTATCGGCTGCACGTTACAGATGCTCCTCACATTAAATTGTGTAGCAGTTTTTTTTTCTTTTTGATGCGAGTGCAAAATGTTTTCTGGCAGTGCTTTATGTTATTCTTTTCAATTTTATTAAAATATACGCTGGTTTTGCAAATGAGACTTCATGCAGGGTTTTGAGAAAGTTTGAATATTAAGCTAGATATAGAAGCTATTTTCATGTGACATGTTAATCTGGCTTCTGCCAGCGGCTTCGCTCGCATGAAAATTGTTTTCTTAACCCAAGGGAACATTATACCGGAATGAAATAGCCTATATGCTATTCCAGATCATAATCAATCTCTGTGCCAAATTTCATCCAGATCCGTTCTACCGTTCTGGCGTGATTGAGTAACAAACGTACATATACACTGCCACACACACATCCATCCAAACTTTCACATTTATAATATTAGTAAGATGATATGGGTACATAATCCCCACTTAGGTACATCACCAGGTACACCATAATATTAGAGTACAAGACTTTATTTACATCTAGTTTATATATTTGTTATCACAAGTCATCTGAACTAGGACTTGAAGTTTCAGTCTGAAAATTATTTCTATTCGCACTGCATAAATGTTTTACTAGCACCATACCTACCAAAGAAACGGATGGCTTCCCATATCGTGGGTAACCGTGGCGAATCCACACACTAACCCATGATACGTCTAACAGATTTATTGTCTACACTGCGCACGATAAATCTATTGTACCCATAATACATTTCCTACCAACTTGTCCGAATGGCATAGTTAAATCAGTGCGTTTGTTGGACTCGAACTCACATGGAGTAACTGCAGAAATTTAGCTTTGGAGAAAAACATAGGCTACTTTACCCTTCGAAAAACAAAAAAAAAGAACTATACACACGAGCTTAGCCGCGGGCCAAAGCTAGTTTATTTTTTCTGTTTGCACGGCCACGTATTCAGATCATTAAATTCTCGCAATTATCACTTCGTTCCGCCGTTCGCAAATCGCGAAGGAAAAAATAACGTTTGTATCGGCAAAGTTTGCAGAGTTTTACGTGTAAAAAACGTACCTCTGTTTACCTGAGGTATACACCATTACAACAACAAATACGAAAGTCGGTTAAATAAACCAAATGGCTAACAGGAAGAAGACCGATTGTGTACATGACTTGAATATTGTATGTAATAAGGATTTATCTTGAATGATTCATTTTATTTATTTAGGTTAGATTACGGAAATTAGTTTTGTCGTTAAAATACATTATGGGATGTAATTTCGGGATAAAGATAGTGTAATATAATTGAGTTTGAGTTTAACTTATCGGTGAGTGTCGGGTGACTTATCTTAGTGAATAGATGTTGTCGTAAAAACTGATGGGGACTGTTTGAGCATATTATGAGATGTGTGTACTTATAAAATCTATGTGTTGTTCAATTAAATGGTTTACTGTTCATAAAACCAAATACTTGTTTAGTGAAAATTC
Source organism: Orthosia gracilis (assembly GCA_947562075.1). Lineage (NCBI taxonomy): Eukaryota > Metazoa > Arthropoda > Insecta > Lepidoptera > Noctuidae > Orthosia > Orthosia gracilis. The sequence goes on from OX387266.1 coordinate 39,147,951, forward strand.
AATCAATATTAAACCATTGAAAGTCACAGAACATATAAAATTCTTCATTCATCCTTTTTGCAGTCAATTAACCAAAGAGCAATTCCCTGGAAATCATATCGCCGTTTATTTACTTGTACAGAGAAATTAAAGATAATTAGCATGTTTGCACTTATGAAAATCTTCAAACAAGTTAATTTAAACAAAGCTGTGCTAGCACGACGCAATTAGGTAATTTAATTTCATAACACACTTATGAAAACAAACATTACCAGCGACATTTCGAAACGAGAAATTACCATTTAAAACGAAATAACACATGTATGAAATAATCATGTCTCACCGCATGAGGGGCTAATCCCGCCGACACACTAATGTCTTAAGAGAAGAAAATGCGGATTTCCTTCCATGCGATATTAGGTTAGTTGCACACGCGAAATAAAGACGTAGCCACACACGTATTTCATCCAGCCAGGAAAAAGTATCACGTAGTAGTAACACAACGTCACTCCCTAAACGGCTGCCTACTGTAGTAGCCGTGCAATAAATAAAAAAGGCGATTTAGGAAATCCCGACATGACTCCCCGGATTTATACAGAGTGTTCTGACGCAAACTTTTCCTTGAGGTCATCAAAATTCTCCCTCCGTGCGGACGATTGAATGTTATGGGCCGCGAGACGCTCTCCACTTCTGAGTTATGGCTTGTTGCCCCCTGACATGCTTACGTACTGATTTAATTCAATGATTATGTTGCGCCGCCACACGAAGCCCTAGCTCAGGCCAGCTTTAATAAAAAGTTACATCGTTATGAATAAAATACACAGTCAATGTACGTATTATGTAAAACACGGGTAAACTAAAATGTTGATCTGATTTTTTTGCGAACCGAGCTAAAAGACGGGAGCTTTTAGTTGCGATGGCTTACTATCGCAGAGTACTTTAGCCAGTGAAATAAAAATTACGATCCTCGCTTTGGGGCGTTCCTCTAATATACGTAATAATGTACAAACGCTATCCCGAGACCAAACACGACTTATTTTTTCAAGGCAAACAATTTTGCGGTGTTCAATATCTAATACTGCTAACTTACCCGCGTCACGTAAGCAATACATACAAATAATATCGACAAAAGTTTGTCTGTAAATACGATATAAACTTTATTTATGAGATATTTATTATGCTTTTTGTTGTTTGTCTGTTTGTGGGGATTCAAAAAAGCTGCGATGGAATTCAATGACAATAGCATAATATTTTTTGTTTGTTAGTCCATTCTCGATCATACATGAATGTAGTGTGATACTGAAGTTTGTGTTCACACAATAGTTTGTCCAACTATTTTAAGAATTAATATATAATTCACAGTGGAACGATAAAAGTAAAGTTAGTATTTTAATCAATGTTAGGTGTAGTCTTAACACAGTTGTTTACTTATCTCGCTAATTACTAATTATGTAATAATTTCCCGTGAGATCTTTCACTAGGAGTGCAAATAACTCTCTTCTCATATACTGTCGTAAGCAATTATGTCAATTGAATGGGCAATAGCGTCCTCCAGTATTAGTAACTACATACTGCGATCACCAATCTGTTTGCCAAGTGGCTGTTCATTGTAACGATGTATGAGATGTCCAAGTGCATTATTATGAAGTTAATAAGTACAAATAATAGTCCTTCGACTAAAAGCTTGATTAATTAATTGAATATAATTTGACCCGTCGTCAAGTCTCTCGTCAATTTCAATGGTTAATAGTTAATGGTTTGTAGTTATTAAGGCGATATATACGCCCCAATGTTAAGGCAGTACTGGCCGTGGGACCGCTCGGAGCCAAAATATCAATATTGAACCTCCTTTTGAACAGTTTTGTTTGCAAAATTTTATTTGATTTTCATATGCTTTTTCAGTTATGGAGAAATTCCAGCAATCAATTTTTCTGTGTAAAAAATTTTTAAACTTCAAGTCGTTTTGGAAGAGTATCCAAAAGTTGCGAAAATATCGTGTTGATAATTTTTTTTTTAAAGCATATTTATTTGTTATACGAAAAAACCATGTTTAAAAATAATGAACATCAAACAATAATATTTGTTTTTTTTTTTCAAACCTTTTAACATAGCTGTTACAAAGGAGTATGCTTTAGAAAGTTAACGTTTTATGGCACCAAAGCAGATGTAGGTCCTTAAACGTCGTTCGATCATTTGAGAGTTTTTTGAGCTAGAGTTTCAAAATTATACAACATTAGGTATTTGTGTTATGTCGTTTTTTTAATGTGTTTAGATATAAGTTTTTAAACTGTCATGGTCACTAACATTAACATTATAATTGTACTGTTGTTGTGCAACAGCACCGAAATATCGGAATCTCGAAACGAACAGTAAACATGGTAAACATCCCGGTTATAATGTTAATGTGTTTAGAGTGAGCATTTTGGTCTTAACTAATACTTATACAAAGAAATAAGATTGTTTGCTGAAGGTAATCCCTGGAAGTACCTACCGATCCGATTCCGACTTATTTTCATATAATGTCGCTTCGTGTCTTGCTACTTTTTTTGCGTAAACTTTTCTGTGGCATAGGTAATGGGGCAAATCCGTGGGAAAAACCAACTAAAAAAACCATAATATTTAAATTACATAAAATGAAAATGTAATACCTGCAGTAACGGTAATAACACTACCAGCGAAACGTACATCGATTGCATAGAAAGTAGTATGTAACTATACACGTTTACCTTACCGAGCGCGGGTCATTTATAAGCGCGGTTCATATCGCGTGATTTGGTTTGCTAACCGGAGTGAGACATGAGCGAGTGTCAGCCCGCCCTTAATGTATGCTACTCTGCTTAGGATGCCTTTCCACTGGGTGTGTAATATATAGTATAATAACAGATAGTACGAGTATAAACCACTTGAAATAAAAACAAATGACCTAATTTCACATTGTGGTCTAATGTCATGTAACCTTCATTTATTATTTATTTAATAACATTCATTCATTCATTTTTTCATTTGCTCTAATAACATTTATCATAACGTTCATTTCATACAATTTTTAATTTGTATAATGCTCTTTTTATATAATGTTCATTTGGCCTAATTTTCATATTTACTAATTTTCTAAGATAACTCACAGTTCTTGAGAAAACTAATCAAAATCAAAATTTATTTATTCTATTAGGCCATTAAGCGACACTTTTGAACGTCAAAAATTTTAATTTAAATGTTATAATAATTAATTATACCGTCCATTCGGAAAAGTAGCTTGTTATGGAGAACGGACAAGAAACTCCACACATACTCTTTTAAAAAAAGTGTTTTCCAAGTGTTTGGTTACATCATTCTTGTTGGAAAATACGTATATGTGAGAACGATGTAAAAAAAACGTGCACGTAAAAGCATCTAGAGTAAAACAAACAATTAAAAAATACAATACATAGGTAATTAAAAACAGGCCGAGGTAGCTAAGTTATGACCAGTCTCAACTGATGGCGCCCGTTCACAACCATGACACATGGATCAATTATTGACATGGACAAATTATTATAACCTAACCTCAAAACGTTATTATATTGCTTAATTTTATTGAACATAAAGTTGTTTCTGCATCGTCTCCGGCACTGCGGGAAGTGCAACCCTTTCGCCCTTACTACTTAAGGATAGGCACCTGTACGTCCCGTGCTTTGGCGTCCAGCAAGCCGAAGCTGCGGTGGTCACCATCGCAGATTCGGCTAGCTGGTCGCCGTAGGCGACCTACTACTTCAGCCACTGCGGTTCGCACGGGTGCCTCTCCTTTGCTACGCAATTGCGAATGGGTTGCACTTCCCGCAACGTCGGAGATGATGCAGAAGCAACTTTAAAGTACAATAAAATTATGCAAAACAATACCGTTATGATCACTTTGTGACTGGTTCAGAAAATTAATTTTACTATGATATTTAGTATAAACATGATTTCTCCAAAAGAATCTAAACATGAAATGGAAAGTGTATAAATTAATGATTAAATATCATCCGAAACATTTGTAAAGAGAAGCATTTGTCAAATAAATGTTTGTAAAGCGAGTGTTTATAAAATAAAAAAAATGAGGAATGAGTTGTTTGTGAAGTAAATAGTATACGAAGCGTTAGTTGTAAACTAAAAAAAAATCAATGGTGTTTTGGTGAAACATTAGTGAACTTCATGGAATGTAAAAGCATAGATAAAGGTTTAAAATAAAGTGGCGCTTTGGTATCGCTCCGCTGCATTGTTAACCGATTATAATATTTGATGAGCTGATTACACTTATAGACTACCAAATAGCGCAGCGCAGTATAGCTATAGACTAAGTAGTCAGCCTTATACTTGGCAGCGATAAGGCCAATTTATATGAGTACGAGTACGTAGACTACATTAAAACCGATAGTGCTCGCTCCTCGCTCACACTCCCGCCGTTATTTCTGATTATATTTATTAGTTCTTTGGTAAATTCTGATATCGATTTCATTATCTCCAACATTTAGATATTTGACTGAAGTCTGAGCTCCTTAGGGCGGTAGGTACTTGTATTTTCGTTGCCAACCAAATCTGCATTAGCGGTTGCTTCCTTGAATTTTCTTAATTTTTGGCAACTTTTATTTACACGTCTCTCTATTGGGATTACTGTACCAAGGTTATCTTGAAGCCTGAATTTGCATATTTATTAAAGGTTAATTTTAGCTTTATACGTTTGACGAAACCACAAACAGATATTGAAACTAGATTGATAAAATTAATGTTGAGATCCATTGATATTAAGAAGTATTTAATTTATTTTATACGTAGTTACTCGTATGCTGGCATATCGCACGAAATGTCTAGCTATCTGGTATAAAGAATCTGATAACTTTGACGACGGCATTCTCTTCCATTGAAATTCTGATCTGAGCTGCATGCTTATTAACAAGTCCCATTCAGATATGATAAGTTCGCAGCCATAGTTATACAGTTCAGAACTTTCTACGTGATCAGTATTCTATCAGATCGAACTGGATTCGCCAAAATGGACAACTGTGGGGGCAATTACCATAAATAATGTGTCAGTTCTAAATTAATAAACGTTTGGTCAATAACTCAGACTAAATTTAACGCAATGCGCTGGAAATTACAGCAGCAATTATACTGTAATCAACATGTATCGTTGCAGCCTATTTTCATTTGCGCTAATCACTTTACATTTTAATTAAATTATTATTTGTGTGGCCACAAAATATTTGATTTATTAGGCGAAAATATCTTATAAAACTTGTGATATTGTCATTGTTAGGATTAAGCCATAAGTCGTAAAAGCTATCACGCGAGAATGCGATTTGGTGTATGACTTTTGACATGACATTGCCTTTAATTTTCATATCAGAATGTGACGATTTCTTTGCATCGATTTACCAAATGTTGTGATAAACAGTAATTCTAGATAGACAAAGCACTTAGGTATTAGACAAAATGTACTACCGCAGAAAACTGGAGCACTCGGCTAGGAAACACCAAACATTAAACACAACAGAGGGCCCAGTCACCCACGTACGTAGGAGTGTACCCTTTGATTCCCTACCCGTGGTCCCCGGGTAGTGCAAATCAGGTGACATCTCGTTGTAGACTTGTAGGTGGTGGATATCCTACTCATACGCACAAAACGTTTTGGGGATACTTTTATTATGCGTACAGCTAAGGAGTGGCATTCCCTGCCGGAGTCTGTGTTTCCGGTAGCTACAGTCTAGGGGTCTTTAAGTCAAGAGTGAATAGGTTTTTATAGGCAAGCGTGCTTCACCGTCGACCATATCATGGCTTACCATCACGTGAGATAGTGGACAAGCGCAAGCCTATAGACGATTAAAAAAAAACACAACATAACTTGATTTAAAAAATTAAAAACTGACGTGTAAAAACATTACGAGTATTGTGACGAGTCTATAAAAAACCACTGGAGAAATCAATATACAACTACATTAAGGGATTTCTGAAAATAAATTATAAACCAAAAATGACATAGTGGCACATTTTTGGTGTTTAGTTTATCAAGTAAAAGCAATTTGCGATTTATAAATTGTTTATTTTGAAGCAAATTGGAAAGTGACACGGACTGATGGCAAAGGTTTGGTAAATGATAGTAATTTTAATGTTACGTCCATTTATTAATATATTGGTTAGTAACAGTAATACATTTTGCTAAAATCAAATTACGATCGGACGTGAGCTACTAAAATTGTTATATTGGGTATGTGTTCCGTCATGATGTTAAGTGGGGTCGACAATTTGTTTTTTTGTTTTACATTAAAATTGTTAAGTTGTTTAACACTTTTAAAATTTTTAATGGCATCTTCTGGGCTTGGTCGTTTCATCGTAGACCTCATCAATAGTTTAAAATCAGGCGAGATCGAGGTCAAAAGTGGGCTCTTCATGAATATAAAAAAGTTATGACAAAAATGTAACTATATCGGCAGTTTCAACTTTTTATACGCTCATCAACTAAAACTTTTATTAATGACTAGCTGTGCCAACGGCTTCGCTCTCGTCAACTGCTTACCCTCTAATTACCTGCCTATATACCATACCTACCTACCATTTTTTTCTAGGGTCTTTCTTTTGCGGAGAATCTTAACAACGCTATTTAGAAAATGACGTCAAATTCACAACGCCATCCATCGAATATTGAGTTCAACTGTCCGAGTATCTGAATTGCGTGTGTTGTGATATTTTACTTCTTGAAAACATTAAATTTATCTAACTTTTTATAGAGTGAACCGATTGAGATGAAACAAAAACTAAGCAATACTTCAAGTTACGCACAATTTTAATGTATAAAAGTTATCTACATTGGTTTCGAACATTTTACGTGATGCGTGCACAACTAAACAGACAAAATTCCAAAAATGCTGGAAATGGGTTCTGTTGGTTATCCTTTAACACTCTGGCTATTTTTTTTTGGAAATATTTTCGATGTACAAAAACGACTTTTCTACAGATTTATTATATGTATTGGTGTTTATAAGGGACATTATGTTTACTAAGCTACCAGAAGCTAACATAAACTGATCCCTACCTCAAGTAAGTTATTTTCCTATTAAACAGTTATAAAAAATATTTAAGGTTACACTAGTCGATCATTCTTCCATACAAACGTAGTCTGGCGATTACTCCACTGTTTGACGATGCACGTTCAAAATAAAAAATGATATCAATTTGTCTCATCATTATCTAGCCCTGTATGGAAACAAAAAAGTAAAAAAATATATATATTTCAAAGATATGAGCTTCGAAAGTTCCATATTTCAATACTAATTTTAACGCATCTTTGGGCGGAAATAAAAACCATAAAAAGAAGGAAAATTGCAAAACGGCCTCCATACTGCGATAGATTAATAATTCGAGAAAGCAAATAATTTTATTTTGAAAATATACAATTAGTCGATTTTTCATGATATCTTAGACTCCCAAAGGTCTGTTTATAAAATTTCGCGCGCTCGTTTTCGTCCTAAATCATCATCCATTTCGGTTCAAATTTGCAAAAGTGCTAATTCGTACGCGAACTAGCTTCTTACTGCTCATCGCAGCATCTATTTCTTTCGGACGTGATGTCGGATGAGATAGCATGCATTTTAACCTCGCACACAAAATAGTTCGTGCCGTCGAATACGGGAACCTTAAGACCCTCAACAGTATTAACTTTATCATCAAGTATAGGTGCTTTTATTTACCTAATGTTTAAAAGGGTCATAATCTTTACTAAGCTTCCAGTAGCTAATATAAACTGTCCTCCTCCCCAGGTTAGTTATTCTCCAATCAAGCAGTGATAAGAAAGAAGTAAAAAATGCATTAGTTTTAATATTTTAATTAATAATAAATGAATCAAGTAAAGGTGCTTATATTTGACAGATATTTTACTGTGCCATAATATTGACTAAGCCTTTAGCGGCCTAATTGCGCGAGTGAATTCGGCAAGGCAAGGGGTTTTGCCCCATCAAAAAGTATGACAAATACTCTATAAATAATAAGTTATTGCCAAATATTATTAGATTCTTTCGAAAAGAGAATCTTCACCAATGAAAGCGTCCAATATTTTTTGGCAATACCTAATTATTTAAAGAGAATTTTTCATACGCTTTCATGGGCCAAACCCTTTGCCTTGCCAAATTCACTTACTCAATTAGGTTGCAGCATTCACATAAATTGATCCCTACTTCAAGTAATTTATCCTCCAATTAAACAATAGTGATGTAAAAATCTAAAGAGTTTTAACTTGGTGCTTATATTTGACTGATGTTTTACTTGGCTATAATCTTTACTAAGCTAACAGTAGTCAAGTAAACTGGTCCCAACGCCAGGTAAGTTATTCCCCTTAAATCACAGTATGTCTCCCCTACAGTCCCCGAGCGCTTCGGATAAGCATTGCGATGCTAAGTCGCTCGTATACCAAACTACTTTGTCAACTCACAGTACCACTTAATGGCACATACAGTGCGGGGCAACGCTGGAGTGCCGAGAGAAAATTGGTCAATAGTGGCTCTGTAGCTGTACAATGATTGGGATCCCTTCTTTTCGCATAATGTTCTTTAGCCTAATATACTTCGGCATAACGATTTTGGCACAATTTGTTTTGGCATAATAATACTTTGGCATAATTTTTTTAAGCATACATTTTATGTTGGCATAATCATCTTAAAGACAAATTTGTTTTGGCATAAATTTGATTCGCATAACGTTAGTAGGCCTAATGACTGTTAGCATAACGTTAGTAGGCCTAATGACTATTAGCATAATAATATTTAGGCATACAATTAATATAAGTAACAAAAACAATTTTCATGCAAATGATTTATTATTATGTAACTTAAACGATTTTTCAATCGCAAGATAACTTTTATCTGAAGAATATATTAGATGTTTTGACAGTTTTTGTATAAAAAAATATGTCAATCAGTTAACTTCTATTATGAGAAATAAATATGGAGTTTATTCCTCAGATAGAAGTTAACTGATTGAAACAGTGGTCCTTAATTATGTATAATTATTTATTTTAGGTGTATATTTTTAGCAATTGCTTGTAAATATGCTAGTTTAGAAGTATATTCATGTTTTTTACTAATAATTTTTTCAATTCTTTTGGTTTTGTCCGTGTATTTTTCCTTTTTTTTTGGTATAAGTGATGTTCCGACATCCAGTTTATCTATTTCAATGGTTTGATGTTTTATTTCTTGAACGATCTTTTTAGCCAAAAAATAAAATCCAGGATGGTGTTTTCCCACAAAATGTGCAAATCTATTGTGCCATGCCTCTGCATGATTTTGTGTGCTAGGTCTATTTTCCTTTTCTAGTAGATACGTACTCCAGACTTCGGGTGGAAATGGTGGTGGTGAACTTGTAGTGCCCCATACATAATTCTGATCAAACCAATTTGCTACAGTTTCTGTAACAATTAAATAATATTGTTGGTTAAAAATTAAATATGATGTGCAACAAAAGTTAGTGACAGAACCGAATTGCTGCAAAACCGACTCTACGTAGTCTTGTTTGTCCTACCCCTAGAGTGTAATTTAAAATCGCGTAGGCGCGTAGGGGCGAGGCGGCCCACGGGCTGAGGAGCAGGCGGCTGCGAGCGAGGCGCCGCGGCTGCGACGATTAGCACGTGTGGGGCCGCCGGAAGCCCGCAGCGCCGGAGCCGAGACAGAAACCCTGCCTGCTGCATGTTGCCTGCTCGCTTGAATGCTGCATGCTTGCTTGCATGCTGCATGCTTGCTTGTTTGCTGCATGCTTGCTTGCATGCTTGCTTGCATGCTTGCTTGCATGCTTGCTTGCATGCTTGCTTGCATGCTTGCTTGCATGCTGTATGCTTGCTTGCATGCTGCATGCTTGCTTGTTTGCTGCATGCTTGCTTGCATGCTTGCTTGCATGCTGTATGCTTGCTTGCATGCTGCATGTGTGAATAAATTTATGCTTTAGGATGTTATGCTTAAAAAAATTATGCTTTAGAACTTTATGCTTAATAAATTTATGCTTTAGAATATTCTGCTTAATCATTATTATGGTTAGAGAAATTATGCTTAAAAAAAATATGCGTAAGCTGTTATGCGTAATTATATTATGCGAAAATATAATTATGCTAAACAAAATTGTGCTAAGATATATTAGGTCTTAAAATTTTATGCAAATGGATAGGGAACCACAAGGATTACTAGAGAAGTTCGAAATGAATGAAAGTGGTCGATTTTCCACTTATTAGGTTAGTCTCAATATTTTTGAAGGTCAACCAAGGAAACCTTATTATTTGCTGGGTAGGTATAGCAGAATTTTTATGGTATGAACTTACAGTAGGTAGATTTATTATTATTATCTTTGGTTGTATATAATATTTTAACTGATTTAGAATGTATTCGAAGATATATGTGACATCTATCTACCAGCAATGTATCCGCGTGATGGATTACTGTCCATTCTCTCACAGAGAGGAGGTATGTGTCCCAGCAGTGGGAATATCAAGAGGCTAATAATGATGTTTTTTTTTTTTATATAATTATCAATAGGCTCGCGCTTGACCTCTATCTCACCTGATGTTAAGCGATGATGTGGTCGACGGTGAAGCACGCTTGCCTAGAAGTAACCTCTTGCCATTCACTCTTGACTTCAAGACCCCTAGATTGTAGCTATCGGGAAACACAGACTCTGGCTGGGAATTCCACTCCTTAGCTGTACGCATAATAAAAGTGTGTGTGTGATGATATGTACCTTAATTATAAATTATTAAAGGTGAATCAAGAGCGGTATTATATAGCTGAGAGTAGATAGAAAGCATAAATATTTTCAAATTTATTAAAATTCATAACATGCTAACACGCCGTAGCCGTAGTGCTACGCCGGCGTAGCATAAATGCTACGAACGCACCGTGAGTTGGTATGTGAGGAGCCAAACGATATCAAATCAATGTCGATAAAAATGAAAACAATGAACACAAATAAGCAGTACATTATCAAATAAGCCATATAAATACTGTATTCCCTGAAGCGTCATCACACGCACCACAAAGCCAAAATTTGATTACAGTTTATTCAGTTTATAATACCAGCTTCGCGTGAAAATATAACCACCTACCCTCCCCTATAAGCACCTATCCTATAAGCCCTATAAGCACCTACCATCGAGTACATTGGTACCTATTTCAATTCCAATGTAAACATTGAAAGTACAATTTGTTCAAGAAATATACTCGTATTGGCTGTATCAAACACTTGTTGAATAAAAATAAGATTTATTTTATCGATTGTCCAATTCTTGTTCTATTTTTAGTACTCGTAAAAAAGCTCTTGTTAGCTTCAATGTCTTTTCAATACAATATATTTTTATATCAATCAGCCGCTATCGCATAATGGATTTTGGATGTGTGAATGGGACATTATGAAGTTAATAAAATTATGGTAAATGATCTTTACGTATTCTTTAATAGATTAAAAAAGGACTTTTTTTAATCTTTAGCGTTACCGCGGCTCTGCCAGCGTGCAGCGTGGCATTAGTACGTCCCCCAATATACCTACATAATTCTGATGGACTATTTTAGTTTCGTAAATAACCGTTCTATAGCTTTTGCGTGAAAGATTAACAAACATCCGTCCTAGGTTTCCGTGCGAAACCAAAAAGGCTCCTAGGATGGATGTTCTAGGTTCTTTTTCAAAATTATTTTTTTAATCGACTTCAAAAGAAGAAGGAGGTTCCCAATTCATCGCAATCATTTTCTTTTTTTTTTATTTACGTTCCCCGATTACTCAAAGACGCCTGGAGCGAATTGCAAGAAAAAAAATTGATTGAATTTTTTTTTTTTTTCATTTACAAAAGGAATTGCTTTTATTAGGAAACTCCGCGATTCTACATTTCATTATTTTATACGATTGAGATGAAGACAATGTAAACATACAAGACTAAAAATACAAGTAAAAATAAAACACACTATTACCCAGGTACACTGCCCAGGTGGTCCCATGGTCATCAGGTCAGGATCTCATGGGACCACATGGAAATCGAGGTAACTCCTCAAATATTATACGCATAGATACATATAGCGATTTTTGTATTTTCATCAACACTGCAATGATTTGCACTCAGAAAGTATCATTTGGTGAAGTGAAACTGATGAAAAAGACCCCAGATGGCCACTGGAACTCCTTAATGATAAATGTGTCACGGGTATAAGATATCTCAAATAGTTAACCGATATATGATGAAGCAAATACTTATAAATAAATGGTATCATGGCAATTATACTGGTGAAATGGTACCATCGAAATGATCTGATGATGAAACTAGGGGGTGTGCACTGGAACTCCGGAATAAAACAATATATCCTAGTCTTGTTTGGGCTTATTGGAATCGTCATATCATGTACTTTGGCTATAAATGATTTCCATGGTAATTTGAGGTACCAAAATTAAAAAGTGACAAATAAAAATAAATTATCAAAAAAAATCAAACCGACTTCCAAAACAAAAAACTACAAAGCGAAAACTAACTTTCTTTTGCGAAGTCGGTGTCGAAAAATGAAAAAACAATAGGTACCTAAGACACCAATTTCGGAAAAGAAAGTTATTTTTCGCTTTGTAGTGTTTTGTTTTGGAAGTCGGTTTGATTTTTTTGTTAAAAGTATTTTTTATTTATCTCTCGTGTCTTAATATTTTTCTTTTTTTCATCGTCATAAACTTTCACATTTATAATATCAGTAGATTAGGAAGAAACTACATACATATATAGTTTTTGAAAACTTGCACTGTCCCACTATGACATATCCGATCTTCAGAGTAAGTATAATTCCGTTATAAGCGCAGTTAGTACTTACTGTGTTAAGTGAGCCGTGAATAAGCAAGTTCTGAGCGAGAGGACACTTCGCACCCTCTCACGTTTCACTTAGGCGATATGCTTATTAAATGTAAGCTCATTGAAAATTAAAATCATGGTAAGCGAGCAAGGTATAAATGGATATTTTAACATTACCTGTGATTGTTTTGTGCCTTGAAATTATGTTTAATTGTTTTTTTTATAATAGCCAGTTGGTTTTAAAATTCTTGAATACGACGAACACGAAATGGAGGACAGGACTTGGAATGGCTCATCCTTGACTGCTGACGTGATTACTTAATAATATAAAGATAAGAAGATTTGTATATTTGTTTCCAAAGCCCTTAAGATATAATTATTATCATGTGTTTTGGTTGCAACTACATTTATAACAGACTGTAATAAATCAAAACCTTAGCCTTAGCATAAATTTAGAAATAAAACTAATAACTTTTTAAAACATACAAACCCAAACTATTTACTCTAACATAAAATATATTTTCAAAGGTACTTTTCCAAATAAAAGTTCTTTTATTTATGACATAAATGACAATGTTCACAGCTTAGAAAAATATATCGTCCCACTAAACGTTGTGTACGATAACGCCTGGCGAAAATATTAAGACAGTGTGATAAATAACGAAATTTTCAGGTCTAATAAACTGTCAGAAGAAAGTTAGCCGACGAAGCAATATGGCACAATATTGGTAGACCGAGGCCTGCGAAATAAAATCATTTCGGTTTCTCAGATATTTTGATATACAGTAAACAGCGTAGATGCGTATTGATAGATTTTCCTTGATTCGATTTTATTAGTCTGTTAGCTATATTATATATTTGTATATATTTATATATATTTTTGTGACACTGCGACTGTCTTTAAACACTTACCTAAGTTTATTCCTTTGGATACGCCAACTAAAATAAATCCTGCACAAATTAAACTGTTTTAATCGTATAACGTTCCCTTATAGAACAATAAACTTATATCATCTAAATAAGAAGCGAACTAAAAAGGTGTATACACAAGAAGAAAATCAGCCAGCTCGTGAACATGTATCCTCCGACTGCACAGCATGATTTTCTTCGTATTTACATCGAAAAATTGGACTTTGGGACCAAAAGCCGCTTTTTTTTTATGTCACTTATCTACCCACACAAACACTAAAAAACACTTTTTTATTGTCTTTAGGCCCGCGCTTGACCACTATCTCACCTGATGGTAAGCGAAGAGGTGGTCGACGGTGAAACACGGTTGCCTAGAAATAATCTATTCACTCTTGACTTAAAGATAGCCCCTAGATTGTAGCGGTCGGGAAACATAGACTCCGGCAGAGAATTCTACTCCTTAGCTGTACGCATAATAAAAGTATTTCCAAAACGTTTTGTGCGTATGGGTGGGATGTCCACCATAAACCGATGGCGCATCTCCGTAGGTCTTGTAGTCCGATGATGAAACGGGCTAGGTGGAATTAGATCGTGCAATTCCATCGCATGCTCCCTGAAATGTAAACTATAAAAAACCGACAAGCTGGCAACTCGGCGACGATTTTCAAGGCTCTGGAGCCTTGACTTGACCAGTGCCTCATCGCCGATGAGCCTCTTAGCCCGCTTTTCGATCGACTCTAGTGCATCAAGCTGGTATTTGGCAGATCCGTTCCAGAGATGAGAACAGTACTCCATTTATGATCGAACTTGCGCTTGATACAAGTTGAGCAGCTGGCAACACTTTGGCAATCATGACCTATCCAACGATGTCTTAATTATATAGGCCCGTCTAGTGGTTTTAAAGATATGAGGTTACGTTGTTTTTGTTCCTCAAGTTAAGCTCGCTGAGCAGGAAAGGTGGCAATCGCTCGGCTATAAGGGCCAGCTACAACCAGAAACTCATTATCTCATGGCTTAAGGGACTACTAGTACGCTTGTAAATGCTCATTAGCCCACGGTGGCACGCTAGGAGGACCTGGCACCGCGCCAGTGTCCCAACAATAAGAACTAACTTATGTACATAATAGAATATAATAACAACGCAAATTGGCTTTTACTATCTTAATATAAAATACAATTTTGAATGCAAGTTCACCTTAAATAGAAGCCGAGGAGAAAGTTCAAGAAGTAGGCAACAAAGTCAGAAGTTACGAGTACTTAATGCACTTTTGAATATAAACACGGAGAAGTAACATTGTACTAAAGTTAGTACAATGCAACCGTCCAACAGTTGGAGTTGCACCGCTATTTAACACTGGCACGTTTCGCATATCAAAAGTATTATTTATAGAACAAATTAAGTTTCGATGGAATTATACAATTTTATACACCTGTATTTTATATGATACACTTCCTTACTGAGTATGTTTACGGAATATTGTTTTACCATTTAATACATTTTATTTGAGCTTCTTAATACCTTATATTAGTTTATGCAATGGTCATATAATAGGGGTTAAAAAAATACGAGCGTGTGATAATGATATCACGCGAGTGTTTTAATACCTAATTATATGCCGTTGCATGTGCTGTGTGTGCTACTTTATCTTCACTCATACAGTTGAAATAAAACAAAAGTGGAAACGGAAAAAATATGTGCTTTGGCGAGCAATTTAGATTCTTATTGGGTATGACAGCGCAGCGCGCGCATCCATAGACACTACAACATGACACTACTTTTCTACATTAAGTCAATGAGCCCATACGCGCCAGTATCTTCAAAAGTAAAAGTGTGCTATAAAAATTAAAAAAATATTTTATGATGCAGTTGTTTGAAAATAGAAGGAAAATGTTGCACTGTAATGGTTTTTTTTTTTAATTTTACCTATCCACGAATATAAAGTACGTGTTTGTACATGATTTTTTTAATTCATATTTGGAACATTACGTTGTGAGTTTAGATAAAAATAATTTATTTTATTTCAGTATATGCATAAAAATAATCAGCGCTGTTACGAAAACCAAAGGTAAAAGTTATAGCCCGTTTACTTAACTACAAAATAGCGTAGCTTAATTAATTAAATTACTGGTTCTGCCTATAAAACAAAAATTATGCCTGCTCCACTTAGTCGATATGGACTTGCATGAATACGTTTAATTTGAAGATAACATAAAATACCTTCTTCAAGAAGGACAATCAATTTCACTATGTAACAGAAATGAAGTATTTTTAATAGCCATTTATTGAATACTAATTAAATAAAGTCCTACCCACATTAATAACATGAACACCATTTATTGGACGGTGTCAAATGAATTCGAGTAGGTACAGCAGAATTTGTGAACAACCTTTTATTAAAGCTCTCCAATCGGATATTATTAAAATTATGTTTAATTATGCGGTAATTAATCCGATTCACTTCAACCTACAACAAATGTTTGTTCATGAAAAATTTTAGTATATTAATTGAAAACTGGCAAATGTGGGTAACGTTTTAATAGAATTGGCCTACATTCCATATTTTAATTGTTTTTCGGCAGAAAAAGTGGGATACCATTACCGTTGCCTATTTCTGAACAAAGCGCAAGCCCTGATTTTTTAATAGTCAGTTTTTCTATATTTCGATATTTTGACGTGTTTTCCGTGCAAGATTTGTCACACCAACAATTACGAGTACTATTCCTTATTTAAAAGTTCTGTGACGACAAAAAAAATCGGAACCATGTATTACTTACTAGCTGTTGCCCGCGAGTTCGTCTGCGTAGCATTAGTACTTCGAACAGCATTTTTCTTATATCGCATATTAATATTGTAGGTGTGTGGGCCGCCTTATTTGAAATAATAACATTTCCATCCCCTTAAGGATGATTTCAGTGATAAAAACTATCCTATATCCTTCCCAAGGTCTCAAACTAACTCCATACAAAATTTCGTTTCAGCATTTTAAGCGTAAAAAGGTAACAGATAGACAGACAGAGTTACTTTCGCATTTAAAATATTAGTTAGGATTTAAATTAGGTACACGAATTGGTTCACAGTTAAAAGTCCATAATAACCCCCCCCAACCCTTCCCCCCTGCCTAGCCTTTTCCCAATTATGTTGAGGTCGCCTTCCAGTATTGCTGGATACAGCTAAATACCAGTTTTTTAAATAGAACGACTTTCTATCTGACCTCCACAACCCAGTAATTGGGCAATAAAATACCTCATTGGCAAGAGGGCGTCAAATTTTCCGGCTTCATACTACCCACTAAAACTGAACTTTAAACTATGGAAAAAAAACTCGTAATTTCTGGTTTGACAGCTTTTGCATGGAAAACACGTCAAAATGTCGTATTTATTTTTCAGAACTTTAATACTACCACAGATAATTTAATAATAGCATACAGATGCCTCATCCCATACAAAGAAACCGTGCCAACATAACTAGCGTTTTTCGACTGATTAAGATGATTATTTTTATAAGTACTTCGATCGCATTCGGTTCCGTTCCACGGCTATAGATGGTGTTAGCAGCGACTTGAAAGTAAAAAGGTTTTTTCGGTTCGTGACTATTTTTTTCTTTAAATACAGTGACGATTTGTTTTATAGTGCATTTTATTTGCAAGTTTTTTCAATTTCATTGTACTAAAATGTGTTACAAAACAAATTTAAAAAATCGAGTGGCACGCCTCAGAAATTTAAAACTGCGCCATCTATTGGAAACAATTTTAAATGATCCGTTCAAATAATCTTTGAAATGAGAATTAAGAGTCCAATATTCCATAATATGGTGCTTAGTAGAGTTGATTATAAAAGAACATACAATTTTTATGATACATTCTAGAAAATGTTAATTTTACACACAATTCAATAACGAATCGATGCACCATCTAGTGAAATTAATTTGAACCAAATTTTCTTTGTTAGCGCTGGGACTCCGTACTACTACTGTCAAATATCTACAAATTACAGCCGGAGCCTACAGCGTAACGTGCTTTCTGAGGCACGGAGAAATCTCAGTACGTCAAGACGGCCACCCATCCACGGACTGAGCTCGGCAAGCGTTGCTTAACCTTGAATATCGACCCGTGCGGTTGTTTTCGATTTTGATCGTCCTTATAAATACTTTGAATCAAACGCTAATGAAATGCCCAAAGCGATCACTTATTACACTTATTCATTACCGGTTTCATAAGCTGGCCATTTGCCAGTGTCGTGGGAGCGAGCGGGTCATACGCTCTTAAACGTGCGACAATTCTCCTATGAGATTTAACTCGAGAAGGATTCTATTAGGAACGGTGCCCATTGTTTCGTGTCTTTTATGTGTCGTGGGTTGTACATTTAAATGGAGCTGGTCCTGCAGTTACTTAGTAGGCCATTATTTTATTATTATTTTAAGTCTCTGCAACCTGTGAGAACCTACCAGACGCGGCGGTTGGGTTGTGAACTAAAAGATTATTAAAAATCGTCAAGATGCGATAGATTGGAGCCTGTTAGCTGATAGGTTGCCGAGAACAGCATTGACTCCTCGACAATAGGCAAGGTATAGAAAATCATAGATTTAGAAATTTTTTGTAGAAAATAATCCCTAGACAAGTGACAATTGTATGCGATTGACAAGCGATATCACGTGATCAATCCCTTACATTTTGACACTTCGATTTACCTATCGTCTTCGCTGGCATAAAATGCCACTTGTTTAGAGCCTCGAGTGATTCTTAATATTCTGTCTGTTTTCTTCCTTTTTAAAAATAACTACAAAAAAGGTTGGTGGCAATTTTTAACCGACTTCCCCAAAAGGAGGGGGTTCTATGTTTGACATTGTGTGTGTCTTTTTTTTTGTCTATGTTCTCCGATATCTCCGTCAATTGTGGGCCGATTTTGAAAATATTTTTTTTGTTTGAAAGAGTATGTTTCAAAATTCTTCATCAGATCTTCACCAAATTAAATGGGACCATTTAATTTGGTGAAGATCTGATGAAGAACTTCGAATATATACGGCAGCACTCTTCAATAAACAACAGCAAATTTCTCGGGATTGCTGCAATCGCATGTCTGTTTATTGTTTATACCATTTCATAACATAACATCACGCCATTACGCTCTTAAAGAGTACGCAGATATTTCATTTTACAGCATAGGTACGTTCATATTTCATGATGTTCGGGTAATCTATTCTGGCGTTATAGGTACTTTACTAAACAACTTGCCTTTTAGGCAGGTACAACTAACAAGTGTCCATAACGCAATAAAATGGTTCCTATGAAAGACACCGACTACCAAAAATAAAGTTATTTTTCACTGTGTAGTTTTTTTATTTGAAAGTCGGTACCTAGTATTTTTTTGTAAAATGTTTTTTATTCGATTTAACCGTTGAAATTTTTGTCTCACAAAATATCATGAAAGACAGGAGTATTTTAACGAATTTGATAACGAAGGACCTTGAAGCCTCATTTTATGAAGTTTCTTCATGAAAGGTACACGTGTATATAAATGTGTTCATTCAACATAGTGCTTCCCTCTAGGCCGCCCACAACTACTGTATACGTTTGCTCTCCAGATTATTGATTGAAATAGGTATGTCCCATGATTCCAATCCGATATTAAGATCTATTTACATTTATGCGGTGGAACTAGCATATCTCCGTTGGGGCAAATTAACATAGATGTGCAGTAGGTATGGAATCTGACGTATTATTTACTAGCTTTTGCCCGCGGCTTCGCTCGCAGTGAAGCCAATATTTTTTTATTTATTTTTTTATTAAATGTGTCCTATATTACTTCTAATACCTGCAAGAATATATGTTCAAAGTTTCATGATGATCGGTTCAGTAGTTTTTGCGTGAAAGCGTAACAAACAAACTTACATTCACATTTATAATATTAGTATGATTAATGTTATGCAATGTAATTACAGAGGATACTAAAAAAAGGTATCTTTATATCTGTATACCACCTTCAATTTATCCTAAGTTAATTATTCTTCTTAGTTTTCTTTTCGAGTCCATGGAAAACTGTTTAGATACAGTAGGAGGCCAAATTATTAGGTACAGTGCCCGAATTCATGTAATATTTAGTTTCATTATTTTTTGAACAAATTATTTATTTTTCTTAGGGATTTTTATTTGATATTTCTGCTGGTATTATTAGTATTGTTTTGAGTAAGTGCCAACAACGAAAGTCCGCTCCATGTTTTGAAATTCGTAATTTTTCGTAGTACTTAATTGTGGAATCGTAAGATCAGAGACATCTGACTCAAAAATCGTAAAAAAGCGTTGCCAGCTAGCTATTAGACACACTCGACGAGAGAAAATAAGTATCAGTTCGAAGACGGTTCTTTTAGGAGAACCTGATCGGTCGTCGGCCAATCAAAAAAAACATACGAGCCATGAGGAAAGGACTGCAATATAACATCGAAATATGAATGTTACAGACTGCAGTCAAGAAAATAAGACGTTCTTAACCAGTTTTTTATTTTAGAAGTATGCTTTTCTGACGAATCAAATTGTCAAAACTCGATAAAGGCTCATTCGTCCGGGGACGCCCTGTATATCAGTTTTATCTAGACTGACTTTCTGTGACGGTTAAACATCCAGTTAGTGTCATAGTGTTGCCTCTGATATCAACTAAAAACATGGGGTGCCCATACATTATAGACGGTACCATGAGGCAAGACCAGTACAAACCAGTACTAGAAATTTGGCTACTGCCACAAATCGACGAATGGTTACTTGGTGATGAAGTGCACATCTTTACGCACGGTTTAACACCATGACATAAAGCTAAGAATGTTACTGTGTTCCTGACTGAAAAAAACATTACTATTTTGCCCTGGACGGGGAACTCACCAGACATGATCCCTATAGAGAACATGCGGGAGCACATCAAATGAGTGAACACCAATCAAGTCATCACTACCAAGCGCCAGTTGATTGAAAATCTCATCAAGAAAATGCACAGTATCAATGAGCCCCCATTGCTGCCCATCACTAAATTTACAACAAACAATTTTATTTTTACTAAGAAAAAATAAATAGATTAACTTAATGTTTTTATGGTGTTAATAATACACTCTTATAAATAAAAAACACCCACGAGACCCACAACCAATTATTTGTTTAAAAAATATAGTGAAACTAGGTAACGCAAAAACCTGAGTACTGACCCTAATAATTTGCCCACCGATGGTATTTTGGGACCAGTAGGCAGCCACGCCAATAGCAGCGTCAGTATTCAATAAGTTCTCTAGAGTGCAGGTGTATGGGTACTTGTGACGCTCCAGCATGTGTGTCATATTCTGCACAGGGACACCGCACTCATAATGTGTGTCAGACGGGTCTTTAAAACCCTTTTTAAAATTATTACAAACCATTGTTTTAAATTCTACAGGATGTACCTGTACGGAGGTATTTGGATAAACGGCTTTGAATAACAGCCCATGCAAGACGTTTTAATATTTGGTTAAAATCGGTAGTTCCTAAGCAAGAAACGCCTTTGTAGCAAACTTTGTTTTCTTAAAGTTAAGATGAAAGATGAAGGCAGTGAGTTAAGAGGAAGTTTATATTAAACCTACTTATGTATACATGCGAAGATTACGGCCAAAGTATGTATACTTGTATACTTGTGTATAGGTACTTCAATGTAACATTGTACGTGTGAATTGTACTGGAAGATTTTCTTTGAGTATTCTGGAATACTTAGTAAAAGTAGACAATGTCGAGAATTCCTTGAGTTAGTACCACAAGCGTTTCTTTTATTTTTACATCAGTAGACAGAACAGCGTTTACTTAGGTATAAACATAAATGAACTGTTTTTCTGTGTGAGTGTGAGACCAAATTTCCGAACCTAAAAAGACTTATTTTTATTTTTCACGTTATCTGTTCATCATCATCATTTCAACCGAAAGACGTCCACTGCTGGACATAGGCCTCCCCCAGGCGTCGCCACATCGACCGATCCCGTGCGTCTCGCATTCAGCCAGGTCATCTTTCCACCTAGTGGAAAGCCACCCAACCTTCTTTTCTTCCTATCTTCGAACCGAAAGACGATGCGTTATTTGTTCTAAAAACATTAAATATAAAAGCGTCCATTGTTAGAAGCTCTTAGTTAGAATCTACATTTTATTATAATCTAATAAACGTTATTGCGTTAAAGTATCCGTTGTGTTCTTTTTTCTTGTTTAGTACACAACAAACAGTAAGGAAATTGAAAAGCTCACAAAGGTTCTAAGCGTAAGCTGGGTAACCTGGCGACCTAATGGGGTTACTATCCACTGAGTCCGGGAACTGAGCGTATTTGTGTTACCAGACTTTGTTTATTTTAAAGACATGTCTTTAAGTTGATCCTGTCGTGATACTCGGGTAAACGAGGAACTCAGCCAATCTACTTGTCACTGCGTAAATATTTAAAGACTACTTATCTACCAAAAAAGTTATGGTTTTATCAGCAATTCGTTTCAACATTTTGTTAACTGACAATTTTATTTTGTGATGTGAAACACGTTTTGTATGTAAGGATTTATTTACCGAAATAGCACACGTGTGGTTTAAAAATAAAAATAAATGCCATTTGTTCGTTTTATTGGATACAACCGGCGTTGTTGGAACGAACTGAATACATCGACGACCAAAATCTTTGCTTCATTGACTTACAATTACAATACAAGTTCGGCTTTCACCTAAGAGAAGAGTGATTTACAGGTCGTAAATAACACTCGATTTATTGCCTCTGTATCCGTTAAAAAACATTTGTAGGTATTTAAGTAGGTACCTATATTTAACTATCTGCCGGAGTCTGTTTCCCGATAGCTACAATCTAGGGGTCTTTAAGTCAAGAGTGAATAGGTTACTTCTAGGAAGGCGTGCTTCACCGTCGACCACATCATCGCTTACCATCAGGTGAGATAGTGGTCAAGCGCGAGCCTAGTGACAATAAAAAACAAATAATTCGCCAAAATACAGTTTCTGTACCACTTCCTGTAACGTAATTAAAGAAACACAAACACAAGTTTAATGTATTCCACTTAAGTTACTGTTGCTAAATTGCGGGATACTTAAGTTGCGAAACTGTCGCCCGGTGTAGTCAAGCAGAAACCGCTAGACTTATTAAGTACCCACCTACAATTAGTTACTAGCCTCCGGAGATTCTCGTGAGCCCTTTTTACAGTTGCCAAAAGTCACTCAATATATTTAGGTCGGTTTCAGCCGGAGTAATTTGTGAAATTCGAGCTCAGGGACTCTTTGCCTAGCCACGCGGCCACGCCGTCAGATGAGGAAGGGAGAATTCTGTATTATTAACTTTCTGAGTGTCCGAATAATGTCTTATTAGTGCGAATTGACTTGAAAGTTGACTTTATGTTTGTTCAGGAAGCTGGAGTTCATTACACGTTTATGGTTTCAGAGCTATAAATAGTAATGCACTGTGGAATGTGAGACAGGAAGGCTCTGGAATTAAACCAAAAACTAGAGGGACACGTTTTGTATGTAAGGATTTATTTACCAAAATAGTACACGTGTGATTTAAAAATAAAAAATGCCATTTGTTCGTTATATTGGATACAACCGGCGCTGTTGGAGCGAACTGAATACATCGACGACCAAAACCTTTGCTTCATTGACTTACAATACAAGTTCGGCTTTCACCTAAGAGAAGAGTGATTTACAGGTCGTAAATAACACTCGATTTATTGCCTCTGTATCCGTTAAAAAAACATTTGTAGGTATCTAAGTATCTATATGTAACTATCTTAATTCGTCAAAATACAGTTTCTGTACCACTTCCTGTAACGTAATTAAAGCAACACAAACACAAGTTTAATGTATTCCACTTAAGTTACTGTTGCTAAATTGCCGGACACATAAGTTGCGAAACTGTCGCCCGGTGTAGTCAAGCAGAAACCGCTAGACTTATTAAGTACCCACCTACAATTAGGTACTAGCCTCCGGAGATTCTCGTGAGCCCTTTTTACAGTTGCCAAAAGTCACTCAATATATTTAGGTCGGTTTCAGCCGGAGTAATTTGTGAAATTCGAGCTCAGGGACTCTTTGCCTAGCCACGCGGCCACGCCGTCAGATGTGGAAGGGAGAATTCTGTATTATTAACTTTCTGAGTGTCCGAAGAATGTCTTATTAGTGCGAATTGACTTGAAAGTTGACTTTATGTTTGTTCAGGAAGTTGGAGTTCATTACACGTTTATGGGTTCAGAGCTATAAATAGTAATGCACTGTAGACTGTGAGACAGGAAGGCTCTGGAATTAAACCACAAACTAGAGGGCAGTGTTGGTCCTCCACACTATAGACTTATACAGGGTGTAAGTGCGACAATAATTATTTAAAAAACTGCTTCTGTCCATATATAAATGAACCGTCAAGGGCAGAAGCTGTATTTAAAAAGCCTTTTTACAAAAAAATACAACCGACATCCAAATAAAAACACTACAAAGTTCTTTTTGCTTATTGTTTATTTTTCTTCGTTTTTTGACACCGACTGCCGAAATTGGAGTTATTGTTCACTTTGTAGTGTTTTTATTTTGAAATCGGTTGTATTTTATTGTAAAAAAGTTTTTGCTTTTCCTTTTTCAGTTGCGGTAACAATGAGCAAGTTCTATAATGCCTTAAGTTATTCTTAAATAGATTAACCGAATAACATAAAACTTGAACATAACCGGTGAAATTAGTGTACCAGGGTGAACTGTACACATCTGCGTATCCCTTTAGAGCGTACTGCCATGATGTTATGTTATGAAATGGCGTACACAATAAACAGAAATGCGATTGCTGCAATGCCGTTGTTTATTGAAGAGTTCTTTTTTATATCTCCGAAGTACTTCATCAGATCCTCACCATATTGAAATATGGGACCAATTCGAGTACATAAACTTTCGATCAAAAAATTAATTTCAAAATCAGTCCACAATTGACGGAGATATCAGTGAACATAAACAAAAAAAACATACATACAGCCATAGAACCTCCTCCTTTTTGGAAAATCGGTTAAAAATGATCGAACTTTTCCGTTACACTCTGTATTTTTTTACAGAGTGTAACGGAAAAGTTCGATCATTTTAGTAGGAGAAGGTCAAGGACAGCCACTGGGTGCGAGTGAACTACATAGAATAAATTGTTATATTCATTACAATACATTTTGTTAAAGGTCACCATACTATAACTACTTTATTGTGTAGTGGTGAATCTTCACCCTTCTGTGGGTTTCGATTCCCACAAATATTTATAAGGCCCTAGTTTATCGAGCATCCGTGTTTGTGAATGTCACTTATAGTGTGACGGCATCCATTATGATTTGGGCATATATTTAGGAGACGCTTCACACTGTTCTTATGTTATGTGTATTATTTTTTCTTAAAAAGTGTGCCTACTCTTCGTGTTTATCTGATTACAAAGAACAGAAGAAACCAAACGCACTATAGGATAACTTAATTGACGTAGCCATCTGGCAAGTAAAATCCGATTTCGATTTCCGAATGAAATATTCCCATCATCTATTTGCGATTCGTTCGTTATTTGATCGAACACTGTTCCTACCTGATATATTTTTGTGCACAGTGGATAAAATTATGTTGAGTTGAGTCCATTACAGGCAGGAAGAGTCGAAAACTTCCTCGAAAAACGGAAATGAAAGAAACTGGCGGCGCCGTCCAGCACGTACCTACCCTACCTACCCTGCTACCCTACTGGCCCTCCGTGAGCTATACGTGCAAACCTTTTTTAAATCAGCCATTTAAACAATGCTCCACCGTCGACGACTCGTGAATGATATAATTATGTAATTAAATGATCTTAACAACGTATGGGTTGAGTTCTGTAAAAACGGACCCGCGTTGGAATAAAAATGTTATTTAATTACCAGACAACCGCTTCCTTTCGCTTTATCATTGATTAACAAAGAGGTTTGTACAAACATTTTATGTAGCCATTGTGCCACGTGTATTGTACCTACGTAGAGTTGCTTTAAGAAAGAACGCGCGAACGTGTAGAAACATTAACAGTAGCAAAGGTCTCCTTTGAATCTCAATTTGCGTAATGTTTATGCAATTGAACATCGAACGGCAGAGACGACTGTCTTTTACATTCTTGCCAGTTTAAAATAAATAAACGTTATCGAATACTGATTTCAATATTTTTACTTTGACGTCATAATAGCGGCAGCTTGACACGCATACCTTTGTCATATTCACGTAAATGGATAACATAAGAGAAACTGGTAATTTTGGTAAGCAATTTTTTGTCTCGACGGATTTTGTCACCTTTGAAAACACGAAAATGCAAAGCCAGTCATTTAACACAAAAGGTGTTACAGGTAAAATGTGTTAAGGGACCCAACTTTTAAATAAAAAGGTACGAACAATAATGAGGGGCGCTCTTAAAAGTCAAAGCCAAACCAAGGTGGTGCGTTCAAATGTCGAAGATAGAGGGAAAACAAGTTTAAAAATCCACATCGAAAGCTTTTCAGAGCGTGACTAATAGGTGCACGACATGGAACAGAAGACTTGAAAGTAGAAAAAATACGTAGCAGCTGTTCCAATGAAAAATAACGTGTCATTAATCATAACGATGAAAGGAAGGAGCGACAAGGCTGCACGACAAATACCTTCCTGTAGACGCGTCGTGTTTGCACTTACGCGTCTCGCCGGCTCCGTGTAATGATATCTCGCAGCAGTGGAAGCAACGTTTACTACTATTGTTTACGTGAACAATAGCCGAGAAAAACAATACGCGTTCGGATATCGCCGACAATTGAATCAAGATCTTACTCGTTTAGCTGAAGTGGTGTATTCTGTCGCGTCTGTCTCTGTACCTAAAATTCATAACATAACAGTTCGAGACGTGTTGCTAGGATGTTTGTTGCATCGCTTCTTCTGTGGTGAGAAAAAAAATAGGGTATTTTTTTGCGTCACCTTCTTTTTCTCATTCCTTTTCGAGTTGAATATGAGTGTGAATAAAATTTTCTTCTAAAACTCACAGTGTTATTGTAACAGTTATTTGGTATTAGTCTGAATGTAGCAAATATTAGTCGTATTCCCGGCTCCGACAGACCGTGGCCGGTAATAGGGTTGTCAGGGCGGCGGGAGTACGTATGCGTGTAATTTTATTTCTGGGGCTGCGATAATTTTACGTACGGGACATGTTAATATTTGAACATTTACCCTAGTCTCTGAGGGGGATTTTACATCAACTACTTTATGCCATAATGTTTATTATTATATTTTGAAGCTTTGTGTATTTTATTTCGTATTATAAAAGAATTTCCTATCACTATCTATTGAGAGAAACTCAATCAAACAGCATCTAATTAATGGTCTTACCTATTGAATATAACGCATTTTTTTACAATTATTTATTACATACTTCTTGATTTATTTCTTTTATTATTTTCCCCCCTTGCCTTGAATTGACCCACGAATTAAAGTACAGGTTTTTAGGCTTCGTATGTATTTGTCAGACAAATGGTTTCAGGGAAAATCATCGAATAAAATAGCTCATCTCAAAAGTTTTTCATTTACCACTATTTAGTAAGAATAGATAAATGTTAATTACTTCAATGATGATGAATTACTTCATTTAAAAGTTTGTCTAAATACCTAAAATTGTTTGCGCACGCAGATGTTGAATCATGTCGTACAAACATGTACAAAAAATATGAGAGATCAATCAAACGAATTCCCTGTATATTTCATGCAACTTTCCACTATACATTCCTGATTAAATATTCGGTACAGGTAGCACTTTGTTTTGATTCAGTGAAAAGCCATTTGACTAAGTTTCTTGTTAGGTATTATCCATACATTAGAACTTTTTGTTTCTACACGAAGTAGGTAATGAAAGTTTCATGTTAATCGCGTTAGCCGTTTTTTTTTCCTGAAAGCATAAAAAAGCTCTAGACTACGGACTTTTTGTTTTGCAAACATGCCTGGTTTGTTTTGCATGTACCTACAGCTTTTGGTGCTGTGTTAGGACCTCAAAAAATAAAAAGTATAGGTAGGTACACATAATAAGTACACCTTCGTTTATCCCAATATTTCTTTCAAGTTTCATGTAGACGTCGACGGAAAAGTGTGTAAATATAGTGATACTCCAAAAATGCGTCATATTAGGCGCATTTTTTACCCGACTGTCAAAGGAGAGTAATGTGTTTATTAGTCTATGTATGTATGTATGTATAATGTATATTTGTTCTTCTGTAGTGTTCTAGAGAACAAACGCGCCGTGGCCGATTTTGATGATTCTTACGTCAATCCATTCATTAGTCTTAAGCTTGCGAGTGTGACAGTTAGTTTCCTTTCACCATTTTTAATAATGGTTTAGGATATATAACGATTTAAAGTTGGTTTAACAACCATTCTGACTCATATCTTTCAAACCAATACACGGATTTATATTATTATAAGCTTCAGCCAGCTACTTCGCCCGCGTGATAAACGTTTTATCATCCCAAGGGAACATTATACCGGGATAACAAATAGCTTAGTTCTATTCCACACTATAATCTATCTCTGTGCAAAATTTCATCCAGATCTGTTCAGCCGTTCTACCGTGATTGAGTAACAAATATACATCCACATACACATCAATCCAAATTTCGCATTTATAATATGAGTACGATTATAATTAAGACATCGTTAAATATAGGTCTTGACCGCCAAGGTGTTCCTAAGTAAGTGACGTAAAAAAACAAACGTGGAGAATTTTGGGCCCCATTGGAAGATCCCATTTTTTTTTCTTTCATACCCATCGAGTTTTGTTAACAAAAAATATATAAACCCTTATTTTGATACCCCATCAAAATTAAGGGTTTTAAGAGGTAATTACAAAACTAGGTATATACCACTTATATGTTTAAATGCAATTTGAAAAAAAAAAAAAACTATTTACTAAGTAGTAAATAAAAAAATAAAAAAAATACCCGGCTGCTTAAGAAGCGAACTAAAAAGATGTGAGCAAGGAGAAAATATTGCTATGCAGTCAGATGCATAAGGTTTTGGTCAGCCAGTTCGCAATTATGTATCCTCCGACTGCATAGCATGTTTTTCTTCTTGTTTACATCTTTTTGGTTCGCTTCTAAAGCAGTTCAGTTTTTTATATTTATTTATATACACTTTATTGTACACCATAATAAACAAGAAAAAAAAAGAAACTTAATACTAAAACATACAATGGGCGGCCTTATCGCATTCCGCGATCTCTTCCAGGCTTTTTTTATTCGGATATCAAAAGTACGCCTAATAATGATGCACAATGTAAAATTATAAGAAATACAAAAGCAACAGGAATGCCATCACTTAGCATAAAATATTCTCTAAAAGTATGCAAATGCAAGTTGGGCGCACGGTTGGCGCATTGACTGCTGCGCTGCGTGTCGCGGTTTCGAATCCTGCACGGAACAAATATTTTTATGAGCTACAGTTGGTTGTTCCGGCTCTGGGTGTTTGTGTATGTAAGTTTACATGTTTGTAAACGCACCTATGAAACAGGAAGAAATTCCTAGTGTAAGGCAACACCTTTTATAAAAAAATACTAACCGGGTGATGTTTCCTATGGCAAGCCAATCGTAGAAACGAAGGCGTTTAGAAAGAATGAAGAATGCAAGATTCTAAGATGCATAAGATCCTAACATACATTTTAATGATCCACAGACACCGAAGCTAACTTATAGTAGAACTTCTACCATAAGTCTCTCTTCGTGACACGGTCTCCGGTAAATGTAGTGACATTACTGTTTCCTGTAAACTTTACCGGGGAACAGCGTTCGCAGGGTTAACCAATTTCATAGTTTGATTGCTATTGTGTTAAACAATTGAACGCTGCAGTTTAACTGATTTTCGGCGATCGATTAGAAATATCTATTGTAATTGACAACTCAACGTTGGAAATAGTGATTCACATTTTAGCTATTGTGTTGTACCGAGCTCGTAGCTAATTAATAAGAGCCGCACGTGTCGGTCTTCAAGATTAAGGCCCAGCTTTTTTATCAGTAGTTCCTCAACAAATGGTTAGATATCAATGGCTTCAAAATTCGGTAAAATGTGTTGTTTCGTTAATTGTTAGTTTAACAAACTGTCAAATAATTAACTCTCCAACTTATTTGACCATTTGTGAGGCTAACAACTGAAAAAAATGGTATTTCACCGAAATTTGCAATCATTGGTTAAGTTAACTACGGATCAAAAAACTGGATTTAAGCAACGCTTGCTGAGGTCAATCAGCGCATGGTTGACCAACGATTTTCCATTACATACCGATACCCGTACATGCTTCGGAGTTCCGGTTGTCATTTATAGATTTTTGAGTCATTACGGGTAGTCAGAACCTTGTGCCTATTGGCCTCGTTTGTTCTTTCTCCTGCCTGATATGAAGTGAAGTGGCAATTATGTTTTTGTTTTCATACTCCTCCTTTGTTCTTTTCTGATTAATTTCGTTGCGGGATCCAAGACAGTTAAATTCATTCTGCGGGACTTCGTCGAGCTATATTGCCTCGGCGATTTTCTGGTGGTCGCCACTGTTGATTCTGGCTTTCAGGAGTTGCAGTGGTTTGGGAATAATAGGTGGAAATGTCTCAAAAAAGTTAACTGGCGTGATTATGTAACAAACATACATCCATCCAAACTTTCGCATTTGTAATATTAGTAAGATAAAGTGTGAAGATAAGTAGAATATCGGAGTGGTTTTGCTTTAATTAGATACTGTTGTATGAATTCGTGCTAGGTTATACCTAAGTTTGTAAGCGATTCTAGGGAGTTATTATAATGTATACAAATTAACTAATTACGTCCCCAATGTTAACACAGTACTGGCTGTGCGCCCGCTCGGAGCAAAAATATCAATGTTGAACCTCTTTTTGAACAGTTTTGTTTGTAAAATATTATTTGATTTACATATGCTATTTTAGTTATGAAGAAATTCCAGCCATCAATTTTTCTGTGAAAATTGTTTTTAAACATCCAAATCGTTTCGGAGGAGTATCCAAAAGTTGCGAAAAATATCGTCATGCTAATTATTTTTTTAAAGCAAAACTATTTGTTATACGAAAAACACATGTTTAAAAAATAATGTACATGAAACAATAATAAATATTTTTTTTTAAACCTTTTAACCTAGCCGTTACTAAGGAGTATGCTTTAGAAAGTTACCGTTTTACGGCACTAAAGCGGATGTAGACAAAGACAAAGTGGCAACAGCCAAGCGATAAAGGTCGGGCTAGTGATTAGAATAGAATACACTTTATTGCACACTAAAATAGTTACTAATCTCTTATACACAAAAAAAAATCTATAGGGACAATGGTGGTAGTAGGCTCTTATAGGTTTATCTATAAACCTAGGATCCTACTTCACCAATCCACCATTGCCATAAAACCCTCTAGGGATTTATGGCCTCGGGTATAGCTATTTTTAACCGACTGCCGAAGATGGGTAATGTGTTTATCAGTCTATGTATATGTATGTATTTATTTTTGTTCTTACGTGGCGTTCTAGACCAATCGCCCAAACGCGTGGCCCGATTTTGATGATTCTTACGTCAATCGATTCGTCTTAACCTTGGGAGTGTCACTGACTACTTTAAAATTGGAAAATAGAAAAATGGCGGACTTTGGGCGCCATATTGAGGGGGCCTAATATTTTTTCTTCCAAACCCACGATGGGTTCACGATGCGGTATCAAAATAAAGGGTTTTAAGAAGTGATTTCAAAAATAACACTCATATGTTTAAAAGTACCCATTCGAAAAAAAAATACTAAAAAGTTATAAATAAAAAATCTTAATTAAAAAAACATAAACCCGACTGCTTAAGAGGCGAACTAAAAAGACGTACACAATAAGGAAATTATGCTGTGCAGTCGGAGTATATATCTGGTTTTGGCCAGCCAGCGCGCGAATATGTATCCTCCGACTGCACAACATGATTTTCTTCTTGTTTACGTCTTTTTACCCGACTGCCGAAGGAGGGTAATGTGTTTATTAGTTCGCCTCTTAAGCAGTGGTTTGTTGAAATTTTTACTTGTATTTTTATTTTGATTGTCCTAATACTTTTATTTCTTTCTTGCAATACTAACTAAGGCAGGTAAGGTTTTCATATTCTTTATTGTAAACAAAACAAACATATTCAAATGCAAAAGGAAAACTTATGCACAAAGGCGAGCTTAACCCATAATTGGGTTCTCTGACAGCAAACCTCAGTCTTATAGAGAGATTTAGAAAATTAGGACAGTTAACAAAAGCGCACAACAAATATTTACTAAAAAACATTTGAATACTTACTAACTAAATTGACTACACGAATACATGTACAGCACACAATGCATTAACATAATACATACATATGTCTCAAATATATACATATTTATGCGTCATGTCGATAGGAAATGTTCCTTAATTCTTCTCCTGAATATGTCTAGTGAAGGGCTATCCCGTACGGAATGAGGAAAATTATTCCAGAGGCGGACAGCACGAACATTAAATGATTCACGACTTGATGAGTGGGGAGGAAAACGAAGGAGAAGAGATGCTGAGGAACGGCAAGGCTTTCCTCTCTGAACAAGATATTCAAAGCGTTCTTTAAGATACGAAGGAGAGGTAAGATTGTGAAGAACAGAAAAGGGAAGAAGAATATTGTGGGTATCTCGGCACTGCCGAATAGGTAGCTACTTCAACCGCTTCCGAAACATGCGGTTTCCGTGCCATAACATACACAAGAATACAAATACAAAAAAAAAATAGCCACCTATATAACCACAACTAATCCTACAAAACTACATACCATTACTGCGTGTACACTGCTCATCAAAATAAATAGGCACATATGATTAATTGAGCCGTAACCTTCGGCTTCGGTTTTTCTCAAGGTTAAGTAGCATTTTAGGGTTGAGCTTGCAGGGGCTTGAGACAGACGAGACACATAATACGACCGCTTTATATTGACTGGCAGGCCAGATAAATCTGCCAGACAAGGTAAAAGGGTCTACTGGGGGCATTATTTTTGTTGGCTTACTCATACTGTCTGAAAAAGGAACCGAAAATGTGCGTTTGCTTTTGGATAGTCAGATCCATAATCCGGTGTGTATTTCAAATATGTGTTTAACAATGTGTTTTGGTATTCCGATAGAAAAATCTGAAGACGAAATCACACACTTTAGGTAAATGGTAGATGGAGAAACACTAAGAGAGTTTTCCTTATTGTTATAATGTTCGGTAAGAGTCTAGGTTCCACATCCTTAATAATGTTATAAATGTGAATGTAAGTTTGTTTGTTACGCTTTCACGCAAAATCTACTGAACCGATCATCATGAAACTTTGTACATATGTTCTTGGAGGTATTAGAAGTAACATAGGATATTTTTTTATTAAAAAAAAACATTTTTTTTAATGGCTTCACTGCGAGTGAAGCCGCGGGTAAAAGCTAGTATTACATAAGCCTTCGTTTTCCTCGGCTTCTCGCACAATTGAAGATACAACGTCTATGGCTGGGCTAATATCTTATAGTACCCATTTTTCTTATAATTAAACCTCAAGGTCACATTACAAGGAAAGGAATACATAATTAAGTGGAAGTTTGTGACGATGGATGGATCTTTGTTACTCTATCAACAAAAACTGCTGAACGAATTTTGATAAATCTTAGATTTTTAAACAGAAATATAGCATCAGCATTACACACAGGCTATAATTTGTAAAGATATTGGGACATTGGAAGAAGTACTAATGTGACACCACGCGGGTGGAGCCGCGGGCGGCAGCAAGTCTGTATATACTAGGCCCTTTAGCCAAGTTACAAACGTTTGTATCGAATCTCTTTCTACAATCGTTAACGCCTTCTATATGTATGGTCTGACCACGTGACATAACGTTCAAATGTCTCATTCCCATAAATTGATTTGTTTCCTACTAACGTTATCGATTGTAGATTGTCAACTTGGCTACAGGTGCAGGTTAATTTTCAAGGAACAGTAATTTTTTTCCAGGTACGTAAACTCTGTGTTATTCTGATGTATAAACAAATTCATCAAAGCCGTTCAGTAGTTTTTGCGTAAAAAGATTAACAAACATCCACCCTATCCAGCCAATAGTAGTATCTAAGATTAACAAAAAGATAGTTATTTAATACAAAATCTATATAAGTAAATCTTTTATGAAAAGCCCGTCACCATAACTTATTCCAACGCAGTACAGTCTTTCAGTTTCAGAGACATTTGGAAAGCTTAATAGACTTCTTATACGGTTATGTACATGTAAAATAGGATAAAACATCTATAGTAACATAATTTGCAATTCAGTACTCACGCACCCGTAGCGTGGTCCATAAAAAAAAAACATTATAAATGACAAACGAGTATTATAAAGGCGAATAGCTCGACTATGGTGTGTTTTCTTGGCGCTAGTTGTATGCAAGACAATACTTTTATCAAAACTGTTTTTCCACAAATATTGTTTAAACCTTGAAGTACGAGTTATTTTTGTGGTACCGTATTGCATCACACTGCCACCATGCAACTGGTGGTAGCCACAGACTGCGGTATGTTATAAACTTCGTGTTTGACACTTCAAGCTAGGCAACGAGACTGCTCAGACTTTGTGTGGCCACCCACTGGCAGCTGAGACAGAGGCAGATTCGCCGAGACGAAAATATTATTAGTAGGATTCTAGAAGCTTTTAAATATGGAAGTCATTCATGATATCTCATTACGCACGTAGAAAATATTCTCTGCAAAATAAAAGTCGAGCTTAAAATAATTCTATACGCGTCTATTTTAAGTGAAAGTTTAATAATGTCACACACCGTTTTTTAACCGACTTACCAAAGAGGAGGAGGTTCTATGTTCGACTGTGTGTTTTTATGTTTGTTCACCGATATCTCGGTCAATTGTGGACCGATCTTGAAAATTCTTTTTTTTTGTATGAAAGAGTACCTATTTTTCGAAATTGGTCCCATTTTAATTTGGTGAAGATTTGATGAAGATCTTCAAAGATATACAGAACTCTTCAATACATAACGGGAAATCTCTCGGGATTGCTGCAATCGCATTCATAACATAACATCACGCCAGTACGCTCTTGAGGGGTACGCAGATCTCTCATTTCACCCTTTATTTTCAAGTTCCATGATATTCGGCTAATCTATTCTAGCGTTAAGGTAACTTACTAAACAACTTGCCTATTAGGTAGTCACAACTAAAAAGAGAAAAATAAAAAACTTTTTTACAAAAAAATACTACCGACTTCAAAATAAGAAAACTACAAAGTGAAAAATAACGTTATTTTTGGAAGCCGGTGTCCGTAACGCCAAAAAAATGGTACCTACGAAAGACACCGACTTCCAAAAATAAAGTTATTTTTCACTTTGTAGTTTTCTTATTTGGAAGTCGGTAGTATTTTTTTGTAAAAAAGTTTTTTATATTTTCACTGACTTGAGCCTTAAGCTTATAACATGTTAGAAAATTACTAAGAGACACTTTGACCCGCATTCCAGCTCATACTCGACTAAATTTCAAACTTAACCAATCACAACTCTCAAGTTTGGCATAATATGATCCCACCAAAAACATTTTCATGTAAAATGTTGCCAAAACGAGACCATATGGCTCGCACTATCAAAACGTTATCAGATCTCTTGTAGAGCCAAGCTTCTAACTCTACAAGCCCTTCAACTTGACATTATGCTTAGCATTATAATGTTTAGCTTGTTCAATAGAGCAAGAGTTCTGACGCACCAGACGTTACTGAATTATTCCTACACAAAATGTGTAGTAGGTATTGAACGACAATGAAAGTCCTAGTTAGCAAGTATGAGTACGTTCCAAGTACATGCTAACACTTCTCAATTCCATTGATTTTGTTTTAAAAGAGTTCGGTAACTGTTGGAGCGTCTAGGATCTTGAACTTAAGCACGTTAATGTCAAAAAATTCAAGCCAACCAGAGGGATTTTGTTTGTTATTAAATAAAAACAAATATAGCTTTATTCATGACTCAAGCCTTTGACTACGTAGATCACAATATTTTGCTAAACAAACTAAAAGCTTACGGAATAAGAGACAATATACTACAACTTATAATCATATCTAAAAAATCGAACACAATATGTGGAAATTACACAAGTAGATCTAAAAACAAAGCAGGAAAGGGTCTATCGGTCGCGTGATAGAACAATCACATATGGAAGCAACAAGGAAGCATGCTTAGCCCCCCTCTATTTATACTCTATATAAATGACCTGCCAAAAATTACGAAACATCAGATGACCCTATTTGCCGTAGACAGCACCGTTTCAATTGACTGTACAGACAAACTTAATAACTATAATGACGTTACTAACACTATATTCTCCATAATAAAATGGCTAAATAATAATAACCTTAAAATAAATAATGACAAGACCTAATTAATGACATTCACCCAACGCAAAAATCTAACTATGAATATTAACTACAAGAACAGCAAAATAAATCAAGTTGACACAACCAAATTCCTAGGCTTAACCATAGACCAATGACTAGACTAGATGGCACACACGATAAATTTGGCGAAGAGACTTAGTAAATCCGCATATAGTTTATATAAACTTTCACCAGTTATAGGAACGGACGCTATTGTGACAGCAGACCATGACATGGCAGGTTCGATATTAAGATATGGTGTTATTTTTTGGGGAAACTCAACCAATAGTGAGCTTATACTTAAAGATCAAATATAGTGCATCAGGGCAATGTTCGGGTAATGTCCGTGTCCGCGGAGGATAGGGAGAGCGGTGCACCGTGATACCGATACTCCACTCCGCCGCGGCCTCCAACCCTCAGTCACGATACCTCCCATACGACATCGCGGCCCGTCTCAGTTATGATGTCGCCCAAGCAGCACCGCTACCTACTTGCTGGCTGCTACATTGTCGGCTTATCGGCAAAAGCCTTGACGAGCGGCCCGATCCTCGGGTTCCTCTTCGCTTCACCGTGGGGTCCAAGCCACGGCTACTGAGCCTCCCTGCCTTGACAATGCGGGAACACACCGGTGTGGGATGATGGGACTCCGACAGAAAACATGTAGACATAATACGAGTATGCTCTGCTACCCGTTCGAAGCCGGGGCGGGTCGCTTTTTACGAATATAAATATGGATGGATGGAGAGGGCCAAATAACACACAATCCAACTTGGACTGTGTGAGATGAGATATGAAATAAAAGGTAGTCAATAATAGCGAGACAGGACAGGACGGTATGGAAGAAGAAAAACGTGTTTCCCCGACCCCAAGTAATGTGGGATTTTAATTAATTGGATCATAATAAGTTAATCATACAAAAATCATTATCAATTCAAGAACATTCACATAATAAAAATTTGATCTTCCAAATTCGAAAACTACAAAGTGAAAAATAACTTTATTTTTGGAAGTCGTTGTCTTTCGTAGATACCATTTTTTTTGCTTTACAGACACCGACTTCGAAAAATAAAGTTATTTTTCACTTTGTAGTTTTCGAATTTGGAAGTCGGTAGTATTTTTTGTAAAAAAAATTATTGTTTTTCACTTTTTATTGTACCTACCTAATAGGCAAGTTGTTTCGTAAGTTACCTTAACGCCAGAATAGATTAGTCGAATATCATGAAACTTGAACATAAAGGGTGAAATGAGAGATCAGCGTACCCCTCAAGAGCGTACTGGCGTGATGTTATGTTATGAAATGGTATAAACAATAAACAGACATGCGATAACAGCAATCCCGAGAGATTCCCGTTATTTATTGAAGAGTTCTGTTGTATATCGTCGAAGTTCTTCATCAAATCTTCACCAAATTAAAATGGGACCAATTTCGAAACATACTCTTTCATACAAAAATATTTTCAAAATCGGTCCACAATTGAACATAAATAAAAAAAATAAAATCATACATGAAGTCGAACATAGAACCTCCTCCTTTTTTTTTTGGTATGTCGGTTAAAAACTAGCTTATGCCAGCTGCTTCGCCGCATGAAAGTCGAGAAGAATCTTTTATCCTAAAAAAAAACCTAGAAAACCGTGCCAGTCTGCGAGAGCTTTCACTTTTATTCATGTCTTATACCTAATTAACGTTGATCCTCGGGTTAAATAGAGCTTATGAGGGTTATAAAGTTACGCGTTTTCTCATCTCTTGCAGTCATATGGATGTACGAGCTAAGTTTAAATACCACTATAGTTTATGAGCAGTCAAAACTTTACTTGCATCAGGTTGTGCTAGGTACCCTCAGCTAAATAGGGACGTTTTTCAGGGGCGAAAGTTACGCTTACTCGTATCTTGAACTTGTGCCAAGTAACATAAAAGTGTTACGGTATATTTTTTTTTGGAATGGTCTATTTAGTAGGTTTCATTTGATACCCATATTGTTATGATTACGAAAACAGAAAATTGATCAGCTCCTTTTTGGGGGGCCATATCTAAAAAATTATATTTAATAATAATATAGCCTATTTCACACCCACAATTATGACGAATTTTATGACACCACATATGTAATTATCTGTCGAGCCGTTTGGGCTGTAGAGCGTGTCATAGAAACGGACATAATTATACATATATTCGCTCGAAAAATACTTACTTTTATAAAATATAGAGGTGTCCCCCTAATAACACATGCAGCAGCCATATCATAAAAAAGACGTAACTTTGGTAATGCGACGTCACTATATTAGATCGGATCCGGAACGAACAAATCCGCGACAGCTTCGAGATCGTGACGTAATTGACAAGCTGCAGGAACGTCGCGAACTTGCAAGACGGTTCGGCAGGTACAAAGAGTTTTCGCATACTGTGTGAAAATGGCTGAAGTGTAACCAACACCAGAATAGTCACACACTGGGTATCTACTCTAGATGTGTCGTTGGAACCACCTACGCGAAAACTAGGAACAAATACGAAAATTAGATATGTCATTGTTAGAAAGACACCCTATCGTTGAGTGTCATAGAGTAATTTTGATCCCGGAAAAAATTATCGGTTCTTGCGGGATAGGCCACAGACGCGAAACCGCGGGCGAAAGATTGTATATTACAAAGAGGTGGGCGACTGACGATGCAAAGTGATTAAATTAAGACGTCTCGACATCTTAAAAAATACTAAATAAATCGCTGGGTCAAAAATACATCCTAGTGCAAGTTGACAAATAACGAGGAGCGAAGTCAACAAACCGTTAATTTACTTGAGATCTAGCTGCAGAATGAGCTATAATTAAGTGGCAGAGTTCCATTAGCTTTTCTTTATCGTTGCTTCTAAAAGTATGTTTGTTTTGGTGAAACATAAAAATTCCAGAGGCGACGCTCGAGCTTCGTTTCAGTTTATTTTTCGAATCTTGCCGCAAAAAGAGCTTTTTTTCTGAATATACAACATTCATCATAAGCCAGAGAAAGCCAATTTTGAATAACGCTCATCTTTAAGTACATATATCATGCACGGAACGAACAAGATGCGAAATATCTCATTCAAGCCGATGTTTAACATATAAATTGCTATCAATTTTTTTTAGATCTATATTTTCGTGGCTGCTCGGCGGAGATAAGGCGCGGGGGCGCGCCACTGTGCTTTTATTGCCGAAATGCAGAATGATATCCCACTGGATGATAAAAAAACGATTATGGAAGTCTTTTTAATACGTATGTACTGCCGAAGTGAATTTGATTTTATATTCCGACGGTAAGGAGCCGCTTTAGTTTGATCGCTTCCTGGAGAATTCGTTTTAGTATTATGCTTTTTAAATATCGCATCGTTTACCCGCAACCAATATTTATAGTGATTAGAGTTATCAGTATCTACCACCTACCTTTATGAGGTATAACTAATGAACGGAGTAAA
Organism: Orthosia gracilis; assembly: GCA_947562075.1. NCBI lineage: Eukaryota > Metazoa > Arthropoda > Insecta > Lepidoptera > Noctuidae > Orthosia > Orthosia gracilis. The sequence continues at coordinate 39,187,485 of OX387266.1, forward strand.
CCACTAAACTATTTATGACTTAACACGAGTGGTACTTTTAATGATTTTCTCTTTGCACTATTAAAAATAATTTAAGCACCGTCACCAACACTAACACTTCCACTCGATTACGTTTGATATCGGATAAAAGTATCAAATTAAAAAAGCCTGCCAGTAGCAGCTACCCACCAGTAGCTACATCGGCACTGTTGATGCCAGCTCGACAGGATTTCGTTAAGATAAGGCTGTGATCGCCGCCCGAACAAATTCACTCAATATTATTTCTGCTCCTTTCGATATTACCAAATTGAATTAACAAAATGGAAGCTACAATTCAAAACTGCTCAAAATTGTTTTTAGATATCTTCTCTCAGGAGATTTTTACACCTAATTGTTGTTTGACGAAATATAGTTTTGAATTAATTAAAGCGAAATTGCCAAGACGAATTAATTTGTCAAGACAGACGGTGTTGCGTAACCGTCCAGAGATGAAGACTACGTACCATTGTCATGATAAATATTTATTTAAATTTATTTACGACTTTTAAGTTGACCTTTTTGAATAAAATGTTTGAAGTTTGGTATTGCCAACTAGAAAAGATCTCTTTCCGATGAAATATGAAATAAAATATATTTTTATCATTCGGAGTTATTCACATTACTTACATTTCCAGCAAAAAATCCTTGAGGCGGAATTCTTATGGCCGATTTCTGAATTGAGTATTTGGAGGTAGGAACGAGTCAAATCCTACTTATTGACAGGTTTTCTAAAATATAAAGGTGTTATAAAGATGAAGGAAAACATCGTGAGGAAACCTGGACTTGTAGTGAGTTTATTATAAGATTGTGCTCCATTGGTGTAATTGCTACAAGGCGTTCCAGTGCGAGGATAAACTAATAAATAAATAGTTTGACAAATAATCAACTTCAAATGCTTAATCCAGAAAAAAGGGATGAGTATATTCGAATCCAGATATTTCCATGAAAATATTAATTGAACCATATCAGTTAAGATAAAATACCAAACGGTACGCTATTGACATCCACACAATAATTTGACTACAGCAAATACGAATCGCCCGAATAAAGCTCACTGATAACGAATTTATTATTAACAAATGACTGGTCAATAAGATAGCTTGTGCAATTATCGGCCTTGTGGTCAAATAAATGAAACACAATGTTAACTGCGTACCTACATAGAACACCAGTGGTTAGATAATACTAGTTGTGGTTCAATTTGAGCGGTCTATTAACAATGGACGGTCCACTGTTTGATTTTACTACAGAACTAAACGTCATCAACATCAAGCGGTACTTCGTTTGACACAATATTAATGGATACAGAATTGAGGATCCCATCTACCATCATCCTAAATCAAAGCACTATTCCAGCTAAACTTGATGACAATTTTTACAAATGGTTAGTTAATAGATTTTCGGATAGAATTCTTAGTCCAGTAATACGAAATATTTGCAACATCAACATAAATTCAAATATTATTTGAATTGACTTTGATTCTGGAAAGTCGATCAAATCAAACAAAAGTTTAATTTATTTTATTTGTATCCGAAAAACATCTGACTTGACCTAATGTCCTATGTTCCCTAGATGGAGCAGAGGACGTCCACAGTAGTCCTCCATCGCAATCGGTCTTGAGCTTCACGCTTCACCTCGCTCTACGTCATACCAGTGCTCGTCGCTTCTGTCAATACGGTGTGACGCCAAGTTTGACGAGAATGGCCACGCTTTCTTTTGCCTTGAGGATTCCAATCCAGCGCTTTCTTAGCTATATGACCAGAATCACTTCGCAGCGTGTGGCTCATCTAACTCCACTTGCGAAGCTTGATCGATCGGGCTCTCGTGGCATTTCTCCAACAGCCCTACGTTGGTGATTAGTTAGTTTAGTTTATCCTCGCACTGGAACGCCTTGCAGCAATTACACCAATGGAGCACAATCTAATAATAAACTAAGATTCCCAGCCAGCAGATTCCTAGTATGCGACGAAGACAGTGGTTGACGGATACTTGGATCTGGCGCGAGATGTTTGACCTCTTTTGTGACCTTCCATGTTTCGCACCCGTAAGCAGCATGGATTTGACATTTGACCCGAAGATTTAGAGTTTAATCCTCCGGGTCAGTTTCCGCGATTGCCAAACAGTTATCAGCTGCGTGAAGGTAGATCGTGCTCGTGCTCCGTGAAGTAATGTCCTCTTCGCTACCTTCAGTTTCTGTTATGACGCTCCTGAGGTAAGTAAATTTGTGGACGCATTCCACTGCCTCTGAGCCAATAAGCAACGGTGAAGATTCACCAGATCTCATCTCTTGAATCTTCCGGATATTTATTTTTAATCCCGATTCGGACGCTTCCTGACGTAAATCGTTCAATTTTGCTTGCATATCAGCATGGGTATTACTCAGCAGGACATCGGCGAAGTCCAAGTCTTCTAGGACGTTGGATAATCCCCATTCTATCCTGCGGCACTTGCTGTCGAAAGTGCGAAGCAAAATTCCGTCAAGAACAACTAGAAAGGGGAGCGGTGATAGGAGGCAGCCTTGGTGGATACCTGCGTGTACTGCTACATCATCCGAGATGAGGCGGACAATTTTTGGCGGCACTCCAATGTTCAATAGACGAAACCAGATGCTGGACCATTTCAGCGTATCAAATGCCTTTTCGAAATCGACAAGGATGAGATAGATTTCCCTCTGCCATTCTGATGTCTGTTCTAGAATGATACGGAGAGTGTCTGGTCCGTCTACGAGCGGTTCGAGTGGAAACCAGCCTGCTCTTTGCATAGGAGAGGGTCCACGGCTTTTGACAACCTATCCAGGATAATCATGCAGAAAACCATAGAGGGAATTAAGAGCAACGTAATACCTCTCCAGTTATGGCATTGACTAAGATCTATTCTTGGGCACAGTTATCAAAAGACCATTGTTCCATTCATCCGGAAGCACTTCGGTGGTCCATATCCTCTCAATTAGAGGCTTCAGGATGTTGACGGCGGAGGATAAGTCAGCTTGTAGCATTTCCGCCATTATCAGCACGATCAGCAATACCATCAGCCTACTGCCTCCTATCTTTGCGGGTGCTGCGATAAATTTCTTTGCGTTTCTCGTATTGCATGTTAAGGTCGGCTCACATCTGACAATGCACCAAATAGTCTATTATGCTTTCATTAACTTGGAGAAGGCCTATGACAGTGTATGTAGGGATAAACTGTGGTCGACAGGTTTTTCATCTCATAGGGTTTAAGACAGGGTTGTATAGCGACATCATGGCTGTTCAACTTTTACATGGATAGGATGACTGATAGGTTTGAAAGAGCATGAGTGCGGATTGAGGATGAATGTGTTGCCTGTCAAATGCCTTCTCTACGCAGATGATCAAGTTCTACTGGCATCGTCAGCAGAACAGTTTAAAGCCATGGTGACTATGATGAATGAAGCCTTTCAATTAAAAGGGATAGGTATAAATGTGAACAAGACTAAGGTAATGGTGTTTAAAAGAGAAGACGATATATCGCAGTTTGTAGTGAAAATAAATGATACGAGTGTGGAGCAAGTGAACGAGTTTTTATATTTGGAAGTATGTTCTCAAGGGATGGAAAAATTGAAGAGAATGTTTAAAGGAGAGCGAATGAAGGAAATAAAGTGAATGGTGCTCTACATGCGGTTGTGACCAGCCAGTCGATGTCTAAAGAGTCTCAACTCACTGTTTACAACAGCGTGCTGGTGCCTACAGTTATGGAAATGAAGGTTGGTTTAGTTGGGTATGGCAAAAAGATATAAAAGTTGGATTAAGGCAGTAGAAATGCGTCCTTGCAAAGTATTTGTGATGTAACTTCAAGTAATAGATTGAGGAATAACGTAACAAGACAACGTTGTGGTTTAAAAGAGGATGTAGTGACAAAAATTGAAAAAAGAATATGCTAAGGTGGTTTAGCCATGTTGAAAGGCGAAGACGACAAAAGGTATAAACAAGGCAGACGTTAATGGAAACGCCGGGAGGAGACGCCCTAGAAAGACTTTTTGGTGATGTTCTTCAGTAAGGCCAGATGCGCAGTATTCATAACTGGCGTGCTTGTATGACTAGATCTGCAACTCACTTACATGTATGAACGTGCCCCCGGGGAAAAGTTTTATATATGTATTTTAACAAAATACTAAAAACCGAAAAATAAGTTTATTTTTAGAAGTCGGTGTAAATAACGCAAAAGACACCGACTTCCAAAAATAAAGTTTTTTTTCACTTTGTAGTTTCCTTATTTGGAAGTCGGTAGTATTTTTTTGTAAAAAGTTTTTTTATTATGTAATCTTTTTCTGCCATATTAATTAGAATTACATTTTAAAATTGAATTTACCTACCTTCACAGAGTCACACTTTTTGAGCGTTAGCAACGAGATAAGTGCCAGCTTATATCAAGCAAACAACTTTGAAATGACTTAAGTAATTGAATTTCAAGTCGACACGAGACCTCTAAATAATTATAGGCACTTATTCTTCTCTCCGTCGTATACGAAACATTTTAACTAGATTTCCGATAACAAATTGTGTTGTGTATGTGTGCGTGGCTGCGTCCACGCTTCACCTTACTACGAATAAATCAGTGTGTCTTTAGCAAGCAGTCGTTTCACTTGTCTCTGTCACTCTCAGATATAACATTGGCGACGAGGATGGGATTGATAATTGAAAGCTGCAGGAAAGTATGTTAGGTAAGGAGTAGGACCTAAGTAAGTAAATGGCAGTTTCGTAGTTTAACTGCACGTTAAAAGCGTTGGTTCTATTTACAGGCCTTATGTTTGCACCTCAGTTCAGTCAAGTGCAGGCAACTCGCAATAAAGGCTCCACATTCGAAGCTCAGTGTGTTGTATTGACATTGCTTGCACTTTTTGTCACAAATTAAAACGTTAATCTAAAAGTTTTGGGAAATGCCGTAAAAAGCATTTATGGCTGTAGTGTTAAGGTTATCGGATATAGATTTAAATTTGCATGCAAATGCAGGCTTAATGTAGGTGCGGGATTAATTACATGCGCGAATACCATCAAGTTAAAGCGTTCATTGTGTCGCGCGGCGCGAACACAAATCTCGCCTGCCGATGAAATATCCTGTTTCGCTGGATACAGTTTTGTTCATTCTTCGCTCTTAGTCTACTAAATTGAAGAAGCGCTGGATCTTGTACGTATTATTGTATTGCCACAAAACAGATTTGAACAAATAGCTACGATTTGGTTGTCTATTTTAAAATCGCTACGGGTTATTGTGGGGTTTCTATTGTTGAAACAGTGTTATAAATTATCCTAGTTAGGAGGGAACTGCGCTCTCAATTGTTTAGTATAGAGCGTGCAAAGAACGTTTCATTACTTTATAAAAAGATAATTATGTTACTTGCGTATACTACCCGTTAGCATGAATGCGTTACGTCTCTCAGTATTAAGTGGTCCCAAGCGGGGATTAGATTTTTCCATTCAGTGCTTTTACTTACTGATCAAGATCTAGTTGTTTTACTATAAACCCCGAATCCTAACTAGTAATACTAGTGAACACGATCACAACTGAATTCAACATTATCATAACACAAAAATTACAAAAGTACCTCAAAAACAAAATTGACGCTTCTGGAATTTTAACACCCATCAAGACAAAGATGGAAAGAATATTTCCGTCGCTATTAATTCCATCCTTCGATTGAATTAAAAGGCGCGGCGTTGTATCGGGCAACAGTTGCACACTCTATCGAATGACGTGGCTCCCACCTGACTAAATATCTTCCTTTTAATATTTACCAGTGGATAAAAATGCAGTAGTTCATAAACTTCATATGGTGCATTTCAACCCGCGCCGAGGTATTCTTGCAATAAAGTTGACTCTACATGCACGGCTGAATTTCAATAGATCGTGCCTGGACAGGTAGTAAACGCAATATCACGTCTTATATTAAATTGAAAAGTAATATTAAACTTGGACTCAGTTAGGCAAATTAAAGTGTTAATCAGCTGTAAATTAAATGAGGTATAAGGCGGAAAAGTATTTATTCAAATGAAAGAGAGTTTTTAGGGTTCCGTACCCAAAGGGTAAAAACTTATTAGTAAGACTCCACAATCCGTCTGTCTGTCTGTCCGTCTGTCATGAACCGTGATAACTAGACAGTTGAAATTTTCACAGATTATGTATTTCTGTTGCCGCTATAACAAAAATACAACAAACAACAAACGTGTTTTTTTGCCGTTTTTGCGGTAATGGTACATAACCCTTCGAGCGCGAGTCCGACTCGCTCTTGGCCAGTCTTTTTCTTTATTATTGATAGGCTCACGCTTGACCTCTATCTCACCTAATGGTAAGTGATGATGTGGTCGACGGTGAAGTTGTAGGTATCTTACTCATAATTTAGATATTTCCACTTCAAGATGAGGAAAAGATAATTGAAAATGACGATATTTCCATAAGTATTAAAAGTCCTCTTCTGTACTTTTGGATGCGTAAAGTATTAAATAAATAAATAAACAATTTTTCATGTTAATGGAAATTGCTTACAGACATATAGGCATACAAAGCAGTCCAGCAATTAATATACTTCTATATAGTGGTAATTGTTAAGTCCTACCATTATTTGAAGGGTACAGGCAAAGACCAGGGCATATCACAAGTTTTAATTTTTCTATTTTTTATTGGCAAGCAAATCTTTATCTACTTTCAATCATTAACTTTTTAAAAAGTAAACGTTAGGCACCAAAAACACGTTTTTGTTTATGGCCTAAACGAAAAGAACCGGGCATGTCCATGACATTCCGGTACATTCCGGTAAAGAAAAAGAATAAAAATTACATACTTCTAAACTTTTAACTGCGTTTTTAAATCTATTAATTAGGACATTTCCTGTTTTTTGCCTGTACCCTTCATTTGGTAGGCTCACAATCGATTCGATATTCAAAAAAGATTTAGAAATGTATATGGCATAGGTACCTATCTGATTTTTGGGCACATCAACTTTGTCTTCGTCAATTTTATAACTACGATCACAGGTCACAGGTGCACCGTTTGCACATAAAATTTTAAGTTATAATCGCCGGTATAACACCCAGATACAGAAATTTTAAACTTAGAATTGAACCCGTCGAGTTCAACAAAGACTTACAGTAACAACGTCGTCTACACTGTTCGACTTTATAAGGGCGCTTTTCTACCGAAGATATGCGAGTAGCTAGATGGTGCGAGGATGGATCTGCTATCCATCCTCGCACCATCTAGCTACTGGTTATCATGGTCCACCTGGAAATCTCTTGACCGGCTACGAAACCTAATGGGTCGCTTTAGGCATAGTCTGGTCAAATGGTGGTACTCCAACCAATCCCCAAACGATGCCCCATCTCCTATCCTGCTTCTTGCAAAAACAACTGCACCTTGCGAACCCTTTGCAAGGCCAGGCTAAAATTATCGACGTGGCTGACTATTGGTCGAATAAAAAAATTAAGAACAAGAAATCATCGACGCGGAGGAGAAGAAGCGTGGTTATAAATGTGTGATTTTTTCCCATCAAAGCTGTGCAAGGAGCTTCCGCCGTACGTAGCGAAGCTGAGGAATGGTGGCAAGTGGTGTGAGGATATGTAGCGGAATCTTAAGAGCTGTACGCGGGCAGGGTGTCGTGTGGTAGACTAAGCGTCCTTCACGCACAATCCTCACACGCATATCTCGCTTTTTGTACAAATATCTAGCTCCACTAGCTCTTTTCCTCTAGAGCGGCGCTGAGTCAGGCTAGGAAAATGAAGTAATCCCATTGGTTGATATTTTCCTTGCGCACCGCTTTAGATGCCTCGAAAAGCACCCTTATAGTAAAGGCGTCGTCTACACCGTTCAACTTTGTAATTACAGTTTCGTTTCTAAGCTTCGATTAAAACAAGTTATTAATCAATAAGGTGCTTTGATACCGGGAAAGTAAGACATCCGTTTAGTGATAGACTTCTAAATCATTAATTCTCGACGCAATTGCGAATTGTGTTAGTATATCATCAGTTTAAGGTTTTTGTAATTAATTGATTGACTCTTAGTGTAAGTAACTAAAGATATTTAACTAAAGTGACTTTAATTAAAAGTGGCAGATCAGTAAACCTCAAATATCTACCAAGGAAGGATATATGTCAAACCAGAGGTAAACAGACTACGTAATACCGGTAGGCAACTGGAGGAACCTACTTTATATGTATACCCAAAAGAATAATTAAGAAGGTAATTTCACGGAGGTTTTTCCGTGAGTTCATCACCGCAGCCTACAGATACTCGTACGTACGTAAATTTCTTTGACAAAATCGAGCACACGTGAGTTCCGTCCTGAACCCAGTAGTTAGGCGAGACGTGCCCCCGTTCACCTCTCACATATGTACCAGCTATTACTAATACTTTTTTAGTTACATCCACACGTAAACCCATTTATCTTCGCAGATAGAATATCATAACACTCACGCAGAGTATAAGGAAGGCAGTTATTATAATTTCAGTTGTTCGGCACAGTATCGACATCAGTAAGATTACCACGTACAATACATTAATATTGCAAACCGGTTTTGGGTAAAGTTTAGGATATACTGCTCCCAAGTCGTCTGGATCACAAAATACATACCAACAAGAAATATATACGTACGTACACACCATATACGTATGAGTTATATGCAAGATAAAGTAAATTATGATGTGGATGTTTTAGATTACGATGAATTTATTATAAAGCCTCCGCGGAATGTTTCAGAATAAAATATGTAAATCATTATACAAAACCACGTAGGTGAATAGGCGTAGAAACGTAGCGGAAAAAAAACGTTTAAGTAATAATTAATGAAAATGTTAAAGCAAAGATACGCCGAATAACTAGTCGCTTTGAGGCACTTTCCATTACTAAACTACTGAAGATCCGATCTTTGATTAGAATGGAACTAGAATTAAATTAGGAACTTTTTAAGTACGGCTTTGGAATCCTGAAATCTAATTGCGAAGTCTTTTGTCGTCTGGCCACTTACTATGTTCGTAACACGCCTCTAACCTATCGAGCAGGCTTTCACTCGGTTTTCCCTTTTAATTGAAAACTCCTTTTTAATTGAGGAACATTCGTACCCGGCTTTTCAAAGAATGACAGCGATTGAACTCATTCGAAATTATAATTTTAGTGATTGATCGAGTTCTCTTTGTGTTGAACTTTTAATTATAACAAATCTATGTGAAAGTTTAACCTTTGTAAACCGCGCGGTAGATTTCTCTTCCGTCTTCGCTTCGAGGATAATTCAAAGATGGAACTGAATGGATTAAAGCGTAGCCGCGGCATTAAAACTACGTTGCGGAGCGTCTAGCGTTTCTTAACATTTTTTGTTGGGCGTAAAAAAGGCCATACTTACGCAAATATATTTTATTTAAAGTCATTCCAATGTTGCCATTCAATGTTTTAAATAGAACAACCCACAATGTTTTCAAACCATTGATTGATAACACAGATAAGATTCTCAACTGAATAGATTCATACAAAAACTCGGACTGCGAGTGATTTCGAGTGAACTTCCCTCCTTTTCTAAATAATCATTTGTTGTTCCACAGTTTATTTCTGTATCAGAATTTCGGGAACATCATTAAATAAAAAGTTGCCAGAATTAACTTTAAATTAAACCAATTACCTATGCTCGGGGAATGTTTACTCGATCCGCAATCGAATGCTTATTCAGCTTTCGTTTTGAAAATTAGTCCGACGTTACCCACCAGCCGTACCCCCAAGAGTTTAGCAAATAAATACCACGGTCGTTGTGTAAACACACCCCGTGATTGCAGGGCGGTATTATTATACCGCTGAGATACACAGACTACCTACTCAGCCGGTGCTACAACCTAGGGTGGAAACTAGAAAGCTTTGAACACTGCATTCGGATATTTTATTTCCTGTGTCTGTCGACATTGTCACTGAATTCCGTTCATAATGTTTCATGTTCATTTATATTTTAGGGATCCTTGAATGAAATAAAAAAAATGGGCACGTTTTTGGATAACATGTTTTGTTATTCTGTTGATCTATGAAAAATCTAACCGTTTCTTCGAAAAGCATGGGGTGATTAAAGTTAAATAGTGTTTAGGAATACTAACAATTAGCTTCCACTTGCTATACCTGAAAGTGCAAATGGTTTAATTGAAATAAATGTATTAAATGTACAACTAGTTGAGTAATAGTAGGTATACAGAACACTAATACCGTGTTTTAATACCATACAAAAGTATAAAAAATCGTAACTTTTATTTACTCCGTTCAGTGTAACTGTGTTACCCTCAACAAAGGAGACCAACTCACACTTGGCCAGTTGTTTTTAATCCTCTTAGTGGCATAGTCTTACGCTACTTCGGTTTTAGTTTTTTATGTATTCCTCCAATGTTTGTTTTGTTCTTACACCCTTTCCCGTTTGGGGACCGCTCCGATTTGTAACTCTCCGTTGCCTCCTTTGGGTTTTGATGGCAGGAAGAGAATATTAGTGTATGTAGGGATGTCGACATAATGGAACATATCGCTCGGATTCCACAAAACACATTTGCATTCCGCGTTGTGGTATTGAGTTTGATGAGAGAGAAACCGAAGGAACGATGAAGTCTCGTATCGGAAATAATTTCATCCCTCAATTTGGTATGCCAACGTTTATTTTAATTCCCCTTAGTGACAAATTTATCAGTCCCATTATTTCGTGCAATTTTGTGACGCACTAAAGATCCCATTGAATTTCACGATTAATGGTGTCGTTACTTAAATGCAGCAATCCGTGAGACAAAACCAGAGGGTCGAAGGCGAGGAAATAATTAGAGAAACTAGTTTGTTCTCTACGGACGATTAATGTTAGTTTACGATCTAGATTTACAACGGAGTTCGCTCGAACTTTGCTCTTGTGCACTAAGCGTTTTGATTTGTCAAGCAGCGCCATTTATTTTAACTACAAATTGTTGTTGTATGTTTTTTTTAATCCAGCTTAAAAAGCGCTTTGTGAAAGCAAAGCTTAAAGGATTTATTGGATGAAAACTGAGAATAAATGAAAAGAACTAATCAAGGTAAGAAAATCTAAAAGTTGTCGTGTGTTGAGGTCCCGGTCAAAGAAAATAAAAGCTGTTTTCTTTGCAAGTAGCAACGTCACTTGCAACCCCCTTTGATGATGTGGCAAAGGCAACCGCACCAACGAGTTGTAATAATTAGAAGCTTCCTCTGAATATACTAAGCGATAGAAAGGATTATTCCGATTTATTTTCCGATCATTTCATCTTTTGAAGTGGTTTTCTTGATGGTAGCAGATTATTACTTCACTGGCATGAATGAGGCGCTCTGTTAGCTTGTTATTACTATTTTGTGGTTAAATTCAATTTCAAGCTGTTTGGTTTACGTTCAGTGAGTAAATCTAAACAGTAGGATTATGTAAAACTTAATTTATTTTTTTACCAATTAGCAGATTAGCGTTTACCATAAAATATTTCAGTCTCATTGACACACAAAAAGAGTTCACATCACTTGACAGGAAAGGCCGTATGCGAGGATAAATGAGTGATGCCATATTGCCTCAGAATAAGCCTCCAGTGAATGTTGACTCACGCGAGGCTGTACGGACATGTGTCGATTCAGACGCACTCTTAAAGGTGCGTTTATTTACGTTCCTTTAGAAATAGGTGATGCGTCGCGTTCACGCCTTTCGACGGGAAAAAAGGCTTATTTTTTCACACGTTTCCTGTTTTCCCTTTTTCAAACGGTCCCCAGTGATGATCTGTTCTGTATATATAAGTGTGTGTTATTCCAGAGCGAGGATGTATATTACTAACACTACGGGGGATAAGAATAGAGAAGGAATGCTTGCACAAAAGACTTTTTCACAGTAAATTCATTATGTACGTAACTCTGTAAATATGAACGTCGTCGTAATGGCACTTGAAATTTCAAGAGGAAAGTACGTATAATATCTTGCATAGACTAAGCGCATGATGTTGTTAGCGATATCCTTACTTATAATGAATATCTCCACGTCATGAAAAGCTTTCGCTGAGTGCATGTACCATCAAAATAGCAGGTTGATTACATAGCGGCCCTCAAAAATCCCCCTCGCATGCACGAAAGCGATTCATGAAGCTTGCTTCGTTTGCTTCAACTCGTCTGCAATCTTGTATCTCCGGAGTTTAAGTGTTTGACCTCCCTTTGCCCAAATGAAGCTCACGAACATGTCTACCAAGACTTTATTTGTAGCCATTTGACTTTTATTTCTTAAAAGCTAAGGTTGATATTACATTGTTACGTGGCCCCAGGTAATTTTGCTAGCGGACGCCTTTTGTATTTCTTTTTCCGTTTTTTACTCTACCTGAAGAATTTACCAGCTCCAATCCGAGTCTATGCTTGGCCAAGAGGAAAACGGATAGTGAAACTGAATACCTACATGGTATGCTCATTTTCTGTTAGATATGGCTGTGGGACCTACTTATCTTTCATTTTAACTTAAATATTTTAAAATATATTATCAAAAAGCTGGTGACTTTAAGTGACTTTAAAACTAATTCGTATATTCAAAGTCTTTGTGAGAATATTAAAAGTTTGACATCTACTTTGTTGCTTTGTGGATAGTCATTAGATTATGCTGTATTGTTCAAGAAAGCTGTCTCTGTACTTTTAGAGGTCGTTAGGTATTGTATCAAAGAAACTTGTTTTTGATTGTGAACTACAAAAGATTACGCAAAGTTTCCAGTTGTTTCAATGATAATCTGAGTAGGTTTGGAACATTTCAAAATGACTGCATCTTAAATAAATAAAAAAAACCGGCCAAGTGCGTGTCGGACTTCGCACATTTATGGCCCCGCACTAAAGAAAAAATCAGATTTTTCAGTATATTGGTATTTGTTAGTAAAATATATGTAATAATAAACATTATCACTAAATTTCAAATTCATAGGTCAATGGGAAGTAAAAAAAATCACCGGAACAAAACTGTGTGACAGACGACAGACAGACAGACACGTGAGTGACAGCAATAGAGCTCCGATTGGACGCTTTGGGTTCGGAACCCTAAAAATTACTGAACATAGCTTATACCTGCCGGGTGAGTATTTTTTATTTTAAATAAGTATTTTTTTATAAACCCAAAAAAAAAAAGAATATTGTTTGTCACGGTTCATTAACGTGTGAGTATTACGTTTCTTTTGTAATATTTAATGTAACGAAGGTTTTCCCGGCTTCGGCTCGTAAGCCTTTGATTATGACCCAATCCGATATTTGAGTCCACAAGAGCTTATGTCCAGCATCAATTACCGATTTTGCTTACAAAGGACTCGCTCAAAGCTGAATAAACGAATGTTTTTGCTTTTGACTTTTCATAATAAACCGCTGACCCGAATGCAGCATATTTTTTAAAGGTACCTTTAAAAAAATGTGTAACGTAGAGAATTTTGGAGGCGTATAAAGTTTTTGTGAAAATTACTAAAGCGCAGGATGTTTGTATGTGTGACCACTGACCACATCATGAAAACCATTTTGACTATAAAAATTTGAAAATAAATATTGTAGTAATTTTTATATTCTAATATATTTTGTCGTACACCAATATAATTACCTACCCATCTCTTCATTGAAGCTTCTCCTTCAACAAATTACCGTCAATCTCCTTCTTGTATATTTGTCCTGTTCAATTATAAATCTGACAAAAAAACTACCTACTCTCTAGGTACTCTCAAAAAAATGCGAAATCTTATTGTAAGAAGATTTTCCACCCTAATGTTGGGATTAACACCTAAGTACCCGCTATTGTGCAGACAGTTAAAAGAATAACCGGAGTGAGATGTTCGCTCGTCAACAACTGTCGACGCCGCCGTCGGCTCCTTTGTTACCATGGAGGGTGGCTGCAGTACTTACGTAGTTATTACAATTCGAACTAGAATGTCACTAGTATTAACAGCTATAAGTTGACAGTGCAGAGTCTAACCGTGTTAAAATATGTGTCTTTGATTTTCAAGGAATTCAAAATATTGGTGTGTTTGGACAAATAAAATATCCATCACATGTACAGAAGAACAGACACTTCGGTACGTAAATAATGCCAATACACTCGAATTTAGCCAATTTTCCACATTACCAGTTAAATGCACAGACCACAAATATATTTCTATTAAAGCGAATAAACTTTTACGATTCAAAGCGTTTACGAAAACTCATAAAATATGCGTGACATATGGAAAGTATTTTTTCAAAAGCTTGTAAGACATTTGTCGCGCTTTGTGCCCCTTAAGAATATCATAAAAATAACTTGCTCAAATAAATAACGTTGATGAAAATATATATCGGTGCTTACGGTGGCCACAAATCAGAGTAAAGTGGGACTTATCAGGCCCGTCTACATAAGTAAGCTGAGAGACGCCGCCGTGAGAGAGCGCTTGCGGTTTCGCCGACTTGCGCCAGTAAATCATTTCTTATTTTTGTCAACAACAATCTCAAAGTATTAAGGTCTTATTCGTACAGTATTTCGGTTTCATGTTAATAGGATTTTCGTTAATTAAAATTTGGAATTCTATGATATTTCGAGTAAATAATTTTTGAATATTCGCGTTTTGTTTTTTCTACATTTGATGTGGAATATTGCGTTTCCCCTTTGTTTTTCCGTTCATCTTTTAATTTTCCACTTCTGCCAGTTCAAAGTCAGATTCCCGAATATGTAACTGTAGACAGGCAGTTGTTGAATGTAAACTGAATATGTAAGTCGAAATACGAAAATACTTCCACACAGATACTAGGACAGCAGGAAGTACCAGGAAAGCTTTTCAATTTCGTTTTGTCCTTTCCTCACACTGTCCGCGCATTGTCACTGCTTTTTGTTCTCATGTTCTTATTTCATGCACTGTACGAAGCATTTTCATTAACACTCTAGTCTTCTAAATACACGTAAATACTAACCAGATTCCCAAACCATTTTTGTCCTAATTTTCACCTTATTCTTTGTTACAATTGTGTCTTTAGACGCGATGTGGAAAATCTTTTGTAAATTAACAATAATCAAATATCTACTTCCAATGTAGATATTTCTTTGACCTCGTTTCCCCAGCCAACTATAAAAAAGAAAAGAAAATTGTATCAAAAGATACTTTGCCTTTCACGTCCAACACACTACCCATTTGAAAAACTTTACAAAGCGAAGTAAATTCTTATAAAAGAACATAAACTGTGGTACCTATTACATGGTATTTAATACGATACTTTTCAGCAGTGTACCCGACCCGCCGCTAACGAGCCGGCTATGAATATTCTTGATTTCTTGCATATTCAACAGGATATGAATCACAATACTTTTGTATTTTAGAACTTAATAAAAAGTTGCTGTAGATTCAACATTTTTGGCCACAAAATGGAATATTTTATGTTTAGTGGCGTAAAGTTTTGATAGCGTAATCAAAATGCTATACAAATAATTTTGGTCGTTTGTTTTAAATATTATCCTGTTTCTGATAGGTGTAAACTAGAATACATAGGTATTATTTATTTTTAAACTGCTCCACATTAGGAATCTAAGACCAGTGTGTGTTGCCAGTGATCACCTATGGGACCGAGACGTGGTCGTTCACAATAGGCCTTATCAGAAAGCTTAAAGTCACCCAAAGGGCAATGAAGAGGGCTATGCTCGGAATTTCTTTGCGTGATCACGTAAGAAATGAGGATATCCGTAGGAGAGGACCAAAGTTGACGTTGCCCGGAGAATTGCCAAACTTAAGTTGCAGTGGGCAGGGCACATTACTCGCAGAACGGATGGCCGATGGGGCCGAAAAGTTCAGACGAAACGTTGGAAGGCCTCCCACTAGGTGGACACATGACCTGATTAAGTATGCGGGAAGGCACTGGATGCGAGACGCATGGGATCGGTCAATGTGGCGACGCTTGGGGGAGGCCTATGTCCAGCAGTGGACGTCTTTCGGCTGAAATAATGATGATGACTACCGAATCAATTTCTGTAAACTGTCCCAAAAAATAACAATTGTTTCTTGATATTTGATATTTTTATTAATTAACTGGTTATAAATATAAACATAAATAAAAAGATGTTCAAGTTATCAGGTGCCTATGCATGTATAAAATATAACAGAGAGGTAAGTGGTAACTTAAAATCCGGAAGGGACACAGAGTGTTTTTCATCCCGGAAAATTAAAAAGTTTCCACGCGGGTGGAGCCGCGGGCTTGGATCTACTCATATTTTAAGTGAAGCTGTAAATTATAGCAGTATTACTTCGTCAGATCTTACCTCTGTATGCTGTTAGTTTAGTTCTTAAGTACCATACAGCGTTTGCCTTCGCCATCGAAATATATCTCACGTGAAATTACTGTCGGAATAAAATTTATTCCTATTCCAGGCCACGTTCTAATTTCATCTAATCCTTTGAGGCGTAATTGTTCAACAGACATCCAAATATCTAAACATACCTACACTCATTTTTTTTTCTATCAGGATTACATAGTCCTAAAATCATTAATATAAACTAGCTTTAGACCGCGGTTTCACTCGTATCCTAGCGTCCCAGATTCATGCAAGTATCCGGAATAAAAGTAAGGACGTATGCATCCTTTGCCAGGTTGTGATAAAGCGCTGTGCAAAATTCCTGTGAAATAGATTCCTATTTCACAGGAATTTTGTGTGAGCTACAATAGATACGGCGTCGAATACTAACTAACAAACAAACCAACATACCAACATAGTAGGGTTGTGAAGTTCTACACATGTGACCTGACTCTAGGCCCTATTATCTAGGGCAGGGATTGCAAACCTGTGATACACAAGCCAGTGGAGGCACGCGACGAAATATTTCGGGCATGAATACAAGGTTATTTAACATCTAGGTAACTTGCAACAGCAGGTATCACACCAACTTCTATTAATATTATAGAATTAACAACTTTCACAGTTTTAAATTCTATAATCGATGTATGAATTACGGGTTGATTTTTGTCCATTAAAAGTCTCCAAGTCAAAATTCTTTGGCGGCACGTCGCTGTCATATTATTTTTAAATATAATATGATGTAATGGTTCGCGTTCCCTGTTCTAGGGTAGGACATATGTGTAACTTAAGTATAAAGAAGCCTTCATTCTTTAACTTGCTTGTGTTAGGGATGATTGACGAGTACTGGGTTTTTTGGGTTCTAACTTAAATAACTTGAGGAACTCTATATGGCTGAGGGTATTTGTGGCTATTACTAGTTATAGGCTCTTTTTGTTCTTCTTTTATACTAATTTTACCACAGGTTTTTTTTTTAATTTGTACTAATTATTCTGTTCTAAAATTTATTAATCTTAATAAATATGTAACATAAACCTTATAACCTGTCTTTGACTGGTTTGTACTAAAAAAAAATAGAACGTTCTGAAACTTTATGTCATGATAAAACCTGGTGTGAATATTTTTTCAACACTTTATAAAATATCTACATATTTTGTAATTTTCTCGAATTGGCTAAATTAAAAGCGATAATACAAATTGCGTCTTATCTGTCTTAGTTTCTTATAGTTGATAAATGGATTCAGAGAATTCGAATAGTAGGTAGTTGTTTGAACCTACCACTTCTGCCATTTGACACTGTCGACATATCACCGTGATGATAATTATGTCTGCATGTCCCCAGTATAATCCCCGGCGTGTAATAATATATAATGGCGGACGTCCCAAGATGGCGGACTAGTTGCTTTTTGTGCACTGCCATGATATGGGTATCAAATGAAAGGGTTTGCTGCAAATAATACGACAAAAGCCTGTTTAAAAAAAAAAAAAAAGTTTTTAATTTTTATATAACAATAAGATGCTGTCAACCCCAAATTAATACCTAAAAAAATATCGAATATAAAAAAAATAAAATAAAAGTAGGTTGATATGGAATACCTATAAAACGTAGTTTATTGTCCGCTCTAATAATTCTCTATCATTTCATAATAATAATTGTTACATTTAACACAGCAATTAATTAAATTTATACCGATACCAATTAATGAGCAATTCGATGCTTATTGGCGTTTACATCATTAAATTTGGATTTGAGTCTGTATGTTATTGTTTTGCCTAAATGTCTATCTAGACAAAATTAATAGCTAAAGGCTTTCCCTAAATGAGATATTAATAGTCTTAATATTACGCAAATATTTCCATTAGTAAGTGGTCTACTTAGTTTAATGACTCTGAGAGAGGCAGGCAATCATGGTGTAAATAATGTTCTGGCCAGTGTATATTCTCGTCGGACCAACTCGCTTGGCTTGGTCATTGAAAGGGTCAGTAGTAGGACTAGCATGATGTACTAGCATGATAGATTCTTACTTGACTTTCGTCAAATCTGTTCGATGTATGATTTCGTCAAAGAATTTATTGGATTCCATTTTATACAATGCAGAAGATTTGGTCGGCCATTTATCTCAGAATTAGCTACCAGAAATAACACTCATTTGGTGATCCAAGGAACCATGAATCTTTATTTTTATTTTTAGGAACTTGTATTTTTAAGGTATGCCCATCGTACCCTTACCGAGGTTACAATACAAACCGTTCAGTATTAAAAACTTGATGTTTCACTAAAATTGGAATCCCTTTGTGAGACTACGCACTATAATACTTGCATTCTGCTTAGTATTAAATTCCAGGGTGGCCCCTCTTCACTGGGTTAATAAGTACTTATGTATATTATTTGTCTTATTTATATAACACTATAGAAACAGGAAAACTTAAAAGGTAAAACATTCTTGTGAAAATTTGCCTTTTCTTGGTCACTTTATTGTGTAAATTATTTACTCATTTGGTTTGCTTTTTATAAGCTTCATTTAACTTGCTATGTATGTATGTATGTAAGTATGTGTGGGTCAAATCTTGCAACTGAATTTTAAAGCAGTTATTTATCATCGATTGATATGAAATATTGCTTACACGTTTAGTTTGGATGAAAATGTAAGCTAAGTGACGTCATTTTAAATCCAATATGGCAGACTAGTTATTTTTTGTGCACTGCCATGATATATAAGGGTATCAAATGAAAGGGCGGTATGCTGAGAATAATACGAAATCTTGCTTAAAAAAAGATTTTTAATGAATAATTTTGTTTTGTTATTCTGGTTCCACCTACTAGAACTGTTTTGTGTTAGGTACTACAATTCATAAAATATGATTTATGTTCATTCTTACACGAAATATAAAATTTCATTTTACGAAGAATATTTCAACAGTTTTCCTTTATCTCTTTTGATTTAGAATTTCCCGTTACTGTCTTAGTTCAATAGAACACACTATTCGAGATAACATTATTTTATGAAAATCCTTTGTTTCTAACGTCTCAATAATATCGATATGAGTTAGTATCTAGTTCTGCGAAACTGCTGCACGAATCTAAAAGTGCCACAGTGCGGTCAATAAAATTGTCGAAGGGTTACGTGAATATACTCGTACCTTCTCCAGACTTTTTTCATTTTAGTTACACAAATAAAATGGTGGCAAAAACTACTCGCGGCCATCTGAATTCACTAATCCAATCCCAAACATCCACTAAATACCTAAAAAGCTGTAAAAACGGCGTTTCAAAAGTTACGCTGCGCTCAAAAGCTAAAATAAAATGTTTGACGTTGTTACAAACCCTCTCAATACTTCAGCGAGCTCAGTTGGAAAATGTTGTCGCATACACTTCAGCATTTTTGATGTCCATGGGACAACATTATTTTGACAAGATTTTCAGTATTAAAATGCAAATTCGCTATAAGCTTAAGAGGGGCATAGGTCTAGCAGTGTCTTTTAACTCATATTTAGATGATGACAGATTCAAATTAGGCCTTAAGATATCAATAGGTATTTTTAAGGTAAAGTTTTTTATATATTTATCCCAAAAAGGAGGATGTTCTATGTTTGACATTATGTGTTTTTGTTTTTGTTTATTTATGTTCACCGATATCTCCGTCAATTATTGTGGATCAATTTTGAAAACTCTGTTTTGTGTTTGAAAGAATATGTTCCGAGATTGATCCCATTTTATTTTGGTGAAGGTCTGATGATCTCTTCAATAAATAACGGCAAATCTCTTGGGTTTCTCTATTCTCTGCAATCGCATGTCTGTTTATTGTTTATACCATTTCATAACATAACATCACGCCAGTACGCTCTTAAGGGGTACGCAGATCTCTCATTTCAAAAATTCATGATATTCGGGTTATCCATTCTGGCGTTATAGATACCTTACTAAACAACTTGCCTATTAGGTAGGTACAACTAAAAAGTGAAAAATAAAAAAAAACTTGAAAAACAATACTACCGACTTCCAAATAAAAAAGCTACAAAGTGAAAAATAACTATGTTTGGAAATCGGTGTCCATAACGCAATAAATTGGTACCTGCGAAAGACACCGACTTCTAAAAATTACGTTCACTTTGCAGTTTTTTTATTTGGAAGTCGGTAGTATTTTTTTTGTAAAAGTTTTTTTTATTATTTCAATTATTGTCTGCTCACCTCATGCAGACAATTATTTAGAGTTGTAAAAATTGTATTCTTTTTCGTAGACACACGACTACGCAGTCTATTCTGCCACCTTGCTGACTTGCTATTATTTTTACCTTTCAGCTATTTACTTAAAGAAAAAGCGCACGTGTTTTACACATAATAAGGGCTAGAATATCCTGCATAACTTTGTTATTAGAACAAGATTGGGTTACATTTTCCGTTCAGCTGCGTACCTAGTCGTTTAGCGAGAAGAAAAGTTCTGGAAGATGGCAGCGAGCAAAGCGTGTACGTATCGACTAGGCGATCTTTCGATACTTAGGTAAATTCATGTTCAATGCATTTATTGTCTTTCTTTTATCATTTAATACCAATCCATTTTATCATGATTATCAGCGCAACAGAATTGGGCAAAAGTAGCCACTGATTGGATTTAGAACAAATCAGACCGGTGCCGCGAAAGGCCTAGAAGGAGATGGCATGTCGAGTTAAACTCCTATCAAAAAGACTTGCCAGATGTAACAAAGGACAGGTAAAATGGAAAGAAGGAAGGTAGGCCTTTGTCCTGTCCCCCCCAGTGGGTTCCCGCATTGTCGAGGCGGGGGGGCTCAGTAACCGTGGCTTGGTCACCCACGATGAAGCGAAGAGGAACTCGCGAGGGCCGTTCGTCAGGGCTTTTGCCGATTAAGCCGACGACGTAGCGGCCAACTAGTAGCTTGCGGTGCCGCTTGGTAACAGGCGACATCGCAACTGAGGCGGGCCACGTCTTATGGAGCTTCCCAGGTCCCATACGATATTGCGGCTGAGTGTTGGAGACCGCGGCGGGAGTGCCGGTATTGTGGTGCGCCGCTCTCCCTACCTTCCGCGGCCTGACGGGGTCACCACCGTTTGATGGCGGACGCGGTGGGGCCGCAGGGGAGGAGGAGTGTCGGTATAGCGTTAGCCGCTCTCACTATCCCCTGCGGCCGAAAAATGGTAGGTGGCGGGGCCATTGACCTTGATCCGTCACAAGGGGACCAAGGGTGCCATACACGGGGTCGTCTGGCGTCCATGTGCTGGTTTGGACCCTGGGGTGTTCACGGCACACAGTGTGTTCTGGTGCGCCGGTGATGAGGGTACTCCCTAGAGGAGGGTCCGGTGACGGACAGTCGCGGTCGGTTCGCGGTGAGTGCTAACGCGTGCCCGTGTTCCCGCCATAAGCGGCACAGGAGGACACCGTGAAGTTTTAGTGGGTTAGAGTCCCACATAAGTGCGCTATCTCCCCGTGGTAGCGCAGTATGCATGAGCATTTCTCCACAATAAAAAAAAATAAAAAGGCCTTTGTCCTGTGATCCTCATACATAATAATAATAATTAATGTAAATAAAATAAAAAAAACAAGTATCTCGACTTAGTACACGAGGTTGTCGACATGTGGAATCTGGACTCGGCGATCATTGTGCCGATTGTCGTTACGGCAAACGGCCTGATGGTTAATAGCCTTGATGACCATCTCTCAAGGCTGTCATTGCGCGGTTGGATCAAGGGCCTGATACAATTCCACCGCACTATTCCCAAACCACTGCAACTCCTGAAAGCCAGAATCAACAGTGGCGACCACCAGAAAAGCGCCGATGCAATGAAGCTCGATGAAGTCCCGGAGAATGAATTTAACTGTCTTGGATCCCGCAACGAAATTAATCAGAAAAGAGTAATGGAGGAGTAGGAAAAAATGAAATTTCCACTTCCCTCCACATCAAGCAGGAGACAGAACAAACAAGACCAATAGGCACATAGTATTGCGTTCATTCTGTCAAAGAATACACTCCCATAAGATATGATGTGCAGATTGTACATATTCGCAGTAAGATGTAGAACACTGACATAAAGGCGAGGGAACAAGCTTGAAGGAAAATAATTTACTGTTAAAGTTACTATGCCCTGTGGGAAATTGGGCAACACAGTGATCCACCTCCAGCCACGTCCTGGCCAGCCGCACGCGAACGGATGGAAAGAACTGGTGGAGGTGTCGGCCCTTGATGGAATTATCCCACCTACATTGCCATTCGGATAAAAGTTCCTCCCAGACGTCAATATGTGGTTTAAACTATCTAGAGATTTTCTCACGGTCACTTCGTAACATCAAGCCTTGGATGACTCCTGGCCTGGTTCGGTGTATAAGACACAGAGATAAACTTCATCAGAGATCTAGGAGTAAACCTGATAATTTAATCATTAAAATAACCTATAAGAGATACAGAAATTTTTGCAACAACCTCCTAAAGAACTTAAAAATTAATTACGATAAAAATGAATTAAATAGAGCAGGAAACAATAGTAAGCAACTTTGGAAACATATTAAAAACGTCACCTACAGGACAAAACAACGTGAATCAAATTCGAGCTTGCTGCTTTCTAATCCATCACCTCTCTCGTCAGCCAACCAAGCTAATAACTTTTTTGTAAATGTTGGGAAAACTCTTGCCGAACAGATTCCAAAACATTACTGTGTGCCACCATCTGCCCAAAATAATAGATGTGCTTTAAAATCTTTTGGCTTGCTGGATACTGACGAAGACGAAATAACCCGAATCATATCAGGACTAAAAGATGACTGTGCAGTTGGATGGGATAATATAAGCAATAAAATCCTTAAAACCTTTAAGCATATCCTAGTACCTCCCTTAACGCATATATTTCGTATTTGTTTATCTGAAGGTATTTTCCCTAGATGTCTGAAAAAAGCAGTTGTAGTCCCTATCTTTAAATCCGGCAACAAAAACTTAGTAAATAATTATAGACCAATATCTTTACTCCCTTCAATATCTAAAATACTAGAGAAAATTGTAAATAGTAGACTAGTTAATTATCTAGAAAAAAACAATCTATTATCATCTGCACAATTTGGGTTTAGACCCAAATTATCCACAGCTGATGCGGTGCACAGTTTGACAGATTATGCCACAGAAGAACTTGGCAAAGGAAACCAGACCCTGGGGGTTTTCCTTGATCTAGCCAAAGCCTTTGATACGGTGTCCGTTCCTATGCTTCTAAAAAAAATTAGAGGCTTTAGGAATTAGGGGAACACCGCTGAGACTTTTTGCTGACTATTTAGACGAACGATTTCAATATGTTAAAATAGACGATATTACAAGCGATGAGCAAAAAAATACTGGTTATGGTGTTCCACAGGGAAGCATTCTGGGCCCAACCCTATTCCTGATTTACATTAACGATCTGTGTAATTTAGATATTAAACAAGGCAAACTCATATCATATGCCGACGACACGGCGTTAATCTTTACCGCAAAAACCAGTAATGATTTGTACGAATACGCTCAACAAGGTTTCAATACTGTGACTAATTGGCTACAAAGCAATTTACTAACGCTTAATGCTGACAAGACAAAATACATTCACTTCTCCATGCGCAAACCTCAATTTAACATTTCTAACTCTCATCTGTATGCCCATAAATGTGGATTCCAACCAGTCAACATGTGTAACTGTCCTTTTATCCTCAAAACAGGCAACATAAAATATCTCGGGGTTATCATAGATGAAACACTCTCCTTTAGACCTCATATTGATAGCCTAGTTAATAGAGTGCGCAAATTAATTTATGTTTTTAAAAAGTTGAGAACGATTGCAGATTCAAAATTGATCAAACAAGTCTATTTGGCCCTAGGTCAATCTGTAATCCAATACTGTATCACCTCATGGGGTGGAGCACCAAAAACGCATCTACTGCCTCTTGAAAGGGCTCAGAGAGCAATTTTAAAAGTAGCCAATTTCCACCCTTTTCTCTACCCCACTGATCTGCTTTACAAATCCTGCAACGTGCTAACTGTTCGCCAGCTTTTCATTATGCACTTAGTATTAAAACAACACACCATGCTTTCCTATAACGCCGAATACATAAATAATAAGAGACGAAATGACATTGTCTGCGATTCTAATGCATCCTCAAAATATGTCTTTGTAAATAGATTCTTCACATTCTTAGGTCCATTTCTGTACAATAGATTAAATAGAAAATTAAGTATCTATAAATTAAATTATTTTAGCTGTAAAAATACTATTCTTGAACATCTTCTTAGCATCTCTTACCTAGAGACAGAAGATCTCCTGATTGTAACAAAATAATAATTCCACTGTGTCTTTAAATTTAATTATTCATATACAAGTTATACCCATTGTTAATTTATTATTATTATAAGTTCTTAAGCACTTTATAGCCTGAAACACAGGTTCAACCTAGTTCAGGCAAATAAGCAATTGTCTTCTTTTATATTTTTAAGATATTTTATTGTAAAATGTGCCTTATGTTATAAATAAACGATATTATTATTATTATATTATATTATTATTATTATGTCCTTTATTTAACTTATTTCTTATTTAATACATTTTTAAATATTTTCATAAAAGATACAAAAACAAAAAAACATTTAAAAATATAAAAAATAGAGGCCCACCGGTATCGGGAACAGGGTCCAAGCTACCGGCGGTCAGGGCTCCAGAGAAAGGAACCTCCTAACAATACGAGCCGTGTCCAGCAGTACTGCTTTCTGGATCAGGCCCTTGACCCAGCCGCCTAACGAGAGCCTCCTAAGGTGTTGGTCGAGGCTCGTGGCTATTAAGCCATTGGCCGACACGACTATCGGTACAATGATCGCTGTGTCCACATCCCACATGTCGACAACCTCGCGAGCCAAGTCAAGATACTTGATTTGCTTATCTTTCTCGGCTTTCACGAGGTTCCCGTCATGCGGGACGGTAATATCAACAATCATTGCACGCCTCTCGATTCGGTCCACCACCACAATATCAGGCTTATTGGCTACAATAGTCCTGTCAGTGATGATGGACCGATCCCAGTACAATGTGATACTGCCATTATCGAGAACTGGGTCGGGCACATACCTGTAGTACGGTACCTCGGATGCCACAAGAGTGTATTTCAGAGCAAGTTGCTGATGGATAATCCTGGCTACAAGGTTGTGCCTATGCAAGTACTCTTCGTTAGCTAGACGAGAACAACCAGAGATAATGTGGCGGATCGATTCACCCGGACGGTGACATGCCCGACAGATGTCAACCGTGCCATCCTTCACAATAAATCTCCGGTAGTTATTCGTCATGATAACTTCGTCCATAATTGCACAGACAAAACCTTCGGTTTCCCCAAAGAGGTCACCGGAACGCAGCCAGGCTACGGACGCTGATTGATCTACATCAGGCCCATGTAGGGCCCGGAAAAAGCGTCCGTGAAGCTCCTTACTCTGCCATACTTCCCTGCGGTCTTTAGTATCAAGCACTACAGGCTTGCGCCAGTTCTCATTCGCCAAGGAGAGCGGGGTGAGTCCCTTGTCCACTGCTACTACATCTCGATGCATACCCACGTCGGTGTTTAGAAAGTATTCCCTGAGATTGCATATCTCGCGGTTGTGGAGGTTTTTGGCATTTAAAAAGCCACGGCCTCCACACTTCCGCGGGATATACAATCTCATGACCGATGATCGTGGGTGATGCATTCGATATGCAGTCAGCAGTGTGCGGACCCGCCTATCCAGGGCGTCAAGTTCCGTTTGAGTCCATTTGAGTATGTCGAAAGAGTACATCAGTACCGGCATGACCCAACCGTTGAAGGCGCGCACCTTGTTTCCGCCCGAAAGAAGGCTATTGAATACCTTCTTCAGGCGGCCAAAGAAGCGCTCCCTCAACGATTGCTTCATGTCAGTAGTGCTGATACCTAACGCTTCCGACATACCCAAATACTTATAGGTTTCGTTTGGAGAGAGGGATCTCAGGTTTATGGAACCCGTGACTTGAACTCCTACGGATTCCACAATCTCCCCTCGCTTTACATGCATGACCGCACATTTGTCCACACCAAACTCCATCCTGATGGCGCTACTAAAAGTTTCAGTTATTTTTAGTAGCTCCATCAGTTGAAGATTGTTGGGGGCAAAGAGCTTCAGGTCATCCATGTAAAGGAGGTGAGATATAACCTGACTACCTCTCTTCAATCGATAGCCCAGCCCTGAATTCTCCAAAAGCATGCTTAGAGGTTTCAGGGCTAGACAAAACCAAAGAGGACTCAAACTATCGCCCTGGAATATACCTCGCTCGATCCTTACAGGTTCGCTATTCCTCTGGATATTTCGACATCCTGGATAGCGAAGGACTGTGCTCCATTGCCCCATACACGACATCAAGAAGGTGCGTAGAGTTGTATCTATTTTATACAATTCTAGCACCCTCATGAGCCATGTATGAGGAACCGAGTCATAGGCCTTCTTATAATCTATCCAACATGTCGACAGATCCTTTCGGGAACGCTGAACCTGTTGGCTAATGGCCATATCTATGAGGAGTAGCTCCTTAGTACCGCGGGACCCGTTCCTACATCCATTCTGAGAGGCCGACATGATCGAGTTATTATCGACGTGTTTACTAATTTTATCTCTCAAAATGGATGTAAGAACCTTATAGACCGTCGGTAAACATGTAATAGGTCTATAATTTTTGGGTTCCGCGGTGCTACCAGCCTTGTGGAGCAGGTGGGTAATTCCTGTTGTAAGGAACTTGGGTAGCGAACCAGACTCTAAGGCTGCCTGGTACTGAGATGCCAAATGAGCGTGCGACCTTTGTAGCCATTTTATCCAGAAGTTGTGCAGCCCGTCCGGCCCTGGAGATTTCCAGTTCGGCAACGGACGGACTGCACGAGCTACATCTTGGGGGCTGATCGTGATAGCCCCCATTTCTTCTATTGGATCGCACGCTCGTTCAACCTCCCGAGTCCATTCACCTTCGGTGTGACTGACAGGCACCGACCAGATGCTGCGCCAAAATGTGAGCATGGCATCATCATCTGGCAGGGGCGTATCAGTCACACCTTGGTCGGGTCGCTCCCAAGCCCGATAAACCCACCTTTCATTTCTTTGGAATGTGCGATTCTGGGTGTATCGCTCCACTCGCCGCCTATACCTACGAATCCGATTTGCCCATGCATACACTTTTTGCTTCAGGAAGTCGATGCGCTCTGTGACATGGGATATATAGTCTTGGGGGCTGACATCGGTCCCCGAAAACGCCCGTCTCACAAAGCGCATCACTCTTGGGCGATTATTGCCCTCCCTGAAGCAAATTAGTTTGCCAATGAGTGCTCTGGCCCCACCAATACGACGTTCGATCCTGCACTGCCAAGCCGGTACGGCTGGTTTCGGTCGTGTAGCTCTGTCATCTGCAAATTTGACGTGAGCTACACGACATGCCGCTACAGCCGCGCAGTACATGATCGAATGTGTATCAGTGAGGTCTTCGCAGTCATCAAAATAGTTTGACAACTGCGAATCCAGAACAGCCACCAGCGCCCTATTTTTGTTATGCATGGGCAAACGAGGTAATCGTGGCCTAAGTTCGGGTGGCATGTAGCGATATTCCCGAATAGCACACTCCAAAGCACTCCTCAATTCCTCATTGCACTGGGTACTTACGTTTGTAACCATGTCACTACTCGCCTCGTCAGCGTGGATGGGAGTATGGTTGGGCTGTGGTGGCACCACAGCCTGCGACGATGGGGCAGTGACACGGTTACCCATTTCCGTTCGGAGGCGATCAAGTACAGTATCATCCAACATACGATTACGCTGGATGACCCGCACCTGATCCGAGAGTCGTTGGGCCGAAACGTTGACGGCTGGCTCAAGCACCTGAAACAAAGAGAGCATCCGGACACGGTACGCGGTCAGGTTGTTTCCTCCCTCTGTAGCCCCAAAGTATGCGCGCATGACATTTTCATTGATGGATTGTGTCCATCTCATGCGCTGCACACTTCCGCCGGGTGCTGGGACCCTATCAGAGACCGGTAGGCCTCGAGGTCCTAAGCGGTCCGGCGGCCGGCGTCCTCCCCGTCGACGCGCAGGTGGTGGTGTCGTCGGCGGCGAGAAGTACTCGTCGCTCGAGCTCGACGCAACTGCCACGGCCGGCGTCACAGCACTCACGTTGGGGCTGGGTTCCGGCGGCGGCGAGGCGGAGCTGAGCGACGAGGCCGGAGGTGGTAGGCGTGCTTGCTTCGCTGCGGCGGCTCGTGTCAACATGACATCTTCGGTTTTCTCATTTATTGTTGTTATTATAGTATTTTGTTGTTCATTGTTTCGGTATTATTTATGTTTATTTTTATTTCTTTGTTGCATTTTGTCTTGCAGTTGTTCAGATCGGATAATAAAATTAATATTTTCGAAAATTTATTTATTTATTTAATTTTTTTATTATTATTATTATTATATTACTTCGCGTTAAAAAGTCCGCGTCCATGGTCTTTTGTGCGGAATCGTACATTGCAGCATGTCGTTGCACTTCAAGATCGACCGGAAGAACGCCAGCAAGTACCGGTAAGGCCTCAGTACTAATCGTCCTGTATGCTTTGCATAAGAATATCAAAGCCAAACGCTGACTCTGAAGTAATTTACGTCGTACCGCCCCTATTGTCAGCCCAAACAGGCGCTCCATAGCAGATACAACCCAATTAAGTAGCCCCATAAATAGTTTTCAAAGTCGAAAAAGACAGACCCCACGTAGATTTAGATATTCTCGTTAAGGCAT
Source organism: Orthosia gracilis (assembly GCA_947562075.1). Lineage (NCBI taxonomy): Eukaryota > Metazoa > Arthropoda > Insecta > Lepidoptera > Noctuidae > Orthosia > Orthosia gracilis. The sequence goes on from OX387266.1 coordinate 39,216,526, forward strand.
AGAAGTTCCTTTTTGCTTTTTCATTGACTATTTTAAAATGATCTATAAATGCAAAATGGGCCTGATACAGAAGGCAGTACTCCTTGATACGGCTCGCATTGTGAGGACGTTCTTGTCTCTGGAGCCCTAACCACCGGTAGCTTGGACCCTGTTCCCGATACCGGTTGGCATCTATTTTTTATATTTTTAAATGTTATTAAGTTTTCTTTTTTCATATTTAAAAATGTACTTAATAAGAATGAAGATGAATAAAGACATAATTAAGGTTAATAATAATCTATTTTGCAATAGTCCTACACCAACCGGGGATTGCCCCTTGGGAGCACTTGCGCAGTATATACAGGTACAATCGTCGGTTGGTGTCACATTGCCTGATACATGCCTAATAGCAAGGCCTCTGCGAGTTGGGTTTCGCCCCGCGCAAGCCTTTCAAAGGAAAGGATTGTCAAAAGCATAAAAAACTGTTAATAATTATTAAATATTTAAATTAAGGACATAATCATTATGGCGCACAGTAAAGACCTCTCGCCTGACTTTCCACTTTTCCCGGTGTTATGTAATTTTGGGCCATGATAACGCGACAAGCACAGAATTCACGAGATGAGCTGGACTCCTTCTTAAACGACTGGTATCGATTTTTATCTAAGACAGTATGTAGATGTAAAAAATACCTAAGGATTTTTATAGTTTAACACCATTCCCTCCTTAAATTATTTAATCAACCAAAGAGTGGGTATCGTATCGTTTTTCTAATTTGGCTTAATATGCAAATGTGAGCGCAAATTTATTCATGGGTACTTGTTAGCTCCGGTTTTGATTAGTTCCACCCTAAATAAGCCGGTGTGTGAATTATCTCCAGTCTCCTATTTACTTAGGTTGCTAAGCTGTTCTTGAACCGTACGATAAATAAAGAATGGAAAACAATTGCTACGTTTTGTGCCATTGTTCGCGGAATTCTGTTTTAATTTATAATTAAGCGATCTTAAGCCCTGTGCTATCTTTGGTAATCTTATATTTTATTTGAAAAGCGGCTTTTTGGTCAGAAATATTTGTTGAAGTAAAGCTGATAAATTTATTCTATTGATACGCGAAAGTAGATTATTTCTATTTTCTGATAATGTATTAGATAATTCAATAATATTATAGACTTGCTGACCCGGCGAACTTCGTTCCGCCTAAGAAATTTCTAAAATAAAAGAATTTTTCTAAAATTAACGTAGCCCTCCTTATTATATCAGCTACCTGCCAATAAAAGTCACGTCAAAATCGGTCCAGCCATTTCAGAGATTAGCCGGAACAAACAGACAGACAGACAAAAATTCTAAAAAATGTTATTTTGGTGTATGTATCGTGTATATATTCATATACATGTAGTAAAAAAAGGTTATTTAAATATTAAAAACAGACACTCCAATTTTATTTATATGTATAGATAATTTCATGACAGGATCCAGAGATATTAGAACTTTTTATATCATTCATTTCATAATTATTGTATTTGATAAGCTCTCTTCTCCTTGTTGTTGTTACTTTTTAAAAAGCTTTCATTCTGATTATCCATTAAATAAATAAATTCCTTCAAAGCCAAACAAATTCAATTGAAAAAAACCTTTTTTACAAAAAAAGAACAACCGATTTCCAAATAAAAACACTACCTAGTGAAATATAACTCCAATTTCGAAAGGCGATGTTCCTGTTTTCGTTTCTTCGTTTTTTGACACAAACTTCCGAAATTAATGTTATTTTTCACTTTGTAGTGTTTTTATTTGGAAGTCGGTTGTATTTTTTTGTAAAAAGTTTTTTTATTTTTCACTTTTTAGTTGTGGTACATAATTGATCAGTTCTATAGGCTAGGTACCTATAATGCGGTCGCGGATAAATTTGAAAGAGAGTTTCCGCGGCCCTGGCACAAGCAACTGAAGGAACACGGGTGGGTTTTAATCAGTAAAAGTCTGACACGCCCTCCCGCTTCACACAGAGCGGGAGAAATCATTGGATGATTACCAGACCCAAAAAAGAAGAAAAAATATACCTATAATGAATAGATTAACCCAATAACATGAAACATAAACAAAACAGGTGGAAAGAGAGTATACCAGGGTGTTCACACCTGCGTACCCCTTTAGAGCATACCAGTGTGATGTTATGTTATGAAATGGTGTAAACAATAAACAGGCATGCGATTGCAGCTATCCCGAGTGATTTGCCGTCATTTATTGAAGAGTTCTGTTGTATATCGTCGAAGTTCTTCATCAAATCTTCACCAAATTAAAATGGGACCAATTTCGAAACATACTCTTTCATACAAAAAAATATTTTCAAAATTGGTCCACAATTATATACACAGTATATCTGCGAAGTTCTTCATCAGATCTTGATAAAATTTAAATGGGACTACATGACAAGCACTAGCTGTAAAAAAGAAAGAATTAAGTTACAAACATCCAAAAAAAAAACAGTCGAATTGATAACCTCCTCCTTTTTGGGAAGTCGGTTAAAAAGAAAAAGCAATTATCTCCATACACTCACATAGAATTATTTTATGATGGGCATATTAAAGAAGAAATTTATTATATCCCCGCCTGAAATGTAATCTAAAGTAACCTACTTTGGGGGGAAAGTGTCACAAATCTGTAAGTACACAACGTCTCCGTAGTGACAGGCGCAATCTGTTTTCAAATAATTACTTCTGAAAGCCGAGACGGGGAAATTAATTTCTTTGTTAATTTAACGACATCGATGTGGTACTATCTACTTTGTGATCTTTAAAAGGCGTAAAATAGGATAAACATCGATACTCATTTTGTTTTATTGGGCAAACGATTTACCTACAAGTTCAAAGCTATGTTCAAAATAAATCGAATTCAGGTAGCATAAAATTTCTGTTTCGACCTAATTCAGTTATAATTTGATTTCTAAAAACAGAAATAATATTGAGTTAAGAAAGAACAAAAGCTTTCTGTTCCGAGTTGTAATTTCTGTCAGTTTCCCGCAAAACAGAGATTATTATAGCACTCGGCACAATTACGACACGGAGAGGGTACTCGTAGCACCTTCATGTTTAATTAGAAAATTTAAATGCCCGTAACTTTGATAAAAGAAATAAGCTGCGTAGGCTTTGCTAGGACTTCGCTACGATGCTACGACATTGCTGCCCGCCTCTATGTTACTTTGCTACGAGTCGCATTATTGTATTCTGAAATGATTGACGTAACTTTCATAAAAAAAATAAGCTACGTAGGCTTTGCTACATAATCGCTACGAGATTACGCCTGTGCTACGAGGCTACGCTAATTTGCTTCGAGCCGCAAAATTATGCATTGAAATGGTTAATAAATCTATTAATCATTTCACATCATAATTTTTTGCTCGTGTTTAAATAATTAAAAAAAATATATTAATATTAGTAATTACATAATTTATAATTATTTTTCTAAAGTACAAGAAAGTAGTTTAATTTATGAAAGTTACTTCACACCGTTATATGTACCTAAGTACGTGAACAGAATCTAGTACTTAGAATTTTGCACAAGAAACTAAACTCAGAGTTAGTTGTTAACACGAGGTTAAATTAACAATATTGTATGTTGTATTGTGTTTCGTGCAAGTGGGCCAAAGTGCGAATGTGAACGATTTTATTCATAAAAGAAGCTGCTGATGAGAAGGTACAAATTATCTTTAGGATTGGAAATGCTAAGATCAAATAATAAAAGTTAAATGAACATTTTGGCATTCCTTACTTTAAATACTGTGCAACCATTCGTTGTGCAACAAAAACAAAACTAAATACCGTTTCGTAAGAAGAAAAGCTGACTTAATAACGTAACGTTAAAATTTTATCTGAATTAAGATTCAAAACTTTACTTCAGAGTGACATTATTCAGAAAACTTCTCCATTGTTAACGAATAATCCTGTCCTACTATTCATTCATAGTTTTACCTCTTAGTTGGAAAGTAAATTAACAAAACAAGAAGAGACGGATATCCTGATTACATTTTTCACAGAGGCACAAAAGCCGTTCTCTCACTTTACGTCACCTTAAACCACTTTTAGCGGTAGCCTGTCTAAAATCATAATGTGGTTATTATTTCACCCGGGCTCGTGGCACAGGCTCTGCTGTCGACAAGGCGACCATTTTCGCAAAATTATCGCTACTCGGCCGCGCCACGACAGAATCGAGGACGTACCCGCGAACTTGCAGAACGCATTAACGAAAAATATTATTTCGACCAAGAAAATACCCTTTTCTGGCCTAAATATAAATAAACGAGCCAATAGAGTATAATTCTAGAGCATAATATCTATCCCCCGCCTAATTATTACACAGTTATAACAATAGAATCTAATTAACCCACGTCAGATCCCATTGGGTTAAAAAGAAATTTATTATGTACTCGTGTTTATGTTAATAATAAACGCATCTGGTTTGCTATTCAGTGAATACAACTTAACAACGCTTTTATGCACGAATATAACAAAAATATTCGTGCTCTATTAACATTTCATGTAATGTTTTATAATGGTCGGCTTGGTTTTTGAAATTCAACAATTAGTTTGTGAAAAATAAAATAGTGGTTATCTATGTGTGTGATTTGAGTATCATTGCATAAGCAATGATACTCAAATCACACACAGAATTAATGTTCAAACGGATTAAAACCAAACTAAACAGCTTTATGTTAATTATTTTCATAAAATCATATTTTTAATGATTAACGCAATTCGCGTTTTTCAGTATTGTTATAATTTGATTCCATGCTCATCAATTTACTTCTGAATTGAGTTGTCTTGAAAACAATTTCTCAGCAAAATCCTCTTTAGCCAAAGAGTATTTGATGTTGAAAGCAACTAAATTTAAGAGACGCTACTAAGATTTACTGGTTTATGACGACAAAAGCACCGGCAGCTATGCGGAGAGGGCGGGTCGTGGTAAGAAATATCTCCTGCACTTGCCAAAACTACGGATGGAATAAAATTTGACAAAATAATTTCACACGCTAAAGGAGAGGTATTATATTTAATTCTTGATGCAAAATTAAAATAATTGTGGGCAATGTAAGATGGAAATATGAATGAACTTTTTATGTTATTTAGTGGAGAAGCAGTTTTACATTTAGGTACGTACCTTATGAAATCTTTATTCTCAGAATACACGCATGATTTACGCAATACTTTTCCAGAAGGTACATTAATTATTTTGTATATAGCTGTCTGAAATCTGAATGATCTGAATCCTTAACGAGAATAATGGTTTTCATTGTAACTTTTATGCCGGAAAAATACAAAAATTTAGTTATTTGAAACTTTCCATAAAAATATTTACTTGATATTGCGATAAAAAATATGTACCGTATAAAATAAGAATTGTTCACCTTTGTTCCACAGAACGTTGAGGTGAGATTGAATATTTTGCTTCCAACTCGCACACAAGTTGCTTTTATTGCAAAGATTTGAGAGCAAAAGGATATTTGTTGAAAAATCTGTGCGAATTCTGATCGAGACCAATAGTCACTGGATTCAAAGACCAGGATATTACATAGGAGACTCTCTGAATATTTTAGAATAAAATAAGTATCAAAATATTCGTCCTGTAATAAACTTTGTGGTTTTAAGATATTTTAGAGCATCCTCTCTCCGTATTACGTATATTGGCATCAACAAATGAGACTATAAAAGTTCTCGGTAAGGATATTTTTAAATTATTCTTTATTTAGCATAAACCCCATTTGCTATATAAATCTTGAAGATTCATTTTCAGAACCGGGGATCAAGTGATAAAAACAAATTGATATTTTTAAGTGATGACGTCTGGAGTCTGGGCACAGCTTATGCTCAAATGCTTTTTCATTCATTTGTATCTGTGAGTTCTTATGAAATGATTTTGAAGCAAACCTTTTCATATATTTGATGTACTTAACTTCCTTGAGTTTCTAACTTCTGCAACAATTAAACAAATCAGGTTTAGTGTCTCGTACAAGTGCCGTGTCCTTAGCCAAAGATCTCGCTTGCTCTATAAAGCTAACACACTTTATTACCGTACTTGGCATCAAGCGCTCGTGACGTAACGTACGTCTTGGCACCGAGCGGACTTCCGAGCAAATCGTAAGGGAAATCAGCGATACACATAACATGCTGCATACACAATGAATAAAAATCAGGCAGAAAGTAAGAGTAATCCTCGCACAAATTGAATACATGATTGTGTTGGCTATGTTAGCTTACATCTCTACGTATTCTACTAAACCGTGTCGTTTTCATTGAAATGGTTTACCATGATTGGAATAAAATTCAAATTCCCCGCTATATCGGGAGTGAGTGGCTCGTAGCTGGCTTCTGAAGTAAGATTCAATCAAATAAGGATTCGTTTCTGCTATATACTGTGTCATTTAAATGAATGAACAAGCTATAAAAAAACATGAGATCCAAATGAAATTTGGGAGTCAACCAGTGTTTGGTTCGTTTCGAACTCGAAATCCATTATATTTGTGTGTCAATAAAAAGCATAGAATTTTAAATTGACTGGCGGAGGATTAACTTAAATAAAGTAGAAAAATATTGAACTTATAAATGATTGTATTAGTAGTGAAACTCTTTTAATAGTGAAAATCCTTTCAACCGTATAGCTTATTAGTACATATATAATACTTATAATTTAGACTGTTTCAAAGTTTATTATGCGAAGGTCTACATTGTTATTAACTTCAGACTTACTCGAATATTTTCTTCGAAATTCGATGTTAAATGCATAACAATTTTCTAAGATTCCCAGGTAAACATGACGTATACCAAACAGTTTATTTTCTAAAAATTGATTATTGATCGTAAAGTTTCACAGTTATTTTGTAATAACGTCATTCTATTATTATTTTATGTGTTAGTATCCCGCCACAAAGAAGATGGTGTGATGAAGTGGCTGGTCTAATACTGGAAGAAGGAATTGCAAACAAGTGACAAATAGAAATAATTAATTAATGAAATTCCCTACCGGAATCGTATGTTTCCTGATAACTACAATCTCCCGTCTTTAAGTCAGGAGTGAATAGGTTACTTAAAGGCAAGCGTGCTGCACCGTCGACCACATCATCGCTTACCATCAGGTGAGATAGTCTTATAAGTATATAGATAGAGCCTATAAATATTAAAAATAAACAATACCATAGCAAATTACACACATTGGACAGGAGGTTTTAAGGATCAACTTTCAAATGCTGCTCAGAATCACCTGATTTGGAATTCTAAATTTAAACGGTTACACCACTGGCAAAATAATTCCACTTCATCTTGTATAATTTCGCCCACTAATTGAATTTGCTTTCACTCCAGTCTGAGTGACCCTCGATAGTAATAAATAATATTAAAAAATCTACAATTTCCTTGTTATTTTAATATTTTGTGTAAGCCAACCGTTGCTACCGAAATTCTATCAAAATAGGTGAACTGGCTCCACGATCAGTTCAGTATACATAGTATTTTGGTTGACCACAAATAGTTCAACAAGGACGTAGAACTTGCAAGTCAATGCCTTTACCGCAATACCTCGAATCTATAAACTACGAAGATAGTTTTCATACGAAGCTTTTAAATCGTAAAAATAATTTCGCTTTCCTGAAGCAATGGGTATAAAACAAAATGCCATTAATATACCCATGAGATAAAGAAGACGGTTAAATTGTAACCGGGTTTTATTTATTTTGCAGGTATCCCCTAATTATATCCTACCCTACGTTTCACGCAAAAACTATACGGACTACCACACGCAAAAAAAAAAAAATTTACTACTTAATTTTAACACATATTTAAAGATATTATGCAATTCCTTATTTCATGCAGCTTATTAAATCATTATAATAAATTACCAAATAAAATCTAAACATAAAAATTCGTTTATAGATCAAAAAAAAATAGTCTCCTGTCATTAAAGCGAATCATAGACCAGAAAACAAAGCACAGGTTCCAGACAACCAAAACAAATCTGTTAAAAGACTTACAGGAAAAAGTAGCCATTTAAACAGGATCAATAAAACAGTACAGTAATAAGTGTTAATTTACCAACGGCTCCCGACGGAACCAAGTAAATTAAGCTCTTCGTAAATTGCTAACATATTACCCGAGCACGTTACACAGATTTTTAATTTAATTGTTTTAAATCGATGAACATTGATAAACTTCTTTGGTTTTATTTGTGAAAGAACTGGCCTATTTTTTAATTAAATGGCCAGTGTGATAAATGAATTGATAGAACGTTAATAGATTCATGCATTATTGGTGAGGAGGCTTGAAAAATTTACTCTTGATAGTTCTTAACGGAATAGTTTTTGTTTACTAAACTTTTAATATTTTTGTAAACCTGGTATTAAGAACTTTAATTATGCTTAATTTAGGGAAGATTACTGCAGCATAAAATCTTGTGACTTTTCGAAAATAAAACCTCTGAAAACGAATTATTTCACTTTTATCCTTTATTTCAGTTCTAAAATGAACTCAGCATATCGCAGCAGCGCTGGTCAAAAACCTCTCCGAATGAAACCTTTTTCTTGCATATATATCTGATAATTTGTAAATTAATGGTGGCTGGCTATCGTTTTACTAAAGACATATAAATCTTTGATGTCCTGCGATACGGCTGCTGTGGTACTGGCCAAATGTTAGCTCATTTGCTGCACCAGAATTGAATATTTTATGGCCGATAAAATGATTCGAAAAAAATATGCATATTAAGTTGTTAATGTCCCTCATTTATTTATTTGTTTTATTTATTATTTTGGCCAACCAATAATTGTATGTACTGGTACATGTTAAAATTAAGTTTTCTTATATCTACAATTTTTATAGGTTAGCACCACATGCCCCATAAAAGAATAAATGTTACAAGTTACATCAAAGTTCAAACAAAATCAAGACCGAAATTAAAATTTAGATCAAAATAAAAACATAATGAAAATCATAGGTAATCGGAGTCAAAATCAAAATTATTAACAAAAGCCAGTAAAAAAATAAAATTACAATTTAAATCAAATGTACAATCAAAATAATATAAAATTACATTCACAATCAAAATAATAAAATTCAAATTCACAACAAAAATAATTCAAAATCAAATACACAATTAAAATAGCACAAAAGAAAATTCAGAATAGAAACAACATAAAATCCAATTAAGTTAATCTTAAAAAGAATTTATTGAACTACTAGCTTTACCTGCGGTTTCGTACACGTAAAATTCGGCACTAATTCCAAGTACTATCGCTACAAATAAAAAGTAACTTAAGTCCGTAGTCCGCACACATGTCATGTCAGATGTGATAGTGGCCTATCAATACATGTATCAAATTTCGTCCAAATCCGTTCAGCTATTGTGGCGTAATTGATTAACAAACATACATACACTATTCTACTAATACCCAAAAGGTTGAATTAAAAAAAAAAACAAACAATAAGCGGATAGGTCAAGTCCTACTAATTTTAACAAGATTTGACAATCCACTTAGTTATCGCTTACTCCCATCTCAGATACAAACCTGTATTTTAGATATCTTTAAAGGAGACTAAAGACGAAATGGTCTGCAAAATGCTATCGCAACAAATGCTAGAAAAGCCAAGAAAAGTGCTCAAATTGCAGCCAGCTCGAAGCGTGTGTGCTGCTTCCAATTATCTAATGCTTTACTATTAAATCTAATCGCAATGCACTTCGTAATTAAATTGCTTTAGATTAGTTTACAATAAGACTTTAAGACTATTATTATGGAACATTTATTTATTATATTTTGTAGGTGTTTATTTTTTATCCTTATTTCCTTTTCTTCTATTTGTCATATCACCATGATTGTTATAGTGTTTTGCCTGTTAGCTGTTCACCATTGAGCATGATTCTCTAAAAGACCGCTCCAAAACGGTCATATAGGATTTACTATAAACTAACACGGATTGTTAATCCCAGAATTGTTATCATCAGAGAGAAGAGTGTCCCTGGCCCATATTAAATACGCATTACTAAAGCAACATACAAACCAACATAACTATTAAGTATGTAGGCACCAAAACCAATTACTTTCCAATTTAAACATCAAAACAGAACCGCATAAAGCCACAATTACACTGGATAACGAAATAATTGAACGGAAATTATTCTATTGCATACATTTGCAGACCGAGGCTCAGGACGTCTGTCGTGCCTTTATATACACAACAAGAAACAATGGTGGCCCCGCGAAATTCTCCAGTTTCCTTAACAAGGCCTTGGATGGCGGCCAAAACAACGAGCATTATTTAAGGCCGAGCACAGACCGGCGGATACGCGAATTCACTTTGATTTACTTTAATATGAACTCCGACAGGATATTGAAGTTTTCAGACGGATTCATACTCATTCCTGCTGTTTGTTCACAGTTTTGTTGCTTTAAGAGCTCTGTTTTTGTTCGTTTATGAAATTGTTTGTGTTGATTTTAAGTTCTACATGTTGGGGAATTTCCTAAAGGATTCAGCAGGTGTTTATTATTATTGTTCTGTGGCCAAAGCTTTGGAGACGAGCCCTCTTAATCTGAGTTCTATGGATCCACTTTGTCTGTGTTTTTTCGAGTAGCACATTTTAATTATTATTTTTTTCGTGATGAGCCCACTTTTGATCTAAATTTCTTATCTTTCTCATTTTTAAACAAGCTTTCATGTTTAAAAAAAAAACGATTTAAAAAATGCAAGCACTGATTACTTATACATAGATACCAGTATGGCAGATACTAAAAAAGCTTGTAATTAACGAACCAAATTAAAAATATATATTGTAATTTTACTATTTCAGCGAGAAAACCTGCGTCATATTTTCCGATTTACAACGGTACACAAAACAAAAGCATCGGAAAAACAAAGTCATATTTGGGTCGTTCTTCTTTTTAACCTACAAAAAGGTGTCTCCACCAGTCAGTGAAAAAAAAAACAAGGAAATTATCATTATTTATTCTTAATTTTATTTCAACATGCACTGTACTTTACACATAATGGCTGTGCATGATTAAATAACACATGTGTTGAATAATTTCATTGTAAAAAGTACGTTACAGAGTTGTGAATCCGCGTGACAGAAGTGTATTTCATACAAAATCTCAGTGTCTCTCGCTACCTCGGCTTGCGTATGATCCATAATATTACGAGAAAGTTATATGATGACACAAAACGTAAAAATATTTCATAACTCCTTAATATATTACCTATTATGTAATAGCAACCATTATTTTTTATCACTTTTAATAAAATATTCAAAAAATCTCAAATACTTGTCTCCTGTCATTTTATTTTGTAAATTCTGTCACGTGGGTTGTCCTTCGAAATACGCGTTTGTGCCGTTCGTCTTTGTGGTCTGCGATTGGAGGTTTAGACCCCTTTCCCCCCTGGTAGAATTTCCCCTCTGAGATCAAGAGACAGCGCGTCAGTCGCCCGAAAGCTGTGATAGGAGGTCCGTGTGTTTATTCGGCTACCGCTTCGTCACATAAGTACTTGATTCAAAATATAATTATTATTGCTTCTTTTCGCTGTCTACTCTTACGTTATAAGAAATATTTTATTGCCGACGTGCAAATTATATATTCTATGTTAATTTTCAAATGTTATCGACTTTGCAACAAATTTTTACCCCTCCGTCACATGACAACTACGTCACATGTTTATTGTGAGTGGTAAAGTAAGCGAGGGAGGGGTAAAATAAACGTTATTTATGTTCTATTTATGCTGAATCCAAGACATACTGAAATAGATACACTAGTTATTATGGTAATTATTCCTTCGGAAAGTGTTACAAAGATTTTTCTATCTTCTCGTATGCTTAGGTACTTTTTACTTATTTCCTATTTCCAGATACCATCATAGCGAAAAAGAAGACATTAAAACCAGGGAAAAGGCAGCGGCGTTGTCGGGAGAAACGAAAAAATTACCCTGAGAAGGTAGCTGAAATAAAGCGCAAGGATTTAGAAAGATATCATGCTCAAAAGATTGTTTGCCATGAGCATGCGAGATCATGGAATCAAAAAGCAAATATTGCAAGGATGAAATAAAAAAAAGGTAGAAAAGAAAATGCTTGTACATTCAAACACGCCGGCTCCATCACCAATACCAGAAACCCCTCGAATGACTCCATCTGCAACACCGACTCCCTCTGAAGTATACTCGTAGTTCAAGGGAAAGAATGTGAAAAGTGATAGAACAAATTTATACAGAAAGAGAGAATGTTATTAAAAAGGAAAAGAGACAATATTTCCAGTTCGAAGAGCCACTGTCAGTATTCGAAAAATAAGACTTTCTATCAGTGGCTTCTAAATTGAAATATTGTCTTCCTAGATTGTGCTATTAATAATGATGATTATTTTGTTTTATGTTTCTGGGAATTTAAATTTGTTGTCAAGTTAGACTACATTTTTATATACTTAAGACGAGTGAGTAGTCATTTAACTTACTAAAATACGAATCTCTTATTTTAAGGTTCTCAAATGTGATTTCATTATTTATCTTAGTTCGATCTCATTTTATTTTATATGACAATTTTGAAGACTGATAAAGATTTATAACAAAACAAATGATTCTACAAAAATAAACCTGTTTTATTCCAAAACGCAGCCTGGTATTCCCTAGAATAACAACTCTGTCACATAAGTTACTACTCTGTCACGATGTTGTCTCCTGGTAAGAAAATTGTTTTGGTCGTTTATATATTTTGTTATGACTAGTGCAACGTTGGAAAATTTTTATTTATAATAAAAAATTTCAATTTTTCAATTCCAATTTTTTTTAATTTTAAAGTTGATGATATTGCCATTTGTGATATTCGTATTGATTTGTAAATGATAGTAAAAATTGATTTATAGCAAAAATATTCTTTATAGTAGCAGAAAATGTGACAAAGTGGTATAAGATCATGAATAAATTATATTTTATAAATACAAATGTATTATTTTAATATGTTTTCTAAAAGGTCCTTTTGTTAATTAATGTATTCCGTAAGAACAAGTTATTTGACGAAGAGTATTCGATGGAATAAAATAAAAGATACCGTGACGGAGCTGTAATATTTTTTGTCGAATATATCTTTCAGGTCTTGAAACTCGTACAAAAATCTGTAAACTTCTCGGCCAACAACTTTTTCCGATAGAATAGAAATTCCGCTATCAGCATATATATATATACTGACGTGGAAGCTTTATATTTTTTTTTTCGAAATTGAGCTAATGTTTTATCAAATTGTAGGTTAAAAAGAAGAACGACCCAATTAACTAAATAAAAAAGAGAGCGAAAAGCATTCTCTTGACCCAAGGGCCATAAGTTGCATAAAAACTTTAAAACGAAAAGTAAAAATGGCGAGCACAGTCCTTGTATAATTAGAAACCATGTAATAGTGCTATTTGGAATCCTACAAAAAGTTTTTAATGCAGCTTAAATAAACGCACATGTAGTCCGCGCTTTATTCGAGGGAATTGCAGTTGCGCTGTTGTGAGCCACTCAGTTTAAGAGGGTATGACCATTTAATTTGCTCTAAAAAACTTCCAACAAAGCAAATTTCTTACGTTTAATAAATCTATTCAATTTTACTGAAGAAATGTAAGATCATCTTGCGTGAATGTTCTCTTCAACTAAGTTAAAGTGATTGATGACTTTTTTATGACGAGTATCAGTAGTGTTTTGTAAAACGTGATGTTATTTTTCTCATTCTTAAGTTTTGTTGTCATTGATACTTAGGGATTTCACGGAAGTTCGATTTCAATTCCGAAAAGTAGGAACTTCCGATTGATATTAAATTTTCGACTTCGCTTCCGACACTAATAAATCGGATGTTAAAATCGGAGCGTTAATTTTGATTTGGATTTTCGGAGCGTTTTTGCAAAATTATTATCATTTAACAAAAAAAAAAATAAGAGCCGTGTGTATTGCAATAATGTAACCCAAAGTAGCAAAATGTTGCCCATAAATTTCATTCTTTGGCGTGCGCTGGGAAAACTATTGATGATACATAAAAATTATGTATTTTATGATTAAAGCACTCATTATTACCTACAAAAAAGTCTAGGAGAGAATATATCTCACTAATAGCAACTTTTATGTTCTTAAATTAGATCGCCGGCTTGTAGAAACAAAAGTTTACATTCGTATTGTAGTTTAATTCTTATTCTAATAAATAGTTTAACAAATTAGTAGGTAGGTAGAGTAGGATAGGGTAGGTAGGGTGGCTGGGTAGTGTAGGTGGGTAGAGTAGGTATAATAGGTAAGGTAGGTAGGTTGGTAGCCAGATGAGCCAGAAGCCGCGGAGGTCAGCTAGTTTATAGACCTACCCTTAAAAATCTTAACAGATCTGTCTTCTGGCTCCGACTACGCTTCCGATTCCGGTTCTGACTTCGGTTTCGAACCCAATTCCAACACCGACAAACCAAGTTTATAAACTCCGACTCCAACTTTGGTTCCGATAACCTCCGTAACATCTTTAATTGATAATACAACACTTTGGTTACCGTAGTTATTTAGGATTTTATAATATCTAATAACGAGTGTAATTTCTCCAACTAGCTCTTTTTGGCTTATGCGCTACAGTTTCCATCAAAATATAAGAAGATTTAGAGAATGGGTAAATAGGTTAATTGTTTACAAAATTATAAAACCAAATGATAGATCGCTAAATAAAGATTGCTTATCATGACGATCTTGTAGGGAGCTGAAGTTCAGCCCTCAACGTGATAAAATGAATTTATGTAATCCTGTGATGTGTGGATGACAAGTTACTTAAGTCAATTTACGTAAAGGTCAGATATAACTACTGCCCATCATGTGTTTAACGAATTTAATATTATTCCTAACAATGGAAAAGTTTTCCTGCTAAACTTAATCTTTAACCATACATATATAAAATTACCGTCTTTTGAATACGCTTTTCTTTCTCTGTAAAGGATATGAAGATCAAACTACTTAGGAAATACATAAATCAAATAACACCAAAAACACACTGATTAAGAAAATGTGTTTGATTTTAGAATGTGTGAAAACAAGAATGCATGTAAGTCGTCATCGGTGTGAGTCCGGCGCTTGAATTTATATTTGCGCGCGTTATTTTTTTATTTTTCGGTAACTCCTAAGGTATTCATTTAAATTATATGGTGTAATGTTATTGCATGTTATTATATTGTGCATGGAATGGTTAAAGTAACTAGCTTTAAGTTGATAAGGATTAATCCTGTATCCTTCTAAATATTTTTCCAACGTGTGTTGTACGTGACTATTTGTTAGAAGTTAGAATGTATGGGTATAGTAAACTATCCTTAAACATAGATATATGCCATCGTGGACTTTTCTGTATACCTATAAAGAGGAATATCCCATTATATAATGTATATAATGGGATATTAAGTTTTGTTATATTTCAAAAGGATTAGGCATCGTTTTTGATGAAATCCCCAAGCGGCTTGACTTTTTTTGACAACCTTAACACATAATACACTTACACCCTTCCTCATAAACTCTCTCTTTCTATTGGTGAAAACCGCATGAAAATTCGTTCAGTTTTTGAGTTTATTGCAAACAGACAGACAGACGCAGCAGGGGACTTTGTTTTATAATAGGTAGTGATTATATACTGTAGCATATAATATATTTTGTTATATGTTCGGGTATAGTTTATCGAGTACCGAGAACGGTACGTGACGATATAGAAATTTTTTATGAATATTTGCATAAGTCTTTCTCATCAACGAATCGTGTTAAATACACACACTGGCAAAATTAGCGGAACATGTTTTTTTTTTCGCAAGACTTCTTTTTTATCATTGCTAGGTAGTTTTCTTTTGTTTTCTAATAAAACCAATTATTCCTAATAGATAAAACAATTGAACTTCACTTTTGATGCGATTCTTTTAACGAATTCCCTCCATCTGGCAGAATCTTTATGCTCCAAAATTTATTTGGCATAACACATTTGGCATAATCTTCTTTAAACGAATATTTTTATAGCATTTATTATTATTAATAAAAAGAAACGTTGCCCCACACTAGGAATTTCTTCTTGTATCGTGGGTGCGTTTACAAGCATATAAACTCACATACACGACACCCAGAGCCGGAACAACTATCTGCAGATCATACTAATATTTATTTGTGCGGGAATCGAACCCGCGACACGCAGCGGAGCAGTCAATCACTGCGCCAACCGTGCGCCCAAAATTATTATTGTTTGGCCGAATGTTTATATGTCCGAACTTACAATGGCATTCTTTTATGATGTCAGAATTGTATTTTATTCGCACTTCGGCCCGCGACTTCGTTCGCGTGATCTGTATTTTATCCTACAGATGTCTTATTAGCTCACCCCCTCAAAGGTTGAGTCTCCAAAAATCCCTTCTTAGTGCGCCCCTACACCATAAAAACCACCATGTACAGTAAATTTCCTAAAACCAATAAATACATTAATTTTTGTATTAACCAACAGTGTAAATCTAAAATTTAACGTGTCCAATTTACAAACTGTAAATTTTGCATATAAACATGCAACCCTTTTTAACCCATTTATGGTTAGAATTTCCAAAAACCAATAAATACATAAAAAATTTTTAACAACCAAGAGGGTAAACCTAAAATTTCATGTTCATATGCCAAATGGTTTTCTGCGAAATGAAGTTTATGCTATCTGTTGTTATGCAAAATAATGTTATGAAATAAAAATTTCTGCTATAAAAGGTAGACCCTGTTTTAACTTTATTCGAACACACATTATTTGGAGAGAATTTTGCTTTTTCCCACTTACGGTTTTGTTTTAAAATTTCGTCAATTTTTCATTAACTTACTAAGTTATTTATTTACTTTTTAATGTCTAGATCTTTTTCGAAAGTAAGGACATCATTGTGCCCGACTTTACCCGAACTGAGAGGGCAAGGCCAATTGAGATGAGAAGAAATGATCAAACCTCTAGCGGGCTGTGCATAATTCACGATTAAATTTTTTCAACCATTTATTGCAGTTTCCAATGATTTAGAGAGGCTACACTGCTTTTGTGAGAGTATCAGGACAAGTCAGAAAGCTCGTACTTCTTACAGAAATAATCTTTTTATTTATTTTCACAAAACCCCTCTATTAAAGGCCGTTTAAGCCTGAAATGAGTTGAAGTTAGTTCGATGTGACCAGAAAGTAAGTTTACGGTAAAAAGAAGGATGAAAAAACTGGTTTTGGTTCGTTCTTCCCCGCCGAAAGTCTAATAATTGAGTTACACCACCTTTGAAACGGAATAACTTTTGCTCGGGAATATCGACTTTAGTCCTAGGACTATTGGAGTAAAATATTGTTCAGTGATGAGTTTGGAAAAAAATGAAATCGAATTGAAGGACAGCAATGCATGTTTAAACATGAACAAGAACATTAAACTCTGTATTTTTTTTTAAACTACAGCGGCATAAAAACAATATTGAATTCAGGTGAGATATGTTTGGGAGCTTATACGGACTTGTTGGTGATCAATAGACAGAATCTTATTGTACACTGCTATAGAAGTGTCATTTAAGAATAATACGTGGTATCATTTGCTCCTTTATCAGTGGTCACTTCGTTTTGATCCAGAAAAATGTTCGTTCCCATATCACTTTTTCAACTCCACCCTATCTTAATAATGTCAATATCGCAGTATTGGCGGCACCGGCAAGATCACCAGACATGCATCCGATAGAACACGTCTGGGACCAGCCAAAACGAAGAGCAAAGTTTATACCCCCAACACCTGTCAATGTGGATGAACTGCGATTCTCAACATGTTCAGGCTGGTGAAAACTTTATTAAAAGCAAGTGGAGGAAAAATGTTTATTTTAATTAAATTTCCTTTGTAACCTTACAAAATCGACAATGTCCATTTTTTCCATTAAGTCATGATACTCAAAAAATGGTGCTAATAATTTTAAAAGGTGTATTTTTAAGCAAGGAAAACTTTTTTTTAAATTTAAAGGTTATTTAAAGAAAATCGTCGTTTTTATTTTGTTCCGCTAATTTTGCCGGCGTGTGTGTAGCCTTATAAAATAACTGTATTTATTACATCGCATTCTACGGCAGATACTGTTTAGTCTACAGCATCAATGTTATCGCATAAAAGATTGCAAACTCAAATTTAATTTGTTGCATCCATAATGTACATACATATGGTAAGTAATATAAGTTACAGAAACAATTATGGACCCTGTCGGGCACAGCAACATTCTAGATACAGTCAGTGTCAAGAAGAGAGGAATTGCACTTGTCTATACTTACGCCCGATTTTTCAATAGTCTGATAACTTTTAACTGAGGAATAAAATGGCCGTTTGACATATTTTCTTTACAAAAGCTGTCAAACTGCCATTTTTATTCCTCAGTTAAAATTTATCAGACTTTTGAAAAATCGGGCCTTGATATATATAATAATACTATTGTAAAGAGGAAAGATTTTTTTGTTTGTTTGAACGAATTAAGCGCGAAACTACAGGACCGATTTTAACCATTTATTCACCAATAGAAAGCCAAATTATGAGGAAGAACATAGGCTATAATTTTTTTTTAAAAATAGAGATCCTTAAGAAAATTGCAATACTGTAACCCAAAGTAACAAAATTTTTCGCATAAAATTCATTATTTGGCGTGCGCTGAGAAAACTATTGATGATACATAAAAAATATGTACCACATGTTTAAAGTTCTCGTTATATAATCTTATTAACTTTTAAAAAGTCATCGAGGGAATATACCTAACTATCATAGTTAAGTCACAATAGCAGCTTTTGTGTTCTAATACTTAGATCTCCGGTAGAAATAAAAGTTTCAAATAAATAGTTCAACAAATTGGTAGGTAGGCTAGGATAGGTAGGGTAGGTGAGAAATTGGGTAGTTGGGTAGGAAGGTAGGTAGGTAGGTAGGTAGGTAGGTAGGTTAGGGTAGATAGGTATGTAGAGTAGGGTAGGTAGGTATGTAGGGTAGGGTAGGGTTAGTAGGGTAGGTAGGGAAGGTGGTTATGTAGGGCGGGATAGGTAGGTAGATAGATAGGGCAGGAAGGTTCGTAGGTAGGTAAGTTAGGTGGGTAGGTAGGTAGGATAGGGAAGGTAGGTAGGTAGGATAGGGTAGGGTAGGTAGGATAGGGTAGGGTAGGTAGGATAGGGTAGGGTAGGTAGGTAGGTAGGTAAACAGTTTATGAGAGCGAAGCCACGGAGGACAGCTTGCATTTTATATGTGCCTTATTAACATTTCAGTTATCTATTTTCTATTTAATTGTGTTTATTTGAGGTATACTAATTACATTAAATTTGCAAATTTTTCTAAGAGTATTATCAATATCAGACAAAAGCGCTTTAAGATCCTCATCGTTGGCTAAATATGCTGCGGTATAAGCCAATAAGAACACTGCAAAACTTAGCAAAACATAATGAACGGCTTGAAGTAATACAAGTAGGTATAATATCATAAGAATAGGAGTCTATTTTCCCTCGAATCGATATTTATGAGCAACGTTTAAGTGTAAATAGCATCCATCTAAGTTGTTTACACCCTTGTCTTGTTTTCATCAATAGCGACTTAACTGAATTGACGGGTTTTCGGACAAGACAGGACTAAACTGTATGAATATTGATTTTATGGCCGTTCTATAACTAGGAGACAGTAAAATTCTTATTTAGATGTGTTCTCTGAAATATGTGTTTAGATGAAGTTTGAAAGTGACCAGTAAGAGAAAAGTTGAATGGGAATCGTTTAAACGTATGAGAAAAAAGTTATAAAAATAAATGATGAAGTAACATATAAAATACTAGCGGACCCCCGCAGCTTCGCTCCCGCCAACTGGCTATCTACCTACCTATCATCTACCTATCTTCCATACCTGCCTATCCTACCTACCTACCCACCTACATACCCACCAACCTTGCCACTACCAAGTAATGAATTTTATAGGCAAAATTTTGCTACTTTGGCTGACATTATTGCAATTTTCATAAGGATCTCTATTTTTTTTTAAATAATCTATAGCCTATGTTACTCGGGAATAATGTTGCTTTCCATAGGTGAAAGGAATTTTAAAATCGCTCCAGTAGTTTCGGAGCCCATTCGGTACAAACAAACAAACACACAAACAAACAAAAAATCTTTCCTCTTTATAATATTGGTATAGATGTATCAGAATGTATTCAGAGTTGACTGAATTTTTCAAATTATTCACTGTTTTTAATAGGAAATTCTTTACAGGCGGATAGCGTGGCATCATCATTAAATTACCCAGACTTTTTAGTTCCTTCACTAAATTTATTTATTTTGTTTATCTGTACGTAGCTGACTGTTAAAAGACAGAAGCAAGAATTGTATTAACAAAGTTCCCAAGAAAGCACTGCTGTGTAGCGAAATAAAAAAATGATTTCCCTTGTCCCATACTTGGATTTCGTCTACAACATGGGTGCTTTAAAGAGCAGACCTTTTTAACCGACTTCAAACAGAAGGTGGTTCTCATTTAGACTTTATTTTTTTATATGTGTTAGCTAAAAACTTTTTACAAGGTGAACCGATTTTAATTATTCTTCTTTTGTTGAAAGCTGGTGTTTCTCATGTGATCCCATTTAAATTTGTTCAAGATCTGACGAGTAGTTTTTAAGTTATCCTTAATAGTGCGTTTTTACCCAACTGCCGAAGGAGGGTAATGTGTTTATCAGTCTATGAATGTATGTATGTATGTTTGTTCCTATGTAGCATTCTAGAGACCAAACGCGTGGGCCGATTTTGATGATTCTTACGTCAATCGTTACATCTGGTTTTGGTCAACCAGCTCGCGAACATGTATCCTCCGACTGCACACCATGATTTTCTTCTTGTTTACCTCTTTTTAGTTCGCTTTTTAAGCAGTCGGGTTTTTTTTTTTTTAATTAACTTTTTTATATCATGGTAATAAATAAGGTACCAAAACTATTAAACTGGCTTCCAAAACAAAAAGTGTAAGTTTTGGTTTGGAAGCCGCATTAATTTTATCTGTTTTGGTAAGCTAGTCAGTATGTCACAAGCTCTTACCCCAAATTCAGAGACACACATATTTCAGAACTTCAATAAAATAAGTTTCCGTATACGTGTGATCGTCTACAGGTTGGCAGAGCGCTGAGCGTGATCATCCCAGGGGAGGCGCGTCTAAGTTTGACCGCGGTAAATCTCACTCAGCATTGGACCCCGACGACTTCTTCAACATTCAGACAGGCTATACTCTGAGGGGGAATCGTCATTTTATTGCTACTACTTGTTGAAACATTTCCTATTTCGATCATGAGAGAATAAATTTTATAATTGCAAGAAGAAATAGTTTTCAAATAATCGTTTTAACCGTCGTCAGTTCCTTTTTTTTATAAATTTTAATGAATTTCACAGTTAAATTAATTTTAAATTAATCTTAATGTATCTTTCAAACCAATTCTTTTTTTTGGACTTTACAAGGCATTTTATTTTATTTTATTGACATTAATTTTAAATGATACTCGTATTATATAAATTGTACCAAAATGCATGAATTAATTATTCTTCTTAGATTTTAGTGTACTTCAATCTTGACATATTGTGTATGTATTGTATGTGTATCTAATTTTAAGTGACTAACATAGTATATAAGTATTAGTTGAGCTAACAAAACTATGGATTTCATATCTGAGA
This sequence comes from Orthosia gracilis, assembly GCA_947562075.1. Taxonomy (NCBI): domain Eukaryota; kingdom Metazoa; phylum Arthropoda; class Insecta; order Lepidoptera; family Noctuidae; genus Orthosia; species Orthosia gracilis. The sequence continues at coordinate 39,238,164 of OX387266.1, forward strand.
CAAATAAATAATAATTAAACACTAGCAGAATAGCAGTAGCAATTAGAATCGACTAGCTATGTCTGTTTGACCCTAACACAAGATCAAGTTATATATATAGGTCAAATCTTCGTTGATGTGTTGGACGTGAACGAAGATTTGATCGGACGTACAATAAAACAAAACAAAATCTGAATTTCTAAACTCGTATTTCAACCTGTGGTTGTTTTAAATATTTTACGTATTACAATTTTTAAGGGGCGTTGCTTTAAAATGGAGATATTTATTACGAAAATAGTGTTCAAATCTCCTATATAATTTATCAAAAAAAAACCACACAAAATAATATCAGTACCTATTTAATTGTAGTCTACTCAAGCAGCTAGTATAATACCTACTTTTCATCAAGAGGCATCCATCCTGGGTTACGACAAATAATGTCAAGATCATACCGAAACATTTTTTTAAACCATGATTGTCATTTTCATGTTCAATGCTCTAAAAATAAGTAAGAACAGCCATTACTGAGAACCTGTATAACAAGTTTACGGCTTGTAAAGAAAAACAACATAATGAAAAAGGAAGATAAAAAAATATGCGTGTGTAGAGGTGAAGAAAGAACGAAAAAGTAAAATAATATCTCGGCAAAGCCTTAGAAAAACTTCTACACAAGTCATTGCTGCGGCTATAAAGAATATAAAGAATGTAAGGACTGGGTAATAACATTGTTTTCATTTACTTGAATAAAACAAGGGAACACTTGCTTTGTGGTCGTGCTTACTCTAACCTAACATCTAAATCTAAACTCAAATAATGAAGAGGGTTGTGTAAAATGGTTGTTTACACAACAATCTCTACAAGTACCTATTAGGGTACGAAAAGTGTTTTACTCATCGAAGGCTACTCTATGGCTGAGGGACGTTTCAATTTAGGGCTCTTTCAATTTAGACGTTTGGTGCGGTATTTCGCTCCCGCGGAGACACGGTTGATTTTTTTTATACAATTTATGCACCAAGAGCGCGGTGCGGCGCCGGTGCCGCGCACGCACTATAGCAAGACGAGTAATGTGTGTGCATAAATTGTATGGAAAAAACAACCGGTCGTGCACATTTCGACAAACCGCTGCGGCACCGCAGCAGTCCCGCACCAAGCCTCTTAATTGAAAGAGCCCTGAAAAATGCTTGGTTCCTGAGGGATAAGCCGCGGAAGCGAAGTCGCGGGAAAAGATTGTGTCAACCGCTTGGGGATGTATGAAAACAGTTCTATAACTGTTTGCACGTAGTAGGTACTACACCTACATCTCGCCAGTTATTTTAAGTATATACAATTTAATGGGTCGAGCTAGCTGCAATCATCATCGCCCACAGCCCGACTTCGCCCACAGCTGGTCATAGGCCTCTCCTCACATTCTTGTGCCAGCCTCATCTGGGTTCTACCATGATCTAGGTACTAATCTAGATTCCAGGCTGTCACTGAAAATTCTCTTAAGGGACCAACACATTGGGATCTAACCAAGGACCTCATGATCAGAACGTTCAAAAGGATACTTGTCAATCTGCCTAGCCTTTTCCCAACTATTTTGGGGACGGCTTCCAGTCTTACCGGATACAGCTGAGCACTAGTGTTTTACGTGGAGCGACTGCCTATCTGACCTCCACAACCCAGTAACTGGGTAACACGGTACCACTTGGCAAGACTGTTGTCAGATCTCAAGCTTCTGACTACCCGTAACGACTCGACGTTCAAAAGGATACTTGTAATAAATGAATTCTTCATGAGAGTAACTACTGAGGAACTCTTAAAGCCAACCATACCAGCGTCTATTTCCCAAGCGTGTCCGATCGGCTTTAATATTAACTGAATGCATATAAATGATGCTGAAGACGAGACAGTTTGTTAATAACACCGTGATCCCTTCTGCTAATTATATTGTGGAAATTGTAAATTCAAATTAATTTTATGCCAAACACTACGGCAGTTGGTGACTACGGCTAGTTATTATTTCGGAAGTGACATGGCTATTTTAGAACCAGTAAGATCTTTCGATCGTTCACGACAAATGAAGGCAATACTTATTTAAAGTACAAAATTGCATAACGCTAGAAAGTTTAAAACCTGTAAGTACATTTATTTCACGGTTAACACTGGTTGCAATTAATGAGAGTTTAAATTTCATTACCTCAATCATTTTGTGACTTTTGACTCGCTGAAACTCGAAATACATAATGAAATCATTAAAACATCATTAGTGCCCCGAATTTTAGCTCCTCAGTCCACTTTTTATGTTTGAGTTTCAATTGTTTTATCCTGATTATTTTTAAATTCGCTGAGATAATTCGGTACCCGCAGAGCGCAGGAATAAAGAACATTTGATTTTACTACTTTTCAAACTCAAACGCAAAAACTTTTTAGTTAGCGTGACATCAAAATAAAAATGAAACAGTCCACAACTTTGATGAAGACAGAATGTTATTATGATTAAAAAAATATGTCAGAGAATATTATGAACAAGCTGTCATGTAGGTAACTGGGACACGCTCGCAAATTTGCCAAACGGGGAAAATAGTCAAAAGCTGAACCCTTAAACGTACCTATGCAAATACACAGTGGTGTTTCGTAGAAAGTAATCTCTTAGCTCGTCCTCACGTGTTTTCTCCAGCAAGCGTGGCTAATTTGCAAGCTGCACCAGTACCCGGGCTTTTAGCCTGCCTTCCTTCCGCCGCTGTTTACGCGCCGCGGACTTAAACGAGGGCACTCCGACTTAATGACGACCACCGCCATTTTGGTAACGACGGCTGACATAATCATTCCTACGTCTAAATAACGTGTCGCCCCTATGAATATACGATTAAAGAGAGAGCTGTCACGCTTACTGAGAACGCTCCAGATTGTTGTTGTTCTCGACAACAGTCGAGATCTTTCCATTTTGTATATTTCTGTCGAATTTTTGTTAAATTTTTCCAACAAATGTCGAAACAGATAATGCCTACCTACGTCTGAATTTATTTATCCTCGTATTGACTTAGTGTTCTACGTATTTTGATGATATGATGTATTCATAAAATAGGTAGAGAGCGTATACCTTTCTTGATCCAGGATTTGCTGAAGGAAATTGAGTTGTAAGCTGCTAGAAACTTGGATAGGATACGGGAATGATGCCGACATAAGCCGGGCTAGGGATAATATGGTACTTACGCGTTTCAGTTGATACTTAAAAATTTAATTTGAAGATAAATAAAGTAAGCAAAATACAATAGGTTAAAACCAAGGCGTAGGCACAAACATAAATAAAAACACTTTGATCGATCTACATCATTATGCACGTAATAGTTGGAAAGCAATATAAGGAACTAGGACAAGTACTCTCTAAACAAAAGGCGAAAGTTTCACGATAAAAAGAGTATATTCGGAAGGCACAAGTGTACTCAAACCCGACGTAAACGCGCATAGATTCCGGGAACGCCTGCGTGACGAATCAACGACGGCGAATTTCATGACGCCATTTTACGAGTGCTGAAATAACAGATCAGTTACAATAATCGAAATAACACGATCCGCTTTACGTTAGCATACTGCGACAAAACCTTATGAAGCATAAAAATGATGCTCAACGAAATAACGCTTTGTCGATTTAATTGAATTTATTTCTGGGACAATTCCATAACTGCAACTGACGGTAATGATTCAAAAGGATTCTGTGCTATTGTTATTTACGTGACTAACCATTACAATTTTAATACATTTCACATATAAATGTATACGAAAGATGCGCATTATTTTGACTCGAATAAGTGCCCTGCTTATATGTGGAAAGCCTAAGCAGGGTTATGTATTTCATCATAATCAAACTTTAATGTTCCCGCTGCTGGGACACAGGCCTCTCTCTGTGAGAGAGGGAATGGGTCTTAATCTACTACGCGGGCCTAGTGCGGATTGGTGGATGTAACATGTCTTTGAATTTTTGGTTTTAGGACATGCTGGTTACATCACGATGTTTTCGTTCCCGTTTTTATAGCAATGGTGATGAAATAATTCACACAAATTAAAGCGCCTGCCGGGGTTCCAACCCACGACCTATGAAATGTAAGACGGGTCCGTTATCACTGGGCCACCACTACTTTAATATGTATTAAGGTTTAACATTTACCGCGCTACAAAACCAGAATCATCTTATCTCATCTCACTAATCACTCTAATATTATGAAGGCGAAAGTTTGTGAGTGTGTGTGTGTGTATTTGTATGTTTGTTAGTTCTTCACGGTCAAACGGCTGGACGGATCTGGATGAAATTTGGTAGAGGGATCGATTATAGGCAGGAATAGCACATAGAATACTTTTTATCCCGGGAATATGTTGCCTTGGGATGATTTTCGACTATCACGCGGACGAAGCTGCTGGCAGAAGCTGAAATATGCACTACAAAACCAAAATTATTCAAATAATAATCGTGAATTCCTATTGGGTTACAACAATTGAACAAAGTAGCGGGTTAGTAAACACATGAAATAATAGCACACCACTGCATCCCACTTGTGCATTGAAATAAAATAGTGCATATTGCTGTCGCACGAGCGTAGTACACATATCAATTCTTATTGTATCCGCTACACAGTCGGAAGCACGCACGATGGGCTTCACAATGGCCCCAGCAATAAATTCTAGACTTCTCACTTTACCTAGTGAACGTACTCAGAAATGAGATCGTATGGTCTACGAGGATACTAAAAGCGTTTCAAAAATTTATGTGCGCGCTTAGTCTTCTGTTTAAGCGGTTTTAGCCGCCGCCAAATATAGTCGTACATATTCGCACATGGTCGCGGCAAGTCAACCCACTACCGAATAATGTTGTGTTTAACATGTTCAGTAATTTGGGCGTTTTACAACAACAAAATTATAGTTACACGACATTAGGGTAGGACTAATGGGTTAATGTAAAGTAATTACGTTAGTAAATGTCTTCACGATTGTACCCTGAATTCTAATAACCGTTTAGATAGGGGCGTGATTGAGTATATATCACGAATTACAAATATTATAACTTTGACGGAAAGTATCGATTTCATTTTGGGTTTGGCTTCTAGTTTTGAAATAAAATTTTTGCAATAAACTATATTACTGCCGCTAAAAGATTACCATCTCCACGATATTTTTTCTTCACCTGGTTTTTTTTACCACGAACCTGGAATAGTAAGGAGGTATTACAATGCTGACTTCCATGGACCTCTGCTCTCTTTATAAAAATCGTTTAGTTCCTACTATGAAAACCCTTTGCGACGCCCTTGGAAATAAAATGTGAGGCCTTTCGGATTTTTATATGTGCCTTTCCCCAGGGTTGCTCCCATACATTTGAAGTAACTTTCCATAATTATGTGGGGTTCCCATAATTTTCAATGCGGGTCCAATGCTGTGGAGAGTTAGTTCGTCATGTCCCTCTTCATTACGAATACCTTTGAGAAACGTTCGCATCCTTTATAAATTATTTAGTTATGGACTAGTTGAGTGCTTCTTTTACTTATTCATTGAGATTTGGTCAAGCACTACTCGTTGGCTTGTGTGGGAGAAGTCATTCAAATATCTATTCGAACCTACTTTTGTTGGTTACGTCAAATAAAAAATAATATTTCAGGGCAGGGAAGGGTACGTTATACGCCCCGAAGCTAGGCTTTCCAGCAGCCATTTCTAATAAAACAAATCTCTTTTTGTTTTCTTTGCATCGGACAAAGTGACTTTGATATGACTTTCGTCTGCATGTCAGTTCTGTGACAATCAATCTTCTTTCTTGTTCTTTCTTTAATTTTAGTACTAGGACAAAGACATATCCAAAAATATGTTACGAATACCGTAATATTTCAGTTTGATTTCTCATCATGGTATATTAACCATACCCAAAATACACAAGAAATCTAAAAATGTTGAATTTTCAAAAAGTCGAAGCCTACTTTTATGTTAAACTACTTATTCAAAGACAATCCCCAAAATTGTCCTTACCGATACAAAGCAGAGAGCAGACCCACATCTCTAGTTATCTCTAAGAGCCCACACGCCTAAATGACGAACACCACTCAGACATATGAAGCGTAACCGACGGCTTAATGTGCCCTCCGTGCCTCGGCACGTAGATATCAAGTGTCATAAATTGGTATCGCCGCTCACTTGTAGCTTAACTGTGCTTACTCGAACCACCAACACGCAAAGGTACTAGTAGGTACTAAGCTAGGCCTCGTTTAGGAACACTAGAACAACAGGGGCCACAGTAGCTAAGACCTCTAAGAGTCTCTCTGCTTAAGATCATAGATCCAAACCCGAGCAAGGATAGATGTGAAAGCTAAACACTTAGATAGTTAGTCACTACAGAAACTGACGTCTTTTTCTTTATATTTGTCCACGAGCGTCAAATGGTGGAATACTTAGGCATGTTACCAAGGCTAGAAGCGGTCTGATTGCTCGGGGTTCGCCCGACGACCTTAAATCGTCACTCGCAAAGGGTTTTTGTTTTTCTTCTGTAACCCCTTTTTAAATGAAAAACACTTCTATCTATAAAGCTGGCATTTAAATTCCACAAAATCGATACTTAACTTGTAAAAAGTAGGCATTAGATACGATTCTGCATACCAAATGGCCAAAGTTAATTCTGTCATTTACTTGGTTAGAATAGTAGAAAAGTTCCTTGTTGAATAATGGGACATTTAAAAGTAGCGAACGCCTATTAACACAGACATTTGAAATTCATAGAGGGAGCACTAGAAATCGGAAATGTCCGAGCTTTCATGCTAAAGAGGTTTAGTGTTCTACGTACAGTGCTTGTACAGTTGGCAACAGTGCTATGTATTCGTGAGCCTTTGTTATAAATACGAATAGGAAAATTACCAGTGATATATCTGCAAAGCTAAATAATGATATTGACGAAAGGTCGACGTTTCAAGAAATACAACGCTAAAATTCTATACCGAAAAATTCACGTCTATGGTCAAACTGTTACTTCGACATTGACTTGATCTGTTATTAAAAAAATATTGCAGTTTGTATCAGATAGCTTAATAAACTAAAAATAGCTGAGTGTATTGCAAAAGGTACCAAAAAATGTGAAATATTATTTTTTATTACAGAGTTTTTATCTTCGGTAAGGTGCACAGCAAAAAAGGTACGATTTTGCAGTGTAAGCTGTCCTCTTTAAATTTGTAGCGCACGTGAAAAACATGGATACTTTTTACGGCATTCATTAGTGCAGCAGAGTTTCAGTTAAGAGGATAAAAAACAGTAATTAAATATATTGTCTAAAATGCTTAATTAGCATAAATCGCGGGCCCTGATACTGTAATAAAATGTACAGAGTATTCAGTATTCCTAGCAATTACCGAACAAAAGTCGTACTCTGTAGTGGAATTGTGGTTGCTTTACCCTCACCATCTAAAATGTTTTGGCATAAAATTCGCACGAATTCAGCTACTGGCAATGGCCTTTTTTATGACTTTTCTTTTTAATCGAAGTTAAATGACGCAGTCGTTAACGTTTATGATCCTCGACTTTTATTACAATCTAAAAGCCGTGTTAGGAATTCATGTCGTGTGACAATTAATTCTTAACTGTTAAATAATCTCTGGGGGTCATTCTAGTTGGGGTTTTATTGCTAGTGGGTTGGTCCTATACGATACCGATGCCAGGGAAATTTGGAAATTGTTCATTGTTTCAAACTCATCTTAGAACCTCATGAATACATACCCATGAGGTTCTAAATTAGTTTATTTGCGCCAGGCACGACGCATACCATAAAAATAATAAAAACAACTACAACAATCATTACAACATATGCGTCACAACCACGCAAAACGGTCATCGCTCAGCATAGTGCTGGAACTCTCGTGTGAGACAGAGCCACAGAACTGTTTTCAGCGATAGCCGGTGTCGACTGGGTGAATCCGAACCAAAGAAACCAGCGCAAGTGACGGAGCGAACAGTTTTTTTTTAATAAATAAATGAGTAAACATAAATAGGTAAATGAGTGTTTGAAAGTTCAGATATAAAAACAAAGGGTTAAACTTACTTTTAGTGTAGGTAGTATAGTACTAGATATAGTGAATATTATAATATATAACAGACCAATGTGTCCAAAAACGTCGATCCAAACTTTAAGATTACAAACGACCCAGTTAATTATAGTTTTCCGACGGTACCTGCGTGCGGCAATAATCACATATCTAGTCGAATACTTCCAGCGAGTGGCAACGGGGAAACTATTCACTCTGGTGTAACATCGACCGCTGAGCTCAGTTCAAATCATTGTTCTAACGTTTATTAGCAAAGTTGAACGATCAAATAGGTACATTAGAATGAGGATAAGGGCTGTAACACACCCGCGACTAGGCGCTTCAATAACTCAAGTGTGTAAACGGAAGTGGTTGTGTCAAGGACTTTGGTTTGCTTTTGACGTCGCATAACTTTTTGATTTATAAAATTCTACATTGACGGGCATCGTCAGTTCAGAAAACGGTTTACGTAATGAATTCGATGGTATTACTGAGCTATCACTATACCGTAGGCATTTTGTTAAGTAATATACCGTACCTTTTTCTAGTTATTTCTGAAATAAAATCTTTTATCGCTTTTCGAATCAGATCGTGTGTAGATGAACTAAAGGTACATTATACCTATTGAACGTTTTATGTACTGCACCTACATTTAAGTAGGCACTTATTTTTATTAAGGCTAATGTTATATGACGTGTAAATAAAAAGGAATCGGCACTAATGCTAACGTGACCGGCGTTACAATGTGTTTGCCAACATTCTACCTGTCGCACTGGATAAATAAAATGACAGTATTTGAGGAAAAACTAAGAAAATGCCAGTAGATAGCGTGCTCTACGCGATATGTTATTATTTTTCCTGCTGATGTTAGTTTTTCGAAAATAAATTGAAGATAGTTTCAGCATCTACCACCAACAGTAACATTTATGGAAATGGTTTTTACTGGTTATATTTTATCCACTTTTTAAGCTCTGAGCCTTTTTTATAGGATTGTTTTAATTATGTGTGCGGTCTAGGCTCTGCCTATAAAAAATAGGAAAACCACAAGAAAAAAATATAATATGAAACCACAGGTACCTAGATATTATAACTCAAATACTTAATCTAGCTGCGACTCAATCCTTTGCGTCTATGATATTTTTACTAACAATATGGCATAGTTTTTCTTTAGATATTCCTTTCCGACCTCATAGAAGGTTAAACGAGATCTGCGGCCAAAGCCACACAAATCTGGCTAGACTGGAATAAAACTAAAAAGTAAAGTTTACACAACGAGTTTTCGCCCGCAATGGAATATTAAATAGCAAAGGTTTATTATACAAATGTTGTGTTGTATAAAACTTTGTTCCTCTTTTTTGTTGTTGTCAATAAAAATAAATAGGTACCTGCTCGGTGCGGTCGGTGTTAGGCATTAAATTGAATGACGGTGCGGCAGTAAAACCTAATTGAGTGTATGCCCATTAGGGTAGAGAATCATCGCCGAGTATCAGACGATTGACAACAACATTTTTACGCCGAAATAGCCCAAATGTTTATTCATGAGTCATTTTGGGAAATGGTAACAAAATATGCCCCGTACGCGGCGCTTCCCTATTAATTAATTTGCGTTACATAATCTGTTATTAAAAATACTGTTCGGTTACTGGGCCCTGCTTTGTTTGATTTTATTTTATATACTCTTATTTTGCGCAGAAAATATTCCAAATATTTGACTAATTAATACGGAGTGCCCGTTAGTGTTCGAATGCATTCGGTGCCAAGATTGGATATTAAAATATGGCCTGAAATCAATATTGAGGCAGCTACTTCAACCGCTTTTGATACCAAGTTCTGCAAATATTGACACAAATGAAGCCTCTGCAATTCTGCACACCTGTTTGTCTTTGTATCATCACGCTTGATATCCACAAAGGAGTATTTCGTAGCAGATTTACTCGTCCCAATATTTTCCAAATAACCGTATCAGTCATACATATTTTTGTATTCATGTGTATTTTATTTATTTGCTGGTGAATCCTGTTTTCCCCTGCATAAAATTAAAAAAAAGAGCCGATTTCTCATTAAAAATATCAGGACTGTGTAACTTATCCGAGAATTAAGAGCTATAAACGGCTCGTCGTTCAGAATGGGCGAGATAATGTGGTTAAATACCATTAAATATAGTAAAAGAAGGTCCACCCTAGGTCTGGGTGATCTCATAAACGCTTAATAAAATAGGTTTAGTAGGGATCAACTAACTTTAGTTGGTCAGCTATTACAAACGGTTTTATTGAGCAATGTTGTCGTCATAACTATCAGACAGTTTATCTTCGAATGTGTAGACATTTATTGATGACTGTCAAGAAAGACGGACCCCAAGAAAATGGGACATACGTTCTAGTAAGAAAGAGTGTTGTTGCTTAATTATCATCCATATTATATTGTTATACATATATTATATACATATCCATATATCACAATAGTATTATAAAGGTTAAATTTGTGAGTGTGTGTTTGTATGTTTGTTACTCAATCACGCCAAAACGGCTAAACAGATCTAGATGAAATATGGCATAGATAGATTATAGTCTGGAATAGCACATAAGCTACTTTTCATTCCGGTATAATGTTCCCTTGGGATAAAAAAAAAAACACTTATCACGCGGGATAAGCCGCTGGCAGAATCTAGTTATTATATAATATATCCATATATTATTATACATATGTATATTATAAATATCATAAATGCGAAAGTAACTCTTTCTGTTACCTTTTCACACTGAAAACAGCTGAACCGATACAGATGAAATTTGGTATGGAGATAGATTGAGACTCTGGTAAGGACATAGATAGTTTTTACTTTGGAAAATATATTAAGGAGTGGAAAGGGAGCTGGAAATTTTTATGGTGAATTAACCATTTCTCAAGTAAGGTGCGCCACACACTTACGATATTATTGGGCGATATAAAAAATAGGCTATAGGAATTACTAATGCTACGCAGACGAAGTCGCGGCCAACAGCTGTTGATTACAGTTCGTTGATAAGTTCCTCACTTAAGGCGTAGATACCTCTCAGTAGCTGATTTTAAAATGAGAATCACATCTAAACGTCTAGTCGTATTTTTTTTGAAAAAGTATGTGTTAAAGTTATCGGCACGTAACTTGGCAAGGTTTTGGCATAGTGGGGGTAAGTTTGCTTATAGTGCGCCAACTGACCAACCACCTTATAGAGCGAAAGTAACGTGGATGCGACGCGATTGATCAGTCGATCCTTGTGTCAACTGACCAACCAATCGCGCGCCCAGAACGGTGCTAAACGTTCCCCGCATCCCGCTTGGTAACCAAAAAGACCTAAAAGCGATTTGTGTGCATCGAAAGACTCTTGCCAAGTTACGTGCCGACAACTATACATAAGACCATTTTCTTAATAATTATATCTCTATCGTATAACATAGTGTAATTAATTTGTAATGTCCTACACGGAAAAAAAACACGATAATTGCACCAAAACCATTTGGCGTATTTTAATGAAATTTTCACCATCTCAAAGACAAATTATCTACATTTTGATCCAAGACTTTTTTTAAAGTCATACAATAATAAGGAAAGTAAAAAACCTAATATATTTTGGGGCACGCGAGTATGAAACGGGTGCCCTTTGTTTCCACAAGGTCGTTGGCGACTGTCCGTGTGACCGTCTTAAGAACCGATTCGGCATTATTTGCGGTTTTGAATTTTTAGGGAAGGAAAGAAATGAAGTTGTCTGGACAATTTGGGCAAAACTGTCTGGTGATTTATTTTATGGGGTTTTGTATGTACTAAGGACAGGACAACGCCTTTTAGGCCAGTTTGTGCTTAGTAAATGTTCTTAACTAGATCAACAGAAATGTGTGGCCAATGAAGCCCTAATTGTAAAATGATAATTAGTCATTCCTTGGTTAAACGGTGAAACGTTTGACTCAACGAAAAGAATTTACTATTAACCAACTCTTAAATAGCAAAAGCTAGTCTATTTTAAAACGTTGGCCTTCTGTATTTATTACGTAATGTTATTCCAATGTGATCCTCGTATCGGTGAATCCAACTTTTCTGATCCATCTATGGTTTTAACATTTATGTAGGTATGCGATTGTTTGAAGTTTATCAATTTCAGAGTAATTATTTGTTTTCTTAAAATGGTTTATATTATTAAACTTACTAAAAATCTGTTAAAATAAGTTTTTCTCAGGTTAAAAAAGAAAATTTATAAATAAATATAATAAAATTGTAACTCGAATGTCTGTTTTTATAAGATATTTAAGAAAATTTTATACGGGGTGTGTTTATCAGCAATAGATGCCAAAAATAATATTTTTGAATTTTTGTTTGTCTGACGGATGATGTTTGTACACGGTTGACGCAAAAACAACTGCACGAAATTGGATGCGGGTATCACAGTTGTCGTTATCTTGCTACACCGTCTACAAGTCGAGTTATCTATAAAAAAAGTATTTCCCTTTGCTGGTTCAGTACGGAGAAATCGGAATCCTTTGACACTGTCTGTTTGAATTTTTTTTCCATAGTCAAACTTTTGGTTAAGCGTGAGTTGTCCATGGAAATTGCAATTTTTCTTCAGTTAACTACAATATAGTTCAAATTGCGCGCCAACATTTTTACAAAATTGCAATTATAAATTAATATCATCATACCTTCGAGGAGCTCAGCAGTCAATCATCATCTTACTTCTTACTAGTATTATGAACGCGAAAGTTTGGATGGATGTATATATGTTTATTACTCAATCACGCAAAAACGGCTGAACGGATTTGGATGAAATTTGGCACAGAGATAGACTATAATCTGGAACAGCACATAGGCTATATTTCATCCCATTATGTTCCCTTGGGATAGAAAAAACACTATTCAAGCGGACGAAGTCGCTGGAAGACGCTAATCATAGTTAACGCAAAAAATTGCATCATAGGAAATCATAAGGTATTTACAACTGGAGCAAGGTAATGAAAGCTTGTTATTACTTAGATTAACGTTTTTCTCCCTAAGTATAACGTTTTTCTATGCTGATAAATCGTACCGTGTCATTTCAGAAGCTCTAGACAAGTGCGATTCTATCGATGAAAGCATCATGATAACGATTTGTAAAAATGACAAAGTTTATAGGATTTCAAGCGTTATCGAAATGTCACATATGGCATTTTGACCATCAACTTTGCTGATAGTAAGACACTTTCGCCTGGTCGCGGATAAATTTGAAAGAGAGTTACCGCGTCCCCGGAAATTGCAACTGAAGGAACACAGCCTTCGCCTGATTTCTGGATTCATTATTTGATGTTGAGTATTTTTCAAACTGGGCACTGGGCCCGCGTGGTGGATTACGGCCCATTCCCTCTCTCACAAAGAAGAGGCCTGTTTCCCAGCAGTGGGAAAATTAATAGGCTGATGATGATTTTCTGAGAACCTGTTAATCTTTTGCATTTAGCGTAAGTAGGTTTTGACAGGTTCTTAACTCCAAATACTCAATTCAGATATCGGTCCTTTATCTAGAGCCTCTCGTCTTCGTCATATTATTTCTCCGAAAATCAAAGCTTCTATTAATTACTAATTACTTCAGAATAGTGGCAATAAAAAGTGCTTATTACAATATACTGCTGCAAAATAATGTAATCACTTTACAAGATCTTCTTTAGGTGAGAAAAGTGTGTCCTTAGCATTTAGGCTATTAAAGGCTATATTTGTATGTTTTTTTTTTGGAACGGAGCTCTTTATCGCACTTTATAGTTCTGATTTGTTTGCGGGCTGAGGAGATCGGAAAAAAAGTGTAACAATGAAAACACGACACCAAAAACTGACACCTTTTTGCAGTGATTTTTGAGGCACACAGGCCGATCACGTAGGAAACTAAAACATATTTCAAATCGATTGAGCTTGCCGTCAATTTTGAGAATATGCAAAAATATTTAAAATTTTAAGTTTAATTACCCTTTTTAACCGACTTCATAAAAATGAAGAGGATCTCAATTTGTCATTTTCTTTTTTTCTTTCAAAATCTTTTTTCTTTTTTTTTGTGTATGCACCCCGATTACTCAAAGACTCCTGGCCCGATTTGGAAAATTCTTCTTTTGTTTGAAAGAGTATACTTCACAGGTAGTCCCATGGTCATTAGATCAGGATCTGATGATGGGATCCTAGAGAAATCGAGGGAGCTCCTCAAATATTCTAGGAATACATATAGCGGTTTTGGTATTTTCATCAACAATGCAATCATTTGCACTCAAAAAGTATCATTTAGTGAAGTGAAATTGATGAAGAAGACCACAGATGGCCACTGGAACTCCTTAATGCTAAATATGTCACGGATTTAAAATATCTCGAATAGTTAACCGACTATGATGAAGCAAATACTTATAAATGGTACTGATGAAAATGGTGCCATTGGACTGTTCTGATGATGAAGCTGGAAGGTAGGCGAAATAAAACAATGTACCCTAGTCTTGTTTGGGCTTATTGGAATCGGCACAAGATGTTCTTTGGCTGTAAATGATTATCATGTTAATTGGTGGTACCTACCAAAACTAAAAAAATAAAAATAAAAAACTTTTTTATCAAAAAATCAAACCGACTTCCAAAACAAAACACTGCAAAACGAGAAATAACTTTCTTTTCCGAAGTCAGTGTCGAAAAACGGAAGAAAATGGGCATAAAAGAAACCGAATTCGGCAAAGAAAGTTATTTTTCGTTTTGCAGTGTTTTGTTTTGGAAGTCGGTTTGATTTTTGATAAAATGTTTTGTTTATTAATATAAATAATACTTTTGCGTGAAAAATGTTGCGAGGCACAGCGTGCTGCCTGCAGCATTTTTTTGCAGCATTTGCAAAAAGTCCTTGAGAAAATAGTCTCAACTTCTATATTAATATTATAAATGTGAATGTAAGTTTCTTTGTTACGCTTTCACGCAAAAACTACTGAACCGATCAACATGAAACTTTGTACATATATTCTTGGAGGTATTAGAAGTAACATAGGATACCTTGTATAAAAAAAAAAGATGGCTTCACTGCCAGCGAAGCCGCGGGTAAAAGCTAGTAACTTATAAAGCCTTGAAAAATAACAAAGCAGTTTCACACAAAGAGAAAAATAAAAACGTATCTTGAACGCCAGTTAAACACACGCTCTTTAGAATAATGTTCTTACCGACTCAATTTACATACAGCTTAAGTAAATAAGCAAAAAGCCAGCAAGGTCTCGTATCTTGAGCTTTTAATAGAGCTTTAAGATAGTTCCACACGTATAAGATGTGATATTCAAGCTGTTTCTAAGCTCAGTTTGTAAGCAAATTGTAATTGGTTCGGCGGGAACCATTTTAAGGAAACCTGTATTTAAAGGTTTGATCAATGAATAAACTATCGACATGTTTTTGCACCTTTTGGCCACACATTTGTATGTGAATGCTCTGGCGGTCCTTTCTTGACTCAATGAATAGTTTACTTTACTCTCTTCTTACTCTCTTCTCCTTCATACCCCACGTCACACTTCCAGCCGCTGTGATGGCTCCTTCTCTGTTACTGCAGTGCGTATCTGGAACTCTCTACCACATTTCCTACGCGACAGCCCTTCTCTGAAAGTTTTCAAGAGGAAAATCAAGGATCATTTTCTTTTTGAATTACATAATAATAGTATATGTTTATATATATATATATTTTGTACTTATTTATGTATGTATATTTATGATTTATTTTATATTATTCTAAAATTGTACATTGGACTACTTCTCTTCTTCCTTTTGCAAACTCTCTCTATCACTCTAAGGTTTGCTGGTAGAAAACTCTTCTTAGAGTTAAGCTCGCCTTTGTACATCAACTTTATAATCGCTCAAGTTGTATATGTATTTTTTTGTGTACAATAAAGAATTAAGAAAATACTTTATTTCAGGCTTGCTATTTTATGAAAGTTCAAAAAGAAGACTGACTGATTCATCTTCATCACCTACAGCCTGATCTTGCTCACGGAGCCTCTCTTTGTTGGTAAAATTCCATGCTCATGTCCACCCAATCAAACAAAAGGCCTCTTTAATGTACTAAAGTGACAATAAACATAGCTTAGTCCGTAGTGTCCCACTACTATATATTCGCCTTTTAGTCGTTTTATTTAAATAGACTCTGAAGCTAATCCTCGCTGCTCCATTATAATTGCGTGGGGCTGTGGGAGCGACCACGGAAGCTGCGGCACATTCTGAGACCGCGCGCCGACGTGGCTAGCTCCTACCTACATATTTGTGGTATTCGCGGACAAATGTAATAGCAAACGTGTGTACAGCAATCTAAATTGTTGTGTTATGTGTCACTAAGAACTGAGTAAGCGTACTAAAACGGTTTGGTATTAAACGGGATTAATTATTGTAAAAATATAATAATTATAAAATGTATATTTTTTAATATTTTGAGCAAACACGTTTAAGATTGTAATTGCTATTTAATTGAAATCTTAAAGGTAAAATAAGCATTTTTTTTCATTTAATTGTACATAATTAGAGTGTTTGGAATAGGAATTTAATTATGTTATGTTTATATTTTTTGACTTCATTATAATATACTTAGTATTCTAACTGAGCGAATATATACAAAAAAAAAATAGAAAAATAATTAATTGTCAATACAAGAAAAATATTCCTCAGTTTGATCTTTTATTTTTTTTGGGTAAAAGGCGTAACGCTATAGAGGTATTCTATGGAATTTACTTTAGTCACTTTTTCGTACTTTTATTTACCATTTGGGCTTCTGAAATAAAACTGTTTCTATCTTTTTAGGAGCATTGAATCCAGGCTTTTATGATTTTGGTGTTCCTATTTTCCGGCATCGTTTTGGTTCAATGGAGTCTAGTTCCCGCAAAAGTACAAAAAAACCGGAAATACCGGTACAAAATTGCACGTTGAATTTATTCGTGTCATATTATCAAAAGCTGGCTTTTGCTTTGGTGAAAGTTTACTTGTGCACTCGATATTCATTCATTTCTATTGCCTTTATTACTTTCGATCTTACGTGAAATATATGTTTATGCATGTGAATACATTTCTATTTTGTTTGCAGCCAACAGCTATATAAAAAACTAGCACATCGGCCGCGACTTTGTACGCGTGATCCGTATTTTATTCTACAGACGACTTTTTGGTTCACCCCCTTAAAGGTTGGGTTTCCAAAATTCCCTTCTTAGTGCTCTCCTGCATCATAAAAAGAAGCCCTGTACAGTCAAATTCTTCAAAAATCTTTAACACCCCTTAAAACGTCTTTTAGGAGTAGTTTTGAAAAACTAATAATGAAAACCTTTACTATTTACTTAGGTTAGTATTAATGCCATGTTTAAAATATATAAGCCCAACGAGCTTCCACTTTTTCACCTCCTTAGGGGTAGAATTTCCAAAAACCAATACATACATGAATTATTTTTATAATTTCACGTGTCACACTTAAAGGCGTAGAAATTTCACACAAACTTTCAATCCTCTTTTTACCTCCTTAGGGGTGGAATTTCCAAAAACCATTAAATACATGAATTTTTTTATCAACCAAGAGTATAATTCTAAAAGTTAAGGTTTCCAACTTACAATGTGTAGAAATTTCATACAAACTTTCAACCCCCTATTTACCCTAATTCAGGTGGAATTTACGAAAACCAATAAATACATGAATTCTTTTTATTAATCAAGAGAGTAAATGCAAAATTTCACGTGTCTAATTTAAAAACTGTAGAAATTTCATACAAACATTCAACCCCCTTTTTACCCCTCTTACGGGTGGTATTTCCCAAAACTAATAAATACATGAATTTTTTATCAACAAAGAGCGTAAATCGAAAATTGCATGTGTCCAATTTAAAAACTGTAAATATTGCATACAAACTGTAAATATTGCATACAAACTGTAAATAGTCCATACAAACTGTAAATATTGCATACAAACTGTAAATATTGCATACAAACTGTAAATATTGCATACAAACTTTCAACCCCTTTTTCACCCTTTTAGGGATGGAATTTCCAAAAACCAATAAACACATTAATTCTTTTTATCAACCAACAACGAAAATCTAAAATTTTACGTGACCAACTTACTAACTGTAGAAATTTCATACAAATTTTCAACCCCCTTTTTATCCCCATAGAGGTAGAATTGCCAAAAACTAATTAATATATATTGTTTTATCAATCAAGAGCGTAAATGTAAAAGTTCAAGTGTTCTCTTTACAAACTGTAGAAATTTCGTACAAAATTTCAACTTCCCTTTTACCCCTTAGGGGTGGAATTTCCAAAAATCGTTTCTTACTCTCGTCATTTGAGGAACCTTTCTGCCAAATTTCATCTTTACACGTCAAGCGGTTTTCGATATTTCGTGATGAGTGACCTTTCGCTTTTATATATACATGTTACAGAATATTGTATTATAGTTTTATATGCCTAACAATAGGTTTTCATATGTATCTGGAATATATGTATAGGTATATCATGCTAACGAACTAATATACGATTAAGAGATATTGTTATGTGGTTAAGTTTATATTTTGAAGGTTGAATAATGAGAGTGTAATTTGTATTCGTTTATAATTTTAATATTTATTTTTTGATGACTATAAGTTTATTGAAGAAATATCCATATTATTTAACCGACTTATTTAAAGAGGAGGTTCTCAATTCGACTAAATGTATTTTTTTGTTTAACGGTTCAGCGTTATTTCCGCCAATTGTTAACCGATGTCAATGATTTTTTTTTGGTTCTGATGAAGATTTTCGAAGATGTTCAATGGAACTCGTCAATAAACGACGAAAAAACATCCTGGATTGCTGCAATCATCAAATCATTTATTTTTTTTCAAGCATGGGTAGAGTACATAGGTGTTTTTTATAATAAAGTTCTCCATATTTTACCGTCACATGGGCATGCAAAGGTTTACAATTCCAAATAATAAGTATATCAAAATTAAGTGGCACATCATCAGAATTACAATATAATATTAATTTACAAAAAATGTCAGCTTGGTCACAGGAATAAAAATTAAAATAAAATAAGTCAATGATAGGATCGCAATAATATCTATGTCAATCGGAGTAACAGTATGTCAATCAGTTAGTGAATAATCATTAAGAAAATCGTATATTAAGATGTCTACGCCGGAACGCAGCCTTTAACTTTACTCGTGAACGCATCCTACGTCGGCGAGACTCGCGGCAACTTCACGGCGGACTTCACTTCACTCAATATATTTTGCCGAACAAACCGCCATATTTTTGTCGCGACAGTTTACATATATTTTTCTGTACAACTGTTTAAGAATAAACTTCTGATTCAGCCAGGGTCGATTTTTCATTGTATCGCCCACAGATTTCATAATCAAAAGTTCTTTAAGCGCCATTTCAAATTTTAATGAAGTCATATTTTTTATAGAATTAGGTACTCTATTAAATATGAGTGGGGCAATACCAAAAAAATCTTTATCTGTATAACTGTCTAATAGCATAACTGTTTACTGTGTTTACCATTTTATTACATCCCATTAAGCCCGTACGCTCTGAAGGGGTACGCAGATGTGTACAGTTCACCCAAGTACACTCTCATTTCACCAGTTATGTCTAAGTTCCATGTTACTGGGGTTAACTATTCGGGCATAACCTTTTTGTTAATGAACCGATATTTATGATTCTTTTTGTGTTTGGTTTAGTTATAGCTCCATGAGAGCCCCATAGTTATTTTATTTGCACTGGGCCTTGATCTTCCATAATACACCAGAAAACAAATTCAAGAAACTTTAATAGGAAAGTTTAGTGATTGAGATGTTGTTAGTTTATGTCAATCCCAAAGCATCGTAGGTATTTAACAATGGACTGGATTGGACTTGTACCACGAAAGCACACCATTTTTAGGGTTTCGTAGTCAACAAAGAACCCTTATAGTTTCACCATGTCCGTCCGTCCCTCACACATAGTACTAGAAAGCTTTAATTTGTCATTGATATACATTTTAATCACGCAGACAAAGTGGTAAAATAAAAACATGTTTTTTTTTTTAAGTTCCTCTGTTCACGTTTGTTTATTTTTCTCGTCTGTCCCATAGTGTGCGATTTCGTCGGATAGGCCATTCAAAAATATTACGGGTCTGTGAAAACGACCCGAGAGATCAGATATCCGTTTTCGATTCAGAGATCCGTTTGCGTAAAATTATGCTTTAAATGACAATTTTTTGTTAGTGTTAAATGTCCCTCCCCCTCTGCCTACTAAATGGTTGCTTTTGGATAATATGTGAAAAATTCACGGTAATAGTATATATAACGAAATTGTTTGCGACGAGGCGTCACATAGATTATAATATACTAGCGTTATATATGAAATACTAGAGTAAGATATGTATGTAGTAGCATAAATAAATGAAAATTATTATTTATTTTTCTCGAGACCCCTGTAAAAACGGTGTATCAGATAGTGGCATGCGCGACCCGCTTTGGCAGACGGCGCACCAATCGCGTTGAATTTTCATTCATCAATTTTACATATTATTTTGTTAGGAAAACATAAACTAGGTGTTTTAACTTGTTTACCCTATGTCTATGACTGAAAAACAATACAACAGCACATAGCTAGTGATAATAATATCTGACCCAGTAACGGTGAATACACACACATTTTACTCAAATAAGTGGTCAGAAACCTTGTTATTCTCGATGTAGTACTATCTAGATAGCCTAGACTAGTACCTGGGCCCTGTAATTAGATAAGACTCATGTAGCCGTAGTATGTAAACACCACTTAGTTGAGGTCATGTCTTTGTATGAACCAGTATAGAGGTTACTATGCGTTTATCGGTGGGCTCACTGCTTTCAACACATTTGGTGCCTGAAAGGTTATTGATATGCTTTCTGAAGCTTCGGGACCCGCAGGCAGGCGCCTGGTTCCTGACATTGTACACGGCTGCTCATGATCTTCACTTGAAAAAACAAAATCATCAAGTTCCTTTCTTACTTCAGACGCTTCTCGGCACCTGTAGTACCGGAGGGACTGGTGGTACACCCATTAAGGTACCACCATTCGATAGTCCATTTCTCTGACTTTCCAACCACACTTCTGTAAGAAGCCTAGCTCTGGTGGTTGGGGAGATAACCTTCTTGACAGGTAGCGAGGTCCAATGGTTTTCTCGTGGTGTCGACCACTCCAGGGTGAATTCTACTTCGAGAGTTAAAGCTACGTCCACCAAAGTACTTTAACAGGGTAGCCTGTCGGGATGACTACCGGATGATGCCTGGTGGGTGGAGATCCCTCAGATAGCCTGAGTACAAACTATCTTTTAATGTTAGAAATTAGTACATTTTGTTTAGTCTGACACTTCCTGGCAGTTGCGCGCCAGGTAGATATAGATGGCCTTGTAGAAGAGCTTCAAGACCCAACTTCAAGTTTTAGATAGCTTCTAAATCCAAAAATCGACAGAATTTTCTTTCGTCCCTCATTCTTCCTGGAGAATCTCTTCAAGGGATACAGTTACGAACTTGGTTGAAGGTTCATTGGATGGGCCATTTCAAGGCGCATTCAACCATATAGGTCGTCCTGATTCCTTCTGGAATAGGGAAGGTTCTGTTGATTTATAAAAATCTCATGCGCAGGCGAAATCAGGGCCCTCGTTACGGTAAAGTTTCGTGGAACGACAGTGCGCAGGCGCGTTGAGCAATTTGTAGCCATTGAAATGTATTAGTTTATTCCACGCAACTTTGTGTTCTGAAGACCCTGCAAAAACATCGCAAATAGTCATGGAGAATCAAATCTTTCATTTCCTGGATATCAAGCATTCACCTATCAACACCTAGCAGACATCAATCAACCGCCCAGAAAACTGAGCTATAGGTACAGGGCGTCACCGCACTTTGAGCAGGAGCCTTACAACCTCCAGATACGGTCTACCTCAAGCGATCACGTCCGCACGGTACAGAAATTAAAGGAAAACTATCACTGCTAAGTAGGCTTTACAAGTTTATGAATAATATAATAGTCGCCCAACTTATAAAATGTACTTGTAAATCTAAACATTTCGTATATTGATGTATGGGTGTTTAACAACAGTTTTCGAACGGCAATTTTATCCAATCGTAATAGCAATATTCGGTGCTATCATTGTTTATGGACGTTAGTAATGTTACCTATTTATTTTAGCTAAAGTAGCTGTTCATACGGAACCCTCTGTGCACGAGTCAGACTCGCACTTGGCCGGTTTTTTTTATTGTTTCTTTTTTTTATTATTTATTTGTTCATTTATTTTTTTAATGTTTTTTTTTTCTTTTATTTACAATCTTGAGTACCTTCAGTTTTACCTGCACACACGTTAGTAACATTGAGTCATTATGGGTATTATATCAATTAGGGTTTTCGGTACCGGGTACCCGAGTCGGGTGTACCTGGGTATTTATGCATTTCAAAACCGGGTACTACTTGTAGAAAAACCTTGGTAACCGTGTATTAACATTTTGCAAATAAAATACCGCATATTTGCCATGTTGTGCTTATTGTTTATGTCTGTAATAATCAATAATAAGATACTTACGTAGTTCATTATCGCATAAAAAACAATCTCATTTCAAAACGTTACATTCTATTTGTATTAATTGGTCACAGGTACTATAAACTATATCTAATAATGTTCTCATATTGTTTTTTTTTATCTTTAATAACAGTTTGTTTGTTTTTATGGATTAGGTTTTTATTCGTCACTAATTTTAGTAATCATTCATGGGACGAAAATTTGATGCAGCGAAAGCAAAAATATAGATTTAATGTTAATTATTAGATGCTTTACTTAAAATAAGTATATTTTTTGTTTTCTGTTTGGTTTTATTTGATATTTTTTTCGTGTTATATTATATAGGCTACACGGAAGAAGCATCTTTAATGTACAGTTTATATATATTTTTGCCAGATTCAGACTTATTTATTTGTAAACATTATGAATGTCCATGTGAGGTGTTACAACATTAAGTAGGTCCGCTATGTTTTGCCATGAAGCGTACAACAAATTTAAAATATCACCCAATTCATCATCTTCCTACCCTTATCCCATGTTACCTGGGGTCGCCACAACACGTTTTCTTCTTCCATACCGTCCATCACCCAATTTATCATCTTCCTAGCCTTATCCCCTATTACCTGGGGTCGCCACAACACGTTTTCTTCTTCCATACCGTCCATCACCCAATTTATCATCTTCCTACCCTTATCCCATATTACCTGGGGTCGCCACAACACGTTTTCTTCTTCCATACCGTCCATCACCCAATTTATCATCTTCCTACCCTTATCCCATGTTACCTGGGGTCGCCACAACACGTTTTCTTCTTCCATACCGTCCATCACCCAATTTATCATCTTCCTAGCCTTATCCCATATTACCTGGGGTCGCCACAACACGTTTTCTTCTTCCATACCGTCCATCACCCAATTTATCATCTTCCTAGCCTTATCCCATATTACCTGGGGTCGCCGCAACACGTTTTCTTCTTCCATACCGTCCATCACCCAATTTATCATCTTCCTACCCTTATCCCATATTACCTGGGGTCGCCACAACACGTTTTCTTCTTCCATACCGTCCATCACCCAATTTATCATCTTCCTACCCTTATCCCATATTACCTGGGGTCGCCACAACACGTTTTCTTCTTCCATACCGTCCATCACCCAATTTATCATCTTCCTACCCTTATCCCATATTACCTGGGGTCGCCACAACACGTTTTCTTCTTCCATACCGTCCATCACCCAATTTATCATCTTCCTACCCTTATCCCATATTACCTGGGGTCGCCACAACACGTTTTCTTCTTCCATACCGTCCATCACCCAATTTATCATCTTCCTACCCTTATCCCATGTTACCTGGGGTCGCCACAACAAGTTTTCTTCTTCCATACCGTCCATCACCCAATTTATCATCTTCCTACCCTTATCCCATATTACCTGGGGTCGCCACAACACGTTTTCTTCTTCCATACCGTCCATCACCCAATTTATCATCTTCCTACCCTTATCCCATATTACCTGGGGTCGCCACAACACGTTTTCTTCTTCCATACCGTCCATCACCCAATTTATCATCTTCCTACCCTTATCCCATATTACCTGGGGTCGCCACAACACGTTTTCTTCTTCCATACCGTCCATCACCCAATTTATCATCTTCCTACCCTTATCCCATATTACCTGGGGTCGCCACAACACGTTTTCTTCTTCCATACCGTCCATCACCCAGTTTATCATCTTCCTACCCTTATCCCATATTACCTGGGGTCGCCACAACACGTTTTCTTCTTCCATACCGTCCATCACCCAATTTATCATCTTCCTACACTTATCCCATATTACCTGGGGTCGCCACAACACGTTTTCTTCTTCCATACCGTCCATCACCCAATTTATCATCTTCCTACCCTTATCCCATATTACCTGGGGTCGCCACAACACGTTTTCTTCTTCCATACCGTCCATCACCCAATTTATCATCTTCCTACCCTTATCCCATGTTACCTGGGGTCGCCACAACAAGTTTTCTTCTTCCATACCGTCCATCACCCAATTTATCATCTTCCTACCCTTATCCCATGTTACCTGGGGTCGCCACAACAAGTTTTCTTCTTCCATACCGTCCTGCCCCCTGTCACACTATCACCGACTCCCTTTTCTTTCATATCGCTTCTCACTCAGTCCATCCATCTTTTCTTTAGCCTCCTCTCGCTCTCTATTCACCCACATTTATATTTTTTTACACCCACTCTTTTAGTAGCATGTGTTTCATCCCTCCTCATCACATGACCATACCAGGACAAACGGTTTCCTTTCAACTTTTCTGTCACTGGCGCCACTTTCAGTCTTCCTCTAATTTACTTATTTCTCACTTTATACAATCTCGTCACTTCACACATCCAACTCAACATTCTCATCTCTGCTACATGCAATCTTTTGTCATCCATCTTTTTCACAGCCCAACATTCTGATCCATACAGTATCACAGGTCCAATTACGGACTTGTCGATTTTCCCATTTAACTTGACTCTTTTTTTATGGTTCAAAAGTTTTTTGGTACAAAATATTTTATTTTAACAAGCACCTACACACAAGCAAGCACCTACGTCAAAACCTTGATACAGAAGGAAATGATACTCCCAAAAACAAACTAACATTAACCTCAAAGAAGGATGCAAGTTCGATAAAATTTTAAAAAATCTCTTAAAAGTTTTTCCTCATCTCGATACAACGGGGGCTCAGACACCTTTTAAGGTGGTTGAAGGGGCAGGACTAACTGCGTAGTTTGATTAAGGGTAGGGCTTGTGTCAGTGGGGGCGCTAAGGGTGCTCATGTCTCTCTCAGGAGCTTCGCCCCCGGCAGTGATAGCGCACGCGTCGCCGTCTCACCTCAAGTACTAATGTGATTACGTCCTACGATTGTGACAATGGCACGCACTTCACAAGTTGTTGTGTGCGTTTTTTATATTGTTCTAGTCTAGACGTTAGGTTCGGGCATCATTAGACTTAGGTACATATTTGAGTGAATACCTACGAATACCCTAGGATAAGTGTGGTTTCTTTCTCGTGAAATCTACCTTCATTATTTTCGTAGTAGACATTTTGCGTAACTCGTAGTACGGCGAAGCGGAATTGTAGCGTAACGCGTAGCACAGATAGGCGCGTAGTAAATCACAAAGCGTACTTCGTAGCAGTAAAAAGTACCGTTGTTTGATGCTCGATACCACAACAAAAACGGATAAGTAACAATTTATTTTTAACTGAAATAATTATGTTTTATAAAGTTTTTAGACTTTTTGTCTACTCAAACTTTTATTTATAAAAAAAAAAAATTGGTGGATATTGGAAAAATAAAAAACGTTAATATTAGAAACACATCTTACTTCTTCTTACTTTATAAATGCGTAAGTTTGGATGTGTGTATGGTTGTAAATCAATCACGTCAGAATGGCTGAACGGAACTAGATGAAATTTGGCACAGAGATAGGTTATAGTCAGAAACAGCATATAGGACTTTTTTTTCTTGAGAATATGTTCCCTCGGGATACTTTGACGCGTCTGAAGCCGCTCGCAGAAGCTAGTACATAATATAAATTCCAGCGTCAAAATATTTCGTCAGACGCCTACGTCTCTAAAGATATCTGAGCTTCTAGACACAAGCAAATGTAGATCTTTGTTATAACTATATCAAAACAATCTTTCACTAATCTTAATCTGTGTACAACTTCGGAATTTCATAAGGAAAGCTAGTACACTTGTTCAGAAATTCTTCGGCAAATTAATTCCTGGTATTAGGAGACAAGGATAATAAATGATGGTAGAGAGCGTATAGTTTATTGGATCCTTCAAAATCTAATTACGTCGCCTTTATACATTGACAGACAGTACCTACATAGGATTTAGTATAAATAAAGTCTCAGTTGTATAGACATAAGTATAAACAAGTTTCCGCCTCGTACCATGAGCGTTCCATCGATCGTAACTTCAATTATTACTCGGCAGTACCTCTTCTGTTCCATTACTCGTTCTAACTACTGTCTATACCAGAGGAAAGTGTACCCAAAGAATTTATAGCCGCCCCTATAATGGAATTATTAACGTCATCATTTACAGAGGTTCTATACTCTATAGACTATACAGATGGTACAGAGTGTATTTTAAAAGTTTGCCCAAAATTCGAGTTAATTTGAAATTCCATTTCGTGCGGGCGGAAGTAACTATTGGTCAGTAGTATCTTTTAATTTAAACGGGGGATTTAGTCGCACAGTTTATTCTGGTGCGGTGGAAACAGGTGCGGACTGCCCGGAGCTCAGTAATTAACAAAACAAAGGCTTTTTCACTACGTTAACAGCACTTGATGTTACTGCCTACATTATTTTAAGAACTCGGATTCTTGGGGTTAACCGCTGACTCGTGAATTTGGTTGGTTTTATGTTTTAACACTACACTTATGCCAACGTTTTGCTTAAGGGTAGATTTCTGAAAAATTCTATGAAGTACGTTAGATTACTAAAAAATATTGGACACGTATTTTTTGTCATGAATATAAACAAAACTTGACGACGATATAGTGCGTTGAATTTTCGCGTGACGTCATGCCATATTACATTTTGTACTTAGAAGTGTCATCACAAACCCTAGGAGGAGGAGCTCGTGGCTAAATAATAACACCCGCACAGGTCGATCTTCAAGGTTAAGCAACGCTTGACGAGGTCGGTCCGTGGATGGGTGACCATTTTCAATTTACCGAGTTTCCTCCGTGCCTCGGAAAGCACGTGAATTTGAAGATCTCTGACAGTCGTGACGAGTAGTCAGAAGAACACTAGTGCTCAGCTGAATCCGGTAACACTGGAAGCCGACCCCAATATAGTTGGGAAAAGACTAGGCAGATTGATTGAAGTGTCATCACAAACCCTCTAGCTTAGTCAATTTTCATTGATTTCATATGGCAAAAAAAAACATGTCGAATATTTTTTGTTAATCTAACTGACGGATCAATTACCTACATTTTTACCTAGGATACGTCCCTATTGAAAAGATACAAACAAAAATCAATTAGCAAGTGAAGTATGATTGGAATAATATTCAAAACAGATTCAATAATGATTGTGAGGCGGTGGTTGCGTGGCATTATTCCATTAATCTTGTCAAACGAGAATGAAGCGGTCAGACGTAACCCTCATTTCTCAAAGCAACGGCGACTATTAATTAACGTGAAATTTCCTATCTATGCTAATGAAATTCTACTTGAAAAATGTCATTTGGATGATGTTTCGTTTAAATGGGTAAGCAATTAACAGGACACTACAAAAGATACACGATGTCAGCCTTATTTATAGAATCTTGTTACAAACTAAACACTGTATTTCAAATTCTTAATTCGAATTCTCAATAGAATCTGTCCATAAGTTTTTAAATTAATCTTAAGGTTATTTTTTTTATAAGGTTGGGTAACTATGCTTAGGTTTATTTATTGCCTTTAAAGAAAACTGTGCCTTCATTTAGAGTTTATAGAAAAATGCAGTAACACATTATTCTGGCGTAGTTTGTCGTGTCGCATCTTATCTATTCTGAAACAATATATTGTGAACATTAAATATTATTGTCTTGTACGACGGAGTAGCTCGATTTTCTCATTAATGTATTTTCATTTAATTTAATCTGACTGACGTACCGAGGGTTAGGTAAAATGACCGTATCTCTAAAGTCTCGTGACCGTGGTTCCCTTATCGATGGAGGAAACGTTCCTTTGCCTCGAAACTGGGTCTTCCCTTTGAGTTTATAATATTTAACGTTGACACAAAATACTTCCGTTCTCTAAGTATTTCGGAGGAATATTATCATAGATCTTATCTGTTAATTTAAATTTTAGAGAAGTTTTTTTTTGCTTATTCAGTAGGCTCGCGCCACTTAAAGACCCCTAGATCGGGGATATGTCGGGAAACACAGACAAACACAGGGAATTCCACTCCTTCGCTGTACGCATAATAAAAGTGTTCCCAAAACGTTTAGTGCGTGTGGGTGGGATGTCCACCATGTTTACCGATCGCACATCGCCGTACGTCTGATAGACATAAATGAAACAAAAAGTAATTCTATCATCGTCTTTTGATGAAAATAGTTCAAACCAACTTCATTTTAATCTTGAAATTCTTGTGCTTAATAATGACTCATTCAATAATGATGATATATTTTCTACTAACCTTATCCTACTTATTTCAGATTTCCAACTTTTATGATCATAATAAGTTTACCCAGAAACCGCAATCTAAGCAGTTCGTTCGATCGAGTGCAGTATTTATAAGGCTACTAAGTTTAACTTTAGCTTTACGTATAAAATTCCTGAAACTTCCCCTGTAACCGAGTATTGAAAGCCTTTTAAGGTACCTAATTTAAGGATTCGTACTTCATACAAAATAAAATTAAACATTTATTCTGGCAAGAAATATTTGATATGAACCCATAATATGATTTAACTTATGTTATCAAAATTGAACCTTCTTAGAAACAACATACACGTCATCTACGTTATAAAATATGACATCATTTAAAACGCTCAGTTTCTACGAAAATAATGTCCGTAAGCCGGGAATAAAAAATTTCGAAGCGAGTGTCCCACACTCTCATATTATTTTAATGAAGAGACTTGTCTGCTTTTCCGTGAATTCGATTTAATTCCCAGTAGTCTTTGTGCGACGAAGGTGCAATTAATACGACTGGAGGACGCGTTCCTATATAGATAAATTAATTTAGAAGATGCGATTTTTTTAACATAAGACATAAATTGAAAAAAAAACAGGGTTAGATAAATTGACCGATACATGACTTATGGGAGGGTTACAGGAGATGGATCTCAATATAGATTGAAAAGAGAACAGCAATTGCCCAAAAAAAATGCATGTATATATAAAAATCAAACTGTAGTATCTTATTAAAAAATGACAATCATCTTGATACCAGACCATAGCAACAGCCTAGTTCCACTTGCGTGAAAAACTTATTTAACAACTAACTGGGAGCTAAATTACACGCAAGTGGGCCTTATACGTCTAAAAAATAATTGAATAAAAAAAAACGAAGGGAAAAATAAATATAAGGTACTTGTGACACATATTACGAAGGTTCTTTACTCCTCGCTCATCATAAAAGAAGAACACACATCAAATCATGTTTATGTATCCGTGTAGCATAATCCAGTGGGCCAGAAAAAATATACGGCTGTGACAGTCCAGCCTCGTGTGACGAGGGGCTTCGGCAAGAACTGACAACTCAAATCTATATGTGGCATCTTTACTATTCTGTGCCAAGAAAAATATCCTTTGAGTCGAAACTAACAAATTGTAGATAGCAGCTTTGTTGTTTTGGTCGCCGCATCGACTTTAATTTGATTAAGTTTGTTTCAGAGAAAGGCCTGTGCGTTATAGAGAAAAAAATATTATTAATATAAATAAATTCACTGGTTGATAAGGATTTAAAAAAATACCTACCTTATCTTAAAAAAATATTATATTACTGGTGAAAACACGTCTTAAGTTTTAAGCGGGTAAAAAAGTATATGTTTACCTATTTTACGAGTAGTAACATGCTGTGCGAGTTTGCTTCCTCCACTTCGTCACATAAAACTTTTAAGGTTTTAGACAAATGTTATGCTATACAATAAGTTTAATATAATGTATTTGAAAAATAAAGGAAAAATAAATGGGCTCTCTATAAATTTAACTTTAAAGCTACTGATCCTCTTTCATAATGAACTGCATATTCGGCCACCATACCACGTCATCTAGTAATCCGTAATTACTCCACAAATGAAACAGTACCCCGCGCTGATTTACATATAAATTTACGTGTCACGTATTTAAATATTATGACTGATATGAATCAGAGAATATGTTGCAAAATCGTTTGTTGATGCAGATAACAGCCCGTAATTAGTTTGACGCAGTTACGGAGGTAAATCGCATCACCGATATTCAATTGAATTGCAACTCGATGAAGTCTGCACTTCATCGAGTTTATTAAATAAATTTGTAGATATAAAAACACAAACATTCAAGAAGACATTGGAAAGCTCAATTTAAGTTTTGATTTCAGCGAAATACAAAGCGAATAAGCATTTTTCTCACGTCTTAATTAATTTTCTCACTACACAATATTCATAAGTTCGTTTAAATTATTTCGTCGTGTTAAATTCTATTGCCGAAAACACTACAGGGACTAGTTGAAGTTCTTGATTGTTCTTTTAATAAGTTTCGAAGCTTATAATGTGAAAATTTGTCAGCAGTGTCACGGCGACAGGTGCGGTACGAAAGTAACAATGTAATTACGCGAACAAAGGCAAACAAGCCACTCCGTATGGTCTTTTGTAAACAAGAAAACAAACTCCCCTATAATATTCGCTCGGGGAGGGAAAAGAGAAGGGAAAATGAGATAAATAAATTTAAAAAAGCAACATCTAAGACACCTAAGAAATAATGGTCATTGCGTGTGGTCGTGAATTAAATATTTTATGCAGAACATAAAAACTGTATTTACTTATTATCAGAACCGTTTCTACACATTCGTGAAAGCATTTTTAATCGTAACAATTATAGAGCCAGCAATAGTATGACCTAAATAGTTAATTGACGATGAGGTACATCAATAGCTGCATAGCGATAAATAATTATTATAACATTAGTTATAATTACTAACCCCGATTCCTGGCATCAAAAGTGAGTATATTTGTTCGTTTGGTAAAATTCCCCGGTTTGATGTTTTATTGAAACGAGAGCTTGGTACTTGCAAAAGAGGTGTAGGAATTTTATCCCAAAAATGTAGAAAATAATGGTCAAATTTATTTCAAGGAACCACGCAATAAGGTTGACAAGACGGGTTCCAGAACACGAACACGATTGCTCACTTTTCGTCTAATCGAATAATGAAAACGTCTACGTCACCGCCGTTCCCTTTATTACTTTCGACGGAACAATCAAAGCGTGATAATTTATTTTTGGGGTTTTTTATAAGCGTAAATGTCGAAAACAAGCAAGTTGAAACTCAGAAGGGAGAGAGGGGGTATGAAGGAGGCCACCTCCCACTTCTGAGCTGTAAAAAGCTTTTGAATTGATTGTCCAGTGTCAGGAAATTGTTGGGTGTCGGCATTGTTTCTGAGGCTCACGAAGGCTATCCAACTTTTCTCATTAGGACGATCTGTTGCGGCGCACCATCGAAACGCTTACGATATTACAGGGAACCGTTATGAACAATAAGTAATTTTATGAAACGCCGACTTTCAATTATATCTACTGTTACGTTTCATACTCTGACATTAATCGGAAATTAATTAAATATTATGATTAAACTGTAACAATAAACGTATTTCGATGTAAAATTGGATTGTTGTGGGTAAATCATTGTGTATTATAAATTTATATAATAATATTTCAATGTTGAGCGGATCATCGGCTTAAATGTTGCAATAATTATGATTTATATACCTAAGTACTTGTGTTATCCAATTAGGTTTTGCTAAGAAGTTGATGCTATCGGAAGCACCTGGGTTATCCATTTTTCTCAGTCAAGACGGAAGCGGAAAAATAACAAAGGACATTTTGTACCTTTCGTTTTAAAATAAAGAAAATATCGTAGTATTTATTTTCTAACTTTGTCGCGTTAAATAGGGCAGAGATTTAAGGCAACGTATATTTTAAATTAGGTTGTCAATTTGTGGTTTAGTTGCATCTAAGTGAGAATAGCATTAAGGACCTATATCCGCTTTAGTGCCTTAAAACGGTAACTTTCTAAACCATACTCCTTAGTAACGGCTAGGTTAAAAAGGTTTGAAAAAAAAAAATATTTATTATTGTTTCATGTACATTATTTCGTAAACATGGATTTTTCGTATAACAAATAGTTTTGCTTTGAAAAAATAATTAGCAACACGATATTTTTCGCAACTTTTGGATACTCCTCCAAAACGACTTGGATTTAAAAAAATATTTTTACACAGAAAAATTGATGGCTGGAATTTCTTCATAACTGAAATAGGATATGTAAATCAAGTAATATTTTGCAAAAAAAAAACTGTTCAACATTGATACATTGAGCCAAAATACTGCGTTAACGTTGGGGCGTATATATCGCCTTAAGGACTACTTGAAAGACAAGTCAATAGAGTCTGTAATTTGTAAATTAGTTTAAGTGACATCGCTGATTGTCAATACATTTGCACGGCATGTTATGCCAGGATATGCTGAAATTAATTTACTGTAACGCCTTATGTACCTACCATATTCTAGCGAATACATATTTTTGTTTTTGATTTGATTAGATCACTTAGATGCAACTACTTTTCATTTCTACTTTTCAAATATAGGTGGGTAACTACAGTAGTATAGTATCAAGGTAACAGAACTAGCTATCCTTGTGTAGTATTCAAACTCTGTACCTACTATGCTAGGTGAGCTTAAGATCAAAGCAATAACTCCATTGGGCGGATGAAAGTACGTTGATAAAAATGTGGCTTGTTCTACCCAAAAACACAATCCTTATACCAATAATTGTGACAATCTAAGAAGCCTGATGACGTTTCTCATTTTACGTGCCAAGATAACTTCAAATACACGCGATAAAAAATCAAATTTATAATCCTAATTAATTACTATGTTACCCACACACTATAACAATGAGTATCATTCGTAAGGTCAAAGTCAAATGTATTTATTTCGACTAGGCCATTAAGCGGCACTTTCGAACGTTAACAATTAAAATTAACAAGTAATAAAAATTGATTCTACCGTGCATTCGGAAAAGTAGCTTGTTATGGAAAAGAACGCACAAGAAACATGGAGTTTCTTACTCTTACTCTTTAAAAAAAAAAAGAAACTTTTTACAATATTAAAGCACATACATTAAGAAATTCATATACGTGAGGACGATGCACCTAGCACTACTATACTACATATAAGTATTACAAGCACTAACAGGTAAATTCCTGCACTTGAAAAATAGGAACATGGTTCTCGTAAGCATCAAGTTTAATAAAGTAAAGTAAAGTAAAAAATAAAGTAATATTTTAATGTCCTTTATTTAGCTGATTTCTTATTAAATACATTTTTAAATATTTTTATAAAACATACAAAAAACATTTAAAAATATAAAAAATAGAGGCCCACCGGTATCGGGAATAGGGTCCAAGCTACCGGCGGTCAGGGCTCCAGAGAAAGGAACCTCCTAACAATACGAGCCGTGTCCAGCAGTACTGCTTTCTGGATCAGGCCCTTGACCCAGCCGCCTAACGAGAGCCTCCGAAGGTGTTGGTCGAGGCTCGTGGCTATTAAGCCATTGGCCGACACGACTATCGGTACAATGATCGCTGTGTCCACATCCCACATGTCGACAACCTCGCGAGCCAAGTCAAGATACTTGATTTGCTTGTCTTTCTCGGCTTTCACGAGGTTCCCGTCATGCGGGACGGTGATATCAACAATCATTGCACGCCTCTCGATTCGGTCCACCACCACAATATCAGGCTTATTGGCTACAATAGTCCTGTCAGTGATGATGGACCGATCCCAGTACAATGTGATACTGCCATTATCGAGAACTGGGTCGGGCACATACCTGTAGTACGGTACCTCCGATGCCACAAGAGTGTATTTCAGAGCAAGTTGCTGATGGATAATCCTGGCTACAAGGTTGTGCCTATGTAAGTACTCTTCGTTAGCTAGACGAGAACAACCAGAGATAATGTGGCGGATCGATTCACCCGGGTGGTGACATGCCCGACAGATGTCAACCGTGCCATCCTTCACAATAAATCTCCGGTAGTTATTCGTCATGATAACTTCGTCCATAATTGCACAGACAAAACCTTCGGTTTCCCCAAAGAGGTCACCGAAACGCAGCCAGGCTACGGACGCTGATTGATCTACATCGGGCCCATGTAGGGCCCGGAAAAAGCGTCCGTGAAGCTCCTTACTCTGCCATACTTCCCTGCGGTCTTTAGTATCAAGCACTACAGGCTTGCGCCAGTTTTCATTCGCCAAGGAGAGCGGGGTGAGTCCCTTGTCCACAACCACTACATCTCGATGCATACCCATGTCGGTGTTTAGAAAGTATTCCCTGAGATTGCATATCTCGCGGTTGTGGAGGTTTTTGGCATTTAAAAAGCCACGGCCTCCACACTTCCGCGGGATATACAATCTCATGACCGATGATCGTGGGTGATGCATTCGATATGCAGTCAGCAGTGTGCGGACCCGCCTATCCAGGGCGTCAAGTTCCGTTTGAGTCCATTTGAGTATGCCGAAAGAGTACATCAATACCGGCATGACCCAACCGTTGAAGGCGCGCACCTTGTTTCCGCCCGAAAGAAGGCTATTGAATACCTTCTTCAGGCGGCCAAAGAAACGCTCCCTCAACGATTGCTTCATGTCAGTAGTGCTAATACCTAATGCTTCCGACATACCCAAATACTTATAAGTTTCGTTTGGAGAGAGGGATCTCAGGTTTATGGAACCCGTGAGTTGAACTCCTACGGATTCCACAATCTCCCCTCGCTTTACATGCATGACCGCACATTTGTCCACACCAAACTCCATCCTGATGGCGCTACTAAAAGTTTCAGTTACTTTTAGTAGCTCCATCAGTTGAAGATTGTTGGGGGCAAAGAGCTTCAGGTCATCCATGTAAAGGAGGTGAGATATAACCTGACTACCTCTCTTCAACCGATAGCCCAGCCCTGAATTCTCCAACAGCATGCTTAGAGGATTCAGGGCTAGACAAAACCAAAGTGGACTCAAACTATCGCCCTGGAATATACCTCGCTCGATCCTTACAGGTTCGCTATTCCTCTGGATATTTCGGCATCCTGGATAGCGAAGGACTGTGCTCCATTGCCCCATACACGACATCAAGAAGGTGCGTAGAGTTGTATCTATTTTATACAACTCTAGCACCCTCATGAGCCATGTATGAGGCACCGAGTCATAGGTCTTCTTATAATCTATCCAACATGTCGACAGATCCTTTCGGGAACGCCGAACCTGTTGGCTAATGGCCATATCTATGAGGAGTAGCTCCTTAGTACCGCGGGACCCGTTCCTACATCCATTCTGAGAGGCCGACATGATCGAGTTATTATAGACGTGTTTATTAATTTTATCTCTCAAAATGGATGCAAGAACCTTATAGACCGTCGGTAAACATGTAATAGGTCTATAATTTTTGGGTTCCGCGGTGCTACCAGACTTGTGGAGCAGGTGGGTAATTCCTGTTGTAAGGAACTTGGGTAGCGAACCAGACTCTAAGGCTGCCTGGTACTGAGATGCCAAACGAGCGTGCGACCTTTGTAGCCATTTTATCCAGAAGTTGTGCAGCCCGTCCGGCCCTG
The DNA here is from genome assembly GCA_947562075.1 of Orthosia gracilis. Classification (NCBI taxonomy): domain Eukaryota; kingdom Metazoa; phylum Arthropoda; class Insecta; order Lepidoptera; family Noctuidae; genus Orthosia; species Orthosia gracilis. The sequence continues at coordinate 39,274,053 of OX387266.1, forward strand.
GAGATTTCCAATTCGGCAACGGACGGACTGCACGGGCTACATCTTGGGGGCTGATCGTGATAGCCCCCATTTCTTGTATTGGATCACACGCTCGCTCGACATCCCGAGTCCAATCACCTTCGGTGTGACTGACAGGCACCGACCAGATGCTGCGCCAAAATGTGAACATGACATCATCATCCGGCAGGCGCGTATCAGTCACACCTTGGTCGGGTCGCTCCCAAGCCCGGTAAACCCACCTTTCATTTCTTTGGAATGTGCGATTCTGGGTGTATCGCTCAACTCGCCGCCTATACCTACGGATACGGTTTGCCCATGCACACACTCTTTGCTTCAGGAAGTCGATGCGCTCTGTGACACGGGATATGTAGTCTCGGGGGCTGACATCAGTCCCAGAAAACGCCCGTCTCACAAAGCGCATCACTCTTGGGCGAGTATTTCCCTCCCTGAAACAAATTAGTTTGCCAATGAGTGCTCTGGCCCCACCAATACGACGTTCGATCCTGCACTGCCAAGCCGGTACGGCTACTTTTGGTCGTGTAGCACTGTCATCTGCAAATTTGACGTGGGCTACACGACATGCCGCTACAGCCGCGCAGTACATGATCGAATGTGTATCAGTGAGGTCTTCGCAGTCATCAAAATAGTTTGACAACTGCGAATCCAGAACAGCCACCAGCGCCCTATTTTTGTTGTGCATGGGCAAACGAGGTAATCGCGGCCTAAGTTCGGGCGGCATGTAGCGATATTCCCGAATAGCACACTCCAAAGAACTCCTCAATTCCTCATTGCACTGGGTACTTACGTTGGTAACCCTGTCACTACTCTCCTCGTCAGGGTGGCTAGGAATTTGGTTGGATTGTGGTGGCAACACAGCCTGCGACGATGAGGTAGTAACACGGTTACTCATTTCCGTTCGGAGGCGATCAAGTACAGTATCATCCAACATACGATTACGCTGAATGACCCGCACCTGATCCGAAAGTCGTTGGGCCGAAACGTTGACGGCTGGCTCAAGCACCTGAAACAAAGAGAGCATTCGGACACGGTACGCGGTCAGGTTGTTTCCTCCCTCTGTAGCCCCAAAGTATGCGCGCATGACATTTTCATTGATGGATCGTGACCATCTCATGCGCTGCACACTTCCGCCGGGTGCTGGGACCCTATCAGAGACCGGTAGGCCTCGAGATCCTAAGCGGTCCGGCGGCCGGCGTCCTCCCCGTCGACGCGCAGGTGGTGGTGTCGTCGGCGGCGAGAAGTACTCGTCGCTCGAGCTCGACGCAACTGCCACGGCCGGTGTCACAGCACTCACGGTGGGGCTGGATTCCGGCGGCGGCGAGGCGGAGCTGAGCGACGAGGCCGGAGGTGGTAGGCGTGCATGCTTGGCTGCGGCGGCTCTTGTCAACATGTCATTCTCGTTTTTCTCATTTCATATTGTTAAAATTGTATTTTGTTGGTCATTATTTCGATTTTATAAATATATTATTTATTTCTTTGTTTCATTTTTACTTGTATTTGTTCAGAATATTCGGTAAATAAATATTTTGTAAGAAATTGTGAAGAGAAATTTTTTTGTCAGACGTCTGTCAAAGCGAGCCACAGATATTATTAAGAATTTCGACTTCTTAGATTATCACGATAATAGATACAACGATCTTCTAATTGACAGATATTCGTATATTGTACTATAACTTATTCTACTGAAAACAAGAATACAAAAATGATACGCTGCATGCACAAATACAGTATATAAAGTATAAATTTAAAAAAAAAAACTTAATAAAAAAGACAAGGTCAAAAAGCGTACGTAAAAAATATAGTTCCTCTAACTGGGTCATTTCGTGCGACGCCGATGTTCAGAAGAAGATTCCCGAAGCTGATTCTAATCCGGGAAAACACTCAGCTCGTAGTAATGGATTTAATCAAAAACCTATCACAACCGAAAACAGTTCCCGCAACCTCATTAACTTAAGCTGAACACATTATCATATCTAAACACATCCATACACTTATACACCCATACATGTACAAACCAATAAATGTACACACCCATACGTCCATACATGTTTTGATATTACGGGTACAGTTTAACACCATTACGATGTGACGCACATAATTACAAATTCGCTCGGTAATAGATACCTACTTAATTGAATCTCCAACAGTACGAAAATTTATTCATAACAATCTAGACGTCGACATCTGCAACTTTAAAGAAATCTTTCCTCGCAAATTATTGAAGTAAATAAACCATGCCAAACAAGTTTTTCATTTAACGCTTATTTATGCAACATCAGCTGCTATTAAATATATCTCATCAAGCATAATTTAAAAGAACTTGGCCGCGTTTGTCGAGATCTTTTAGAAGAAGCGCAGATTTTTATCTTTGCCATTTTCTTTTATGGATGGTGTTATCTAGTAAAAACATGAAGTTACTATTAGATTTATTTTTGTGCTGTGAAACTTAAAACACAACCAATATTCATTGTTTTGAAAAATATAAAAAATGCATAAAGTCACGCATCCCTATAATATGAGTCCTATATGTACTTTTGGAGGAAATTTATTTTATGCCAATCGAATCACTCGCCACGATCATTTAAAAAAAAACCTCGATCGTCAGTAAATAACAAGATACCTAACTGTTATGTTGATTGATTCGATTAAAGTTCTTCATTGATGAAATAGAGCACCTCCAATTGATCCTTCCAAGAATTACTTATCTCTTACTTTACATATCGACAATAATCCTTTAAGTCCGAGTTAGCTTATCATGTCCTTAACCTAAAACTCAACATTATCGCATTAGGATAAAATAGATTTATTTTCGTTGGATCCCAGTTTTAGATCTCGGAATCGGATTTGCTACTTCCATTGAATCCCACGTTATAACAACTACTGTACTTTCAGAAGAAAAGTGATTTACCTTTATCAAACACTCGCTGTCCCACGCGGCTTTGCTCTCGTCAACTGGTTACGTACTATCGCATGCATAAATCCATTAGCAGTTTTACAAATTTATTGCATCAAAGCAAGTCGCACTTACGACCTTTCAATATAACAAACCTTTTGCACACATACACGTCTCGTATATCGCACTCTTTCATCATTATTTATTAAGAAAGAGTACGGTAGAATGATCATTTGTATAATACTATCTAGTCTGTCATATCGTGGCGGCGTATTAAGATAGTTGTATTTAATTTCGGTACTATTGCCATATAGCTATCTGGCTGAGTGGTTAACGCATTGGTTGTTTCACACGTTGAGACCTGCTTTCGAACCCCAGCTAAGTCGATCTTTTTGTGTTTTTATCGAGAATTTTAAAATAATATCTATCTTTGATATTACTCGATGAGAATAATGTTTCTTATTAGTTGAACTTGTAACAAAATTAAATAAATGTGGGTGAGTGTAAAATAAAATAAACTTACTGGATTGAAGAAGTAATTACCTACGATGTTGTTAGTTGGCGAACTTTATTAAGAGTACTTGTGTTATTATTGCGATTATTGTGTTGTTTGAATATCTGATTCGAGATGCAAGCTAATATTCCTATTGATGCCAGGGCAAATATTGTCGCTTTGCATAGAAATGGGCTTAATATTTCTCAAATTTCTTCCGAAACCGGTTTAAGTGTAAGTTATTTTTAAGGATTATTTTAGGTATGATGATAGTTGCGGCGTATGATACCTATTCATAAATCGCTAGTTGGCAAGTGTGTAATAAAATATTTTTGTTTTTTAGAGAAATACTGTGAGCCGTTGGGTAAAGAGGTTCGAGGAAGAAGGTAGTTTGAAGAGTCGTGTGAGAAGTGGAATACCGCGGCTTATTAACCCGACTCAGCGACGTTCAATGGTGGAAGAATATGAAGCAAATGGTTTCATTCCAACTAAACTGTTTGCAAATCGATTTGATACGTCTTTGGAAACTGTTCGCCGTGCACTCCATGCTGAAGGTATACATCATCGGAAACCAGCTAAAAAACCATTTCTGACACAAAAACACAAGGAAGAGCGATTACGTTTTGCTCGAGAATATTTAGATTTCAACTGGGAGACTACTATATTTTCCGATGAGAAGACTTTCAAATCTTGTCAAACAGGACGACTTCATTTATGGCGAAAAAATAATACTCGCTGGTCAGAACAAAACATTATTCTGAGTACCGAATCAGGTAGAATAAGTGTGAATATGTGGGGGTGGATTAGTGCTCAGGGGCCGGGCGAGTTCGAATTCATACCTACGCGTGCCAATAGTTATAATTACGTCGAAGTTTTAAATGACATAATGCTACCAACTGTGCGTAATGTTTATCCAACTGAAGACTTTGGTGAACTAAGTTTTGTTCAAGATAATTGTCCGATACATCGTGCCAGTGTTGTAAAAGAGTGGTTTAGTCAGCATACTGATATTAAAGTTATTCCATGGCCAGCTCGATCCCCTGATCTTAACCCCATTGAAAATATATGGGGTTTAATGGTTCAAAGGTGGAAAGCACGAGATGAGAGAACTCCTGAGCAGCTTAAATCCCATTGCACTCAAATATGGGAGGATTTACGTGGCACAGATATATGTGCAAACATTGTCGCTTCCATGCGTCGACGGCTACTTAGTTGCATTGACAATAATGGAGGTGTAACTAAATATTAATGAATAGGATGTTTATTACAGGAAATATACTGGTCATAATATCTATAGTTATACACGTAAGTTAGGTTATGTTTGTAAAATTGGGATTAAACTTCAATCTTCTTTTCTCCATGAGAAAATGAAAAATTAAGCTATAATCTCAATAAGTTAAGACATAGAAACAATTTTTCATAGAAGCAAACTTGTTACCTAATTTAATTATATATGTTTGAAATTACCCACTATTATTTTATTTTAACCTACAATATGATTCCTTTTTGTAATTTTCGGATCAAAAGTATTATATACCAATATTTATATATAAAGCATTTAAATTTATATATTACTTATAACATAACATTAATTTAAACATAAAAAATATATAATAAAAAAAGTAACGAAAATACAAAACGATCTCAATAAATCATATGGGAATCGAACCCATAGTCTCTTGCTTACAAGTCATATATTTCTGATCTTAGCCAAATGAACTGATTACAAAGATTTCGAATTTTAGCTTTAGGTTTGGATTGACTAAGTGCGAATACTAATTAGAAGAAAATAAAACTATATCTTTATCTTTGTCTAGTATTGACCTCACAGCCACCTTTTCGTATTTATACCGTATGACGAATAAATGTTTGCGTTGAATTCACTCACACATGAATGAATACACGCTACTGTGCACGCGATAATGATTATTGACGTGCTAAAGGATTTTTGTGGCCTGACTGTACCTACCCATCTACACTACCTACCATACCTCACCTACACTACATACATGATTGTTGCGTAACTTTAACCGCTTTCACAGCGCCCGCAACGGTCATTTATCAATTATTTATGCTCCGCTCCTATTGGTCGTAGCGTGATGTTATATACCTTCCTCAATAAATGGGCTATCCAACACAAAAACATTTTTTCAATTCCAACCAGTAGTTCCTGAGATTAGCGCGTCCAAACAAACAAACTCTTCAGCTTTATAATATTGTAGTATAGATTTAAAAGCAGCGTATGGGCCCACCAGTTATAAAATCATTGAATGAATGGAAGACAGAAGAAACATGCATGAATTCATACTTGCACACAAAGGCAAACGTTCACCCATTACTCAATATATCGATAAAGCAATTGACGATCCCGATCGGCAAATGTTTCCAGGACAATCTTCCCTATAGCTAAAAAACAGAGTACATCACAGGTAGAGATACTCCGGGTTAACTCACTGCGAGCCGACGAGGAAGGGAATTCTAAAACATACTCACGTACCTCATTTCCTTAGTAATGGGGTTATATTCCGCGGCACAATTTTCAATTTCCTAACCTTTTTCTATATTACGTACCTTTTTTACAATGAATTGTATTTCGAGATGTAAAACATCTCGCTTAAAAAACGTTTAAGCTAACTGAGTTCATGTCTTACTTTTTAATATTATTCCCTGATGTTATTACACCTTTTTCAGGTTTCTAAAGGATTGTTTATTCAATGACGTGGAATTTGCGATGCACAAAACATCCAATATTTGACCTGTCATATTGAATACGACGTGCGGGACTTTCCATTAACGGTCGACGGGCCTAAAAATATAATTTACGTGTACAACGTAGAATGCAGGCTTATATTGTGTACAATTTCAGCTATCATACACGGTCATAGTGATATCCGAAATAATCACTACGCAGACATATGGTTACTTAAATTGATATAAATATATTTGATTGAAACAAGGTACAAATGTTACTACTTTCAACAAATGTATATATCATTATATATCCATATAACAGCTGTCGAAAACTTTTCTCAGAAACTCAACCTATTGGCAAATTACGGTAGGTAGGTGAAGAAACCCTGGATATCCATCCTCATCCCATTATGTAGGGAAAAGGTCGGGCTCGACTCTAAACGGAACTTTTTATCTGTTTTCAGATTTGAAGGCCATTTGTATCATATTTTACCTAGTTGACGGCTACCGGAACTTTTTTTTCGGCTTAAGACAAAGAGATTAAAATAAGATTTAAGTAAAGCTTCTGCTAAAAGTATTGAGATAATAATGTCTGCTATTATCTTGCCATTTAACGCTTTAATTTTAATTTAGGTAAGAATTTATTCACCTACCTATCTACCCTATCTACCTACCCACCTACCTTCTCACCTACCTTCCCTACCAACCTACTCACCTGCTCTACCGATCAACCTACCTACCCTACCCTACATACCTACCCTATCCTACATACCTACCCTATCCTACATACACTACTTATCCTACCCTACCTACCCACCTACCCTACTTACCCTACCCTACCTCCCCTACCTTACCTACCTATCTATCAATTTGTAAAACTATTTATTTGAATAAGAATTAATAAAATTTTGTTTCTACCGGCAATCTTATTAAATTTATAAGTAAAATTTTGCTACTTTGGGTTACATTATTGCAATTTTCATAAGGATCTCTAATTTAAAAAAATAAGAGATCCTAGAATAAGGTAGCTTTCCATAGGTGAAAGAATTTTTAAAATCGGTCCATTAGTTTTGGAGTATATTCGGTACAAACAAACAAACAAATCTTTCCTCTTTATAATATTGTTATAGAAAACATTTGCTTAGTACAAATATAACGTTCATTAATCTGTCAAGCCTTTTCCCAGCTATTTGGGGTTTTTGTTTTTTTCAACTCTGTGAAATTTTCATGCATACTGCGCAACCACGGGGGGACAGCACAGCTATGTGGGACTTCAACCCACTAAAACTCCACGGTTTCCTCCTGTGCCGCTTATGGCGGGAACACGAGCACGCGTTAGCGCTCGTCCGTGAACCCACCGCGGCTAACGCGGCCTCTGGGGAAAATCCCTTATCACTGGCGCACCAGAACACATTGCACGCCATGACCACCCCAGGGACCAAACCAGCACATGGGCGCCAGACTATCCCGTGTATGGCATCCTCGATCCCTGTGAGGGGTCAGGTCATTGGCCCCGCCACCTACTACTTTTCGGCTGCAGGGGATAGGGACCTCCCCTGCGGCTCCACTGCGTCCGCCATCAGACAGTGGCGGCCCCGTCCAGGCCGCGGAATCAAGGGAGAGTGGCGCATCGCAATACCGGCACTCCTCTCCCGCCACGGACTCCAACCCTCAGCCGAGATATCCTATGGGAGGCCCATACGACATCGCGGCCCGCCTCAGTTGCGATGTCGCCTCTGTTACCAAGCGGCACCGCAATCTACTTGTTGGCCGCTACGTCGCGTCGTCGACTTAATCGGCAAAAGCCCCGACGAGCGGCCCCTCCTCGGGTTCCTCTTCGCTTCACTGTGGGTGACAAAGCCACGGCTACTGAGCTCTCCCGCCTCAACAATGCGGGCAACCACCCGGGGGCACTATTTGGGGTTGGCTTTCAGTATAACTGGGTGCAGCTAAGTAACAGTATCTAACATGGAGCTACTGCCTTTCCGATCTCCATAAACCAGTTATTAGATAAAACTTATTTTATAAGATCAAAAAACTTGAAAAAAATTCCAACTACGACATAGCCTTTTCTAAATTACTATTTCATTTAGATCAGTTGATTGTATGAGATATTTAAACATCAAACATCTACCCGGAAACATGAAACCCGGTATACGTATTACTACTGTTTATCCCACCATAAATATATCCTCATTTTTAAAGCACAAACTATTTTGTTAATTAGGAAGCTACGATATAATTACGTCTTCCATAACTAACCCGACGCCATGCACTCGCCACCAACATTCAGACAGAAACTTACGCGGGTACAATTATTTCTATAATTGGTAGAGTGCAGCCGCATTTTAAATGAACGCGAGTGTATGTTTTCTGATAACATTGCTCACATACGGTAACGCCGATTAGATTGTATGAATACGTAGAAGTCTTACAATTCTGAAACATTTCCTTAATAATCTGCTTATTCTTTTATTTATTTAGCAATTTATTATAACAGCAAAACGAAAATATTGACACATTTTCTGAGAGAATATGTTATGTAATAATTCTTAATTTCGTCGCGATCGTAAAGACACAACGCGATAACTTTCACAAGTCTTATATTCCCTCGTGTATTTCTTGGAGGCACTTGTGAGTTCTTCATATAAATGGAAAACGTTACGACGCCGAATAGCAGAGTCAATCAATCGCGCCACCCGCCTGTGTAGCGGCAAATCGAAAAATCTCCAAAATGTCTTTGATTTAGTCAACACGAATGAATAAGTCGTCGTAAACACATACGATACTTCAATACGAACATGGGCTTAATACGAAACTACATGTGTAACACGTGAGTAAATGGAACTGGGCACAGGTTAGTTATTAAAGAATTTTATTTGATGAAATTCAGGAAAAAATATTGTTTTTGCAGTTGAAATTCAATGACCTCCAACATAACTAATACTTCATTAAAGGCGATTTTAATTTTTCTAGATTTAGATTTGAACAATAAATTAATTTAAAATATTAATTACATATGTTTGGAAGAACGTATATTTAGCTCATGCCTTTTTGCGTTACGACGTGACAGCTATTTGCACATGCGCAGTAGATATGCTCGAGGAACTATTAGTTAATTTGTGAATAAAGCGCGCTTGAATTAGCCTGCTATTTTATTAATTTCTCGCTTGGTTCAGAATTTTTTTTCTCAATCTACTATAGACCCACCTGCATCACAAATCACTTAATGCGTTAAGCGTTCCACAAAATTAAATTATCATTCTATTGTTTGAAGGTGCAAGAGAGAGGATAATGTCTTAAATAAGTTTAGCATTCAATGAATTCAGTAATATATCATGCAAGTGAGCCTTAATTCCGCTTGCCACCTTTAAATAACTTTATTAAGAGAGGCATCTCAAATTGTTTGTTATCGAGCAGGAACACCCTTGGGACAGCTCCGGGAGCTGAAAGCCAATGGTCATTAATTCTGGCTACGGTACAAATGTGCTGTCAGACCTATGTGCATAATTAAAATTTATTACTGGCTTAGCGGTGAAGAAAAATATCATGAGTGTGACAAAAATGTACAGGAGCAATATACAGATTTCCTTAATCAGTTGGAAACGGGTTTTATTTGGTCGATTATACTGATTAACTTCATCAATATGTGCTTAGAAGCTGACTTTTAATACATTTGAAATCTTTCAGACCTGTAATCTCTCAGGGGTAAGTACTGATATACAATTTTACTGGTTTGTACACAATATTCTGAACAGCAATTTTTTTTCATCATAGTTTTTTCAGCCGAAAGATGTCCACTGCTGGACATAGGCCTCCCCCAAGCGTCGCCACACTGATCGGTCCTGTGCGTTTCGAATCCACTGGACGCCCGCAGCCCTGACCAGGTCGTCGCTCTACCTTTTTTTTTTTAGATTGCGCTGGGAAGAAATGCATTACGCATACCCGCCCATTGGGGGAATGGGGGGCTATGTGGGACTCCCCGGATGAACCGGTATACCCACTAAAACAACCCAGCGGCACTCCCGCATCGTCCGAGTGGAGGAGGACTGGGCAACTGGCACAGCCTTTACGTCCAGTCCTCCGCCGACGACCGCCCGCCTTTACAGCGGGGCCTTCACGCCCCTCCCTCAATGGAGGAGCCCAGGAACGTCCGCGAGTGCTTGGCCGTTTCCGCCTGACGAAGGTGGTGATTAGTGCAATGCGGACGAAGGCACCCCCGCAACTTTCGTCCGCTAATCACCACCAGGAGGTGGGAGGATCTCTTGAGGATGCTGGCATACAATCGCCGGCATCGCTCCTTGGGCCCGCCCAGGTTGGGGAGGAGCCATGAGAGGGCGTCCGCGGCTTTCAGCAGGCGCGTCGACAGCCCTCTGAAGTGCGGGCCGAAGCGCCACCTGCTGTCCAGCATCATCAGATATTTTATCTGGGCCTTCACCGCTATTCGGACGCCCTCCACGACAATGTGGGCATCTGGAGGGCAGCGCTGCCGAGGCCCGTGAAAGAACACGGCCTTGGTCTTGTTCAGCGCCACCCTCAATCCCAAGTGGCAGATCCTCTCAGCGACCAAGGATCCACCAGCCAAGGCCAAACAGGCCGCCTCCCCAAAGTCCCTCCCCCGGACAGTGAGGAGAGTGTCATCCGCATAGCAGATGACACTCGTGCCCTGGAGGAGGGTGCCCCGCATGAGCCAATCAAATCCGATTTTCCACAGGGGAGGGCCTAGAACTGACCCCTGTGGAACACCGGACTCCGCTACGTAACGTCTGATCCTGGCCGTCTAGTCCACGAGAAGGACCTCTCGGTCCTCCAAGTGGCTGGCCAGGATCGCCCGCAGAAGGTCGTCGCTCTACCTATTTTTTTTTTTTTTTGATCTCGCTGGGAAAAAATGCATTACGCATACCCACCCATTGGGGGAATGGGGGGGTATGTGGGATTCCCCGGAATGAATCCGGTATACCCACTAAAATAACCCAGCGGCACTCCCGCATCGTCTTGAATTGGAGGAGGACTGGGAAACTGGCAGAGCGAGCCTTTACGTCCAGTCCTCCGCCGACGACCGCCCGCCTTTACAGCGGGGCCTTCACGCCCCTCCCTCAGTGGAGGAGCCCGGGAACGACCGCGAGTGCTCGGCCGTTCCCGCACGACGAGGGTGGTGACTCGTGCAATGCGAGCGAAGGCGCCCCCGCGCCTGTCGCCCGCTAGTCACCACCAGGAGGTGGGAGGAGACGATCGTACAACCGCCTTCTCCCACCCCTTCTTCGCCTGCGGTGCGGCGGCGCGAGAGGATCGTCCTCCCGCGCCCGCTCCGCCGCCTCCTTTTGCGACATCACGACCTCGCAAAAAGAGGCAACCGCCGCCCAGGCCTCCTCACTCCCCAACATGGAGTAGACCACGCTGGGAAGTGAGAGGTCCTGTCCGATCACATCGATCAGGGCACGGCGCAGCTCAGCCCAAGCTGGACACACCTCGAGGGTGTGCTGCGCCGTGTCCTCTGCCGCGCCGCAGTGGTGGCACGCCGGGGTTTCTTCCCTCCGGATCCGGTGCAGGTGCGTTCCGAAACAACCATGTCCGGACAACACCTGCACCAAACGGAACGAGAGGAAACCATGTGGCCGCTCGAGCCAGCCCTGCAAGACTGGCCCGAGTGCGTCCAGCGTCCGGCGTCCAAAGGCGGCGGTGGCGAGGTCCTCCGCCCAATGGAGGACGATGGCGTCCCTCGCCTCCCGCCGCACGGCCTCCCGCTCTTCCATAGCGGGGCGCTCGCCCAGCGCCCTACGCCGCACCTTCCACTCGTACACTCTGGCGAGCACCCATGCCTCCAACTCCCAGGGAGGAGTGCCGGCCAGAGCGCACGCCGCCGAGAAACCCACCGAGCGGTAGGCCCTCGCCACCCGCTGTGCAATGGCCCTTTGTGGCCTGCGGATGGCGGTTGCATTCTCCCTCCTCTGGAGGGAGTCCGCCCAGATGGGTGCCCCGTACAGGGCCATGCTCCTAAGGATGCCGGCATAAAGGCGCCGGCACCGTGCACTCGGCTCCCCGAGGTTGGGGAGGAGCCATGAGAGGGCGTCCGCGGCTTTCAGCAGGCGCGTCGACAGCCCGCTAAAGTGCGGGCCGAAGCGCCACCTGCTGTCCAGCACTAGGCCCAGATATTTCATCTGGGCCTTCACCGCTATTCGGACGCCCTCCACGACGATGTGGGCATCTGGAGGGCAGCGCTGCCGAGGCCCGTGGAAGAACACGGCCTCGGTCTTGTTCAGCGCCACCCTCAATCCCAGGTGGTGGATCCTCTCTGCAACCAAGGATCCGCCCGCCGAGGCCAAACAGGCCGCCTCCCCAAAGCTCCTCCCCCGGGCAGTGAGGAGAGTGTCATCTGCGTAACAGATTCGTCGCTCTACCTAGAGGAAGGCCTTCCAACGCTGCGTCTTCCGGTACGCCGTCGCCACTCTAGAACTTTTCGGTCCCGACGGCTATCCGTTCTTCGAGCAATGTGCCCTGCCCACTGCTACTTAAGTTTGGCAATTCTTCGGGCTATGTCGGTAACCTTGGTTCTCTTGCGGATCTCTACATTTCTGATTAGATCACACAAGGAAACTTCGAGCATAGCCCTCTCCATTGCCCTTTGGGTGACTCTAAGCTTTCTGATCAGGCCCTTTGTGAGCAACTACGTCTCTGTCCCGTAAATAATCACTGGCAACCAACACTGGTCATAGACTTTCGTCTAGAGACACTGTGTTAAGTTGGACGAGAAGATATTGCGCAACTTCCCGAACGCTGCCCAGCCGAGTCGGATTCGACGGTTGACCTCTTTCTCGAAGTTGGATCTACCTAACTGGACTGTTTGTCCCAGGTAGATATAATCATCCACAACTTCGAGTCTCCGACTTTGATAGGAGTGGGTGCAACGTGGGCATTCAACATCACCTTGGTTTTGTCCATGTTCATTTTTAGATCCACCCTTTCGGAACCTCTACTGTGGTCATGGATCATAGTACTCCATGATCTCAGCCATGACCACTGTATCGTTGGCATACCGAAGATGGGTAAAGTATTCGCCATTGACGTTGATGCCTAGCCCTCTCCAGTCCAGAACCTTGAAGACATCTTCCAGTGCAGCAGAGAACACTTTCGAAGATATGACGTCAGAAGAATAGGTTCCGAAGTCTGATCCCGAAGTTGGACTGACATGGTGGCGTTTTTGTTCAAAGACTTCAACACCTCGATGTACGGGTAGCCGATTTGGCACTGTTGGAGAGACTGCAATACAGCCCAAGTCTCGATCGAATCGAAGGCTTTCAAACAAAGAGGTAGGTTATACTCTTCGGTCTTTTGTATAACCTGCCTTAGCGTATGCTTGTCTACGGTGCTAAAGCCTGTTCGGGAGGCTGGAAATCGTCAGACCTGCGCGCGAGACGGTTCGTGTTGACTCTTGAAAAGAACTTAGACATGGCTAAGCAGAGAGATGGGCTTATAATTCCTCAATCGGGCACTGTCGCCCTTCTTGAAGAAAAGTACTACCACACTCCCGCACCATGTTTGTGGCGTTTTCCCTTCAAGTATGCCGGGAATCAAACAGCTTCTGAAGCGCTTTATGTACCGGTTTTCCATCCGCTTTCAGGAGTTCGGCCGTAATTCCATCATCACCTGGCGCCTTGTTGTTCTTAAGTTGTTTCAGAGCCATCATAATCTCGGAGAGGCTGACGACTGAGTGTCCGATCAATCTAGCTCTTGGGTCGTTTGCTAGATTCGCAACGGGTTTGCTGATTGACTGCCCATAGAACCCCTCGATCTCCCTCAGAAGCTCCAGTTTGGCGGATACGATCCCGCCATCGTCGGTCTTCAGTTTCGTGAGCTGGCTCTGCCCAATAGTCAGATCTCTTGCAAACACTTTGGAGCCCTTATTCCGCTCAATTACGTCTTTAATACGCTCAATATTAAAGCGACGGAGGTCGCTATTCAAGGACTTCGAGAATGTCTATTGCATCGTCTGAAGACTACAGGATCATTTCATGCCTCTTCTTCATGAGCTTGAGAGTTGGATCGGATAGTTTCTTCTTCTTATTTGCACGAAAGTTCCTGAAAAACTTAGACCCGACCGTATGGACAGTTTCCACGAACCCATCGTTGTAATCGTCCACGGAGCTACCTAGGCACTTGAATCGATTCTGGAGTTCGAGCTGAAAAATTCGGGTTTTGAATCTGAATCTGTGCTGAACGGAGCGTAGACTTCAATCAGTCGAGATCTTTCCAGCTTAATATTTAAATTCAATGTGCCTCTTACCACTCGGTGATCACTTCCGGTTTTTACCGCATTGATCAAAGAGACATCATTGAACATTTGCTTCTTCGTCGACATGATGAAGTCTATCTCATTTTTCATTGCACCATCGGGGCTATGCCAGGTCCATTTCCTGTGCTCACGCTTTCTGAAGAAGGAGTTCTTCATATAGAGGCCCTCCTTCTCCATAAGACTGGCCAGTAGGTGACCCCGGTGGTTCCGTCGTCCAAATCCAAATTGCCCCACTCGCAGCTCATTATTGTCTCGTTTACCAAGTTTCGCGTTGAAGTCGCCCATGACTACGATGAAGTGAGTTTTATGACCATGCATAGCTCTGTCAATGTCCTCATACATAGTCCCTACTTTGTCGTCGGGGTATGTCGAGGGCGGGGCGTAGACCTTTAGCGAATACCTTGAGGATATTCTGAGTATAAGTTACGCCACCCTGGTCGACACACTCTCTATCCTAAATACGTTGGCCACAAGGGACGTGTAGACGATAAACCCGACTTCACACTGGAATTGGCGGTCGCCCTCTCGGAATTAGAGCAGGTTACCGGATTCAAGGATTATCGAATCCTCCCCCTCTCTTCGGACTTCAGATAACCCTTCCTCGAGTTCGGCTATCTTCTCGTCGGTCCGAAGTGGTCGCGTGTTGTATATTGCCAGGTACAGTCGTCGGTTTTTATTGGGGAAGCCGAGTCCACTCTGGGGATTATTCGCATCCCTTGTCACGCTATCGGCTCGACCTTTACCGTAGTGGAGGGTAGACGGGCTGCTGGGCACTAGAGGCCATTTCATGGTTGCGCTATTCATCGGTTTGGGAAGATTTGCCATAACCACCACACTTGGCAGGCGGGTTGACGATCGCAATTTGTTATCAAGTGCACGGAGAACGCTGCTGTACATTCTCTAGTGTGTCCCTTAGTCGCCTCTTACGACACCCACGGGCAGATATGGGATGTTTTTTTTCATGTTCCAGATATATTAATGAGTTCTTTCACCTCTTGAAAGATTTCCAATGAATTAAAAGGAACCCTGTATATATTGCACTTTATCGGAAAATACAGACGTGATGTTATTTCATCAAAGTTTCCATCACTCTTCAACAGAATATTGACTCTCAGCATCAAACTTTTAACGAAGTCTAGACACAATAAGTCATTTCGTGTGGGAATTATGATTTTCTTACTCTGTCGCTGTTATTTTCTGATTAATTTCGTTGCGGAGTCCAAGACAGTAGAATAGTTTCTTCTGAATTCGTCGAGCTTCATTGACTCGGCCTTTTTTAGTTGGCGCCTTTGCTTATTCTAGCTTTCATGAGGTTGCACCTGGGCGCTGCGCTGGTTGTTTGGGAATGGGAATACTGTGGCGGTATAATAAATTTACTTATAAATTTAAATTATTGACGTGCAAAAATGCCGCTTAAGGTTACACTAGTCGATCATTCTTCCATACAAACGTAGTCTGGCGATTACTCCACTGTTTGACGATGTACGTTCAAAATAAAAAAATATATCAATTTGCCTCATCATTATCTAACCCTGTATGGAAAAAAGGAAAAAAATAAATAAAGTTATGAGCGTCGAAAGTTCCATATTTCAACACTAATTTTAACGCATCTTTAGGCGGAAATAAATACCTTAAGAAGAAGGAAAATTGTAAAACTGCCACCATACAGGGATAGATTAGTAGCTCAACAATGCAAATAATTTTATTTTGAACAGTTACATTTAGTCGCTTTTTCATGATATCCATATTCCGAAAGGTCTGTTTATAAAATTTCGCGCGCTCGTTTTCGACCTAAATCATCATGCATTTTAAGTGTGTATTCGTACGCGAACTAACTTCTTACTGCTCATCACAGCATCTATCTCTTTCGCACGTGTTGTTTGATGAGATAGCATGCATTTTAACCCCGTGCACAAAATAGTTCCTGCCGTCGACTAGGGCAACCTTAATGGCCTAGTTGAAATAAAAATTTGTCTTTGACTTTGAACTCATCCCAATTATTTTCGTCTCGACAAAATTTTATAATATTGTACTTGAGTGCAGGTACATCACAAAACATAGGTATTTTATAATTACATTCGTCAAAATTATATGTATTGTTCAAACATTGGAACAATGAACATGTTCATGTCACTTACAACCCCATCATAATTCTGCGTATAATCAACTCATAATTAATGCTAAAGGATAAACTCATACACCCTTGTTTTTCGGACCCTCGCTTACTTTAGGAAAAGGGAAAATTAACTGACATTAACACGGAATAGTACTTACTCAATAACTGGGTTGGTCAGACTGGTCAGTGGCGTTTTATCCATTGGAGTAATTACAAAGATATATTATTTTGGGTAGGCAAAGCCGGGCGACCGCGCACCGCAGTGTTAAATAGCCTAAATTATTCGTCATCGTAATGATCGCCAATCAAGGATGGACGCACGAAATCGGGCCGCGTTAAAACTTAATTACATTGGGCAATGCACACACTTGATTTTTGGGTTCTGATTTTAATTAGCCGTTAACGATTTTTATTTTTTTTTGTTCTTAGGATTCTGAATGTCATAAAGAAAATGGAATCCTTATAAAATCACTGACGTGTCCGTTTGTTTGTCTTTTCTCCTAATTTACTTTAGTAATCTCTTTGAACTTTAAAACTTGAAATCTAACTAATATTATAAATGTGAAAATTTGGATGGATGTATGTTTGTTACTTAATCACGCCAAACGGCTGAATGGACTTGGATGAAATTTGCCTCAGAAATAGATTATACTCTAGAATAGCATATAGGCTAGTTTTTATCCCTGTATAATATTCCCTTGGGGTCAGTACACTTTTAACGCGGTTGTAGCCGCTGGCAGAAGCTTGTTTGTCATAAAGATAAATATAATAACCCGCATATGTTTAAGCAATTTTGTTTGATTATAAACTACGTAGGGATTGAAAAGTGACAAGATTTTTTTCGTGTATATTTACCATTTTCATCAAACGAAAGTCGGTAACTTAAGTATTTAGAAACAATTTATTGATCCGACTTGCTCTTGGCTGGTTTTTTTTAAGCATCTGTCATTCAAAATATAACATCTCTTGCTGCCAAGTCATTATGATAACGTTTATCAGTGGGCGAGGATGATAGAAGAATACTACATCCTCCTCATAATAACACAGATGCAATCTTCAACCGCAATCCAATCCGCTTTCCTCCGTAGTGTTTATGGTTCTATTTCCTCACAACTCGTGCCCGATCATTCGTTCGGACAAAAATGAAAGTCGATGAATACCCTATAGATCAGCCTCGCAGCAGATATGAAAAGATTGTTGACACAAAATTATATTACGACAATGCTCGTATTTGCCGAGAGGGCAAACAGAAATTCCCTAGTCATCATTTTTAATTGGATAATATTTTTGTGTTCACCAAAAATCTAAAGGTACATCTATGTATGCATTTCTAAAATATTGATCTTAAACCCGTTTAATTGTTTTACTATAATTATACTACTCGGCCAACAAAATATGTTACATCAAACAAATTCCAAATTAACACCAAGATATAACACTTTTTTATTGTAGTGCGCTGCAAATATTCTATTGTAACAATAACTATTTTATTCTTCCCCGAAAAATACTGATCGTGCACCAAATATTCCTGCTCGGGAGCTTAGGGTTACTTTAGACCCTGCGGACGGAAATAGGAGCCCCCGCAGCGGGGCTCCGTCGACTATGTTGCCAAAGTACTATACATTTTGCAGTGCATTATCTGAAGTAAAACTAAAAAAATAAATGCTTGTTTTTAAAATTAGGTGTATTACTATTTTTACAAATTTGCAAAAGTTGTTAAATAGATGCTCGTTATGACATATTTTAATGAACATATTTTGGTGCACATTCAGTATATTTGGTGGAACACAGGCAAAATTAGGTAAATGAAATGGGAATAAATTGAAGTACTTTTAAATACCATCCTTTTTAATTTTCCCGTAGTACAGAAAAACGATTGGAAAACTCCAGTACCCAATCTGGTGATCTAATCCATCCGCCAAAACTATCCCCAAAAGAACTTATATTTTTTGTGAATTTAGTCACACCACAGATAAAACAAGCAAAGCGCAGGAGCAGTTGCTTTTCGACATCAGGCTCATTAGCGTTCGGACGATTCAAAACAAAGTAAACAATTAATCTACATCAGTAAATAATGGAGACGGACAAAAGAGCAACTCCTTATTTAATTTATTCACCAAACAGTTAACTTGCAACTTACAGTGTGATTGAAGTGTAAATTGTCGTACTTCACTTGTCCGCTGAAATCGCGAGGTATTAAATAAAATTTAATTATTTTGTAGCTCCAGTGAACCCGACGTAAGTTTACATTTACACACACACCATTGGCAGTTTTCAGAATTTATTTTTCTACTTGAAGAGTATTTGAACTACTTATTTGTGCGTATAATACCGGCCTATTATTGTCCTGACAAAGGCTTCTTTTTACCCGACTGCCTAAGGAGGGTAATGTGTTTATCAGTCTTTGTATGTATGTATGTTTGTTCCTGTGGCGTTCCAGAGACCAAACGCGTTCTCCGATTTTGATGATTCTTACGTCAATCGATTCGTCTTAACCTTGCGAGTGTCACTGGCTACATCAAAATTGGAAAAAAGAAAAATGGTGGATTTTGGGCGCCATATTGTGGGGGCCCAATTATTTTTTTTCTTCCAAACCTAATTTTTTAACATATTCGCGAGCTGGCTGACCAAAACCAGATTGCACAGCATGATTTTCTTCTTGTTTATGTATTTTTAGTTCGCTTCATAAGCAGTCGGGTTTTTTGATTTTTTAAATTTACTTTTTTATCATATACCATGTACGAGCATGTCTCACTATGCTTGCTCAAGGTGGTTTAATCATTTCAAATTTACAGTCCAGATTTGCTCACGATGTCTTCACAAATTTTAAAATATATCAATCTTTATGAGGAACCTATACTATAATGCAGGGGTTCTTAAACTTTAAAGATAACGGAACACCAAACAAATACCTTTTATATTATGGAACCCCATATAAATTGATTACAAATCAAAACAGGAATTTATATACGAACATTTTTTTTAAGATATTGGTAATATAATTGAAACACATTATCCGTAACTTAAAGTTTTAATGTGAAGAATGAAATTGTTTTACTGTTTTTTTTTTAATATTTGTTTTATAGTTAGGTATTATGTTCGACAATTGTATCATCATCATCAACATATCAGCCGAAAGACGTCCACTGCTGGACATAGGCCTCCCCCAAGCGTCGACAATTGTATGCGTTAAAATTTTTTCAATCACGGTAACGCGATTCAATATTTATCGTTATTGTCGTACGAATTAAAATAAACAATTGAGGATTACAAAACTGAAGAATGGGAAGCGGGTGGGTGACGAAGCCCGCCGCGCGCCAATGCGCAACGTCGCGCATTGTCTCTGGCTACGTGCGCTGCTGGGCCATACATAGTCCGGACTGAATGCTTGCTTACTACCTACCTATTTACGTAAAAGTAATGAGTCCTTCTAATCGCATATCTTGCGCTATTTCAAAATTAATATTTGTAACCTTGGTATTATTTAAGAGCTAATAATAAATCATTTTGGCGGAACTCCGATGACTATTCGACGGGTATTCCCCTAGGTTCCGTGTAACTCAGTTTGGGAATCCCTGCTGTAATGTATTAAGGTTCATCTAGTCGACGGCACGAACTATTTTGTGCGCGAGGTTAAAATGCATGCTATCTCATCCGACAACACGTGCAAAAGAGATACATTCTGTGAAGAAGCTAGTTCGCGTACGAATAAGCACTTTTGAAAATTTGTATCGAAATGGATGATGATTTAGGACGAAAACGATCGCGCGAAATTTTATAAACGGATTTTTGTGAGTCTAGATATCAAGAAAAAACGACTAAATGTATATAATATGCAAAATTAAATTATTTGCATTGTTGAATTACTAATCTATTCCTGTATGGAGGCCGTTTTGCAATTTTACTTCTTCTTATGATATTTATTTCCGCCCAAAGATGCGTGAAATGAGTGTTGAAATATGTGATCTTTCGAAGCTCATAACTTTCAAAGTTTTTATTTTTACGTTTATGGTTCCATACAGGGCTAGATAATGATGAGACAAATTGATATCATTTTTTATTTTGAACGTACATCGTCAAACAATGGAGTAATCGCCAGACTACGTTTGTATGGAAGAATGATCGAATAGTGTAACCTTAAGGGTCCAGAAACACAAGATGTTACCAATTAACTTGGGTAGTGGGATAACTATGCCAGAAAGGGTTTTCAAAGTTTAAAAAAATGTCTAGACTTGAAACCAGTTTTTCTCTTATCAAGTCCACTGAACAGGGGTTTTGCAACCACTATCAAAAGAAAACTCTTGCAACCAAGCCATTACATAGTATCTAAAAGAGCAAAGATTATTTATAAAGTCACCATTTTATTTATATTTTGCTACTACTACATTCCGATCCATCCACAATCTCATTACTTGAAACACGTGCCAAGTTTTATACCTAGAAACAAACAAAAAATAACTTCAAGAGAGCGTTACACGTGCACGTCTACAAAATTTAGTTAGATTTATTTTACGAAGCGATGTGTCACTTCAACAGGAACAGTTTGCAAACACAGCGTTAATAAATAAGTATTTTAAATGGAATTTCTTCAGGTTGGCAAGGAAGGAAGTACAAAACAATTTGTTCTTTACTAGCTTTATGGCCGAGGCAATTTCACTTGGCCAATTATGGCATTGCTTATGATAATTTTATTGCCTCATCTGCGTAGAGCTATCAAAGCAGTTTTTTGTGGTACTTAAGTTATTATTTTATTGCTACTCTAATTAACAAGAATTATGTAGAAGACTTTAAAAGGTGGCTGGCCTTTTATTGGTCGAAGAGAAAAACAATACACACATCAAATGTCTGAGAAAGATACTTTTGATGTGTTTATTTTTCCTCTTCCTTCTGATCAAGTACATTTTTAACTATAATAAATTATCCAATTAATATTTACCAAATCTAGTCTTCCAGACTGGCTTCTTACTTTAATTCCTATGTTTAAGTTAACTTATCCCTATATTTTGTCAAATTTAAGAAAATTTCAATTTATTTCAAATTCCATACTCGGCAGAGCTCTTCTTTCGAGCATATCCCATGCGTGTTCAATAGGTTTGAGATCTGGCGATTGAGCAGGCCACGGCAGAACGTTGATGCGAGCATCGGCAAGACTGCGTATTACGATTCTAGCCGTGAGTGGACGTGCACTGTCGTGCATAAGCCGAAACGAATCACCCAACCGGCGTCGCAAAGGGACGACCACGTCTGAAACAATTCTCTCCGCCTAAATCTGAACATTGAGATTGCCCCTCATCCAAAATAGATCGGTTCTTCCACCGATCCAAATACCGGCCCAAACAATTATTGTTCCCCCTCCATATTAATGAACTTCTTGACAAAATTTCAAACGTTCTTGACGTCCAGAGGTCCTCCAAACTCGAGTACGTCTTGTATCCAGTCTCATACTGAAACGAGATTCATCGGAAAAGCAAACACAAAGCCATTCTTCTTCCTCCCAATTTCTATTGTTTCTACGATTGTGGGGTGCTATAGGTGAAACTCTAAGCGGCCTTTGGGAACGTAGACGATTTCAGATGGTTTGGTCGCTTATCAGCAAGCCTGAAGAGCTGTGGAGCCTAGTATCCAACATCATGGCGATCATGGTATGATTCCGTCGAGCAGTATTTTGGATGTACCGCTCTTGTCTGCGAGTGGTGATGCGAGATCGTCCTCCATGTAGCTCGGCCTATGATACCATAGCGTGGTCAGAGGCGGCTTATGACGATCTGTGCTGTGCCAAGAGCGACAGCCATAGTACGTTGCCTCGAACCAGCTTGCAACATTCCGACGGCTGTCATCATCTCTTCTCGTATTAAATGATATCGTCGCTCCATATCGATGCAATTTTTTTTTAGTTCAGATGCAGAAATTGTAACGGTTTTGTAAAAATACTATTACACACTTTTATAGGAATCCTGATTGACAGTTGATGTTCGATTTTTAATCAAAATTTAAAGAAAATTCTTTATTCAAATAGTGACATTCACTAAAACGACTCAATAGCGACCCAAAAAAGTTAATATAAGATAATACTCAATTGCGGCGATACTCTAAAACATACTTGATCCCTAGAAACTTTTGATATTGAAATAATTGAATATTATCTTGTTTTATTTAGAGAATGTTACAAGTAGCATTGCAAACAACTAGGTATATATTTGCAAGATAAGTAATTCCTATTCTTCACCAGTCTATTTAGGATTGAAATCGTGTTGCATTTGTAACGAGGTAAACTATCTTGTTTTTGGTATTGATAGACTGGCTTTTGACGACTGCAGGGTGCAAATGCAAATAAACCTTAACATTAATTATGTAAAAATGTCAATGAGTGCCAACGGGCTGGAATCAAGAAATAAAAATGCAAGTCGTCCAATCCAAACCGCGTCTATTAGAACACTAAATTTAAATATTGGTACAAATGCATCATCAATGTTTTGCTTGCTGCTGCTGCTGCATGATTATCATAATATCTAAAGTAGGTCGCAAGTGTAAGTGCAAAGGTGCGAGCCTACTTATTGCACAATTCTTACTTAAAAAACAATTTTAAAACTCATGTACGTGCACCGTACAACCACTATACTACTTGATGGTAAGCGATGATGTGATTGATGATGGAGCACGCTTGTCTTACAGTTACCATTCAAGATTCCCAGTTTATAGCTATCATGTAACACAAACTACTGCAGGCAATTCTACTCCTTGGCCCTTTTATTATTTCACTAGCTTTTACCCGCGGCTTCGCCCGCAGTGAAGCCATTTTTTTTAATAAATAGTATCCTATGTTACTTCTAATACCTCCAAGAATATATGTACAAAGTTTCATGATGATCGGTTCAGTAGTTTTTGCGTGAAAGCGTAACAAACAAACTTACATTCACATTTATAATATTAAGTAAGGATGGTAAGGATTTGATCAGAATAAAAAAATGCCGGATAAATCGGCACACATAGAAAGTGCTACTCTCTTGTCTCAAGACGCCAGTTTTTCTCTTAGGGGAAGTAGTGCCTCAAGCGGTTTGCTACTGCCGCTTAAAGATAAAATAAACATGTTGGGTACCCGAACGAGATTGTTACGCGGTTCAACGATACCAAACCCGCTATCGATGTTGCTTCCAGCTATTTTTAAGCGATGAAGCAGCTTTCTTTTCTCAGTTGAAGATAAAGTAAATATTCTTTATTGTGCACCAAAATTTTTACACAGATTTCTTGCAATATTGCTAATTCTATGGGTAAAGTGGGATGGACTGAACGAAATTAGGACTAAAATGAAGAATGTTTACTTAGTTATCTATCTATCTAATCTAATACCTTTAAACGAGCAATTCTTGTATATATGTATTCTAAATCTCGGAAACGGCTCCACAGATTTTCATGAAATTTAGTATGCACCCTGCATACTCTAGCTAGGTTTTATTTTTAGAAAACGTCGTTTTCTCTATTTTCACCCGAGCAGAGCTCGGTCGCCCGGAATAAACAAGAAGAAGAAAATCATACTGTGCAGTCGGAGGATACCTACATATTATCGCGAGCTGACTGAACAAAACCAAATGTATCCTCCGACTACACTGCTTGATTTTTTTCTTGTATAAGTCTTTTAAGTTCATTCTGAATCAGTCGGATTTTATATTTTTTTAATTAGCTTTTTTATTTATAACGTTTTAGTATTATTTTAATTACTTTAACACTTATTTAAATATATATAACTGATATATATTTTTGTAATCACCTCTAAAAACCCTGTATTTTGATACCCCACACGATGGGTATGGAAGAAAATAATTGGGAGCCCGCCATTATGGCGCCCAAAATCCGCCATTATTATTTTTTTCAATTTTAATGTAACCCGTGACACTCGCACGTTCCTGTCATTATGGCGATTGAGCTCTTCCAGTATGGAATCATTCGTTCTTATAACGGTCCATGGCATACGAAGAAGTTATCGCCAACACCACATCGAAATCAGTCAACTTTCTGTTTTCTCTTGCTTGCTTATAGCAGACATTATGGTATAATAATTCAAAAGTCATTGAGATACATGATGTAATTAGATAATCATGTAAATTAATTCCACTTACTATTAAGGAACATTCCAGCTCCTGATATAATTAAACATCAATCTCTGATTGTCACCCAATCCCTATTGTTTATTAGCTTGATAAGAGTACCTAATGTGTATTATATACTGATCTAATTTGCTCAAAGTTAATTTGGGAAACAAACCTATCAACTGGTTTCAAACACAAGTAATATTTAACTGTAAATTCCCAAAGCAACTAAACCGGATATTTTGTTAAAAAAAACACAAAATTTCAACGTCTAAGTAGTACCTACTAAATTTTTACACACGAAAGTAACAATGAAATCGGTAAAAGTAGTTTGCATGTTTAATGCACGACCAGAAAGAGGGCAAGTGGTTCTATACATTTATAATAATAAAATACAGTTGTCCCCGATACCAGTCCCCCTAACTAATTTTGAGACAAAAGGATCCCTGATAACTTTCCATACTTTATTTCCTTTTTGTTGATGAGAACTTCCCGTTCGGTCGAGTTGGCCTGTGTTTTATCGTCGAAAGTAAATAAAATTTAGTGCACATGGGCCCCGATTCATATTTTATCGATTCTGTGATTTTATTTGTCCATATACTTCGAGCTGGGGAGATGGTATAGTCAGCGACGCTCTTCTTACCTAAACAGTCTGCTTCATAAGTAAAAATTGCGAAAGATACATTTTTTTTTAATCTTTGTATCTTGCCTATAAAATACATGTCAATTGCGAAAAAAAAACGAATTTGACGTTCGTCTGAAAAAAACAATCATACTTGTTTAATACTTGTTTCATACTGTATATTTTTAATATTTAACAATCAAAGGGTAAAATTTGCTTATTAATATTAATTGAACACATTGAACATTTACCAAATTATTATGAATGCGAAAAATACATCGTAAAATACATGTAAAAATTTTAAACTTGCGAAAGATGCAACCGAAGATTCGGAAATAAAGTTTCTGTATTTTATTGAAAAATACAGGGGCATTTGAAATATACATGTTATTTTCAACACTAATCGCAAGACAATCGTAAAGTCGTAACATGACACAACAATAGGAAGCGGTGACGGACGGGCGTTTTGGGGGACTGTCTTTACATATAAATACTGACATTCAAAAAGTGCCAAATCACAATGCAATTTGAATAAATGACTTGATTTTTGAGTAACATCATTTTTTGCCGCTATCCCATTTGTTCTTAGTCGCCGCAACATTACTTATTCCATACTTCTTTCTCTGTTAGATCACTAAATAATAACAAAATAAAAATATATCGATTGACCTATTCTGCCCTCATAAGCCAAAAAGCGTCATCTCAAAAAAGTGAGACTCGAGAAAATTCATGTTTTAGTTTTTTTGATTTCGCGTCAACTTAGTAAAGTCGTTTTAAAATTATTCATTCATAATATTAGATACTCATACCCATATTTCTTATTGATGTTTTTAAAAAAAAGGAAAAATATGTTTTTTTAACTAATTTTTGAGATACGGCTATTGGGCTTCGAATAATATATTTATTAATATGAGTTACCGCTTTTACTTATAGTGTGTTCATGGGAATTTTCATACAAATGTTTTTCTATACATTTTTTCTAAAAATCCATGTAAAAGAAAATAAAACACGAAAAAAGTGCATTTGGAAATAATTTTAATAAACTTAAGATTAAGATAATTAGAAAATTTTAAATATTGAAAATAGGCATCTATGTCATAAATCACTCAGAAGTAGAGAGCTCCCTCCAGAAGAACAGTCTATTGCCTGGTATTATATTTTGAAGGGATTTCAAAATATTGTTCTTCTTGGCTTGCGAAATTCCGTTAAGCATGGTTTTCTTCTTCGGAGGTGGAAGAGCATTCGTTTTTAAAATCTTGTTTCCAATAATACTAGCGTTATATATTCACTATACAAAGGATGTCTTGTAATTAAAATCGAAACTACCTGTCGTAGCTTCCACTTGCACTATATCGCAGATATAAGGACGTGGATTAAGGCGAGACAGTTTGTATTGCGTTGTGTAATCTTGCCATTCATAAAAGGCATTGTGGTCCATTTTTTTTGGAATCACATTTTTCCCAGCACTAGTCACAGCGGTATAAAAATCTTCAAAGTCATAAATCTTATTCTTCATCCGCTTCATAGACAATTCAACTCTGTGATGAAATGAGTCGGCAGACATAAAAGTGTGGCCGGCTTCAAAAAACGTTATAACAATTTTGTCAGCATTGATTTCACCCGAGTTAACTATATAAATTAGAAAAGAAAAGAATGTCCAGTTTTTATTTTGTGCTGAACAGTTATCAACCCATTTAATTATATTTTTGGCATCTCGGTGAAACAGTAAAAATGGTAATATGCAATGATAATTTCGTCCTTTGTCCTCCCAAATAATGCCTCATGCCACAACATAGGTACGACGGATTTTTGTCGATCTTTACCAGTTGGTACAAAACTCTCATTATAAATGACTATCCTTTTCTAAGCGATTCCACCGTAAGTAAATATACGGCCATTGTGTTTAAAAATAATGATATACCTCTCAGCTCCTTAGTAATATCGTATAAATTTGAGATATGCAATATTTTCTTAGTAGGTTTTAGGTAGTTTCTGGTTGAGATAGCGCCATGTAACTTCATTTAACCTGTAGGGAATTTGTTAAGCTATCAGATGCAACAAAAATCAGGAATTTGTATTTTTTTGAGATACCGCTTTTTGGCTTATGAGGGCAGTATTATCTCGCCCTATTTCAAGTAAAATTATTTACATAACAAAAGTATACTAACACACAGTTAACTAGTGGTTATGGTGTCGATGGGGACGGCCCTCTATGGGTTGAATTAATAACGATGAGTGTTGCCACGATCCATTCCTCACCGAACCTAATAACTGTAATAAAATTACCTGTTCAAACTAATATTTTGGTTTAATCAAATAACTTACTTATAAAGTTTGTTATTTTTAATGGTTTCATTTGTTTCGATTGTTAGTAACGGTGCATTTTACTATGGTGTTTCCAAATTGACAAACTTTAAAAAAAAGACTATGACTGTAGTACTATCGCGGATTCAATCGCGTAGCGTAGCATTTTTATTTTGTGTTGCGTACCGATATTCTAAGCGTGAAGTTTATAAATGCACGCGCACAAAAGGAGAGTAAGGGACATCGAAAAAACACTTCCTCTATTTAATTTATCTCTATTATTATCTCTTTATAATATAGTATAGATAAGGTATACCATCTTAGACGGCTTTAAGAGACTTTAGCATTTGTTCCTCAGGCCAATTTTGCCGAAGGATTTTTCTTTTATAAACTCACGGCATGATCTATAAAAATTAAAAATATGGGGTAAAATGATTCCAGGGATCGTTTTATACACACGAAGAGGGATAATTTGACCTCAAACGCCAAATTTTAAGATATCGATCAAAACATATAACTTTGAAGTTCAACGTGCGGTATTTAAAAATTGTTTAAATACACACATCAACACGGTCTAGGGATATTTTTAAAAAAGCGAATTACTATCAATGTGTTAATTATTTATATGACATGTATATATTTAAAAGATACGTTATTTAATATTCTACCATTTTTTAATAATGGTTAAGGTACTTCGATTAAAATTTCAGGATTTTATGGAAAAAAAATGAAGCATAGACGGAAACCGTATATGAATTAACTTTTAGTTTATGAGTAAAAACTGAAAAAAATAGAAAAATCATTTAATTTGTGTTTATAAACTTGAAGTTAGTAGTCTGAGAAAGCGCCCATGATGTTCATAACACATCGGCAACGATTCGGCATGCTCAGAACAAGGTTGTCAATGTCTTGCTGCGGAATATTGTCCCATGTCCTTCTGAGGTGCGCAAAAAGTTGATCTTCTGTAGCCAGATTTTCAGGAACTTCCTTCAGAGCTCTTCTTTGCAGCATATCCCACGCATGCTCAATGGGATTTAGATCTGGCAATTGAGCAGGCCAGTCTAAGGCCCTAACATTGTGTGTATGTAACCAAGCTGCTACCGTTCTCGCCGTGTGTGCCCTGGCATTGTCGTGCATGAGCAGGAAATCTTGCCCAATTTGTGTTCTGTGGGGCAAGATTACGGGCCCCAGCACCTGTTGGACGTATCGTTCTGCCGTCATATTGCCCCGCACCCAAACGAGATCCGTCCGTCCTCCAAGACGAATTCCTGCCCAAACCATAATTGTTCCTCCTTGGTATGGGTGAACTTCCTGAGGGTTCTGAAGACGGCTCCATCGTCCAGGAACTCGCCAAACACGCGTCCTTCGTGAATCTGGATGGAAGCCGAACCTGGATTCATCCGTGAACAGCACGTTGGACCATTGCTCACGGCCCCAGTCCACGTGGTTCCGAACCCATTCTAATCGTCGTCCACGATTGCCTCTCCGTAAAGGTGGGACCCGGAGTGGTCTACGAGAGCGTAGATTGCTTTCATGCAGTCGCCTTCTTACAGTTTGGTCACTCACAAGCACTTGGTGTTCCACTCGCAGCCTTTGGACCAATTGAGTCGCCGTTGCATTTGTTTGAGCTCGCGCAGTAATTTGCAAAAATCGGTCTTGTCTGGGGGTAGTGATGCGACTTGGCCCCCGGTGCCTCTCCGCTACTTCACCTGTGGCACGATAGCGTGTCCACAATCTTGAAATTACATTTTGGTGGGTCCCTATGGCCTCAGCAACATTACGCTGAACAGACCCAGCTTCCAGCATTCCCACAGCTCGTAACATCTCCGCCCTCGTCAAATGTTGGCGTTGCATGGCTACAATACCTCAATTTTAACTTTATCTTTCGTTTAAAAATGAAAAAAAAACTGTCACTAAACGTAATTCGTATTGTTTTCTAAATTTCGCACAAATGAAAATTCCCTCTCCTACACATCAAGACGTTTTTATGCCACCGAAACAAAAGAATTTTCAAAAATTTGAATTTGGAATTAGTCTGAGATAAATTACAAACAAATCGGTGTTTAGAAGATTCCAATGCAGCCAGTAATTTTCGAGTTATTTAATTGAGTATGAAATATCCCTAGACCGTGTTGATGTGTTTATATCTGAACGATATTGGAACCCGGTAATAAAACAACATTTTAATAAATCTTATCATGCAGATAGTAATGACATTCGAAAAATAGACTTACCATGGTTTAGGAGATCTTTTTTTTTTTCTAATAAAATCACGCTAAGTCATGGTCACTCAGATAGGCAACTCGTGGGGTTCTAGTGATGAAGTATGTTGCATATTTCGATAGATAGTCAGTCGTATGTGGTGGGGAATCATTTCACCTCGAGGGATCGTATTACACGCATCTCCCCTACGAGTTTGTATTTTGCTCATCCAGATACACCACATCTACCTTTGTCTACACAGCACATTGAGCAAAGCCGTCCAAACAGCAGTCACTAAATAGGCGATGGCCAATTTATTCGAACCAATTTCGCTGAGTTGACTTTTACAAATTACCGGGAAAGACAAACAGCTGATACACAGGGTGTTCTTCTTTCCACGATCAATGAGAAAATAAATTATTTAAGTTATATGAGTGTTGCAGGGAAAGGGGAAACTGGACCGGCACGTCAACCCATGTCAAACAATATAAACGGTGAGCTAACAAGTTTAATAACAATAATAAATGCGCAGAGAATATACAAATATTGGTAGATTTTTTCAATCGCCAGATGTTTTTAACAAAGGAATAATTTGACTATTTAAAATCTGTCTAGTCTTGAACATGGTTCCTTACTTGAAAGGTCTTTTAAGAGAGCAAATAACTTAATAATAAATTAATTATAATACGTGACAATTTTAGATTAAGTCGTAAGACTTAGCAATTTTCCCCATAGTAACTATAGGTACTCTACTGTACGACATTCAAAAGTAACTTTTTATCATGAATGTCTTCGAGTCAAGGTGATTTTTTAATTCTAGGTGTTCTTTGAAATATATTGAATAGAAACGAGGATTTTTTCAAGGAAACATGAATGCGGCAGTTAAAAGCCTACTTTCTTTGAGCAAATGACAGTAAATATTCATTATGGGAATAAGTTACAAAAAGTGCCTATCTTTAATAACTCATACTATTCATAATGATAAGTACTACATCTATACTAATATTATAAAGCTAAAGAGTTTGTTTGTTTGGACGCGC
This sequence comes from Orthosia gracilis, assembly GCA_947562075.1. Classification (NCBI taxonomy): domain Eukaryota; kingdom Metazoa; phylum Arthropoda; class Insecta; order Lepidoptera; family Noctuidae; genus Orthosia; species Orthosia gracilis. Next base: position 39,304,806 of record OX387266.1, read on the forward strand.
TAATCTCAGGAACTACTGGTTGAATTTGAAAAATTATTTTTGTGTTCGATAGCCCATTTATCGAGGAAAGTTATAGGCTATATAATAGGCTAAATAACATCACACTACGACCAATAGGAGCGGAGTATAAATGAAAAATGTAGCAAAAACGGGAAATAAAAAATCCTTTTTGAGAGTATCCGTTGCGTGCGCTGCGTAAACGATTTAGATGGGTAGGTAGGTAGCCAGTTGACGGGAGTGTAGCCGCGTGGGACAGCTAGTATTATATATATTACAGTTATTACTACAAATAACTTATCTAGATAAGTAACTATGACGAAAGGTATTTCCAAACTGAATAAATACTAAACAATCAGAACAACACTGAGGTGCGAACTGTAAACAAAATAAGGCAACAAATCGCCGGAACATCTCATCAATATTAAAATAAGCCTTTATTTAAACAACAAGCACTTAGAATGTTAATCACAGAATATAAATACGTGCAAATTGGCCTGGTTATAACACAAATGCTGTGCAAATACGAACATTTACCTATTACTCAACGATGATTTCGCTGGATGCTTGCCAACTCGTGTCTATTCTCACATTTAAGTTTTGGCTGAACAGCTCCGTATTACAATATCTCAAATGCAGTCCAGATAAGATTGCTTTCGCTAGTCTAAAACGGTTGCGAGTCAGTCTTAGGAGTAGGTAGTATATTAAACTTGACTCTAAGCTAACTACAATCTGAACACACGTTGCACATATGTTGGAGATTTGTGAGAAGCGTTCGCATTTTGATTTGTTAGCTAGTTAAACTTGAAATCCAAGTCTTAAACAGTGCAAGTAGCAAAGAGTAGTTCCGTAAAATGGTCAGGTTTATTATTTTCCTGACCTATCTCGGCTATCTCACATTATCATCACCATCAGCCTGTTAATATTTCCACTGCAGGGACACAGGCCTCCTCTCTGAGAGAGACGGAATGGGCCGCAATCCACCACGCGGGCCCAGTGCGGGTTGGTGGATGTCACATGTCTTCGAATTTTTGGTTCTAAGACGTGCCGGTTGGCTCATGATATTTTCCTTCATGTTACAAAATAATTTGCACAAAGTAAATTGCCTGCCTAGATTCGGACCCACGACCTATAACTTGTAAGTCGCGGCTGTTACCACCTGGCCAGCACTGATCTTATCTCAAATAATAGCCCAGGTAAATAAGACATTTTCTACAAAAAAAAAACAACTTTAATTAAGTAGGTACTTATTTTCTCCGGAATTGTATTTATTACGACAAAAACAAGGCTGTGTGAAAACTTCGTAAAGTTCATCTTCCTGGGCTTAAAGAAAAATGAACCTAACCGTTTTTCTCCAGAATAATTCACAACCAAAGATTTGTCACACGAGAAACTTTCCCTATACAAATAAATTGCTAATTTACTCCGACCTCACAGAAGAATAAGCACGTGTCACACAAATATAAGTAATCACGACGTGACCATAAGTCTTTACAATTTTTCTCCTAACATCGAGCAATAAATAGCGAGTAATGCATCGAAAATCGATAACTATTCCCTACACCATGTTGTATAATGTATCAATATGTCGTTGCCGGTCTTTCACGGAACCAATTTCTTCACACTCCCAAGTGTAAGTGGCGCCGCACTTTATTCGGATTCTTCCACGGTAACAGCTGTTCATCTTTGTAACAACGAGGTTGCTACTATGATCATAAAACTCATCCCAGCTTCACTTAAAATTTTCCCTATTTATTTTAACTTTGTATAGACGCTGCGAGTTCGGGCATAACAAACCCGTGGTACCACCGACTGAATAAAGAATTCGTATTTTAAATTCTCCGGAGAAGTCTCGAGAACTCCACAACTAGAGTTTATCATTACAATGGAACTGCAGTGCAACAAGACTTGGCACGCCAGTGTTGTGGTTTTACTTAGTAAACAAACGTTTAGTTTAGGTATTTACTACTTAACAATGCAATTCTATTGCTTAACATGTTTACTGTTCTGTACTAAAAGTTTGCGTGCAATTTATTCTGAAAAACATTACCGTACCTTGTATGATATGCTTGCGTGTATTCCACATGCACTTCATCTTACGTTAAATTAATATTATGTCGGACGTGAATCAGCATAAAAATGAGAAAGGGCAGGCTTCATTGATTCGGACAGTTTGAGTGAATGCTTCATGAAAAAATAAACAACGAGATATACTGCCCGAGGCTGAACTTTGGGCAGGAAAAGAGACCTTTATGATATTCTCCAATAAAGTAAACTCCAACCAAAAATAACGTAGGCTAAATAAATGTCCGATTCGTGTTTGTGTGTTACCTCTGAAAACAAATCACCGTAACCACTTAGCGGCTACTGACCTGTTTATAATAGTTTAGTTGGATAGTTCCCGGGAACTCAATCTATTTGATTTAGTGCTGCATACTCAAACGTCCAGCGTTTAAGCGCTAGTTACTGAAGGCTTAGCAACAACCAGCTTGTCGCCTAAGTATACAAGTGACATGATATGCATCAACAGATCAAAATTACGTAGAATGAGCTCAAAATAAATGGGAATATAGAAGTGAGAAAATGCACATCACCTGATTTGACTAATACCATGCTAGTTTCAGCGGTGTGCGAAAACATTAATGTGATGAAACAGTTTAAAATTTGCTTAGTAAAATGCTGGTTTCCAACTGCACTCTAATTTTCGCTTTTCGCTGCTCACGGCACGTGCATGACTGAGCTTGTGAAACTACTAAGTGAATTTTGTCGTAAGGATAATTTTCTACTATAGAATTAAGATTATTTTCTGCTAGCTGTGCCGCGAAGCTTTTTGTAAATCTTAATTTCAGAATGTAAAGAAAGATTGTAGATATCATGTTTTTCTAGATATCTACCTTTTTAGGTTTCCGTAGTCAACAACTAGTTATACAATTGTTTACCTCAATGTTTGAACCAGTGTCGAACCAAAATATTGTTGTATTTTTGGATACCCTCAAAATTTAATTGATTACCTATATTGACCTTCCTCCCTTACCTTACCTACCGACCTACCTGTATTAACTCCCAACAATAATTAATCTACCTACTGTTATTTTTAATATTCACATGTCAGTGAATTATTGAATTCTTATGTGAATAAAGATTTCTCAAACCTCAACAAGGAAGCCTTATAGTTTTACCATGATCCGTCTGACAGTCCGTCCGCAGCTTAGCTTAGACTCGTAGTACTAGAAAGCTGTAATATGGCATGGATATACATATTTATCACGCCGACAACGTGGTAAAATAAAATCAAGAAAAAAAAATACCTCGTGTACACGTAAAGTGGGGATGTTTTTTTTCTCGTCTATCCCATAGTGTGGGGTATCATTGGATAGCCCATTCAAAGATATTACTGGTCTCTGAAAACGATTTTTCGATTCAGGGATCCGTTTGCGTAAAATTAAACTTTGAATAGCTAATTTTTGAAAGAGTCAAGTGTCCCACCTGCCAGCTAAATGGTTGCTTTTGAATTTGGGTTGAAACATTTCACGGCAGTAGTATATATAACGAAATTAAAAGGAAAACTATCACAGTTATGTAGGCTTTACAAGTTTACGAGTAATAGTCGACCAACTTATAAAATGATCTTGAAAAGTAAACATTTTGTACATGTTGTATTGGGACAAATTCGAACAGCAAAGTTAATTTTGTCCCTTCGTTAGAGCAATATTCGGTGCTTTCATTGTTTATGAACGTTAGTAATGTTACCTATTTATTTTAATGAATGTAGCTGTTTATACGGAACCCTCTGCGCGAGTCAGACTCGCACTTGGCCGTTTTATTTTTGTTCACTTGTGTAAACTTTTGGGGCAAAGACCAGGGTGGGATTTTCACCTCACTAAAACCACCCCGGTGATCACCATCAGCACGTAGAAGGACCCCGAGACCTCTTAAAAGACCACCCCGGAACCCCCTCTGTGCAATGCCTGTTAGGGCATCCCTGGGGAAACTGAAACAGCGTCTGCCCTAAGGGTTCTAGGTATCTACCTACCTACTGAGCTTACACTCTAAAAAGTTCCCCTACATCCCTTTTATACTCAAAAATTCAATTGTTTTATTCAATAAACTCAAATACCCACGCAACAGGCGCTTATGAAAAGTCAATTCTAAAAACTGGGTGATTGATTTTATAAATACTACGTCTATTGTATGATTGGAAAGAAGAAGCGCAGAATCGAAATCTGATGTAATGAATGTAGGAGGATTTTCGTCCAACATTGGGGCAGTTCGAATTTTTAAGTACTGTTTATTTTTGCTTGTATAAAATCCTTATCGATCTAATAAATGCACATTTTCTTTGAAACCGCTGAAGCTAGAAGACGTTTAAAAACAAAAGGGGTATAAAATGCAAAATTGTCATATACTTAGGATGTGGTTGAGTATCTCATACTCCTCAACGCTTCTCGGCGGTGTGGTAATAACTTTATATCATACAATGTTCCGTGTTGGCTGATTCTAACTGTCTCGCGCTCTCCTCAAACTTTTGAGATGCAATTTAGTCCTCACAATACACGCAAAACTTGCCTTTTGTGTAATAACAAACAAGTTTCAGGTAAATATAGGAAAATTACCAGAGTAGTTATCTCGATATATGAAGCGCTCTGTGTATGGGATGGATGGGATTAAAAGTTACGTGACGTCAAAGGATGCGACAGATGAAGTGGTTTAGCTGGTATGCCTCATTTCAAGTATGCCATGCTAAATAGGAAAGTTTGATAGGTTAACCCACTCATTCTCATAAAAGTCACTGCAATTCTATTCTCTGAAAACTGTATTTAATGTTTATTTCTGTATCCGCAGTGCTGTCAGAGTTTTGACTGTTTCTGCTATCTATTTTCAAAGTGAAGGCACAGTTATAGCGATGAGCTTTATTTTTATAGGTACAATATGTATTGTGGCTCGCTATGTTTAGTTCATTTTTTATTTGCATATTACTGTTGATAAATCTCCACTAAAATAGTCAAACAACTCCTACAAAAAAAATAAAACATTTAAGTAATAAACATCCAGATTCTGCCAAAGATAGCGCATCTGACAGCCACAAATTATGAACAATCTGCTCGCTGTGTATAATTTTTGGGAGCACACCAATTACCCGTTTTTATTAGTGACGGGCCACGCTGACTGAATTACCGTTTAATTGAAAAGCCGGGAAACAAAGGATGGCAGTGCTATTATTTGACAACAAAAACCAAGGCCCGGCTTTATCTACCGTCTACCTATATATAAATATTAATCTAAAAACAAACAATAGGTAGGTCACCTGTATGATCGATACAATCCCGTGTTCACACTCCCAAAATTACAGTTCTAATTATACTAAATTAAGGAACACTTGATGAAGAAACATCCCTTTCCAAGGATCATGTTCATCTTAAATATTTTATGTTATAAAGGAATATTACCTCATCTGCCAAATTAGAACCCGTTACTTGATACGATCTCACGGTTTCAATCTAGAGTTCATTTAGACACCTATATTCCAGTTTTTGATGAATCATTAAGAAAATATGTAGCATATAATTTATAGAGGCTGTTACTGTTAAACACTCACGAACATAGATTAAGGTTTTTGTACCACCGTCTTCGCACATTGGGGCTTCATAGTTCCTACTTGGTTTCTTTATCATTTCAGCGGATGCACGTCCAATGCTTGAGTTAGGCCTCACCCAAGCGACCACATCGACTGTTCTTGGGCTTTTCACTCCTACGTCACTCAACGGGTCACATGTGCCCCTAAATTCCTTTACCCTGTAGAAGCTCAAGTACAGGATATAACACCTAATCACAAAACACGACGAAGTCAAACACAAAAGGTGCTGACATAATACATCGAAGGTTCCCACCACGTCTACTAACAAAAAGACCCATCAAAATAGTTAGTAAACTAAACACTGAATAGACACTGAAGTGTTGCTGACACCATTCATTATGCATCGGAGCCATAATAACATTAGTTGGAAGTTATAGACGGGTTGAAAGTTATAACTACAAAGTGATACTTAGGAATCGATACGGGATGGAGCATAATCGCTTATTTGAAATCGTTTATGCAACCCCTTCAAGAAATTGTTAGGTAAAAGCATATGGTAATAATCAACATGTTTTCCAAACGGATTGAAGACACACACGAATGTGGAATGTTGGAAGAAGCCCAAAAAATAGAAACTCATACAGGAGTGTCTGTAGACTAGATACACTGTTGTATGAGGCTCTATCTTTATCTTTTTATCTTTTTTAAAAAAATACGTTGCCCCACACTAGGAATTTCTTCCTGTATCGTGGGTGCGTTTACAAACATATAAACTCACATACACAACACCCAGAGCCGGAACAACTATCTATAGGTCATACAAATATTGTTCCGTGCGGGAATCGAACCCGCGACACGCAGCGCAACAGTCAATCGCTCAACCACTGCGCCAACCGTACTTCATAAAAGATAGATTGATCTTTGCGACAGCTGTCAATATCAATACAGTAACAATAGAGCTTGACAGGCTAACAATAACGTATCAATAACGTATACGGCAGTTTGACATATGTCACAGAGATCAAGCTATTTTTTATGAGGTATAGCGTTCTATCAGCGATAACGATTGTCAAAAATAGGGCTACCGCGTTTGAATTTGCCGCTAGGGGAATTTGCGCTGGTGTAGAGTGAGGTCTACAAAATGTCAAAATTCATAGTTTTTTGGCTTTTAGCGCAAATTAATTCACGACACTAAAAAGTAGTGTTGTGAGTATTTTCCAAATATGGCAGTATAAAAAAGTATAGGCTTTACCAACCACTGCTTTAATAGAATTTTATATTTCAGAAAATATTATTCCCCTTTTTTTTTTAAACAAGCTGGTTGCGAAAAATGCAGCATACTCGATTTTATACTTAATCGCATTTCTACGGCATTAGAAATGATTTTTATTCAAACTTTGTTTCCGTGCGCGTAATAGCAACGTTTAACAAACTTACTCGCCAGTGGCGCCAACTGGTGAGCACAAAAACGAAGGTCCTCATTATCTTGACAAGAGCAAAATGTCACGTATGTGTATGGACTTTTTGACAATCGTGATCTCTGATGAAATATCACAAGCTGGGAACAAATTATCGGACGCGGCTGGCGGACGCGACTTACAGCTGCGACTGATATGTGTGCACAGTCGTATGGGAAGCGTCCAAACGCTTATTCCATAGACAATATATATTTATTTTTACGCTTATTCCATATTCAACGAAGATTATGTTTACGTAGAAACATGTTGACTAGTGAAAGTGATGACACCCTCGATAAGTTTTTCTTCAATTTTTATTTCAAACTCGCAATATCTCGTACTTACGTGCGAGATATTGCGTTGACTGAGTTGTTCTGACGCCGGGACCCATACCGCTCCCCGTGCACACCGTCCGCGGACATTTTCGGCTGATACAAACATCCAGCGGGCCAGATCTCTATCGGACGTCCGAACGCCCAAGTTCATGTTCGCGACTTACGTCCGATAGTTTGCACAATGAAATGTACATTCATTACCCAGACAATCTTTAAGTCGTGGCTGTCAGTCGCGTCCGTCAGCCACGTCCGATAATTTGTTCCCAGCTTTAGTCTACAGCCTCTTATGACGGTAGTCTACAGTCTCTTTTTCTACAGTCTAAAAGGTCCTCATACAGTAGGTTATACTAACAAGACAGGATTAGGTATCCTTAATTCGTTTGACAACGATTAATACCATTATGTCTTTATGTTGTTTGTCTTGTCATTACCCTTTAACAGTCATTAAAAAGAGTTTATTTGTTTCATCTCATATGATTAATCGCGTACAACATTTGTTTTTAGTCCACTATTTACATGAAAAATATGCTCATTGGTAGAATTGTATAAAGTAGAAAATGTGTGCATAATAACGGTAATTATCACAAAGCCCTCATTAACGGGTCCCCAAGTGCGAGTCGGATTCGCGTTCCGTGAGTTCTGTACAAACAGCTACATTCACCATAATAATTAGGTAAAATACTGTTAATAAACAAGAAAGCACCGAACATTTCTCTAACGAAAAGATTTTTTTTTCACTTTTCCAAGAACATTTTTTAAGTTAGTCGACTATAACTCGAAAACTTGTAAATCCTACTTAGCTGTGATAGTTTTTCTTTTAATTTCGTTGACTGATGACCTGGTTAAGGTTGCGGGAAGGCGCTGGATGCGAGATGCACGGGATCGGTCAATGTGGCGACGCCTGGGGGAGACATAATGTACAACAGTGGACATCTTTCGGCTGAAATGATGATGATGATGTAAGTTATGGACCAAGTGATTAATAAGGCATTATTCATATATATATATATATATATTTTTATTATCAGTAGGCTCGAGCTTGACCACTATCTCACCTGATGGTAAGCGATGATGTGGTCGACGGTGAAGCACGCTGTCATAATTCTCGGTCAATTTGAGAAAACCCAATATATGTGGGCATACGATAAAAAAATATTGAAATAATTAAATTGACTGGGCTTTCTGAATAATGCCCATCACTTATTTGACCGGGTAATAAAAAGATGTGTTTTTTAAATAATTTTAATGTTGATATTGGTTTTAATATAGAATAGGTAAGTACGATTACTATTTAAGCAACACAGTCGACGGAGCTGCTATTTCCGTCTGCAAGGTCTAAAGTAACCGAACATGAAACCTACTTAACTACTACTTCGAACATAACCTATCCGTGTCGGGGTGCCCTAAGCTCCGAGCTTGCTTCACTCGCTCCTGGACTAATTCATTGACCATAATTATCGAATTTCTCAACCATAAAGTCGCAATATTCATAATGACCAGACAATTTGTGACTAATATAGGAGTTTAAATCAGTATTCATTACATTGCCCGATTTGACTTGACTAGATTCATAATGCCCGGGCATTATACATAGTACCCTGATTAATATACTACTGCCGTGAATTCTTTCAGATATCCATAAACAACCATTTAGCTGACAGGGGAGGGGGATACTTGACTCTAAAAAAATGGCAATTTAAAGCTTAATTTTACGCAAACGGATCCCTGAATCGAAAAATGGTTTTCACAGACCCTTAAAATTTTGAATAGCCTATCCAACGATACCCCATACCATCGGATAAACGAGAAAAAAGACATCCACACTTTACGGGTACAGGAGATACACTAAAAAACATTATTTTTCTTGATTTTATTTTAACACTTTGTTGACGTAATTAATATGTAGTACTAAGAGTCTCTGAGATAAGCTGCGTTCGGATAGACGGCCATAGCCAAACTATAAATGTTCCTTGTTGACTACGGAACCCTAAAAAAGAAAAGTTTCACGACGCTCGGTGACCTGCAAAGACTCGTACAAAAACAAACTAACATCAACATTTCATTCTCGTTGGTCTAGTGGTCGCAACCGCTATTGCTAAGTTTGAGGTTCTGGTTTTGTTTCCTGGCTGCTTGACCGTGAACTGTTGTTGATTTTATCTATCTCAGGAATTTCTCTCAAAGCTTGAAGTCAAATTTAACCGGTTGCAATTGCGTTGAGGATAGGCACATGTGTTCAAAGTAATACTTTCAAACCTAGCAAAAAATTTAATTCCAAAGCTTTTTTTACCAAATATTTAAGATAACTTAATTCGATATCGATTTTTGCGTGTTTTTTATTTAAATAATAAAGTATTTTTACCTTCTCTTTTATGTAATTACGTTATATACTAACCTTGGGTACAGTGCTCTTGTATGTAATTTCGATGTATTCTTACCTGTACAACAAATTTTTTCATATTAATATGGCGTTTACAAGTATTTTTTTTATAACTCCACAGTGATTCTACCAAAGATCATAAATAGAATCAATGTTTAATAATGTTTCTTGTGTTTAATAATGATTAAAAAACATTCAAAAGTGCCGCTTGGTGACCTAATTGAAATAAACGATTTGACTTTGACTTTCACAAACCTAGCTTTGCGGGAGACCAAAAAAAATTAACAAACAAGACAAACCAAGCCAGATTACCTATATGGCAAATTAACACTCAATTATGTAAAAGTAATTAAGTGAAATAAGCACAACGGCTAAGGTGATAAATGAAAATTGAAAAGGCCTGTGTTTAAATCTCAGTCTGTTGAACCACAAGGGTGTACCTCTTTTGAGGAAAAACGGAAAGCAGACTAACTAGTATTTTTTTAGACATTAATAAAAAAAAATTGAGGCAGGCATACTTATTTCCCCTGAAAATAAACACGGTAGAGAAATAAGTGTTCTGGAGTATAATCAAACCTACCTAAGTTTGCATATTGTTACAATCTACTATCAAAATACTAAGATAGCAATCTGATATTTTCAATCAACCGAAGACTTCGATTTACTATTTTATTCTAACCAAATAAAGTTTTCCTTTATAGTATCGTTCTATTCACATAACCCCGAGATGTTTTGAACAAAATATTCAATAATTTCCAACGTTTTTACGATATTACGGCCGACAAAAAGGATTCTTTCAGGTCAGCAATCAAATATATGGCTATAAATGTTGGCCATTTCAACATAAAGCGTACATTTATATAAGTAATATTAATAAAGCTGAAAGTTAAAAGTCATATTTATATTTGTGTATAATGTATAGGTCTGAAAACGTTCGTTTATGTTACGAAATCGGACATGAAAACCGATATAAGCATCACGCGCCATTTTATTTCAATAGACTGCCAATAAATAATTTTTTAAATTATCTTTTTGGCTATAGGTACACCCTTAATTTTAGGAGACTTTATCGTGTTTTTTTGGATATTTGCGTGTACTGTGGGTAATCTGACCTTGATAAGTTGTTTTTATTTGCAGCATTTTGAAAGACATGTTGTGATAGTACTAATATCTTACGCGGTTCCTTTGTTGATTCCTAAATAATACGAGAATAACAGGTACATAGTGTAACTACCATCGGATACGAGGCACTCGTATAGGTGAACAGGACGTTCTCTCATAAATGGGGACTTAAGGCAACCCTATTTACGAGCGTCCCATTAGGAAGTGACCTAAATCCGTTGCTGTCAACATTTCTCATGTTTCACCGTCCACTTCCATGTATGTAAATCAACTTAGTATCATATTATGCTGACTTACTCGTACCTGCTTTTATTTATTGATAAAGTTATCGAGAAGCTCGTGGTTAAATAATAACCGTGGATAGGTGATCATCGTAACATACCGAAACTCTTCGGTGTCTCGGAAAGTATTTTAAGCTGTTGGTCCAATGTAATAATAAAAAACCGGCCAAGTGCGAGTCGGACTCGCGCACGAAGGGTTCCGTACCATTATCGCAAAAAAGCCAAAAAACTTTTGTTGTATGGGAGCCTCATTTAATTATTTATTTTACTCTGTTTTTAATATTTGTTGTTATAGCGGCAACAGAAATACATCATCTGTGAATGTTCAGCTGACTAGCTATCACGCTTCATGAGATACAGCCTGGTGACAGACAGACAGACAGACAGTGGAGTCTTAGTAATAGGGACTATTTTTAGGGTTCCGTACCCAAAGGGTAAATCTCTCGGCTATCAATTGAAGATTTTTGGCAATCGTTAGAGATAGTGGGAAACCATGAAATCCCAAACCCAGTAGCTGGGTTCGTGGATGTCAGATAGGCATTGGCTCCATGTAAATCGATGGTACTCAGCTGAATCCGGTTAGACTGCAAGCCGATAACTTCGTTGGGAAAAAGGCTGGGCAAGTTCTAGTTATTAAGAATTGAATTACATACATTTTGAGTAAAATTCTCTGTTAAATTACGTACAAACCAAATTAATGTATTGATTACTTTTGTAATTGATATGACGTTTGTATTTTATACGAGTGAAACTGAAGTGTTAACTTCATGAATTGGTCCTCTCAAATAAATTATATCTATAGCATTGCATGTTTTATATTTTATTTTTATGTTTTGGTCGAAGTAAATTCGTTCATATTCATTATTGCACAATAAATATTTTATTCATGATTTTTATATAAACAGATTATAAAGGTACACGCACAGAATTGGGTTTTCTAACAGCAAATCTTAATGGTACTGTACGGGGGGTAGCCAGGAAGCTACGTATTAAAAAGCAGAAATTACTTTTATCTGATATATTTAGCAACAATGTGCCTGCCCTAAAGCGGCTTCTCTAGAATTGACAATCAAAGCTTGGCAATAATGTCCTCACCTATTTTATGTTCCAATTTCAATTCCCTTTCAAAATAACATTATCTATTGCCAGTTTTATTATAGGCAAGGAGGTTCCCTTTACATAGGCAGAGTCCTCACATGAGCTACGCCCCTACGAATAGACGTGCAGAATCATATGAAGCGCTTCTATTCTAAGTTTTGAAAGGTTACATGAATCCTACCTTATCCTAACCCGAACATTTACCTAACAAAGTAATCACATTTACAATTGAGCTATGACCCATAAAAGGAGAAGGCTTACGTCATGACAAACGTGTTATCGGATGCTCCGGTATGTGCTTTTAATTTCAGCTGACGTGCGCATACGCACTAACAAATCAACGCCGTCATGCTTGAACCTCCTTGGCAAAACCTCTGAAAAACAAACAAGGCCACCATTAACACTAACAGGAATGATGCGACAACCCACATCGATCCGGATGGGGTTTAATTTCAAAAATTCAGATATGATACAACTTTTCGATCTCGTGCGTTTATCAGGCCATAGAAGGAAATGCTGGAACGCATCGAATTTTTAATGCCATTCATAGAGCTTGCACCAGGGTTTATTATTATAAATGCTTTTACTTTTTAAACATCAGTCATTAACTGGACCAATGATGTCAACTCGACATCCTTTGCAAAGGCTATGCCCCCTTAGCAAAGTCGGTTTCAGTTACGACTATTACCTTAAGAAACCCACTGGGTTACACTAATACCCTGGTTTGAGCCTATGCCTTATTCGCATAACAAATAAACATTTCTTTGATACGTAGCCAACGTTGCCAGCCTCTTTCCCCCCTGTGGCTTTCAACTCATCAGCACATCAGCACATGCAACAGAGAGAATTAATTTAATTATATATATCGATACTATCTGGATAAGTCGACAAGAAAACTAACAATACATTTTTTCCTACTTCCCCATCCCTACTAACTTCAATGTTTGACACATATATGATAGTTTTCATTCCTATTAATTTTCTTTAATTTGATAACGTGCTTTTTCTTATATAATAATATAGGGTACCTTAGACACTAAATAACATAAGCCATTCGTATATTCTAATCCTATCTCTACATTAAACAATTTTAATTAATTTACATGTATATCAAGCCTTATGTCTGTTATATTTTCAATTTTCTATCTATTTGGAATGGACCTTATATCTCTACATAACTATTCCTATCTATGGTCCAGCCTAACTAATCTGTGGCTAAGACGGCGCAAAGAGTACAATTAGATATAATTATTGTGTGAATACTTAGCCTTATTGTGTTGTCTATAGCACCACAATAAGGCTCAGTGTATGCTTACTTTTGACATGGTAGTGCCACAGATAACATAAAAAGCACAGTGGCAAAACCTTGTCAAAAGTAAAGCATAGTTGTCATTATATGAATTGGTTTGACACGTAGTGCTATAGACAATACAATCAGCCGGCGCGACTACCAAAATGTTCGGGGGTAGCCAAGAAGCTAGGTATTAAAGCGCAGAAATTACTTTAATCTGATATATTTAGCAACAATGTGCCTGCCCTAAAGCGGCTTCTCTAGAATTGACAATCAAAGCTTAGCAAAAACGTCTTCACCTATTTTATGTTCCGATTGCAGTTCCGTTTCAAAACTACATTATTTATCTGTTGCCAGTTTTATTATAGGCAAGGAGTTTCCCTTTACATAGGCAGAGTCCTCACAGAACCTATAGGTATTAAAAAGGTTTTTGGTTATATAAGTATCTTTAAAAAGAGCTACGACATGGATGAACTTTTGATTGAATTATAAAGACTACTTCTTCAACTTGGAATTTTCTAGGTTTCTTTTGAACAAAGATGACTGAGTGAACAAGCGCACCGCTCGAGGCGGGAGGAATTTCTTTTTATTTTGACATTTGTTCATTCCTCACAATTTTTTCCAACTTCTCTTCTAATAAAAGCTAGAAGTCACTTAAACGTGTACACGTCTACAATTTTGCTACCATAGGGGAGGTAATCCAAAAAACTGATTGACAAAATCAGGGGATACAGTTTCATGTGGTAGTTCCATATCTACGAGTATCATTGATATCTAAAATTTAATTACACCATTATATAGTTAACGTAACAAAGAATCACACTAATATTATAAAGGCGAAAGTTTGTGAGTGTGAGTGTGTGATAGTATGTTTGTTACTTCTTCACTTTGAAACGGCTGAGCCAATCTGGATGAAATTTGGCACAGAGATAGATGATAGTCTGGCATTAAAGAACATTATACCAGGATCAATAGGCTACTCTTGATCCAGGTATAATGTTCCCTTGGGTTACGAAAACAGTTTTCACGCGGGCGAAGCCGCTGGCAGAAGTTAGTTCGTTATAAATCTAAAAGTAATAATAAAACATGGAAATCCGAGGGACCGTTACGTTCACGAATTCACGCATAACACACGGTCGTGTCTATGACGCAGCCACAACCCGATTTTTGAGTAATACCTTTACAAATTAACAATGTAAGGGGTATGAAAATCGTCTTTATCCAACAAAAGGGCGAAGTATTTAATCAAAACGTCTTACATATCAAAGTGCCAAGTTAACGATTACCCCAATCGAATTAGCCATTTTGATACCAGGAAATACACTTAATGAAGACTGCATTAGCAGCAGCTGATTGATCCTATATAATTCAGATGTGGGATAGCAATTACCAATGGTTGGATTCCAATTCAACAATCTGCGTGCGCCTAGCGTGACGTCATGGCACACTGTGTCTGGTTAGATAACATGGCTACGTTTATCATTGGTTATCTATTAAGCTATATTTATAACAATCTATGCGTAGGTATTTATTTGGTCAAAGTCAAAGTCAAATATTTTTATTCAACTGGGCCAAAAAGCGGCACTTTTGAACGTCAGAATTAAAAGTAACAAATCATAAAATAAAATAAAAATTGATTCTACCGTGCATTCGGAAAAGTAGCTTGTTATGGAGAAGAATGCACAAGAAACTCCATACTTACTATTTAAAAAAAAAAAGTGTTTTACAATATTTACATAAGTACATACATTAATAAATTCATATATGTGAGGACGATGCACCCATAATAGCACTATACACTATACTACGTACAGGTATAAAGTATTAAAAGCATTAACAGGTAAATTTATTAATTTGATAAATAGGAACATGGTTCTCAAATACTTACAAATATTGCAAACATAGGTAAAATACCTAATTCAACACCAACGGAACAGTGTGTGAGTCAAATTCTTAAAAAAAAAAAGCAATAACTATGAATAGGAATACAAATTAACAAATTTGATTTTGTCCACGCTAAAGATTGCCCTATGGAGCAGGACCAGCATGTTTCCAAGCATTCTTATCTTGAATATAATCATCTAATTTGTAATATGCTTGTTTACAAAGTGTGCTCTTAACAAAAGTTTTAAATTTACCTTCATTTAGTTTTAATATATCACAAGGTATTTTGTTATAGAATTTAACACAGTACCACATGAAAGATGAGTTTACATTAGCTAGTCTATAAGATGGTTGATCTAACTTATCTTTATTTCTCGTATTACATTTGTGTCTATCACTGACTTTACTAAAGAGATGTATATTTTTCCTTACATGCATAATATTTTCATAAATGAATTGGCAAGAAACTGTCATAATATTAATATTTTTAAATAGTTCCCTAAGAGATTCTCGATGACTTAACTTATATATTGCTCCGACAGCTCTCTTTTGTAATATAAATATGGATTCAATGTCAGCCGACCCCACAGTAAAATACCATATGACGTAATGCTGTGAAAGTAACTAAAATAGACCAAACGCGCGGTTTCTACATCCGTTAACTGTCTTATCTTTCTAACAGCATAAGCGGCTGAGCTTAGCCTACCCGCAAGAGATGTTATGTGAGGACCCCATTGCAGTTTGTCGTCTAGAGTGATTCCCAGGAAAACTGTTTGATTTACAAAGTCCAGCTTTTCGCCATTCAATATGATGTCGCATTCGGTACTTCTAACATTCGGTAATGTGAATCTAATACATTTGGTTTTTTTTTCATTTAGTACCAAATTGTTTGCTGTGAACCAATTTTGGACCTGAAGAATAGAGTTATTCACATCAAAAAGATTTTGTGACCGCCGATCTATTTTAAATATCAAAGATGTGTCGTCAGCAAACAACACCATCTTCGGTTGATATTGTAGTAATTGGGGTAAATCGTTAATATAAACTAAAAAGAGGAATGGACCCAATATCGAGCCTTGAGGAACACCCATTGTCATTTCGGACCCTAGTGAGTTTACGCCATTTACCTGAACTTTAACTTGTCTGGCTTTTAAATATGATCTAAGTAACTCAAGGGCTGTATGTCTAATTCCGTAGTGCTCGAGCTTCAACAATAGTGTTTCATGGTTAACGCAATCGAACGCCTTCGAGAGGTCGCAAAAGATTCCAATGGCGTCCTGTGCGTGTCCCAGGCGTTAAAGATGTTCTTTATTAGGGTGACACCGGCGTCAGTTGTGCAACGCCCTTTGGTAAAACCGAATTGTTGATCATAAAAAATGGAAAGTTTGTTAAAATGACACAGCAATTGTTTGAGCATTAACTTTTCGAAGACCTTACTGAGAACCGGCAAAATTGACACTGACCTATAATTGTTGGCTTCTTTGCTATGCCCCGGATTTAAACAATGGAACTACTTTACTGTGTTTCATGAGGTTCGGAAAAATTCCTTGATCGATACTGGTGTTAAATATGAAAGCTAAATAGGGTGCAATAGTTTCAATGATTGGTTTACCCACTTTTACAGATAGTCCCCAAAGATCTTCTGTTGATTTAATTTTAAGATCTTTAAAAGCTTTTAAAATAGCCTGGGGGTTTGTATGTTGAAACTTGAACTCCGAAGGGCACGCATTTACGTTATTTCTAAGTAAGGCAGCAGAGAGTGCGGGTGAGGAGTTTAAGGCCGCTGTAGTTTTAAGAGGAATATTAACAAAAATGTTTTCAAATTCCTGAGCTACCTCTATATCTGAGTATATGGGGCCATGTGCAGTCGCTTTTGGCCGCTGTTGATGATGAGGATGTTGCTTTAGGCCATAAAATTCATGTAGCTTTTCCCTGCTTTTACGAATGCCTGGAGTCGCCCAATCGCTAAATAGGAACTTGGTGTAAATACTTTTCGCTTTCAGTGGAAAAGTGTCATTAAATTGCGTGTTGAGTACTTTACAAAACTCGGCAT
Source organism: Orthosia gracilis (assembly GCA_947562075.1). NCBI lineage: Eukaryota > Metazoa > Arthropoda > Insecta > Lepidoptera > Noctuidae > Orthosia > Orthosia gracilis. The sequence continues at coordinate 39,322,276 of OX387266.1, forward strand.
ACAAATCATTTCGGTCATCTATATTTATAAATCAAATAATTAAAACATCCAACATAATATGAACTTGGCAAAAAATATTCCGCATCGACGGGAGGAGTGCCCAAAAGGTTAGATGCCCGTTTTTTGATAAGCGAACACTATGTTTACAAGTATTTTATGTTTGACTTAAATAGAAACAGAAAACAGAGAAAGAACTACATACCAACTAGTAAGAGAACGTAGAGTAGAGAGGAGACTTTTAAGCAGCTTAAATTATAGCGTTCGATTGAGTAGACTGGGCACTTTGACAACGGATATAATAAAATAAAATAATAATTGATAAATGTTGATGTGACTCCGTAGTACTTGGGACACACTGAAAGTTTTTACATTATGCCAGTAAGAAAGGACCCGATGATTTTGTTTTTAATTTCGAATAAGTAATATGTTTAGTAATATGTTTTAAGTCATATGTCTTATGTTTTTTACAAATTGGCAGCAATTTAAAAAGTTTCTCCAGGGCGTGCGTCGAAATGGATTTGACTAGAGAAAATTTTCACTCAATAATTTGTTACGACTTTTGTAGCGGTCTTACTCAACAACTGTGTTATGATAGACTTCGATTAGCGTTTCATGACGAAGTCCATCCCGTGCCACTGTTTACAACTGGTTTATTGAGTTTAAACTTTGTCGAAGCAACCTCACTGATGATTCGCGAGAAGGACGTCCTAACACGGCGACTACTGAAGGTAACGTGAGTGATTTGCAGCTAATGATAGAATCTGATAGAAGGGTAGCATTTCAGCAGATTCGGGTAAGCTTAGAGATTGGTATGAGTCAAGTATAAAAACTCTTACAAATTAGACGTCAGAAAGCTTTATACCAGACGGATATCTCATAATTTGACGGAAGATCAAAAACGCCGACGTTTGGATTGGTGCCGCTCAATGCTTGAAAAGTGCAACGGAGGTTACTCGAATGCTGTATATGAGATCGTCACAGGAGATGAAAGCTGGACATATTGTTAAAGACAGTCTGCCCTTTCGAAGACTTGCCGACAAAAGTAAAGAAGGGCAGAAGTCAATGGCAAAACATGATTGCGTAATTTTTTGGACGGACGGGTCACTTCGCAGCATTTGTCCTAGAAGATAAAAGGACTGTTACTGCAGATTGCTATCTCAGTCATTGTTTACCACTTGTCTTGGAAAATGTTAGACAGCAGCGCCCAAGAAGCAGGATCTCCATCACGACAACGCTCCAGCTCACTCTGCCAGACGAAATTTCGAATATTTTATCTGTAGCAGGTGCGGAATTAGTGAGTCATCCTCCTTAGAGTCCCGATCAAGAACCTTGTGACTTTTATTTATTTCCTAAAATAAAAGATAAACGTAGAAATCAATAAAATCATTTATTTATTTGCAAACATGGGTACAAATATACATTGATGTTTTTTGTTTATATAGGTAAGTTCTCCATGTTTAACCATCACATGGGTATGCAAATAGTTAAAATTAAGTAGGTATAAGATAAAATTAAATTAAATATGTAGAGGAATTCGTTTTATGATCCTTAAAGAAGACTGGGCCCACAGCTTCAGCCAATGGTTCTACCGCATGCGACGGTGATTAAAAAGGAACAGAGACAACTTCGAAAATTAATAAAAAATATTATCAGGTTTCTACATCGTTCCGTTTTTTTTTCTAAAAACTTTCAGTGTTACCCCCGTATGAACATAGTTAGTAATTAACTAATCTATTCCTGATAGCTAAAATCCACCAACAACCTCAAGGAAAATTGTTGTTTACGTGAAATTTTATACCAACATTAATTTTCCTTTCGCTTTTAACTTCCTTAGTAAGACTTGCCAAGAAGTTGTATAGAAAAGCGTAGGAAAACAGACAAGATCTTGCACAGGTGCAATGTTGAATAGAACTCCAAGATGTGGCAATTAGGAGAATTACGTAATTGGCGTAGACGTAAGACACATCTTCTATGAATTTCTGAAACTGTAAAGGGTTTTAGAAGCTAAGTATTACTTTGTTTCTGCTCTAAAATATTGAAATTGAAATAGTTGTGTACCTACTGTAGTGAATCATAAGAAAATTGTTTTGTATTAATGCGCTTCAAAAGATTCGAAGATGGGATGTCTGAACTAAAACGTCATCAACACGGCTAAAACGGCAACGTGTACTATAGCCCAGTAGACATCGCCACTAAAATAAAAACCTTTTGACAAAAAAATACAACCAACCGAAAAACACTACAAGGTGAAAAAGAACTTCAATTTCGGAATTCAGTGTTCCTGTTATTGTTTCTTTGTTTTTTAACGCTGATTGCCGAAATTGAAGTTATTTTTCACTTTTTAGCTGCGGTACATAATGAAAAAGTTAATGAGTAAGGTATATGGTACTACCCTATACGGCAAAATGTTATGCCAGAATAGATTCGTTCAAACATAGAAATCTTTCCTCTATAATATTATATAAATATATATATCACAGACATATATCTAAATAGATAACGCAAGTTCCTCGAACTGTATGAAAACCAAGCGTGCCACTTTTTCACAAACAATTAAAAACAAATTTGCTTACCAATGAGAGAAAATATTTCCAATACCCGAGGCATTAGGCAAACAACCAACTTTTTATATACATTACTTATAGCTCAATATTGCATAAAAAGGCATTTTTCAAGATTTCGGTGGATATCCGGTGCCGATAACGCTAAATGAAAAACTCAGATTACGATTATTTTGTCGTAACTTTAGTCCGTTTTTTGGCACGCGAAGTACATAAAATTGCGTCATCTAGTTAGATTTATGTCTGTGATATACATAGTGTATATGAGTGGATAAACAAAGTTACAAATCAGAACAAAGAGCCACGATCCATCAAAGGCTATTAACGTCACCGTTATTTTATAAAGTGTTTACCGCAATGTAAATAAACAAGCAGCTCTAAGCGACGTCGGCTAGTGGTAAAAAAATAAGTTAAAGTTTCTACATTATTCCTGTGAAGAGGCAAGAAGTGTGGAAGTTTGCAGAGGATGTTTAAATTGTCGCTCGGCTACATGAAATTGTTGGCAGACTGTAGCGCCATCTGTGGCCCGCAACCAGAGTAATGCTCCATTGAAAGGTCCACTGATTTGTTTTGTAAAAGCTAGCCACCCGTGGCTCGGCACTAAGTTAAGTAAGATAGTACCACTCTCGCTTACGTAGCTTGGTCTGTAATGTACTGAGTGGCACTTTGACGTCAAAGTTCTTGGAATATCAGGAACAGGTATGTTGCATATATTGCTCTGTAGGTAAGTACTATTGAGCTTAGTCCTCATTGAAGCGATCAATGGAGACCATTGTGTGGTCACGTCCAATACTGTATTCACAAGGTTGATATTGTTTGTGTTTAACTTACATTCAAACAGGAAATCTCTTTTACTTTGACCAGAGGCGATTTCCTAAGCAAAATTATAATTAACCGTACGCAAGTTAAAACAAGTAAAGCTTGGGATGTTATGTCATCAAAACCCCAAGAATGATACAACTCTTCAGCTTTATAATATTAGTATACTAATATTATAAAGCTGAAGAGTTTGTCTGTTTGTTTGAACGCGCTAATCTCAAGATTTTTTTTTTGTGTTGGATAGTCCATTTATCGAAGAAGGCTATATAACATCACGCTACGACCAATAGGAGCGGAGCATAAATGAAAAATGTTGCAAAAACGGGCAAAATTATTCCTTTTTGAGAGCTTTCGTTGCGTGCGCTGCGTAAGTGATTAAAGTTACGCAACATTCATGTATGTAGATAGGTAGCCAGTTGACAGGAGCGAAGCCGCGTGGGACAGCTAGTTTTATTATTAAATTAATGCCCCGGTATGGCAAGTTCAGTGCCATCAAAGTATAGCATTTTCTTGAGACAAAGCTCGGACCACGTTGCCCTAAAATATTTCGGTTACAGGCCAAGAATAAAGTCCAATACGTTAGAGTCTGATAACGATTAGCATAATAACCCAAGAATTTATTTTGCTTATTGTTATCAGATCCTTAATCCTGTGAATATTTGGCAGCATCCATTAGTGTCCAGATATAAATAGGTACATTCTCGCCATGTCAACCTTCTGCAGGTGTGGTGATTATGACATTATCACGCTTAGTTGGTCTATTGTGGCCCACAATGTGCGCATTGTTACCAGCGGTCTACAATAGCATTTTAGCGTGGTTGCTCGGTGTGCGGTAGGCGGATAAATAAAAGTTTTTACACTGGCACGGTAGATGGAGAAAGATTTATTGTAGAATGAAGTTAAGCAACACAGTAGAAAGAATACAGCTTGAAGTACGAAGGAGTAGACGGACAGAAAAGCACAGTTGAAAGATGGTAGTTTACTATAGCGAGATGATTAGGATGAGCACGTCAGCGGAACAAGTAAGTACTAGTATCAAGGAGATCTGGCGAGTAAAAAAGTGAAGCGGCGGGCCGACGGAGCTGAATATATTGTGTGCGCGGCGCGGCGGAGGGAAGCCCCCTCCGCGCGCCGCAAACAACGGTGCGATCGGCCGGCCAGCCGTTCCGTTATCTAATACGAAACTTGGTTCGCTTGTCCGTGCGTACTTACAGATTTACAATTTCTTATTTACTGCTAACATTCACATTTACATTTACATATACACTGACAATCATTATTATTTATACAGGTATAGGTATTGTTTATTTATTTTACATATTTACATTTATTTATGCGTGTGTTTTATATATACAAATATAGTTATGCTACATCACCCCCTTCCAGAGATCGTCACTACGAGCGATAATAGTCGGGATAGTGAACCTTGCGCCCTGATCTTGTCGTCCTGATATTGTTTCCTTTGTCAGGTAATTTGGTGGTGTTTGTAGATTCTTGTTGTGTGGGTGAAGGTGTTTTTGACTGTGTTTTTGTAATGTTTGTGGCAGTGTCCGTATTTGGGTCGTGTAATATGTATGCGGGTTTGAGCCTGTCAATAGAAACTGAGACAGTTTTACCGTTGACGAGGAGTTTGAAGACTTTGTCCCCGTGCTGTAGGACTTTGTGTGGTCCCGTGTATGCTGGTTTAAGGGAGCCAGAAGTCTCATCTCTGAGAAAAACATGACTACCTGTGCCCAAATCTTTGAAAACGAACGTTGTTCTGCTGCTGCTGCCGTGTCGGGATGCTGGTGATGGTTGCAATCTTTTTGCAAAGATTTTTAACCGTGCAACGTAGTCTGACATGTTTATTGTGTCGTCGACCTGTGGTTGAAATAATTCACCTGGTAGCCTGAGCGTTTCGCCGTAAAGGAGTTCTGCCGGTGTAGCTCCTAGGTCTTCCTTGTACGCGTTCCTTATTCCTAATAGAACTAGTGGCAAGGATTCGACCCAGTTTTCTGTGGAGTGACAGATTATAGCGGCTTTTAACTGCCTGTGGAACCTCTCTATGAGGCCGTTGCAGGCGGGGTGATATGCCGTGGTACGCTTGTGGTTAAATCCAACCATCTCCGATAAATGTTTAAAGAGTGCTGATTCGAACTGTCGGCCGCGGTCTGTTACAAGCTCGACGGGACAGCCGAAGCGGGAGATCCAGCCACTCACTAGGGCTTTTGCCACTGTCTCTGCTGTCATGTCAGATATAGGTATCACCTCAGGCCATCGTGTAAAACGATCGATGGCTGTGAGGCAATACCGATAGCCTTGAATTAGCGGTAGCGGGCCTATGAGGTCAATGTGGATATGGTTGAATCTAGCTCTTGGCAGCTTGTAGGTGCCCAATGGTGAAGAGTTATGACGGGTTACCTTGGCCCGCTGACACATTATGCAAGAACGACTCCATTCTCTGCAGTCTTTCTTTACTGCTGGCCAAACGTATCGTTCTGTCACCATTTTTGTGGTCGCGTTTGCGCCTGGGTGACTCCAAGAGTGTACGCTGTCGAAGACTTTGCGACGAAGGTCTTTTGTGATGTATGGGCGAGGGATCTTGCCTTTTTCGTCGCAATACAGCTCGGTCCCTGATCCTGGCAGTTTTACCTTTGCAAGACGTAAGGCTGTGCTGCTGTTGAGCAGCTGTTCCAGCTCTGTATCATGCTTCTGTGACTCGGCTAACTGGTGTAGATCTACGGGCTGAGCAATCTCCTCGACCCGTGAGAGACTGTCTGCAACGACGTTGTCCTTACCTGATATATGGCGGATGTCTGTCGTGAATTGTGAGATGAAATCCAGGTGCCTGAATTGTCGTGGGGAGCAATTTTCTTTCCTTGAGTGGAAAGCGTAACAGATAGGTTTGTGATCTGTATAGATCACAAAGTTTCGTGCTTCGACCATATGTCTGAAGTACTTTATGGCTTCGTAGATCGCAAGCAGTTCCCTGTCGTAAGGCGAGTACTTCCTTTGAGCTGAACTTAGCTTGCGGGAGAAAAATGCCAGTGGCTCCCATGGTTCCCTGTACTTACACTGCTGTAATACTGCGCCTATCGCTGTATCTGAGGCGTCCGTTACTACAGCCAGTTTGGCTTCACAATCAGGATGGGCCAGCATCGCGGCTTTGCAAAGGCCTTCCTTGCTGGCGTTAAAAGCTTCCAGTTCTAGGGTTGTGAAATGCACTGGGTGGGAGCCCTTGACAGAGCCCGCCAACAGAGCATTCAATGGGGCCTGGTGTTGGGCTGCCTCGGGTATGAACCGCCTATAAAAATTTAACATACCTAGAAACCTGCGCAGTTCCCGGACTGTTGTGGGTGTGGGGTATTTCTTGATGGCTTCAACCTTCTCCTGCAGTGGGCTGGTTCCGTCAGCTGAGATCTTATAGCCTAAGAAAGTTACCTCTTTTACTCCGAATACGCACTTGGCAGTATTAATCACCATACCGTATTCCTGCAGCCGAGTGAAAAGCTGTCGCAGGTGGTGTTCGTGGGTCTTCTGGTCTTTCGAATAGACCAAAAAATCGTCGAGATATGCATAGCAGAAGTCCAGTCCCCGCAGCATTTCGTCAACGAACCGCTGAAACGTCTGTCCGGCATTACGAAGACCAAATGTCATAAATGGAAATTCGTAAAGGCCGAACGGCGTGGTAATGGCGGTCTTGGGAATATCCTCGGGGCTGACTGGTATCTGGTTGTAAGCCTTAACTAAATCGATTGTGCTGAAGATTGTGGAACCTGAAAGGCTGTGCGAGAAGTCGTGAATGTGCCTTATTGGGTAATTGTCGGGTACCGTCCTGGAATTAAGTAGCCGGTAGTCACCGCAGGGTCGCCATCCGCTGTTCTTTTTAGGAGCCAGGTGTAATGGCGATGACCATGGTGAACTTGATGGTCTGGCGGTGCCGTCTTTCAGCATTGCGTCAAACTCCTCTTTGGCTATTTTCAGTTTATCAGGGGCCAGGCGGCGTGGTGTGCATGAAACAGGTGGTCCAGGTGTAGTTTGTATGTGATGGACTGTATTGTGCGTTGATGCACGGTGTATGCCATGTGGTCGTGTGATGTCAGGAAATTCCCGCAGTATGTTATGGTATGTGGTGTCACCAATAATTACCTTGACCGAGGAAACAATATCTGACGATCGTGTAGGTGAAGCCGGGGTCGCGAGGGTAGTATGGCTGTCAATTAGCCGCTGGTTCCTGCAATCAACAATTAAATTGTAGTGAGACAGAAAATCCACGCCTATTATCGCCTTCGTAACGTCTGCTACAATAAATCGCCAAGCAAAGTCACGGCGCAACCCCAAGTTTAAATTTAAATTAATGTACCCGTATGTTTTAATAGGTGTGCCATTAGCGGCACAAAGTTGGTACTCCGTTGACTCATGTCGTCTCGATAATGCCGACCGAGGGTAGACGCAAAGGTCGCTGCCGGTATCGACCAAAAACTGTGTTTTCGATCGTCGATCGGTGACGAATAGGCGACCAGTGTTCGGACAATCGTCGGTCGCCATTATTGATTGCCCCTGGTGTTTTCCGGCGGTTTGTAATCGCAGGGTGGGTAGCATTTCCTGGCACGATCCCCGAATCGGTAATGGTACCAGCAAAGAGGGTACTTGCTGCTGTTTGACTGCGACCGTGTCCTTGAACGATGGCGCGTCCGGCTGCTGGATCGGCCGCGCGGCCGCGACATTCGTTCGATTTTCGCCGTTAAAATATCTACCTTCTTATTTAGCATGGCTATTTCCGGATCTGCGCCAGGCGTAGTTGTCCCTCCGGCGATGGCTGCTGTTGATGCTACCTGCGGCCCGACGACGTCAGCGATGCGGTCTGCCAGCTCTGCTAGCTCCTCTATGTCGGCTTTGGACTGCGAGGCGATAATGGCCTGCGTCCCGCTCGGTAGTCGGCTTGACCAGATGGTGCGCAGGAACTCCTCAGGCACGCCCGGTCCAGCGAGATTCAAAAGGTGGCGATAGAATTGTGACGGTTTCCGATCGCCAAGCTCTTCATGCATCAGCAATTGCTTGATCTTCTTCGCCCTCGACGCTGACATTCTCCTGACTAACTCTGCCTTGATTTTTTCGTACTTGTGGGTAGGTGGTGGGTCATTGATGATATCTTCTACCTCGGATGCGTATTGCGGGTCCAAGTTCGCCGTGATATAGAAGAATTTCGTTTCATCCGCCCTGATGTTCGAGAGCGCGAACTGTGCTTCCACTTGTGAAAACCAGAGTGACGGTTTTTCGGGGTAGAACGGCGGCACCCGCACGCCCACGCGAAATAGTTCTGGCCCATCTTGGCCTGCTGCAGCCACGTTGCTCGTACCTTTGTCCGTCATCTTCGTGTTCTTGATCGGGGTCACCAATTTAGCGTGGTTGCTCGGTGTGCGGTAGGCGGATAAATAAAAGTTTTTACACTGGCACGGTAGATGGAGAAAGATTTATTGTAGAATGAAGTTAAGCAACACAGTAGAAAGAATACAGCTTGAAGTACGAAGGAGTAGACGGACAGAAAAGCACAGTTGAAAGATGGTAGTTTACTATAGCGAGATGATTAGGATGAGCACGTCAGCGGAACAAGTAAGTACTAGTATCAAGGAGATCTGGCGAGTAAAAAAGTGAAGCGGCGGGCCGACGGAGCTGAATATATTGTGTGCGCGGCGCGGCGGAGGGAAGCCCCCTCCGCGCGCCGCAAACAACGGTGCGATCGGCCGGCCAGCCGTTCCGTTATCTAATACGAAACTTGGTTCGCTTGTCCGTGCGTACTTACAGATTTACAATTTCTTATTTACTGCTAACATTCACATTTACATTTACATATACACTGACAATCATTATTATTTATACAGGTATAGGTATTGTTTATTTATTTTACATATTTACATTTATTTATGCGTGTGTTTTATATATACAAATATAGTTATGCTACAGCATCCAGAGATCCTTGATAGACAGAGTAAGTACAAGGATTACACATACACGGGTAGACAGAACAAAATCACAACTAATAAAAGCCTCGAAAATAAACCAATCCTAAAAACATTTGAGGTAAAACAGAAACGTTAGAACCGAATTGGAATGTAATAAAAATAAAACCAAAAATGTTTTCAATGTAAAAGTAACTTATTGGAAATACTCAATGTCCACAGTTGGGGCGGTCCGGAGTCAAGTTACGGACGGAGTCTAAAATTTAAACAAAGTTTGTTCCGGTCTGTGGACATGGTTGGCCACTTGAAGGCCAATACTCCATTAGAGGGCGACGCGACCTGCGGTATACGGAGAATTAAATCACCTTTCTAAATTCTTTGATAAAACTTCTCAAAAATGATGTTCAGGCCTTCCATACGTGATTTAACCCTTAATAAATACCACGTTCAAGGCGAGACTTGGGGGACAAATAAATTGCTCTGCAGACTTCTGCCAGCTGAAATGATGACGATCAAACTACACTAGACTTAATACACTGGCAATCGTTGACTTTTTACTCGATTAGAACCTAAAGGTAGTTACTAAAACCATAGAATCGGGTCTCTTAGAAGACTTTTTAGATTTTTACGTATAATACAACACCATGTTCATTTGAGATGATTATATTCAAGATAGAGCAATCTTTAGACAAAGTCAAACTGGTTGATTTGTATTATATTCATAATTATAGCTTTATTTTATATTTATCTACTCTTTTTGTTTAAAAAAATATGACTGGCACACTGTTCCGTTGTTGTTAAATTTACCTATATTTGCAATATTTGTAAAGTGAGAACCATGTTCCTATTTTTCAAGTGAAGAAATTTACCTGTTAGTGCTTGTAATACTTATATGTAGTATAGTAGTAGTATATGAATTATTAATTTATGTACTATAATATTGTAAAAGCTTATTTTTTTTAAAAGAGTTAGTATGGAGTTTCTTGTGCGTTCTTCTCCATAACAAGCTACTTTTCCGAATGCACGGTAGAATCAATTTTTATTACTTGTTAATTTTAATTGTTAACGTTCGAAAGTGCCGCTTAATGGCCTAGTCGAAATAAATACATTTGACTTTGACTTTGATTTCCAATTTCGCCCTTTTAGTCACATCGCAAATCACTGCCTAACATAGTCTCAGCCTTACAGTAAGCTGCAGTTGCACCAGCTTGCAAATTACACCAACAAATTGATCGGCGAACTCTTCTAACGGTCAAATAATCTGCGAATTTTTATTCACTGGTATGGCAACTGTTTTGATATTCTCGCAGTTTTATTGATTGATTGGCAGGTTTAATAAACTGTGCAGGCTGTTAGTTTATACAACTATGTCATGTTTTTTTTGCCTTGTTAAGTTTGCTTATGGAGCATGTGGTATCAATTTGATAGGGAAAAAATACCTTTGTAATTACATTTGTAAGACAAGTCGATATCCTTTTTGGGCAACTCATGTAGGTTCTTTGGGGCAAGTTATTCAGTATCATGAATGTAATCAGATTTTAAACAAATAGATACAGATGATTACCTCTGTTCAGTAGCCTGTAGGTAAAGATACGAGCATAGAAAATAAACTGGTAAATCTGTAATTGCAGCACTTTTACAAATTACTCGCACCAATTGATCGACGATCGCATCCATCTAACGGTTAATTTATCTGCCAGTTTTATCCAACGCTTCACTGAACATCGTTTCAAATTCTCATTGTGTGTATTAATTGATTGGCAGTTCTAATTAACGCCCGCGAATCGAAACGCGTGGATTTCAAATAGAACTTTGATGGGTTTTTCTGTTGGATCCAACTAACTTTTATTGCCGTTTTGATCCTCTTTGGGTAGTTATTTAAATCTATAAATTATATTAATTACTAGTTATTTTGATAGTAATAATTACTTTGTGTTATGTTAATAGTCAGTTAGAATAAGTATTTTATTTCGAGTACAGCAGCAGTTTCGGGCCAAAGAAAAGATGATTAAGTGAAGAATGATAAGAAAGAAAAGGGAGTCGGTGATAGCGTTACGGCTGGCAGGACGTAATGGAAGAAGACAACGTGTTATCCATCCCCAGATAACATAATTATGCCAAGAGCATGAAGGTGATGTGGTGAACTGGTGACCTGTGGGGTAGCGGCGTATCAAACACACAAGTTCATGCATTTTGGCAATTCAACTGTGTTTATAGCGTGTTTTACGATGACCAGTAGATGGATTTTTATTAAAAACTAGTTGTTGCCCGCGACTTCGTTCACGTAGATTTTTGTTTACCCTCTTCACCTACTTATTGGGTAATTGACTTATTTAATGTCCTACTTATGTCCTCTAGATGGGGAAGAGGGCATCCACAGAAGTCTGCCATCGCGATCGGTCTTTAGCTTCACGTTTCACCTCGCTCCACTTCAGTCCGTTGCTCGTAGCTCCCGTCGCGTCGTGCGACGGGTGCGTTTAAGGAGCATTATAGGCACGCTGAATTTAAATTTATCTTATGAGCTGGTAGTCCAGAAGCAATGAAGACTTCTAAAAATTCTACTGGATACTTGGAAGATTCCTAAATACTCTACATTATCTCCCGAAACGAAGCTGAAAATTTCACCGTAGATTGAATAGCTCTGAACGTCGCCACATAAAAGTACTGGTTATTTTTTTGGGACAATCCCACCGGACTATTCCCAAACCACTGCAACTCCTGAAAGCCAGAACCAACAGTGGCGACTACCAGAAAAGCGCCGAGGCAATGAAGCTCGACGAAGTCCCGGCGAATCTATTTAACTGTCTTGGATCCCGCAACGAAATTAATCAGAAAAGAATTACGGAGGAGTAGGAAAACCTAAACATAATTTCCATTTGCTTCGATATCAAGCAGGAGACAGAACAAACAAGGCCAATAGGCACATAGGGTCGTTTACAACTGGGATCAGCAAAGTTGCCTAGCATCACGGATAAAAATTAACATTAATAATAATGGGTCCTGATATTGTGAGCTTATATTTGATTCCAATAATAGGTATGGCAAGAATGCGTACGCACGGAAATTTGTTCTAGTTTCCACAAGGCCCGTATAATAAATAACTCCGGATGCAGCTTGTACAATATCCAACATAATATTGCGTTCATTCTGCCAAAGTATACACTCCCATAAGCGATGTGCAGATTGATGTAATAGCAGTTAGATGTAGAACATTGGCATAAAGACGAAGCAACAAGCTTGAAGGAAAATAATTTACATTTATAGTTACCATGTTTTGTTTATAGTACCAAAGCGTTGGCTGGTAGGGTTTCAACATTGGAGAAGGAAGCCGAGTCGATGAAAAAGACCAAAGAAGAGCTATTCACCTTACAAGATCGCATTATTAAGTTAGAAGAGCAGCAGCGTGAGAATGAGCAAAGGTCCCGTATAAATAACATCGAGATTAAAGGTGTGCCGATGTCAAACGATGAAAACCTGTTTACTGTAGTGGCTACGATCGGGGAAACCATCAACTGTCATATTCCTAGGGAGCACATCAATTACATAGCGAGGGTCCCATCGCGTAACGATAAGCAAAATAAAAATATCATTTGTTCCGTGCATAGTTCTTACATGAAAAATGATTTTGTGGCTGCCGCAAGAAAACACAAAAACCTAAACACCGGCAATCTAGGGCTTCGAGGAGACAGCAAGATCTTTGTCAACGACCATCTTACACTTGAGAACAAAAGTCTCCTAAATAAAACTAAAGCGCTAGCCAAAGAGCGTGGTTTTGAATTTGTGTGGGTTACTAGTTGCAGAATATTTTTACGTAAAAATGTCACTTCTCCAAAGCATCACATCAAGACAGAGCAAGATATCAAAAAGTTTTTATGTTAACATTGTCGTCGAGGCTTCCTGGTATTTTGTTTACGTATAACGATTCGCTAAGTTTGAGTAACACAGGTAAATGTTTTTTGTACGCATTCCTTCCTCGCCTGCCTTTTGTTCGCTGTTCGCTCGGTGACAACCGGTTTGTAAGAATTTGCTATTATGATTTTATGCTTTATTTTCTGTCTGCTACCGTTGCGTTTTGCTATTTGGTTGAAATTTGCTTATCTCCTATTATTTTAAAGTCATTTCTTTGCGCCAGCTTTTTTTGCAACTGTGTTTACGTATTTTATTACCGTAGTTTGAATGTGCCTTATATATTTTTATCTAATCAATTAAATAATAAACCTTTCAACGATTACTATGACACCTATTAATATTTATTATCAGAACGTACGAGGACTACGGACAAAGACAGCTCTTTTCTTTAGGAATGTGTGCAGTAATGGTTTTGATGTTATTTGTTTGACTGAGACGTGGCTGATGGACGGCATTTCTGACTCGGAACTGTTTGATGACCGTTATCTTGTGTGGAGACGTGACCGAGACTACACTCATACTGGCCAGATGAGGGGAGGAGGGGTATTGATTGCAGTTAAGCGTGAACTTGCCGCTGACACCTGCAGTGAATGGTGCTCTTCCGCGGAGGATTTGTGGGTTACGTTGACGCTGCATCATAAGAAACCCCGAGTAGTTTACAAAATGCACATTTGTGTTGTATATATTTGCAGTCAGAACTACGGAAATTCTTTGGCGACGCAACTGAGCAACTTTTCGAACAACGTACTTGAAATTACCCTCAATCGTCCGTCGGATAAGTTTGTTGTTTTGGGAGATTTCAACCAACCCAATATTGTGTGGCAGCGGGCTGGCGTCGGACTTTCATTAAACCCTACAAATGTTCATGGTAATGTTCAGACTAGTTTAATTGATAATCTTAATACGAGTAATTTAATGCAATATAATAGTCAGTCGAATATAAATGGTAGAATCCTCGATTTAGTTTTTTCTAATGATGAAGTGATCGTCAGCTGCTGTGTTGATGCACTAGTGCCTGAAGATCCTCATCACAAAGCCTTATGTGTGACCGCGGAATTCGTTGAACTGCATCGACTGCCAGTTCGGTCCTACGTAAAATTTTTATATAAGTCTGCCGATTACGACAATATTAAGCGCGAGTTGAATCGTGTAGACTGGCAAACGGAGTTTAGTAGAAAGTCGATGGATGAAGCGGTAGCATACTTTTATAGTGTATTGGGCAGGCTACATGCTACGTATATACCGACTAAAAGGGTCGTCCCTAAATCAAAATACCCTCTCTGGTACAAAAGTCCGTTGATAAAAATCTTAAAGGAAAAAGCTAAATTTCACACTAAATTTAAGAAGTATAGGAACATTTCTGACCATCAGTCTTTCATCGTACTCCGGCAACGGGCTAAAGACCTGGAGCAGGACTTGTTTGACAATTACATAGCTAAAATTGAATCTGACATTCGCGACAATCCACGGGCCTTTTGGAGGTACGTCAAGTCTAAGCAAAAATCTTGTTCTTACCCATCAGTGATGCAATTTGGCCAGGTAGCGTCCACTGATGGTGACGTAATTTGCGACATGTTCGGAGATTGTTTTTACGCTAACTTTCTTGACAACACTCGTAATGCCAACAGTCAATCTTCGGTTAATGCTACGGTCGAAGGTGCCAACTACAACACGCAAGACATAAGTCAAGTAGAAATACGGCTAAGCGAGGTTTGTAGGCTGCTAAAGCAAGTAAATTTAAACAAGTCTGCGGGTCCTGATGACATCTCGCCCATATTCATCGTCAACTGTGCCAAGGATCTTTCAGTGCCTCTGTCCATCCTTTTTGAGAAATCTCTTGCCACTGGCGTGGTACCTAAAATATGGAAGTCGGCATATATAACACCAATACATAAAAAAGGGTCAAAGACATTGGTCGAGAATTACCGACCTATTTCGAAGCTGTGTGTGTTTGCTAAAATACTGGAGAAAATTGTGCACGCGCAGGTTTCTTCGGCACTCAAGCACATCTTAATTGAAAGCCAGCACGGCTTCGTGAGGGGTCGGTCGACCACGTCTAATCTTGTTGTCTGTAGCGACTACCTCTCTGAGTGTATGTCGCAAAGGTCCCAAGTCGATGTTGTATATACCGATTTCAGTAAGTGTTTCGATCGGATAGATCATGTGATCCTGTTGCGTAAACTTTTATTGGTGGGCATCAGGGGCGATCTTTACCGGTGGTTCAAGTCCTATGTGGAGAACAGATGTCAGACTGTAGTTCTGAATGGATACTGCTCTAAACCTATGAACGTCCCATCGGGGGTTCCCCAAGGATCCTTGCTTGGGCCATTGTTATTTAATATATTTATCAACGATATCTCTTCTTCATTCCGGTACTCAAAGTTGTTACTCTACGCTGATGATATAAAGATAATGAGACAAATAAATACCCTGGCGGATGCTCATCTATTACAGGCGGACCTTAATAGTTTTCAAGGCTATTGTACAAATAATAAGTTGGATCTGAATGTCTCCAAGTGTTATGTTTGCACCTTTACACGGAAACCTACCCAGATCGTCTATAACTACATGCTGTTGGATACAACACTAAAAAGGGTCAACACCATCAGGGATCTGGGAGTTACCTTTGATGCTAAGCTCCTCTTTGATGTGCATATAGATAATGTAGTCAAGAAAGCATCAAAAGCACTTGGTTTTATTCTCCGGGTGTCCTCCGAGTTCAAAAATATTAAAACTATTAAAATACTATACTGTTCCTTTGTCCGTAGTCATTTGGAGTATGCCTCTCAGGTCTGGAACCCCAATTATAATGTCTACATAAATCGTATTGAGAGCATACAGAAAAGGTTTTTGAGGCACATTCAGTATCGGTCTAAAACGTTTATATCGAATTATATCTACCGTTGCAAAAAATTTCATATCCTTCCACTCTACGAAAGGCGGAAAATATCAGATCTTGTGTTTCTTTTCAAGATAGCCAATGGAACAACTGGTGTTACCGAGTTGCTTCACAAAGTCGGGCTGCGAGTGCCGTCTGTGTTCTTGCGTAGACCTCATTTATTGTACACCCCAGTGGTAACCACTACGTACAGATGGAACTCGTACATGATGAGAGCGAGTCGTATGTACAACACAACCTGCTGGGAGGCTCCGATCGACATTTTCCATACTAGTTTTAATAAATTGAAGAAAATTTTATGTGATTGCTTCTTCGAGCGTAAATAGTAATTTTACTGTTTGGTGTTATGTACCTACATATATTATCTATTATAAATTTTCAGTTTCATATACATTCTATTTACTATCAGTGGAAACTTGTAATTGGCCATATTTTGTATAAACTATTACTAAATGTCTGCTTAGCTGTAAGTTTTCCTAAAAATAAATAAATAAATAAATAAATAAATGTACTGTGAGAAATTGGGCAACACAGTGATCCACCTCCAGCCACGTCCTGGCCATCCGCTCACGAACGGATTGGATTATAATTGGTGTAGGTGTCGGCCCTTCATGGAAGTATCCCACCTACATTGCCATTTGGATAAAAGTTCCTCCCAGACTTCAGTCTATGGTTTAAACAAACTCGAAGTTTTAGCACGGTCACTTTGCGTTAAAAAGTCCACGTCCATGGTCTTTCTTGCGGAATAGTTCATTGCAGCACGACGCTACACTTCAAGATCGACTGGAATTACGCCAGCAAGTACCGGTAAGCACTCGGTACTAACCGTCCTATACACTTTACATAAGAATATCAAAGCTAAAAACTGACTTTGAAGTAATTTACGTCGTACCGCCCCTATCGGCCCAAACAGATGCCCCGTAGCACATACAACCCAAGTAAGTAGCCACATAAATAGTCTTTAAAGTTAAAAAAGACAGACCCCAGATTTAGATATTCTTGTTAAGGCATAGAAGTTCTTTTTTGCTTTTTCACCGATTCTTTTAATAGATCTATAAATGCAATATTCTTCTAACACCAGACCAAGATAGCGTTAGGTCTGCTACCTTTTTACGGAAACTTTATCAAATTTAATAGTACGACATGATTTAAGATTACCTTTCAGAATGAGTTGATAGGTTTTGTTCTTTGCAAAGGTCAGGCAATTTCGATCGTCCCACAGATATATTAATTGCAGGCAAGTTTCAGCCAAATTTTCGAGTCCAGCTCGGGCACTTGATTAAATGAGAAGAAGACAGCCGTCCGCGTAACCAGTTAATGCACAAACAACTTGGAAGTGCAATCGCGAGGAAATCATCATAACCTAAATTTCATAAATACGAACTAACCGAACCCTGAGGTAAGAGCATTCGACATGGAATCATGGTCGAGTTTGAGTTTCGCGGAACCATATAAAAAGTAAGAATAAACCAGATTATATTATATTATATTTCTACAGCAGCCCAAAGTTTTTATTTTTGAGTAATAGCATTTGGCCACCATGCGTTATCAAAAGCCTCAGAAATATCTAGATAAAGCCCAATGACGTTCTTATGTTCAGATGTATTAACTATTTGTGTTCGTAGTCGCAGCGGAAAAATGTCGAATTTCTTAATTTCAGTTTAGCAGATATTTAGTGTATGACGTCGTGTAATTGTGTATGGTAAGTACAAATTTGTGTATCCAATCATTTGGGAGCTATTCAATAAAAATTGTTTCCGCTCGAACTACGTCATCCCAGCGGCACCTTTTTTTTCCTATGGATGTATAACAAAAAAATGCATTCAATAATTAGTGTGTAACGAGTGGTAAATGTGTATGTTTAAATGAAATTTGTTTGTCATAAAACTGCGGCAATAATCGTGTTTCCGCTGCTGTGAAGTTTGGCTATTTGATGAAAATCACATACAGGTGTTTAGTGCAGAGTTGTAATTTTTTACGCACGTTGCTTTGAATTTGTGTGTAATGTTCGTGAAAACAAAATTTGACAAAAACATACCGTTCAGAAGATATACACGTAAAAGTAAAATAAGGTTATTAGGTCCAATTACTTAAAACAGGAACTCTAGAGCCTAACTTATTGCGTTTATTTGTATCTTCATTGTGTTTCATAGGGGTCTACAATGCCTTGCCAAGTTTCATTTATGTGGTCTTAGTAATTAATGAGCAATGGCATAATTTACTACGACTGGACCTCTGTATCGTATGACATCCGATTGTAGGACTTTTTAATGGAAAAGCAAAATAAAATATATTCCGATGATAAGTCAAAGTTCAAAGTTGCATTAATACAATGCAACTTTGAACTTTGACTTTTAGTGTAATGAGCTGAAATTTTACACGTGAATCGTGTAAAATTTCAGCTCATTACACTAAATAATTAAAGAGATATAATAAAAATAACAGAACAACCGCAATTCATGAATAAACCGTTCAAGTTTGAATGGCAACAAAAAAAGCGGCGGTGCAGTACATAGAGCTAACGGTCCAAAATTGCCAGTATAGCATCGTTATTGTGTTTAGTAGTTTCGTACAGGTGCGTTCACAATAGTTTAGCAAATAATAAAACAACTACATTAACTTTGTATTCTCAAAATTAAGTATTAGTTAATGACTAATTAAAATAAAATGAAAATAATATCATTAACAAAGTAATAATAACAGAGATATAATCCGCAGGCAAGCTTTGTGACGAGCTGGTGGGCAGTGGCGATCTCACAGACCTGATCTCCTGGGAGAAGTCTTGTCCCTCATCTCCAGCTTGCCTCCGCCTCTCGCTTGCCTTAATTGGCTGGATTGAGTGGAGATTCGCAAGAACAAACGTGATCGGTGGAAGGAAGTATAATCTAACTGGAGTATTGGATGATGCTGGTAGATAAAAAATACATTGCCTACTGAAGTTTATATAGATACAAGTAAATCTTAGGTTTTTCTAGTAAATAAATTTTCGGGAGTTGGTTGTGTCTGATAAACAAAATAGAACAGGAAGCGCGTGCTAAGAAAACACCTACCTACTTTAAATGATTCTCTATTATACCGTTAAGTTTTTAAATTCGACGTTTGAAATGACTACTGGTGTTAGTTATTTTTCTAATTATTATTAGTATTTCTATTTAATCAAATTGAACCGTGTAACATCAAAATATTTGCACGCTGGAAGCAGCAGAATACTAAGGACATAATAATTCCTTACAGTAATACCTTTTTGTAATACACTGACATAAATGCATTTGTTAATACAGATGCAATTACTATTGTAATACTTTTGTAAGTTTAAGAAAAAAAAGTTTGGTACATAAAAATACAACAGACTTACAAATAAAACACCACAAAGTGTAAAAAAAATAACTTAAATTTCGGAAGTCGGTGTTTTGTTTCTTCGTATTTTTGACACCGACTTCTAAAAGTGAAGTTATTTTTCACTTTGTAGTGTTTTTATTTGGAATTCAGTTGTATTTTTTGGTACAATAAGTTTTTATTTTTCACTTTTTTTGGTAACTAATGAGCAAGTTCTATAGTAAGGTACCCAGAAATCCCAAAATAATACCGGATTAGATTTCCTGAATAACATAAGACTTGCACGTAGCCGGTGAAATAAGAGTGTATCAGAGTGAACTGTACACATCTGCGTATAGCTAGATCGTACCGGTGTGATGTTGTGTTATAAAATAGCGTAAACAATAAACAGACATGCAATTGCAGCAACTCCCCGCGAGATTTGCCGTTCTTTATTGAAAAGTTCTGTAAATCTCCGAAGTTCTTCATCAGATCTTCACCAAATTTAAATGGGACTAATTCGGGAACATACTCTTTCAAACAAAAAAGCATTCTCAAAATCGGTCCTCAATTGACTGAGAAATCGGTACATACATACTGCCTGCCATAGAACCTCCTCCTTTTTGGAAAATCGGTTTAAAAACTAGTGACCTAATATTTTTATCACGAAAACTATTAGTTTAATTTAATCATGATTGGAGGTCGAAAGATGTACACAAAAACACAATGAATGATCAATATGAAGTAATGACAAGTGCACTCCCTCAATTATAGGAGGCCACCGCAAGGATTTTAGAGTATCGACTAAATATAAACTCTTATTACAAGGTAATAGTAAAACATATAAAAAATAGTATATTAGTAACTTGTTCAAGAATCGTGTGCCCACCTGTACCAATACAATAATAGTACAACACTGGAAATTTTGGAACGTTAGCTCGATCTACTGCAACTTGAACGGTTTATCCATGAATTGCGGTTGATCTGGTATTTTTGTTATATCTCTTTAATTAGTTAGTGTAATGAGCTGAAATTTTACGCTTGAATAGTTCGGAATACTTCGGAATATGTTTTATTTTGCTTTTCCATTAAAAAGTCCTACAATCGGATGTCATACGATACAGAGGTCCAGTCGTAGTAAATTATACAATTGCTCATTAATTACTAAAACCACATAAATTAAACTTGGCAAGGCATTGTAGACCCCTACAAGATACAACTAAACTTAATAATTCAGGCCCTAGTGTTCCTATTTAAAGTAATTGAACCTAATATCCTTATTTTTTTTTTACGAGTATATCTTCTGAACGGTATGTTTTTTTTCAAATTCTGTTTTCACAAACATTACACACGAATTCAAAGCAATGTGCGTAAAAAATTACAACTCTGCACTAAACACCTTTATATTATTTTCATAAAATAGCCAAACGTCAGCGCAGCGGAAACACGATTACTTCCGCAGTTTTATGACACACAAGTTTCATTTAAACATACACATTTACCTCTCGTTACAAACTAATTATTGAATGCATTTGTGTACGTCCATAGGAAAAAATGTGTGCCGCTGGGATGACGTAGTTCCAGCGGAAACAGTTTTTATTGTATAGCTCCCCAATGGTTGGATACACAAATTTGTACTTACCATACACAATTAAACGACGTCATACACTAAATATCTGCTAAACTGAAATCATTTTTCCGCTGCGACTACGAACAATAACTATTTTCCTAACAGTAACAGTCTACGGTAGATTTTCCCATAGTGAAACCGAATTGATTGTTGTGAAATTTTGTTCCGTCCGGTGGCAAACGTGGAACGATAAGGCGCTCCAGGAGTTTTCCCAAAGATGAAAGTAATGTTATGGGCCGGTACGACTTTGGATCGTCCGGAGGTTTGTCGCCACTTTTCGGGATGATTCGTATAAATCCGCGTTGCCATATTCGAGGCAATACGCCCTCCACAATACTACGCTTGAACGCGGTTAAAATCGCATCACCGGCTGTTTTACACGCTTCTATAATCATCCGATTAGATATTTTATCTTTACCTGATGATTTGTTGAGTGGTAATCTCTTGACAACGTTAATAAATTTGCAGTGGATGGAAGATCTGACGCTGGTGATTCAGGTGGTATAGCTGACCGCGCTCTGATCTGTTGATGGTATTCGTTGTCATTCACAAGTGAGTTATCAGGTATAAGAGTAACTTCAGTTGTTTCTTCAATACCGGTGGTGTGTTTATTACTTACTTTAATTTCTGAACAAACGCGAGGTCGACTGATCGATTGGCTTTAAACGCATGATGTAAAGGAGACCGCGGACCATCTTTCTCTTATTTTGCTACTATTTTACGCAACAAAAAACAATGGCGAAATCTTAGCTGACTTAAATTTGAACGTCTGAAAGTGAGTTACATACGAAAGAAATTGTATTAATTGTCTACGTTTTAAATAAGTATAATTGGGCTTGTTAAAAACGGATAAAAAAGAAACATAATAGATAAAAAGTTATTTGATTTTTTAGTTAATTTCTTTAGCTGAGTGTTGCCAAGTGACACCTAGTAACTATAATAAGTAATAATATCATTATTGTATTTATTGCAGTAAATGTGTTAACAATACAGTGTATGTCTAAGTGTAGACGTTCCTTGCAGGTAGGTAAGAATATTGCAGTGTAGTAGAAATAAATGAATTAATTTCAATTAACGATTGGCAAAAAGACTAGTATCCAAGTCTAAAAAATATAGCTTGGTTGTTGACGACGACCTTTTGATACACGTCAAAGTCGCTTAGTTTAAATAAATATTCTCTTTCCAAAGAGAACATTTCATGCTGAACTAACTACGTAAGGGAAAAACTAATGCGATAATCTTTTACTTCCACGAAATTGAATAATATTACCTAATAAACATAGTTAAAAGTTACCTACAGAAGTTTATGACTGAATATCTATTATTCTCGACATTCTCGAACAAAAATTCTTGCACAAACTAATTCAGAATATCACCCTCAGTTAAACCAGATATTTTTAATTTAATGAAGTAGGAATTTAATATCAGCTAAAACAATGTATGGGCACCTGCCATTGTCTTTGTCTTCGAGTTTTCCACTGATGCTCTGTAGCGGGACTTGGCAAATCTAAACGTTTTAACGCAATGGTAAGCGAGTCACCGGTAACCTTACGTTTTTTTAAGCTTGTTAAGATGTTTATGCACTCGGCGATAACTTTTACGCTGTTCAGTTAGATGGTCACACCACCCATCACATCTATGTATATTGGTCATAGATCCACGACCAATGGCATCGTCAGCACAGTAAGTGAAGGTGTCTGACATAATTTCAGCACTATCATAATAACGATAATATAACATTGTTTATCCCCCATAGTAATTAGCGTTATAATATATAGCCTATAGGTTTACCAGACCTATAGAGAACGTTTTTCATTATTTTTGTCCTCTGTTTCCCAGGCCCGCGCTAAACTATAGTAGAAAACACAGATAATGCAACATTGCTTATCAAGGCAAATAGCGTGATAATTTGTAGCTTATGTGTTGCTCTGATCTCTAAGGAATGTATGTGCAAAATTTGAACAGAATCTGTTCCATAGTTTTGACGCCATTTGAATACGAGTACAACAGGCAGAAAATTCTAAAACAAAAAAAATGCTTCAGTATCCTACATATATACCCCGTAGCGAAATTTTTGTAAAAAACAAATCAATGTACATTTTTGTCATCTTTACGATTTTATTATATGTATAGAAGATAATTATGGTGATAGATTCGGAACTTTTTTAGATTGGTGATGGAGGCTGTGTGTTACGAAATAAGGGTGCTACGAGTATTATATTAGGTTGGGGAAAAAGTCTTTTCGCATTGTAGTATGTATGAACTTGTAATACAATCTCTTTGGCTATACTATTTGTATCTGGCTGGTTTTGGTATCATTGAAAGTTTAAATTTTAAAAAACATAATTCCAAATTCAAATTAGGAAAATGTGTGATTTTCATTTGTTTTTCGTACTGTCAAGATGAGTGAATCTAATGAAGAAATTCGATACATTTTAAAATTTTACTACAAACATGTTAAAAATGCAAAGTAAGCCGCGAAAAAAATTTGCGATGTTTATGGACCTAGTGCAGTGTCTGTGAGAGTAGCACAAATTTGGTTTCAGCGTTTTCAATCCGGAAATTTTGATGTCAAAGATGCACGTCGCTCTGGTCGCCCTACTACTGATAAAATGGATGCCATTTTTAAAAAGTGGAGCAAGATCGGCATATCAGTAGTTACGACGTAGCTGAAGAACTGGGAATTGAACACAAAACAGTTTTGGTGCATTTGAAAAAAACTGGGTACACATAAAAACTCGATATTTGGGTACCTCACGAGCTCACTGAAAGAAACCTAATGAACCGTTTACTCATTTGTGATTCTTTATTACGACGTTATGAAACCGAACCATTTTTGAAGAAGGTGATAACTGGTGATGAAAAGTGGATCACGAACGACAAGAACGTGCGAAAAAGGTCGTGGTCAAAGGCCGGTCAGGCTCCACAGACTGTGGCGAAACCCGGGTTAACTCGCAACAAGGTGATGCTGAGTGTGTGGTGGGATTGGAAGGGCATTATTCATTATGAGCTATTAGCACCAGGCAGGACCATCGATTCTGAACTCTACTGCGAACAACTGATGAGACTAAAGCAAGAAGTTGAGAGAAAACGGCCGGAATTAATCAACAGAAGGGGTGTGGTTTTTCATCATGATAACGCCAGACCTCACACATCTTTAGCCACTCAGCAAAAAGAGAGTTTGGCTGGGAGGTGTTAATGCATCCGCCGTATAGTCCTGACCTTGCACCTTCAGATTTCCACCTGTTTCGGTCTCTTCAGAATTCTTTAGGCAGTGTCAGGTTAACATCACGAGAGGACTGCCAAAACCACTTGTCGCGGTATTTTGATCAGAAGTCCCAAAATTTCTATAGCAATGGGATCATATTCCTACGTAGGTAACTCGACAGGTTCGATAACTTTTTGCCTTCTTGAAGAAGATGGCAAAAAGTTATCGAACAAAATGGTACCTACATACTTTAGTTAAATGTAAATAAACTATATTAACAAATGTTTTGAATTTTCTTAAAAAATGCGAATAAATTTTTTCCCCTACCTATTACTTGTTATAGTACAATTATGCTCACCTCATTTAAACTGAGTTCGTTCTATTAACTAAATTTTGTTTTATAATAAAACCAATTATTCTTAATTGATAAAACAATTGAAAGTCATATTTCTGCGATTGTTTCAATTTTATTCGAACTTACATCATTTTGAGAGAATTGCGCTTATTGCTACTCTTTGGTTTTGTTTTAAAATATTTCATTAGCGTCCTGAGTTAAAGCATCTTTTTAAAAGTTAAGAACTTCATTGTGCGCAATTTAATCTCAGCTGAGAGGGTCAAGATACTTGATATTAGGAGAAAAGATTAAACATACAGAGTGATGTGCATAATTCATCGCTTGGCTGTTTCTTATTGTAGAATCTAATGATTCAGAGATACTAATGCTTTTGTCAGAAGATTAGGACAAGGTCGGTACTTGTATTTAAAGACCACCAAACGTCCACAGTCATTTTCAAATGATACCTACATTAGGTCTTTACCTACGGAATTAGTTTTATAAAACGCTCCTAAACAAAATCAAACGTTATCTGAACCACCATTTTCAAACCTAATTTGTCGTGCGTACCTAGAGACCGTAAATAGCTATTATATTTTAATTCAAATCTATTGTCCATTCATCATATTTTTTCCGACGATCGAAATTGATTCATACTTACGAACGGATTACAAATTACTCCCAGGGCAATGATTTGCAATTATTTGCTCCATTTGGAAAGCTTTGAAGCAAGTCGCCATATTGTGTTGACACTGGCTCGCTGTACTTATCCAATCATTAGTTCAGACTACGGAGGCTCGCATTATTGGCTGACTGGTTGATATGCTTCATACCGCAATAAATTGCGAAGTCATCGAAGCCAGGACCCGCTCAACGTCTCTCTCGTCGAATCACGTCACGACGTGATGGTGATTCGCAATATTTGAACTACTTTAATGAGTTGTTTCCAAATACTTTGTCCAGTGGTGAAAATAATTGTTAACATAAATATCTGAGACTTAATTTCTCATATATCATTGAGCAAAAGCCAGAAGATCTGACACCAGGTCTGCCAGAGTTCCATGCTACCTAATTACTGAGTTGTGGAAGTCAGGTTGGCAGTCGCTCTATACAGCGTAACATATATATATTACATATTTTGTATATTCAGTGGCATCCGATAGACTGGAAGATAAAAGGATAAGCAGATTGATTTATATCTAATACCTACTTTTTACGGCGCAAAAATGACCAAGATATACATAATATAAAGAAAAGGGTAGTTTACAAAAAATATCTATCTAGTCTGTCAGTTAGATAACCTAAAAATATTGGGCACGTATTTTTTCTTTTGCCACGTAAACAAAAAATAACGACGATACAGTTCGTTGAAATGTCGTGTGACGTCACGGTGTGCTACGCTTTATAATGACAAAGTGACGTAACAAGCCCCCACTCCTGAACTTTGATGCGTTTTATTTTTGTCAATTTTTATTTATTTGAAAAAGATCAAAAATACGGGTCCCATAATATTTGATAATCTCACTGACAGACTATATATAATTATAAATTAAAATTTACATAGTATATCATAAAATACGACGAACACGTATAAAAGGGCAGGGGTCATAGGGCGCCATAAAAATACTTCCACATCGCTATCAACGTGAAGTGTCCAGAACGGTGGCAGCATTGCCACGTTGGATGGCAATGCTGATTCTCTGGCCAAGGAAAAGCCCAGCCCTCTGGTCACGTGAAGAGTCGACTAACCGCTTGCTTACATCTCGAAATACTCGAAGAGCACTCGGACCCCATGGACCTAATCTTTCAACCCCAAACGGCTCAAATATATAACTTCCAATAAAGTTGTTGTATTTGCGCCGTTTGAAGTTTTCTGCACTAGCAGCAGCTGCCCCAGCACAGCCCGCCGAGCTAAGAAGATGGGATGGCGCAAGGGTGTCGACACATGTTGCATCCCACACCAAAGGCCTACCCACCTTCCATGGCATTATGGTCATCCCGTCTGGTCTCTTCCCATCGTCGCGCGCCAAGCCATTGGGTTCTAAAACAGCTGTCACCCCGGCGGTGACAAGAGCTCGACGTATGGTGTCATTAATGCTGGCGTGCCGTGCTAACCGACCAGCGCTCCTACTGCAGGATAGGCCATGGTGTCCGAGGCGGTCGACTGCTTCACCACATTGACAACGATGTGGAGCTCCGCTGGGAGCACCCAAACGCAGACATTTAGCGATCCGGAAAGTGTTGTCACTCAACATAGTTCCTATGTTGGGTGACGGTAATGCCTGTAGCCAGAGGCCTGACTCCCATTCTCCCACAGCCAGCAGGCGGGCACGCTCAGCAGTATTGGTTGACGTATCTATAAGTTTATTCCGTACCAACCTGCAGAGCGGCTCATCCCACTGTCTCTGGGAAAATGGGGTCTCGGGCAACGCTGTATTCAGGCAAGCCACTTTCCAGGCATTCACTGCATCGGTCGAGTACGTCATTTCACAGTTAACCAGTGATGGCAACAGGATTTTCCTGGTTAACTTTTCAGTGCTGTGGACCGAAGACAGGAACGCCGGTAGGCTTAAATCAGAAATTTTGCGGATGCCGAGCCCACCGACGCGAATGGGTAGAATGGCTTGCACCCATGCTCGGTCATCCAGGGCCACATTAAGGTTAGATGATAGCGTGCAACGAATAATCTGGTCAATTTTGTCCAAGAGAATTTGTGAATGCTTACATAATGGCGAAGCGCGAAGAAAGTACATGAAATTTGGAACAAAATAACAATATAATTATTATTTTTGTATCCAGGAAACATCTCTATTGGTACCAAAATAGATTTTGAAAAATTTGCATTAGGTTAAGTTTGTACAAGATGTCACTAAAATAGAGTGAAGTTTTTGATCTTAACTTTATAACCAAAAAGTAGTCCAGCAATCCCAACTAGATTATCTTATAATATGTGAATTATATAACTACTAAATGTGAAAGTCCTTATCATCAGTTTCTAACAAAACTTATTATATTCCCACCTCATACGCTCGTTCTTACATACGACTTGTTTTAAAAAGTGCTTCCACACTTATTGCAATTTTACTTGTCAAGCGAGATGTCTTCTGCAGAAATTCTTTAAGAGGAATATTATACTCATTGAATTCTATCTTTTTCTTCGTGCATTTTCTCGTGTGCACGTATGCATTAAATATATCACAGACTACTTTATCAATTTACTTTCTTTGATTTTAAGTTTATACATGTGAATGCTTTCAGTGTGTTTAAAGATAGACGTGGGTTAATTTCCTAAAAGCAATAGATAGTTTAGCTATTTCAAATGATTTTATCGTGCAAAATATTTTATTGTTTCTATACTGTTTCTATTTATTTATTATTTATCTCGAAGTGATGTTTAATATTAAAGATAATGTTTAAGTCATTTTGTTTTGTTTGTGGAATTCTATCAGAATCAGAAAGTCTTAGCTACAGACCTACAGTCCCTGATATGTAGGTAGCTATACTAGTACTCATAAAGTAAATGCTGTATACTAAGGAGAGATATCAAAAAAGAAGGTCTGCAATAACTTAATTTATTTATGTAGAAGGAAAAATGAACAGCAGCTTGGCAGCAAAATTAAACAAAGTAATAAGGTACAAACACTTACCTGGGATGCCTACACTAAACCCATCGAGTCAAATCAAATTTTGATAAAATACCGTGATAAAAATAACTTATAAATATTACTTCCAATAATCATAAAACGAGCAATTCGGATAACATGTAAATCAGATCATTGGAGGGATCATTTTACCGGGATGAAAAGTACCCTATGTGCTATTCCAGACTATAATTTATGCTTGTGCCAAATTTCATCCAGATCAGGATGAAATTTCATTCATTCAGATTTCATCTAGGCGGTGTACCAAGATAAAACATGTACCATGTTTTAAATTAGACCAGAAATAATACAACATTGGAAACTACATCAAATTTCGTGCAATGGTTTTTGCGTCAAGCGCGTACAAACATCCTCCGTGACAGACAAACAAAAAGCCCAAAAATTTGATTTTTCTACTTCCTTGTCTATTATTTAACACATTGCCAAATTCGTTTCGAAATATGAACATTTAGACTCAATATTATTAAAAAAAAATACATAATAACAGTTACGTTATTACTTTTGTATGGAGTTTTGATATCATTATTTTTAGCGATATTCATATTTAATTTAACACAATAAGTGATATTTCTATGTTGGTAACAATTTATTTGATATTTTTACGCTTGCAACAAAGATAGACTGCTTTGTGTCAGGTTGATAAGCGACAAGCTTGCACTTCTCATTTCCCGCCCATTCCGAGGTTATAAATAGTGATGCTCATGCCATTAATAGCAGACTATTTTTGATCGAGGCGTCATAAATAAGTATTAGGGTAAGTGTTTTATAAACTGTATTCTATAAACTGTGTTCTATAAACTGTGTTCTATAAACTATGTTCTATAAACTATTTTCCATAAACTGCGTTATGTGTAACTGTGAATTTGATATGAGAAACATTGGATGAGTAAACCCTTTTAAGCATTTTCATTTACATCGCCATCTCCGCCGAAATACCCACACAAGATTTTAAGTCTTGTAAGTAAAAGACAACATTATGTAACTACAACGTAATTATTTTTCTTTACTGAATAGGCTACTGTTGGTAGACGCATTCTGCCGCTACGCCCGCACTTTTTCCACCGCCCTATCCAGCAAACTGATACTGAACCTGTTACCTCTCGAAAAAGCGCGCGTTGATTGTGTGTATATAGTCTGAACGTTTCTAATAAATTGTTGGTGGAACTTATTTGCATTTAATTAAGTGAGCTCATCAGGTTGTGGGAAAAGAATCGTTCGTGTCTCGCAAAAAAAGATTATAATATTTTAACACTCGACTGTTTATGCTCGACACGAAATGTACTATTTTATAAATTATTATAAAAATACCCCGTTATCGAATTTCCTTTAAACAAATTAAAGCACAGACATCGCCGAGTTACAATTTTCTTATATGTTATGTACCAAGTGATTAATACGGCATTATGCATAATGCCCGGGCAATTTGAAAAATGCCCAATATGAATAGGCAATATGATAAAATCTTTTCAAGTAATTTAATAGACCGGGCTTTCTGAATAATGCCCAACACTTGTTTTGCCGAATAAAAAAAAAGTTTTTTTTTATTTATTATAATTTTGACATTGGTTTTAATACAGAATAGATAAGAACGATTACTATTTAAGCATCAAAGTCGACGGAGCCCCGTGCAGCGGGGTTCCTATTTCTGTCTGCAGGGTCTAGAGTAACCGTGTCGGGGTACCCTAAGCTACCGAGCTGGCTTCACTCGCTCTTGGACTAATTCATGGACCATAATTATCGAATTGCCCATCCTTTACACAGTAGTATTCGTAATGACCAGATAATGTGATAAATTAAAGAGTTTAAATCAGTATTCATTACATTACATTACCCACTTTAACTTGACTAGATTCATAGTGCCCGGGCATTATACATAGTGCCCTGATTAATCACTTGATCCATGACATATATAGATAAATATAGATATAATGCTCGTTTAATTTTTTTTAATTTTTATTGAACATAAATGTTACATGTAGGTAGACAATATATCAGTATTTAATTCCACACGTTACAGAACTCATTCACAGGTACGTTAGTAAATATAATCGGCTTATTTACTTTCGCAATGTAAATTTTACTCGCTATGAAATAATGAGGATGACTATACGCTGAATATGCTGCGGAATATTTGTGTGATATAATTGACAACGTGGCCAAAACTCGATATTATTCTGTTATACGGACGGTCACAAACGGGACGAATAAAATTGGCATCGTTAGCACCTACCAAGTTAGAGCAAACCTGCACTCGGTAACATCAAAGAATTTTTAATCATACTAAAGAATTGTAATTGTACTGTCTACTCGGCGCGAATACTGAATGAGCACTAATGCGCTGTCAAAGGTGAGAAAACGATTATTAATGGTATCTTCCTGTCTAGAACGCGGATAACTTTGTTGATTCTCCGAAGACATAAATAAGTTATACAATTCACTACGAGTATTAATCATTAGTGCAGAAAAGCTGTGTCAACACATTGGTAAAAACAATTTACCATCAACTGTTTAAGTTAGCTGCTCCTCAAAACACATATTTTATACGTGAGCCATGTGTTAAAATGTGTGACGGGACAAATAAATCGGTCATACAGTCGATGGGTCCTACGTATAAGGGCCAAAATGCAAAATGACAACTTTACAGGAGAGGCTTTCAAAGTTTAAACTTGCTGTAACTTAAGATTGATAAAGCCGAAATTTATGAAACTTTGCTTGTTTACTAAGACAATTGTCCTACTTATATATACTACACCATTATATATAAATATTAAACAGTTTTTTTTTTACTGCATATTGGCCCTTTTACGTTAGTTTTTGTTAAAATTATTTGTATTTTAAAACACCATAAAAGGGCCAATGTGTCAAATTGGCCAATATACGTGTATTATGCCAAGTTGCATAATATAAGTATTTTTAAATATTTTTGCTCATGAAATCAATTAAGGACTGAAACAGTTGATAATTAATTAATTATAATAAAAGCCATTTGGATATTTAGATAATTAAATCACATTGACACTTATACGTTTTAGAATCTGCTAACCTACTAACTGTGTTTTCAGTTAGGTAATATAAAAAATAGACAAAAATCACAATAGTTTTAATCATTTATTGAAACAAAAATTTTAGTTTCTTTAAACTACAATTATGGACCCGTATTCAATGGTTTTTTGGCATTATCTACCTAAGAATAATTAACAAAAAAATCACTTAATATCTTAGTTTGATTTACAAAATCACGTAATAAGCTTATAAAAATAAATGTATTTCACATTATTATTTTCTCAATAAAATCACAAAAAAACTTAACAAAAATAAAATCCTTACTGGCGTAAACAAAAATAAAAATCTCAATAGTACAATCAAGTAGTAAAATGTCCAAAATCAGCCTTACTCATTAATAAGTAAAAATTAATGATTGTCTTCATTTTCGTAGTCACAATGTCATTAGATGTTACTAAATTCTCATAATAACTGTGGTATACAGGTGGGATGATATTTTTTTGACATAAATCCAGCAAGTCTTTCTTCTAAGAAGGTTGTATCGGTAACAGTTGATTGTAACATAGTTGCAGAGGAATATCGGTTGGTATATCGGCAATTCGTCTTCTTGTTCGCACACTGACTGACTGATCTAAGATTTTAATATAATTTTCAATACCATCTTCACCCAAATCATATTTATAGTACAAAACGTATTATTCATCTCGGCTTACACGAATTTGTTTTATTTTAGAGCAAAGGATTTTTTGTCCTTCCGAGTTTTTAGTCCAATTAAACTGCGTATTTGTCTGCATCTTTTTGAAGTTATAAATCATATTTTGAGGTAAGTCTATGACGTTATAAGGACTTCCTTTTGATTTTGCCCATCGAATCAATGAGCTCCATTCAGAGGGTGTGTAAATATTTTTATATTTTGAAGCTCGTTCTATGGTGGCGTGTATGGAGTCGCCTTCATTCTGAGTGTGGCCTACCTCAAGAAAAGAGTGTTTTATATTCAAATTAAACTGTTTAGCTGCAAAAAGAAACATGAAAAACATAATCCTGTTTCGGTTTTGGCCGGCGCAGTTGTCTGACCAAAATCTCGCAAGCAAAATACGTCTGACGTATAAGTGTCAAACTAGCCGATTGGCCCAAACAATAAACAAACGCGCGGGAAGTCCCCGCGTATAAGTCTCAAATTACTCTTTGGACCTTATACGTTTCAATTCACGCTACATATGCCGTTATACTTTAATAGAAAGTCGTGTTTCCATGCAGTTTTTTTTTTTTTTAATAGCTCACACGATTAATCATATCGATAGGATGCGTTTATCATAAAAAATTCAAAATCGTCAAATTGTTAGTTTGGCCCTTATACGTAGGACCCATCGCAGTATGTTTGTTTTTTAAGCTCGTAGCACGCGACTTTTCTAGAGTTCCGTATCGAAAGGTCGTCTGATGCTTTTATGCCATGACAAATTTTTCGTAGCTGTAGGAGATTAAATATTGAAGGCTTTTTAAATACCTAGGGCACTTTTTATATCAAAAAAATGTACCGATCTTTGAGATAGACCACAAGTGCGAAGCCGCGGATAAAACCACTAGCTATCATTTCGGTAGACATCGCAGTGCACGCAGGTGTCCGCCAAGGCTATCTTCTTTCGCCCATCCTTTTTATAGTCCTTCTCGACGGAATCATGTTTCGCATATGCGATAGAAGGCGCCGCGGGATAGAGCAGGGATTGTCCAACGTCTAAGAAGACCTATTATTTTTTGCCAGTAGGAATGCTTTTTATACTGCGCTACCACGGAGACATAGCGCGGTGATGTGGTACTCCAACTTACTAAAACTCCACTGATTCCTCCTGTGCCACTTATGGCGGGAACACTCGTCCGTGAACCCGCCGCGGCTGTCCGTCATCGGACCTCACTCTGGGGGGTGTCCTCCTCTCCCGCCGCGGTCTCCAAACCTCAGCCGCGTTGCGTCCCATACGACATCGCGGCCCGCCGCAGTTGCGACGAGCGCCAAGCGGCACCGCAACCAACTTTTTGGCTGCTACGTCGTCGGCTTAATCAAACCCTGAGCCTTCAAGCCTTGACGAGCGGCCCCTCCTCGGGATCCTGTTCACTTCACCGCGGATGCCCAAGCCACGGCTACTTAGCCCCGCCCCCACCTCGACAATGCGGGAACCTATGGTCTTTGTCTGCTGAGTAATACACACGCCGACATGCAAGCGAAATTGAACGACCTACGGCAGGAGGCGGTAAAAACTGGGTTCAAATAATTTTCTGGAAGACCCAGGAGATGCGTACAAGGATGTAGAATTCTACACCGATGTTAAACGGCGCAGAGGTTGCGGCAACCACTGATGTCCTGAAACGGAAAACGCGGTAATGGCTGATTGCTCTTACATATTTTATTTGTAAACTATATATTCAAACTATTGTGAATATATATATTTGTAATCTATCTAAGTTCACTATTAAAATATACTCTCAAAACTTGAGTATTGTAACATTTCCTAGATTATTTTAGATATAGTTAGTACAGATCCGTGTGGATCAATAGCATTAAAAGCTCAAGGAGAGATAGTGCATATTATTTATATTGAATACATTGCAACAACAAATAATGGCGGTATCCTAGCTGAGAGCCAGACTGACCTATTTTCTTAAATTGACATTTATAAGGCGGACAGCAGACGATAGATAGTGGCTTCTTTTAAGTTTTGATGAGACACCGACCCAAATTATACTTTAAATATTCAGTAACACCATGTATCGAAAAAAATAAAAGCTAACAAGATATGTAGTAAATATAAACTGTGAAAAACTGACAGACAAAGTTCTGATTATATAGCAACCGAACGAACAAAACTTACCAAAGAAAAATATGATCATTAACAGAATCAGTGAACAATAATCGTACGTGCAAAAAATCCGTCGTGTGCAGACCCCCTTAACCAGACGAGGGCAGAAACAGATACACACAGTTACGATTTATTCGAAGATCTTCTGAGGAATCAAAATCACAAAGTTGAAAGAAATACAATGTTTCTTGTATTCTATTTCTGAGTAAAGTTTTTGAAACAAAAAGGACATGAAAAATTCTGTATCTGTATGGGTAGATATAGGAATCTATCACAATCTTCTTGTAAGTGTCAAAACTTACAAGAAGATTGTGCACATCTTATCTTAATGGAATGCTATGAACATCAACTCAACATGAAATCTTTTTCACCAGGATTAGCGTATGCCAAGCGTGGTGATTAATGATACATTGTGGTGAATATAGTACGGACGTAATCTTCAGAAGTAGAGAATTGCACGGAATGGGTAATAATATGTTGTTATGAAATAAATGAACAATACAGCAAGAATAGCCAACTAGGGAACTGGGAGTTTTTTTTTAAGACATACGAATACATTTCTTCTGAAGCCAATTGTATGGGCTTTCTGTTATAATTTGATTTATCAAATAAGTTACTCGGCAGGATATTCTGTCTATCAATACATTATAAAATAAACCTATACAAGCATATATTGATGCTAATTTGGACGTATGGTATCTAACTTTGGGGCTGTACTAAACAAAGCAACGTCAAAATTAAGATTTTGTTTAAGGGCTAAGATTTCAATAATCAGATAACTATAATTTCAAGAATAAATATGACAATTTGAATTTTTTTAATACAAAGGTTGTCAAACCACCGTTATTATTCCTCAAATAAAAGGACGATAAAAATCGGCTCTTAGCGATATTAATTATTAGCTAAAGAAGTCATATATCTCAATTAAACGCAAATGGAGTAGAATGAAAAGATACTGTGAAGTTTCTGGAAAAGGTTTTTTTTTGTCTGATAGGAGCTAATAGGTATACAAAAAAAAACAAGCCATGGCAATTCGCTAATGCCAGCATTATCAAGCTGCTAAAATATCGATAGGAGAATTTGTTGTCAATAAGGCGATACCGGGACTTGGCCGTCCAACACACTAAAGTAAAAATAAAATAAAATATAAAAACAAATAAAAAGTTTTATTGCAGAAACTTGTACACTTTTACAGTAAATCTTACATAGGGACCCCCTTTTAAGGCGCCTCCCCGAGCAAAACGCCGCGCTTGCCGTTTTAAGTGCAGTTTTTAAGAGCTATCTACTCGTTATTTAAAAAGAAATATCAATTAATAAAAATACATTAAATTTCTACATAATATTGATTCCAAAATGGTAGTATACTTTTTTTTTAAGAAGTATACGTTTCACTAATCTCCTTCCAACAAAATCATAAAAAAGAGAAATAATGATTGATAGCATGCATCTCCTCGTAAAGTGTTCATTAATTATTTTTTGTACTAACACAAATGGATAGATAATTTGATAACGAACATTTTGTAACTTTTTTATTTTTTCAAAAGACCAATATTCGATTTTATAAAGATTGTTTTCTACAATATGGGCGTATTCACTACTGTAAATTCATGCGCCATCAGTGTGCTGCTAGGGCACTAGGAATGCTCAAATTTTTTGGTCAGGGTACGACCTTAAGTAAAATTTATACCTGTGCTAGGAGAAGTAAAATGCAGAAGATTCATCAGTTTTAAGTGTCAATAAGTTCCAGCAAAAAATATTGTGCTCTTTAATTACAAGCAAAAAGTATTGTGCTTAACATCTTTGTTCATACAAAATAAGTTCATAAAATGAAGAAGGTAGGTATTCATTTATGATGGCAAAAATATTCTTTAAGAATTTCGTATTTTCGGCGCGATACTAGCGATAAGGCTACCCATATCGCGTCGAGACTTGTCATTGGTTCAGTTTGGGAACGAAAGTACTCTAATCATGTATTCCCTGAAGGGTACTTCAGGGATTACAAATCTAGCGGTTATGTAAATAGTCTTTTGGCTTGGAAGATAAATATTAATTCCATCAAACGGATTATAGCCTAACAGATATTTCGGTTCTTTGTGAGAATCGCGCCCCATAGTCATGCAACGTTCATATAAAGAATAATAGTGCTCGCAAACGTGACACACGGTGTACGTACGGGATGTAACAGGTTATCTAACCGTTTGTCTCGTCTAATTTATCAACGCACAACATAAATTTCGAGGGAAACGGAAAAGTTGCGCACAGTAATTATACACTCGGGTTTACAATCTCTGTATATGGTACAAAAGTATGTAGACAAGGAAAGTACTGAGGAATATTTTTTAAACTTTCAAGAACAAAATCGTCTCCAGAAACCCCAACTATACATTTTCGTAATTGTATTTTATATTGCGCAGCAGCGCGGCCCGTTCGGTTAGTTTAAATACATTCCAGCGATGGACACGCCATTTTTCCTCCTCCGAGAAAATTAAAAGTGCTTCGTAAAATCTCACTCCAGTTCATTGCGGGACATAATGTAAGTCGGAGTGAATAAACAAGAAATATGCGGTCGCCCGTGTTTTGTTTTAGCGTTTATAAAGCAAAGAGCTTTTATGGTTAATAGCTCAATAATATAGGCCGTAAAAAGGCCCCGGACCTTCCTCGTATCTCACTCTGTTCCACAATTGAGTCATACTAGTGAGTCCCTTCGACTCCTTTAGGACTTCTTGAATAATTCCGCTTTGTAGGTACCTAACTGGAAGGAAACGTACTTTGTAGTCGCTTTTTTTGTTGTCTACGTGGTACATACATGTCAGCTTACTTTACTGTACCTATTAAATCTCCCGGGGGCTTATCTTACGGAATTTAAAAGAGAAATCCATATTGTAGAGGTGCTGTGTAGATGGTACGAAGAATAACCTATCTTCCAGGTATAAAATATTTCACTTTTGGCCCGTTATTCCAGCTTACATACCATGGCCATGGTTTTTACCTTCAAACCAGTATAGCTCAGTCCTCTTGAGAAAACAATATAACGTTGAATACAAACTACCTAGTACAAATTATTTAATTTCAGCACGTACTACAGTTGCCAGTTCGGACGTTGCAGCGCTGGCCTGCATTCAGACAACTCGTAAGAAATGGCTGGACTTTACGAGAGACCTTGACCACTGAGTTTGTTGCACCATTTCTTCGCAACGGCAGTCAGATGGAAATGCCGACGCCAGCTAGCTTGGGAAACCGTAACAAGATGTTTAAGAATCCAACTTAGTAACCTAGTAGTTTTATTTTTATTTTTTACAGTCGTATTAACTCTTGGCTCCTGTAACACATGTCGCTACCTAGTACAGGAGCCAGGCAGCACAGCCTCCTGTGCTAGGTGTGGCTCCTGCCAGGGCTTCAAATAAGCATGTTATACCTGTCTGTATTTTGTGACATTAAACAAACTTATTATTAACAGAATCATGCTTTTAAGAATTGCTTTGGTAATTATTTTAATTCAATGCACTTCAAAGCTTATTAATTAATTATCTTAGATAACCATCTTCAAATTCACAGCTTGCTAGCTCCCACCTCTCTCTTACCTTAATTGGCTGGCTTGAGTGGAGATTCGCAAGAGCAAACGTGTTCGGAGGAAGGAGTTAATCCAGTAAGATGCTGGTAGGGATCTTAATCGTACTTCCGGGATTGTTCTGATAGCCTTGGTAGCCACTCCTCAAGCACCTCCGGATATGCTGCCCCCTTGGCGCTTCGTCACTAAAGTGCAAGCGCCCCTTTATAGGGGCCCATTAATTGAGTGTGCCAGTCACCCCCTGCCCTTTGTTTGCCGTGCAACAGTGGTCAGGCAGGGGCCAGTAGTCCTCCTATAGTTTCAGGCAATCGATCCACTAAACCTACCGAACCCATAGCCCAATACGTTTTTCTCTATATTCTGCACCAACCGGGGATAACCCTAGGGTGCACTTGCGCAGTGCTTACAGGGATAATCGTCGGTTGGTGTCACATTTCCTGATACATGCCTAACAAAGTCTCTGCGAGTTGGCTTCGGCTCCACGCACGCCTTTCAAAGGACCGGAACTCCAGGGTCCCGAGATTGTAAAAGTCATAATAAAATAATTAATTAATCACCTCTTGTCTTCGGTTTTCTAAGTTTTGTGTTGACTGACAATGAGCAGTTACCGGAAATGATTTTACAAAAGAAGAAGATAGAATATTTATAGCGATAGAAGATGAATAAAGATGGATGATAAGAAAGCTAAACCACGACAGATATGGCTTTTCATACAACTTTTGCCGGCCGCTGCTTGCATGTAGGTTGTCAAAATAATACTCAAATTTCCAATTACGTTTGAGAAAAAAAATTAACTGGCAGTACCTCATAATATTTAATGTATGAATTGTCTAGAACTTGTTTTTCTCTTTTCATTTAATTAAGTTTTAGCAGTCGGGTTTTTTTTTGTTTTTATAATAATTGTCAAAAAAACAATGCACAGTTTTGTCGTCTTTACGATTTTATTATATGTATAGAAGATAATTATGATGATGGTTTTGGAACTATTTGCGATTGGTG
This sequence comes from Orthosia gracilis, assembly GCA_947562075.1. Lineage (NCBI taxonomy): Eukaryota > Metazoa > Arthropoda > Insecta > Lepidoptera > Noctuidae > Orthosia > Orthosia gracilis. The sequence goes on from OX387266.1 coordinate 39,360,971, forward strand.
GTGAAAGCTGTGATTAGTGTATTACGAAATAAGGGTGATATTATACCTGTTGTATAGTACAATTATGCTCACCTCATTTAAACTGAGTTCGTTCTAGTAAATTGCTGGCTCTTGCAAATTTCACTTAACAAACTGATCGCCGAACCACCATTTACAAGTTAACGCCAAAGGAAAATTAATCTTACTTTTAGCCAGTGCTTCGACAAAAACCTGTTTTTGCCAAAGCCCTGGCTAACAGGCTTGTAGGTTTGCGATTAATTGCAACAACACACTCTGGCAAAATTAGCGGAACAAGAAAAATATCGCAAAACTTTATTTTTTACAATAAAATTGCAAATTATTTTTCATTTTGTTTTATAATAAAACCAATTATTCTTAATTGATAAAACAAATGAAAGTCATATTTGATGCGATTTTTTAAATTTTATTCCAACTTACATAATTTTGAGAGAATTTAACTTAGTGCCACTATTAGGTTTAATTTTAAATTATTTCATTAACATCCTAAATTCTTGTATCTTTTTAAATTTAAGGACTTCATTGTGCGCAATTTAACCCAAGCTGAAAGGGGCAATGTACTAGCGATTAGGAGAAATTATTAAACCTACAGAGTGATGTGCATAATTCATCGATTGCCTGTTCCAACTGGTTCCAACCATTTATTGTATTATATTATGATTCAGAGAGAATAATGCTTTTGTGAGAAGATCAGGACACGGTCAGTATGTGTATTTAATGACCACCTCCTCCTCATTCGTTTCGCCCTCAAGAATTGTTCCTTTAAATCAATGACCTAAGTACTTAATAAAATCAAGCGACACCTGAACCACAATTTTAAAACCTAAATTGTCGTGCTTACCTAGAGACCGCAATAGCTTTATATTTTAATTCAAATCGATTGTCAATTCATCGTAATTTTACTGACGATCGAAATTGATTCATACTTACGAACGGATTACAAATTATTCCCAGGGCAATGATTTGCAATTAATTTGCTCCATTAAGAAAGCTTTGAAGCGAGTCGCCATATTGTGTTGACACTGGCTCGCTGTACTTATCCAATCGTTAGTTCAGACTGCGGAGGTGCTGCTTCTTATTTAAGTGTAGTAGTACGAGTATTCGCTCGGTAGCGAATTTAAACAAAGCATATGCATATTGAGGTACAAACAACTACCAGAGGCTCTAGACGACTGGCATTCGATGTCCAGCGAAGGCGATAGTCGAAATGTCATAATGTAAGGGATTGATCACGTGATTTATCGATATCGCTTGTCAATCCCATAAAATTTTACCTTTTTGACAATCGCTATCGCCATGCTTTCGATGATAGAATGTCACTTGTCTAGGGCCTCTGGGATGCCTACACTAAATCCATCGATTTAAATAAAATTTGAATAAAATACCGTCATAAAAATAACTTATAAATAGCACTTCCAACAATCATAAAACGAGCAATTCGAATAATATGTAAATCAGAAAATGTTTTATCCCAAGGGCACATTATACCAGGATGAAAAGTAGCCTGGGTGCTATTTCAGACTATAGTCTATTTCTGTGCCAAATTTCATCCAAATCTGTTCAGCCGTTTTAGCGTGATTGAGTAAAAAATATACACAGATTCATCCACATACACACACGCGTATTCACTTTTATAATATTACTAGCTTTTACCCGCGGCTTCGCTCGCAGTGAAGCCATTCAAAAAAAAAAAATTAATAAATAGTATCCTATTGTACTTCTAATACCTCCAAGAAAATATGTACAAAGTTTCATGATGATCGGTTTAGTAGTTTTTGCGTGAAAGCGTAACAAACACACACATACATTCACATTAATTTATAATATGATGAAGTAAGTATAGTATAGATATAATAAGAAATAAGATGATGAATGACTGCTAAGCTCCTCGAAGGTATGATGATAATAATGTATGTGGTAAACCCGTATTTATTTGCAATTTTGTAACATTTTTAGCTTCTTGTATCAAATCCGCGCAATTTAAACAATATTGTTGTTAACCGTAGTAAAATTGCAATTTTCATGAACAACTCACGCTTGACCAAAAAGTTGCCCATGGAAAAATTGTTCTCACAACAAAGCTCCTAAGATTCCTCAGACAGTTACAAAGGATTTCGATTGCCCCGTTCTGAACCAGTCAAGGAAAACACCATTTTATGGATTACTCGACTTCTAGACGGTGTATCAAGATAAAACATGTACCTACTGTATTTTAAATTAGACAAGCAATAATACAACTGTGAAAATCACATCCAAATTCATGCAGTCATTTTTGCGTCAACTGCGGACAAACATCCTCCGTGACAGGACAGACAATCAAAAATTCCGAAAATATTTTTTTTGGCATCTATTGCTGATTGCTATTTTACAGAACCCTGTAATAAATTTTCTTAAATGTTTTCAAAAAACAGACATCGCTGAGTTATAATTTTATCATAATTAATTATTATACACTCGTTCAATTTTGTTAAAATTGTTACTGAACATAAATGTTACATGTAGGTAGACAATATTTCAGTATTTAATTCCACACGTTACAGTACTCATTCACAGGTACGTTAATAAATATAATTGGCTTATTTACTTTCGCAATTTAAATTTTACTCGCTGTGAAATAATGAGGATGACTATACGCTGAATATGCTGCGGAATATTTGTGTGATAAAATTGACAACGTGGCAAAAACTCGATATTATTCTGTTAAGTATACGGACGGTTACAAACGGGACAAATAAAATTGGCGTCGTTAGGACCAACCAAATTAGAGCTAACCTGCACTCGGTAACATCAAAGAATATTTAATCATACTAAAGAATTGTAATTGTACGGTGCGAATACTGAATGGGCACTAATGCGCTATCAAAGGTGAGACAGCGATTATTAATGGTATCTTCCTGTCTAGAACGCGGATAACTTTGTTAATTCTCCGAAGACATAAATAAGTTACACAATTCACTACGAGTATTAATCATTAGTGCACAAAAGCTGTGTGAACAATAAAAACACTTTACCATCAACTGTTTAAGTTAGCTGCTCCTCAAAACACATATTTTATACGTGAGCCATGTGTTAAAATGTGTGACGGGACAAATAAATCGGTCATACTATGTTTGTTTTTTAAGCTCGTAGCACGCGACTTTTCTAGAGTTCCGTATCGAAAGGTCGTCTGATGCTTTTATGCCATGACAAATTTTTCGTAGCTGTAGGAGATTAAATATTGAAGGCTTTTTAAATACCTAGGGCACTTTTTATACCAAAAAAAAAATGTACGGATCTTGTGAGATAGACCACAAGTGCGAAGCCGCGAATAAAACAACTAGCTATCATTTCGGCAGACATCGCAGTGCACGCAACACATTGCACGCTGTGAGCACTCCAGGGAAGTTAAACAGCGGCTGCACCCCCTCCCACTCAAAGTGCACCTCACGAACATCAGAGGTTTGCACTCCAACCTCATAGCAGTCCATCATCACCTGGAGACTGATAAGCCGGCTCTCTTTTTCGACATCTGTTATCGGCGTCTCCGAAACCTTGAGGACTCTAGGTTCTCTGTACTGTGGGCCATGGTGGACACGGGCCTTGATAAAATTGTCTACGCCTGTGTCTACCGCTCGCACAGCGGCGATCAGGAGACAACCAGGCTCACTGAGTATCTTAGTGAGGCGGCTGATACGGCACAGCAGCGGTACCCTTCCGCCCAATTAGTATTACTAGGGGACTTCAATGCCCACCACCAGGAGTGGCTTTTCCCGTACCAGTTTACTGATCATGCTGGGCGTGAGATGAGAAAGCTTTCGCTTGCTTTAAATCTCACCCAGCTGGTCCAGGAGGCAACGAGGGTGCCGGATGTTGATTCGCACACAGCCAATTGCTTGGACCTTCTGCTGACAACAGATCCAGACCGCTACTCGGTGTCGGTATCTTCACCTTTGGGTAGTTCCGACCATTGTCTGGTGAAGTCTGTATCCGTTCACTCCCCACCCGATCCCAGCCCAAGAGGCGCTCGGCGGGTTTGGCGGTACAAGTCAGCAGATTGGGATGGGATGCGTTCTTTTTTCGCATCTTATCCTTGGCAGCCTACTTGCTTCTTTTCGGCTGATCCTTCGTCGTGCGCGGACGCCGTGTCGGATGTGTTGCGTCAGGGAATGGAGTACTACATTCCGTTCTCTGACGTAGCAATGTCTAGCGTTGACCGGCCATGGTTTGGCGCCGAGTGCAAGCGCGCCAACACGCTTAAACACGAGGCGTACCTGGCATGGGTCGACAGTCGGGCACGCAAAGCAAGCGACATGGGTCAGCGGAAGAGCGCCTACAATAGGGCTGCCAAGTCCTGCAAAAAGGTGATGCGACGATCTCGGTTTGACCACATAAGCCGTATTGGGACCAAACTTGCTTCATACCCAGCGGGTAGTAAAGCGTTTTGGTCCCTGGCTAAGTCGGTTGAATCGAACTTCTGCCGTCCCTCACTACCACCACTGCTGAGGCCCGACGGGTCACTGGCCCACTCCGCTGAGGAGAAAGCTAACTTGTTTGCCTCTCTTTTTGCGGAATCTTCACGTCTGGATTCTGGTGACGCGCGGCCCCCTCCTCCTCCTGATGGATGCGAGACGAGTATGTCGGACATTCGTATCCATCAAAAGGACGTTCGTAGGGTGCTGCGCAACCTTGACGTGAACAAAGCTAGTGGCCCCGACGGGATTCCGGCAATTGTTCTCAGAACCTGTGCGCAGTGTCAGGATCGGAGACAGTTCAGTCTCCGATCCTGACACGCCTCTTTCGCCTTTCGTATGAGACGGGAAAAGTGCCGAATGCTTGGAAGCAAGCTAACGTTCAGCCTGTGCCCAAGAAGGGCAGTCGGGCTGACCCGGCCAACTACAGACCCATATCAATAACGTCCATCCTCTGCAAGAGTATGGAACGAGTGCTCAACTCCAAGCTCCTGGCATACCTAGAAGCTAATGACATCCTCAGTGACCGCCAATATGGCTTCCGCCAAAATCGGTCAACTGGCGATCTTCTAGCGTATGCCATACACATCTGGAGTGAGGCCATCGAGAAGCACGGGGAAGCGCTTGCCGTCTCCCTCGACATCTCGAAGGCATTTGATAGGGTCTGGCATGAAAGCCTTATTGGTAAGCTTCCATCATTCGGTCTGCCCAGTGGTCTGTGCGATTGGATTGCAGACTTCCTGAGGGACCGGTCCATTCAAGTGGTTATTGATGGCCGCTCTTCTGACCTACTGGGTATTAATGCCGGGGTCCCTCAGGGGTCCGTACTCTCAGCAACATTGTTCTTGCTGCACATAAATGACTTGCTAAAACCCGGCACCTTTGGGTACGCGGTCGATAGCACTGTTGCTGAGAGATACGTGTCCAACGCGCGCGCTACTGGACCTCAGATCCGGTCTCTTCGGGAGGCCATGGTTGGGCGCTTGAATCTGTCCTTGAAGGCAGTCTCCGAATGGGGCGATGCCAATCTGGTCAGATTCAATGCTGCCAAGACCCAGGCGTGGCTTTTTTCCGCTAAAAGGAGGCAATTCCACCCGGCTCCTTCTTTTCGAGGTGTGACCGTGCCGATTACTGACCATCTTGAGGTTCTTGGCATTACGTTGACATCGACGCTCAATTTTGGTCCGTTCATTGAGGCAAAAGCTCAGCTGGCTGCCAAAAAATTGGGGATCCTCGCGAAGGTGAGACGGTACTTCACGCCAGAACAGTTGCTAAACTTGTATCAAGCGCAAGTTCGATCATGCATGGAGTACTGCTCTCATCTCTGGGACGGATCTGCCAGGTACCAGCTGGATGCACTTGAGTCGATCGAAAGACGGGCCAAGAGGCTCATCGGCAATGAAGTACTGGTCGAATCTAGGCTCCAGAACCTCGAACATCGGCGCCGAGTTGCCAGCCTGTCGGTTTTTTATCGGTTACATTTCGGGGAGTGTGCGTTGGAATTGCATGAACTAATTCCTCCTAGCCCGTTCCATCATAGGACTACAAGACGTACGGCGATGCGTCATCGGTACATGGTGGACATCCCACCCATACGCACCAAACGTTTTGGGAATACTTTCATTATGCGTACAGCAAAGGAGTGGAATTCCCTGCCGGAGTCTGTATTTCCTGATAGCTACAACCTGGGAGTCTTCAAGTCAAGAGTGAATAGGTTTCTTCTAGGCAAGCGTGCTTCATCGTCGACCACATCATCGCTTACCATCAGGTGAGATAGTGGTCAAGCGCAAGCCTATAATCAAAAAAAAAAAAAAAAAAAAAAAAAAAAGGGACCAAACCAGCACAGGAGCGTCAAACGACCCCGTGTATGGCACCCATAATTCCCCTGTGACAGGTCAGGTCAGTAGCCCCACCAACTATCACTTTTGGCCGCAGGGGATAGGGAGTGTGCCAACACTGTGGGCCAACGCTATACCGACCAACTCCTCCTCTGCGGCCCCACCACGTCCGCCATCAGACCGTGGCAACCCAGTCCAGCGGCGCACCGCAATTCTGCCGGTATCCTCCTCTCCCGCCGCGGTCTCCAAACCTCAGCCGCGTGGCGTCCCATACGACATCGCGGCCCGCCGTAGTTGCGACGAGCCCCAAGCGGCACCGCAACCAACTTTTTGGCTGCTTCGTCGTCGGCTTAATCAAACCCTGAGCCTTCAAGCCTTGACGAGCGGCCCCTCCTCGGGATCCTGTTCGCTTCACCACGGATGCCCAAGCCACGGCTACTTAGACCCGCCCCCACCTCGACAATGTGGGAACCCACCGGGGGGATCTTGGAAGACCTGGATTTTGACTATGATCTTTGTCTGCTGAGTAATACACACGCCGACATGCAAGCGAAATTGAACGACCTACGGCAGGAGGCGGTAAAAACTGGGTTCAAATTAATTTTTGGAAGACCCAGGAGATGCGTACAAGTATGTAGAATTATACACCGATGTTAAACGGCGGCGCAGAGGTTGCGGCAACCACTGATGTCCTGAAACGGAAAACGCGGAACCGGCTGATTGCCCTTACATATTTTATTTGTAAACTATATATTCAAACTATTGTGAATATATATTTGTAATCTATCTAAATTTACTAATAAAATATACTCTCAAAACTTGAGTATTGTAAAATTTCCATAAAATGTTTTAGAAATTGTTAGTGCAGATTCGTGTGGATCAATAGCATTAAAAGCTCAAGGAGAGATAGTGCATATTATTTATATTGAACACATTGCAACAACAAATAATGGCGGTATCCTAGCTGAGAGCCAGACTGTCCTATTTTCTTAAATTGACATTTATAAGGCGGACCGCAGGCGATAGACAGTGGCTTCTTTTAAGTTTTGATGAGACACCGACCCAAATTATACTTTAAATATTCAGTAACACCACGTATCGAAAAATATAAAAGCTAATAAGATATACTACAGTATACACAAACTGTGAAAAACTGACAGACAAAGTTCTGATTATATAGCAACCGAACGAACAAAACTTACCAAAGAAAAATATGATCATTAACAGAATTAGTGAACAATAATCGTTCGTGCTAAAAATCCGTCGTCTGCAGACCCCCTTAACCAGACGAGGGCAGAAACAGATACACACAGTTACGATTTATTCGAAGATCTTCTAAGGAATCAAAATCTCAAAGTTGAAAGAAATACAATGTATCTTGTATTCTATTTCTGAGTAAAGATTTTGAAACAAAAAGGACATGTATTCTGGATCCGTATGGATATATGAATCTATCACTTCTTGTAAGTTTTGACACTTACAAGAAGATTCTGCACAACTTAATGGAATGCTATGAACATCAATCGCTAATCTTTTTTCACCAAATTTGGCGAATGCCAAGCGTGATAAATGATAAATTGTAATGATTACAGTACGGACGTAATCTTCAGAAGTAGAGAAATGCACGGAATGGATAATAATAGGTTTTTATGAAACAAATGAACAATACTGCAAGATGAGCCAACTAGGGAACTGGGAGTTTACTCTTTTTGCAACCAATGCACGAAAATTGAGTTGACAATTATTTATTTACATAAACTTTATTGTATGCCAGAATATATAGGAACACACAACTATTTATACATACGAATACAGTTCTTCTAACGCCAATTGTATGGGCTTTGTGTCTCAAAGAACTTTAATAAATCTTTCAGAAAATTGTATACTCGTCCAATGCTTCATGTTAAATCTGCAATATAAAACTGAAAAGTGATTCCAGCGCATCAAGCACCGTATAAAAGGATTTATTATTTATTTATATCGACTATTAATGTAAAGTTATTTTTATTTAAATATTTAATGTCCTCTTATTTGGAAGAAGGGTTATACGTAGTTATTACCAGAAAGGGACCATTTATCTCGCAAAAACTTAGAATCTCTAAATAGTATAAAACAAACTCACTGTCCACGTTTGTCGACGTAATCTCTGTTTCTCCGCAAACTGCTTCTAAACCACGCAACCAATTTTGATACTGTTTTCACTAATAGAACGAGCTATAAACTTGAAGTCCACCAAGTAAAAATAATATAACTTGATTTATCAAGTAAATAAGGTACTAGGCCGGAAATTCTGTTTAACAATACATAATAAAATAAACCTATACAAGCATATATTAATGCAAATTTGGACGTATGGTATCTAACCTTGGGGCTGTACTAAACAAAGCAACGTCAAAATTAAGATTTTGTTTAAGGGCTATGATTTCAATAACCAGATACTTAATTATAATTTCAAGAATAAATATGACAATTTGACAAATTTTCTATACAAAAGCTGTCAAACTACCGTTTTCATTCCTCAGATAAAAGGACGATAAAAATATCGGCTCTCAGCGATATTAATAATGAGCTAAAAGAAATCATAGGTCACAATTAAACGCAAATAGACTTTTATAATGGAAAAGAATGAAAAGAGACGTTGAAGTTTCTGGAAAAGGTTTTTTTTGCCTGATAGCTAATAGGTACCTATTCTTGCCCTCGAAACCTGTCATTAGTAATTTAGACTGATACATTCTATGCAGCCAACCGTTTTAAACCGGCAATAAATTTCAAATTAAGTGCATTTACAGCATCCCTGAGGCTTTTCTTAAGGTACAAAAGAAATGACAATCTTCACCATGACCTTAAAATGGAGTTCATCACCACCATCATCCAAAAATTTGCTGTAGCCATGGGCTTATTAATAAGTACAAAAAAATAATTAAATAAGCCATGGCAATTCGCTAATGTCATCAGTATGAAGCTGCTAAAATATCGATAGGAGAATTTCTTGTCAATAAGGCGATACCGAGACTTAGCCGTACAACACCCTAAAGTAAAATGCAGAAGATTCATCAATTTTAAGTGTAAATAAGTTCCAGCCAAAAAATTGTGCTCTTTAATTACAAGCAAAAAGTATTGTCCTTAACATCTTTGTTCATACAAAGTAAGTTCATGAAATGAAGAAGGTAGGTATTCATTTATGATGGCAAAAATATTCTTTAAGAATTTAGTATTTTCGGCCCGATACTAGCGATAAGGCTTCCCATATCGCGTCGAGACTTGTCATTGGTTCAGTTTGGGTACAAAAGAACTCTACTTACCCTTCAGGTATTACAAATCTAGTGGTTATGTAAATAGTCTTTTGGCTTGGAAGATAAATTCTGATTCCATCAACCGGATTATGGGCTAACAGATTTGTCGGTTCTATGTGAGAATCGCGCCCCATAGTCAGGCACCGTTCATATAAAGATTAATAGTGCTCGCAAACGTGACACATGGCGTAGGTACGGGATGTTGCAGTTTATCTAACATATAAAACCGTTTGTCTTGTCTAACTCATCAACGCACAACATAAATTTCGAGGGAAACGGAAAAGTTGCGCACAGTGATTATACACTCGGGTTTACAATCCCTGTTTACGGTACAAAAGTATGTAGGCAAGAAGAGTACTGAGGAATACTTTTTAAACTTCCAAGAACAAAATCGTTTCCAGAAACCCCAACTATACATTTTCGTAATTGTATTTTCGTTTGCGCAACAGCGCGGCCCGTTCGGTTAGTTTAAATACATTTCAGCGATGGACACGCCATTTTTCCTCCTCCGAGAAAATTAAAAGTGCTTCGTAAAATCTCACTCCAGTTCATTGCGGGACATAATGTAAGTCGGAGTGAATAAACAAGAAATATGCGGTCGCCCGTGTTTTGTTTTAGCGTTTATAAAGCGAAGAGCTTTTATGGTTTATAGCTCAATAATATAGGCCGTAAAAAGGGCCCGGACCCGCGTCGGATCTCACTCTGTTCCACAATTGAGTCATGCTAGTGAGTCCCTTCGACTCTTTTAGGACTTCTTGAATAATTCCGCTTTGTAGGTACGTAACTGGAAGGAAACGTACTTTGTAGTCGCTTCTTTGTTGTCTTCGTGGTACATACATGTCAGCTTACTCCACTGTACCTATTAAATCTCCTGGGTGCGTATCTTACTGAATTTAAAAGAGAAATCCATATTGTAGAGGTGCTGTGTAGATGGTACGAAGAATAACCTATCTTCCAGATGTGAAATATTTCTCTTTTGGCCCGTTATTCCAGCTTACATGCCATGGCCATGGTTTTAACTTTCAAACCAGTATAGCTCAGTCCTCTTGAGAAAACAATATAACGTTGAATACAAACTACCTAGTACAAATTATTTAAATTCAGCACGTACTACAGTTGCCAGTTCGGACGTTGCAGCGCTGACCTGACCTGACCATTGCAGGAAACTCGCGAGAAATGGCTGGACTTTACGAGAGACCTTGACCACTGATTTTGTTGCAGTATTTCTTCGCAAGGGCAGTCAGATGGAAATGCCGACGCCAGCTAGCTTGGGTAACCGTAACTTTTGCAAGTTGTTTAATAATCCAACTTAGTAACATAGTAGAAAATTATTTTTATTATAGTTGTATTAACTCTTGGCTCCGGCTTCAAATAAGTATGTTACGCCTGTATTTTGTGTCAATAAACTAATTTATTATTAACAGAATCATGGTTATAAGAACTGCTTTGGTTATTATTTTAATCCCATACATTTTAGAGCTTATCTAGGCACCTCCAAACGAGCAATTCATGTATATAATGTATATATAGAATCTGAATCTCGGAAACGACTCCAACGATTTTCATGAAATGTAGTATGCAGGGCGATAAATCGATCTAGAAAGGTTGCATTTATCGAAAACGTCGTTTTCTCTATTTTGCGCCGAGCAGAGCTCGGTCAGCCAGGTACTTAATTAATTATCTAACATAACTTATTGACATTCACAGCTTGCTATTTAAGTAGATCTGTCTGTACTTACATGTATATTATTATCGTTACCTTACCATATTTTCTAACACTCTATTAAAAAAAAATACATATAGTTTTTAGGTTTACAAACCTATGATTAAAATACACAAATCATATGTAGCCCCTTTTCGAAAAATCCTTGCTCTACCCCTACATAATATTATTCTTTTAAAAATCATTATAATAATAATTAATTAATGAGCTCTTGTCTTGAGTTTTCTTAGTTTTGTGTTGACTGACAGTTAGCCGTAACCGGAACGGTTTTACAAAAGAAGAAGATAGAAGATTTATAGCGATAGAAGATGAATAGAGATGGGAGATAATTGTCAGCTTTTGTATGTATAGAAATTAAAAGTTAAAAGCGTATCGCAGTCACAGTATCATATTACAGTAACCCTTTAACTAAGTCAACTTTTGAAACTTGCGCGTGATCAAAAGCATTTTCAGTCTCTGTTTATCATTTACTTCCAGTTTTAAACTTAAACAGTTACTAAGTTAAGGTTCCGGATTAACTGGATGATGAATAATATGTAGGAGAAAAAAACAAAAGGTGGAATGGCAATATGGATAAATCGTTTATTTACATTGACAAGCAGACTACGCCTAGCCAGCTCCAGTGGTTGGTCTTTCTTCTAACATGATCTGCAAACAAAAAAAAATTCGCTTTGTATTGTTTTGTGTTGGAAGTCGTTTATTTTTTTTCGTAAAAAGTTTTTTATTTTTCTCTTTTTAGTTTTGATACATTTTACATTACCTACTATGAAAATTATTTAGACCCAAAGGGCTTCTCATATCAATTCCAACAAGCCTAAACACGACTGGATAAATAAATAAATAAATAAATAACTTTATTTCCAAATATACAATTTTAAAATTAAATTTACAAGTAAAAACAAAATCATTATAAAAATGCATACCTTACAGATTGTTGACCTCTGGCACCCAAGCTAAGATTTAAATTGTGATATGAGGGCTCTCTCTATTAATTGACATTATTTTTTGGTAACATTATTTTTTGGTCGGTAAATGGTTCCCACCATTTACCGACCAAAAAATAATGTTACCAAGAATAACGAAAAATAGTGTGTAGCCTCTCTTAGTATGGATGCGGATGTGTGAATGAGTATGTGTTGTGTGTATGAATGATGTATGGTTGTATTGTATGAAAAATTAGAAAAGCTTACCTAACAATTTCTCAATCTCCTGGTAAGTAAGAGTAGTGACCACCCTCTTTTAAATTCAAATTTTATAATCCCACGTATGTTGCATTTTTTTTAACTTCATTATAAACGTGACAAACAATGAACTGAAAGTGTCTCTCAGCCAGTTTGGTTCTATAACGAGCTACAGGACAGACATATTTAGATCTCCTATTAGCCCGATATCCCGCACTGTATCCCAGATCCAGTGAAACATGTTTGCGCAAAATAGTGCTGAGCACAAAGAGCTGTCTGATGGTCATAACTTTGCAACCTTTGTATAATTGCATGGTTCTATACCGGATATGTTAAAAAGTCATAACTTTAAGAACAGCCCTTTGTGCTTTGTTGGAAAGGCCAAGTGCAGCATGTATGTTTTTGGATCGCCAACCCAAATGGTTATCCCAAATGAGAGTACCGACAGGCAGAGTGAAAAGTAGACCGTCCGGAGCGTATTTAAGTCAGCACTATGTCGCAAGTTCTAAAAAATCACTTTGATTGCCTCACTCTGCCAGACGTTCCCCCATACTGCACCTTCCAGGTCATCAGGTTGTCTATCATGATGCCTAGGTACCTGACTTGATTTGCGCTGGCTAGGGGAAAGCAGAGGCACTGATCTATCTGGTCTTTGCAGGTATGAGCCCCAAGAACATACGACTCATACGATTTTAATAACATTTAGTGTTAGAATATTGTAATCTAACCAAGACATTACAATACCGACCGCAAAAACTGCACGCTCTCGGACATCCTCCCAATCCGCAAGAGTAAAGCCGTATCGTCTGCAATAGTATATTTGCTACAGGGAAGGACAAAAAAAAAATAGGACCCCTCACTCCTATCCTCTCTAATTTAGTTAGCAATATGGGGACAGAGACAGTATCAAATGTCCAAGACAACAACCAGACAAACCTTTCGTCCGGTATCCTTAAAGTATTGTTAACATAGACCGCTTCAGCGTCATCGCTTGTTTTTAGTTTTGATACCTTATACATTATTACCTTCTATGAAAATCATTTATAGCCAAAGGGCTTCTCATATCAATTCCAACAAGACTGGGATACATTGTTTTATTACGGAGTTCCGGTGCTTATCTTCCGGCTTCATTACCAGATCAGTTCGATGGTGCCATTTTCAATAGAACCATTTAAATTTTTTGGGATGGGATCCTCTCATCAGATTGTGACAATGGGACCACATCGAGAGTATACTCTTTCAAACAAAAATAATTTTCGAAATCGTTCCACAATTGACGGAAAAATCGGTGTACAAACACTAAAAAACTTCATTTTTGGAAAATCGGTTAATAATATAGACCCATCTTTATTATTTACTGACTTTCGAACATCTCGTAAAGCATAAAGATGCAAAATTAAATCAGTAGACATTTATCTATAACGTTATTCACTCCAACTTTGTCACATCCTTGTGGGTTTTCCATTACAATGGTCGAGTTCAAAATATAGACCTCTCGCTCGCCAGTCTGGTGTCTTAGCGTATTCAAGTTATCACAACAGGTTGCGTAGTTTTCTCTAGAGTGTTGACACCATGACTGTACCTTGTATACGACATTTTTTTCTTAAACGTTGCAATTTCTTCCTGTATCGTGGATGCGCTAACAAACATTTAAACGTACATACACAAGACACCCAGATCCGAAGCAACCACAGAACCGAAAAACACCTTCTTGTTGTTCTGTCGGAACAACTATCTGTAGGCCATATAAATATTTGTTCCGAGCGGGAATCGAACCCGCGAACGTAGCGCAGCAGCCGATCGTTCAACCGCTACGCCAACCGTGTCGTCATATTCTGGATTTGCTGTGGGTTTTATTACAGTCGGTAATAGCTGTTTCGTGCTCCACCCAAAAAACGAACGGATTTGAACCCTAACATTAAGGATTATTTAATTTGTATGAGTTTATCAGATTAGCGCTACTCGATGAACAAATACTTGTTTTTGTAAATGTTTGTCCCATAAATAAATGCAATAATAATACAGATACGCAAATTTGATCTTTAATACGTTAGCTTTAGGTTAATTATAACTATTTGTTATGCGGTTTTGATTTTTATGCTGTAAGACTAAAATTTTATCAGAGTATTGTAATATAATTAGTGTCATTGCTACTAATAGCTTATTTTAATTATTTTAAGGTAGATCTGGTCTCATTGTTCGTTTATAAGGCTGAAACGAACAAGCTGTGAGTTCAAATCCTGCGTCGAGGAAAATATTTTTGCTTTCAATAAAAGCAAAGTAAATATTATTTCTTGCATTATTATAAAGAATTATAGACGGACACATTCTTCAACTATAAAATTTCTAAATTGGTAATATTTTCGCCTTTCTTGTAATAAAAGGGTAGCTAAAAGAGAAATATGCGTCTTCTATTATTATTATTAAGGGTAGGAAAATAAAAATGTACTGTAACAATTAAGCTAAAGCCAGTCTATGCACAATTGTTTCACAATTTTGTCGCGTTAAACAAAATAAATTAAAAAAAATATCAAGCTTATCATAAGTAGTTCAATATTCGAACTTTTTTTATATGTTTTACCTTTAAATATATGACACGTAATTATTTTTGTAAGTAAGTAATTATTTTTTATTTACATAGAATAAAATCGTTATCATAATCATTACTGTTTTTCATATCTGTTGTTATTTTTATTTAAATATTCAATTTAAATTAACTATTTTAATTTAATATAAATCATATTTTGAATTCAAAAAACATAATTGAATATTGTTAACATAAAACAACAAGAAGTGGAAGGTTAGTTTTGATCTCGCAACCATGTTGGCATAGCTTCACTGATTGACTAGACCAAATCGACTTATCAAATACTGTTGAAATTAACAAGTCCAACATGGTGACAAAACAGTATTAAAACGCTTACCTTCCCTAACTTTACGTCTTAAAGATCAAATTGGCATAACTGTATTCTATAATATTTGCCTACTTGGACAAGTCATTCTAGTTTGATAAGCTACGTATCGAATAACACTTATCTACTGCTAATTTCAGAAGGTTCAAAATCGTCTAACTTTTAGTGGGTCAGCTAACAGCAGGGTGGGTCAGGTAACAGCCATTACCGACTGTACGTACACGTATGTTAAGTTAGTAACGATGAGTATCAAAGTGGTCTATTGTTACGGTTTCTTCATTAACATCTTTCGAATTTGGGTTGCCCGTGTTCAGTAGGTAAGTAACGTTTCAATGGACTTTGATAGATAAATCGTTTTATATATCATTTCAATATGTTTAAATTGTCTCAATTCATTATCCATCGGATTAAACGGTCACTCACCTGTAACAACAATTAAATATACCATTATAATATTACAAAGCCCAGTTAACGCTTAATAAAATATTCTTTAATGGCAGTTTCGAGTCCAAGTAGAAGTTTATCGCCGATTCAATCGCGTCGCTGCAAAGATAATAATCCCGAAGAGTGGAGGGGCTTAACTCGGCATCGGCTGTACTTAAGCATTTTTACGCCCTATAAATTAAATCGGCACACCTTTTGTATAGATAGGTAAGTCGATTGTTTTGGCAGATTTTCGATCTTGTATAAGACAACAACAAAAAAGATGATCGGATTTCGTATCTACAACGGTAAAATTGGCCATGTAGTTTTTTTTTTTATTTAACTGCAAGGTATGGGTTATGTTTTTCGCGCGTATATTGCATGTATGTATGTTTGTTTATATGTATGTATGTAAAATTCTTTATTACCTCATATCTTTCTAACCGCCAGCCAGATTTATAAAATAAAGACATCGTTAGATACGTCTTGAGCGCCTAAATGTTCTTATATAGGTAAAGTTAAAAAAACAATCATGTCGGATTTTGGGCGCCATATTGTGCGGGTTCCAATTTTTTTTTCCAAGTCCGTCGAAGGGTTTCAAGAGGTGATTACAAAAACATATACGAGGCATGCCTTTTAAATTCTGTCGTTTCCATATTTCCAGGTAATTTTGAATTTGGAAATGTTCTTTATTCGAATGTGTTTAAATTTTGAATCTCAAAACAGTTGAAAGTATTAGGATTAATGCTATTGTTTAGTCACAGCGTCGATTGGAATCTGTCAGGTTACAAACGAAAATGAATCTTTCTAAAGAAAATGTTCGTGCAATAATTTTCTACAACTTTAGAAGAGGCCTAACACGGCTTCAGTGTTTTGAAGAGCTAACATCAGTGTTCAGTGATGAAGCCCCATGTCTGTGGACTGTTGAACGCTGGTATTTAGAATTTCAGCGTGGACATACTAGTGTTAGTGACTAATCTCGCGAAGGACGCCCGCTTTCACTGAAGATAACATCATTGCTGTGAGACAACTAATTCTCGAAGATCTTCATGTGACGTATCGAGAGATAGAAGCTCTATTAGGCATCTCAGGGACAACCATTCAGAAGATCTTGCATGAAGCGCTTGGTGTGAGAAAGCTAGTTTGCCGTTGGATACCGCATCTGCTTTCCGACGATCACAAGGCGGCCCGCGTCAGATGGTGTAAGAAAACTCTGCAAAGGTTCAACCGAGGAGAGTCAAATCACGTCTACGACATCATCAGTGGTGATGAATCTTGGATCTATGCCTACGATCCTGATTCCAAATAACAATCTACAATCTGGGTCTTTCAAGACAAGCCAAAGCCGACTAAAGTTGTTCATTCTCGAAGCACTTCAAAGAAGATGGTGGCCACGTTCGTTGGAAAAACCGGCCAAGGTCCGACTATTGCACTTGAATATCGTAGAACGGTTAACGCAGAGTGGTATATCACAGTTTGTTTACCACAAGTCATCGCCGAACTTCGAAAATCTAACACAAAGCGACGCATCATCCTGCACCACGACAACGCAAGCTCACACAGCGCTCGTCAAACGGTTGAGTATTTGAAGCAGGAAAAAGAAGAAATTGTTGACCATCCTCCATACAGTTCTGACCTAAGCCATAACGATTTCTTTACATTTCCTAAATTTAAGTAAAGTCTTCGTGGTCAAAGATTCCAGTCCGGTGAAGAAGCAGTCTCAAAATGGCTTTCAAGTCAGCCATTTTGAACACCCTCACTTTAGAGTGGAATAAATGTTATAATAACTGGTTCGAGCGAATGGAAAAGTATATTAAGCTACGTGGTGAATACTTTGAAAAACAATAAAAAGTACTATAAGGTTCTAGTTGTGTTTTTTTCTTCAAACGACAAATCTTAAAAGGCATGCCTCGTACCGCTTGTATGTTTAAAAATTATTGCGAAACAAAATGATAACTAAAAAGTTGTAAATAAATAAAGTTAATTTAAAAATCAAAAACCCAACTGCGAAAGCTGCTGTCGTGTTTTTGATTTTTTAATTTAATCTTTCTTTAATATTAAATTTAATCTTAACTTGGATGGAATTATTTTATTGGACTCTGTTTTCAGTGTAATTTAATTTTTATTTAGTAATTGATCAACTTTTTAATGTAATTTAAAGTTTTATGAATGTAATATTGTAGACTACTTATAACTGAAAATAAATAAATTATTATTTATTATTAATATAAATAAATAGCATGGTAAACGAACCATTTCAATTGGCAATATGTAATAATATGTACCTAACACATCATTAAAACTTTTAAGCCTATTAAGTGACCTATGTTTTTCTCAACACATGTTATCTCACTATTGGGGAAAGTTATCCCTCTCCTCCCAAGGTTTTCAATTCAAACCTCAACATACACCTCCTCCATTATGTACCATTATGTGCATACTGTAGCATTTTATTATTATTTTTTATTCACTCTATACATTTTAGTGTAAAATCCGTATGCTCGTGTTTCCGAAACACTAAATTTAATAACTTTATTTCTTCAGTTGAGCGAGTGAAATTATAATCCTACACTAATTAGGTATTCACCCGACGTATGTTGGTACTGCACGAGACAGAGGGGTTTGTTTCACTAAAACACTGCATACGTGTGGGGAGATTTAAATTTTACGAAATATATTACATAATACATAAGTAGCTTGCAATATTTTGAGGTACAATCGGATTAAACCAAGTGTTTTCCTGTTGTACGTGAGATTATTATCATTGTAAATTAATTTATTATGGGTATTGTGTCAATTCTTTAGATACCTTATTATAGACTTTGCTCACTTTTTAACCGACTTCCCAAAAAGGAGGAGGTTCTCAATTTTACCGTATATATTTTTAGTGATAGGGTTCTAAAACTAAAAAGACAGAAATATTTTTTATCATCGATGTCGCTCACAATATCATTAATTATTAGCCTTGCTATACTTTAAGTTTTTATTCAATTTATTTTTATTCGAATATTCATTGCAATCGACTATTTGTGCTGGCAATACTGAAATGTTTGAATTATTATCAGACTAGAAAACACTGTCAGCGTACAATAATGGCGTATTTTAAGAGAGAGTTTAATAAGAGTTAAGATATTTGTCATTATAATAAAAGATAAACTTATTGTAGGAAAACAAAAGACTGTGTCTAACTTGGAAGTTCACCGTCCACACATTATAATTGCACCATCTAATAGTTAGCCCAATGCCTTGCCATCTCTCATGTTCATCATCATCATCAGCCTTTTAATGTGCCCACTGCTGATCTCTGTGAGAGGGAATGGGCCGTAATCCTCCAAGCGATGCTAGTGCGAGTTAGCCTCTCATGTTCACGAAAGAGTAATACCAAAATTTTGTCAACTCATCATCGATTATTTTAAGAGAGCTTAATTGCTCTGAAATCGTATCAGCGTCATGTGGTTTTATTTCCAACTAAACAATTATAACAACCAACAATTAACAATCTTTTTGTTACCACCGAAATCATCTAAATTACATTGCCACAAAATGTATCGAATTATGTTTGAAGTGATACCAAATGCAATAGTAGACCAAATATAATACTATAATACCAGTATATTACTATCCCACTTCAGGACAAACAGCCTTTTCCCACACAGAGCACGGTTGCACCACGCTTGTTCAAGCCCGATTGGTGGTATAAGACTTTTAACATTTGCACTTCCAGATTTCGTTATGATGCCCTCCTTCACAAATATCTGCAATGTAAATAATAATTTAACTATACAGTTTTTAACATGTGAAGAATGCTTCTATATAATATTTGTATTTTAAACGTAAAAAATTAAATGCAGATGAATTCGCGAGTTCCGCCCGCGACTTCTAGAAAAAGTATTGTAGCTACTCTGCTAAAATATTTCTTCTTATTCTAGAATAACATGAAAACTAGTTATATACTTGCCCGCTTGCCTAGTGGCAAGCGTGCTTCACCGTCGACCACATCATCGCTTAACATCAGGCAATATAGTGGTCAAACGCGGGCCTATAACAAAAAAAAAACATTTTACAATGATCCCGTGGGATAACATCTACGTAAAACTCTTTTCGCGCTGGCGGAGCTGCAGGCAGCTAAGTTTCAAATAAATGTAGGATCGTTAAATACTCTCCTCTACTTAATTAATAGCTTTATCAGTTCTCAGTACCTTTAAAGAAAAGATACACCTTCCTCTAAAATATGCACAATATTCCCATATGACATACTTAATATTTACCAATGTCTGTAAAACTTATATTTTACACTGCTAACACAATTTTATTATTCTAAGAAGTTATTCCACACTATGTATTTTCTCTTAATAATTTTCACAATGATAGTCTCATTATGGATTTTTAATTATTTTGATTGCTATTTTTTTCTTTATTCTGTAAAATTTAATATTTTTCTTACTTTTAAATCCTAGGTACATTGTATACAATTATTGGGTAGGTATTTTTATAATACTAACATACATGGAAATATCCTATGTTCATTATAACATAACAACAAAGAGTGTACCAAGGTGAACTGTTCACATCTAGATCGTACTGGCGTGATGTTATATAATGAAATGTTATAAACAATAAATAGACAAGCGATTGCATCAATCCCGAGAGATTTGCCGTTATTAATTGAAGAGTTCTGTTGTATATCTCCAAAGTACTTCATCTGATCTTTAAAAAATTAAAATTCGACCAATTGCAGAACATAGTCTCTCACATAAAAAAAGATTTTTTTAAATCGGTCTACAATTGACGGAGATATCGGAGAACATACACAAAAAAAAAACAAACATAAAGTCGAACATAGAACCTCCTCCTTTTTGGAAAGTCGATGTCTAAACCATTACCTAAACTTAAAAAAAATCAAGTTTATATAAAGTAGATTAGAAATATTATAACAAACCAACATATAGCAAACGATTAAATCACTGGCCGAAAATTGCGGTATAATTTAATAAGCCACCATGTCTGCATAAATCACTATAGCGTAATGGTTAACAGACCAAAAACGTGAACATCGACCACAATTCGCAAAGGCCCGTCACAAATTACAAACTAATCATAGTCCACCAATTGGGTCGCTCGGAAGAGGTTAATTTTCCCAATCCCGACGCCGCGCTAACGTTCAGGCCGTTACGGCCGCCCCACCAATTAGCTTTTACTGCTCTTGTGGTCCGATAACTACTCTACGAGACTTATCTATCGAGCGATCCGGGCATTATGTCCTAGTAAACACTAGTAGAAATTGTATCTAAGCTCACTTTACTAGTCGATAGCGAACGCTTCACGGCATAATTATGTAGCGTGATAATGATGATGGATCGGCTTTACTATACTGTTGAACTTGGAATATGTTATGTATTATGTTGATGGCGTTTTAAGTACCGTGCCTCGTACTTAAAAGGGACTTACGTTTGTTGTGCAGAGTAAACATGTACAGAAATAGATTGTCAGTTTCACAAACACATCTAACTGCATTCAAAATAGCAGTGCAGTGTAACAAAAGTAATATCAATTTTCTAGTAAAATATAGAGAAAATATTCGATGCAATTGAATCATAGCGTTCACATACAGGGCAAGCAAACGGTGCCTGCCCCGGCAGTCGGTAGACAGGCGATATTTCTCACAACGACACTCAATAAGTAACTCTGCCAATTCCTTCCCTACACATAAACATCTACCGTGTATTGTTTAACTTTTCTCTCTCAGGACGACACATAAACTCGTCGCAAATCCTACAGAGGGTTTGAGAGCATCGTCTCAGAAATTTTCCAAGTCAACGAAAGCAAGAAGCGACAATCTCGCCGACCTACGTCTTATTTTTCAGGAGAGCCCACCCGTTACAACGACAGAGATTTACATTTGAAATAGGCTGAGACACTCTTTTATTTCGCTCCTTTTATTTTTTTCTGTCTGTTCGTATCGTTGCAGCCCCCTACATCTGGCGTATCTTTCGACGCGGCTAAATAAAACTCCCTCTCCTTACCTGTATAATTTTATTAACGAAAATTGAATTATTTATCGTAATTGAATTTCCAAATTAAACACGCCCGGATAGCTACTAGTTTGCTCGGGTATCGACTCAGCAAATTACAAGTATGCAATTATGAAAGTTAATTTACTGCTTAGTGATCTCAAAGTGAAGCGCGCCGGCCGCTTATCTGATTAAAGTGCTAATTTTTAATTATTCGTTCACGTCTTGGAATTATCAACAGCGATGTACTTAAATAAGGTTGAATAATCTTTAAAAAATGGAATAATTTATCAAACAATATTCTGGGAACAAATTGTGTCGGATGATGCTATCCATCAAAGATTTTCTTTTACGAGGCAAGCAGTAGCTGTGTGCGTACACGCTCCTACGTTATACAACATTATTGATGGACCCTCGCAAGCTATTACCCTTGCTAAAAAATATTAACCCGTTTCCCTCTTTTTATGACTTGCTGTTTATTTTAAAGCATTTTAATGACTAACGCAACGCCGCGTAATATGCTAATCGCAGAACGAAAGTTCTCCTAAAAAGTGGATTTAATGAATTCACGTTCATTACTTTGGAACATAAATAAAAAGTAAATTAAATTCGGATTTAATTTGAAAAAGCCATACGTTAAAGCAGTTATTTATGTCAAGTTAATTTTGTTTTACAATAGCTGTCTTGTTAGACAATACATCATTTTGAATTAAGGTCTGGCGAGAAAACCTTTGGGACGCATTGTATCTAGATTAATGACGACCCAATATCCTATATTCTTATAGCTATACATATGTATAGTACAGTAAGTACCCTTTTGTCTCCTTATCTGAGGAATATATTAACTTGTCTATGCAGTGCTATTAGGAAATGTTTTAGTGCCATCTGCAGCCTGTTATACTAAATAATCTTAGTGTTGAACTATGCAATAAATAATACACCAACAGCATTGAGAGATAATGCACTGCCTAGTCTCGGAGCACCATCTCTTTGATAAACGGCTTGATCCGTAAATATAATTCACAACAAGCTTGAGCTGAATAAACTTATTTTACAAGTCATGAAAGAAACATTTAAATTGTTTTGAAACATTAACAAACAAAGAGACAACCATAAATAAAAGCTAAACAGACAATATGCAAATCTGTAATATTTTGCGGAGCGGTCCGTATTGGGGGCTCACCAATTTATGCATTTGTTAATTAAATTATATCACGGAACACTTTCCCATGAGGATCTTTTAATGTCCCACTCATAAGATCGGAACACATAAATTAACAGAGCTA
This sequence comes from Orthosia gracilis, assembly GCA_947562075.1. Classification (NCBI taxonomy): domain Eukaryota; kingdom Metazoa; phylum Arthropoda; class Insecta; order Lepidoptera; family Noctuidae; genus Orthosia; species Orthosia gracilis. Next base: position 39,384,104 of record OX387266.1, read on the forward strand.
TTCGTTATGCTGGGCCACGCGCGTTTAATTATTAAGGCGATGCACATTTCTCCACGGAACTCGGGCAAAGGGCCCGTAAACATAAATGTGTCAAACCGATACTAAAGACGGAACTTAAACAAGGCTACTAAGTACGATGTTATAGTTTACAGCATCAATATCAACAAGTTATTGTCCGGATAACTACGCAATATCATATAACGTACAAAACTACTTCATTACGGCGAAGAGGATCTCTAATCTGGACATGGCATCCAGACGCAAAACAACGACGTCGACGAAAAAAATCTTCTACTTAAGGATGCATTCATCCTTAGAGAGTCAAGATGAGGCCTACGGGAACACTGTAGCCTCACACAAAAGAAAACTTTATACGTACTTACTTAGTGCTTTATGTCTAAAGCGCGCCGTAGAAGTCACTTTTATATTACCTCTAAAGAAATTATTCTTTTTATTTTACTTTGTAATTAATCATGTTGGCTACTCTTCCTTCACTTAGCTGTGAGCATTTTCTCGGAAGCAGCTGAGCAATTTCATTTATTCAACAGTAGGTACGTACCCATTCTTTCTTACACTTGTTTAAAGTAACTTGAACTAGATAAATTAGCTCGACTACTGGGTTGTTTACATTTGAGTTTAAATTTTTGGTGTCTAATTGGCAATTTTTCATAAGCATATCTTTGGCAGAGTTAAACTTGGGGTCAAATTCTTAATTCAGAAATCAGATGATCTTGTTAAGATTAAGATTTAAGCTCGATTTTTGTTCTGCGGTCTACGAAATTCGGTGATTCACCTCTTACCTATTAACTGGTATATCTCGTCACATCTCTCGTCCTCACCGATGCTTACTTTTTCTATTCACTCCGCTAGACGCTGCTATTAAGCTTTAAATACGCATACGGCGAATTTTCCACCCTTTGAAAGTATACAGCGTACTTCAAGTACAGTGCAGTGCAGAAAAAAATTGAACAGCTTCTTTTTAATATTCTAAGTTACAGCTAAGTTTTTTGTAATTTTTTCATGATTAAACTTCATTATTGTGCCGGTATATTTAAACAAACAATGACTTCAGAAAGGTTTCGTAATTTAAAAAGCTTATGCAATTATTATTAAGTATTAAATCTATAATCACAATCTTGTTTATTAAAATACTCGAAAAACACATTTACATGTAAGTGAAGCAGCCTAAAATATGAAAATGTAAAGCCTCGGCTACAGAATGGGATATTGACACGCTTTGACTCAAACGAATTTAAAAGTTTATGAATAATGTAAAATATGGCAGGCACTTGTAGCAGGCGTATTTTTACATTATTGTGTATCATGAAGTTAAAAAGATATATTTAATAACGAAATGTTAGCCAAATAATATCATTGTTTTGGTAAATACGATAGTTATTCATGCAGTGTCTGCTACTCACGGTAAATTACTGTCAAACATGCAATGAGCTAGCAATGTTACACATGCTGAGTACAAATATAAGGAGATAGGGAAAATGTTCCATGTTTTTTCCTTATATTGCAAGCAAGTGTACGGCACTTTATTGTGGCGTCATCAGAGCCTCCCTCGTGACAGCTTACACATGAATTCGGGGATAGACAAAGAGTGTGCACGATGAAAGAGCTTTTCATTCATCCTAGCTTCCAGGCGGAGTTGCGCGACTGCTGTGCACGTTTTGATAACAGTTAACAGCCCTTGGAAGTATATAAATTGTTATTAAGCGAACTTATCTGGGTAATAAATATTATTGTACAGTTTACAGAGCGACGTTTCGTACAACTTTTAATTCTTTGATAAAGTGATAGCTGCCGATTTATCACTTATCGAACGTCAAGTGGAATGCCGCGCCCGTCCCCCGGAGAAATATGCGCATCCATTGCATATTTTTAGTTTTGGGAGCGGTTTTATGGCAGCGATTTAGAATAAGAAAAGGAGATGCTGCAGTAAATAGAGTTCGTATCGCTGATGGCATACATCATTATACAAAAAACGGGCCAAGTGCGTGTCGGACTTCGCATATTTAAGGTTCCGTACTAAACCGCAAAGTTAAGTTGGTTGAAATAGGAAAAATGAGACAATTTCAAAGAAAAATATGATTTAATTCTGATTTTCTTTACTTATATATCTATATTGGTATTTGTTAGTAAAACAAACGTAATAATAAACATTATCACCGAATTTCAAGTTCATAGGTCAGTGGAAAGTTGGTGGAAGTGGATTTTTTAAAACAAAAATATTATAATCTACTCAACAAGCTCTAAACAAGGATATCCCACTCGATGGGGCTGTTCATACTTTTGCTGTACGGGAGTCACCCTTAAAAAATTTTTTTTTTTTGACAATTTGTATGGCTTTGGGTCAACAAGATGCTGTGAAAATTTGAAGACTATAGCTGCAACTGTGTGACAGACAACGTACAAACAGACAGTCAGACACATGAGTGACAGCAGTAGGCCTCCGTTTGGACCCTTCGGGTACGGAACCCTAAAAATTAGGTCAGTAAAGCCGGCAGGCTTTTTTAGTTTTACGGCCAAAGAGCTCATTAGAGTCGCTCCAATACGTTTGAAGATTAATGTCAACGTGATCTAATTTGGGAAGCTTTATTCGATTGCCTTTTTCTTTTCCTGTTTTTGACGTCGCTTCCGTTCGCGACACACAGCTGACTGATTCAGGGAATTAGCATAAAACCACCTAATAGTAAGTTTTGAGCGAACAGTGAATAAATAACTGTTGTGTTATCAGCTGTTTATCATCTGCGTAATTGTCTGCCGGGGAAGCGATTACTATAACTCTCCACGCTGATAAGGGAGTCCTACCTGCACCCCATTATAATTATTATCTTTAAGCGTAATACATCTTTGGCTAATTTACTGCTGACACATTTTGACTTACAAATAAAAACCCGAGTATAATACGAAAAGTTAGGTAACACAAGCTTTGGTTGAAGTGCAAAATCATTTAAAATAACACAGCGTGGAAACGAGAAGCGAGTTAAAAAAAAAAAAACAAATTTACTAACATGCAGTGAATGACACATTCGCCCAATATTGACACTGCGCCGAAAAACACTGTGAAATTTAAGAGGCTTACCGTTTCACTTTTGCTCTACAATATGTAGCTGTTACTAAAACTGACGATAGGTCTTTTATTTGAGGTTTACATTTAACCGGTAAAGATTTGATCGTAAAAACTATTTCTTCAACAAATAGAAACATTCTTTCTTTATTGTCGACTAGCTGACCCGGCGAACTTCGTTCCGCCTAACAAATTTCTAAAATAAAAGATTTTTCTAAAATAAACGTAGCCTAAGTTACTCCTTATTACACCAGCTACCTGCCAATAAAAGTCCCGTCAAAATCGGTCCAGCCATTTCAGAGATTAGCCGGAACAAACAGACAGACAGACAGACAAAAATTGAAAAAAATGTTATTTTGGTGTATGTACCGTAAATATATTCATATACATGTAGTAAAAAACGGTTATTTCAATATTACAAACAGACACTCCAATTTTATTTACATGTATGTATAGATGTATAGAAGATGTATGGATAGTAGGCTCGCGCTTGACCACTATCTCACCTGATGGTAAGCGATGATATGGTCGACGATGTGATGATTCACTCTTGACTTAAATACTCCCAGGTTGTAGCTCTCAAATAGTTATTGGTTAGCTGAAATCACGACATTAATGGTGTAGGCCTTATAATCATGTCAATCAAAAGACGTCCACTGTTAGACTTTGGCCCGTTACAAGCATTGCTACACTGGTCGACTGGTATCGTGTTTATTGCATCCAAAGGATTTCCGCGGCCTTCAGCAACCAATGACCTCATTGGTCCCCCTTGTGTGAGACCTTTCAACGTTACGTCTTCCGGTACGCGGTCGCCACTTCAGAATCTGCCTTTTCAGTGTAGGCCTACTTCATCTTAATCTTACTCGTATCCATGAAAATGATTGCACAGATAGAATGTACACTTTTGCTGAGACTTGCTATCCCGAAAAATTAAACAAGTTGTGTGGGCCAAAGGAGCAAAGCCACGGAAAAAAGGTAGTGTCTTTAAAGCCTTTACATGCAACGAGCTCAAGTAAGTCCAGCACATTCTGGTTAGTTTCCTCCGCTATCAAATTTGCTGATTAGCAAATCTTTTTACTATGGAACTAACTATCCTTGGACGTTAATGACCTGTCAGAGTTTATCGGCTTACGGCATGATAAAGTTTATCATTTTATCTCGTGTTATTTTTATGTATCATTTTTTTTAATACGATTAGTTAGTAGATTAGATTCTAAGAAGAAAATGAGTAAGTTGGTTATAAGCACAGTTTAACACGTCAGCACAATATGTTTTAAGCTAGATTAGGTGAAATGAGGTCGTTGTTCTCTATCCACCATATAAATCTTAACTTCTAAACTAATAATAATGTTTTTAGCAAATAATACCACAAAAGCAGATAGAGATAGATAATACACAACAGTATTAAAATTGAAGAAGAAGATCAATTTAATATCATGTTCTCATTTAGTGAAGAATTGTCTGTAACTACTTGTATACCTACTACATTATGTAAAAGCTACTTTATTATTATAAATTTAAAAGGTTGTGAGTATATGAATGGATGTTTTTTTTCTGGAATAAGTAAAGAATAAGTAAACGTTTTTGAATACGTTTATTATGCGTACAGCAAAGGAGTGGAATTCCCTGTTGGAGTCGGTATTTCCTGATAGCTACAACCTGGGAGTCTTCAAGTCTAGAGTGAATAGGTTTCTTCTAGGCAAGCGTGCTTCATCGTCGACCACATCATCGCTTACCATCAGGTGAGATAGTGGTCAAGCGCAAGCCTATCACTGATAAAAAAAAGATTTACTTACATTGATAAAAATATATACACAGTTTATAAAATATTTTATTACTTAAATCAAAAACTACAAACTAACTAAACCTTGAAATATACTATTCTAAAAGACTCCGTATCAAAAGGTCCTATTCGCAAAACATCCTATGACCAGATCGTCCTATTCTCAAAACGACCTAGTAGCAAAAGTTCCTACAAACAAAAGAATGGGAATGGTTTAGTCATACCACACACATATAAATATATATATATATATATATCGTGATACAGTTTTATACTAGTACGAGGGGATAGGACGAATCACTCCAAAGACAACCAAAACATTTTTACAATCTACCTTTTCACATTCTCCAACTGTTGACCTGCCTAAATTATATTGTCAAAATTACTTTAAATGATTTTTGTATATTGTGTGTTTATTATTAAGTTACTTGGTAAGATTGTCTCTTATTCATGAATAAATAAATATAAGATTTTAAAGGAAAAAATTTATTCAACATTTTCTTGACACAGTTAAAATAAAACAATAGTAGTAGGGTCACGCGAAGTGTCAACAAAGCATTTAGACAGTTCTTTAAATGGATGTTTGTTACTTTGTTACTGTTTCACGCAAAAACTACTCAACGAAATCTGATAAAATTTGGCACACAGATAGTTTATAATCTGGATTTACATTCATATAATATTTTTATCGGGGTACTAAGTCCTTATGAGTTAAACGTGGGCAAAGACACGAGCAGCAATTAGTATCACTACATATTATAAAATAAAGTACACAGCCGCGTCGCCGCGCCGCGCCGCGCCGCTTTAATAAAGTTTGTGATAGAAACAATTGTAATACTAGAAATAAAGATAAGTTAGATCGACCATCTTATAGATTAGCTAAAGTACACGCATCTTTTATGGGGCACTGTCTTAAATTCTATAATAAAACACCTTGTGATATATAAAAAATAAATTTAATAAAATTTAAAACTTTTGTTAAAAGCACAGTTTGTAAACAAGCATATTATTACAAACTAGATGATTATATTCAATATAAATGCTTGGAGACATGCTTGCCCTGCTCCTTACGGCAATCTTTAGTGTAGATAAAATCAAACTTGTTAAAATATACACCTATCTGCAAAGTCAGATCACGAGTATTCATTCACTTGTAAACTAAAGATCTCATCATATCAGCCGAAAGACGTCCACTGCTGAACATAGGTCTCAACCCCAAGCGCCGCCACATTTATCGGTCCCGTGCGTCTCGCGTCCAGCGGATCCCCGCAACCTTCACCAGGTCATCGGTCCACCTGGTGGGAGGCCTTCCAACACAAAGTCTTCCGGTTCGCGGTCGCCACTCCAGAACCTTTCTGACCCATCGGCCATCCGTTCTGCGAGCAATGTGCTCTGCCCACTTTGACTTAAGTTTGGCACTTCTTCAGGCTACGTCGGTAACCCTGGTTCTCTTGCGATTCTTTACATTTCTGATTCGATCACACAAGGATACTCCGAGCATAGCCCACTCCATTGCCCTTTGTGTGACTGTTAGCTTTCTGATGAGGCCCATTGTAAGCGACCATGTCTCAGAGCCATATGTCATCACTGGCAACACACACTGGTCATAGACTTTCGTCTTGAGACACTGTGGTAAGTTGGACGAGAAGATACCGCGCCACTTCCTGCAACTGAAGGTCTACTGGGCTACTTTTTAATCCAGAACAAAAAAAGGAAACAAAATAAAAAAAAAACCAACTGCTTAAGATGTGAACTAAAAATATGTAAACAAGAAGAAAACCGTGATGTGCAGTCAGAGGATATCATATTCACGAGCTGGCTGACAAAACCATCCACCATCAAAACCATCCGTGCGAGCATGGCCTCTGTGATAGGCTTGAGTCACGCATTTCATCACGGTTTTTGCGCCAAAACTGTGATAAAAGTGAGTGAATCAAGCCTATCACAGTAGGCCGTGCTCGCTCCGCATATGTATCCTCCGACTGCACAGCACGATTTTCTTCTTGTTTACATCGTATTAGTTCGGTTCTTAAGCAGGTGGGTTTTTTGATTTTATTAACTTTTTTATTTACAACTTTTTAGTTATCTTTTTTCATGGTGTCATTAAAGATTTTTATCTACACGATATTTTCGACATAAATCAAAAACTAATAACACTAAAATACCACTACATCTAGCAGCCTAATTAATTAATTGTGTATACTACTCCAACTGTGTAGTATCGAAGTAAATTCAGTGTTATTTGCAGTGGCGGGGACTGCGCGTCGTTTAACAAAATGACGGGCCCTTTTTATCTTAGTCGGCTTGCAATTTGTTTCGGGCTCTATTTTCTCGAGACCGCAAACCGACGGTTGCTATTTTGAATATCCCTTTCTTTAAAATTAAACTGTGTACGTTATTTTTGTGGTGAAGCTCATCATTCAGAACTTGAGAACTGTTTCACAATTATTTTTGAATTTTTACAGGTTTAAGTTAGGGTTTCATTACAAATCGCGTGATCAAGACAGAATTAAGACTATTCTATAATATAATATTATAAAGCTGAAGAGTTTGTTTGTTTGTTTGTTTAAACGCGCTAATCTCAGGAACTACTAGTTGGAATTGAAAAAATATTTTTTGTTGGATAGTCCATTTATCGAGGAAGGTTATAGGCTATATAACATCACGCTAAAACTAATAGGAGCGGAGCATACCAAAATGAAAAATGTTGGAAAAACGGGCAAAATTATTCCTTTTTGAGAGCTTCCGTTGCGTGTGCTGCGTAAGCGGTTAAAGTTACGCAACAATCATGTATGTAGTGTAGGAGGGTAGGTAAGATAGATGGGTAGGTAGGTAGCCAGTCGACGGGAGCGAAGCCGCGTGGCACAGCTAGTTTATTATAAATTGGTAGAAAACGGTTAAATGTGCACTTGCCTAACATCTCGTAAAAATATTTTTGAATATGAATCCCCTATAGCCTTATTATAAAAAGACTTTTTATGTGTTGCCTTCTACGGTCAATGAACCCGCAAGCCCCTTTAATTCTGAATTTTGGTCATCATCATCATCATTTGAGCCACTGCTGGACATAGGCCTCCTCAGGCGTCGCCATATTGACCGATTCCGTGCGTCTCGCATCCAGCGTATGCCCACAATCTAATCAGTCATCGGTCCACCTAGTGGGAAGCCTTCCGACGAATTTTGGTCAAAATATATTTCAATTGGAATCATTGATACGACGAAGAAGAATCTTTTCGGGGGCCTTCCTCGGCGAAGACATCCGTCATCTGGTTCCCATTGCTTAAGAACTCTAACCCATCTGACCTAATGCATTCAGCATAATTATTGCTTGCCCAATCCCACTTCACAATAGCAGGCGTTATATCGACGATCTCAGTTTGTTTATTTAAGAGACGAAAATAAACCTTCGTGGTTACTGTATACATGCCTATTTACAAAGTATTACAAAAGGTAGTATTAGGTATTGTAGCACTTTCTGGCATAGAAAACATAATTCTTTTGTATAGAGAAAACGGGTTTGTTGACACAATAACATTTGAAGTAACTCGTATATTTAGCTGTTTAAGCCGGCGGTGCCGTTATTTTTACATCGTTTTTTTCTTCAGGTACTATTATTTTTATTCTTGCCGTATTTTTGGTGGATTTTATGTTCCATTGGATTTGGAGGTCCCAATTAATACAATAACAATCTCATAAAAAAACGTTAACACATCTTCGGAATAAATAAATAACAACTTTATAATTTCGTAACGATGTATTTCTTAATTATCAACAATATAATTTGATATCTATTGCACATTATGTTGTCTGCCTTGTTTTTCTAGTGGTTACAAGAGATACTGCTAAACAAAGGCTCCTGGGTTCGATATCCGGGTTGGTCAAAGTGTAATTGGGTTTATCCATCTGGAATTTAACCAACTATTGCGGAGTCTGCCAAAATGTGAGTTTTTAGATACGCCTCTGCCTAAACCTTCGGGGCATACTGGCGTGATATTATGTTATGCCATTTAAAAGCTAACTTTCTATTCTCCATGTATGCTTCCTGTACACCTGTCTCATGTATTCTGCGAAACCCACTCTTACCTTTTCACAGAATGTATCTTCAACAATCCCTCGACGAACAACTAACAAGATCTTACCAAACTTTAGAATCAAGACTTGAAGCCAGGCGCGAAATTGTTCCAATTAGTTAAGTGGATATTTATAATTATCTTCGCACATCCCTATATCATATAAACAGAGCCACGTGCAGGTAACTTCTGAGGCCTGTATGTTAGCTTTAAAACTAAACTGGGTACCTAAATTTCACGTGATCTAAAGTTTAGGACAAACGTCAGAAGCATGTGTTTAATGAAGTGATGTGCGAAGATACAAATGAGCATCTTAAGCCCAATTGCACGGCAAACTTAACTCAGAGTGTAGTAAACACGAGGTTAAATTGGCAATATTGTTTGACAAACTGTCAATTTAACCTCGTGTGGACCTTAGGCAACAGTGACGGAAGGCCATACCTTACGCATAGCATGCTGGTAGGGACATGAACAATTATATCAATTGTACAGACAGAAACGACACAGACAGACCGTCACGTACAGTCACGTACAGTCTTGTACAGTCATGTACAGTCACGTACAGTCACGTACAGTCACGTATAGTCATGTAAAGTCACGTATAGTAACGTACAGTCACGTAAAGTTACGTTTAGTCACGTATAGTCTCGTACGGTCATGTACTGTCGCGTACAGTCAAATACAATCAGGTACAGTTAAATACAGTCACGTACAGTCAAATACAGTCACGTACAGTCACGCTACACGCTCCGCTTTCACTGATATCTTGCTTGAACATCCCGCCATCGGCACGTTGTTAGGACGACACACAACAATACACTTAAGAAATAAAAACTTTTTTACAAAAAAATACTACCGACTTCCATCTAAGAAAACTACAAAGTGAAAAATAATTTTATTTTTGGAAGTCGGTGTCTTTCGTAGGTACCATTTTCTTTCCGTTAATGACACCGGCTTCCAAAAATAAAATTATTTTTCACTTTGTAGTTTTCTCAGATGAAAGTCGGTAGTATTTTTTTGTAAAAAAGTTTTTATTTTTCACTTTTTTGTTGTATCTACCTAATAGGCAAGTAGTTTAGTAAGTTACCTTAACGCCAGAATAGATAACCCGAATATCATAAAACTTGAACATACTCGTTGAAATGAGAGATGTACTGTGTACCCCTTAAGAGCATACTGGCGTGATGTTATGTTATGAAATGGTATAATCAATAAACAGACATGCGATTGCAGCAATCTCGAGAGATTTGGCGTTATTTATTTAAGAGTTCTGTCGTTTTTCTTCGGAGTTCTTCATCAGATCATCACTAAATTAAAATGGGACCAATTTCGAAACATACTCTTTCAAAAAAATAATAATTTTCAAAATCGGTCCACAATTGACGGAGATATCGGTGAAAAAAAAAAAGAAAAATTTCCACGAAGTCGAACATAGAACCTCCTCCTTTTTGGTAAGTCGGTTAAAAAACAACGCATTGCTTTAAATCCTTATGCAAGGCACATACTTTTTCGTCTCTTATTGACATTAACCTTTGTTTTTATCATCATCATCATCATTTCTGCCGACAGACGTCGCCACTTTGTCCGATCCCGTGCACTACCGCAACCTTAACCAGGTCATCGGTCCACCTAGTGGAGGCCTTCCAACGCATCGTCTTCCGTTTCGAGGTTGCCATTCCAGAACTATTCGGCCCCATCGGCCATCAGTTCTGCGAGCAATGTGCCCTGCCCACTACGATTATCACTTAAGTTTCGCAATTCTTCGGACTATTGAATCTTCTGCGGATATCCTCATTTCTGATGCGGTCACGCGAGGAAACTCCGAGCATAGCCCTCTCCATTGCCCTTTATTTTAATCACAGTTAATTCTCACTAGGGTCAACGATATAAGGTAACAATACCCAAAATAAGGTATCTAGATTCCTCAAACCTTAACAATTCTTAACAACTACTAACTTAACAGAAACTTGTAACACGCGTTGAACCGGGTCTACCGCATACACGTGTACCTGTTCCTAATTCTGTGTTCTTCATACAGTAATAACACGGGTTTAATTACCACAATACCACAGACAATACTGTTAGCACAAACTTTGTAACCTTGTAAGAACAACACAATTCGCTCCCATAATAATCTTCATCTACCGAAATATGCAGAACTTTATCTCAATCGTGGAATACCGTAGCGGTTTGTAGCCGTTCGTAAAAGGCTATCGTAGTGGTTCTCAAAAATCGTAGCGGTTTGTAGAAGATCGCAATAGCTACGCAGTGTTAGTAGCTCGTAGCACATGCTACGATTTTGGTTGAAAGCAACAACCATAAAATAAAAGTTATTGTCAGAGATAGACAATTACTCAGCCCAAAGTATTAAACATTTTATGTTTAATACTTTGGGCTGAGTAATTGTCTTAGCCAGCTGATTTTAAACTAGATTGTTTATCTCAAATAATCTTCGGTTAAAAATAAGTTTTTTTTCTAAATTCTTCACAATCAGAAGTATGATGGCATAAAAGGTTTTAAAACTTCCTTAAAATTCATTGGTAACTGCCTCCTTAATTCCAGTCATACCAATTTAATAGAGACACCGCACACTTCCAACATTCAAGAAATCCGTCTGAGGCCGATATATCTTGTAGTTAACAAGCGGTTTGAGGCTGCTCGGGTACTCGGAGTTCGCTTGAACCAGGCCGACGGATCCCGAGCACCCGAGCGCACTTCGTTTGTCGCGATATCGCTCATAAGCGCGCGCTATCTCGCCGCTGCGCGCTCCGTCGTCCTATTCACCCGAAATAGTACCTCAAGGAGTTTGGTAATGAGTTCCCTTGAAAACTGTTACTAGCTTCCCCTCACTATTTTTTAACGATGTCATTTATGAAAATTGACTCTTTGCGGTGTACGCTCCTTCGAGGGAGGTTGAGCTAGCTGTGTTTAGCCGACGCTAAAATATTTATGGTAAAGCGGTTTAGTTTCTAGCGAATTTTGATATGGTATTTATGTGTTTGATGCCGTTGTCTGTCGTTTCTGACGCTTCTAATATATCGGCGCTTGAAAACATTATTTTTATCGTTTTTTTTCCTATTTCTATAAAATATTAGAAAGTCATTAGGTACCCCCAAAACAGGAAATTAAATAATAACAGATAACAACATGGATTTTTATAAAAACAGCACCGTATGCACTCTTTATAACTGTTCCACTCAACCTTGTTGTGCTACATAAAATCGTTTTTAACCAGCTTACAAAATCTCGATACTTTAATTAAAAGTTAATAACAAGGCTACAAGCGACCGTCAGCCACGGTCGGCCACGGTGTGCCATTTACTTCACTTTGCCGTCCGTACGCTGCCGACTAACTAAGGAAAGGTAAATTTACATTACAAACGAGCGAAATACAAAATCTACGTTCGTATATCATTACAAATGTATTTGTCCTGAGGAACTTGGATATTTAATACGTTTGCTTTTAGTTCAGAATTAAGTTAGGGTTTCAGTTGCAAGGTATTCGAGCACAATGTTCATAACTTTGTTATTTACTTATATTTTATATCTCAAGGGTTAGACCGGTTATAAGAATACCTATCTGTATACGAGATGGCTTTTAATTCTTTGGTAATATTCCAGGTGGAAAAAGTTCTTCCTATATATTGTTATGTATTCATTTATTTCTTAAGGTATACCAATAGCGGTGCATATGTAACCAATAAAAAGAAACATTATATATTTTAGTGCGTGTATGTATGCCTATTACAGGTAGACACAGCTACAACATAAAACAACAACGTTAGTTATTGTGTCTTTTTGATATTATAAATGCGAAAGTTTGGAAGGATGGATGTATGTTTGTTTCTCATGTGAATGAACATCTGAATTGATAAACTCCTTCTTTTTGCAGTCGGTTAAAATATGGAAACATTAGAATTGAGAACCGCCTACTTTTAGGGAAGTCGATTTAAACATGGAAATATCCGAATTGATAATCTCCTCCTTTTTGGGAAATCGATTTAAAAATGGAATCATCAGAATTGATAACCTCCTCCTTTTTTGCAGTCGGTTAAAATATGGAAACAACCGATTTGAGAACCGCCTCCTTTTTGGGATGTCGGTTAAAAAAAGGAATTGCTGTTTAGTACATTTATTTCGGGTAACTCGACAAAGTATAGGCAATTGCACATTTTATCGCTATCAAAATCATGATTTATCTTGTGGCAATCCCCACGCTGCTACGCCAACCTCATCCAAGTTTTTTTAACCGACTTCAAAAAGAAGAGGTTCTCAATTCGACAGTATATTTTTTTAGAACATTTTACTAGATGTACTGATTAAAAAAAATACAACCGACTTCCAAATAAAATCATTACAAAGTGAAAAATAACTTCAATTACAGAAGTCGGTGTCAAAAAACAATGGAACGGAGCGCTTGACCACTATCTTACCTGACGGTAAGCGATGTTTTTTTTTTATTGGTACAATCCCACCGCACTATTCCCAAACCACTGCAACTCCTGAAAGCCAGAATCAACAGTGGCGACCACCACAAAAGCGCCGAGGCAATGAAGCTCGACGAAGTCCCGGAGAATGAATTTAACTGTCTTGGATCCCGCAACGAAATTAATCAGAAAAGAATAATGGAGGAGCAGGAAAAAATTCAAATTTCCACTTCCCTCCATATCAAGCAGGAGACAGAACAAACAAGACCAATAGGCACAAAGTGTCGTTTACAACTGGGATAAGCCCAGTTGCCTAGCACCACGGATAAAAATTATAAGCATTAATATTAATGGGTCCTAACATTGTGAGCTGTTATATTTGATTCCAATAATAGGCATGGCAAAAACGCTTGAACGCACGGAAATTTGTTCTAGTTTCCACAAGGTCCGTATAGTAAACAGCTCCTGATACAGCCTGTACATTATTCAACATAATATTGCGTTCATTCTGCCAAAGAATACATTCCCATAAGATATGATGCGCAGATTGTACATATTCGCAGTCAGATGTAGAACACTGACATAAAGGCGAGGCAACAAACTTGAAGGAAAATAATTTACTTTTAAAGTTACCATGCCCTGTGAGAAATTGAGCAACACAGTGATCCACCTCCAGCCACGTCCTGGCCAGCCGCACGCAAACGGATGGAAAGAATTGGTGGAGGTGTCACCTCAGTACTAACCGTCCTGTATGCTTTGCATAAGAATATCAAAGCCAAACGCTGATTCTGAAGTAATCTACGTCGTACCGCCCCTATTGTGACTCTATCAGCCCAAACAGGCGCCCCATAGCAGATACAACCCAAGTAAGTAGCCCCAAGTAAGCGATGATGTGGTCGACGATGAAGCACGCTTGCCTAGAAAAAACCTATTTACTCTTAACCTGTTCTGCCCGCGTTGGCTACAATGTCGTCTGCCCATCTCTTTTCGCTTTTAGTTTCTATTTTTTTTAGAACATACTGTAACCCTGAGGTCCCATAGTTAAAATCGTTCTTATCCATGAGTACTTCCACAACTGAAATACTTATTATTTACAAATTAAGTCAGCCTGTAATAGAATGACGAGTAATAGATGGCTAATATTAATTCAAAAAGCTCATAAAACGCTCCAAACATTATTGAGGCAACAAAACATTGATTAATAGACATTTAAATCCGTTCCGATTTACTGAAGCACAAACATTTTGCAGCCGCAAATGGAAAAAGTTTTGAAAAAATCACAAACATTCGACGTGACCGCCAGTGGAGGTTGAATACCGCCCACTCAAGTGTACCTGCCTCTGTTCTGCTGCTTTACAAATTGATTCCTTAACCCGGTTCGATGGAATTTATTTACATACATATTATTATTTACCCATACAACCGTATCAACGTATCTGCCTACGTCCGCTTTATACCTTGCTCAGTTTTATTTAACAAGATCCCAGGGCATATCATTGGGCTTGAAAGGGGAAATTCAAATCCTATTGAAGACATCGTATTAAGGGTGTTTCGTAAAGAAGACAAATCTGGTGGAGTTTACTTGGTTTCATGTTCTGGAATTTTTTCTAATGCAGTCGACAAAAATGAATAGCGTAGTGTCCAGACACATATATGGAGCTTAGAATTATCAATTTTATGACTGATCATAAAAAATGAGGACGAATTTATAAAGAATATTGTTATAACGACTTAAAAATTCACCGACACGTCATTACAAAGTCAAAGTAATATATTTTTTTATTAAACAACAAGCTGTTCCCACAAACACTTAGGTACAACAAACTACCTAAAGGTTCTGACAAATTAAAGAATTAAATTGGTTTTCAAGTTTGATTCTACGAAGAAGAATCAGCAGGAAAATAATTATTTATTTCACTGAAACATTAAAGCAGAATTGTACAATGCAAATACTGTTTCAGGCTTATCACTTCGCCTTAAAAACAGACAAACGTACTCAATTATCCAAAACAATGAACGCTGTGAAAACCAACAATTTGAAGGTTTACCTACCAAGTATCCACAGTTTTAAGTTGTTTAGCAATACGCGAACATCGACCAAACAGCGCGGCGGCTAACATTGTATTAAATACCTCCGGCTCACGAAGAAATGGCGTGATAACAGCTTACATTGCTTGAACACTTACGTGGCTATGTAGCTTCCGAAATGCAAACTTCTGTCTCAAGCTGCACTTGCCACATTCAGTAAAAGTCGTTCGCGTTCCGGTCTGTCTGCGCTGCATACAATCAAACTGAAATGAAGCCACCAGAACTTTTATCTTAACAACATTTTTCGAACAAGTCTTGTTTTGTATAAACCTACCCGTATTGTGTTTGTTCCCTCATTTCCTTCCTCAAAAATTCTCAGAGCCGATTTTTTTTTACTTTGGTATTCACCGAAGTACCTCTCAATTAAATAAGTATTTGCCAATTTCAGGGTAAGAGGGGATCGAATTCCTCGTCGGGTGGCATGGGAACAATACAAAGTTCAGGCCTATTAAACATTTTCTTACTTTGCTGATAACATTTGATATTGTAGTGGGCGCACAATATAAGAACGAGTAATATAAGTGCATGGTATTAACCCAAAAACTTGACATTTCAGAATGGACTATTATCTCCCCCTTTCTAACCAGACTGTAATGTAGTTGGTAAAATGTGTATCGGGCAAGCCTCAATGAAGTGAAGATTATTTTGTTATTGAAACTATTTAACAGATTTTCTTTTGATGAAAAAAGTAGGTATACTATCGCTATACGCTAATAGGAATAATTTGTCACCATCTGGCATCACCCGGTCAGATAATGTTGCCACTGCTGGGACATAGGCTTCCTCTCTGTGAGAGAGGGAATGGACCTTAATTTACCACGCGGCCCCAGTGTGGGTTGGTGGATATCACATGTCTTCGAATTTTTGGTTCTAGGACATCACGATTTTTTCATTTTTAGAGCAGTGGTGATGAAATAATTTACTCAAAATAAAGCTCCTGCCTTGGTTCGAACCCACGACCTACGAAACGTAAGTCGGGGTTGTTACCACTGGGTCCTTTTCATGGAGTGACTACTAAAGGCAGTAACTCCATGAAAAATACTGGTACTCATCCGCATCTGGTTTGACGGGAAGCCGACCCGAAAAAAACAGCATAGTTTTGAAAAGACTAAACATGCCTGTAGCCTAGCTATAGTATTATCGATAATAGAAAAACAATATCTATTTATATGTTGCAGAGCAACAGAAGATATAAATATCAAAGTTCTTGTTGCATTACATACCACGAAATTAATAAAAAGTAAACACAACCTCATTGCTTTCCAAACGTCTAATAAAAGCCTCAACAAAAAGCAAGGAAATCAGTTTTTGTTCGCGCACTGTACTAAATAACGTAGAAACAACATAACAAAGTTACAATAAGGGTAATTTCATAAGTTATGAAGCTTATGACTTGCAAAAAATAAGTAGGTATAGAGTGCGTAAACTTTTATTTTATTGAAGCGGCGCGCTCACTCGATACCGTGACGGGTAAGTTTACGCGTTCAGCAATTTCTTTGTTAAGTCAAAAGATCGGGTTTCTTTTGCACAAAATAATATGAAACATGACATGAATTGAAAAAGTTCACCGAGGAGAAACTCGTGACAACACAGCCGAGTTCCATTGTTGAAAACGACGGTTACTTTTTAAAAAAAGGAAGACATCCAGTATCCTTTTCGCAAAACTACCCGCTCAAGTCTTGTAATTACAAGATATGTTTGTTTTGCTTTTTATTGACTCGTTTAACTATTAGTGAAAGCTTCATGTTACCGGATCACCTTCTGCTTTCAATTTTCTCAGATATTTTATGTAAGTTTTGTATCTTTTATCCATCAATTCTGATACATTCGTGTAGAGAAAGCTTTGGCATAAACACGTGATGAATTTTGCACCCGCAACACACAGCAACGTACATAGAGTTCTCGTACTTTTACGTTTTATCTCTTTTGTTGAATTTCAGAGTGTGCTTGCATCAAGCAACGGAGATAAATCTACTTTTTTATGTTTTTTAATGTGTACTATAGAGTTTTAATAATATTCCTGCCTTTGACGTGGTTCTGTTGAAGGCTATTAAGGCAATGCTGTTAAGTAAATGTGGCCGGCGGGTGCCAAGCACAGACCGGTCGGCTCGTCGTTAGCAGGACGGCGACGCTTTGTCAAACTTGAAATGGAAAAGCATCAACATTGAAATACCTAAATATTTATAGGTTAGGAATTTTAAATGTATTCGGGAACGTAACGGGGCCGTGTATCGCAAGCAGAGATCGCCGGCAACAAATTGCGGTTGGGCGAGATAAAAAAGGTCCGTCCGTCATTTTGCTAAACGACCGGCCGGAGTGCGGCGTGGTCGGGTTGCGGCCAAAAAAACGACGCTGGCGACCCTTGCCGGGAGTTCCACTTCTGTCTTGAAAAAATGATACCACTGTCAATTCTATTTACGATAATTCCAAGTACTCCGTTATCCGGAAAGCGTCTGGGGGCACACTCACTTGCAAATCAAGGACGTTCGTCTGTTTTTCTTGGAGCAAAATAATTAATTGAAATATTCTCATCAGTTTGTTCACCTAACAAATAAAACATATCTTTTTCTTACAAAGTTTCCAGGACAATGGCGAATGCATATAATCTAATAGAATAACGGAACTCTACAATATAATAATGTTCCCGAGCTATTGAAGAAACATATTGGATTCTTTGAACTCTTTTGATTTTTGCATTCTATTCTCATACCAGTCAATCGCATATGGCTCCAACATCGAATAGCTTTTTAATGCAGTTGAAATTTAAGGCGATATATATGCCCCAATAATTTTATATATAGGTTCAATATTGATATTTTGGCATCGTTCGATGAACATCAATATTGAACCACCTTTTAAACAGTTTTGTTTGCAAAATATTATTTGATTTACATATGCTATGTCAGTTATGAAGAAATTCCAACCTAAAATTTTTCTGTGTAAAGATATTTTTAAACATCCAAGTCGTTTTGGAGGAGTATCCAAAAGTTGCGAAAAATATCGTGTCGCTAATTATTTTTTTAAAGCAAAACTATTTGTTATACGAAAAAAACATGTTTAAAAAAAATGTAGGTACATGAAACAATAATCAAAATATATTTTTTTCAAACCTTGTTACCTAGCCGTTTCTAAGTATGGTTTGCTTTAGAAAGTTATCGTTTTAGAGCAATAAAATATCTACTTACAGACTACTAAGCATCTGTAGGCCCTTAAATATGTAAAATACTCATATCAACTTGTTATTTTGTTTGAGTTATCTATTCATAGTTTGGTTTGATTGTATATCAGATATCTTATAATAATAATTATGTTGTTATACAAATAAATATGTACACAAATGACAAAGCAAAATGGAAACCATTCCAAGAAACTACAAGATTCCATCAATCGACAGCAAGTATTCTGACAGTAGATAAAAAGGAAAACCGCCATTCTTAGAAATGGGATCCGAGATGGGTTGCCTCTTGCGTATATAGCCTGCTCTATACACACGTATGTATACATGCTCTGCCATTGTCTACACTACACTATATAAACTCCTTGCGGTTTCTTTGTGTAAAAGGTACACGTTACATACTCGACACTACCAACTAATTTGAGTACCGCCAATATATGTACATAATACTGAGTGCCGGCACAATTATCTATGCCTATTAGACTCGTATTACAACATCGTAGCAAAACCTTATTTTAGCAAAACAATGCGACCATCCAAATACGCAATATCCTTCCTAAACCAAAATACTTTGCACTAAAATTAAAATGAAGCGGAATAGCGGACACAGTTAACATGTAAATATGGTACAATGATACAACTCTCTGGGAATTGAACACATTTTGTTTTCAAAGGTGTAAGGGGTGTTCGCTCGAGCCATAATGAGACAATTCCGCAGCAAACAATCGCCGACCGCGCTGAATTGAGGCGCACAGTTATAAATGAAGCTAATTTCATCGTATATTGTGTACAACTTATATTGCTGAATCCGACCAAAAGCAGTAATACCTAACTAATCACTAATTAGTAACACAAAGCATTCCCCACTGTGCTCTGAATCGAGACAAAATTATTGACTAAGTAGATAATATATATTCGAGTAGCTAGATAATATTATAGATAGCTACAATAATTCTCATTTTGTGTACATAGCTACAAGTTTATATTGTGTATTTATGTAGGTGTAAATCAAATCCTTAGATTGGCTATATAAGGATAAATGAGCGAATATTACCTTTCGCAAAATATATCATTAGTTGATCATTAGAATCGGTTCATATAACCCTCAATTCTACCGGTGAATATACCTAAAATACGGAGCGGCCGCTTTTGACCCGTGACACCTGGCCAATCTGAAATGTGTCGTGGACTTTTTAACAAGGTTTGGTTACGACCCGGATTTGGGACGAGTCCCCGTGTTGAAACGTGCTGTGGCAGACCCATTCTATACTTAGAAATATAATTACGTGGTTGGGATTAGAATTTCTCGATTTTATTAGATCTAGTGGTGGCGCAATTGAAACGGCCGCGACTTACGAGTGGTAGGTTCGAACCCATACGGGGACTTTATTTTGTGTGATTTTTTTATCACCTGTCAATGCAAATGGTGAGAAAACCGTCATGTCCTAGCACTAAGAATTCAAAAACGTGAGACATACACCAACCTGCACTGGGCCCGCGATTTGGATTATGACTCATTCCTTTTAGCAGAGTGGCTTCTGTCCCAGCAGTAAGATTAGGTATGCTATGCAATCAGAGTAATTACAATATCGATTAATGGGACATTTATCCCATAGGGTGTGAGGTACCGGCCAAGATTGAAACACTCTACTCTCAAAAGGGTGCAAAAGGCAAATAAGGGATTACAGCTATTAAGAAGATAGGTAGTAGCCATCTCCTGTTTGCTAATAACATATTGCGATCGCAATAACACAATAAATCTACCAAGTGAGGGGATTTATTTTCCGTATTGTTACAGTACGAGTACATAAAAGTGTATTATAATACACTTTATAACAGTATTGTAGACTGCTTAACCGTATAAGATTATTGTAACGGGCCGGTGAACCAATATACAAATACATTACAAATACAATGATTATTCGAAATACGGATCATTACTGATCTTTTTAAAGTGATTTTCAAATAGAACAAATAGTAATGATAATAATGTCCTATCTAATTGATTTAAAATTCGTTAATAATTTGGGTACATTATCAGTCGGCAGAATTCATCAAGCCGTAAGAATTTTTCCACGCCACGTTTTAGAAAAAAAATTGTCAAAATTGTATATCTACATTTTTATCACTGTAAATAAAATTAATAAAGAATCTATCCACTTTTATTATTAACTTACACCAAGTATAATCCACAATGTGACTGAAAGCTTGGAAAGGCTTTTCAGACAGTAATTTAAGGAAGCCATTAACAAATATTATCCTGTAATATTTCAGCTAGAATACGTCAGGTATTCAATTAAATTGTGAATACCTTTTGCTGATTCCAGCCACACATTCCAAATAATCCCTTCATGTTTTACGTGTGAACATGAGAATTTAAAACCACTGCAAAATTCCATGGATTGTTCCGAAGTCCGGAATTACAAATGAGTTAAGGTCTTAAAAGTACATGAAATGCAATAAATCAGAGTGTAACCACATTTCTCTAACTGGAATTTCTCTGTCTCTAAAGATATGTCGGTAGGTAAGTAATTCCGTCCAAATTCATAGACACCTAGTTTGGTTGAAGGAACAAAGGAGACTGGCGGCAGATTCATCCACCTAGGTCGTAATCTGAATAATTAATAGAAGTGCATGGTATTTGAGTTGCCGGGGCCGGGTCTCCGTCAGCCGGATTCACTGGACAATAACATTAAATCAACATGAACTTATTGCTAGAATACGCAACGGGAACGCGACGACATCGTCCCGACAACGAAAAGGCAATTTACAGCAACAATAAAAGTATCGCTTTTATTGGCGAACACACAATTCGTTCGGACAGCTGTAATTGCGAACTCTCGCACTGTCTATTGGTTCCGTAATTTAGATCCCACAGTTTTAGCATCATGTTCGTGCACTGAGCCGATTCTATTTTTACTTTTGCCTGTTTTTTGTGCACTAACTGACCGGCCCTATAAATAACAGGCTGTACAACTATAAATTTGGCAATTAATTGGACTTTTAACGACAAAAAAAATTGGTAATAGGAGATGGAGTTTTTATTCTTTTTCAAAATAAAATGGTGGCTGATAATAAAATCCATTAAGGTCAAAGTAAAAATAACGTTGACATGTATTCAGATTTCACTAGTTCGGAAAAGTATCAGTAATGATTTCAGAATAAAGCGGTCTGTCATAATAAAATGCATTTGTTACAGATGTAACGTTCACATTCGTCACTATTGCGAAAAATGTCAGTAAAGACCGCTTGTTACTAAGTACATGGCCGTCAATACAGCCTAATTGATCAAGTTACAAGTTCATCAATCGCTACAAAGTGTCGTCGTAAGCGTGTGAAACTCGCCGGCCGCCTGGCACTAAGCCAGTATTATCCTGAATATTTTTGGTTCGTTAGTTCTACAAAATTATTGAGCTTCGCTAAAAGCACCTGAGTCTATAATACTGTAGTAAAATTGTGAACGACGAAAGGTTATACGTTGAAAATATTTTCAGGAGAAATTTTATTGACTGTTTTTTTTTCTAGTTTCATGAAAGCTGTCTTGGATACATACAAGGAAAAAGAAATGGTGTCAAATAATTTTAGTGTCATGAATCTTTGTGTCTATCTTTATGTTACTTGATAAGATCGACTTTAATCGTAAATCTAGTAGGTAAGCTCGAAATACTATCGAGAATATACATATCTCAAAATCTTTACTTCACCTTCTTTAGTTAAATAGAATCAAGATATTAATATATTTCTAGCAGAGATTCAGGTATAGGCTAGTATTTGAAAAATTTATAACGAATCAGACTTTGCATTCAACTGCATATAAAAAGTGTTGACCCAAATCGTTATTCAGATACGTATCGGAAACACGAAGTGGCAAATTATTAAATCAACAATGCCAAAAAATTGCATTAATATATTTAGTTCAAATTTATTTTGAGTCCATATTTTATATGATATTATTATAACATTTGTTGTCAGAAGCTTAGTGGAAACACCCAAGTATAAAATGTTTTAGTCTTCAATTAATAAAATCCATTAACAGTTTAATATCTTTTCATTAAACTGTGTGGATCTATCACTTTACTTTTTAAACAAAAATTTAATTAATAATAGTTTCCACGAAATATTTCTAGTGGATAATAGTCTTTCGAGTATCCTTCTATAAGCGTTAATTATTACAAGGATCCGAGATAATCCTTTAACTATCGTGAAAATAAACCTTATCGGCCACTTACCAAAATAGTTTTGGGGTCAAAAACCCGACTTACCAAAACATTTCATTTCCATCTTAGGGGATTCGCAAAGCCACCTCGATTAAGACGACCCAGCGTTGCCTAAAAATATTGAATACCCAAGAAATAGTTCGGTCGTAAGACTCTTTTAAGGTTCGCTCGGGTAGCAATCTAAAATACAGAGAGCAGATTTAAACCTACTGTACGAGGTTAGGATAATTCTGAACCCAAAACAATAAAAAAGAATAACTTCATCCAGTATTTTATCCTAGACCGATATTTTATTCTAGAACGTGTGCGGAACGGCTGAGAACCTTTCTTGAGAATTGCACTTGAGACGGGAGAAGCGGACGTAGAGTTTGTTAGTAGAGTAAGCGTTTATACTAAGTAAGCCCAATCTTGGTCAATAGTTGAACAAATTTATCATCGTCCAAAGCCATAGCAGCTATGGTTTTGGACGGTGAACCCTTCTGAACATCCACACTTATGTTATAAATGCGAAAAATTGTTAAGTACCTTTTCACGCGTAAAGGCTTATAGAAATTGGACGAAACTGGGCACACGGGTAAACCATGTCCTTTATTAGTACATAGAACTAGACTAATAAATAGAGAGATATAGAGATAAATAGAGCAGTGGTGGCCCAGTCGTACCACTTACAAGTTGTAGGTCGTCGGTTGGAACCCAGACAGGCGCTTTACATTGTGTAAATTATTTTCACTGCTCTCAAAACGGTGAAGGAAAACATCGTGAGGAAACCGGCATGTCTTAGAACCAAAAAAATAATAATTCGAATACATGTGACATCCACCAACTTGCACTTGGCCCGCCTGGTGGGGTGGATTACAGCCTCTCACAGAGGGGAGGCCTGCACGCAGAACGGACCAAATGAGAGTCTTAGTGCGGAGAAGGGATCCATCTATACTAGATTAATAAATATCTTCCAGTGGGCAAAAAAGCAGGTTCACATAGATTGCCATTCCACTATTAGAAATTGTTGTACTCCAGAGATTTTTTCTGCTGTATACGTATTTTACTCTTTCCAAAGGAAAACAGTTAAGACTTACGTCTGTAGCCTGTCCTAAAGACATGTTAGTATCAGGTCTACCTGCAGCCTTAATCTGGGATCAATCTCAACTACACTATAATATTATCAGATTCAGATTAAGATTATTTATTTGTAAACATAGGTTACAGATACACAGTTATGTGAGATGTTACAATTATTTAAGTTCTCTATGCTTTGCCACTAGGCGTGCAAATGTTTCATCATTAATTTCAAAATTATAGAATATTATTTTATTATTTATTATTATTATTTATTTATTTATTTATTATTATCATCATTATTTTCAAAATATTATATAAAAATTATAGAAAGAGTTAGTGTTGAATAAATCAATACAGTTATTATTATCCTGACAATTAATAAATTTTCAGAAAAACTACAATGTCAAAACCAAAATAATAAAACATGAAATGTTATAAAATAAAAATAGGCTAATGTCAGTTAATCAAATTAATACAAGAATGTCAAAATAAATCAATTAAATATTTTTAGAATGTCCACAATAAAATTCAAGAAATTATAAAATAAATGTCAAAAAAATAATTTTATAGAAAATATTGGATAATGTCAATTAATTAATAAACAAGTGCAAAATTAATAAAATATCCAGAATGTCAACAGTAAAAACTTATATTGTGATGTCAATTAGGTAAATACGCAATAAAGGCAGGCACGTCAAAAAAAAAAATGTATGATGACCTAAAGCTTAATATCTGAAGGAGGGATTAGACTCGTAGTACTGTCATCCAAATAGTCCTTTATTGAGTCTAGTATCCTTAGATAACAATGTATGTTGTTAAAAGCTTGAAATCAAATGCTGCATTATTTAACTAAAAATAGAAACATTTTAAACTGCTTTTCCTTGAACAATGTCTATTTTTGGAAGGCTCACTTGTCTTCATACATTGTATCTTGGTATTTACAGAAATATCCATCTATGGAGAGTTTATTTAAAAGTTAGTCATATCTGCAGTGTTTTTAATGTATATGGCATGGTGATGGAATCAAAGAAGCAGAAGAGCTACAGGAAAATTTTCTCTTGAAACAATATTTTCCCCTGACATTCATTTCAAATCTGAACTAATTGATATATGAAAGTATTAAATAGTTCGATATTAATTAGTTTGAGTTGCTGATAATATACTTGTAATGCTACAGTTTACATTTAAGCTGTATAAGCTCTGAATAGCGTGCTGTTGCCTTCAATTATGTATGGATGTGAAGGTTGGGTATGGTAAAAAGACTAGAAAGTAGGATTAATGCAGTAGAAATACGTTCATTGCGAAGTATATGTGGTGTAACTTTAAAAATTGAGGAATAATGTAACAAGTAAAAGTTGTGGTTCAAAAGAACATGTAGTGACTAAAATTGAAGAATTGAATTGAACTAAGAGGATGCTAAGATGGTTTGGCCATGTTGAGAGGATGAATGAAAGGCGACTAACGAAAGATATAGGTGAATAGAAATGCCGGGAGGGGACGCCCTAGAAACACAGACCTTATTGGAGATGTTCTTCAGAAAAGCCAGGTGTGGAGTACTCAAAACCGGCGTGCATGTATGACTAGATGTATGAACGTGAATGAAGCAAAAGAAGTATGTAAGGATCGTAGCAGGCGTTCTGTATTTTCTGCGTACCCCCATGGGAAAAAGGCCTGTGTTTATGTATGTATGTATTGTTCTACAAGAGCACGTTTCAAGTCAACAGTAGTACGCTGTTTTCCAATTTTCTCCAAAGTTATATCTGCAAGAGCAATATCAATCCATTTCCTTGGCTGAAAATTGAAGCGGAATGACTAACAGCAACAGTGTTTTCTTGTTCATGAACTTCATAAAATTTTAAGCTTGTTATATATTGTTTCTGCATAAGTTTGCTCGGTTACCATATCTATTAATTTATAGCGATTTCGACAGCTGGCTTCCGAGGGCGACACGATGTTCCCCGCAATTTGATTTTTAATTTATCTCTACCTCTAAAAATGTTTTGAATGAATTGTCAGGAACTACAATGTGTTAATTAAATACGTAAAAATATTGAACTTGTCGCAACTTCATTTTTATTTTAGAGGTCTTTTTTGTTTTTTTTTTTTACTTTATTCTTTAGTAGGGGATAGTGGGGCTAAAAGTGCCGGGGTTAAGTTGTTGCAATAAGAATAGGAACGCAAGTAAAAAACGGAGCGTGTCGTAAGATGTTTGCCATGGCAGGAGCCGTTTTAGTTGCTTCCATTATGGTAGAATAGTAGTTATGGAAAAAAAATTGGTTGTTTGTAAAGTAGGTTTACGATCGAGATGTTTACGTGATAACGTCAAACATTCAACGAAAACTTAACCGCACGAGAAAATCTCCATTCGTTTGTATGCCGCTAGAGTGAGAGAGACGGAAGATCGGTCCACTCACTCGAACGCTATGCCAGCCTCCGCTCGTGAGGATTCCGCGTGACAAGTTTCACGGAATGACTGGCAGCGCTCGAGATGAGACGGGAGATCGGTCCGTCTCTCTCTCGTTATACCTGCGATCGCGCTCGTGAGGTTTTGGTGTGACACAAGTTTCTGAACATGTCACCCGACTAAAACGATTTTAAAGACGTTATCACGTCAAAAACAAAATCGACGCAACAACTAACTCCACGGAATAATATATTTTTGCCTTTGATTTGGTGTTAACTGTTGATAGTACACAAAAAATAATCATATATACAAACTACAAAACACTCTTTTAGCGTGTGTGAACTTAGATTTAATTTTTAAAGGATAAGTTTTTTATTCGAAAGGACGGAAAAACCAGCCCCATAGTTGTTCCGTTCCGATAGATCTCATAAAAAATGTTTTTGTTAAGAAAACTGCTAACGATGCACAAAACAATATCACTATTCAAAAACTCCAAAACTCATTCACTGTTTTTTATAGCTCATTTTTATTATTTTAACTTAAACTTTAAGACCCCTAGGTTGTAGCTATCGGGGCATACAGACTCAGTTTTTTACTTTATGAAAATCGTCACGTTTAACCCAGCTCTCCTCTAAAACTGAAATATTTTTTTTTGTTGATATAAGCAGTCTGTCCTCTTCTATCTTTCTTTATATACTTTTTCTTTATTGTTTTGTGTGTACCTAAATAAATGTCTTCTGTTTTAAAAATTAAGTATTCTATTTCTTCTCCTAATCACTTTTACCTTACCAAAAAACTATTTCTTGAATTGAATAAAATCCGTATATAATAATCAACAGGCATTGACACTTTGACAAAGCATAAGTTATTAAAGTTCACGTTTAGCTATGAATAATGAAAGCCTCTAGGTTTATGAATGGAATTGAGCCGGAAATATTCCTTGTCCAAAGGAGTGCCGTTCCTAATTGAAGTGCTTTCAAAGGCCATTGAATATAGATTGCAACAAGACGTTTGCATTTTCAAACAAAAGGGAATGTTGAGTAGCATTCATTCAGATATCAAAGCAGATCGTTACTCCTGTTAGAGAACTGAGTTTATGGTGTAATAGAATATTCACATTGCTAGATTTCAATGTTAATGACGATTGGGTTACTATTGAATAATCTTTGCGTATTAGTTTACCCTTTCGCTTGGGTTTGGTGTTCTTGGAGTCTAATTCCGTCTTTCCAAGAATGGATAGTATTGAGTATTCTACGGACCTTCATTAGACCAGCATAACTCAACTTGTGGCTTTTTTATAGACTTCTTAATGGCCTCAATATTTCTACGACAGAGTGACTTTTAACAGGCTGGCGAACTGCGTAGAAGTGCTTCCACTGAATAAGAGTGAGCGGAGAGGACACGAAAGTGTTCGCAGAGTCGAGCGGATTCAATGCGAACTCCGCTCGCAACACTAATTTTGATACGA
This sequence comes from Orthosia gracilis, assembly GCA_947562075.1. Lineage (NCBI taxonomy): Eukaryota > Metazoa > Arthropoda > Insecta > Lepidoptera > Noctuidae > Orthosia > Orthosia gracilis. The sequence continues at coordinate 39,411,871 of OX387266.1, forward strand.
GCACTTCCACCGCGAGCGAGTAAGCGGAGCGGATTGAATGGGTCCGCTGTGTCATGGCGTTGCTGTGTTTTGTACGGACTCTCACGTGACGCAAAGTCCGCTGACAGTGGAAGGCAAAAATGCTCAAACTCTTTCTTAGTGGAAGTGCACAACTAGTTTACTCCGGTCCGATCATTTCATTAACTCCGTTTCCGCTCATTAAGCTTTTTTAATGGAAGGCGGGCATTAGAGTACTTATGCACACGAACAACTCTCAATATGGGAAGACAACATTTTCATTTAAATAAAAGTTACCCTATAAAGGTGGTGGTGGTTGAGCGATTGAATGCTGCGCTGCGTGTCGATACCCGCACGGAACAAATATTATGACCTACAGATAGTTGTTCCGGCTCTGGGTGTTTGTGCATGTCAGTTTATATGTTTGTAAACGCACCCACGATACAGGAAAGAAGTTCCTAGTGTAGTGCAAAGTCATTTAAAAAAAAAGAGCTTTGCTTAAGGTTCCACCCATGTGGAAGTGACAAAATTATCCCAAGGAAGGAACCTACTCCTGGAATAAAAATTATCCTATGTCCTACTTTAAGATTAAGGTTGTTTTGCGTGATATTTTTTTACCTGTATTTGATAAAGAAGAACACTGGCGAGATCATTACGGTCCTTACCCACGGCAATATGGACTTCACTACGCAGTTCGCAGAACCTTTGTCGTATGTTTGTACATTAGTTGATGACTGGCCACTGTATGCATACGGGAACAAGACATGCAGGAAACAACGCTTATTGCACATACACATGTTCAGTATGATAGCATCGACCACTGACACTGATTTGATTGGATGTTCCAAAACCATAACTACAGGTTGGTTTGCCTGTGGTCTAGTTTATTGTTTCTTGGGAACAATTCAATACGGGTTATGACGATACGATAAATGTATTGTCAACCACCGGAAGACAGACAATCATATTTTCAATGGGATCGTGTTACTCAGAAACTGTGATGTGTAGACAAGTGGAGTGGCTAAATATAAGATACTAGCTGTGCCCCGGTGCTTCGCTTCCCTCATCTGCTTATCTACCTACCTACCACCTACCTATCTACCCTTACCTTACTTACCTGCCAACCCACTCACCTGCCCCTACCGATTAACCTACCTACCCTACCCTATCCTACATACCCTACCCTACCTACCAATTTGTTAAACTATTTATTTGAATAAGAATTAATACCATACTACAAGACGAATGTAACCAACTTATTTTTCTACCGGCAATATAATGAAATTTTAGAACACAAAAGTTGCTATTGTGACTAAACTATGATAGTGGCATATATTCTCTTGCAGACTTTTATGTAGGTAATAATGAGTACTTTAATCATGCAGTACATAATTTTTATGTATCATCAATAGTTTTCTCAGCGCACGCCAAATAATTAATTTTATAGGCAAAATTTTACTACTTTGGGTTACATTATTGCAATTTTCATTAGGACCTCTAATTTATTGAAAATAAATTATACCCTTTGTTACTCGGGAATAATGTAGCTTTAAAAAAATTAAAATTGGTTCAGTAGTTTTGGAGCCTATTCGGTACAAACAAACAAAAAAATCTTTCCTCTTTATTATATTGGTATAGATTTTTTAGAAAATAAATTATTGCCTATGTTAGGTACTCGGAAATAATGTAGCTTTCCATTCGTGTTTTTTTTTTTTTAAATAAGTCCAGTAGTTCTGGAGCCTATTCGGAACAAACAAACAAACAACAAAATCTTTCCTCTTTATAATATTGGTATAAATTGCTATTCAGCTGCATGGTTAGACTGAAGAGTAACGGTAACGATGGTTACATGTTTTTAACTTATTTTAGTTGAGAACAAAGGTTAGTCCAGATTGACAGACCTTTAAAGTTAGCTACATACATCACTATCAAATTTTGCTTACTCAAAAAGTTTCCCATACTACTTTTCCGAGGTCTGTGTGAATACGGCCTTGGGACAACTATTCGGAGCATGTCACGACATGTTCTGGCCAAACGCAAACTAATGAGTCCTGTGGCCACAACTTTTACGTCAACTTCGGTAGCTTTGCAAAGTCGTTTCGACGATTTCAGTTGCGTGAATGCCGAGAAATAGTTCTCTTTTACTTTTAGTAACGTTGATAAAATCGTACAACACACTAGAACCTTTTGTTAAATAATCAAACTCTACGTAAACACTTTGAAGGAGTTGTAAATTTTCTTTTAAAACGTTTTCATGTTGATGTTGGAATGAAAGAAACTTTAAATGTATTATCCGCTTTGGCACCCACGCGAGTTGGGAAAGTCAATTTTATACTGTTCGTAGGTGGGCCTGTCCGCGCCTCTGCGTTGGTTGATATTGTTTGTGTTTCAGTATGAGTTTTGTGTGCTGGACTTTTTCGTATGTAACTTATATAAAAGTGTTTTATTAAAGTACTATTAGTTCTTACTTCCCATAGCTTACAATGGACAAGCGGTTTTCCTAATATTAGGAAAATAAAACAATTGAGACAATTGAAAATGATTTATTTCAACTTTAAATTATCCTTTCAAGTTTTCACTTTCTTAAAAACAATTATTTTAATTACTTATCAACATCAGTTCAAATATGAACGCAATTATTTACAAGTTCTTAACTGTCTAACAATTCAGTATTGGGTAACTTTAATCACAAGTCATCCCATCTCTAGTAGAGTAATATAAATGTCCAATCACATATTCGTCTATTAAATCAGACGGTACCTACAGATATTTACAAAACATCTACTTAATTACGATATAGTAATGACGTCAACCACTCCGGTCTCGGCTGTGAAGGCTTGTACTCCGAGGGGCTTAGAGCCAGCGGAGACGCAGCATCTGCTAAAGCCACCGAGGAAGATGTCTCTGTGACCGCTATACTCGGCTTCGGCTTTAGTATAGATCGCAACTCATCGTTGTCTGAAGCACGATTTCGTTGCAGATTCTCCCGGGTCTCTTTCATCCTTGAAAGTTGTTCTCTCAAACTTCTATATTCTTCGAGGAATTTTTCCAGTTGAGATGCGCGGAAATCAAAGTCTTCTATAGGTTGGCCGGTACGTGAATAATCTCGCAAACCGGAAAGGTCAAGAAGTGGTGTGGCAGAGGGCACGGTAGGCTGTTCCCGTGAAGGCGAAGCGGGGAGACTCGGATTTCGACGTATTCTATTTCCTCCTGTAGAAAGATCTAAAAAACTATTCGATCTGCGGCCAGATCTCTGTCGGCTTTTTTCGTACGTTCTGTCTAAAAAACTGGCAGAGTCTGCACCGGAACTGTTTCTTCTGCTATTAAGAAGGGGACTACGACTATCGCCGTCCTTTTTCCGTGGTATCGTGTAAAAGTAGTATGGATCATGTTTCATTTCGCTTCGTAAGTACGAGGAGGTTCCTAGGGCACTCATTTCAATAAGGTCGGGGTAATTCTTCTCGCTGTCACTGCCAGACAAGTCGTTGTCAAGTCGCTCGCGAGGCCGCGTACGTGGACATGTGCGGCCATTGTTGTTAAACCGAGTGTTTTCAGATAATATCTCTACGTGGGCACTCATCATTCCCGTGGAATTGGAGCTCTGCACTGACTCTGACGTGGCATCAGATCTGAAACAACGAACGGATTTAATTAAAATATGGAAATGGAATAGAATATGACAGTGGGAAATGATGGTTGTGTGACTGTATGTCTTTTGTGATTCGCGAATCAATATCTTGCAAGCAGCCAGAGGGCTCGAAGCAATCAGCAATCAGTCGGCTGCCCCACTAATCGAAACTATCCACGCATGAAAAGATGATTGGCAATAGCACTGCGCCGTCTCGGTGAAGAAACACAAACAGTTGAAACGCTCACAATTTACAAAATACACTTTATTCCTTCCAACGATTGAAGCCAAGACCTCTCCGTCTGAGACATTAAGCTACTAAACCAAGGGGATTAGACAATAATTACTGAACTAATTTTCTCTCGTGCTCTCTAGGTTTGGGGAGATTTTCATCACAAACTCGCCCCACGACCCACGTTAATTTGTAGTAGGTTCGCAATCAGTTGCGATTTAGGCACTTGGCTTAGCATAAGCCCTTACATACATAAAAACCCAACATATAAACGTTTAATAACCAAATGGGATCATTGGAAATATTTATGTTACTTTAAGTGGACCTGTGTACTGTTTTGTTTTTTATTTTTTTGGAAAAGAGTTGTGTAACTATTCTGAATTACAATTACATTCAATTCTACAAGTCTATAATCAAGTCTATAATCTTGTCCCAACCGACTATAAATTGTATTTTACTTCGATACACCTATCGAATGCAATATAACCCTTCAGACAACGAGAATTAACAGAATTCTAAATGCATAGCAGTAAAAACTTCGTCTTGCGCCGAACAGTATTGTTTCATATCTGTTATTCGTGTGACCCTAACAACGATATAAATAGAAACATACATTTTCTATTTCAGCTAACCCACAGCCTTCCTCAAAATAAAGACTGAACAATTTTTCAATCTTTCTGAGTAAACAATCATAACAAAAATAGCTTTGCAGGATTCACAATAATATAGCTTATTTTGAATAAATTAATATGCATGTGAATGTATTCTTTATATTTCTTATTATTCAGCTTATCTTGACTGCTTAGCTTTCTTCTATAATTGTTTTCCTATTCCATTTACTAATTAAATTAAATTAATTTCGCTTTCCTAGAAAATTATAGACTTAAGGTACTTGAGCTCGCTGAGATCACATAGTAATTACGGGCCAAATCGAATTACTAATTAATTACCAAGAGAAGTTGCTTGAGATGTATTGAATTACCGTAAATTGTAGTCGCTGAACCGTGGTATGTGTAGGTCTCGCTCGGGGATGTTGCCCCTCGAGCTCGGCGGCTCGAAGTCGGCCCTGCGCCACCCTGCCTCCATGGACGGCGTTTCAGAGCAATCCCTCTCCTCCCGCACCTCGCCCCGTAAATACCCCTCGAACTCGTCCTCTGGATCATGTGATGGCACATTCCTATAGTCACCCCTCTTACGAGCACTATCAGACGCTATCACTCTCGGTACTTCAGCATTAGTCTTAAAATTCGCTTCTAATTTATCATAACTATCGTCACGATGATTCGTCGTCACTATCTGTTCGTTCCATCTATCTAATTGTCTTTTTTTACGAGTTTCGTATACACACAGTCCTATTAAACACGAACTTAACACTACCACTGCGGACACAGCCATCCCCGCCATCAGTGCACGCCCACCAAAACTCTTGTTTTCTGGTTTCTTCTCTATTGCTAAACTTAAAATCACCTCTGCTTTACCAGCACGATTCTCGGCATTACACGTGTAAGACCCTGCGTCTTGCAAGTCTGCCGATTTAATGGTTAAATTACTAGTTTGTCCTTCACTACGTAACATAAAAGCTCTACCAGAATTGACATTATTTGAAGTAGTGTTGGCGAGTAGGCGACCAGCTCGCACCCACCGCACCCTCGGCGCAGGCACTCCACTCACACGACACACTAGTGTCACTTCGTCACCCTCCAACCCCTTGAATTGACTAGCTGCGCTCACTTCTGGGTGACAGGCAAAGTCTTCTAGATCTAACCTATCCCATGATTGGGACATTAATCGCGGAGGCAGCGCGCAGTCTGGCACCACTGTTGCTGGAACATTTTTTCTTATCATCCAATCTCTCATGGGTCTCAATGCGCAAGTACATTCCCAGGGATTACTCGCCAGCTCTAAACCTTTCAGAGATCGTAGCGGCGCTAACACCGCCACGTGAAGTACCTGCAGTCTATTTTTACTAAGCTCTAAATATTCCAGAGAAGACTCGAGCCCTGCAAATCCGCGGGGCTCTATTTCGGCTATTTTGCAAGCACTGAGTGTAAGTCGCACTAGATGGGGTAGTGATATAAAGGATTCGTCTCCAACTTTCGTAATGGGATTACCACCGAGTCGCAGTTCTCTAAGCTCGGGGATTGAATCAAACGAATGTGAAGGTATTGTTTCCAGTCGGTTGCGTGAGAGATCCAATTCCACAAGGTTTACAAGTGCTCGGAAAGCGTATTGTCGGATGGTGCGGACGTTGCAGGCGGGGAGGTATAGACGCTGTAGGTTTAGGAGGCCGGCGGCTGCGAAGGCGTCGTCGCGCACGGTGGGCAGGCGGTTCTCGGCGAGATCGAGAAGCTGCGTGGTGGGGTCGAGGCGCGGCGGCACGGAGCTGAGGCCGGCGCGGGCACACAGCGCGGACTCCTTGCCGCTGCGCCACTTGCACTCGCAGTGGCGTGGGCAGTCGGCGGACGCGGCCGCCGCCAGCGCCAGCAGCAGCAGCACCCACATCCCCGGCGCCTGCTCACCCAGCGCCACGCCGTTCGTCTTCACCGCCCAGCGTCATCCCCCGAACCAAGTGCACCCTGCCAACAAATATCGCAGTTTTATCGATTATTATATATTATAGATTTTATACTAATAGCTTGGAATGCATGAGTGAAAAAAGTCAGCATCCTCATAATAAATGTACAGTAAATGGTTTTTTTCATAAAACAAGATGTGACGCGGGAAGTCTTAATTTCGTCCACGAGTATATTATGTATTCGCTCGTCTGGATCCGGATTACATTCGGAGACGCGATCTTGGCCTTTTACCTAAAGATGAATATCCAAGTAGGTAGTTATTTCAATTTTTGTTTCAGTTGTTACGCTTACCCAATGTAGCTCCGTTGGAGGGCCTATAATAGTATTATTTATTATGTAATATCGTACCCGTCAACGAAAATATTTTTATTAGATACCTACTTAGGTACATTTTGCGGCTGGCTATAAACTTTATGTCGTTACAGCTTGACCGAAAAAGGAAAAAATGGGTTCGCTGCCCTGCGTTTTATAGAGGTTACTGTAGAATTGCAATATAAAGTAAAAACTATAGTTTCCTCTTCGACTTTCTATTTGTTATAAACTACATAGTGGGTTCTAAAAGTGCTTCACAGTGCCATTAACGGTGGAGTACGGAGGTTGTAAATGAAAATGAAACCCAGGTGTGAGGTTATAGATACGATATGTTAGCTATGGAGAAGGAATCAGATCGAATGGAGCTCACCACAACTTTGTAGAGCTCCCGTGCCAAATATTACTTTACAGCTTTGCGGTGTATGCAAATACTGATATCAGTTCGAGCACCTAAATACCGACATTGTTGTTCTATCGCGCTGGTATGCTTATACAGAACTTCAACTTAGTTCGCAATGTTTCCGAACAAATGCTTTCAGGTTACAATTATATTACATTCAATATTATATACCGTACTTAACGGTTTATTCTCGGGCACATGATTGTTTTTTATTTATTTGCCGATAAAATGTTGGAAAAGTTTACTTTTTATTATGGAATAGCTTTGTTTTGAGATTGAATTTAGGTACGTAAGTACTTATGAAGCTAGCAAGGCCTGTTTTGGTCCATTCAAATTATAATTTAATATTTCGTGTATAATGGACATGAAAACCCTTGTTATATATGCGGGGAGTAATAGAGCTAAATTGCTTTCTCGCATTCAACCATAACTAAAGCCATTCATTATGGATCTCCCTTATGGCTCAATATTATGTGATGTCAGTTAATAAAATATTGGCGCTCTGGACTACTTATTTAAGCTGATAATGTTAGGAACAAATGCGCCTGAAGCACCTATGAGTACCATCATATATTTTATCTATGAGTTCAATGGTTTTCCGCAAGGATTACTGTTGTAGCGTAAACAGCTTTTCACAAAACTCTTTGTCAAATTATCTAGGCATTATCTATTGCAATATTTCGCAAACGAGCGTTCTTATCATAGGAAGCACAGTATTTTCTCAACAGAACCTTTTTGTTAATATATTTTGTCATCGTGATTCGAATTTTTTAGAATTATCCCTTGCTTAAAAAAATGCAATTTCTTCGCATGGCGAATTTCAAATCATCATCAACATAATCATAATTTCAGCCGAAGACGTCCACTGCTGGACATAGGCCTCACCCAGGCGTCGCCACATTGACCGATCTCGTGCGTCTTGCCTCCAGCGCATTCCCGCAACCTTAACCAGGTCATTGGTCCACCTAGTGAAAGGCCTTCCAACGCATCGTCGACATTCCAGAACTTTTCAGCCTCATCGGCTATCCGTTCTGCGAGCAATGTGCCCTGACCACTGCCACTTAAGTTTCGCAATTCTTCGGGCTATATCGAAATTTTAAATAAAAGTAAAAATTCCTCAACCAATCATTAAATCAAGAGTCCTTTATGAGTGCTCAAAAAGCGGACCCTACCATTAGCGCAAGGTTCACCTTTATTTCGATCGCAAACGTCCTTCACCTTTCTTTGGACATCCAATGAAAAAATTGTACGAGTAAAAGGAAGAACAAGTGTCGGTATGAAGTACCTCTACCTACCTATACCATACCCATACGTATTTCATCCAAGTATAATTATAAGTAGGAAGCTATCGATCTATCAGTAAAGTGGCGACTAGTTAGGTACAGAAACAATGCCTGAAATCACACCAACAAAAAAGGGTCCTAACTACCCACTGCCGCTACTAAATACAACGTCACAGTGTCTACACATATCGCAGTTTAGACAATGCATAAAATCAACTGTTCTTCGCAAATCACTCCCCATTTGCATATGCCTTACTTGAACCCGTGCCACTGGCGACTGCACGGCACACCTAATTGCACCGCAACAAATCTATGGCGCACTGTACCCCCACTAACTCTATGGCCCGACGTGTAGACCTAATGGCCGCCACTTCGATCACGCAACTATCGCGTGTTTCGTTTCATACACCTACCTCATATGCAATGTATGATTATTCGATTCCACGTGTTATAAGCCCTGCATTGCCGGTATGTAGGACACGAGGTCGGATCACTCGTACACACACACATGCAGCCAAAGGGTTCAGTCTGTACATTGTACTCATTTAAATAGCCATCTAGGGACTATTAATAAGCTGACCCCACAAAAATGTTTGTTTTGCCATGTTTATTATGTTACAGCACTTTTTCTAAACTAACCGTGTAGGCATACGAAATAAAAATTCCATCGCCTGTTAATTTCCTATAAAACTGTAGGGTACCGGACGATTTATGCCCAATAATGAAATGGCAGGCCAAAGCTAGTCCGCATTTTAATCCTTTGATAGTCGTTTACGCCGAACTGAATCTGCCCTCTGACGCAGTACTAGATTTATGGTTAAAATGCACTAAATGGAAATCTATAGTCTGATAATCCTAGTGTGTCGTTCTCTGGTAGATTAATAAACGTAAATGTGGAATCATTTGACGATCCTTCAAACAAAAAAGATCGACCTTTCAGATAAAAGGGCCGGCGTTTAATACACATCACCCCCTTACCGGTTCGTCCCTAAGTCCACAAAACTCTGTGAATAATTTAAAATCAATTGGATTGGTCCAATAATCCGTAACTTTCTCGAGAAAAATGTTGTACTTCGCGGACTTGAACAAAAGGGAGCCTCGGCAACTAATTCAATAATTTCACACGTAATAACATCGGACAGTTTCGATTCATGAGGTAACTTCTCGCTGAGCGTACCTTGCTTGAGGTAAAATGTCGCAATTATTTACGACTAGTCGTGCCGGCCCTTTAGGCCTCTAAGGAAAATGTAAACGCCTTTTATTGTGCCTCTTTTAGTGAAACGTTAAAATTAATTTGCGTTTGTGTAACTAAATGAGTTCGCCTGTGGGAACCGCCGGTTTATGCCCACTTATTAAAATGTTGGATAGTTTCGTTTCCATTTAGTTCTATACGAACTCGTTTTAGACTTTTTATTGACTTCTTCCAGTTACTATAACAACGTATAATTATATTATATAAATTCACAAGGCCAACCGCTATTAAAAATAGTAAGAAGGGACTTATCTTTACGACTTGTTGTAATAAATGTTTGTTATTTTATAGCATAAGGTCTTTCCAAATTGAAACAATTTTTTTTTTTATAAGCTATAATAAATAGTCCCACAAAATGATATTGGGGCGATTTTATTTATTTTCGGTAACCATCAGCGGCCCTGGGTAAGAGACTTAGTATTCTTATAGGTGTATCTAAGATGTTCACATGTTTGTTTATTTATAGAAATGTATTCTGCTGGCACGGATCGCTTCGATCCCCGATCAGCGCTGGCAAGGCATAACGTAAGAAAAAGTCGTTTCATACAAGTTCGTGACCTTATTTTGTGCAATATATGTGCGTACGAACATTTTAGGAGAAAACTCTTTGTAGGCATTACTGATACAAACCGACAGGCGGATGACGGACAAATTTATCTGTTAGGGTACGGAGAAAGAATACTAATACTTGGGTTTTCCCACTTTCGGAACTGGTCGAGTGGTGGATTGTCAGAAGTGACTAAGAGAAACACGACTTAGCTTTGAACCGGCCGCTGACCAAATAACACGAGTGTGTACTGTGTACTGTGAACTGAAATTCCTACGTTTCTCAGAAATGGTCACAGATAATATAATACTAGCATACAGAAGCCTCATCAACAAAATACCGTAACAAGTTCCTCAAATGTTAAAATAGTTTCACCAAAAACGCGGCGGAGATGCGTTTTTGCTACTTCTACAACGGCTTCAAAAATGCCACCCCAATGTGGGCAGACTGGGGGATCAAATTGCCAATTAATTCGCATTTGGGACATTGCAAACCTTAAATTCTGTTTATCCGAAGAAACCGTGCCGACGTAATAAGCGTTTTTCGTCTGATTAAACTGATTATTTTTTGTACATCGATCGCGTTCGATTCTGTTCCACGGCGACAGATAGTTGGTATTAGCAGCGACTTGCAAGTGAAAGGGTTTACTCGGTTCGTTAATATTTTTCTTTAAATATAGTGACAATTTGTTTTTTGGTATTTTTATGCACGTTTTTACAGTTCCATTGCACTAAGATGTGTTATTATACAAATTTAAGCAATCGGGAGGAATGCCTCAGAAATTTAAAATCGCGTCATCTATTGACGTCAATTTTAAAAAATAATCTCTGAAAATGTGAATTAAGAGCCCAATATTCCATAATATTATGCTTAGTAGAGTTGATTAAACAAGAACAAACAACATTTATGTTCAATTCCAGAAAATAAAATTTTTACATGCAATTCTATATCATATCATATCAAATCGGTGCATATCGCGCCTTTTAGTGGTATTTATTTGAACCAAATTTTCTTTCATCGCTGAGACCCCGTGGAAATGGTGCAGGAAAATATTGTATTAGAAAAAACGGTTTTTCAACAATAGAACCGAACTGTATAAGCTCTAGGTACACCACGGTGACGTTAAAAGTCGACAAAAATATATGAAAAATATTGCCATTGAAAGTTAAACAAACCTGAAAACCCAAACTACATTTTTTATCATGAAATATAGAACCTAATTAGTATTCTAACCTTTTTTGTTTGACGCATAACAAAGGTGTTAGTGTTTATAATAATACATACCCCTTATTCAACAATTTCAGTGCCAATAAGTGTTACCAGTTTTTACATCTAGTTTTCAGTAAATTAATCATGTTTAAATAAAAGCGAAACAAAGGGACTAGGACGTAGAAAGCAGACCCAATATTTTCATTATCTCTTACTTATGCAAATATATTTTCATTATAAAGTTTGTCTTTTAATATTGTAAAACGCAAGGTGTGAAATATGTTTTAAGCCTTTATTTTCATAATGGTCGTATAATAGTCAATAAATACATCGATTACGTAAAATATTGTGACTCTATGCAATTGTAGAAATGGAATCTCACAAACACAGAGTTTCGTCAGAATACCAACCTATTAGAATCGAATCAATCAACTCTGCCTACAACGATTTACCAGAAACCGTTTTGTTGTTTAAACAACGATTACGAGAACAATATTTGCTTACCAAACGTGTATTTATTATTTCCGACCAAAATAATCTCATGTTTCCCATTATAAGTTAAGGCAGTTCCCCAACTTGTCTTTGCTGACGCGTAACATTGTAATTTTCATCCTTGTAATTTTCAATTAGTGTTCGTAGTGGAACAAATATGTACATAGTTTACAATCTTGCGTGACAAGCAAAATTGTTATTTTCATAATTACAAAGTCATTAATGTCTTGACGACACTCTACTCGAGCACAAAACGAGACGAGCAATCTAGTGAGGAAGCCATCCCGCCTTGCTTCAGCTTACGGGCACTTATTGCTCAATCTTATATACATACGTAGGTAAACACATTTACATACACATAGCCACAACTTTAGTCCATCTGTTTATGTCAGATGTATGCAGGCTTTCGTGCGGAAAATAACTTACGAAATTCACGAAAGCGTAGTAATTTATCATTGTAATTATTTATTATAGTTACCTCAGAGGGTAATAGCTCAGTTTGTGCGTAGATCGTTCGATTACGACCCTTAACACGTCCGCAGTTCTATGTGTATATTATGTAAACATGCTCCTTAAGTAACGTACAGACCCCATCGACACTACGAGTACAAACTCGGTACGCTACATTAACTATGGGTTTTTCTCACATTTTCTTCCATTTTTTCTTCTAGTTAATTTCGTTGCGGGTTCGAACAGTTTAACTAATGTAGGTTCGGATCCTACCAAAAATAAATAGCGGTGAGGGAATATCGGGCGTAGGTTTAGTTAAAAGGTATGCTATTTTAGTGAAATGGTTGACTCATACAAATAAAACATTTTATTTGAGTTGAGCGAAATCGGATATTTATTTTGATTTAAATGTCCGAAGCTAAATGGAAAAGCGTGCCTTTAAAGGAGTATTTCAACAACCGCAATAGTAAAAATACTTGAATACGACGGCATAACAGTAAAAGTAACGTCTTACTTAGCACACGCCGTTAGTACGACCACTAAAACACAACGAGTAAAAACCATAGAAACGCATCTCCCGCCGTTAACTCTTATGGTATTGCTCGGCTTTGAACGTTGTTTTCCTACACTTTCAGCAACGAATGGGAAATTTCCCAGATCACATATTGGTTCCACCTAATCTTCACTTTGAGCGGTACAACATAGAATTTATCGAATCGGATATTCGGAGCGGGTAATCTTCAGGACCCAGCGGTCAGCACCACATTCTCGTGGCTTTTGTTGAGCGTGCGTGTCGAGTTTTATCCGCAAATGGCAACATTTGTTTTATAGGATACTATCATGCTGTGACGGCCCTTACATTCGAACCATAAAATCATGTGGAACTCATGGATTTTATATTTCACTCGGCCGCGTTGCGTCTTCGCATACCTTCTATTTTCAGACATTCGTCGTTTTGCTTGATTATATCACGTTTTTGAGAAAGATCAAACGGAACAACGAGGCTGGCCTTGTCAGCTTCACACTTCTCGTTATAATGAAACTTAGCAATAAATACATGGAACAGGACAAAAACCGAACATTATACGACATAAACGATCGGTTTGGCTCAATTTCAGAGTTATTCTTATGAATATCCGAACTAAGCCAATACGCAGCAGATACACTCATAAAAAAGGCCATGTGTCACTAGATCCGATCGAAATGTTCCCTGGATTATGTTAATCCTGGCCATCAGCTGGTACTGTATGCAAAATTTCATTCCTCTCTCTAGTTATATAATGGGTACCTACATGTAGATAGTGTATTCAATAAAGTTTACATACCTACAGTTAACAGCCATGTAGGTAACTATGATATTAAATGATACTACAAATAAAATATGTCTCTGTTTCAGTTTCAGAAGTCGAACGAACGACGGAAATAGGATCAAACCACTCGACTCTTTGAAGTATGGTTCCCGAAAATTGGATTTTGGAACAAGCTTTGGAATGACGAAAAATTTTCCGTAACAAACAATAGTAGAATATTAGTTTCAGATTGAATACAGGGCTCGAAAAATTCACAAACATATGGGATAACCCGTTCATTTACCGTCTCAGAGAGCAATTACGATACCAGCGACGCGGAAGAAATGGCAAAGGGTTGCTAAATGTTCAAGTACAAAGTAAGTCTCGAACACGTACTTAAACAAGGTGTAAGTACATGTCAAACAAGCATTATTGTACGACAGAAAATTTAACGAAAGAGCTCTTTAGAAGGCAGCCATAACTCCGTTAAATTTACCACTTTATATGATTAGTTACACTTCCCTACTTCAACTTGAAAGTTGCAGCGGGGCTTAAGATTTACAGGTTCTACAGCTTGCATGTGCACGAAGCCTCAAAATGAAATAGGGTTATACATGATACATGGTGTAACTAACTGGGTAATTTTGGGAACTGCTGCTCTGTAAATTGGTTTAGAACCAGAAAACTTCATTACACTTTCTTGATACAACTTGAGACATTGAGTGATAAAAATAAAGGCTAAATAAATACTTGTACCTACCATGTCTAAATGCCATTTAAAAATTTAATTTTACTGAATAAGCTTGGGACGTATTTCCTCGTTACTTGTCAAACGTAAGGATTCTTAGAATTATGTAATCAGATAATAGTTTCAGTCTGCCTGAAACTAATATGTGCCCATTTTCAATAATAATCGAAAACTCGTGCGAAATTATTTTACTACTCGTGCGAATTACTAACAATTAATTGCAGGATAACATCCTATTCGCATCCCTGTCTGGATTCGCTAACATGAATCTGTGATAAGATATAGTTCCTTAATGAGAAATTATGAGTTAAAAATTTAACTTTCAATTGTTAATTAATCGCAATGGCGGTTTCAATGTTCAGTTAAATAATAATAATTTTATACGTAATTAAATGGATTTCATCTGACAGCGGTTAACTGATATTTTAAACGCATGTGTAAGTCGATAGTCTGTTATTGGTTGAAAATTTACACCGTTATTATTAACAGAGTCTATTTTCTACCAAAAACCGTCAGTAATTAAAAACCGCTAAGTGCTTTAGAGATACAGAAATGTGGCATTAATAAGTGCTAAGAATAATCACTGTTTTCGCCTTTCAATCGCAGGTACGTCCCTACTTTATTGAGTCTGAACATACGTTTGGGTATTCCTACAACCAAGCTAAGATATTATATGCCAACATGTACCTATAGGGTAAGCCGTACCTCTGTCGAAAACTATTTTGTTAGGCCGTCAAACCTAGTGATGTTATAGTTTAAGTAAATATTTTGTTAAACTCGATTAACTGTCGGGTATCCGCTGTATACAGTGGTGAACATCCACGTGATCTGTGGTGAGATAATCCTGAAATATATACTTGTAGGCTTGTTATCAAATAAATATTAAAATCTAATGGAACTATGCCACAAAAACAGTTGTTGTTTTTTCATAGACCGAATATTAAAATTGTAACCCAATATAGCGCTACAATTAAAAACCCAGTAGATATAATGTGGAAACCAACTAGGAAAACTTAATGACTTCTACAGAAAACAATGTTTGAACTCGAAATCATTTGATATGGAAGTCATAGAATGTGCGTTGAATGAAAATAATTCAACGCATCATCACAGCATAAAATGAAAGCAGTCACTACACTACATACAGGTATCTAAAGTACAAACAATGTCCTCGGCAAACTTCGTGTTTCGGCAGTCAGATTTCTATCAGTTGCTCTTTGCACTTGGTGCAGACCGGACGCTCTCAATCAACTTGGAAGTATATAGAGTTGTTAATACTCTTTTAGAATGATTTAATTTAATTGAAAAAGCTGCTAAAGCTGCAGTTTTTCAGCTCTATATATTTCACACGGAAATCAAAACAAAACAACAATAAAGTACTTAGTTCTGAATTCAAATTATTATACACGATAAATGTAATAATTGATGGACATGGAAATTAGCATTCGTTTGCATTCGGCAATGCGATGATTGCCGACGCACATTAATAAAATAGTTGTTCTTCTCCGTGGTATCGATGATTCCCAATTAAATATGTTTTGTCCAGAATCTAGGCACGCCGTATTAGCCTCGTAAAGGTTCTTCAGGATACAGTGTTGTTGCACAGAGAGCAAGACAAGAGGTGAAGCAATATTTAGAACGTAGATGTCCAATCTTTGTCTATCATCTACTTCATAAAAATCTTAACTTCATTCACTGACAGGCAACGCATAACCTGAGCCGCTAGCTATAAAAGAATAATGGTTCTAAAAGATATTTGAAAAGGCATCTCCTGAAGAAGATAGTCACTTTGGTTAGAGCGAAATCCCACTAGATACACGTCTTAATTAACATTTATAGACGATATGGCAAAATAAGCATTATATTATAATAATATGATCGTTTATGGCAAAATAAGATGAATGATAATTATCTTCTCAGAAACCTACACAAAACAAGAGCACAATTTTCCTCTATTCTGAAAACTGCACGCTAACACCAACCTAAATTGAATTCTACGAACGTGAATATTCATCTTTCTTTCATAAATAAACAAAGAACTATCTCATACAATTCTGAGCAATATCCTTCATGATCTGATTCTATAGAGTTTATGGAAAAAATATCACATTAAATGTCGATTAAGTTGGAGCCGCAAGCGGCGGCGTCGTGTCGCGGAATGAGGCGGATGATCGATTGCGCTAATTTACCGACTCACCTCAAATACTCACTATGCTTCGCTCGAGGAAAGATCGCGTCATCTGAAACCAAAAAGTTTTTTGCTCATTACTTTGAAATATATCATACCATAATAAGCCTATAAATGTTCTCACTGCTGGGACACAGGCCTTCATCCACTGGGAATAGGCTAAAAGCCACCCTACGTGCCCAGTGCGGATTGTCTTCGAATTTTTGGTTCTTGGACGTGCCGGTCTCCTCACAAAGTTTTCCTTTGCCGTTTTGGGAGCAGTTGTTGTTACCATCCTGTTTACAGTAGTCTTAAAAGTCAATAAAAGATCCAAAAGCAAAAGGTAATTGCGAACTGAATAAAGCAACAATTTCAATCAACAAGTTCAAACACAAGTAAGCAAAAGTAAAATAACCGCCAATCTATTAGCAACTCAATATCACCTAGAGCCTTACACTAGTGTCATAACTTTTATCTTAAGTACATTATACGTACGAACCTTCAGCTTAACGTCAACTCGAAACCTGTGAGTTCCTTTCTTTTAGTATTTAAACGTTGGTAAATCTGCAGGATGAAAAGTAAATCCCTGAACCGAAAAAAATGGAAAGCTTTCGCAGCTAATGACGTCACGAAAATCGAAGGCTTAATGTTATCGAACGACATCTGAAATGGCTTAGGTGCAAATTAAAAGGAACAGAAGGGTGTCATTCATATTGATTAGTGCAATTTCGCGACTTCGGCAATTAATTTAACGTAATGAAGAAATGATAATACGTGTCTGGGGCACAATAATCTATTGTAAGTTCTTGGTATTAATTGTTTCTGAGACGTAACACGAGACTAGTTCTGTGTAAGCGCTCTTGATAGCTAATACAAGTGAAGTTAGTGCTAATCATTAGGTGATAATTCGGTCATAATGGAAATTCAAGAGATTACCTCCGTTATTAAAACACCTTGTTAACAATAAAGATTAGTCTTAAAGAGTCCGCTGTGTTTTATACAGTCGATTCACAAAAGGTCCCTTAAGAGCAGTTTTTAAATATTTATGGCAGTCAAAAGGTTGGAAGACTGATCTCTGGCAGTAATAAAAAGACGTCATTTTTTATAATCGGGAAAAACACAAGAAACATGAGAAAATCGTTAATGTAAAAAATTCCACTGATTTGGTTGCCCGATTTCGTGAAAGAACACAGCCCACAGCCCTTAGGGGCCCATAAGAAATACAAATAACTAAAAAAAAGGGACCAAAAAAAGTTAATCTCTTTTTTAATGACGTAATTCGTTAGGAGTAGGGCTGCTGTGCCGTAGCCCGTTGGGCATATTGTAAGGTAGAGTAATAGGGCGTAGCAGTGCTACGCGAAGTAGCGTACTACAGCAGTGTAGCACTGCTACGCCGCGTAGCGTAATCAACCGCACAAAACAGTTCTACACAACATTGTGCGGCGTAGAACAGTTTTGTGCGGTCGACTGAGCAGATTCCTAATCAGAGAAACCCACGGACTGGTTCAAAGATGAGCTACCTAAGCTAATAACGCTTACCTTAATATTCATATCAATCATCATAGCAATTAATTAAAATTAATATAACGCAAAAGCATATTTACGTGAATTAAATCATACTGTTATAAGAAAATATTCTTCTTGATTTTCTGTAATGTTTTTTTCTATGGCACACTAATTACTTACTAATCGCTCGAGGGTAACTCATCAATCTCGTCACGCTACAAAGATATTTTTATGTCTGAGTTATTTTTCGTTATTTTCTCTCATGTACTAGTAGGTATTACATCTTTCCGTGAAAAAAAAGCATTATGTTTTTTTCGGGATACGGTGTTTTTTGTTTTTCTGTGAAAAAGATTAAAAAGGTTTTATACTAAGGAGGAGGTAAGGCACAATAGAAATCAAGAACAGCCACGATTCGCAATATCGTGAAACTCTCGGTGTGAATGCCTGTCTATGGTAAATCATAACTATGATGGTGCTACGGTTGAATAATTAGGGTCTTGAACTCGTGATCTGCATGCTTGGCAGGCTGATTGGAAATCGCAGAATATGAGGACGACACTATATCTACGCTACGCTACATAGCATACGAACTGAATGCCGTATTTAGAACTTTTCCTTCCTCATATTCACATGAATGAGTTCCAGCCGAGTGGTCAATTTGTTAGCAGAGCACCCAGCTATCAACTGGCCTATATATAAGGGAAAGAAAACCGCTCCCGAAAAACAAATTAACTTCCAACAATCTGTGGCAGACTTTAAATACTTACTAAGCTGTGTTAAAATGAATTACCGTAAAATTAATACAAAATGAACCGACAAAAATGTTGTATTTAACAAACAAACATACACGTACATACGAAACAACACATACTTACGTTTATTCAAATTACAATTCTACGAAAAAAAATCTGTACTAAAGATAAGCTAAAGATGAATAGATTTTTTGCAATTTTCAGTATTTTATTCGGCCGTTTCTTTATTTATATTCGCATATAAACTTTCGGCAAATTAGCAGTAAATTTCACATAATTTATTTTTTATAATTTATTTATTTAATAAAAAAGTGTTACAGTCTGTTACAAAGTAGGATAACCACTTTGGAATAGTTTACATCTGTGATGAGAAGGTAACAATACAATTCTAGCTAGGTTACTTAGTACAGTCAGCCTTCATTTCCCGAACATAAATTTCATATTTTGAGTATGCTCATATTTTAATTTTTGTCGGAGCTTCTACCCTTTTAATAACTCCGACATGCGACAGGTGATTTGTGACAATTTCGTACAAACTGGGTAAAACCATCCCTTGGCAAGACAAGTGTCAGATTATTATCCGGCTTCTGACGGCGCGCCGCCGCTTACGTACTTTGTGCTTCTGACTACCCGTAACAACTGTCAAAAATCTACAAATGACAGCCGGCAAATGACAATGACTTCTTTTCAAGGCACGAAGGAGTCTTTATAAGTAATGTTTGGTCACCCATCCACGAACCGACCTCGACAAGCGTTGCTTAACCTTGAAGATCGACCCGTGCGGCTGTTATTACTTAACCACGAGCTACTATTACCAACCACCAACGCATTTCTCTGTTCATATCATCCCTTTCAGAGTGATTCAATAATATTGGGGTCACAATTACTGAGCTTCCGCGAAAATTCTGATGAATAGGCTCTATAGTTACCCTGACATGGTGCCACATTGTTGAAATAATTATACCATCCCTATATTTATTTGCGATCGTGCAATCATTGTGGTAACCCTAAATGATTTGTATTGCCTCGAACCTGATAACTGTTGCTATTGATAAAGCTCTGTATTGCCGATCGTCTAATATACCCAAGGTTTTGTTTGAAAATGTTTATATTTATACTATCAACTCAGTACTTAAACTACATACAACCTTACCTTACGTATATAAAACTCATACAGGTAGAAGGAAATGTAAAGCAGCCACTACTTTTCGCTGTAGAACTCTTTTTGCCGAGCCGCATGGATACTGTGATATTAATATTATTATTCTTACATTCACATTTATAATATTGATACTAATATTATAAATGTGAATGTAAGTTTGTTTGTTACGCTTTCACGCACAAACTACTGAACCGATCATCATGAAACATGTACATATATTCTTGGAGGTATTAGAAGTAACATAGGCTACTAATTATAAAAAAAGGCTTCACTGCGAGCGATGGCGCGGGTAAAAGCTAGTATTATTTAAATACGAACTCTAGACAATATTCATGATTTCTAGTGGTACTTCCCAATCCCAAGATATTACATCATAGGGCTAGAAATCTCCCAATAGGTTATAATTCACACAGCCTATGTGAAAGATAGTATGTTCTAACTCATAAAGGCACACTCACACACAGATACACATAGAGCCATACCAGTATCTTTACCATTACATTCATTATGTTCTTGTTTGTAAAATTTAACTAAAATAATTTAGTGAACTAGCTACCTATATGTATGTATATTGATCCTAGGGAGGAGCGGAAATACCCAATACAAGCATTGCTACATGCTTCCTGGGTAGTTCCAGCCACTGAATAATATTTTAAAAAGAACCGTTAAAGAAATAATGTTATTAATTATTATTATTGAAGACGGTTGACGGGTTTAATTCAGTCGGGTAAGGTATTATTACAGTTTTTCGCAGAACCAGCCCATACCCTGTGATGAGCAACAGGCGCACTCCTTTGAAGATAGGATTCAACTGAAACAACATCATAACTGGTGGAAAATTGATACCATACTCTGCCTACCTTTTCAGGAAATACAGATACAGTTATGTTTTTATATTTTTTGTATTTGAGCTGCTATTAATAAAAATATATTGAACAGATACATCTATGTTATTTCCTTTATTTTTATATCCGCGATTTACGAGCAAAGCCGTTTAGGGATTGCCAGTCTTTGCTTACCCATTTCGCTAACAGCCGGCGTTATTTATTTTGGACCGGATTCTTGGACTTGTATCTCATTTTCCCTCACCCTTTATATCTTTGTTATGGCTACTTTAACTGTTGTAAAGGTAACATAAGAAATGTATTCTATTTTAAAGAAATTAAAATGCTGGTGGCTTGTTGGTTACGCAATTCTACATCTCTGAAGAACATGTTGGACTGTAAAAACATGAATTCTATTCTGTAAGCTTGTAAGCGTGATACATTCATAGATATGAATGTAGTCAGTATTTCTCTTCAGTAAGGACAAATTTCTGAACTGAGTATTCGGCATTATGATCGTGTCAAACTCTTCTTCAGATTTTCAGGCTAAAGTCCAACTACGGGGTATGTATCAGTATGGTTTTTTCGAATGATTTTTATTGTTGTAAACATGTCCGTTTACTTACTTTCTTTAAATAATACAAACAAAAATTGTTTTCATGTCTTTTACACATACATACACACATAAAATCACGTCAATCAGTCTTTCATTAAAGTAAATATATTTATTTTGGTCAGTGGACGCTAACATTTGTATTTAGGACACATGAATAATTACATTTGCATCATAACCGCGAACATTTTTAACATGAATAAAATATGTAGCTGCAAAATGGTAAACCTCTTCTAAATCGGTGGAAGAGGATGAAATGTTTCCCCCTGGATCAGTTAATTTGCTTACATTCCTGTTATTTCTATCTGATACTAAAGCGATTTGGATATGATTTGAATGCATACATCATAATTTTCGAATAATTTTGTTGTTATGCCAACCTTTTGATTCAATATCATAATCATCATGATTTAATATCATTTTTTTGTGTAATTGCTGCAGAGCGTTCCAGTGCGAGGATAAACAAATAAAATAATAATAAATAAATTTTTGTATAATCTTTAGAGAGCTAGATTAGTTATCATTCTGCAATATAAACACGTATACGTGTACATATTAAATAAGTACTTTTTCAAAATATGCAATAAGAGCGCATACTTGTTTTATGAAAAGTACAAAAAGAAAATATATTTTAAAAATATCGGTGTACATATACAGTATACCTGTGTATTGTTTTGCCATGAACCTAATTATAATAATTATATTTATGAAATGTAAAGTTATTACCATAACTAGGTCAAACCAATTACTGCTACGTATACCAGCGTAAAACAATATAAGTACGTTATTATTTTATAGTAACCAGTAAGAATGTTATCTCCTCATTAAATAAACGTTGTTAGGTGTTTAAAACAGTCAAAACAGTGCGTGTTTAATTGAAAACAAAAAAAAACTCAGTTAACACGTCGCGTGATACGAAAATCAATCTTTCCGAGCGAACAGCGGGACCTTGCCGACTTTTATTTTACATGCCAATTTCGGGTTCTTCTTTTTAATAGCGACATTCGCGTGCTGAATGAGCATGGGTCATTCTGCTGTAATTGTAGTGTGCCCTTTGGTTATCACGCGATCGCGTGCGGCGGCAACTTGCCTGGGTGGCAGAGCCCGACGCCTTGCCTGGCTTACCCGCCTTGCCCGTTTCCCCGCTTGCCGACACGACCAGGTCAAGTTTTCATAGCCAACAACACAACTTTTACAGACAGTAAAAAGCTATTTTCTTTGGACAGATTTGTTCACGTTCCCCTTTGTGTTTTAGTTTTCAGTTTAACGGTTATTTGTTTAGTTTCCGCATTGGTTTGTAAAACAATAGAAGCAATTGCGAACTTAAGAGGTAATAAATTGAAATGACAAGATTTACGAAATTATGGACTCGTTCAGTTTCCTCCACCAGATAAGAGCATACGAATTGACGAAGATTCTATTTGTGTGAGCCACTTATTTTGCAAGCGCAGCACACTTTAGATACACTCACAGAATGACCTCGAGCCCGTTCAAGCGCCCACGTGAACCCATTTCACCTATTGCGAATTCGATTGAGCCAATCCAGGCCAAAACTTCTAAAAGAGCTTTAAGAACAATTTAATTTAATGTTGACAAGCAATACCAAATCCAATCAACGATTACTAAATAAGGAAACGAGAAAAATGGAATTCAAACTCCCCTTTCAGCAAAGTATTCCAGTTTCAGCAATCCAAAAATGATTCGACTACGTTTGAATGGTCGTTGACTCCGCGAAACCTTTCTAGGCCATTCGCAACCAGTCGAGGGGTTTCGCAAAACACAAAAACTCCAACTTACCAAATCCTTATTGAAAACTTTTTAATTTAAGAAAAAACAGAAATATTTTCTACTTCTACTTTCGCTTGCGACCTGTAAGGGCTCTTGTTAAAAGTTAAAACTTTCCTTAAAAGAAATCGTTTAATAAGTAGCGTTCACCTACAATATTTAAAACGTTTAATTTTTTTTATTATTCCAGTTTTTTAAAGTTGGATCGTTCGTGGGAACAGTTTTCGAACAAAAAAAGTTGAAATTTGCATGTAACATGCAAGCAAAATGAAAGTAACACATTTCCCAGACGGAATTTGCACTTATTTTACGATATTACTGGAATTCGCACGCAAACACCGCGTCAGCACTACCAACCTTTTTTTGTAAAGTAACGAAGTTCAATAATACTTTTCAAGCTTACGGGTACACACATAACATAACACAAAACATGTCAAATATTGGTAAAAGTACTCAAAGTTTTGCCACAAAGGTTTGTACAATAGGAGGACTGTTGAAGCACACAATATGTTTGGGAGTAACTAAACACCCCTTTATGCCACGCTAGCATTTATACCATCGTTGCAATCAAAATGGCATTAGTAGGAGATAATTTACATAAATACCTGGTATATACGTCCATAATAATGCAAAACTGTAATATCGTTACAACGACCGTATGATTTAAGGTAAACGGTTTCAGTGCTTCCCTTCAGAATTAATGTAGTTTAAGTACATGTATGTTTTATAACTTCGGTAAAAAGAACGACAAAGAATATTGTTAAATGACACACCAAAACTGCCCATAGGTGTTTATTCGAGAGCTCATCTGTAATAAACCGTAAAAAACGTGCCTGCAGGGCATACATTTTTCATACGTTTTTTATCAACACCATGTTATATAGAGGATGCATAAACATCGCTTATGAACGACTTCCCAAGGCTGAAATATTTATACTTTAAAAGAAATCTTTCGAATGACATCAAGCCTGTTTGCCCCGAATGATTCGGCAGACGTATATCGAAAGAACACAATGACGGAGAACATAAAACCATCAACCGGACAGCTATTGAGAAATTACTCATGGGAAAACCCAAAAACACTTTAGGGTACGTTCACACAAAACATCCGTATATCCAGGATCGTTTTTAACGGTTCCGTCGTTACGGGTGGTGTTTACACAGCATTTACAGTACCGTTTTAACGGATCCGTC
Source organism: Orthosia gracilis (assembly GCA_947562075.1). NCBI lineage: Eukaryota > Metazoa > Arthropoda > Insecta > Lepidoptera > Noctuidae > Orthosia > Orthosia gracilis. The sequence continues at coordinate 39,436,289 of OX387266.1, forward strand.
GTTACTGGAGGTAATTTTCACACCAACCAAGTTTCGGTAAAAACGGACAAAACGGATCGGCAATTTTTACTGGATTTGGCATACTGTCATGTGTGTGAACTTGCTCATACAACTGCATAAGTCAGCGCCAAATAAAAATGTATACGTTATAGCGGACCTGTAAAACGGACCTCTGTATGAACGAACTCTAACCCGATCTGGGCATCAAATCTAAGATCATGCTCATCTTGCGACCAACCAATAGACCAATGAGGCTTCCAATACGCGTACTAAGAAATACAACAAACATCAAGCAGTACCCAAAACATATTCAAGTTAGCTTCACAAAACTGATATCAAAACCATCAAAGTATGTCTAGACATCCTCCAATTACCGGTCGTTGGTCACACACGTTTCAATAAAGACATAACTGAGTAACATCTGTAGCTATACGTTTACATCGATACGAACGTCCGATTCCATCAATTGAATTTGTGCAGGGACCGGGAGGCAGGCACGAACCAAACGTGCAAACGTTGCTAAAAACTAGAAATTTCCAATATTACAGAGTGGTTGTAATAAAAATTAAGACGTGTGTAAGTGGCTACCAATTCATCTGAGTACCGCGTTTATTGTTATTAGTTCTCTCTCTAAACTTTGAGTAGATTTGCATTTTGAAAGTTATTTTCGTTCTACAACACACTACATACATATGTTTGTAGACACGGTGGCCCTAGTCCAGAACATGACCAACATTCCGAAGAGTCCAAAGTGCCCAACACCTGCACTTATGAGAACCCATTGACGTCAGCTGATGCTGTTAAAACTTGCCCACACACTAGGCAAAAAGTCTTTACAAAGTTAACCATCGATTCGAAAAGAAAAAAAAGAAGGCACGTAATAACAGAAACATTAAAGCTGATACGCAAGCCATATATTAATAAACACGTATTAAACCTTTTTGTCGCCATTGTAATGCAGCTCACAATATAATGAGACAAACGGGTGTTTCTTTTGTAACATGCTGACTAGAGAAAATCGTCTATTTGTCAGGCTATTGACTTTTAGCACGACTTCTTTTACACAATTTACTCGTTCTCCCGTCAATTCTTTATATAATTTCGTATTTTCGTTTTTAAACTCGAGGTTGCACTCGCGGTGAAAAAATAAATACTGCAATCATTATTCTGATCACATCCTTAGAATAAATTGCTCTTTTTATTTTGTAATTCGAAACGTAAAACGTTCCATTCTTAATAAAGCGCCTAAGTTACGTTAAAATTATTTTTTTTCTTTGATTTATAATTTGCTTAGAGTGAACTGGTAATAAATGGAATGGCATTGTTTTATTAAACCATTTACTTGACTCTAGGCTCGAAGTTAATGAATTTTAAAACGTGCCTAACTTGCAAAACTTTCCATTTTTATAATTTATGGATTTTAATGAAAATTTGCAAATTGACTTGTGAAGTCTGTGGCAAGGTTGTTGCGAACATCAGCATCATTTTCATTATCAGTATCAGCATTGATAGATGCTGATTATACTGATTATTAATGCTTATCGAGTCGTAATATGCCTGCAGAGGGAGCGGCGGTTATGGCACGTGTTCTTCTCGGTTGCGGGTTTTGAGTTTTTAACCAATCGTGACCGTCAAACGTCCGATTGCGATAGTATTATACTATTCAATACCTTATAATAGGTCATTGTGAATGAAAGTGACCATAAGCTCTTAGAGTAAGGTTATTTTGAGTGTGTGTAAAGGACAGATGTATATGACTTGTATACATCTGTCACTTACGCGATGTCAAAATAACCTTACTCTAAGAGCTTATGGTCACCCCCCTGGTATTGCATTTTTTCGTAAACTGTTGTGAAATTTGATAAATAATGGCGCCCCGTTGAAAAGTGAAATATGGACTTTTATATTTGAAATTATTGAATCATGAAACTGCACACTGTAACTTATCTAAAATGGTTACTTCACGCATACGGCATACCTACCAATACCTAATTCACTTAAAAATCACTAGAAGAGCAAACACCGTGATTGTGTTTGAAATGTTTTAAACAGTGATACCGAAAAACAACAATCTATTAACCTGTATATAAGGACAAAAATTAAAAAAGTGTTTTTTTTTAGAATCGAAAAACGCAGAATCGTTCGAAGTGCCAACGCTTGGAGAAGATCTATGTCCAACAGTGGACGTACTATATTTCGTTTGAAATGATCATGATGCAACTTCGAAAAATCTGTTCCTTCCAACACTGACATATTATACAGACTGTACATAAACTTTGAATTTAATCGCTGGCTAGTTTATACGTAGGTAATTGTAGCATAAAGTTAGAACAAATGGAGTGACCCTCGTCAGTCGTAATCCGGCGACAACATTACTGTCTTGTGACGTTGTTTGTAATTAATCTCAAATATCATCTCTACATTCATACTATGAAACTTCAACGTAGTGTTAATTCTCGTGTTCCGTGTTTAAGGGGCTTACTGTGGTCAGTTAGATTAATTGTCTAGCTGAGGTATCATTTTAAAGGGTGTTCAATTTACCTATTCATGTTCCTTGTGGTTTTATGGCAAGAATAGGTGAGCATCCTTGCGTAAGACGGGTGAGGCGTTGAAGGGATCACGATGTCTCAAGATGGTGGAGGATCTAGCACTATTCTGTAAACTATATATATATACGACTCTAAGAATAATTCATGCCCTGGTAATTGAACAGTAAATATGTTGGTGGCGTGGCCCTCAGCACAAGCCACGTCGGGCGTAGATACATTTTTAAAATGATGGATATAAGATTTCACAAATTTGTCCTCCGAATTCGATTTGAGAACTATCGAATGTCTCCAGATAAGCACCGTCGAGCCTACACTTTTAAACCAATTTTATGACCTCCTACGTCCACCTACACCTCCTTGTGACCTTTAGTTTTTCTGCCTACTTAGAGGAAATGCGGTGCAGAGATCCGACTGAATTTCCTAAGCAAAATGTCATAATTCGAGGTATGGCTCTCGCCTATATTCTCCTCCAATATTGGACCAATTTAAAAGATATACCGTAAACTGAAAAAGGAAGATGTATAATGTCCTATGTTTTCCTTTTTGATAATACATTATTTTTAGACGCACTAGAACCCTCAAAAGATGCTCAAAATTGCGCTGTCAACAGAGGCCAAGTGTACAAATTTGACAACTACAAATGAAAAAAGGAAAACATAGGGTCACAGTAGTTTATTTTTCAGTTTTTGAATTATATTTAAAACTAGCTGAACCCCGGGGCTTCGCTCCCGTCTCTTGGCTACCTACCTATCTACCCTACCTACCCTACTCCACCTACCCAACACTACCTACCCTACCCTACCTACCCTACTCCACCTACCCAACACTACCTACCCTACCCTACCTACCCTACCTACCCTACCCTACCTACCCTACTCCACCTACCCAACACTACCTACCCTACCCTACCTACCCTACCCTACCTACCCTACCCTACCTACCCTACCCTACCTACCCTACCCTACCTACCCTACCTACCCTACCCTACCTACCCTACCCTACCTACCCTACCCTACCTACCCTACCCTACCTACCCTACCTACCCTACCCTACCTACCCTACCCTACCTACCCTACCCTACCTACCCTACCCTACCTACCCTACCCTACCTACCCTACCCTACCTACCCTACCCTACCTACCCTACCCTACCTACCCTACCCTACCTACCCTACCCTACCTACCCTACCCTACCTACCCTACCCTACCTACCCTACCCTACCTACCCTACCCTACCTACCCTACCTACCCTACCCTACCTACCCTACCTTACCTACCCTACCCTACCTACCCTACCCTACCAACCCTACCCTACCTACCCTACCTACCCTACCCTACCTACCCTACCCTACCTACCCTACCCTGCCTACCCTACTCTACCTACCCTACCCTACCTACCCTACCCTACCTACCCTACCCTACCTATTTCGCTACCCTACGCATTTCCTCTTAAAAACATTATCTTAGCTACAACTAAGGTATTATAGCAACAATCCTCTGATGATAGTAATAATCTACCAAAGTTTATATTTAGCGGCACAAAAATAAACTTAGTTACTACCTAAATATAAAACAAATGGACACGCATATCGCGTAACGTTGATCATGCAACAATTTAAATTATATTTCAATTGGGCCATCCTGACATAGACAAAACGCTATGTGAATACAGTCATAAAGAAGAAGCAAATAGTCACGCAACGCAATCAGTCACGTTTTCCCAGTGCTCTCCATTACTGCTTTGTGGAAAGTGAAATTAGTCGAATAAGGTAGCTATCATAAACAGTCGTTGTTAATCGGAAAACACGCACGAACAATGCTCGTGAGGGAGAAGCTTAATAACAAAAGAAACATAAAAATGTACTGTTGTAAGAATTCAGAATTATATATTTCCCCTATAATATTAAAAATGTTAAAAGTCTGTCGTTTGAATGTTTTTAAATCAACAACGTATTAACAGCTTAACGGATTTGAAAGAAATTCGCAACGCAAATAGACTTTAGTCTTGATGAGGATTCAAAAGACCAACTTTATATCATAGAATTTTTAATATGATCACACATGTATGAAGTCTCACCCTTTTCGCAAGAAAAAAGAAAAAAGGATAGGCAGAAACTACGGAAAGCCACCTCCTACGATCCTTGCATACTCCTTTTGCTTTTTAATATGAGTATTTTATTACTGGAAAAACATTTAATTAATTCACTAATTTGACTGAATTTCATGCCCGAAGAACTGCAATAGTATGATAAGTATTTCAGAGGTGATATTCACATAACAAAATTAAATGAATTAATATTGCACCAATACATTTTCCAATAACAGTTGAATACATTTTATATAAAAGCCGATATTAATTTAATTTTAAATTGCAATATTAATTCAGCAGAAATGAGAGGGACTTTTAAACATGCCTCAGTTTCACCCTCCAGATGAGATTGAAATTGATACTTATAAGCCAAGATCCTCGGTCACCGGAGCAGCATTTAGTTTGCAGTGTCATCGGAAGGATTTTAACATCCCATCTCATTTTCCGTTTTAGATCTCGTTTCTTGAGATAGTTATCGGCAACTCGATTAATTTATGCTGGTAGTAAGTAATATCTAGATGACACACATAGCAAAACGCATAATCCATTACTTTGAAAGCATAGATTAGACTAGAATTAAGTTCTATTATATACCGACGCAACATTACTTCAACACCAATAAAATCCCTTCTAAGAATTTCGGGTTTTCACTTAATCTGTACGTATAACACAATGCGTGCGTTAATAAATAAAATACCTCCAGCCTCCGACGCTCTGCTACTACAAACAGTTACTCACTTCAATTAAAATATAAAGGAAGAGCTTAATGAAGTAAGACATATAAATGAAAAAAGACACCGCAAAACAACATAAATCATTTATTTGCCATACCATACGGTATTTTTAATGTAGTCCAAACAAGTACACCATAAAATTAAACTGTTACTCCGTCAACGTGGCAATCCGTAACAAATAAAGCCATCGGGCCACATGACTCGGAAAATCCGTAATAAAACGGAACTTACGTATCATTTAACCTTTGCAGTTTACATTTTTGGCGCTTTTGAGCCATTAACAGCATTCGTGGTCACGGTTTGTCTGACCATATGAGACATTTGACCGTTTCGGTAACCACCGGGTAATAAACGAACGTAAACGTAGAGAAAACTATAATACAGCGATAATCGTTAAATAATTCGTTTAGTTTTATTTCGTATGTACGTAACCACGTGTAGTAGGTAACAGTAACCATTTTATTTTTCGTAGTCCCAATGGACTTTCACGGTCCATATGCGGGATTAGAAATACATACTTACCTATTTTTATTCGGCGCCCCTATCTCTTTCGGCGAATAAAGAATAAAAGCATTGTAAACATCCACAACTGAACATAAGCTTCTTAAAAGCTTAACAATAAAACTTAACAACATTTTATTAAAATCGGACGGTGTACACCCTCAACCTTTATGAAAATGGTAACCAATATTAAAATTCTACGAATTGTGTTGTTTAAATTGAGCTTTCCTTTGTAATTGCAGAGCATAGAGAAGAGTCAAATTGCCAAAAGCAATTAAAATATAAAAAATATGTTTTATATTTATTTTCTTCAAAAATCCCGGAACAGACATCGCATCACTTTTAAGTAACTTGTTATGTAAATGGAAAAGTGTACAATCAAACTTATTGTATTATTCTCTCTATAGAATATTTATTATATTTTTCTTTTGGTTTCTATCACATTTACGTTGGTTTTCTATCACTCTCAGTGAGAATTTGGATTGGCCATTTATCAATAAAAAAACAAATATTTTTGACGTGATAACGTCTTTAAAATCGTTTTAGTCGGGTGACATGTTCAGAAACTTGTGTCACACCAAAACCTCACGAGCGCGATCGCAGGTATAACGAGAGAGAGACGGACCGATCTCCCGTCTCATCTCGAGCGCTGCCAGTCATTCCGTGAAACTTGTCACGCGGAATCCTCACGAGCGGAGGCTGGCATAGCGTTCGAGTGAGTGGACCGATCTTCCGTCTCTCTCACTCTAGCGGCATACAAACGAATGGAGATAGACGTTATCACGTAAACATCTCGATCGTAAACCTACTTTACAAACAACCATTTTTTTTTATAATAATACTTTTTTTTTAAATAAATTGTAATAACTTGTTTTCCAAACTAGCTGTCCCACGCGGCTTCGCTCCCGTCAACTGGCTACCTACCTAACCTATCTACCCAACCCTGCCTTCATACATATTACATGATTGTAGCGTAACTTTAACCGATTACGCAGTGCACGCAACGGAAGCTCCCAAAAAGGAATTTATTTACCAGTTTTTGCAACATTTTTCATTTATGCTCAGCTCCTATTGGTCATAGCGTGATGTCATATAGCCTATAACCTTTCTCGATAAATGGACTATCCAACACGAAAAGAATTTTTAAATTCCAACCAGTAGTTCCTGAGATTAGCGCGTTCAAACAAACCAAACAAACAAACTCTTCAGCTTTATAATGTTAGTATAGATATAAAATTTTCACAATTAAAAATTCATTTTACAGGTAAAATATAATCATTATAAAAATTGTATACATTACAAATTGTTGACCACTGGCACCCAAGTTAAGGTTTAACTTGTGATATGAGTGCCAGGGTTCTCTCGATTAATTGACTAACAAAAAATACTGTTACCAAGAATAACGAAATATAATGTATTGCCTTTCTTAGAATGGATGCGGATGTGTGAATTTGTATGTGTGAATGTGTGTGTGTTGTGTGTATGGTTGTATTGTATGAAAAATTTGAAAAGCTTTCCTAACAACTTCTCAATCTCCTGGTAAGTAAGTAAGTGTCGTACTACTAGCAACCGCCCGCGGCTCCACCAGAGTGGTATTGATGCTTCACCCAATCTATACTAATATTATAAAGCTGAAGAGATTGTTTGTTTGTTTTTTTGAACGCGCTAATCTCAGGAACTACTGGTTGGAATTGAAAAATTCTTTTTTGTGTTGGATAGTCCATTTATTGAGGAAGGTTATAGGCTACATAACATCACGCTACGACCTTTAGGAGCGGAGTATAAATTAAAAATATTGCATAAAAGGGAAATATTATTCCTTTTTGAGAGCTTCCGTTGCCTGCGCTGCATAGCGGTTAAAGTTACGCAACATTCATGTATGTAGGATAGGTAGGATAGGGTAGGTAGGTGGCCAGTTGACGGGAGCGATGCCGCGTGGGTCTTTTTATAAATGCGTATGCGTTATTCTGGTGTTTTATAAGCTATATTTATGTAAAGTTTCATCAAAATATGTTCAGTTGTTTTCGCGTGAAAGAGTAACAAACATCCTCCAAAAACTTTCACGTTTTTAATGGTAGTAGAATATAATTATAATATAAATATAATTGTTTGTTTATACTACATAAACAAACTATTTTCATTTTGTGTTTCATTATTTAATATTGGTTATAATTATGTGTAAATTTTGTCGGAATTATTTTTCTTTCTTTATTTTCTTTTCTTTCTCGTTATAATAAAGTTTAGATCTGACTATCACATACATATAAAGCCAACTAAGTTACTAACTTATATCAATATTAAAGAAGCAACGATTTCCTGAAATAAAAATTTATTAGTTAGGTCTCATTTATAAGTGATGACGATGTAAGGTTTAATTAAAGCAGACAGTTTGCGAACATGTCAAAACTAATTACCAATAGGTAGGCCCGAAATTCGAAACTCAAACGCTATTTCCTCGTGAACTTTCTGTACTTCATTAATAAAGTATTTCAAGGTTTTGTGGGTAGTTTTTAACATAAGTACCTAATTTGAAATGCATACTGATTTTATTTATTTATTTAATTTCATGTATAAAGATACATTGGCGGCATTAATGCCTTGCCATGCCTTTATTGATTCAAATGTTTATTTAAGACTATATTTCGAAAGTTTGCAAGAATAAAAAGGAAACGATCACATTTGCACCACGTATCAACCGGCTTCACCCTTCGCTTTGACCATCCACAATTGCCTGGCCGGTATGAATAGTAACTGCTGTTGCAAATCTATCTCGTGAACAAATAGTATAAAATACTTAGGCGTAACAATTGATAGTACCATGTCTTGGAACGATCACATTGGGTCATTGGTTGCACTGGTTAGAAAGTTAATATTTGTGTTTAACAAACTAAGATCTTCCTACGCTTAAAACAGTCTACTATGCTTTAGCAAAATTCCATCCTAAACTATTTTGTAACCGTATAGGGTAGTTCTGGAAAGTGCGTAATGCTTCGTTTAGAAAGAGAGCAGCGTGCGGTCCTAAAAGTCATGTCACACAAACCGGTCCGTTTTCCAACCGATGATCTGTATGCTCTGTTGCATATACCTAGGGTAAGACACAGTCTTCTTCTGAACTCGATCTTACGAAAATATACAGAGCTTTGTTTCGACCAGTGTTTTAGCAGCCAGAGTAGGCAGAAACGTAGACCTGCTAGAGTCTGCCCAGTAGCTCCACCTAGTATTGTAATAAATAGACGATAATACTACTTTATAAGGCCAATTTTATATAATAAAATAAATGGGATTTTGAACATTTACCCACTTACTTCACGTGAGTGTAAATCAATTACACATAAGTGGCTCAGTTCCCTGACTTATGAAGAGCTTGAACATCTTGTATAAATTACATAAACAGACAAGCATACATATACCTATATATACTCACATATTCACTCACGCTCATACACATACACTCTACACTTACATTCACACACACTCACAAGCAAAAGTAATATAATTAGTGCTCAAGATTATTTAATTTTTTATGTTTTGTATATTTTGTGGGTTTATTCAAAATAGTTTGTATATTTTTTATAAAGTTACTAGCTGTCCCACGCGGCTTCGCTCCCGTCAACTGGCTACCTACCTACCCTACTGTACCTACTAACTAACTAACTTTAACCATTTACGCAGCGCACGCAACGGAATCTCTCAGAAAGGAATATTTTACCCGCTTTTGCAACATTTTTCATTTATGCTCCGCTCCTATTGGTCGTAGCATGATGTCATATAGCCTATAACCTTCCTCGGTAAATGGACTATCCAACACAAAAATAATTTTTCAATTCCAACCAGTAGGTCCTGAGATTAGCGCGTTCAAACAAACAAACAAACAAACTCTTCAGCTTTATAATATTACATAAGTATAGATTCCACAAAATTTTACATATATTTATATATTTTGTTGTATTTTTTGTTATTAATATTCATACCTGGAACGCTGTCGTCTCCCCTCTGGAGGTGGACGCTAATGGCCGCGACACAGTACTCCATACTAATGCGGCTGTTAACGAACTCAAACTTTTGTAAACCATTTCTTGTTCCAATAAATATATTTGATATTTGATTTGAAGCACTAAAGGCTATACTAAAAAATCATTATTATAACGTTCTAACAATACCCGAAATAATAGCTCAACAATCTTAAACACACCAACCGACAACATAATAGCTATAATACCTTAAATAAACAAATAAAAACAAGGAGAAAAACATCAAAAGAAAAGGAATTGGCACTTGCACACTTCGTGACTTAAACAAAAGCGTCGTTAACAATTCGTGGTTATTAAAGGACCCGAGCATAATCACCCCTTGCAGAATAAAATTACCGTTCTGACAATCTTCATTACCATACTTAATAACATTTCAAACGGTTTTCACACTGAAGAATACGAAAAAGTCGAAATAAATAATTCAATATGTTTTAAATGTTTGTTGAAAATTATTCTGTGAGCTCTGAATATTATAAATGCGAACGTAGCTAAGTCGGTCCATCTTTCTGCCTGTCTGTTACCTTTACACGCTTAAACCGCTGAACCGATTAAGATAAAGTGATGGTGATAGTTTGACCCCTAGAAAAGACACAGGATAGTTTTTATCCCTATTTTTATATAGTGGAAATTTGTATGTAGGTACCAATAATTTCTCAAGGCGGCCCACACCCTTACAATATTATTGCGCAATATTGCAGTATTGATTTTGTTTCAAACCTGGAAACAAATATTGGCTATTCGAAGTATCGCTGCTACGCAGACGAAGTCACGGGCAAACGCTAGTAATTCAATATGTATATATTTGTATAAAATTATTCATGGCAGTCTGAATTTTTTAAGAACGCAATGTGAGGTGTCGACGATAACAGAGAATTTGCATCGGCATTTGCGGAGCTCGGTATGTATTCGTATGCAGTGCTTTCGTAAGTTATTATTTATGAACGCTGCATCATAATCTCAGCCAAGTATTCACATAACTTTTGTTTTATGTATGACTGAATAGTGAAAAACTTCTGTTCTTTCATGCCCTTCTATCATCCTTCTATCATAATGCTCTGTATTATGCATTAGGACTATTTTTACAAAAGGGTTTGGCTTCTTCCAAATACAAATCTGTGCCTTCGTGCAAAATTATTTCTCTAAATTTTAAAAGTAATTGTTTGGTAACATTCATGGAAAAACAATTATTCCTCACAAATTGACGTAATTGGACGATAGCGCAATCAAATAAGTATAAAAACTCGCTCTATGCCATCTAGTCCTAAAAACAGAGGCACAACTTCATGGAGGGCCAATCATAGTGTCGGCCGTTTCTAAATCTATAGCGATACACCTGTAGTTTATTCAACGCGTCGATGGCCACTGTTGTTTACACTACCGATGTCAGACATACTTCAACGTCCATCACTCCGTATTGAAGATATCCATCAAAGTGCAGCCACATGGTATCCACATTTGAGTTGTATATCGAGGGTTCTGTACCGTCAGCACGGGTGTTTAACCCTTTATGGGGAAATATATTGCGGGTAAATACGCGTAAATACTCTAGGATATATTAAACATACATAATCCCACGCCTTTAAACAGCAAATTAAACAGTTATAATTAAATAAAATACTACTGTACATTATTAAAATCTTTACGAATAGTACTCAACGGTGCATATTTGAAGACTCAGTAAGCAACCGTAATAAGACTAAAAAGTGTGCAGCACTACCCAACTAACAAACTACAAAGAGATTTGCTGAAACCACAAAAGGTTGCTTGTTACTTAATCCAATTTCCACGCAATCTTTTGCTGAAATTATTTTTAAATTGGTGTCACGCGCTTCGTATTATACACTTTGTACAACATCATAGTACCTGACCGTTTGCATACTGTGGTTTTGCTACTCTACTGTGTTTTCATAAGTTGTATCTCATACTCTGAGACCGCGCCAAAATTTCCATTTCCGCGGAATTTTCAGCTTAGTTTAAGATGAAAATGTATGAAAGGTGTATCAGAGGGTTAAGATAGAATTTAAAAGATATACAAATTCAGTGCTGAAGTAAACGTTTCGTAAATATTTCACCAAAAATGAAGTGTGATAAATAATTCAATGATTTAAATTAAACTCTCAATTCAACTTTGAATAAACAAATGTTTTGAAGCATCAGACTAACTCATAACACCGTCCAATTTGAATAAATTAGATATTTGAACTTTAACATTATTATTTTGTAGGTACTAGGAACAAGATCCACTCGAGTAAATGATTAATTTGTTCCCAGGCTCCTTAATAATTTCATCACGAACAGCACACAGTTTAATTTAAAATAAATAAGGCTTTTTAAAGCGAAAACCTTCACACTCTTGTACCTATTCAATTCAATGACTGTTTGGAGGAAAAGGCTCCCTCGAAAGTGACTTTTTAAGAATTCAGTGGAATCATAGAACCGAAAGAAAGGTGCGAGGGGACATCAAAAATATTCAAATCACTAAAGCATATTTCTCGGTAAAACGGCGCTGAGTACAAAGTATTTACATAACAATCTTTAAAAAAACATGAACCAATTTTAACGAGAAAATTGTTTAGAACTCTTCACCCGGATTCTTTGGAAATATTTGATCTAAACTATGCATAACAAAAAAGTATTGTCTAATTTTGCTCCAAAACTTGGATCTTCTAAAACAAAAAGTTTTCTTGCTTTGCTTAGGTTGGGAAAATATTTGATTAAAAGGTCATATGGAAAGAACCCTGGTTTTCTAAGTCGCAGACGTCTAGAATAAGTCTGTTGCATTTGAGATACAAGACCATTTAGGGTAATGAGGCCAAACAACGGGACCAAACTTAGGTAATTAATTAGAAAAAAAACAACATTTAGGTTCCTACCAAAAAGACACTGCTACATTAAGAAAACCGAAAAATACTTTATTTTTCTTCGTCTAGATACAGTCATGCCATGAATAATTGAAAGCTAGCTTAATCAAAACAAAAGATTCCTTCCAGACATTTTCTGTATGAGCTGCCCAATTGCTAACGCCTTAGACAAACAAACTAAAACTAACAGACACAACAACTCCTATCACACAAAAACGATAACCAAATCAATACTACAGTAAGTACGTAACATATACGTATTCGTGTTGTAACAAAAATATTGAAAATGCCAGATTACCATTCGACACACGCCGAACTAAGGACGTGATTCGTTTGCCAATATTTGAAACAAAGCGGGCCCTTGACAAGAAAGCACAAATCAAACTATGGCATATCCGTTCAACTATTTTAACTGCCGTAAATATAAATTTATTGTTGTACCGCTGTATTTGCTATTTTATTGTTGATTTCAAGTTGTTGTTCAAGTTTAATTGTTGGTCACTACGAACTATGTACGAAATTAAAAGTATTTATTGCTGTTCCGGGAACGGTAGCTTTTTGTCCGTTTACGAAATACCTACAAAAGGTTAGAACAATTGACAAAATTTCCAAAAATATGGGATTGATATGCGCAGCATGTTAAGCTTTTTACAATTAAATTATTATCTCTGATAAAATATTATTTTAGTTTGTCTGGCGTGCAAGGCGGATTAAATAAATTTTGTGGCCCAGTTCCATCCTAAATGGTAATGCCATGGCAACACCAATGATGTGATCAACCTCAATGGAGATGTCTTCCTTCAAGCGTCCGTTCAGCTAGGGTGAATGTTTGTTCATCTGACCGAGGGTATACTGGTGCATTCAAGTAGCCCTCTACAGCCTGTCTTTTGTTTTGATTAATATAATGTTACCTTAACGTCATACCTACAATACAACGTACCTAAATCTCGAATTTTGCCTATCTCGCTTGGATCCTCCTCCTTGCGTCTTATTCCTCAATATTGAGGGTCATGATCTCCCTTCAGCTCCCTTCTTCTCGTTTGGTTAGAGACTGATAAAAATGTGTACCATTTCTATTGTGCCTTTTATTTTGATATATACACGTTTTGACATACAATTAAAAATGGAAAATAATGCCTGGTACTAGATATTTGAAAGAGTGTAATTAGCTTATACTAAAACCCGGCCTAGTGCGAGTCGGACTCGCGTACGAAGGGTTCCGTACCATTATCGCAAAAAACGGCAAAATAATCACGTTTGTTTTACGGGAGCCCTTAAATATATATTTAATTCTGTTTTTAGTATTTTTGTTATAGCGGCAAAAGATATACATCATCTGTGAAAATGTTAACTGTCTAGCTATCACGGTTCATGAGATACAGCCTGATGACAGACAGGCAGACAGATGGACCGCGGAGTCTTAGTATAGGATCCCGTTTTTACCCTTTGGGTACAAAACCCTAAAAATGAGTTACTATGATATTTTTTTAAATATAACATCAAACATTTATTCTGATATTAACAAATATTTTCAAATCATATTTACCATACAAAAAAATAATCCGTCTTCCAAAGCAAAACCACAGTATAAATTTTATAAAAATAAAGTCAATAGTAAGTAGATGTCACAATTTCATGCCAAAACAATAATAGTTAATAATAATGTGTCAATAAATTATGACGGCACATAAACAAATAAATAGTAACTACAAAAAATATAGTAATTCAATGTTATTTGTAATAAAAATGTCATATCGGAATATCATTATCTTATTGGGGTGAAGAAAAGCGAAAAATAACTTTCTTTCCGAAGTCGCTGACTTTGGTACCTACATATTGTTTTTCGTTTTTCGACACCGACTTTGGAAAAATAAGTTTGTTTCTCTTTGGAAGTCGGTTAATATTTTTTTTATTTTTGGTCTTTTTAGTTTTTGTAGATCATATTACCATGAAAAGCATTTATAGCCAAAGCAGGCACGGCATATCATGACATTTCCAATAAACCCAAACACGACTAGAATACATTGTTTTATAATGGTGTTCCAGTACCCACCTTCCGGCTTCATCATCAGATCAGTTCGACGGTACCATTTTCATCAGTCCCATTTAATCATATGTATTTGCTTCATCATAGTCGCTTAAATATTACCCATACCATACTCGTTACATAGTTATCATTGAGGAGTTCCAGTGGCCAGCTGCGATCTTCTTCATCAGTTCCACTTTACCAAATTATACTTTCGAGTGCAGATGCTTACCATGTTGATGAAAACACCAAAATCGCTTTATGTTTGCCAATAATATTTGAGGAGTTCCCTCGATGACCTGATGACCATGGGACCACCTGGGCAGTAACCTTTCAAACAAAACAGCAATTTTCCAAATCGGTACGACTAAAAAATGATGCCGACCCCTCATTTTTTTTAAATCGGTTAAAAATGCAATCAACACATCATCTACCATCATCATCTACCTAGCCTTTTTCCAATTATTGTTGGGGTCGGCTTCCAGTCTTACCGATTTCAGCTGAGTACCAGATTTTACAAGGAGCGACTGCCTATCTGACCTCCACATCCCAGTAACTGGGTAACACGATACCCCTTGGCTAGACTGGTGTCAAATATCAGGCTTCTGACTTTCCGTAACGACTGTCAAAGATCTTCAAATGACAGCCGGGACCATCGGCTTAACGTGCTTTCCGAGGCACGGAGGAAACTCGGTATGTTGAAAATGGTCACCCATCCACGGACCGACCTCGTCAAGCCTTGCTTAACCTTGAAGATCGACCCGTGCGGCTGTTATTATTTAGCCACGAGCTCCTCCAACACAAATTTTAATATTCTTTATTTTAATTTTATTACAGGAATGTCCTTAATATTTTTTTGAATATCGGTATTAAACTTTGCCTCTTAAGTTGCAACACATAACATAGGCAAACTCCTTGAAAATGTTCATGGAAAGTAAACCACGTTCAATTCAGTCAGGTGGGTAGATATTAAAACACTAAAGCGAAGTTTCTTAGAGAAAATCAGAAACTGTTGGAAACTCATAGAGTTTCCATTGTTTTCATAAACTTATTGCACTTGATCCGTTAATAGTTTGCAAAGAAAATATTCCAATAAAGAAAGAAAATTATTCATCTTTCTTAAACAATCATCTGTATCCTCTTCAATGCTTCTTTTTGCCATTTCTCTTTATATCATATATATTGTAAACTAATATTATGATGAGATAAAATTATTCGACGAGGAAGTTTATTTGATGCCAACAGAATTGACTGAAACTGTTAATAATGCGCAAATGAGCTTTCTCCCTCAACAATCACGCGAGAAGTATTTGAAACAGTACGATATGTTTAACACGTGGCGACTAGCTAAAGGAGCCAAAACTTTCGTAGAAAACTTTTTGCTGGCATATTTATTTTATTGAATTATCTGAGACCAAGAAATCAAGCACTCTATGGAGTACGAAAAAAGACATACATATCGACACCTATCCTAAATTAGTGACATTTTTAAAAAGAGTCTCATCTGGTCATCAACCAAAAAATCGAAGATTTTATCACAGCATCTGAAATTGCAAAGTTTCATAACGAAGCACCTGATACCGTATATTTTGCGGCAAAACTAAGTCAGTTGCACATTCAGTATCTACTTAAGAATTTTAATCAACTACTCAACATAATCTAATACGTACTAAGTAGATGTTGATAGGCATAATTATGCATGCATATCAATTTTATTAATTTATCTTCTACAATACTCTTTACGTTACAGGTTGCTCTTATTGTTGGTATAAACGGAGCATGTCGAACTAATGAACTAACACAACTGAAAAAACATTGAGAAACATTCAGATGACTTACTATTATTTAATTTACCTAATACAAAGACAAAAGGAGACCGCAACTTCGTCATTCGCAAGGAATAATATCTAGCCTTACGCCCGCCTATCACTCCAATCAATCGATTTTTTCTACAATATTGCAACGGAAAGTGTGATAGACAGCCAGCAGTGCTAATAAAATTGGCAGTATCCCACGAGAAATAGAAACATTTCTTGAACTTCTAAAACCTCTGTTGTACACGGGTCACTGTTTCCGACGAACTTCAGCCACACTTTTGTCCGATTCAAGAGCTGATCTTCTGTCCCATAAGCGCCATGGAGGCTGGAAGTCCAATGCACAACCGTACAACCGTAGAGGGATACACGGAGGATTGCATCCAAATAAGTCTAAAATATGTAAAGGTACGTAGGGCCATTACACTGAAAGAGCCTCAGTCAGATCCTTGGACTGGCCCTTCTACATCAAAAATGAGCCGTCACAAAACACCTAACCATTGCCCTCTCTCGCCAACATTTATGCCTAGGTAATCCGATGAATCGGTACAACTATTAAGTATGACAGATAGTTTACTGAAAAACAGTACACAAGTCACTAACACCTACATTAAAGTTCCTAACAAAAATATTCCACTCAACTTAAGTAACTGTGGCAACGTTACTTTCAATTTTTCTTAATTATGCCCAAGTATTATTCGTTATAATTTAAAGATTATTCTGTAATATTTACCTATCATAATGTAGTAGTTAATACCTAAACTGAAATAAAAGTATCTTATGATTGTAATTTTTTTTTGCATTTAGTCATTTCCCCGCTGAGGTGGTATGAAAAGTTACGTGTTGCACTTGAATGCAAAGATTTTTTACCTCGTGCTCTTTTGATTCCCTCGCTAACGCACAGGATTATAATTTTAGAATCCTTCGCTTGCTCGGTCATCAAAATTGAGCACGCGGTTGGAAAGCAACTTTGCACTCTTGTATAACAAATAACTATTGTTTGGTTGTATGTAGTAGATAATCTCTGGAAACACTGATCCGATTACGGAAATTATTTCCCTGATCGAAAGCTACACTTTCGCTGAGTGGTTTGTTGTTTCCATATCCGCTTATTTAAGTAGATATAAACGTTTTTTCAACCGACTTCGAAAAAGAGAAGGTTCTCATTTCGACTGTATGTTTTTGTATGATTGTTAAGTGATTATTACGCCAATAATTAATTAGTAAGGTAGGTAGGGTAGCTGGTAGGTATCAACGTAAACAAGTTAGGTAGGTAAGTAGGGTAGGGTGCGCAATAGACGGGCGCAGGAGCGAAGCCGCAGGCACAGCTAGTAAATAATTTACGGCAATAATATTTGTGAATCAAATCCAATATTAATATGTCGGATCATGGCTGGCCGATAGATGCAAACCATCGGGAAGTCAGGATGTATTCCCTTAGGTTAAGACATCGTGTATGGGCAGGTCGGTGGGTACAGTCGCGCAAATGAAATAACACAAATTATTCGATACACTGGGTTTATTTAAATAGTTCACAGTTACAATCTTGCTCACTAATATTACTGATCGATACTGATTCTACAACGTCTTCGCTCCAAGGCGGTCAATACTCAACCCTTATATTCGGTGTCCCCACCACACAGGTCGTTAGAGGAAGCGCGCCACAGCGTAGTGTTCTTGATTTGCCGACAGGTGGCGTGCTCGTGATTTGTTTTGACGTCCGTACTATTGACTAAACCCGACACGGCCATCCTGCGATACAGGCGTCCTCGTCTGTTCCTCATTGTCAGGTTTTAACAGTGTATCGAATCATGTGGAAATCCTCAATGGATGTCCTCAGCCCTTGGGGAAAGCTGAGGGGTCTGTCAGACTCTTACTGACTAAAACCACATGGTGTTCTCTAGGCCGTAATTCCTATTGAGAGGCGAGCGTGGAACACAGCACGTCGCCTTCTCGGGCCTCTCTCAGGTGACAGACTCCCCAAATCTATCACCCGCAGGCATTATCTTCTTGTCCTTGCTCCATGCGATCTCATGTCGTGTTGCGCTACACGTTCTTAGTCCACTCCGTTCTACCAGTCTCCCATCATACAAGGGAAGTTTTCTGAAACACACAAAATCTCCACACAGTATTCGCTCGTCCAATCCTGACTCATACTCTAGGTGAGTGTGGAAACATTTTGCATTGTTACATATCGAAAGGATCACTGGTCTAGGTATTTCTTTACAACAGAAAACCCCTACAGTTACAATCAAGCTGGTCTAAATCGTCACCCACCAATGCAGGTGAGATTCCTGCAGCACCTCGAAAGGATCACTGGTCTAGGTATTTCTTTACAACAGAAAACCCCTACAGTTACAATCAAGCTGGTCTGAATCGTCACCCACTAAAGCAGGTGAGACTCCTACAGCGCAGTTACAGTCAAGCTGGTCTGAATCGTCACCCACTAAAGCAGGTGAGACTCCTACAGCGCAGTTACAGTCAAGCTGGTCTGAATCGTCACCCACTAAAGCAGGTGAGACTCCTACAGCGCAGTTACAGTCAAGCTGGTCTGAATCGTCACCCACTAAAGCAGGTGAGACTCCTACAGCGCAGTTACAGTCAAGCTGGTCTGAATCGTCACCCACTGAAGCAGGTGAGACTCCTACAGCGCAGTTACAGTCAAGCTGGTCTGAATCGTCACCCACTAAAGCAGGTGAGACTCCTACAGCACAGTTACAGTCAAGCTGGTCTGAATCGTCACCCACTAAAGCAGGTGAGACTCCTACAGCGCAGTCACAGTCAAGCTGGTCTGAATCGTCACCCACTAAAGCAGGTGAGACTCCTACAGCACAGTCACAGTCAAGCTGGTCTGAATCGTCACCCACTAAAGCAGGTGAGACTCCTACAGCACAGTTACAGTCAAGCTGGTCTGAATCGTCACCCACTAAAGAAGGTGAGACTCCTACAGCGCAGTCACAGTCAAGCTGGTCTGAATCGTCACCCACTAAAGCAGGTGAGACTCCTACAGCGCAGTCACAGTCAAGCTGGTCTGAATCGTCACCCACTAAAGCAGGTGAGACTCCTACAGCGCATCACAGATCAACACCCACAACAGCAGGAGTGATCTTGACATCCCATTTACAAAAATGATCATCTTCCACAAAAGTAGAAAAGACCACATACTAATTGATCATTCCAAAGATTCTATTATAGCTTCGGAATTATCTACACTTAAGGTGCGAGAGCATATGGAAAATGTTTCCTCCGACTCCGAGGGCGTATTATTAATTACAGGTACAAAAGACATACCGAACTCATCATCTGTCGTCACGGTCCATTCATCATCATCATCACCATCATTTTCGCAAATTTCCAAATAACCTTCTTGCCCTTTAGGAACTTACTTAAATTTTACTACCCTTAAATTTTTATTAGCAATTTTATAAATTCTGTTAATCAAAATTAGAATACCAAAATTATTTAAATTTTCGTAATGAGGGCTTGACGATTCGAACGTCATCAACATTAACATGGTGACCTCACCTCTGGCGTGACTATGTGAGTTTACCTTCTTTCAACGTCATAACTCAAAATGAACCTTCTGCAAGGTCTCTAACATAAACATGAACATTCACACCAGACATAGTGTCACACAGACTTACAGGTGCCATACAGGCCTTCAGTTGACACACAGGCTCACAGTTGCCACACAGGTCAACAGCTGCCACACAACGCTCGGCTACTCCTGACCAAAATAGATCATTGGGTTCGTGAAAAATAGGGAAATTTTAGAACTCTACTCTTTAACTGAATCATTACCCTGGGCCATGTACCACAAATCGATCCAAACAAACTTTAAAAATTCTGCTGCTGCAAAAACTGTCAAGCTTAAAGAAACCCTCGAGTAAAATCTTCAACGCCACGGCCCTCTAGCCGACCAGCAATTGTATTGCTCTCACAACGGTCTCTAGACCCCGACCTCCACCAGAATCCACTGGTACGGTAATCATAATACATTCGATAGACTGAATTACTAGACACTTTAAGCTTGCTCATCATCATCAAAATTCCCTTAACATCAACATCGACTGGTACATGACCCGTTGGCATCTTCCCTAACCTACCGCGTGCATACTTGTAGGTCCTAAGCGTTCCTATTTAAAGCTTTCATTGTATAACTATCACTGTCCTGTCATAATAACCTATCGCGGACTTAATAAAGGGCCCATTTAGTTTTCACACTAGAGTTTCCCACACAACACTATTGATTAGAAAAAGATCCGACGATCAACAACTAAATAAAGTTATTGTAACATTTCCGTTAATCTTTACCATAATTCAAAGGCAAATGCATATTCAACGACACCTCTTCGTAGACCCATCGCCACACGTTACTCATGAGGGGCGGTCCAGAATTTGTCGCATGAATAGACATGTTAATCAGATTTGGTTTCACTACCAGTGTCATCAACTATGATGTCTAATTCTCAAGGAACTTGGTGATCGAGGATCCTTCCCAAAAGATTCGCACTTTTTACTCAAAGATTTACATACTGACTGCTAACAAAAGGGAAACAACTAACCCTGATAATATTAAAGAGCTTCACGAATTAATTCGGCTCAAAATCTTTAAAATTAAATATCAACAGTAACCATTTACTATCGCTCACTACCTCAGTTTTTATGTAAGGAAAACGATCGCGAGATCTACTGCTATCCTAATGTTACTTTGAAAGTAAGCAAGTGAATTCAGATCTGAAGACGGTGGTCGTAAATCGTGACGCAACATAAGATTTGTTCTGAATACACGTAAATGACCAGTACCGTTACTAACTCGATACAATTGCGATGGCCCTACGTCATTACTAACTGGCTTTGTTACTGAAAATCTCCTTCTTATGGGATATCTCATCCTAAAGTTCGTATTGAACCAAATCTTGA
This sequence comes from Orthosia gracilis, assembly GCA_947562075.1. Lineage (NCBI taxonomy): Eukaryota > Metazoa > Arthropoda > Insecta > Lepidoptera > Noctuidae > Orthosia > Orthosia gracilis. Next base: position 39,457,816 of record OX387266.1, read on the forward strand.
AACTATACTGCCAATAGGAAACTCATTACCTAACTACTTGCTTTTTACAAGTGTGTCTTAATTACCTAGTGATAGTGCTAGATATAACCACTACCAATTCAGTGATCAAACATGAACACTTAAAACTCGAAATAGCATCTCTTCAGTAGAAGAACTTTCCACCTCACTATCGAAATAACATGGAAGCGACTCACCGAGTATTCCATTTCAAACTTGCGCGCTCCCAACCTCAAACTGCTAGTCTGCCATTCCTCCTAACCTCGCAGATGTTGACAGGTCAGCCTTCGCATACAGCATCTGAACTGCTAGCAGCAGCAGAGGCTCCACTGCGACACAATATGGTATCTGAAACATGAAAAACACTACGAGAGTACTTGTTTACACGGTTATCTTAACCATACACAGCTTTGATGGAAATTAACCGGTGTAGTAACCTAAACCGGCACGGCAAAATGGTTTATTATGAACACTGAATGTGAATGCATGGACATGCATGAACCACGCATTACAATGTCCCAAGTGCCCAGGTAGGTATTCTAACTTCCAAACAATGATAGTCAGCCAAGGCCAGTCAAGGGCTACCGCCAGTGATAGTAGAATAATAACCCTTCAACAACACCCAACTTGACCATCGATAACTAACATGAAATTATAACCTAACACGGGTCACCCCGACGATCCATTGACCGCCACAAAACCAGAATTTTGAATAATGAACACTCTTGGCCATAGTCAATAACAAAATGAAAACGACTCACCAGATTGGCTTAAAGATCCATGTGTATGGATCTTTCCACACGTCCACACGCTCCTCCTTGACCTGGCCAGCTCCTTGGTTGTTGCTAGCTTCCTTGCTGCTCCGCTCTAGACTGTTTTTTTAATTCAAGACTGAGGGTAGTCACAGAAACGAACCACTACTGTTTTTTTTTTTTTCTCAACTGACACCGCATTTTTTTTTTGCAAGAATGTAACCGCCATTTTCACTAGTATTGTTTTTACGTGTGATCTCATTAGCACGACCGAATCCCAATTCTGATGTCGGATCATGGCTGGCCGATAGATGCAAACCATCGGGAAGTCAGGATGTATTCCCTTAGGTTAAGACATCGTGTATGGGCAGGTCGGTGGGTACAGTCGCGCAAATGAAATAACACAAATTATTCGATACACTGGGTTTATTTAAATAGTTCACAGTTACAATCTTGCTCACTAATATTACTGATCGATACTGATTCTACAACGTCTTCGCTCCAAGGCGGTCAATACTCAACCCTTATATTCGGTGTCCCCACCACACAGGTCGTTAGAGGAAGCGCGCCACAGCGTAGTGTTCTTGATTTGCCGACAGGTGGCGTGCTCGTGATTTGTTTTGACGTCCGTACTATTGACTAAACCCGACAAATATTCCTCATGGTTTTGTTAAATTTGCAATTATTTGTTTTCCATAACAAAGTAAATAAAATAAAAATATATGTCGGCACTTCTAAAGATTTCGTTCTGAAGAGAACAGTAGTCTATGGAGATATGGTTTCGAATGACTCTGACAGATGTCAATTTGACGTAACACTAAGCACTAGTTTTTGGCGCGAACAAGGAACAATGGGATAGGAGATCGAGGAAGGAGTTGGCGGGTTTGATTGAGTTGTGAATTGGTGATAAAACTTATGGAGAAATACAAAGAGTTACTGATTGTTCGTGTAAATCAAATTACGTGCTTAGTAGAATGTCGTTTACTTTATTCTCCAATACATAACGTGATTAGTTACATTGTGACCTTACATACAAGCAAAGAAGTTCCTTTGTTTAACTATTAGCCCGAAAAGAACCCATACAATAATGGTTTTTCCTGATAACTGCACAGTCTTCCATACATATACATATTTCAAAATAACATACATATTTGTTTTACGGATTTATTCCGGTCGGATCCCCTGATCTAAGCCCCTCCCATATCCTTAACGAAACTATCCATAATTCGCAATAATAGAGAAAAAGGCTGAGGATTTATTTTTAAAGTTCTTTTACTAGTACCGCAATGAAGCTAAATTAATGCAGATTGACATAGGATACGTTTTATTGTAAGGAAATCCAACAAAGCCGAGGCGGATCCTATAAATTCGCCCGGAAACTCTTCCTACCTTGCGGAAAGATTTTAGCTAATAAAAACTTGCCGTAAACAAATATTGTCACTTTAAACACTGTCTTGGCCCCATTTTTAACCGAGTTTCCAAAAAGGAGGAGGTTCTATCTTCGACTTTATGTTTGTTTTTATTTTTTTGTTGTTTATGTTCACCGATTTCTCCATCAATTGGGAGCCGATTTTGAAAATTCTTTTTTTGTTTGAAAGTTTATGTTCCGTAATTGTTCCCATTTTAATGGTGAAGATCTGATGAATAACTTGGGAGATATACAATAGAACTCTTCAATAAATAAAACACTTAAATAAATAACGACTAATCTATCAGGATTGCTGCAATCGCATGTTTGTTTATTGTTTATACCATTTCATAATATAACATATCGCCAGTACGCTATAAAGGGGTACGCAAATGTGTACAGTTCACCTCGGTACACTCTTATTACACCGGTTATACTCAAGTTTCATGATATTCGGGTAATCTATTCTGGCATTATAGGTACCTTACCAAACAACTTGCCTATTAGATAGGTACAAATAAAAATTGAAAATAAAAAAAAACTTTTAGAAAAAATACTACCGAATTTCAAGTAAAAGGTGTCGATAACGCAAAAAAAAAATGGTACCTACCAAAGACACCGACTTCCAAAAAGAAATTAATTTCCACTTTGCAGTTTTTTTATTTGGTAGTCGTTAGTATTTTTTTGTATTTTTTTTTTTAATATTCTATTAGCCTCTGCTCGAGAGCGATGCATCACTCGCGTGAACTGTCATTTCACGGTTTAAAACTAGACCTATTTTTTTTTGTTATGGGGGGGATACCTTCAAAACGCGCCTGAACTTTTGGGGAAAAGACCAGGGAGTGAGGGATTTCTACATCACTAAAACCGCCCCTGTCATCGCCATCAGCACATGTAACCTCGTGCCCTCTTAAAAGACCAACCAGGAACCCCGTCTATCCAACGCCTGTAAGGCTGTTACGGCACATCCCGCAAGACACTGAAAAAGCGTCTCACCTGAGCCTTGCAATGCAGTGTATGGTCCATGAAGACATTTATTCCTATCCAAATCCAAAGCCCTTGAGTTGTGATTGATTTATTGTCATCTAAACTATACTTTCACATTCATAATATCACCATCATCATCCTGCCCTTATCCCATGTTACTTGGGGTCGGCGCAACACTTTTTCTTCTTCCATACCGTCCTGTCCCCTGTCGAACTATCACTGACTCCCTTTTCTTTCATATTACTCCTCACACAGTCCATTCATCTTTTCTTTGGCCTTCCTCTCGCTCTCCATTCATCCTCATTTATATTCAAACCTCTTCATTCATAATATCAATAGGACAAAAATAAATTTTAATAATAGGAGCAAAATTAAAAATAGTACGCTGGTGTTAAAAAGTAATTAGCCACATGTTTCGCAATAAACAGCCACTCCGGTTCAATCGTAATTAGAATTAGTTTGCTTTGCGTGACCAGTACCCGATGGATGGTCGGATTCCTGTCGGCGCAGTCACGCACGTCACAACCTAATTCCAACTAGAATACCCGCATACATCCGTCGTTTTTAACAGGAATTAACTTGTGTTACTGTTAATATCTTTATTACACGTTCATTAAATGAATTTAATGCCGAATTGAGAATAGGTTTAATAATTTGAAATGGTTTTTACCCTTTTGAGCGGTTTTTGCCAAAGGTATCTTCTTTATGCAGCTATGTATGGGTCTACAAAAAATATACCTACATTTTGACGTGATAACGTCTTTAAAATCGTTTTAGTCGGGTGACATGTTCAGAAACTTGTGTCACACCAAAACCTCACGAGCGCGATCGCAGGTATAACGAGAGAGAGACGGACCGATCTCCCGTCTCATCTCGAGCGCTGCCAGTCATTCCGTGAAACTTGTCACGCGGAATCCTCACGAGCGGAGGCTGGCATAGCGTTCGAGTGAGTGGACCGATCTTCCGTCTCTCTCACTCTAGCGGCATACAAACGAATGGAGATAGACGTTATCACGTAAACATCTCGATCGTAAACCTACTTTACAAACAACCAATTTTTTTTTTACAAAAAAATACTACCGACTTTCAACTAAAAACACTACAAAGTGAAAAATAACTGTCTTTTTCGAAGTCGGTGTCTTTGGTAGGTACCATTTTTTTTTTTAAATGCGTGAGTAGGTAGTATCTATCAGACGTTGGTTGCCCAATATCATCATCATCATCAGCATTTTTAATGTTTCCACTGCTGGGACACAGGCCTCCTCTCTGTGAGAGGGAATGGGCCTGAATCCAACACGCGGGCCCAATGTGGGTTGGCGTATATCACGTGTATTCGAATTGGTTGCCGAAAGCACACAAATAAGCTAAATCTCACTATAGTACTCTTCTAATATCACAGTAATATTATAAAGGTGAAAGTTTGTGTTTGTATGTTTGTTACGTCTTCACGCTCAAACGACTGGCCGGATCTGGATGAAATTTGGTACAGAGATAGATAGGAATAGCACATAGGATACTTTTCATCCCGGGAATATGTGCCCTTTCCAACATGCACGCGCGTGAGGCCGCAGGAAAAAACTAACAATTATTATAGACAAGGTTAAATTCACTTTTGTATGGATGCCAAGTAATAAAGTGTAGTTTATTCCGATCAAGCATGTTAAGAATAACTAAACATGTAACAACTTTAAGTCACTGCCAATATGTTTGCGCTAGCACCGCTGATTAGTTACATTGCATGTTGCACCCTGCAGCTATCCTTCAGGAACCGTGCGCCCATTAAATAAGTAACAAGTGATCGGCACTTGGCTAAACGAACTCCAACAGTCTGGAAAACTGCAAGGTTGTCTAAGTTACCGACCAGTACATTATTTAGTCGCTCTGAGCGCAGCCGAGTTTGCAAAGATTCGGTGCACTCTATCAATACTCCTTTGGTAGAATAAAGAGGTATTTGTCAAAAAAGGAGTTAACTAGAAAGCTTTCCGGGATCAAACGCTACTAAACTATTTGTTCTATAAAAAAAGAAGTTTAATGCATAAATTAAAAGTTTTTTTTTTTTTTTATCGTAACACCAGTCGAAAAAAGAATTTATCAAAAAATTGTTTTTGTATGCTATTTTCCCCAATATTACAGCGGAGCGCAAAGATACGATGTGGTAAATTTCGAAAAGAGCACATCGAATTCTATAAATAACCAATTTTCTAAACTGCAGGAAAACAATCCAGGTTAAACTACCAAATGACTGGACTATTAAAATATCACGCAAGCAAGTGGAGACAAAAGAAGAGCGAGTATCAGATGGTAATGGCTAAATGAAATGACCAAACTTGCTCTTGTCTTTACCTCGTTTTAACACGCTGAAAAATGAGAAATTCAAATTCAACAATTCCAGATAAAAATAAAGAAAAGGTAATAACTTTTCATTAATTTTCTTTCAAAACCAAGGACGAAGTACTATTTCAACAACAAACGTTATTGCAACATAGATACCGATTACGCTGATGTTTGAAGCCGCCGAACATAAGTTCCCGCACTATACCTTATTGCATCTCATAACAGTTCATACACATGCAAGGCGAACCACATAACATCCTTATTTCAAGAAAAAAGCATAAAACGCAACGGCTGACGTAATATTACAAGTATGGTATGCATCTTCAATACCTGCTCCACAATACCTGTTCCATAATATCGGAACAGTATCGGTCGGAGGCGATATCAGTAAATAACATTAAGTTTTATGATTCACCCATATGCTTGCAGGTGAAGTTTCCAATCTTCTTCCGGTCACGCCAACGTCAACTTTGATAAAAGTTACTGTATTTTTAGGAAAGGAACTAAATTTTGATGGTATTCGTGTGTGTTTTGTTGATGCTTCTTTTGTTTTTTATTTGGGCAAATTACTAGTAGCTTTATAAAAGGCACATCATGCTGCCTTTTGTTAATATTTTATAGTAAATTATGTATCGTTTTATAAGTAAAAAAATGGTGATGATAATGGTAGCTTTTGATTCAACCGCTTTACTAACACACGACGGAAAAAGAGGGGTGATATAAGTTTGACGTGTGTACCTGTGTGTTTGCGTATCTGTCTGTGGCATCATAGCTCCTAAACGGATGAACCGATTTTGATTTAGCTTTTGTTTTGTTTGAAAGGTGACTTTATCAAAAGTGACCTTAGTTATTTTTGATGAAAATCAGATCAGGCGTTCAAAAGTAATAGGCGTGTTTCTGTTTGTATCGGGGTATTTTCGCAAGATATCGCGTCGTGTTCGATAGATTGTCGGAGCATGTCTACTAGATAAATTATGTAGTTTATAAAGCATGAAATAAAAACGTGTCGGGGGTCTTAACTTTTTTTTAAATTTTATTTGTCTTTGTTTCCGTTTCTGAAAGTAAGAATGTCAAAAATTTCAATAACCGGTATCTATTGAAATGTTAAAACGAAACCACTTTACTGTCACTCTTCAAAATACTTTCCAATATTATTGTTAGACGTTCAGAAACATGAAGTAGCAACTCAATTGCCGTGAAAAGAGGATCCTGGCGTAAGTTCAGCCACACCGATCGACCCGCAAAGTTAATTTAGCCAGCGCGGCGCCGAGTTATTTCTTTAAAAATCAGAAAAAATATTTAAACACGTCAGAAGATCGGTAACCAGTAGGTATATCAATATATGTCAGAAATGGGTTAATGGGGTCAGATGTCTATCGGCCCAAGTAAAAGTTTCACAATGTGGGTAGACTTCGAATTAGTCGGCGATCCAAACTTCGAATCACTTCAGACAATCCCTGAAATAAAACCCCAATAACACTTAACTTGGCCTAGTAATTCGCTATTCAGGATTAGGATTTTTTTGTAAACATTACCTACTGAAGTTTTTTTGTTTCGAAACAACGTATGTGCCAAACTTCAAAACTACCAACCATGTCCAAACATGTGCTATACAATGCTGTTGATAGGTTGCTATGCTACCTAGTTTTTACGGTAGTTATGTACAATCAACCGTCAATCATTTTAGATATTCTACCAGAACGAATACACTAAATTCCACCACTGCCACTCTGTATTATTAGAATCCTACAGGTAATGTCCCAGACTACGAAATTTTCTGTCGCCAAATTAAACGGATTAGAAGATTATACGTCATGGAAATTCGCAATCAAAATGTTACTAATTCGCGAAAAACGTTTCAAGTACACGTCTTCACTACCGGAGAAAGATGATTCTGCAGAACTAGAAAAGGATCAGGAGGCTTTCACGTTGATATGTCTACACCTGGAGCCGCATCTGTATCCGTATGTGCAAAGTCTTTCTTACGCTAAGGAGGTGTGGGATGCGTTGGCAGCTATTTTCGAAGATAAAGGTATAAACAGACGGATATCTTTAATGAATAATCTCTTAGATGAAAAGCTAGAGAATCACAGGTCTATGCACGAATATGTCGCATCGGTGATGAGTCACGCTCAAAAGCTGAAAGAGATTAATCAGAGCTTTGATGACGATTTGATAGCCGTAGTACTACTGAGAGGTCTACCTGATGAGTATAGACCATTGCGAATGGCACTAGAACACTCAGGTATGAAACTTACGTCTGAAAATGTACGTCAGAAGCTGTTACAAGAGGATTCCGGTCAGAGTTCTTCGAAAGATGCGTTGGATGCGAACTCGGCGTTAGTAGTAACAAGGAAACAAGTTCAGCATTCAGTTTTAAAGCTCAAGTGCTTTAGATGTGGCCAGAAAGGTCACAAGAAGGCAGACTGCTCGAAGCTGGTAAAGGAAGTAGATGGTGAAGGCAAATCAACGGTTTCTACGAAGTCGAAGAAAGTTGCATTTGGCTGTTCACTGTCGGTACACGATTCCTTCAGCCCCTCGGCATTTTATCTGGACAGTGGAGCGTCGAACCACATGAGTTTTCAGAAGCACTGGTTTAGAGACTTTATGATAACTGATAAGAATGTTGTGACATGTGCGAATGATGACAAAATGTCAAGTGAGGGTAAGGGTGACATTATGGTAAGGTTGAAAGGAGTTTTATTACCTATAAAAGATTGTTATTATGTACCCGGCTTGAAAGTTAATCTTTTATCGATTTCGAAGTTGGTGCAGAATGGGTGGAAGGTGATATTTGATTCTGATGGTTGTAGGATGTTTCACCAGTCGATAGGTCAAATTACGGGTAAGCTTGTGGTGACTGCGAGTGAAGTCTCAGGTATCTATAAATTGGATGACTGTTTTCCTGTTGTAGAAGGGGCTTTGGCTACGGTTCAAGCTGAGGACTCGTTGGCGCTTTGGCATCGGAGGCTTGGGCACGTAAATCTGGCTGATTTACAAAAGCTTCCACAGATCGAACTTGGAGGTAAAAGTGTAATGGATCCTTGTGTCGCTTGTATAAGAGGTAAGGCACATAGATTACCTTTTCCAAAGGGTGAAGCAGGGCGAGCTACTGACAAACTCGGCTTATTACACGCCGATTTGTGTGGTCCAATGTCGGAACGTTCTTATGGGGGTGCTCGTTATATGTTTATCATCGTGGATGATGTCACTAGGAAAATGTTTGTTTATTTTCTTAGGGAGAAGTCACAAACTTTGAATTTCTTCAAGGAGTTTGTGAGGCATATGGAGAATGAGACCGGATTGACAGTCAAACGACTGAGAACGGACAATGGGACAGAATTTGTTAGTAAAGATTTTAATGCATTTCTTTCCAGTAAGGGAATAAGGCACCAGTTGACGGTCCCCTACACTGCTGAACAGAACGGAGTCGCGGAGAGGTCGTTGCGCTCTGTAACGGAGATGGCACGTACTATGCTCATGGATAAAGCGCTAAATCAAAAGTTTTGGGCAGAAGCTTGTAACACAGCGGTATACGTGAAAAACAGACTGCCTCATAGCGCTAATAACGGTAAGATTCCGGAGGAGTTGTGGACAGGGAAGGTACAAAAGCTGGATCATATGAGAGTTTTTGGGTCAACGGCGTATGTGCATATTCCAAAGGAGAAGAGGAAGAAATGGGACGCTAAGGCAAATAAATATATCTTCGTCGGTTATTGCGAAGATACGAAGGGTTATCGCTTTGCGGATTTTAGCAATCCCAGACGGATAATAACAGGAAGAGACGTAACATTTATTGAAAGTTCCGATTTAAAGACGTCGGCAACTGGTTCAAATGTAAGGTCGTCATCTCTCTTAAAGACTGTAGAAAAGGAAGACAATGCTGTTGTATGGGAAATCGGTGATTCTTCACGAACGGTTCCTCGTACGTCAATGGCAGAAGATTCTTATTATGAAGATTCGGAAGAGATCGCAGAAACAACAGGTGTACAAGTAGAAGCTAGCGCGGTACCTACTCGTGCAGCTGAGTCTGAAGATCTTAATGAGGCTTCTAGGCAAGAATCTATCATTGAGGATCGTACAGCTGAAAGGACCGGTACAGCTGATGTGCATGAAGCGGTAGGACCTAGGTATCCTCTGAGGAATAGGTTGCGTAACGCACACAGCGGACTGTATTGCTACCATAGTACGCACGAAGTAGAGGAAGAACCACGATCATATAAGGAAGCATTACAAAGGTCTGACAGTCATGAGTGGCAAGCAGCAATGGAACGAGAGTTGGCGTCTATGAAAGCGCACGACGTTTGGAAGGTAGTTGAGAAACCACCAGAAACCAAAATAGTGGGAAGTAAATGGATCTACAGATATAAGTTTGATGCGGACGGAAACCTGACTTACAAAGCCAGACTGGTCGCGAAAGGTTTCACGCAGTCATACGGTGTGGATTATTTTGAAACGTTTTCACCCGTCGTAAGAAGATCAACTCTAAGGTTATTGCTGGCGTTGGCTGCTGAAAATGATTTAAAGGTGCATCATTTCGATGTAAATACTGCGTTTTTAAACGGTGATTTACACGAGAAGGTTTATATGCAATTACCCGAAGGTTTTGACGGAGAAGGTCGAAAACAAAAAGTTTGTTTATTGCAGAAAGCAATATACGGTCTCAAACAAGCAAGTCGCTCATGGAACGAGAAAGTAAATGATGTTTTGCTGTCAATGTCATTTACACGTTCAGAGTTAGATAGTTGTTTATATTATAAAGATGATATTTTTATTTGCTTGTATGTCGATGATTTTATTATATTTTTTGAAAATATGGAAAGTAAGCAGAAGCTATTGACAGGACTGCGGAAATACTTTCAAGTGAAGGATTTAGAGGAAGCTCGGCAGTGTTTAGGCATGAGTTTAGAACGAGGTAAAGAAGGTACGTTTTTCTTACATCAGAAGAAGTTTATTGATATTGTTCTAAAGGATCATGGTATGAATCAATGCAAACCAGCAAAAACTCCGCTGGAACTGGATCTGCATAAGGTTTTGGCAGATGGGGGTGGAGAGGAGTTGAATCGCCAAGAACAATTACGATACCAGTCGTTGGTTGGTGCATTAAATTACCTAGCCTGTAACACGAGGCCCGACATCTCAGCAGCTGTGAGCTTCTTAGCTCAGTATAATTCATGTTGCCGATCGATACACATGAAGGCGGCTAAGCGAGTTCTACGCTATTTACAGAGTACTCGGAACTTAGGCCTTGTGTTTCGGAAATCAGTAGATAAATGTAACGGTAGTCATTATATTACAGGTTACGTAGATGCAGACTGGGGAGGAGACATTAAAGACAGGAAGTCTTATTCGGGATTCATTTTTAAGGTTGGAGCGAATATGATCTCTTGGGAATGCAGAAAACAAAACTGCGTGTCACTTTCGTCAAGTGAGTCTGAATACGTCAGTTTATCTGAAGCATCCAAGGAAGCTGTGTACCTGCAGAGGTTGGTGAGTCATGTGATTAAGAACATGAACTCGAAAATTGTCAAGTTGTTTGTAGACAACCAGAGCGCCATATCGATGGCGAACAATCCTGTTGCTTACCGGCGGACGAAACATATAGACATAAGGTATAATTTTGTTCGTCATTGTGTTAGTGAGGGTTTAATTCGGTTGGAGTACATCCCAACTGAAGACAATTTAGCCGATGCTTTAACCAAGCCATTGCCTCGCGTTAGGTTTGAGAGGTGTGTGTATGGTTTTGGTTTAGCCTTGAGTGCTTGAGCAGAGTTGAGCATGCTGTGGGTGAGTACATGATGGATGGTTGCTTGAGAGGAAGTGTTGATAGGTTGCTATGCTACCTAGTTTTTACGGTAGTTATGTACAATCAACCGTCAATCATTTTAGATATTCTACCAGAACGAATACACTAAATTCCACCACTGCCACTCTGTATTATTATATTCCTATAAATGCTTCTTTGATTTTTCACCCGAGCGCGCTTGAAGTGTGCTCTTTAGGTGAACAGGGCGAATCTGACAAGTCTGAGATACGGCCCGTAAGTAGAGCGACGCGTCGTAAGTGGCCCAGTTAGAGCTTTTGTCCTATCTAAACAGTTGTTTCTGTCATAAGCAGCCGGGGACGGTTGTTTCATATAATACGCCTCGCACAAGAACGGCGCAAGTGATTCTTTTAAACTGTTGGAGGTTTGTTATTGAAGGATATTACGGGTACCATGTGCGTTGAAATATGTTGTTTTAGAAAATAAAATGGAAGTTTCACGAAACTTACGCCTTTCCGTAGCCAGAAACTATAGAGTGCCTCCTGCTTCTATCATTACACCAAAACTCTTGTTTCTAATTTATGTACATTAGAGACCCGTATAACACGTGTAACACATTTAAGTACTTAATTGACCCTTGACCTCACCTCACATATGTAATATTAAAACATTTCTTTTCATATAACAAGACCGATTTTAAAAACGTGTAGGTACAATATACCCAATAATTATTCCACTCCTCAATAGTTCCAATATATACGTACACGTGTAACCTATACCTACGTATAAAAACCCACGCTTATAAAATCATCAATTTACAGCATGAAAACTGCGTGAAACTCCACGAGCTTTTAATAAGGCCTAAACAATAGGTTTTGCTTGTCACGTCGGTCTGAATTACGGCGCGTCATGGATACACAGTGACAAGCATTCATGTCGATGATAGACACTCGATTAAGTACTGCGTGCTCGACAAAACATACAAAGCGATCATTCATTTTTCAAATCGAAAATAAATATGAAATTCAAGCAATGTTTTAGCGGAAAAATTCATCATCATCATCATTTCAGCCGGCCTCCCCTTGCAGTCGCCACATTGACCGATCCCGTGCGTCTCGCATCCAGCAGATTCCCGCAACCTTAACCAGGTCATCGGTACACTTAGTGGGAGGCCTTCCAACGCATAGTCTACCCCACCTAGTGGCAGGCCTTCCAACGCATCGTCTACTCCACCTATTGGGAGGCCTTCCAACGCATCGTCTTCTCAACCTAGTGGGAGGCCTTCCAACACATAGTCTACTCCACCTAGTGGGAGGCCTTCCAATGCATCGTCTACTCATCCTAGTGGAAGGCCTTCCAACGCATCGTCTCTTCCACCAAGTGGGTAGCCTTCCAACGCATCGTCTCTTCCAACTAGTGGGAGGCCTTCCAACGCATCGTCTACTCCACCTAATGGGAGGCCTTCCAACGCATCGTCTTCCGGTCCGCGGAAGCGAAAAATTATGAGTATCTAATTTTCTCGATGTCAACCAATCTGCCTCGCCTTTGCCCAACTATGTTGGCGTCGGATTCCAGTCTAACTGGGTGCAGCTGAATACCAGTATTTTACTTGGAGCGATTGCCTATGAGACCTCCACAACCCAGTAGATGGGTAATATGGTGTACCCTTCGCAAGACTGGGTCTTCTGAAAATTCGTTACAATCAGGTTGGTTGTTACAAATAATCAGAAGCCGTGACGAACCGTGACATCATAGATCTCGAACTCAAACTTCAAGCGTTGCTTAACCTCGAAGATCGGCCCATGAGACTGTTCCTATTTAGCCATGATCTCAGTTTGTCGCGATATCGTAATAAAAACACAGCAACACTAGGAGCCTACGCAAAATCTTCTTTTTAACCGACTTCTTTCTATATTTACACCCTAGTCATACACGTGTCGGAATATTTTTATATAAAAATCTTTAGATCGCATGATTTTTACCTGAAAAGGAATCCAATCTTTATACTCTTAGACTTGTAATTTCAATTAAGGGAATATTATTTTTAACCTTGATGTCAAATATATAGCGTTTATAATAATAATTGTAGTCTGCATAACATTACGTAAGATCACGTCTATAATCTAGGGACGGCGATCTGAGATCGATTAATTAATTAATCGGCATTGCGGGCCAATAAAATCGAAATTTTAAATCGATATGTTGCACTGGATCGATACAGTGAATTGATATTTCACCATAGAAAATCGATATTCAATTTTTTTTTGGTTTTGAAAAATCATAAAATTATTTACAGTTAGTTGAATGTGCTCAACTTGGAGAATAGAATAGAGGAGCCTGAGCTAGACTTACATGCACCTATAAGAGTTCATCATGACGAGTTAATACCAAGTGCCCCGTGTGTGTCGCTAAGTTACTCTATTCTATTCTCCAAGGTACTCAAACAAATACAATGAAAAATAGATTTACACTTAATTATTCGAAAACTCGCGAGATGGCTGTGTGCTTAGTTTCCTTCGCCTCACTTTGATAAATAAAAGAAATAAAAAGAAAGTTTCGTTTGTTATCTTTGATTTGTTGGTACTGCGTCATTTGTTTACATTTATTTTTGAAAATATATACCTAGCTTACAGTGTTAACTGTATATTTTCTTAACTTTTTAATGTAACAAATAAATTTAGAAAATAAATATCTCCTTTTCTACCTGATACTTTAGTATGGTTGTAAAAACAATTGTAATTATTAAATGCCCTGAACTAAAGAATTCTCTGATTTAATGATGAAAAATCGGTTATTATGGTGCATTTCTTATTTTCCCTAAAATGGATTTATATTTACATTGTAATTAAAAATCAAATAAAAAAGTTGAGAAATCGATCTTAGACCTCGATTTTTTGTGAGTCTATTCATTAGCTTGCAATTCGAATCGATTTTAAAATCGAACTTATTCGAAAAGAATCGCCATCCCTACTATATTCCCCGATGGGTAAGGCAGAGGCGCGCCTATAAACAAAACCCTCTGCCTGAAAATAAATAACCATACTTTATAACCAACCACCTCTTTCGACAACACAAAAGCGTGAGGACTATCCACAAAATATACCAAAAAAAATGCTACACCAAACCCATTTTATAAAGCAATTAGGACAATGTTTTAAAAGAACGATCCGTTGACATAATTTCACTTTTTATACTAAGCCTAAGAACAAAGTTCTGGAACTGTATTGTTGTTAGTTGTTGAAGCACTAAGTGGGTATGAGGTCCCGCGTAATTTGTACTTTACAAATTACAGCACCAGATGGGAGAAGCGGGGAGGACTTGCTTGAATAAATAAAGTGTTATTAATAAAGACATGGAACACAGATTGGTGTGGATTGTTTAGGTAGGTTGTAAAAGAATTGATTGAGGCATTATTTTTATCTTTTTGCATTCTCTATTTTAGAATAACTAATCATGTTCAGAATTTTAGATGTACTTTTTTTCACTGCAACTCCTGAAGGCCAGAATTAACAGTGGCGTCCACCAGAAAAGCGCCGAGGCAATGAAGCTCGACGATAAATTCAACAGTCTTGGATCCCGCAACGAAATTAAACAGAAAAGAATGAAGGAGAAGTACAAAAAAAAACAATTTCCTCCTCCCCCCCATATCAAGCAGAAGACAGAAAAAACAAGGCCAATAGTCACAAAGTGCCACGGATAAAAATATCATTAATATTAATTGGCTCTAACATTTTTAGCTGTTATATTTGATTCCAATAATAAGTATGGCTTTTTGCCATACTTATTATTGGAATCAAATACCGCTTGAAAGCACCGAAATTTGTTCTAGTTTCCAGAAGGTCCGTATAATAAATAATTCTGAATGCAGCTTGTACATTATCTAACATAGCTCCACTTCACTCTCATAAGATATGATGTGCAGATTGTACATATTCGCAGTCAGAGGTAGAAAATTGACATAATGGCAAGGCAACAAGCTTGAAGGAAAATAATTTAGCTTTAATGTTACCATGTCCTGTGAGAAATTGGGTAATAAAGACAAACCCCACGTAGATTTATGTATTCTTGTTAAGGCATAGAAATTCTTTTTTGCTTCTTCATCGACTATTTTAATATGATCTATAAATGCAAAATGCCTGCTTAACAGACCAAGATAGCACGTTCCCGTAAAAAGGAAGCAGTCCGCTTCCTTTTTACGGGAACGGTACTAAATTTAATAGTAGGGAACGATTTAAGATTACTTTTTAGAATGAGTTGATTGGTTTTGTGCGGATCAAAGGTCAGACGATTTCGATCATCCCACTGATAAAATAATCGTAGGCAAGTGTCAGCCAGATTCTCGAGTCCAGCTCGAATACTTGATTGAATGAGCAGAATACCGTCGTCCGCGTAACCGGTTAGTGAACAGTCGCTTTGAAGTGGAATCGCGAAGCAATCATAAATGCAAAAGTAAAGCAATTTTGATTTATTCTTTTTTTTTTTAAAGATGACTTTGTCGAGAGTGTGCTACGTTGGATGAAAATAGGTTCAGCCGTTTAAAAGTTATGCGCATTTTAATCTTTGAATCGGGGTATTTTCACAAAAAATCGTGTTATAATTACGTGTTTCGATGGATTGTCAATCGAAGCGTCGTTAATAAGCCTTGTTATTTTTTTATTTATCATTGTTTTAATAATACTTATTAATATCCTCCTACATCTAAACTAATATTAAAATTAAGTAAAATAGTTCACTTGTTTGTAGGTAGTAATATCTGAAAGAACTGATCCGATTGCAAAAATTCGAATAATTCCAGTAAATAGAAAGCTAAATAATGCAAATGGCTTTTATTCACGAAAAAATAACGATTCCTGTGGGATGGCCTACGAGAGCGAAACCGCGAGAAGCTTAATAATCGCACCCTTATCGTCAAAAATTTCATATTGAAATGATCCTTGACAGTTCACGGCCACTCACGGCTCCAAAACACCGAAAGCTCTCCAAAAGATGTTTTTTTGCAAATAAAAATGTAAGTATTCATAAAATTCTGGATATTTTGAAAGGAGTACGATCGAATGAGATAAAATATATTCGATTACTTATTCATAGATCGCGATAGGCCAGCTAGTTTATATCTCATCATAAAATCGAATAGCATATCAATTTACTGAGCGACTACATGTATTTTTTAAAGAATCGGCAGTTACTCATATTTATTTCTTACCGAACCGTCTTGGTTCATTTTAGTGCTTCTGTTTATACTTTAAAACTTTCAATTTTTTATATCATGGAATGAGAGAATTTCCCAGTGATGGTTTAAAGAGGAGAATCATTGCATCTTTTAGGTCGGTTTTATTTTCTAAATATTATTTTATGAGACACTTTAAATCCTATTTATAAGGAAACACCACCGCCACGAATGCAGGCTACTAGACTACAGGTACGTAACTGCTACACTACGGTTACACTGCTGCTAACAAAGTCTCTACTACGCTGGTGCTACGAATTTGCTTTGAATCTTGCTACGAATGTCACTGCTACGCTACAGCTGCTACGGAAGTCACTGGTACGCTGGTGCTACGCTACGAAACTGCTATGCGACTTGCTACGAATTGCACTGCTATGATACTGTTGCTACGATCGTTACTGCTACGCTGGTGCTACAAAACTGCTCAACTTGCTACGAATGTAACTGTTACGCTACTGTTGCTACTAATGTTACTGCTACGCAAGTGCTACAAAACTACCTACGAATGTCACTAATACGCCACTGCTACGCTACTGCTGCTACGAGAGTCTCTGCTACGTTTGTGTTACGAAATTGCTAAATCACTGCTACATGATTAATTATAAACCGCCCAAGTGCGTGTCGAGTCACGCGCAGTAATAGAGTTCCGTAGTTGCACAATAATGCGGACTAAAAAGAGGACTATTTGTTGTTACATGGTCATTGAAACGGTTTCAGCGGCTCAAAACGTCTAAAATCGGGCCCACATAGGACGATGACAGCTGAAGAACAAATTATAAAACATCACAAGTTAAGTTGGGAAAAATATTATCTATTTGAGAACCACCGCGTGTAGAGACAAGCGTTTGTGATAAAGATTGGTAACCAGAGTCACGTAATAATTTGAATCGTCAAAATCTCCAAATATTATGGAAAGGCTGTTATGCGATAAAAAATACGTACGAAACCTACTGCGACACTGTTAGGGCATTTGCATGATCCATACAAGGCTACTATCCTTACATTATTTTCGACAGATACTGCTCCACAATGTTCACCTCCAGCAGCGTCACTGTAAGATCGCGGGTTGGCATAATCAATATTAAGTTTTGCCCAGGCAAATACAACAAAACCGAGGTTAGAAAAAGACTGTATAGAAGCCACTTGATCTGATTATTTCTTTGAAATTGATTATGTTTTTTTTTATTGCTACTACGAGTTGTTGAGTAGATAACTCGCCCATTGTATCCAAAGCTTTGACTTTCATAGTCGGATTTGATTCACCACACACACTATCAATCGCCCAGGATAACGCTCCTTCAGAAGTCCTCACTGACAGAACTATATTATTATGATCATCTAATCTTAAATAAGCTGCAATAAATAATCTTTATGAAGGACGTCAATTACGAAAGGAGCCGATACGAAAGCGTGATAGAGCCACGGAGAATAGTATGATTGGTTTTTGATGTCGTGGTTCGTTCCTGGATCCTTGCACGCACACTCCTTGTTTCGTTCTCTTTCGGTATTTGAAAAATTTTGAATGTAATGTAATGTTGAATGTACAATTTTTCGTTCTCGAAAGTTCTTCGCTACTCAATTAGTGATGTAGTCGAGTTGGATATTGACTTTATAGATTGATATCGACAAAAGAAAATGAGTAATTTAATATTTCTATACTACAAAATTATAAAGAGGCCGGCCCGCATCAATGCGTACCTATAATTAAATTAGTACATAATTTCAAATTGTTTTGGTTTAAAAAAATATATCCTTCCAACTTAAAAAAAAAATCAAGACTTATTTTTTCCAATAAAGAAATCGGGTATCTATCGATATTGATAATATAATTAAAAATGCAATGTGTTATACTGCACCGATGTGGCCTTGGTTGAGTAGTTGCAAATATCGATCTATGACGCGAATGTCAATCTTACGGCAAAGGCAATTAATTTTATAATTGCGAACACTGAGAATACCGCCATCTATGATCGGGTAGCGGAATAGGCTTGGCAATCCAATCTAGTTTAACATTCGATTACAAAACGTCGAAAATACTTTCTGCATTAACACAAAATAGACTCCTCCGCGCGCATGCGACGTGCGGACCTTGTAATGCCAAAGACTCCGCCCATACCAGTGCGTTATTCGAGCGTAAACATTATTAATTTAGAAATCATTTTTACTAAGGATGGTGATTATGGTTCATATATTTATATTTACTATCTGTTTTACACAACTAACAACGTTATATAAGAAATTTTTCAAAGGCATTTGTATAAAAAAATACTTTTTCAAGTTGTTGACTATTACTCAAAAACTTGTACAACCTTCTTAGCTGTTATAGTGTTCCTTTTAATTTTGTTAAATTTTCTACTGCTGTGTTATTTTTCACATATCCAGAAGCAACCATTTAGCTGACACGGGGGACACTTGACTCTAACAAAAATTTGCAATTTAAAGATTAATTTTACGCAAACGGATTGCTAGATCTAAAAAAGGTTTTAATAGACCCGTAATATTTTTGAATGGCCTAACCAACGATACCCCACACCACGGAATAGATGAAAGAAAAAATACATCCCCACTTTACGTCTACAGGAGGTACCCTAAAAAAAAATTTTTTTCTTGATTTCATTTTACCACTTTGTCGGAGTGATTAATATGTATATCCATGCCAAATTATAGCTTTCCAATACTACGAGTCTCTGAGCTAAGCTGCGGACGGACAGAAAGACATGGCGAAACCATAAGGGTTCTTTGTTCACTACAGAACCCTAAAAAACATCCAAACATATAGACATTCACATTTATATATTATGTAATTACTAACAAAGTGGGAAGCAGGACAGAATTCAGTAAATAAAACTGGTTGTACTGAGAGTGCGCCATACATCAAGATGTCACGTCACACCAAAATATATGATTGATGTAAAATCCCGTGATTTTCGCCCCGTATTTGTTTACCAAGACATGAAAGGAAAAATACTGTAGTTATAGTGAATCGACATCACAGTAGCTCGTAACAAGAGTCACGTTACAAGGTGAAGCGAATTCCTGCTAGTAATGTGCGGCCTTGAACTTACTTGACCAGTGTCAACTTTCGCGACACAAAAATTGGTTCCTGTTCTAGTAATATGAACGGTTTTTTCATCTCTTTTTATTATCCTTATCAAGTCTAACATCAAAAAAGATTTATGGAACACGGAGAGGAAAAATACTTAATATCTATTATTTGGCAAAAAAATAAAAATAGTCATGCAATAGCCTGCCTTGTTATTTAGTTTATTTTTTATTTACACCATATTTACGCTAGCACACGTTACGACATAAAACTCGTATTCCAGACACACATATTTTAAGTACTGTTTATTTTATTTTCAGGAATTTGTTTAATATTTTTGTACCCACTTAAGTTACATACACATTATGACATAGCCTGTTTCCGTGCGTTAGGTACGAGGCGACCACTAAAACTCAGCGCCGTGCTGTGGGTTCCCCATGAAACAGCGTCATGCTGAACTTAGAATATGCAACTAATTATATAGTTAATTTATTAGTTTAGGCATAATTAAACATTCTGTGTTAATACGATGTCAATGATTTCTGTGGCAATAAATTCTTTTTCTTTCTGTCCTGGAGCAAGCATGGTGATGTTTGCCGACCCTGTGAGAGAAGAGATCTTTAGAGAGTGGGACACTTACAGGCAGGTCTTCTTTCATTAAAAAACCGGCCAAGTGCTAGCCAAACTCGTACGCGAAGGGTTCCGTACCATTATCGCAAAAACGGTAAAAAATTCGAGATTGTTGTATGGGAGCCCCACTTAAATATTTATTTTATTTTGTTTTTAGTATTTGTTGTTATAGCGACAACAGAAATACATCATCTGTAAAATTCTCAACTGTCTAGCTATCACGGTTCATGAGATACAGCCTGGTGACAGACATACAGACAGACAGACGGACAACGGAGTCTTAGTAATAGGGTCCCGTTTTTACTCTTTGGGTACGGAACTCTATAAATTATAAAAAAACTATAAAATAAGCTTTAATAGAAAATCGAACTCAAGAGTAGAAAATAAATTTAAATTAAGAATAGTGTGATTAACAAAAAAAATTATAATGTAAAATAGCGTGGGGTACTTGATGTCAATTGTTATAATATTTTTTGACAGATATTGGTAAAAGTAATCATTTTGAAAATATCTTAAAAAGCACCCCACGATAACAATAATAGTATATTATGCAACTAGTGAATAAAGGGCAGTTTTAAAGCGAGGGCCATAGATGAATCACAAACAAGTGAAGGATTCTAACAACTGAATCACGACCGTAGGAAGTGCGAGTGATTCAAGAGTTAGAATCATGAGCGATGCGAGTGATTCATGGGCCTCGATATAAATCCGTTTTATTCAAGAGTTGCATACTATATTTTATACAATGACTACGAGAAAAAGAAAGATTTAAGCCAAAAGCAAGGAATAATAATAAATAAATAAATGGTTCATTAACTTCAAAATTTACAAAAAATGAGAAACCTCAGGACTTCACATTTTTTTAAATTGAAGCTGCGCTGAATGGATGAAAATCATCCATTTGGGATGAAAATCATCCATTTGGGATGAAAATCACCGTTTTAAAAATTCCGTAACATTGATTCATAGATACATACATACATACAGTCTAATGTTGGAAAAATTCAAAATATTTTTTTTAGATTTCTTTATTGCAAACAGTACGGAGTTTATCTCTTTTATCCCCTGATGTACCCGAGTCTGTTCGTCCTTGGCATGCTCGGGTACACCAGGCTAGCAGTAAGAAGGGATATCGCGCTGGTTAAATATGTGGCGAGCATCCTACTACCTACCTCCGGGTTGCTTCACCACCCGGAGGTGCTAGAAGCGCTGCGGCTGCGCGCGCCGGACAGGTGCGTGGGCGCACGCCGGCGCCCCGCTCTGTTAGACGTGCCAGCGGCTAGGACTATTAATGATGTATTTTAATTTTGTTACGATGTCGGAACACATATTTGGGCAAAACCTGTCGAGATTTCTTCAAAGAGCTCAAATATTTATTTAGTGAGGCCTGGAGCTATAGACTTTGGCATGTTTAATTTAATGTAATTTATTCATGTAATATTAATAATAATTATTATATTATTGTGTGTAATTTTGTGTGTTTTATGACTTGTAGCATCATATTGGACCAAACTGTAAAGATGTTATAATTGGTGATAATAAATAAATAAATACCATGCTAATAAAAGCGTGTTAAAAACAATGTCGTTATGAAGTTATAATGAGGTAAAAATCAATGTGTAACTTAATATGAAGGCGGCTACTTATCAGACTTCTTACGGCACCTGCCTTCGATATTGAATCACTATAAGTTCACTTTCTGCATCGTAACAAACAGTCAGCAAGATATTAAGTATTATATACCTATAGTATATATTTTACATTATTTTCTGTGTGACTGGTCCATTACTCTTTTCTTCTATAAAATAATGATCTCTTTGGGGATTTCTGATAAATAGAAACACGACAAAAGAAACGGAGCGTGACACGGAACAAAAGTTCTTGAGATTTTTTATTGGTATAATATAAAAAATATCTGTTACCACAGAATCCAACATGTCACTTGGATCGCCAATCGCGTAACTACTGTGCCATGCGTTCCGTTAGCACTTAGTTATTAGTACACCTGTTACAGAGCTATGCTGAGCCTCTATAATCTGAAACACTTGCTTTTACTCGACATGGGATCCAGACCAAAGCGCCAACGTATTGACTTCGAACCCAGTCTCTCATTCTTACTGTTTTAGAATTACCCAAACAGCGATGCGGTGGAATTTTTCGAAGCCATATTATAGACTAGCTCCCGTTCGCCGGTACGCGTGCGTGGAATTAGTACTTCCCCCAAAACCTTAACAATTTAAAGCCTATTTGTTATTCTAATGAACCTATGTATATGCTATATTACTAAAAAGTCCCATCTAAATCCGGTGTGTTGTTTTGGCATGAATTATAATATTAGAATAATTAGGATTATTTATTTGCTTAATTAGTAAAGAGTTTTCTTTTCAATATGATTGTATATATTTAGTATAGTTAGCTAAGCGTTTTCTACAGTGTATATATTTTTATCCATGCAAATAGAAATACAATTATCAAAATCCAATTTCACAATTTATTTCACTTGAATACGGTTTATTAAATATCATTCAGAGAGCCTCTTGAAAATTGCTCTTAATAATTTAGTGAAAGGTTTCCAGCTCAGTGCCTATCTAGGTATTCACACCGAAGTAACTAACTCTTCAGGGAAATGGCTACAAGTTATGACTACGACTTGTAAACACGGTGGAGCCTTATCTTTATTAAAAGGGGGTTTTACTGAGTAATCATTACTTGAGTCTTTTACATTCGTACCTTGCCATATCTTAGATCTTTTCAACAGCTTTCAGAACCATTATATGGTTGGATTTACAGATAGGGACAAATATCATAAGATATGAAGCTAATATAATGTATGCCTCATGGGCGGCCGAGCTCTGCTCGGGTGAAAATGGAGAAAACTACATTTCCTAAAAATGAAACCTAGCTAGATCGATTTATCGCCCCCGAAACTCCCTGCATAGTAAATTTCATGAAAATCGTTGGAGCCGTTTCCGAGATTCGGATTATATATACATATATATACAAGAATTGCTTGTAAAAAGGTATTACATGATCATAGTGTCAAATATTTGTACTGAACTAAAATCGCTCGCGACCCATAGGTTTGAAAGTTATTGATAAAAAAGTTAATCCAAAAAATCAAAAAGTCCGACTGCTTAAGAAGCGACCTAAAAATGTAAATAAGAATAAAATCTTGCTGTGCAGTCGGAGCATACATATTCGCGAGCTGGCTGACTAAGACCAGATATCGCCATTTTTCTATTTTCCAATTTTAATGTAGCCAGTGACACCCGCAAGGTTAAGTACGACATCGATTAACGTAAGAATCATCAAAATCGGCCAACGCGTTTGATCTCCAGAACGCCACATAGGAACAAACATACATACATAATAAAAAAATCAAAATCTTTTTTTTTTAATAAAACGTCGACAAAAGGAGCACGGTTCGGTTTGGTCGTTTCCTTTGGAGAAGAACCGGCAAGAAACTCTACAGTTACTCTTTTAAACTGATAAAAACATTACCCTCTTTCGGCAATCGGATAAAAAGTGGCTCTTAAATTTCAACATTACGGGACCCCACGCCACAGTTTCCCGAATGGTTGGGTAGGTTTACACTTAAAGTAGTTAAACCTATTTTAGCCAGTTACCTATGTTTAAATCACGTGTAATGCGACCGTGCTGCACTCAAAGTAATTAATTTATATAAAATAATTGAAAGTGGAGATATATACATAACCTTCAAACTCTCAAGAGTTTACACAAGAGATAGGATCCCTCTCGTAATCAAAACGTAAATTTTCATAAAATCCATTAATTTCAAGTTGATGATAATATTAATATTATGGGACGTACGTAATTAGATTATAGGGACGCTCGTAAGTGAAGTGACTACTTAATTAAACAGAGAAATCAATTATCAAGTAGATCGATAATGCCGAGGACTGAAACTAGGTTATTTCGTGGAATTGCCCAATAGGTAACATTGATAACATAGTTTTTTTTAAAGTGTTGGGCAGTTCTCACGATCTTACTTTCTCAGTATTTCTAATAAAATTGTAGACGAGGATTGAATAACAGCTTATACCGCTAACGGTTAATATAGTTGAGAACAAGATAATATTTAAAAATCATTGAATTATAGGAAATCTTCCCCCTTTTTGTAAACAACATTAAAAACATATATTTTTGGTCAAATTACGCTAATAAACCTCTGATGAATGATATAACAACAAAAAAAGAAAACAGCTCCACGTTTTCCCCACGTACATTTTTACTACAACATAATTTCAGTTTTACAACTACGCGTACGTTTCTCGTACATAACGTTAGAAACGGCCATAACTCACAGAAGAGATCTAAAAGCAAAGAAAGGGCCCGATTGTAATCGGTCATCTATTCTTGTATAGGAAGGCCACCTATTCAAACCGAGTGGCCGAAGCTTACCATGTGATCGAGCGGTCTACCCTACGATTTTGGTAAGGCCTTAAATAACTACACTTTGAATAGCCAATAGTTCCTTTTAGGAGAAACATTTGGTTGGAAGTTTTTTGCCCTAAACTATATTAGAAAGAGGCCAAATTGTTTCCTACCTCTAGTATTACAGATGATTACAAAAAATCTTTCATTGACAGAAATCTATACTATCGCTAAATTCAATATATAAATGTTGCCAGGCTACCCTGAAAAATTATCGAATCTCTTTTAAAGTTCGGACACTTTCCAAAAAAAATGTCTGGACTTTGAAAGAGACAATGATCGATCAAATGAGGACAATGAGGATTTCCTTAAAAGACCTTCTCAAATACTATATTTGAGATGGCCTTTTAAGGGCCTACATAAGTTTAGTGCCGTAAAATGGTAATTTCCAAAGCATACTCCTTAGTTACGGCTAGGTTAAAAGGTTTGAAAAAAAATATATTTATTATTGTTTCATGCACATTATTTTTTAAACGTGTATTTTTCGTATAACAAATAGTGTTGCTTAAAAAAAAAATTAGCAACACGATATTTTTCGCAACTTTTGGATACTCCTCCAAAACGACTTGAATGTTTAAAAATATTTTTATGCAGAAAAATTGATGGCTGGAATTACTTCATAACTGATATATCATATGTAAATCAAATAATATTTTGCAAACAAAACTGTTCAAAAGGAGGTTCAATATTGATATTTTGGCATCGAACGGGCGCACGGCCAGTACTGCGTTTACATTGGGGCGTATATATCGCCTTAAGGAAAGAACCATACACGTTTGACTGAATGGACCTGTCCAGTCTGTACACGCATTTGTCAGAGATCGTGTAGCTGCATTCAGAATATACGGCGCTAAATGATCCGACGAATAAAGTCTAAATTGTTTCTTTGTTATCGTAAACTGGCGTGCAATGTAATGTGGTTGTTAACCTTTACAGCTCTATTAGGCTAGATCTTTGATCGTCTGTTTACAAGGCTTGTCGTAAATAGAGGATATCCCTTTATCGACTCGAAGTAAGAATGATCATAGTTCTACTTATATAAGGTACCTACATCTTCTTCTTTTCCTTCCTTTTTATAGAAAATATGTATTTTGAGATTTGTTAAGCAATCGCGCCTCAACAGCTAAAGGCTTTGGACGAAAATTTGCACAGTAGTAGATCATGACCTAGATTAGGACAAATGATTCTAAAGTAGATATGGTATTATTATCTCGGTCTAGCACGTTGTCGTAGGACAATTTTCGACATTCACGCGAGCGGGAAGATATTAAAACGATTTTCTTTTATTCAAGCATGACATTTAAAAACCACACACGAAGGCATTTCGATTCCACAAACTTCATTGATAAACCTGAATAATTCTTTTCAGAATTGATGCGATTTGTAATTAAATATCCCAAAATAGATACCAATTTCTATTACGTAAGTTCCCACACATGCCGTCTGGAAACGTCTCATGAATCTGTAGTCATTCAGTCACTTCTTTCAATACCCACCCACGCTGCTAGTGCGTGGGCTTGCTTGAAACGGTGGCAAGCAAAGCAACTTGATACTTGGCCTTCCTTGATGTGAAGCTGTTCTTTGTTCAGTAAATGGCGTAAATATGACACGTTATCTTTAGAAAGACGGTTAGAGGACAGTTCGACATATCTTAGAACGTAGAATATTATAGAACATCTTGTTGTACGCTTTTATCAGCAGGTATTTCTGCGGTTTTCCAATCGCCAGGTGATTCCTTAAACCAATTAATCGGCGCCTGTAAAGCCCGCGGAAAAGAATAAGAACGCTCGCCTCCTCTCACGTGGGTTTTCGAACTTCAACTTAATTTGATAAATTGATCTTTAAACACTGGCTTTATATGCAAATCTATAACTGGTCGTTATAAGGCAGACAAGATCGAAAAAGGTTTAAAAATAATGAAACAATCAAAATCTGAACATTGTCCTCAATATACTCCACTAACACTGTTGCCAACCTATAAAAAGCAAACAACAACCCAATTTTAAAATTGCCGCTCATATAACCATCTAAACAAACGGTACTCGATATAGTTTTCAGATGTTTGTTAAATATTAAGCGCTCACTACCACTATTCGAATTGTTTTTTCCGCAATAGTTGTAGAGTGTAGAGCTCGGCTACATAAATATATGTGCTAACTTGTCACGCGTGTGCCACTGCGCGCCAGAGTAGCGGCGCCGATAATCCCCTTAGTGGGTAACGAACTGGCCAAGTGCCGGACGGATAACTAGCTATTCCACTTTAGGCTATCTTCGAACTGGTTACATAGAATTCCTCGCTTTGTATTCAATAGAGAACTGTTTTTAACTCTAACCGCATAAAATATTTTTTGAGTACTCGGCCCGCAGCTACATTGCTCAACACTGTAGGTACCAGAAAACGAGAAATTCTTGAGATAGTGTTAAAGATGTAGAGTAGTTTAAAACTGAAAAATATGAAAAGCGAAAAATAAAAATTTCAAACGGTTTTTCACTTGAAGAGGCACATTTATATCGTGCAAAGAGCTTGCGACGGAAAAGTGAAATAAATATTTTACGATTCTATAAAAAATATGAGAAATTTTTAACGACTGTAATAGTTTTCAGCAGACAAGAACATAATTTGTTATAAGAACATATATTTTGTAGAATATAAATAATTTTTCCAACATATAACATTCAATTAGGATCCAATTTTTTCTTTTCGCTTCAATGAAAGCTAAAATCTATACTGCCATAATATATTGCAATCATTCACAGACTTCTTCGCAGTAAGTTCAGCAAAACTCTGCGATCTGAAAGCGTATTTTCGTCCAAACGAACAGCTTTGTAAAATGCTATGTTAGTTGTGATCCCTCGAGACTTTGTTGTTGAAGCGAAAGCTATCCAAAACGTGGCCATATTGGCTTTCTAGTGTGAATCGAACGGGCTCAAGATCAAAAGTGATACTGGAAGGGCTGCTACGAAACGGAACATCAAAACCAAACGCAAATTGGCTTACGTAGTAGCCAGATGGACTGATGGCTATAGCAGAGACCTATGCAGTGAACTGCAATAGCCAAAAATGATTAATTGGTATGCCAGGGGAGAATGATAAATGGATGACGCATTCATTGGCATAGAAACGTGAAAAAATTGCAAAGAGAAACATGAAAAGCGAGAAAACCGTTGATTAGCAACAACAGAGGCGACGAAAAAATATCGGAATATTTAAAACGCCCAAATGAACGTGAAAATCAAACATAAACCCTTAAAATTACGAAAACCCGAAGAATGTAAAACGCCCAGCATGAAGGCCAGAGTTTCACATTGTCAAACACTCCAACATCGAGGAGCAGCTAGTTACCGAAACTTTATCTCGTCCCGATTCCGGATTGTAAATATTAATTCAAGCAATTTGCTAAATTTGTCCCGCGTTAATTAAATAGTAGTCGCTTCGTAATCCAATAAATAAATCGAGTCAATAAATACCAGCCGATATAATTGTAGGGACACGACTCTCCGTACGTAAGTAACGGTCTGCTATTGTGTCTCTGACGGCAGTAACTCACGAATGACGAATTCGCTGTAATACCTACCATTGTGTTATTTTACCACAGAAGATGTATTAATCGGATTTTATTTCTTTTGTTAACTGTTACGAGTTTTATCCTTTCAAATTTCAGTTATTATTTTATGGCTGACGGTCAATAACCTGCGTGTTAGAGGATTTTACAGCCTTTGGGCTTGATCCTATTTGCATACAAATTTTTAGTAAAAAGAGTGTCCACTGCAAACAAAACCGTGCTATTATAAATTCTTGTCTGCTGTTCAACTTATACAGAGTTGAAATCACGTTATTAGCCGTACACGGTTGCTCGCGGGCTAGCCACTTAATATAAGCCCTTAGTTTACCTAAGCCCTGTCCATAAAATGAAATGTACAGCGTCCTCTCTCTCCATCTCTGCTTGAAACTACACCACTAGCTTTGTCTGGAAGCAATAATACTAAATTAAAATAATGCTATTGTTTTAAACTAATGCTAACCTAACAATGTACTCATAAATTAGTTCGGTAATATCCTAAAGCGATCCATAACGAGCCATAACTGTTTACAAATATTATGTCGTATGTATGGAAGAGTATTTGTAACAATCGAATTAAATTCCAACTAATTTTATTGAGCGAAATTATATGTCGGTAATGCAAACACACTGTATCATGTTTTATTTAATTTAAGGTCGGTCGTAAAACCGTGGGAGCTTATATAACTTGAATGCCAGTAAAAATGCATAGTATGCAAAGCCACAGGAGTTTTCCTGGGACATAAAATGCCCAGTTTTATGACACCAGTGAACCCAAGCGTTCAAACGTATTGAGTAGAAGACGCTTACTTGTAATTGAAGTCGTTTGAAAAAAGTACTTTGTATATTATTCACGGCTGACCCTTGGACGTGGCTCGTAAGTGACACTTAAAACAGAGGCTTCAGTACATCACAGTTTTATTGCCCTTTTTAACACTAATTATTTGAACCACAAAACTATCACTTAATGGATACCACGTATTATCGTATTTGAGCCGTTTGTGGTTGAAACATTAGGTCCATGGGGTCCGAGTGCTCTTCGAGTATTTCGAGATGTAAGCAAGCGGTTAGTCGACTCTTCACGTGACCAGAGGTTGGGCTTTTCCTTGGCCAGAGAATCAGCATTGCCATCCAACGTGGCAATGCTGCCAGCGCTCTGGGCACTTTTTACGTTGACAGTGATAAGGACGAATTTTTTGACCCCTATGACCCCTTTATTTTGCCCTGTTATACGTGTTCGTCGTATTTTATTTTTATTTAAGTGTATATATAGGTAGTTATTGTTAATTAAGTATTATATACTATGTACATTTTAAATGATTAGACGAATTAAATTATTTATACGTATTATCTTCATTTAATTTAATATTTTAAATCCTCATTTTGGCAGTTCTACGGATGCTGACGCTATTGTTCATTTTTAGATTCGATGTTAATAGCAACAATGGTATCCATTCGGACTCGGCTATTTATTATTCATACGCTGTATTTTCAACTCGTCAAATTGAGTATAAACATGAAACTGTAGTGCGTGACTATGCATTGCATTATGATACTTATATATCTTATCTACGTCTATTACCTATTTTAACCATATAATTATAAGCTACTTAAAAATGCTGTAGGCTCTGCAGCTAGTGCACTTCTCAATAGTTACAATTGATTTTCAAAAACATCGCGTTGGAAAAACTTGAGTTAAAAACGACCCTTCTCAGTACATGATTAGAAAAGGAACACAGAAAAGATCCCTCCAAAAATAAATATTTACATTTTACAGAAAGATGATCGAATTAACGTAAGATTCAAAGATCATCTGCCACTCATAAATCCAAGTGAGCAATCCAATGAAATAATACTTTGTAGGCCAAAAGACAAACTTGAATTCTGAACCATCTCATAATATTGTTATTAATTATCCCGAGTCAGTCTGATTAAATTCGAACCGAAGGAAATGGCCGAAATGTTATAACGGTAATTTAGCTACTGACACTAATTGCCACGGAAGATCGAAATTCGAAATTATTTCGTGACTGTCCATTATAAATGAAGACCAGAATATTAAGACGTTTAATAAAATACGCGACACGCCAGGGTACGTTGTAGTGATGTAACACCGTATTTTGATGAGGAGTATATTTAGACATATTGGGGCAAGCCTAATACTTTTTATCGGGCTTCATAGAAAATAATACCAGTGCCTTTGAAATAAAAAAAAAACGTGTTCAAATAAAGCGTAAGGCTTTATTTTAACTCGTAGTAAAAATCGGTAAGCCACGACACTGTGTAGAAACTTATTACAGTTATAAACTATTGCGACATTAAATACCAAGAAAATGTAAATAAAAATAATGTAGTCATACTAAGGAAATTGGAATAATGTAGTAATTAGATATTTCTTTCTGGGAAAATGAATTCTGAATTTGACACAAGTTTCCTTTGGGAGTCGTAGGTAAAGGTGGGGTTTATAATAATGATCTCAAAAGAAAAATGTTTTTAAGCTTCTCTTTTATTTGTAAGGAGTTCTCTCGACCTCGGGACGCCAGGCTAAAAGTGATACATAAAATTTACTATGGAACAAGCATGCTTACTGCGATGATTATGCAACCACGATCATATCTACTAATACTATAAATTCGAAATTATCTCTGTCTATCCGTCTCTATGTTACAAAAAATCTATTTTCAACGCCTAGACCACTGAACCATTTATGTTAATATAGATACTTAGATGGGATAAATACCGACTTTCATGCCGGCTAAGCCGTTGGTAGCTAGCAATCAATTAATCATCTTCTGCCTAGCTTTTCCCAACTATATTGGGGTCGGCTTCCAGTCTAACCGGATTTAGCTGAGTACCAGTGTTTTACATGGAGTGACTGCCTATCTGACCTCCACAACCCAGTAACTGGGTAACACGATACATCTTCGCAAGACTGGTGATCATGGTGGTATCCTGGGATCCCGGTCCTTTGAAAGGCGTCCGAGGGGCCGAAGCCAACTCGCAGAGGCCTTGTTAGGCTTGTACCAGGCAATGTGACACCAACCGACGATTATCCCTGTATGCACTGAGCAAGTGCACCCAAGGGCAATACCTGGTTGGTGCAGGACTATTGCAAAATATGGAGAAATATGTATTGGGCTATGGGTGCGGTAGGTTTAGTGGATCGATCGTCTAAAACTATAGGAGGACTTCTGGCCCCTTCCTGACCACTTTTGAACTACACGGCTATTAAAAGGCAGGGGGTGAGCGGCACACTCAATTAATGGCCCTCCATAAAGGGTCGCTTGCACTTTAGTGACGAAGCGCCCACATATCCGGTGGTGCTTGAGGAGTGGAGAGGTATACCACGGCTATCAGGACAATCCCGGAAGTACGGAAAAGATTCCTACCAGCATCTTACTGGGTTAACTTCCTTCCTTGGAGCACGTTTGCTCTTACGAATCTCCACTCAAGCCAGCCAATTAAGGCAAGAGAGAGGTGGGAGCTCTATTCCCCGTCAGCGTTCACTCCGACCGGCCAATTATTATTATTATTATGTCCTTTATTCATTACATTTCTTATTAACTATATTTTTATAAAACAATTTAAAGAAAAACATTTACAAAAAATAAATAAATTGGGGCTCATCGGTATCGGGAACAGGGCCCAAGCTACCGACGGTCAGGGCTCCAGAGAGAGGAACCTCCTAACAATACGAGCCATGTCCAGCAGTACTGCTTTCTGGATCAGGCTCTTCACCCAGCCGCCTAACGAGAGCCTCTCTCTCTGATTTGCTTATCTTTCACGGCTTCCACGAGGTTCTCGTCATATGGGACCGTAATGTCAACAATCATTGCACGCCTCTCGATTCAATCCACCACCACAATATCAGGCTTACTGGCTACTTATTGTTATTATTTATTATTGTTGTTTTTTTTTGTATGTCGTTTTTGTGGCGAATAAACACTTTTTCTTTCTTTCTTCTTTCTATATTAACCAACACTAAAGTAATTCGTTCTGGGACACATTTTACAAAACCTACTGATATCGAGTAAGTGATCATTTCCTTTTAGGAAGCCACATAACTATTTTGCGGCAGCTTAACTTATTTATTCGAGGCATTTTGTTGAAAACAGAACGAATATTTTGGTTCTGAAACATAAAATCAAATTTATATTCCCCGAAGGGAACTGGGGCATATGTATAGTTTAGTACATACACATTACGTCAGTCAGGTTAAATCCCATGAAATAGGAATCAAACTTATTAAAGACAGAAAGAAAGTAAAACATTTATTGCCACAGAAATCGACATGCCTATAAACTATGCTTAAACTAAAATTCATTACAATAGTATTTGTAGGTAGTACGTAAATTACGTTAATAATGACAAAATTACGTTAATTATATCTTCAGCTATATAAATAAGAAATCAATTTCCGAAATGTATGTAAGCGCATCACTTTAGAACTGCTGCTCCTACTTGGCTGATTCTTTTTAGGGTTCCGTATCCAAAGGGTAAAAACGGGACCCTATTACTAAGACTCCATCGTCCGTCTGTCACCAGGCTGTATCTCATCAACCGTGATAGCTTGACAATTGAAATAATTACAGATGATGTATTTCTCAAATACTAAAAACAGAATAAAATTAATATTTAAGTGAGGCTTTCAAACAACAAACGTATAATTTTTGGCATTTTTTGCGATAATGATACGGAACCCTTCGTGTGCGAGTCCGGCTCGCACTTAGCCGGTTTTTTGATTTGTTCGCCAGTATTCAGGACAGGTATAAAAACAAAAAAAGGTTGATAGGGTCGGTAGGTTGGTACGATAGATGGTTTGACGGGGGCGAAGCCGCGGTATACTTTAACACAAAAGACAAATGACGAACAGAAACTAGCGATTCGTGATTGTGAAGTAGGCTTTAATTCAGCATGATGCTGTGCCATGTACCCACAGCAAGGCCCTTTTTTTCAGTCGTATTACAATTTACCGTGCACAAACCCAGACTCCGAACAGCAACTATGAATTTCCTTTTTCAGTTCTTTTTTCAACAAAACGCCTACAATTAAAGAACAATATCGCTAAGCAAATTAAGGTCAACGAAGCTAATAAAATGTTGCTCCAAGCCGTGCCCTTTATACTATACGTGTACCTAATTAAACTTCCCATTCTACTATTCTTTCAAGTAGACAGGTAGGTACATCATGCATATATACGAGGAAAAAATGCTAAAGAGATACCTGCAAGTATAATTAAGTAACCTTCCCGGACAAAAATAGGCTACCCTTCTCTTTTCGTTCTCAGAGGCAAATCAAACTTGATTTCCTGAGGGTCTCTGAAGGAGCTGGATGGAGATTGTATGATACATTTTACTATCACTACATATTAAAACATAAAGACCCGCGCCGCGTTTGTACGCGATAAACTCAAAAACTACTGAACGGATTTTCATGCGGTTTACATCAATAGAATGAGTGAGAAACAAGGAGTTTTTACGGGCAAAGCCGGGGCGGGTCGCTAGTAATATTAAAAATGCGACAGTTAAGATGGATGGATGTATGTTTGTTACTCAATCACGCCAGAACGGCTAAACGGATCTGGATGAAATTTGGCGCAGAGATAATTATAGCTGAAGGGCTTATTTCCATCCTGGTATAATGTTCCATCAATCTAATGACGAATCATTTTGATTATCAAATTATATTTTTTATTTTTATTTCGTGGCTAAATAATAACAGCTGAGGTTGATCTTCAAGGTTAAGCAACAATGCCGAGTTCCATCTGTCGGTGGGAGACCACTGACCTTTTTAACAAACCGAGATGCCTCCGTGCCTCGGCAAGCAAGTTAAGCCGTAAGTCCCGGCTGTCATTTGAAGATCTTTGACAGTCGTTACGGTAGTCAGAAGCCATAAAAACCTGACACATGCCTTGCCAAAGGATATCATATTACCCAGTTACTGGGTTCCATGTAAAATACTGTTACTCAGCTAAATCCGGTTAGACCGAAAGCCGACACTAACATACTTTGGACAAGACTAGGTAGATTGATTTATATGATGTTATTGTTCTCCGAAATTATTAATTAAACTGTTTCACAAGAAGTCGGTGAAAACACGTACCCATGTAGCAATCTGGTAAAAATGCTACACAATCTAGTCTAAAGAAGCGATTGATAATCAGGAAATCTTGATCTTCAATCCTTTTAGTAAACCTGAGAAAACGGAACAAAACTAAATCCATTTGGAATTACGTCAGGAGAGGAAGGAGATTAGGGTAACAACACCGTATTTTGTATTCAAACGGTTTCTACGTGGAAATTAAATGTAAAGAAATTAAACCTCTTCACACCTTCTGCAAATACGAGAATATTGCTTCCTTAAAATTATGAGGAAAAGTTAGATTAATTAGAAACAATTTTTAACGTGTCATTTAAGAATTAATTAGATAGAAACGTGTCTAAATCTAATTAACTTTGCGTACACAAAAGGATAATTTTCCATTTGAATAATCTTCGAGCATATGGTTCATTAAAAGTGTAATTAAATATCAATCAAATATTCATATGAAACACGTCTTTAAAGAATTACGTATTAAATACTTTCAAAGTTCATCTCACATTAGTTCTTGGGTTCAAAAACCAACGACTGAACAAACTCCTAATACACGTTCTAACATTTCAACGCTTACTTAAAAAGGTCACAACATTACTATAATCTATTTCAGAAACCTTATTCTCACCTTATTAAATGCCATACTTTTAGCAGGCCGCCTTAGCATCATTCCCGACGTACTTAAGTCAATTTTGTTCGCAATCCAATGCACTTGTAAAAAAAACTTTCAACACTAACCACACGTTACTGAAACAGTTGTAAAATTACTTTAACTATTCAAACTATTTTTATCACGCTTCTATGATTTTTTATGAACAACAATAACTGTTTATTTAACGATGTTAACTAAAATGGCTGCGCGACACACACGCGACAATCTTCAGCCGCTGTGTTCGAAGACTGAATTTCCGCCCGCCCAAAAGGGCCGAAGCGGCGCGAAGTGCCCCGAGCCTTCCCGACTCGAACCCGATTCATGAAACCCACTCGATGAAGTGGTAAGTTTTTACGACTACCCGTTGGCGAGCGCGGTCGGGACCAATATAAAAGGATGGTTTGACACCTGTTTCTGATTATCTTCCTGTATTCGCTTTCTATTCTATTCTTTTGTTATTACGTATTAATATAATCGGAGTGAAAGCTTTCAGAATACGGCGCACTTGCAGTGAAAAGCGTATTAATATTTATTTTTTCCGTTTTTATTTCAAGGAAATGCTTGTTTTCAATTTTAACACATTGTTTTGTCTTAATAGTACCTGTAGTAGATTATCCGATTAATTTCTATTAATATAAGTAAGATATTAATAGAAAATTTTAAGTTATGTTTTCTATTTTGGCAAATATAATCATCACAGATTAGCTAGAAATAAAAAGGAGAAAATTAAAAAGAGTTTATTTTTCTGTGTTTAAAGTTACTTACTTATGCTTGGAAATTCATTTTGTAGAAAAAGACTTCAAACATAAAAAAACCTTCAACAAAAAGACGACGTTCCTCTAAACTAAATAACCTGACACTCAAACATACTTAAAAACTAATTAACTGTTGAACTCTGTAAAGAACCGGCTTTCCAGTGCCTGGGTATTCAGTAAGCATCTAATATCCGACAGATTTACTGCTACCTGTGAGCTGAAGGTAGAATATTGCATTGAGAAGTGCAATAAAATCGGGATCAACTGTTATGACTCCACTGCACTGTGTAACAATGGCATGAATGTGGCCCACGTTTTATATGGAGCTGGAGGCTGACAAACTGCCACTGAATAGAGTAAGCATCCAGTTGTTTTGTCTGTTCAAGAATATTCTGTAGGGAATCGCGAAATGCGCCTGTTTGATGCCCATTCTTTTTTACATGGATCTGATATATATATATAAAGTCCCAAAAACTACTATCTATAGAGAATAAAAATATTTATTTCATGTCGAATTCGAAACCGTAGATCAGAAGCCAATCATTCCGCCCTAATTGATTAATTATTTCTTCCAGAACACTACGTAAAAAGTGGCGAGGAATTATTATGTGGTTAACAGCTAATTAAAATATGATGTATGAAGCTGGAATAACATAATTCATAATTGAGCAGCATAAATCATTGGTATACCTACTTTATCAGTTGTACAAGAAATAATCAGCTGCTTCGATTAACTTTTTCATCATAATCTGAAATCAGACTAAAATTAAATAATAATGGTTTCATATTTATTCCGACTCAAAAATCAAAGAGAACGGAAACTTGACCTCGAATGAATGTCTTTGCTTGAGCAAGCTCTCGCTGAGGGGTTTGCTCAGCCTCGTAAACATCACGACGAATACGCTACAATCAATACCGAGAATGCTCGAAAAAGAAAAAGCTTATATACTCAAACACTGAGTTCCGTATTAGCCAGAAATATAGACAACTTGCTCATAAACGTGGGTTTGTTGCGTGAGTTGAGGTCTTAATTAAGACCTAAATTCGGCTTCCAAAGACCTCAAAGATCGGTACAGTCTTTAAAGCTCAAAAGGGACAAACAAACTCAGTGTCACATTTATTCTTAGGGTACAAAAACGGGATACGCATTTCCCTGTAATTTTTCGGCGTCAGGTTTTTTTTACCGCAAATTATCATCCCACCTAAAGTTCAAATTTCTTTTCAGACAATTTTTTGCAAACTTCTGCGGCCGTTCAATCAACGTCTTCTAGATAACTAACTTTTTGTACTTTGTCAGTCAATCATCTTTTAGTCCATCGATCAGACGAGTCCTATTGCTAAATCTATTATTGCCTTCAGTTAGTGAATCCATCTGAAAACCATTACTTTAATTGTAAATGAATCGAATAAAACTAAAAGTTTGAAAGTAAACAAATTTTTAATGAGTATTGTTACAGAGTCTACTCGATTTCAGTTAGTTTCGAGTAATTTGGTGAATTTGAAAATACGTGATTCGCCCTTTTGATACGATAGACCTCAAATCTCTTTGCAGAAAGTTTAGAACCCGGGCTTAAATCTTTTGCGGGGATTCAAAGTTAGTTAAATATCAGATATTCCACGAGCCGCCGACGGTGAAACCGCATTGAAATTTTAGGTATTATTCATTACAACACGAAATTAAGGGAACAATAATAAATTGTCAGTGATTTATATTATCGTTGAATTTTATTTGTTAGGTTCGCTCTTTACGGATTATTAATTTTCGTAGCCATATCTCATTATTTCTGGTTAGGTACTTAGAGTATTCGATACACTCGACCAGGCATGGCGAACCTTTATTAGAGAATGTGCCATTAAATTATATTTGTATTCTATATGTGACAATGACGGGCCGGCAAAGAATCTAGACTAACGCCGAGTTTCACAGCTCAAAATTTTCGCAGAATGAATGTGACAAATTGTCAAGCACGCGTTATCTGCTATGATTGGTTGAATGAATTTTCAACAGCCGATAACACGTGCTTGACAATTTGTCACATTAATTCTGCAATAATTTTGAGATGAGAAACTCGGGGATAGTGTCTTAATGGACAAAAAAAAATAAGCTTAACCGCAACAACCGTACAGCAATCATACTATTTACAGTTTCATGTTTTTAACCCCCGAAGACGGAAAAAGAGGAGTGTTATAAGTTTGACGTGTGTACCTGTGTGTTTATGTATCTGTGGCATCATAGCTCCTAAACGGATGAACCGATTTTCATTAAGTTTTTTTTGTTTGAAAGGTATCTTTATCGAGGGTTTTCTTAGCTATATGAGTTGAAAATCGGTTCAGCCGTTCAAAAGTTATGGGTGTTTTACGCATATTTTCGCAAGATATCGTGTCAAAATTACGCGTTCGATAGATTGTTAATCGAAGGGTGTCTACTATTAGATAAATTATGTAGGAAGTATAAAAAATATGAAATAAAAATGTGTCAGGGGATTTCAAATTTTTTCTTATATGTATTTAAATAAAACTAGAACTTGATGAGATTTATGCTGTTGCAAATTTGTGTTAAGTTTTTTTTTGTGTTTTGTTTGTTTTTTTAAACTTTGCCCCACACTAGGAATTAAACTACCTAATTGCTAAATTAACTTGTATTGGCCTGCTCAAAATATTTTCTCGAGAGCGACCACTGGCACGGTTGCCATGGGTTCGCCATCCCTGCACTAGACATTTCTTTACAACACACCGGTGCCACTGTTTAGATTAGGTATGGAAATTATTGAATTAGTAGAATTGATAATTGATGTAACATTTCGTAGCTCGTTAAAAGACATTAGATTGAAAGTAATATAAAACATTAGCTGCCCAGTCGCGATATCATCCGCGTAAATATTCAAAATTATCCCAAATGAACCTTCTACCTGGATAAAAAGTACCTATCCTAAGCTATTATCCATGTTATGACCTATCTGGGTGCAAAATTTCATCCAAATTCGTTTAGCCATTTTTGCATGATTTAAACACAAACATACAAACTTTCACATTTTACTTCTTACTAATTATTATAAATACGAAGTCTGGATAGATAAATGGTTGGATGTGTGTTTGTTACTCAATCACTCCACAACGGCTGAACGGATCAGGATCATATTTTGCACAGTGTTAGATAATAGTTTGGACTAGCACACTGGCTATCTTTTTATCCCGGTATCATGTTTCCTTGGGATGATATAACACTAATCGCGCGAGCGAAGCCGCTGGTAGAAGCTAGTTTACAATATTAGTAATATACACTTAAGGTACGTAATTCACGGAGCTGGATGCCTATCTTTTTAAACAAAACTGATTAAGTAAAGTGGACCATTAAATACACTACTACAATACTTATGTAAATGTCTTTCGTACATAGGTACTAAAATATTAAAGAATGATTGTAGTAAATTACGGGCTATAAATCGATGAAAACCAAGGCAAGTACACAAACTTCACTAACTATATGTACTTAGGTAGTATTTACACGATGTTTCAGATTTCTTGAAGGTTCTGATTCAAGTTCTGATTTAAATATTACTGATCTAGTATTATAAAGAGATAGTAACTTCTGACACTATTAAAAAGAAAGAAAGACGAAAAGAAGCAAAAAAAAATCGACTAAGTGCGAGTCGGATTCGCGCACGAAGGGTTCCGTTCCATTAAAACGGCAATAAAATCACGTTTGTAGTATAGGAGCCCCACTTAAATATTAATTTTATTCTGTCTTTAGTATTTGTTGTTATAGCAGCAACAGAAATACATCATCTGCGAAAATTTCAATTGTCTAGCTATCACGGTTCATGAGATACAGCCTAGTGACAGACAAACAGACAGACGAACCGCGGAGTCTTAGTAATAGGGTCCAGTTTTTAACCCTTTGGGTACGGAACCCTAAAAATGAAAAATAAAAAAAACCTAGGCACTCAGCGATGATTTAGCTACCAACGCTGAGTACCTAGGCTACTTTTTAACCCAGAAAAATGTTCAGTTCCTATTGATCACGGGACAGAAGCCGCAGGAAAAATATACAGACAGGCATTAGACATACATATATTAACAACGTGAAAAGTGTTTTATTAACCCAGGGGAACATTATACCGGGATCAATATCCTATGTTAATATATATGTTACAAAATATCTGTGTGAAAATCTTCATCCAAATCCACTCAGCCATTTTTGCGTGATTTAAATACAAATATTAAAACTTAATATTATTTTGTAGGCTTTGTTGGTGTTTGGTGTCTACGTGTTGTTTATTCATACAAAATAAAACAATCTAAAAACATAATCGGTAATGTCAATATTTTGACTTTGAATTACAGTGGAGAGCACAATTAATAACAACACAACAACAATGATTCCGAAAATCGTTAGGCACTC
The DNA here is from genome assembly GCA_947562075.1 of Orthosia gracilis. Taxonomy (NCBI): domain Eukaryota; kingdom Metazoa; phylum Arthropoda; class Insecta; order Lepidoptera; family Noctuidae; genus Orthosia; species Orthosia gracilis. Next base: position 39,497,875 of record OX387266.1, read on the forward strand.
CACAATCAGACTGACTACATAGTAAGCGATTTGTGTTTGAGCGAACGTAAATTTTCGATTTCCTTGAATTTCTCACAAGAAACTCCATTTTCATGAAACGAGTGGTGCTGACTGAGTATCAATTTATATTTCGAGACTATTCTACACATTTCCGTTGCATTCCGTGTTGGATTACGATGCATAGTATATTTTTCTTCCCTAGTCTGGTTTACTAGACAAATATGCCTACGATTTTGAAATGTTATTTAATCGAAATTTGTATGGTGATAATTAGAAGCGGGCTTCCAGCCTCTCACATGCCCTGGTCCGGATGGCATCTACCCAATACTATTGCATGAAGGGGCATCTGCTTTGATACCCCATTTGAATAAGCTTTACAAAGCCTGAATAGCCTTTGGGTACGTACCCAAGGCATGGAGGGTGGTCATAGTCACCTTTATACCGAAGGCGGGTAGACCGACTTACGAAGAAGCTAAAGCTTACAGGCCCATTATTGTGGTGCTTGGTAGTAGACTTGCTGCTTACCAAACTCAATACCGGACCATTCTATACAGTAGGCTATGCAGATGTCATAGCTATAATGGTTAACAATAAATTCCCAAACATAGTCTCTGGATTACTACAACAGGCATTGGGGATGACAGAGGAATGGTGTACAAAGAACCACCTCTCTATCAACTCAAGCAAAGCAGTCATTGTTCCATTCACGAGGAAGAGACAACTAGGAAACCTGGGAGCCCTCCCTCATTGGAATAAAGCTGCCCTGATCCACTGAAGTTAAATATCTGGGTGTTACGCTTGTGAGATACCTCAATATCCTTCCTTTGCACATGACGGTTGAACTCAAGGCAAGGAAGACATTACATCGTCTCGCTATTGCTGGGCTATGAGATGCCACTAAGCCAAATACTAATCATATAAAATTCGATGGAAATGAAGACCTGGATCGTGTAACAAACATGATATCCGATAAAATGCAAACTATGTTTGTGTTTGAAAGGTCTTTCAAGGTCCAAACCCAACAATCACCGGAACAAGAAAGTCTGGTGTGGTACACAGATGGATCCAAAATGGAATCAGGTGCAGGAGCGGGAATATACGCAAAAGGTTACAAATGTAGCAAAAGCTTAGGGAAGATGGCGACTGTATTATTGCAAGCAGAAACATATGCCGTAGTAACCTGTGCTCAAGAGAACATAGTGGAACCAAGGTAAATCCATATATATTCTTCTTAGTGACACTCAGGCTGCAATCAAAGACATGGCATCCTACAAAGTTGACTCCAGACTTATTCTGGATGCTATCCAAACCCTAAATAGACTTGGGAAGCATAACAGATTAAGAATGATGTGTGTCCCTGGGCACAAAGGAATCCATGGTAACGAAGTGGCAAATGATTTTGTGCCAGAACCATGTGTAGGCATTTCGACATGTCTCGTAAAAGCCACATTCAAGGAGTTTGCAGATCACAGGCAACAAACACATTGGCTGTCTAATACCGGTTTGGAACACTCCATGAAATTCCTGGGCTCTACGTTCAAAGCACAGGAATGCATTTGGGACATGAGCAGGGGGCAAACCCGCTACCTGCTTGGGGCCTTTACTAGGCACTTTGGAACCAACGACATGCTCATGAAGATGGATCTAACCGCGACACCCATGTGCAGGTTGTGTGGGCAACATACGGAACGCATGGAAAACCTTCTGTGCACATGCGATGCACTGGCTGGTAAGCGAATGAGTCTCCTAGGAGTTGGATATCCAAAACCGGCAGACTATAGGCTCATATCTCCTAGTCTCGTTATAAAACTCTTGAAGAGAGATTTCAACGAGATTGGAGAGGAGTAGGTTATCTAGGGGACCACAATAGATCCTAATGGGTCGAAGTGTCCGAGTTATTTCTCGGCTCCTCCACAAGATAAGATAAGATAATGAGATCTTATCTTGTGAATGGTATCATAAATGGAAGATAAGATAATGAGATCTTATCTTGTGAATGGTATCATCATCATTACGAACTTTTTTGCTGTCGGTGAAATCATCAAAAAGGCGCCTAACTAAAAACCACCCTGGTGTTCACCATCAGTACAAGGACTTCTTAAAAGACCACCCCAGTACCCCCTTTGTGCAAAGTATATTAGGATTAGGACACATTCTTGGAGCAACTAAAAAAGCGTCTTCTCGCTAGGCAGCCTCCTTCTGTACAGTCATGGTCTCAGAGGAGTTGGCCATTTCCCTCCAGTTTTCTTTCTCTGCCAGCTAAGTCCTCACTACTGCTGACAGAGATAGGTCATCATAACGTACCTAACCTAAGTGTGTAAGTTATATACGAAACCGTGAAACTTTCATATCGTGCTTGTTTACAAAATAAGACAGAGAGAATAAACACACTATACCTACGTGTCTGCGGTTTTAAGCGGTGTTGCGTTATATTGAAGTTGCTAGATGTACGGATTAAGCCGAACAATGTTTGGCTTTTTATGCTTTAATCCGGATAAAAATAGCACATGTGGCCGGTTCGGATTTAGTTGCAGACGACTTTTTTCGAATGGCAAATTGGCGCGTGGTTTTAAATATGTTAAAATATTTATATTTAGTTGCTGGGATTCTTTGCTTGTTTTACCTGTATTTCCCGAAGGGTTATATAGGCAGAGGTGCTCCAAGGTGTGTGTGTGTACATCCACATTTTTGGGGTGAGCCCATTGCCGTCAATAGGGCACATGGATTTTTATCCATGGTGCTAGCCAACTGGGCTTATCCCATTTGTATACGACCCTTATGTGCTCATGGGCCTAGTTTGTACTGTCTCCTGCTTGATGTGGAGAGAAGTGGAAATTATATTTTTTTTCCTAGTCCTCTATTAAACTTTTCTGATTAATTTTGTTGCGGGATCTAAGACAGTTAAATTCATTCGCCGGGACTTCGTCGAGCTTCATTGCCTCGGCGCTTTTCTGGTGGTCGTCACTGTTGATTCTGGCTTTCAGGAGTTGCTATGGTTTGGGAATAGTGCGATGAGATAGTACCAAAAAAAAAGTACACCCCTTTTTTTCCGTCGGAGGTTAATTATGTGATTTAATCAAAATAACTGGGTACAAGTACAGACTCCGGGTACTTACTGAGAAATTCCAAATGGAAAAACACAATGACACTTTGCCATTGTATGCATATACGTGTCGTGGCGTAGCGTGGCGCCTTTTGACGCAGTTGATTGGCTACAAACCTTGTTGCGTTATGACGTAGGCTGGAACAGAGTAGTTTGATTGGTGGATCCCGCACCACGCCACGCCACGACACGTAATTGTGGTTCCGCCATTGCATGTATCTATTTTTAACCGACTTCCCAAAAAGGAGGAGGTTCTGAATTCGGATGTTTATATTTTTTTTTACTTTGTGCAGTTTGTTTTTATCGGCGTGTGGGCTTAAACTTTGGGCTAGCTCTTAATGATCACAATAATAATGGCTGAAACAATGTTGTGGATATTGTCATTTCACGAACGTTTCGTTTTCAAATGGTTATTGCAATTATGCTGCAATTAAAAAAACGACTGATAAAAATTGTAAGTTGTCCCACTTGTTACCATCGGAATGCGGAGTGCCAGCCGAGAATTTCATCGAGCGAATAGGCTAATAACCTGGCATGGCCTTTAATTCTAATAGCAAACCCCTTAAAACTGTATTTGCTATTATATTTGTGGCCTTTATATTTAAAACTCTCGCCAACTCATTGTGAACAACAACACAATTTTATTTAATATTCGAAATTTAATATTAATTAATGAGCACTTCTTCCGTTTCTTTCTAATTTGTTCTTACCTTTATAAAAAATAAATACATTTTCCTTTGGCGTGTCCGAGGGTGGGGAAGGCTCTAAATCATTTTGCCCGCAAGTAGGTGGCTGTATAGCTAGCTATTACGTTACTGTAGCCATGACAGCGCCCGTCTGCTGAAGTAATGGGTTGGTCCGGTTCGTTAGCCCGGTTCTGTCCCCCTACTCTGATTTACCCAGTACCGGCCGAATGTCTAACCCCATTCCCCCTTCGATAAAACAAAAATACACTGACGCCAGAATTTCGTCTGTTCGTGGTCGAAAACAGTAAAATTTAATTAACTCCAATCCCATCCATATATTTCAATGTAAAATCATTCTGTTTTTCATTAATAATAATTTTTCATGTCTCTCAGTACTGATCACAGTGTGCTGTAAATATTAACAGTTAAACTTTCTATCCTAATAAAATACTTTATCCGACCATGAAATGTACGAAATGTGAATTCAGATGTGAATCGGAAAATACAAATCGTGTAATAGCTAGGCTACACTATCGTAGACGTTTGTAGCGCACGTACCGCAGCGTCTATTAGCAGAGCGTAGAGCTGCTACGCCGTAGTGCCGTAGCTTGTACCTGTTCGTAACTCTCGATCTATTGGGGAAAACGACGTACTCAGACTACTGCATTTTTACTTTAAAGTAGACTCGTATGGATGTGTTAAATTTTGAAAATAAAATCGCCAAACAATAGAGCAACGCCGTTATATAAAATACAAACAACAAAAAACTTTTACGGCTATGTGTGTGGCAATTCATTTTTATTTTTAACCGACTTCCCAAAAAGGAGGAGGTTCTATGTTCGACATTATGTTTGTTATTATTTTTTGCTGTTTGTATTCACCGATTTCTCCGTCAATTGTGGACCGATTCTGAAAATTCTTTTTTTGTTTGAAAGAATATGTTCCGAAATTGGTCTCATTTTAATTTAGTGAAGATTTGATGAAGAACTTCGAAGATATACAACATAACTCATCAATAAATAACGGAAAATCTCTCAGGATTGCTGCAATCGCTTGTGTGTTTATTGTCTACACCATTTCATAACATAACATCACGCCAGTATGCTCTTAAGGGGTACACAGATCTCTCATTTCACCGGTTATGATCATGTTTCATGATATTCGGGTAATCTATTCTGGCGTTATAGGTACCTTACTAAACAACTTGCCTATTAGGCAGGTACAACCAAAAAGTGAAAAATAATAAAACTTTTTACATAAAAATACTACCGACTTTCAAATAAAAAAACTACAAAGTGAAAAATAACTTTATTTTTGGAAGTCGGTGTCCATAAAGCAATAAATTGGTACCTATGAAAGACACCGACTTCCAAAAATAAAGTTATTTTCCACTTTGTAGTTTTTTTATTTGGAAGTCGGTTGTTTTTTTTTGTAAAAAGTTTTTTTTCATATCTGTGAACGATAAACATTTTAACTCTGATTGGTCCAACCGTTCACTTAAAATAATCGTCACAATAGAACCTACTCTATATGATAAATCATACGCAAGAAGTAAATACTTTGTAAAAGTAAATACATTGTACAAGTAAATATTATATCTTATCAACATCTATGGGTACAATCATATAACAGTTCGCTGGTGTTCATGGCCCGTTGTATTATGCACTTTGATATGAATAGCTGAAGAAGCCGCCGTCATAAAAAATGCACTGCATTCTCAGATTAATTTTCCTTCGTAGTAATTTGGAAATCCCGACAAAGACTTTCAAAAACAAACAGCGCTTTGTTACAAAAATAGAACACAAATTAAAAAGGAAACAATAAGAGAAAAGCTACTGTATAATATCTTTAATGAAGACACTTTCCCCCTAGGAAATCGACAAGGCGGCTACAACACAAGCGGCCAGTTAAAAATACACCGTATGACTACTATTTCAGGAAGAAAGAAGACAAGTCGAAATAGACAATTTGCTATCGTTAAAATTCCCTTTACGGCGGACGGGGGAATTTGAAAGGGCTCCTTAAAGCCGGGATTTACTTCGGAAAATTATATCTAAGTCTGTCGGAATCCGTCCACACGCGAGATGCCGATTTAATTGTGTTTACCGAGACTTAGTTAGCAAACATTGAGCTGCTTAATTCAGGGATATAGGGGAGAGGAAGTCTTTTATTGCTTGGCGCTAACAAATTGACAATGTACGTACTAGAGGATGGTTATTAGCAGCTTTGGGTGTGGCATTTTTATTGAAATTTGAGGAAGTTTTGGTCGAAGTCACCAACAAAACATAGCTTTGCACTTAGATTTATGTTTTATATTATTTACACTTCTGTTAAAAAAATGCTGTCTATTCAATATATTTTTCACATGTCACATAGGATAATGATGAATGCCTGTAGGTACTCTTATTATTCTACATATTTTGCACACGTGTTATACATGTACGGTAAAAATGCTTAATTCGGCCCACATATTCCACCAACATGAAGCCATTAGCCTCCATTAAAACGGACAATTGCTTTAATCGCGATCATCCGACTGATCTCCCACTAATAATAGGCACATGCAAAACGATGGCCCAAGGGGGCTACTACCACGTTACAGATTAGTAACACCCCCGGGACTCTGCCCAAGATATTTATACCCCATGACAAACTCAGAACTATTTGCATACATTACATATTGTGTAATATTAACGGCAGTTACCATGGAGACACTGTCTTGACTTAGGTTGCTGCCTTTCTTGTTAAATTAGCAGTCTTTATGTTCTGAGCTCTTAATTTTCCATTGGTTTGTTTATTTAATTATTTTAGTGCATTTTAGTTTGTGAAATAAAATTTATTTATACCCAATCATTTTCATTTATAAAGAAACATCAAAACATATCGAAACTTCGCGTTACAACTAAACCCTCTATGATGACTCGAGAAAAATAATAACCACAGTTTTCGTCTTCATAACTGAGTATAAGATGGTATACAGACCTAATCGTACATCAACTTAAGTGTAACATCAAGGCAAAGATGCCACGATTAATAATTCAAAGACACCGAAGTAAACCGTACACATCCCCTCTTTAAATCCTGAAGAGGTGACGCCGCAGTAAAAGCCTCCAGTAGTGCCACTTCAATCTCCATATAGGCTGGAAATATCATATTCTGTGCACGTATATCTTGCAGCAGTCAGAGTGCACCATATATCCTGTAATCTAATAAACGACCGGTGCCCATATTCGCCGCACGACAATATAAACGCACTTTGTCGACGAGATTCACTCAAGGGTACTTTTACACAATTTCCTTGGCATACCCTTTTCGCTCGACACTCCACCTTTTTGCCCCCTTAGCCCTAGCACCTCTCTTCACCTTTTTATAATCAAAGGGAAACAAGTGTCTCCATTTATTGAACTTGTCTTTACATAAGTTGTATTACGAAATTATTACAACGTTATTACATGTCTCAAGGAGGTGACACAGGAATATGTTGATGGCTCTTTTCTCTGCAAGGTTTAATATATGATTCGAATATCTATATTATTCTACAAGCTTGATACGAACTTAAGTTGCAACTCAATCGAGGTTTGGTACTAACTTTCCCTTTCGTATTTTTTTAAAACCAAGCTACGAGTATATAGGGTGTCTTTGTTGCTACCCCATAATCATTCGTTTCATGTGGTTTTATAATTCTGTACTTATCAATGGACAATGGTTATTGTTTATTAACAATGTCCCATAACAGACCTGTCCATTAAGCTTTTTGTCTTGTTATATTCAATTCAGTGCCATGCATAAATAAAGCCATAAAATGCGTGTAGAATGTAGATACCTACACATCGCGTGACGAAAATTGACGGTATAGACGGAAATAGTTACGTTTTTATATGAAAACAAAATGAGGATGCCTCTGTAACATAATTTGAATTAAATAGTCAGCATACATTATTATCTGTTATCGAGGAAGTTGGCTCGTTACAAGCTCGTGACGTCATTGAAGTAAACGAGTCACATGTAACCGATAAGCTTAACGACAGTTCCGATTTAGTACAAGTGAGCGGATTTCCGACAATGGTTTGGGAACGTGCCCCCGACTGACGGCTAGGTATTGAAGCTTTGTGGCTTCGGAGCCGCCTTGTTTTACTTTCTGAAAGGCTCTCTCGAACCACCGAAAATTCCACTGAATTGAACGATAAACTATATCAATACTTGGCTTGCTCGTTTACTCTTCTGGCAAAAAGTGGACATTTTATATTGTATGGCACTTTTATTTTTTGATACTTTATCATAATTCTTTACTTACTTTATTTACCAACATGAGGCGTCTTGACATCCTCGTATATATAAATTAAACTGTGTTATCCCTTATATATGATATGCTTAGCAATAGACACCATTTTGTGAACCATGAACAAAGACCTAATCACACTCTTTAGCAAATACAGATACTGAAGAACACTACCTAAAAATCAATAAATAGGTGATTTTTTTATAGAATAAAACGCCAAAACCTTTTAGTTTTCAATAAATAAAAAGTTGAACATGTGACGTGTAAACACAAAGGCACAGAAAATGGCCGTAGGAATTCAGAGAAGCAGACGGATTTCATTACGGTAAAACCGATAAGTCCGCTTTGCAATCATAGGTTCTTGATATGAACGACGTCTGTATAAATCATACTCAGCCCAATCTATTCCACAAGGTTACTGTTTCAATAGAAATATGAAAGGCTTTTGTAAGATTTTTTTTAATAAAATCTTTTAGATGTTTTACGACGATGTAGTTTTCGATTCAGTGTCAAGCAGGTATGCTGATGAAAACGATATTAACAGTGACATATCAAGAAGTCTTTAAAGTCAGTAAAGTCTTGACTATCCTACTAATATTATAGGTACATGTGAAAGTTTGTGAGAATATGTTTTTGCTCTTTCACGCAAAAACTACTGAAGGAATTTCATGAAGTTTTGCTTATATTTTTTTACTATCTCTTTTACTCTGTCATAATGGCTAGCTTGTTCAAAGTATAATGACGTTTTGCGTGAAAATAGTGCTGCATTATTCGGCGTGCAGATATCTGAAACAATGTTTTTATCTGCTGATACAGATGCCACAAATTTGTGTCAGTCAGTAACAAAATCTCAACAGATTCCGAAGATCCAAAAAGTATGAGCAATATACTCGTAACATACTCGTAAATGCTTTACCGACGTGCACAAGTTTCAAAAGACGTAAAGAGCCATGCGGACAAAGAACACTATTGTTGCCAATGCAAATTCTATCCGTAAACCGAGTATCTACAAACCTGGCTTTATTAAAACCTCTTTCATGCACACTGAAACTGTATATACTTATTGACTCCCAACATCTGGGCAACCACTCGTTACCTATTAGATGATACTTGGTTGAATCTCTTTCAACTATTATTTAAAAAGAAACTTAGCAATAACTCAAAATCCACCTCAGTGCACTTACCCTTTCAGTGTCCAAAACCAAATCCCTATTATAAATGGACTCGAGAGGGATTGCGGGCATTCAATGTGTTGAAATATAATAAAATAGAAGACCGGTTTATATAAGTACCTTAGGTACCTATAATTTGTGTCGGCAGTCTTAATGCCTCCAATTCGTACATTACTACAATTCAGACCAAAAATAGGAGGCATATCTATAAGTATAAAGATTTCATGAACAAGTAAATCTTTATTAACATCGTCAACGAATAAATGCTGTCTGAGCTCGTCATGCTTGACCCAGAACAGACATAAAGTAATACATATAATGTTAGTAATGTTTGCAGGGAAACCTCGCTGAAGTAAATGGAACAAGTGGAAAACTATTTATTACGTGACCGAGATCTGAATACAGCTCGAATAACTTTGACGATCCAGTTTTTTATATCTCATCTGCAGTTGAAAGTAACGCGGTCGCATATCATTATTTTTAAGATTGGTGTGCAATTAGGTGTGCTCTTCACCCCTCTTTTTAATATTGTTTCAATTTATTCCGCACAATATCTCCAGGACACGAGCCACTACTTTGAAGGTGTACCGCTGGAAAATAAGTAAATTGAATCAATTAATTTCATTATGTTTTCATAGTACAAAAGGCAATGTCTGAAAAACCCTTTGTAAAAAAACTATTGATATATTTTTAGAACAAGGTATAATCCCTGGCACGTAAGTTGCCAAGAGTCGTTAGATGCACAGAATTGGTTTTTTAGGTATCTTTGGTAGTGAAGCGGGGCGCGGGGAACTGGGATTGGTTGGTTAGTTGACACAAGGATCGATTGACCAATTGTGTCGCGTCCACGTTCCGTTCGGTCTATATGGTGATTGGTCAGTTCGCGGAATATGCGCGAACTTACCCTCACTACGCTAAAACCTTGCCAACTTACGCGCCGGGCACTATAGGTAAAACACGCTATAGATAACGTTCACAAAGGTGTGTCTATATGTACCATTAATGAATATTATTAACATAATATAGAAGCTATATTTTTTTAAAGGCTTACCTAAGCCACATTTTTGTGCACAATCAAATTTTCCAGGATTTATGTATGTCACGTTATCCGTACCACACAGTGGCGCATATTCTGAAGTGGTAGGGCAGTCTTGGACACATTTCTTTTGAGTTGCTGTTGCTGCTTCCGCGGTGCTGGAAACAAAAAAAAAATACCGTAGATATCATTTTCCAAGATAAAACTTGTTAGTAATAAATTACTGATGATTTGTAACCTATCATATCGATATGCGACTTAATGCAATAATACATTAAAAATTAATGATGATATTAATTTACCTGTTATCAAGCTCAACTTGGCCAGTTGATGTGGTTGTCGGTGGCACAATCACCGGCCGTCCTAAAATAGCCACTGTCTCATTATCGTTTGGGATGTTTCCTTGATCAATGGGTAATTGAGGCTCATTTTGAAGTTCATTATTCAAACCTGGATTTACTGATGGTCCTGGAAAAGTAATTCCTGACTCTGATGGATTCGGTATAGCTTGGTTGGGATACTGAATTCCTGTTGGATCTCCATTCACTCCTCCCGGGTTATTCGTTGGATAGTTAGTGTTAGGATTGTTATTTGATAGATCATTTGGATAATTGCCAGTTTGTCCCTGAACTGGTCTAAAATTTTGATTTGGAGTATTAGTCTGTGGGTAATATTGGTTGGGCTGATATTGATAAGGCCCATTCGGAAATTGTATGTTCGTATTAGGCAGATTAGCCAAATCATCAGGCCGAAAGTTGGAGTTCATTTCATTTGGTCTTGAATTAGGGTTTTCGTTGCCTTGAAAATTTCCCTGATAAGGGTATTGGTTGCCTTGTGGAGGATACTGGAACGGACGTCCAGGACCGTCCTGGTTTACTGGCATTCCCCCATTTTGATAGGGTCTGCTTATGTTGTCTGGATACATTGACCCATCATCCGGTCTATTCGGATCTGACGGTCTTTGATAGAGTGGATACCGAGCATTGCTGTCTCCCTGGTACGGGAAAGCGTCTAAGTTTGAATAGCCTCCTTGAACCGGCCTGTTCTGAATGTTCTGATTAGGATATTGAGGCTGCTGATAGTTTGAGCTCGGATTCATACTATCGCCTTGATTCGGATAGCCTTGTTGACTTGGGTAAACTTGATGGTTAGGATAACCTTGTTGATTAGGGTAACCTTGTTGATTAGGGTAACCTTGTTGATTAGGGTAACCTTGTTGGTTAGGATAACCTTGTTGGTTAGGATAAACTTGCTGGTTAGGAAAACCTTGCTGGTTTGGATAACCTTCTTGGTTAGGATAACCTTGTTGGTTAGGATAACCTTGAGGTCTATTTTGAAAATCGCCTTGATTTGGGTAGCTCAAACCAGACCCCTGTTGAGGCCGTTGCATGTTGTTATTCTGAAAAGATATTTTGTCATTGAGGCTTAATCAGGTAGTTGGGTACCAGATTTAATCAATAAAACACGTTTTATCAAATAATAATAAAAATGAGCCTTGTTTTGCATATTTTTACATTACACTTACGCCATGCTTAAAAATAAAATAATTAAAAGTGAAAATCTTTTTAAAACAAGCTTTTAATGGACTTAAAAGTACGCAATGCAATATCGCTGGTACATATCCTATGAGCCCGATTCCGATGGTTCTATTTTTCTGGCTGAGGAGTTGCTATGGCCACCTGCCCGCTCCATCACAAGATCAGCTCCATAGTATTATATAATTTCAATGTTTCCAAAGTTAAATAAGTACGCCAAGTTTCAGATAAACCAGATGCCAGAAAGTGCTTAAAAAATCAATTACGAGTCGCCGGACACATAGGAAAGCAATTTAATATAATAATAAATAAAGCTTGTAAAAACTATAGCTAAGGTAATTAATTAAATACTTTAATAAATAAACTTTACCTGATTTCCGGAAGGGAAAAAGGAATTCTTTGGATAATTACTTGTCGGATTTCCGAATCTTCCCGAGCCAAAGTTTGGGAATCCCATGGCGCCGGGATCAGAAAATCTCGGCTGTAGCGAACTTGGAGAGCTGCCTTGATTACTACTTGTGTTGGGAACTTCTTGTGCTCCAAGTAATTTGATAAACACTGAAAGAAATTTGTCAATTACCTTCGTTGCAAAAATAATAAAATATTAGGTACTAAAACAAAGACTTCACCAATTAAATAGTACACTTTGTTGGTAACTTACTTAGGACTAAGTAACATTGTAAATTTGTTCTTTTACCAATCATTTTTAATATTTTTTACTTTTTATTAAATAAATAAGATCGGCACTAAATCAATTATTCGCGGAACCAACTTGTATTTAATTTACACTGTTTCCATTATGAAGAGTGACACTAAACTAACTATAATTACTGACTCGAAACATTCGCTATCAGCTGCTAACTGCTGTTTTCATAGAATCGGTAATTTATTACTTTCGTTATAAGTTAATTGACGCTGGTCGGAAATTCCTCACATTAAGAAAATATTTCCCGGGGGTAATTACCATCATTTTAGTCGTAGGTGGATTTATCAAGAACTAGATATTTTTGGTATCTACGGGGGAATTTGTTGATGAGAACTTTGGGTTTAGCTCTTCATTTTAATGTGGTACAATTTGTCTATATCTCAAGAGAAAAGGAGAATACTTCAGTTATTTCCTGACGAGGCAATGACTCTATTGATCGGCTTGTATTTCAAGGTAGTGTGGAAGGAACGAGAGTGCGCCATGTCGCATAACATATAAGAAAAATAGTACCATGGTTCAAGTAGTTAAATACATGTTTTCATATACACATTTCAATTAAATTAGTTTAATATAGCGGTGTGTACCTGCAAAGATATCCATAGGTTTGGTTAGAACCGAGCCGAGCGAGTGATGCGAGCGCTACCTCGAAATTGTGTTGTGTTGTTTCTTTCTGAGTATGAGTGAAAATATTATGGTAATTATGTTTAGGGATAAATAAAAAACAGGAGTTTAAATATATTTATGTCGCATCATGGCTGGCCGATAGATGCAAACCATCGGGAAGTCAGGATGTATTCCCTTAGGTTAAGACATCGTGTATGGGCAGGTCGGTGGGTACAGTCGTGCAAATGAAATAACATAAATTATTCGATACACTGGGTTTATTTAAATAGTTCACAGTTACAATCTTGCTCACTAATATTACTGATCGATACCGATTTTTACAATAATGATATTATTAATATCAATTTTCGGTAACATGACTGTTATGAACATCGCCGGTAGCACTACAAATAGTATGAATGAAAACTTTAGGATGAAAAAATTTTAGGAAGAGTGATCATTCGGGTTACAAATCATTAGGAAGAACAATTTCGGGTAAAGAACTTTAGGTGAGCCAATATGGACCCCTCAATGCAACATACTGATAACGATCGCTTTACCGTAGCTAAAACTTACTCGATGTTTTTTAATTATCCCCATTACTCCATTAGTCCCGCAACCATTTTGCTGTCTGGTACCTTCATGCTTCATAACCAAGGGATGAACTTATCGTATGTAATAAACTCGTCTTAGTTTATGCTGATACGGGAGAGAGAAGATTAACCTTTTGAGAACCTGACGTATACTGGCCCATATCTCAAAAAAAAATGAGTAAAGTAATTTACCTTAACTATCTGGCGAATACAAAACTGTAGATAAAATTCACACAATTCAATACAATAAAAGTTTGTAAGTGAGGTAGGTACCTACAAAAAAATCTGGCAATGTTAATTATAGCAGGGTCCAACAACCGGTAAATGTACCCTAATAATACCATTCATTAAAAAGCTATATGGCATAAAGGACGAGTGCTTCCCGACTCAACCCTCGAACGTGTCGGAAAATAAAAAAAGACGAGCTAACACAGGAGGCAATTACCATCCTAACATTATTTTAGGATGTTTTTCTATTATTTTCTAGCATAGAAAAGCGAGGCGCCTGACACTTATAACGATGGTATAAATTTTATTTTTACAACGTAATTCATCACGCCTGCACCTATACTTGGTCACAGATAATTATAATACTACTTGGTACACCTCTGTAACTATCTCAAAAGATATTGTGTAGCAATTAGAAGTAGAGGAATTAAATTCCGCTCATAATTTAAAAAAGGATTACTTATGTGGGCCTACAACCCAAACAACTGAGTAGGTATATTTTTTTTTCATTAAACAATCCTTTGCCTATTGCCCAGTAGTTAGGTTTACTGTCGTGCACGCACTACTTTACATTCCTTTTAAATACTCCTTTTATAATATCAGTTCCTTATTACAAGCTTTTATTTAACTTGCAATGTATGTATGTAAGTGTGTTCGGATCAAATCTTGGAAATTAATTTTATAGCGGTTATCCTCCACCTCATTTTGCATACTTACACGTTTAGTTTGGATGACAATGCATGGTTAGTTCATTGTCTTCATTCTAAATCCAATATGACGGACGGCCCAAGATGGCGGACTAGTTATTTTTTGAGCACTACTATGATATGGGTATCAAATGAAAGGGTTTGCTGAGAAGAATACAAAAAAGGCTTGTTTAAAAAAAGATTTTTTTCTTAATAATTTTGTTATTAAGGAACTGACCTACCAAACTAAACTCCATTTGAAGTAACATTAGACATGTTTCCAAATCTTTTTACAGTCCGTTCAACCGATTTTGAGTTCTATCCCAAAAACATAAGGATGACATAAAAAGCATAAACCTGTTACCAAAACCAACTGTTACTACAGCTACCTTTTGTCGTACTACCAACGCAATAGAAGTCCAAAACGGTTGAACGGGCTGGAAAATGGGTTAATTTAAACGTCTAATGTTATCACAAATGGAGCATCTATCTAAATTTCCTGTAAGTAGTCTAGGCATGGTACTTCGAAAAATCGGCCTACTTTCTAAATCTACCTTATTTACAACTCATTCTTCTTTCTCTTACCTATTTTTGAATTTGTTTATTTTCTTTTTATACTGTATAATTACTTATGGTAGTGCCATTACAAAAAGACAGATACCGCCATCTATATACGGTAAGTAACACGAACTACAGCTAACTGCCACTACCTACAGCTCTGAACATGCCTGAAACCAAAAAGTACCTACGTAAGCGGCGGAAACCGAGACACTTACTCGTTGACGTCTGAACAGACGTTTATTTCGCTAAATCCAAGATGTCTCTGTAACTTTCACTCTCATCTACAGTATTTTGAATGAATTGATTAGGGACTAAAACCATGGCCACTTTACTTCTATGGAAAGTAAGTAAAATAACCAAATTTCTAAGACCCCTACTTTTTTACCTACGCGACGTTGTCACGTTCATAGTCGCAGCCATGGTCGCGGCGATTATTGGTTATTGGCATGTGCAAGATGATCGCTTTGTATTAGGACGGCCCTTTATGCTTGTCAAAGCTCCAATATTCAGTGGAGTCCTAACCCTACGCCCTCCAGCTCTCATACCGAGTTACCGACAACCTTAAAAATTAGGTGAGGCACACTTGTATTGAGGCGCAGCTCGGGCGAGGCCTACTTATGTCTACCTGGGGATTGATTGAGACTTATCTATATTTAGCCCGCTTTGTCTACCAATCTACCCCGGCTCTCGCTTCGGTTGCCACTTGCCAGCGCCACCACGCTTTTATTGAGGCCCGCCAATTATTTATTTACTTTAACATAACACGGCCAAAGCCCAATATTGCACTTGCAGTTTACGAAGCACGCTGTAACACAAAACAGGTACCTAATCAATGAAACTGACTGATGTTATTATTCTTTCATACTTCCATTCCTTATTTTAAATATTTTTCTTCACTAGTAAACAAACATTCCGTCGAAATAGGTGATAAATATTACAATATGCAGACCAAAATAAATCAATGAATCGGCAGAAATGTTGAACGAATTTTAATGTGGATGTGTTATCTGTGGTTATAAAAGCGAGAAAATTCCATACTCGTCGACCATCAACGATCAAGTGTCAATTTATTTGTTTTATGCGGTCTTAGCACTGCAGTATTCTTCGTCATATTAGAAAGTGAGATATTTTATGGTTATTTTACAAGTTGCAACGTATTTTTCTGCTTCTGCTCTACTCCGTTCTTATTTTAATCGATATTTGTCTAATCGTGACGATACATAAATGTTTTGTTAATTAGTCATTTTGCCGGCAGCTACAACAGTGATTATCAAGAAAAATGAATTGTCCATTCAACGAGGAGCAACTGAATCAGTTGAAAGCATTTGTCGAGTTTTGCAAAGAAGAACCACAGATAGTACATCACCCGAAATTAGTTTTCTTCAAAGAATACCTGGCTGGTCTAGGGGTTACAATTCCGGGCCCAATACCGACTGCTAAGAACTTTGCACCATCTGGCGATACGTAAGTAAAAGCTAATTTATAATCTAGTCTGTAGATTTCACCAGGAAATACCTAACCAATATAAGCCTTGAAAAATAGGAGATTATTGATTGTGTCCATCTGACACAAAGAAAACAGCATTTACTTACGAATAGTAATTTATTTAAGTAAAAATTACAAATACTGTCAGTGAGCAATCACTAATGATGATCTTTAACAAATCATCCATAGTGTATGTTAATGCTTACTCTCTTGAAACATGAGATGAGTGTGTGAGATGGGTGTATAGTTCTGTTGTTATAATATAGTTTTCGCCAAACTTCTTGGCCGCCCTGAAGTTGCCATGTGTAAATCTCATACAAAAACAGCACCGATCCGTGCCTTATGCGATGAAAGCCAACTTCAGGGCGGCCAAGAAGCTTGCCGAGAACTAGTAACTGGCAAGTAGATAGTGTTCTTATACATAATTAAAGTTTCAGCAATACAACTAACAGTAATGTTGGAGATAATGCTCCCACATCATCAGGGGAGGAGACACCTGAAGATTCCGATGTGGAGCTGGATATGGAAGGTAAGTGTTGGGACCCCTATATCATCAATATCTTCCTGCCTCATTTTACAGTAATCTCCAATCTTTTGGACCAGTCTGAAATTGGCTACAAATGGCTGTGCAGTAGTAAATCTTTAGTATGATTATTAGACAGCAGTGTGCCATGCACTGCACATTGGAATGCCTATATTCAACCCGGTCAAAAAGGTTGGAGATAACTGTATTTAGTATTCTTGGTGTTGTTTCTGCCACTCCCCGCTGTCAACCTGCACACTGTTATTCACTCACTCCATTCATCTATTTGAGACAACTTTAGTTCCAAATTTGCTGATAACTAAATCTATTCTTGGCCACCATCCATAGTATGTATAAAGTGCCCACCATCAAGTGATCCCAATACACACACTTGGATAAAACCTAATTATTTTTATTAAAAACTGCCCTAATATTGAATGGTTCGCACAGACCACAACAACAGGTCAAACTAAATGCCATTTTAATTAAATGGCAGTACATAAATTGTTAGTGCATTGACACATTTTGCCATAAATTGGCATGCAAATATTAGACCTGTTGATGTCATTGCTATACAAACTTATTATGTAAGGAAAATCAAAATATCTGAACTGGTACATTTTGTCATTAAGAATATTAAATTCAAAAACAGTAACATGTTGCAATATTTTCAGAGTTTTTGAAGACTCCGAAAGATTCCAATTAATACTAAAAGACAATTATTGTGTATAAAAATTCATCATATTCATTTCATCCCTACTTTATATCCATAACAATGCATGCTTATGAAGTATAAAAAGCTGTAACAGTACATTATCAGACTGCTATTTAACATATTATATATGTGGGACAAGATAATTAAGTTATTTATAAAATCAAGAGAACAACAACTATTATTATGAAGATCATGATAACACATAGTGCAAATGGTTTATGCTTGAGTATATTTGATAAATAGTTGAAGGATTTTTTTTTTTTATTATTATGAATATTAAGGCTTTAAGCTAAAAGAAAGAACTTGTACAAAAGGTTGACTCATAAATAATTATCTTCATTACAACGGTTGAAGGCCTCAATACACAAAATCTATTTCAATTAGTCCTTAAAAGCAAAGAATAGTATTAACAATTATTTTATATGCCTGATAACGACACCGACCTTTGCTGGATCCTTACCCTTACTCCGCATTAATGGCTTCTTTCCATCCTTCCTGCCTTGTATTTAAAATGAGATTTTTTTTTTATTGTCCACAGGTGTCATAGATGCAGATAAAGTGGATGATTCTCAGATTATGGGTGATGAATTGAAAGAAGTGACAGATGAGGAACGAGACTTATCAGATGAAAAGAGGTCTGAAGCGATGAGGGCTTTCTCTGAGCAGCAATATGATGAAGCCATCAAACTGTACAATGAAGCTATACAACTGAATCCTCAGAGTGCCTTACTTTTCGCTAAACGGGGACAGGTGAGTCTCACTGCCACTTTTATTATATAATTTCTAATATATGTTAATACTGTTAGTTAATGACATGTACTTAAATATTGAAATGTGTACATGATAACATTCCGCCCAAGTTCCAGATCTCTCATAATAAATCTTATATGCTCTTCTGATCTTCTCAATCAGACTTCTCATTCACAGAAGGTGCATTAAGGCCCCTGCCTTTGACCAGCAGTATTTTATTACCATCATGCCATTTTTAATTTCATATTTATTTGTGTATTTATGTTTACCACAGATCTACTTGAAGCAGAACAAACCAAATGCTTGCATCAAAGACTGCACGCGCGCTCTGGAGCTCAACTGCGACAGTGCTGCTGCTTATAAATTCCGGGGACGGGCTTATAGGTGGGTTTTACCATTAACCATTATAAAAAAATATTTGCTTATGCTTCGCCCACTTGAAAATTCTCCTACAAGAATAAACTATCATCATGCATGCTAAAATGTATCCAATGTCCTAATCCAGGCATTTGCCTATCCATGTTCCAAATTCCATCCATAGCTAGGTTTTGCCAACAGCTTCGTCCGTGTGAATAGTGTTTTTACACCCCAAGGGAGCTTTATACTGGGAAAAAAGTAGCCTATGAGCTATTCCAAACTATAATCTATCTGTGAGCCAAATTTCATCCAGATTCCATTCAGCTGTTTTGGCGTGATTGAGTTACAAACATACATCCATCCATCCACCCAAACCTTCGGATTAAAATATTTATTGTTTAATTAATATGGATGTATGGTTTTGCCAGACTTACAATGCAGCAATGGCATAAATATGTTAATTGAATTCACTGGTACTCTTTGTTTGTGTAATAAACAGCACAATGCTAATAGGTCAGACTTAAATGTTTGTGCGGCAGTGAGGAACTAGGTAATGAATTATTATTTACATAATATCAATATGGAGTATATTAATTGGGGTGTTTTTGTGGTTTTCTAATAAACATACAAAAATATAGTTAATAAACTATGTTTTTGTTGAATTTTTACAATTGCAAAATCTGTAAAACATGGTAAATACAAATACATGTTACATCTTACTCTCCAGCCTTGTCTCATAAAGTGTGAGTGTGTGTGTGTAAGTGTTGGTGATTCTCGCATTTATTCATTTGTAAATCAATATGCAATTTCATTATCATTGTCTATTTTGATATCTGTTCAATAGGCTACTGGGAAAGTTTGAAGAGGCATCTCATGATCTCTGCGAGTCTCTTAAAATTGACTACGATGATCAAACTAATGAATGGCTGAGCGAGGTCAAACCCAATGCTGAGAAACTGCGTCAACACAAACTTGGTTCTCAACGCAGGAAGGAAGAAAGAGAGGTAATTATAAAAATTATTTATGTTTAATAAATTATTATTAATGTTCTAAATGACTGTGAGAACTACATCAAAATACTTTGTCTTTCGCGATGCCTTTTCGTTGTCAAATATAGTCCTGCATGTTTTTGTGGTGTACAATAAAGTATATAATAATAATGGACGAGAAGCTATCATGTTTAATAACTACCGGAGATTTATTGCGAAGGACGGCGCGGTTGATATCTGTCGAGCATGTCACCGTCCTGGTGAATCAATACGCCACATTCTCTGGTTCTCTTCTAGCTAGCAAATAGTGCTTGCATAGCCACAACTTTGTAGCCAGGATTATCCATCAGCTTGCTCTAAAATACACTCTTGTGGCATTGGAGGTGCCATACTTCAAGTATGTGCCTGACCCAGTTCTCGAAAATGCCAATATCACATTGTACTGGGATCGGTCCATCATCACTGACAGGACTATTATCATCAATACATATAATAAATGTCAACGTGTGGAAAAGACGTTTTTGTACATCAAAAATATTTTCGATTTCCAGCAGTGAATAAATATAATTTTGTCGACACGTGTCAGACTAACGAGACCTTTTTGTCGTCACCGTCAAACCAGCAACAGAAAACAACCGCTCGCTAGGCGTGCTTGTGATACTCTATGTCGGTAACTTTAGTTCTCTTGCGGATGTCTTCATTTCTGATGCGATCACGCAAGGAAACGCCGAGCATAGCCCTCTCCATTGCCCTTTGGGTGGCTTTAAGCCTTCAGATGAGGCTCGTTGTGAGCTACCACGTTTCGGTCCGATATGTAATCACTGGCAACACACACTGGTCAGATTTTCGTCATGAGACACTGCGGTAAGTTGGACGAGAAGATATCGCGCAACTTCCCGAACTCTGCCCAGCCAAGTCTGATTCGACGATTGACCTCTTTCTCGAAGTTAGAACTACCTAACTGGACCGTTTGTCCCCCGTAGACCTTGATAGAAGTGGGTTTTACATGGGCATCCAACATGACCTTGGTTTTGTTCTTGTTCATTTTAAGACCCACTCTTTCGGAAGCTCTACTGAGGCCTTCCACGGTCTCAGCCATGACCATTATATCGTCGGCAAACCGAAGGTTTAATAGCCATTGTTGTTGATGCCTAGCCCATCCACGCGAGAAGGCGTTGCAGATTTAATAGATGGTACCGATGACGATGTGGATGTTGTGGGTTTAGAGAAATAAACGTCGGTCTCCTCTTCTGTCAGTATGGCTGACTCTGACATAGTATTAAGTGGATCAAGTAGAGTTTTATCATCTTCAAAATGGTCATGAACATCATCAATTTCTGTCGAAATTCGGCGTCTTGTCAGCATCTTCTTCAATTTCAGGTAACTTACATCTCAATGAAAGTCTAGATTGTTGTATTTTAGGAGGAGATTTAGTATTTGTGGAGTTTTTTTTTACACCGTCTACTGTTACAAGATTATGCAAACCGTGTCCCAAGCAAGTCCAGTTCCCGGAAGAATTTTAGATATGCTCGTCATGTCAGCCAATAGCTTAATAGTCTCGATCCTCGAACAACCAAACAAATCCTTAGGAGGCTCTCGTTGAGCGGCTGGATCAAGGGCTTGATTCAGAAAGCACTACTTCTGGACACGGCTCGTTTTGTTTGGAGATTTCTCTCTCTAGAGCCCTGACCGCCGCCGGTAGCTTGGACCCTGTTTCCGATACCAGTGGGCCTCTATTTTTTATATTTTAATGTTTTTAGGGTTCCGTACCTCAAAGGGTAAAAAAAAGGAAACCTTATAAGATCACTCTCTTGTTCGTGTGTCACCACTGATTTTCTCAGGAACGGATGGACCTAGCAAGTTGAAATTTATAACAGATACTGAGGTCTACAGTCCCTATTAGGTGTAATAGTCAAGTTCCTGAGTCAACACAATAAAAAGATATGGGCAAATTTAGATTTTCGCGAAAACTTGTAAGTAACAAAATTTACCTTACTTTTCAACTTTTTTTTTCGGTTTTATCCCATTACTTATGCTGTAATGTGTCTTGCTTTTTACCAAAAGTGACAATTCTAGGTCAACCGGAAATACCCAATAGGTTTTGGGTCGAAAACCCTACTACTACTACTACGTTGACCTAGAATCACAAAATTTAGCAAAAAGTAAGGTCTTACAGCACAAGTAAAGGAAAAAATCCAGAAAATAAAATAAGTTGTAAATTCGTGCGTGAGTCCGACTCTCACTTGGCCGGTTTTTTAAATTTATTTTATAAAAATATTTAAAAATGTAGGTAATAAGAAAGAAGATGAATA
This sequence comes from Orthosia gracilis, assembly GCA_947562075.1. Lineage (NCBI taxonomy): Eukaryota > Metazoa > Arthropoda > Insecta > Lepidoptera > Noctuidae > Orthosia > Orthosia gracilis. Next base: position 39,520,194 of record OX387266.1, read on the forward strand.
AAGGCAATAATAGTTATAAAATCTCCTTTCGCGTCTGTTAGTTGAGCGGGTTGAGCCTACCACTAAAAGACGAGAAAGGCGACTTTATTTTATAATACCTATAGTATAGTTAATTATGAATCTTCTTCAGTTTCTATCTGGACTTTAAACTGTTTTGCTCTTGTTTCTGTAACCAGAAATTTCTCTTATATTTTAATAGAAGTTTCTAGTTACAGCTATTTATAAATCTAAAAAAAACATAACCCTCCTATTTGCTTCGCCGTAGTCGGGTAAAAATATGGTCTGATTGTGTTTAATTAAAATATTTCAGCATCGCGAGAAGTTGCGCAGAGCTCGCAAGGCCCAGGAGGCGAGGGCTAACGCGGCGCGCGCTCAGGCCGAAGCTAACGCCCGCGCGCCTCCCACCGCGCCGCCTGGCTTCCCCGGAGCAGGTGGCTTTCCCGGAGCAGGCGGCTTCCCCGGAGCTGGTGGCTTCCCGGCTGGTGGCGGCGGCGGTGCCTTCCCTGCTGGGCTTAACCCACAGGACTTCAGCAACCTGCTGTTTGATCAAGAAATCATGTCGGCATTCCAGGTAATTAATTCATGAGATATTTTAGGATAGGTAACAAGAGCATCCCGGATGATAAAATATCCATTTATCCCGGCTTACCCTGGACAACTAGTACAAATTAACACGGAATCTAGCTGACTATTCCTTTACTGCAATTACTCAAATTCGATAAAAGTTTGTTTAGATTCTTTATACCAGCATAATATGACATGGACATTGACAAGTCTTACTGACAAATGCGTGCACTGACTGGACAGGTCCACTCAATCTGGCTGGTTCTTTCCTCAAAAGACCATTTCTGACTTCAGTCTACATGGTCTTCACATGATCTAACCAAGATTATGTCTGGACTTTAAAAGAGACTGACCTCTGAGTTTGTTTCGGCCTTTCTTCTCAGAGTAGTCAGATAGGAAACGCTGAACTCATCTAGTTTTAAAAAATATGATCGATATGTAAAAGTGTTTGTACAAACCAACTTACAGAAATAAATCATTTATCATTTACGTTTTGGGACCAAAATGATCACTAACATCAATATATTTTTACGACCAAAATGAGCACTAACATTAAATATATGTTTGTAGGACCCAGAGGTTGCAGCAGCATTCCAGGATGTGTCGTCCAACCCCGCAAACTTCGTGAAGTATCAGAATAACCCCAAAATTGCGGCGGTTATCGAGAAACTGCAGAATAAACTCGGAAAGGGTGGTGCTGGCGGCTTCCCAGGTATTTATTATAATTCATGGGGTTCAGATTTAAAGTTAGGGTATAGAACGCATGAGTGAGACGCAACGGAGATCTTTCCGTTCGTCGCTCTCGGCGTCTCCGAAAACGTTAATCCTATAGTAGTATAACTCTGAGACGCCCTGAGCGACGGGAGTCGCAAGCCGATTCCCGGCCACCGTAGGGGAGGCGCAAGCGCTGGCTTACGGACGGCAAGTAATGGTTAGCGGGCCGTCCGATAAGGACCAGGACCGAGTCGACGGCGCGTAGTGTTCCACGCGCGTCTCAAAGAGATGTCAGCAAAAACTGACGGGGTCCGCTAGGACAGATGCCTGTCTGGGTCGCGGATAAATTTCTCAAGGAACTGAAGAAACACGGGTGTGTTTTAGTCAGTAAAAGTCTGACACACCCAGAGCGGGAGAAGTCATTGAAGGATTTCCAACCCCAAAAAAAGGGATAAAGATCAGAACATATTCATTATATGGAGCAAAGACATGAATATGGGCAAGATTGCTAACAGAGAGTGACCTGCGTGGATATCCGACATTGCAATGAAGAGTAGGTACACTCAAACAAAATAGAAAGGAATATAATAGACAAATGCTCACTTGTTGTGAGCTTTATTATACATCGACCATAGTGTTTTCACAAGAACGCTTCTTTGTCTTTTTAAACTTTTGCTTGCATTGCACCATTCGTTAGAATAAGAAATTTAGTGACATGTCTAGGAAATGTGTGAAGGTGTGAACAATAATAATTGGATTATCTTTACAGGATTTGGCGGAGCTGCACCCGGTGCAGGGGGACCTAAAGCTCCCACAGATGACGACGTTGGCCTAGACTAGATCGCACCATTTCTTATGCAATACTTGCTATCAAATTAGTAATCAGTGTTGCAAGTTCACTAGGTATATAAAATATATTGGTATATGATATATCACATTTATAATATGCAATGGGTATTATAATTATCTACGAAAACACAAATCTATGTGTATTTCAAACATTAAGATAATAAAATGGTACTTCATAAAAATGTCCACTTCATGTGTAATGTTTATTTAGATTTTTTTAAACATTCTAACACTCCAGTAGTGCAAAGCTGCTTGTTTACTTGTCATTGTAAAGTACAAGCGAAATATTATAATTCTGATATCACAGTTAAAACAACTTGTCTTGATTATAATCTGGAGGAAATCTCTTCTACTTAAATATACATTACAGTAGCTGTAAAACAAGCACATAGCATTTTTGAGAATCATCTGGTTCAATCCATTGTTAGCTTTTTTCTTTTAATGCATTTATTGTAACTAGGTATTCTGATTATTTACTTATTTAGTTTTCGTTTTGCCATATTCATTGTGTCATTTTGGAGCAAAATTTTATAATGATTGTAATTATCTTCTTAAGTTTAAAAGGCAAATAGGAATTGCAGTCTTTTGTAATGAATCAAAGACACGCAAGTGTTTGCACGCAAATGTTTACACGCAAGTGTCAATTCAAGTGTTATTTTTTTATATTTAAATAATGCATTTGTAAAATATAATATTATTTCATTAAATTGCTTTTTATATTCAGATGAATGTTTCTGCTCAATTTCTCTCTCAAAATTTATAAGCAAACATGGTATAGACTGCATAGATTTTTCTAGGTATAGAATTTCGATAAAAGTACATAAGAAAACCAAATTCGTTGCACTATGTATAAAAAAATGTCTGATTTAAGAAAGTTTTTTTTATTTTGTAATGTTTAATAAAAGTACGTAACGAAACCTGTGTATTCCATCGGCCAGTTTTTCCTAAATCTGGATACAGATTATTGGCAACAAATCATGCAATGCTGAATTTTCTATTGGCGCTTCATGGTGTGCATGCTGAAGACTGCCGGAAACATACGTTGCAGTTAAGACCTAAGGTGTGTAGTGGACGCGAGAACCGTCCAAATTACATTCGTTTTCCATTGCATGTTGTGTTGTGTATATCTGTAACCAGCTTAATAAAATATACATTGACTCGAATATATGCAATACTTAAATAAAATTTGAAGCGTGTTTGTAATGTCAAAATAACAAGTGACTACCAACGCCAATCCCTTTCATAATTGGTGGGTAAACGTGGAGGTGCCAAAGTTCTCGAAATTGCTTCGCTCGCTCTTACATCCTTGGTTCTCGCTCTTTTATGCTCCAGTCAGCTTCTATGTCTGTCGGTACCAGGTCCAGAGGTGGCTTTTCCTATAGTGCAGGTTATGCGTTGCACATGGGCGCAGCGATCCTACGGGGTGCTAAGCGCCACCCACAGCGCGCGCCACCCGGCCGCGGAACTTTCAATGACCCACGTAAAAATAGGATTTTTGCCATTCGGAGGTCTTCTTGTATATGTCGAATTACAGCAAAGCAAGGCGCGCCACAAGCGGCTTTTACAATAGTAACTTTTGTTTCTATATCCCAATAAACCTTAAAACAGAAAAATAAAGATTATATTGGTAAAGTAGAGAGTGTCCCATCGCTACCTAATGCGCGTGCCGGCGGTACCTGTTTTATTTTGATTCATTTGAAAATATCCTCGTATTATGAATCCTGAATTCGACTGTTTAGAATAAAAAATAAAGTTCAAATTGCCATGGACGAACATCACGCGCGCGATATTTCTCAAAGGCGTGTGTACGCGTTTGAGAAATATCATACGGTTTGTGTTCTACCGCTACACGTAATTTTGCGAACGCCTTATAAATATGAAGAAAATCAGCTTTTCTTTTGATTAAAATATACCTATTATGTAACTTTTGTTATTAGCTGCCACAACTTTTACGAATTTCACCAGAGTCAGAGCTCGTTAAAAATTACCTAGCTAGCCAGTTTTTTTGTCTAAAAATAAAAGCTTTTTCACAAAAAATAAGCCGACTTCTAAAGTTAGCAAAACAGTAAAAAGGTTTGAAAATAACTTTCGTTTCGGATTTCGGTGTCTTTGGTTCCACTTGTTTTTATCGTTTTTCAACACCGTCTTCCGAAACGAAAATTATTTTTACATTTTGTAGTGTTTTGCTTTAGAAGTCGGTTTATTTTTTATGGAAAAGGTTTTTCTCTCTTTTTAGTTTTAGCCTATCTAATACTACTAACTAAACTAACTAATAAAAAGTGAGTAAAGTCCATAATATGGTACCTAAAAGATTGTCAAAATAATATAATTGAGTTCAGTTGTATGTCAATCTTGCGCTGTTCCATAATTTAAGTAATCCAAATCCAATATAAAAACCGGCCAAGTGCGTGTCGGACTTCGTACCAAACCGCAAAATTAAGTTGGCTGTATTGTAATAGAAAAATTAGGGCATTTAAAAAAAAAACTAATTTATCAATTTGTTATTTAGATATTGGTAATTTCATGCTACTTAATATTAATAGTACCGTTCGCTCTGAATGATTCTGATCGATGTACATCGAGATGAAACGTTTCGATTCAGTAATTCGTCATAGCAAGCTTTCGAAGTTCCGTACATAGCGATGATGAACATTCTCAATAAAGTAAATCGTTATAGCATGCTTTCGAAGTTCCTTGCCTCGCGTTTACGAACATTCTCAATGATTTGTCATAACGTACTTTTTAACTCACGTTAATCGTACTTTTAAACTTTACGAATATAGTACACCGAAGTTCAGTGTGACAGTCTGTCGTCGCTAAATTGGCAACACTGGTTGCGCCTGTCTGCGGAGGTACTAAAAGTTGATGTCGGCGGTATACACTACTTTTACTAAAAACCACACGAAACTGGCAGGGTTTGTTTTGTAGAATTCTTTAAGATGACATCCATCCATCAAAATATAAACGCGGCACCAGGCGATACCCGCCTTACCCTTTCGAATATAGACATGGTGAAGAAGAATTTAAAGGGGTTGGTTAATATTTCTTTGCAAATAAATACATACAATAATATCTGAACTACCTAAAAGTTTTATTTAATCTAAACATCATTTACTCTGCCCCATCCCAATCTTATTTTCTTCTCATGCAACTTCAACCATGATGGCATGTTCTTGGGGAAAGGTTGGGCATTGGGGAACTTAAGTGGTGGTGGAGGTGCCTGGAAGGGATCCTCGTTCTTCAACTTGCGCAATAAATACTCTTTGTTGATCTGCTTTGGGTCTCTGTACTTGTCCATGTATAGGTTGAATGGTTTTCTTCGGGGGAACCATTCTTGAGGCCTCAAGTAGGGTTTTGGGAAGTTATACTCATAAACTGAAAAGAAAAGAGTTATTCATATACAACAAACTCATAAAACAGATAGGACAGAGTACAATATTGTTCAGGTAGTTACCAGGCTCCTTGCTTTGCAACACATTATGGAAGAAATCTCTAACTGAAAGGTCCCAATTGGTTTGATAAAATGCTAGTCCTGCAGGAGTGATGTTGTCTTGGTACTTTTTGTACCACTCTCTAGTTACAAAAGTTCTGTCTTCCAGAGGTGATGATGCATTTACTGGAAATAATTACATTGATCAGAAATAATATAAATAATTGAACAGATAACAGTTTTCTAATACAAAATACTACCTTTTGCCACATCATAACATACATTTCCATCTTGCTTGTAAAGAACAAAAGCATATCTGTGAAATCCAGTACCCTTTAATGGGATAGGTTGCAAATATTCCACAATGGTATCTCCTTTCTCAATAGAGTTTCCAGGAATATTGGCCACAAGCCAGTGAACATACTCCTTATCACTCTCTGTTAAATGGCCATCCAAACTTGTGAGAGCTAGTGTCCATAATGAGTCTGCATCAGATTCATAACTAACTAGAGGATATTCAAGGGCTTCTGCTGGCTTTATGTCATTTCCAGTGTAAACTGGGAGGAATGAACCATTTTTTAAATCATACAATACTTCCAAATTCAAATATGGTACAAAGTACCCTTCTCCATACAAGTGTTCAAATACACCATAGTGATCAGCTATTTGTTTTTTGTGCTGGGGGCCTAAAGTTTGAAGCCATTCCTTCCTTACTTCTTTCAAGTCAATTTCTAACTTATGGTTGCGTGCAAGCTGTTCTAGATTCTTATCCGCCTTTATGTTTTTAAGATGCTCTAGTCTTGAAATACGGCTGCCATCTGATGATTTTCTAAAACAGATAGTTTTTGTTTATTGTTAACATCACATTACCCATTAATCAGTTAAGTACCCAATTTTCAAAGATATAAATAGAGCCTCTGTTAATTGATTTTCGCATCACTTGATTAAGACTGGTTTTATTGAGCTATTTTCTTTTTATATTCCGTTACAAGTAGTTTTTTTTCAGTAACAGTTTTAGGGAAAGAAAAATTACACCGAGAATTCAGGCTGTTGCATATTTCTATCGGATTTCTGTGTGAAATCGAAAATTTTGACTGGACTACGTTAGTCGGATTAGTTAAATATAATAGAGGTTAAAATTTTTGTATAGGTTACTTGGGTACCTACAAGCTATCAAAAGCTACCTGAAAGAATCATTACTTAAATAATTGTTTAATTGAAAACCTTCCTTTATTTATGTACTCACTTAGTTCGCGGCAGACCGATATCAATTCTGGTTGTATACAATTCATCTTTGTAATTCAGTTCATCGAGACGCTCCTTTATAGTGCGACAGAAAATAGGAGCTTTGCCTCTTATCCTATGTGCACTCCTTATCAGCTGTAATTGAACATTTGCTGACCAAACTCCGCGAAATGTATTTAACATAGTTTAATTATAATTTACAAATTTCAATAAAACACAAAACATCGGCCGAGGCGTATTTGAAGGTTATGTTTTAATTTTGTCAATGACAGATGACAGTTTCATTTCAGTATTACAATAATTAATATTTTCAATGGTTGGTTATTTAAAAAAAAAGCTGACTACCAAAAAAACTTGTTAACAGCAAACTTGCCAAGTGTGATTAAATTTTGAATGAAGTAGGGTTCTGTAGTTACAAAATCATTCAAAAATATTTTGCATCAAGCCGACATTTAGACATCCACATTACGCCAAATTACATTTAATTTCCGTCCAACTGCCAACCGGGCACAAATACAGACTCCAAGCTGATACAGCTTGCCCAGCCTATTTTTTTTATTGTCCCATGATAATAAAAAATAAAATATAATAAAAAAGTTAATACTGAGATATTTCTTATGGAAATACATGGGCAATAAATACCCAATGACACTGCCCAACCCGGGCATCGAACCCAGGAAAAATCAATTTAATTTATTATTCAGATAGCAGCAGTTAAGTAGGCACCGATGTTTTATTTTACGTACTACCTATGCTGCCAATAAAAGTCTACAAAATTAAAATTGTAAAAAAAAAATTGTTGTTTGTTTTAAATACCTATTCATATACATGTAGTAAAAAATTTCAATATTACAAACAGACACTCCAATTTTATTTATATGTATAGATTAAAGGGTATAGGTAAAGTTTTCGCCAAACTTCTTGGCCGCCCTGAAGTTGGCTACAATGGCTGCGCAGTATTAAATCTCATTCGAAAACAGCACCGCGACGCGCCTAGCGCATCGGCAAGCTAACTTCAGGGCGGCCCAGATTTTTAGCGAGTACTTAGTCCTGAAAAAATGCTGTTTTACTTAGTATGTATAAAGTTATATATTATAAACATTGTATTTTCAAAATGGCTGTAGTATTCATGATGAATCTGGTCTAAAGAATAGGTACCAATCAAGTGTAGGTAGGTACACACAAAATAAACAGTTGACATACATACCTATTTAATTTATCAGGCAGTTTCTAGCCAGGTTCGTATTGACTTACAATAACTTGTTACTTACATTATCTTGTTACTTAGAACATTGGCGTAGTTCCTTCTTTTAGTAAAGAGTATTTTAGTATATCAAAATTGCATGAACCTGATATGATCGTATAATGTAGAACTATGCAATGTACCTATCGTTTCTGAAAAGCTTACTTTGTTAGATAGGTCAAGGGTCATCGAGGTCAGCGACCGGTGTCATCAAGGTCTTAAATATAGGTCGTTATACCTATATGTATTTGAAAAGCAAGCATTTTGGCTGCCAATGTATCGCTGCCTGTGTATTATTTAACTCTCTAACATTATAATATTATTTTAATATAGCATAACATGGTCCAACCCAAGTTTCTTACGTCACATAATCAAAACAGTCCATTTCATCCGCCATCTTTATTAGCACGCAACAGGAATTATACAACATATTTACGTGAGTTCTCTGTGCCTCGTGTTTGTGCAGTACTTTTTGTCCATGTACTTATCTCATGGATTCTCAACATTCTCAAATAACATTAATTACTAGCTAATCAGTCAATACTTATCAAAGGTAACTGGCCCACCAGACGACTATTACTTACCTACTACATATTAAATTGATTTCTGCTCCTACCCTATTTTTACAGCACAATTTAATTTTCTTTCCTACTTTTCCACTTTATACTTCATGACCATTTTATATCTTTGAACCGACCTCTGACATTGTAATAATATCCAATAAAACAACATTTCATTATCAAAAGAAAATACCACGAGGTTTGTTTGGCCATGAACGCCATTTTCTTTCTTTGTCTAATCTAAATAATAGAAAAAGGATACTAACATAAAGTTCAACTCAAAAAATAAGGTCTCTAGTTTGTCAACCTCACAGGTAGTATCGACTGAAGTAAGCATCCCGAATTCCCGACCGACGCAATGACCAATGAGATCGAGCCGATCGAGGAAGAGCAAGTCGACGACATTATTTTATCGTGCATGTGTGTGTAATATTTATGACGAGTGAGCTGCGTTTGAACGAGGCATCAATGAACGAATCGTGGTCGAGTGCTCGAGTGAGTTATCAAGTAACTGGCTGGTTGTGAGATTGTAACTAGCCTGCCTGATACAGCTTTTATAAACGAAATCGTATAATCAATACTAATTTTGTTTCAATAGTGATAATATTACTTACGGCTTGTGTTGAAGGCAATCAGTGTTGATGTGTTGATACTATTTTGCTTGTAAAATCGCCTCAACTGCTCCTATTGCGGAATAGAATAATGGCAGTGGTATAGTGTATTTTACTATCTCGACATTTAAGGAGCCATTTACACATGGCGAGAAGTCACGTAGTCTTTTACTGCTAGTGAAATGTTTCACAGTACGTGAAATATTGTGAGATAAAATATTTTGTTAATTAGTGTGGCTTTATTCGATAGCGGAAATGGATAGCAAGAACATACAGAAAAATGCCATGCATAAAAGTGCAGAATTCACTTTCACACCACCACCTGAAGCACCCGTTTTTGAACCAACGCCCGAAGAATTCTTGGATCCTCTTGGATACATAGCCAAAATCCGCCCAGTTGCGGAGAAAACGGGCATCTGCAAAATAAAGCCTCCGGCGCGGTGGCAGCCACCGTTTTCATTAGACGTGGACAAATTAAAATTTGTCCCGAGAATACAGAAAGTGAACGAGTTGGAAGCCATCACGCGTCTAAAACTTTTGTTCCTTGAGAAAATTTTAAAGTTTTGGGAACTTCAAGGATCGCCATTAAAAATTCCCATGATTGAAAATAAAACATTGGATTTGTACTGTCTTAAATTTTGGGTAGATGAAGAGGGCGGCTTTGAAGCCTGTAATAATCCTAAAAAATGGCGTAAGATTGCTAATGCGATGGGTTACAGTCAGCAAATGAGTACTATGAATTTTCTAAAAAGTAATTACGAAAAGATATTGCTTCCTTACGAAATATTTGAAAAAAGTAAAGCAGATATCTTAAAAACAGTAAAGAAGACTGACACCAAAATCGAAATAAAAGTAGATGAAGTTGGTAAACCGCAGATTACCGAAGTACCGATAGAAAGAATAACAAAGTTTAAAGTAGAGTATGATGAGAAACCTCACACAAGTATTAAGAAAACAAAGACAGGATCAGATATCAAACTTGATATGGATAGCCCTAGTAACAGAGTTGAGAATGAAGCTATAAAACGAAACAGAGAACTAAGAAGGTTAGCTTGCTATGGACCTGGACCAAAAATGCCTGGACTAAATGATGAAGAATTTGATATAACCAAATCAAGGAAAAGACCACGCTATGATCTTGATCCACTAGCAGTTTATCAGTGTGCTATTTGCCAAAAAGACCATAGAGATGATTTGCTGTTAGTTTGCAATGGTTGTTCTGATACTTATCACACATTTTGTTTAAGACCTCCATTAAATTCGGTACCAGATGGAGATTGGCGATGCCCTTGTTGCATTGCTGAGGAGGTTCATAAACCTGCTGAGGCATTTGGGTTTGCTCAGGCTGAGAGAGAATACACTTTGCAACAATTTGGGGAAATGGCAGACAAATTCAAATCTGACTATTTCACTATGTCCGGGCATTTAGTTCCGACCACAGTGGCTGAAAAAGAGTTTTGGAGAATTATTTCTTCAGTGGAGGAAGATGTAACTGTAGAGTATGGTGCTGATCTTCACTCAATGGATCATGGATCAGGTTTTCCAACTAAATCATCACTAAATCTTTATCCTGGTGATCAAGAGTATGTAGATTCAGGATGGAATTTAAATAATTTGCCTGTTCTTGAAGGATCTGTCTTAAGATTTATAAATGCTGACATATCTGGTATGACTGTGCCTTGGATGTATGTTGGAATGTGTTTTTCAGCATTTTGTTGGCATAATGAAGACCATTGGAGTTATTCAATCAATTATCTACATTGGGGTGAGGCCAAAACTTGGTATGGAGTCCCTGGTAGTGGTGCAGAATTATTGGAAACAGCTATGAAGGCAGCAGCACCTGATCTGTTTAAATCACAACCAGATTTACTACACCAACTTGTAACAATAATGAATCCAAATATTTTGATGGCAGCCGGAGTACCAATTTATAGAACTGATCAGCATGCTGGAGAGTTTGTGGTCACATTTCCCAGGGCGTACCATGCAGGGTTTAACCAAGGATATAACTTTGCTGAAGCTGTTAATTTTGCCCCACCTGACTGGTTAAAAATTGGACGTGAGTGTATAACCCATTACAAAAATCTCAAGAGGTTCTGTGTCTTCTCCCATGATGAATTGATTTGTAAAATGGCATTAGAAGGGGATCGGTTAGACTTGGAAACTGCACTAGAAACACAAAAAGAATTAGTGAGAGCCACAGAAGAAGAAGGAACTTTGAGAGCTTTAATAGCTAAGCAAGGTCTGAAGAGTGTTCGTAGGACTGCATTTGAGTTACTTGGTGATGATGAACGGCTGTGTGAAGTGTGTAAAACAACTTGTTTCCTATCTTCAGTGTCATGCAGCGAATGTAAGCACATGGTTTGTTTGCAGCATGCAAGTAACTTATGTCAATGCGCCCTACAGAAAAAGACATTGAACTATCGTTATGATATGGATGAGCTGCACATTATGCTACAGACTATAGAGTTTAGAGTCAACAGTTTTGACAAGTGGATGCAAGAAACTAAGAACATACTACTTCCCACTGCTCCTGACATTGGGAGGCTTCAAAAGTTAAAAGTTTTGATAGATGAAGCCGAGGAACTGAAAATACCAAAGTGTGCATTGCTAGCACAATTAAAGGAAGAGTATACAAAGGCAACCGAAAATGTTGAACCAATAGTTATAGAATTAGATGATGATTGAGTAATGATCAGACTAGTTTAGTACAAATATGATCCCTTTTGTTATGTATATTATGTAACTACCAACTTGCAAAATGCATTGGATAGCTATAAGTAACATACCTACATTCTTATCACATTTATGTTCTCATCACAATATAAGGCAGCTTTACGTGTATGCTCTAGCTAGATTATTTTTATTTAAAAATATGGATGAAACAATTTTTTTTATGTATCTATAGAAACAGAAGCAGGTCTATTTCTATTATATAATTATGAAGACAAATTTCATACAAATAAATTTTGTCTTTGAAGGTTGGCTGGTATTTATGAAACTTCTTTATATAATAAAAATACTTCTATGAATATTACTGTATATTTGAGATTGATTAGGGTATATTATTATGTAAGTAAGTATGTAGAAATTACAGCTTTTCCGGTTCTTGTCTTGTTGAAGTAGGTATGTTGTATTGTATTATTGTATGTAGTGATTTCCCACCGTATCATAATAATAAGATTTTTTTTGTTTTCAACTAATTGATATAATTTTCTTATCATTATGTAAGATTAACAATTCATTTATAGATTCTGAGCCAAACCTTTAGCAGTTAGCTCATTCATATTTTCATTCAAGTGTTTATGCACTTTTATATAATTGCACAGTGCCCGAAATTAGGTTTTCATGCACTGAAACACTGTCAATCAATCTTTCTGTCAATGTTCTTATTTATGGGTGCCATGCGCTTGCGCACCTTTCAAGTGATTAAAATACATGTAATCTTAAAAACAAATGTAAACAGTGTGTCTAATGTAACAAATTATTTTAGAATCTTCAGAAAAATGACGAGTTTATGGATGTATATCTAGGCATAGTTGTAATTTAAATTAAAACTAAATCCAGATCTATTAAAATATTTAATAGATAAGCACCAAAAGTTCTTGTTATTCTCTCAACTGAATAAATAAAAAAGAGGCATAACATAATTGAATGAGTGGGTTTATTATAAAAAAATTAAATTGCAAGTCTCCGGCTAAAGATACTTGGCTGTGTTGATCTCAATAAACAATCAACGTTATAAGTATATTATCACAATTTTTGCCTTATGTACTTGTAATAAGGTTCAAATTTTTATATATTTATAATGTTGAAAGTATTGTACTGAAACATGATATGTTAGGGCTATGCACATTTGAAAAATTATTGAAAGGGTTTGTAATTAATAAGTTTGTGTGTTTGTCAGGTATATCATAAGTAAGTTAAAATTGCTGCAGTGATTAGGTAAGCACCATGTGCGACAGTTGCGTGTGCGTTGAAAAGGTACTCTAGTAGTACTGTATTTATTTTTCTTATGCCACAGATATTATGTCTCTTCCATGGATATTGATTACATTTGTTAATGTGAGGGTTGTGTGATTAGGCCACCTTTTTTGGCGTGGGTTATCATCTAATGACTTCTCCCGCTCTGGGTGAAGTGGGAGGGCGTGTCAGACTTTTTTTGACTAAAACCCACCTGTGTTACTTCTGTTGTTATTGGTTGATGACTAGGCCACCTGATAATAGTGTTTGGGTATGTGTGGTGATTGACTTATTTGTATCACATCAGTACTAGGTCTATTTACTTATGTAGCTGTTGATTAGAACTAGATAAAAAGATGCGTAGAAAATGGTATGAGACTAAACGCGATGATTAAAATCTAGGTAAAGTTAAATTGTATTACAGGCTATGAAATGACTAGAATTATATGGTGTGTGTATTTCTGAAAAGAATATAGCCAAATTGATAATTATTTATTGAATTGTTGATTAAAATCACCATTAATTATTATAGTATGACAACTATAAATCTGACCACCCCTGCTTTTAATATTAGATTATAATTAAAAACAAAAGAAAAATAGTTGATTAGGTACCTAATACCTATGCTACAGTTTAGTGATTCAATCACAGCATTTGGATGATGGTCAGGTTTATATTTGTTTTGCTTAAAATTCACTTAACGCTCATAATTAAGTGAATAAGATCCATAATACCGTGGTTCTTATTCACATAATTATGCAGTTTGAAATATGCAGTTTTAGTTGAATTGACGTCAGAGACGATCTTAAAGGTACAAGTTCGTAGCCGACTGCAGGCAGCAGCCGCTACGGGCGTACGGCATACGACACTGTCGCCCGACCGCAGATATCAGTAGTGACCTAGTGAGTGTAGTCAGACATTTCTTGCCGTCATCAGTCGGGTTTGGAATCACTACTGCAGCGACTTGAACATGACGCCACATGTCGCTGCAACATAACGCGGCGACAAGTCGCCTGCTGCTGCCGTCTGCAATCGGCTACGAACTTGTACCTTAACCCTTGTACCCCCTAATCATTATTTATGATCCCATGTATTTTATAGGTTAACTCAATAAAGATGGACGCCATTTTTTTTGACTGACTGCTTACTTATATTCCTAGGTTTAGTTCTTTAGGTTATAATATTAGTGAACAGTGGAATGTGACTAGTAAATTATTTTTGAGTTGTGTGATTTAAACTGTGATTCCAAAATTTTTATTTGCTTCTGACATGTGTAAGAAATTTAATTAAGAGTGAGTATTAATTTCGATATAGTTATAATTAATTAAATTCTAATATTAATAAGTATATTATACTTTTTTCATTTAACCTTTTAACTTCATCCTTAAATAAAAAGCGACTTGTGCAAGTATTATTTATTAAAATTGTGTAAAACTTAACATTATACAAAACAAATAAGCATAAATATATTTGGTGTTATATTCGTGATTACATCACCATAAAAAGTCTACCTACACGAGTTTATTATCCTTAAAAGCTTATTTATTATTATGCCCACGAACACTACACCTTTCTGTTTAAATGGGCGCAGTCAGTTTTCAATATAACAATTTCGAGGAATAGGTACATAAAATGGTTTATTTTACAAAATATATGATTACGACATGAGCTAGCGCTGGGTTTACAATAATTGTTACATTCTCTATTTGTACCTACACACAACAAACCCTGATTATAACGAGACAGGATGGCGACATCTCATTTGCAAGTGTCGCCAGAAATAAACTGGTAGGCTAAAATTGAAATAACTTGAACAAATGATTTCATCATTCTAAGAAAACATTATGAGGTAACGCCTTTTTATTATCTTGATAAAATATTTAATCACCTTATTATCTTAGGTATCTTTATAGATACAAAGGTATATGTATATTAATTATTCCAATCAGCTTTCTTGTTTTGGCTGATATGATAGAGATTATAAAAAAAGTATTCTCTGAGTAGTAAATACTAAGTTTTAGAAAAATTATTATGAGATTCTTAAATGTTATAAATCTTAAGTATATCTCAGGCCTTCAATAACAATATTATTCCACTCAAAGGTACCGTCATAGCACCTCTTAAGTACTGTTTGATATCACAACCTTAAGTTAATTAGTTAAAAAATTACAAGAGTTCTCAGACATACAATAAGATTTAATTTTCAGGATAAGGACGAGTAGGAAGGCAGGGTGCAAAGGTCTCTGTAGTACACAACAGGCTCAAATAATAAATAGAAATAAGAAAGGAAGGATAAAACCACAATAATTATCTTCAGGTTCCAAACACATGCGTAATCAGGCTTTAACCTCCTCACTGCCGAGACACAGGCCTCCTGTCTGTGAGAGTGTACCGGAATTTTTGATTCTGAGACATGGCGGTTCCCTGACGATGACTTCCTTCAGTTCCTTTTGATGGCAGTGGTGATGAAATAAGTTATACAATGTCTGGATTCGAACCCACGACTCAATTTCGGCCGTTTTCACTGGGCCACCACTGCTGGCTGTGCACTAAGATTTCCAAATTCAAACAAGGCATAAAAGAGGAAATGCTAGATAGTCTATTCCAACGATTGAGTATAATACTCACAACGGATCTTTGTCTCTGAATTGGCTGCAAGACCCTGCGCAGTAGCTATTTTTCTGTCAATGTTGAAGGTGAAGACAGCATTGTATAACTGTCTCTTTCACGCGCTTACTTGTGTCCCATTGTCCTATCTCGCTTTCTCTACGCAGTATACTCGGTGACAAACTGTTCGTAAGCAATGGTTGGCGGGGCAACTTCAGAGACACAAAGATCCGTTATCCGAGTATTATACTCGCGTTGTTTATGACCAAAATATTGAAATATGAAAACAGTAGGTATTTAAAATAGGCTTATGATTATGTGTAAAGTGATTGAAATACTTATCGGCCATCTGCTGCTCACGTATCAGAATGATGATGACGCGACGTAATTATTATTATCGATAAGATAAAATAAGTATGGAATGCCATGTGTAGTGGTTGCAAGTATAGCTTGCGTTGGGTCTTGGATTCGATTCCGAAACGTTGGGAATGATTTTGGATAACTGTAGCTGCCTTAAAATTCATTGTATGCCTGATCTCTAAATATTACAATACATTGTTACATAATATATAATACTGACGTTACAGTGGAAGACAGTGATCGAAAATAGGACGGACGCATTTCTGAGTATTTGTTAGTATTGAGTATTTTAAGTACAAATTTGCATTTTGATTATTCAGTTGCATTATAAAATATTAAAATTAGATAAGTAGCTACTTCAAAGCAGTCTTTTGACTTAACATCTAAGAACAGCGCCTTTACCTTAAAAAATAATGGAGTGAAAGAGCTGTTCATTAAACAATCACTTCAGTTCATTCAGAGTGATTCACAAAATATTGAGAACATTTTCAGAAAATAATTATAGTAAAGTCTGTCCTTATTAGTAAAAAACTAATATCTATCTTTGACTTAAATATTCGAAAAATCGACTTGATAACAATAAAATTGTTCCCTCAAATCGCCAAGTTAGTTGCCACAGAAATTTTATTCGAATTGAATATATATTATATTCATTTAGGTCTATGTTATAAAAATAATATCCAACGGGACATAGTCAAAAGCTGAGATTAAGCTCCATAAAGTCAGTTTGTGACTAAATATAAATAAAAATACGAATGTATAGTAAAGGAGGCCGCACGTCAGTGGGAACAATCATCTCCATACTACGCTAAGCCACTTCTTGATGGATACCACGTTATTCTAATTGGTAATCGTGACGGTGTCTCTCATCTCTCGTCCTTTGGTCTCTATGGGCAGTGCGAGGCAGGCTCCGGCTGCTAACACGGCTACTAGAGAATACACGCTTGTTGCTATCACGATAGAGTTCTTTAACAGCACCTGGAATGAGATATGGACAGGTTAATACCAGAATAGTCATGTACAATTTAGTGAAGTAATATGTGGAGGAGTCATGGCCTGGGGAGAATTTTTTATTAAAATTTATTAATCACAATTAGAAAACTTCATATGCACAACATAGTGTTGTTTTTCATCATCAATCTAATTTTTCTTCGCTCACCCTTAGCCTTTGAAAGACTGATCATGGGTGTATGATTGTTTTTGCCCTTAGGAATTGTCTATGTTTAGCAAATAGAACAATCATAATGTAAATGGTAATCCATAGACTCTTAAAGAAAAAGCAAATGGACGATGATTACCTGTGCTACATATGGTGTGATCATGGCGCCTAGCCTGGCGACAGCGCTGCATGCACCTACCGCAGTTGCTCTTAGAGCTGTCGGGTACACCTGAAAGTGATAAAAAAATTCTAATTACTACATATATTGATTTTCCATTAAATAAATGAAATAAAACCCGACTACTGGAAAATTACGCTGTAAAAAGTATGAAACGAGAAAATCTCTGGAGAAACTGGTAGACAGGTATCTGAGAGAGGGATCACTTAAAGTATTCCCTCTACATAAACTACAGTGCACCTACAGCCCTGGCAAATCTACGGAAACGGCATTGCACTATGTTGCGAGTCGAGCCGAGGCTGCGCTAGAGGGACAAGAGATATGTGTCGGGGCTTTCCTCGACATAGAGGGAACCTTCGACAAGACAAAATTTGAATCCATACGCATTGCTGCTAAGGAACATGGCATCAATGATACCACGTGCAACTGGATTGACTGTATGCTGAGAAGCAGAATAATCAGATCGGAATTGATGGGAGACAGACTTAGCGTCACCATTATTGTGGTGCTTGGTAGCAGACTCGCTACTCACCAAACTCAATACCGGACCATTCTACACAGTAGGCTATGCAGATGACATAGCTATAATGGTTAATGGTAAATTCCCGAACATAGTATCTGGATTATTACAACAGGCATTGAGAATGACAGAGGAATGGTGTACAAAGAACCACAAACCACAAAGCAGTCATTATTCCATTCACGAGGAAGAGACAACTAGGAAACCTAGGAGAGCTCTCCCTCAATGGAATAAAGCTGCCCTGGTCCACCGAAGTAAAATATCTTGGTGTAACGCTTGATAAAGAAATCAGGTGGAAAATATTACGACAAAGGCCTTACGAGTGTTCAGCATGTGTCGTTCCACCTACGGTAAAACTTGGGGGCTATACGGCAGTATAGTGTGGTGGCCAAGAACAAAGCTTGCCTCGTGCAAAGTGCCACTCACCAGGTTACAAAGAACAGTGTGTCTCGGCATCACGGGTGCTTTCAGGACAACACCTACGGCAGCGATTGAGAGATGCCTCAATATCCCTCCGCTGCATATGATGGTTGAATTCGAGGCAAGGCAGACATTACATCGTCTTGCTGTTGCTGGACTATGGGATGCCTCTAAGCTAAAGACTAACCATACAAAGTTCGATGGAAATGAAGGCCTGGATCGGGTAACAAGCATGACATCCGATAAAATGCCAACTATGTTAGTGTTTGAAAGGTTTGTCAAGGTCCAAATCCCTACAATAGAGAACTGGAAGGGACTCGATCCACCAGAACAAGATAGTCTGGTGTGGTACACTGATGGACCAAAATGGAATCAGGAACAGGAGCGGGAATATTCGCAAAAGGTTACAAATGTAGCAAAAGCTTAGGGAAGATGGCAACTGTATTCCAAGCAGAAACATATGCCATAATAACCTGTGCTCAAGAGAATATAGATAGAGGAACCAGAGGTAAATCCATATATATTCTTAGTGACAGTCAGGCTACAATCAAAGCCATGGCATCATACAAAGTGGACTCCAGACTTGTTCTGGATGCTCTCCGGACCCTAAACAGGCTTGGGAAGCATAACAGGGTAAGACTGATGTCCATGGATATCCAAAACCGGAAGACTACAGGCTCATATCACCTAGTCTCGTTGTAAAACTCATGAAAAGAGTTTTCAACGAGATTGGGGAGTAGTAAGTTATCTAGGGCACCACAACAGATCCCAATGGGTCGAAGTGTCCGAGTTCTTTCTCGGCCCCTCCACAAGATAAGATAAGATGAAACGAGAAAATATTCTCATCTGAAATTGTTATGTACAAACTATTCAATATGTATCGGATATTTAATAAACAAATTACATGTAATAAATATTTTAGTATATTTCATACATATTCCTAGTGGTGTTTAGAGGATAACCGGCAAATGGCATAAGACAAACGATTTTTTTTTTTGGGTTGGTAAATCATCCAATGACTTTTTTTCTCCGCTCTGGGTAAAGCGGGAGGGCGTGTCAGACTTTTACTGACTAAAACCCACCCGTGTTTCTTGAGTTGCTTGAGCCAGGGCCGCGGTAATTTTCTTTTAAATTTATCGGCGACCCAGACAGGCATCGGACCTAGCGGGCCCCGTCACATTTGCTGACAACTCTTTGAGGCGCGCGTGGAAGACTACGCGCCGTAAACTTGGACCTGTTCCTTATCGGTCGGCGAGCTACTCATTACTTGCCGTCCGCAAGCCCGCGCCTACGGCGGCCGGGAATTGGCTTGCGACTCCCAACGCCCGGGGCGTCTCCTGCGGTGGATAGGGGCGTCAGTCGTACTTCATCGTCGACTCGACGCCAGTTATTAGGAAACCTGCACCCGCACCAGCTGCCCGACGAGGCGGTCTCTAATGACTCTTTCAAAGAGCCGCCTCATCGAGTAGCATGATGGGCCTGTAAAAGGACGGGGAATCCGCAGGTCGCCCCGGCTTCTTAATGAGGGCCAGTTTCCCCGTGTTCCAACGAAGTGGGTACTGGCTTCTCTCAAAGCATGCGCTAAAGAGCCCCCTTAGTTGAGGCCCAAAAGCCTCCAAGGTCAGGACGCAGGCTTTTCCAGGTAAGCCGTCGGGTTCTGGGGCGGTATTTTTGGCATTCAGTCTGCGTACCGCCACTCTCAATAAGAAGAGATATTGTAACTATTATGTTGTAGGACTATCGCATAACTGGCATAGTCCCCCCGTAGCTGCCTTGCTGCAAGCGCGGGAGGGGATGTGGTGACGTATCAGTCATTCGCCTCTTAGGTATAGAGCAATGGCCTGAGCAAAACCGTTACAAAAACGAATACTTTATAGTCAGAGATGAAGCGACTATGCGACAAATATCCGTCTCTTTTTATAGGTCGAAGTGACGAAAGCGACCTTACGGACTGTGACATGGACTAATTCACAATACTAAAAAAGGCAAGTAGTAGCCGCACGATTTCTTTTTCTCTCTCACACTTTTCTGACCGTATTTACTTCGCAGTCGGATAGGGCATGATTAGTTCATTCCTTTATGTCTATTATTGACCAGCTGACGGGTCAACACCCTCCCCCCCCGTACAGTGCAGCTACTTCAGGCACTATCTCAGTTAAACGCTAGACCTATAACTCACCTCTGGCGTATAAACGTAGGCAGCTTGAAACAGCCCAGCAATTATACCTCTTGCAAGGAACAGAACACAGGTCAGGAACGTACGGCTGAAATTATATAAAAATATTATAATAACAAGTTAACTAATGTTGAAAGACATTCATCTTTATTTACTATACTGAAGAACTTACTTTCCATTGTATATTAACACGCAGACACACATTGCGAATATGACAAACTGGGTAGCCATTGTCTTCTTGCGGCCATACTTTTCAATAATGAATATTGTAGCGAAAATACCTGTAGGAAAACGAAATCTTACTATATCACACTAATATTTTAAATGCGAAAGTTTGTGAATGTTTGTGTGGGTGTTTGTTTGTATGTATGTATGTTTGTTACTTCTTCACGCTCAAACGGCTGCACGGATCTGCATGCAATTTGGCACAGAGATAGATTATAGTCAGGAATAGCACATAGAATTTTTATCCCGGGAATATGTATGATTTTCAACATTCACGCGGGCGAAGCCGCTGGCTGAAGCTAGTATAATAATATAAATGCGATAGTTTGGATGGATGAACTAAACGGATCTGGATGAAATTTGGCACAGGGATAGATTATAATCTGGAATAGCACATAGGATACTTTTCATCCCAGCATAATGCTCCCTTGGGATAAGAAAACACTTTTCACGCGGGCAAAGCCGCTGACAGAAGCTAGTCTATACTATAATATTGTAAAGAGGAAAGATTTGTATTTTTGTATGTAACGAATAAAGTTAAAAACTACTGGACCGATTTCAAAAAATATTTCACCGTTGGGAAGCTACACTATCCCCGGGTGACTTAGGCTACTTTTTATCCCTGTATTCCCTCGGGAACGGGACCTACGCAAGTGAAACCGCGAGGCGTCCGCTAGTCATTTTATAAAGAAATATAAGTTATAAATTTTAAACTGGCTTTTGCTCAAGACTTTGCTTTCCTGGTAAATGGAAATTAAAGATCATGGCGTACCCGTGTGCCAAAATTCATAAAAATCCGTACGGATAGTGAGAGCATGCCCCAGAATATTATAGGCCTGTACGATCCAAAGCTTGGAAGGTCCCGTCATTACCAGGAAACTCATGGAGTGTAGTACAGTCAAAAGCGCATGGCTCCTCCAATCCACTGGGGTAATCTGGGGATTCTACGAGCTCATAGGCAATTTCAAACCTTACCAGGAAACTTACCTTACCAGCAAGTGTAGTCCATAGCAGATCCATGTAGTCCGTAGCCTGCAGTCAGTGGCGCACGGCTTTTCCAACTCCCTGGGGTCTGTCTGAGGAGCCCACGAGATCATAGAGCGTAGAAAATTAATGTCTTACCAGGAAACTCAGCGAGTGTAGTCCACAGCAGATCCATGTAGTCCGTAGTCTGCAGAGGTCTGCAGTCAGCGGCGCACGGCTCTTCCAAGCCGCTGGGGTCAGTCTCGAACAGTTCCGTCGTCATCAACACCAGACCGTAGTAACAAAATGCGCATGCCATCCTGGAAATTTAGTTATCAGTCATTTACTCATCCTGTTTGAAATAATTTAGAAAGAGAAGCTAATTTAACGAATGTTGCGTAACCAGCAAAAAGTTGTAAGTGATCTTGATGGTTTCTTTGCAGGCATGTCGTCTGGTCTCTAAGCAATCCCCAAATAAGTTGGAGAAACTTGCTCCAGTAAACGCTTACAGTGTTTAGTTTTAAACATGTATGCCTCTAATCTAATAAACGATTGACAGAAATACGTTTAGGGCTAAAACTTTTAAGATTTACAAACGTGCAAAATAAAGACTGGGATTAAGAGTAAATTACAAAATTTGGACAGCCAGACCCTTACCCATTCAAAAATTCCATTTTAAAGATTTCCAAGTACAAAGCTTGCAGTCATAATTTTGTTTGTCTCCATGCACGTTTATTTTTAACTAGCTGTGCCCGCGACTATAATTTAGCCTCAGGTCTTTTATTACAAAGCCATTAAAACAGGCTATGATACTAACCATATAAACCACAGCAGTAAGCTGGTATTCCTTAGATGTGGAATGAGGAGGTGTTTCAGTCTTCCCCGCTGGCCGATACCCACAGAATCGTCACATACCAAGCGGCCTAGCAGCATCGGTCTACCGTTGTCTTTTGCTATCTGAAATGTAGGAACAATACATTAATAACAGTATTTTTTTAAGTAAGCCTTAGTATAACCACAGATAATATAATACTAGAATATAGATGCCCTCATTCCATACAAAGAAACCGTGTCAACATAACCAGTGTTTTTCGTCTGATTATACTGATTATTTTTTGTACATCGCTCGCATTCGGTTCTGTTCCACGGCGATAGATAGATGGTGTTAGCAGCGACTTCCTAGTAAAAGGGTTCACTTGTTTCGTGAATATTTTTCCCTTAAATACAGTGCCGATTTGTTTTATAGTATTTTTTGCAAGTTTTAACAGTTTAATTGCACCAAAATGTGTTACAATACAAAATTTAAACAATCGGCTGGAATGCGTCTGAAATTTAAAATGATTCGTTCAACAAATCTTTGGAATGTGAATTAAGAGCCCAATATTTAATAATTTTGTGCTTAGGAGAGTTGATTAAACAAGAACATACAATTTTTTTGTTCAAAACCGTTTTTTTTTTAATATTACACACAATTCAATAACAAATCGGTGCATATCACGCCATCTAGTGATATTTATTTAAACCAAGTTTTCTATCTTAGCGCTGGGACCCCCGTTATAACACATTCAGCTTTAGAAAAGGGTCTGACATTGACAAGGATCTACCGAATTTTTTTATAAACTTAATCCGTTATTTAAGGGCAGGGTATCAAAGAGCCAGGCCACGAGTTTTGGTGAAGCGAAACGCGGCGTGATCTATTTATGGCATGAGACCATTTTAAAGTAGCTGCGCGTTATACAACATCAAAGTACATAAGAGGACTTAGTGTCGCCGCAGGTGTAGTGACCTGTCCGTCAATAGCTCGCTGATGGGTGTCAACATCTCTCTTGCTACCTTAGGAATGGTCTCAGTTAAGCGGTTGGCCTATAGCCATCCGTCAGAACATTTGTTCCCATCCCGTACAGCCGTAAGTGAATTCGTGCGTGGGACCAATCGATCAACGCATAGCCAAAACCGTTAGGCCTAGAAGCATGAAATTTGGCAGAAAGGTTTCCCAAGTAACGTAAGTGAGCACTAAGAAAGGATTTTTGGAAATTCCACCCCTAAGGGGGTAAAAAAGGGGTTGAAAGTTTGTATGTAATTTCTACACTTTTTAAGTTGGACACGTGAAATTTTAGATTTACTCTCTTAGTTGATAAAAAGAGTTAATGTATTTATTATTTATTGGAAATTTTATCTCTAAGGGGGTAAAAAGGGGGTTGAAAGTTTGTATTTAATTTCTACAGTTTGTAAGTTGGACACGAGAAATTTTAGATCTAGGCTTTTGGTTGATAAAATGAATTCATCTATTTATTAGTTTTTGGAAATTCTACCCCTTAAGGGATAAAATAGGGGTTGAATCTTTATATGATTTTTTTTCGGTTTGGAACGTAAAACATCTGAAATTGTAGGTTTACGCTCTTGATTAATAAAAAAAACAATGAGTTTATTGATTTCCGGAAATTCTACACCTAAGGGGTTAAAGGTGGCAATTTGTTGGGCTTACATATTGCTTCTTTTAATGATGTAGGATAGCAAACGAGAGATATTTGTTTGTATGAAAAGTCTCATGCCTTGGGAAAAATAATAAAGGTAACATTAGTTTTTTAAGCGATGTTAAAGTATGTATGGGAAATCTTATTTCTTGGATTAATAAACTTGAAATTTGGCACAAACACTAATCTCATTAAATAATGTAGGTTTTTATTAGTTATTACATTTTCGGCACTTTCCCCAAAATACTATTTAGGGGGTGATCAAGAATTTTTAAGTATTTAACTGCACATAGCTTCTTTTTATAATGTAGGGGAACACTAAGGAGGGATTTTTGGAAATTCAACCGTTAAAGTGGTTAAAAAGGGAGACATTTATTAGTATGAAATATCTTATTCCTTGGGCCTTCCCATATATTAAATAATAAATTGCCATCATTAGTTTTTCAGAATTAGCCCTAGATTATGATTTAGGGTTGTCAACGGTTTTTTGAAGAATCTTACGGCACTAAGACGACCTCTTCCTCGATTTGGAACTACCGAACTGGACCGTTTTTCTCAGGCCGAACAAACCAAAACAAAACACAAAAAGTATAAGACCAAACAAACGTAGGTAATTTTATGAGTGACGTTATAGTGTCGCGTAATTTACGCAGCATTCTTTTTCATACTAAAGTAATTTTTGCTCCACCCGAAATGCGACTCAAAAATCTTCTGCGCTTCGGATTCAGCAGACTTGTAGCCCTCGCCAGGACATCAGTCCAACTTGTGCGAGGCCTTGCAATGTTGCATCTTCCAGCAACGACCTCGCCACTCCAGAACCTGTCATTCCCATAGGGCATCTACAGCGTTCAGCGGACAATCTGGTCTGCTGTGGTCGATGGCTTAATGCAAACCAAGTTTGGTCATTCTTGGGGCTATGTTGGTTACCTTAGTTTCTCTGTCCGTGTTTCCGGGTCGGATTCGATGAATACCTTCTGTAAAGTCACCGAATTTCTTGAGAATGGGTGATGCGACCTTAGTTTTATCCATATTTATCTTATGACTCGTGTTGAAGCTCCACTGCTCTGTCTTCTTCATAGTATTAGATGGTGAGTGGTGTACTCGCTATGGATCTTATTGTAAAGCCTCATTACTTAGGTTTTGATTAAATAACCGGTGTGACTGTTATTTACCCACGAGCCCTTTATTTAGCTAAAATTTATCGGACACGTAATTTAAGTTTCGTAAATCCTAACTTAAACCGTATAGATCTACGATATACCATTTATGATTGATTTAACAATAGCTTATTTTTGGTCGCCTTCACTAACTGCATATAATTAAGTCATCTGTACTTAGTTGAATAAAATACGAAATCATGCGAACGAAGTCGCGGGCGGAGTCTAGTATAATATATAAGTCCATCTCTGGCCTTATACGGGGCAAATAGCAGCATCCCTTCCTTTCCTTTTTGTTTGTATGACAGCGCTTCGGCCAAAAGCATAATGTCTCACCTGCTCTAATGTAGCTAAAGCTTTATCGGGCTCGCCGCTCGCAACATGGTATCTTGCAGATTCAGGAAGCCACTGAAATACATAATTGCACATGTAAGAATTTAGGCCAAGATTATCATTGTGTAGAACATGCAAAATGTAAATCCTTCTAGGCTTTAGACAATCTTTAGTGTGGAAAAATCAAACTGGTATATAATCCATGTATTCATGGTTATAGTATTGTTTTATTTTTTAGTTTTTTTTTTGGTCAAGAAATTGACTCACACACTGTACCGTTGTTGTTGGATTAGGTAATTATCCATGTTTGCAATATTTGTAAGTATGTGAGAACCATGTTCCTATTTATTAAATGAATGAATTTACGTGTTAGTGTTTGTAATACTTTATATCAATTTGGAGTATAGTAGTGTTAGTCTGGGTGCATCGTCCTCACATATATGAATTAATGTATGTATGTAAATATTGTAAAACACTTTTTTTTTTTAAAGAGTAGGTGTGGAGTTTCTTGTCCGTTCTTCTCCATAAAAAGCTACTATTTCGAATGGACGGTAGAATGAATTATTATTATTTTAAAATTTAAATTAATGACGTTCAGAAGTGCCACTTATTGGCCTAATTGTAATAAAGAAATATGACTTTGACTTTTAATGTTTTGAGTTCGATCCAAAGGCGTAGTAGGTTTTTATCATGGGCTACTTTAAAAGCCACATGGTGACAAATACTATTTAGTTTTGCTAGGCGAATAAATACATAATATCCATTTACAATGTGGGTGCACTCTGCCTAATTCTTTGGAGAATCCAGGCGTGATATTATTATTGTATGTGTGTACTTATTTATTTAATAGAAAAACTAATAGTACTTACAGGACATATTAGAGCGAACAACAGCAGTGGTATAGTCGATAGCGCGAGCAGCCAGTGAACGCCTAACGTGGGCATCACCACCAGCGCCAGAGCTACTTCCAAACAAGCGCCCAACGCCCAAAAACACTGGAAATTTTACATAATGGAATAAGAGTCTTGGAAACAACGTGATTTGTGTAATAAAGGACACTAAGGCCGAGTTTCTTACCTCTAAATTATCGCAGAATTAATGTGACAAATTGTCAAGCACGCGTTATCTGCTATATATTATGCTATTATTGGCTGTTGAAAATTCATTCAACCAATCACAGCAGATAACGCGTGCTTGACAATTTGTCACATTAATTCTGCGATAATTTAGAGGTGAGAAACTCGGAATAAGCAGTTGAATCACTCAAATTGAGGTATGGTGACAGGGTGTGTGAATACCCGCAATCTCCATTGAAAAAAGAAAAGATCTTCCGACCAGACGGGAGTTTTGTCTGCCTGGGCAACTGGCCGATGATTGTAATAGGGCTGTTGCATATGTTCAAATCTCGCGCAGAACTTTGCTTGCAGCCTTATTGCGTAATGAATTCGGCAAGACAAAGGTCAAAGAGTATGAACAATCGACTAATCATATAGACAGAAATCCGTCTCGCATCTTTCATCTCGCCATGTGATTGGTCGATTGGTCGTACTCTTTGCCCTTTGCCTTGCCTAATTTACGCAATAAGGCTGCCGGTAATTTTGTAGTTTGATTGTGGAGGTTGAAATCTACCATTAACCATTAATTCAGAGTGCAGAATTCGATTGCGGAAGCTCGGTCCGCCCTAACGGGCAGGATCTAAGTGCACGGAGATATACATAGCCGCCGCTAAATCGTATACAACCCAAACGTCACAGTTTACTCACAGAAACCGACGGTCCATGACGATTCTGACAATGATTATGTCAGCCGAATTTGTCATCATCTTTTGATGTTCCCACTGCTGGGAAGCCTCCTCTCTGTGAGAGAGAGAATGGGCCGTAATCCACCACGCGGGCCCAGTGCGGTTTGGTGGATGTCACATGTCTTCGAATTTTTGGTTCTAGGACATTCCGGTTTCCTCACGATGCTTTTCCTTCACCCTTTTAGAGCAGTGATGATGAAATAATTTGCACAAAGTAAAGCGTCTGCCTAGGTTCGAACCCACAACCTACGACACGTAAGTCGGGGCCTTTACAACTGGGCCACCCATAGATTTAGAATTTTTTTGCTACGCAAAAAGATACACGAAGCGTGCGAGCGAGAAATCCTAATCAAGTATTAACCGCCCAAGAGAAAAAGAGAGAGTGAATGAAGTACCAATATGTCACTTTTTTCGCGACAAATAGTCCATAGCGTACCATCTGTTTTACGCCGCGCTGAATTTCTTGCATATATATAATAATCTTTAGATTTAAATTGATAATATTGATTATGCAACTATGGTGGCTTGTTCTGTGAGTGAATGTGACGTTACAAGACGAAATAACCCCAATAAATACACGTTTCATAGGTAAATACAATTTTGTCCTTGGATTGTTTCGAACCATATTTTGACAAATTTCTGCTAGTAATCGGCTCAGAAAAAGATTCTTGCAATAGTATATTGATTTCCATTGTCTTATAAAAGTATATTTCGTATATTTAAACAGAATTTGCTAAAATATTATGTAAAAAAGAAAACTGTTTGTTTACGCTAGGGCTTGACAAAGCGGTGACGTCATGAGTATCGATAAAAACTTAATCGTTTTATAGTGATATCATGGTATGAATACAAACTTATTTAGTGAAGTTTTGTTAAAATAGATTTCATCTAAACTGTACTTTAAGTTGCATGTTTATTATATTAGCCTTTGTTTTTCAAAATGTTTCGGAGAGTTTTGATGTTTTTTTACTTTGAGTAGGTTTAGGAATGTCATTATATTGTTTTCATTCATTAGTTTTACATTGTCTAGAATATGTCGGGTTTAGTCAATAGTACGGACGTCAAAACAAATCACGAGCACGCTACCTGTCGGCAAATCAAGAACAACTACGCTGTGGCGCGCTTTGTCTAACGACCTGCGTGGTGGGGACACAGAATGTAGGAGTTGAGTACTGACCGCCCTAGAGCTAAGACGTTGTAGAATCAGTAGGTATCGATCCGTAATATTAGTGAGCAAGATTGTAACTGTGAACTATTTAAATAAACCCAGTGTATCGAATAAGTTGTGTTATTTCATTTGCACGACTGTACCCACCGACCTGCCCATACACGATGTCTTAACCTAAGGGAATACATCCTGACTTCCCAATGGTTTGCATCTTTCGGCCAGCCATGATGCGACAAATACATCAGTGCTCTGCTCACCAGCAAATTTTTCTGTTATGTAAATAATAATTTGTAATATTTATGTACCTACAGATTTCCAAATAATTCTGTATTAAGAGAAAAATGGATTCGAATTTTAAACAGAGATGGATGGTCTCCAAATAAATACTCTACAATATGTAGTAAACATTTCGAATTGAAATACTGCATACAAAGAAAACATCGACGACTCCTAATGAAAGAATCTATACCTACTTTATTTGTGCCTGTAAGAATGACACTTCCTATCGTATGGTTAGTTAGTGGCCCACCTAGTGTTAGTTTTTAAACCATCTAGATACCTCTTCCATAGCAGAACGACTGTCAAAAAGTTCAAAACCTATCTATATACTGGTCACACCTAAATTTGTTTAAAGATACATACAAACTAGTTGATGTTTGTTTACAGATTCAATTAAAAATCAGAAGACCCTGCTCTTATGTGAATCGAGATATTTCATTGCCTTCAGTCGAGCCATTACCTGGCCCTTCTAGTCAACAATTGTCCCCAAGAAAAAAAAAACTTATCAATAAATGTTCAATGCTACAGAGGAAAATATCGGTCAAAAATAAAGCCTTGAGAAACATAAAAGCCAAAACAAAACGAATGACAAAGCGATTGCTAAACTTACAAGCAGTCGTCAAAGAACTACATAACAGGCCAGAACTCAAAGATCATAGAAATGATGTACAAATCGCTTGTAGGAATGATTTGTTGCAAAAATTAATTGATCGAGTTAATGGAAAAACTACGGGTGAAATTAGTCACACGACGGAGTATGGTGAAGAACTCAGAAAATTCGCTCTCACTGTTCATTTCTACAGCCCAAGGTGCTATACCTACATAAGAGACAAATTCGATCTCTGTTTACCACATGTGAACACATTACGCAAATGGTATTCACGGTTAGACTGCGAACCAGGTTTTACTTCGGAATCTTTTAATACAATTGCGGCACTTTCAAAGTGTGGACCTGTCTATGTAAGCCTAATGCTGGATGAAATAAAAATAAGGGAAGAATCAGAAATAGTTGGCAAAAAACATTATGGATACGTTAATGTAGCAAATGATTTACATGGTGATGAAGTTGAAATCGCCAAAGAAATCCTAGTATTCATGGTAGTGGCAGTCAACGGATTTTGGAAACTGCCAGTTGGGTTTTTCCCAGCTAAAAGCTTTACAGCGTCTGAAAAATCTAGGTTATTAAAAATATGCCTCGATCTTTTGAAAGACACGAATTGTGACGTGCTCTCTATTACTTTTGATGGAATTGCATCTAATTTAAATATGGTACAAATATTAGGCGCCTCCTTAACTTCGGAGCCATATAAACCATACTTTGTCTATAACGGCAAAAGATATTATATTTTGTTTGACCCGTGTCATCTATTAAAACTTATTAGGAATTGTTTTTCCGATTACAAAGTGTTGTATGATAATCTCGGTCGTAAAATCGAATTCAAATACATTGAACAATTACAAACTTTACAGCAAAGTGAAGGTCTACATCTGGCAAATAAGTTATCTGCACGACACATTGACTTTAAAACCCAAAAGATGAAAGTTCGGTTGGCCGCACAATTACTCAGTCGGTCGGTAGGAGTGGCTATTGATGTTTGTAATAAAGACCTTAAAATAACTGAATTTGAGAATTCAGAAGCTACAGTAGAGTTTCTTTTATATGTAAATGATATTTTCGATATATTTAACTCGAGGAATTTAAATAACTTTGGTTTTAAAAAGCCCTTGTGTTCGAGCAACAAAGAAAGTATATTTGAGAGAATTGATGAAATCCATGAATATTTTAAATCATTGAAAACTGAAAATGGAAGACTTGTTATCAATACTCAGAGGCGCTTGGGGTTCTTGGGATTTATAGACAATATAATTTCATTAAAATGGTTGTATGTCAGTTACTTAGAAAAAAAATACTTAAAATTTTTACCTACATATAAATTGTCACAGGATCACCTGGAGACGTTTTTCGGCGCTATCAGATCTAAGGGGGGATTCAACAATAACCCAACAGTAAAAAACTTTATAGCTGCATATAAACGATTACTTTGCCATTCAGAAATCAAAATTAGCGATAGCAGTAACTGTTTAGAACTCGAAAAAATTGCAATCTTGTCTACTGGTAATACGTGTACCACTTCCATTGATAAAATCAATAGTTCTTCAAATTATAATAAAATTTTTAACGAATTATTTGAAAACGGTTATGACATTCTCCAAAGCGAAGATGAAACTAGTTTTGGCAATGACGTGTTATTTGATCATACTGCTAGTTTGTCGCAACTATCTATGATGATCGTTACCTATGTGTCTGGGTATGTTGTAAAGAAGATTATAAAAAGAGTTAAATGTGAGGACTGTGTACATAGTTTATTATCAAAACCAACAGCTCTCTGTCACAATTCCTTAATTGTTAAGAGGGACTATTCTAAAACAGAGGACGGCTACTTGATGTATCCATCTAATGATGTTGTCGCATTATGCTGTAGTGCTGAGAAACTTTTTAGAGAAAACATGAAAAGGAAAATAATGGACGACCGCATATTTGCCAAAAATGTGTTGGAAGTTCTCCAAAATAATCGGTTTTTATTTGAAAATTTAAAGTATCATGTGTTGGATCAAAACCCATTAAGCGATCACAGGTATTTGCTAATGAAAAGTGTAATTGAAACTTATTTTCTTCTACGATTGAAGCATGAAAGCAAGTTGTTGAAGTTTAATAGACAAACTTTAAGAAGTCAATTAAATAAGACTGTACTATTTAGAGGACAATAAATACAAAAATTATTTTATGAAAAAATATTTTTAATTTTTTCACAAAAATAAAAAAAATATTTTCATATATAAACAGATTATTTTGGAGAACTTCATTTTGTGTGGGCATGTGGGCTTAGAGTGAAACAATTAATACATTTTTTTTTATTAAACTTTGCCCACACTAGGAATTTCTTCCTGTATCTTAGGTGCGTTTACAAACATTTAAACTCACATAAACAAGACACCCAGATTCTGTACAACTATCTGTAGGCCATACAAATATGTGTTCCGTGCGGGAATCGAAACTGCGACATGCAGCGCAGCAGCCGGTCGCTGAACCACTACGCCAACAGTATCTTTTGGCTTCAAATAGTTGTTAATAGGTGCGTTCTGCAGAAAATAGCGCTCGATAGCTTTCATAAGGAGAACGTCAATTGTCATTTTCATTTCAAAAGGTTATTTTCACGAAACTTCTGTGTATTAATTTAGTTAGGTTAATTTATTTTGTATTTTATATTTCAAATACACGACTTACAAATATTTTGTATTTCGTATTTGAAATACATGCGAGGTCGTATTTTGTAATTTGTACTTAAATAAAAACAAAACATGTATTTTGCCCAGTTTTTATTACGGTTCAATATAACCAACAACGGCAACAACCCTCTAATCGTGTTTCTTATTGTGTTCACCAAGTATCGATATCGATACTGAACATGGACTTTTTAACAACACTTTTTTAACTAACACATGGACAATTTCCCTCACACATAGATTTTATTTTTTGGTTTCGCTTTTCATCTGACTCAGTCTATCTTGTACATACTATATCTATGGGGCCACCACTGCTCTAACCGAATTTTTACTCAGTGCTAATTGTCACAGAATTAATATATTGTGCGTTCTCTAGTTCTGACAGCGCGGCGTTGCCGTGTTCTGAGGCCAGGACTTAAAAGAATATGTATGTTCATTTAGGTAGGCTAGCTGAGTGTTTCATGACATGTTGTTTTCATATTCCATATACTTACATCAAGAAGTACAACACATTTAGCCCTCTGTTTGGTCGGCAAAAACTCTGCGTACAACGTGACCCTGAAAAGAAAAAAAAAAAATTCTCAATGTTAAAAAAAATACAAGATTCTTCGTATTCGCAGCATTTTAGCATTTTCATCGAAAACCAAAACTGTTTGCAAACTGCTCAATCGGATGGGTATAACTATCTGAAAATTCAGTGGCAAGATTGGACCGGACCCATATAATAATATACTAAATAACGAGGTAAGTTAAATAAAATCTTGCAATAATGCTTTATTGCAAGTTTACTTACGACTGTGGGACGCATCCTATAGCGAATCCTACAAGGCCTCTTAGAAACAGTAACCAGAGGAAATTTGGTGCTATTGAACTCAGCAGACCGTAGTAAAACAGCAGTACTCCGCACATACTTAGAGCCTGTAAGCAAATTAAAGAGGAATATAAGAAAACTAATTCATATTGAATTGCAAAATATGAATTTGTACATCCAAAGTTTTAGCTTGCACATTACTCATTTGAGTATAACATTTTCTCGTTACTTTTAAATTGTTTTCATATTGCAAGGGAACATTATATCGGGATAAAAAGTAGCCTATGTGCTATTCCAGACTATAATCTATCTCTATGCCAAATTTCATCCAGATGTGTCCAGCCGTTTGAGCGTAAAGAAGTAACAATCATACAAACACGCACACTCACAAACTTTTGCCTTTATAATATTAAGTGTGAAGTGTGATTAGTAAGAAGCAGGATTATCTTGTTCTTTAATCACACTATTATTATAAAGGCGTGAATGTGTGTGTTACTTTTTCACGCTCAAACGGCTGGACGGGTCTTGATGAAATATGGCACAGAGATTAGATTATAGTCTGGAATAGAACATAGGATATTTTTTTATCCCGTGAATATGTTTCCTTGGGATAATTTTCGACATCCACGCAGGCGAAGCCGCTGGCAGGAGCTAGTAGATCATAGAGACGTAGATTGACTGCCAAATATCAGGCAAGAATTTGGAGTGAGGCTTTATCCAAATATTTAATTATGTCCAAGTAAAATGAAAGTGAAATAAGTATGTACCGTTTTCCTTCCATAACGGTCACTGATGTTACCCCAGAATGTGGAACTCAACATCATTCCCATGAACACTATTGTGGTGGTCAGTGCTTGCTGATATCTGTAATATTAAAAATAGCTACTGTTGAATTAACGTTTAGTTTAAAACTTAATTTTAGTTTTAAAATACTTGATAAATATTTAGAAGCATGCTGTGGCCTGCTATAACTGAAGGAGTTCACCAATTAAAACTTTATTTCATAAGACATTGTATTTTATGTGTACATCTTTCGTTGGAGGTCCTAAATAAATATACTGATTGCCTGGAGAAGATTGCTGTATGCTATAAGGCCGCCTGTTTTATGCGGTTTAAGTTCTAAGTTTTAACGTGGATACAATAGAGTATATTATCATCTTGATCATCATTTCAGCCGAAAGATGTCTATTGCTGGAGATAGGCCTCCCCCAGGCGTATTTATATAAATAAACATGTCTATACATTGACGCTCCACACTTTTCTCTCATACTTTCATATGAATATGTGAATTAAATGCTTAAAATCGTAATATTGTTCCTTTCTTATTTGAAAACAATATAATCCTTAGAAATTTTGCTTGAAAATTCAGAAGTACCTTAAAATGATTTAATTGAATCAAATGATTTGATTTCTTTTTTTGAGTTTAACATCCAGCAAGCTTATTTTGAAAATATTTTTAGTTTATAGCATATTATCATTTAGCCAACTGTGTTTTAAACTGACAAGCTGGTTAAAGTTATATTTTATTTATAAGTGTTAGTCCATTTATCTTAATGTGGTCTAAACAATGATTACTTTTGTCATGGTTTGAATATTTTTCAAAAACCCTTTATACTCAGCAAAACTAAGTAACTATACTTACTTGCTGATATTCCATTCACAGTGCAACGCTGGTGACAAAATGCTCAATATAGTCATTTCCATAGAATCAGCCATCCAGCACAGACCAGTGAAGAGTGACAGTTTGACTTGAAACCAGCCAAAGCCTAGTGCATTCACCGCTTGAGTGACGGTGAAAGTATCTAAAATGTTCACATGTTTAATAGCTGATTCAATCTAACAGCTTTAATTACTGCTTAACATACATCATGAGATCAGTTGATAAAATGTTTTCGTGACACATGATTGATACATGGCAGATTTCTAAACAGTAAACATGAATGCTTGGTTACGATTGTTAGAAATCTGCATCAGAATACAGTACAGGCAATAAAAACATATTATGAATACCAATATTATAAGAAGCTATTAAAATCTCTAAAGGAAGTGTAAGTATAAGAAAATGAAAATTAGCGTACCGTCTGGGACTACCGACACCGATGCCATTTCAATCTCTTGGGGTGGAGGCATCGGTGGCCCCGGAGACCGGGGCCTAATATGGCTGTCATCCAAGTCCTGGTACCCCTTAGACCGACCCATCTTGGCTGCCTCTAAAAACAAGAATACACTTCTGACGTGGATATGAACTTGCTAACGCCGAGTAACGGGAACATTAGCGGTTTTTACATTCAAACACTAAACTGTTAAGAATATACCAGGCCAAAATACTCCAGCCTCGCTAGAAAGTTGCAACAAATGCACAAAATAATTACTTTCACATACATTCAGTCTCTAAAATAATAAAAAGTAAACAAAAATAAAGTAAAAAGTTGGTTTGTTTTGACTTCTGTGGAGTTTTTTACAATGACATTGACATTGAATGGCGTCATTTTTCGAGATTGACATTTCTTTATTATTATTTTTTTCTTCGCACTACTCGGGCAGGCTAAGGTCTTGCACCATACCGCCTCGTCTTCAGTGCAATTTTAACATTCTTTAGTATGCATTAGAATGCGGTTGTATCAAATTCTAATGTTTTTTGGTGTATTTGGCAGTAAATTGTATCGAGTCAACCTTCCCAGTAAGCTTTGCGGAGGTAGTCAATACTACAATAAAATTCTCCGCTCCACTATCCTGAGATCGCTTTTGTCAATGATTTCACATATTGTCCAGTTGCGTAGACGGTTGAGACATAAAACTACACCAATTTTATATCACAATATCCACTAGGAATCAATTTGCAAATGATATTAACAGGCGCTGAACTTCACTCGAAAAAAGCCCGCCAAAAACTCTGACATTTCTTTAGTGTTGCGACTTGCTATCTGCGTAAGACGGAACCACACTTATGTGGCGTGGCGTGTCGTGGCGCCTTCCGATGCAGTTGATTGGCTACAAAACTCGTTGCGTTATGACGTAGGCTGGAACAGAGTCGTTTGATGGGTGGATCCCGCGCCACGCCACGCCACGACACGTAGGTGTGGTTCTGACTTTATTTACAGTTATTTCCAGCATTGGAACTTGGGTTTTTTGCTCAAAACTGATTGCAGTTCAGTTCTCCTATTAGGAAGATTTTGTCACAATTGTTATATCTATCTATGCTAGACGTATAAGTATAGGTAGTTATATATGCATAAGTCTTCAATGGTGAATCCACCGTTGTGGGCTAGGCACTAATTGCCAATTTCTCGCCAAACTTCTGGGCCACCCTGAAGTTGGCTTTCAGATGCGCAAGGAACGAATTGGTGCTGTTTTTGTATGAGATTTACTACTACGCAGCCGTTGTAGCCAACTTCAGGGCGGCCAAGAAGTTTGAAGAGGAATTTATATAGGTTGATGCTTTATCTCATGCCTTAATAAAATATACAGCGATCGAGCCAACCTAACATAACAAAGACAAGAGGCACAGATCGTTATCTATTATAAGTAGAGTAAAATCTTGTTTTGGTGGCTCAATGGCAACGGAAAGATTATCCGGGCTAGGTCTTCTTACTATACACAATAACATCACATATGTATGTCACGATATCACTAAAACTGTTAAGGATTTCCCAAAAAATAAAGGTAAGTTTCTCCCAGGACCTCGCTGTCTGCCTCCTAGGGCCATGTTCCTTTTGGTCTAAGGGTAAATACGCCACTAAGTGGGATAAAATAAAATGTGTTTTTTTAACCCATGCCATGATCAACCCGTGACAGGCGTGGACCTACGAGCCCTCTGGTCGCAACAAAAAGTTCAAACGTTTCATACAAAGTATGAAATTGTCAAAAGAAAACCAAACATATCAGAGGCGCCGTCGCTCTAGGCACTTGAGTACGTTACGTATTACTCTTATGACGTCGGCATCCACTAATGAAGGATTTTTCAAAATTCAACCTCCAAGGGGGTGAAATAGGGGATAAAAGTTTGTATGAAACTTTTTGTTCCTTGGTCATATTTGCATGAAATTTCGTATGAATTGAGTACGGCAAAAATAATGAGTTACGTATTTCAGCTTTTTCCAAAATTCAACCCCAAGAAGGTAGAATAAGCGATGAAATTTATATATAAACGCACAGTTCAAATCCTTAGGGCTAGAATCTTAAAATTTCGCACACGTTTTCCTCTTTTGACGTAGGCATGCACTAAGGAAGGATTTTTAAAAATTCGTAGAGGATGGTAATTTATAAGGAGCTTTAAATGCCGTTAAAAGGCTTTCTTAAAATATTTTATAAGAATTCTGATTCTAGTATTTTTTTTAAATTAAACCTCAATCGTTTTAAGTATTTTAAAGTGGATATTGTGCATATATTATTGTTTATATGTAAGTATTTTTGTTATTCTTATTATATTGATTGTTTCAGCCAGAAAATACTTTTTTAATTAATAAAAGAGGCAAATATTGCCCGAATTGCGGTAAATATTCTGTGCGTCACCAAAGTGGTAAGTGATACAAAAAAATCGAGCAACGACGGACTTTTCCAAGTGGGAAAGCGCGATCCCCTTCCTTACTAAATGCATATACTTAAAGTAAAAAAACAAATAACTAAGCTATAGCAATAATTAAGTTTGATCGTCTTCGTATAGATTACAACACTGTAATCAATGCTAAGGCTGGTTCCAAAGTCACAGTGATCGCTGGCGCTATTGAACAGCACGCGTTTGAAATGCGTCACTCTGTAACCAGCCGTACAAAGTATTTGTTAATTATAAGGAGATTTATTATTTTTCAGATAAATGTGTTTTTTACAATAAACCGTGGACTAATACGGAAAGATGCCTCGAGTGTGAAGGTTTACTAGGGCCACAATGGAATTATTGTAAGCTTGATCACAGACTAAGCGTTTTGAAAGAAATACAATGCGCCAAAAAAAAATTGCGCAAAATTTTTGGCCGTTCAACATTCTGATCCTGAGAATACTGAACGTCCAAAATCACCGGATATTTTTGGAGAATTTGATATCACCTTTAGTGACATATGTCTCAACGAAGAAATGATGAGCATCTCTGAGATGAGCGCCAATAGCGACACCAAAGAGACAGTAATACTGACGGAAGGGCAATTGGAAGAGAAGCAGGAAAAGTCAGATGCGGAAGAGGTTCGTACGGAAGAAATCCCTTGAACATGAACATCAGCGCAGCCTACGTGCAGAGCTACTTCCTCGTGATGTCATCACCACTTCCTCAATCTTTCGAGCAGCGTGTCACACAGTTAGCCAGTACCCACAGCATCTAATGTATCCTGACCACCAGCATGCAGGGCATGCGAATTTTTGTTCATCACCCTCAGCTTCTATCATCACCGCTCCGACCCACTGGAGCCATTAGCACTGTCCCGACTTACTGGGACATCATCACCGCTCCGACCCACTGGAGCCAGCAGCACTGTCCCGACTTACTAGGACATCATCAACCGCTCCGACCCATTGGAGCCAGCAGCACTGTCTCGACTTACTGGGACATCATCACCGCTCCGACCCACTGGAGCCAGCAGCACTGTCCCGACTTACAGGGACATCATCACCGCTCCGAACCTCTGGAGCCAGCAGCAGTGTCCCGACTTACTCGAACATCATCACCGCTCCGACCCTCTGGAGCCAGCAGCATTGTCCCGACTTACTGGGACATCATCACCCCGACTCACTGAGGCACAACCGCAAATAGTTCAGACTCACCGCGAATTCTGCGACTTCCGGTTCCACTGGCCAGACACGCATCACAAGATGTACGGACGAATCAACCTGCTATTACTATTATTAACTACTCCAGAGGGGAGTGATGTAGCGGCACCAACGCTGCCACTTACGAACTAATGACAATGACATGACATCACACAAAACCTGCATCGCGAAAGTAAAATTTTCGGCGCGATTTGAACGGTTACCTATTATAAGTTCGAAAAATATTTGATTGAATTTCATTTTACCTAAAAATTTTCAACTACTATAGTTTCTTTTTTTTTACTTTATCGAAGTCACGTCTGCCAATGTCTCAGTTGACCTATTATCAATTCGATTTTTTTCGTTACTCCGACATTAAATGTGATTATTTTAAAATTATACTAATATCATAAAGACGAAAGTTTGTGAGTGTGTTTGTTTGTTTCTTACTTCTTCATGCCCTAACGGCTGGACGGATCTGGGTGAAATTTGGCACAGAGATAGATTATAGTCAGAAAAAACGCATTCTTTTTGTCCCTGGAATATGCTCCCTCGGGACTATTTTCGACTTTAACTTCTTCTTCTAATATATGTTGACATGTCATAATGGAGGATTGAGGAACATTTGTTGATATCCTCAGACACCTCACCAGTCTGACCGTAACATTATACTCAGAGTAGGCAAAAGAAGATCAAAGGATCTCAAATAAATTCAGATTTGGGTAGGAAGATATACTCGTAATATCCCGGTTAGTTAGATTATTTGAATCTTAAATTGAAAATTTTCTTGTCCTTTGTGCTTTACTAGCTGCCACCCGCGGATCCGCAAGCGTAGAATGAGCACTTCTATCTTCATAAATTATAGCCTATATTATGTCAGGTGTCACCATATGGTGGACCGCGGTCAGGATCCGGGCCGCCGACTTATTTTGTGTGGAACTTAAGTAAACAGTACAATATAATTTACTTGTGTTACTTGAGTACGTAATTTAATTATTCATTTATTCCGCGCTTTGTCTTTACTGACGCCGATTCGACAACGGAAGAATAATCTAATCAAAATTTTCATTGATATTGTAGCTTTTTTTAAATATTTAAGTTTATTATTTCAATTTTAACAAAGTGACGTGGCTTTAAACCTTACGGACCGTGACGGTTTTATTATTTAAAAAAAAACGGATTCCAAATGAAAGTAGTTGGTAAGCTTTATGTTGTTCGGATGTATGAGCTTTAATACTGCAAAGTTCCTTCAACATCCGTTCTGTAGTTTTTGTGTGAAAGAGCAGCAAACATCCATCCATCCTCACAAATTTTCGCGTTTATAAACTATTATTGCCTACCTATACTACCTATTTTTTTGTTTACGGGGAAAATCTTCAAAAGGCGCCTGGACTTTTGGCGAAAAGACCAGGGAGTGTGGGATTTTACCTCACTTAAACCACCCCGGTGATCACCATCAGCACGTAGAGGGGGCCCCGTGACGGAACAAAAGACCACCCTGGAGCCCCCTCTGAGCAACGCCTGTTAGGGCACATCCCTGGCAAGTAGTATGTCCGCCTAGGTAGGTACTGTTCAGGCAAACGCATAAAACGATTCTGAATAATTTCCACTTAGTTCGTAAGAAATGTGTTGTAATATTGTAAATCTGTTATCTACGCAAAGTGATACTTTCTATGTTCTAATACATTCATTGGACATTATGAATTTCTTGATACCTAAGATCCACAAGGGAGTTGAATAATTCATTTGCCGAGAACAGAAATCTGAGCATTGAGCGCGGAATTTAACGTGCTAGCAAATTATTACCCAGTATAATAAAAAGATTGTGACGAATTGAGAACGTCCTTCTTTTTAGAAGTCGGTTAAAAATAGTTCAGGTCAACATTACATTTCGTGGAGCGATACATCACCAATACTGATTAATAAAAAAGTATTTAATGTCGATAAAACCACAAAATAGAACGGTGCGACGCCGCTTACATACTTTGTGATAATACGTAGGTACATAGAGCTGCAATCAGTTGAGCTATCTAGAAGCAGGCCTATCCTTAGAATGGAATGTGATATCGATGATGACCCACCAATTTGATCACGCTTATGAAGGGTTAGCTCTAATCGTTCTGTAATTGCTAAGAATGCTACGCCGTGACTTCCCTTCATTTGACGGCTACGGTGTGCTACGCTGTCGTAGCATGCTACGGCAAGCAATACATTTTTTTGTTACTTGTGCTTTATATTAATAAATGATATGTTAGCAGTTCATCTGCCCGGCTAGTGGGAAGCTTTCCAACACATCGGTTTTCGGTTTGCGGTCGCCATTCCAGAACTTTTCGGCCCCATCGACCATCCCTTCTGAGAGCAATTTGCCCTGCCTACTTCCACTTAAGTTTCACAATTCTTCGGTAACTTCGGTCCTCCTGCGGATATCCTCATTTCTGATAAGATGACGCAAAGAGACTCCGAGCATAGCCCTCTTCATTGGCCTTTGCGTGACTGTAAGCTTTCTGATGAGGCCCATTGTGAGCGACCACGTCTCAGAGCCATAGGTCATCACGAAGTCGATCTCATTTTTAGTTGCACCAAGGCTCTGCCAGGTAAAATTTTGTGTGCTGATTCTGAAGAAGGAGTTAATCATATAAACCTTCTCCATAAAACTGACCAGTAGATGACCCCGGTGGTTCCGACACCTAACTTCAAATTGCCTCACTTGCAGCGTCATCGTCTCGTTCCCCCAGTTTCGCGTTGAAGTCACCCATGAAAACGGTGAAGTGAGTTTTGAAACCATCCATCAGTCATTGATAAAACTAACGATTTTTAGACGTTATTATCTCAATAACCATTTGAGCTATATTTATGAAATTTGGGGTTCTAATTAAACTAAGGGCTTTTAATAAATAATCTTAATTTCATGTGTCTATGTTCAATAAATTTTGTGTAATTAAGGGATCAAAAGTGGCTACATACATGGCTGCTGCGTCACCAGTTCCTTTGCTTGACACGCTACCGCGTTTCTAGATACGTAATAGTACATTAATACCAAATTTCAAGTTCATAGGTTCATAGGGAAGTAAAAAATTCTTGAGAACAAAATCTTGTAAAAAAGCTGATTTTGGTGACTTCTCATTCCTTTGTTTTCTAACATTTTTCAAAGTAAAAAATACAGCATATATCTGATATATATGCTGCAACGAGTTCTATAGAAAGAAAACCTTTAAAAATATCTTTTGACATTTTGTATGGCTTTGGTTCAACAACATACTTATACTGTGAATATTTGAAGACTGTATTTCTAACCGTTTGGCTGTAAAACCTGTGTGACATAATGACAGACAGACAGATGGAGAGACTGACAGACGGACACGGTAGTGACAGCAATAGGGCTCCGTCTGGACCCTTCGGTTACGGAACTCTAAAAATGGAATGGGCAAGCCTTTGTTAAGATCCACGCGCACTTCGCACTTCGTCTGTTCCTGTTTAATTTTGTCGGTAATAATAAAAGTTATGAAGGATTGTTGGTTTTAATTAGACAACAATCCTATCCTTGAGCATCTCGTCGGCTTTTCATAAGATATTCAGATATTGTAATAGATTGTAGGTACGGGAATTACCTTAAGAACCAAATTTATACGAAAAACTTGGGCAAAGAGATCTGTTTTTTTTAATATGTAGCTTTTTGAGTGCAACTGTGTGTAAATTTGCAGTCATCATGAGGTTTAGACGTCCTTGTATTTTCCTATGCGCCTTTGTATGAACAATTTTCACAAATAAAAATGCTTATCTGACTGTTAATTGCTTTATAAAACCGTCAAGCTCTTTCCTAGAACTAGAGAGGGAGAAACTTTTGGCCTCACGTTCGTTAATTATTCAATTTAGCCGGGAAATTCCGCAGTATGAAAATAAAGGACGCTGGTGGGCGTTCTGGTAAAAAGGTCAAAGGTAAAACGCGTAGGTTTGCTGTATTAGCCTATTTCATCCCGTTATATTATGTATTTATATTAGAAGAAAAATAATATGATTTTGCTAAGAAACTGGGCATACTTTATTAGGCATTCTGTTATTCTGTTATTATTTGAATCTCTTATAATTTCGTAATAATTTTAACTCAAAGGTAGACACTACCTGAATCGATATTTGTATATGTTGAAAGTACTTAAAGTTACTAGAAGTTTCTATGAGATTATCCTGGTCGGGGTTGCTGGTGTATCTGATTTCACCTTTCTTAGAAACAATGTGGCGGTTTTCTCTCATCGTGTTGTTTTAAAGATTTACACGCTCATCAACCTATTTGTCTTATCTTTGTTTGGAGAGCCAGATTCCAGACGTTTCGAGAGTTGTTTTGCATTATACATTAAAGCAGAAATAGGTGAGCGGATCTGAAGTTTGTAGGTTTGCAAGGAAACGAACGTCATTGTTGCATAGGTTCTCTTCTTGTGGTCGTTAATGACGTCCAAAAAGTATGACTTGCTATACCTCGTGTGGCCACGTCTTTTCCTAAACCTCCTTCACTAGAGAACAATTACTCTGGAAGCGGCGTTACCACAGATATAAATTTAACTAGATGACGCGTTGTATGTACGAGTACTTCACGTGCCAAAAAACGGAGTAAAGTTACGATCAATGATCGTAATCTGAGCTTTTCATTTAGCATTATCGGCACCGGAAATCCATAGAAATCTGGACAAATGACTTTAAATGCCATTTGAGCTGTAAAGAATGTATAGAAAAAGTTGGCCGAGGCATTGGAAATGTTTTCTCCGATTGGTAAGTAAATTTGTTTTTAAATTGTTTGTGAAAATGTGGCACGCTTGGTTTTCTTACATATCCTCCATATGTAAGAAAACCAAGCGTGCCACATTTTCACTTGCGTTATCTAGTTAGATTTATGTCAGTGGGCGTTACCTAATTCGCATTTTAAAAGAGCCGCTATACCTAGTGCATACTCGTAGTTAGCTGGAGACCACTCAAACGCCATTCGTATTTCTTCATAGTTGGTTCAATAATCCCCGAGACGAGTGCTCTTTCGACGTGCTATTTGAGTTAGGTGGTTAAGTGTAGACTGCAATTAGATGATTGGAAATGGGGCTGGTATAAGTAGTCTGGTATTGTGTGTCCGTAACTCTGTAGTGGCTCTTTCTTTTTACAGTGTTTTTTTTTTGTTGATGATAAAGATTTTTCCTTTAGTTTATCTTAACACTATTA
This sequence comes from Orthosia gracilis, assembly GCA_947562075.1. Lineage (NCBI taxonomy): Eukaryota > Metazoa > Arthropoda > Insecta > Lepidoptera > Noctuidae > Orthosia > Orthosia gracilis. The sequence continues at coordinate 39,564,224 of OX387266.1, forward strand.
TGGTAAGGGATACAGAGGGAAACTGGGTGAGCTTATTTTAAGGAGGAAGGTCAGGGAGGTAACTATCAATAAAATAAAATTCAGTAAAAGATGCTCGTACAATTTACGTTATGATTTTAATATTATTTTTCTCGTTTAAATTGATACATTTTCATAGCTCGCTAAGGTCCGGATTTGTATCCATAGGTTCTTCTCAGTTACAAGTAGGCCATAATTAAAAAAATACCTATCTATTAAAATACAGTAATGCCTATACAAAATACAAATACACAGATAGCAATTTATGTATCTACAGATAGACAATATTCTGAGCAATATTTTGCAAACCGGCATCTAAACACCTGCTTGGACAAGTTACTATACAAAATTAATTTAATCTACTTCTTATCAGGCTTTAACTATTTTAGAAGTTTGCAGATGTAAAAGAAATAGCTGCGATTAAACAAAAGTGTGTACAGAACCCTAACAGTATTTTACAATTTATTTTAATTTTAATGTTTAACATCAATTAGTAACTTTACAGGTCATTATTACGTAACATTACAACTAATTTCAAGGATCGTGTAGTTCAACATAGGAAAGTAATTTGACGTTACTTTAAACAGATATGTACTTTGAAAGATACAATTACTTATCAAACCTTATCAATGGTGATTTCTTAATTAGGTCAAAGTAGGAATGTTAGAAAATGTGGGTACAAAAATGGTTTTATGATGAACATAGGCCATTTCATGTTGAAAAAGCAAATGAAAAAGTGGTAAACAAAGTTTATCATTTTTTTTTGTGTTTTTATCGGTCTCATAGACCAGATGCATATTAAATAACTTTAGATAAGAAGCAGTAAAGCTAAAATATCACGTCATCCTCTGCTACCCGAGAGAATCTTCACCCTTACAGATAAATAGAGATATTCATATATCATATACTAAGTATGTGTACGTTTTGCTTTGCAAAAAGTTAGTTTTGTGGTATTGTCTGCATAGACCGTTAGTAAGTTTAACTTAAAATAATAATGAGTTAGCACCCGAGAGAAAATACAATGTGTACCAGATAGGCCAATCACGCAGGTTATGAACAAAATTACAAAATGAAATGTAAATACAATAGTAATTACCGAATGAAAAAAAAACAGTAAATACATAATAATACGAATTTCGTTTTGAAAAATTCCTTCGAAATGTTTGTGCCATAGCTTGCAATCGAAGGAGGAGTAAAATACTCCTCTGCAGTTGTTTTATACAAAACTGAAAAATAGTATTGAAAAGTTTCTTATTCTTAAGATTTTTTGATGTATTGATTTCTATCTAAATAATTATAAGTCTTAGACGATCAGTACCTACCCATACCTATTTACAAATTGCACTCATCGTGCTACATATTAGCTGCCATATGAAGGAGCAACTTTTGTTAATATACTATCATGCATATTCAGTCAACGACTCATTTGTTCTAAATGGAGATTATAGTCACATTTTGTACCATCATTTACACCCGTACTCACGCTTAACATAACTATCACTAGTTCTGTATCGGAAGAAGTGTTCATAGAGATAGAAAAGGATCTTCTAAACTTTTTTTTTGTATTATAATCATTGACACAAAATTACTTATTATTCGAAGTGGACGACAAAACTTTATGAAATGGATACATTATACGCGTGACAAATCTTAATTTTTTTGTTTTTTGTTTGCCTCTAACGTGAACGTTCCATGATGTCGCCGCTGCGTAACTATTAATTCTACTTATTACTCAGTCTCATATTTGTTGGCGATAATTCAGGAGTGTTTGTTTAAGTGGCAATGCGGTGTTTGAGGCCTCGAAGTTCCCCAACAAGATCAGCGTCGTCTGCGATGAAACGTTTTTCGATTCTTCGTCCTTTTGCTGGATCCTGTTGACAAGGTTACAAAATGTTAATTTGGGAATGTATGTTCATTACAAAGCTGAAACATGTTTCAGCTGCGTCGCTTATAGAGAGGTGCGCAGTGGAGTCAGTACTCGTGCTGCTCCCCGGCACCGATTGACCCGGCCTCGGGGCCCACTGTGTCACCCGCTAGGCCACCACTCCACTCCACCACCCCCGGCCCGGCCATGCTATTTTTAGACTTCGGAGCTTCCACATTCTAAGTGCGTTCCCAAACAATGAAACTTTTATATTTATTTTCGGCTACTTATTGAAGCCAAGGGTAATAACTGTTTATATTGAATCTTTAGTTTGTGAAAAAGAGTACAGAAATGTTAAACTGATCAAGACTACTTACTTGTGAGTTCTGTTTCGTCTTCTTGTCGGCGAAGTACTGCACAATAGTATCGTAGAAGGCATTGCTCCTCTTGTTCTGAGTGTTCTGGTGTCGGTGGAATGGATTGTTAGCAGGTCGCGGCATCACAACTTCCTTATCGCCAGCCTTAGGTGTTTCAGTAGAGATTTCTGGGGCAGCAGTAGTCATGCTTCTCTTGTTTCCGTTCCAGTTGATGAACCCGTCGTCTGAAGCATAGTCGTCTTCTTCGATCCTGGGCACGGTCTTGGGCACATGGTATAGAGGCTTGCCGGCTAAGGCCTTCAGTTCTCGCACATCTTCGTCCTCAGTGTCATGCTCCTCCTCATAATCAACAGGCGGGAAGGCTGCGCGGGCATTCTCGCGCCGCCTCTGTGCGTCTTGTGCCATTTGCGTAAGGATCAAATTATCGAGGAAGGCTGCACTGACGTCATCGACATCGTTGGCCTGCCAGCGGGGCGTGGTGTCGCTCTCGAACCAAGTCTCTTGCCCGATAGGCAACGCGGCTAATCTCTCTTCTTGTCTCTTTGGCGCTTCATTGGCGATGAAGTGGCCATAGGGGTCATAAAAGTAGGGGTATGGCACTTGAGCGTGCATTTCGGGGACACTGATCGCTGGGGCATCGTAAAAGTATTGCACTTTCGGGGCATAGTAATATTCGTCATCTGGGTACTCCCTAGAGGTCTGCGGGTACATAGGCCATCCCTGCATAGGGTAAGCCTTTGCTTGAGCTACTAAGTAGCCAAGTAAGACTGATAATAGCCTAAAACAAAATAATTACCGTAAAGTAAACACTTTAAAAAATCTAAAATATAATTGGGTACAATAGCAAGTAAGTAATCACTGTTTTTCATTTTACAGTTTTTTTTTTTAAATTAATACCAAAATCAAAAATATTTGTTACATTAAGATTCCTGAATTTATGCACTGGTCTTAAAAAATATTAAAAGGATAGCTCACCTCAAGCTCGAAAGCCGCATGTTGCACATAATTCACTGTTAGTTGTTAGTCAAGGCGCGATCGGAACACGACTACAAGTAGGAGGGGAAGGCCGGGGCTTTATAAGCAGGTCGCCCACGCGCTTCGCCCACACGTTCTCAATGAAACTGTCCCTCCCCGAGCACCCCCTGTCATCCCCGGGCGCCCCCGGCCACCCCCGGCCCCACATCAGCCCTGCGACCCGACCCTCTCCATCTACCCTCAACCCGCGGCATTCTGCTATCGATCGCGCCCACAGATTATTCATCTTGCTATGACACTGTTTTTACTCCTAGAAAACTGGTGTCGGCTTGACGAATGGTTACTTCATAACGTTTAATTACAGTTCAGAAATATCGATGCATATGACAAGGTGCTAAGTGTCCCAGAAGGGTGATATTTGCCTGCCGCGCCGCGGGACCTACGACATTCATCTATACGTAGATGATGCCGAACGCACGTAGTTGCAGACATACCTAGCACCTATATTCAGGCTGCGAGTTAAATTTAGAATAGGGTCTGTAAGGACGGGTTCAGAATGTTTAAGATAACATAAAATACTTCAAGCCCTCTTGATATTCTTAGTTTTACAACAGAATGCCTTGACACAGAATTCTTAACTGGTTTCTAGGAATGTTAATGAATTTGTATTGTCGAGATGGTTTGGACTCTACATAACATAGTTTACAGTTCATTTGAAACTTTACTATTTTGCGAACTTTAAACCTTTTCAGACAAGTCACTTTTTTTGTTTATAAGTCTCCATTCATACAGAAATCTTCATTCAGCTTCTCCGGTGCTTCACAGCATTCATATGTATGACGCAGACAAGGCAATTTACCCCAAGAACCTTCAGTAATAGCCGTACTCTACCATAAGTGTAGTTCAGTATAAAACGTACTCGTGTAGGAATTAATGACTACTCTGCGTCATGGCGAAGATGCTTCACAACTTCACGATTATACACTAAGCCACATGTCAGAGTTAACCACTAATAGTTGGCCTCTTGGACAACTGAAACTACGTACTACGCTAGGCCAGCTCAAAGTCAAAGTGTTGTCACCTACGTTCTGTCGACTGTATGTGAAGGCTGCGTCAACTTTGTCTGCGTGTGGAGGCAGAGTAAATACTATACTTTATGATATTACTATGTTTTACCTGCGACTTCGTCTGCTTGAATCTACGCAAGTACCTACCAGCTGGTTTGATCTTACCGACTTATATTCTTAATACTTTAGTGTACTTTTATGTGTCCTTCTCAGTAGACCCCATTCTCATTAGATTTGTCAGTCTTGTCAGTTAGTCGGCACATTATTTTACAAAAGTACTAGGTTTATTTATTGTACCTATGTATTTATTTGCAAATAAATGATTTTCAATTTGAAAATGGACCGAATAGCGTATACATATATGTCAAGATTGTTCCAATAAATTAGGACGAAGCAAACAGGAAAAATTCTAAGTAATATAGATGTCAAACATCCTTAAACACCATTTCAGAGATTCGTGTGATTTTTTCTTAGAAAGCTGAGAAGAAAAGCCGAATATTCGATCTGTGACGGGAGCTGTCTGTATCATCTCTTTGAATGACGTATGATTGTACATGTACATGTACAAAGTTGTTGTCTCGTTCGAATTCAATTCGTGTGATTGTGAAATTGTCGGCGACAGGATAACATTAACACGTGTTTTTAGCAAGGTATAATTAGCACTTTCGTATCATCATCAGCCTTTTTAATGTTCCCACTGCTGGGAAAAAGGCTTGTGAGAGGGAATGGATCGTAATCCACCACGCGGGCCTAATGCGGGTTGGTGGATGTCACATGTATTCGAAGCACTTTCGTATGCAATATCCATTCTATTAAGGCTTTATACGCGTTTTAAAGCAAAAAATACATCAAATTTTCAAGATATTTAACTCTCTTTCATTACTAATTCATATTAATAGTTCTTAAATCTACAAGCTCATGAAAATACTGAACTATTTAAAGCAGATGATAAATGATCCTATCTGAATAAATAAAAACATAAAATACAAAGTACTTGCATTATTTTATACCTGGATTCAGTAATATTCAAATTCATTTCGTAGTTGTGAATTAAAATACAGATAGAATAGTTTTATAAGCAACGTTGCCAGCACGTGCGCTTAACAACATTCATTAAGGCAAGTCTTTTTATAAACATGAATATTCAAGAAGGAGAAAATAACGTCCAATTTAATAAAATACTTTTTCTTCATCTGTATTATTGAGTCTTCATCAATTTGACGTGACTTCAAAGACGAGTGGGTCTTACAAAATATGATCTGCTCTAAAAATACATTACAAAGCTTCTACCTATAACGAGACCCATATAAGAAAATCTTTGATGGCAAAGTACTTTTGATTGAGAGAAACATTCTAACCGACAGCAATAATAAATGTTTGTACGTATTTTTGGAACAGATTAGGTTTTTTGTGGACGGAAAATAACTGGTGTTACGAGACGAAAGGATAACGAATCACGTTAACTGTAACATGTTTGTTAGAAGCTTGTACAATCACCTACAGGATATTTCCGACAAACTGTTTTCGTGAAAATTCGAGACAAAAATTAATTTAAAGTGGATAAAAGAAATAGTCGGTCTTCAACCTACGACATGGAAGACATTTCAGCCAAAACTTAGGGGTACGTTGCCTCCTATTGAATACCAAGTACATTCATACCGTTTTAGTATCTATCAGATTATAGACTACTAGCTTTTACCCGCGGCTTCGCTCGCAGTGAAGCCATTTTTTTTTCATTAAAAAGTATCCTATGTTACTTCTAATACCTCCAAGAAAATATGTACAAAGTTTCATGATGATCGGTTCAGTAGTTTTAGCGTGAAAGCGTAACAAACAAACTTACATTCACATTTATAATATTAGTATAATAACTTTTAGCAATGGGTTTGCCATAATTTACTAAACATCTTTAAACTATGGCCCTTATTTATAAAAATCCAGACGGTATTTAGCAATTATTGCTTGGTAGATGTTTAATTATAATAAATAATCAGTTGCGAATCAACGTAGAGAATATAAGGGTGTTAATTTGTACCAATATTAATTCGTGTAGACTGAAGCAAATGACTGTGAATGTATTTGTGTGGATGTTATCCCTATAAATTTAATAGTCTATCAAATATTTATGAGTATTGTCTCGCAAGGCATTTATGTTTCTGGCAACTACTTACCATTTATTAATCAGAATTTTTATTGCTTTTCTGTTTTAAGAGTATGTTAATACTTTCCTTTTAAAGCTGTTGAAGCATTTTCCCACATTTCATTCAGGAAATAGTTACTGATAAAAGTGTTAAGCATAATTGTGGAAACTGGTAATATTTGTGCCCATTAAATACGTGCTAAATCTTTTTACGACAATTTTTTTTTATTTTTTGTTCTCGTGCTTGACCACTATCTCACCTGATGGTAAGCGATGACGTGGTCGACGGTGAAACAGGCTTGATAGAAATAACCTATTCAGTCTTGACTTAAAGACCCCTAGATTGTAGCTGTCTGGAAACAAAGACTCCGGCAGGGAATTCCACTCCTTAGCACCAAAACGTTTCCACGCATAATAAAAGTATTCCCAAAACGTTTTGTGCGTATGGGTGGGATCTCCACCATGTATCGACGGCGCATCGCCGTACGTCTGTTAGTCCGATGATGAAACGGGCTAGGTGGAATTAGATCATGCAATTCCGTCGCACACTCCTGGTGTTACGAGACGAAAGGATAACGAATCACGTTAACTGTAACATGTTTGTTAGAAGCTTGTACAATCACCTACCTACAGGATATTTCCGACAAACTGTTTTCGTGAAAATTCGAGACAAAAATTAATTTAAAGTGGATAAAAGAAATAGTCGGTCTTCAACCTACGTCATGGAAGACATTTCAGCCAAAACTTAGGGGTACGTTGCCTCCTATTGAATACCAAGTACATTCATACCGTTTTAGTATCTATCAGATTATAGACTACTAACTTTTACCCGCGGCTTCGCTCGCAGTGAAGCCATTTTTTTTTCATTAAAAAGTGTCCTATGTTACTTCTAATACCTCCAAGAATATATGTAGGTACAAAGTTTCATGTTGATCGTTTCAGTAGTTTTTGCGTGAAAGCGTAAAAAACTTATATTAATATTAGTATAGATCAGTACTAACTTTTACCCGCGGCTTCGCTCGCAGTGAAGCCAATAAAATATTTTTTTTTTAATAAAAAGTATCCTATGTTACTTCTAATACCTCCAAGAATATATGTACAAAGTTTCATGATGATCGTTTCAGTATTTTTTGCGTGAAAGCGTAAAAAACTAATATTAATATTAGTATAGATCATTACTAGCTTTTACCCGCGGCTTCGCTCGCAGTGAAGCCAATAAAATATTTTTTTTTAATAAAAAGTATCCTATGTTACTTCTAATACCTCCAAGAATATATGTACAAAGTTTCATGATGATCGTTTCAGTAGTTTTTGCGTGAAAGCGTAAAAAACTAATATTAATATTAGTATAGATCATTACTAGCTTTTACCCGCGGCTTCGCTCGCAGTGAAGCCAATAAAATATATTTTTTTAATAAAAAGTATCCTATGTTACTTCTAATACCTCCAAGAAAATATGTACAAAGTTTCATGATGCTCGGTTCAGTAGTTTTTGCGTGAAAGCGGAACAAACAAACTTACATTCACATTTATAATATTAGTATAATAACTTTTAGCAATGGGTTTGCCATAATTTACTAAACATCTTTAAACTATGGCCCTTATTTATAAAAATCCAGACGGTATTTAGCAATTATTGCTTGGTAGATGTTTAATTATAATAAATAATCAGTTGCGAATCAACGTAGAGAATATAAGGGTGTTAATTTGTACCAATATTAATTCGTGTAGACTGAAGCAAATGACTGTGAATGTATTTGTGTGGATGTTATCCCTATAAGTTTAATAGTCTATCAAATATTTATGAGTATTGTCTCGCAAGGCATTTATGTTTCTGGCAACTACTTACCATTTATTAATCAGAATTTTTATTTCTTTTCTGTTTTAAGAGTATGTTAATACATTCATTTTAAAGCTGTTGAAGCATTTTCCCACATTTCATTCAGGAAATAGTGACTGATAAAAGTGTTAAGCATAATTGTCGAAACTGGTAATATTCGTGCCCATAAAATACGTGCTAAATCTTTTTACGACTATTTTTTCTTCTTCTTTAGGCTCGCGCTTGACCACTATCTCACCTGATGGTAAGCGATGACGTGGTCGACGGTGAAACAGGCTTGATAGAAAAAACTTATTCAGTCTTGACTTAAAGACCCCTAGATTGTAGCTGTCTGGAAACAAAGACTCCGGCAGGGAATTCCACTCCTTAGCTGTACGCATAATAAAAGTATTCCCAAAACGTTTTGTGCGTATGGGTGGGATGTCCTTTGACTTGACCAGCGCCTCATCGCCGATGAGAGTCTTGGCCCGCTTTTCGATCGACTCTAAATTGACGCTTTTTAGTAGATTTAATTCTTACACGTGGAATACATAAATCTTTTATACTTACTACTCGTATTACTTTGTTCAAATCCCAGATGACTGTAGTGAGTGAACAAAAGCTGTATAATAAAATAATGTCATTGAATCACGCCTTTAATCCCCAAAGAGGTAGGCAGGTGTTATAGTATATTTTAATTTTATTAGTATGTTCAGGCAACCACACAAGCTTATGTGTAGATCGAATATAGCATTTTTTAAATTTAAAAAATGGTGAATATATATTTAAATTTTTGCAAAAGTAAAAATAGAATTATGAAATGGAACCGAGTGCACATAAACTCTATTTCAACAAACTTTGCTAGTATTTTTGGATTTGTCAATTCTATTAATATCACGGATTTTATTTAGAGTAGGTAGCCAGAGGTTTATATCACTTGGTACATTTCCCAGACACACTCTAAATAATTCTAGCTATTCCAGAATATCTATTTTACGTGACATGTCGAAAGTTCAAACGTTGTGTGAATCTATATCGGCAACTGTGCAATCGGTTATATGGATTCACATCTAGAGGTTTCGTAACCATTGTGGATCGCTGTAAATTCGGGCGGCTCCTCGTATCCATGGGGTAGGTCGGGAGAGGGGGTCGTATCGGGCGAAATTCGGTGCATTCGAAGTGCATCGTCAGGTTTGGGAGCGGAAGTCGTCACAAACAAGGGGTCGATGGCCGCCAGGCGCCGTGCAGTCGAGGTATTACAGTCGATATGTTGCGAAAATTTACCTTTACCATACTTGTACTTATTGGAAGCCAGTCAAAAACACCCCTTCCGAACTACGGCGTTGCGAAAAAGTCTCTCAAAGTTTCAAAGTTTCCATAAATCGTCGTTTTTGAGGCTTCGTTAGGAAACAGTCACGTTGTACGTAGTGAGTCGAGTTTTTAAATTTGTTTATGGGGCGACTGCGGTCTCGTTAACGTGACGAAACTTGCGAAAAATAGGTGAATAGGTTACTTGTAGGCAAACGTGCTCCACCGTCGACCACATCATCGCTTAACATCAGGTGAGATAGTGGTCAAGCGCGAGCCTATAATTAATTAAAAAAAAAATACTATGACAACAAATTTCTTAATGAATTCTTAATGAATAAGTAATAATAATACTGTGTAATCAAGTTTCAGTTTGTTTACAAAGTAGCCAAAGAAAGAATTGTGCCTTCGAGTATTTTGTTTGTATTTATTTAGTTTTTGTATTTTTTAATAGGTACCTAAGTGTTTTATTTATACACTTACTTTTTTCTGATATCTTATCTCTCGTAGTATAACTTTACATCACATAATTGCAGGTATTTGCGTCATTCAAATATTAATATTCTCTTTTATCTTTGCCCGGCTTATGTTTATTGAGCGTAGAGTACAATCCAACCACACGCGTGTAATTATTAAAAGGCTATCATATACTTTACAAAGGAAATATTATATACTCAGCTTGATTGGACTTATGTATAAAATAAACAAATAAATACATACTGGTCGTTTGTGAGCACTTCACTGGAGAACGGTTGCACCGACACGCCTTTTTTAATTAAAAATGTTCGTAATAGTTTTTATGTCAAAATTAAATTAAGCTTTTTTACAGAAAAAAATTGAATAGTTACCTGGAAAATTCGGGGAACTGGAAGTTTTTATTTGTTTTTTTTTTTTGAATTAATACCAATAGGACAACGTCTATTGGGTCAGCTACTTACTCACTACTTTTAAATAAAACCGGCCAAGTGCGTGTCGGACTTTCCACATTTAGAGTTATCTGATTTATTAATATACTAGCTGTCCCACGCGGCTTCGCTCCCTTCAACTGGCTACCTACCACCCTACCGTACCTACACTACATACATGATTGTTGCGTAACTTTAACCGCTTACGCAGCGCACGCAACGGAAGCTCGCAAAAAGGAATAATTTTACGGAACCCTAAAACATCACGTGAATCAGATAGCGGTCTATAAAACTGATCCTAATGGGACAATTCTAATAAAGGTTAAAAATGTAAAAAAATATTTTAAATAAGTAAGTATTTTTTTGCCCATTCATACAGAGATAGCACTAACTTTGTCGACTAGGAAGGCTTGTGAAGGAAAGAATGGATACAAAAGCGAACGAAACTAGCTCGAAAATTAGGTTCTCTAATATGAGGCTTTTGTAAACTATGTAACTATTGCATGTTTTCATACATGCTATTGAAGTTAGGGAGATAAAAGTGAAGCCCTTTGCACCCTACCCTTGGCATGCATATGCTGTGACAGCCTGGTGTAGCGTGCCTAATCAAAAATAAGGTAATCAAATAATTATTTGTTCGTATTGATTGCCTTATTTTGAATGGTAATCCATTCAAAATATTATATTTTGAATGGATTACCTTATGTTTGAGAATAATCATACAAAGGTAGCTCAATAATGTCCCATCACGTGTATGAAAATCTAGCGTTTGTAGAATTGTAAGGACCTCTATTCATAAATATTTATGCTAAGTAGTTCTAGTAGGCACTTTTTAAGATGACGTAAAGAAGACTTAAAATCAATAAATCATGAAAATGTGAACGATTTTCTGTAATCACCTTATCATTTAAGTCCATCTTCTTTTTATGCTAAACTAAGATGGCTGCGCTATTCCAAAGTTATCATCATCATCATCATCAGCCTATTAATGTTTCCACTGCTGGAACACAGGCCTCCTCTCTGTGAGAGGGAATCGTCCGTAATCCACCACGTAGGCCCACTCCGGGTTGGTGGATGTCAATGTCTTCGAATTTTTGGTTCTAAGACATGACGGTTTCCTCACGATGTTTTCCTTCACCGTTTTGAGAGCGATGGTGATGAAATAATTTACACAAAGTAAAGCGCCTGCCTGGGTTCGAACCCACGACTCACAACTTATAAGTCGCGGCCGATACCACTGGGCCACCACTGCTCTTTTTCCAAAGTCAGCTCACCTGAAATGAGACAACCTTTTGAAATATTTTACTATTTACTACTCGCTTTTACTGTGGCTTCGCTCACATTGCTCTTTGATAAAAGGTAAGGAGTCATAATAAAGACTCAGCGACCTAGCTATTTGTATCAGTGATGGAATTTTCCTACTCGGATCATTACTGCAAGAGATTATCCTTCTGTAGTTAATAATTGTAGGACTTCTTCTTTTTTATGTGTGAGGATGTGGCCACCTATGGTGTCAAGATTTAACTAAGCCGCGTCTGGGAACCCCACTAGCCTCTGACTTGGCTATTTCAAACTAACATTAACTATATAAGTCCAGGTTTCCTCACGATGTTTTCCTTTGCCTTTGCCGGTGATGTCCAAGATAAACTTAGAAAGTATATATGAATTTGAAAAAGTCACATTGGTACTTGCCCGAATTTGAACCCACGACCTCAAGTACGAGAGGCGAGGTCTTAGCCACTGGGCCACCACGACCACCACACGTCTATTATGCGACTTATTAGTTTAGATTTCACGAAACGACGATTTTCACGTGCTTCATCGTCGACCACATCTTCGCTAACCATCAGGTGAGTTAGTGGTCAAGCGCAAGCCAAATCAATAAAAAAGAAGATTTAGTTATCCTTATCGTTGACTGAACCAATTTTCTCTGTGAGATTTGGCAGTGAGACATTTATTATTTATTTTATTTACTGTCTTGCGCTTGACCACTTATCTCACTTGATGGTAAGCGATGATGTGGTCTACGGTGAAGCAGGCTTCCCTAGAAGTAACCTATTCACTCTTGACTTAAGCCAAAATATCAATATTGAACTTCCTTTTGAACAGTTTTATTTGCAAAATATTATTTGATTTACATATGCTATTTCAGTTATGAAGAAATGCCAGCCATCAATTTTTGTGTGTAAAAATATTTTTAAACATCCAAGTCGTTTTGGAGGAGTATCCAAAAGTTGCGAAAAATATCGTGTTTTTAATTATTTTTTTAAAGCAAAACTATTTGTTATACGAAAAATCCATATTTAAAAAATAATGTACATGAAAAAATAAAAAATCTATTTTTTTTCAAACCTTTTAACCCAGCCGTTACTAAGGAGTATGCTTTAGAAAGTTACTGTTCTACGGCACTTAAGCGGATATAGGCCCTTAAAGACCTCTAGGCATACCACTCCTTAGCTGTACGCAAAATGAAAGCATGCTACAAGTAAACTTTGCAAAAAGATCGGCACCACAAGAATTTACTCAAGCCCTATAATTCAACTAGCTATTCTAGATAGGCATATTTCTTAGCTAGACTTCATTATTACTAACACCGCGGAGACCTGGCAAATATAATTAGGTCATCCCAACTCTATCACGTGTAGGTACATTGAACCTAACCCGAACGAATTGATTGGTTGATAGGTGATCTGTTTATGATAACATTAAGTTGCTCCCTCAGTTTGGTCATTCGCCTGTAATGTAACGTTACAGAATTGAGCATTACATCAGTGACTCCGTTTCTACTGAGTGCCTCAGAAGTTGAGCAGAAATGTTTTTGATTTCTTGTCTAATGTTTTCCTTCAATTCAGATATGGTTGATTTTAGAGATCACTTTGAAGACTGCCAGAGCCGCGAAGAACGACATTTTCTACACTGATTAAACGGATAATTTTTTTATGCATCTACAAAAGTTAGTTTTTTCCGAGACACCCATCAGTTGACGAAGTTAAATGCAGCTGAATACTTATATGTTGTTGTTGTTGTTCTTGTATGTTGTTGTTGTTCTTATATGTTGTGGTTGTTGTTGTTGTGTTGTACCTGGACTCTAATAGTTTATTATAAGATTGTGCTCTATTGGTGTAATTGCTGCAAGGAGTTCGTGTGCGAGAATAAACTAATAAATATGTTAAGCAAAAGGACTGCCTACCAGACTACCACAACCCATTGACATGAAATCCCTTGGCTACCTGGTTGTGAGACTGTTAGGTTTCTAACTACTCCTAGCGACTATTACAGATTTAAATGCTTAACGTGCTTTATCAGGCAAAGAAGGGTTTTGATAGTGGGTTGTCAACCGTCCATGAGCCGACCTCGGCAAGCGTTGCTTAACTATGACCCGTGCGTCTGCCGCTGTTTACATATATATGTTGCTAATTTCTTATCATTTCCTTCCAAAAATCGACTTAATTTGTCAAAATTTATAACAAAACAGTATTAGGTACTTAGCTTACCTTTGCTTTCATCGAACAAATTTTCCTCATCAGTAAGCATTATAATGTAGGGATTCCAAGAAGACTATGTAATCGAGGCAGTACCAGGTATTGTTTCCACGCAAGCTCGCTGAACCAATGAATCATGCGAGGCCAATGGAAAAGTTCAGCGGAAAAACATCCACTGAACAGTAGAACACCTTGTTTGTTTACTATCGCCAGTGACATGACATATACTGCTCTGGAAGTTAAATGTTGCCAGTGGTTTGGCTATTTTTACAGAGATAGCCGCTGGGTAGCTGGTTTTCTCCATAACAACCTGGTAATTTTGTTTGAAGTCAAACAATGGTCATGACAGGAGTCTAACAATCCATACTAATATTAATACAAATATACACGCCTTAATGGCCTATCTTCTGGATCAAGACTATCATAATCTCGATTATTATTTAAATTTTACGACAAATTTTATATTATTTTTTGTTATTTGATTTATAATTTGATCTTACTTATTGTACCTATTTAAAATAATGCGTTTTCGATTACATTTAAATTTTACATCAAATTTTACATTTTGATTTAAATTTTACTATTAAATCCTCAACTTTTAATTTAATCTAATTTATTATGGACATTTAAATTATTGTGATTTCGATTTTTATTTAAATTTTACGAAATTTTCTTTATTTTTCCTAATTTATAGCGTCAATGTTCCAATGGTAGTGCTGCACGCCGAAATATAGGCTCTCAACTAGTTCGGCTGCAGATGATCCCTCTGATAATTGCAAACGCACGTAGTTTTATGTCACTATAATCCAAATTGTGAAATGTTGTCTAACTCAATAAATTACCTACTTTTTTATTACATTGGGTACTTTTTATCCCGGTTTTAGGTTCCCTGGGGGTAATTTTCAACATGCACGCCGACGATGTCGCTGGAAGAAGCTTGTTGCCAATAATTCATATTATTCAATAAAATTAATCAATTAACCTTTAATCTTTTGAATCTTTTGTTGGTTTGATATCGAAGAAAAAGACTTATATTTTGATATCCAAAAGTTTTGGTTTTGGTAACCCATTAAATCAATTATTTGTTAAAATTGTAGCAGAACTATAGATGCCCGCGGCTCTGTAAGCGTGGAAAGTTTCAACAGTTTCAGGGCAAACACTCCGACCTTTGTAGCTCCTTAATTTGACCTGAGTTAGTTCAGCTGTTATGGTTTCATTGAGAAACAAAAACGTTCTCAAATTTTAATTTTATTATTTTTACGTAATGACTTCAGTTTTATAATCCAATAACCCAGAGATCCTAATCCACAAAACCGTGTATTTTTTCGAAAAAAAGTAGATATGGTAAGGATAGTTGTGCCAGGGGTACGGTTGCCTCGATTGTAATTTCTCTAGTAGGATGAAACACATGTTATTTTATTTATTTATATCGAGAGACTCTACAACTACCACTAAGTTTTTTTTTTTTTTTTTTATTGTATATAGGCTCGCGCTTGACCACTATCTCACCTGATGGTAAGCGATGATGTGGTCGACGGTGAAGCACGCTTGCCTAGAAGTAACCTATTCACTCTTCTAATACATAAGTTGACCTTGTTTCATGTCTCTGTGCGATTTCATGAGACGGCTAGGTGCGATCAAAGCTTTTGCGGGCTAAATGTCCTCTTTCTCGACGGGACGTCTATCCTAAACGTTATTTATATGGATAAGGCAACTATCTCCTGTATGATATAGATGTCCCAAAATGTAAAGGTCCGCAAAAACCGTCAATACTCTTTAAATATCAAATATAATGTTAATTATTTTTATAAATTTGAAAATAATAAACCTACACGTTTTACAAGAAAAGAATCTTGGTTTTTGTACTGAGAGATATAAAGTAATTTAAAAAAGTGTGGCAACCATCCGGGTTTTACCCCATGGCACTCAGCAATAGTGGCGGTCCCTATCTGTGAAATCACCGAAATCGAAGCAATATTGCCAATGCTTAGCTTCCTGCCTACACACAAATTCCGCATCATTATAATATATGATTATTTTACAACTCTCACGGGTAAATAAGAAATCTATTCAATTACTGCAGTAATGGAGTACAAGACTAATCTTCTATACAAATACATGTTTGCTTAGCTCGAATCGTAAGTGGGCTGACCTGGAAGTGCCAGGGTAGATTCCAGGTGTCCTACGGGTCGGCAAACTGTGTCGGGTCGCTAAACTAGGTCACAGCCCCACAGGTCCAGCAGAGACCGTGCCTGCTTTAGCGTTGGCTCGTTATTATGCATTAAATATGCATTTATGCAATCTGATATTGTAGTATTTTGTTGTTAACTGGGGCTAAATATAAAGGATTTACATTGTGGGAAATACATAATTGACAGTAATTATAAATACACTAAACATACAATATCCTAAAATGATAACCGACTAAATCAAAAGTTAAATATGATGTCGAAAAATGACATGGGAGATTGAGGAAATAATTTGAAAAAGAACCAGTTCACAATTGCTGAATAATCAATCAAATGAATCGTGCCTTTGAAAAATATTTCAAAAAAATACTCAATGTTCACAAAGGGTTACAAATTATGAGGAAAATGTCTACAAAGATACGCATGTTATTATTTTAGTGATGTTCTTGGAAACCGTTATATTAAGTAAGGACACATTGCTTTTCATGGAAAGAAGACACGAGTATTGATCACAACCCTGCGTCCCGGTTATTCCAGAATAACCTTATGACTTGGATTTGTTATATTTTTTCCTTTCGCAGATTAGTTTCAAGTTAACTTAGAAAGTGTATTTGAAAATGTCAGATAGTGCAAAAGACGGGATTCAAAGTAGAAACTTGCAATATTATTCAAGCGTATCTTTTCGAGGAATCTGTTGGATTCAGCCATTCTAATATACCCGTGCAGTAAATTTGGCTTGGTCGTAGTCCTAGGAAAGCAAAACACACAAGACATGATTCATTGAACGTGGGCGACTTTACAGCAACGCCCTCAACTTTGCAGACGATTTACTTTGAACTATTACTTTATGGCATAGTGTTGGCATTTAAAGGTTTAAAGCTTATAGTTTGTGGTTCATTTTTAAATTGGGCGTGTACGATCCGATTTAGCAAAATATCCCTTTATACAACAAATGTTTTTGTTACTTGAAATCTCCGATCTCTCGGTTTACAGTCTTGTATTATCATATAAATTTGTAATCTATCTACTTACTCGAGATGATAAAGAACCATAACTTGTTGTTGTAATTTTAAAATTGTTTTTATTTCTTTAAATAGCTGGCTTCACAGAATTGTCAATGATTAAAATTGTATACTGAAGCGTGGATTTTTTGTAAAAGGTTTTTCCTGGTATTGCGGGGGCGTTCAAAGACACATTTATTCAGCCGCAAGCAATACTTAGAACTTGTATCTACAGGATATAAGTTCTAAGTATTGGCCCCACGATCCGTAGAAAGAAGCCATTTAACCCTAATTCTACATCGGATTAGCAGATTAGGTAACATTTAATCAATTCTCAAAGGGACGTGCGTGGGCGCCTCAAACAGAAACCGAGTTATATCAAATATTTAATTAACATTAATGTCTGATAAATCCCGCCTTGATATAATATAATATAAATTCTCTTTTCAGTTAAATCAGTTCTGTGTGACGCCTACGTTCGTCTGTCTTCGGTTATTGTAAGCCGGCCAGCCAGGGGCCGCTAAAAAGTATGTATTAAAAAATCCTGTGTGTTCATAGCGTTTTGTTATCTGTGCTTTTTGTGTGATGGTTATTGGAGCAGCAATTTAAGTGCCTAAGCAATAACCAAACCTGAAAATACAAACTCAAAGTAACTTTATATTAAAATAATTTTCTAACCGATTTCTCATAAGTGGGCGGCTCTGAAAGCAGTTACATGTTTATTTTAATATTTAATGTTTTACGATAACACCAAAGCTCTTCGACTGTCTTTTTATTTTTATTTCAATAGGTCGGCCTCTGTATAAACTCCAGTCTGAATTAAATCGTGATCAGAAAAAGAATTTCGGCAATGCCACGGAGCACACAACCAGCGGAGAGAGCATTGGCACGTTTTTGTTCTAAATCAAAGTCACCAAATAACGGCGGGAGCAGAGGTAAGCTTCCCCCGCTATGATTGAATGACAGATTGACAACCAAATGACAACTGATTCTCTAGGGATTCCAAACAAGTAATTAAAAAAATATCGATACCGATAATTGTTTAACTTATTTCAGAGATTACGGGTTCGATTTTGAAATAAAACAGGTGTTTATTAAATTGAGAAGGCAAGCTTAAAAAATAATTATGTATTTACTGGTTTTGAAAATGGATTAGCCTTGAATATGTTTCTCTTATATAATCTTTTGGACTTGTTTTATTTTTTGTAATAAATCTCAGTCGAGTATCAATATATGTTTTTGCTATACATGAAGCTAAGTCAATTAAGTATGACTTTATTAACATATATACAATTGAATATTCTAAAATAAAAACAATGCTATATACAAATACAAAAGGGAGACGGAAAAGAGCTCATTGTGTATCAAAAAATTGGTCAACATCGATGTGAATGGGAAACGTGCCCAGAAAGCTGGCAGAATTGCCACGTTGGATGGCAATGCTGATTATCTGGCCGAAGAAAAGGCCAGCCCTCTGGTCACGCGAAGAGTCGATGAGCTTTGTGCTAATATCTCGAAAAACTCGATGCGCACTCGGACCTCATGGACCTAATGTTTCGATCAATAAGGTTGTTATATTTGCGCCGTTCCGTTTGAGTTTTTCTGCACCGGCAGCAGCCGCCCCAGCACAGCCCTCCGTGCTAAGAAGATGGGATGGTGCAAGGGTGTCGACACATGTTGCATCCCACGTCAATTAAGTGATTAGTAGACTCTGCACCAACTTGGTGAAAGTTTATATCTTGAAATAAATCGTATCACACAAATGATTTAAGGAACTATTGTGAAGTACCTTGATTTAAGGAACTATTGTGAAGTACCTAATCGGAATTGTATTTCGATGTAAAAGTTTTTCCGCCGCATTCTGCCAAGGCACACTGAGGCGACATATGGTTATTACTGTTGGTGAAGCATACATAAGTTTGTCTCTCACATCTTTTTGGTATTGTAGACT
Source organism: Orthosia gracilis (assembly GCA_947562075.1). Lineage (NCBI taxonomy): Eukaryota > Metazoa > Arthropoda > Insecta > Lepidoptera > Noctuidae > Orthosia > Orthosia gracilis. Next base: position 39,583,320 of record OX387266.1, read on the forward strand.
GTTTTCTTTTGGCCCTCCAAGCAACGCTCCAAAACAATTTCGGCATTTTATTCTTTTCACCAAAGCGTGGACGATGTAACCTGCTATGTATTTATTTATTTTTTAATGAAACGTTGCCCCACACTAGGAATTCCTTCCTGTATCGTGGGTACGTTTACAAATATTTAAACTCACATACGCAAGACACCCAGATCCGGAACAATTATCTGTAGGCCATACAAATATTTGTTCCGTGCGGGAATCGAACCCGCGACACGCAGCGCAGCAGCCGATCGCTCAACTACTACGCCAACCGTGTCGTCCATTCACGATCGTTCAATCACTTTCGTGCTAAATTCTGTGAAACCAATCTCTTCTTGCAACTCAACATCAAAATCTTCATTGGTCTCTGATGCAGTATTTTGATCCTCGCGCCGTGTAGTAATATTAATACGATCTAAAGCCGATACCTTTTAAAATAATACGAATAACATCCTACACGATAAACAGTATGGTTTTACCAAAGGACGTTGTACGACCGACGCTGGTGTCACCTTATTAAAACACATCTTTGATGCGTGGGAAGAGGCACAAGATGCTATAGGTGTTTTCTGCGACCTGTCGAAAGCGTTTGATTGCGTTAATCATGTAACATTACTTATGAAACTTGAGCATTACGGGCTAGGCCAATCAGCGTTGAGTTTAGTAAAATCTTATTTAAATGATAGACAGCAATTAGTTCAAATAAACGGTGTCAATTCGTCCGGGTTAACCGTGAAAATGGGGGTACCCCAGGGTTCAATTTTGGGTCCTTTCTTATTCCTGGTCTACATTAACGATTTACCCCATCTATTGAATAACAATTTAAACATGGTGTTATTTGCTGATGACACTTCTTTGATTTTTAAGATAAACGAGTAACGTTGACGACGTAAATGACGTCTTGCGACAGGTTCAAAATTGGTTCACGGCTAATAATTTAGTTTTAAATGCTAAAAAGACCAAGTGCGTAAAATTTGCCTAGCCGAATGTCAAAAGTACTGGTTGTAACATTATTTTGGGTAGGGAGAAATTAGTAGTAGGGAGAATTTGTCGATAAAACGGTATTCCTGGGGATCACGCAAGAGTCAAGGTTGCAATGGGGTCCTCATTTAATATCACTTGCAGGGCGGCTAAGTTCGGCAGCTTATGCTGTTAGAAAAATTCGTCAGTTTACTGATGTAGATACCGCGATGCTAGTCTATTTTAGTTACTTTCATAGTATAATGTCTTACGGTATCTTACTATGGGGAAGGGCTGCAGACATTGAGTCAATTTTTATTCTGCAAAAACGAGCCATCAGAGCGATATACAATCTTCGCCGGCGCGATTCTCTAAGGGAACTGTTTAAGGACATTAACATCATGACGGTACCTTGTCAATATATTTATGAAAACATCATGTACGTTAGAAAAAATTTACATATTTTCAGTAAAAACGGCGACAGACATAATTATGTTACTAGAAATAGGGACCAATTAATCCAACCAGGTTTCAGGCTGGCTAAAGTAGCATCATCTTTTATGGGGTACTGTATAAAATGTTACAATAAAATACCTCCCCACATTCTAGAACTGAATGAGACGAAATTTAAAACTTGTATAAAACGCACACTATGCAGGCAAGCATATTATAAGTTGGGGGATTACATCGCTGATAAAAATGCTTGGCTAAATGCTGGTCCGGCTCCGCAGCCATTAGGGCGCAAGAACAATTAGTGATGGGCAGAAAAGTTTTGAAGTATTGTTGGAGCTGCTGAAGACTGTATGAATATATTTGTATTGTATAAACTCAATTTCTTTTAGTATTATATAACTGCTCAGCACATGTGTGAGTACTATGTTCCGACTGTAAATCTACCTATGTGTCGTTGGTTGACTTCTGTGTGCCCTGGCATTTGAGTGTGTCATGCTCTCTCTAATTTCTCTCTGATGGTGGCACATGTGTTGGATCATTCGGTTCCCTCCATAATGGTTGAGCTGAGTGGTGCCGATCCATGCGTCATGTTCGTGAACGGGCGCCATCAGTTGGGATTGGTCATAACTTAGCTGCCTCGGCCTGTCATTGCATTTTTATGTTGAAATTGTTTGTTACTCTAGACGCTTTTACGTGCACGTCTTTTTGCATCGTTCTCACATATATGTATTTATTTTTTAACAAGAATGATGTAACCAAAAACTTGTAATTGAAACTGATGGAAAAGAGTGTCCGTGGAGTATCTTGCAAATTCTTCTCGACGTTTGCGAATTTGCAACTAGAGTCATATTTTTTTGTTATTTGACAATTCAAAAGTACCTTTAAGGTTTATTTGAAATAAACTATTTTGATTTTGATTTTGAATATCTTCATTTTCTTGATTTAATAATGATTTTTTAGTTAGGGTATTTAAAATTTCTTATACACTTGCGACTTTCTTTTTTAATGTCCTTGTTTTTTTTTGAAATCTTTTTTGAAATAGGTGGAAGGAATACTTTGAGAAACTGATGAATGAGGAAAATAACTGGAGTGGTATGTTAGAAAATAAACCTGTGAATGAGGGGTTAGTGAGAATGGTTAGTATGGAGGAAGTAAGTATAGCAGTAAATGGAATGAAGAATGGCAAAGCGGTTGGTCCGGACGGAATACCAGTTGAAGTGTGGAAGACATTGCGCGTAGATGGATGGACGTGGTTAGCTTTATTCTTCAATAAGTTGTTACGGGAAGAAGCCATACCTGATGAATGGTGCAATAGTTCGCTAGTGCCCATCTTTAAAAACAAAGGGGATGTGCTGGAGTGCAGCAACTATAGAGGAATAAAGCTAATGTCACATAGTATGAAAGCATGGGAGAAAGTGATTGAAAGGCGGCTGAGAGAAGAGAGTGAAATATCGCAGAACCAATTCGGTTTTATGCCTGGTCGGGGTACAACGGATGCCATTTTCGCAATCCGCCAGTTGTGCGAGAAATATAGAAGTGCACATAAAAACTTGCACATGGTATTCATTGACCTCGAAAAGGCATACGACCGGGTGCCCCGTGAGGTTTTGTGGTGGGCCCTTAAGAAGAAAGGTGTGCCTGGGAAGTATGTACAGTTGGTCCGAGCGATGTACAGTCGATGCAGTACCCAAGTCCGATCTACAGTGGGAACTACTGGCAGCTTCAGTGTGGCAGTCGGCTTACACCAAGGGTCGGCTCTCAGTCCTTACCTCTTTCTGATGATAATGGACGCGCTGACGTCGGACATACAGGAAGAGGCACCCTGGTGTATGCTGTTTGCCGATGACATTGTGCTGGTTGCCGAGAGTGGCCTAGAGGTCCAGAGTAGATTGGAGATGTGGTGGCACAGACTGGAGAGTGTTGGCTTGAAATTGAGCAGATCTAAAACCGAATATTTGTTCTGCGATTTTGGCGGTCTCTCCAGTTCCGTGCCTCTAGCCCTCGCTGGAACACAAATACCGATGTGCTCCGACTTCCGGTACCTAGGGTCGCTTATCCAAGGGGATGGCGAAATAGACCGAGACGTAACGCACCGGATCAACTCGGGATGGATGAAATGGCGACAGGTCACTGGAACAACTTGCGACCCACGGATGCCCCTAAAGTTAAAGGGGAAAATCTACAAGTCCGTGATTAGACCTGTCGTACTGTATGGATCAGAATGTTGGGCTGTGAAAAAGATGGATGAAAAGAGATTGCATGTAGCAGAGATGAGAATGTTGAGATGGATGTGTGGAGTGACGAGAATGGATAAAGTGAGAAATGAGTATATTAGAGGAAGTTTGAAAGTGGCGCCAGTGACAGAAAAGTTGAAAGGAAACCGTTTGTCCTGGTATGGTCATATGATGAGGAGGGATGAAACGCATGTTACTAAAAGAGTTATGAATATAAATGTGGATGGATGGAGAGGGAGGGGACGGCCAAAGAAAAGATGGATGGACTGTGTGAGGAGTGATATGAAAGAAAAGGGAGTCAGTGATAGCGTGACGGTGGACAGGATGGTATGGAAGAAGAAAACGTGTTGCGCCGACCCCAAGTAACATGGGACAAGGGCAGGAAGAAGAAGAAGAAGTTTTTTTTTGAAATCTCTTCACATTATTTTTCTTGTTATTTAAATTATATATTAGAGTAGATGATCAATGTAGAGTTTTATTATTCGTTTTATTGGTATTAAATCTGCATATTCTTCTTCGGGCTGCCATGTTGTAACGTTACGTTAAGCTCCGACGAGCTTAACGTAAGTCACGTTAATAGAAATAATAGAAAAGTTAAAAAGAAGAGTGAATATAAATTAAACTAAGAAAAAGGGGCCGGCTTCGCACGTTGTAGATGGTGGTCGTCAGCTAGGCAGGCAGCAGGTCGGAAAAGGGGCCGGCTTCGCACGTCGTAGATGGTAGTCGTCAGCTAGGCAGGCAGCAGGTCGGAAAAGGGGCCGGCTTCGCACGTCGTAGATGGTGGTCGTCAGCTAGGCAGGCAGCAGGTCGGAAAAGGGGCCGGCTTCGCACTTCGTAGATGGTGGTCGTCAGCTAGGCAGGCAGCAGGTCGGAAAAGGGGCCGGCTTCGCACGTCGTAGCTGGTAGTCGTCAGCTAGGCAGACAGCAGGTCGGACAGGAACTCTTCTAAGTGATGGAATGCTTGAGGAAGGCAGGTGAGCAGGCAAAACAGGCAGATTACCAGGTAAATAGATTGATGAGAAGGCTGGCAGTAAGGTAAGACGATGTGCTGGGCTGTGGCGTCTCAGGCAGACGGACAAAAAGGCGGGTTCAGAACCTGCGCGTGCTGCTGGCAGGCGCGCAGTTGCCTCGCGCTCCTCTGTAGGCTTGACTGAAGCAGCTCATGTACTTTTACCGGACTGGCACATCAATTTAATTATAAGTAAAAGTATGTCCAGGCTGTTAATTTATTATATATAAAGATTGTTTTACACTCATTCACCAGCTGAATATATATTACAGTTTAAGAGTTTTTCAGATAAGAAAGTACACTTGGTATTATCAATTAGTCAACCCACTTTCGGCGTTCCCGGCCCGAATCTGACTCCCAAAAAAGCTGACGCCCGTTATTTCCTCGTTCTGTCATATTTTCTAAATTTTAAATTCAAATTCCCAATTATATGACCAGAACGAATAAAAAACGGTTTACAGAGGGGGCACTCTACCGCTGCCCTTACTATAATGTACAACTAGCTTAAGAAAGGTCTAGTCCATGGTACGTTATGTCTATGGCTTAAGAAAATAAAATAGACAGACAGACATCAGATCACATGAAAATGTCAGAGTATAAAATATTCTAAGATTTTACAAATTAACAATATAAATTAAGTTGAGGCATTTTAAAACAATCAGAGATAACTAAAAGTATGATTTTCAGGTGCTAACAGTATAAAGAATACATAAAAATAAGTCATGAGTTGATACGATATCAAAAGATATGAGGTGTGTTTTGTATGAAGATATAAAGGTCTGTTATAAAACGTGAGTAGACTAAAAGGATGCAAAGATCTGCAAAGCAGAATACCACAATGTAAACTCTGAAAGATTAATATTTTTTTTTATAATATAATTAAAACATATTATTATTATATTATATATCAATGTATATATAATAAAATATTTAAAAGTAACACAATTATAACCAGTTGAGGATAATTACAGAAATAGTCAAGAATTAAATAATCATTGTTATTTGCGAATATTACCATGATTTTAGAAGATTCATTCTTATCTTTTAATAGAGACGATTGATCTTCGGTGTTTTTTGAATGATCTGGAAGTGTCTGTAAAAAATAAATATTTTAACAAAAAGTGAATGATCAGCCCATGTAAAAATAGTACACTATCTATAAAAATACCTACCAAAACAATTAATATGATGACCTATATAATCGGCGTCTATTATTTTTAAACTTTCAAAGCAATCGGGCGTGAAATGTCTAGAAAACACGACACTTAACTTTGTTGGAAAAAACATCTTCTTTCATCTTCTTTTTCTCGATGTGGTTGTGTACTCTGTGGGCGATGCAAACAGATCTCAACTCCATGCACGATCATCTAGAAAGAAGGGTATCTTAGTTTCGGGAAACCCAGGTTAGCTCTAATCGACCTAACCTGATAAATCAAAAAATGCGAAAGTTTCGATGGATGTGCGAATGTTTGTTATTCATCCGTGCTAAAACGGCTCAACGGATCTGGATGAAATTTGGCACAGAATTAGACTATAGTCTGCAATAGAACATAGGCTATTTTTCATTCCGGTATAATGCTCCCTTGGGATAAAAAAAACACTTTTCACGCGGGCGAAGTAGCTGGCAGAAACTAGTCTGAAATACTTGATATCATGTTTGATTCGTTACAAAAGTTGTATGTACGTAAACCATGCATGATTTCTAACTGGTATTGATGGCTAGAACATTGGCTTCAACAGATGGAAAAAGTTTTTTTTTTTTTGGGACCATCCCAACGCACTATTCCCAAACCACTGCAACTCCTGAAAGCCAGAATCAACAGTGGCGACCACAAGAAAAGCGCCGAGGCAATGAAGCTCGACGAAGTCCCGGAGAATGAATTTAACTGTCTTGGATCCCGCAACGAAATTAATCAGAAAAAAGTAATGGAGGAGTAGGAGAAAAATCAAATTCCACTTCCCTCCATATCAAGCAGGAGACAGAACAAACAAGACCAATAGGTACAAAGGGTCGTTTACAACTGGGATAAGCCCAGTTGCCTAGCACCACGGATAAAAAATAGCATTAATATTAATAGGTCCTAACATTGTGAGCTGTTATACTTGATTCGAATAATAGGTATGGCAAAAATGCTTGAACGTAGGGCAATTTGTTCTAGTTTCCACAAGGTCCGTATAGTAAACAGCTCCTGATACAGCTTGTACATTATTCAACATAGTATTGCGTTCATTCTGCCAAAGAATACACAACAAAATATATACATGGAAAAAGTTTGTGATCAGTTAAAGATTTGATTAAACCCAATTTGCGTGAACCGCTACTTTATTTAAGACTACTTTTAACGCCATGACTTCACTCCCATGCGCTATATATCCCACAAGAATTGTTCCTGTGGAAAAGCTTTTGACACGGGATTACGTACCTTTCTATTAGCCAAATTTATTGCGTAGCAGCGTTATGACTACAAGAAAGAGTATGACAAATTCCCTTTCAATAATTAGGTATTAGTAGTCATATTTACATTTCAGAGATAAGGTACCTTCCTCAAACAAACACAAAATTCAAACAATTTTTAATATTACTTAAAATCACAGACTCGTAATAAAAGATCTGAAATGACAGCAGCAGAAACGTCCTTGTGACGTTATTACTTATTACAATTGGTTTCGATAATATTTATAGCTTCCTATTGGAAAATTCGCACACGCATTTCTTCGATTAGAGCATTGTCTTGTGTTATATTTCAAAATAGAACTTACGTATTTGGAAATTGTCTATTGTTATTGTTAGTCATTAACTGTCTAGATTGCTTTATTTATTGTTTACTTTTGTGTTAAATTGTCGCACTGAATGTTTAATTTAATAGTACTTGCTTTTGCTAAACCCACACGAACTTGGATATACTAATTGTTCTTGAAAGTTATCGGGCTCTCGGGGAAAGATTTTTGGGGCGGGTCTACAAAATATAAATTAACAGTACCTGGTCGACCGAGCTCTGCTCGGGTGAAAATAGAGAAAAAGGCGTTTTAAAAAACTGAAACCTAGCTAGATCGATTTATCGCCTCCGAATCCCCCTGCATACTAAATTTCATGAAAATCGTTGCGGCCGTTTCCGACATTTAGATTATATAAGTGGCTAAAAAGGATATCACTGTTAACCCCAAAACTGCAAGTCGCTTGGCAGCGTTTAAAGTTAAACTCATTAATAAATTACCAATTTTATCAATTCATGCCGATCCAAATCAACTATACAATGATTTTTTTAATATGTACTGTAAACAATTTAATTCTACCTTTATTCCCAAGACTATCTCGGTTAATGGTAATGCATCATTCAGTGATTGGGCTATCATTGGTATTCATAAAAGTAGGAAACGGCTTTATGAGTTGTACAATGAAAGGACTTTTGTTAACACTGCTGAATTTAATTTATATGTTAGAAATTATTCAAAATTATTTAAAAAAGTTTGTTGTTTGGCCAAGTCGCGTTATTTGAGTTCGAAGATTAAAAATAGTAGTAACGTTATTAAAACGACTTGGAATATTATTAATAGTGAAACGGGAAGATCTGGTAACCGAAATATTGACTACAGCCTGTCCATTAATGACAATATCATACAATCAGATTCACAAGTCGCAGTGGCTTTTGAAAATTTCTTTTCAGATATTCTCATTTCAACTACTAAATCCCTAAACTCATCACCTTCTGTTGCTGAGTCTTTGCTAAAAGAAAATGTTTATGTTTGCGATTCGGAATTTCTTTTTGAACATATTACTTGTAGAGACATAATTAAAACCTTTCACACTTTAAATGTTAAAAAGACTGCAGATCTGTGGGGTCATTCTGTAGAAGTTGCTAAGTCTATTATTGATATTGTCGCACCTAGTTTAGCTATTATCTTTAATAATTGTATCGACTGTGGGGAGTTTCCTGACCTTATGAAAAATAGTAAAATAATACCATTGTTTAAATCAGGTAGTACATCAGACCCTTCAAATTATAGACCTATTTCAGTACTACCTACGTTTAGTAAAATATTTGAGAAATTAATTTTAGAGCAACTGCAAAGATTTTTTAATAAACATAAATTATTACATAGCAAACAGTTCGGTTTTACAAGGGGTCGTTCAACTACTGATGCCGGTGTTGAGCTTTTAGGACATATTTATAATGCATGGGAAGATAAGTGCGATGCCTTGGGAATCTTTTGTGATTTGTCCAAGGCATTTGATTGTGTTCTTCATGATACACTAATCAGGAAACTCCGCCACTACGGAATCCGGAACAGCGCTCTGGATCTTTTCACTTCATACTTGAGTAATAGGATTCAGAGCGTTGACGTTAATGGAAAAAGATCTCCCGGATCTATAGTAATGATGGGCGTCCCGCAGGGCTCGATTCTTGGTCCTTTCTTGTTTCTTATTTACATTAATGACTTGCCTTACCTCATAAAGGATAACCATGATATAGTGTTGTTCGCGGATGATACTTCACTTTTGTTTAAACTCAAACGTCAGCAGCTGGTTACTGACGATGTAAATAGCGCGATCTCAAAAGTAGTTCACTGGTTCAATGTTAATAATTTACTACTTAATGGAAAAAAAACCAAATGTATTAAGTTTACCCTACCTCACGTTAGGCAGGTGAAAACTGATGTGTTGGTAAAGGGCGAAGAATTGAATCCTGAAAATAGCACAGTATTCTTAGGTTTAACTTTGGATGCTAAGCTTCAGTGGGGCCCACATATAGATAAATTGTCGAAAAAACTAAGCTCCGCAGCATATGCTGTTAGGAAAATTCGTAATTTAACTGACATAGAGACAGCCCGTTTAGTATATTGTAGCTATTTTCATAGTGTAATGTCGTACGGTATTCTGTTGTGGGGAAATGCCGCCGACATCCAGACTATCTTTGTTTTGCAGAAAAGAGCTGTTCGATCGATTTATAAATTAAGCCCGAGACACTCTCTCAGAGAGAAATTTAAGGAGATTAATGTAATGACAGTGCCTTCTCAGTATATTTATGAAAATCTTTTATATGCCCATAAAAATATAAAATTGTTTAAAAAATACAGTGATATCCATAACATAAATACTAGAAACAAACACAAATTTGTAGTACCTGCAACAAGGCTCAAGAAAATAGGTGGCTCGTTTAGATGTCAATGTGTACACTTTTATAATAAGCTTCCAAGCCACGTACAAGATCTAAGTGTTAATAAATTTAAAACATTCATTAAACATAAGTTGTGCCAGAAAGCGTTTTATACAATAAAAGATTACGTTGAAGACAAACAGGCTTGGGATTGAGCTGCTCCAATTAATTAGTTTTTTTTTTTTATATATTTTTCAACGTGAATTTTGTTTTTTTTTTTTGTTTTCTTGCAATGACAAGAATATTTACTTTTTAAAGTATTATATTTTTTTTTTAGTTTATTTTAATTGTTGTGAATGTGAAGACAATGTGGATTCAATTTTTGTTTCTTTTTAATTTTAATTTATCCAAATTAGTTTTAATCATGGTCTGGCAGTTTGAGTAGTTTATGCGGCCTACCCGAATGTCCTTTCTTTGGTATTGTTCGTCGAATCGTTGAGCTCCTTAATTTCTGAGTTGAGCTGCACGGTTATTGACAAATGCGTGCACTGACTGGACAGGTCCACTCAATCTGGCTGGTTCTTTCCTAAAAAGACCATTTCAGACTTCAGTCTACATGGTCTTCACATGATCTAACAAAGATTTTGTCTGGACCTTAAAAGAGACTGTGACCTCTGAGTTTGTTTCGGCCTTTCTTCTCAGAGTAGTCAGATAGGAAACGCCGACTTCATCTAGTTTTAAAAATATGATCAACATGTAAAAGTGTTTGTACAAACCTACTTACAGAAATAAAATCATTTATCATTTATATAATATATACATACATATATACAAGAATTGCTCGTTTAAAGGTAATAGATTAGATTAAATTTGTGAAGTCGTTACAGGTAGTCAGAAGCCAGTCAATCTGACAAGAGTCTTGCCAAAGGGTATCATGCTACCCGTTTATTGAGATGTGTGTGCAGCTGGACCTGCACCCTAATTGTGTAAGTTCAAAGAGTAGGGTACGGATTGTTTTCCTTGCATTCATTGCTTCAAATGATCAAAAATCCGTCTATTCGACAGCATAAAACACGCAATGAATGTTGTTGAGTTACCAAAATGAAAGCGATGGACCTCCGTGCTTTTAAAACAGATACGCAATTAGGATGCAGGTGGAGCCGACCCCAACAAAGTTTGGAAATGGTAAGGTTCTTTAATTGATTTCATTTGGTGAGAACTTTTGTAATAATCTTAATATGCAATTACTAATTACTTATTTATTATCCTATCAATTTGCGTAAAAGCACACCCCTTCCTCTTACTATTCTCATGACTGTTTAATGCAATAGGGATGTTTCCTGGGTAGAAAAATGATAATTCTATTTACTCCGTTACTGAGATTATCAAATAGGACGTATTTTGTGTTTAAATTCAGTAGTGGGGGCCTGTGACGTCACTTTGTCAGTATAAAGTGTAGCATACTGTGTTGTCACACGATATTTCAACGCACTGTATCGTCGCAATTTTTGTTTAAGTGGCAAAAGAAAAAATACGTGTCCAATATTTTTAGGTTATCTAACTGACGGACATTTTTTTTGTCCTCTACCCTACTGCCTTGTTAAGCGCATATATTTGGCACAGAAACGGTGTACCCCACCGTTCTTGCGGACTTCTGTAGCGGTCTGTCACAAAGGTAGGTGATAGACTGTCAAGAGGATACTAACGACTCGGTTAAAATAACTGTGCACTTTGTACGTCAAGCGTCTCCACTCCCGCCTACCCCCGCTTCGTTTGCCTCGTGCGTCAAGTGTACAGTTAGTTAAGTCAAGTCGTCAAGTGTACAATTATTTTGACCGTGTAGTACTTGACTTGTGTTTGTCTTTGACGATTAATGAGAAGAATTTATGAAAGTTAAAGGAAACCTTTTCAATGTACCTGACCCACCGAGATGGTACTTGGTTGTAATGTGCGTTAGTAATAATATACTCCCATAGAAATATAACTATGTATACTCTAGTGCACTTTATTCACATCACAAGCGATCGCATACGGATGGCTAAATATGACATTATGTATTCCAAAATGCCGATTAAAATTTCACCGAAAGCCTGACATTCTGCTTTATTTAACTCAAAAATTGTGTTTTTGTATGAACAAGTGGCTTTTAATTGTATTAAAATGAAAATCATTGAACCATAAAATTAACTTGTGACATTTCGAATTGTATAATGTTGTGTGTACATGAATTTTCATAACTTCGGGATCAAAGGTTCCAACAACAATTTTTCTGTGGAAAAACACTTTGTTTACTCATGAAAATTAATTTTGTATTATTTTTCCAGTGAATCATTAGGGTTGATTAGAGCTTTCAGCCATCTTTATAACACAACATCACGACTGCTTTCTCCGAATCTAGGCAGAGTACATGGTACGTAGAGCGTGGTACGTACGCATGGTACGAGGCATGCCTTTTAAGTTCTGTCGTTTCCATATTGCCCGGAAATTTTGAATCTGAAACTGTTCTATATTCGAATGTGTTTAAATTTTGAATCTCAAAACAGTTGAAAGTATTAGGATTAATGCTATTGTTTAGCCACAGCGTCGATTGGAATCTGTCAGGTTACGTACGAAAATGAATCGTTCTAAGAAAAATGTTCGTGCAATCATTTTCTACAACTTTCGAAGAGGCTTGACACAGCTTCAGTATTTTGAAGAGCTAACATCTGTGTTCAGTGATGAAGCCCCATGTCTGCGGACTGTCGTACGCTGGTATTTAGAATTCCAGCGTGGACATACTAGTGTTAGTGACAAATCTCGCGAAGGACGCCCAAAATCCGCCTTGACTAATGATAACATCATTGCTGTGAGACAACTAATTCTCGAAGATCGTCATGTGACGTATCGAGAGATAGAGGCTCTATTAGGCATCTCAGGGACATTCCCCATTCAGAAGATCTTGCATGAAGCGCTTGGTGTGAGAAAGTTAGTTTGCCGTTGGATACCGTATCTGCTTTCCGACGATCACAAGGCGGCCCGCGTCAGATGGTGTAAGAAAACTCTGCAAAGTTTCAACCGAGGAGAGTCAAATCACGTCTACGACATCATCAGTGAAAAATCTTGGATCTATGCCTACGATCCTGATTCCAAACAACAATCTACAATCTGGGTCTTTCAAGACGAGCCAAAGCCCGCCGACTATAGTTGTTCGTTCTCGAAGCACTTCAAAGAAGATGGTGGCCACGTTCGTTGGAAAAACCGGCCATGTTACGACTATTGCTCTTGAAGATCGTAGAACGGTTAACGCAGAGTGATATACCACAGTTTGTTTACCACAAGTCATCGCCGAACTTCGAAAATCTAACTCAAAGCGACGCATCATCCTTCACCACGACAACGCAAGCTCACACAGCGCTCGTCAAACGATTAAGTATTTGAAGCAGGAAAAAGTAGAAATTCTTGACCATCCTCCATACAGTCCTGACCTAAGCCCTAACGATTTCTTTACATTCCAAAATTCCTGGTCAAAGGTGCCAGTCCGGTGAAGAAGCAGTCGACGCTTTCAAGTCAGCCATTTTGAACACCCGTTAGAGTGGATTAAATGTTATAATAACTGGTTTGAGCGAATGGAAAAGTGTATTAAGCTACGTGGTGAATACTTTGAAAAACAATAAAAAGTACTATAAGGTTCTAGTTGTGTTTTTTTCTTCAAACGGCAAAACTTAAAAGACATGCCTCGTATACCAATATTTCACCAGTTATATTGAAATTCTCTCGAGCTTATTGCCATCAGTCAGCTACAAATCTAATCTCTGGACTGCTACTGAGGCAAATTTCAAATTGAGTTTTTGCTGTCGTTTTCATTAAATTGAGAGAACTCACACCTTTAAAAAACCGGCCAAGTGCGAGTCGGACTCGTGCACGCAGGGTTTCTGTACCATTATTACAAAAAACAGCAAAAGAAATCACGTTTGTTGTATGGGAGCCCCACTTAAATATTTATTTTATTCTGTTTTTAGTATTTGTTGAAATAGTGGCAACAGAAATACATCATTTGTGAAAATTTCAATTGTCTAGCTATCACGGTTCAGGAGATACAGCCTGGTGACAGACAGACAGACGGACAGTGGAGTCTTAGTAATAGAGTCCTGTTTTTACCCTTCGGGAACTGAACATTAAAAAGAGTTAGCACTGAAATGTTGGGAAAATACTCACATTCTTAGTAGGTATTTCACTGGTATATCTACCTATTGGAACACAAACTGCTGCTTAGAAAAGATAGATTGAGTGGGTTGTAAAAGTACACCAACACAATAGGGGAAGCCACACGCTTATAAAACACTTTATTGTTCCTATTCCTATAACACACAAAACAAAAAGGAAAAACATTTAAAAAGCAAAGAAAGTATTTTATTCAGCATATTGTATTCAACACCAAAAATCACACTTTACAGAAGGAAAGAAAACAAAAAAGATATACAAAACAAACATAACAAAAAACAGGCACTTTCTTTTTTACAATGAGTTTAAAATGCTTGTAGATACATCATCATAAAGGTGAAGTGACAATGTTGAAAGGAAGGAAGTAAGAAATGCCTAGATATGCAAAATGTCACACGTTTAAGACGTACCGATATTAATACATACAGCAAAGCATTCATGAATAAATTACTGTACAAGCCCAAACTACGGTGAAACCTTGGATTTACCGGTAAAATCTAAGATGTACCAAGTCGTACTGGTACATTTTAGATTGGTCCGAAATGAAATATGATTATCGCTAATTTCGGGTTTTTATTAGATTTTATTATTTTATTTGGTTGTCATGTTAGAGTTGACATCTATGCAATTTGTAATTTAATTATTCTTTGACATTTGTAATTTGAGTTTTATTGTATTGTGGCTAATTTAAAAAAAAAATAATTTTGACATTGGAGATTATTGTTTTGTTAAATCAAGTAAATTAGAATCATTATTATGATCAACAAATTTGCATGCCGAATTTAGCAGGCGGAATATGAATAACTATTGTGTGTGTATTATAAGATCTGTACAATACCATATTTTACGCAAATAAATGAATCTATCTATCTATCTATAGATACACCAGATACAAATTATTTAAATAAAATGATTTATTTATATCAGTTTTCTTTGATAAATATCTTACCAGTTAGTCTCTAGGTGAAATTGCTTGACCAATGCGTATTGCCAGTGACATAATATAACACTAAAACGTGTTCTCACAAAACAGGCCTAATCTGAAAACCCGAAAGTCACCAAAAACGCAATGGAGATGGTTATGTTTGAAGCTATCCTTATCCTGCGTGGTTTTAAAAATTTCTTATTCGATGATCACAAATGAAGAGATTCGCATGGGAATCAAGGTGATCGACACAGTCTGAAGAATTGCCGACTTAAGCGGCAGTGGACAGGGAATAATGCATTGCAGAACTGTCGACTGATGGGGTAGAAAGGTTCTGGAGTGGCAACCGCGTACCGGAAGATGCAGGTTGGAAGACTACCACACACACAAGAGAACGTTGATCCGCAGGAGTCCGCTGGATGCGAGATGTTAAGGACTAAACGATGTGGCAACGAGGAGGGGCTGTGTCCAGCAGCGGATATCTTTCGGCTAAAGAGATGATGATGTTGATGATCAATTACTAGAACCTTTCTATGAATTTCTATTTGTCAATGACACCACTGCTCTCAAAACGGTGGTGAATTACGGGCCATTCCCTCTCATAGAGACGAGGCCTGTCTGCAGTGGGAACATTAAAAGGTTGTTGAATACCGGTAGACTTTATATAAAACACTAAGAAACAAAGAATTCCAATTTCTATTCTCCCAATGTTATCTAAAGTCCTTGAGAGTGTTGTTAATAATCAGCTGTCTCATTACCTCTCTACTAATGGCCTGCTAAGTCCTTATCAATCTGGATTCCGCCCTGGCCACAGCACTGTATCGGCCCTAGTTAAAATAACTGCCAACATCCGACTGGCCATGGAAAACAGGCTCCTTACAGTATTGATTTTACTGGACTTTAGCAGTGCTTTTAATTCAGTTGATTTTGACATCCTCTTAGGTATCCTATCCTCTCTTAATATATCTCCTGCTGTGATTGAGTGGTTTAATTCTTATTTTCGGGGTCGCTCGCAATCGGTTCGCTCAGAGGAGGCTTCCTCTGACTGGTGCGATCTCGCTGCGGGTGTTCCTCAGGGTGGTGTCCTTTCTCCTCTTCTTTTCTCTGTTTTTATAAACGCTATCGCTAAAGTCATAACTTCACACTTCCATCTCTATGCCAACGACCTGCAGCTGTATCGCCACTTCAAAATAGAAGAGCTCACTAGTGCTGTCGATGCCATCAATAATGATCTTAAAAATATCTATCAGTGAGCTAAAAGTTTTGTTCTTTTAGTTAACCCAACCAAATCACAAGCGCTCATTATTGGTGGCAGACATTTCGTCAATTTACTGAGTAACCAGCATCTCCCTCCAGTGTTGTACGATTCTGTCGCTATAGCCTATACAAAAAAAGTTAAAAACTTAGGTGTTTTCTTAGACTGCAACCTATCTTGGGACGTTCACATTGATGAAGTAAGCAGGAGGGTATTTTGCTCGTTTCGGTCTCTGAAGCGTCTCCAGAAGTTTCTGCCTTTCTCAACTAAAGTAACTCTTGCTCAGTCTCTTCTACTTCCTCTTCTTGACAATGCTGATGTCTGCTTCCCTGATGCGACTGAGGAACTTCATAATAAGCTCGAACGATTGCAGAATTTGTGCATCCGCTTCATTTTTGGCCTCCGAAAGTATGACCATGTGTCGGATTTTCGGAGGCGGTTGAAGTGGCTGCCTATTCGGCAGCGCCGAGATACACATACTCTTTCTTTACTCTTTTCTGTTCTTCACAACCCTACCTCTCCTTTATATCTTCGGGAACGTTTTGAGTATCTTGTTCCGAGAGGAAAACCTTGCCGTTTCTCATCATCTCTTCTCCTTCGTTTTCCTCCCCACTCATCAAGTCGTTACGGTGGATCATTTACTGTTCGTGCTGTCCGCCTCTGGAATAATCTCCCTAATTCCATACGGGATAGCCCTTCGTTGGGAATTTTCAAGAAAAGAACAAGGGAACATTTCCTGTCAACATGACGCATAGATGATAATGTATTTATTTATTAATTAAGGATTTAGTAATATCATATAGTATGTATTATGTTTATGCATTGTGTGCTGTACACGTATTTGTTTAGTTTATATAGTTAGTAAGAATTTAAATGTTAAGTTTTATTGTGCACTTGAGTATGCTGTCCTCATATAATAAAAAATCTCTATGACACTGAGGTTTGCTGTAAGAGAACCCAATTACGGTTTAAGCTCGCCTTTGTACATAAGCTGTCCTACTGTATTTGTAAATGTTTGTTTTGTGTATAATAAATTATAATATATCATATAAGAAAATGAATCGTTACGAAGTCTAAAATTCCACAGCGTATAATGTTAATGACAACTGTGTTACGTACAGGGGCGTGACCATAAGCTCTTAGAGTAAGGTTATTTTGAGATCGCGTAAGTGACAGATGTATACAAGTCATATACGTCTGTCCCTTACACACACTCAAAACAACCTTACTCTAAGAGCTTATGGTCACCCCGCAGTTATTGTCATATTAAGTTATGAAAATAACTGAGGGGTGACCATAAGCTAGGCCCTAGCTAGTCCCTAGCTAGGGGCATTGTTGATCTATTAGCACGAATGTCTTTCAGGAAGTATTTCTCGTGAAAAATACTAACATTCCACGAAATACATAAAATAAAGCTCCGCAGGTAGGTAAGGGACATCTATCTCTTTCCTACATAAGCTTCATAAATAGTGCCGTCTCTTTCCAAGTGGGGGGTAGCTGATGCTATTTTTAGAACTGGCTGGTACATCCACTAAAATATTATTGGACTTCAACTTTTTTCATTATTTTAACTCAGTGAGGTTTAAGTAGAATTAGTGGAACAAGTACGCACTAAAATACATTTAGTTCAATAATAAAGGTTTGTCGATACTTTTATACAATTACTAACTACCCGACGTTTCTTGGAAGCAATGCCGCGCTAGCAGTTAGACGAAAAGCAATTAATTTATTATCCAATTAAGTGAGTAAAGGAATAGTTGCTTGATTCACTGTAGTCGCCATTACGTCTTATAAAATTTCATTCAACAGACGAGCCATTTTCTAACTTTGTCGGAGTAATGGACACATAAAACTACAAAAGACCCAATTCGGGAGGTAAAGACTAATTAATTAACATAACAGACTTACTTACAAAAAAAAAAAATACAAGTAGTCGAACATAGAACCTCCTCCTTTTTGGAAAGTCAGTTAAAAATTCTAACCATATGATTAGTTTAAATACATAGGTACAAGAAGATTCTAAATTTCGCCTCTCAATTTGAATTAAGAATCTGCAAAACAGGTTACCTAATTTTAGGACTACAATTTTCGTGTTTAGAAATGGACAGTGCAACAGTAATTATTTTGGTTTTTCAGGAATCTGTATGCTGTAGTGTAACATTGTTAGTTTTGTATTAATTACACAAACGTAACATCCGCCTGCATTCCCCGAAGTTTTAGGCAGTGGTACACATGTAGTACATACACATTTCGTGAGTTTTTTAAGTCACTTGTATGTATTTACAATAGAGGTAGTATCTCTTATAATATATGAATGGCTAACTCGTACAAGCGTAGTAGTGATGGCGGATGGCCCACAAACAAATGACTGGCGGGCACTCTTGGCTGGGTGCCTGAAAATTATGGGAAACGCCACATTCTGTTAGCGCAGACAATGGAGAATATTGTACAATGAATAGTATCGATACTGAATTATTATTGTCTGTGTTTTTAATGTTTATCTTGATGGAAACATGTAGATATAAAATTTTCTGGATGTTCTCCTTAGTCCTGAATTTTAATATTCTAAACTAGATTAAAATCCGGTCTATGAATTGAAAATTTTATGTTAAGAACAGGACAAATATACTATAAGGCTACAGTTTGTCAGATTTTCAGGCTAAGGTAGAGTTTAATAAGTTCTCAACTTCAAATTCTTAATTCGGAATACTGGTTTAGGACCACTAAATCAGTGCAGACGACGTCTGTACCTATAAAAATCATAATAGCAAAGATATGTTATTCCACCCAGCTAAATCCAATCAGCTCTCTGATCCATATACTCGTAGGACGTGCAAATGTAAACCATGTTAGATACACATTTAAACGCAAATCCCCTTTATTTCATTGCAGGTGTAAATTCCACTGAATGAGCACTGTTTGCCGCGTCGAAATTCTTTTCAGTTATGACCTTTAGTAATTGCATTGGGAAGGGGGATGCTACTACCCACGCACTGTCGTTTGTGGAGCCTGACACCCACGCACGCCTTGGCCGTCTCAACAATAAAAGGTCATAATGTCCATTCAGCTATTTATAGGCATTTCCCGGGGCTTGTTAGCATATTAAAATATGGTAATGTTTTTTTTTAAGTTTATAGATTTAAGAAAAAAAAAGAGTTTATTTGCGCCATGTGTTATGCATACGATGAGATGTGGTGTTGGCGAAGAATGCTCTGCATACCATGGACCGCCAAGAGAATGAACAAATCTATCCTTGATACTACTACTATACTCCATTTGAAATAACATTAGAAATTTCTAAGACCCTTTTTTACAGTCTGTTCAACCGA
The DNA here is from genome assembly GCA_947562075.1 of Orthosia gracilis. Classification (NCBI taxonomy): domain Eukaryota; kingdom Metazoa; phylum Arthropoda; class Insecta; order Lepidoptera; family Noctuidae; genus Orthosia; species Orthosia gracilis. The sequence continues at coordinate 39,602,802 of OX387266.1, forward strand.
TTTTGAGTTCTATCCCGTAAATATAAGTATAGCATAAAAAGCATAAACCTGTTATCAAAACTTACTGTTAACTACAGCTGCTATTTGTCATATCACCAACGCAATAGAAGTCAAAATTGGTTTAACGGGCTGTACTCGTAAAATGGGTTTATTTAAATGTCTAATGTTATCTCAAATGGAGTATAGGCATAAAAGACAGACTATCCACGCTCTGCTACCCAAGGATTCTCAGTTACTTTGGTCACATTGCCCATCGGGAACCAGACAATCTAGAGAAGTTGGTGGTAATGATCAAGGTGGATGGGAAAAGACCTAGCACCCGGTCACCTTAACTCTGGTCAGACCGCTCTCACTTGACTCTCTGTTACTACCATCCTGAGAGAAGCTGAGAACTAAAGATGAAGAAGATGTCTAGAAGTGGAAGAACATCGTACATAAAGTCACGAAGGCCTTTCAGGGACACGACCTTCAGTATTGAAGAACACGACTAAGAAGATGATGCATACCAAAAACAATAACGTTTATTAAAAAAATCTGAAAACCCGACTGCTTGAAAAGCCAACTAAAAAGACGTAAACAAGAAGAAAAACCGCAATTTTTCTATTATCCAATTTTAATGCAGCCAGTGACACTCACAGGGTTAAGACGAATCGATTGACGGCAGAATCATCAAAATCTGTCAACGCTTTTGGTTTCTAGAACGCCACATAGGAACAAACATACATACATACATAGACTGATAAACACATTACCCTCCTTCGGCAGTCGGGTAAAAATTAAAACATAAATACAAAGATTCAGTAGATGTGAACAGTGTATTCATTGCACAAAAGAAATGTGTCAGAGCTGTTTGTGGAGCAGAATATTTAGACCATTGTAAGCCATTATTTAAAGCATTAAAAATTCTTCCACTTCCTTGTCTATATGTTTTTGAAATTTGTATGTTTATAAAAAGGTATTCGCATATGTTCCCATTGTATGAACACATTTCCAAGAGAGTGAAAAGCAGAAGCCCAAATAAATTACTTGCACCTAGCCAGAGACTACAATTGTATAGCAGGAATTCCAATTGCATGGCAATCAAAATATTTAACAATTTACCCCCAAGCATCAGAGTGTTGCCCACTAATAAATTTAGAAAAACAATATTTGCCTGGCTATTAGACAATTGCTTCTACTCAGTAAATGAATTTTTAAATTATAAATTTTGACATTATATTTTTATTATTTACACTATTATTGCCTATTTACACTTGTTTACTTGTAATGTTTTTTTTTATATTTTTATTTTTATTTTATTTTGAAGCATTTGACATTATATAATAAGTAGATTTTGACATTATGTAATTAGTAAATTTTGACATTTTATTTTTATTATTTACACTATTATTACCTATTTACACTTGTTTACTTGTAATGTTTTTTTTTTTCTATTTTTATTTTATTTTGAAGCATTTGACATTTTATAATAAGTAGGTTTTGACATTATGTAATTAGTAAATTTTGACATTTTATTTTCATATTTAAAACTGATTTATAATATTGTATGTCTCAAGCGTCGCGCGCACACCATGTATGCGTAGGCTATTGCTGTGTCTATTGTGTCTGCTTATATACATCTATTATCTTGTACTTAGCGTTTCGATGACAAACTGTTTAATACAATTTTAGTGTTGCGGCCTAGAACTTGGACAGTTTGATTTTGTAGGTTAATTTTAATATTTCTACACCGGCAGCGGTAGTGTATGTGAAACTGTTTAATATTAAGATCTTGTATGTACCATATACTCAGAAATAAATAAATCTTATCTTATCTTATCTTATCTTATCTTATCTTATCTTATCTTAAAGAAAAAAGTAGTAGAGTATTTCTTTTAACTTCTATGTAGATTATAAATATATAGGTTGTCTTACTAAAGATTTCAGCTAACTTTAATTAATTACGTACAGAAATACATCTGATCTATGATATATGTATATACCAATAACTTACTAGAGTATTTTTATCTTGAAATATAAGGTTCCATGTTATTGAGTCAATCAAGTTCTCAGATTGCTGGCCCATATTCTAATAATAGGCACCTACTTATCAAAGCGTACGATCAATTTACGTTCAAAACACGATATATGAGGCGCGTACAAGGCTGGGTTCAAAATGTATTAGAGTTTATTTTTAGATCAGATGAAATTTTATCGAAAAGCTTTAAATATCAATGACAAGCATTTTCACAAGCCTTGTACATGCATAAATGTTTATGTTTTAATGTAATAGCAGTACACCGCAGATTGCTCACTTTTTTATTCTAAGTTTTTTCAGTCCATCCACAGGTTGTCTGGTAGATATCGCTGTCAGCGATAAGACTGCCTTTGTTCCCGTATAAATAAGATTTGTATAACTTTGTAATGTGTATAACTTGTATGGTGTACAATAAAGTATATTCTATTCCATTCTATTCTATACATGCATATACACACGCCATTTTGCCATGGGGTTTTGCAGAAACTACAGAACCACCTCCCATTTAATAACATCCACTATAAAAGAAAAAAATCAGGAATATCTACAAGGACTCTCTTATGATGAAACAGAAGCGCTTTTGAACATTCCCAAATAGATACCTACCTAAGCTACATAAACACTTTCATTAATCATTCATAATATCGCTCATATTAATTCAATACTGTATATGCAATATATGGTGTGTACCACACATTCACCACACCCACACTCACCACACCCACACACAACACACCCACACACAACACACCCACACACACAACACACACATATAGAACTTCACATAAATGGCTTTCAAATAGGATAATGGCATTCAAATAAATCCTATAAGTACCAACTCCTAGCCGTACATTCTCATTTTTCAGTATTTCCGGTAATATGTGTGTAATATCTTTGTGGAATAAATTTTATTTGATTTGATTTGATCATTTGATTTATTTGACCTGCCATAATCCTTACATACTACTTTTGCTTCGTTTACGATCGTTGGTAATTCATAAACGCGTAAGTGTACTGCGCACCTGGGTTTTCTTAATAACATCACTTATTCATATTCTTTATTGTACACCAAGACATTGCATTTAAACAAATTGATAACAAAATTCATGTATAAAGGCGAGCTCTCTCTCTAAGGCATCCCTTCCCACTCACAAACCTTAGCTTATTAGAAAAATTGAAGAGCATCGTTGCTATTACCATACTATATTTATTTTGTGATAGCTAAAAGGTAACCAGAGCAGCCGAAGTAGGTCATAAATCGATAGAGCTGCACCACTCGTACACTGTGATAGGTATAGTTCTGCCTATGCTTATCTACAGGTCTACAATGCAACTGGGCCGTTTCCTTGATCCAGTTTCGAACTAGCACGGGATGGTAGCAACTATGTATAGCTTATGTTTTTGCTTATGTCCTAGATGTATGTGGATATTTTTAACAGAATTTACATGGACCTGTATGGCAGTGAAAATAAAATAGAAGGATAGAAAAAATGGTTATCCTTTACTGAAAAACGCAAAAATATAACACATATTGTATGTCTGTTTATCACTACATATCTATACTAATATTATAAAGTTGAAGAGTTTCTTTGAACGCGCTAATCTCAGGAACTACTGGTTGGAATTGACAATTTTTTGCCTTGGATAGTCCATTTATCGAGGTAGGTTTTAGGCTAAATAACGTCACACTACGACTAATAGGAGCGGAGCATAAATGAAAATTGTTGCAAAAACGGGAAAAGAATATTCTTTTTAGAGAGCTTCCGTTGCGTGCGCTGCGTGAGCGGTTAATGTTACGCAACGTAAATGTATGTAGGGTATGTAGGTAGCCAGTTGATGGGAGCGAAGCCGCGTGGGACGGCTAGTTATAAAATAAAGTCCCCCGCCTCATCTATACTCGATAACCTCAAAAAAATACTAACGAATTTTCATGCAGTTTTCACCAGTACAAAGAGTGAGAAACGAGGCAGGTTTTTTGCATAATTTGTCACGGGCGAAGCCGGGGCGGGTCGCTAGTTGAAATAATAATAAACAAGTCTAACAACTATAAAACCCACCAAACCATCATCATATTACCGACAGGATATATTTATTTATTTATTAGTTTACCCTCGCACTGGAACGCCTTGCGGCAATTACACCAATGGAGCACAATCTTATAATAAACTCACTACAAGCTTCGGTTTCCTCACGTTGTTTTCCTTCACCGTTGTCAGCAATGTCCAAGATAAACATGGAAGGTACATATGAATTTGAAAAAGTCACATTATTACCTGCCCGTTTCGAACCCACGACCTCAAGCACGAGAGGCGAGGTCTTAGGGCACTGGGCCATCACGACTATATGGTGGTGTTAGTGTGATGGTGGTATCGTGGGCTTAAAATACAAAAAGCTCTTCATCATCCAGCTCATATATATCATTTATTTGGGGTCGGCCCAACATGTTTTCTTCTACCAAACATCTTTGTTCATCGACATTTAATATAGTCACGGCCTTTTTTTGCCAAGGCTGTCAAGAAGGAGTAATTATGGCACTTTCGTCTTTGAAACTTTGCTGTAGGTTGTTAAGAGGTCTGTCTATGTTCAAATGGGACTGGAAGATAGTTTTTATTGGCACAGATAATATAATACTAGCATACAGATGCCTCATCCCATACAAAGAAATCGAGCCGACGTAAGTTACGTTTTTCATCTGATTATACCGATTATTTTTTGTAAATCTATCGCGTTCGGTTACGATCCACAGCGATAGATAGATCACCATCTTTATCCGTGGAAAGGACCTGAACGGAACCGAACGCGATCGATGTACAAAAATAATCAGTATAGAACGTCGGCGGTTTCTTTGTATGGGATGAGACACCACTGATATTGGTATCCTGGCTTATAAGATTTCGTATAAGTTCTATTTGATCTTACCGCAGTAGGCGGAACGTGGCCAAGATTTCTAATTAGTTTGGCCATAGTTACAGTGGATAACCTTAAAAAACTTCATTTGTGGTTAGAAAATGAAATTCAACATACAGTGAGTAGTCAGACAATATATTTATAATATGTGTATTTGCATATTTGTGTTTATTTCATATTGCTTATGTTATATCATAAACTTTATAAGTCCTATCAGAAAAAACGTAAAAACGTTTCTGCGTTTTTTATGACCTACATAAAAATACAATTCTCGTCACGAATAAACCACTTAAAAGCTGACATTGTTATGAACCTATATATACTATAATCAATACAACTCACGTATGGATAGCTACTAATCAAGCCATAGCGGGCTTGGGCTTCAATCCATTCATGAATGTAAGTGCTTACGTCAGCGGCTCCCCCCTATGGAGGCGCGGTTCCCCCTCAGCACTAGCGCACAAAAGGGAGGGGGCCGTGACGTCAAACCTTCATGCAACAAGTGCCGATGGAGAAGTACCTAGGTATAGAAGCAGTTTATTTTTAGACTGCCGAAAAAGGCTCTACCTTTCTGCTGTAAGTAGATTCAGATTACATAGTGCTATGCTCAGTGATGTAGTTACAAGTGCCTTTTGATCACAGAATGAATGGTAACTAGTCTCTTTTGGCCATTTGTTTCTGAGTAGCAGTTGATGTAGATTTTGTTATCCCTCAGTAATTGGGTTGTGGAGGTCGGATGGATGAATACTAACATTCAGTCATTCTTATCTTGTTCGTCTGGAAGTCGTGCCAAATAGTTCGGAGACACTTACTGTTAGACATACTATACCTAAATCAATGGGTTTATATATTATAAGGACGATGTACTCTCTTCTAGTACTTAGATACAAACACGAGAACTGGAATGACCGAAAAAAAACTCACAAATGACCAATATTATAAAGCTCATTTTGAAGATCACGAAAACTGAATACTTTAATCTTAGTTTTTCTATTTAATTATTTTTCAAGTTTTAACAAGCGATAAATGTTACGCTTTGACCACTGCGACCCAATTAGAGGGTAACTAGAAAATAACTAAGTACGTACTCACTTAACTCAAGTGCGCACTGAAATAATAATCTAATTCTGACTTTTACACGGTCAGACATCAAAATAGTTCAGTTCAAAATAGGCAAGATTTAGAATTGGAAGTCGACTAATCAGGTTTCAAATTATAAATATCCATTCAACCCCAATATGTCCTCGAAATAGCACTAGAAATCGGTCAAACTAAAAGAACCTAAAATATAAGTATCTTCTACAAAATGCAATTTATAAATAGAATCCAGTCGATCGTTAGACGCAGACGCAATTATTGTCATTCCGTAGAGACATGGAACCTCCTTTCCTCCTTGTTGCCACCTTACCACCCCTCGTTGTATCGAACTGGCTTGAAAAACTTCTTATTAATAAGTAACGAGAAAAAGGAAAAAAGTGATACCGACTCAACCATTTACTTTTTGAAATTAATTTCTATATTCAAATATTTAGACAGTTTTGGATATTTAATGAACGTGATTTTTTTTCATGAATTAGATGAAAGATGTGTTAGAAGTCAGAATTAGAGATAGTGCTGCCATCTAAGAACAAACTACAAAAAAACTTGGAAGGCTTGGTACCTCCCTTACAAGTGGTAACCTCGCTAGAGTATTTTTTTTTTTCTATGGTGGTAACTGGCGTAGCAACGTGCCTGGCATGAGGCTCTAGTTTAGTCTCCACAGGTTCACCGGGTTAAGCAGTAGTAAATCTCTTGATTTAACTGCGAAAACCTATAAAAAAAATCAACTGGCGTAGCATGGAAAGCTTTTTGTAGCGTCTTTCTTTACCATTTATTTTGAATGCAACAAACAATGTTTTATTTATTTATTAATATTATCTTGTTATTTACGTAAGTGAGTCTATAGAGGACGGCCTGAAGCTAACATTTCAATGAACTTTATTTTGCCGGGTCGAAGCGGTGCCATACAAGTCGGCTACGACCTTACTGTAATATGACTTTTGACACCTGTATCACATTATTTAAAAAGTCAAATCAAACATTTCAGTTGCGGTCTTCGTCTTATTTTAACGCTAAAGGTACGTTTCAAAATAAACTTCATTCGGTGCATATTGCAATGAAACCGATACATATCAGTTAAGCGCCATCTAGGTTGTACTAAACACACTAAAACTAAAGAAGCTTAATGGAAAAGCTCTGAAGATATTTTACCTAGTTGACGCTCAAAATGACTGGTGAGAGCTTTTCGTAGGAGCCGATAGATGGATCTCTATGAATGTTCGAGAGCTTTTACCGAGTTTTTCCAACAGAATATTGAATGAAGCGTTTATTGGGATTTATGTAGTGTAGAAATGTAGAGTAAATTTTAATTATAACGTCAAGATTAAAAAAAGCGTCCTTTAATATTTATATTGTATTTTTTATCATTATACAGAAATCATTTCATTATGAGAGGTTATAGACATTTTGCCTTTATGATAAGAATCTATTGATGGCAAAAGTAAAATGTTAATGATAATAAATAAAAGCGATCAAAGTACCCATTTCCTTCTGAGTTTGAATTAACTGATTCTTCACCATTTATTATGAGATAACAAATTCCGTTACATAAAAGGCTTGAAATACATATTTATGTAAACAAAAGTGAGACCACTTTAATAATGCTAAATAGCATGAGTTGCTCCTACACTTCAAGTCTACACAATATAAGTTTTTTTTTTTTTTAATACTGTATGTTTATACTAATTTTACCTAGTTTCTTCAGCGTAACACACATATTCTATCTACAAGTCAAACGTTTAAGGTACTCCGAAGTATGTTAAGGGTGCGACGAATAGTAAATACGACAATTAAATAAACAATGTAGCAATTAAGCTTGCATTGTGTCAACCTGACACGGAACTAACTGTTACAAGCTCAGCTGTTAGGTACGCAAGCGCACGTGCCTCGTAGCCGCATGTAATAGACATCAACGCACGCCTGATGTAGATGCCATCCGTGGAAAATACTTTAATTGCTTCTATTATTTTTTGTCATTGATTTAAGATTTTTTTTTGTATAATCTAAGGCAAAAACGATTTAAGACCTCAACAACCAATAGCTGCCTTAGTGTTATTCCCAGAAATTGTTAGGTATTTTAATGCATGTAAGTTTTCGACAGATCCATTAAGATAATTTTAAAGTATGTTTGCAACAAACTTGGACCTAATGCAGTTCTGTAAATAAATAAATTTTAGAAGATTAAAAACCAGTTTCCATTCTAAATAACTATATTCGCTGCCTACCTATACACTCGTAAGCTTTCTTGGAATGGTAAAGTGACTCGTATCGAACAATAAATAGTAGAATCCTTCGACGTCCATTATCTCGGCATCATCATCACGCAGCTACAGTCGAGAGCTTTCAAAGCTGCGGGGGAGGTTCGTTGCGCGGGGGAGGGGCGCGGGGCGGCATGAAGCCTCCGCCCGCCAGTGCCGCGCCGACTGCGACGCCGCCCGCATGCCGCATACAACGCGTTCTACACTTGTCAAACATAACGAAAACATAACTGAAAAGTGCTTCCAAATTGTGTTGCGTATTATCGGGTGACTTTCATAATAAGAGTCTTGTTCAGTGCACATCGGGACTTACGTGTGTGACGGCCGTAGATAGTGTTTTGTCACGTGTTTACGAATGAATGTGACGGCGTAGGCGCAGCCGCGGCGGGTCGCACTCTCCGTGAGATATTCGTGCGCGCGCAGGTCGTCGCGGCCATGCTGCATACCTGACGAGAGCGAGCGCGCGAGTCTGCGCGAACGGGACACAGCGAGCGCTCCCGGCGCACGTCAACTTTCCCTGACGAGGAACAACCCTGCGATGTTTTTGTGTGTGTCATGACGAGGATGGGGCGATGGCACGTGGCGCTGGCTGCGCTGGCGGCGCTCCTAGCGGGCGTCAGCGCCGCCGCCGAGCAGATGCAGTCCCGCGCCGTCGACACCGGCGTCGACCTTCGAGTGCTCGAAGATCAGCCCGTCGGCACCTTCGTTGGCAGGATTCCCACAAAACCTGGTTTCACTTACCGTTTCAATGAACCTCCCAAGGAATTCGTCCTCGACCCGGTGTCTGGTGAGATCAAGACCAACTTGGTCCTGGATAGGGAAGCCGTTGACCGTTACGCGTTCGTTGTTTTATCCAGCCAACCAACTTATCCGATAGAAGTGCGATTACGGGTGACGGATGTGAATGACAATTATCCAGAATTCCCCGAACCGAGTATAGCGGTCGCGTTTTCCGAGAGTGCCGCGGCCGGGACAAAGTTATTGCTCGATGCCGCCACCGATATGGATTTAGGAGAAAACGGTATCACGAATGATTACAGAATAGTTGATGGTGATACTGAGGGGAAGTTTAGGTTGAACGTCACCGTAAATCCTAGCGGCCAAACATCGTATTTACACCTAGAGACAACGGGAAAGTTAGATCGAGAAACCACCGACTTTTATATCCTAAACATATCAGCACGCGACGGTGGTAATCCACCTAAATACGGGTATTTACAAGTGAATGTTTCTATTTTAGACGTTAACGATAACCCTCCAATATTCGATCAAAGTGACTTTTCAGTGTCTCTAAATGAGAGTGTACCACCAGGAACTACAGTTCTAAAGGTAACAGCCACGGATAGTGATTTGGGTGATAATAGTAAGATAACTTATGAAGTGACCGATACAGAGAGACAATTTGCAGTGGATCCTGAGTCTGGAGTGATTACAACCACGAAGAAGCTGAATTGCCCTAAGTATTGTAGCAACACTACTTGCAATATGACTTGCGTTCTTACTGTTATCGCTAAAGATCATGGCGTACCGCGCCAAGATGCACGCACCTATGTCACCGTCAATCTCATAGACGCCAATGATCACGATCCTGTAATAACGTTTACCTACGTTCCTCCGACAGCTAACTTCGCCACTGTAGACGAAAATGCCAAAAATGGATCTCTTGTAGCTGCTATTACAGTGACTGATTTAGATGCAGGATTAAATGGCATTACTAGCATTAGTATGGTTGCAGGTAATGAGCTCAACCATTTTCGCTTGGAAAATTCATCCAGTGTGTATATTGTGCATGTAAATGGTGTTTTAGATAGGGAAGAAATTAGCAAGTATAATTTGACTGTTGTCGCTACTGACAGAGGATCTCCTCCGCGTACTGCTACCTCATTTTTAGTTATTCATGTAAATGATGTAAATGATCATGAACCCGTGTTTGAAAAATCTGAATATTCAACGGTTTTGACGGAACTTGCTCCTTCCGGATCTTATGTGGCCAGCATCACTGCTACCGATGAAGACACAGGGGTCAATGCTGAAATATTTTACGATTTCTATGATGGAAATCAACAGCAATGGTTTACAATAGATCATTTGACAGGTTTAGTTACAACAAAATCAATGTTAGACCGAGAGATCCAAGGAACTGTTGAATTGAACGTTTCAGCAAGAGACGGAGGTCCTAATCCTAAATGGGCATACACTAGACTAAAAGTAACCATTTTAGATGAGAACGACGAAGCACCCTGCTTTTCTCAGCCTCAAATCAATGCAACTTTGCATGAGAATATAAAACCTATCAAAGAAATACTAATTCTGACTGCATCTGATTACGATCAGGGTACAAATGGTTCAGTATCATATTATTTACCTTCCAGTATAGAGAGAAAATACCCATCTACCTTTACATTAGATCCTATTACAGGACAACTTAGTGCAGTAATCGAATTAGACAGGGAAAGAATACCCTTATACGAAATACAAGTCCTTGCGAAGGATCAAGGATTTCCGCCACAGTCATCCACTGCTACAATATTACTGAAAGTTTTGGATGTAAACGATAACGATCCAATGTTTTATCCTCAAAGATACATTGAAAGCATCAATGAAGAGTTGCCAATTGGAAGTAATGTATTACAAGTCAGAGCTTTGGATTTGGATGAAGGCGAAAATGCTAGAATCATGTATAGGCTTGAGAGTGGTGGAGACGGTTATTTTGATATAGAACCATGGACAGGAAATATAGTACTTCAGAAAGATTTTAGAAAAGCTCCTGAAACAGTGTACACACTTAAAATATCCTGTAAAGATAAAGGAAACAGACGAGCATTTGAAGATGCTATAGTTGAAATTGTAAAGACATCTCAACGTAAAAATCTGCAATTTGACGGTTACAATGGTTATACTTTCAAAATTCTGGAAGATGAAGGCACTTCAAAGGCAGACATTGGTCGTTTTGTAGGAAAAGTAAATGCCAGAATATCTAGTGATACAATATCCTACTACATTTTAGAAGGTGACCCAAAGCATATTTTCAAGATGGATGAGAAAACTGGAGTGATAACAACTGATTCTAATGTAGACCGTGAAGATAAGATGACCTATCACCTGAAAGTTATGGCTAAGACCGGGGTTGCTTTCGGTTTTACCACCGTCAATATTTCAGTTTTAGATGTCAATGATAACTACCCCATATTTATTGAAGACAAGGATGAAATTCACATTCCTGAAAATATGGCAGTAGGACAAGAGGTTTATTTCGCCAGAGCCACCGACCGTGATTCAGGTTCTAATAGAACAATCTTTTATACGCTAAGTTACAACCCTGAAAGTAACTTTCGTATATCGGAAACAACAGGAGTTATTTATTTAAATAAGCCAATAGCTAGTGAGCCAGGCTCTGTAATGTTTATTGAGGTAACAGCTACTGATAATGGAAGCCCAGCTCTAGCTGCAAAGCACTCCATATCAGTTATTGTTGATGACGTCAATGATCACACTCCAGTATTCGATCATACGTCATATGAAACATCTTTACTTGAATCTACATTGGTGAACACAAGATTCTTCGCTATCTCTGCATCGGATGCTGATCTAGGCCCTAATGGTAGAATTTCCTATTATATTGCAGAAGGAAACACTGATGGCAAGTTTGGAGTATTTCCAGATGGCTATTTGTATGTGAAAAGTCTACTGGACAGGGAAGAACGCGATTACTACTCGTTAACGATAATAGCAACAGACCACGGTAAACCAGCGAGATCATCTCAAGTGCCAGTCGTTATTCATGTTCTGGATGAAAATGATAATAGCCCTCAATTTACTAACACCACGTTCATATTCAAAATCAAGGAAAATGAGCCTCCTGATACTTTTGTTGGAAAATTAACAGCTACAGACCGCGATATTGGACGTAATGCTGAGTTAACGTTTTCATTGCCTATAGCGCAAAATGATTTCAGAATCGATTCCAGAAACGGCTTTATAAAAACGTTAAAGTCCTTTGACAGAGAAAGCTTAGCACAAAATTCAGGTCAAAACTACATTACCTTAACAGTAACTGTTAGTGATAACGGTAAAGTTAAATTGTCTGATTCCGTGAGAGTTACGATTTACATAACAGATGTCAATGACAACCCGCCCGTCTTTACGCGAACTCCCTATAAGGTTGAGGTATCCGAAGGTGCCGTTGTGGGAGCTTCTATTATGCGCGTGTACTCGACAGATGCTGACGAAGGTCTGAATGGTGACATCTACTTCAAACTGATTGGAGGTGACGATTTAGGAAAATTTGCTTTAGATGAAGCTACCGGGCAGCTACTCATCAACAAGCCCTTAGATCGTGAAACAACGGATCACTACAAGCTCACCATACTAGCTCATGATTCCGGCCAGTTACTAAGTCTGTCCGCCACAACAACTATCACAGTTGATGTGCTTGATGAGAATGATAATGCACCAGTTTTTACACAAACGCAAATGAAAGTGTCAGTACTAGAAACGGAACCAGTAAATAAAAAGATAATTCAATTCCACGCAACCGATGCTGACTTGGGTATCAATCGGGAGCTGCAGTTCTCAATTACGTCTGGTAATAGGAAAGAAGCCTTCTTTATTGACAGCTATTTGGGCGAATTGTTTTTGCACAAACAATTAGATTATGAGGATTTAACTTCGTACGTTTTGAACATCACTGCTACAGATAACGGAAATCCGAGCTTATCTTCAAGCATATTATTTACTGTAAATGTAATCGACGCAAATGACAACGCACCCATCTTTACGAACACAGCTATTGTGCGTCAAATACGAGAAGGTATTCCGAAGCACACGCCAATAGTGACAGTCACCGCAGAGGACCCAGATTCTGGATTAAACGGCAAAGTTTATTATTCGATCACGCACCAAGACCCTAATGACAACAAGCGGCACTTTGCCATAAATAACATCACTGGGGTCATACATACTTTATTACCTATTGATAGAGAAAGTATTGACACGTTCAGAATAACCGTTGTCGCTTATGATAGAGCCGAGCCACCATCTGCGCGGCTGTCCGCTGAGAAATTAGTTACTGTAATCGTCGAAGATATTAACGACAACGCTCCAGTTTTCGTATCTATGAACGCAGCCGTGATCAACACTGAGAGACTAGGAAGAAGTGCAGGCCGTGGCATATTTATTATGAACGTATTAGCCCGTGACTTAGATTCAGGAACAAATGGATTGGTCACTTACAAGCTTATCCACGGTGGCAACGATCTATTCGATCTGCACAGAAGTAACGGCGCATTGACTTTACGTTATCCTCCGGCGACACCGGAGGCACGCTGGAATTTAGTCATAAAAGCTACGGATGAGGCAGTGTTGAGTGAACAGAAAAGTACTGAAGCTTACCTCACGGTCATTATGGGGGGTTCAGAGTTACAGGGGGTCACTTGGACTAACTTAGGGTCGGTATCCGTGGCTGAGAACGAATCTGCGGGTACAGCCGTGTTGAACTTGACTAATAACTATAAATCTGGTTTAGAATATTACATAGTGAATGTGACTGGTGATGGTAGACAAGTGGATAGGTTGTTCGATATAGATTCATCCTTGGGAATACTTTCGACGGCTGTTTCTCTGGACCGAGAAGCTGGTGTGGACCGGTACGAGGTGATAATCTGCGCAGTGTCATCAGGAACGCCGCTTAAAACGACAACGACTAAGGTAAGATGAAAAAAAAATAATATAATTAATTGGACAGATTGTATGGTCGTATCGAGTGATTTTAGCGATGTTGTACAGTTAACAATTCAAAGCGAACAATCCAATTAACTTGGCACAATCGCCGGTGGAGACAAAACATCGGCACCGTACTGTTGTTAAAACAAAAATAAATAAAAAATGCATGCTCGTTAGCGTATGTCGGCTGGCGCAGTCTAATCGGGGGCTCTAAATTACGATAAGTCGCGTCTCGCAAACGATATCAGAACACTCGTTCTGAAACCTTCCAAAGATTAACTGTACGTGAAACATGAGTTTTGTTTGTTACACGTTTCATTTCATTAATGTTATCCTCATTGATATTTCTATTGTTTACACAAAGAGAAATTTAACAGTAGTAAGTATATGCGTTTAATTCAATACATTGGGCGAAATATTTCGTTCATTGAACATAATCCACCTCAATAATAATTTTACCTGCGAGCCCAAAAAGCCATTTTGCCTCAGCAGTTTTAAGCGCAATTTTGTTATTTGCGAGAGAAATAAAAAGTACCTAAAACTGGTCGTGTGCTCGTAAAAGATCTCGTCACATTACGATTACGATATTGTACATCACCTTTTGACGAATAAAATGTTGATCCTGTGACATGCGGGTGTGGCCCTGTACCCACTTTACACCGGCCGTTTACAATTCACCCGTTTTATTTTAAATGATTTTCTTTGAATCGAAATCGAGTTTCAAAGTGAAAATAATAAAATATACTAATACGCAATTAGACTATAAACTACAAACCTAATAAAATCATTATTTTTACTATAAAGAGTGCTTGTTAATTGCTAAGATCATAAAGTAAAACATAAAGGCTTCGTTACAGATAAAAGCCGGCATTAAAATAAATTCAGGCAGTCATTTATAATACACAAGTGTTGTTTTTACTACAAACGCTGCTTATAAAAAAATAAAGTGTGACTAGATTGAAGGCTGAATAACATGGCTAGGAGATACTTCAGTAGATATTATCAGGCGGCGAACGTAATGGCTTTGTCATAAAGATGTTTCTTACGACATCAATAAAACTGTGACTTCAGGGTGATTCAATGTTAAAATCCTGTCAGGGCGTTGTAAATGTCACAGCATGCGAATTATTCTATTTAGAATGATTTTTTAAATAATCACATCATTTTTGCCATCAGGCAACAGATAAAATTGGCAGAGTTATTTAACGTCGGCAAAGCCATTATATTTAACGGGTGTCCGAAACGTCCCCCTACTTACAGTACAACTTTAAGAATCGCAGAAATAATAAAATCGTATTAAAACACGAGTCTTGCTTATTTGAATATACGAATCGGATATGTTACTTAATCGACGGCAAGCGATTGGTCGTCGAGTGAGAAGTGTCACATTTACTACTCAATATATTTTCATAAAACAGTACTTTTTAACAACATTTTATTTTTTAATGCGGAATCTCGTTATTTCAGCTTGCTGTATTACATACTCGTACAATTAGGAGTTGGTGCCTTTATTAGGTTGTATTTCGTTTTATATATGGATAAAAGAGCGTCGTGTGGAAAATTATTGAAATCTGATATTCTGGTGCATTTAATTCACAGTGGGTATACTGGAGCCTTACCATATAGATGCTGATGATTGCTGTGTCATTATCGACATCAGTTGCTAAAATCTTATTTTAGATAAGATTCTGGCATGCTAATTAAACTTTATTAAATAACTAATTAACTTAAGCAAGGAAATTTAAATGATTGTATATCTAAATGTCATTCTAGTTACCACTGCGTCATGCTTCCAATTTGCAACCAATAAACCTTTATCAGTTTATTGTCACTTTGACTTAATTCAGTCCAGGGATCAATCTTAAGAACCCATTTTCTTCAAGTAAGCAAAAACTTAATCTTACCTTCATGAGTGAGCTTAAAGCTCCGTCCATGTTAATGCGCGGGCATCAAGTTAGAAGTGTCAAGTTTAAGAAAACGACCCTAATTATTTTTATGATCGTAATCTGAAGAGTGGTCAGGTGCGGTCAGGAGCGGTCCGACGCACCCGAGACCATGTCCTCGCAACCGTTACGGGTCAGTTGACGACAAATTTGAATTAATTAAGCTATATCGCGTAACGATGTGAACCAACCATTACTGGCAAATAGAACCTTTTGTTTTACACGAGTTTCGTGAAGTGTATTGTAGAAAAAGATACCATCAGATAGATTACCCAGGCGTTTCCGATCTTTAATGATAGGACGCGTCTTCGAGCTTAAAACGTGCTGCATATACTCGTACCTACAAAACTAAATGTAAAACCTATTGATGTGAATCATCATCTTGGTATCCGTTGCGTTATTATCTGCTCCGTGCATCAACTTACCTAGAATATACATTCATTTACATTTCATACACCAAATTTTGCGTAGCCTCAAAATTCGTAGAAAGCACGGTTTTCTGTAACTGTCCGTGCGCGGTTAAGACAGTCTCAATTATCATTGCAGTTTTAATCGTGGAGACCATAAAATCATTGGGGGTATGATTGTGTGAAAAGGAGCGATTTCAGGTAAGAAGGGGAGGGCGGTGACTATCAACCGACACCGAAAGCGCATTAGGGCGCCTGGCTGCATTCCCCGGACTGATTTATGCAACTTGCACCCGGCGGCTCGGCCATCGACACCCGCCTTAATGAACGTACAACGTTACGTTATACTGTGAAATGGCTTTCATTATTTCACGCCAATACTAATAGTCCTGTGTCTACGCGCTGCGTTTAACCCCCATTCGCGTAGTGGTTTCTTTATTCTTCTTTTGACCGGATGAAGTTAATAAATATTGGAGATATGAATGCTAAATGCGAAACAGATAGGAAAGTTAAATATTGGCGCAGTAAATTGTGTTCGCGAACAAGAATTTATGTAAATAATTCTGCTTTTGTATCTTTATGGATAAGAGCAGAGTTCAGAAATAGTTGTAATGAGTCCAACTTGATGCATTTGAGTCGATTGACAGACGAGCCAAGAGGTTTTATCGGTAATGATGCGTTGGTCGACCCAAAGCTCCAGAGCCTTGAACACCGACGACGAGCTGCCAGCCTGTCGGTTTTCTATCGGTTACATTTCGGAGAGTGTGCGATGGAACTGCACAATTTGATTCTGCCTAGCCCTTTCCAGCATCGGACTACAAGACGTACGGCAATGCGCCATCGGTACATGGTTGATATCCCACCCATACGCACAAAGCGTTTTGAAAATACTTTCATTGTGCGTACAGCTAAGGAGTGGCATTCCCTGCCAGCGTCTTTGTTTCCTGATAGCTACAACTTAGGGGTCTTCAAGTCAAGAGTGAATAGGTTACTTCCAGGCAAGCGTGCTTCACCTTCGACCACATCATCACTTAACATCAGGCGAGATAATGGTCAAACGCGAGTCTATAACATATAAATAAAAATTAAAAAAAATAGACTTACTCGTACAAGGAAAAGTTGTTTACTGACGTATGTAGTCAATCGTCTACGTTTTCGATCTCCGTGGCAACGTGTTTTACCTTATCCAACAGAAAGCAGCGCACGTTCGTAAAACAGTGACGTCACGATGTTTTTCTCTAATTCCCACATCATAGCAGAAATGACATTCTTCGGAAAATACACAAAAATCGATGACTTCGATCGTCAAGCGCTCGGTATTGCCGATTTACCATCCGGCCGTTTTTAACTTATTAGCGTTTCGGTTTTTATCAATGGATTTATTTGTGGCCAGCCAAAAGTGCCGATTGGTTGAAAACTTTAAATGTTAAACCAACGTTTATTTTAACCTGTTACCCCGCCTAAATGCGTTCCGAGGCGCAATTGATAACGAGTTTGGGTGGTACGTCCCCTAAAAGCGATATCATTGGAAAAAAAATCACTCACCATGCTTCTTCAAAAGTAAATAAACAAGACTTTTAGTTATATCCTTAAAAAGCATTAAGTGATTTCCATTCTTCGGTTTTAATTTACTTACCAACATGACTGATCACTGCAAGTTTTGAGATGACCAGTAGCAAATTAATTACAAAAGGTAACCTTTCCCAAGTAAATTAAATTGAATAAAGATGTATTGATTCTTACATACATCACCCTATCCATTCAATTTGTACTAGCTTGTATAATCTCACAGTTAACTAACCTCAACTTGTAAAGGCGCCCCCAGATTTACAGTCACTAATGAGTTAACGGTGACAATAATCAACCAATTATAAAGCTCGTGTCACACGACTGCATTTGCCATTATATTGGTATAATCGGATAGATAACCGGTGACGGACAAGTTGCCGAAAGACGTCAGTCGTGACTGGAGTCGCAGTATCCTAAGTGAAATCCTACGCTGTACCATTTGAGTAAGTTGCGTAAATCAGCGAAATCGTGCGAGGTTTAAGTTTAGTTCGGTATCAAATTACTTACACAGCCCTAGTTGCTTCATTCTGCAATCTTAACTCAAAAGGATATATTGGAGGAATTATTTTCGAGGGCAATGTTTAATATTGGGAATTGTGAATCAATCAGTCTTTAAATATTTTGGATGGTTTTATTTTATTTAAAATTGTAGTTTACAATGATTGCAGAATAAAACTCCTTTAAGTTTGCGTTGGAAAATTTAAAGCTTCGGTGTCGTGTGTTCTTGTTCACGTTTATTCTAAACATTTTCGACGTGAGCCCATCAACGAGCAAATAAAATTAAAATTTAGTCAATCTCCTTAGTAACGAACCTCTTCGACGGGTTTTGTCAAACAATAAAATACATAAGTTATAGCCGTGACCTGCTCAAATGATTACTTTATAGTAACGGTTTCCTGTCAACACTGACACCTCGTCAGTGCTAATTTTTTGTTTATACTAATTGAAATCTCATAACATTTCAGTTTATTTAAAGTAACATAATCTCTTTTATCAATCTGTTGCCAAAACAAACATTAAAGAGAAGAAATTTACAATATATTTTTCAAGATCAGATCAAAGGTTGTGAACCGACAAATTGAATCGTTATTTTATATTTACAAGCCTTTTAGTTAGTATTGATTGCTTTCGATAGCTGGGTTATTAGCGACTTGAAATATTTTTAAATTGCAGAAGACGTCTAAATCCGAATCTGCGTCTAGACATTCTTTGATCTCTGATTTATTGTTCACCACATAAAACACAGACATTGATATTTTCAAGGATAACTGGGTTTTGAGGAAATTAATGTATTTTTTTTTTAGCTTTTCTGTTGTATCAAATTATTGATTTATCTTGTACATTTCAATAAGATAAACTAGACATTTGAAAATAATTTGCGCTAAGTAGATAATTTATCTCATGGAGACTAGATAATATTTTACCAAGATCCAAGTTTCAACAAAGAATTTCAAACATCAGAATTCTCAGTTCTAAAAGCCGAGACGTTTATTTATAAAACATAGCGCAGTAAATTATAAAGCTATCAGGTGTGGTTCACATGTTGGGTAAGTTTTTCATAGCGCGCATAGAAATAGAAAATCGGTTTGTGTCACCATCGCAGATGACGGGGAAAGAGAGATCGAACTTCATTATACTCACCCGCAAGAACTAACAAGCACAGTCTAGATATTTTTACCTTCGCCAGTTTTCAAATTCTTTCCTTTATGAAAAAAAAGGGTGTCAGTGGTAGGGTGACGGTTGACGGCGGTTTTGAAGAAAAAAGTGTTGCGCGGACCTCAAGTAGCATGGGACAAAGGCAGAAAGATAATAATGATCAAGTCCGAACATTTATTACGAGTACCTTTTAAAACTACGGCACTGAGCAAACTACTGCATAAAATACAAACTTAATCATTTCAAAATAAAGGGCAAAATAGTATGAATCTTTCAACTTTGGGTAGTCCACATCAAACTGATATTTTTTTAAATCTTTTTCATTTAGTTGATAGTATTGTGACACTATCAATTAAATGTATATGTTTGTAATTTTGTGGCAATTCATCAGAATCTACCATGCATACGAAAGTATACTTTAAGGTGACGAACCAATCTTTACAGTGACTGTACTTTATTTATTGGATGTCTATGAGACCTAGATAACTAGCACATCAATCAAAACCCCCATTTCTATAAAAGGAATAAGTAAATTACGGTGTATGTAATAACTTTGATAGAACGATTAATTAACAGACATTAATTATTGTAATAGTAGAATGTTATAAACTAATGATTTATTTGTTTAAGATATTGCGTCGATCATTTAATTGCTTTTGTATTTATTTATTTGATTATCATTTAATTTTAAGACGATTATGGACAACACTGCGCTAATTAAATGTGACAACACTAGAACAGGCAAAGAAAACGAGGGTTAGTAGGTATACCTCCGGTTTCCGAGTTGGGCATTTGAAGTCAATACTTGGCGAACTCTAATACAAAAAAAAAACAGGTTCTCGTGCTAAATTTGAGTTCTTTACTAGTGACAAGTTCTTTACTTTGAATTCCCAATTCAATAGTCCAGGTATTAGCAGATTCTTATTCTTTTCTAGAGCCGTCTGTTCGGGTGTTTCGTTAGCCAGACCCGCTTCGGAACACTGTGACCTATTCTGATTACTCGAAAATCGAACGAAATATCAGAACATCTTTAACTTCAAACTTCCTCGGTCTTTTATTGATTCTGGCTCCTGCAAGTTTGAGCTTCAGTTTAGAGATCAAAAGTTGGTGGTCAGATACGACGTCAGCTTCAGATAACGTACACAGATGATCTCCATCGCGACCGAATCATGATGTTATCTATTTGGTTGCAAAATTTTCCATCGGGCGATCATAGTCACAGATAATATAATACTACAGTCCAAGTATACAACGGTTTGAATGTGTATTAACTCTCTTTGGTTCCACGTCGAGACAGTTACTGAAAAACTTGCTGATTCTAAATATATCGACATGAATGGCTGAAAAAAAAGTTTATGTGAAGTAGAGGATGTATTAAACTGACCGTAAAATATATTATAAAAAAAAAAACAAATATTTGATTTAGGATTTCGCTGCAAATTAAAATAAATTGCTAATTTTATTTTTATAGAACCTTTCTTGTCTCTCTGTTAGTTACTTTTTATGATCTTAAAAAATTATTTACATCTGAATTATTTTTGTCGTCACGGTTTTGGATATAAAAATATTTTGCATTTATATTTAGCTCAAATCCTGGTTTCAAAATAACCTTTATTAAAAATCGATATCACTTAACATTGATAAATAGTTGGCGACTTGAAATAATTAAATATCTCATTTCTCATTTAGGTGTTTAATTTGTCAAATTTTATGGTCTCCGTCTGATACTCGTTCTGAGATGAATCTCTAATGAGGTTGAAATTGAAGGCTAAATCATAATTTTTGTCGATTACCAAATAATGACAATTATTTATTCGGTTGATTAATGTTTAATTTAGAATTAGGATGTGATCTCGGCAAAAAATGCATCATCATTTGGAGATTTTCTACCGAAAAGATCGAGGAAAAAATCCACCAATAGAATTGCTTCATTAGTAAAATTTTTGCATATGAATTTCCTCGTGTAATCTGATGAAAAGACAAGCTCATTGTAATTTTAATTGTGGAATTGAAGTGGCGCAGTATTTATAGAGTTCCTTCCACAGAACATACAACTATGTTTAATGAATCAGCAACTATCCTGTACATTAATGGAATTTGTATTAGGAATGTACGGGCTATCTCTATATCTATTTTCGCAACAATTTTTCAATATCTGTCTGTAATCACAATATAGATTGTTTCTTGACAGTCCCTCGGCCGAGTCCGCTTTCTTATCGTTGTGGACTATAACGACCATTGAAGCATGACCTGTCCTGCCCGCCCCTACATTCCTGCGCTGAGACTTGCGCGGGGACACTGATCGCACTGTCACAGGCCTTGCTTAATTGGACACCTTATGTGTGTGCATTCATGTGAAGTTGGACCGGTTCCTAGTGGTTCTGTTGCTTTCTACGTCATACATTGGTGTTTCTGTAGGGATACTTATAAGACCGCTGTGTGTATGTAGTTCATGAGTTTGAAGTTGTGTGAAGTTTATTATGATTTGTGTATCATTGGCGGAGGCGTGATGGGAGTTTAGCTGAAGCGAGCTTGTCGCTGTCGTCTTTATTATGTTCATATCTTCTCCGCGAGAGATGTGCGCCGATGCAATATTATACAGCGACGTCGTAGCTTTCCCATCCCGGAACACATCTGCTCGTTTCTGCGGCAGACAAGTCATATTTATCTAGTATCTAATTATATGAAAATGCTTTATCAAACTTGTCAAATAAACTTACTCGGAGATATCGTTAAACAAACTTCAGAATGTAAAGCTGTCCAAAGAAATAAAACCACTAAAATAACCCTTACAGAGGAATTTATGTGTATTGATTATTCAAATTAGCTAACCCGAATGCATGGAATTTTAATCTGAATGTTCAAAAAAATTATAGTGTGTTTATGTACATACGTGGTACATTGCAGGCGTATCGATGTAATGTGTAACGAGGTTTAAGATTCGAGAGATTTATTGTAGAATTATAGTTGCCTTCCTGCCTGCAGCTGTATTGTGTACTACGCAACTTAATTTTTCGATCATAAGACCAGTCTCTTATAGTGTCTATAAAATGTTTACTGCAAGCAGTTATAAAGTTCCAGTTTTTATAAGAGATACGAAAAGAGATTTTCGACATTGTCTAATTTGCGAATTTATATTAGGTTTTTCCAAAGATCATCATCTTCCTGCCCATATCACTGCCCTGGCCCCTGTCTCGCTATCACTGACTACCTTTTACTTCATATCACTCCTCACAAAGTCGATCCATCTTTGTTTTGGCCTTCCTCTCCATCCATCCACATTTATATTCATAACTCTTTTAGCAGCATGCGTTTCATCCCTCCTCATCACATAACCACAGGACTAACGGTATCCTTTCAATTTTTCTGTCACTGGTGCTTCTTTCAAACATCCTCTAATATACTCATTTCTCACTTTATGCATTCTCGTCTCACTGCATATCCATCTCAACATTGTCATCTCTGCTACAGGCAATCCCTTTTCATCCATCTTTTTCACAGCCCAACATTCTGATCCATACAGGACGACAGGTCTAATCACAAACTTGTAGATTGTCACCTTTAACTTGAGGCTTTTCTTAAGATACTTACTTATTATTCCGCCAATCCTCTCGAGTATTCTCCAGTAAAGGTTTCGATCAAACTGCATACAATTTGGAAGCTCAATAGCTTTTAAATCGACATAATACCGCCACCTGTAACTAAAAGGCCACAAACCTTACGCCTCCACGACGTTTCATTGCAAAATTGATTTCCTGATGGTATCTAACCTCCCGAGGGAACGTTGGATAAATAAATACTTTACGATAATCTTTGGAGATCTGAGACAGGCCAGAATTACAGCAAGGCCGGGATATTACTGCGTTTTAATTCCGTTCCCGACACACCTCCGTCGCATTACGATTTGATATGATTTAGTGCGTTATTGTACGTGCTCAGTCCTCGTATCGCATAAGTCAAATAAATTTTGGTAAGGTTGAAATGAGCATAGCTGGCTGATCTCGATATCTCTCGCATGTATTACCTACTAAATTACAATTAGGATCGCACTTTTGACATATCGTATTATATTTAAGCGTGCTTTTTGCTTATTATTTTGCTTTGGAGAGCATGTTTTGGCATGTTTTATGATTATATCGTTTTTTATTAGTGTTGTCCCTTTATTGTAAGTAACATTCTTTATTTTCGATATCCCTTGAATGTTGTCGGGCATATTAATGGGTGTAAATAAGGATTCCAGTAAATGTGTAATATTATTAGCTTCTAGAATTCTAGATAAAAAGTCGATTGAGAAAAGACGGCAAATAAATCGCCTAATTAAAACCACGGGTATGAATATAGACACTAATCCTTTTAAAAGCTTTGGGACATAAGATAAAATGTAAGCAATATGGAAGACGCACTGATTCTCGCCATCCGCGGCAGAATCTCGTTTAGTACATCGATAAAAGTTGTAAAATGCAAATAGATCTAGTGAAATGTTAAGAATCTTGCGCCCACGCCTTTGGCACCGTTACTTTATTCACAAACATAATATATATTTTCACACATTACATTAACTTTTCGTATTCCCAATAAATATAGATAATGGTACTTTTTATGTTCTTTACATATATTTCACACTGCTCTCGGTATCGTATCAATTTATCGGACAAACCGTTTAGTTCGACGGTAAATGTTATCTAAGATGTTGCATTTGGTTTAAATATCAGCTATTTATAGTCTGTCTCTGTTGACATACAAGTTACCTACAAAACTTAGGGTTTACTACGTCCAATTTTAGAAGAGAAAATTAACGAAGTGTCTAGGAAGGTAGATAAGTTATATTTCTCCTTTTGTTCTAGATGACGAGTTGTAAACCTGTCTGAACCATAATATTTTAAAGGATTTACAACTATTTATAATTACTCTTGTCTATATATCAATCTCGTGAGTGTCGGCGGTTTGGCTTCTAAAGACATTCCGGCTTTTAACGACTTTAGCCTAACAGCTTTTAAAGCATCCTTATCGGACACCTAGTGACATTTTAGTGCACTACTGGACCCCTTCTAACGTGAGTGTGTTCATACAATTCTGAGAACTCCTTTTAGAAAAAGAATATAAGCATTACATTATCTTCTGTGAAAAATGTTTGTGACTGGGAATATCCAGTATATTATGCTGAAAAGATGCTGAATTAGACTTATTGAAAGAGTTTATCCATTGCAATGAGTTCTTCTTCATATTCATCAAAGGCTACTTGAAGACCTATTGAAACGCCTGTAATTTGCAGGAAATGACTTTTATATAGGTAGCAGTACATACCGTTAGAAGTTTATGTTGCGTTTTGATCTAAGTACTTACAAAATGTTATTCCATTTAACATTTAACTGCGTTCTACATAATAAATTATCTTGATTCTATAAAAATCTATCTAAATAATAATTCTACGTAGCAATTTGAATGTGATGGGAGAGCCGAGTGTAAACCCCATATAACTAGAAGGGCAAGACAATAGACTATAGCAGTGACTACATTTCATCCGATAATTGTAGAGGGCGCGTGAGTCGATCGTCGATGCGCAAGCGCCCCGAACGGCAGCTAAACGCCATTTTGTTATTAGGGATGCGATGCATCGATAATGTTCACTGTTATTTATTATATCGATACGTTATTGATAGTTTAAGACCTATTAAATGTATATTATCAACATTCCTTTCACTAATAAGGCACACACGAAAATCTAAACGATTACATTTATCACTTAATTGTTAAATGAGGTATATTTATCTGTTGTACCGCAGATAATAATTTATGCAATCTAGACCCGTAGGTATGTCTTTTGACAGAGTCGAGTTATTTATGAATGCCTACTCAAATTCCTAATCTAGACTCATGCGACAAATATTGGCGTCTGGTAATATTAAGACATGACAACTAATTGTAAAATACATAAATATTTCTGGTACATATACAAATAACGTGTGACTGTGAAATCAATTATTTAAGAAAGGAGAATAAATTAAAACTGCAGTGAAAATAAAAGAGACCAATGACATTTTATAGATAACAATAAAAAAATACCGCGTGCACTGAAACATCACTATCCTGAGGAAACGGGCCGTTAAAAATATTTAATTTGGTTGGCGCGTAACCCGTAATTACCTGTTACATAGTTATTCACGATCCACAGCCTGTGAGTAAATCCACTGCTCAAGTGGTTTGGAAATGTTTACAGAAATGTACCGACCGCTTGTTGGTTTGTTTGTGAATTACGACCACTTGGTCATTTAAATTAATTACCAGCGACGTGTTATTCTGGACTGAAGTGTTTTTACACCCATGCGTCATATTATCTATACTTTGTGCCACGAGGAAAATAACCATAAAGGATTTTAAGAGTTTATTTGCAACTAATACTAATTCAATTATAGCTGCAAGTTTTTATCGTTTCATCATAAACCGATTGAATCGATTCTAATTGATACAATATCTCTGATACGTTTGATTTTTTCAAAAATTTTTCGCTTGTACTCCGTTTTTCATTAGTATTGATGGCTTACTAAAACCAATTAGAAATTCTGAAACCTGTTTGCAGGTTCTAGAACAAGTGTGAGAACTTGAATTAATCTACGCTATAAAACCTGAGCCCTTCTCTTTCCTTTAGTAATAAGCCTATTCAATAAAATAATTCAGTTAAGCAAAGGGGCTCGAGTTTTTGTTCAGTTTGAGTGCTTTAATTCTGGCGAAGATGAAAAGAACTCAATTATTAAAGAATGACCTTGTGGAGCGTCAGAGGTCAATGACACGGCCGTTTATAGTTAAATGTTTTATAGTGCAATAATTGTGTTAGATTGTGATTACTGTCACTGTGATTATTTCCTAAATATATAAATTTATTCTTTAGAAGTTGGATGTTCATGTTTGCTGTTGGATTAAAACGATTTTTTTTTGCTACAAAGCTTTGACATCGGTGGTGAAGTTCTATGACTAAAGCACAAATATTCTCACTTTTGAATTTGAGAATGGCTTGCTAGAAAAAAATAAGAAGATAAGATCAATATACCTGTGCGAAGTGTCGGAAATTTTGGACATTTGAAATGTTGAAAGCATTTTTTTTTTGCTGTTAGCTCCCGCTTTTGTACACCGTTACGTGAGTCAGGTAGTTTCTTGGAAATATTGCCCAAGTTTTTGCCCAACGCCGTGCTTGCAAGTTCTTTGAATTAGCACCAAGGTATCTGACGAAAAAAAAATATTAGCAACCAGATACGCAGCCAATTAAAATTTAAAAGTATAATTTGATAATACATAAAACCTAAAATTTAAAAAGGTATCACTTTCATTTATTTCATAACATGCTGTCATAGACAATGATCACAGAAACATAAAAATCTGTGATATTATTCTGTTATCTCTGAGATATCTGTTACCTTTATCTTATAGTGGCAGTGAAACAAGCCCTGAATCTAATAAATATCAATGATGTTTGTACATAAACTAAGCAAACAGGTTTGATACTTCGGCCGCGAGGATATCAATTTTAAAACGCCCGTAAATATATAAATATTCAGCAAAAAAAACATTATAATGTGTCTACATATACGAGAAAAGTAGATTGTATGATTTGAACCTGCTATAATGACTTTAGGTCGGAAATAAATCACTGGGGACGTTTACGATATAGCTTCATTTAAACTATAAATAATTACGAGTTCAAGAGCCTCAGCAGACGTTAAATCAAAACAATTTATGTATTAGAATGTCACTAAATTACATCGCTATTAAACAATAACATTAACAATTGTCTTTGGATTGTGTTTGTAATTACGATTGTAAGGTTGCCTTTTCTTAACGTTATAATATTAAGAGGATGTTCTTTTAAGAAGAACATACGGTTGTAAATGTTGAAAAAACAATAATAGACTCGGTGTTATTTCTAGTACCTGCAACAGGAAGTGGGATACATTGATTATTTGGCGACATGCTTTGTTGTTACCTGAATTCCATTCACATTCATTGAAGAATGGCACCGTGTCAAAAGTATCGAACAAGTCATGTATACAGTCAGAAATCTATTACGTGTGGGTCTTACTCAGCTGTAAGAAATGCAGTTTCTTATAGTTTGTAGAGGTGAACAAAGTTTGGTCCAACAGTGGGGCCAAGTCGGCGTGGCATCCGCCGCTCATCCTTACGTAGCTCGCGGCTATAAAGGTGCGCCATAAAACGGGTCTCATTTTATGACCATTTGACGAAGTTATATACGTTTTTGAAGCCATTTCTTAGTCGGGCCGACCATTGTGGCTGCTTGACCACTCCGCAACGTCTCCGCGCCATTCTTATTATTCTAACGTCTTATGTTATTGCCAGGGAATGTTTAGCTCAAATTTCTTCGAGATCTACGGATATATTTACAGATCTAATATCCATTGTCAGATAATCAGTTTAGGTTAATTCGTTTACGAATCGTGCTTGCAGAGAGTAAGGGCCCGGGCTATCGCGGAGGAAATCTGTAATCTCGACAATGCTGTATCAATATTCATGCTTAC
Organism: Orthosia gracilis; assembly: GCA_947562075.1. NCBI lineage: Eukaryota > Metazoa > Arthropoda > Insecta > Lepidoptera > Noctuidae > Orthosia > Orthosia gracilis. Next base: position 39,630,903 of record OX387266.1, read on the forward strand.
GGTCGCGACCCCTACTATTTGCATAACTGCGCAATGCATTCTCTCGGCTGCAACTGTTGTATTGTTTTATGATCTAAATGACCACGCGATATAGGGCCAGTCACGATAATCATGTATGTTAATATGTATAGATTCATGTTTATGGTTTGCACTACATTGTCTGGTTTATTTCAGCTTACTTTTCAGTAGTTCTAAATCGATCTACATGAAAACACTTTTCACATTTTCCTTCTTAGGTAACATACAAAATCTTTTTAAACTTGTTAATTTCTATATTATTATAATCCATTTTCATATAAGTTGTTATCCTAACTTAAGTTAAGGGTACTTATCTATCTTAGCCCAATTTTGGAGTGCGATTTGCGTGCCGCGGGCAGGGTTAATTGGTAAGTAAATTTATTGGCTACAGTGTAAAATATTCTTTAGATCACAAATCCAAAAAGTTCATATTCGGTTAGCTCGCACTAAAGCGCGTCTGACGATAGCTCATATGCGTGTATAGCTCACATGAAAGGTCAAAAAATTACAAATTTTGCTCTAGAATGTAAATCTTGACTTGGCTAAAATTTTCTTTCCACTTACAAAACTTAACTGTATAAAAAATTCACAGTTGTTTACTTCTTAACAGATATACAGCAAGTTAAATTCTGCATTCAGCCAATTCAATCTGTAACAGACAATTAAAATAACAAAATATTGATTGTCTTGGCATTGACAATTACAACAATTAGTAATTGTGCACGCTCCATTCGATTTGAGCATGGTAGGAATCTGATGATGGAAGCTATGGTATGAAACGATTTTAATAGAGGAACCGGTTGGAGGCGAACTTGAACTCAAACTACTAGGTTTCTAGCAGAACTTTCTTGAATTACTTACTCTGGAAATAGATAAATTTTAATATAAGCACTGAGTTTAGAACACGTCCTCATTAATGTTTTCTTATGGCCGATATCGTACGAATTCCTATGATGTCTCTTCGCACAGTAAATTGGTATCAGGAAGAGAAAAGTAGTAATCTATATATTTGTATATATAACCTTTATTTCAACAAAAAATATTTTACAAAAATTGGTTGTACGGAAATGGCTGCATTAGTTTAATACTGTGTAACAGCTTTTAACGCCCATCCAACCAGGATGACACGATGAACAAGAGGATCTCATTATTAAGTAGAACCTCATTTGATGTAAGCTGAATAAATAGGAGACGTTGCAGGAATCGGTTAAGAGTACGCAGAGCGGACTAGCGTCGTACTAATTAGCAACCGGTAATGTTCTTCATCAGTTTTATTATGGGTGTAAAGCTTGAACTAGAAGCGCCTTTATTGTCATGCGTCCTTCGTCTGATCTTCAGAGAAGAACAACACAGCTTTACCAGTTTGATTTTGTTTCTGCAAAACTTTATGTAGATGATTTTCTTTGTCCGAACATCAAGTTTAGTAATTTAATGATAGTTTAGCTTAAAACTTAAATAATAAATTTTGCCAAGGTTTCCGGTCAAACATGAAACTTTTCAGATATATTTTATTATAGCTGAGTTCAGGCGTAACATTGTTAAACATCGAGAGTATATTACGATACCAACATATTATTGTAGTCCCTTTGTTAAGTTCAAATGGATTCTAAATTTAAGTGATGTCCTCTTCCTTGTCTTTGTTCCTCAAGCTGTTGTCGATGCCCAAATGTTTAAAGAACGACGTACGTGCCTAAGTTTTTTATACAGGATTTAACTTTATGATCATGATTGTACCTTCAAATAACTAACATTTCCTTTCTTCGTTTCAGGTAAACATTGCAATACAAATAACTGCGCTTTGTTCCCACTCCATGTAAGTACAACACATAGCTCCAGTTCATTCCTTGGGCAAGTATGTTATTGTTTCATAAAACTCTGGTATTCCAGTGCATGTGAAAAACCATTTTTATTACCATTCAGACCAGCTCGTAAGTGTGTTTAGATCAATAATAAAAATGACAAGTGGAAGCGAAACTACAGATAACTTCCACTAAGCCTTTTAATAGCGCCCTCTTGGTAATAAATTATGTTTAATGACCACTAAAATAAAATAAATTGGAAAATACGACGCTCCAGAGTACAAATAAAAGAACGCTTCCCTTTACAAATCCTAAACGCATATATTAAACTTGATAGAGGTATTGAAGTTATAAACACATCTCATAAGCGCGCGTGAGACTATAACGGAACGTCACGCGGTAAGAAAGGGCTGATTCTAAATTAATTTTATTTATTGAATTAATCAGTTATTCGAAACTTAATCACGTACAATAAAAGTTAATTTTCCAATAAATTTCACAGTAAATAACTCAGGAGTCGGCTAATAGGGTCTATCTAGAAACATTAAGATGTCGATAGACTAGCATAGCGTTTTATCAGCCATAGATTTGGCTGAACACGCAATATTTAGGTAGATGGAGGCTGCATGTCCTGTGCCTATGTCTAAGAATAGACTAGCGTTATATTGTTACCTGACTCGGTTTTCTAATATGGAGATGAATAAATTCATGTAGGCACCTTTAGCTGCATGGTTAGTGGTCACTCTCTTTGTGTTATAGTCATGTATGAAAAACATTGAATAATGATTTGTTTAGCTTGTCACAATGTTGTTATTCTAGAATCCTTTGCATCTTGAACACGGAATAAAGTTAAATTTAAAAAAAAACCCCGACACATTTTTATTTCATGCTACATAATTTATTTTATTTATTTATTTATTTAGGTAACCAACAGCGATACTTAAAAATAGTTTACAAAATATGCGTATTACAATTTTTATGGCCAATTATAAGTTTCCCTGTGTAACTGGGATATATGTATAAGACATGCAAACAAACTAATGCCACAAATTTAAATTAAAAGATGCAATACAATCCAAATTTACATAAGGTTAAGTTAAATCACAATCCTGAAATGGTAAAAACAAAAAAGGATGAATAACAGAAGACAGGAGAAGATAGAAGATCGGTTGACTGTCACTCGTCTCCATCTATAGCCTTTACTAGTAGTACACACGCTTCGATCGATAATCTATAAAACTCGTGATTATGACACGATATCTTGCGAGAAACGCCTGAATCAAACAGTAAAACGCCGATAACTTATGAACGACTTAAGGGCCTTCCACCGCTTTACTGCCGTAAAACGGTTAGGTACTTTCTAAAGCATACTCCTTAGTATCGGCTATGTTAAACGGGCTGAAAAATGAAAAAAATATTTATTATTGATTCATGTACATTATTTTTGAAACAAGGTTTTTTCGTGTAACTAATAGTTTTGCTTTAAAAAAATAATTACCAACACGATTTCTTTTTGTATCTTCTTTTCTCCTCCAAAACGACTTAGATGTTTTAAAATGTTTTTACACTGAACAATTGATACCTGGCTTTTCTTCATAACTTAAATAGCATATGTAAATCAAATAATATTTTGCAAACAAAACTGTTCAAAAGGAGGTTCAATATTGATGCTTTAAAATTGGGGCGTATATATCGCATTAGACGATTTTCATCAAACATAGCTAAGAACACTTTCGATAAAGTCACCAATTAACAAAAAAAAATGAAATCACAATCTGTTCATCTGTTTAGAAGCTATGATGCCACAGACAGATACACAAACACACAGGTACACACGTCAATCTTATAACACTCCTCTTTTTCCGTCGGGGGTTAATAAAACATGTTTAATTTCGAAAACTGGTAACAAAGCCTTCAAAAATGGCTGCGAAGCTTCGAGATGATGATGAAAGATTATTATTTATTCAAAACGTATAACAATAAAACAAGGAACCAACTTCACTCCCAGTCTAAAGCAGATAAGTCACGAGAATTTCCGCGGTGACTTCGTAAACGTTGCTCAATTCACTTCGAAACAGGCAGAACGATCTAATGCTGACCGTTTTAGACAAGAAGTACTTATGAGGACGGTGACAACGATCGCAGGCGTAACTTAACGATAACCTTAGAACCCGACTCAACAGCTTGTAATGAAAATGTAAGCCTTATAACACAGGTATCTTTGAAGCGGCGGTAACAGTATTATTGAATAATTATGGTATCTGAGTTATCTAACTCGCTCTAATCACAACTCTTTGACAGTGATGGACCGCGGGGAAATTAGTTTTGAAACAATACGTCGCGGGTAAACGGCCGAGTTCGGAATTTGGTGGCTTCACGAAAAGTGTGCGATGAAATAGAAGTCTTGAGCTTAGATATTAAAACAAAACATCAATACACGAATACTATTTCATAAGTATCCAAGTGAAAAGATAGTGAAATTTCGTCTCATCTTTCTGTAAAGAACTTTTAGTACATGTCTGGCTACTATGATGAAATGCAAAGTGGAGTTTATGAATTATTTATCTTGGAGTAAATTGCATAAAATAACGACCCACTTTATGTTTAGGCATCATAAAATAAAATAAGAATATAGACTGTGCACCAGCCGTTTGCAATAAGGTCTGAATTTGCTTAAAGCTACATCTGTTATTTCTGCCTACCTAAACAATTATTTGTAGGTATATTCGATTCGCGCATTCACTCGTGCGCTGGGATTATTATGAAAGTTCGTATTATACAATATTCCTGCAACATAAATTCCATTTTTTTTACTTTGATTAAGCAATTTATATTCAATGTGTAACGCTATTTTGCTTAAAATGTAAATGGACACCCATTTTTGGGAAAAAATAAGTTAGTGTGAATTTTGTGATTGCATGCAATAACTAATTCCAAATATACGAAATGTATTCTCATTTTATGGATACAGAGCCGTTGTATCCCACCAGAAAAAGGTGCAAATTAGAAAAAGCTCAGAATGTTTTAATGAAGTACGACATGGTGCTGATTCAGGTAGATTCCTCCAATTCCACGGACAGTTTATGTCCACAGGGGTCAACGGTACCTCTGCCCATCAAGGAATTAAAAAAGAAACTTGACTAGATACACTAGTACGCTCGGTTTCCAGAACACACCAGCCATTTTTAATTAGCGGCTGTACACGCACCGATCGCGGGGTAGTATTAAAACGATACAATAAATTAATTCTTGACGGATCCATCAAGTTGCGTTTACAAGGCATTGTGAAGTTATTACTGCGCAGTCATGCGGTAGGTACACATTGGTCTACCGCCAATGAGAAAATTGATGAAGACAATCAATCTTTATGACCAGAAGATCATAGCTGTTTGTATTCGGCCTTATCTGCGGGCTTATTTCTAATAGAAATACACACACATCATTTAACGACTTCTATTTTAAAATTTAAATACTTACTATGAACTTCCCACGGCTTCGCTTATAATGGCACTACGGCTATAACCGTTTCAGAATCTCTAAACCTATTAAAAGCGCCTATAGGAATTTTATCTGAATATCACTTTAACGCATTTCACCAGCAAAAATATTTTCAATAGTTTTTTATTTAGTGTAAAATCTATAATTTTTTTAATATAAGTATCATTTAATAAGAGAAGCATATGATAATAAACGTAAAAATACTTCTCAGTTATCAAACACATAATATTAATTTGTCCTATAATATTTATGACCATATTACTAATAAGAAGAAACACTATCTAACCATTACCAAAAGCATGTTCACAAAAAGATTCCCACTTGCGTCCTTTTCAAATAGTTCTTAGTAGCTTCGCTTACAGTTGCTATCCGATATTTTTAAGTATCGCATCTCATAATAAGACAAAGGATGATTACGCATAAGTATCGAGAGGACGTAATAGCATTGTCGTTATAAATCACCAGGGGATATTGATCGTAAATAAAGTTGCGATTTATGACAAAACAGAGATATCTCGCGGCGTTAGCGGCTCGTGTAAATGCAGATAGCCTTTGCTCCTCTACCTGATGGAAATTTCAGCTTTCAAGTAAATAAACGCATAATAATGTTGCCTTTTCACTTACAAACATAACTGTACACGTAATTATTTTCATATTAATGTGAAATGTGGATACTAATAGAGATAGAGAAAACAACTTGTAAGACACTTACTTGTCAAGAACAATAAGGTGTTTATGATAACAGTAACAATGTTCAAACAGTTTTAATGTCTATAAAGCATTGATATTATAGCGTTTGTAATAACAGCTAACACTAACTCACACTTGACACAATTGCGACGTCGCGCGAAGTAACAAGTCAATAAATAAAATAGTATGTAGTATTCGCATTTAAATCACACTCTGTGTATGGAGATGAGGATGTTTAATACACCCTTTAATTGATATGTTGCGTGCTGACTTATAGTATCTGATCTGAAGCCAGGCGTGTTCCTCCGGCAATTCTATTGGGCAATTTATTTATATTGATTCCTATACCAATCCCTATCTGTCTAGATAGCTCATGACTTTATATATTGCCTGTATAAGTTGGACTGATATATTAAATTATATACTTCGTTAAATATCCAGTGTGTTGAATGAACGCGGTTTGAGTTCTTTCTATAAGAGGGAGGTCAAATAAGAGTCCATATTTTTCAGCTTTAAAACGAAAGCTTCCCATAGAGCATTCACTCAATTTACGTTGATCTGTAATTTACTTTTACCATTCAACAGAATCAAAATTATTTTATAACTGTTAAAAACACCTGCTTATGTTAACTAAGAAAAAAGGTCGTGACATTGAGAAAGATAGATGATCAAAACGTGTACGTATACAAAACGTGGACCGCTTTTCTAATTTTCTGAGGAATTCTTTAAAACGAGAAAATAATTTAGGAAGTAAATTAATCTCGACTGATGAAGTCAATTAGTTAAAGTCAGAGATTATGTTTGAATAAATTATAAACAAAAGTTGATTGTCATTTATCTTCTCTGCTTTTTAGTATGAGAATAATTTATGTTTAAGTCTAGACCATAAGCAAATTAAATGGTGTTTAACTATAATTAGGTTTCGACTAAGTTATGTGCAATTTTTTGTAGTGTTTGATTATCGAAGATATTAGTGTCGTCTTTTTTAGGATATTCTTTAGTTTACCCGTTTTTCAAATTCATAAGTACTTGCTTAGTTTATCTTGGATATCACAGGCAACGGTGAAGGAAAACATCGTGAGGTAACCTGGACTTACATCGTTATTGTAAGTCTGAAATAGCCAAGCTGCCTCTGGTTCCCAGAGGCAGCTTAATTAACTCTGACACCAGAGATGGCCACATCCTCAAACGAAAAAAAAGAAGAAGACCTATTTAGTGATTTTATCAGAAAAGTGCTTGAACAGGAGCTCATTGAACAAGTGGCAGAAAAACTAGAAGATGAAGATTGTATTTTGCACAGTAAGTGCATAGAAACTGAAGGTTACTCAGGAAAATTTTCTGATTATTTCACAAAAGTTTCGCCTTGTGAGGGATTGAGTCTAGATTTCAGAGAAAAGTTCTTCGAGGTAGAGATTGATCGTTTGATGTCATGCCATGACCAATCGGCTGCTTATCAAGGCCTATGCCATATTTATAACATCATTAGGATCCAATTCCAAAATCGAATCGGATTTGCATAGACAAATTTTCCAAAATCCTTTTTTAGGTGTAATGAAGCCGGCAAATTTATTAGATTATTATGTGAATAAATATTAATTTTATGCATCGCATCTAGACAAGAACACGAGACACTCGTTAGATCAATGTAGTCACAGCAAACAGGACTTTTTTCTAAGCTTGCCGATAATTTATTCAGAACGTCGTCCGTTGGTTAAGCGTCCAATTTGTCATGGACAAATTTTGTATGTTAGTTTAACACACCGTGGGTACCTACCCGCTGCGTTTGTGTGTTTTTGAATAATTGTTACATTTACTTACATTGGATGAACACTGATCTCAACACGCAATACTTAATCATTTTGATATTTAGACGTAATTGCTTTCATGAATGATCGATTTATCAAAACTTGCACCTGTAACTTGGGGTCACGCTCATTTTCCGGTGAAATAAGCTGGATCGTGACCTCTATTAATTCACGATATTCTTGTGTGATATAAGAAATAACTACACTTGATTAGAGAGTGAAAATGATTCAGCTGGTCCAAGTAATCGGATCGCCTAAAAGCAGATAACAATTTAATCATAATTCAAACGATTCTCTATTCGGATGATGTTATTATAGTAATACCAGTTCTTTTGAAGCGTCTATTATCTAATTGACGTAACGAAAACGTTCGAAGGTCAGGGCTGCCAGCGTGAGGTTTGGATGTGTATCTCAATCTCGACTCGTGGTAGATTACCGAAAGGAATTAAAGAGAAATATATAGCGACATTATGTGCAAGCACAGGCATATGAATAGCTTATCTACCACGTAAGAATGCCAATAGCGTGAGAACTGTCCGTGTCCACTTCCAAATTATTCTGAATACGTTCGATCCACGTCCTTGATGCGTGACCAGTTACTAAATCAGCAAGCAACCAACAATACAGTACAACGTGTGTATTATTTTACTTCGCACGTACCTCCCCGCAGACTACCTTTTATCTGTTAAATGCCAGATCGCGATCATACCTGGACGATGATAGTGCATCGCGCACTATTGTTGTACGAGTATTTCATTGCGTTTTTCTTTTACTTAAATAAAAGCTTTAAACAAAAACATGAGGAAAAACAACAACAACTACGAATTTTAAAATAGTATCTGCTATACCTACTCACAGAGCTTTTGCCTCATTCAGTAGGAAGCTTTCGAGCATCAATCAATTACCAGTTCATTGATCTTTACTACTTAGCTTACACAAAGAAACTTTAATGTAAGCTATCAATTCTATTCAAATGATGTTTTATGTATAACATTTTGAGGTAAGAATATAAATAACAGTAGTAGCATCGAAGGAACAAACGGATATAGCACGTGAATCGAAAGTTAAACGATTAAGACGAATAAGCCGTATCGAATTCGATTATGGCGAGGCGCGCTCGATGCGGGGTCCCGATGACAGAATCGAGAATGCGATTTAAGATTTTGAGAGGGCTATGTGTACGTATAATTAGCGGTGCGGAAGCCGGGTAGTTAGTGCGAGGGGCGGGTTGTCCTCGTAACGATAAATCATAAGTGCGCAGGAGTTGCTGGGCGGTTCAGGGGCGGAGCGAGTGATTTTTAAACGGTTTTTTGAGTTTCGCGACGGCCAATGCACGAGTAATTCGGGCATCCTTTTCTGGCGCCTCGATATGGCGACACTTTTTCGTTAATTAGGAGAACCATGATTACGACTAATTTTCCGGACAACGAACTCGGCGACAAAAAGTGGTATTCAATTAAAACAATACCTATCCTTAACGTAAGTTGTGAAAGCTTCATAAAAAGGATTCTTGGTCTCCGCGAAAAAGTATTTTTCGAATGAGAAATTCTTGCGCGGTGCTCGTAAAGCGTTCACTTCCCGATTTTTTGGGTGGCGTTGTCACCCTATGGCTACTAATTAATACCCGCGGCTGCGCTCGCAGGTCGCGCAGGTACGTTGCCAGGCTGTGGTCGCTGCTGCTTTTTGTCCGCACCGTCTCTATTGTTCTCTGTCGGATCACATGATGTCGCTCTTAATTCCTTCTCACTGCCCCATGAGCTCTGAATACTGATTCAACACTGACATATACAGAACGTATTTATATCTGCTATAATCTTCCAGACGGTCGCTGTTCAATGGAAAAAAGACTTGTCCTTGTTTTGATCGTATTAATTGAGCTTATAAGAAATTAAATTGATGTTATTACGCACAAACTTGGCATAATTATCTGTAGGTTAGTAAAACTGACTGTATACGTAATGCAGATGTTAAGCCGCCATGCAATGTCTTTATTGATGTTGTCTAGGGATCATAATGTATATTCATGTTACATTATTGATCTACTCTCAGAGATGGTTGGTCGGATTCACATAATCCTTGCCTCGTTTTATATTATTACAAGACACTTTATGTTCTTACATTCGATAAAAATTGTGATCGTCTTTAAAAATATATAATGTAAGTAGCTATACATGGCTGGGCCTATTTGTAACAAGTAGTTATAACTTGATACGTTATCGGTCCACCATCTTGTTCGAGTGTTCGTTTGAGTAATCTACGAGTCGTCCGATCGTTTCGTTAACTTGATACGCGATATATTAAAAGAGCAAATCAAAATAAACATACCCAACCCTGATAGAGATACAAAATATCATATTATTTGAAATGCGAGGCAATATTTAAAATGTTTCATAACAACTAGTGATCACCTCGGGGGCGTTACTATCTACATATTTATACCAGATACAATTCAAAACCAGTTTCTTCTCGCCACTCGATTCTAACAAGAATTTGGACTCATACAAAAATAAATACTGTCCACGAAACATGAGAAAGGTAATATCGTCATATTAAAACATTTGCTAACTCAATTTTGGTCTAAAATAAAAGTTGGTAAGACTTGTTTTCGGTTAACCGGTGGAACGTTAGTTAGATCGGAATATTTCTGGAAATGAAAAGCTATATAGCAGTATTTATTATGACATCCGACAGTAAAGTACAAAATTGATTTTATCGAAGCTTACCAACATGCATAGTTTAAATTTCTCTCGAGGTCTGTTAAACTACGTTGTAGTAAGGTAATTACTTCCATGCTATTAATTAAAATTTAATTTAGGTAACCGTATTTGAATAACGATATTGTAGGCTGTAATATATGGTAGGACTGCTAGCATGCCACTACATTAAACTGGCTGAGAACAGCTCCTCGCGCTCATGTAGTGACGTATTCAATGCGCGTTACATCCATCCATACTCTCCACAAATATTCCGATAACTTATTTACATTCTCATGCAAAAACGACTATTTGTATTGATTCAAGTTAAAGATAAATTAAACCTTATTAAGTTTTTGCCAACAGTTTTTAAGATCGTTTTTCTAGTACGTTTTAAAGAGCTTTTAATGAGGCTAAGCTTTAATAAACTACTGATTATTTGTTAATTGGACTCGTTTATTTTATTCAAGTACAATAGTTTTGTTAACTAATTTAATATGCACATCATCTAGTTTAATAGTTCATATAAACTTTGTAAGAAGTGGAACAATAGCATGATTTAACGTTACACGTATCCATAAACTTTCATATACAAAAAAAAACAAATAAATAAAGACCCATGTCTCGTCCACTTGTTACGCTATTTTATACATCAATAACTTGCTTATGATTAGAATTTTAAGTTCATTCAACTGTTACTTTCATTCGAACTTGTTTTGCTGTCCAGCGTATTCAAATGCAGCTAATATTATTAAATTGTAAATTAGCCTTCAGGAAAGCGTGACATAAAGTACACTATGGCCAGGTTTACGACAACGGCTAAACATAAGATAAGGGTGCGCTTTATTCCTAGCGTGTCGCCTTGAGTAATCGTTCAGATAGTTGCTATCTCCACCATGAAGCCTTCGTGATTTTTACAGTCTGCACGAGGCATTAGCGTGCCTGTTTATAGCAGACAATGCCTGCAAACGCGACACGTGTATTTATGATATTGATTGTAATATGAATTGTAAGCCATTTAGCACATTACATATGTTTCCCCCACATATCTACGATATGACTTTATTGTACTAAGTTTCAGTGCGATTTATCGCCTTTGCAAGTGATAAATTTTGTGTCCTTAATTTTGTTCCTAGACAAATTCGAATCGAAATAACAAAAGCCAACAGTAAATACAGTACCTAATATAAATATTTCAATAATTAAAGGTAATTAACATAATAGATTCTCAGTAACAACCGCTTTGCACTAGTTAGGTAGGGATAATGCACTCTTTTATGGACTTTGCTCAATAAAATGAAAACTAATTATACGAGCCCCTCGTATTGGCAAACTCAATTATTGTTAAGTACGCAATAGAGTCCCAATAAATCATTTAAGTTTACTCACACAAATTCCATAACTCATGCGTTATGTATTTCCAACATTTTGCTGTGGCACTAAAATGCGGGCTATTTTAGTGTATGGTGGACAATGCTGGCATAGCAGCGGCACGGCGCGGCGCGGGTGAGGCGCGGCGCGGCGGCCTGGGCCCCGCACGATGCGCGTACGCAGAAAAAAAGAGAAAATCCTCAATAGTCCTCCACGGCCCACACGCCAACCTATGGCCACTCAATCGTTCGTATTCCTCTAGCGGAATAGGAAAACTCGCGGAGTCGAATTTAACGCCATTTATATTTTTTATAACCTCATATTAACGACAGTCACGACGTCTTTCCTAATCTTTAATCAGCGTAAAATAAAATATTTTTTATGTTCCACGCATAGTTTACAATAATAATGATAATAAATGAAGCGTAAAACAACATTTTTTAATAACATATTTTTATAGCTTACAAACGAAGTCTTTCTCAGAATTTAACAGGTGATATGATAATTAAAAAACGTCAGATTTTAGCAGTAATTAATGATAAAATGGTCGTAAAATTTAATTACAATGTGCTATGGAAATAAAAAAATAATATCAGGTAACGTCTACTTTACAGCACTCGTGTTCTCTTGGACTCAAGCAATGACACAGCGCTTACTCTCAAGAGATACTTGGATTCTTTAGGAGTTAACTTTGAGCCAGGCTAGCTAACGAGTAACGATTGACGTGAGTATTTTCAAGTACATACCCGACGCCTTAATGATTTATAATGATTTTGATGTAGAAACAATAAACAATGTATCGCTCTGGAACATTTTTTATGCCGTATGAGTCGACGAAAGTTCTTAAGAAAACACTGCACGTTTTTCCGTTGAAGTCAGTTTAAGCTGTTCAAGAGTCTTGTTGTGAAGGGGAATGCATAGAATCCTTAAAATCTCTGTTCAAATTGAATTATTAAAATATTTTTGACAAGAGAGGAGGTACCTACTCATTTAAATAATTTGAATTGTTTCCAATCATAGTTTGAAAGTCACGCTCGTCCTGAGTCTAATTATTCGAAGTCAATGTTCATCAAATACAAACATTCAAATTTGGACGAGACCACGGACACACCCACACCACATGAACGCAATGTTTTTCCACATTCAATTCAAATAAGGTCCACAACGATCGCCTTTGTAATGTCGTCTAAAAAAATTAAAAATAGTATCGGTATGTGCAGCTACAGGTTACAAGTTTCATGAGAGATTCATGAGCCAAGTCAACATGCTCATAATACATATTAATTGTATAAATTTATGTACTAATACAAACAGTTTTACTCGTAACATATTGCACTAATATACGCTTAAATAAAATGTTGATTTCAAAATGAATGATTCTGTCAAGCTTCTTTCAACAGAACACGAGACAGATGAGCAATCGTTGCAATAGCAGACGGAAAATGGAAAACGTATTCAGTAAATAAGCAGGAATCTATTATTAATTACTTCTTTATCAATCTATTAAGAAGATAATTAACATATTTACGCTATTGTATCTTAGTTGTGTTACTATTTGAACGGATATTAATAAATCAGAGTGAAGTATGTTGTAATAGAGATTATGTACCTTATCAAGAATGCAAATTAAGTTCCAAGTGAACGACGACACTGTCGCAAGTTAATAGGAAATAATTATAATTTTAGTCTGTTGGTATAATAATGTAAGGGACAATTTCACCAATGAAACTAATCGCGATTAGATCAACTAAACTCAGTTTATGCAAATACAGCATTCTTATTGGTTGAGACCGCTGATAAACTACCGATCAGTGTGTTTTTCCGAGTTTTTTAACGTACTCACTCGTGATAACGTAAACGATCTCTTATGTCAATTAATCCAGTTTCAATACAAATTGATTTTTACGTTAACGCGATTGAGCGTGTGCAAAAACTCGCACTAAGGCCTCTGAACGCTGTATTTGCATAAACTGAGTTTAGTTGAACTAATCGCGATTAGTTTCATTGGTGAAATCGGCCCTAAGAGTCAATACATACCGGGTGCTTATAGTCTCAAATAAGTCACACATGATGAAGATACTGAGAAACTTGACCTCCATAATGACGTGCTCTATTTGATCATTCCAGTTCTAAGAATGTTATTTAAGCCCGGATAACATTGAAGAGGATTAACCGCAGCTTAATAGACTCAATGTAAAAATGCCTACGACTGTAAAAGGATATAGGGACACGATTGTACGCACATACGCCTAAAGTATTGTCTGAACAATACATCGGCTGCACGACGCGCGACTCAATGCCTTTCAAGTCAGATTAAGTTAGGAAAGGCGCATTATTAATAACGGCCAATAACTTAACTGCCGCTTGAAATATCGAAGTTACTTTTGCTTAAGCGACACTCATATATTCTCTGAACTAAGAATATGTTTCCGGATCGAGAGAGGTTTTGTCATTGGTTCTCAAGCGGGATTATTTTATTTTGTAAGCGTCAATTGTAATGTATACAATTATTTATTTATGGCCACGCTATTTACCTACATTGAAGATGGATTTTGTGTTTCTTTTGTGTTAACGATTACATACCGAATAACATTGACTTAGCGATGATAAACCTATTAGAAACCAAAAATTGATAAAAGAATTCTTACAAACAAGAACTAAATTCGCAGTGATCATTCATATAAGCAAATGCGGTCAAAGCGATGCTTAAGTAGCAAAAAACTATATGTAAAGTATTCAGTTTCGTCATTGTGAAGTCCTGGAAGTTGAGCAGTGCGAATGTTAATAAATTGAATGCAGTCTACAAAAAATATGGTGATTTTATATAATGGCGCTTGTAAAGTTGCATTTGGACAAATGTGTAGGAACACGCCTGACAAGGGTCGTGAATACTTTTAAATGTTTTGTGAAACAACATTAAAACATGCACCCAAATTATGTTATAATAAATAAAAAACGTTTTAAACATAAAGTTTTTGTACAAAAAGTTACAAGCGACGTCAAGCGAGACTCAGCTAATAACTGACGATGTTTTGACATGCAGTGTTTAGTGTTAACGTCGTGTTAATCGTGTATTTAAATAGGTATGTGAGCCTCTTCAGTGAAGTAACAAATTAAATAAGAAAGCACCATTCTCACATAACAGCCGCGTTTCAATTACTTTACACATTTACTGAGGTAATGAACTTAGCACTTTAAGTTCAGTATTTAACAAATAGCAAGAAAGCGTAAATAAGCGGACTAGAACCTGAACAACGGCTGTAGAACGCGCGGACAAAGTGGTAACACTTTGTATATTTCAATCTGGAAACGATGCACTAGTCAAACGAGCCGATTTATCTTGGCAACAAAAGCAAAGTAGATAAATATATTTATGGTGCAGGCAACATATCGTCCGGAGGTTGTAACCAGGTTTATCTTCACTTTGGCTTAATGCCCTGTACGGCCTCGGAAAAGCTTTTAAAAGGTTCGCTCATCCCTCGAGCGACGAAAGCTCATATTGTGATACAAGTCTTCACGTGTTATAGTTTTTTATTTTAAACTTTACCTCGCTGTGAATGCTTGCATTCCTATAAGTGAATGGTTAGCAGCTCCGCATCATGGTACCGACCCGGAGTATCGCACCGCTGTTCTATAAGTAGCCATATTTAAATGTAGATGAGGAGGGAATAATTCCCGCATTAAGGATGAGTGAGGAGATTTAAAGTACACTACAATATAATTTGAATATTCTGAATAAAAAATATACCTACTGCAGCTTTTTCAAGTTTTGTAGAGGGTTATATATGGAGAGAGTTACTTATGGAAATCGTAAATACGTTTACGATTTCTATAAGTTTGCCTGAAATTTGACTGAATTTATGGTTTTTCTGTTAAATCATTTTCACAATGCATCACTGTCAATTGTGAAGTTTAACATATATCCATATTTTCACGCTTTTACACATGAGCATGAACTTTATAAAAATGATAGAGCCATCTCAATATTTGTCCATAAAACCTTTTACAGAGTGGATCATAACTCAAATATTTTACTTCACACGAGCACCGTCGCGTCGCTCACATAAACTTTAATCTTTCACTTAACACTCGGCTTAATCTGCTCCTGGCTTAATCTTTCTTATCAACGGCTAGCATAAGCCAACCTGCGAGAGAGCGAGAACCAAGCTATATGCTAAATTATCTATATGCTAAATAAAAAAAATGCTAAATGCTAAATTTTATAGCATACTTATTTTAAAGCGTGTCGATAATTATACACTATGCATAATGCAAAAAATGCTATAAAATTTTATTTAAAATCTTTTCGGGTGTTTGCCATTTTTTTTCTGTGGTCATTGAGACATCAACTTCGAGGATTTTATTTTATTTCAAACGTCACGGAAATGTTCGCTGGGCGGGCCGTTCTGTAACAAATCAAGTAATGCTTTGTTTTGTTTCTATTTTAATGACCATGGTAAGATATTATAATCGTTTTTCTAATTTTTTACCCGGTTTTGCATGCTATATCTAAATATTTTTATTTATTTGGGAAAACAATAATTAATATTACAGCAAAATATAAAATTTGAGCACAAAGAAAAACGAATGTGCAACCAGTGAATATTTGCCACTTAATTTAAAACACATTTTACAAAATTAATGCGACGTGCGCTTACAAATTCAAATTAAGTGACAAAGATAGAATTAAACAGGCATGCAAAGAAAGAAAGAAACCAAGTTGTATAAAAATAAATCAAATTACCATTAAAAAGAAATAAAATTGTTATATTATAATTAAATTATTACAAAAACAAACAGAAAAAAAATTATATAGATTGCCTTTGCCTCTTACGGTGAGCAAAATAGAATTCATGAGAAAAGTGTGCTTTTGAATCATTAGCTTTTAAACAAAGCTCTTTTTAAACCCCACAAATTCTTCTTAAACCACTTAGCTTACAAAAACTAGGGCTTTTTGCTTTACCCATTTAGTGTGTACTTTAGAGCCTGTTTAAAATGGTGCTAGTAGATGTCCCGCTTGCACATTTTACGAGGGGTTTAAGCCGTCGTCGGTCAAGATGTTACAATTCGCTTTGGGTCGCTTTGTCGGCTGTCGAAAAAGACGCTTCTCCTGTTCCTAACGATACCGTGTACCAAACTTTATTTTTTTACCCGCTCAGATTTATTGAGCCAAATATTAAACCGGAAATAACCGCTTAGATAACGATGGCGGGTGTTATTTCATCTCATGTTAGGTTTATAGATTGATAACGAAGGATGATCAACGAATTGTGTGTCTTGATGTTTGAATTTTAATTTCAGATACACAGACTGTCTTATCATAAATTTGAAGAATATTAGTGTTTAAAGTTGTGCTTTATACAGACATCAATATTCAAGGCGCCGTAACCAGGTATGCTCATATATTCGAGTATATAATGCGAATAAATTAAAAAACAAGGACATGTCGCTCTTGGAGATTTGATCAAATTAATCCGAATTACTGAAAAAGGTCTTTTACGCAACACGTATGTTGCTTATCTATCAAACTTTACAGGAGTTATCATAATTTGTAACCGTTTTATCACGTAATTATTTGATTTCTGAACAAATTCAATTTTATATAATTATTACGATTATGAGATTTAATTTCAAGGCTCGGTCTAATCCGTTCATTATGTTTTTTGCATAATTTATTGAACCGGTTTCATTATTTTTGTGAATTATCATGTTTTGAAACAGAGACAGTGGTGTTTTCAAATGAGATAGGCGCCATGCAAGGTTACTGCTTATTCACTATGCGGTTTCACTCTTCAGGGCTGCCACGGACGAGGTTTAAATTAGAATCACCATAGGTCTTGTCAGACAGGTCGTAGCGTTATGAAACGCTTTTGTGAAAGTATTGAGAAATAAAATGGAACCAAATTCAAATCAAACTCATCGTTCATCAAACAGTGCAGAGTTCAGAACTAAACTTTAAAAATTGCAAACTACCATGTTAGTTCTGAAATGTTCGTTAATTCAGTAAAAGCTTAGCTTTCAGTAGCCTTATGTCAGTAATTATCTGTCAAAAATGTTGTAGAAACCAGTCTACGAGTATCATAAAGGGCACTATTAAAATGATTTACATCCCTGCAAGACTTATGATAAACAGAATTAATAGGAACCAGATACATTAGCACAAAGGGTATTTGCTAATATTATTTAATAGCTCAGTTACCTATAATTTGCGTTATGTATCTCTGCAGATTTATAGACACTAGGATCGGCGCCGGCGATTTGAATGGCGGCGTGTGATTGGCGGACGCCGGGTGCAACTCAGGCGCATGTATTTAGGTCACCGCGCCGCGTGGGTCTAGACTAGCAACAGCTTTTATAACAGGGCTAGCATACAACGATTACTAGCCTTATGTCAGTAATTATCTCAATGGGTACAATTATCTAAATGACGTAATTATGCGTGTATGAAATGAATGATTAATATCTAATACGAGTCTAACCTAGAACTCTATGGCCACAGTTTAACAATCATAAATACTGTGCTATGGCCATGCCTATATGACGTAGCCATAAGGTTTGACGAACATTTTTATGATTGCTTTCATGGTATTCTTCAAATAATTATAAATTTTAACAGTTTCCATCATAATTGAAAGTTTTCATAAAATAAAACGTGTATTTGTAAGCTCTAATAAAATATAAGAAGTAACTAAAGCACTAACTTTTCAACAAAAACAATCTCAAGGGTTTCTACCTAGTAAAGAGCCAGCTTTAAAAATGACTTATGACCGGTTACAGCTTAAAATTCCTATTCAATGAATGTTTCGGTAAAGCGTAAATTAGATTTACGCGGCGGACGCCTGATTCATTCCATCTAAAGGCTATAAAATCTAAACTTAAAAAGGGGATTTCTGGAAAAGTGCAAGGGACTGAAATAATCATAGGAGGTCTGAGCACAATAGGGCTAGCTCGTCTCAGCTCGGAGGGCACGTATGCTCGTAAATACGACGTCCCTTATTATTAGCAGCCATTGTTCGGGATTGCTCGGGTACAGTCGACGGCGGCGCGGACGCAGCCAGCTTGTCACATGAGCCCATGAGCTTTTGGACATTTAAAAACATGCCAAGTAATTTATTTTCGTAATTCATGCCCCATTTAGTTGACAACAATAACTTGTATGTGTTAACTAAGTGATAGCAATGAATCATTACAAATAAATCCGACAGTAATATTGTGGAGCAATTCTAGTTTATTATCGAACAATGGCTTGACTTTCGTTTCGCGTTCAATTCTTAATTGATTTAGATAAAATGGTGGATTGAGTTTTATCGCTCGCGACTGTACTCCTAGCTCGCCGTCGGATATCCGATACTCGTACTTTAATATGCAGCCCTGGTTCGGCCGACCATTGCGCAATTCAATCCTAAATAAACGCAATCCCGCCATAATTAGCTATGGAACTGATGAATTCACGAACCGCCATTAAAAATTCTGAACACAGCTTAATTAAAAATTGTGTTTATTAAAGCGCATTCCGACTTCGATAGATGTTAAAAATCGTTGGTAGTGTATTCGAAGGTGGAAGAAGTGAATAAAGGCTTTTATCTCAGGTAGAGCCGGTGCACAAGCACGAGGGTGTGGGACGCCAAAATTGGAATCATTCATCTTTTAATCTGACGTGTTCTATTGTGGTCGGCGCTGGCATGGGTTTAGTGGGAGGCCCGGCTGTGTTACTACGAATATTTATTGTTGTACAACATATGGCCAGTATATCTGTATGAAACCGATCATTTACCTGAATGCTTTTAAATACGGAACATCGGATTTGATTAAATCAATTTTGTTGGGTGCGAGGACTACCTTTATTTCGGTTGAAGTGGGTTCGTACTCTAAATATTTTTACGTTAATTTTGTTTTGTAATAAAGATAACGACTAAGTATTACAATTATAAAATATTGACATTCTTTATGAAGGTGTAGAACCTGTTAAAAATACGAATCAAACAGATAAATAAAGAAGATTAAACAGTGTTATCTGAATGATAACATATTTATTTAATTATTTACTCAACCATTTTATTACTTCGAAGTTAGAAAACGGTGTACAAACAGGTGCTGAGATAACGAGAACAGAACTGTTGTACAAACATTTAAATAAAAATTCTAAAAAAGCTTTGCGGCGGCCATTAAAGGGCAGTCGATTAGAGCCTCGGCAATAAGAGAGGCTTTTTAACATCGATCCATCAGAGCCTGGCCACAGATAAGGGCATATACCTGTCACAGTAATAAGTATTAAAGATTGAATCATACAAAACGAAAAAAAAAAACATTGTAATGGTCTGGGTTCCGCGGCCGAAGCACTCGGTTGATTAATACATACAATTACAAAACAATATTTAGTTGTGTTTATGAATTGGTGTATGTTAACGAAACTTTATTTGATCATTCTGATCAGGATAACTTATTGATAAATAATGTTTTTTTTAATACCAGTTTTTCGGTGGTTTTTGTCACATGTCAGAATCACAAAAATATAAATCTAGTGCGAGAGTAAAAAAAAAACGCTACGAAATGTGCGCTACGAAAATTCGTAGCAACTGCTACGAAGTTGCTAAAGCAACAAAAACATTAGACAAAGCACAAACATTCGTTTATCCCAATCTATTCAAATATTTCCTAATACTTGTTCCAAAAGCCACATAAGCCTACCTTTATATTATTGTGTTTCTAAAAATAAAACGGTATTCGTATTAACTGTCATAAGAGACCGGTTCTTGGCACCTTTTCAATGCACCTGAGTAGATTCCCGCGGTATGTTCGTTACATTTCTTTGTAAATTCTTTACTTATCGTCAAGTTCGAGTTGTTTTTCCTCAAAATGGTAAGTAGATCGTAGACTGGTGTTAATGTCTTGATCTTTTACATGTTTCTTTTGTTAAGTTATTTGTAGTTTTTACTTGATGGTTGTGTTTTGTGCAGTGGTGGCCCAGTGGTATCGGCCGTGACTTATAAGTGGTCGTGGTTTCAAAGCCGGCAGGCGCTTTACTTTTTTTAAATCACCACTGTTCTCTTCGTGAGGAAACCGGCATGTCCTTGAACCAAAAATTCGAGGACATGTGACATCCATCAACCCGCATTGGGCCCGCGTGTTGGATTACGGTCCAGTCCCTCTCATATAGAGGACGCCTGTGTCCCAGCAGTGGGAACATTAACAGTTTCCCTGTCTAATGAATCATATATATATTAATTCTATTGTTTTGCTAATTGGACAGTGAACCTTTTAAAAAGGCTAATGATGACGATGACTTAATTGTTTTTTATCTATCTGTTTAACCTAATCTATGTTCCTATATGTTCCTATATATATATAATCTGAATCTCGGAAACGGCTCTAACGATTTTTATGAAATTTAATATGCAGGGCCTTTCGGAGGCGATAAATCGATCTAGCTAGGTTTAAATTTTAGAAAACGTCGTTTTCTCTATTTCCACCCGAGCAGAGCTCGGTCGCCCAGGTATTCGATTTAAAAAAGTGACTAAAATAGGTACACATAGGTGAATGTACGAGATGTTGAAAACATAAACTTGTTTGAGCAATAAGATAAATAATTGTGGGAAAAAACAAAATTGCTGTATGTATATGAGAACATTACTCACTTTGTCATTTCCCTGAACGCTTAATTTTAAAGTTTACACCAGTAATGTTAGGTTACCACGCAAAGCTCGTTCTTTACCCACTAGGTCGTAACAACAAATTGCTTACTGCTGATTCACTAAACCCAAACATTTTTTGTCGACATTTGAAAGTAACTGTCTCAAAATACGTATGTGGCAAGATACGCATCTTAAGTAAAAAGCTGTAGCGGCAACTAATGTACGTTGTTGATACTCGTTGCTTGATAAATGTTGTAACTGACAACTGCGGCCACTACCTGAATGAAGCGCTCCAATTACTCTTGTTAATATATTGCTCTGACATCTCAAGTTAAATATTGTGTTATCACTCTTTTGGCTCTAGTTTTCTTTGGTTTTCTTTCCTTCTTTTTTGATAAAAAATGTCCCCTATCAATTATGGAATCAAGCGAATATATATATACGCAAACACATCTTAAATAGAAAAGATATAATTACAAGTCCTTCTAAATTTTAAATGGATTTTGCACGTCAATTTTCGAAAATAACTAATGGGTTTTCTAAAATTTTGCATACCTATGTACATATATTAGTGATTGTAAAAACTTTTTACAATTACCTATTTAATTTAATGTAGTAGAATAAATGGCTTTTTATTTTTATTATATATTAGTGATGTAACGAATATTCGCGTTCGCATTCGCATTCGCGGATATTCGCATATTCTTGCATATTCGCATTTGCATTCACATTCGCAATATTTCTACAAATGTTTTGCGAATATGCATATCAGAAAAAAAACAATTTGAAGATAATAGTAGGTTAAGAAAATAAAAATCCATTCATTTCTTAGGTTGTTTAATGCAAGGGAAAGTAACTTAACACCGTAAGCACATTATCAGTCTACACTTTATCATTTGGTATTATTTATTTATTATTATTTTACTTTGGGAAATGAAGCTCAGTAATTAAATTTTCATTAGAACTTATAAGACAATAAGTATATGTATTTATATAATACAATGTAAACAAACGCGGGCGAGACTTTAAATCATATGATGGACACAAATGCTTCATAAGTCTTACGAATTTCTCGGAACTAAATACAAACCGAACGCACCCCGAGACTGCCACCAAATCATAGACAATTGGTGCCAAATTTGAACAGAAACTGAACATTCTTATTCGCATTCGCATCCGCGAATGTTCAAAAAATGACATTCGTTACATCACTAATATATATGTACTGATTTTCATCAGAAAATACCGATGTAAATCAAAATTTTACCGTTCCTGAACTTCATAAAACAGTAATGAGAAAATTGCCATCCACAATCTACTAATTAGTAAGTTGCTCCACTGAGCCCCATCATGCGTTACTTAAGGATGTGAAAAATGCTGTTGTATCATTTGTAAGCACATACGATAAGAACCCATTATATCAAGAAGCCTTTACCAATGAGAATATCTTGTTACATGTAATCGAATTTCATTAGAGATAACACTATATGTAAGAGGCTCGATATGATATCGACCCAGAATACAGCATAAATAACACATATTTATTCCCCAAGAAAAATTCAATGCGAAATATCATTCCACATAATTAAAATAAAATTGCGTGAAAATCATATTGCGTATGACGTGAATTACCATAAGGAGACTTAAATTTATTATTCCCATCAAAATAATACGAGTAATAATAGTTTAACAATCCGAGTTTTACTATTGGGTCTGTTCGGTATCTATGCTCGTAAACTTGAAATTGCCTAATGAATAACACGGGATTAAGTTTAATGGCAACGTTACAAGTCTTGTCATATGTGAGATTTTTATAATTATAAATTATTATGAAACTAGTGATCACCCGCGGCTCTTGCTCAATGGACATTAGTTTTATTACGGTCAGCTCAGCTCATTGTTGAACTTTAATGCCTAACTTATGGAAATCCAGGAGTTTCATGGGTTTAGTTTTATGATTACGAGTATCTATTCATTTCAAAACAAAAAACGACGCTGTATAAATCTCTTTCATCGGCCAGTAAAAGAATGTCGTCTTCGTTATTTTGAGGTAGTTTAATTAATATTCTAACTAATCACAAGGCACAATCGCAAGTGCACGTTTAGCATCAACATGAGAACAGAACGTCCGTATGTTTTTATATTACCTTTTTCGCCAGTAATTACGAACGGTGAACATTAAAGTTTTGCTGGACCACGGCAGCGAATATAAATCGGGTGTTTCATGAAATATCGAGTCTCAGCCGTGGGCTACGCGGCACGAACGCGTCGCCGCCCTTATCTCTGTCGATACGATTTTATACGATATTCGATTTTTCTTTTTATGACTTTTATGGATCGGTTGTTCGCGGTGTATCGATAATTCGAGATCGGTCTTTTATGTTATAATTTCTATACAGGTAGCGACGCTCGCTCTGCATCGCTCCCGGTGGCTTCTAAAATACAACATTGTAACATTGATTTGTGGGCTACTAATAAACGAGCAGCTTTGGCACTATTTCAATGTTCTCAAGTGTTTCAGAAATCGCTCGGGTTACGATGGATCCTTTTTCCTATAAAAAGCGTTAAGCCATATAAACCGGTTGCAAACCGCGTTCTCACAACGTACGGCCGCTTCATAACTGGCTACTTTATGCTATTGTAATGATCTAGGCGCTGCTACTGCCCACAAAAACACTCGCATTGTCTCTAGACTTGTTACCGTATACAGCCATGTATTTTATCACCTCGCGCGTCCACGCAGGCACTTCCGAGAAAAAGTTTCAAGTCGCTACGTTTTTCTCTCTTCCATTTTTTTTCTCAAACGCCGAGTCGAGCTTATGCTAGGTAAATACGGGCGGAACTGTGACAGTTTTCATACCTTTATACTATTTGTTTAGGCATCTCAAGCCAATAGGCCGTGTTTGCTGAACAAGTTGTAAAGATTATCTACATGTGCATACATAATCGTTAAAACTAAAACTAAGCAGCAACTATTTCACGGTGCGGTCGGTTAATGAGCATAAAAAATGGAGATGCTGCTTATGGATTCCTGTTGTGTACACACTTTTCGAAAAAGTTTCGCAGACGAATTATTCATAATGAGTATCAGAGCATGGAATTATTTCAACGAATTTTATGACTTATACCCATACTATTACGACACTTTTCTGGTTGGCGATTGTCGCGCCCATGTTCAGAATTTATATAAAGTATCGCTTTTAAATTTTTAAAAATATCGTGTTTGTTGCTCGAGGGTTGAGGGTACGATCGATTAAGTTTATGATGGGTATTTTTTATTATATTATGTTAATTCATTATATATGTACTTACACGGTTATGATTGCACATATGAAAGTTTTATCAAGAACCTGCGTGTGCGCATCTGGGACTTCTTCAAATTGTACTGACTATCAAGCATTGCCAAAGGTTTTTTCCTTTTGTTATACATAGATTGTGTTGTCAGATATGAATAATGGACGAGTAAGGTAGCTACTGTTTAAAATAATTCCCAACACCTGGTGTAACAGTATCATAAAACAAAAGTTGTAATAGTTAGTCAATTGTATGTTATTTTCTTTTACTGCTTTGAGTAACTACCAACATATTTATGAAATAGAAGCAATTTTCCTAATTGAAATAAGTTTTACAACCAAAAGTTCAGAGTGTTCTTGATAAAATATCGCTTGAAACCAGTTTTTGCGAGCTGAAAAACTTCTTTTTCCTATTGCAAGTGGTACACTGACACGTCAGCTTAGAAACACGGAATCAAGATCGAAGTATTGGCAAAAAACGTTTTAACAGGAGTCGATATCAAAAATAAATAAAAAAACTTTTATCGCGGGTAGTGTCGGCGTTTGTTGGCGTGTCATAACTTGTCGTGGCCAGGTTCGTTACACGACGGTAACGTTATACGACAAGCAACCGGACACCGCGTTGCGTGTTGCATGCGTTGGTGGGCGGTATCCCCGGGCTCCCTACAAAATACAACAATAACAAACCAATAATGCTACCTCACCTTATATACGTATTCAGAGTATTAGCACCGAACGACCGATCTGTTCCACGCAGCGGGAAAAGCGACATAATCTGCGTAAATAACATAGGTCACGAGGCTGTGCCCTCTAACACGTATCACTAACTACATTCCGGGTCCTACAGACGTCAGTGCTGTCGGTTGACAACACGTTACATGAACCAAAGACAGCGTTCGTTGATGGCTTATCCAATTCCACATGTAGACAAAATCTCCGTTTCGCGGCATTACGAAATTTTTTACTATTTGCTGCCCAATCCGAAAATTTCGATGAGCAAACAGGATGTTAAGCCGCAAACGGTCTATTCTGTAGATATTCGTAGGTCTAAACAGTCATAATCTGTTATTTTATTTGCATAATAAGGCGATATATTGGGATTAATTGGGATATAATGTATAAATTTTAATAGTGTCAAACAACCATAAATATTGTATTACAGTTTTTCACTAAAAGTTTTTTTATGGTTAAAACTGTGAGATTAATAAAGTTGTTTTACTAACTCGTGAAGGCTTTGCTTTGAGTAACGGTAAAAGTAATAATATCTTTCTTAATCCCATGGTTGAATTTACACAAAAAAAACTTACTACTTTGCTAGTAGTATAATATTTTGAAAAATAGTATTAAAACTATGCGTGAAAATTATTGTTTTAACATAAAAAATAGAATAAGGAACTCGGCAATAGTGTAGGTTTCAGTTAGAGAAAAATGTAATCGAATAAGAAGTATCAAATATGAAGTATTTCAAGATTATCTTTAACAAACAATTTTATCTCTTTTTCTTTTGTATTAGTTCAAATACCCACAATGATGTATAAAATAAAGTAGAGGATTAGACAGAGACAGCTCTCCGCAGAAATGGCGTAACAATGAAAGCTCATTAAAGCTCTTTCATACTTCCTCCTATTTAATAATCGTTTGTGTATGCAATTCGGTTTGTTTCGTCATAGTTTCAATAGATTGTAAGGAAAACTCGTACATTTTACATATAAAAACATTTGCCATGAAACGTATATTATTTTTAGTAAAACTTCCAATAATATTACATAAATAATATAATATTCCAATAATATATTTCATCTTTTTCAACTCACGGATAAAGTACAATATATAATTAAACAAAACATACAATCCATCAGATGAAGAATATCGTGACTTTTAGAAAAAAAACCTAATATTGATTGTAGCTCAATAGGAAGATTTCCGTGTACGCATGATTCAATGACGTGAGATCAACGACCAGTCATTGTATCAATTTAGTTGTCAACGAAACAAATCGATCGTATCCTGACCTGGCAGGACTGTGAGCATTCGCGAACCGCTCCCTCGCCTCGTAAATAAATTTTAATAATAGCCCGTGAACTTGTTCAAAGCTTTGGGCTATAATTTTTCATTTATTTATTGATATCTAATTATTTAAACTATCCTTAAAAATAATACAACATAAGCTTCTAATCGTATCGTTCTGCCCCCGTTCCTAAATCTACCATGCGGTGGAATGCCGGCGAACGAGTTTTGTATCCGTCCTGCTCGTTTCTACGTTATGGCTGTTTCCGTCCTTGTCGGGCGCTTGTCATTTTCTATAAGTTTTTCTAACATTCTCCGCTTGCACCGCCCCCTCTATTTCGGCCAAACGCCCGTCTTATGAGCGATAACTTTTGTTTGTTCAACAGTTATGACTATTGTTTGACACACCGATGCTTGTTACGCTCGCTTTGAGTGTTTACTTACTTAATGAAGCTCTGTTACCTCATCCTTCTAATGACTCTTTATTTATTTCAAATACACATTGGTGTTAGTCACCACCTTCAGTGTTATATTACGAAATGGCGAAGCGCCTGAGCTAGCGCCGAGCTTTTGTGTTCACTCTCGTCATAGTGTCAGGCTTCGCGACGAGATAATGTGCTCAATAATTAGCAGCCCATAGTGGCTCTGATCAGCATAAATTAAAAGTCTCCCGATAACATTGGAACCAATAAAATACAACAATATTGAAAATGTTCTTTGACCGCGGCTAAAATCTTAATCTAAGCATGCGGGCACCGGGCTCACCGCGGTTGCTTAATGCTAACGAGTTACAAATTAAAAGGGACCGAGACGTGTGCCAAAGGTAACTTTATGGGCTTCGCATGTCTTATATCAATAAATTATTAACTACGCTTCTTGTTTGATTTTACATTCATACTTATTATTATTTACCTTAAAGTAGACTTTAGGCCCTTTGTTTATAGTCGAAAATTGTGTAAGAAACATTTGAGCGGGAACTTTGGAACTTAACCCTTACGACACGGCATTAATGTTCAGTTTGTAGTGACATGGGTGGGGATGAGCATGTGTACAAATAGTAGCAAGTAGGTAGATATTTGAGCGTAAGCGAGGAGAGGCGAGAATCTTTAGTTTTAATTAATACGCTGAATGTAGGCACCGCGTATTCGCTATTTTCAATTAGTCGTCGGCGCCAGTAGCATGTTTTGAGCTATGTGATTTAATGGGATCCCGTATTTCGCATAAAATTTATTACTAACCTATAAGTTTGGCCGGGGTGTGGGGTCAATAGCTGGCTCAGTGAGGTTAGTACCGCTCTTACAATCAGAGTGGCCATGCGATAGCTTATAATGAATATTTCATTGTAGGACGGTGCCTTTACAAGCTGTGTACCGCTAACGTTTGCGAGCGTATATGAGTCATAGGTCATTAAAATTAATAGTTTTCAGCAAACCCTCAAGTTAAGCTTCGGCTTTTGTACGGTACCCTGCTAAATACGTGAACCGTTACTTGTTACCATGGTTTAGTCTAAACTGCTAAATATTCATCTAAATAATCGAAACTTTATACCTACTC
This sequence comes from Orthosia gracilis, assembly GCA_947562075.1. Lineage (NCBI taxonomy): Eukaryota > Metazoa > Arthropoda > Insecta > Lepidoptera > Noctuidae > Orthosia > Orthosia gracilis. The sequence goes on from OX387266.1 coordinate 39,659,263, forward strand.
ATCAGAATACTTAGGAAAAATTAGAAAATGAGCTTGTGTGTGTGAGTGTGTGTGTAAGGTAGTCGTAAAAGATAAAGTTGTCAATTTACGATGAGGTTTCCGAGTACTTATAAAGTTGGACGGAAAGCGAATGTCCGGGGTGCGACTTAGCTCGTGTCCGACTGTCCGAGTGTGCAAGTGTCCGGGCGTCCGACACCGTCCATACAGTCACGAGCCCACGTTCACTTGATGTTATTCTCACGACTTTTCTCACTATTTGACACCAAATAATAATTATCACGTCGCTTTTCAAATATCTTGTGTCAAACAGATCGCCAACACTAAACTGAGAAAGCAAGTGTGAAATTAGTTCATGTACCGAGAGTTCCGTATAACAGCATAATCATGTGAATACGGTGGTAATTGAGATCGGAGTTTCCTATTTCCTTTTTTCAAAGGGAACTATTTTTAAACGTTGAGTATTTAAAGTGTACGTGTATGTGTATGTCAAGGCATGTTCTTATTACAACAGTCATATTATACTTACAAGCTTTACAAAAAATTGAAAGTTTAAAATTACATCCCGGACAAAGCTATTAGCTGATCCAAATATGTCATTATAATTCAGAAAGGCGTACTTCCGTGGACGAAAGACATTTTGACATAACGAAAGAAAGAGAGAGAGAGTGCATTTGAAAGTCACGTAGCTCGGAAAATTCTTCGTAGGCATCGCAGCGCGTCAGAACAAACAGGGTCACACGTCTTGCCATGCTTCTGTCTAATACATTGATTAATTGACGGTAATCATATGTACATATTTAGCTGTATTGTAATATCAATCTCAAATATAATGTCGATGAACTCTCGGACAAGTGGGAAGACATTTTTATAGTCTAGCCAGTTCCTTCGGATTTGGTTTACGATTTTCTTCTAACCATTGCGTAACTAATGTCAAACGGTTGACTGTTGATTATGGCATTTATAAAGTTGATTGTTTATGTCCCTCTATTTCGGCGATCGGCCTCACTAATGCCCCGTAGAGATAGAAATCAAATAAAACGTGCCGCCCGCGCCGCCTCGCGGCCACTTTTCAGCATCAATGTAATAAAACTGCCTACTCTCTGGTAGAGAATGTGATAGTACGACAACACGACAGAGTCATACGCTGTCGGCTTACGTTAGAAACTTTCCGCCTCTTCAGCCACCACGGCGTTTAGCCTCAATACAAGCCGACGCCTTTACCTACCAATCAACAACATAATGACCGTCTAATCAAAAGTAAGGCATTAATTTATTTAACTCGGGTGAACCAGTAGTTAAAGTCGGTTTAGCGCAGTAAGTCGCAGATTCTCAGCGTGCAGGAGAGAGGCTTCCGGCGCGTGCGCTTTCACGTACGATAGCAGACCTCCGAGCCAAACGTCTTTTAAGTGGGATCGTAAATATCACGACACGTTATTTTATTATTAAATTATACAATATAAAATATTAGCTATATTGCTGCTTATTGATTGGGTACAATACAATAGTAACTACCAGCTAGCTTATTATGTATTAATTCAATGAAAGCCTCCGATTAAAATATTGCGGAAATCGTATAATACGTACGTATATCTGTCACGAATCAATTTTACGAACCTCCGTACAGAAAGTAAGAGCGTCCCGACCAAGCAGGATATTTAGTAACGGTACCACTCGAGGTATGTTTTTAGAAAAACGACTATCATCAAGTTGAAAGAACATTTAGTTAAATTAAATAAACACGAAACGTCTTGTTAAAAAACATGGAGGTACAAACAAGGTCTAAGCTTCGGCACCGAAATTAGTTTCTTAATCAGAATGCCACGGTCATTTTAGTAATTTATAGCATCGTCTATACGTTAGTGTTTGTTTCCTCCATCGTCGGGCAGGTAACATATCTCTCGAGACAGCGGGGGGTGTCTGGGGCAAAGTTAAGGATGCGCAGGAGTCCCTGCGCGGAGGCGGCATTACTTATATATACCATATCGAATTTATTGGTCCAAGAGCTATAAAACAATAGTAACGTTGAGAAATGGTGTAAGTTACACAGCTAGGAACTAGGAGCTCTCATTCTTTTAAAAATATTAGCTGTCTCTTGAGCCTGTAGTTGATTATTACATTTTTTTATGTAAGCAATAAATGAAATTAAAATGACATCTAACAAAGTTGACAGCATAGCTATGTTAAAAATGTCTTATAAGCAGTTTATTTTCAATTTTAATTGCGTAAGATGGCTCTTAAATTAAAAATGCAAAAACGAGCCTACCGTCAATCTCGATTAATATTCTCTGGCCACAGTCAGGATGTCTCGCACACCTGTGACACCTTAATGACTCCCTGATAAGTTAACAATTAACATGGAGCTATGTACAATATTTTCTTTCTAATTGCTACGCAAATAGAATATTTCGTAGCATAAATAAACAAGATATGCGCTTAGAAAACATAAATATAGTATCTTGTACAACAAAATGGATGCTACCAACAGAATAGACCTTAATAATTCAGATTTAATAAAAGCGCTTCAAAATATTTAATCTGTTAACAAACAATTACTCATCTTTAAGTAACAAGGATCATTACAATAGGTATTTATTTACACGACTATGTAGTAAATACACTTACAGATAGTCGCATAAATAAGTGCACTTTATTGTTGTTAATAAAATCTATATGCAGCTCCTGACGCCCCATCTTTTTATAGGGCACCTTTGTAAATTACGTTAGGGCAGAGCTTACCTGTGGCCCTGTGGCCTCGCCGCGGAATCGATTAGGTGCGTTTCGAACATATTTTCGACGGAGTTCCATTCGATGACTCGCTTCAACTTTTGTCGCTTGATTGCTTTTTGATGTGGCGATAAATGTGACTTATGTGGTTTTGGGTTAACAGCGAATACATTTGTGTAATGATGGGTTTGTGCACAACGGGCGGGGAGCGTTTAAACTTAAATGTGTGAACGTTGTTATTAGGGATTCTGTATAGTTCCACAGCTGAGCGGTTGCGTGAACAACATGATGACTTACATTCGTTCTCTAAATTCATAAACAGTATTAATTAGTAAAGCGCGTAAATGAACATTTCCGTTCTTAGTTTGTGCTGCATGAATTCAAAATAGTCTATTAAATATTAATTATGAATTATTATTAATATTTAAATATATTCTGCAGTATTACATAAAATAAATTTAATTTTACATCCAGTTTAGTGTTAGACGATTTTATCATATGTATAACATAATGCTGAGGTTAATATACGAAACTTTTATGTTCCAGGTATGTACAGTGGCAGTACTTAGAAGTTCTCAACTATTGAGCGGTGAGTTTAATAAACAATTCGCGTTTTAATGACATGTCTTGCACGGCTGCATTATATCCAACACACGAGATAATCACAGAACACTTATCAAACAAAAAGTATTTTAATTTACCGAGGGGCAAGAGCTTCATTCCTGCATGCCAGCATGCCCTCAGATAGATCGACTCAACCTAGATCGCCGTTGGCAAAGAAGCATTCAGCTACTAGTCAATCTTGGGCAGGCATGCGGCGGCCATCTTGGATCCGCGGACAGACGGACGGACGAGAAGACGCTCCGACTGTAATTGCAACGCTATTCGCCCCCAGCCGTTTTTCTAGAATAGTAATCCTGCAAACTGTGTTTGATACGGTCGTGTGTGTCTCGTCCCTAAGACATGCGACACTGCCGATACAAAGTTAAATCACATTCTTACTTAATTCAATTGACTCTATCTGCTTGAAATCTCCCACTAGGTTTTGTAAATTCACTAAACATACATGTTTTATAATATTACTGGCAATTAGTTGTTACTTATCTCGTTGGCAAAGTGTCCGTAAGTGTAATTATCATAAGCAGTCCTCAGTGACACTCGTATTAACCACGATGAACTTGCTCCGAGCTATTTCAGGACAAGTGTTGAAAAGGGCGTCAATACATTAACGTCCCTGTTTGTAGACTAACAGCCGATTGAAACTTAAGATAGTATTTCTTTATAGAAAACACTAAGATTTTAACTATTATGTAAGGCACGTAGTCGGCCTTAAATGGTCTGTAATTGTAGGTAGTTGTGGGGAAGTTTTTGCACCTGTGATTACTGTCGCAACGATCCGACACCAAGTTTTTGCTACTTCCGAATGATATATTGTAGGTTTAGACGTGAACGGTGGGTCCGCGCCGGACCCCGGCCTACATGGACAAAGAAAATGCGCCTTCGCTTTCAAAGTGAATTACGTTCTGAATTCTATAAGATCAACTTTTCTACGAGTGCAAAAATAACTACACAAATGTGACACTCGTATATAAGTTCGTATTGTGATTTATTGTCAGCAACACAAAGTTCTCCACTTTAGTGTTGATGCTGTAGCAGAATACACTGAACAGAAGCGGTCGGGAGCTTTGATTATAATAATATATTATGTAGAGTTCCCGCTACAAACTGCATACCACACACCAAGCCATTATAGTTAAGGATTGGCAATTCTAAACAGTGGCCGCTTGTAATCTAACAATTGCAGAAATGTCGCCGTTATTTCTGCAGCATGATAAACATAGATCAATTAACGCACCTAATTCCAACCTGGGCACTAAGCCTCGCTGACCAAACTCGGCAAGTAACGTAACTTTCGAGATTTCCCGAATGGACCGGTACAGTCGACTTTTACCAATAGCATAACTTAAATTAAGAACACAAATACATTTATCATTGGCCTTTCGGAACAATGAGAATAATTTATGTACTGCTTTTCTAGCCCACACGAGCGCCGTGTTCGTTATATGCACGACATAGATTTTGAATCTTTGACATTTGTAGATTGTACTTACATACGTCTGTCCTCTGCGTCTTTATTTTGCACACATTGTTATTTATGTATTGCTTTGTCTTTCCTGACTCGTATTGCTTTGCGATGACATTATTTGTATATCAATATCGAAATAGAAATATATTCTGCTTGCGATAAAACTAAAAACAAACTTGATATACTAAGAAGGTACACTATGCAGAATATGTTAGTTAGTTTGTCACCAACAGAAAATTCTCAGAATTAAATTTCAACGTCTATGCAAAACTTTAATTACTCGTTAATTTGAGTTAACCGTACCTCTATGTAGATTTGAGACATTAAGTCTTTTTCTTCAACTACGTTTACTCATTCACAGACCTATATACATATATTTGTCTAAATTAAAAGGTTTTTAGAAGTGGCTTAATTAGTCAACGGTGACATGCGACATTTTGAGTGATACTGAAGGAAGTAAGTCGTTTTATTTGGATCACAGAAACTGGAGTGAGTTTGTCATTCATGTCTGCATGTTAGTTGATTTTGTTTGTATAAACGTCTCAATTTCTATTTGAGCTGTCCGCTGCGGAAGTAGTGCGCCAGTTTCTACCGTGGCGTGTGTCCGAGGACTGTGAGAATATGTATTCATTACACTTTGCATGCGAGTATGGGAGGTCTAATCTTAGATTAATGACACTGTTAAATTTAATCATCTTTATCTGTAATGTAATGAATCAATCAACGATTGTATAATGTAGCGAAACATTCGTTTAACACAATTAATTATTCAATAACTTGCAGATTGTTAATAGACATACTTGTTTTAGGTATGACGGATTTCTAAATATAAACCCATTATTATCATAAAAACCAGTTTTATAGATTCACTTGTGTTCATAATACAACGGATCGCTTTAGAAAAGATCTTAGAACGATAAAATTGTGTGCTAATGAGTCAGCGCATTTTATTTTAGTTGGCCAAAGGTATATTTGACGCAGTAACCTGAAACTGTTTTGTATATTTTACGCGGGCTCTCGGGCGATAATTTCGATACTCGGCCGGCCGCGGCCGTCTGCCAGGCTTACGTGGCATTTATGATTTATAATCCGGCCCCCGTCGGGTCCCCTCTTCTCAGAGACAGCGGACTTAAAAATAATTTTAGTTTTAAATTGGAAGCAACTTATTAAACTGGGGTTTTATGTGATGGGACATTGTAAATAATTGGCGGTCCCAATGTATCGGTGTTCGAGTCACATAAACTAGAATATGTTCGACGTTATGTTCTTATACAGGAAAGTGGAAAATCTAAGATGGGAAATCTCGAAACAGTTGTCGCAATGGTTAACGGGGAGCTACCCGAGAAATGTGTACTTCTGGTATGGCTTCCAAGCTGTGCGCTACCAATTATAGCTATTACATTACAAAAACTTCAATCTTGATATCGATTAATATTTATTACATAAATTAATAAACCACATGTCTGCATAGTAGTTACAGTTCTCCTTACTTCAGAGAAAAAAGCTCGATCGGCACTCACATATATATTGTACAGTGACTTTAGATGAAAAATATTTCGCAGACAACATTGCATACAAGAAGTCATAAAGTATATTTGTTAATTGCGCATAGAACGAGCAGCTATTTAATAACGGAGATAAGCTCGCGTGATGCATACTGCGAGTGACACTCACTTGCGAGCATAATGCAGTGACAAACTGCTGATGATTCCTGCATTATGTATCGGCTGAACGTTTAACACGAGCTCTGCTCTCGCCACCTAATTACGGCAGTCACGCTTCAACTAAGAAAATCTTTTGTGCTCTTTTTCCGAGCGTTGAGAAATGTAACAAAACGGGTTGAAGAATTTTTTTAGTCGGAATGACTTTTAGTGTCACGGCTTCGACCGGTGACGGTTTAATGAGAAAGCTTTGTGATCGCTGAGCAAGTCGACTCTGTGTCGAATTGTCGTTGTGATGTTCTTTAAAGTTTTATTTTACAAGGATCGCGACGCGACGGATGCCATGTAATCCTTACAGTTGCTTTTTACGACGTCGACTTTCGATCCTTCAATGTGCTAGGAGAATTCTTTTGCCATTTTTGCTAAAACGTCTATGGCGAAAAATTTTAAAGTTAATTCGATATATAATTATGTAAATTGTCCAAATTATTATTTTAAAACGGTACCGTGATTGATGTAAAATATTCTTTGAGGCCGATAATTTACGATGAATATTCGTCGATACAAAAAAAGGAAATGTGTTGCAGTGAATATTGAAATTCATTAAGTTCGTCGCGGGTGTGGTGGGGGGAAGTACGCTCGTGACTGTGCGCCGACGCAGCGCCGCGTGTCGGAGTCGTGTCGCGTCCGTGACGAATCCTCCTCGATGACTATACCCTGACCAGTGCTCGTTATGGATTTCCAATATTGTATTGCAAGACATCATTCTGTAAAGAATTAGTAATTGTTTCATGTTTTTCAACTGTGTCATTTAAAGTAGGCCCAAAAGTTTATTTAGGAAATTGCAAATTAAAACCCAAAATTTTCCACTTCGTATTCCTTTGTGTGAAACTTTTCCTAATTTTTATGATGTAAGCACAAGCAACCATCACATCATCATCTCGCTTCAAGCGTTTAGAATTGTCGTCAAGCTAATTTCCAAATAAGGCACTATCATATCTATGAACATTTAGGTCAATTCTCACCCAATGTCTCTGGGTCCCGCAGCCAATCTTACAGCCTCCAGGCTAGTACGATTTACTACGCAATTGCACAATTATTTTATTGCAAAACATAGAGAAACCAGTCCCAATACTGCGTGTAGCTACCGAAGCACCTGGTTCTAGTAATGCGTACAATTTTGTTCAGCCTGTAAAAGATAAGACCCGAGGTATGTTAGTAAATACTTATGTGTGTGGTGTGTTTGTATGTGTAATCATACATCAAGATATCTGTCCACTTCTCAAGATAGGAATACTTCTATTTTGAGTTATAACAAATGGAAATGAATTAATAATTGTCAAATGCATTTAAGAATATATTCTGAATTTGGTTGCTTTTGAGGACAATGCATAAGACATCGTTCGTCCTTAGGCTCCCCGGGACGTTGAAAATGCCTTCCAATATATCTCTCCAAATAATAAACTTCTGTTTATGATCAAAACAAGAGATAAGTATCTGAAATTCTCGGACAAATAAGTACAGTGAAATTTAATGTAGTGGCATAGGATTTTAAATGTGTGTTTAATTTAAAATGATTGCGAAACACCGTTAACTGCTCCAGGTTAACTGGTATCCATCAAAGGAAATTCTATGAAATTGGCCATTGTGTCGGCTGAGCCCATAACTCGAACCAGCTTAGAAGGATCGCTCTTTAACCCTCGGCTCGCTTCGTGATGTCGCCTCGACCCCGGGCGAATCTATTTTGCCCATCATAATCGCTGCTTTCAATTTACGGTGGCTATTCTATCGCTTGATATATAGCAGCGTTCGATTTCCAATGTTGGTTATTGTTCGATATCGTTTTAACCCTTGAGGTGTAATGTTAACATATTTTATTACAAGAACAAAGCAACGTAATGATGTACACATTTTATATCTACTAATGCTAACATCCTAAACGTTTACGTACATATTAAGTATCGTATATGGATGTTGATAGGAATTACATTAAATAAACTCAGAAACATTCCGATACACACATGGGGAAGTATGGAAACATTATCAATAATCTTACTATAATCCTTACTAATATTATAAATGTGAATGTAAGTTTGTTTGTTACGCTTTCACGCAAAAACTACTGAACCGATCATCATGAAACTTTGTACATATATTCTTGGAGTTATGAGAAGTAACATAGGATACTTTTTAATAAAAAAAAATGGCTTCACTGCGAGCGAAGCCGCGGGTAAAAGCTAGTAATATTATAAATGCGACAGTTTGGATGGATGTGTATATGTTTGTTACTCAATCACGCCAGAACGGCTTAACGGATCTGGATGAAATTTGGCATAAAGATAGGTTATAGTTTGAGATAGCACACAGAATATTTTGTCCCAGGAATATGTTCCCTCGGGATAATTTTTGACTTTGGTGAAGCCGCTGCCAGAAGTTAGTGAAGAACATATTTTATACTAATGCTAACATCCTAAACGTTTACGTACATATTAAGCACAGTATATGAATGTCGTATAGATAGGAATTAAATTAAATAAACTCAGAAGCATTCCGATACACACGGGAAGTATGGAAACCTTATCAATAAGGCGACGGGGAGTCCGATCATATCGCTCTTTGAGCACAGGAATATCTACACAGGGAGTTACGAATACGCTCGCACATTACCTTATTTCGAAATCGTGACTGGAAAAATATTATATTATCCATTCATACACATTATGTTAATGTCTATCAGTTATATTATTACCTATGTATCGTACTTGGACATAGTTTCAATTTATGATTGAATCATTTTGATTTCTCCAAACATTTTTGTTTGTTCAGCTCGGGGATACTAATGAACTATAAAATGTTAATGTTTTGAGTAAAGCGGTATATTTTTATATTGTGTAATGTTCTTAAGGTATCGTTTGAAAGTAATTAGGGAAGCATTATATTTCCGTGTGACAAATTCAAGTTTGTGAGAACGTGAAGCTTTATGATTCTGTGGCTTACTGAATCGTGAACGAAGATGGCGGCCGGGAAATTGTTATTGGTAATGGTTGGGCCGAATGGAGGCGAGTGGAGCCGACTGCAGGCGAGTGCAGCGACTGGCGGCGAGTGAAGCGCGCCGGTCCGATGTGATTCATCAATTTTTGTTAGTCCGCCACCATTTTGAGATTTTTCTTGAGATAGTGTTCTTGTGACTTGCAACACTGGTTACTCATGTTTTCACTGTCTATTTGCATATCACTCATATTTTGAGATACTCTGAATCTTTGTGGACTTAAGATGTTATCTTTCATGTACACTTCATTCTTTAATTGGCAGTAATTAATCTTAAAAATAAGAATCTTGGACATACTTGCAAAAAGGTTTGTTGTTATTATGACTGTGTTACACTGAATAAAACAATCGTCTCTTTATAACTTATATTTTGTCACCTTTGTAGATTTAAGCTTACCTCTTTATGTATGTAACAGCCCGATCTCGGTGTTTAAAACTATGCAATACGCAAGCTTAGCGCTTACAAATGATTTTTAACAGTAAACGCCAGGTATAATGTACCATTACCTAGAACTATGGTCTGTTTAGTCTTCACTTATACAAAGGACTCGCACGCGCAACTGTGACAATACAACACACATTTCGAATTCAACATGGAATTTTTGGCACATGTCGAACTTGACATAAATATTCTAATCAATCTACAAAATAAAATTCATTGATTCACTGGCTCACAACGCACATCTTAAATTGGGTGGCAACGCGCATGGAATTTTACACAAGAGTTCCTTGTGCCACAAAGGTGTGTAAGGAAATATTTTTGTGAATTCATGGTCTAACGGGAAAAATACGGGACGGATTTTTTGTGAATTCATGGTCTAACGGGGAAAATACGGTACGGATTTTTTCTATACAAGTTTATCATTTTTCTGTGGCAAGTCCTTGACATATATTATATCTTGGTACTGCTGGAATCTTCACAAAATGGATGCATTCGTTTATTAAAGAGAGTTAGTGACGACTATGACGCAATGAAGAACAAGTGTCAAGACACTCGATATCACTTTGTAGCACTAGTGCTAATTGAATTAACACCTGCGTGCGTTTATATTGAAAAATAGTTCCCAACAAACACCAGGTGTTTTATTTATGAGAACAATTTCATTCTTTTGCATTCTTCGATCACTTACAGTGGGTATCTAAAAGTAAAAGAAAAATATTGAATGGGTTGTGTATCTAACTGTATATTTTCTTGGGCTATTCAAGCAACGTATTGATGCACTGCTCTTTCGTAGGATGTAGACTCACATAGTATTACAGATGTCAGACAGTTTTCCCTTTTACATATATACTCGTATATAATATGTTGTGGTCCAAGTGAATACGGTATTATTCATACTGGCCAGATAATTTGAAAATGCCCAATATGAATAGGCAATATGCTAAAAACTATTTAAATAATAAAAATTACCGGGCTTTCTGAATAATGGCCATCACTTGTTAAAAGTAACGAATTTTTTTTTTTTTTTAATGTTGACGTTGATTTTTATATAGAATCCGTAATTACGATTACCTACTATTTAAGCAACAAAGCCGACTGAGCCCCGCTGCGCGGTGCTCCTATTTCTGTCTGCGGGGTCTAAAGTAACCTAACATGAAGGAGTTGATGGGAGCTGAGTTCTCACACTTTGCTCGCTTACTTTAGCTCCCGTCATCCCCTTCGAACCTAACCTATCCGTGTCGAGGTGCCTTAAGCTCCCGAGCTTGCTTCGCTCGCTCTTGCGTTAATTCATTGACTATTATTATTGAATTGCCCAACTGTTACGTAGCAATATTCATAATAACTAGACAATGTGATAAATATAGAAGTTTAAATTAGTATTGATTACATTGTCTGATTTGACTTGATTCATAATGCCCGGGCATTTTACAAAGTGCACTGATTAATCACTTAGTCCATGACCTTGTTTTGATCAAGTCCGGGAAAAACTTATTGGAATGAAATTTCTCATCTAACGCACTAAAGCACATGAAGTAATGCCATGAATACTGAAAATATCACAAATATTTTGGATGACAGTTATTTTCAACGGATAAGTAAGTAATAATTAATTATTATTATTTTATACCATGCGTCAAAATTCCGATTCGAAGTTTAGCAAATACTTTGTCAATTTGATCCATGTTTCATAAGATTACCATGTAAAAGTCGTAACACTTAAGTACATTTTAGTTGACTCACAGTACTGTGCTATCGAATCTATGGGTAACGGCAAATTACAGACTTTGAAAGCTTTGACAGGAACCACGGTTTTCTGCAATAAAAACCAGAAAGAATGGGAATGGAGCTGAAAATTTCTTAAAAGGAATGATTAAAAATATATGAGAGATAGTGTAAAAATAATATTGTCTTATTCTTTTAACTATGTTTGTGAGATACCCCTGAAGGTACAGATCACAAGTATGACGTTATGTACTCGTAGTAGCATTATGTTTGTCACAGACTCACAGATGTCAATGACTTTATTTTGACCAGTTTTTTTTGGAATTGAGACATTGCAAGTGCTGTTTGTAGAATACGAGATTAGTCTTTGGGAGACCGTAGTTGAATGTTTTTCTACCTACTCGATGCAAGCTAAAATATAAGTAAAAAGATTATATTCTACAGACAATGACTCTAACCAATAGAGGCGTTTTAAAGTATACATTGTTATTATTACAAATAACACTGGTACTTTTGCTTTTTGTCGAGGGATATCGTGTTACCCAGTTACTGGGTTGTAAGACTGGAGTTTAAATAGGCAGTCTTTCCATGTAATAAACCGGTATTCAGCTATATCCAGTAAGACTGATACTGACGCCAAAATAACTGGACAATGATCAGGCAAATTGATTGACCTTTGCTCGGTTTTTTAAATTAAGAACAATCTGTACATTGTCGATGGACTCATTTCTGTTGAACACTCTTTTTCTGAACAGAATTGAAAAAAAATAGACTCGCTATTTATTACTTTAACATCAAAAAGTAAGTTAAAAGAACTTTATACGCTCATACAAATACTTCGGCAATAAAAGCATTAGTTTCCTATATGATAAGAGGCGAATATATCACATTTATCGGCGACAGTCACTATCTCGATCTTAAACTGAGAATTGTCGTAATGAGGCTTATCTAACTGAAAGTTATGTTATCTATAACTAATGTAATATTGTATTTTATATTTTATTTGAAGAAGAACATATATAAATAAAATATGAGGGGCAAACAGCCACATTTCGCCAAGACTACACTCTTTTTAAGGCTTTTCCTTAAATGGACGACCCTATTAAAATCTTCCTGGCACAGTTACTTGTCTAGAAATCTTTGTCAGTTTGAAGTAATTACGCTTCAAAGTGACAGTGAATACTTCTAGACAGAAATTTACAAGAGACTTTTTTAATGGTCAGTCCTAATAATGTTATGAGCCATTAATATTAATGCTAATATTTATCCGTGGTCCTAGGCAACAGGGCTTATCCCAGTTGTAAACGATCCTTTGTGCCTATTGGCCTTTTTTTGTTCTGTCTCCTGTTTGATATGGAGGGAAGTAGAAAATCATTTTTTTTTCCTCCTCCTTTATTCTTTTCTGATTAATTTCGTTGCGAGATCCAAAACAGTTAAAATCATTCTCCGGGACTTCGTCGAGCTTGTTGATTTGGGCTTACAGGAGTTGCAGTGGTTTGGGAATAGTGCGGTGGGATTGTGCCATAAAAAAGAGACTTTGTTTCGTGGTTTATTAGTCTCTTTAGTTTTAATGAAATTTATGTTTCCATACAATTAACTTTATCAATAATTAATAAATCTGAACACAATGATAGTTTCAAGAACAGCGAGGCATTTTTCGATCACCCCAGCCCGATAGCTTAAACAAATGCTTTACAAGTCTAGTCAGGGTTCACACGCGCTCTGCTATCACGAAAAGCTATTTACTACCGACACACTTCTGTCCATCTGTGTAGATAATAAAGCGTTCTGTTAGTGAGCTGTATGAGTTATTATGCCATCTCTAGGAGAACATCACGCTACAGTGGTACCTTTGTTTGTAGTACCTCGGTACAATGGTGAGCGTTATTATGTCCTGTTCGTCCTAGATTTTGAAACAAGCTGTATGGTGGGAGAAGGCTTTGCGATTGGATGTGATAATATTAAAGATTTGTTTTATGTGGCTTATCTCACAATGACCCTCATTTTACTGGTATAAAAAACAGCTTATATATAATATAATACTCAGTAGTTTAGTTTCTATCAGTAAAATATAATTTGGATTCGAATTTCCAAATCCAAAGTTCCAAATGTTATTTCTTTCCAGTAGATTTAACATTTCGTGGAGTGAACTAATTCCTCCTAGCCCGTTCCATCATCGGACTGCAAGACGTACGGCGATGCGTCATCGGTACATTGTGGACATCCCACCCATACGCACCAAATGTTTTGGGAATACTTTTATTATGCGTATAGCAGAGGAGTGGAATTCCCTGCTGGAATCTGTATTTCCTGATAGCTACAACCTGGGAGTCTTTAAGTCAAGAGTGAATAGGTTTCTTCTAGGCAGGCGTGCTTCATCAACGACCACATCATCGCTTACCATCTGGTGAGATAGTGGTCAACCGCAAGCCTATCAAAAAACAAAAATATATTTCAGATGTATGCTATCCTACGTGGATAAGTTAGTTAACTCCAATTCAATTAAGTAGTATGTTGCAACACAACAACGTAGAATGTTAAAGAGATGAAAAAGAAACCAAGATTATTTCTTTTCTAATAAAATTCCCGCACTCTGTTCCACGATTAAATTATTATTCATGCGACTAAATTCGAAATAAACTATTCCATTTATAAAATTGTTATCTATGGTTACGCTAAGCCACGCTGGCCCGGGGCAGCACCTAACGCGCGCTGTCCGTACCGAGCCCACAGGCTAAACACGGAAATTAATCACGCTTTATTAGCAAAGCTTCCTTATATGTGAATCATATTAAGATATATCTTATGAATAATGTGGATGCTGCATAAAAATGTATTGATTTTAATTTTGAGATGGCATCTCTTCTCATTTTAATTGTCATTGTGAAGTAGGTTGTGTCGTTTGGCGACTGTGTTGATTTGATAACATTATTTTTTTTCAGTCACATCGATCAATATTCAAGTGGGCGTATAACTATAGAATACATATTTTGTGTTTTTGTATGGTCTTTCTCATTCATAGCATTCCTTCGCAAATTCAACAAAAACTTGCAATAAAAGCCCCTGATAGCGTCTATTTATTCCGCAACAATTTTATTCATCGTACATGTAAATAAGCGATATCTGCATGTTTAGTTTTTACTATTTTACGGCCGTAGATGATTATAAATATAAAATCGCTAACCGCAGGCCTTGTTGCTTGGCGTCTTTTGATTCTTTTTGCGACGTGACAGCGCCATTGCGTGTGCGCGCTTATTGGGAACATTGAAAGACGCCATAAATTGTGGTGCGTCGTGTAAAAATACCATTTAATACAATAATTCCGAGTCACAGATAAGCAATCGTGTCTGTAATTGATATATACGGGAAGTTGGTAAAAGTGTTAAGTAAAAGTTGTGCCGAACATTTTATGCGTGAAAACTGGGGCGAAATGGTATTGGTTATATCTCAATATGTTGACAATTTTATTAGCGGCGAACGCTCGTAGAATTTTAACGAAGGAATTCGGATGTGAATACCACAAATCACACGGACAGTGTCTTTTTATCTTAAACTTTCGTCGGTCGGCCTTTTATCAATCTCTCTTTGTTGGTTTCACATTTTTATTAATATTTTAATTGAAGTTATCTGCTTACAGCAGTTAACAAGCTAATTAAAAAGATACAAGAAAATGAAAATATGCGATAACATTTGAGGGATATAGAGGTTTTGAGTCAAACAATTGGACAACATTTGTCACTACAGTTAACAAGAAACATCCGCTGCTTAACTAGTTTGTAAACATAAACGTTACTTGACCCGATTAGAAAGTCGCTTATCTCTGATCGAGATGAAGATACCGTGCGACTTTTAACTTCTTATATACTCAATTATAATCGTCATGAGAACAGAGGAGATCTCATTAAAAAATCTTTGGAAATGCGATGCTAAACTCGGGATAAATCATGGCCCGTGAAGTTATTCTGGGGGCGTTGAAAATTATCCGAAGTAAGACGTACATTTAGATGCTAATTGATGTCCCATTACTAAATATTTAAATATTAGAACTGAGAATGTTAATGGCAATTTACATTTAAAATAATATCTTTTCATTACTTTGATAAATTAAGTAAGTAATCCATACTAATATTATGAATGCGAAAGTAACTATGTCTCTCTGATGGTTATCTTTTCACACATCGGCTGAACGATTTTAGATGAACTTAGGCACTCGGGTAGAACATGTCATGGATGAGAAGATACTTTTTACCTCGGGATTTTTATTCCCTTGGGATAATTTCCAACCTTCACGTGGTTGAAGCCGCTGGCAGAAGTTAGTTATATACATTAGTCTTGTTGTAGACATGACTATATAACGTTGTTTCTCTCACGTTATTTTATTAGCCATCCAGTTGTGAAAACGCACTCGTTTCACTACTATTACTACCGGAACAAGTTTACTTGGAAGACATCGTTAACATATTTTGACAAGAAGGAGGTTTCACACGCGTGCAAGCAGGTACTGTGACGTCACAGTGGCCATAACAAAGGTAATGATTTTAACTAGTTTTTTATCGGTTGCCCCTGTGTAGAAGTCGAAAATAATCCCAGCGGATCTTACGTATACAGCGATAAAAAAAAAACTATGTCATAATCCAGACCATGGTCCAAACACACCTCTTCTTTGAGGATTGGCTTGAGAGGCGTTACGGCGTCCTTACCTTCCGCCTGACGCAGGTCCTCACCGGACACGGCTGTTTCGGAAGGTTCCTGTTCAGGATAAGACGAGAGGAAACGCCCGGGTGTTACCGTTGTGTGGATAGCCCGGCGGACACGGTGGAGCATACGGTGGAGGTCTGCCCCGCTTGGGAGCAGCACCGCCGTGTTCTCGTGGAGGCGATCGGCGATGGCGACCAAGCCATGGTACGGAGCGAGAGTTGATAGGAAGTTGTCTCCTCCTTCTGCGAAGCAGGAGTGCTCAAATTTGAAAGAGCTTTACCGCGGCCCTGGCACAAGCAACTGAAGAAACACAGGTGGGTTTGAGTAAGAAAAAAGTCTGACACGCCCTCCCGCTTCACCCAGAGCGGGTGAAGTCATTGGATGATTTCCCACCCAAAAAAAAAAGACCATGGTCTACACGTTTAGATGTTAAAGCAAGGATTATTGACAAACATCCAAACATTCAGACTTAGCAATTTTTAGAAGGAAAATAGGAAGTATGTTATTATAGGAATATAGGACAGGAAAAAAAGAAGTAAAAAAGTAGTATCGTCACGCGGGACTCGATTAATTGCTTTCTAATACCAAATTATTATTCACGAATATATAAAAAAAAACAAGAACAATGGGTGTAAATTAAATTCGATAATTATGCCGATGTGCATACAGAAACTGGCCATGTTCTTTAATTTGTTTAAGTTTGACTGAGCTGTCTGTACCAAACTGAAGTTGTTAGTATTCGTTCGCAATTAAATTTAATTATTTAAAGAGTGCTATCCGTCCAGAATAGAAAATAAATATGAGTTGAAACAA
Source organism: Orthosia gracilis (assembly GCA_947562075.1). Taxonomy (NCBI): domain Eukaryota; kingdom Metazoa; phylum Arthropoda; class Insecta; order Lepidoptera; family Noctuidae; genus Orthosia; species Orthosia gracilis. The sequence goes on from OX387266.1 coordinate 39,676,457, forward strand.
ATACCAGTGGCATTAGTTGTTGGTATTAGAACGGAATAAATCCGGGACTCCTAGGTCGACGAGATGCTGCTTCTTAATTACGTTTCTTGTGCAGGTACACACAAGTTAATTGTTCCGGAGTGACTCGGTCTTGTACGAGGGAACTTCACATCTTTATTTATTTAGTGCGCTAGGGATGGGATCAAACTAGTTGTTGCAGGTTTCTTTCTCGCTAGTTGTATTGGCGATATGTTTTTTTTTAAAGCATTTGATGATTTTCTCGGTAAGAAGTGAATTTGCAGTCGGAAAGCATAAAAATGCTCGTTTATAAGTGTAATATGTAACTCAGTCGTGAAAATCTAGGAAACTGAGTAAAATTAATTTAGTTTTGCAGTTTTTAATAGACCATTAAAAATGTTGGAAACTGAATAAAATGAGATAATTTAACAACAGTTACAAAGGCTAACTCTCGGTAATAACTACTATATAATAATATTAAGTAATTAAAAAGCTGCAATATAGACGAAGCGGCATTAAATATTAATTATTTTAACTAGTCGCAGTAACACAACTCTAATTACTTTTTCATGGATCGACTTGGATATATGTGGCATAAAATTTTGTTAAGATTACATTTTAACGTTAAATGTGGCGTAATGGTCGGGTTTAATGCTGTGAGTGAAATAGTCGGTAATCGTTAGATGTATGGTGTGTCCCATCGCTAGAACATAGACGTCTGAACGAGGTCTAGTAATTAACGTGCCCCTTGATTTGTGGCGTTATCATGATGTCTTGCGAAACACCAATTTATAGACGCATTTGAACCGTTCTATCTATTGCTGGACTTATTACAGCTCTGCCAGCGGCTTCACTCGCGTGATTTTAGAAAATTATCGCACGGGAATATATTCCTGGGATAAAAAGCATCCTTTGTGCTATTCCAAACTATAATCTATTCCTATGCCAAATTTCATCCAGATAGAAGAAGTTACAAACACACTCACAAACTTCACGTATATTAGTGTGATTATAAACTAATCGCTCAGATAAAGGGTTCCTGTCGTATTCGAATTTAGCGTAGGATTAGATTCAATTGTTGTTTTTATTCATGATATCCGCTGGGGTCTAATTTTATGACTGGTAAATATGTGAGTTATAAAATTGTTCGATTATGCTCTTAGTTAGTTCTTCCTCTTATGGGATGGGAAGCTTTGAATAATGACGGTAAATATTACCTCTGGTATTGTGTTAAAGTTAAGAAAGACTAAACGAAAGTAGTGATTAATAAATCTAAAAAATCGTCGTCATGTGAACCAAAAGTAATATCATACAAAAGACATCAACGCGCAATCAGAATGGCGTCTTTAGTATGCATGAGCATTTCTCTACGCTAAAAAAAAGATAGACTGACCCCTTGGGTTTTTTACTATCTTCAGATTTCTTCTTCAGTTCCAGTTTAATTATTTGGGCGATGATGACATAAAAACTGTTTTTCACATTAACATATATCTGGTGGATAGGTCTATTCGATGGTACATATCTAAGGCCCTTTCAATTTCTGTTAGAACTTGTTTGGATTTCAAGCAATCAGTTGCTACCAAAATCGTAACCACCACAACTGATAATGATTAATTACGTTATTATACATCTCGTAACCTTCAGAGAAATCAGCTCAGCCTTATAATGTGATTACTGTAAGTATAGTATACTATACCACAGATAATATAATACTAGCATACAGATGCCTCATCCCATACAAAGAACCCATGCCGACGTAACTAGTGTTTTTCGTCAGATTATTTTTTGTACATCGATCGCGTTCGGTTCCGTGCCACGGATTTATATGATGATCTATCTATCGCCGTGGAACGGAACCGAACGCGATTGATTTGCAAAAAATAGTTGGTTTAATCAGACGAAAAACGCTAGTTACGTCTGCACTGTTTCTTTGTATGGGATGAGGCATCCGTATGCTAGTATTATATTATCTGTGACTAGGCTCTTTGAAAAGGTGTATTTTATACTTCATCAAAAATTTATTTGATAACCTTTTTATTACTTTTGTGCTCAATAAAAAAAAGTATAATCACAAGCAATTCGCACACATGTTTATTGGCATTTATTAGACTTATAAACCTTATTCGCTCCGCATAAAGACATTAAATAATAATAAACTGTAATCGCAACGGGTAAAGTGAACTACAGCATAATAACATGTTTACGATCCACTTCCGTAATAGACGGATGCCAGAATACTTTCCATTCTTCTCCTTACGATTTCAACTTAGAAACCGTACGTACTTCGTTTCCTGTGAATTCAATAGACCGCATGTTTAGTTTAATGGAAGATACATTTTGACTTGTAAAGTTCACTACATATAACTATTGCCATTTAATTGAAGTCTGTGACGATATGTAGTGAATTCGTTTACTTTACAGCCGTAGACTGTTAAGTTTCAGTGAAACTATCCAAGACCTGTTTACAGTCGAACATTAGAAACTTTATTACCTCTCAGTTAAAGGTCTCATTTCTAGGAAACACATTAAGTGTGTAACAGTTCAACCTCAATTTTTCACACGCCAGATATAAAGTCACGCCAACAAATTTCAGTTGTTGAACTGTTTGCCCCATCTATTCTTAAGTCAACAAATAACGAACGGCGAGCAGATGATATCTAGTCAGATTCCGGGTACGTTGTGTGAGCCTGAATGCCTAACGGACGCGTCTGCGTCTAGACTTGGTAGTGCGTTGTGACGGCCGGGCCCGGGTCTGTCCTGTCACTCAATCTTTCAGGCGATTATAAGCCACGTTAGCAAATAACTGTACTGATACCGAGACATTTTACAAATACGCTCCCGTGGTGTGGTTTTTATAGCCATTCGACATGTTCAATAAAAAAAAACATAATTTAATTAGTTCTTGATGGCACGTGTGTTGAATCATTCGGTTCCCTTCATGATGGTTGAGCTGGGTGGTGCCGAATCATGCGCCATGTTCGTGAACGGGCGACGTCAGTTGGGATCGCTCATAACTTAAATGCTTCGGATGTTAATGTTTTCTTAGTACCTATTATATAACTGCTCAGTACATGTGTGAGTACTTTTAATGCTTTATACCTGTACGTGTATAGTATGTAGTGCTATTCTGTGTGCATTATCCACACATATATGAAAATTGTAAAAAAAAAAATTAAAGAGTATATCTGGAGTTTCTTTTGCATTCTTCTCAATAACGGAATAAACGGTAGAATAAATTTTTATTCCTTGTTAATTTTAATTGTGACGTTCAGAAGTGCCGCTTGGTGGCCTAGTTGAAGTAAAATATCTTTGTCTTTTTCTTGAAACGCTTTCCGAGAGTTGGAATCGCAATGGAAAAATAAAACAAAGACGCCTTAGTAAATGAAAATAAATAATAAAAAACCTTAACATCTCACTAGTGAGTGCTGGCTTGTAAACGACTCGACCTATCTGGACATAATTAAAAAACGAAGAAGCGAAATCACTCGTTAAACTGTGTACATCTTACGCATGCCATTATCTGATCAACAATCTATAACTTCACCGCGAACAAATGTTGATAAAGGTTAAGAATTATCGTGAAATTATAAATTAGAACGATGCTTATAAAGAACCTAGTATAAATTGCGCTTTGCATTAAAAATTATACCCCGAGATGTACTTAGTGGATTTATGTGAATCGCTTTAGCCAATAAAGTAGGAGATGTCTCGTAAATCGTTGGTACATCGGGACGGATGGCCGCGCAGCCAGGCGACACCTAGGAGTGGGCGCATCCACCGTTAGATGCTAGCCCGCGCCCGCGCCCCCGGCATACGAACCTCGGGGATCACAAGCCTTCACTTACCTACACCCTCCTATTTATTCTCAGCTCTGCCTTTGTTTCACGCCAGATTTTGTTTTCGTACGATAAACATCAAAGGCATTTCAAACAAGATATCCAATTTGGGATAAGTGCAGATCGAATCGGTTCTCAGAATTACTTGTAACCTTACAGTTTTATAACTTATCTGTGCCCTAAACACCGTTGTTATTGCACGAACTGTAATAACAGTGTGTTCTTTATCTTATGAACATAGCTCATTGCAACCGTTGACAGTGTACTACAAGCATACATAATACGCGCGACAGCGACCTTACACCTTCTAGCACTAAATATCTGTAGACGAGATTCGATCTCCTATTTCTTGTTCTTAAATGTCAATGTGTTAAAATCACATAGCTGGAATAGCAGTACAATGTTACAGCAAGCGATGCTATGCGTAAAGTGTTCGGCATACCGAATCATTTGTTTGTCCTAGAGGCGAAATGTCGTCGTCCTACATAGCAGAGTATCATTTATCTGGTATTGGATTAGCACGCGTGTAACCCTAACTGTGGGCTTGAACGGTACAAATAGTTCGCACCGCGCGCCGAGCATCTATGTCGACCTATTACCAGCCGGGTGTCGGGTAGCGAGTCGGTTCGCCGAGGTCGCAACTAACTAATGAACAAAATTGATATTATATACCAATACCACGTACACTCATATAGACACACAAACTATAAAGACACTTTCAATCAATTAAAATTGTTGGCGTCGCAATAATTTCACTTTAAGTGTCATTTTCGATACAAAGGGCCATCTCAAAACCATAAAATTGTTTGATCAACCCAAGCAAATCGGATTTGCCTTAGACCTAAGCGTGTACTGCCATCGCTGCTGTCATGGGCCAAATTAATAATCTGTATAAATTACTGTCTGAAAGCAAACGAATAAATAGCGCCTACTTATATACCTACAAAGATGCACTACTTATATACTTCTCGTAGTGTTTGTAACAGTTATAGCTGTTAGCTCAATAACCTTGATTTACATGCTTGACGCTGCCTTGCATGCCTCAAAAGGATTCTAAGGCTTTAGCAGAAGCGAACTTGGTGCCTTTGTCTGAGTTAGTTCTAATATTAGCAGCAGTTCTCAATGACCCCAAAATGGAGACAATTAATCAACAAAACCTGCTTCATTGTAAATTCTTAAGTAACACAATTTATAAGACTTGTGAGAATGATCGAAAAAGGCAGTTAAATAAATAGAAACACGTTACAAGAACATCACCTTAGTTTTGTTTTCGCTATAATTGGTTAAAAATATTGACTAGCCCCGACTTGTTGACTCAAGTTCTTCTTTTAACTGGATATAAAAACAACAGAATATGTTATCAAAGATCTAGGCTTATTCGAATGCATTTTCTGCAAATTATAGCCATGTACAATTCATTCGTTGCAGCAGTTATATTGAAATGTATTGAAAATGAGGCCGTTTGTGAAAGATATTCTTTCACGATCGATACAGATGTGAAAGTTTTATGCGATGGGCTCACATTAATTTGATTTAGATACAAATCGCGTGAGGAACAGAGCTTAAAGAAACACGAAAAATATTTCGCCGGAGCGTGTCGGAAACTTGGAATAATAAAGCTGACAGTTACGAGAACTCTATTCGACAAGGATCATACTGACTCATTTCCGTTGTCATTCTTTTTTAATTCTTAGGTCGGTGTGAGAACATCTTAATTCCAAGTATTAATACATAAAAAGCCATAAAAGTGTGTAAGCCGATAACTGCGTCGCGTTCCTCATGCTATCAACGTATCAAGCATTCTGTCCCAATCCTAGAACCAGCCCAGCGTCCACCGTTTATACGTTTATAGCAAGGACTGTACCGATAGTGACACCCGGCGTCGATCGTCATGACCCGATAATGTTGTAACATTGTACCGCGCTCGATACTGCCATCTATGTTATGTATTTTATTTAACTCGCCAGATCTCCGACCCTATTTATATAATTATCTACCAACTTTGTACTGAATTAACTTACCGTTACCTATACGGAATGGTCTTTAGTAATGTGGTGTAGTGTTCTATGAGACAAGGTTAATTTAAATTGCAATTTAGGGGAAATAATCAGCATTGATCAGCGAAATTGACAGCTTATTTATTCAATCGGTTTATCATATTGCACATCAAAGTTCTCAGTATCCGATTGTTTATTCAGCGAGGTATCAAATAAACTATTATTGCTATAAACGCGTTAGTGTCTGTGTGTAACTCACCAAAGTAAATCCATCCCACACAAAATCTATCCAATAAATATCCAAAAAGCTTGTTCTGCAAGCATTCCGCGTCCATTGTGTTCCTTGCAGATATATCTTGCGTAAGGAGCATACGATTCTCGCGAGCTTTGCTTTCTCCGCAGCCCACGCTCGCTGCTCGTCACTGCTGATTGACAAAGTATCCATTACCGCATCGAACCCACTTTTATCAGAATCGATGTAATGTTAGAAGAGGCTGAGGAATATTTGCGACGCTTTGAGGATTCCGAGTCGCCCGCGGTGACCGGTTACCTAATGCAATAGTTGACAAATCGCTCAATTGTCCCAACTTGGTGGTTTGTCGAGCCGACTAGTTGGGTGGCGGGTTGTGCAACCAGTGGCCGGCATAGTCCGACTGACGGATGCCGGAAGACGTCCAACTTTATTGTGCTTTATTGCAATTGGACGGTGGTAAATAGTTGCGAATCACATCTGTGAGAACGTTTTGACTATCGTTCCCGATCTACCGACCGACCGAATCGACCGATTCTATTGAAATTTATTGAAAGATTCTAATAAAACTTCTTATAAAGAAAATGGTTTCGGTCTGAAATATTAGCAGCTACTTAGTAAATGCCTACAGGTGCCAGACGAGTTTAGTAAATAAATTAAGAAATTATTAAAGTAAAAATTTATAACATTCCGGTATAAATCAAACATTAATAATTTCATATGTTTTAATTTTTTAAGCAGTAAAGGGAAAATATTTGCAGTGCCATAAATATGTCTCGTTTAATCACAGCAGGGTGTGTATTTGCAATTTTCGTGGCTTCTCGCACATTTGCATAAAATCTAAAATCGCTTTTTGATCCACAATAATTTACATGTGACATTCAAAATAAAAGAATACGTTATAAATGTATCATATATAATGTGAAACAATACTTATGAAACTGCTTTATTTTTGAGCACTTTGTGGAATACAAGGATATAAATATTATTTCAACGAAGCTGTCGATTGTTTTTTTATACACCTGGGTCTATATGTTTTAATTTTAACGATCACTCCATAGAAGACATGATAGTTTAGGCACCACCTAATTTGTATAAACAGGCAGATCTATTGAATAAATATCAGCGTCCACAATGTAAAAAAATGTGTACATTTACGTTATATTTGCATATATTTCTTGCTTATATCACACAGGTCGCTAACTAAGCAGAAAGCGAAATGCTAATGAAGTGTGGTTATCTGAGTCGAGGCTTTTTATTTGTCGGATAACCCGTAATGTGTTTTAAAGATATGTTCACCTTCAAGTTTTGATGTTGTCTCGGGTTGTTTTTTTTACCTCCTGCTCTTAAATGCCCGTAATGCGCAACGTTTCTGTATTGCAACACTTTAACGCTATCTCATTTTGACTTATGCAGGATGACTTGTAGCTTTTGGGAAGAAATACCTTTAAATATTGTATGTATTTAGGTTTATAGCGTAGAATAGACTTTGAAATAGAGGTCTTTCGTACAACTCCAGAAGAAAATGACTAAGATACCGACACGACAGGAAAATGTACTTACTTAGATACTTGCATAATTTATATGTTCAGAGTTTATTCACTTAGTAATTTCATCCTCAGGGCACATAATGCTGCACAGGTACCTACGTCTCTAATAACGGTCGCAACGCAGCATCTCACTTCCTCCACCTGACTCTCAGCTCCCGTATGATGTATACACTGTTTTTCTGCCATTCCCATACCTGCTTGCAAATTCTTAATTAGTCTTCATTAATAATACATGTAAATTGTCTCATTTAGAGACACAGTTACCGATCAATGCAATAAAATACAGTTTTTATTCGATCTGATAGTAATACGCATCCGCTTGTTACAGTAGGACACTCACCGAAAGAGTTCCGGGAACAGATTGTATTATTGTATTTGTAGGTCTTTGAATTTAATTGTATCTAGGTATACAGCAATAGATACTATTGTTGTTCATGATGGGAAAAGGTCAAACATTGTCGCGGCTTTCAAACAGAACGCAACTACCACTTTTAATGTAATGAGTCCAATATTTCCATACAATAATACATTGTTACGTCTCAAGCTAATTGAAATAATATCCAATTTAAAGGTCCTGTCGCATGACGTAGGTACATTAATTAAGTACGCAGTTAAATCTTTGCCAAAGTCGTATTTTAACCCTTACAATCTGGTAGCATGGCATAAATCTCCCGGAAATGGAAACCAAGGTTTTAGAAGCTCTTAGTGATTTAGCCGCTAAAGTACACTTCGATGTTAAGGTTCTCGTATATATCCACACAGTAATTCCGGTGTGCAGATAAATCATATAAAACTGGTAGGAACGAGAAAATGGTATTTGAAAATGTATTTCTGTAGCAAAAACAGAATGAATCGTGTGAAACACAAAGAAATCTACTAATGTTTGTCCGAGTGGCCGGCGGGGAGGCTATACACCGCGAAATATTTCCCAAGATACATCGGCACGAGTGCGATGTGGCGATATCTTAGGTGCGCGCCAGTTCGAATCGTCTATCGAGTCTATGATCGGCTCCGACGAGGGGTCACGCGCGTTAAACGTAAATCAACATATCTCGCGACGGGAGATCTAGCCGAGCATGCGCCCGACCAACAAAAACTGAATTTTATAGCCGTAACACTACACTTGGAAAAAAAGTAAATAAATTGGACGAGATCGAGTGAACGAACCGCGAGACCCCGACAACTACTCCCTGAAACTGGCGTCACGGGAATATTTATCTACCGTCAAGTACGTTTACTTCCTAAGCTTAACAGAAGGCCTTGTAGAAAAAGTTTTGTGATTTAAAATTACAAAGTCTATAATGAAAGTAATTAAAATAGAAATCGTTTGAAACACTGATAATCTAGCTTGTATTAAATAAATACGTAAGTTTAGAGCTAGAAAGGTTTCCCAGTAACGTGTTAATTAATCAAGATTCATTTAGCAGGTAATAGAATGGCACTGACTCTCATTACGGCTCAATGCGCCGCATCCAGCGTCCAGCCCGTAAGATGAAGTGCAATTAATTGATCGTAAATGGAAATTGATTGCACTCATAAAACAATTCTGTATTATTACAAATCGAGACATCCATTCAAGAAATGTTAAATTTAGATTATATACTTCTAGCCCGCCATCTTGAGGAGAATAGTTCGATTTTCTTTTTATATAATTTTGTTGATTATACAGAATTTTGGCATCGCACCTAAAATATGATTTATTGCAAACAAAAAACTAAAAAATTAATGAACACATTTACGGCTACATTTGAAATAGTCCATCATGCGAAATATTACTTAACTCTATTAAGAAGAGTTTTATGATATAATCCACATTATAAAAGGCAATTTTCATTAAAGTTATATTATAACATTCAATCAGGCTTTTTCTGTAGATCATACGCCGACTTCGATTAGCAGGCATCATATTGTACATATAAAGCTCTAAGTTGTGTGTTTTGTCATATTTAGTACGATAATGACTAAGATCTAATCGTAATTACAGAATGACGACATACTAAAATTTTATATTATTATTTCGTTGCTTCACATTTCTACTAGATAAATACTGCAGCGTAGGACTAAACCAATCAGCAATTATATTAATTAAAACACAGCTTCTTATTACGTTTCCAATAATATTATTACTAGAACAACATCAGTTTAATTATTCTGTTCTAAATGAACTGGATCGAGGTTATGTTCAATAAATATCCGCTCTATGCCATGTCTATTAAGGTTGATGTTCCGGGTGGGGACTAGACCGGGTGCTTTCTCTGGAATGTTGGGCAACTGTCGTACGAATCGCAGACCGAGTTCCGATCGAGAGAGTCGATCCGTATCTTCGCGATCGATTCTTATCGTGACAGTTTTACGCGTCGCGTCGCGATCTCACTTCCAATACAAGCAACGCACAACACTATTCGTGGCCCTCGTCATCTCAACTTAATAACCAATACACAACATTTTACAAAACTACCCACTTTTTGTACTGTTCGAAATGTCAGCCGAAGATTGATGGAGGTAGGTAAGCTGCTAGGTCTAGCTCCTATATTTTGTCCAGCCAGGCAGTAGATAAGTATGTATATTAGGTAGTTACATCTTTTGTCGGTGCTCGTATCTTGTCAACGACTTGTCAAAGCTGCTCATGTTTTGGCTCGTTGGAACGTATATTTGAATAACAAATTGTTTGCCCGAAGTCATCTGGCGATCGCCACCACCGCCATGCGATATTATGCTGTTTGAATGACAATATTAAGTTGCAATTGATTTAATTGCTTCTTTTATCTGTAAACTATTAATAATCTATTCACGATTATGTAAATGATTTAATCCGTGTTACTTAATTAATTAACAAGATAAATATTGTGTTAAGGCGACATAATCCGTTCGTAACGTATAAATCGTCGCGCACTTGTGTAGCTTGGCGCATGTAGTCAATTATGTTGATTCTCCGACAGAAAAAGGATAAGAAAATCTAGGCATTCGAAAACTATAGTAGCGAGTAAAGTTTAAAGAATCTGAAACAGTAATCTGTTCGCTAAAAGCATTGAAAGATAACACACGCTCACATCCTCACAATCTCGGGCCGGGCGAGTGATAGCGCTAATGAACCCATGTAGCCGTCACAGAAGTGGCACGGTTTGAACGATGGCACGGCCATTAGTGGGGAACTCAAGGCCAACCGAGGGCGGACAGCTAGCCGTAATTATCTAAAACAAACTAAACCGAAAGGCGGATATATCGCCGTTGCAACACTTCGCCGAAGACATGCTTCTCTGCATTCAGCCGATAAGTGAGCTTAACTATACTGCGCTCACTATACACTAACAAAAGTAAAACTTTATATGTGTATGTGAATAGGGACAGAATTTCTAGTCTCTTTGTCAATGGTAATATTAAAGCACAGTTTCCTTTTCTTTCTTATTGTAGTCGTTAATCAACAAACACAACATAAGTATTTAGGAAACAAAGCTTTTGAATATTATATCGATGTCAGTATAGTCAAACAACAGTGAAGTGCTTTATTTTATTGCACACACTAATTCTGTAATAACTTCCTTGTTCAAAAGAATGTGCTGAATAAATAGTTTCCCTGAACACGTTGTCCACGTTGAAAGCTCTTATTTCAATATTATGAACTGTAAAACTAAGATGTGTAGACGATGGCAGTGGTGTCTCATCCCATACAAAGAAACCGTGCCGACGTTCTATACTGATAATTTTTTGTACATCGATCGCGTTCGGTTCCGTTCCGTTCTTTTCCACCGATATAGATGGTGATCTATCTATCGCCGTGGAACGGAACCGAACGCGATCGATTTACTGAAAATAATCGGTATAATCAGATGAAAAACGCTTGTTACGTCGGCACGGTTTCTTTGTATGGGATGAGGCATCTGTATGCTAGTATTATATTATCTGTGACGATGGTAAAAATCTTATTTATTTTAATACTTTATGTACACATATGCCTGCATTTTCTACTAGTCAAAGTATTCCCTTTCGTTATTTATTGTAACAGTAATTTTACTGAAGAATAAAGAAATAATTATCTTACAGTGAGAACAGCTACCGACCTTCTAGCTCTTAGGACAAAACAATTGCATACACAAGATTTGCAAAAATATGAAATCGTTCTTTGCAAAAAATCAAATGTTTTCGCAAAACAAAAAAATAAACATTATTAAACAAATATTTTGCGACACAAAACTATGTACTACAATATAGCGCTATTCTTAACCCATTACCGGTTTTATGGATCCGTCACATATAATAAATCCAGTAAATATGAACGTAAATACTTCAAACGCCGCTACACAACAAACCGATAAAAGCTCGTAACACATTTACGACGATCTTGGTGCATGACGATAACTTTGATTGAGTCCTGCCTAGCTGGACATACCGCTACATTGATAGATCTAGAGAAAGGGCCTTTACTCACTGCTGCTATGTTAGGCTGTGGCTAATTGAATTTACACAATAAAAGGGCGTGTTTTATTAATGACTTGCAGTCTTGTGTTGGCGTTTACGTACAGTAATTGATCGGCAATATACTTTAGTGCAAACGGACGAATTAACTTTTCGCAAAATTATTGATTTGCGAACAGTTTGAGAAAATTTTATGAGAAATAAATTGGTTAACATAAAACCAATTATATTTCTCGATAAAATCTTTAGTACGAGTATCTACAACAGTAAAGTTTGTCCGTTTCCCAGCTGATTGATTTATTCCGTTCTAATACAAAAAAACTAATACCACTGGTATTTGTTCAACTTATATTTATTTTCTATTCCGAACGGATGCCATTGTTTAAACTAATACCAAAACAATTTCAAAGGTATAAGGTACGGTCAGTTAAAATGATTTGTATGAAATTATAAGACGTTTAATTGATAAAAATATAGACAAACCCAAAAAAAAAATCTAGTTAAATAATAAAATATTATGACCAATGAATATAAATAAAATGATTTTAGTTCCTCCTTGTAACTATTTTTTTTTTGCAAAAACATTAAAACAAGAACAAATTACTTATAATCTAAAAATTACAAAATATCTTAGCAAATCGACTCTTAATTTATGTATATTAAAATGTTCCTGATATAGTTATTATTAGATAGGTTCGTATTATTTACGTCTAGGTATCTATCTCATAATATCTAATAATTGCAACGATCTGAATTATAGGATCAATGAAACTGTTTTTTTTTATAGTAATTGTATGTATTGTATTGTATTTTGTATTCACAAATATAAAACACCAAGAACATTAGTAAATTAAATTCTATAATTAAAGTCCATACAGAAAAGTTTGGTTAGGTTTGACTGAGCTGACTGTACCAAATTCAAGTTGTTAGTATTCGTTCGCACATTACATTTAATTATTTAAAGAGTGGTATTCGTTCGGAATGGAAAATAAATATGAGGTAATACAAATACCAGTGATAGTAGTTGTTGGTATTAGAACGGAATAAATCAGCTGATTGTGTGTCGATGTTTTTTAATATTGATTTGGATTGAGCAAGTTCGGTGAACTTCAACTTACGTTATGTAAGAGCTGACAAATTGAACACTATTTTTATTTCTTCAATAGTCATCATCAGCCTTTTTAATGTTCTCTCTGCTGGGACACAGGCCTCCTCTCTGTGGAAGGGAATGGGCCGTAGTTATCCACCGCGCGGGCTCAATGCGGGTTGGTGGATGTCACATGTATTCGAATTTTTGGTGTAGGACATGCCGGTTTCCTCACGATGTTTTCCTTCACCGTTTTGAGAGCAGTGGTGGTGAAATAATTTGCACAAAGTAAAGCGCCTGCCTGGGTTTGAACCCACGAACTACAACTTATAAGTCCCGGCCGATACCACTAGGCCACCACTGCACTCTCACTGTCTTCAATAGTAATCAATAAAAAATCAGTGTCGAATGAAAATCTAATATCTTTTTCTTGGGTGCAGAATACATTACAGTGGGCGAGTATTCAATCTAGCTGTCGATATCGGTATTGGTCCATAGACTGTATCAATATCTCAAGTGTCACTCAATGCTGCGACAGTCACCAATTGATAATATTTGGCGCTCCAAATTAAGTCGACGTTGATTGACTGACGTGTATTAATAGACCCATTTACTTAAATTTTAATACGATTTTTTATTAGTAAGTGCGTGCTATGTGTGAATTGAAATTGTTGGCGTGGCTGGAACATGATCTCCATTAAGTAATTAAGTTGGTTTCTTTGAACATATTATTTTCTTGCGTAATAATTTTGTCCACATCAAGTTGAGGTACAACAGACAATCTAATTTAAAAGACTCAAGTTCATTTGCCTAAGGTTCTTTGCCGCTTCGAACCGCCATTTTCCTACATTGGCATTAAAACTAACCATGACGCTACCAAACCGGGTTTTCATATCTTGATGGAACTATCTTCGCAGAATTTCTTGTCACCTGGGTGGCCGATTGTTTTAACATTAAACTGCATTGATTTAGATTATCTGATAACTCTTATGTATGTACTCGTATATCTACATAATGATGTCGCGATAACCCATAGGTCTCACCGCTCATGCTTAGGTTGTTCTTGCGGGTTCAAATTCGGAAAAGTAACAATAACATATATTCATTTGTTTATTTAATAACTATTGCTTGATGTATTAAGAGTTTTCATCAAAACGTACAGCAAGCCAACAACATAGCACTTATAAACTAAAAAACTTTAGACAATCATTTGAAATCGATTCATCACTACATAAATATGTCGACGCCGGGTTCCTGAGCAATTAGGGCGGTAGAACTTATTAAGTTCTTATGCACCTACGTTCGAGGTTTATCAGTGCAGGGAAACATTGTTAGGAAACCTGAAATTATAGTTTGTAAAAGTCAGGCGAATCACCAATCCACCTTCAGCAAGCTTGGTAATAAACTCGTGCCTTCCATAGACCAAAAGTGGCTCTTACTTTGTAGTCCGTCAGTAACAGACTGGTATCTACAAAGGGCTTAGCAATAACTCTCCTTAACCTAATTAAACAGTTTGACCTCTATGAAATTTCTGTGGAGAAACATGTAGTTTATCAGTCGATGGGTATCTCATTAATCCGCAGTGATTAGCCGATGGTATCTTAGCAACTGGGGCGCACGCGTCACAGTTCATTATGAGTGCGCCTGCGCCGCGCCGTCGCTTGCTCCACATCGTTTTACGTGACGAGCGTGAGAAACTACGCTCTTGAAAGTTTTAATAAGCGTGCTTAATAAATATTATATTATGTTTATGAATCGCGGTTCGCTAGGCTCATGTATCGTATGCTTTATTCTCGTCTTCTTCTTTTTCGAGTTGATGCTATTTTTTTGACCCAATACTTTGCCAAGTTTCTTTAAGGGCGTATTTGCTCACGCGATCGGGCTTTACAATAAAGGGCTTTACGCATGCGGTGCCTAATGCGGGCCAATCCCGCGTGCGTGATGAAATCCGAATGATATCAAAAACGCCCTAATTGCAGGTTTTGGGACAAAGAGGACAGGATAGTAGCTGAAATATGTATTTGCGTGCGATGCATTTCCTAAATTCTATTAAATGGGGCAATTTCATGTTGAACATGATAAGTTCTAACCCCTCTTTACACAAATCACGATCCACTGCTTACTGCTTCTTACCAGGAACTCAAATTAAAGAAGAAAATAGTAGTTACTAGAACACATCCTTAAAAAGTGAAGTGAAAGACGTCCGCCTATTTTTGCTATTTTATTAACACGATAATATGTGTAAAAATAATTAATAGCTGTGCTTATTTTTGATTTTGAGTGAGCTGAATGGTCAATTAGACATATTTTATTCTCATACTCAAAAGATTTAACTTTTGAGAAATGAATAAATGAGAATAAGTTAATAGGCCATGTTCTACCAGGATAATAAATATAATTTGTAAGTATGTTCATCATGAGATGCCAGACAGAACCCGTTTCCCCGAGTTGACTTTTACTATTGACACGGAACGATAAGCCGCTTATACTTATGTTTTGCTTATTTACTAGTTAAGGTCAGAAGAGTCTGTTTCAAAATATGTATTCACTTTCGTAAACTCACTAAGTTTATTATTCAAAATGAAAATTTAATGATGTCGAAACATTCTTTTGTGTTTTATTAGTTTTGATGCAGATATAATTAGATATTCTTCTCAGTTTTCAATCCGAACTCATGTAAAATCAAAGTAGAAGTGACTTTCAACTTGATTTCATTATCCTTGTGAGTTACGTCGCCAAGAATTAATGAAAAAATTGGTTCAAGTTCACTACCTCCCCTTAAAGAATGATTGAACGATCCCTAATGAACTGGCTAAGCCCTAAGGTAATAAAATACTGAGAATTAGGAACCATGCAGGCTATTCCGAACTTGTTTTTCTGTCATAAAACAATTGAACTCGTACAAGAACTTATTGAGATAAAAGTGTAGCAATTTTTGTTTGTATTTAAATAGGTTGTTGCTATATCACCCGGCTGCAATGAAAGGGTTATATTTTTAGTCGCGCGTATCTTGTATGTAGATAATATTCTTCATTACCTCATATCTTTCAAACCTCTAGTCGCACTTCGTTAGATACGTCTTGACTACCCAAGTGTTCTTAAATAGGTGATGGTAAAGAAAAACAAACATGGCTGATTTTGGGCACCATATTGTGCATGTTAATTTTTTTTTCCTACCTCAATCATCGAGTAAAGTATCAAAATGTAGGGTTTTAAGTGGTGGATACAAAAATATATAGCACTCATATTTTTTATCAAATGATAACTTAAAAGTAGAAAAAAAAAGTTAATTTGAAATAAAAACCCGAATGTTTAAAAAACGAACTAAAAAGACGAAAGATTCGCGAGATGGCTGACCACCTGATCCTCCTACTGCACAGCATGATTTTCTTCTTGTTTACATCTTATTAGTTGATTTTCACCTACAACATTGATTGGGATTCAAAAGATCTCTGTAAGGATATATAGATTCATTGCGAATAAAAGGTCATTGATGAAATACTCTCACAAAATATCAATAAAGGGACTCGCATGCTTGGTTAGTATAGTGTGCAACCATCTTAACTTTCGGCGGGTTGAAATGAGTGTGAATTATTTCCTCGGTGACGTCTCATCAATTTTTAGCTTTTCGATTAAGTTTAGGGCAAGATAATGAAGCTTGGATATACACGGCGAATTTATTAGGCAGGTCTTATCACTTTTTTTATACTTCATTAAATTATTCCGAACACTGGATAACGTTTGAATGTTTTAAATGTTGTGATACGTTAAAGTATGCGGTCTTGAAGCTAAATAAATCCTCGTATTAACCTCTTCCATGTCCAATCTTAATAATATTATAAATGTGAAAGTTTGGATGGATATGTGTATTTATGTTTGTTACTCAATCACGCCAGAAACGCTGAACGTATCTCGATGAAATGTGGCACAGAGATAGATTATAGTCTAGAATAACACATAGGCTACTTTTCATATCGGTGTAATGCTCCCTTGGGATAAAAAAAACACTTATAACGCGGTCGAAGGCGCTGGCAGAAGCCAGTGAGTCATATATGACACACGTGTTTGCTTAACTATTGTGTCTGCTATGTGGACAGTGAACCTGTTAAAACAATTTCTTAAAACAAACTTTGATTAAAATCTTGCATTACACCACAATCATCACTAAATCGCTCTACAAATAAGTTTTGTTATCCAATCTCAACGTTTATACTCATTAAAGTTTCAAATGATTAACAGCAGTATTGCAGTAACCGTAATGTGTTCACTCGTGAGAAAATCTGTCATAAAATTCTAAAAACAATACTGTTTTAACCGTACAGAATCTTATGAAGAACTACGGTTTGGCTAAAGCCATCAATACATTCAAAAGAATAACTTACTTAGTAAGTGAACTTTGGCAAAGTTTCAAAGGTTTTTCGCGGTTTTCGCGGAGACCAACATGTAGTTACCTCTATGTATACGACTATGTATGTATGTACATGCCACATCTACGCTTAGCTAAATAGTTACATTATAAAGAGCTACCAATGTCGTGACTATCTTATGCTAGTCTAAGCAGGTAACAATCATTAGTTTAAGCAGTATAATAACCTTAGGTGGTCTACCGGTCAATGTCAATGTAATTGATTTAAGCCGATTGAATGCTTACTCCCCGAGCTTAGTGTACAAACAATGTAAGTCATTACAAAAGAACATTTCGAGTCCATACCATTAATAAAGTGACTATTAAATTTCGTTCCGTATACTTTTTATAAAAACTAAGAAACGATTCCTTGTTAGCAGTTCATCGCTTATGTAAAAAGAATTGTGCAAAAAAACGGTATTTAGGTAACAACACTATCGGAGGGCCGTTCGTTAGCCTGAATTTCGTCGAACGGGAATCGAACCCGGGCCCGCGGCCGTCGTGGCCAGCCGTAGACAACGATCTCGCTCCCATTGTGTACTTTGGAACTTGATAACATTCTACTTTACTGTTAAAAAGGAGAATTTTAATGAAACTGAAAGAAAAAAGTCTCTCAAGTGTTGCTTATCTCGTTAGCTATTATGTTCTATTTTCGAACTTTTGTATTATGATTCTTTGTAGATAGATTAAAAAGGATCCAATTATGTACAAACTTATTAGTATAGGAAACTTTTTACGTCGGTGTTGCCTATTGATAAAATACTGAAAAGAATTACGTAACGTAATTCGTGTGTTATCTTTTTAAATTGAAAATCCTGCAAATATATCTACGCTACGATACGATTGTTCTGCTAAGTAACAATCCATCAAATAACGACAAATACTGATAGCCAATTGATTCCGGATGCGGTCAGAATAGGTATCTATTCATTTCACTAATGGCAGTCCATTGTCAATAGATAAGTATTTTTTCTTTGCAATAATGCTTTGACTGTCCATTAGCAAGTGTCCAAACAAAAGTCTATAACTTCAGGTGTGTCCGCTAATAAAATATCACACACCGCTGTTATAATATAATGTGTAAAAAAGTGTGTAAAACATCTGCATAATATCTCTTGACACCTTCACAGATTTATACAATCATGCGGATGTTATAGATTTATGATTTTTATTACGATGGCAATATTTCTTAATAAAACTTATTGAAAATTCTATGACTCAATCTATTGATCAAAACTTTTGTTCACAAGAATGAAGTTTCGAACTGTACTTATGATTATTTTGTACAGTCATACATTGAAATTTTATTTAATAAATTTAAAATACCTTTTCCATTTTATCATTTTCGTATTAATTAAGAATACGAGTACATAATTAAAGTCAGTAATTGTAAAGATCGAACACAAAGAAGCCCATAGTTATTCACTTTTCAACTTGTACAAATATTTTGCCCATGGATTGATGAGCTCGTTAGAAAGTTTGGCCTCCTAAGTGATTGAAGCTCGAGTCATTATTATTAATTACTGAGTTATTGTTAACTATAAGTACATAGCTACGAGTACATGGGTCATTCACATATATTTTGCGGTGAGCATCCTCTACTAGATTTTGAGCGTGACTATGTCTGCGGGGATTTGGAACTATTAATTTGGTTTTTCGATATTTAGACGCCATTACAGAAAAATCAACGATAATTAATCTGTTGCCATCCAACGTGGCAATGCTGCCAGCAGCGTTCTGGGCACTTTTCACGTTGACAGCGATGTGGACGAATTATTTGACGCCCAATGACCCCTGCCCTTATATACGCGTTCGTTGTTTTATTTTTAATTTTATGTAAGTGTATTTATAGGTAGTTATTGTTAATTAAGTATTTGATACTATGTAAATTTATATATTGATAATAAAACTTTTTAGAGGCCATTTGAAAAGCAAAGTATTAGATACCTACCTCATTATGAGTTGATATAGATATATATCCCTCTATTTTCTTTCATCATTTTTTTTTGTGGGAGAGGGTATGGTCATCAGTTACGGAACTATATATTTTACATCTATAGGATATGTTATATATATTATTGATATACTGATAGCTGTCTAGGATGTTAGTAATCTCGATTTTTTAAAACCTATAGTTCTGTCATTGTAGTTAATGTTTATTTTAGTCTTAATTGTATTCTCGTAAGCAAACGGGAGTGTCAGTCAGATCCTTGACTAACGATTGGTACATGCATAGAATATGGGTTTATAATTATGTAAGTAGTTGGTTAGCATTTCTTAGCAGTAAGTATGATCTCCTTAGATTATTATTTATAGAGCAACAGATAGAGCGAGCGGAGGAAGAATAATGAATGCTGAACATGTTTATTTAATGTAGATACCTAGTTATTCCACAAAAAGTATTATTTTGCCACATTCGGCTAATGACAAATTATTGCTGAAAACATTGCGGACACAAGCCAACAGCATTATTAAGTTATAATGCTTCAGTCTTTTGACGCGGGATAACATCGTCACAAAGACATTCTTTAAAGAGTCGTTGCAATTACTGAGCAGACAACGGTTGATCAACGTCTAGCATTAAAGTGACTTATTAGCTTGGCTCATTAGGGGTTATCAACGGTTCCGACGATAATATTTTTTAAGACCAACTTATGGAGAAACCTAGACAATAGCTAAATACGAGGAATAATATATCACAGATGTCAATCATAACGGGGCATTTAATAGCCTAATTATTCGAATTTATTCGAAATACAATAAAGGATGACAATCACTCTTGTTTTATTTCGCGAGCAATTAATGATTTAACAACACACACTATTTATTAGTTTCTCAATTAAACTTCGGTCATAATATATGGGCATCATAAATGTTTTAAATTTACAACCAATTACATTTACCAAATGAAGTTATCACAGTAAAGTCACTAGTTATTCGTGTAATAAATCGTAAGGGATAAAACCGTATCTATTATTATTCACCTTCAAAGTTGACTTGGACGAGATCTGTTATAATAATGCCGGGGCTATTAAAACTCGCCTTTATTATAAACTTTAGGAGATAATAAAAAGAGTATAAATTATATTTGTGATACAGTTTTCTCTCGATGTGACAGAACGTGTTTGAGTTCATTTGATTCATGATGAGGCTATGGAATCTACTTTCATCATCACTGTCATTTCAACCAAAAGACGACCGCTGCTGGACATAGGCCTCCCCCAAGCTTCGCCACACTGATTGGTCCCGTGCTTCTCGCATCCACCGGATTCCCGCAGCCGTGACCAGGTCGTCGCTCCACTTAGTGGGCGGCCTTCCAACGCACGCAACCCCTTCCAGTTCGCGGTCGCCACTCCAGAACTTTTCAGCCCCAACGGCCATCCATTAAGCGCAGTGCTTCGGGCTATCGGGCATGGGGTAACCTTGATTCTCTCGCGGATGTCTTTTATTCTGATTCGATCACGCAGGGAAAATCCGAGCATATCTCTCTCCATTGCCCTTTGGGAGACTTTAAGACTCCTAATGACGCCCATTATGAGCGACCACGTCTCTGTCTCTCAAGTAATCACTGGCAACACACATTGGTCATAGACTTTGTGGTACTTTGGACGAGAAGATGCCCCGCAACTTCCCGAACGCTGCCCAGCCGAGTCGGATTCGACGGTTGCCCTCTCTCTCGAAGTTGGAACTGATTGGACCGTTTGTCCCAGGTAGGCATAATCGACCACAACATTGAGTGTTGAATCTCCGATCTTGATAGGAGTGCGTGCAACATGGGCATTCAACATCACCTTGGTTTGGTCCATGTTCATTTTAAGACCCACTCTTTCGGAGGCTCCACTGAGGTCATCGAGCATTGTGTTGAGGACCTTCATGGTCTCAGCCATGACCACTATATCGTCGGTAAACCGAAGTAGTCGCCATTGACGTTGATGCCCAGCCCACTCCAGTCCATAACCTTGAAGACATCCTCCAGTGCAGCGGTGAACACTTTTGGAAATATGACGTCTCCCTGTCTCACACCTCGCTGCAGAATAATAGGTTCCGAGGTCTGATCCTGAAGTCGAACTGACATGGTGACGTTTTTGCGCAAAAACTTCAACACCTCGATGTACCGGTAGTCGATTTGGCACCGCTGGAGAGACCGCAGTACAGCCCAAGTCTCGATCAAATCGAAGGCTTTCTCGAGTATGATGGATTCAAACAGCTTCTGAAGGCCCATAAGTACCGGTTTTCCACCCGCCTTCAGGAGTTCGGACGGAATACCGTCATTACCTTGTTGCTTTTAAGTTGTTTCAGAACCATCCTAATCTCGTTCATGTTGACGTCCGGAATGTCTCCGGTATAGTGTCGGATTAATCTAGCTCTTGGGTCGTTTATTAGATTCGCAACGGGTTTACTGATTGACTTATACAGCTGCCCATAGCACCTCTCGATCTCCCTTAGAAGCTCCGATTTGGCGGATACGATCCTGTCACCAAATTCAAATTCAATTTATTGCATCCATAATATACATACATGTGGTAAATATAAGTTACACAAACAATTATGGACCCTGTCGGGCAGTGCAAAATTCTAGATACAGTCAGTGTCTAGAAGAGAGGAATAGCGCTCAATATTTCCTTATCTATTAACATTTTAGTTATATATTCCCTTTTTATATGTTTTTATTTGGTTTAGATCGTCGGCATCGTCATCGTCGGCCTTCAGTTTCGTGAGCTGGCTCTGCCCAATAGCCAGATCTCTTGCCCTTATTCCACTGAACCGCTTCTTCAATACGCGCGGTGTTAAAGCTTGGCGGTCGCTCTTCAAGGACTTCGATATCCGTATATTGAGCTGCCGGTAGTTCCAAGTATCGTCTGAGGATCATTTCACGCCTCTCCATCATAAGCTTGAGAGTAGGATCGAAAAGCTTTTTGTTCCTATTTGTACGATGAGTCTTAAAATACTTAGATTGTATAAACAACTTGTATTAGCGAGGTACTGTAACAAAACATCACGCCTATATTACCCTTAGGGTTAGGCAGATGTGTACCTGTAGCTTGGCAAATTCGTACTTGACTCTCCCATCCATGGTCCGCGCGGGTGTATTTGTACGATGAGTCTTAAAAAACTTAGACCCGACCGTATGGACAGTTTCCACGAACCCATCGTTGTAATTGACATGTTCTACTTTATTTTTAGTAATTGGCAGGTCTGTAAGAAATATTTGGAAAAATTAAAATGAATAGTTTTATTACTACGAAAATAAAGTGTCCAGTTTAATAATTAATGAAGAGCTCTGTGGTTTATTAAACACTGCAATGTTCCGGTTGTTAAGGTGAGAATATGAACCAGTTATATAAGTTTATATCTCTTAACATTATTCTTCTGTCTTGACTTTTTTTGAATATTGTTATTTGATTAAATATAATCAATCATATTAACTGACATACAAAAACTACTACTACACAGGATCGTACTATAACAGAGAGATCGGAATGTAATTTATTTACCCGTCTTCAACATTTGGTTATATCTAAAATGCAGCTTTTGCATTCGGATCCAGTTTTTTGAGCACAAACTTATCACTAATACCCAAATACCCTGGGTATAAGAAATCGAATTCAACAGCGGTCGCTCCTTCGGAAATATTTTAATTAAAAACAACTACATACCGATGCACAATTTTTTAGCACCCAAAACTGTGTTTTTAACACATGGCCTTTTTAGCCGGCCTATGGACATAGCAAAAGGATGAACATATCATGTTATATCTATTCTAGTTGGTTTATTATTTATAACTGATTAAATAAACAGTAATAATATTAAGAAAGTTCGTGTGTGTGTTGGTGAAGTTAATTACACTTTTGCGCGTCTACAACCTGCCTTTCTATTGATCTACCCCCGTATGGATATTAAAAAAGTAAATAAAAATTGCACACAACCACTGTGAGCTTCTGATTAACCATAGATCTTTTTCAAATTCAAGTTTCGCATAACGTTGCTCAGCGTTTATTGGGGTTAGAGATAATTTATTCAATAAAATATATTGAGAAAGTACAGCCAACAAATTGGTTCGGTAACTATGAAATACATCAAAGTTATTTACCCGTTTTGGCAATATTAATTAATTAATTATCTTTGCAAACGGTTTTTGCCATAAGAAATTTTCAATGTGAGTCACAATGACAATGAAAAATCTCACTTACCGGTTTGTTCTGGCTGCCTGCACACCTACGTCTTAACGTTTTTGCTGTTTGTACAAGAATTTTAAGCGGTAACAATAATTACTATTTGTTTGAAAACTTATTAAAAGTAAAACGTATTGTATAATACGTAAAAGTGCGCGGTGAGCAATGCGTTTACTGTCGCTTCAGGTCTCGAGCCCCACAGCAGGCGGTCTCGAGTGCCCAGTTGCGGGTTGCCAGTCGCCCAGCAATAGCACACAGCTTCATAGATTATTGCGACTCGTATTACAAGACACTTTCAATATTTACTGGTATAACCTTAAAAGGCACACCAACATTATTAGCAACACTCCACTCATATTTAGTTTTAATTGAATATGTGCTTTGCTTTTTTATACTGAATAGGGTTAAATATAAGGACAGTTTTACAAGTCTAAGCTAACTTTTTTATGCGGTGAATAGGCACGGTTTGCAATTGTTTTTTTTTTGTAAGAAGCCGTTCGTTTATCATAAGATGATTTCTTGAATTATGAGTTATAAAGTTGTACATGTACGGATTTCAATTTCTGACGTCTACCGTTATAATAAACTACCTGAACATTAAAATAAAATAATCTATCAAAATTTTATAAACATAGGTACTTAAATACTACCGTAAGAAACGTAACTAGAAACTGTACATATAAAATGAAATATTATTAGTTAATAGCAAATGTAAAGGGTGAGATGAGTTGTATCTGTGCGCAGATCACGGCACTAACTTGAGAGAGAGATTATCATAAAGAACCCAGCGAGCAGTGTCGTGGCTGATGCTTGATAAACGCACTAACAATGCCACATTAGTATGAACTTAGAAACAATGTAAATTATGAAGATACCACCAAGTAGGTAATTCTTAGCCAAATACTTGTTTGTGTTGGCTATCTACCGCAAATGCCAACAATCCACGCCACCATGGCTAAGCTTAGAGCTAGCTAACGAGTAGCATCAGGCACAGACTATAATAGAGATAAGTTTATCTCAACTCAAAAGAAATAAACTTCATCGAGTAAACGGCTGAGTCGCCGCTCGATAGCTAAACCCGCGACGTACAAATCGGCCGTGCACCGGCAGATCTAGCTAAACTAAACACGAGTAAAAGCAACAATAGTCTCGCCCGACATGGAAAAAGTCGTGACCGACTCGCGCTCGGGTCAGGCAGGATGCTGCGGGCGTAAATAATGCCGACGTCCGATCTTAATTATCGCTCCATCGTTAGAGATGACCGACGGGCAGACCGAAATCGGCGAGTGTTTGCGACATCGCTCTGTCCGGAGTGCCCCGTCATTATCGAGCGGTGTATCGCCCACCGATAAATCGCTAGAACCACCTGCGAGACCATCACCCGCCGCTGTTATTGAACGGTTTTGGCAGCAGACATTATAATTCTTTTGTTGCTATTGCTATTATTTTCATCGCGATGACTCGTCAATTTAATACATTCGAAGATTGGAGATAATATCGGATGATTTTAAAAGGATTTGATTTGAAACAAAAGATTATTTTGTAACAAATGGCTATAGCAAATCAACTTTATGGCGAGAAATATCTAGGATAGCTTCGTAGCTTATTTATAATTTAATAGAGTAGGTGCAGAGCGGTATGATTGGAGTTTATACCAATTTAAGCAAGAAAAAAAGTAAAAATGATATCTACCGAAAATATAAATGATATGCTCTCATTTGGTTTCAGTTCGTTAATCGTTAAGTGCTTTGTGCTCGCCGCTTGTTGCGATCTCGATCCGCGAGCGACGTTGAAAAATTCAGAGCTCGTGATTTTCGTTCGTGTACTTCATTTATTTGCACGGAGACGGCGAATATTGTTTACTGGACCACTTCAGAGCTTTCCGGCTTTCACTTTGACTGCATTATAGAAAATAACGTTCATAATTATGAAGTCTACATTTTAATGGGATATTTCCCATACTTCAAACTTTAATTCTTGACATAAATCATTAAGCTTATTTTCAGACACAACTTACTAATGGTATGCCCGTCGACCGTCGAACCGTTCTGAACTTCCACAGCCTACTTATTTGTTAAATCTTATCTGCAAACCATTAAAATGGGATTCGGTCCACGAAAACGGAATTCGCAGTCGTGTTCCATGCGATATGAAGTTAAAACACAGCACAATATGAACTCAACTGATAGTATAATATGAACCATTTTGTTATTCATGCTTTTCCAAAAATATTTGAGACGTGCGTTGTTATTACGAAATTATACTATCGATCCGGCAATAATACGAGGATAGTGCCCTCGGGTGGCGAATTTAGGAGAAATTGAGGGTGCCTGCGTGCCTTCCCGCGAGCTGTATAATCCTTGCATGCATGCATAATAATAAATGTTATTCACCAAGATCATATAGCACGCGGGAAACGATTTACACAATCAAAATACTTTCAGATTACAGGCGCGAGTTCATTCGTCATGATTACTTGTCTCGAACATGATATCTGAGCTGTAACACAACGGTACCATTGAAACAGATCAAGAACTCAAGATATTTACAGATATATATTTACCCAACTATCAATACATAACGGTGTTTTATATTTCAAAACTTTATTACATTGCAAATATTTCTACAGCACACTTTTATGATGAGTCATTCTAATTAACATTTATTGTCTGGATAATAAATCAAGTCTGATTGTATGTATTAAGTATGTAGGTATATATGAAGATAAGTAGCGCTTATTATTAGATATATAGGCATATCCAGCAATCTGTTACATAGTGGATATTATTTTCGGTAAACATAGGTCCGAAACAGTTTCGATCGATGTGCTCAGGGCGATGCAAATTGCGTCGCCTGTTATCGGTGCACTTTATCCGGGGTACTTTTGTGCATATTTTACATATATTTGTGGGGATGCGGCCGATAGCCAGTGTGGGCGGACCCCGCACCGCATGCTAATGCACGCCGTACGCGCCAGGCGCAGACTCGGACTTAGGTAAATTAAACGCTAACATGATCATACTGTACTGAGTTTTAGCTTATCTAACTACATTTGCATATCGCTTATAACGGTGCTAAGTATAGGTATCAAGTATATCTTATCAGAATATTAAAAAACAACCACTTGTAAGAGCAAAGATTTTGCAGTGCGAACTCATTTTCATATCTGAATATCGTTCAAAAAGACATAGATCAAACTCGTAATACATAGGAACAAAATAAATAGAGGCAATAAAGATCAGTATCGCGTCTCTCGGCCACTAATCTCTGACACCATAACATAATTGTGCAGAGTCCCGGGGGGATAGCGGCCTCGCTGCGGTCACGAAGTGCTCTAAACATAGAGTCTAGCCCTAAACGATGCCACCATATCCGTCGGCGGACAACATCCACTCATAAGTTCGTGTAGCCCCAGCCTCACGGGCTCTCGGGCTCACGGCTAGCACATCATATACCTGCCTACCTACATCTGCTGTACACACTGTATTTTCCAACGGTATTGAAGATTTGTCCAATGTTTTACAGCGCTATGTACGGTTTACAACGTCTTACGATGTTTCGATTCTTGCACAACAATAGGCAATCCAAGTACAAGTTTATTAGTTTTTTATGAGGAAAATTAATTTCGTTTTTTATGAATGTATGTATGTATCTTTAAGTCGATGTAAAATCACTTTGAATAAAACCGCTAAAATGTTTTAGTAAAAGTTTTGTACATCTTATTTAACTTTAAAACTATGAGCAATATTTTTAACACCTTTTACATTCCTTCAGCGTATATTCCGAACAATATAAACTTGTTGCATGAAATTAATATAATCCATATGTACGTATGTGGCAGAATGTCAATAAAAGTCAGTTGGTCAGTAATGAATAGTAAGTATGCTGGTATCTGGGCGCCTGACATTTCAGTTGGCGACGATAATAAGAACCAATAGCTTTTTTACGGCAAAATAATCCAGTAGAATATGTTAATATTTCCATCGCATAATACTTGTACAATATTCTGATCTAGCTAGTTTAATTCATTTTCAAACAAATCAATATGTCTGATCCGGAGTCCTTGATGCCGTGTTCCCATTTTCACGTATCATCAATAAAAATAAATTCTTTGTAGTTTAAACAGTTTTATTGCACACAAGACGAGATTGCATTAAAAAATGGAATGAGGTAATAAAGGGAGTGACGTAAAATTTGGAGGTAAACGACTTGAATGATTGATGTTCGTAAAATTACACTGTTTTAAAAACGACAGAGTTGTGTGGTCATCTTTCAGACCTTAAGGTTCACGTTCGACTCAATCCAGATTGTAATTACATGAAAAATTTTAATCTTATATTAATATATAAATTGGGATTACATTAATCATGTGTAAGATAGATTATATTATAAGTAATTCGTTGCAGCACACAAATATACATAAAATGAACTGTATATGTTACGTCTGCAAAGTAAATCGTCTTTAGTCCATAGCTCGCAGGTTCACTCGCAATAGTAAGTATAAACTAAATAGGGAAATCGTAGGAATGTAAACTGGCTGTAGTTTTTCTCCGTACTCACGTACAAGCCTTGAATTAGACAAATAGCAGTCATTTATCGTTTTCTACACAAAGTCAAAGTCAAAGTCAAATATATTTATTCAACTGGGCCAAAAAGCGGCACTTTTGAACGTCATAATTAATCATAAAATAAAAATTGATTCTACCGTGCATTCGGAAAAGTAGCTTGTTATGGAGAAGAATGCACAAGAAACTCCATACTTACTCTTTTAAAAAAAAAGTGTTTTACAATATTTACATAAGTACATACATTAATAAATTCATATATGTGAGGACGATGCACCCAGAATAGCACTATACACTATACTACGTACAGGTATAAAGTATTAAAAGCATTAACAGGTAAATTTATGAATGTGATAAATAGGAACATGGTTCTCACATACTTACAAATATTGCAAACATAGGTAAAATACCTAATTCAACACCAACGGAACAGTGTGTGAGTCAAATTCTAAAAAAATAAAATAAAAAGCAATAACTATGAATAGGAATATAAATTAACAAATTTGATTTTGTCCACCCTAAAGATTGCCCTATGGAGCAGGACCAGCATGTTTCCAAGCATTCTTATCTTGAATATAATCATCTAATTTGTAATATGCTTGTTTACAAAGTGTGCTTTTAACTAAAGTTTTAAATTTACCTTCATTTAGTTTTAATATATCACAAGGTATTTTGTTATAGAATTTAACACAGTACCCCATGAAAGATGAGTTTACTTTAGCTAGTCTATAAGATGGTTGATCTAACTTATCTTTATTTCTCGTATTACATTTGTGTCTATCACTGACTTTACTAAAGAGATGTATATTTTTCCTTACATACATAATATTTTCATAAATGAATTGGCAAGACACTGTCATAATATTAATATTTTTAAATAGTTCCCTAAGAGATTCTCGATGACTTAACTTATATATTGCTCTGACAGCTCTCTTTTGCAATATAAATATGGATTCAATGTCAGCCGCTCGACCCCACAGTAAAATACCGTATGACATAATGCTGTGAAAGTAACTAAAATAGACCAAACGCGCGGTTTCTACATCCGTTAACTGTCTTATCCTTCTAACAGCATAAGCGGCTGAGCTTAGCCGACCCGCAAGAGATGTTATGTGAGGACCCCATTGCAGTTTGTCGTCTAGAGTGATTCCCAGGAAAACTGTTTGATTTACAAAGTCCAGCTTCTCGCCATTCAATATGATGTCGCATTCGGTACTTCTAACATTCGGTAATGTGAATCTAATACATTTGGTTTTTTTTTCATTTAGTACCAAATTGTTTGCTGTGAACCAATTCTGGACCTGAAGAATAGAGTTATTCACATCAAAAAGATTTTGTGACCGCCGATCTATTTTAAATATCAAAGATGTGTCATCAGCAAACAATACCATCTTCGGTTGATATTGTAGTAATTGGGGTAAATCGTTAATATAAACTAAAAAGAGGAATGGACCCAATATCGAGCCTTGAGGAACACCCATTGTCATTTCAGACCCTAGTGAGTTAACGCCATTTACCTGAACTTTAACTTGTCTGCCTTTTAAATATGATCTAAGTAACTCAAGGGCTGTATGTCTAATTCCGTAGTGCTCGAGCTTCAACAATAGTGTTTCATGGTTAACGCAATCGAACGCCTTCGAGAGGTCGCAAAAGATTCCAATGGCGTCCTGTGCTTCCTCCCAGGCGTTAAAGATGTTCTTTATTAGGGTGACTCCGGCGTCAGTTGTGCAACGCCCTTTGGTAAAACCGAATTGTTATTACACGTATTTCCATTTCAATAATAATCTGTGTAAGTTATAGCGCAGATAAATCAAGTTCGTAAGTGCCATCGAGCGACCGGCTATGCATCGCACACGGCACCAAAAACTGCATAGAACCTATCATAAAAATTATTTTACTTAGATACTATTTGACACGAATACCTTGGAGTATTATGAAAAGAATTGAAATACAAAGCAATAACATTTATGCTCATATGAATTCTTACAAAGAAATCAAGCAATCATTTTCATTCAGCTATTAGAATCAACATATAGAATCGTCTGTCTGTGATTTCCTAGTAGTCGATGAGTCGGCATGCTGTCGCTACTTATGCGCTATTGTTATGTTAAGCTCAACCTGTTCGTACTGTACCTGTCTGATAGCGTCTCCTAATGCTCCTCATGAGCTTGCCCGCCTGCTCGCCTCCTAATGCGAACATACCGTATTTTTATCAACAACGGAAACATTCCGTTCGCAGCATCGTTCCATCCAATGGCGGCATTCGTTTTCCTAAATTATGATAATTGCATAGGTTCTTGTTCAATCCAGTGATTACAGAACTCGTAGGTGTCACTACATAAGAAACTTAATGGTATTTCAACTAAGTATTATGTAAATGATATTACAATTTATATTCCTAATAGATTTCACCGATAAGATGTTCAAGTTTTGATATTGTCAATTTTTTACGTCTATTAAGTACGGGTCATTATTCAACACGCACGCTACAAGGAAATATTCAATATTTCTTATTAATCTAGTAGCGAACCGCAATCAATTATCGAAACTTGACTAATCGACGATCCCAATAAACCGACGTACTGTCATTTCTCTTCCCTTAATCGATTACTTCAAACATGAACTCTAGGGGGTCCACTAGCGCTCACAGCGCAGAGTGCAGGCTACGCCGCGCCGTCCACGTACCCATCGCGTACCTAACCTTTTTGTCCATAATAAATCTTTTTAGTCTTTTTGTTGTGAAGTATGTAGCGCTTGCCTGTTCAACCGTTCGTTGTTTATGCTCGCTACACGCCACTACCGACAGCGGTCAACAGTCATATTTTGCTATCTCATACAATTTAATATACTGTTTGATTTTATAACACTTTACACAGTTTATGTGCGAGTTGCCTGCTGTCAAGTGCGGCCGTGGTGGCCGACCGCTGAGGGAGCTGCGCCCATCAATAAGACAATTAAATGTACAAACGTTGTCATTCTCGTATTATATTGCCTCCATTCAAAAATGTATAAAGCGGCTGGGAATCTGTATGGTACAACTACAAAGTCAATGTTTACAATCGATCCCTACGGTTCTCATGCATTCTCGTTTCGTGAACAATACATTTTATTAACACGTTTCAATTTATTTCCCCGTGAGCTAAGATCACACAATCAGCGTTAATTGCTGCTTCTCTTACGTGCGGTATCGTGGGCGTGAGGTAGGCTCTATGGAGGCTTCTTAGGACGGCACCCTCGTCCAGATACAAAGAAAAGATTGAGTCATCATAACAAATGCGCAGGCTGTCCTCACCGGCGCAGCGGCTCGCGCTGCGGCCGGTGAGGCGTCGAGGCAGCGCAGCGAGGGCAGGGAACTCTCCACAATCGGCTCTTCTTATCTGTGACGGCTCCGATCATTGTGTCCCGAATACTTCGTGCTTCACAGTACGAATGACGAAATACAACTACGTTTTAGTCTTTTACTTTTCGGTCTTTGTTGACTTCTCGAGTTCTTTTCGAATAGTTTTTTGTAAATGTTCAACCGCTACGCTTGTAAAGCATGCTCTGACTTCATAAATCTTATCTAATTCATCGCATCAAGCGAGAATTAAACACCTTGTACCTTCGTCTTAAGATCTCTAAGTAAAAAATAGTTATAGTACAAACGTAAGAAATAGTCATGCGCCTATTGGTATTGGTACCATCAATAAAAAATATGTCTATCAGTTATTCATTAATGTTGATCAATAAATACGTAATTATACTCTGATGTAATCAATCTTTGCGAAATATTCAAACAAAAACTCATCAAAATACTCCTTAAAAATGAAGAATGAAAAAATGGGACCCACCGAAAAAGTAAAAAAAAGTTTAAATTACAAAAAAGGAAAAAAACTGTTTCATTAATCATATTGATGAATGCACTTAGTATCACAGATACTAACGTCGAATGCGATGCATCCTACTCTGAACATTATTTTTGATTTTCTTTCAATTCAACCTTTTTAAGTTGTCCGAAATATTTTAATAATGCCTCATGTTCTCTCGCGTTACATTTTGGAAATGAAACATCACGTAATGATGTTTCGAGTCGCGGTTTGATTGAGGTGACTGTTTAATTAAAACACGACGATCATTCATTTCTTGTTGTGAAATTGTTTTGGTTGGAAAGGTTATTGCTAATGATAGAGAAATATTTGTGTCTGCATTGTTATTTGTACATGGGGTCTGACATAAACGATGCTGTTTCGCAATTTTCGGATTGCTCTTGGCTCTGAACATGCTTCAGTTTAGTTTGAACCACACACGTCACCACCATCCACATCATCGCTTACCATCATGTGAGATAGTGGTCAAGCGCAAGCAAATCAATAAAAAGGATCTATTATCGATGTTGGAGCGTATCAAATAAAAGGGCCACAGGCGTATTTTGTCATCCCGTCGGTAGTCCGGCGCGTCACCCGGACACCGGACAGCGGATTGCAGGACAGCCAGACGGCCGGCCCGGACGGCG
Source organism: Orthosia gracilis (assembly GCA_947562075.1). Lineage (NCBI taxonomy): Eukaryota > Metazoa > Arthropoda > Insecta > Lepidoptera > Noctuidae > Orthosia > Orthosia gracilis. The sequence continues at coordinate 39,709,222 of OX387266.1, forward strand.
GCGGTCAGCCCAGTCACACATTTGTCCAGCCACTCGCTCGCTGGCTGCATTTTTAGAATTATTAATTTGGTTCGTGTTCTTATACTGTGTTAAAGTGGCCGATTTTGTGCCAACCTCATAAATAAAACATCACCAGACTTCTCTTGCGACTGTTTTATAGGAGTCGACGGTTGCTTAAATACGTTATTATTAAGTTGCATTGTTTTACTTTAAAAGGTATTGTTTTTGTAACACGGTATATTAAGGACGTCATGATTTCATGGTTTTACATAATTAATTAATTATTATAACATGTGTAGAAAACTAAGACCTCATTGACAAACCTATTCCAGAAAAATGATCCAAGAACTGGCCACACTAACGTAACCTTCATTTTCCAGGTGGAAGTCGTAATCCTGGACAAGAACGACAGTCCTCCCGAGTTCAAGAACATTCCTCCTGCTTACCTCGCATCCGAGGACATGGCTCCAGGACAGCGTATAGCAACCATCGCAGCTGAAGACCCAGACACCATCGGCAGTATCACCTACAGTATCCAGAACGATGAACCGACGCCATTTTCCCTCGATCCTCAAACTGGCCTGCTCACTCTCAAAGATCCTCTGGACAGAGAAACGACTTCTGAGTATCAGGTGATCGTGAGAGCAGACGACGGCGTCCAGTTTACGGATGTCACAGTTGTTGTTCAGGTTTGTTGTTTTTTTTCTTATGAGAAACACGAATTACGTACAGTCGCAGTAATAAAGATGCTTAGGTACTTAGATCTCGAAAGGTGTACGCTCGTTAACAGAAGCACTTCCACGGTTTATGTCAGAATGACAGATATTACGGTGCTGTACGGACACTAAAAACTTTATAAGTACTTGTTACACGTATGAAGTTGTTAAAATACGTCATTTTGTAATCATATTTGAAATATCTAGAAGTACAGTAAGCTACATTTTCAGTGTTGTTAAGCATCTGTTTAATAGTTTATAACTCCAACTTTAAGCATTAATTTTCATTTGAAACTTGCCTAATTTCTCTAGCTTTGCTGGAGAAATATCAAAATCTCAGTTATTTATTTATTATATACTTTATTGTACACCACTTAAATAATTACAGGACAAAACATTTATTTTAGATAGTGTAAAATGGGCGGTCTTATCGCACAGGGTCTTAGCGCATATCTCTTACAGACAACCTTTGGATGGACTGAATGAGAGAGATAGACATGTCGATGGCGATAGATTGTTAGTGTACAAAAACTATCTTAAATAATATTACTTAAATATTACATAAAATACATACATACAAGTAAAATAATATATAGTTATTTCCAAATAAGCTTTTCGCACAATCGATACCCAGAGAATACACAATACTGAAGAACATTTCAGCATTAGCTGTAAGCAAAATTCCTTTTGCCTTGTAAAATCGTGGGCAATAACTCTGACACGCTATTAAACATTAATTTATAAACCGTTTTGTTACCGTCTGTACATGAATCCAAACATCTGCATGTCGGTTGGTTGCCGCGTCGGCTCAAATCAGTAGAGTTCTTATCACTCGGCTACATCCACTTGTCCGCCCGACGTATGACCAACGATTAACTAATCACTGGGACTCTTACCTACCTACCTAATGTTTACGATATCTAAGCACTTTTCTGATACTATTTACGATTACATTAACTTTCAAATATTCAGTTATGTTAATTTTTTTATCAACCTAACGTCCGTTGAAAGTTCTGAAGGTTCTATTTTCGTATATCCATGTGTTTTTGTTATTTTCAGGTGACAGACACGAACGACAACCCGCCAGTTTTCAAGGAAAGTGCCTACTCTTTTGACGTTTCCGAAAACGCTGCGAGAGGTGCCATTGTAGGCACCGTTGCGGCCATTGACCTCGACTCAGGACCCAATGCGCAGCTCACTTACACCGTCATCTCGGACTGGGCTAATGACGTGTTCTCGCTCAACCCTCAGACAGGGTTGTTCACACTCACCGCGAAGCTGGATTATGAAGAGGTAACATTTAGTCAGAAGTTATATTTTTGTTCTGATATATTCATTAAATAGAATCTTTCATAGAATCACAGTCGATTAGGACCAGACACTCTTTCGTGGGCAATCATTAGCAACATAACGGTTGCTTTCTTAGAAAACTCCATACAACAGCTCCACCACAGCATCGCTAAAAAAAACCTTCAAAGATAAGATAGAGATTAAGGTCACGTATAAAATGCGTTACGCATGCTTGTTGCTCAAGTCTCGAGGAACCGAACCGAGAATGAAATGACAGCAACTGTTAATTGGGCTTTAAAACGATTGAGTAGTAAATGTACATTGACAATAACCTCACAGCAGGTATGCCGCTGCAGTGTCGGTGCGGCATCGAGCTGCGGTGGCAAACATTTAAAAACACTCGTAAAGTGGCGCGACATCATCGTAAAAATGGACGAAATGTGCAATTAAAAACACTTAAAATAGATTAAGTGATTACCGTGGAAAACATTTGCGAACGATCAAAAAACAAAGCTGATTGAACGCGCTACTAGACCTTGGCATATTGGGTTCGAACTACTAAAGCGTATTTTAAATAGCACATTTGCAATTTTTGCGAATAATGATTACTGGAACCCACTTCGAAATATGAGCTGTAATGAGAAGAATTAAAGTTCATTTTCATGTGATCAGCTTCCGAGCGTCCAGTTACATGGATGTAACTGCCCTTCCATGTACTAGAATAGTCTGATTGATTCCAATCCAATCGCTGATTGCTAGTCGGTAATAAATAACAATTGTATCAGGTAGCTGTTATTGCATTTCAAGATTTTTATTTTGAACCATTTGCTTGTGTAAATACGGAATTAATTAAAGCTTAATTAATTGTGTCGGTAAATTGTATATGTTATGAGAGGACATGCGACCTACACTCATGAAGCTATCATTAATTTAATATGTATTCGTTTATTTTTTTACGTACAAGACGATGCTTGTTTATAACGAAAAATTTTTGCTAATAATTTTAGTCATTACACCTATTTTATTTATACTTATACGTGTGTTAATACTTCAAAATATTAAGATTATGTGGGTATTAAATTGTTCTTTTTATTAGGCTTCCTATGTGCTTTACATAGGACGTTAAAGCGAAACACGATCATCCAGTAATAGGCCATTTATTATCTAAAACATGGCTTTAACAAAACTTGTAATTTGATCCCTGCAACAAAATCAGTGCTTACAACTTTGTTTGTCTAAAGCTTGCGGAAAAATGGTTGAACTTGATTTAAATTACGTACAAAATACATCTATATAATTATATAAAAATTTGTTGTGCGTAAGTCTTGCAAAAAGTCGAAAATGGCTCGACTTATTTGTTTTTAGGGTTCCGTAGTCAACAAGGAACCCGTATAGTTTCACCATGTCCGTCTGTCCGTCCGTCCGTCCGCAGCTTAGCAAAGAGACTCTTAGTACTAGAAAGCTATAATTTGGAATGGATATATTAATCACGCCGACAAAGTGGTAAAATAAAATCATATTTTTTTTTTTAGTTTACCTCCTGTACACGTAAAGTGGGGATGTTCTTTTATTCGTCGATCTCACGGTATCGTTGGACCTTTCGGGAACGTTTTAAAAGAGACGCTACAGGGTCATTCAAAAATATCATTTATTTTTATTTTCCATTCAGGGATCCGTTTGCGTAAAATAAAACTTTAAATTGCTAATTCTTCTTAGAGTCAAGTGTCCTAAATGGTTGCTTTTGGCTTTGTGAAAAATTTTACGGCTGTAGTATTATATAACGAAATTAAAAGGCAAACTATCACAGCTAAGTAGGCTTTACAAGTTTACGAGTAATAGTCGACCAAATTATAAAATGTACTTTGAAAAGTAAACATTTTGTATATTGATGTATGGGGACAACAGTTTTTGAATGGCAAAGTTAATTTTGTCCCTTCATTAGAGCAATGTTCGGTGCTTTCATTGTTTATGAATGTTAGTAATATAACTCATTTATTTTGGTAAATGTAGCTGTTTATACGGAACCCTCTGTGCGCGAGTCAGAGTCGCACTTGGCCGGTTTTTATGTTTGGTTCGCCTTTATACTGGAGTGGTTAAGGCAAAAAATAAAAGAACTATTTAGGTGGTACAAAGTTCACTGTATGAACAAGTACATACAATATTAACCGTGTAAGTAGTTGTCTACTTTTTAAATGTCTAACACTTTGTATTTTATAGCTGTAAGCACAGAAAAATTTACGCGCAAAATCTGCAGCCAGCACTTAAATCTGTATTGCTTAGATAAACATCATTGTTTTGCTTTTCATGGCCGTTTTATGCTTTTTTTATCAAATTACAGCGAATAATAAAGATCCCAATCTCTTTTCGTCTACTTTATTATTATTTACGACAACACATCGCTTGTAAGACCAGTCTTTAAGCTCATAAACGTTGTCTGAGGCTAACATTGTTGAATGCTTTGTATAGGTGCAAATGAGCTGCAACGTAGCTCAAGCATAATAAAATATTAATACTTGCATCTGCATATTTCATACAACACTATTGAAAATTGGCGCCTCGTTGATGAGGCTTTTACTGAGTACAGATGTATGATCTGAGATGGATCTGCTACTTTGTGAACAAGCTAAACAGTTTAATACAGACTGTATCCGCACTGTTCATAATTTTCATGAAAATAATTGCTTAATAATAGCATCTTTTTTTTAAACTTTGCCCTGCACTAGGAGTTTCTTCCTGTACGGGTGCGTTTACAAACATATAAACTCACATACACAAAACCCAGAGCCGGAACAACTATCTGTAGGTCATACAAATATATGTTTCGTGCGGGAATCGATCCCGCGACACACGGCGCAGCCGTCAATCGCTCAACCACTGCGCCTACCGTGCGCCCAGATGAATAGAGAATAAGAATAAACAATGCAATGGGCGTTGTTCTTATTCTTTATTGTACACAAAACATACATATACAATAGGAAAGATTATGTATAAAAGCGAGCTTAACCCATAGTTAGTTGGTTTCTGTCACAGCAAACCTCAGTTGCGTAGAAAAATATGCATTTGAGGATAGTACATCTATGTGCACAACAAAAGCTTACTAAAAACTCTTAACAATTTTAAATACTTACTCACTAAATAAACTAAACAAATACGTGTAAAACACACAATGCATAAACATAATGCATACAGCATACTATATAATACAAAACTAAAATATATATTTGTTATGTCTAGTATACCTGCGCTTCAGTAAGAATTTTTATTTATGTAGGAATCGTGGAATAAAATGTTTCATGGTCACTTCGTACATGATACAGGTTGCTGATATCACATACCTAGATCCCTTTCAATAAAATATCTACGGCATGCATCGCTCACTGCCACGCCTGCAACATTTCATAATAATTTCATGGACATTGCAATTTTTTAAGTGGTTAAACTATTTATAGTGTTTTGTACCGATTCACATGCGCCAGCCCCTTACTGCTCGCGGCCATACATTGCGGTTGAAAGACTTATCGTAACATAGATCTTGATGAGGTCGCTGACCGCTCGGCCTCTACGCGACGTCACTTTTTTAACTACTTCCAAATAAGATTATTAGTTTAGTTATTGTTATTAGAAGATACGTTAATCCAAGGTTTACGTCTGGCATAAAAATGCGATTATACTTTTGGGTAGCAGCTCGTTAAGTTGCCCAACGTTTACGGGTGGCTTATTTACTTGAAATACACAATTAAATGGAGAATGTCACTCACCTTTTTGTCTGCAGTTAACATTCCAAATAGCTCACAATGATAAAAAAAATATCACTGTAAGATAGGTTACATGTTTAGGTATGCCTTTGCAAATGGAACATCCATGAATGCAGAATCTTCTTTCCCCTTTCCACTATGAAACTTTTTCGGTAATACCTAGATACGGTTATATATAGCAAGTACAGTTAGACAGAAAAGTTTTTGTCTTTTTCTCTTTGGCACTATCATGTTTTCAGAACCTCTTCCGTAAGTATTAGTAGGTATTTAAAGTTTAAAACCTATACACATAAAGCTGCTGGCGGCTAATTACATATAAATTCCGTATTTTTTTGTTTTCTTAATTTATGATAAGCCATTCCACATTTATCAGTTTATCTGCATGATAATCTTTATACCAGTAGTGTACAGACATGATATACACACGACATTAATGTCTTTTCGCAAAAATAAGACAGGACTGAGTAAAATTTATTATGGACCATGAAAAATATTGCGTGTTGTAGATTATATACGCAATTTAAGTAAAGACAATATTGCCTTCAGGCTAGGTAGGTATTTAATATGTAGCCAGTACATTCTGACGTACCCGATTATAATGTTGGTTAATAAGAGTAATTTGGACAGTATAAAATTGGAATTAAGTAAGTTACTTGCATCCTTTGCTCGATATTGATCAGCACATACCAACTTGTTTTCGACTCTGAATGAAAGGTAATTTACTGGTATGATTTTTCCCGGCAGATTTACAACTTGGAACAGTGACTAATCAAGATTTATTTGCACAATAAGGCACATTTAAAGCATGAGCACATCATATCATGATCTAACCAAGACATGAATGATCTTTGATGAGTTTCATTCGTTTCCAAATATGCCATGTTTTATTATGAAAACTGATTAATATTCGACCAATTCAAACCTTTGATGCAAGGTCCAAAAGAGCAAATAAACCCAAGCTTTTGCTAATACAACAATGATTGTTTTGTTCAAAAAAGTATTTCATAGGAATCATACAAATCAAAATGAATGCTCTAATCAATGCGTTTGTGTGTAGGATATCGGTAAATCTTGAGATCAAAGCAGCGTAAAAGCCTTTTCATGAAATATTTCGCTTTAGTAATAGAAGCTTTATTCTGACACCGAGAAACAGACTCAACACAAACATCAACTAATAAAATACCCATTTCGTGATGTGTATTTTACCGTTGTGAACACACTCAAATGCCATTTTTTTAAATTTTTAGTCTGACATCGGCAGCTATCGCATTCTTTAACATTTTCATGCTAACTGAACAATCATAAAAAATCCGTGATTGAACAAAGCGAGGTACGCCTTTAACTTACCAGTATACTATATGCACCGAGATTTTTTTTTCACGAGCCCTGCATAAGCCTATTTAACATGTTTTTGCGGCAAGTCGCAACCGCCTTATTGTGCTCATCAATGCTGTAGTAAAATGACAAACAAGTCGTTAAATTCTCTATGGACATAAATCAAAGGTAGTTTTGTAATTTTTCGGTATTAGGTAGGAGGGGATAGCATATTTATGTGCAATATTTCTAAAGATCTTAAAACAAATATTTACTACGTAGATCGATGAATGCAATCGCTGTAGGCACGGCTGTAATTTAAAAACTTGTTCTTAGCAAAGTAGTTAAGATAGAGTGGTGTAGAGTAGTTAGTAGACATTATGCATCAGATCTTCATCCTGCTCTTGGCCGATTTTTATTGGTACCGTTTGCTTCGAACGTTTTCCTCAAAATGTATAGATAGTTTTAAATAAGATTTTGTTGTGACAATCATCATCATTTCAGCCAATAGACGTCCACTGCTGGACATAGGCCTCACCCAAGCGAAAAACAATATTTAAATATATTTAAAAGACAGCCTAATAAAATATAGAATACAATTAAATAATCTGTCAGCAGGTCCGTGATGTCAGTCACTAGGTAGCCTACTTAGCTCCCGCGGAGACCCCGTGACATCAACAATGTAGCAGACACTTTTTCAGTCTGGAGCTAAAAGAAACTCGTTCCATTGTTTTTAAAAATTACGTGCGCGTGTGTATGTGCCCGCTGCCCTGACGTGCCTGCAGCGCGGTACATAAGGGCGGTGTTCGCGATTCGCGAGCCATCCGCCGCACTGGACTCATCAAGTCGCTGGTCCTGCTAATTAGTAAAAACAATTCGCTGGGTACATTCGTTCTCTCGACCGCCCGCCAATTCCGCGTACCCCGCTAGAGAGCTGCTAATTTCATCCCAGTACAGTTTTTTCGCGTCGCGCATCATATTCGGCATTTGCCCGCTCGATCCGCCATCGAAATTAAGGCTCGAACAATGTCTGACAAAGCGGCCGTCCGCAAAACATCCCCGAGCCGGATTCCGCGACCACTACTTGTTTTTTAAATCGCCATCTCGTTCCACGATCCGCGAATGAGGGAGCTTGTCATAGCTTGGAAGCTTCGGTGTCCTATTATATGGAAAATCTGAATGCCACTGCCGCCGACATTCGTAAAATGTTACCGTCGTACTTCATGTAATGCTTTGTTTTCGAGTCCACTTTATGGTCACTTATGACGTTATCTTGTGCATGAAGTTGTATTTTGACATCATTACGATTATGGCTGGTTTTTATTAATAAGATTCAGAAAAATCCATAGATTTTCCGTATCCATGATAACAAAGCTAGAAAAATATTTCATTGTATGTGTTTATGTAATTTTTTTCAGACTCAACACTACATACTGGTTGCGCAAGCGCAGGACAACGGCCACCCCTCTCTTTCTGGCACTGTCACAGTCTACGTTAACGTGATCGATCTCAACGACAACGCGCCAATATTTGACCCCATGAGCTTTTCCAACGAAATCCTAGAGGATGTGCCCATTGGTACTTCAGTGGTCACTATAAGCGCTACTGATTTGGATTCAGGTAAATAAATATATGCAAATTTGTTAGGTTGATGTGTTCAGTATAATGGTTCTAACAAGAATTATATAATTATTAATTCAGTATTATTGTTTACTTTAATGCAACCAGAGGACTCAGAACAGGTAAAGCTAGAAAAAATAGATCTATCCGAACCTCATATTATCATACCCTAACAACTTCGAAACGCTAGCATCTGAAACATGATACTCATATTTACAGGTCTAAATGGCAAAGTGACATACAGCATCAGCTCTGGTGACGAGGGCCAGGACTTCAGCATAGCTGAGAACGGTACCATATACACCGCGAGACTGTTAGATAGAGAGATTCTTCCGATCTACAACCTCGTAGTCACAGCAAAAGATATGGCCAAGCCACCTGAGCCTCAATTGTCTTCGACTGTACAGGTAAAGAAACAACAATATTTACCTATTATTCAGATAAAAGTACAAATATTATTATTAGCGTTGGTCTTGGAAGAAATCTTCTTATCATCAGTGTACATAATTACATATATCTATTAAATCTTCTTGACTATGATTTGTTACACATGGATTACTTTTTCTTACTAAAATGCAAATACAATTATAAAAAACCATATATATATATATAACCTACTTCTAGGTAAATTTCGTCGTTAAAATGCACTTGCATGGAGATATTCTTGTGAAATATTTACCAGAAAACATCCCATCAATCAAGTGGATACGAGCAATTTATAAACGCGTTGTCTCGCACATTCTTATTACCATATTTTTGAAGTTATGTTCTAACGTTTACTTTCGAACAGCTTAAATCATGTTTACATGAGAGTGGGACGCCATATTTACCTTAACAGGGTCGTGTCACTTTTAGAAAGCTCTTACTATCCACCCATATAAAATAGTGTTACTGGTGTTATTTTTACAGATTTTTTTGATAAAAAGTTTTGAGTAAATTAGTTCGGTATTGAGAGCAGTGGTGGCCCAGTCGTAACGGCCGTGACTTACGTTTCGTAGGTCGTGGGTTTTGTGTAAAATATTTCATCACCAGTGTTCTCAAAACTGTGAAGGAAAACGTCGTGAGGAAACCGGCATGTCCTAGAACCAAATATTCGAAGACATGTGACATCCATCAACCTGCACTGGACCCGCGTGGTGTTTAACGGCCCGCTTTTCCTGCCTTTCCCTCTCAGAGAGGAGGTCTGTGTCCCAGCAGTGGGAACATTAAAAGGTTGATGACAATGGTGTTCATAATTTTTATGCCAATTATTTGATATAATTTCAAATGCATGAAATTGCTCACCATTTAATAAATAGTCACACAAATAGACATGAAACTATCAGTAATTTAGCTAACTTAAATGTTATATTCCAAACCCTTAAAAACCACGTTCATTACGAGCCATTGTGAAGTGCTTCTATTGTTATATTCCACAATATGCGTCTGATGAGAGCAGACGGAAGCATAGGACGCGTTTTGCTTTATTATTAAACTTGTATTAACTTTCTTAGAAATGCAAGATGCTGTTTTCGAAAAACATAATAAAATTCAATTGACGCTACATCCGGCCACTTTTATATTCCATTGATACCAAAGAGCCTCTCAACTGAGAAGATTTTAGTTTCATTTATCTGATTTTTTTATTGTTTGTATGTTTCGTTTTTACACACTTTTATAGCACCTTTTTATTGTTACAGGTTACGATACAACTAAAGGATGTCAATGACATGGCACCTGAGTTTGTTACACCCAATATAACAACAGTGTCCGAAAATATTCCACTCAATACGGTCGTAATGACAATAAAAGCTGTCGACAAAGATGAAGGAAGAAATGGATATGTCGAATATTTTATGACACCAGACCCAGAAATTAATGGTTACTTTTCTTTGGGAAATGTTGATGGTATATTAAGAGCAACAGGAAAACTTGACAGAGAACTAAAAGCAAGTTATACGATAACTGTCACAGCCAAGGACAGAGGTGACCCACCCAACGTAACCAAGTCCAAAATAAAAATTAATATCTTGGATGAGAATGATAACAGTCCAGTGTTTGATCCGAAGCAGTACAGTGCTTCTGTTCCGGAAAATGCAAGTATTGGAGCTAGTGTCTTACAAGTAAGTATACTCATTGAAAAGTTACAAATTAATTTGCTTAGAATTAAAGTATTATTTCCTAATCAGATTAGCAGTTATCTTTATTTATTATTTATATTAAATTATAAATCTTTAACGTTTACAGGTTTCCGCTACCGATATAGACGAAGGTGCAAATGGAAGAGTGAGATATGCAATTTCTTCAGGCGACGAAAATAGAGATTTCAGTATCAGTGAAGATACTGGTATTGTCAGAGTTGCTAAAAATCTCAATTTTGAAAGAAAATCCCGGTACCTGCTAACAATAAGAGCCGAGGATTGTGCTAAAGACGATGTCAGATTCGATACGGCTGAATTATCTATTTCAATTCAAGACATAAACGATAACCCTCCCACGTTCCTTGATTCACCATACTTAGCGTACGTAATGGAAAATGTAATTCCTCCCAATGGCGGGTACATAATAACAATTCATGCTTATGACGCTGATTCACCTCCATTTAATAATCAAGTCCGCTATTTCATAAAGGAAGGCGATGCAGATCTTTTCAAAATAAATGCTTCGTCTGGGCAAATTTCCTTGTTAAGAACATTAGATCGTGAAGCACAGGATGAATATACCCTAGCACTCGTGGCAATGGATACGGGTAAGTTACGCAGCTATAAAATTTACTTAGCAATTCGCATTGCTCTGTGAGTTTACACACATATTATTATACTTATGGTATTAGATATTCTAGTTTGTTTAAATCTCTCTAAAATAATGCAGAAACTTGTAGGTTTATTTAAAATTCATGCGCTATATTTACCTATGAATATCATAGCAAAAAAACAGTTCTCAGTGTAATTACGACTACTAAACACGTTTTTGATTAATTTTCTCTTATTTATAGGGTCACCGCCACTAACTGGATCAGGAACAGTAAAAATTGTGGTGCAAGATGTTAATGACAACAGCCCGGACTTTGAAAGGCAAAGCTACAGAACCAACGTGAAAGAAAACTTACCAACTGGAACTGTGATTCTCAGTCCGAAAGCAACAGACAAAGATGTTGGCAATAATGCTAAGATAAGATACAGTCTTCTCGGTGACAAATCGGAAAGATTCCAGATAGATTCTGCTACAGGCGTTATTTCAACGAATGCGACATTAGATAGAGAAGATTGGGATGTCTACTATCTGATCATAATGGCACAAGATTCATCAACCACTGACCCAAGAACCGCTACTGCCAACCTCACAATAACAGTTGAAGATGAAAATGATAATACACCCACATTTGCTCATCCGGTTTATGAAGCTCACATATCAGATCGGACCGTGAAAGGAGATTTTGTTTTTGGAGTAAAAGCCAGCGATAATGATATTGGACTTAACAAAAAGATAGTCTATGATTTAAAAGGCGAACATGAAAACTTATTTGTTATAAATAAAGAAACAGGAGTTATAAAAGCCAACGATAATCTAATGAAGTATAAGGATAAAAATGGATCTACTTTCAATCTACTTATTATAGCAACAGATAGTGGTGAAATCCCAAAACAGAGCACAGCAGAGTTGATTCTGATTCCAAAGTCTGTAAAGAATTTTCCGAAGTTTACAGTTACAAATAAATTGACTTTCACCTTTTCGGAAGATACACCAGAAGGTGTTTTGGTGACAAGATTATCAGCAACGTCCCCGAAAAAGGGACCAACTGGACTTTTGCAGTATGGCATTGCAGGAGGCAATGTTGGTGATGCTTTGAGAGTAGAACCTATGAGTGGAGAAGTATTCATTACTGGAAAAGGGCTTGATTATGAGACGATGCCTCTGTACGAAGTATGGTTTGAAGTTAGGGATTCTGACAATCCTCCACTAAAATCATTTATTGAAATTGAAATCAAAGTAACGGACGCAAATGATAACCCTCCTGTGATCGAAAGCGCTCTATATAACGCGACTGTATTAGAAGAAGAATATCCGCCTCAGTTGGTAATTAAAATTGATGCACATGATGACGATTCCAATGAAAATGGCAGAATATCTTTCAAACTGGTCAATGACTACGACGAAACATTTAGAATAGATACAGAAATTGGAGAAATTTATACGAACATAGCGTTGGATAGAGAATCTATTCCATTTTATGAATTGATTGTAGAAGCGGTAGATCATGGAGTGCCTCAACTCATAGGAACTTCGACAGTCATTGTAACCGTTTTGGACAAAAATGATAACCCACCGAGATTCACTCGGCTTTTCAGTGTAAATGTAACAGAAAATGCTGAGATTGGCTCTTTTGTGATTAGAGTTACAAGTTCTGACCTAGATTCTGGCCCAAATGCGAATGCTACGTACAATTTTGTTGAAAATCCAGGACAGAAATTTATAATCGATCCAATAAGTGGAAACGTTACAGTTGCCCGACCGCTTGATAGAGAACTACAAGATGAGTATATACTCAAAGTAGCTGCAACTGATGGAGCTTGGCGTTCTGAAACGCCATTGACTATAACGATACAGGATCAAAATGATAATGCACCAGAGTTTGAGTATTCATACTACAGTTTCAATTTCCCAGAACTACAACAGAAGAACAGTTTCGTTGGTCAGGTTATTGCTACTGATAGGGACAAACAAGGTCCCAACTCAATAATATCATATTCATTACAACAACCCTCAGACTTATTCTCAATAGATCCCGCAACCGGAGAGATACTTAGTAAATTTAAGATGAACTACAAAAGAACATCAATTAATTCATCACCTGAAAATACGTATTCTGTTATAGTTGTGGCTACGGATAATGGGAAACCCCCTATGTCATCCGAATGTTTAGTTACAATCAATGTGGTCGACGCCAACAATAATGCGCCGAAATTCAAAGATCATGAAAAGTTTGTGCCAGTACCAAAAGACGCCACCTCAGGTGAAAGAATCATAAAACTGACTGCCGAAGATAATCTAGATTTTGGAATAAATGCTGAGGTAGAATATTATGTATCAGGTGGCAATGGCACTGCATATTTGACTATTGACAAAAAAGGTGGCTGGATTATTGTAAGCAAACAGTTTTACTATCTCGGTCAATATTATGAACTCAAAATAAAAGCAGTTGATCGCGGAGTTCCTCCACAGTCCGATGAGACAACAGTTATATTTGTTGTGACTGGTGAAAACATTTACAGCCCCAAATTCACCGCTTTGAGCTACCAAGTAATCGTACCCGAAAACGAACCAGTAGGTGCATCAATTTTAACAGTAAAAGCAAGCGATGAAGATGAAGGGCCTAATGGAATCGTGCGATATTCTATCTCGTCTGGCAATGCAGGACAAGAATTCCAAATTCATCCGATATCAGGAGCTATAAGTATTTTACGTCCTCTTGATTTCGATACAATCCAAGAATATAGACTGAATATTACTGCAAAAGATCTTGGATTCAAGTCTAAAGAAGCCATTGCCACGTTGACAATCATTTTGACTGACATCAATGATAATGCTCCGCAATTCAACCAAACAAAATATATTGCATATTTACCAGAAAACTCTCCAGTAAATAGTTTCATATACAAAGTGACAGCAGTTGATATAGATTCACCGAAGAACGCCATAATTAAGTACTTTATAAATAATGATATGGCTTCATTGTTCCACATAGACGTCAACACTGGAGAAATATTTTCCAAAGAAGTATTCGATTATGAAGAAAAGAGACTTTACACTTTGGAAATCAGAGCTGAGAATCCTGATTCAATCATGCGTAACACTACTGTTGTGATTGTTTACATAACGGGTGTGAATGAGTACTATCCCAAATTCAAGCAACCCGTGTTTCATTTCGACGTTTCAGAATCTGCTGAAGTTGGAGCAAATGTTGGTGTTATTCAAGCGACTGATCAAGATAGTGGTGATGACGGTATAATATACTATCTGTTTGTGGGCTCAAGTAACGATAAGGGCTTTAGTATTAATTCACAAACTGGAGTGATTAGAGTGGCTCGCTATTTAGATAGAGAAACACAAAACAGAGTAGTACTAACAGTCCTTGCGAAAAATTCTGGTGGTATACGTGGAAATGATACTGATGAAGCACAAGTTATTATTTCAATTCAAGATGGAAATGATCCACCAGAATTCTTGCGACATTATTACGAGGCTACTGTATCAGAAGGTGCTAGTATTGGACAAGAAGTTATTCAAGTAAAAGCAGTGGATAAAGACGTTCGACCACAGAATAACCAGTTTAGTTTCTCCATACTTGGTGGAAATACTAACCAGGACTTCAAAATAGATCCTCAAACCGGAGAAATTGAAGTTGTTCGCCACTTGGATAGAGAAACCTTGTCAATGTATTCACTGATTGTTGGTGCTATTGATACAGGCATTCCACCGCAAACTGGTACTGCCACAGTTAAAATAACTTTGTCGGACATCAATGACAATGGACCAATATTCGATGCTGCTGGATTTGAAAGTTCTGTGTACGAGAATGAACCTCCCAACACGAGTATTGCGACACTATCTGCTAATGACCCAGATTTACCGCCAAATGGAGCTCCATTCTCATATGCAATTGTTGGCGGAAAGCATCAAAGTTACGTAAAGGTTCACAAGCATACAGGTGTGCTATTGACAACAAAGAAAATAGACAGAGAAGTTACACCCACTCTTGAAGTTATGATAGAAATCGAAGACAGTGGCAATCCAGTAATGAAATCCAATTACACCATATTTATAAAAGTAATGGACAGAAACGACAATCCACCAACACCAAGATCAGCTCACGTTATAGTTTATGCTTTCAATAATAAAGTACCACGCGGCAAAATCGCCGATGTCAAACCTAACGATCCAGATATCGTAGGTGATTACAGGTGCAAGATTATCAAAGAGTCAACATCTGAAAACACATTATCACTTCTCAATATTCGGTCTGGGTGCAACTTGTACACGAACGCTGTTAAACCTGGACAAGGATATTCATTTTCGGTTTCAGGAAATGACGGCGTTCATAGAGACGTTTTGTCTTCAATAAGTGTTGAATATTTTTCTTTTGATAATAATACCGTTGAGCAATCTATCACTTTGAGAATAATGAACATGACTGCATCAGACTTTTTAACTCATTACTATAGGAGTTTACTAGAAATACTAAAGGAAAGTCTGAAAAGCAATGAAAGCATTTACTTGTATAGCATCAATGAAGTAGACGGTCATTTAGATTTGACAATAGCAACAAAAAGTAATAATTCCATATGGAAAAGGGAAATGACTGAAAAATACTTGAAAGCTAAAGAATTCCAATTGACTAAGTTATTAAAGAGCCAAATAATAGTAGCCTATTTTCCGTGTGCTTCTCAAAAATGCAAAAATGATGGTCTGTGTACGGATTCTATCCGAGTGTTGGATGATACAAAAATAACAGAAAGCCCTTCCCTCATCTTGTCTTCGCCATTGGTCAGGCACGAATATACTTGCCACTGTACAGATGGCTTTATCGGAGGGAATTGTGAAAAGCGCCAAGATCCCTGCTCACCAAATCCTTGTCGCTTCGGAGGCATCTGTCGAAAACAGGGTCACGATTTTACATGCACATGCCCAGCCCGCAGAGATGGTAAAACTTGTGAGATGGAAAGAGATGACGTTTGTAGCAGTAATCCATGCAAGAATGGAGGTTCCTGTAAAGAAAGCGCTGATAGAAATTCATTCTTCTGTTTGTGCCGCCCTGGATATCGTGGTAACCATTGTGAAGCTTTAGTCGACTCGTGCCGACCTAATCCATGCATGCACGGAGGAATATGCATTAGTCTAAAACCAGGTTATAAATGCAGCTGCACAAATGGTCGCTACGGAACACATTGTGAAAGTACCACTTTCGGATTTGGCGAACTATCTTATATGCAATTCCCATCTCTTGATGCATCAACCAACGACATAACAATAATATTCGCCACTACAAAGCCGGATGCTTTGTTGCTATATAACTTTGGTGGCCAGACAGGTGGAAGATCAGATTTTATAGCAATTGAATTATTGGGAGGGAAGCCTCTGTTTTCATTTGGCGGTGCCAGAACATCAATTACTTCAGTCGCCATCATGAATTCTAAGAAGAACCTAGCTGACGGAAACTGGTACAAACTGACAGCTACAAGAAATGGTCGAGTGATATCATTGAGTGTGGCGACGTGTACTGATCATGGAGACACCTGCACAGAATGTGATCCTGGAGATGATTCATGTTACAACGACGACACGGGACAAGCCGGGTATGTACTAATGATAATTAAACTACTTCAATACTTTTAACGTAGGCAGCAAGTGTCACTGTTGACCAAGGTAGAAGGTTCTATTCTTAAATCCACTATTAAGTTTCCAGTACTGCTTTGTTATAAGAATTAAAAATATATACCTAGCTGGAGCGCGTTAAAGCAAGGTCGGGCGACCATATCCGCAGGCAGCTAGGATATTTGATAATAGATGGCATTGGCGGGTACACTACATAAATAAGAAATACTGATTTTCATATTTCCGAAATTTCAAAGTTCAAAATTTCTAATATAAAAACTCCGATCTATCATTCAACCTATTTTTATAATTCAAAAACATCAATATTCCTAACGTTTATATTTACTATTCTCAAAATAGCGAATTTCAATAGATCGAATAACAAAAAGTCCGACTTAATGATAATTCGAAACATCAAAAATACGAATTCCAATTATTAAAGTACCGATTAATTAGAATTCCGAAAAAAAAAACGCCTTTTAAAACTGCATAGCAAGACAAATAAACACAATTGAACTTCAGAAGGAAGTATAATATTGTGTTTAGAATGAGGAGGTAGAAGTAAAAATTAATGACAGATGCGTTTTCCTCCTCATAATTGCATAGTTAAGTAATGTTATATTTCTTATACTTCGTTTGCTCTAATAACGTTCATTTCATATAATTTTCAATTTGTATCATGCTCTTTTTAAATAACGTTAATTTTACCTAATTTTCATATTTACTAATTTTCTAAGGTAACGTACCGTTCTTGGGAAAAACAAATTTAAATAACCTAACCTCAAATTACTAAAGTTGCTTCTGCATCGTCGCCGGCGCTGCGGGAAGTACCTTCCTCCTTCGTAACTAAGGATAGGCACCCATGCTCACCTCCGCAGCTTCGGCTGAAAAAAATATATTATTACTTAAATATTAATAACAAAGTAGACGTTTTTAAATTACATTATTATTAAATTTATATGCATAACTGAATGTTATACTAATTGAACCAGGATCCTAATTTTAGCAGTTTATTCGAGGTATTGAAAATCGGAATGTTGTTTTTCGGACCGAGAACCCATCGAGTATTCGATTCTTCTAACGTATGAAAAATATATTTCGTGATTTTTAATAATAAACATTATAATTCTTAGGTATTATGAAATTTGGACTTTCGGAATAAAACATTTCGGTGTATTTTGTTGTGCCCGGCATTGGCATGTAAATAATTGAGGTCCGTTTCCAGCAATGTACAACATCCTGAAAATTTCCTTGATATGTGTGTTAGCAATTCAATTAACATTACATAAATCATAGATTGAGTGAAAATCTTAATTATATTATATGTTTATACTTTTCAGAACCCTGAATTTCAACAACGAACCATTACTAATCGGTGGTCTTCATAAAGCGGATCCAGTCTTAGAACGTCCAGGACAAATTCATTCTGATGACTTCGTTGGATGTATGCACAGTATTACGATCAATGGTCGCATGCTAAACCTTACCAACCCCATAAAAGCACGAAGCGTAGAACCAAAGTGTGAACGCTCAGAGGGAGGCGCCTGTTTTAAGAAAGACGTTTGTGGCTCAGGACAATGTTTGGATAGATGGAAGGCTAATTTGTGCACATGCAAAGGTGATTTAATTTCTCCTGACTGTGGTCTCTCACTGCAATCTATATCAGTTGCTGAAAATGGATTTATTACTTACACAATATCTGAAAAGCATAGAAGAATGCAATTGTTGGAAACATTTTATGGAGGCAATACTTGTTGGTTGAAGAAGAATAGCAAATCTTCTGGCAAAGTTATTCCTAAAGTCAACAGTCCAGCTAAAAGTTTATCGTTTTTCTTTAAGACTCACAGAAAAGACGGTGTCTTATTTTATTCTGCAACGGACAAATATTACACTGTGATTGAACTTTTAGAAGGAAAAGTTTGCTACACGTCAAAGCAGAACACCGTTGTAAATATGAGCCAATCAGAACAAAATGATGTATCAGATGGTAACTGGCACAACATCACCTTAGTGTCAGTCGGTAGAAGTATACGCCTGCTTGTGGATAGCAAAAATGTTGGCGAAGAACTTGATTCCGCTGGTGTTCACGACTTTTTGGATCCCTATTTAACTGTCATATCTATAGGAGGAGTCAAAACTGAATGGATAACTACATCCAGCCAAAACAAGTTTGAAGGATGCTTGGCTAATTTTTCAATCAACAACGAACTTCAACCATTTAGTGGAAACGGTAGCATTTTCAAAGAAACAATACACAGAGGTAAAATACTGAACGGTTGCCACAGTGCCTTTGGAGTTGGTGCAGCGCAAAATCATCCATTGCGCATTGGCATAACACTAGTAATAGTGTTCTTCGTCATTTTACTAGTCGCAATTTCAGTCTCAATCATCTTTTATCGACTTCGTAAGCAGAAGAAAGAAAAAGGCAACGGATCTGCTAGTAAAGGCAATATTGTACACTCTAAACAAAACGGAGGACCAGCCATGTTAAATGCACCAAATCTTATAGCTGGTACAAATGACAGTATAATGAATAGAAATCTTCACAATAATGACACAAGCCTCAATAGTTACATGTCAGATAATGCGGACATAACACGCAATGTCGGCCATATCGTTGGTCCTGAACTGTTATCAAAGAAGTACAAAGATAGAGAAATAATGAACATCGATCCACCGAGACCACAACGGCCAGATATAATAGAACGTGAAGTTGTTGGAAAAAGTCCAGCTCTTCGGGAAGATCACCACCCACCACCGCCACCATCTACAAATACATCGCACCACACTCATGACCACCCTAGTGGTATGGATTTAAATTCAGAAGTGCCAGAACATTATGATCTCGAAAACGCCAGCTCAATCGCACCTTCTGACATAGATATTGTTTATCATTACAAAGGTTTCCGGGAAGCAGCCGGTGTTCGCAAATACAAGGCTACTCCACCACCCATCGCAGGCTACCACCATAAACATCAGACCCCTCAACATCGTCACTCGCCACACCATCCGAGCGGGTACCCGTCTCGAGTTCCGCAGGCGGCGCAACCTCCACCACAACCGAGACAACATCAAACTACACCATTAGCACGATTATCTCCTAGCAGTGAACTCAGTCAGCAACCCAGAATATTAACTCTGCATGATATATCTGGCAAACCGTTGCAGAGTGCTTTGTTAGCCACTACATCAAGTTCAGGTGGTGTTGGTAAAGATGCTTTACATAGTAACAGTGAAAGAAGCTTGAACAGCCCCGTTATGTCACAACTGAGTGGGCAAAGTTCTTCAGCGGGGAGGAAAACGCCCAGTGCCCCACCACAAGTTCCACAAGTGGTGTCTGTTGGATCAGGTGCTGTGGGACTAACAGCAGAAGAAATTGAAAGAATGAATGCAAGACAACGTACTTCTAGTTTAGTGTCCACGTTAGATGCAGTGTCAAGTTCAAGCGAAGCACCACGGGGAGGAGGAGTTGGTCACCACATGTCGCATAGACATCACTCACCTCCAGACGACAACAGAAGCTCTACCGGGTCGGACGATGAGAGTGGAAACGATAGCTTTACTTGTTCCGAAATAGAATATGATAACAATAGTATAAACGCAGATAAGTTAGAGGATGTTAGAAGACAGAATGTTAGCAGTGGAAGTAATCCTAAAAAACCTATTTTGCCTCCACCTTACGAAAGCTTTGATTCCTCATTCCGTGGTTCGCTAAGCACTCTAGTCGCATCTGATGATGATTTAGCCCCTCATGTAAGTTCAGCTCTGTACCGTCAAGCGAATGGTTCCCCTGCGTCAGCAACACTGGGCTGGGGACCCGCTGCTCTCGACCTATTCAACTGGGGACCAAATTTTGAAAGCATGATCGATGTATTCAAGGATATAGCGGAATTACCTGACTCTGTTAATGGGAGAATGTCTTCCTCGCTAAGACTGCAGAACGGCACCCCGAAGCCGTCAGAAGAATACGTTTAATATGTTAGAATAGAATTAGATTGTAAATATTACTAAATAGTTGTTTTAAGATTATGTAAAATAATTGTTGTGATCTTGTATCAAGGTCTCTATATTTTCTTGCCATATATTTTTTATATGATTTCATAATCAGATGAGCATGGCTTGGATATATCTAGTGTAACATTTATTTGTAGTGATTATATGCTGGCTTCCTTGTTTGCTTTCGGCGTCAGAAGAGATACGATATATCCTTGTGTCATAAAATTTTATTGAACGTTTAACACTACATGTATCCAAGGCACATGTGTAGATCTTATGATAGATGGTGTTGTTTATCGTCGTTTGAAGCTGGTAATAAAACACAAACAAATCTTTAACCAATAAATGTAAAAAAAAACACCTTGTTACGTGTACGAAACGGTGGCCCACGCTCATCCAATTCTTCATTGGTTATTACAGCTTCAATATGTAAAACCTCATTGTAAATAAAGTTTGTAAATATAATTATATCCGAATAAAATTTGAGTGTAAATATGTAACAGTGAATTATTTTAGGTTGAAATTGTAATACAAAATTTTTGAAGCTCTGACTGAATGGGTAGGACTGGGTAGGTGTAACCGTCTCCTGTAAACAATATAAATACGCTTATTTAATGGAATCAAGTAAATCCATGTGATAATGTTTGTATCTACACATATTCATATTTAAATGTTTGTTGTCAGTTTGTCATTTAGACGGCAATGTAAATCAGTCAGAGCTTTCTTTTCCGTTATTATCGCCATATTATTTAGTAAAGTGCCAAATGACTTTAAATAATTTTAAATAACTGACTGATTTCATAAATAAAACATAATTTAAATTACATTTATTTTATTTACTCATCCCAACCACAGCCCACACTGTACTAGACTACCTACTTATATTACAATATGGAGCTTTCCAATCAGTTTCTTCTACTTTAATAACTGCAAAATCTAATCGCGGACATTTACATTGACATATTTGTTTAAAAAAAATATACTGTAAAATACGGAGGACCATGATGTACCAACCATTTTAACGCAGTATTTAAGCACTATACACAACATTGGTTTCACACCGAGCAATTATTGATATTCCAGGTTAGGGAATCTTCCGTCGCCCAGTGTCATTCTAAGTTTGAGATTTTATCACAACAAAGAAAGCTTTAAAATCAGTCACAATCTTAAACCAGAGTTACTCATGAAATCACTTCATTCGTTGGAGTCGACTTTTTAACAGTAGTTATGCAACGCATCATACTGCCTTTAGAGATAGACGCCAGAAGAAAGCATATTGAAATATTACAGCTATACAACACAAAAGTACAAGTACAAAAGGATTATGTAAGGATCGTAGAGGGTGGTGATCTGAAGTGCTATTCTCTAAGGAAACAGCCTTGAGAGCAGCGCTGCACCAACTACGAAAATACTGGTTTTGTATCCTTAAAGTATATTGTTGTGTTTCCTTATAGAATAGCACTACTGAAGTTGCTGCCTACCTCATGGGCAAAAGACGTGGGTTTATGTATGTGTAAGTATAACAATCGCTCATAAGTACCTACTGTTAATTTCCTCATTTTTGCAAAAATCAACAAAACAATAGACTGCTGGTGTTATTCCGATGTCTTCAAAGAAAAAACAAGGCTTTTTATGATGTCAATGCAAAAGCAAACAATACGTAAACCAGAAACAAGAATGCCCTTAATTCACTATCAACGCACTTTTCAACAGTAATTACGTATAAAGAAAACACAGGAAAATACACCAAACGTAGATAAGATGATAGTGCACGCTTGTTCCCTTACGACAATTTCAATGTCATTTACATAATAATTTGGAACAATAGTGTGGAGGAGTGGTTTTGTAACCTTATTTTTTCACGATACTGAAATTATAATGAAGTTCTCGCTCGGCACATGGTATAAGTTTACTTATAAGTGATAAATATCAAATCAAGCGCCAATGATGCAGATCATGTAATCGTTCAGGCGTATATCGAGGCTGAAAAAGGCTGAGAAGCTGAAGCTCGAAAATTTTAAGTATTTTTGTTGACATGCAGGTGTAAAATGTAATAAGTATGAAGGATGCTACAGATATTTTTAGCGCAGGACACATATCATATCAAGTTAATTATTTTAAACAGATGTTTTAATTTATACGTGAAATCTTTTCTTTTTATTAATATGAACAAACCTGTTTTAGTTTTATTGTTCACCGTTTCGTCGTCAACGTTGTATTGTAAAGCAGGTTTATTACCATGCTACCTTATTTACTACTACTATTTAATATTAATATGCGCCTTTTAACTTAAAATAGGTATTATAGAACAAGCTGCGAAGAACCTCTTGACGAATTAGATTTATCCTTGTCAGATTGGCCAATTCACTAAATAATTGCACCTAGGCTATGCTAGTATTATATTATCTGTGCCTAGGTTAACAAACCATTGCTGCAACAACGTCTGAGCATGAGCATTGTAAGAAGAGAGATAACAAGATCTTTTATCCACTTTCCACATTGTTCTTAACTAATCTAAAACCACAACTTATTGATATATCAATTTTGCGTGAAGTTGAATCAACTCGGATGATTTGAATTTAACGCCTATCATGATGTCAGATTTATCCAAATTTGAATCATCATCAACATTCTTATTAGACAATATAAACGTATGAACAAGATTTAACGTTTTTATTTTATATTTTTTGGCTAATAAACTATCTGATATGTCTATGCCTGCATTAGTCTGTAATATAATAAAAAATTATTCGCTTGTTGCAGCTGAGTAAATTTGACTGCTAGTATTTAATTCAGTGATAAGCCCATGCAATGTTCACAAGTGCGCAGTCTAGTTTCAACGTCGCTTCAAGTTGGCAAAAAGTCTGAAGGGACATCTACAGTTTTCTTTGTTTAAATCAGCTGTTTATTCGGTAATGCGTGCAGTTTGGCGGCTCAGAAGGCACGCCGTATAAGGTCTATATAATGTGCCAGTGAGCCCTTAACAATAGTTGGCATCTATTTATAACATCGTAACAATGGTCTCCATAGTTTTGTTAATTAAATTAATTTGCTTATGTGAGTATTGTGTTCAAATCAGTTCTTCTGGTATTTACAGTTAGATTTATTTAATGTTTATTAGATTAGACTCATCTCTTAAATCTAGATAGATACCAAGATTTTTAGATCATTTTGACTGAATTATTTATCTTGCTTTGATATGTTAATTAAAAATACAGAATGCTCCTAAAGCGAATCCATAATCCTTCGTGGGCAAAAGTATATTTTTAAATAATTTATTATTATCTTTTGTAGCACAGTTCTTTAATTATACTTTTTCTTCAATTACGTTTTATCTTTGAACTACTTTGAAGTGCCGAAATTTGGTTGCGCGTCTGTTTTAAATAACAATAAAAGAGGAATTGGCATAGATAAGTACCTAACAATTAAATGGCTTAAATTAACCAGGTTGAAGCCTTCTGATAGTCAAAGCAATTGATCTAGTAATTAAAACAAAATGTTTACTAGTACTTTCCAAATTACCTAATCGTCTTCAAAAAGATAGACCTGTTATCTCTAATAAGGTCATATAAGTTTTCACAAATCTAGCCCTCGGACTAGTACTGAAAAATTCAAACTAGGCAAACGCAGTTAAACAACAGGATCATCTCCTGCTACTTCGGAATTAAACAGAACTGGTGAAATAATATGAACTATATAACAACAGTGTTTTTTAAGGTATTAGTTCAACTAAAGCAAATTTCGATTGCATTGCGCCGCCGATGGAGTGTCCCAATGAAAACATAACATTCTGGCTTTATACTAGGTAAGTCGGTAATCATGTTTTTTAAATTATAATTATGTCTACGTTGTTCCACTTTAGGGTCTCATTTCTCTCCTTTCACTTCTAACAGTCTGCTGCGATCGCGGGCCAATCCTGAAGTGTTGTCCTTTCCTGCTATTTGGGATTCACTGAATGCTGGTCTTCGCTCATTGCTCCACCGATATACAACAGATGTGATCAACTCTGTTTCTCTTTAATCCAGCAGTCCCTAGCTGTTCGGATTTGTATTCTATAACAAAATATAGAGTAGCTGATGCAGTCTATGAGTTTGAGTCGACACCCAGTATACTTCGTTTCATAGCTCCTAGTCAGATGCTTTTTCCTATGTTATTTTTGAAACGTAATTTGTAATTCACCCAATTTTCAAACGTTATTGGGATCTCGGCATATCTCTAAAATTACATATCAAGTATAAGGCGACTTATTGATCATCTAAAAATGTATATACATTCTCTAACACTATGGCGGAGTTCCGCATTACCTATAATTCTAAAACAGAACGAAACGTGTTTTCATTCATTCAAATTACGTATATGTTAAATCATCCTCTATGTAATCACTTAATCACGAGAAATTATAGAATAATATTATCAGTTGTTATAGGATACTATAGAACCCGGCTAGAACATACGAAAAATTTAAAAAAATCCAGTTTTGTAGGTAAAATATAACATAAAAAAGGCAAAAACAATACTCATTTTATATCCGACCGCTATCAAATTCCACAGAAAGATTGTCTGAAAATTTCATCAAATTCGCTGCTGTTTTCGAGTCAATAGAGAACATACATAAACACATCATTTTTTATATGTATAGAAGACATAATAGCGTTGCCAATTTACTAGCATTATTATTACTGGGTCGTGTTAACCATTATCGTGTTATCAAGAAAGAAAATTAGTTTGTAAGTAAATACAAAAACAACAGTGCTCTGGGTACAATAACAGCACAAGTAATGATTGTTATACTTATCAGTTCGATATTAATGCTTTTTGTTTAAGATAAATTTTCAAGATGATCTTCTCAATGCAGATTACGTTGTTATTCCCAAAGACATCATTAAGTATCATTTTTAACTACCCGCGGCTCTGCTCGCACGAAATGAGTACTAGTATTTTTATAAATTATAGTCGATGTGTTTTTCCTTCTTGCCTGAGAGAGTAGCAAACTTCCATCCATCGGTCCTCACAAACTTTGGCGTTTATAATAAACTTATGATTTTAAAGAAAAATTTTACCACATTATCATCTAGAGAAAATGAAGACAAGCCGCATCAGGTGCTAGCCATGGACCAGCAGTCCATAGAGTCGGCACCCTGGGTACAAGACGCTCCTATTAAAATACTTATCCATGGATATACAGGCCATAAGGATTTCTCGCCAAACACAGAGATAAGACCAGGTAAACTTTATTTTTGTCTTTATTTTTGTTTCATGCTGAAAATTTGGAAAATATGTGGAAAATACCTATTCATTAATTGGGTTCTTTCCTTAATACAGTTTCACTGATGAATACCTACCTACCTACTCTTATCTTTATAAGTCAATTGAAAATAATTATGTTCACTCGAAGACAAAATAATTTTATTACGCATCGTAAGGGCGGTTACGCACTATATACGAGAGTCCGTGATTTAAGTTCTGAGTTATATCCGAATTTAAAATGTTCTGAATTATGACGGATAGAGTTAGGATGTAGTACGTAAGCTTCCCTACAAAAAGTACAGCTACTTCGGAACACATAGCCGTTTTCAAAGTCGTTAAATTATCGGAAACTATCATCGTCGGTGTAATTTTGTTTATCGCACTTTAGAACACAAAATAATAGAAAAACAAACTAAAAAGTAGAAAATAACTATCAAAAAAATTAAATTAAAAGTAGTGTGATTAAGAAAAAAAGAAATTGTAAAAAAGAGTGGAAACTGATTGTCGGCACGTTGTGGAGACTGTGGCACTTGAGGCAAGGCCACCTGACTCACAGCTGAAGCCTGAACCTCTACATGTGTATCATTAATCGGCTGAGCCGGTGACACCACTCTGCGCGGCTACTCCTCCGACTGAGCCCGCTCACCACTTCTACTCATCGTCATAGTCATCCTCCTTACCAGTCGTCTGAGAATCTGTGTCTGACCGTTTCGTAATACTAGGACCACTAGATACTAAGAATAATCTGTTCCATGTTCTCCTACTTTAATTGATCAATATGCCTGTGGACTATTTTCACACTTTGACCCTGGACTCAGTAGTTGCTGGGACCCCGACTACCTACTACTCGACCGGAAATCCATCTCATAATCGATACCTTAAAAGGGGTTAAGGTATTGTCGGTACGATACGCCTTCCCCTTCACCCCCAATGCACCTATTCGCCCCCTGTACAGATTTAGCCTTTCGTTGTTGTGCTCGATGTACCTTGTTATCCCTATCCGGTTTTATAGTATTTTATAGTACTAGTCGAGAACGTACCATTTGCCTGCCTAATAAAATCATTACTTTATTAATCATTCTACATGTCTATAATGCAGTAAATATGTCCACAATCCTATCCTATCTATATTGCATTTCTCGGAAATAGCTTTTTTAATAAGTCGTTTTAGTAGTCTAATGGCATTTTCTGCTAATCAACGAGTATTTGAAGCGGTGGTAAGGGGCTGTAAAAATGTGTAATGTTTTTGAAATCATATACGGACGGAATAAACAGACAGATTCATGCAAACAATTTATTTCTACTGGGGTTTCCAAAAAATCGATTATTTTAGTTTTTTTTTAACTAAAATCAAAATCCAAGATGGCGCCGTTGTCATGGTTGTAATTTTTATGGTTTTTGGGGTCAGTTATTGCGAATATGGAGTCAAAATGAAAATACAAGATGGCACCACCCGACATTTTTTAAAGTTTCACCATGGGTGTCATTTGCATAGTTAGCATTTAATGATCACAAAAACCATAAAAATTAAACCCATGACGAAAGTATGAATAATTTCGGTCGGGGCCATCTTGGATTTTAAAACCATGAAACTGACAGCCATGCCGTAAATTTATAAAGGTTTGTTTTGAATTCTTAGTTTGAATAATATTCGCAATTTTTTTTTTTTTGACTAATTATCCAACGAATATTTAGGTCTAACAATTCAAAAAACAAACCTAATTCAGAACCACCTCTTTTCTTTGAAGTTTGTTAAAAAACTTTCCTAACTTACTATTTTCTTATTTTTCGTGTGAGGATTTGACCACCTCTGTTGATAGAGTTAATTAAGCTGCCTCTGGGAACCCCACAGACCTCTAACTTGGCTATTTCAGACTAACAGTAACTATAGAAGTCCAGGTTTCCTCACGATGTTTTCCTTCACCGTTGCCTTTGATGTCCAAGATAAACTTAGAAAGTACATATTAATTTGAAAAAGTCACATTGGTATTTTCCCCGATTTGAACCCTCGACCTCAAGCACGAGAGGCGAGGTCTTAGCCATTGGGCCACCACGACATAAACTAATGATTTTGTTACTATGTGGTCTCATAATAAATCGGTCGATAGATTAGCAGGAAGTCGAGCGCGAGCAAAAGTGACATAGGTCCTGCCTCGTCAAGGCCTCGCGGGCGACTGAAGAGCCGTAAACTGACCGCTGTGTTATATGTTATTTTATTATTAAAACAAATAAACTCTTTCATAAATTCCACCAGGGTCCACCCTGAGAATAAAATTCTATAGGTTGTTAACTATTTTTAGATATGTGTTTAAAATAGTGAATCTTCCATAATCTTCTAAAACAATAAGAAAATGTTAAAAAAACATCGTTTAAGGCTTCTTTGCAGATTTTTTTTTGATTTAGCGATATTTTCGAAATCATGTTTTGAATCTCAAAAATGAAAATTAGAAGTAACCTACAGTATACATATATTTTTTGCATTTAAAAAATCACTATTTGTTTGTTTATTATTGAATCAAACTGATGTAAAAGTCAGGGTACCTGTCCTTAACCTTACGAGTGTGGCTATATTAAAATTGGAAATTAGAAAAATGCCGGTTTTTAGGCGCCATATTGTTGGGTCCCAATATTTTTTATCTTCCACACCCATCGTGTGGAGTATCAAAATTAAAGGTTTTAAGAGGTGATTTCAAAACTATCTATCACTTGTATGTTTAAATGCAACTAATTTAGAATAACATGTTAATTAAAAAGTTATAAATAAAATCGCCTATTCAACGTGCAGATAAACTTATTTAACACTAGCTATAAGAGTTTACTGTTCACTCCCAATATTAAATATAACTGTGTAAGTAAATCAGATCCCAATTGCCATTTAAGTTTTAAGTACCTGGGCGACCGAGCTCTTCTCGGATGAAAATAGAGAAAACGACGTTTTTTAAAAATGAAACCTGGCTAGATCGATTTATCGCCCCCAAAACCGTGGAGCCGTTTCCGAGATACATACATATATACAAGAATTGCTTGTTTAAAGGTATTAAATATATTTTTGATTGAACATTCAGACTTGCACAATATTTTTTACGGATGCTGCCAAGCGTTCTACTACGGGTTGTGTTCGGATGGGTACCTACCACACGCAATACGAAATCGTGCAAAAAATAAAATTACCTCCGGAGACTTCCGTTTTTACTGGAAAATGTTTTGGCATTTTAAAAGCTTTAGGACGTCCACGTGTTTTTAAGCTCAAATAAATAATGCAATAAATACGAGAAACTATCGATCACATACTTATGAGTAAAACCATTTTTGCAACATTTATTATTTCTATCATGATTGGCTAATAAGTATTTTTTGCATAAGAAATTTACATTGTTAGTACCAAACGCGCTTTACTAAATCGAAATATAATGAATCCTTGTATACCTATGCTCTTATTTACAGCACACTTAGTTTTTGCACTGTCAAAGTACCTATAGCAGTTTTCAAAATTGTAAAATTGAAACTATCATCGTCAGAGTCATTGACGCTATCGCAGTTTATTCAACTCACATAACCGAATTAAAAAGGTTGCAGACACATACTTTATCAAAAGGTGCTGGCCACAGTACACAAAAAAAATAATGGATGCTATTTTTCACGAAGAAAAAATAAGGATAAATCTTTCTGAAATCTTTAATGGCATTTCAATCATGTTTTGACATTGAAGGGCCAGCTTTTTATATACCAAAAAGGTATCATGTTTTTTTGCATTTTTTGCAATAGTGCAGTGAATACGAGGAATCTACATATTTATCACGTAGTAGTAAGTAATTTTTAAGAACAGTTATTATATCTATCATGATTGGCCAGTAATTTTGTATAACAAATTAACATTGTTAGTACCTGCACCCGGTACGGTGTACGCGCTTTAGACCCGGTTCCTCAGCACTCGATTTTCGGGCCGTTCACGTAATCGACGAATAATCGCTGGTTAATTCTACTTTCAGTTTCTCAAAACTCAAATGTGGCAAGCGTTTAACAATTTATCACACTTGACAAAAATCAGGAATTAGGTAACTACATGTTACAGCATTTTTAGGTTTCTGAGAACCGTTTTCAATGTTTATCTCTTGTCAACAAGCCTAATTAGTATTATGATTTTAATGGCTTATATTACGATACAAAGATAATAGGGGTCGGTGAAAACTATGGTATGGGTTCAGTTGTAAAAAATATGTTAATTAGATTTTGATCTAATTAACAGGGTAGCAAGACTTACCAAGGTCAGTCTTTGGATGGGTGACCATCACCACAAAAATTTTGGTCATCCATCCTAAAGTCACCCCGCTAAGTTAAACAATATCTACCAAGGTCACCCATCCAAAAACAAGCGAAAAAAAGTGGACACCCATCTCAAGACTGACCTTAGTACGTGTTGCTTACCCTGTCAGGGTTACCCATCCAGAAACAAGCAAAACAAAAAGTGGTCACCCATCCAAAGACTAACCTTGGTAAGTGTTGCTTAACTTGGCGGCTTCACCAACCCAGCCGCTCAAGATAAAATACTATTTATTACGAGGTATTCCTCGTAGCGCTCCCGTTTTGAAACGCTCCCATCTAAGCGCTCCCGTTTTGTTCCTCCAAGCGCTCCCAAAAAGAGCGCTTCGAGGAACGATTAAAAATATTAAAATTTATTTCCTCGAAGCGCTCCCATGATTAACTTTCGGATAG
The DNA here is from genome assembly GCA_947562075.1 of Orthosia gracilis. Lineage (NCBI taxonomy): Eukaryota > Metazoa > Arthropoda > Insecta > Lepidoptera > Noctuidae > Orthosia > Orthosia gracilis. The sequence goes on from OX387266.1 coordinate 39,740,225, forward strand.
AGATGGGACTATACTAACTGAAATGATCGATAATAAGTAGAACACATTGTTATAATATACAACTAGCTATACCCGTCCCGGCTTCGCACGGGTTTGGTAATTAATTTTTTTTTTTGATTTGTTGTAAATCCTTTAGTCCACCAAATAGATGAATATAATCTACCGACATATGTACCTATTCATATTTTTTTATTGTTTAGAAAGCTTATGATTTCTCTCCATTATGTTTCCCATTACTACCCCCTTCCCCGCACACCTCAATGTTTTTTTTTCGGAAGTTTTTCGTAGAAATAAGGCAATGAGGTGTCTATCGTTTACGTCAATGGTAGAAATGACTTTCCTTGTCCTAGGCGGGGCGAGAGAGTGTCAGACTCTTACTGACTAAAACCACCTACTGACTAAAATCACCTGCTCTGAGCCGGGATGTACTAATGTAATTATTATGTAGGTCTACTGCAATGTGATTATTATACGTACATAATTTATATTAAGTATATCTATGCGTTTTATTTATAACATCCTCTTTGAATACCTACACAATAACATTGGTCCTTGTATTAAGAGTGCCGAAAGCAAAAAGATATTATTCTCTCAATTTCGTAATTTGGTTAAGCAACTTCGATGTCGATGATGCACACATGAGTTTTTAAAAATGGGTATGATTTAAGCTGTCACCAATTTAATTCATTTTGTGTTTCTTAAATAATAGGGTTTGCCCTCAAAATAGTAGATTTGTCACCAAAATGTAGTCACCAAACAATATAAAATCAATTCCACAATAAATTACCGAAAATCATGGAGATATGGGGTCAAGTACCAAATAAATGGTTTTGTATGTATTATAATAGGTTTGTCCTAATAGTATTTAAGCAAACTAATTTAAAGAGATCACCAATAAATCATATATTAGGTCACTAGAAAATTTCATAAAGTTAGATTGGTGTATATGCAACAGAGTCGACGGAGCCCCGCTACGCGGGGCTCCTGTTTCTGAATGCAAGGTCTAAAGTAACCTAACACGAAGGAGATGACGGGAGCTGAGTTCGCTCGCTTTGCTCGATCACTTCAGCTCCCGTCATCTCCTTCGAACCTAACCTGTCCGAGACGGGGTGCCCTAAGCTCCCGAGCTCGCTTCGCTCGCTCTTAAACCGATTCATTGACCATTGTCATTGTCATTTTAATGTTGACATTTTCATTAAAATTATAAATTGATGTATTAAATTGGTAACGAATACTAAAATTTTAATAACTGAACGAAATAAAATGTAACAAATAAAAAGGAGTCGCAGTCAGGGATCGATAATCGATTTATTTGGTGACAGATCTACCATTCTGAGCACCAAGCTATTATTTAAGTAATAAAACTATTGTTATAAGAACGAAGTTTATATTCATGTAATGCACTACAATTTTATTGGTAATCCATCTCATATTTTACACATTATATTAACAATAATTTGGTAATTCATACCTGGGAACACTCTTTGTTTATCTGAGAACGAAAATATTTCGTGGCGATAGATCTATTTATTAGGTGATACAACTTGATGACAAATATAAATTTTGGTGACAAAAAATATAGTTCCTTTTAAAAATTATCGATATAATTCATTACTTCATGCTTTTCCCTATTTTTAAACGTGGGAGCGCTTCGAGGAAATAAATTTTAATATTTTTAATCGTTCCTCGAAGCGCTCTTTTTGGGAGCGCTTGGAGGAACAAAACGGGAGCGCTTAGATGGGAGCGTTTCAAAACGGGAGCGCTACGAGGAATACCTCTTTATTACTGATTACGTTATAGTAGTGAATGAAGTGAATGAATACCAGCTAGGATAGCCAACGGAAATAAAGTGATGCCGATAATTCAATGTAACAAGCGATTATGTGATTTTTCGATAATGCAGTTTTGAGAAACCCACTGACAAGGGCTGGCTAATTTGTGACAAATTGTCTGCGGATTTGATATGTGGCATCGTCTTCAGAAACCGGCTCTTTTACTAAAACGAAACTTAATTAATACTCATATACCTTTGTCTTTACAGCTTAATTAGTTTTTATCAACACGTACGTATATATTTTTTGTAATTGCCCAACAATTTTCAGTTTTAAACTAAATTAGGTCGTTACCTGAGTCCGTCAGACAAATTAATTTTATTACGAATCATGGCGTCTTTGAAACCTCTTTCTTGGGTGGTGAGATGAGCTAGAACCCATTGCAGGGGCTGCTCCGAGATGATTCAGGATAAGAATACTTGAAAGGATTTGGGGGAGGCGTTTGGCCACCCCCCAGACTAATATAAAACAAAACTAATCATGCATCGTAAAAGCATAGCCGTTTTGAAAGTCGTAAATTTCAACGAAACTATCATCGTCAGTGTCTATTCTATTTTTCTATAACGCAGTATATTAAACTCGCATAACCGAATCTAAAAATGTTGTAGGCACCTACTTTATCAAAAGGTGCTGGTCAAAGAACACAAAAAAACTGACCAAGTGTGTGCCGGTCTTCGCACATTTAACCGCAAAATCAAGGTTGGTTGTAATAGGAAATGAGAGAATCTCAAAGAAAAATCTGGTTTGTCAATATATTGGTATTTGTTAGTAAAATATACAATGTCAATGGGAAGTTAAAAATTTCTACAGATTTTTTTTTTGTAAAATAAGCGGTCTCTGGTAGCTTCTCATTCCTTTGTTTTTTGGTAATAAATAAACATAAAAAATAAAATAAATAAAAATGTTTATTTCTTCACATAACGATATAACAATGTTAGGTTTGGAGTCACCTTTTAAGCAAAGATTTGCTTGTATTAGGTGGTTCCGCTCCTCCAGTTTACAGTCATTCTACAGATGTGTGAGATATAAGCAACAAGATTAATTTAAGACTATCTAACTTTTGATAAATCATATATCAGCAAGGGTTCGCACTGGGTGTAGAATATGTTTGTGAGTGTGTATGTGTGTATGTTTGTGAGTGTGTATGTGTGTACGTTTGTGTGTAAGTGTGTTGTATGTGTAGCGCGATGGTATGTGTTTCTTAGTTATGTGATCTTGTGTAGGATATCTTCGATTTCTTCGTAACTTTTACTCTTGAGCCATTCAGTTAGTGTTTTCTTGCAGTCGTGGTATGTCATAGAGTAGATGGCACATTGTTCATTGAGAGTGTTATATATACGGGAAGATTGTTTAATAAATTGCCTTGTTGCAAATGTAGTATTCACTGGACAGTCTTCAGCGACTTTTTTTAAACAATAATAAAATTGTTCATCTACACAATGAGCTCTAAACAACGATACTCAACTTGATGGAGGTATTTTTAGTGTATTTATAATCGATAGCTTCTATAGTGTCATCGTCGTGTCAATGTCGTCTACGTGTAGGTCGACAGCATGACTGATTTTGGTGCTAGAGTTAAGAAAATTCTTATTAAATAATAAAATCAAAATCATTTTTTTATTTCAAATAGTCTTACATGGGCACTTATAAAATGTCGACAAAAGGAGCACGGTTCGGTAATTTCTTGAGGAGAAGAACCGGCAAGAAACTCCTAATAATTTTTAATGCATACTCTGTCAGCCTATAGCTCCGAAACCCCATGGATATGGGGTCTGCGACTTTCGCTTCGTTAGAAGCAATCGATCTGCATACAGTTAGTTGGTATCGATTTCTGGGTTTTTGATTCATAAATTTTGGACCTTCTCCTTTAAAGACGTTTCAAAATTATTTTGATATTGTAACACCAGTTTTTGTACAAAATAATAAGAAAGCGGTTTCATGTTTTTTTTTAATAATGCAGTAAATACGAAAAACTATCACATACGTATGAGTACAATAATTTTTAGGAATACTTATTATTTATATCATGTTTGGCCAATAATTTATACATAACAATTTTTAGTTACGGTACGGTTTACAGCACAATTAGTTTTATGAAAACCTACTTATATGTCTTTTCATTGCCCAAAAATTATCAATTTAAGCCTAAAATTAGATCAGAATTTAAATAACAATACTAATTTAAAAAAATCTTCCAGCTTACATGCAATGCTGCAACTATAATATAATATCAGTGGACTACAACCCGATAGCCCGAGAGCCGTGCTACATCGAAGCTGCCCGTAACACAGAGCTGGTGGGCATGTGTACTGCCCAGCTGATTGACCAGCTGGTCCAGAAGTATGGCTTCAACCTCACACTGTTCCATGTTATCGGGTTCAGCCTTGGAGGGCAGACGGCCGGGTTTATCGGCGATAATTTGGAATCTGGGAAATTGGAGAGAATCACTGGTAAATATTAAACAAATGTTTTAATAAGAGCGGATCGGCAAGTGTAGCATTCGATACCGTGCAACTACGAGTAGGTGGACTGACGACCTTAAAAGGTGGCTGGGACAGACTGGATGTTGAAGGCAGAGGACCAGCTGTTGTGACGCATCTAGGAATGGCCTCAGTTCAGCAGTGGACAACAATATGCTGAGTTGATAGACTACTTTAATGTATAATTCCCACTAAAGGCAAAGAATCCCGAAGACCCTGGCCTCCTTGAAGATGCCCCCTGTATTGTTTTGTAAGCAATTTTATTATTCCATTGAGCAATAACACTGCATAGGCATTTTGCCCCTGTTAGTAATAATAAAACCTTTTAACGTTCACCTGTGCGACTCTTTGCCATTAACTTCCTTAAGGCACGGTGAGCTGAAATTATACTAGCATCTCTTAGCAGTGTTTTAGTGTGATTAAATAAAATTATGAGTATTAGAGAATGTAGTAATTAGGAGCTTGACTCCTACCGAAAGAACTGACTCAAACTAACAGAAGACAGAATCGTGTGGGAATCGGTATAAACAAATCACAGACTGAAGCCTCATTTTATATCCTGTCTCATGATGCCAATTAAATTAAATAGCATGCGCGGGCCGATCATCAAGGTTAAGCAACGATTGTCAAGGTCGGTCGGTGGATGGATGACCTTTACATAGTGAGATACCTCCGAGCGTCGAAAAGCACGTTAAACTGTTGTTTGTACATCTTTCGAATAGGAAGTCACTCTATGTTAAATCTGGGATGAAAAATAGCTTATGTGTTATTCTAGACTGTAATCTATCTCTATGCCAAATTTCATCAAAATCCGTTCAGCCGTTCTGGCGTTATTGAGTAACAAACATACAACCACACACTCATCTATCCATCCAATCTTTCACATTTATAATGTTAGTAAGACTATTACTCAGCTGCGTCCGGTTCAGCTGACAGCCGAACCCAAAAAATTTGTTGGGCAAAGGCTGGATTTATCATCATCATATCAGCCGAAAGACGTCCACTGCTGGACATAGGCCTTCCCCAAGCGTCGCCACATTGACCATCCCGCATGCAGCGGATCCCCGCAAACTTAACCAGGTCATCGGTCCAGCTGGTGGGAGGCCATTCAACGCAACGTCATCCGGTTCGCGATCGCAGATTGATTGATTAGACCTAGTTAATATGAATCCTGCACTAACAAATATTCCGCAGCACTGGATCCAGCTATGCCTCTGTTCGTCACTACCGACAATAACAAGAAAGTAGACAGGGATGACGCAAAGTTTGTGGATTGTCTTCATACTAACGCCCTGGAGAAGGGCAAGTTGGAAGCCTGTGGACAAGTCGACTTCTACGCTAACGGGGGCATCACACAGCCTGGCTGTAAGGCTACAAAAGAACAAAGTTAGTGTTTTATAACATGGCGGCTTATATTTACACTTAAGTTACGACAAGAAAAAGTTTTGGATCATAGTCAAAATTTTTAGATATAGAGCTAGTAGGCTTCGCAAGCGAACAAAGCAGAGCGAAAAGTTAATAGAGAACACCTAGAATATATCTTGCACAAAATGACATAAATAGACAAATCTGGCGAAGAAATTGTGGGCTTTTCCTAAATCTGCCGATTTGTTCAGTGTCAACATTTCGCACTGATATGCTCGCTTAAAAATCTTGCCAGCTCCCGGAGCTCTATTGCTATTAAAGCGAGTTAATTTTCAAGCCGTCTTAAAATTTTGTTAAAATACATTAAACAGGAATCGTTTCTAAGATTTCTCCAAACCACAGATTACCCCTTAAATTTGTGCATTACCTATGTATGTAAAAACTTCGTTTTTCGACACAAATATTTTTGGAATTCTCAGAATGATCCAAAATTAAAAAAAATAATAATTGTATACTCACATTTGGCCACTATCCTTGTTTCTAACAATTCCTTTTCTCAGCTAAATCTGGCTGCAACCACGGTAGAGCGCCGATGTACTATGCAGAATCGATAACCACAAACGTTGGTTTCTACGCAACCAAATGCTACTCCTGGATCATCTACATGATCGGCTGGTGCGAGATGTTCAACTCCGCCGATGAAGTGCTCTTCGGAGAATATGTTCCTAGGAAGTAAGTATTATACAAAGGTTGCAAATTCAGTGCAAGTTACAAAACTGTGGTAGATAAATCGAACTAGCTTTGAATAATCCCACATATTTGCAATGCTTGAATCGGAGAAGTAACGGTACTTTAAACTATCTTATTTTCAAGTTTGTTCGCGTTATTTAAGTTGTTGAGATTCTTATAGATTTTAGATAAAGCGCTTTAGACCTAACAAAAAATCTGCAAAATATCGCAGGATATCTAAATAAGGCCAATTTGGGCAGTTTTCATTTATTGCAAATTTTGGTAGTTTGTGGTGCAGATGTATTTACTTGGGGCATCAATATTATCAGCCTATCATTAATAGCAGTCCACTGCTGGTCACAGGCCTCTCAAATTGCAGGCCATTTATCTGGATTCTCGGCAACTCTCATTCAGCTGCTATCCATTATTTCTTGGCACAGTCCAAGCAAACTCTTCACTTACTGTTAAACTCCTTTTTCTCAACAATAGTGAATAGCATTGTGAGCAATTTGTCAGTTCTATGATTAGTGCAGGCACCGAAACACTTCCATACTTTCACTATGAACGGTTTCCCTTTTCTTCAGCCTTGCTTCCTTCTCGTGACGACGTTATAATTACAAGCTTTTACTATACTATGGGTAACTTAAAATAACTATTTTGTGACGTTGAGCTATACGCACAGATCAATTGGGTCGATGACCTATTGTTTTTCATTTGAGAGGACAATGATGCTGTTATACTTTACAGTTATAAAATATATTAGAACGAGATCAGTTTCATAAAACTTTTCCTTGATCTTGTCTTATACGCTGTTGTAATAGGTTCGACTTTCCTTCATAAAATACATAATCAGTTACTTCTAGTCTTACGTCACAGTTTGGCACGATAAGGGACTTTACGCGGATCTTTACCGCTCGACCGCTGCTCAAACCGCAGGTTAGTTTAGTTAGAGTAATGAGGTCCCATTCAGAAAATATTATGAGTGATGTGTATGCATGTAAGTAACATAGGAAGGTAGTCATTACATGTACGTAGATATCCAAAAGTATTAGAGTTTTCTTTTCCATTTAAAATTACAACTCTGTTTAATTTACAGTTCAGCATAGTATCTTATCGATTACTATAACTAAGCTATGAATTAATGAAATTTTTAGATACGTCCCGTGACCAAAGTGGCAATGCCGCTATCATATTACCTAACAAACGATAGGGAAACGGAAAACAAAATCAATATTTATAATATTTATTCGTAATGTTTTGCTTGTTCTTGGCATTAGATACTTATTTAGAATTCCGTACTGTTTTGTTTGTGTCTGAAGTGTACTTAAGTTAAGTTAATTTTAAGATTTTTAACCCCTGACAGAAAAAGAGATTATTAAGTTTCACGTGCGTAACTTTGTATTTGTGTAGTTGGCATCATAACTCCTAAACGGATAAACCGATTTTATGACTTTAACGAGTGTGTTCTTAGCTATATTTGATGAAAATTGGTTTAGCCGTTCTAAAGTTGAATCGGGGTGTTTTCGTGTCGTAATTACGTATTCATGTTCAATAGATTGTCGATCGAAGCGTGACTACTACTAGATACATTATGTGGCATGAAATAAAAATATGTCGGAGGTTTTTTAAATTTCACTTGTTGTTAATCCTATATTCTGTTGTTTCAGTGTGAAGGGTCTATATTTCTTCAGCACGAACTCGGAACCTTCGTATGCGCGCGGTACGAACCAGAAAAAGAGCAAAAGAAAAAGAAGCTCTAATTACTTTAAACAAGAAATTAAAACGCTATAGAACAAATTGTTTGTCTATTTGTTTATTCAACTTATTTTTTCCTTTAACATACAAATAAGACGGATTGGTCGGAGAAGGCCACATACCGGCCAGAGTGAAAGGCTATGGGGGACATCTTTGCCCAGCAGTGGAACAACATAAAGTTGACTAAAAACAAAACAAATATTCTCATGATCACAATCAGCCGAAAAAAAATATGTAATTTATTGAGTTAGACAACAGTTCACTATTTGGATTATTAAGGTTACACTAGTCGATCATTCTTCCATACAAACGTAGTCTAGCGATAAATCCACTGTTTGACGATGTACGTTCAAAATAAAAAATGATATCAATTTGTCTCATCATTATCTAGTCCTGTTATGAGCGTCGAAAGTTCCATATTTCAACACTAATTTTAACGCATCTTTGGGCGGAAATAAATACCATAAGAAGAAGGAAAATTGCAAAACGGCCTCCATACAGGAATAGATTAGTAATCCAACAATGCAAATAAATTAATTTTGAAAATATACATTTAGCCGTTTTTTTCATGATATCTAGACTCCCAAAGGTCTGTTTATAAAATTTCTCGCGCTCGTTTTCGTCCTAAATCATCATCAGTATCGTTACAAATTTGCAAAAGTGCTAATTCGTACGCGAACTAGCTTCTTACTGCTCATCACAGCATCTATCTCTATCGCACGTGTTGTCGGATTAGACAGCATGCATTTTAACCTCGCAAAAAAGTTCGTGCCGTCGACTAGGGGAATCTTAATGACTGAAAACTACGTGCGTTTACAATAATTAATAGAGGGATCATCTGCAGCCGAACTAGGTGAGAGCCTGTATTTCGGCATGCAACACCACCTATAGAAACATTGATGACTATACTGAAAAGAAAAAAGATCAATATTTATTTGACGACAGTTCATGAGGTTCACAAAAAATAAAAAGGCCTGCCTCACAGCTGCACTAGAAAGATAATTTCACCCAGATGATTTCTGACGCAGGCCTATAGCTATGTCCTCTGCTGGATATGGACATACAGTTGCAAGCCATTTTGCTACATCCTCAGCCACCCTGCGAAGATCGTAGCTCTAGAAACCATCAGGCAGGAAAATACTTCAGGCTTGCTGCATAAACAACTAGGAAGCAGACATTTACTATTAAATTACTTAGTCATTACGGTACAAATATAAATTTTCCACCATAAATATTCCATCTTATGGATTTGCAACCGTTGCAGTAGTTATTAGCTGATAGTAGGTATGACTCCATATTTAGAAATTTTGGACGTTGTTTCATTTGATGTGCAATTTTATCACGCTCTTACGATATTGATTGCGACTTCTGCAATTTAATGATCAGGTTTACATGTTTATGTTGGTGTAATTTAACCTCCAAAACTAAGATATATAGTTTTCGCCACACTTCTTGGCAAAGTTATAATTACCTACTTACTGAAGTATCTAATCATCCGGTTATACATACTAATGTCTACTTTCGATCCAAACTTGACTTTTCAAGTACATGCACTTGAAAGTTTAATGTAAACCACAGTCGTACTTTTAACAAGGTAACCAATAACCAATATAGTCAGTTCCTTCTTCCGTATTTCGCGAATCTTGATAACCTTTCTTACTCAATCCTATGTGTATTTAAGTTTACATCAAAATTCATTAGAACTGTAGTTACAAGCCGGTCTAGCATTGCCTAATCTGAGTCTTGAACCGGTACTATCCGTGAGTGTGCTCCACATAAAATCGGATGCGTAATCCGCGCCACACATTGCAAGTTTACCTTATTTTGAAAGATGATTGTGATGAAGTAAGATTGTCTTAAATCTAGGGTAGCGACTTCAAACCTTTCTCTGCCGTATATTCTAGAATTTACAAGTTGACGTCACACTTGATATCGGTGTGTTCATGTAACGTGCTTACCACCACATACCTATTAGGTGTACCTTTTTCATCTCCCTAGGTTTTTCTGGTTGTGGTAAGATTCATGGTTGTCAGATTTGGCTTCTGACTTACGACCCGTAAAGTCTGTAAAATATTTACAACTAGCTTTTCCCCGCGGCGTCAATCCCGTGGCCCACCCCACAGGAACCGTTTTCGGGATAAAAATAGCAGATGTTATTCAGGCAGGAATAATGTAGCTTTCTACTGATAAAATAATTTTCAAACAAATTTACATGTAAATCTTTCCTCTTTATAATATTAATAGCTTGCCTAAATCTAAAATTATCCCTAGGGATAAAATGTAGCCTATGTGCTATTCCAGACTATAATCTAACTCTGTGTCAAACTTCGTCTAAATCCGATCAGACGTTCAGGCGTGATTGAGCAACAAACAAACAAACATCCATCCATCCAAACTTCCGCATTTATAATATTACTATAGCTTCTGACAGCGGCTACGCCCGCGTAATAAAAAGTGTTTTATCATCTCAAGGGAACATTACACTGGGATAAAAAGTAGCCTATGTACTATTCCAGACTATATCTCTGTGCCAAACATCATCCAGATCCGTTCAGCCGTTCTGGAGTGATTGAGTAACAAACATAAATCCATCATAACATTCGCATTTATAATATTAGTAAGATATATAGTATATAATTATACATGTAGTGTAGATGAACAGCTTTAGATGGCTTCCGAGGCATGGAGTGGTCTCGGCATTCGATGGGTAGTCACCCAACCATGGACCAACCTTGACAAGCTTTATTTAGCCTTGAAGATCAACCCAAGCGGCTATTATGAGTTAGCCACGAGCCCCTCGTAATAGCATTGTATTGATCAAATAACACATATTTCGGCTACGATGAGCAGTATTGGCCTGCTGATCACGGCCGCGAATTATGTGTGTACGTTGTGTCATGGGTTCGAACCCAGGCAGGCACATTACTTTGTGTAAATTATTTTATTTCCACTTTTTTAAAAACGGTGAAGGAAAACATCGTGAGAAAACCGGCGAACCAAAAATTCGAAGACACGTGACATCCATCAACCCCACGGAGGAGAAGGAGGGTCCGCTTCCTCTCACAGAGAGGAGGCCTGTGTCCCAGCAGTGGGATGGGACACAGGTATGTTAAACAGTTGATGATGATGATGATGATGACTTAATACGGTGTGAGTACTGTATTTTTTCAAAATTAGGCAACACTAGTCAAATTCTCACCTTCAAATCTAACCCTCAGTTGCCCAGCTCAAAATTATTAGCCCAGCGCAGAATTAATGTGACAAATTGTCAAGCATGCGTTATCTGCTGTGATTGGTTGAATGAATTTTCAACAACAATCACAGCAGGTGTTTGATAATTTGTCACATTAATTCTGCGATAATTTTGAGCTGGGAAACTGAGGGTAAATAGCAGGATGCTATCAAAACAGGCTATATTTAAATATTTCCAAACCATGCCACCGGACAACCGAGCTATTGATAATGACGGAGCAGACAAACGGACATTCGCATGGGCTTTCCCCACATCCTTGTCGCTATCCTCGATTCTTGGTTGCAACACCGCGCAGCATTCAAGTTGCATCCATGGCCTTATTTAGCCGCCATCCGCGAATTGGGCAACGCCGCGTGGGTTACGTACAAGTGTGCTCCGGGCCTTATCGATTATTGCCGTAAGTTATAAACTCGATAACTATGACGAAAGCTCTCTACGGGTCTGGAAGATTCGATATTGGTAATTAAAATAATTGCAGCTCTATTTTTAGTTACTGAATATTAATGTTTACAATAACGTAGCGTATGGGAGCTCGTGGCTAAATAATAACAGCCGCACGGATCGATCTTCAAGGTTAAGCAACGCTTGACGAGGTCGGTCTGTGGATGGTTGACCATTTTCAACATACCGAGTTTCCTCCGTGCCTCGGAAGCACGTTAAGCCGTTGGTCCCGGCTGTCATTTGAAGATCTTTTACAGTCGTTACGGGTCAGAAGCTTGAGATCTGACACCAGTCTTGCCAAAAAGGTACCGTGTTACCCATTTACTGGGTTGTGGAGGTCAGATAGGCAGTCGCTCCACGTAAAACACTTAGTGCTCAGCTGGATCCGGTAAGACTGGAAGCCGACCCCAATATAGTTGGGAAAAGGCTAGGCAAGAGAGAGAATAACGTAGCGTATGGATAAAGGACACGATACAACCCTGTTAGTTCCCAGTCACACAGCTATGAAAAATATGTATTACCTAATTAAATATCAACTTAATTACCATCGTTTAGTTGCAATTATGGAATTACTGGAATCCAACATCGCAACTAAATAGTGGTAATTCTATAATAGCTAATAAGTACTTGCCTAATAATTACTATTTTTAAAAGACATCATATAAATTATTTAAGTGTGATTGTTATAATTGAGTGTGTATAATAATGATAATGTTTTTCAATTTATATATTTTTTGTAAGTTTTTGTTATGGTACTCGTTGGTGATCCTTAAGTAAATAAATAAATTGTCGACATCAATCAATTGACAACTTGTCTAGTTGTCTCATGTAGCCGCCGACATCCGACTCTCAATCACGATGTTGTTAACTCACGGTTATTCCTGCGGTTGGGCAATACCTACCACAATAGGTGCACAGGTTACCGTGTCAGTACATGCCTTATAATAATGCCTATTGTAGCCTACAAGGAGGTTAACAAGGCTCTTCTTTATAATCATAAACATTTATAAATAATTGCATGAAATTGAATGCTGTTTGCAGCTGAAAACAGGCATACAACATACCTTTACTTGTACACTTAATCCCTTCCCTAACATAGACCAACAGTCATCTGAAGCATCTGAAACCTGAAAAAGAAAGTATAATTCAAAACTTGTTCTTCAAGGTTCTCTGAACTATCTCTATCTAAAGCTGTGTAGGTAAATATGTTAAAATAATGGCACTGTATCGAATACTATAATAAATAGAATGAGTTGCGTTAGTTGCATAATTCAGACAGAAATTATGAAACTAGATTAGTATTCTACATACCTAGTTCATTTTTTTCAGTTTCTTTTTTCTGTCTTCGCAAAATAAGCGCTTAGTCGTGGAGTTGCGGAAACAGCCCGTCGAAACTAACTAAACTAACTACCTAGTTTATCTAAAATCGATAAAAAACACTTAAAAAAAGTAACTTCAAAGAGTAAGTCATCATGTCACGTATAAAAGTGGGCCCATTTATCATAAACTTTAATATTAAAGTAACTTATGTAATAAAATTGTGTTTTTGTCAGAATTCTCCGTAGCCATTCCGGTTTATGTAACCGAATGAGTTTTTATGCAGAGAACCAATGAAGAATATAAGTCATGTTTGGACCACGTCTTTTATGCGAATCGCTTATTTGCAGAAATTACTAACTCCTTGACTATTCAAATGGCTTGTAAATAGTTTAATTGGATAAATACTTTTAGTTTGAGTTTATGGTGAAACCGTTTATTTCAACTTATTTAGTTTAATATAAATGGTACGTACATATATTTGCAATAATGGTGCATATTTTTCAGGTATAGAACAACGGCAATTTATAAAAGTTTTTGAGCTACTGGTTAATAGATTCTATATTCAAATTATCTATACAAAATTTTAATGTGGTTTCTATTTTTACTTGCTAAACACTTCAGAGATTTTTATAAATACGTCTCAACATTTGTACTACATATACCTACAAAAAATTTCAAAAAGGTCTTGAAAATATTGAAATAACAAAAAATGTGGCATGCAGGAAATGAAAAGATAAAAAAGGAGTGACCGAATTTTTGTCGAATTCGCAGTCATCTTATGCAAAAGGGGGGAAGTCAGGCACGAGCGAGGGTCAACATCATGCAAACACTTTCGCTTGTTCAGTACCCGTACGGAATACGCACGTGGCATACGCATTTATGGCACACAAATTATTAAATTAAAAATTAATTTTCGTAAACTGCGTGGACATTTATTAAAAAAAAATAACTATTATTTTTAGTGTGATCTATTTTTCTGTGATTTTGTATTTAGAAAACTGTTTTAATAAATAAAAATAACATAGTGTGAGTAAACATTTTGTTTATGTAGAAGTTTCAACTTTTGTGTAAAAATTCTAGAACATTAAAATGATAACAAGTGCACAGTGGTTAATTTTGGTTGGAATAACTGCATTGCAAATATCCGGTAAGTTAATAATTATAATTATAACAATGATTTATTATCTTTCTCATAATTAAGATACCTGAATAGAAAACTTGTGAACCTTTCGCAGAAAATGCTAGTGTTTTAACATTGTTTACAAAGCGGTTAGGTCTGTTATTATTTACTTAAGTTGTATTTAAAAAGGGCCGTTTAACAGTGTTTATCACTTATATGAAAGATATGTATATTATCTTAAAAATATTATCTAAAAACGATTTATGTTTATCGATATAGACTATCCCCATAATTTTAAACCCTGCTTGAAATATTATGGATATATATAAAAGGACTACACCAAAAAGTATTTAAACTTCTAATTGGATGTTATAACAAGAGATTCTGCAAAGATTCGCGAATTGCAGTACATAACACGGCGGCAATGCACCGACGTACATAACCTACAACTGATAATGTACTCATTGCATAAGAGCGGTAAGTTTGTTTTGCAGTAACCGGCTGATCAGCTTCCTCATCCGCGTAGAGATGCTGCGCGGTACACAAATTGCTAGAACGAATAAAATGTTTTTTTTCTTATCTTTGTAAGTTAAAAACGGTTTACGTAAATAGAAAATCATTTCTAAATTTTACATTTGACCTTGCCATTTAAGTTTGAATATTTAATCAATTTCTCAATCCAATTTCGATGATGTTTCGAGAACGCAAAAAACAAAAATCGATAAATTAATGTCTCTACTCTGCTAAATTTTGAAATATTATTCTACTTTGTTCCCTTATTTGTCCTGGCTGGACTGAACTGGATGGACTTGGCTTCAGATAACAGTGCTTGTTAATAATATGTATATTAATTTGAAAAGAAGACATTTTTATCCAATTGCAAATGAGCACCAGAGTATCTCACTAGGAATCCTAGAGCCTTATTGCTAAGAAAAGGCATCCGATACACCCTTCCGCTATCCCTAATCACACCGATTAAAAAACCGTGAGAAAAACCCACAAAACAATATCACCAACATAAACAGATCATCTTAAAAAATCCACAACTCGTGATCCGCGTGGCTCGTGAAGCATGAATCGCAGGTGTGTTCTCGTACAATAGTTACTTCCGAAATGTTACTGGCCGACATTCTCGTTGCATAAGATTGCTCACCCACTCTCGACGTTCGCGAGTCGTGCAAGCTTGCCCAATCCGGCCCGTTTGTCACATTAGGCAGATAAACGGTGCCACTTTACTTTTTATATACGATTGTCTTGAGGAAAATGGATTTATGCTTGTTATCTATACTAATATTATAAAGCTGAAGAGTTTGTTTGTTTTGTTTGAACGCGCGAAATCTCAGGAACTACTGGTTGGAATTGAAAAATTATTGTTGTGTTGGATAGCCCATTTATCGAGGAAGGTTATAGGATATACAACATCACGCTACGACCAATAGGAGCGGAGCGTAAATGAAAAATGTAGCAAAAACGGGCAAAAAATATCCTTTTTGAGAGTTTCCGTTGCGTGCGCTGCGTAAACGGTTTAGATGGGTAGGTAGGCAGCCAGTTGACGGGAGCGAAGCCGCGTGGGACAGCTAGTTTTTAATATTTGATAAGTGTTATTGTTCCCGTAAATAATACCTAATATGAAGAAACTATAGTGCAGGTGCTTTACCTAATTGGTTTGTAACTTACAATAGATATAGTCATTCATAAAATAGGTAATTATAAAATTGCCTCTATTTTAATGTACCTGATTAATTTCAGCTAATTGTTCTACTTTGGCTAATTGATTAGATATCTTAATCATTTCTTCTATTAGAGATGCAATATATACCGTAATATTCTAACTATGAAGACGTTTTTGTTTACAAGAAACGTTGGACACATATTATGAGCTCCGGACCTCCGCAGTTAACTTTTCGGCAAAGCTGATCGATTAATTTATTATTACATAACATAATTATCATTTCATTGTACTTTTTTTGTTTTTCGTCATACTCTTCTTGACATTATGACCTAGCTGCACCTCTTGGCCTGAAACTTATGACCCAAGTAAGTAGATACAACAAATTGTATGGTACAAGACGTACAACTACTTACAAGCCTTTTTCTTTAAGTATAGGGTCACAGATGGCTTTGGGTCAAGGTTGGCCGCCTCAAATGATGTGTGATTACAATGGTGGAATTAATGTATGTGAATCCAGTTGAAGGCTGCTGTTTGGATAGGCTTGATATTTAAGACGAGTTTAAGATAATTGTTGAAACCGTAATGAGTAAAGTACATAGCATTCAGTGGGTCAATTATGTAGAATACCATTGCTAGAATTTATTGCAGGCCATTATGCCTGTACTCTTCTGTTACGCAGAGGTGTGCATTTTACCAGTTATAGTTAAATTCTATGTAACAAGGGGATCTTCTTGTGCCCGCAAAAATATGATGAAGCGCTGAAAAAAATACAAAAACAGCCGCTGCTAATCGTTCACTTCCTAATAAAGTAGACAGTCTCCAAAAAAGATCTGAAAATAAAAAAATGATGATCTTTTATTTTAATAAACGAAACGATCTCGTTCGTAATTAACATACTTTTTCAAACATGTTGACCTCAAATTGCATCATTGGTACACTGACCGTGAAAACTACTAGACATTTCGCAACATTTCTTGATTATGTTATAATTGTTAAATAATTTCAATGTTTATGATATTAATGACCTTACCGTTTGTTTCTTTCAACATTATTAGGTTTATTGAAACTTGTTTTGGGCTTCTAATTAGTAATGTGTGTGTGTATAGCAATGGTTTTATATATTTATGATAGAGTAGTTCTTAAATTCTCTTTATCAGAAGATTTAGAATTAATTAGGAAGCAATTAATTAATATAGAATTAATTTGCAAGTTTCTAAGGCTGTATTTTTATTTGTTACAGTGGAGTTGCAACATAGTTAAGATTTGATTGAATGGATCAATACATTGTTTGATAATTTAAATAAGATATCGTTTGAGAACTAGTACAAAGATTTTAATATTTTCGTCGAATACGCTGATTTTAGCAGTACGAGTATAAGCTTACTATATACCTAGTAAATTATGGCCTATCAAGTAAATTACGAGATTATGAATCATACAATCATTAAGTACAAGTTTAGTCGTAAAAATTCATATTTCAAAGGAAATTGTTGATAACGTCACTATGAAGTCAGTAAACATTATTTGTATTAACGACTCTCTGATCTGTTTTGAATTGATTACTACTGAATTGGTGGAGTCTGAAGATTAGATAAGTTTGTGTTTTTGACACCAACTTACTTCTTGTATGAAGTGATTTATACTGGCTTTACATACTGATGAGTTAGGGAAAATTAGTAGAAGGAGTAACACATGGTCAACGTATCAATTTCCACCTCGGAGTACAAACGAAGGCGCGACGAAAACGCAATCAGAATACAAATTCTTACCTTTCAAAACAACTTCATTAATTCGATAAACCTTCAGAATATATAATAGGGTCAACTAAAATACCATCCTTTGATAGCTTGAAGCCACGGACAAGTCAAATATAAATGTCAAATTATATCTAAAAGCAGCTAATTACAATAGTAGAGGTCAAACACAGATTAAGCAAGATGATGGCCTTAAGATATAATATATGGATGTGATTCCGCAACATCCGATATCACACGACAAATGCTTGTGATGGATGTTGCGAAAGAAATCGTGGATGTTATGACCAGGTCTATTACATTAGCCGCAGGTCGACCATGCGTGCATTCTATTTACGCAATTTATTCATTAACAGTTACTACAGTATGTGTGATGTTGGAGAATCTAATGCTCTGGAGTTTCTTGACCTACCTGTTTGGTACATTGATAGAATATTTATTGAACAAACGACATTGCTTTTAACAGCATTCCATTTTGTAACTTTAGATAACTTAATAACTAGAAGTTATCTTAGTATAGTACACGTACAGCTTTTAGAACAAAATCATTGCAAACAAATTACAAAATATTTTAAAACAAAGCTGTGCAAGAAACATTCCTAGGTGTCACACAAAATGAATATTAAAAATCATAAGCCACAAGACAATACAACAATATGGTACGTATAACAAAGGACCGTGTTTCGGGGATTTGCAACAGCGAAGACATGAATGAGCTATAATTTCTTATCCACGAAACTAAGAGCCACATCACGACGCATAACTTAATGCGTGCTCACACGTAATGGGAACAAGAAATAACAACATTGTTGGCTATTCCTTACAAAACACCGCATAACGTGACCAATGTAACTTAATCTTCAGCTACATACTAATTGCAGGAAGGTATAGATTTGGTTTAATTGGTTGGATATGAGTCACAGTGCGATAGGTTACAAGCGTGGCGACGCTTTCACTGCTCAATCGATTCACTTGTACTTTCCACCGAGCCATCGATGTGTACTCATAATCTGGTTCATTATGATTATGCAATCGGTGCACTTACCTTTCCATGATTACCGTATTGCCTACTGTTCTGGTATCCTTTGAAAACTAATGGCAAATATCAGCTGGTTGTAGATATTAATTCGGAGAACTGTGGTAAAGGAGCTTACATTTTGATATGGTAAAATAATAATGTGGGACTTTCTGAATCAAAATACCTGATTATTTTAATGCCCGTGGTTATTTCATGGCCAGATAAAGAAAAGTGTTTTAACTTGCTAGAGCCACCTCCACGATTTTAATATTTTGATAGGTCAACACGATGAATTGTTCGAAAGTTTCATCAATAATTAATAACTTCTTATGTAACTAAGAATAATTCGAATAAAGTTCAAACACGTATCTAATTGTAAAATGGTGTACTATTGATTTTAAATTAACTAATAATTAATAGAGCTCTTCACGTAAAGAAAAGAATTCTCATTCAGATAATTAAGTCATCATCAGCCTTTAAATGTTTCCATTGCTGGGACTCAGGCCTCCTCTCTGTGAAAGGGAATTGGCCTTAATTCACCACGCGGGCCGAGTGCCGATTGATGGATGGATGGATGGTCACATGTTTAAATATTTGGTTCTAGGACATGCCGCTTTCCTCACGATGTTTTCCTTCACCGTTTTGAGAGTAGTGGTGATGAAATAATTTACAAAAAGTAAAGCGTCTGCCTGGGTTCTACTGGGCCACCACTGTTCTCACTTACTCGTACGTACAACATCAAATCTGTATTTCTCGAAGGATTCGACTACGATATGTGATCTTAAATAGGGTTGCCCACTGCATGTTAGTTACGAAGTTTTCCTTCAAATAATACAAGACTTAGTAATAATTATTGTCTCTTTATTTTCAACCATTCAGCAGCGAGTTTCTCAGCTCAATAAATAATATTAAAATGAGTTTCTAGTAAAATATTGTCATATAATTAAGGTTTCCAATTAAATATACTAAGTCAAAATTAATAATATTCAACACTATTACTACATTCGATTTTCCATATAGATACGGTTGATAGTTATAGGTAATCGAGGTCAACTACTAACCAATTACCATAGAGAGGGCATCAATTAAATTGAAAACTGTTGCGAAAGACGGATTAATTTCAAGGATGAGAAATAGAAATATATGGAAAAACATACTACAGACATTTAAAAAAAAATTTGGTAGTAATATATTATTTCATATATTTATGAAAATACATGCAATTTACGAGCAAGGAGTTACGTTAAAACATATATTTCCATCCGAAATATATGTTTTAACGTTCTGTTTTACTTCGGTTCCATAAACCATTTATTTGACTTCAAAATGTCTTTTAAAATAATCTGAGCCGCATTCCTTTGGAGTCGTTCGTCGGTTAGAACATAATTATCTTGGTATCGCAACACTCGCTGGGCTAGTACTTCACCATTTTGTAATTGCACTACACAATATAAATTATTTCGTAGTTTAGGAAAAGCGGTTTGTATTCCTAGTGGAACGATGTTGCATGATTCTTCCGTTAGTATTATTTAAATGATAGTGTTTATATGAGAAATTATGTAGGGATGTCTGTTATTATGTGAAGTTACAAGTTCGTTAAATTTATTTTATTATACTGGCATTTATTTCCTTTTTATTTTTCTAGTAAATATTTCCTCGTTTTCCTTCATAAGATTTTACAACATATTTATTATATTAAAAACTTAAGTAACACGATTATTAAAGGCAGTCGTTTGTAATAATATTTTACTTCGTAAAGAATATTGCTTCTTCCGGCGGATATTCGCAATCAAGGTCGCTTCCTCCATGTAAAGGGCTCTGGTACATCAAATACTGACTATCTTGTATATAAAAAACGCTAGAAATCTAGATAATATTCAATCGGACAAAATTACTAGTATTAATGGTCGGGAGCATATCACAACACATAATCACTTTGTTAGATTAATCTTGGTTATATATTAAAATATCTATTAGAGATAAAATCGATGGTTTGATATGCATTTTTCGCTAGTAGAAAGTTCAAGGTTACGCTGAACGCCCTTTTATATCCCCAAAAAAAGCACGAATCCTGGGCTAGGCTACTGGAGCAAAGCCGCTTCAATACAGCTATTTAATAACAAGGGGAAATGTCTTCTCATGATTTATCCACCAAGATTGTGTCAGATATTCCATAAGATGGTAGGTACCCATATTGCCATATTAAGGGATGTGCCCTAACAGGCGTTGCACAGAGGGGCTCCGGGGTGGTCTTTTGAGAGGTCACGGGGCCCCTTCTACGTGCTGATGGTGATCACCGGGGTGGTTTTAGTGAGGTAAAAATCCCACACTCCCTGGTCTTTTTCCCAAAAAGTCCAGGCGCCTTTTGAAGGTTATCCCCCGAAAACAAAAAAAGAAAGGTACCCATATTGCAAAATAGGTTGCTATGTATGTAGTTCTTACAAAGAAATCAGTCAATATTAGTAGATCAACGACATGCAAAACGTTAAAAATTGATATTAAAATTAAATAATATGCGTTGAAATGGAGGTCGCACGAATTTTAAAATGAAACGTTTATTGGGTGTTACGACAGAGTCAATGTTTAATATCCGACCATATTAAATATCATAAGCGGCCACAAGCCTTTGTTTTCAATAAAATGTTAATAGAATTTAATATACCGTTTTTGTAATGCAAATAATTAACGATTCACGTATAAAGCAGACTATTCAGACCTATTTATTGGGTAAAAATATTATTGAAAGTGCTTTGTTATTTCAAAATTTGTTTTTGAGTAATTTAACCTGCATAACCTTCAGAGTATTGGTGAAATCAAATATTTTTTTTTAATTCCTGGGCATCAAACCCTGACTCTACTTATAACCCTGCACTGAGCTACTACGGAAATAGCGCTTGAGACCGGTACAAACAATCGAACATATTCACACTCAAACAAAATTATGGCAGTTGTTTTCGACAGCCATCAAACAAAAGTGTTGCCAAGTGTCACTTTGTTCCTCTCAAAATAACATAAAGAGGCAACATTCACTTATTACATCAATCTTTTGTTCTTGACGTAGAATTTCTCAACTCACCATATTCTCGAATTTCAATGTAAATGCGAAAATTCGTACAAAATGCTTGACACAATGACAGAATATGCGATGCAAGAGATATAAGCGTTCGCGAATTAGAATTGTTTACTCCAATCAGAGCATGACATGTGCCGCGTCTTTGCGAATATAAACGTACTCCGTAACGACCTTCACTTTAATATGTAATTTTCCTGAACTGTACTTAAAGAAAAATGATTTCTTCCTAACGATGTATTGAAGAAAAACAATTTACCTAAGACTAGTCGTCCCACGCGGCTTCGCTCCCGTCAACTGCCTACCTATCTACCCTACCCTACCTACCCTACATACATGAATGTTGCGTAACTATGCAGTGCATGATAAATGATTTTATTTCTGTGAGTAGGTTTGTACAAACACTTTTACATGTCGATCATATTTTTAAAACTAGATGAAGTCGGCGTTTCCTATCTGACTACTCTGAGAAGAAAGGCCGAAACAAACTCAGAGGTCACAGTCCTGCATGTTACAGTTTCGATCCTATTGGTCGTAGCGTGATGTTATGTAGCCTATAACCCTTCCTCGATAAATGGACTATCCAACACAAAAAGAATTTTCAATTCCAACCTGTAGTTCCTGAGATTAGCGCGTTCAAACAAACAAACAAAAAAACTCTTCAGCTTTATAATATTAGTATAGATGATTATCTTTTCATTATTGAGAGCTAGCTGTGAGGAACGGTTTGAACGGAAAGTGAAATATAAAGCTTTGCGATATATTGTGATGATAAAATACACATTATAACGAATATTTAATGTTGCAACAATTTTCACTACCTTTACATTTTGGTTTACACCGTGGATCCTACTTTTGTTAAGATTATTACATCCTGGACTATATAAATAAAAGATTTTTTCTCCTTGTTTCAGTATCTAAGAGTCAAGAGGAGAGTCCTCGAGATAAGAAGCCGCAGTCAGTAAGAGATCTGCTGAACACAACATCATGCATACCTCCACCATACCGGTGTCCACATCCCAAAATGCAGTTTTATCTCTACACTAGGTAAGTAGCGAGTCCTCTACACCTCTCCTAAGAAGAGTAAGAAGGTCCTTTTATTAATTTTGTGGGTACCTATTAACTACTCCAAAGACGGCAAAAGAAGTTTAATTTCGGAAACGACCGCAATATTAATGTTAGACATTGTCAAACGCGCGTTAACTGTGATGAATGATTCATCAGCTGTTAATCGCATGGCAACCGATTAATTTGTCGATAATAATTTCTTATTGGGATTAATTTTGGGTTATAAAAATACTGTTTTCCGCCATTTTGTTAAACAATACACTGGTACTTGTAGTCGTGTGATTTAAAATAAATACCATAAAAGACAATTAGTTCCCTATTAATAATAGGAAATTAGCAATAACCTTTTCACAATCAGTATTCATCAAGTGAAATCACAATAATGACACTATTATCTTATAAACAATGAACATGAATTGACGAATTAAAAAATGATGGCTTCGAAAACAATAGTCGATGTTTGTCACACTTCAATGTCCACTTTTTTAGCCTAACATGAAAAACTTAGGAGTTGCTTGGAAGAAACCTATTCGTTGTCGAATACTAGTAGCGTGATTAAAAAACTCAGTATGAAAAATAAACTAAACTTCAACTCTTCACTGACCGGTTTTGTAAAAAAAATATCTAAAAATAGTATCATTAGTTCTTGAAAAAACCTTTGTACCTATATTTACATTTTTTTACATAAGTAGGTAAGGTATGTTGTACTTAAATTATTTTTCTTTCAACTACGCAGTAATGTTATCATTGATCACCCAAAGGACGTAATTTTTGCTTAAAACCAAAACAGTGCAGAAATGTTAAATGAAATCTCATTGTTGCACAGATATAAAATTTACCACAGAGGTTTAATGTCTCCCATTAAGTTTAATATAAAATATATGTATTAGATCAAAAGGATAATGTCTGAAAATAAAAATTGGCTGAATGAAATCGTAATGATGACAAAAAACAAATGGCGCGAATTTTGTACCATTGTAAAACTTCATATTTAGCAAGAAAAGTTAAAAAAATAAAAAGCGATATGAATTCAAATCCAGAAAGTATAAATACAGCAGCAAATTAAATTGTTAATAACCTTTTACCGCGAAAGTTGCTGGATAATTATTTTTCATTAGCTTAAGTTTTATTTTGAGTAGGTTTATTTTATCACGGCAGGTAGATTGGTAGTTGATGAAAGTGAGAAATTAATGCACTCGTGTTAATTTATCGCCCTCTCGTGCGCTCGGGCACCAACATAACACTCATACATTAATAACTCAATTTGCGCTCGATGCAACAATCTACTATTATAAGCAAGCTGCATTTCGTAAAAATATTATAAAAAACCATAAAACGAAACAGAAAAAAGATATGAAAAAATATTTTATGACTTCACAACATTTTTTTCATCGCTCATGGCCAGTAATCGACTGCACGATTAAAAATATCAGCAAGAAGGTTACATTGGAACACTGAAATAATTAAATATGTCTTGTTCACGAAGTAGATTTTACTTCATAATTATTACAAAATAAATGTCTTTGCACAAATTTAGATCCTTATTTTATGTAAAAAATGGCATGGCAATGTTGAATTTCTATTGTTTATGCATAATCTCAATTTCCAGGACAACTCAAGAAAAAGGTGAGCTGATAAACACCCTGGATAATGACTCCCTGACATACTCTAGATTCAACACCAAGCATCCAACGAAGGTGGTGGTCCACGGCTTCGGGGGAGGCCGGAACCTCTCGCCCAGCACCGACATGAGGAAGGCTTATTTCACGAAAGGAAACTACAATATTATCATTGTGGATTATGGATCTCTTGTGAAGGAACCTTGTCTGAGTCAGGTATGTGTTTGGTTATTTCATTACCGGTTGATTTGTTTCTTCTTGTATGCACACAGCAAACAAGTAAAGTGTGTAAGCAAACAGTTCAATACTGCAAATCAATTCCTAATAGCAAACAAACATATTTGCCTTTATACAGAAGTAGGTAAAGTTTAGATTAGCGGCGTTAATGAAATGGCTACATAAAAAAATTGATACACGTAAATCCAAATCAATATACTACTCAATGTTTTCACCGTAAACGAAAGGTTTGGTTCAATATGATGTGTTTCAGCCAAGATTACAAAAATGACCTTAAAATATGACGATATATATATATATATACAATTTATATATATATATATAAATTATGACATACAAACGCTGTTACTATTTTCTTATTATAACATTATAATTTGACAAGTCATATATGCATAAGTCCCGTTTAAAATTTTCATCAACTTGCCTTTGGCCGGAGGGCCTTGATAAAAATTTGCTCTCAAAAACATCAAAAATGTATACTTAAGTACTGTAAAGCTAAATTATAACGTGCACATACATCAGTAATCGCTAAGATTACAGTGTTTGTTTAAGTTCATTTTAATCGCCGCCAATTTTAAAGATATGGGCAAGGGAACCTGATAAGTGTCTCTTGATCGGAATGCACAATGCTGCGGTATGTGGTGCCGGACCCATAATCTTAAGATGAACTCCTAGAACAGTATTATATGCCGTCGTCCCGTAGCGTTGTGCGTTGAGATGAAGCGAACAAAGCTTTACCCGGCTGGGTATTCCCCAACTTTGCAAATAATATTTAAAAAATTGGCTGATTTGTCCTACTTGAAAAACTGAAAATAGGCTAATAGCTGATAAGTGGCTAACAATTTTTTTTCTACTTCACCGGTTCCTCACAAAAAATATTGCATAACAAAGATGCACTGCATTCGTCTCAAATACGCACTGCCATCCAAAACTTTCTGTCACTGACAGAGATACACAAGACTTACCTATAATAGATAACAAGTTCATTAACTAACCCCTGGAACCATAAATAATATAATAATTGAATTTCCAACAATATTCAGATGAATTTTTTGTAAGTACTTTCCTATAACCGTTGTAGGTACTACGTAGGTACTCTTGAACGAAATTACCTAAATCCACTGGTTAGAATATACATAAAAACGATCAAAAAAAAAAAAAATATAGATTGGCATTATCTGGACAGTTTGTACCTATTTACATTTAGCAGAAACTTATTTTTGACTGTAGAGAATATATTTGGAATTTGGAATCTGCTAATTAATTGCTTAACAGTTGAGAGATTTTTGTAAACTTACTAATAATAAATCTTATCCAGCTGGGACTCATACACCAAATATGCAAATAATATTTAAAAATTGGCTGGTTTGTTCTACTTAAAAAACTGAAAGTAGGCTAGTAGATGATAAGTGGTTAGCAAATTTTTTCATGACCACTTCACCTGTACCTCACAAAAAATATTGCATAAGAAAGATAATGTTCATTCGTCTCAAATACGCACTGTAATCCATAACCTACTGTCACTGAAAGAGATACACTTACCTATATTATATAACAAGTTTATTAATTAAATGTGTCCTCAATGAAACTATAAATAATATAATAATTGAATTACCAACAATCTGGGGGCGTGGCAGTGCTCCCAACAAGTCGAGCAAACAAAGGCACAGCCGTACCATCCTTTCCTCGAAGACATTTAGAATATTTTTGACACCCTTGTAATTTCGTTGTGGATAAACCCTGAATTTACATTAGAGGAATACAATAATATCGACCCCTCATGTAAAAGTAAAACCAAGTTGGTTAATTTGTGTACTCTTGAACCTAAGTACCTAAATCCACTAGTTATATTATACATATATTGTCAGTTTTTAGGGTTCCGTACCCAAAGGGTAAAAACGGGACCCTATTACTAAGGGCAAATGGAGTATTACTAAGACTCCACTATCCATCTGTCTGACTGGCACCAGGCTGTATGTCATGAACCGTGGTAGCTACAGTTGAAATTTTCACAGATGATTTATTTCTGTTGCTGCTATAACAAAAAACAGAATAAAATAAATATTTAAGTGAGGTTCTCATACAACAGACGTGATTTTGTTGCTGTTTTTTGCGATAATGGTACGGAACCATTCGCGCGCGAGTCAAACTCCCACTTGCCCGGTTCTATAAATTATAGAATTATCTCACATTTAGCAGATTATTATTATTAATATTATTCTTTATTATACACAAAACAAACATTTAAAAATACAGTAGGACAGCTTATGTACAAAGGCGAGCTTAACCCATAATTGGGTTCTCTTACAGCAAACCTTAGTGTCATAGATAATCAGAATAGATATTCAGATTCTTATTTTTTTCTATAGAGAATATATTATGAATGTGGAATCTGCTAATTAATTGCTTAACAGTTTAGAGATTTTTGTAAAATTACTAAAAATAGATCTTATGCAGCTGGGAATCAAACACCTACTTTGCAAATAATATTAAAAAGTGGGCTGGTTTGTCCTACTTGAAAAATTGAAAGTAGTAGCTGATAGTGACTGGCAATTTTTTTCATGACCACTTCACCGGTAGCTAAATATATTGTATTGCATAACAGCGTCATATTAAGATAAAGTACATTGATCTCAAACACGCACTGTCATCCATAACTTACTGTCTGTGAAAGAGATACAATTATATTATAAAATTATTTATTTATTTTATAATATAACAAGCTTATTAAGTTGTATCCCCAATTTATTAGCAATTGAGGTCTGTGCATCGTCATGCTTTTTTTTGCAGACAGTTAACTGTTTTGTATGTATTTTCTATCTGAATCATTTGAATTAAGAACTTTATGAGTTCCTAATTCAAATGATGTTTAGACAACGACGTAATAAGAAAAAAAAAAATATGAGACCGGAAAAGTTCAATTTTTCGCTTCCGTATATAACCATAATTCATTGACATGGCTTAAACTCTTTGTAAGTTTTTACAGATTAAAAAAAACGAGATAACCAATTCGACACGTATGTATGTAATATTATTGGAATTGAATAATATTCACATATGTTACTCTGTTTGGACTTCTAAACACGTATACCAAATTTCATAAGTGTATGTATGTTTGTTTGTATGTTTTTATATTCGTATGTTTGTCCACGCATTTCTCCGAAACTACTTATCGTATCGTAATAATTATTTTTGTGTTGGATTGAATATCTCTCAACTTAGGGAATAGTGCAAATTTCATAAAATCAGTCCAGCAGTTTTCAAGATATGGAGCATACACCCGAACTTCTTGGCGTCAAACAGCACGAATGTGTAAATTGAGTTACAATGGGTTTTTATCAATCATTTAAAGACATTATTTCTAATAAAAACTTTTTCACAAGAAAATAAACCGACTTCAAAAGCAAAACGCTAAAAACAGAAATTATCTTATTACAAATCAATTTCTAACTTTAGGTCGATGCTCAAACTATGGAGCCAATTCTCAATTTCTCTGGCAACCTTAAAGTTCAATCACAAAAACTTGCTTTATAACGGAGCCTAAGGTGTCAATATTTAAGAACTTTAGATTAGTCGAAATTGAAAAAAATCCTTGATTGTTTATTTATTTATTTATTTAAACTTCATGTACAATGGTGTTACATAGGCGGACTTAATGCAGCAAGGCATTCTCTACCAGTCAACCTTTGGGTTAAAAAGGACATAACACTGGTAGGAGTACAAAATAAAAAATAAAAAAGAACAATTATTAAAATCTGATATTAATAAACTATCTAACTAATAAAATACATAAATATTTTCTAACAATAGACTAATAAATATTATAATAAATACCATATAATTATTTTAAATGAAACAGAACATCTAAATCTATAAAAATCATCTATATCTAAAATCGGAATTCGTTTTGTAATTAGACTGAAAAAGTTTTCATGGAATTCGTAAACCTACATAGATCCACACGAGATACTATAATTGTATCACAAAGTACGTAAGCAGCGGCGGTTATATTTTGTCAGCATTTATAAATTACAATCGTATTGTGGCAATACAGCTATTATAATTGTAAGACCTTCACTCTTTAACACGTTCAAATGACAAGAATTATCATCTTATACCCATGCACAAAAAATATCTAGGTACATAAACATACAAGTTAAAACATGGTTCAAAAATGTTCCTTGACCATTGTCTTTATCTTTTCTTTTTTCAACTAACTTCAGATAGATTGGGCGCCTCGGTTCGCCGGCCTGTGCATCGCTCAGCTGGTGGAGTA
This sequence comes from Orthosia gracilis, assembly GCA_947562075.1. Classification (NCBI taxonomy): domain Eukaryota; kingdom Metazoa; phylum Arthropoda; class Insecta; order Lepidoptera; family Noctuidae; genus Orthosia; species Orthosia gracilis. The sequence goes on from OX387266.1 coordinate 39,769,234, forward strand.
CCTGCAGTACCACCCCGTGAAGTCGGTGGTTCCGGACAAGCTCCACACCATAGGATACAGTGTAGGGGCCCATATCCTTGGCCTCGTCGCCAACTATCTGGGTAATGGGAAACTTGGCAGGATTACTGGTAAGTTGTAGCCCTTTGTATTCTAATATAACTAGGACTGGGGAAAGTTGATTGCATCTCTGCCTTACCTTTTGTAGATTATAGGCGTGATGTTACGTTATATTATGTTAACTAGGAAAAACGAATATAACCCTTGGATAATTTAGGAACAGTCTCATAATATGTTGCAAAATTAAAACGTATTCCATTACGTATTTTCTTCGTTTAGTTTTCTTTTCTCTCTTAAATCACCATCTTCCTGCCCATATCCCATGTTACTCGGGGCCGGTGCAACACGTTTTCTTCTTTCATACCGTCCTGTCCCCTGTCACACTAACAATGACTTCCTTTTCTTTCAAATCGCTCCTCCACAGTCCATCCATGTTTTCTTTGACCTTCTATCCACATTTAAATTCTAAACTTTTTTGGTAATATGCATTTCATGCCTCCTAATCACATGACCATACCAGAATAAACGGTTTCCTTTAAATTTTTCTGTCACTGGCGCCACTTCGTACTGCCTCTAATATACTAATTTCTCACTTTATCCATTCTTGTCACTCCGCACATCCATGTCAACATTCTCATTTCTGCTGCATGCAATCTCTTTTCATCCATCTTTTTCACAGCGCAACATTCTCCGTCCGTGATTAGACCTGTCATACTGTATATCCATAGACTTACTACTGATACTGATACTGTAGATCTTTTCTTTGTTAAAATATCAAACTTAAATAATGAGTAACCAGCTAGCCTCCGTGTTCCTTTCGGAACTAATGTTCTATGACTTTGTAACAAAATATTTAGTCAATAGACGCAACTATTGCAATCACGCTTTACTGATATGCTTTGTGTCTTGCACAGCAATTTTTAAACTCTGGGACTCATTGATTGCGCTCTTCATAATCAGTAATTAACTTTTTGAAAGCGAGTGTGATCACCAAAACCAGCTCTGAATAATTTCCTGAATCCAAAGATTAACAAGATTTTATTCAACAATCTTTTTTACAAAAATTAACAAATATATACAAAAGGGATTGGATGTCATTGAAACTGCTATTTCTGTATTTTATAGTAATTATACACGTCGTTGTGATTTGCGCACTAGATCATCATGGATAAATAAATACATACTTAATACTCGTTAAAACGTCAATATTTTCAATGCAATGTCAGAACAAGTAATGGAAACAAGGTTACCATTTAAATCCTACGTAACGTAGACTCTATATTAAAAATAAAGTTACATTTCTTCCTCAGGTCTATGACCTCTGCTTATTTGGCATTCACAATGACAGTATGAACATGTTCATTAAAATATCTAACCTCGATACTCAGGGCTATCCTTGCTTTAAATAACTTCATAACTATAATATCTACTTACTAGATATATCATTAAACTTTGGAACACTGTCAGTAAAACATATGACATAATGTGCTATGATCACGCTATTATATACCTGTATATATGACAAAATCAATCAATTACAAAGTATTTGAAACTTTAGGCTAAATCCTTCAAAACTGAACCATTTGAAGCCAGTACAAGTTAAGGTTTGTACTCGAAGTAAATTCAATCGTTGCAGTACCTAATTCTGTTAAGTTAACGATTGACTGGTGACCCCCACATGACGTTTTTATAATCCATTACAGAGTGTGACAAAGTATTGTGCTTTAGACCGACTATTTATCGCTTTTCTTTCACTTGTAGGACTCGACCCAACAATATTGTTCTACATGGGTGCGAACCGCTCCCGGGACCTAGACTACACAGACGCTCACTTTGTGGACATCCTTCATACTGGAGCTGGTATCCTGGGCCAGTGGGGGCCCAATGGACATGCTGATTTCTACGTCAACGGAGGTTCTAGTCAGCCTGGATGTGCTCATGACACGATATTCCGTAAGATTTATTAGAGTTTTTTATACACACACATCATAAGTATAAACTTATTCAAGCTAACAGTACAACCAGATGGAATTAGACTGGAATTCCTTCCAAGTGGTGGCGTATACTATATACGTAGGCATTAACAATTTTGTTGATTACCTAAGTATATTTTACGGTTTCAACATCAGTAAAAGCGTCCTTTCCGATCCTATATATTTTTATAGATAAAGTTGTTTAAATCAAGACCCTCTATCATCTACTTGGGGAACTATCCTGCGTACAGTTTACGCTCCTTCATCATGGACTCTCAATAACACACATGCATGATGCATTGCAGTTCCCATTTAGTTCACCATATTCCCTGAAGATGTCGCTATAGAGTAGCGCCATCTATGATCACAGTTGAAAAAGTTTTTACGTCCATCTATATAACATAGAGGGCGCTGTACTCCTCATCAATACCTTTTAATTAACTCTGACCTAAAATTCGCTAATTTACTTTCAGAAACCCTTTCGTGTGACCACACAAAGGTGACTCCATACTTCATCGAGTCAATCAACAGTCGCGCTGGGTTCTGGGCGGGACCCTGCAACACTCTGTTCTCGTACCTCATCGGATGGTGCGAGCCCAAGGACTCGGAATACGTGCTCATGGGTGAACACGTCAGTCACAAGTAAGTGCTCACAATTGGGGTAAATCGGCGCGGCTATTACGTCACTGTGGAGATGTTTTGCAGAAGTTTCAGCTTTTTGAGAACTTTTGCCGACGACGGCGAGACTAAAAACAGTTTGTGTAAATGATGAATGAAGTGTGGCTTGTATCAAGTTCTTAAATATCAATTGTGAATATCTATTACCTAATTGGTATACAATTATTGCGATATAGGTACATGGAAAGTAATTTTCTTAAAAGAACACGTCTTATGTGGCAAATACAGCATCCTGTATAACTCTACTTTACTAGTCATTGAGATGACTCCTTTTGTACCGGTGGGCCCTCTGCCCTCTTGCCAGTTGGTTTAATTTGAGGGTGCCTCACCACACCACGTAATTATTGGTTGTAAAGCAGACAACAGTGAAAACAGACTGGAGAATATTTATTTAGGGTATAATTTAGACGGTCACCAAAAATATTTTTAAGACTCTAAGCTTAGGCACCAAAAAAAATAAACAACTCCAAAAAAAATCAATTGACTTTATTAAAAGGGCCCTAAAGTATATAATATTATGATCCAAAATAAATAAAATAACATCAGAAAAATCGCAAACCTCGCACAAATATTATTTTTGGTTCCTAAAATGGATCAACGGTCACCAAATTCTATCCAACTCAAAGATTAATATTACTACCAAAAATCTTACTCCAAAATAGTAAGTCGTCATCCATTGGCGAGAAGAGAAAAAGAGGGCGGCCAGCTAAAACCAAAAAAGCTTTGTTGATCCAGTGATTATGATTTTTCTTATTTTAAATGGGGAATTATAAAACGATCGAATAAAAAAAAACTTTGCGACTGATGATGAGATACTGTTTTAATAACTTGAGTGGTATGAATTAGAGTAAGCGAAGAATTAACTAAAGTAACGACGAATATTGATTAATAATAAAATCCAGAACGAGCTTACAAAAAGTGGATTGTGATTATTCCATTCCCGATTTTAAAATTCTAGTCGTGCGACTAGAAATGCGCGGCGTCCGGGTGTATTCGTGTTTTTAACGAATTAGTCCAAGAGCGAGCGAAGCGAGCTCGGGAGCTTAGGGCACCCCGACACGGACAGGTTAGGTTCGAACGAGATGACGGGAGCTGAAGTGAGCGAGCAAAGCGAGCGAACCCGGCTCCCGTCATCTCGTTCGTGTTAGGTTACTTTAGACCCTGCGGACGGAAATAGGAGCCCCGCTGCGCGGGGCTCCGTCGACTATGTTGCCAAAGTACTAATCGTACTTGCACCTATTACATATTTAAAACAATGTCAAAGATAAAAAAAAAATGAACAATATTACGTTCAATCAATCAGGCCTGCGTCGCCCTCCTTTCAACGTACGCCTAACCTAAACAAGTGACGTTTGTTTGGGAACCTCAATATATTTAGCGAATTCCATATAACAATAAAAAAGCGACGTACGTTTGGGAACCCCAGTATATTAATTGGTATTTGGGAAAAATTCTAGCGATCATTAGCTTTTTTAGCCTAACAAAAATGACCAAATTAGAAGTCATGGTATTACATAATTGATAATATCTAAGTAGTGACAATATATAATATTTGGTCTAAAGTGTATTTTAAAGGCGTCCATATTTTTTTCTTGGCAGTCATTATTACGAAAAAATGGATTAATTTCATAATATTTTAGGAAACGTTATTTGGTGACCATTTATCCATTTTGGTAACCGTTTAGAATTTTTTTGGTAGTAAAATAGGTAGGTACTTTTTTGGGCGGTGTTTAAACACAAGCCATTTATTTATCTCTCCAAATTATTAGAAGAATACACACAGTACAGTATTGACACACAGCGTTTTTTAGAAGATAATAAGATTATAAGACGATGGTTATAATCACAGACAGTAACTAGCCTTGGCGGGCTCTAAAGGTGCTAAAGATGAAGTGACCCTGGGGGAATGAGAGTGCATGGAAAAGAATGTGGCGTTCTGAATTTGAATTGAAAATCGAATGGTAGGTAATGTGAAAAGTAAATGATGATGTGGCCTGCTATAAAAAGGTTGCCAGTAATAAGTGATCGGTAGAGCATGGAAGAAAGGACCTCGTCACACTTTGACCACTTTCCTCTACATCCTATATTTTCTGATCTTGCTGCTAAAAACTCCCACTGCAAGATTTTTTGATCCAGTTGAGTATTTTGATATGAGTAAAACCGATCGTTAAATGTTTTTTGTTTGTATTTCAGTGCCAGGGGCGTCTACTACGTCACCACTAACGCAAAACCGCCGTACGCTAGAGGGTTTCCCGGCAAATCTAGGAGACTCCGATCTATCACCCCATATAGCTGATGAAATCACTCAAAAACACTAGAAAAATAAATCTTACCAAAATAATTTATTAAATTAAGTAGCTAGCCATTGTTATCGGGGTTTTAATAAATTAAATTACCTATTAAGATTAGTACTAATTAGAAAATTATGGTAAATTAAATTGTTGATTGTTTTACCAATAAAAGATAGGATTAAATACCTACCTAATAAAAATAGTTCTTTTTAATATGTGAACTTATGAAAACTTAGAGCATCTGTTTGTAAATATGTATATGTGTATATATTTTTGAATAATTATATATTTGTGGAAGTAGTCACCGCCGTTATTGTATCTATGGATATGATTGTGTAGTTGCTCAAAATGAGTGTTAATTTATTTCGATATTTAAGAAATTTGTGATAATACTGTTATCTAAGATTAAACATGGATTTTAAAGGGAATGCTGTTTTTTATTATCACCCGATTTTTATTTTTAGTAAAGTTTATATCTTATGAACAATGGTGCAAGTGTCAACGATCTATGCAGTAGAAGAATTTCTGTTGGTTACGTACTAGGTGCATTACAAGTATTTATTTTAAAAGCGTGATGAGTCCTTTTCAAACTCATAAATTCCTTATTTAATACGACAAGAGGAACGAATGCTATCCGTCAGACAAAATGCTATATAACGTCCAATTCCAAAGGAACTATTAGAATCAATGTTAATTCCAAGTCACAAAAACTCTTGCCGCATCTGTTTACCTCAGATGAGGACCGGGCAGTAAAAGCACTCTTCAGCATCCTATTCAAAATTATGAGAGCATTATTGACCATTATGATTTCTTTATTTATATATACTTTATTGTACACCAAGATAAAACAATAAAAAAAGAAACCTTATAATTAAAACGAACATACAACAGGCGGCCTTATCGCGTTCTGCGATCTCTTCCAGGCAACCTTGAATGGAAAGCCTGGACACGATATGGGATGCCCTTGGTGCTAATTTCAAATCAAACAATTAGTTCCACTAAGTAGGTACTAAAAACAAAATACAAAAATAGATACATAAATACATCTAAATATTCAAACAAGAAAAAACAGATAAAAAAGAACAGGATCACAGAGACAAGTAATGTACCATTATGGGTTTTTAAAGACAGGCAACGACTGAGCACGTTTTATTGGGTCAGGCAATGCATTCCGCAATCGAGCAGCCAGGACAGTAAATGATTTATCCAAGAAGGTAGTAGAATGCATAAGCATTTTAAGTCGCAAGTTTTCAAGTGGCCCAAAAGATTTCGTGTGGGAATCGCAGAAAACGATCCTTGAGGTAATGACGGTTGGAAGGAGTAAAGAGCACATTCTTTATCCATCTTCATTCTTATTATATCCTACTGCCTTTTTTTCTATCAATTGAATGTGCAAGTATGCACATTCAATTGATGTGCAAGTATATTGTAGTAGTAGTTTTTTCCTTCGTGGGTAGGCGTGACAAGTATACATTCATTTTTAGCTCCCATAATTAAGATTTATTTAAAATTAGTTATAAGTTATTTTACAATATTTTTATGTGCTAATTAGCTGAAAAACCCACCTTCACTTCATTATTTCCTATCACTCACTCTTTATCATAACCACTACACTACATCACTCCTAAGCATGGACAGCAAGCTGGCGCATAGCATGGAGGAGCTTGAGAAGCTGTTTAACTCTCGCATGCAGCAGTATGAGGAGAAGCTGCAGAGAGCTGCGACTGGAGGTGGCGCCACACACTCAGACCTTGCATCACTATCCAAGGATTTTAGTGATTTTAAGTCTTTTGTTTGCAAAACACTGTCACACTTCAAGACGCAAATTGGAATCATCTCGGCGAGCCTGGACAGTCATGAGACAACTATGAGGAGAAAAGTGTTGCTTTTCCATGGTATCCCTGAGAGACCTGGTGAGAAATTGTGCGACACAATCCTCCAAGTCATCTCCAAGCAACTGAAGATGGATGACTTCAAGTTAGAGTTCCTCATTGTGTGCCACAGACTTGGAGCCTCTCAGGGTAAAACGAGACCCGTGCTGGTTCGTTTTGGTGAGATGGAGCATCGTCGGTTGGTTTGGGACAGTAAAACTGCACTTAAAGGCAGCGGGATCACCATTTCAGAGTTCCTTACCAAAACTCGGCATCAGGTATTTATGGCTGCCCGCAAACACTTCAGCATCAATAGTTGCTGGTCTGCAGAGGGAAAGGTTGTCATCATGACGCCAGACAAGTCTCGCCGGAAAATAGTATCCATGGGTGAGCTTCATAATTTAATTGCGCTATTTCCCGATGCAGCCAGTGCTGATACATCTAAAGATCCTGAGCCTGCTGCGTCAACCTCGCCTGCTGCTGCAGCTACTGCCGGTGCCGGATTGCCTAAGTCCGCAACCCCTAGAGCGAAGGTTGTAAGGAAGACCCGTCGCTGAGTTTGCTGTCTCGTATAACCCCTGTGCATATTTTTGTTCGACCACTTTGTAACGACTTAATAATTTTTTCTAATCCTGTACAAATCTACCCGTACCATAATCATTGTTGTAACATCTTTCTTTATTAACTTTACATTAATGTTTGCCGGTAGATGATTGTATTTTATTTGTTTACTTTTTTTTTCAATGACGTTGACATGATGACATTTGACGTCTGTCAATTTCATTCTTTACGTTTCGTTGCACTGTGCGTTTTTGTTACCCGTTGTTGTGATGAGTGATTTTCTCGATTGCTAAGTTTATTTTTCCTTTTGATTTCTCTAATTTATGACTTCACCTTTTAGCTTTAAAATTATGTTAAAATCTCTTCCTAATACAGCGTACAGGTGGTTTTGTTAGCTGAGCGCATTTAATATTTTTTATTTTTATTTTTGATAGTTGTTATTTTATTTTTATTTTTTTTTGTATTTATTTAACGTTTTTTTTTTATTTAGTTTATTATATTTGCAAACAATGATAGATGGTGATTTAAATGATGACTTCTTCTCTTGTTCCTCCTCTTCTAGCAGCTTCCTTAGTGCGGCGAGTGGTTCATCCTCTCCTCTGACTCTTGGTGAGCAGATTTCCTCTTTGTTTTCACTCTACCCCAATAACCTCAACATAGCTCACATCAATGCTCAGAGTGTTCCTTGCCATTACTCTGACCTTCTGGCTTCCATTAATTGTGCACATCTTGATGCTTTACTGATCTCCGAGTCCTTTCTGAAACCTTCACTTTTATCTGTTCACTATGCCCTCCCTGGTTTTGTTCTTGTTCGTAATGATAGAACGGGGAAGGGCGGTGGTGGTGTTGCTATATATTTGCGTGCTGGTATTCCTTATAAGGTTATCAGTACATCACCATCTTCCTACTCGGGGTCAGCGGAGCATCTGTTTTTAGAAATCTCTTTACATCACACCAAGATGCTTCTTGGAGTGATGTATAGTCCTAACCTCAGTATTGATTACTTTGGCTCTTTTGAATCCCTGTTAAACGATTTGTGTCCTACTTATGACCACTTAGTCTTGATGGGTGATTTTAATACTTGTCTCCTTAAAAATGACTCTCGTTCTCTCAAACTTTCATCTCTTGTAACTTCTTTTAACCTCAGTATTCTACCTCTCTCCGCTACTCATCATTTCCCTAATTGCACCCCTTCTCTTTTGGACCTCATGATTGTCTCAAAAGTTAATAATGTATCGGTCCACGGTCAGCTCACTGCTTGTTTTTCGTACCACGATTTAATATTCATGTCTTACAGGATTCGACCTCCTAAGCGCAAGTTCATTCATTTTCCTTCGGAACTACAAGGGCATAGATCTGGAGGCACTGCTGCGGGATGCTGGTGGCATCGACTGGACGGATGTTTTGGAGAGTTCCAGTATCAATGATATGGTTCACATTTTTAATTCTCAAATTCTGAGCCTTTACGAACGTCATGCTCCTATCCGTAGAGTCAGAGTAAAACATGTTCCGGCTCCCTGGCTCACTCCTGCTATTAAAGATGCGATGGCTATTAGAGACCGAGCCAAAAGGAGGTTAAAGCGCCGTCCATCCGAGCACAACCTGAGTTCATATAGAGAGATGCGTAATCGCTGTAGTCGTATGTGTAGAGATGCAAAGAGACGCTACTTCCATAATTCTCTTGACAACCGGAACTCCTCTGAAGTCTGGAAGTTTCTGAAAACTGTCGGCATTGGTAAGTCCACTGTCGCTTCTAGCAAAGGCATTGACGTGTGTGCTTTAAACAAACATTTTTCACTTCCACCTGTTACGTTGGATCCACACGTCAAATCAGCTACATTAAATAAACTTTCCGTCTTGCCAGTGCCGCGGTGTTCGTCTTTCGTTCTCAGTCCTGTGAGTGAAAGTGATGTCAAAAAATCTATTTATGCTATCTCCTCTTCCGCTGTTGGTAATGACGGACTTTGTTCAAGAATGATTTCTCCTATCCTTTCCACATTACTTCCCATTTTAACCCACATTTTTAACTTCTCCTTATTTTCTGGCACTGTGCCCGATGCTTGGAAGCTAGCCCATATTATTCCATTACCTAAAATCCCTAACCCGGTCACACTGACTGATTTCAGACCCATTTCCATCCTTCCTTATCTTTCCAAAGTTCTCGAGCACATTGTCCATCAGCAATTGTCTCTATTTCTCTCTAGTAATGATCTTCTTAGTCCTTTTCAATCTGGTTTCCGGCCCGGTCACAGTACTGTCACAGCTCTATTAAAGGTTACTGATGATATCCGCCGGGCTATGGACCACAAATCTCTTACATTACTTGTACTTCTCGACTTCAGCAGCGCTTTCAACTCTGTTGACTTTGATATCCTTCTTGGGATCCTTAAATCTTTCAACTTCTCCTCTTCTTCTATTGATTGGTTTAACTCCTACCTCGGGGGCCGCTCGCAGCGGTTACACCTTGATGAGTTTTCTTCGGATTGGTGCTCTCTAACTGCGGGTGTACCTCAGGGTGGCGTTCTCTCTCCTCTTCTGTTTTCAATATTTATTAACTCTGTCACTGGAGTCATCTCATCTAATTTCCATCTCTATGCTGACGACTTGCAGCTTTACCATCATTTTCTTATTCAAGATGCGGAAGCCGCTGTGTCTGCCGTTAACAGTGACCTGGAGTTGATTGGGGAGTGGTCGCGGTCCTTTGGGCTGCAAATCAACCCTAAGAAGTCTCAGGCCATGGTTATCGGCGGTAGGCATATGCGAAACAGGCTTGATGCTGCGGCGCTGTCTCCACTTAGGTTGAATGGAGTTCAAATTGTATACGTTAGGACGGTCAAAAACTTGGGGGTGATCATGGACTCTTATTTATCGTGGACTGCTCATGTCGCTGAAGTCAGTCGCAAAGTGCACTACACTTTCCACTCGCTGAGGTGCCTCCAGAGCTTTTTGCCCTTGAACACCAAAATTTCTCTTGCCCAAACTCTTATTCAGCCCATCATCGACTATGCTGATGCCTGTTATTTGGATGCCACCGAGGAGCTTTTAAATAAACTTGAGCGTTTGCAAAATATATGTATTCGTTTTATTTTCAATCTTAAAAAGTATGATCATGTTTCAGGCTTTCGCAAGATGCTCAAGTGGCTCCCTATTCGACTTCGCAGGAACTCTCGGATTTTGTGTCTGTTATTTAACATCCTTCACAACCCTAAAACGCCTTCTTACCTCCGCGAATGTTTCTCCTACTCCCGTCCTTCCGATGCCCTGTGCAGGTCGCATCTTAAGCTTCTCCTAGAAACCCCTTCCCACAATACTGACTTTTACTCCTACTCCTTTACTGTGCACGCGGTTCGGTTGTGGAACTCTTTGCCGTCTGAAATTAGGGACTGCAAAACTCTTGTTGTTTTTAAAAAAAGAGTGAAGGAACACTACCTTTCCATTCCATCATAGTTGCTAATAATCCTGATTTTACCTGTTATTAATTTGTTATATTATTTAGTATTTATTATTATATTATTTAATTTATTGATATGCATATATATGAGAGTATATATTAATTAGTTATATTTTGTTCTATTTTATAGGAAATTGTTTGATATGTTTTCTTTACATGGCCCCTCTACACACGGTGTCTACATATCTTTTTTATTAGCTCTCCTCTCGCAGGTATGCTGGAAGAGATTTCTTTGAAATAAGCGTACCTTTGTAGGTACCTATTTTATGTTCCTTCTTCTTGTCTCTTTGTTATGTGTGTGTACATTAATGGTTAAATAAATAAATATATTGGTCTGGTGGCCCAGAACAGACCTCAGCACAGCCCAAAAGGATCTCGAAAAACTGCAACGGTTCGCTTGCGTTGCAATCACTAGCAGTATGAGAACCACACCCACTGCTGCCCTACAGGCAATGCTGGGACTGTCACCTCTGCACCTTATTGTACGAGAGGAGGCAGCCCTGGCCACTTTTAGACTCCACCTATCAGGTACCCTAAATAAAGACTCCAGAATTAAGCACACACGCATAAAGGAAGATGCGATCAAGCGTAAACCGTTTTTAGCATCACCATGCGATAAAGCCCCAAAAACACACCACTTTAATAGGCACTACAACATAATTCTCACAGAAGAACGAGGTGACTACTCAGGCCCGAAAGAGATGAGAGTATACACCGACGGATCGAAGACTGACTCCGGTACCGGAGTCGGAGTCTTCTCACACGATTTCAATATAAATATATCCAGACCGCTAGGAGGTGTTACTTTTCAACCCCGTGTATCAGGCGGAGTGTGTGGGCATCATACAAGCGGTCCATGCCCTAGAAGCCAGGAGGGTTACGGATACCCACATACGGATACTCTCCGACAGCGCATCAGTCCTCCAATCCCTACGGAAGGATTATATTACATCAAAACTAATACTAGAATGTCATAAAGCACTAGAACAGATAACAGTACCCAGCCGTAACACGGTAACACTGCAATGGATAAAGGGACACAGCGGATCACTGGGCAACGACGCGGCTGACAAGCTTGCGAGACGCGGATCCAGCTCGGTGGTCGGACGGACCCGAGCCTATTGTACCCATCCCCTTCAACCAAATACGCAGATGGCTACAAGAATTCACCCTGACACAGGCGGAGGAATGGTGGACTTCAGCACCGGGCTGTAGGCAATCCAAAGAAGCTCTGCCATCTTTGGACAGTAGGCTTACCAGGCGTCTTCTACGCCTGGACAGAAATGGCCTGCGCCTGGTGACGGGGACCATCACGGGACACTGCTCACTCAACAAACACTTCCACACAATAGGCATAACGGACAGTCCTCTGTGCAGGGCATGCATGGAAGCCGAGGAAACCGTTACGCACGTTCTCTTTGAATGCACAGGTGTAACCCAGATAAGAACACAAACCCTCGGGTCACCCAGATCTTTCACGGATGTTTTGACGAAACCAGGAGCTCTAATCGATTTCTGGAGGGAGGTGGGCTGATTGGAATGACCACCAAACGGCCGCCATGGCCCACGCACAATGGTCCACTTAAGGGACTAAGTGCGGAAACCAAACCCCCCTAACATAACATAACATGTGCAAGTATGTATGTTTGGACGTTTGCTAATCAATCACGCGCCTCAACGGCAAAACATATTTAGATAAACGTAGGAATACGGATAGACCTTAGGTATTAGAACATCATCGGATAATTTAGTTTAGTTCGTAGTACGTTGCCGTGGGATCATTTTCAAAATGATTAAGACTAACAGGTATGTATGAAGAATGTGTTTTGCGTAAACCCCACATAATTTGGAATAAGGATTGAGAATGATGATGACTAGCTTTTGCCAGCATTTATAAGAATAGTTAAATACTAGCTAACACAACGTGGAACAAAATAAACGCAACACTTTAAAAGGGGTCATTTTATTTATCATCATGGTCATTTTTTACTACGGGATCAAGGCTGAATCAACAATCAATTACCCCATTTCAGGTATTGCGTTTATTTTGTAACACGTTGTAGGCGTAAGAAATTTACACAGTTTAAATACTTAATTAACAGTAACTACCTATATATACACTTAAATAAAAATAAAACTACGAACGCGTAAAAAAGGGCAGGGGTTATTGGGCGTCAAAAAAACCATCCACATCGCTGTCAACGTGAGAAGTGCCCAGAACACTGGCAGCATTGCCACTTTGGATGGCAATGCTGATTCTCTGGCCAAAGAAAAGCCCAGCCCTTAGGTCACGTGAAAAGTCAACTAACCGTTTGCTTACATCTCGAAATACTCAAAGAGAAAGGTGTAAGAAAGATTTATAATGGGAGGCGGTCGTCATAGTCCTGGGGCTGAGAACAAAGGGACATTCAATCAGCGATACAGATTGTGAAAAAGGCCAAATGGGATTGATATGTGCCTCAGAAATATCACGTGATCAATTTTAGACACTTTTTTAGAACCCCAGAGTGTGCCCAAGGTAACAAAGGTATAGCCATAAATAAAACAACAGTAAATAAATTTAAAACATTATATTAGGGAAGGTAATGTTACCATTTCGAAACGACAAATGGGTATAATTTTAACAGCAAGCACATTTAATAGAAATACACGCGTTTTGCTCTACAGAACAATGATATAACAAATATATTATGACTATAGGGAAAACAGCATCAGTTTAGTGAATGAGATCATATAGATACACTTATTAGTAGGTAATTTAGAAAATTAACAAATTCAATAAATAAATATTATAGGTTAACCCCAATTTATAAATTAAACAAGAAAATATTCGGAAGCGAAACATCGAAAACAATAAAAATCCTTCAACGATTTTTATGACACCTTTCACGTAAAACTTTCTTCCTTTATACATTCCAACCCACGTCTAAAAATATATTTCCCAAAGAGAGGCTGACATCGACAGAATAATAAGACACAGGTACACATAAACAAGTATTTACATTTCTATCTACCTATAATATATTAGGTTCTATATCACTATTATAAATTAACTACATAAAAGAAACAATCTATAACATTAATGTAAAAAATATCGATTACATTTAAAAAATTATTTCTGCGAATGATGAGCTAGGTTCTTGATAAAATTTGCTCTATAAATTAGTACCCACCCACACATCTTAAGACTTATATCAAGAACAATGCTCAAGTACGACTCATATTAAGCTCGACTAAAGTACAACTGATTCTGAGATCTGACAGTTTTAAACCAAGACTAATGCTTGAACACCGTTCCAATAGGTAGGGACCTCAGTGTCAGTCATTCACTGGTCGATTTAAAGTGTAGTAAATACGTTTTCACGATGCTCTTATGCAATCAACAAACAAAAAAATAAAATTAAAACCAGTTTAACTGATCTATAGTAAAATATCATCATGAAAACTATACAATAGATTTTACTTAATTAATCCTAGTGTCTCTATATTGTGTCTTAATTAATCACTTCAGATAAGATTAAGAAAAAATCGTTGTATCATAGGAGTTGTCTAAAACACATTGCCCTTCCTCAAATTTAATGACAGTACATATTGTATTATCAGAAAAATGAAAAAGGAAGAGTTAGAATTATACAAAGAAAAAATATTTATTTAGTTTGTAACACCCCAATACACATAAAATACAGACATTATTTCTCATATGATTCGCGTATTTACATAACGAGACACCAGATCAAATATTACGATTGATTATGATGTAATATTTGATCAAAGATACTTCCAGAATCGAAATCCAGCACATAACGATTGGCTAACATATCGTCGTGAAAATGTATGGAGTATATTGTGCTTGAATGACGTAATAGAATTTGAAAGAGGTTTCAGTTCATATAGATTTGCTATCTGAATATGCGTCCTTTTGCTCAAAGATTGCCATGAGCTGTCAAGATATAGTTAGTTTATAGTTATATTAATTTTTATTATATCCTTAGCTGCCAAAGGATCTCACTCTATCTCACGTAAAATTACTTACATTAACGGCATTATTTACAAAGCATTAACTATTATCTTACATCTAATTATCTCCTCCTGCTCTGAGCCCAAATTAACTTTCATTATTATGCTTTACAATACCGCATTTATTCCTAATCCTATATAATCTAACTTGCTAGGTTCAACGGTATTCCCTTGGCTGGTATAAAGTCGAAATTTTCTTAAAATGTCGATTCTCTTGGCACTAGATTTGACCTAAGAAGAGTGCTTTCAGATATACCGCTGATTAAACACTGCTTTAATTAATTAAAATAACTTTTATTCTATGCTATTATTTACACACTAAATCGATAATACTTAGGCCAGATTGAAACAAACTTCTGCTGAACTAACTTTACATTTAATAACCAAAACTTTAAATCTATGACGCAGTGCCGGAATAGTCTATCAATTAAATTAAATAGATGCTTTTAAAGATATGCACGACGGGACAATGCGACAACGCATTATTGTTTTCTTTGGAAATTTGTTGCTACATTTCCCGTTGCTACTGATTTTTTTTTCTAACTTTTGGTATTGCTCAAATATTTTGTGCTTTGAAAGCCATATATCATTTTAAGTTCACCTTACTAATTAAAACTATCTCTATCTATATTATAGTTGTATATATATATATACATTTATCTTGTGAGCATGGGTTTTTTATGATGAAACCACGTTGCTTATAGGTATTATAGGATACAAGATAACCAAATCCGGCACCGCTTCTGTACACCTATTCAATGCCATCGCAATTGAACCTTACATAGGCCAAAATAATGCCTCTTTACAAATTAAACTTCCATTAAATAATGCAATACCTAACTGCAAACTTATCATAATACTAAACTATTCAAAGTACTTCTGCGACTATGGCTAAACGAAAAACATCTGCGAACTAAAAATATAGCTCTTCTAGTAAACTGTTAAGAAGCGATACAAACTTATTTACAAAATTATTTAGCTTCGATACTATCAGGACTTTGAAAGCAAATCCTTAAACATGAGCCTAATCAGTAATTGACTTGTGACAGTGCTTCCGTGCAAGTAATACCTTATCTAACTAACGCTAATTTACTACCTACACCGTCCTCATCTGTTATAATAATCATAATATTTCAAAAATATAAATATGGATAAGTCGCGACACAAAGAATACCGTTTCTCAAATAAATTGAGCGAAGGATAAAATTGAAATATGGTTAAATAAAAAATCACCCTATACTTATATGAGAAAAATCTGCATGAAATACAATAAAGAAATATGCTATCATCTGACGTCAATTTTTGGAATAAATATTGTTGCTGTATAATCATTATATCAAAACTGAAATTCTCATGGAAATTGAAATAATAAAAAGTACTACACAAAATTAAGTAGTTACTTAAAGTATTTGCACAAGAACTAATTATTATCGTATTTCTTAGTTTAATATTGTATAAAGTATTGTCTTATTTATTGTTATATATTTACAGCTAAGGGTCGCTTTATCAAGCTTTATTGTCACCACAGCCTTATAGAGTGAGATCACCCCGTTTAAAATTATTGTCCTATCATAAGCCTATCGTAAACGTTAATATTATTGTACTTGCCCATAGTATATTTTGAGTACTATAAAGTAAACTACAATATATAAGTATACTGTAACCCAAACAAATTTAAACGAGTTATTGTCAAATAATCTAATTAAATATAAATAGATACCTACCTATTTTATATCCCAATGGCGATATTAAAAAATGTCGACCTGCTATTCTAATTATTAAAATTCAAATCAGTTTTATATATCGAACAATTTCATTTATTCTGTTGATAACTTGGTACTATTGTTGTAGAAATATCTCATAAATATCTATAATATGGACACCTGTATTGTCGCCATTGGATTAAGAACTTATTATAATTATATATTATATTTAAAAAAAAAATATTTATATACTATGCACTTAATAGTATTAGTCAATCACAAAGTATAAAAGTGCGCTCTTCAACAAGTGCGCGGGGGACCCGTACCCTTTCCACCATAGCTTTGGACATTGTGAAAATTATCATTACAAGCAATATATACGAATAGGTAATATATATAGGTTTGTATAAAATAGCCCTTATTATATTCAATGCACATGCCCCGGCCAACATACTTTAAATAAATATAGAGAAGTACAGTTGTGTGTGTTAGGTATAAAAATAGGTACTAAGGTATTCATGTTTCTAGTTATGGGTAAGATATTATACGTAAGTTTCAGTGATATGCGATTACACTTTTTATTGCTCACAACAGCTCAGCTTCAGAAAATGAATGAGAAATGTGTCAGCTTAGACACATTTTAACAAAAATATTTTTAAGAGTCGACCTCCTCGTTAATCTAGTCCAGAATGATAACTTTCCATTCGACTATTAACCATTATAAATGATTATATCACTAAAATAACAATAGAAGATTTATTTATAAATAGATACAAATCACTACACACTCAAGTAATAACCTTTCAAGTTAGTCAAAATATTTTACATCACAGAATTGACGGCGTAGAGATTATTTAAAACAACGACTTTGCTTTATACTATATAATTAAGTCTATAATTTTAATGTTTTTAAGAAATATTTTAAAATTAAATTAATCTGATATGAAAATATATAAAAATGTATGTTTTTCGTCGTTTTACTTTTTGGATAGTGTATTTTTGTCGTAAATGTGGCCTAAAATTGTGTGAAAAATTTGTGTTGTATGGTGAATGTAATAATTTTAAATGAGAATGTAATAAAATTTTCAAATACTTTATTGGATGAATGTGACTTTATTCTCTACGATGTATGAAGTTAGCAATACAAAGTACGTAAAACTAAAGTTGGAAGAGGTATACTGAAAATATTTTTCAAAAATTTACCAAATATAAAAAGCGCGGTAAAGCTGAGAATTTGTTCAAGTTTAACTTAAACTCTAACTCAACTCAACTCTTATTTTAATGAATTGGGTGTGATGTAACTAAAAGAACCGATAGAAGATCGAATCCGAGATGATAATTCTCACCCATGTCCAAGAAACTAACACTTACTTCTACGCGAATGTATCTACAATAGCTTGAATACGACTGTTGTCACTGTCGCAGAGCATATACTTCTATTTGATTATATTTACAAGACTTAACTGTATAAATAAGGATAAATTATAATTTGGGAGGAAAATGCAGTTGTATTTTTTTTGTAGCAATATACTTCAAAAATTATGATTATGTTTTCAGTATAGAGTAAATCTGCTCGCTTTTATGCTTGTCTCTTTAAAAGGTGTAGAAATCTTGGGAACTTGTATTTTTTATTGCAGTCATGTTGCCAGTTCTTTACTTATTTACCCCTCGTATAGTAGATTTAATGTAATAAAATAATCAAATTTACAGAAATTTCAGTTTTGTATGGACTATCATTGTGCTAGAGTACATTTTTTGGTTAAATATTAAACATGTTTTCTTATTGTTTTTATTGGAATTTTTGTTTGCTCATATTAATGTCAATTAGAGTTGTTGCTATAGGCATGAAGAATTGTATTAGCTAAGTTCAAAGTTATAAATATATAAAGTAGGTACAGTTTGAAAAGAAACTAAATTGGAGGTGCCTAATATTCTCAAGGCTTTCTTTATAGATGTTCTAATGATTATAATACTGAGCAGAATATTTTCAGAAGATCTGCAATTTGTTTTCACCTGTATTTTAAAAGTTTGATTCAAAATATATTGCCCCTATCCTTATTCAATAAGTGCGCATTTTAACGAGTGATCGTTGGTCTCAGATACCACCAGTCAGCAATTATTGTCATGAGGTCATCTTTACTTTCGAGCTTATATTTCCGAACACATATACTATGTGATATAGGGTAAATTATTGTCTTACGATCACTTAAGATATATAACTAAAAGGGATTGTGCAGTGAGCAGCATGAGTGATTAATGCTAAAGAGATTTACATATAAATATCTGTCTATCGGTCAAATTATTGTCATTATACTTATAATCTTATGTAAATCTTCGCTTTTTATACTTGCACGCGATGTTATACACTACCTATAAATATACTTACTTTTTATGCACTTTCTACATGCTTTAATTTCATGTTGTTATATAGTATTTTTAAGCTAACTAGTTGTGAAAATACTCAAAAATATTCTTCCGAACGGGTTCTACAAAGCATTTAAATGAAAGTGAAGAGAGAAAGTAGAATGGAGATAAAATTTTAAATATTTTTTATTATTATAGTTTTGTTAAACCTATTTACAGAAGCGGAATAGAAAGTCACAAAGTGAAAAAGTGTAGCTCTCGCTATCCAGAAGTTGGTGCAATATAAGATGTGCATTTTTTTCATAAATAAATAAATGGGTTTATGAACTTACCTTACTAGAATACTCGAATATGTTACTCAAAGAGAATAGCTGAATGGTATGCTATTCCAATAGTAATAAATATCCGATCTAATGAATTATCACATTATTATAACGTGGGTATATGCTTACGTCCGTACGTACGTAAACCTACATTATGTTCTTAGTATTTACAAAGATTCGAGAAAATCTAGCGAATAATAAGGTAGGAGTATTATTTTTGGATTTTTAAAATGTTTTCTTTGGAACGTTAGCCAATAATTACACTAAGGGCTTCTTTTACTAGCATTATGTTACTTTAGTTATTCAATCAAAGCTAACTCCATCATTTTCACTTATTATGTAGCAAATTATTTAACCTTTCATATTGTCTGTATTGTTTTAATTTTCAAGCGTAGAGGCGTTACTCAAGGAAGGGAGATGTGTTTCAAACAATCAGCCTAACTCTCTTAAATCTCTATTTGAAACCAACGAAATCATTAAAATAAATTATTAAACAAAATATATCTCCCATTATATTTATTTTAATATTATTTAATATTTACACGTGACGAATAAAAATAAGTAAGTGATCGAAATTTTTAATTAATTCCAACGTCTAATTTGCAATATCAACGTAAATAATGCAAAAAATAAATTAATAACAATAAAAAATACCAACAAGAATGATTACATTACTTCCCTTTATAGTATTAACATTTTATTTCAATGTCTACTCCTATGATACATATACATTTACGCATTCAATTAATACAATTCTAAATTTTGAACAATTCAATTATTTCGTAAATATTTATAAACATTTTACAACAGTTTTATGAAACTTAGTAACAAGGACTAGAAATGTTATAGTAACCATTAATTTTATTATAAGTACGATATCATGAGGCAAAACTAACTATAAATTGATTACTAAGCTAAACCATCCAGTGACAAATATAAATATTTCTACTGTGATATGCCAATATAATTTATATACACCTGTACACGTACAAATGTAAATAAAACAGGTACGTTAGTTAATACTGATTGATGTAACTCAAGCATGATTACTAGAAAGCTCAGATTTGTAATTTTAACGATCAAAGTAACAGGTACATCGAGATCTTTGACTTTGATAAAACAACCAAATTTACTCCTAAACGCTAAACGATTTAATATACAAGCTAACGATGAGAACAATATACTTTTCCTATAAAAAATATGAGCCATACGGCGAATAGTCGGGAACTGTTGTTAGAGTTATTTGTAAAAGTATTATAATATTTACCTATTATCATTAAATGAGTGGTAACATCGATAACGGACGAAGCAAGTCTTTTGATCAACTACCAATTTACATTACAGCATTGCATTGAGACATCTTCAACAAGAATTTATTTTAACCGTACAATTCTTAGTAAAATTCGGGAAAAACACAGAATGTCTATTGCCGATTTTTCTTGTCAGCTAATACAACTTACTTTTGTTGCTGAAACACATTGGAATGTCGTAATGTAAACCCAGAAGATTTATCAGACACGTGTCGTCCAATTAACGTTGACCTCTACTCTGGGTAGTGTTGTTCATTCGCGGCGGGCCCGTCATAGTAGTCGTGTGCTGGCGGCTGGATGGGTTCAGCCTGGTATAGGGCGCCGGAGACGAAAGGGTTGTTGGGCACATGAGCGCCGGGCGCCGGTGGCCGAGGTGGAGCGGCGATGGCACCGTACCCAGCCTGCTCTGAACCCTTCAGAGGCGCTGATGGTCTCTCCGTCTTGAGTGGAAGAAAATTTGTAGATTTTACAATTTGAGAAAATTTTTTTAAGGAGAAAGATGGTTGTGTGTTTGTTGAACGAACGACTAAGTCAGTATAGGTAAAAGACATGAAATAAAAACAGCAGCAACGATCCCCAAAAAGTAACTCTCGTGATGTTTCACATAATTTTGAAGAATCTCGTCAGATCCTTAAATAAAAAAATAAAAAAAATCTTGTATACTTACAAATGTAGTTTCTTGATCTAAAGATTTCATAGACTGAGGCTCTTCCACCGCGTCCTCTGCCCACGGCTGTAGTTCTCCAGACGCGAAGATCGCATAGATAGTAATGCCCACAAAATGGACGGTAGCTCCCATCAGGAACACTGCACGCCACTCCGTTATGGCTTTCTCCAGTTGATTCTTTTAAAAATTGAGAACGATATGTCAACAACTTCATTGCAAGACTATTAACATCACAAATAATAATGTATGTAGGTATTAAGACAGCAAATAATGTGCAGTATTTTTGAAATCTGAGTCAACTCTCTCTAAGTCAAGAGTGAATAGGTTACTTCTAGGCAAGCGTGCTTCACCGTCGACCACATCATCGCTTAACATCAGGTGAGATAGTGGTCAAGCGCGTGCCTATTGATAATTAAATATATATATATATATATATATGTTGCATTTCTCTACATTAGGTAACTGAAAAATAAAAACGGAAATTCTACAGAATGTGAACAAACAAAAGACAGTTTTAACTCTTTTACAACTTCTGAAAAGCGCAACACAATAACAACATTACGTACACCCGAAAAGCTGACGAGATATTCAAAGTTTGAGATAAGCATATCTGTAACAAATATCTCGTAAGTTGGGGCACAATGCAGTCAGTCGTGCGCGAGGTTGCGCGGCGGTAGGCGATAATAAAGTGCTCAGCGGCACCGTGCCGCATCGTCGCGCACCCACAATCCTACTCATTGTATATTCGGCGCGCGACTCCATAGAGCTCGATTTCCTTTTTTAAATTAGCCACGGACGAATGTCCTTTTTGTTTCGCTAGTTCGCGCCTGAAAGCGATGCCATTCTATTGCATTGGGGGAATATCTAATAAAAATTCAAGAACATATTTATTGAAAACATTTTCCCTTTGAAAACTGATTCTGTTAGTGAAGCCGGCTCTTGAATAATCTGGGTAGCTTTGAATATAAAAAATCTTGAGATAGAAAAATAAAGAACTTTTATCTTAGATTTCACTTTGACGAGCGTCTCCTCAAAAATGTATGTTTACATTTTTTTAACACAATTCACAAAACAAAAGAAAACATTGCTACCTAAAAAAAACATCGACTTCCAAATAAAAACACTACAAAGTGAAAAATAGCTTCAATTTCCGAAGTCGGTGTTCCTGTTTTGATTTCTTCGTTTTTTTCAACCAACTTCCAAGTTATATTTCACTTTGTAGTGTTTTTATTTGGAAGTCGGTTATATTTTTTTGTATAAAAGTTTTTTTGTTTTTCACTTTTTAGTGTGGTACATAATGGACCAGTTCTATAGTTAGGTATTTATAATGCCCAAAGTGATGCCAGAATAGATTAACCCAATAAAATGAAACTTGAACGAAACCGGTGGAATGAGAGTATACCAGGGTGAACTGTTCACACCTGCATACCCCTTTATTTATTTATTTAAGGCACATCAAAAACACAAACATGGGCATATTACATTATTCCTAGTGTCTATGTCAATTACAGACGTGCACGACATTTTCTAAGATCAAAGCACCTAAACTTATTACAAATCGAATTAAAAAAAAACAAATACTAAATAAGCAATATTATTATATAAACTATACATTGAAGATAAAAAACGTCTTTAATTGAAAATCAATCAAATCTATAAAAAAAAAACAATAGAAAACAGAAATTGTATTAACTTAAAAATTAGAGTTTAGAGCGTACTAGTGGGTTGTTTTGTTATGAAATGATAAATATAAACAATAAACAAAAATGCGATTGCAGCTATCCCGAGTGATTTGCCGTCATTTATTGAAGAGTTATGTAGTCATCATTTCAGCCGAAAGACGTCCACTGCTGGACATAGGCCTCCCCCAGGCGTCGCCACATTGACCGATCCCGTGCGTCTCGCATCCAGCGCCTTCCCGCAACCTTAACCAGGTCATCGGTCCACCTAGTGGGAGGCCTTCCAACGTATCGTCTTCCGGTTCGCGGTCGCCATTCCAGAACTTTTCGGCCCCATCGGCCATCCGTTCTGCGAGCAATGTGCCCTGCCCACTGCCACTTAAGTTTAGCAATTCTCCGGGCTATGTCAGTAACTTTAGTTCTCCTGCGGATATCATCATTTCTGACGTGATCACGCAAGGAAATTCCGAGCATAGCCCTCTCCATTGCCCTTTGGGTGACTTTAACCTTTCTGATAAGGCCCATTGTGAGCGACCATGTCTCGGTCCCATAGGTGATCACTGGCAACACACACTGGTCAAAGACTTTTGTCTTGAGACACTGCGGTAAATTGGACGAGAAGATACCACGCAACTTCCCGAACGCCGCCCAGCCGAGTCGGATTCGACGGTTGACCTCTTTCTCGAAGTTGGACCTACCCAACTGGATCGTTTGTCCCAAGTAGACATAATCGTCTACAACTTCGAGTGTAGAGTCTCCGATCTTGATAGGAGTGGGTGCTACATGGGCGTTCACCATGATCTTGGTTTTGTCCATGTTCATTTTAAGACCCACTCTTTCGGAAGCTTTACTGAGGTCATCGAGCATTTTACTGAGGCTTTCCATGGTCTCAGCCATGATCACTATGTCGTCGGCAAACCGAAGGTGAGTGATGTACTCGCCATTAACGTTGATGCCTAGGCCCCTCCAGTCCAGAACCTTGAATACATCCTCCAGCGCAGCAGTGAACAGTTTCGGAGAAATGACGTCTCCCTGTCTCACGCCACGCTGGAGAAGGATTGGTTTCGAGGTCTGATCCTGAAGACGGACTGACATGGTGGCGTTTTTGTACAAACACTTCAACACCTCAATGTACCGGTAGTCGATCTGGCACCGTTGGAGAGACTGCAGTACAGCCCAAGTCTCGATCGAATCGAAGGCTTTCTCGTAGTCCACAAACGCTAAACAGAGAGGCAGGTTATACTCTTCGGTCTTCTGTATAACCTGCCGCAGCGTATGTATGTGGTCTACGGTGCTAAAGCCTTTTCGGAATCCGGCTTGTTCGGGAGGCTGGAAATCATCAAACCTGCGCGCGAGACGATTCGTGATGACTCTTGAAAACAACTTGTAGACATGGCTAAGAAGTGAGATGGGTCTATAGTTCTTCAGCCGGGCATTGTCGCCCTTCTTGAAGAAAAGTACCACCACACCCCTGCACCATGCCTGTGGCGTTTTGCCCTCGAGTATGACGGAATCAAACAGCTTCTGAAGGGTTAGTTAGGGTAGTTATGTAGTATATCTCCGAAATTCTTCAACAGATCTTGATGAAATTTAAATGGAACCATATGACAAGCACCCAGCTTTCAAAAAGAATCATCAAAATCGATTCATCTAGTAAAACAGTTCTGAGGTAACACACATAAATAAATATAGACGAATTGATAACCACCACCTTTTTGAAGTCGGTTGAAAAGTATTTTGTATGCTTACCTTTTCTTGCGTCATATAGTCAATAACGATGGGTACAACGAAGCCAGCGATTGTACCGATGCCGTTAGAGAGGCCCATGAGAATGGAGGCGTATCGAGGCGCGATGTCCAGATGGTTCACGTTGTAGCCTGATATGGCGAAGCCACTGCACGCTACGCCGAGGGTCAGTTCTATGGTCGCCACGTACTAACAAAAGATAGATGTTTTAATTTTCTCACAATACACAAAAAAAACACTAATAAAACATTCACCTTCTACTTGTGAATACGAGTATCAATTTTGTGGCCATGAAACAACGCAAAAATTAACAGTAAAAGTAGACTCCATAAATGTTTTTTTTTTAACTTCTACGTAAAAGTAACATAAAAACATTGCTCTCTGCATGTAGTATTGATTGTTTGAAATAAAAACTTCATTTACCTTGTTATTAGCATAAGCGACGAGTACGAAAAAGAACGCCTCCAGTCCGAATCCTCCACAGTTGAAGAGTTTCCTGACAGTGGTAGTTGTCATGATGTTGTTCTTACGCAAGTAGTCGGCCATCATGCCGCCAATAGGCACCAGTGACGTCATTATTAAATGCGGAATGGCGCCAACAAACCCAGACTGAAACGACGAAATACAATAAAGGAAGAGCCACTCAAACATAGTCTAGTTTCGGGACAACGAGCATATAAGTGTACATAGAAACAGTGAGAGTAGGTTACCTCTGTGATTTGCATGTTGAATCTTGTGTTAAAGTAGGACGACTGGAATATGACGAGGAGACAGAAGTTCCACGTTCTGCAGAAGTTCGCTACGATGATGGCGTACACCTAAAAACACATGGATTCTTTAAAAAACATTCAAAAAAAATCTCTAAATTGTCTAGTATAATGTGAGTCATCTGTGCTACATAAATGTATTTTATTTCTTTCGTTCTTTTTTTCGAACAGAGTTTTAAGGTGAGTTTTTGGATTGGACTGAAGATTCATTACAATAACTTACTGGTGGTGAAGTAGCAAAAGCTTTCCAGGGCGTCGCCCAGAATCCAGGCATGGCAGCCTGTGTCGCAGTGCCAAGGGACTGTTCGATGTAGGTCAACTCTTTAGCGGCGATAGTGGGGTGCTTGCTGGGCCTCTCAAAGACCAGCCACAGCCATACTACATACCTTGAATGAAAGGGTTGATTTAGTCACCATATCTATATAAAACGTATTGTTCGATTTATTGCTTAGTCATTAGTGTTGAGCTGTTCAAAGATTACAGCATAATTAGTTATCATTAAAAGCTAATTGCTTACCAGATGACGCCAGACACACCGTAGAAGTAGAATGGCGCCTGCCAACTGATGTAATCCGTTAGCAATCCGGATAATGGCATGCCAACAACGATGCCAGCGTAGGTGCCACAGAATGCTAGAGTTGCCAGCCGCGAGCGTTCCATGGGAGGTGCCCACATCCGCCAGATACCATGGCAGGATGGGTAGGTCACACCCTTCAAACAAATGAAACATTCAGAAAAGAAAATCTTAACTTCGAAATGAATATTTCGTAGAATTTCCTTTGCAGAACCGTTACATTATTATTGAATCAAATAGGAAAAGGTAGATTAAAGAATTCTTTATTATATTATGTCAATGATCCCAATCTTAAAGATTTAATAGGATAGCAGTGGCATTGAAGAATCAACTAAGCCGGGATATGCGGAGACGAGCAAATACGTCGCCTTGGTAACGGAGGGCCCGGTAATCCTAAAGAGGCTTTGTGCCTCGGTAAGCGATGTCGACTATAGTCAAGACCGATTGTCGATAGATACCGATCGTTCTGTAGGCAATCATTGAAAATCGCTCCTTTGAAACCGAAATAGGAGGTGCCAGAATCAAAGTAATTTTAATTTCATTTCAACTTGAAGAATTTTAAATTAAATTTCTTTTTCCGGGATTGCCAACCTGCTCAGTTGGCATTTTTCACTTGCCTCTTGTCAGACGTCATGTTATCTTCTTTAGTAACTAATCTATCTCAGCTCACTAACCTTACAAAATAGCTTATCATCATGAAGGCCTTCTAGATTTATCTCGTTTTACTTTCTTTTGTTTATATAATATATAATAAAAAAAAATTAGTTTCTTAAGACTTATCGTCGGGCCTACGTTGTTCCCCCATATCTTGGTACTAATGCTGTAATATGGAAATATTGCAAAGCCGAACTAGTTTTAAAAGAGTAACCATGCAGTTTCTTGCCGGTTCTTTTCCATAGGAAACGACCAACCCGAACCGTGCGCCTTTTTTCGACGTTTAATAAGTGCCCATGTAGGCCTATGTGAAATAAAAAAAATATATTTTTATTTTGAAAATACAAAATCACGAAGCAACAATTTATCAAAAAGACAGAATGTATTGTATGAACGTATCTAGAAACTATGCAGACAGGCTGAAAATCTGAACTTCACAAAAGCAATTCAAAATCACATGACATGTGACATCTACAAAAAAGAAAAATTGAGCTCATTCTTTAGAAAAAAAAGGGTAATATCATAGCAATATGCATTCCAAGTGCCAAAAGTACAAAGAGGGGGAGTGTTGAAACACAAACGTGACGAATGGGACATTCGACACGATCCCGGTTTGAAAATTTGGGCATTAGTAATAAGCACGATCATGCACCGTCACGTCCGGAACGTCAAATGTCCTAAATTTTAAACGTGTGACATTTCACTCGTTTCTACATGTTTCCCTACCGCTTCATTATGAGTGCTTCGTGTTCGGGAAAGTATTTTTGGATTTACTGGTATCTGCTGTATCTGCACTTATTTGTTTTAACTACTAATGGATTGTTTAATCTGTAAAATTATCAGGTAGAGAGACATTCTATGTTATAAAACTCTTAGGTCTTTCGCTTTTACGAACTTACTACATATTTTGAGTCATGAACACCTGACTTAAAATAATGAACACTGAAAATATAGTGGGTGCAAAAACACACTTGACCTCTAAAAACCTCAACCTATGAAAACTTAGAATACAGAATGTTAACGTAAATTCATCGAAAATTAAACACGAGACTGTTACAAAAATGTATCTTAGTAGGAATAGCAACTACACTCACCTCAACAAATCCCTGCGCAACTTTCAAGATGACGACAGCAGCAGGGCCCACGGACATGGCTCCGGGAATCGCCATGTTGAATATCGCTGACGTCACAATCGCCACCCCAAAAATCTTGTTGGCAGGGTACATGGAGGCCAGGAAACCGCCGGGCACTTGTGTGATGAGGTATCCGGCGAAGTAGGAGGAATCTATCGAAGATTCGACGCTGACGGTCCATTCGAATGGAGCTTTGTCTGTCGAGTTTTGCTGTGTGACAAGACTTTGAATTACATATCCAGAATTAGAATTCACATGCAGCAACAATATTTTAGGATACTGCGAAAATCGTGCTGATGTCAAGACAAGGATATTATTCTACACACAAATTTTCACACAAGTGCCAAAAAAATCTCTTAAAATGTAATAAAGATGTGGACCCATAGTAAGATTTTATGTCAAAATGACCTTTATCAACACGATAACACAATAGATGGAAAATATACGTTTAACCTTAAAATCCAGGTTGTTTTAAGTTACCAAAAGCAGTTACAAACATAAGCAATAGTGATACACACTTACAGATTGCTTCTTCTTTGTGTAGCTCGCGCAATCACGAACTTTCATCTAGATGAACAGTTCATAGTACTTACGGATTGTTTCTCAGTCATCTTGAGCTTGGCCATGCTCATGTTGCAGCGCATGCCGAACATGATGCTGAAGCCGAAGCACGCCAGCAGCGCCACAGTGTAGCGCGCGCTTAAGCACGGACATTCCGCGCGCACGTACTTATCTGTTGGAATATTAATTTTGTCTTAAAGGCAAGTAATTAACTCAAATAGGTACTTAAATTCATAGTTTCCCAGATTGCAAAGTTTAGCTTATTGGCATTATATGGAAAAGAATGGAAGTACAGGACGCTAATAAGAAGAGGTTTTCGTAAAAAAGCCGATACAATTTACAGGTTACAAGGTTACAACATCTGCCGTAAGTCTAATGAGATAATATTAGTTGTTTCATGTTAATCTCTCTAGGGAGGGACCGCATCAGAACCGTTACAACACACAACTTATAAATAAAAATGTGAGCTCATTTAAACCTACCTATAGTTCGTGGTGGAGGTCTGTCAGGCGACGGTGGTGTTTCCAAGTCTTCGCCATCGTACATCTGGTCGTAACCCTTCTGATCAACGTGGAAGTTCTCATATTGAGTATTTCTGGAACAAAACAGACACAGTTACAACAAAACAAAAAAGTTTGATGTATAAAACCTCATTAACGTCCACTAACGTATACATGTACATTTTTGTTCATGTACATGTTCTATACTGTTCTGCTCAGTAGGTTCATTGGACTCCATGTGTTGCGAGACTGATGAGCCTACTGTGCAGGGATAGATGTTGTGTTTTGGTTTCTTCTTACATGGTTTCTTTGATTCTTTACTAACATAGTTATAAAATTCTTGCTACTAACAAACTTGCCTTGTCTATGGACTTTTTTGTCTGAAATAAATATATAAATTATTTATTTCAGACAAAAAAGTCCATAGACAAGGCAAGTTTGTTAGTAGCAAAAATTTTTGTTAGTTTTATTAATTTTTTATATACCAGCGATTTCAAAAACCGTCCAAATGACAAATTCTTAGCTCCAAATACCAGAAAGAAAGCACTCCATACAATCTATATTAAACTTACACCCGATTTATGAATTACAGTAAAGTAGTACTAATAGTATCTAAGTAGTATTTAAATAACAGTAGTAGTGTATTTTGTTTGAAGTTGAGCATTTGTCAAAACCCCTGAAAAATCCTGGAAAACCTGTAAAAATTGGGCACAAAATCTACAATTTGACACGTTTTTAACTCCAAATAGTCAATTCAAAGCGGATGTCCCCTAAGTACCCAATGAACTTACTAACTACCCTGGCACAGATACTGACTATATATAATCTAAATAATATCACCATTAAACAAACAAGCTCTCCCTATGAACTCTTTCGCACAATAAATACCCCTAACATCAAACACAGACTTATAGACTTTCAATTAGTTTATTCCGCGTTATTTTGCGCTATTTTCCCTGTAATTGAAGCGGATGGGATGCGACACACCTCGCCGAGAAAATAAAATTAAAAACGTCTGCCTGTTATTAGGGCTGCCAACGTGTACGAGCGCACCTGCGCTGCGAAACGAAGCTCACAATGGAAACTGATAATAAAATACTTATACAAAGATAACATGTATTGCTGGGGTTTAATCAAGTTTTATTCTCTATTTTCAGATATACAGACTAAAAAATTACATAGTTTATACAAGCTGATACAAAGAAGGGGCAGAACTAATTGGGCATCAAAAAGTTCGTCAATATCGCTGTCCGCATACCGCATCAATAAGAAAAGTTCCCAAAACAAACTGCTTGTACATAGTTTTATTTAAAACTAGCTGTCCCACGCGGCTTCGCTCCCGTCAACTAGCTACCTACCTACATTCATGATTGTTGCGTAACTTTAACCGCTTACGCAGCGCACGCAACGGAAGCTCTCAAAAAGGAATAATTTAGCCCGCTTTTGCAACATATTTCATTTATGCTCCGCTCCTATGGGTTGTAGCGTCATGTTATATAGCCTATAATCTTCCTCGATAAATGGACTGTCCAACACAAAAAGAATTATTCAATTCCAACCAGTAGTTCCTGAGATTAGCGCGTTCAAATAAACAAACAAACAAATTCTTCAGCTTTATAATATTAGTAAGTATAGATATAAAACTAAATATAAAACTTAGACCAGGACATTTTTAATTAAGCACAAAAATAATATTAAAGTCAAGATTTTATTGAAATCTTTCACAATAGGAAAGTCTGCAACTTCGTCGAAACTTATCCAAGTTCGTTTTACGTCAGAGATTCTTTAGTTATCCATTGAATAGTGCACTACAAGTAGGGTACGCAGTGAGTCGGAAGACCGCTCAACTTTTATACCTCTATTGAAATTGTTTTAAATACTTGGCAGGCCACGGCTCAAAAGAAAGGTGGATATCTGAAGTTTTGAAACTTTAATGAGAGAGATGTAAATGGGATAGATTATTTAATTTTGTCCTAAATTGGAATTGCGAGCATATTTTTTACACTTATTGTCAGAAAGGTATAGGTTTTTCAAAAATTATTTGCAATTGTGTGTCCAAGTAAATTTTAATAAGTGGATTATAAATTAAGATACTAACAAAAGCACAATTCAGTTATAATTTTATTTAAACGCTCATCTTATTTCATTTTACAACACGATCAAGTATTTCAACCATACCGTACAGATTTCTATGACTGTGTGCCTTCGAGCTAGCTCGGCTTGCCCATTAGTGGCCAAATTGAATTATCCGCCATTGACGTCGCGTCACTGCTCATTGTTTGCAAACTGATAGGCTCCACTTTTGACGGGAGCTACGGGGATTTTATCGGGAAACCTGTAACTTCGTTAAGGTCCCGTTTATCGTTTGGATGAACCCTATTTGCATTGATTTTAAAACAATAATCATTCTACAGTTTTTCTATCAGATTCTTTAATTTTTCGTATTCACCCAAATTATAACGTCAACAATTGTTATCTTGCAATCGTATAAACGATTAAAATGACTCCTTTCAAAATACACGGAAATGACAAAAGACGTACACAAAACAACAAAATTCAAAAGCCATTAAATGTAGCGATGAATATAACGACTTGTGGGCGACAACGGCAGTGCGTAAGTCATCGGCGTGTAAATTCATTTTTCCGCTGACAAAAGTAATAAATGTGGCTATCTGTCCCCGTCCCCCGTTTAACGTTGTTGGTAATGAATCGTCGCATAAAAGGCATAACCAAGTGGAAACGAGGCGCGAACGCTACCCGAGCCGACGGACGCCGACTGGGGTACCCGGCGCGGCGTGGCGCTCGGGTGTCCGACACGACGCTTGAGGACTCCCAACGCCCCAGCAGCCATCACGCCAGCTCCCCGCGCTAATGCGTTTAGCAGTGACTGGACGAGAACCGACGTCAACAGTTACGTTAGTCCGACACATCTGCAGGGATGTTGTGCTAATTACGCAATTAAGCGATTAAACGAAGGGTGATTTAATGGTTTTAGTGCAAGTTTTTAAAAGCTTTTTGGACGATTGGATTTTTGAGATAGGATTTTTGCCGTTATGTACGTCTTCAACATTATTATGTTTACATTTGGATAGAGTTGAGTAACCTTAAACGTGTATCGGACGAAAAGAGTACCCATTCTTTTCGTCCGATACACGTTTAACTCTGCAATTTTAAACAACTTTAAACATCTCAAACAATTAAACAGTCATTCTTACATCAATCGGATCATAATAACTATCTTCACTTCCGCGCAATGACATGTACGAGTATACTCTGATATACTCTTTAAAAACATGTGATTATCATTTTTGTTACCGTAGCCCCCCTTCAGACCACCCCTCATCGCGTCGCGCGTCGACGGCGCTTCATTGTACCACTAATGCACCCCATACACTGGGCCTATAATTATGTGACGCAACTCTAAATGCTGTAATTACTGTTTTGTCCCCGTTTGTCTACGTAAAGTTAATGGATACAGTCATTTTCGAATTTAAATATTGATTTAGATAATATCACAGATAAAGTTAAAAGGGTGAATACAGATTGCTATTACTGGCAACATTGTGATTTATTTGTGTAAGCACAAGTACAAAAACAATTGACAAAGGTGTACTCAACGCCTTAGGCATTAAGTTTAATTATATATCAGGAAGTACATTAAGATAAATTTAATAATTTGATAAGCATTAAATTCAGTTTTGTTCATACTTAATTAGAGCTAATTATGTAGGTATATACATATGTTTCTTGTAGAATTCCTACATCAGAACATTCAACAGACGTAGCCGTAGCTCAAAATTTTCGAGTGCAAATTGAATCAGTGACCGAGTATGGAACTTGGTCAGCGATTCACTTAACAGTGAAACTTCTAAGCCAACTTTGTCATGTGGCACTCCGTCGCTACATTCTTGCTGTTAGCTGAAATCCTGAATTATTACTAGAAAGGGTTAACCTTTTGTGTCCTCTTCAATGAAAGGCTTTTTGGTGCGGAGTGAGAAATTTTGCTCTTTATTTTACCCGGCAACCGCACGTATTGAACATCTGAGGTGCTTTAAAAGACCGTGTTTTTGAAATGTAGGTGACAATAAACTGATCTTAACATTAGCGATGCGTATAGGTTTCTCGACTTCTCGAAGACAGAACTCCTGGATCAGACGTGAAGAGCAGGGGGGGCTCAAGACTAGGGGTGAGAGGGGGTTGTTGCGTAGATCACAATATGCACTTCAACATTCCCCACTATGAATACCTACAGAGGCAGGGTGGGAAGCGGAGACATCTTAATTAATTAAGACTTCAGATATGAGTGCCCGTTTAATTAACGCAAAATATCGTTAACTATTTGAAGGCCTTGTGAATTGTTCTTAATTTACTTTAGACAACTTAATTGACTACTCCAGCTATAAGTGAGGTATCTACTCAATTTACTGATTCTCATTTTATAAATAGCTACCTTTTTCCAGCGGCTTTGGCCGCGTAAAAGTCGAAAATTATATCTTAGAAACCTACTGTTCCGATACAAGACTTGTATGTGTTAATCCATAAACTTTCATCCTAATACGCTCAGTAATTTTTAACCGACTTACCAAAAAGGAGGAGGTGCTATGTTCGACTTATTGTTCTTTGTTTTCTTTTTATCATCGATGTCTCCGTCAATTGTGGACCGATTTTGAAAATTCTTTTTTTTTTGTATAAAAGAATATGTTTCGAAATTGGTCCCATTTTAATTTGGTGAAGTTTTGATGAAGAACTTCGAAGATATACAACAGAACTCTTCAATAAATAACGGGCAATCTCTCGGGATTGCTGCAATCACATGTCTGTTTATTGTTTATACCATTTCATAACATAACATCACGCCAGTACGCTCTTGAGGGGTAATCTATTCTGGCGTCAAGGTAACTTACTAAAAAAAACTTGCCTATAAGGTACAACTAAAAAGAGAAAAATAAAAAACTTTTTTTTCAAAAAAATACTACCGACTTCTAAATAAGAAAACTACAAACTGAAAAATAACTTTTTTCTCTTCTTTATTTTTGGAAGTCGGTGTCCATAAAGCAAAAAATGATACCCACGAAAGACACCGACTTCCAAAATATTTATTGTTACAAATATCCATCCATCCATCCTCACAAATTTTCGCGTTTATAATAATAGTAGGATCGGATAGCACTAACAAGGAACCTTATCATTCTCAGTATAAAAATCCAGGCCATGTTTTCCTATGATACTAAATGTAGCAGAATAAGTCTAACGTGTTCGACTCCGGCCCTGCCGCCTCTCGGGAGGGGGTAGCTATTACACCCCGTAAAGCCACCCTCTCTAATTGATTTACAATTGTCGGTTAAATTTGTTTCCCGACCACCCTCTGCGATCACCGATCGCAAATGCATTTTGGGATAATATTGATGAACCGTGAAAAATACAAAACATTCTCCCGTGAGACTTTCGTAAATGGCCGACTTTTGAATAAAAAAAAAACAAGTTTAAAAAACTAACCTATATTTGAAAACTTTATTAGGTAACCTTTCAAGCAAAACAGATAAACATAGAATTAAAATTAGAACATCATATGAGTGCCTACGTGTCAGTCAGCTAGGTGCTTCGCGGTCGTAGTATATTTTACTAAACGGATACAATTTTTCAAAATTATTTCGAGTAATTCAAGGGTGATATACACGGTATACACTAGTTCTCGTAAAGTTTTAAGTTACAGTATTTAATAAATAGTGTAAAATGCTTACAAAGCTCGTGCTACGCTTTCTCGTAGCGCGTAGCACTGCTACGAAAGTTAAACAAACACACTTTCTTCTTATTGTAAGCAAAACGAATGTGTTATTTGACTAAATTGTAACACTAGCTTGTAAGCCAGTCTGTCAACGATCCGAAGCCGGCGGGTGGTGAATAAAACATGTAATAAATAAATGTAACCAATGTAACGTAACGACCTATTACAGCTACGCGCACTTCGGTACCTCTACGCACTTATTGAGTTAGATTTAACAGACTTCGCCTTCGTATTAGTATGTTAGTACATGTAACCGTCCTATTTTAAGATTTTCACAATATTTTCTTGATGAGACACATTGCATTAATATAAATTTTAGAATAAAAACCTTTTTTTCACAATTTTTTATTTGAAACTGATTTTCTTTTTTTTACCTTGGTCGAAATGCTATGGCAAAAGTATTCTACAACAAAACGATGCACCCGCCATCACGTCCCACATTGTGCAACCACGCTATTGTGAAGGTACACTTGTTCACAACATGCAAATGCATCGCAGCATCTCCTTGCTATGAAGTCGACAAATAAATCAAGTGAACGATCTCGCATTTCGACACTCGCGAACATAATAGAGTTATGACAAAAATGGCGACGCGCGGCTCTAAGAAATATCACTTGGTGAACCCGAGACGCTTGTTAGCGTCTCCTTGCTTTTATTTATGACCAGATTTATTTTATGACCGTTCATGGATCTCGGGGAAATCGAATGAAAAGAGATAGCAGCAAATAAAACAATAATTTCATCGATTTGCGACGCCGAGCACAAATGTAAAGAAAACTTACTTTGCTAAGAAGTTCAACCAGTGGCATTTCTTTGATCTTAAGTTTTGCTTGGGAGTTGTTATTGACTGTGAGTGAATCTTTACTCTCGTGAATTAATTTTTGTACGTTATAAGTATGAGATTAGGTCAAAAAACTTTGCAGTAATAGAGTACTTGTGTTATATATTTCCACAGAGCTTGTATCTAGCTGACAACCGAGAAATAAAATCGCTTCTACATAAAGCCGGTTTGATGAACGTGCTCCAGATGATATTTTCTATTTCAAACACAAATTTTATTTTCTCTCAACTCGCAGCGTACAACAAATATCATAAAAATGGAAGGCAAACAAGACAGCTCGTTGTATTTGCTATGATATTCGTATTTGGCGGGTAGATTCTTACTCTCTTTGCTGGGCCCTAATCTGTCGGGCGGCGAGTACCTCACGTCCGGGATACGCCTCTGTTGTTTCTTGAATTTCCCGTCCATTTGTAGATTTTTTTTCGTTTTACTAATGGAGACGTATCGTTTTGAATTTATTTTTGTTCGAAGCAAATTTTTATACGAAAATAAAATCTACTAATTTTGTTTTTAGAATGCCCTAGTAATTTTTACTCAGAATCAAAACAATAGTAAAACAACGTTCTCAAATAAAATATGCAAAACAGGAAAAGGTCTAGCTATAACGCTGAACGGCACAGTAAACGTTATTCGCGCTCACGACGAGGTACAAGGCTGTAAATAAATTGAAGTGAATTCGCGAAGAAGGAAAATCCAAACAAATCCCATCTAATCCTGGGAAAAGCGTTCTCAAATCCAGGTTAGTTGTAAATATCAATTACGCAAATACCCCAGCTTAGGAAGTATAATGGTTGGCGTGGATATCGTGTGCGTCTGTAAGGGGTGAATTTGCACTTCACGCGTTTTTAAAGTAGCGTTTATACTTAAATTTGATGAAAGAGTTAATAATTTAAATTAATTTTCAATTACTATTCTGTTTACATTAGTAGAAAATAAACAAAATGATTTATTTGATTACTACTTCTGCGAATGGCTTCGCCCGCGTGAATGTCGAAAATTATCCCAAGGGAACATACTCCCGAAAAAATGTATCCCATGTCGACAATCCAGGACATGGTTTACCCGGGTACTAAGTTTCATCTAAATCCGTTCTGCCATTATGAATTTAAAAGGTACAGAAGGTACAGACAGACAGAGTTACCTTCGCATTTATAGTAGGTACTAGCTTCTGCCAGCGACTTCGCCCGCGTGAAAAGTATTTTTTCATCCCAAGGGAAAATTATCCCGGGATAAAAAGTAGCCTATGTGCTATTCCAGACTGTAATCTATCTCTGTGCCTAATTTCATCCAGATCCATTCAGCGGTTTTGGCGTTATTGAGTAACAAACATACAACCATCCAAACAAACTTTCGCATTTATAATAATAGTAAGAGTAAGATTAGTACGAAAGTATGGATATGGAGCACACTGCCCAAAAGTATATTCAAAAGATTATAAATGAAATAAGGTAACAATGATCGTCATAACGCAGTAACGTAACAAACTAATAAAATGTACAGTCGGCCAATTGAATAAGAGTCCCGGGGGCGATTTTTCCCTCAAATCTAATAGAGCTGGGGACCGGCGCCGTCGACAGTCGTTGAAGACTTGTAGATGATTTTAATATTCGTGTCGCAGGCCCCTGGAGCCTTGTATCGATCTCACGTCAATTTGGTAGAACTGTTATTAGGTCACAATGGATTTCATTGTTCTGTGAAGGAGATAAAGGTTTAATTGGAATTTGAGAAGAACTTATTTGTAAAAAAGTTTTATTATAGTAGTTTATAAAGAGATGAAAATCAGAACGTTTTCATCCTTACTAATATTATATATGTGAATGTAAGTTTGTTTGTTACGCTTTCACGCAAAAACTACTGAACCGATCATCATGAAACTTTGTACATATATTCTTGGAGGTATTAGAAGTAACATAGGAAACTATTTATTTAAAAAAAATCTAATGGCTTCACTGCGAGCGAAGCCGCGGGTAAAAGCTAGTATTTAATTAAACATATTAATATTTTTTTTTTGGTTTTGGTATGCAACATTATACCGCTGCATGAAAAGTAAAGAATAATAAATAGATTTATAACATTACTAATAGGTAAGGAATTATTGTATTTCTATCACTATAGATTTGCAATATAATTAGTATCCTAAAAAAATTCATTTATTTTAATATCTTGATTTGCGAGTACTTCCTTGATTTAAATAAAACACCAGAT
This sequence comes from Orthosia gracilis, assembly GCA_947562075.1. Classification (NCBI taxonomy): domain Eukaryota; kingdom Metazoa; phylum Arthropoda; class Insecta; order Lepidoptera; family Noctuidae; genus Orthosia; species Orthosia gracilis. The sequence goes on from OX387266.1 coordinate 39,806,945, forward strand.
TGTTTTTTACATCAAAAGCGTACCTGTATCGATCTTTTAGTTCATACAGTTCAATCATAAAAATAAATTGGTCTACCTGTGACATCATAATGCCGTCTCCTGAGACGGTTCCAGAGGGGAACGATGACGTATGGAGACATAAATATAACAGTGGCTTATTGTGCCTGACGAGGGACCAGCGACTTCGAAGAAATGCCTCATTGGATTTGAGTTATCACATAAAAATTTACTAACGAAGGTAACATAAATATATATAGTTGGGTTTATTTTTAGGATTCCGTAGTCAACAAGGAACCCTTATAGTTTCGCCATGTCCGTCTGTCCGTCCATCCGACCGCAGCTTAGCTCAGAAATTCTTAGTACTAGAAAGCTATAAATTTGAATGGATATACAATAGTATATCACGCCGACAAAGTGGCAAAATAAAATCATGTTTTTTTCTTTCGTACCTCCAGTATACGTTAAGGGGATGCTTATTTTTCTCGTCTTTGCCACTGTGTGAGGTATCGTTGGATAGGCCACTCAAAAATACTACGGGTCTTTGAAAACCATTTTTCGATTCAGGGATCCGTTTGCGTAAAATTATTACTTAAAGTAATTTTTCTACTAATTTTTTCTTAAAGTCCCCCTCTCCGTCTGCCAGCTAAATGGTTGCTTTTGTATATGTCAAAAAAATCACAGCAGTAGTATATTATAACAAAATTAAAAGGAAAACTATCATAGATAGTCGACCAACATATAATTTTGTTGAAAGTAGCTGTATATACGGAACCCTCAGTGTGCGAGTGAGACTAGCACTTGGCCGTTTTTTTTGTCTTAGAAATGGGTGGAAGCTGAACTAAATTCTTCAGTTATATTCATATAACAATTTCATACAAAAAAACATGATATTTTAATATATTGTTCCAGGGTTCTACGCTTATCACAAAGTTTATTTGTTAACAGTTAAACTGAATTAGTCTACGAGTTTTTTTGAAATCATATGCAAATTAAAATTAAGTGTAGAAACTTGAATGTTTTATATAATATGGATAGGAAAATTTAAATTATATCATTTCCTTATATTTTATTTCCAATACGATTTCGTCAAGCATTTAATCAAAACAATATAATTAGTCTATCCAACACTTTTTCAGTTATTCTTTTGCCATTCTGTTTTTTCAGCTGAACACATTCGGACAATATTTCTAAATACTAAGAGCAAATAAAACCACGTCCTAGAAGGGTGTAAATTCTCGGCAAACCCGCACGATTTTCTTCATCTTAAGAGAATACTTACAGTATCCTCCAAAACATGGTCCCTGAGGATTTTCTCGGTGAAATCAACAGGTGATATCAGAATTCACACCCCGAAGTCTCTTGAGCAATTTACTGCCTTATACTTGTGTTATAAAGTCCGAATTTCAACCACGTATCCGTAGGATATGAAACACTATGAAACAACAACCTGTGGATTTCTTTAAACACCACATAAATAAACTTAAGAGAACGTGAGGAGAATTCTGCCAAACACTTGTCTGGATACACTGAAAGATTCACAGTTTTTTCGTAACTGAAGAACACTTTATATTTCACAAAAGAACGCGGTCATTATGCTCAAAGTTTGGTCAAGTGTAAGAAACGATTGATCAAGAGTAATTTATCGTATATTTTAGCGAAGCAACGAAGGAACGGTAGTGATGTGACGGGAGCTGATATCAAACTAGCCAGAAATGCGTGCCACGCTCCCTCTGTCCTCATTCACAGTGATATTCTGCAAAGTCGTTTGACCTGTTGCTCATTTATTTTATTAATTATTATTTGTGGTGCTATAAATTATTTCTCTTATACTTCTCTGTTACTGAAAGGCCACATTTGTGTACCTATAAAATATGTCCCCATTTTTTAAGAGGTCTGTGTGCACCGACTGTTGCCCTTACCAAGTCTAACTTTATATAAAATATTATTATTATTGTAAAAGTACGTAATTAACTAACATTATTTACTGCAACAAGGTCATTGCAGTAAATATGCAATATTGTCACCCGGTAGTGATAAGACTAGATGTTAAGGGCAAAACATATAGGTTATCAATTCGTCATCTCTTGTGATGCCACATAGATGCCAATTGAATATTGCTATGTTTATCATCATTCTCTAATCAGTAGTCACCCACGCGACTTCTAAAAATAACTATTCCAATAAACACCAAACGTAGGCGTAATATTCATTATTCATTCAATACTAGGTCGGCACAAAAGCATCTTACTGATATTTCTGTTTATATCACAAAACTTTCCAATATAAATATCAAGTAATATTTATTGTAAAAAAGTACCGAATCACTCTGCGGATTGATCCTGTATTCTGGTGACAGGAGTGTATATAGTGCTAAGTCCTGTGCGCCAGAGCGAAACGAAACAGCATCAGAGCGAGAAAACAAAAGGGAATTCATTCAAGATCAGCTATCTTATTCTGCAAATATTCTATACCGATAATAATAATCAATCCTTATCTCTCCTTGTCTGACCTTAAGAAAATTCGATGAACGAGAAGGAGACACGGACAGTATTGGACTGAAGCATTTTTCTTCGTGTTGCAGAATGAGTCTAAAAGTCTCGCGAATGCTCCAGATTCACAGACAATGCCCCAATTTATATCCAACTCACTTACTGGAGTCAGTGGAGATGGGGTGGTTCAAATAGGAAGGATGTTGTAGTAATATGCATAACACGCTATTGTGAGATAAACTATAGTGCTACTCTGTTCATTTGTCTTACTTAAGTACATTAAGGACATGATTAAGATAACTTAATTTAATTTGGACCATTTTTTTTGGAAATGGTATAATTTATAAATTAATTAATGCCAGCTCACTATTGAAGAGAACTTCTTTAAACACAAGGAAAAGTAAACGATTTCCTTGACCTTATTTTGCACTCCAATCAAATCTATAGCTAGCCACAAATGGCGTTCAGTAAGGAAGTACCACAAATAATTAAGACTAAGTTACAATACGCCCAGTGGACTGAATACAACCGAAACTTTTCGTGTGTTACGCACACATGCCGAGGAAAGTGGGGTAAAAAAATCGTCTCACAAAGCCAATTACATTAAAACATTCGGTGCGGGACAAAGGGCGAGAGAACAATGGAGCTTGGAAGGAACCCGCGATATGTCTTTCAATGCTTTTAACTTTCCACTGATGGCGGCGCAGCGAGGGAAAAATGGTGACGTCCCGCGACAAATGCCCGTGAAGTAGTGATGTGACGATATCTGCTTATTATCGTTTTTATTTTTATTATATTGTTATGCACAGGCTATTATTTAAGTAAATCTGTGTATTGAGTTGTTGGGTTAGACTGTAAGTGAGTGCGCCTTTTTAAATCTTATTTAAATGTTTTCTTCGTTCATATTTAAGGAGAAACAAAATAAACCTTTTAATTCGTAGTTATTTTACGTCTTAAGTGGGTTAGTAGGCACACTTGTATTTTCACTTGTGTAATAGAACACTAGATCGACAACAGATCTTGTACAAAGCAGGTAGGTCAGTGTGTATAAAAATACTCAAGGATATATAATACTCACGTGTAGTTGGTAATTCAGCAATAACACACAGTCTGGACTTTGAACTATTATTTATTTTCCACTTCACACTAAGTTACCATCAACTCCATGCAATATATCCACTTAGGTCAACTCTGGACTAAAAACTTAGGGAAACTTCGGAAACATTGTTGCTGCAAGCCCGTCTAGACTAGACTGCCCCCCTCAAAACTGACTCAACCTGCCTCGTGTCCGAATAATCTCTCTCTAATCGACATCTTTCATTGGATTCGACGTCATTTGACATTCGAATATTTTCTAGGATAATAAATTTAAAAACTTTTAAGTGCTATTTGAAGTATAAAATAAATAATTTAATTCTTTACAAATAAAAGATGAGAAAGAAAACCTAACACTTGCATCTTGAATGTCAATCAAAAATCATACCTACAGACCTACCGCTTTAACAATACACGTTAATTGTCTAAAAGAATGGTCGCTTATACAATGCTTGGATATTTGGGCTTGATAGAATATTTTAAACTTATAATATGGTTACGAATATCAATTATCGAGTATTGCAACGAAGATATCCAGAAATCCAATCGATTTTTTTAAATTTATTTGGCAGGATATTGCTATCTTCGTACGTTTGAAAAACTCGACAGCGTTATCTCAGAATTAATATTGTTGAATTGACAAAATAGAAGGCACAGCCATTGGAATTGTGTAACGCAATTACCCAACCAGCTCACCATAAAACGCCTGTGGTAAGAAACACCTCTTTCCACCACACCATTTTCCTGACTGATCTGAGGTAATAAAACATAAAGATACAAATCTTTGTGTTTTCTATACCTTACCTAACCTATTCACAAATTAATCGTGAAAATACTAAACACACTGTTATAACTAAGGCAAATTAACTCCAAAACCAGAAAATCAAGAACGGAAAGAACCGCAATCTGACCGTTTATTTGAAAAATCTAATGGGCATTTAGAGTGGGTAAAGAGTGCAGTTAATTCCATAACTTTATATACGTATCAAACAACTGTTAATTACCAGTATGATTACGGTATCTCATTTTATTAAACGATAACAAGTATATTATTAAACTTTTTATCGATATCGATAACACGCAACGTCCCCAGCCGGAGCGTCACTAATAAAGAAGTGAGACGTAACCAATGGGGTATCACGGCTTGGTTGCACCGCAAACTCATTTTATAAATCGTCCGTTCGCTCGCCCGGAACCACGCGTTAACCCTCCCTTCTAATGCACCTCCTTTGTAAACCAACTCTATAAAAAACACTACCATCGAAATTACATTTTTATTTGAAAAACATAAAAATAAAGTTTGAGCTTCATCGAAACCTATACCAAAAGTATTTCTATTACTTATTAATAAAGATATACATTTTGAAAAGGGAAATATATAAAATATTGAATTCTGAAGCTAGTCTATCATAATGAATTTCCAAACTAGGACAACACAATACAATACTTTCCAATCTCGATAATCTCAATAAACTCTATTATTAGATTCCATATCTCATAGATATCAACGATACACAGTTAAATAGATATAGGACATATCTCGGTCAGCACATCACATTATACTTTTATAAAAACGACCGTCCTCTTTCGGGAAGCACTCGCTTAATAGACAGTATCAGGCCAAAGATCTTAAGTAAATCAAATCGCCCCATGAATGGCGAATGAGACCGGGGCTTTTCACGGACTTTTCTACAGATGACTATCACAATGGCCGGGGATCAAGAGAAACTTATCTCGGAGGAGGTCGCAAAAATGTTTCTTAATGCCTATTTAAGTTGCATCCATTTGATCGTATCGCGTTGCTAAGAGATGGTAAGCTGAATTGAAGACCCTTTTCTTAAGGAATAAACTAAGACACATTAACTATCTGAGACTGTGAGAGACAGAAGCAGTTTTTGTAGTAAAATATGAGTAAAGTACTAAATAAGAGAGGCTAAGATCTATTAAGAACTGCAGTCTAGACTCTTAAACAATATAATCCAATTTGTTGCGAAGTTCTTTAACTTTGTGATATCGAAAGATGACTTGAATTATTGCAACATCGTGCCGTCTTAACTTTTTATTTCTATAAATTATGTGATATCATAAATCTTTAATAATAATCGTGATAAGACAAATTCTGAATCGTGATTCACCAAAGAGCCCATAAACTAGAATAATGAATTCACATAACGTTTTTATGAATCCTAAACACTCAATAAATCCGACCGCGGGATATAAAAGCACCCACCGTGTATTAAATGTGCAATGCGTAGCTACAAATCTGTTAGAGGCGAAGTGAAACCGCGGTAAAACCCCTTTCAGATGGGTGAAGCGTTACCAGCTTTGAAAAACAACAATAACCCTCACCATACGTATGTATGAGGATACGCAATATACTTTAAAAGTACGCCCACGATAGACTAGCGAAGCTATAGAGACGACACTCATATGCGATGGGTAAAGTTCTTTTGACCAGCGGGGGCATTATTATGAAATGCGGACCATGAATAGACTATCTCTAGATGACTATTCCTTTTAATAATAATGTTATTTGGTATCTTATATGGGAAATACAAAATAATAAGATTATTTTTATGTTTGTGCTAGCTTAAAATCAACTCTAAAAGTCTTAATCTTGAATAGTTCTTCACTGTTAACGCTGTCTTGTTTACCACGGAGGATATGGATGGCTCTTCAGTATCCGCGTACAAGTCTGTCGCCTGATTTGCATACATCCTTGTCAGCGGACGCTTTGCGCATTATTAAGTCTACGCAACCCCTCTCTGTTTGAGAGCCACGCTATTTTCATGTTTCGGGACTACAAATGGGAAGCCATTTAAATACTAAGCCTACATTTCAATACGATGCTATGTAAGTGTTTATTGTAAGATTGATGAATATTGCCGAGACGGCGTTGTTAATTTGTCTTCAGAGTTGACATTTCGTGATGTTTTTTGGAACTAGTTTTCTTTGTATTTTTTCATCTTGTAGCTTTGCCTCCAACTCACAAATCACAACTGATATTATGTATATGACATGTTATTTAACAAACATACCCATGCCATGAAATATAAACAGGATGAAAAAACTGAAAAACATTAAGAAAATTCTTTTCTAATTGAATATTTTAATTGCTTCATTAAATCGAGCCCGTAATATCTACACATAGTAATCTCAGCCTTTGTAACGTTTGTAGCGAGTTTCAAAGGAGCGCGGCTCGCTCAGGCTTCTCTTTGAGCGCATCACTTGAAGGGCTTGCATGAAATAGACTCGATTGTACCAATACGCTTATTTGTTTGCCGCTGATCGACTACCGAGGGTGCCTCGCATGGTGAAATGCAATTTTGTGGTTTCTATTTCTATAGTTCGTATGTTTTGATAGGTTTACATTTATACATCAGACATATGAAATATCATTTCTGTTCAAATTTTTGTCGACATTTATATTACGAACGGAAAGGTTTCAATAGACACTACGTACGCTACGAAATAGCTTGCTGATCCAAGCAGAACAAAACAGCAGGAATAGGAGACACAGAATAGCGTTAACGATGCTGTTATCACTGTCCTGTGTATTTTGACGGACAGCCAAAGGTATTGGTTAGGATAGTAACAACACTAACATAATTTTATTTTATTGCAATTTGTAACTAATTATCATTTTGTGAATGTGTCGGTATGTGTTTTCATTTGTTTTCAATGGTTCTTTGCCTACAAAAAAAAAATGGTATTTTATTTGATTTAGGAAATTTTCAGATAATTATAAATGATTTCAGCACCAAAAGTTCCTCCATAACTTTGATCTAATAAAGACAACGGCAGCATGTCACCGTCAATTACATCAACAACTTTACTTTCTCCAAGTTGTCGCCCCCGAGATTGTATTTTAGATAATGGCTCGGTAATCACGTCGGTGATTTATCACTGTGCTATCTCAGCCTTCACTGTCCATTAAGCAATATGGAGTGCAACCCTTTGTTGTGTACACACGGGGAAGTTGGTGGCTGTTCACTGAGCTCACTGCTCACCCTGTCAGCGCGTCAAAGCGCAGTGACGCGCTGTGGCGTGCTTCACTTGTTTTAACTTACATTCTTTAAGAGTGAATGTGTGATGTCTGGGCTGATTTTGGGCTTCAACATGTAGGCAATTTTGTATGGCTGAGTCGCAATTCTCCGTGGCAATCAAGTGTAGTAGTGATTTAGGTAGACCTAAATAATTTAATTTGACCGCTACTGAGTATCTATACTCAGCCATACAAAATTGCCTAAACTGTAAACACCAATTCATCCCAGACATCACACATTTACTCACACAGATTGTAAATCAAAACAAGTGATTAAGGTCTACTTATACAATTCTTCTTAGTAAATGTGCAATGTCTGGGTTGATTTTGGTCTTCAAATTTAAAGCAGTTTTGTATGACCGAGTATAGAAGTCTGTCACAATACTCAGTAGCAGTAAAAAAAAGTGATTTTGATATACCTAAATCACTTGTTCTGATTTACAATTTGTGTGAGTGAATGTAATATGTCTGGACTGGTTTTGGGGATCAAAGTTTGGTCAAATTCGGATGGCTGAGTATAGATTCGCAATCAATAACAATCACAATCTATGTGAGCAAATATGTTATTTCTGGGTTGATTTTGGTCTCCAAAGTATTGGGCAGTGCTGTATGGCTGAGTTGGATACTCATGAACGTGCATCACTCCAACACTGTCTGGTTTGATTTTGGTATTCAGGCAACATAGTCTGAGTACCTAATGAAGGCTCGAGGAATGAAGGCGTACACGTGTTTTCTTATTTTGATAAACAGTGGACTATGGGGTATGTGTGTATTGTGAAACACTTTCTACCTTGATGTCTTATAAGAGGTTAGATTTATCTAACTTCTGTAAAATTATTGGCTGCCCGACCCCAGCGAATGGTTTAACAAATGTATCATCATTGTAATCATAATTATAAGTATATACATTTTTTTATTTCTTTATAACTGTCAGTAAACCCTGACACCAATTTATATGGAGGCTAAAGCCTCTTTCAGACTTAAAATATTAATAACAATAACAGTGAAAGCAAAGCCACGCGCCAAATTAGCATAATATTAGCAAACATACCGTTTACATCATTCTAAAATCTTCATAAAACGTTTAGTTATATTTTAAAACGAGGAGCAGTATTGTCGCCTGGAGAGTGGGTGTTCAACAAAGTTAGGGGTACAACAATTGACATGCATTAACAGTATTTCCGCTGGCGTTGGGCCTCAACGTCGTTACCGCCCGGAAATTCAATCGAGTGCTAAAACGTTCAGTTTAAATTAACTTGCTACAAACATTATGGATTTTGAAATATACTTGTGAACTTTTATTTAATAGGTTTCCTTGACATTTGTCTAAACTTTGGTCAAGATTTTGCGAAATATTTATTACGAAGTTTCGAAAAAAGGTTCGCAGCAAAATCGTTTCAAAACGTAGCTAAGTTGTGGCAAAAAAGCCACAAAAATGTAGCGAAATTGTTACTGTGAAATATTATTTTCTGAGAAATCTACGAGTATTTCACAATCCCGAAAACGTGCTTATTGTCGACTGCTACAAGATTGCGAAACACAACACTATTTCCACAGCTTTCCAGAAAACAAGTGCGTCGATTCGTGTCAAACATTGTTTTTCCCGCAGCTCTGTGCGAGGGCCGGGGCGACTGCAAAATTGCACGCACACCAGCTTACAAGCACTCCAAACGTGACGGAAGCGAGGAGTGCGAGCCGTCATGATCTCTCTCCTGATCAATAAGTCTTGGCGAACTCAAATATTTGCACACCGCGTACATTAGTGGAGGTGGAGGCGCAGACAAAACGACGAATGTCGATCGGCGGCACAGAGTAGGCGACGCACAGAGAAGACAAATCTTTTTTGTATTTGTTTTGACAGAGTTATTCGGGGGCTGATTAGTAGGACGTGTGCCAAGTTATTCTTAAAGAATGACATTGGTAAAAAAAAACCTATAACTTGATTCAGCATATTCATGACAGAACCATTTATATAGATTTTCCACAAAACAATTATGCATAAATATTGTCTTTTTATGTAAGAAGTCATCTGAATCAATTCTAAACACGAGTTCACCAACATTTTGTTAAAATAACCACTTTCAAAGTAATGGAACCACTTGTTATCCAAGTTATCTATTCTAACAATACCAATTGAGAGAACTACCATCAAACGTGACAGTTAGAAGTAGTCTATGGTATTTGGTAACATTGTAGTTTATGTAGGCGCACGAGAGTGGAAGGAGAGGCGCCGCGACGTCTACCCTCGGTTGGCGCCAGACATCCGTCTTTGTTTTAAATACACGCGGTTTCTATGCTCAATCTCTGTGTTAGTCGGAAGAGTGGTTTGTGGGGATTTGACACATTCGAAAAGCGTTATTTGCAAAAAGTTTTTTTCTCATTTTTTGAGGAGACCTGAGATTCTATACAAAGTACCTATCATTACCTTAATTGTCTTTTTTAGTATTTTACAAATATTGTAATGTTGTAAGCAAATCAGCCACTTGCAATACATGTTTATTTAGGATTAGGCGTGTCACACAGGTCGCGCTGTCCTTGACAACGCGGGCTTAAAAACGCACAAAATCAGACAATATTACCGTATATTTTAGCTGTAAGCAGAAGAGTGATTTTTATGTGAATTTCTGTGATTATGAAAAATAAAGAAATAACATTTTATTCTTTATTGTTTGATTTTTCTGCTGTCTGTACGGAAATAAATAATATGGCGGCTTTCCTTTCATAAAAATAGAGTTGTGACGAATTTACACATACTTTTTATCGTGGCGAATTTACTTTGTGACGAATGTACAACAACCCATTCTATCAGAGATGGCGATGGTGTAAATGTGAGGGATTGACCATGTGGTATATTAATAGCACTTTGCAATCCCAAACATTTTTACAAGCTTTTATTTAACTCGCAATGTACTCGCAAATAGAGGATATCAATATATATTAAGCAAGTTTAATTAAAATTGTTGGTGAATTCCCAGCGTGTCCTCAGAAAAGGATTTGACAGTTCTTCAATGTTGCTACCCTAGAAAAAAAAACTACCAAATTGTGTTTCGTTTTACGCAATTCGCGATTTTAAATGAAATGGAAGTTTCAATCAAAGTCATCCCGTGATTCAAAGTAACCCCGGTTTCCGGTAGTGTGTTCGGGTGAAATCATGCAACTGAATTTTAAAGCAGTTATCCTCCACCGATAAGGTTGAAATTTTGCATACATGTTTACAATGCATTGGTTAGCTAAGTAACGTCATTCTAAATCCAATGTGGCGGATAGTCCAAGATGGCGGACTAGTTATTTTTGTGCACTGGCATGTTATGGGTATCAAATGCAAGGTTTTTTTGAGAAGAATACGAAAGAACCTTGTTTTAAAAAAGATATTTAATGAATAATTTTATTATAATCGCTATTGTGATGCTTTCTTTGATAAAATGTCATTTGTCTGGAGCCACAAGGGTTCAAGACAAAGTGAAACCTTGCTTTCAGACATTTGACCTTTGAACTTTGACGTTCTAACCATTGTCTAGAAAGTAAAAAAGAACAAAAAACTTTCCGATGAAATAACGAACTGAAAAGCAAAATAAAATTAAAATTTAGTCTAGCATTTAGAGCTGGTGCCAAACAAACAAACATGCAAATTAATTACCTAAACCGTAGAATGATTGTAGCTAACAACTTGCACCAAGCAACCAATCAACGAATATCAACATATTCGTTGATTGTTTGCTTGGTGCCGATTCGCTTTTCAGTTTTCTTAATTTCAACAGAATCTGTTCACAATTAAAAAATCAGTGGGCAAATTATCAATAAATCCTTTTTTTCTACCTTTAGAAATGATTAAATGGGAAAAATTAAATGGGACCAATTTTGACTCTTTTCAATAAAAATAGATTTTTTTAAATCGGGCCACTCTATAAAAAGTTATGCGTCATATATAAAAAATAACATATACGTATGTAGAATTGAGAATACATACATTTCGTTTAAAAACATCTTAAGATGTTTAAAAAAGCCAACACAGACTGACATGTTATCACCGGTTTAACAAACATTTTCTAATACTAATACATTAATACATTTACTAACAAATGTTAGGAAAATGTTTGTTTAGAAAATGTGTACTAATGTTTGAAAACATTTTTAAACAGCGGTGTAGGAGCATCATAATTATGTCAAAAATTCTAAAATGTATCTACCTAATCTATCCAATACCTATCTTTAAACGAGCAATTCTTGTATGTTCATATATGTATAATGTGAATCTCGGAAACGGCTCCAAAGATTTTCATGTAATTTGTGCAGAGGGTTTCGGGGGCGATAAATCAATCTAGCTAGGTTTCATTTTTAGAAAAGGTCGTTTTTTCTATTTTCACCCGAGCATCGGTCGCCCAGGTACTTGGACTAACTTGCGATACCCAAATGTCAGGTGGTCAATACTTAGCAAACTTTTTAGACTTGTGACAATCGTTTTTATCTGATAGAATTTCACTTCATCTAGGGTTTCTAGAATATTTAAAGTTGTTTCGACTTTTCAGCCAGTGTAGACTTCAAAGAAAGGAGCCAGCAAAAATTTTTTGATCGTCTCTCATTTTCATGACCATATCGTCTTGCTCGGCAAACCTCGGAGTCTTGAAGTCAACAGTGAAAAGGTTCTAGGCAAGTTTGCTTCATCGTTGACCACATCATCGCTAACCATCAGGTGAGATAGTGGTCAAGCGCTAGTCTATCATCAATTAAATTAAAATTAAAAAAGGCTTATTTGTGTAGGCCAAAATATATTTACAAATATCCACATTCCCGTTATAACAAAACCAACAAACACAAACTGATCAACTTCACATTAGTTCAGAACCAGAAATAATTAAGTCGTGCACGTCAAACTACGTTCATTTGAATATAATACCGCTATATACAGGAGGTTGTAATTCCAGTGTGTCCTTTGAAGTGGGATTAATACCGGCGTAGGTACCGCCCTCACCCTGTGTGGTCGCGACCACGCAGCAAATTAAATCTGTGTCCTTTCACAGAGGATTCTCATTACGACAATTTAGAACCCTTAATGAGTACAAGTCAGAGGGATGATGAATATACTTTTTTAATCCTCCCGTCGTAGTGGGCGATGGCTGATTGGACTTTTTTTTAATTTGTTCTGTTAGAAGGATTTTTGATTGGAAATGATACTGTTGATGTTGATACTATCTGTACCAACACGATCTACCAACTAACTCATATACGTTTGTCAATGTTAATAGAGTTCGGGGGACTCATTTTAATTAGTAGCCAAAAGTTTCTCTGAATTTTAATCGCAAATCTCTTTCTATGTATGCAAGATTCGTTTGAGAGTTACCTTGTTAACTCCGAGTTAACTGATAACACATGTCCACATAACGAATATACCTAAACAAATTACAAATATCTTTTTTTAATGTATGTAAATTTTACCTCGTTTTATTTTACTTACGCCAAAAACATTATTAAGACTTGGGTAGTTGCTTAACTAAATACGAATACCTTAATCAGTAGCAAACTACCCAATTAAGAAGACTTGTACCAATCAACTGATTAAATAACCCCAAAAGAACCCGCTAATCGATACAGAAACAGAGAATTCATAACAAATATAAATAATTTATAGCAGTATCGTTTTATAAGATTTATTTGCTGATCTCGCGTCCCCTTGGCGCCGCGCCGTGCCACCGCGCCTCCGGTTTAGGCGCCGTATTTGCCGCCGGACCAGACGCCGCGCCGTCCCGACGGACAGACTCCAAGGCGCCACTAGGCTATCGATCTTCAGAGATGACGACACGATTAGCTGGCATAGTTTACTTTAGTGCTGGGGAGCACGCTTATTTCTATTTATGTTGTTTTTTTTCGGTTGGAGAAAAATAACTGAGATAGAAGAAGAGCGACTCTTTAAAATGAAAATAAAATTAGGGCTTTTTTTTTAATAACAAACTTGAGAAAGTATCTATCTATGTCACAAATCTGATACATTATGTATTTAGATACTATTTTTATTCTTCTTAGCGGGACGATGGCTAATACATAAAAAAAGTGTGTTTAGCTCAATTTTCAGTTACGGCAACACCATTAGCATTTTAAAAAGTATATTTAATACTATTCTAACTAAAAAAACTCACAACAAAATGGGCCTGGTATGTGTTTAGAACATAACTTTTTAACATCGATCTATAAAATTGCATTGAAAAGTGTTCACTTTCTTAAACCCATCATTAAAACTTTCCAACAAATCTATTCAGGTACTTTTCTCACAAAATATATCGTTAATTGGCCATGTCCACCCGCATCAGTCCCAGAAAGCAATCCTCATTAAATTTTCATCCGCTAGCCCTGAGGCGAAAGCTTTGACAACCAATTAGTTAAGTAACATAACACTCTGAAGGCAAACTCTATGGAGAAACTCAAAATTAATGATACTCAAAATTATTTTTAAGTCCGTCAAACAACATTTAGATTTTCATAAAATATTCGACACGTATTTTTTCTTTAGTCACGTAAACAAAAAATAACGACGATAAAGTGCGTTGAAATTTCGCGTGACGTCACGTTTTAGTACACTTTTTACTAACAAGTGACATCACAAGCCATCCTGAACTTTGATGCGCTTTATCTCCGTAAATTTTTATTGATTTGATAAAGCAAAAATATATGTCCAATATTTAAGGAAATCTAACTGACAGACTAAATATAAATATTTTTTTATACCAAGGAAACATCCCTATTCGAATCATATTACACGACCATTGTGTCGGGACAAAAGGCTTTCTTGTTAGTAATACAATCAGGTTTTGCATAGTTTACCAATTGCCTGTAAATCGAACAATACCTGCGGTACGTCAAAGCTGTCAGCAATTTGTAGATAGAAAATTGACTCTGATATGTATACAATAGCTAATCAACAAAGCTTAATAAGTATGCATCCATGATCACATTTCGCTGGTCGATGTAGCTACCTCAAATTTTCCATGATTATTTTAATGTAACGGATTTTTTAAATTTCTTACTGGAAGGGAAAATTTGGGATTTTCTGTTCCTTTTAAATAACTCTTAAAATACGTGTACATGTTCATTTCGTTGCGAATGATGTGGTTTTCTTGGATTAAAAAGCCATGTTTTTTAATACCAAGGACTCATTTGTTATGTCGTATTTCTGAGGCGCCCCGATAAGCCCGAAATGTATAGGATTTGTTTATCACGCTAAGTACGTTAACACCTTAAGGCGTTATACACGTCCCAATGATAACGCAGTACTTGCCGTGCGCCCGCTCGATGCCAAAATATCAATATTGAACATCCTTTTGAACAGTTTTGTTTGCAAAATATTATTTATATATAATCTTATTTATATTTAAAAATTTAAATGTAATATAAAATTTAAATATAATTTATTTATATAAAATCCAGCTATCAATTTTTCTGTGTAAAAATATTTTTAAACCACCAAGTCGTTTTGGAGGTGTATCCAAAAGTTGCGAAAAATATCGTGTTGCTAATTATTTTTTTAAAGCTATTTGATAAACGAAAAAAACATGTTTAAAAATAATGTACATGAAATAATAATAAATTTATATTTTTTTCAAACCTTTTAACCTATCCGTTACTAAGGAGTATGCTTTAGAAAGTTACCGTTTTGCGGCACTGAAGCGTATGTAGGTCCTTAACATTAAAACTGTTAAGTTATCCATTCCAAAAGTAACTCGGCTGAGATTCAACCTTGACCTTTCTGACTCCCAAGATAGGGTGTGGTGTATTCGCTTAGTTCTAGCTGTGTAACAGCCGATATTATCAAAATGAGAAACAAATACGTGTTGAAATCTGGTGCAACGGTTCTTTTTACAAATATCTATTAAAAAGATTTAGAACTGATTTTAAAAGGGGCATCTAAAGCAACAAATTCTCCAGACAAATTAAGTCATTAAAGATGGGACAGGTCTTTAAAAAAGAAGTATAATATATTGTCAGATAAACTATATTAATAATAATAATTACAGCGTGATCGTAAATCACCTTATTGTAAGCCTAAAAAAATGGATGACAAGATAAAACAAATTACAATCGATAGGCCAGCAATATTTTCGTCATTCATATAACGAAACAACATAGCTGATATGAAAACAGTTAGCTATATTTAATAATATCACCATACCATACCATATAATTGGATATTGACTAGCAGGAAGTACGGGGTTCGCTTTTCCCGGATAGTGAAATCATCCAAGAAAAGACGGAAATAGTACTTTACCTGTTATTTGTTCCCCACTCATGTTATGATTCACGGAATTCGGAATTGATCGGTAAATTAAATTTTTCCCCAATTTTGTTAGCATCACCAACCGACCTTGCAAAATATGTCGGAATTAAATATGAAATTTCACCAAAAAAAAATTATTCTTTTATTTTTGCATATTATTATCGTATCTGAACTACGCCAAATAAATGTTCCTTATTCATTTCTTTCTTTTTGCAGAAAAAACCATAGACTAAAATTGCTACTTATTTCAAATTGAATTTGGAATTACCTCTTTACAAATAATTCAATTTTTTTGCCTCTCTTCAAATATATTGCCCTACTTCAACAGTCAGTTTTGTCTTATTCAAAATAAAACAAAGTGAGCAGAGAGCAATTAATTTAGGGGTCCGTTGTACAGCAGCGGCCTCTGGCGGCGGCGGACCAATCGAGTAATTGTCGCGCGCAATATTCAAATGGCGGAGACAATTAGCGTAAGTGCTGAACACGTATTTAGTTGTCTAGACCTTTTAATGCCTCGTACTGATTGCAAAACAATTAAGAGCTTTATAATTTGTGCCAATGTTTTGTTTGGAATATAGGAAAGAGGATGGCATTAAGATAAAATTGAAACAATGAAATATTAAGACAATATCAATTATCACGACCCTCAGTGCAGCTCTACGTACAGCTTTAAAGAGTCACTAGACTCTTGTGCCCCCTAAAAATACTAAAACTGATTTCGGGATAACTACAATTATTCATTAACACAAAAGGCATTACTTATGGGCACCTTATAAGCTTCACTAAAATCTGAAGCACCCAATTAAAATATTAATCCTGCCATTAAAAGATTCGTGTACAATCAAGCAGTACACCGTACAATATAGCTAAATATTATTGAATAAAAACTGACGGGTTCCTCCCCTTGTCTGCCGCTCTAAATCTCTTTTGTGTTCTGCGATAACGCTACAAAGCCTGCTAATGTCTTTTAAGGACTTAGTGATTTAAACGGACTAAATAATGAACCGACTACCCTTCCACGCTCGGAGCTCGCTATGCAATTCATGGGCTTAAAACCTTAGGGATATATCGCGGGACGCAGATGTATGATTGCAGCTAAAGCGAGTGGTCATTTTTTGTCCGGTGACTTGTAATTTTGATAAAAGACTAAAGGTATTTTATGGTACTGTGTTTTCTGCAATTGAATGTTACATTAGTTAGTTACATGTCTATAAATGTTTAGGTCTGTCGGTCTGTCTATAATCAAACATTGATTACAAGAAGTGCTGAAAAATTATGTTACTAATCATATTTTTTCTTAAACTTCTCTACGTTAATATTAAAGACCATTCGTCAGAAATACCATGGCTAAAACGAATACTGACAGATCTAGTTATTAGAAGGCGATTGTTTTAGAAAATACATTAAAATCTGATGTGTTTCGCAAAAGAATTACAAAAAATCTTCTAATTCGCTCTATTATTTCCTTAGATGATTTGTAATTTAAGATAACATAGATAAAATCACTTAACATTCTTAATAATAAGAATTTAGAATTAATGTTGGTTGATTGCTGTTGGTTGTTTGATTAGAATTAAGTTTTTTGTAAGAGATAAGTAATTTTTCTACTCTATACTTACTCTAAAAATTCAATCAATAGCAAAAAAAAACTATAAAAAAATCTTCTCTTTCCCATATCTCCATAAAACATGTCCCGATTTAACCAAAACAATTCAAATCTTGGAACACTTGAAGATTTGTGAACAAATCACCGTTACAATGTACTTATGTGCTCGGAGGTACTCGGCTCCTTGCATCGGGAGCGTTCGCATGACGACACAAATCCGGATGATGTCTGTTTGTTATCAGCGCTGAGCACTCGACTGTACCTCTATTATACCTCTAGGGCTGCCACCAGCTAACGCAGTAATCGCATTATTTATCGAATCCGGACCATTTGGTATTATGATCTGTCGGAGGGAACTTTGTTCTCATTTCGAGACAGCGGCAAAATTGATTTCTTATTTTCGTTGTGTGTGATAAAAATTCATGGATATATTTAGATTACTAAACTTTTTCGGTTATTTTCCGTTCATTCATTTAAAAACATTCAGTAATGTAAAAATAAAACCAGTCAACAAGGCAATGAAGACTAAGAGGGAAAATGGCCGTTTATAAATCAACATTAATCAAGGATGGGTGAGAGCTCGTCTCTACCCTAAAACAGAAATTGATGATGGTGCAACATCCTACATACACGAGTCAGAGCTGCTAAGTTGGCAAAATTCCCCAGTAATGCAGATAGCAATATGAGAAACTTTTCGGTATGGATTCTGAAGGCTAATGGGAAGTATTAGCCTTCAGAATCCATACCGAAAAGTTCCTTTCCATTCCTTCTTAGTCTTCATTGCCTTGTTGATACACTGATACTAAAACTATTTTTTATTTTTTCTCCTCAGAGTCATAGTTATTTAACTCCTATACCTAAATGACAAACTTTATCCCTTATTTGCACTATGGGAACCGCTGGATAGAGTTTTACGTGACTTTGTACCACTGATTGCCTGTTCTAAGAACCTGCTAGCATTATGCTAAGCTGACATATTTTTTGGCTAAGTTGCGACGTATGATAATAAAGCAGTTAACCTAGTTATTTTTAGGCATATGGCAAATTGTCAAGGCCTGACGCCCGATTTCTGAATTGAAAAATGTCATTAAGAACGTTTCAAGATCTACTTTAATGTCTAAAATTACGACCAAGCAACTCAACGACCAAGCACGAATTTTGACTTCAATTAATATTTAACATTTATAAAATTCTTAATTCAAAAATCAAGGGTTCAATATTCAGTTTATCATGGGCGTCTAAATAAGTGTTCCTTTTTTTCCAAAGAAAAGTTTTCCAAAAATGCCACCCTACGTAGAAAATGCTTGTTAGAGAATCGTCCGAGATTTTTCCACCCTTATATTTTATTTCGATTGCAACAAGTATTATCCGCCTGTCAATATTATCGGTGATCGTCTCGCGGCTTCCATCGAAATTGCTTCGATTCCCCGCGCGTTGCCCAACCTTCGATTGTTTATTTTTGTTTATACTCCGTTATCATAGACTTTTTTGTTACAACGACGCTCCATCTTCGGAAATTCGAAATAAAGAACGCCATTTGAACAATCTTTTTTATGATCATTTTTGTTTTTCTCAGACAGTGGATGATTATCCTGTTCAAACTTCAATGCTAAATTCGACCTCCAAAAATCCCTATCATTTGTTTATTTTTTCTAAAAATACCTGAACAACATAATGAAAGCCTTCACTTTGATAAGGTTGATAGAAGATGTAAACCGAAATCCAAAGAAACGTTAGAAGTTGTTAAGAACTTCCCTATCAATAGTTAAGAACATAAAAAGTGAAACAATTAAGCAAGATGTTAACGTTATGTAAAGTGCAGTTAGTTACTCATTGGTGGTTAATGTGACCCAAACTCTAAATGCGAATTTTATATCAAACCACACCTATTCCATAGGAATTTTATTAAGAATAGGTGTGAAGTGAAATATATCAGAATTATTCTAGAACTGTTTTCACTGTTCCACAGGGATGCAAGTCACTTCTTTCAAGCTACATTTTATGATTTTTTATTGGTGCAAAGAAAGTTCTGATCAGTTATTTATTTATTAGTTTATCCTCACACTGGAACGCCTTGCAGTAATTACACCATACACACATAGACAATGTAATTTACTGTAATTTGCATTCATAGTAAATTACTGTAAATTACATTGTTAATCGTCATAAGACGAACACATAATCAGAAGCCATGTTCAATGCACCTCGTAAAATCTAAAGATTTGACGTTAAAAGGAATCTCAAGACTCCTGTCAATACGTGGCGACCAAAAAAAGTCTGCATCAGTCCCCACGTAGACCACTTCATCATAATGAAAGTGACAAAAAAAGGGTTTCTCACAGCTATTGAGACCGTTCAATTGCTTTATGAAATGAGGCCGGAGGAGGGAATAAGGTGCCATACCGAAGATGGAGAAACATGTTTGAAGTATTCAGAGACCAGCACCAGAGCTAGAACACGCCTGTGGCATGTGTCTGAATGTAATGTTCCCTCACCGTATCTGACTCTTTATTTCTCTCTATTTATTGTCAAAATTAATCTGACTAGCCTTTCTCCAACAAGTTGGGCTCGGCTTCCAGTCTGACCAGATTCAGCTGAATACCAGTATTTTATTTATTTATTATTTATTTATATTTTTTTTTTTTTTTTTTTTTTATATTTTTTTTTTTTTTTTTTTTTTATTATTTTTTTTTTTTTTTTTTTTTTTTTTTTTTTATATTTTATATAGAGCGACTGCCTGTCTGACTGATTGTCATAAGTAATCCCATAATAGGTTAAGTTGTTCACAAATTCTCGTTTAGGGCTTCGGTCACAATTACTGCTGATGATTGCAGTGTCACTGGAACCTTTGTCTCATAATAATAATTTATTATTTATAGATTTAAGGGTGGGCACAGCATAACATAATCATTTATTAG
This sequence comes from Orthosia gracilis, assembly GCA_947562075.1. NCBI lineage: Eukaryota > Metazoa > Arthropoda > Insecta > Lepidoptera > Noctuidae > Orthosia > Orthosia gracilis. Next base: position 39,827,361 of record OX387266.1, read on the forward strand.
GTACTTATGATGATACTAAAAGAACTTTACCACCAGACGAGAAGTTTGATGAATTTAGCAGTACCCTGCACCAGCTTTACGCCACATTTCTTCAAGACCATGATTTTTCTTATGTGAATGGTGCCAAAACTGCCAAGGCCTTTGTCAAATTATAGACAATGCATTATGTAAGCTATTTTAATTTTGCGACTTATGCATATTTTTGAGCTATGAAATATACCATCGACCTAGTTGATGGCATATGATATAGTGCCCTGCACCATCTTTTTCCGCATTACTTCAAGATCATTCGTCTCATGTGAATGGTGCCAAGATTGCCAAGACTTTTGTCCAATTTTAACTAATGCAGTTTAAAAACTGTTCTAATTTTGCGACCTTTGCTTATTTTTGTTTTATGAAACAGGTCGATGACACAATTGATGCCGTGTGGCTTTAGATACTTGAGTGTATAGCAGAGGCATTACCGATTTTAAAGACATTTGAACCTATCACGTGCTTGCCCATAATATTTTCACGGCTAGGACTCATCTTCCTTAGGAAGGAGGAGAGACATGACTGAGATCCACAACGCAAATCAAGTGCAAGTTTGTTGAATTGCCATGTCTTTCTGTTTCTTTTCTAAAACATTCCGGCACGATGTTTTTCTCTATGTTTTCATTATAATATCTCCTGTGTTGATGGTCTCCATTCAGTTAGCGCCTTGGAAAATTGCTTATACATCTACGTACACTTACAGTAGGAATTTCCTGCAGAAGCACTTCCCTAGAATAACTCTTGGAGAAGGAGTCTACTTGGTCCTTACTACCTTATAACTAAGGCGTCCTGCATAAGTTATGTGTACTAATTATTGCAAAATGTTCTGAATGAAGATTGACTGAAAAATAATAACCAATCAAATTCTTCAACACAACGAATCACTTTCTATTAAACGATATTAAAAGGCTCAACCTTTCGTAATGTTAAGCTTTATATTATTGTGTTAACGTAACATCACGCCTGCTTGCCTGAATAGTTAAGCAGACGTACATCTAAAGTCCACCAGTTATTATAAATCCAATGTACATAAATCCATTCCGTTATATATGTTCGTGTTAATTGGGATTTACTATAAGTGGGAACCTGGAAATTGTCTTATTTTTATTATTACGAGTATAATGACTTCTGCAGCATCTTTGTAATTAGCTGTAAGTTTTCCAAATAAAATAAACTAATCTATCATAAGTTTTGTAAAAGCCCAAAAAGTATTTTAAAGTATCTTGCCGCTAGAAACAATGTGATGGTATCTGTGAACTTATTTATAGACGTGTTTCAGAAAATTACTTCAGCAGTAACACCTACTCAATGCAGTAGAATTTCATGGCTTAAGATTGTGATGCACATAAAGTTAAATTAAGATTTTTCTCATTTAGTAAGATTTCTTTTAGCCTTGAGATATGTCACTACAGTAAGCTTAAAATGCAAATAAAAAGTTTCAAAGACCCAATATTAGGAGGGTGGGTTTCTGTGGCAGTATATGGATATAAAAACATGCGACTCACTTGAACAGAAGGGGTTTGTTGGCGAAGAGCCCCGAGGCCTTCTCCTTCGCGGCGTTGAGCCCCTGCATGCTGCCGGTCGCAGGTCCCTCATCAAACGTCACTCTTCACTAACACCTGCAAACAAGAATCACTGTAATGTTACGACCGTAAATAGCCTTGCTGGCAGGCATATGGATATACGGAAGTCGACCACAACACACTCGTAGTAGGTAACAAGCTAGGCAGATTGAACTGTGTGCTTTTATTTTACTAATAACAATGAAATGACCAATTCTCATTTTGTTTGCGCCAATTCAAGAGAAAAGTCAATCTCTCTAAGATGCTTTTAGTCAGCATGGCTAGACTCAGGTTAGATATGCTAACTGATTTGTATTTTAAGCACGGATTGATTTATGTTGTTTGTTCTGATTCGTAAGAAGAAGGCTACTTCTATACGACACTTATTAACACTGAAAATAAGCTTTCTGGATAGCTGATATCGTCACAATGGAAGGAGTAGTGCGAGTTTTTAACACGCTTTTTTACTCACGCTGGATTGCGTTAACGTAACCGTCGATTTGTATTGAAACTGGACAAGCGCCGTCTGGTGACAGGAAGGAGAAACCTCTTTTTTATATAAATTTACATAAGAGATCGTTTAAGATAACGCGGTCAAGATCAGTTGAAACCTCGGAATAAGCCCACTGTTCTCATCCATTTCATGTGAACTCGACAGGAGAAGACTCTAAGATAGTCTACATATAAAATCACTGTTCAAATTATGACCTCAGTTGTTAACCTAACTGACTAGGCAGTATTTTCGCCATATAATGTGCCATTCTCATATTGGTAATGGTAATTTGATAGAAGAAGATCACTTCTATGAAATGATACTTATATCTTAAGATAGATCTTGAACATTTACACATCAATGTTTTAAAACTAAATGGCGACGGCATTTCTGCTTTGTATGCTGTTTTAAAACTTGATTCTAACTCGTCTTTATACTTATTACCAGAAATAATTATTATCTGAAGTGTACAATAATGATACAGAATTTTATTATAAGCAATGACATTATGGGCAGGGCTTTTTCTGTGTTCAATTTTGCCAGTTTATTCTGAAATTTTAATCTATACGAAAAATCGAAAGAAGCCGTTTGTTTTTTGAACAATTAAGTACTAACCTATATATATGAAAAATCAAAAGTACAGATAAATTTTATTGAATATCTTTGGAATGCTGGATGCCGCATTTAATTTATACTTCAGTTCCTTCAAAATTAAGAAGCTGAAAATTGTTGCACCATATCTACCGCCCTTATGTTACATAATCACCTAGTATGTTATGGGCACCTACCTATATATAAGAACATATATCTACATATATACCAGCATATATATCTATACACAGAACATTTGAACACACTGTCGAAATAAAAGTACATATCGCATGTCAGAGGAAAAAGAAAGAGATTCCTAACAAATATAATAATTAGTACTTACATTTTTCAGTTCCCTGGCGTAGCAGCTCCGCTGGTCTGTCGATCGTGTAGCGCCCCGCGCGCCCTACGGCGTAGCGCTACGGCTGCGCGTAGCCCCGGCTTCCATTGGCCGCTACGACAGCCGACGTAGACTAACCTCGACGAATCACAGCCGGTGCTGTAAACAGGGCGGGGCTTAGCACATTTCTGAAAATTTTCAGGAGGTCCCAAAACATGTACCTATCTACTATTGACGTCAAACTTAGCAATGTTACACAGATCAGCTAACATTAGCCTAACGCCTACAGAAATGAGGAATGCAAGTGAACTAGCTGCAACAGTACATAACTTTGTAACATACTGCCTCGGGTAATCGATACTCTTTGTGTCAGTAACAGTGCAGTGATAGGTTTCATATAATATAACTTCATATTTGAAAGTAACAAATTCCAAATAATAAGTTACATTTGCCAGGAATACATTCAATTTCGTTTGTGTAAATTTAACATGTCACTTCTTGTCAATCATAACTTTCTTATCTTATTTATAATATAACAATCCTTTGCTAGTAGCAATAAAAACAATTAATGTTTTTTAACCCTTAAACACAAAGTGAACAAAGTCAGTTGTATTCAATAAAACGTTTAATGTTACTTCACGAAAATATTAAAATGTCAACCGCAACTCTCATATGGTAATTATAAAGCTGATTCTAATATTTAATCGCTAAAGGCCAATAAGACAAACCTTATAATAAAATAACATAGAAAACAAAGCCTGTTAAAATTAGCAATATCTTATGAATTATGAAGCTTAACCTAAATCTGTTAAAAGTAGATCAACACTCTTAGGTATTTATAAAAATCTCTCAATTGTTTAGCAGTATCTAAATTCTAATTCACTAATGAATATTTAATGAAACATCTGCTAATCATGTGCTAAAGTAAAAGTTTTATAAGACCCTTAATGTTTACAGATCTTAGAAATATATTAACGCATAACATATCGGCCACATATAATAAATAGTTCTCAATAAAATAAAGAATGAAAGGCATGTCAAAATTTAGCGACACAAAATTACTTTAGACTAATTAAAAACTTTCTGAAGTAATTTAACCTGAATTTTTATGATTTTATCTAATGAGGGCTACCGCGTTTGAATTTTCCACTAGGGGCGCTGGTGTAGACTGAGGTCTTCAAACTGTCAAATTTCATGGTTTTCTGGCTTGTAGCGCCAGTTTATTTACAATTTTTTATTGTTGTGAGTATTTTCCAAATATGGCAGATTAAGATAGGTACGGTATTTACCAACCCCTGCTTTTATAGAGTTTTATATTTTGGAAAATGTAATCCTCCTTTTTTACGAAAAAAAAGGAGCTGCGAAAAACTGCGGCATACTCGATTTTATATTTAATCGCACTTTTAAGGGGTTAGAAGTGAATTTTAATTCAAACTTTGCTTCCGTGCGCGTTATAATAACGTTAAACAGCTAATATTTATGGACCTTAGTCAACAGTGGCGCCAACTGGTGGCATATTTTTCGAAAGGAACTGTAATCAAAACAATTTAAACTGCCACAATTCATTTCAAGAGTTTTTCAAAATCTTGAAGCTAGGTAAAAGCAATATTTTAGCACCAGAATCGAACTGAGCTTATTAAGGTGCTATGCTGTAACGTTGACTAACTTTGCCAAAAAGCACAGGATTCTTACATAAACGCTAGAAACAGACAGATAGACGCCAAAGAAACTACGTCACAACCTAGATATTATTTTTGTGTAACCATGGTATTTTATACTGATATAAAAAATGGAAAATTTCTGGAATGGCGACCGCGAACCGGAAGACGATACGTTAGAAGGCCTTCCTCCCACTAGGTGGACCGATGACCTGGTTAAGGTTGCGGGAAGGTGCTGGATGCGAGACGCACGGGACCGGTCAATGTGGCGACGCCTGGGGGAGGCCTATGTCCAGCAGTGAACGTCTTTCGGCTGAAATGATGATGATGATAAAAAATGGATTACTTAGGTAGAAAAGAAGAGTAGACTGGTTTTTTTTATATATTCATAGAATTAAATTGATATCAATCTAATTACAAAAAGCGAGTGTTTTTAATAAAAACCAATAATTAAATTATGAATCATCATCATCAACCCTTTAATGTTCCCACTGCTGGGACACAGGCCTCCACTCAGTGGGGGAGGGAATGGGCCTTAATCCATCATGCAGACCAAGTCTTGGTCTTAGGACATGCTGGTTTTTTTTTTCATTAATTAAAAAAAAAAAGGACATGCCGGTTTCCTCACGATGTTTTCCTTCACCGTTTTTAAAGCAGTGGTGATGAAATTATTTACTTAAAGTAAAGTGCCTTCCTGGGTTCGAACCTTACGTCTAAAACATGTATATATAATAAATCTTATGACACCTAAGTAAAGGTAAAAATACTGAGGTTCATAAACAATGAAAACACCGAAATTTCTCTAATGCAAAGAAACATTTTTACTTTGCCAAGTACTTTTTATAAATTGGTCGATTATTACTCGTAAACTTGTAAAGCCTACTTAGCTGTGATAGTTTTCCTTTTAATTTCGTTATATATACTACTGCCGTGAATTTTTCACATATCCAATAGCAACCATGTAGCTGGCAAGGAGAGGGAACACTTGACACTAACAAAAATTTGCAGTTTATAACTTAATTTTAGGCAAACGGATGTCTGAATCGAAAAATGGTTTCCACAGACCTTTAATATTTTTTATACCATTCCCCCTCTAAAAAGCTTATTTTATCCACTGAAAACAGTGAATAAAAAGCACTTTTAATCACTGTTTTGGTGTTTGAATTTAGAACACACCAATATATATTTGACCTCAATCTCAATGCAATACAACCTACTTGCGCATAAAATACTCGATACAAACTTCTTGTGCAAACAAAGAATATTCGAATTTCAAACTCCTTCGTCGATTTAATTTTGAGTTTGTTTATATTTAGGATTTTGATAATGATTTTATTTTGGTCTAGGATGTTTAGTGAATACTTATTTGCATTGTAATTTTAATATTAATTGCATTGGTGTTTAATTAATTATAATTATGTAACTTAACGGAGATGGTCACTGGCCTCTGAAACACAGGTGCTGTTTAGGTAACTCAAACTCAAAGGCTCAGCTTCAATTTACAAAAAATGTGAAGCCCTAAGGTTTCTCATTTTCTGTAAATTTTGAAGGTAATAAACCATTTATTTATTTATGATTATTCCTTGTGCTTTTGGCTTAAATCCTTCTTTTTCTCGAAGTCATGGTATAAAATATAGTATGCAACTCTTGAATAAAACGGATTTATATCGAGGGCCATGAATCACTCGCGTCGTTCAGGATTCTAATACTTGAATCACTCGCTATGCTCGTGATTCAATCATCATGAATCACTCCCTGCGGTCGTGATTCAGTTGTTAGAATCCTTCACTTGTTCGTGATTCATCTATGGCCCTCGCTCTAAAACCGTCCTTTATTCACTAGTTGCATAATATACTATAAGTGGCCTATCCAACGATATCCCACACTATGGGAAAGACGAGAAAAAAAGCATCCCTACTTTACGTGTACAGGACGTACCATATCTTTTTTCAATGATTTTATTTTACCACTTTGTCGGCGTGATTAATGTGCATATCCATGCCAAATTATAGTTGTCTGGTACTAAGAGTCCCTGAGATAAGCTGCGGACGGACAGACGGATATAGCGAAACTATAAGGGTTCCTTGTTGACTACGGAATCCTAAAAGAGTCAATTTCACCCGTCTCCATCTTTCCGAGGTGTAACCATGCCGATAACGAACCATCTTGAGCTTCTACGCGTAACTTTGACATCAACACTCAATTTTGAGCCAAACATTGAGGCAAAGGCCAACTGGCTGCAAAAAATAATGGGGATCCTTGCGATGGTGAGACAGAACAGCTGCTTAAAATGTACCAAGCGCAAGTTCGGTTTTGCATGGAGTACTGGGACGGATCTGCCAAATACCAGCTTGATGCACTGAGTGGATCGAAAAACGGGCCAAGAAGCTCATCGCTAATGAGGCACTGGTCGATTCAATGCTCCAAAGCCTTGAACATCGCCGCCGAGTTGCACAGCTTGGCGTTTTTTATCGGTTGCTTTTCGTTGCTTGGCGTTTTTTGGTTCGGAATTGCATGATCTAATTCCGCCTAGCCCTTTTTGCATCATCGGACTACAAGGCTTACGACGATGCGCCATCGGTACATGGTGGACATCCCACCCATACGCACTAAACGTCTTGGTAATACTTTCATTATGCGTACAGCTAAGGAGTGGAATTCCCTGGCAGATTCTATGTTTCCCGATAGCTACAACTCGGGGTCTTTAAGTCAAAAGTGAATAGGTTACTTCTAGACAACCGTGCTACACCATCAACCACATCATCACTTACCATCAGGTGAAATAGTGGTCAAGCGCGAGCCTATAGACGATAAAAAAAAAACTGACATAAATAACATCGCATCTGTATTCCCCGTAGGGTTAAGCAGAGGCGTTTCTAATCACACCCACTTCCTTAATTCTTTATTGAACACAAAAAAACACATACAAAGTGGTTATAAAGTTGATGTACAAAGGCGAGCTTAACTCAAAGAAGGTTTTCTACCAGCAAACCATAGAGTGATGGAGAGAGTTTGCAAAAGGAAGAAGAGAATTAGTCCAGTATACAATTTTAGAATAATAAAAAATAAATCATAAATATATATACATAAGTGCAATATATATAAATACATATTCAAATATTATATTATTCTGAAAGAAAATGGTCCTTGATTTTCCTCTTGAAGACACTCAGAGAAGGGCTGTCGCGTAAGGAATGTGGTAGAGAGTTCCAGAGACGCACTGCAGTAACGGAGAAGGAACCATCATAGCGGCTGGAAGTGTGACGTGGCGTACTATCAGCAACCAGGCACAACTCCGGGCTGCTACTGAGACATTCTAGCCGGACCGGGGAATCGAACCAAAGATCTTATACTCAGCAGTAACACTTGCTAGAAAAAACAAGACGTCAAAAAAATTACCGTATTTAAAAATATAATTTGAAATATGTCTTGATAACTTGAAGCCCCATAATGAAAGCAATAGCTCGGTTATAATCGTTTCAGTTACATGCGTGGCCGCACCCGATACCGATATAACATGATCGCTATATCGAGCCGACTTCATTTCACGGACAGAGGAGCTCGCAAATGAAGTCGCTGCGGTCCACCGAACCCGAAGCCATGGGTCTCAGCTACCATAACTCATCGTCAGATGGATGCGGTAGAATATTGATCTGATATTACACGTTTTTGGGAACGATTTGCCCTTAGATTTTATCAATGCGATTTGAATGAAGTCTGATTAAAAAGAAAAGTTTGATTTTAAAATTGTTGTCAAGCCATTATTTAGAAGCCCCCTTTCACGCATGCATCCCTATTTTTTATATTTTTTTAATTATGAAAGCTATACCCGTCAAATAATTTCATTTTTATTTCAGATAAATTACAATCGTTAGTAGTTATTATACTCATCCATACATATCTTTAAAATAATATAATAAGAATACAAGAAATAGACACAGATGAGAATGCGTTTGTTTGATTGACTTGTTTAGTGCACAGATTAATATTACTTTTGATATTTATATGTAGTCATATCTGATAAATCAAAAGCAAGCAATGATTTCTCGATCTTGCTAAGATGACAAAAAAATTAACTAAACTTTTAATACAAAGTTATAAAATGTAGAGATAATGTATCTACAATATTCACTAGCTCTATTATAACGAAGCACGACAGGGCTATTATTCACTAAATATATTCATACTGTTATAACTCCTGTCAGAGCAAAGCTATCCATAAACTATTCGTAGCACTGCGTAGCACGTCGTAGCATGTCGTAGCGCTTCGTAGCTCCGGCCCATGATTCATATTGCTACGCTCGCTGAATAAAGCGTTTGAATCAAAATCTGCCCATCAGACCGTTTTAACTTTTTTATGATAGGAGCTCCTTTAAGCCTTTGAAACGAAAGATATTTTTCAGAGATTCGATCGATTCTTCACAACTCATTAGTTTTCTTGTTTTTTATGTTGAGAAGGAGATTAAAAGAAAATATAAATATTTTTTTTGGTCACTGTTTTTCCTAACAAACTATTGATTTGAGATTAGTTTGAGAACAAATGTTAACACTACAAAAGAAATATTAACTTAAATTTTATTCAGAGTATCCTATTTTGCCAAGAAACTCGTTAAACAAAGAACGACAAAATTTAAAAATCTGTGTACTTAGTTTGGAGTTGTTATAAATTTAGCTTACGAAGCGAGACCACCCTCTTAGAGGACGATTAATGTATATTTTTATACCGTGCAAAGTCAGATTAGGGGTGGGTCGCAATCCATTTTAATAGTTATAAAACCGCTGAGCGAGCAACCTGATTATAACGATTTTATATGACGTCAGTCCAAACTGATTGGATGGATTAAATTAAATTATTGAAGCGAATTTTATATCTCATACTAAAATGAGAATAAACTTGACGAAGCTAAAATTAATCCTGTTAAGTTACTGCTTTAAGCAGCGTTCGGTTACGTAAGATGAACTATTGCAATGGCAAAATTTTTTTTTACTTTTTTACAGTCTGTGGCATTAAATGTGGCCCAAACTCTTTAATACGAAATTCCAATAGATTTTTTCATGAGAATATCTGTCAATAACTTCTTAAGCTGTTTAAAAAAATAATAAAACATACGTATAGTTTTTAAAATGACATGTGTAGGAATTTAAGCCAGAACTGTTTTAAAAGTGTCCCAGAAGTGTAAGCTAGATATTTTTCAAGCTAAATACATATTTACTGTATGAAGAAGCAAGACAATGAAATAGCATAGAAACATCCAGAGACAGGTGCAAGGACCAGAATCATTTTAGGGTTCCGTACCTAGAAAGGAAAAACAGAACCCTTATAGGATCACTTTGTTGTCCGTCCGTCCGTCCGTCTGTCTGTCTGTCAAGCTGAAATTTATATCAAATACTCAAATCTACTTCTTCTGAAAAAAATCAAACTCCTAAGCCAACGCAATCAAAAGATACAGCCGTTTATGCCGCAAATTTCCGCTAATTTTCGACACTCGCAAGGGAATCAAAACCTACAGGGTACTTCCCGTGAACTCAGAATCTTGAAATTTGTTAAGAAGCAACGTCTTATAGCACAAGAAATAATTGCGAAAATCTTACATTTTTAGTTACATCATATAATAAAAAATATTTTTAATAATTTTAAACTTACTACCCCTTTCCTCATGAACGCGTAGAGGTATTAAATTGAAATACATATCAAATACTCAGGTATATAATACCTTTAAGCTGAGGTTTGTACGGAACCCTCGGTGCGCGAGTCCGACTCGCTTGGCCGGTTTTTTTATTATGATTCAAAATGCTTTCCATTTACAGCCATTTTGGGAATAAATTACGTAAACAATTCGTGAGTTGACAAACAACTCATGGTTGTAAAATGTAACTTATAACTAATCAGTTATAATCTTGTAGCGTCAATCGCTTAAAGTGTTAAATTTTAATAAAAACATATATAGAATTCTAGATTCTATTACTGCATCATATTCGCCTTCGATTATTTCTGTTAAAGATTTAGATGCGAATATTGTTGAGTAATTTCCGAAACAGTTTTTTGCAGGTATATGATATGCATGTTTCTTAACTTTCAAAACAGAATTTAAGGCTTCCCCAATAATGGCACACTGGCACACACTTTATCCTCAAGAATGTAGTACGTGATTTTATCGGCGGGTATTATGAGTGGCAAGTGGCAGCACTCGCCAGAGATCGACCACTCAGCGATACAGCGCACTCAGCGCTTATCGACTCCGTCGCTTACCGCTTTAAAGCGCGGTGCATTTCGATGACCCTACACAGAAACAATGAGACTTTGAACCTGTCCTAGATATTTAGGGGTAAAGAACCTTTTTTAAATAGGTAAGATTTACAGATTAAAAAGGTTTGTGACATAAAATGAAGAAAATAAAGAAAAGAAACATTTACAAATCGAGATCCTTGATCTTTTGATTATATTTACAGATAATATATACAATTCAATATTTATAAACTTATGACTAATAACCTGATTTTTTAGTATATAAATCAATAGCAGATAAAGTTCTGTTTTCAATTGTATATGTTAAATTCCGAAGAAGGTATTATAGAAAAATAAAATTTGAACTGACACACTGACTGTGGCTAAGTTGAGTTTGAATTTGAGAAAAGGCAAATGTTTCATTTGTAAGACTTTCAAAGCTGTATATAAGATGACCAAAAAGAAACTGAACGGAAAATGCCAATACCATTTTTCAAAAAAATCTTTAGTACAGATATATTTGTGATTGCTCAGTCAGCTATCAACTCACGTAACTACGCTTAGAATTACATTAAGGACTATAATGTAACACTCAGTCGATAACAGACAAGTATATTGTCGAAAATCGCAATTTTGTGACACCTCACAGCTCCTCCAAACGCACCTTTTTCCAGACGATTGCCTATCACCACCACTACCTGGGGTGACACACCCCTCTCTCTCACACCCACACATATATTCCATCGCCCTGTCCCCCTTCAGCTCGCTATTTATGACTTATTAACTCCTCTAAGGTATCATGGCAACCGCTCCCACGCCGCTCCACGATTTAATATAGAAAATTGTGAAGTCAAACGAAAATAAGTCAGGACACAGTTTATTAAATTCTTCATACACGTGCCCATTCAATTTTAAGGAGTTCATCAAGCAAGCTAATTAAATTAGTTTCAGAATCAAGTGTTCAGGTAATTAAATCAGTGTGTTTTCAATCATGTTTCATGCTTAAATTTTTTGGTTTTGTGTATGGTAAAAATTAAAATTATTCAAAGAATTACATATTACAACTTTGAGTTGAAAAAGAGTAATGAATAATCTTGCCATGTAGATCGTATACTAACATAATAAGACTAATAATAATTCCGTACTCACAAAACCGACTTTATTCAACAAAGCCAGAGGTAAAAAGAAAACGTTTATGTTAATTTTATTTTGGTATTGAATTTCAACAGTGGAAAGCGAAACGGAGCCACAATCCGTATCCTCCAGTGCCAGATTGCGATGTTTGCCAACCGATCGCTCCTTGGGGACGCGACTCAACCAGTTTTCGCTCGCGAAGCAATAAAATACCCCTAAACCCTCGGATATTTATTGAGAACTCACTGATAGAAAATACGCAGTTGCTGAATTATTAAATTTTAGTGTGGAAATGTGAGAACAGTTCTCTTTGTGTATGTAAAGTATGTTTGGAATTTAGTATGGTTATGATTATAAAATTTGATTGAAATTATGTAAACAAAACAGAATAGGCAGTCATGGGGTTTGTTGACTGAAGTGAAAACTTAAAACTGGTCACAGTAATTTCGCCACATTATCATGTCGATGACGCTGTCCCATTACCATGTTGCTGCCGCAAACCCATATGTTTTGGCCCTACCAAAAATCGCTAAACCCGGCTAAAGAAGTTTTCACTTCAAATTTTTTTTCACAATATGCTTTTGTGTAGTTCATAATCAAGTTCTCGCCAATCGCTCTATTTTGTTTATAAACTTACTAACACAATAAGTAATGTTCAACTACAATGAAATACGGTGTAACAGAGGTAATGTTTTGCTTCATCTTACTTCTTAACTTTAAATCATGATGAACAGTTTAAATTCGAAAATGCAAATTCAATCTTCATCTGAATTTAAGTGGACTTTCCATTTGGATCCTGTGGCGCCTGCTTTTGGCTTATTACCAAATTCATTATAATGTCATTGAGAGATTTAATGCTTTTCTTCTTATATTTCAGTTATATACAAGTAGCGAACAACTTTGACGAGAATCACAGACACATATTTTTTATCAGCATCCAGCAGGGTCCGACGGTGACCAAAGTCAGTGGCTAAAGTGTTGTCTGGGGCCAAGATACTGATCACTTTAAAAAGCAAAACTCAAAAGGAAAAATTAACTATTAGGCAGTATTTTTTAATGGGATTTCTTTTTCAGCTAAGGTGTGGAATTCCCTGCCAGAGTTTGTGTTTCCTGATAGCTGTTACCTGGAGATCTATAAGCCAAGATAACCTGACAGAGGTTACTTCTAGGGCAGTGTGCTCTATCGTCAACCACATCATCGCTTACCATCAGGGGCATGGTGGTTAAACGCGAACTCTATTCAATCAATCTGCCAAGACTTTTCCCAACTATATTGGTGTCGGCTTCCAGTCTTACCGGATTCAGCTGACCACTAGTGTTTTACGTGGAGCGACTGCATATCTGACCTCCACAACCCAGTAACTGGGTAACATGCTACCCCTTGGCAAGACTGGTGTCAGATCTCAAGATTCTGACTACCCTTAACGACAGTCAAAGATCTTCAAATGACAGCCGGGACCAAGGGCTTAACGTGCATTCCGAGGCACGGAGGAAACTCGGTATGTTGAAAATGGTCACCCATCCACGGACCGACCTTATCAAGCGTTGCTTAACTTTGAAGATCGACCCGTGCGGCTGTTATTATTTAGCCACGAGCTCTCTCACGTGAAACTATTAATAATAAAAAAAGGAAAAGTGCCTGACTGTTGTGACCCGAGTGGCAATGAGTGTTTTAAAAACCATTTATGAGAAACATACGTTACCAAGTAATCCGACGGCTGATTTGTTGAAAAGTGGCCCTCTACCACCTGCCGAAGATGATAATTAGTCTCTTGTTGTTAAAAAGAAAAATATTCTTATTATTTCAGGACCTGGATAGTAAATGCTCATTCAAATATCTATATTACGTCTCGAACAGTTTCCAAAGCTTTAAAAAGCTTTCTAGTCTACCTGAGCCAGGTGCAAATCGATACTCACAAAAAGTAACAACCTGAAAGCGACCATTGTCCTACGCTGAGGAAGGAGACCGATCAGTTTTGCATCTCATTTCCTCATTTCCAATACGAATAATATCGACCGATGATACATAGCAACCATTGTTATAAATAGCTATATGTTAATGAAATTTCAGGTGACGAGAGGCGGCGCCAGCCCGGACCCCGCCCCTACCAGCTATTGTCTCTAAAGCTCACCCAAAATTGAATAAATTAACGCTAAATTTAATAACTCTATTAACGTTTTGCCGACGCAAACAACTCCTGACGTATAATAGTTGAAACATTTTCAGGGGCGGGCTCGTTATTAGATTAGATACGTTCACTGTTTAGGGGGCCGAGAAAGCTTTCCATACTGATTAATATCATGATGCAAATAAAATGGTACACAAAACAACATTATATTTTTATCAGATGTAAGAGCTTGTCAGCTTTTGTTAGTGACTTTTTATTGCTGCTTTGTGCAGTAGTCGTTTTGACTGGTATATAAAAAAAATCAAATAAGTATGCCTAGTTTTTGAAATTGAAATCCGTGTATTTGGGCTTTTTAGATGATAAATTGAAAAGCACAAGGGTAAATATATCTACATAAGTTAATATTATTATTACATTGGGATAAAGTACCGTAATATCATACTTTTGAAATAAATAGGGAGTTTCAAAAGTTTGCGATATATATTCCGTAAAAGACAACATCTTCTTTTTAAGGAAAATATTCCCTGAATTTTTGAACTTCCCAGATGTTGATTTATTTTTTCGGCCCTCTCACGGTTCCGCTCGGCGGCCTTCCACTGTACCATCACGGTCCCACAGAAGGAGGCCATTTCCCTTCAGTTTTCTGTCTCTGCCTGCATGGTTCTCACAACTGCTGGCAAAGACAGGTCTAGCCCTGTTACTTGCCCGGGTACTTCTTTTTAATCATCTATAGATTGAATTGAAGTGTAAAAATTAACCAAAAACATAAGATTTTGAAACCGTTTTAACAGCTAAAACTTGAATTAACTCAAACTACAATTGAGTAAATACAAACAGAGCGAATTCATATAGTTTATGAACGATAAAAATGACGAAAAAATCCTATTCTTATTCATTATCTAAAGTAATATTATAAAGTGGTAAATAATTGATTTGATTATATTTGTAAAGGATACTGGACACCGTAAGAAAACTACACTATCGCCATTATTTAAAGCAAGCAACAAAAACATAATGTTTATTTTGCGGAAAAATTTCATCCATGAGCTGGATTCGAACTCGCTGCCAATGTTACGTCATTACTATTCAACTGTACGTCTTATCAATCAGGCTATGCTAGCAACAAAAAATATGAACAAAATTGAAGTTTGGATTACGGTTACTTCATGATAAGAAGAAATCCTTAGTGTCAGCTCTAATGAAAATGAGTTTCGCTTTACCTGATATTATGATATTTACTGTATCTAAACTAATATTATAAAATGGTTCAATTGTTAGTTTATCAAAGGTAATCTCTGAAAATTCTAATCTGATTATGAGGATTCCCTTACTGATTAGCTAGTCTATGTTGATTGCTGAGTGCCTGTTTAATTCGTCCTGAAAAAAAGCAAGGTTCTCGAAGTGTAGCGGCGGGAAAAGCCTGAATGATGAATATTTAAAACAATTCTAGCCATTACCATTACAACTTCCAAAACTCATGACAAATTAACGATTAAAGATTTTTTTTTAATATTCCTTTTTCTTGTTATTTACTAAAAGTTTCATTATTTGTGATTTAAAGTGCAGTTTTCCCACAAAATGATCAACCAATGATCTGTCATCATTTTTATGTAGGTACCTTTATTATTTTGTAAGACACCACTGTGGAAGAGAGAATAAATATTTTATGTTATGTTATACATATTAAATCCTTTGGAAATTTGGCAAAGGACCAGTTAACTTTTCACATTATGCAGTCTTTGTGTTTGTTTTGTATATGTACACACAGGGTGTCTCGTAAGTTAATTTATAACTAAACTGTAATGAATATACAAAACATTCAAAAATACATAATATAAAACATTAAAAAAGTGCCTGCAAAAGTCGTATTTCTAGTAAAATAAAACTATTTATGTGTTTATAACATTGGTGATAAACAGAATGTAAACAAAGTTATGATAGAAAAGTTTGACGTTCTTACCTCATATAAAGACTTTCCAATACACCTTTATTTAAACCTACTAATATATTTCGCTACACAACGTTAAAGATACAACTAGTATATATATGTAGTTTATTCTAATTATTTTAGGATTTATTATTATGTATGATATTTGATTAAAAGATATGTTAAAACTAGTTTGATATGTTGCTGTATTGATATTCTTTAGAGTGGTTGTTGTATTATATACAATTTACTCTAATTCAATACGTAAACATTGATTTGAAATGTTATTTTCGATATGCTTTTTTTTATTTATTAATATTTAGCTTTAAGAAACATGTCACACCGGGGGACATCACTCTTATGGGCAAAATAACTGGACTGACAAAAATTACACTTTTGATTTGAAGTTCCGTTGGTGTGGTGGAAGTGTTTTTCGGAATGTTGTTGTGGTGAGATAGTGTTGTTCCCGATTCCACCCTTAAGAGTGATGCGCCCCCGGCGGGCGCGCCACGTGACTGCCGGCGTCGCTGAAGCTTTGTGTTTACATCCCCTGCCCTCCCTCCCCCCAACCCTCCCACGCGGACCACCCCGCCGCCGTGCCATCCCCACTCGTCATATTGTTCGCAATTTTTACTGTTAAACAGGAAACCTGTTCAGATTTTTTATTCCATGGAAGAAGACTATTTATTTTTACTCGGTTCCCGATCCCGAGAAATTGATTCTGATCAGCTGAAAAACATTTATCTATTGAATTCATTACAAAACATTGTATAACTCCTCAAAAAAATGTTTTGTACAACCTTTCTTAAATTAAGCAAAGTTTATAGAGACTGAAATCTTTATTCATATAGGTTGTGTGATACAAAATAAAACCGTAAATTACTGAAAACCAGACCATCTTGTACTATAACAAAATAAAAGAATTTGCACTAAAGATACTCGTAACTTAAAAATCTAGCACTAAACATTTTGCTCAACAAAGTGTAAACAAAACATCACTACTACTGCAATCACATCTTAGTAAGTCTAGCAAACGACTCGCCGGGACCTCTGCTCAACTGGAAACTGAGATAAGGGGATTGACGCCATAAAAACAGAATTACCTTCACGCCGAGTAAATTGGGAGCAGAAAATTATTTATTAAAGCTCTTATATTGGGTGCTAACGTGCCAATTATAGTTTGAAGGGGAAAATATTAACACATGCCTTGTTTTCTAACAAATTGGAATAAGTAACATTGATCGAATAAATGTTGTTTTTTTTTTTTCAGAAATGTAAAGAACCTAGATAAAAGCCATAGCCTAAAGAATATGCAGTGAGCAAGGGACATTGTTCGCAGAATGGATGGAGGAAGATGCTGGAGTGACAACCATGTTCCGGAAGGCGCAGCGTTGGAAGGCTGTCCACAAGGTGGAGCGTAGTTCTGGTGAGGGCCGCGGGCATCCGCTGGATGCGAAAAATACAAACCTGGACGATACGGCAATGCAATGAAATCCAGCAGTGGAAGATTTTTGTCTGAAACGTTGTATTTTTGGCTAGCCTATTCTGTCTTTCCGTTCCACTTTTGGCCTCGCTCTCTCCGTCCCATTTTTGTCATCGTACCGTGCGTTTAAGAAATAAAAAGAGCAGAGTATGATCAGAATTTTTCTTGTACAGTTAATGCATAATTGAAATAATATCTGGCAATACGTGGAATCCATTTTCACGTACTGCTAACAATAAGTTTTTCTAAAATATTTCTATAGCTCTTAATCTCTTATAACATTCCATTCCTATATTTTAAAGAAGTAATTTTACCGGATCTAGATTAATGTGCTTATAACAGAAATATCCGGAGTGAGCAATGGTTTTAAACATAACTTTACCTTCAATAGGTACAAGGTACGCTACATTAAATGTACCTGTTTTAAAAGCACAGATCAGTAATATCCGATAGCTGTATAATTATGTGAGTAATGGCTCGCCTCCATTAACGGCGCACGGCGACACCGTCGGTTTGTCTGTCTGTCACGCCATCCATGTAATTATTACAGTCTGTTTATAGCTGGGATTTAGCTCTTATGATAATCGTGATGGAAACACGGTTATTTATGTATATAATGTCTGTTTTTTTTTATTGGTATGGTTTTATGATGGAATATAATTGTAATTGGTTTTTCAAATACCTGACGATGAAGTATTTTATAGTTAGAATTTCAATTATAGCTTCAAAATACATTTGTACATAAATACATTTGACGACCTTATTAATGGGTGCGTTCTGCAGAAAATAGCGCTCGATAGGATTCGTAAGCAAAATGGCGACCGCGTACGTCAAAATGTCAAATATCTTGAAAATTATCATTTTCATTTCAAACGGTTATTGTCACGAAACTTCTGTGTATGAATAGAGTTTATTAGTACGAATGTCACGATGTATGATCGACTGAGAAATTTGAGAATTAAGAAAAGTGGTGGCCCAGTGGTAACGGCCGCGACTTACAAGTTGTAGGTCGTGGGTTCGAACCCAGGCAGGAGCTTTACTTTTTGTAAATTATTACATCACCACTGCTCTCAAAACGGTGAAGGAAAACATCATGAGGAAACCGGCATGTCTTAGAACCAAAAGTTCAAAGACATGTGACATCCACCAACCCGCACTGGGCCCGCGTGGTGGTTGCCGGCCTATATTCTCTCACAGAGAAGAGGCCTGTGTCCCAGCCCAGCAGTGGAAACATTAAAAGTTTGGTAATAATGATGAATGATGATGATCGAATGTATTTTGTGATTTGTTTGTATTTTAAATTAAAATACTGTATACTGTATTTTATATAACAAATACACGACTCACAAATATTTTGTATTTCGTATTTTAAACACACGCGAGATATTATTTTGTATTTTTCTTAAAGCAAAGCATGTATTTTGCCCAGCTCTGCTCTTAGGTACCTTTAAAAAATGATTTTTCTACGAAAACATGCCGAGTGAAACTGTCATAAATAGATTATAGCAACATCCCTAAAAATGGCTTTTTCCTGAACAAACTGCACAGTGGGCATTTCGATCCGTTTGATTAAAACCAGAACTCCGCCTACAACCCTTTTTTGCATCATGCTGTGTCGTAAAATATTGTAACTTGTTCGCAGAGTAATTTATAGTGGGTAATGTTTTGTGAATTTTTTGCTCGACTACGTCCAAGCTAAATGGAATGGTTCAGATTGTCTGTATGTGTTTTGGGATTTCCCACTGTAGCACCTACACTACTAAACCGATTTTGATGAATGAGGTGTCAATCGATTCTCAGAATTTTGTCCTATTTCATTTGATGCCCAATCAAATTAAACACGACAAAATGCTGCGTTAAAAATATGAATTCTTTTAAAATAATAATAAGTTCTGAACACCTATCGTAGCTTTCTCCTTAGTCATGTTTTAGTTTTTAACTTTAAGTTACTTCAGCTTGTTACGAACAGTTTTGCACGTAATACTGTATAGTACCTATGTTGAAAAGTCCTCATCGATCCGACATCTGGAAAATAATTTACTCGGGGTCAAAAAAACGGGCTTTTCGCGATTTTCAGCAAAACGATAAGTTTTATCATAAAATTAGCTAAGACAAAAATTGTAGATCAGATAATTATCTATAAAAAAATGTCTGAATACTTTTTTTCCTAAGAGCCACCGTTTTTGAGATAATATCGATTCATAAAATTGAAAAAGTTGTAATCTAACCAAAATACCTACAGGCAAATCAAAAATTGAAACCACTTCAAACGAAAAACGATTATATCTCTGAATACTCGTAAATGCCACATTCTTACTGAAAATATGCTTTCAAAGCGTCCCACGATTAAATATCAAAGGCAAATAAATACGTGATATTTGATTTCTCTCTAAATTAGGTATAGTGCTCGCCAAACTTTTGAGCCGCCCTGAAGTTGGCTTACCGATGCGCAAGGCACGAAATGGTGCTGTTTTTGTATGAGATTTACTATTGCGCATCCATTGTAGCCAACTTCAGGGCGGCCAACAAGTTGGCTATTTATTGAATATTCCCTGATATAAACAGCATTATTTGCACAACCTATGATATTAGTACTTTTTGTATTTTTGCACAACTGTGATGAAAAGCATTTTTGTATATTTCTGAGATTAACAGAAATATTACTGTATACTTGTTTTATTTCTTTGAACTTAACCTTACATAAATAAAAATGCAAGTTGTCAATTAAATAAACCCACACAGTATACAAGAAGATGAATGCAAGAAGAACCTTGGTATGTAGAATAAAAGTGCGAGAGGCATGAGAGAAGAATGGCATGGATGAGTTTGCAAATAATAGGCGCCAATTTCGTTGGTGGGGATTAGTGTAATAAAAAAAAAAGACAAGTTTGGCGTGAACTATATCTGGCATGTCATTTATCATAAAATTCTCGGAATAATACACGTAAGCACGTGTATTATAATGACTAGTAATATAACCTAAGATGCCACTGCGAAAATCTGCATGTATAGGTACTTGTTATTCAAACTTTATTTTCATGAATGATACTTGGTAATAGAATAGATTGCTGCAGGATTGCCTGAAAATATCTAACCGCATTCACCTTAATTAAATAAATCAAAATGTATATATAATAATCCCAATACTCCCAATATACAAGTTTAACAAGTGAATCAAACGCCATTTAAAAGAGAGTGGTGTTGAATATAGAAAAAAATAAGATTTCCAGCTCTCAGTTAGTCGTAATTTGTGGGTCGACAGTTTACCTGCTGAATCTGGCAACCCATGAATTTCAGCTAACTGAGAGCTGGGTGATATTGCATACGCATCCTTGATACAAGAAAAAAATCCTTTTGCAGGGTGAACTTGAAAAAAAAAACAAAGAACTAATTGCAGTTAGCCCTGCAGTAATCTATTCTTCTATCAAAAAACCTTAATAAAAATCAAGTTTTACCAAAACTAAATTCCTGCAGTTTTAAGAAGGGGAAGTGGAAGATCCTATACTATACCGACAGTAGCAGCTTACCAACCATTTTACCGACAGTTTCTGCAAACTGCAAAGCCTCTTATACCATAAGCTGGTCTAATTGGTATGCTCTCAGTGATATTATGAGGACCGCTGCCTCGTTAGTAGATATTTATGAACATCAAGAGTTACAATAGAAAATCACTGTTTCTTTTTGCGCTTTTCTATTTTTGAAATACCTAAGGCCGTTGTTGTGATAGAAAAAAAACTATTTAAAAAATTGATGTCTTTAGTAGGTACCAATTTTTTGCGTTATGGATACCAACTTCCAAAAATAAACTCATTTTTCACTTTGTAGTTTTCTTATTTGGAAGTCTGTAGTATTTTTCGTAAAAAGTTTTTTTTCACTTTTTAGTTGTATACCTACCTAATAGGCAAGTTATTTAGTAAGGTACCTATAATGCCAGAACAGATAACCCGAATATCATGAAACTGAACATAACCAGTGAAATGAGAGTGCAACAAGGTGAACTGTACACATCTGCGTACTCCTTTAGAGCGTACTAGTGTGATGTTATGTTATAAAATGGTATAAACAATAAAGAGACATACGATTGCAGCAATCCCTAGAGATTTGCTGTTATTTATTGAAGAGTTCTGTTGAATGTATCCGAATTTCTTCATCAGATCTTCACCAAATTAAAATGGGACCAATTTCGGAACATACTTTTTCAAACTAAAAAATAATTTTCAAAACCGGTCCACAATTGATGGACATATCGGTGAACTCAAACAAAAAAAAAACATATAGTCGAATATAGAACCTCCTCCTTTTTTGTAAGTCGGCTAAAAATGTAGTTTTACCGTTGATAAGCAACCATAATTGTCATGAAAATTGAAAACCTTATGACATACTTAAATCTTCTTCTTAATATATATAAATTACGCGTCACGTTGTTTGTCCGCGATGGACTCCTAAACTACTTAACCAATTTTAATCAAATTTGCACACAATGTGCAGTTTTATCTAACTTAAAAGATAGGATCTGTTACTAAAAGAGTTATGAATATAAATGTGGATGGATGGAGAGGGAGGGGACGGCCAAAGAAAAGATGGATGGACTGTGTGAGGAGTGATATGAAAGAAAAGGGAGTCAGTGATAGCGTGACGGTGGACAGGATGGTATGGAAGAAGAAAACGTGTTGCGCCGACCCCAAGTAACATGGGACAAGGGCAGGAAGAAGAAGGAGGAGCACTCCACAGCGTAGTCTCATGCGTAGGAAGTGCTCTTGAAAACAAAAAGCCAACCCTAGGCTCCTTCATTGATATCGAAGGTGCTTTCGAGAAAACCGTGCTACTCAATTTACTGTGAACATTACCACACGAGGAATCGTGAGTAGGGGCTGCCCACAGGAGTGCTGTCACCACTTCTGTGGAATTTAGTCGTAAATGAGCTCATTGCAGAGCTCAACCCCAGCAATTTTTACTCAGCAGGATGCGCAGATGACATGGCAATTCTAATATCGGGCATGTTATGTGATATCATGAGAAAGGCCTTCAAAATAATCGAGAGCTGGTGATCTAAGAACTGCCCGAACGACGAACTCTCCTTTAACCCCTTAATCATAACGTATCTAATAATGTTCATAGTCTTGGTCCGCATAGTCTTCCAAAACTTTTCAACATAGAAATAACACTTAAAGAAGAGGACAAATACTTGGTGTCCGTAGTCATTGATAGTAAATTGTTCTGGAACAACATCTTGACTACAAACTCGACAAATGCACAATCGCACTCTTTCAATGTAAAAAGAAATTAGTAAAAACATGGGGGCTCTCTCCAAAGATTACTCTGTGGGTATACACAGCGATGATCAGGCAATTGTTGGCTTATGGCGCTCTGGTTTAGTCGACGAGGACAGAACTCTCGACGTACGTCACCAGACTCCAATGGTTACAGTGACAGGCCTCTTCAGCTATCACTGGCTGCATGAGAACCAGCCCAACATCAGCCATGGAGAAAGCCCTACAAATGACTCCCCTTCACCTTTACAAGTAGCAAGAGGCGGCGCTAGCTGCCATCAGGCTGATGCATCTAGGCATATGGGGCAAAAATCTCACTAGTCCACACGCTAAATTCCTAGATCGGGCGATTGAGTATCAACCCGTGAGGGGTTGATACTCAATCGCCCGGGCCGCTGCCCCGTGTGACAGAACAAGAAAACAACCTATGTTCAACAAAAACTATAACATACCTACTAAGAAAGGGATCGGTCAGAAGCCAATGAAGTACGAAACTACACAGATAGCTCAAAAACACATAACGGTTCAGTTGCTGGCGTTCACTCCCTTGACCTCAACATTAACTTTCACGATTTTTAGAGTTTTCATGCACCATTAATACTACTTTAATGAACATAATGTACATAATTCCGGTAAAAATCTAGGATTGTTTTCGCAGCTCTCTTTATTTTCTGGGCTACTCTACCACTTGCACGGTTCTGAATTTAAAATAAAAAACGGATCTTATTTACTTGACACTGGTTTAAAATTGCACGTTTTAACTCCGGCATTTTTATTACCACTCGTTTTCTTTTTTGTAACGGGAGCGGACTCTCCCTCATTGTTGAAAATTTATTTAAATTCTTAAAAGAATATTCTATTTTCTTTGTCTTCTTACGCTCCTTGAGTTTCGGAAGTCTTGAATGAGTTGCTTAGTTTGTTTGTGAGTAAAATAGTCAATTTATGTTTTGGTGTAAATTGCTTAGCTTGGATTTAAGTTTTTAAAGCAATTATTTAATAAGTTAGATGGTGGTATTTTGTTCTAAACCTTTATTAACTTACCTTTTTTAATGCCAGAAGCTACCTACAAATATTCCAATAAATATTGATATTTAATTTGGCATACTCATAAACACTTGGACAAATAAATCGAAAATGCCCAACAAAACTTGCTACCTTACTTACATCAGAAGGACTTTTCAATCTGGACTAAACAATGAGGCCGTAGAGCGAATCACCGCGTCATATTAATTAAAATCTATTCCCTTCGAAGCTACCCCTTAATTAAGTGCTAGTAGAGTTTTGTATGTACCCTTCCCCCGGGAATGGGTGACACGGAGCCGCATAAAACATTCATACCCTAAAATCGGTTAATAGCCACAGTTTAGAACGATGTATTTGCGACGCTCTCACCCCGTAGCGTTTATGTTGCGATTCATTTCGTATGCTTCGTTGAAATGACGATATAACTATTTATATTGTCTGTATTTATACTTTATTTATTAGGTACCTAACTATTTAGTTACATAACTAATAAGTAATAAATAAAGTGACTGTAGCTTTAATAACACATTTAGTGAGACGTCGTTATACGGTGCGAGTTAAAGATAGTGAACGGGAGGAAATGGTAAATACAGCATTATGGTAATCACTAGATATAGTTCTCGCCAAACTTCTGGATCGCCCTGAAATTGGTTTGCCAATGCGCAAGGGACGGATCGGTGCTGTTTTTGTATGAGATTTATTATTGCGCAGCCATTGTAGCCAACTTCAGGGCAGCTAAGAAGTTTGGCGAAAACTATTACATAAATGTTTCCTCTTTGTTTTAACGTTTCATAAATTTTATTTATTTAAATATAATCTTTATGTATTTCTAACCGAGGATCTTTATAAAGCTGGTACTTAAAATATTATGAAAAATAGCTCAGATTATTCAAAATCTAAATAAAAAATTGAATAAAGCAATAACATTACCAAGCCGCTAATCCCCGGCCGACGACATCATTGCAAACAATATATCTGCAAATTAATCAAAGTTTGAAATTATTTAAATATTGATCTAACTCCAGTAAGTAGCGGGGCGGGAGGCCGGCCGTCCAAATATTTGCTGTTGGCAAACAGCAATATCGTTGCGCCTCCCGGCTGTTCCCGACTGCTTCCTCATTCCCGATGTTCGCTCAATATGATAATGACGGATACGTTGTACGAATGCTGATGTGTGTGAAGTTCGGCTTAGCGGGGGATTTTATTCAAATTACGGATAAACTGTTTCAATACCAACTGTTATTGCTAAGTAGAACTGTCTGTATACGCATATGGTGCAAGAATTAACGGGAATCGTATCTACCTCCTTACATATCTTACAGTAGGAATATCTAACGGATAATATCCAATGGATAATATCCTCAAATAAAACCTATTGTGACTTTTCTTGACCATGTTTGCATTTGTGCCCGTTGATGACAATCATCTCTCACCCTTATAATTTTCCCACTGCAGGGAAACAGGCATCCTCTCTGTGTGAGAGGTAATGGGCCTCAATCCAACCACGCGGGTACAGTGCGGGTTGGTTGAATGTCACCGACTTAATTTTTTTGGTTCTAGGACATTCCGGTTTCCTCACGATGTTTTCCTTCACCGTTTTAAGAGCAGTGATGATGTAATAATTTACACAAAGTAAAGCGCCTGCCTGGGTTCGAACACAAGAACCCAAGTCGGGGGCTGTTAGAAGTGTTTTTGCTGCTCTTTGGGGCACAGTGTGTAATAATTTTAGCTCACAACTTTGTACGTAAAATGTGACCTGCCCAGTTTCATTTAAGCTAAGGAGACGTGTGATTAGCAATTTCAGTTTTGGAACGCAAAAAGAGTTCTAAATGCGATTAGTGACTATAACAACAAAGTAATGTAGAAAATTAAATTACTTGACAAAAAATGTATACAAGGACCGGTGAGTAATTTTGGCATTTGGTAAATACAACGAATTAGTGTTATTTTTAACCGACTTTCCAAAAAGGAGGAGGTTCTATGTTCGACTTCCAGTTTGTTTTTTTCTTTTTCTTTTTTGCATGTTCACCGATATTTCCATCAATTGTGAACCGACTTTGAAAATTCTTTTTTTGTTTGTTAGAGTATGTTTCGAAATTGGTTCCATTTTAATTTGGTGAAGATCTGATGAAGAACTTCGGAGATATACAACATAACTCTTCAATAAATAATGGCAAATCTCTCGGGATTGCAGCAATCGCATGTCTGTTTATTGTTTATACCATTTCATAACGTAACTTCACGCCAGTACGCTCTAAAGGGGTACGCAGATGTGTACAGTTCACTTTTGTACACTCTCATTTCACCGGTTATGTTCAAGTTTCATGGCATTCGGGTAATCTATTCTGGCATTATAAATACCTCACTAAAGGCAAGTTGCTTAATTGGTACAACTAAAAAGTGAAAAAAAAAAAAACTTTTTACAAAAAAAATACTACCGACTTCCAACTAAAACACTACAAAGTAAAAAATAACTTTCTTTTTCGAAGTCGGTGTCCATAACGAAAAAAATCGTTTTGGAAATTCGTTATGGACACCGACTTCGAAAAAGAAAGTTATTTTTTACTTTGTAGTGTTTTAGTTGGAAGTCAGTAGTATTTTTTTTGTAAAAGTTTAAAAAAAAAATAATCACTTACCTAACGATTTGGTACTAAGCCGGAAATAAAAGGTTTTTTATTTTTATTTTTTTAAATACAACGAAAGTTACGCTCCAGGTAACATCTACTAGTAACTCAAAGTTCATTAAAGTATTTAGTGTCTACAATCCTCTGTTATCTACCCACCCAGCACTGTTTATACCTACAGAGCCAGTAATTATGATGGTAACATTATCCTATTGTCGCGTCTCCCTAATGATTCGTCACTTTTAATGAGAATCCCTCAAAGTTATGATGTATTAAGTTTTAACTTTGCTCTTAGAACAAACAACTCTCCTAATGACAAAGACGTTAAATACACGATCATATTTTTTTATACAAAATGATGGAACTGGGACGTTTTCAGGAAATATGTAGACTGATGTAATTTAGGTATTTTCCAGAATTGAGAGGGTTTGTTGATGACAAGCTCAATCTATTTAACTTGCAGTGTATGTATGTAAGTGTGTTCGGGTCAAATCTTGTAACTGAATTTTAAAGCAGTTATCCTCTACCGATTAAGATGAAATTTTGCATACACGTTTAGTTTGGATGACAATGCATGGTGAGTTAAGTAACGTCATTCTAAATCCAATATGGCGGACGGCCCAAGAAGGCGGACTAGTTATTTTTCGTGCACTGCCATGATATGGATGGGTATCAAATGAAAGGGTTTACTAGTATAATTCGAAAACAGCTAGTTAAAAAAAAGATTTTTATTGAATAATTTATTTTACAATTCTTACACTAAGATTGATCTTACTAATATTATAAATGCGAAATTTTGGATGTATGTTTGTAACTCAATCACGCCAGAATGGCTGAACAGATCTAGGTGAACTTTGGCACAGAAATTATACTCTGGAATAACTAGGCTACTTTTCATCCCGGTATAATGTTCCCGTGCACTAAGAAAACACATCACACGCAGGCGAAGCCGCTGGCAGAAGTTGGTTACAAATATGGCGTCAAGCATATCAGCTTAATGAAACTGCAGTTTTTGCTGATTCTATCAGCAAAAACTACTATCGAGAACTTAAAATGTAAGAGATTGGACACGTGACATTTCGGTAGCGCTTATCAATTCCATTCGTTTTGGACTTTTTGACAGTCCAGTCCAGTCAGTATAATCCATTTGAAATAACATTAGAATTTTTTACAACCCCCTTTTACAGTCCGCTCAACCGATTTTGAGTTCTATCCCGTAAAGATAAGGATGGCATAAAAAGCATAAACATGTTTCCTAAACTAACTTTTTAGTATAGCTGCCATTTGTCATATCACCAACGCAATAAAATTCAAAATCGGTTGAATGGGCTGTAAAATGGGATTATTTTAATGTCTAATGTAATCTCAAATCGAGTATAGTCTCTGGTATGCCAATTCTTCTCGCATATAGCTTAGTTCAGGTAGTAGAATTGAAATGGCACTATTCTTATCTAAAATAGAGAACTAAGTTAAGATTAATTAGATTTTTTTAGGAAAATAAGGCATGGATATACTCATTTATATTTTTATATTTTTATGCATAAACTCATACTTTTATTCCCATTAGGGTAGGCAGAAATTACAGAACACTGCAACGATCCTTACATACATTCATACATTTTGCTTTTATTTCAGGAATCTCTTTCTTCAACAGTATAATAAAACCCTCAAAATAATATAAACAATGAATTGCAGTTTTTAATGCAGCAGAAGGATAAAGATAAACTGTCGAGGGGAGAGAGAGAGGGTGGACATTGTGAGCGGATCATCTTTAAGCTCAGTATCGACGCGTCAAAGTTTCGCCGCGCCAGCAAGTTGCTCTCAGAGTAATGGAGACTTATGAGTCTGGACGTCCCCGTCGCTTCCCAACTCGATAATTGTCATCTCGGATATTACAAGGAAGAGCTCGTTAGTAACTGTGATGGTATTACTGACGTTGACACATTTGGATGCTGGTGTTTTTAATTGGGGTTCTTTTTATAAAAAACCGGCCAAGTGCGAGTCGGACTCGCACACCGAGGGTTCTGTACCAACCTCAGCATAAAGGTATTATAGACCTGAGTATTTGATATGAATTTCAATTTAATAACTCTACGCGTTCATGAGGAAAAGGGTAGTAAGTTTAAAAGTATTAAAAATATTTTTAGTATATGGTGTAACTAAAATTTACGGTTTTCGCAATTTCTCCTTTATCTATGCTATAAGACGTTGCTTCGTACCAAATTTCAAGATTCTGAGTTCGCGGGAAGTACCCTGTAGGTTTTTATTCCCTTGCGAGTGTCGAAAATTTGCGGACATTTGCGGCATAAACGACTGTATCTTTTGATTGCGTTGGCTTAGAAGTTTGTTTTTTTTCACAGCTTTAAGGGACAGTAGACCTGAGTATATGATATAGATTCAGCTTGATACCTCCACGCGTTCCTGAGAAAAAGGGCCTTGACAGACAGACAGACGGAGGGACGGAAAACAATGTTATCCTATAAATTAGGGTTCCGTTTTTTCCTTTTGAGGTACGGAACCCTAAAAAAGTAAAAAAAAACTGGCCAAGTGCGAGTCGGACCCGCGCACGAAGGGTTCGCACCATTATCGCAAAAAACGGCAAAAAATAACGTTTGTTGTATGGGAGCCCCATTTAAATATTTATTTTAATCTACTTTTAGTATTTGTTGTTATAGCGGTATCAGAAATACATTCATCTGTGATAATTTCAACTGTCTAGCTATCACGGTTCATGAGCTACAGCCTGGTGACAGACGGACAGACAGACGGATCGTGGAGTCTTAGTAATAGGGTCCCGTTTTTACCCTTTGGCTACGGAACCCTAAAAAGTCTTTTAGTGATTTCATTTCTCACCGACCTTGCTCTCTCGTCAACTACATTATCACCACAGATAATATAATACTAGCATATCGTCACTATTGGTCAAATGACTGCCTATCAAAAGTAACTTCAATTTCGGAAGTCAGTGTTCCTGTTTTTGTTTTTTTTTTTGCCACCGACTTCCATAATTTAATTTATTTTTCACTTTGTTTTTATTTGGAAGTCGGTTGTATTTTTTTGTAAAAACGGTTTTTATTTTACACTTTTTAGTAATTGTAGTACTTAATGAGCAAGTTCTATAGTAAGGTGCTTTATAATACCCAAAGTTATGCCAGAACAGTTTACCCGAATAACATAAAACTTGAATATAACTGTTGAAATGAGAGTATACCAGGGTGAACTGTACACATCTGCGTACCACTTTGGAACGAACGGCGTGATGGTATGTTATGGAATGTCGTTAACAATAAATAGACATGCGCTTTCAGCAATTTTGAGAGATTTGCCGTTGTTTACTGAAGAGTTCTGTTGTGTATCTCCGAAGATCTGCATCAAATCTTCACCAAATTTAAAAGGGACCACATGAGAACCAGCTTTCAAATACAAAGGAAGGATCACCAAGAAGGATCAAAATCGGTTCAACTAATAAAAAGTTTTGAGGTATATAATACACATAAATAAATACAGTCGAATTGAGAAACCCCTTCTCTTTGAAGTCGGTTAAAAATAGCTTGATTTACTATTTAGTAAATTCTCAAAATTATAAAAATAATAATTAGGCAGTGTATGGTTTCAAATTTTTGTTCGCAATTTCTTAATTTGAAGTTGAGTATTTTTAAATTTTAGTCTGAAAACCTGTGAAATTTTGCCATTAAGGCTGGGTTTGACACATTCTTAACTTCCAAAAATCAATTCAAAAACTGCCCTTGGTTACTGAGAAAAAAAAGCAAACCTCTTTGCAGGTTTTAGTCCCCTTCGTAGAGGTTTGTGTGTCGGGGCTCTAATGCGTGTACATCGTTCCGTGTGAACGGGCATGATTCATCAGAGCCCATTCACGGCGATCTCTGGATTCAGCTGCGGTTTAGATAGAGATGAGGGTAAAAACGATTTTTCAGAAGCACGAATAAAAAATATTGTTTTTACACTTTTTTTCCAAAGCCATGGCAGGCTTTGGAAAAACAGTATAAAATAGTATATTATGCAACTAGTGAATAAAGGACGGTTTTAAAGCGAGGGCCATAGATGAATCACGAACAAGTGAAGGATTCTAACAACTGAATCACGACCGTAGGGAGTGATTCATGATGATTGAATCACGAGCATAGCGAGTGATTCAAGTATTAGAATCCTGAACGACGCGAGTGATTCATGGCCCTCGATATAAATCCGTTTTATTCAAGAGTTGCATACTATATTTTATACCATGACTTCGAGAAATAGAAGGATTTAAGCTAAAAGCACAAGGAATAATAATAAATAAATAAATGGTTTATTACCTTCAAAATTTACAGAAAATGAGAAACCTTAGGGCTTCACATTTTTTGTAAATTGAAGCTGAGCCTTTGAGTTTGAGTTACCTAAACAGCACCTGGGTGAATCAACTTTTAAGGCACTCCTTTCATGTCCTCACCATGGAAGTGGCCATATTTTTTTAATTTCTCTTAAAATTTTTAGATTGTCTACCTTATCACATCATAACATTTTTAACTACCACAGCAATATAATCTTTTTTTAAATTTAAAGTAAGATTTACGAGATTTTTTGGTAACTCAGCAGAACAAAATCATTCTTCATACCAAAAGTACTTGTCCCCAAGCATAGGTGATGAAACAATTTATGAATTTTCTTTAAAAATATTAATGAAAACATTGAATATTTACGAGAAGTTTCGATTCAGTTTTAAGTAAGCTTTACATTTAAGTACAAGATTGTAGTTATTTTACTTAAATAATATTTATTTATCGTCCCTAAAGAGCTGTCCCAAGTATTGTTAAAAATCTCTGGTCTACTGCGTTATTGTAAAAAGTTGAAGACAATTTTCAAGAGATGGCGTCTAATTCAATGTCAGAACATGCGAAGATTATCTAATAATTCGTTGAAGTAGTCCGACAAGTCC
The DNA here is from genome assembly GCA_947562075.1 of Orthosia gracilis. Taxonomy (NCBI): domain Eukaryota; kingdom Metazoa; phylum Arthropoda; class Insecta; order Lepidoptera; family Noctuidae; genus Orthosia; species Orthosia gracilis. Next base: position 39,858,790 of record OX387266.1, read on the forward strand.
GGCCTCACGACACCCGCCCCTCAGTCTGCGGTAAGCTTTCAGGGAGTGCGCGTGGGTTTATTGCCGTTCTACAGCGTTACGACGTAAATCGCGGTGAGTTTTTTAAATATTTTGCTATTATTACGTTACAACGTAACCCATGTTGTCTGATTTCTAGGTCATGACCCATTTTTTTATTAGTTTCAATGGTGTAATTATTTATCGTCATTTTAAGCAAAATTTTCTCCTGCGTTATCAGTAACGCAAGATACTGTTCTCCTGAGTTACCGGTAACGCTAGAGACCTTTCTCTCGCGTTACCGGTAACGCTAGAGAATGTAAGGCAGAATGGCATAGCTAATTAGGAATATTTTCAGTGTTTTTTATCTTTTTGAGAGATTAATAATGTTTGATGTATCTATCATTACTACTAACAAATATTACAAAAATCTTAAATGCCTCCTAACACCGTTTACATGGTTTGTCTGTGGTAATAGATCAATCAAACAAGTAACTTATCTATTTAGATAATAAAGAATAGTTTATTTTGTCTCAGATTTGGGCAACATAAACGAAAATGCCGCTAAGTGCAGCTGAGAAATAGAAAGGCTACAGGGAAAGGCTAAAAAATAATAAAGAAAAGTACGAAGAAGCACCGAGAACGATAGATATCATAAGACTAAGAGATTAGTAAAAGATTTGACTCCTAAGGAAAAATATAATGCAAATGTGATATGGAGATTACGAAAACGACAACTTTATTACACCAACAAAGTTTATTACACCAAACACCTCCAGACTCGCCTAGATCTGACTCCAGGTTGGAAAACTTTATAGACGAAACTCCACCACCAACACCTCCCCATGCAATTCATCCACCAGATATGCCACCACCAGCATTACCTACTCCCCTATGCGCATCGCTATTAGCTAAGTCACCATCGCTTTCAGCAAAATTAGGCCGAAAAAAAGTGAAAAAGGACAGGTCGAGAGTGCATAGAGAAAACGCAAAACTGAGGCAAGATAATCACAATTTAAGACGAAAGTACGAGAAATTTAAGAAAAGATATAACAGACAAATCAAAACTAAAACCAACAAAGTTGAAAACAATGAAGACTTAAGATACAGAATATTGAGCGGTGCTATTAAGAAGACATTCAAAAAGACAAAATCTAGGAAAGAAAGAGAGGTAATCAAGAAGATATTTGAAACTGTAGATGTCAAAGACTCACGAATGAAAAAACAACTACTTCGAGAGAATTTAGGTGTTGACAAACTTCTGAAAAGAAAAGAGAGCACAGATAAAAACACAGTATTAAAGAAGAAAATTAGGGATTTTTACTTGAGAGATGACATATCACGTGCAACAGCCGGTAAAAAAGAAACACTCACAAAAGCAGGCATAAAATCTCAAAAAAGATTTATGCTAGACACCATGAGAAATTTGTTTAAAACCTTTATAAAAGAGAACCCTAATCTTCGTTGTTCCTATTTTTATTTTACCAAGAATAAACCTTTTTATGTTGTAAGCGCTTCTATCGACGCCAGAGATGTGTTTGAAAAGGAATAAGACTAATTCTGTTATACTTACTTCAATTAAGGTTCCTATTAGAATAATCCAAGTTACCTGTGATCTCGTTTAATTTTAAGTTTTGTTTTAATTTAGTTGTTTTTTTATTGTGTGTACCTTTCAAAAAAACTGATTAGATAAGTTGACTTGAATTGTTATTACTATGATTACACACATCATATTGCTGTTATTACTTTTTAGATAGTCTAAAATTCTCAGGCGTTACCAATTTTTCTCTGGCGTTAACGCTTTGTCCCTTAATTTGTGTAAGGATTTTTTACTATAGCTTGTACCAAAATTTTATTACATGATTAAATACTGTTGATTAGCAAACTTCAGGATTAGACTTCAACTTAGAAATATGTAATGATTGACTGATTACCTTAATACAGCGATTTACCTAAAAGTATAGCATTTAATTATGACCAAAGTAACGCAGTGGACTTTGAACTGTCTCTATTTGTTGCTACTGTTATTATAAATTAAGGTTGATTAATTAGAAGACTGCATTTTAAGTTGAAATAAATATTTACTATTTTAGTTTTTCAGTACATTTAGTTTTATTTCACATTTCCATACTTTCAAAAACGTAACTCAGGGGATAGTTTTACGACACGGGCACCAGCTTTTCAAAAAAAAATCATGAAAACTAACTTGGATGTCGTGGCCAACTGCATAATCTCAAAATAAGATAAATTATTTAACACATAACACTTTATATTTGTAAGTTTTCGTTATTTTGTTTTTTAATTTTTACTGTTGTAAAATATTGCCAAAGGAGTGCCTTAAAAGTTGATTCGCCCACCTGTGTTTCAGGGGCCAGTGACCACCTCCGTTAAGTTACATAATTATAATTAATTAAACACCAATGCAATTAATATAAGAATTACAATCCAAATAAGTATTCACTAAACATCCTAGACCAAAATAAAATCATTATCAAAATCCTAAATATAAACAAACTCAAAATTAAATCGACGAAGGAGTTTGAAATTCGAATATTCTTTGCACAAGAAGTTTGTATCGAGTATTTTATGCGCAAGTAGGTTGTATTGCATTGAGATGGAGGTCAAATATATATTGGTGTGTTCTAAATTCAAACACCAAAACAGTGATTAAAAGTGCTTTTTATTCACTGTTTTCAGTGAATAAAATAAGCTTTTTAGAGGGGGAATGGTATAAACAATATTTTACCGACCTAGGTAGTAGCGCCTATTATAAGGGAATGTAATCTTGTAGTTGGTACAGAAAATGTCAAAAAATATTTCATAAAGGTTCAATGCCGTTTAAACAATTTGGTTCGTTCTGAAATTTAGTAAATAAAGGCGGCTAGTTTATTCTCAAGCAACTTGATTTCTGACTGCATCGGAAAAAGACGTCCACTACTGGACAAAGACCTTCCGATATCACTTACTAGGTTGTCCTCTCGGTTTCACTCCCGTCGTCTATCCCTCACAGGAACCGTACGAATTTACGAAATAAAAAGAAGTTTGAAAACTCGGTGATAGTGTCACATTGTTAAACAATTTTCATCATCCAAAGATAACCTCCAGCAAACAACCGTTTTTTAACCCCTGACGGAAAAAGAGAGGTGTTATAAGTTTGACGTGTGTACCTTGTTTTTGTGTATTTATGTATATTTCTGGGACATCATAGCTCCTAAACGGATGATGCGATTTTGGGTTATTTTTTTGTTTGAATGGTGACTTTATCAAAAGTGTTCCTAGCTATGTTTGATGAAAATCGGTTCAGCCGTTCAAAAGTTATGGCCGTTTTACTGTTTGAATCGGGGCATTTTCGCAAGATATCGTGTCATAATTACGTGTTTGATAGATGTCGATCGAAGCGTGTCTACTACTAAATACATTACGTTACTACTATATAAGTTTAAAAAGCATGAAATAAAAATGTGTCGGGAGTTTTATTTAAATTTTATTTGTTGTATTATAACTCTTTAGTTTAGATTCTAAAAAATATAAATTATAAAGGCTGCAAAGTGTCGCAGCTCTACGTTCGACAGAGATTTAGTCGGCGCGCCGTCGACACTGCGGATTACCGTGATTTCCCGAGGGGACGCACCGAAAAGACACCTCGGTTGCATCCACATTATTACTTTCCCATACCTTGGACAGCTGGTGATGTGTTAGGCACTCGTAATTATTTCGTGATGTAATCATTATTGGTGCTTCGGGATAAATGTCAAGACGTTAGCCTTAATTGCTGGCTGCCAAGGGACTTGTGCTGTACTTGTGTTTATGTTTTATTGTTTTTGACATAGGTAAAGCTAGCATAGCCGATGGATTGAGGATTAAGGAGGATCATAGAGCTCTAATAAAAATCTTTTATGAGTTTTCGTGTGAAGTAAATTAAGGCGGAACCACAATTACGTGTCGTGGCGTGGCGTGGCGCCTTTTGACGCAGTTGAATGGCAACAAAACTCGTTGTGTTATGACGTAGGCTGGATCAGAGTAGTTTGATTGGTGGGTCCCGCGCCACGCCACGCCACGACACGTAAGTGTGTTTCCGTCTTTATGAATGTGTTGATTATGATAATGCATGCATAAAGGCAAAATACACAACCCGTAATATTACAAGCTTTTATTTCGTATCGCCTGTCCCGGTGTCTGTCATCAAATTTTGCAAGTTAAGTGCATGTATGTATTATTGGGATAGCATTCGGCTATTTTTTTTATGTTCTTGCATAAATCCATCATACATATTTTGCATAATTCTTGTTTTGTTCGAAAAAAGATTGTTCCGAAATGGTCTCATTTAAATTTGGTAATGATCTGATGAAGAACTTTGGAGATATTATACAACATAACTGTTCAATAAATGGCGGAAAATCTCTCGAGATTACTGCAATCGCATGTCTGTTTATATTTACAACATTTTATAATATACCATCACGCCAGTATGCTCTAAACGAGTACGCAGATGTGTAAAGTTCACCCTGGTACACTCTCATTCCACCGGTTATGTTACAGATGTTATTCGGGTAATCTATTCTGGCATCACTGTGGAAATTATATGTACATCACTATAGAACTTGTCCATTATGTATCACTAAAAACTGAAAAAAAAATACAGCCGACTTCCAAATGAAAACACTAAAAAGTGTAAAATAACTTCAATTTCGGAAGTCGGTATTTCTGTTTGCGTTTCTTCGTTTTTTGACTCCGCCTTCCTGTCTTTCTTTTTTATTGACATAAGTATAGCTAGCATTGAATTAAATTAACATTCTACATAGCTAGCAAGCTATGGACGCTAAGATGATAATGCATAAGGCACTTGTCCCACTGCCGATGAGTAAGCGATTAGCTATCGACTAATTTCTCGCTGAAGAAACGTACAAAAGATATAAAATCCCATATCAATAAAAGAGACACATATAGTAAAAGTTGATCGCTGGCTGTTCACACAGCGAGTACTCTCTCACCACAAGTTTGTCGCAGCGACAAGAGCTATAAAAGTTGTACACATTCAGCGATACTCGCTCAGTGACGCTCGCTTGCTCCCTTTGCGGTCAGAAATCAAGCCGAGAGACCAACCAGCGGTCATTTCTACCTACAGTGCGGCCGCCCCTAGCGAGTGGTTCGAGTAATCGCACAAGAACACTCGCTTATATCGCTTATAGCCGAGCAACAAAACTATCGGAACTACACACTCGCTAATTGCTGCTCACCAACTATTTTTAGTTTCTAGCTTTACTCGCTACTTGCTGATCGTCGGCGGTGGGACAAGTGCCTAAGGGTGAAAATACACATGCCTGTAACTTCCAAAAAAGTGTGCAAGGAACTTGCATGCCATCGTGCCCTATCAACTTCTGTTTCGTTGAATGTCAATTAGGATATTAAACAAAAGTATGTTGATCTTTGTCAGTCGTTAGCGGTAGTCAGGAGCAGAAAATAAATACTTAAAACACCAATCTTACCAAGGATGTTACCTAGATACTAGAGGTCAGCTGGGCAGTCGCTTCATGTAAAGAACTGGTGTTCGGCTGCAAGCAGTTAAACTGGATGCCAACCCGAACATAGGTGAGAAAAGTAATGTATACATTTATTAAGTAGACACGTGTTCTGCAACACAGTCACGCAGAAAACAAATCATTTGGTGTCCAGCAATTTGTTTCGCTCATCGTATCGTAAATAATAAATAAAGTATGGCCGAATGAACATATTAATGTTTGTGATGGAAATAAAAACATCGATGTCCACCCTCCAAGGCGTCGACAATGCATCACGAGGCGACATCCGCCGGAACTTACGTAACGAGGCCGTTGTTCCGTACCCTGCGTTCCCTGCGGAACCCCGCGGTACTCTGCGAGTATTTTCCCGAACCCCACTGAGATTATTTCGGGATAGCATTCAGTGGTCCTCAATGCCGCCATGGTGATGAATCCCGGTTCATATTAATGATTTGTCCGCAGGCTGTCTGCGGGCCCCAATAAGCAACCATTCACAGCCGTTATGAATGTAATAACTCTTAATAAGCTCGGCTTTGGTTATCATTATTTTAATCTGGTACTTATTGTGTTTACAAACAGCGCAAGAGTGATGAAAGAAGGAAAACAAATTGTTTCTATCCAATACCTACATAATTAATATTTATTTTGTTTTCTTTTTAATGTTTTCGTGATTGAGTAAAAATAAATTCCATTGTGTATTTGAAGGATTTAAAGTTTTCTTGTAAGTTGGTATTAGGTAGGAACCGAACTTACTAATCTCTAACCTAAGAGTAACCGTATATTAATCGTTAGACACAGATCAGAAACATATTTCATATATGTATACTAGCAGACCTGGCCACGCGTTGCGTTGTTTTTGTTATATTACATAGTAGTAAACTATTCCAGGGAAACGTTAGGAGAACACCAGTCATGGGGACCACCATGCTTTTTTAGACAGATGCCATTTGTAAAAAAACATGTCGACCTCCATGATTGATTTTCTACTACCGTTGATATTGAGCAAAAATCAATATAGAAGAAATATTTATTTTATTTTTTCGTATTCAAGTTTGTAACAAATGAGTACATTACAAAGTTGTTAGTAAATAACACGTAACACTTAAACTTATAAATGAGGTAGGTAGGGCAGATAGTTTTAAATCTTTAAGAATAATGTTTATTATTTTGAATAATAAATACTTAATTTCAATTTAATTTAGCACTAATCGGTGCACAATATTTTTGGTTAACCTGTCTTTAGCTAACACAAATAGATTCGACGGTTTTCCTACACGTGAACATGCAACATATGATGCCCATGAGTAAAACATGGATTTTCCAAATCTAAACCACAAATGGACATTGTTTGGCCTTGAGACTTATTTATAGACATGGCAAAAGCTAAACGAATTGGAAACTGTAACCTTTTGAAGTGTATCGTAGATTCTGATGGTATCATCGGAATACTTGGCAACAGGACCACTTCTCCTTTAAACTTTCCCGTTACAATGGTAGCTTCAAGTATATTTCCGGTGATCTTTTTGATGAGCATACGCGTACCGTTGCATTATCGAGGTGGATTAAAATTAAGCAGGAGAATAATAGGTGAACCAATCTTTTATCGAAGATTATGTGGTGGCATTCCAGGTATATCTAGTGAACTTAAAAATTCAATTGGAAAATTGACAGTATCATTTTCATCAACAACAGTACCGATTGATTTAAATGACATCAGATCGCCTGGTAACAACTGTAGCATCTGGAAGTTAATTTCGTCAACATCAACATTTTTGGCTGCCAAAATAGCCCGATTACTGAGCCAGTTATGATTCAAGTAATTACTCTGTTTATCCGGAAAAATACTCTGAATCAATTCATTTTTTCCCTGAAGTACAGTGCAGAAATTGTCTGGCAGTTTAATGCAATGCGTATTTGGTTGGAGTTCTATTTTACCGTTCCCAATATCTAGTAATTGTTCAGAAAATATTTGAGCTGATGGATCATTTTGCAACTGTACGCGCATATTTATGGTCAATCGAAGTGTTTCAACACTTCGACATAAGAATGATTGTTTTAAACATGCATTAATCTCATCCGCGAAATAAGAGCGAGTTATAACCGGTAAGGTCTGTCGGAAATCACCAGATAGCACCACCGAAAAGTTTATCATTGCCGTTTAAATCTTGCATAGTTCTATGCAATGCTTCGAGTGAATATTTGTGTGCCATTGTGCACTCACCCCAAATTATGATTGAACTCTTCCGCAACACTGCAGCTATTCCACTATTCTTTTCTATGTTACATATTGCGTTTGGTTTATTATGAATATCCAAAGGCTGCTTGAATGTTGAATGTGCCCTTCGCCCACCATCTGGCAAAGTAGCCGCAATGCCTGACGATGCAACTGCCAATGCGATTTTCCGTTGTGACCGTATTTTGGCAAGAATCAAAGATATTAAAAATGTCTTACCGGTTCCACCTGGTGCAACCAAGAAAAAAAAACCGTCTTGCTCAGCAGCAACAGTCAGCATAATCCGATCATAAATAATTTTTTGTTCAGCTGTCAGTAATGGTTCACTGCTCACGATAATTGTTGCTAAAATACCATCATGGTCTTATTGTTTTTGTCGTTGTAAATCGGTGTTGACTAAGTTGGTGGCTGGGCGATGGCCAAATATACAGATACCGCCATCTGTAAGAATCGTTTGGAGCTTACATATAATTGTGACTGTCAAATAATAAACAAATAATTAGCAATAAAATAATATTGCGGCTATATATTGAAATGTAAGCTCTTTTAGTATCTTTTAGTAACTCGTTTAGTACGCTGTGGAGTGCTGATTCAGTTAATTTGCCTGCACAGCTGGCGTGTTGGTTAGGATACAGAGATTTTTACACCGGAGAGGCTGAGGAGCCTCTCCGGTGTCTTGAAAAAGAACGAGGACAGGCTTATGGGTCTAAAAGATTTGGGCTGGGTGTAGTCGCCCCTACCTGGTTTCGGAATAAAGATTATTTTTACTTTGCGTAGTGGGTAGTTAGAAGTAGTTCGCTAATTTCTGCGTCGTTTGTTGTACAGGAGTTATCTGTTTTTTTCAGGCATCCAATAGAAAGGTCTGTCTCTTGAGCAAGACATGTTTTGACCCTCATTGCCTGGTTGTTATTTTGAACGTTAGCACAAAAACGCCTCCAACTGGTCTTTCCTCGGAGGCCTATTAGTTTTGTATAGGTTTTGCGGTTTGTTGTGTAAACGTCCAGTCTTCTGGCGACCGTGTGTTCCTAGCTCTGTTGAGCAGACTTCTCAGCTTGTGTCGGTGGCTTTCCAGTTCAGGACTCCACCAGGAATGTCTGACTCCCTGCCTACATATGGTGAGTTGACACGACTGTTCATAGCTAGATAAGAGGATGGATGTGATGTTGTTTACGTGTTCGTCTAAATTGGTAACTGGTATTTCAGCCGGAAGAGAGAGAGTAACCTACCCAGTTCAGTTCCGATAAGTCTAACAGACTTGGATTGATCTGTGGTTTAGTTAAGTTGAAGTTAATGGTATAACGGATCCATCAATGGTCTGAGCATGATATCTCGTTGGACACATGCCAGTCCTGGATGGAGTTGGATAAGGATAAAGTTGCTAAAGTTAGGTATATTATTGTTTGCGATCTTACTTTTATGAAGGTGGGTTCAGAAGCTTTGTTGAGTAGTACAAGGTTATTGCTATGAATGAAATCAAGCATTTCCTAACCTCTGTTGTTGGTTTTGACATCAGGGTGTGTGGTGCGCGTTGGAGTCTGTGCCGATGATAAGTTCAAGTTGCTCCCTTTCACAATACTCTACCAGCGAGGCGAGCTCTGGTAGAGGCACGTCTGCGTCGTCTAGCAGGCATGCCGATGCTAGTACAATGTCCGGGAGTACCTGTTCAGTTCTGAAAAGCCTGGTTGCTGTCAGGTCCTTTAAACAGAATTCGTTAGGACCAATATGCAGTTACGCGGATTACTTACAACGAAAGCCTTCGATTCGATCGAGACGTGGGTTGTACTGCAGTCTCTTCAACGGTGCCAAATCCACTACCGGTACATCGAGTTGCTAAACAAAAACGCCACCATGTCAGTCCGACTTCAGGATCAGACTTCGGAACCTATCCTTTAGCAGCGAGGTGTGAGACAGGGAGACGTCATATCTCCGAAATTGTTCTTTGCTGTACTGGAAATTGTCTTCAAGTTTCTGGAATGGAGAGGGCTAGGCAGCAACGTCAATGGCGATAAATCACTCACCTTCGGTTTGCCGACGATATAGTACAATATAGTATCTTGGCTGAGACCATGGAGGACATCAGTACAATGCTCGATGACCTCAGTAGAGCTTCCGAAAGAGTGGGTCTAAAAATGAACATGGACAAAACCAAGGTGATGTTGAATCCCCATGTTGCACCCACTCCTATCAAAGTCGGAGACTCTAACTCGAAGTTGTGGACGATTTTGTCTACCTGGGACAAACGGTCCAGTTAGGTAGGTCCAACTTCGAGAAAGAGGTCAACCGTCGAATCCGACTCAGCTGGGCAGCGTTCGGGAAGTTGCGCGGTATCTTTTCGTCCAACTTACCAGTGTCTCAAGACGAAAGTCTATGACCAGTGTGTGTTGCCAGCGATTACTTAAAATTACGGAACTGAGACGTGGTTGCTCACAATGGGCCTCATCAGAAGACTTTAATCGCCCAAAGGGCAATGGAGAGGGCTATGCTCGGCGTTTCCTTGCGTGATCGAATCAGAAATGAAAACATTTGCAAGAGAAACAAGGTAAACCGACAAAGCCCGAAGAATTGCCAAACGTAAGTAGCAGCGCAGTGGCACATTGCTCGCGCAGATCGGATGGCCGAAAAGTTCTAGAGTGGCGACCGCGTACCGGAAGACGCAGCGTTGGAAGGCCTCCATCTAGTTGGAACGACGATCTGGTCAAGGCTGCGGGAGTCCGGTGGATGCGAAACGCACAGGACCGATCAATCTGACGACGCTTGGGGGTGGCCTATGTCCAGCAATGGACGTTTTCAGCTGAAGTGATGATGATGACTCAAGGACAATCCCCAGCTGGTGCAGGATTATTGTAGAATATGGAGACAAAACATATTGGGCTATTTGTTTGAGAGGTTTCGTGGATCGTTTACCTAAAACTATAGAAGGATTATTGGCCCCTCCCTTACCAATGTTAATCTACATGGTTATAAAATGGCAGGGGATGACTTGCACACTCAATTAATGCTTCCCCCCCCCCCCCACTCTCATACACAGTAGCTAGCATTTTAGTAACGTAGTGCCAAGGGTGCAACATATATGGAGGTGCTTGAGGAGTGGAGAGGTATGCATCGGCTATCAGGAAAATCCCAGAAGTACAGTTAAGATCCCTACCAGAATTTTACTGGGTTAACTTCCTTCCTCCGAGCACGTTTGCTCTTGCGAATCTCCATTCAATTCAGCCAATTAAGGCAAAAGAGAGGTGGGAGCTCTGTTCCCCATTAGTTTTAACACCGACCGGCCAATAAAGGCAAGCCGGAGACTAGGGAAAATACTTCTCCCTGGAGATCAGGTCCGTGGTGTCGCCACTGCCTACCAGCTCGCCAATTATGTTTTTTTTAGATTCTCGGGACCCTATCCCCATCCCTAGGTACCTTTGAAAGGCGTACCAGGGGCCGAGACAAACTCGCAGAGGCCTTGTTACACATGTAGGATGAAATGTGACTCAACCGGCGATTATCCCTGTACCCAAGGACAATCCCCGTCTGGTGCAGGACTATTGCAGAATATTGAGATAAAACACGCTGGGCTATGGGTTTGGGAGGTTTCGTGGATCGGTTACCTAAAACTACAAAAGGACTATTGGCCCCTGCCTGACCACTGTTGATCTACACGGTTATAAAATGGCAATCCCTGGAGATCAGGTCCGTGGGGTCGCCACAGCTCACCAGTTCGCCACAAATCTGACCTGCGGAATGTATCTCTCTTAGTCTGGCTCCTCACCTTAGGTATGGAGCGGCGAAGTAAAATCTTCCGGCACAGACCTAGGGATCATTGAAGCGCGCAAGCCCCACCACGACGTCAACGTAGAGATACTGCGGTGTGCTTTTATTTACATTATTATTAGTTACAGTTAAGTTGCTTGAAAAGTCCATAAAAATTCCATGGGAGTAAAGAGAACTGTTTGACAGCCCAAAAATCTGCTTATTTGCTTAATTCTTGTGAAGTTTTGGTTTTACTGCAATTTAAGTTGGGGAAAGTTTAGCTTAAGATTCAGAAAAATGCTCATTTGTAAAGAACATTTTATTTCTGTTTTATTTTGTATCTAATCTGTGCGTTTGTAATTTAGGCCAAGCAAATTATGTTTTTATGCTCAAATAATCATCATCATTAATAGCCTTTTATTGTTTTCACTGCGGGAACACAGGCCTCGTCTCTGTGAGATGGAACTGACCGTAATCCACCACGGGTGCCCTGTGCGGGTTGGTGGATGTTACATGTCTTCGAATTTTTGGTTCAAGGACATGCAGGTTTCCTCAGGACGTTTTCCTTCACCATTTTGATAGCAGTGATGATAAAATAATTTACACAAAGTAAAGTGTCTGCCTGGGTTCGAACTCATGACCCACAACTTGTAAGTGCGGCCGCTACCACTGGGCCACGACTGTTCTCTCAAATAATACCTAACAATAATACTCTTGCCTATGAACGGCAAACGCATGATGAATTTTAAAGAAAGCGTCAAAGTAATTCCTAGGTACATAGGAACTTATTAAAAAAGAACTTTATAAACTGCTAAATAGCCGGTCCCTTTATTAGTTACCGTCTGTATTTAGCGCCATCAGTGCAATATCGGCACCCTCCCATTAGACGTAAGCAAACACTTGAGCACTTTCTTCCCCCTCTTATCTCGGCAATATCGATCTTTTACTTCACCTAATACACATCGATTATTGCCTAAAACCTTAGCCGTCAGATGTATTTTGGTACAAAACCAATGAAACAGTAGTATTGATAAGAAACATAAAAATAATGGAATGATTATTCGCGTAGACATGGAGTTATATGAGCCCGTTATCGTCGGCACCATACCAACAGGAAAAAAATACCTTAAGAGGAAATGTGGGCAGAGAACCCCGACTGAATTTCCTTAGTAAAATGTAATAATTCTAGGTTTGGCTCTCGCCTGTTTCCTCCTCTCTCTAATATTGGACCAATTTAAAAAAATATTCCATAAGCTGGAAAAGAGAAATATACTATGCTCATATGTTTTCTTTTTAGGGTTCCGAAGTCAACAAGGAGCCATTATAGTTTCGCCATGTCCGTCTGTCCGTCAACAGCTTAGCTCAGATACTCTTAGTACTCTTAGTAGAAAGCTATAATTTGGCATGGATATACATATTAATAATTCCAACAAAGCGGTAAAATAAAATCATGTCAAAACCAATTTTTTCAGGTACTTCTATAGACGTCAAGTGGGGATGTTTCTTTTTCTCGTCCATCCCATGGTGGGGGTATCGTTCGATAGGCCAAAAATATTACGGGTCTGTTAAATCAATTTTTCGATTCAGAGATCCGTTTGCGAAATTTGCAATATGCTTAATTTTTAAGCATATTGCAAATTGTTGTTATAGTCAAGTGTCCCTGCCAGCGAATTGGTTGCCTTTGGCTATGTGAAAAAATCATGGCAGACGTATACACCCTGAAATTTAATTGGTTGTTTTCCCGCGGCAGAACGACTTGCCTTAAGGCCCTGCGCAGACGGCACACTTTTTGTGCGATCGAGTCTGCGGCGCACAAAAAGTCTGCATGGCGCGCAAATAGTCGGTCGCGGATTTTTCACAGGCTCAACGCACACGACGCACAAGCACATCTTCGATAATTTTGTCGGCAGAGCTGTAGGGACGTAGTCGCTTTCTTGAATTAACATAGTTACGTCGACCTCTGGCGCCATGATAATAGATCGCGTGCGTTACGTCCACCCCTAGCAAATGCAGATTGCCGACTAAAGTGTGCGCCGTCTGCGTTAGCGCGCGTTGAAGCAAACGTTCAATTTTTTTCACACACTTTTTGTGGGAGCGGCGCGCCGCGGCGCGGTGCGGTCTGCCCGAATTACACGGATTTTTTGTGCGCCGGACTTTTTGCGCGTCGTGTGCGTTACTGCATATAATTGCATAGGTTCTATTTTCACAGACTAAAAAGTGCGTCACGGATAGTCTATCGTCTGCGCAGGGCCTAAGGAGTACTTTCGAAGTATAGAGTTAAAGTAAATAAATAACGATGTTTCTGTTTTAAAATAATTAAAAAAATATTCATCAACTCGAAAAAGTGAGTAACAATAGTAACTCTGGACGTAACTTGTAGGTACTAGGTACTACTCGTGTCACCACCTACAAAGAAAACCGATGCACAAAATAATGTCAAACCAAAATAAACTCTCGCACGTGGTGATACGGCATAAAAGTTTGCACGCAAAACAAACGAGCGAGCCACAAGCCGACAAAGCAAAGACCGATTTATTAAATGTTTAAAGTAAAATAAGCTCTCGCGTGTAATTATACGGCATAATCTAGCCCGCGCGTAACATGATCAAACGGAGCCGCCTTCGAACCTAATCCTTTCGACGGTGACCTAGCACCCGGGTCAACGGCCTGCTGTCTTTCGGCCGTAGATATCGGGAGGTATACTATTGGTACGTGATCGCTTTCGAGTTTAGTTTTTCACAATGTTAAATATGCCAGTTTTTGTTTCTAATATTTTATATAACTACGAAACGATTGTATTACATAGACAAAACCATTTCGCTGCGGGAAAACAACCATTTAAATTTCACGGTGTATATAACGAAATTAACGGAAGACTATCACAGCTAAGCAGGCTTTACAAGTTTATTTATAGTCTACCAACTTATAAAATGTACTTGGAACAGTAAAAAGTTTATACAAAAGCCATTGAAAAATTACTTAAATAACGTTTTATTTGTGTAAAACAGATAGTAAATATATGCTTAAGAACTATGTAAAAATATATAAAAATAAATTATCCTTTGTTGACAGCGCAATTTTGCGCTTTTTTTGACGGTTCCAGTGCTTCTAAAGATAATGTATCATCAAAAAAGAAAACCTAGTATAATATACACCCTGAAATTTAATTGGTTGTTTTCCCGCGGCAGAACGACTTGCCTTAAGCAGTACTTTCGAAGTATAGAGTTAAAGTAAATAAATAACGATGTTTCTGTTTTAAAATAATTAAAAAAATATTCATCAACTCGAAAAAGTGAGTAACAATAGTAACTCTAGACGTAACTTGTAGGTACTAGGTACTACTCGTGTCACCACCTACAAAGAAAACCGATGCACAAAATAATGTCAAACCAAAATAAACTCTCGCACGTAGTGATAAGGCATAAAATGTTTGCACGGAACAATACAAAAAATCACCGCGATACCGACAAAGAAAAGACCGATTTAGAAATGTTCAAAGTAAAATTAGCTCTCGCGTGTAGTGATACGGCATAATCTAGCCCGCGCGTAACATGATCAAACGGAGCCGCCTTCGAACCTAATCCTTTCGACGGTGACCTAGCACCCGGGTCAACGGCCTGCTGTCGTTCGGCCGTAGATATCGGGAGGTATACTATTGGTTCGTGATCGCTTTCGAGTTTAGTTTTTCACAATGTTAAATATGCTAGTTTTTGTTTCTAATATTTTATATAATTACGAAACGATTGTATTACATAGACAAAACCATTTCGCTGCGGGAAAACAACCATTTAAATTTCACGGTGTATATATCTTTCTTTTTCATTTTATGGAATGTCTTTTCAGGAGAATGGAATATTGTAGGAGGAAAAAGGCGAGAGCCAAACCTCGATTTACGTATTCAGTCGGATGTCTACGACCGCATTTCTTCTTAAATATGTAATTTTTGAAGGATTGCCTTCTACTTAAAATTCGTTTTCTTTCACAATATTTGGTCAGACAGATATCCGTCGCTGTAGTTGGTAGTAGAAAATACTACTTACCTTCTTGCCTACCTACTTTGTTTATTCAAATGCTGTTGGTTGGGTCGTTGGGTGGATCGACAACAAATATATTTTGGAACCATAAAAATATATAAGTTTTTAAACTGTCATGGTCACTAACAAGCGGGATATTTAACATGTTTACTGTTTGCTGCGAGTTGCCGATATTTCGGTGCTGTTCCAAGCACCAAGATCACAGATAAACAAAAATATGATAAAAATATGTTTGCAAATTATAACTGTAACAGTCGATTTACTTAAATAATAATCGTATTCGCGAATTCATAGGATTTATTCCTATTAATTTAAATACTTTTACTTTATTCTAAAACGCACATGAGGCCTGTGACCACCTGAAAATTAAATTATGTCTCTCTAAAATACGAATTAGTGTTCTTAAGAATTAATGGGGCTCGCATGGTATTATTGACGCACTAATTATACTACTTGTGCACGACAGACACTATCAACATTAGTGGCAATAGTTAAATTGTACCTTGTTTACGTTATTTCATACTTATTAATTAGTACATAAGTGTAGACATAAGTAATCATAATCTTGCATTTGTGATGTACATTCCGGCCACTAGAGGCGCCACCTGTACCATATTACCTTAAGTTTTAGTATTAAGAACCTTTACCATGACGAGTACCGATTTTGTATTTTTAGTGTTTTTAAGGTGATAATTAAGGGTTTTTCAACTGAAACTTTTGTAAATAAATAATATAAGTTATACCTAGGGTTAGACCCATAAGAGAACAATGTAAAGGGGGTCCTACCACGGAAAATCGCCGTCATTAAATTCTTCATACAAAAAGTCACCTGAGTCCTGATTGGTCAGCAGCAAAAGCATTAGTGCCGTGTGCAAAAGTAAAAAGCTCTGATTGGATAGCAGCTGGGCATTAGTGCCGTGTGCAAAATTGAGGAGCTCTGACTGGTCAGGCGCTATAAGAGTTTTTGTATAAAAACAGGGCATTTTCCGCGGTTTGGACATTCCGTATCCAGCCATCGAGAAGTAATAATATACGAGAAGAAAGAAAAAAGTCTTTTATTAAGAAGCCTTCGTCCGCCCTCATTCTGCTCCAGTCCAGCCCTGCCGCCGTTTTACTCCCCGACTAACTTCAAGTTAAAAAAGCTCCTGAGCGATCCCGTACACTACTTAACATAGATACATTAAGCCGCTCGTCGCATAGGCAGAGTAGTCATAGACAATCTCTAACACTATGAATTATTTTAACCTGCCTAGCGCAGTACGGAGTTTTAATAAAATGCGACTAGTTCTGTTACTACTGACCCGCAGCCTACCTAATGTTTATATATGATACCTAACGTTCGATAGCAACCACCCTCTGGTTGAAAGTCAACCCTGGTGATTCGTCACGCGGTCACACAACCATTAATTTCTATAGAAAAATACACTGGTGCTTTTACAACGCTTTCGATAACATCAAAACCACATTAGAGTCGTTTTTCATGTTAGTTTCCCGGTCATTTGAAATACCAAGTTCCTACTTGCTTTTTAGGTAGGTAGATATAGTGTGCCTGAATGCCTACATACAAGTTATTTTAAACCAGAACTTAAGGGCCCATATCGAAAATAAATGGTTTGTGATAAAGGTGTGGTTTAGCGTCGAGTGCCCCGCGCTTTCTTGCGGAATATTTGAATGATCGAATATATCGAATTATCGAAAAAGCATGTTGGCATAGCACAGCTTTGTATCCTACTAATATTATAAAAGCAAGAGTTTGTGAGTGTGTGTGTTTGTTACTATTTTACGCAAAAATTACTTAATGGATCTGGATGAAATTTGGCACAGAGATAGATTAGGTATGTTCTGGAATAGCACATAGGATATCTTATCTATCTTTTTATCCCTAGAATATGTTCTCTTGGGATAATTTTCGACATTCACGCGGGCGAAGCCGCTGGCAGAAGCTAGTTCGTAAAATAAATTTCGTACGTTCTACAAGCAAACAAACAATTTAACCACTTCATCATATTTCAATTCTGGCTGTTTCTTATATTAGTTTAGATAAATATCTATTTTTTTTTAATAATCTCTTTGTGAAACTCTATTTCTTTCTTTCTTCTCACACTTTTTCTTCAATATACTTGACTTATTGACGCATTTCAAACCGATAATAACATACTTTATTTCGCGGTTATTAAGATAACATGTGAGATAAAAACAATTCAAAAACAGATTGTAAATTAGATATTTTTGTAAAAGTCAAAAAGTGTAAAAAAATAAAAATTGTAATCTGCTTAAATGATTCATATGTTTAAGTAAAGTGCATTTTTAGCAGATAAATATTAGTGGGTGCTAAGAGTTTTGCGCTTGTGAAGTAGTAGATACCTATTTGAACTTTATTAATAGTGTATAATCATTTCGATGCAATATATATGTAAAGATAAGATATGATTGACGACACGGTTGGCGTAGTGGTTGAGCGATCGAGTGCTGCGCTGCGTGTCGCGGGTTCGATTCCCGCACGGAATAAATATTTATATAGCCTAAAGATAGTTGTTCCGGATCTGGGAATCTTATGTATGTGAGTTTAAATGTTTGTAAACGCATCCACGATACAGGAAAAATGGACCATCTTCGAAGGGCCATAGCTTGGTCCCTCAAGGGTCAATAGAGCTGCGGTTTAGCTTAAATTGTTGCAAATTTAATGAACTTTAAAAAATACCGAGTGTTTCAGCCCTGCTCTCAAGCAAGTATCCCCCTGCAACCCTTCTTAAATTTGCAGGCTATGATTTTGAGAAAGTGTGGTGGGGCTGATACGTTGTTAGTTGCCAGTTGAATGAGGTCGCAGGAGATCATTTCCTAAGCCCACTCGTAGAGCTTCTTCTCTACCCCCCAGCCAATTTTGCACTTGATGGTAAATGCGGAACGCATGGAAATCTTAGAAAGACCATAGCTTGGTCCCTTTAGGGTTCATAGAGCTGCGGTTGGGCTTAAATTGCTGTAAATTTAATAAATTTTAAAAAGGTTCAGATCTGTATTTTCTAGCTTATGAATTTTAGAGCAAAACGTGAAAAAGTCCCGAAATTTCGCAATTTGTCGCGTGGTGCAACGCGAGCACACGTTTTTCGAAGGAGTAACACAATATACTAAAATGCAGAACTACATCAAGCATTGCGATTTTAGGCTTTTTTAGGGTTCCGTACCCAAAGGGTAAAAACGGGACTCAAGACTCCGCGGTCCGACTGTCTTTCTGTCACCAGGCTGTATCTCATGAACCGTGATAGCTAGACAGTTGAAACTTTCACAGACGATGTATTTCTATTACCGCTATAACAACAAATACTAAAAACTGATGAAATAAATATTTAAGCGGGACTCCCATACAACAAACGTGTTTTTTTTGCCGCTTTTTGCAATAATGGTACGGAACCCTTCGTGCGCGAGTCTGACTCGTACTTGGCCGGTTTTTTTAGTGTCGATTTCTACTGGGCTATAAGGTATATTTTGATTTTTTATTTCGTAGGCTAAACTGACATTTGGTGGGGTATCACTTTATTGTTGCACTAGCTGTCCCACGCGGCTTCGCTCCCGTCAACTGGCTACCTACCTACATACATGAATGTTGCATAACTTTAACCACTTATGCAGCGCACGCGACGAAAGCTCTCAAAAAGGAATAAATTTTTCCGTTTTTGAAACATTTTTCCTTTATGCGCCGCTCCTATTGGTCGTAGCGTGATGTTATATAGCCTATAACCTTCCTCGATTAATAGACTATCCAACACAAAAAGATTTTTTCAATTCCAACCAGTAATTCCTGAGATTAGCGTGTTCAAACAAACAAACTTTTCAGCTTTATAATATTAGTATAGATAAAATAGTGCTGATCCTGAGTGATCGAAAGTCGATAGAAAATTTAAGAAGCTTGAAATAGTAGTATGTCATGGGAAATAAATACATTTGTTTAGAAACTAGCTGCCCTCATTTAATTTCTACTCCTTCAAGTCAGGCTTCTATCGATCGTATTTATTTTATTGTTAAATTCTTATTTATATATATATGTTCTGCGTATACAACATGTCATTGACAGCAGTCCTTTTGGTCTACGATAATAAAAATCAGTTTAGAGTTTATTTAGAGACTTTTAAAAATCAAATCCCTGCATCACTTATTTTTTTCAGTTCTGAGCTGGTGGTAATTTTGAGACGACATTAGATTTTTTTTTGGACTTTCTTCCGCCTTCCGATTCTGTCGTAGATTTTTCTGCTATAGGTAATTGGCCTGAACTTTTTTTAAATCATTTCAATTCTTATGGTGCAAGCTTCCTTTTGAACGACATTTGAACTGGGGGGTGACCATAAGCTCTTAGAGCAAGGTTATTTTGATATCGCGTAAGTGACAGTTGTATACAAGTCATATAAATCTGTCCCTTACACACACTCAAAATAACTTTAAAGAACTAAGAGCTTATGGTCATCTCCCTGATTTCCCAAGTTTCAACTTCAGATGCAATTTTAACCCCATTTTATCAAATCTAGTTTTTGTTTCTCGTTAAGCCTGCTCTGTAAATTTTTGACAACGGCACAAAAATTATTAAGTATTTACCTTTTATAGCTGAACACGTTTTTGCGCTACATTTTGCAATACTGTATACAGAATTTCGACACATACTTAGTCAAAAATAAAGCGAAGCGCATCCACGCATGCGCTTTCACGCGCGAGGTGAAGACATAGATAAATGAAATATTGCCTAATTTTTTTTTTATATATTTTGTAAAGTCAGCTTTTTAAACGGCTTTACATCAGCTGGCTGATTTGAATATTAGAAAGTCATTGAAGGCGCTCGCGCTTGAGAGAATACTTTGCTGACGCTTTCATGGTATTTCGATAATATTCATGTAAATAATTAAATAATAAAATTTTTGACTTCGACTACCTACCTATGTGTCGAAAAAATTATACGTACCTACCTAATTATCTATTGAATGCAAGCAAAGCAGCGATAAAATGCTGGAAATATTTATAATATCTATACATACATATTTTTTAATATCTGGGTACTATCCCGGCGGACTTCGTACCACGTCAGACAAATGTATGGGAAAATGGTGTAACTAACCCGACTTTGTTTATAATAAGCAATTGGACACCTAAGCTGTTCATTAAACGCCAATTAAATGACTGAAGGACAACTAGCCAAGTTAGCGCAACTTCTGAACTTTTCAGCGAAGCGCAAAAAAAACTGAAACAAATTTGAATCACTTGACTGTGTCTTAGTCAGTCATCTTCAAAGGGCTGACTTTCAATATACCAATTTTTAAAGTTAAATGATTCTAGTTCAATTTGTATCGGCCTAGGCCGGCGCACATCGTTTGCAGTGGCCTAGGCGTCCAATTATCTGGCTACTTTAACCAGATGGCTGCGACATAGGCATTTCGGATGAATTTCAGAATTTCGACAACGCTATCTGTCGGAAACATCATAAAACGCCATATTCATTTTTGTCTGATTGGTTTCTGTCAAGTATCAGAGATGGCGCTGTTATCACTAAATCTATATAAACCTTTTTTTTTTAATTTTGCCGATGTTTCAATAGCTAGTTATTCTGATATACGGGCGGAGTCCGCACCGACATTTGATTAAATCCAACTATAAGGAAAATTGCGGTACTTTTCTACAGATTTTGATGATCTGTACCTACAAGGACGCAAGGGTATTTAGGCGTTGTCCTAAGGCGTCATCCCTAGGCGTTGTCCTAAGGCGTCATCCCAAGGCGTTGTCCTAATACAACGCGATGCGATTATCGAGCTAATAAGCAATACGGCCATCTCGTGCTCGCGCAATCACAAAATCTAGGTGTCCTAATCCTTGTATAACGCGAATACGCGACCATCACGCGAATTAACGACGCGAGTGACCGCGGATCCAGCCAGGTACGCAAGACGACGAAAACACTAACACCCGGTTTCCCAGCTCTCGATTATCGGGCTGTTAACGTAATCGACGAATAATCGCCGGTTAATTCTACTTTCATTTTCTCAACACCCAAATGTGACAAGCGTTTAACAATTTGTCACATTTGAGAAAAATCTCGAATTAACCACATGTTACAGCAGTTTTGGGTTTCTAAGAACCTTTTTCAATGTTAATCTCTTGTCAATGAGCCTAATTTATAATTGTTGAATATTGGTCAACTATTCGCAGATTAAAATTAATATTATGATTTTAAATGCGTTAAAAAAATAATAGGGGTTGGCGAAATCTTTGATATCGGTTCAGTTATAAAAAATATGTTAATTAGATCAATTATAGTTGATAACCAAGATTTAAGAAAAGGAAGGTTATTCCAAACTTTTTAAATTAATTAAATTATAAAAACATGACACAATTAATATAGTTAGAAACAATTAATGTAGTTAATCAAAATAGTTTTTTTGTATGTAAAAAAATGTGAATTAGTCCGAGAGCGAGCGAAGCGAGCTCGGGAGCTTAGAACACCCCGACACGGACAGGTTAGGTTCGAAGAGATGACCTCCTAGAGATGATCTTCTAAAGAGATGATCTCCTACGTGTTAGGAATTGTAAAAACTTTAACTATGGATATCTCCATGGTACAGTGGGGTAGCACTCGATAATTATTGATACTGTTTAAAAATATCGATACGATAAATATCGATATATTTTTTTCACTTGCCCATCCCTAGACTAATACGTGTGCAAAGACAAGACATCCAGCGGATGAGCAGACCCAAATGTCTACCGGATGTCCGAACTAGTACCTAATCTTTGGTCCGAACCAACTCTCTGGTCTGTTCGCCCAAGGTTACGTCCCATGGCTGTCAGTCGCGTCCAGCGTTGCCAATCTGTGGAGAATTCCCCAAAATGCGGCGGTTTTCAGTGCGATTGGTGGAGAGAAGGTGAAACACGGAGAATTTAGACATTTACACTAGAACTGAACTAGGAAGTAATAAAAGTTGTACTAGAAGTACTTATATGTATATTTAATTCAAACTTAACTCAACTTATCTGGCAGGAAGGTTTTAGAGTTTATTTTAGGGGAAAATTCATGACCAAAAAAGAAAAAACAAAAGCTAAAAATAAGCCTATTGCTTGTTCTAAATTTCTCAAAGATATCTGTCTAAATAAAATTTAGCGTCCTAAATAATTTGAAAAGAGAGCATCGTAGTCACTTACACCACAAAGTAAGTAAGCGTTAGCGCGCCTACACACTAGCACTGTAGTAGCGCTTATGGCCACTTGAGAAGGTATTAAGAAGAAAGGAGGAAGCTTAAGACGGAACCACACTTACGTGGCGTGGCGTGTCGTGGCGCCTTCCGTCCTGCCTTCCCGCGCATCGCCACGCCACGACACGTAAGTGTGGTTCCGTTAAAATTTGATCCTTAAAATGATATGTTAACCAAAAAATGTGGGCATAATGAGTGTTGCAATAAGTAGATTAACTTATGTAACGTCTTTTGAGTCATGGACCTAAAAAAAAAGGCGGACGGAACTTCACTAAGCCGCCATTGTGGAATGGCGGCTGCGTAACTATGTGTGCGTGTGTGTAGGGATGCCAGATGATGGAAAATTACCCATTTTTAAACAATACTTCAAAACGATCTTCCTGGCACTTGGTTTTATTACAACTTTTTGTGACGGATATTGTTAAAATAAAGGTAAAATAAATAAAACACATTGGATATTCAAACTATTTACAAATCATTTATGTTAAGTTTTACAAACCCTTTTGTTGATTCAAATTTTTGTATACTTGTCTTTTGCTGTCGACACATCTAGAAATCCCTTCTAATTTACAAATGTGGTGGAAACGAATGTTAAGGTATTTTTCGGCTATATATTTAATTAAAGCTATTTTGTGTACTATTCCTGCAAATGTATGTTCGAATTCCAAATCTAAAAAAATGTTGTCTTTTGCTATAAATTTTTCTAGGATTTTGTTTAGCATATACTGATGTTGTCTTTCATTATATAGTGTTGTTTTATCTTTTATAAGTCTTCGGACCACCATCTCACTAGAGCAACAAATTTCGTACAAATCTTTTGATGGGAAACTTAAGCCTCCCCTTGTTTTTAAATTTATTAACTTGTGAAAAAAAAAGCCAGTCGTCAGTACATAGCCGCGCGATACATTTTTGACACTTGATGTTTTTAGTTGCGTAATGACAAATGCTGCCTGCCAGATATCCTACAATCAACTTTCTATAATCATTAAATTCTTCTATTTCTAATCGTTGTGCCAGGTTGTCATCGTCTTTGGTGATTTCATTCATGAATGACAGGGAGTCATAACTAACATCATCTTCTTGTTCTTCGTGACGGTATGATGGGGTCGTTGTGTTAATTATTTTTTTGGCCGAAGAACAATTAAGCACAGCTATTTCCTCCAAAGGAACACAATTGCCAGTGGTCAGGCATCGTACTTCTAGGTGGGCCAACAGTTTTTTATAACAACCTTTAAACTGCCGAACATTAGGATTATCATTAAAGCCTCCTTGCATCCTGATGGATGAAAAAAACATCTCAAGATGATCCTGGCTCAATTTATAGGTTGGTAGGAAGACCAACTGATTTTCACCAATCAATTTGGCATACATTTGTTTCAAACTGTCAATATTTATTAACGTGCCAAGGAAACCAGTTTTACATTTTGCATCTACTAAACGTTTATAAAATACGGTAACAACATACGTCACTCGACCGTCTTTCTTTACTTGTCTTTTTGATACACATTTAATTTTTAACTTTAATAAATATTCTTTTAGTTCGTCCAAAAAATTTAATATGGTATCTTTGTTTTGAGAACAGAGTGGTTTTTTGAAATCAAATTGAGTCATAGCTCGAGAATTGAATATGTCGAACATTATATTCATTTTGCTAATAAAATTTTCCGTTGCCTTAGAATCTTTAAATGTTTCTAGATTTAGGTCTTCTCTGCACGCTTTTATAGCAACTGCTACGCTTTCACTATACACCTGAGTGGCAAGTTTTACCTTCATTATGTTATTTTTAAAATTAACATGTTTTCTTGTTAATTTATTGGCCAAGTGTAAACCTTCTTTTTCTTGTAATTTATTGAGTTCCTCGATAAAGTACCATTTATTTTTTTGTTCATCCTTATCCATGAACTCTCTTTTTGATTCTAAATGTTTTCTTAACAACTTCATCACATGACTAGGGTCCAGAAAAAATGCAACCTCAGAACCATTGGCAGGATGAGTAAACGTTGTTTTTAACGACTCGGGCTTGAAATTACAACCAAGCAACTCCAATGCATTGAAATTGGTTTGATGACCATCGCATGTTAATGCAACAACATTAATGTCAGCTTCAAAACATTTGATAAGACATAATTTTATCAAATTAGCTTTCTGTTCACCTCTTAGGGAATTACTCAAAAAATATCCCAATGGTAGTTTGAAGCGGTGGTTAATTCCAACGAGCAAAAAAACTAATGCTTGGCTTGCCAAAGGCGCACTTTCTTCAACTCCTGAACCCATATCTTCTAAGCCTATATATTTTTTTCCCAATTTTTTTGTGCTCTAATAGCAACTTCGTCGAAGAGTAAAGTGCACAAAGGCCGATGCTCACTTACTTGAGCTTTTGCTTTTAATGCCTGAAAAGATTCTTCAGTAAAACCTGGTTCTGCATTAAAATGCCCGTACCACTTGGCCAGTGTCTTGCGATGAGGAAGGCAGGTATTAAAAGTTTGCCTAACGTAATCGTAAGCTTTCGGAGAATAATAATTGAGGGTCAAGCAAAATTTTTTCATAGACGGTGAGTATTTAACTTTTTTCTTTAGTTTTTTTTTTTATTGTAATTATTGAAAATGTTAGCAGCGACAATATCTTCATTTAATCTGTGAAAAAGGTCAGAATCAACATAATTTTCTTCTTTAAGGGTTTTTAAAATACCTTTCAAAGATTTGTTTTTATCTTGGAGACGTCTAACTTTTTGATTTAAAACTTTTATTTTCTTTTTTTGATTTTGCAGCAAGGCGCGCATTTTTATCAGTTCTTTCTTCATACGTCGTTTACGGGGAGTAAATAGTATTGACAATGGTTGTTCCAATTCAACTGCAGGTATTACAGTTTCGGGTGACTCCTAAAAAAAATTAACACACATATTAAATTTTCGCATTATTTTTAGGATTTTTATTTTGAATACTAAACTCGAAAACGCTTTTTTTTGTAAATACTTACATTTTGCAAGGACGACAGGCAAGGCAGTTGCACTGTTGATTCTTGTACAGAAATTTCTTCAACTGCAGATGAACTCTAAAAGTAATGAAAATGAATATTATTTCGGTAACCAGGTACAACAAAGCTTATAAAATATTATGAAATTTTCAGTAGGTAGGTTAGGCTACTCACTTGTTTCAAAGGCGTCGTTAAATTTTGTAAAAAAGGCTGTTCCAATTTTTTTTGCTGCCCGGAACCTGACGCTACTGCTTCGATCGCTAGTGAACTCTAAAATAAATAATAACATCAGGTTAGTAGACCTATACATAGAACAAAGTTAGTGTTACATTAATGTAAAAACCACAAAAACATACCCCATCGGAAACGCTGGAAGTAATTACTTCAGTCGGTTGATCTTGAATTGTTGACGTATCGAATAAAAACTAAAAAAAAACAACTTTTCTTAAACTGTTATAAATTAAAATTAAGAGGTTAAGTTATAAAGAGAGGAACTTAAATTAATTGAATTACCTTAGTTGGTATGGCGTAAGCAACAACGCGAAGAAGTCCGCCTTTAGTTGTGTACAAACAATTCTTCTCAAAATGTATACTGCAGATTACACTAGATTTAGATGGCTTCCAATTATTTTCATTTCTACTCTCCCTTATTATTTTTATCCAATCATTTTTCCAAGCATCATTTGCTGAGGGAAATCTGTAAAATATAGAAGAACACAATAACAATAAATAGTAAGTAACATAAAAATATAAATCTCCCACTTTTAAAGCAATTTGAAACTTGAAATGGTTGCAACACTGATTGATTTCGAGACTTATTAAATTTATTGACGTAAAATCGAGAAATAAGCTTTAAAATGACATGCTTACCTATGAAAAGTGGTCCCCTGGCTTTTTTTAATTGAACCACTATGGTTTCGACAACTTTTCACAACACACGAGGGCATACTTTAATTTTTATTACGCAAAATAACAAGCGGGCACACGTGGGCGTCATTCAAAGCGTAATGGCCGACGGCAGACTTAATATGGTGTGAATGTGTGCGTGCGGACCTGTATGCATTTGTGCACTGACTTACTATGGGTGCTTCAAGTGTTTCTTAGTGAAGTTCCGTCCGCCTTTTTTTTTAGGTCCATGTTTTGAGTATATAGAAATATTTTTTTTTTATAATAAATACGTTCGATTTATATGAAAATTACTTTTATATATTTGATAAATATTTAAGGGGCAGAAGTGGGGAATATTGATTTATTATGCCCCAAAATAAGGGCTATTCAGTCAGGTTTTTGGGTAATCCAGACCATGTACATCGGCAACACTACTCGCGTCCGAAAAAGCGCTTTTTACGCTACACGACAGGATCCTGAATACCGTGTCGCTCCACTATTCCGTGTCGATAAGGTCGCTATTTAGGTACCCAAACTCCGTAATAGTTATGTTATGACACCACCCTAAATTAAGGTTTAGGACCCTGAACACCGTGTAGTGTAATAAGCGCTATAATTTGCTCCCAGCTTAATAACGCATAGTAAATATTTAAAATATTGCCTTTCAGGCTGAGGCGTCGTTATGTTTACCGCCAAATACCCAATACATGTATTGCGTTACATCTGCACTCCACAAAACAAAGTATTTATTAAAGCGCTTATTACACTTCACGGTAAGGGCCCTAACTCTAAAGTAGGTGTAATTAATAACTGTTAGGAATTTAAGGTTCCCAAAATATCGACCATAACGGCCGGTGGAATGATACGGTATTCAGAGCCCTGAATTCCGTATAGTGTAAAAAGCGCATTAATAAGAACTTTGTTTTGTAGATTGATGAAATTGAACGATCAAATATCTTTAAAAAAAAATAATAAGAAAATAAGTTAAATATTTCCTTCCTCAAACAAAAAAAGTTCACAGTCAAACATTATGCAGTCCAACATAGAACCCCTCTTTTTTGGGAAATCAATTTAGAAACTAAACACATGAACCAAAAAAAGAATTCGTTTCTGTTCCATATCCGTATCCGTACGGTATGATGAAAAAGGGTTGTCAGTCGCGAAATTTTTCAAAATTTTGGGGAAAATCTTACTAATATTATAAATGTGAAAGTTCGGATAGATGTATTTGTTATGTGAGATGGATGTATGTTTGTTACACTAGTTTTCGTATTCATCAAGAGAGGACAAAAATGGCACCATTTTTGGCCATTATTGTTTTCCCCCCACATCCGCGTATAACAACGGCTCATTGTTCAGTTTTGCGAGTCATTTTTGGATTAAAGGTAGGTCGGTGCCCTCACCATGCTGGGCGAGAAACGCGAAAGCTTGCGCTAGCGTTTAATATCACTCAGCTGGTCCAGGTTTTTAACTCCTGGCTAAGTCAGTTGAATCGTACTTCTGCCGCCCTTCACTACCACCAAGTTTTTTTTTGTGGTAAACAACTTTGCTTTCTGCTCAGTGGAGTGGGCTAGCGCACTCAAACTTGTTTGCCTATCTTGTAGCGGAATCTTCGCATATGCAATCTAGGACGCGCGGCCCCCTGCCACTACTGATGTGAGACGAGTATGTTGGAAATTCGTATCTACCAAAAGGACGTTCGTAAGGTGTTGCGTCATCTAGACGAGAACAAGGACAGTGGTATAACAGACGGGATACCAGCCATTGTCCTCAGAACTTGAGCGCCTGAACCATCTCCCATCGTGACTCTCCTATTTCGCCTTTCGTTAGAGGCTGGGAAAGGGCCGAATACTTGAAAGCAAGCTAACGTACACCTCGTACCCAAGAAGGCCAGCAGAGCTGATCCAGCCAACTATAGACCCGTCTCTGTAACGTCCATCCTCTGTAAGAGTATGGAAAGTGTACTTAACAGTAAGCTGGCATACCCAAAAGCTAACGAGATCTTGAGTGACCGCCAATATGGCTATCACAGAAATCGGTCCACTGGGGATCTTCTAGTGTATGCCATTCAAATTTGGAATGAGACCATCGAGAGGCATGGGGATGCGGTATCCATATCTTTGGAAATCACGAATGTTTTTGAAAGGATCTGTCACGGAAGCCTTCTGGAAAGCTTCCTTTCATCGGTCTGCCCCGTTGTCTATGTTATTGGACGATGACTTCCTGAGGCATCGGTCCATTTGAGTGGTTATCGATGGCTGCTCATCCGATCAACTGGATATAAATGCCGGGATCCCTAAGGATTTGGTACTCTTAGTAACAAGGTATGCAGACGACAGCACTGTTGCTTAGAGATACGTGTCCAGCGCACGGTCTACTGGGCCTCAGATCCAGTCTTCAGGCCATGGTTGAGCGCTTGAACTTGTCCTTGGAGGAAGTCTCCAAATGCGGCGATGCCAATCAGGTCAGTTCCAATGCTGCTAAGATTCAGGCAAGTCGTTTTTTCCGCTAAAAAGAGCCCGGCTCCATCTTTCCCAGGTATGACCATGCCGATAATGGACCATCTTGGGCTTTTTGGTGTTGATGTTGACAACTACCCTCAATTTTGGTTCATACATTGAGGCAAGGGCTCAGCTGGCTGCCAAAAAGTTGGGAATCCTTGCAAAGGTGAGATATTTTACGTGATGCGTGCACAAATAAACAGACGAACAGATAAACAGATATACAGACAGAAATTCAAAAAATCTCTAGATTATTTAAACCATATATTGACGTCTGGGATGAACTTTTAGCCGAATGGCAATGTAGGTGGGATAATTCCATCAAGGGCTACACACCGACAGGGCGACACCTACACCAATTCTTTCCATCCGTTCTTGAGTGGCTGGCCAGGACGTGATGGAGGTGGATCACTGTGTTCTTTTTCTCACAGGGCATGGTAAATTAAAAGTAAATTATTTTCCTTCAAGCTCGTTGCCTCGCCTTTATATCAGTGTTCTTCATCTGACTGCGAATATCTACAATCTACACATCATATCTTATGGCAGTGTATTCTTTAGAGGTGCTATACCTGCTAGTGGGTAGAGGTTATTTAGTGGAGTTGGTTTTAAGCAGCCCGATATTATCCGACACGCCTCATTTAGGGCGGTGTCTACTTGCTTTGCGTGGGCGGATCGGTACCACACTGGGCACGCAAACTCAATAGCAGAAAAACAGATAGACATGCCGGTTATGCGGAGAATATCGGGTGTTGCCACTCAGTTGCAGCAAGTCTCCACCTTCTGCTTGATTTATAGCATTGTGATTTATACGGTATAGCACATGTAGGGTTCGAGCAATGATCGACCTTAGTTCCCCGCCACGTGATTTTGAGTATCCGGTTTGCGTGCATATTGCGAAGGTGGAATGCGCACGACCGTGTCTTCGATGGGTTTGGTCGCAGAGCATCGCGATCATAGTAGACTCCCAGTAAGTCGAGTGCCATTGTCAGTGTTGGTTCCACATCCTCGAAAGTCGCTGCTTGTGTCGCTAGAGCCGAGTCATCCGCGTACAAGAACCGTACCGTGTCTTGGGGGGTGGGCTGGTAGTTCGTATAGATTTTAAAAAGCGTCGGCACCAGCACACTGTCCTGGGGAAGTCCGTTCTTTTGCAGTCGCCATCTGCTCTTGTTGGACTGAAAGCAAACCTGGAAGCGGCGGTTGTGCTAGATTTCGCTCAATATAGGCACAAAACCTTGATCATTGTTAAGTTTGCTGACTTTGCCGAGCAGTCTCTTGATGTTAATGGTGTCGTAAGCTGCCGAGAGGTCAACGAATACGACATCAGAGACTCTGCTAGCCTCGTACCCATTCTTTATAAACTCTGTCAGTCGCAGGACCTGACTAGGGCAAGACTTGCCAGGTCCAAAGCCTGCCTGCTCAGATATTAGAATTCAGTCAATGTCTACTGTGAGGTGGTTAAGTAAGAGTCTCTCAAACAGCTTGTATATTGTATGACATAACAGAGAAATAGGCCGATAGCTTTTGGGATCGTCGGTGGGCTTACCTGGTTTCGGCATTGGCATCTCTTCGAACCGAACCTGTCCGTGTCGGGGTGCCCAAAGCTCCCGAGCTCGCTTTGCTCGCTGTTGGACTAATTCACAATTTTTTATCTCACTAATTAGGTATATTTAAGTAAAAAATAAGACACAAAATTAAATTAAATTTCCGAGTCTGGAAAATTTGTAAATAGCATTCTATTTATGAGTACCATCTACAAAAAAAAATGAACTTCCAAATCAGCGGCCCATAATGGAAAGTTTAGCCGAATATACAGTAAAACCCAATGTTTGGCTGCGCTGCTGTTTTAATATGAGATTTACTATTGTAGCTAACTTCAGACCAGCCAATAAGATTGGGGATTACTGAACATTATATTTATTTTGATCCAAGTCACACTATTGACAGTATAATTATAATTAGTTGGGTGGGACATTTCAGTAGTTTAACTTGGCAGCCCCAAGCGACCAGTATGCTTATGTTATCTATGGATTTCGAATCATTTTGCTGGCGGCTCGACTCTTAGGGGTGGCGTAAATTACCTTCATATTTTATTTTCATATTATTTTGATAGTTTGATTAACTACAGGCGTCACAACTTATTTTATTGTGGTGAGTTTACTTCTCTGATATCTTTAATAGAATAATTATACACAGACGAACCAACTTGCCCGTACCGTAACGTACATTGGATGAAATTGGATTTGCCACTATTTAATGTTTTTACCGGTTGAATTTATATTTTTTATAAACAATAACTACCTACATCTAAATAAGTATACATGATTATATATTTACAGTATCTTAAAAAAACACCTTGATGCTCTTAAGATTTTTTTTCTCATTCCACCTTCATTACCTACTTACAATAAAATAATTAGTCATCTGATATAAGTTCGCACCGGTTGTCATGTCATTAATGTTGTATTGTTATTTATAATATTGCAATACCTACCCAGCTCAGCGCAGCGTTCTTAGAACAGAAATATGATAGCTGGTCTTTATCTCAACGTAAGCACTTTTTGTTTCAAGGCTCCATTCTTCATTAGACATTAGCAGATAGTGCAGGTACCCGTTTTTTTTATAAATCGAATTTGCAACAATTTTTTTTATAATTTTTCTGCGGCAAATGGCCGCTAAAAACCTAACTTAGTTTAAGTATACCTTATTTAATCGTTACTTTTCGTCCAACAGACAAGTTTCATTAAAGTTGTTATTACATAAATATCATGGTTTGTATGAATTCTATGTGCTTGGCAACTTCGTCGATTCCATTAAATGTATGCACCTACTTAATAGAGTGGCCATTTTACCTATACCATTTCTTATAATAAACTAGCTTCTGCCCGCATACAGTACGACTACGACCGATGTGGTGATGATTCACGGCGTGGCCCGTCTGAACTTAGGCAGTAGGCTTTGCGAACTTTCGCGCATGTATGGTTTTCGCCGAACTTCTTGGCCGCCCTGAACTTAGCTAGAATGGTCGTAACGTAAAGAGTGTTTTATAATCCCATGGGAACACATGACCGGAGTAAAAACTTCTTCCCAGGGTCTAAAGCTATCTCCATACCTCATCTGAATTGGTTCAGCCCTTTAGTCATGAAAAGGTTAAAGACAAACTGACAGTCTTTTTTTATCTGCTCTGTCAAAATAACTGTGCACTTGGCACTCTCTCGCTACGGCGCCAGAGGAGACCGCTGAGCGCCGCGCGGGTAGGTGGGGGGCGGGGGCGAAGTGAACAGTTATTTTGACCAAGCAGTTCCTACTTTCGCATTTACTTTATTAGTATGGATGGATGGTTGTTGATAATAATATTTTATGTCTTTTTTAATCTTATCTCTTTTTAGAATTTTTGTAAGAGAAACAAGCTAGAAGAATTTGAATAACTTTAATTCCTCTAGTTATATCTATTTCATCACTACTATTTTTAAGTAAAAATACCCTTTTAAAAAGTAGGTACTTCTCCTCTTTACACAGCCTAAGAACTTTTTTTTATACATATCTTTCTGTCCAATAATGTATTAAAATCAGGCAATCAGTGGCTAAAAAGCATGATTGAAACTAAGTCAGTTTAGTGTTTTATCAACTCAATCAAGGAACTTTTTTGATATGACATGTATCTTTCTGGCCAATTGTATTAAAATCTGGCAATCAGTGGCTAAAGCATGATTGAAACTAAGTCAGTTAAGTGTTTTATCAAAATCAAATGATAAACTCGGCAATTCTTTCATAAGTTTTTATAGAGAATACCTATATACAAAAAAAAACTCCATGGAACCTTGTTTTAATTGAAAATGGCCAGTTTCTATCGGCTTTCACTACAGGTGGCAAATTGAAAAAAAAATCCCAGCTTGTAGGGACATATTTTCCCACTGGTGAGAAATGACAAAATATTATTTAAGTTGCCATTGGGAACATCATTTCAGCCAGAAAATGTCCACTGCTGAACATGGGCTACCTCCAAGTGTCGCCAAATCGGTAGTTCGACAGATTCAGCAGGGACATAGGACTCAAATATTATATTCCCAAATGATACCGTCACTATAGGAAACAAAGCAAATATTATTAAACATTTATTCATTTAAATTCAATTAATAATTAGCACAGAAGCAGACACTGTTGTCAAAAGTTGTGACAAGACTATAGAAAATATATTTTATTAATTAAAGTCCAATATTTATAAAATGAACATTACTAGTACACTAATGTACCCTTATTGTAATGCTCATCTGAATCTAATTAGATGAGTAGGTATTAACCATATTATTTGCCCAATTTATGGCAATTTAGCATCATTTTAATTTAGTTGGATTATTGAATAGGGTGTAATATTCCACTTAACCCTGAATGTTACTAATCAGAAATCCTGGCCGAATATATTGAACTCTTCCTCTACTTAACAACAAAAATGTTAAATAATAAAAGGAATTCAATATAAAATATTGTGTTTGTTATACATTGTTTTAACTGAGTTAGTACAGCTGATGAAATATAGTTGAATATAAAATAGCTAAGGTCATAGGACTAGAAGATTCAATTAGTGAACATAAAATAAAAATGTTGTTCAACACTGCTGTCAGCTGATTGGGCTATCAGTGCTTTGTTAGTAAACCTTCATATTGGCCTGAATATCAGTTTACAATATTAATTAAAATGTTATGTCAAAATAAACAGTGTCAGTCAAGTCCTGCTGATGTCTGCACCACCTGGGAGAGGACGCTCTCGTGGCCGGGCTGGTAGAGGTGGTGATAATGCTGGGCCGCCTCCGCGTAGACCTGGCGAACAAGCGCCACAACAAGCTCAGAGGCCTCCCCAGCAACAACAAGCAGGGCCTCGCCCTCAGCCGCCATCAGCATGGGGTGCTCCCGCACCAGCTGCACCAGTCAGAGCTGGTGTACCTGCACCAACAGCACAGGGAGGCAGAGCCTCACATAGATCTACACCAACAACCCATCAGGAACATCCTGGTGATGTAGATGTTCAACAGCGCATGCAAGACATGCGAATTGGTGAGACAATAATAATATTTATAAAAGTATTTTTTAATGCCAACAAAAAATGTTTCCTATAAATAAAATAATAATTAATAAAATAGTAATAATAATTAAATGTTCACATTTTATAAGCTGGACAAGCACAGCCAAGTGCTAGCGGTGATGCAGGCGCCATGGTGATTGGACGTGGGTCTCGCCGAGGAGGTGGACGAGTTTTACCAGAACAAATAACCATTTTAAGAACTCGCCCAGCAAAACTCGCATCAAAGCAAGGTTTGTTTTTTTACATAATATTCTGAAAGGTGTACTAATGTTAGCAGTTGAATTAAATTTAAAAAATATTTCATTTTACTTTAATAATATTGCATTTACTTTGTTCAGGAATGTCTCATTATAATATTAGTCTAGACAAAAAATACACTATGGCCACCTTCCATTTTCTTTTGGGCTAAAGAAGATTTTAGATACTTCAGGTAAAGTTGCAAAATACTTCATACAATTTACTTTACAGGTACCTCGGGAGTACCAATAGATTTAAAGGCCAACTACTTCACTGTACAAACAACACCCCAGTGGTCTTTGTATCAGTACCATGTGGACTTCTCCCCAGAGGAGGATAATACAGCAGTTCGCAAAGGCCTATTGCGCGTCCACTCAAACACCCTTGGAGGGTAAGTGTAGTAACACGAGTTCTTAAGAGCGTTAACGCCGATTTTGGCTGTTTGACCAAAGAAGCGTACTTTTCAAACCGTTTAATCTCCTGATAAAACGTATCTAACGAAAGTGTGAATTACTAATTATTGTAGGAAATATTTCGTTCTAAAAAGTTAGGTGAGAACATTTTTACATTAATTATGTATTCATGAATTATGACCAAATACACGAACAGTGTTTTCTAAATTTCCTTTACAGTGGTCATTTCAAAGCTTGAAATATCCGAAATCAGTCATAAAGTTTACAAACAACCAAACTTATTTAATTGTTCATATCCTTGAGCAAATAACTAGGAGAGGATTTTTTGATTTTTAGCCACTAACATAGATAAATCAAACAATAAACAAAGTGAAATTGCGCTTGTTAAATTCATTATTTCCTCCAATAAACCTCACTCAATTTCACAAAATAAAGGTGTATTATAATAGGAGAATATCTTCTTTTTAAAATACATAACAGCATTCAGAGTATTTAATTTAATTTATTACAATTTTTTCAAAACTACTATAAAACTGTGGGCGTAAATCGTTTCAAATCAGTCCGCCGCGAGGCCTTTCCGGGAGTGGACGTATCGCTCGGTTGTCTCCGCGTGACCTCGTTTGACCCTTAGCGTCGAGTGAGTTTATAGTGCGACTTAACGATCTTGGTTTGGTAAGTATAAAATTTAATTTTATTTATAAGACCGACAATTTTTTTTTTTAGAAACAACAAAAATTGTTTCAGGTGATGGGGAATAAAAGTAAAAACACACGACTAGGTTTATCGAGAAAAAAGAAGAAATTTAATCTAGAAGCTTTAACTAAAGCTAGGGCTAAAAGGTTAGTAAAATAATATTTTTATCTATACTAATATTATAAAGCTGAAGAGTCTGTTTGTTTGGTTGAACGCCTAATCTCCCTACCCCTAGATCTTATATAATATTAAATAGTCTGATGTTCTGATGATTTCATGTTCCTGATTCTAATATGGCTCGGGCTTCTAGTTTCTCTCTACCATTTTATTGTTTTTTTTTGTGCTTACTGGACTTGATTCCGAAAAACTTCTTAAAAATTGTCACGTGCTTTTTTAACATCTTGCTTCGCCATTGCTCGTCGACGTTATTTACTTGCATTAATTGCCTTTATTGTGTTAACGTAAAATTATAACTTTTGCATGCCTTTTGGTAAAATATGGCTGAACATAAGAGGTATCTTATCTGTTTACCACCATATACTGTTTTTGCAAAATAAAATTTAGGTACTTTACTTTACGCTCACCTAGCAGACCGAGTGCAGGCGAGCGCCAACGTTTATACCGACCAACATGTGAATAGCTCCACAACAACTCGTGAACAATGGCAGTTGGCATTGGTCTCTTCCGACGTTGACCAACATGTAGACCGTAATACTCGCCTTCTATCAATTGGCCTACGCTCGAGTTGACTGACGCTTGGCCAGCATGTATTGCCGGCTTACGACTTTTATTTACTAACACTGGTTTATGGTTATCTTCAGGCATTGTAAAGAAAAAACATTTGTTGAGAGCACGGAAGATGTTTAAATGCAAAATGAAGTAATGGTAAAGCACAAGTGACATATTTTTAACAATATTTCATATTTATATATTATGGCATTACAACAACTTTTTTTTTTCAAGACTTCGTCAAGCTTCAACCCAGAAGTAGCCGCGTCGTCTCAAACTATAGAAGCATCTGACTTGGTAATATAACTCTCCAATTAATCCATTAGCACCCGATAAAGAAGAAATCATATTATTCATTTTATTGTTAAACGGACGGGCCTGTTGGTCTAGTGGTTAGTGACCCTGACTGCTAAGCCGGAGGTCGTGGGTTTGATTCCCAACCAGGACAAACTTTGAATGATGAGCATGATTGTTTGTTCTGTGTCTGGGTGTAATTTATCTATATTATGTATGTATTTATAAATTATATATGCATATCAGTTATCTGGTTACCATAACACAAGCTCTACTTAGCTTGGGATCAGATGGCTGTGTGTGAGTTGTCCCAAGATATTTATTTATTTTTATTTGTGCACCTTGTAAACTTTAGTGAAAATTACTGTTTCATTAGACTATTTTTACTATATTATCATTCGTATATTAATTTTCAGGTTCTTGAAGCAGAGGTTCCGCTCGAAACCAGTATAGTTATTGAAGGTCGGAGAATAATTGATCTTCAGTTTTTTATAGATCAAATTAAAACGTTCAATAACCATAATAGGGCAACAGGCTGCACTTTTGACAACTTGAATATCATTAAAGAGCGCAAGGACAGTCTGAAATCGTCATTTACCATGAAATGCAACATGTGTAACATGCAGTTTCAGCTATTCTCTACTAAAACTAGTGCTGCAAATATGGACGTCAATCAAGGTGCTGTGACAGGGGCATTATTGATTGGATTAGGAAAATCTAATTTAAATGAATTGTTAGCTTCCATAGATTTGCCCACTGTCACCCAATCTTCATACGATAAATGTCACGATGAAATAGCTACGTGGTGGAAGTCAGCTGCAGAAGACAGCATGCAAGCCGCTGCGCACGAAGAAGCTTCAGAAGCTATTTCTTGTGGCTCCATGTTTGTTTTATTTTATTTATTTACTATTTACTCTAGCCATTGCTTTTGCAATATTTTTATATTATTTGGATCTCAATCACCTTAAATTCATTAAGTCGTGATTTTTTTTTGTTATCATCTCATTTGTTGATAAGTTTTATAATTGTTTTTTTTTTTGTTCTTATATTTATATAGCTTCTTTCTTTCGTATAATGTGAATGAGAGGGCACTGTAGACTAATTACTACCTTTTTGAACCCAGTTTTTGACTAATTTTATCTTTATTGTGCTTTTCGGTGCCATATTGACTGGTCTACACTGTCCTCGCATAAGTCTCTGTGTTTTAATATGGAAATATTGTAGACCCAATAGTTTTTTGAAAAGAGTAACCATGGAGTTTCTTGTCGGTTCTTCTCCATAGGACACGACCAATTTGGAACCGTGCACTAGTTTTCGACGTTTTATAAGTGCCCATGTAGGCCTATGTGAAAAAACCACTTTGACTTTGACTTTATGAATAAAGAATACTTTGATATTGCAATATTTTATTTTTAAACAAGAATCTAACTAATATTATTAATGCAAAAGTGAGTTTGTTTATTTGTTACGCTTTTACGCTAAAACGGCTGAACGGATTTGTATGTAATTTGATAAGTGGGTAGACCATGATCTAGATCAGGACATAAAGTACTTTTTTATCCCGGTAGTACGTTTCCGTGGGATAATATCCAACCTCCACGTGGGTGAAGCCGCGGGCAAAAGCTACTTTATTATTTACCAGAGGATGATCGCGACTTCGTACAACTTCAAAATGTCTTTTTAAATTATAGCTTTTATATTATTATGATTTTTTAGATCCTTTTTGTCTGAAATGGTCAAATTTTGACCAAGATTTATTCAGTAGTTTTTGTGAAAGAGTAACAGATATCCATCCAAATATTTATCCAAATAAACTCTCAGTCTTTCTTGTTTATAATTATTACTTGAAAATGTGGTCTGCTATTCTGATGTATACTCTATATTAATTAATGTATAGTTTCATCAAAATCCGTTCAGTAGTTCTTACGGGAAAGAGTTAAAAACATCCATCCATACATCGTCAAAAACTTTCGTATGTATAATAATGTTTGTAAGATTTTACATTATTATTACATTTCTAACTTTTCTCCCCTGATTATTACTATACTTTATAAAGTGAAATAAAGAGGCAATATTGGATATTGCCTCTTTATTTCACAACGTTGTAATAAAAATAAAAATAGTAAATAAAAGTCAACTGACGATTAAACAAGTTTCATTAAGCAAAACTCAACAGGATCAGGATCAACATGGGTTAGTTTGACTATAATGACAGAGCGCACCAACTGTACGCACACAGACACGCGCGTATCTGTGTGAGTGCAAAGAGCATTGCAATTACCTAAACTTGGTGCCGCGCATTTGGCGTTAACGCTCTTAACTGATTATGGTTAGTTATCTTAAATTTTTCCATGACCTATTTCTTTTTTTTTTAAAGGTACTTATTTGATGGAGCAGTGTTATATACTGTAAAGAGATTAAACCCCGAACCATTAGAGTTATACTCAGACAGGACTACTGATGGAAAAAGAATGACGATGATGATCAAGGTAATGTGAAGCAGGTTAAATAAGTCTAAATAAAATATATTCATTTATTAAGTATCAATAGGGTATTGCACTCATTTTTGAAAAGTGTCTCAGTTTAATTTTATAGTGCTAATTTGCCCCTAAAAAAAAAAAAACATATTTATTCAATGGATAAGTACCATAATAAACCAAATTAAATGGCTTCGTCGCAGATTGTCGCTTTCGCAAAATGTCCCCTAGTCGCAAAATGTCGCTTTCGCAGCATGTCCCTTTCGCAAAATGTCCCCTAGTCGCTAAACGTCCCTTTCGCAAAATTTCAATTTTGTGTTATGTTCAGTAAGTCGAAAATTTTAAGTCAAATATGTATTTGGGTTTATTATGACTTTGTTCAATTGTTCATATTGATCACGAAAAATATGTAATTTTTCATACTTGTATAAAGTACTTATTAATCAAATAAACAAAACAGGTTTTCTTACTAAATACGCACATTGTTAATTTCAACCTCAACTTATCTAAAAGTTCGAACAAATTTTATTATATAATTTTACTTTCCACTCATTATATATACAATACATACTATAAACAGTTCATGGGGCTAACCAGAGCAAAATTTCGTTTAATGGATAAATCTATCCCAAATATTAAAATCGTCGACAACATCATCGCTTACCATCAGGTGAGATAGTGGTCAAGCGCAAGCATATGAATCATCATCTGCCTAGCCTTTTTCCCAATTATTGTTGGGGTCGGCTTCCAGTCTTAACGGATTCAGCTGAGTACCAGTTTTTACATAGAGCGACTGCCTATCTGACCTCCACAACCCAGTAACTGGGTAACATGATACCCCTTGGCAAGACTGGTGTCAGATATCAGGCTTCTGACTACCCGTAACGACTGTCAAAGATCTTCAAATGACAGCCGGGACCAACGGCATAACGTGCTTTCCGAGGCACGGAGGAAACTCGGTATGTTGAAATGGTCACCCATCCACGAACCGACCTCGTCAAGCGTTGCTTAACCTTGAAGATCGACTCGTGCGACTGTTATTATTTAGCCACGAGCTCCTCGCGCGAGCCTATGAATAATAAAAAAAAAATGTTTGCAAGAAAAATCACAAAAACAGATTGAGGTAAAAAGCAACATTAAGCGAAAGGGACATTCTGCGACGAAGCCATGTGAATTTATCAAATTTCGCGTGTAGTTTGACGAAAACGCCGCGCTGGACGTATTGGACGCCATATTGCTCTGTGGTCATGACGTCAGTTGGCTATGTAAACAAATGCGCCGATACGCCGATCAGTTGACAGTTTTTAGTTCACACAGCCGTATGACGTAATAACATGGCGGCTACTATTTCGTATTCATGTTGTTAAAAAACTGAAAACATTGAATAGAATTTTAAAAATTTTGTTATTTTTTTACTAATTTTCCAACTGCTTTTTGCCTAAACTATCTCAATAATATATTTATAGATTTTGAGTAAAATATACTATTGTTGTGTTGTTGTTTGTTTCTGCCTCGTTGGTCTAGTGGGCACAAGCGCTACTGCTGAGTATGAGGTCCTAGGCAAAAGGTTCGCCCCCTCCCTATCAGTTGGAACTTAACATAACTGGCGAACCGAGGGAATACTATAGGTGCACCTCTACATAACCTTCGGGGAATAAAAGCGTGATGTTATATTAAATAACTATTTCAACACGCTTAACTATTTTAACACGCTTAACTATTTTAACATCATGCTTTAGTGGAAATTATGTTTTTGTTTTCCTACTCCTCTTTTTTTTTTTATCAGATTTCGTTGCGGGATCTAAGCCAGTTAAATTCATTCGCCGGGACTTCGTCGGGCTTCATTGCCTCGGCGCTTTTCTGGTGGTTGCCACTGTTGATTCTGTCTGTCAAGAGTTGCAGTGGTTTGGGAATAGTAAGGTGGGATTGTCCCAATGAAAAAATATAAACATCAGGCTTTTTGTATTTTTTTAAATTATTACTTCTCCTACTGAACCCAAACAAATCGCAAGCGCTCATTGTTGGTGGTAGATACATGCTCAACCTATTGTATCACCAGTATCCCGCCGGTAGTGTATGATTCAGTGCCCATAAATTACTCCAAAAGCGCAAAAGATCAAGGCGTTCATATGGACACTAACCTCTCTTATGAGATTCATAATGCTGATGTGAGTAAGAGGGTCCTCTTTTCAGTCCCTTGAACGTCTCCAAAAATTCTTAGCATTTCACACTAAGGTTACTCTGCCGCAATCCCTTCTTCTACCGCTCATAGACTATGCGGATTTTTGCTTTTAGATGAAACGGAAGTACTCCTTAATAAACTCGAGCGACTGCAGAACTTGTGCATCTGCTTCATTATTGGCCTCCGCAAATACGACCATATGTCGGAATTTCGGAACAGATTGAAGTGGCTGCCGATCCACCGTCGTCGAGATACCCATATCCTATCCCTTCTCTATACTATCCCGTACAATCCTAATTCTCCTCAATACCTTCGTGAACGCTTTGAGTACTCGAGAGGAAAACCATATCGCACTGCTACTTCTCTTCTCTTTTGCCCTCCACGACGCACTTCCAGCCGGTACGATGGCTCTTTCTCAGCTACTAAAAAAAAAACTGTATTTATGTTAGTATATTTTATATTATTCGTCTTAAATTATTTTAAAATTGTACAATGGATGCTGTCCTCATAATGTCATATTTCTCTGTCACGCTAGGGTTTGCTGTAAGAGAACCCAACATTGATTGTACATGTACTTTATTATCACACTGTATGTAATGTTGTTTTCGTTGTACAATAAAAAATTAAGAACTATCAATTATTTCTGAAATGAAAAAAAAAATATAATTGAGACAAATTATTTATGTTAATTGGTTTATTTGCAGTTGACTTGTGCTGTAAGCCCAGGGGATTACCACTATATTCAAGTCTTTAACATAATAATCAGGAAATGCTTCCAAATATTGAACTTGCAACTGATGGGCAGGGACTTCTTTGATCCAATAGCTAAGGTATGTATTTATGATTATTACTAGCACATGAGGACTGGTCACTTAACTATTCATCTGCATTTTTATGACATTTTAATATTTGTAGGTGGATATCCCGGATTTTCGTTTACAAATTTGGCCTGGATATAAGACTACCATTAATCAATATGAGGATCGTCTGTTGATGGTAACAGAAATAACGCACAAGGTAAGGCCTGTATACTTAGCTTTTTTTTTCAACTTTCAAAAGTAATGATATCTTTAACTTCATCAAACATTTTCATTATTTTATAGGTGCTCCGTCTGGATACTGTGCTACAAATGCTGAATGAGTATGCAGCAACAAAGGGCAACAACTACAAAAAAATATTTCTGGAAGACGTTGTTGGTAAGTGTATGCAGCAGGGTCCAAATTCTGGCGAGTCGGGGAAAGTCAAAGAAACTTGTTTCCTTTTATACAAAAAAAAGAAATAAATATCTTCAGAATAATTTTGTCAAAAAAAAATTCAAATCACAGTTACAGTAAAATTTAAAGCATGTGTCAAAATTATATCATATACTTTATATTTACTACGATAATTAATAATAACACGCGTGTTTTAATCCCTAATTATATGCCGTTGCATGCACTATTTTATCTTCACTCATTCAGTAGAAATAAAACAAAAGTGGGAACAGGAAAAATATGTGACGAGCAATTTAGATTCTCATTAGACACTAGTTTTCTAAAATAAGTCAATGAGCCCATAAGCGCCAATAAATTAAAAAGAAAAAGTGTGCTATAAAAATTAAAAAAATTATTTTATGATGCAGTTGTTTGAAAATCGAAGGAAAATGCACTGTAATGGTTTTTTTTTTATTTTACCTATCCACG
This sequence comes from Orthosia gracilis, assembly GCA_947562075.1. Lineage (NCBI taxonomy): Eukaryota > Metazoa > Arthropoda > Insecta > Lepidoptera > Noctuidae > Orthosia > Orthosia gracilis. The sequence continues at coordinate 39,901,677 of OX387266.1, forward strand.
AATTTAAAGTACGTGTCTATAAAATATTTTTTTTAATTCATTTTTGGAACATTACGTTGTGAGTGTAGATAAATTAATGTTAACTATTAGCTACGAAATTAATCTTTATCTTAATTTATGTGAAAATGATCTCTTGAATGTGTTACAAAAATGCTCCTGTGATTGATTACAAAAAGCCTAACAAAAATTTTCATGATAATTCCAGGAAAAATCGTAATGACCGATTATAATAAGAAGACTTATCGAGTCGACGATATTTCATGGCAGGAATCCCCAAGATCATCCTTCAAGACGCGGGATGAAACTATTACCTATATAGATTATTATAAAAAGGTATGATTTTAATACAAACACACAGGCGCGCAACGCCTTCTGATTTTGAGCGATGCTGCAGCCACTCAAAGCTTCGCAAATACGCTAGGGCAGCTAGGCTTGTCAAAAGTAGGTATTTTTTTTACAGTATACAAAAGTGGGTCGAATAATATTTTTAGGTTTAATTTATCATATTGTTTTGGTATCAGAGGCGGCTGTACCTATGGTATACGGTGTGCGTTGCACACGGGTGCAGCGGCCTTAGGGGGCGCCGAGCGCCACTCGATGCGCGCGCCCGCCGGCCGTGAAAATGTTAACTCAAAAAAGTTAACTCGAAAAATCTAAAAACTCGACTGCTTCAGGCCGTGGCTACTAACAGTTGACAATCGAAATCTGAGGTTCTAATCATTGGGGAAATTTGAGTTTGTGGTAATGTGCTGCTATTTGTACCCATTCCATTTTGACCTCGCAACTACTAGAGGGCGCTAGGGTAATAATTGCACACGGCGCAACATGGGCTGGAGACTCCTCTGTTTGGTATGATATTATAATTGCAAACATGTTACTTAAATTTTTTCAGAATGTTATTCGCTACCAGTAATCTAATAGAGCAATTGGAAAAAGCTGGTTTTTCATGCTTACCTAAAAAAGTGTTATAGAATATTATTTTTCTAATTTATTTTGAGCATTAATCAAATATAAAATTCGCAGACTTCTATATAGACAAATGGTGATTTCTAACTGTGCATTAAATAAATTATAATACCTTGTGGTCATTGAGAAGTCTGCGGCGGTAACGTTGCGGTTGCGCTAGTTTTAGTTCGTGACTTTGGTAGGGACTCGTTATAGTACCTAGGTTTTTAATTTTTCTCTTACTTTCAGAAATATAACATCCGGATCAATGATGTTGGTCAGCCTATGCTGATTTCTCGCTCCAAGCCCCGCGACATCCGCGCCGGCATGCCCGAGCTGGTTTACTTAGTGCCCGAGCTCTGCCGCCAGACGGGCCTGACCGACGAGATGCGTGCCAACTTCAGGCTCATGAAGGCCCTTGACGTGCACACCAAGATCGGACCTGATATACGTATTCAAAAGCTATTGGCTTTCAACCAACGTTTGACCAAATCTCAGGAAGTAGTAAAGGTATGTGCATTGATCAATTTATTTTATAATAGTCGTTTGCTTTTACATAATAAATTTAAAATAATAATATGCTACAGTTTAAAAATGAAAATATTGCTTATATCAAAACTACATAACTTTATTTTTTTAGGAAATGGGTAGCTGGGCACTTACTCTGTCCCAGGATTTAGTGAAATTCAAGGGTCGCCAACTTCCGCCCGAGAATATCGTGCAGGGCAACAACCAACGGTACCCTGCCGGTGACACTACCGAAGGCTGGACCAGGGACATGAGGTCAAAACCTTTACTTGATATCGCACAACTGCCTTCCTGGATTGTTATTACACCCGAGAGACAGCGTTCCGACACTGAAGCTTTCGTTAACTTGATCATAAAGACAGCTGGAGCTGTGGGTTTCAGGATGCCCAGACCTGAAATAGGTAAGTAACATTTCTGATGCAAAACAATAGAATACACATAGCACAGCTTTTCACAGTGTACAAAACAACAATTCTCAGCAAGTGATAGGAAAAATATAATAAAATATGTTTTTAGTTATAAATTAAAATAGTGCTTGTATAAACTGGCTGCATATATTCTATTGAAACTTTTGTGCAAATGCACTTTTGGTCAGTGTTGCCACAGATTGGCAGACAACTGTATCTCACACTTTTCTGACATAGATTTTCTTAAGCACATCACAAAACTCAATGCACTACCAATCAAATTTTACACGCCTCTAAGCTGAAAAACCTCTTGATTTAAGGTTCCTCTGGTCGACGGCACGAACGATTTTGTGCGCGATGTTAAAATGCATGCTATCTCATCCGCCAACACATCTGAAAGAGATAGATGTAAGAGTGCTGTGATGAGCAGTAAAAAGCTAGTTCGCGTACGAATTAGCACTTTCGCAAATTTGTGTCGAAATGGATGATGATTTAGGACGAAAACGAGCGCGCGATATTTAGCTTTGGGAATCTAGATATGAAAAATACTACAATAAGTTCAAAATATTTTTTTTGCGTTGTTGAATTACTAATCTATCCCTGTATATATACCCCGTTTTGCAATTTTCTTTCTTCTTATCGTATTTATTTCCGTCCAAAGATGCGTTAAAATTAGTGTTGAACTTTCGAAGCTAATAACTTTCAAATATGTTTTTTTTTACTCTTTTTTCCATACATGGCTAGATAATGATGAGACAAATTGATATCATTTTTTATTTTGAACGTACTTCGTCAAACAGTGGAATAATCGTTAGACTACGTTTGTATGGAAGTATGAGTGTAACCTTAATGCAATCATATTAGTTATTGAAAGCGGTTACTCCATTAAAATGATTCCACCAATAATTATATCTGGTATTGGCAAAATCAACTCGAATGGTGGACTGAATCATGGATTTTATAAAGCGCCATGTCAAAATATGATCAGAAAAAAAAGAGGGTTTTATCTTACGGACTTTCTGAAGCACTTAGATTTTATCTTGTACAATCTAAGTACTACACAAAATCCGTGAATGCAGATTTTTATTATTAATTATACTCTGTTTCAGTTACCATCAGAAGTGACAACCCCATGGAATATGCTAACGCTTGCGAGAACACCATTGCTCGAAAGAATCCTGCTCTGATACTGTGCACGTTGGCACGCCAGTTCGCGGACAGGTGAGTCTTTGAATAACCCAAAAATTGACACTTGGGTAAAATTGATCTTAGATATTTTCTTACTGTTGCCCGCGAATTCGCCCGAGTTCATTTCATGAATTCCCTACGGTATATCTTTTTAACCTTTAATCAATTATATCTCTATTCCAGATACGAGGCAATTAAAAAGAAATGCACGGTAGACCGTGCTGTGCCCACGCAAGTTGTATGTGCTCGCAATATGACTTCCAAATCTGCTATGTCAATTGCTACAAAAGTGGCTATTCAAATTAACTGCAAGGTAAGCATTACTCGTTCCTGAGCTATGTATTTCCTAAATGAAAACTAAACTCTGATTTTTAATTAGTAGGACGAAAATGACAGCACTCTTTGTAAACAAGCATATTACAAATTAGATGATTATATTCAAGATAGAATGCTTGGAAACATGCTGGTCCTGCTCCATATAACAATCTTATGTATAGACAAAATCAAACTGGTTAATTTATATATTCATAATTATAGTATTGTTTTTTTTTAGAGTTCCATACCCAAAGGGTGAAAAAGGGACCCTATTACCAAGACTCGATTGTCCGTCTGTCTGTCTGTCTGTCACCAGGCTGTATCTCATGAACCGTCATAGCTAGACATACTAAAAAACAGAATAAAATAAATATTTAATCTATGGCTAAAGGCGAGCCGTGATTTTTACCCGACTGTCGAAGGAGGGTTAAAATCACGTTTATCAGCATGATTTTCGTCTTGTTTACGTCTTTTTAGTTCGCTTTTTAGCAGTCTGATTTTTTTAAGCAGTTTTTTTGCGATAATGTTACGAAACCCTTCGTGCGCGAGTCTGACTCGCAGTTGGCCGGTTTTTATTTTTCTCTTTTTACCGAATTCCAGAAACAGAAGGTAGTCAATTCGACACGTATGCTCACGTATGTCAATTGCTGAAATATTCACATATGTTACTCTAATTGGGCTTCTAAACATGTGTGCTAAATTTCATATTCAAGATATGGAACATACAACCGAACTCCTTAGCAACAAACATAACGAATGTGTAAATTGAGTTACGGGTATTTTGTCAATCCTTTGGGTACTATAGAACTTGCTCACTTTTTAGTGATAGTGTAATAAAACTAAAGAAAGAGAAATAAAAACGTTTTCACAAAATAATAAACCAACTTCAAAATCAAAAAACTAAAAAGTGCAAAATAACTTTCCGTTTCGAAAGACGGCGTCTTTGGTACCTCTTGTTTTTATCGTTTTTCAACACCGACTTCAGAAACGAAAGTTATTTTTCACTTTTTAACATACTTCAAAAAAGGAGCAAGTTTCTCAATTCGGCCGTTTTTTTTTTTTAAATTTGTTCGCCGATTACTTCGTCGTTTATGAACCGATTTTGATTATTCTTTTTTTAGTGTTATGCTTTAGAAGTTGGTTTATTTTTTGGGAATCAGTTTTTGTTTTTAACCGACTTACCAAAAAGGAGGAAGTTCTCAATATGGATGATTCTATTTTATTTTCATTTGTGTTCGGTCTTATCTCCGTCATATATAAACGGCTTTCCAGAATTATTTTTTTGTTCGAAAGAAGTTTGTTCCGAAATGGTCGCATGTCTGTTTATTGTGGGCATTATAAGTACCTTACTATAGAACTTGTCCATTATGTAGCTAAGTACCACTAATAAGTGAAAAATAAAAAACCTTTTTACAAAAAATACAACCGACTTCCAAATAAAAACAAACGAAGAAATGAAAAAGGAACACAGACTTTGACCGAAATTGAAGTTATTTTTCACTTAGTAGAGTCTATAGAATAAGGTACAGTTTCAAAAGTGCAGACTGACCCATAATTCAAATGGCTAGTTTTTATAGAAGTTAAATTATCCACAACACAACTGATTTAATATGTTGCATAGAAATTAAAGTATAGATTATAACTATTTTTCTAACATATTACAAGCGTGGAGCTGTGTTGAAGTATGGCTCATTCATGTGATTCATCAAATCATTATGACATAACTCCTCAATTTATTCATCGGTGTAGATAAATAGTTTATAAACCTAATAAATAAAATATAGCAATATTAATAAACAATACATACTTTTCATGTAATAAATAAGAAATCAAAAATAAAATAAGGCGCTAGTTTCTTAACAAAACGTTTTATTTTTTTTGCCGTTTACCTCCATTTACTTCGATTTTCGATCATTCAGGATAAAACACTCTTTTATGTTACGATTCAGTGGCAGCCCACTTAATGTCATTTTAGTCCAGAAAATAAAAAAAATGATGTTTTGATCATTTACAGCTTGGTGGTGCTCCATGGAGGGTAGATATCCCTCTGCAGAGTATCCTAGTGATAGGTTACGATGTGTGCCACGACACTCGCTCCAAGGAGAAGAGCTTCGGCGGGTTCGTGGCCACTCTGGATCGTCACTTGACTCGCTACTACTCCGCGGTTAACTCGCACACCTCCGGCGAGGAGATGAGTGCACACATGGGCTTCAATATCGGTGCAGCACTGCGCAGATATAGAGAGCTAAATGGTAACATATTTTGGATTCTAATTATATATTGTCACAACAACATCAAATACAATGATAGTATTTTTTTCATCTAGGTCTAATTTTATTGTATGGCTACTTTTTAGGGTTCTGTACCTGAAAGGTCTTAACGTAGCCCTATTGCTGTAACTCACTTGTCCGTCGTCTGTACCTCTGGTTTTACAGCCATAAAAGCTACAGTCTTCAAATTTGCACGGTATAAGTATCTTGTTGACCCAAAGCCATACAAAAAATAGTAAAAACTTTTTTTTGTAATGATTTTCCATACAGCAAAAAGGGGACGCGAAACAAGAATGTTGACTTCATCATATTGCAAATCGTTTTAAAAAATATTGGAAAACAAAGGATGGAGATACCACCAAAGTCAGATTTTTTTTTACAATATTTTGTTCTGAGGAATTTTTGAACTTCCTATTGACCTATGAACTTCAAATTTGGTGATAATGTTTATTATTACGTATATTTTACCAACAAATCAGATCTGATCTTTGAAATGCCCTCATTTTTCCCATAACAAACAACTTGATTTTACGGTTTTGATACGGAACCCTAAATATGCCAAGTCCGACACGCACTTGGCCGGTTTTTTTAAATAGATGACCTCTCCGAAAATCTTACTAATTAGAAGGATCGCTTAGAACTTTTACATTTAAAATTTCGAAGAAAGCAATTATATGTCTTATCAGTTTAAAATCGTCCCATTCCTAGTCAATAACATTTGAAAAATTATTATTTTGCAGAGGGTAATTTGCCACAGCGCATTTTCATCTATCGCGACGGCGTGGGTGACGGACAGATTCCCTATGTGCACGGTCACGAGGTAAGTCAAGTATTCCTTACCAACCCAAAACATAATGTGAAAGAAATCAAAGTGCTTGATAACAGCTTCTCAAATTAAAGAAGTTTGATCTTAATGTATAACAAGTTCTCTCGAAGTTTCTTAAATTGAAGCCTGTCTTCTTCAATTGCTTTCAAAGAAAATTAGTTATATTCTATGCAATGCCACACTGAATTTTCTTAGAAATCGGAAAACTGAATGATGTAGAATAACCTATTTAAGTTTTGATTGCTTTTCGATGTAGTCTCCGTTCCTTTCTAAACACTATCGCATGCGATGGAACCATTGACTGAAGCAGTTGGCCCACTCTTCTTTAGGGATCTCTTCTACGCGTTTTTCAAACACAGCTACGGCATCGTCAGGGTCCACAAACGAATTCCTCTAAGTCATCTTTTATTTTTAGAAATAAATACACCGTGAAATTTAAATGGTTGTTTTCCCGCAGCGAAATGGTTTTGTCTATGTAATACAATCGTTTCGTAGTTATATAAAATATTAGAAACAAAAACTGGCATATTTAACATTGTGAAAAACTAAACTCGAAAGCGATCACGAACCAATAGTATACCTCCCGATATCTACGGCCGAACGACAGCAGGCCGTTGACCCGGGTGCTAGGTCACCGTCGACAGGATTAGGTTCGAAGGCGGCTCCGTTTGATCATGTTACGCGCGGGCTAGATTATGCCGTATAATTACACGCGAGAGCTTATTTTACTTTAAACATTTAATAAATCGGTCTTTGCTTTGTCGGCTTGTGGCTCGCTCGTTTGTTTTGCGTGCAAACTTTTATGCCGTATCACCACGTGCGAGAGCTTATTTGGGTTTGACCATTTATGCATCGCTTTCCTTTGAGGGCTGCGGCGCCGGCGCGTGCGACGCCAGTATTACCTACAACAATACATGTTACGTCTAGTGTTACTATTAAAGGCCGCGAGGCCATTGACCCACGTGCTTTTCAATCAGCTGTTATCCAACATGTTATTCAAATTTGACACTAAAACGCATTTGACACTAAAACGCACTTGACACTAAAACGCACTTGATGCGCACACTCGCGAATAACGTGTGGGTTATTTATTGCCCAAAAATGTTCGTTACGCGCTGGTTGAAAATTCCAACTCGCGTAAAAGTTGATTCATCCGTCCACAAAATGTTCTTATCTTGGTTGGCGATCAACCACTGACAAAACGCAATTCTGTTCTGGGGGTCATTTTCGTGGAGAGCGTGAACACCGCGAAAATGATAAGGATGCTGTCCTTCAGAGTTGAGTAGTTTCCAGACGTGGTACTGGCTTACGCCAAACCTAGCCTCGGCCTGGCGCGTACTTCGACGCGGATCCCGTTCGAAGTACTCGATGATCTCCTCGTCGAGCGCTGGCAAAATAACGGCTGGTCGACCTCTGCCCTGTGCATGTGCCGGTGTATGGAACTGTCAATGATCTAGTAGCCGCTGTGTCGCCGCTACGATCGTTCGTGGAGATGGGACTTGGGGGTTCAGAACCCCGCGAAGACGGAGCGACTCCAAGTGTTGCCGCTCTGCGTAAAGTCGCCGGGCAGCATGGGAGTCATAATCAGCCCTAGCATACAGCTGCACCATAGCCACGTACTCCACATTGGTGTAATTGTAATGTCGATCCATTGCAGTTTACAGTGATGGCGCGTGCGCGTGCTGCGCGTACGACATTCGCGGGAAAACTAAGTAGGTCAGGGTCACACACAGCCGCGCGTGCCGCACGGGTAAAATAGGCGCCGGCGGCTTCGTTTGAAATTGTTGCGCGCAGGCTAGTTTATGCCGTATCACTACACGCGAGAGCTAATTTTACTTTGAACATTTCTAAATCGGTCTTTTCTTTGTCGGTATCGCGGTGATTTTTTGTATTGTTCCGTGCAAACATTTTATGCCTTATCACTACGTGCGAGAGTTTATTTTGGTTTGACATTATTTTGTGCATCGGTTTTCTTTGTAGGTGGTGACACGAGTAGTACCTAGTACCTACAAGTTACGTCTAGAGTTACTATTGTTACTCACTTTTTCGAGTCGATGAATATTTTTTTAATTATTTTAAAACAGAAACATCGTTATTTATTTAACTCTATACTTCGAAAGTACTCCTTAAGGCAAGTCGTTCTGCCGCGGGAAAACAACCAATTAAATTTCAGGGTATGTCACAAGGTGTCTTATCGGGACTGTAAGGAGGATAACTCACTTAATCCAAACCTTCCATAGACAAATATTCGATAGTCCGTCTGGCGGATCACTCCGGAGCTCCATCTACTCCATCACGAAAACGCTCCGTTTTCGTGATGGAGTAGGATCCTGCTTCTTAAGCGCTGCTTTCTACCATTTTCCAAGACACTGGTAAACAATTAATAGTACTTTTATCTTCTAGCACTATTGTTGCGAAATGTCCCGTCCGTCCAAAAAATGAGGCAAACATCTTTTCCCATGACTTCCGCCCTTCTTTACTTTTGTTGCCATCTTCGAAAGGAAACATCCATTGGGCAGACTGTCTTTTAGTTTCGGGTTCGTAATAATATATCCAGCTTTCATCTCCTATGACGATGTAATATACAGCATTCGAGTCACGTCCGTTATACTTTTCAAGCATTGAGCGGCACCAATCCAAACGACGACGTTTTTGATCTCCTGTCAAATTATGAGGTAACCATCTAATACAAAGGTTTCTGATGCCTAAATGTTAATGTGAGAGCTTTTGTATTTGACTCATGCCAATCTCTAAGCTTGCCCGAATCTGTTGGTATATCACTCTTCTATAATTCACCGCACAGCGCTCTCGTTATCTCCATTAGTCGCCGTAGAAGAACGCCCTTCTCGCGAAATATCAGTGAGGTTGCTTCGACCACATTTAAATACGTTAAACCAGTTGTAAACAATGGCACGGGATGGGGATTCGTCATGAAACTAATCGAAGTCTATCATAAGACTTGTTGAGTAAGACCGCAATGAAAGTCGTAATAAATCATTGTGAAAATTTTCTCTAGTCAAATCCATTTCAACGAACGACAGACGCTTTAAATAGCCGCCAATTTGTAAAAGCAAATGATATAATTATGAATTCATTACCAAAGACCTTATATTTCTTACTACTAGACTGTACTAAAAATTTTTGTTTAGCTAAAATGAGATATATCATCATACACCTAGGTTAGCTATTTCCTTATAAGCGGTAGCTAGCCAAAAGCGGTCCTGTCGAGAGGGTTTCCGCTGGTAGTGTGTCCTTGTCTGGCGTCTTGCCAGCTCAACTAATAATTGGGTTTGGTAGAAATTGTAGAATAATTAATGTTTTTTTTTTATGTTTTACCAAAACAAACGATTCATAAACTTTTTACATAAACTTATTTCAATATTTATATCCTATAATTGATAATCAATTCGTTGATTATTAATTATAGGATATATTTAAAAAAGATTTCATTAATACTGAGTAAATGGTGGTTTGCTCACTTTGTTTTTTGGTTGATCTTGTGCTTCGATTTGCGATTGTGTAAATTTTCATATTAAACCTGTTTTTCAAATGATGAATTCCTCCAGCGCAGCAGTAAACAGTTTCGGAAAAATATCATCTCCCTGTCTCACACCGCGCTGGAGAAGGATAGGTTCTGAGGTCTGATCCTGAAGACGGACTTCAACACCTCAATGTACCGGTAGTCGATCTGGCACCATTGGAGAGACTGCAGTACAGCCCAAGTCTCGCTCGAATCGAAGGCTTTCTCGTAGTCCACAAACGCTAAACAGAGAGGCAGGTTATACCCTTCGGTCTTCTGTATAACCTGCCGCAGCGCATGTATGTGGTCTACGGTGCTAAAGCCTTTTCGGAATCCGACTTGTTCGGGAGGCTGGAAATTGTTGAACCTGCGTGCGAGACGATTTGGAATCAGTCTTGAAAAAAACTTGTAGACAGATGATGGCAAGCGAGATGGGCCTTTAGTTTTTTAGCTGGGCATTGTCACCCTTCTTGAAGAGTACCACCACAATCTCGCACCATGCCTGTGGCGTTTTTCCCTCGATTATGACGGAATCAAACAACTTCTGAAGAAGACCGGTTTCCCACCCGCCTTCAGAAGTTCGACCGTGATTCCGTTATCACCCGGTGCTTTGTTGTTTTTAAGCTGTTTCAGAGCCATCCTAATCTCGTACAGGCTGCAGTCTGGGATGTCTTCGGTATAGTGTCGGGTAAATCTAGCTCTTGGGTGGTTTGCTGGATTCGCAATGGGTTTATGATTGATGTGTACAACTGCGCATAGAATGTCACGATCTGCCTCAGAGCTCCGGTTTGGCGGAGATAGCTTCTTGTTTCTGTCTGTACGATGGGTCTTGATGACTTGAGGAGATTTGAGGATTATCGAGTCCTCTTCCTCTCTTCTTCAGATAACCCTATAATACTCCAACGTAACCTGCTCAATTCCTCTTCGAGTTCGGTGATCTTCTCGTCGGTCCGGAGTGTGCGCATTTTGTATGTTGCCAGGTCCAGTCGTCGGTATTTGTTGGGGTAGCCGGATCTCGTCCGGGATTCTTAGCACCCCTTGCCATGCCGTTACCTCGACCGCTATCGTAGTCGAGGATAGGCAGGCTGCTGGACACTAGGGGCTATTTTATTTGTGCTATTACACATTTATAGATTCCCAAAGAGTTCTTTTTTAATCTGCTACTTTTCTTCCTGGTCTAATCTAAAAACTTTCAGTGTGACCCACGTACAATAGTGCCACCAACTTTAATCTTTGAATTTCAGTACTATTTAGTCAAACTTGTGTCGACTTGCCAAGTATATGTATAGATTAAATGGTTTTCTTTCTAGGTGGCAGAAATAAAAAAGAAGCTGGCTGAGATTTATGGCGAGACTGAGTACAAAATGGCCTTCATAATCGTTTCTAAGCGCATCAACACCCGCATATTCCTGGACCGCGGGCGCTATGGCGAGAATCCGCGCCCCGGCACCGTCATCGACGACGTCGTGACGCAACCGGAACGGTTAGTTGTTAACACATACATAAACTCGCGCTTTTTGTTTAAGACCTGCTAAGGTGGTTATATACCGGCGAGGCATTAAATCACGCTTACCTTTTTACACCGAAAGATGTCCATCGCTATACTGCGCCGTCTCGCGATGGCCAGCGCTGCCTCGCGCCGGCCATCCCTACCTCGCGCCGGCTCGTTAGTAGCACTGAGAACTGGAGAGTATAGTATGCAGCAATGTCTTGCGATGGTCGGAGCGAAGTCGCGAGTTAGCGCTTGATTGAGAGAGACCGTGCGGGTTCCTCGATGACCTGTGCGAGATTTGTATCCGTTTTACAAAGTAAATAAATACTCTATTCTTAGAGCAATAAAGTTCAATATTGTACTAACAAATATTTATATTCTCGCCTCGCGCATCTAGACCTTATACTAAAGATGGGCAGTTCGTGTATAGAAATTGTGCTATACAATTCACGTCCATCCCATCCACGCCTCGCCTTGCCGGTGTAAAACCACCTTAACGATCTTTACATACTCCTTTTTCTTCGTATTCGTTTTTATGTCTGCACCCTAATTGAGTAACTAAATAACACTTTCAAACACAACCGAATGAAATTCTGCTCGACAACGAAACACAAGCAATGAATATTGTTGAATTGAAAAAATCAAAAACATAGTTTTGTGTATCACAAAAGGGGTGCTTGTATCCTTCTAGGTTAGAATTCAGCCTAGTTAGGCTTATAATTCTAGGCTTGAAGCTTCTAGACTCAGAATTTATAAAGCGGAAGCCGGCGTTTCGATTATTTTTTTTTTTTTCTGGTCACTATCAATATTGTGTGAATTTGACGCCGCTGAAAATAATAAATTATGAACAGACTTACGTCTCAGTAACACCTTCGATTTATCCGCGGTTGTCATCTGCGATTTATTTGAAAATATATCTGTGTTAAATGTTGGTAAACCGAACCTTACGCATTTTTGAAATGTGGGATGTATGCTAAACAATAATAAGTTTTTTTTTTTTAATTTACAGATATGATTTCTACCTGGTGTCACAGAATGTGCGTGAGGGTACAATTTCACCAACATCTTACAATGTTATCGAGGACACCACTGGACTACACCCTGATCGGGTAATTTTTTTTATTTTATTTATAAACCAACTACAAAAAAGATAAATTTATCAGAAAAAATAACAAGATTTTTTGCTTAGGCTCTTAAAACCGTCTTATCGTAATGCATCACATGGAACCGTTGCATGAATAATACAGTAATTTAGGACTAGTATAAAGGAATAGTCTTTACAACTTTTAGAATGAAATGAATTACTGAAATTTAATTACTTAATGTGTCTTCACTTTTGCTCAGGAAACTTATAATTACTGACGAATTTTTCAAATTATTTTTAATCGTATGAAAATTTATAACGCATTTGTTGATTTCAGATGCAATGGCTGACTTACAAGCTGACCCACTTGTACTTCAATTGCTCGTCGCAAGTCCGAGTGCCGTCTGTATGCCAGTATGCGCACAAACTGGCGTTCCTGGCTGCAAACAGCCTACACAGCCCGCCACATTACACTTTAACTGACACCTTGTACTTCCTGTAGATCACAGCAGTGATCACTCCACACTTGATGTATACAGTCAGTTCTCACACAGAGGCGAGACGCTGCTCGCGCTTTTTAAAGTTCATACGCCGTCCAAAGCTATAGCGGAGTTCTCCGAGCATCTGGGCCCAGTATCGCGCCTCTGTGCGAACTGACCCTTACACTCTGTGCCAAAATGTCGCTATTGTTCAAAACATATATCTTATTGTGCCTTAAACCTTGTGATAATTAGATATTATAAAACTTTAAGAAAAAACTGAACTGCCCAGCGTTTGTAGTCACTTTATGACTAACATCTGATCAAGGGTTTTGAGCTGTTAGCCTTAAGAGAAGCATTGAAGTATCAATTCTTATTATAAGGTTATACTAAACCTTAGTTTCTATTTCGAATTTACAGACAGTGACTGCAAAGCAGAAACTAGTTTGAAGTACATGATTTTTTGTTTAGGTTAGTTATGCTTAAGGTTTTGCAGTCCATGGTACTGTTTTGATTACCTCATTCATTTGTTTTTTTTTTTCATGTTTGTATTGATTACCTACCTCATTCATGAGGTATTTTTTTTTATTCACCACCACCACTCATTTAATGTTCCCACTGCTGGGACACAGGACACCTCTCTGTGAGAGAGGGAATGGGCCTTAATCCGCCACGCGGGCCCAGTGCGGGTTTGTGGATTTTTTTTTCATGTTTGTATTGATTACATCATTCATGTGTGTTCAATGTTTTTCATGTTTATTTAGTTTCTTTTTTTTTTATTAAGTAGCTTTTTTGATTATTTAATGTTAAGTATGTGCTAGTCACATGACATACCACTGAGCGAAAGTCGTATGTAGTCTTAAACGGCGCGGTCCCATTGAGAGCTATAATAATAGTTAGGAATTTTTCGTGCAGGAAGAGCTAATCTACAATTTAATTTACTGAGTTAGACAGAAATGGTATTATTAATAGTTCACTAGTTTTGTGGTCACATTATTAACTACTAAAATTTCAGCTCGGCTATTGCGATTAGTGTAGTATCTAATCGCTTGCGTGTCTTCTTCGTGGCAGAAGTTTGCCGAGGGCGCGAAGTACTAATAAATAGCTTTTAATGTGGAATTAAGCTATTGTGACCGCCAGTGGCTTTTATTAGCCAACTATCGGATAGTTTTAGAATTGTCTTAAGTTACATTTTTTTTTATAAATAAGCATTCTTGGAATGTGTCTTAAGTTGACGAATTAAAAATTGTCAAAGGCCTATTTACCTACGTTATATTTTTGATACATATGAAAGTTCGCATTCTTGGAATGTGTATTAAGTTAACCTTTTAGAAATTGCCACAGGCAAAATCATATTTACGTTATATTTTTGATAAATATTTAAGTACTCACACACGTACATACATTCCAAATGTGTCTCAGGTTGTCCATTTAGAAATTGTCAAAGGCTTAAACCTATTTATCTTATTAGATTTCCATAAAAATATGCCACAGGCATTAATTTTATTATAAATTCTTTAGACTTAAGCTAGTTAAAAGTGACATTGACATTACTCTTGACATTCCTACTGATTTTGTTCCCTTTTGTAATAACGTCGGACATTCCTGATAGCGCAACGCAATTTCAATGGCTTCGCGTTTAAGATTTGATAAATGTATCCAACATTATGTACAAGATCTGATTATAAGTGTATAACTATTATAACACGCATCACTGCGTGACAAGCTCTCGGCAGAGCCCTGTTCAAGGTCCAAACTTGTGTAACTAACTCGTTTGTAAAAATGTTAACTGTAAAAGTTAGCCTCTGAAAATACTGAACTCGTAGACAGAAGCGGTATACCAATTAAACTTCAGTCTTGTATTTTTTTTTTGTACTTAATACATCTTCTTTATGTAAATATATGTTTTATTTACCAAGTGTTTGATCCCTTGTGTGGCTCACTCTGGCTTGGCCACCAGCAGGGTTTTTAATTTTGATAACACAAATAATTAGTCGCCAAATATCAGAATTAGTCTGTCACTGGTTCAAAAGTTAAAAGGGTTTATGGTGGGTTTATGGTTTATGGTGGCTGATCTAGAGAAACTCCCCGGCTTGGCCACATTTATATCTCAAAAACTAGATGTAGTTGTCAAGATTTAGTTGGTTTGTAATAAAAAAATTGAAATAAATCAATTTCTGCATACATTAGTACAGACAAGTACAAACTAACAAGTAGTTTCTAGGTAATACCTATGATGTCTTAAGGTGGAATGTTTGTTTCGAAATATAAAGTTATTCTGTCGTTATATACCAAAAAATGTAGGAAGTATGCATTACCTAGAAACAGATTACAATAAATAAAAGAACTGACCAAGTGCGAGTCGGACCCGCGCACGAAGTGTTCCGTACCATTATCGCAAAAAACGGCAAATAAATCACGTTTAGTGTATGGGAGCCCCACAAAAATATTTATTTTATTCTGTTTTTAGTGTTTTTTGTTATAGCGGCAACAGAAATACATCATCTGTAAAAAATTCAACAGTCTAGCTATCACGGTTCATGAGATACAGCCTAGTGACAGACAGACGGGTCGTGGAGTCTTAGTAATAGGGTCCCGTTTTCACCCTTTGGATACGGAACCCTAATAATGCACAAAATAAACAAGCAAAATGTGCCTTTAATCGCTGGCAGTTCGTAATTATAATTTTTAATTTGTGAATTCCTTCCTCACCCGGGGCATATCCTTTCTCGTACACAAAATACGTGCTTAGTCTTGGAGTTGCGGCAACAGCTCGTAGAAACTAAACTAAGCAACATGCCCACGTGTTGTTTTTCTATTAGTAAATATCATCATGTGGATTGTGCAATAAGATTTCCAACTAAATGCAATAGTACCTGTGATCTCTATCTATCCTACTCTGTGATCCAAATATGAAGGCTAAGGGAAAATTTCGCTTACGCTGATTTCACAGTAGAATTAAAAATATATAACAAGGCAAAACTGCAGTAATCCATTTGAAATAAAACAGCTTATTTCATAACGATTCCAACAACATAAGTTTCATGTATGGCTCCCATACAAAACTTCGTGGATATCGGCGTTTTAATCACACACGGTTATCGCCGTCACCAAGATGCTTTCCAGGTGGCCGCCGCCACAATTTCGCAATTTCGCGAAAAAAAGCGCGACGGTCGACCGGATTCACAGAAACCGTGCCGACGTAACTAGCGTTTTTCGTCTGATTAAACTGATTATTTTTGTGCATCGATCGCGTGCGGTTCCGCTCCACGGCGATAGATAGATGGTGTTAGCAGCGACTTGGAAGTAAAAGGGTGAACTCGGTTCGTGAATTTTTTTTTCTTTAAATATAGTGACGATTTGTTTTATAGTATTTTTTTGCACGTTCTTACAGTTTCATTGCACCAAAATGTGTTACAACACAAAGGACATCGGCAGAAACCCATACATTGTTTAAGCTGAGATTAAATTCCTACGACTCTAAATTAAAAATATCTGGTTTAATTCAGGGTTATGTCCTGAATTAGTTTGTGCAAGAATTTTTGTTCAATGATGCCGAGAATAATAGATATTCAGTCATGATCTTTTGTAGGTTATGTTTAAGTTTAATAATGTGTTTATTAGGTAATATCATTCAATTTCGTGGAAGTAAAAGGACAATATCTCATTAGTGTTTCCCTTTTCTAGTTATTTCAGCATGAAATGTAAAATGAAACTCTTTGGGAAGAGTATATTTGAGCGACTTTGACCTTGACGTGTATCAAAAGGTCGTCGTCAATAACCAAGCTATATTTTATTTAGACTTGAATATTGGTCTTTTTTTGTAATTGTATTCTTACCTACCTGCAAGGACGCCTACACTGAGACATAAACTATATTGTTAATTTATTTACTCCGTTTTATTACAATAACACATGCAATAAAGATATATTTGCTACAGTCACTATTTGTCACATGGCAGAAAGTTTAAAATGACAACACTAACCCTCAGTTTCCCAGCTCAAAATGATCGCAGAATTATTGATGTGACAAATTGTCAAGCACGCGTTATCTGCTGTTGAAAATAGATTCCACCAATCACAGCCGATAACGCGTGCTTGACAATTTGTCACATTAATTCTGCGATAATTTTGTGCTGGGGAACTGAGCGTAAGCTAATGAGAGTTAACGAAAAATCAAATAACTTTCATTTAAAATGCTTTTTTTTATCCGTGATGACCCAGTTAATGTTATACTTTGAAAAAACTAAGTCAATTAATTGAATTTCTTTAGTATATAACTCATATTCAGACGCTCAAATATAAGCCAGCTGAAATTTCGCCATTTTTCTATAAACAATCGAATGAAATGCCTCAGAAAATTAAAACCGCTCCATCTATTAGCATCAATTTTAAATGATTCGTTCGAATAGTCTTTGAAATGTGAATTAAGAACAAAATCCATAATAATATTATAAATTCGAAAGTTCTTCTGTCTGTTACCTTTTCACGCATAAACCACTGAACGGAATGCAATGAAATTTAGCAAGGAGATAGATGGCATCCTGAGAAAGGACATAGACTACATTAAGAAAAAGAAAAGAAATTGTGCAGGTTAGTGTAGGGTAGAGTACGTAGGGTAGGTAGGTATGTAGAGTAGGGTAGGGTAGTTAGGTAAGAGAGGTAAGATGGGGTAAAACAGTTGTATGCGACTGTACATCTTAACACCAAATAGACCAAGAGCAAGGTTTAATGTTTTCAAAGAAGATTAAGTCAACACAAGGCAAGCCTAGTAAGTTTTTTTTTTAATTAATTTATTCAATCATAGTTATAATTTGTAATATCTGAAATGGATGACATTAATATTGCTGAATAATTATATTGAATTCATAACTATTGACATTTAATTTTGACATTTTACTGATCTAAATAATATTTAATGCATGCTAATTTAGGATGAAAATTGCAATGCTTGTAAAAGGCTGCTAAGTCCTAAGTAACAACATAAAATAACATCAACATTGTACACTTAGTTCGCAATAAAATTTTGACTTTGACTTTAATTGAGAATTTATCTCTCTGTGACATTTCTAAGGACTGATCGTTGAAATTAGAAGTATATTACACATACTAGCTGTCTCACGCGGCTTCGCTTCCGTCAACTGGCTACCTACCTACCCTACCGTGCCCACACTAAATGCATGATTGTTGAGTGACTTTAACCGCAGCGCACGCAACGGAAGCTCTCAAAAAGCATTATTTATACGTTTTTGAAACATTTTTCATTTATGCTCCGCTCCTATTAGTATTCCTGGATAAATGGACTATCCAACACAAAAATAATTTTTCAATTCCAACCCGTAGTTCCTGAGATTAGCGCGTTCAAATAATCAAACAATTAGCTTTATAATATTTGTATAGAAAAATAGCCATAAAAAAAACTATTAGTTTTTTTTATGGCTATTTTTCGTAAACTTTTCGATCTAGTTCTTGGACTATACCGTATAAGTTGAACTCATTAAGACCCAACTAAATCTTGACTTGGCGACAAATTTTGATTAATTAGCGACTAAATCTGGGAGAAAACAGAACTTCGCTAGGTGCCCTAGTTTTTTGAGATAAAAAAATGTGGTCAAGCCGGGGAGCGTCTCTCCAGATCGGCCACCTGTAAACCCTTCTAACTTTTGAACCAGGGACCGACTAATTCTGATATTTGGAGACTTATTAGAGACTAAATCTGGGCGAAAACAGATCTTCGCTAGATGCCCTAGTTTTGAGATATAAATTTGGCCAAGCTGTGGAGATTCTCTCCAGATCGGCCACTATAAAAACCCTTCTAACTTTTGAAACAGTGACCGTTTAATTCTGATATTTGGTGACTAATTAGCGACTAAATATTTGTGTTATCAAAATGAAAATCCCTGATGGTCGCCATCCTAGAGTGAGCTACACTGATCCCATGCCTACTGGCGCCAAACTGACCAATGAGAGGATGTTTGTTCAATTTTACTGACGAACCAAGGGCCAGCTAACAGCATGCTACGGCTACCGAATCATTCTGCCGCGCCATCATGTGACATTTAGGTTGCATCATCATCATATCAACCGAAAGACGTCCACTGCTGAAAATAGGCCTCCCCCAAGCGTTGCCACTTTGACCGGTCCCGTGCGTCCCGAATCTAGTGGGTCCCCGCAACCAACACCAAGTCATCGGTCCACCGGGAGGGAGGCCTTCCAACGCAAAGTCTTCCGGTTCGCGGTCGCCACTCTAGAACTTTTCTGCCCTATCGAGCATCCGTTCAGCGAGCAATGTGCCCTGCCCACTGCCTCTTAAGTATTGCAATTTTTCGGGCTATGTCGGTAACCCTGGTTCTCTTGCGAATCTCTACATTTCTAATTCGATTACGCAAGGATACTCAGAGCATAGCCCTCCCCATTAAATCGCTCCATCGGGTGACTGTAAGCTTTCTGATGAGATCCATTGTGAGCGACCACGTCTCAGAGCCATAGGTATCTAACACATACTGTTCATAGACGTTCGTCTTGTGATACTGGTAAGTTGGACAAGATACCGCGCAACTTCCCGAACTCTGCCCAGCCGATTTTGGTCTATTCGTGTAGAAATAAAGGAATTTCAACGCTTATCTAACAGAAATAATGGCGAAAATCATTTGTCCATGGTAAATCCTTTGCCATGCTGTCGAAGGCCGCCGGCCCATACACGGATAGATTGTAGACTGGTGCACTGTTGGTCGTATTTTACTTTTCGAAATGTTCAGTTTACACTTTATCGAGAGTTTATAATCTCTCCACATAGTGCATAAAATTACAGTTTGTAATAATCCGGTGACATACACCAGGTTATTTTTCAATGACCAGCCATTTTTCAGGTATTAGGTCTCAATCAAAGAACGGATGCAAAAATCAACTCACAAAATAAATATCAGCCGTTCTGTATATTTTTGCCCGAATTAACTCTGCAAAATATACAGAACGGAAAAAAAGAACTGCGAACAAATTTGAAATTTTATTGCCACATCCAGGCACTGCAAAACACCTTCAGGTCGGTGTTGCTTTTGTTAATTTTAATTTACTATTTTCTCTGAAAGTATCGAGCTTCTATGATGTAATTACATTTTTGTAGAGCGCTAAATGAGAACAATTATTTCAGAAACTTATATAATTATACTAAAATAAATGCACTTTAGGATAACCTTCCCAAAGTAAAACTGTAACCTGACTGTAAAAACTAAACGCCTAAAGAAATTGTAAGAGCCATAAAAGAATACTTGACTTAAAATAATACTTTTTCTGAAGGCGCTTTTCTGATGTAAAATAAATAAAACTTCTTTATTGAAATTACAGTTTTAAAAGTTTATTTTGTAGGTATTGGTAAAAGGAATTTGTCGCTTGTCGTAGAGAACACAGATTTTTGTGATTGGCGGGAACCAGTACCAGGAGATGAGTAATGCCAACAGATGTCGTAGCTCTTAGTTTGGGTTACTACCTACTTACTACAGTTCAAGTTCAGTTTAACCGATGGAAAACGGTGAAATTCCATCGCACTATCCATAAAAACTGCATTAGTACCGAGCTACAGGCATTCTTGTGAACGACCAGACCATTCGCAATTGACTCCATGAAGACAAACAATACTCAAGAAGACGCTTAGTTCACCTGCAGTTAACTGCTGTATCTACATCGAATACAACAGAAAACTTTAATTAGACTATCCAAGATTGGACTGCAGTACTTTTTACCTTTGAGTGCAAGATTACATTTTCGAATTACGATATCTGGAGACCGTTTCATATCCCTGCATCCATAAAACAGATCGTTTTGGTGGACCCAATGTTAAACTAGGGCGGTATAATTTTACGACGCAAACCTGGACTCGTAATTCTTAACTAGGGTACTGTATCGGCCCAAAATTACGTTAGGAATGTACAATGTACAATGCCACATTAATACATTCGCACAGAATGCAGGTCCTGTGTACTTTATTTA
Organism: Orthosia gracilis; assembly: GCA_947562075.1. Classification (NCBI taxonomy): domain Eukaryota; kingdom Metazoa; phylum Arthropoda; class Insecta; order Lepidoptera; family Noctuidae; genus Orthosia; species Orthosia gracilis. Next base: position 39,922,716 of record OX387266.1, read on the forward strand.
AGATAGTGCTCGATCGCATCGGCGCGAGTCGCGACTAACAATGCAAACATGCTGTCACTAAAATTGAGATGTTTCAGAGACCAGCCAGGATTTATGGCCTGAATCCTATTAAGGATTTATGGGATCAGTTATAAAGAAGGGTAAAACATTGTGACATTCTCATCGAGACGCAGAAGAACCTCATATTTTTTCTAAAAACACGCTGAAAGAGGATGTCTGAAGATAGTGTGCGCTGCTTAATCGAGAGCTTGCGTTCTCGAATCTTTAAGAAAAATCTCGAAACGCAATTAAAAGATAAAAACCTTGTATACATGAAAATGTTGTTTTTGAAAAGGAGACGGTATAACAATTGACCCAGAAATCGATATGATCAAACTAGGCCGATCGGTTGCTTTGAACGAGTGAAACAACCCTACCCAAGTCACATACCTACCCCGAATCCATGGGGTATCGGAGCTATAAGCTGACAAAGTATGCATGAAAAATCATTATCTACTAAAGATTTTTTTAACACTAGTACCAAAATTAGTCGTGTCGCAACTGTAACGAAACATAGAAAACAATACTGACACGACGATGACACTATAGAAGCTATAGATTGTAAATACACTATATGTAAACTATATTGTCGTCTCTCTTCTCGTTGGGTAATCAATACATATAATAAATCTGTAGAAAAGTAATTGTTTTTGTACATCGAAAATATTTCCATAAAAATTGCCAGGGTGTTAAAAGATAACCAACATTATTGGAAATTTTTCGGTTTGTCTGTTTGTGCACGCATCATATAAAATGTACGAAACTAATGTAGTAAACTTGCATAAAATTGTGCGTAACATAAAGAACTTTGAATGATTACTTAGTTTTTGTTTCATCTCTTTCAAAAGTTAGATGAATTTAAAGTATTCCAGAAGTAAAATATCACAAGTAATCACAACATACGCAATTCAGATACTCGAAGAGTTGAACTCCATATTCGATAGATAGCGTTGTGTTTAAATTCATTTGACGTTATTTTCTGAATGGCGGTGATCACCGCGAAAGTATGACCATAGAAAAAAAAATGGTACCTAGGTAGAGGCCAAAAGGTAAGTGGGAATAGGGAAGGTAGGTAGGGTAGGGTAGACAGTTGACGGGAGCGAAGCCGCGGGCACAACTAAACATTATTCTGTAAATAACTGGTTCTTGCAAATACATGCTAGGCGCCCCCTTGATCCTCGCACCATAGGCAATAGCCTGGTTAGCCTGTGGGTAAATTAGGCCCTGGTAGTAAATGATCTAAAATAAACCAAAATCACTCTTGATATTATCGTCCGTATCTTCATGTGAACCGAGTTCCGTTTATTTATTAACTTATCGACACAGTACAGACTTACAGTACAGTCGACGGCATGACTAATTTTGTTACTAAAAATAAGAAAATCCTTAGTAGGGACATGGGGTCTCATCCCATACAAAGAAACTGTCCCGACGTACAGTACTGATTATACTGATTATTTTATTTTTCTATCGATATCGATTGATTGTTAGATGGTGATTGGTGATCTATCTATTGCCGAGGAACGGAACTGGATGCAATCAATTTACAAAAAATAATCAGTATAATCAGATGAAAAACGCTAGTTACGTGGCACGGTTTCTTTGTATGGGATGAGGCTTCTGTATGCTAATATTATATTATCTGTGGTAGGGAGATAATGATTTTTCATGCATACTTTGGCAGCCTATAGCTCCGATACCCCAAGGATTTGGGGTGTGCAACTTAGGTATGGTTATTTCGTTCTCTGCATACAGTTAGTTCGTATCGATTTCTGGGTTCTTATTGGCATGTTTAAAAAAATCATAAATTTAAATATTCCAATAATGCTTATTTTTCATTTAACTTTGTTTTTAACCGACTTCCCAAAAAGGAGGAGGTTCTATGTTCGACATTATGTATGTTTTTTTTGTTTGAAAGAGCATGTTCCGAAATTGGTCCTATTTTAATTTGGTGAAGATCTGATGAAGAACTTCGAAGATATATAGCAGAACTCTTCAATAAATAACGGCAAATCTCTCGGGATTGCTGCAGTCGCATGTCTGTTTATTGTACGCAGATCATGCATGTACGCAGATCTCTCATTTTACCGGTTATGTTCATGTTTCATGATATTCGGGTAATATATTCTGGCGTTATAGGTCCCTTACTAAACAACTTGCCTATTAGGCAGGTACAACTAAAAAGTGAAAAAAAAACCTTTTCAGAAAAAATACTATAGACTTTGACTTGGTTTTTTTAATAGGAAGTCGGTAGTACCTGCCTAATAGGCAAGTTAAAAAATAAAGTTATTTTTCACTCGGTAGATTTTTTTTTTAAGTTTTTAATTTAAACTAAATGATTGAAAATTATACACATTTTGGTTATATTTTGTCTAAAACAGCCTACTCTAATTAATTTCAGCAACATTTTGATACTACTGCATAAATTAATAAATTTCAGGTGGCCCTTTTTTTTGAGTAGTATATTTATATTTTGACTTTATCAAACCTATACCGTTTAGTTATGGCCCCAGTTTTTTGCACTTGGGCCTTTGTTTATAATCCCCGGCACGTAAGTTGGCAAGAGTCGTTAGATGAGCAGAAGTCATTTTTAAGGTATCTCTGGTAGTGAACATTTAGGACCGTACCGAGCGCGCGATTGTTGATCGACTGACCAATCGTGTCGCATACACGTTCCGTTCGCTCTTTATGATGGTTGGTCAGTTCGCAGAATATGCGCGAACTTACCCCCACGACACCAAAACCTTGCCAACTTACGTGCCGGACACTATACCCAGGTACGCCACCGAGTATGCCATTACGAAACGAGCGAGGAGCACCGGTTGGCGACCGAACAGGCTGCCTAATTGCGTAAGTATATTCGGCAAGATAAAGAGTTTGACCCCATCAAAGAGACATGAGAGATGAATGACGTGATGAGGATTTCCGTCTATGTGATTGGTCGATTGTTCCAAAACTCTTTGCCTTGTCGAATTCACTTACGCATTTAGGCTGTAGAGCGTAGGGCAATGTCAATGGTACATCATTTGTTCCTTCGCCACGGCCCCGCTCGGCCACACAATGCATTTTGAGAGTGTACCGACTGCTTCACCTTATTATAATAAGGTATTCATAGCACAGAAAATCAAGGGGAATACTACAGGGTGGCCTACCTTCTTTAGTAACCACACCCCTGACCGTAAGATTAACATGAAATTCTTCCCCATCTATAAATCGATTATTTTATTGTGTTGACGTTTTCAAACTCCATAGCAACGCTGCAATCACTGTGTAGACTATCACAGCATAAACTTACAACGTGTTTGGTGATGTATGTGTAAGCTTTACTGTTTTGTGATCTACTCAAAATGGAAGAAGACAAGGGAAGTGAAGAAGCTGAAAATTGGAAAGTCTACGAAGCACTGTGCAGTAAAACTCCAACCGAGGTAATTATTTATATTGTTTTATCTTAAATAATGATACTCATGCTATTGCTACATGCGTTGTTAACTGATACCACATCTGGTGGGAAGTGTCAGGCAGTACCTACTTACTGGTTGAAGACTGGTCCAGGTGCTCACTAGACTAAGGATAATATCATAAATTTAGTTATTTATTGATAGGAACACAACTACATTATATTATTGTACATTGCTATCCATTCTGTGTAAAGAATTAAGTCACTTTTAAGTAGTGTGCGTCCGAAGCTCGACTTCTGGCAGGTGTCAAAGGTTTTTATAGTCTTAAGGTTCAAGCTCAGAAACTAAATAAAATTTTGTTTTGTTTTTGATGTGGCTATTTTCTGGCGACAGCGATTTGCCGGTGTAACGCAGGGGCAGTGGTCATCCCCTGCCGCCGCCCGTTGCCTCTGCTATCGCGCTCTCGCGCATTTGTCACAGTTCGTATAAATTCGGCACTTGCTAGAAAGAAACTTTCGGCTTCGGCCCAAACGCCGACCCATTTTGGGTGCAGGCGTAAGTTTTGGCTGAATGTGGTTTTGTTGGTCAAAGGTCTGCGAACCTGAAGCTTTGGGTCGGACACTACTTAAAGGTGTATAAAACATATAAAATTTTGACTTTTGGTTAATATATTATTTAGATAGACGATAGATTGAAATTGAATCGATAAAATTGGTATGTACAGGTACAATCACTTTAATTTATAAATGATTGTGTGTCACTCATTCATTAGTAGACATTTGAGGTAATAATAAATCCGACTGGACCTCTGCTTGCTGATTGGCATTGTCTGCTGGACGATTTAGGGAAGGAGATATCAAGTGAAAAAACCTAGCCTAACATAAAAACACTGATCCCATAACAGAGAGTTTCTAAAAGAGGTCGCTCCGTGCATGGGTGGCCGTTCCTTACATATCGAGACCCATGGTTACTGGTTTATGGCAGTCAGATAGGCAGTTACTTCATTTAAAATACTTCTGTATCTGGTTAGACTGGCAACCGACCGCAACATGGTTGAGAAATGGCTGATTGTAGGTGCTGAACTTATGTTACTTTCGGGCAAGCACGGAGCAACGACAGCACGGCAAAGATGAAGGTTTGAAGTGGAAGTAATTCGTATTTTGTTACCGTCGCTGCTATAGGCAAACTGCAGCCTAATGCGTAAGTGAATTCAGTAAGACAAAAATTATTGGGCTCTTTGGATAAGATTATCTTCACCAATAAAAGCGTCCAATAATTTTGGAAATACCTAATTTTTTTATTTTATTTTTTTAAATAAAACGTTGCTCCACACTAGGAAGTTCTTCCTGTATCGTGGGTGCGTTTACAAACATATTAACTCACATACACAACACCCAGAGCCGGAACAACTATCTGTAAGACATACAAATATTTGTTCCGTGCTGGAATCGAACCCGCGACACGCAGCGCAGCAGTCAATCGCTCAACCACTGCGCCAACCGTGCGCCCAAATTAAATAGAATTTGTAATACTCTTTCATGGGCTGAAACTCTTTGCCTTGCCGATTTCACTTACGTAATTAGGATGCTAGTAAAGTATTCTAAAAAAAATCAGAAGTTTTCGACCAGACTGACTATCGACGATCCTTTGTAGATAGGCTAGGTATGGGTCATAACCTCATAACAACCGCGGGTTCAATCCTCGCATTGAAACCACGTACTGACACGGTTACACGGATCCTAAGTACATTGCAGTATTGTCCCGTGATTTTACCAGAACTACATAGATAGGTAGGTAGTAGGTATGTTATATGTCATTATTAATCCCTTGGGTCGACGCATTACATCGCCTCGATCCTGTTGTACTTATCATTAGTAACTGGGCAAAAATCTAGACGCCAGTCTGCTGAGAAAATCTAATATCTACTATTGCGTGGTCCTGGGTTTATATAACCCAGGACCACGCTCAGCACTCGCAATATTCAGTTTGCCAGTTACAGGTACATCATTTACCACACTAAATGAAACGCTCAATCAAATAATTTATCAGCCTAAGCAGGGTTAATCAAAAGGTCGATAGGTTTAACGAGAATTAGAAAAAATGTTCGCTGAAGGGGGTGGTGATAGCGTGCATCGTTCCGTACCTCGCACGGATTTCTCGTGAAATATAAACATAAGTACCTATGCCTTCCGTTATACGTTCCTATACGTAACAGAGTAACCAAGACGTAGATTACAAGCTTCCTTTTCATAAACATTTCCGTGTTTTCGTCGTCTACCTGCCCCAACACAGCGCTCGATTAGATGGCCATGATGACATCGCAACTATATCACAATTCAACCAATTATCATGTCCATAAAAATCGTGATTTGGGGTACGCTCCCCATCGTTTATGTAAATTGCAAAGCTTGCAAGTACCTGCCTAAATAGGTCGGTGAAAAAGATATCGTGACTCTCGGTCGGTAAGTCTGAAACCTCCAGCCGTATCACGCTACATTTCAAGCAAGGAGAGGTACTTTACTACACTAGTCGTCTTTTGCTCGCCATGAAAATCTGACTTCTTTTTACTGTCTAGTGTGTAACAAGAACTAGTTCACTATGGAGTTTTGTAAGTTTTTCAGTTTGAACACATGTGATTTATATATATGCCTAATCAATGATCAAAATAATTGTATAGTATAAGATCTTAAATTATAAATACGGATTAAAATTTCTTCAGATGGACGCAGACGTTGGTAACGACATAGTTACCAGTCTTCGAAGTGATCTCGCCGGTCTCCAGTACAAGCGGGATAAGCTGATATCTGAAGTGAGCCATGACCTTAGACCTAACAGTAAAATAACAAAGTCTACCGCTATTAGAACGATTCCTAAAGCATATTGTACTTATTGCAGAACAGTGACTTAAAAAATCAAATGTTATCTCGAGATCAGAGAATACTTGAGCAGCAAGTGGAGATCGATCATCTTCGTGAACAGAATGCTCGCCAAAATGCCATCATATCATCTCTTCGAAAGAAGATCCATGATCTCGAAGAAATACAGCGAAATCTCCAAACTTCGCATGGTCGAAGTGAGATCACAGTGCAAACCCTACAAAGAGATAACCGCTACTGTGAAGAAAAGATCAAAGATTTAGAGAAGAAATTGCGTTCTCTTGAATTAGAGTGTCACAGTGAAGAACAACAAAAAGAAAATGCTCGTTGTCAGTTTCACGATCTCATTCGACGTATGTCAGCAGCATTGGAATCGGATTTTTGTGATACCGCACACACCCATTCACCGGAAAGTTTGATTATAAAGGCCGCTGAACTAGTCCAAGAAATCACTAGACTTAAAAACAGATGTATGAATACAACAGAAAATTTGTCGACCGTCGAACAAGATTTGAGGAGTTGTAGAGATGCACTAGAGAGATCTAATACTGACAAGGATATTTTACAAAGGCAAATATCAGGGCAACTTCTCGACCTCGAGAGGCTCAAACAAGAAAAAGAATCTCTATGTGTCCAAAACAGAGTTATCGAACGGGAGCTGCATGAAGCAAGAGAGAAATTGACACACTGTTCCAAAAACTTAAATGTTGTTACTGATAACGCAAACCAGAATGAATCTATAATAATTCAGCTTAAAGGTAGGTATTTCATAAACGCGTTGCAAATCAACAAAGAATTATGTTATGTTCCATGTTTGTAATCACTGTTCCTTTCAGAGGATTTGAGGCATCGAGATGAAAAATATCAAAGGCTACACGCGGAATTCCGTAACACCATGGAGTCGATAGCCATCTTACTGAGTTTGCCGACACGGTTTGTGGAGGCCCACGAAAGTACCATTAAAGATAGAATTCGAGAAATTTTAAGTGATAATAAAGACAAAGCTGTAGTGAGTATAAAATTGAATCATGAATTAATATACAGGATGGCTGATTTAACGACGCCAAAAGAAATTTTCCAGACACCTCATTCCAATGGCTTCGCAAAACATAACATCTTTTTATTTAGGTAATGAGAACAAAAATAAATTTGCTGCAAATTTTCCTATTGGCATCAACTTTCAAAAATTTGAGTTTCCTAAGCAATTCTTCAAACTCAATAGAGAGGAGGGTTAAAGTAATTGAATTTGCATAGCATGGATATAGCTATAGACCACAAAATTAATTGTGATATTAATTTAATTGCAGCAAATAGACGCACTGCGGGATAAGTTAGGTATGGAGTCTCAGCAGCTGGGCAGGACGGCACACATGCACGACCAGGCAACGACGCGTGTGCGTATACTGGAGGATGAGAGAAACATGCTCGAAGCTAAATTACACAAGCTGGAGTCTGAGCTGAACGCCCAGGAACTCTCAAGGGAGAACCTACGCAAAGATAAAGCTAACGTGAGTATAATTGCCGCAGTTAAATACAATACAAAGTTTCTCCCGGCTGAGCTAAGCTCGTATTTGTCATGTTGATAATTCCACTTTTAAATATTTTTATACCTAATAGGCACCTAGTTGTTATTACCAAAACACAGATATACCTACCAAAAGCGTAAGGTTGTGGCATCGCGCAGGTCTGTGATTGCAGTTACACGAGCGTGCGTGTCCCTATAACTTGGAGCTGAAGTGAGCCACCTGGATACGCAGCCGGCCCAGATGTCCGATTGAACTAAGATAGGTGTTAGTGGGCCACTGAGAGCTTTTCTTCTGGCTCCGCATCTAGTGGAAGATGTTTGAAAAGTTGCAGTTTTTTCCGTGATTCGATTTGGCTGCCATATAAATGTTTGATTTTGTTGCACCTACGAAAAAATGTTCAGTGACTAGGGTTGTACGTTGTATAAATTCAATTATAAACTATGAACTATTACTTACTATAACTTTCTACTTTATGATAAATTCACCCACGGTTTTTTTTGTTACAGTTTGTTGCTTTCCTAGAACGTCTGAGTAGAACACTCAATATGGATGAGTTAACACAAGACATCGGAATAGAATTGCACACTGATTCTATTATACACCGCGCCGAGCAGCTGGCGAGACTGGAGAGCGATAAGATTGTCGACAAGGTTAGTGTCAGTAGGTGCAGGTGGTGGCACCGACAGCTGAGCAGATGCTTACGTAACAACTACTGCGTTATGGGTCTTTATTACTGGAACAGGAAGCCCAGTACAATATTTAATTACCGGAATTGACAATACAGTGTGTAATTATATCAAGAATAAGCTTGATATTTGTGAAAGTCCATTTATTTAATTACTTTCAATGTGGGTTTATCTAAAACTTTTCTACCAGGTAACTACCGCCTACATTATATTTCTAACTATTTTATATTTAATTATTATGTTAATTCCACTACCATTACTAACCCGCTTTGGTGCGCCACCTCAGCAGTGTATCAACATGTACAATAATAGGTATGTTACCTTCACCTTTATCGTGTCGGTACACTTGTTCACGTGTATAGGCTATGTTGCAACTTGTACAAAGTGTTTGTCATCTGTGTGTTTGTGTGTTAACTCGTATGTGTTCTGTGTAGATGCTATATTACGGATACTATGGCACGCTGCCCAGACTGCGAAGAGAAAGGTCTTTCCATGATTTGCCTTATCTCAAAGAAGTAAGATTTGCACTTTACCAAATTGGAATGACGTTGATAACATTCAGTAGCAAAACTAAGCAGTCATACAGTAATTTGGCGAAACCACAAACAAAAAAATATTCTCAGTTGCATTTGAATGTGCATCCATCATCCTGCACAGTAAATTAGCACTATTAAACAATAATGACTAATTTCACGCAATTTGACAGTAATTAGAATCACTACATGCAGTTAACCTGCATAATTATAATAAGGTTAATATTTTATTGTTTCATAATGTAGATGCAATTCATTTACGAACAAATGGAATAGTTGAAACATTTTAATTAAGTTATACGTTTTCATTAGTTAGATTTAAAATACCTAGGTAGAGGTATCTCTGGATCATTAAGGTTGAGTCACGATCACCGCTGTGCTGAGACAGTAACATTGTAAAAAAAATCATATAAGTTTCATTTAAATGCTTGTTTGTACTTCGCGTATATGGTAAATCGTAGTACCATTTATGTAGTTTCAGATACGCTAGCCACATGTAAAAAAATGAGATGACTTTAAAAGAAACTAAATCTAATACCTTTAAACGAGCAATTGTTGTATATATGCATATATATAAATAATCTGAATCTCGGAAACGGCTCCAATGATTTTCATTAAATTTAGTATGCAGCGGGTTTCGAGGGCGATAAATCGATGTAGCTTGGTTAAATTTTTTGAAAACGTCGTTTTCTTCCATTTTCGCCCAGTGCCTACTTATTAGTGCGTGTGAACCTTTATTGAAAACATCATTCAGATGTGGCCTAGGTTTACTGAAGTATAGGAACGGAAATGAAGGCTTTTGAACGCATAAATGCAAACGCTCCTACAGGGTTTAGGTAGCCATTCATTCAATATTTACTTGCCATGGCATTAACCTTGTTTTATTACAGTAGCAGTTTAATAAAAGCACAAATTGGAATTTCATAAAAAAAATAGTCCGCAAATTAATAGTAGTTCTACATTGTATAAAGATTGATTCGATCATGCAGCATGCTATATATAAATAGGTGATAATTGTAGATTTAAAATAAAATATGTTTTGTTAAAACACTGCACGTTTTGGAACTTTTATAATGTATGGAGCAACCCTAACAGTTTTTATTTGGACTTGGAATGTACAGTCGGCAGCTCACGCGATGTCGTCTGTCTGCATCAAAATAAATGCAGTACAGTCACGCGGTCGCGCTCACTTTGCATGACAGTACTGATTTATGGAATAACTTTTGTCACTCAGTAGAACTGTTACATTGCTTCCGAATTTCAGACTGCCGTGGTCTACCAGTTACAAAGACGAATAAGGATTCTAAGGGAGCAACTGCAGAGAAAGGACCTGCACCTGGATTTACTGCGGCGGAAACTTAGTGTGCAGGTGTGTGCTGAAATGAGGAATTCTTATCTATTCAATATCGTTAGATGTAACGCAGACTTGTATGGTGTGATTGACACAAATCTTTGTGGTTAAAAATATTGGATCAGAGATAATTGAGTAGATATAGTTGTTGTTGGCCGTACATCAGTAGCCAACACTTTGAATCTGACCTGGTCTTACTTAGTACGGAGTTTCAATAGAATGCGAGACTATCTCAAACTGACTTTGTTACAACTGAAGTGCGGCGTACTGTACTTATGATGTAAAGTTTTGTTTTTTTTATAGAGATTTCATGTTTTTCTATATCCTACTGTTTTTTTTCCGTCTGCGGTCAAAACATTTAGTTGATTTAATGATATTTTCCTGGATATACTGTAACGAATAGGACGAAAGCTGCCGCGTCCGTGCCGTGCTCCAGGCTGAGCGCGACGAGGCGGTGTCGCGCAACAAAAAGCTAGCGCGACAGTGCGACAAGCTGCAAGTGCAGCTTACGGACGCGCGCGCGCAAATACGCGACCTCAACGCGCAACTTGTAGACGCCGCTGAGTATAAGGTACTCCTCTAACTTCATGTGGTATGTTATTTTTTCGTGAAAACCTTTTGAAAAACCTGTATTATTCGAAACAAAGAAAGAATTTCGCCATTATTTATAGTTAATATCAGGTTTCCCAAGAGTTTTTCATGCGGTCACTTGGCTTGTAGGACGACAAGGATTTCGAAGTTAAGGACAAATCCATGATGTAACAATTGTATGTAGGTGAAGTAAATCTAGGCAGCAAATTACTGGAATACCTAATTTGCATACAAGGCTGAAGTGATTTGTATAACAGAACCATGATCTCATTTATTGCAGTTGAACTTTATAAAATGTATTCATTTATTCGAAACATCACGCTTTACGTATTCCACACTGCCTTACATTAGAGATTATGGTAACGTTACAGACCATCTACAATCATTAAAATAATATTAAAAGTGTAGTACTGAAAACGAACGTATTAAAGTTGGACCCAATCGTTTTAATGATGAGGTAATAAAACAGTGCTTAAACCTTCCTGCCGAGGAAAATAAGTTGGAAATATAATTCAAAACACTGCGTCTGCATTCAGCGCCTGCGTCATCAATGGCGCCTACATTCTTTATCTTTGAACCACAGATAACATCACTGGAACGGGCCCGGAAGGTAGAAGAGCTCCAAAAGAAGTTAGAAGAGGCGGAACTACTGCGCGTGCGCTACAATCGCAAGGTGAACGTGCTGAAGGAGCAGGTGCGCTCGACGGGAGAGACCTTCGAGCAGGAGCGCTCGTCCAGCGACCACCAGTTCACCATCCTGCGAGACGACCTGGCGCGCACCAAGGAGGCGCTCGCCGAGTGCCAACGCAGGGAGGCACAGCTCACCAGCTTCAGGTTTGTTCTTTAGAAGATTATATTTAATGAAATATCCATGAAGTTAATATAGCTCTTTCCAATCCCTTGCGCTGGTAGCGACATGTTTTGGAATTTTGCTGTAGGTGTGGAGGGAATAGGACGAGAGGAATGACAAGGTCTAGTACCGCAATAAATATAGGGATCTACACATATATATAGCTACGACGAAACTATTGGGTTTCCTCACTAGGAGTAGGAATCCTACTTCTAACTTATGTTTTTCGTAAATTGACCATCGTAATAATGCTGTTTCAGAAACTCGATAGCGAAGCTGCTCGGCATCTTAGTTCCGGCGTCAGTGTCGGACTTCGAGATGGTGTCGCGGCTGCAGAAGCTGATTGACGCGCACCACGACTTCACGGTAGTGTCACGGCGCTACGACGATCCCGCGCTACTGCGTGCCTCCTCCCGCTCGCCGCCCCCCTCGCGCTGCCGGACCAGAACACCTGACAGGTTGGCTGTAGATATATAGCTACAAAGTGGACAGTTATTTCAAGCAGGAGCGACTCCTCATTCACCCTAAAAATAAACGACCAGCGGTCCTCTACCAAAACCTACAAACTACTAAACCATCGTAAACTGACACCACAATACCTGGTTGCGTAACATTTTGCGTCATGACTGTTCATCCATCTCGATAGGGAGTTCCGACTGCTCCAAACACCAATAATCGTTCACAGATATGGCGTGAAATGTGGTTGCCAAAGACTGGACCAACCCTTCTCCGTACGCGGATATAAGAACATCGTTCTGAAGTCTGATGTCTGATAATACTACACGATCAGTCGAATTATTGTGCACGTGCTTGTGGAAAATGCATCTGAGTAGCATAAATGACATTGCCTCGTATGATTAAGTTCGCTATGAACAATGGTTTGTTTGCAGGTCGCTGCGTTACGACGACTCCGGGTACGCGGACCCTGCTTTCGAGTTGGACGACGAGATATATAAAGCGCGTGCGGGCTTGTGACACGCAAGGCGCCGCGCTCGCTTCTAGACCTGACCCGCTCCTTAATGTGCGTGACCAATCTCACACAGAAACGCCAGATTATAAAGGCGTAGCGAGTAACTAGGTAACATCAGAGTGAGATCTTAACAGATCGAGTGACACAAAGGATTATTATCGCACTAAAGCAATGCATATTTAAGCAGTATCAATCTGTCTCTCTGAATAGATGGCGTAGCGGTCTACTCAATGTCAGGGACACTACTATAGTTACACCTATCATAGTTCTACTGTGGAAGAGAGACGAAGTTATATAAGACAAATAGCTCCGTCTCTCTGTCATGATGGATCCATGATAATTTTGACGCGTCATGGTACGGCCCCAGTTCGTGCGTTGTATAAAGTGGCCCCTTCTAATGTCTTAAAATTCGTCTGCTGGCCTCTTAACGCTCAGAGTTTTTAGGACGCGAAATTGATTACATCTTTCATCATTCTACTGAAACACTAAATTCTGGGCTATTGAGATAAATCGCATCAAACAAGTTGTGAAATTTATAGTCAGCCTAACCGCCTAGTGTGTGATGTTGCTATAAAACTGGACGTTATGAGAAATGTGACGAATGTGACGATCTAATCAATTATTTGAACAGTAAGTTCCAACTAGCATTGGTGTTTTTAGAATCGTTAACTCGGCTGCATTTTGATGAATTTTATTAGGTATAAAAACTTCTGATGTTACACAATAAGTCTAGGTCAATAAAAGCGAGTTAATAGCGGTTGTCATTCTAATTTAGCTCATTGTCTTCAAAACAAGCCGTGTTATTTACACATGGTTGACATCAAAGAAATGAAGTATTTTTAAGTCATCTCCAGGAACGAAAGACTTTGCTTATATCTAGTGGGAGTGCACTTTGCTATGCCATATCGAATACCTAATTGATCGATCATTTTAACGAATATCAAGATAGCCAAATGTTAATTTTTATCGATTGGTAATAAATCGAACATTCAGAATACTTAATAAAGCGAGCATCGTTTATTCATTTGTATCGAACTATCAACATGAAACTCTTATAATTAACAAATAAATTATATAAAAACTAGTGTTTTTCTTCGTCATAGTCATAATTTTAGTGTACTTATATTCAATAAATGTAAGCATACAATTATGTAGTCAGTATGTTGATATTTCGATCTGCTATTTGATGACACGCCACGAAAATCTTACGACCACGCTACGAGTTACTACGGCAAACCTACGACGCTGCTACATAATGATACGGCTACGCTACGATTCTGCTACGGAAATCTACGATGCAGCTACGGTAACGCTACGACGACGCTGCTTCGCTATGCTACGGCAAAGCTACGATACCGCGTCGTAATAGTTGCGTACTTCTATTAAACAATCGATTAATGGTGATCGATCAATTGATATTCGCTGATATAGCATACCTAGTACATCCTTCTAGTGGGTCAGCATGTCATATATCTATATTTACTATCTAGTCGAAAAAAATAGAATCAATTTCATAGATTTTAAATATTTATAAGTAAATTACAATCGTCCAACATTTTACAGATTCTTATAAGAAAAAAATATTTTTGATAAGGAAATATCGCACCAAAATTGATGGCTACACGTGTTTTTAAGTACAGCCACAGGATCATATTAATAATTACGTCTGACCGAAAAAAATAATCAACCCAAAAATATTCGGCTGACGTGCTCACTACATACTCATTAATTTAGATTTTTTTAAGATAAATGTTACACATTAAGTAGCCACTATATAATTGTACGTACGACAAGGAAGTAGTTATTATCTTAAGAATGTTATAATGACTTATGTTATCCGTCGCAAATACTCGATGTTAAATGTTACCTATTCCATGTTTTTGGCGTTCCTATCTTTATTTATAGTCTTCCATTACTTTGTCAAGCAAATATATTAAGTATTAAGTTTTTTACTTATTATATGAACTTACATTTTGTTCGGCAAATTAAACATAGAAAATATTCTAGTATAGGTACAGTAAGTGTAAGTGTTTCATTTATTAGTGAAATATATTTTCTATTCTAATTCTACAGTGCAATTAATAGAAGTAAGATTAAGGTAAGATTATTTATAGAACCTTTATAATGTTATAAATGCGATATTAATTACAAATAAATATTAACATTCAAAAATACGAATACATTCAATCAATAATGTTCTGTTCAACTGTAAACAGGGGGGTGACCTTATGCTCTTAGAGTAAGGTTATTTTGAGTGTGTATACATCTGTCACTTACGCGATATCAAAATAACCTTACTATAAGAGCTTATGGTCACCCCCCTGATTATATCGTTTCTAGACTACACAACAACATAAGTCAGTTTAGATTCACTTGATTATCCTTGCTAGTCCAGATAATTGCTAAAAGAAAATTGAATTAAATCAATTTAATTTGTTTTTAGTTATGTTAAGCTAACAATAGACAGCCCTAAAAAGTCTATCTTTTCTTGGCTTATTAAAAAGAAAGATGACTTGCAGTTTAGGTATCAAAGTTACAGAATATTTTATATATATTTAGGTATATATAATGTGGAGTAACAATTCGACAGTAAATTAAACTTCATAGTTTGTTCAATATATAAACAAGACTGCTTAAGCGAACTAAAAAGATAAATATAAGAAGAAATTCATGCTGTGCAGTCGAAGGAAAGGCGCGAGCTGGCTGACCAAAACTATAAATATATATTTACGAGTATAAAACTACTACTATGAAAAAACCCGACTGGTCGGCTTTTTTCATTACATAACTTTTTTTTTATTTACAACTTTTTGGTTATTTGAATTATTAGTTATTTTTCGCGCAAGTGGGACTTTATACCCTTTATTTACCGCATACCTGTATACTGTCGAGGATTACCAGTATAGTGGAATTCGACCACGAATCGACTGAGGATGTAAAGTTCCACACCCACCATTAAAAAGGCAGAAACCTCGGACCAGACGGATGTTGTGTCTGGTCTGGCAACTGCCCGATAGATGTTCTAGGGCCGATGTAATGTTCAAATCGCGCGAAGAACTTTGCCTGTGCGATGAAGGATTTGTGTGACGTCACGTCATTTTTGTAGTTCTTGTGTGGCAATATAGATACCGTGACAAAGTTTCTTTTTAAACAAACTAAATATGGCCCGATTTTTGTGGGTTGTAAGTGATAGGTGCCGCTTCAACTTTTTCATAATCCGATATCAAGACTTATTAAATAGGTTCAATTTGTTTGCTGTCGTATTTTTGTATCCACATTTTATTAGCTTATTTTATTAGTGTAACTGAAATCAATCAATCTATCTAGCATTTTCTAACTATTTTGGGGTAAAGGCATCCGTTTATACGGGCAGACCCGTCTAACCGGATGCCTGTAACTGAAATATAAATTAGTGAAATTCTAAACAGACTCTAGTCTAGATGAAGGTAAATAAAGTCATCAGGATCACTGAGGTAGACTGCTAAAAAGATATTTAAAATTCGGTATTATTTATTCCGCCCAAAGTCGTAGGCGTTCACTAGTACCTACCTACATAAGAAATGTAGTTTTATAAAATTGATTATAACGTTAGGTACTTACTCAAATTCTTTCCGGACAAACATATTGCGTCGTTCCTCTATGTACTTAATGTCATATGTTATTATTTATAATTATTAGAAACCTGTAATTACTATTTAGAATCAGCATGTTCATATTTATGTAGCACCCATCGAAGTTGCTTAGTATTCCGCATCCAGTAAATAAATATGTACATAATTCAAGTAATTGCTTTATTTATCCGATTTTTTCGACACACCCGATCGATATGGCCACTATGATATAATTAAAATAACCACTTAATGTTGGCTGACCACCAGTTGTTGGTTTTTGTATGATTTATCTAGATAATATACGCATAACTAATTATGTTCAATGATAATGTGACTTACAGTAAGAATAATGTTTCGTACAAGAACCAATAATTGAGCTATCAATCATTAATTCGACCTCGATCGAAGTGTAGATAAAACATTTTTTTTTTTAAAAGGAGAAATAGCAAAACGCCTGAAATTAGCCAATGACACACACAGTCACATCCACAGATCCACGCGCTGAGTCAATGATGTCTGACTTAATATATTGTGCGCAAATAAATATGTACCTACACAATAATATAAAAATTATTCATGAAAGAATCTTTTTTTATTACATGTTTTTTTCGTATTCTTCTCAGAAAATTCTTTCATTTGATACGCATATCATGCCAGTGCACAAAAAATAACTAGTCCGCCGGCTTGGGCCGCCCGCCATATTGGATTTAGAATGACGTCACTTAGCTAACCATACATTGTCATCCAAACTAAACGTGTATGAATTTCATCTTAATCGGTGGAGGATAATGGCATCTTACAGCAAACAATATTCTTGCATACTCAAACAATTTCAGTGTTATTTATCAATAATATTATATGTTAGTCTATGTTATTTATGAGTTATCTGTGGTGCGTATCGTATTACTTTTCACTATCTTTACATTTCACTGCCAATTGTTTTTAAAGTTGAGGGTAGTCTTACTAACAGTCAATGACAATCTACCTCAAACAAACGGAACAAGGAAGCCAGCTCATTTGAACAAACGTGCTAACACTAGATCCGCCTCTAATCAATCGAAAATGTGCATCAAATTCGTTTATTTCATACTTTTCATCAGTTCCGGTAAGTATCTATTGCTTACATTTCGTGCAATATTTCAATACCTGTCGTAATTTAAAGTGATGTATCAATCCAAATATGTTAGCACCATGCGGTGCGGTGTTAATGAACATATCGTTAGCAAGTTTTGGAATTTATTACTTGTTTATTAGTCGCTAAAACATTAAATGATAAATAATTTTATTTCATTAAGTTGGTTTGTACAAACACTTTTAAATGTCATCATATTTGTTAAAACTAGATGAGGTCGGCGTTTCCTATCTGACTACTCTGAGAAAAAAGGCCGATACAAACTCAGAGGTCACACTCTCTTTTAAAGTCCAGACGAAATCTTGTTTAGATCATGTGAAGACCATATATACTGATGTCTTAAAATGGTCTTTTGAGGAAAGAACCAGCCAGATTGAGTGGACCTGTCCAGTCAGTGCACGCATTTGTCAATAACCGTGCAGCTCAACTCAGAATTTAAGGAGCTCAACGATTCGACGAACAATACCAAAGAAAGGACATTCGGGTAGGCCGCATAAACTACTCAAACTGCCAGACCATGATTAAAAACTAACTTAGATAAATTAAAAAAAATATGATCCACATCTCACTTCACATCACACTTCACATTCACAACAATTAAAATAAAATAATACTTTAAAAAGTATTCTTGTCATTGCAAGAATTAAAAAAAATAACAAAATTCACGGTTCAAAAAAAAATAAAAAAATAAAAAAAATTGGAGCAGCTCAATCTTTTTTTGTCCTCAACGTAATCTGTAATGGTATAAAACGCTTTCTGGCACGCATTGCTACAATGTCTTAAATAAAAAATCGTTAGTAAATCAACGTGTGCAATTAATCATCTCATCACATGGCACTCGCTTAACGATTCTAAAAGTGATTAATGGTCATATATGTTACTGATTTCAACGCATAATGCTTATGAATGATTTTCATCCCATAGTGTGTTGTCGAAACATGCCACGCTACGCCGATCTCGATGATGAAGATCAGCACCTTCTCCGAGCGGCGTACGATACACCTGCCTACGATCATGATGAATACCAGGAGGACAATGAGATGCCTCTGGGCAAGCTGGACTTGCTCAAGGATGGACTCTGGGCAGTGAAGGCGAAGATCAAGGAACTGAAAGCGTTTAACAAGGCTTTGGCGGCAAATTTCCTGATGACCAAGCTGAAGGTGAAGGAGTTAATCGCGGCAAGCTTGGCGTTGAAGAAACATAATCATGGGGAAGGGGAGAAGAAGAAACCTGCCTATAACTATCAGGTTTGTTATCCCATGTCAGTAAATACATAAGGACTTATGTCCAAGTTCGTTGGCTGAAATGATCATGGATTGGCCTTTAGATGTGTTAGTAACGTTTGCACAGCAACTCTAAATGCAACTAATGGCTCTCCATAATATACCAGAGCAAGTTCCAGTTTAGTAATAAATAGATAATGTTTTTAACGCCGACAATCCGACATTGAACCACGGTTCGTGCGTTCAAATATATGTGGCGAGACGGCAACACGAAATCATTAGTAGTGCCTGCATACCATAAAATCAGTAATAAGTAAGCAATTAAATCACGTCAAAGTCGTGGGCGACTAGCAGACGGTTGCAAACGTAAAATACAATGTAATACAAATCTCCCTTCCGTGCTTTTGATACATAACTATTCTAAGAACTGATGCATACATAATATAGTTTACCTATACCTACTTTGTGGATTCCCAGTTGTTAGTTACAGGTAATGGTATTCGATAAGTGAATCTGGCTCAGTGAGACAGTAAACCTCAAAGGATTTAACTAGGATGACTATGCTTAGATTATTTTCCTCATTGAGTAAAAAAAGCTTATTAGTTTCAGGTACATTTAAGTTATTATGAAGATCGTTATAGCTTTTAATTAGTTGAGTTGTGCAAACTTATGCACTTCTCCTTTTGCCATGTTAGATCTTTCATCGTAGCCTTAGCATGTTTTTCCTGATAAAACCAAAAAAAAAACCTTTATTACTCTCACATAACTCTCTTCTTAAACCGCGTTCAGAGTGAAACATAATTTTCTTTTCGGATGTCGGCGTCGAAAAACGAGAATAATAAGCACCAAGGAAGGACTTCCAAAAACATTGTTTATACCATTCCTCCTCTAAAAAGCTTATTTTATTCACTGAAAACAGTGAATAAAAAGCACTTTTAATCACTGTTTTGGTGTTTGAATTTAGAACACAACAATATATATTTGACTTCCATCTCAATGCAATACAACCTACTTGCGCATAAATTATTCGATACAAACTTCATGTGCATAGAATATTCGAATATCAAACTCCTTCGTCGATTTAATTATGAGTTTGTTTATATTTAGGATTTTAATTTTGGTCTAAAATGTTTAGTGAATACTTATTTGGATTGTAATTCTATTAATTGTTATTAAGATGTTAATATTAATTGCATTGGTGTTTCATTAATTATAATTATGTAACGTATGTACGGAGGTGGTCACTGGCCCCTGAAACACAGGTGCTGTTACCTAGCTCAGCTTCAATTTACAAAAATGAGGAATCCCTGAGGTATCTCATTTTTGTAAATTTTGAAGGTAACAAACCTTTTATTTATTTATTATTATTCCATTAAGATCGCCATTGTACCTACCAAAAGATATTTCTTTGTAAAATAGTTGTGTAACTAATTTAGTGGATGTATAATAAAATATGTATTCTATTCTATTCTAAGCTATAATTGTGTCCTTTTGCGCAGGCTCCATCGTACCAGCCCCAGTACGCCGAGACACAATACGCGCCGCAGTACGCGGAGCCCCAGTACGCGCCCCCGCAGCCGCAGCATCATCACGACCCTTACTATGGACACTAGTGCAATCAGTCCCTTCTGTTATATATTAATGCCAATATTATTCACCGTCTATCCCTCTACATTCTTTACCAAAGAAAAAGAGTTGATCATTGTTAATTGTATAAATTATTCAACTAGCAATAAAATATATTAATAAAATATTATTAAATACCTAATACAATAAATTAATACCTTACAAAACGCTCTTTGTCTCATCATAGACGTCGACATATTCCAACCCGTCGCCGTAACACGTCATAAGAAAGTGCATTAATAAAATAAATTCTTAATTGTTAAGGTCACGAGTACTGTTGAGTGGAGTAGTTGATCGCGGCGCGCGCGCAGGCCACTCGTGTAGTAGAAGCGAATCGCTTTTTCGTGTCGAATAGCGAATCAGAGGAACTCGCTTAGTGTTGCATCGAGTCCTGGAGCTGCCCTGTCCCGCCTGCCCCATGTGCCCCACATAACGCTTGCCTCTGTTTTCTGTCAATAAGATGTGTTTGTTAGTAGTTCCAGTCAGAGTGGACATGTCATTATCGATACAGTAGACAGCTAGTGTGTTAGTGAAGGTGCGGCGTTGTCCTGCTACGAAATGAGTTACAACTTACTATGGATTTTTCTTCTGGTATGATATCATTTATATTTCATCCTACAATCTGTTTATTTTAAAAATATGCCATTTGAATATTGTAAACAAACAAATGCGGTCAAAACTTTAGATTTCGTTACAGAAACGTAGTAACGATTTAAGTTTTGTATGCATTAATTAAGTTTCTATCTTAGTAGATAACTAGGGTTGCTAGTTCAGTTAGTCTTAAAATGTAATAACTACTTTATCCTTAAACCAAAGTTTTAGGTTCGAACTTCCGATCTAGTTCTCAATATACTTGAACTAGTTAGCTTGATCAAAATGCGTAGGTATAGATTCGGCGAAAAGGCCTTCATTCGTTAGGGATTTTTTATGACAGTCTAAACCTAACCTAGGTAAGGTTAAAACACGCCGACTATGTAACTATTAGCCCTGACATAAAGGTCGTATCTTGTATCATAGATTTCCTAATAGTCTAGGTCGGTACCTTGCACTGCAGATCTGAAGCTATTCAAAGAAGTAAAAGTTCTGGCACCTGAAGATAAGGCTTGATTTGTCTGGGGGTTAATAATTTATTACGTAGGTAGGTTTGGTATCTACTTATTTATTTTTCTTTATTCAGTTAATTTCTTTTTGTGTCCGAGCACACACTTATCAGCCTGATTCCCCAATCGGATGAGCACACACTTATCAGCCTGATTCCCCAGTCGGATTCAACTCGTAATTCTCTTCATCAGATTTAGTGAATCTCATCGGAATATAGTTATATACTAAATACATACCTATAACTCTTCGCAGTAACAACTAGAAGGCCCATACTCTCAGTTTAAAAACAATTGCAATATTTACAAAAAAAAAAAGAAATAAATAGAAATTCCTATTAGATAACAGTTAAATAGCAGACAACTGCTTGATCTTTTCATGCATCTTAGGAACATAATTATATAACCCATCCTACATATAGATCAGAGTGAACTCTTAACCCATATTTGTCCAGAGGCTCGATACTGACTCAAAAGTACTTTGGCAGCCATTATCTACGACTATATAAATGCCATTATGTGAAAATTATAAATATTTATTTATTTAGGACCTCCAACGAAAGCTGTATTATACACATAAATACAATGTCTTCTAAAATTAAGTTTCGATAAGAGCACTTTTTCAATAATAGGAGGCCACAGCATGCTTTTAAATATTAAACAACTATTTAAAACTAAAATTGAAATGTAAACTCTACAACGAAAATAAAAATATATATATAAAACACAAAAACAAAATATGATATTATAACAATCATTCATATGTCTATGTATGTATAGCCAGTTGTCAACTTATTGTTGTTATCTAACCAGAGACAAAATCAATTTTTGTGGTGTTAAAAAAATATGGGCGTAGGTATATGGGTATCATACCTATTTAATATTTTAAATCTAATTTTTAGCTATATGTAAAAAAAAGTCCCAACACGTTTTGGTTATGCTAATAAAGTGCAAACATACTTAGCGCACATTTTTATTACACTTTTAATTGCATGTCCCAGCAGCAAGGTTGATGAATACCTAACATTTAAATACATTCACATAGTTACCTCCACAAAATATTATAATAAGACATCTACTTTTTCGTTCAGGTTCAGCTTTGTTTAAAGCTAGTCAAGAATAATGTAATTAAGAAATAACTTAAAACATGTGAGCTTGATAATGCTTGCAAATAGTTGCAATTCCCCATTGCATGCCAGACATGCAAAGAATCAACTGTTGAACTTGAAATCGAAGGTATTCTCACACGCAGGCTCAACTACTCGACCAATGTCAGTCAGACTAGTTTAGCGTATAAACCCAGGTACTAAATAAAAATAGAAAATGCTAGCTATAGATACCCACATAGCGCCCTTCGTAAAAGTAAATCTATTTTTATGATAAATGTCACAGTGATCTTTAAACAAACTGGATCGGCTGGCACACTAATTTCGTTTCAGATGAGGGCGAAACGGGTCTAGAGTACTTCCTGGTCTTTTTATAAAATGGCATCAGGTAGGCGTGTTCGTATATTTATGGACGTAATATTGTCTTACAGTCTCCAATTTATTTTCGATAATATCAGTTTAACTTAAACCATCAGATGGCAAGCGTTTCTCCTCCTTGTGATTAACTAAAGACAGTCATTTACGTTGCCTTTAATATGTATTCTCGTAAATTCATAATTTAGTACTGTATAATCATTTGTAGTTACTGTTATGTTTTGTGTTACAGTAGTTACTCAATAATCATTGAAAATTCGGACTTTTAATTTCGAATTCTTACCATATGAAGCAGGTAGTCAGCTGAAAATCTAGTAGATACTTTATACATTCCGAATAGAATATATATTTGTTTAACGTTTTATGTGATCTGAATCGATATTTAGAGCATAAACTAGGTAAATTAAGACCCACATACTAATAGAGGAGATACAGAACATGTATTTTCAGGCTAATCTTCAGTGGTAATTGCTAAATGTGGGTAATTTAACACACGATCGACTCATAGCTGCAATTAGGAGAATTAAAGTTTCACAACGTTTCCGCTTTACTTTAAAAGACCACGATCAGTTGAATAAATCTTACAAACAATCGAATCATATTCTGCGAAATTGCTTTTAGAAACCGTATTTAAGTTCAATTAAGTCCTTACAAAAATAACACACACATAGATCTAAAATCTTTAATTTTGCACTAAACTCAATAAAACGCATTACTCATTGCAGTAATTGCAATCGTAAAATAATGTTGAAGCTAAATAATATGTGTAATGTTAACTCCAATGCCAGTCTCAATAGTAAAGTACAATACTTACAGATCGGTATGCACCATCTTTTCTTTGTGCTCTCAAGTTCTTTATCATGGGTCAATTTATTTGCATTCGAGTTTAAAATACCGCACGATCTGGTAAATCAGAACTGGTTTGCTCGCTCCCCGTCCACTGTCCGGAGACCTTATATGGATAATAAAGACAAAGAATTACTAAATAAATCTCTTTTGAGACAAATACCCTATGAGCTCATTCCATAGCATAGGACAGCAAAATATTTAAAGTGTTAATTACGTAGATTAACGTGTTCAAAATTTCAAACTCTGAATTTGGTTGTTGGAAATGATAAGCGTTATTAGTATTACAAACCAATAGGTTTGTAATACTAAGATCAATATGTGAGATCATAAAGACATGTATGAGCTGATCATCACTATGTAAGTAGTAAACGAACAATACATTGGTAAAGTAGTTATCAAGTGCAATGAAAAAAAGCAAGTAGATAAGTTAGCAGGCATACATGATGAATCCATTAAACGTGGAAACACTAAATTGGCTGATCGGCAATCGGCTGACCATTATTATCATCATCACAAATAACTTTGCCGATTGCAATTTGCAATTACATTACCTCAGCTACCTATTTTAAACCTGCTGTGTTCCTAAAACTCTGGTCGTGAGGTCAAGGTAGTCATACAAAATCTGAGCAGCCAGTCTTGGAAGAGCCTAGAATTCTATCAGCTATGTCTTGCAATATATGTAGTAGCTACTTATCAAATCATCAAAGTTCTAAGTAGATACATGAGTTTCATCTAAGTTCAACAAATCTACATCAATGTCTGTAGCACTGCTCTTTTTATTACTTTTTATGTTCCACTTTGTGATCATAGCGCTGCACAAGCAAGTCATTGCTTTCGTACAATACTTCAATGACATGATAAATAGATTCTTTACGTATTATAATATAATGTGTATTGTGGGGTGACACGACGTGACGCAGGTGCGACAGTTGCTACAATCGTTCAATTAGTTCACAATATTCGCGCATTGTCCGGCGCAGTAGGCGGCCTTCGACGAGCACTTTTATCTAAAGAAACGCCCTTAATCGTTAGCGCAAGTCCAAACTAGCGACTGGCTCTGGTTTTTCTTGAGTGTGCTTTTAGAATGTACATTAAATAAGATTTGTTTAGTCCTGCATACTTCTCTTTAAAGGATCGAGTGAAAATTTCTTAATTCTCATCAATATTTAAAGTTCGACAAATACATAGATCTATCAGAATTAATGAAAGCGTGGATCTAAATATGAAATGACCTAGACGTTAAGATATTATGAGATATTTGCTAAGCCATACAAACATTAAAAAAAAAACAATGCCGTAGTATCGAATATTACAATAGTTGGGCATATAGACAAGCTAGTTTAAATAACTTTAGCAATTATCTTTAACGCTGAATCACAAAGTTAAAACAACGTTTAGTCACAGGTCATCTTAAGAAACGGCTTACAACTACTAAATACTTATTAATATAAAGCTTCTCTCAAAAAGGTCTTTTTGGTTCTATGACACCAAAACTTCGAAGACAAGTAACATCTATCAATCCGCACTGGGTGGATTATAGCCCACTCCCTCTCTATGAGAGGAGGCCAATGTCCCAGCAGTGGGAACATTAAAAGGCTGATTATGACAAAAGCTTCTAAAAGTGTAACTAGTTAGTCTAGCTCTAGAACAGCAATTAAAGTTACCGGAACGCATAATCCTACCTACACGTTATGTCATACCTTTTGTTAGCTATAAGTCCAAGGCCCTTTGCAAATTGTAGCCTAATCAAATTACATACGGGCACTGTAGCACCTGGTATCAATTAATATTATGCCGAATTCTCAGAAATACAGACTTTACATTGAGAAATGCTCATGCATACTGCGCTACCTCGGGGAGATAGCGCAGTTAAGTGGGACTCCAACCCACTAAAACTCCACGGTGTCCTTTTGTGCCGCTAATGGCGGGCACACGGGCACGCGTTAGCACTCGTCCGTGAACTCACCGCGGCTAACTCACCGCGGCTATCCGGAAACTCCTCTGGGCCTGGGGAGTACCCCCAATCACCGACGCACCAGAACACATTGCAAACCAGCACATGGGCGCCAGAAGACCCCGTGTATGGCACCCTTGGGCCCCCTGTGACGGGTTAGATCTGTGGCCCCGCCACCTACCACTTTTCGGCTGCAGGGGATAGGGACCTCACCTGCGGCCCCACCGTGTCCGCCATCAGACGGTGGCGACCCCGTACAGGCATTGGAAGCTAGGGAGAGTGGCGCACCGCAATACCTACACAACAACTTTTAGAACAGTAGTGGTGGAAGTAGAAAGAAAAGGGGACCGATGATCGAACCCTGTGGCATCTTATCTCACATCCTAGAAGTTTTCCTTCGTAGCGTCTACTATTTGATAATTTTACGTAAATAAGGAATAGACATGTGTATATTCGTTACCGTTCCGTATGTACCATAATGGTGGCATTTCCTGAGTAAAGTTACGCCACAACGAAATCAAAACAGCGTTTTTAAATGTGTAAAGCATCGCAATTATTCTCTCTAAATGAGTTTTCTAGAAGATAATCTCAATTTAGTAGCAAAAGCTTCACTATGGCTTCACTATTACCACAGGAAAAACAATAATGTACTATGTATAATTTTATCACGCTGTTTGAAATTGTACAATTTTAATGTACATAATCTAGGTATTTTTTTAAAATCAAAGTAAGGCCGAAGATCAATCCCTATGGCTCCCTACACTCCGTAATGGATTCCTACTAAGTAGAGTCTACGCAACAATACCTATGTAAATACATCGGATAGGTATAAGTAAAGTCAAGCAAATTGATTCATGACCCCTTTGACCGATAATTCGTTTAATACCTTGAAAACATTAAAGTTTTCATATTATACCAATCATGGTGCACTTAAGACGTTTTAAATAATTTTTAAAACTGTATCAATGCGGACATAGGGTCGAGCAATTGTGAGCTTTGTGTTCATTGCGATAGATTTTTAATAGAAATAAAAATTCCTTTTTTTGATAAATCAGAAATTATGTTTTGAATTTGGAATTAGAGGGTAGAGCAAGAAGTATAAAATAATATTCAATTTCAAAAAACATATACGAACTATTTCGATAACAGAATCTTATTTTTAAATTAAAATAATACTGCTAAATAATAAAACGTATGTAGATATTACAAGGGTGGCATGTCATTGAAATGATGATAGAAAGATGGGTAAACTAATGGTCACTTTCTCTTTAAATGTCTATAAATAAATACATATTCGTATGTGTCTTTACATTTAAACAAAATTCGACCTAATTGTATAAGAATGTCTGTGGAAAAATTGGTCGTGGTCATGAATTAACATTGGCGACAGTACTTACCCACCTTCTAATTTGACTTATTTAAATAATTATAAAAATTGAATAATTAATTATGTACATTACTTAAGCACGTAAAACCTGATCCGAACCTGGATCCGTTTTACAGAATTATCTCTAATGTACCTACCGACAGAACCTAATTAGTAAATATGATTAATTATACCTAATACCTAGGTAACTAAATGAGGATTAATGGTTTAGTGCACTGATATATTTGACGTGTTATTTACGTTTCGTTTTTGTACGAGTACAAGTTAGCGGCCTTCGCGTTTTTCACTGTCACGCCATGGGCACGTGGTAGTGGGCGCCTACCGGGACCGGCCCACTTCACCCATGCATGCGACGCTATACCTTCTACAGATTTATATATCAATCTGACATTTATACGTCCATCAAAAGATCTATAAAAACTACTGGACTCAAGTCTTCAAGTTACCTTTTATTTAGTAGTAGGACACAACTTTTAACACTTTTTTTTCTAAATCACTGTTGAAAACGGGCCTATAGGCAAATTTTACAGCAAGCATCATGCTGTTTCCAAGTAAAGCCGAAAAACGTAGGAATAAATTGCAGGGACTCCCTCGACCGACTGGTATTTCCTAAATGCGTCACTAAAGCTACATTTGAAGTTCATGGTATCTGCGCGCCTAAAGTCCATTAAGAGTTAATTGAGACATCTTGTTTTGTTAAACATTCAAATAATATATTCGTTATGGTCACACCCATAGATTTAGATTTTTTTTTGGTCACACCATAATAAGTAATGTATCGACTATCGAAATCTTTGTTTTATGGGCTAATTTCATTCGCATATTTTCTTAATTAATTACCAACATTGTAAATCGATTACTTAATTAATATGTACCTACTTTGTATTTGTAGAGATTTTTTTCTTAAAGGTCACATTCATATTCACTTTTAGATTTAATTTAAGGTCATTTTGTTTCTTCATAGCGGATTTTTGTTAGCTTCCGCACGTTCGGCGGCGCCTATTACCGCTCCACCCACTAGTAACTTAGATTCTTTATTTAATTTACAAACATATCAATTAATTACTAGATTTAATTCTCGAAGAGCTTTAATCGTTATTTCTCGGTAATTACCAGCACGAATGTTGATCCCGGACACGAGACCTTTCCAAGAATGGAATAGGTTGATATAGATTTTAGTGTTCTGATTCTTATTAAAAAATATATACTTAAACAAAAAATATACGAAGTTCGACTTAAGTTCAATCAATAACGTCTCACATGTAAACATGTATAAAGTATTATATTCGCATTTCACACCCGTGTATGACAAGTGCGCAAGTTTTTGTTAATAAATTCCAATAGTTCAGTTTTTTGTCTTGTTACTATTTTATCTGGTGCTTAGATAGTCAACAAAAAATTGTGGTTCACTTTGAAAAAGACATAGAATTTTCTAAATATAAATGCTATAGTTGATTTTTTAGTGTAATTGAAACTCAACAAAAACAATGCTAAAGAAATGAAGGTAGCGAGTTAACGACGGCTACAGCGAGCGCATCTCCAACTATCACTGAACCAGCACATCCAGATTATTTTTAATTCCACAAGCTGTAAAGAAGCTATAATACCGGTTTCTTGTTTAACCCAAATAATTTTCTAGCTCTAAGTTGCCTAAGACTAATTCGTTCGGGCGTTGAGTAAGTAACTTATTGAGGCTAATAAGGCTTATTTGGTCCAATTCTTTCAGTACAAGTAGATACAATATATTCGGTGCGGTCCACGACAAGAGCAGTGGCTAGTGGTTTAGTTAGGTCCGACACGGCAAGGACGCCCACGCGGTCACTGACAGCGTGGCTGCGCCCGCGCCGCTGTCCTCGCATCCGCCCCACAGCCACCAGACACACTCAAACCACTAACTTCCGTTCTGGAAACTAATTATTTCTAGCTGACTAAATATTATATCGCAGATGACGTATGATTATTGAATTATAAATTAATTAAATATATGCAAGATTCTACCGACTCTTAAACTGAGTACTTCTGTATGATTTATAGTAAACGCAAATCTCTCAACGACTGTATCATATAAATCCTTTGTTATTGAATTTAAATTGCTGGCAATTTCCTTTAAAAAATTATTGGTTCTACCTATTACGCAGACCGTTAGGTGTATATTGACCTGAAAGAGAAAATAAGTAATTGAGTAGCTTATGTGTTAGTAATTAGGCAATATGAGGCCCCACAGGCCCTCCTACTGAAAACCAGACGTTGTACAAAGTGGTAGATTGTACGGCGATTAGATAGGTATGTAGGTACATACATAAAGTTCAGCTAGTAACAATATTACAACCATTCAGCAACTTACTGTCTAATCTTCTAGCCTAGATCAGCACTTCAAGTTACGTAGTAGGTAAGTATTGAGTAATCTCTGCCTCAGCGCGACCTTATCAAATAATTAATATTGAAATGTTTTTTTTTGCAAAATTCAATGACGGCGGATTTACAAAAGTTTTTGTCTAATTTATTTATTCAAATGTTACTTTCAATTCAACTTATAATAGTCCGCGTTAATAAAGCAAGTGAAATCATCATCAATCAATACATATTATAAATCTATAGAAAATTAATTTTTGTACATCGAAAATATTTCCAGGAAAAAACTTTTTAACAAAAAATCAAACCGACTTCCAAAACAAAACACTTCAAAGCGAAAAATTACTTTTTGTCCGAAGTCGGTGTCTTTTGTACCCATTGTTTTCCGTTATTCGACACCTCCAATTAATATGAAAATCATTTATAGCCAATGAATATCTCATGACGATTCCAATAAGCCCAAACACGACTAGGATACATTGTTATATTTCAGTGTTCCAGTGGCCATTGTGGTTTTCTTCATCAGTTTCACTTCACCAAATGATACTCTCTGAGTGCAAATGATTCCATTATTGGTGAAATTACCAAAATCGCTATATGTATCCCTATAATATATGAGGAGTTCCCTCGATTTCTCTAGGGCCCCATCGTCAGATCCTGGTTTCCTTATCATAGTAAAACCCTTGGGATATCTCCTTTTCAACAAAAAAGGATCATTAAAATCGGTTTATAACCAACGAAGTTATCCGCGAACACACAAAAAACAAAATATACGGTCGAATTGAGAAACCTCCTACTTTTTGGGAATTCGGTTAAAAAATAGCCCAGGCAGTTAAAGGATAACCAAACAGAACCCATCGCCAGCATTTTTGGAATTTATGTCTGTTTGTCTGTTTATTTGTGCACGCATCAGGTACAATGTACGAAACCAATGTATTATTACATAAAAATTGTGCGTAAATTGAAGTATTACTTAGTTTTTGTTTCATCGCAATCGGTTTACTCTATCAAAAGTTAGATGAATTTAAAGTGTTCAATAGTTGAACTCCATATTCGATAAATGGCGTTGTGCATTTGACGTCATTTTCTGAATGGCGGCGTTAAGATACTCCGCGAAAAAAGAATGGCCCCAGAAAAAAAAATGGTAGGTAGGTAGGTAGGGTAGGTAGGGAGGTAGGTAGGTGAGGTAGGTAATTAGGGTAGGCAGTTGACGAGGGCGAAGCCGCGGGCACAGCTAGTTAATAATTATATTAAAATCTGTTCGTACACGGAGCTCGTGACGTAGGTCTACAAGGAAACGTAACACATGACGATATAAAAAGTAACCAAGCCATGCTGACCTACGAAATATGTGGATCTGGTTAATGAAAACAATTCAGAATGTTAATACATCTGAATGCCTACTTACATACCTCCAAGTGGTAAATATGAATTGTAAGCAAAATTGTTGGCAAACTTAAATAAATCGGTATCCAGATTGCCAGAAACTTGCTTGACATTTCTCTCTTGCATTGCATCGATATACAATCGCACGTATAATGTGTCATATAGCAATAACAATGTGTTTAACATAATAATTGCCACATATAATGATATAATAATGTTTAGTAATTTAGTGAAACTGCTGGAAAATAATATCATGCATGAATAAACATGAGAAACATTTACAGTCATGAGGTGAGCGATATTAACCGGTCAATATATTATCCCGGCGACACTTTTTGTTTTTACATTGTATCTGCAGACACTGAGGTGCACTACAAAAAAAACTAAAAATAAATAAATCATTAGTGGACAATGTGGTCATTAATAAAACGTTTTCTTTTCCCTATTATCTCGACCCATAGATAGAGTGTCCATGACAGCAAGTCGTGCAAGTAGTCGTCTAGTTTATTCATATCGTATATTATCAACAGATTCATTTACCTTGATGCGAACAACATTTTTCCAGCCCACATTCCTCTGTGTAGTTTGTAGAGCGGAATGTGTTAGATGTGTTACGGTTTGTGCTTTCATACGATATTAAATAAATTACTTCATATTTAATTACTTTTAGCACTTCTTTTCTAAAAAAAGTTTGATTTTGAGCTACATAGCTCGCTAGATTTTATAATCTTAAAAATAATACTGATCTATATTAATGTTTCAGGCTGAACTATCGATTCTCAGAGTATTGCTAGTACGAGTAGGTAAATAATAGTCCCCAGACCGATTTTCGGCCACGGCGGCCGATCGGGGGAGACTAGCTATCATGGGCGCTAGAGATAAATTATAGTGCACAAGTGTGCGCTGCCTTTGTCTGTTACCTCTCACTCATAGTCCGACGGGACCACAACTCGACACGCATGAGAGAGATCAGCAGTTTAACTGCGTTAGTGAATTTGGCAAGGCAAAAGGTTCGACCACCATCAATAGAACTATGACATAGACTGAAATCCACATCGCATCTTTCATCTCGCATTTGATTGGTCGATTGATGGCGTCAAAACGCCTTTCCGAATTCACTTACAAAATTAGGCTGCAGGTGTAGGAGTGGTCCTATGGCTTTACCTGCAAACCTATAGGAATGTTACATCGCCAACTTCCAAACTCAGGGTTGCCATTGTAATGTAATAATCCAAAAACAGTTTTCCCGATCAGGGAATCGAAACCTGTTACCCCATGATCAGCGGTTGGACTTCCAACCGCGAAACCAACGAGGCAATTAAGGTTACGATTAGATACAAAGATATAACTAGATACTCACATAGTTTATTTAAAGACCAAATCGTTAAGCTAGTAACTCTTGTCAATCATATCATATTATTATGTTGTAGTTATCTCACTCCTTGAATAACTAATAGGTAGGCTTGTTTCGAATGAAAAATAACCATATAAGTAATGATTACCTACTTTGTTTTATTTGCAGATCCTACAAAGTTTCACGGCGTCGTTCCCAGTACCAAATCAGTACGATTTGGGTGTCATCGGCATCGATCATGAACAAATGAATAAATCTACAAAAATATCAAGATATGAGGATTCACCTGGTACCTCAGACGAAAAAGTTATATCAGTAAGAATAACGTCGTCAGTAGCTGTCGGGCGTGGGAGAGGAAAACCTACCTATAGATATACTGATGGCATGATAGATCTTGATCTAAAAAATGCTCCATCTAAAATACTTCCCTCAGGCACACAATCCCCTACCATAATGTCCAAAGTTGAGGAAATGGCGGAAACCGGTGCAACAGACGTACCACCAAATCTCGTAGGTGCTAATATTGAATTTATAAAGCAATTGAATGCGAAAAAGGAATCAAGAGAGCACAGTACAGACGCAGTTCACCAATTCGAATTAATGGTTCAAGGTCAAAACGACGACGATGACGAACCCCCGATAAAAATGGACGAAAATGAAGAAAATATCCCACTGGCGAGAAAAGTCCCATCCACAGCTGATGCTAACAGATTTCAAGAACAGAAAACGAATCGTTTTCAGAGTCTAGAAATAATTCCACATGCTGAAGCTCACATTCAAAACCAACATATTAATATGTCAAGTGATTCTTTATTTGTGCCTCACATGAAACTGGAGTTAGAAACGAATAGCAATAATGATAACAAAAATGTGGAGAGTGTAACAACTTTACCGATTATTGACAATCAAACGGATGAAAAAGGGACTACGACTATAGATAGCTTGACGCGTATTGACACAGTTGCTTCGAATAGTAAAAAATACCAAACCGACGACTCTGTAGCTGAACCATCTATAAAGTCAGTTGAATTTACAAAGTATAACGAACGAATCGAAAACGTTCCACCGACAGCTGCGATGCCACCAGTACGTTCTCAGAATAACGTTCAAGGTTTGACAAATATACCACATATCGAAGGACGAAATAATCCAAGATTGACAACTGTGAGTTTTAATATAGTACACGACAATCCCAAAATAACTAATGACAATGAACCTAGTACCTCGTACATATCGACCAGTCAAACCATTCCCAACCAAAAACAGTTCTACGATACTCCAAAAATTTACAGTGAACCAGCAAAAATATACAGTGAACCAGCTAAGTTCTACAGTGAACCGGCCAAAATTTACAGTGAGCCGGCTAAGATCTACAGTGAGCCGGCTAAAGTGTACAGTGAACCTGCTAAAATATATAGTGAACCATCCAAGTTTTACAGTGAACCTGCTTCTTTGCATCTCGAGCAAAACGTGCCTTCAAGCATCTCTCCCAACTACTCACAATGGCGAAGACCTCTAAGTCCGTTCGGAAGCACTTCTGTGAATACAACTCCCATCAGCACTGTGACTCATGTGTTCCAACAAAAAACTACGGTTGAGCAACAGCCGGAGAAAAACTACGAAGTAGATGAAAAGATTAGCGTGCTGACCGATGGGCGGAGTCACGGTGTGCAGGAAGACACGGCCACTGAGAAGTGTAAACAAGACAACTGTAAAGTGGGATACGTGTTGGAGGGTCGCCAGTTTAAAAAGTATAGAGTAGAAGAAAGAACTCCTGATGGTTTCATCGTTGGAGAATACGGAGTGGTGAGAAACGAGGACGGAGCGCTGCGCGGCGTGCGCTACACGGCGGACAGCGACGCCAGTCCGCGGCTCATCCACGACGCGCTCATGAAGTTCCTACAGCTTACCTAGTTATACTCACTCGTCTGGTCTGAATCCAAAATAAACGCACACATAACTTACTTGCTCATTTAATTAAGTACTTACATCAAATATCATAACTATATGAATAACCAACAATAAAAGTATACATTTTAACAGTTTACTATGTATTATAAAGACTGAATGATTAAATATAATGCAAATCCATAGATCCCAGTTAGTAATTTCAACTTGTGTACGCCTTCATATCGGATATTACAATTCGGTGGCCAATTCACATACTTTAATACTACTCAAAAAGAATAATCAATCATTAAACTGTCTCAGCACTCGCAATCGATCAAATAATTAAGGTAATTTTATTTTCATTACGGAATTTAAGTAAATATTTCGACAAGTGATGGATCATATGACTTTGGTATTTAATTAGTCAATGTAACAGATGGGGCTAATTAATTGATCGAAATTAATTATGTGTTATTTATTATGATGAATTTTATGACCATATTCTCGTTAGTTGTAATTAAAACAATTTCAAAATAAAGGTAAAGGAAAATCTCGATGTTATCATTATATTTACTTATCTAATAATAATTCTGGTGCCATGTACACGAAATTATTAATCCTTATAACTCACTGCCACTTCTATGTTAACTTAATCGATATTTGTAAATAAATAGGTAATAGAATACATAATTATGAGATAAACATTGATGAACATGCAATAGTGTTTATTTTCTCATTGCCCAACAATCAAACTCATCATTCACGATATGCATCATGCAAACCATATTCCTAACATGAAAACATTTTTCTTTTAGTTTGCAAAAAGTAGTTATCAGATTAGTTTCATTGTAGTTTTAGGAAGAATACTAAAAAATAAATAGGCTGACATAGTGATGCTTCAAGCAATGCTTCCCTTTCCCTAGATTATGAAAAGAAAAGGGTAGATCGTAGATATAAGCTAGAATTCTACAAGTTATCAAAACTATTGAACAATGGTGTACTGTAAATATGCATATAGCGGAAAGCTACTTAAAACACAATACGAAATATTTAGCATTAGACTACTTGAATACTCAAAGAACGTGGTTATTCAGATATAGTTTTTATAAAAATATACATACCTAATTCGTTACAATATACTGTTTCGATCTTGGTTCAAATGGTCACCACCGGTAACCTGATAAAACATAAGGGATATGCAACGAACAACACTTCATATTGTGGCCGATAATATTCATTAACATCTAACAACAGTGCTCTGTATTCATATGTTATATATTATACAACAAAGCAAACGCCTATGTGTACATGTTTAAAAAGATTTAGTTCTAATTTTCAATATTAAATATAAATTAAGTATATAGGTACAGAGTATATTATAAATATAGTAGAGAATCTCAATTGAAATGCCTATAAGAGATTAAATATTTAGATATAGTTTGCGAAGTGTAAAAGTTACAGTATAATAAACCTAAAACATATTTCGATGATAAGAAGTATAAAAAGAGAAAGCAGTTCACAAATTATGATAAAGGATTAGTTAGGATCTAATAGATATATTGTTATTAGATATGTGTTTTAAATTGGAACAGTTATCAACAAAACGGCAATAGAAATTGTACTATAGTTGTATATATTAATAAATATTAAATATAACACTATAATTAGGACTATCATGCTTAAAACTAAATTATATCGTAGCGTTGGCCTTATACTATTTTGATTAACAATTAACTTGCTTACGTTGTTGAACTTTAGCCTAGCGCACAAGTTATTATGTCAACTTTCCAATCTAACGGGCTGAGATTAGATTTGGTCATTTTTCATAATAAATTAAGTTATTTAAATTACTCTCAAATCCATTAGATATTTAAAGATTAGCTATTCGATTTCAAGGATTAACATTCTTATTATCTGATATCTTATAATATGAAAACTACATCAACGTAGATAACTGGAATCTCTTACACTATACTTATATCTCGTAACATATAAAGCAATATGTTGACAACGCTTCGTGCATAAATTATCAACAATAACCATTCGTGGAAGCACATTAAATCAATGGAACAAACGAACGATTGTCTGATGACGATGGGCATTACAACAAGTTTAACTACTGTTTTATACACGTTTCAATATTTATAGGCCTCAGGTAAGTTCAGTTGAATACTCTCTATGATTGTTTTTTTTTTTGACAGCTTGGCAATGTCGTGTGTGAACTTTGCTTACTATTGCAAGCAGCGTGCAGTTCACAGAGACAAGCAGACTCGTACAAAGGTAATAATAATTAAAATTTGTAACGCACGTGTAGTTCACTTTCACTTCCGTCACAAGTTCGCTTTTCAGTGCCACTGTTGAAACTGTGAGTGAGTTTGTTCACACCTACGTTTCAAATGCCCATGTCGACACAGTGAGAGTAATGTGAAGTTCTGGGTGGTGCAAACATCGCCAACAAAGAATCAGAACGTTTGCTGCGTGGTCCTTACATTTAACACTACTGCCAAATATTATCACAATTGTCGCTAATACAGTTTGTGCAACAACATAACCAAACGAACACCTAATTGTACAATTGTACCTATCTTTAAAATATTCAAATAACGCGATCATAGCAACAACACTCAGTTTCATTTACGCCGTGCCTAGGCTTTTTATATTTAACGAACACACAAGAAAATCTTTAGTCTTTCTAAATATTTATACTCCGCTGTAACGATAAGAAAATAGCCCAATGCTAGAAAAATATCATAACAAAACTTAATAGAATATTACAACTGCCAGTATCATTGACATTTTATTTTCCAAAACAACTCTCATTTTTGGCTACCATATTGTTTTCAGTTTGCTTATTATTTTTAATTTACTCTAATCACTCGTTTATATTCGCATCTAAGTTTATAATATTATAAAATCTGGCAACCACTTTCCTGCTCGGCTCGATGCGCCACTTAAGAAGTTAAGCCATCGTCAACTTAAGCAGCGAAAAAGGTTAAGTGCCTTAATCCGCTTTAATGCCGTAAAACGAAAACTTTCTAAAGCATACTTCTTTAGTAAGGGCATAGTTAAAAGGTTTGAAAAAAAAAATATATTTATCATTGTTTCATGTACATTATTTTTGAAACATGGTTTTTCCGTAAGTATAAGAAATAAATTTGCTTTAAAAAAATAATTAGCAAAACGATATTTTTCGCAACTTTTGGATACTCCTCCAAAACGACTTGGATGTTTAAAAATATTTTTACACAGAAAAATTGATGGCTGGAATTTCTTCATAACTGACATAGCATAGGTATGTAAATCAAATAATATTTTGCAAAAAAACTGTTCAAAAGGAGGTTCAATTTTGATATATAGGCATCGAGCGGGCGCACGACCAGTACTGAGTTTACATTGGGGCGTATATATCGCCTTAAGGAAAACTGACAATATAATATACAGAGTTATTAAATTAACTAACTGAATAGTATTACAGAAGACAATATAAAGAGTATTAATCAAAGTTAAATATGTCAAAATGAATTACCATCATGTTATCTAACATTTTTTAAAGCGGCAATAAACAATCCATAGGTTGGTTAATTTGCCACAAATCATCGCTATGCCTAACTTCCTACATTTCTTTTATGTTTTTGCAACTTTTTTGGTATTTAACAAGTATACTATATTTCTCAATTCAGCTAAGTAAATAGGAATATCTAAACCATAATTTGGTGCAGAGTGCAGAACAATAGCCTTGGTAAAAGTGTATATTTTAGCAGGTTACAATATTTTCCTTCGTTTTACAGTTTTAAAACCAACTCTTTTCTTTAACTTTGGCAGTGTGTCACAATATTATTTAGATGAGTCGGTTCTGAGGCGTAAATTCCAACCAAATGTGTACATGTACGCTTTATATTAGACCAAATGTACATTTATTAAGATCAAGTCAAGACGTTTTTGACAAAAGCGTCGATCTTTCCTAAAATATGCAGATTTCTTCGTAAACTTTCAAAAGTATTGTAAAAAATATATGGTTTTGAAGATGAGGCGTAAGAAACATATATTAAATTATAAAATAATGAGGCAGGTAAAGTTAGAGCGTAATAAATATTTGAGCGATCAGCACAGATGGCTCCAAACTAGTGCAAGCCCGATTCCGTCGCTTCGAAATGATTCCATGGTGGGCGCGTTGTGCGGACACGCTTAGTCGTAGTTCTCCGACTCCTGCTGCACCAGCTTGAACCGGCGAGGGCTCTTCACCGCAATGGAGCCGTGCCCGTCGAGCGACAGGCGGCCCTTCATCTGAAGGTATCTGCAAATGATATCGTCATACATTTTAATAGCAGTTCCACAAAAATTCAACACAGAGAATCCATGTATCACTAGATAAGTAATTTGAGAGGTCAAGCAAAAACAAACTGATTATGTGTCTTCAAATGAGGAACACTGGTTAGTGACCCAGTCATTTTAAAATTACCTTTTAATATAACGGCACACGAGCTTCGTCGGTCGCTGCTGCCACTCGTCCAGCACTTCCTTAGGAGCTAACACCTGCAATCACATTTTGATACATTGCAGGAGAGTTACGTAGTTTTCCTTTGCTGGTATTATACTCGTATTATCTGTGTGACTTGTTAGTTTTCTTCGTTTTTTAAGTAACAAATAGTCTGGTGTTTGTTTATCTTCTTTTGGATCGTTATTTCTAGATTCCGCTTATCTCTATTAACGAAGTTTAATATAAGGGCTTCTTTACCTGGTCTCCCCTCAGCCTATCAAGCAGAGTGACGCAAATTACAGCCGCCTTAATGCCAGCGTGGTGCGTCAGAGCAGCGAACGCGAGCGATTCCATCTCAATGTTGACGACTCCTGACTTGTGAATGCTCTCCAAATACTCCATCTTGTCAGCTTCCGTGAAGTCGCAGAACGCTCCGTCCAAACGACCCTGACCTGATATGACAACAGCACAGAAGTATTTGTTAGTGACCTCAATACGAAATAATTATGTTCTACGTCCGCTGATCTTATCTTGTCTATCTATTGCGCGAATTCCAATCTGTTTCCTTGTTTCTGTTTGAGATAAACTAAGTACAAAGAATGTGTCCTTTGCGTCATCTTGTCCTTTAACATTTCAGTAAGCAGAACATAAAATTAGCATCATACCTTTTTAGGTACGTGCAGCCAGAAGCCAGCTATATATCACTTTTATATGCTTGTTTGTCTAAATAAAATGTTTTATTCCGTGTTGGAGCCGAAGTTGTTCACATCACGACCCTTTTTCAGAGGAAACTTTGCTAAATCGAAATGGCTGTTCGACTGAGTCCATCAGAATGTCAAGATGCCGTTGATATCGATATCTTAAAGAAAGCGTTGTCTTTACTGCTGTCGATTCGACAACGGACAAATCATCTCGTCAAAATCTTTATTTTTATTTCAAATATTATTTTAATTTTAACAAAGTTATTAATACAGGTAACGATGTCGATGATGCGGTCGGAGTAAGATGGAAGGGGGTACTGGTTTTATAAAAAAAAACCATAAAGAACCTAAATGAAAGTAATTGGTGGCCATTCTAGGTTCTGAGAAGTGTGCTAGAAAGATTACCTTCATAAAAGTCGTAAGTGCACATGGTCTTGCCAGTGACGGTGTCATACGGGTCTTCGGGATCGGCCAGGCCCTTCAGTTCACGAGCCAGGCGTTTGTCCAGCTTCGCAGGCCTTTGAATGTTCTTGCCTAATACCGTCTGAAATTGATAAAAAAATAAAAATAGAAAGATATATATACAGAATACAAATATTTTAGGTACTCAATTCCATTAATTACTGTATTACTTAAAGGTCATTTTCAAGCAGATGCGATACATCCTCACTCATTTGATTAAGAGCAAATGCGCTCGCAGACATCCGACTGAATATGCTAAGTAAAAAATTCGAAGCTCGGCTCTAGCCTATTTCCCAAATATTTAAAAGATATGCCAACTTATATTGGACCAATTTAAAAGATATTCCATAAAGTGAAAAAGAAAGATACTGTGTCCCCCTTTGTTTCTGTTGCGCTGTCAACAGAGGCCAAGTGTAAAAATTTGATAACTAGGTATAAATGAAAAAAGGAAAAAATAGAAGCACAACTTATATTTTTTTTATTCAATTTATAGAATATCTTTTAAATTTTTCCAATAGGTGCAAGAGGTTTATTAACAAATTCAAAAGAATACTAACAGATTTTATGGTTAAAAAAGGGTACTATTCCATTGGTGAATTCTTAACAAACAATCCAAATAAATAATAATTGTGTATGTCGTGTGAGTCAAATGTCCGATGTAATTGTGCTCAATTCGATTTAATGAATCTAATTTAGTACCTTATTTAATTTTAATAATAATTTAATTAATAATTGTATTAATTAAATTATTATTAAAATTAAATTAGGCATAAAAATATGTATTTTAAAATTAGAACTATAAATGTATCCATCTATTAAGTTAAACCACAGGTTAAACATAGCGATCCTGACATTAGAATAAGATCTTATTATTGCACCTATGTTTTACAAATAAATAATTTGAATTTGAATTTGAGGAGGAAATAGGCGAGAGCCAAACCCCGACTATGACTTTTTACTAAGGAAAGGAGCTCTCTGCCCACTTTTCTTCGGATTACCCGGTAAATTGACATTCACTCAGCGACAGCGATGGTTGGAATGCCAAAGTGTAGGAGATTCATCACGTGACACTTCGAAAGCGCTTGGCAATCCCATACATTTTGAATGGTACTGACGAAAATGGTACAATCGAACTGATCTGATGATTTTACCGGAAGGTAGGCTACTGGAACACCGAAATAAAACGTAAATATCCTAAAATTCATATCCGAAGTCGGTGTCGAAAAACGAAAAACAATAGGTATCTACGGAAAATACGGAAGAGAAAGTTGTTTTTCGCTATGTACCTAGTACTTTTTTTGGAAGTCATTGTTGTTAAAAAGATTTATCTTTCTGAACAATTTTTTTGTTTACCACAAGCTATAATATACTAAAACGTACCAGTTCGAGCACATTCCTCAAGGCCCCATCGACGGCCTCCTCAGATATGACAACAGTGCCGCCCTCATAGCCGATGCCACCGCACGTGCCGATCCTGAAGAACACGGGGTCCCGCACCTTCGCGTGGTACATCAGCTTGATCACCTCGTGCAGCAGGATGCCTACCGAAGGTATGCCCATACCATGCTGTAAAGGAAAACATTTATTTAGCAAGCGCTAAATAACGTACCGTCCTAACGATTTATGTCGTGTAGAATATACCTACGACGCAAGTACGCAATTCCCGGTTGAAGACCATAATATTATCGTGTAGATACACGTGACACGGTTAAGCCGCGTTAATGGATTTTAATCATTGATTTATTTTTCTGACGTATGTACCTCCTAATCATCCAGTAGTTAGTCTCTGAATAATACAATCAGGGACGCATCTAGGATTCATTTCTGGGTGCGGTGACAAGAGGAACCAGCGGGGTCTGTATCATTCTTTTCTATATTTTTAGGGTTCAGTACCCAAAGGTTAAAACGGGACCCTATTACTAATATTCCAGTGTCCGTCTGTCTGTCACCAGGCAATGTCTTATGAATATAATATAATAACTAGACAGTTGAAATTTTACAGATGATGTATTTCTGTTGCTAGTATAACAACAAATACTAAAAACAAAATTAAATAAATATTTAAGTGGGGCTCCCATACAACAAACGTGACTTTTTTGCCGTTTTTGCGATAATGGTACGGAACCTTTCGTGCGCGAGTCCGACACGCATTTGGCCGGTTTTTTATTATTTCTATAGGTATTGGCACCTTGTTAGAAATTTGTTTAATGCTTGTATCGATGTTACAATAGCCAAAGCGCCAGGACACTAAGTAGGTACTTGATACTATACCTATAGTTAATTGACCCAAATTACTTCAGATGATTACATTATACCTACATTATTTATTGAATGGCTTGTGTCGGAATAGAAGTGAGTTTCCTTACTTTCTTAGATGCAAGAGCGAGCGAAGCGAGCTCAAAAATTTTCGCACTTCGAAGCTGTTTCTTTGATACCATTCTGAACGCAATACGAATTTATTTCTTGGCAAAATGTGGAACAACCAAGAACTACTAAGATGTAAGGTCGAGCGAAGCGAGCTCTTAAATTTTTGGAACCCAGCCTCTTTTGACAATTCTTAAAGAAATTGAATTGAGATAAACTTGGTGCAAGAGCGAGTGAAGCGAGCTCAAGAAAAATAACACATAATAGTACACTAAACCTACTTACTAGTCATAGCTTTGTCCAAGCTAGCAGCCCCCAGAGCGCGGGCCTTTTGCATTTGCTATAACTGCTACGTAGAGATATCGCCGGTTTTAGTTGCATATTCAAAAATAAAATTGAAACAGTAATAATGAGTCGAGGTTTTATTCATAATTTTTCTACTCATGAATAAAGACTACGTTTTTGTAGACTCGTTGGAAACAGACAAAAAAAAATCCCCTAGAGGAAAATATGCTATTGTAGTGTATCGGCTCAATGGTACGCTTATTATTGAATGGGTACTGATCGATACGATTACGGACGGATATTATGACTGAAATCTGTCGTTAATATACTTTTGTATTCCTTTTTAGTAGTAGGTAACCTAAACATGGAAACAATGATTGGGGCAGTCTGGCATAGACACAAGGCAAATAATATTAAGTTTCACGCAGGTAACATTCGGCAAATATATTATATATTTAACATTCGGCAAATCTATACTAACATTATAAAGAGGTAAAGTTTGTGAGTTTGTGGGGATGTAATCTCTGGATATACTGAACCGATTTTGAAAATTCTTTCACCAGTATAAAGCTACATTATTCCTGAGTGACATTGGCTATTTTTTCATCCCACGGGACAACAGGCCACGGGAGCGAAACCGCGGGGAACAGCTAGTATATTATTATAATTATATTATACTAGTAGACGTCTCGCGGTTAAACCCGTTTTTGAAATCGGTCGGAAGTTTCGTAGTCTATCAGGAACATAAATAATTAAATACCTACATACGTTCCCTTTTCTATATATATAGAAGATTGATATATTAGAAAATACTCGTATAAAATAAAGTTGTCAAAAATAAAAAGACCGTTTTGAAAGCTATAAAAATACTTAATAAAAATTAAACTTGATGCTTGCGAATGATACTCGTTGTTATAGTGTATGGGTAACGTAGTAATTAATTAAGATTATGAATTTTATTGTTACACTAGCTGTCCCACGCGGCTTGGGTCCCGTCAACTGGCTACCTACCTACCCTACATACATGAAAGTTGCGTAACTTTAACCACTTACACAGCGCACGCAACGAAAGCTCTCAAAAAGCAATATTTTTCCCATTTTGCGACATTTTTCATTTATGCTCCGCTCCCATTGGCCGTACCGTGATGTGATGTTATATAGCCTATAACCTTCCTCGGTAAATGGACTATCCAACACAACAATAATTTTTCAATTCCAACCAGTAGTTCCTGAGATTAACGCGTTCAAACAAACAAACTCTTCAGCTTTATAATATTTTAGTATATAGTATATATTTCTTACGTAGAAAGTTATCGCGGCATGTAAAATAAGAAACGTCAACGGACTTCTTAAATTGTTACAACTTTAATAATACCTACTCACTTTCAT
Source organism: Orthosia gracilis (assembly GCA_947562075.1). Taxonomy (NCBI): domain Eukaryota; kingdom Metazoa; phylum Arthropoda; class Insecta; order Lepidoptera; family Noctuidae; genus Orthosia; species Orthosia gracilis. The sequence goes on from OX387266.1 coordinate 39,966,556, forward strand.
CTGCTTTTACGTGATCAACCTTCATACACATGAATTCGGAGTAGGTAAACCTTTCAACGAAAATGAAACTGGCACTTTTGTATCGCCCGCAGCTTTATTGGTCAAATATGAGTGCATCACGATATCGATAGCTTTTATCACAATTCACAACGCAATACAGAGCCCGGTCTCGTTTTATTTACAGGGCCGATTGATGTTTATTTCATGTGAAAATATGCCTATAAAAACTCTAATCTTTTCTCTACCTAGATATGAACCCGTCTACCATTGTTATGTTTCACGATTTTTGAGTTAATTAATGTACTTAATTGGTATCTGTATCGTTTTAATTAACTATAAATAAATAAATAATGAACTAAATTTGTTCTGGTGTTATCTATCCTAGGTTTTTTTTTTAAAACCTTTTTGGCAGCAGATTATTACTAATCTAAATAAAAAAGATTCCCCAGTGCAAACCCACACGCGGAACACCCCCTTAAACTTGTAGAGTAATGTAGGGAAACATTTCGCTGACACTCGGCTACTAAAGTTTATAGCTACCACAATAAAATTCCCAGACAACCAGTCTCCCAACATATACGACGAAACAATGTTTTATATCGTACATCGCACATACTTAGTTGTAAAGAAAAAGGTCAACGCCAAACAATGGAGGGTTTCAAAGTGATTCCGAAAAGTCATTGACAATTATCGCAATCTACAATAGACCCTCACATTCAACTACATCACTGACGGAAATTGCATGACGTTTTATACGTACAAAGGTAACCTGCATTCTTCACTAACAGTCAGCTAGTCATGGGGGGGAAATTTAATTTAAATGGCTAACTACTGCACTGACTAATCAATCCATTTACGAGGCAAATCAACATTTCCGCGCGGAGGTCCGTGCCGAGAGCACGTTAAGCAGCGAGCAAAATACTACGGTATGATTCAGAAGTTCAGAACAGATTAACAACCTACTTTTCATCCTTATGAAATAAATTAAGCAGGTGAATTTTTGGGTTTTCTCAAGGAATTTCTAAATTAACAAAACAGGTTATCCTGTTTTTACAACTTCTTCCACTTAGGTACTTACAGCGATCTCAAAAGGACATACAAATTAAATTACTAACAAAAAGATGGAATAAAGCGCAAAAAATGCGAAAAGGGAGGCAAAGCCAGTTACAGTAAAAAATACATTATCATGAAATGTGAATGTGTGTGTGTATTTTGTAAATGTGAATTGTGAATTAATGATGGAGCCTCATTCTAGGTTGTTAGCCTTTATTTAGCTTAAACTAAAAGGCCGTTCAATCATTATGAGGAACGACAAAAGGATTCAATATTTTAATCAAACAATTTTAATGGTTTTTTACCAGTTTAAAAAGCGAAAAAAAGAGTTATTTTTTTACAATTAGATGACAGTCGATTCAGTTATGTTAAATAGTGAAGTCTACAGCTATGCAGCAAGCAGTAATGGTAAAATAAAACATGTGGAAATAATAATTTGTCTCAATTGAAGCAGTCGCATTCGGAACAAGTCTAATTCAAGGTTGTCAAGACAGAAAATGTCAGCATGTCTCTAAAATTTAATTGAATTTATTTACAGTTTGGCGAGTGGTTATATTATATTAAGTACCCCCTAAAGAAAGACATCTGAACTGAAATACCAGTAACTATAAGTGCAGGTCATTTGATAGGGCAGTCTTTGGCAGGCAAGAGAGTTGATGAGCACATTTGAAAATTTTTAGACTCTTGTCATAAAACCACCAAGCATAACATCACAGCATCGAGATCCTGATATGAACAGTGCGATGGTAACAGCCCTACTATTGTTTAATCAACTGCTATCTCACGAGACAGTCACGAGGCATTACACCCGTGAATGTACTAGACTTTGATTACAGACCTTTACACAATTAGAATTGAATTTGGAACTAGTTTTGTGTCGCATACACAGTTGTCTAGTGATCTAGCTAGACAACTGTGTACGCACGTGTTTTTTTATGATCGATCCAAATATTTACATTTCAATAAAGGACACACTAAAATATATGACCGTGTTTGTAAATATGACGATGAAATTAAGAATACGAGTAATAAAAATGAAGTTGATAACGTAACAAAAACATATTATTATGTGTTACCTACACATAACAATTCGGCTCCGCATGAAATATGAAACACAATCCGAACATAATGAGCTGAGTGCAGTTCATTTACAAGTTGTTGAAGGTCGGTCCATCCCAACAGAGAAGCAATATAATACATCTCACAATCAAATCGGAAATCAGCGTCTATAAAAAGTGTTGCAAGATTCCAGAATCTGATATAAAAATGTAAACGGCAATAAAATGACGGTGATTACAAGTCTCTCAGTAGCTACTGGGGATTGGAAAATAGCGATTGGCTTTCTACAAAACTTTATTCCATGGGGCGCACGGTTGGCGCAGCGGTTCAGCGATTGACTGCTGCGCTGCATGTCGCTGGTTCGATTCCCGCAAGGACCAAATAATTGTATAACCTACATATAGTTGTTCCGGCTCTGGGTGCTGTGTATGTGAGTTTATATGTTTGTAAACGCACCCACGATACAAGAAGAAATTCCTAGTGTGGTGCAACGTTTAAAAAAAAATCGTAATTGCATCCAGAAATTTGGCGAGCCAGCCAGAAATTTGGTGGATCCGCTGGCTTCCGAAAGTGCAACTGTCTGTACTGAATCTTACTTACTAACATTCTTGATGGCTCTATTATTGCACTTCATATCTACCATTATAAATTTAGCCTTTGATCAACTGCGTTGGAGTTGGAGACTACTTTCAGTCCAACCGGATGCAGTTGAATACCTAATTATTTGACATAGAGCTACTGACCATATGACCTCCACAACCCAGTTAATTGGTAACACGATACCCTTAGCAAGACTGGTGTCAGATTTACTAGCTTCTGACTACCCACCCGTAAATTAATGTACCTGTAGCAGATAATAATATATTTTTTGAATGCCAATGCATTCCACATCTTCTTAGACAAATCTTTTACTGTCCAGGCCGCTCGTCTATAGAATGCATTGCCTGTGACAAGAAAACGCGTGCAATCACTACCGATCTTTAAAATACTGGTAAAGGAGCACTATCTGTTACTGTGATCTTATTCTTGTTGTAGCTGTATTGTTTTCTTGCCTGTATATTTATATGAATGTATGTATTTATGTACCTATTTTATTGTTTTTTTATATGTAGTGCTTACTATGTTTGTATCTTATTATTTTATTTAAACTTGCACCAAGTGCAACCCCGTGTCGTGTCCAGGCTATCTCTCTCTATTCTGGGTTGCCTGGAGGAGATCGCAGAACGCGAGAAGGCCGCCTGTTGTATGTTTGTTTTTATTTTAAGGTTTCCGTATGTATTATTGTTTTTATCTTGGTACTATCATGGTTATAAAGTATATGTAAATAAATAAATAAATTTTTGAATGATACTTACACTGATACAAAGCACAGGCCCTACTTTGTACATGGAGTATCTATAGGAGAACTGGCTGATGTCGTGCAGCGTGGTCCCGCAGGGCAGCTTGTGACCGATCTCCGCCATGATCGTGTACGCGAACTGCTCCATCCGCTTCGGGGTGCCTCCCATGCATACAAACTGGAGATCGGAAAAGGGGAATTAAAATTATTCACCGTAACTGCAACCTATTTTCACACGGGAATTGGTTTAATATATCGCCACTAATAGAAGTGAGATAAGACAATCTGAAATGTCTTAAAATTAGTTTTGAATAGTTTCGTTTTGAAGATAAAAACAGGTCATTTAGGTCAATATTGCCAAAAATTAAACAGAAAATTGCAGTAAATCCATTGTAATAACAATAATTATATACCTTTACATCGCCGAACATCTCAACAAGATCGTGAGAACCGCTACCTAAAGCCAAGTGGTATAATATATCTTGGTCCATTAGCTCGATGTTGGGGTTCCGCAGACGCACCGTGCCATCGGGGTACCTGGCGAAAAAAAGGGTCGGACATGAGTATCTATTACAAGCTTACAAGTAAGGATAAGTACTCTCACATAACAAAGTATGTTTACTTAAAAATGTCCACAATATTTTTTTAAGATGAACTTTCCAATTTGTAAGATGTCGGAGGGGACTTTTTATTCGCAAGATTTGCTTTTGTTGCAAACTTTACCGCGTCGGGAAGCCCTATTTTTTACGGTTTTTATTGTTTACGTCGTCGGTTAATAAGGGGAAAGAAAACCAAATACACAAGAAATATAATCGTCATGTATCCCGAACAGCTGAACTACGAACTTGCAAATACTAACTCGAAGTAAAGGGGTCGACTCGAGACCCCTCAAAACTAAAACCGCAGCTGTTAGCAGATGTTGTGTCAGGAAAGTTCTATAGTTGAATTAGGAGGAAACAGGATAGTAGAGCACTACGTAATTTTGCAGTACATAATTTAATCTGGCGATATTTTCCTGCATCCAAATATAATTTCACAAGTCACAACCTAACAGTATCTCTGTCAAGAGGTTCTCCAGTGTTGCTCTCCTTGACTTCTTCATGACCGTTATCATCTTGGAACAGCCTCCGATGTGGATGATGGTGCCCGTTCTGTCCGGTCGAACTCCGCCGAGCATTCATCTCGCATCCGTTTTGGTGCTGGGCGGATGCACTTGAATCTTCCACCTTACAGTTACACGGCATTTTGTCTATAACTTCTGCCCTGTATTAAACAAAATTAAACAAATAAGTTAGTTTAAAAGTATTTTTTATGTTTTTTTTTTACTTAAACACTGCAATAAAAATGCATCCGGAGTTTGACCCTCCTGACATTACTATGGAAATTACATAATGTTGGTTTATTCAGCGAATCAGTTCATATCAAAGGTTAAGGTTATCGCATGATGTTATTTTTTGAGCGTTGTGATAATAAACTACGTTGATACAATCTGTTTGCAAACAGTTTAATCAAGGTTAGCGACTAATCGATGTTGAAAGAGTTAACAGTAAGTCTTTGAAGTAGCTATCATTATTTTGTTACGCCGACAAAAATGTTAAATATTCGGCTGATTTCATGATAAATTAAAATTAGGATACAAGTATGCAGGAAAATTTTAGGTATGTACCTATAACAATTTTAAGTAATAGATAGGTATAAAATTATCTCTAAATTAATATTGTGTTCAGTATAAACCATGGTGCAAGTCAAATTTTACTTTTAATCTCAACAATATTTCATGTCAAGTCAAAAACGCATTAATCAACGTAAAAGTTTGAAAAAATCACTTACCTTATTTGTTTAATAAATAATAAATAAATATTTCTCGCACACACTGTTAACGCGACACTTGCTGCCTCGCAATAAATTACGAAAAGCACACGAGAACGTAACGCAGGCCGAACGGTTGCTACGTATTGTTAGATCGACTTTCCAAAGGCGAATACTTCACTTATTCACTAGCAGGCCGGCTCGCATAACGTGAACGCAGCCTGGGTATCCACGAAACTTTTATTACGCAACATTGCGATGTTGTTCAGTTAGTTATAAAAACTTTTTTGCCAAATACAACGTTCCATTGAGTGTACTCAGAATAATACGATGTGAGCTCTCCAAGCACACGCGACGATGTATAATGAATCAGAATTTATGTCACTGGCTCAGACACTTTAATCATTCCTAGTAAAGGAATTGTGTGGAACGCATTTATTAAATTACTCACGGAAGTTATGCGATTCAGCAATTTAACGCTGATTACTGGACGCTATGGCTATCGCTATACTTAGTAAGCGAAGAAGTTCCGTTGGAATTGTAAACTAAATGGATCAGTCAGATGGCTGGATGATGGGGGTAGTGCTGGTGGTGATAAAGAGAAATACGAGTAGAGAGGCCATCCAAATTTCAAATCCATTAAAATCTGAACAGTACAGTAACTAAAACTATTGAATCTTTCAAGTCCAAATGAACGGTAGATAGATCCTAAACTGAATATGTATAAACAAAAAAAAAATCAAACATGCCCAAATAAATATTTTCGACATACGTAGGTTTCGTGGTCATAGGGCTAATCCAAAAGAGGTAAACGGACGATTTGCGATAGTATTCCAAGGCTTTTATTTAAGATCGTCCATTCACCAATCACAGCAGCTAATGCGGGTTTGACAATTTCTTTTTGCGCCATTTTTCTTTTCGGGATGTGGTGTTGGTCATTCCAAGGTCGAAATTATACAAATTAACTTTAACCATTGAACGTTGACCAATAATTGCCCATCCTACTAAGACAACACTAGGATGACGTCAGCAGCTCGAATTTGCAGACGTGATATGACGCAGGTCGAAGCTGTACAGTCATACAGTCAATAAAGGTAAATCCCGAGTTGACTTTTACTTTACAACATAACGTTTACTATTTACAACATGCGTGATAGAGGAAACGCACCATTTTTCCTTTCAGGATAAATCGATTTACAACCTGAAAGTTTTCACACACAAATTCCAGGCTGATACCAATTTAGCAGTTGGGATCTTTGTCTCTCTTTGAGAGAGAGGAGGAGGAGAACCGGGAGAATCCCGGTTACACTGCTCCTCTCTCCTGGTTCGTATTCAGTTTTCTCTGAAGGAGTAAAGGGCATGACAATTCCATCAATTTCTTTGTCAACTAAAAGCCTCGTAGTTATTTAGCAAGTTTCAAAAACCCACATGAACTGGAATTTCTAAAGAAGTTCGTCTAAATATAGGTAGTCCTTTCTCCATTCCTCCAAGTAAATACTTAAATGGCCGATTGGAACGAAATATTGCTTTAATCACATCATAAATTGAATCTATCGAGCTATGGGCTTCGGCACCAGCTGTTCAAAGTTCACTAATGGACAGCGCATTGTAGAGCACGTTAAAACTTAAACTAACTTAGTAAAGTTTCAAGGCGTAGCATTTGTAAGTAGATCGAAACTACTTAAAGATTTATTCCAACAAACGATGTTAAAAACCGCTTTCAATAACAGATGCTCAAGGCCGTACCCAGTGAGGGGGTTCTTACCCCCCATCTCCTCTTTGTATGGTGTCAAATATTGGTTTTCCCTTCGTAAGGCATCTGATGAAATAATTATGAAAAATTCAAAAAAAATTGGAGAAAAATAGAACTTTTTAACAAAAAATTTAAAGCACTTCCCAAAAAAAACACTGGTAAGCGAAAAATAATTTTAACTAACGACAAACAGCACAAAGTGTAAATTGAGTTATTAAGAATATATTGTCAATCCTTTAGGCACCTTATTATATTATGTAACTTGCTCAATGTGTAGTGATGGTGAACCAACACTAAAAAGAGACATATAAAAACTTTTTCGCAAAAAATCTACCTACTTCAAAAAATAAACAATAAAAAAGTGAAAAATAACTTCCGTTTCATGACAAAAAAACATGAGGTACGAAAGACACCGACTGCCGAAACAAAAGTTATTTGGCAGTTTTTAGTGTTTTGTTTTGGAAGTCGGTAAATTTTTTTTGCGAAAAGGTTTATTTTTTCATTTTTAATAACAGATTAGGATAATTATGTAAATTCCTTTTTTTCACGAAAAAATATAATTTGTTTAAAAAGGCAATCGAGATATATGGAAAACATCGATGTATTTTTGATATTGGTATCGAAATAACATCGATGCCACTGTGCTATGCATTACATCGAAAAAAACATCGATGTTTTTTTTCAACTTCCATCACTCCGACGGCATTTATTCTTGTTTATATCTTTTTAGTTCGCTTCTTAAGCAGTTGGGTTTTTTGAAGTCGGTTGAAAAGTAAGATAAATATTGGTAGCTGTTAGTAAAAGCACAGATAATATAATACTAGCATACAGATGTCTCATCTCATACAAAGAAACCGTGCCGACGTACTGTACTGATTATACTGATTATTTTTTGTACATCGATCGCGTTCGGTTCCGTTCCACGGATATAGATGGTGATCTATCTATCGCCGCGGAACGGAACCGAACGTGATCGATTTACAAAAAATAATAGGTATAACCAGATGAAAAACGCTAGTTACTTCGGAACGGTTTCATTGTATGGGATGAGGCATCTGCATACTAGTATTATATTATCTGTGGTAAAAGTATGGTCTCGTCGAAAGTAGTGCAATTTTGTTCCACTAACATTTATCGTTTGTGGTCACAAACGATAAATGTTAGTGGATGAAATTGAGCCCAAATCCAGCAGTTGATTGTCCAGTAGCTTATGTATCAGCAGTCAGCTATAGGGGCATAGCAATTGCGGTATCAGTATATCAATGATACACAGAGATGAATGGGCCCCATCGTGTCATCGAGTGGTGGAAAAATAAGTATATCAAAAATTTTATAAGATATGTAAATTTATTTAATACGTTGTGTAGATAGCTTCGCTCGCTGCTGATTCAGGACCTCGCTCTTCAATGAAGACTTGAAGTTGTCAAAAAATAAAAGGCTCGTTTTGACAGCCATAAAAATACTTAATAATAATTAAAATTTATGCTTGCGAATGATACTCGTTGTTATAGTTTATGGGTAACATAGTTATTAATTAGGATTATGAATTTGATTTTTCAATTACTTACGTAGAAAATTATCGCGGCATGTAAAATGAGAAACGCCAACGAACTTCTTAGATTGTGACGACTTTAGCCTGTCACATTCAGGATTTAGCTCGCTCCGTTCGCTCTTCCCGAGACACGAGCAGCGGGAGAAATTTTTGTTTAAATAAATTCCACTAGATGGCGTGATAAGCATCGATTGTTATTGAGTTTTGTGAAATATTAATATTTTCTAGAGACGATCATAATAATGTAAGTCCTTGTTAACTTAACTCTCATAAGCATATAATCAATGAATATTGGGCGCTTAATTCACATTTTAAAGATTATTTGAATTTTAAATTTGTTTTGTAACACATTTTGGTACAATGAAACTGTAAAAACGTGCAAAAAAATACTATAAAACAAATCGTTTCTGCATTTAAAAAGATTTCATGAACCGAGTAAACCCTTTTACTTGCAAGTCACTGCCAACACCATCTATATCCGTGGAACGGAACCGAACGCGATCGATATTCTTAGAAAAAATATCAGTTTAATCAGATAAAAATGGTAGTTACATGGGCACGGTTGCTTTGTATGAGATGAGGCATCTGTATGCCAGTTAGTATTATATTATCTGTGCCTGAGATAAGTTACTCCAATCCTGACCCGCATAACTTAAGCTTTTCTCACTATTATTCATTTAGTAAAAAAATATGCTCCTTGTTTTGGGCTTCGCTGCACTAGATTAAAAAGTGTCTCCAACAAATTCTAGTATTACTTAGTCGCTTGAGTGCTAATTAGCAGACACAATAGAAAAACAATTGTTTCTGGGAACCAAAGTTCCCAATTTCACTCAAGGGGTTAGTTCTTTAGGACTACCTACGCTATTGGTCAGCTATATATTTATTTAGTTTAGTACATGGAAGACTTACAGCTAATAAATACAGACAAAAAAGGAAACCATTGTCAAGAGAAAGCCAATTACAAATACTCATGTATAGACTTATAATAATAATTTATTGTGTGAGCACAAAAACAAAAAACTCACCGCTTTAATTTAAGTTACAAGCAAATACTTAGTTTGCAATTAAATGACTCATGACAAAGTAAATAATAAATGAATACAAACAGAAACAAACAATATAAACCACTGCTACTTGAAAAATTTAGTATCTCAATGGTCCTGTTTATGTCACTAAGTTTTTATAAAGATAAGCTCTTTTTATCCGACTGCCGAAGGATGGTAATATGAATATCAGTTTTTGTATGTATGTATGTTTGTTCCTATGTGGCATTCTAGAAACGTGTTGGCCGATTTTGTTGATTCTTACGTCAATCGATGCGAGTGTCACTGTGTCACATTAAATTTGGAAAATAGAAAAAAAGCGGATTTTGGCCCAATATATCTTTTTCTTGCATATGTATATATCTTTTTTATCGGGTGGTGTATCAAAATAATGGGTTTTAAGAGGTGATTTAAAAAATATACTACTTTTATTTATTTAAATTTACCCTTGTATACCTACTGTAATACTACAGTAATTCGAAAAAAAATGTTAACTAAAAAGTTTTAGAAAATAAAAAAAGTTAATTAAAACAATCAAAAAACCTGACTGCTTAAGAAGCAAACTAAAAAGACGTAAACAAGAAGAAAATCATGTTGTGGTGCAGTCGGAGGATACATCTGTTTTCGTCTGTCAGCTCGCGAATATGACGTATCCTCCGACTCAGACACAGCATGATTTTCTTCTTGTTTACGTCTTTTTAGTTCGCTTCATAAGCAGTCACGTTTTTTTATTTTTTTAATTAACTTTTTTATATTCTGGTACAGACATAGATATGCTTTTCTGGTAGGTACCTCTGTTAGTTGAACAATATTTAATTAATACCTAATTGAAGACTGTGTTAACGGTTGCTAGTTGGTCATACACATGAAGACATCTAATACTGAAACAGGGATTACGCCCACCAAACCGACCTATTTAAGATAAGATAAAGAATTTAATGGTGACTATTCTGTGGTTGTAATAGCTGTTTATGGCATCGTTTTATCAAAACTGTCGATTACTAGATATTATCAAGACGTTGGATTAAGGTTAAAATACAACAGAACACTTAACTTTTTTTTAAGAAATCGCTATATTATCAGAGTTTATTATAGTGTTCGTGAATCATTTCTTAATAAAAATGACACTGTAGCGGATTTCATCACTGAATGACAACTTTTACTGACCTACCTGTCAATCGTTTAGTAGATAATGTTTACAAGCAGTAAGTAAAAGACTCTTCATTCAGTCTGAATAAGACAACACACTCACATACCTATTACCTTATTATGCCTAGGTACTGTAGATACGTATACTACACAATGGATAGATGACTCACAATAGTCATAATCCTATAACCAAAGATCTAAGAGAGGATTACACATAACGCTGCATCTATGAATAAGGTACTTACTTCTTTTGTCAGGTTCTTAAGGTTTAATTCATATACAGCTGTTATTTTAAGTACAATATATTCTTACCTTCAACAATCGACATTGAAATAATTTCTTACCTATTCTTGTAAGATAATGATTGTGAGGATTAGACAATACCAATGCTAGATTTCATGTTTACTGAAGCAACAATCTGCAAAGCAACATTATATCGCGCTGTTCAGCGACGCCTTCTTTTTGTTATACTTTATAGAGACCACATTAGACTTAGCAAATTTTGAAGCAAACAACAATTAAAAGTTGCCTCAACTTTCCTACCCTGTTTATCTTTTACCTTATCAGATTTCATCCCAATAATTTTCTATATACGATTGAAATATCGAAGGAATTGAATTATAATTAGGAACTTCAGCAAATTCAATCCCAGCGTAAGCACCGAATGAGACAAAAATCTGGAAAAATGATTTGATATACCAACCCAGTCATCGATTCACCTAGTTTAAGTTGTAGTGAGTGACAGTCATTGCCGTAAGAAGTACCTAGGGGCACTGAATAGATGCGAGTTTGGGATACTTACTCATCGCGAAGTTCGTCTTTGTCGAAGGACATGTTGTGTTGTTTTAATAATTCACAGGCACAGCACGGTTTCAGTAAGCGCGTTAGGCACAGTAACAGTATTAAGACCGATCGATGAGTGTAGCGGTTGTAGCGAGCGGTGCGCGACTGCCTGCTATCCGCTATCAGCTACCGAAGGTTTTCCGCCCAGAGTCGCCAGGGCGCGGGCGGAGTTAAAGGGCCTGCGCGGCCGCTGTGCGCGTAGACAACGATACGACGAACCCTTCTCTGCATCCGGAGGTCGCTGAAAAACGTGTTGACGCATTTCAATTTATTTACCCCCTTTGTCACTTGTAACCCATATTTAATTTGCCTTTACTGTTGTTATCTAAATAAAAATGTATTTTCCTTGGTAACTGAAATCGCTACCGTACCTTACTACTTCTTTTTCGTTGTTGACGTCTATAATTTTGAAACTATTACTGACGCGTATAAAGCAACACAAACAAACAATGGAATATTTGGCAAATTAATGATTGCACAAAACAATTTGTTGCTACAAACACACATCACATCACAGCATCTAGATACATCATCAAATTATATTATACCTAATAGCTAGGTAGGTACTCAAATACGAGTAGCTACATAGGTTTGAACCTGTCCTTGCAGGCAGTCTCCGAATGGGGCAATGCTAATCTAGTCAGGTTTAATGCTACTAAAACCCAGGCGTGTCCTACTTAGATATTTCGGGGTTTAAGGAACAGGGATATAAGAAACTAAAAAGTTTACTAAAAATAAAATGTTCCTTCAAGCGAGACGCAAAGTTCCTACCTAGTACATTTAACAACGAACGTTCAATGGCGTAGGTATCGTCCAAGTTCTAAGTATTCTATTATTATGTTAAACGGCCCAAAACGGTCATTCATGTCAAGAGCCACAGAGTACATTTTAACATACTGAAATCAAGAGCAGAGGCCAAAGGCAGAGTGCAGCGCAGAGGGGTTTATCATAAAACCTATTTCCTTACTTTCTGAATGTTCAAATGAAAATCTAACAGATCGGCGTACAAAAATTTTCGAGCTCGCTTTCTTTTATCTTGACATTTTTTGAACCAAACGACAAAGACAGCCAAGGCGCTGTACTTTTAGGGTTCCGTTCCACAAAAGGAAAAAGGTACCTACCCTTAGATATAGGATAACTTAGTTCTCTGTCTGTCCGTGTATCAAAATCTTTTTCTCTGGAATACATGGAGGTATCAAGTTGAAATTAATATATAAATGATATATAATGTCTTCAATCACTTCTAAATCAACGCGATCAAAAGATACACCTAGCCGTTGTCGTATATTTGACAAATCGTATGAGAATCAAAACCTAAAGCGTACTTCCCGTTGACAAGAATCATGAAATTTGCCAAGAAACAATGTCTTACAGCACAAGTAAAGGAATAAATCTGATGAAATCTGTTAATTTGTTCCTACATCAATAAAAAGAGATAATTAAAATTTTTGCAGTTGGTAAACTGATCGCGACCTATATTGATGTATGGGGACAACAGTTTTCGAACGGCAAAGATAATTTTGTCCCTTCGCTTCTGTAGAGCAAGCGTTTCGTCGGACCAAATGGATATAAATGCCGGGGTCCCTCAAGGGTCGGTATTCTCAGCAACCTTATTCTTGTTGGGTATGCAGACGACAGCACTGTTGCTGAGAGATACTTGTCCAACGCATGGGCTCCCGGGCCGCAGATCCAGTCTCTCCGTGAGTCCATGGTGGAGCGTTTGAACCTGTCCTTGCAGGCAGTCTCCGAATGGGGTGATGCTAATCTATTCAGGTTTAATGCTACTAAAACCCAGGCGTGTCTTTTTTCCGCTAAAAAGAGCCAATTGCACCCGGTTCCAACTTTCCGTGCTGTGACGGTGCCAATAACGAACCAACTTGAGCTTCTTGGCGTTACGTTGACATCGACTCTCAATTTTGGGCCATGCATTGAAGCAAAGATTCAGCTGGCTGCAAAAAAGTTGGGGATCCTTGCGAAGGTGAGAAGGTATTTCACACCGGAACAGCTGCTCAACTTGTATCAAGCGCAAGTTAAATCATGCATGGAGTACTGTTCTCATCTCTGGGATGGATCTGCCAAATACCAGCTTGATGCACTAGAGTCGATTGAAAAGCGGGCCAAGATACTCATCGGCAATGAGGCACTGGTCAAGTCAAAGCTCCAGAGCCTTGGACATCGTCCCCGAGTTGCCATCTTGTCGGTTTTTTATCGGTTACATTTCGGGGAGTGTGCCATGGAATTACATAGGTAATTTAATTCCGCCAGCCCGTTCCATCATCGGACTACCAGACGTACGGCGAAGCGTCATCGGTACATAGTGGACATCCCAGCCGTGCGTATGCACAAAACGTTTTAGGGACACTTTTATTATGCGTACAGCTAAGGAGTGGAATTCCCTGCTGGAGTCTGTGTTTCCCGTTAGCAACAATCTAGGAGTCTTCAAGTCAAGAGTGAATGGGTTTTTTCTAGGCAAGCTTTCTTCACCGTCGACCACATCATCGCTTACCATCAGGTGAGAGCAAGCGCGAGCCTATAGACTATAAAAAGCAATGTTCGGTGCATGAAACATGGTCATATTTGCGTAAACCAAATATGAATCTAATGCAAAAGTTTTGGAGTCGCTCAAGCTTATCCAGCTGCACTTCATTTAGATCTAAATAACTGACATCGGCATAATCGAGGATTGGGAGAAGAAGAGATTGGGCAAGCGCAGCTGAGGACCCCACGAAAAGTCTTTGTCAACTAAAATACCCAGGTCTTTCACCGATTCGCTGTATGGAATAGCTAAGCCATCAAAAACAATCCGGGGGAGCTGCGACCAGTTAATTCTTGAGCGCAACCTAGGACTGCCGACAACAATGACTTGAGTCTTCGTTGGATTAACCTGCAGACCATGAGCCAAACTCCACTCAGAAATACGAGCTAAATCTTGATTGACCATGTTAACAGCCTCAGACAATTCATCTACTGGAGCTTGAGAAAATATTTGCAGATCGTCGGCGTAAAGGTGGAGGACGAGAGAAGTTCATTGGAAATAGAATTAATAAAAATAGCGAAGAGAAGAGGAGATAGAACGCCCCCTCCCCATATTATTATTTTACTCTTTGAACGCCCCCCTGTGGTACGCCTGCAGAGGTATTGCACCATGACGAGGACGAACCTTCAATGCAAATACGTTGTCGGCGGCCACACAGGTACGAAACCAATCAATTGCCGTTGGAGATATGTTAAGAGAGCTGAGTATGCCAAGTAAGATGTCAAAATCGACGGTGTTAAACGCGTTGCTGAAGTCTAGTAAGGAAAGGACCGTCAGATTTCCATTTTCCATACCAAGTCTAATATCGTCAGTGATGCTGACAAGAGCTGTTGTAATACTATGTCCTGGACGAAACCCAGATTGGAAAAAATTAAGGAGGTGGTTCTTGCACAGGAATGTACTAAAAGCGAAAAGATTTCAAACTCTATCCAACCTACCAATCACATGCGAGATGAATGATGCAATGTGGATTTTGGTTTTGTGCGAGTGGCTGATTTGGTCGGTTGGATAGAGTTTAAACTCTTTGGGCACTTACGCAATACGGCTGCAGGTCCTCGTTCTCAGCAGTTGTACTTGCCAACATCGCGAATAGCGATAAGTATTAACTGATCATAAATCCAGACAGTTTTTTGACAGAAAGGTAAGGTAGACTAGGTTAACGGACAATAGTAGCAGTGAATCTAGCATTTGATTACTCCTTAGTCTAGTAGAATCGGCAAGATGTCCTCATCCTGCATCCTTCTGGCACTTGGGTGCCCTTTATTTACCTTTACCTGGACACAAACCCAGACTCCAGGCTGCTATAGATAGTTCCACTCATCTGTGCGCGCGGCGCCTTGAGTGCGTGCGTGTAATCATACAGCTTTAATTTGTGTGGCAGTGATGCGGCAAGCACAGAGCACATTTTATATAGGGAGACGTCGTCCGAGCAACACGTGTGTTAAAGCTATATCACGCACACATAACGCCGCGCGCACAGTTGAGTTGAACTATCTATACTGAGATATTGCTATTCTTACAGTGACATTATAACGCTTGGAAATCCAACTTCCGGCATTCACTTAGTCTGAGTTGAATAGTTCACAATAAAACATGTAATAATGCTTGCACACTTTATTTCCGAATAATTAGATAGATATATTAATACACTGATCATACACAAGGCCAATTCAGTTTGGCGAAATTATTAACGTAATGGTAGTATACTTACTCTATTTATAAAATAAAATATACTATATTACAACGTATGCTTTTGATTCTGGTTGGCGAATTCGAGACTTAGTCACAATAAACACAATATATTTCTAATTAATTCATCTACCATTTGTGTGACTTTTAAAAACAAATCTAAGTATAAAATATCAAAATATATATTTACCATTTTAAAAGTTTCAAAAAATATAAGACTGGGAAGTGAACTGGATGAGAAATTATATAAAATAATGATAAAATATCTAATTAAAGCTTAATTGAGTCAAATGCATGTAACAAAATAATAAGGGGAACACAGTCCTAGCATCCAAATTTAAGATAGCACTTAATCTATAACAAATTCAGTCCGTAAAAGCCTAATTGTAGCTTATACGTTTATTGGCAAATTCAAATTGAAAGCAAGATTATGCTAAATAATAAGACTACTGACTAGCAGATGAAATGTACCTACAACTTAGTTTTTAATCCTAGTACCTGCAATGGCATTGTTTTATAAATGGAAACAAATGCAAAACAGTGAGATCACAATTGACCTCGGTGATGTCAGTTCATAAAGCCTCTTTAATAAAGCATACGGAAGATAATAAAATAAATAATAACCTATTCAATTCGCCTTTTGAAACAGTTGATCGTAAGCATGGAAAATACGAAGCCATCATTATAAAATATCGTAGTACTCACTAATGTCATAAATACATTTCGCTATATTTTTTTTATAAATATACATCCAATTGATATGAAACATTAAACTGTAGAAGCCAATATAATCTAAATACAAGTATTCATAATTATTCAAGGAAATTTAATTCCGGTGAGCACTAGTCTTTTTAAAAATGGAATTACGATGACTAAAATCTAACTAATGAACTTATTATGTAGGTGTCCAAGCAAAAAGGGTCCAGTTCTCGGCATTTAGCTTCCGAGATATACGCACTTTTGTAAAGAATGTACCAGTTTTTGAATATTTTTTTAAATCCTTATTATCAATTGATCGAGACTTGGGCTGTACTGCAGTCTCTCCAATGGTGCCAAATCGACTACCGGTACATCAAAGTGTTGAAGTGTTTGTACAAAAACGCCACCATGTCAGTTAAGATGAAGTCTTAACTGACACGGAACAACCTATACTTCTGCTGCGAGGTGTGAGGCAGGGAGACGTCATATCTCCGAAACTTTTCGCAGCTGCACTGGAGGATGTCTTCACTGGAGAGGGCTAGACTTCGACGTAAATGGCGAGTATATCACTCACCTTCGGTTTGCCGAAGATACATATAGTGGACATGGTTGAGACCATGGAGGCCTCAGTACAATGCTCGATGACCTCAGTAGAGCTGCCGAAAGAGTGGGTCTTAAGATGAACATGAACTAAATCAAGGTGATGTTGAATGCCCATGTTGCACCCACTCCTATCAAGGTCGGAGACTCTACACTCGTAGTTGTGGACGACTATGTCTACCTGAGACAAACAATCAAGTTAGGTAGGGCCAACTTCAAGAAAGAGGTCAACCGTCGAATCCGACACGGCTGGGCAGCGTTCGGGAAGTTGCGCGGTATCTTCTCGTCCAACTTACCACAGTGTCTCAAGACGAAAGTCTATGACCAGTGTGTGTTGCCAGTGATAACCTATGGCTCTCAGACGTGGTCGCTCACAATGGGCCTCATTAGAAAGCTTACAGTCAACCAAAGGGCAATGGAGAGGGCTACGCTCGGAGTTTCCTTGCGTGTTCGAATCAGAAGTGTAGAGATCCGCAAGAGAACCAGGGTTACCGACATAGCCCGAATAATTGCCAAACTTAAGTGGCAGTGGGCAGGGCACATTGCTCGCAGAACGGATGGCCGATGGGGCAGAAAAATTCTGGAGTGGCGACCGCGAACCGGAAGACGTTCCGTTGGAAGGCCTTCCTCCAGGTGGACCGATGACCTGGTGAAGGTTGCGGGGATCCGTTGGAAACAAGACGCACGGGACCGGTAAATGTGGCGACGTAGGCCTATTTCCAGCAGTGGACGTCCTTCGGCTGATATGATGTTTATCAATTGACAATTTTAGATACCGAATCTAGTCTTAACTCAATACCCCACTACTGGACCCTTTTGCTTTGATGCCCACATATTACTAGAAGGACTAATATATTCGGACAATCTAAAATATACACAAAGTACTTTGTTTTTTATCTAACATTATAAACGTGCACAATATATTAATCAAAACTGAAACCACTCAAAAGGAACAGTTGTAGTTTGAAACAAAAGAAGTTAAAATTTATTAGCGTTATAATTTTTACTAGATACTAAGTCTACTGGGTTCGTAAATATTATACACGAATATTACAAGAAGAAAAATAGCCTTTACTGGATTCTAGAATCTGGTCTGGGTCTTATTTTACTTAACTATACAAAATTCAAGATTTGAACGACACTGAAAATGAAATTCGGAAAATTTTGCTGTTATCACAGTCCTATTACATTAAAACAATCCGGCAGAATTTATTTTTGAGATATTGATTTGTCTTATTTATTTACAGCCTGGCTTCATATGTGACAAAAATTTCAAATAATTTATTTTCCTGTTACAAATAGGTACAATTAGAACACGTTTGGAACAAAATTGTGTTACAATTGTGCAGTACGCGGAACTTAATCAATTATCCTTAAGTAGCACTAGCAAACATAATTATAAGTGATGCAGGTTGCTACTTATAATATTCAAAAAGAATAGTATTTTTTTTCTCACAAAAGGTGTGTGTGCGCTTTGGTAATAATTCGGACAAACACACAGGACATTGTATTCGGTAGTTACGGATGTTACTCCCAGTGGAATTAATTAGTTTTATAATTGGCACGAATGAAGACAGACTGTACCTAATTATACAGGAAACACACCTACACAAACTGTGATACTACGAAAAGAAAAATTCACTAAATCAGTCTGAAGGAATATTATAGTTCTAAACTAACATGTAGCACTTCAATAAAGATAATCTTTTCTAGGGAATATAGCGTGGGGTTCCTTATAATTAGGATCGGGCTGGTTGCGGTACCGTCGGGCGAGCCATACAGCGAATAACTGAAACATACAAGAAGAGCATTAGAAACGCTATATACTTAAAAATTAGAATTTAAGTGTCAATCGAAACAAGCATGCATGTGCAAACGTGCTACTAATGTGTTGTGCAACAGTTAACATAAGCACGCAAATAAAAATATTACGGAAAGTATAGCAAAACTCCTGAAAAATTGAAATTGGTATTAATATAAACACACAGCACAGTTGAAAATAAAAGAAGCTGATAACATTGGCCTATATCCATACTAATATTATAAATTCGAAAGTAACTGTCTGTCTGTAAGGAAATAGGCAATATTTTCAAAAAAAAATGTATTTAGATAGGTAGGGTAGGATAGGTAGGGTAGGATAGGTAGGGTAGGATAGGTAGGGTAGGATAGGTAGGGTAGGATGGGTAGGGTAGGTATGGTAGGTAGGGTAGGGTAGGTAGGTTAGGGTAGGGTAGGGTAGGTAGGTGGGTAGGTAGTTAGGTAGGTAGGAAGATAGGTAGGTAGGGTAGGGTAGGGTAGATAGGTAGCCAGTTGACGTTAGCGCAGCCGCGGGAGACAGCTAATAGATATTATAAAATTTGGAAAGTTACATGTTAGAAAATTTATAGATAGGTATATAATACTATAATTTAATGCTTCGCGTTATTATTTTAGTTCAGAAACACATCAAGTTCGTACATGCGACCAGAATAACATGAGGTCATGAAAGCGCCTACAATTCTACAGTAGTTCGGGCAACAGCAGTTATATCAACAACCCTAGGAGAAATCAGCAATAATCATCAGTGTAATAGGTACGACGAAAACATTAGCAAACGTCTTATTCATCACAGGGCAACATAATCGCACTAATATTCTGTGTTAAGAATAAAAATAAATAAATCCCAAATCCCGAACCGACCAAACTGGGATCCTAATATTTGGAGTGTACAAGCTATGTCGAGTCTTTACGTTTAAGGGCAAATAAGAAATTACCTACTTTTAGGTGCACGAGTTTAATAATCTGGTCGAGAACCATCACTTCATACCTGATAAATTAATAACAACTGTGTTATTTTTGTAACTTTACTTCAGTAATAAATTAATAATTATAAAATCAGTTCCATCATAGATGTTCTAAAAGACTTGTTAGCTAGGACTTACTTAAGTTTACCCCTATGACACGAATCATAACTTTGATAAATGTTGTAACGTTATCGGAAGATATATTTTACCAAAACCTGACGAGATTTGTCAAAGTAGTGCATAATTTAATTGAAAAAGGTCTGACCATTTAAATAATGATTATCTAAGTATTGGTATGGTTTATATGTCTTGTAACGATTGATGTATTGTAACGTTTATAAAATGTAAGTTATAACATCGCCTTGGAGGTCCCTGTAAAGGTGCTATAATAATTAATGAGTAAATAAATAAATAAATCTATTTTGTTTTATCTATGAGATTCTTTTATCATAAACGGCCACTACTATTTTTTTTTCTAAAACAATTACGTAAGGAGGTAAATTGACCGAATTCATTCTAAGATTGCTGTGAACCAAAAAAAATGTTGTTTTATAAACATGTAACTCATTTAGAAATTGTATCCCTATTTTCTCGTTTTAGCTTAAATAAATATTCGTTCTTCATTCGTTCGAAGTTATAATACCATTCTTATTAAAACAATCGCGGTAAAGGTCGTCGTAATGTATATATCATGGACCAAGTGATTAATCAGGGCACTATGTATAGTGCCCGGGCATTATGAATCCAGTCAAGTCAAATCGGGCAATGTAATGAATATTGATTTAAACTTCGACATTTATCACATTTTCTGGTCATTATGAGTATTGCTACTTAACGGTTGGGCGATTCGATAACTATGGTCAATGAATTATTCCAAGAGCGAGCGAAGCGAGCTCGGGAGCTAAGGGCACCCCGACACGGATAGGTTTTCAGGTTCGAAGGAGATGACAGGAGCTGAAGTGAGCGAGCGAACTCAGTTCCTGATTAATCATTTTGTCCATAACATAAACATTTGAGGCATTAAAAATGGAACAGAATCTATCTAACCCATTATTTTATTTAAATAAAATATCCCAGTATTCGCCAAAGGGAAAGACAGACATGGATAAAATACCCCCATTTTGCGGTTAATTTATATTCCATGTAAAACGAAGACAAAGCTTTGCCTTGATCAAAATCGAGTTAATTCTCTAATCGGTGACCTACTGAAAATTATAAGAGAAAAAGCAGCATGCGCACATCAAAGAAAATACCAAACATGCAATCCAAAGCAAAACACCAATCCACCTCAAGTGATTAAAATCCATATCGTCAGATCATTCACAGAAATGCACTGGGGTTAGCACGCGGATCCTTTTGGTTACGGTATCTTACTGTCAACCATACACCCAGAAACTGCAAATTAATCGTCCGATTGTTAGTTACAAGTGCAAGCGAAATTTTGAAGAATGTCTCATGTACAGATGTAGGTATGCGTAGAGTGTATACAGACGTAATGCCGACAGCAAGTTAAGTACAAATATATTATTAAATTTCGAAAAATCGTTACGGAAGGGTCAGCCGTCGGGCGTCTCAACTCTCATTGCAGGCGTGATATTTTCACTGTCGGGGTCTCGATAGGTATTCTTTTTAGGGAGATTCATCATGAGCTTCGGGACAGGTTCATCACCGTTTTCTAGTCTTGATAAGTAATGGTACCTACATGAGGTAGTGTAATAAGAGCAAGCGAAGTGTGCTCTAAATGTTAAGCACCCCGCCTCAGACAGCTTAAGTATTGAAGACTTATGCAAAAATTCATAAAAAATTTTAGAATAAGGGATGAGAGTGAGCGAAGCGAGCACAAAATATCTGCTCCCTCTCGTTAGTTTCGTTTCCACAAATAGGAGATACCTATTAAACCAAAGAATGCAAGAGCGAGCGATGGGATTTATAACCTCTGTGAACCCAAACATTTATTGTATATAAGTGTCGGATGTATATAACGGGACTGTTCGTTTTCACATTATTCGGTTAGCTGCGTGGTCGATGTCCGGAGCCTTCCGAAAAAACTCGTCAAGACAACAAGACCCGTCATCTAAAAATGCCGTGCGCGGTGCAGCAGTGGCCCTTTGTTACAATGTTAATAAAGACTAACAGCAATATTAATTAGCAGCATCGTAAGTCGAAGCTCGATACCAGTTTGCAGACAGTCTGTATACACTCTCTGCGATAATTTTCACCATATTTTAGTAAATAATAACAAGTAATTAGCTGCTTCTAGTGGAGCGGTCATCTGAAATGCTTGAGTACAAAAGTATTAGAAAAAATAAGTGGTTAAATCGATGAACAATAACCATATTCATGCTTTACCCTGGTTATAGAACTTTGTATCTACATGCAAATATTAATATACAAAATAATCTTTGTGTGAGTAGCATGTGTTCTTATTGTGAATGTTGACCCGCATTTCTACATCCAAGAAGTGTCTGAAATTATTGGCAAGTAATGTCCTTACACAAAATATAATTCTATTTAGTCCGTTAGTGAGATTATCAAATAATATAGGACACGTATTTTTTGTTTTATCAAATCAATAAAATTGACAACGATGATGATAGGACTTCCTTTTCCGCACTTAGACTCTCATTCGGTAAAATATTCACAACTTTGTGTCTCTGAATTGGCTGCAAGACCCTGCGCAGTAGTGTCAATATTGAAATTGAATATAGCATTGTATGACTGTCTCTTTCACTCGCTTACGTTTGTCACATCATCCTATCTCGCTTACTCTCGATGAAAAACTGTTTCTTGCGCAATGGTTGACAGAGCCAACTTCAGAGACACAACGATAAAGCGCATCAAAGTTCAGCTGGGCAAGCACGGCCCCTGTGATAGGCTTGAGTCACGCATTTTATGACGGTTTTGCTCCCAAATTGTGATAAAAATGTGTGACTCAAGTCTGTCACAGTAGGCCGTGCTCACTCGCCAGGACTTGTGACGTCACTTTTGAGTAAGAGTGTAATAAAACGTGCCGTCACACTAAAGAACAATGGCAAAATTTAAGCTGACTTAAATTTGAACGTCTGAATATAAGTTACATACGAAAGAAATTCAATTAATTGACTACGTTTTTTCAAAGGGCTTGTGTTTAAACACCGCCCAAAAAAGTACCTATTTTACTACCAAAAAAATTCTAAACGGTTACCAAAATGGATAAATGGTCACCAAATAACGTTTCCTAAAATATTATGAAATAAATCCATTTTTTCGTATTATTGACTGCCAAAAAAATATATGGACGCCTTTAAAATACACTTTAGACCAAATATTATATATTGTCACTACTTAGATGTTACCAATTATGTAATACCATGACTTCTAATTTGGTCATTTTTGTTAGGCTAAAAAAGCTAACGATCGCTAGAATATTTCCCAAATATCAATTAATATACTGGGGTTTCCAAACGTACGTCGCTTATTTATCGTTATATGGAATTCGCTAAATATATTGAGGTTCAAGGTTCAAGTTTGATTAGTACTCTGGCAACATAGTCGACGGAGCCCCGCTGCGCGGGGCTCCTATTTCCGTCCGCAGGGTCTAAAGTAAGTCCGTGTCGGGGTGCCCTAAGCTCCTGAGCTCGCTTCGCTCGCTCTTGGACTAATTCGTTAAAAACACGAATACACCCGGACTCCGCGCATTTCTAGTCGCTCACTTAGTAATTTAGTCGCACGGCTAGAATTTTAAAATCGGGAATGGAATAATCACAATCCATTTTTTGTAAGCTCGTTCTGAATTTTATTATTAATCAATATTCGTCGTTACTTTAGTTAATTCTTCACTTACTCTAATTCATACCACTCAAGTTATTAAAACAGTATCTCATCATCAGTCGCAAAGTTTTTTTTTATTCGATCGTTTTATAATTCCCCTTTTGGATTTAGCTGGCCGCGGTTAAGAAATAAAGGGATGCAATTGTAATTTTAGTCTTACATTTACATTACATAAAGTAGTCTGGGGTCAAATAATGTATTTTAGATGACGACTTACTATTTTGGAGTATGATTTTTGGTAATAATATTAATCTTTGAGTTGGATAGAATTTGGTGACCGTTGATCCATTTTAGGAACCAAAAATAATATTTGTGCGAGGTTTGCGATTTTTCTTATTTTATTTTATTTATTTTGGATCATAATATTATATACTTTAGTGCCCTTTTAATAAAGTCAATTGATTTTTTTTGGAGTTGTTTATTTTATTTGGTGCCTAAGCTTAGAGTCTTAAAAATATTTTTGATGACCGTCTAAATTATACCCTTTTCAAAGTATAACATTAACTGGTTCACCACGGATAAAAAAAAAACATTATAAATGAAAGTTATTTGATTTTTCGTTAACTCTCATTAGCTTAGTTTTGCCATTTTACACTTATTCTGCCAAGTGCCAAGTAGTGACTGTAGTAAATATATCATTATTGTATTTGTTATTGTAATAAAACGGAGTAAATAAATTAACAATACAGTTTATGTCTAAGTGTAGGTGTGAATAAAAGAAATGAATGAATTACTTTCAATTAATGATAGACAAAAAAACTAATATCCAAGACTAAATAAAAATATAGCTTGGTTTTTGACGAAGACCATGCTGAAATAACTAGGAAAGGGAAATACTAATGCGATATTGTCCTAACCTGTTAAACACATTATTAAAAGTTACCCAAACATAACCTACAAAAGTTTATGACTGAATATCTTTGCTTATACTGAATGGCTTTGTTTATATTGATTGATTTGTTTGTTTTAACAATTTATTTTTATTAATCTATAGTCTCCCGTTTGACCACTATTTCGCCTGATGGTAAGCGATAATGTAGTATACGGTGAAGCACGCTTGCCTAGCAGTAACCTATTAGTAGGTAGTATTTATTTCTTACTGTTAATTCCATTCCTAATTAATGTTATTTAAAAATTGTATTTTGTAGTAGATAGATATAGCCATATCAAACTGGAAGTATTTATTTATAGAATTACTATCATTGAATACTGATAAAGTCCAGATAAGTAAAGTCAATAGAACTTACCTCAGTGAAACTGAAGAACAGTCCAATGCCACCGCACAGTTTGAAAGCATAGTCAATAGTCTCCTTAAGCTTTCCCATACATGGCTCACATTGGCAATGAATAGGATCAAATGCATTCCGGCAACAAACTTTCTGTAATAGAAAAAAACAGTACATTAATTAAAAAAGATGCTGATGTGTGATACTTCGTAGTGTTTTATTTGGAAGACGGTTTTATATTTTTGTAAAAAGTTTATTTTTATTTTCCACTTCTTAGTGGTACGTAATGGACAAGTTCTATAGTAAGGTATAATGGCCAGTGATGCCAGAATAGATTACCCGAATAACATGTAACTTGAATATAACCGGGGGAAAGAGAGTGTACCAGGATGAACTGTACACATCTGCTTACCCGTTTAGAGCGTACTGGCGTGATGGTATCTTATGAAATGGTGTAAACAATAAACAGACAAGCGATTGCAGCAATCGCGAGAGATTTGCCGTCATTTATTGAAGAGTTCTGTTATATATCTCTGAAGTTCTTCATCTGATCTTAACCAAATTTAAATGGGACCATTTCGGAATAAACTTCTTTCGAACAAAAAAAGAATTTTGCAAATTCGTCTACATAATTAAACGTCTGCATACATAAAAAAAAAACGTATATAAACATCCGAATCGAGAACCTCTTCCTTTTTGGAAAGTCGGTTAAAAAAACATGAGAATGTTTCGCGTTTTGTTTTGACACAAATAAAAATCATGTTTAGAGATTAAGTATCGAAAGGTTATCAACTGGGCTACAGTTGTATCGAAGTATTATCAATTCAGGTCAGGTCTAAAATTCTAGTTGAGGCTTCGGTTTCATTTTGATTTCTTTTAATTTGAATATGGGTGAATGGTTCCTCTGCTCCTTAATTATTTATACTTATCTGTTCTAGAAGGGACTGTGTAAGGCTATATAGGGTTGGAAAGTAGCCTTAGTGCCTTTTCATACGCCCGCAGCCGTATTGCGTAAGTGAATACGGCAACTCAAAGGGTTTGACCGCTAACAATCGACCAATCACACAGACGGAAATCCACATAGCGTCATTCATCTCGCATGTGATTGGTCGATTTGATAGCGGTCAAACCGTTCGCCTTGCCGAATTCACTTGCGCAATTCGGCTGCCGGTTACCGGGTAGCCGCTACCGGGCGAATGAAAAGGCAATTAGGTTCGCTATGTAAGCAAAGACTTGTAAAAGTATCTTATTTTTATCTTTCTAAATTTTTGCAGTATCGGGTTAACCTTGTGCATAGAAAACATTTTACCACTGAAAAATTAAAAGTTTTGAGAAATGGGCCTTTGAAATTTTAATTTTTTAACTTACTTTCCAAAATGGAGGTGCTTCTCAATTCGGATGTTCTATTTTTTTTTGTTTGAATACTTGGTACACTCTCGAGGTGGTCCCATTGTCACCAAATCAAAATCTGGGATCCCATGGAAATCGAGGGATCTCCTCAAATATTATAGACAGACATATAGCGATTTTGGTATTTTCAATAACATGGCAAGCATTTGCACACAAAAGTATCATTTGGTGAAGTGGAACTGATGACGAAGACCATAGATGGTCACTGGAACTCCTTAATAAGTAAGTCATGGGTATAAGATATCTCGAATAGTTAAGCGACTTTAATGAAGCAAATACATAAACCTAAATAAATGATTCGTTGAAACGGTACCATCGAACTGATCTGATGATGAAGCCGGTAGGGCAGCACTGAAACTCCGTAATAAAACAATGTATACTAGTCGTATTTGGGTTTATTGGAATTGAAATGAGATGTACTCTGGCTATAAATGATTTTCATTGTAATGTGGAAAACAACGGCAACGGTGAAGGAAAACATCGCGAGGAAATCTGGACTTATATAGTTAATGTAAGTCTGAAATAGTCAAGTCAGTGGCCTGTGGGGTTCCCAGAGGCGGCTTAATTAACTCTGACACCAAAGGCCACATCCTAACATGAAAAGAAGGTGGTAAAGTGAGGTACCAACACTATAGAGAGTAAAATAAAAGACTTGTTCAAACAAAAAAAAAAACCAAAACAAACTAAAGCAAAACAATACAAAGCGAAAAATAACTTTGTTTTCCGAAGTCGGTTTCGAAAAACGAAAAACAATAGGTACCACAGACATTTTCATTTTTCGCTAGGATTTTTTACACCGTCTCATAGTTTACGCCTAGAGCAACTATGTCTTGCCCGAAAAGTTTTTTCCGAGTTACCACACACATTTTGCAAATAAAGAAGAATTTAGAAAAAAAAAATTTGAAGACCCATATCTCAGAAACGGTGCATTTTAGGACCATGCTTGTCAGAGGTAAAATGGTCTATGGAAAAGGTTAAGCCGAAACTGCAACAACATTGGTGTAAATATAGGAAAAAAAAAAAAGATTTTATATTTTTCCGTTTTCTTTGCTTCTCATAGTGCCCCTAAGGGTACACTCCAACTCCTATAATTATGCACCTTAGACGACCCACTGACCTATAAGAGTAAAAAGGCATTGGCTCCAAGTAGGTACTTACATCTATTTGTGTACATGAGGGATGTTCAGCAGTTCCATTCTCAGGTGTTCTGCTCTGGAAACCACAGCACTGGAACCTCTCCTGAACTTGCTCTTTGACATCAATGGTCACCTTATTCCATCCCTTGAAACATAAAAAAATATCATCAGCAAAGCTTCCCATGCGATTTAATAGACTCATCAACACTTATCAGTATATCCTAAATTACTGGCCAGTTTTCCAATGGCACCCCAATCAGTTCATTTGGTTTACCTGGGCGACTCTTTGTTAACGTTTTAACAAACAATGCAACTTTATAGATAAACTTCAATAACAAAACCTTGTCTTGATACAAAATTTCATGCAAAACATTAAAGCCGTTTCAGAGATACGAGAAATATGTTTAAATCAAGAATTTCTTTGTTTAATTTAAATGTAATATATATCAGAATTTGTTTGGCGTAATAATTATACTGCAACATTCATTCTCCCTATTTACATGTTTGCAATGCTGTCTGCCGAGTTCTACGTAATCACATAAAATAATGACAATAACAAATTATTTCACAGAGATAGAGGATGCTTATGAAGTATGTATTTACATTGGCCGGAGTATGAATGATAAGATATCATTTGCATATCAGCTGAGTAGGCTTGTAACTTCACAGCTAAACCATATTATAATAGAACTCAAAAAATATTTTAGTTACTTATATTTCATTTTTTAACTTTACAGTTTGTTTATTAGCAGTCTCTTAAAGAAAGTTACCTTAATGGGTTGCTGATTCATTCTACATAACTAGAGACCTTATTTACAAAAGCTTCTTGAGTAAAGATTGCCAATAAGTTTCTTTTTTCCAAAAATAAAATTACTTAACTGATTAACTCACCTGTCGAGCTAGCATTTCCTGATGATCAGAATTAACAGTGAGGCAGGCACATGCCACTGAAAACTGTACCAAGAACAGAAGAAATAGAATCACCATGTACTGAACACTGAGTCAAGGTTTTTGTTTTCTCATTTATAACAATAACATTCTTGTTTACTTTACCATTGTTGATCAAGATCCATTGCAAAACTGCACAAACCACACACTATGCATAAGCTTACACACATACTAGGAAATGATTTCATGGGGTTGATCACCATATAATAATATGCTTATGGTTACACATGGCTCAAACTTGGGATAATTCTTTGCAGAAATAGCAACAAGTTGTTTATCCTGAAAAAAAATTCAACAACAAACATTAACATGATGAAAGTTGTAGACCACTTTGTCATCAATTTATATTGTAGAAAGCTGTAAGTTGGTCATAAAATTTTATTTTGCCTTGTGATATTTTATATTATTTGATTTTATTTTTATTGACATGACCATTTTATTTCATTTTAAATGACTTGTTACCAATTATATGATTTTAATTTTATTTAAAATTTTACTTTTTTTAATTGTGTTTTGAGAGCAGTGGTGGCCCAGTGATATCGGCCACGACTTACAAGTTGTAGGTCATGGGTTTGAGCCCAGGCAGGCGTTACTTTGTGTAAATTATTTCATCACCACTGCTTTCAAAACAGTGAAGGAAAACATTGTGATGAAACCGGCATGTCCTAAAACCAAAAATTTGAAGACATGTGACATCCATCAACCCACACTGGGCCCACATGGTGAATTACGGCCCATTCCCCCCTCTTACAGAGAGGAGGCCTGTGTCCCAGCAGTGGGAACATTAATAGGCTGATGATGATGAATTTTAGTTTAGTTTATTTTAGTTTCCTATAATATTAAATTGCTGTGCCCCACAGACGGGGTTCATGTGAACCTTACCACAAATTCTTAAGATCATTTTAAACACACATCAGTTCATTTGGTTTTTTATTATGCAATAAAAAATATTAATCTGAATCCCAATAAGTCAGCCATTCACTAAAAAAAATCATTTAATAGCTAATGCAATGTTACATAAACCCTTTATGAAACTAAATATTCACTGTAGTATTATTACATGAAGAAACTAAAGAGCATGTATTAGGAAATCCTTGATGTTGCATTATTGTTAAGGCAAAGTAGCAAGATTACTTTCTAAACTTGTGTGTACACACAATAGCCAAAAATGTGCTGCACATAATTAATTTAAAAGGATACAAAGAATAGCATAACTTGATGATGTTTGACAGCTCCCAGCAGTCCAAGCAGAGAAATCAATATAAGGAACACCCCGCATGCCAGTATTCCTCCCACAATCGGCAGGTTGGTGACCAGTGACGATGCCTGCCCATATACCGCCACTGATATCAGGATGCTGGCCACCACCTGGTAATGTTGATGTTCTCATTAAGGAAAACAAGGATTAAGACACTGTCATTATCAAAGAATTACAACATGTGAAAATACTCATTACTGTGACAAAGAAACTTACCACATAGAGAATGTTTAACGCAATAAGCGCATTTTTAGAACAAGTGAATCCTCCACACATATTGACGCCTGTTACTTAAACACAAAATCGCTAATTCATTAATTCGCAGTTCTATTAGCGAAAGATACGACACCTTGAAGTTGTTTTGTCAATCTATTCAGTATCAGTACATTTTATTAATATACTCTGTGACTTACTCCCTGCTTGCACCACACAGAAATAAGAGATGAATGATTTGAACACGAATTGATTCGAGTGTGCAGAAAACTAAAACAGATCTTAGATTTTTGTATATTTTAATAGTAAGCTACGAAGTTAATATTTTCACTTTTGTAGAATCAATAAAATAAAGAAAATTTTCAATCAGGGTAAGGTCAATTTAGACTTGTTCATTGATTAATTGACAAAAGAGAAATACGAAACGAATACGACATGAACATGAACCGTGAAGCGAATGGTGTCATGCATGTCATGTCACTGATGTCACTGTCAATCGTCAGACTGTCAGTAGTGTCAGTAACACAAGTGACACTGTGTTTCTTTTTTCAAAATTAATGACCTCGCTACTGAGGCGTTTAAGTCAAGTATTTAGTTTTTTGATAAAAAGCGGCGACCGCAAGGTCCGCTGCGTCATTTGATACTAAGATAAGCACCATGGCACATGTTCGTATAAATGATGCTAAGTTTCGAAAAAAATTGAATTGGCCGAAAGTACAAGACAAATACCACTTCCCGTGAAAAAAATTTATGGCACTTATACTGTGATTTTTAATTTCGTAGACTAAACTGACAGCTGCCAATGTTAACCTTATTTTTTTTTAAATGTTGCAAGCATGCAACATAGTGTTGTAGGTAAGGCTCAATCATAAGTGATTCATCGAATCGATGAGACATGATTCCTCAATAATAATTGGTGTAAATAAATGTTTTATGTATAATAATCGTAACATATTTAATTATAACAGTATTCATACACATAGTACATACACTTTTATTTTGTTAAATATGAAATCAACAATATATTAAATGCGATCGATAAAATGAAGTCTAACATAAATTAGTAGAAACTAAATAAGGGCCGGTAGTTTCTTAACAAATGTAATTCTTTTGCCGTGAAATAGTTTCATTTTCGATCTACTTCGATTTTGGATCAACTTTCGATCACACGGGATAGTCAGGATACGACACTATTTTTAAGAAACGATAAAGTGACAACCCCCCAAATGTCAGTTCGGTCTACGAAATTAAAAATCACAGTATAGGTCATTTGATACCGAGAGGACACTTGTGGCATCAAATAACTTTAAATTGGTGGTTACAGACTGTTTCAAAGGTAATTCGGACCCCCAAACTACGTCATTTGATAAAAACCTCTGGGGATCCCAGAACCGCTTCCCTAACTCTAATGAAGAATCTGGTGTTTCATTTCCTTCACAAGAAGCCCTTACACATCAACACTTTGCAGTCATCGATCATCACGTCAGGACTCCTGGAACTGAGTCTATAGGTTCAGGACGTCAGCGCGCAAGGGCAGGAGACTTACAACCTCCCGATTCCGTGACTGGCGATCACGCTCGTCTGGCACAATTATTGTATTTCAATGTATAGAAAATTCGCATTTTCTTTAAATGATTGGAAACATGTGCAAGGCATTGAAAAATATTTTGGTGTCTTTGGGACGAAGTTTTCAAAAGACTGAATGAAACGCCCGCACTATCACTCGAGATAGCCGCGAGTCCGCGGGCGCGACTGAGCTGTCCATTACCAGGTGGGTTGCTCTCACTTCACATTTTACGTACGATCGGCCGGCGCTCCTAGTGAATTGGTGGATCGACTATCGCAGAAGGTTGCCACTGTCCACTCAGCTAGCCACTTTATTATATCTGTGATTTTTGCAAAGAACGATGACTTAGTAGATAGATGCATACATTGCAAACTACCTAATTTATCGTTTAAGTACCCACTCACCTGTATTTAAATATTCGAATTTATTCGAGGTTCTAGTTGTGTAATGTCAGTAACGGTTTCTTGTTCGTGGGCCTAGAACTTAAACAGATCTTCTACCCATCTTTTAACCACGAAACTGTAATAGGTACCTAATATCACAGGTAATATTTAGTTTCGTAGTTTATTAAAAACTTAAGTGTAGGAAGGTAGGTACTTTACAATAAAGGTTTCGTAAAGCGATTACGGCAGAAACTATAAATATCGCAGAAGCCTTGTTAGACATGTAGGATGAAATATGACACCAAAAGGAATTTTATTATTATTAAGTGGCAAGTCGACAACCCTTACGAGACGCGTCACTTCAGACGTCACGCCAGACAGCGACAGTTACGCGTTAGAAGTGTGCGGCAACGTTTAGGTAGGCTAGAAGTATTATACACCGTGAAATTTAAATGGTTGTTTTCCCGCAGCGAAATGGTTTTGTCTATGTAATACAATCGTTTCGTAGTTATATAAAATATTAGAAACAAAAACTGGCATATTTAACATTGTGAAAAACTAAACTCAAAAGCGATCACGAACCAATAGTAAACCTCCCGATATCTACGGCCGAACGACAGCAGGCCGTTGACCCGGGTGCTAGGTCACCGTCGAAAGGATTAGGTTCGAAGGCGGCTCCGTTTGATCATGTTACGCGCAGGCTAGTTTATGCCGTATCACTACACGCGAGAGCTAATTTTACTTTGAACATTTCTAAATCGGTCTTTTCTTTGTCGGCATCGCGGTGATTTTTTGTATTGTTCCGTGCAAACATTTTATGCCTTATCACTACGTGCGAGAGTTTATTTTGGTTTGACATTATTTTGTGCATCGGTTTTCTTTGTAGGTGGTGACACGAGTAGTACCTAGTACCTACATGTTACGTCTAGAGTTACTATTGTTACTCACTTTTTCGAGTTAATGAATATTTTTTTAATTATTTTAAAACAGAAACATCGTTATTTATTTACTTTAACTCTATACTTCGAAAGTCCTCCTTAAGGCAAGTCGTTCTGCCGCGGGAAAACAACCAATTAAATTTCAGGGTGTATTATTCTAGTAAGCTTGTATTATATTATCTGTGGTTTAGATCAGGGCTTCCCAAACTTTTTTACATTATGACTCCCTTTATGGTTTGTATATTTTTGCGACGCCCTATTTATCTTAATAGCCAACTGTGTTTTATTTATTACAATAATTACTCTCCTACATTCTGAATTGATTTGTAATTGTACTAGGACTTAATTACTGCAAATGCAGAATTCCATAATCGCTTAAGAAAGTACAAAGTCGATGTATCAAACGGTACTAGAATCTACAGTACTCACGAGTTGTATAATCTTGGGATACATTACTGTAAAATGTAATTACCTACATTGTATTTATCGATACGAAAATCGATAAATAATCGATATCGGTATTGATCGAACAGTTTCTGTTAGTATTTATCGAGTAGTATGTTGCAGCTTCAGGCTCGTTTTATTTCATAGTTACAGCAGCTGTTCTTTCTCATTTACGAAGCCCGTGAGAGAGCACCGCGACGCACCGGGGCGTCGCGGCTCACAGTTTGGGCAACCCTGGTTTAGGTGAATATTGCGTTAGGTATTGTCTGCTTAAGCGAGGTGAATTGCACTTTGCAAGTAGTTATTTCTATAAATTCTTACGTGAAGTGACCCTTCTGTACCTGTACTATTATTTATTCTGTGCCAATACTGCCCAAGAATCCTTGTAAAATAGTAATCTCAATGTGTGCTTGCGAAATGGCGCTTTGTTCTTAATGTACTCTCTGTCTGCGGTGCGCCGTACTTTGTGGTAATGATTTTAATGAAATGGCTTAGTGACTTAGCTAGCCAGCCAACCATGTTTTTTCTAATAAAATATTAATGGACGCAATAAAGAAAACATTTATTTCATAGTATACTTACCTACTTAACATTTTTATTCAGTAAGTTTATTTTTAAACTATCTAACACTGAATAATATAATAGCCTTAGTCTAATCTATCAGCACCGTTTGTAGCTTGTGAGGCATTCAATTCTTTCAATTTTTGTTCAAAAAATTGTTTCCTATGAACAAGGGCTATACGGGGTTGTCTTATGAAAAAATTTTCATTTCCTAATTTACTGTATTTCTTTTCTCCTTCACTCTTCATCAATTCTCTGAGAGCTTGATTTCTATTTAAAATTTTTTCATAAAAGATTTTTCCACTTTCAACATACTCTGGACCAAGTTTGCATAATCTCTGGTCAGTGTCTGCTTCATAATGAACTTCAGTCATATCCTTCATAAGAAA
The DNA here is from genome assembly GCA_947562075.1 of Orthosia gracilis. Classification (NCBI taxonomy): domain Eukaryota; kingdom Metazoa; phylum Arthropoda; class Insecta; order Lepidoptera; family Noctuidae; genus Orthosia; species Orthosia gracilis. The sequence continues at coordinate 40,000,746 of OX387266.1, forward strand.
ATATGTACCTGACGCAAACATGCCTATTATTGAGTATAATACCCCTCTTATAAACGGAGGTGCTACATAAAGGTTTAATCTTCTATTAAGAATTTGGGAGAGATTGTAAGCAAAATATAGACATGTGAATGGATATGCTGCTTCATACATTATTTTGTTATTCTGTGTCATCATGATTTCTCTACATATCGCAAACTCTTGCACTTTCTCAGGAAGTATTAAAGCATCAGCCAATTTTTTTCCAGCTTCTGATTGCCAGTCTACATTCTTTTGGTTCACCTGAAAAGATTTCATAATAAGTTTAATTATTTGATATTTTGGACAAATAGGTAGTTAGCAGTTGTTCTTTAAAAATAGTATATTATATTTATATATTATTTATTTGTTTATATGTATTTAAATATATGTTACATATAAAATATGAATGGGAAAGCCACTTAATATACATTATTTTGTGGATATACACTGCATTTTCCTATACTAAAGAAGGCTAACTTTTGCCTGGCCATCCAGGCAACAGTTAGCCTGAAGTTACAGCAAATAAGACAGTGGCAGTACTTACTAAGCAATTGAAAATGTTTGATGGTTATTGAAATAAGCAATAAACAAGACTATTTCTTGTAGGGATTGAAAGTAGATAGGTTTTTAATGGATGTACATATAAAAAAAAGCATTTACAGAACCTGTGAACCAAGAGCAAATTCACACAATATTTTTTTTATGACACATAAGATGCCTATAGGATTTATTATTGAATATAAGAGCCGAAACTGTTGTTTGACAATGCAACAGACTGGTTGGCAGATCTACTCTGTAACTGAATTACTCTGCATATTAGCAAATTATACAGAAGGGAATTATTTAGAATTATATACACACATTTTTGAAGTGTCTCAATTAAATTCTATAGCTATCACAAAAAATAACACACAATTTTTATTCAATCGATAAGTGCCATAAAAATGCATTTAAATTTTACATTTTCAAATTTCGCGATTTGTTTGCCGAAAATGCTGTACGCAGTGGACGAAGTGTATTGCTTTGTGGTCATGACGTCAGTCGGCTATGTAAACAAATGCGGCGATAGGCCAATAAGCCGATCAATTGTCAGTTTTTAGTGTGGCTGTGTACAGCCGTATTGACATGGCGGCTACTACTTCATAATTCATGGTGTTATAAAATAGATTTAAAAAACTGAAAAAATCGTTTTTTTTTTTTTTTTTTTGATCTTAAACTCAAATTTTCCAACTGGTCTTTGTCTTAACTATCTTAATAATATATTTATAGATTTTTTTTCATATAGAGTAAAATAGACATCTTCTGTAATACATAAAAAATTTAAATCACACCTGAATATCATCGGCTTGTAAATCAGCTAGGCTTTTATAGTTAAAGTTCACTGGAATACCAATGGCTACGCCAAATCTTGAATTAACACTACCTGTAACAAAACACTATGTTAGATATTACAAGGCGGCTTCAGTAAGTAATAGATTCTAAAATAATGATTTCCATATTGTATTGCTCTGTTTATGGTGTAATAATAGGTAACACCATAAAAAAGTCGGCATTATGGTTTTTTCTTTGTATAGAATAAAATGTATGGCAAAACTTATTTTATGCACATGTACTTAATCAAATTTTTGTTGGCAAAAACAACTATTCAGAAAAGCTTGAATAGGATTTTTCTACACATAATCATAATGTCAATGTCAGAAGTGGGATGGTCCTTTATTAAAATTCAATGCCTGGCAAGGGCCCAGATTTTTTTTTTATGCACCTCCAGCTAAAACCACAGTTCCCGTGATGGATTTGTTTTGGTTACTAGCTGTCCCACGCGGCATCGCTCCCATCAACTGGCTACGTATCTACCATGCCCTACCTACACTACATACATGATTGTTGCGTAACTTTAACCACTTACGCAGCACACGCAACGGAAGCTCTCAAAAAGGAATAATTTTTGCCCGTTTTTTCAACATTTTTCATTTATGCTGCGCTCCTATTGGTTGTAGCGTGATGTTATATCTGATGTTGTATGTGACGTTGTATCTTCCTCGATAAATGGACTATCCAACACAAAAAGAATTTTTCAATTCCAACCAGTTGTTCCCGAGATTAGTGTGTTCAAACAAACAAACAAATAAACTCTTCAGCTTTATAATATTAGTATAGATTCATAATTAAATTTTACTTTTATTTAAGTATCTGTAAATCTGTAAATTTAAGTAATTATTTACAGACAAATAGGATTAACTTCAAGTTTAGTAAACATGTGCCAGTAAATATACACACTACAATTAAATGATAAATTAAGAAAGAAATAATTGATTACACTCTTTATCCTAAATGAATTAATAGATTAATCTGTTGAAGTACTATTTTTTATTCTATTTAATAATTAGAAGCCATTAGTAACTGAGGGTAATAACATGGTTTGAGTTATAACTTCATACTTGACAGCAAAGAGACAGACTTATAAAGGTTTTTATTAAAGTTGTGGCAGGCTTCTAACAATTAAGTGCTTATGAAATTAACTGTAAATGGAGACTAACTAAGTGTTATCTTACCAGCATGAAACAAGTCATATCCAAAAACACTGAATGGCACTATTAATTTTCGTTGAACATCAGATATATTCAGAATATCTAGACATTTTGAGTACCTGTCGCTAAGTTCCTTACTTAAAAGTGCTGGCTGGCCATTGCTGAAAATTCGTAAGACAATATAACATAAATTACAAAATTATACACAACATCACGCCAATTTTAGCACACATTTTGCCAGTATGTTACAACATAGTCCCATATTATTGGGGTGAGCTTATATCTTGCAATCTCATGCTATAAGTCGATTTGCGAAGATGAAGAAACCAACTAACCTGTAATAATGCACAAAGTTTTTGTACTTATCCAAGAAAAAAGTATGTGGGCCATATTTTGCTAATGTACACGCAAGCCCAGTGCCTGTAATTACGGCAAACGAAAACCTTCGGCCCGTTTCAGTTAAAAACCAATTGATTGGTTTCCGTGTTGTCATGATAATCTATTAAAATAATAACTCAGGTGCTCTGCTTTAATTCACAGCTGTATTTTTCAGCTTTATTAGAATATTTGGGAACTTTTGAAGAAATCCTTGCTCAGCTGTCAATGTCATTTTGTTTTGACATTTTGTAACAGTGCTGGGCAACTTGATTTACTAACACGAGTTAACCCGAGTAGCGCCTAGCCCGAGTTGACACGAGTAAGATATTCCAAACTCGAGGAGTTTAGAATGGCTTTTACATGAATGAGGTACACAAGAGCAACTAGCAAGCAAATGAGCGAGTGCGCGATTCGTTCGTTGTGTGCGCGCCTTGTGTTCCCGCCACATTGCACCGCCAAAACAAAACCGTCGACAAAGGCGATACGAATTTTGTAGTTTAAGTTTTTAGGAAAAACAAATACGTAAAAAAGAGATTTAAAATAAATAATTTGCTCTAACTAATCTTCGTACTACTATCTCGAATAGCGTAGCTCGAGTTCCACTGGAGATATGTGAATTTAAACTAGGGTATACACAAGTCATATTTTTTCCGAGTTGGCATGTCTCTATTTTGTAATTCGACATGGGTTGGGCTGAGACAGATGGAACTAAACGTATTATGAAACATAACATTTCGTTTATCGATTCGATTATTATTGAAAGTTTAATTAGTATCGATTGCAATTTTTTTGTTGTCGAATGCCGATTAAGTCGGCCTGTCGCTCGGAGCCGGGAATAAAAAGCAGTGAGGTGGAGCGGGGGAGTGGAGTGGGGAAGCAGAGCGGGGAAACGGAGAGGAGAAACAAGTGAAACCGAGCTCCGCGTATGAAAAAACACAGACCGCTACTCTGCTCCGATACTCCGCTCCGTATTTCTTTCTCTTTCCGCACGGCTACCTAGCTCCGTATCTATGGACAGATAAAGTCCGAAACTCCACCGCGCATCTCCGCTTTACTGCCTCTCTCCACTCAAGTGGACAAGCACCTAAAACAGGTTGCGCTTTCTGTGCGTGTGCTTGTGTTTATTTATATATACTACCGATATGTCAAAACCACAAACATACATTTAAATAGATAACGCAAGTCCCTCCATCTGTATGAAAACCAAGCGTGCCACTTTTTCACAAACAATGTAAAAACAAATTCACTTACCAATGAAAGAAAACATTTCCAATGCCTCGGCCAACTTTTTCTATACATTCTTTACAGCTCAATATGGCATAAAAAGGCATTTTACTAGATTTCGGTGGATTTCCGGTGCCAATAATGCTAAATGAAAAGCTCAGATTACGATATTTCTTTTTTTATTATTACGAGATTACGATTCCGATTTTTGGCACGCGAAGTACATACAATCGCGTCATCTAGTTAGATTTATGTCTGTGGTGATAACCGATATTTTTTTCTGAAAACTGAAAATTATCTATACCTTTCACTCATAAAACACCAAAAGTCCATTCACGCAAGTGGCTTTTGCAAAAATGTCTTTCACGCAAGTGTTCTGCAACCCATGCCGTCTAGTAGCCTCGCAAGAGTAATTCTAGTATCTCAGGGTCTTTAAGTCAAGATTGAATAGGTTACTAGGCAAGCGTGCTACACTTTCGACCATATCATCTCTTACCACCAGGTGAGATAGGTCAAGCTCAAGCGCTAGCATACCTAAATCAAAAAATTAAAAAATCTATGAATAGTAGTCACGGATGTTTTTCTTTGGTCGTAATGCCCACCACTACCTGTCAGTTTCACTGTCAGTGTCTATTCTGTAATGTTAAGCCATTGTATTTGTTTTGGTTGGTCAATTTTAGTGGAAAACAATAAAGTCATATAGGTAATAAGTTCTTTGAGTTATTTGCCGATGAAACTTATTAATCGATAATTCTTACGGGGGATGGATAATATTTAAAAGCTGAATAGAGTTGAAGAAACGAATAAGATTCTCTTTAAACAAATACTGTGTTCTGCCAACTTTGGGGATGAGATTTCGGAAACATCGGAATAATCTGAATTAAACCACAAGTTTTGCGATAGCTGCGATTGCTACAAATATTACAATGGCTTTAATCAAGCAATTAAATAATCTGCGCTTAGACCATCTGGACCATGGTTGGGTTACAGCTATTTATCAAACCGAATTTCTTGAATTTTGTGAATTGCCACCAGAATATGAGAGTGCGATAGAATCTATAGATTTGAAGTCCACATTTAAGAATATAATACAGTCGACTGATTCATGGCTTAAATCGGAAGAAATTCCTAGTGAAGAAAAGTCTTGGGCGTCGCTATCGAAAGTCCTACAACACAAGAAAGTGTTAGCTATTTTAGCTTACTATATAGATTATGGATGCAAAAACGTCCATACTAAGGAGTACAGAAACTATGCTCTGTTAGCATCTCGAGTCTACTATAACTTGTTGAAAATCCCAGGATACAAAGCATATCAGGTCTATCATTCACAATTGTTTGCTCAGTCGGTGGCATGCCTCCACTTTCCCCTAGAGATGTGTGATGAAGCAAGTAATTTCAACTCAAAGGATCTTATTAAGACAGTCAACAATGTTTTGAATCAACTGACGGAGTTTGTGAAAGACCTAACAGTTGTTGTAGAAAGTTTACAACTAAGCCCAGATGATATGAATTTTGAAGAAATTTTAAGCAATTTAGTAGATGTAATTGGGTATGCTATCGTTGATAAATTAGCTGTGGGTAAGTGAAGTTCATGAGAAATCGTGACTGTTACTATAAAAATATGAAGTGTATAATTTATGATCTTATAAAACTTTTGATCTCCCTCATAAATTTATGTCTGAAGCAGCTTATAGAAGTTATTTGACCATTTAATATGTTAATAGTTTATAAAAAATATTTTACAAAAAAATAAATTATCAGTTGAATTACCTAACTTTGGATCAAAAACTGGGCTTAAAACACCCTAGTAACATACCATTTTGTTGCATTTTTGTTTGTCTAGATGTTTTTTTTTTCAGACAAGCTTGTACTTGCATGTATATCAGAAAAAATTTACAGCATAATAAAAACCTTATTATGTGATGCAAGAGGGGAATCAAATGAAAAGGCAATAACATTGCTATTTAAATGTATCCTACCAAAGCTGGTCAACTCCTCTTTGGACAGCAGGCAGTCTAATGTAAGCACACATATTTTATTTTCTTATTTCATAAATGAACCAGAAACCTGGGCAAAGCTTTATAGGTATTATTTATGTCCAGGACTGGATGTATGTTGTAATGTCCTTTTAATATTAGCTGTTGCTAACAGCGTGGTGGCGGGAGTCCGCTGGATACGAGACCCACAGGACCAGTCAATAGGGCGAAGCTTGAGGGAGGCCTCTTTCCAGCAGTGGACATCTTTCGGCTGATATGGTGATAATGATGATGCTATGCAGGGTGGTGTTAGAAGACCATAGGATTCTTCATAGGATATGTAATTTCAAATATAAAATATATTTATTTGTAATTTGGATGAAAAAAAAAAATGTGAAGTCACTAAAAGGGAGCACTCAAATCAATGAGGATGAACAATGTGTATGTAACTCTTTACCACTTTTGACAACCATTTCCAGTAAATTAAAACTTTACTTATAGAGCTAGTTTCCGGATATTACTGAGTTCTTTCAATCAATCAATACATATAATAAATCTGTAATCGTTATTGTACATCGAAAATATTTCCAAAAAAATACCCAGGGTGTTAAAGGATAACCACCAGAACCCAGTTCCATCATTTTTGGAATTTTTTGCTGTTTATCTGTTTGTCTGTTTATTTGTGCATGCATCACGTAAAATGTACGAAACCAATTTAGATAACTTTTCATAAGAAACTGTTCATAGAAACTGTTCATAAGAATTGTGCGTAACTTGAAGTATTACTTAGTTTTTGTTTCATCGCAATCGGTTCACTCTTTCAAAAGTTAGATGAATTTAAAGTGATCAAGAAGTAAAATTATCACAAAACACGCAATTCAGATATTCGGGCAGTTGAACTCGATATTCGATAAATGGCGTTGTGCATTTGAAGTAATTTTTCTGAATGGCGGTGTTAAGATTCTCCGAGAAAGAATGATGACCTTAGAAAAATAATTGGTAGGGTAGGCAGCATAGTAGGTAGGGTAGGGTAGGCAGTCAGTTAACGGGAGCGAAGCCCGAGCCGCGGGCACAGCTAGTAATTAAATAATATACAACTCCTTGAGGTCCTATTCATAAGACTGATATTTGATCACAGTTTTATTAATTGCAGTAAATAATGAAAATGAAAGTCTGCCAGGATGTGGCAGGGTCCAAAACTTATATCAATAGTTTCTAATATAATATTACAAGGAGATTGTAATGTACTAGAAACTATTCATATAAAAATGCCAAAGAGCCCAAGACTGGCATTAATTATTAATTCTTATTTTTTCAGAAATTGATCGGACCTGCTTATGTTACCTATTCACTTGTAGTGTTGGTCCAGTATGGCAAGTCAGCATTAAATGGTTACATGTGTCTTTTAGAACGTCTCTGCTTAAGTGCAGATGGATTGGTAAGTCGGCAGTGTTTTAGTAAAAAATATTTTATTATCTAGGTACTTCTGTACGCAAGATACGCGCTTAAACGTGGAGTTGAGGACATCAGCCCCTTTTAACTTAAGACTTCGTACTTACTTCCGACATATTTTTTTTTGTGTCCGGTTAGTAACACCACCAGTCCGCTCGTCTCCGATGTAAACGCATCCCAATCGCCCATTTAAAATTACCAGCCTGTATCATCTACTTGCAAGAGCGACGGCTGAGCGTGACGACTTTGCCCGACCTTAGAATCCAACTTGGGAGGTTAGATTCTAAGGTCGGGCAAAGTGTGTTTGGGTTTTTCCATTAGGAATTTCGCAGTGACAGCTCGTAGTTGGAAAATTGGCTGTGTGAAGCCTCGGAAAGCACGTTAAGCCGTTGGTCCTAAACCTACAGCCTAATTGCGTAAGTGAATTGGGCAAGGCAAATGGCAAAAAGTATGAACAGTCGACCAATCACATGCGAGATGAAAGACGTGATGTGAATTTCCGTCTATGTGATTGGTCGATTGTTCATACTCAATAAGACTGCTGGTCTCTCTCCGGTCGTGTCGGACTGCCGTCCCATCGGACTATGAAAGAGGAAAGAAAGTGTATCTGTGTTTACGCAATATAATATTTCCCTCGTCAACGACTAGCCTCTGATGAAATTGGCCACCGTGTCCCAACATTTTTTAAATTATAATTCAGAAAACTTATGTGCAATCATAACACAAAAGCTCTGATTGACATTAACTTAATTTTATTATTTTACAGGAACGTGCAGAAGTTCGCGAGTCGCGATCGAAATTAGTTGTTGGCATGATGAGTTCTCTACCTCAGGCATCTTATAGAGAATTTCTCAAATGGCTAATAGACTTATCTGGTGCTACAAAATCGGCACATCGTCAGTTAGCCCTTGTATGTATCAATACGTTCTATTACTACCACATAGACCACGATATGGCTTTATTATCTTTGACTACCATTTCCAGTATAATTATTATGATTTAGTAAGTTTGAAGATTTGATTCGAACCTTAAAAGTAATGTAACCTTTCTAATTAAAGCCGTAGGTATTATTTTTTGTATTATAGTCTATTCTACTCCTACTTTGCAGGAGACGCTGGCTAAATTATTAGACAGTGGACATGAAGAACAAGAGCAACCGGCTGAGCAAATAAATGAAAATACCGACAATGGTGCACCAAGTATGTATATTTGGCTTGTTTAATTTAAATGTGTTTGGCGAAGAATTGCCAAACTTAAGTGGCAGTGGGCAGGGCACATTGCTCGCAGAACGGATGGCCGATGGGGCAGAAAGGTGCCGGAGTGGCGATCACGAACCGCAAGACGTTGCGTTGGAAGGCCTCCCACCAGGTGGACTGATGACCTGGTGAAGGTTGCGGGGATCCGCTGGTTGCGAGATGCACGGGACTGGTCAATGTGGCGACGCTTGGGGGAGGCCTATGTCTAGCAGTGGACGTCTATCGGCTGATATGATGATGATGATGATACTTAAAGAGATTAAAATTTTGCTTCATAACATTGTCTGACCAAAATGCTTTCCGATGAGTTTGTTGGACACAAATATTTGTCAGTTTTTTTTTTGTTGGCATTGTATTAGGGATGTATTCCTGGGTAGAAAATTTGTGGGGCTTGTGACGTCACTTTGTCAGTATAAAGTGTAGCACACCGAGACGTCACACGATATAATAATAATAATTGTTTATTGATCAAGAAGGTACAGATGGTGCGAAAAAGAACTTAAACTAGTTACAGCAAGATAGTTTTACAAGTTTATGAACTATATTATAATGATAGAACAAAATGAAGTACATGGTACATCTGTTGACAATATACGATTCCCTGTCTCTTAAACTAGGGTATACCTGTATCTTAAGAGACAGTTGACGGCCAAAAGGCTAAGTTCTTATTTTACATATTTAATAAGTGAGGACACTGTCGATCTATCCATCCACAATTAAACAATTATCAGAAAATGATAACAAAGAATAAAATTAAATAGTTAAATTGTTGATAGTGTTGTGAGTGTGTAATGTGTATGCATGTGTGTGTGTGTATGTGAGTGCGTGTGTTATGAGTGTGTGTGTATATGTGTGTGCGTATGTGCATGAGCGTGCAAATGCTAGGTTAAGTAAGTTAAAAGTGATTCTGTGTGATCATAATCTTGTTGGAGTAGCCACTCGGTGAGTTTCTGTTTAACTTCCCATTTTGTCAGATCAAGTATATTTAGAAGTTTATGAATTTTTCTGTAAATGAGAGAGCTATATTTCAACGCACTGTACATATCGTCGTCATTTTTTGTTTACGTGGCAAAAGAAAAAATACGTTTCCAATATTAGCTTAGTTATTCTAAGATTTTTAGGTTATCTAACTGACGGATTAAATAGATGTTTTGTCAACTACCCTATTACCATTTTAGTGAATGTTATTGGCACGTGAATAATTCCGCTTAGCTGTAATTCAGTTTTAGTTAGGATTGTACTGTCCTTGTAACCCACCATCTGCTCGTGAAATTATTAAGAAGACTGCTCATTACTGTTGCTAGTAATTGTAAAAAACGGAAACTGCTTTATTTTAGTTGCTGACCCCAGTAATGAGCAAGAACCACAACCGAGTAATGACCATATAGCTGACCAACAATCCGACGACGCCGCACAGGTATGTAAAAGTTACCTTAATTGATGACTTGGCCCGCAGAACAAAACAAAAAACGGTTATGGCGCTGGCGTACACTCCCTTGATCTAAACATTAAGTTTCACATACCGCTAGGCACACACAGTTCGATCTTTCAATGTGAATGTGTCGCCTTATCACAAGCCGCAGCAACCGTAAAGCGTTTGGGCATCCAGAACGGTATCAGACGCTTATCCGATAGTCTGGCTGTGCTCAAAGCTTTAGAAAACAAACTAACCAACAACAAACTAATCTTTGAATGCCACCTCGCCCTGGAGAGTATATCGAAATCCAATCGAGTTACCCTCCAGTGGATCAAGGGGCAGAGCAGATCCTTAGACAATGATGCCTCAGATGAACTTGCGAAGAGGGGCTTCGAGATGTGAGTGTTAGGCCCGTACCCACTTCTCCCCCTGCCATTCTCGCAATTTCGTGCATGGATTCGCCAGAGATCAACAGAACTCCATAATAACAGATGGTCACGGGCAACAGACTGTACACAATAAAAAATTTCATTGCCATATGTATACCCGCGTCTAACTAAAAAACTTCTCTGCCTTAGTAGAAATAACCTTAAAAATAATTTATTCATTAAAAATATTAAAAAAAGAACTTTAACTGTTTTCGTATTCTTCTCAGTAAACCCGTTCATTTGAAACCCATATCATAACGTATATGCAAAATTTCATCTTAATCGGTGGAGGATAATTGCTTTAAAATTCAATTGCAAGATTTGACCCGAACACACTTACATACATACAAACATATATATACAAAGTTAATTAAAAGTTTGTAAAAATCATAGGGACAACATAACGGGCCACACCCTCCTTAACAAACATCTTTTCAACATAGGCGCCACAGACAGCCCACTTTGCAGGGGCTGTTTTAACGCCGATGAATCTGCAACCCACGTAATCCTGGAATGCGAGGCCGTGGCATGTCAACGTGAAGAAATCCTCGGAACAGTGAGGTTGCTCCGTGAAGCCTGTGAAGCCCCCAGGAAGCTTCTGTGCTTTTGGACGGAGCTAGGCTGGCTATGTTAGGCAGCGCCCCCACGCACAATGGACCGTTTGGAAGTCTTAAGTGCGGAAACGGGAGTCCCTGCTACCTACTACTTGGCCCGCAGAATCATAATAAATCGTAGCACATACAGTTAGGACTTCTTAGAAAAGGAGAAAATAGATAGTACGGCGCGGCCCAGCGGACACTTACTTCCACGGGCACCAGGACAGCCGAAATCGACACCTTTAAAATTACATCCATATTACTTGTTCGGGACAGTTGTATTCAAATATAACGGCATTAAACCATCGCTTATAAAAATACAGTTCACTTCATCCACGAGCCAACAGGGTACCATATGGGGCAAAATAAACAAACCACCGCTGGGTAAGTAATCGAACTAAATGGGTCAATTTTTATAGGCGATAATTAAAACAGTTGGATAGAAAGTGGTGCGTCGAGGCTAAAAAACATAAAAATTGCAGTTAACGGACACCCAAACTCCACTACAGGGTTTATGGTTTGTTCGTTCTTTGAATATTTGGCGAATTCATCCATATTTTAAACGCAATATTTAGTGGTAATTAAGATGTTTAATATGCTTTAGTATGTATTTTCGCAACGGTAATGCTATAATAAACAGTGTTGCTCGTGAGTAACTAACAAGTACACGGGTGGATCTGCTATGGGTAAGCTGCGCTTACCGCGGCCGGTATGTGGATGGGTATAACCATTTCGGACCGAGACTCGATCGTACTTCGGAAAATACCAGAGACCAGTCCTACCAAGGGTACTGGGGACTGAGTGTGGAGATCGGCAGCCGAATTGCGCAAGTGAATTCGGCAAGGCAAAGGGTTTGACCGCCATCAATCTCGACCAATCACATGCGAGACGAATGACGCCCAACAAGGGTTAAAAAAAAAGTTTAAGCCCCACTATCCCTGATCTTAATACCTGTGTGTGTCAATACAACCTTCCAATATATGTTTAGAACACCATGAAATGCATTTTACACAATCATCTCAATGCACATTTGTGATCCAGGCCGCTGCTGTCCCTGCTTATAATAACAGTAAAATATTCAGATATCGAATAATACAGCAAAACATCAAGAGTTTTATCCAACTTTTTTTTTGCTGGCCCGTAACTCAGATTTTGATTTTGACTCCATATTTGTTTTCAGCGACCCCGAAAACCAAGAAAATTACACCCATGACGATAAATACACAAATTGTAATGGTCACGGAGCAGTGCCCCAGAAACGATGGCAAATCCCATGAAGTAAACTCAACTTTATATAGCCATCGTCTCTAATGTAAACGGTACCATTGACGATCACGTTCTTATATTACACAACTAACAGAAACTGATCATCTACGGTCCCCCGTAACCCGTAGGAATATCGATTAGGCTGAATGCAACTTTTTAATCGGTTAGGAGATTTGGTAGACGGTCAGCACTAAGAAATATCACGTTGCAGCACCTATTATTTTTGTCAAGTTTTGATCGAGTTTTTTGTGAACTTATATAGGAAAAATAACATAGTTAAGAACGCAAATAGAATGTCTTTTTTTGCGTTCTTTATTTTCTCCGTTTGCATGTTTTCAGCAAGCGAGGAGATTGTTTATTACCCGACTGTGCAACACAAAGGAGGTAAAGTGTTTATCAGTCTTTGTACTTATATAAGTATATTTGATCTTATGTATCGTTCTAAAGAGAATATCATGCAGTCAGAAGATACATAATCGCGTGCTGACTGACCAAAACCATAATTATGTATCCACCGACTGCACACCATTATTTTCTTTTTGTTTACGTCTGTTTAGTTCGCTTCTTAAGCTTTATTTTTAAATTATTTTTCAGCTTATCTAAGTTGGCTCCTGGTTGTGAAGGTTTAGTAATTCTTAATTTGTATACATTTTGCAGTATACTGACGCAGTTAAACCGACATCGACATGTTATTAAAGAAATTTAACAAATTTATTTGTTTTCCTGTGAATTTCAACATTCTGCTGCTCTTCTGCTGCTTCGCAATTTAAAATTCCTGTGAATTTTGAATTGCGAAGCAGGTGCTTTCAGCATTCGGGTTGACGCAGCTGATGTGTCATAATTTTGCTGATGTGTCTTGTCGAGGAGCGTGGATTGAACCAGAGAGTTGTGCCGCGACAATGGTTAGCCAGCTAACGCGCTCTCTAGACAATACTTATTTTGTCTTATCATTTTCCAAACTCGTGATAATGCTGTGATGTAGGCTTTAAATCTACCTCACAGTGTGTTTCTGCCGGTGTTCCTCAGGGTTCGCACTTGGGAACGATTTTATTTATTTACTTCATGAATAAAGATATACGCCAGTGTTTTCTACATTAAATGTTTTATGTTCGCTGTCGATTTAAAGTTTTGAGGATAATCAGGAATGAGTAAGATTCGTTACATTTACAAGGTGATCTCAATCAACTCATTCAAAGGTATAATAGTAACCGAATGGAACTGAATGCCTAAAAATGCTTATATGTAAAATTCTCAAGAAATAATGACCCATTGTGCAGTAATGACTATATTTCCGGTGACAATATTAAGGAAGTAAAACCTTAAAGGACCTTGGTGTTCTTTTTGATAAGTAGTTAACTTTTACGCCACACCTTGACAATAACCATCACTAAACGAGCTTCTAAAATGTTAGATTTCGTCCTAAGTAATTGTAAATTCTTTCGTCATAATAAGGGATTATTGTGATGAAACCTGATTCAGGTGTTTAACAATAGAAAATAAATTGTTTCCTAATTACCACATACCACAGTATATGGCAAAAATAATAGTCTTATTCACTGCGTCTCTGGCTAGACTGAATTCCATCCTCAAGAGTTTGTCGAGTAGTCCCTAATCCTAACCCTAATCTTGTTATTGCCATTTTTGTATCAATTTTGCTATTTTTATCAAATGCATGTATTTTATTTGGGTATAATTTAGACGGTCATCAAAAATATTTTTAAGACTCTAAGCTTAGGCACCAAATAAAATAATTGGTTCCCAAAATGGATCAACGGTCACCAAATTCTATCCAACTCAAAGATTAATATACCGGGTGTATTCGTGTTTTTAACGAATTAGTCCAAGAGCGAGCGAAGCGAGCTCAGGAGCTTAGGGCACCCCGACACGGACAGGTTAGGTTCGAACGAGATGACGGGAGCCGAAGTGAGCGAGCAAAGCGAGCGAACTCGGCTCCCGTCATCTCGTTCGTGTTAGGTTACTTTAGACCCTGCGGACGGAAATAGGAGCCCCGCGCAGCGGGGCTCCGTCGACTTTAAAGGCGTCCATATATTTTTTTGGCAGTCAATAATACGAAAAAATGGATTTATTTCATAATATTTTAGGAAACGTTATTTGGTGACCATTTATCCATTTTGGTAACCGTTTAGAATTTTTTTGGTAGTAAAATAGGTACTTTTTTGGGCGGTGTTTAAACACAAGCCATTTTATTTTAGCGATCTACACAAGTTCTTTAAATATATTTTGTCAATTTAATCAAATTTATTTATTTTATATATATTTTATTCAATTTGGTTAATCTAATCATTAAAAAAAAAAAAACAATTGTTTAATTTTTACCAATTTTATGTTTTATTTATGTTACCCGTACTATCCACTTTTATTAATAATTAGTGCTTAAACTTTGTACCTAAGTTAGCTTTTTGATTCTTTGAATTCTGAATGTGGTGTTTGCCTATGAGTAATTGTTGCACTGTAAGATTAGTTTAAGCATGTAATTTTTGTAACAATACACTTAGTAAACTTTTGTTGGGGAACCTAATAAAAATAAATAAATAGCTGTTTGAGTTCAAGAATTTGCAATTTATTTTTTATAATTACGAGTAATAGCAAAATGCTAAATATTTTTATTTATGATTACAGCCAGAAGATCTGCTGCGAGAGCGCAAGCTTAAAGTGATGCACGTGGAGATCTTACGCGCCGTGTACGTGCGAACGGATGATGAATCAGGCACACTGCGCACGCGCGCTATCGTTATTCTTACCAAGTGCCTCACCAGTAAACACGAGCCCTTGATCAAGGCCATGAAGGTGAGTGTTATGCACGCGGAGATCATAACCGGTGCGATCGATACTCTGCGCAATGTTGCCTCAATCACAGATAATATAATACTAGCATACAGATGCCTCATAGAACCCCAGCCCAAACGCTAGTTACGTCGGCACGGTTTCTTTGTATGGGACAAAGAAACCGTGCCGACGTAACTAGCGTTTTTCATCTGATTATACCGATCTTTATTTTTTAAATCGATCGCTTTCGGTTCCGTTCCACGGTGATAGATCATCTTCTATATCAGTGGAACGGGACCGAACGCAATCGATGTACAAAAAAAAATCAGTATAATCAGTACAGTATGTCGGCACGGTTTCTTAGTATGGGATGAGACACCACTGCCTCAGTGTAGTGACTAGCGCTCGCTTGATTTAGAAAACAAAGAAAGGAAGAAATACAATGTCTGTAAGAAAAGTATACGACCTTTGACCAGGAAAAAAACGGCTTGTCTGGAGCGTTGCACCTTATGACCCTCAAAGTATCTCATTGGGACTTCACACACTTCTGCCAGCGGTTCAGACATTGTTAAAAGCATTCCGAAAAGGCCTCTTTCGGAATGGAGTTAAGCTCTTCTTCTCAAATCGCATTCCTTTCAAAGGCCACTTGAGTTTTGGGAATACCCAGAAGTCGCTGAGTAAAGATCCTGGTGAACCACAGGTCTTTCACCAAAAAGATCTGTTCTTTTTTAGGGTTCCGTACCCAAAGCGTAAAAATGGGACCCTATTACTAAGACTCCGCGGTCCGTCTGTCTGTCTGTCTGTCTGTCCGTCTGTCACCAGACTGTATCTCATGAACCGTGATAGCTAGACAGTTGAAATTTTCACAGATGATGTATTTCTGTTGCCGCTATAACAACAAATTTAATTTAATACCAGAATAAAATAAATATTTAAGTACCCCACTTAAATAATAATTTTATGTACCCATACAACAAACGTGATTTTTTGTCGTTTATTGCGGTATAGGTACGGAACCCTTCGTGCGCGAGTCCGACTCGCACTTGGCCGGCTTTTTTGTTTTCGCTTCGGCGCTAATTTCGCTACCACTCTATTCAGGGTCAATGTCCGGCAAAAGTGCTGCTGCCCACCACTTCCGTAATTTATCGAATAGTTACAAGACGGTTCCACATCACCACAGCCTTCACTTTAGCAATGATCTGGTAATTTCAGCATGTTGATGGTCGACCGGGGCGTGACACATTCTCCATCGATGTGCGCCTATCTTTAAATTGATTGTACCACTCCTTAATCTTTATGATTAAGTACGCCCATAGAACCGTCACCGAAAGCGTTCTGAATCTGCCTAAGGCTTTCCACTTGGCTGTTACCCAATTGCCACCAAAATTTGATTCGGTAACGCTGCTCCAGTCGTTTCGTCATTTATTATACTATCATACTAATGTTATAAATGTAAATGTAAGTTTGTTTGTTACGCTTTCACGCAAAATGTACTGAACCGATCATCATGAAACTTTGGACATATATTCTTGGAGGTATTAGAAGTAACACAGGATACCTTTTATATATAAAAAAAAAATTGCCTTCACTGCGAGCGAAGCCGCGGGTAGAAACTAGTAATACAATAAAAAAAGACCGACAACAGCACTACAGACTACTCCAATCAAGCGCTGTTAGTTAGCGACTAACGCAATTAACAAGCGGGAAAAAAAATTACGCGTGCGTGAAGATAATGTCAAGTGACGCAAGTGCGTTTGATTCAACATTTCAAATACATCAGGTTTTCGAAAATAAATAAGTCCTTATACTTTTCTGTCAGTATCTGTAAATCCGACTACTTTGCCGACACGACACATACAAGCCGGTTTTACTGCCCCATCTACGCAACTGCTCTCGATTCCCTGGTACTTACTGTTTTTTTATTTATACATATATATAGGCACATAAATTCTATAATCATTCAAAGCCCGAGTAGAAAATCTCTATCAAAAAACAATAATAATGATACTAAGAAAACATAATGAATATATCTTTTCTTTTTTATTACTTTGCTGCATATTTCTGTATTGGTTTTTATTAATTAAAATTTCTAATATTAACATAAATGTTTCACATCTACCGGATGTACTGTGTAGTGTGACAGTCAACTTTTTGTTTTTGCTTTTTCGCCCGCTTCATAGGAACACTTTTCCCGCTCCACTTGTTTGTGTTAATGTTCACACCGCAGGCACATTATAACAAAACGTGGTATAGCAATAACGCGTATGGTAACAAAAACTTAGATAAAACAAATGCTAAACGTTTTCTACGTTTTATTTTAGCGTTATATTAATCTATAGCATTTGTGTGGCAGCGTCTGAATGGTGAAGTCGAGGCATCTCGCCTGATGGCGGTGGTTGCTCGTAGCGCTAACGACGAGCGCGCGGTGGTGCGCAGGGCGGGCGCCGCGCTGCTGCAGCAGCTGCTGGCCGACACTACTGCGCCGCCGCCGCAAGAACAACAACTGGCGGTGAGTTAGGCTTGGTAAAGAATGCACCGCAAGCACGATCGACCTCGTTTTGATGATTTTCAGTTTGATGATTTTTCCCCATGACTTGCCGACCTATGTCTTATACCTTCAGCATGGCAAGTCAAGATAGTGAGCCTTGATATAACTTGTTTTGTTTGCTAACGCGGCTTGAAAACTAGCTTCTACCCACTTAAGTTATTAAGTAAGACTTAGGACAAATTTCTGAATTGAGTATAATATGAAGTTAAGGTCGTGTGTGAGAAATACTTAACACTTTAACAGCCGATCAGGTATTGGGTTCGTGAACAACTTTCATATCGTTTATTTAAAAAACGGTCGGCTGTCAAAGTGTCTTCACAATCTTAATTCAGTAAGGCTGCCGGTCCACTTCGCGCGGAGCGGAGAAAAGAGTTACGGAGCCAACCAATTGCATAAAAACTCCACGCCGCTTTGGTGGACAGGGATTTGAAAACTAGTTTCAAAATTCATATATATTTACGCGTAGCGGGGCCACGGAGAGAGAAACAGACCAGTAAGGCGGGGTGGGGGAGCGGAGCGGGGAAAATGAGAGGAGAAACGAGTGTGGGCGCGGGTTGACCCGACTCGTCGTGTTGGTCGCAATCGCCAGTCAGTGTGCCGGTAGTAAAACCATAGACTAGTATTATATAGAATGAGATAGACTGGCAACTGACGTTTTCGGTAACCGAAATCTATGTTTTCTTACAGAATTGTTCAAATGGTATATGGTAAGTAATTCGGTTTCTTTTGACTCCAACTCTTCTTCCTCGAGCAATGTGACGCAATAACTTATAAACTTTTTTTCGATAACATGTCTGCTGCCACTGACATTTCGCGTACAACTAAACCATTCGCCCTCGCCGGCAACTCAAATGACTCGTCGCATGCTCGCAACAGCGCTCTGCGTATGAAAAACAGTCCGCTCCGCATTTCTTTCTCTCTCCGCTCCGCTACCTAGCTCCGAGTCTATGGACAGATATAGTCCGCAACTGCACTCCGCATCTCCGCTTCGCTGCCTCGCTCCGCTCAAGTGGACAGGCAGCCTAATTGGGGGTTACTTTATCAGCCTTAAAGTAATCAAAATTGAAGCCTTCAACGCGATTTTTGTAAGCAGTTTTTGGTGAGCCTGTGTCGCGATGCGAGTATCACTGTACGGACAGCTGCCATCGCTGCTCTTGGCGAGCTGATGACGGCGCGACCCAGCGATAATGTTCTGAACGCCTTCCTCGACGGTCCGCTGCAACAAGTGTCTGACCCAGAAACTAAGGTATCAATTTTGTTTTATTGCAAGTAGTTAAACATCAATCTGTTTAGCACTTTTTCTTCTGTAAATAAGTTCCATTTTACTCCATTACTGAAAATGGAGGATAATAAAGCGACAAACACAGCCGTTCTAAAAGACAGTTTTCAAAAATTAATGCGTTTCATTTAGCCGCCGAAACGATGAGTTTGATTAATGTATTGTACTACCTACAGTGAATATATCGCAGGCATTTATTGGTCTAACAACACCTTTACATCAGCAAGTTGACTTGGTATAATTATGTGTAATATTTTTATCCGCCAAGGTACAAGAACAGGTGTTGGCACTAGTCGAAAAAATGCTTATAGATCGACTCCGAAAATTCACGGCGCCAGGCTTCGAAGACCCGATGCCGTGGATGATCCTTGCAGGAATCATACGCCGGAATAAGATGCAGCACTTGGAGAAAGTCAGCGTTATGCTTTCAAAGTCAGCAAAATGCATCAAGTAAGATATTATTTTAAATAATCGTGCCTTTTTTATAGTAACAGTATGGAGGATGAACTTTGTTTATTTAAATTAAATATGGCTATAGAATCTTAAAATTAACATCCGTTAACTCGAACGAAGTTGTGTGCAACGCTTGTAAAGTACAACTATTTTCTTAATGTCCCTCGGCGATCGCATTTCCGAATACAAACGAATGCTAATTTCCATGTCCATCAATAATTACATTTATCGTGTATAATAATTTCAATTCAGAACTATCTTTTTATTTTTTTTATTATATGTAGGATCGCGCTTAACCACTATCTCACCTGATGATAAGCGATGATGTGGTCGACGGTGTAACACGTTTGCCTAAAAGTATCCTATTCACTCTTGACTTAAAAACCCCAAGATTATAGCTATCTGGAAACACAGACTCCGGCAGGGAATTCCACTCCTTAGCTGTACGCATAATGAACTAAGTACGTTGTTTTTATTTCCGTTTGAAATATATAGAGCTGTAACAGTTTCCTCCCATTTTAAAAGAAATTACATTAAGTTAAAAGAATATTATCAACTCTATATACTTCCAAGTTGATTGAGAGCGTTCAGTCTGCACCAAGAGCAAAGGGCAACTGGTAGAAATCCGAAGACTGACGAAACACGAAGTTTCCCGAGGGATCTTAAGAAAATAATTGTACTGTAAATAATGTTTATTATGACATCACGGGGGTGAATCAAGTTTGGCATTTTATGCTTTCTCAAAAGGGAAAAAAAGTTACTCTTATTTATAGGATCACTTCGTTGTCTGTCTGACAAGAACTTTTTATCAGGACGCGTTGAGGTATTAAGTAAAAAAAAAAACAAAAACTCAAGTTTGCTGTGAAATATCAAACTTCTAAATCAACGCAATCAAAAGATGCGGCTGTTTATGCCGCATATTTTGACACACGCAAGGGAATCAAAACCTTTAGGATACTTCCCACTGACCTAGAATAATGAAAATTGGCGAAAAGCAATGTCATATAGCTCAAGTAAAAAAAAAATCCGAAAACTGTAAAATTGTAAAAAAATGCGGCTTTATTCATCGAAGGTTAACCGCGACATATTGACGGTGCTTATTTTTTTATGTACTTCAGTAATGTTACAAAACTATTTTGCTGAATTTAGCTGTTTACGGAATCCTCGGTGCCCGAGTCTGACTCACACTTGGCCGGTTTTTTTCATATCTGGCAACTAAGGCCCATAGATAAAATACAAAAGATAAACCAAAAATATTAACAAAATATCAACGCAAATCTATTTACTATGTATATGTTACTGCAAAAGCCCGAACTATAATAAATCCTAGGAATCGCCAGTAAAACTTAAGATTTACCTGGCCTTATTGGTAAAAGTCCAAACAGTTTAGTGGTAGTTGCTTATTTCAGACTTTTACTAGCAGTCACTTGGAAAATCTTAGGTCTGCCTCGGAGTAACTTAAATGTTGAAAAATTGTCACATACAGGGTGTAACGGAAAGGTTTGAACAAAAAACTGCTTCTGCCCATGTAAATGAACAACTTTCTAGAAGAAAGTCATAAAATTGCATATCCCACAAAAATTTTGGTCAGCTGACCAACTTTGTATGGAAAATTCAAATTTTACAAGGGCAGAAGCAGTTTTTAAAATTTGATCACACTTTTCCGTTACACCCCGTATACATGCAACTGTAACTAATTTAAATGATTGATGATTGTTTGCCAGCCATCGCTTAGTGGACATCTTGAGTTCACACTTGGGAGCAATGAGCGACGAGCGCGACCTGCACTGTCTGACGCTTCTGACGGCCGTGGCGCCCAATGTGGACTACTCCGACGTCGGCTTCGTGTTGGACTATTATTACAACTTTACCAACAACGAAGAAGTAATTTTGTTTGTACAATTATTTTTCAATGGCCAGATAATCTTTATAGTAAACTTACTCATGCACAATATTTCCAAGCGTAGCCATCTTATTCGAAGAATACTAACAAGCGTTGACAAGCTCATATCTGGCGTCCCGGCACCAGCTGCCAACTTTCTACATATTTATATATTTTTCCACCCTCTCCGATGGATATTGACGTTTGGAATGTTGGTATGTATAGTTTCGCGACACACGGCTGTTGAAGCTGACGCTGGCACTGCTTGGCACGTGGTCGCGTTTCCTACCCGGGCCCGAGCGCTCGCAACTGCGTGACCATCTCGTGCAGCGCCTTGCTGCCGGAACACAAAATGGTATGTCAATATGCAGGCTAGTTGATTTTTATGAAATATGTCTTAAATTGATTAGTACTATTATGCCGTAAAAAAACTATGATATTTTTAAAGACTAAAAATAAAACTAACTTAAAATAAACTTGTCCTCTTAAAATAAACAGATGAAAAAGTGGCTGGCCATTGTTGTCTACAGATTATAAGTTTTCCTAAGATTCATCATCAGCCTATTAATGTTCCCACTGCTGGGACACAGACCTCCTCTCTGTGAGAGGGAATGGGCCGTATTCTAGTACGTGAGCCCAGTATGGGTTGGTGGATGTCACGTTGCCGAATTTTTGGTTCTAAGACATGCCGGTTTCCTCACGATTTTTTCCTTCACCGTTTTTAGAGCAATGGTGATGAAATAATTTACACAAAGTAAAGCGCTTGCCTGGGTTCGAACCCACGACGCACAACTTGTAAGTCGCGGCCGATACCACTGGGCCACCACTGTTGTTCTTTATTATTTATTAAAATAGGTAGTAATCCATTCAAACCTATTAACCACCAGTGTATCGGACAGTTAAGATTCTTAACACCTTGAGTGCATAAAAACCACTGTCTCGCGTGGATCCACGTTCCAGACGTGGATCCACGCGAGACAGTGGTTTTTTAATTGTTTCGGTAATTCTAGCATTCAACTGGTTAACAGCGTCTCTCAGCGTTTTGTCATTTTTCCTTTTTGGCGTAATTCCAGAGAGTGACAGTAATTGTGTTACCCACTATTTAACTTGAGCCAGTACCCAGATTACTTGGGACTGGTTAATCATGGACACGAGTATACGTGTTATCAGTTTTTGAGTGTCGCCTTTTTTATGACTACTTTTGTTACCTTGGGTTCTACATGTAAAAATAATTGTATGTATGAATGAATAAATAAAAAAAACTACATATAATAACCCTTTTCAGAGTACCGTAGTTAAAAAAGTGTAAGGTAGACTTTTTGTCTTACTCACCAGCCAATCCAGGGGTAGGAAGTAGTATGACACTATTATAGGGATGGTTTCGCAAGATATAAAAAAAAAAATACACACACAGTTGGTCAACTAATTTAATCTTCATACACATACAGTCTGTCACTAAAATTTCTTGAGTGTCATTAAGTAAGCACCACTTAAATTCAAAGGGATACCACTACCCTTAATATTCAACACGGGAAATAAGCTATCTCAAACAGCATCGTTCAGTCCGTGTAGCTGTGTTCAAGCATCATGCAGATCAAGATGCCATGTGTATTCGGAGCCTGCTGCTGAAGGCGTTGGATGTATATCTTATGATGAATTGACCATATTTATGTTTATGGACTTGACTCTAAAAAAAATTTGCAATTAAAAGTTTAGTTTTACGCAAATGGATTCCTGAAACGAAAAATGGTTTTCACGGACCCGAAATTTTTTTGAATGGTCTATCCAACGATACCCCACATCATGAGAAAGACGAGAAATTAAAACATCTGCACTTTACTTGTACAGGAGGTACAAGTAAAGTTGGGAATGTAATTTGAGATCTATTAATGTGTCATAAGACTCAAATTATACATATACAACAAATTTCAAAGCGAGTTACACATGGGTGGGGAAGCGAGTGGCGTGGGCTTAGCGGGCGCGTGTCATCTGAACGCGCTCTCAGGGTTCCTTGTTGACTGCGGAACCCTAAAAAAATCACTGTGAATGTGAGTGATCAAGTAAAGTCCAAGTTTTTTTTTTAAGTTGAGTTCTGTTATTTCCAACTTCAGCTTCAGTATAGTCAAAGTATTGATAGTTTCAATTTCATTTTATTGTCAACAAAAATTATACAGCCATAACCGTTTTTTACAGCATGGCGAATGCAGTGCGCACAGTTGGCATCCCAACTAGATCCTAATAATTTAACGTGGGCTACGGAAATGATGCAAATGTGTAAGTATAAAATAGAGTAAATCATGAAGAGAAACAACAGAGTTATATCTATTATAATACTCACAACGGATCGTTGTGTCTCTGAATTGGCTGCAAGACCCTGCGCAGTACCTATTTTTGTGTCAATGTTGAAGTTGAAGATAGCTTTGTATACCTGTCCCTTTCACTCGCTTTCGTTTGTCGCATCGTCTTATCTCGCTTACTCTATGCAGTATTATTGATGACAAACTGTTTCTTGCGCAATGGTTGGCAGAGCCAACTTCAGAGACAAAAAGATTCGCTGTGACTATTATACCCGTTAATTGGGCCGATGTTTGCTTTGCGGTTTGTATTTATCGTAAGAAGAATATTATACCATTTTGTCTAGTCGTCGCAATCATGACCGTCGCGCGTAGATAAATGATTTATTTTTGTAAGTTGGTTTGTACAAACACTTTTACATGTCGATCATATTTTTTAAAACTAGATGAGGTCTATCTGACTACTCTGAGAAGAAAGGCCGAAACCAACTCAGAGGTCAGTCTCTTTTTAAGTCCAGACAAAATCTTGGTTAGATCATGTGAAGACCATGTAGACTGATGTCTGAAATGGTATTTGAGGAAAGAACTAGCCAGATTGTGTGGACCTGTCCAGTCAGTGCACGAATTTGTCAATAACGGAGCAGCTCAACTCAGAATTTAAAGAGCTCAAAGATTCGACGAACAATACCAAAGAAAGGATATTCGGGTAGGCCGCATAAACTACTCCAACTGCCAGACCATGTTTAAAAACTAACTAAAATAAATTAAAATTAAAAACAAAAAAAAAAGAATGATCCACATAGTCTTCACATTTACAATAATTAAAATAAAATAATATAATACTTTAAAAAGTAAATATTCTTGTCATTGCAAGAAAACGAAAAAAACTAAATTAAACAAAGTTGAAAAA
This sequence comes from Orthosia gracilis, assembly GCA_947562075.1. NCBI lineage: Eukaryota > Metazoa > Arthropoda > Insecta > Lepidoptera > Noctuidae > Orthosia > Orthosia gracilis. The sequence continues at coordinate 40,025,438 of OX387266.1, forward strand.
AAATTCACGGTGCAAAATATTAAAATATCAAATTTAATTGGAGCAGCTCAATCCCAAGCCTTTTTGTCCTCAACGTAATATTAAATTGTATAAAAAGCTTTCTGGCACAACTTCCGTTTAATGAATGATTTGAAATTATTAAGACTTAGATCTTGTACGTAGTTAGGAAGCTTATTATAAAAGTGTACACATTGACATTAAACGAGCCACCTATTTTCTTGAGCCTTGTTGTACGCCCCGGTATGAAGGCTAGAAGGAACGCCGCGGGGTTTTTAGTCAGTACAAGTCTGACACTATCTCCCGCTCCACCCAAGAGCGGGATTTGTCATAAGATGATTTTCCCCGTCGACAAAAAAAAAAAAAAAAACCTATTTTCTTGAGCCTTGTTGTACGTACTACAAATTTGTGTTTGTTCTTAGTATTTATGCTATGGATATCACTGTATTTTCTAAACAATTTTATATTTTTATGGAAAAAGAGTACCGGATCCGATCCCCTTCCCTCTAAAGCAGATATTCACACGTTTCATTTCATTCAGCATCTTTTTCACTCCATGTGAAATTTCGAACTAGGACCGCAAAATGAATCAAAAGTGATTGGATTACGAGTCTCGTTCATTCACACGCATACCGAATGATCGTGAAATGAACTGAATCGAGAATATGAACGTTATTGAGATGAACGATTTGTAAGTTTTCAGAGTCGTGTAATGAAATAATTACTCTCGTGTGAAACATTCAGTCGTATGTTGCGTATGATATAAGCTTAACTATAGGCTTAACTATAGGCCTACAGCGTGGTACTCCTTCACAGCCGAGCAGCGCGCGGTGGCGACGGGTGACGTAGAAGAGGCGCTGCGCGCGGCCGACTTGTCGCTGGCGGCGCCTGAGCCGCCTGGTGCCGCGCTGCTGCGCGTCTTTCTCGCTGTTGCCGACGCGCCGCCAGGTATATTATGTACAGTGTGGCACTCTTGCACAGCGGAGCAGCGGCTGAATTGTCGCTAGCGGCGCCCGAGCTGCCTGGCGCCGCGCTGCTGCGCGTCTTCCTCTCTGTCGCTGACGCGCCGCCATGTATATGTACAGCGTTGCACTCTTGCACAGCGGAGCAACGGCTGAATTGTCGCTAGCGGCGCCCGAACCGCATGGCTTCGCTCTGCTGTTGCTTCCTCGCTGTTGCCGACGCGCCGCCAGTTATATGTACAGCGTGGTACTCTTGCACTGTGGGGCAGCGGCCGAACACAAAGCACGGAATCGCTGTGACGCCATTACTAATATTATTAGTACCCTCCAACGCAATACAAGCTTCTGGTGCATCGCAATTCCTTCTGTTGTTGCTAGCAGCGTCGGTGAGGTCTCCGTTCGTGTCTACTGTGTACTACACGGTCTAAATAACTGTACACATTAAGTGTCAAATGACCCCACCCGCACCTGACCGTGCGGCGCCCGGCGTTCGCGTAGTGAGCCAATAGCAAATGAGAACGTCAGAGTGACATTGACACTCCCAAATGCACAGTTATTTTGACCGAGTAGTAGTTTAGCTCAGGCAGTACGTAGTAAGGCGTCTTTGGTGCACAGACTGGGACAACGAACGCTGCGCGACCGCGGTGGCGGGCGCAGCGCGGCTGTGCATCCGCTCGCGTGACGTGGCCGTGTCTTGCGGGCCTGTGTTCGCCGTACTGTTGTCGCGCCCGCACGAGCCGCTGAACGTGCGCGTCAACTCGCTCTTGGGGCTCAGCGATATATGCGCCAGGTATGTAGAGTTGTGTTGTGATACTTTGATTGATTTCGTGAAAAATATTGAAGAGAAGAAAGTTAAAATTGTTAAATATGTTAACAATTTTTTGTCTTCGAGATTTCGATTCGTGTACAGCTCTCCTTTTAACCGACTTTCCAAGAAGGAGGAGGTTCTATATGTTCTATTGTGGTTTGTTTTTCCTCAACCCATCTTACTACCCCTTACCACTTACTATAGACTTGCCCACTAAATTCTAAAACCAAAAAGTGAAAATTTAAACCATTTTTACCAAAAAAATACAACCGATATTTGAAATTGAAGTTATGTTTAACTTTATAATGCTTTTATTCAGTATTTTTATTTCAATAGTACTTATTAATGGTCAATTTGAAATAAAAGATTTTAATTTAACCATGTATTTAATGAATTCAGGTACACGTGCATAGTAGAGCCGCTGATAGGCACAATGTGCGACTGCCTGTCGAAGGATTCGCCCGTGAGGTTGCGTCGTTTGGCCACACGCGAACTTACTCGTCTCCTGTTGGGCGGGTTTTTGCGTTTACGCACTCCCCTCTATTATCGGTAAGCAACACACTTTTCCTTTTTTACTTCCTTTCTTTCTAAATATCGCCGACCATGTAAAGATTTTTAGGGTCAGTTACATTGCAGCGCAGCGGAAGAGAAGAAATTTATTTCGCTAATCTATATACAGGATGTGTTTTCCAAGTGGGCATCGATGGCCAAATCCGAAACAATCAGAAATAGAGAATACACTCAAAGGAATCACGGGGCCAATTTTGGTGATAGCTAAAACTGTATCATTGGATAGACCAAATGGGCATCGATGGCCAAATCCGAAACAATCAGAAATAGAGAAAAACACTCAAAGGAATCACGGGGCCAATTTTGGTGATAGCTAAAACTGTATCATTGGATAGACCAAATGGGCATCGATGGCCAAATCCGAAACAATCAGAAATAGAGAATACACTCAAAGGAATCACGGGGCCAATTTTGGTGATAGCTAAAACTGTATCATTGGATAGACCAAATGGGCATCGATGGCCAAATACGAAACAATCAGAAATAGAGAAAAACACTCAAAGGAATCACGGGGCCAATTTTGGTGATAGCTAAAACTGTATCATTGGATTTTTGAAATATCAATATTCCTAGACCACTTCTTCAGATACCTACTGTGTACACAACTTACAGTTTTTTGTATCCTCAATAGCTTTTGACTAATAAAAATATAAAATAGTGTCAAAGTTAGATACCATATTAATTAAGTTTGAAATGCAATTATTTTAAAACACTAGCTGTCCTTCCCTTCAAATGCAAATTATAGATCGCCCGTTCAGAGAATGCGTTCCTGACACCTATCAGTTAGTCACGACTAGTGATGGGCACAACATAACACTGAGTTCGTTACCGTTCCTCCAAAATGAACCACCGCATTATTTTTAAGATTATTTTCGTTTTAAATTGGCGGAATCATTTAAAATTTATATTTTAGTTATTTAAGTGGAAACCAAAAAAAGGTAATATTAATATAATAAAATTGTTTTATTTATTCTTTGTTACAAAGTTACAATCTGTATTTCTATGCAATAAAGTACATTGAATTGAATGTGCGTACAGAACATTAATCAGACTCCGATTCGCTTGAGGAGGTGGTGTCTTCATCATCATCTTCGCCTTCATGTATAATTATATTATTATCAATAACAGAATCAATCCTGATATCTCGGTCAAAATGTTTCAAAATCAGGTTTTTAGTCTTCTCAACAACCTTTGCCCAGTCATCTCTTGTGACTTCCCCGCAGGCTTCTTTTAATAGGGTCATCATCTTTTTTGTGCTGAATGGCGGGGAAGTATTGTGGCGGGCGGCGTCACCTTTTATTTGAGCCCAGATTAGCTCGATCGCGTTATATTGGCAATGATACGATGGAATTCTTAGAACGCGATGACCGTACTCCAGAGCCAGTTCATCGATTTCGTATCGCACATTTGCCGCTTTATTTTCTTTAACTAATTTAATTAGCTCTGCTTTTAGCATCTGCATATTTGCGTCAATGCCTTTTGCTTGTAACCAAGCCACCATTTCTTCTTTTTTATTAGCTTGGGTAGGTGGTTTCTGTATTTGAACCGATTGATAAGAGGAGGAGTTATCCATGAATATTACAGAAGGCTCTGGTAGGCTGGGCAAAAGCACGTTCTGGAACCACTTTTTAAATGTAGTGGCATTCATTTCCTCGTGGTAGTCATTTGTGGTTTTTGATTGAAATGCCAGTAACGTGTTCTCCACAAAGCCGTATTTTGCAGAACCTGCGTGGCATATTTAGACATGGGCGCCGCCCCCAAATATTGCGGCGGCGGCGTGCTGATGAATCTCGCTCGGCGGCGGCGTGACGCCGGCGGCGAGGGTGATTTATGTACAGTTTGAAATTTCAGTGTAAAAACCAAAAAAAAAAGCATCAATGCAACGACTCACTTTATTTATCAAAAAATAAAAGAAAACTGTTCTGTGCTAGACAAGAAAATTAATTTTCTAGATAATTTTTGCATTCCCTATAGTTATCGTGAATAAAAATTATTTTATTCACCCTTTGCGGACTCAACCGAGATCTTTTTGCAGAAAGTACCATTCCAGCTACAGAAAATACCCTCTCACTTGGGGTACTTGTAGCGGGTACACATAGCAAAGCTCTGGCAAAGGTAGACAGCCAAGGAAAATCTTTCTTCTTTTCGTTCCAAAAAGATAAAAGATCCTCATTGTTGATATCCGTAGATCCAACAGTAGAAGCGAGATATCGCCAACATTCTTGATCTAGTGGATCATCAAGTACTTCCAACAAAAACTGCTACGAGTTTTAGCATCATAAAGCACGGTTATAGAGAGTTTGTTTATACTAATATTTAATAAACTGGTCATTTTAAAATGAAACACAAAAAAAAACCGAAACAAAATGGCACGTGCTAGCCTAGCTCACGCCGAGCAGCAAGTGGCGGCGGCGGCGGCGGCGCGCGGGGGTGACGCGGCGCGGCGGCGCCGGCGCGGCGCCCATGTCTAGGCATATTATCAGACCGGCCCCCTTACCCATTGGTACTTTCGACGTCGACGCTTGTGTATCATCCGTCCAAGTACGGGAAACCGTGTGATTGGCGTTTAGCCATGTCTCGTCAATGAACACGACATTATCCCAGTTATCATTTTTTTTTGCTTCTCTCAAAAAACTTATCCGTTTTAAAATTACGTCGTATCGTTCTAATAAAATTTTTCTTTTGTCTGTTTTTTTATACGAAAAACCAATATCTTTTAAGATTTTGGTTAAAGCAGTTTTAGCCCCGCTAAACAGTCCAGCTTCTCGTTAACGATGCCAAAAGCTTCTTCCTGTTGAGATATTCATTTCTGGAATAGTAACCATATATATGATTTCTGATTGCATCGGCGTCAAAGGTGTCAATATCTGTCACCACGGGTTTAGTTCTACGTTTCTTCTTCGGAGTACGTAAAATATTATCTTCCGTGCCAATAGAGCCGAACTTTGTACTTGTTCGACAGGTACCAGGGGTCCGCAATTTTGCCGCTCCCGCTCAAAGTAATCTTGCAGCTTGATGATTAACTCACGGGCTCCACATTTCAATGTTTTTATTATGCACCAAAAGTAAAAAGAACGCAATACAAAACACAATCGAAGTCCGATTTAGCGCCGATGTCAGTTTGAAAAGCAGAAACAGTCCATTAAACGAAAGCCGGGTAATCAAATAAAAACAGATCGAAAACACTTGAAGAACGTGGTCTATGCGCACGAAACGACAACAGACGACTGTTTTAGCGTCACAAATGGCGGCCCATAACGCCATTTGGGGTTACCATTTTTAATCTAAGTATAAAAATGCTAGTAACGCCATTTGGGGTTACCATTTTCAACCTAAATATAAAAATGCTACTTTCTTTCGCGCGTTCGGTTTGGTCGTAGTTTTATTTTTATATTTCATAAAAGTTATCTTATAGTCCATTATTTTCAAATTCTTAAAAAGAAAAACAAAACGTATTAATTTATAAAGTATAACTGTATAAGAACAGATTACGATACTATTATTGCCTGTTATTGTTAGCACAGCACTACGAATATAAAGCGCTGACATAACCTTGTAATAGCGCAGTATAGATTTAGAAAAATATTGTTTACCAAGTTATTTGACACTCAGTTTGGCACAAAATTATAACATTCATTGATTATTGATATAATAATGTTGTTTTAATGCTCATCAATTGTTAAAACGGTAAACAACCAGCAAAAATATTTTTATCGTAACTGCAACGCCATTACAAAGTTACGTCGTCAGTTCAATCGCGACGTGTCAGGAACGCATTCTCTGAACGGCCGAACTTTAACTCTTGTGTAGTCATAAGATTGGTGAAACTTGTTCATTTCAAACTCTGGAGATTAGTTGTTAAAGATATAGGATGTAATTGCATATTCATCAATCCACACTGGGCCTGCGCGGTGGATTAAGGCCCACTCACTCTCATAGAGAGGAGGCCTGTGTCCCAGCAATGGGAACGCCAAAAGGCTGACAATGGTGTACTTGCCTACAGGTATTGCGCGCTGTTGTCGGACGAGGACGCGGACGTCCGCGGGCCGGCCGAGTACTACGTAACGTGCGGACTCACCACTGACGCCATTTATCATCACTTTGTCGAGTGCGTGCTGTTTTACAACAGGGATGAGAAAAGTAAGGAGAAAATCTTTCAAGCTCTTTTTTATACACAACTAGCTACTGCCCGCGTAAAAGTGTGTTATCATCCCAAGGGAACCCAGAACCGGGATAAAAATCATATCCCAGAGGGATATGATTTTTATCCATCTCAAACTATCTCCATACCAAAACCAAATGTCACCTAAATTTGTTGAACCGTTTAGTCTTGAAAAGCTAACAGACAGACAGTGTTTCTTTCGCATTTATAATATTATTAATAAGTATGGATTTTGTCTTCTTGTTGTCGAGTTGACGCCGCGACGTTGCACCTATTGTTAAATTATTTAGGCTCATTAGGTGATATTTTCTACTTTCACGAAGGCAAAGCAGTATCGTAAATTAACACTCTGAGTCCCCGAAACGTGGATCCACGCGATACACGCTGGCTTTTTAATTGTTTCGGTAATTACGCCATTCAACCGGTTAAAATGAATAAATATGTAACTTACATACTCGTATAATAGATATTCTGTAGGCTTTGCTTTTTCTATTAACAATAATTTGTCTTCCAACAAAGTGTAACTTATCTTAACTCTAAACTTAACGATGATTCGCGCAAGAAACAAAATAACACAAGCCATTAAATGTATTTGACAGATCCCATAAAGTTCGACGACCGGCAGTTGATATACGACGTGATGCTGCAGCGCATGTCTCTAGTTCAGAAGCTGAACATCCAGTGTCGCCTGGCTCGTGAAGTGCTGGAGCATGCCGCCAACCTCTGCGACGAAGGCGATGAAGAGTTGCCGCCCTCAATGAACGCGGCGCTACTGGACACCATCACACTGCTCTGCGGACCTAGAATGAAGCTGCCCAGTAAATATTCAAACTCACTGTTGTATTTGGTATAGTTTGGAGATAAATGAAAAACTTTCTTCGATAGTATTTTAGCGTATTATCAGCGATTTGAGATTTACTAAAATTTTGCGTGTATGTCGTCTGACAGTTGAATAATTAAAGTGTGAATGCTTAAGTGGCTTCGCGCTGTTTTGGGAGTTGCGCCCCGTCCTCCTCTCGGTGGCCGCCCAATGCGGTGTACTGGTTTTTAGATGATGACGGTGCGCAGACAGGTATCCCTTAAGGTTAGGAAAACAACGAGAGTTATAGTCTAAGATCCCACTGCTTATATCTGCAGGTTTTCTTTTTTGAGAAAATTTTATTAGAATGATACTTGATAGTAGAATACCTACTGCTGGATTTCCTGGCAATATCTAACCGCAATTATCTTTAATTAAATAAATTGTAATTAATTTGTGTCAATAAACCCCAGATGTATTGTTTTTTTAGTAATCCAACATCATTTGAAAGAGATTAATATAAAATATAGGAATAAAAATTGTTGCCAGCTCTCAGGTAGCTGCAATCTAGGGTTTCCCGTTTACCTGTTTACATCTTACCCGGGTTACCCTTAGATTTCGGAAATCTTTTCCCAAATATTTTACTTTTATCATCAAGTATATCAAAGTAATATTGTACTTGCATTATTTCTGTTACAGAAAAATCGCAAAAGGCAGGCGAAGTGAATGATATTGATGATTTACAAGAGCGGGTTACTACAAACATTGTGTCTCATGTAAGTATTGTTCTCTGATTTATTTTTCATGTGCGCTACCAATCATCATGTCAGCCACGAGCTCTTCCATGTCAGGTCATGGAAGAGCTCGTGGCTAAAATAATATCAGCCACACGGGTCGATTTTCAAGGTAAGCAACGCTTGCCGGTGTCGGTCCGCGGATGGGTGACCGTCTAAACATACTGAGATTCCTCCGTGCCTCGGGAAGCGCGTTAAGCCGCTGTTGGACTGTCATTTGTAAATCTTTGAATGTCATTACGGGTAGGCAGAAAGATCCCAGGAAATCTGACACTAGTCTTGCCGGGGGCTATCGAGTTACCCAGTTACTGGATTGTGGATGCAGTCGAACTGCGTCCAGTTACACCGGAAGCCGACCACAAATTGTTGGGAAAAGTCTAGACAGAGATCGATAGGTCATAGCATAACACTATATTTGTTGCTGTTTTTGTTATTTTTGTTGCTATTGAATTGTTACAGAAAATGAAGATACAAGTAGCAGAGGTGTTGGTACCGGCGGTATTGAGGCTGTACGCTCGCCTGAGCCCGCGCGGCGGCCAGATCAACACTTACCTGGTGCAACTTGCTAATGATCTCTTGAAAGATTACGAACAAGAGGTATGTTTTCTACCCTTCTTTTATTATTAATAAAAATCAAGACCAAAGGTCAGAAAATAATCAGAAAAAAAGGCAGTTAGTACCTACCTATATATAATATAGTGAATATTTAGATTTTGCATATTTAGTAAGTTTCCTTAACCCATTTCACTCAACGGTCTTTCATTGGCTCAAGCACTCATCCGGCCAAGTATCGCACATCCAATCGAAATCAAGTATTTTGACATAAGAAAAATAATTATTTGTCAATCGAATAAAATCGAACTGAGATTTGAATCAGACGCTAAATGATGCCAATTAAACAAAACTGAATTAATAAGTTTACAAGCGATATTTCTTTGTTCCTGATTATTAATCGTATACCTTCCTCCGATACGGCATCTTGTCATTCAAACGGTCCCACGTTTGATGTAGAGCGACTCATGAAAACTGAATTCTTATAGCTGTCACAATGTTCATTTGTTTTCTCCATGTAAATCTGGGTTTCCACACTGTACACCGTACACAAACATCGTCGTACTATCGAAACAGCCACCTCACCGTTTAGACAACCATATTAACACATTCTAAACGGTTACCGAAGCACAAAGTGTGCCAGAAACCACCCAAACGCTCAACACAACATACCATGCCACATACACCAAACAACAGGTTAAAAAAAAACTAATGTACCTAGTAAATCAAATAAAACCCAAGTGTCCCACTCATGGTCCACAATAACTTAGCAAATACATTTGCTACACAGAACACACTTTCAACCTAAATGCCGGATCAACTTTTTACTCCGTCATCTCTCTGACCCATGAAACTGAGAAACTGTTCTATGTAAATTAAAATGTTGCCAATTGAACATCTATCTCATATTCAGCCACAACTTCAACAGTAATAAATTCGAAGAAGTCGGACAAGACAAAACAAATATTGTCTTGTCCGACTTCTTCGAATTTTTTCGAATGTTGACATTTATATGTCACTGTCTGATAGAGATGAGCAAGGGTTAGCGATCTGTTATCGATTAATCGAAGAATAGATTTTAAGGACAAAAAAATAAATAAACGATTTTTTTATCAATATCCAGATTGAATCGATCCAGCGAATCGATATTTCAGCCTAGAAAATCGAGATAAGTGATTTGATACGTGATTTTTCTGTTTTGATATGAACCAAAATATTATTTAAGAATAGTTGAATGAACATATGTGAATTCAACATAAACAAAATAAATATCTTTCCCCTATATCTAATACTTTAATTTAGTTGTAAAAACAACTCCAATCTAATCCAGATTTCTCTTTTTGCCTTCCGTAACTGGATTCACACTTTTATTGAAAATACCAATACGAATAGTTAGAAAGAGCGTTATTTTCAAAGAAAAGCATATTCACATATTCCCTTGGAGATCAAATCAACAACAAACTCAGTGGTAGTAATATTTACGGGAAATCTGAAGTGACACCTATTGATAAAAAATATATGGCTAAAATACCTAGTGTTCAAGCATATAAAAAAAATGGATTGCTAATATCTTTACTTCTTGATTGTCAGTAAACTAACAACCTATTTATTAATATGTATGTACGCTTGTGACAGCACTAGTGATCACAAAACCGTATATTGTTCTAACAACATGCAACATAATAACGTAATGAAATCTAATTTATTTGCGTTTTGTCCTCACGTTCCAATGCTCCGAGTACATAAAGATAATATTTCGAAAATAGTTTCGTTGTTTATTTTGTTGGTGAAAATAAACGATTAAATACTTGACACAAAATATTTCAAAGCTCGAATACAACAAAGATCAAAATAGATGGCGTGACATGCACCGACTTCTCATTCCGTCTATGTAAAAATTTGTTCGTTTTTAAATTGATCATAAAAAAAATTCATGGTCCTATTCAATACGTTCCCTCAAGCAGAAAATTACGGCATAATGGGGACCCGAATCTAATTTCGATGATTATTGAAAGAAACATACAGTATCAATACCATTACATAGATGTCGCTGTTTGAATTTTCTACTCTTTTCATGTAACTTACATTACACATTTCCATGAAGCAAAATAGTCATAAATTGCAATGAATGCAACAATTAATTATAAAAACTTAGGTACTTCGCAACCTATTACATACTTCGACTGCCACAAATGTATGCCGATGATACCTTTAAGCCTGTAATTCTGGCAAGGTCAGGCAGCAGTGCTTAGTACACCAGGCACACGAGCAAAATTTTGCCACCGACCATGCATATGTCCTAGCTGACCGCAGACCGCAGCGGCATATATAACACCGCTAAATTTACTCTTTCATAAGCGCTGGAGGCTGCAGGTTGTGAGCAGCCTCTTGAAATGGAACCTGAGCTCCGCACGTGTATCACCACCCGCAGCTGGTCACAACAGGTCTTTTGGTATCCACAGCCATGTTGAAGGGCTCAGAAGTCCGTGCTATTTTTTGCATATTGTGCGAATGGCTGAAAAATTCATGTCTATGAGCAAGTTTTCCACAAGCGTGATGTTTTGTTGAATCAAGTTGTAGCTGATGATGTTTGCTCTCTTGCACTGTATTTGTACAAGTCGTCTTAATCTCTTGCGAATTCCGCTGACAGTATGAAATTGGCTGAGTTTCATTTAGCATCATAACGAAAACAGAAATTAATTTTAAATTTTAGCCACTTTATACCAAGAAAAATAATATTGTGACTAAACTTCACAAGGCATTAGATAGTAATTATAATTGTCAAAATACTTAAGTTTATACATATAAACAAATGTTTAGGGAAGTATAAACACCACAGTTGCGTTTCCCAAGTATATAGTCAGGATTGGGCGCCGATGTCATCATTAACATTATCTGCAACTCGACTTCGCACATTGTCTAGTATAGGCCACACTATACGGTTGAATTCGAACAAAATGATATTCCCGTCTCCAGTAGCCGGAGAATTGCTAAACGTCTCCATTAGGTAGGCAGGTACTTGCATGCAACAACTCTTTTCAACTCCGAAACGCGCGTTTCTTTTCTAACCCCGCGAATCTGGCGAGAGATTCCACTCAGAGCCAGTATAGACGCCCCCGCTTTTTCATTGGCTCAATCACTCGTCCGGCCAAGTATCGGTCATCCAATCGAAATCGAGTATTTTGACATAAGAAAAATTAAGTGTTGTCAATCGAATAAAATCGAACTGAGATTTGAATCAGAAACTAAATGTTGCCAATTAAACAAAACGGAATTAATAAGTTTACAAGCGATATATCTTTGTTTCTAATTATTAATCGTATACCTTCCTTCGATATATATAATAAATGTATATCATACAGATACAAAAAAAAACATTGTAGATTAAATAAATCTAGGTAACTTAGCAGTACTAATACTGTTATTTCTGAGATTTTACGCAGCAGCTTCTGATAAGAACATTCTTTTTACAGATCAAAGAGATCTTTGAAGACAACGAGGAACTTATGAAGAGTATCCAGAGATTCCAATCTACAATAGGAGTGCAGCCGACATTCGGAAACGTGCGTAATCTGGTGACGTGCACGGCGCCGCCCGAGCCCGACACGCCGCGCGCACCGCGCCGCCAAGCTCGCGCACGTAACTACTCGCCGCGCAAGCGCCAGCTGCGCGTCTGAGCCCAAGAGTGTGTGTCGTAACCTGGTGACGTGCACGGCGCCGCCAAGCTCGCGCACGTAACTACTCGCCGCGCAAGCGCAAGCTGCGCGTCTGAGCCCAAGCGTGTGTGTCGTAACCTGGTGACGTGCACGGCGCCGCCAAGCTCGCGCACGTAACTACTCGCCGCGCAAACGCCAGTTGCGCGTCTGAGCCCGAGCGTGTGTGTCGTAACCTGGTGACGTGCACGGCGCCGCCAAGCTCGCGCACGTAACTACTCGCCGCGCAAGCGCCAGTTGCGCGTCTGAGCCCGAGCGTGTGTGTCGTAACCTGGTGACGTGCACGGCGCCGCCAAGCTCGCGCACGTAACTACACGCCGCGCAAGCGCCAGCTGCGCGTCTGAGCCCAAGCGTGTGTGTCGTCACCTGGTGACGTGCACGGCGCCGCCAAGCTCGCGCACGTAACTACTCGCCGCGCAAGCGCCAGCTGCGCGTCTGAGCCCAAGCGTGTGTGTCGTAACCTGGTGACGTCCACGGCGCCGCCAAGCTCGCGCACGTAACTACTCGCCGCGCAAGCGCCAGCTGCGCGTCTGAGCCCAAGCGTGTGTGTCGTAACCTGGTGACGTCCACGGCGCCGCCAAGCTCGCGCACGTAACTACTCGCCGCGCAAGCGCCAGCTGCGCGTCTGAGCCCAAGCGTGTGTGTCGTAACCTGGTGACGTGCACGGCGCCGCCAAGCTCGCGCACGTAACTACTCGCCGCGCAAGCGCAAGCTGCGCGTCTGAGCCCAAGCGTGTGTGTCGTAACCTGGTGACGTGCACGGCGCCGCCAAGCTCGCACACGTAACTACTCGCCGCGCAAGCGCCAGCTGCGCGTCTGAGCCCAAGCGTGTGTGTCGTAACCTGGTGACGTGCACGGCGCCGCCAAGCTCGCGCACGTAACTACTCGCCGCGCAAGCGCAAGCTGCGCGTCTGAGCCCAAGCGTGTGTGTCGTAACCTGGTGACGTGCACGGCGCCGCCAAGCTCGCACACGTAACTACTCGCCGCGCAAGCGCCAGCTGCGCGTCTGAGCCCAAGCGTGTGTGTCGTAACCTGGTGACGTGCACGGCGCCGCCAAGCTCGCGCACGTAACTACTCGCCGCGCAAGCGCCAGCTGCGCGTCTGAGCCCAAGCGTGTGTGTCGTAACCTGGTGACGTCCACGGCGCCGCCAAGCTCGCGCACGTAACTACTCGCCGCGCAAGCGCCAGCTGCGCGTCTGAGCCCAAGCGTGTGTGTCGTAACCTGGTGACGTGCACGGCGCCGCCAAGCTCGCACACGTAACTACTCGCCGCGCAAGCGCCAGCTGCGCGTCTGAGCCCAAGCGTGTGTGTCGTAACCTGGTGACGTGCACGGCGCCGCCAAGCTCGCGCACGTAACTACTCGCCGCGCAAGCGCAAGCTGCGCGTCTGAGCCCAAGCGTGTGTGTCGTAACCTGGTGACGTGCACGGCGCCGCCAAGCTCGCACACGTAACTACTCGCCGCGCAAGCGCCAGCTGCGCGTCTGAGCCCAAGCGTGTGTGTCGTAACCTGGTGACGTGCACGGCGCCGCCAAGCTCGCGCACGTAACTACTCGCCGCGCAAGCGCCAGCTGCGCGTCTGAGCCCAAGCGTGTGTGTCGTAACCTGGTGACGTCCACGGCGCCGCCAAGCTCGCGCACGTAACTACTCGCCGCGCAAGCGCCAGCTGCGCGTCTGAGCCCAAGCGTGTGTGTCGTAACCTGGTGACGTGCACGGCGCCGCCAAGCTCGCGCACGTAACTACTCGCCGCGCAAGCGCCATCTGCACCTCTGAACTCAAGCGTCTGCGTCCAAACTTGGTGACGTAGTCGGCGCCGCCCGAGCCCGACACGCCGCGCGCACCGCGCCGCCATGATCGCGCTCGTAACTATTCGCCACGTACGTTTACGTACTACGTTTCACGTAGAAATAATTTTTCACAAAAACATTAAATGTATAAATGAAGAAGTTTATGTCATTCTGTCTTCCAACTTTTATCCAAATTTTGTTATTAAGAAAGATAATAAAATATGTGTAGTATTATTTTGGTGTTTCAATCTTATCTTGTTGTCTTCAAACTAGCTGTTTTGCCGGTTCCCAAGTAGCCGTAGTACTTCTACGCACTACGCGTAAGCTTCCCTACAAGAACTCTTTCCGTTATCTATATATATAAAAATGAAACCCGTTTTCCGTTGTCACGGCATCACGCGTGAACGGCTGGACCGATTACGCTAATTCTTTTTTTGTTATGTTTTCTATTGTTAGGAGAAGGTTCTTATGAAAGAAAATTTAAAAAAAAGCAACGGTAGGGTAGGTAGGGTAGGTAGGGTACGTAGGGTAGGTAGGGTAGGTAGGGTAGGTAGGGCAGGTAGGGTAGGTAAGGTAGGGTAGAGTAAGCAGTTGACGGGAGCGAAGCCGCGGGCACAGCTAGTAATCTATATAATCTGTCATAATTCAGAACATTTTGAACTCTGAACTCAAATCACGGACGTGTAGTGCGCCCTCAAACTACAAATGAACAAGGGTTTTAATTTTTTGTGAAGCTCAACTTGTAACGTAACTTATGTAAGGCTACTCCAGACACTTCGATTTTATTTGCAACAGATACCAGCAAAGAACTCAAGACCGGAACAAAAATATCTTCGCATGCATCCAAGTTAGCCCTGGAAAATAAGACAATTGCTGCAAAAAAAAAAATAGTACACTTTCACCGGAATTATGTTTATTATGATAGTAATTATGCTGTGTGAAAGCCCGTAAAGATCCGCAGGCTTCATTGAAAAGGGAGGATCATCCGACCAAACGGGATCTGGGTCCAGGCGGCTACGCGATGGTAGTTGCCAGTTTGTTATATATGTTCAAATGAATAGATGTGTAACACATCAAATAGCGACTCGAGATTTTGATGCAACGATAAAGATTACTGTCGCGCTTACGCTTACGATACTTCTATCTCGAGTTAACGGTTTGTTATTCGAGAAAACGTCATTCGATCTCGAATAGATAACCCACAGCAAACATATCCAGATGAAATCACTAAACAGAATTTCACAAACTGCTCAACATGAGATAATATAGTGCACATACAAAAGTATCAGTAATAGAGACCACTGTCCGGTGAATCCGCACATTTCATAATATTAAGAACCGCCCGTGTTGAGTGTGGTAAAATCACAGATTTATTTTATTTAGCAAGTGGACTAAATGATCGCGCGTATGCAAACGCTGATGTAGCTTAACCTACTTAATATTATGAAATGTGCGGGTTCACCGTACAACCACGTTCTTCATTATAATGGGCGTGTATTTTCAATAATCAAGCAAAATTTTGTCTTTTACTTAACTACTAGCTTCTGCCAGCGGCTACGCCCGCGTGAATGTCGATTTTATTTTATTTTTTATGAAGTATAAGCTCGCGCTTGACCACTATCTCACCTGATGGTAAGCGATGATGTGGTCGACGGTGAAGTACGCTGGCGTTGAAGTAACCTATTCACTCTTGACTTTAAGACCCCAAGATTGTAGCTATCGAGAAACACAGACTCCGGCAGGGAATTCCACTCCTTAGCTGTACGCATTATAAAAGTATTCTCAAAACGGTTAGGGTGTATGGGTGGGATGTCCACCATATACCGATTTCTTATCGCCGTACGTCTGGTAGTCCGATGATGAAACGGGCTGGGCGGAATTAGATTATGCAATTAAATAGCGCACTCCCCGAAATATGACCGATAAAAAACCGACAAGCTGGCAACTCGGCGATGATGTTCAAGGCTCTAGCTTTGACTTAACCAGTGCCTCATCGCCGATGAGCCTTTTGGCTCGCTTTTCGATCGTCTCTAGTGCATCAAGCTGGTATTTGGCAGAATCGACCCAGAGATGAGAGCAGTACTCAATGCATGATCGAACTTGCGCTTGATACAAGCTGAGCAGCTGTTTTGGCGTGAAGTACCTTCTCATCTTTGCAAGGATCCCTAGTTTTTGGCAGCCAGCTGAGCACTAATGTTTGGGCCAAACTTGATAGTCGATGTCAACGTAACGCCAAGCTTAAGATGGTCCGATATTGGCACCGTCACATCACGGAAAGTTGGAGCCGGGTGGGATTGGCAAAGACACGCCTGGGTTTTAGTAGCATTAAAACTGACCAGATTGGCATCGCCCCATTCGGAGACTGCGGACAGGTTCAAACGCTCCACCATGGCCTCCCGAAGAGACGGGATCTGAGGCACGGTAGCACGAGCGTTGGACGAGTATCTCTCAGCAACAGTGCTGTCGTCTGCGTACCCAAAGATTTGGATTCAAGTCAGGACTGAACTGGCCTGTCTAGTGTAGGTAGCCCGACTTCTTCCAGGTACTGTCTAGACACGGCAGCGGGCATTATCGTGCATTAGCAGGAAATCTTCGCCAATAAACGACATAGGGGAGCACATGGCCTAGCAGAATGTCGTTGATGTATCTTTCTATGGTAAGCCCCCCTTACCGACCTCCACCGGTACGAATATCAGATCCGTTTTTGCTTCAATATTATCCCCGCTCACATCATACAGGACCCACTCCAGCAGCCATATTGCGTAAGTGAATATGACATCGCAAAGAGTTTGACCGATATCCAATCGACCAATCACGGACAGACCGAAATCCACATCGCGTCATTCATCTCGCATGTGATTGGTCGATTTGGTTGGAATCTGGACGTTGGAATCTGATAACGGAGAATTGTCCCACGCCCTTTTAATATTGTCACTCACACCGTAGTAGTTTTCATTCATGATTATTAACTCAGCGCGCGTCAGACTTAAGTTAATTTTACAAATCCTTATTTATCAGGAGTAAATCACAACTAGCTCACTACTCAAAGCTAAAAAATAAGCAGTTACAGTAGTCTTACATGCAACCAAAGACATTTTAAACTTTCCTTTTTCATTTAATTAATAATTATGCATGTGTACAAGAATAACAATATTATTAATAAGGCATGTAAACTTAATAAATTATACAACATTGCTCAAATTTAACTTAACTACTAAATCACTCTCATTTTCTATTTTAATCTCTTTCCCAAACGTTTTCTTTAATAACAAGTCAATAGCAGCTTCTTCTGAAAAAAAAAGAAAACTTTTTAATATTTAAACAGCATAAAGTTAACTTATTATTCTTAAAATTTACGCCTTCATTCGAGAATAGTAAGGTATTGCATTTAACTTCCACTCATAAACAGAAGTATATGTACCTAATAACTTCGAATCATAAACTCGTAATTAATTAGTCTATGTACTCCTATTTACTTCCACGTTTCTCACTTAAAAATGAAATAAGATCATGATAAAAAACCGCATCTTAGATGGGTACTGTATTTTACACCATACTCTCCGATTTATTTAAAAGGTACCAGTTTAATTATTTAGGATAGCTTTTATTTGCTAAGTATTGTTAATTTATTATATTTGTATTTTTAACTAAATATTTTATTTTGTTATTTGCGTTTCTCATAATAGCAATAAATTGAACTATACACAGTGTACACCAATCTGTGTAAAAAATGATTATTTGGTTTTAATAATTATGTCTTACATACAAACTTTCTTATTACAATTAAGTTTTACTTATGAACTGAAATCAACTTAATTTACTTAGTGGAGTAAAGTTGATTAAGAGACACCAATTGGAAAAATGTATTCCGATACTTTTAGATTTGTACATTATACTTTTGCTGTATTTGAATTTAAATTCATCCTTCAGACAGGAAAAAAATTCTGACTTGAAACTGTTCCGACTTACCTGTAACTTGAATAGCCAGCAATTGATGAACAATATGTCGCGCAGTAGTTTTAAACAGATCACGACTGCTTATTTTTTTCTTCTTATAGTACGGCATGAGCAGTTTAACTACAAGTCCAGCAAGATCTACTTTTTCAGTTTTCTTTCCTGTAGTTTCATTATTTTTATTCGTGTCGGCTTTGTGCTTATGTTTACTTTCTTTCCTATGTGGTTTATCTATTTTATGCTTTTCGCTTTTACCTTCTTTTGTCTTTCTTTCATCCTTTTTACTTAAGCTAAGTTTGCGTTTGGTAATATTTTTATCTTTATCTTTATGTTTAGGCGGTGTAGGAGAAGACTTTATAGTAACTAGTGCTTCGATTTGCTCAACATCAGGGAGATTTTCAGAAGGTGCAGGAGGTTCAGGTGGCAGATCTTTAAACATTTGTAATTTTTCTAAAACGGCGTCAGCTTCTAAACATAACTTACGATCTTTGTTAAAATTTGCGTCATCACTTTCCATGTGCTCTAAAGAAGAGTTGGATTTATATTCTTCATCATCTTTTTTGGTTTCAGATGAATCAGTCGTATTTTTATTGAATTGCTCATCTTGAATTTCACTAAGTATTAACGTTTCTTCTGCACTTTTGTTTATCGTTGAATCAATACTATCATCGATCACTAATTCTTTATCAGATTCTCCATCTGACTGACCAAATAAAGATGGTAATTCTGTAGAAGTGTCCTGTCTGTGGTTTTGTGTGTTCGATTCCTTGGCACTATTTTTCTTGGAGTGTCTTTTTTTGCGACCACTTTGGTCAAGCTTTGATTTTTTAATTTTTTTAGATGGTCTAGTTTCGCCATCGCTATCGGAAGATTCTCCAAAGAGAGCTTTGATTTTTCGCTTTGAAGGTGGTTTATGTAATTTAAGATCAATTTCATTTTTCATTTTAGTTTTATCATTTCGCTTTTCACTATTTTCAATTTTTTTTTCATAGTCAGCTTTACAAGTTTCTTTTTGCGTATTCGGTATTCCCTGTAATGTTATATTTATCACAAATGTTTTCGATTCTTTACTATGTGTTTGTTTGCTATCTTTTGATTCTTCGTGGTCATCAACAGTTTGGATATCTTCATCGGTTTTCGAAACTTCGTCATTTATGTCTTGTAATTTGAGCGTAGTATCATTACTATTTGCATGGCATTCGTTTTTGACACTACTTCTGCTGTCTTCTTTATTTTCATCAATAACAAGATCGTTACCATTATCGTCACTTTCATGAGGAGCATTATCAGGAGACGTTTCAGATGATTTTTTAAAAAAGCTTTTTAGTTTCGTTTGTGTTAATGGATCCCTTCTGAAAGAGTTTGCTTTTCTTTTGGATTCTTTGTCAGCTTTGGATAATTCATTGTTAAGTCGTGCTTCATTTTTGAGTTCCATATCTAATTAAAAAATAAATAGCAATGAGTAATAACATCGATTTTATCATATTATGGCTTGGGTTGGGCATTTGGAATAGCTCAGCGTCCTGGTATGGCGAAATCAAAGTGAATTAGATGCAATTGAAAGGCGCTTTATCCAGGGAAAGGTTTAATGATCTTTGCCACATTCACCATTCTAGCAAACTAAGCTATTGTAACAATATCAATGGACGCAGCCAGGCGAGGAAGTGTTGGCTAAAGGAACTGCGCATAGAAAATATTATGGTCAATAATATTATAGTTAGGTAATCCAGAATTTAACAAAATCCATGAACATACTCCAGAATGACATGATTGTGAAAGTGCAACGTGCATTTAGAAACTGACTGAAGCTGTGGTACTCCCTGAGGATGGCGAGTGCCATTGCCAGTACTCAATCGAGGCTAACACCGACTTTGCTAAGGAGGCGTAACCTATAAAAGAGGTGTCTTGTTTATACCATTGATTCATCTGATGGATGAGGATCCAAAGTCCAGTCGAAAGAAACTAAAGGATGTATTATATTTAGTGTGGTATTTTTTTTTTTTTCTGTCTCTGGGGTAGGTTCAGGAAAATATTGCTATCAATTCGATGCAGTTCTAGCTTTCTCATTCTCTGGCCCGATAAGCATCTGATGGAGTTAAAGTCAAGGTTTTGTTGGGTGGGTTAAGATAGAGTCTTTGCGGAAGGAGAACCGTCGTAAGATTTGATATTAAGATTTGAATTGAGATTTGGACCGTGTTTGTTATGTTTACAACACTCTTGTCTATTATTTATCTATAACACGTCATTATAATGCGACTGTAACATCTTGATATTTTGAAACTATGTGAGAAATAATATTATAACGTTTTTTGTGTGAAGATTTGAATTGAGATTTGGACCGTGTTTGTTATGTTTACAACACTCTTGTCTATTACGTCATTATAATGCGACTGTAACATCTTGATATTTTGAAACTATGTGAGAAATAATATTATAACGTTTTTTGTGTGTTTTTGTTATATTATTAGTGTTTTATAAAAAATATAATGCTAGTTCCATTTTAAGCCACGACGGTCAGACTCCGCACAGACTCTACAAACCCGTGCTGGGTAGCTGAGGGTTATTATATCTAATGTTTGTTGCTTATCGTGTGTCATGACTCAAGCTGCCTCTTCGGAGGCGTATGCAAAACTGAATAATAACCTCTACTACTACTAATTACTACCTAAACAGACATCCCCACCTATCTTTTTAGGTAGGTATAAGCAATTAGGTAGATAATGCTTGACCCTTCAAAAGACTTTGAGTAGAAGTATCTCAACTGCATCTACATTTCTACAGTGGTTGTAGAGTTGCAAACCTTCATATTATATTGGCATGAAATTCTTATGCTTTAAGGGCTTCCCCGCTCCCCCCCGCATCCCCGCTTAAGTGCCGTAAAACGGTAACTTTCTAAAGCATACTCTTTTGTAACGGCTAGGTTTGAAAAATATATATCTATTATTGTTTATAATTTTTTATATTGTTAATAGCCCGATACGATACGATAGAGCTTGACAAAGCGGTGACGTCATGAGTATCGATACAATTTTGGAGAAATTCGGTGTTATATTATCATTATGAAAATAAATATTGATTTGTAGAGCAGCCAATATCTTTCATTGATCTGTAAGTTGGGTAACTCCTATGCCTTGTATGACTGCGGGGGCGACACGGAAACATAAACATACAAAGTCGATATCTATTTGTACCTATGTTTTTCTATTTATTACATGTAAGTTGTTTATTTAATACCCGATACATATCGAATAGTGTGTACATAACAATTCCAGATGAGAATATTTTCTGTTCATACTTTTTAGAGTTATTTTTCATTAGTTGGGCTTTTGTTTTTTTATTTCTTATTTATGATAGATTAAACTACTACGGCTGAGCAAAGGCAAGTAAGTTAGTTAGTAATTATAAATAAATCTCATCATCTTATCAATCAAGCTTACCTAGTTGTGATGCTGTAATAAAACTATTACAGTTATTGCCTCTTTTTTTCTCAAAATCTTTATAGAAATCATTGAGCGTGCTGCTTTTCTTTGGATCGAAATTTTTTAACTGGGGATAAACCTGATCTTTACACGATTTAACAGCTGATATCTGAAAATAAGAACAGTTTTATAAAATATTGCAAGTAGTACTTTACTAATGTTTTGGACAGTAAACGCCTCACCAATTTGGACATCGCTCGCCTATATAAACTGATAACCGTGCTACTGGAAAATGCCTCGTATTCCAATTCTATAGCGCACTTTTCTATGTTGTGTCTCGAAAGCGGCTTGTCGAATCGGTCTGCTTCCTTCGTACTTTGAAAGTTGATGTTCAAGGCATCGGTAAGAAGCGTAAGATAGCCATCGCGGCTCGCTACCGATAATCCATTTACCTGAAATTAAATGAATCACTATATTTTGGTTGTTGAAATCAAATTTTTGTATGCCGTCGTATTGCCATCATAATTTCAATACAAGAATGACGGAACTATACTTGACCGATTTAAGGAGGCATTATGATGGCATTAATATTTATAATCCTCAGAAAGCAAATAGACTGCCCACGGTTACTGAGTCGCCTCAAGTTTCGTGCCCCAACCCGCTACCCTCAAAATCCGATCACTCCGCTTTACCCGCCCTTGCGTAGAACTGTTCTAGGTGCTAACTCACCAATATCGCGAATGTGCAAAATCTTAAACAGCTGCAGTGACCTGATTGACGTACACCACGATAGCATCGTCAAATTTTGTAAATTAATTATTAAATACTATTTGCACAATTAATGCCAATTTGTTAATTTACATACTAATTTAATGTTTTTATTTTTTTTTTATTGTTATCTAATGTAAATCATCTATTTAATCTTAATTTAACTTATTCATTTGCTGGTTTATAATCAATCAATATAACATTTTTAATTCATTAATCTTGATTTGTTTGTTATATTCCTCGATGTATGCTTAGTCCATAATTAATTGTAATGATTTATATTTATAATCAATCAAATAAGTGCATGAGGTGTTAGCTTGTAATTAATTGTTGCACTTATAAATGTATATCGTGTAATTATATGAAATGTTATGTGTAAACAATTGTAAACTAACCTGAAATAAATAAATAAAAATAAACAAATAATACGGCCAGCGAACTGCAATGTCAAGCAATGATAAGCCTACTTTGTGACAAATTTTTTGAGTATGGCCCGGCAATACCGACAAGATTATTATTTCAGTAAATGTATGGCTCGGCAATGTTTCAATAACTGGTAGTAATTGCATTTATGCTAGCACTAATAATTGCATCGCAAATGCTCTTTTATATTCTTTAATTTCATAATAATGTATTTTTCAGTAGGGCCATGTTGTATATTTTCAAATAATCTTTACAGCAAAAATACTCTATAAAAACTACAAAATATCCGTGGCAGCGGAGTTATTTTAAAGTCGACTATAATAAATTTATTTGCTTTAAATGCAGGTCGGTAGGAAAATAGGTGAGTTGTAATAGAGTAAGGTAACATGTTTGTGTTATCTTTATAGTGTTGACTCTATTGGTTGGTAATCAATAGAATGCTTATACAACTATGAGACGTACTTTATTGCCTGTACTTTCAGCTGCTTTGCATTTTGAATGTTTGGCGGATTCAGCCTCATTATTTGATTTCTTGTCTTCAGTGCGTTTTTTTCTATTGGCGAACTCTTGCATTATGAGAGATTTAGTTTCTTGTGCAATACGACGCCTGTTGCTTTCACCATCTGATTCACCGCTATCATCTCCGCCGCCGTAATATGATGCCGATTCTCTAAAATAATAATAAAACGTAATTAACTAGAATATCATTCAGAAGATGTGACCAGCGCTGGCGCAACTCACTATTATGTAGGGTTTCAGAAAATTCGGTCGTCCTGGTTTCAATTTATAAAATTACCAGTAAATCATATAAGCTGTTTCCAGCTGGGATGATTTGGGGGAAATATCCCAAAGAACAAGTAGGTACGCCACATCAGTAGTGGGTTGATAAAGGACACGAATGATTATGAAACGACAATAACTTTTGCTGTCCCTGCCGGCCCTCTCCGTAGAGGTCGGCGCAGTCCTGGTGCACGACGAGCCCACCGGAGCGCAGCTGCGCGGACGAGGCGCGGCGCTGGTGCTGCTCCAGCGCGCGCCGCACGCTGCGCTCGTCGGAGCACACGTCGCAGCGCCCATCGCATTTCGGGATCTCCTCGCCGAAGTACTCCGCGAACACTTTGTGCCTGCACCTGAGTATAAATCTCCTATTAACTTTTTTCTAAACTAATTTAATTTAACGCTCTTCAAACTAGCCTCAGACCTAGAACTTACTTGATAGTTTCACAGTATTTCACCATAATTTCAAAGCTCTTGAAGGCCGTTTTACACCGATTCTTTTCTTCTGGTGTCTTTGCTCGTCCTACTTCCTTTTTCATCAAAAAGTCAACTGCGTTGCGTTCACTGCGGCAGTAGTAAATACGGCAAAAAGCTGGTTTTCCGTCACGGCCAGCTCTACCAGATTCCTGTTTTGAAATGATAGTTATGAAAACATTCAACAGCTACACAGCCAAAAGCGGTATCGGGTGTGCGGCCGAGTGTAATTTCTGTGTTATGAGTTAGACAGAATGCTGGCAATTAGTAAAAACCCAAGGCAAGAGAGAAGTTTTAAGCATAACTGTTAACAAATGTCGCTATTTTCTTTAGGCCTCGAAATTGCGATTTTCCGATAAATCGCTTTTAAGTTACATGTACCTTAAGTGTGTGTCTATACTTAAGGTACGTGTACATTTCCAGGGGCGGATCCAAGATGCATTTCTGATTTTTAGCCAGATTAATCCAGCCGGGATTATTCTATACTTTTATAGGTATTGGTACCATGTTAAAATCATGTTTGATTATATCGATTATCTTGTATCGATGTTAAACTAGCCAAAGCACTAGGGCACTAATACAAGACTACTAATTATAGGTTAGCACTTTTTTAACACCTATATACTTAATTGAAAGGCTTGAATGAAATGATTTTTCTGGTATCACAGATGCAAGAGCGTGCGTAGCGAGTTTAAAAGAAATGTATATCGGAGCGGTTTCCTTGACACCATTCTGAACGAAATCTATTCTTGCCCAAAAGTGGAACAATCAAGAAAGAGCGAGCTCGAAATTTTTCTGAATTCAACCCCGGACACGTTAACTATCTTTAGACAATTCATACAGAAATTGAATTGAGAGAAACTGGGTGCTGTGTGAAGCAAGCTCGAAAAAAAATAAGACAAATCATACATAATCAATAGTCCACTAAACCTATTCGTGAGGCTAGCTAGCTCTGTCCAAGCTATGAGCCCCCAGTGAGCCTTTTGCATTTGCTATACCTGCTACGAAGTTTATCTGGCCCTGATCAACGACATGTAATAAAAATAATAACTATACAAATATTAGGTATTTGTAATAAATATCTAATTAAAAAAAATATTAGCCACTAATTATGTATGCAAAATGTAACAAATGTTATCAAAACAATATAGTACATAGGTTTCCGAGTCTCAGCGGAGCCGTCTGAAGGGGGCACGTGCCTCCGTGCTCTCCCCCCTGGATCCGCCTATGCGCACATTTGTTGTAAATAATGCTGTAATTTTCATAGATGTTTCGAATAATAAAACTTAGTAGGATAGTAAGTGGTTAATTTCTAACTTGATAGTAGGCGGCGACATTTTGCGCAATACCCCAGTGCGCAACGGCGCGGACGCTCGCCTTGTCCACACCCATGCCGAACGACACCGTGGCGCACACGCATGGCACCTCGCCGTGCGACCACCTCTCCTGTACCGATATGCGGTCACCCGATTTCATACCTGAAATAACACTGAAACTTAGGAAAACACAACAAATTACAGTTGCATTTAATTTATTAATAACAAAATGTAGTTCATTTAACATTTAGCCAGTTTTTTAAATAAAAGTACCACACACCTATATTAAAATAATAAAATATTATAAGCATTTGCAAAGCATACCTCCATGATAAGCTAAAGACATAAGACCCCTTTTTGTTAACATGTTAGCTAAATCTTCAGTTTGTTCTCGGGTTCGACAGTAAACAATAACAGCATTTTTATCTTTCTGAAACATGGTATAAGCACAATTAAACAATTTGAAACATTGCCAATTTGGATAAAATGTAACAATAAAGTTAAGGAATAGCAGGATACTAACTGGTTTCACATTATCATCTTCTTTCAGGCTTTTTTTTAAGAATTCCATTAAATGACCCACTTCATCATCTATACAGTTTTGATACATTACATCATAAAATAAATTTCTCCTGAAACTTGGTGTTTTGTATTGTGCTACTGGTAGCAACAACTTGAGATTAGACAGAATATCTTTTGCCACTTCTGCACTTGCTGTAGCCGTGAGGGCAACCCATGGTACACTTTTATACTGCTCTCTGAGATTACCTAGCTTCAGATAATCTGGCCTAAAGTCATGGCCCCATTCGCTCACACAATGAGCCTCATCCACAACTACATAAGAAACTTTCTTGTATTTGACCAGATGCTCCATTAGAGACTTAAATGTGCCAGTTGCAGCCTGTTCAGGAGTAACATATAAAAATCTAGTGCTGGGTTTCATACTCCTTAAATCATTAAGAACTCTCTCTCTGTCTTTTGATGTCATTTTAGAGTTAATGGACTCGGCAATTATTTTTATTTTAGACAGGTGATCAATTTGGTCTTTGATAAGGGCCAATAGTGGAGAGAATACAATTGCAACTTTGTTGTCCTGCAACATTGCTGGCAGTTGGAAGCATAAAGACTTTCCAGAGCCTGTGGGCATTGACACATACACATCATGAACACCTGAAATCATATAAGTTAGATGAAGATCCCTAATATTAAAATATAAATTTTAAGAAGCCTAAATATTGATTTAACCATATTTATTGGACATATGAGAACCTTTTGACAAAGAAATGAGTAGATGAATAAACTATGTTTAGTTGCCCACCAAGGATGCCTTTATGAACCTTATAGGGAATCAAGATGAGCTCAAACTGTAAACTTTTTGAAGAAAATGGGTGGTCCATCTTTGTCTAATAATAATCTAATATATTATAATGGGAGAGTAAATTTATGAATTTATAAATATAATCTATGAATGTTGGTAGATTTTGGTTATTGGTATCTATTCGGCCACTTTTAAGTTGCATATTGCTTTTACTTGTTCAAATTTACAGCACAAATTTTACGATAGGGATCTGTCAAGCGTGGTGATTAATGCTCGTGCGTGCCTTCTCTGTTTGAGAAGAGGCCTTTACCCTATAGTGGGACGGTACTTAACAGTTACGTATTATTTATTTTATGATATGGGCATACTGTACGCTAATATATGATTTTATTTTGCTTAATTTTCATTCCTTACCTCTTGCGATTGCCCTAATCGCACGCTCTTGAAGTTCACTTTTGAATTTGCGATGGCCAAAACATTCAAACATTTTCTCTGTTACGTTGTCCATTATGAAAGCTGTTTTTGCACTATAAACACCAGCAAGATTATGGTACGTAAATTGTGAAAACTTTTAACCATGTAAAGTCTGAAGGCATATTATTTCTAAAAAAATGTAATAAATTCTAATATAAATAAAGATTAAAAACAACCTCAAACTGTTTGGTATTTAGATACGACATTTCTGTTATTGAATGACTGATGACAACCGATGACATTGACGGTTGTTGACATTGACAATTTTGACACAATTTTCTGGGAATTTAATGATCTGGCTACCAAGGTTTTTAAGTCTGTACTCTTTTTGCCAGAAAAAAAATAATGGTAAAACAAATGGTTTATACAGGGTCTCCTTTGCTGTGACTTTTTTTTTCTTTTATTTGTTATAGACTCGCGTTTGACCACATTCAATATAATTATATGAGAAGATGTTTATTTCATAGAACAACCAATCAAACACATGTGGATCATTTAAACTATTATTTTCTGTATTTATAAAAAATATATGTATGTATTTTATTAGTTATTTTTTAAATATTCGTTTACCGTAAACATTAAAAAGCATCTCAAAAGCCTGGAGTATGGAACTATTATGATAACAAATTAAAGAGTGCTACAAAAGTAACCATTTTGCGATGTAGGGTTGCATTTTTAAGATTAGTCGGATTATTAGCATTTGACGTTTTTTGTTCTAAAGCTTTTTCCCTCACCCTGCCCTCACCCATGGCACAGATAATTTTATTACTTGCATACAGATGCCTCATCCCGTAGCCCGTCGGTTTCGTTCCTCGGCTACAGATGGTGTTAGCAGCGACTTGCAAGTAAAAGAGTTTCCTGGGTTCGTGACAATTTTTTCTTTAAATACAGTGACGATTTGTTTTAAAGTTTTGTTTTGCAATTTTTTTAACCCAAGGTCGGATCGGTGCTGTTTTATTGTATGAGATAAATTACTACTGCGCATCCATTGTATTGAACTTCAGGGCGGGCAAGAAGTTTGGCGAGAACTATATCACTAAATAATAAACAGGTTAAAAAGCTTACGCTTCCACTGTTAAAAAGTTACCAGATCTCAATTTGAGCTAAGCTTCCTAATAATTCTAGAAAGCCTAATTCCACAAACCCTATTTTACTTTAATTTATTTGTGTATTAATAGACAGTTTCTTGACCAAAGTGATTTACGGCAGTATGGCACTTATATTTATATTATAAATTTGTATATTAGGAATTTGCTGGGTTACGGCTAACTATAGAAAAAGGTAAAAATTTAAATAAAAATCTCATTAGCATTACGGAATATTTTAATAATAAAAAAATATTTACTTACAATAACAATATCTATCTTTAGGCATATGTAATTTTCGTATTTAATTATCATTAATTTACAAACGGCGAAACACACAAAACATACAATGAAAATTAAATTAATAATTTAGAAAACCCCTAACACAAAAGCCCCGTCCGTAATCGCATCCGGGTACCGCTAAGTAAATAAAATAAACTGCTGTAAACGTTGGCGATTCCCCAACGCGTCGAGGCTCCATTCTTTTTCCGTCGGGGGTTATAAACAGCTTTACGACCAGTGCAATCAAAACGTTATTTTATACCACGAATATGGTCCATTATTTTTATAAATGCGAAAACTACGCATACCTTACAATATAAATTACAATATCACAAGAATCGACTTTGTTTTTATTATATTTTAAATACGTAACGGAAATCGATTTAAAGTCTGATATGGGTTAAACATAAGACGTAAATACAAATTTTCAAATTAAAAAAAAATACCTTATAATAGTCGTCTTAAACTAGGCCTCTAGTGCTAGCCTCTTAATTGTTAATGAAAAAATAGCGACTTATTGCAACACCAGTCACGGCGGCCACTCGGGCACTGCCTTGAAGCCTGTCAAGATAAGGCATTTTGCGCACTAGACTCGTTCGATGCCAAGCCACTGGACTGGAACTTACTGGAAGCCAACACATTGCATGAGCCGCATTACGCGCATAATACTTGCGAGGTCCATACTTTTGGTTTGCGCGCTTTGCTGCATCCTTATAAAAACGCGTAAATCGCCGTGCCTGGACAAGCACATAGTAAGTAGGTTGACCGCGGCGTTTGGACTATCAAGAGTGCGTCGAATTCTTTGCGTTCATAGCGTAAGTATTTAATGGCGACTAGTTGCCTAGGT
Source organism: Orthosia gracilis (assembly GCA_947562075.1). NCBI lineage: Eukaryota > Metazoa > Arthropoda > Insecta > Lepidoptera > Noctuidae > Orthosia > Orthosia gracilis. The sequence continues at coordinate 40,054,715 of OX387266.1, forward strand.
TGCGGCGGTACAGATAAAAAATATTTATGTTGCTATATGAGCACGGGCATCCCGCGACATCTTTTTATCGCGCACTATCTTATTATCTCAGCATTGAAAATTTAATCCAAAGAGTGCATCCCCGCTCGGCACAGAGACGTTTCACCTATGCAAAATTTGGCTTAACTAAAAGAAAAAAATCTCAACGTAGCTCTTAATGAAGCATTCATTAAAATGCCGTTGCTTAGAGCTATAATGAGTAAATACTTTTGCTTATTGTACATCTAGAACAACACTAATACTTTCTTGAAATTAAAACCATTGATCAGCAAGACTTATCGTAGTGCTTGCGATTAGACTAAACTATCAGTCTAGAACTACTCAACAATATTTATGAATATTTATAAATGTCTATGACCTCATAAGAAACAGTACACATTGGCATTTTAATACCAAATGAGAATATTAACAGGTTCACTGTCCCATGACGCACATAGGGCATTTTTGATTGTTTTAACTATTGTTTTTGCTATTTGGACAGTAAACCTGTAAATGAATCCAAGCAAACTTAAATCTGAGGGCAATTCCGTGTTAATTATTTCAATCTCAGTTTTAATCAGTAATAAACACTGATTTTTTCGATTGCTTCTGTTTTTGTGTCAAATTATTACCAGTTTTTGTTTAGGCAAGAATGGGTCCTGAATAGATTTAACACAATTTTTTGTCTTTACTAAAGACGAGTAACTAAGGGTACGTTAAACCGGACTTACTTTCAGTAAATGCGATCATATTTCAAGTTTGCCAACATTCATATAAATTATAAATAATCTATTCTTGTTACAAACCGAGCAATTAAAAAAAAAATGATGACTTAGATATTTTTATATTTTATCATCAACATCACCTGTTGTTTTCTCAATTTGTTTAACTTAAAATTTGCACGCATGTAGCGTGCTCGCAAAAGCACTGGTTTTAAAAGTTTCAATTTTACCTATACTACAATTTGGGCAAGTGCACATGACGTAATTTACGAAATAAAAAAAAGCATTCATAAACTCAACTACGATAAAGTCATTTTTCCAAGATATTTTAAGGTCAACTTTCAGTCTTACTAACGCAACTAGCCAGTATTTTAATAGACGATGGCAGTCGCTACATATGATAAAATATTCTGATTATACTAGAAGCCGAGCTCCCTTTTCGAGCCCCGCCGGCTGCATAGAAGCGGCAACATACTTACGTGGCGTGGCGCCTATGACGCATTTAATTGGCTACAAGATGATGGCGATGGCGTATGATTGGTGAATCTCACGCCACGACACGTAAGTGTGTCAGCTACATAAGAGAGCCTTTGATCGCTCCTCAGGTCACGGTACGCCGGAGTAGCGTCAGTCTAGGAGCCATAGACTAATGCGTAGAGATGCGAGTTGTGGTCGGCGAGAGCGTCGTCGGGCGCCATGAGCTCCAACACCCGGCCGCCGCCCAGCACCAGCACGCGCGCGCACTCCAGCACGCCGCCCAGCCGATGCGCTACGAACACCACCGTGCTGCCACCGAACGAGCAGCGGATCGCATCTAAGATCAGCCGCTCGGCCTCCGCGTCCAGGTTGGCAGTCGCTTCGTCCACCAGCAGGATCTAACGAACGAACACTCGTTAAAGCTGATGATTGGAACAGGGTTACGATCGAGCTCAATTATGGTAGAATGTGCAAAAGGGACAGACGTGGCTAATTTGCAAGAGATCACGAAGCGCCTGCGGACAATAAAATAAGATGGCCAAGGATGCTATATCTGCAGACACCCCAAGATTCGGCCCGTATAACAAATGTAGGTCGGGTCCCGGTCATGGGAAAGTGGATGGAGGTTCCTGTGTCATTAAAAACTTGTGTCTCTATTCGAACAGTACCAGAAATTCTTTTTTTTTTTTTGGTTGAATGCATTGAAACCAAAGGATAGGTTTTCATACTTCAGGACGGGTCAAACTGTCCCGAAGAGTAATAAAAAGTCAGCATTAGGTACGCCAGTCTGTCCGGCGGCGTGCAATGCGTACCTTAGGCCGATGCAGCAGCGCACGCACGACGCACAGCAGCTGCGCGTGTCCGCGCGCCAGTGTTCCGGCGTGCGCGGGCGCAGCCAGGCCACCGCGCGCTGCCACAAGCTCGCGCGCGCCGCACGCGTCCAGCGCGCGCCACACCTCAGCGTCCAGGTACTGCCGCAGCGGGTCCACGTTGTCGCGGATGCTGCCCGCGAAGATGAACGGCTCTTGCGGGATCACGCCGATCCGGGATCTGTGCCAGTTAAACATTGTAGATCAGAACTTTTTTCTTGCTGATGGTTGAATGATGCACATGTTTTGCAAGCGTGCGAAAAATGTGTTAATTATAAAACACTAGGGAAGCAAGGGAACTCATGTTTAGGAGTTTAAAGCACTGCTTGATTACTGAGCGCGTGCAGGTGCAGTATGGAGATTCGACGCCGTCGAGCGCGAGGCGGCCGCGCGCGAGCGGCGCCAGGCGCAGTAGAGCACTCAGCAGCGATACCTACCTGAGCGCGTGCAGGTGCAGCGTGGAGATGTCGACGCCGTCGAGCGCGAGGCGGCCGCGCGCGAGCGGCGCCAGGCGCAGTAGAGCACTCAGCAGCGATACCTACCTGAGCGCGTGCAGGTGCAGCGTGGAGATGTCGACGCCGTCGAGCGCGAGGCGGCCGCGCGCGAGCGGCGCCAGGCGCAGTAGAGCACTCAGCAGCGATACCTACCTGAGCGCGTGCAGATGCAGCGTGGAGATGTCGACACCGTCGAGCGCGAGGCGGCCGCGCGCGAGCGGCGCCAGGCGCAGTAGAGCACTCAGCAGCGAGCTCTTGCCGGCGCCCGTGCGCCCCACCACGCCCAGCTTCTCGCCCGGGTGCGTCGCGAACGACACACCGTTCAGTGCCATCGTGCCATTCTCCCGACCGCTACAAAAGGCAACACAAAAAGTAAGTGTAGGAACTATAAGGCAACATGTAGCCCTCTTGAGAGTTAAATCAAACCATTTATTTCAATTGAAATTGTCATGGCATCGGTCAGTCAATAATATGAAGCTAATTGCACTTTCGAAACCGTTACTCTCTATGGAGAAGAACGTACAAGAAACTCCTTGGACACTTTTTAAATGAAAACTTGAAAAGTGGTAATACCTATATTTAAGGTAAACGTCGTCGAACTCTATGACGCCCTGCGAGGGCCAGCCGTATGGTGGTGGGTCACCGTCAATGGTTTCGCTCTCCACCTGTAAAAGTACCAAAATACGTTATAATATCAGAGGAAATTGATTTGTTGTTTCGTCGTTTCGTTATTATGTCATAAACAACATACCGTCCTGATGTACTCGCCGACGCGCTCGACGGCGATCATCTCCCGCTCGGTCTCCGTGAACGAGTTCAGCAGGTTGCTCAACATGGACGTCATAGACAACGCGTACGATATGGCGAGACCGATGAGACCTGAAAACACACTCTTTTGATAATACAAAAACTAAAACCCGACCACGTAGAAATCACACTCTAAAAAGTACCTACCGTAACAAAACAATACATTCTGTAGAGTGGCATACGACCACGGTTATTCTATACGGAATAGTTTGTACATAACAGTTTCAGATGAGAACAATTACTTTTTTCATACTTTGAAACAACTGTTTTTGAACTTATTTAAAGTGTTTTGGGGTTTTTGCAGAGCCACAACACATTTTTTTGTTTAGGGTTTGTTGTTTTACATGTATCTAGATAATACATAAGTTACGGAGAGTGACTTTACGACTCCGTAGTCGGGTAAAAAAATAATTTTCATGACTTTGACGGGATATATCTCGCAAACGGTACTCTTGACACAAATATGACGTACCAATCCCTACCTTCATTTTAAAATCCCTGTTCTATGATGCCATCACAAGATGAGGCGGGCGAATTTTTTTTTTTGTTTTTTACTTCGTAACCCTAGCTATATTCAATTTAATGTGACGTCACATAGCCTATAACCAGCGAACAAACAAGAAGCTTTCAACGACATCTTATTTGCCCAAATTATGATAAGTAGTTTAGAAGTAATAAGGGAACAGATGAACATACATACATATTAGACCAAAAATTGTGAATCAAACGAAATTTTATGGGGCTATTCGCGGTAGGTCATAAAGTGAAAAAAAAAAATGTTTTTTTAATCCTTCTCGGCCTAACTATATCTAATATTATAATTTATCAGAAAACAGTGAATAAAAAGCACTTCAAATCACTGTTTTGGTGTGTATTCTTCATCGAAGGTTTTGGTGTTTGAATTTCGAACACACTAATATATTCAAACTCCATCTCAATGCTATACAACCTCCTTGCGCAAAAAATACTCGATACAAACTCTTTGTGCAAAGAATACTGGACTTTCAAACTCCTTAATCTTTTTTCCACTACCTTGTCTATTATGTAACACATTGCCTAAGAAATACGTTTCGAGATATGAACATTTAGACACAAGATTATAAAATAAAAATTAAAAAAAAAAACAAAATTACATAATAACAGTTACGAAATGACTTTTGTATGGAGTTTTGATATCATTATGTAACTACAACGTAATAAATTTTCTTAACTGAATAAGCTACTGTTGGTAGACGAATTTTGCCGCTACGCCCGCGCTTTTTCTACCGCCCCATCCGTCAGAATGATACTGAACTTGTTACCTCACAAAAAAGCGCGCGTTGATTGTGTGTATATAGTCTGTGGTTTTTAGTCGGAAAGTTTCTAATAAATTATTGTTGGCACTTATTTACATTTAATTAAGCTCATCAGGTAGTGGAAAAAGAATCGTTCGTGTCTCGCATAAAAAGGCTTTATTTTAACACTCGTATGTAGCTTCCGACGTTCGCCTTCGGCTCTCTTCGAAATTGGCTACATCGCTCGTGTTAAAATCTCGACTTTTTATGCTCGACACGAAATGTACTATTTCCTTTCATTTTTGTTATATTCTCTTCTTTTTCCAATGGGTTTCATGCTACTATTATTTTTTCACTTTTTAACATTTTCAAAGGCTTCAGCCCTGGTGTACAGTTATCGTGACTACACTCATTACTAACCGGGGTCGGCGGCGTGCAGCGTGCGCTGCAGCACGGCGAGCAGCGCGGCGGCGGCCACCACGGCGGCGGCGGCGGCCTGCAGGCGCAGCGCCAGCCACTGCGACGCGCCGGCCGCGCTCAGTGCCGCGCGCTGCCACGCCTCCACCTGCTCCGCGCCGCGCGACACCCACGCGCCGCCTGCGCCTAGCGCGCGCACCGTATCGTGTCCTACGAGGAGCACAAACATAAAATTATATGCAATATTTTTATTTTCACATGAGTATTTCAACCACAGGATAAAATAACTGATATAAAAACCGTTTTTGTTTCTCCTTGATTCTTGATGCCATCTAGCGGAATAAATTGGCAGTAAGGTATTGTCAAGTAGAACAAGTTTGACGTGACTCCAATTCAAAACCGGTCAAGGATTTCCCATGGTGTTAGCACTAACCGTCGAGTGTATCGTTGAAGTGTGTGTAGACGGGCGACAGCGTAACGCTCTGCAGCCGCTTGAGCTGGCGCGACGTGACGCGGTAGCGGCGCTGCAGGCGGTAGTAGATGAATGTCAGCGGCGCCACGCCCACCACCAGCCACGGCAGCCCGTACAGAGTCACCACTGCTGCTCCTGGAACACACCGTTGACCCGATGCATTTAAGTACTGCAATGCTAACCTTAGTTGCAAATCGACGATCATATGAGGAAATGCAGTTGCAGACATCCGACTAAATATCCAAAGTACTAAGTCGTAATTCGGGGTTTGAATCTCGCCTATTTTCTCGTCCAATATTGGACCAATTTAAAAGATATTCCATAAACTGAACAAGAAAGATATATACCTACTATGCCTCTATTTTTTCCTTTTTGATGATACATTATCTATATAAGCACTAGAATCTTCACAAAATGCTCGAAATTACGCTGTCAATAGAGGACTATTGAACAAATTTGACAACTATAAATGAAAAAAGAAAACATAGAGGCATAGTATATATCTTCTTTTTTTTTTGTTTTTGGAATATCTGTTAAATTGATCCAATATTGGAGGAGGAAATAGGCGAGAGCCAAACCTCGAATTATGAATTTTACTAAGGAAATTCAGTCGGGAGCTCTCTGCTCACATTTCCTCTTAAAGGAGCTAAACATGCAAACTTACCAGCTAAAGAAAACGATTGAGCCAACAGAATGTTTAGTATAAAAGGCAATGAATCGTCCACCGTGTACGTATCTGATGAGAATCTGTTTACAATACGGCCCAGCGGCGTCACATCGAAGAACTTCACTTTTGCCTGAAATATTCATTTTATCATGTATTATTAAAAAGCCAAGGTATATTACGAGAAATGTTCATACATGTGAGTAGTAAACAACATACTTTGACGATGACCTTCAGCAGAACCTTGTGGATCTTGGTTGCCGCCTTGACGCCGCCATAAGCAAACAGGAACGCTCGCATTATTGTGAATACTAAATTGAGTCCCGCCAACATGAAATATATTTCCAAGTAGAAGTTGTCGGTATAAGTCGGCGCGACATCTGCCGCTAATTCAGGCACTGCGTATTGCTTATTTTCAATGTTTTCAGAAGCAGTTGCGTTTCCAAGATTGTTATTTAGCAACCACTGTGTTGTTGTATTTATTATCCTGTGTATCACGTTATCAATAGCGTTTACTCCATGGTCCAATAACGACGTTTTTTCCGTTGGATGAACCGTTAATTCAACATCGTGTAAAGAAGTTGAATTTTTAGTTTTGTTTTTCACCCAGTAAGTGAGCCAGAGAAATGTGAAGTTTTGTGAAAGCTGCATGAGTATCAGCGACAGTATGATGGCGATAGAGAGGAACACTCCGACCGACCGCAGGTACAAGCCGATGACCCACCAACCAACAGTTCCTTCGGACATTGTTTCCTGTTAAGAAAGAAGAATTGGAATTGATATTCCGTCGTTACTTTTTCTAAATAATTAGCGAAAGGAGATTGCTATCGGTATCAAATACTTATAAGCCTAGGTTCTATAGTAAATAAGAGCTGACCACTCGCGAGTCAGTTGTAGTTAATTAAAATTACGATTACTCAGATATCCAAATCTATACCCATGCTGTCTGTGGAGTACGAATTGAAGTAAATTTGTATAAGTTATCAGGACACTAGAATATTAGTGCAAATATACGAACCTCGTCATCCAGGCTGTTCCTGCTGACAGTATCCTGGTTGTCTTGTCTGGGTTCAGGGGCACGGGGCGGCTCCTCGCCCAACGACTCGGACTCGCTTTGCATGAACTCTTCGATGTCATTCAATACGGATTCGGGAGGACCTACCAATATTAAGACAAAAATATTGAAACTGATGGATTTAATATGTCATCGATCAGTGCCTCAGTTGCCATAAAAAAACGGTGCAAGGTTTTACCCAGCTGTGGCTATGCATGCGGCTAACGTGGCCGACAACGCAAGCGAAATGTGACCACACGAGGTCGGGAGCCTAGTATGCTGTACCTTGTCTGACGACGCGGCCGTCGCGCATGAGCACGGTGCAGCTGGTGCGCGCGAGGTGGCGCGGCGAGTGCGCGACCAGCACGCGCGTGGTGTGACGCAGCACGCCCAGGATGCAGCGCTGCATTATATGCTGTGCCACCGTGGCGTCCACACCCGCTAACACGTCATCCAACAGATATACTGCAGAAAAAATATTAAACTAAAAAAATATTTTTTTTAAACTTATCGTATTCTTCATATGATACCACCATACCGATTCTTGATCGATTATTTGAACGGATCATTTAAAATAGATTCCAATAGATGGCTTTAAATGTCTGAGGCATGCCATTTGATTTTTTTAATTTGTGTTGATACAAATTTTGGTACAATAAAAAAAACTTTACAAAATAATTAAACCAACTTCCAAAACAAAACACTACAACGCGAAAAAATAACTTGCAATGCCGAAGTCGGTGTCTTTGTTACCTATTGTTTTTCATTTTTCAATACCGACTTCGGAAATGATTTATTTTTCGCTTTGTTATTTATGTTTTGCTTTGGAAATTGGTTATTTTTTTTTTGTTAAATCTTTTTTATTTTTCTCTACATACGAAATCACTAAATTGAAACCTGTAAAATTGCATGTTGGTATCAATCAAATGGTAATGTTTGTTCACAGTAATACGTTAAAGTAATACCTTGTTTATCTTGGTACACGGCACGCGCGAGAGAGACCCGCGCACGCTGTCCGCCGCTGAGCGTACAACCACCCTCACCTACATACGCGTTCCATCCCAGCACGTTTAAGTCCTCTGTAATACAAGTTATTAGTATTTAGATATCAAAACAAAGCTTTCGTATAAATTCGTCGATTGTAATACTAGTAAATATCAGTTACCAGTAAGTGCGCAAGCGTCGACAACAGTTCGGAATTTTGCCTCTTCGTACGGTTTTCCGAATAGTATATTGTCACGGATTGTACCGCGTACTAGCCAGGGTTTCTGTGACACATATCCAAAGCCTATGAAAAATAATAATAGGGTATTATTATTATTTAATAATCCTAGTATTTTTCGGATAATTGTCTTCTCAGTATCACTTACTGCTAAGATTTTCCGGTATCTGTAGATAACCATTTTTCTTAATCATATCTCCCATGATGGCATGTAGTAGCGACGTCTTACCGCTGCCGACGGCACCAGTAATACCAATCAATTCTTCGTTACCAATTTCTAAAGAAATATCCCTCAACATAAAAGGCTCATCTTGTATCAACTGTTCAGATGATGAAGTTGAGTCTCGCCTCTGTATGCTACCTCTCGATAACCGTTTCTTAGACTTTCCTTTATTTTTCTTTGATTTCTTTGGTTGCCTTTTCCTCTTTGAAGGCTTAGCCCACGCAAATGTCGTATTTTTAAATATGATAATTTTGTCTTCATCGTGGTTTTTGTTTAGGCGGTCGTAATAAAGTTCCGCGTCCATGTCTGGAAGCTAAATATTTCGATTTGTGATATGGTGCCGTTAATATTTAAGACAGAAATAAATGGCAATAATGAAAATATAATCACTTACATCCAATAACTTTTGTATGCGTTTTATAGACACCCAGGCTTCTGTTAGCCCGTTTAGCACCCAGGGAAAGGCATTTAGCGGAGCTATTAACATGTTAATAAGTGCAACTGTCGTGAAGACCTGAAATTAAATAAATTGTACATAACAGAGTACGTAATTGCAAATCTGAGCGACTTAAATATATAGAAATAAAAGAAGTTTCATCACAAGTTTGGCAGACGGATACGCACAGTGGGTGCATCGAGCGGCAGTCCCCGGAGCGAGTGCGTGCCGAGCGTGAAGGCGGCCACGAGCACGGGCGTGGTGGCCCACAGCACCACGCAGATCGCGTCCAAGTACTTGCGGCTACGCAGGTAGTGCAGCTCCTGTCCGCGCGCCTCTGTCATAAATACCACAATACAGATTAGTTCAATCATCACTACATATTATAAAATAGGTCCGCCGTGTCTGTAGGTGATAAACTCTAAAACCACTGAACGATTTTCATGCGGTTTTAGGAAGATTTTTCCAAATCAAAAACCCCACTGCTTAAGAAGGGAACTAAGAGATGTAAACAAGAAGAAAATCGTGCTGTGCAGTCGCAGGATACATAATCGCGAGCTGGCTGACCACCTCATTTTTACACGACTGCCGAAGGAGGGTAATGTATTTATCAGTCTATGTATGTTTGTTCCTATGTGGTGTTCCAGAGATCAAACGCGTTGGCCGATTTTGATGATTCGTCATAACCTTGCGAGTGTCACTAGCTACATTAAAATTGGAAAATAGAAAACTAGCAGCTTTTGGGTGCCATATTGTGGGGACCCATTTTTTTTCCTCCATACCCATACTGTAGGGTATCAAAATAAAGGATTTTGAGAGGTGATGTTAAAAATATAAGACACTTATGTGTTTAAATGTACCTAAACGAAAATAAAAATGTTAACTAAAAAAAGTTTATTAAAGAATCAAGAAAACCCGACTGCTTAAAAAGCGAACTAAAAAGATCGCAGTCGGGTTTTTTGATTTTTTAATAAACGTTTTTTATTTACAACTTTTTAGTGGTAAAATTTTTCATATTACTTTTAAATATGTAAGTCGTATCTACCTCTTAAAATTCTTCATTTTGATACCCCACTCGAAGGGAGTGGAAGAAAAAAAAATGGGACCCTAACAATATGGCGCCCAGAATCTGCCATTTTTTTAACTTCACTTAACTAAGAACACTTGGACGGTACCTAAAGACGTATCTAACGATGTCTTCAATATATAAACCGGTCTAGCGGTAAGAAAGATATGAGGTAATATAGAATATTACATACTTACAAACATCTTACTAATATTAAAAATGCGAAAGTTTGGATGCATGTATGTTTGTTATTCAATCACGCCAGAAAGGCTGAACGGATCTGGCTGAAGTTTGGGACAGAGATAGATTATAGTCAGGAATAGAACATAGGATACTTTTTATCCCGGGAATATGTTCCCTCGGGATAATTGTAGACTTTCACGTGAAAAACATAACGTCCTTGCAGTCGGGTAAAAACCCTTGCATTCACTGAAGTGAACTCCGTGTAAAGGTGCTCCCTCACCTGGAGAGTTCCTTAAGACATAAATGTGAATGGGAATGAAACACGTCAGTCGGACGTCTTTTGCGTCTACCTATTGGTACATTTTATAGACATTTTACGAGAGGATTTTAAAGTATGGGACAACACAAAGTAATTCATGTTTTGCTTGACTATAAAGTTCATAAATAAGTAACTGGAGTGTGTTGATTAAAAAGTCATGCAATAGAACTAAAAGCTTTAGTAACTTCACTGACCTGATACTCTGTTAATGAAGTAATCTTCCCAAACATGGACTTTCACTGTTCTAATCCCTTTCAGCAAGTCACTGATCAGGCTGACACGAGTGTCCTTGTGTTTCATCAGTTCTGTGCTAAGTTGTCCAATTTTATTTGCAATCACTTTGTTTATTGGAATCAGAATCACTGAGAATGCCACACCAGCGAGAAAAGATATTCCCACTTGTTGATACAGAAGAAATAGTGTTATAAATAACTGGAAATTTAAAAATAATATTTATAATTTATGCTATGTATAGGACAAGCAAATGTATCACAAATAAGTTATGCTATACAGTGCCGCGAAATGTTATCAGAACCGTAGGTAATATTGTTCCATGTGGATTCATGTAGGAGCTTGTGGAAACCAATAACACACACTTTATGAACAAAGATATTTTCTCACTTTCTAACAAAAATTGTAAAGGCTATAAATACTTTACTCCATAATCTAAAATAAATTAACGCGATGAACAATAATCTTCCGTTTTCTTTTTATTCATATATTAATCCGTGGACAAAGGTATGTTTGTTTGCAAATTTATTAATTTACTCATAGTTTTATACAAACTTTAACATGTAACTGTTTTTTGTCCCTAATAAATAAATAAATTAGGTACCTGTAATGGTATACTCCACAATGCATGGAAACTAGGACACGAGTTCACAATCCTGTCTGTATCAGTCGACATGAAATTAGTAATCTCGCCAATTGAGAATACATTATTTAATTCTGTAGAGGTGACACTGAGAGTCTTTCTGAGTATGGTCGCGATGATGGCACCGCGCATCTTCAGGCCAACGATCGACATCAACCAGTTGAAATGGACATTAAACAGGGCAGATGTTAGAGTAGCCCCTAGCAAGGATGCTGCATATACATAGCTGAAACAACACAAGTATCAGGTAAGAGAATGGCATCTTCAAATATAATTTTATTATTAGAAGAAGAAAACGTACCCTAAATGTTGATCAATACTTTCGTCTTCCACGAATCTAATAAGATAGTTCAGTAGTATCGGACCTGCGAAGCCGGCCATATCAGAAATTAATTTTAGTATTCCGATACTATAAAACTGGAGGCCGAAGCATGCGTGCAAGGCGCGTAGTAGTGTGACGTTCTGCCGCCGCGGAGAACGGACGAGCACGCGCGTCGTCGGCGTCACGGGCGTCGAGGCTTGCGGCGCAGTCTCTCCTGTCGCACCGTAACCTATAAATAACATCATAACATCATGCCTGTTTTCCCCAAAGGGTTAAGCAAAGTTGCACCTATAGTATGGCTTATTTCGCGAATTATGTTTTGCTTAAGTCGCATGCAATATGGGGCGGGCTCATTTCTATCAACCGGGCATATATCCAGACTTCAGGCTAACTACTGAGAAATTTCAGATGCGGAGGCGTAACTAGATAACCAAAGGCCCTGGTGCCAAAACTTGGGGCCCTAGGTGAACCTAGGTTTAAGTTTGATCAAGTTAATAAAATATAATGTATCATCAGATCTTTGCCAGACAAGTAAGGAGTATGTTATAACATGTTATGACAGTTCCCGATTGTGAAAGTGTGGCAAATCCTACTATGGGTAGGTACTGGTTCCTTGGAAGAAGTTGGTTTGTTTCAGGTTCAACATTTGACTTTAGATGCAAGAGGGAGCGAAGCGAATTCGATTTTTTTTGCATTTTGGATAGGATAGATTTTTTTTGTCAGTATTCTGAATGAAATAAGAGTTACTTAGTTGACTTAGGTATGCACAAAAATTTAAAAACCAAGACAATTGAGACATTGAAAACCCATTGAGATTGCTTTGATACATAATACACAGTATTGCTTTGATACATAATGGTGATATATTGGATACCACAGCTTGTTTTTTTTCGTCCAAGCTAAAGCCCAGAGGCGGGGTCTATAGCATTTGCTACACCTGCTACATGCCAAATCCCTGTCCAATGTACATACAATAACTATAAAATACTTGTTACAATATGTACGTAAAAAGAAACGAATTTTATCAAAGCGGTGTAGTAGGTCTCTCAGAGTCTCAACTCCTTGTTTTATTTGAGCTGTCTGGGGGTCCTGGATCCGCATAATGCTTGAGGCAGCTTTGTTTTCGATTCCTATTAGTGATGAATATCGGAGTTGAGGTTAGTTTAGTTGCGAACAAAAGGAAAAAGAAAAATTTAAAAGAACTGCAATTAATTTTTATATAAAACCAGCTGACCCCCGGGGCTTCGCTCCCGTCAATTGGCTACTTACCTACCTACACTACCTACCCTACCCTACCCTACCCCCTGTATGAGGCGAAAAGGGGGTTGCCCCAGTCAGCGCTGGGAGACAGGGACGTTGAGCAACGCACCGCATTTGCGTCGACACCCCACCCAGCGGAATATATGAGTCTGCAGTTCATATGCCTGGCAGACCAAGAGCAACTCACGCACCACTGCACACAAGCAGTGCAGATATACACGGACGGCAGCAAAATTGATGGAAAGCGCCGAAACCAAGTGCCAGAAAATGAAGCTGTCGTCCCACTGCACGGTCTACCAGGCCGAACTGCTGGCCATAAGCCAAGCCACGCGGGAGATCCATAAGCACACAGAAGGGTCTTTTGGCATTCTCAGTGACTCACGATCGTCACTGGAAACGGTCGCAAATCATCGCTCTTCTCATCCCCTCGCAGTCGAAACCAGGGAGAACCTGCGAAAGTGCAGCATCCAAAACAAGCATGTGGCTTTGTTTTGGATCAAGGCGCACGCGGGACTGGAGGGGAATGAGAGAGCCGACCACTTGGCTAAAGAAGCGGCATTACACCGCAAAAAGGGGCCGGATTACGACCGGTGTCCGGTGTCATTCTTCAAGCGACAAATCCGGAAGGATTCGCTTGTCGAATGGAACCGGAGGTACAAAATGGGTGACACAGCCGCGACTACGAAATTTTTCTTCCCGGACGCTGTGGACGCTTACAAAACCATAAGAAAGTTAAGACCAACAGGGTTAATCACCCAAGTTATGACAGGGCATGGTGGGTTTTCAGAATACCTGAACAGGTTCAAGTGTAAGGATAGCCCATCATGCGCATGTGACCCTGACGAAGACGAGACAGCGATCCACATACTTACTGACTGCCCGGTATATGGCCTAGAAAGGTATCAAATCGAACAGAAGCTAGGAATTGACATTAAACCAGGGAATCTGAATAGGCTTATATCTGACAAAAAGTATAGCACTACATTTATTGAATACTGCTTTAATGTTGCACAAAAAACAGTAAACAAAAATAAATAGATTAGTCAACATCAATGCTCGAAATTCTATATGTTAATATATAATGGGAAGCGTATAGAACGACATATAATCTATAGACAAAATAGAATCAAGATGTCGTTAAAAACATGCTATACAATAAGTTAATATAATCCTAAGAAATATAAATAATTTAAGAACTCGTCATTTATTATTATTATTACTCGTGATAGAGTATAATTGTAATAGAGAATAAAAATGGGAAATTATAAACCGGGCGAAAAATATACTGAATGGGCGACTATTATACTAAGTAAGCAACTATTTATCCGGTTTGAGTAATACCTTTTAGGAGGTTTTAGTGAGCTGCAGTATTAATATTGTGACATACTATAATTGTATTTGGGTTCTATTTTTTCTATATTAGCATATTATTCTTCATCGTAAATGAAGGCGACATCGCTGTGCAGCGCGGGAATTCGGGTATAATTGTGTTTTCAACGAATTGGTACAAGAGCAAGCGGAGCGAGTTCGGGAGCTTAGGGCACCCCGACACGGACAGGTTAGGTTCGAACGAGATGACGGGAGCTGAAGTGAGCGAGCAAAGCGAGCGAACTCAGCTCCCGTCATCTCGTTCGTGTTAGGTTACTTTAGACCCTGCGGACGGAAATAGGAGCCCCGCGCAGCGGGGCTCCGTCGACTATGTTGCCAAAGTACTAATCAAGTCGCTGTTTTAAACATTTGTATTCGCCCAATGTTTGTCGCCCACTTAGTATTTCAGTAAGCCATATTCAGTATTTTGTACACCTTTAATTTGAATTTATTTTCGCTCGTTTAAATACTAGCCAATAAAAATATGTACAAATTGATCTTGAATAAAGATGAGTCCCAAGGTCTCGGACTATGTCTGAGGAACCTCCCTAGCTCGCAAACTCCGCCTTGCGCGGAGAGGTAGGCGCCAAAAAAAAAAAAAAACCCTACCCTACCTATCCTACCCTACCCTGGGTAGGGTAGGATAGGTAGGGTAGGGTTTTTTTTAAATTCAACCTTCTCAAAAAATAGAAGAAAAAGGGATAGTGATCTGAGGTCGTCTATTTTCATACATCTCTTTCACAAACAAAGCATTATTACTCATTAGCCTATACATTCTAAATCAAATCATCTTATCAATATCACCTTGCTTGGGCTGATAATTTTCCATTAATATAAATATGCAGCCTTTACATTATCTAACATTAATTTGCGCGCATGGCAATTTGAATTGTTTTTCATGTTTGGAGTCACATTCTCATCAACATTCCTAACAGAATGTTCATAGCGCAAAAGTTCCCTCGTAAGAAATTCATGAATGAAATGCTCACAGTGAGTGAGTATTGTCCATTACACTAAACTTAGTATCCAACTAATAAACTGTTTTGGTATTTTTGTTTTGCCACATTGTAAAAGAGGAGCTACTGACAGCCCCCTAACATATTAAAACTCCTTGAAAAGCCTCTAACATGGCCTTAGCATTTCTATAAAAAAATCTGTAAATAAAATACCAAAATGTCAGAATATCAGCAACAGGATATCAAGTGTATATCAGGTTTTTATCCTGTAGCATTGTGACTCAAATTACAATGATAATTGGTGCAGTGTGTAGGAGGAAAATAAAAGTTTTAACTCTCCACAGCTACCTAATCATCTTACGAGTACTGCTCAGGTCTACAACCTACATGCATAATTAAAATATAACCTATATGTAAACTCGCTATTAACCATTAAGAAATGTAAACAGTCAAAATATAAACTTGCAGTATGTAATGCATATTATGTTTATTTCTTACCTGAGCCTATGAAAGGTTCGTGTGGCACCTCTTCGTACTGCTGGTAATTGTCCACATTTCCAATGAGAGAACGGTCCATCCTTGCTCCCACATAAGAACAGCAATATTTTGCTGGTATGTCAAATAATTCCTCTGGGTCATTTAATTTATTATCCAAACCTGTAATTTAAATAGAATAATAACAAATTTAACAATAACAAACAGCATAAAAATATTAAAATTTAATACTAAAATTTGTCTTCTATACATAATAGTAAATAAGTGCGGGTAAAAATATACTAACCCTTTTGAAGAAGAGGATCAACCCAGGAAAATGTTAAACGAGAGAAAAAACCCGCTCCTTGCATAGCAGTTCCCAATATACCTTCATCCATATGTGGTAGCAATGGTGTATACTCATTCTGTTTACAATATAATTTTATGTTAAATTATCTGCAACACCATATATTGTCAAAATACAATGAATAAATAAATTGTTATAACTCACGTGTGTATGTTGTGAGCCAACCAAACACGGTGAATAGAATGTGGGCCTTGAATTACTAGCCGGTAAAAGAGTCAGAAAATACAAAATATGGCAGCACAGGGTAGCAATATTGAAACCTAAAGTGGTCCCAGAAATAATGTTGCTTCGCAATGCTAGTAAATTGACCACAACTGCTAAGCTCCACATCAACAGTTGAGAAGTAGGACCGCGGGAACTGTGTCCCAGTCGGTGTTTCAATGCCAGAACATAACCGAAATGGAACAGCCACGCCAAGCATGACGCACCGGCCGCGAAGTAGTTGACAGGGTACAAAACAAAGCCAGGTGTAGTTATAAATACATATAACTCAATTATTGGAATGAACACTAAAGCTAGTGCAATAAAACTTCGGAGTACTATGGCCCGCTCTTGTGCCTTTTCGCGTACAACCCAATCTTTCCTGTATCCAACGTAGTAGCCTGATATAATTGCAATAATAAAAAATACAGGTATTTGTAAAAATAATTCCTGGAAGCATTGTCCGAAGTCTTTTGTCACGTCGTTCCATGGTATTAAGCCCTGAGGGCCACACATGTATTCCCACTGCCACAACATTTTAAATTATCTTTGTTTATCATGTAATTTTTATCATCACTACTTTCGGTAAAAGTACTTCTTTTTAGAGCAATTTTAAAGCATATTTGATGTAATAACTTTAACTGTATACAGCTTTCAAAATACTGAATGTGCTTATGACGCACGAGAATTTATTTAAAATCGGGACTATATATAATAGAAGAAATAAACCTATTATTTACAATGCACAGAGCTGGATGGAATATAAAAGTCCCTGTCAAACTATCAATGTCAAAGAACTGACAGTTTTAAAGCTGTTGTCAAAAATAAAAGTATCAACCAAAGAGTACAATACTAGTCCGGTCAAAATAGACCAAAAAATAAGGGTGAGGTTACAAAAATTTGCACCCAGCTGAAGATTGGTAGGAGTGTTCAAAACACCATCATAAATGAAATCTAAAAAGTCTTCATCGATCCGACACCTGGAAAAAAAATACTCGGGGGGAGGGGGAGGGGTACGGCCGATAAAACGAGTTTTTCACGATTTTCAGTTACACAGTAAGTTTTATCATAAAATTAGCCCAGACAAAAATTGTAGACCTATAAGAAATGGCTCCATACTTTTTCCCTAAGAACCACCGCTTTTTGAGATATAACGATTCAAAAAGTTGAAAGAGTTGTAATCGTCATATTATGCACACGTTTCTACGCCTTCTTTGAGGTAGTGTACTTAGCGCGTTTTTTTTTATCAACTTCGTGCTTAGATAAATTTCTATATGCATATTTCGTTAAAAATACTCGAAATAAAAAACAAGTGCAGTTAGCTTGCTTCAACCTTAGCGGCTGCTCATCAACATCTTTTTTGGGTATATTATCCAAGTTCAAGTGTGGCTTGGTTATCTCCTAGACCCAAAAGACTGGGCTCTTCTTAGGAAAAAATATGTAGACATTTTTTATAGATACCTAGCGCTCCGCCCGCGACTTCGTTCGCATGATTTCGTATTTCATTAAACTAAGTACAGATGACTTTCTATGGTGCAGTTAGTGAAGGCGACCAAAAATAAGCTATTGTTAAGGGCCTACATCCGCTTTAGTGCCGTAAAACAGTAACTTTCTAAAGCATACTCCTTAGTAACGGCTAGGTTGAAAGGTTGGAAAAAAAATATATTTATTATTGTTTCATGTACATTATTTTTTTTTAATGGTTTTTTCGTACTTATAACAAATAGTTTTGCTTTAAAAATATAATTAGCAACACGATATTTTTGGCAACTTTTGGGTACTCCTCCAAAACGACTTGGATATTTAAAAATATTTTTACACTTTGATGGCTGGAATTTCTCCATAACTGAAATAGCATTATGTAAAACAAATAATATTTTGCAAACAAAACTGTTCAAAAGGAGGTTCAATATTGATATTTTGGCTCCGAGCGGGCGCACGGCCAGTACTGCGTTAACATTGGGGCGTATATATCGCCATCTATAATAAATGGTGTATCGCATATAAATACCGTTTAAGTTAGGATTTATGAAACTGAAATGACCTGTCCGATAAGTTTTAGCTAAATAAAGGGCTCGTGAGTAAATAACAGTTACACCGGTTATTCGATCAAAACCTCAGTCATGAGGCTTTACAATAAGATTCATAGCGAGTACACTACTCACGATGTAATACTATGAAGAAGACAGTGAAGTGGAGCTTCCGCACGAGTCTTACGACAAATATGGAAAAAACTAAGGTCATTTTAAATACCCATGTAGCACCTATTCTCAAGAAAATTATTGTCTTTACAGAAGGTATTCATCGAATCCGACTCGGAAACACGGACAGGGAAACTGAGGTAAACGACATAGCCCCAAGAATGACCAAACTTTGGTTGCATTAAGCAGACCAGATTGTTCGCTGAGCAGATGGCCTATGGAACTGAAAGGTTCTGGAGTGGTGATGTCGTTACTGGAAGATGTAACATTGCAAGGCCTCGCATAAGTTGGACTGATGTCCTAGCGAGGGCCACAAGTCTGCTGAATCCGAAGCGCAGAAGACTGGTCGCGATTTTTGAGGCACATAATTTCGGGTGGAGCAAAAATTACTTTTGTATTAAAACGAATGCTGCGTAAATTACGCGACACTAAAACGTCACTCGTAAAATTACCTACGTTTGTTTGGCCTTACACTTTTAGTTGTGTTTTGAGTTTGTTTGTTTGGCCTGAGAAAAAAGTCCAGTTCGGTAATCTTACGGCTCTTAGTGCCGTAAGATTCTTCAAAAAACCATTGACACACCTAAATCATCTTCTGGGGCTAATTCTAAATTCTGAAATCTAATGATGGCAATTTATTATTTGCCCAAGGAATAAGTTATTCATACAAATAAATGTCTCCCTTTCAACCTCTTTAATGGTTGAATTTCGAAACATCCCGCCTTAGTGTTTTCCTACATCATAAAAATAAGCTATGTGCAGTAAAATACTTCAAAAATCTTGATCACCCCTTAAATAGTATTTTAGGTAAAGTTCCGAAAAAGTAATAACTAATAACAACCTACATTATTTATTAAGCTTAGCATTTGTGCCAAATGTCTTGTTTATTAACCCAAGATCTTCAAAACTCCCCAAATCATCTTTTAGGGGTAGTTTCGAAAAACTTTTGATGACATCCTATTATTATTTTTTTATTTACTTAGGCTAGTGCCAAGCCAAGGTTATTAATCAAAGAAGTAAGATTTTCCATACAAACATTAACATCTAAGCTGTGCCTTTTGGGGGTAGTTACAAAAAACTAATGTAACCTTTATTATTTTGCCCAAGGAATAAGACTTCTCATACAAACAAATATCTCTAGTTTGCTCTCCTACATTATAAAAAGTAGCAAATATATAAGCCCAACAAATTGTCACTTTTAACATCTTAGGGGTAGAATTCCGGTAATCAATAAACTCATTGTATTTTATATTAATCAAGAGCGTAAACCTACAATTTCAGTTGTTGTTGTACCTTCCAAACCGAAGAAATTTCAAATACATTTTCAACCCCTATTTCATGCCCTTAGGGGTGGAATATTCAAAAACCAATAAATACATTAATTCTTTTTATCAACCAAGAGCGAAAATGTACAATTTCATGTGTCCAATTTACAAACTGTGGAAATTACATACAAATGTCAACCCCCTTTGTACCCCCATAGGGGTGGTAATTCCGGAAATAAATAAAAACATTGTTTTTTTTTTAATTAATTAAGAGCGTAAACCTACAATTTGAGATGTTTTACCTTCTAAGCCGAAGAAATTTTATATAAAGTTTCGACCCCTATTTTATCCCCATAAGGGTAGAATTTCCAAAACTTAATAAATATATGATTTTTTTTTATCCTCCAAATACTTAAATATAAAATTTAACGTGTCCAACTTACAAACGGTAGAAATTACATAAAATGTTGAACTCCCTTTTTTCCTTACCTACCTTAGGGATGAATTTTCCAAAACCAATAAATACCTTAATTATTTTTACCAACAAAGAGCTTTAATCTAGAATTCTACGTGACAACTTACAAACTGTAGAAATTACATACAAACTTTTAATCCCTTTTTACCCCCTTAGAGGTGGATTTGCCAAAAACCAATAAATAAATGAATTTTTTTTACCAACCAAGAGCGTAAAAATTAAATTTCACGTGTCTAATTTATACACTGTAAAAATTTCATACAAACTTTCAACCCTCATTTTACCCCCTTAGGGATACCATTTCCGGAAATAATTAAACTCATTGTATTTTTTATTAATTTAGGGCGTGAAACTACTATTTCAGATGTTTTACATTCCAAACCGAAAAAAAATCATACAAACTTTCAACCTCCTTTTTACACCCTTAGGGATAGAATTTCCAAAAATCAATAAATACATGATTTCTTTTTATCAACCAAGAGCGTAAATCTAAAATTTCGCGTGTCCAACTTACAAACTGTTTAAATTACATGCAATCTTTCTACCCCCTTTTTACCCCCTTAGGGATAGAATTTCCAAAAATCCTTTCCTAATGCTCACTTACGTTATTTGAGGAATCTTTCTGCCAAATTTCATGCTTCTAGGCCTAGCGGTTTTGCCTGCGCGTTGGTCGATTAGTCAGTCATTCAATCAGTTTCCTCTTTTATTTATATAGACTAGCGAGGTAGCTCACGTGTCTTCGCTCCCGTCAACTGGCTACGTACCTACCCATCTACCCTACCTACCATACTCTATCTACACTACATACACGATTGTAGCGTAACTTTAACCGCTTACGCAGCTCACGCTTCCGTGGCGTGCGCTGCGTAAGCGGTTAAAGTTCAAGTAAAAGCTCTCAAAACGGAATAATTTTGCTCGTTTTTGCAACATTTTTTATTTATGCTCCGCTCCTATTGGTCGTAGCGTGATATTATATAGCCTATAACCTGCCTCGATAAATGGACTATACAACACAAAAAGAATTTTTCAATTCCGACCAGTATTTTCTGAGATTAGCGCGTTCAAACAAACAAACTCTCTAGCTTTACAATATTAAGTATAGATTATCTGATTTACAATTTTTATCTGGGCTAATTTTATGATAAAACTTACCGTTTTGCTGAAAATCGCGAAAAGCCCGTTTTTGTGACCTTTAACCCGAGTATTTCTTTTGCAGGTGTCGGATCGATGAGGACTTTTTAGATTTCATTTATGATGGTGTTTTGTACAATCCTACTAATTTTCAGCTGGGTGCGAAATTTTATACTCTCGGATGTCTAAATCAGTATGTAATAGTAATCTTTGGACTAAATTGACCGGACTATACATTTAAAAATATCAACGCTGAACAAAAAAATGTTTTTGGTTGGAATCGTAGACAGGTTGGAGCACAGCAGTGCTTAGCGCTTTTTTTTGTTCAATAGCGCGTTCAAGCGCCTAGCGCTAAATCTAGCGCTTTTTGAAAGTTTCGAATTTCTGAAAAAAAAAACTAACTGCACATGCCATTAAGTTCCAAACGACGTGTTAAGGAAAATTTTATCCACAGATAACTATAAATTCAAGTCCAAAATTGATTAAGACTAACCATATAATTCGGCGGCAGAAGCAATTGTGGTAGAATCTGACGTTGATGGATTAATTTAATTCCTTAGTTTTATAAAATAATTACATTAACACAATTACGTTATTATTTTATTTTATTTTTACTAAGCAAGTACTATGTTATTTTTTTTAATACGTTTATACAGCCCTAGTCTCAAATTATTGGGCGTTTTGTTTGAATTTGGCGCTGAATATAGCGATTTTTTACATCTTTTTGAGATTTGGCGACTATTTAGCGCTTTTTTAAAGAGCTAACAGCGCGTTTTTGATTAGACGAGTTGGCAGCACTGGAGCACAGTGAAGTGAACTGTGAATCTGTGGTCAAATGAAAATGAAACTTTGAATTGAAGAGTCTCTGTGGTTTGAAGTTTGAAAGAAAATGTACTCGAAAGTACTATAATATTTTTCTTATTCTGTTTCTTCAGTGCATTCATCATCAAAATCAATAATTGTTAAGTAAGAGTTTAGTTCAAGTTTAACTTATTTGTGTGAAATGGAGACAAATGAGCCAGACAGAAAAAAAGTTGATGATGATGTACAGGAAGAATCTGATGTTGAAGTTGATCCTATCCACGACATTATAGATTATTTAGTTAGATGTGCTAAAATTTCATTCAAAAATGCCCATGTGGATGAATTAGAGGTTCGCACAAGCGATAAAATTAAAATGGCCTGCGATATTTACAAGCAATCGCCCACAGACTTTTTATTGCAGTTCGGAAAATATCTAGCTCCACAACATATCGGTTACTTTGAAAATTTGCAATCTCAAGGAGATGAGTTTCGGAGTTGTATTAATCAATTAAAAACTTACCATTCTGAAAAGAGCAAATGTAAAAGAATTCGAAATAGACGATATAATGCATTAAAGAAACTTCAGAAGGAAACAGAATATTTTAGTGAAAAACAAATGATGTATCGAAATCCCTTACTTTATGAACAGCTAGTTGGCCAGTACCTATCTGATGAGGAGATAAAATATCGTGATAGTGTTGACAACGACGACCTTACCTTTCTGAGCATGATTTTAGAAACAGTTGATCGAAATGACATGAGGGAAATGAAGAATGAACAAATGCTCCAAGAAGATCTAGAATCTATGAAGTTAACTAATACTGAAGATAATTCTGAAAGCAGTGGTAGTGACAACACTGACAGCTTTAGAAATAAAAAGCAATGGGGTGCCTTTGATACTCCTGATACAAGACCTAGTTATATGCCGGAACCTAGAAAGCAAAATATGATTACTGCCCCAGAAAGGAGCCTTCTTCGAGAAGAATTTTATCAAGAAATGTTCTATAGTTTTATAGAGGGAAGAGACGCTGATGTTGACTATCATAGTATTGATAATAATGAAGAATATTATGATCTTCAGCAAGTTTCACAAGATGCAGAAGACAGATATTTTGATTCAGAATCCAATGATATAGAAAATCTTGAAGAACACATGCAACTTGTACAAGAATATGGAAGAAAGAGCTCTGAAAGTAACCTTCATGATGATCCTTTAGATGAATTCATGAGACACATCACAAATAAAAATGAGCAAAGCTATATTTTCGTTTTATTTATCTAGTACTTAAAATACTTACCTTTTTGACTTAAAAGAACCTGGCTGATTAATTAAAAAAAAAACTGGCCAAGTGTGGGTCCCGTTTTTACCCTTTGGGTATGGAACCCTAAAAAATACCAGGATCAATCAAACACGGTATTTACAAAATTGGTTCTATGAGACTTGGTGCTATTTTTACAAGCTTTTATTTAACTTGCAATGTGTGTTCAGGTCAAATCTTGCAACTGAATTTCAAAGCAGTTATCTTCCACCAATTAAGATGAAATTTTGCATACACGTTCTTGTGTGATGTTTAGTTTGGATGACAATGCACAGTTAGCTAAGTGACGTCATTCTAAATCCAATATGGCGGACTAGTTATTTTTTGTGCACTGCCAAGACATGGGTATCAAATGAAATAGTTTGCTGAGAAGAATACGAAAAAATCTTGTTTTAAAAAAAAGATTTTTTAATGAATAATTTTATTTTTATTATGACAAAAAAACTCTTTTTGCAATTTATAGGTACATAGGCGGACTTCAAGCCAGGCCTTCTTTCCCAATAACCATCCAAGGGTTCCTTAATGACCCGAAAGGATTATACCATTTGATCCCAGAGAAATTCAACAGACATGCACCAAATGTGGATCTTAAAGCTCTGATACATCGGTCGTTAGTAATAGTGTCCCGTTTTTACCCTTTGGGTACGGAACCCTAAACATGCTTTCGTATGTCCGGCTGTTCTCCTCTACGTTCGCATTTCTCAACCTATTCTTGTAAAAGTTTGTGAGCATGTTCGATAATTATATGGTTTTTTTCATCGATTCAATTTTCGGAAAAATTTCAAAATAAAGGAGCCGTTTTGAAAATCCTGAAAACTGACTCAACAAAAATATCAGAAAGACACTCACCAGGTCTACATCTCACAGAGCCGCTAGTTATATTTTTATATGTCGGCTTCGGTTCTCTGTCAAAATCCTTATTATTACAAAATTACTATTTTGACTGTTTTACGGTGCTGTGCGCTACTTACCTACGCGAGCGACTTTGCTATAAACAGAAGTCGAGTTCCTACATAACCCTACGTAACTCCTTCATAATCTAATAAACATAATACAAAATCTAATTGGAAATGTTGCACAACTAAAGATAAAGTTAGCATCGTATGCAATAGCTTTTCTATAACTATAGATGTGGTCAATTGATCGTTTCGAATACTGTGTGCGTTTCACTGGCGAGGCTACCTAACGTATTTGTTGTTGTGGACTCTTTCTAAGGTAGGTAGGCGACGCGTGGTATGCATACTGAGAAGTGAACTGCAAATTTCACATAACGTGTATATAGCTACGTGTTTTCGTACCGTGGATGTTATTTTTCAATACAGGGTCAAAATAGACCCCTGTTGGGTAATTCAGATAGTTATTTCAACACGTGTGTATTCAATTTTTTGACATACCTAACGTTGATTAAGATAAGGGTCCACTAGTGTTCTTGGTTCTTCCATTTTTGGAAGAGACTCAGTAATTCATCTATTAGTACCTACCCATGCTTTTGCCCAAGATGCAGTCACTTCGGTGGTGACCTACGAACCTCTTCAAATAGACATTTGGGACAAACCACACCACCCTGTGTAACATAATATCACACATGTCTGTAATACCCAAAGGGGTTTGTACTAGGCCAGCTATGTTGCATCATAAGTCCCATGTGATGGCGGAAGCCTACTTATTGCTAGATCTTGGCTGCTACTTAGAAATTCGTAAAAATTAAAAATTCGTTTCGGATAAATCCTAACCTTGCCGATCTTTCGGTTCGAATCCATAGGACCCCGAAACTAAGGGGACCTGCGACAGTCTAGAGGCGGAATAAACACAAAGTCTAGAAAAGGAATATAATTTATGCCAGCAATCTTTTGTAAGATCTGCAATCATCTTTACGCAATTTTGTAGTTTGAAGGTCTGCTGATAGTCATCAAAGTGGTTCAAATAGTTTTAAATTTTTGCTGTTAATTAGCTAATTTGTAATATTGTAAAGAGACTCATAGCAACTGGTGTTACAAGTATATTTCGAGAACGTGGTGGGTATTTGTATAGTTGGTATGTAAATACAGTCACATGTAGACTATACGTTAGGTAGGTACTTGTGTATATTCGAAGGTTCACGGTGGCGACGGGCCGGGCGGTAGGCGGGCGGGTCGCCGGCAGCTCCGTTGTATTGTCACAGTATATGGTGAATGCACAATCTCCATGTCACCCCATTCTTTAACAACATTTGCATACAATACGGCTAAACTAGCGGTCCCAAAAATTACAAACAGAAAACCAAAACGACAGATTAAGCGAAAAATTTAAAATCTTGTTCAAGGAGGTCAGTCGATGCAAATTAAATTAACGATCTCCTCTATTGTCCTGTTATTCTTAAGTACAAATCAGAACTTTCTGTGTGCACACAATGCTAATGATGTAGGTAGGAACATATCCATGGGTAGGTAATTATGGGGCAGGTCATTCACAAAAATATGGACACCTGAGGCTTTGATGTTCCTGGAAAGTGAAAGTTGAAAAGTCTATTAGAACGACCTTCCTATGTGTGCTGTCAGTATTTTATCACTCAGGGGAATTTACTTCCGGTTGAAAGTATCCTACGTCCTATCTAGGTAGTCTATCCAAGTTTCTTCAGAATTCGTTCAGCGGTTTAGACGGCGAAACGTAACAGACAGACAGATTCACCTTCGCATTTCGTATGCACTTATAAAGATTTATCACTAGCAAAGTTTGACGCATAGAAATCCCATCCTAATCGCGACGAGGAAGTTATGGCAATAGTTTTATTTACCATTCAGTAAATGATTCACGCATAATATGCGAGCTATGGGCACCGGGCAGGAGGAGTGCCGGGTCGGGTGCGCGTGCGGCAGCGGGCGCGAGTGACGTGCGCTATGCCGCACGCAGACTCGCCGCAGACGCCGGGCGGGAGACGCGCTGGAGTGCGCGCGCGCATGCTGTCACAGTCGAGTGTAGTAGTGTCCTGTGAGACGGTCGCGGTCCTACCAACAACATGTTTCTGGTAAGTTAAGTTTTTTTAATTATATTTTTCTGCTGATTTAGGGGTTAGTGTTAGTGTAGAACGGAGTGTACTGAAAACCTTATTTTAAACAGTTTATTTTGAATAATTTTAAAGTTATTGGATCTTATATTCATCTTAGTTTTGAAATTCCAAAAGCATAGGTATTTTGAAAAGAAGCATTGTTTAAAAATGTTATTGTTGTTAATAATAAATTTCCGAACGGCTTAGCAACTAACAACTTATTATAATTTAAAAATTTATATTAAATAGTCAAAAATATTGATATCCTGCGCTGCGCAGCTGCGCTACGGACCTTCGATTCCGTTTGCGTACAAAAGACATCAACGCGCAAAAAGGGCTGCCTTGCTGAATTACGAAGTTACTCATTTTAAAAATTCGTAACTTAACTAGTTCCTAAATAAAATGTTATAATTGATAGGTACTTATCAATGTCTCCTACAAGTTATTCATATTTTAACTAATCTGAAGCTCGATTTATTGGAAAAGAATGACGACTTTTTTCATTTAATTCATTAGTATGGAGAAAACGATATTTTCCCAGATATGAGAACTAGTTACATCGTTTCATCCCCGATAACCCTTATATTGCAATTTTTTTAGAGCCCTTTTTTGAGAACGTGATTACAAATATATATATATATATATAAAAATTGCTCGTTTATTAGTATAGGATTACAGAAATACAGTAAAGGGTATTCTAGTATTTTATATTTTTGATATTCTAGTAATAAAACTTTGTAAAATATGTCCGTCGATTCGGTGACTATGCCACATTATAAATTAGTTTTTGTAGGCATGTATGTAATTAGTATAGACATGATCTACCTCAGGTAGGTACAGAATTAATTCATGAATATGAAATACTGAATGCTAAGCTTGTCTCAAAGCTAGTGCGCCGTCTTATACAGAACGAATTTTCAATTCAATTTCAATTTATAACCCTTGGTGTAAATACACCAAATTAAAACATAGATGCTGGAAACCACGGAAACCTTACCAATCGAAGTTAATTAGACAGAGTAATTAACCAGCCGTACATCCAACATCTATATGTTTCTATTCTATTATATTCTATTACGTCGTAAGTTTAAAAAAAAACTCATACATATAGGTATTAGATTCGCTCATAAAAAGTGAGAATTGTCATAAAATGCTTAGTCAGCAAATCAAGCGTATTTGACGCGGCACCTTCATCTAAAACCGGTCAAGTGTGGGTCAAAGGCTTGCAATAAAGTTTTGTAGTAGACAAGTAAATTGACTTGTCTACTGAACTCCGGTAGTACCTACATGCTTTGCCAGTTTGCCTCTTAACAAGCTTTGGGAAGCTGGTCAACGAAAACCGCATTAAGACCATAGTTATGCGTTAGTCATTGTCTACCTGCACTTCTCCTATACTACAGGACATAACAGGCTCATAATAAATTAACTAAGGAAGCTCCACAGACGTAATCGGGTATCGATATAGCGAAAAAAATCGATAAGTACCTATTTAACTGTTTTAATAAGTACTACCAGCGACCTCCATCTCCAAGATCAGCTGTTGTTACTTGAAAATTTATATACAATTATATCGTCATTGATCTCGATGCCTTCATGTCTGCGGAGTTACCCTGAATTATTTATTTTGTCCCTGCGAATGTGGCTAATATTTGAATCCAGTTTTACTCATATCTTTATCTTATTGTTAGATTTTCAAGTTGAATTTAAGCAATACAAAATTAATCTTTATGCATGATCCATGTAGGTACAGCATCTGGCAAAAATTTACTATTTAGAAACGCTCGGAAGTTGGTTTCACCACCATCCGACCGCATAAATCTAGGAAAAACACAGTTGAAACTAAAACAATCTCGTGCCTATTGCATAAATTGCTAGGAAACTCAAAAGGATTATATCAAATAATTTTGATGTCAGTCATGCCATCCGAATTTTGCTACTGACCTCATTCTAACCTTTCACCCTCTTTGGTCCTTTCATCATTTGACTTTTTGGTCTTTCTTATCAAACCCAAAAGACGAATCTTTACTTTGACATCTAAGTTCTAAATTGTAACGTTTTAATTTCTGCAAGTTCGTGTTACAAGATTCACCTATTGCTCATATCATCATGATGAGTGAAGATACTCAGTTGTTTTCAGATGCAATGCAAATCTATACCGTATAGCATATGTAACCCGAGGGCCTTTGACCCCTGAAGAAGTTACTCTTAAAAAATCAATTTTGAAAGATATATCTTTCTCCAAATATTGTTTAGAATTTAGCTCCCACACTGTTTTTTTACGCCAATGTCATTCCCGTGTAGTAACTGCGTAGCGATACGAGTACGGCTATCGGCAATAGGCGTAAACTCCTTAATTTTATTTGTCATGTCATTATCCCATATTCTAAAAAAGTAACATGTTGTGCAATTCTGAAAAAAACCTCACCATGTAGTTTAGGTGAAGTGTCTATCAACCTAGCGTCAGGTGGAGTGACGGCTCACTTCACCTGTTAACGTGTCCCTTTTATGTATGCTAAATATAAATGCTAATTCCGTACAAGTGTCACTCTCACTGTTGGTGTAATTTACTCATACATACTAACGGTAGGTATCGTAGGGTGCTTAAGTACAAGCACGTAGATATAATCTACGTTATAATATAAATAAATCAAGAGGTTTCGCGTTGTCATCCGCGCTCCGCGTCCCTGTCCATTAAATCCAGGGAAACCAAGTGTTAGCGTTGGGCGTGGGGGCGCGGACGTGGGCAAGTCTTCTGCCTCCCAGCCGACAAGCGGACGAGCGACGAGTCGACAGGTCATCGACACATAAAGCGTGTGAAAGTGTTATATCTTTCCTTCTGCACCCACACGCCAAGAGGTCGGTGTCGCCTCGCCGTACCGGACTAGCACGCTCCACTAAAACAATAGGATCTTATTGATTGAACTGTCGCCTCCTAAACAGCGGAGACATGTTTTTTTATGATTAAATAATTTGATTCCTTCTGTGGAACCGGCCATAATGTATGACCGAGAACTTTTTCGAATGTGCCGTTCTATTAGCTACCAAGAGTTTCAGACATGAACGATGTCTGAAAAGTTTTGATTTAGGTTATGAAAATATTTCTTCTATGAACATTTTATGATGTAAATGTTTTATTTATTTTATATAAAAAGAAAATTTCGTCTTTTTCACGAGTCCGCTAAGGATTTGTCCAGATCACGGTCAAGAATGAAGCGTTGTACATGTTCTTGACCATTAGGTTTTAGTTCTACATGAGTTCAAACTTACACTTCAAATCAAGGAATTAAAATTAACATAAAATCATATCTCATAAAAAAAGACATAAGCGTATCTGAGGGCGGTCGGTCAGGCCGGGCGGGTGCGTTGGCGTTAAACCGCCCGTGGCGCCACTCGGTCTGCGCGCGCGTCGCGCCGTTCCCACGCCCTCGCCCCGCCACCCCCCGCACACCCCGCTCATCTCCGCCTCTCGTGAATCAACGTCGACTTTTATAAATAAATGCTTCAAAAACTTTCACTAACAAATATACGACTTTTTGGAAGAACATGAATAATGATTTATGCCTAAAAACCCGCTTAAAATATATAGGTATCCGCCGTTTGACAATCAGCGGACGACAAGATAAACAATCGGAATAGCGAAATTATAGGTAGGTAGGTATTTCTTAAGTATTTTCTCGCATGATTGTAACGTAATATTAGGTAACAATAATATAAAAGCCGAAGATATTGAGTCGAATAAGAGTGATTATAATAGAGGGTATTGATCACGCGATGACTCTCCATAGCCTCCTCAACCGCCGCTCGCGTCGTGCTCGTGCGGCGGTGCACTTCACGCTACTTCACAATACGTCTACTCAGACATTAGAAGAAAATTGATTTTACGGACATGCCTGTTCTACGTTTTTCCACGATTACGATTTGATTACACGCATAAACGTTGTTTTCGGTTTAATTGGTCGATCTAAACATTTATGGAAATTATTTAGATAATCCACGTATAATATAATACTAATCACAAAATACTTATTAAAATTACTTTTAAGGGTTGTCTTATGAATGTTTTACAGTAGCTAACTACAATGGTCAGACATCACGTATCCAATAACCCTTCCCTATTAAAGTATGTCGCAAAACGAATCGGTCGGTCGGTAAAAAGCAAGGCAACCTGATAAATGTCAAATTATATTAAAGTTGAAAAAGTTCAAATTATGTTAAAATTGAACCGTCTTCCAAAGCACAACACTACAAAAGAGAAAAATAACTTTCTTTTCGGGAGTCGATGTCTTTGGTAAGTACCTACTTTTTTGTTTTTGACATAGACTTCCGAAAATTTCGCTTTGAAATGTTTTGTTTTGGAAGTCGGTTTAATTGTTTGTTAAAATGATTTTATTTTCCTCTTTTTAGTTTTGGTATCTTACATTACCATGAGCATACGCATTATTATGGATAAATTAAAAAACTACTCGTCAGAACTTGACCAAATTTTAATGGGACCACCCACACAAGAACAACCAGCTTTAAGATTAAAAAAAAGATTGGAACAAAATCGGTTCATAATTGGCGGAGTAATCGCGTAACAAACATATAAAAACATACAGTCGAATTGAGAACCTCATGCTTTTTGAAGATGGTTGAAAATTTTACGATGACTTCACCCGTCCCTGTATTAATTGTGGGTCAAAACAAAATGACACCTCATTTGTCAAAATCTGACCACAATCCACTATTTCTTGGATTGATTTCTTTTTCGCTTTGCTGAGATAGAATGATTTACATATCGACGATGAAGTGACAAGAACTCCTAACTGACATTTTTGCGATTTTACTTTTTTTACGTAGATAGACTTTAAATAATTGTTTGCGTGAGCAGGCAATAGCAGCTAACTTCATATCTTATTTTTTAACGAGTTATTAATAACTGACAATAACTATTAAGCAAATGTGCATCAAATTTGCTGACAATATCATCTAAGAAACTAATAACAATAACTACTAAATAACCCTAACGTAATTATTTCTGTCAAGACCTCCTATCTTCCTTCCTGCTAGATACGTCCTTACTTTTACGCAGCTACCGGCCGACTGAATAGACCTACTTGCGTCTAGGAAGGATTTAATTCATAGAAATGCATGAGTGAGAGAGATAGAAGGGATCATGCGATATTCGCTTACCTTTTTTCTTCTGTCATTTCGTTTGAATTCGGAGCAAGTTGCAACGCGAAAGTTTGCGGGAAGAGTGTTTTTGTTGTTTTTAAAGTAAATACTGGAATTTTTGTCATACCAGGTAATTATTTTTTGCCTAATATAATGCTCATACAGTTAAAACTTATACAGAAGTGTTTTCTTCTTGTCTTTTTTGCAATTGTTAAAATTAATGAATACGTTTTTCAAATACCTAAGTAGGTATTTTAAAGTTGATGAAGTCTTCTCGTTTTTTCCGAGCTATATTAATAAAATATACAGCTTTTGTTGATCATCTACTTAAATTAAGTTTTATACTACAAAAATATCATAAGATTATTATGTTATCGTAAGTTTTATTGGTGTGTTCCAAGAAGATAGAAGTTATTGTTCAAGTGTACAAATGTGATTTGTACATTTTAAGTAGATAGAAGCAATTGCTTTTGTATTAGTTTAGAACTTTTATTGCGTTCTAACAAAAAATACTGATGTTTAGTCATTAATTATAATAAAAATATTTTTTATAGAGCGACATAACTACCGCAATGGCTCGTTTTCTACAGGGAGTGAGAAGCAAAAGGATTCTTAGCAAACTTCAACAAGATAATTTGGTAACAAACCTAAGACATTCTACAGCTGAGGAATATGAACAGGTATTTGGACATCAACACGAAATGGTATGATATATTAAAATCATGTGAAGTTTTGCGTATAAATTTCTTCCGCTTTGCATAAATAGGAACCTACTTTCAAAGTCAAAGTCAAAGTCAAAGTATTTATTCGTGTGCTTTTTGGTGATACAACAGGTCTTACAAAAATTTTATGGTAACTCAAAAAGCTACCCATTAGGCATACACGTTTTAACAATATCAGAAATTAAAATTGATTTACATACATTGAAATACAAAACAAAAATGTCAAAATTGATTTACATTGAAATATGATATACTAAATAAAAATGTCAAAATTGAGATAACAATTCATATTAGAATACAATTAATTATTATTACAAAATTTAAAATACAATCAGTTAGTCAAGGTGTCAAGCATAAATATATAATTGTCAGTTTTTACATTTTGTCAAGAAGGAATTCGTCAATGGTATAATAGCATTTTTCAATTAAATAATCATTCAGTTTTCGTTTAAATTGTATCAAATTCAAATCTTTGATAGCATTTGGTATTTTATTATATACTTTTGGTGCCATGCAGAGAATGCTTTTATGCATAAGGGCCGTCTTTGAGGCTCTCAGACATAGTTCGTGTCGATATTCCGGTCTTGTTGATCTATAACGTTCCTCAGAAGCTTTTTTAAATAATTTACTGTTTTTCTTGACGAACAATGCAGTCTCGTATATATAAAGGCAAGGTAATGTCAATATCCTAAGGGATTTAAAATGAGGTTTACAACTATCTGTTGGTTTTAAATTACACATCGATCTAATACACCTCTTCTGTGCTTTAAAAACGTTATTTTTCTCACATGAATTTGCCCAAAAAATAACTCCGTAGCGTAATGTGGAATCTACATAGCCATAATATGCAGCTATAACAGCTGCCTGATTTACTACTTTCTTAAGCTTGAATAGAGCAAAGGCGAAGCGACTTAATTTTTTTATGAGGATTGATGCATGTTCTTTCCAAGTCAGTTTAGAGTCAATAGTCAAACCTAGAAATTTTACATGTTCTACTTCTTCAATTCTATTATCGTCAATTAATATGTTTATGTCAGGAGTAGTTACTCTTTGTCTAAACTGCATAATTTTTGTCTTACTTAAATTTAATTTTAAATTATTATGGTCAAGCCAATTAATTGATTGTTGCAATGAGTCTTTGATGTCACATTCATAGTCACTATTTTTATTTTGTCTAACAATGATCGTACTGTCATCAGCAAAAAGGACCATAGGAAAACTGACATGTTTTGGGAAGTCGTTTATGTAAACCAAAAATAATGGCGGTCCTAATACGCTGCCCTGTGGTACGCCAAAAATTATTTCACGTTTTTCGGATACATATTTAAATTCCTTTTTTTCTTTTATAGAAATTCGTTTAATTTCCGTACACTGTGTTCTACTGTCCAGATAAGATTGTATAAGGGAAAGTGCTTTTCCCCTTATTCCATGCGCATTAAGTTTCCGTAGTAGAGTATTATGATCAACTAAATCGAAAGCTTTCGTCATGTCCATAAATATAGCACTAATGGGAATTCTTTTATCTATATCTGTCATTATAATATTAAGGAAATCATAGATAGCCAGATTTATGGATTTATTTTTTCTGAAACCCTTCTGTTCCTTTACTAAGAGATTGTGTTTTGTGAAAAAGGAATCCATACGATGATAAATAGCTTTCTCGAATATTTTTGATATAACTGGTATCAGAGCAATGGGCCTGTAGTTATTGACATCAGTTTTATCTTGTTTCTTAAATAAGGGCTTAATTATTGTCGGCTTGAGTTTATCAGGATATATTCCAGAAGAGATACTAACATTAATGATGTGGCAAATGGGGCCAGCTATAACCTCGGAAACAAATTTTAATACCTTTGTTGAAATATCGTCATATCCTACACTAACTTTGTTTTTTAAATTCTGTATTATGCGATAGACTTCATCAGGTGTAGTTGGGGCTAAAAATATTGATTCGCAACATGAATTTGGAGTCTCATATCTTGCAGATTTTGAGGTATTTGAAAGTAATTCTGCTTGATCCACAAAGTGATCATTAAATGCGTTCGCTATATCGCAGGGGTTTGTTATTGTAACACCGTTCCTTCGTATTTCCGTTATGTGTTCATGGGGAGGACAGTATTTATTTTCATTTATGATCTTCCATGTATCCTTTGATTTATTTGTTGATGTGTACTTTGTAAGAACACCTTAACTTTACATTTAATAATGATTTATTTATTTATTTTTAGCCCGAAAATGACATCAACACGCCTTTTTCTGGTAATTGTTGTAGTCTTGAACAAAGCGATCTCAACCCTAATGCCAACCCAATGGAAGCCATCAACTCCAACATCAATGTTTTAAGTCCACCAGAAGTCTGTAGCTATGAACCCACAGAAATCCTTGACAATAATGATTATGAATCTACTTCTTTATATTCAAGCACTCGTCGTCGTCTCGTAGCAAGGTCTTGGTCATTATCTGATTTAACACATGATACAAACAATATGATTAGTTCCCTAAAAAAGTCGCCATCGGTTCCGGTGTTGTTGGACATTACCAGTGATCTTGATTTATTGATTGCGTTTAACAGACCGGATCGGATCGAATCTACATCGGATGATGTTTACCAAATTCCTGAAGAAAAAAGTTCTACTGAAGTATTGGTGACTGAGGACCAACAAGATTATGGAGATATGGAAGAAGGTCGAAAACGTCGTCACAATGCTGATCCTAAATCTTGGAAAAGGAATAAAGCTTTTTTGAAGCGAATGAGAGGTGAAGAGTATCTAGGATATTCTAAACCAAAAGATAGGAAGTTCCAACAAGATACTGTAAGACAAGCAAGACGAATAAGACCAACTTGCGTCTCTAATTTTTGTAAGAAGAGTAAGGTAAGAGGCTGTGATAGGTTCACTGAGGATTGTCGAAAGGTTATACATAGGAATTTTTGGGAGAAAATGACCTGGGATCAACGAAGAGTTTACGTTACGGGATTGGTGGCACGATCTAGTACATCTCGGAAGACTAAATCGGCTAGTGAACCAACTAGGCGGGAGGGAACCCTATCATATTTTTTGCCGATTGAGAAAGACGTTTCAAATAAAGTACAGGTATGTAAACAAATGTTTTTAAACACCTTATCACTGGGATCGTTCACTGTTCAAGCATGGGTAAAAAAGAGTGAGTTTGGTATGACTTCAAACCATGATGCTATATACGATTCTAAAACAAAGACACCAAGACCGGAAGTAGAAACGAAACTTTCGATTTTAAACAATTTTTTTACAAGTTTGCCAAAATTGCCGTCGCATTACGCAAGAAAAGATACAGCTAAACTCTTCATAGAACCAATCTATCGTTCTCTTTCCGACTTATACAAAGCGTATCAGAAATACTGCACTGAAACTAGCCAACCTTATGTTAGTAGATTTACATTTGAAAAGAATTTTCATGACCAAAATTTGTCACTATTTACGCTTAAAAAGGACATGTGTGACACCTGTTCAAGTTACAATTCGGGTAATTTAAATGAATCAGATTACCAAATACATATCATTAAGAAAAACAGGGCTAGAAAAGAAAAAGAAGAGGACAAGAAAAAAGCAGCTGCTGGAGAATTTATACTTTTGACTATGGATTTAGAGGCTGTGTAGGTTTGTCCTTACCTTACTGCTAGTGCTTTGTATTTCAAGACAAAGTTAACGTGCCATAATTTCACTGTTTTTAATTTAATAACCAAGCACTGCAGTTGTTATTGGTTCGACGAAACTTCTGCTGATTTAACGTCTAGCACTTTTGCAACGTTTTTAATTGATTATTTAGAAAGACATTGTATTCCACATCAGTTACCAATTGTTATATACTCCGACGGATGCACATACCAGAATCGTAATTGTGTGCTGGCAAATGCACTGCTCCTTTTGAGTAAGAAACATAACGTAATCATTACGCAAAAATTTTTAGAACCAGGTCACACTCAGATGGAGTGTGACTCGGTTCACAGTGCTATTGAACGAAAAATCAAAAATCGGGAAATACATTTGCCCAGTGATTATGTCACGATTACTAAAGAGGCACGAAGCTCTAACCCTTATGAAGCAATTCATGTAGATCATGAATTTGTCAAAGATTATGCCCGACCTGAAAATATGCTTTATAAAAGTATTCGACCAGGCCGCAAAGCTGGCGATCCACAGGTTGTAGATATCAGAGGAATAAAGTACAATACTATGACAATCGAAGTTAAACTGGGTTTTGACGAGCAGTGGATTCCTTTACCGAACAGACCTAGGTTACTAGCTTCGGAAGCAATCTATACTCCACTACATCCTAACAAAATTCCAATTAAAGTAACGAAGTACAACCACCTGCAACAACTAAAAGCAGTATTACCTAAAGATTGCCATAATTTTTATGACACTTTGCCATTTGTTTGAACCATTTGGTTCATTTAATAAAACACAATTTTTGAGACACCATAGTTGTCCCAATATCATCTTGCTGCCCTTGTCCGATTGTACTTGCGGTCGGCATAACATGTTTACTTCTTTCATTGTATTTGTTCCAATAATATTAATTATAAACTGATTATTCTCTTTTCTTTTAATTTAGTCTCAAGAGCAATGTAGCCATTTTTATGTTCTATCATATATTTGATTGTAATAATTAATATGACAATATTATTTTCTAACAATCTGTAACATTTTTGAAGTTAATTAAAAATTATTCTATGAAAATCACGCCTTTTCTTTAAAATATTATAGAAATCCCTTACTAGAAATATCTACTATCTTTGTTATTATAATGTATATTTTCAAAGCCTAGATTGCAATATCACCTATCTACGTCTAAATCAAAAAGTTGATTGTATATACACTAGTCACTCGTAGCCCCCTATACCCACTTCTTATTTAATATATATCCAATAACAGTATTTTTCATACCTTGCGTTTAAAATAAATAAAACGTTTTTTTCGTTTCCTGTAAAATCATGTTCTGGTAGATAAAGGTTCTTGTCACTTCATCGTCGATATTTAATTATGAAAAGTTCTCACTCAATTATGACTTTATGAGCCTCGAAGAATACTCATTTTATATTCAGAATGATCTAATATATTGCCGATAAAACTACATTATACAAATATAACGAAGCTTTTCACGCACTTTTTATACTTAGGTAAAGTAGATAGTAGCTATGTTGTTATTCCCCAAAATGCCAATTTTATACACATTATACATTACAACTTGTTCTGCTTTTTGCTAATCATAATTCACAGGTTCAAATTTAATTAGCCAGCTAAACTGCACAGACGTGTTGGGTATAGACAACTACTGATGATTTGATAAAACCGGCCAAGTGTGAGTCGGAATCGCGCACGAAGGGTTCCGTACCAGTATCGCAAAAAAGGCAAATATGTCACGTTTGTTATATGGGAGCCCCACTTAAATATTTATTTTATGGTTCTTTTAGTATTTGTTGTTATAGCGGCAACACAAATACATCATCTGTGAAAATTTCAACAGTCTAGCTATCACGGTTCATGAGAACAGACTCACGGTGACAGACAGACAGATAGACGGACCGTGGTGTCTTAGTAATAGGGTCCCGTTTTTACCCTTTTAGTACGGAACCCTAAAAACTAAACTTTTTTTTTTTTTTCTTTCTACTTCTGATCTTAGACTTAGGAGCATTAGGTTAAATGCTCTAAGCCGCTGATAGTAAAGCTAAGTATTTGAAATTAATAAAAGATTAATTTGCTTTTTGATGTTTCGTCATCAGATATCGATATACATCACGTCTGTAGAATTTTGAGAGCTTATTTAATTTTACCTCGTATATTTCTAGTGTTGTAGCTACTTTCAGACCGCAATGAATTCTAATATTTACCCGGTTAACATAATAACAGGCAGATGTACAAGTAAATAATGCATGCGCTTATATTGGTATCCGTATGCAGCATCGCTGGCACCGAAGCCTAACGGAATCTGTGTCGGAGACAGGTTCGAAGGCAGTTTTATGTCACGTCCATTGTAGAGGTGTACGTAGGTAATTCTTGGTGCCTACACACCTACCTATTAAAATTAAGTGGGTAGCTGTGCTTACACGTCTCCACATGCAATAGCTATTATTGGAAGTGAGTTTCCGTCTTAGCGAAATATTTATAAGAGACAAAAGTCTCATGAAAAGCGCATTTTTGGTTTATAATTATGTTTAAAGAGTTCGATTTTTTTATCTTCTTCCTAAAACAGAGGAGGTTCTCAATTCTTTTTTGTTCGGGCATAACTCCGTCATATAATTATATACGGATTTGCAAAATTCTTCTTTTGTTTGAAAGGATATGCTCTCGAGGGGTATACCCATTGTCACGAAATCAGAATCTGAAGATGGGATCTCATGGAAATCGAGGGTACTACTCAAATATAGGAAGACATGAATATCGATTTTGGTATTTTCTATAACATGGCAAGCATTTGCACTCCGAAAGTATCATTTGGTGAAGGGGAACTAATGAAGAAGACCACAGATGGCTACGGTACTCCTTAATAAGTATGTCATGGGTATAAGATATCTCGAATAATTAAGCCACTATGATAAAGCAAATACATATAAATAAAGGTACTGATGGAAATGGTAGCATCGAACTGATCTGATGATGAAGACGGCAACTCCTTAATAAAACAATGTATCCTAGTCGTGTGTGGCTTAATGCAATTTAAATGAGATGTACTCTGAATATAAATTATTTCCATGGTAATATGAGGTAACAACACTAAAAAAAAAAAATTTTGATTTCCGAAGTCGGTGTCGAAAAACGAAAAACAACAGGTACCAAAGACACCGTCTTCGGAAAACAAAATCATAGTCGACAAAAGGAAGTAAATTGTGTCCAATCCACACTAGCGAAGTCATCGGCACAGCCATGCGCCCATATGTTTACACGACTTAACGGATTACTTATCCCCGATTTTTGAATTAAGAATTTGTTGTTAAGTATTTATCAAACCCTTACTTTACCCTGAAAACCCGTCAAGCTTTGGCATTGATGTAGGATTTGACTCGTAGGATCTTGGTGGTTCTTATAGTTTGTCCAGTTAAGTAATCTAGTTTCATGTATAGATATTTTCTCCGACAAAAGTTAGTAAATTGTGTACTACATCTTGGAGGATCTTATAGTTTTTCCAGTTAACTAATCTAGTTTCATGCATAGATATTTTCTCCGACAAAAGTTAGTAAATTGTGTACTACATCTTGGTGGATCTTATAGTTTTTCCAGTTAACTAATCTAGTTTGATGCATCGATATTTTCTCCGACTAAAGTTAGTAAATTGTGTAGGTACGAGTACTACATCATGGTGGATCTTATAGTTTTTCCAGGTAATCTAGTTTCATGCATAGATATTTTCTCCGACTAAAGTTAGTAAATTGTGTAGGTACGAGTACTACATCATGGTGGATCTTATAGTTTTTCCAGGTAATCTAGTTTCATGCATAGATATTTTCTCCGACTAAAGTTAGTAAATTGTGTAGGTACGAATACTACATCATGGTGGATCTTATAGTTTTTCCAGGTAATCTAGTTTCATGCATAGATATTTTTTCAGATTAAAGCTAGTAAATTGTGTACTACATTTTGGTGGATTTCATAGTTTTTCTAGTTAAGTAATCTAGTTTCATTCAAAGATATTTTCACTGACTAAAGTTAAAGTAAATTGTGTCCAATCCACGCTAGCGAAGTCATCGGCACAGTCATGAGCCCATAAGTTTAACAAACATACATGACTATATTTGTTTACATACACCTCGTGCTACAAGAGTAGGTGTCTACTCTTGTAGCACGAGGAACACCAGCTAGATGGGTGCAAGTAAAAAGTAATGACGCATAATGTCCGCAGATGCATTATGTGTCATAAAACTTACAAAGTTCACTTACCTGCAAGCAATCTTCTCGTTCATGAGTGAGTTAAAAGTAAAGCTATCACTTTACGACCATCTCGCTTCCTTACTTAACGTAGAAGAAAAACAAACAAGAAAATGATTATATTAATAACTAAGTGGATACCTATATATCTAACCTAAGTAATGTCGTTTTATCTCTTTTGACAAAGCATTCATAAAATTACGAAAAGAGCTAAATAGTCAAAAGTCGTTAAAAAAAATCTTGTTTGAGGAGAATAAGGACGGTTTAGTCGCTTCAGAGTTTTATTAAAATGCGAGGCCAGCTTATAATGCCAGTGTATTCTGGTAAATGTCACCGTGAAACCATATGTGAAGAAGGCGTGAAGTGAACTATGCCCCTGATGCTATCGGCAATTTTTTGACATCTCACTTCACCTAAGTTTTCACGGTGAAATGTTTTTTTTTGTCGTGATACCTAGGCTTGCGCTTGTTTACAGAATAGCGCTACTGGCTCTGTCATCACTATCGTACGGCCTACTGTACGTAGGTACTTATGAGTTAGTGAGTATTCCTTACAAAGTATATAGATGTCAATTATATCGTTTTCACTGGCAACTTGAGCAAGCCGGTGGTAAGTATATAATTTCATTCAGTTAGCAAAACCAGAGGACTCGGTTAACCACAACGCCATGCTTAAGTATTAAACTAGAAAAGGAAAGTTGTACCGCGTTTGGAGTCCAAACAAATGTTTACCGAACGTGCCGATTGGATGAGCGGGGAACGAATTAACATTGCACTTGACAATAATTACTGTCTTTGACGAACTAACAGTGAGAATAACATAGTTTTTTCTTAATCCGGTTTCTGAACTGAGGATTTGAAGTTAAGAACGTGTCAAATCCTATATCAATACCAAAGTTTGACGGGTTTTTAGGGTAGAGTTTGATAAATACTTAGCAATAAATTCTTAATTCATAAATCGGTGGTAAGTTTCTTAAACGACAGAAGGCATTATGTATGACCAACCACCGTTTTCTGAACTACGCAGTCATAGTTTGGAACTAATCAAACTCTATGCTAAAGTTCTGATGATGGAGTTCGAAAAGTTTTCAACTTCGGATTCAGAAATAGGAGATATAGTTCTTGCCAAAATTATTGAACGCCCTGAAGTTGGCTTTCCGATGCGCAAGGCACGGATCGGTGCTGTTTTTGTATGAGATTTATTACTGCGCAGCCATTGTAGGCAACTTCAGGGCAGCTAAGAAGTTTGGCGAGAACTATAAGAGCGATTCCGTCAAGTTATTCTGAAAGTTGATCAAAAATCGATGGGCAAAAGTCCAGCGTTGATTAAAAAAAATGTAAGTACAGGGTGAATTTTTGAGATCCAGCAGCAAGGGCAGCTACCTTATCTGTTTCTAGTTACAGGATGCCGGATTAATTATTATTATTATTCTTTATTGTACACAAAACAAACATTTACAAATACAGTAGGACAGCTTATGTACAAAGGCGAGCTTAACCCATAATTGGGTTCTCTTATAGCAAACCTCAGTGATGCCGGATTAATGCCTGTATTAACAGGTTAAAAAAACAATTCAGACAGTAAGAAAATGGGCAATTTACACAAAATCTTATTTGGATGACAAGCGATTCTGTTTCAAATTAGGATCAAAAATTCTTTTGGACAACTTAGATTAGAGTATTTATTAAGAAAAGTTACTAATTGGATAAAACTTTTCATATAGGTAAATACTCGGTAAATACATTAACCCTTACCAAAACCAAAAAAATATTATGCCAAACTGATTTTCATGGAAAAGTTTTCTATGAGTTTTCCTTATCTCTTATGGATTCAGCCTTCCTTATACTTTCCTGGATTATGTTATATAAAACTGTTCATCCTCTCTTGATCGACACTGGATTTTTTTGAGCTTTTTTCTTTTCTAAAATGACAGAATTAAGCAAGATTATCTCACGATATTTTTCAAAAACCTTAATGATTCTATAACAAAACTAAATAAGGAAGGCCACATTAAATTTTGTGGGTACTGAGCCTACCGTGAACTGCCTTGTACAACTTAATAGGTACCTACTATATATTTTGTGAGAGTGAAAGGACACTTTAAAATAGGATAAATTAAATGCAAAACACCTTAATATGATTCCCGTCAAGTACTGTGCGTGTTAGTGATTCGACGCACGCGCAGCTTTCACTGCTGCTGTGTCCATTGTATCCTGGTACTGCTACCTAAGGTGTTGGGGGCATAGTATTACATCTCTACGATTTACCAACAACGATCGTATCGAACACGATAGATTTGTCAATTGAATATCTATATTTACCACTCACAGACGTTAAAGGTGAGGGCAAAAGTAAGGAAAATCGAAAAATAATAAATCTTTAGTTCGGACTAAGCATCTCGAGAGGGTCTGTCCCAATAGTCCCATTGGCTCAGTTCCATGATGGGACAAGTGGGATGATATATCCCACTAGTCCCATGGGACAACTGATACAGATTCTTGAGCTGGAGCTCATGTTTCTGTGATCCTATCTAACAACAAATGTCAAAAATCTTTTATCAAAGATGATATTATTCATATGTCTTTATTACATTATCATATAAATATGTGTCATAGATATATGATCCTAGACATATATAGCGTAATACCCCCCTAAAGTAATGGCAATAGCAAATAAATAAGAAACTTACAAAGGCAGAAGTTTTTTTTTTAATTCTGCCAATATTAGTAGACGATGACGGCGATTGCCGAATGTCCTATGGAACTAATGGGACATAGAACCCAGGGTGCCAAATCCAACCAAGGACCCTCCAACAAGCACGCAGAAAAGCAAGAGAATGTGAACTGAAGGGGGGGAGCGAAGTGACCTTGAAAATGTTTGCATCCATCTGATAGTTTTTTTTTAATAGAAATACTAGATTTTTAGTTTCAAGTCAGGGTGAAGGGTGGGGCAGGCTGCCGTGGATACGCCCATGGCAAATTATAATCGTTGGTTCCCTAGACACTTCTATTGTGTTTGCGTCAAATGGATTTAATAGTTAGACAATTTTAGTGTGGACTTCATAAAGCCAATTCGCGTACCTACATAAAAAATGTTCAAATTCTAATAGCATTGTCATCTCAGCGACAATCAATGTCTAAAGGAGTGAGACAAGAATGTGAATAATTTTATTAATGTCAAACTGTCCGGCACTGCCACTGTATGAGACTCCGTGTGATCAACACAATACTTGGCATTCAGGGCCACGGTCATGTTTCAATGGGGCTAAACACTGAAAGTTCACTCTTGAGTCGTGCGGTGGCAGCAAACTCTACCATTAGTGCCTAAAAGAGCATATTTGTGCAAAATTACTGGCATTGTAATTTTTCTTTGCATAGCTTTCTCGTATACTTAGTTTGCTTCTGTAAAGATCTTCTGTAAAGTTAAAAGAATTCACGTATTTTAAAGTCAAAAGCTGTGCAAAGGGGTTTATTAATATAAATGCGTAACAGAAGTCGTTTATTCACAAAAAATGTTTGAATGTATTCATATTTTATCTTAATTTGTGATTTAATTCAGTAAACAAATTTGGAACAACGCATATGAACAAGGAAACGACTTGAAGTCGCCCAGTTTTTTCCATAAAAAGCAATTGAGGTCAAGCATACATAAATAAAGAGGATGGTTAAAATATTAAATTAGCTCGTCTTTCTTCCCGCCGAGGCAGTCGGCATTTTAACGAGGTACTGTCGTGTCCAAAACCTCCGAAAAAACAATTCGCCTTCACTCTAATTGGATGAAAATCTTGTTTTCAATAGTTACATATAAGCGGCGCATGCGACGAAAAACTGAAATATGAATCATGCACATGTCAGATAAAATTATGCATTGAATGGGAGGCAATGAGAAATAAAAGTATGATTTAAAAATGTTTGTTTTCGGAATTGCAAAATAACTTTAATCATAGTAGTATTTGTTTAACTTATCGAACGTTTAAATGTGGTATCAACAGGTTGATAGTAATGAAGTATTTTCTTTGTTTCCAGATTAAACAACATATTTTGTTGTTACTGTTCCTTGTGGCAGTCACAACTTCTCGCTCGTTTTCTTCGGACTTGGTTGCAACTGATTCGGAAACTATCAATCAAATTGCCAATGTAACTTGTAAGTATTTATGTTTTAACTGGGTCTATGACGGAATTCATGCTATTTATGTAC
This sequence comes from Orthosia gracilis, assembly GCA_947562075.1. Taxonomy (NCBI): domain Eukaryota; kingdom Metazoa; phylum Arthropoda; class Insecta; order Lepidoptera; family Noctuidae; genus Orthosia; species Orthosia gracilis. Next base: position 40,099,445 of record OX387266.1, read on the forward strand.
GAGTAAATTAAAATTATAATTAGCTATTGACTACACATTTTCTTATGTACTAATTTCAGATGGAGCAAAAATAGAAAACCAAGGCAGCTTAACGTCGATATTTTCACCTCGTATGGACTTTGAGCAATGGAAGCCATTAACTGGTCGTGGGGACCCACTGCGCAACGATCCGACGTACGACTATGAACCACCTGTTCTGGAAAGAGTTCATTACTGGGCTGAAGAAACTAGACTGGAACGGGAACATTATCCAGAGAGGAAATCAGAAGTACTCATGCTGGGTGTCTCTTCACGAAAGCCAAGCGTTACCTCTCGACAGCCCCCCATGCCTCCAAGGCGACATGCTCATCGGCCTCAACCAAATAAGTACGAAGACTTTACTTATAAACTGAGCGACCACTATCCAATGACTATATTAGTTCCCCCGCCGCCACCTCCACCGGGCCACCAACCAGCGCTTTTTGTTCTCTCTGATGATAAAGCTCCCGTTAACAATAAAGCACAGTCTCAAATAAAACTGAACAACTCACCTCAGAATATAATTCAAGATTCTACAACTGCAACCGAACATCTCACGTCTCTGTATGCCTTGCAAGAATCAAACCTAATCTATCAGTCCTCAACAACCACCCAAAATTGGATTAGCGATTCAAATGAAACTAAAAGCCTAGAAAATGCTGTAAGTAGTGATTACGCTGGGTGGGGACCAACCACGCCGGTCGATGATAATGATGCTGCAAATGACACTCATAACTTAATATTCAATGATCACATTGAATTTTCAAGGCATCCCTATTCGTTCTACAAACCAATGTTGTCCGAATCACCACCCCCTTCCAAGTTTATACTGAACCCTTCAATTGTATCGACGTTTATTCCAACTGTTTTACCGCCTACCACTACGGTACCAGTTACTGAGGCTTTTACTCAACCTGAACAAAAACCTGTAACCTGGTCAACAGAACGGACTACCGAAATGCTTGAAGTTACGACGGAGACTCCACAAGAGATAACGACCGGAAAAAGAAGCACAATTATATTTCAGCCGACGCCTATTCCCACTACAACTCCAAAACTAGAAACAAGCTTATTTGATATGCTCGGACCGATGATGTCCATGCCAATGGTCAATGGCCCAGAGAGACCTGAGGACAACCTTTATGCTCACGCGTCTGAGACTGTAAACATATTTAACGAAAATAAACCGGATGATCTACAAATTGAAACAATGCAAACCATGCAACCACCACCGCCGGTTAAACACGCCGAAAGTTCAATAGCACCTGAAAAGCAACAATTCCATGTGAGCTCACAAATTTCTAATAAAAAGCCTGCCTTATACACTCATGGGCCCTATTTACATAATCGTTTCACAACACCGATACCAACTACTATAGAAGATTACTCGGAGAATCTCAAACAGACAACTGAGATGCCAACCGTGCCGATGTATCTTATAATACAGGGTCACTCAAAGGTAAAAACTTATGGCTCAAAACCAAAAGTTCCAGACAGCAAGGAATCAGTCAATAATGAGATTTCTAAACCTTTAGAAACAAATGAAGTTAAACATCTTCATCCAATAAATAAAAAGTCAGCAAAGAAATTAGATTTGACAGATACCAGTCGAAGTCACAAAGCAAAAAACTTAAAGTCATTGATTGACAGTGGGCTCGGTTCTATAGAAATACAAGAAACTGATCTTGGGATAAAATACGATGTCAGTGATGGTAGTGACGTGCCGGTAGAAATATACAGAAAAGGCATTGTCGACAATGATGAAAACAATTATTCAAATCCTAGGAAAACTGCAAAAGAAATCAGAACAAAACGACAAATTGACCTCGAAGACTTATTACCGTTTGATGAAGAGACTATAGAAGAATACGTTTATAATTTTTTAGAGGGGAGAAAAAATGAGACTGGTATCACTGGACTAATTGCGCAGGCTGTAACCAGTGACGCAGCTCAAGCCGTAGATGAATTGGAAGATGACGATGACAGTGAGCAAGAAGAAGAAAGATGAGCAGTTATCGAGTGCTTTTCAGAAACATAATAGGATAAATTGTATAGCACAATGCCAAAAACGATTTTGGTACAGAAGTTGGATAATTTAATGAATTAAACAATTAGACTTAAATTTTATTTGTTGATCGACCCCACCGATGGATCAGCTTTCTCCACAACAGAAGTCATAACTTAGCACTTTGAAGTACCTAAGAGGTGCCTAGGTTAATACTAGGTGTTAACCTAATCGCTAACACCGCTTAAGGTAGGAACTGGATCTATAATACTGAACCGCTGAACTGCTGAAACAGAAGCTTTACGAAATTCGTGTAAAAATACATTTCAGAATAAAGAAATAGACCCTGTGATTTTGGTATAAAAAAAATCGAACTTAATAGACTTCCATTGGGAAAGTTTCTCAGTTAACATCCTCATTCAAGCGGATGTTGGCAACCAAATCAAAACCTTTGAGTGACATATGAGCAGAACAACCGGACAACCTTCAAGAACCTAAACCAGTAAAATTGTATTTTCACAAACTGAATATAAGCAACTTTTTTTCCGTAGCTTTTGGTACGTCTTATAATTATTTTGCCGCAGCCGAGTATTTGCAAATGTCTATTTAGATAAGTATGTAGCCGGTACATCTTCTGCGGAAAACACGCGTTCCTCAATATTGTAACTAGCGAATCATTCTATTTTTTTAGAAAATTGTCAAAACATTCTGTTTTTCCAAATTGAGAACAAGTAAAATAGATTGTTGTCGGATATGTCAGTGCGGATTGACGGAGTAAAGAGGTTATTGGACTAGAATATTTTGTATGATAGGTACCTACAAATATGTACAGTGATTGTATTTATTTTAGTAATAAGAATTCAATAAAACAATTATATTACTTAACAAAAACTTGAAGGTATTTTTTTTCTTCAAGATTTGAGCTATACTGAAATATAGATATAGCCTCGCAGGTTATCACAGTACCAATGGGTAGGTATAAAGAGCCTAAATAAGTAATATATAGTGGTGATTACTATATTCAGAGATGAAGTAGGTACTTACCTACTTACGTAATTGATTTGTATTTTTCTATTTAATGCGTATTTTCCCGTAACAGCGCTGATAAATTGCAGCTTAGGTTATTTTCCATTTTTCTAATTAAGTATGTAGGTTTAGATTGATGCACGTCTACAAAAAAGACACGTGCGAGCAGCGGACGCGGCACGCGGCCCACTAACACACACATTTCTTACCATCCTTTTCGTAGAAATAGACAGAGACACCTTAGATAAAGTGAAAGCTGCTTATAAACCCATAAAGTCACATTTATTGCAATCCAGTGTAGCCTATAAGGAGTCATCTATGATGGAGGGTCAACGGCAGATAAGTAAAACAACGTGAATGATAGTTGTCTACATATATATAAACTACAAACATCACATAATGAAACATGGGTGACATATGCGATCAGAAAAGAATAATGCTTCCAACTATGAACGTGGTCAACTTGAGAAAATATTGTGCAATAGGAGGAACCAAGCTGGACGCTGAGTTGCACCAGTCTGCTTGACAGAAGCACACCTTATACTCGGCGTCAGGATGTCTGAAACAGGATGAGTGCTGGCAAGTACCTAAATGGAAAAATTTACTTAGCCTTTTATATCTAAACCAATTATTTCAAACACATGGTAAGAATAATTGTGATGATTGGTAGGTACTCGCATTGGCGCAGTCTTAGAGCATAAATAACTAAAGTATAGAGTGCTAGTATGCAAGTGTGACCAGCAGCCTTATTGCGTAATGAATTCGGCAAGGCAAAGGGCTAAGAGTATGATGAATCGACCAATTACATAGACGGAAATCCACATGGCGTCTTTCATTTCGCATGTGATTGGTCGCTTTTTTATACTTTTTGCCCTTTGCCTTGCCGAATTCATTACGCAATAGGCTGCAGTAAGCATGGGTGAGATCATCGCTCCGCGCTGGCCGCTGGCGCTGCCAGCAGGGGTGACAAAATAGGTTGGACAGCAAAAGTATTGCCAGTCCATAAATCTATATAAAAAGTACTCTGTGGCTGTATACCTCATCTGCCTACGCTGCGCACTGGGCTTCCGGTGCGTTGCTAGCACTCTATACTCGAGTTATTTTTTCTCTAAGGGACCGTCCATTAATCACGTGAGGCTTGAAAGGGGGGGAAGGGGTTTAGCAAAAATCACGAAATATCGGAGAGGGTGTAATAAGATATCACGTGTCTTTATGTTTTCGTCAAACGCGCGATTTCTAAACCGAAAAGCGGCGTGTAGTATTATTGCGCGTGTTATATTTTTTTATGCCAGACAAAAATAACCAGCCTTTCTGTCTAGACATTTTTGTCATGATCCTTAATTAAAAATTTTAAGATTCTTTGTTGGTACAAAAAAATACAGGTAATTTTGGGTGGGGGGCGGGGGAGGTTATTCTTAACCGCCGCACGGCGCACCACGCCGCACCACGTATCACCAAGGAGGAGGGGGGATTAAAAATGATAAAAAACATCACGTGATTAATGGACGGCCCCTAACGACGCAGTACTTCGAGATATTGGCTTTCTGCACTTGGGATCATTGGTCCGATATCCGTTTGGAACAATTATGTAGGTATGTACATAAATGGCCTACTGTTTACATAACTCTTCAGAGATTGTGTGTACCTATATTCATACAACATTTGTGTGTGTAGTAGAGTAGGTAAGTGAGAAGCAAAATTCACGTGATGAGCATGTATACTTGCAATTTGATGCAAGTTAACGAAGTTTGTCGTTGCCCTCATTCAGAAGGCAACAGCGATACGGAGCCGAGAGTCCAATGAGGTATCAAACAACGTTTTTCAACACACTTGCGATGAAACAATAAATAAATATAATATTTTGTAGACTATATGGCTCGAATAATCAGTTAGCTTGTTGTCTGTTGTGTCTACGAGCTGAGTTACTTGTATGTATCAGATAGTTTTGGGACCTTGAAGAAGTAATAGACGTAAAATTGAGCAAATTTTCCATACCCTAAATAACTTTTTGGGTAGGCACCTAATTACAAAATGGATAGGTACAGTTAGGGGTTAGTTAGAGACAGATGGTAGTTACATTCTTCTGGATAATTCTCTTAGTAAGTTTCGCTTTTACCACGCTACCAAGCATCAGTAAAAAAGCCACAATTTCTCAATTCTCTAGTCGACTTAGCTAAATAGGTATTGGTTATCCTACTCTTTCCCTCAGTTTCCCAGCTCAAAATTATCTGCTGTGATTGGCTGTTGAACATTCATTCAACCAATCACAGCAGATAACGCGTGCTTGACAATTTGTCACATTAATTCTGCGATAATTTTGAGCTGGGAAACTGAGGGCTTAACACCTACAGGAATTATTTAATTTGGTTTTTGGAATATCTAGTAAAGTTTGCGTTTAATTACTCACCTTTCATGCTTACAAGTCATAGCTCTTGTGGGTATAGTCATGGTTCGAGGAAGGGGATCTACTGCAGTTGATTGGTAGCATCCTCTCTGCACTATCCACGCATGCCGCGCCCGCGCCGTCCATGACCTCACGAAGCACATCGCGTTCTCTGGAATAGATACACCGAACACAAAATGCCATTGAGTACAGTGAAGGTACCTACGAACCCAGGGTCAATTGTGAATACGACAATTAAATAAACACCTCCTGTGCAATTAACAAGAAACATCCGTGTGCTGTTAAATGTGAACATCGACGGAACGAAGTCTCCTCCGCAGTGTTTCCAGTCGCTGTGGGTCGACGAACAGTTATAACAGAGCAGTGCCTCATTTGTCTTAAACAAAAACAACCAAAGCCACAACTTTATCAACAACATGTGTGTGCATATTTAAAATCTGTAGAAACCTTATCACAATCACTACTATGTGAATAAAGATTCGTAACTAATATGTAAGTAACGGCACTCGTGTGTAGTGTAACAAGAATTTCTACAAGTTATGACAGATAATAGATATATATAGGTACAGACAGGAGCAAAGACTGACAAGATTGGGGAATAGTCAAAGACCTTATACTTCTTAGAAATACTTAAAAGGTCTTTGGGAATAGTATAATGTATACACTGTGTCTGGGTCGAAGAATGTCATAGAATTATCTATTGGAAGAGCAAAGAGTATCCTACTGAAATTCAGCTGAACGGCTGAAAGGATTTGGACGGAATTTGGAACACAAGGATGGAAAGTCCCGCAACCTAAATTGAAAAGGGATTTAGGGCGGTATTACACTATCATCAATAGTTATCTAGGATCATACATAGGATCAGATCGCGTATAATTCATTCTTCTTTCACGATTAATGCGATTGCGGTTCTCGCGGTTCGAACACTCATTGAAAACGATGCTTAGGTAAGTAAGTAAGCCTGAGTAGCAAACACGGCGTCAACATGCAGAATTCTGGGCCGACTATAATTGCCATCAATAAACTAAGAAGTATTTCACTGTCTCTGAATTAACTCTCCCTAAACATATATAGGAACAGTTTAGTTTCTGCTGCGTACTGAGCTGCATTGATAATTCGACTGCTCTATGTTTTGTCAATCAATCATCTTTGAGATCTCGCACCTTGGCGTAGGATATACATACAATATATTCAATTTAGTAATATTAGAATTTGGAGGTAACCTGAACGTATATTGCACTTTGTCGTCAGTAAACATCGTGTTCTTGCCACAGCTGCCCGACTGGGGCCGAATAATCCTCTGTAAGTCACAGGGTCTTGTCCGTAACGTCTAAATGTGAATGTGCCGTTGTAGCATAGTAAAGGACAGGTCTCATGGATAATTACAATAAAATAGATTACAAATAAAAGCATTTAGTGAACAGCTGATGTTTACATTATATAACTATTTAGGGTAGCGCCTGCGGCCAACTAGATTTTTATAGCAGGCAGGCATTTTTGTAGGGACATAATTGATTTCATCAGCACTGCTATCTAACCATCGTAAGGATGCCCTATATGATTTTTTGGTTACATGACCTTGCTGATACTTTGGGCCCAGTCCCTCTAAGAGGGGATGCAAAAAAACAATCGGTAGAAACTAAGAAGTCGTCGCGTCTGTGGCGTCCTGCAGCCGTATTGCGTAAGTGAATACGGCAACGCAAAGAGTTTGACCGCTATCCAATCGACCAATCACAGAGACGGAAATCCACATCGCGTCATTCATCTCACATGTGATTAGTCGATTGGATAGCGGTCAAACTCTTTGCGTTGCCGTATTCACTTACACAATACGGCTGCTGTACTAAATGGATCAGTTTTATTCAGTTCTACCACAACCATACCCCGAACAACCATATCATCCACAACCCGACTTCGCCCACTGCTGTGCATAGGCCTCTTTTCTTGTACCAATCCCTACATTCTCCTGGCACTAGAACGTGGTAGTCCGGCAATTCGATTTAGGAAATATAGTTCTCGCCAAACTTCTTGGACGCCCTGAAATTGGCTAGATACAATGGCTGCGTAGTAGTAAATCTCACACAAAACAGCACCGATCAGTGCCTTGCGCATCGGAAAGCCAACTTCAGGGCGGCCAAGAAGTTTGGCGAGAACTGAAAGAAGAAAACGAAAAATCTTCTGGGGCAGTGGGGTGAAAATAAGTACCTACCAACCTACCTATATTCATGAGCAACGGGCAGCGACGCTACGCGCTGGTTTAGATACATGCTAGAGTTGCATAGCGTGTTGGACAATTTTTTTCTACATACATCTATCTAAACTTAGACTTTCATAAATAGGTAGTAGGTTATTGGTTTTGATAGTTTCAAACTCTAAGGGTCAGCTCACACAACGCACTTTTTATGAGAGCGATTGAAATGTTACCTTTCTGCGACTACAGACAGAAAGATTTCAGTGGGAGAATTCGAATACGCCAAAGAACCTCATCGCAGAGATGCTTCGCCGGGAGACAAGGCGTGCAAGTCGCCGCTAATTTTGAGCTGCGTTTCGCGTTTTTGTGTACATGCCTTGCGGCGTTGCGATGCGTTTCGTGTGGCTAATATGTGTTTCACGGCATTGCGTTGTGCAGCCTGAAACTACTGAACTTTTCATGCATCGCTAGTTAGCCTCTTTAGTGTGAGCTGACCCTTACAGAGCCATTCAAAAGCTCATCTTGCAGCAAGGTCACTAGCAAATAGAGTCACATTATAAAACACAAATGAACTAAAACCAATTGTAATTAAGTTTCAATAATGTATTTCGTAGTTTCCATAAATTGATAACTATCCACTATCGGTGAGGTAACAACTCTTGTAGAACCATCTCAGCGAGCTACAAATCTAAATTCACAATCTAACTGTTAAATTTGAGGGTGCATCCAAAACATCATCATCATCAAATAATCAAGGCGCTTTTAAAGTTGTTCTAGTTTTCATTTAAGCGGTTAAAACCATACTTGACAATTATTATTATGTATGGGTAAAAATATACAAACTATTGAATAATTATTAGTATAAGGAGTAAAAATAGATAGACAGAATATGAAATGCATAATATATTTAGTTGCATGTCGGTTTTATTGTTCTACGTGTGAGTAAATGTATTGAACGCACCCAGCACGCGTTCACCGCCGCACAAACTCAAGGCGCACTCTGAAAACTACGTAAATAGCTACAATACATAACAATAAATTTTTAAGTGTTGCAGCGCTTCTGACTCGCAATCATCCTTTGGACCCCAAAAAAAACTAAATACATACATACCTACTGCGTATTACACAACTCAAGCCAGTATTTAACATTAATTCTTCTTCTTCTTCTTTTATTTTGTGGTTGCAATATCAACAATCTAGCCACCCTGTGTAGTATGCGTGCACAAGATTCAATATGCGTACCTATGTCGTAAGTTTCCACTTACCAGAACCATTAAATGAAGTAATACAATATTTAATTTTTTTAATATACTTATTGCAATGTAGTGACTGAGCGATATTTTGTTAATAGATGTTTTAAAAAATATTATATTATATAAATTTAAAACTCAATATACAATCCAAATAACTAAGTGGCTATAAATGCAAATTAAAAAATAAAACAATAATATATCACAATGTAAACTCGATAAGTTAACAAACTTATTGAAAATAAAACATATATGCAAATGCCCGCTCAGCCTCACTCATTATTTACTTTAGATGTTACACTAACTATAGGAAGGTATTTCAATTACAGGATTTTATAATATTTTTTTAATCGAACATCCAACAATAGTAAGTTACATAACAATTTAGCCACACATAGTATTTTGTTCATATTAAATGCAGAAATGTAAATAAACATCTAAACTAAAGGTTTTTTTGAGAAACAATTAGTTTACGACTTCAATATGAAGCAGGCATACAACCTACAGAAACATTTGACATTTTAATCAAATATCTGATAATTGCCAATCAATCAATTTACATCTACATTGTAAAGGCTGTTTTTAACAGAATTTCATTAATATTTACAATTTATTTTTGTGAACTACTTGTGTAAGCTATTATTAATTTTTGTGATAATCATCAATAAGAAAAGCACAACAGATATGAATTAGTTAGTAACATTTTATGTTTGTCTACTCGATTGAAGAATTATGTGATAACTGACATTTACATGTATTAGGTGCACCTAAATAGTTACAATATATTGGGAAATAAAAGCCCTATTAAAGAAGTAGCTTTCTAGAATTATTAACACCAATAATGTCATTTAAAAACGCGATGCGAGTCGGCGGCGGTTAGATACCGGTAGTATGCAACGAGAATACCATCTGGCACAAATTTCTATAGCATCTAATAAATTGGTAATTAAAATGATATGACACATTGAAAAAATATTATTCCAAGCAGTCTTAAAGCTTCAACAAACAACAAAATTTTGGTAATGAACATAAGGGATATACGGATACATACATGAGAACAATCACGAATAATATACTGAGCTCTCTGGCTAACTTGGACGGCCAGGTTCTATTCTCGTTGAGTAAGAGGCAAGGTTTGTGGCAAGAGTCTAGCTTGCAGTCCAGTCCAGTCCCCAGCGCTCCGATACCTTAAGTTGTGCTGCAGCTGCATCCTTGAGAGAGAACAAGTGTGTCATCTCTAGCTCAGTTTTGGCTAGCGATATAGCCTTCTCGAATAATTCTAATGATCGTCTCAGGTTTCCTCTGGAAAAGACAATTTCAATAATTTTAGTATTTCTATTTTTATTACTACAAGAAAGTTCTTGGAAATAGTCGCTGCAAATTTTAACAGAAAATTAGTTACGCCCGACAGTGTTCTTAGATTCTGATTCAGTTGGACTGTTTCCATGGTCTGTGTTACCTACACAAGATCGTTTGACTTTTGTTCAAATAACAAAATCTCAACATCATTCAACAAGATCATTTGAATTTACATAATCATTTTTGGTTTATGTTGAAAATACCAACAACTGTAAATCAACTATGAATATCAGAAAATATCAAAACTATTCTATGCAAATACTGTGTTTATAATGTTCGGTTAAAACTACCCTCATTATTTTTTCGAGATTTTGCTACATTGAAGATTAGACTGTTGAGCTAATGATGCTTCGATCTTTTTTATATTCGAGTTATACTTTTGAAATTTTGTTATTTGAGCAAAATACATTCAATCACACATAGGTAATTTAATTTATTAATGACCCCATTAAACATAACATAAGACTTGTATAAATTCCCTGATGTAAATTAATTCATAACAATTTATTTTTATCTATGGATATGGTACAATATTGACCTTAATCTGTTATATCTTGAGGTCAAACACTTGATATTATTAAATTGCCATTTACTATATTTAGATGTACCAATATCTTTTATTATATATATTATTTGTTTTGTAAAAAATAGTGTTCCATCTAACTAATTCCAAATCAAGGACCTATATACTGTAACGTTAGTGTCTCTTACATAACAATAAGACAATGTTCTTTTTACAAGATAGTATGAGATAAAGTTTCTTATCAAATTATATATTTGCTGGTATAGATGATAAAACAGCTCAGTGATAACAGTGGATAATACAGCAATAAAGAATGTCAATAGTCAAGAAATATTATAAGATATTAACTGATTTTCTGTTGAGCATGAGTCACAATAAACTTTTTAACTATTAGGTATGGCAAGCAAAATAACTATGACATAATCATAACATATTTATGATCATCCTTCTTCTATTAACTCAATTCAAAATCCATTATATACAATGAAGTCAAATATTATTTTTAAATCTATGTAATTATTATCTTACCTCTGTACTTCAATTGTACCCAATGTCTCGTATGCAAAATCGCATTTGTCATCCATTTCAATGGCTTTGTTGATCAGTTTCACAGCTTTATCAAAGTCTGTGCTCTTCTGCAGCTGTACTAGTCCTTTATGCACATACAAAGTAGCATTGTAGGGGTCTACTGAGAGGGCAGCATCAAATAGTGCCTCAGCACGTCCCCACTCCTGCTGGTCTGATAATACTTGAGCAAACAAGATGTACGCTTCAGCACAGCGAGGGAATCTCTCCAAAGCACGTTCAAAGTCAGATCGCACTTGTGTCAGAGCTCCAACATTCTTATTGATCTGGGCATGTCTGTAATCAGCATAACACTTCTGTATGTAAGCAATGGAGAAGTCTGGGTTTAACTCAACAGCCTTAGCAAATTCAGCGGTGGCCTCATCCATGCGCTCCAGGAGTAAATACACTTGTCCTCTGTGATGATAAATGTCTGAGTTATTAGGATCAAGTTGTGCAGCCTTTGCAAAGTCTTCTAAGCAGCGTTCAGTGTTTTCCAATTGTGTAAATAATGAAGCACGCTTGATCAAGGCATTTACCTTCACTTTGGTAGCAGCATCACTGTCAATGACCTTTGCAAGATCTGCTTGGGCTTCATCATGTCTTCCCAATAGAAGATAGAAGGTGGAACGCAACAACAAGGCTTCATTTTTATATTTGCCATCAGCATCTTTTAGTTCCTGAGAGCATGCCTCAACAATGGAATCATAATCTTGAGCATCAAGAGCTTGTTTAGCTTTAGCAAAACCACTGGTAGCCTTATCATCAAGTTGCATCTTAGTAATGGGGTCCTCAGAGAAAGCTGAGAAATAGGTCTTGATAAAATGTTTAGATGGCATGACTGGACGGCGTTTGGCAAGGGCTTCGCGAGCATGCTGCCTGCCCAGCGCCTTCAAAATTCTGTCAGCATTTACGAGAGAACTCTGTACCTGGAACCTTTCAAGAATACAGGCAGAAGTAACATCTTCAAGAGCCAAAACAAGATCACCACTTTTCTCAGCAGCACGAGAGCGTCTCAGGAAAGCTTTCACGTACTTCTCATTGAGTTTAAGAGCAAACGTACAATCTTCTTTTACTTGCTCCCACATTTCGCGTTTTTCGTAACATGCAGAACGATTCTGATAGAAAGTGGCAAGGTCGACGGGACGGTCGGGAGGGCAGGCTTCAATCGCTTCGTTGTATAATGATATAGCTTTATCATATTCTCCTGCATGGAAAGCCCGGTTTCCGGCACCTTTCAGTTTCATAGCGCGGTCGATAGCGCTTTCGGCGACTTTGGTGTTATTTTCTTCATTATCCAATGAAATGGTGGTCTTAGCTTTTAACTCGGACACTTTTTTCTTTTCTGGGTCTTCTAATCTGTTTCTGAGATAAAGGTAACCTAAACCGATGGCAAGAGGTGCGCCAAGAAGAATTGCCAGTTGCCATTTAGGAAAAGGTGTACTGCCTGTTGACGCCATTTCTTCTGGGAAATTGCTTCCTTCAAGAGATACAAAACCATAAACGATTCACCATTAAGTTTATCACTATTAAATCGTAAATACAGAACACCTAATTTTTGATTTTCTTTACCGTTCTTCCCATTTCATTGATGTCTTCACGCACGAAGGTAAAGCAAAACATAGACAAACTTTTGACATTTGATTTTTTTTTATTCATGAATTATGTCATGTGGATCTAAACTGCCAGTTCCTATAATTTTAAGAGTAAATACCTTCTTGTCCTTCATGATGATGACTTGATGAGCCAGTTGAGTGAATGTGATGATTGACTAAAATTTGCCAATCTTCTATCACAAGCGTTACTATTAAAAATATTTTTTTTATCTCAAATTTAATGACGTCTTATCTATAATGTAAAACACAATATATACCAAAAAGAGTCTTGATGGAAAGAAAACAGGGCTATTTTCTTTCAAGCAAGACTTCCGTTTTGATTGTGTTTGGCAGTCGACGGATGACCATCGTAGGTGTAGAATACAGTTGAATAATTTATTTACAATTATGAACATCGTAGGTGTAGAATACAGTTGAATAATTTATTTAGGCGCTGGATGCGAGACGCACGGGATCGGTCAATGTGGCGACACCTGGGGGAGGCCTATGTCCAGCAGTGGACGTCTTTCGGCTGAAATGATGATGATGATGATGATGATGATGAATTTATTTACAATTAGTGCTACATAAAATGTGTATGTTCTACATACACGCAAAGAACTAGTTGGATTCTAATAGGAGTCAAGTAAGGTGCACCGACCGAGGCCTCTGCCGGCTGTAAGGCGTAACATGCCCTGCGGTTTTTATTCGCGCGATTGATTCCGCTTATTCTGTGACCTTTGGAATTGTACGAAGCAGCACGCATTGCGGTAAAAAAAAACACGCGTAACTTTATCCACAGTGCGTGTTAGAATTATTTTAGAGTTATGTTTCTAGTTATATTCAGTACGCGGACAAAAATTCGCACGAATAAAATCCACGCGGCTAAAAATCGCAATGCGTGATAAGCCTTACAGATCTTGCGAGGGCTATACCCTATTTTTCAACTTTTTGAAAAATAGGGTATAGCCCTCGCCAAACTTCTTAGCCGCCCTGAAATTGACTACAATGGTTGCGCAGTAGTAAATCTCATACAAAAACAGCACCGTTTCGTGCCTCGCGCATGTGGAAAGCCAACTTCAGGGCGGCCCAGAAGTTTGGCGAGGGCTATAACGTGGAAAAGTTTTTTATAAAATACACGGAGAGTATTATAGGTATGCATTTATGTCTTTGTCTATGGCTCATTGTTTTTATCGTTGGCAAAAGCAAATAAAATAAAGTGCGCCAACAAAGGTGCAGTGCAGTGCTGAAAATGTATGATTCTGTGGCATTATGAGTGCGCAAAGAGTTAAATAAGGAGTGCACCGGCGCCGCCGCCGTCAATCTGGCTTAAAATTAGTCGTTATAATCCAGTATGTTAAAAGTTAAAATGTACTCTGTGTTACAATCCTTAAAAAGAAAATAATCATAATTCTCTGTCTACGTGAAAATAAAAGTCGGATTTGACAGCTATCTAGATACATATAAAGTTGATACTCGTTGTTTTTAAGGGTAATATCTCAGACTAATAGAAGGTATTATTAGCCTGAGGGTAACATATTAATTAATTAGGATTATGAATTAGATTTTATTTTTTTTTACGTACAAAGTTAACATGGCAAGTAAAATGAGAAACGTCGTCTGACTTCTTTGATTGTCACGATCGTGTTCATAGTGTTCATTATTTTTTTGTTTTTGATTTTGTTGTCAGAATTCAAATACACAGAAAAACGAATAAAAAAGATCGTCTGAGGTCCATAATGTTGCGAAAACGCTGGCACAGAGACACGGATCATGTGGCATGTCAATGTACTCTGTGACACAACACTGGCAGAATAGTCGGGATCGGCTTAGTTGCCAAAGAAGAAAAAAAAAGCTGTGGACACGGACTGTCATTGTCAATGTCAATTGTTTGTAAAATCTTGGAATTTGAATCATTTTTTTTAAATTGCCTTTAGCGTTTTGATAATAACTAAAAAATATGCTATTTCATTGAGACAAATCTTGTTTTCACTTATTTATACTTTACAGATGATGACCGACTTTTTTTATAAAGTCGGTTGTTTCATTTAGACAAAATAAACCTGCATAACCTCTTTCCTCATTAATTTCTACTTTTCTGTTAATTGATTCCAAATATAACGCAAAATGTTTAGTAAAAAAGTTTTAAATCTTGTAAGTATTCAGCAGTTTCAATAAAAACTCCAAATTTGAAGTACTTATATCTAAATGATAGATGTGAGAATGAAAATGACTTTGTAAAATTTCAGATAAAACTTCGTCAATGCTTCAAGCCTAATAACTTAAACAATCTCAGTATGCCGGCAGTCTATACTCAACAGAAAAGATTCAAAAATGATTTATATGAACCTGATTATTTAATAGTAAGTAATTTAACATAATTCAATAAAGTATATAGGATTTGCTGAATGTATGTAATTAATTATGTTACGTATAAAGATGGATAAATGAAATAAACTTCATCAGACTTATAACATTGAAAGTGTGGCAAGAAATACAATTATGTATGTAGTTTTGTAAATGTTTTTGAGATTATCTTCTTGCTCTCTTCCTAATTTATTTAGGGTTTTTACTGACTTCAAAAAGAGTAGGTTATCAATTTGATACATATGTATGTAATATTGTTGGCATTGCACAATATTCATATTCTCAACTTTGATTGCAACCTTTGTTTCGGAAGTCCGTGTCACAAGATGATAAAAACAAGAGGTAGGTAGTAAAGACACCAACTTCAGAAACAAAAATTTAATTTGCACTTTTTATTATTCTTCTTAAATTTCATAAATAACTAGCTTTCCCACGCGGCTTCGCTCCCGTCAACTGGCTACCTACCTACCCATCTAAACCGTTTACGCAGCGCACGCAATGGAAACTCTCAAAAAGGAATATTTTTTCCCGTTTTTGCTACATTTTTCATTTATGCTCCGCTCCTATTGGTCGTAGCGTGATGTTATATAGCCTATAACCTTCCTCAATAAATGGGCTATCCAACACAAAAAGAATTTTTCAATTCCAACCAGTAGTTACTGAGATTAGCGCGGTCAAACAAACAAACAAACAAACTCTTCAGCTTTATAATATTAGTATAGATATGCTAACACAATCTTAAATTTATAAAGAACTAATATGATACTAAAAAGAATTTAAAACCTAGATTGGACTCTAAGCAGCAACAAATCAAGGTTTTATATTCTTTTTAGCCAAAAATTATTCATAACAGCTTACACATTTCTATTTCTAACATACTAGGAACAAGTATACTAACTGTAGAAACCTTTTGTATTTCAGAGCATGGAACCTGATGAGCCAGTCTATGATTGCCTTAATCTGCAGTTGAAAGGGTATGATTTTGCGCTGTTAGAAGCCTGCCAGAGCCAAATCCATAGATATGCTGAAGTTATGGGGATCCAAGTTGATGAATGGTAAATAATTATAGTTACACTATGGTATTATCAAACAGTCAAAATAGAAAAGTTCTTAACGCTTGAAACTATCTACACTCAATCAATATGCCTTTAATTTATGTTGGGGTCGGCTTCTGAGTCTAACCCGATTCAGCTGAGTTCCAGTGTTTTACACGGAGCGGCTGCCTACCTTACCTCCAGAACCCAGTAACTGGGTAACATGATACCCCTTGGCAAGACTGGTGTCAGATTTCAGGCTTCTGACTATGCGTAATGACTGTCAAAGATCTTCAAATGACAGTTGAAACTATCTACACTATATATAATATATCTTACTAATATTATAAATGTTAAAGTTTGGATAGATGTGTGTGTGATGTACTCAATCATGCTAGAATGGCTGAACGGAACTGGATGAAATTTGGTACAGAGATAGATTATAGTCTGTAATAGCACATAGGCTACTTTTTAACCCAGTATAATTTTTCCTTAGGATGATAAAACACTTTTAACTTGCTAATGTATAAACTAGATAGCTGAAATCTCAAGGCGACCTGAGATTTTTTATAAAGGTTTTTCATACTAGTTGTTCCGGCTCTGGGTATGGTGTATGTGAGTTTATATGTTTGTAAACGCACCCACGATACAGGAAGAAATTCCTAGTGTGGGGCAACGTTTTTTCATAATAAAAAATAAAAAAATACTCAGTTCCCCAAGTTGCCAGGATAGTGAAAAAATTGAATGTTTGTAAACAAATATACTGCAACCTGGCCAGACTAATATTCAAAATGGTCATTTAACAATTTATTGTCTTACTTGTAGATCTAAAACGTTCCAATTAGGTAAACATAGAAAAGGCAAAGGTTTATTATTAACAGTAAAAATGTGTCAGAACCTCATTGTTTTTATTAGTATTTTCACTGTATTAGAATCTAATAATTAATATTTTGTTTAGTTGGGCAACACCGGCTCAGCAGCTGAAAGTACAAAGGTTTAAGCCAGGTGGTACTGCTCTTGACGCTGAGTATCATCTTAATGTCTATGAGAGGAATGTGCAGGTAATTTATTTACAAATATCACGTTTTGATATATTTATACCCTTTACCCTTGTACTGGACTCTGGGAAGCACGGGATACTACTAAGTTTAGCTAACCTAAGGGCCTCGACACATCACTCGCTCGGCAGTTGGTCATTCGCTGTCGCTGTTCGCTCGTGTATGCACAAAAAAATGGCTGAAAATATCGATGTTGACTTATTAATTAAAAAATACGCCGTTCGCGGTCCAAATTTAGAAAAAAATTGCAATTTTGACACGTTTATGGTTGCGGCGACCTATGGTTGCGGCGCGGCGCACCCGGTATGACGGTACCGTGCCTCGTCACGATGCAGCGTCCCGCGCCGTGCAGTTGTGATGTGTCCAGTGTCCACGCCGTTAAGTCATGTTTGTTGATCATACTAACATTACAATAACATTTTTTTCTAATATTGGAAATGTAGAATAAAATGATTATAATAGTAAAATAAGTATTGTGCAAAAAGGGACTTACACTGTCGGTGTCGTGTCTCCATTATTTAATCGTGCCTTAACAAGTAAAAAACTTAAATACATCAAAAATAGTGTTTTATTTAACAAGTTTTATAGCACGCACTAACCCACGCCCTGTAGCAGTATTAGCTGCTTTCAAAAAGAATTTCAGAAAGAATTTGACAAAAAAAGCACCCAGAAATCACGTCCAAATATTTTAACATTACTTACAGGTAACAGATGTCCCCGCGTGGGCTTTGGGCACGTTGCTGCGCGTAGCTCGAGCCGTGTTGCCGGAGGGCTGTACGTTGCGCGTGCACGAGCACGAGATTGCGCACGAAGAGGTCCGATACGTGCCCGACAACCAACTGTTAGATCTCAAGCAGCAACTTCAAGACATGGGCGGCAGTCGCGCCGAAAGAAAGAAGAAGAAATAAAATGTTCGTTATTTTTGTTGTAATAAGTAGTGTGTATAGTAGCAGTACCTAATAGAATAAATTATATAATATGTTATATGAGCACACTTTTTTTAAAGGTCCTGGTATCCCATCGGTATTTTAGCCATTTTCCGAAAATCGACAGCCAGAACTCAAGAAAATGCTAAAGATTTTGCACCTCTAAAGAAGGAAAATTAGAATAGTGGTAGCCCACCCTCTTAAGGCCCGTTACCCACCAAAGTGGAAAGGAGAGGAGACGAGAGTAGATGTGCTGCGAAGCTGGCAGGTTATTTCCACCAAAGCGGAAAGGAGATGCGTAGTGGAGAGTGAGAGCTCGAAATCAATCTAGGGAGGCGCGCGAGCGCAGGCGCCGCCCGGCCGTCCGACTACACACATCTCCGCTTTGCCGCTGTCTGTTGACTAGTACTCCAGTAACTCTAGTTCCCTGCACCGTTTTGGCTTCGCACATCCCTCGAAAAAATCCCCCGCACGAAGCCCGCACGCATCTCTCGCGTTTTAATAAGTAGATATGTTAAAATATATAGCCAAGTAAAACAAAGTTTTTAAGCTGAAATGGTCACAATCATTAGAATTAATATTTGTTTCAGGATATTTACCATGTATATTTTGGTTTTGGTTGAGAGCTCGATATTTCGGCACCGTTACAAGAGCCATGATCACGAGAACTGAGCTCTCAACCAAAACCTAAATATACATGGTAAATATCCCGTAACAAATATTAATTCTAAGTAAAAACAAAACCTACCCTAGCCTAGTGAACGGCGCTGAACTGAAAGTCTGAAGGGAAAATGAAGTGATCCCATTAGTTCATATTTTCCTCGCGCACAGCCTCGCACATCATGTGGCAAAGCATTAAGTATCCTTTGTGTAGGTCATTATCATCATATCAGCCAAAAGACGTTCACTGCTATACATAGGGCTCCCCCAAGCGACGCCACACTGATCGGTCTTTGCGTCTCGCATCCACCGGACTCCCGCAGCCTTGACCAGGTCGTCGCTCCACCCAGCAGGAGACCTTCCAGTCCGCGGTCGACACTCTTTTCGGTTCCAATGGCCATCCGTTCTGCGAGCAATGTGCCCTGCCCACTGCCACTTAAGTTTGGCAATTCTTCGGGCTATGTTAGTAACCTTGGTTCTCTTGGGTCGTATGTCTTCATTTCTGACCCGATCACGCAAGGAAACGCCGAGCATCGCCCTCTCCATTACCCTATGGGTGACTTTAAGCCTTCTGATGAGGGCCATTGTGAGCAACCATGCTCCACCACACACACTGGTTGACTGTTTGACGTTCGTCTTGAGACACTGTGGTAAGTTGGACGAGAAGATACCGCACAACTTCCCGAACGCTACCCAGCCGAGTCGGATTCGACGTTTGACCTCTTTCTCGAAGTTGGACCTACCTAGCTAGACCGTTTGTCAACATGCCTGTCCCAGATAGACATAATCGTCCACAACTTCGAGTGTAGAGCCCCCGACCTTGATAAGAGTGGGTGCATAGGGCATTCAACATAACCTTGGTTTTGTCCATGTTTCTTTTTAAAACCCACTCTTTCGGAGGCTCCACTCAGCTAGGCAGCTGGGCTAGGCATCGAGTATCGTACTGAGGTCCTCCATGGTCTCAGCCATGACCACTAAATCGTCGGCAATACGAAAGTGAGTGATGTACTCGCCATTGACGTTGTTGCCTAGCCCTCTCCAGTCCAGAATCTTGAATACATTCTCCAGTGCTGTGGTGAACAGTTTCGGAGATATGACGTCTCTCTGTCTCACACCTCGCTGCAGAAGTCTGAGCATCTCGCTCGCCGAGGTCTGATCCTGAAGTCGGACATGTCAGTCCGACTAGCCGTAGCGTACTTGTACAAACACCTCGATATACTGGTAGCCGATTTGGCCCCGTTGGAGAGACTGCAGTACAACACATGGAATCGAAGGCTTTCTCGTAGTCCACAAACGTTACGCAAAGAGGCAGGTTATACTCTTCGGTCTTCTGTATAACCTGCCGCAGTGTATGCAAGTGGTCTACGGTGCTAAAGCCTTTTCGAAAACCGGCTTGTTCGGGCGGCTGGCAATCGTCCAACAAGCGCGAGACTTTTCGTGATAACCCTTGAAAAGAACTTGTAGACATGGCTAAGAAGTGAGATGGGCCTGTACTTCTTCAACCGGGCATTGTCGCCATTCTTGAAGAAGAGTACCACCACATCCTTGCAACATGCCTGTGGCATTTTCCCTTCGATTATGAAGGAATCAAACAGCGTCTGAAGGGCTTTAAGTACTGCAGCCATATTGCGTAATGAATTCGGCAAGGCAAAGGGCAAAGTGTATGAAAAATCGACCAATCACATAGACGGAAATCCACATCGCGTCTTGCCTCTCGCATGCCTTGTTGTTCTAAAGTTATTTCAGAGCCATCCTAATCTCGTACAGACTGACGTCCGGGAGTCTTCGGTATAGTGTCAGGTCAATCTAGCTCTTGGGTCGTTTGCTAGATTCGTAACGGGTTTATTGATTGACGTGTACAACTGCCCATAGAATCTCTCGATCTCCCTCAGAAGCTCCGATTTGGCGGATACGATCCTGCCATCGTCGTCCTCAGCTCCGGGAGCTGGCTCTACCCAATAGCCAGATCTCTTGCAAATACTTTGGAGCGGCAGAGGTCGTTCTTCAAAGACTTCGAGATCGGTCTTTTGAGCTGCCAGTAGTTCCACGCATCGTCTGAAGACTGCAAGATCATTTCACGCTTCTCCGTCATGAGCTTGAGAGTAGGATCGGATAGTTTTTTGTTCCTATTTGTACGACGGGTCTTGAAAAACTTGGATCTGACCGTATGGACATTTAATATAACGATCAAATGATATAGTCAATTATTGATATAATTTCATTTTACCTACTTTATACCACATAAAGTAGGTAAAATGAAATTATATCAATATAATGAACTATTGAAATAATATTTATAATTTTTAAAATCTTTAAGTGATTTTTAATATAATTTAGATACGTCTACCTGATTAGATTTTAAATGTCTGCCATTTTTGTGCTAGCAAACACAAGCACCACATACATTATAATAATTTGTTTTTCTCAAGAGCGGTGCGTTACCTTAGAAAATTATTTAATGTAATAGTATACTAGAGTAGCGTTTAATTTCCTACCTTGTTTACCTGAGATCTGGTCTCTCCGTGAGGCCCTGGTAGAGCGTTTGAACCTGTCTTTGGAGAGGTGGAGTGGGGTGATGCCAATCTGGTCAAGTTTAATGTCGCTAAAACGCAGGCGTGCCTTTTTGCCGCCAAAAAGCCAATTTGACCCGGCTCCATCTTTCCGTATAACCGGTTGTGCCGGTAACGGACCATTTTGAGCTTCTTGGTGTAAAGTTGACATCGACACTCAATGGGCCCGTATATTGAGGCAAAGGCTCAGCTGGCTGCCAAAAAGTTGCGGATCCTCGCGAAGGTGAGACAGTACGTTACGCCAAAACAACTGCTCAAGTTGTACCAAGCGCAAGTACGATCATGCAATGAGTACCAGCTTGATGCATGAGAGTCGATCGAAAAACGGGCTAAGAGGCTCATCGGCAATGAGGCACTGATCGAGTCAAAGAAGCCTTGAACATCGTCGCCGAGTTGCCAACTTATCAATTTTTTTATCGGTTGCATTCCGGGGAGTGTGCGATGGATTTGCATAATCTAATTCCGCCTAGCCCGTTTCATCGTCGGACTACAAGACGTACGGTGATGCGCCATCGGTACATAGTGAACATCCCACCCATACGCACTAAACTTTTTGGAAATACTTTCATTATTTGTACTGCTAATGAGTGGATTTCCCTGTCGGTGTCTTTGTAGCTACAACCATCAGTGAATATGTTACTTCTAGACAAACGTGTTCCTCATCGCTTACCATCAGGTGAGATAGTGATCAAGCGCAAGCAAATATAAAAAATCATTATTATTTTATTTATTTTACATCCGTTTGTAGAAATAACAAAAAAAAACAAAAAGTGAAAAATAATTTCAATCTCGTAAGTCGGTGTTCCTGTTTTTGTTTCTTCGATTTTTTCACTTTCTATTTTTTGGAAGTCTGTTTTATTTTTTTGTAAAAACGTTTTTTTATTTTTCATTGTTTAGTGGTACAAAATGGAAAAGTTCTATAGTATATAGTATAGTAGATACCTATAATGCCCACAGTGATGCCACTGTAGATTACACGAATAACATGTACCTTGAACATATCCAATGGAATGAGAGTAGATATGTGTACCAGGGTGAACTATACACATCTGCGTACCCGTTTAGAGCATACTAGCGTGATGGTATGTTCTGAAAAGGTGTTAACAATAAACACACATGCGATTGCAACAATCCCGAGAGATTTGCCGTCATGTATTCAAGAGTTTTGTTATATATCTCCGAAATTCTTCATCAATCTTTACCAAATTTAAATGGGACCATTTCGGAATAAACTTCTTTCGAACAAAATAATAATTTTGAAAATCCGTATATATTTATGACGGAGTTATGCCCAAACATACCTAAAAAAATAAATAAAATGGAAACATCCGAATTGAGAACCTCCTCCTTTTTGGGAAGTCGGTTAGTAAAAAAATCATCAAAATCGGTTCATTAGTTAAGGTTGCCATTCCACCAGAGAATATGTGATATGCAGCTATGCTGCGTGCCATGATGTGCAAGCTAAGCTACGAAACTATGTGACCGTTTCCACTGATGCTAAGATATGTAGCGGCAGTAGGTAAGATGCCGTGTGCCGTGCCGGCGCAAGGTAGCTGTGCGAGGAAGATGCGCAGCTCCAGCTATGCGATGTATCGACTGTAGGGATGGCACGGGAAGCGGCGCGGTGAGGTTGAGGCGACCATCCATAGCACGCATCCATAGCACGCATCCAGAGCAAGCATCCAGATCATGCATCCATCCATATAAAAAAATGGCTTAGCAGAACCCGTTTCCACCAGTGCTATGCTGGAGTCTGCTGGACCAATGAATATGATTGGTGGATATCAAACGCATCCATAGCAACGTAGCATAGCATATCTCTGGTAGAAATACACCCGAGTCTAAATGTCATTGTGGCCCAGTATCTGTAGTGGTGGCCCAGTGGCTAAGACCTCGCCTCTCGCTTGAGATCGTGAGTTTAAATCCGGGCAAGTACCAATGAGACTTTTTCTAATTCAAATGTACTTTCTAAGTTTACCTTGCACATCAAAGGCAATGGTTAAGGAAAACATCGTGACGAAATCTGGACTTATAAGTTACTGTAAGTCTGAAATAGCCAAGTCAGAGGCCTATGGGATTCCCAGACGCGGCTTAATTAACTCTGACACCAGAGGTGGCCTTATCCTCACACGAAAAGAAGAAGAAGATGTGACACTGTGATGTGCAAACAAACACACATTTATTTTCGTAATTTTCGTGAGCGAACAAACTAAAATTTTCAGGTTTACTAGTGTTCGTTCTACGGCTTTGCCCACTTGGAACTATGTATACACTGTATAAAATCTTGTTCAGAGTGTCATATTATTTATAAACATCTCCTTTGTAGGAATGCACTATGTCGATCATGAGCGAGTTCATACTCCGACTCGTGCTTGACCGATTTTTAGGTGGCTATGACCACACCCTTTTCTGAGGGCTGGATTCGCGCCTGCTTCTTCTCCATAAAACTGGCCAGTAGGTGACCCCGGTGGTTCCGTCGTCCAAATCCAAATTACCCCACTCGCAACTAATCATCGTCTCATTTGCCCAGTTTCGCGTTGAAGTTCCTCATGACCACAGTGAAGTGAGTTTGGTGACCATGTATGGCTCTGGAAATGTCCTCATACATGTTCTCTACTTCGTCGAAGGGGTGTGCAGAGGTCGGGGCGTAGACCTGTATGACCTTTAGTGAATATCTTGAGGATATTCTGAGTATAAGGTAAGCCACCCTGGTCGACACACTCTCGATCTTCACTACGTTGTTCACAAGGGATTTGTCGACGATAAACCCGACACAACCCTGGGACTGCCCTCTGGGAAGTAGAGCAAGTTATCGGATTTAATTTCAGATTATCCTATGCTACTCCATCGTAACCGGATCAATTCTTCCTCAAGTTCGATGGTTTTCTCGTCGATCCGGAATGTACGTGTGTTAAAATGTTGTCAGAGCCAGTCGTCGGTTTGAATTCTGGTAGCCGGCTCTCGTCCGGGGATTCTTTATTTTATTCCCTTGCCACGCCATAGCCTCGACCGCTACCGTAGTCAAGGGTAGACGTGCTGCCGGGCACTAGGGACCGTTTTATCGTTGTGCTATTCATTTTGCTTAAAGGAGGTTTGCCATAATCGCCACGATTGGCAGGGGCGGGTTGGCGATAGCAGTTTGTATTTAAAGTGCACAGGGAACCCTGCTGCCCATTCTCTGGTGTGTCCCTTTTCCTTAGTCGCCTCTTACGACACCCACGGCAAGATATGAGATTGTGAAATTGTTTACGTCCGACACTTGTGTAGGTGGTATGACTAAATTGCCCACGCATTTATACAGTCGTTAAGATATTATGTCCCCTAGCTGGGACAGAGAGCGTCCACAGTAGTCCTCGATGGCGACCGGTCTTGCGCTTCGCGCTTCACAACTCTCCACGTCATTCCAATACTCGCCAGGTTTGGACGAGGACGGCCACGTTACCTTTTTTCTTGAGGTTTTCAATTCAAGGCCTGTTTAGGAATGTGATCCAAATCCCTCCGGTACGTGTGGCCAATCCATCTCTATTGACTACGCTTGATCTTGTGGTCGATCGGGGTCTCGTGGCATCTCTCCAACAGCTTTACATTAGATATAGTCTCGGGCCAGTAAATTCAGAGGATGCGACGAAGACATCTGTTGACTATGAACTGGATTTGGCGCGAGATGTCCTGTTACCTTCCACGTTTCCACCCGTACCTACATACCTACCTAGTTCTCGCCAAACTTCTTGGCTGCCCCTTAATTTGGAATTTGAATTTAACTCTTCGTGTCAGTTGTCGCGATTGCCAAACAGGTAACTAGCGCTTTGGCGATCCGTGAAGTAGTATGCTGAAAAGTACGAATATTAGCTGTTATAGTCGGCAATATGCAATAGGATCTCGGGAAGCCTGTGTAACAAGAAAACCTTTTTTTTATCTTGGAGAAACGCTCATGCTTACAGCGCCACCACGGGTAGATAGCGCAGTTATTTGGGACTCCAACCCCATTAAAACTCCACGGTGCCGGAATACGGGCACGCGTTAGCACTCACCGCGAACCCTCACCTACCCCCACCACCGGCGCACCAGAAAACATTGCACGCCGTGACCACCCCAGGGACCGAACCAGCAAATGGGCGCCAGACGATCACATATATGTCCCTGTGACGGGTCAGATCAGTAGTGGCTCCGCCACCCACCACTTTTCGGCCACAGGGCATAGGGACCTACCCTGCGGCCCCACCGCATCCGCCATCAGTCGGTGGCGACCCCGTAGGGTCCACGGAAGGTAGGGAGAGTGGCGCACCGCAATACCGGCACTCCTCTCCCGCCGCGGCCTCCAACCCTCAGCCGCGATATTGTATGGGATCTGGGACGCTCCTTACGATATCGCGGCCCGCCTCAGTTGCGATGTCGCCTCTGTTATCAAAGCGGCACCGCAACCTACTTGTTGGCCACTACGTCATCAGCTTAATCGGAAAAAGCCCTGACGAGCAGTCCCTCCTCGGGTTCCTCTTCGCTTACCGTAGGTGACCAAGCCACGATTACTGAGCCCCCCGCCTCGACAATGCTGGAAACCACCGGGCAGGGGGTAATAAGAATACCTACTGTTTGAAAAAGTTTCGTAGTGATTATATAATCTTAGCTTATCTACAGCTTGCTAGACAAAGACTAAGACTTATGATGACACAAGCAGTTATATAAATATATTATGATGATTACGTCCGGATGAGAATGACACAAGTGCACGACGTCAGTACGAAAACGACTTGCAAATGTTTCCACTTTCACCCGATACCTTACCTACTTGCGTGATCTCGTCTCGGCTTCCTGGCATCCGATTCAGATCATTAATTATCTTTTTTCCCAGACTTATAATAATAGGGAAATTACAAACTAATTCTTTCAATTTTATGAAGACGTAACACTATAAGATAGTTTTAACCTATTTCCCGGATCATATTTTGTCAGCCATAGTTGTGCTTACCTCTTACTTTTGAAATTCCTAATTTTTGACTGTCGCTTAGGTAGATAAGTATCTGTATTATCTAATCGTAAATGCATTCGCCGAGGGTTGGCATACACCAAAATTTCGACAGTTATGTTTAAAAGTATAGCCAGAGTAAGTCGGTCAACGTTGAATCGATCTTCAAAATGTGTTGTAATTATTTGATGTTTATTTATTTAGTACTTAGATAATATTATGAGAATTTCAAATATCTAAATTTAACGACGTATGTCGTTACTTTTGATAGTTTGTTTATAAATCATGCTCTAACAGATGAAAGGGATTTTTTTTAATCACTACCGGTATTTTATTTACAGGGTTTTACTGTAAGTAACGAATATATAACCCCCCGATGATTTAATACAAATTATTTACTAATTATAATAAACGAGCTTACCCGCAACTTGAATGAAACTTGGCACATGGGTTAAAAAATCTGAAATAATTTACATAGATTTAAATTCACTTACAGAAACAGCCAAACCCGGAGATATTACTTGTATGTAACTATATACCTTACAAATATTTGTTTCGTGCGGGAACCAAATCTGCGATGAGCAGCGCAACAGCCGATCGCTCAATCACTGCGCCAACCGTGTTAATGTACGAGTTAGTTCATGTAATCAGTAAAACCACAAGATTTTTAGTCCCGTGTTAAAATTTTGCTTTGAAAATGGTAAATAATATTCCTCCCAAGGTAGTTCCAAAATAGTCTCAGAGTATGGACAAGACGAAATTTCGACGAAAGATTCCGTTTTTGCCGGCGCGGGCGCAAGGTACGGCTTAATGTTGTACCATGTAATGCATGTGTAAAGCAAAGGCACGCTTTGCCACGGACAACACAAGTTAGACATTAGACACAAGTATTTGATAAGCGACTGAATGAAAGTAATGCCAACACGTTAACGTTCAGCCTTTAACATTTTAACAGAAATCTTCAATGCTACAGATTATAACATAATAATAAACAGTTACGTAAAACTTAATTATCTCCGATCGTGATTTTGGCTAGTGGATTGCCATCAACAATAATGCATGGTCATTCGTGACTGATTGCGCATTTTTCGTTGGTGTATAAAATACGTAAATGTAAAACGGATGGATGGCAAACGTATTTATTTCCGACCTTCGTTCACTACGCTCACATTCATACCATAAGGTACCTTCATACCTACCTTATAATAGAATTATAGTACTATATATGGGACTTCCAAAACATTAGGTCTAGAGATATAAAGTTATTCACTTTCCTACATCGGCAACAGCCATCGACAAAGTTACTTTTATGCCTAGGTAAAATACAGTAGTCGTAGCGGATCTTTGTGTCTCGCTCGGAAGTTGGCTGCAAGACCTAGCGCAGTTGCTATTTACCCGACTGCCGAAGAAGGGTAATGTGTTTATCAGTCTAATATATGTATGTTTGTTCCTATGTGGCGGAGACCATACGCCTTGGCCGATTTTGATAGTTCTTAACTTGGTTAGTCTTAACCCTGCGAGTGTCACTGGCTACATTAAAATTCGAAAATAGGAAAATGGCGGATATTGGGTGCCATATTGTAGGGGCCCAATTTTTTCTTTTCTTCCTAACCTATCGTGTGGGGTATCAAAATAAAGGGTTTTAAAAGGTGATTCCAAAAATATAAAACACTTAATGTTTAAATGTACCTAATTCTAAAAAAAGTAACAAAAATGTCGGAGGATACATCTGGTTTTGATCAGCCAGCTCGCGAATATGTATCCTCCAACTGCACATCATGAGTTTCTCCTTGTTTACGTCTTTTTAGTTCGCTTTTCAAGCAGTCGGGTTTTTTGATTTTTTTAACTAACTTTTTTTTGTGTCAATGTTGAAGTAGGAGATAGCATTGTATAACTGCCTCTTTCACTCGCTTACGTTTGTCGCATCGTCCTATCTCGCTTACTATATGCAGTATTCTCGATGACAAACTGTTTCTTGCGCAATGGCTCGCAGAGCCTACTTCAGAGACACAAAGATTCGCGGTGACTATTGTATCTACCGTATTCTACATAGCTGGTGTTGCATTATGTTGCTTCACATGCAATTACACTACCTATCTGGTGCACTCTTGACAATCATTGTGAATATTACAATGGAATAAAACAGTGAGAAAATACGCAACTATAAATCCACACAGATTTAAATGTGTGCACAAGTTAGGTAGGTCGGGTTTTGTAACTAGCACTAATGATCTAGCTAGGTATATGTATTATCATATAACATATCACTATTGTCGAAACGTTAGCCAGCATCTGAATTGAACCTACTGTTCGACAGCTTAGATCACTTGGCTGATGAATCAGGGCTAGTCTCAAAGTTTCTCTGAAGAATCAAATCCGAAACAATCCGAGGATAACAGCTTCAATCATCACTGCTGGGGCACAAGCCTTCTCGCTGTGAGAGGGAATAGACCGTCCGTAATCCACCACGCGGGCCCAGAGCGGGTTGGTGGATGTCACATATCTTCGAATTTTTGATTCGAGGCCATGCCGGTTTCCTCATGATGTTTTCCTTCACCGTTTCGACAGCAGTGGTGATGAAATATTTTTTCAAAGTTCCTGCCTGGGTTCGAACCCACGACCTACAACTTGTAAGTCGCGGCCGTTACCACTGGGCCACCACTGCTGCACACACAATCATCATGTAGGTATCATAAATTAGATACTTTCATCTCAAACCATAATTAGGTATCTATCATACCGATATCGCAGCCCAATTGCGCAAGTGAATTCGGCAAGGCAAAGGGTTTGACCGCCATCAATCGACCGCGATGTGGATTTCCGTCTATGTGATTGGTGGATTGATGGCGGTCAAACCCATTGCCTTGCCGTATTCACTTGCGCAATTAGAGTGAAATATAGTCTATGTTCTAGTTGCGGCCATGATCTACACATGGTACTAATTTCATCCAGATCCGTTCAGCCGTTGAGGCGTGATTGATCAGATTTACAAACATATAGACCTTCACTTTTATAACTATTATTTAGATGCATAATAAATACTGTGTGTACCTTCTTTATAAATACTATAAAACAATAGTATGCAGGGTATGCTGCCTCATCTGCTTACCCAATGTAGGTAGCTCGTCATCGGTGAAAATAGAACTGAAGGATAGGCATTTATCTAACTACTAATAGCTAGTGTAATCAAATGTGTAAGCAATTCACGTCGTCCTTATGTCATTAACCCTGGATTGGACTAGTTTGAAGAATGGAAGACGATTACATGTTATGTATTTTAGAATGTTTGCGGATCTTGAAAAAGTTAGTAGGAACTTCAAGTAACTTGACAATTCAAAATGCCATAAGTAACTACATTTTTCATCCAGGCCACACACACGGTCGACCGCTATTCTCAGTGCAGTTGTCACAGTGAGTTCTGTTACTGCCTTGATCCTTCCCAAGATACCTGCTGCCTGAAATAAACTGAATAATTTAATAATATTGTGTGTGAAATTGCTTCATATCCGTCGCGTTTAAGTGGAGCGTAATTTATATGTGTACTGTACTACACAATTCCTTAAATGGGCTTTACTCAACGTCTCTTATTATGAAAGGAAACCTCTTAAATTTGTTTGTGCAATGTAATACAATATCGTCGGTAGTATCTTAGTAATCACTGCGTTAGATCCTTTCCCTGCTCGGTAGAATGATCGCCTTGTTTGCAACACTGGGCGTGTGACAGATTTCGTAGTCTACAAGATGCTGGTTTTATTTTGACTTCTTTACTTCTTACATAATTTTATGCAAGTCCATAACCGAATTATGGCAGATAAGTAACATCTCAAAAACGTGCATGGACGTAGAGTAGCGGACACCAGCCCGATATGCAATACAAGTAGGTCTGGGACCTATCTGGTTTATACCACTAACCTCCTGTTTATGGAAGGGCAAAGGGTCCTGCACAGTGGCGTTTTTCAAATACAAGTAGGTAATAGGCTTTTGTCTAGGTTGTAGGTGCACTGGCATTACAACAGACGCTGTAGCAGGTACCTATACATACGGTCGACCATTATAAATTACCTAATTATTATTTGCCATCAAACTTATCCGTGACCCGCACCTGTGCGTGCCGTATCTGACGTTTGGAGAGGGAGATGTTATTTGAGTATTTAGTCTGCTAAACAATCTGCCATTAGCCGGACGTCAGTATTCAGGGCGCGTAGCTCAGTCCAAGTGTACCTAATTTTACACATAAGGCACGCGGGAGACCCTACTCTTAAATTTGCACTATGACCTTCTACGGACCAAGATTTCTTCATTGTGGTTGAAAGGCATAATGTTCATTGAACGTCTTTCGGACAGTGCTACGTACCTAATGGCACTTGAAATTGTTTCGTTATGCTAATTACACGCTGTTCAGGTAACAAAGAATATCAAATGTTAATCTTTCCGCACTCATTGTAAACGGTAGCCTTAAATGCGGGATGGGGTAATTAGTCTACATATTCAACACTACAATTGGTAATACCTGATCACTTGACTAATGAGAACATAGTTAATTAAAGCAAAGTAAATGAACAAAGCATAAAAAAAATATTCGGTTTACAAAATGGTAATTTTATTTTTTATAATGACACTTGGCACCATAAATCGAAATTGACCAAGTAGATTGAATTGATCCCATATGGATTAAGATTTTCCCAAACTGCCCCAATTATAAAACGGACAAGACGTGTTGGACCACGCACAGTGAAGGCACGTGAAGGGTTCCGTAGCTGCGGAACCCTTCACATGCATTCACTAAAAAAAAATAAAAAAAATTACGCATGTATGTACAAAACTAAATTTCTGAATGCAAAAATGAGTGTTTTTTCCCCGACTGCCGAAGGAGGGTAATGTGTTTATCAGTCGGTGTATGTATGTATGATCCTATTTTGATGATTCTTATGTCAATCGATTCGTCTTAACCTTGCGAGTGTCACTGGCTACATTAAAATTGAAAATGGCGGCTTTTTGGCGCCATATTGTGGGAGCCCAATCTTTCTTTTTCGCCCAATCTCATCGTGTGGGGTATGAAAATAAAGGCTTTTAAGAGGTGATTTCAAAAATATGTAACACGTATATGTTTAAACGTACGTATTCGAAAAAAATAGTTAACTAAAAAGTTATGAATAATGGTTTTGGGCAGCCAGCTCGCGAATATGTATCTTCCCACTGCACTGCATGATACTGATTTTCTTCTTGTTTACCTACGTCTTATTAGTTCGCTTCTTGCAGTCGGGTTTTAGATTTTTTGAATTAAGTTTTTTTTTAGTTCGCAGTCGGGTTTATTGATTATTTGAATTAACTTTTTTTATAGTTAAAGTCTTCACAATCTAAGAAGTCCGTTGACATTTCTCATTTTGCATGCCGCGATAAATTTCTACGTAGGAAATTGAAAAATCTAATTCATAATCTTATTTAATAACTTTGTTACCCATTCAATATAACAAAGAGTATCATTCGCAAGCATCAAGTTAAATAATTATTAATGAGTATTTTTATAGCTGTCAAAACGGGCCTTTTATTTTTTGACAACTTTAATAGTGATACCTATTCAAACAAACTGAAAGACTAAAGATATAAATGCGCTTTAACTTTACAACCGCATAAATCACGATAAGTATTGTGGCAATGGAGCCCTAAAACACGTTGCGTGCGCTGTAATTTCATGACTTAGTACGAGAGTTGAGACGCAGATACCCCTGAGTAGCTGATTTTAAAATGAGAATCACGTCTAAACGGCTTGTTTTTTGGAAAAAATATATGTTACAATAGACCATTTTCTTAATAATTTGATCTAACAAAAGTTTGAGTTTATCCGTATAACTTAGTGTAATCAATTTGTGAAGTTATGTCTAAAACGGACAAAAACACGACAATCGCACCAAAACCGCTGGGCGTATTTTAATGAAATCGACACCACCTCAAAGACAATTTAATTATCTATATTTTGGTCAGAGGTTTTTTTTTAATGTCATAGAATAATAAGGAAAATACAAAAAACTACTACTATTTTAGGTCGCGCGGGTGCGAAAAGATTGCGCGTTTTGTTCCCTCAAGGTCGTTGGCGACATTCGTCGTCTTAAAACTGTTTTATTTTGGGTCGCGCGGGTGTATAGTAAACGAGTGCGCGTTTCGTTCCCTCAAGGTCGTTAGCGACATACGTCGTCTTAAAACTGTTTTATGATCGACAACACTTACTAATTAAAATATATAACTATTCACGATCTAAGCGAGTCACGATAAGGAAGGTTTTAAACACTAATTAGGTACCTCTAATGGTTTCGGTTAAGAACACGTTCTCAGGTTAATCACTTGCTTGGCACAATGCTTGGCCACAATGTCACCTGATTTTTATTTAAAATACAAATGACTAAATACAGTCGATCATCCATTGTAACATTCGCACTGAAAACTTAATGAATACACAGAAGTTTCGTGTATTCATTAAGTTTTCAGTGATATCCGATTGATATGAAAACGGCAATTGGCAATAAGCCGTAGGTATTTGAAATACTAACTACAAAATATCTCAGCGTCAGGTATTTGAAATACCAATTCGAATAACATTTTTAAGAAATACTTAATTGAATTACAAATACCAAATACGTATTTGTATTTCAATTACGTATTTTAATTATAATTTTAAGTACCTGATTTAAATACTGCCCAACCCTGTTTATGACTCGAGAGTGCGGTGGCCGAGTGTGGCCCATGGTGGTCCTGAGTTCATACTGTAGTAACCATAAGCTCTTAGAGCAAGATTATTTCGAGTGTGCGTAAGGGTCAGATGTATATGGCTTGTATACATTTGTTCGTTTTTTCCAGTCGCAACATGATAGTTTTTGCACGTCATGGTACGGGGGCACGGTTCCCATAGTTAGAATGATGCTTACGATAGGAACAAAAGGTATCTTCATTTCGACTCGTGTCTCTACATTACTGTACAGTGTACAATTAGAATCGTCTTGAACGATCGCCGAAACCGCGATCATCCTGCATTTAGTAGTTGCGTAAGTTTTACCTTTTACTCGGATATAGCTCCGAAGTCCGAGACATAAACAGAGAGGTGTTACCGATTCACTCTAATGACGTATAGGTACATACGTAATGATGACTTATGGTTATGACCTTCTTGTAACAGCAGGAAATAGTAGATCTTGTCTACGAGTATTTTTTTATTCTAAAAGATTGATGGATCTTGTGTAGAGCCTGAATCAAAATCAAAATAATATTATGGAAAAAGAATATACATTTATTTACACACTTTCAGGTAACATTAGTATATACCTAATTAGTACAAAGATTTTCATAATGTCCCTCGGCAAAATTCGTGTTTCGTCAGTCGTCGGATTTCTATCAGTTCATCAGTTTCCCTTTGCACTTGGTGCAGACCCACTGACCACAGAGTACTTTTTTATATAGGTGCCAGATAGGTGCAGACCGGACGCTCTCAATCAACTTGGAAGTATATAGAATTGTAAATACTTTTTTTTTTTAATAATGTAATTTTAAATAAATTTTAAAAAAATGGGAGAAAAGCTGCTATTTTTACAGCTATTTATATTCCACACGGAAACCAAAACAAAGCAACAATGTAGTACTTCGTTCTGAATTCAAATTATTATACACGATAAATGTAATAATTGATGGACATGGAAATTAGCATTCGTTTTTATTCGGAAATACTGATGATTGCCGAGGGACATTAAGAAAATAGTTGTTCTGTAAGTATAGTTTAGTAGTAAAGAAAACTTAACGCGGTCTTGGTTTTCCGCTTAGCATATACAGGGCTCTTCTGTACAGACTTACAAGATTTTAAATTGATAGGTGTACCTACTATAATTATATCTGAGGCCCACTTGCGTGAAAAATTTAACACAGAGTTACTTGCTAACACGAGGTTAAATTGACAGTTTGTCATACAATATTGTCAATTTAACCTCGTGTTAGCGACTAACTCCGAGTTAAGTTTAACGTGCAAGGTGCCCTAAGTATTTTACCAAATTACAACGGGTTGATTCCTTTTTTATTACGTAATACACGGTCAAATTAAATGGTTTAGCGAAACGTGATGGGTATCGATCCCTAATGACGATAATACAAATAAATATTTTCGAGAATAGCTATAAGTTGGTACCGACTATCTGCGGCCGTTGACTTAGTAGTCATCTGTAGTTGAAATCAAGAGGTTGAATATTTTATTGTTTTATCGTCATTAGATCAATACCCATCACGCCTACAGAGTTTCTACAGCTATATAATTTAATTTGACCCTGTATTTTGCATATCTACGTAGGAACTACGGAAGCCTCAAACGTGAAACTGTTGCGTCTTACTCACCTACTGAAAATATGTTGGTCTTGTTTGGGATTTGTTAAGAACATGGATTCTTTCAAGATTTCTTTAAGCCACCAGTGGTGTAAAAAAGAAAGGTCGTTGTCTATCGCTGCGCCATGTAATAAGGTGAGCCTATAGCAATAGATTTTCTGTCCTGAATTTCCTTGATTTAATCCGTATGTCCGAACGTCTGGCTTTGTGCCCGGTTACTGACAACTAACCGAGCATAAATCGTGAAGCCGACAGGTTGCAAGTGCAGACGTTTGGACTGCATTGCTCGACCCGCTAATCGAACCTAAGACCTCACGCTTAGCAGTAGCGCTTGGAGACAATACTGCCTCACACACAGTACACAGTAGCACACACAGTGACAGTAGTGACAGTAGTAGCTCAGTGAAATAATCTATCTTAAACGATTAGATAATACATTATAATTATAATAAACAATAAAAATCGGTGTGGTTCTCAACTCTCAATGCAGAATTAATAATTATCGATTTTTTTAAATGTTTATCTCAAAGCATTTCATTCTGGTAAAAAATGAAAATATTAGCATTTATTATAAAATTAACATTTTTGTAATATAACGGGTAAATAATATTAGAGATTCAAAAAATTATTACGTCATAACTAATAATTCATTAGTTACAAAAATAATAACTTTGTGGTTTGAATTCTGTATAATAAGTTTGTAATGAAATCAATTTTATGCAATACTAGCTGACCCGGCAAATGTTATTTAGCCATAAATAACATTTGCCGGGTCATTCATTTTTTGAATTCATTGTATTTTTATCCTACCTACCTTACACTATCTACGATACCCTACCTACCCTACACTATCTACGATACCCTACCTATCCTACCCTACCTACCTCACCCTACCTACCTTACCTAACCTACCCTACCCCACCTACCCTACCTACTCTGCCCTGCCCTACCCTACCTACCCTACTTTACCAACCCTACCCTACCCTACCTAGAGGTTTAAAAAATAGTTTACGACCGATTCTCAGAGCTACCAAATATGCACATAAAAATTCATAAGAATCGGTCAAGCCGTTTCGGAGGAGTTTGCAGACAAACACTGTGACACGAGAATTTTATATATAAGATGTTACGTTTACGTTACATGGTGATTGTTAACACTGATTTCAGCATAAACTAATCAACCACTTCAACCAGTATTGAATCTGAGTACCTCTTACCATCTAAAGTAGGTTTTAATGATAGATTATGCACGATAAACCAGTGCAAATATTTTTTGATATGCAAGGGGATAAAGCAGTGTCTTACTACACGGGCGGCAGAGTTATGTACCTTAAGTCTTGAATGAAGCGAGGGGTTCAAGCTGTCCAAGAAGAAGACAGGCTTAATCCCAGAGGAGCATACTCTTGGACGCCTTGCCGACTTTCTGAATAGCAGCCACAGCATCCGTTAGCCGTTGATTGAGTTCGTTGGCGGAAAAGTCATCCACTACGACCTTACACGAATCCACACCTGAAGCCGCAGAGGACTCCGATAGGTAAGTGGCTCGACCAGCGGACACCTTATCCGTCAGTTTTGCGGCCTGCCTCTTCTATGCAAGCTTATCCGCCATTACAAGGGCTGCTGGACAATGGGCTTTTGCCATGCCAACATATTTACCTGTTGTTACGTGCCTTCCTCTGCCTCTCTGGGAGGTACCGATCGTAGGGGCCGGTACCTCGTCATCGTCGCTCAGGGCCAGGTTCGACTCTGAAAGCTCTGCGCTCGGTCGCACACGCCTGCGCAGGCGCATTTTGCTGCCGCTCGCGCTCGCAGCACTCTCCACACTCATAATAGGTACTAGATGTGGCGTCAGAATCTGACTCTACCACCCTCCTCCACCGCCAAACTAATTGATACGTTTGTGTTTATTAGTTTCCATTTTGTTTCCACGATTTGTATAGGAATTAAATGTCCACCTAGGCAGAGCCTTATACCCAGGTAAGCCTAGATACTGTAAAGAGCGGCAGGTGCTCTACAGGTGAAGCGCTAATGACTGGAATCCCTCAAGCCATTCATCCTCTCGCCGCGCTCCAAACTTAGGATTAGGTGGTTTTGTAGATGGAACAGTAAGGGCCGAGGGTACTTTAACCGTTGGTCCGTTTTCCACTTCCGGAAAACGCTGTTACGAGAATGTTATTGTAAAGCAATTGTCAAAATTGTTTGAATGCAGATTACAAATAAAACGTGTTTCTCCTTTGAGTAAAAAACTTTTTCAAAAAAATACACTACAAAGCGAAAAATAACTACAATTCCGGATCAATTTCAGTCGGTGTCCTTGTTTTCGTTTCTTCGCTTTTTGACACCGACTTCCGAAATTGAAGTATTTTTCACTTTGTAGTGTTTTGTTTTGGAAGTCGGTTGTTTTTTTTTGTAAGACGGTTTTTTTTATTTTTCTTTATTTAGTGGTATAAAATGGACAAGTTTTATAGTGATGTACCTGTAATGCCCACAGGTTATCTGTGATGCAGTGCGCTTTTAACGCCATCTAATAGGAATAAAAGTAAATCCATGTAACCCTTCTTGCAAAATCTGTGCTAATACCATCTATTGCCGTGGAACCGGACCGAATGCGATTGATGTACTTACAAAAATAATCAGCTTAATCAGACGAAAAACGCTAGTTACGTCGGCACGGTTTCTTTGTATGGGATGAGGCATTTGTATGCTATATTTATCTGATGCCAGAATAGATTACCCGAATAACATGTAACTTGAACATAACCGATCGAATGAGAGTGTAACAGGGTGAACGGTATCTACACATCTACGTCCCCGTTTAAAGCATGATAGTAGGTATGAAATGGGATAAACAGACATGCGATTGCAGCAATCCCGAGAGATTTGCCGTCATTTATTGAAGAGTTCTGTTGTGTATCTCCGAAGTTCTTCATCTGACTTTTACCAAATTTTAATTGGACCATTTCGGAATAAAATTCTTTCGATCAAAAAGCAGATGCGAGAATTTCGCAAATCCATTATATGACGGAGTTATGCCCGATTATATATAAAAAAAATATAATCATTCGAATAGAGAACCTCTTCTTTTTTGAAAAGCATAGATATGTTAGGACTTCCCGTTTAGGACCCGCTTTAAATGCCCATCCTATATAAAATATCCTTAAAAATTGTTAATCCAAGCTGCTTATCTCCAAATCTTCGTGGATATGGTAACATAGTTACCAACGTTACTGTCTGCAATTACTCCATCACAGGCAGTTGAGTGCAAATTGCAATGTTTCGCGCAATATTCATTTAGACATTACTGTTTATCATTGTGTGATGTATGTTACGAGATTAAGATGGCATACGATTACCTACGTGATGATAAATCGCAGCATCACGCGAGTGATCTACATATTAAACTATTAATAAAGCCAAAGAAAATCGTATCAACGCTTTTGAGATGTAGTGTTGGCGAAAGATGCTTCTTTTCGTAGACTGCATTCTGCAATACGAGTTCAACAACTCAATATCAAAGCCAGACACCTATTGGTGGTCACATTGCTCGAAAAGATCGTCATAATCTCGTGCAGCCTTTGATTAACGGCAAAGTCGATTGGAAGAGGCCGAGATATCGCAGCCCGATCAGATAGTCAGAGCAAATACGTTCTACGTTTAACACCAAACGACACGATGCACTCCACGGACCACAACACCAAGGATAAACAGATGGCGGAAAATCATATAAGAAAAGTCGATCTCCCGTCGTCCCGTCGGGTTAACCACGACCCTCAATAAGGTACACGCGTGGTTTTTAGGGTGCCGTATCCAAAGGGTAAAAATTGTAAAAAAACGGACAGACATATAGACAGATGGATCGTTAAGTCTTAGTAATAGGGTCCCGCTATTACTAAGAATTCACGATCCGTAACGTCTGTCTATCTGTCTGTCCGTCTGTCACCAGGCTGTATCTCTTGAACCGTGATAGCTAGACAGTTGAAATTTTCACATATGATGTAATTCTGTTGCCGCTATAACAAGAAATACTAAAAACAGAATACAATAAGTACTTAAGTGGGGCTCCCATACAACAAACGTGATTTTTTTGCCATTTTTTGCGATAATGGTACGGAATCCTTCGTGTGCGAGTTCGACTCGCACTTGGCCAGACTT
Organism: Orthosia gracilis; assembly: GCA_947562075.1. Lineage (NCBI taxonomy): Eukaryota > Metazoa > Arthropoda > Insecta > Lepidoptera > Noctuidae > Orthosia > Orthosia gracilis. The sequence goes on from OX387266.1 coordinate 40,138,465, forward strand.
TATTTAGTTCCTGTTTCAACGGATCATACATTTTCCAATGTGACTGTCTGTTTTGGACCTTCCTAGGATAATTTTAATAATTCTCACTACCCTAAGATAGTCAGTATTAAGTCCAACGAAGTGCCTATCTTACCCTTGGCACACTAAAAAGGGAGGTTAAACTGAGCTCGCGATCCAAGTCGCTTTTAACACGAATTAATAATTGTTTAGTCACAGTGAAGGCGATATTCATTCATTATTTTGTCTATTATTTATGCTCATTTATAATCCAACAATCTTCGTGCTAGTGCTGACTAATTAATATGTATCGAATTATACAAAACGAAGCTAATTCAATAGTGAGGTTGCGAAATCAACCTACAAGACATTTAGATTGCCAAACATTGTTGAGAACCTTATGTACATAATAAAATTAATGTTTACACGGCTCTGCGGCCTTCTCACCGTAATTATCTCATCTAACGCATCTCGATCTCAATGGGTGCTAAAGTTTACTTATATTAGGCACAATTACGAACCATTTCCGAAGCCGTCCTTCCTCAACGTATATTTATGAGTAGTGAAGTGTGTAGTTTTTAATTGATGTAGATAGGCATCTAATTTGATTTATGGTCACGTTATATCAGTCATAAAGTTTGCTTCAAACTTAGACTTCCAATCATAAATATAACTGCCACGATGGTCTGGTGGTCGCAAGCGCTCCTGTTGAATCTGAGGTTCGGGGTTCGATTGCCGGATCGGGCATAGTGTTATTGCGTTTTTCTATCTAGAATGCCAGTCTGAAGACGCCGCGTGTATAGGAGTCTGGAGTGGCAATCCAGCGTTTGAATTTGAGCCGGGTTGATAGAAATATTTTCGCCCCCAATTACGTACATGGGACTTAAAAACTTATCTGGAGAAATGTGTACCTTTCGATATAGCACCGCTATACAGTTATTATTGATTCATGTACATTATTTTTGAAACAAGATTTTTTCTTTAATAGTTCAGCTTTAAAAATAAAAATTAACAACACGATATTTTTTCGCAACTTTTAGATACTCCTCCAAAAAGAATTGGATTTTTCAAGATTTTTACACAGAAAAATTTATGTCTGGCATTTCATCATAACTCAAATTGTATATGTAAAGCAAATAATATTTTGCAAACAAAACTGTTCAAAAGGAGGTTCAATTGATATTTTGGCATCGAGCGGGCGCACGGCCAGTATACTGGCGTTAACATTGGGGCGTATATATATCGCCTTAAGTAGTTCTATTATAATCTCCTAGTAGAACAGCAGCATAGAACCTGTTTATGTGGTGATTCTTGGTGCAGGCCTATGTCCAGTGGACGTCTTTCCATTGAAATGATGATGAAGAAAATAGCTGTGTAACAAATTGCCGGAGTTCTAAGTATTAAGCGTTCCATTACTGTCAGTTGACCACGGATCCCTAAAAAAGTTGACCGTATTGAGTAAAAGGTCGATTCGGAACGGAAAGCTGAAAACTATATCTATATATTTATTATTTATTTATATATATTTATTGTACACCACATTTATTTACATTTATTGTACATATATTTATGTACATATATATATTTATATTTATTGTACACAGGACAAAAATCATAAAAGCAAGTGTACAATGGGCGGTCTTATCGCACAGGGCAATCTCTTACAGACAACCTTTTGTATGTACTTACACGCCGTTCACGTACATAACTACAGCAGGGTTTTTCGCAATGGTAGTTTATTTTCGCCGTCTAGCCTAAAAGGGACTGCACATGCATATCTAAATCCTAGGTATAAGTCTGACACGCCCTCCCGCTTCACCCAGAGCACGAAAAATCATTGGATGATTTCCCACCCAAAAGAAAGGTATATGTAGGTAGAGCGGACCCAGGATTCATTTCTGAGGCGGACACGAGGGACCCTTTTTTGACTTCATTCAATAATAATGCCGGATTAAGCCCGCGGGGGGCACACATTTACGTGACCACACGACAATAACTCTTAGGTACCCTTTATTTCCAAATAAGTCTACAAGGATTTAATAGGCAGGTGCCTACGTCACTGGCAGAATAATGGGTTCAGCCGTGGCGACCCTGACTCCTGAGGGTCTCTGAATTTTGAGAAATCGTTTTTAAACAGATACCAAACAAGGCCAAAATATGTTTAGTAAGAAAGACGTAGTTTGAAATTGGGGAACGGGTAAGTGCCTAAAATTTTGGAGCACGCGTCGCTTGCTTTTGCATCCAGCTTCCTACAGTCTCCAGTTTCTCAATCATTTCTGCATAAGTCAACAAAGTAAGCTCCTATTTCTGTATGAAAGATCAAAATAAAACCTAACTTCTCCGATGCAAGGAGCTGAAATTTTCAATCTCGCTTCGCTCGCTCTTGCATCTTTCATTCTCCTGTCTCTCATGTTTTTTGCGTATCGGGGCTGGGCCCTTGGCCCCTCTTTTTTGGCGCAGGTAATAATTTATTTTTAATATCTAACCAAGGTGTTACGTATTATAAATAAATTCAAAGAATCAATTATTCACTAACCTACAAAATGCAAGAGTTCAAATGTCATCAATTTATCAAAAAATCAAGGTCACCTGCCTGCAACTGCAAATATAGTTTCAAGAACTTTTGATTTTAAATATCGAGTTCAAATGGCTCATCACATTGCACCAACAATATTATTATCTAAGGTTGCAGACGTTGTTGAGATTTTTAACCTTGCGTTCAAAAGCAGAAGACGTAGATTACCTTCTAAATTAATTTACTCATCAAAGATAAGTGGTTATTTACTAGGTGGATACCAAACTACCTACTTATATAGAACTATAGTTCTATCCTAGTTCGGCCTACTAGATGTACCTAGGTACAATAAACCACAAACCACGCATGGTAAATTCACATTAACTGCGCCTATGTCGTAACAATACGCATAGATAAGAGCGACTGATGTGTGGTTTACTGTACCAAGCCTATAGTACAAGGGCAGACAGGTAATAGACATAATTAATTCTCGTTTATGCTGTTAAATATTAGTAGCCTAGGTAGGTAATCAATACCTTCACAACTGTTTTTATAAACGCTTAAAGTAATTTAAAAAAAAAAGTTGGTCGCCTCGTGGTTTCACCCGCGTAGTTCCCGTTCCCGTAGGAATACAGGGATAAAAAGTAGCCCATGTCACCCGGGGATGGTGTAGCTTCCCTACGGTGTAAGAATTTTTGAAATCGATCCCGTAGTATTTAAATTTATTCGTTAGATACAAAAATACAAATCTTTCCTCTTTATAAAATTAGTATAGATTAGACTATTCACGGGTAAAATTAGCACAGACTGTAAAACTGATGACATATAGATAGCTAATATATTTAACTATACTTTGGGAGATATAGGTGTGATGATATATTTTCATAGGTAGAAATGTCACCTAAACAGTACCTATGTAAACGAAGTCGCGGGCAAGAGGTAGTTTTAGAATAAACTACCTTAGAACTCAACGGACTCAGTTCTCGTCAACTTCTTGCCTGCGACTTCGTTTCATGGCATGGATTTAAATTTTTTACGCGAATCTGTATCATCCTTTTCTAAAATAAAGTTAGCCTAAGTTAATTCTCATACATCAGCTATCGGGCTTTAAAAAGTTTGGGAGATTAGCCGAAACAAACAGACAGACAAACAATAATGAAAATATTAGACAGTTTGCCACAAGTACCGTGTAAACAGTAGTTAAATCTGTTATTTTGACATTACAAACAGACACTTCAATTTTATTTATTTGATGATGATGTATGCAACTATGATTAGATATTAGGGAAGTTATAGTACTGCATACCCAGGTAGAAGGTGTAATAATGTAGGAAGTAACATTTTGATTATTACGACAACATTTAATTCGGTTTACTTTCAAATTAGTGTTTGATGAGGTAGGTATTTTAAATCACGTTTAAGAACCGGAACATGAAGATTTTTAGCACTGCCGTTGATACTTTCTTAGATACCTACTAAATAAGGCAAGCTGCAGCCTTATTGCGAATGTGAATTCTTCAAGTCAAAGGGTTTGACCGCCATCAATCGACCAATCACATGCGAGATGAAAGACGGGATGTGCATTTCCGTCTATGTGATTGGTCGATTGATGGCTGTCAAACCCTTTGCCTTTCCGAATTCACTAACGCAAGTAGGCTGTTGGTTACATCAGAGTCGCTTTTTTAAGGTTCCGCACCCAAAGGGTAAAAATGGGACCCTATTAGTAAGACTCCACTGTCCGTCTGTCACCAGGCTGTATCTCATGAACCGTTACAGCTAGACGGTTGAAATTTTCACAGATATTGTATTTCGGTTGCCGCTATAACAAAAAATACTATAAATAGAGTAAAATAAATATTTTATTGGGGCTTCCATACATCAATCGTGATTTTTTGCCGTTTTTTGCCGTTTTTTGCGATAATGGTACTGAACCCTTCGTGCGCGAGTCCGACTCGCACTTGGCTGGTTTTTTCAGTTTTCGTAAAATACAGTATCATGGCTTCGGAAAATGCAAATAATTTTGTTGCTTGCTTTTTAAACAAATTTTCCGTAAGTGTAGGAAATCTCTATACAGTACGGTACGTAAATTGCTTCTATAGCGCCGGTCACGTAGGTTGTGCGTTCGGACCCAGGCAGGCTACTTTGTGTTATACATTTCATTTCCATTCTCTCAAACCGGTGACGGACTTCGTGAGGAAATCTGCGTGTCCTAGAACAAAAAATGTCGAAGACTTGTGACATCCACCAACCCGCTCCGGGCCTGCGTGGTAAATTATGGCACTCTCCCTGTCACTTAGAGGAAGCCTGTGTCTCAACAGCGAGCTGTGAAACATTATAAGCTGATTATCCAGATTGTTATAATCCAAGATAAGTAGGTACTGAAAAGAAGTTTTTCAGCAATCGTACCTAGTGTGAAACAAGCACAGTGTAGGTAGGGTTCATTGTAGCCCGCCCAAAAATCATGAAAATGACACCTGTGACAAAAATATGTTTTCTTTTTGTTGGCGCCATCTTGAATTATGATTTCGAGGGCACTTCCAGTCTCTTGACGATCGATCGTCTGTCTACCTCGCGAAGGAAAATATATGAAGTTTTCATCATAAAATCGTCACCTCTGGAACTACCACTCACTAACGCTCTAATATTTCAAACTTACAATGAAACTGTTGGATTGTACCTTTGATAAGTATTTGATGTCTGCTCCAGTACCATGACGTGTCAAAAATGTCATGTCCGACTAGAAAAAAGGGACAGATGTAGGTATACAACTCATATAGGTACATCTGTCCCTGACGCACACTCAAAATAACCTTGCTCTAAGAGCTTATGGTTATCCCCCTGGTACCCACTTAGTCAACTCCCTTCTGCCTTTTTCTCTTCCCTTCTTTTTCTTCTTTGCTTCCCAAGGTGCAGCTGTATCTGCACATCCTGGAAACCAAGTTCTACGTCGGACACGCAACGTTATTAATGCGACCTTTCAAAAATAACTTAATCACAAAAACCGCTCATGTCAGTTAAGCTCGACGGGATATAGACTAATGTGAATAATCGCTAGTCCGGCCAATCGACGCAGGGACAATGGGTTGCGCTTGCGTCACCGACGGCCGCAGAGCAGCTTCCGTTCGCCTTCTTCAACACGAGCGGCGGCCGCGAGCGGACCCGGGTGGGAGATGCTACATCACATATATAATGCGATAACAACGACCCCTCAGCAAGCAGTTTGCTCTCAGCTTCGCCATGAAGGTAATTTAATATTTCATTTAACAGCATTTAGGAGCTGTGACTATAATTTTAACAGTGATTTATATTTTATAAATTATTTCTGCATTTAAATCAAAGGACCTTAAGTAGGCCTTGCGTGTTTCCTATAGGTACATTAAAAGCCATTTAAAAAAAAATTGAGACAAAATATCAATTATTTCAATCTGGCGAAAATCAAACTATCTATATTCTAGGTGTGGTCCCCAGCGAAGCTTACCACAAAAAAAAATTATAGCATCGAATATCTTTTAGTGAATTTTCATTTTTATTATTAGTTACACATACTTGTATTTTGATATTTAACTAAAAACAGCGTGTTAAAAACAATCAAGACTGTACGCAATTTCAACCCTTGTGCAGTGCCTTAAATCCTCTAATAACAGTGCAGTGCCTAAAAATTAAAACCAGCTCAAAGCTTGTTGATAGGAATCTACAATTATTTCAAAATTAAATTTCAATCACAAAAGAAGTGCAGAAATACCGACTGTAACACATTAGTAAATAAAGATGACCGACTTTGTTATGCTATAATACATAAAACGTAATCTTTCCTCCATTCATTCCACTGTGACCTCTTATAGCACTTTCAATTTCTTCTCATCATTATTTGAGAGCAGCCTTTGTGTTATGAACTAATATAACTGTGTTTAGTTAGAAGAATATCATAGGTTTACTTAAAGGCTTAATACATATAAACTTACTCCGTTGGTTACGTATCTGTGCTAGTCGCCTAGTTCCTAATTTAGAGCAATCTTGAATCAGAAAAAAGGGTCAGGCCTAGTCAGTTTCGTGACTGCAGAATCCACAGACTCAAACCGTTGACTATGAATCTAATGTTACTTTACTTTTCTAGGTGTTCGTCTGCCTATTAGCGTTAGCCGTGGTCGCGGCCAAGGCCGGCTACATCAGTAGCGGTGGTTGGTCAGGTGGCGGTGGCGGCGGTGGTAGCGGTTGGTCCAGCGGCGGCGGTGGTAGCGGCTGGTCCAGCGGTGGCGGTGGCGGCTACGGCGGCGGCGGCGGCGGTGGTGGCTGGAAGCTAGGAGGAGGCGGCGGCGGTGGTGGCTGGTCCGGCGGCGGCGGCGGTAGCGGTGGACGTGAGTCACTCTTACCATCTAGCTCCCCTATGTCGTCTCCAGACTTCTGATTGAGAACTTACCGCCTAGCTAGTGCAAAATAGTTATGTGATCGGGTATTTCTTTGTGAGTAATCTAAATCATTACTTACATGCATTTCCGCGCTACCGGACGATGACTAGACCCACCAGATATTGTTATGTGGAACACACCCAATATTGTCAGTTTACTAGCAGTCAGCCTATGTTTTTTGACTCATTATTGGATTGGGGGACTTTTGAGTTAAACTCGTTATCTAATGTGTAATGAACTTCAGTTAGTTTGGAGTACTTATACTTTGTAATAATATATATATTTTTTTTACGCAGAGGTGAAAATTATCAAGATCATCACTACCGGAGGAGGTGGTGGTGGAGGCTACGGTAAGTTACCTTTCTTTTTCAATACTCTGGACAATTCATTATTTTGTAAAGTCATCTAACAGTTATTTTGTATCTAGTTAATAGGTAGTACTTAAACCTAAAGTTAGATTGCTCCACACTACCAGAGTGTTGGACTAGTCTGCGACGCAGATATTTATGCAGTGCGGTACTTCGCGAATAAACCCACGTTTTACTGACCTCGTAACAAAGAAGTCACGACATGTCAATGAACCTCCATACTACCTACATACTTTTACTATTTGGTGTAAGTAGTGAGATGCCTTAGTATAGTTTTAATGATTCCCTATGTCTTAATCTAAATCTACAAATAGGTGTAAGCTGAGTGCGCTAAACTATTAAGGTAGTTATCTACATACAAAATCTAACGCTTAGAGGTCGAGTGAGACATCGTGAGTTAGGGTCATCCATCCATTCGCTCAGCGGCAACCATTACCTACGAATTTCGCAATGTCTGCATTCAGCCTGGCTGGACATAGTCTATGCAAAACTTGACTCTTGAGTATACAATGATAATACCAACTCAGTTTACGCAATCTTTAAATTATTTTAATATAAAGTTACAGAGTATTTGACCGCAAGTCAAGGTTTTTGACTTATTTGTAGAAGGCATTATGGCTTAACGATATTGCAACACCTATCATTTACCAACTCTTAATTGTCTTGTGGAGCATCTGCATCGAAGAACTTACTTTTGTATGAACATTCAACAACTCAACTTATCTATGTACCTATCATTTACTTTGATGTTTTTTTTGTATTAGTTTTTTTTTTTTTTTAATGATAGAATGCCTTCGATAGACTTAGGTATATAGTTACCTACCTACTGACTGAGAATTATTCTTGTCTGGGCAGGCGGTGGCAGCAGCGGCTGGTCTAGCGGCGGCGGCGGCGGCGGCTGGAAGTCTGGCGGCGGCGGTGGTGGTTGGTCTAGCGGCGGTGGTAGCGGTGGCGGCTGGAAACTCGGCGGCGGCGGCGGCAGCAGTGGCTGGTCTAGCGGCGGCGGCGGCGGCGGCTGGAAGCTCGGCGGCGGTGGCGGCAGCAGTGGCTGGTCCAGCGGCGGTGGAGGCGGCGGCAGCGGCTGGAAGTCCGGCGGCGGCGGCGGCGGTGGCTGGTCCAGCGGTGGTGGCGGCGGTGGCTGGTGGTGATCCCGTCTCTACTAAACCTATAGCGAAATTTCCGACAATACAGTGATACCTCCGATCTTATTGTTTTAATTATTTCAAAACGTATCTACCTACCTACTATAAATTGAACACACAACTTCAGAGATTACAAACTTTACATTCAGTCAGGTCATAAGGCACAAGTTCAAATCATCAAATATTCTAATTTGTTAAGAAAAACTGGTCAAGTGCGTGTCGGACTCGCAAAATTAAGTTGGTTGTAATAGGGAAAATGAGGGAATTCCAAAGAAAAAATCTGATTTATCAATATATTCGTATAAGTTAGTAAAATATACATAATAATAAACAAATTTGTGTTCAATGGTCAATGGAAATTCGTTTTCCAAAATTTAAAAAAAAAAAAACTGTATTTATCTGCTCAACGAGCTCTAAACAACGATACCCCAATCGATGGACATGGCCAAAAAAAAACCGGTCCCTCCTTTAGCTTTATGGGCCACCCTGGAAAATATTTTTTTTTTTTATTTTTTTTTCTGGGTCAACAAGATGCTTAACTGTGAAAATTTTAAGACTGTAGCTCCAACCGTTTGGCTGTACAACCTGTGTGACAGACGACGGACAGTCGGACGGACGCGTGAATGAAAGCAAGCGAACCTTCGGGTACGGAACTCTAAAAATTAGGCACAAAATTAGTAAACTGTAAGTACCTAATAGTACCAGCACTCATGACCAAGATTTTTGTGTTATCGTTTTACGACTAAAACCGGCTAAAATCGATGGATTTGATTTTTCAGATTACAAAAATAATATTTTCAGAAATTTTCCGCGTCACACGAACCGAGGAGACCAATAAATTTTGACAAAATTAAATATGAGACAACAAAATAAACCCATAGCTGTCCGAAAATCATGTTTTCTAGTGAACATTGGTTATTTGATGAGAATAAATCAGTTTTCAGAAGGAAGTGCGAGCAATTTATGTGTTAAAACCATTTTGAACGAGTTGAAAAATTTTACCTGTTGAAAACTGTTGGAACCCCACAAAATGAACTCTCGAATAGTTATGCCAGGCGATCTAGCCGGCCAGTCCAAGCATTATTGCGTAAGAGAATTCAGCAAGGCAAAGAGTAAAGAGGATGTACAATCGACTAATCACATGCGAGATGAAAGACGCAACGTGGATTTCCTTTGCCCTTCGCCTTGACGAATTCACTTACGCAATTAGGCTGCGGGTAATGCATCCCTCTGAATTTCGGTTGTGGCTTGTGCAGTATGCGCCGTTGCTATATCCTGTTGGAAGCACATGTTATCCAGTCCCAATTCATCCATTTGAAGAAGAAGAAGGAGCCGTTGAGCATGGCTATGTACCTAGACCTCGCCGATCACAATAGTCGTTTGGTGGCCCGATGGCTATTCCAGCGTAAACAGCATACCATGCAGTAGCTTTGAGCGAGTGTAATGCCTCTTCAATAGAAGCGATAATTTTGCTTATTCACATATCCAACTTTGGGGACATCTCACAAGGAACACAGCTTTTCATTGAAAATCACCTCATCGTGCATAGCTGTCTACATCGTGGTCGAAATTCATGATGAATTGACGTAAATTACACGCACTTGGAGGTCACCATATTTAACCGACTTTCCATAAAGGAGAAGGTTCTATGTTCGACTTTAGGTTTGTTTATTTTTTTGTGTTCACCGATTTCTCTGTCAATTGTGGCCCTTATTTGATTTTTTTTTTTTGTTTGAAATATGTTCCAAAATTGGTCTCATATAAATTTATAATGAAGATCTGGTTAAGAACTTCGGAGATATACAACATAACTCTTCAATAAGTCACGGCAAATCTCTCGGGATTTCTGCAATCGCATGTTTGTTTATTGTTTATACCATTTCATAACATAACATCACGCCAGTAAGCTCTAAAGGGGTACGCAGATGTGTACAGTTCACCTTGGTTCACGTTTATTTCACCAGATATGTTCAAGTTTCATGATATTCGGGTAAGTAATCTATTCTGGCTTTATAGGTTACTTATTTGAACTTGCCTATTAGGTGTTCCCCGACAGCAGTTATATAACGTTATGAAACATTGTGTAGCACGATAACATGACAAAAAGACTTACAAAAAGTTGGACAACAAATGTAATGCAACATTCTCTAACGTTAGAAGTATATAACTGTTGTGAGGGAGCACCTTTAGGTACCACTACTAAAAAGTGAAAAATAACTTCTTATTCGGAAGTCAAAAAACGAAGAAAAGAAAATAGGAACACCAACTTCTGAAAAAGAAGTTATCTTTCACTTTTTTATTTGGAAGGCGGTTGTGTATATCATAGAATCTACCGATAGGGTGATGCCTTTTGCGCCACCTATATATAAACGCTCAAAACTTCGATCAACAATATTGGCCGAAGGCTCAAAATCAAAATAGTAATACTTCCAAGATGGCGCTGAATAAATATGCTGACTCTGCGCCATGGGTGTCTTTTGAAGGTTTCGAGGTCGATAAAATGAACATAGGCTCAAAATCAAAATCCAAGATGGCACTGACAAAATGTGCTGACTTTTCGTAATGGATAAATTTTGACGACGGTTTCGAGGTCGAAAAAACGAATATGAGCTCGAAATAAAAATCCAAGATGGCGCCGAAAATATGTGCAAATCTGTAATTATTCCATAATGTTTTACAGTAGTACCTAACTGATATGGCTTACCGATGTACCTGCGCAGAAGATAAATTTTCAAAGCGCTGGAAATGCTATTGACCAATTGGCACGCTCCACGCACCGCGCTTCTTTTTCCTGTACCGCTATTGGTCGGCAGCAGCCGCCACATTAGCGAGCGCCGCGTGGCATGTCAGCAAAGACTACTATAGTATACTGGCATGTCAGTCAGCCGCCATACTTCTGATCGAGTGCACGCGCAGCAGGCAAAAGTACACTTAGTGGCAACAAAGATCGTTCTTTAGAGAATATAAAATACTAACTCTACCATGTATTTATATATTAGAATCCTGTATATTTGTCTTCAAACATAAGACACTTTTTCAGCAAGCGACAAGCTACTATGCCCCACGATCTATGTATACTAATAAGTTATTCCAACCGAGGACGAATCTCACATTTACAAGTAACAACAGCTATTATTATGTGTAAAGTGTATAACAAAATACCAAATTCTATAAAAACGTTACCATTTTCTAGATTTAAAATGAATTTGACGAGGTTTTTAATTGAGAAATGCTTTTATAGTATTCATGAGTTTTTAGATTGTAAATTATAAGTTATGTAAATCGCACGTACATTTTCAACTATTATTATTATTGAGTGGCGAAACTCTCCTCTTAGTGACATTATTATTATTGACATTATTATTAGTGACATTATTATTATTGACATTGATTTTTATTTTTTTTTGTTATTAGATTCATTTAATTCAATAATTGCATGATTATGATCATTAATTAATAAAATAAAATATGAAACTGTATTTTATATTTGCACGCCGAAATTAATGGCAGAATAAGAGAACAATTTTGTACATTTTACCAACCTTCTGTACCTTATTTATGTAAATAAATGATTTTGATTTTTGAAAAGTGTTTTCTTTTTTATAGTTTAAAATGAGTTCTTTAAAAAGGGGGCAACCACTGATTAAATTGATAGATATTTTCCATGTACTAAAAAATATTGCACGTACGGTACCTAGATTCATAAAAATACAAACATACGTCCGTCCTAAATATAGTCGTGCAGATGAATTTACAAAATTATTATGACTTATGCGCGTGTGAGGCCATAGTAACGAGGCGCGCGATACGATATTATTATGATGAATGAAATTGAATGAATGGCTCGCTCACTCGAGCGGCCGGCCGACCGGAGGCGATCGCCCGCGAGTAATCGGCGGAAGTTACCGAATTACAACCGAGCGTTCAGGCGCTATCCTTCTCTTTTCGCTTTGCCTCCTTTTCAAGCATTGCGCTGGATGAAACAACAAGCTTTTCGGCCGTGCTCGCGTTGGAGATAGACGGTTCGACAAGGGTCCTCTTAAACGTCAAGCTCGGGAAATTATTTTCAATGTGCACGAGTTTATGAAGAAAGAAGCTCAGGAGTCTAAGAACACAACATTTATAAAAGATCGATTTTTGAAAATTATTGACCGAACGGCCGAAGCTACACAAATTTCAAAACGAACAATAACGAGAATTCTTAAAGAGAAGGATCAACATACGAGTGAAAACACTGCGGGTCCTTCTTTTAGAACGCCGAAACATGGTAAATTGAAGAAAACTTATCGTAAGGAATTGGACGATTTTTCATACCAAGCCATACCTACGCCGGCAAATTTATGACTTTCACCGCGAAGAAAAACAGGTAGTCACAATGAGAGCGCTATTGGAGAAATTAAAAAGAGATATCGACTTCGAAGGAGGCAGAGAAACTCTGCGCCGAATTGTAAGAGAGATAGGATTTAGGTTTAAGAAAACGCAAACGAACCGTAAGATGCTGGCGGAAAAAGACGAAGTAAGGCTGTTAAGAATACAATTTTTAAGAAAAATAAAAAAGTATCGGCATGAAGGGAGACCTATTGTGTATGGCGACGAGACTTATGTTCATTCGACCCACACGAAGGAACAAGCCGGGTCTGACGGTCAAGGCAAAGGCATAAAAAATCCGATTTCGAAGGGACCGAGGCTGATTATAGTGCATGCTGGTGGTGCTAATGGATTTAAACCAAATGCTTTGCTCATGTACAAATCGGCTCAGACCACAGGAGACTATCACAGTGAGATGAACAGAGAAAATTACGAGCAATGGTTGCAAGAGAAATTAATTCCCAACCTCCAACCGAATTCTGTGTTTGTCATTGACAATGCGTCATACCATAGCACATTAGAAGAAAGGGCACCGAACAGTAACTCTTCAAAAAAGATTATGCAGGATTGGTTAAAAGATAAAAACATACCTTTCGATATCAAAGCGTATAAACCGGAATTGTACGATATAATTAAACGCCATAAGCATCTCTATGTAAAGTTCTCGCTTGACACCATAATTGAAGCTCACGGTCACACAGTGTTAAGGCTCCCTCCATATCATCCGGATTTCAACCCGATAGAAAACATTTGGTCGCAGGTGAAAGGTCACGTAAGCAAATTCAATGTTGCCATGAATTTGACCGAAGTGCAGCGTCTTTTGTCGGAAAAATTCGCATCCATCGGGCCAGACGAGTGGCAAAAAGTTGTGGATCATGCCATCAAATGCGAAGACAAATTTATGACATTGGAAGAGGCAATCGACGATAGATTGGACCAATTTGTCATAAATACGAACGAAGATACATCATCCTCATCGGATAGTTCGAGTCGTGATAGTGATGGTAATATTAGCGACGCTCAGAGTGATATTGGAATAGCAGGAAGGCGGCCTTTAGATTAAGTTTTTTCTATTGTATACTTAATAAATACCTATTTGTTTATTAAATAAATCGTACATTTTAAACAACCTGTATTTTGAATTAAATATATTTTTGATGAAAACTGCCCGCTAAAATTGGCACGAAGTGTAATTGTGCGGAGAGGTGTGACTTACGAGTGAGACGGAACTAACAGCTGCAGTTTATTATGAACCATATATTAGTGGTCTAAGGTTGATTCTAAGTTTTAAGCATTCTTTCGTTAATCTTCGGGGCTATACTTTCTTTTCTGCGCGAACGAAGATTCACGACGCGCCTTATCAGTTGGGTACTACTGTACTACGGAATGAAAAGAGGACATGTAGCCAAAGTTGCAGGTAGCAGCTACATAAGAAATATTTAAAAATGTATTTATTGAAACAGTATAATGTTCATTTTTTTTTTTTTTTTTAAAACGTTGCCCTACACTAGGAATTTCTTCCTGCATCGTGGGTGCGTTTACAAACATATAAACTCACATACACAAACACCCAGAGCCGGAACAACTATCTGTAGGTCATACAAATATTTGCTTCGTGCGGGAATCGAACCCGCGACACGCAGCGCAGCAGTCAATCGCTCGACCACTGCGCCAACCGTGCGCAAGACTATAAGACGCAATCAAATGTCCTTGCAATGGTGGCGCGGCGTGGTCAATGGCCTGATGGTAAAAAAAAACGAATGAAATATAACTTTAACTTATAATCATTACCGCTTACTTAGAAACAAATACTTAATTTTAAAAAATGCTGAAATACATGTCAATTTTAAAATTAAATTACAAAAATATAATTCTTATGTCACTTTTTAGTATATTTTTTCTTTTTAGGAGAATGTCGTTTCATTCTGTTAGGATTGTAGTTTTCTTTTTCGGAAGAATCAGTGCTTGTAGGAGTGAGCCCTCGTGGCCCACGCCTGGGCCTGGTATCATTTTCGTGATTGTCCACTATTTCACTAAGAACACCATATTCCCTGGAATTAAGGCCAATGTTTTAATATTTTTTAAAAGAAAGTTATTTTGTTTTGGTTTGTACTTATCACTAATGAATAATTAAATGTAGTTTTAATTTTTCTTAATATTACGAAAGGTTTTATGTCTAATAAAAGCTCTTTGACTTCGTCACAGAAGTTTTAAGCTTATTAATCATATTTTCAAAACCAATTATTCAACTTACGATTCATCGCATGACCTGTGGACATCCACTTTGACAGGCATTGGGCCACTACCTTCCATCTCCATATCACTGTCTGATTCTGCAATAACTAAACTGTCTTGAAGGATGTTATTTTTACACTCAGTTCCAGTGTTTTGTCCTTCTTCTTCAAATAAGTCTTCACTTTGCATATCTAATTTTTGTGATACTACATCTTCTTTACCATCTTTTTCCTTGTTCGTAAATCCAATCTCAACAATGGGAATATTTTTACAAATATCAGTTTGAACTGAAACTGAATTAGTTGTATTCAACTTGGAGTTATTTTCAACATCCTTTAAAATCTTAATTGTAGTTGTGTAATTAGCATTATCAATGGTTATTTCCACTTTTTCAGGTTGGCCTACAGCTTTATCAGCTGCAGCATTGCAATATGTACATGCTTCGAGGATAAAACTTTTTTTATAAAAAGGTACATTTCTGTTTGGATTTGTTTTGTTTTGTAATCCAGCAGACTGGATTGGAGTTTCTTTATTGGTATAATTTAAAGTTTTATGATCTCTACAATCTATGTTAACTAGTGAGGTAGATTCAATTTCTTCATTTTCATTGGCTTTAAGCACAGCTAGCCATGCATTTTTATCTTTATCAATGACTGTTTCTTGAGAGTCATCTATTACAATAGGATCATCATCCATAAAAATGCCACTTTCATCATTTTCACATTCTGCCTTTATTTTATTCCTTACAAAATCTGCATTAGACAGATGTAATTCTTTTTTGACTTTCTTAGAGCTACCATTATGTTGATTAATAATTGATTTCTTGTTTGCCTTCCGCAGAGGGTTATTTTTATCAGTAGTTTTAAAGTGTGATCTCTTTCTATTTGTCTTTGCAACTGATACATTTTCATCTTGAGTTTGTTGTTTATAATGATTTTTTGGAAGTATTATTTTTTGATCTAATTGAGCATTCACATTCAAATCTCTAAATGGTTTTCTTGTAAAATCATTTTCGCTTTTTTTAAGCCACTGTTGCACATATCTAGATGAGCTGTCCATTGTAATGTTATCGTTAGAAAGTGATATTTCTTCACCAGGAAAAAGTCTTATATTTCTGTTTTCTTTATTTTTGTAAGAAAGGAAATTAGATTTCCTTTTGTTCTCATACTTCACAGGAGCTTGAATGCATTCCGGGAACAGCTCTTTTTCAATCCTCAGTTGCTCAGATAATCTTTTATGTTTGAAAACTAAAACAAAAGTAATAAGATTAACCTTTGCAAATCAATAATAAGCTTTATAAATGAGTTATGCATTTGGACAAAATTTATATTATAAACTAAAATTTATATTATATTTTTTAGTTAAAGAAAATTTACAATTAATTAAATAGCATACCATCTGTATTAAACAAATCTTGACACACTTTCAGTAGTTCTGATATATTATTTACCCTCTGTGTCAAGGGCTTATCAAGCTTGGCCTGTGGACTAGAGGCTTCAGGCGGAGTGAGGCAAAGCTGGCAGTCTACAGCATCATTAACACAGTGGTCACATACAGTATGTCCACATGCATATCTCAGTCGCTGACCATCTGTTTTATCACTGAAATAGACACACAAAACATTCAAGTTTAATTCATACAATGTAAATACTACTAATAATATATTTATAAACATGGCAATTTAACAAGAGAAAATACATGCAGTCGAACATTGAACATCCTTCTTTTTTGTAAATCGGTCAGAAAAGAGAAAGGCTAGATTCCTAAGATTTAAATCTTTAGATAGATTTATTATCACGAAGCTCAAAGCCTATTATTAATTACCAGCGTAAAAAGAAAGGTCAAGATTACATACGAAATAAGAAGAGTACAGCATTCGTAAATAGAATATGTTTACACACAATTCTTACAGCAAAAGTTTAATAAAGCAACTAACCAAATAGCACATCGAATGTTTTCAACAATTTTTCTAACATATCCAATTGTTTGGTCGATGTTCAAATTATTCATGACAACTATTGCATATCCACAACAACTTTTTGATTATATCAATACAATAGTTCTGTAAATTACAAACATTTCGCTTTACTGTAACATTGGTGATTGGTCAACGTAATCAAGTATCAACGTCATATAATATAATTCATATAACGTCAATCGTCAACGTCAACAACAGGGTTAAAAAAAACAAAGACATCAATATGATTAAATGACGTAACCAATAGTACATATTAATTCCATGCGTCATCATAACTTTTTATCACAGACGTATAAAGAGTAGACTACTCTTTATACGTCTGTGCTTTTTATGCTAGCAACAAAAGTTCAGTTTTCAAGATTTTTTTTTAATTCGGTAAATTAGGTTAACGTGTGTACTGCTTAGAATTCCAAATCCAGAAAGAAATGAGAAAACAACGAACGTGTGGGGCCAGCCCTAAACTAGTACTAGATCCATTCGTAATACCAGTAGTTGACGACTTGAAGCCCACTGGTGATTTGAAAAATGGTTTGGATGTTAATTTGAAGTCACAAGTCACTGGCGATGTTCTTGTGAATGGTAAAAAGTTTAAGAAGATCACTGAACCGTTAAATAAATAGTGTGCTAGTCGAGCATCATTTCTGGGTCCGGCATGGATGTATAGTCTGATCGCAGAAAAAAAATAGACGTCCAGGAGACGAGCCTAATTTTACTTTGACTGTAAGTTTAGATCTAATCTGCATCCATTTCACTATATCTGGCCTGTCATTATATTGTTCTGTGGCTCAATAGCCCATGTATCAAAAGTCAACAAAAATATCTATGACATATACACAAATACACAGCAAACCTCTAATAATTACAAGCCGGCAAAACGATCAGCTCTTTAATAATTATTAATGTTTTTTGTGAAATATGTGAATAATCGCAATCATAATAATGGCGTTATTAGCGTATAAACATTATTTTCCGCTAGACAGCATACAGAAGGTATGTGATCTGTTTGAAGAACAACTACGCAGTGAGAAGGAGGCAGATTTAGCTTTGTTTTCTATTATTGTTGGAGCGGTTGAAAATAATTTAACTAACGTTAAAAACAGCGACAAGGAAACGAATTTGGCATCAAATAAAGCTGGGAAAATGAAGTTTCCATCTGTTGAATACGAAGAAGTAAAGTCACTCCATGAACGTTTTGTGACACTGATGCGTGGAGGCGTAGATGTGAAACTGCTGAATGGAATTTACACTACCAGGGATTTGGTGAAGCGAGTTGCCGATGTGGTTTGGAATTCGTTGACTCGCAGTTACTATAAGGATCGAGCTCATTTGCAGTCTATTTATAGTTTTTTAACAGGAAATAAGCTTGATTGCTTTGGTGTAGCTTTTGCAGTAACTGCAGGCTGTCAAGTTCTGGGTAAACAAGACGTTCACCTGGCCTTATCTGAAGACCATGCTTGGGTAGTGTTTGGGAAAGAGGGCACAGAAACAGCTGAGGTATGTATCACAGGAATGCATCAACACTAAAAGAAATTATTAGAGAAACCTTATCACTACATAAAAACAAAGTCCCCTGCTGAATATGTATGTCTTAGCGATATTCAATCTGGCTATGAAATATAGTACAATAAATAACCTTTATTTAAGACCTTAAAACAGTATACCTTATAAATATGTATGTGAGTAAGCACTGCACTACATTAACATTTGCTTGTGTGTTATTGTCTTCAACATAATGTAATATCTATATATTAATACAAAATTCATTGATTCTAGGTAACTTGGCATGGCAAAGGTAATGAAGACAAACGTGGCAGGTCTGTTGGTGATGGAGTGTCCGCACGTTCATGGCTATACGTAGCTGGTAAACCAGTGATCTGCACACGAGTAATGGAACTAGCTGCACTTGTATCTTCAATCAACCCCACATTGACTCAAACTACAGATGTCCATGAAATTGCTCAAATGCAACACAAACTTCTTTGGTTATTGTATGACAATGGTAAATATAAGTTTAATATTATTTAATTACCTAATTTTAAATACAAACAGTAAATATGTACTAGTGCTTTGCTCAGGTACTATTATTCGTATACTAAGATTGAAGTGACACTGTTTCAGCCATATTGTCTCATACTACTTAGCTTGTGGACCGAAATAACAATAACAAATAATTGATAGATCAAATCTATCGAAAATGAGCCATCAGTAATTATTGATATAAATCTTGTCAATATTCGTATGACCTTTATTTCCTACTGAAATCGGCACACATTAGTAATTTGAAATTCAAATTAATTCAAATTCCACAGAGTGTATTCGAAAATTCTCACTGAAATGTTTACCTTTTAGTGTAGGTGTTATAGTCAAAGATTGATATGTAGCGTTTTCACGGATTGGCTGGTTTATCTTAGGGTTGACTTTTGCGCAACCTTAATATAGATTCCAATTTTTGCCTTGACAGATGCATTTTTAGGCGAACTTCTGGGTTTTTGCGTCTGCTTGGCAGTTCTAGCTTCTTTTTTGTCAAACGTCGAAAGCCAAATAATCTGCTTCGATTTTGCCTAGTCGTCTATCATAGAAGCGACGTAGGCAAATCTTCAAACGTCGATTTGTATTGCGTCGTAATTAAGATAAGGCGAAAGAGCCCCGCGCATTTCTGTCTGCAGAGCTTAAAGGAACCTAACATGAAGGTGATGATGGGGGCTTCGTTCGCTATTGGACTATTTGGTCCACGAGCTGCTTGGAATTGTCACCCACCCAGTATCAAAACTCAACCAAGATAGAACGCTGCTAGCAGGACTCTATTTATATTCACTTCTTACATAACTAAGTCTAATGATGAAACACGTTTCTATTATCCCTTTGATTGTATTGAGTTTCGTCCTTTGATGGTTTATCAAGTCAGTCTCTCCTCGGATTAGACATAAATTCGTTAGGCAAAGGCCGAAAAACGCTATTGATTTGACTTTGATTAAGACTTCTTGGTCAAACCTGAGGTTTGATTAGCCAAATCTAAGAGCACCAGAGCTTCGTTGTTTGACTATGACATAGTGAGAAAAGTTCTATATTGTATTGTTATCTCTAAATGAAAATTATTCCATCACCACTGCTCTCAAAACGGTGAAGGGAAACATCGTTAGGAAACCGGGATGTCTTAAAACCAAAAATTCGAAGACATGTGACATCCACCAAACCAAATCGCACTGGGCCCGCGTGGTGGATTACGGCTAATTCCTTCTCACAGAGAGGCGGCCTGCACGCACAACATACCAAATGGGAGTCTAAGTGAGGAAAAGAAAGAAAAGGGGGTCCATCTATCCTATCCGCTATCTCAAAAAATATGCGCAGAATCACGTCGCTTCGCGTCGCATCGCATCGCAATGTGAACTGACCTTTAGTATTAAGTTTAAGTATTGAAAGATTGGATATTGACAAAATTTATAATTATGATGAACAATAACTGAATTTTACTTAAACTAAAATCATCTATAACATGTTGATGATATGAATGCCCATTTATTCTTTCAGGCCATTTGGATGCCTACCCCATGGCATTAGGCAATCTTGGGGACTTGGATGAATACATGAGAATAGCCAATTGTTCAGTAGAAGCTGATGTAGAATTGCCTCTTCATAATGAATTGGATAACTTACGACCTGATGGCACACAAAGACCAGATCCAGCTGCACTATATGCTCAGGCTATTCGCTCATCAAGAACAAATTATGAGGATCGCCATGTTTATCCATACACTTTCCAAGGAGGACACTACCATCGCCATAAAATGTATAAGGAAGCTTTCCATGCATGGGCCTGTGCTGGGGATGTTATTCGACAGTAAGTTCTTTTATTCATACTTTCAAAGAAGCTACTTTGTAGTTAGTACTGAAATACAACTTGTAACTGTAAGCGAAATTCATTTAATTTTAAGCATGGATAATTTAAAATGCTTGTAACAATCTTTCATTAAAATTGGGATATTATTAATTGCACATCAAATAAATAATCACCTATCAATTTATTTCCATCATTTATATCCTCTTTTACATCAGAAATACTGACTGCACAGCAAATTAACCAAAGCGTACAAACGTTATACTCACATGTATAACAAAATAAAACCAAGAGCGAGCGAAGCAAGCTCGGGAGCTTAGGGCACCCTGACACGGACAGCTTAGTTTCGAA
Organism: Orthosia gracilis; assembly: GCA_947562075.1. Classification (NCBI taxonomy): domain Eukaryota; kingdom Metazoa; phylum Arthropoda; class Insecta; order Lepidoptera; family Noctuidae; genus Orthosia; species Orthosia gracilis. The sequence goes on from OX387266.1 coordinate 40,159,660, forward strand.
AGCGAGCGAACTGAGCGCCCGTCATCTCCTTTATATTAGGTTATTTCAGACTCTGTAGACAGAAATAAGAACCCCGCGCAGTAGGGCTCCGTCGACTTTGTTGCTGACATAGTAATGTTGTGAAATAAAAAATATAATCTAACCCTCGACCGGGTTAGGATTTCAGGTCAGGTTCGGCATAATCGATAAATAGATTATTATGACAAGATTATTAGATATGCGTTCATAAAAATGCTCAGCTTTTCAATTAATAGCGATGCATCATGAAATCAAATTGTTGCTAAAATAATAATATTTTGAGGTAAATATTTTGCTGTGCAATCAGTATTTTTGATTGGAACTCGGATTATTTTTGGATACAAAAAGTATTTCTTTTTTAAATGAATTGTACTTTGATAACTTAAGACTACCCTACTACTATAAAGGTCATAGCGCATTAGAGCCACCCGACCAGCACCGCCTCGCTTCGAGCAGTTCTTATTCTTTGTATGGAGTAGGTACTATGGGTATAAGCTCACTACATCAACTCCGGAGCGCCTCGCCCGAGGGCCGACCAACCTGGTGACCATCTGTTGCTCGCACGCTTGCCTTGCGTTGCCCACGCGCAGGTCCCGAATGGATTGCGCGCTGTCCGCGAGTGGCGGCACTCCACTCCCTCCCCTTCCCTTAATTCCTAGCCTTTCTTTCGAACGTGTCGGCCTATCGTTGTGTTTTCAAAATGAATAGAGAAAAACTTATACAAGAGTTACGGAAATATAATTTGTTGTACGATATTAGAGACTCATCTATTCGCGGACAACGCAATGTCCACTCGTTGACCACGCGAAGTTCACTGGTTGACACGCGGCATCCAACGGTGGACGACCTGTCGTCAACGAATAGACACCGAGCGACGAGGTGGTGCTGGTCGGGTAAAAAAATACCGTAAGGTATAGCTAACAGATAGTGGTTCTAATAAGCTATAGGTACCTTGTTTTTTTTTATTTCTCTATTTGCAATCGGTTGAGAACATAAGCGAATTCACTCTGTGATTAGCTGGCGTTGTGGTGGAGCAGCCAGTGCAGCGCCTCTCACTTATAGGTGGTTCCCTTTTTAGCCTTTTTAAAGGTTTAGGAGTTCAGTAACTAGTGGGTTTAATTGCATGGTTTGGTGCTCCTTGGGTTTTTTTTTTGAACAATTCGATATCAGAAATCACTGACGGTAATTGAAAGAAGTCGTGGCAATCGTCGTTTCTGGCAAACCACGACGCGTTTACGACTATCGAATCTTAAACAACTTTATGATCTAAATAATAAGCAATATAATTATGTTTACAGTTACAACTATTCCCGAGATGATGAAGAGATATACAAAGAGTTTTCTGAAATAGCAAACGAATTAATACCGCAGTTGATGAAAGCTGAAAGCTCAGGACACTCGGCAAGATCCATTCTAAAGGACCCAGAGTGCTTTGCGTCATTGCTAAGGTATGTTCAGAAAACATTCGGCATATTAATATCTTACTTATAACCAATAAAATTCTTATTAATACAGCTCTTGTTAACTTGTAGATTTTATGACGGTATCTGCAAATGGGAAGAAGGTAGTCAAACACCAATTCTTCACATTGGTTGGGCGAAACCCCTTGTGAGTACAATATCAAAATTTGATGCGGAAGTAAGAGCACAAGTCCACATTATATGCAAAACTGACACCGATGATCATTCAGAGTCAACTAAAGCTACAGAGAATGTTGAAAAAGACAAAGGCGACAATGACAAATGGAACAATAATTCTGAGAACACAGAGATGACTGTGCGTGAGCAGCTAACGGCCGCTGTCAACAGTCGTCCGCGCGTCACGCTGTACAGCCACAAGATGGCAGCGCTCAGGCCTTTACTTCTAGCTGAAAGGTTGAACACTCACGCGCTGCAGCTGCAGTTGACGGCGCAGAGCCAGTTGCAGCGCCCACAGGCGCCCACGAAGAAAAGAGACGTCGATGACGCCAATGCTTCTCTTCCGACAGCGCGCGCCAAACGAGCTCGCCGCGAACGTTGAAGGAATAGGTAATGCTTTTGAATTGAAACCGAATACGCTTCTCTGTTAGACTGGTACCAATGTACCTAAATGAGTGATGTATAGATGTATACAAAGTATTTTATGTAGTTTATGCGTTTCTATTAGATTGTTAATGTTGGTAGTACATTATTTATTCTGGGTGATATCATGTATTTTTAGAGTCGAGTTTAAAACTAAACAATTTACCCGAAAAAAATATGTCATGTAGTAAGGAATAATTCAATTTTGGATCATTCAAGTTGTACAAATGGATAGTACCATGAAGCTGTATTTAAAAAAATAGTCTGCTACAGTGTTATGCTTAGCCATGCAATGGTATTTAAACCCAATTTCCAACTTACCATTATTTATGGTGTCTTCAGACATCAGTTGCTAAATAACTTATCTAGTAAATAATAGACATGTATATTCAAGATGAGTAAATGCCTATTCAGACTAGATGAAGAACCCTGAATATTAAATATAATATTTTCTTTAGTGGTGATTTCAAATAATTATTTTAGGTACTTGTACAGTCAACTTCACCTCGTTGGTAACAATTTGACATGATTTAATTCCAAAACAGTTACAGTTAGGGCTACCATTTCGAAAATTGAAACTACTACAAAAATTAAAAAAATGTCCGGACATTTATGTTATAAAATCAATTTATAAATTCGCTAATTTTAGTTTTCGTTAGCGTTAATTTTCATGCTCGCGCGCAATTTTCGCAAATGTATCGAATACATCGAAGCGCGCCACTTGTTGTGGTGTCTAAGTCATGGACCAAGTGATTTATCAGAAGTCCAAGAGCGAGCGAAGCGAGCTCGGGAACTTACAGGGTACCCCGACACGGATAAGTTAGCGAGCGAACTCAGCTCGAACCGCAGCGGTGCTCCGTTGACTTAGTTGCTTAAAATCGTACTTACCTATTCTATATTAAAACCAATGTCAATATGAAAATAATTAAAAAAAACACATGTTTTTAAGAACCGGCCTTGTAAGTGATGGGCGTTATTCAGAAAGCCCGGTCAATTTAATTATTTCAATCGTTTTTATCATGTTGTCTATTCATACTCTGCATTTTTCAAATTGCCCGGGAATTATGAATAATGCCTTATTAATCACTTGGTCTGTAACATCTACAACAACTGACGTGCATCGACTAAATGTAATGAGTACCTAAGTCATCTTATTAGAGCTATTGCAAGATTACTGACCAAAAAGTTTCAACAAGCAAACGACTATGCAAGTCCGGAAAATTATAAGACCGGACAAAGTCCGGACAGGACGCCAAATGTCCCGCAAAATCCGGACCGATGGTAACCCTACCAACAGTAAGAATAGTTTTCGCAGTTCAAGTGTTACCAGCGACGTACGATCGACTCGGATAAAGGTGTTTTCAGAACTTTTTATTACGTATGTAGAAATGCGGCAAGAATTAATTTTACCAGTCGGAATTAGCCCGAGTCCGGAAGATATAAATTATATAATTATCATAAAATAATATGACGACTCTAGGATGGACCTGTTTTGCATTTAATAAACACACCACCCGTAATACATAATAACATAAAACATGTACTTATTGAAATCGAATTAAGAAAAAAAAATTATTTATTCTGGGTGACTTTCAAATCATTGGCAATCTTTTAGAGGGTGAAAGTACTCATGAATATGAGGTTTGAGAAATCTTTATTCACATAAGAATAAGAAGTTTTTGCATTTTTAAATCGGATGAATAGTTTAGGCGTTACGGAGACACATACGTAAATACAAACATACATACATATACTGCTAAACTTTTTTTAATATAAAAATATAATAATAATTTATTTCCAAAACTGAATACTACTTTACAACATAGAAATGATAACTTACATACAATATGATAACTTGTTTCGAGTTATACTAATAAAAATATGTATGTAGTTAAAAAAAATCAAGTAATCAGTCATTTTAACGCTGAAAGATTTTCAATGAATTAAAAGTCACCCCGTACTTACCAACTTATTAAAATAAGTAACATTCTGAGATAAAAATAAACCCAATGTAATTTATGTAATAGAGCCATAGCAATATGATTCTCTTAGCATCAATTAGTAGTCTAGCGATTTTATCAATATGCATTGCATTTTAGCAACTAATCTGGTTACAAGATTTTGAGCAAATAGAAAAATTTTAAACACATTTGAGCGCGGTTTAAAACAAACGGATGTTGCCTGTGTTTCGCGTAACTAGTTGTTTGAAGTGCAGGCGCTTCAAAAATGTGTTTTTGTTTACACATTATTATTAATATATAGGTGATAACGCGTATGATAGATACATTTAAATCATCACATCTTTTACAAATATATCTGAGGGCTGATTTTTTAATTGTCAGATATCTTTTATCTGAGGAACGTGAAGTTGAGGTTTGATAATTTTGAATATTAAATATCAAACCGCCATATTTATTCTTCCGAGAAAAGTTATCTGACTATAAATATAAAAGTCACCAAGGAATTACAAAATATAAATAAATTATATTAATGTGAGTATTAAAAATATTCATTATATTGTCAAATGTCACTGTGTGACGTCAGAATAGTGGAGACTAATATTTAAACGTTTACGTTATTATTGTAAGTATGATCAACGTAAAGAATATATTTTTTCAAATAAATTATTACCGTCATCATTGAAGATCAAATTTTAAACCTAAATCATTGTTATTAGGTACAGTCGACTGCATGCCGGTGATTACACTGACGTTGGGCTGGCCTAGCGTAGCACCTGCGGAGTTTCAATATAAGGGCCAGCTTATACTGTTTTTGTTGTTACCACTGACGCGCGGTCTACTGTAGTCCGCAAGCTTATTACGTATTTTGCAAGAGCAAAACGAGAGCGATTTTTGCGCAATAATTGCTCTTCAATACAGAAGTTTTTGCGTTGTTTTTAGAAATAAGTGCATTTGACAAACAGCGAGCGATTAGCAAACGATGTTGTAGCACCTACCATACCTACACTGTAGGTAATTCTGACTTTAATGACATTAAACGTTTGATCGCGCGATGATTGCTGATTGCTGTTTTTACGTAATAAGCCTGCTGGTATCTGTCTAAAAGCATTCCTTTTATTTTCGAGGTCGTTTGTTTAAGAGGTAAGTAATTTAAATATACATACTTACTTAAATAGTAGAATGCCTTTAAATTAAAGTGAAAATAATAATGTGAGGTCTGAAATTGATGTTAGAGATAATTTAAAAAAATCAAGTGTCTGTATATTATCGTACTTATCTAACTGTAAAAAATCTTAGTAGATTCCTTGTAGACTAAACGTTCATAACATAAAAGTAGCATAAACTTCTACCTAAGATAATTTGCAAACAAAATAAAGTATACGAAGTACTTTTCGACAGGGGAAGATACGAAAAACAACAATTGCTTTAGGTATGAAATTATGAATATAAAAAAAATTACCGAACTTATTTCATATGTCGAAATATACTTCAATAAAATGTTAAATAATGTGGTCTCCTAAGTTGAAAACTTGCTTAATATATAGTAATGGTTCCGTAGGGAAAGAAGATTGCCCAACCGCAGGTCCATTATGAGGTATCGTGTACCTGATTTAATCTTATTTATGTTTTGTGTTCATGACATTTTTTACACAAATTCGGTCCACAGTGTCTTTCCGTGTCCTTTACATTAAGTTAGAAATTTGAATGGACCTTATTGAATTGTAATAAGGGTGAATTTCTACATCAATTTTTCAATGGGACCTAAGTTCCCTTACAAAATGGGCTATCTCCTGTCAAAATAAAAACCTAATTATAAAATAAGTACATAATTTATTCGAAGTCCTGAGCTCCCATCAATAACCAAGCTTGGATAGGAAAGTCACAGGTGAATTAGTTTATGATCTGTGGCAGCTAAGTTTGTTGTGTCTTCCCCTGTCTAACACGTAGATACAGTCGAGCCGTTTATATCTTCATCAGGTTGCAAATTCTTTCTTAAATCAAGTCAGGAGTTCAGTAGCCTAACTTAACTTTTTACTAGCTCAAAGCACGTGAACACGTGTTGTTACCACTGACGCGCGGTCTACTGTAGTCCGCAAGCTTATTACGTATTAACTTAACTTTTTACTAGCTCAAAGCACGTGAACACGTGTGAAAAAATCATTAATTGCTTCATAATTATATCTGTCAACTCGACATCATAAAACACACGTTGAATACTATTGAATTGCCAAAATAAAAGCGTGCGAGTTTGCTTTGAACTAGCAATAAAGTTAATCATTTAAGTTGTAGGGGGTGACCATAATCTATTTAGAGTAAGGTTATTTTGAATGTGTGTAAGGGACCGATGTATACAAGTCATATACATCTGTACCTAACACACAATTAAAATAACCTTAACACAATACTACAATCACAAGTGAAATATTATATAATTATGCTATAATGACTTTTGTTGTTGTACCAACTCATTACTGACAATGAGTCAGAGTCGGTAAAGCCAATTCTATCAAAAACGGATCGAACAAAAACTTATCTTTACTGTGACTGCCTTTCGGCTACTCATCGTTAATTCTGCGCAAATAATATTCCACGTTTATTTTTTCTATGTACAGTGTCATAATAATTATAATTAAGTGACTTTTCATAGGTATTAATTAGTAAGATAGACTTTTGCATTTAACGTATTAAATTAACGGTAGTAAATACCACCTGTGAAACTCATTGCATTTATTACACAAATTTGTATTTATTGCTTGTTCATGTATTTAAAGTCCCAAGTTGTTGTGTAAGTTAGCCGTGAGAACGAAATTTTCTACAAACTTTGATAACGTTATCACCGGTACTAAATAAATATTATGGTTATGAAATTTTATTTATTTTAGAAGTTAGTGTGTTGAAAAAGTCGTTTATTACACGTGGGCAATGGGGGCTACCGCTTTTGAATTCCGCTAGAGGCGCTGGTGTAGACTGAGGTCTTCAAAATGTCAAATTTCATAGTTTTTTGGCTTTTAGCGCGAGGTTGTTTACAATTTTTTTGGTTGTGAATGTTTTCCTAATATGATAATATGATGAGGGTTGTTTGTCAAGGAGAATATGAAATCCACACAAATGAAATCGCGAAAAAAGCGTTTGTTATTACTTCAGTCGGCCAGTAGATCTATATTAGCAATAATAAATAAAAGGCGTCCCTTTTCCCTTATTTTAATTATTTCATGATCATCGTTGATGTTTATATGTATACAATAGCTACATCTTTCTTTGACCTCATAATTGAAATACCTAAACTGTAGGTATGTAGCTGATACCGGCCAAACCCGATTTCTGGCTTTACTAGTTTTTCCTAGGCTAAACAGGTTCATACTATGGGTGTTAGTATATAACAGTTTAGCCTGTAAACCGAATTAGCCTAAGAAAAACTAGTTTGTACCTGAAATTGAGTATGGCCGGTACCATATCTAATTATAATTATTAAAAAAACGGACTTATGGTCCGTTTTCACTTAGGCTAGGGTGCGCTTAGCTGTGTTTATTCAAATAGATGTCACCTAGTGTTTGTGAAAACGGATATTAGTTTTAGTTTTCAGACTTTATTTTTATACATGACATACACTAGTACTTTGTTTGCTGCTAACATGTATATTGTTAAACCTTACTGTTACTTAAATATAATTATGACGATGTCGATCAAATCGATTTCAACGCAATTCCCATGTTCGAATAAAATAAATACTTCTGAGTAAATATTATGAGTTGTATTTTCATTCTTTAGGTACTCTTCCCTTCTCTCGTATTAAAAGATGGATGAAAAGAGATTGCATGTGGTAGGGATGAGAATGTTGAGATTAATTTGCGGAGTGACGAGAATGCATACAGTGAGAAATGAGTATATTAGAGGAAGTTTGAAAGTGGCGCCAGTGAAAAAAAGTTGGAAGGAAACCGTTTGTCCTAGTATGGTCATGTGATGAGGAGGGATGAAACGCATGTTACTAAAAGAGTTATGAATTTAAATGTGGATGGAGAGGGAGAGGAAGAACAAAGAAACGATGGATGGATTGTGTGAGAAATTAGATGAAAGAAAAGGGAGTCAGTGATAGCGTGATAGGGGACAGGACGATATGGAAGAAGAAAACGTGTTGCGCCGACTCCAAGTAACATGGGATAAGGGCAAGGAGATGATGAGGTGCTCTTCCCTTCGGGATGTAAGGGGGCGCATTACAAACTTGGCGCCCAAGTCAACCTCACCTGCTCGTGATGTACGGGGTACTTCCCGTGAACACAGAATCTTGAAATTTGGTACGAAGCAGCGTCATATAGCACAGATAAAGGAAAAATTGCGAAAACCGAAAATTTTTAGTTACATCTTATTATATTTTTTTAATAATTTTAAACTTACTACCCCTTTCCTCATGAACGCGTTGAGGTATTAAATTGAAATTCATATCAAATACCATAATACCTTTAAGCTGAGGTTTGTACGAAACCCTCGGTGCGAAAGTCCAACTCGCACTTGGCCGGTTTTTTTTATTTGGAAGTCAGTAGCATTTTTTTTTTATCTTATTCTACTGTTATCATATTTTTTACATCTATTCACTAATGCTATCTGTTATATATGACATATATAATTTCGAGCATAATTATACAACTATTTATTCTTGTCAATCGTTTTTTCCGCTATTTTCTTACAATATTCTAAAAATTGTGTTGTAAATAATAAACTGTTTAAGCTGAATTATGTTTTATTTCTACAAGAACAAACATAGTTGAACCGTTTACGTACTTCCATTACCACACTCTCACATAGCCCCACCGGCGTTGTCATAGACAATCCTAAAACACAAACCAAGACCATAGGTCATAGACTATCACAACATCTCCCCTTTTAGTATTAAAAACATTTTGTTATTATTATATACTATGTACTTATTATATAACCTATTTATTATACTGTAATCAACACTTCATGTAACATTATACATACTTAGCACTAAGTTGCACATAGTTACTAAACTTATACATCTCTGCAGTTAAAGTATTTTTTTTTAAATAATCATCTATTTATCTATCTAATCGTATAAGTCACTTATTTCTTCACAAGTAATTCTGGAACAGCTTTCCTTACTTTCTAAACATACATTAGGCACATACTTACTTACAAAATTAATATCTTTATTAATTAGGTGCTTACATCTAATGAATCATATGAATCAGAGTGGACATAGTCATCTAAATACCTAGGTGGCCTTGCCTGTCTTTTTGGTCTGGGATCTTCTGAATTACTTCTTTCCAAAATATCTGTTCTACTTGAATTAGTCTGACCAGACTCTAAATCTCCAGAATCTGTAACTTGATCTTCTGGACCCAAAAGACTGGCAGGGGCCTGAACATAATTCTCTACATCATATAAATTTTCATTTGATATATATTTGTCCACCGTTGGTGAAATTAGGGTAGGTGCTAATTTAAGGTGCCATCTGTTTCTCCTAAACTCTCAGTGTTTATTAGATATGATCTAGGTACCTACTTCAAACTTTTTTATTACAGTGCCATAATATAGTTTCAGATCAGTGACCCATACTCTATCGTTTATCTTCAGTTCTTGTAAGTTTACCTCTCTTATTATAATAATACACGCCCTTGTCTTTCCTCTCAATTTGCTTCTGTTTCAAATCTTCCCCTATGACAACAGGATTGTTAAGTTTACTAGATAATTATGATTGGTAGGTTATCTCTAAGTTTTCGGTTGCACATTTCAGCCGGACTGTAACCAATATCTAATGGTGTGTTTCTATAAAATAATAATGATAAATATATATCCTGATTTTTTGTGAGTAGAGATTTAGCAATCTTCACTCCAGATTCTGCCTGGCCATTACTTTGTGAGTTGTATGGGCTACTAGTTACTTATAGACTTGAACCCATACTCCCTAGCAAAATTGTTAAATTTATTCTTAAATTGACTTCCACCTCTGGAATTCCATAACTAGAAAACATCTCTTTACATTTTATTATTACACTATCTTCTGTCATATCATTTAATTTAAATATTTCTATAAATGAACCTCTGTCTCCTTTACCAACAGGTACAGTCTCTCCGCAGAAAAGTGATTTCGGCTTTAATCTCTGTTTTGAGGTTAAAAACCCAGCTAGGCCAATATAGTAAAGATTGGCCTAGCTGGGTTTTTATCTTTAGCCTAGCAAAGTTTACTCTGGCCTCGGTCACTCTGTCCCTTGACTTGGCGGGCTCAACCGTGGCGGGGGCAGCGGGGGTAATGGTAGAGGTAGTCGGGGCGCCCGACGCTTTCCCGGGAAGGGCCTGAGGTTTTGCCTGAGTCTTTTTGGAAGTCTCTTGTTTCATCTTGTTTGGCTGCCTCCCACTCGCCGATGCTCTTCCTCACCGTGGATCATGCCACAGGTGAAGTTTTCATCAGTGTGGTTCTCGTGAATGTGGAGTTTAGGGGGTTTTCTCCCAATCTTTTGGGAATGTTCTCGTTTTTGGCTGGTGTCCTCGTGGACGTCTTGGCTTCGAGGGTTTGTCTTTGGCGCTTTAAGTGATCCATAATGGGTTGTAACAGGACCCAATAAGTGTGTGATCAAATAAATTTAAATAATTGAAAAATTTGTAAATTGGATTGTCAATAGTTGTAAAATTGTAAATAAATGTAAATAAAATATGTAACAACCCTAATTACTATGAACCTTAATATTCATGTATCTTACAACTAGCGCCATCTGCGTATAAAGCTGTAAACTGTTATTGATTACGATTCCTTTGAGGAACGTAAATAGTAGAGGACTCACTTAGTCACACACTGATTGCATTGTAAGTGGTTCGCAGTATAACCACTAGATGTCACTGTTTATTAATGTCCTGATCCTGCATCGCGGTGTTAAAATCACCGCCATTGACTTCCAAATATACAGATTATTGTCATTCGTCAATACTATTCCCAGCTCACAGTAAGGTGCATCTGCGGATCCTCGTCCTACTTGGAAAGGTCACGCAGAACATCACAGAGCGTTGGTTCTGTAGCCCGTATCCTTATCCTTAATATTTACTATTATATGGAATATTTACTCCATCTTCATCATTTTTGTCGGAATTTCGCTATCTCAAGCCGTTTCCGAGATTCAGGATTTTTTCTAGAATTTGGGGAACGGGTTTTGAATTCGATATCGATATAGATATCGACTTCGATTTTAAGTCGATTTATTTATTTCTTTATTTATTAAACTTTATGTACAAGTACAAAGACGGACTTAATGCCTTAGGCATTTTCTACCAGTCGACCTTAGGGTGGTGCAGAGATAAAATATGGCAGGTGCAACTTAATGAAAAAAAAAAAAAGTAAAGAAATTCGATTTCAATCTCGATTCCGACTTGGTTTATTTAAAGAAATTGTTTTAACAACGGGGTTGACGGACGGGGGGTATGTTAGGGTTACGGTTTGGGTTACGGGATAAGAGATGGGGGTGGAATAACAAAATACACACGCACACACGCTGGGAGATGCTGTCCGGTCAGTATTCTTTAAACAAACAGGAAAAATTAATATAAAATAAAAATTTTTGGTTGTCGAGTCGATTCAGGGTTAGATAAGGTCTGATACATGCTGAGGTTAGCTTTGATACAAGGCTAGGTAAGCTCTGAGTCGCTGCCAGGTTAAGTTATCTCCTATGGTTTGCTATGATGCAAGGTTTAGTAAACTCTGATATAAGGACCTTGTATAAGAGCTAACCAAACCTTGTATCGGAGCTAACCTAACCTAGTAGGTATAAGAGCTAACCTAACCGAGTATCCGAGCTTACCCAACCTTGTGTAAGAGCTGACCAACCTTGTATCGGAGCACACCTAATCTTGTATCAGAGCTAACCTAATCTTGCATCAGAGCTAACCTAACCTTGTACCTATCAATAGTTATAGTTCCCGTTTAGTTTTCGTTTTCGTTGTCGAGCTAACATTATCTTGTATCAGAGCGAACCTCATCTTGTATCAGAGCTTACCTAACCTTGCATCAGAACTCACCTAATCTTGCATCAGACTTTACCTAACCTTGTGTAAGAGCTAACCAAACCTTGTATCGGAGTTTACTTCGCAAATACCAAAGTAAAATTGATATTTGCCCCCATTCGTATTAACAAAGCTCAAGGGTAGCAGGCAGGTGTGCATTTGGAAAAGCTTTGCTTTATGTCCAGAGGCTTTAGTGCGAGTTTTTACTCACGCTCAATCGCTTACGTTAACGCAAACGTCAATTTGTATTGAAACTGGGTAAGCGCCGTCTGGTAACGAGAAGGAGAAACCCCTTTTTTGGAAGGTAGATGATGGCCGATGATGGCCCGGCTCCCAGGATGGCCCACTTTAGAAAATCATAGTTACGATCGTCCAAACTAATTCAAACTTCGCTGGTGTATGCATCTGTATAGTCCATAGTCAAAACTGCATCTGTGTTTGACAACTAGCGCGCTGTCATTTTGATTATGGCTGACAGTTTTCAGTGTCGTGTCAAACGGCGCACGTGTTTCTAACCTCCGTCAAGAAAACTTTTTCAAAAATCAACAAATTTAAAGCGCATTTCCTTGTTTTTACTAGTGAAACTACTTATTTAATGTTTAACATTAAATTACAGGCAAGTTTTATTAGTGTATACTTTTTCTTGAATTTTTCCAAAATTGAAATGAACTCGGATAAAATTTCCTATGATGGCCCACCCTATGTTTCCCAAACATGGCCCGGGCCTTTCTAGGAAAATTGAATAATTCATTAAGCATAACAATAAATTGCAAGTGAACTAACAAATCAGATTTATTTATTTTAAAAGTTTCCGTAGGCATAAAACTATTAATTTAAAACAAATAAAAAAAATGTAGCCCGCCTAACGAAACTGTTAGAACAAAATATTTTAGTTATGTGCTTAATTATTCTTTTCTATTTTCTAACTGTAATATTTTACTTGTTTTCTGAACTTTGGGCTTTTGGCTACATGGCATGTTTTGTGTTTCGTAAAATTGCTTAGTATGGTTTAAATTTGTTCCTAGCCAAAATGGAGCCACCAAACAAAAACCGCGTAGAGAGTAGACAGAAACTCAACTAAAGGAAGCCCTTTATGCTGTAAATAGCAGACAAATGCCTTAAGGCAAAGCAGCTGCAAAATATAGCATACCAAATAATAATTCATTTTTTATTTTTACAACAAACAGTATTTAATAATCCTTTAGGATTTCGCTTTTGAAATTACTCTCTTACGATTTCAAAAGCAAAGTTGATACTAAGGAGTTGCCTAACTAACCGCTAAATGTCTCAGATGTGGCAGAAAGTGTACTTTATTGAAGGCAGGAGAGCTTAATTTAATAGTTCCTATTTTAGCAATATATGTTAAACTTTATTTTTAATACTATTAACAAGGCCTATGAACAAATTAAAAAAAAATCCATGATTGAACAAACAACTGTTTTAATAATATTTTGTACAAAAATATTATGATAAATATCTACGTACGTGACATATATTAACTCAATTTAGAAAGTTATTTAAGTTTTATAGCAATTTTCATTTTTGATTGATTTAACATGGCCCACACCCAATTTTTTTATTTTTGACTTTCTTGAATATAATTGAAATTAAAACTGTATTTCAAGATCAGTTAAAGAAAAATGTGTTAAAATGTCGATTAAGCATTCAGTTATATTGATATACTTCGGGCCTTCTTAAGCGACCTCCCTAAGGCCCTCCACCTATATTTTCAAAGTTTGTTTTATTTATGTCGCAATGCCAAAAATGTAGCAATTTTATTTTTAATATTCTTTAATAAACAAATTACGATTATATGGAAAGTTTTTCTTTATTTATCTCAATAGAACGATTTTATAAGGCTTTGAAATTAAGTGGGCCTTCAAGTGTGCCTGTACCTTATAGATTTTGACATTAGAGATCGTTTACGTTATCACGAGTGAGTACTTTATACAACTCGGAATAAGAAAACAGACCCCAACATATTATATTGCAGAGCCTAAAATGTTGTACGGCATAATATAAGAATGTCAATTAACTGTAGATAACATAGCAGTGGTTAAGAGTGGTATCTTCAAGTTGCGGCAAAGCAGAACCTATGACTAGGCTGAGTTTTCCATGTGGGCGTGGATGGCCAAAGCAGAAACTGTGAAGAAAATAATAGCGAAAAACACTCAAAGGAGTCACGGGGCCGACTTTGATGAAAACTTAAACTGCTTCATTGGATTTTCTCATTCTGTATAACGATAACCAGAATTGATTGACAAAATCTATAATAACGTGAGCGAAGCGGCGGGCAACAGTTGGATTGCGCAAAAACAGGGTGACCCGCTCCCTCCCAAATGGATGTCGTCAACAGACGGCAACTGTCTGGAACTACAGACCGAACTCCAATTCGCGAAGAATCGGTCTTAAACTAAAACATTGCCTGAACGTAGGGTCGAGATAGATGGGTCGGAAGTACATTACGTCGATGAGTATATATCTTCTTGGGCCAGTTTGTATATTTCGAATGTTGCATTATTAACTCAATGAAGCTTGTTGAAAATGCTGACTCTATATATTTGCTGCTATAAACATTAGAATGTGTTACATCCCTATGCAAAACGAAGTTTTTGTTTTAGAGTGTTCTAATGAGACTCAAAAAACTTAAGCCTACTTAAAAGCCTCAGTATCCAAGTCATGATACACCAAAAAAAAACGTGTCAGTTGTCACTGCTCAGTCTGCTCACTGTCAGTGTCAACAAAGATTACTTGTCAAGTTCGAATGATTCGTGTGTGAATTTTGGCCTTGTTTCTGCCGTTACAAAATATTACAAAAAATAATATCTCCTTATAAAAATAAATAGAAAAGTAAATACTTTTGAGTCAAGTCATAATGAATACTGTCCAAAATGATAGGCAAAATAAGCGATATCGAAAAAAATACAAGTACATGAAAATGCGAATAAAAAGTCTTATACTAGTAAGTAATTTTACAAATCAAATTATAGGCTAATTTAAAATTAGACAATTCTCAAACAATTATTCTGTTTGTTATTAGGAGATCAGACAACTTTGCTTTTGCTGGCTAGTGTGCCAATGCACAATGTGTCCATTAATGGTTTGCATATTTTGTTCACACTTAGGTTTAAAAAATATAGGCTCATTTTGTAATATATTATTGTTCTATGACTTGTGTCTGCAACATCACATTCAAGAGTTTATTTTGTATCTGACATTAAATATGTAACTAAAATTTTATTTTATTCTAGGAGAATGCTGCCCTGTGTGATGAAGTGGCAAAAGTTCAGGAAAGTATATTGATTGTAAAAGATGAAAGAAGATTTTTACTTCACAAACTACTAGAATATGAAAATGACAATGAAGTCTCGCAAGTTTTCTTTAAGAATGAATCTGTGATAACATCTAATGGCTCAAGAACGAAAATTAAGAAAAGACAAAGCTGTGATGACACAAGATAAACGACCCTTGTATTTATTTCTAGAATACTGTGTAAATTATGCAATTGAAGGCAAAAGCATGAGATGAATAAATTATATTCTAACATTTTTTTGTAGTAAAAAGGGGCGCTCAATAAAATGAATTTCTCCATAAATTAATGTTTTTTATTATACCAGCCCTTTTTTTTCATTTAGTACAATATCACTATGTGTTATGTTTCATCACTTTCATCCTCATCATTAAATGACAATATAGGACGGCTCTTCTTTTCTTTTGAGGTTTTTATTTTAGAGGCATCCTCTCTCTTCCTTTTAGTTGTTGCTGATTCTGCTGATGACTTATCTTTTGTCTTAAACATAACTCGTTGAGTTAGGTCTGCTTTTGTTTCAGATTCCAATTTTTCAATTCTTAACCTCTCAGTTTCCGCTTCTTCAGCTGTTAAGTCACCTTCTTTAAGAACCACCACTTGCGGCTGTTCACTGTCTTCATCATCAACAAAATCTTCCTCATTATTCATTAGTTCATCAAACTTGTGATTTTTATCATCATACCCAGCTTGTCTTTTTAACACTTTGAGAAATTCTGGATCTTCTGGTTTTATATAATTAACATTTCTTCTCTTATTCATGTTAATTTATTAAAAGTAATGCTTACTTGAATAAATATCAAAGATTTTTTCACTACTTTCAAATTTTCTCAAATATCTACCTACAGTCCGTCAAATCTAAGAAGTACCGTTTGACAGCTATAAAAATACGTTGTATAAACTTAAGTTGATGCTTACGAATGATACTCGTTGTTATAGTGTATAGGCAGCATAGTAATTAATTAGGATTATGAATTTGATTATTCGTAAACTTTCATACAAAGTTATCACGGCAAGTTAAATGAGAAACGTCATCGGACTTCTTAGATTTGACGGACTGTAGTTAAATGATAATATTTTGTGATGTAGATTTTCGCTTCATAATTTGGTTACACCCTAGAGGAAAGTAATATAAATAGCTTACACTTTTTGTTTAGATAAATGTGCAAGTGCTGAACAAATACTAACAAACTATCGCGCGTATACTGAAGCAAATGCCTGCACTGGTTTATAACATTATACTGTATTCTGTGTCCACTGGTTAGCAATAAAGTGTCCGTATATATATGTTTCTCTGTGCAATAAAGGCTTGTAGGGAGATTAAAATCTCTACTATTTAATCAATGTACTCGCCGACTAAAACTGAAAGAAAACAGTAACTAATCCTTAATTGACACTTTTTAATTTTTCTCTTTGATTATTTGTCATTGTCAGATGTCAGTTCTCAAATTAAACTCAACCAGACCAAAGAGTATGTAAAGTCGGCAACACACTTACGTGACGTGGCGTGGCGTGGCGCGGGATCCACCAATCAAACGATTCTGTTCCAGCCTACGCCACGCCACGTAAGTGTATTTCCGGCTTAACACTACGTTTACCAGAGACTTCTGTCTGAACTCAACCTATAGTCCAACAGTGTTGCCAATGCCAAATAAGGCAAGTTTTTCCTATATCAGTGCCCAATGCAGCCCAATCCAATCCCAAGTACCAGACAAGGATCTTTTAGTGCTTGAATGACATTGCCAGAGGGCGCTGTTGGTAATCATTTGTGCATATGGAAACTGAATGAAAATTAATCACTGATTTGTTTGTCATTGTCAGTTCTCAATTCTCAGTCATAAACTCATTATCAGAACCAACAGTGTTACCAATGCCAAATATGGCAAACACCATTCGTCTCAATCCAAAGTACAGACAGGACAGAAAAAGATCTTTTAGTGCTTGAATGACATTGCCAGAGGGCGCTGTTGGTAATCATTTGTGCATAGAGGAAAGTTTGTGTTTGTACCTCGCTAGAGTAATATTCTGCTGTGGTTTGTACGGGGGAACAAAACAAGATGGTGGCAGCGGCGGCAGGGAGTTTTGGCGGGAACGTGATGGCGTCTATGGTGCTTCTCTATTTTGTTTCCCTAAAATTGTGTTAAATTGATAAAAGTGGTGGTTTTTATTCTAATAATATTAGTGAACGTGCACGAGTGTGGGCATGTAAAACACAGCGGTAGAATAGGAGTTTGTTCATGTCATCGGCAAAACTCCGTGGAAGCTCCTAATAAAGTTACCGCAATTTTACTGGGGCCTAACTAGGACCGCCGTGACGGGTGTGTTGCGTCAGGGAATGGAGTACTACATTCCGTTCTCTGACGTAACAATGTCCAGCGTTGACCGGCCATGGTTTGGCGCCGAATGTCATCGCGCCGACGCCCTTAAACATGAGGCGTACCTGGCATGGGTCGACGCGCGATCGCGCGAAGCGAGTGACGTGGGTCAGAAGAAGAGGGCCTTTAACAGAGCTGCCAAGTCCTGCAAGTTGGTGTTGCGAAAGGCTCGGTTTGACCACATTAGCCGAATAGGGACCAAACTTGCTTCTTACCCAGCAGGTAGTAAAGCGTTTTGGTCCCTGGCTAAGTCAGTCGAATCAAACTTCTGCCGTCCCTCACTACCACCACTGCTGAAACCAGATGGGTCGCTGGCCCACTCCGCTGAGGAGAAGGCAAATTTATTTGCCTCTCTTTTTGCGGAATCTTCGCGTCTAAATTCTGGTGATTCGCGGCCCCCTCCTCCTTTTGTTGGATGCGAGACGAGTATGTCGGACATTCGCATCCACCAAAAGGACGTCCGTAGGGTGCTACGCAACCTCGACGTGAACAAGGCTAGCGGCCCTGACGGAATACCAGCTATAGTTCTTAGAACCTGTGCGCCTGAACTGTCTCCGATTTTGACACGCCTATTCCGCCTTTCATATGAGACTGGAAAAGTGCCGAATGCTTGGAAGCAAGCCAATGTACAGCCCGTGCCCAAGAAGGGCAGTCGAGCTGACCCGGCTAACTACCGACCCATCTCTGTTACGTCCATACTCTGTAAGAGTATGGAGCGTGTACTAAACACTAAGCTCCTGGCATACCTAGAAGCTAACGATATCCTTAGCGACCGCCAGTACGGTTTCCGCCGAAATCGGTCTACTGGGGATCTTCTAGCGTATGCCATTCACATATGGAGTGAGGCCATCGAGAGGCACGGGGAAGCGCTTGCCGTTTCCCTCGACATCTCGAAGGCTTTCGATAGGGTCTGGCACGAAAGCCTTATCGGTAAGCTTCCTTCATTCGGTCTGCCCGGTGGTCTGTGTGATTGGATCGCAGACTTCTTGAGAGATCGGTCCATTCGAGTAGTTATTGATGGCTGCTCGTCGGACCAACTGGATATTAATGCCGGGGTCCCTCAGGGGTCGGTACTCTCAGCAACATTGTTCTTGTTGCACATTAACGATCTGCTTAAACCCGGCACCTTTGGGTATGCAGACGACAGCACTGTTGCTGAGAGATACTTGTCCAACGCACGGGCTACCGGGCCACAGATCCGGTCTCTTCGTGAGGCCATGGTGGAGCGCTTGAATTTGTCCTTGCAGGCAGTCTCCGAATGGGGTGATGCCAATCTGGTCAAGTTTAATGCTACTAAAACCCAGGCGTGTCTTTTTTCCGCTAAAAAGAGCCAATTTCACCCGGCTCCAACTTTTCGTGATGTAACCGTGCCAATAACGGACCATCTTGAGCTTCTTGGCGTTACGTTGACATCGACTCTCAATTTTGGGCCTTACATTGAGGCAAAGGCTCAGCTGGCTTCCAAAAAGTTGGGGATCCTTGCGAAGGTGAGAAAGTACTTCACGCCGGAACAGCTGCTCAACTTGTATCAAGCGCAAGTTCGATCGTGCATGGAGTACTGTTCTCACCTCTGGGACGGTTCTGCCAAATACCAGCTTGATGCACTAGAGTTGATCGAAAAGCGGGCCAAGAGACTTATCGGCAATGAGGCACTGGTCAAATCAAAGCTCCAGAGCCTTGAACATCGTCGCCGAGTTGCCAGCTTGTCGGTTTTTTATCGGTTACATTTCGGGGAGTGTGCGATGGAATTGCATGATTTAATTCCGCCCAGCCCGTTCCATCATCGGACAACCAGACGCACGGCGATGCGTCATCGGTACATGGTGGACATCCCACCCATACGCACAAAACGTTTTGGGGACACTTTTATTATGCGTACAGCTAAGGAGTGGAATTCCCTGCCGGAGTCTGTGTTTCCCGATAGCTACAATCTAGGGGTCTTTAAGTCAAGAGTGAATAGGTTACTTCTAGGCAAGCGTGCTTCACCGTCGACCACATCATCGCTTACCATCAGGTGAGATAGTGGTCAAGCGCGAGCCTATATACAATAAAAAAAAAAAAAAAAAAAAAGGATATTGGAGTAAAAACTAAAGGAACTAGAACTTCTAAACGTGACCCCTTGCTAAACGCACAAATCGTGCGAAGCCATAATAATAATAAAAAAAGATGTCGGCATTCGTTCGTATTCTTTTCTAACCATGTGCCAACAGATTCAAGTGCAGCTGTATGATAAAAGTCACCTAAATTTCTAGAAAGTAGCCTGAACGCAGAAATACGAGTCTCTCACACACACACACCATCTTGATGCCACACTTTTAGTTTCAAATATATGGGGAATGACGTAAGCAGCCAAAGTTTTTGAGCGTATATTATCCTCATACCTATATCTACTGTTCTGTGATTATGCTGTTATACGAAATGTCACAGGTGTCCGTCGCAGTGCTGTTACATCTACCACTACTGCAGGCGCAGTCAATTTACAGAATACGCCGTACTTATTACCTTAATTAGGTACGGCTATTTGCTTGTTTACAAAGTCGATTTTTCTGATACCAATAACTATTTGCATTTCTTTTGGAGTCTTTTTGGCACGTCGACACCAACTGTCGTTTAAAATATCGTTACCAGCAGCGTTAAAACCCTACCTTCATAACATGTTTGTCTGAGATTATGTGTAGGTAACTTTTCTTTTGCTGGCTTTACAATCACTTATTTCGTGACTATTCCGTTTTAAATTATTAATTAATTTTCATCCAACTAAGGCAAAGCCAAATCTGGGAACCACACAGGCCTCTGACTTGAATATTTCAGACTTACATGAACTATATAAGTTCAGGTTTCCTCACGATTTTTTCCTTCACCGTTGTCTGTGATGTCCAAGATAAACTTCGAAAGAACTTATGAATTTGAAAAAGTCACATCGGTACTTGCTCGGATTTGAACCCACGACCTCAAGTACGAGAGGTGATGTCTTAGCCACTGTGGGCGTCGTGGTGACGGTTTTTAAGAATGAAGAAATGCAAGAGAGAAGAAAATATTTGCCAAATTATCAGTTTAATCAAAATTAGGGAATTTATGTACCTTAAAATATTTTTATTTACAGATATAAACGTATACCAAATGGTTCAAATGCGTTAGTTGTTAAATAAAATTTCCCAGTCATGTTTCTATTGACACCTTCACCCATAAACCCGTTATGATTGCATCTGTGTTCTAAAAAATCAATCCAAGATTCGCAATGATACGCAGGAAAAGATGACGGATATTTGATCGATTCAGTGAAATAATAAAATGAACGGCCATGACTGCACGCTTCTGTAAGTAAAAATAAAAACTTTTAAGTCAAGCATTTTCCTTAAAGTCGGTATTATCATCACAGCAAAACGTCTAAAATGTGTAAAAACGAACCAAAGAACTTAGCAATGTCTTCACATCCAGGCTGTGGTGCAATACCAGCATTAGGGTAAAAATCAACTGTTCCGATTGCTCCTTCAAAACCAAGCAGACCAGCACATGTGTGAATGACGTCTACAATTTCAGCATCGGAAGAATCTAGTTTTGCTAACGTATCTTGAGGTGGGTACTCAAAAAAAGGTCTTGCAGGATCAAGCCCTGAAAAAACCATTAGACGATGTATTTAAAATCGAATAAAATAGCATTTATGAATAATATTAGTACAACCATTTGAATATTACAAGAAGCTTGAGTAATCTTTATAAAAAAAAAAACCTACCCGTGACTCTGTATACAGTGCTGTTAGTTTTAGACGCGGCTACACCCATTACGTGAGCTCCAAGACTATGTCCAATAAGATGTAGCTGTTCACCGGAAACGTTGTACAGGCGGTTCAGTCCATCCAAAAATATAGCCACTTGACCTCCAATCGCTTTAGTTTCGTTTGCTACCCAAAAGTACAAGATAGAATTGGCAGTGCAGCTCCAGTCCACCGTCATAACATTTGCATTCTGAGCTTCTAAATACGCATTTTTTATATTTATTACGCCTTCTTTATCTGCCGAAGACCGCCATCCATGAGTTATTATTTTTAATGGCTTATTGGAATTAAATAATATTTCTCTTGTAATGTTGTGCTGGCTTTTGCTAATTGCTCTTCCCCGTCTGTTCAACAAAATATAACTCTCCGTGTCGTTCCTACATAGCAGAAAAACACGTGAATAAAGAACGCTTATTAGTTGTACCAAGAGACTCCCTTTCCCCCCCTACTCTTAAGGTCAGACCACATTAGGCGTAACTACGCGGCAGCGGACTTCAGCGGAGCGACGCGACCGGAAGTTTCCAATTCTGATATTAGATCTCAATATCGAAATGCCGATATTAATATCGGAAGTTGATTTATCCAACAGATTAGTGATCGGATAGACTAATTTGTTGTATTCAATACAAGCAGAAGACTGAAAATATTAAGCCCTAATTTATCGAGGTTTCCAAGCCAGTAACCCATTGTAAATTTGAAATAAGTTTACTCGTTCTGAAACGGCTCTCAAAACTATGAAGAAATATCTTAGCATTCATCATCATTGTCATCGTCATTTCAGCCGAAAGCCGTCCACTTCTGAAAATAAGCCTGCCCCAAATGTCGTAACATTAGCCGATCCCGTGCGTCTCAAATCCCAACCAAATCAAATCCGTGGATTCCCGTAACCATAGCATTAATCAATAAAAATATAATTCATACAACGGGTTTTATGAAACTGGTTATATTTTTACCAATCTCGGGACTGTAAATACAGAATTCATCAAGGCGCATATTATTTTTCATGAAGTGATGTTTAAGTCATTTCATTAAGCACTCGATTAGTAAACAGATTATCCGAACACTGCTAATCACCGTCATCAACGGGCTTAACCGCGCTTTCTCGTTCAACGCTTCACAAGGAGCTAAAATAAGTTTTTTTTCTGATTCCGAGATACCGATATTGGATCACTCAGTATCTGAACTAAAATATCGGTAATTTCGCTCCGAGATTCCGATATTACGGGATTCCGAGGTTCCGATATTCATGCCCTAGACCAAATATGGTAAATATTGTATCAATTTCTTAATTTGTTCATTAAAGACTGAGAAAATTACATTTTTAAGGGAAATTTCGACCAAAGTTGACATTGTTGTCTAATTACGTAACTTGAAAACATGATTTTTTGTTTATGGAGATTTATTCATTATTTTAATATTAAATTACAGATACAGGCGTAAAACTAATATTTCTGTTTGAATTGTGAAAATCGGTCGACGCATTTAAGTTGATTTAAGAGATATTCAGTGATGTTATTGTACTGGCTGGCAGCCCTGGTAGGGAACCATGGTCCCTACCGAGTGACCGGCCTTCTGGTTTTTTAATTCTGTTTTTATTTTTTTATTTTGTTCTTCCACCCTCAACTTAAAAATATTGTATATAAAATCCATCTATAAGTTTGACCAGCCAACTGCAACCAACGACCCTAATATACATACCTTACATATTTTACTTTTTAATCTTTTTTTATTGTGACTTGTTTCGGGGAGAATGGCAGAATAAACCACTTATATACTGGTGTTTCGCGCTTTATTATTCCCGAACCGATCCTACTTTACACTACCTTCCGCACTTTTAACATAAAAAACTATTCTTTTCTGAACTCGGTTTCGAAAAACGGAAACAAACAAACGGTAGAAAAGACACCGACTTCGGAAAAGAAAGTTACCTATTTTTCGCTTTGTAGTGATTTGTTTTGGAGGTCAGTTTGATTTTTTGTTAAAAAGTTTTTTAATTATGTAATGATTGTATCTTGTACATAAGACATGTTTAATGATTAGGTATACATAATTACATACCTACGTACTTCTAAACATAACCTTTGAAATTACCGTGCCAGACCTACTCTATAATATTATGTATACCTACCTACTGTCATTGAGTCATTCATGGCGACGACAACGGTAGCTATGCAACCGAAACCACACACATCAGTGGCCATCGGCTAGCTAACAGGATAACCGGATGCATATTTACCTAAAGTTGACGTGTTTGTTATTATGCGAATCTACCTACCAAATTCTACATGTACATCCCAGGATTTATTTGAAAAATAATAATTAAGAAGCCGCTTCCATAGTAGGCTCGTTGTCTCATGCAAATTTTTTACATGTTCATTTCAGAGTTTGGCTGAAACTCTGAAAGATCTTGAATTTAACTAAGGTCACAGCTAAGGCATAGAAATTCAATTGGAAAAAAAATATTATAATTGTAATTTGAATCACGGAAACATAAGTAGGCACCTAAGTACCTAATAAATATTTTCATGCAGAGACGCACGGGACCGGTCAGGTGACAGCGAGGTTGGGGTGGCCTATGTTCAGCGTGGATGTCTTTCGGCTGAAATGATGATGATGAAAATACGCTATTTAAGTAATTATGGCCGACCATATTTTTTTCAGTTAACGAAAATTTTATTTTTAAATCAGTTTTGTTGTTTTCTAGGTCTCAAGAAAATGCAATCACATAAATCACAGTATCTTTTTTTTATGTTCTTATTAAAAAAAGTGGATGCAGTTTTATAGCCAAAAATTTGCTTTAAGTTAATTTGCACGACAGTCCGATTTCTGCTAAAAACAGGTAGTGTGGTTGTTATTGGCCATGTAGACTAGATTGACTAGATGTAGCTATTATATTATAACTATACAGAACTCATAATGGTATCCCCAAAAAGTTATTCTTAATTCTTTATTGTACACCAAAAACAACATTACATACAGTGTGATAAAGTACATGTACAAAGGCGAGCTTAACTCAATGTTGAGTTCTCTTACAGCAAACCCTAGGGTGACAGAGAAATATGATATTATAGAAGGCAGGATCCAGTGTACAATTTTAAAACAACTTATGACGAATTAAATAAAATAAACATTTTACATAGATCCTAATATTATGTCATTGCGCAAGGAAATGATCTTTAACCTTCCTCTTGAAGACCTCCAGAGAAGGGCTGTCGCGTAGGGAGTGTGCGAGAGAGTTCCAGAGACGCACTGCAGTAGCAGAGAAAAAAGCCATCATAGCGGCTGGAAGTGTGTCGTGGAGGGCGAAGGAGAACTGAAGTTGCAGTGCGACAGGGTTTACCCGTCGGGACAAGGTACTCAAAGCGTTCACGAAGGAGAACAGAAGTTGCAGTGCGACAGTGTTTACCCCTCGGGACAAGGTACTCAAAGCGTTCACGAAGGAGAACAGAAGTTGCAGTGCGACAGTGTTTACCCCTCGGGACAAGGTACTCAAAGCGTTCACAAAGGAGAACAGAAGTTGCAGTGCGACAGTGTTTACCCCTCGGGACAAGGTACTCAAAGCGTTCACGAAGGAGAACAGAAGTTGCAGTGCGACAGTGTTTGCCCCTCGGGACAAGGTACTCAAAGCGTTTACGAAGGAGAACAGAAGTTGCAGTGCGACAGTGTTTACCCCTCGGGACAAGGTACTCAAAGCGTTCACGAAGGTATTGAGGAGAATTAGGATTGTGCAGGATAGTATAGAGAAGGGACAGAATATGGGTATCTCGACGACGCCGAATCGGCAGCCACTTCAATCTGTACCGAAATTCCGATACACGATCGTATTTGCGGAGGCCAAAAATGAAGCAGATGAACAAGTTCTGCAGTCGCTCGAGTTTATTAAGGAGTATACCTCCGTTGTATCTGAAAAACAGGTATCCGCATAGTCTATGAGCGGTAGGAGAAGGGATTGCGACAGAGTGACCCTAGTGTGAAATGGTAAGAATTTTATAGATGTTTAAGGGACTGAAAAGAGTGAAACCACCCTGTTACTCACATCAGCAATATGAACCTCCCAAGAAAGGTTAGTATCCAGGTGAGCGCCTAGATTTTTTGCGCTTTTGGAGTTATTTATGGGCACTGAATCATACATTGGCGGGAGAGACTGGTGAAGAAGTTATGTATGATAAGTGGTATGCTTTTACATCTGTCACTTTCGTGGTACTAGAACTGTCAGATTGCTCACGCTGTACATTAATTATCACAAATCCAATCAGAAACATGTTTAAATCTATTAGAAGTGGAGTGCGGGAGTTATTATATAACATGTTATGTAAACTCCAAGATGTGGAGGAACAGGGGGTTGACCATAAGCTCTTAGAGTAAGGTTATTTTGAGTGTGTGTAAGGGACAGATTTATATGACTTGTATACATCTGTCACTTACGCGATATCAAAATAACCTTACTCTAAGAGCTTACGGTCACCCCCCAGAATGATGTCGTTCTTACCCAAAAACGACAATGTTTGCAAGTCTACGTCGATCTAATGATTTTGATTTTTGTTTAATAGTTTATTTATCTAAGCACTATTTTTCGAATACTCATACGCCTGTTCATGTTGTTTACAAGAAGATCGTGTCAAATTACAACATTATGACGCAAAACAACAAACTTTGTGGTATTGCAGTAATCAAACACTGAGCAAAATAGTCACTCATAGTGACGAAACTGTATCAAATCCACACTAAATCGTATTAAAGAGACCATTCTTTACCAGGAACAAACAAAATACCTATTCTATCAAAAACAACTATCAAAATCCTTTTTCGTAGTACAGACGGTGTTATTACCTTCTCCAAATTATTCGAGCTTCTAGTTATTCGAGATTTTGGTGCATCGAGGTAGCGAACTGTCGCGCTCATAATTTATCGATTTCAAGTATTATCGATTTAACGTTTCCGAGTAAGTGTTATTCAATCTCACGTCATTCGATTTCAAGTAGGGAACCCGTACTTACCCAATATATAATCTAAATTCAATGTCGTCAAACATAGAGTTTCGATTTATGAGCTTATCTTCTTCCGATATTGTTAGATTTATGTAATGTAGCACTCCATCACCGTCCGGAAAATATATCCATTTAGTTCCATAGCCATCACCGTACTGATTTGTATAAAAATCTAAATTATATCTTATTGAAATACCTGCAATTGCACAAAAACTGTTTTTTTAAATAAGGGTACCTATTTAAAAGCAAATTTGCTAAAAACTTTTTGTATCCAAAAGTGATCCGAATGCCAATCAAAAATACCTACTGATTGCACAGGAAAATACCTAGTTGCAGGGTCTGAAGTAACCTAACATGAAGGAGATGACGGGTCATCCCCTTCGAACCTAACCTATCCGTGTCGGGGACTCGGGGTGCCCTAAGCTCCCGATCTCGAGCTCGCTTCGCTCGCTCTTGAACTTATTTTGTTATATGTGTGAGTATAACGTTTGTACGCTCTGGTAAATTTGCTGTGCACTCAGTAATTCTGATGTAAAGTATTATATATAAATGATGGAAACAAATTGATAAGTGATTATTTATTTGATGTGTAATTAATAATATCTCTTTAAATAATAGTTAGGAACTTCATAATAGAAAGCAATAAGAGCTAATTTGATAATTTTAATAACTAGGTATTGCAGTGCTTAAAATTTTGGGTCGGTCGCGACGACGCGACTCGCGCGGCCCTCAGGGGGATTCCGAAGTTTTACCTGGGGGTCGTGATCGCAAGTCTCGTAAAAGTTAAAAGCGAAGGTTATAATAGGTCCTACGCTACAATAAAAATATATCAATTTCATTAAGAAAGCTGTGTCTGTTTATTCATGATTACAAACGTGATGTAGGTAGTGCCAGGTGCGCCCGCCCGCTCACCACATTGTTAAAAGTTACGATACCAGGGGTTCACCGCACATTTTTCTTAAAAAAGGGTCGCGTTAGTCGCGTATTCAAACAGGTTAAAAAACATCGGAAGCGTTAAAGTAGACCCAGTACCCCACGAAATTACACGAATTAAGGTACATATTTTACTGTTAATTTCTGTCTTTAAAATAGGCATGTAGGTAAAGTACTTACTGTAGACTAAATCCTTAAATATGCAGAGTTTACATAGAAAAATAAATGTTAATAAATTCCAATTAGTCATTGCCAGGTCTAGTTATCCAAAATTTCTTAATTGAACAAACCGCAAACAGGTAGACTGGCTGACTGATTTGCCTATTATTCCATTTCTTAGACTAACACATAATATTTGTTATGCAAGAGAGAATCAAGATTATTTATTATTTTATTTTTGAGACTCGTACTCAACGAAAGCCTTATTACTCTTAACATTTTATATCTATACATATAAATAAAATTGGAGTGTCTGTTTGTAATATTGAAATTAGACATTTTTCACTACATGTATATGAATATATATACGGTACATACACCAAAATAACATTTTTTACAATTTTTTCTGTCTGTCTGTCTGATTGTTCCGGCTAATCTCTGAAATGGCTGGACCGATTTTGACGGGACTTTTATTGGCAGGTAGCTGATGTAATGAGGAGTAACTTAGGCTACGTTTATTTTAGAAAAATCTTTAATTTTAGAAATTTGTTAGGCGGAACGTGTTCGCCGGGTCAGCTAGTTAAGTATAAGTTATGTGTTTTTAGTCTTTTAAGAATTCCGGACCCGTATGGTGAAAAGCGGAACCTTATTAACTACTAACCATCCGCTAAACGTCGGTCTGTCTGTCACAGGGCTGTGTCTATAGAACTAATAGACAAGGTAGACATTTGACATTCTATATTTTATCTGGCATTAGAGCATTAGAGATAAAAATCTCTCTTCTATCTTCAGAATCAGCAATTGAACTAAAAAGTAAAAAAAAAAAACAAATAATAGTTAAAAAAATCTTAAAAACACGGTTTAATAGAAAAACAAACTAAAAATTATAAAATAAATTTAATTTAAGAATAGTGTGATTAAACAAAACAAAATATTTTATTGTAAAAAATAACAGTTAAAAAAAACTAAAAACACACATTTTAATAGAAAACCAAACTAAACACTAGAAAATAATTTTCAATAAATTTAAATAAGTAATTTATAGTAAAATATAAAAAAAAAAATTATCAATATCGTTTCACCTAGTAAAAAGTTCTGAGATACCACACATAAAAAAACAGTCGAATTGATATCCTCCTCCTTTTTGAGAAGTCTGTTAAAAAAGCGTGGCAACTGACTGTCGGCACGTTGTGGAGACTGTGGCACTTGAGGCAAGGCAACCTGACTCTCAGCTGAAGCCTAAACCTCTGCACGTGTATCATTTATTGGCTGAGCCGGTGACGCCACTCCGCGCGGCGACACGCACGACACGACAGGATCCGGCGACTCCTCCGATTGAGCCCGCTCACCACTACTACTGCAGTCATCCTACTTACCAGTCGTCTGAGAATCTGTGTCTGATCGCTCCGTAATACTAGGACCACCAGATGCTAAGGGTAATCTGTTCTCCTACTTAATTGACCAATATGCCTATGGACTATTCGCCCACTTTGACCCTGGACTCAATAGTTGCTAGGACCCCAACTATCTACTACTCGACCGGGAATCCATCTCTCCCCTTTTAAGGTATTTTCGGTACCGTACCTCTACCCCTTCTCCCCCAGTGCACCTTTTCGCCCCCTGTGCAGATTCAGCCTTTCGTTGTTGTGGTCGATGTGTTATTACGTTCGATGTGTTATTATGTAGTATTACGGTTTAATAGCATCCAGTCGAGTACGTACCTATTTTCCTGCCTAATAAAATCATTACTTTATTAATCATTCTACATTCCTTTAATGCTGTAAATATGTCCACAATGCCCTATCTATATTGCATTTCTCTGAAATAGCTTTTTTAATAACTCGTTTGAGTTGTCTAACTGCATTTTCTGCTAAACCATTTGTAGAGGGGTGGTAAGGGGCTGTATTAATGTGTTCTATAACGTTAAATTTTGTAAATTCATGAAATTAGCACTAACTATTTGCCTTGGCAGCCCCCATCTACTAAATAACTCAGTTAATCTTTTTATTAGACTAAAAGCTGAAGTGCTTGAAACATTACGGATGACTGCAGTGGTAGCGGTGAGCGGGCTCATTCGGAGGGGTCACCGGATCGGGTCTTGTCGCCGGCTCAGCCGATTAATGATGTACCTGTAGAGGTTCAGGCTTCAGCTAAGAGTCAGGTTGCCTTGACTCCAGTATACAGCCCCATCCCGCCGCTGAAAAATTCCTTATATCTGTTTAACAGTACATTAATCTCATTAGACATGTCGACTTCTTTCCAATGTACTTTGTTACAGTTGCTAAAAACTGCAATTTTTACCCGACTGCCGAAGGAGGGTAATGTGTTTATCAGTCTATGTATCTGATCTATCTATATACATAAAAGCGGAAGGTCACTCACTCACTCGTCATGAAATATCGAAAACCACTTGATGTATAAAAATGAAATTTGGCAGGGAGGTTCCTGTGACTTAAGTGCGCACTAAGAAAGGATTTTTGGAATGTTTGAAATTTCATACAAACTTTCATTTGATTGAAGGATTGAAAGTTTGTATGAAATTTCTACAGTTTGTAAGTTGGACACGTGAAGTTGTAGATTTACGCTTTTGTTTGATAAAAATAATTCATGTATTTATTGGTTTTTCGAAATTACACCCCAAAAGGGGTACAAAAAGGGAAGAAAGTTTTTATGTAATTTTTACAGTTTGTATATTGGACACATGGAAATTTAGATTTACGCTCTTGATTAATAAAAAGAATTTATGCATTTATTGGTTTTTGGAAATGCCACCCGTAAGGGGGTAAAAAAGGGGTTGCAAATTTGTATGAAATTTCTACAGTTTGTAAATTGGACATGTGAATTTTATATTCACGCTGTTGGTTGATAAAAAGAATTTATTTATTTATTGATTTTTGGAAATTCCACTCCCAAAGGGGTAAAAAAAGGTAGAAAGTTTGTATGACATTTTTACAGTTTGTAAATTGGATAAATGAAAATTTAGATTTACGCTCTGGTAAATAAAAAGAATTCATGTATTTATTGGTTTTTGGAAATTCCACCCCTAAGGGGATGAAATAGGGATTGAAACTTTATGTGAAATTTCTTCGGTTTGGTTTGTTTGCTCTTGGTTATGTTTTTTTTTTAAAATTTCGGATATTCTACCCCTATGGAGGTAAAAAGTGGGTTGAAAATTTGTATAAAATTTCAACAGTAAGTTGGACACCTGAACTTTCAGATTTATATTCTTGGTTGAATTTTTGTATTAATTGGTTTTTGGAAATTCCATCCCCAAGGAGGTAAAAAGGGGATTGAAAGTTCGTATGAAATTTTAACGCTTTTAAGTGAGACACGTGAAATTAAAGAATTACGCTTTCGTTGATATGACGAATTCATGTATTTATTAGTTAGTGGAAATTCTACCCCTAAGGGGGTGAAAAGGTGAAAATTTGTTTTGTCGTCGGTCCTTTCCTTGATAAGTGTGCAAAGTTTCAAATTAATCCGACGTTTTGAAGAGGGTGAATATCACGTTCAAAGATTCCGTTACATAGATTCATAGATACATATATACCACCATATATACCAAGCTAATAAAAGCGTGTTAAAAAGCGTGGTGTGCTTGATGTCAATTGTTATAAATTTTATTGAAAGCTATTAGTTAAAGTAATAATTTGGAAAAAATCATAAAAGCACTAAAGTTATTGGAAACTGCTCCTGCTCCCGTCAACGTCAACGTCTACCTACCTAGCCAACTTTTCGAGGGTCATTCTTTCGCGGTGAATCTTAACACCGCCACTAGAAAATGGCTTCAAATGCACAACGCCATCTATTAAATATGGACTTCAACTGTCCCAGTATCTGAAATGAGTGTGTTGTGATAATTTTTCTTCTTGAACACTTTAAATTCGTCTAACTTTTGATAGAGTGAACCGATTGCGATAAAACAAAAACTAAGTAATACTTCAAGTTACGCACAATTTTTATGTGTTAAAGTTATATACATTGGTTTCGTACATATTACGTGATGTGTGCACAAAAAAAAAAACAGATAATCAAACAAAAAATCCAAAAATGCTGGCAATGGGTTCTGTTGGTTCTCCTTTAACACCCCGGCTATTTTTTTTTTAATATTATCGATGTACAAAAACGACTTTTCTACAGATTTATTATATGTACTTACCTATTGATGATGATGTTATAGATTATTTTCTACTTTTAAGTTCGGTTTTCTATTATGGCTTGTTTTTATTTTATTTTTCAAACTATTATTTTATAGCATTGATTTCTTCATGAGATTGCCAATTCTATGATCTGGCTACGACAATAATAAGTCTGCTTGAAGTATTCTTGTAGAACATTGTTCAGAAGTTAATTAAGCGTTACTAATATTCATAGATAAAGCGGTCAATTAATTACTGAGTAACCGTAATAGTTTTAACTACCTATGTCACTGAGTAGGTGTCTATTTAATTACTGCCTGTGGTAAGTAGAAACTTTAAATTAAATCTGTTTTTTTCCTTGCATTGACTATGCCTTGTATTATATTTGTGACTAGCCTAAGGATTTACCTACCTGAGATTCGTTAGCATTTACTTTTTTTTTGTGCGAATCATCCCGCTCTGGGTGAAGCGGGAGGGCGTGTCAGACTTTTACTGATTTAAACCCACCCGTGTTCCTTCAGCTGCCTGTGCCAGGGCGCGGTAACTCTTTCAAATTTATCCGCGACCACATAATTATCTTCTTTCGTTTATGTAGATATCCCCAGGGGCTATTTCTATTATGATACCTCTGAAGGTCGCTTGGTGTAACAAACCATACTGAGCTGGCAGAAAAACAGTAGGTACCTGCGGCAAGTATCGGTTCATCGGTCTTGCGAAGGGTTACCTAGTTACTGGATTGTGGAAGTTAGATAGACAGCCATTCCATTTAAAATAGGTACTGGAAATCAGCTGCCTCCGGCTAGACTGGAAGCCGACGCCAACATTGTTGGATTTTTTCCATCAACGCTAGGTACGTGGATTATTATTTCATATAAAAAAATAAAGTCCCCCGCCTTGTCTGTTCGCAAGAAACTCAAAAACTACTGAACGGATTTTCATGCGGTTTTCACCAATAGAAAGAGTGAGAAACGAGGAAGGATTTTTGTGTATAATTTGTCACAGGTTAAGCCGGAGAGGTTTGCTAGTTTATCATAAGTGCGACGACCATCTCGTTGCGGTGGCTAAGTACCTACTAGCGCGTTTTTGTGTTTTGTCACAACCTAACCTTACCCATTTGGGTGGTCGGAGTGTCCTTTTTAACCGACTTCCCAAAAAGGATGAGGTTCTATGTTCGACATTATGTATGTTCACCGATATCTCCGTCAATTGTGGACCGATTTTGAAAATTCTTTTTTTTTCGCCTCATGATAAATGCTCATGCATACTGCGCCACCACGGGGAGATAGCACAGTTAGGGACTTCAACCCACCAAGTGTGGGTTCAATTTTCTAGTCTTCCTGTGTCACTTATAGCGGGAACACGGGCACGTGTTAGCACTCACCGGCGCACCAGAACACATTGCACGCCGTAACCACCCCAGGGACCAAACCAGCACCTGGGCGCCAGACGACCCTGGCTGGCATTGTTAATTTCGTTATATTCAGTACTCTATGGTTAATATGACGAATTGTACCATTGAAAGAACAAGGGAACTCTTCCATCGCGCTCTCGCGCTTTCGTAACAGTTCGTTTAATTTCGGCACTCGCTATATAAACCTTCGGGTTCGAAAAAAGCTTCAGCCCATATTGACCGAAGCCCTAGGTTTGACCTTACTTGCTTTTATTGGCCGAAACCGAAGCCAAGGGTTCGGGCGGATCCTAACTACTTATTTCTTTATTTTCTGTACTACGCAAAACTGTCTTTACATACATGCCGTTTTTACATACATAACTTCCTGACCGCCCTGACGTTGGTTACAAAGGCTGCGCAGTGGTAATGGTAAATCTCATCCCACCAAAAACATTTTCATATAAAATTTTGGCAAGACATGACCATATGGCTCGTACTGTCAAAAAGTTATCAGGTCTCATGAACGAAATAAAAAATACTGTCATAAGCAACCGCTTAGGACATTATTTTTTATTTCGTTAATTTTTAGGGAGAGATTTACTAAAAATCCTGAAATATTTATTTAAATAATTTATAACAAGGAGTCCCTATATCAATTTTCATACCTAAGGCATCAAAATTTGTCTGATTCATACTTCCATCCCCTAATTCAAGGGGTTGGGACATAGAAATATAAAATACAGGAGAAGTGGCAAGGGGGCGTGTCGGTGTCCGCGCGACGTGGGCTGACTGAGCATGTCACAGGCAAATGGCCGGTCTCCGCTAAACAGTGCGCTTTCGACCGTCATCGTGAAAAATTACAAGAATGCCGTGTTGTTCAGTGGTTTCTTGTAAAAAGCGAAGCCTAAACCAAAATCATAGAATCACTTACTATAAGTGAGTACAAGTATTTCACTATATTTGTCTTTAAAATCATGAAAAACAACAAATCGTAAAATATTTCTTGCTTCTACTATGTTATTTTTGTATTGAAATATCACAGCGACTGTACTATTTTTGCATTAAATACATTGCTTCCTAACCATTACCTAAGTTTGTCGCTAAGTGACTGGACAAGCAATGTAAAAATCACAAAACGATACATCATTGAGCGGATGCATCGCGTAGTACGGCCGCTGCTCCTTGCGACGAGTTAGTGATGTGCTTGTGCAGATCCACTAACGTAGGCTATCGATAACAATGTCGATGACGAATGAAATATTGTTATTATATTTTATTTTCAATTTGTCAACCGTTTTCAACCGGTTGGAAAATCGATGCGAAATAATGTGTATTACTTATTTTGATTATTTTACAGTGTAGTAGAGAAATGCGTAACCAACTTTTTGACAAAAAATGCAACCCCAATAATATCAAAGTGTCAAGTGCTGCACAAATACCTCCACTTTACAGGTCAGTGATTAAACACCATAGCACTAGCAGGGTTCAACAATATCTCCTGTTTCAATTCAATTCAATTTATTTATTTCAAGTAAAACAGACTCATAACATAATAACAATAATAGCAGCACAAAACAATTAAAATTTGCTACATTAAAAATAAATTAAACATTACGCTATGAAAGCCTAAACCAAAGTAACCGGATTTTTTATTGTTTGAATTTTTTGATTTACTTAATAATTTATATTTTTAGCTGCATATTTGTTTTAACTATAAAATTTTCTGGACAAACCGTTTTTTTATTTATTTTCAAGTAAACAAAAAAAATTGTACAATAATAAATGGGTGAATCGATAAGTTTCCGATTTAGTCAATCACTAGCGTGTATGTAAAATAAATTGCTTTTGCATAGCACAACGATAGCGACCGATGTTTTTGTGTGCGTAATTTGTACGGTGATTGGTATATACACGCTGTGCTTGAAGGGATAAGGTTTATAATTTATTGTGTAGTACGTTCTGATTAAAGAAATGCGGGTGTGTGCGCGACTGCGTATCTATTGCCTTTACTGAACTGCATGTGTAGTAGTTGCCGTGTGGTAGGGGCAAACTGGAGACACAGGTTTCCGATATATTTTCATCTACCGGGCATATCTCCTTGTTTATTATATCTATGGGTTGGGAGGTAAAAGTTTCAAGTTTTACACATTTTTACCCGACTGCGGGAGGCGGGGACAAACAAAAATTATAGAACAACCAACCAAAACTTTGTTTGACACCGCTGGCAGCACCTCATAATATGTAATACTCGTATTTATACCTAGAACTTGTTTTTCTCTTTTCAGTTTTTCTCTTTTTAATTAACTGAAAAGCTTCGATCAAGGATACATTTAGATACTTCGAACATGTATCCTTGATCGAAGCTTTTCAGTTAATTATTTTTTAGCGGTCGGGTTTTTCTTTTTTTAATATTTTTTTGTTGTTCGTGCACTAATACTTAGCTCACATACCAAATTTTAGCTCTCTAGGACTTCCAAGTACCCTAAGAATTTTGATGACCCTCTGTGATTGAGTAAGTAGTGACGAAATCGGAGTTTTTTAGATATCATTAAAGTACATGAGCTATGCAATTGAAACTTGCTTAGCTCTTGCCCATGAAAGATGATCTTAGTATTTGCGATAACTGGAGGGGCATTACGTTGTTGTCGACTCCCTCTATGGTCTTCTGTAAGATAATACTTGATAGGCTGTCGAAGGCCGTTGAATCTCTTCTGCGCGGGGAGTAGACGGGTTTCCGTTCGAGCCGCTCATGCACGGACCAGATCAACACTCTTCGTATGATTCTCGAGCAAGCAGCAGAATGGCAAAGAGAAAAATATCTTACTTTTGTCGACTTCGAAAAGGCCTTTGAAACGTTGAAGTGGTCCAGCATCTGGTCCCGCCCCTGTTGGACATTGGAGTGCCGCCAAAAATAGTCCGCCTATTGGAGAGCATTTACAGGAAATATTCCTGCGAGGTGACCCACGAATACCTCTTTTCGGAAGAGATCGCAGTGGACGCTGGTGTCTGCCAGGACTGTCTTCTTTCGCCCCTCCTTTTTATAATCGTCCTCGACGGTGTCATGTTGCGCATTTACGATAGCAGGCGTCGCGGGATAGAGTGGAGATTGACCAACGTCTTGGAAGACCTGGCCTGTGCTGATGATTTATGCCTGCTGAGTCATAATCACGCCGAAATGCAAACGAAACTGAACGACCTGCGCCAGGATGCGGCGAAAACTGGGCTCAAAATTAACAAACGGATGACCCAGGAGATGCGTACAGGTGTGAGGAGCTCTTCACAGATATTAATGGGCACAGAGGCTGTGGAACGCGTCCACAAATTCACGTACCTCGGGAACATCGTGTCAGAGACTGGTGGAACTGAAGAGGATATCACTTCACGGATCGCCAAAGCGCGAGCTACCTTCGCACAGCTGAGACCTGTGTGGCAATCACGGAAATTGACCCGAAGGGTTAAACTCTAAATCATCGGGTCCAATGTCAAATCCTTAATGCTGCTCTACGGGTGCGAAACGTGGAAGGTAACAAAGGACATCTCACGTCAAATCCAGATCTTCGTCAACCGATGTCTTCGTCGCATCCTCGGAATTTACTGGCCCGAGATCATCTCTAATGTAGAGCTGTTGGAGAGATTTCACTAGACCCCGATCGACCGCCAGATCAAGCGGCGTAAATGGTGTTGGATTTGTCACACGCTCCGGAGGGATTCCGATCACATTCCTAAACGGGCCTTGAATTGGAATCCTCAAGGAAAAAGGAAGCGAGGCCGTCCTCGTCAAACCCTGGCGACGCACCGTATTGGCTGAAGGGAAGAGACGAGTATCGGAATGACGTGGAGCAAGGTGAAGCGCGAAGCTTAAGACCGGTATCGATGGAGGAATACTGTGGAAGCCCTCTGCCCCAGCTAGGGGCCATAGGATCTTAAGTCAAGTAAGTCAATTGAAACTTAACCCATCTTATTAATAAACGTGGACTAAGGTATGATTAACTTTATTCCAAGCATTAGGTTGGTACTAACAAATTTCCTTATTACTAAACACGGAATTAGAAAGGATTATAGTAATTTGATTCTAGTCTCGGACTAAAAGTTACAATCATGGTGCTAGCACAAAGTACGTGAGCAGCGGTGCGCACTTGCGCAGTAGACAGACGCCACTTAGCGTTATTTTGCACACACAAATTGACATTGTGATTTTCTTGGGCAATATTGGAGCCGAGCCCAATCGCGGCTGTCACGCACGAGTGCTTTGTGCGGGCGTTTGTCACGTCGCTCGTGATAAAGTACTGTAACGAAGTTGCATTGGCTGGGATACCTTTATTAATTGTTACAGACCGATGCTTCAAATTAATAAGTATTGATAGGATCTAGCTGTCAACAATTGTCAGGCCACCTGAAGGACATAGCACAGAGAGTACTTTTATTTTATGGGATATAGGTACGCCAATGTTACGTTGGATCGGTTCGGGAAAAATAAAGCGCACGCTCGTGATTTATTAAGAGACAGAGCGTGGTTTATTCTGCTGATCTCCCCGAAATACGTCACAATAAAATATATGTTAAGGTTATATAGGGTTGTTGGTTGCAGTTGGCTGGTCAAATTTATAAATGGAATATTTATTTCATAGTTTTCACATTGAGGGTGGAATAAAAAATAGATAAAACGAATGCCTGGCGCTCGGAAGAGTCGCAGGGCAGCCAGCCAACTCCACACCTCGAAGCCCTGCCTCGGGCGGACGGCCTCAGACTTAGCTGAATTTGTACGCCATGTTATGGCAGTATATGCTGAAACAAATTTACTGTAACACCTTATGTATCATATTCTAGCAAATAAATATTATTGATAAATAGTTTTGATTTGTGTTATTTGATACATAAGTTTAGCTTTTAACATAAGCTGCGGCGAAACCTTTAATTCTGTTATTTCTACTTTGTGGTCAAGTGTTGACAAAATGAATGAACGCTATTATTACGCCTGCAGTGTATTCGGTTGCTTAAATACAACAAAAAACAGTGCCTACTCGTTCTTCAAATTTCCAAACGATACAGAAAGGTAAGTAGTAAAACGCCAGTCTTTAGGTAGTGTAGTTTAAGTATATAAACTATACATAAACTAACTACTCCTTTTTAAAATTCAGAATCAATAAAGTAGCAACCCTGGTGAGTCTGTCAAGTTTAGGTGTCAATTTTGGAAATAGCGGGAGTGGCCCTTCTGTGTATTTTGTACTTTGTGGTGCTATCTAGTTTAAAGGTGGTCGCGGATAAATTTGAAAAAGATTTACCTCGGCCCTGACTCAAGCAGCTGAAGAAAAACGGTCTAGAAAAAGTCTGACATCATCTGAAGACCGCTTCACCGAGAGCGGGCGAAGTCATGATTTCCCATCCAAAAAAAAACGCTAAAGTTGGATTAAGGCGCGGTGAATAGACGACTCCGCGTAGAAATCAAAGAGAAGCGAAAAGACGCCGCGATGGCGCGACGTTTCGTTCGACTCGTTCGAGTTATTTATCATTAAATACATTAATCCTAACAAATATCTTATTCCAATCGATAAATAAAAACAACAGTTCCCTTTATTATTATATATTACATCACTGTTATTATTAATATCAAGATTTGTTTATAAATAATACAGTTACAATTGCTACAATTTCAATTTATATGGTTATTTTATGTTTTTTTTTTTATCGAGAAAATTTACCGAAAACGTGTTTTGAACACAATGGTCCACCCATAAATATGATCAAGATTAACATAAACACATCAACACGGTCTAGGGATATTTCATACTCAATTAAATAACTCGAAAATTACTGGCCGCATTGGAATCTTCTAAACACCGATTTGTTTGTAATTTATCTCAGACTAATTCCAAATTCAAATTTTTGAAAATTCTTTTGTTTCGGTGGCATAAAAACGTCTTGATGTGTAGGAGAGGGAATTTTAATTTGTGCGAAATTTAGAAAACAATACGAATTACGTTTAGTGACGGTTTTTTTTTTATTTTTAAACGAAAGATAAAGTTAAAATTGAGGTATTGTAGCCATGCAACGCCAACATTTGACGAGGGCGGAGATGTTACGAGCTGTGGGAATGCTGGAAGCTGGGTCTGTTCAGCGTAATGTTGCTGAGGCCATAGGGACCCACCAAAATGTAATTTCAAGATTGTGGACACGCTATCGTGCCACAGGTGAAGTAGCGGAGAGGCACCGGGGGCCAAGTCGCATCACTACCCCCAGACAAGACCGATTTTTGCAAATTACTGCGCGAGCTCAACCAAATGCAACGGCGACTCAATTGGTCCAAAGGCTGCGAGTGGAACACCAAGTGCTTGTGAGTGACCAAACTGTAAGAAGGCGACTGCATGAAAGCAATCTACGCTCTCGTAGACCACTCCGGGTCCCACCTTTACGGAGAGGCAATCGTGGACGACGATTAGAATGGGTTCGGAACCACGTGGACTGGGGCCGTGAGCAATGGTCCAACGTGCTGTTCACGGATGAATCCAGGTTCGGCTTCCATCCAGATTCACGAAGGACGCGTGTTTGGCGAGTTCCTGAACGATGGAGCCGTCTTCAGAACCCTCAGGAAGTTCACCCATACCAAGGAGGAACAATTATGGTTTGGGCAGGAATTCGTCTTGGAGGACGGACGGATCTCGTTTGGGTGCGGGGCAGTATGACGGCAGAACGATACGTCCAACAGGTGCTGGGGACCGTAATCTTGCCCCACAGAACACAAATGGGGCAAGATTT
Source organism: Orthosia gracilis (assembly GCA_947562075.1). Lineage (NCBI taxonomy): Eukaryota > Metazoa > Arthropoda > Insecta > Lepidoptera > Noctuidae > Orthosia > Orthosia gracilis. Next base: position 40,199,525 of record OX387266.1, read on the forward strand.
CCTGCTCATGCACGACAGTGCCAGGGCACACACGGCGAGAACGGTAGCAGCTTGGTTACATACACACAATGTTAGGGCCTTAGACTGGCCTGCTGAATCGCCAGATCTAAATCCCATTGAGCATGCGTGGGATATGCTGCAAAGAAGAGTTCTGAAGGAAGTTCCTGAAAATCTGGCTACAGAAGATCAACTTTTTGCGCACCTCAGAAGGACATGGGACAATATTCCGCAGCAAGACATTGACAACCTTGTTCTGAGCATGCCGAATCGTTGCCGATGTGTTATGAACATCATGGGCGCTTTCTCAGACTACTAACTTCAAGTTTATAAACACAAATTAAATGATTTTTCTATTTTTTTCAGTTTTTACTCATAAATTAAAAGTTAATTCATATACGGTTTCCGTCTATGCTTCATTTTTTTTCCATAAAATCCTGAAATTTTAATCGAAGTACCTTAACCATTATTAAAAAATGGTAGAATATTAAATAACGTATCTTTTAAATATATACATGTCATATAAATAATTAACACATTGATAGTAATTCGCTTTTTTAAAAATATCCCTAGACCGTGTTGATGTGTGTATATTTTTTTAGCTGCTCTAATATGTATACATTTGGCTAAAAAACTGTTTAGTGAAGCCTATTTTGACTAAGTACAGCGCCTTAAGAGTAGGTATATCCATGGCGACACAATTATATTATTATGTTTGATTGACATTTTGTTCGTTGTGAGATGATGATGAAATTTTTTGTTCAAAATAAATATACCTATTGTATTTATATTCACAATCATTTCATATTTGATTGTTTATCCCTTCTTATTCTAGTAATATATCAAAGATGTGGTTAATACTTAGGTATTTTATTAACATTAATATGAGGGGTACACTCGTTATCAGATCTATCAAAGCACTGCGAATAAGCTGTTGCCCGCGACTTCGTCTGCCTAGCATTAGTACTTCTATTAGCCTATTTTTATACAATTTTGCTGGGCGCCATCTAGTAGCACTCCAGCATTCCACTCCGAAACGAAAACATAAAAAAACGAACCAATTGCGAGTCAGACTCGCGCGCGAAGGGTACCGTACCATTATCGCAAAAGACGGCAAAAAAATCACGTTCGTTGTATGGGAGCCCCACTTAAATATTTATTGTATTCTGTTTTTAGTATTTGTTGTTATAACGGCAACAGAATTACATCATCTGTTCGACTGTCTAGCTATCACGGTTCATGAGATACAGCCTGGTGACAGACAGACAGACGGACAGTGGAGTGAATCCTGTTTTTACCCTTTGGGTGCGGAACCCTAAAGAATACATATCCTTAGCTGGGAAGGCCTCCCTCTAGGTGGAGCGATGACCTGGTCAAGGCTGCAGGCATCTGGTGAATGCGAAACGCACAGGACCGATGTATGGCGACGCGTGGGGGAGGCCTATGTCCAGCAGTGGACGTATTTCGGCTGAAATGATGATGATGATAGCTGGGACTCAAACTCGGAATCTTGGGCGTAGTTGGCCACCGCGTTTATTAATTAATAAGCTATTGAGTGAGACGGGAAGTAGCAGCGGCATAATTACGAAACATTGCACACATATCAACGTCATCATTGACATTAGTAGTAAGACCTGGTAATCTCGTAACACGATATTTTTTGTCTAGTGCATTAGGTCCTCGCTAGAGTAATTTTTTTTCTATGATTAGGTCCCGAATTATTATTTATACTTTAGCCACACCTGATCACAGAACATCACCTGATATAACCCTTGCCACCTTGAATATATGTCGTTGATTCGACGTATAGAGTTGACTGACATCCTTTGCCTACCTGTACCTGCCCACTCCTCTCGAGTCTTCGTTCGTCGTTCTTAACCTAATTACCTGCCAATTCTTTTTTTCTAGTGTCATTTTTCCGCGGCGAATCTTAACACCGCCATTCAGAAATTGACGTCAAATGAAAAACGCCATCTATCGGATATGGAATTCAACTATCCGAGAATCTGAATAGCGTGTCTTGTGATATTTTACTTCTTGAAAACTTTAAATTCATCATACTTTTGATAGAGTGCACCAATTGCGATGACACAAAAACTAAGTAATACTTCAAGTTACGCATATTTTTTATGTATAAAAGATACGCACACATACATTGGTACATTTTACATTGGTTTCGTACATTTTACGTGATGCGTGCACAAATAAACAGACAAACAGACAAAAATTTCAAAAATGTTGGAAATGGGTTCTGTTGGTTATCCTTTAACACCCTGTTTTTTTTTTATATTTTCGATGTAGAAAAGGACTTTCCTACAGATTTATAATATGTATTGCTGATGATAAAAAAAGAAACTGACTGATTGACTGACTGATCGATCAACGCACAACCAAAACCGCTAAGCCTAGAAGCATAAAATTTGGCAGGAAGGTTCCTCAAGTGACGTAAGTGAGCACTAAGAAAGGATTTTTGGAATTTCTTCCCCTAAAGAGGGAAAAAGGGGTTTGAAAGTCTGTATGTAAAATCCCAAATGTAGGGAACATTTGGGATTCGGGATTTTATTCACAGAGAGGAGCCTGTGTCCCAGCAGTGGGAACATTAATAGAGTGATGATGATTTAAAATCTAATTCCTTCGGCCAAAATTCTAAACTATTTTAAACTACCCCCAAAAAACGATTAAGGGGTCACCCCCTAAAGTGTTTTTGAAGAATTTTATTTCTTGGGTTAATAAATTTGAAAGTTGATATAAATACCAACAAAAATAAACATAAAGGTTGTTAGTATTAGTTTTTCGGAAGATTATTTAGAGGGTGCTAAAGTTTGTTTGAAGAATCGTATTTCTTGAGTTAATAAACTTGAAACGACCCAAATACCAACCTTAATAAACAATAGAGGATGTCATTATTAGTTTTTTGAAACTACCCCCAAAAGACGATTTAGGGGGTGAAAAGTGTTTTTGAAGAATCTTATTTCTTGGGTTAATAAACTTGAAACTTGACATAAGTACCAACCTCAGTAAGCAATAAAGGTTGTCATTATAAGTTTTCGAAACCTACCCCAAGCTAAGAATCTTACTGGACATGTTTTTGTTTTTGACGTAGGGTTCTAGGGGAGCACTAAGCAGGAATGTTCGGAAGTTTAACCTTTAAGGGGGTGAAAAGGTGCAAAATTTGTTTGTATGAAAAATCTAATTCCGTGGGAATAAAGTAAATAAATTTACATGAAACGTTTTTTTTAAAACTGGCCTCCAGATGGGGTTAAGGGGTGTCAAAGTTTTTTTGAGGCATCTTACTGCGGAACGAATCTTACTTACATAAACGGGAAATAAAAAAAATAGTTAATAACATATTTGGGTTGTTCAGAACTAGACCCTCAACGGAGCAAAATGGGGTTATTAATTTTTTAGGGGAGGATTTTACTTTGAAGCGGTAACCTAAAATTTATTATTATTTAAGTCAAATAACGAATCTTTCCAAACCAATAAACCCTGTATATTTATTATCACCATTTTTTATTGATTTATTATTAGCTTATTTTTGGTCGCCTTCACTAACTGCACATAAGAGAGACATTTATAAGATAAACGAGATCACGCGAACGAAGTCGCGGGCGAAGTGCTAGTAATATCATTGCGATTGTTGAGATTTGAGATAAATTTAAAATTGAATCCGTCATATTCAAAATTGTATGACAGATGTCACTCTGCCCGCATTTTTTTTTTCTACTTTATGTCATCAACTTTCTTGATTTCATTCACTGGCTCATTCTTTTTACTTTTAAATTCAACTGGGATGCCATAGCCACAAAGTGCGTAAGCGGTGGCTCGCCGAGAGCTTACGCGTAAATCCATAAGTGAGGAATGAATAGTTAGTCCGGGGTTATTCCATGTTTATTAATAACATAACTAAACCTAAGTTAATCCTCAGTTACTCCGGGATTAGTTAGTCCAAGATTAATTTCGGAGTAAGCTGGTAATACACCATTTTTATTAATAAAACCGTATATGTATAAGAAGTCCACTATTGACATCAAATCCCGAGAATTTCGTTTATATGGTTTAATCCAAACCCGAGTTATGAGGGTTTAAAAAAACGATGTAGCGCTTCGAGAAAAGGCAGATAGTGTCCTTGCTTTTCGCTTGGCTCGTCTTGGCGGGGGCACCGCCGTGCCCACAGATACAAAACAGCACCACGCTGCGCCTTGCACATCGGAAAGCCAACTTCAGGCGGCCAACAAGTTTGGCGAATACTATACTGTGCCATTTATTGGCCTTCTTGACCACTTCTTAATGACTTCGCTATACGCTCATTATGAGGAAATGGCTACCTGCCTCCCTCTATTAGAGCTTGTTTAAACTCCTTTCCTGCATTCCTTGTTCTTCTTATCCACTCAATTCTTCCACTTTTACTCCCGAGTGAATAAGCAATACGTCAATTTGTGGGTCTACAAATTACATAGTACACTCGGTAATAGCTGTTACCTAACCCACCCTACCGTTAGCTGACCCACTAAGAGTTAGATGAATTTGTACCGTAGATCAGTGTTATTCGATAGGTACGAAAGCTTAACGAGTTAGAACGGCTTGTTCAAGGTAGGCAAATATTATATAATACAGTTATGCCAATTTGATCTCTAACACGTAACGATAATTTAAATTAACTATTTAAATAAAATAACATCAGAAATGAAAAGCAATAATTATTATTTATGATAACGATTTTATTCAATATAAATACTAAATAAATACTTACAAAAATAATTACTTGTCTAAAGCTAAAACATATAAAAGAAGATAGAATACTAAATTATTTGTTATAACTTGTTTTTATTTTATTTAAGTTGATAACGCAACAAAAAAACCGTTTCTTCGTTTCAAGATACAAGATATAAAAGACGCATTTTTTATTTTTAAATTAGGTTAGTTGATGAATACCAGTTTCCAAATAGTACGCCTATTTGTCTTTCAACTACCCACTTATTACAAGTTGGGCGAAAATATTACCAATTTAGAAATTTTATCTTATATTCTAAGAATTTTATATTTGAAGAACGTGTCCGTCTATAGATTTTTACAATGATGCAAGAAATACTTATTAAATAGATTCCAAATTGAAAGCAAAACAATATATCCTCAACGAAGGATTTCAACTCGCATCTTGTTCGTCTCAGCCTTATAAACGAACCACGAGACCAGATCTACTTGAATAAATTAAGTAAAATAAGCTATTAGTAGCAATGACACTAATTATATTACAATAGTCTGATAATCGCATAGCAAATAGTTATAAATATCCTATTTTTAACGTTTTACAGATCAAATTTGCGTATCTGTATTATTATTGTATTTGTTCATCGAGTAGCGTTAGTCTGTTAGACTCTCGTACAAATTGAAGAACCCTTAATATTACAGACAGAGGGTTCAAATTCGTTATTTTTTAGTGTGGGTCAGGTAGCAACTATTACCCACTGTACAACTGGAATCAATAATTTAGCCAGCGTAGACCATCTCTTTGCAGGATTGATTGGCTACGGACACTAGTGGTCTGGGTGGAGACGTAAAAACGTAAGTATCGGTCCAATAGTGTCTCCATTGACAACCAGGTGCCACACACACGTTTTGGCCGAGCCCCGATGTAGGTCGGCTAGACCCGTCGTAATAGCCCTCTCCAACACTTCACCTCTGGGATCAGTAACCGGGTATCCCCAGGTCGCAGATTTAGCGTTGAGATCCCCGAGTAAAAGCGAGGGCGAGATTTATACAAGCCCAAGACGGCTCCTGACTGAACATGGAAACTCTCAAAGTTTGCGAAACTCATTTTGGAAGTATGCTCCGATGTTGACTATGGCATCCACGAAGGCGGCAATCTAGCCGGGTCCTCGTGACCTGTTCCGGCCGATGATAGCGACTAGACCGTCAGGATCTCCCACCCAGTTATTTCGGGAGGGGACCAAAATATGGCTCAACAACCACTGCGCCATGCTCTGGAGCAAAAGATTCTGAGGATTGGTGCAGTGGTTAATATTAGAAATCTACTTTTATTTGTACCTCGTAGTGCATCGGGTACCTATTCAATTTATAACTTTGTAGGTAGGTACCATAACGTTTTCTTTTTTTATGATCTTTAGGCTCGCGTTTGACCACTATCTCGCCTGATACTAAGCGATGATGTGGTTTACGGTGAAGCACGCATGCCTAGAATAAACCTTTTCACTCTTGACTTAAAGTCCTCAAGGTTGTAGCTATCAGGGAACAAAGACTCCGGAAGGGAATGCCACTCCTTAGCTGTGCGCACAATGAAAGTATTAGCAAAACGCTTTGTGCGTATGGGAGGGATTTCCACCATGTACCGATGGCGCATGGCCGTACGTCTAGTAGTCCGATGATGGAAAGGGCTAGGCGGAATCAAATTGTGCACTTCCGTCGCCCACTCCCCGAAATGAAACCTTTAAAAAACCGACAGGCTGGCAACTTGGCGTCGATGTTCGAGGCTCCGGAGCTTTGACGCGACCAGTGCATCGTTGCCATTAATATGCCTCTTGGTCTTGGCCACTCTTGGCCCGTCTGTCAATCGACTGATGTGCATCAAGCTGGTATTTGGCAGATCCATCCCAGTACATTGTAAATAAGCGTCGAAAAGCATAAGTTGGGAAAGAGGTGAAATACGGCTTGAGACAAGTTGGGAAATTGACTACATGTTCAAAGTGACGTATTAGTGAAAGTGACGAAATAGCTAGCGTGACGAGTTGTCACGCTAGCAATTTCGTCAGTTGAAAATTGCAGTGTCAACGTGCCGCAAGGCGCAGACGCAGGTGCCTGCGGCACTGAGAACAACCATAAGAGAGTACGAACAAATATTAATCATTTAATATAAATTTATAATACTACCGTCATACCGTTAACTCATGAACCCGTTAATAACGAGGTTAAGAATTGGTTTGACATGTTACCTTCAAAAAATATCAACACACTTGATAATATTCATTATATTGAACTTCCGTTAGTTTATTCTGTTATATTAATTATTTATTGGAAATGTTGCATTTTGTTCATTTGAATAACGCGCCGAGCCCGCCAGTACATTCGTGTTAGTTGAGGAAGAACGATATTAGTGAAGTGCGAATGCGAGTGTGATTTAAATACACATCTGGGCATGGCGTTGGGTATTAGATAGTGATTTTTTTTAAAACACATCTCAGAAAATGGTTAGAACTTGGCTGGACTGAAAGTCAAAACTATCTTGGTGTCTTTCTAGCGATTTATATAAACCTTTCTAATATATTTATAATTATCACAGCTAACCTATCTACTGCTGCAGTAGAGCGTTTTTTTTCTACGGGCTAAAGATATTTTACGGGATAAACCACAGGATCAACAATAATTATCATCGCTGTTGGATGAATATTAGATTCCAACTAAAGACGGAAACACACTTACGTGTCGTGGCGTGGCGTGGCGCAGGATTCACCAATGAAAATACTCTGTTCCAGCCTATGTCATACATAACACAATAATTTTGGTAGCCAATAAACTGCGTCAAAAGGCGCCACGCCACGCCACGACACTTAAGTGTGGTTCCGCCTTAAATTATAAATGTGAAAGTTTGGATGGATGTGTGAGTATATTTGTTACTCAATGAAGCCTGAACGGATATGGATGAAATTTGGCACAGAGATGGAGTATAGTCTAGAATAGCACATAGGCATAACATCACATCCCGGTATAACGTCCCCTTGGGTTGATAAAACACTTTTCACGCGGGCGAAGCCGCTGGCAGAAGCTAGTACGTAATAATTATGCTAGTTTTTTTGAAGGACATATTGTACCCAGTGCATAATTATAATCAATAGTTAGTAAATAAGTAGGTACAACTTGTAACGGTTAACTTTGACTTGCAAATTTTCGAAAATACGCTTTAATAACGCTATACTTCGAAGCTATAACTAAGCTTCGAAGATAGCTTGATCTCGGAGACTTAAATTAAACTGACGTATACGTTGTTACGTTATTGTTAGCCTGTCAAGCGCTATTGTTACTGTATTAATACTGACAGCTGTCGCAGAGATCAAGCTATCTTGTGAAGTAAAATAACGATTGTTTATAGAATTGCGTCCTTGAAAATTACGGCAGGGTGAGCAAGAGACAGTATTTTTTATAGGAACCCACCTAAAATTACAAGATAAAAGAAACTAAATGCAAACACAAATGCGTTTGTGAGACTGTGCACGAGCCCTAGGTACCTTATGAATCGCAAGACAAAGAATTCTCAGACGCATGCATTTGCGGCCATTAAAAATTATGCCAATGAATGTTATGACAGCTTCAATAATGATTTATTCTATAAAAATATGTACTTTTTTAGATGCTACGCATCTTTTAAAGTATCTTCTGTAATATTTTTTGTGTTTGACGGTGTCATCATACTCTTTGGTTTCGTCTATGTGTGCAAGTGTGCATCAGGCATAAGGAGTCAGACGGACTTAGATAAAAAAAAAACGCTTCTCGACAATATTATTAAAATTAATTTAAAACTTACCCACTATTTATATGGATAAAATCACGGTCACTATATTGCATTGTAGCTTTGTATAGAATTCTTGAAAAAATAAATTCTGGGACATAAAAATAAGCATAGACAACATGCGTGTTAGCTTTTTCAAGCTTCACGAAAACAACGGATTAGTATGTATGGTAGTGCGTTAGACTGATTGCGCCGCAAATTATTTTCTCGGGTAAGTTATTATATTTGTCGTTATCATCAACAACTTTATTCCATTCCTTCTAAAAGAAACTAACAATAGTTTCTGTTACATAGGCAACGTTACGGTTCTTAGCAAACATCCTTAGTATCTTTGCGGGGTGTGTGCTCTATATTTTCGTTTACAACAAAAAAGCATTTGAAATTATCTTATTTTATTGTATTGTCGTAATCTTAGCAACCAAAACATGCCATTCAAACCATAATTCAATAGGTTGGTGAATCCTAAATCTTCAAATTTTATCTATGCATCATTAAGAGGTTATAGCTGGTAAAGTCCTTCCTAATTCAGGATTTCTTTTTTTCAGTGATACGTATGGTGAGGAATGAAAGTGAAAAAATTATCAGAGTTTTGATTTTTAATAAAGGGAACAAATATTCAATAAGTTGTAACAAACAGAATGGCAACTTTAGAGCAACAAGCTTCTAAACTTTTGGATTTCAACCAGAAATTAGACATCACTCTACTTGATAATATAGTTGGATGTCTGTACTCAACTGTTGGTGAACAACAACGAACTGCACAGGAGATACTGACAGCACTAAAAGAACACCCTGATGCCTGGACTCGTGTTGACACTATATTGGAGTATTCACAAAATCAGGAAACAAAATACTATGCCTTACAAATATTAGAACAAGTAATTCTGACAAGATGGAAAATATTACCAAGAAATCAATGTGAAGGTATCAAGAAGTACATTGTTGGTCTTATTATCAAAAACTCATCAGACCCTGTAACAATGGATAATAATAAAGTTTATTTGAAAAAACTCAATATGATCTTGATTCAAGTATTGAAACGAGAATGGCCTCATAACTGGGAGACGTTTATAAGTGACATTGTGGGAGCCTCCAAGACAAATGAAAGTCTTTGTCAAAACAACATGGTGATTTTGAAGCTTCTAAGTGAAGAAGTGTTTGTTTTTAGTACAGGACAACTCACTCAAACAAAAGCAAAACATTTAAAAGATACCATGTGTTCTGAGTTCAGTCAGATATTTCAACTCTGTCAATTTGTCCTTGAAAATTCGCAAAATGCACCATTGGTGGATGCCACACTCCATACTCTGCTAAGATTTTTGAACTGGATTCCTCTCGGGTATATATTTGAAATGAAGTTGATAAGCACACTCATATTTAAGTTTTTGAATGTACCAATGTTTCGTAATGTAACATTAAGCTGCCTGACAGAGATTGCAGGTGTGACTGTGAGTAACTATGAGGAGCAGTTTGTCGCTCTGCTTGTGCAGACCATGGAGCAGCTGGAAGTGATGCTGCCACTCACTACCAACATACGTGAAGCGTATGCTGCTGGTCGGGATCAAGAGCAAGTGTTTATCCAAAACCTTGCTTTATTTCTCTGCACCTACTTGAAAGAACATGGGCAACTTATTGAAAGAAGAGGGCTTACAAATACTCTGATGAATGCCCTCCGCTATCTAGTTTTGATATCTGAGGTAGAAGAAGTTGAGATTTTTAAAATTTGTTTGGAATTTTGGAATGCACTAGCTGCTGATTTGTACAAGATTGCACCTTGCTCACATGCATCCAACATGTACTCCCTTGGGAAAAGTGTTGGTAGGAAAGCATTGTATTCCGATGTGTTGAGCAGTGTTCGCTACATTATGATCTCTAGAATGGCTAAGCCTGAAGAAGTATTAGTGGTGGAAAATGAAAATGGTGAAGTTGTGCGAGAGTTTATGAAGGACACTGATTCAATTAATTTGTATAAGAATATGAGAGAAACCTTAGTTTATTTGACGCATTTGGATTACCAAGATACTGAACGCATTATGACAGAGAAACTTCAGAACCAGGTAAATGGCAGTGAATGGTCATGGAAAAACCTGAATACATTATGTTGGGCTATTGGTTCAATTTCAGGTGCAATGATGGAGGAAGATGAGAAGAGATTTCTTGTTGTTGTAATTAAAGAGCTGTTGGGCCTTTGTGAACAGAAAAAAGGGAAAGATAATAAAGCTATCATAGCTAGTAACATTATGTATGTTGTGGGCCAGTACCCCAGATTCTTAAGAGCACATTGGAAGTTTTTGAAAACTGTGGTGAATAAACTTTTTGAATTCATGCACGAGACTCATGATGGTGTCCAAGACATGGCATGTGACACATTCATTAAGATTGCAATAAAGTGTCGGCGTCATTTCGTCACTACACAGGTTGGTGAAGCTTGTCCATTTATTGAAGAAATCTTAAGCACAATCAGTTCCATTATCTGTGATTTACAAACACTTCAAGTGCACACTTTCTATGAAGCCGTAGGATACATGATTAGTGCACAAGTAGATCAAGTGGCTCAAGAGCAGCTCATTGAGAAGTATATGCTGCTGCCCAATCAGGTTTGGGATGATATTATATCCCAAGCATCGCACAATGTGGATATTTTGAAAGATCCAGAGGCTGTTAAACAGCTTGTGAGTATTCTTAAAACAAATGTACGTGCCTGTCGTGCCCTAGGACATCCATATGTCGTGCAGCTGGGTAGAATATATTTGGATATGCTCAATGTTTATAAAGTCATGTCTGAAAACATCAGCCAAGCCATTGCTCTTAATGGTGTTGTTGTCACTAAGCAGCCACTGATAAAGAACATGCGGATAATAAAGAAAGAGACACTTAAATTAATTGCCAGCTGGGTATCTCGATCTACAGATAATAGCATGGTTTTGGAAAATTTCATTCCACCACTTTTAGATGCAGTTCTCTTGGATTACCAAAGAACTGCAGTGCCAGATGCTCGAGAACCAGAAGTGCTATCATGCATGGCTGCAATTGTTTATAAGCTAGGAGGGCATATAACGTCTGAAGTACCAAAAATATTTGATGCTGTCTTTGAATGTACTCTTGAGATGATCAACAAGGACTTTGAAGAATATCCTGAGCATAGGACAGAATTCTTCCTTTTACTACAGGCAGTGAATACACATTGTTTTAAGGCATTCCTAAGCATACCTCCAGCACAGTTTAAATTGGTATTGGATTCCATTATTTGGGCATTTAAACACACAATGAGGAATGTGGCTGATACTGGGCTTCAGATCCTGTACCGGTTGCTGCACAATGTGGAACAACACGCGCAGGCAGCACAGAGTTTTTACCAGACCTATTTGTGTGATATTTTAGAGCATGTATTTAGCGTGGTAACAGACACGTCTCATGGCGCCGGCCTTACGATGCATGCTACCATATTAGCATATGTCTTCTCACTTGTAGAGGCTGGCCGAGTTACAGTGCCACTTGGACCCACACCAGATAATGTCCTTTATATTCAGGTAAGATTTAATTTCATTTATTATTTCCTAACAATTTTTCAAATCGAATTGAAATTTCATAAAAATCAATTCAGAAAATATTACAAAACAATCAATACCAAATTCTGCATTAAACAATATTTCAATAATAGTTGATTAAAAGAGATCTTACAAGCTATGTCTCTAAGCAAGATCAACTATTATGTTTATTTTGCAGGATTATTGGGAAATATCAGGATTTTATTATATATTTTATAAACGCAAAGTAAACAGCATCTATGCCGCCACAAACGAACCAGGAACTTATTTTACGAACTTCAAAAATACCTGCACCTTCCGCTTTATTATATTACCCTTTGTCCTGCACTCTGAAGGCACGTGCGCACGACGGTTAATTCATCATTGCTTCCTTATGAGCGACACGGTTGGCGCAGTGGTTGAGCGATTGGCTGCTGAGCTGCGTGTCGCGGGTTCGATTCCCGCACGGAACAAATACCTACAGATAGTTGTTTCGGCTCTCGGTGTTGTGTTGTTGAGTTTATATGTTTGTGAACGCAACCACGATACAGGCAGAAATTCCTAGTGTGGGGCAACGATTGTTATAAAAAACGAAACGAAAAAAACGAATACGATTACTACCAATCTTTTGAAGGCTTGTGTTTAAATGCCTACCGGAAATGCACCTATTTTACTACCAATAAAGTAGAAATACCTGCCAGAATAGATAATTGCTCATCAAATTGTGTTTCTTGAAGTGTTGTAGAAATGAAGCAATTTTCTTTTTTATTCCATGCCATAAAAATATATAAACGCCTTTAAAGTTAATTTCAGACCAAATATTTTATATTATCGCTAAATAGATGTTACCAATATTTTATTTAGAGATTGAGAGCAGTGGTGTCCCATTGGTATTGGCCACGACTTACAAGTTGTAGGTCGTGGAGTTCGAACCCAGGCAGGCGCTTTACATTGTGTAAATTATTTCATTACCACTGCTCTCAATAACGGTAAAGGAAAACATCGTGAGAAAACGGGCATGTCCTAGAACCAAAAATTCGAAGACATGTGACATCCACCAACCCGCAATAGGCCTGCGTGATGGATTACGGCCCATCCCCTCCCACAGTGAGGAGGCCTGTGTCCCAGCAGTGGGAACATTAATAGGCTGATGATGATGATGAATATTTTATTTAAAACTTTCAATTTAGTAATTTTTGCTGAGGCAAAAAGCTGACGGTCGATCTTGTTTTTTTTTAAATTCCTATTATAATATTGTTTATCCCAAACACATTGATTCAAATATGGTAACATAACCAAATAAATATTTTACTCTCAATTTTTCTGCAACACATGACTAAGATAGATAATAAAATGAATCACTATTTGGAAAATAAAAAATCAAAAGTAAAATGAAGTTATGTTTATTATATTTTTTATAGGTACTTATAAGATTAATTTGTACTTAAGATTTTTCAATGGCAATTTAAGGAATACAATAGCTATAATCAGTCGAATCACAAACTTTAAAAAAAATTAACAAAAAAAAATATTGAATCAATAGAGCTTTTTTTAGATTTAGCAGGCCACCCTCTCTTTCTCTTCTCACCAATAGGGATATTCCTGGCTTCAGGAGGTGGTTCCATGTACTTCAGCCTGATTGCTAAACCCAGCAAATGTTTACAGATACACTGTTTCAATAATGTACGACAATTACACCTACCGGTTAGCCAAACATCTCTGTTGATTGGTGTCATTACTTCCTATTCACTGAATAATTGTTGCTTAAAATCGTCGAAACTCCATGTGAACATCGAAAGTTTTACATTCCATGTTCTCACCAGCTGGAATCCAGTAGTATATTGCTGATTCAGTTGGTTGTTTCTGTTTGACAGGTAGTTTTTTAGGCAATTTTGTCAATTGGTATGCTTCGTCTATTGTTTGAGAGTAAAAGGTGGATTGATGGGAAACGGATTTATTATTTATAACATAAATGTTAGACCACTCTGCCACCATATCTTGCGCTACCACCAGGAAGCGTGGCATTGAAGCTCCCGCATGGTATTTTGGTATTTTATAGTTCGATTGTGAATAAATAAAGGGAAACAACTGTAATCTTAGTTTGACCATAATATATTTTGGATTCAGGTTGGATAATTTGATTACACTAAAGCTATTTAGATCTGTTATTTTCGGTATTAATGTTGCTGTTTCAGTAAAACAATATTTGGTGAGCATTTATCCATTTTGTTAAGCAAAAAGAATATAAATACATAACATACAATTATTCTGATTAGTGTATATTTATTTTGGAAATTAAAACTTGGTACTTTATTAGGCACCTCGGTATGGAGTGGGTTTAATTTATATGAAGTTATTATATTTTACTTGGTACTTAGTCTATAGGTATAAAAATTATTTTGGTGGGCATTTAAATTTTTTGAAGGCGCCGAGAAAATAAAAGACCACTAAGCCTACGGTCATTTTGGTCTTTGGCTTTTGAACAATTTATAACTAGTATAATTTTTTAAATATATGTTTCTGTTTAATATTTTCAGGAATATGTGGCCAATCTGCTGAAGAGAGCTTTCCCCCATTTGTCAGACAATCAAATTAAAATCACTGTTCAAGGGCTGTTCAACTTGGATCAAGATATCCCTGCATTCAAAGATCACTTAAGAGACTTTTTAGTTCAAATAAGAGTAAGTATAAAGTCTACTCCTCCTACTTTTATAAAAGTATTGATTGTTGTGTACTGGTTATAAGCTATAAGTGAATAAACAGCTAACCAAAAGCAACAAGGCCTGGTTGGCACTTCAATCCTAAGTGATAGTTTAGTATTTGCGTGTGGGAATCTTCATGTTTCTCCGCCGCCCTAGGGCGGGTGGTGAGTTTGAACAAAACCACACGGTATTCGGCCCCAACGTCTGGTGCCTGTGTCTGTACATGCGACAGACTCCCCAAATCTGCCACCCGCAGGCCCTACCCATGGCGGCCAGAGTTCATCGTGCGCCTTCCAACGCCCGGTGCGTCTATCAGACGCGGTCCCAGGCGGCGGGTTTCATAGGGATCATGAAATTTAAAACCCTGACCCTGAATAGCTTTTTGAGCTGAAGATGAACCTAAAAATAACCCTGCCGGTCACAAGGTGCCCATCACCCAAACTACTCCCCGAAAGTTTGAGCTGCGACCACGCCAGGCGTTTGTTGCAAGTTGTGGTTGTGACCTTCCGCTCAATTTCTGCTATCTCCTTTGCGTACCTTGCCAAGGCGACGCGACGGCGCCAACGCGCTCACGCTCATCACCGAAAGCGAAAGATTTTTCGCAGCAATCATATTGATACTTGACCAATTTATTATTGCTTGCGTTAAAAAAGTGAGATATCGAAATTTTTATGCAATTTTGCGGCGAGACTATTGTCATCCCAGAAATCAGTTCAATTTGTCATAACTATAAATACATTTTGTTTTTAGGAGTACACGGGTGAAGACGACAGTGATTTGTATTTAGAGGAGCGCTTGTTTGCTCTTCGTCAAGCACAGGAGGAGAAGCGAAGAGTACAGTTATCGGTGCCAGGCATTCTCAATCCTCACGAGTTGCCTGAAGAAATGCAAGATTAATTGTAGTGATAATCTTAGAAATGGTGGCAGTTCACAATTGTGTGGATAAAAGTCTGTCTTGTATTTGCATGTTTGAGGGCTAATATATTCTCATTATAATGTTATGAATCATTTTAATACTTGAAGCTGAAGTAATGCAATCCTAAATTGTTTTTTGACATTCAATGTCCTTATAAATACTCTCGCAATTTTCGTAGAGGTCTTTTTTAAGCATAATTTATTTAGTTGACGTTAAACAGAAGCCAAGTTGTTCAGCTCAAACATGGCTAGGGTTAATTTGTCTTAAAACAACACTTGTAGGTTTAATAGGTACTTAATTTTAAGATTTACCGTTACGTCTAAATCTTTGTGATGCATAACATTTTTTGTTTTATTTATAAAGTATGTTTTTTTTTATTCACTTAGTTTTTTTGCTAGGTTTCATAATACATAATATTTGAGTTTAAACACTTGGACTAATGAAGTTGGCTAAGCTAGGCATATTTTGTGGACTGTTGCCATTTATACTGGTCTTTATCTTGTGCCTATAAAATGATACCTTATTATGACAGTTTGTACAGAGGACCGCTTGGAACAATGCGAGGTGATGAATGTAAGTGAAAAGGAAAGAAACCTTTTCTTTAAAGGTATCTTTTGCAAGCACAAGGCAGTTTTGGGCCTTTTATTAATAATGATAGGCAGTAAATCATGCATCCATTTACATTGCTAGTGAGGAAGTAGGATATTTCTATGTTTTTAAGTAATCTTCAAAATGTAGGTAATAAAATCTCTGTGATGGAAACCAGTGTCGGAATTTCAACATAATGCACTGCAGAATCTGAGTATTACTGAGTAGATTCTAGGCGAACTTTATAAAGTGACTTGCTGTTAGTAATATTTTTTATGTTTTGTTTAATGTTGTCGAAACTAATTTGGTAATGGTTTGGGAATCTAAACGTTCAAGGTAAGGTTTCCAAATGCATTTTGGGTCCGATTAACTGTCGTCTTTCAATTTTGTGTTTCAAATAAACCATTAAATATGATAATATTGTTTTACTCATTTACCTTTTCGTTAAAAAGTAGAACATACAGTAACTACTATAGCGTGTAGGCCCGTATCCTACTATAAGCGAGTATTTATGCCTGTCCACAGAGAATATTTTATAATAGCGCCGTGTCCGGGGCGGAAGTGTGCGAAATTCCAGCCTGCTGTAATGCTTAAGGTAAAGTACATTCTAGTCTACACGTTTCATAAAAGCCTAGAGGAAAATAATATGTCCACAGATATAAATCTACCTAGATGACGCGATTATATGTACTTCGCATGCCAAAAAACGGAGTAAAGTTACGATCAATGATCGTAATCTGAACTTTTCGTTTGGGCGCACGGTTGGTGCAGTAGTTGAGCGATTGACTACTGCGCTGCGTGTCGCGGGTTTGATTCCCGCACGGAACAAATATTTGTATGACCTACAGATAGTTGTTCCGGCTCTGGGTGTTGTGTATGTGAGTTTATATGTTTGTAAACGCACCCACGATGCAGGAATAAATTCGTAGTGTGGGGCAACGTTTTTTTTTTTTAACAAACAAAATTATCGACACCGGAAATCTAGAAAAATGACTTTATATAAATAAAACGAACAGTACGGAAACTATCTACAAACGCTCAAAACGGCATACTCACACAAACATGTGCATCGACGAAATCCCTAAGCGGCCCGCAGTACTAACAGCATCGCGAAAACTGCTTATAGGTCTCGTCGATGCGCATGTTTGTGTGAGTGTGCCGTTTCGAATGTTTGTAGGTAGTTTCCGTACTGTTGTTATATAATTTTATTATACTGTGATATTGAGCTGTAAAGAATGTATAGTAAAAGTTGGCCGAGGCATTGGAAATGTTTTCTTTCATTGGTAGGTAAATTTGTTTTTAAATTGTTTGTGAAACAGTGGCACGCTCGGTTTTCCTACAGATGGAGGGACCTGCTTTATCTAGTTAGATTTATGTCTGTGGATACGTCATTGCTGTCAAACCTAGCGATAATGGTAGGGTGAGCAAAACAAATTATTTTAGAAAAAATAAGAATAGGTAAGTACATAGAAACGGCTTAGAATTTAATTGATATATTATATGTAAATATTTGTATGTAAATTTAGATGGAATGCGTCCTGCATTAAAATAAAAATATACTTCATCAAACAAATAACACACATATTTAAAAAAAAAATTGCTAAATTAACGATGAATGAAAAAAAAAACTGAGTCTAAAACTTCAACTCTGCTGCACTATTTTTATTTTATTTGCGATGGGTTTGATCTTGACTCTAGTCTAGGTCAGAGGTGACAGAGACAGAGTCGACGATGGGATGGCGTGAGCTTACCCAGGTCCCAGATGGATCCTGTTCACACTAACTTTGAAGAGATTCGGGTTGAATGCGTTCGGAAACACAGACGCAGGTAGTGAGTTACAATCATTGGCTGTGCGCATTATGAAGGATGTTTAGAAGCGCTTGGTGCGACATGGCGGAATGGCAACCAGGGTATGGATGGTAGCTTGCAGTGCGTCTAGATGTCCCGTGGTAAAAGGGGGTCAGTGGGATGAGGTCGTGGAGTTCTTGAGCACACTCACCGAAGTACAATCTGCAGTAGACCGACAAGCAGGCTACCTTGCGGCGATGAGCCAAGCTGTGAAGCTTGGCATCCACCAGTTCAACGTCGCCAATGAGTCATTTAGCTCTGCGTTCCACCGAGTCAAGCGCGGCAAGATGATATTTAGCTGAGCCATCCCAAAGGTAGCTGCAATAGGACCACACGCAATAGGCTGCACCTTATGAATAAGGAGCATAATCGTATCAGTAAAAATTACTTGGAAGTTCAAAGTTTTTTTATTTTCAAATACGATTGTGATCCATATTTATATAATGACATCTCTATTTTCCTATGCAAGTATTTTCCAACTCTGCCTGCGCCCGGTATCATAGCAAATACTATCATACTTGCAAGTTTTTCCTGCCCGTACGGGCGCCGTACTTCGAAGCAAAGCCCTGCAGCCTTATCGCGTAAGTGAATACGGCAACGCAAAGAGTTTGACCGCTATCCAATCGACCAATCGCTTGAGAGATGAATGACGCAATGTGGATTTCCGTCTGTGTGATTGGTCGGTTTGGTCGATACAAAAAAGCGTGCTGACGTAACTAACGGTTTTGTCTGATTAAGCTGATTATTTTTCTAAGAACATCGATCGCGTTCGGTTCCGTTCCACGGATATAAATAGTGTTAGCATCGACTTGCAAGTAAAAAGGCTTACTCGGTTCGTGAATACTGTCTGAATACTCAAATAGGCGCCCCATACAGGGCCATCGATCACACGACGCCCGCATAGAGTCGGCGAACTTCTTCCTGAGGTCCCCCACCCATAAAAAACCGAAATGGTCAATGATAATCGCTGATTTCGAGCTTTTACTAGCATTCGCACGGTAAGTGTTAGGATTTACGTCAGAGACTTGTAAAAGGGAAAACATTATTAAATAAATAATGTTGAAACATTTTAATGTCTGTGTCATACCTTTCTTTTTTCGAATTACATACTTTAAAACACATATGTGGTTTATTTATTTGTAATCTCCTCTTAAAATCCTTTATTTTGATATTCTACACGATGAGGTTGGAAGAAAAATAAATTGGGGTGGGGACCCCCACATTATGACGCCCAAAATCCATTGATATATTAATGTACTACGTAGTACATAATAACTCAATGCCAAAAGCCGCCATTTTGCATTTTTCCAATTATAATGTAGCCAGTGACACTCGCAAGAATTAAAAGACGAATTGATGTATACGTAAGAAACTAGAATCATCAAAACCGGCGTACGCGTTTGGTCTCTAGAACGCCACATAGAGCTAACTAGACTGATAAACTCAAACACATTACCCTCCTTTGCGTCGCGCAGTCGGGTAAAAAATGGTTTGACCTAAACCAAAATAGTTAATTAATTTTAATTACGTTTAATAGTCATGAATGCGGTTTAGTTAATTATATCGATTGAACGTCTTAAAAGCCTACGATTCAAAACCAGCAATAATTTATGAAATGAATGAAAGTACAGTTTGTCAATGGCGAATTGATAGAAAGAAAATCCAATTTTGTGTCGAGTTCGTGAAGGAATGATGAGAATAAGTTGTCCTTGCAAATGTTAAGTGCTATAAAAAATAACAAGTAATAACGAAGCAATATACCGATATTCAGTATGGCGGAAACTGATAATCTCAGTCCTTCCAACAATTCTCCTGGCGAAGCTGCCACCGAAAACAGTCTAGTTGAAGCAAATGGATCTTCTGAAGATGTTGATGTAAGTAAACTATATTTCGCAGTGGAATAGTATAAATATACATGAGATACTTCTGTAGGCTTATTCCTGGTGGGTACTCGATTTCCTGCAAGTCGGAATTTTTTTTACCTATTTTTATTTGATAAAATAACCTGTAAAAAAACCATGTAGGTCAAGATCATTTTATTATAATCACAATTGTTTCAGATCAATGCCGAAATTGACGAACAACGGCGCAGAATGCAACCTACTAAAATGGAATCTTTTTTTGCTATCACTAAGTCATTGATAATAAGAGCATTAGTAGTTTATTTTATCACTTCCATGTTCCGTCAACCATCCACTCCTAAGCCTGATGTAAGCAACCCAAATGCAGCACCTCGTGTTGCTGCTATTAATATGTTTGCGAACGGCACAATATTAGACATGTATTGTTATGTATCAGAGAGAGAATTTTATTCAAATTTGGATGACTCAGATTTAATTTGGAAGCATACTGGAATTGTTTATGGTGACTGGCAAGGAGGACCTCTTAATGATGGTACTTTCTCACACTCCACTAGTATCAAGCCATCAGAGTCATTAAAAAATAATGGATCAATTTATCTTCATGTATTCCTGGTACAGTCAGGCAAATCACCTGATCCCAATAATAAAAAGGACTATGGTGGACCTTATATCACTTATGGAAAAAAACAGCTTAACAAATACAAAAAGCTACGTTATATGAAAACACATAACTTATTGACTGGGCAAACTGAAAAGTCTGCTGAAGAAATAATTAAAGCTGAAACACTTAAAGAGGAAATAGTGTCACATTGGCATCCAAATTTGACTGTAAATCTGGTCACCGATCAAACAAATTGGATGCAAGGTAGTGTTCCACCTCCATTAGATGAGTTTATTTTCTTTTTGCCAGATGGAAAACAATATAAGCCTGCTGTTTTCATAAATGACTATTGGAATATGATGCGTGATTATGTACCAATTAACAAGACCTCTGATACACTAAACCTGGAGCTCACTTTTCAACCACTGAGCCTTTTTAAATGGCAGTTGTATACAGCTCAAGCAATGAGAGATAAATTGAGCATGTTCTCAGCACTGGGAGCTGAAGAGCAAGATGAGGAGCAGGATACAGTGAAGGAGTTGCTTCTTGATACATCTCCGTACTTGCTTGGACTCACTATTAGTGTGTCTGTTTTACATTCAATATTTGAGTTACTTGCTTTCAAAAACGACATTCAATTTTGGAACAATAGGCAGTCTCTTGAAGGTCTTTCTGTGAGATCGGTATTTTTTAATGTTTTCCAGTCCACTGTGGTTTTGCTATATGTTCTTGACAATGAAACAAATGTCATGGTCAGAATTTCATGCTTTATTGGCCTGCTTATTGAAGTATGGAAAATCAACAAAGTTATGGATGTAAAGATAAACAGAGAGGACCGCATATTTGGCATACCAAAACTAAGTTTCACTGATAAAGGGTCCTATGTTGAATCCAGTACAAGACAGTATGATATGTTAGCATTCCGCTATCTCAGCTGGGCCTGTTTCCCTCTCTTGATTGGCTATGGTGTGTACTCTTTGTTATACCAGGAACACAAAGGATGGTATTCCTTCATCTTGAATATGATGTATGGATATTTATTAACTTTTGGATTCATCATGATGACACCCCAGCTGTTCATTAATTACAAGATGAAGTCAGTAGCACATCTGCCTTGGCGAATGATGACTTACAAGTTCCTTAATACCTTCATAGATGATATTTTTGCATTTGTTATCAAAATGCCAACTATGTATCGTTTGGGCTGCTTTAGAGATGGTAAGTGTTCATTTATTGTGTTTTACAATTGTTTTATCTGAAGTTACAAGAATATTTTCCTTGAACATAAAATGTTTGGTTTTGTTAAATAATGATTATTTTTACAGACATAGTATTCTTCATCTTCTTATATCAGCGTTGGATCTACAAAGTTGACCACAAGCGTGTCAATGAATTTGGGTTCTCTGGTGAGATGGAAGAACAGCAGAAACAATTGAAGAATGGCACCTCGCCTCCAGCTATTACAGAAACAGAACAACAACCTGGGGATAAGAAGAATGATTAATTTAATTTGTGCTGTATTTTAGGAAAAATCTTCCTCAAGATAATCACTTATTACTTATTTTGAGTATTTGGTATATATCGGCCAGAGAGCTGAGTTTTGGATGAATATAATATTTAAAAGTTGCCATGATCAAGTTCTTAGCATGAGTGTGAGTAGATGTGTGAGTATTTATTTTCATCCCACAAATAAAATATCAAAATGAGTAATATTATTTGCATATTACAATATTGTCAGGATTACTTTGAGGTAACTTATTTGAATGCTTTTGACTGTGATGACAGTTGGATGGCATGATACTAGTAAATATTTTGATTTTACAAATAGGAATAATAATTTGGATTTTGTCATTGTAGTATTGTAGTGGTATCAGTAAATTATGTATTGGAAATCTAAATTATATACTAAGTGCCAGAAGCTTTTGATAATTATATGTATTTGTGTAATTAGAATATGCTAACAGAGTGCCTCTGATTACTCATATAGGGCTCCTTTTTGGCGTGGAATTAATTTCAGTTTTCAAATGTTCATTTCAAAGTGAAACAGACATACTTGATGAATTTCGGCTGTTGTATTATATTAGTCATGTAAACTGGAACACGTCACACGTACCTATTATTTGACTATTAAGAGATAAAAGACATTTCTGATAAGTAGCAAAATATTTATTTAAATTATTGTGTAAGAAGTTACGGTTGTGTGATATTATATTTCATTATCACAATTTTTCTCTGATGATCTTTCATTATTCTTCATTTTATTTCTATAGAGCAAACATGTGAATGCGCGTTATTATATTCATAATCTTTATTAAGAAAAGTATTCTTAAGTTTAAAATGACGACACTTGTAAATATAAAACTTATTCATTCTCCTTACAAATCTGTATTCTAACACATACAGTAAAGCAAATTAAGAGTAAGTATATATAGGTAGATGATGTGGATACTTTGTGTGAACTAGATAAACTGTTGACAGTGGAATTACCATGGTCTGATAGTGCAGCGTGTGCCTTGAAGTAGATATATTCTTATACACTACAACTACGTTTTTAATTACAAGTGTCGATCAACATGGGTACATTTTTTGCATTCTTTTTATTATTGTCTACTTGATAAATTTTGACTTCGATACATTGTTATAATTATTATCGGTGTTAATTCTGCATGTTTGTGTTTGACACAATGATTTTTCTCAAAAATACTTCATAATTTAGAGCACAATATTATTATTTTATTGCATGACTATTACACATTGTAATATAGTTTTAACATAAATAAATTCGTTGTTTCAAATTATCTATTTTTATTTAAAAAAATAAGTAGCGATCAGATCGTGATAGAAATATCGTCACAAACTTAACAATCAATACATAATATAATAAATCTGTAGAAAAGTCATTTTTGTACAACGAAAATATTTCCAAAAAAATAGCCAGGGTAATAAAGGAGAACCAACAGAAGTCATTTCCAGCATTTTTGTCTGTTTATTTGTGCACGCATCACGTAAAATCTACGATACCAATGTAGATAACTTTTATACATAAAAAGTTCAAGACAAGAAGTAAAATATCGCAACATACGCAGTTCAGATACTCGGACTGTTGAACTCCATATTCGATAGATGGCGTTGTGCATTTCGCGTCTTTCTGAATGGCGGCGTTGCGAACCAGGGGCAGGCCTCCGTCACTCCATGTACTTGCGCGCTATAGCAGTGCCGGATTAGCCACGTAGCAAGAGTAGCAAATGCTACGGGCCCCGCGAATTGGAGGGCCCCGCGCTCAAATAGGTATTTCGTAATTACACCACTTCAACAGCAAGACATATGTAGAAAATGTTTTGTTTACAAAACTACTACCAAACTACAAGTAATTTGATTTTTTTCTTAACGAAATAAACGAAAAAAGACAAATAGTCGGTATTTTGTATGTGTAAGAAAAGGAAAGCGAGTATTTGTCCGCTCGGTTGGTGCCATTGGCGGGCGAACCGAGCCGACCCGAACTGCGCGCATGGCTATTTCCGCCTCACCTCTAGGTATAATATCTATCACGAAAAACGTTGGTATCAAAATGAACAACAATAATTTGAAATTGTACCACATTTTTTAAATTGAGCGCTAGCCACACACAAGTTATGTGTTGTACTACTTGCACTGCACTAAACACAAGTTGGCAACACTGCAAAACTATTTGGGGAATTCCCTGATATTGTCATCGATCGAGCTAGTCGTAACTCGAACAAATAAATTAGGATTCTATTGACTATCAAACAATAAGAAATTGATATACACTTTCCTTTGACTCAATATAAAAAACTAATAAAAGCACTTTAAATGTGAACTATTTGTGAGAAAAGTTGTCTTGACATTGCTTCGAGTACTGTTTTCGTGATTGACGTAGCGCTGTGTGCAATTTATTCAATTATCTTTTTTAAAACACAATAGAAGAGTTTTTGTATGTACAAGTGCAAATGCAAAAATATCAACGAGAACAACGAGATTCACTTAAGGTAAGATATTTTACTAGGTAGGTATGTTTTTTTTATTAAATCGCATTTGACATGTTGATTTTTTTAATACAAGACGTTTTTTTGTTAGATTGATTTCGGCAACGCTAGTTGTCCTACAAAAAGACGGACGTCGGCGATCGCTCTTACTGTATAAACACACTACGCCGAAATTACGCGACCGAATGTCACGCCGACATTGCTATTTCATTCAAATAGCATTCAAATAGCATGCTATTTCATTCTAATAGTGACATTCGGTCGCGTAATTTCGGCGTAGTGTGTTTATACAGTTATACTTGAATCAATCAATGAAAGTTGGTAAAAGGTCATGACATGACTTATCATTAGTAGAAAGTAGTAAAGTAGTTTATGCTTCCTCGCAATAATTATAGGATCAATGTTGTAAAATAAAGAAATATCACAATGAAAGTGATAAAAACAAGAAAAAATATTTAAAAATTATTATACCAAATTTACGCATTTTAAAAAACAATTAATTTAAAAATATATATTTCTCTAACCGTAGGTAACATGAACAGCAGATCTAGAGATACTGGTCGGCACTACGCTTCTGGAAGTGCTAAGCGTAAAGCAAAAGATGAAAAGAAAAAAAAGAACGAAGCTGTTATATCAAAAACACGTAAGCTGGCCGAGTATTTTAATGTTCAGAGTGATGTTGCTGAATCTATAGAAAGTAAATCAGAAAATACAGATGTTGCATCTCATTGTACATATTATGATAGTGGTCATAGTGGTACTACTAACGTTTCTGATGAAGCTACACTTTCTATAAGTGATACTGTAGTTGAAGAGACAGCAATTCCTCTTAATTTAGGTATATCATGTTCTAGCCAAAGAGAAGTTATAAGCACAGCCAGTCCTCTCGATCTAGAGTCGTCATGTTCTAATCAAAAAGTTGACTCTAATGTCACTACAGTTCCAGTCCAAAAACAAAACGAAAGTAAAATATACTCCAACGATATTGGGGAATGGCCGAGTAACTTTGATAGAGATTATTGGATTGAAAAAGGAAGCAGTGAACTGCAAAATATGAATGGAGATTTTTTGTCTTCAAAGAAAATGTATGAAAACGAAAATAAACCACGATTCTGCCATAAGTCATTTTTCACCTATAAACATAAACTAACGAATAAAACTCACGTCAGAGACTGGTTGTGTTATTCGGAAACCAAAGGACGACTTTTCTGTTTTGTTTGTAAGATTACGAATTCAGATAGTTCACCACGGTTTACGAAAGACGGATTAAATGACTGGAAGAATGCGCACAATTTGTTGACAAGACATGAAGAAAGCACTCCGCATAGACAAGCCATAATTTCTCTGTTAAACCTCAAAAACAAGAATACGCGTGTTGATTCTCAACTTGTGAGCAAAATTGAGACTGAGCAAAAGTATTGGAGGCTACTCTTAAAACGAATCATTGCAGTAATAAAGTTTTTAGCAGAACGAGGTCTTGCGTTTCGGGGTAGTGACGAAATTATTGGTTCACCTCACAATGGAAATTATTTAGGCTTGTTAGAATTAATAGCCCAATTTGACGCTTTTATGGCTCAACATATTCAAAGTCATGCTAATAAGGGAAAGGGACATACGTCATATTTATCTAAAACAACTTGTGAGGAATTTATTCATCTAATTGCATCAAGTATACTGGATCAAATTATTTGCGAAATTAAGAGATGCAAATACTACTCAGTTTCATTGGATTCTACTCCAGATATATCGCATGTTGACCAACTGACTCTGACAGTACGCTATGTTCTGCCATCTGGACCAGTGGAAAGATTTGTTAAGTTCTTGGACATGGAAGGTCATACTGCTGAACAACTCGCTCAAAGTTTACTAGATTTCTTGAGTGAGAGTGGCATTGATATCAAAGATTGTCGTGGGCAAAGCTACGATAATGCCAGCAACATGAGTGGGAAATACACCGGTTTACAGGCCCGAATTAAGGAAATAAATAAGTACGCAGAATACATTCCCTGCCTTGCACATTCATTAAATTTAGTTGCTAAGTGCGCTGCAGACTGCTGTACAGAAGCATTACTTTTCTTCGATTTCATTGAAAACCTCTATACATTTTTTTCCGCTTCTACCTACCGATGGGGTCGTCTTACGAATGCACTTAAAGATTCCGTTTCGAAAATTCCGATTTTGAAACGGTTATCAGACACTAGGTGGTCAGCCCGAGCTGATGCTACGAGGGCACTTTTATGTGGTTTTACCACTATTAAGCAAGTATTGGAAGACATTTTCAATAACGTGGATCAGAAAGCGGAGTGCCGTAATAAAGCTTATGGACTAGTTTCAACGATGAATAAGTTAGAAACGGGAATAATGACAATTACTTGGAACGGAATCCTAGAACGCTTGCAAGCGACAAGTGCTTCGCTACAATCGTCTGATCAAGACCTTAATACGGGATACGCCCTTTATGAATCATTATATGGCTACGTCCAAGCAATGCGATCCACATTTTCAGATATTGAGGTAAGAGCCAAAGATTTGACTAACTGTGAAGAATACCAGCAACAGACATCACGACGAATCAAGCGAAATACAAAGTACGACCATTTCAGCGGCTCTAATACACTCGACGACTTTGTTGAAAATCAAACACCTGGACAACGTTTCGAATTTGAGGTGTTTATTGTCATAATTGATAACGTACTGTCTGCTATAACTAAACGTATGAAAGCATATCATAAAATTACTAGTGTTTTTGAAGTATTTCGACAGATAAAATCTCTTACAACAGAAGAGATTTTGGAAAAATCGTCAAGGATGGTCAGTGCTTACGAAGATGATTTGGAGAACAGCCTAGGCGGCGAATTAGTGCAGTTCGCAGAGCTGCTGAAAACAGATGTGGCTACTGTAATTGACAGCAAGAAACAGGAGCCTCTGGAACTGCAATTTTATAAACTTTTATTAAATAATTCTTTAGAATCGTGTTTCCCAAATTTAGAAATTGCCATGCGTATTTACTTATCTCTCATGATCACTAACTGCAGTGGCGAACGTTCTTTTTCAACGTTGAAACGAATTAAAAATGAATTAAGGAACACTATGGGCCAAGAACGTCTTAATCATCTCACGTTGTTAAATATAGAGCATGACTTGCTTAAAGAAGTCGATATTGAAAGTGTAATCGCTAAATTTGCCCATAATAAATCCAGAAAAGTTTATTTGTAACAGTTTTGTTTTATTTAATACCCTTTTGAGAACCGATAGCAAACCAAGGGCCCCTTGACAGAATTTGCTACAGGCCCCGCGCTGGCTTAATCCGGCACTGGGCTATAAGTGCCTACCGCCCAGCCGAGCGGTCTCGGTCCGCCGGCGGATCAAATTCAGTGCGGTTTTCGCAAGCGAAGCGCGTGCACGCCGTTCAATTTTAATAGTGCTGTTCGTTCGTACGCATATTATGATGCACTAACATAAAAAAAAAAAAAAACAAATTATTTCTTACGGCTTAGTGCTTTATTTGAAGTCGGTTCTCTTTTTTTAAGGCTTTTTTTTCATTTCTAGTGAACATCTCCGAAGATCATCATCAAACTAAGAAGTATACTTATACTTATTTTAAAACGTTCTCCTAAATGTAACAAATCCTTTTCTGAAAAACGCATCGATGTCGGTTTAGCCAAACGCGAGATTATCGCGCACAAACATACATACCTACAAACCATACAAGTCAAACTTCTCAGTTTGGCATGTATGTCTGATCACCTCCTTTTTTTTAAGTTGGTTAAATATTTTATAAATGATAAAATTTTTAACTGCCACATAAAAGTCAGAACATATTCACAGTTCTCAATAACATAGATAAAAAGTTATGTTAATTTAATTTTATCGAAGAGGCAGCCCTGCGATTACTGTGGAATCGCGCGGTGCGAAGCAATCACTGCTGTACGCTTGAGCATTTAGGCGCATTTTAGCATACAGTGGTTGTTGACGCGAGGGAGTAGGCAATTATCGTAATAGGTATTGGAAATTTTCTACTGAGTGAAGTATCTGTTACGTAGTAACTATTCAGTAATCTTTGCCAGGGGGTCACCTCTCTCTCTATGTCGAATCAACGATATACTTTCAAGGGCTAGAGACTAAACTAAACAAATACGTTGTATGAGATTTTAGGTCTCTAATCATACTACTAATGTCAATATCACGTTGACGTCGGGCGTGCAATGTGGTTCGTAATTTCGCTGCCGCCATTCTTCGTCTTGTTCGAATAGCCCAATGATAAACGTGGTGGCCTACTACTTGCGAGTTCGAGTCCCAGCTATGAATAGGTATTATTTAACCGACTTTTCAAAAAGGAGGAGGTTTTCTGTTCGAGATTGTTTTTTTTTATGTTCACCGATATCTCTGTCAATTGTGGACCGATTTTAAAAATTATTTTATACCATTCCCCCTCTAAAAAGCTTATTTTATTCACTAAAACAGTGAATAAAAAGCACTTTTAATCACTGTTTTGGTGTTTGAATTTAGAACACACCAATATATATTTGACCTCCTTCTCAATGCAATACAACCTACTTACGCATAAAATATTCGATACAAACTTCTTGTGCAAAGAATATTCGAATTTCAAACTCCTTCGTCGATTTAATTTTGAGTTTGTTTATAGAATTCTATTTAGGATTTTGATAATGATTTTGATCTAGGATGTTTAGTGAATACTTATTTGGATTGTGATTCTAATATTAATTGCATTGGTGTTGAATTAATTATAATTATGTAACATAACGCAGGTGGTCACTGGCCCCTGAAACACAGGTGCTGTTACCTAGCTCAGCTTCAATTTACAAAAAATGTGAAGCCCTGAGGTTTCTATTTTTTTTTGCAAATTTTGAAGGTAATAAACTATTTATTTATTTATTATTATTCCTTGTGCTTTTGGCTTAAATCCTTCTTTTTCTCGTACTCATGGTATAAAATATAGTATGCAACTCTTGAATAAAACGGATTTATATCGAGGGCCATGAATCACTCCCCTACGGTAGTGATTCAGTTGTTAGAATCCATCACTTGTTCGTGATTCATCTATGGCCCTCGCTTTAATACCGTCCTTTATTCACTAGTTGCATAATATACTATTTTTGTTGGAAAGAGTATGTTCCCAAATTGGTTCCATTTTAATTTGGTATAGATCGGATGTAGAACTTCGGAAATATACATTAAAACTCTTCAATAAATGATATTGATATCTCTCGGGATTGCTGCAATCGCATGCCTGTTTACTGTTTATACCATTTCATAACATAACATCACGCCAGCCAGTGTACGCTCTAAACAGGGTACGCAGATGAGTACAGTTCACCTTGGTACACCATCATCTCACCGGTTATGTTCAAGTTGCATGATATTCGGGTAATCTATTCTGGCATTATAGATACCTACCTTACTAAAGAACTCAAAAAAATACTACCGATTTCCAAATAAAAACACAGCGAAATGAAAAACTACGTGCTTTCTTTTTTTTGTTTTTTTTTTTTAATGTTTTCTTTTGGCAAGGTCTTCTTCAACACATAACACAGATGGCGCGCAGCAAATCTATCCATACTTTTTTTATGAAATCGGTATTCTTCTGCCTAGACACTAGAGTAAATAGTATTCTGTGCAGTGAACGCTCGATCTAGATAGGTAGAAAGGTAAGTAAGGTAGGTAGGTCTAGGTAAGTAGGGGAGGGACAGGTAGGTAGGTAAGTAGGGTAGGATAGGGAGTTAACGGGAGCGAAGCCGCGGGCACAGTTAGTGAGTACCTAAGTAAGTTAATCACAATAGATAGGTACATTTCGTATGGGATTTTGTGGAGTTTGGTGTATCTTAGAAGTTCCAAGTCTAATTATACTGATAGATAGCTGCCGCTCGCGTGGAATTAGAGCTTCTAACCATTTAGCCCCGGTTGTCACCACTGGTTACAAATGCCCAACTGTTGCCAGTGGTGACATCTAACACATACTTGTCCGGTGACGGACAGCCGCGGCGGGTTCGCGATGAATATTAAGGCGTGCCCGTGTTCCCGCCATGAGCGGCACAGGAGGACACAGTGGAGTTTTAGTGTATTAAGAGTACCACATAACAAAAAAATCCCAAGCAAAAAGAAAAAAATGGTACTGTTTCAGTTGTCGCAGCTGGCTTTTTTGTCACTGTAGACAAATAAGAAAAATATCCAGTTTGTTGCCGAAAATAAATTGGCGGCGCCTCAACATCTTACTGATCTAGTACGATGCCTGTTCATCAACAACCGCTCTTTCACCAAAATGAATTGGCCTGGTTGCTCCAAATACCATGGACAGTCAAACGCACAAATCTGTCTTTCCCTTTCTATAATTCGCTATTTCAATTTGACAAATATACTAGATTTGACCTATTTCGTTTCGGCTACGTAGATACCTAATGCGAAGGGGAGACAGCAGCCTCGAAAAGCTGGTCATTGTTGGCATACAGAAAAAGACAGCACGAGGCCGGTTACCAACACGACGGTCTAACCAAATGAAAGAAGCGACTTCTAAGAAAATTTCAGCCGTGGGCTTCGGGTTTTGGGGTCGCTAATAACGAATATGGGGTCAAAACAATATCCAAGAAAGCACCGTCGAAAATTTGCCAACTTTCCATCATGGGTGCCATTTTCACGGTTTTCCGCGACCCCCGGTAGGAACGGTGCGAGGCTCAGCCAGAGCTGAACTAATGTAGAAATTCATGTCATGAGGAGAACTTTGAATGGGGTTTATACCTTGCCTAAGGGCGGTTATGCATTACACATTTGAGTTCCGAATTCAAAATGTTCTGAATTATGAAATTAACCGAAATTTTACGGACGCGGATCGGATGTAGTGCGTAAAAGGGCGGTTAAGGGACTGCACGTCCGTGTCCGTGATTTGAGAAAATGTTCGGTATTATGACGGATATAGTTCTGTTGTAGTGCGTGAGTTTTCCAACAAGAAGTACTACGGTTACTTCGAAACCGAAATTTTACGGACACGGATTGGATGTAGTGCGTAAACGAACACTATCGAATGGTGTTATAATACAACATGTGTTTTTTTCTAGATTATCGGGTTCGATTCCTGGCTAGGAATATTGATTTTTCAAAAAACTAATGTAGCAGTTTTAGTTTTCATCAAAATCGGCCTCGTGACTCCTTTGAGTGTTTTCCGCTATTCCTCATAGTTTCGGATTTGGCCATCCACGCCCGCTTGAAAAACTCACTTTATATAAATCGTTGCATTTTGATCGTTTTAATTCCATCCGGTGCGTGAAACAGTATCGATTTGTAATGATAAAATTAAAATGTTATTGTTTTAAAATAATAAAAAAAGACGTGTGGCACTCGGGGACTGCCGCGGTAAAGCTATTGCATAGCATTTTGTATCAACTTATGCAATTATAATTTTTTTTTTATTATTTTTTTTATTCATGCAGTATTGCTTTTTCTTTGATATTAATTCAAGTTACACTTTTTGCGCGTGGTGACCGATAAGAAAACAAATTTTTCTATTATTAAATAAATAAAAAAAGTTAAGATTGTTTATTTAAAATATTTTTATTATTTTACAATACATGTGGGTTTTATTATTTTACAGTAGCTGTTGGTTATTCAGGAATATTTATCATTGAAACTATAGGTTTATGATAACTGGAATAAGAAACATAAGTTTGCGACTTAAGGCGCGGTGAATAGACGACTCCGCGTAGAAATGAAAGAGAAGCGAAAAGACGCCGCGATGGCGCGACGTTTCGTTCGACTCGTTCGAGTTATTTATCATTAAATACATTAATCCTAACAAATATCTTATTCCAATCGATAAATAAAAACAACAGTTCCCTTTATTATTATATATTACATCACTGTTATTATTAATATCAAGATTTGTTTATAAATAATACAGTTACAATTGCTACAATTTCAATTTAAATGGTTATTTTATGTTTTTTTTTTATCGAGAAAATTTACCGAAAACGTGTTTTGAACACAATGGTCCACCCATAAATATGATCAAGATTAACATATATTTTTTTAGCTGCTCTAATATGTATACATTTGGCTAAAAAACTGTTTAGTGAAGCCTATTTTGACTAAGTACAGCGCCTTAATATCCTCTAAATACCTAGAAAATACCGCGTCAATGGTGGTCCCATATTTTGTTGTGGACTCTTGTGCATCATTATTCATTTTCAAATTCAATGTTTTTGATAGAAAAGTTGTCAACCGCTCTGATTTTTTATCAGCGAAGTTAATGTTGAAATCGCCAGCCAAGATAATTGGAAATTTATTACCATTTGTACCAAGTGTTTTCGACCCTTCTTCAGTGTACTCCAGTAAAGTGCGATGAATAAAATGCTCTACCTCGTCCAATTTTGTATTCGGAGAAATGTAAATTGCTACCATAACTATTTGTAGGCCATTTCTAAGTTTGCATAAGCACGCACAAATATCTCCAACAACTGAGCGCCTAACATTAACATCGCTAACGTGTGCAATATTTATTTCAATATTCGGAGTCATAATATTAGTAATATCATTTTCATTTTTCGTACAATACGTCTAATCGCACACAACGCCGTGTCGAAGACTGCCGAACTGAAACGACGTTAGACGATGCACGGCCTTCAAGCCACACCTCCTTGCCCGTCGGAGTGGGGAGCGTGAGGTTTTTTCGTTACGGAATTTCTGGATTCGGTCCCCGCGCTCAAGGCCCGCGATAGAAGCTATGCAATAGCTTAAAAAAAACATGTACTTGAAAGCTTGAGAACCAGTAGTAATTCCCTAGACGAAACATAGGTATTGAGAGTGAACAAGCGCGCCGGGGATAAGACCGCGCGGCCCGTCGACCCGCCTGGCTTGCGTTCCGATTGGTTCGCCGTTTATCTATCGCGGGTTACTATTTGTGCGACGTCGCTTTGTTTCAAAAAAAAAAAATTAATCTGCCATTTCTCGATTCTAATGTTTTATTTATTTCATAAATCGATTGTTTATCAAGACAAAATCATTTCGCTGCGGGATTAAAACGATCATAATGTGACCGTATGATAGTCCAAGTTTCCTCACGCTTTTTCCTTCACCGTTGTCAGCGAAGTCCAAGCCTTTTTTAGAAAGAACATATGAATTTGCAAAAATCACATTGGTACTTCTCGGATTTGAGTGCACGACCTCAAGCACGTAACTACTGGGACACCACTAGAGCATGTATTTCACCATATTTGCACGTTTATTAATTTCGAAATTGACACCCCTAAAATTCGAAATAACGAGACTTGAGTTAATTTAAATATTATATTATTTTTTTATACAATTATGAAATTTTATTATTTAAACCAAAAGAGGATCATCTGAAAATTAGGTTGAATACGAATCTAAAGCCAATTAGACCGTTGTGCCACCGTGTGACCAAAAAAGAAAGGCTAACGATGGTGTTAAATATGTGAGCAGCGAGGGGTATAGTTTGACAAGGTCTACAATCGTTAGCTGGGAATTCCCATATTTTTTTGCTATCGGGGGAAATCCTTCAAAAGGCGCCTAAACTTTTGGGAAAAACTTTATTTTAACCTCACTAAAACCAAACCGGTGATCACCATTAGCACTTCTTAAAAGACCACATCTCTGGGGAGACTGTAAAGGTGTTTCCCTTGAGCTTCTCTGAGCAAGGCAGCACGTGATGTCTTTCCTGAAGTCACTTGGTAGACGGATAGAGTCCCCGCTCTGAGCGCCCAAAACCCCGGCATTCCATCATGCCAATAACCTTGAGCATTTGGGCGGAGCTAACGACACCTCTCCGCGCGCCCGCGCCGCCGACAGCACGCATCGTCGCTTCGCCTAGTCTCGGCACAGTGTATCGAAATCACAGAAGGTCAAGTCATCGTGAAAGTTAAATTTATTTTTATGTGTACCGCATCTAAAGCGGTCCAATTTTGTTTTTATTTATTATCTATTGTTATGGATGAACTTTTAGTATGTACTATAGAAACTATACCTCTATTATAAATCAGCCTGGCTTTGTTCGGCCGAAGTTTGAGGCTGTTAACAGTTTCCTTCTCAATTCCAACCATTCACTGCATAAACTCTGTAAAATAGTTTCTTTTTCAATTTTTCTCTTCTTTACTTTTCTTTAAATTATTGATGAAAGTATTTTTTTCTTTCTCCATTATTTCTGGAACTATATCCTCTCTAGCACAATTTTCATCATAATTAACATCTTCCCCTTTGCTGAATAACAATCTATTCCTTTTTCTCACGACTTTTGATTTATAGTATTTTTTTTTCAGTAACCTTCTTTGCTCAAGCAGCTTCACTTTTCCTTTAGGACTTTTTCCGGTGGCATATTTATAAGTCGTTGATAATAATGCACGAGTATTATAGGATATTGCGGCACCTTTGCATCTGTTTTCGTATCCACCTTTCAGGCTATAATTTATCCGTTTTCCGCCAACTAGTTTAGCGATTATGCTATTGTAACTTTCGGCTTTATTGCTTTCCACATTATGAATTTGACTGGGTGCATGAGAGGCAACGTTTGACATAATTTGGCAAATTTTGCTCCAAAGAGTGCTTGTCCTAAATTCATTATCGCTAGTGTCTTCCGTATTAGGTTTATTGCAGAAATATTTTTTGCAAGAAGTATGGTCACCAAAGGCATGTAAATGAGCCTGTAATATATCGTTATAAAGGAGTTCCACGTGTGCTCGTTTCTCGGATTCTAAATCAGAGGTTTTCTTTTCAATTGCCTTTTTTTATTGAAAATCTGATTGCCTTTATTTTTTGATCTGTAATATTTTTCCTATAACGCAGAGGGTACTTGGTTTCAGTTTTCAATTGTGATAGCTTATTACATAAATTTCGCATTATGTGATTTTTGCACTCGATTTTTTGTACTGTTGTGTTGCAGTATGGTCGAGTTTCAATGATTTTGGAATATGTTGCGGAATCTCCATCACTTATCATCCTTCCATAAATCAGCCCGTGCATGTCAATAGAACATTTAAATCCTTCAACAAGTATAGATGACTCCATTCCTGTTGAAGGACCCGTATAATTTTTTTAAACATTTATGTTCACGAGGCATCACTTTTTTATACTCTGCCTGTGCGCAAATACAACAGTACTTATTTTTTATACCGATGAACAGAATTTTCCCTGTTTTTTTTTCCAATAATAACAGCTGCTCCTGATAACGCGGAGTAATTTTTTCTCTAAGTGCGTTTGCTCCAACAACCGTCAACAATAACGTCAATATTAGGTACACCATTTTCATCTATACGACCTTGCAGTTGGGCTAACTCTCGTTCTTCTTTCGCGGCGTCGTTCATTGTTTGTACTGACATTTTTTCCACATATTGGATATGTTTTCATGGCATTTTTGGTACATGTTAAAAGATATTGTAGGCAAATCTAAAGAGGCAGATAGCTCTTGGAGTTGTGAATGAGCACAACCGATTGCCACTGTCCCTAAAACTGCGCAATTATTGATGTTCATTTCACTACCTTCATCACTGGAGATGAAAAATTTCATGTTGCATAATTTGCATTGAAGCGTAAAAGTTGATTGATAACCGGTTTGTTTTTCAGAAACTATTTCCACGCTACCGAGACCACAATTGAAAGGCCCATGCGAAGATACCTCATGTAATTTTGAATAAAATGATTTTAAATTGACAATTCTTCGACCTTCAAGTTGATATGCTTTCTCAAAAGATTCGGCCGTGTTGACCTGTAAATAATTATAATGATTTTAAGCTAAAATTAAATTATGCAAGATGTTTAACCGCATTGTAAGATCAAATCGATAGTACATACTTCACAAGCAGCTGAATAATCTTCAAGTTCTTCGACAGACCTTACAACATGCTTGTGAGTCAAGGTGTCATCCCGTAGAGAACGTAGTTTTTGAATGCCCAAATCATCTTGTTCCTGAAATGAATGCAGTTATACAATATTTACAAGTTAAAAAGGCTCATCATTTGTAAAAAAA
This sequence comes from Orthosia gracilis, assembly GCA_947562075.1. Lineage (NCBI taxonomy): Eukaryota > Metazoa > Arthropoda > Insecta > Lepidoptera > Noctuidae > Orthosia > Orthosia gracilis. Next base: position 40,236,080 of record OX387266.1, read on the forward strand.
TTGATTACTCACATTCACATCCAAATCAATAATATCACCTTCAACTTCTCTGGTTGTACTAGCTGATTCACTAGATATAGGTAGTGATTTTTTTATTTGATATGTCTCACCCAAACATTCCTAAAAAAAATTATATGATTAGTTAAATAATAGTGCCGCATGGGTATTAATGAAAAGTGAAATGATTGAAAAATGAAAAAGAAAAACACCAAACATCCTCTTAACAGGTCATTCTACTCATCATTATGAACAACCTTTTCTTGTTTTTTTTTTCGTGATGTCAGATTTGGTCCCATAGTAAATGTTGTTCATAATGATGAGTACAACGACCTCTTTAGAGGTTGTAGGTGTTTTATCAATAACCCTGTTTAAATGTTAAGGCTAAAACCCGAAGTTCGTCTAGCTCTAGCCGGCTAAAACTAGGTGTAGCCGCACTTCGGGTTTTAGCCGCAACATTATATAATTGAAAATAATTACGCCAGTAATCAATAAATTAACAAATTACTAGCAAGTACCTAACCTACAATCATAATTAATACCTACTTCAAGAGCATTTTCAGTTTTGGCAAAGTTTTCGTCTGTAGTTGTAGCTAAACTAGACCTGCACAAAAAATAAAATATGTCACAAATAATAGCAACGAATCAGAATAATAGACGTTACTTAGGAACCGAAAAGTAAAATTTATAATATAGGCTGAATGTCATTGCGTGGACCTTCTGTGATCTTCTATGATAGGCACACTACTACATGAGGCGCGTCAACTGACGGCTTCGTTCGTACGAAGAGAAACCGGTTCATATCGGCTCCAGCTAGGCCTCGCACAGACGAAGCGCACACACGCGCCTTGCTTGTAGTAGTATACCTATCATAGCGCAGTTGTATGAAGCTTACCCTCTGTCTGATTACTCTGTGCTATCTACTTTTATGCGAGGTAAGTAAAGCGATACTTTACAAAATATGTAGATAAAACTTTAAACTTACCTTGATAATAAATGTATACCCTTTTGTTTGTAATATTTTTTTAGACCTCTCTTCATTCGTTTCTGCTTATTCCCCATGTTTTACAAACTAAATTTAAACACTAATAAAACTGTAAAATACTATAACTTTATAACACTACTTATAGATAGAACTTTTGGATAGAACACACATACACACATTATATGTTGACTTATAAACAAAATTCAGAAAAAAAGCTACTCCACTATTTAAAAAATTAAATTTTTGCAGTAATATTTTACGATTTTATTTCGTTGTGCTGAGCTCTCGCAACGCGACGTACAGATACCGGCACGGTTCTTGAGCGCTCGGCGGAAGAGTGGGGATCGCTTTGCGCATCGTACACTTATGACAAATAAAACGCACACCCGTTTATTATTTATTTTTTCTAAGTTACGGTCTACGTAATTTCTTACTTATAAGATTAAATAATGATTTATTAAATTGAGAAATGGAAATTGAGATAAAAAAAAAGGTAACTAACAAAAGTATTTCTAATTTAAAATTATAACTTAGTTCTTATAGTTTCGATTAAAGACTGCGTTTAAATCACCCCCGTACTCGTCCACAAATTCAGTGCGGGGCGCATCGTGTTGCTAGGTGGACGTACAATCATCGGCACGGTTCTTGAGCGCTGAGCTTCACGTGCGCAAAAGTGAATTATTGGGTCCCTCTGGTGGTATGAAGTGAGGCGCGGGGGCGGGGAAAGTGCAGTGATTGGCCCGTAGCGTATCGCGTCATAACCGTCAGTCGTGATTCGTTCTTTACTCTTGTTGCACGTACCTCACGACGACGAGTACAATTCCGGCCAATTTATTTGCTACAAATTTTTAAACTGCATCATTTTAAATTATCTGGTAAGTTAGAACTCAAATATGTTATGTGATTTTTTTATTAATTAGACCTTTGTTATAATAATAAAAGGTGATATTTATCGAAAATATAGCAGGAAAAAAATTAATGTCAGTTTGTAATTATAGCAAAACTATTATTTTTCATTACTAACTATACTACTATACTTACAAACTATATTGTTTTTCATTTCATTAATGAACAAATGAAATTAGAGGTCAAAAATGTTAACAAAAAAAAGTATGTAGGTACGTTGTTTTTTTGTAATTTTTGACAAACTATAAGAACTAAGTTATAATTTTAAATTAGAAATACTTTTGTTAGTTACCTTTTTTTTGATCTCAATTTCCATTTCTCAATTTAATAAATCATTATTTAATCTTATAAGTAAGAAATTACGTAGACCGTAACTTAGAAAAAATAAATAATAAACGGGTGTGCGTTTTATTTGTCATAAGTGTACGATGCGCAAAGCGATCCCCACTCTTCCGCCGAGCGCTCAAGAACCGTGCCGGTATCTGTACCGATAGAAAAATTTTGGCTAAAACAAATTACGTATCATATCATGTAGATAACTAACAATTTTTCTCAGATGTAATTTCTCTGTAATTGCCGACGAAAAGTTGCTTCATCTGAATGCTTTTTTCAAGCTTTTTTCGAGAGAGCAGCCATAAATGATACAGGCGGGGTTTCGGCGTGTTACGGTTGCCTCCACGATGCTTTCCCCGAGTGGGATCTGCTCTCTCACGATCCCACTCGGTGGCTATTCCCTATAGTTTTCTGTCTCCGTCAGCATATTCCATACTAATACTGCCATAGACAGGTCTCGCCCGATCCTGGCAACCAAGACCCACAGCTCACAGGCCTAAGAAGGCATTTTTTTAAATTATAATCTAATTTTGACATTTTAAGTTTAGTTTAAGTATAATTCTGATTTGCCATTGTATTTGGCTCATCAGTTTCCAAATTTCCAAACTGAGGAGTCCAATTTCGTATCGCTAACATCTCTATCTCATGTATTTTCACGTTTCCCTAATTCTATATATCACTAAACCTGAACATTGATAGGTACATAATAAATCATCCGCCTCCTTTTTGAATTTGGTAAAACAATGTATAATTTTATTCGACCCGTGAAATAGAATAAAAAATCGCAATAAACGTATAAATAGATTGATTTATTTTTTTAAATATTCATTCATTAACAATTTTACGTAACGGTAATATACCTAATAATACATATGTTTTTGTTTGTTAATACTATTTTGGTAACATTCGTGACGCAAGGTTGCTGTTGTTGCCAGATCATTAAAAATACCTAAAATTACAATTGAAAAAAAAAACACCGCATCACCACATATCTTATAGCTTCCAAGTGGATGTACACATAACATTGTAGCTGGTTTCACTCCTGGTGGAAGTTCAATACCCAGTTTGTGCTGGGCATCGTCCATAGGCGTACGACTAGGTATTGCTTAAGGATGGGGCAGATGTAAAAAAATATGCGATTTAGGCATATAGGGGCGGACTTAAGACGGAAACACACCTACGTGGCGTGGCGTGTCTTGGCGCCTTCCGACGCATTTGACTGGCTACAAAACCCGTTGCGTTATGACGTAGGCTGGAGAGTCGCCAAGACACGTAAGTGTGGATCCGACTTTAGCGTGTCGGGGGCCCGGGGCGGCAAAACCAAATAGGCCCTCCGCTCCGGTACGCAAAAAACTCTACCTCACTGTACTATACGCTCATGGCAGCGCCCAAATACACAGTAACACGTTGGAAGCTCTAATTGAGAATGATTTAATATCTATTTATATGTAACAGTTTTAGATTTTTGTCTTTGCCTAACGTTTATACAAAAAAATATTTAAATATCGCTATTAAGAGAGCTCATTTGTAGGTAGATACTTTTCGATTTATAGCAAGTGTTGGATATTTGAAAACCTATACTTAGTATTACCCGTTTTCAGTAACACTAGGCGATACCTAAATGAATGCCTATTGAATAAAGGCGCGATGCTGTCAGACTTTGATCTTTTGGCATTAGCACCGAAAGTTGAAAATCCAATCTTTACCTAAAGATATAACGAATGTTTATTTTTGCATTCGTTTAAACAATTATGGCTGCGAGTATATGGATAACGGGCATTTGTGGCCAGACGTTTCGATACAAACTACCTACGAGTATGAATTGAGTACTTGACTTTAATTACAAAAGATTTGGTTTTTATAAGCCAATGCCTTACAAGTACCTACATAATTTAGCGTATTATCATATCACAGATAAATCTTTTAAAGATATAGTTTTTACTAGCTACCAAGATTGTCTTAAGGAACTATGCATCTTACTAATATTATAAATGTAAAAAATTTGGATGTATGTTTGTTACTCAAACACGCCAGAACTCCTGAACGGATCTGAATTTTTGGCATAGAGATGGATTATAGTAGAGTGGTATATTATACCGGGATAAATAAAACATTTTATCCCGGTATAATGTTCCCTTGGGAAACGGCCTGGCGGAAGCTAGTTAGCTAATAATTATGAGTGACATCCGTTTAATGAAGGGCTTTTTTTATTTATAAAACAAAAAAGGTACCTAAGGTTCGACTTGTAATCGTACTATACTACCTATTCAGTAACTAGCAAAATAATGTCACTATTACAGGTCACCATGCTAAAACCAGTAGTGATGGGGTAGCGTACTTACGTAATAGGAAACTTAGTATGGAAATAAATTGCAAAATGAGTCGAACCTTAAAGAAATTTGAAGCATTATCGCGTTCGAGATTACAAGCATTTTTCTCATCAATAACTAGATGCAAGTTATTAAGAGAAAATGTATCACAAACCAGTTGATGTATTTGCCCAAATCCATTTTGGCACAAATTCGAAATTTGGCGTAATATATAACTAGGTACTTAAGGACAGAGTATTTCTGCTAATCATGCCTTTTTGTATCTTAAATTTATTGAAGACCGAGCCGACGAGAAGTCTGTAAGTGAGGCACCCGCAAACGCTGTCGTAGGCGTTTTTCACTCTCGGCGTTCAATCATCTGGAAAGGCATCAAAGGAATTAAGCTGTGGTGTCTCGATTAATGCGATACTTTTCTCTATTCTATCATTCATTCCGGGATTATATATTGCACCTAGGATGATTAAAAATTCACCATAATTCTTTGCATTCGTAATCAATCAATCAATACATATAATAAATCTGTAAATAAGTCGTTTTTGTACATCGAAAATATTTCCAAAAATAAATAGACGGGATGTTAAAGGATAACCAACAGAACCCATTTCCAGCATTTTTGGAATTTTTGTCTGTTTATTTGTGCACGCATCACGTAAAATGTACGTAACCAATGTAGATAACTTCTATACATGAAAAACTGTGCGTAACTTGAAGTATTACTTAGATTTTGTTTAATCGCAATCAGTTCACTCTATCGAAAGTAAGATGAATTTAATGTGTTCAAAAAGTAAAATTATCATAACACACGCAATTCAGATACTCGGACAGTTGAACTCGATATTCAATAGATGGCGTTGTGCATTTGAAGTCTTTTTCTGAATGGCGGTGTTAAGATTCTCCGCGAAAGAATAATGACCCTAGAAAAAAAAAATGGTAGGTAGGAATGGGTAAGTCTAAGTAGGATAGGGTAGGCAGTCAGTTAAAGGGAGCGATCGAAGCGGCGGGCACAACGAGTATCAAATATAACGTAACTTTACAATATACTAGCTGACCGCCGGGGCTTCGCTCCCGTCAATTGGCTAACTAGAACTACCTACCCACCTTACCTACTCTACCCACCTACCCTAACCACCTATCCTACCCTACCCTGTCTACTCTACCTACCCTATCCTACCTAATCATGTAGTACCTACATATTTTTTATGTATCAACAATAGTTTTCTCAGCGCACGCCAAAGAACGAATTTTATATGCAACATTTTGCTACTTTGGGTTACATTAGAGATGGGTCGTCGACGTATTTTTCGTCGACGAAACTAGACCGTCCATTTCGGTTGATCGACGAGTCGATCAAATAGTTGAATTTATCGACTAGGCCATGACGTGAACTATGTTAAGTCGACGTTCTTTATAAACTTTGCAACGACGCGACGCGTGTCTTCTACGGCTCGACAATTCAACGAAAGTATTACAGTTAATATTTGAACTTCCCTTCATACTTTACCAGTCTTAGGACTGGCTGAATAGCGTTAATTATAACGTCACACTATGCAGGCGTATTGAGAAGATCAACTGATTTTATGTACTTACATTTTTTTTTTTACTTATAATAATATTATTTACATTTCTTATTTTTTTTATTGTTTCTTTTTTTTTTATTGGTAATTTATTTTTATTTAAAACTCTTTGAACCTCTCTTCAGACGTATTTACATTTAGGAACATAATCTGTTCCACTTTGCTGGTAGTCAACCTTAATAAAATAAATATTGTTTACATTAATTAAACTCGTAAACATGAACAAAACCTAGGTAGGTACATAAACAGCAGTTATTCACCGCTTGAACTCTGACTTTGAGCGCAATCCTATTTGTGACAACTTTCAACTTTCCTATTCAACCGCGCACTCGCCGAAAATCATCAAAACAATACACAAATATAAACAATTGCAAACCGGTTTACCTCGCATCGTTCGCTCGGTCAACGGCCTTTCTCTTTTGCACACGTGAAACACCATATTAGCATCCCTTTCTTCTTAGAACACAATGCATTTTTACTCGAAAAATGCATTCGGCCCATAGAAATATCAACCTTTTGCCTGAAGAGTTAGAGTTCAAATTATTTTACTCGTCCGTTGTTGTTATCTTTTCGGACTTATGAACTTGTACTAACCAACTAAGTTCTCGCGCATAGAAATATAAAATACAGGAGAAGTGGCAAGGGGGCGTGTCGGTGTCCGCGCGACGTGGGCTGACTGAGCATGTCACAGGCAAATGGCCGGTCTCCGCTAAACAGTGCGCTTTCGACCGTCATCGTGACAAATTACAAGAATGCCGTGTTGTTCAGTGGTTTCTTATAAAAAGCGAAGCCTAAACCAAAACTTTGTAAATCATAGAATCACTTACAATAAGTGAGTACAAGTATTTTACTATATTTGTCTTTAAAATCATGAAAAACAACAAATCGTAAAATATTTCTTGCTTCTACTATGTTATTTTTGTATTGAAATATCACAGCGACTGTACTATTTTTGCATTAAATACATTGCTTCCTAACCATTACCTAAGTTTGTCGCTAAGTGACTGGACAAGCAATGTAAAAATCACAAAACGATACATCATTGAGCGGATGCATCGCGTAGTACGGCCGCTGCTCCTTGCGACGAGTTAGTGATGTGCTTGTGCAGATCCACTAACGTAGGCTATCGATAACAATGTCGATGACGAATGAAATATTGTTATTATATTTTATTTTCAATTTGTCAACCGTTTTCAACCGGTTGGAAAATCGATGCGAAATAATGTGTATTACTTATTTTGATTATTTTACAGTGTAGTAGAGAAATGCGTAACCAACTTTTTGACAAAAAATGCAACCCCAATAATATCAAAGTGTCAAGTGCTGCACAAATACCTCCACTTTACAGGTCAGTGATTAAACACCATAGCACTAGCAGGGTTCAACAATATCTCCTGTTTCAATTCAATTCAATTTATTTATTTCAAGTAAAACAGACTCATAACATAATAACAATAATAGCAGCACAAAACAATTAAAATTTGCTACATTAAAAATAAATTAAACATTACGCTATGAAAGCCTAAACCAAAGTAACCGGATTTTTGATTGTTTGAATTTTTTGATTTACTTAATAATTTATATTTTTAGCTGCATATTTGTTTTAACTATAAAATTTTCTGGACAAACCGTTTTTTATTTATTTTCAAGTAAACAAAAAAAAATTGTAAAAAAAACGTGTTGTGATAAATGGGTGAATCGATAAGTTTCCGATTTAGTCAATCACTAGCGTGTATGTAAAATAAATTGCTTTTGCATAGCACAACGATAGCGACCGATGTTTTTGTGTGCGTAATTTGTACGGTGATTGGTATATACACGCTGTGCTTGAAGGGATAAGGTTTATAATTTATTGTGTAGTACGTTCTGATTTAAGAAATGCGGGTGTGTGCGCGACTGCGTATCTATTGCCTTTACTGAACTGCATGTGTAGTAGTTGCCGCGTGGTAGGGGCAAACTGGAGACACAGGTTTCCGATATATTTTCGTCTACCGGGCATATCTCCTTGTTTATTATATCTATGTTCTCGCGTCGTTCGTCGCGTTACAAGTCGACATGAACGTAGTGGACTGTGTAGTTTCAATTTAGCCGTCTACGAATTCGACTAGTTCGTTGATTATCGGTGGACCGTTGAATCGTTCATTGTACGTCGATGGTCGAATTAACTAGTTCGTTCATTCAACGCCCATCGCTAGGTTACATTATTGAAATTTTCATAAGAATCTCTAATTTTTTTGGTCATAGTGGCTGCCACATAAAAGGTAGGTATATGCTGTCAGGGACTTTTATTTAGAACTATCTAAGACAAACAATCTTACGGTACATTACATTGGTGTATCTCCAACGGTTTAGGCAGCGCACGCGAAGATAGCTCTCAGAGGGCAGAATTTTTGCCGACTTACTTGATATTTATCGTTATATTATGACCAAATTACAAAAACTCATTATAAATTGTAGCCTTTGTGTTATTCTGATGTATAACCTATATTACTGTAAAGTTTCATCCAAATCTATTCAGTAGTTTTTGCGTGAAAGAGTAACAAACATACATCCATCCTCACAAACTTTCGCATTTATAATATTATAGTAGGAGTAGGATTAAAGTTCACTATTTTGGTCATAGTGGCTTCCACATAAAAGGTATATGCTGTCGCGGACTTTTATTAAGAACTATTTAAGACAAACAATCCTACGGTACATTATATTGGTGTATTTCCAACGGTTTAGGCAGCGCACGCAAAGATAGCTCTCAGATGGCAGATTTTTTTCCGACTTACTTGATATTTATCGTTACATTATGACCAAATCACAAAAAATCATTATTAATTGTAGACTATGTGTTATTCTGATGTTTAACCTATATTACTGTGAAGTTTTATCCAAATCCGTTTAGTAGTTTTTGCGTGAAAGAGTAACAAACATACATCCATCCTCACAAACTTTCGCATTTATAATTTTAGTAGGAAGTAGGATAATACGCGTAGTGTATGTTTATATAGCGATAGATATGACTGGAAGTCTTAAACCTCTAGTTGAAAGGTCACATCTCCTCGAGGAGTCGGCACTATCGTCGACCGCATCATTGCTTACTACCACGCAAGATTATGGATCAATGCAAGTTTATCAATCAAAACTAATAAAAGTGGGAAAGTTGTTTTTGTTTATATGTTTGTAAAAGGTAATATCTGGAAGTCCTGACACGTTGCCGAGAAATCTTTGATTGATAGAGACAGCTACAGCACCAGTGAATTTAACTACTTTTTATTCCGGATTAATTTGTAATTCCTGTGGCGTAGGCCTAGGAAACGAAGCCGTGGGCAAAAAGCTCATTTAAGAATTTGTTATAAACCCCCCCGACACCTTTGATATATAATTATATATATATATACAGACTTGATATGACAGAGGGGCATTAATACGTGTTTAGTATTAATTCGATAAGGTATAAAAATCAAAAGCATCATAAATGAGATTTTTTTTTTCAAACAGACTAAATAGCTTACAAATCAGAATAAAACGCAACCACCCTATGTAAACAAATTTAACTGATCTTAGATACCTAGGCGGTAACAAAGCGGCAAGCCGGCAACAACGCGTCGTAGGTTTTACTCACATTTATCGTTTTAAGGTGCATGACCTATGCGTATAGACATAATCAGCTGTTAGGAAAGATACATCGTGTTCAAACGGAGCAAAAACTTAAAAAATCATTTGCGACTAAACTACTGCTCCTATTTAATTGATTTTTGGTACAGAGCTTGAGAATGGTACCTAGTACAGGCAGTATCAAGGAAAGCCCCTCTGTCGTATCAACTTTGTATATTATATCGTTGCCCCACACTAGGAATTTATTCCTGTATCGTGGGTGCGTTTACAGACTTATAAACTCACATACACAACACCCAGAGCTGGAACAACTATCTGTAGTTCATACAAATATTTGTTCCGTGCGGGAATCGAACCCGCGACCCGCGCAATCGCTCAACCACTGCGCCAACCGTGCGCCAAATTCGTTCCCTGTTCGTTTTTGATTCACAAGCATGGATTATTATTTCATCTGATGCAAGAAATTAGTTTAGTTACTAGTAGGTGAGTTACATACCTGTGCTCGTCGATAGCTCTGTCAGATACTTTCACAATCACTCTCAGTGTCCCACTGGTCCTCATCGCCGTCTGTGTCGCTGTGAACGAAATATATAATTTAATTTATTATTCTTCTAAAACTCAGTAAAATTTAATAACAGGTTGTATACCCAAAGCCAGTGTGATGAACTGTGTAGACAATTATAACTTACATTCATTACTAACGAATATAAAGCCAAATTTTAAAATTCTGCTCGATTTTTTCAACTTTTAATAGAACTGTTAAACAGCCGCACTTAAGGAAGTTAAGGAAGCTTAAAATAATAATAAGATCAAACATTAAAACGATGATAAGATAAATATACGAAACACACAAAGTACATTTGTTTAAAAACAAAAGAAAAACGAGTTTATTTAGTTGGAAATACCGGAAAAATATAACAACATTGTCTTGAACATATTTCTGAGAACTTTTTCCAAAACACGTTTTAGAAAATTATCTGATTGGGAACATCTAGGTAAATTGTGTAACCATATTTATTTATTTATTAAAACTTTATACACAAGTACAAAGGCGGACTTAATCCCTTAGACATTTTCTACCAGTCGACCTACTACTACTAGGTACTTCATTTTCTTCTTGCATATGCAAGTGTATTTGTATAAACATATACAAAAGTACAACGTATAAATAGGTACAACAAAGCTGAGCTTAACCCATAATTGGGTTCTCTGACAGCAAACCTCAGTGAAGTGCACAACAAAAACTTAAAAACACTTGAATATTTCAATTATTACTAACTAAATAAACTAAACAAATACGTAATACAGTTGTAAGTTGAATAAACAAATAAAATAAATAGAATATTCGCAGCATAAACTTACAGACATTCCGGTTCGTCCTCGATCTCCTCGATTGAGCGGCTCTCGTAGTGACTTTGTCTGGAAAAATTCCAACAAATTGTTAACTCGAAATTTCGTGTAGATGGGTAGATATCGACACGAGAGAAGAAGTTCCTAGCTTTTTTTTTAAATTGGGACAATCCCACCGCACTATTCCCAAACCACTGCAGTTCCTGAAAGCCAGAATCAACAGTGGCGATCACCAGAAAAGCGCCGAAGCAATGCAGCTCAACGAAGTCCCGGAGAATGAATTTAACTGTCTTGGATCCCGCAACGAAATTAATCAGAAAAGAATAATGGAGGAGTAGGAAAAAAATACAAATTTCCTCTTCGCTACATATCAGGAGAAAGAACAAACAAGACCAATAGGCACAAAGGGTCGTTTATAACTGGGTAAAGCCCAGTTGCCTAGCACCACGGATAAAATTAGCATTAATGTGAGCTGTTATATTTGATTTCAATAATAGGTATGGCAAAAACGCTTGAACGCACGGGAATTTGTTCTAGTTTCCACAAGGTCCGTATAGTAAACAGCTCCTGATACAGCCTGTACATTATTTAACATAGTATTGCGTTAATTCTGACAAAGAATACACTCCCATAAGATATGATGTGCAGATTGTACATATTCGCAGTCAGATGTAGAACACTGACATAAAGGCGAGGCAACAAGCTTGAAGGAAAATAATTTACTTTTAAAGTTACCATGTCCTGTGAAAAATTGGGCAACACAGTGGTCCCCTCCAGCCACGTGCTGGCAAGTTCCTAGCTCTAGGTAATGTAGGTGTGAGAAACACAATTCTTAGCATTTTGTTATTTGTGCCTATCCCCGTGACGAGAAAAAACTTTATTAACCGTTTCGTTAACTTACTCAGACTCCTGCTCCTCCTCGTTTCCCTCGTGAGAACTCTGGTCGGAGTCATGTGCGGACAGATCCGGGCTGAAACAATGACGACAATCAAAACCAAAGCAATAACCTACCCGCGGCCTAATAGTTACCGCGGCCCTGGCACAAGCAACTGTAGGAACACGGGTGGGTTTTAGTCAGTAAAAGTCTGACACGCCCTTCTGCTTCACCCAGAGCGGGAGAAGTCATTGGATGATTTCAAACCCGAAAATAAAAAAAAAGGACCGTGAGACTGCGACTGAAAGGTATGTAGGGTAAGATAACCAGTTATTGGCACTTTAAGAGAGTGCCTCCCTTAGCTTCGTAATCAAATGCCCAGAAAATTATATTGAAATGCACTAACATACAAAAGTTATATTGACATCGAAGGAAATATTTTAATCTTTATTTTAAGAGTTAGAAGAAATAGTGAATTGTTTTATGTTTATTATTTTTCAACTCTACACACTATGTCTACATCTTTTTTTTTTCATCTTTCCTTTCGCAGGTATGCTGGAAGAGATTTCTATAGAAATAAGCATCACCTATGTACCTATTTTTCTGTTTCTTCTTCTTGTCTGTATATTATGTGTGTGCATAAATGGTAATTATACTTACATATATTGTCACAAAATTATAAAAAAAAGCTATACATCACGGGCATTTAACGCTATGATTTCGATTATTTATTCACCTATTTCAACAAATAATCGAATTCATCGCGTTAAATCCCGTGATATATTGTTTTTCAATTATGACACGCGAAAGTTTGAAAGTTGATATTATAAATAAAGCTATCTAAAATCCTGTTACTGGCATGGAAATTCCAACATTTCGTAATCTATGGTTTTCTTATTTTTAGCCTATAAACATAGAAGAGCCAATAACTGGAGGGGTGCCTGCGATTGGGTGGTTTACCCTGTGTGACATATAATGTTCCGCAACGTTAACTTACTCGGATTCCTGTTCCTCCTCGTTTTCGACGAGGGAGGGGCTTTCGTAGTCATGTGCAGAGTCGCCAGGGCTGGGACTGAAACAATAAGAAACATTTTATATTTCGATTAGTTGTGCTGCTAAGTACCTAGTATGCAATAGTTCCCGAGCCCTTAGCTTAGCTAGTGGCGTTAGGTACCTATGTAGTACCCGCTTGCTTTAGCATTTCTCTTTTAGCATTAGCTTTCATGAAGCGACTGGCTATCTAATCTCCACAACGTAGTTACTGCCCGAAATGGGGTAGCCAGTTATCTACTAGCACGGGCACCCAACGCGAAGAATGAAAATTTGGTTAAAATAAATTGCACTAGATGGCGTGATAAGCTTCGATTTGTTATTGAGTTTTGTGAAAGATTTTTTAGAGACGATCATTAAAAAATGTATGTTCTTGTTTTATTAACTCTCCTAAGCACAAAATAAGGAATATTAGGCTCTTAATTCACATTTTAAAGATTATTTGAATGGATCTGGACTGCTGCCATGTTAGTGAAGTTCCGGGTTTCTCGCATGACAAACCCAAGATTTTTTTAAGGCTTTTTTATACACTTGCATGACATGAGTTCGAAATAACAGATCCTCAGTAAAGGTGACGCCAAGATCTCGCACCGACCCCACTCGCGGTATGAAGTGACCGCCCATACGAGAACTATATTCGTGACGACGGGGTACCACGGCCCGAGTGAAAGACACTATATTACACTTCGCCACATTGAAGTGTAACTTGTTCTCCACACTCCATGCCACCACCCGATCGATGTCACGCTGAAGCTTTTCACAGTGCGACTCGTTGGTTATCCGCATAAACAACTTCAGATCGTCAGCAAATAATAGGCATGTCTTTATGGTGTTTCGTGGGGTGCTAACCAATCCGCAAATCTTGGAATCGTTTCGGAAATTTCATTTCACCGCCGCGGTAATGTCTGTTTAAAACGCCGGTAGCCCGTACAAACCTATTAAAGCTTGCACCCGTATGTCCCGCGGTTACGATCATTAAGGCGCTGTACTTAGTCAAAATAGGCTTCACTAAACAGTTTTTTAGCCAAATGTATACATATTAGAGCAGCTAAAAAAATATATGTTAATCTTGATCATATTTATGGGTGGACCATTGTGTTCAAAACACGTTTTCGGTAAATTTTCTCGATAAAAAAAAAACATAAAATAACCATTTAAATTGAAATTGTAGCAATTGTAACTGTATTATTTATAAACAAATCTTGATATTAATAATAACAGTGATGTAATATATAATAACAAAGGGAACTGTTGTTTTTGTTTATCGATTGGAATAAGATATTTGTTAGGATTAATAACTCGAACAAGTCGAACGAAACGTCGCGCCATCGCGGCGTCTTTTCGCTTCTCTTTCATTTCTACGCGGAGTCGTCTATTCACCGAGCCTTAATAGCATCTCTCGACGGTTGGTCATTTTTTCCTGCTCTGTGGTGGAATTCCAGAGGGTGACCCTTAGTGTGTTTTCCTCTATGTAACTTGTGCCGGCATAAGGAGCCGTTACGTGGGACTGGTCTATCATAGACGTGAGTAGGTGTGTGATCAGATTTCGATAGGCGTCTCTGTGTGTCGCATTGTATGACTGACTACTTTTATTACCTTGGGTTCTAATTGTAAAAATAATTGTATGTGTAAATGAATAAATAAAATTAAAAGAAAATGAAGGAGATGACGGGAGCTGAGTTCGCTCGCTTTGCTCGCTCACTTCAGCTCCCGTCATCACCTTCGAACCTAACCTATCCGTGTCGCGGTGCCCTAAATTCCCGAGCTCGCTTCGCTCGCTCTTGTACTAATTCGTTGAAATAATTAATTCATTAAAATGTCTAATGCATTGTCATGCATTAGACATTTTAATGAATTAATTATTTTATTTTGAATTTAAATGATTTATTAATAACTGTCGTTATTAATAAATCATTTAAATTCAAAATAAATACGTCAACACAGACAAGACTGCGTGAAGTCGGTTATGCAGCGATTCGTTTCCGTCACTAAATTTTATAGCACAACACATTGACTTTTTATGACACTATTTCAATTTTAAATTGAAAATGCTACCAAGTAACCAGCTTGCCATTGTGACCAAATAATATTCCGTAAAATGATGTTTCGGTGCGGTGGAAATATGGCAAATAAATCATTCGGCAAATGAAAGAAAATCAAAAGAGGCTTCGGCCAAAAGCAAAAAAGTTATTTTGAAAATGCCACATAATACTTCGATGATCTGAAAATATTGCATACACGCAAATTTCGGAAAACTGATCGGTTCCCGATTTCTTTGTATGGGATGAGGCATCTGTATGCTAGTATTATATTATCTGTGCTACTAGGTAATACGGTACCTTTTGGTAGTTGCCAAGGTTTTGGCCGTCAGTCTACTGGTAACCTTAACGGCTGAAAGTGGTGTGCCGTACTTTCCGAGGCCTGGCCCCGCATAGAACGTTACGCCGCGCGCCATTTTCCTCGGATCTCGGAATGATCGAATTGCTTCCACTGACCGATGCCGAAGCTTTGCTTAACCTTGGCCCGATCGACCCATGTTGCTTTTACTTAATTACGAGCCCGGATATCCGGCCATCCGTTCACAGCGTTTACTTACTAGTAGTCCAGTTCTGCTTCATTTTCGTCGTATGAGGGGCTCTCGTAGTCATGTCCAGATTCGTCAGAGCTGGGACTTCTTCTGGAAACATCATATGCAAAAGAAGTTTGTTAAGACCGCAGCTTGTGGGGTTCTGCAGTTTCTGTCTACCAAAAAATGGTGAAAAGGTGTAAATTTGTGTATCGAGACTTGAATTCCGAATTCTCTCGTTTTACAAACACAACCCATTGATACATAAAAAATTCAAATTCCATTGAAACAAAAAGGACAAGAAGAATCAAATATAATTATGTAATTAGATAGGTAATTTTAAAAGATGCAGCAACTACTAGCCGGCTTATTTCAAATCGCTATGTGCAAACAGTTACGGCCATGTTTCCTGGGACTGACCTGGAAGATAGAATATGTAGCATATTTATGGTAATTATTGTCTATGCTCGCGACTAAAAATGTGTTATATAATGTTCGCAATGAAAACTCACTCGGATTCGGGTTCCTCCTCGTTCTCGTCGTGCGAGGGACTCTCCTCATGTGCGGATTCATCAGAGCTGTGGCTTTGCCTGAAACAATATAAACCTTATTTTATTAATGACAAGCCTAGTGTACTTGATGGGTTTCCCATCGGTAAAACAACGACACACTTTCATAAAACGTTTAATTCCATATTTAACTGTTTTAGGAGGGAGACAAAACTTTAGAAATCCTTCCTTACTGCTGATTCGTAGGACGACGGACTGACCGCTGTGCGGGGCTCCTATTTCTGTTTGCAGGGTCTAAAGTAACCTAACATGAAGGGTCATCTCCTGTGAGCAGGGTTCGCTCACTTTTCCTCACTCACTTCAGTTCCTGTCATCCCCTTCAAACCATGTCTGGGTGCCCTAAGTTCCCGAGGTGGCTTCGCTCGCTCTTGGCCTAATTCATTAGCCATAATTTATCGAATTGCCCAACCGTTACGTAGCAATATTCATAATGACCAGACAATGTGATAAATACAGAAGTATAAATCAGTATTCATTACATTGCCCGATTTGACTTGACTTGATTCATAATGCCCGGGCATTATACATAGTGCACTGATTAATCACTTGGTCCATGACATATATATATATATGTGAAATAGAATGTTCGCAATGAAAACTCACTCAGTTTCAGGTTCCTCCTCGTTCTCGTCGTGCGAGGGGCTCTCCTCATGTGCGGACTCATCGGGGCTGTGACTTCGACTGAAACAATACAATCCCTATTTTATTCTTAACCCTTATCTTCTGGTGGATATTGCTGATAAGTTTGACTGTCCTATACTTAAGCATCAAATAAGAGTCATGGCTTATTCACTTATTCATTTCGAAACTTTAAATATTTTAGGCAGTGGTGTATTTCTGAGGGTTATCAAGAGCAAACGGAATATTTAAAATATCTCTTCAGCGGCAGCGGAGACATGACACCGGAGATCATATACATTGGGGTGACACATATAACTTTGGGCGCACGGTTGGCGCAGTGGTTGAGCGATTGACTGCTGCGTTGCGTGTCGCGGGTTCGATTCCCGCACGGTACAAATATTTGTATGACCTACAGATAGTTGTTCCGGCTCTGGGAGTTGTGTATGTGAGCTTATATGTTTGTAAACGCACCCACGATACAGAAAGAATTCCTAGTGTGGGGTAAAGTTTAAAAAAAAAAAAGTTTTAATGTAGTTTTTCAAAATGTGATTTTCTTTAAGTATAATAATACTAGCTTTTCCCCGCTGCTTCGCTCCCGTCAACTGGCTATTATATTTGAATAGTGTCAGTTTCTTGGTGTTTGAAATGTCCACAGGTATCCGATTGTAAAGTTTAGTTGCCATTCCGAAAACACTTTTGCTCAGAATAGCAGTTCCATGTGGTATACTAAATATTTTAAGTATGTATCTTTTTGATTTTAGTTCACCGAATAGATTTTTATTTAATTTAACAAATACCGCAACTTCATAAATGTAAGCTGATGGAAAGGTCAAAATTTTAAACATTTTAAGATATGGTTCGCATGATTCAGGAACAAAGATACCAGCAATTGCGCGAACGCATCTTTTTTGCGCTTTAAACACTGATTCTTTATTTGTGGCGTTGCCCCAGAATATAATAGCGTATTTTAGGGAATAGGTAAGTAAGATTTATATTTAAGGTTCCCCTAGTCGACGCACATACGGCAAAATTACCAATTTAGGAGGCCAAAAATCAAAAATGTGAAATAATATATGCATTTATGTTTAGATATGTTTCTGACCTTTACCCATAGCTAGAAATAAAATTGTAATGAAAATAAAATTTTGTATATTTTATTTAAAGTAGGTAACACATAATTATAAATTATAATTCAATAATGTTGTTAACAGTTACGTAGGAATAACTATCACGTCGTCATGATCATCCACTGTTTCTTTGTCATTAATTTTCATATTTAATATTCAATTCCCTTTGTTCGCAACGAGTCACACTAAATCGTGTCACCGTGTGACTGGTTGAGAAAAATATTCGCATGGAGTAACAGTGTGACTCAATGCGAATTTTTATTCTCATCTAGTAACACTAGTACACGAGTAGTGTTACTCGTTCGGAAAACCAAATCGCATGGAGTAGCAGCGTCATTCGATGCGAATTTTTATTCTCAACCGAGTGACTTGGTCAAGTCAGTACCTGAAAATTAACCTGTGAAAAAAAGGGTCTATTGTCACATTGAGTTGGTTTGAGTTCCTAGAATTCACATTATTAGTAGTCAAAAAACGTACGAGTGTAATTATTTAGGACAGAAAGCGGTAATAAGCGGAACTTTTTTTGAAAGTCTAAGGATTTTTTTTTTTAATGAAAAGTGGAGTGGAATGAAACCGTAATTTATTATTGCATATAGTATATAACTAGAGTAAATAATTTTGCACGAGGTGAACGAAAATAACAAGTTATAATGCTTTCGGGCTTCGAATGCAACTAGCCGTACACTGCAAAACGCTTATCTGTTGGAGTCTCTGGTGCCTTTTTTATAAACATAACAAAGAATATTTATGGCCAGCACGATAGACCAAGTTCTTGACTCGTAGAATATAAGCAATTTTAAACCATATATTAAAGTGGAAAAAATAGTACATTGTTCACCGAGAGGAGAAAGTGACCGATTACCGTCGAGGGTGTCGTTTGAAGCCCGAGCCGTAGGCGAGGGCTTTAAAACACCCGAGATCGGGAATCGCACTTTCTCTCGAGTGATACATAGTGCTTTATACTACACCTACGAGGAAAATAAAAAACTAAATCTTTACTAATTGAAATTTATATTGAAATTGTTGCAGTTAGTGAAGCTTAATGTAACATTTTTTCCATTAATGTTTGTTTGAGATGTTTGCGACAATGTAGGAGGAATAACTGGCTGTGCTGTTGGCACTGCGCTCGTAGAAGGCTGTGGTGCCAAAGGGGCAACTGGCTGCTGAGGGGCATCTGGCATCGCCGCGCTCGTTGATGGTTGAGGAGATGAGTCTTGATGCACATTAATCGATCCCGATATTTGGTTATTTATTCGTGTTTTGTTTTCTACGGAATTCTCTATGTAGCTTTCTGCAACAGCGGACGATTTCCAACCACCGTGACGTTTTATTGTGGTTAAATCAGCACCAGTATCGGCAAGAATAGTCGCTGAAGTTCTGCGAAAGCAGTGGCCAGTGTATTCTAGTGGATTGAGTAAATTAAGGTAGGAAGCTATTTCTCTTGGCACAGTACTTATTTTGTTTTTCCCAATTACTTGTTTCGTACATTTTTTGTTTTTATATTGTAGTAAAAACCGATTGGTTTTGGGGTCACTGGGGCGAATTTCGTTATATTTCTTCACTATCTCATAAAATAAGCCCGATATAACAAATGATCGCTGAATTTTGGTTTTTGTTTTAGGAATATTGACGATTATTCCATTTTCGAGGATTTCGATATCGTCTGTTGTCATATCCACAAGTTCTTGCGAACGACAGGCCCCATTTACTCCTAAAATCAAAATAACCTGTAAACAAAAATATCAAACATGAAAACCTAGTAGATTTCTACTCATAAATAGGTACGTAATAAATCATAAACCAGTGCATTTTGTTCATAAACTTACCTTCATCAACAAATATTTGTCATCTGGAGCATTCTGCAAAAAGGAATAAACATCCTTTGTAGTAAGCACTTTTGATTTCTTACTACGGAATCCCTCCGACTTTCTTTTCAGAAATGCTGTAAGTTTTTTGTATTCTTGAATATTTATGTCGTTTCTTGTCAATATAGTACTTTTCAACATTGAGTACATAGACCATAACGTACTTGGTTTGTATTTTTGCGCTTTTTCACTGAAATAAGCTAGCAAAACAGTTTCAGAAAAAGATGCCGCATTTTTTTCACTTTTCCATTGCAAAAAATCGTCATAAGTTTTATTATATTTTTTTATTGATTTCTGTGGTAAAAGGTTATCAATCAGTATTTTTGCTGTTTCCTTCAGCTGCGGCGGAGTTAAAAAATCTTCATCATCACTATCACTACTTATCATTTTGATAGTTTTATTTTACTTTTCTACGAAAACTGAATCCTCAAACAACACACAAATTGAAAATGGCGCCAATGGCGTCTGCAATTTTCACATGTTCTTTTTTCAAATTGTTTGACACCATCCAACACACAGCTAGTGGCCAGTGTCATTTTGCGAACTTGGAGATAAAAACTCACTGTAAAAACCTCTTACCCAAAATTAAAAAAGAAAAACCACGTAAGAAATCGATTTTCATACACTTTTCTCTCCCGCTCAGATGCGTTTTCTCGCCGCATATTTGTTCGATATGCAATGACGTACTTTCTACCGTAAATTTGATAAAGTATCAAGGTACTTTCCGAGCAGGTGTAGTATAAAAAAATTTGACCGCCTAAAGTGGTCATTTTGCCGTATGTGCGACGGCATGAACTAATTTGTGCGCGAGGTTAAAATGCATGTTATCTTATCCGACAACACGTGCGGAAAAGATAGATGCTGTGATGAGCAGTAAGAAGCTAGTTCGCGTACGAATTAGCACTTTTGCAAATTTGTATCGAAATGGATGATGATTTAGGACGAAAACGACCGCGCAAAATTGTATAAACAGGCCTTTGGGAGTTAAGATATCATGGAAAAACGACTTAATGTATATTTTCAAAATAAAATTATTTGCATTGTTGAATTACTAATCTATCCCTGTATGGAGGCTGTTTTGCAATTTTTCTTCTTCTTATGGTATTTATTGCCGCCCAAAGATGCGTTAAAATTAGTGTTGAAATATGGAACTTTCGACGCTCATAACTTCCAATTTTTTGTTTTTTTTTCTTTCGATACAGGGTTAGATAATGATGAGACAAATTGATATATTCTTTTTATTTTGAACGTACATCGTCAAATAGTGGAGTAATCGCCAGACTACGTTTGTATGAAAGAATGATCGGCTAGTGTAACCATAAGCAACAAAGTCGACGAAGCCCCGCTGCTGCGGGGCTCCTATTTCTGTTTGCAGGGTCTAAAGTAAACTAATATGAAGGCGATGACGGGAGCTGAGTCAGCTCGCTTTGCTCACTCATTTCAACTCCCGTCATCTCCTTCGAACCTAATCTATTCATGTCAGGGTGCCCTATGCTCCCGAGCTCGCTTCGCTCGCTCTTGGAATAATTCGTTGACCGTAATTATAGAATTGCCTAACCGTTACGTAGCAATATTCATAATGACCAGACAATTTGATAAATATAGAAGTTTAAATCAGTATTCATTAGATTGCCCGATTTGACTTGATTGGATTCATACTGCCCGGGCATTATACATAGTGCAATGATTAATCACTTGGTCCATGACATATACATTAATTTTCACTCTCAGACTGGATTTATAAAGTTTATAGGCCGTCGACAAATATGTAATTGGCAATGATATTCTAGTAAACAGATATGTTATGAGCGCGCGCATTGTGAAGACTCGAATACGTCCTAATTGGGACGTATCGTCTTTAGTCTATGTGTCGCATGGCGAAGAGCGATACGCTTTGTTGAAACAAACACAAAATTAAAAAAACACACGATGGCAATCGTGTGTATTTAGAAAGTGTACCAATTATGATACCAAAGTACATAAAATAAAAGGGATCTCATACCGTATGTATGTACGCAATACACCTCAATTTTTTTTTTTTCCTTTGTCTATTATTTATTCTGTGCTAATATTCTGATATTTGGAGGTTAGAAAAAGAAAGAGATGGTAAATACATTGGTGGCCAGTATAATGTTTGTTTACATTTACACGCAAGTGACAAACACTAGCTGTCTCTTTTTTTCTTGTTGGTTTTATCAAGCCATCCCTTTCGACTTGTAGTGAAATGACAGATGAATGAAAAGTGTGTATGTGTGCTGCCGCTGCTGCGCGGAACACTTTTTTCGGTTGTTTTGTGAGTGTACAACGTATCTGTTTACTAGAATATCATTGGTAATTGGTCTATACTTCTTGCGTTCCACGGGACTACCTGTCTCATGAAGCAGGCGGGTAACACATGTTGTTAAAATCTGCGGCAGCGAATCAGACACTTAAGCATGACTGCAATTGAGATGTGTGATATATATACTATTTTAACCAGAAGTTATGCAAAATTCCTTTCTTAGTGTTGTATTGTATGATATTGAGTATAGTTATTGTCTACATCCGCCACAAAAAGCATGAGTATATGTGTAATAGAATGTTCACAGTGAAAACTCACTCGGTTTCGGGTTCCTCCTCGTTCTCGTCCTCAGGTGCGTACTCATCGGGGCTGAAACAATACAATGATTATTAAAATAAGTACATCATATAAGCCGGGTGAGATGAGATTCCTTATCAAAAATCTTCAACTTTCGATATAAAGTTTAAAATATTATTTCAACCATTTATATTATATAATTATTATAAGTACCTAAATATTATTTATTATTTAATAATAATTTTTTTATATTAATATTTTTCTTTCTTTTTGTTTAAAGGATGGCGCGCGACAGAGTGGTCACTGATGTGCGCTTGTTAGTAATAGAGAATTATTTAGCATATACCCGCTGTAATTAGGGTTCCTTACCAAAAGGGTAATTATTAAGACTCCGCGGTCCGTCTATCTGTCTGTCACCAGGCTGTATCTCATGAACTGTGATAGCTAGACAGTTGAAATTTTCGCAGATGATGTATTTCTATTGCCGCTATAACAACAAATACTAAAAACAGAATAAAATAAATATTTAACTGGTGCTCCCATACAACAAACGTGTTTTCTTTTGCCGTTTTTTGCGATAATAGTAGGGAACCCTTCGTGCGCGTGTCCGACTCGCAGTTGGCCGGGTTTTTTTTATTCTTTTTGTTGTTATTTTTTACCTAAGTACCTACTTAAGTGGTTATTATTTTTGTATATATTATGTAGCCGATGTTCTTGGTGCACGGTAAAACTAATGAGTTATGTTGGCATCTACTTAAATATATAAAATGTATGTATTACTACTGATTAAATAAATAATAATAACGATAAATAACCCATTTAGGGGATGAAATGTGTAAATTCCTTTCTAGGTGCAAAATTGCGTTATAAGCGGCACTCTTGCGCAAAATTTCGTGCTTCTAGCCCCAAAGGTATAAGTGTGAGTTGTCAGTTAGCGAATTTATTGTAGATTTTTATGTAGGTATATCAAAATTCGGTTAGTTGGGCACCTGGACAGTGCTTATAGGTTTCTACTACTTATGTAATATCATGTTTGCAATGCAAACTTACTTGAACTCCGGCTCTTCTTCGTTTTCCTCGTGAGAGTGGCTCTCGTCATATTCGAATAGGGAATCAGGGCTGTGACTTCGACTGAAACAATTAAATGGGAATATAACTAAAAATAAATTAAACCCGATTACGGAGAGGATAAAGTAAAATACACCCGTGTTTGTGAATGTCTCCGATTAAAGAAAAAAATTAGGTACTAAGAGTCATTGGTCTCCAATAAGGATCGAAACACCAACAGCAAATGTAATTTTGTTATGGCATAATATTTTTTTTGATATGCCTTACTAAAAACGTACAGTTTCTTTCATTTACTGGTGGTATGAGACCTTGCTAAGCTAACGGGAAGTACCCTATCAGTTTCTCTTTCTCTGTGTCTCACGTACTGAAAACCATTAGGTTCATTGGTCAAGATAAAAACTGGTAAACTGTTACACTTCAATAAGTGCTAACAGTTTACCAGTTTTTATCTACATTCACAACGTAATGTTCCAAATATGAATTTAAATTACAAAAAAATATTGTATAAAAACGAACTTTTTTTTTCGTGGAATGGAGCCAAATATAATGGAAAATCAGAATAATACTTAAAATAAACTGAAAATCTAAAATTTGTAGTCTGGATAGGTGTCTCAAAGCCATTTTTTTTTCTCAAAACTTCTACTACAAATACTACACTACTGGGGACACCGTCGACGATACCATCCAGATTTCCGAGCTTGGAGTGGCAAGAGTCGTTCGGTCGGCGTTGATTCGCGAGATGGGGTCACAGAAAGCGTTTCATAAAATTGAGGATCAAAGAGCCACCCAACAAGTCCTATCTTGCTTTAACCCTGTACGGTGGGGCTTCGAAAAGAATTTCGAGCGCCTGGTCCCCTGCATTGGTTGGCCAGTGGCTGTGTATAGACTGCTGCCCAATCTCGGCGTCAGAAACAGATTGTCAGATATCCGACGCTGCAGGACTAAAACCTACAGCGGGAAATGATTATTTGAATAGCACGTGACCGGCTGAAAAGAGCGGAGCGCATCTCCTACAGGCGCATTCAAGTACTGACCCGGCCCGGTTGCTTTGGTGAGTACCTGAAAAGGCTTGGGTGAGAGGCCACGGCAAATTGCCATCATTGTAGATGCGACTTGGATTCTGCACATCCCACGCCCGAGGAGTGGCTTCTTTGGCCTTTGAGCGGTGGGTCTTGGTCGCCAGGATTGGGCGAGTCCTGTCTCTGTCAGTATTAGTGAGGAATATGCTGGTGGAGACAGAAAACTAGATGGAAAAAGACGGAGGGCCGATCCCACTCGGAAAAGAAGCCTTTGTGGAGGCAATCGCCTCGACGTCTAACACGCCCAAACCCCACCTATATCATTTAAGGCAGGTGGAACGCCGGGGTTTCGAGTGCTTAGAGTAGGCAATCTGTCCGTCCATTGAGTATCCTCTGGAAAGACACTGGCACAGTGATCACGTGCTTCCGTGCACAGCGAGGCTCAGGGGAGACTCCTTTACAGTCTCCCCAGGGATGTGGTCTTTTAAGAAGTGCTGTTGGTAAAAATACCACACTTCCTGGTTATTTCCTCAAAAGTTCAGGCGCCTTTTGAAGATTTCGTCCTAATGGCAAAAAAGCGCGTCTTTTTTATTGACCGAGCTTTTTTTCACTACTCTTAATTATTTAACACCATGGTTAGCCTTTCTTTTATTGTTCTTTTTTTTTGTCAATAGGCTCGCGCTTGACCACTATCTCACCTATTGGTAAGCGATGATGTAGTCGACGGTGAAGCACGCTTGCCTAGAAGAAACCTATTCACTCTTTACCTAAAGCCCCTAGCATAGCACACGGTCACACGGTGGCACAATGGTCATCGAGTACAATAGTGATTCAAAATAGCTATTTTCATTATAAATCAATGCTTTGACTTTATCATATCAATACGAGAAAGGTGTGTTAAATCACCATAACACAAAAAAACTACTTTCTACAAACAGTTGTTTAGTTTGCGTTGAAAACAAATACATACTCAGACTCTGCTTCCTCCTCGTTCTCCTCGAGATACGGACTCCCTTCTGCGAAGTAGGGGCTGTGACTTCGCCTGGGAATAAGGCACAAGGTGCTATATTTGGCGGCATAAATACAGTACTTCAAAGACTTGATTGGACAGGCAAGAAGTTACAGAATAGTAGCCTAGAAGAGTATGGCAGTGCTTGTTTCAAGAAAATACAGCTGTTTGTCTGGCGCCCCATATATTTTATATTAAGTTGTTGAGGTTAATTTTGGCGAATTTTGCCACTGCACTTGCAAATTCGCTCGTTCACCAAAATATTGGCAAGTTTGCGTTCAGACCGTTTGGAGACGCTATGTCTAACTCTACTAAAAAGTTTACTACTAAGTTGGTAACAGTTTTAATCATTTCTTGTAATTTAATCATTTCTTGTTATTTGAGTGTAATAAAGATCATGAAAAGCAAAAAAACTAATTTCTACAGACCGTTGTTTTGATTGCGTTGAAAACAAAAACATACTCAGACTCTGCTTCTTCCTCGTTCTCGGGGTACTGACTCTCGTCTGTGGAGTTAATGCTGTGACGTCTGGGAACAAAGTGACAAATACAGAAAAACAGAAAATACAGAACTTTACAGACTCGATTGAAGAAGCACACGACGTGTACACTGTACACCAATGTGAACGAAACACATGGACATGCAAAACGAAATTTTGTTTTTTTTTTATAGTTCTAACCATCTCTTTTTTTGTCAGTTCTTGCAAAATCTTTTTGTTTTTATTCTACCAACCTCCGTTAAAAGATAAATGAAAGGTTTTCTTTGTAATCTTACTCTGATTCCTGTTCCTCCTCATTTTCCTCGTGAGAGGGGCGGCTATCATTGTCGAGTTCAATCACTTCAGGGCTGAGACTTCTACTGAAACAATCCGATCATTTGGGAACATAAAATTCTTCAGCTTGGGCTCTTAAAAATTGATGCGTGCCATCGACACCACAGAAAAAGAAGAGAAGCACAAACATAGGCGTACTCACAGTGGGCAGAAAGGGGCGCCCGGCCCACCCTAAGGTGAGGCAAAAAAAAACTTTATTTTAAATTAATTTGATTTATTTATTTATATATGAAATATTATGTAAGAAAAATGTTAAAAATATACCAGAATTTTGGAGCATGCTTTACTATTTTAAGTTCTTTTCATTCTCACACTTTTCTGCGTAAGACTCATAGAAATATAAAGACTATTTAAAAGAAATATCAGAGAGTGATGCATTGGAATGCCGTAATTACCGAAACAATTAAAAAACCATTATGTTTCGGATATTTTTGGCACTCAAGGGGTTAAAAGAAATATCAGAGACCAAAAAAACCCAAAATGAAACGACCAAATCCAAACGTGCACCTCGCTTCTGAAGTTTCATAGTTGCCCCATGTAGGTATTTTTTAAAATATTAGTCTACACTGTCCCACTGCAGGATAAAGGCCTCTCCCAAATTCTTCTAGATTCTTTTGAAGTATTTTTTCTTCAGCCACCTCGAGCCAGCCCATGAAGGTATAATTATGTGAAATAATATATTTTGAATATGAAATAGTATATACTGCTACTATCTTCATGTTATCTACTATTATGTGAAACTTACTCGGACTCCGGCTGTTCTAGCTCCTCTTCGAGAGAGGGACTCTCGTTATCATGTTCAGAGTCATCCGGGCTGAGACTTTGTCTGGAAAAAAAATACAACAATTTGGTAACATAACCAATTTGGATGAATTTTGATATAGATTGAACCTTGAGAATAGTGGTGGCCCAATGGTAACAGCCGCGATTTGGCAAGTTGTAGGTCATGGGTTTGAACCCAGGCAGGCGTGTAAATTATTTCAAGACCACTGCTCTCAAAACGGTGAAGGAAAACCATCGTGAGGAAACCAGCATGCCCTAGCACCAAAGACATATGACATCCACCAACCCGCACCAGGCCCGCGTGGTGGATAACGGCCCACTCCCTCTCATAGAGTAGAGGCCTGTGTCCCAGCAGTGGGAACGTTAAAGGCTGTCTATGCAATGCGAAAGCTTGAAAAATTATAAAGGATATTTTTTATCCTCGGAGCCTACGTTACGTTATGAACCTACGTTCCCTCGGTCAAATTTGCGACTTTCCAGCCAGTAACTTCATAAACATGATAGGTATTATGAGAACATGAACTGCCCCATTACAAATAGGGGACTTATTTATAAAAATCTCGACGATCGGTGTTTAGCAAGTATTTTTTATAGAATATAATTTCAGCTGCGTAAACTTACTCAGACTCGAGTTCCTCCTCGAAGTTGTCGCTATTGTCATCATTTGCGGGCTCGTTAAGACTGTTGCTTTGCCTAGAAAAGGTACAACCATTTGGTTGGTTAAATAAAAGTCCTATAGGACGTGAAGGTATACCTTTATACCGACTTTTGTAATGATCTTAATACTTACTTATTAGGGATCTTAAGACTCAGTTCTTGAGTCTGTTTTAATATTTAGAATTTTACTCGAGTAGCAATAAAGTTCAAAATCCTAACTAATATTGTATGGGAAAAAATACTTAATAATAAATTTATTGAATAATTGCCTTATAATAATGACTTGGCTTAATGTGCTTATTAGCAGACGTTATTTAGACTTTATTGAATGGGGACCGAATGTGCGTTTTTTTGTTACGCTTACACGTCTTAACGGATTTGGATGAAGCTGGCATATGGATACCTAGACCAGACCTGGATTCGGACATAGGATACTTTTCTTCCCGGTGTAATGTTCCCTAGGGATAATAAAACATTTATCACGCGGGCGAAACCGCGAGCAGAAGCTAGTATGAAATAACTCAAATTAGTTTTTTAGGGTTCCGTACCCGAAGGGTCCAAACGGAGCCCTATTACCGTCGCTCACGTGTCTGTCCGTCGTCTGTACAGAAAAAAGGGGGGGCACGAAAAAAAATCTTTGACCTACCCCATATAGTGAGGTATTGTTGTTTAGAGCTCGTTGTTGAGTAGATAAATGTTGTTTTATTTGTTTCAAAAATATTGGAAAACCAAGGAATGAGAAGCCACCAAAGTCAGCATTTTTTACAAAATTATGTTTGAATTTTTTACTTTCCATTAACCTATGAACTCCAAATTTGGTGATAATGTTAACTATTACGTATATTTAACCAAACAAATACAAATATAATGTTAAATCAGAAATTTCCTAATTTTTCCTATTAAAACTAACTTGTTTTTGCGGTTTGGTACGGAACCCTAAATGTGCGAAGTCCGACACGCACTTGACCGGCTTTTAATGGGACGGTTATAGTTCACCTTCATTTATTGCAATGATAAGAATCCATCCATATAAGGAGTAGGTAGAAGGTATTCTAAGTTCAACTTTTTAACAACAAAACAAGAGTTAATTTAAAAAAATACAGCCCTGTGACAGTCGGCTAATACTTTTTAAAGAACACTAAATAGCCACATACTTTCAAGTTATCGAACCTTTACTTTTATGCTTGAGAAGCATGAAAGTGCTTGACTCCGAGCTATCAAGCCTTTGTGAGAGTGGTACATTAAAGAGCATGAAGAAATATTCAGGTACTTTGAGACCGTGATACAGAAAAAAATATAAAAAAAGCATACCCACTCACCGACTGATGATCGCGTTGGATGAACGGGCTTGATGCATTGAGTTCTGCAACCAATACGGCTCCGTAAAGATATTCACGATTGATAATTTGCCCTTAATTAATGTCGGTAGTAATTAATCCCATTGTTTTCTTGAAGGGCGCGTTGATATTTTGTGTGAATATTATCAATCACAAGCTGTGTGCCTGTCGGCATTTCTCATTGGCAAAAATTACGAACTTCTATACAAGATGTTTTCCCCTATTTAACTCCTTTAGGGAATCAATTTAAAAAAATAGCCTTTAGCTCTCTCATAAGGAAAAATCATACAACTGGTGCAAAATTTCATGCTGTTTAGGCGTGCATTTTTAACCCCTGATAGAAAATAGGGATGTAGGTACGGTGTGAGGTATATAATATATACCTCACACCTTACCTACACCCCTATTGACAGACACACATATTATGTGTGTCTGTCTAAGGCATCATAGCTCCTAAACGGTTGAACTGATTTTGATTTAGTTTTTTTTTGTTTGAAATGTGACTTCTAGTGTTCTTAGCTTTGTTTGATGAAAATCTGTTTAGCCGTTATCCGTTCAAAGCTATGCGCTACTCTTTCAATAGGGTTTTTTTGTACCTTTATTAGTTAAACATAACTAGAGTTAGGTACTGTAAAACGATAGGATATTCGAAATCTTATATAACCACCTAAAAATACGTGTCGAATTGATAACCTCCTTTATTTTGAAGTCTTCTATGTTTGTTTAGACTAAACCAACATAGAATTTTACATCAGTAGGTACCTTAAATGGTGACTCCATAGTACATAATCTATATTCTATATAATAATAGGGATGTTGACTGATAATTAGTTTTTTACTTTTGACACGTAAAGATAAAGTGACGGCGATATAACGCGTTGAAATATCGTGTGACGTCATACCGTTAGTTAGTACACTTTATACTGGCATAGTGACGTCACAAGCCCCCATTCCTGATCTTTTATGCACTTTACCCAGGTAACATGCCTATTCGTTTTAATTTGTTTACCCTTTTTTAAGCTCTGACTGGCCATAGGAACCTACTTACTGATCACGGCGCCCTGCACGAAAAGAACTCATAAGTTGGTGTTTCGGAAGAGTAATGGCAGACATGTCAACAAGAAAGTGAATTTATTCTTAAAAGCTCACTATTCCTAACAGCTTCAATGACTTGCGAAGAACCTTGATGATTTGCTCAATATTGAGATATATTATAATAATGCAGAATAAATATTTCGGAGATGTGTACGTGATGGACGCGTGCAACGGCGTCTATAACGGAAGTGAACACAGATATTTCTTCGAAGTTCTTTCAATTTCCTTTAAACCATTGACATATAATCTACCAATAGACAAGAAAACTCATGAGAAAAAATTGTTTAAATGCTAGAACTGTAGTGTGATCTAAAATGTTCCAGTCAAACATCGAGAATAAAAAAACAATGGCGACTCATGGCATAAATGAGAAAATTCTCCAGGACGAGCTTGAACAACCTCTAAACTGATGCTATGATGTCTCTAGTCTACAACGATGTCAAGCTGGCTAGCTATACATCTAAGAGTGAGGTGTCAGAATGATCTTGACAAAAAATACCATGTAAATAGAATGAAGACCTGGAAAGAGTTGTCGATAACCATCTCCAGTTACACCTAAATGTTTTTGAGCGAGGACCGCGAATCGGTAAAAGCAGATTAGAATCAATTTAGTTCTTGTTATTAGCTGGTAACTGAAGTATGAATGGAGCCTAAGGTCAGAGACGAGCAATTAGAGGGTTCTTAGTCCCAAACTGGACTGCTGTCGTCTGTGGAACACAAACATAGTTTGTTTATGAAAATTTCCTATGACACCTCTTACATAGCACGGACACCAAGCAAAATAATAATATTATAAGTCACCGCCATCGTGTCGCCACTGACATAGAAAATTAATTAATCGAAAAGTATTCTTAGTATCATTTGATGGGGGAACCAATTAATGCAGGGCAGCGCCGTGATCTCGCCTCGACCTGTCTATATGTAAGTTCTCTTGGTTAATTTGATCTCTGTATGTCTGTTGTCTGTATGGTTGATTGGGTACATATGATAAGTTGTCGTATCGTATTTAAATAATATGCCCGTAAAACGGAATAAAAATTGCACATGAACTAAAAGATTGATTTAATTAAAATATTTCAATCATTTCACAAAACTATAATTATTAACAAATTTACATACGTTTTAAAATGAAGTTGTCTATTTCTATACATTTTGATATTTTTAACAAATTATGTTTGCTCCTAATTAAACTTAACTAGTAGATATTTTATTAGGTGATCTAGTTTGTGCCTGCCGCTTTTCCCTCATAAAATACCATATCCAAGATATCACCGACGTAACATCTGCTGTAAAAGATTCAGGTAATACTGATTGATAAATATATCGACTGTGGCAGTTCAGTCCATCTGAGACATTGAAGCTCCCGGAATGTCCCGAATGGATGATCATTTAATATGGGATGTCCCATTTTATTAAAGGATTTTAAAAGATTTTTGTACGATTGAAAATGCGCAAGTGGTAAGGCAATCTTTATCAATTAAGAAGAAAGTTAGGACATGTCCGAGATATTGATCATACGGGCCATATCTATACCACATACCTTTATATAGTAAAACACGAAAGACTTGCTGTAGTAAGTATATTGTTTTTCGTTATTTCAATGATATCTTGTATATATGTATATGTTACCGATTCAATTGTAGAGTACTGAGAACACTAAACAAAAGTTTAATATTGAGGTTTTTTTTAAAAAATAAACAATACAACAGATAAGCAACATATTTACGAGCGCTCTCAATTAAGAGTCATTTATTAACAGAAGAACAATGTGATAAGGTTCTAGTTTTAACCGTATTCAGTTAATTTATAGTTCGAAGTATACCAGTCTCTGTCAAAAAAGATGAGGTGAAAAATGGACTTATTAAATTAGATTTACGATATACTAATTATTTCGTATCATCTATTTCGGCGGCATAGTCGGTTTAAGTGATTAGTAGTTTGGAAATATCTCTTATTGGTTTTTATAAGTAATTTTCCTTTTAGTTATTTAAAGTTTAGCAAATTTACCATTAGATCGGACGCAGGGGCCGCCGTTGTGAGACAGAGAAATGGCACATGCAACCATGTTTACATTATTACACGGAAACAAAACATAAAAATACAGAAATTATAATGAAATAATCACTTTTGGCAATAATAAAGAAATTCAATAATATTATTAAAATTGCGCGCATAATTAACTCTCCAGTAAAGAATACCCACCGAAGCACCTGGCTATGTCTACATTTATTCGACAATGTATTTAACCAATGAAAAATGAACAAGAATAATGCATTTTGATAATAATGAAATAATCATTTTTGGCAATTATAAAGAAATTTAAAAGTATTAAGATCATATTATATTATTAAAATTGCGCGCATTATTAACTTTTTTGTAATGAATACTGACCGAAGCACCTGGCTATGTCTGCATTTATTCGGAAATGTATTTAACCAATGAAAAATGAGCAAGAATAATGCATTTCCATATACCTCCATAACTAAAAATTACAAACGTTTTATCACAGAAAAATCTTCGATACATTATGTACCAAGATTGTCTTAACTAGGCATGTAATGTGGCTATAACCAACATCTTACAAGAAATAAACGAGTGAAGAATAAGTTGGAGTTGTGTGCAGTATATGCAACACTTGCTAAACCTAATACCTATACTAAAATTTAAAATATTTTCTGATTTACCTGCGTATAATGTACTGTAACATCATTATTTCACATCAAGAGAGAGACATCTTATGAAATATGCAAAAAAACATGAAATGGAACTTCATGTAGAGGGTTTTTTTCTGAAAATATTTAACTAACAGATTCGGAATTAAACACTACACGACAGTACCTTATATGTGCTGCTAACAAAGGCGTTAAGAGAAATTGCGATCGCAGACATCCAACTGAATTGCCTAAGTAAAAAGTCATAATTCGAGGTTTGGCTCTCGCCTCTTTCCTCCTCCAATATTGGACCAACTTATGTTATATGTTTTCCCTTTTTTCATTTACAGTTGTCAAATATGTACACTAGGCCTCTGTTGACAGCGCAATTTAGAGCATCTTTTGAGGGTTCTAGAGCTTATAAAGATAAAAGTAAAACAGGGGCACAGTATATATCTTTCTTTTTCAGTTTATGGAATATCTTTTCAACTGGTCCATTTTTGGAGGAGGAAATAGGTGAGAGTCAAACCTCGAATTATGAGTTTTACTTAGGAAATTCAGTCGGATTTCTTCGACCGCATTTGCTCTTAACTGTACACGCGCCCAAAGTACTTACGATACACCAGCAGCGTTAGAATAAGATGGCGGGATTTAAAACAAAGGAGTATACTAAATCTCTCTTTTTCAGTTTATGGATTATCTTTTAAATTTGTCCAATACTGAAGGAGGAAATAGGCGAGAGCCAAACCTCGATTGACGACTTTTTACTAAGGAAATTCAGTCGGAGCTCTTTGCCCGGAAATGCGGGCAAAGAGCTCCGACTGAATTTCCTTTACTTTCTAAAGAAAATTAATTATAATCGTATGTCTCTTTATTGATCCAGTAAGATATTTGAATACTCAGGTACCTATGATACATTTGAGATTCTCAGCACTATTCAGATGTATGCACTATAAAATCTTCATGGTACAAATTGGCAGAATGAACATATTGGGTTTAAGTAATGTTGGTAACGAAAGCCAGCCTTCGTTAAAGTAGGTCGAACGTCTACTAGCACTACTATTGGTCGGGTTTAGAGTGTGTGGCGCTGTTACGATTCTTACGTAAAGTTAGTGGATGGCGATACGATGACGGTGAGTATAATATTTGGCGAGATGTTCGTGGTGCGGGTGGGTGTCGCCGCTACGAGAAGGGGCACCCGGGCGCCCAGTGGCCGCGCGCGCCGCAGCGGAAGCAGCGCCCGTAGCCGCCGTAGTAGGCGTCGGGCCGGCCTTCTACTAGCGGCCTCCCTCCTCCAACACCAATATCACTTCCTGCTGCTAAACATCAAATTTTCTACTCAATAATCTGAAAAGGTTTCACTCGAATTAAAACTAGAACATTCTTGGAAGAAGGCACCTAAATTGGCTACAGTTTACGAAGTTTTATGAATTAAACGTTTATCTAAAGACGATATTTAATTCGCTTTTCAAACGGTAATTTTGGATGACCTAACAGAATATCACTATCGAATTGTATTATCTTATTGCTTTTGAAGGTTACAGTATTCCTGGTTTACATGATAATTTTGAAAAGAAAGTCGTTTTTAATAGAACTACAAAGTAGACAACTGAGTTCGCTTTCACACGCACCCCATTCGTCGATGGCATCATCGTCAGATCCACTATCACCGCCGCGGTTGATCCAGAGGTATCTCTCGTTGTATCTCTCGTACTCGTCCCTGTAAGACAACATTCATTGCGTTATTTCTCTCACAAATGTAAGTAAGATTTGAAATAAAGAGAGAGAACTACACAAGGCAAAAAATA
Organism: Orthosia gracilis; assembly: GCA_947562075.1. Lineage (NCBI taxonomy): Eukaryota > Metazoa > Arthropoda > Insecta > Lepidoptera > Noctuidae > Orthosia > Orthosia gracilis. The sequence goes on from OX387266.1 coordinate 40,270,670, forward strand.
AACCGGACAATTGCGCGTCGGACTCGCGCACGAATGTTTCCGTATCATTATCGAAAAAAACCGTTATTGTTGAAAATTTCAACTGTTTAGCTACCACGGTTCGTTTAGATACAGCCTGGTGACAGATAGACAGACGAACAGTGGAGTCTTAGTAATAGGGTCCCGTTTTTACGCTTTGGGTACGGAAACCTAAAAACTGTGTACTACTGTTGTTTGTTACTTGGGTGCGTTTTTAGCACTGATGCTTTAAACGTGAGATTAGTCTGCGTCTCTCAAGCGCGAATGTTGGGCATTGGTTACATTCTGAGCACCTAAATTGAGAAACATATTGTACTATCTATCACAGTCCAAAATATTTTGAATGAAATGCCTGACCCATTACTTCACACGTTCGAAAAATTCTTTCGCTAGACAACGTAAAGAACTCAATCAATGTCGTTGAGTTGCCAAACTGAAAGGCATTACCATTGTTTGTGTGCTACGCAATTACCCCACAGGTAGGCAATACATTTTAATTTGCAACCCTCGGCTTGTTCTCAATTACATGATTAAACGTTAATCGCTGAATGTGGTTGTAGTAACCACCGCTGCATAAGACTGGAAGTCCCTATACTTTAAACGGGTCTTCTCCACTCAACGCTCATAAGCAGGGATCAGAAAATGTAGGGTTTGTTTACCTAAACTTAACAACGGGAAGTAGCATAGAGTGGATAAAATCCACAAATAATAATCGTGAAGTATAATTTATTAAATATCCCGGAATTTAACAAAAACGATTATTGAACTTTAATTATTAGATAATTATTCTGGGATTTCCGAGGTGGTAGTATCCACTCTATGTTACTGCAAGCCGTTAAGTTTAGGTAAATGAAGTCTATCTATTCCGGACCCATACCATGAGCTCTTAGAGCAAAGTTATTTCCATTGTGCGTAAGGGACAAGTGTATACAAGTCAGATACAACTAACCCTTACGCACACTGTATACAATCTTGCTCTAAGAGCTCATGATAGCCTCCTTGATCCCTGCTCATAAAAGGCGACGGCACGATGATACTGTAAGATGGTGTCTGGTCACTTACTCGTCCTCCTCCTCCTCCTCGAGGTACTCGTAGTCGTCGGGCGAGGAGCTAGAAAGGTCGTCATCTCGTCTGCAAACAAAACAAACAATGCACTTACATACTGCATCCCTGATTTAAACTAACGCTCTTCATTTCGTTTGGGAGCGGAGTAATGGGTGATTCTGGGTTTCGGATGACAATCATCGTGCGACAAAGATTTTTTATAAAAAAAAAAATTTTCGAACTCGTTTTAGAAATAATAGACCTACAAAAGAATTCCTTTTCATTCCTTGTTTATTTATTTCTTGTTTGAATCACCATAATAAGTCTTGAATTTATCAGGGGGAGTGAACAGGACAGCAAACTTAGTTAACTGGATATTTTTTTTTAGATTTGTTACTGGTTACTGTCTGTACTTTTTGATCATTTAGCGTCAAAGTTTGTAGAATAAAATGCGCCCAAAAACAATATTCAAGTGTTTAAATAAGCATACCGATTGGTGTTCGCGTTGGACTGCCCCTGTTCCGACTCGAGTTCTGCAACCAATACAGCTTCATAAAGGTATTCATTTTTTACAACTCGCCCTTTAATAGTTTGTACCCCCATTAAAAATGGTATAAATATAAACCCTACCTAGGAATGCACAATAGAATAAGGTTTGAGTTGATCAGTTTGAAGTACTTCATTGTAAAATGGCTTTATTATTTGCAAGTCTTGTAAAATATTCTTTGCGTTGAAACCTACTTAATGGGGCTTGCATTTGATTAAGAGGTCTCAAAGTTCATGCGCGATTACACCAGCGTAAAATTAAGTTGTTATTAATGTTTATATGTATACATAAACCGTTAATAAAAGTAGATCACAAGAAATTTACTCGTCACTAACTTGTTCTTTCTATTAATAAAATATTAATGTGAATTAAGGAAATGGGAATTAAATTAAACAATATTTTCGAAAATATTTGATTAATTTATTTTTCATTTTACAATATGTGTGTCTTGACGTGATTTTAACAAAAAATGCATATAAATTTACAACAACAGCCGTAGCTACAAATAGCTATACAAACCGTTAGAGGTATTTTTTTTTAACTTAATTGTTAATTCATTTTTGTAATCAAATATTTGAATTAGTTAATATAATCTTCATAATACTATAGAAAATATAATAAGAGGCATAAATGCTTGTTAATTTATTTCAATCATTAAGTAAATCATTACTAACTATTAAAAACTATCATTACTAGATTGCACAAACAATGTTTGTTCTTCGTGAACAAACAAGTGACCAACTCCTGCTTCACACACACTTGAGCGATCTACTGATGTTACAATATAAACATATCATAACATTGGGATTTCTATGCACATTAACTTTCCAGAACAAATTTTCTCATGTACTAATTAATGTTTAAAATTGTATCAAAATCCATTATGCAGTTTAGAAGAACTAAGCGATTACACAGTGTCACGAAAAGCGACTTTACTAACGTAAACATCTTGGTATCATTATCAACAGGTTTTAATACACTTATTTTTACGCTGAACCTGAATATTCTTTTATCAAACTGAAAGTCACTAAGCTAAGTTTTCATATCAGACGTTATAAGCTACAAAGGATTTACTGACGGCGTCCCCTTGTATTGGTGTTGTCCTGAAGATCTGTGTAAGATAAGAATGAAAATGACTTTGGAGACAAATGCTTCTAAAGACATTTCTGGCAAGACCACTAATCAATTCATAAACCTATACTATCGTGTTAAAATAATTAGATTATGAAGCTGCATTGTTATCATCATGCATAACATCAAAATAAAAACATAATTGAGTCCGGATAAATATTATGCTAAATCATTTTACTTCATTGCATTTAAGAGAGAAATGTAGCTTCTATAATAAATTCACACACAATAAATTGACACTTCTCAGTGTCAGATAGAGTTGAAATTTGGCACACACGTTTGGTTCTTGTGACAATGCAATAAAAAAATAAACATTGAAGCTTGTTTATTTGACAGTTAAGCGTACAAAATATGTCTTTTTGATTCCATGGATAAAAGATATTATCTGGTATTGGGAAAATCAGTCTTGTTAAAGCATACTATAATATAATGTTTCATATATGTGCTTTAACTCAATTGGGACACGAATTTGTAAATACCCACATAAAGTAAATTATCAGCGTATATTTATCCGGGCTCTAATAATAAAAAAATTAAATACAAGTACACACCTTTTCTACTGTTCAAGATTTCTTTCCTTTTTGTTTTCATCTCTTCACTAAGACTTTGCACCATTTTCTCTATGAAAGATGCTAGTACTAAGCTTTTGCATTCTGATGTGATTGGAGCTCTGAAAAGAAAATTAAATTATAAGAGACAGTGAGACGAAGTCGCGACACGAAGATGGGCAGAACTAGATAGATTTCTTCAGAACTGAAAGGTGGAAACGCGGGAACATGAAAGGTGGACAGAGTGGAAAGAAGTATTTTCTCAGAACAGCACAGAATAGACTAGCAAAAAGAAAGACAAATTAAAAGAGTTTACAAATAACAAACAAGGCAATAACATTCTACCTGCATATAGGACAATCCTTTTTCTTTTTCTTCCAGGCGGATATACAGTATTTGCAGAAAGTATGAGAGCAGTTCAGTGTAATGGGTTCCACAAATAATTCATTACATATGCTGCATTGCAGTTCACTCTCCATGAGCTCACCCATTTCGTTCAGCACTATTTCCTTCGACGAGCCTTCTCCAGAATGAGCTGGGGCGTAGATGTTCTCTAAAATTGTGTTCCTCTCTGTTTCCACAGTTTGTAGTTGGCTTTTTACCTGTAAGAAGTTTTTAATAAAGTATTTAAGTAATACTTCAATATTATTTAATGGCAACCTAATAATCGTATTCAAGTACTATTATTAGGAGCAACCTGTTTACAAGTTTTTTTAAACAGCATCAGTTTGATTATGAAATGATGTAAAATATTCAATATTGGTGGATGTATAAGAAAAATAACGAATATTAAAAAGACAAAAAGAAACCCAGAAGCCCTGACTCCAAAGGTTACTGCTTACCCTTTCAAGTTGTTCCTGCAATGTGTTGATGACCACACTAGACTGCTCTGCCTGTTTCTGAATCCTTTCTGCCGCCAGTGCAGCCAGTTCAGTTTCTCTCTCCGTCACTCGCATCTGTTAGTAAAGAGAATGTCGTACTTTAGTCAGAAAAAAAAGGCACTGGTACTGTTAATAATACAGAGAGCCCATGTTGTTGTTATGTTAAGGGGTTTGGTTGCCGCACTTAGTCCTTCAGGTGGACCATTGCTGATGAGATGCTCCTGTTTGAAGTTGTGGAAGTGTCAATTTGTCTGCACTTCTCTGGACCTAAACACACTACTCATGCTGCGTCTAGCATGGTCACCCGATGGGTCACTTTGGTAAATTTTTACCAATGGTTCAAAGAACAAGTATCAGTGTTATGTAAAACATAAAATATTATTTACCCTCAGTTCTTCAAGTGATTTTTCAGCATTGTTTTGAGCTTCATTTAGTTTCTTTCGTATTTCCTCTCTCTCTAACATCTGAATTCAATGAAAAATATTAATTTAATGATGTTATAGAAGCTTAGATAGATTTCACTGCTTAAATTTTGTGGGATTGTGGGTTATTTTAAGAACTTTGGTGATAGGTATTAAAAGTTAAGTAAGAAAGTTTAAGACACAGAAAACCAAAAAGGTTGTTACCAGTTGGTCCACTTTGATTTTTTCCTCATTACTAAGTTTCTTCATATGCGCCATTTGTTCATTAAGTAATTGCTCAGCTTTTAATTTCTCTCGTTCTGTTTGATGAACTCTGTCTTCAAGATTCTTCTTGATATTATCTAGTTCTTGCTTCAGTTCTGTTTCTCTAAGTATTCTTTGTTCTTCTATTTCTTTTAATTCCTGTAAATATGATTGAATTTTAGTTTGATTAGTTTAAATTCGTATTTGATAATGTTTTAAACAATATTATTATAATTGTGACACTTCTAGTGGCTCAAAGAAATTAATATTGATTTGAAACACAATTTTGCTGCCTTTAAGTTAAACTTTGCCACATTTTACAGAAGTATATGCCCATTTTTAGATTTGATGGCTGCCGTTTATAGTAATTAGTCAAAATCTCAACTCAGACACAATGGATTTTAAAAAAAATTTGGTAAATTAGAACATTTTTACAGATTCAGACTGAGATTAGAATTTCCTTCTAGTTATTACCTTTTCCTTAGCTAATCTAAGCATTTCAGTTTCCCGCTGGAGCATATCTACAAACTCTTGCCGTTCTTTCAACCGGACATCTTCTTGTTCACGTACTTTGGCTTCTAACTTCTCTAACATCTCTTGTTTTGAAGTATTCTCTCTATTTAGCTCTGATAAGAACTCTTCTCTCTCTTTAGTTAGCTTCTCTTTGAGTGAGTTGTTCTCTTTCAGCAGTTCGGACTCAGTCTCATTGTGTTTCTGAATTTGTTCCTGTGAAAAACAGATTTAAATAAATTTGAATTCTTAGCTTAATTATTGTACCTTTATGAAGTAAACATGTATTTTGCAATGTGGGTAGATCTAAAAAATATAGATCTGGTTTTTAATCTCATTTTTTTTAGGTAAGTGTGAAAAAGATGATAATTTTAATCCTTATTTACAAATAAAAAAAAGACCAAGAGTCTGTGGTACCAAAACTTTTGCATATTTTCTCATGCAAATTGTTTGGATGGCTCCTTTTCTACAAAATAAGACATCAAATTTATTTTTTGGCTTCACAGCAGTTGAGTAACAAGGACCTATGAGTTGATGCGTTCCAGAGGTGGAGGTGTTACCAATACCACCACATTCACAATAAAATTCAGTATTCATTGTTATAAGGAGTAGCTTAGTACCTTAATACGTAATCATAAGAAGAGTCAGTTTAAATGAGTGTTGGAAGATGCACTTATTTGAGATAATATAAATGGCAATTTATTTTCTACCTGCAAGCATCACAAAGAAATAAGATGCAAACATTTAAAAGATCATAATTTTAGATTTACAAGCTAGTTATCTGTTAAACTTACCATGAGGTCACTTATTTTCTCTTCCATTTCAAGTTTGATATTAGCCAGCTGTGCATCTCTTTCTTCCAAGAGTATAGTTTTTTGACGTTCAACCTCATTTTTCTCTCCGTTTAAATTTTCTATTTGTGCTGCAAATTCATTTTCGAGTTGAAGAATTTTTCTATTCATGTCTGTTTGCAGTTGTTCCTTTAATATCTTCGATGTGTTTTGCATTTGTTTGGCATTTTGTATCTTCTCTTCAATGTGCTTTATTTCAAATGTTTGTGACTCCTCAAACTTCATTTTGACATCATCTAGTATTTTGTTATTTTGATCGTCATTGTCCATTTTTAACCGCTTCCTTGGTACTTCAGAAACTTCTTCTGATAGTGGATATATGAACTTATACACAAATTCATCAGTCAGTTCTAACGATATGATATCTCCATTACATAGTTTTTTCTCAATTCCTTTGCCTAAAGTTCCTCCATTGATTTTGATACCAAATGTGCTGTTATCTTCCAGAGCCCATTCATTATTTTTACCTTTTTTGAATTTGCAGTGATTTCTCGATATTGACAGAAATGGTACTACAACAGAATTTTTTAACCCACGACCAAGTGAAAACTGAAGCAAAACAAACCAACAATGAAAGAAAATACAGTTGTACAGAATGAAATGAATAAAATATTGTAACACTCTAAGTGTAGGTACTTATACTATTATTGAAATATAATAATTTTATCGTCACAACAACTTAACTTCAGAAGAAGTAAATTCTACTTACATTATCTGAGGTTATAGGTATTTTGTTAAAATTAGTAAACTCCGATTTCAGTGTTTTACAAGACACAAGAATTGGACATCTATCCCCATCATCCATATTTTTAGGAATGTAATAAAAAGAACTAAATAGAATATAATAAAAACAGTAAATAGCTTAAGAAACAATACAAGGCACTTAAAATCATTTGAACCGAACACGAGTTTTAACAATCTAGAAAATTAGAAATGAACAAGTCAACAAACAACGTATATTTCAAACTTCAATCAGTATATAATAGTAGTCTAGTCTATGCCATGCTTGCTTTAATCATTTTCATTCAGTGTTGCTATCCGCTGACATTAATTTCCTAACTATCCTGACTGCCGCTACCCTTTTTACCCGACTGCCGAAGGAGGGTTAAGTAAGTATGTATGTTTGTTCTTTTATGGCGTTCTAGAGACCAATCGCGTTGGCCGATTTTGATGATTCCTGGCTACAATAAAATTGAAAAATAGAAAAATAGCGGATCTTGGGCGCCATATTGTGGGGGCCCAACTTTTTTTTTTTGCTTCCGGTTTCTGGTTAACATTTGGTTAGTTTAACATCTGGTTTTGGTCAGCCAGCTCGTGAATATGTATCCTCCGACTGCACAGCCTGATTTTCTTATTGTTTTCGTCTTTTTAGTTCGCTTCTTTAGTTTTTTGATTTTTTTAATTAACTTTTTTTTACATTTTATTTAACTTATAATGTATGTATGTATGTAAGTGTGTTTGGGCCAATCTTGCAACTGAATTTTAAAGTAGTTATCCTCCACCGATTAAGATAAAATTTTGTATACACGTTCAGTTTGGATGACAAATGACAATGCATGGTTAGCTAAGTGACGTCATTGTAAACCCAAAATGGCGGACGGCCCAAGATGGCTGACTAGTTATTTTTTGTGCACTGTCATGTTATCGGTATCAAATGAAAGTGTTTTTTGAGAAGAATACTAAAAAAGCTTGTTTGAAAAATATTTTTAATGAGTAATTTATTTTTGTTGTTTCGAGGCATTCTTCAAAAAGCGCGGCCTGGACTTTCGGGGAAAAGACGAGGGAGTGTGAGGTATTTGCCTCACTAAAACAACCCCGGACAGCCCGGCCCGGTCTGGTGTCATCAGAAAGAAAGAAGAAGAAAGGAAGAAGCCTCGTGACCTCTTAAAACGAAGCCACCCGCGACCCGGGGTTCAGGGGTTTCTTGCAAAGCCTGTCAGTGACAAACTGTAAAGGGGTGTCTCCTGAGCCTCGATGTGTACAGTAATAGGTAATCTTTGTGCCACCGTCTTTCCTGGGATCACTCGATGGACCCATGAAAGACGGTGTCTTCTCTCCACTCTAAGCACCCGCAACATCGGAGTCCCGTATTACTTTAATGGTGCAGGCTGGGTTATGGCGTGTTTAGCGGTTTTTATTTATTATTATTTTATTCGTATAACCTAGCAGTGGAACGCCTTGTAGCAATTATACCAGCACAAACTTATACCAGTGGTGTCCCATCCCATACAAAGAAACCGTGCCGTCGTAACTAGCGTTTTTCATCTGATTGTACCGATTATTTTTTGTAAATCGGTCGCATTCAGTTCCGTTCCACGGCGATAGATAGATCACCATCTATATCCGGTTTCTTTATATGGGATGAGGCATCTGTATGCTAGTATTATATTATCTGTGCTTATACTGACCACAGGACCAGGTTTCCTCACGATGTTTCGTTCACCGGTGTCGGCGATGTCCAAGATAAACTTAGAAAGATTGGAACATATGAATTGGAAAAGTCACATTGGTGCTTGCCCGGCTTTGAACTTATGACCTCAAGTACGTATGGCGAGGTCTTGGCCACTGAGCCACCGCAAGCACACCACGCGCGGTCGGTCTTCTCACGATCCCGCTTGACAGCTTCCTTCTTCACGGAACATCACAGCCTCGCAGAAGGTTTCCTGCAGTTTTATGTCTCTGGCAGAATAGGTATCTCTACTGCTAGCAGAGATAGGTCTCACCCGATCCTGGCGACCAGGACCCACCACTCAGAGTAACATGTAAGGCACTCCTCGAGCGTGTGTTGTGCAGAATCTAGGTAACCTCCGCAATAGTGTCAATTAATCGTGGCTCTTCTCCAATCCTATTTAGTTACTTACCGAAGCAACAGTGCCCGGTCAGCTGCCCAGGATCTACGATTTTATCGAACCGGGACAGAAACTTGGCTTTGGCGTTTCCTCTCACTAGCATGTGAGCAGCGCCTGATTGACCGCTTTAAGCTATCTATGAATATACCCCCACCCGACCAGTCAGAAAATATCTTTTTTGCAATAGCGAGCGAAGCGAATACGAAAATTTTGTCACCTCCGTCAGATAGATTACGTTGCCGACTTATGCAGAAAAAAAATGATAAAAGAGGGTGCATAAGCGAGAAAAGTGAACACGAAAATTGTTAGCCCGCTGCCTCTGATAGGTTAGATTTCCTTTTGACAGACAAGAAGACGGGGCGGCAGGCTAGAGGAGCTTATTATTGCTTGAGTCAAAAAAAAAACCTGGCTGGTAGGGCTAGCTTGACACCACAAGCGTTGTGTCCCAAGGTCCTGTTGGGAAAAGGGTAAATACGCTTCTGCTTAACTGCTGGTTAGACTGAATGAGATAGATCGCGCAAATTGAACTAGTCTCTCTAGCTAGATATGCAGCAAATACGAAGAACGGACCAAGCAAAGAACGTATAATGTACTACAATGTAGTGTGCTTTAGTATGTTAAGCGCGAACAATTAAATTTCTAAATTTCCTTATTTAAGTAAGTAGTGCTTGCAAAGGCAAGGTCGGTGTCCTTCCGCCCCAGGCTCAGGCCTAGTTAGTCTGTGGGTAAATCAGGCTTTGCGTTTGACGGAGGTACGTGGACCTAACGCTAAATCGAAAATTTGTTTCAAATAAATTGAACTAGATGGCGTGATAAGCATCGATTTGTTGTTGAATTTTGTGTAAAAAAAAAAAATTCAATTAATTTAAATTAAGAACAGTGTGATTAACAAAAACATATTTTATTGTAAAAATTTGCGTGGGTATTGCATTGCCATCGGTCCTTGATAGATACAAAGTTTTAAATTAATCTGACATTTTGAAGGGGGTAAAAATCACGTTCAAAGACATAGATACATTGATACATACATACCAAGCTAATAAAAGCGTGATAAAAAGACCATGTTTACAAAAAAAATACAACCGACTACCAAAACTTTTTGGAAGTTGACTGTATTTTTTTGAAAATATGTTTTTTATTTTTCACTTTTTGGTTGTTGTACATAATGAACAAGTTCTATAGTAAGTAATAATAATGCACAAAGTTATGCTAGAATAGATTACCCAAATAATATAAAACTTGTGAACGTAACCGGTGAAATGAGAGTGTACCAGGGTGAACTGTACACATCTGCATACCCCTTGCAAACGCGTAGAGCGTACCGTAATTAAGATTTTCTAGAATTTATCATAAAAAAGATATGTTCTTGTTTAATGAATACTCATAAGCACAAATTATAGAATATTGGGCTTTTGATTCACATTTCAAAGATTATTTAAAATCCTTTCCAATAGATGGCGTTGTATTAAAATTTTAGGTTTTCCCAATCGATTTTTTAAAGGACAGTGACAGAAGCCCATACATTGTTTTAGCTGAGATTAAATTCCTAAGTTGATTCGCGTTAGATTTTAGCTGACAGCAGTTGTTTCACATGCGATCGCGCGCATACCACAGTATAAAAATATATTAATTATATAACGATTCCAGAACAAAGTGCTAAGGGCAATTGTAAATGAACCTTGGTACATACGAAATGATGCCTACCATCAGGACCTAAAAGTTGAGTCATCGAAAAAGTTATCCAGATATTTGCAGAAGCTCATCAGCATGTGAACGTCGAGGCAATTCAGTTTCTCGACCACACAAATATAATGAGAAGATTATAAAGAGCTAGCTAGCCCGCGGCTTCGCCCGCGTAAAAAGTATTCTATCATCCCAAGGAAATACAAATACCATATATCCTTCCCAAGGTCTCAAACTATCTCCATGAAAAATTACATTTAAATCGGTTCAGTAGATCCAGAGATTACCCCCTACAACCTTTACCTCTTTATAATATGAGATAAAAAGTCTTTGTGCTATTCCAAACTATAATCTATCTCTATTTTCCAGATCCGTTCAGACATTCTGGAACATCCATCCATCCAAACCTTCGCATAAAATCTATACAAACAAACAAACAAAAAAAAAAGTTTTAACCTAATCTTACCTACCCTACCTACCTACACACCCACCTACCCTACCTACCAATTTGTTAAACTATTTTATTTGAATAAGAATTAACCCTTAATTTGGCACAGAAATATAAGTTGGAAATACATAAGTTTGATGAATGTAAGGCATCAAGGGTATGCTGCTAACTTAAAAAAAAATATGAAAAAAAATCCTGCATTTCCCAGAGTTGGGAAAATTCGTGTCCGTCACAGCGGACACTGTCAAAGACGTCACAAATAACGAGTAGATTTGGATGTCCGCCGTGGCGGACATTGATAAATAGGGGATAAAATAAAAAAGCTTAATTTCATACAAATTTTATTTAGAGTTTTCATAATATTAACAATAAAACACCTCGGAATTACTTTTTTTGGCAAGAAAAATTAAGTAATTATGCTTAAAATTAAGTAATAATTAACTAATATAAAACAATAATTTGATATGGAAATCTAAAAAACAATTTCTTGCATTTTTGCCCGTTACAAAGCAAAGGCGCGTTTGACACTTTATGAAGAATACCTACAACTGTTTTTTTTGACAATACCTGCAACGTCCTTCCTCCATCGTATCTGGGAAATGACTAAATTATCGTATTTTACAGGGCTAGAAGGGCGTTTTACATGAGGCTTACCAACTTTAGGAGCTGTCTATTTGGTCCGTTTAGCACAGCGGTTTTCAGCTAATTGATTTTCATAAGAATCTGTATCAGATTTGTCACTTGCGTCCGAGGAAGCGTGTTCTTTAGGGACTAAAGCCAATATTCTTGACGCACGCGCATGCTGCAGACAAATTAAAAACAAAAAAAACATAAGAAAACCCGTAACCGCAAAACAAACCAAATTTGACGATGTCCGCCACAGCGGACAAAGTTGTTTTTATGAGTAATTGGCAATGTTCGCTGTGCCGGACAAAGATGTCAAGCGAGTAAAAAAACACCAAAACACGTATAAAATGTTATGAACTTTAGCTAAACATTATCATACACGTATATTCTAAAACAAATTAGAAAAAACAATGAGCTTTTAGCAGCAAAACACTGAAAAAATAATTAAATTACCTTGTCGAAAACAGATGACCGCCTCTTCGCCGACATTTTGTTCGCGACTGACAGATTCAGTGTTGCCAACGTCAAAATTCACTTTCTACTAACTTTTTGAGATGTTATGAAAAAATTATATTCAGGAATAAAATAAAAAGAACGCTTACGAGACGCCCCCATTTTTTTTTAAAGTTGGCGTCCGCCCTACCGTACAAAGTCAAATTAAGGGTATTACAATACGAATGTATCCAACTTTTGTTTCTACCGGCGATCTAGTAAAATTTTAGAACACAAAAGCTGCTATTGACTTAAATATGGTAGTGACATAATTATATTCTCTCGAAGTCTTTTTTGTAGTTAATAATGAGTACTTTAATCACGTAGTACATATTTTTTATGTATCATCAATAGTTTTCTCAGCGCATGCGAAACTTGTGTTACATTACTGCAATTTTCTTATGGATCTCTATTTTTTTTGGAAATAAGTTATAGCTTTTGTTACTTGGGAATATTAAAGCTTTTCATAGGTGAAGGAATTTTTAAAATCGGTCTAGTAGTTTCGGAGCCTATTCGGTACAAACAAACAAACAAACAAAAAATTATTTCCTCTTTATAATATTGGTATAGACAAAACCGTTCGAGTTAGTGTTTAGTGTTAGTGAATGTGAATAGTGTAGCGTACAAAAATGCTACCAAACAAACACAAGAACGAAGTGTACTCATCTTAATAAAGACAATAAGAAAAGTGCTATTGGACTCATTCTTAGTAAAGACAATGTAATAATTAAATTACTTATTAATCTCTTTATAAGGCTAGATTGTAATAAGATTACGGTCCATTCTATTGATGAACCCATAGATCATAGAAACAACAGCAACTGTTGTTTCTACGTTTTCGAGCATAACCCTCTCCGCAGTCCCCGCGTGACTTTAAACTTTCTGATGAGGCCCATTGTTAGCGACCACGTCTCTGTCCCGTAAGTAATCAATCGTTGTCTATCATATTAATAGAAAGTAATTAATTTATTTCTAATACACTACAGTATTCTTACCTAACTGCATGGGACAACTAAACTTAGACACACTGTATTGTTAGTTCATTTACTCTGTTTAAAATAACAAATACAATCATGACGATGTCAATTGGCAGAATAAGTATAAAGTAGCAACACTAAGCTAATGAAAGTTGACGAAAAAGACAAACAACTTTCATTTATAATAATATAAGTTTTATATGTGTTGAACCAGTTAATGTTATACTTTGAAAACGTAGACAATAGAATTTCTTTCGTATATAACTCACGTTCAGACGTTCAAATTTAAGCCAGCTAAGATTTCGCCATCGTTCTTTGTATTGTAAGACATTTTAAATACGCCACTGTTCCTTTATACCGTAGTGTTACATACTCTTTGCTTTATACCAACATTGAACGTCGCTTCGCCCGTTCATTCGGGTTTATACTCAATATACTCATCCGCTCGTGTAGTTTCTTATAAAATAAGCACGCTTTCAAAAATCGACAGAAGATGTGTTCAAAAACCAGTTTGGCGTTTTAAAATCCGTTTATTATTTATTGTTTCAAACATTTTTTTATATTATGATTTTGACAGACCTGAGTGAGCCTGGATTTTCAGTAACCGAGTAAAAATCTATTCGAAAGCCAATTTCTTGTAAGTTCTAATTAATTTAGTAAGATCTGAATAATTTAGATAGGTAAGCATATTTCATTTTATTACTTATAAAATTCTACTTTTACAATTTTCATGCCAATAATTTGCATTGGCAGCATTTAAACAATAATGTCAAAGAACATTGAGTATAAATAATAGGGTACAGTCAACGGAAAACGGAACATAGGAATAGAAGTAGGAACTTCCTTGAACATAGAGAAAAAAATTAAGTTGCCAGCATTAAACACTTAAACACATCAATAAAATAGTATTTAAAAGATTTCCGGGATTTTCAAGTGAAGTTAAATGGCTGTTTAATTTGTTTGCAAGTTGACTTCTAGTATAATGTGAAATTGGTGTAGTTTTGTCTCTCAAGTGTCTATACTACTGTTACGCGCTGGGGTTCGGGGATAAATTATTTAAACAGCAGACTTCAATTAATCACACTTTATTACAAAAACACTTCTTAAACAATTCTATTACTTCGCACTGTTTTCCCTTTCGAATCGCTCTGTATCGCTTCTCAATCGAAACTGTCTCCACAGAGTACATTTTATAATAGGGTAACTTTCTCACGACGAACCCGACCGCTCTTTATATAGCACGGAAGATGTTTCTGGAACGTTCCATACGGTTCTAGATAATTCGAGAATCTTCCAGAACAATCGAAATTCGAACTCACTGTTCCTAAAGCGACTAGAAACTTCGATAAGATTAGTTCCGCTACTCGATACTAGATGGCGCCACTAGTAGCAACTTAGTTCTTCCTCTCGTCACTAGATGGCGTTGCCTTATCTTCTAACAATAATTTGTTTTTGTTAAAAACATAGTCCTTTCCTTGCAGCCGGGTAAAATCGCGACACACGTAACTATGTTACTAGAAATAGGAGCCAATTAGTTGAACCAGGTTTCAGGCTGGCTAAAGTAGCGTCATCTTTTATGTCAAAGTCTAAGTCAAAAATATTTATTTCAACTAGGTCATTAGGCAAAAAAAAGGCAAAAAGATGTATTAGGCGCCACTTTTGGACGTCAACAATTAAAATTTGTACAAGTAATAATACTAAATTATTAATTACAACAAGTAATAGTAATTGATTCTACCGTCCATTCGGCAAAGTAGCTTGTTGTGGAGAAGAACTGAGAAGAAACATCATACTTACTCTTTTGAAAAAATAAGTATTTTACAATATTTACGTACATAAATTCATAATATGTGAGGACGACGCACCCAGATTAGCACTACATAATATACTACGTATATGTATAAAGTACCTACAAGCACTTCGCCCGCGACTTCGTTCGTGTGATCCGTACTTTATCCTACAGATGACTTTTTAGTTTCTCCCCCCCTTAAAAGTTGAATTTCCAAAAATACTTACTTAGTGCGTTTTTACTGTACAGGGCTTCTTTTTATGATGTTGGGGACTACATCATAAAAAGAAGCCCTGTACAGTAGATTTCTTAAAAAATCTTTATCAAAACTAAATCTTCTTTTAGGAGTAGTTGTAGTAGTTTTCATTAAAACCTTTAATATTTAATTACGTAGTATTTATGCCATGTTTCAAATATATAAGCCCAACAAATTTACACGTTTTCACCTCCTTAGGGGTTGAATTCCAAATACCAATAATTACATGAATTATTTTTATCAACCAAAAGCGTGTCACTCTCTTCAATTTCACGTCTCAAATCTTTAATTTCACGTGTCATTCTTTCTACACTCATCTTGGCTACTTTTGGTGGTTGCCAATATGTACGGTCTCATCACCGTACATTTTTCTGCATACTGGCAACCTACTTTAGGCCAACGATGTGCGTCATATAATTTGACCGTATAAAACATCATAACAAAGCAACCAACGTTGATAGTAATCTTATAGCCGTGTTGCTATCCAAACCAAGAGAGAAAAATAATCGCCTTCCATCTAAGTAATGCTGTAGTTTACTTAACTCAAATATATTTAACTAGTGGATCTAACTGTGACGTGTTTCTCTCCAATCAACTAACGGCGAATCAGTGTACGGACTTACGACCCGTACAGCGTAGAAGTTTCTCACAAACTTTCAACCCGCTTTTTACTTCCTTAGGGGTAGAACTTACAAAATTAAAAAAAAACTCATTGTTTTTTTAATAACCAAGAGCGTAAACCAACAATTTCAGATGTTTTACCTTCCAAACCGAAGAAATTTCACAAAAAATTTCAATGCCTATTTTATCCCCTTTATCACGTAGAATTTCCAAAAACCAATAAACATTTTGTTTTTTCATCAACCAAGAGCGTAAATCTAAAATTTCATGTGTCTCATTTACAAACTACAAAAATTTCATACAAACTTTTAACCTTTTTTTACCCCTTTAAGGGTGGAATTTGCAAAAATCAACAAATACGTAAATTCTTTTTATGAACAAACAAACCAAGAACGTAAATCTAAAATTTTATGTGTCCAATTTACAAACTGTAAATAATTCATAAAAACTTTTAGTCCTTTTTTTAACCCTTTAGTGCTGGCCTTTCCAAAAACCACTACATAAATTCTTTTTATCAACCAAATATAACGTAAATCAAAAAAATAACGTGTCCAATTTACAAACTGTAGAAATCTCATACAAAGTTTCAACCCCGCTTTTAGGAGGATAGGGGTGGAATTTCTAAAAATCCTTCCTTAGTGCGCACTTACGTCACTTGAGGAACTTCCCTGCCAAATTTCATCTTTATACGTCAAGCGGTTTTCGATATTTCATTATGCGTAAGTGAGTGACCTATCGCTTTTATGTATATAGATTAAAAGCATTAACAGGTAAATTAATACATTAAAATTTGATAAATAGGAACATGGTTCTCACATACTTATAAATATTGCAAACATAGGTAAAATACCTTCGGAGGACACGGTGGAGCATACGGTAGAAGTCTGCCCCGCTTGGGCGGAGCACCGCCGTGTCCTCATGGAGGCGATCAGCGGTGGCGACCTCTCGCGTCCGGTCCTGGTTCAGGCCATGGTACGGAGCGAGAGGGCATGGGAAGCTGTCACCTCCTTCTGCGAAGCAGCAATGCTCGCAAAGGAGGAGGCAGAAGGGAGACGCAACGGAGACGCCCTCACGCCCCTAGCCACCGCAGGAGACGCCCTGGGCGTCGGGAGTCGCAAGCCAATTCCCGGCCACCGTAGGTGAGGGTTTGCGGTCGGCAAGTAATGGGTAGCTCGCCGTCTGATAAGGACCAGGCCCGAGACGACGGCGCGTAATAGCACAACTGACGGGGTCCGCTAGGGCCGATATGCCTGTCTTGGTCGCGGATAAACAGAGCGGAAGAAGTCATTGGATGATTTCCTACCAAAAAAAAAAAAAGAAAAAAAAAAGAAAGTAAAATACCTTATTCAACAACAACGGAACAGTGTGTGAGTTAAATTCTTAAACATAATATAATAAAAAGGAATACAAAAACTAGAATTGTTCATTTCGGTTAAAAGCAAGGTCTTACAAGAGGCGATCAGCGGTGGCGACCTCTCGCGTCCGGTCCTGGTTCAGGCCATGGTACGGAGCGAGAGGGCATGGGAAGCTGTCACCTCCTTCTGCGAAGCAGTAATGCTCGCAAAGGAGGAGGCAGAACGCGTGAGAGAGACGCAACGGAGACGACCTCACGCCCCTAGCCACCGCAGGAGACGCCCTGGGCGTCGGGAGTCGCAAGCCAATTCCCGGCCACCGTAGGTGCGGGCTTGCGGTCGGCAAGTAATGGGTAGCTCGCCGTCTGATAAGGACCAGGCCCGAGTCGACGGCGCGTAATAGCACAACTGACGGGGTCCGCTAGGGCCGATATGCCTGTCTTGGTCGCGGATAAACAGAGCGGAAGAAGTCATTGGATGATTTCCTACCAAAAAAAAAAAGAAAAAAAAAAGAAAGTAAAATACCTTATTCAACAACAACGGAACAGTGTGTGAGTTAAATTCTTAAACATAATATAATAAAAAGGAATACAAAAACTAGAATTGTTCATTTCGGTTAAAAGCAAGGTCTTACAAGAGTAAAGGGAAAAATCTGAAAAGTAAAAAAGTTAAGGTACTTACAAGTTTTCGTGAAAATCTAAATTTGCCCATATCTTTTTACTGTGTTGACTCAGGATCTTGATTTTTTTACACCTAATAGGGACTATAGACCTTGCTTGGTCCACCCGTTCCTGAGAAAATCGGTGGTGACACACGGACATACAGACGGACAGACGGACAAGAGAGGGATCATATAAGGGTTCCTTTTTTACCTTTTGAGGTACGGAACCCTTATTCAAAAATTTGATTTGACACTAAATTTTGCTCTATGGAGCAGGAACTAGCATGTTTCCAAGCATTCTTATCTTGAATATAATCATCTATTTTTTTTTCTTTCATTTAGTTTTAATAAATCACAAGGTACTTTGTTATAGAATATAACACAATACCCCATGAAATATGAGTGTACTTTAGCTAATCTATAAGATGGTTGATCTAACTGATCTTTATTTCTAGTATTACAATTGTGTCTATCACTGACTTTACTAAAGAGATGTATATTTTTCTTTACATACATAACATTTACATGAATGAATTGGCAAGAAACTGTCATAATATTAATATTTTTAAATAGTTCCGTAACAGATTCTCGTCGACTTAAATAGGCTCTGACAGCTCTCTTTTGCAATATAAATATGGATTCAATGTCAGCCGCCCGACCCCACAGCAAAATACCGTATGACATAATGCTGTGAAAGTAACTAATATAGATCACACGCGCGGTTTCGCTACATCCTTTAACTGTCTTATCTTTCTAACAGCATAAGCGGCTGAGCTTAGCCGATCCGCAAGAGATATTATGTGAGGACCCCATTGCAATTTGTCGTCATGAGTGATTTCTAGGAAAACTGTTTAATTTATAAAGTCCTGCTTTCCTCCATTCAATATGATGTCGCATTCGCCACTTCTAACATTCGGCAATGTGAATCTACTAATACATTTGTTTTTTTTTTTTCATTTAGGACCAAATTGTTTGCCGTGAACCAATTTTGGACCTGACGAATAGAATTATAAATTCACATCATCAAGGTATTGTGACCGCCCATCTATTTTTAAAATCAAAGAGGTGTCATCATCAGCAAATAACACATCTTCGGTTGATTTTGTAGTAGGTAATTGGGGTTAATCGTTAATGTACCTACACTAAAAATAGGAATGAACCCAATATCGAGCTTTGAGGAATACCCTTTGTCATTTCAAACACTAGTGAGTTTACGCCGTTTACCTAAACTTTAACTTCTCTGGCTTTCAGATATGACCTAAGTAACTCAAGGGCCGTATGTCTAACCCCATAGTGCTCGAGCTCCAACAATAGTGTCTCACGGTTAACGCAATCGAAAGCCTTCGAGAGGTCACAAAAGATTCCAATGGCGTCTTGTGCTTCCTCCCAGGCGTTAAAGGTGTTCTTTATTAGGGTGGAACCGTAATGTTGATCATGAAATATGGAATGTTTGTTAAAATATCGCAACAATTGGTTGAGCATTAACTTTTCGTTGACCTTACTGAGAACCGGCAGATTTTTTTGTATCCCCGGATTTAAACAATGGAACTATTTTACTGTGTTTCATAAGGTTCGGAAAAACTCTTTGATCAACACTAGTGTTAAATATTAAAGCTAAATAGGGCGCAATAGTTTCAATGATTAGTTTACTGACTTTTACAGATAGACCCCAAAAATCTATTAAGCAGTGACTTTTGACACGAAACAATTTTGGATGTACCAGTCCTGTCTGCGAGTGGTGATGCGAGATTGTCCTCCAAGTCGCTCGGCCAAGCTGCCTATGATACGATAGCGTGTCCAGAGTCGGCTTATGACGCTCTGTGTAGTACCAAGAGCGACAGTTGCACGTTGCGTGGTACCAACTTGCATTGCAACATTCCGACGGCTCTCAACATCTCTTCTCGAGTCAAATGATGTCGTCTCTCCATATTGATGAAATTTTTTCAGTTCCGGTACAGAAATTGTAAAGGTTTTGTAAAAACGCTATTACACACTTTTATAGGAATCCTGATTGACAGTTGATTTTCTATGTTTAGTCAAAATTTAAAGACAATTCTATTTAAAAAAAGAATCAAAAACGAATATAGCGATCCAAAAAAGTTAAAATAATAATCCTCAATCGTGGCGATATTCTAAAACGTACTTAATCTCTAGACACTTTTGATGTGTGTACTTGTAATTAAAACTTATTTATTAATGGAAAAGAGCGTCCGTAGAGTTTCTTGCACGTTTATCTTCCTTCCTTACAGACCTACTGACGCTTGTGAATGTGCTTAATTTTTGTCTTTTATGTTGATTTCAAAGTACCTTTGGTTTAATTGAAATAAAAATATTTTGATTTTGGTTGCGTGTTTTTCGCTGTTGAATAGAAGGATTATAAGTACATTCAATTGCCATAAAAATCATATATAGCCAAAGTTCATCTCATGACAATTCCAATAAGCCCAAACATGAATAGGATACATTGTTTCATTTCGGAGTTCCAGTGCCTACCTGCCGGCTTCATCATCAGATCAGTTCGATGGTACCATTTTCATCAGTAATATGTATTTATAAGTATTTACTTCATCATAGTCGTTCAACTATTCGAGATATCTTAGACCCATGACATATTTAGCATTAAGGAGTTCCATTCGCCATCTCTGTCTTCTTCACCAGTTCCACATCACCAAATGATTCTTTCTGAGTGCAAATGATTGCATTGTTGATGAAAATACCAAAAACGCTATATGTATGCCTATAATATTTGAGGAATTCACTCGATTTCTCCAAGATCCCATCATTAGATCCTGACCTGACCAACCGTTTTGAGAGCAGTGGTGACGAAATAATTTACACAAAGTAAAACGCCTGCCTGGGTTCGAACCCACGACCTACAACTTGTAAGTCGCGGCCGTTACCACTGCTCTCAACTACCCTATTGCAGTATCTAATACCGCCTAGCCCGTTTCATCATCGGACTACAAGACGTACAGCGCCATCGGTACATGGTAGTCCCATATTGGAAATACTGTCATTATGCGTACAGCTTTTTTTTATCGTGTATTAATGCAGCAGTAAATGTAATGCTCGTGCATACTGCGCTACCACGGGGAGATAGTGCAGTTGTGTGAATCTCCAACCCACTAGAACTCCACGGTGTCTTCCTGTGCCGCTTATGGCGGGAACAAGGGCACGGGTTAGCACTCACCGCGAACCTACCGCAGCTGTCTGTCACCGAACCTTCCTCTGGGGAGTAACACCCATCACCGGCTCACCAGAGCACATTGCACGCTGTGACCACCCTAGGGACAAAACCAGCACATGGGCCCCAGACGACCCATTGTATGGCACCCTTGGTCCCCCTGTGAGGGGTCAGGTCAGTGGCCCCGCCACCTACTACTTTTCGGTCGCAGGGGATAGGGACCTTCCCTGCAGCTCCACTGCGTCCGCCATTAGACGGTGGCGTCCCCGTCCAGGCCGCGGAATGTAGGGGGAATGGTGCACCGCAATACCGTCACACCTCTTCCGCCACCGCCTGCAACCCTCAGCCGCGATACCGTATGTGACCTGGGACGCTCCATACGACATCGCGGCCCGCCTAAGTTGTGATATTCCCTCTGTTACCAAGCGGTACCAAGCCACGGCTACTGAGCCCCCCACCTCGACAATGCGGGAACCCACTGGGGGGATTATGCGTAAAGCTAAGGAGTGAATTTTCCTGCCAGTCTGTGTTTCCGATAGGTACAATCGAGGGGTCTTTAAATCATGGCTACTTCTACGCAAGCGTGCTTCAACGTCGACCACATCAACGTGGTCAAGCGCGCAAGGTGACATAGTGGTCAAGCGCGAACCTATCCGAATAGAAAAACAGAAAAAAAAATATACGATACTTACAGATGAGAATAATAAAAATTACTTACTGATTGAATGTAGCTTTTTAAATAAAATAACTAGATATTATTTGATGAGTTGATTGCATGTTTTGTAACTATTCATGCATATTTTGACAGTTTTCAAGCATATTTTAAGCATTCTTCATGCTTATTCTCATACATATTTCAGGATTTTTATGTTGTTGTTCACCTAAATTGAGTAACTGTTTTGAGAGCTCGAAGCACGCGTGCTTGCTTTTATTTTGACAACTCAACGGTATCACTGCGTGTTTTACGCCTTCGATGAGACGGATTTTTGGACTGAAGCAATTAATAGAAGTAAACATGCGTGCGCGGGCTCTTTAAAGTTAAGCAATAATGGGGGCCGATCTCTACTCATGTCAAAAAACTTCCTAACATAAACATTTATATTATTAAAATATTCTGCAAATTCTTACTTTATGTAGAAATTATTACAGTTTCTACTGGAGTGCAGCGTGTACTTACCTAATTGGGATCTATTGATCCAACGTAGGTGGTATATATACTTGCGTGATAAATTAAAGAAGCCATTCCATGGAGGAAATATCGAAAAATAAATATTTTGATTAATTCAATTTTAATTAACACAGTAATTGAGTAGGTAGCAAAGTAATATTATCATGCTGTAAGTTTCCTCACCCTAGGTAACATAAAATATCCACCGAAGTGATCATTGAAAAGCAAGGCAAGATTTTTTCACTTCAAAAGAGAGCAATGTGTCTAGGAGTTAGGTAGCTTCTTTTACGGGATGAAGAGCCGACGAGAGTGAAAGTATATTTCGGGGTGGATAAAACGAATAGATAGAGGTCTTTAATATAAACGAAGCAGACTTTAGTACTCTCGAAAAATGCAAGCGTGGCGGGTGGGTACACACTGAATTTTTAAAGCACCGCCAGCGTTCGTAACTTGTTGGCTTGCAGAGACTGAAATTTTGCGTTAGTCGCTTTGCTTTTTCCTTTTCAAGCACTTCGGGCAGTTTCTTAGTCGTGAAAATGTTTATGGTGTTAGCAATGACAGCTCTACTTAGGTAATGGTTTATAAAATAAGGGAGGGAGCATTTTTCTTTGGTTCACTCTTAATACGCTTCGGGCAACGTGTAACATGTATTTGTGGAGTAGTAGTTGGTGTTGAATTACTGGCATCTTAGTGATATACATATACATCTTCAAGAGGTGTCCCGATGTCTTATCAGCCGTAGAAGCAATACGGCTCTCGCTCTTACAGAATCACAAATCATAGCAATGCTGAATGACGACAGGAAAGTTTGGAGGCAGTAGAAAGTAGAAATGTTACGGTTGATTTAGGTGTGCTGACAATGACTAGGATGGGCGAATCAAGTGTCTTAGATTTATGAGAAGGTTAGCCTGCCATCAACTCTGTCTGTCCAGATTTATTGTAATTTATTATATATTGACATAGACATTCTGTCTATGTCAACATGTTCCTGTTCTATAAATGTTTTACCCACAGGACAAAAAGAAAAAGAATCTAATACCAAATCCGTGGTTGATTTTGATGTCGCAATGCAATTATTGTGTTCGGTATCTGGTGAAAAAAGTAAATGAGTTGTGTCTTCGGCGCGCGGTGGGCAACGGCTTCACATCGGCCCTCAATATATCAACGTGGACAGGACGAAAATTGGACTGGACCCTTGTTAATGTCCCGTACTTAGGCCCTTCCGCCCTTGTTTCTGATTATTTATTTAAGACCTATTGATACTTACACCCGAACAGAGGGTAAGTATACCAAACAAATCGAAGGAACACATGCTTTTAAACTAAAACATTGATTTACAATCGAAAATGCCCTTTTTCTGAAAGTGATTGTGCTTTATTTGAGTGTAAAAGTATACCCACTTGCGTAGACTAACCTTGTTCAAATAGTTTACCTTATATACGGTTAATAAGATATAGTTATTAAAAATATAATTTTTTATTTAGGTAACATTAGTTTTGACAAGCTGGCGCGAGCGTCTCCAGAGTGAGAAGCATTTTTTCACAATTTCGCATTTATAATATTTACAGGGCCTGATTTAGAGTTCTGACCACCTCAGGCTAACTTTCAAAAAGCCTTTCTAGCCGGTGGCTGCGCCTGCCCAGCCCACTAATATGTACACATTTTTTATATTAATGGCTTGCCGTGCGTCCATAGGTGAATACAAAGATATGGTGTCCCGGGTCATAGAGTTAGTTATGCCAACCCAAGATCAAAAAAAAATAAAGTCATTGCGCATTATTATAAAAAATAAATCTGAAAGAGCGACCTCGATAATTTTCGAGCTCGCCTCAGCTCGAAAATTATTTCATCTCAGATTGATTACGTTGTTGACTTCTGAACAAAATCTTCAAGAGAGTCAATGCAAAGAATCAAGAGAATTTTAAAATGACAAAGTACGCGAAAGTTTCTTGAAAATTTAAAAACCTTGCCTTGGATAGCTTTTTTAGTCACCACTTAATATCTTGTAACCCCTAGATGGGGCAGAGGACGTCCACAGATATCCTCCATCGCGATCGGTCTTGAGCTTCAAGCTTCACCTCGCTCCATATCATTCCGATGCTCGTCGCTTCTGCCAAGACGGTGCGACGCCAGGTTAGACGGGGACGGCTTTCTTTTCCCTTGGGGATTTCAGTTCAAAGCTTGCTTGGGTATGTGATCGGGACCCCTTCGTAGCGTGTGGCCAATCCATCTTCATTTGCGACGCACGGCATTTCTCCAACTGCTCTACTTTGGGGATGTTCTCGGGCCAGTAAATGCCGAGAATGCTGTGTAGCTGACAAACGGAGGACCTCTTCAAAGTCCTGACGCCAGCGAAATAGCTGGTCTTCTGACGTCGAGCGAGTCGAGTCGGCTTTACGATAGCTTGCTTCGAAGCATTCGGTACTTTTCCAGTCTCATACGAAAAGCGGAATAGATGAGTCAAGATCGGAGACGGTTCAGGCGCACAGATTCTAAGAACAATTGTTGATACTCCGTCAGGGCCGCTAGCCTTGTTCACTTTTGATAAACAAGAAGACGGGCGGGCGGCAGGCTAGAAGAGCTTAGTAGTGGTTGTCTCAAAAATATGCAAGGCTGATAGTGTACTAGATATATAGGAATCTAAGATGTTCGAGAAACCGTGTCACTCACTAACAATGTAATACGCACTATGTAGGTAACAATGTATTTATTTTATTTTACGCCCGAATTTGTAATATAAATTTTATTCTGTATAATAAGTGGCGCTTACAACTTAAGAAAATGTAGCTATCAATTTGCCAGCGCTACTAATATTCGAAACCACAGTGGATTTATGTGTACAATGACTCCGCAGACTTTAACAAACTAGTTTACTTACCTAAGTACTTGTATTCAATGGTACCCTAACTATAGCAAAATAGCTATTATAGTTTTTATTACTCATACTTGGAAAGTAGGTCTGAAGTTGTTTGAGGAGCGGGTTGAAAGTAATACTTTTCAGCCCTAAGGAGAATCGTTTTCAACTGACAGCTGTAAAAATATAAAAAAAACTAGTTCTATTTTCACATTTCAACTTTCTATACAGCCACTCAATTGCAGCGCGATGTAGAATAGAATAGGTCTTTATTTGCTTAGATTGTAGGTACATAAAAATAAGTTGTTTCACTATAAAATAGGATCCATGTACATTCTGCCTTAATATAGCATGCAAATGTGATACAAAGTAGAGGTTATTAAAGAAAAAAAAAAAAACATAGTTCAAGTAATTCTGAGAAAATTGTTGAAATTTTTGCAACGGTAAGTTTTTTAAGTTGATAAGGTATTTTATTAAAGATTACAGGAGCCATACAGATATCATTTCTTTTTGTAAAATTGAGATAACTTAAAGTTAAGTATTAATTAAAGAATATATCTATTAAAATTTACTTTCAACTATTTGAATAGCACGCGTTATCTGCTGTGATTGGTTGAATGAATTTTCAACAGCCAATCACAGCAGATAACGCGAGCTTGACAATTTTTCACATTAATTCTGCGAAAATTCTGATCTGAGAAACTCGGGGTAAGTGGCGCTTGCAGAAGTATCGAACTAGTAAATATGAAGGTTGATGATATTGAAAAACAAGGTGATATAACACTGGTAAGTTACGTGGCACTAAATCCAAAGTTGACCGAACCTTCGGTATTAAAAAAGAATTTTAAATTTAATAGAAAAATACCAAAAGAAAAATAGAAATGACCATTTTTTTCATAAATTATCATAAAATGGAAGTGTCTGCGGCAAGTAATTGTCAAATCAAGATCTCGAGTATTCCTAAAGAGATTGCCACCTACCTTAATTTGCCAAACTCAAATCTTAATTTACCAAACTCAAATCTATATTTGGGTCACTGCTTTCGCAGAACATCGGCAACTTTGCTAGCCGATTCTGGTGCCGATTTAAATGTCGTTAAAAGGAATGGAGGTTGGAAATCGAGTAAAGTAGCTGAAGGCTACCTGGAAGACGAGGTAAAAATAAAACTAAAATATCACACAGTAACAAAAATAATAAATCCGCATTCCACTGACTCTCCACAACCGAGCACTTGAAAAGATTATCCGGTGCAATCCAAAAATATTGCTGTAACAGCTGAGAAAACAGACAAATATCAATGTCAAAAGAATCTTTGGATACTGTATAAACTCAAGTTTCCCAGAAAATATCAAATATCAAACTTTAGCTTACTGTTCTAATTCTACCAAAAAAAAAAAAAAAAAAATATCCCACCAATGTTATTGATTTATGTAAAATAAAATTCACTCATTTTTTCTGTAGCTAATTCATGTTTTTATTTTTACTTTCCTTCTATTCGTAATGAAAAGCACAGTGTTTGTCAAAGACTCGACTTACTTTCACCCCTAGGGTAACAATTTACCTAGTATTATGATAACATCTCTTATACTTATCATAAAATAGAACTGTAGAATCCTCAAAACTATTATCGATATTTATTTAATAGAATAATTCGACTAAAAAGCTTGTGACTATGTAATAAAATCACTATAGAAAAAGCGTTCTTCATTAAATTCTTATTTTCATTGACGAGACAGTGAACAAAGTAATATTGAATATCTTAATTTTGCCGAAATGTTTGATATCAAAATAACTACATAACATAATTTTATTTTATTTAACGATTTGTTATGTTACCAAAATACAAAATATACTGCTAAGTAATGAAATAATGGTATCAGAGATAAATCACTTCAATAGGTATAAGCTCACACAAGTGAGATATCTAGCTTATCTTGTAAACCGTGTTATACAGGCATTCTGTTCTCTTTACTACAGATAGGTATTACTAGGTTACTTAGGTACATACATAGATATAGATAAATAAATATAGATAAAAGCGTAGAAATGGTATGCAGAGGTAGGTTCGTACTTATACACAACATTTTACATTACATTTTATTCAAGCCATGCTGTTCCTTTTAATTCCTTTTCTTTGTATCTACATATAGCCATGAAGGCTACAAATAATATGTATTAATAAATATAATTAGAATTTCTGAATATAATGTATTTGTTGTTTGTCTTAGTGTAAGTAGTAATCTGTGGAAAATGTAGTGGGTAGTATATTTGTTTAGCCATTTATATGATTAAGACTCTTTGTATATTTTTAGTATACTAATGTTTGTTTGCCCTATAAAAATAAATAAATAAATAAGTTAAGTAGCTGAAAAAATAGGTATCTACTTATAACAGGTATGTAGGTACTCATTAAAGTACTCAGTAAATTGATACCCTCCGGAGCAACTGAACAGATTATCAGCTGGCTTTTTCAGCTGTGCAGAGTAGCTAATGGGTAGAACGTGTAAAGTCCATGATATATGTGGAAATAGGTAGGTAGGTATATTAATAATAGTAGTATACTATAGGTGGGTATAATAATAATAATATTAATATAACTATCTATTTGGAAGAAAATTTAGTATTTAGTTTATAGGTGTTTAGTAAAAACATGGGCCTTACGCGTTCTGTCCATTTAGGTATATTAATATATTATACCTACCAATTTCTAGGTAAAATGTACCTACCTAGCAAAAAATCTGTGTCTTATTATTTTAACAATGATAAAACTACGATATTTACTGCTACGTTGAAGATTTGTAGTTGCCACGATATTTCAGCTTCCGCCGAACTGCGTCCAGAAGCTAGGCTGACGTGACACGTTGGAGTATTCAGAGCCTATTGATGGATTACTATGTATCTGCTTTGATGGACCTTTTCTGAGCGAAGTGATGGATGCAGGCAATTCATGTGCCAGCGAACACAGGCAAAGGCAACGCTGGCGCTGCATCAGTTACAGAGATTATTGAGGTATACCTACTCTCTGTAACTCGCTTAGATTTGAGCTTCAAAGAAAAATGAAAGGATTTCTGAAGAGGTTTTTTGTATGAAATAGTAAGTACCTAGGCTAATTCGACTTCATTATTTCTAATACAACATATTATGTATATAGTTTTCTTTGAGTGGCTTTCTGTCGATCTTAGTAACAGAGTCGGTTATATTTACACAGAGCTATAAAGGTACTTATATCTAACTTCTAAGAAGATTTCGAGAGAATATTGAGCGAGAGCTGAATAGATCTGCGCACACACCTGCACCAGTGTGAGCTCTTTATCTGATCTTATTAAAGGCGGCAGGAAGCCTCCATTCCGATCACGTAGACAATTATTCGACTAAAGTGTGCGGGCTTGAATCACTAACCTCAGCGAACGGCCAACTTTTACAATAAATCCATCCTGGTCTCGACACTTAATCAGTCCTCCGATAAAAGCTTTAATCGAGAGTTAGAGAAGGTACCTACTAAGACGCACTGATTTTATTCCAACGTTATAGTTAGAGCGCTCATGACCAAGATTGTTGTCTCATCGTTTTACGGCCAAAACCGATAATCCATAGATTTGGCCAATAAATAATGATTTCAGAAATTTGCCGCGTCTCCTCTGACCTGACCGCATTTTGTAAATTTCATAATCGAAAAATAACCGAGGTGCTTCATAAAAATCTAACAGATTTTTTAGAATATAGATAGATGTAGAACGATAGATTTTAGATACCGATTGCACAATTTTTCAGACACCAGTAGCGTCACATGTACCCAGGAGACTCTTCGAGAGCATTAAAAATGAGGCAAAAAAAAACTCATAGCAAATCGTCTGAAAATCATGTTTTCAAGTGAACATTGTTTAGTTGATTAGAATAAATCGTGTTTCTGAAGAAATTGTTAGCATTCTATGTGTTCAAACCATTTTGAAGCGACTCCGAAACATTCTTTTCGTTTTGTGGTGGTACAAAAAAAAGGACCAAAAAAAAATTTGGAAAAAATGAGACGTAATTTTTAACATTTTTGACAATGCGCTCAGGCCTCATACTTATATCTATCTTTTTTTTTTACTTAGCAGAAATCACCCCCCCCCATAACACAGTGACGTTTTTTTTGCCGGTACTGCCTACCTAGCCGGTTCAGATTCACCTAATCTAGCGAGTTTTTACGGTTTTAATCGTAAAACGATGTGACATGGTTTTGGTCGTGGGCGCTTGTACTATTAGGTACTGAACTAAATTAAACGAGGAAGCGACTGCGATTACAAACTCAGCGAAGTTTTTATTCAATGAGGTTGACTTTATCTCGTTTTGTGTATATGTACGAACCTACCTCTGCATATCTACCTACTCTTTGTTAGTATCTTTTTTTATTTATCTACACCTATATCCCTTTATTTAAGTAAGTGTAAGTGACCCCGTCGTACAGCCTATCTGTACTATACTTAGATAATAGATTTCCTATACATGTATTTTCTTTACGAGACGCTTTCGAAGATATCGCATTGCGAGCTTATACCTATTGAAGTATGGTCGATGTATTGAAGTGATTTATCTCTGCTACCATTGTTTAATTGCATAGGTGTCCCATTTTTAACCGAGAAACATACTCTTTGTTTGAAAGAGTATGTTTCGAAATTGGTCCCATTTTAATTTAGTGTATTCGACAATACGTTGCACACTGCCAAGTCAACTCTAGTCAATGCTCAAAAATCAAAATAAGAATTTACCGAAGAACGCTTTTTCTATTGGGATTTTTATTAAGTATGTAGTCGGAATTTTAAGAGCTTCTTTTATGATGGTATTGTACAAGCAGTTCAGGAGAATTATTGTAATAATACCTAGGTAGATAATGTTTTTGGGAATTCTACAGTTCTATATTATGATAAGTACGACTTATAAGAGGTGTTACGATAAGTTATAATAATTATTTTGCTATAGTTAAGGTAACATTAAATACGAGTAGGTACTTTAGTAGGTAAACTAGTGTGTTGAAAGTCTGTGGAACACATGAATCCACTGTGGATTCGAATATTAGTGGAGCTGGGAAATTGATAGCTTGGCTGGGCTTTGTCGCTTCTTAAGCCCATTCCTCGCAGTTAATTTCACTTAACCGCGGCCATTTGTTCTCGCTTCTCGATTATTTTGCTTACGAACGTTTGTATTGCTCTGTAGGTAGGTATATAATAAAGATACCTAATTTATAGTTATCGTCACAATCCTTTCTGAACTGCTTCTTATACATTATATAATATAGAATTTCATTTTACAAACTAACCTGTTTGGTCTATTTAGTATAAGACCCCACTGCAATAACCTGCAGTTAAATTGCTTTTAATGAAACTTGGAGTGACTTGGGTTTTAGAAATGATTCTTGATAGTAGAAGAGATTACTGCAGATAAACAAAAATCTGTATTTTGTTTATATATTTTTTTTTAACTTCTAGGAATGTCTCCTGTGTCGTTGGTGCTTATGGAACATCATCTACCTCACCAGTTAGCCGCCATTTATGTGTTACCTGGTTTAGCGGCAACCCAAAGGTTGTGGCTAACTGAGAGCTGGCAACCTTATTTTTCCAAAATATTTTACACCACTTTCTTTCAAATGACGTTGGATTCACACGTAAAACTTACCTGTAAATTTAGGGTTAAATATCTTACTAATATTGTAAATGTGAAAGGATGGATGCATATGTGTGTGGATGTATGTCTGTTACTCAATCACACCCGAACGACTGAACAGATCTGGATAAAATTGGAACAGGGATAGATTATAGTCTGGAATAGCACATAGGCTATAGGCTTTTGATCCTGGTATAATGCTCCTTTGGGATGATAAAACACCTTTCACGCGGGCGAAGCCGCTGGCAGAAGCTAGTCAAACATAAATTTCAATTTATTTGATCAAGGTAATTGCGGCTAGACACATTCAGGACAATAAAGTTTAATCAAAAACCCTGATTCCTGCTGATTTCTGCAGTCAGATCTTAGGCTATATGTAGATCTTGCTACCAGATCATAGAATTGGCTATTTCGAGAGACTGGCTACGACATAGACACAACCAAACGATAGTCTACAAGTTCATATGAGAGTCTTGAACTTCTCTAAGGTTGGCTAACCCCTATCGACAAACCCTTTGGCATTGCCGCCGTCCAAAGACGACGGTAAACACTTCCAATCAGGTGGATCGCCCCGACGTGTTTGCCTACTGGTATATGTAATATCAGTGTTCCACAGTCAATCTGTTCTAAATTGTTAATTGAATACCGTTACTGCTCATTGTTGTTT
Organism: Orthosia gracilis; assembly: GCA_947562075.1. Classification (NCBI taxonomy): domain Eukaryota; kingdom Metazoa; phylum Arthropoda; class Insecta; order Lepidoptera; family Noctuidae; genus Orthosia; species Orthosia gracilis. The sequence goes on from OX387266.1 coordinate 40,302,133, forward strand.
TAGTCGGATACTTATTTCTTAGCTAAGAACGTGAAAATCCACTCAAAACTTCAGTTAATAACCTATAACTAATAAATTTAATTCTTGGTTAAGTTCGCGTAGCCTTGCCGAAGTCCATTTTTGCGTTTCAAAGTTTTATGGGAAACCTTGTCCGCTGCACATTGTTTACGAACAAAGCGAGATCTCATTCAGTTTCCGATACGAGCGCGGATCGAGTCCGCCATTCGCGTCCAACTTATCCGTCTTTGTTCCGCCAACTATTGATGCTTGATGAAACTCCGGCGTCCGCTCCGCTCCGTCTTGCAGGTACGAGTTGGTGTTGGGCGTCGTCTCTCGCTGTAACGCTTCACAGTTTGGTACCTGTCCTCCTTTCGTGTTTCCGCTTATCGTTGTTATGAGTTTGATCTTTAGGAAAATACAAACCGATGTAGCTAAATCATTATGAATGTATCTATTTAATTTTAGGCATCGCATTCAGTATGGCCTTAGATTGCAGTCGAACAGATTTTTATGACGTGAGTTTTTATAAAGGCTTGCTACAATAAATAAAAGTGTTTTAATCGAGACGAGTAGACGGTCAAATTAATATGCTAAAGAAAGTTTCGCCACCACTTGTTTCGTTTCGCTTTTGTTACAGTGTGCTGAAGGCGTAAAGAATCCTTTGTTTCTACATCAGTGTGGTAATAATGGAAGGAGCTAACATATTAGTGCAAGTTTCAACATGTTGTTGCACAATGGTTCGACTGAGAAGGCACGGGTCGTGCGTCGAGCGGTGTGACACGCCGCAGTCTCGGAGGACGTGATCGTGACCGTCGATGTAATTTAATAGATATTTTATGAACCAAGTACAAGACGTACGGTGATGCATCATCCGTACATGGTGGACATCCCAACCATACGCACCAAACGTTTTGGGAATACTTTTATTATGCGTACAGCTAAGGAGTGGAGTTCCCTGCCGGAATCTGTATTTCCTGATAGCTACAACCTGTGAGTCTTTAACTCAAGAGTGAATAGGTTTCTTCTAAGCAAGCGTGCTACATCGTCGACCACATCATCGCTTACCATCTGGTGAGATAGTGGTCAAGCGAGAGCCTATCAAAGATAAAAAAAAAATGTATTGATGGTACGCGATAAAGATTTGAGAAATAATAAATAATAATAATTAATATTGCTCGGACATTATACACATAGTGCCCTTGCACTCGGTCAATGACAGATAATTATATTGATTATTAGAAGACATTCAAATGAATAAATTAAGATAATACTTGTCTAAACTGTTGTCAACTTGTGAGTGAAATTGTACTTGATGACGATAGAGTTTGTCGATTTGTTATATTTTACTGAAATATCTACATTTTTGTGATAATAATTATGTTCGCATTATTTATTGCCTAAAACGTGTTACACATGGGCGCCGCCGCCGGCAGGACAATCTTTAGGGGGTGCTCCTTCAGCACCCTGCCTCGACAAGGATATGTTTATTTTCTCTCAATCATAAGGAAGTAGAACTAACTTTGTCGACTGATCACACAAACTTGTTTAGTTCTCAAGTTTTTCCACATTATGATCAGTGCGATCAAAAGTGAGCGGAGCAATCTCGAAAATTGTATCATCTTGCGTCGAATAAGATACGTTCTCTAATATGAAAAATTTTGTGTACGATATTTTTATTTCTTGAGCGTTTTTATTGAAAGCCAGAGGGGTGCAAGTGCAACCCTCTTGCACTTGGGGGTTCCGGCTCCCGGTACCTATGGTGTTACACAATAATCCTTCAGGCCAAGTCGGTTACAAATAGAACCGTTATTTGTAAACATAAGTAGAGTAACACAGATGTTGATGTCATAAAACCATTGAAGCCATACCTAAATAAAATTTATTAATGAACTATGCAATAAAGTTTTTGACCTTTGGCTATAATAAGACTTGAAATAAAATATGAACTTGGACACTAGTCCAATTAATTTCTTTAACTAAGTTCAAAGTTTTATTTTAAATGAACCGGGCGCTCGCTTCGGTTCACATTAAATGACTTTACTGCTGATACTTTATCACCGAAATAGAAATTCATACCCTCTGTTGAATTAGTTTCGTAAACAAATTTTTCTTAGAAATATATTGACCTTGTTAGGGTATGTTATTTACATTTACTCTTAAAACTGTAATTTGCAAGCATTACATTTTGGTGACTTAAATAGATAGGCCCATTTTATGTAAAAATTACGACAATTTCATACATATGTAGATCCCAGGTACGATTTTATTTTCAGTGTGAAGCAACGCTGTTCTGGAGAGAATGACACTCTCATGTGAGCAGATGAGAGACGTGATTCAATTTGCATGGTGTGATGGACGGATTACACGCTGCAAGTACTCGTCCCTTTGTCGCGACAAATGCCTTAGGAAATAGAGTGCTGTTATATTAGTACAATAATTTTACATTTTCTAAGCAGCTGTCCACTTATTTTTTATTATTCTAAAGCATGGAAAAGTTTCGTGTGAAAAATAAAACGTATGGTAAAACGTAACCGTTCCGGGAACAGTTTTAATGGAAGTTCAATGTAGATGTCGCGTAAAATATAAGTACAAAAGAACAACATAATTCATAATAAATAGGTATCTTTTTCCCTCTTTTTTGGCAGCGCAAACAACTCACAACTTCGTATAAGGAATAATTCCATAAAATCACAACAAAAACAGGGTTCAGAATAATACATAAAATGTTACTATATATTTGTATTAATAAGTTCTATTTCAAAAACATTAATGACTACAAAGCAGGTTACATAAAACGGATGTTAAGGGTAAAAGTGAAGCCTTTTTCCAGCATTGTAGTAAATTACGGTATCCACGGTGATAATTTATAAGGAAATTCTCTGGTAGCGGGACAAAAAATGTGGTCTATACTGGAGGCCCCACCGCCCCGCGCTGGCCCACTAATAATGAAGGAGCTACTCCGGCTCTAGTATTGAGTTACATGCCGCTTTTTTTTGTCTTAAAATGTTGAATTCCTATGTGAGTGGATTTTGTATTTATAAAAGTAAAACATTGGAAGGTCCAAATTAAAGCTAGTCAAAATTCTATTTTATTTATGCTTGTTGATATTATGATGGCAATATTTTGCTAGATTTCAGAACTGTCCCTGATCCTATTTAGGGGATCAATGTTGGGTGATCTTCAGGGTTGCTGTCACTGGTCGTGGAATCCATAAACACTGTAAATGACCTTGTATTGGACGGTAGCGCGTAGCCAGAGGCGTTAGGTGGCACAGGAACTGGCACGTTACACCGTAATCTAGCCTCCTTTTTGCATTTTATGTGCTAAAGACGGCCATCTTGTGATTTTAGTTAAAATTCAAAAATATGGAAGGCTTCTGTAAGGACTTCTAAATAAGATTTTAAACGATGTCGTGAAAACCATAGATGTTGTCTTTTATTACTTTATTTAATTAGGGAACCCATCTCAATAAAAGAGAGTTGGTAATTTTCTATATCAGAAACCACATTCCATTCGGTAGTTCCTTTAAATCGAAAATTAACAACGAGTGTCCTTTAACTAACGCTCACGAACCAGACGTGAAGGCGTTAATCGAGAGCGACGTCCCGATGTCTCGCCGAACAGAGTGAGCTTAAAATATACAAAATGCTACAGTGTATTCTGCCTATTCCAGGCTTTGTGGTGTCTAACGTGGGTGATAGTCCGGCTGGCAGAATTTCACCCAATTCTGCTTGCCAGCCACTATGCCGAATAATGTACTGGTAAATTTTTCTAGTGAAGCAATGTTAGCTATGTTTGGAGTATGCTTAGAAAAGTCGTAAACAATTAAGTATAAAGTTAAGAAAGAACACATGTACTAAAACTAGAAGTTAGATCAACCATCTTATAGATTAGCCAAAGTACATGAGTTCTTTCATGGGATTTTGTGTGAAATTCTAAAACAAAATACCTTGTGATATAATAAAACTAAATGAAATAAAATTTAAAGCTTTTGTTAAAAGCACACTTTCTAAACAAGCATATTAAAAATTAGATGATTATATTCAAGATAAGAATGCTTGGAAACATGCTGGTCCTTTTCCATAGGGCAATCTTTAGTGTAGTCAAAAACAAACTGGTTACTTTATATTTTCATAATAATAGTATTGCTATTTTCCTTCTCTTTTTGTTTAAAAAATTGACTCACACATTCTTCCGTTGTTGTTGAATTAGGTAATTTACCTGTTTGCAATATTTGTAAGTATGTGAGAACCATGTTCCTATTTATCAAATTAATGAATTTACCTGTTAGTGCTTGTAATACTTTATACCTATACGTAGTATAGTAGGGTTAGTCTGGATGCATCATTCTCACGTATATGAATTATTGTATGTATACAGTAAATGTTGTAAAACACTTTTTTTAAAGAGTAAGTGTGGAGTTTCTTGTCCGTTCTTCTCCATAACAGGCTACTTTTCCGAATGGACGGTACTAACAATTATCATTACGTTTAAAATTATTTTTTTGTCGTTCAAAAGTGGCCTAGTAATAAAGAATTTTGACTTTGACTTATAACTTTGAAGAAATTCTAAAAGCTTTAAGTAACTTCTCCCGGAAAAACACATTAAAACAAACGAGGGATACCTTTGCTAGTGCGACAAAAAACCTAGCATGATTTAAAATAGTAAGGGTGGAAATCAAGAAGAGTGTACGGATGCTACGATATTCTATAGTTATATAACTCGTCGCAAAAGTACGACAAAAGACAAAATACCCCAAAAACAATTTCGGGTTTAATTACAATCCAGTTCCGCTACCGTATACTGAGAGCACGTTACGTCGTAAAAGTTACAATAGTAGGTGACATGTAAGCCCGCCCGTAAGTCAAGGCGCTAATGAACCGCGCGAAGAACATCGTACTAAAGACTTTGGAGTGATCTTGGGGTGGATTTTTTGAGCGTACCTTCCCTTCTTCATTAGTGTAATTAACTTATGCCGTAGGTACCTATTCTTCTACAATTCGTTGCGGATCCCCGAAGGTTATTAAATTACTATTCGGCTACCAAGAATTTTGTATTATGATTTTTGGTATATTTTTAAAAGTCTTCCAATATGGTTTTCTATAGCATCTTGTTGAGATTTGTTTCTGAAGTTGTCTTTATTGATTTGACTATTAGGTTTTCATCATCGTTTTAATTTAAACTCTGAAACAGACAGACAGACAGTTATATAGTTATGTATTTGAGCACAACTTTGAATTGGTGATATTATAATTTTGTTATCTTTCAAATCTCCGAATTAAGTATATGATTTCTAAATCAAAACAAGAAAGAAAAAAATTAATGAAGCATGTACTCCACTTCAACGTTATTAAATTGTGAACGAGTATTTGCAAGTTCATCATCATCATCAGCCTATTAATGTTCCCACTGCTGGGACACAGACCTCCTCTCTGTGAGAGGGAATGGGCCGTAATCCACCACCCGGGCCTACTGCGGGTTGGTGGATGTCATATGTCTTCGAATTTTTGATTCTAGGACATGCCGGTTTCCTCACGACGTTTTCCTTCACCGTTTTGAGAGCAGTGGTGATGAAATAATATACACAAAGTAAAGCGAGCCTGGGCTCGAACCCACGACATACAACATGTAAGTCGCGGCCGTTACCACTGGACCACCACTGCTCTCCATTTGCAAGTTGTGCTGAGATTTTCCTCGTAAAGTCTCGTAGGGTTGCCTTCACAGTAACCTTGAACAACATTTCTACTCAAAGAAATTCGTTTGCCCTTTTTTCAGGGAAACATGTACCTCAAATAAGCCCATTTAGTGTTGCTTTACTTGTAAAATAACAATAATGATATGCAGCCTGTTTAATTGGTCAGTTGGTGCATCATGCATGTTTTAGTGTGCCAACGCCGAGCGGATAGTTATCTTACAAAGTGGTAATTGGTAGGCACAGGGGGCCACATGGTTCACAAGTTGAATTAGTTTTTGTAGAAGACGGCGCGGCGTGCAGGCCGCGCGGCGTGGACGCTGGGGGGACGCAGTGCAGGCGGAACCACCCTCACCTTGCCTCAAATTAATTAAAATAATTCGTTGAAAACGTCACGAATCTACCAGCTTCCGCAGCTTGTTAGTACGCTCTTGTTGCTTTGAAAACATTAAATTCCAACGGATCTGTGTGGCGAATTTCACCGTTTAATTCTCGTAATAAATTCGTCGCACGTCGTGTTTTGACACATGACGGTAGTACCATACGACAAGTAGATATCCACATTATTGCCATACTATTACTGTACCTATCATAGTAATAGATTACTTACTTTACACGTGCTGGTGTCGTCATCACCGCAGAGTGTATAAATAAATGACGATACGGGCTGAAGTTTTCCAGTTTAGAACATTCAATAGTGTTCCGTACGTTCTTAACGTGCTGTAATTTACAGTGAACGCTGCAGTGCTCAAGAACGGGTGTTTTTACTCTTTTGCGCTTTTATGGCCACGGGGGAAAAATTCATTGAAATTCCAGAGTAACGTAGATAAACTGTATGAAACTGGGAAGATACACCCAATTAATGTAATTTATATGATGTTTATACGAAAAATACACCTTAGTAAATAGTTTCACGTTACGTTAAGTAAGTATCTTTTACAAAAAAAACTAGTTTTTAAAAGTCAGCGGTCTTCCTGTTTAGCTCTTGTGAGCAATACATTTAAATGTGGGTGTACTACATAATTTTTAGGCGATTGCGATTGACTGAAAAGTGAGCAGTATTGTAGAAGAAGCTGATCGAGGTAGTAAGGTAATGATTACCAATGGTCACCATTAAGGAACTTCCACCGCTAAAATGCCGTAAAACGGTTACTTTGTAAAGCATACTCCTTAGTAACGGCTAGGTTAAAAGGATTGAAAAAAGGAACGTATTGATTCATGTTACATTATGTTGTATTATTATATTATTCGTGTAGGTAACTAATATTTTAAACCGACTTACCAAAAAGTAGGAGGTTCTATGTTCGACTTCATGTAAGTTTTTTTTTTATCTATTTTCACCGATATCTCCGTCAATTGTTGACCGATTTTAAAAATTCTTTTCTTGTATGAAAGAGTATGTTTCGAAATTGGTCCTATCTTAATTTGGTGAAGATCTGATGAAGAACTTCGAAGATATACAACAGAACTCTTAAATAAATAACGGGATTGTTGCAATCGCATGTCTGTTTATTGTTTATACCATTTCATAACATAACATCACGCCAGTACGCTCTTGAGAGGTACGCAGATCTCTCATTTCACCCTTCATGTTCAAGTTTCATGATATTCGGCTAATCTATTCTGGCGTTAAGGTAACTTACTAAACAACTTGCCTATTAGGTAGGTACAACTAAAAAGTGAAAAATAAAAAACTTTTTTACAAAAAAAATCTACCGACCGACTTCCAAATAAGAAAACTACAAAGTGAAAAATAACTTTACTTTTGGAAGTCGGTGTCCGTAACGCAAAAAAATGGTACCTACGAAAGACACCGACTTCCAAAAATAAAGTTATTTTGCACTTTGTAGTTTTCTTATTTGGAAGTCGGTAGATTTTTTTTGTAAAAAAGCTTTTTATTTCTTTTAAAAAATAATTAACAACACGGTATTTATTCGGGACTTTCCACTCCTCCAAAACGACTTGGATGTTTGAAATTGCATATGTAAATCACACTAATATAATAAAAGGCGAAAGTATGTGAGTGTGTGTTTGTATGTTAGTTATTTCTTCACGCTCAAACGGCTGCACGGATATGCATGAAATTTGGCACAAAGATAATTAACGACGTCCACGCGGGTGAAGCCGCTGGCAGAAAAAGAATATTTTGCAAACAAAACTGTCCAAAAGGAGGTTCAATATTGATATTCTGACTTTGAGCGGGCGCACGGCCAGTACCTAACGTGCGTTAACATTGGGGAATATGTACCATATATTAGATTAGTATAGTTGAATACCTTAAAACATACCCGAACCTGTGTAATGTTCCAGTAAACTCTGTCAGTTCCGTATTTCACACGGAACGGTTCAAGCACTCAGTACTTGTACTGGCAGCACTAGTAGTAACCGTGTCAGAGATCACAACTTTGACGTCATACACGTAATTAAGCCGAGAGCTGATTCTCCGGGCGCTGTTGAAAAACCTAGTGCTCATTCAGTCTACTTTCGCAAATATTTACGCACAGCAATGTGCCTACTTTGGCAAGGTTTTTCCCTTAATGAATTTTGGCTTGTGTTTAAACACCGCCCAAAAAAGTACCTATTTTACTACCAAAAAAATTCTAAACGGTTACCAAAATGGATAAATGGTCACCAAATAACGTTTCCTAAAATATTATGAAATAAATCCATTTTTTCGTATTATTGACTGCCAAAAAAATATATGGACGCCTTTAAAGTCGACGGAGCCCCGCTGCGCGGGGCTCCTATTTCCGTCCGCAGGGTCTAAAGTAACCTAACACGAACGAGATGACGGGAGCCGAGTTCGCTCGCTTTGCTCGCTCACTTCGGCTCCCGTCATCTCGTTCGAACCTAACCTGTCCGTGTCGGGGTGCCCTAAGCTCCTGAGCTCGCTTCGCTCGCTCTTGGACTAATTCGTTAAAAACACGAATACACCCGGTATATTAATCTTTGAGTTGGATAGAATTTGGTGACCGTTGATCCATTTTGGGAACCAATTATTTTATTTGGTGCCTAAGCTTAGAGTCTTAAAAATATTTTTGATGACCGTCTAAATTATACCCATGAATTTTATTGCAACATGTAGTTTAAGACCATATTTGTAGGTAATCTTCATTTCTGAAAATAAGAAATGTACCACAATTGTATGAAACCATTTGTAAACCGCTTGCAATAAATATTAAATAGTGCATCTTATATAATACACTATCGCTCATTTCCCGTTTAGCTAAGATACTTTTATATGGGAGCAAATATTTGGTATGGCCTGCACGATTCTGTCGGCGATATAACTACGTAAGTGATTGCCCAGCCGTGTATACGTACAACTATTCCTCGAGATTTTCAGGAGCACTTGAGAAAATGTTGATGCGGGGTCACGCATGCCGTGTCGAGGCATGCTCCTGCAATGAACGCCGTCGCCCGTGTGCTGACCTGGACGTGTTCTGGTGACACCAACAAAAGGCTTCAAGCTATTATAAGTACCTAGGTTTAGGTGAGTAAGTTAAGTAGAATTAAGTGGGAAAACAACATCAAATTCAGTAAAATTTTAAGTTACGTGCTCTACCTTAAATAGTTATATTGGTAAATGAGTAACTTTACATCAGTCGTCACCCATAGGAATCATTATTATAGAGCTCACAAGAAAAACGTCGACGAGGATTGTGTGGAAGAATTCCACACAAACTTGTGTATATTATTTAGTTTACTGAAAGGCTTGATGGCTCATAGTAAACTGCGCAGACTTGGCTTGGAGTGAAACCTCGGAAACGGACTAGTTGTAAATAAGGCGGCGCACACACATATAACTGCGCTATCGTCGCGCGCTCTGTCCGGCTGTGTCGTTTTTGCGCCGGAACCTGTGTATGAGTTACCGAGGCCGCCGTATCCGGTAGCCCCAGCCTTTTATTATTTAACATACATGAAGGTATTTCGTGGTGGACAAAGTTTCAATAGCCGAAATAGGTCGAAACGTTTTATGGGATACTGGTTTTAAGACATTCGTCTATCTCTAAATACCTATTGGCTATAAGATTCTTATGTAACTAATGCTCAACTTTTAGAAATACTTACATAAAAACTTTCTTCTCTGTACTTACACGAGCCAATACAAATTCGACAAAAAAAACGAAAATGAATACCTTAATTTATGGTGCAGATTAATGAAATTACCCAATAATATGCAATAAGTAAGTAGGTACTAAAGTATGTAATACAATAAAGAGATTTTGAATTTTCGCTCACTCCACAAACAGTTAAATAATATTATAATAAAATGAACTATGTAGATAAAACCGTTCTTTATTATTTTAATATCTGCGTACCTCCAGAATAACAATGTCATACATAAATGTATTGTAATTTAGAGGGTAGCAACATAATTCAACTGTTGAATTTGGTTTTTTGGTAAAGAAATTGAAAGCGATCACAAAAATATAATTTTGAAGCCATTGTAGAGTATGTATTGTATTGTTCGGTCTTTTATTCTATTCATACGATTGCATTTATTGGCCCATATGATGATTTGGTATATTGGATTAATCTATAATAATATTATAAAGCTGAAGAGTTTGTTTGAACGCGCTAATCTGAGGAACTACTGGTTGGAATTGAAAAATTCTGTTTGTATTATATAGTCCATTTATCGAGAAAGGTTATAGGCTACATAACATCACGTTTCGACCGGAGGAGCGGAGCATAAATGGAAAATGTATCAAAAACGGGAGAAAATATTCCTTTTTATAACCTTCCGTTGCGTGCGCTGCGTAAGCGGTTAAAGTTACGCAAGATTCATGTATGTAGGGTAGGTAAGGTAGGGTAGGTAGGTAGCCAGTTGACGGAAGCGAAGCCGCGTCGGACAGCAAGTATTATATAAATCGGCACTGCATTGTACTATTATAATTTACAAAGCTTTGTTGGCTAACAATTATTTTCGTGCCTATTATCTGTTGAACAAACTATAAATTATAATTGCCGTTTTCTTTGTGATACTACAAAAAATTGCGGTACATCAAGGCTTTACTTCTCACCACTCAACAGTGACAAATAGGTACATAGTTTTCTTGTAGTTTTATAAAAACGGTACTGTTACACAAGACTAAGTAGTGAGTAAAGTGGCGAAAACGGTCCGCAACGAGCGTTCTAGTGAGATCATTACGCTGCTGGCCATTTGTATAAATATCTGTGGCGGAAAAAGTCGCGGGCGGATTAAGTTGCGCGTCGTACATTACGAGAACATCCGCATTATATTTCACTGAGCGGCATGAATTATGTGCTGTTGGCCCGCACCACTGTAAAGCTACTTTGAATCAGGCGATGGAAAATTCCTTTAGTAGAAGTCTGTGGAAGCTACGAATTTTCCCCCAAAGGCAATATAATTAGTGAGGCTTCTTCATAATCCCTTTTTTTGCTGTAGGTATTTGGGGACAGTCGTATACTTATAATGTATTTTTTATTTAAAATAACGCTCGGCTTTACTTCGCTGAACAGGAATGCCTTTATGAAAATTATTGAAGGTTTATTTCAAGAATTCATGGGGAACTGATATTCTACTATTTTATTCATTTTTCCTCGCACTGGAACGCCTTGCAGCAAACAAACTTATGATAAACTAAATAAAATAATAAACTAATGCCACAGTAGTTTCTGCCTGTTTGTATTTGTAAAGGACCAAAATTATCTTTGTCTAGTATATATGTTACGGCTAATACCCGAAGTGCGGCTACACCTAGTATTAGCCGGAGCTTAGGGCACCCCGACACGGACAGGTTAGGTTCGAATGAGATGACGGGAGCTGAAGTGAGCGAGCAAAGCGAGCGAACTCAGCTCCCGTCATCTCGTTCGTGTTAGGTTACTTTAGACCCTGCGGACGGAAATAGGAGCCCCGCGCAGCGGGGCTCCGTCGACTATGTTGCGTGGCTACACCTAGTTCTAACCGGCTAAAACTAGGTGTAGCCGCACTAATACTAGGTGTAGCCGCACTTCGGGTATTAGCCGTAACATATACAAAAAAATAGTAATAAGTGATCCTTCTTGATCGATTGCCGTGATTAGCAGAGTCCTATAGGTTTCTTGTAAAGCAAAGAAGAATTTAAAAAAAAACATGTTATTAATCGGCAAAATAGAAATAGAAACGATTGATGAGAATTAAGACGGGAAATGCAAGTAATAACCGAATTTCTTTTTAGTACATTTTCCTACGTTAGGTAAATCCTTTTTGACTCGATTAGATTTGGTTTTGAATACTTAAAGGTTCTCTTTAGCAAGGCGATAACACTGTTTTGTTCAAAACGAGCATACTTCGACGGAAACGAATGAATTGTCTCGCAAGTATTGGCAAACGGCCAAGCGTTAATGCTTTTTATTGAACTTTATTTTAATGTTTCTGTTCTCTGTAACTAAGTTACGATTAACAAAGAAATAATCAAATACCCCAAGTACAATAACGTTTCTTGTGAGTTGTAAGGTTAATCTCAAATATGTAGGTCGTTTCACTTCCCCAGGGTGTCGTTATTTGGTGATGGAGGGATTTTGTCAAATGGAACGGTAGGTATTTCTTCTCTGTACTGAGCAGAACAGATGAATGGGTAAACAAAAACAACGTTTTCGAGAACTTAGTCGGTCACGAGCTCTCGGTTCTCGCATTTTTCAGCAGCGCAATCAAACAATAGACCGGTAAACCACTCGGATAAAGAGAATATTTATGGTGTTTTATTAACGACTTCCTTCTTCTCATGCTCATTTCGGTTGCTCAGTTCGGAGCCAAGTGGAGTTTTGCCTCAGATTTGTTTTGTAACCTAATTGTAGTGATTTAAGTTACTCGGTTGGTAAAGTAGCCAGCACAAAGGGGCTTAAGCTGTGATATAATCTTAAGAGTGACATTAAGTTGGAATATTACAGGCACTATTTCTCTCGCAGATAAGGATACTGAATTGTTTAATTTAATTTATTAGAGTCTTGAGAGATCTCTACGAGGAAAAAAGGTTTAGATAGTATGGAGTTGAAACCGTATCGTATAAGAGCGATGTAAGTGTCTTGCTTCAGCCTGTAAACTTATCAGCTATCCCACCCACGAGAGTTTTAAAACTGAACTGCTTAGGTATGTCCTATAATCTATAAGTTATGCTTAAGAATAGGTACCCACTAGAGTATCCACAAAATGTACATACGTACATAAATGACACATTAATCTATTAATCTATTTCTCACTTGACATGATAAATCACTTAGGAGAGGAGACAGTAAAATTATCTAAGTAGAAGTACTCTGTTTTTATTTCAGTTCTGTGCGTAGGTATCCTAAGTAGATAGGTAGATGTTACTTAATGCGATACTCGGTTATATACTGTATTTTTCTTATATTTTCAGATTACTTCACAAAAGCTCTTGGAGTCAATTCTGCGGAACGGCAGCAGCTTCTCCTTTTACAACTTTCTAAGAGCATTTATGCGATGTAAATGTTCCTATACATTCAAAACGGATGTTTTTATCTTAAGAAAAAACCCATTGTTTAAAGGCTACACAACAATATCGACAGTAGGTACCACAACAATCCCGGCTTGGCTTATTCCGCCAGCATTTATTGCCTGTTTGCACGACAAACCCCCGCAATTGCAACGAAGATTTTAGGGTTTCACAAAATGGATTCTTCTTATCCCACCAATGTTACATTACAGCTTCCGTACAAGCAGAGGGAATATATAATACTGCGTAAACACCGCTACAAAATAAAGATAAATCTTTCCAAAATGGTGTGCGGCTGAAAAGAAAAACGGTTATGACGAACCTTATCACACAGCACGCGATGAATTGTGCCATAATGCCAGTCAGCAAACCAATTGCTATTGCTAGGTATAACATGTGTGCCATAATTATTTTATTAAACTAGCTAATAGCTACCCGGGTTCTTCCTACACAAGGTTTACACGACTTTGTAGATACTATGCATTTAAACTTTGCTAAATAAATTCATTGCGTAGTTTATTAAAATAAAACGGTCACATAAGCAGACACGAAAAGCGAATTATTTTATAACAGATTCTGCATGTGACTTCGTACGATTGTAGCTCAACTAAACCGCAAATTATCATTCATCTAAGCACACAGTAAGAGTACAAAATATTAAGTTTAGTAACAGGCTGGTATTATATTATTGATAGGCATAAATACTTATTTTTAACCGACTGCCCAAAAAGGAGGAGGTTCTATGTTAGACACTACGTATGTTTTTTTTTTATGTATCTTCATCGATATCTCTGTCAATTGTGGACCGATTTTGAAAATTCTTTGTTGTTTAAAAGAATATATTCCGAAATTGGTCCTATTTTAATTTGGTGAAAATCTGATGAACAACTTCGAAGATATATAACAGAACTCTTCGATAAATAACGGCAAATCTCTCGGGATTGCTGCAATCGCATGTCTGTTTATTGTTTATACCATTTCATAACATAACATCACGCCAGTAAGCTCTTAAGGGGTACGCAGATCTCTCGTTTCACCGGTTATGTTCATATTCGGGTTATCTATTCTGGCGTTATAGGTACCTTACTAAACAAATTGCCTATTAGACAGGTACAACTAAAAGGTGAAAAATTAAAAAACTTTTTACATAAAAACACTACCGACTTCCAAATAATTATAAATTAATAAAAAAATAAAAAAATGTACCTATTGCTCGAATTGGAATACTGTTGGTTAATTGAATTATATAGGTACTTATCATTAGAAAGAAAATCAAAAAAAGGTATGTATAAGTTGAAATGGAGCCGTGGTAAGTTGATAAAAATGTTAGATCTTTTATTTGATAAACTGACAAAAAAAATTGATCCTTAGAATCTATTTATAGAAAGAAAAGAAAATTAAACGCCAAACAGAAAAAGAAAAATAAGAAATTTATTTTCTATCTTCGAAAATAGAAATCTAATTAGCGAACAGTGCTGCTATTGTGTGAACGATTAAGAAAACAATTTAATATGATGTTGTGTATCCTTGCTCCATATAAGCTCCGGGGATTTTAGAGAGCTTGCTCGGATAATTAGGAGGAGCGCTAAAGACGACGTTAATAGATCTGTAAGATTGATGGTGGGAGCACAAAGAAAAACACGAACTCATGCATCAATCTGACAAGTACGACGTTTCCCCACAATTTTGGTTCACATCCGATCCTGTCAGGACATTTCACAGAGTTGCTGTAAAGCGAAAGCATATAATAAAAAATCTTTTCAACAAAAAAAATCAAACGGACTTCCAAAACAAAACACTACAAAGCGAAAAATAACTTTCATTACCGATGTCGGTGTCTTTGGTACCTATATTCCTATACATTCCTATTTTTCGACACCGACATCGGTAATGAAAGTTATTTTTCGCTTTGTAGTGTTTTGTTTTGGAAGTCGGTTTGATATTTTTGTTAAGTAGTTTTTATTTTTTCTCTTTTTAGTTTTGGTCAATATGGTAATTGATAGCTAAAGAACATCTCATGACGATTCCAATAAGCCCAAACACGACTAGGGTATATTGTTTTATTTCGGAGTTCCTGTGCCTACCTGCCGGCTTTATTATCAGATCAGTTCGATGTTACCATTTATTTATAAGTATTTGTTTCATCATCATCATCATCACCATTTCAAACGAAAGACGTCCACTGCTGGACAAAGGCATCTCCCAAGCGTCGCCACATCACTGATCGGTCCTGTGCGTAATCTTTGAGTAATCGGGGAAAATACATAAAAAAAAAGATTCCGACGAATTGAGAACCTCCTACTTTTTTTGAAGTCGGTTAAAAACTAACATTACCAGTGAAATGAGAGTGTACCAAGGTGAACTATATATATCTGCGTACCCCTTTAGAGCCTTCCGGTGTGATTAACATGTTATAAAACGGCGTATACAATAAACAGACATGCGATTGCAGCAATTCTGATAAATTTTCCGTTGTTTATTGAAGAGTTCTGTTGTATTTAATTCGAAGTTCTTCATCAGATCCTGATCAAATTGAAATTGGACCACACGAGAAGCACCAGCTTTCATATAAAAATCGGTTCACCTAATAAAACGTTTTGAGGAAAAAAATAATACAGTCGAATTGAGAACCTCCTCCTTTTTGAAGTCGGTTAAAAATTAAGAGCAGTTCCGATTTTACCAACTGACGTAACCTTGGATCCATTTTCATTATTATGTTGATACGAACACGTATCTATCAGAATGTAAGGTTTATAAATAGTTTGTCATTTGGCCTATATTATATACTTGATGAATATAGAATTAGATTTGAGTAAGATTTTAGAAATGTATCCTTATCATATAAAATAGCGGCTTCGCTCGCGTGAAAAGTGTTTTATCACACCAAGGGAACATTATACCGGGATAAAAAGTAGCCTATGTGCTATTCCAGACTATAATTTATCTCTGTGCCAGATTTCATCCAAATCCGTTCAGCCGTTCTGGCGTGATTGTCTAACAAACATATATCCAAAGTTTCACATTTATAATATTAGTAAGATTTACTGTCAAGTCAGGCCTAGCAGCAGTACTTCTTCGTACTCATTTTATTTTTTAATCAATAGTAGGCCTTACAAATATTTGTACCGTGGGGGAATCCAACCCGAGTGCAGGAGCCGATTGCTTAAGCACTGCGCTATCTGTGTCGTTCGTTGATATTTTTATGAACAGTTAATTGGTAGATACTTAATTTATGTATTATTTTATTAGCTTCCCTTACATTTTAAATAACAGATAACGTAACGTAGGATCTTACAAATTCAACCAAACGTAAATATTATACGAGAAAATTACTCGTCTACTTGATAATCCCATTATGATATTAAGAGATTGGAAAGGGGAAAGGAATGTTTATAAGCTGAGCTTTCCTCAAGTAATCATGTTGGTTGAAGTATTTTGCAGTGTTATCAATCAATACAAAAACGCCCATCACATCGGTAAGAACTCACTGTGACATTGAATGAGCCTAAAATGATTTATGTGTGCCAAGATAAAACCAGTCTCTCTATATATCAATCATTGTTTGATGGTAACGGCCCATCTCCAGCTCTGTTCCTATTGTCTATTGAGCGGGCTAATAGGGGAAGTACTTGAGGAAATTGCGTTTGAGATGCAATATAAAACAAATAAACTCGTGAAGGACGGGCCTCATTTGTTACCGCACAATATGTGATCTCCGCAGGGATCGTTCTAAGATCGATGTAATTAGATAGGAAGCCATTATATTATTGTGTTATTGATGCCAATGTTTTTCTTTTAGATGTAAAAATGTAGCGTTAAAAGAAGCCAGAGTTGCTTATGTTTTCTGAGCATATTATAGCGAAACAGCAAATGATTATTTGTAGATAAATGAGACGTGGAGACAATGACATTCACACAGTTAGTCTTCATTCCAGTTTAGGAGCTTTTCATGCGCAAGGATCCACCGAGTACTTCCAACAAAAGGGTTAATGGTTTTCCTTTAAACAACGGAAAGTAAGAGCTACCAGTCAGCAATGTTTCTAAAAGCACTTGGCTCGCACTTTACCACCAAGGTACTTGATTTAATTTATACTCCCAAGAAAATTATTTCCCTCGGCTCACTTCATATTTTTCTATGGATCAAGCATTTTTACCGAGATTAATTTGTTTTCCCTATTTATGTTTCGGATAAGTGATTTAATTTTTATATAAGTAAATTCAGAACCAGAAAATTAAATGTTTTGTGCGTGTAGGTAGCAAATTTGTTGGCAAAGCAATTTACTTTCTGCGAGGATACATAAATAAATTAAACTGATAAAAGTTCATTCGTGCGAAGCTTATTTAAGACTTGTCGTATTGGAACAGTAAACAAGGGCCCTAATTAATAGAATGACAAAATAAACA
The DNA here is from genome assembly GCA_947562075.1 of Orthosia gracilis. Classification (NCBI taxonomy): domain Eukaryota; kingdom Metazoa; phylum Arthropoda; class Insecta; order Lepidoptera; family Noctuidae; genus Orthosia; species Orthosia gracilis. Next base: position 40,319,689 of record OX387266.1, read on the forward strand.
AAATACGTGCCGGTTTTCATTAAGGGCTCGACTACCGCAATCAGTCTTTGAGTGTGAATGCTTTGCTTGTGTCGCATGTTGTTCAATGTATTATGTTCTTTGATGTAATTGGGTTTCAGTAGCATTAACACTTTTCAGTTTAAGTTTTTTTTACAGTAGTAAGCAGGTAGTTATAATTATTTTTATCCTTACATGAGTTTTCTGTGGATTGGTTTTCCCACAGAACAGGAAATAGTACATTACTGCAGAATCCAGTAAGTAACCCTTCCTGGCCAAGTATGAGTTAACCGGATCGAACCGCAGGTGAGGGTGAGGTTATATACGAGGCCAGAATGGCTTTCTTACTGGTTGAGGCTTGTATAATACTTTTTTCAAAAATGAAAAAAAGTTTATCAACAAATTATTGTTTTTGAAACTCCATGTTAATTTTAGAATGGAAAGTTTTAATCCAACATGATTTATAAACTGAAATTACTAAATACAAACATAAAATCCCACACTATACTTCTACAAAATTACTAAGTACAAAAAGCAACGTGCATACTTTTTCTGCGTCGCGTAAAATGTCATACCAAAAAGAGAGATAGATAAATATTTGGAGCCTCCCTCCTATAACCATGTTATAATGGCTAAAGTCTAATCTGTGTCTGGTACTATGTTTATTTTTCTAAGCAGGGTGGTGACCATAAGCTCTTAGAGTAAGGTTATTTTGAGTGTGTGTAAGGGACAGATGTATATGACTTGTATACAAGTCATATACATCTGTCACTTACGCGATCTCAAAATAACCTTACTCTAAGAGCTTATGGTCACCCCCCAGATCTAAAGAGGATGACCTACTCTCCAGTAAGTAAATTACATACTTACTTACTGGACAGTAGGAGATTCCAAATTTAAAATCTCGCTTCTTACTGAACAGTTGTGAATAAGTCTCCGGTAGATTTCACTTTCTGGATACTTTTTAGAGATGTTATGGCAACATTACATACCATTTTTGAGAAAATACCTTTTACAGCTTCTTCTCTTCTTCACCTTCATCTTCTGTTTTTTTTTTCTGTTCTGTGGATTTTCCTATCGCATTAAAAAATTGTCTGCAGATCACACCAGCATTTCCCGAAAAAATTGGCACTTGGCAGAGGTACCACACACATTTCGTAAAACTAAAGTCATCACATCTTCCTCTTAACTAATTACAATCGTACCTGCCTGGTAATAGTTATTTTTTAAACGTCTGTATACTCTTAGCCAAGTTTGAAGAATAGTCTTATTAGGTTAGTCAGTGGTCAGAGTTGGTATCTATCGTTTTAGCGTTTTGCCCAGTATCTTTTCCATCTTCAGGTAGACTGTTGATTTATTGCAAAATCAAATTGATCACCTGCAAATACTTTATGCTTCCAGCGCTTCATCATTTTCAGTTTTCTTCATTTAGTTGGTTTTCTTCCAAGACGGTGCGAAGCGACTGAAGTTTGGTGTCGAAGTATGTGCACGGAGTGTTTTACACGGAGGGGTTCCGGAGTGGTCTTTTAAGAGGTAACGGGGTCCCTTCCAAGTGCTGATGGTGATCTCCGGGGTGGTTTTAGTCAGGTGAAATCCCACACTCCTCTTGGTCTTTCCCCAAAAGTCCAGGCGCCTTTTGAAGGTTTCCCTCCATAAACAAAAAAATAAATAAAAATTTGGTAACATTGAATTTGATAGAAGCCTTGTGGTTTTAGTTTGGGTACCTAACTATGCTGTGACCTAGAGATTATTGTAAGTTGAGAGCGATTAGAACTCTGTTTTCGAAGCGTGGTGCTTGTTGCAATTTTCCATGCTGTCATTTACTCTACCGTTCTATTAGGCAGTCCATTTTCAGCAGATGAATGATGGTGATTTGATGATAAGAAGATGATATATATGATGAGAAGTAATGATGCATGATATGGTGATCACTATACGTGTGTTACATATAACGATAAAAATATACTATTTTTATATCATACCACTTAGTAAATATCGAATAACGTTACGATTTCAAACGAACGACTTTAATATCCTAATGATGTCTCCAAGTTATTAATTTACGACGCAGCCGAATATAAATCATACAGATATCAGTTTTACGCTTCGTTGTTTTAATAAATGAGAACTATCTCGTGCCCAGGTAGTTGGCGGAGGTCATTAGTGTTAAATGTCTTGAGTTGGCAAATTGCGGAAAAAATTGCAAGTAACGACCGTGAGTGATGTTACGCTATATTTTGGCGTGAAACTTGATATTAATTTATTGTTACTCGTGTAAGTAAAAGTTGGGAAAGTGAGTCAAGTCTGAATAAACGATATAAAATTATATTAGTCTCATACCTATTTCCAGAATTAGGTTATTTGTTGATTTATACCATTCTATTACCAACAAGTAATACCACTGGTATTTGTTTCAACTCATATTTATTTTCTATTCCGAACGGATACCACTCTTTAAATAATTAAATTTAATGTGCGAACAAATACTATCAACTTGAATTTGGTACAGTCAGCTCAGTCAAATCTAATGAAATTAAAGGCAAATGCCCATTATTGGCCACGAACATCCAACAATTTACTTTTGCTTAAAAAAAATCTTGTTTTATATTTATTAATCACAGTATTCATTTATACAAACAAGATTGCAACATTATTTCACAAAAAAGATATCGAAAAGATAAAATGAAATTGGTAAATCCGGTAAATTCATTGGTTTGTGAATAAAATAAAAAGTGTTCCTATTTACTAATTTCGTTCAAAATATAATCGATTCTCCTTTCTTCAATCGATTTGTTATGATGTAACTATTTTTATAATTACGTACCTATCTAATAATAACTAAGTCAGGTAATTAATTTTTTTTGTAAGTTAATATTTCTAGTTTTGATGTTTGAGCAAAAAAAAGATAATTATATATTTTGGTACAGGGAGGAACTAAAATTGATTTTAATCATATTTTATTATATTAAATTATATTATTTGGCTTTAACTGATTTTCTTTTATCAAATTGATGATTTTCTAATTACATACAAATCATTTTTACTGAATGTACCTTATATCTTTGAACTTATTTTGATAATAGTTTAAACGATGGTATCCGTTCGGAATAGAAAATAAATATAAGTTGAGACAAATACCAGTGGTATTAGTCGTTGGTATTAGAACGGAATAAATCTATTTGTTTTGTGTGGGTTTTGTGAATTAAGTTTAATTTATTTATTATGAGAAACTGTTGGTTTTTTTGGTAGGTATTAGCATTGTCTAGGGAAGCTATAAGCCCAAAATATTGTGAGTCTAACCTATATCCTACACTTAAGGCGAAGGAGTTATCAACTTCCCTATTTTGATTAATACAACCTTATTTGTTAGACTACCTTGTTAAACATGTCTTAGATGTGTAACTACAACGAGAACTAATACACGGAGGTTAAAAGTATTCCATACACATAACTGCATGAATATGAGCAAGTCATAATTATCGGAAAACACTGTTTTTATGATTTTTTGTTCAATTTTTATACCAGTTTTTATAAACACACCTAATTTGCTTTCGTCGCACTTTGATATAAAAGCACCTTTATTGTAAAGAATATGTCTTCGATACACACGTCTTGTTATTTGTTAAAGCAAATTCCTAACATTTTTGAATTGTATTTTAAAGAGGCAGGTAAACTTCAAACTTCACATTTCTTAATTAATTAAAGGAAAATTAACATGTTATGATAAATTAATAAAACATAATGAACACGTGACTAATGTAGTTGTGATGATGTGTCTATGTGTTTGTGTGTGTGTGGTGTGTGATGTGATGTGTGTGTTCGTGTGTTACGGAAGATCGGTAGCAATATGTTATTAACATTTATAGAAGTGCTGAATAAAGCAGAGAAGTAGGTATCTAAAAGTAACTAATAAATTGCTGTTATTGATCGAAGATTTTTCTCAGCCACTCGGCCAAAAGATTTGTCAAAATTTGTCTGCGTAATAAATTTCATCGTTCTCCAATTATTTATACCGAGACAGGAAACTGAGACTCGCCCCCGAGAACGTTTTAATTTATGGACACTTTAGTCCCGGACATTGTTCTATACTTCTTAAAAATGAATTTTAAATAAGTATGTGAATATAAAAATTCTACAAGAATTATTCTCGATAGATCGTGTACCAATATGATGTTTTATCATTTGTGTCATTATAACCTTATGATAATAAATCATGTCATTGGCAATTGCAAAAACACAATACTTTGATAAATTAGTAGGCTTAATGGCGACTTATTTTTATGCTAAATCATATAATATTTATTTATTTATTTACACCAATAAGTACAACATCTTTCAGTATTCCAAGACAATGTTATACCACATAATATATAATGGTATACACTATATTTAAACATAAAAAAAATAACAATAAAATAAAATAACAAAAATTCAAATGAAAAAAAAGAAACAATTCAAATTTGTATGCCTCCTTCAATGCATATGTATTCAAATAATATATGATTTCAAAAAAAAAAAAACTAACCACGACAACCATCAGACATTCGAACTTCAAACACGATCAAAGGGTTTAATTCCACACAAACGTTCTATAAGACTGGGATTTGAATCTAGTCTAGATTGCTATTTTCTATTGGTATGCATCGGGTCGCAGGTGCAGCCTTATCAAGAGAGCGATCAAAGGTGATGCTCACTCGCTCTTCTGGATCGAAGTTGGACGAGCAACGGTGACGTCATAAACAGTTCACTGCAAACGACATAATCGGAGCAGTTCGGGATACTAATATTGAATTTAGTAGGAAACGTGGCGTTTAAGGATCTCTTCGTGTGACGGATATATTGTCGTGTTTGTGGCTTTTTGTTGATTGTTGGTATAGTATTGCCGACCGGCCTAGGCATTATCAACACATACCTAAACGCACACGCCTTTTTCCCCTGGGTATAGGCAGAAACTACTGAACCCAATCTGCTACGATCAATTAGGTATTCATGAATTATGAAGTATACTTACCTTATAATCGTATCCTAATTCTCACTAATATTATAAACTAGCTGTCACCCGCGGCTTCGCCCGCCTGGTATAGCAATAGTACTTCATCCAATATCTTTATAAATTATAGACTAAGTGTTATTTTGATGTATAAGCTATATTTCTGTAAAGTTTCATCAAAATCCGTTTAGTAGTTTTTGCGTGAAAGAATAACAAATATCCATCCATCCTCACAATTTTTCACGTTAATAATAGTAGTAGAATATGATGTGAAAGTCCACAATTTTGTTAAACAATCATTCCCCAACCGCTAAGCTGTTTGGATGACACTTGACACGCGGGTAGACCATGATGTTGAGTAATTTTTATCTCAGTAATAAGTTCCGATGGGATAAATATCGAATTTCAAGCGGGCGAAGCCCCTGATAAAAGCTTGTTCCTATAAGTAAGACCTGACCTAAAAATTGTTTAGGTTTAAGCTCATAGTTACTTATGAATTACGTCGTATGTTATCATCATAGGATTCCCTAAGGTAATTCTAGCAACAAATATGTGAATATATAATGTTTGTTATTAGCTTGGAGCCTATAGGTATTCGAAGGAAAATTAGTTGGTCTTACATAATTAAATACCCTAACAACCACCTAACTAGTGGTTCTGTGAGCTTTAGACCTCGGGAGTCTGTCTTTTTGATTTTTTTTCGATACAGTTTTTTGAATTTTTCGACAGCAAGAATCCATATTTATCGAACTTGCTCCCAAAATTTCACGTGAATCGGTTGAGAAATTGCGATCTGCAGAGGAAAACAGCCGGACATCCGTCGTACATCCGGACATGCGAAAGAATTTTTGCGCAAGCAAAACGGAGACGCTTCGCTCTCACTCGGTCATCTATTTACCAAAGAGCAAAGGATCAGCAATCATTCCCTAAGAATTTATAAAGGCAGTATTTGACTGGGCAATCAAATGAAAATAAAATACAACCTAAATTCCAATAAAGCCTGCTATTATTGTTTGTATCACGCCAGCTGCTAAAGAAAACTATGTTATATATAAAGTGAACATAAATATTTTGTGTAATATCAATCCACGTTTTCCTCATAAGGGGAGTTGTAATCGTGTACGAACACTGTTCAGGTAGGTTCCGCGTAATGGGCTTTTTTGTTTTCTCCCGTTTCGGTTCTCAGGTGGTGCTGTTACATTGTTTCCTAAAGAAAAAACGGAGCCGGAAACTCCGGTATATGCGGGTAATCGTAACACTGAATCACCACTCTCGCCACTGCAAAGGGCGCGCTCCCTGCCCATGCGGTACTTCATCGTGGAATTATGACTTTGGAACGTGCCCGATATTTCGGATGAGATAAGAATACCGTTTTATGTGTATTCGTGTCACAGCAGACCAAATTACTGTGAATAATGTAGTTTATAGCATCCCACTGAATGTCCAACTTTGGCTAAACGTGTGCAATAAAAACACCAACAACTTTAAACAATTTGCGCGGCCAACTTTCACGAACTATATGCTTAATTAACGCTTTAGCCACGAATTAAAAACACAAGTGTGAAAAGTGAGCAAGTGCCATAGTGTTGCGTCATTTGCGGATATTATTTAATCATTTTATGATATTAACAAAAGGTCAATCATGAATTCATGATTCATGAAAATTGATTTGATGTTGCTTTTCGGTGCTAAACGATGTATTTGTTTTTACCCGACTGCCGAAGGAGGTTAATGTGTTTATCAGTTTATGTTTGTATGTTTGTTCCCTAGAGGGCGTGGCCGATTTTGATGATTCTTATGTCAATCGATTCGTCTGAACCTTGCGAGTGTCACTGGCTACATTAAAATTAGGTAAATAGAAAAATGGCGGTTTTTGGGCGCCATATTGTGGGGCTGAATTTTTTTTTCCCTCCAAACCCATCGTGTATCAAATAAAAGGTTTAAAGAGGTGATTTAAAAAAAATTCAATAATTATATGTTTAAATGTACCGAACTCAAAAAAAGTTAACTAAAAAAATAAAACTAAACCCGACTGCTTAAGAAGCGAAATAAAAAGACGTAAACAAGAAGAAAATCATTCTGTGCAGTCGGTGGATACATCTGGTTTTGGTAAACCAGCTAGCGAATATTTATCCTCCGACTGCACAGCATGATTTTCTGTTCGTTTACTTTTTAGTTCACTTCTTAAGGGCCTTCCACCGCTTTAGTGCCGTAAAACGGTTACTTTCTAAAGCATACTCCGTAACGGCTAGGTTAAAAGGTTTGAAAAATATATATATTTATTATTGATGCATGAACATTATTTTTGAAACAAGTTTTTTTCGAGTAACTAATAGTTTTGCTTTAAAAAAATAATTAACAAAATGATTTTTTCGCAACTTTTGGATACCCCTCCAAAACGACTTGATTGTTTAAAAATATTTTTACACAGAAAAATTGAGGGCTGGAATTTCTTCATAACTGAAATAGCATATGTAAATCAAATAATATTTTGCAAACAAAACTGTTCAAAAGAAGGTTCAATATTGATATTTTGACATCGAGCGTGCGCACGGCCAGTACTGCCGTTAACATTGGGGCGTATATATCGCCTTAAGCAGTCGGGTTTATTGATTTTTTGTATTAACTTGTTTTATTTGAGTTCTCCAACAAATGAGATAATAAAAATAAATCAAAACATTTTTATCATTGTGTATCTTCAACCAATAGTAGGTAGCGAGCAGAGCTTTAAATGGTGCATTGATACAGAAAGCCACAAATAACAATAACCCATTGAATTCAAATGTTATTGTGTAGGTAAAACGAACAAGTTGGTACTAACTGTTTAAACGATATTGGATTCTATTACGGAACGTTGTACACTATTTACGTCTAGTAAAATAATTCCTACTAGTATCGAACGGTAAGCGGCGAACATCGCTTTCATCTACGACCTCGCAGTTAACCAGTTTTTAATGAGTTAACTAACTTAACCCTCCGAAGTTCAAACCTCAGGGGAAGTGTCCAGTCGACAAGGTACCTATTTATGCTCCCCTTTAGGACAGTAACACTTTTGACGTGACGGGCTCATCGAGATACTTTCAAATGTTAATCTCACTGTTGGGACGTATTAGCTATTCATCGGAGCAATTTGCCAGATAATTTGATCAAACATTATTGATTCATTAAGTTCCAATCTATTAAGGTTAGTAAACGGTATAAATAATTACGATGTCCTAGATAAAGCATAATGTGGCTTGATTAAACGGATCCAATAAATTCGTACTCATAAGTATTCAGTATTTATTTAAGTAGACTGCAGACAAAAGGTGGAGCGAGCGCGACCTGCTCTGGTACCCACGAAACGGAAACAGACGCCGCGGCAGACCATTGCAACGATGGCGAGATGATATCTTAGCGTTGGCAGGGATAGAGTGGACCAAAACGGCCCAGAATAGATTTAGATGGAAACAGATGGAGGAGTCCTTCATCCAGAAATGGGTGACCCCTTAATAGGGTAATTTGTAAATTATAGGGAAATAAAGGCTATTTTATTTATGGCCGATTACAATAGGGATGTTAACTGAAAATAGGTTTTTGTCCATCAGGTAGAATAATAAAAAATATTGGACACGTATTTTTCCTTTTCACACGTAAACAAAGTGACGACGATATAATGCGTTGAAATATCGTGTGACGTCACGCCGTTAGTACACTTTATACTGACATAGGGACGTCACAAGCCCCCACGCCTGAACTTTGATGCGCTTTATCTTTGTCAATGTTTATATTGATTTAGTAAAGCAAAAATACGTGTCCAATATTATTTGATAATCTCACTAACATAAATAAATATATATTATTAATCATCATCATCATCATCATGTCAGCCGAAAGACGTCCACTGCTGGACAAAGGCCTCTACTAGGCGTTGCCACATTGACTGATCCCGTGCGTCTCACATCCAGCGCATTCCCGCAACTTTAACCAGGTCATCGGTCCATCCAGTGAGAGGTCTTCCAACGCATCGTCTTCAGGTTCGCGGTCGCCATTCCAGAATTTTTCGGCCCCATCGGTCATCCAATCTGCGTGCAATGTGCCCTGCCTACTGCCACTTAAGTTTCGTATTTCTTCGGTCTGTGTCGGTAACTTTGGTACTCCTGTGGATATTCTCGATTCTGATGTTCTGACACAAGGAAACTCTGAGCATAGCGCTCTCCATTGCCGTTTGGTTCACTTGAAGCTTTCTGATAAGGACCATTGTGAGTGACCACGTCTCGGCAACTGGCAACACACTAATAAATAGTGACTTATAATAGTAGACTAAATAGTGTTTATTATAATTTTTCTACCCAGGAATTATCCCTATTATATATAAAGCTTCTTAGCTAGGTGTTAGCGCTTGGTCGTGCGGTCCATGGCCCTTTAAGGGGCACCGGTATGGGCGCGTAACCCTGAGGCGGCGACTAGCACGCCGGTTGAACGCGTCCCAAAGGGTCATGGCCATCCGGCTGGTCCGGGGATACCGCACGGTCTCCGGTGTGGCGGCGAGCCTCCTAGCCGGATTGCCACCATGGGATCTGGAAGCAAAAGTCCTCGCACAAATATGGGAGTGGCGAGAGGAGGCGAAATGCCGGGGCGAAATCCCGTTGCCGCGACAAATCGCGGCTCGGCGGACAGAGCTCCGGCAGGATCTCATGGCGACATGGAGAGGGCGACTGTCGCAACCCAGCGCTGGGTATATTTCTGTAGTGTCATCAAAATACGTTCAGTAATTTTTATGTGAAAGAGTAACAAACATCCATCCGTTCATCCATCCTCACAAGCTTTCACGTTTATCTATACTATATTATAAAGCTGAAGAGTTTGTTTGTTTGAACGCGCTTATCTCAGGAACTACTGCTTGGAATTGAAAAATTCTTTCTGTGTTGGATAGTCCATTTATTGAGGAAGGTTATAGGCTATATAACATCATGCTACGACCAATAGGAGCGGAGCACAAATGGAAAATGTTGCAAAAACGGGAAAAATATTCCTTTTTGAGAGTTTCGATTGCGTGCGCTGCGTAGCGGTTGAAGTTATGCAACATTCATGTATGTAGGGTAGGTAGGGTAGGTAGGGTAGGGTAGGTAGGTAGCCAGTTGAAGGGAGTGAAGCCGCGTGGGTCAGCTAGTAAATAATAAAGTATTTATTTCTCTTCCACAAAGGTTTATTATAAACTATTACTGGTGCAATATTATTTGATAAATCCTTTGTGGGGACTGGTATCTGCACTAGAAAATCCTGTCACCAAATTAAGATGCCACAGATTAAAATATGAGTAGTGAACCTACCTTACCTTTATCTATAAATAAACCTCAGACAATTTACTTTTGGTTTCTACTGTACATTTTATAGGTAGTCATCTGCTATTTTAGATACCTAGACGTCTCCCAGACTCCCATGTTCCATATTACATTTTATTTTACAGATAAATATAAGACGTAGATATGTTTTGCTTGTGAATTAAATTCAACATATTACTGAACATTGCTTTGAGCAGTCCCGACGCAAGTAGCTGTGAGGGAAATGAGTGCGAAATAGTATATTATGCAACGAGTGAATAAAGGACGGTTTTAAAGCGAGGGCCATAGATGAATCACGAACAAGTGAAGGATTCTAACAACTAAATCACGACCGTAGGGAGTGATTCATGATGATTGAATCACGAGCATAGCGAGTGATTCAAGTGTTAGAATCCTGAACGACGCGAGTGATTCATGGCCCTCGATATAAATCCGTTTTATTCAAGAGTTGCATACTATATTTTATACCATGACTTCGAGAAAAATAAGGATTTAAGCCAAAAGCACAAGGAATAATAATAAATAAATAAATGGTTTATTACCATCAAAATTTACAGAAGATGAGAAAACCTTAGGGCTTCACATTTTTTGTTAATTGAAGCTGAGCCTTTGAGTTTGAGTTACCTAAACAGCACCTGTGTTTCAGAGGCAAGTGACCACCTCCGTTAAGTTACGTAATTATAATTAATTAAACACCAATGCAATTAATATGAGAATTACAATCCAAATAAGTATTCACTAAACATCCTAGACCAAAATAAAATCATTATCAAAATCCTAAATATAAACAATCTCAAAATTAAATCGTCGAAGGAGTTTGAAATTCGAATATTCTTTGCACAAGAAGTTTGTATCGAGTATTTTATGCGCAAGTAGGTTGTATTGCATTGAGATGGAGGTCAAATATATATTGGTGTGTTCTAAATTCAAACACCAAAACAGTGATTAAAAGTGCTTTTTATTCACTGTTTTCAGTGAATAAAATAAGCTTTTTAGAGGGGGAATGGTATAAATAATGTTATGTTTTATTTGCACTAGTACCTACTGTTTGTGTAGGGAATGAAATGTAAAATGTAAAATGAAAGAGAATGGAATCTTCACAACTTTTCGTATCAATGCTTCGCATTTTGTCCATCTAGTACGCAACGTCCTTGCTTGATCGAATCCGAAATGTAGAGATCCGCAAGAGAACCAGGGTTACCGACGTAGCCCGAAGAATGAGGGTATTCTGAAATCATGTACACTAGGTGGCATCACTGAGACGTGAGGTCCAAGCTGCTGTCAAATGCTTATGTTTTTTGACATTAGTCAAATTGACGTCAAGCAAGTTGATGTCATAAGTTAAATTTTCCAAGTAAAAGACCAATGTGGCGCCAACTAGTGGCGTGAATTTTCTTAAAAACCCTCATTGCCAAAGTCGCAGTGAGCAGGACACATTGCTCGCAGAACGGATGGCCGATGGGGCAGAAAGGTTCTGGAGATCGCGAACCGCAATACGTTGCGTTGGAAGGCCTCCCACCAGGTGGACTGATGACCTGGTGAAGGTTGCGGGGATCCGCTGGTTGCGAGATGCACGGGACCGGTAAATGTAGCGATGCTTGGGGGAGGCCTATGTCCAGCAGTGGACGTCTTTCGGCTGATATGATGATGTTGATGATGAGTACGCAAAGACCTGACGGTCTGTATCGTATCGTAGATGTACCTGAAATTATTGTCGACTAAAATCAAGGCTCGATAATCTTTAAACAAGACTTCTCTAGAAGCACATATGTACATATGTTTATTTCTATAGCATTACTTTCCAAAATCGCTTACGTTTTTGGTCTAACCGTGAATTGTTGAAGTGAAGTTTGAAAAAACCCTGCTTCTACTCGACTATAGTAACTTTTGATACTAACACGAAGGAAGCTTTGAACTAACGTGGGTTTTAGTTTCTCCCTGCACACTCCCAGATGTATCAGATAAGATTAAGTAAGGATTATACCCGAACATTATCAGACTTTCACGATATTAAAGTGATTACGGAAACCCAAAACATCGACACTAAACGAAAGGTTGCCAGTGCCTATAACATCCAACACCTCTTCTATTTCTTTGTACTTTTTTCCGTACGATATTAAATCAAAAAACAGTAATTTCGTCGCCTCGTCTCAAGATATTACAGAGAACCGGAATTTCGTAATGGAACCTGACACGCAGAGACCAAACGTTAAACATGAATAAATAATTGAGTATGTATTTACTCCAGTACTGAATTATTTACGTATCATAACGGATTGCAGAATGAATGTAAAGTCGAGCCGCCTAACGCCCAGCCGTGCCGTGCTACACTGACAGTGACACCGTGCCACAGACAAGCTCATCACACAAACTTGCCAAGTGCTCTATTTTTCATTTCAGCAGAGAATATAAATAAACAGGCGCAAGAAGAACGATAACAAAAGGAATTTGAGTCTCGTACTTTTGAATTTGAATATTTAATTTATACCGAGCTTAAAATTCGTGCAGGCGGCGATTTAAAATTGTATCTTGTTTGGGGATGACTGTATATACCTAGCCAGTAAAATGGCTTCGTTTCTGTTTACTGTTTAGTTTGCTCTGTCTGTGAATAAGTTAGATAAGTGGCGAGAGGGCCAGTGCCTTTGAACCGACGAAGAGCAGTAGTAAACAAGAGGATTTAATGGTTATGGAGCAGTCGGTGGCGCTAAGTGAAAATGAAAGTGATTCCCGGGAGTCCGTTAACTCCTCGGAATTATGACGAAAATTCTTGCGTTCACGTGTCCCCACCGTTTGTGACCTGACTACACCGCTTTTACGATATTGTTACGTTCATTGCCCTTTTACATTACGGGAATGGACCCTATTGGTCTATTTCGTGGCGGCTGATCGTCTCTATCGTCGAGGATGAGTGGTTAGCCGCTTTCGATGTCACTCGTTCGATACAGGGTATTTGTTCCGTGTTGCTTATATGAATTGCGGAAGATATGGAGCGGATAAAACTTAACCGGGTTCGGTAGTTTACTTATGTGTTCATACAGCTTTCTTGTATGTGTACTGGGGAAATAGAATATCAAACTTAGATATTTGTAGTTGAATTCCGTATTAATAAACTGAATGTACAGAGAATATACCTAACTCAGTACTAACAGTATTCGACTGACATAAATTGGTAGAAATCTACTTACAGTTTGATGCTTAACGGAGATTCATTAGTACAACACCTACCAATATTAACTACATCTTGTTTTTTTCAGACGCAAGTACTTAGTTAACACGTCATTAACCGTTTTATAATGTTCCACTTCACAACACTTGTTTACTGGCCCACAATACGGAACATTATCTGGTAAACAACAGAAATATTCATAGACGTTTCAATCTGTATAAATCTAAAGTTAATATAACACAAAGCAGCTCTGGTAATATTATTTGTGAACACAGATTGTTACAAATAAGTCCCTCGGGGTGGTTTGGGGTTATAGTGCCGCTCAATATTATGTAGTTTCGATTTTAAAAGCGTTTCGCTTTGGAAATACAACGGTATTCAGTGTTATATTATAGAAGGGTGCCTACTTTCTTTCTTGTGATAAAGTGAAATAAAATGTAGAAGTTGTGCGGAATTGTGCTTTTAATTTTTCTAAAGGCAAATTCAATTTGTAATTATGAAAGCTTAATGGCTTCAGGATTGTGTACTTCGTCCTTTGTTTAATATTTCCTGGTTACTGTAATGGTTTAAAATGTAAATGAAGGTAAACGGAGAAAAGTGTCATATGAAAAGTGGATATGATCCACTCTTCATAAGTTCTATGTCAGGGGTCACCAAATTGCGGACCACGGTCCGGATCTGGCCCACCGAATTTTGTGTGGACCTTAAGTAAATGTTACAATATAATTTATCTGTGTTACTTGAGTACGTAATTTCATCTTTTATCCTGCGCTTTGTCTTTACTGCTGTCGTCAGACGTCGCGCTGGCAAAAATAATTTAAGTGTAAACTTACCGATGACCATGTCCATGATTTAATGATAATAGTCTGCACCAAGTTTAGTCTAAACTTCGGACGGGTGCTTCATTCAAGGCAAATAATAATAACCTATGCATATTAAAACATATTTGAAAAAACTCATTAAAATATATTCAGGTGGGTATCCTTGATGAGGGAGAGACGGGTAAGGTGGTTTTAAACCTTACGGACCGCAACAGTTATATTATTTAAAAAAAGTGGACCTCAAATTATAAAGTAATTGGTGACCCCTGTTCTATCGGAATCGAAAGAAAGAGAAGACAGAGATGGTATGTCACAAAGTTGGCAAATGGTGGCCATCTTTATCAAGGAAAACTGCAATGCAATTTTTGGGAAAACTTTCATTTAATTGTTTCAAATGATGGAATACGATCAAAAATAAAGCTTGATTCGATTGGATTCGATGAACAACATCTCCTCATCCTCCTGCCCTTATCCCATGCACAAAATAGAACGGCGCGCCGTCGCTTACATACTTTGTATCCCATGTTACTTGTAGTCTGCGCAACACGTTTTCTTCTTCCATACCGTCCTGTCCCCTGTCACGCTATCACTGATTCCCTTTTCTTTCATATCATTTATCACACGGTCCATCCATCTATTCTTTGGCCTTCCTCTCCCTCTCCATCCATCCACATAACAAAATATAAAAACACAGCAGTAGTATCCGTGTTAGTCGATGTGTATTACGGGGTACTTCCAAAAAGCGCCCCTGAGCCCGCTTCCAGCTTTAAGCATCCAATCTTTGCCAGCCAGTCTTAGCGCACCATTCCGAGGTGTCCTACACTACGTTAGTTTAGATGCCAGCCTTACTCTGCACGGTATTGTCTAACAACAGTCAACTCCTAGAGCTTGCAAGACCACGTAGCCTTTTATCGGCCATGATTTTCTTTGTTGCATCTTACTTTCTGGATTTATTGTCCTAGAGTTTTTCTTGTATTGTATACTCTTAAGTGTACTTTATCTCTTTATACTGAAATCAACATTTCCCGTCAAATTGTGTACCACTTTTGGCAAATTATTATGAGAAAAATTCAACTTTCTCTTTTACTTTTAATAAATACATACTCTTCACAGTAAACTGGTTACCTACTCATTTCTAAAACAGAAGTTAGAAAAAGAATTATCGATGATTAAAAACTTGAAGATTGAAAACAATATTCATTACTTAGTTACAGCTATGTGTAGGGTAACTGTTATAAATCAGAACCCGTCAAAAAAGACGCCTCCAAACCAATATGATTTGTGGCTATCCAATTATACGGTCTTGTAACTATGCCTGTATTTTTATTAAACGAGGAATCTATTAGAGCTTCGGGTGATTTTATATGGAATATCCCATACGTGATGATTTAGGTGCAATTTGGTGTACTCGTATTATTAATAGTTAGGTGGATGCCGCTAGCGATCTGACCTGATTTATGCAGGCTGCCCTTAGTCGTGTCTTGTTCGTCTGTAATCCCCACAGGCACAGACGAGCTGACCTATTCTTAACCGCGCACATACGGTTAAACTGCTGCCTAATATTGTTAGATACCAGACTTGCAAGTAAGATCCTGGGGTTCGGTGGCTCCTTAAATGAAAAAGGGGTAGGGAGGGGGTTGAAGCCAGAAAGGGAAATAAGCAAACTCGTAGCTTTGAATTTACGTAAAACAAGGAATGTTAAGTCAAAGTACGGATTTAAACGTTGACTCTTGAAGTTAAACATGTACTCGACTGCAAATCTAATGTTTAACTTTTTTGTTTAAGGTGGCACACGTCACATTTTGATTCGTTTTGCTTTCGCTATAAATAAGTTTGCGCTCTACTTTCTTCATTACGTTAAGAGCAGCAAAATTTAAAATGGAATGACGGTGTTAAGAGTTGAACCGTAATTTAACAAGAACGAAAAGAAGGATGAAATTCACAACAGAGTTTTAAAACTTAAAAGGAAGGAAGCACTCCTCCGGAAGTCAATTTGTTGAAGTAGAAACTTACCTACGTGTTTCGTGGCGCTAATGCCGGAATATATTACTTCTAATAATTGTAAGGTAGGTACTCTCATTAACAAGGGGTTGATTAACAATTCAACCTTTCTGAATAACCGTCAAGCTTTGCGTAAATGCATGACTAATGTATGTATGTTAATATAATGAATGACCGGAGTTTCTTCTTCAATTTTATCAGCGCGAGGACATACCTTTTCTAGCTCTAATTGCATGTTTATGCTAATTCGTATTCCCCGCTTTACTATATGTTTAATATTGCATTTCAAGCATTTTTGGACAAGTATTTATCAGACAGGAACTAAATGTTGGAAAGGCGCTGTGTATTGGCACCAGGCAATATTATATGTAATAGAATATGCACGTTCACCCGGGTGATAGTCGAAAATTATCCCAGATAAAAAGTAGCCTATGTGCTGTTCCAGAGTATAATCTATCTCTGGCCCAAATTTGATACATATCCGTTGAGCCGTTCTGGCGTAATTGAGTAACAAACATACATCCACATACACAAGCTTTGGCATTTATAATACCAGCTTCTGCCAGCGGCTTCACCCGCGTGATGGTTGAAAATTATCCCACGGGAACATACTACCGGGATAAAAAGTATGCTATGTGCTATTCCTGATTATAATCTATCTTTGTGCCAAATTTCATCCAGATCCGTTTAGCAGTTTTGGCGTGATTGAGTAACAAACATACATCCATCCAAACAACATATAATATTAGTAAGATTATTAGTATATATTAGTATATAAGTAATAATTAGTATTAGTTTATAAGTACCTATTAGTGAGACTAACATAGTATTGGTAACCATTAACTAATTTAGGTTCTTAAAATTTTATCACTGTTGATGGATTAACTTTGCTTTATGCGTTATAAAAATTCCTAATTTGCAAGAGAGATTTTAAAAATTACAAAGGACTTCTAAAATAATCTTTTACTTTAAACAATATTACCTACTTACAGAAAATCTACTGTATTTCCGAAAAACCAGAACTTAAAATTCGCGAGTGTACGGGGCTCAAATCGTAAGCTTCCAATAAGAAAAGCAATTTCAGAAATACGAAGGGTGACAAAATATTCATGTTTTAACATTGTTTTAGCGGATAGCCTCGTAACTTGAACCATGTAAGTCACTTGGATTAGAATTAATCTATGGTCCATGTTACGAGATTATTGCGGAAAAACATTTGCTTTTCCTCAAACAACAGTATTTTGGTATATCACTATCTCGGGCATATCGATTTGTACAGTTACTAACCATGTGCAAATTTCGCTTTCCTTATCGAGAATCATTTTCTCTTCTTACGAGCTTTTGAAAAGTAAACTCTTTCCGTAAACGAGCTCTAATACAAGCATACTTGAGATTAGAACTATGAGACTCTCATACAGTAAAATTCTGGAAATATGCAGCATTTTTAAGCAAGTGCATATTTGAATTTAAGTCGTGTTACGGAGAGTGGTATAATCCCAGTTTATAAGAGTTAGTGTTATTACGTCCCGCAGAGACGGCAACGCTTACATTTCCTAAAGGTTTTTAAAGGATTAAAAGCAACCGACCCGGAGTACGTATCAACTTTGACCTATTTTTTTTAATGAAAATCTTATTAGCTTCTATCCCAGTCGAATATTTTCTCATAGCAAACACAAGTTTACTACTTAACTAAAATTTTTTACGTACCTATTACAAAGACATGTTTGTGTATTTGTGTATCTGTCTGTGGTGTCATAGCTCCGAAATGGATGAACATATTTTCATTTTTTTAAAGGTGACAATATCGCGAGTGTACCTAGCAATGTTTGATGAAAATCGGTTCAGCCGTTCAAAAGATGTGGGCATTTTACTGTTTGAATTTGGGTATTTGCACAAGATTTCGTGTTCGGGTTTTAAATATTACTTGTTTATTATTAAATTTTGTTTTCCTTATTTGCTGGCAAGATATGGGGAAGCCTATTGCCCAGTAGTTGAACAACATAGACTAAATAAAAACAGCTGTTTGACGATTGTAATAAATGTTTTAGTAACAATTATTTTTCGCAGTGATACCATTTATTTCCGCTCGAGTGCATTCAATAACGTGTAGTCATATCTGCGAGTATCCGACAACACCAACCAATTTGAAATAGGTGGCCGACAGTGAGCATAATTGCTTTCCCGCCAACTGTTCTACTTGCTTCACAAATAAACCACAGTTTTGCTTCGCCCTACAGAATAAGTAATCTTTATTTTTTGATGTTTGAATTTATGAATTCATATACACGTATGCGTATTCGAAGTATGAAATTAACGTAGACAGGTTTATCAATTCCTAATTGTAATGCCTGTCTGAGAATCTATAAGCAATTGAAAAACCTAAAGCGAACAGATACAGGATGTAGCTCAGAATTTTAGTGATATTTACTAATATAAATCTGTAAATATTTTACTGTAAGATTCGATGGCTAAATGTGTGATATTGCTATTTATTTTTCATCATTGGTTATTTTTTCTTTAAGATATTCTTCGATTTGGGATTACCCAACGATATAAATATATACATATACTCACGCCCATAATCCCATAGGAGTAGGTAGAGACTGCAGATTGTCAAAATCTCCATAGCTCATTTTTCGCCGCCGATAAAGGTTGAGTCTCATATAAGTCTCTTATTCGACTTTTAAGACAGGCTGAGAAGAAAGCGTTGGTGCTATTCGTAACCGACAACACACGGTTAAATAAATATATACACAACTATATGATATAAATACATTATTCAATAGCGTTATTACACTTCCATGACATTAGGTAAAGATTAAAATGACAATATTGAAAGACAACGTAGGTACTCATTGTATGTAAAACACACACAAAAATACTTACTATATACACCCACTAAATATTTTTTAAATAAACAATAATAATAAAAAATAGTATAATAAAAGATTTATTTCCTATGAAGACTATTGAATTTTATACGCTCCGTAGGTACGTTGGAATTTGAACAAACAACAGTCTGTATCACAGAAAAGCAGCGAAAAATGGACTATGAGAACACTAATTTTGATAATTTGCAGCTTCTGCCTTCTTATATGGGATTATGGGCGTGAGTATATGTATGTATATTGTCGGATATACCCAAAGCGAAGATATAAAAAAAACTCCCCTGATGAAAAGCAAATAGCACTATATCACACATTTAGCCATCGAATCTAAGAGTGAAATATTTAGAGAATGATATCACTAAATATCACTAAAATTCTGAGCTACATTCTGTATCTGTTCGCTTTGGATATTTTTTTACGATTTTCCTTTAATTTAATGTTAAAAAAGTGTCATTTTTGTTTTGATACAAATGCTTCTTTGACTTTTATTATGAAAGACAATGATGAGGTCTCAATCCCCCATAACTTCAATATGCTTTTACAATGAAACGATTTCTGAGGAAGTAAAAAAAAAATAGCCAGTTAGCAAGATAGAAGCGATGGCGGACCACAGGGCCGACTACCGGGGTGCGCCGGATGTACATTTAAGTATCGCCACTCGTGGAAGTTATTTTAATACACCCCAATGCCTTTTAAATTGAAATATTGATTTAAAGCACTGGTAGCTATTGGTACCGTTTTATGTTTTACTATTGAACGTTACGTTATACGTTCTGTAACTAAGGGTTCCAAAATTAAGCATACAATAAAAGAAAAAAGGCAACAGTGCATTCAGTGCAGTGACGTCAGTTTTTGGCTTCGTTCCCACGTAAAATGTTGCGTGACCGTAATATACCTAACCACATGAGCAGGTTTATTATCACTGAGGTTTTTCTCAAGTCTTTTATAATCTTTGGCGCAAAGGAGAAAGCGCCAAAAGCTGAGACAGCATGCCGCTCTGAAAGGGACACCTACAGAAGGATCATCAACGAGGCCACGTGCTATCCTCAGCGGCGACAGCGGAGACATGGCGGCCAAGAGGATGAAGACCCGTGGGCAATCATCCTCGACCGGATCCTTTAGGGATGCATTGGCGGCTATGAAACTCGCCGTCGTCACGGTCAAGTACCCGGAGAATTTAATGACGGAGGATTTGGTGCAAATCCAGGAGGTCTTAATTGAGAAACTGGAAGAAGCACCGGATCCTCTACCTGTTCTCACGGTAGCTCCCGGTGTTGTCGCAGGTGCAGTGCATGTATCCCGTGGAAACTACGATGCAGCTCGCTGGTTCGGGGATGCCATCTACAACGTGGAACTTGGCTCCCTGAAACTCAAGGTCGTCGACGCCAAGGACCTCCCAAATCCAGTTAAAATGCCATAAAATAGTCGCAAATTGGCGCAGAAAGACTCTATCGTTCAAACTCCTGGAAACAGCAAGCCACAAACAACAACAACAACAAATTTGTTCTGGATGGTATCCAAACCCTAAACAGGCTTGGGAAGCATAATAGAATAAGACTGATGTGGGTCCCAGAACATAAAGGAATCCATGGTAACTAAATGGCAGTTGAACTGGTAAAAGAGGGATCAGCAAATGATTTTGTGGGTTCAGAACCATGTGTAGGCATTTCGACGTGCTTCGTGAAAGCCAAATTCAGGGAGTTTGCGGACCACAGTCAACAAACACATTGCCTGTCTAATATCGGTCTGGAACACTCCGAAAAATGCATGAGCTCTTCGTTCAAAGCATGGAAATGCTTTTGGAATATGAGCCGAGGGCAAATCCGCTACCTGCTTGGAGTCTTTAATGGCCACTTTGAAACCAACAACATGCTCATAAATGGGTCTAAGCGCAACACCCATGTGCAGGTTGTGTGGGGGGTATACGGAACGCATGGAGCACCCTCTGTGCACATGCGATGCAATTAAGACCTGAACGGGCTATAGGCTCATATCTCCTAATCTCGTTGTAAAACTCATGAAGAGGGTTTTCAACGAGATTAGGGAGAAGTAAAATATCGAGGAGACCACAAAAGATCCCAATGGGTCGATTTCTCGGTCCCTCAACAATATAAGATAAGATGTATGAGCCTACATCACGATATAATATATGAAAATAAAATAAAAACTTAAATGAAGCGTTTTGTACCTACTTGGCTGGCTTAGAGAAAATATGCATATATTATGGTGATTTAGTATTATGTTCACCTCACTTATATATTCACTTAATAATCCATTTTTTTATATATGCGGTCACACAATCAAAGAAAGAAATGTTATGGTGGGTAAAGGGTGGAATTTTAAGGTTACAAAATAGTTAATATTGTACCCTGACGGTATGACTAAAGTCATGTTATTTTTGCGTTTTGTTTAAAAAATTAAAAGGTTTACCTAATTAACGATAACGTATACGGTTTTAACATAATATTTAAAATACGCAGCATTTTTCTGCGATATATGGACTTACTTAAGTTAGCTTATGAAAATTCACAGAATTTGGCATCCCTATTAACTCTGCTCTTCGTTAACTGTTATAAAATATTTTATTTTTAAATGAAGTTAATTACTGTGTAAATATATTCTCGATAAAGCTTCACACTTTTTATTATTACTTCCTTAAAGGAAAAGTCTCTCATTTTTAACTTTTAACTACGTGGCTTTTTGTTAAATCGAGAGGAGAAAATTATGAAATCTTGGCTTCACTTTGATGTTGTCCAGAATATTAAAAAATAAAAGCGTTGTAATCAGTGTAACAGCTCTTGACCGTGGCGCTTTTTCCTTATTCAAAATTAATTTTTAGCTTTTGTAGCTTAATTATTTACCTATATAAAAATATATTTTCTAAATGGCAACTCTTTGGTATACAATGACAATGTAGCAGACCTTTAAAGGGTTTATATTGTACTAGCTTTTACCCGTGGCTTCGCTCGCAGTGAAGCCATTAATTTTTTTTTAAATATAAAGTATCCTATGTTACTTCTAATACCTCCAAGAATATATGTACAAAATTTCATGATGATCGGTTCAATAGTTTTTGCGTGAAAGCGTAACAAACATACTTACATTCACATTTATGATATTAGTATTTTAATACCGGCTACGAAGACCAAACGAAAGTTAAACAAGAAGACAAATAAAATTTAAAAATTTAACAAACGCCCGGCACATTTTTATGTCATGATACATAATTTATCAAGTAGGTAAAAGACACGCTTCGATCGACAATCTTTCGAACACGTAATTATGACAAGATATCTTGCGAAAATACTCCGATTAAAACAGTAAAGCGGCCAAAAAATTTTGAACAGCTGAACCGATGTTCATCAAATATAGCTAAGAACACGCTCAATAAAGTCACCTGTCAGACAAAAATAAAATGAAATCATAATGCGAAAACACCCAGGTACACAAGTCAAACTTATACCACTCTTCTTTTCCCGTCGGGGATTAAAAATTTGGTTAGAATCAAGTAAAAAACAAAGTTTATGGTTTAGTTTAATATTTTAGAAATAGTTTTTTTAACTTTGGTGTAATACTGCTTAGTTCAAACTTTTCTGAAAAATTGTCGTATTAACCGTCAGCCACTTAACCTTCCACACTTTATGTGCCGTAGTACACGTGTATTGCCACACTAACTTTGTAGTTATAATTATACACAGTACACACATCAAAAGTGTCTAGAGATAATAAAAAAAAACTGTTAATATTTACCAAATCTAGTCTTCCAGATAGGTTACTTTATTCCTATGTTTAACAATTTATCCCTATATTCTGTAAAAATTAAGAATAACTGAAATTTTTGCAAATTGTTGGAAATTAAGCTTGAAAGGCCTCGACTGATGAAGTCCACGCTCCGTCCAGCACAGATCCAGGTCCAAAACCCCGAGAGCTGTCAGCTCGAATTCCAGAATCGTTTGGAGTGCCTAGAGAGCTCCGTGGACGAATACAGCTATGGGTTCGTGGAAGCTGTCTATACGGTTGGGTCTAAGTTTTTCAAGACTAGTCGTACAGATGGAATCAAAAAGCTCTCTGATCCTACTCTGAAGCTATGAAGGAGAGGCTTGAGATGATTCTGCAGTCTTCAGATGAGGCGTGCAAATACCGGCAGCTCAAAAGACAGAACTCTCAATCCTTGAAAAGAGACCTCCGCCGCTTTAATACCGAGCGTATTAAAGACGCGACTGAGCGAAATAAAGGCTGGACGACGGAATCACGGCCGAACTCCTGAAGGCGGGTTGGAAACCGGTCCTTAACGCTCTTCAAGAAGGGCGACGATGCCCGGCTGAAGAACTATAGGCCCATCTTACTTCTTAGCCATATCTACAAGTATTTTCAAGAGTCATCACGAATCGTCTTGCGCGCAGATTTGACGATTTCCAGCCTCCCGAACAAGCCGGATTCCGAAAAGGCTTTAGCACCGTAGACCACATACATATGCTGTGGCAGGATAGACAGAGAACCGAAGAGTATAATCTGCCTCTCTGTTTAGCATTTGTGGACTACGAGAAAGCCTTAGATTCGATCGTGACTTGGGCTGTACTGCAGTCCCTCCAACGGTACCAGATCGACTACTGGTACATCGAGGTGTAAAAGTGTTTGTACAAAAACGCCACCATGTCAGTCCGTCTTCAGGATCAGATCTCGAAACCAATCCTTCTCCAGCGTGGCGTGAAACAGGGAGACGTTATTTCTTCGAAACTATTCACTGCTGCACTGGAGGATGTATTCAGGGTGCTGGACTGGAGGGGGCTAAGCAAAAACGTTAATGACGAGTACATTACTCACCTTCGGTTTGCCGACGATGTAGTGTTCATGGCTGAGACCATGGAGAGCCTCAGTACAATGCTCGATGACCTCAGTAGAGTTTCCGAAAGAGTGGGTCTTAAAATGAACATGGACAAAACCAAGGTCAAGGTGAATGACCATGTAACACCAACTCGAAGTTGTGGACGACCATGTCTAACTGGGACACGAATAAGACTCGCTTGGGCGGCGTTCGGGAAGTTGCACGGTATCTTCTCGTCCAACTTACCACAGTGTCTCAAGACGAAAGTCTATGACCATTGTGTATTACCAGTGATGACATATGGCTCTGCGATGTGGTCGCTTACAATGGGCCTCATCAGAAAGCTTACAGTCACTCAAAGGGCAATCGTTTGCTTGCGTGATCGAACCAGAAATATAGAGATCCGTAAGAGAACCAGGGTTACCGACATAGCCCGAAGAATTGCCAAACTTAAGTGGCAGTGGGCAGGGCACATTGCTTGCAGAACGGATGGCCGATGGGGCAGAAAGGTCTGGAGTGACAACCGCGAACCGGAAGATGTTGCGTTGGAAGGCCTCCCACCAGGTGGACCGATGACCTGGCGAAGGTTGCGGGGATCCGCTGGTTGCGAGAGGCACGGGACCGGTCAATGTGGCGACGCTTGGGGGAGGCCTATGTCCAGCAGTGGACGTCTTTCAGCTGATATGATGATGATGTTGGAAATTAACCTAATCTTAAACCATCAGCATATATCATTATTTTAAAACCAAATAAATGAACTACCAACCAACTATATTTTATTCCTTGCAAATGGTTCACAAATTCGTCCAGGATCTCGATGTTGGCGTCCCTCTGTATCACATCGTTCCTCAAGTAACGAGGAGCTTTCAGGATGGGCAGTAGCGCAAGATGTTGCTGCGCGCGGAGCTTTCGACGGTGAGCCTCGCTCGACGAACCAAGCTGGGGCGGCGTACGTGTGTATGGGTCGTACGTACGTCTTGTATGCGGGCTTGGTGTTTGTGATCCTGGCGACATGCGGCCCCATCGAAAGCTGAAGGTCGATGGTTACGCCCAGGTTTTTATCCTGGGGCGCCCAGTCGTTGTCGACTCCCTGTAGTTTAAGCCGTGGTGGGAGGTGCGCTCCTCATGCGACGAGCGCCTGCGTTTTGCTCACGTTAACTGAGAGCCGCCACTTGGCCAGGCACTCGGGAAGCAGGTCGTGTAACATACGCATAAATAACGACAACACTAAAATAACACTATAACGGCACTAAGGAAGGTCCGTTCCGTCCAACAGTTGTCTGTTACGCTGACAGAACAATACTTGTTGCTGTGAACCACTTGTAAGGAATAAAAGATACTTGGTTGGTAGTCCATTTACTTGATTTTAAAATAACCGCTGATGGTTTTTAAGATCAGAAGTAGGATCACCCAATGAGCTCGATCCGTTGTGTGCGGCGTATTTCATACCCCTCCAATCGATCCGTGGTGGAGGCTAGGATGAATAATGTAACACTAAGTTAATGACGTCAACTAAATAGAAAAAAAAGTTTAATGAGGCTTTTTAAAACTATTATAGTAAAGATAAAAAAAGAACCGCTGAAGAACCGAAGATCTGTGTTGCCGCCATTGACACGAATCACACAATTACAGCGATTTGGTATGCTTAAAATCAGTTCATCAAAATCACTTGATTAGTGGCCGCCCACGTTCTTTTTATCAAATCAAAAAGTTGTTGTGGGGTATGCACGGCATCCATACTCGGCAGAGCTCTTCTTTGGAGCATATCCCATGCAAGCTCAATTGGTTGAGGTCTGGCGATTGAGCAGGTCACGGCAGAACGTTGATGCGTGCGAATGCTGAATGCCATGCGAGCATTGGCAAGAGTGCGTGTTACGACTCTAGCCGTGAGTGGACGTAAATTATTGTGCATTAATCAAAACAAATCACCCAAACGGTGTCGTAAAACGGATGATCACGTCTTAAACAATCCTCCTCGAATAAATCGGAACATTGAGGTTGCCCCTCATCCAAATGTGATCGGTTCTTCCACCGATCCAAATACCGGTCCATACCATTATTGTTGCCCTTCCATATGATTGAACTTCCTGACAAAGTTTCAAACGTTCTTGACGTCCAGAGGTCCTCCAAACTCGAGTACATCTTGTATCCGGCTCATACCGAAACGAGATCCATCGGAAACGAAAACACAGAGGGAGGAAGAAGAGTGGCGTACTATCCCTTCCTCCCAATTTCTGTGTTCGTAAGCCCTTGGTAAACGGGCCCTACAACTGCGGGGAACTCTCAGCGGTCTTCAGGAACGCAAACTCACTTCACGTAAACGATTTTGAATGGTTTGGTCGCTTATCAGCAAGCCTAAGGAGCTATGGAGCCTCGTAGCCAACATCATGGCGGTCATGGTACGATTCCGTCGAGCAGTATTTTGGATGTACCGGCCCTGTCTGCAAGTGGTGATGCGAGATCGTCCTCCATGTCGCTCGGCTACGCTGCCTGTATTACGATAGCGTGTCCAGAGCCGGATTATGACGCTCTGTGTCATAAGCCGCCAAGAGCGACAGCCACAGTACATTGCCTGGAACCATCTTGCAACATTCCGACGTCTCTCATCATCTCTCTCTTTATATATGTCGTGGTGGCCCAGTGGCTAAGACCTCGCCTCTCGTGCTGGAAGTCGTAGGTTCGAATCCGGGCAAGTACCAAAGTGTATTTTTCAATTCATATGTACTTTCTAAGTTAAACTTGGACATCGTTGGCAACGGTGAAGGAAACATCGTGAGGAAACCTGGACTTATAGTGAGTTTATTATAAGATTGTGCTACAATGGTGTAATTGCTGCAAGGTGTTCCAGTGCGAGGATAAACTAATAAATAAATCTCTTCTCGTGTCAAACGATGTCGTCGCTCCAAATCGATGTAATTTTTTTAGTTCCGATCCAGAAATTGTAATGGTTTTGTAAAAATTCTATTACACACATTTATAGGAATCCTGATTAACAGTTGATTTTCTATTTTTAATCAAAATTTAAAGAAAATTCTTTATTCGTATAGTGAAATTCACTAAAAAGAACCAATAACGATCCAAAAAAATTTAAATGATAGTCCTCAATTGCTCCGATTCCCTAAAACGTACTTGATCCCAAGACACTTTTTTGTGTGTAGTAATCACAATTTATGTTCGCTCTATACTATTTCTTTAGTTAATTTGATCCTGGAATGTTGTTTAGACACCTGCAGCTGCAGGATGATACGAATAAAGAATTTTCTTTAAATTTTGATTAAAAATAGAAAATCAACTGTTAATCAGGATTCCTATAAATGTGTGTAATAGAATTTTTACAAAACCATTACAATTTCTGGATCGGAACTAAAAAAATTACATCGATTTGGAGCGACGACATCGTTTGACACGAGAAGAGATTTATTTATTTATTTATTAGTTTATCCTCGCACTGGAACACCTTGCAGCAATTACACCATTGTAGCACAATCTTATAATAAACTCACTATAAGTCCAGGTTTCCTCACGATGTTTCCTTCACCGTTGCCAACGATGTCCAAGTTTAACTTAGAAAGTACATATGAATTGAAAAATACACTTTGGTACTTGCCCGGATTCGAACCTACGACTTCCAGCACGAGAGGCGAGGTCTTAGCCACTGGGCCACCACGACATATATAAAGAGAGAGATGATGAGAGACGTCGGAATGTTGCAAGATGGTTCCAGGCAATGTACTGTGGCTGTCGCTCTTGGCGGCTTATGACACAGAGCGTCATAATCCGGCTCTGGACACGCTATCGTAATACAGGCAGCGTAGCCGAGCGACATGGAGAACGATCTCGCATCACCACTTGCAGACAGGGCCGGTACATCCAAAATACTGCTCGACGGAATCGTACCATGACCGCCATGATGTTGGCTACGAGGCTCCATAGCTCCTTAGGCTTGCTGATAAGCGACCAAACCATTCAAAATCGTTTACGTGAAGTGAGTTTGCGTTCCTGAAGACCGCTGAGAGTTCCCCGCAGTTGTAGGGCCCGTTTACCAAGGGCTTACGAACACAGAAATTGGGAGGAAGGGATAGTACGCCACTCTTCTTCCTCCCTCTGTGTTTTCGTTTCCGATGGATCTCGTTTCGGTATGAGCCGGATACAAGATGTACTCGAGTTTGGAGGACCTCTGGACGTCAAGAACGTTTGAAACTTTGTCAGGAAGTTCAATCATATGGAAGGGCAACAATAATGGTATGGACCGGTATTTGGATCGGTGGAAGAACCGATCACATTTGGATGAGGGGCAACCTCAATGTTCCGATTTATTCGAGGAGGATTGTTTAAGACGTGATCATCCGTTTTACGACACCGTTTGGGTGATTTGTTTTGATTAATGCACAATAATTTACGTCCACTCACGGCTAGAGTCGTAACACGCACTCTTGCCAATGCTCGCATGGCATTCAGCATTCGCACGCATCAACGTTCTGCCGTGACCTGCTCAATCGCCAGACCTCAACCAATTGAGCTTGCATGGGATATGCTCCAAAGAAGAGCTCTGCCGAGTATGGATGCCGTGCATACCCCACAACAACTTTTTGATTTGATAAAAAGAACGTGGGCGGCCACTAATCAAGTGATTTTGATGAACTGATTTTAAGCATACCAAATCGCTGTAATTGTGTGATTCGTGTCAATGGCGGCAACACAGATCTTCGGTTCTTCAGCGGTTCTTTTTTTATCTTTACTATAATAGTTTTAAAAAGCCTCATTAAACTTTTTTTTCTATTTAGTTGACGTCATTAACTTAGTGTTACATTATTCATCCTAGCCTCCACCACGGATCGATTGGAGGGGTATGAAATACGCCGCACACAACGGATCGAGCTCATTGGGTGATCCTACTTCTGATCTTAAAAACCATCAGCGGTTATTTTAAAATCAAGTAAATGGACTACCAACCAAGTATCTTTTATTCCTTACAAGTGGTTCACAGCAACAAGTATTGTTCTGTCAGCGTAACAGACAACTGTTGGACGGAACGGACCTTCCTTAGTGCCGTTATAGTGTTATTTTAGTGTTGTCGTTATTTATGCGTATGTTACACGACCTGCTTCCCGAGTGCCTGGCCAAGTGGCGGCTCTCAGTTAACGTGAGCAAAACGCAGGCGCTCGTCGCATGAGGAGCGCACCTCCCACCACGGCTTAAACTACAGGGAGTCGACAACGACTGGGCGCCCCAGGATAAAAACCTGGGCGTAACCATCGACCTTCAGCTTTCGATGGGGCCGCATGTCGCCAGGATCACAAACACCAAGCCCGCATACAAGACGTACGTACGACCCATACACACGTACGCCGCCCCAGCTTGGTTCGTCGAGCGAGGCTCACCGTCGAAAGCTCCGCGCGCAGCAACATCTTGCGCTACTGCCCATCCTGAAAGCTCCTCGTTACTTGAGGAACGATGTGATACAGAGGGACGCCAACATCGAGATCCTGGACGAATTTGTGAACCATTTGCAAGGAATAAAATATAGTTGGTTGGTAGTTCATTTATTTGGTTTTAAAATAATGATATATGCTGATGGTTTAAGATTAGGTTAATTTCCAACATCATCATCATATCAGCTGAAAGACGTCCACTGCTGGACATAGGCCTCCCCCAAGCGTCGCCACATTGACCGGTCCCGTGCCTCTCGCAACCAGCGGATCCCCGCAACCTTCGCCAGGTCATCGGTCCACCTGGTGGGAGGCCTTCCAACGCAACATCTTCCGGTTCGCGGTTGTCACTCCAGACCTTTCTGCCCCATCGGCCATCCGTTCTGCAAGCAATGTGCCCTGCCCACTGCCACTTAAGTTTGGCAATTCTTCGGGCTATGTCGGTAACCCTGGTTCTCTTACGGATCTCTATATTTCTGGTTCGATCACGCAAGCAAACGATTGCCCTTTGAGTGACTGTAAGCTTTCTGATGAGGCCCATTGTAAGCGACCACATCGCAGAGCCATATGTCATCACTGGTAATACACAATGGTCATAGACTTTCGTCTTGAGACACTGTGGTAAGTTGGACGAGAAGATACCGTGCAACTTCCCGAACGCCGCCCAAGCGAGTCTTATTCGTGTCCCAGTTAGACATGGTCGTCCACAACTTCGAGTTGGTGTTACATGGTCATTCACCTTGACCTTGGTTTTGTCCATGTTCATTTTAAGACCCACTCTTTCGGAAACTCTACTGAGGTCATCGAGCATTGTACTGAGGCTCTCCATGGTCTCAGCCATGAACACTACATCGTCGGCAAACCGAAGGTGAGTAATGTACTCGTCATTAACGTTTTTGCTTAGCCCCCTCCAGTCCAGCACCCTGAATACATCCTCCAGTGCAGCAGTGAATAGTTTCGAAGAAATAACGTCTCCCTGTTTCACGCCACGCTGGAGAAGGATTGGTTTCGAGATCTGATCCTGAAGACGGACTGACATGGTGGCGTTTTTGTACAAACACTTTTACACCTCGATGTACCAGTAGTCGATCTGGTACCGTTGGAGGGACTGCAGTACAGCCCAAGTCACGATCGAATCTAAGGCTTTCTCGTAGTCCACAAATGCTAAACAGAGAGGCAGATTATACTCTTCGGTTCTCTGTCTATCCTGCCACAGCGTATGTATGTGGTCTACGGTGCTAAAGCCTTTTCGGAATCCGGCTTGTTCGGGAGGCTGGAAATCGTCAAATCTGCGCGCAAGACGATTCGTGATGACTCTTGAAAATACTTGTAGATATGGCTAAGAAGTAAGATGGGCCTATAGTTCTTCAGCCGGGCATCGTCGCCCTTCTTGAAGAGCGTTAAGGACCGGTTTCCAACCCGCCTTCAGGAGTTCGGCCGTGATTCCGTCGTCCAGCCTTTATTTCGCTCAGTCGCGTCTTTAATACGCTCGGTATTAAAGCGGCGGAGGTCTCTTTTCAAGGATTGAGAGTTCTGTCTTTTGAGCTGCCGGTATTTGCACGCCTCATCTGAAGACTGCAGAATCATCTCAAGCCTCTCCTTCATAGCTTCAGAGTAGGATCAGAGAGCTTTTTGATTCCATCTGTACGACTGGTCTTGAAAAACTTAGACCCAACCGTATAGACAGCTTCCACGAACCCATAGCTGTATTCGTCCACGGAGCTCTCTAGGCACTCCAAACGATTCTGGAATTCGAGCTGACAGCTCTCGGGGTTTTGGACCTGGATCTGTGCTGGACGGAGCGTGGACTTCATCAGTCGAGGCCTTTCAAGCTTAATTTCCAACAATTTGCAAAAATTTCAGTTATTCTTAATTTTTACAGAATATAGGGATAAATTGTTAAACATAGGAATAAAGTAACCTATCTGGAAGACTAGATTTGGTAAATATTAACAGTTTTTTTTTATTATCTCTAGACACTTTTGATGTGTGTACTGTGTATAATTATAACTACAAAGTTAGTGTGGCAATACACGTGTACTACGGCACATAAAGTGTGGAAGGTTAAGTGGCTGACGGTTAATACGACAATTTTTCAGAAAAGTTTGAACTAAGCAGTATTACACCAAAGTTAAAAAAACTATTTCTAAAATATTAAACTAAACCATAAACTTTGTTTTTTACTTGATTCTAACCAAATTTTTAATCCCCGACGGGAAAAGAAGAGTGGTATAAGTTTGACTTGTGTACCTGGGTGTTTTCGCATTATGATTTCATTTTATTTTTGTCTGACAGGTGACTTTATTGAGCGTGTTCTTAGCTATATTTGATGAACATCGGTTCAGCTGTTCAAAATTTTTTGGCCGCTTTACTGTTTTAATCGGAGTATTTTCGCAAGATATCTTGTCATAATTACGTGTTCGAAAGATTGTCGATCGAAGCGTGTCTTTTACCTACTTGATAAATTATGTATCATGACATAAAAATGTGCCGGGCGTTTGTTAAATTTTTAAATTTTATTTGTCTTCTTGTTTAACTTTCGTTTGGTCTTCGTAGCCGGTATTAAAATACTAATATCATAAATGTGAATGTAAGTATGTTTGTTACGCTTTCACGCAAAAACTATTGAACCGATCATCATGAAATTTTGTACATATATTCTTGGAGGTATTAGAAGTAACATAGGATACTTTATATTTAAAAAAAAATTAATGGCTTCACTGCGAGCGAAGCCACGGGTAAAAGCTAGTACAATATAAACCCTTTAAAGGTCTGCTACATTGTCATTGTATACCAAAGAGTTGCCATTTAGAAAATATATTTTTATATAGGTAAATAATTAAGCTACAAAAGCTAAAAATTAATTTTGAATAAGGAAAAAGCGCCACGGTCAAGAGCTGTTACACTGATTACAACGCTTTTATTTTTTAATATTCTGGACAACATCAAAGTGAAGCCAAGATTTCATAATTTTCTCCTCTCGATTTAACAAAAAGCCACGTAGTTAAAAGTTAAAAATGAGAGACTTTTCCTTTAAGGAAGTAATAATAAAAAGTGTGAAGCTTTATCGAGAATATATTTACACAGTAATTAACTTCATTTAAAAATAAAATATTTTATAACAGTTAACGAAGAGCAGAGTTAATAGGGATGCCAAATTCTGTGAATTTTCATAAGCTAACTTAAGTAAGTCCATATATCGCAGAAAAATGCTGCGTATTTTAAATATTATGTTAAAACCGTATACGTTATCGTTAATTAGGTAAACCTTTTAATTTTTTAAACAAAACGCAAAAATAACATGACTTTAGTCATACCGTCAGGGTACAATATTAACTATTTTGTAACCTTAAAATTCCACCCTTTACCCACCATAACATTTCTTTCTTTGATTGTGTGACCGCATATATAAAAAAATGGATTATTAAGTGAATATATAAGTGAGGTGAACATAATACTAAATCACCATAATATATGCATATTTTCTCTAAGCCAGCCAAGTAGGTACAAAACGCTTCATTTAAGTTTTTATTTTATTTTCATATATTATATCGTGATGTAGGCTCATACATCTTATCTTATATTGTTGAGGGACCGAGAAATCGACCCATTGGGATCTTTTGTGGTCTCCTCGATATTTTACTTCTCCCTAATCTCGTTGAAAACCCTCTTCATGAGTTTTACAACGAGATTAGGAGATATGAGCCTATAGCCCGTTCAGGTCTTAGTTGCATCGCATGTGCACAGAGGGTGCTCCATGCGTTCTCCATGCGTTTTAGTGTCGAGAAAAATAATCATTAAACTTGCAGAGTACACGGCTTGTTTGCCGTTGGGGTGGGCGGAGCATCGCGCTGATATTGCAATCCCCTTCGGTACCCTTACAGTGTCAGTATTGAATATTAACTTTTTGTAAAGCATACAAACGTTGTATTCATCACGTCAGGGTAGAAATTGAATTAAGTACGGGAGGCGGATATTATGATGATTTTAATATAACTCCTTCACAA
Organism: Orthosia gracilis; assembly: GCA_947562075.1. Lineage (NCBI taxonomy): Eukaryota > Metazoa > Arthropoda > Insecta > Lepidoptera > Noctuidae > Orthosia > Orthosia gracilis. The sequence goes on from OX387266.1 coordinate 40,353,137, forward strand.
TATTTGTTGACTAGTGACTGATGCTACGACTATATTGTGTGGCTTTGTGTTACTGCGCTGTACCACAGACTGTACGCTTCCGTAGTCTTGACACCCACGACGAATGTAGCATATAGAGCTGCATAACACGTGTATGTATAAAGGTTGTGTTTTCCTGGCGGTTTGATTGTGTTGTCTATTTTTACGTGTCGTAACTGTTATCTTAACTAAAATGTTTTACATTGTATTACTTATCATCATCATTTATCATCACCATTCATCATCATCATTCATCATCATCATTTCAGGCGAAAGACGTCCACTTCTGGATATAGGCCTCCGCCAGGCGTCGCCATATTGACCGTTCCCGTGCATCTCGCGTCCAGCGTCTTCCCGCAACCTTAACCAGGTTATCGGTCCACCTAGTGGGAGGCCTACCAACGTATCGTCTTCCGGTTCATGGTCGCCATTCCAGAACTTCAAATTTTATTACTAATGATTATTATTTAATAACTTGAAGCCGCTTAACCCATAAAATGTCACGTAAAGGCAATAACTACATAAATATATGTGTGTTTAGTTTGTATTTGTATAGTAAATTCACGCCTGTCTCTCGGTGGGTAGATTCACAGAATACCTAATGTTCCCGGTAGATTCCCCAAGCTACGATGTTGGCAAACCTCTTTCGACCACCAAATTAAAAGAGCTATATAACAGGTAGCTGTGTAGGTAACCACAAAACGTATTATAGGTACTGCTAGTGGTTACTGCCACGCAGTGTAGCCTATGCCTTCTTTACAGTACTTACTTGTTTCTACTTCTTTCATATTTGTGTACAGCCAGTTAATTAAGTTATGGTCAGGAATATAACCCTCATTATCATGAAACATTTTATAATATGCAAATATTTGGACTGAAGGTTTACCAATGTTTTTCTCTTTATTATTAATACCTTTTTATTGAGCCGTCGTCGTCGCTGATATTCAAAGAGCAGTTGATTTTTTGTATTTATTCCAAAACCAAAAATGATTTCACAGTGAGAGTGTAAAATAAATAAATACCTGATAAGTAGAAAAGAGCTTCGTGGTTGAATCCCTAAACCTCGCAATCAGTCTGTGAATTAAAAAGAGAAGTAAGTCGAAGAAAATTCGAACTGAGTGTGGAATTTTACCGGAAGGCTACCGGAAGCGGTTGCCGCAATCGAGGGGAAAAGTAGCTCGCTCCGGGACGCTTTGACCGGTCATTCGTACAACTGCCTTTCAGAGATTTTCTGTTTAAAAAGTTTTTTCAATCGTAAACATTTCTTGTATTACGCTACGCCAAGTTGTCAGATGCTGTTTGGTTGAAATGCCAATTCCTGCTGCTTTTTTTGTGAGAGACATTTTGATTAATGTCATGTACACAACTACAATCTAAAGTTTTTAACTGAAATGATGTTGATGAATGCATACAATCTGGGAGCATTAACAGAGGTAGGTCCTCTAATAACAGATCGAGGTTCGGATATCCGGGATAGAGATGTTGACGGATTTGACGGCAGAAGGCGCTGGCTCGTGCGGATTCCAATCTAGCGTCAAACGGGACGCGACGCGAGCACGCCGCCTCTCCCTCACCCCCGCTCGGCGGTTCATTATGCAGCCGCCCACGCCGCGCGCCAATCACATAGCATCGCAGCGATATTGCCGTCTCGCTAGGGATTTCAACGGTGTTTGTCGATTACTTGGAATACGGATGTTTAGCTCCTTAGTTCGCATGCATAACAGATTCTTGGGTAACGTATACAAATATTATCTAACAATTTTAGGCGTTGTAAAAAAGGAAAATTTAGTTAACTTTATTAGTGGTGATCAACCCTATAACATGAACAAAAATAAAGAATATTTGTACAATAGCAGTGGAATAGCACTGAATCTTCGTAGTAGCTATAGCAGCGGCTTAGCATTCAACCAAGCGTATAGAAGCTGCGTAGGACTGACGGACCGCGTAGAAATTGTATGGCAAATATCCCGCGTAGCAACGGCGTAGCATTGAACCAGCGTAGAAGCTGCGTAGGACTAACAGACCGCGTGGCAATTGTATAACAAATACTCCACGAAGCAGCGGCGTAACATTGAACCATCGTGGAAGCCGCGTAGTATCGGTAGAGTATTGAGCCCGCGTAGTAGCAGTTTAGTATTGAATCTGTATTGAAGTGAATCTGCGTAGCAGCGGCGTAGTACTGATTAACCGCGTAGCAATTATATGGAATACATTCCGCGTAGCTGCGGCGTTGTATTGAATCTGCGTAGCAGTTGTTCGGGCTGACCATGTAGCAATTGTGTGGAATAGATCCCGCGTAGTAGCTGCGTAACGTAGAACCTGCGTAGAAGCCGCGTAGCAACGGCACGCGACTTAGGCACATCCTCATGGATATTTATGGCGTTCTGTATTTTCACATAAGTAAGCAATTCTCAATTTAAGTACTTCTACTACTCTAATCTCAAGAATTAGAACACCGTGAGTAGCTTCTAACAATGCTAGTTACACTAATGACATGAATGAACTTCTAGCCCGAGCTAGCCCGAGCATACTTGTTCGTCAGTGATGTTTGATGAACAAACCTTGACAGGATTAGTTTTTTAAGTTTTAAGTGGCTATATACTAAACATAATCTACAAACCACTTTAAATTTTCAGTACACCCAAATACATATTTCATGAATTTGAATGTCGGTAGTTTTATACAAACAAGTCAGAAGCAAAAAACAATGCTCGGCTGTCGATACTTTTAACTAAAGGCCGTATCAGCACAGCACTATCAATATTACCTGTTCCTAGCATAAAGAATAATCCGGGTTGGTCGTCATTGTATGTTGTACGGACGACAGAAAGCCTCATAGCTTGTATAACGTCTTTGGTATGGCCGAGTCAGCTGTACCTAAGTATTTTTTATTGCAGCAGGAGGCACCGGTGAATATAAATGCACTGACAAGACTGCCGCGGCCGAGTGCGAGCTGGCGGCGTATCTGATAAGTTATTTCCGTTACTTTGAGACGACAACTCACGCCGGATGCATGATGTTTTATTTTTATTTAGCTTGAATATTAAACTTAACACTGGCTTTTTTGTTAGTAAAGGCTTATTTGTTTAAAGTTCGTTGAAGAGGCTCTTGGTTAAGTGATTACGTTTAGAAATATACCCATATCTTTGTGCAATAAAATTAAAGTTCTGATGATTACTAAAATCATACTACCCGATTTGATTGATAGCTTCTTTTTAACCACCGACGGAAAAAGAGGAGTGTTATAAGTTTGACGTGTGTATCTGTGTGTTTGTGTATCTGTCTGTGGCATAATTTCGACAATCGCCTTCGCTGACATCGAATGCCACTTGTCTAGAGCCAGATAATTTATGCACTTAGTTTAAAAAAACGTGAAATAAAGATGTGTCTGGGGATTTTTAAATTTTACTTGTACGCTGTTGGGTTGTCCAATGAAAATTATAATCTACATTGTTGTAACAAATAAAATTCTTTATGTGTACAACAATACAAAGCTTGAATAAATAAGATGAAGCCACACACAAAGCTAAGGTAAGTGGCACCAGTTCCGAATGTCATGTAGTGCGAGGGACAATTCCTCAATCTTTATTGTCACCTATTGGGGCCATCGGTAAGTCTGGCGTTATTATAGAGTGGAGGTAGTGTGGCGACGACACTTGCCTGCAAGTGGGAGTTCATATTCACACCGCCGCCGCTGCTTAGGGCTGACTCACTTCGATGAGATACTATTGAATTTTAATTAAAATTGATTGTAACTTCCAGTTTTTAAATATTTCCGTGTTTGGTAACTGCATATTTCTTGGCAGCATATTTGAATAAACGTGATAGCATAAAAATATTATGCGGTAAAAACATAAATTTCCTAAACTGCTTCAAATATGAGGATTTAACACAACCAGGTCAAGTTTCACATACACTAACATATTTCACGAGGTCAAAACTCTAGGTACACAATATGACGCCGGCTATATGTAACTGTACGATATATGGGTCACAAGAAACATTTTTCCCTTAGTAACATTGTTTAGGTTGAGCATTTTATCCCGCGGCACGGCACGTTGCCCGTCAAACTGCGCAACATAGCTCGATAGTAACACGTGGCTTGAATTCCAAGTGCACCTGCTACAATAAGCCTGATAGCGGCAGTTCTATTAAGATAATAATTACCGGTATGGAACCACCCCTTGGCGGTCGTTTTTAATACGTTTGGTTGAAGCATCCCGAGTGGAGGGAGTAGAGGGCGGGCAGCCCTAACCGCAGCAGACATTCCAACACAATTTCCCTTTTAACTCGGACTCTGTGGCCAGTATTTATCAATGGAATGATCTCACGGCCCGGGCTCACACGAGTAGTTTATTTATTTAGCATATTCATTCGACAGGTACCCGTAACCCGTCAGGCGTTCTGTTACTTTATTTGTACCATTATTTCGGAATTAGACCTTTTTTTGAAGCAATTTATTAGAGGATGCTGTATTTAAGGAAAAACGTGGATTGAAATGTTATTTCAAAAATAATAATGGATCGAGAATGAGCTGATCCAATTTATAATTTTTTTGCCGATTTATTGAGCTACTTACTTTTATATAGCAGACAAGTTTCGCGGAAACACGGTTATGTCTAAGATTATTGTCGGTTTAAGTTACGATCAGGTTTCAGGAGTGCCCGAACAGTTTAGGATTATAACAAAGCCGCAAAAAATATCTGATAACTAGCCCATTCCTAGCTACGAGTCAACTCTGTATAAAAACGATTAGTATGGAATAGGCCACTGAATTGGCACCGCGGACAAAAAATAAAAAAAATATCCAACAAAAATATGCAATTAAATAAATAGAATTTCGAAATTTAAATGTTTCGTCGAATTTAGTACAACCAGTATAGTGTGCGAGTATGACTCGAATCTGACTCAAATACCAGACTCCTCAGCAGACGTTACGAAATTGTTTGCTCCTTTGCATAGAAAACAATATTCGCCTTTGAAGTTTAATAATACAGCCTATCAATAACAGAAGCAACAGATTCAATAGCCTGAATCTGGGCTGCTCAACATTTGGCTAGGATATTGAACGTCGAATATTCAGACAGAATGTTATTTTGGAGTTAACAAATAACAACATAGAGACATTCGGTACCGAACACCTTACGAATGAGCACACAATTCAGTCAGCAACGTGTTCTATGGGCCTTATTGTGTGCGACACATCCTGTATTAACGTGGGGCGCGCGTGTGTGACTCACCCTGTCATACACAACGTGTCACCCACACAGCTGCAGTACGAGACATGTATTAACCTGTCGATTCAACCTTGTTCCTTAGTCGCCGTGGTTTATCGCTATGCAAACGAGCTTTTGAGGCGATATCACTGAGTCATAGCATTCGTAAATACGATATGTTAAAAACGTACAAGAGTACATCCACCGGCACCGAGTGCCGGAAATGACTTTGTTTAATTTAGATAGAACTGTTTACGTAAAGATGATGAAAACTTTTAAAACAATGAGCCTTTTAAAACTTTTAAAGCAAGTAACGCAACTGTTTCTTTCATGTATAACTTATCAACGAATAAAACGATCCAAATTATCTTAACGTACACACAAGTTCACTGCAAAACACACACAGAGACAGGTATTGCGATACCGATAAAGGTTTTTCATACTATGAACTGTTTTTTGACGGTAAGCTTTCAGGCTTAAAATTACCGTACCGTACCGTATTTTTGATCACCTACTATTCGAAATTCAGTTCATTTAAAACTTTAAAAAATATGACTTAAAAATGAACGCTGATGTAGCTCTGATTCAGACAAAATGAATTAACTTTGCATTGCACTTTCCCATTAGCGAAAGCGTAGCAGAATTTTTCGTGGAGCTACGTAGCATAAGCCAATTTAGATTACTCCGTGTTTTAATCCGTGACTATCGAGATGAGTCTGTACTTTGAGCACCTGTATGACGCCGATAGCTCCTGAGCGGTGCTATCAAGTCGAAGTATCATTTACTCTGTGAGACTTGTGCCTCAAGCCAATTTGCGGGCGAGTAGTAGTTCGCCCGAACCTGTGTAAACTTGCTGACTCTTAACGAATACGAATTATGACTTAATTTGATTGAATTATTGCTCAAACAAGAGTTTTGGAAGTGGATTTAACCTGAAGTACTTGGCCGTTCATAATGTAATTAAACTTGTTAGTCTTTATTATAAAATTAAACTGCTATTTATTTGTATAACATTTTTATCTTAGGATAGTGTTACAGATAAGTATTAGTTGGTTTTCCGACGCTTAAATTTACTACGTTTAAGTTTTCCAACCCAAGCTTGTCCGTGGCGAATTTTCTACGTTCCCTCGCCGTGTAACGTTGGAAGGAAAAACTTTACGTATGCAGTTGTTACATTAACTTTTTTCGGAGTTAATGTCGGTTTTCTATTAGCAGAAAACCGCAATTAAACTGATAATAATATGTAATATCCTTTTCTACTTTAGTTTTAAGTAGGGTTGCCAGATGGTAGGGATTCGTCTGGATTCTCCCAACATTTTAAAGGATCTCTAGACTCCCGACAAAACTCAAAATATCCAGACAAAAAAGTTCTCAGAAAGTTCTTTCTTTCAGATAATTTCTGTTATCGATTTCCTGTAAGCAATGCCTATTGCGAAAGGATGTTTGGTTTGCTAAATCACACTATCATATTAATAGTATAAAGACGAAAGTTTGTGAGTGTGGGTGTGTGCGTATGTTACCTCTTCAAGCTCTAACGGCTGGACGGGTCTGGTTGAAATTTGGCACAGATATAGATTATGGTCTTGAATAGCACATATGATACTTTTGATCCCGGGAATATGTTCCCTTTGGATAATTTTAGACATTCACGCGGGCGAAGCCGCTGGCAGAAACTAGTCATTTATATACCATAGAGAGAAATTGTATGGCCTTTGATTTAGTAAAAACTGAGTTAGTAATTAGACTGAACTTTTAAGTAAATTGTTTGAATTTTAAATCTTTACCGAATACGGGATCTAAATTGGTGGACTCAGTAAAGTCCAATGCCAAATACATGTGGCAACCAAAACCTTAAGTGTATTTACCTAAATTAGTTATGTATCATCAATATTAAGTCTTTTTAACCTATTAATCTAAAAAATATAATAAAATCAAAATGTAAAACTTTTTACATTTTTATTTTTAATATTTATTTCTCCCGATAACAACCTCAAAACCCGGACATTTTCAAATTTTCTCCAGATATTTGGGTTTGCCGATCTGGCAACCCTAATTCAAAGTAAGTCATAATGCACAATATCTTGCTTTCATCATGTATGAAACCGGAGCGTAGTATACCTACATAAAATACAAAGTTTTTATAACTTGGTATTTTTATACCAAGTTATACTATTATAGAGTGGGAATGCTACATATTTCCCGGCGGCGCATTGTTTGTTGGCGGTGAGCCGGGACTCCGGACTTCGGAGTCCGGCGCGGACCCGGGACAGTTGCGGCCCGCCTGGAAGTTCACTTACGTGAAATTTGTGAACTATCCGACACTGACCACGCGTGAAGTATTTGTTAAATATGCACGCTGTAGGCATCTGTCTACCGAGGAGCGGCTTACAAACTGCACCATGTTTGCGGTATCGTATCGCTCTCACTCTTCTTATTATTTTGCTTTGCAGGGCTTTGTTACAAAATTAGAAAAATTCTGGTTGTGGCTGTAATTTGTTATTAGTAAGACCGCACGTAACGTATTATCTCTGACATTACTAGAGTACAGTAGACTACTTCATATTTACCTTCATTAAGTCTGCTAGTCTAATTAGCTATAGTAACCGTAACTACAAACTTCCACGCAATGTAAACACTGCATTAACCCTCACACCAGCTACTTAGCAATGTAAATTAAATAATTATATTGTAATATGAAGAATGCTTGAAAAACAGGCAGGTACTTATTCTTTTAAATTATACACTGTTCGTTGGAACGATTCCTTTGCAAATTTTAAATTCCTTAGAATAACATTCAACAAAAAGCAGGAAGCGAATGTGGGATTATAAATACGTGAGGTGATGTGAAGGATGTTGGTTTTGTCCCCCTGTCCGCCGCCGCCGCCGCCATCGCCCCCGCGCCTCTCCGTGCTGCCTCATGCCTGGTGCGCGCCGCTTTTGTTCACAATGAGAATGGCAAACAGTCGTGACGTATTTGGTGACTGCAAGGCATAGAAGCGTTCCGCTATCGAGTCCTTCCTTTCATGTCAAGATTTTATAAATATATCATTCTAAGTACATATCTTGTTTCCGTCTCCTTTGAGGCTGGTTATTGAAAATCGGTGTCAAAGATTTGAATTTCAGCAAAATCACATTAACATAACAATAACTGAATAAAAGATTGTAAAGTAATACAAAAAAAAATACTGTAATAAAACCAAAATGAAATTTTCAGAAATCTGATTGACAGTTTAAGGAATTCAGTAGGTGTGATAATAATAAAATGCACATAATACTCGAGCATAATCAGATAGAAAAAAGGTGAGGGGATGACCCGACTACCCAAGTTAATGGGATAGGAATGGGTGAATTGGGTACAAAAGGAGCAGGGTAATTGGGGTGAGAGATTGGAGCTGGGTGCTTGATAACGATGGCCGGCAAACTACGGAGATACAGAATAGTTAATAGAGCGCTACAATAGATTATATCTCCGTATACCTAGGTATCGGGCTAGCAATTTAAATGTATAGTCCTCGCCAAACATCTGGGCCACCCTGAAGTTGGTTTACCGGATGCGCGAGGCACGAAACAGTGCTGTTTTTGTATGAGATTAACTACTGCGCAGCCATTGTAGCCAACTTCAGGGCGGCCAAGAAGTTAGCGAGAACTATAGCTGATTTCGTTCTTTGGTCACGCTATTCTCTCCTTCGAAGTTTCTCATGAGCACTTTACGAAATGGTACCGTATCCACCGAAACCGCACGTATAAAATCACAGATTTTTACTCTAGGAACAAAAATATTCTGGCATGTTTTGTATGCAACGTCGAGACCGACCTTTACATAAACCTAATATAATAAACGTCAATATGGAGGCTACTTGCCTTCGTATAAGTTACACTATAACATTCCCCAGAGGTCCAAGATTTCCGAGAAATAAACGCATTGTTTACCTTTTCCCTGTCGATATTATATTAAACTGAGTAAGTATATATCGTACTACTAAGGTCTGATAAAACAGATTCCGGGTCGGGATGCTCGAGTGGAATTAAAACAAAGAGTTATTCCAGCCGCCATTGGAATCGAAAACGGGAAAAAGGAAATAAAAATAAGGCGTAAAACGGTTGTCAAATCTGTCAGTGACAGGCATCTCATTCAATTATCGTAACAACAACAGTGCGCAATTTTTATTTTTTGCTTTGCTGTTTTTAGCTAAAAATGTTTCTATGTTGTTGCGGTATTAATTTAAAAGCTTTGACGGTTTGCTCGAAATTCTATTACTTGCAAAATCGCAATCGTATTCATCATGAATAGCCGACAAATTTACTAACTATTTTTAATTGAAGTACCTCTACTCACAATAAGTAGTCCTTCTGGTGAGTTGAGTTAAATCCAAGTACTATTGAAGTAGAAGTTAAAGACCCGTTCTCAAATCGATTTAAAGGCTTAAATAATAAATTACGAACGATAAACTTATCTTGATGCCACAATTTTATGTTCTGACGAGGAAAATAAAAAGAAATAAGAACTTCCTTTGACTAGTACTGTGATAAATTGTACATAAAGACATATATTTTTCTACGTCTTCATACGAACTACGTGACTACAGGACACAATATGTATGTTATACGTACTCAAAGGTTCAAAGGCCTTCAGTAGGTATTATACCATAGTAAATAATACTAAACCGAGACCCAACAGGCACAGACATAAAGCTACGCCGAGTTTTAATAGCATAAGGTAATAAAGCCTCTTTTATTTACACTACAGAACCGCTTGGGAGCTAATAATGATTCTGGGGCGGAACTGTATTGAATATTGGAATAAAAGACTAAATAGCGACCTCGTCACTGTTTCTGACTGCTTTTTGGTGGAGGGAAATATAAATACAAGTCGAACTTAGACTTTCAGTCCTTTTCACGCATATTGCTTTTCTTTTTATTGCGTATTTATTTCTTCTTCTTTATTCTTATTTTTTCCTTATGGGTTGAGCGAAACTCGGATGAGTCCATTAAGATAAATAAAAGCCACCATTTTTACATGCGATACTTTGACAGCGTTATGAGATTTATTTCCCGCTACAGACTACGACGCTAAGTCATTGTTGTTTGCTGCTGATACCATTTTACTTTAACTTATTATTTACTGACTGGGTACATACATTTAAAGCATAAAAGGACGAAGGTGTTTCGGTCTATGGGAAGGCCCATGTTTAGAAGTGGACGTTTACGACCTGATGCGATGATAAAAAAAGTACTCTGTTGTTATTTTCGTCCGTTACCTTCTTGGGCGCTTCCATCAAACCGTTTTTCAAACGGTCTAATGTAAAGTCAAGAAAGCTCGATATCCCTGAACAAATGTTTGCAGTGCGGCGTCACCATAATGTTGTTACGTAACAATAACACACTCGGCACACAGTGTTACAAATTAAAAATACCTCCGAGATTGCGTTACGCACGCACAATCCCTGAAAAGGTTCGCTTCAATGTTTCCAGGCTGGAGTCAGGTAGGTTGGTAGTGTTGTACTAGCTACGTGTATTATATCTTGAAATGGAAATGAAATAATTTGTGTAGTCAGTCTTCGCTTATGAAATTCATAACGCTTGTAAATGATTAATGTAATCCACACTGTTCTGAAATGGCTAGAACTAATCTGTTGTTTAGAAGTTTCGCATGATATTAATTTTCTTAATTTAGGTCGGTCATAGAGGAGGCGCATCCATGTTACAAATACGCAAGCTGTCCCACGTCCCGGACGGAGCATAAAGTAATTTACACACTTCATTAGCATAGCTTAGCTAGCATAGCTTAACAACACCTTGCGGTTTCCCGATTGGGAAATCCTACACGGCAACTATTGTGAGTAATCCGTCCGTCTATAATAGTGAGTGTTGTCGAGTACAATGCAAATATCCGGCACAATTCCACGGCGCGAGGCCGAAGTTAGACCATGCTTTTTAATTTACCGAGTGCCGCCATTACCGACCTTATCGCGCCAGTTGCCCCCAGATCTGAAATAGGGTGCTCTAAAATTGCCTTCTTATTCAGATTATCCTCAGCATGCGCCGATGTCGAAATTTAGAATGTTGTGCGTCGAACGGCAGTTATTGGGCCTTAATGGGCCCGGGACGGTCTATCTAGCGTTATTTGCTCGCGTCCGTGTCGTTAAAAACAATGAAATGAATTTTGTTACGTCATTACTGAAATGAAATAGGAATATCAGTACAATTGAAGGTAATTGAAACCTTTTCATGAAGACGAAATAACAATCTCGTTGAATAGGGATTTAAAAGTCTATCCTGTCTTTGATTTTATTTAAGCCTGAAAAACTAAATATTACCCATCGTAGGACGATATTACGAGTAGGTAAAAACGGCCAAGTACGAGTCGGGGTCGCACGAAGAGTTCCGTACCATAATCGCAAAAAACGGCAAAAAAATCACGTCTGTTGTACACTTAAACCTTTATTTTATTCTGTTTTTAGTATTAGTTGTTATAGCGGCAACAGAAATACATCAGCTGTGAAAATTTCAACTGTCTAGCTATCACGGTTCATGAGATACAGCCTGGTGACAGAAGGATAGACAGACAGACAGTGGAGTTTTAGTAATAGGGTCTATTTTTACCCTTATAATCATAAATTAGCACTAAATAGTGTATTATTAGCATAATACCTAATTACATGGAGTTGGAGTTGTCCTGATATAAAAATATAACAAAGTGCCCAAAAAAGGAAAACTTATCAGAAGGTAGATTAATAATTTCTACAAAAAGGTACCTACTTACCTAAAAAGAATTGTCCTTGTTTCGGGAAATAAGCAAAATTACAAGGTTGGGTTGAAAGAACCTCTCGGGGCGCCGCGCCAGGAGCTCTTCATTATGTATTTGTAGTGAATCAAAGATTTTAAAGGGCCTTTAAACTTAAATCGATCCAAGTCGGATCTGTCTGGATATTCTGAGATCGAAGATCTTACTTTTAACCCTTTTTGTTTTCCAATCATCGCTGGTTTTATTTTCGTCACGATCGTTTTATCTTATTAGGTAAATAAAATCAGATGGAATTTATACATAAAGAACAGTGAAAGTCACATTATTCTGGTAAATCCGAATTGCCGATATCGAGACAGATCTGAGTTAGACAGGAAGCGTTGAAGCGATAATACCCTACAGGCGTCCGGTTTATCCCTGTTTTTAGTCCACTAACCAACCGATCGGGGTTATAGCGGCTCGAAATGAGAAATACATAGAATAATCTGCTTTAATTGGAGCATACTAAATATGTTGGGCCGGATCCTATGCCCAAAAATAGACCGTTTGTATTGCTGATCACAGATTTTGGCAATCCCTCACCGGTCCTTTGAAAACACTCTTAGGACCATTTCGGCAGTAGGCTCTCCTACAGGAGGGAAATCTCTTAGGTTAAGCTAGGAAAACTAGGTAAGTTACGATAGGTGCGAAGATACGATACGAGAACTTTAGTTTGAACAATTAAGTTTCGCCAGTGAGACGTTGTGTGTACTACTTATGAAGCTAGGTACAACGTCAAATCTTGCAACTCCGTTTTGACCCATTTCTCCGAATATATGTCGTATTGATTTTAAACTTCGCCAACTTACTCAAGTGTCATGAGAATACAATTCTATAGTGTCAAACTAGGGTTACTAGCAGTTGCAATTTTCTTGTGTAAGCCTTGAGAATGATCAAATTAATGATAATCCACATCCCATGAGTAGTATACCTAATAAAATTGAATTCTCAGTATACCCTTAAAAAATAGGTTATTTGTGTTCTTGGCTATTTTTAAAACTTCACACGTCAAAAACATTCAGTTTAATGGAATGCTGTACACTTGCCTTTCCACATACACCATTAGATAAGCGACAAAATGCAGGAATAGAACAGTTTACCAAAATAATTATATCTGACATTTACGTAAATGTAATTATTTTCCTGGCTGAGAACGTTCTACTATATAATTTAAAAGTAAAACTACACAAGCTAGGCACAAATGAGTACAATGGACTGACTCATGACACTTGGCATTTAAAACCGTGTGAGACTGAACACTCGTCATAATATGCTTAATTATTTTATCCTTCATTCAAGAGCACAGAAATGAGTGAAGTGGAGTTTTCGCACAGTGTAGTGTCGTCGGTCGCTGACCACCGGAACTAGCTTATAATCATTAAATTGGGACGCTCGTTTAACTGTTAATTATTGCCGACGCTTTCCCCATTAAGGACCCCCAGAAAAAAGAAACGCACAGATGTGAATACAAGCGACATTTTAAATGCAATCAGGCGTTTAGGTAGACTGCTAAGAGCCAGCCAATGTCAAACGGGTTTTGATTTTAATGAACGCAACGTTTTTTCAACGGCTTTGTTGAATTTTAATTTGCATTAATATCAGGCGACTACTGAGTTCCGAGACTTTAGTGTAATTTAAATAAGGTTTTAGTGTTTTAGACTGACGATATTTTAATAATGAAATCAATAGAGACTTATATAAGGGAAGGTTACGGCTGCAAAGGCATTTTACGTAATAAAATCCTTCGTAGAAACCTGACCCTATCGAAGTAGCGTAGTAACTCAGAGTAGCACAAGCCCACTTGCCTTAATTGGTAGAGTTAGCGGGAATAGGAAAGCATCATGCTTTGTTAGGAACACCATACATAATGAACTCTAAGCGCGCTGTAATCTCTTTAAATCCTTTAGCGGCTCAACTAATTTATATCCTTTAGTGAAAAAACAATGTATTTTTTTTTTTTGGAAGTTTGTTTTCAGCCGGGCGTTGAATACTAATGAATGAAAGCGACTCTTTTAATTCTAATTAATGGTATTGAATAATCATTGAGTTTTTTTTTCTGAGAATTCTGTTCCTCTTATGACTATATTTTAACTTTGAGAGATGAAATCTGCAGGAAGGACTTTTGTTATATTTCTTATTCGGAATTAATTGCAATTAGCGCGTTTTTCTTCCGTAGGTTCATTCTTCTTTTAATTCCTTCATAAACCAAAACTTAAGTATATAGTAATGATTTTTTGTTAATTGTAATATGCATTTTATATAGCCCATGCAGCGTTGCTGTTAGTCAAGTCTTCGTCGAAGGATTTTTGAACAAACACGAATAAAGATTCTGCTATGCTATCCATTAGCTTGATTTCAGTTTGAGCAGAAATTCAGCATAGCATGTTTCAAAAGAAGCATTTCAAAATACAATCAAATCAGAATTGTATAAGATCTTGAAAATCCCTTCGTTTTTCATCAAGATATTTCAGGCCTCGGAATCATAAAGGCAACTGAGTTCGCAAAAAAAATAAAATTAAATGCTCACTTTGTATTCACTACGCCTTTTTACCACGCTGCTACAGGTGTTGTTGAATCTCTTATTAAAAATCTCTTATAAAAATGTTAAAATTGTGGATATAGTCTAAACTTAAGCCCTATCATCATCAATAAATATAAATAGAAAAGTCATTTTGTATCGAAAATATAGCTTAGCTTGAGCTTAGATGGCGTTGTGCATTTGACGTTGCATTTTCGGAATGGCGGTGTTAAGATTCTCTGCGGAGTAATAAAAGTAGAAAATAATTTGGTCGGTAGGTAGGGTAGACAGTTGACAGGATCACGGGAGCAAAGCCGCAGGCACAGCTAGCGTTAAATAAAAACACTAAAGGACAAATTCCTTTCCATGAAATTAACACCGAGGCGAATGATAAAGCTGGGAACAAATTATCGGACGCGGCTGACGGACGCGCCTTATAGCCGCGACTGATATGTGTGCACAGTCGTTTGGAACGCGGTTTGCGGACGTGTCCGAGCGATTATTTCACAGACAATATAGCTTATTCAACGAAGATTATGTTTATGATTATGAAGTATGTCGAGTAGTGAAAGTGAGGACGCAATTATCTGCTGCGAACACACTCGATAAGTTTCCCTTCAATTTTTATTTATAAGTGTTCTGACGACGGGATGCGTCCCGCACACTGTGCACACCGTCCGCGGACGTTTTCGGCTGGCACAAACATCCAGCGAGCCAGATCTCTCTCGGTCGTCCGAACGCCCAAGGTCACGTCCGCGACTTACGTCCGATAGTTTGCCCAATGTAATGTACATTCATTACCCAGATAATCTTTAAGTCGCGACTGTCAATCGCGTCCGATAATATGTTCCCAGCTTAAGACTTAGGGACTGAAACATTTCAATTTGCTACGTCTGAATCCTGCAACTGTATTTCTTACCCGAATCTACTCTCAAAGAAACATTATTAATAGCAGAATTTACCATTTACATTATTTTCAGCTTCCGTTTACTTTCGTTATACAGATGTTATCATAATAACTTCCCAAACTGTTTTGAGATCAGCCGACTGTTGAATGTTGAATTATTGTTTCAACTGTGCTTCTGTTTCTTCAATGAGAACGTTTTTGTTGGAGCTGATTTGATACAGCTGCAGTTTTCAGGAAGAATATTCATTTATAACATATATATTCAATGGGATCAGAGATCATTCAATATTTTTTGTTTATGTGTTACGTTAACGGAACCTGTATATTATGCTTTCACAATTCATTCTTCTGTGGAGATTGTTTGACATGCATTTGGATATGTTTATATTACAGTGGAGAGATGAATGGCAATGTGTTATCGTTTCTAGTCCATGTGTATTGTTTGATAAAATAAAGGAACTAATGTTGCCTCATATGCACCGACCATGTCAGATTCCTTAATTCATTGAATTACAGGTTTCTGTTCTCGCGCAAATGGACTATTTTTTAACCGAGTTCAAATGGAGGAGGTTCTCAATTCGACTGTATTTTTTAGGGTTCCGTAACCAAAGAGTAAAAACGGGACCCTATTACTACGACTCGACTGTCCGTCTGTCAGGCTGTCCAGGCTGTATCTCATGAACCGTGATTGCTAGACAGTTGAAATTTTCAAAGATGATGTATTTCTGTTGCCGCTATAACAACAAATTCTATAAACAGAAGAAAATGTATATATAAGTGGGGTTCCCGTACAACAAATGCGATAATGGTACGGAACCCTTCGTGCGCGAGTCCGACTCGCACTTGGCCGGTTTTTTTTTGTCTGTTACCCCTGAACTTTTTTTTGGTGAGAGCTGGTGCTTATCATGTGGTCCCATTCGAATTTGATCAAGATCCGATGAAGAACTTCGGAGATATACATCAGAACTCTTCAATAAACAACGGCATATATCTCGGGATTGCTGCAATCGCATGTCTGTTTATGTTTACACCATTTCATAACATAACATCACGCCGCCGGTAAGCTCTAAAGGGGTACGCAGATGTGTACAGTTCACCCTGGTACACTCTAATTTCACTGTTTTTGTTCAAGTTTCATGTTACTCGGGTTATCTAGATATTATAAGTATGTACCACAACTAAAAATTGAAAAATAAAATCTAATTTTACAAAATATGATGAAACAGAAACAAGAACACCAACTGACGAAATTGAAGTTATTTTTCACTTTGTAGTGAAAAAAAAATTGAAATTTGGTTGTATTTTTTCGTAAAAAGTTTTTTTTTGCTTTAGGTAGCGTAGAGAGAAAAGCTAAATTGTTTCGAACGATTTTTTTTTTTTAATGAAATGAAATGAAATCAATTTATTTGCCAGAATATAGGTACACAATAAGGTGGTGAAATAATTCTTATATGATGATAATAAAAATTCATCATCATCAGTTCTATTCTTATTCCGCACAGTTTACGTCATACAAGGCCAGTGAATGTAAGTGGATGAAAAAGGATATCCATTATAATGTATGACTCAAAACCAAGTGTTGTCCGCGTAACTGCACAAAGAGCGATAAGCATTACTTTATACGGAGCGTACAAGTATTTTTTGCGCTTCTTAGCAGTTTAAAATGGAGGTACTATTTTAAAAGATATTAGTTTTTATGGCAACACATAAGGTTAAAGAAAGATTGTTTATTTCGAAATAAACGTTATTTACGGTCATAAGTGCCAACAAAATTTAAATTTAAACATGTCAACGCATGTGTTTTAGCTAACGTTTAAGTAAAAAATAACTTTTACTGAAATAGACTATCAAAACAGAAAATTTATTAAAGTTCAGGGAAGGTAGGTACTTGTCTTTACATCAGTGAGCTTACTTCAGATGTTATCTAATAAAATTAAGGTTCGCGTATATTACATTCTATTAATAGTCTGTAGGACCATTACTTGTTGAGTGGCGCTGTTAATTTTATTAAAGCTGTGAGAAGCCTTCGAAGGGGTGGCATGTGTGGGGTCGCGTGGCGGCGCCCGCGTTCGCCAGGTGAGGCGCAGCTGACTCGCAGGAGATGTCGCCGGCGCAGGCGCATATGTCAGAGTTGCCAGCCGCGTGCCAGCCGCGTGCCACATCACTAATTTCGTTTTATTAGCTTCCTTTGAGCCGTTGTCGAACATACCTAGATCACTTGAACAGTTGCGGTAATTTATCGCAGCTTTACACCCCACTTACAGGATCCGGCTGGTAAGCCATGCCTAAATTATTGCTTGCGGCTCGCTTTATTTTTAGAAGATAATTATTTTCTCTCTTTGTTTTGGTTTGGAATAGCTTCTGACAAAGTAATTAACAAGGTTCTAGTAATTAAATTAAGAAGTTCTTCATATTGACAATGAGTCACTTTAAAAAAACTGTGGAATTTGCATATACAGCAGCAAGTTGCTTGACCATTTTTACCCGACTACGGCGAAGCCAAAAGGAAGAGTTATGAGTTTAGCAGTCTATGTATGTATGTTTGTATTTACGTATGTTTCTCCGTAGCGCTTAAACTATTAATCCGATTTTGATGAATAAGGTGTCAATCGATTCGTTATTATATTACGGGTAATATAGGGAACAAAAACAGGGATATAATTTTTAAACCTTTCGCTTGTTTAGTAAGAGCGGTCAAGATATATTTCACGCAACAAATGCACGTATAATGTAAAGCTAGATGACAATGACATAGATAACTTTTTAATCCGAAAAATGTTTGATTCCTGTGGGATGGGGACGGGAGCGATGCCCGTGTGTGAGATGTAAGTAGATATAACCTACATGGATTCGTAACCGTCTGTGAGATCATTTACCACATTGCCAAGTACTCTAGCTAGTAGGTACCCGTCTGATAAAGCTTTTACAGATCGCATTTTTTTTATATTTCAATATATGATGCATTCATTTTAATCACCCAGGAAATCTGTGCTTTTGATACAATTGACTCGCATGAACTAGCATTTACTTCCAGAGCTTTTACGGTTAGCTGGTTATGTGACATTGGTGCATCCAGTGGGCCAACAAAAAGGTTTTCATCGCCAAATCGCCTTAAAATCAGTCAGTTGTTGGGACTCAAGCTCGTTCAACGAAGGGATGAATGAATCTGTCGCTTCTATTGTGCGATACATCCTGTGTTATTGTTGTTGTGTGTGTACCTGCCATCCCTTCGAACTGCTATTTATAATTAGTCCTCTACCTGATGCCCGACCGAGACGTGCTCTTAACAAAAGGATGCGTATGGTATAACAATCGGAGCGGTTTGCGTGGCGCAGTTGAGCGGGCCCCGTATTGTTTGTTGCATCTACTAGCGACCGGCATCACCATTGAGACTAGCGCCCCGCCGCCGCAGCCGTGCCTCCACTAGTGACTCAGGTATTTATGAATGAACGTGACGAGCTAGCGAGTGGGATGATCGGCCGCGGTCACAGCCAGGTAGAAAATTACACTTTTGGAATTCTTTCAACAGTTCGCGTCGAGTAGGGCTACTCAACTCGGTGGTCGAGGAGAGCCGCAGAGCGGGGCGCGGGGCGCCGCCAGCACGCATGCGTCGGGCTCTGTCGGCGAGACGAGCAGACGATCCCTCCCTCTCAGTTGACTCCGAGTCGTCGCGCGAGCACTCCGTGCCGTCATGTACCGCTTGCCAACTTTCTCGAGTAGTGATGTGATACGATACCGACGTTCAAACGCGACTTATCATTAGATGTTATTGAATTTTTATAAACTTTATGTTTCTTCGGACTCAAGTTAAAAGTGTGGATTTAAGTGAAAGAAATGTTACAGTGACTTAAATTTGATTTGGAAACAAAATGAGGTGGTTTATAGTGACAATGAGCGTGATGGTGTGGGAAACAATTTTTGCCGGTATCGCACCCCCAGGCTCTTGTCCTGCGGTGTGTGCGTGTAAGTGGAAAGGTGGCAAGCAGACTGTAGAGTGTGTGGACAGAGCTCTTATCACAGTGCCCGAGCCAGTAGACCCTGCCACGCAAGTATTGGACCTGTCCGGGAATAATCTTCAAATACTTCCTCAGGAAGCTTTCGCCAAAACAGGGCTGCTCAACTTACAGAGAGTTTATTTACGTAATTGCAATATTGGCCAAATACATGATAGAGCTTTTAAAGGCTTAACCAATTTAGTAGAATTAGATCTGTCTTATAATTTACTCACTGAGATCCCTTCAGATAGTTTCAAGGATGCGCCATTCCTTAGGGATCTTACGTTATCTCAAAATCCAGTATTAAAAGTTCATTCTGATGCTTTGAACAATCTTGGCAGCGTCGTCAAACTTGATCTATCCAAATGCGACATAAGAGAAATAGCTCCGGACGCGTTTAGAACGCTGCGCTCGCTGGAATCTTTAAAATTAAACCACAACAAGCTACGTGACATACCACTGAGCTCATTAGAGAAGGTAGAGAAACTGCGAGCAATAGACTTATCGGACAATCCGTGGACTTGCGACTGCCGACTAAGAGATCTCAAATTATGGTTGGCAAAACATAAATTACTATCAACTCCTAGCTGTTATGCGCCAACACGACTAGCCAACCGACCATTTTCAGAGTTGCCTATTGAAGAGTTCGCATGTAAACCGGAGATATTACCAGCCAGCCGGATCGTCCAGATATCAGTAGGATCCAATGCTACAATCACGTGTCGGACTGAAGCCGTGCCGAGTGCCAATATCAATTGGTACTGGAACGGGAGATTGCTTCAGAATGGAAGCCACTTCAATTCACATCAGAAAATTTATATATTTGAAGAAGGGGATTCGAAAAAGAAGTCTTCTTTAATATTGACTAATTCTCAGGAATCAGATTCCAGTGAGTTCTACTGTGTGGCTGAAAATAAAGGCGGGAATGCCGAAGCCAACTTTACAGTGCACGTGACAGCACTGCCAGGCGGGATGGCATCGCTGGGCAGCGCACAGATAGCGAGCCTGGGAGCTGCATTATTCCTAGTCGTAGTCGTTATTTCTTTGGTGCTGCTGATTACTTTCGTCCGGTTTCGTCCAACACCGGCTTGTGAGAGTAAAACACCAAATACAATTGATAGAGTGGTTTCTGGAAATGAAGTACACCCAACGTCAACCGATCGACCTCACGTCGCTGTTTTGGCAAACAGGCAAGATTCACCGAATTATAATGATTCGAAATGTAACCCTGTTCTAAAACCTCCGAGAGCGAATGATATACCTTACACGACGAATCATTACGAGGGAAGAGGAAGCGTCGTGACTGCTGGCGGACCCGTAGTAGTGTCTCCCACAGTCTCAGGCACTATCGACCCCGATCTTATAAATGATACGAGGCCGGAAAGCGCTGCAAGACCAGGAAGCGGCGAGTACGCCCGCGAGACCTCAGAATCATTATACCCATCCGGCCTTTGGGATCAAATGAAAATGAGCCAGGCCAGTAATTTGGCTCGTGCGGTCAGTACGGCAATTCCAACGTACTATAACGATAGGACGCCGATAATAGAGAACTGCAGCGTGGACGGGTCGCAGGAGGAGCTGGGCTACATGTCGCGCACGTTCCCTCGGGCGCACGCGGTGGCGGCGCCCGGTGCGGCGCCCGCGCCCGAGGCGCCCTACCCGCCCGACTACGGGCTGCCCGTGGCGGGAGCGCGCACGTTGCGCGTGTGGCAGCGCGCGCCGCCCGTGCTGCCGCCCGTGGCCGCACTCAAGCGCGTGCTCACCATCACCAGGCCCTCGGCCGACGATCACTTTCAGGATGGCTGTGCTACTGATGTATAATCTGATAAAGAACGCATTGTGTTTGCATATCTAGATGACATCTCAGAAATTGTAAATTTGTATCCTAAGCTAGAAATCATCTTATACGTAAGGTATGTGTAATTTATACTTAAACAGGTTGTTAGTGTAATATTTTTTGTATCATATAATTTATTTAGATAATTAATGGAAAGTTACATTGGATCCAAATGCGATGGGTCCGCGACTGATTAGTTGAAGAATGTAAGTGTAAATTATTACGTGATATGGAATGGTATCGTCTATGATCGCCAAATAATTAAATTACTGAATATAAATATATCTTGATTGTTGAAACTCAAATAAGATGTTACATGCATATTAATAATAACTATACAGTGTAAGACATACACGAACTATCCAAAGATATTAAACTCCCCCTGAAAGTAATATAAATGAATGAAATATATTACTATTATTGTAATTCACGATGAATGTTAATCAATGTACGATAATGAATGTGTAAATTTTATGTTGAAAAAGAATAAGAGTTTTAGCAGTAAAATGGAAAAAAATAAATCAGGCGATTGTAAAATGTATACTTTGTTTGAATTAGCTTCACCTGGTTCCACCTGACTGACCTGACCGCCTCTCACTACCTACATCCTAAATAAGCCAAAGAATGCATGCTGTCTGTAAAGTGTCCAGTGCAGTAATGTCATGTGAAGTCACGGAATACTGAACAATATTAAGACATTTGGAAATAGGCGCGTGAGGATTTATCATTGCCTCATACATAACGTACCTCCACGAAATCCGACAGGATGGCGTGGGCAGTGTGTTCGACGAACGCCCGCTGTAGAGAGTTACCATGACCATGCTAATGGAAATGTTAGTGACCAAACTTGTTTACTCGTGGGGTATTATATTGTGGGCAACTTTAAATATATTTCAATATCATTAGGTTACACTACATACATGAATAATCTGAATTGTACATCTGTTTTTTGATACCGAATAGCGAGTAGCGAGGGTATAATTATTTCAAACCTGCTTCAGACATAATAATTTAAATCGTTAAATTTTGCAAACAGATGGCTAATTTCCTTCCAGACGAGGTTATATATTTTTATAGCCATCGCATCCGGACGAACCGGTTGAGCTAGCTTGTTCATTCATAGCATCGAAAGGTGTATCACAATTTGAATACACAACTGAGAAGGAAACTAGATTTAATATACGTAGTGCCATTAGAAGTCAATACAAGAATAAAGTCGATTTGAAATCTTTTCTATGGCGATCCAGTGTCGTGGCGACAAAAAAGGGAAAAAAAACTTTCAAGCGCACCTTCCAACCCGCCGGAGAAAAACCGGTTAACGTTATTTCATTTCCGTTCGATTCAGTTTTTTTTAGAACCAAACTCTAAACGGGTTCAATGGAGGTGAGAATACGAAACAAGATTTTTAAGGCAAAGTATTATTGCATTAAACCGAATTGAAATTTATAATTATAGTTAGATAGGGCGAATTGTATCATTTTATTACAAATATCATCAGCGATGTTTTAAACTTTGTTGAATACTTTTTATTTCTTAGAAACATGACCATTTTAGTATCTTCCTTGTTGTTATTATTTAATTATTTATTATATTAGTTTCATGTGTCTAAAAGGTAGGGTTGAAGAAAATATATTTCAAAATATTCAAAAATTCCTTACTCTAATCTGTGTGAGACATTCATAAATCATATCTATCTTGATTTATGAATTTCAATCAATTAACACGTTCGCTTCCGTAATTACTGAAACAATTAAAAAGACATTGTGTCGGACTCGGATTCGAGTCCTTGGCAGCGAATTATAAAAAGTAATTAAAACAAGAAGTTCTGTTAGTACCGTAGTCATCAACACCATTTCCTATTTACTGAATTATGAACATTTTTATGAATTATAAACGAAAATAATTCTAAGGGCTTAATAAAATATGGTAGATGTAGTTTTCGATTTAACAGATATATTCTTCATATATAGATGCTTGGGACTGCCAAATTCAATAAAAATTGGAACAAAATCTTGTCTGTCTGTTATAAGACATATAAACAGACTAGTACATTTAGTACTTAGGCGTGCCAAGTATTATTCTGAAAATCTACCGTTAAAGTTATTTACGATAGGAACATACATATGCTTTGGAGGAAATAAAATAGTGATACCTTGTGCTTCTGGACCTTTGTGTACTATTTGGATGCATGATTTTGTAGGACTCGTCTTCTGTAGGACTTTACTGTAGGTGTGGTTGAATGGCCTCCCGGGGATTGACCAATTCCCCTCCTAAGGCTTCTTTATAAATAGGTTTTTTATAAATGTCTTTTGGAATTGTCTTACTATTTATACCTATATTATTATGCTTTGAACCCACACGTAAGTCAAAACCTTTGAGGTCTTTGCAGTTTTATCGGTGTGAGATATCGACAGAATTCTTGTCTAGACACGTCTGAACATGCTGATACTCGTAAATGCCAAACCCATGTTCAAGTATATTTATCTCATCAGTAGACATAATAGGGAACACTTTGATTTCTTTGTTAACAGTTTCTCAAAATATTCTCTATAATATTATTATGAATTTCTTTACCCACATTGTCTACAGTAGTTATTAATACAAGTTTTGTTTTAAAAAGGGAGGTGAGTTCACATCCTGGCTTCGAACAATAATCCTATTTTCTCACTGGTAACTATTATTGTCTATTGTTGTTAATGAGAGTTTTTTGTGCCTAGATGCGTTGTGTAAATGTATTAAGTATACTTAGATGCTTGGTTTCGTGGGTTAGCTATTCAAAAAGTTTACTTTAAATAGCTTTTAGAATTGCATTCTAATTATTTCAAGACAATGGCTTTTCACAAGTTTTAGAACTAACGTTCGCCAGGTAAGACAGTCTAGTCTAGAAACAGACGAGAGTCTAGTGACCGGTTAAAGAATTTAGACACTCGTCCCACAGGAATGTCACAATCCATCCAAAATGGTTACAACCTTAGAAATGAAACGTAGACGTCACCGCAATTCAACACAAAATACTGCAACTCCGAAATCAACTATTCACTTCTCTCCCGAAGTCAAAGATACGTTGACTCAGAAGCCCGGGCTAGAAACCACAAATCCGCAACAATTAATTGCGAGTCGACAAGTATCCAAACTTTCTTGTCTATTAACATCTCGAATACTACCTATAAGATAGGTAACTCCGAAACTTTGATAAGAGAAACAATGGTATTGAAATAAGCAAAATTTTGTAGAACGACAACCTTATTTACCTACCATCAATGGCTTTGCGCTTTCTTCTCGTAAAAGCGGAGACTTTCGCTGACAATAATGATGTTTCGGCCCTGGCAACAATGGGAACTCAGGCAGAGCGATCTTGATTGTTCGTCTGAATATTTCAATTGTGTACTGCTTTCGAGACTCGCTCTTTGTATATTCATTGCTATCATATTTTGTCGTGTAACGTTTGTTATTTTATCGTTTGTTAGCTTTCGCTGTCTTAGTGGTTTTTACGTTCGGCTATCTAGTTTGTTTGAATTTAGGCTCGGTTAGGGAGACAATGTTATTAGATTTTGTATCGTAACTTCAAATAAAAGGCCCATTTTTCTTTTGTTTTTTGAATTTGGGTTTGTAAAGGAAAATATGAATAACTCGTTTCTTATTATAGTATAAAAAATGAAGCCTACTAAGTATGTTTTCTTTCTTTTGGAGCCCTATTAGCAATCTCACGATTCCCAGGCCAACTGCCAAGTCCTTTATACCTCTAATGGAGATATAATTTACAAACCTGGCATTTAGGACTACGAATATGGCATTTATCATTGGCATTTACCTATGTTTTGTGTAACTAGGCAATATATGAATAATACAGTGGAATGTATTTTCACTCTTTATAAAAATGTCGACTCTTTTTAGCAACTGCTAAGCACATTCTATATTAAAACATTATAGAGACGATTTGAAATTGGAATTTGTTAAACAGTTTTTTTTTATTTGTTATAGGCTCGCGTTTGACCACTATCTCGCCTGATGGTAAGCGATGATGTGGTCGAAGGTGAAGCACGCTTGCCTAGAAGCAACCTATTCACTCTTGACTTGAAGACCCCTAGGTTGTAGCTATCAGGAAACAAAGACGCCGGCAGGAAATTTCACTCCTTACTCGTAGCTGTATGCACAATGAAAGTATTTTCAAAACGCTTTGTGCGTATGGGTGGGATACCAACCATGTACCGATGGCGCATTGTCGTACGTCTTGTAGTCCGATGATGGAAAGGGCTAGGCGGAATAAAATTGTGCAGTTCCATCGCACACTCTCCGATATGTAACCGATAGAAAACCTACAGGCTGGCAACTCGTCCTCGGTGTTCAAGGCTCTGGAACTTTGAGTCGACCAGCGCATCATTGCCGATAAGTCTCCTGGCCAACGACGATATAACCACTTGACGGCGCATACAGTGCCCCGACGCTCGAAAACTATTAGTATTTTGTCGCCTATGTAAAGGCTTCGGTACTAGTAACCATTTTAGTTGTGTCCAGTTATTAGACCTGTATGCACGCTAAATAAATACAAATTGTTTTATCTTTCTATTGCAATTATAACGCATAAAAATGCCCTCATGCGCCGTAAAGGGGTATGGGAAACATGCCAAGACATCTAGTTACAAAAAGGATGGCATAACTTTTCATCGGTAAGTAAACAGTACGAAAATTATTTTTAATTTAATCAGATTATGAGACACCGCAGGGATCTAGTTAAAATGGTGGATGGGGCAAACGAGCACAATTTTGAGTCCCGCGTTGATGTCTTTTGGAAAAGTCTCGCTCTTTCACTAGACAATTCTAATGCTTCTATCCCTTTTTCTCCCTTTGTATTTTTATCGTAAATATCTGTGCTGTTACTTTTAATAGCTGAAGTCGATATCGATAATAATAAAATTAAACTTAATAAAAAATGTATGAAAAAATATCTATCTACTTTTAACCGACTTAAAAAAAGGAGGGTGTTCTCAGTTCGTCGAATTTTCTTATGTATTATGTTCCCGGATTACTCGTAGACGGCTTGACCGATTTGAAAAAATACTTTTTGTTTCTCTATGTCCCCGACACACATATTTATATTTGTAATTGATTGATTTTTATTAAATAATATTTATATGATTTTAATTGAGTATTTTTAATAATGTTAAAATCCATTTTATCGATATCGACAATTTTCCCTTAATCGAGTTGATCAACCCTAACGATAGCCATACCTACGCAACTTACTTTGAACTGACCAATTGCAGCCGCGCGTTCTTCCTCGTCTCCCGGCCCGCGGTAGTGAGTCGTGTGCTTCGAAGAAATCGGCCTATAAGCTCTCTAGTGGTTATATTCTCTTTGCTCCTGGCCCGTCTGTCAAGTTGATAAACACATCAGAGATTTTATAAATATAAGGCCCTATATTTTTACAAGCTTTATATTACCTTGCTTTGTATGTATGTATGTATGTTCGGCAACTGATAATTTATTTATTTAAAACTTCCTTGTCTTAGGAATTCTCTACCAGTCAACCAAGGGTGGTAGAGATAACATGGCAGGTGCACCATTTTAACTGTGACAAACAAAACAGTTAAACAAAGAAACACTAATAATAAGTTACTTAAAATACACATACACAATATATTTTAAATAATATATAATAATCAGTTTTTCAAGAACTTCCTGTCATCCTATTAAGCTGAAACTTGGCGTACTTATGTAACTTTTTTTTTATTATCATTAGGCTCGCGCTTGACCACTATCTCACCTGATGGTAAGCGATGTTGTGGTCGACAGTGAAGCACGCTTGCCTAGAAGTAACCTATTCACTCTTGACTTAATGACCCCTAGATTGTAGCTATCGGGAAACATAGACGCCGGCAGGGAATTCCACTCCTTAGCTGTACGCACAATAAAAGTATTTTCAAAACGCTTTGTGCATATGGGAGGGATATCAACCATGTACCGATGGCGCATTCCCGTACGTCTTGTAGTCCGATGATGGAAAGGGCTAGGCGGAATCAAATTGTGTATATTTATTTTTATAACTAAATATTTTTTCAATTCAAATTGTTTGGAATTGAAACAAACAAACAAACTCTTCAGTTTACCCAACATTATCAACCAAGCTATTAAAGAATTTATTAAGACATACAATTTAGACTTGCAGAAGTAAGGAGATATATTTTGCATTCACATTCATGAGCAGCTTATTCTTTTAGAGGAAGAAGCTGCTCAATCGATGGTTAACTAATTATACAATAAGGGTATTTATTTATTATTTCTAGCTTGTATTTATGTATTGTATATATATTCAAATCATATATTTAAATTAATTCACTATCGTGATTGCACCTACCATTATTTATCTCTGCATCATCCAAAGGTTGACTGGTAGAAAATGCCTAAGGCATTAAGTCCGCCTCTGTACATTTGTGTGAAAGTTTTAAATAAATAAATAAGGGTCCAGTAGCTGGCCGTTTGTATAGCGGTATAGAGGCGTTCATGAGGTCTTCAGAGCTGCGGGGTACGGTCACTTGGGGCGCTTCCACATGAACACTGGAAAAGTAAGTATACCTATTTAAAAGTATACATACACAAAAATCAATGTCGATATCAACTATAATGTAATAATGCACTAAAATGATATTCAAGCACTAATCATCAGCTTCTGAATATAGCGAACTTATAGCGAATTTTAAATTTCAAGATAAGTATTTATAACCAAGAATAGCATGAAATGTTATTTCGCTACAGTTATTAATTTTATTACAATCCAGGAGACAGCTTTCTAATTAGTTATAGCACTATTTTTCTGATTTCTTCTATTAGCTGCGACAACTGTTGCGACGGTGCACCATGACATTCAATTTTGATTGAATCGTGGTCGATTAATATTGGTGTGAACATTGTAAAACGAAATAAAGTAAAATATTCAGAGGAAGTGGCCGGCGGCTGAACTGCAGCCACCGGCGCATGATGTTGCCAATGCCAATAAAAAATATTTTATTTTACGTTATTGGTACTTAATAAAAAGTGGCAATTCCATTCCAAATTTGATGAAAAATTCTGCAGATTTGAGTAAACATTAGCTTTTGTTGGTTCGTGATTTATTGCCAGCTTTGCTGTATGTGTGTAACATGACCTTTCACATAGTCGAGCTTAAGGCGCTGTACTTAGTCAAAATAGGCTTCACTAAACAGTTTTTTAACCAAATGTATACATATTAGAGCAGCTAAAAAAATATATGTTAATCTTGATCATATTTATGGGTGGACCATTGTGTTCAAAACACGTTTTCGGTAAATTTTCTCGATAAAAAAAAACCATAAAATAACCATTTAAATTGAAATTGTAGCAATTGTAACTGTATTATTTATAAACAAATCTTGATATTAATAATAACAGTGATGTAATATATAATAATAAAGGGAACTGTTGTTTTTATTTATCGATTGGAATAAGATATTTGTTAGGATTAATGTATTTAATGATAAATAACTCGAACGAGTCGAACGAAACGTCGCGCCATCGCGGCGTCTTTTCGCTTCTCTTTCATTTCTACGCGGAGTCGTCTATTCACCGCGCCTTAAAAGTTATCGAGTTCCATTATGTTATTGTAGATATAGCAAAATAATATCCTCTTTTTTGTGGGATGACTAAATCCCGGTTTCCGAATAGAAATTATAGCATGAAGAATATGTCAATCCCTTCTTTATTGGCAAAGATTGACATCTTTTCAGGCTAAAGTAGAGTTTGACAAATGCTTCAAATTCTTCATTCAGAAACTAGAGGTTATTTATTAGAAATTGTGGTACTTATCGATAAAATACTTGCTATTTCAGATCCCGACAATAATAACGTACACATTATGTAACACAATGACGTGTGAGATACCGAGAACAAAGTTCTGAGCAAACTAGAATAATAAAGCACTACAAGTCAATCAACGTGATTAATGAAAAACACCGCCATTCAATCATCGTGCCGATAAGCAACCTCTTCTTCGAAAACATATTCAATTAACTATGTCGGCCAAGCCCAAGGCCTCGCTATAAAAGCTAAAACCAGATTTCGTTATGACGTAAACTCTTTATGAGTCTATGGCTTCTATAATTTTAACAACTACGAATGAAAAAAGAAAATTTAGGTACTTGGATTTACACAATACATTCCAGCTAGGTAAATAGTTTTGTACTGCCTATACTCATATTGCATCCAAAGGGCTCACCCACGATTACCCCAAAAAAAAAACAAAGAAAAAAAATTTGAAAGAGTTCCCTGAGAGCTGAACGATCCGCAACGAACTTAATCAGAGCAAACAAAGCTTGCAAAAATTGAAAAGTAGTTTACCAACAACTTCTTTTATTTGAAAAGCGTAAGCAGGTTAAATAAGACTTGAATCCATTGAAGGACTTGAGAGCTATAGTTGTTTCATATTAGCATGGCAGTAGCGATCATTGCCCTTTACCTCATATCTTTTAGATGGCAGGAACCAGAACAATAAACTTTGTATTGTTCTTCATTACAAAAACGTCGAAAACGTTTCATTACAAAAATATGTTGAGAATTACAATAGATTTTGATTTAGAACGGAGTTATTACCGTTTTTGAAATGAAGAATGTAATTCTAAATAAGATAAGACAAGATATATTGATTTGCCCAAACATGTTGTTGTTTGTTGTATACATACAACAAATAATTATATTTGCATGCAGGATGACAAAAAAAAATAGATAGGTTCAGCCATGTTTGCCATACTATGGCGTACAAATATTACGAAAAATAAAATTTTTAATTTAATGATTATAATTAATTTCTCGATTATTATTATTACTCTAATGAATTTAAAAATAAAATAATTCCACATGTAAAAAGTAAAAAAAAAGAAAAACAAGAAATGATACAGTAACAATGTCAAAAATATAAAAAAAACGACAAATCTATGTAAAAATAATTCAAAATGTCAACAGTAAAAGAAAAATAAATAATAACAATATCAAAAACATTAAGCAAATGTCAAATTTATGTAAAATTAATTTCAAATGTCAACAGTAAAAGAAAAATAAATAGATACAATAACAAAAATATTAAGCAAATGTTAAATCTAATAATCAATAAATAAAGGTTGGTTTTTATTTATTTATTCTTTTTCTTTTTTTCGATACTATGAAAAAGTATGTGTATATTTTGGTACAGTAGGCGGAAATGAAAATTACTGCCATGCTTAAACGAAACCACTGCGTATTTGAGTAGATGATCCCAATGATATGTTCTGTAGGCACTATTCACGAAATACAGTTCAAAGAGTAATTTTCGGAGGACGGGCAACGTTTGTGGTTTGATTCGTGATGAGCCAGGCAGGCATGGACGTTACAAAGGTATCCACATCATACCGACATTATTGCAAACATGGAACTGTTGTAGGTCGTGTGATTGATAATTGAATTAATGGTTAATTCCATCGGGTACCAATCGGTTCCCAAAGCAATTTGGTAAATCGGCAGAGTGCCGCCGTTGACCGCTCCAAACCGATGAATGTTCTTGCACACTCATAAATTAGTTTGGCATGTGTTTTGGTTTGCGCCGAAATCGACGATATGTGTGGTCACTTCGATAGATAATATTGCATGAGCTTGTTCGACAACTGCTATTAACAACCAGCCTGACCGTTTTTACATCTATATTGTAAAATTGTGGTCGGAGTTTTAGTAGGACAGACCACTCTGATTTCATGGAATGATAAAATCGACATAAATGTGTTTGATGAGACTTTTAACGAACAAAAATACATTTTGGTGTATTCATACCTGGAAGTCTTAATAATGCATACATTTAACTTTTTCAAGCAATCATTGACATATCAGCTATAAAAAAATGTTTTTTTTTGCAAATGCGTTGCAGTATTACCACCATTGATCGAGATGATCGAAAGTAATATTAGTAGGTACCAAGAAGTTTGAGTCACAGTTGAGCTTGATTATTTATTAGGTAAAGCCCAACTTGAGTTGGAGTCGTAGAACCGATGCCCCAAGGAGCACCTAGATACCTGTATAACTAAAGTTACTTATGTTGCGTCATAGTCCGCTAGGGGTTCCGACTTAGCACTGCCCGGACAGATTCAACTCTGCACATAGCCGATGGGCTTCGTTAGCAAAGATCGAAATATTAGCTCAGGACTCGCATGGTTTATGATAGGCAAAGTAAACTGTGCTGAAGGAGCTGTTGGGTTTGTAGAACCGTTTTATTTATATGTGGATCTTGTCCAATTACAAAGCTAACGTCTCATTTCATTGCTCAGTTAGCTAGACTGATCGCCGTTTGCTGTGTAGATCCTGTAGTTGTTGTGTTGCTTAAGCTATTTCATGTTACTCATCATTCGTATTATAGCGATTTGCTTATGTTACGATTATTTCATTTGAAGACCTGTATTCGTATTTATTACCTGAATATATAGCCCGAATCATTTGAAGAGTTTCCATCAACTCGAAAAGAATAAGACTTAATTATTTTCTTATTACTAGTTGCCAGGATAAAGGAAAACAAAATAAATATTCCTTCGTCGTTTATTCAAGGGCACAAAATGTTTAAAAATAAACTAGGTTGGTAGACCTGTAATTTACATACATATGTTACACAAATGAAGTGCTTTACATACACCGAAATAGGTATTAACAAAATTTTCTCTTATAAATGTCCCCCGTCATAGTGCTTAGATGCTTAACCAAGTTTTTTGGGACCGGTGACTACTTATTATGGACCTCGATAATTATAAAATGTTTCCTGCTCAATAAGACTCCCCGCGCGTCCTGTGACCCAAAAAGACAATACCGAATATCCCTCGCTGAGTATCCCCAATATAATTATGTGGAGCAGTTATGGGACCTTCCTATTATAATATTACTGTACAGTGTTGGTATATTTCGTTATTTTTATGTCGGTATCCTTTAACTCTATTTAGTACCTAACCTCCCACTTCAACTCTTTTTACGTTATTCGTTGTGGTGAAAGCCATTGCCTTTTAAACCGACCTTTGGCAGGAAAAATACAGCAGAAAAAATAATAGGTACCTACTTTCACAAATAAAGTGTAAGTGTGCTAACTACACATATATCCGACCGACCTTTTGGTTGTGTTGTGTTTACCGCTGAGTCCGGGGCTAAGCCTTAACCACCTTAAGGCTAATACCGGGATTTCCTTATCCCGTTGGCCCGTGGTCAGTTTGGCCGACGCCTTAACATCAATTAGCACTGTGTCTTGGACTTTGCTATCTTAACTGAGCCAACGCTTTGTTTAGATAAAATGGTTTTTATCTTTTTATGTACAAGCTCGGCCGCGTTCGCAGAAATAGACAAATTAATTATTTTGCATATATTTGCATCTCTAGGTTTAGAAATCATTAAGATGGAAATGCTATATCTAATATATAAAATTCTCGTGTCACAGTTTTCGTTGCCATACTCCTCCGAAACGGCTTGACCGATTTTGATGAATTTTTTTGTGCTTATCCGGTATCTATGAGAATCGGCCAACATCTATTTTTCATACCCCTAGGGTAGGGTAGGGTAGGGTAGGGTAGGGTAGGTAGGGTAGGGTAGGGTAGGGTAGGGTAGGGTAGGGTAGGTAGGGTAGGGTAGGGTAGGGTAGGGTAGGGTAGGGTAGGGTAGGTAGGGTAGGGTAGGTAGGGTAGGGTAGGGTAGGTAGGGTAGGGTAGGGTATGTAGGGTAGGGTAGGGTGGTTAGGGTAGGTAGGGTAGGGTAGGTAGTGTAGGTAGGTAAGTAGCCAATTGACGGGAGCGAAGCACCGGGGGTCAGCTAGTTTTATATATAATTTTTGAATTATTTAAAATAGGCTAGCGCTTGACCACTATTTCCCTTGGATTGTAAGCGACGATGTGATCGACGGTAAAGCACCCTTGTCTAGAAGTAAACTATTTACTCTTGACTTAAGACACCTAGATTGTAGCTATCGAGAAACATAGACTCCGGGAGGGAATTCCACTCCTTAGCTGATCGCATAATAAAAGTATTTCCAAAACATTTAGTGCATATGGGTGGGATTTCTAACATGTATCGATGGCGCATAGCCACCGCCGTACGTTTTTTTTATTATTAATTATAGGCTCGCGCTTGACCACCATCTCACCTGATGGTAAGCAATGATGTGGTCGACGGTGGAGCACGCTTGCCTAGAAGTGATCTATTCACTCTTGCCTTAAAGACCCCTAGATTGTAGCTATCGGGAAACACAGACTCCGGGAGGGAATTCCACTCCTTAGCTGTACGCATAATAAAAGTATTTTCAAAAAAACGTCGTACGTCTGATTATATTTTGGTATAGAAGCACGCAGATAAATAAAATAAATTATTTATGTATATTTAAGAGGACAAGATGAATCTTACGCGATCTTCATTAACAGAACAAAAGGAAATAACAAAAAATCTTTTAGTCGCCATTCTTTTGTTTATTTCGAGTTGGCGCGGGGAAAAATGGGAGTTCCTAATAAGTTATAAGATTTTGGACAGATTAATCCGACCATCACTAATTATATTATTATTAGAAAGCTTGGGATAAACAGGATGTAAGTTATTCAGATCCCAGACACCAGCAACAAATAAATTAGTGAGTAGCTACTAGCTTCCTATAAACACTTTGATGGTTGTTATCATTTCTGTAGTTCCACATTAAGAAATAGAATCTTCACATAGCCTGATAATATCAGTCTTATACGGTACCTTAATTGACCTCGAGTTCATTATTCCAGTATTAAGAATACTGACCGTATTGACTAGTATCGATTCTAGATTAGGTTCCGGTTTTAAGATTTCCCAACCTGTCAAACGTTAATTAGCAGACACAATAGAAATTACCATTGTCTTTTGCCGATTCGGCGATATGGGCAGTTAACTGGAGATAGGTTTGTTACTGTATTTCCTTATACTTACAAAATCAGTCCAGTATTATTAATTTTATTATTTAAGTTGTTATTGTTAAATAAGAATTCTTTTCTATAGCTAATCATTCTCCTTCCAGATAGCCCTAGTATGGGTCTAAAGATTATCATAATTGAAGGGTACAGGCAAAAAAAAATGAATATCCTAATTAATAGATTTTGAGAAAAACCTCATTAAAAGTTTAGAAGTATGTAATTTTTATTGTGATCATTGCACGTAGTAACTTTACGGGTAACTAATTTAATGTTTACTATTTAAATAATTGTGTTGTTTACATTGGACTTTTTAAATATAAAAAAAAAAAACAATTAAACAAAAACTAAATAAACAATCTTAGAACAAGAAAAGAACCGGGAATGTCCATGACAAACCGGTTAAGAAGAAGGCAGGAAGAAGGATTGTCCACAGTGACAGTTGTGATTTGGAGGTTAGAATTTATTCATAGTTTGCGGTGTTGTATAAACGAAAACGTATTTTTCGCGCCTTACATTTATTTCAAAAAAGTTAGTGATTAAGAATAAAACTAGATAAAGATTTGCTTGCCAATAAAAAATAGAAAAATAAAAGTTTTGACATTCCCTGTTCTTTGCCTGTATCCAATGATATTCTAGTAAACAGATACGTTATACACTCACAAAACAACCGAAAAAAGTGTTCCGCGCAGCAGCGGCAGCACACAAATGCACACTTTTCATTCATCTGACATTTCACTACAAGTCGAAAGGGATGGCTTAATAAAACCAAGAAGTAAAAAAGAGACAGCTAGTGTTTGTCACTTGCGTGTGAAACACACATTATACTGGCCACCAATGTATTTACCATCTCTTTCTTTTTCTACCCTCCAAATATCAGAATATTATAGAATAAATAATACATATTAGGAAAAAAAATCTAAATTGAAGTGTATTGCGTACTTACTGGTATGAGATCTCTCCTGTTTTATGTACTTTGGTATCATAATTGGTACACTTTTTAAATACACACGATGGCATTTTTTAAATTTTGTTTTTGTTTTAGGCCGTATTCGAGTCTTCACAATGCGCGCGTTCATAACATATCGGTTTACTAAAATATCATTGCCTGTACCCTTCAATTCAGAAGAAATAATTCTGAAATCAAAATATCTTTTCAGAATATCATGTCACACATTTAATTTTGAAAACTATATTAGTTCCTGGGAACAGTACATAAGTATTAAGGGATAGTTAATAAATTACAGGACCTAAATAAATGGACTTTACCTACTTACTAGACATTGGCGCTTTGGTAGATATCCAAACCAAAGCAGAAGCGTTCCAAGTCCAAATGCAAAAGTTAGTTCAGATAGCTTTACAACTTGCCATTGGCGATAGCTTTCGGCGGATGGACAAACAGGACATGTCAGTTGAAAACTATGTCTGCCCTATTTGGATAAGCTAATTTATTTAAAGCCAGTGCAGATGGAAGGTAGTAAGTAAATAATCATTTATTTGCTCAAATATGAGTACAGTACACACAACAGCATTACCTTTCACTATAATTTTTATTAGTATATTAGATATGTAGTATATTATAGTAATTTATATTATTTATGATCTATTGTACACTGAAATCCCTTAATTGTCTGTAAGAGATTGCCCTGTGCGATAAGACCGCCCATTGTACACTTTGTTTGAAAATGTTTGTTCTGTATGTATTTTTTATAAATTTTTTTTCAATAAAGAATATAATAAATAAATAGATAACAAATAATTGTCAATATGTATGATAAGTTAAAAAAATAATCAATTAAAGCGCGCCATGTTTGCCTGCGATAATGACATGTAATTATTACTAATATAATACAAATCAAAATAATTAAATTTTAATCAAAATAATAAATCTAGAATGACATGTAATATTCTCAAATTATTTAGAAAATGTGGTAAAAATGTTAAATATTCTAAAATGTTAAAACAGAAGTAACAAAAATGCCAAAATATTAAATCAAATCATAATAATTATGCAAGTTTAAAAACAAATAATAATAAAAGAATCGTTTTAAAACTGTGGTATGTTATAAATAAGCTTTTTCTGCTAAGAAATTTTTAACTTTTTTTTTAATAGATCATTCAACTTTTACAGCTTCCAGCTTGAAGGAAATTTATTTTAAATTTCTGGAGCCATGCAAAAGACACTTTTACGCTTAGGTGGCGTTTTGTGCTGATGTTGACAAATTTGAGTATTATCACGTCTGTTTCTAGGAAATCGAACTGCCATGCGAGAAAATAAATTCTGATTAGCTCTCAACAATATGGCATTTTCTATTATATAAAGGAAGGGTAAGGTCAAAATTTGAGAGATATCTTTGCAGACTTAACAAATCAATAAACTGGTCTATTAATTCGACAAATTAAAAACGGTTGGAGCCCTTCGTGATCTATGATTGGCGGTTTCCAAAAACTGATTGCAGATACACAAATAGCAGGGCTCGAACTTCTAGTAAGTCAATATTGAACCTTTTCGGGTTCTCGATGGCGTGCAGGAGGCCGTTAGCATGTATAATCGCCCTTGTACGTTTTAAATACTCCCTCCTTGCTCATTATTTAGCTCGTTTATTATTACTAACTACGTCCGTTTTCCTACACGGAATGATGTTCACACTTAGTCAATTTTTATATAATTATTAGGCAGATGAGTTTCCGTGTAATCACCAATAAATATAAGGATATTTTTTGTGTAAACGCACCTATCGAAATTACAGAACTGTCGACGAACAAATTAGTATTTTGTAGCACTTTCATGCAAAAGCCTTTTGCTGAACAGGAACACACAATTATTGGAACCATAAAATTGCAAATGTAATAATAAAATCAGGAAAAACACAATT
Organism: Orthosia gracilis; assembly: GCA_947562075.1. NCBI lineage: Eukaryota > Metazoa > Arthropoda > Insecta > Lepidoptera > Noctuidae > Orthosia > Orthosia gracilis. The sequence goes on from OX387266.1 coordinate 40,390,211, forward strand.
TTCCCGCTTCACCTTTAAAAGTTTAACAGTTTAAAGAAACAATTTTAGTCTCAGATCAATTAAAATTTATTCCGAAGCGAAAGAGAAAGAGTTCAATAAAATACCACAATTTAATAAACCCGGTTCAGAAAGCGTCTCCTTTTTTATACAACTATCATTAATATCGTTCGCTTCCGATGCAATCTACGGCAACATTATCGACATGAGCACTTATTATTGACATCCTGTGTCCATCAGAGGACCGTTAATGAAAGTTTATACCATTCTGATTAACCGCTGCGGTGTGGAAACGTAAATACTAACAAACCTGCCCGTTATTTGTGTTCCAAATATAACGGTTCGACTGTGACATTACTTTCAATATAAATTGCAAAGCAATTTCATTTTATACGTGGGATATTTGTTGAATATTTTAACGTATTGACTTGTGACCAGGCATGCTAATTCTTTATGGTTTCTTAGCTCTGCAAGGGGCTACTCTATCGTTCGCTTAGCCTGGAAAACGGAAGGGTGATCCAAGTGTTAATTTTCAACCACATAGACAGTAGGCTACATACAATGTGTGATCCAACTCGCCAGTCAAAGGTCTACTGGAAGAAAATCTCTTTCCAAATAAGCAGCACCCTTTGCGCACTTCTATATGTACCTTTTTTTTTTGTTTACGGGGGGAAACCTTCAAAAGGCGCCTGAACTTTTAGAGAAAAGACCAAGGAGTGTTGGCTTTTTACCTCACTAAAACCACCCCGGTGATCACCATCAGCACGTAGAAGAGACCCCGTGACCTCTCAAAAGACCACCCCGCAGCCCCCTCTGCAACGCCTGTTAGGGCACATCCCTGGGGTTCTGTCTGTACCTATATGCTCTTTCTCTATGAAGTGTTTTGTGTGTACATAAATAAATTAATAAAGGATGAGGATGTTGGCATGTTTCGGACATGCGTGTGAATGGTTATCTCCACTGTACAATATATAATATAATATGTATAGGATAATCTGTATCCAATGTACGTCGGTATTGGTTTCCCTCTAGACTTTGTGCAAGTAAAATAAAAACAGAACAAGTGTTATCGCTTATCATCGGATGCAAGTCGTCAAAGTGACTGAGGGCAATGATAAGTAAGACAGGCGATGGATGGATAATTTATTATACCAGGGAAGCAATATACTGTAGTAAACACAAACGTATATACACAGTTTTCAGTACCACACCTAATTCCTTTGTAAGACGGCGCCAATTATACGAAACACAATAGCGATAACTGTAAAGTGAATATTACCTACTATTACAGGATTTATGACTGTTGTTGTTTTTATTAGTACCGAACACTAATACGAACTTATACACTACACGTACCTAACGATATAGATACTAAACATGGAGCTAATTTGTCGTGAATGCGGAGATAGAACAATCCCAGTTAAAAAAGAAAGTTACGCTGTTGGGAAGAAGACTCTAACGAAGACATATTACAATAACATCTTTCGTGCCATTACTGGTTGCAAATATAGTTATTGTATTGGACTAAAAGCTGGCCGAGACCTACTCTCCGAAATCTTACATAAACCACTCCGAAAGCAGATTAGCCCGTTTATAGATAATCGGGCGTGTCAGGCAGAAATACATTAAACCGCCGCCGTAAGGGATCCATTTTCACGTTATTGACACGGAACCCTATAAAACGTGCGCGGTTAAGGCTTGAGATCTGTAAAGCCAAGCCACAAAGAGAGAGCAATCCTTTCTTAATGGAACGTTAAAAACACGAGGCTACGATTATCACGCCGAGTTTTTACTTCGCTGTTCAGTCACGCAGCGGTCACACTATATCTACTAGCTCCGATATAAAAACCAATGTCTCTGGCTCTACGGCTCTTTCTTTATACATTCTGAAGCTTCGGATTCCCGCTTTTTGTTTCCACTTCCCTAGACTTTGTTTTTAACTGATCGATCGAGGACATCAATCTGATAAAAATTTATGATAAACTAGCTTCTGCCAGCGGCTTCGCCCGCGTGATATTCGGAAATTATCCCACGGGAACATATTACTGGAATAAAAAGCCTATGTGCTATTCCAGACTATAATCTATCTTTGTGCCAAATTTCATACAGATCCGTTCAGCCGTTTTAGCGTGATTGAGAAACAAACATACACACATCCATTCAAACTTTCGCATCAATAATTTTACCAGCTTTTAGTAAGATGAAGGATCCTTTATTCTGAACGTTGTGAAGCTTCTGCATGTAAAGCGATGTTAATTCAACTATCAACGAGGTTAAAAGCTTGATACAGTTATTCTTATTTATTATTTATGTTGTAAACAATATTGCATCACCTTTAATAGACATTTATACTGACTGAAACTGACTAACAGACCAGTCGGGCCAGGTTCAATTTTGGAAATCAAATTATCGCAATTTGAAAACAGAACGAGCCCGGTTTTGTAATATTATTAGTTTGTTTCCACGACAATTAAATTAAAAAAGTTATTTTACTTTTATAATTAGGCTTATGTTACTTGAAATTAGATATGTGCGTAGAGAAAGGCAACATGTAGTTTCGGTCTGTTGGCGTTGGTGTAAGTACAGCCACTGAAAGATTACTCACCGTGACAAGGTGATTGCATCTGATCCCAGCGAGTTCATTACCGACGCACCGAAGTCGATGTGACCACTTCATTTGAATACTGTTTGATGGTGGCGAGCCAACATTTTACCTCGCTTAGTAAACAAAACAGACTCCAAAGTGACTTTATTTTTATTTTTGTGCGTATAAAAGTAGTGAAACTGAAAGGAATCATCTTTTGCTTTATAAATTGTTCTACCTACATAGTTCGTCGAAATGGAAAATTTCATGCTGGCGCTGGATTACTGACGACGCTCTACGCACGTATGTCTGTATCTTGTTGCAACTAGGAAACCCTGCTCCAAATATATTGATTTTATAACAAAAACGAGGGGATGGTTGCACGCGGGGTGAATGCCCCTGTCACTGCAGATTCGCCCCGCCATATTGGTTGGGGTTCCCGCGTCACTAATGGAGTAGCGACGGCTAAAATATGAGCCTGTACTCCTCTCCATACGTTGAAAAACATGCGGACTCAGACAAATCATTTTTGGAATTAATTCTATTACACATTTTGGCAGATGGTGCCCGCAACGGTTTATTAAATTTTTCCAAATTACACTGTTGTGGATTCTCCGTTCTATGATTTTGAGTGAAAATTTAAAGAGTTAACTGTGATATGTTTTACAGAAAATTCGTAAAGTGAATACGTAGAGTTAGTTTCAAAATCTTGTTTGTATGTTATAAGCAACGATTTTTAGTTTAAGGTCTCCAGTTGCCAAATGTTTAACCCGTGGGCTTGTGTAAATAAGATAACTACGGGAAAGAAAGGTTAGGCAACAAAGAAAGGAAAAGTGCCGTAAATACCTATAACTACATTTATTATTTAAAAAATGTGCCGAACTAAACAAGTGCTAGGTATACGTCCAGCCTTTCAATGGATATAGGTACAAAGATTACGTATTGTTTTATTTTACGTAATAAATCTTTAGATTTGTCCATAACTTCAAGTAACTTTGTTTCCATTTGTAGATTTTAACTTCTAATCGAATCTTGTTTAATTGACGTTTGCAATTCATGGAATTGATTTGAATATCAGCCAATTTTATGTTGGCCTTTTCAACGAAAATTCAGTTTGTTTAAATAATTTTAATTTGCAAACACTGGTTGTGTTATGAGGGTTTTTCGAATTCGCATATCTGATTAAACAAATAAAATTTACATAAAACGGTATTTTGGTTTCGAAGCTAGCTTTGGTAGGACGAGTCTATGTAGGTTGATATTTATGTGAAACTTTTTTGTTACTGAAATATGGTTCACGCAAAACTTCTACTATAAACCGCCGAGTTTCAGCCTAAGACTCAAATAATGTATAAATCCACTTCGCTATAAGAATTCTAATGTTGTATATGAGACTTTTTATTATCTCTTACAGTACAGTACTTAAGTATAATGTATTCTGCTGAATTCAAACTTCATACAAATCGTTTATCGCTTTAGTTTTTAAATCTTAATATTTGTGTATATTTGTAAACGAAGGGGATTAAAAAAAAAGTTTTATAAAAAATCCCCGTAACATTTTAAACATGCAATATAATTTATCTAGTAGTACACTCGCTTCGATCGACAATTGAACACCTAATTATAACACGATATCTTGCGAAAAAACCCCGAGTAAAACGCACATAACTTTTGAACGGCTGAACCGATTTTCATCAAACATAGCTAAGAACACTTTCGAAAAGGTCACCTTTCAAACAAAAAAACGATGAAATCAAAATCGGTTATGATGCCACAGATAAAATAGACAAATACAGAGGTACACATGTCATACTTATAACGCCCCTCTTTTTCCGTCGGGGGTTATTAAAAAAAATCTCTTAGCTTACATGTACCTAAAAGTGAAAGTGCTAATCGACTTTGTTACTGATTGTACGTGTAACTACGTCTGCTACGATTTAACTGAGTTTTGAGATCTTTAATATTGTTTTCAAATTTTTCTCAGCCGCGTCACCTGCGTGAAAGCCGATATGAAAAGTGTCCATTGTCCTGATCCAGACCATGGTCAATCAGAGTGGCCTTCCTAGTATGCTCAGCCGTTGTATGTTGTATTGAATGTGATCGCCTCACATCTATAAGCCTCTAAACATTCAGACTTTCACATGTATGTGTTATTTGGTTGTCTGCTTAGAGTACTGTATAGACTAGTAAATCTTTTTTTTTATACCTTAATCCTACATAATCAACACAATTACCCTGTCGCTAAAGATACTCAGAAGATAATATACTTACTTTACTGCTGTTGATTCCTTCGGTTAATAACGCTATGCTCGACTCGAAAAATACCTACTAAAAAGTTTCGCTATGTACGAAATCACATTCGCGGGCAGTGATGAAGAAAAGTGTTACAGTGTAATATTTTACTTAATAATTTAAAAAGTAATAAACGTTCAGTTTCATCATACTAACGCACACTCGCCTCGCCGCCATTCAACTCTTCGCGTCATTCATTTTAAAAACAAAGTGTCCATCCATTTCATAAAACTGTGAAAAACGAAACGTCTTGCCGTAAAAGAGAAACTTAACCTAAAAATATTTCGTCACTTTTAGTTTAATTTCAATATTTTTCAGCTTGCTGCTCAATTTAATTGAATTCGAACTTTTTCTTTCTAACTGTACCTTCCATTGTTTACGTAGAATCTGAAAATTTCGTGCATAGCGGGAGTTTTTAGTAGGGATTTTTTGAGTCGAGCATAGTGGGACTAGAGCATAGTTGGTCTAACCGGATTCCTTTATTGAGGTTCTATCTGATATAATAATAATAGAGAACTAAGAATAGAAAACCAGGCCTGAAACATGATCAAGATTGCCTCAATTCAAGCCTAACTTTATTGACCCCTCATCACACTGTGCAGGGAAGCGTTTCAGCAGCGCTTCATGACGTATTTATCTATCCAGCCTTCCAATAACAATATGTAGCTTAGCGTATTTGTTGAGGAATTCCATAAGGGACCGTATAGAGCAGGCTTCGAGCGTTCATAGTTTAGTGATACAATGCAAGGCAAGGACAGAACTTTGGTGATGAGTTGTTAACAATGTAAGAAAGTATATTGGTTAAGAAAGGCTAAAATATTTGATACGTTGGTCTGTCTGATTGCTTGTTCAATATTCTAGTTTTGAACCCTAGTTTGGACAGTGTTTGCGGCTAAATTTGAAAAAGAGTTAACGCTGCGTTGGCACAAGCAACTGAAGGAACACATGGGTGGGTGAAAACCCACCCATGTTCCTCAAAAGTCAGTAAAAATCTGACGCTTCACCCAGAGCGGGAGAAGTCATTGGATGATTTAGCAAGCAAAAAAAAAGTTCTGACGGTGTTATTGTTTTTTAAGGTTCCATTCCTCAAAAGAAAAAAAAGGGAACCCTTATAGCTTAGGGAACACTTCGATGTCTGTCTGTGTGTCCGTGTATCAAGACATTTTTACCTGGAACGACGGAGGTATCAAGTGGAAATTAATATCGTATACTCAGGTTTGCAACCCCTTGGAGCTACCGCCGTTTATGTCACAAATATGACGAATCTTAAAGGAATCAAAACCTATAGAGTACTTCCCGTTGACCTAATATCATGAAATTTGGCAAGAAGCAATGTCTTATCGCACAATTATTAAAGGAAAAAATCCGAAAACCGTAAATTTGCATCTACATCAAAAAAAAAAATAGATTATTAACTTATTTGTAGTTGGTAAACTGACCGTGACTTAACTGTATGTATGGGGACAACAGTTTTCCAACGGCATATTTAATTTTGTCCCTCTATCTAGTTTATCATTTCGTAAGAGCAATGTTCGGTGCTTTAATTGTTTATGAACTTCAGTAATGTTACCTAATTAGTTTGGTGAACGTAGCTGCTTGTACGGAACCCTCGGTGTGCGAGTCCGACGCGCACTTGGCCGGTTTTGTTTAAATTATTTCTGTCATCTACCACGGCCTGGATCGATGCCCGGTAGATAGAAGTAGAATCGTTCCCTACCATTTTGGTACGAGTACTTAAACATAACAGGTGACATGTGGGTGTACACCAACTGCTGACCAATATATTGGATTACCAATAATCTAATGAAGTAACGATTAATTTACTAAGAATTTTGAACGATGACGTGGGTATGCGTATGACATACAGACAAACCTTTAATCATTGCGTTTGATATAACACCACCGTTATTACATTTTACTTAATAAACAACTACACAATATTTACTCATTACTGCTATCTTAGTACGGAGCTTAGCATAATAACGCTTTGTATGAGCGATGGATGAGAATGTCTATATTTAAAGCTACCCCTTTGTTGCATCCCCGTGTAAAATATAACCCAGAAAGCAGGTACACGCTACATTGTGTGCAAGTAGGTACTGAGCATAAAGACCAAGCCTGAATAGTGCATCATATTTTGTGGATAACCTCAACATAATGTAAAGGTGTCCGTTTTACGTAGAAATGGAGATTTACGCCATTGTGAATCGTGCATTCAAGAGGATAATAACGAGAAACCGTATCGCATTACCGCGTGCAGTGTGAAGGTGTCAGATCTTTGCAGGTCGTACTGACCAAACGGCTTCTACATTCTTCCCTCTTAGTCGAATTACATCACCCACCTAGCCTGTCCACAATGGCTTTGGGGTAGCCTTTTCGAATATAAAATTAAGTATTACTGAGGAAGTGACATTTAAACAATTTACAAGTCAATTTTGTGATTGGAGTAGAAGCGGTTATCGTTAAAAATACGGGTTTGTTGTGCCGAAGCGCAGATCATTTACAACTTTATGAGGTTGAAAATCATTGAAGCTGTGGTAAGAGATGCTGACAGCAGCAGGTAGAATTCCTACAAAACTAGCAGCATGGTCCGCCGGGAGTCATCAAAAGGCGTGTTGACTGACGAGCGGTCAGACTGTAAACAAGCAGGATGGAAAGGACAGCAGGGCTGACCCGGATACGACCGGCAGGCTTATTAAGTATCTTGCAAGACCAAAACGATACCGATTTGTTAGCAATAGTTGCTCTTCAATACATAATTTCCAGACTATATTTTCATGTCCAGACTATTACTGTCCATACCAGGTTGCCTGGAAGAGATCGCGGATTGCGATAAGGCCGCCCATTGTATATATGTATTAATTTTAAGTTTCTTTTTATAATTGTATTTTAAGGTGTACAATAAAGCATATAATAAATAAATAAATATTTTTTAGAGATTTTGGCAGCTTTTTTAGAAATAAGTGCATTTGACAAACAGCGAGCGATTAGCAAACGATTGTTTTGGACCTACCATACCTACACTGTAGGTAATAACGACTTTTATGACATAAAGCGTTTGATCGCACGATGATTGCTGTTTCTTAAGGAATAAGCCTGCGGTTCAGTGCTCCGGAGCTAGATTTACTGTCTGGTAAGGTATTGTTAAGATAAAAAAGGAATATGCTTAAACTCTATAGTAACATTAATCGATAAAACATTTTCAAGTGGGCCTACTCATATTCATGAAAGTTGGGCCTTGGATTTGCTTTCAAACTTTCTTCCGCACCCCGGACATTTTTACAAGAGAAATGTGATCGCACAACCAGTTCCAACTGTTACAATTGGAAATGTATGTAGGTAAAGTCTCAAAGTTAATAGAGGCCGTCTGATTTGTACGTGGGGTGGTCGGGCCGTTACCACGCACGCTTCTGGCACCCTAGCAACACTCCCCTCACGGCTCCGCACTTCCTTATACCCGGCTGCCTCAGTGCCGCCCGGCCGAGTACCCGGCTCCGGCAGTTGCGATAACTTTGATAGCTGACGGCTGGGAATTGGACACCGAATGATTGTGTTTACTACCTACAAAACATTACGTAAACGCTGCTCGTCCATCCGACTTTCCTGTATTACTGTACCGGTGCCAGACTAAGTATCGATTGAGTGTCGCACTTAAAAAACATGGAGGTGAGAAGCTGACGAACAACAATACTAAAACATCCATTCTAAGACGGTCACATTTCAAACACAAACGTATTTCAAAGTATTTATACTTAGTACAGAATGAAGTAAAAGTAAGTATAAATTGTACACAAACGCCCACATGTGCCGCAAAATCGTAAAAAATAGCATCAAACCGTTTCTATTTTAGAATCGAACGGCTTCGGGTAATCGCAACTAAAGGACGACATCAATAGCACGGGACTATGTTTAGAAAATCATTCTAAGATTAAATTCGGATCCCTCCGACCACAAATCAGTAACGAGTCCTTATTTATTAGGGTAGAAATAAAATATAGCATCAACTTTTCATGTAACATGCTCAAATGGGAGGTTTGGTTACAAAGTTTGTTCGAGGAAAACGTCTCGGTTCCACCTAATAAAAGAATGAATGTTTTTTGTTACAAAAATGGACAAGATTAAAGTTTGATATAAAATAAGATGCGAAGGTGCCAGCGGCTATGAATTCCAACATAATATGGCTTCATCGATTTATCGATTGCGTATAACAGGAGTTATTTATACATAGACATATAGATATATTAATTTGTCGTAGTGCAAAATGTCTAGGTGTGTTCTATTATATATCCGTACCCGTAGTAAGAAATTTTGGCAAAATACGTAGTATATAGTCACTTCTATCGTTTTGCTATTGATAAATTTTGTATAGAAATGGACAGAACCGTGTGTATTTGGAACTAAACAATTACTAGCACGAACTTCTGACAACCGGTTTCGTATCGTATCTATTTGATAAATAGGTATCAGAGAAATTGGTAGAAAGAAAGTGTTTTGATGTCTAGATCCTTTGTCAACTTTAACGAAAGCGTCGATAAACACGTAACGATGACGTTATGTGAATCTGTGATTAAATAATTAATCTCGTCGACCCTTGACACCTAGGCCAGGTAATTCGTATTGTTTTTTTTTTTAATAAGTGACGTCTCGCAGATCAATCAGAGTGATTGGCTACTGCTTAACCGGGCTATCCTGTGGAGACTAAACTAAGCCTCCAGCCAGGCACAAGTTTCTAACCTAAGCGACTACGCTGAGGGCTACCCCAGGTGGGGTCGAACCTCGGCTCAGGGCGTCGCTGGGGGCAGCAAGGGGACAAGCTGGATCTTGACTATTATTGATTCTACCATCAGTTCGGAAAGCACCTACTGTGGAGAAGAACTGACAAGAAACTCCACTATCTCTATTATTATTTAGTACAGCATTGCGCGGGCTGTTACCTATATCGGGGCTCTTCTTACGGGGACTTCGCGACGGTCCTCGGCGGCGAGGATGGAACGCTTTTGTTCTGTGTGTCTTTTTTTTGATTGTGCTGGTTTCCCTACGGCTCTCTTGGAGCAGGGTAGTGGCGTCATCGGGAATGTTGAGAGTGTGCCTCGGTCGGCGAACTCTAGATATGTAGGAGGGATTATAGCGGGTGGCCTCTTTTATAAGAGGATTTTTATGTTTCGATGCAGTGTCAAAGAAACGCTTAGTAAGACGCTTCATGAACTGCTGAATTGTGGGGATTTTCAGGTCCATATGGAGTTCCTGATTACGGACAAACCAGGGAGCACCCGTGATTTTCCGGAGGAAACGGTTTTGAATTACCTGTAGCCTGTGAATGTGATGGGGCTTTGCGTGTGCGAAGACAGCGCAGGCGTAGGTCATGATGGGACGGATGACCGCTGTGAATGTGCGCAGCTTACACTTGAGTGATAAGCTACTGCGCGCGTTCACCATCCCATGGAGTCTGCCCATAGCGAAAGCGGCTCGCGAGCGTACCGCCTGTATGTGCTTGGCGAATGTGAGGTGATTATCTAGTATGACACCTAGATATTTGGCTTGCTCCTCCCAAGGGATCGGCTTACCGTACATGGTTATGGGTTTTGGGGGAACGGGATTTTTGAAATAATTATTATATTTTCGGTCAGGCCTTGAGAAAAGGACAGCCTGACTTTTGTCGGGATTTACTTCGATTCTCCAGAGTCTGAACCACTTGCCCAGGGTGTTAGCGACTCTTTGGAGTTTGAGGGAGATGTGGTTGGGTACCCGACCTGTACAGTATAGGGCCGTATCGTCAGCGAATAGTGCCAACTGGGCCGTTTTACTTTTGGGGATATCACTGGTGTACAGTGTGAAATTGATTGGGGATAATACCGAGCCTTGAGGGACTCCAGCTCGTATAGGATGAGGGGTGGAGAGTTCACCCTCGACTCGATAGCAGAAAGTTCTGTTCGACATCCAGTCTCTTAGTATCAGCACTAGGCGGTCTGGAACGCCAAGTTTGTATAGCTTAAAAATTAAGCCATTGTGCCAAACTTTGTCAAACGCTTTCGCTATGTCGAAGAATAAGGCACCCGTCATGTGACCACGCTGGAACCCAGCACTGGTATGTTCGACGATACGGTGGACTTGTTGGACACATGAGTGTTCGGAACGAAAACCGAATTGCTCGTCAGGGATGAGGCCCTTTCTTTCAGCAAAGTCTCTGAGACGTTTATAAATAATCCTCTCATAGACTTTACTGAAGGTACTGAGCAGACTGATGGGCCTATAGCTTGTGGGCTCCGATTTGGGTTTACCCGGTTTGGGGATGCCTATCACAGCGGCCTGTTTCCACACTTGTGGGAAGATATTATTACTTAATGCGGCGTTAAAGATGGCCGTCATTAGAATAATAAGTTGGGCAGGGAACATTTTAATCACCTTATTGGTGATACCATCTAGGCCAGGGGCTTTGCGATGGTGAAGCTTTTTAATGATCTCCTCTACTTCGTCTGTAGTGACGGGGGGTAGGGGGTCATCTGGGTCTTCTATGGGCGGGAGGGAGGTCCTACGTTCGACCTCAGCATCCACCATGTCAATGTGGGCTTGGTCTACTGGTTGGGAGCTGGGTGAGCATTGAAGTTCGAGGCTGGCAGCCAGACATTCGGCCTTCTCAGTGTTTTCAAATGCTACACTCTTATCAGGGCGGATGAGAGGGGGAATGGCTGTCTCTTCAGTGGAGCGTAATTTCCTCTGGAGGTGCCAGTAAGCATGTTGGTCGGGTTCTAGTCCGCTTAGCGTCTTTTCCCATGTCGCAGACCGATGCTCAGCAGTGCGTTTCTTTACAGCACGCTGTAATCTACGCATGTGAGCCTTATGTGCGGCACAGGGAAAGCTACTATAGGCACGGACGGCCGCATTCTTTTCAGTTATCAACTTTCGTACATCGTCCGGGAGTTTCCCTTGCTGGGGGTCCAGCACTGGAACTTCCCTTGAACACTCGTTCAGGACAGATTGCACGTGATTGGTAACCGAATCGATCGCCGCCACCGTGTCAGCGACTGTTTCAATGAGATCTGGGATAGAGTCTAATTGGGGTGACTTTGTGGATTTCAGTTTTTCACTTACTTTCCTCCAGTCAATGACCTTTTGAGTAGGTATAGGCTGTCCATGATCCGGGAGGCCCGAACGACTAGTTAGGTGCATAATCACGGGACGGTGATCGGAGTCCAATTCGTATAGCGTTTCTATAGAGTTCAACCTAAGGTTTACATTCTTAAGCAACGCTACATCGAGAATATCCGGATTATGCGAGGTTGTTGTAGGGAAATGAGTGGGGCTCATTGGGGCTATTACATCATAATGTAGATGCGTGCTGAGGTCTAATACCAGCTTACCTCTAGGGTTGGCAACGGTACTATTCCATGCGGGGTGTTTGGCATTGAGGTCACCCGCTAAAATGATAGAATCACTTAAGCCAAATAGGGCATTAAGGTCTTTCTTGAGGCCTACAGGGTTGTCACACGATGACGCCGAGGGAGGTGGGCAGTATGCGGAGATGATGGTGATCGATGGATGACCAGTCATTCCTAGCCGACAAGCAGAGTACTCTAGGTACGAAGAGGGGTCGGGCAGGGTGATGGGGACACAGTGGAGTTCTTTTTTATAATAGATAAGGGTACCGCCCCCATGGCCACGTACCCTATCATTACGAACTAAACGATAGTTGGCAATTTTGGGGTCGCGGCGGTGTGGTTTGAGGAAAGTCTCTTGAACGAGGAAAATATCCAGCTGATGGTCGCGAATAAAAGTGGCAATCTCATCACGCTGGGTTTTAATGCCATTCGCATTGAAAAATCCTAACTTTAAGGACTTGGGCTTTAGGCAATTTGGGTTTAATTGCGTACCCATTGTCCGTTCTTGAAAGTAAGATTATCAAGTTCCTTCGTGATTGAAGGATACTTTTTAAAGATTGCTAAGCACGAAATTGGGTTAATCGCGTTAGCCGGATTTTCGAGCTCTGCATGGAGAGCTCTGGCCTCTGGGGTCATCCAGATGGCGTATGCGTTGAATATAGTCTCCGCTACGCATCTGTAGGACTGGCCAATCTGGGCTGGGGGTGGGCGAGCGTTAGCTGCCTTGTTGGGGGCCTCTTGGGTGGTCTGGGTGGGTTGGACAGCGGGAGTCGCTGATCCAGTCGAGTGGGCAATGATAGGCGCTGGGATTACTAGATCCATAAGCGCAGGAATGGCCTGTATGGGTTGATTGTTCACCAGAGCTGGGAAAGCCTTCTGGTGATTTAGTTGGTTCCAGGGTGATGACCTCTGGGGAGCGAGCCTCTGCTGGGTTTGCAAGAGGGGCTCAGTGGTGAGGGGAGCGGCGCGTTGCTGTTTAGCGTCGAAACGCTTAGCAGCTTTGGGTGCGGCTTTGGGTGCTTTCGGGCACCCTTTGTAGTTGGCAGGATGGCCAACTTGCCCACAAAGCACGCAGCTTGGAGGCTCCGTGCATTTTGATGGGTCTTTAGGACGACTGCAGTCCTTCGTGCCATGTTCGCCTAGACACTTGACGCATCTAGGGGTGGCGAAGCAATTCGTTTGTGAGTGGCCGTATAGTTGGCAGCGATGGCACTGACCAACTATTGTAGGGCGGTAGGGTTTTTCTATGGTTATGCCCGACAGGGAGCATACCGATTTAATCCCGAAGATGGGATTGTGACCCTCGGTGTGGCTGCAGATCACCAGCACCATATCATAGACTTGTCCTCCTCTCGCCTTATGCAGGCGGTGGACAGAGATTACAGGGACTTTCTGGGCCCGGAGATCGTCACGGATATCTTCCGTGGCGATTTCTTTGGGAACACGCCTTATCACCACTCGGGTGGGCGTGTCTTCCGGTAGTGAATATGTGTGAAAGGGAAAGTTTTCCCCTTTCAACATGCGGGTCAGTGACCTGTGGTCACTTGAGGTAGGGACAGTGATTTTTATGCCTTGTTGGCAAGAAGATGCGCTTGTGAAGTTGATCTTTCGATCTGCGCAAATGGTGGAGACTCTGTTCCACTTCGACTTATCTTGTAGAAAAATTGGTGGAGGGCGCTTTTGCTTCTGCGAAGCAATTAGTTCCGGGCTGGCTGGGGCGTCAGAAGAGGCGGGGGCAGTAGGCGGGGGGCTTTGGGTCGACGGCAGGGGTGAGGGGCAGGGGGAGGCGATGGGGGACGAAAAGGGCGTCGACGCCAGAGATTTCTTGGCCTTCGAGGCCTTAGAGGTTTTCCTGGCCTTCCTTTTGTGGCCAGGGACGGGGGTGAATCCATCCTCGGAGGAGGAGGTGGATGAGGTCTCCTCGGAATTGATGACTGAGCACTCATCGGCTGAGTCATCATCTGAGTTGGAGGGAACCTCCATGGGGGAGAGAGAGGTGATGGGCCTCTCATCAGGCTTGTATGCCCGGGACTTGGGGGGGAGTGAATTTAGCACTGAGGCTACTACTGGAGGGGGAGCTTGGGCGCAGGGTAATTCCTGCGTCTCCATGGGCGTGGGAGCCCTATCGGTTTCGATATTTTGGTCTTTTACGACCGGGATGTTGTTTAGGATTTTTTTAAAAGCATCCCCATGCTTTTTTTTGAAAGAGGCGTCCTTAAGACATACCTCCTGGAAAAAGTCGAGTAGTAGCGATGGCCACTCCATCGCTACTAGAAATTTTATCTTAAAGAAAAAATAAAGGAACAAGTTGTTATCAGTTGATAACAACGTAAACAAAGATAGATTAACAAAACTAACGCAATCCCCGGGTGGGTACGCCCGGGGATGTGTGGTCCTACCCTCCCAGCCGGGTTAGACTGGGAGGTGAGTACCTAGGTGAGCCCTTAAACTTGAATACCTATCACCAATCTTATTGGGTGATAGGGGCCCTGAGGTACTGGGTATCCCACAGAAGGTGGGTACCCGTCGAATGTGTACCGTTTGTCCGGCACGCAGGGGTAGACACACCCAGCCGTGCCGGGTGATTTCTGAAAACAGAGTCAGGGGTTGACGAGGCTAGACACCAAGGCCAGGTCCCCTGCTCCCGACTCCAACTGTCTGCCGTGCTCTGAAGGAGCCTGGCGGGTGCGTTGGGTCAACACCCCCTTTGGTTTCTGTTGGCACCGTGAGGTTTCCACCAAAGGACCACTAAGAGCGTGGTTTTTGCCCAGACGGGGCCAAAATAAATTGACAATCTGTTTAGAAACTGTGTCTTTTCCTACCCTGATAAGGGCCGGATCCGACGTTTGCCTAGGCAAACACTTGCGGCGAGCGTAGAACGACGAACCACTGACGCGTCGCGGAGGTCGCGACGAGATAGGAGAGCGGGGTGCGGGCGGCGGGGGGCGCGCAGAGCGATACGTGTGCGCGAGACGACAGCCGGCGGCAGTATCTCCTCAATTCGTATTGTTCTATCAAGTAGTATTTCATTAATAAAAGAAGTTTTATGTGTGGGATAGTGTAAATTATCAATGCTTGGGTGCCACATTTATGTAGGAGGGAAATGCTTTAACGGCGATGCGTCATGGTCTTTATGTGTGGACCATACAATACATTGACATTACGTAAGTACCTACCCATAATATAGGTATAACTTGACTAAAAAACGTAGGTATATCATGTTATGATATACCTACGTTTATTAGTCAAGTAATAAATGGCGGACCATTTATCAGATACTGGTATTTTTACAAGATGTTATCGAACTTTTTTTTACAAAACACTTAATAACAGGATGTTATAGTAGAACAACCTCAAAGAACATACGCAGCGCACAAACACAGCGCTATAAATTCAGTTCGACTGCAAAAAATGGCAAAGGAAATGATCCTACTTATCTTCCGAATGGTCTTTTAAGTATCCACATTCGTTTTACATAAAGACGAATTTAGCAGAATAAGAGGGATATAGGTACAGTGGGATAAAAGTACAAGTCGAGTGCAGGCGTTCAGTGAAACGTTTCATATGTAAATGGCCCCGTAATCTGTAGGAGGCTCCCGGCGAACAGACATCTATCGTCGGATCGGACTCAACTGCGAAACTTTTCGTCTCTGATATGTATTCTCCAGTAAACAGTAGACTGGAAAGTTTGTCACAGTTTTATGTACCGGCGAACTAGCGACGATACATTTGCAAGTACTCGGCTGTGAAGCGAAAGGTTTTCATGTCTCCTTTATATCTTTTTTCCATTTAAAAATATCGCTTTGACAGCAAACTCGGTGCACTAACGGTGTAACTGAGATAATAACTTTTCCCCGCGTTCCATTCTTTCAGCTTTGTTAATATTTTCAACGCTATTCAAAATGCTGTGAGGAAAGTGTTTTTCATCCTATAATAAGTACGCAGTCGTTTTTGCGGTCTTAATACTAAAAACTGCGAGGCCTTCAAGCCATTATGATTTAATCAAGTGACCATTGTTCTGAAAATTTTAAAGTGCTTATTATTGTTTCATGCATTTTAGACACATTGTTTCTACAGCTTCATTCGTTATCTTTGAGTAAAAATCCCTATTTCAGGTTTCATTTATAATTTAAAATTTTAAAATCTCATTTTAATGCTTTTTGAATAGAAATACATTCAGTACAATATTTTATTAAATTGTATTGGTAATTCTTACCACTTCCGTTTCATACACACGTTTATGACTAATTTGTGAGGTTGCGAGGTTTCACTTGTATTCTAGATGGTATATCTTGAGTCACCCAGATGGCGTTTTATTGAGTAAGGATACTAAAATGTCTTATTAGTCACACGTGTTTCATAACTCTTGAATAACATTTCGCCAGATCTTAGTCATAGGGACTTTATTAACCTCTTTACTATGTTAATTCATTTTTTTATGATCTCACACCGTCTTCGCACAGACTTTTTGCAACTATATTGGGGTCAGCTTCACGTCGAATCGTAGCTCAACTCCAGTATTTAACATGGAGCTCTGCCGATCAGACTTCAAACCAGTTATTGAATATTTTTTTTATTTCATTTTTTTATTCCCATTTTTTCTTTTTTGATCACTCCATTTTGAGCTTTTAAAAGTTATTAATATTATACAACCCATAATTAAAATTACTTCGTTTTTGTGTATCTTAGGATCCTTGGGGCCCGGCCTTTTGGAAGGCGTGCGGGGAGCCGAAGCTAACTCGTAGAGGCCCCGTTAGAAATGTATCAGGAAATGTGACACCACTTCTTTATTATTATTATTATTCTTTTTTTGTCTTTTAAAAAAACGTTGCCCCACGCTAGGAGTTTCTTCCTGTATCGTGGGTGCGTTTACAAACATATAAACTCACATACACAACACCCAGAGCCGGAACAACTATCTGTAGATCATACAAATATTTGTTCCGTGCGGGAATCGAACCCGGGACACGCAGCAGCAGTCAATCGCTCAACCACTGCGCCAACCGTGCGCCCAAATGAACTGTATCTAACTGCTAGAGGGAGGAGACGTGGTGACCTAGAACATAGGCCCTTAAAGCCTAGCTTAGGCACCAGTCTACCACAGTAAACTAAACTATATCATGTACCGTTAGTGTCACAATGTCTGTAATGTTTATTGTAGTAAGAAATAAATAAATGTGATAATTATGGCAAACCTGGTTGTCAGGCATTCGGGCTTCTGACTAACCATAACGACTGTCAAAAGAGACAGATAACAGTTGGGATCAACAGATTTATGAAGCACGGAGGGGTCTCAATATGTATACGTAATGAACGGTCACCCATCCACGAACCGAACTCGGCAAGCTTAACCGTCAATCGACCTGTGCGGCTGGTTTTATTAAGCCACGAGCCCCTTGTTGATGATCTCTAGTTTACTGAAAATTTGTTTTTTTGTCCGTCAGGTAGATTAATAAAAAATGTTGGACACGTATTTTTCTTATGACACGTAAACATAAAGTGACGACGATATAATGCGTTGAAATATCGTGTGACGTCACGCCGCTAGAACACTTATACTGCCTTAGTGACGTCACAAGCCCGTACTCCTGAACTTTGATGCGCATTAACTTTGTAATTTTTTATTGTTTTGGTAAAGCAAAAAATACGTGTCCAATATTATTTGATAATCTCACTGACGGATTAAATAGAATAATAATTTTTCTACCTAGCAAACATCCCTATTGTAGAAAAGCAAAATGTAAAATCTGTATGGAGAGGAGCAATTCACAATACAATAAATTATCATGAGTAATTTTCCTGTACGCACACCGACAATTTATTGGATACCAATCATTTTGTTCATTTCGTCCCCGGGGTGTTCATACATTTTTGGAATATCTTAACCCAAAACATATCAATTCAATTGGGAAGCTTGAAGATGGTCTTTAGAAGCTATTGCCATTAATTGAAGGAATTCTGTTAATAAGTTTCGTTTAATTGCTCTTTGTTTTAGATAATAACGTCTATTGCTGTAAATACACTTGGGTATAATAAAAGTAGGTATATGATGTAGATGACATTGGCTGTCCCGCTTGACTTGTAATAATTGTAGGTAACAGGTCATCAGCCTTTTAATGTTCCCACTGCTGGGACACAGGCCTCCTCTCTGTGGGAGGGGACGGGCCGTTATCAACCAACCGTGCCCATTGCGGGTTGGTGGATGTCACATGTCTTCGAATTTTTGATTCTAGGACATGCATTTTTGGTTTCATCATTATACTTGTACTAGCTGTCCCACGCGGCTTCGCCGTCAACTGGCTACCTACCTACCCTACCCATCCTATCCTACATACAGGAATGTTGCTAACTTTAACCACTTAAGCAGCGCACGTAACGAAAGCTCTCAAAAGGAGTAATTTTACCCGTTTTTGCAACATTTTTCATTTATGCTCCGCTCCTATTGGTTGTAGTTGTAGTGATGTTATATAGCCTATAACCTTCCTCGATAAATGGACTATCTAACACAAAAAGAATTTTTCAATTCCAATCAGTAGTGCCTGAGATTAGCGCATCAAAACAAACAAACTCTTCAGCTTTATAATATTATATATATAGTATAGATTAATTAACTAATTTCGTCACTATCAACCTTGTAATATATAAAATAACAATAATCTTTTAACAAATTCCTAATAATTAGCTAGTAATTATTTTAGCAAACCATCAACTATCTGCCACCGGGTCAAGCCATCTATAGACACACACTTGCTCTATTTCTAACCTTATATTCTTGTTCTGTCGAATGGTATTCTTTTCCATCCTTTTGTTAGATCATATTCCTAACTTTTAACCTTACAATAGTTATTCTAAGCCTTTGCCCTTTCAATTATATATTTTTGTTTTTATCTTGGAACCCTTGGACAAACAACTAGGTGGTTAAAATAAAATAGAAAAATAAAAATCTATTGTCCCTAATACTAAGACTTTTCGATCTGTCTGTCTGTCCATCTGTCACCAGGCTGTATCTTATGAACCGTGATAACTAGACAGTTGAAATCAGAAATGAAGACAGTTTCACAGATGATGTATTTCTGTTGCTGCTATAACAATAAATACTAAAAACAGAATAAAATAAGTATTTAAGTGCGGCTCCCATACAACAAACGTGATATTTTTCCGTTGTTTGCTATAATTGTATGGAGTCCTTCGTGCGCGAGTCCGACTCGCACTTGGCCGGTTTTTTAATATTATTATTACAAGCTTTATATTACCTTGCTTTCGTATTTGTGTCCAGCAAATTGGTAATCCAGTTTTCAAGCTCTTCCATGGCATGAAACTTGGCGTACTTATGTAAATTTGGAAACATAGAAATAATATTGTACTATGGAGCTGGACTCCATAGTACAATATTATTTCAATGTTTCCGTGGTTGAAGAGTTGCTATGGCCGGAAGGTGGCCATAGCAACTCTTCAACCAGACAAGATAGCACCATGTTGTTTGGGCCATTGGACGTGTATTGACAAGTAGAGACCGACTGTAGGGTCAGTTTCGGCCAGTTTTGGCCAAAAACCTGGTTTCCAACGAGTTTCGGTTTCAGCTAAAAAGTGGCCGAATATTCGGCTCAACCGAACATTGAGCTGATAGATGTTAAAATTATGGACAATTAAAAACTCACCGCATCGTTCGACTATGAGTGTAACTTCACAATTAAAATATTTTTCTGTCTAATCTTTTGTAGATTCGAATCCCTCAGGTCGGTCAGCAGCCTGGAGACAAAATTTGTGCTTGATAGTAGTAATAGGCTTATGTCTTGTGTCTTAATGTCTCAATTATATGATATACTCTACTGATATTTCTGCCAGCGGCTCAACCCGCTTGAATGTCGAAAATTATCCCAAGGGAACATATTCCCGGGATGAAAAGTATCCTATATGCTATTCCAGACTATAATCGATCTTTGTGCCAAATTTAATCCAGATCCGTTAAGTAGTTTTTGCGTGAAGGAGTAGTAACATACAAACATTCACAAAATTTCGCCTTTATAATATGAGTGTGATAATATAATAGGTATATACTTACAACTTAACAATTTTTTTATTTTTACAATATTATCCAATCATTATCACAATATGTATGTATATACCTCACTATTTTTATCAGACACAAATTTACTTACACACGTCACGTTGCCACGTGATTTGCCGTCATTTATTGAAGAGTTTTGTTGTATAACTCCGAAGCTCTTCATCAGATCTTTACCAAATTTAAATGGGACCATTTTGTGATAAACTTCTTACGAACAAACAGAATTTTGCAAAGCCGTTTGTATATGACGGACTTATGCCCGATCATAGATAAAAAAGAAATATGAACATCCGAATTGAGGACCTCCTCCTTTTTGGGAAGTCGGTTAAAAATGAGCAAACATCATAATTATTTCAGCCGAAAGACGCATCCTACTGATGAACACTGGCCTCCACCTGGTGTCGTCTTGAATCTTAGAAAATAATCAAATATATAAACTTTTTCATTGTCCAATTAACTAGTAGAATGACGGATTTTGACCTAGATGTGTATTTTGTATATTTGATTTCCCTGTAAATATTATATTGTTCATCTATGTGTTTTTTTTTATAAGTCACTTTATCTTTTCTAAGATTTTATGCATCCTCCATTTTCATGTTTCAAATATTAACTACTATAATATTTGAAATATTTTAATATTTTGATATGCTTAAAATTTGAAAAGAACTATGAAACTAACTAACTATACTACTACTACTGTACCCTAAACTATAGAACAACTTTTAACGATGCGCTGTGTACATACTAAAGAGAATTCTATTTATCTGTCTATAGGTCCTTCGTTCATTTGAACTTATCGACCCTTTGTATAATGCACCGTCCAGCAGGATTGTGCCACGCTGCTATCTATGGGGTATGATTTAAGCTGTCACCAATTTAATTCATTTTGTGTTTCTTAAATAATAGGGTTTGCCCTCAAAATAGTAGATTTGTCACCAAAATGTAGTCACCAAACAATATAAAATCAATTCCACAATAAATTACCGAAAATCATGGAGATATGGGGTCAAGTACCAAATAAATGGTTTTGTATGTATTATAATAGGTTTGTCCTAATAGTATTTAAGCAAACTAATTTAAAGAGATCACCAATAAATCATATATTAGGTCACTAGAAAATTTCATAAAGTTAGATTGGTGTATATGCAACAGAGTCGACGGAGCCCCGCTGCGCGGGGCTCCTATTTCCGTCCGCAGGGTCTAAAGTAACCTAACACGAACGAGATGACGGGAGCTGAGTTCGCTCGCTTTGCTCGCTCACTTCAGCTCACGTCATCTCGTTCGAACCTAACCTGTCCGTGTCGGGGTGCCCTAAGCTCCCGAGCTCGCTTCGCTCGCTCTTGGACCGATTCATTGACCATAATTTGTTATTTTAATGTTGACATTTTCATTAAAATTATAAATTGATGTATTAAATTAGTAACGAATACTATTATTTTAATAACTGAACGAAATAAAATGTAACAAATAAAAAGGAGTCGCAGTCAGGGATCGATAATCGATTTATTTGGTGACAGATCTACCATTCTGAGCACCAAGCTATTATTTAAGTAATAAAACTATTGTTATAAGAACGAAGTTTATATTCATGTAATGCACTACAATTTTATTGGTAATCCATCTCATATTTTACACATTATATTAACAATAATTTGGTAATTCATACCTGGGAACACTCTTTGTTTATCTGAGAACGAAAATATTTCGTGGCGATAGATCTATTTATTAGGTGATACAACTTGATGACAAATATAAATTTTGGTGACAAAAAATATAGTTCCCCTATCTATGTAACTTGTTAGAAACCTCAGTATAATAAACCAACTTGGACATTGGAATCGCGACTCTGGGTAAGTATAGATTTTATCATCCCGATACCTCATAAAGGTTTATCTTATTTTGTAACCATGATTAATGTCCAAGATATTTAGGTATCGATAATTTGCCCTGTTCAAAGAACATCCATTTTGTGGTTTTGCGTTGATTCCGTGATTACGCATTTTTTGTGGGACAATTCGTTCTAGCTTTTATCGGGCTTGGGTTTTTGTGGACAAGTCGTCATTGCAGCGTGACAATACCAGAGTTTCTTGCTGGTCCGATAAATAGGTAGGTACCTACCTACTAGAAAATATCAAAATCCAAATCTACTTCGTAATATTTGGTTCCGTTATCAATACGTAGATGTACCTACAGCAGAATTGATTTATATAAAGTAGCCCAGGGTAATAAATACGAAGTCCGTCTAATATAAAACCAGAAAATCAAAACAGCGATCAAACATGTGATTTTATGAACGTGCCGCACATTTTCATGATACGAGTTGACAGACGATTACGTCCAGATGAGAGTGTACTCGTAAACCGGTGCGCGGTGTTGTGACTCGTGCGACATGCTACACTGTGCACACAATGTTCTATGCAGGTAAATCAATCGTGAGTTCGGTGGCTTCTCACGGAACGCGCAGTCAGAGGGCTCTCAAGTCGATCGCGCCTTCCATTCAACGCCTTTTTGTACTGCACGCCATTTCCTCTCGGGGAAAAAATGTCGAGTGACAGTGAGACGGACGTTAGTGGTTCTTGTGATATTTTCATAATACCACTTCGGAGATTAGATTTTGACTTCGAAGAACTATTCGGCGGCATACGTATTTGTAACAGGAATAACAGGTAAAGTAACTTTTTCTAATTTTAATAAAAGTGAGGCAGTTTCCTTTGAACGAGTGGCCATAAACCAGCACACCTATTAGTGGTAATTAACTGGAGCGTTGCCTTAACTGGTACTTATTTTTGTACTAAATCAACTCGGCGGCCAGTGTTCATTAGGTGCATCGTTGCGGTCTATGAACCTAATTTGCTGTATGTAGCGGTATGTGACGTCGTTGGGCATATCATTACGAGCTTTGTTCACCCGGAAAAGAAAGCTGTACAATGATAAGTACTCCATAACTTAGCCTACTTGCGCTGCCGTTCCAATAGAGCTTTCCACTACACCGCTATAATGATTGTTACAATAATTACCGTATAATTGGAAACTGAGACGAATCCCGAGATAAAACAGGAAATACTTAAGACTTTATCGCCGCAGCTTCCTGTCTTATACTGTTTCTCCATCGTGCGAGTGAAGTTAATGAAATAAAAATAAAACTAGTTATCATGTGCGCTCTACATTGATGATCGATAAAAAAGAAATCGATTTTTATTGCTGTTCGCAGACGCACTGAGTAAATCGCATCGACATAGTTTTTGCTCCATTAGATAGGTGTGCAGTGAGTATAAGGCAGGTGTTGTTTTATCAGCGGCCGGGAACGTTGCCCTCACTTCCGCCCTTATCTGAGTTTACTTACCTCTGCCTGAGAACCACAGCGACAAGTCAGCTGTGCTCCTTTCATTCATACGTGTATCGGAGATATCGATATTTTACACGGCTGTATCTAGCATAGATAGACGGTGGCAAATATTTGTTTCGCCAGTTCCGTATTTATAAGTAAATACTTTTCTGGATTACGACACAAAATAGTGCAGTGATTGGCACCGTTTTGCGAATGAAATTGGCAACACCGCACTTTGACAGCTGAAATCATTATAATCATGAAAGAAATATAGCCATAATCATTAGGTACGAGGCGTAATTTCCTAACGCCCATTAATATTGTTGAAACTGCGGCCTTGAATATCAAGAAAATAAACATTAAACTTTTAATTACCGTGAAATTGGAGCAGAAATGATCCTTATTTAATAAGCAGAAAATCCTAACTTGACAGTTTCTTTTGAAAAGTTTGAGACAAACCCTTACATTTTCCGATTAGCTAACTTTTGAACAACTAATATTGAAAGCAGAAATCTTTGGCTTTGCTAAATTACTTTTATTTTTCGTAGAAATTACTTTTTAAATATATTTTATAAAATAGGTATGTAAAAGAGAAAGGATTGAAGTTAAAGGCCCACTTTATCCTTTCCCGGTTGAGCTGCGTAGTCAACGATAAAACTCAAGATCAAACCTGTGAAGGGACGTAACGTACGAGCAGGTATTGGCTATCAAGAGAGTGGGTAAGTGAAATAAAATGTTAGTGGATTGGAATCTCGCCGCAGGTTAGGCCGCGAGGACTCGACACTCGCGCGCGGTCTATTGATGTTCCCGCGCCGAAAAACCATCTCAATGAGCCTACACACCTATTTTACATACATACTGCCTTCGTAATGGTCGCGTAGACGAGCTAGGCGTGAACCGATTCCAGATCAAATACCTATTTCCCTTGAAATATACGAATCCCTTAATCTGCATCACAAAAGTAAGTACGTTTAACGCTTTGTATTTTTAAAACTACAGTTACGACACGTGTAATTTATATGCATGAAGGACGAGGCCGGCTGGCCGTAACTTGAAGCGATGAAAAAATGTTTATTGAATAAAGTCTTAAGTAGCAGCTCAAGAGGAAAGAGGCAGAAAAAGCTCATAATGTTTCTAGGTTATGTAATGCTGCCCATAAATAAAAAGTATAATGCCAGTACTGAACTAGGTAGGCAATATTTACTAAGTTATACGAATCAACCCAATTGCGGCGGAAACGTACGCGCGATGAAAACGTTGAATATTTTAGTGAACAAAGAATTTAGTTAAATATTTGCTTTCCGAAATGCTCAAATTAGATAAAATAAAACGCGGGGAACGCAAGTCAACTCTGCTTGATAAATGTTTCGAAGTCATAATTTTTATATCTTGCCAAGGAGGTAGGGAGGTACTTATTGGTTTTTGCGCAGCTTTGAGAACGAGCGAGAAATCCGGAGCCATTTGTTAGAGTCACGTTAGTGAAAAGGGTTGTCTGAATGTTTTAGAAGAAGCCTAACAATCTGTCAGTGCTTGTTGCTGGTCTATTGCTTCAACAGATATTGTACTTTTTTATGTACCGTTTATTTATTTAGGAACATAAAACATGGGAGCTTTTTGACTTTGATGTCGGTTTACAGCTGTTTAATATAAAGCTGGGGGTGAACTTAAGCTCTTAGAGTAAGGTTATTTTGAGTGTGTGTAAGGGACAGATGTATATGACTCAAAGAGAATATAATGACTTGTAAACATCTGTCACTTACGCGATCTCAAAATATGGCTTATGGTCACCCCCCAGGACAGGGCGGCAAAACACGCGAGTATTGGACATAGCAACGCGAATTTTGCGAAAATCATGAAAGTTCTACGGTATTATTTAACTGGTGATGTAATATCTTTGGAAACTGGCGATATTTGTTGCCTTCAACATTATACTAACATAAAAAGCCTACAACGCACTGATGCATAATGATCGTTTATAAATCAATTAAGGGTCCAAAATTTGTATCTGTCCTTCTTGCTCTGCTATACGCCTACATATTGATTCTTTCATTTAATTATATAAAACGTATTTACATAAAACCACTTTTGGCATGAATATCGTTGGTAAAAAGTAGATAAACCGCAGTATGTAGTGACAGTATGCCAACACGTCGGGTATCTACTAACAGTAGCACTGTAAACCTTTCTCTCAGAACTTTACGATTTGTGGGATGATAAAACGGCCAGTTGGTACATTCCGCTCTTTTTGCCTTTATTTGCCGGAAGACGCAGATTTTCATGTAATAAATAAAGGTTTTATTAATAGTTGAAGCTATAAGTAGGTAAGTCTAGTTCCAAGTGTAGACAAACTACAAAGTCAAACTGGTTGATTTGTATTATATTCATAATTTTTTAAATTGTTATTATAGTAACGCTTTATTTTATATTTATCTACTCTTTTTTTGTTTTATAAAACATATGACTCGCACACTGTTCCGTTGTTGTTGAATTAGATAATTTACCTATGTTTGCAATAATTGTAAGTATGTGAGAACCATGTTCCTATTTTTCAAGTGAAGGAATTTACCTGTTAGTGCTTGTAATACTTATATGTAGTATAGTAGTGCTAGGTGCATCGTCCTCACGTATATGAATTTATTAATGTTTGTACTTTAATAGTGTAAAAGCTTGTTTTTTTTTTAAGTCTAAGTATGGAGTTTCTTGTGGTTTCTTTTCCATAACAAGCTACTTTTCCGAATGCACGGTAGAATCAATTTTTATTACTTGTTAATTTTAATTGTTAACGTTCGAAAGTGCCGCTTAATGGCCTAGTCGAAATAAAAACATTTGATTTTGACTTGGACAAACTAGAATTTCAACTGTTATATGTTTGTAGATAGACGTGCTTATCTTGATGCATTGTCCACCAATGTGACGCAATAACAATGACATCTGTCATCGTTAAGGGCCTTCCACCGCTTTAGTGTCGTAAAACGGTTACTTGCTAAAGCATACTCCTTAGTAACGGCTTGGTTAAAAGGTTTGAACAAAATATATATTTATTATTGATTCATGTACATTATTTTTTAAACAAGGTTTTTTCATGTAACTAATAGTTTTGTTTTACAAAAATAATTAACAACACGATATTTTTTCGCAACTTTTGGATACTCCTCCAAAACGACTTGGATGTTTAAAAATATTTTTACACAGAAAATATGATGGCTGGAATTTCTTCATAACTGAAATAGCATATGTAAATCAAACAATATTTTGCAAACAAAACTGTTCAAAAGGAGATTCTATATTGATATTTTGGCAACGAGCGGGCGCACGGCCAGTACTGCGTTTATATTACGGCGTATATATCGCCTTAACGTACTACAACAATAAAAAAAAAGTCTGAGGATACATCTGGTTTTGGTCAGCGAGATCGCGAATATGTATCCTCCGACTGCACAGCATGATTTTCTTCTTGGTTACTTCTTTTTAGTTCGCTTTTCAAGCAGTCGGATTTTTAGATTTTTTGAATTAACTTTTTTTATTTACAACTTTTTAGTGTTCTTTTTTTTAGAATTAGGTACATTTAAACATATAAGTACTATATATTTTTGTAATCAACTCTTGAAACCCTTTATTTTGATACCCCACACGTAAGGCTGGGATGAAAAAAAAAAATTAGTCCCCCACAATATGGCGCCCAAAAGCCGCCATTTTTCTACTGTCCAATACATATATACAGACATAGACTGATAAACACATTACACTCCTTCGGCAGTCGGGTAAATAGGTATAGCGCTATGCGCTCCGCCGCCACCGCTTACGTACTTTGTGGCTACATGCAATGACTTCAGCAAAAGCTCGACCACTCCATCTTTCGCCTTCCGGCTCATCTATTCAAGCTGGTATCATCACCATCATTTCTATTTTAAGAGACGCCTACTCCAAACAAAGGCTTTTCAATCTCCTAAACAACGTCTTTATCAAGAAGCAGTCACCAATTAAAATCCTTTTATGTTCAATCAGTTCACAGTACATTAAGTCGCAGCCCACATGAAGACTAATCTGAAACACAAACAAGTCATTACACCGAAATATTAACCCTTTATCCTTTGCATGGTTTGTTTACATGCCAATGGAAAGCCGGTGAACAGGAAATATGGTGCTCGGCCTCTAAAGAAAACTTCAGCGACCCTGAATGGAAGCATTTCAAATTTTTCGAACAACAAAAGCAATTTTGCAACAGTTGTAGCATCGTGCGACGGCGAGCTTATGCCGCGACCCGCGCCCTCGCCCTCGCCCACGTCTGCTCCCGCTCCCGGCTCCGCGTCCGCTCGCGTGTTCGTGCTGATGTATAATCTTGAACCAACTTAGCCACAAAACTAACTTTAACCTACTTCGCGGTGTAACGGCCTTTTGAACATTCCTGATAAAAATGTTTGTAAAAATACTTAATTAGATTTTAATTGTAAACTTCCTTGTAGGTGTTGCTGTATTTGCTCACCTCTAGCGAAGTGTAACATTTTGAGTTTTAATATACTTACCTACATTACAGGTACCTCTATAGATTTGGCGTTAAATAAAATTGTGTACGAATGAGTCTGTTATAAAAGAGCACAATTTCGAAACTACTTACCAACATGTAATTATTAATTCAAACATTAATGTTGTTAGCCAGCTATTAGGTCAGTGAAACCAACTGAAATCTGGGCTTCGTGTTTGATAACTAAATATACTCGTAACAAAATGTTACCTTCCTGTTTTAAATTTTATTATGAAGTAATAGTTTACGTAAATGTTGTTAATATCGCATTATTAACATTCGGCTCGGATAACGCATGGCGAATATTTGATATTTCGCCATGGCTGAGCGAATATAACGGCTTATGTGTCACGCAGATTTATGTAGTGATATTTAAATGTTGAGCCCGATCGCTCAATATGGTGGAATCGTAAAGGAAACGTAGTCAAATCGACACCGGTACGGGTGTACAGCTCTTGCCGGGATTCTCACGATTTATGAGGCAATATGTTTAACGTCTACTACGGGAACCCTCTCCGAACATAACGGGGCTGTTACGTAAACAGATTGCTCGCGAGTGGTGGGCCGACGCCGACGCCGCTCTAGATATCGGCCTACGAACGAGTCCTACACTTACAACTTTTGTACCAAATCGACGACGACATTTCGCTCTTTGTAAAGCTCCCTGCATACGAATAGCTAGCTATGGCAACGACTCGAGAACAATATCTGAAAACTGAAGCTTTGTAGAGATTTTCTTACTCAAATCGTTTGGTTTTGAGAAATCTACTTTGATCTCGGTTTAATACTCGCTAACTATTTATTTAGAATTTATGTATGGCTCTTATCCCATTTTCATACTTAACTACCATATTTGATATTATAATGTAAATGAAACCAATAATTACAACATATTTCACAGATCAGTTTTCTACTATTTCTAGGAAAACTCAATGTCCACCAGTGACCTGAAGAAGGCTTTTGATTGATTCATGAGTTTATATATCACTCTAATTTATTCTACTAAGCGCCAGGGAAAAATGCTTGTGAAAATTGTTCAGCAATAAAACGAAAGAAACAGAATAATTTTATTGGCCGCGTGTACTTTTCATTCCCCTTGACATTTGGATCTAAACTCGTCTGTGTAAGTCGCGTTTTACGAGTATGAGTATAAAGTGATTTTTTAAATTTCATTTTTATTGTTTACGATCAACGTTAAAAAATAAGAAAAGAATATTAGCCTCTGTATGACATTCTTGTTCATGATGCTATAAAAGTTACATTAATATTATGAAGCAATCCGCTATGCTTTGTATAGCTTGTTTTTAATTTTGTGAAAGCTTCTGTAATATTGGCTACTTTTAAATTTTTCACATTAGTTTCTGCGATAACTTTGATTTTTCAATTTTATAGACCAGCAAAAGTTTAATCATTACGTACAAACTTCATAAAGTTAGATTTCTACAAGTTTCCAAATAATATTTCTCAATATTTGAGTATCTACTATTGTGTGGTACTGTAATGGCGCTTTCAAACAAAGGTGTAATGACCGTATATATAATTTTCGTCACGCTCTACCAACGCTGTGATGTCTCAGTTATTCACATTCTTTGTGAAATCATGTTGGCACATCTAACATGCAGCTCTAATTTAAAATACCTTACTGATTAGTGGGTTTTTAAATTAATTGAGGAAATATGGCGAAAGATAATAATAATGTAGTAAAAGTCATCATAATTATCTGCTAACCTTTGCTCCAAATTAAAAAAAAGTACTTACATATAGATACTATAATTATGTTTGAAAACCGTGACCGTACATATTTTTGTGGCTATGTGTAAAGCATCATATCAAATGAAGAACACCCTCAACTAAAACTTTCTATATAAAAAAGTTAGAGAGGTTAACTTGCGCCATTTTAGTATTAGTTTTCTGCGAAGCCCAAACTAATATTCAATCCATCATTGCAAGTGGCATTTGGGTAGAGCCAGTATGCATAAGTAATTTTGTATCGATCCTGTGGTGTACTAAAATAATGACGGCGTCGACTAGCGCTAGCTCGGGGTTACTTCACTGCAAGCCCTTAAAAGGCAACAATTGCGTGACGTCGGAAGATTCTTAATTTTGATTAGAAGCTTGCGTGAACGTGGCGCCCGCGGTGTTCATCAAATGATTTTACCAACGGTGATGTTTACTTTACAGCTTTATTGACTTTATGTCGAGTTATTTGATGACAAGTAAATTATACGTCATCATGCCAGCCCCCTAGCGGGTAAATAGGTACAGTCAATAATAAAAATCTAAAGTTTACAGCTTTCTCCCTTTTGAAAAGCTTTCCTGCAAATCGAACGCTTCCGAAAAAGTTAAAGGACAGTAAATAAAACCATGAAAATTTGTCAATAAACAATTGAGATAGCGCCGTAGAAAAAATAAGCAATCAGAAGTCTATTTTCAACGCTATACCATTTTATCCAGCAATTGTAAAGCAATACACTTTAAAAATAAAAGCGAGTGTTCAAACATGAATCGGCTTGGCGAGGCAATAAATTGCGGCACGAGGCAAAACTCGCCGTTAAATATACTCTTTTAAAGTTCAACTTAACATTTGCGACGCCAGTTTTATCGTCTAAAATAAACATATAAAATACGTAGTTTTGTTATGTGGATGTGATATAACATTTCCCTAAAGGACTACACATGAAGCGAACGCCACTTTGCACTTTTCGTTTTGAAACAGTTACCTACATGCGCTTTTATTTTAATGTTATAAGGTTTTATAATGTTTCACTAATAGGCACAAACAGGCTTTAAATGCATGAAAAAGGCTACGTAAAACTACTGCAGGGAGTATGTTTAGCCACTGGGGTTTTGTGGTTGTACTTGACAGGAAAAAGTTTCGAAGTTATTCTAAGATATCTAGGAAATCTGGATTATTGATTTAGATTTCATTTCATGGAAGTATTCCTTAAGTTAACTGATTTTTATTTAATCAAAAAAGTTTTCACGTTTTCCTTCCTTCAAACTGGGTAAGGAAGCAAGGAAAACTGCTTCGATTTTTCTCAGTAGGTACTGGTATTCAATCAATCTGCCTAGCCTTTTCCCAACTATATTGGGGTCGGCTTCCAGCCTAACCGGATTCAGCTGAGTACTAGTGTTTTACGTGGAGCGACTGCCTATCTGACCTCCACAACCCAGTAACTGGGTAACACGGTACCCCTTGGCAAGACTGGCGTCAGATCTCAAGCTTCTGACTACCCGTAACGACTGTCAAAGATCTTCAAATGACAGCCGGGATCAACGGCTTAACGTGCTTTCCGAGGCACGGAGGAAACTCGGTAGGTTGAAAATGGTCACCCATCCACGGACCGACCTCGTCAAGCGTTGCTTAACCTTGAAGATCGACCCGTGCGGCTGTTATTATTTAGCCACGAGCTCCTCCTCAGTAGGTACGGGTATTATAAGTAAGAAAACCGTATAATAAAAACAATAATAATAGGTATAATTTATTCTATCCTGTGAAGTAATCTAGAATACACCATAATAATTAATTGTTTTGTGACTTATTTATTCAAGGAAATAATGAAATAAAATAGACATTAAATACTATGAGGCGCTGCCAGCGGTGGCCAACAAAGTTTTGGTAGGTTTTCCTATATTTTATTTTTTATTTTTATTGTCAATAGGCTCGCGCTTGACCACTATCTCACTTGATGGTAAGCTGATGGTTTCAGTGTTTTTTGTTTGTCCCCGCCTACAGCACATCATAATATTTATCCCTCCTTCGGCAGTCGGGGAAAAAAAATATCTACCGCCATTACAAAAAAAAATTGCCAGGGCTTTCCTTTCATCCCAAAGCGATAAAGAAAACAGGGATACCGTTATTGTACAAGCATTTATCCGCAGCAACACGTAGATTTTAAGTTCTCGTGAAATTATTAATCCGTTGAGACGGAACAACAAAAAGAAATAATAATTCATTCTGCTCGCAGCCCCCACGGGGATTACGAAACGGGATAAAAAGTAGCCTCTTTTCCCATGTAAGCTTTCTATGTCCAAAGTTTGTTCCAATCCAGTACCCGGCCAGATTGACTAATGTTGACGTACTATTATATCGACGTTGAAATATGAAAGGGTGGCCGCGTGTGCTATTTTAAATAATGTGCAAGTTTATATAATGAATGTGTGACATGTGCATTAAAACAAGTGCTTTGTTAATTGTGTTGACTGCTACACTTTATGTTTTGTTATAACTCTGTGGAATTAATATTGCAATTAGTGTTTTCACTTTATGTGGTAGGCTAGGATCTGTTATCCAGAACCTTTGGGCACTAATTACAAAACCATTAGCCTTTGACCTTATAAACAAGTGTGATAGATTTCCAATGGTTAAAGTTTGCAAAATTTGCCTGAAACCACCACAACTGGGTTTTCAGAATCGCACCAGCTACGTCAATTTTAAGGCCAAACATGGCTGAACTAAAATTGTACTGGAACAACCTGCATGTTCTATAATTTACACTCAGGTTTCCATAAATAAAGGATCTGAATCTGAAATCACAGGTAGAATTTGTGAATCTGTGAAATCGTAGACACAATATTTAAATTCAAAAGCCTATTCAGAAGCCTGATTTATTCAAATTGATACTATCCAAAAAAGAGATCCAGAGAGGAGGAGCTCGTGGCTAAATAATAACAGTCGCACGGGTTGATCTTCTTGAAGATGGCCACCCATCCACGGACCGACCTCGTCAAGCGTCGGTCCGTGGATGGGTGGCCATTTTCAACATACCGAGTTTCCTCCGTGCCTCGGAAAGCACGTAAAGCTTTTGGTCCCGGCTGTCATTTGAAGATCTTTGACAGTCGTTACGGGTAGTCAGAAGCCTGAGATCTGACACCAGTCTTGCCAAGGGGTTCCGTGTTACCCAGTTACTGGGTTGTGGAGGTCAGACAGGCAGTCGCTTCACGTAAAACAGTAGTGCTCAGCTGAATCCGGTAAGACTGGTAGCCGACCCCAATATAGTTGGGAAAAGGCTAGGCAGATTGATATTATCCAGAAAAGAACTGTAGTTACTGACATGCTTGTAAAAGGGAGTGGGAATAAGGATTGGAGATAGGTGGATGGATTACCTTAAAAGGTGGCTAAGACATTTAGCTGGACGACAGAGAATCTGGTGTTGTGGTTCAGTGGAGCAGCAGAGGACTGTGATTGACTGATTATACGATTAGTTGAATCTAGCCGTAGCCAAGATTGACTTCATGAAGTGGATGGAGAAAACATTAAGATTTTCTACTTTTTCTGGCAGTACCTATATAATAATGCTTGACATTTCTTTATTAATTATGTGTCGTAGTCGAATTAGCTCTCATTTGTATTGGGTATGAGGAGAAAAATGAAATGAATGACAATTAGTTGACGATTGTTTCAGTATCCGTGTTACGTGCGCGGGAAAATAAGCAGCTGATGGCGAGAGCGGGACGGAATCAACCTTCTGGGATGTACAGTTGTAGTATTATTACGTAATAAGACAGTACGATATAGGCCTGTAATAAAAAAATGTGTTCATAAACATTATAAAATCTGAATAGTTCCAGTCTGTAATTTTCCCCCTGCAAAACCAAAGCCCCCTTTCAATCTCATTCATAGTAAACTAGAAATTAACTAGTACGTCATTACATACGGGACTGGTCGCAACGCTTGGTCCTACTAAACTAAGTGATTGCCCGCAGTTGGCACTCAGTCGAGTACGGCACATCGTTGATCACACAGCTCAATAATTTCAGTGTTTTTGTGGTTTTTTGCAATAAATACGAATCAAAATGACTTCTTGTGTAGCTAAACAGTGTTTAAATAATATCACGAAGAAAAATAAGACACACGGGATCACTTACCACTCATAAGTACAGTCATAAAATTTAATTTGTTGAAAATTACAATAATGTTTAACGTTTGCTTCGCCATATTTGTGAGAGCGAGGTAGATATTACAAACATGCGTGAGAGACACAATACGCACATGGTGTGCGAGTTGCGAAACTCATATGCGACGATTGCAGGTGTAGTAGACCGAGGTTGCATGTAGTCGTGCGCCGAGCCCAGGTTTACTGTTTGCGATGATAGCGCGTAAAATATCTTACTCCTTTTAATACATTAATGTAGTACGTATTAGTTGTTATTAAAAAGTGTGTATTTTAATTATCGTATTAGTCAGCAGCAGGTAGAGTTTGGACCGTAAATAATAAATTTCGCGGTTTCACCCGCGTAGTTCGCGTTCCCGTGGTAATACAGGGATAAAAAGTAGCCTATGTCACCCGTGGATAGTGTAGCTTTCCAACGGTGAAAGATTGTTTTGAAATCGATTCAGTAGTTTTTCAAGTTTATTCGTTACAAACAAAAATAAAAATGTATTTATATATCTCTTTATAATATTAGTTTAGACTAGCTTCTGCCAGCGGCTTCACCCGCGTGAAACTCAAAAGTTATCCCGATGGAACATATTCCCGGGAAAAACTACCCTAATTGCTTTTCCTGACTGTAATCTATCTCTGTGCCAATTTTCATCCAGATCCGTCCAGTGGTTTTAGAGTGAAGAAGAAACAAATATACAAACACACACACTCACAAACTTTCGCCTTTATAATATTAAGTGTGATATAGGATAACTTTTAATTCATTTGTAGTTATCAAGGGGTGAATGCAGATACTTATGGATACTTTAACTATTAGAAAAATAACAGCTGTTCTACATTTTGTCTTTGAGTGAGAATCAGAAGTCTTCGTCTGAAGTCGCCTTTACCCTGCAGTGGGACAGTAACAAGCGGACAAATTATTATTAAAAGTTGCCCCTTATATGTCGAGTGATTTTTCAGAAAATGGCGTAATATAATATGTGATCTATGTGATCACAACGATTACTTATTTATTGTTTTGTCTGTGACTAGCTGTCCCACGCGGCTTCGCTCCCATCAACTGGCTACCTACCTACCCTACATACATGAATGTTGCGTAACTTTAACCGTTTACGCACACGCAACGAAAGCTCTGAAAAAGGATTAAATTTTCCCGTTTTTGCAACATTTTTCACTTATGCTCCGCTCCTATTGATCGTGGCGTGATGTTATATAGCCTAAGCCTAGCCTAGTTCCTGAGATTAGCGCGTTCAAACAAACAAACAAACTCTTCAGCTTTATAATATTATAGTATAGATTACAGTTTGTTCTTGCAACAGCAATTTAATTATCAATTATAAAGCTTCTTAAACATAATTCAATATTAAAGGTATCTTAATTGAATGAATTTTCTAAAGAAATAAACCAAGACAATCAGATACAGTTTCTAGAATTCAATTATATACTGAGTTTTAACAAATAAAATAATTAAGTGAAAAGTCCAATATCAAATATCTTAACTTAATACTCAGTAACCTAGGTAACCAACACTTTAAAAATACTCTAATTATATTCTACGATATCTTTCTGGGCTTCATTTGGTTTTGATAGGATCTGACTTGAATAGCAGACTGCTATTCACAATGATATTCAAAAACGAAATGAAATTCTCTCAAAAACGGTGAAGGAAAACTTCGTGACGAAACCGGCATGTCCTAGAACCAAAAATTCGAAGACACGTGACACACACCAACCCGCACTGGGCCCGCGTGGTGCATTACTGCCCATTTCCTCTCACAGAGAGGAGGCCTGTGTCCCAGCAGTGGGAACATTAATAGGCTCATTATGATGATGATTCAGAACGACAGGTTCACATAAAGGTACGAAATTAAGGCAACAGTGTATAGTAGTAATATATTTCGTTGTAAATTACCCGTAAAGCTAATTTCACCAGAACAGGCTTAAAACAGATGAAGGGTCTCCAATGCTAAGCAATGTAGATTACAATATTGGCATGGTATGGTACAGTTTACATATTGTTCCTCGTGTAATTTATACACGAGGTTTACAGAAACGATCGGTACGTAATTTATTTATTACATTACTCAACATGAGAATGTTGAGATGGATGTGCGGTGTGACGAGAATGGATAAAGTGAGAAATGAATACATTAGAGAAAGTTTGAAAGTGGCGCCAGTGACAGAAAAGTTGAAAGGAAACTTTTTGTTCTGGTATGGTCATGTGATGAGGAGGGATGAAACACGTGATACTAAAAGAGTTATGAATATAAATGTAGATGGATGGAGATGAAAAAATAAAAGACGGATAGATTGTGCGAGGAGTGATATGATGGAAACAGGAGTCAGTGATAGCGTGACGGGGGACAGGAAGGTATGGAAGGGCAGGAAGATGATGACTGTTCTTTATCAAGTATTTCATTATAAAGATACAAAAAAACAATCTTAGAAGTTTTGAATGATGGCATTTTAAGTGAGCATTGTTTGATAAATAAATGGCCAGAACAAGAATAATTTAAATTCACCTTAAAAAAAAACTGTACCTAACCTAATCACCAATCAATAAACCTAGTTTTGTTTACAACTGTGAAATTGTGACGAAGTCTGTTGAAAAATACATCGATGTCACTTTCGCGTGTACTGATTTAATTATAACCTCGGTAATAGGAACTGGATATTAAACTTTTTGCCTAAGTCATTTAGTGCACATCTCCCAGACTCTTAATGAGTGAGCGTTGACGTAATGAATGGAGGTACGCTCTGCATATCAAGGAATCGAGTCAATTTCAGTACCACCCAAGTTTGACAGGTCAAAGGCCAAATTGAAGAGTAATTGTTCGAACTTTCGGCTTATTAGTATAAGCGACTGATATAGGTAGGTACTACCTACTTGTTTGTTGTGGATCGGTGTTTGTACATAAGTAATATTTTGTACCTACTTACAATTTTCCAATTCCAGATTTTAGGGTGGGTATGCACTACATCCGATCCGTGTCCGTAAAATTTCGGTTCCGAAGTAGCCGTAGTACTTTTTGTCGAGAAGCTTACGCACTACATCCGAACACTATCCGTCATAATTCAGAACATTTTGAACTTGGACCTCAAATCACGGACATGGAAGCGGACATGTGTAGTCTATGATTTTTGTTTCAGATTTACTGCGTAGTAATTAATTTAAGATATAAAAATATTAGTTCTATCTCTCAATGGTAGGTTATTTCTGCCTGTATATTTATAATGGTATCACAGACACCAAAATGTCCGAATGACAAAAATACAATTTGGAAGCCAACAAACTTTTGGTTTAGGTGGTGTTGACAAAACAAAAAGAAGTTGAAAATATCATCATACGTAATGCTCTGGAGAGTTGCTAGCTATTGTAGAAACTAGAAATAACACTTTATGTCAAATTCTAAGGTAACAAGCTGACAGA
The DNA here is from genome assembly GCA_947562075.1 of Orthosia gracilis. Taxonomy (NCBI): domain Eukaryota; kingdom Metazoa; phylum Arthropoda; class Insecta; order Lepidoptera; family Noctuidae; genus Orthosia; species Orthosia gracilis. The sequence continues at coordinate 40,427,693 of OX387266.1, forward strand.
CAGATTTTTCGCGTGCATTATACAAGGAATTGAGTCCCCGGGGTGTTGTCTCTACATTTATCGCTTAGTGCTTATTCTAGCTACGTTTTAAAGGTATAAGGAATACCTAAATCCACAAATATTACCCATTGCGGCAAAAACCATAAAGAGGGTAGTTAGATAAATAGATTGCTAGGCGCGGAGGGCGCACGCGTCTAAACTACCCTTTAATAGAGAAAGATGTTCACAGAAATCAACGGTTACTTTTATAGTCTTCACCGTGAGCGGGTTACTAAATAAAAAAATGACAACACCGCCATGTTCGCACGTATCGCAGGTTCCGCACGTTTATTGGCACTTACCTTAATTTTCCCACTCGCAGGGACGCTTGAACCCTCATGATGAGCCCCAGTTTTTAATACGTTTGTATATTAAAACATGCAAGTTGTGTAAAATTATACATCGTGTGTATGTATACACTGTACGGCATTAGAGCTTAATAATTTTTTTTTAGGCCTAACAACAAGAACGAAGTCGAGGCTCTAGACGAGTGGCATTCGATGTCAACGAAGGCGATAGTCAAAATGTAAGAGATTGATCACGTGATTTTTCGATATCGCTTGTCAGTCACATACAATTTTGCCTTTTTGACAATCGCTATCGCTTTCGATGATAGAATGTCACTTGTCTCGGGCCTGTTGTTAGATCATCTTAAACTACTTCATAATATGAATGTAATTATCTCGGGAGAGCTTTAAACATTTAGCTTCATATTTCGCTATAGACTAAGTAGGGTTTTAATTCCGAGAATAATGTAACAAAGATTAATATTTTACTAAAGTAGATGATAAAACGTTAAAGAATATATTAGGCAGTAAGCTTACCCTCGCTTTTGTGTCTAATCCCCGGCGTAAGCTCGCGTCTCACCATATGCTATAATCTGTTGAGATTTGACGAGAAGGAGGACGTTGCCCGTTATTTAAAACATGATAAATTGGGAAAATCCTCATTGATCACTTCTGATCGTTTCATTTAGTATGATTGGGAGTTAGTCCTTTATTGGAAGTCTTTGTTTGATGTGCTCGTTTTAACGTGGGTACGTCGGGCATGTTGACAATGAAGCGACATTATAATGCCGGAATATTTTTCGGGCCTACGTGGAACTCTAAGAGAAAATGTGGATATAACGTGCCTGGGTATCCATAAAAGAAATATTTCCCTCACAGTTATTTGAGAGAGCAAAGGGGCGCAAAGCGAACAAAATTATACTTCATATATGTTTATTATGAGTACTCCTTTTACACACAACTTGTATAATATTCACTTGGGCTGCGAAATAAAGCTATCACAACTTTGTGTTGTAGTTATAATTAACATTTTTTGTAAATAAATTTATTGCAATCAATATATATCATATAGTCGTTTTTGTACATTGAAAATATTTCCAAAAAAAAATTAACAGTGTGTTAAAAGATAACCAACATAATTCTTCAACATCATCTCCATCATTTTTGGAATTTTTGTCTGTTTGTCGGTTTGTCTGTTTATCTGTTTGTCGGATTAGTTGTGCACGCATCGCGTAAAATGTACGAAACCAATGTAGATAACTTTTATAAAAAAATATTGTACGCAATTTTTTTTTTTTTTTTTTATAGTCTCGCGCTTGACCACTATCTCACCTGATGGTAAGCGATGATGTGGTCGACGGTGGAGGACGCTTGCCTAGAAGTAACCTATTCACTCTTGACTTAAAGACCCCTAGATTGTAGCTATCGGGAAACACAGACGCTGGCAGGGAATTTCACTCCTTAGCTGTACGTATAATAAAAGTATTCTCAAAACGTTTAGTGCGTATGGGTGGGATATCCACCATGTATCGATGGCGCATCGCCGTACGTCTGGTAGTCCGATGATGAAACGGGCTGAGCGGAATTAGATCATGAACTTGAAGTATTACTTAGTTTTTGTTTCATCGCAATCGGTTCTTTCTATCAAAAGCTAAGTGAATTTAAAGTGTTCAAGAAGTAAAATATCACAACACAATTCAGATACTCGGACATTTGACGTCATTGTCTGAATGACGATGTTAACATTCTCCGCGAAAGAATGACCCTAAAAAAAAAATGGCAGGTTAAGTAAGGTTGGGTACGCAATTGACGAGAGCGAAGCCGCGGACTCAGCTAGTAGATACTAAAATTGTACAACATAAAAGATAAACTGCTGCTAGATTCTAAGTAGGTTTAAGAAACAATAGACGGCCGACACATTTTATTATCGATTAGCTCAAGCGTGGCTCTTGGCCACTACTTAGGTACAGGTTTAGAATTGTTTAGTTCCTTATGAAATACAATTAATTATTATTTAGGGCCTTCGTTACTTCAACTTCAGGATAAGTGTAATGGCGAAAACCTTCTAATATTATATATTTGAATGTTTGTTAATAAATCACGCCTCAATGGCCATGGTAGTATGGTATACAATACACTATGACCTTTATTAGAATATAGGATACTTTTTATCCCGGGAACTAACTTAACTTTTTTAATGGAACTAGCTTATGATTTAGCTAGCGTTCTTTTGAATTCATAAATGCTATTTTCAGTTGCCTGCTTCCTCAAGATCTGGTTAACTAACTCGTAAAAGAAAAAAGTTGCCTTCTTCTGTCCACCCTAACTTACGAAGGCTTACTTATAATAATTATTTTATAACCCAGCTTTACCGCTTACGCCCCTAATCCGAGGAGTAAACCCAAAAGGGTGAGCAGTATATACCTAATATTATACATCTACTATGCTAATGATTATACTCGTATTGTAGAGCCAATCAATTCCATCAGTTATGCCAATGATTTCGGCATATCATTATTCATTATAAAACTCTGAATTAAGAAGTGGTAGTGTGTGTTTTGAATTAAGAAGTAGTAGTGTGTGTTTTGAATTAAGAAGTAGTAGTGTGTGTTTTGAATTAAGAAGTAGTAGTGTGTGTTTTGCTACAAGACATTTTTCAACCAGCTTGGGGAAGGTTTTCAGTTTAATTGGCGTGGTTGAATTTCAGTCCTCTAGCCGAGGCCACCTAGCCGGCCTCCGCCTCTAGAGCCCGTACACAAAAAATTTAAAAAAATGCAACTTTTGGAGATCAAATGAACGCTATTGATGCTGCCATAACGCTGCCATCTACAAGGCCCAAATTATATATAAGTAAACCATCAACTTGATAAGAAGAAGATCCGAAGTAACTACCATTTGATTTTCACACCCCTCAGTAAAATTATCCTACTACAAAAGAAAAAAGCTCTACTTTCGTTAAATCGATACCTACTTCTCAATTCGTATTAATATTAAAAACTTAATTTTGTACAAACATTAAGTTATTAGACATTAGTGATATAAAGACGTTGATAGTAATGTAAGTTTTCCTTACAATGGGCGCCAACAGCTAACACAACGGAGCTTTTGTGCTGTCGCTATTAAAGCATATGTATTTTATCGGAAAACGCATCGCCTGGTAATTGGAACGATGTCAGGCACTCACCCAGTGTGAATTGAGCCTTATGTTCCCCAGGATAAACTTATTATGTACCCCGTCTAGTGTTACTATGGTCTAAATAAACTTTGAATGTGATTCGATTTCCGAAGTTTGATTTGATTTCGTTTGCAATTTCACGATTATAGGTGTGTTTAGCTTGTGTTTAGCAGGCGTGCCACTACGGATTTTAATTAAAATTGATGAATTTGTTCGTGTAAACTTGATTTCATTTTGATTGGTGTTTACAGCCAGTTAGGTTTGATTAAACCATGAATTACAGTTAGTCCATCGAATATGGGTATAGAATACACAAAATAAATAGCATGTGCTTCGATCCATAAACACTTGTTTTGTTCTACTGAGTACTACCCAGCCGTCGCAGCTATGAGTTCGTGAGGGCGCCGCCGCCGCCGCCGCCGAGAAATATGCACGGCGCGCCCGCCTCCGCGTACTCGCCATTTGCATTTCGCAGCTTGCTTGCCCGCTCGCACAAGCGCAGGTCAGTCGAGTCGAGTATTTCTTTGAGTGAACTTGTTTCGTTTAATTGCGTGACGCAAACAATGGCGGCGGTAATTTCGACTCATCAACATAATCATCATTTCAACCAACAGACGTCCACTGCTGGGCAAAGAAATCTCCCAAGCATCGCCACATCAACCGGTCCTATGCGTCTCTTTTCTTGTAACTTTAATTAGGTGATCGGTTATCTTAGAGTGACTTCTTCCAACGCTGCGTCGTCCGGTATGCGGGCGCCAATCTAGAAATTTTCGGCTCCATCAGTCTTCATTTCTGATTTGATCACACAAGGAAACTGAACATAGCCCACTCGATTGCCCTCAGGGTGACTTTAAGCCTTCTGATGAGACCCATTGTGAGCGACCACGTTTCGGTTCCATACCATCACTAGCTGCAAACTGTTCATACACTTGAGACACTGTGGTATGTTCTCTGTGTGTGTCCGTATGTTCTCTCCAGTCGAGTCGAATCCGATGGTTGACCTCTTTCTCGAAGTTAGATCTACCACATGTTCATTTTAAGACTCACTCTTTCGGAAACCCTACTGAGGTCATCAAGCATGGTACTGAGGTCCTACATAGCCTCTGCCATGTCCACTATAACGTATCCAAAACGAAGGTGACGAATGTATACGCCATTAATACCTCGTTGATACCTAGGCCTGTCCAGTTTAGAACCTTGAAGACGTCCTTGAAGTTTCGGAGATATTACGTCTCCCTGTCCCACATCGCGCTGCAGAAGGATAGGTTCCGAGGACTCGTCCTGAAGCCGGACTGACATGGTGGTTTTGTCGTACAAACACTTTAACACCTCGATGTACCGGTAGTCAATCTGGCTCCTTTGGAGAGATTGCGTTAGGTACAGCCCAAGTCTCGATCGAATCGAAGGCCTTCTTGTAGTCCACAAATGGTAAGCAGAGAGGCAGGTTATTCTCTTCGGTCTTCTGTGTAACCTGCCGCAACGTATGTATGTGGTCTACGGTGCTGAAGCCTTTTCGGAATCCGGCTTGTTCGCCAGTCCGGCAATCGTCAAACCCTCGTGCGAGACGATTCATGACGACTCTTGAAAACTGTTTGTAGTTATGGCTAAGACATGAGATGGGGAAGTGAAATTGAGTGTTGATGTTTACAAAACAAAATTAAAAGTTTGATATTTTTTAGATTTATATTTTAAACAAATAGAAATTACCAACAATTGTTTTTCTTAATTTTGATTGAATAAATCAAAATTTTGATTAAACATCATACATAGCCACGCTGCCGCGACGATAAAACCGCGATGCCGCCGCCGCCGTAGATTTTTAAGACCATGCCGCCGCCGTGAAATTCGCCATCTGCGCTCATGTCTACTACGCAGTACGCACTTGACCCTTTAAAGGACATCGCCAATAAGATCAGTGTTTGTCCTTCTAGGGTGTCCCTTTCCACTTTTATAATGAATTTCAAGATCGATCAAAGTATTTACGTTTTAATTTTGATTGACTCATGGCACGTGATGATTGGTGTCTCTAACAGTAAGTGACACACTAAGTTGTGATTGAAATAAATAATAAGTAATAAAACTTATTTATTCGTATTTTTTTATTCATTATCAATGCCAACTTTTGCCATGATTGTATGCTTATGTTAATACACCTGTAATCAATAAAAATCGATTGAATCTCATTATGGAGCGTGCTGAGAGCTGCGAGTGTGCGGGTAAGGTTTAAGCAGCTTCACCAGACCGACAAACTTCCGTTCCGGTGAAATCCGATTTAATCGTAACTGAGACAAAATTCGGTTCACATATTTTTTACCGTTTGCACGGTGAATTATTCCGGCGGCGAGGAAAGCGGCGTGTCGTGTGATTCCGTCGTATCGACGCTCATTATCGGCGGGCGGGCGCCCGCTGCCGCGCTGCCGCTGCCGACGCGCTCAGCCGTGCCGCTATTACAATCGAATTCTACTTGACGACTCGTGATTCACGATCCAAATCCCACTGCGTATGATTCGGTAATGCCTGTGTTTGATTCACATCTTAAATACACACATTTATGTAGTAACTGCGGCAATATGCTAATTGTCCGACAATCGCACTGTTACTCGAAATCGTTACGTGCTTTCCACCATCATCGCAATTTTCACGAAATCTTCAGCTTACATTATCTTTTTCTTACAAAAGCAGATGTAGGCACTGTTGTAATAGGTACATCGTCCTTTTAAATAGGGGTCAAAATTTTTACCACTGAATATATATACCAAAAGCATAATTAAATAAATTAAATTATAGGTGATTGGCTTTTAAGTGTCGCCCAAGGTTCAAGGTTATTTAAATAAATGGAGTGTTCTGGTAAGTACATTACCGCGACAGCGACACAGGTCGCGCTAGGTGGTAAGGCGGTAAGGCGTCAACGTTGGCACCTGGGACGTGTACGAACTTCACGACTGAAGGCGCTCCTATAGCAGGCTGCTCGGTTCCAAGCGAGGCGAAGCATTAATCGTGTAACGTAGCGGGCATACATCACCTCTGTACCGAGTGTGACATCGCACACTCCAGTTAACGTAAATCACTCATTAGAACCATACATAATGACTCATCCACGATGCTTTTCTAATGACAATTTAATAACGCTCATCGCTTAATTTCGCAGAGTAATCAAACTTTCAAGCAACGTGGCTCTTAAGGTAAGCTAAGGATAATAGACAGCACCTTTGTGGATTTGAATACATTAAGGGAACTGTTGTTTAGTGATTTATTATAAAGCCATTTTGAATATGGCTTTTGATGTAGGTAGCCGTTCAGTTTCTTAAACGAGCTGTGAGTTTAATACTACCGTTCATGATCGCACAAAGAACTCATTTAAATTGTTTTTAACCGACTTCCCAAAAAGGAGGAGGTTATCAATTCGACTGTATTTTTTTTCTATGTGTGTTGTCTCAGAACTTTTTACTCGGTGAACCGATTTTAATGATTTGAAAGCTGGTGCTTGTCATGTGGTCCCATTTCAATTTCATCAAATCTGAAGAACTTCGGAGATATACATCTTCGATTAATAACGGCATATCACACGGGATGGCTGCAATCGCATGTCTGTTTATTGTTTACACCATTTCATAACATAACTTCACATTCGTACGCTCTAAAGGGGTACGCAGGTGTGACAGTTCACCCTGGTACACTCTCATTCCACTGGTTTTGTTTAAGTTTCATCTGTCATCACTTTGAGCATTATAGGTACAACTAAAAAGAGAAAACTAAAAAAGTTTCGGTTGTTTTTTTGTAAAAAGTTTTTTGTAACTAAAATTAGAAGCTTTATTTTTGTTCCAAATAAAGAGAGACGTCGATGTCATAGTCTGAGGTAGGTACCTACTTACTACACACCTACGTATCTGAACATTTACAGTTGAAAACACGTGGTAATGAACTGTAGTTAACAGAGTGCCACAGACACAGTGTCTGTGAAGTGTTATGGCAAAAGGCAAGTACAAGCCTTTGTCTTCTCAAAGTGTTACAAATTTGAGACGATGGAGGTACACATGTTGTACACAATAAATTAAATTGATACTTGGGTTCGTGAGTGTTACATAGTTTGAGACAAAGATATTTCTTTGATCATTGCTGGAATGTAATTGAAAGTTTCTTAATGGAATCACGTATTGAAAATTATTAATGGAAGTACCATTGATTTCATGGTTGACGACTTAGTCCACGGTAGACTACCGTTTCGATCAAATGATCGCTACACCAATAACATATATTGGTGAAGCGATCATTTGAGCTATAATACCGCGCCCTTCTATTTTATTTGCGCACATATTTGAGATGGCTTCGCTCCTGTATCCTATCGAAACCGTGCCGCATATTTCTGGGTTAAAAGTAATCTATGTCGCTTATTTATAACGTAGCATTGCTTTCTTGAAAGAATTTCGGAATCAAACTAGAGATAACCCTGTTCAAACAAACCTCATTATAGGTTATATTAGTTTTTATAAACGACTAGCTGTTGCCCGCGACTTCGTTCGCATGGCTATTAAAAATTAGCCTATGTGCTATTCTATACTATAATCTATCTCTGTGCCAAGTTTCGCCCAGATCCGTTCAGCCATTTTGGCGTTGTTGAGTAATCCATCCATACTCACAAACTTTCACAATTATAAAAGTAATAGGACTGCAATAATTGGTCTCTCCGTTTCTGGAAATGGTGCAATAATTTTTTTTTGTAGGAATACAATTTTGTTTTGAAGATCCTCTACCTTTTTATTATAAATTATGATTAATGTACTGTTCTATCTTCATCTTTTAACGGGTACTATGTAAAAGACAATAAATAATAAAATTTCTTCATCTGTCTAACAAATGTGTTCCGTAAAAAATATTAACACATTTTTTACAAAGCATATTTTTTATTTGCTTTTCCTTTGTATCGTTATGCAAAGATATACGACCTTTTGTGATAAATGCCTTACACTTCACTGGGTACAGTCGCGAAATCGGTTAAATGGTTTCAGAGTATTTCGTACTAGCGAACCTTTCGATATGTACAAGGATATATGGAGTGTTTTCGTAGTTTTATCTGATTGTAATATAATACAGTTAACCAGCGTTATTATTAATTAACCCTTAAATTGTTTCAAGGAATTTAATAAACAGTTTGCAAACTTTTTAGACGACTGACCTAGTTTTTGTTCAAGTACTTTTCATATTGATTTTTATAAAAAAAAACTAGCTTTTACCCGCGGCTTCGCTCGCAGTGAAGCCATAATTATTTGTTTTTTTTTATAAAAAAAATATCCTATGTTACTTCTAATACCTCCAAGAATGAATGTACAAAGTTTCATGATGATCGGTTCAGTAGTTTTTGCGTGAAAGCGTAACAAACAAACTTACATTCACATTTATAATATTAGTATAGAAAAATCGGTACTTTTTTCAAATGTAATGTTTAAATAAAAACACAGACTGTATTTTTGGAGGTTTTATTAATTAAACAACCGTATATGCCTCGTGAATTTGACCATAGGTCCAAAGGTTCCAGGTTGCCTGGAAGAGATCGCGGAATGCGAAAAGACGCCCGTTGTATGTATTTAGTATTAAGTTTCTTTTTTTTCTTGTATATTATGGTGTACTATAAATTGTATATAAATAAATAAATAGGCCTTTGAACTAAAAAGTTGGAGTATCTGTTATTACCCGACTGCAAGGAAGGGTTATGTTTTTCGCGCGTATCTTGTTTGTAATATTTTTTATTACCTCATATGGTTCAAACCACTTGACTGAATTATATAATTAAGACATCATTAAAAACATCTTGACCGACCAAGTGTTCTTAGATAGGCGAAGATGGCGGATTTTGGGCGCCATATAGTGCGCGTCCCAATTTTTTTTCTTTTCCAAACCAATCGAGTGCCGTATCAAAATGAAGGGTTTTAAGAGGTAATCACAAAAATATATTATCACTTATATGTTCAAAAGAAATTTGAAAAAAAAAAGTAATTTTAAAAAGTTGTAAATAATAGAACTTAAGTTAAAAATCCAAAACCCTTGTGTTTAAGTAGCGATCTATTAAGCTGTACACAAGAAACAATCATGCTGAGCAGTCGGAGGATAGGGGATCAGCCAGTTCGCGAATATGTATCCTCCGACTGCACAGCATGATTTTTTCTTGATTACTGTTTTCTAGTTCGCTATTTAAAAAGTCGGGCTTTTGATTTTAAATTAACTTTTTTATCAATATTCGGTGCAAATGAGCTATAGATCTGCTCGTTGTTTTGTTACAAGAGGCTGCTCTCGTCTTTTTCACCTGAATTAATTCCTTGGAAGTCGGTAGGTACAACTTTACACTAACCTACACGTGCCAGCAGCGATACGTACAGAAGATAATTAGGGTTGTCACCGTATCACAGAAAATTCCGGGGAAACAATTGTTATCCATCAACAAATAACGACCAAGAGACTGGATCTGGCTTTTTTGGTTATTTTTTTTATGAATTCCGGGTATGAGATTATGTGAACGCATTGGCGAATACAGGAAGATACTCGTTATAACGCTGGAATGGTTAGTAACGAAACACTGCGACTGCGAACATTTTTTACGTGGTGTGTTATAAATAAATACATTTTGATCGAGCATTCCACCTTTTTGCTTTTTCAGTTTACAGCATATAAGGTTTCTGTGTATTCGATACAGAAGGTTGGTCATTAAAATACGGATATTTTACACCAGTTACAAAGTTACTTACATCCAGCTAAAAAGCCCGGTGCCAGTACTAGGGTTAATGAAGATATAATGGTTCAATTGTAATGTGGATACGCTTATCAGCGATTAAAGTGGAATGTTTAAAACATCATTTAATAAAAATAATAATTTGTGCAAATACATGTTTATCACTTAAACAATATGTAGGCACACATTATTTACATAGCCCGCTATTCTTGTCATCAAATATTCGGCTAAATTTTTATCGTTTTATTGCATTCATTGAATTCCGGGAATACAATAGAGCAGCTTCCGGGATCTAGGTATTTTATTATTAACATTCTATGTGTGGATTGTATAAATACGTTAAAAATAAATTTGTTTTCGTCATTGTTGCTGTCGATTGAAAGCTGAAACCGTGTACTTACAAATGGGTTGAAAACTGTACCAAGAAGTGAGAATATTGAATGTACTTACATACGACTGCATACGTCATGGTCATAGTTATAAAGTGTTTGATCACTTTAGAATCTGAGACATTATTTTAGAGCCAAAATTATCATGACCACCAAACTGTGATATCATAGACAGGAAACAGTTTTTTTGCATTTTTCCTCTGTAGTCACAATCGCGCCCGATTTTGATTGGTTGGTTTGTGTTTTCACAATATTATAATAACGGTTAACCCTGATTGATGAATTGAGAATTGGAAGCTGAGTCTTTGACATTTTCTACTTTAGACTGAAACACTGGCATTCAAATAGGGTTTGACACGTTCTTAATTCCAAATACTTACTCAATTCAAATACAAGCTTTTCGTTAAGGGCCTACATACGCTTTAGTGTCGAAAAACGGTAACTTTCTAAAGCATACTCCTTAGTAACGGCTAGGTTAAAAGGTTTGAAAATAATATATATTTACTATTGTTTCATGTACATTATTTTTTAAACATGGTTTTTTCGTATAACAAATAGTTTTGCTTTAAAAAAATAATTAGCAACACGATATTTTTCGCAACTTTTGGATACTCCTCCAAAACGACTTGGATGTATAAAAATATTTTTACACAGGAAAATTGATGGCTAGATTTTCTTCATAACTGACATAGCATATGTAAATCAAATAATATTGTGCAAACAAAACTGTTCAAAAGGAGATTAAATATTGATATTTTGGCATCGAGCGGGCGCACGGCCAGTATTGCGTTTACATTGGGGCGTATATATCGCCTTAATATAAACTCCATCTGTTCTCATTAAACCCTGACGGAAAAAGAGGGGTGTTATAAGTTTTAAGTGTTTACTTGTGTGTTGTATTTGTATATCTGTCCGTGGCATCATAGCTACTAAACGAATGAACCGATTTTGATTTTCTTTTTTTTTTGTTGTAATGTGCCTTTATCGAGAGTTCTTTGGTATGTTTGATGAAAATCGGTTTAACCGTTCTAAAGTTATGTGAGTTTTACTGTTTGAATCAGGGTTTTTTCGCAAGATACCGTGTCATAAATACGCGTTCAATAGATTGTCCATCGAAGCGTGTCTACTAATAGATTTGTAGTATGAAATAAAAATGTGTTGGGTGTTTTTTTTAATTTTACTGGTATTTATCTTGACTATGTAGTATTCAGCTTCATTTCAGAATAGATACAGCCCAAGTATTCCAAATAAGTGAAAATTAATTAAAGCAGTTAGGTACTGTTGTTTTCAAGTGTGTACATTTCACTTTAGTTGCTCAACTCGCTATTGGCGCCGCGCTGCGACCAAAAAGTAATTAATTGTTTCAGTCACCACATACAATGACACCACCTGTGCTAACTTCTAACTCTCGACTTATCAACCCATCTATTCGCTAGTTTTAATGTACTTCGCCTAGTCTTGTATTCGTCTAGTAAGTTCTTGTAAATAAATGACAATAACTAGAAATTTTAAGTATAAGTTACTAAAACCTAAGTACGACCAATCTCAGTCTTCATCGACCTGCCCCGGAGATGCATTTAAAATGTGGGTTACCTACTCTACCTTTATTTTAATATTCTATTTTCCTTTTTGAAGTCGGTTAAAAAGACTCGCACATCTAAACTGAATGAAATATGAACTCAATATTAGCACAATACAAGAAGGAAAACGGATGAAACCGTCTGCATGAAACTTTTCTAATAATTGCATTCAAACAACTTGGCAAAGCGGCAATAAAGTGCGCTGCGATGCGCAAGAACGAACACTGTAATAAATGTGGAGCGAACATCGAGCGGAAACGAAACGTCCATCGAGCCTCAATCCCTCTGCTCAACCGGATAAACAACAGGTAAGTATTCAGATTTTACAGCGCTATAGATACCTCTGTTATGGGTAGCCCGTTTACTCCTCCGTTTCATTTATCTTTAGATCTCCGACTCCGTTTCTATATCCGTTTTGCTTGACACCCGAAGCGATCTAATTGCTCACTCCTACAAAACACACTTATCACGAGGTTTCGCTCCAATTAATGGTTCTCAATTACTTGGTGTTGTTGATAAAGCGGATCATCTAAACTGCTATGCGTGATTAATCAAAAACAATGAGAAGTTTGTGTGCCGGTGCGACGAGACGCGAGGGCAGTGCTCCGGCTGCTATTGTCTCTGGTCAGCGGTGTGTGGCGGCCAGCGGACCACGAAATCGGTCCCAGCCGCGCGTCGCACTGCGCCTCCGGAGCCCAACACTACTCCGGTAAAACTCGGCCTATTATGAGGTACAGGGCCACTCCTAAATATCAGACACAATAAGGTGAATGACGGTTACTACGAAGCACAAGCTTGCTGTGGGTACCCGGCAGTTCCTTAAATTTTCTGGAAGGAAGTGAAAGGCCATCTTTCGACCTGGAGAAGTCGCACAATTGGTATCAGGCCACACCGCGATTCTCAGCGTTACGACATACGTTCAAATATACGGTACCTTTACAGCCGCGCAACCAGTGTCGTTTTATGTTCCCGGACGTGACCTACCCGAGTGACACCTCCGACCGTAACTTGATTTTGCTGAAATCAAATATCAATAATAAATGAAACAAAGAGAGCTTTTTGGTATGCCCCTGCGTGTAATATGAAATTTAATTTGGGTTCGCTTCGGGTTTTAAAAATAGAAAGAGGTTTATTTTTGGCAATATTTTTTTAATCATGGTCCTTAATAACTGTAACTGGATTGTGAAGCTCAGAATGGCTGGATCAGTAAAGACTGAAAGCCGACTAGTTAGGAAATGGCTAGGCAGATGACCACGAGCTCAATAAACTGTGGTAGTTTTAAAAGGCTATTTTCGGATCATGGATAGTTTTGTCGAGTAGTCCGGCAGAGTCATAATATTGACGCTGAGAATAAACGGCCGAAATAAAATTTGACGCGATGTGTTTGCCGAACGTAAATAAAACATACAGCGTGCACTGGGGACTTTGTTCTGGATATTTTAGAGGTAGATCGTGTGACAAAAGGTTTTATATTAAACGAAAGCAGTATTTATTCAAATCAGTGTTATGAAACCTTAGTTCCATCTCTACGTTTTACGCTTCCGAAAGGGGTAGGCAAGTAATAATGTACCCATAGTGTTGTGGGTACTGTACTGTATAGCTTTCCCATATCAATGTCATAGCGGACGAGTCGATTATTGTCATTACCGGGGCCGCTCACAGACATGACACACGTATATTATGTCTGTGGGTCCACCATTTCACCCGTTCCGTGAAGGGTGGTGAACACAAACAGGTGTAATCAGCCTTTAGGGGCAGCCAATTACTATTAAAGCGAAAATTTATAGTCGCGGTTGGACGTACCCTGAGAAACATGACAAGGGTACATGTTCAGGTTTTTTGAGATCTCTGTAGCGAGTTGGGTACTTTGTGGGTTCCCGTGAGGTTTATGAGTGGCTCACAATGATTGAAAAGGTCAGAAAAATCGGCTAAATACGAGTTCAATTTGCGCAATAAGACTACGAACCTTAGTATTTATTAATTTTTAGATATGTGTAAGAAAAACCTCTGCGACAGATATCTAGTGTCCGTATATAAAAGTTTCTCTGTGATACCTAGACGGGTGAGCTGACAGGGCGATAGACCGACAGATGAAGACGAAAATTTAGTAATAAGGTCCTATTGACACCTTTTATGTATGGAACTCTTAAAACCGTAAGGCGAATTTAAACTAGTTGTAATAAATAAGTAAGTATCCCTTACAAACAAAATATGCCCTTGTACTCTATTGTCTTGATGTCTTGTCTTTATGTATTATACTGTGTGTGTACATTAATGATTAAATAAATAAATAAATGTTTTTGCCGTCAATTTTTTTTTGAAAATAAATACCCATGTTCACACAAAAATAAAGATAACGAATGCGCAAAAGGTATGATGTAATAGCAGCAACATATATTTTTTAAGCCAGTCAATATAGAGAAAATATTTAAATTATATTCTACGCACCTACGGAATATTTTCGATAAAAAGTCGTAATGAAAATATTGAGGTTACCCACCTAAAATACACATTCATGTTACAAAATTTGTGAAAGCTTGTAAGTATTTCCTTTTCGTCATATTCAAAAAGAATCTTTTAAACTAACTTCAAAAAGGACGACTTATTGAAAACATTCGTTCTTGGATCATCCTATTATTACTCGTTCGGAGAGCTTTCAGTAAAAAGTAAAAGGGATCATAACAGAATTTATTTTATATAGAATTTATTTTATCGGCAGTAACTTGTGAATCGATCGCGGCGCTGAAGGAGGGCTTGGAAAATTATTTTCGAGGGTGACCATCAAACAACTTACCGTTCGCTACAGAAACTTCGCGTGGCATAAAAGAAGTTTTATAGACCGATAAAGACCTTTTCAAGGGGCCCCGGTAAAAGAGAGCGCGTCCATATATGTTAGTGCCGGCTGCTTTGCAAATAACCCCAAAATCAAACGCTGCTTGCCAATGCTAACTCATGAATATAATTTATATTAGTGTAGGTACCAAGGGATTTTGTTACAAGTATAATTTCCAGGTATACATAGCTAGGTAAGTAAGGTATTCCTACATTCAAAACTACTTATGAATCCTTATACCCAACTTTAACATCGTTTTATCATATTAATATACAAAGTATTCTGGTTCCTTGTATCGGCACTAAAATAATCTAATTGCAGTATCGTTTTTAACTGCCTTACGTCAGGTCTACGCCCTGTAGCCATGCTAGACACTATCTTATAAATTAATCGTAGCAAGCTAAAGTATTGCGGCAGGTAGCTATTATTTTTTTACAGGCGCCAGCTTGATGAACGAGAAATTGTGGTGAATTAATTAGTTTCTTATATCCTACTACTAGTTTGTGAGGATGGATGGATGAATGTATCGATGTATGGGTGTTTGTTACTCTTTCACGCATAAACTACCGAACGGATTGTGATGAAACTTTACAGAAATATAGCTCTGAATAATACAAATCTATACATATAAATAAAATTGGAGTGTCTGTTTGTAATATTGAAATAACCGTTTTTTACTACATATATATGAACATATATACGGTACATACACCAAAATAACATTTTTTACAATTTTTGTCTGTCTGTTTGTTCCGGCTAATCTCTGAAATGGCTGCACCGATTTTGACGGGACTTTTATTGGCAGGTAGCTGATGTAATAAGGAGTAACTTAGGCTACGTTTATTTTAGTAAAATTCTTTTATTTTAGAAAAATAAAGTGATGTTGCAATGTCCAAGTACTGTCCAATACCGCGTGCAGCTCACGAGCAAGCCACCACTGGGCCGTCACGTCGTCAGTAAAAATATAACTTAATTTGGAATAAGTAAAAATAAAATGAAACTAAGTAGGTATCATAATAAAAAAAAACTAAAAAATTAAAGAAACGACTGTTAGGCGGAACGAAGTTCGCCGAGTCAGCTAGTTTATAAATATACTAGCTGTCTCACGCAGCTTCGCTCCCGTCAAATGGCTACCTACCTACCCTACCCGACCTACCCTACATACATGAATGTTGCGTAAGTTTAACCACTTACACAGCGCACGCAACGAACACTCTCAAAAAGGAATAATTTACGTTTTTACAAAATTTTTCATTTATGCTCCGCTCCTATTGGCCTTAGCGTGATGTTATATAGCCTATAACCTTCCTTGATAAATGGACTATCCAACACAAAAATATTTTTTTCAATTCCAAACAGTAATTCCTGAGATTAGCGCGTTCAAACAAACAAACAAACAAACTCTTCAACTTTAAAATATTAAGTATAGATTGCGAGAAGTACTAATAACACGCGGGGGTGGCAGATAGTAATAAATAAGAACAACCATTGAAAATTAACGTTTACTGTCCTAAATGTTCACTTATGACTCTTAAGATTGCCAAGGTAATTAATCTCTGTTTCCACCCGTATTAATTTGGTAATTCTTAGAAGGTAATTAAAAGGTCAATAATACCTTTCATTATAATTATTTCACCTTTCCATTGTGCTCATGGTGATAATAATTTAGTACCTAGTTCGTTCATAATAATGTTAAAGTAATATGAGTGATTAAAATACTAACTAGTAATTTAAATCTGTTACTTACATTATGTAGTAGCTACATTTTTTTTTATTCCTTGGGCCGAAAAAGATTTCAACATTGCAAGTATAAAACCGCCCTGGATACACAAACATGAGCTACAATATACAAGTAAGTAAATGCATAAAGCCCGTATCCGAACCCTCCCTTTCCGATCTCTTCAATCCAATGGAGACATTATTTAAATTGATACATTTGTTTCGCCGAACCAGTTTGCAAAACATTTGAATTGCATCCAATTTCCATACCTTTAAAAGTGGAATGATGTCAAAGCTTCAGTTGCAAGGAATCTGCTTTGTTGACATATTTTCAATAGCTGTAGTCCTCCTACTATCTATAGGTACACCTAGGTTAACTATTCTAATGATCCTAGAGACCTAGGACAGGTCTAAAGTACCATTGAATGTGATAATGATGGATGAGTAGTTAATGGCTATCCTTTGTATTGACGAAAGAATCTATTTCTTTTGAGTAACTAACAATTTTCCACTTTGGGACTACCCACCGAAAAATTGTTTTTATAAACGTACTTGTTAACGTCATTACCCGCATAAAAATAGTTTCATTTATGAACGAACTTGTTAACGTCATGCTCGGGTTAATTAATAATCTCGTAGTTCGTATGATTTTGCAGTTTTAAAATAAAACCGAATTCTACCCGACAGCCTGTTCTGAAATATTACTGTACGGAGTGTCAACGTGCTTTGTATTCTCGCCACAAGCGCTCGCGCTCGCGCTCGCACTGAAATCATATAAAAACCATTTATACATAATAATTTTAATGTCCGTTGCTGAATGTATTGAAATATAAACGCGCCATTGTCATAAAAATACAAAAGTTGTGTTTGATTTTAATTAAATTTCGTCCCTGTTTTAACAGTTTGTGGTTATCGATTTTCATTTAACTCTTCTTAAATAGGTCATTACGGCAGTGTGTTTATGAGCGTCGCGGCGACGTCGGTCGAAGGGCTATATTGCGTTTTGTGCCACTGCGTACAATAATAGGGTGATTAATGGCTCAGGCGATATACGCGGCAAGTTCTTTGTTGTTCGCCAAATATTTGATCCGGCGCCGACATCGCAATCCATTCCTTTGATATTACTTATAACAGTGATTTCAGCCGCCTAAGCTTGCGGGGGATGTGTGAGGACGCGTTAATGGTCTACGAGCTTTCACCAGCCACATCCAACCTATACGAGGGGCTCCGCCGTGAATAAGTAATACGTGTATTACCCACCCCACTTTTGAACAGTTTGCTTTTATGAAATCTCGATAAATTAAATATTACCTACAAAACATTGAAGAACAACAGGGCGTAATTAAGGTTGATATTCAGGCATTTTTTCAATTTATATGAGGAGGTTTTAGCCTTTCGGAATCAATTGCTATTCTAAGAAAGTAGAAATGTTAATCCAAAAATAGAATTTTAGAGTCCAGTGGAGGTGAGCCAAAAGAACAATATTTCACCGCAGAACGGTAACTGTATCGGTAGCGGCGGTACTTATCCTTCTCTATCCTTAATTACTCAATGTATTGAAAGGCCAATTAATTATTTAGACTGTCAATGGCACAGGACACAAGGAGAGTTGGTACATTTACACATAATGATCAGTTAAAAATTAATTCATCTATAATAGGTTTCTAATTAAGTCTCCTATTAAAATAAAATACAAATAGAATTTTCTTGGAAATCCACGTAATGATTTACTCTGAAAAAGTTCAGTTTAACTACCAACTGGCCTCTAATCAGTTTAAATTTATGTTGGCTTCTTCACGTAGTTCTATCAAATGATTTAAACGTAACATACCCAATGAAACTGTGTGGTATTTACTAAGATCAGTAAACATCAATCAAATCGCTTTACGAAGAAAATGGCTCGACTAAAGTGTAGAGCTAATAGGGTGACTTGTCTAATACCTATCCGTATAGCTACGTAGAACATTGAAACAATATATTGAATTAAGGTTATAAGTGTTAGCCATTATCCTGATTTATACTTGAGCAGAAGTTAGCGGTCGGCTATTAGCCGGAGCCAGGACCTGTGTAATGGGCCGTGATCGGCGAGCTTTCAACTTCTATCTATAACGCTCTCCTGTGGTCCTGGTACGCTCCCGAATAAACACAATAATAAAAGCTAAGATTTACAGTTGACAGCTTCATGCTAAAAAATGCTAAGCCACGTGAAATGTATGAACGTGATTTATGAGCACAGCTTATG
Organism: Orthosia gracilis; assembly: GCA_947562075.1. Taxonomy (NCBI): domain Eukaryota; kingdom Metazoa; phylum Arthropoda; class Insecta; order Lepidoptera; family Noctuidae; genus Orthosia; species Orthosia gracilis. The sequence continues at coordinate 40,446,678 of OX387266.1, forward strand.
AGATTCTTTCGTAGACATCTCTAACTTATCTTAAAGAATTTAGCTCCGGCCGCGGTTGATGCCTACGCATTTCCTATCCACATTCACGTCCTCACTATTCATCACATATTAAATATTTGTAACAATATTGGTTTTATGAGGGTGAAGGCCGCTGTGTTGGTGTTTCTACCGGATTGTTTCATATTTCGAAACACGACGTAATGACATCCATCGAAGTTTGCGTAGAAGAAATATTTTTTCGTTCCGCCACTGTAACAATTTTCTACAGAAACTCGTTTAATTGGTTAGCCAGCATTTACAAAAAGTTTAGCCGATTATTCCATTGGAGTAAGCTCACAGAGTGATTTGCAAAGTTCCACAATCGCAACAATAGGCACATTTATCTTTAGAAAAGTTTCGCTACAGCGCTGAACAAGCATTAACGCGTTATTCTTGAAATTTTGAAAAGATAAAGAATCCTCTTAAGATTTTTTGTTGGAGTATTATATAAATACGTGGCCATCTCTCCGTGTTGATTAATCCGCTGGAACATTGTGCGACCACTTGTTGCTGCAAATTAATTAGGAAACAAGTTAACAAAAAGTGCAATAAACTTCGTTAAGGAAGCTTAATTTCCGTCGGAGCCCGAAAGAGACTGACATTAATCAACTGAGATCGCTCTCGACTGCCGCGAATTTCATTACGGAATCAGAGCCGCCTAGGATAATCATTACATTGAGGCGAAAGATGATATCTGCGTCTTATCTACGATCCTCGTCTATAACTGTAATACTTCGGAACTTTATTTTATTGGCTTTTATACGGGTTGTATTGGAATCCCGGCAAGCCCAAACGAGTTGATTGTAAATCTGATTTTGAACCTAAAACAACAAAAGAGAATACCTTTATCGGGCTTCTGTTTTGTGTTGTATGTCGGTCACGGTTAAAAGGCTTTTTCGCGGGTTGTGTAGGTTGGACATAAATATGGGGTGCGGCGAGCGAACACTACAGTAGATAGGACAATTAACATTTTCGACGAATCTATTGGGCAAGGTTACAAGGCATATTAGATTTATCTTCTTGTGTCGTTTTAAGTCCAATATTAAAAATGCTGATATAGTCGCACTGCTACCTTTCTTTACTCATTTATTGGCTTCTTATTAATTATTGTTATCTTACGAAAGAAATTGAAAATACCAATTTTAAACATTATTTTGCTACTCGAAAACATGCCTATTATTATGTTGCTATTACCCCCTAAGCTTGGCTAGGGCCTCTTTATTATTTTACTAATTTAACATGTATCGCGCACGCGATGCGTATGGACGATAGGTTCAGACAAGACATGAAGTGGATAAGAAACATGGTACAATGGCTCATGGTATTACAAGAGATAGTTTTAAGATAGCAGATATGAAGAAAACCTACCGTGTATCTTTAATATTATATCCCACTTCACCGGAAGACAAGGTCACATAGAACGTTTTGATAGATTTTTGACGTGACAACGTCTTATAATTCGATGGAGCCGGCTGCACGCACGAAAAAACATGACTCATGCGGCGTTACCTCGCTGTGAGGCGTTCCATTTAAGGCTTGAAGTGCAAGCGAGAGCGCGGAACGAGCGACAAAGAGGCACAATCGGCCTCCGCATTCGGCAGCGTTCGACATCTGTCTCTCTCCTACTTGAGTGAGCGATGCGTCCGCGTGGACAGCTGCTATACAATAATACATTTACATGTTTTCGTCAAGTATGAAGTGCAGTGAAAAGTGAATGTGGTGTCAATTGTTTATAGCAACGATAATTACGGCGATAAAATGCAACCATTCCATCAGTATTTTCTTATGACGTTGTCACGTTCAACTATCGTCAGTAAACCGACTTTACAGACAACCGATTTTCATCATATCTACTACTAGCTGACCCCCGCGGTTTCGCTCCCTTCAACTGGCTATCTATCTACCTACCACCACCTTTATCTTTTTTTTTGCATGGACAAATGCTCATGCATACTGCTCTGCACCATGGGGAGATAGTGCAGTTATGTGGGACTCTGACCCACTAAAACGCCACGGTGTCCCTACCTACCCTACCTACCCTACCTACGCTACCTACGCTACCTACCCTACCTGCTTTGTGTGCGCACCAAGAAGAATCATCGGACTCTACTTTTGGGATTTTTCCTGGGCCGAGACAAGACGTCGGGGGGTAAGGTTATAAAATGGGTAAGGTTTCAATGGACCCAAGCTCGGGTGGTCTGTCTCTATATTTGGCCAAGATAACTCAAGAGGGATGGGGTAGTTTGGGGAGATGGGGGGGAGGTGAAAACCTAAGTTTAGAGGGGGTGAATGCTGGGAGGGGGGTAGGGATTTTTGAGTGGGTATCTGTTGGGGCCAAAAGATAGGATTCCTCAAGCCGGTCACAGTGGACCCAAACTCGGATGGTCCACCACTATTTTCGGCCAAGATAACCCGAGGGAGGTGAAGCAATTTAAGGAGGGTTGGGGGGGGAGGGGGGCAAATCCAAAAAAAAAAATATTTATAGTAAAAAGTGGAGGAGGAAGGGTGGTATTTGAGGAAGGGAGGGGGGACTGTTGCAGGGATGGACCACCCGAGCTTGGACTCATCTGAACCGGCTTGAGGAGCCCAATCGACCCGCCCCAGCAGAAGACTTGTTCTCTGCACCAGCCTATTTTACTGAAGGGTCACCAGGAACGAAGAGAAACTTAATTAAATATTAAAAAAAATTGTAATAGGATAAGGACATATTGAAGCATTATTGTGCTGCTATACTTAGGCTAAGATAAAATAATGTTTTTATTGCTTATTTATTTGTGTAAATTTTAATTGTGGACATATACGTACGTACGTAGTACTTTGTGCTACTATATTTTAGAATAAGATAGACTAGGATTTTAACTTGGGACATTATCGAAAGAGAATATTATTTTGACATCTGACACACAAAAGGGGTAGCTTTACAATATCCCCTTTTACTTTTACACATATAGGGGTGCTCTTTACAACATCCCTACTTGACACGATACTAATCCCAACCACACTCATTTTTCGAAAGGCTCGAGGCTCGGTCCAACGAGGATTCGTCCAGAAGCTCTGTAAATCTTACCGTACTGTCTCCCTGAACTCGGCACTGGTCCTGTCCGGAATACTACCTCCAGATCTGCGCATACAAGAGGCAGCCGCCCTGTATGAAGCGAGAAGAGTCATCCCGGTTTGTGCCAGGAGATAGGGAGATCGAAGGTGCGGTAACGTTTGCAAAAGCTCTTCATCCAGCTACACAAATGCCCCTAGAGTTCATGTGTCTGGCAGACCAACAGTTGCTAGACAGCAACAATGTGCAGGCGGTATGAATCTTCACCGACGGCAGCAAGATTGAGGGGAAGGTCGGAGCCGCATTATCCATTTGGTATAGTGAAGGCGAAGTCCGGAACCTCAAACTTAGCTTAGCCGCGTACTGCACAGTCTACCAGGCGGAACTCCTGGCCATCTGCAAAGCGACGGACGTGACCCTCACGCGGCAAGAGACGAGCTATGGTTTGTACAGTGACTGAATGTCAGCATTGCAGACGCTTGCCAGCCCTGGCTCTCTTCATCCCCTGGCGGTTCACGCGCGCGCCAATTTGGCTCAAACCCAGGGCCAGAGCAAAGCTGTGTCTTTTTTCTGGATCAAGGCCCACGCGGGCCTGCCGGGGAATGAGCGAGCGGACGAGTTGGCAAAGAAGTCGTTGTCGTTACGGAGGAAGCCGGACTACGACCGTTGTGCGGTGTCATTTATCAAGCGACAGATCCGTTTGGAATCGCTTGATGAATGAAACCGAAGATATGTGTCGGGCGAGACAGCCTCTGTGACGAAAATTTTCTTCCGGATGCCATAGCGGCTTTCCGTATTATAAAATAGGTGCGGCCCACAGGCGTTCTCACGCAGAATTTGACGGGGCACGGTGGGTTCTCTGAATACTTGAATCGCTTCAAGTGTAAGGAGAACCCATCGTGCGTCTGCGATCCAGGCGTGGCAGAGACTGTCCAGCACATACTTGTAGATTGCCCGTTATTTATCAGGCAGCGCTACCAACTCGAATGTGAGCTGGACATGAGACTGACAAAAGAGAGCCTGCATGGGCTCATGAGTAACCAACACAGGGAAAAGTTCGTGAGCTCGCTTCGCTCGCTCTTGGACCGATTCATTGACCATAATTTATTTTAATGTTGACATTTTGATTAAAATTTTAAATTGATATATTAAATTGGTAACGAATACTATTTTTTTAATAATAAAACGAAGTAAAATGTAACAAATAAAAAGGAATCGCAGTCAGGGATCGATTTATTTGGTGTCAGATCTACCATTCTGAGCACAAAGATATTATTTAAGTAATAAAACTATTATTATAAGAACGAACAAAACATTAATTTGATAATTCATACCTGGGAACACTTTTTGTTTATCTGAGAACGAAAATATTTCGTGGCAATAGATCTATTTATTAGGTAATACAACTTGATGACAAATATAAATTTTGGTGACAAGAAATATAGTCCTCGATGTTATGTAGCCTATAACCTTCCTCGATAAATGGACTATCCAACACAAAAATATTTTTTCGGTTCCAACCAGGTTCCTGAGATTAGCGCATTCAAACAAACAACAACAAACTCTTCGGCTTTATAATATTACTAGCTGTCCCACGCGGGTTCGCTCCCGTTAACCGGCTACCTAACTACCCTACCCTACCTACCCTAAAACTGTCTAGCGAGATAGAAAGAGAGAAAGACTGCACGGCAATGCTTTCTCTCTCGCTCTCGACGGCGTTTTGACTAGAAAGTCAAAACCCCGTCTGCGCATAGTTTCTATTCTAAAGAGTGTGAGCCACACCCCTTACAAAACCATTTGAAAAGCAACTATTTAACTATTTCCTACCGTCGAAAAAAGGTGACTTGAAAACTACTTCCAAAAGATGGGCAATAGCGGCCAACTGTTTGTTAATAACATTTAATTGTGGCCATTGTCCGTTTGCCAAGCGGTCACTTCAGTCCTTACCCTTATGAAGCACATAACAGTTGACCATAAAGCCCAAACCTGGTAGAAAATTAGCTACTAATATCATTCTACGAAAATTCATCGCACCATTGTCACATTTTCGCGTCGCCTATCTGCGAGCGCCTAATAATATGTTTAACTTGCCAAAAGAAACAAATGAGTTCAAACTTTCCCTTTACACTTCATAAAGGCGCTTCATTAACCTTTGTAAAAGTTCCGTTCAAAACAAAACAAATTAACGCAAACCAAAGATAGTATAAACTCGATAAATAGTCCGCCAGTTATCTTAGCTTACCAATTATCAAACAGAAAGTGTTATCATATAAAATAAACTCGATAAATAATCCACCAGCTATCTTAGTGTACCAGTTACCAAACAGAAATTGTTATAATATCAAATAAATTCGATAAATAATCCGCCAGCTATCTTAGCTTACCAGTTATCAAACAGAAAGTATTATCATATCAAAAAAACAGTGTCAAAGAAACATTTGCTGTTTTCACTGCAGTTAATTGACTTTTGACTTTGAAGTGTCGATCAAAGTTATGGGATGAAGTCTAAGCCGTTTGCGATCCCCAAGTTTCCTCGTTTGCATCACTTAGGGCGTGGAAAGGCTTTGAGTGGCGCCGTGATTAGCTCGCTTCTCTCGAATAGTAATACTTACGGGCCCTTGATTATAATGAAACCTTTCATTACACACGCTCCACGTCTGCTTGCGGTGAAGCTACTGCTGACTATATTTTACAAGTCTAGTTAGCTTCATCGTTATTCGTAACGTAAATATGACCGCAATCTCGGCTACACACGACTGCTATTTAGATACGCAACACAAGTAAACCGAAACTTAAAACAATATTTGAGCTAATGTAAATTTACGTAAACACCGACTGCATATTCAGAATTTGATGTTTGGCGAGATGAAATTGAAAACAGGTGCAAATATGAAAGTCAGTGAAACATCTAAACCATTACTTGATATTGTATTTTTGGGTTGCACGCCATTTATATAGATGATTTTAAAAACAATACTCGTACTATTAAATAACTCGTTTTAATAAATTTACTAGTCGCGGATTATAATTTCATTTTTAACATAAACCATTGTTTATAAATTCCGATCATTCTCTGAAACTCCGAGCAATATTGAGAGAACCTTATATTTGCGGAGGTGCAATTAAACAGATTAGCATCAGTCAAAGTAATTACAAACAGGATTTGGGTAAGTTAAGCTACAGAACTTCTTCCATTCGATTGCTGTGGCTTCGTTTGTAAGGATAGAATCGTTTGCTAATTTGAACGACTCTCTAAAATATTCTGATATTAATTTCGATTTGTTTCTTAAGCAACGAAGTTGAAAATTCTGTTTAAAGTCGTAGCTGATTTCACTGCTACGAGTACTACTACGGCGTAGCGTTACATCTACGCATTGTCTACGGCGTAGCACAGCACAGGAAACTGTGTGTAGTTCTAATTTTAACCCCGACGGAAAAAGAAGGGTGATATAAGTTTGACGTGTGTACTTGTGTGTTTGTGTATTTGTGTATATGTCTGTGGCATCATAGCTCCTAAACGGATGAACCGATTATGATCTAGTTTTTTTTTTGTTTGAAAGTTGACTTTATCGAGAGTGTGATATTCTTTGTTATGTGTGATGAAAATCGGTTCAACCGTGCAAAAAATACGGGGGTTTCACTTTTTGGACTGGGGCTTTTTAGCAAGATGTCGTGTTATAATAACGATTTTTAAACTTTTAATTGTTTTATTTACTTTTTTTCCGACCCTTGACAAAAATTCCGCTTTATATTAGCTGCACTGCACATACTTTATCACTTCTTCTTACTTCTTCATTTATCCTGGTACCTTGTAAAAAAAATATGACACGGCTTATCAAAATGCGCATCATGAAAACGTCTGCGTATTATGTTTAATTTATTTTAGTTCACTGCTGAGTCTGAACATAATAGAGAGATCTATGTCTATAAGAAAACCACAAGCCCTATAGTCTGTTTAGTTCTAAGAAACTATGTGAGAGAACATAGCAATTTAAAAGTTTCAAGTAAATATTACGCTCCTTACCTCCCCAGTACGACTCAAGTGAGATCTCAAAATATAAAATTCGTGTATCTAGTGCGAGAGGCATTCACCTTGGGGTTCCGTACAACAAACAAGAAAGAAATTTAATTTTAAAGCACAAAGAAAGCCATTACAAACAATGGAGGTCTTGGGTAATTTTCTTCAAATTTAGACCTCATAGCGTTTATCGTTATTTTTTTATTGTTACTTTACGGAAACGTTCTCGGTCGGCATTATAGGGGGTTAAAAAGTTTTCCAGTCTGATAGATCTGCACCAACTTGTTCCTTTACTACCATTTTTATAACACAAACCTAAAAGTTAAAGGTACAATAAAAACCATTAAAATTTAGCGTTTAGACGTTAATCTCTCTTAGATCTTAAAAAGTTAACCACATACAATGATTATGCTTGAGAGAGTACCTACAGGATTTTGTTTCATGAGCAATATTGCTTCTTCCTGCGTCTCCGGACTCTTTAAAAATACGTTATTAGTTCTACGTTATTTTAAAAAGGTGTAATATATCTTAAGACCAGCATGAATATTATGTAAATACGTAGGATATAACCTAATACATATGTATGAGCGAGGCTAAGCTTTAGCTATCTGTGATCTAACAAGATGAGTCCCATTATTTATGCCCAGTAATTAATTTAGTGCGCTGCTCACTAAACTCCAGCAATTTACCGTAATTTGTAATGGGACAATATTATTAATAATAGTACCTACTGAAACATAAGCATATAGATTAATAGCATCAGGACATGTTTTCAATATTGTGCGCAATGTTTTGTTTGTTTCGACATTATTATGCTTTGTTGCAAATAAATCTATTGTCATGTTGAGCACATTTAGTTATGGTTATTATTTTAATTAGCTAATTGGATAATGTTATTTTGTGGATGAGTCTGCATAATTTTATGATAGAATTATTGTTGCGACCGCTGTGGCACAATAATAGTGAAGTATTTAGTGAATAGGGGATAATTATCTACAAGGCTATCTAATAACAAGCATTGCCTTGTTGGTCTAGAAGTTGTTGGCTTTACTTCTGAGCATGAGGCCCAAGGTTTGATAGGGTTTTTCATTCAGAATTTCTCAATAGCAGACATTTTTATTTTGTTTGGAGGAACGCTCATGCATACTGCGCTACCACGGGGAGATAGCGCAGTTATGTGAGACTCCAACCCACTAAAACTCCACGGTGTACTCCTGTGCAGCTTGTGGCGGGAACACGGGCATGCGTTAGCACTCATCCTAGAACAAGCCGCGGCTGTCCGTCACCGGACCCCTCTCTGGGCAGTACCCGTCATCACCGGCGCACCAGAACACATTGCAAGCCGTGAACACCCCAGTGAGACCTGAGTCTGAACTTTTGCAGTGTTGATGGCAAGAGGCTCGCCTACTAAATTAACATGGACAAAATATGTGCCTACCTTTGCTTAATCCTTCAGGGAAAGTAAACGTTTGTTATGTATCATAATTACAACTAAGTAACGAACTCTGCATAGGGTTACGCAGGTCTTGGTTTAGCCAATAAGTTTAAGCTGCATAAGAGCATAAGAGGTCCTAGAACAATATGGTGCCCCAGTTAGTTTCCATGGGTATTAAGTGGCCAAGAGCTGCTCTGTTGGTGTAAATTAATTATTGTGGGTAGACGCCTAAATTTTAGTAAGTTTACATAATAACTGTTCGGTCGGCAAAGTTGAAAGCATTGCGTTGATGACGATATTTTTTTATGGCTCGATATTTCTAAGAGGGGGAGGGGGTGGGGGCGCCAATATGGCTCGCGAAACTCATTTTCGTAACATGTAGAATTAAAAAAAAAAATAAGTAAGATTTTGTAACGGCAAAAAAAATGGCAATGAATTTCGCGGACAATTTTCAGTCTAATACATTCCTAATGTCATAATTTGCTTGCCTCATTCTTATCTTTATCTTGGTAAGAAGGTGACTCGCACACTTATTGGGCTGGAATCAGCCAGAAAGTATTATGTCAAATTAATAACACAGTATTTTAGTTTTTGAAGTAATATGTTTTATGGGATCATCCTTTAGAAATTCCAATAATCCTCCCCGAACTCCAACTACATGTCAACCTACGCAGAATATTGATGTATTTTAAAAACAACCTAACTAAAACAAAATGATTGAAATAATTGGCCCACACAGTTTTGTCTAACTAAAATATTAAAGTTGACAAAATAGAACACAAACTAGCGGTAACAGCGAAAATGTTATTGACGTGAGAAAAAGGCCCTTTTAATTAACTTTTGGGTACACAAGACGAAGATCCCAGGGGTTTACTGGGGTGTACCTTAGATTTTCGCAGGTCTCGGTAAACCTGTAAGGTTTACCCGGATCTCAGCTTAAAAGCTATCTCAGAACCACTGGGTGGATCCATTATGATGCTTGTGGGAGCACCTTGAGGTTATACAATGGTAAAAGCATTCAATTTTTAATTGATTTTGTCCAAATAATGTAATATTGTACCAATCATTTGATTAATTATTTTATAACTTAACATGATATTAATGAAAAATACGATAACAATTATGTTTAAAAACGAAATAAAACAATTGTTATTTCCATCAAATGAGCATTCAAAACGATTTGTGCCTCTGTCGTCCCACTATCTTGTCCCACATTCCAAAGAATTCCTCGTTCGTCCCACTTGAGTTTTAAAGTCACCACTCGTCCCACATTCCTGGCAAATTCAAAGTACAGTTGACAAAAAATATTGTACTATATCTTCCAATAAATTGAAATAATAGTTTTTTCTAATAACATAAAGATATTAAATACTTCCAGTTCTAGGTATGCATCCGCGATGCATGTTTTTAATTTTAATAATTAAAAGATCTATTGCAATTTAGGAAAATCTTTATTATTTAGTATCACAATCAAATCCAAATCACAGTACTATTAATTACACCTATCAATATACACATTTGTATTTATCTTATAGAAGTACCACGTTAAGATAAATATATATGTATTACACATGTAATATTTATCTGAGATACTTCAACATAATTAGAACTACTTATTTAAAAAAACCTTTATTACGTGACTAATATCACAATCAAATCACAATCACAGTATTTTAATTAACCTACTATTTATGAAAAAGTGGTATTTTAACAATTACATTTCCAAAAAATCAACATTTGTATATAAGTAACAGTCAAATAATTATAGACCGTATACACATTTGTATTTACCTATATGTACCTTATAGAAGTACCACGTTATGTTATTTATGTTAATGTGGTATTTCAACATAAATTGAAATATTTATATTTAAAAATCTTTATTACGTAACTAATATCACAATCAAATTACAATCACAGTATTTTAATCAACCTACTATTTATGAGAAAGTAGTATTTTAACAATTAAATCTCCAAAAAATCAACATTTTTAAACTTATCATTAATATAGACACATTAATATCATTAATAAACAAAAGGGCTGATTTTTTCCAGGCAATGGCCCAGTGATATAGTGCCATTCAACATTGCCGTTACAGAATCAAATATATATTTGTCATGAGCTATATCATCAGCACGCCGAGGTTTACCTTGGCGAGCTAAAGAAAGAACAGCGTCGTTTTTGATCACATTCAAAAAGCTAATGATGTTCAGCTTTCCCGAATATGTTCTGTTTAATTTAGCGTTACTGCCTTCCACTGGGTTATTTGTTCTGTAGATATCCCCCCAAAAATCCCATTTGCCTCGATAATATTCGTTGTCAAGCCATGCCGATACAAAATAGTCATTGAATTTCTCAATATTGAGAGTTTTCGGACAATCCGCCATTATATATAGCCATCCATCGCATTTAAGTTCAGGTGGTAGCAAAGCTAACGCTGTGCATAGAGCTATATGCTTTTTGAACATTCTCTTTTTATTTAACTTTAACGCCTTTGCTCTCTTCCAAAGTGCTTGACTAAAATGGAAGTAACAGCCTTTGCATATTACATCCGGAAAGATGTTACGGATTGCGTTCATGGCTGCTTTCTCATAATCAGTTCTGAATGCCATTCTGGAATTTGCGATTTGATAAGAGCAAACGCAGTCTCATATGTGGACTCTTTTTTGTCCATTAATAAGATGTATATTAAGGGCACGACGTGAATTTTCTCACTTGTGCTGCCAAGGTCACCGTAAATCACATATAATTGTCTGAATGGTTTCACTACACACTTAAATGTACCATCTGCAAGGTAATGTTTCACGTGTTGATGAAGTCCTTTACTATTTACATCAGCGAAAGCAAATATCCTTATTTTTCTGTACCCATAATCAAATAAAACAAAACTCATGTAACTTACTGGAATTTTTACTTCAAACGGCGTTTTAAATGTAGCTTTCTTTATTTGCTGGGCTTTGTTTCGAGCACTATACAAGCTGTTCTTAACATTCGATAATTCAGGTAATTTTTCTATCTTGTCAGTACCTTTGTCCAATAATTTTTTTATGCTTGAATTGAAAACAGAAGGAATCGATTTTCCTTCAGAAGATTTTGCTTCTTGCTTACAGCGATGTATTTCTTCTTTGATGTCATTTCTTGCTATGCTGGGCGTACAAATGTCATGACGAAGAATTTTCGTCACATTATTATTTGAAGTCACCATTCCTCCATGACACCTTCTGTTCACACACCTCCAGACGATTGAGCTATTTTTGTTCTCTCGCTTTTTCGTATATTCGTAACCGGCATGTAAAATAATAGGCACACCTCTTTGTGATTCAATAAAGGTTATCTCTTGGGATGTAGAAGCCAGACTGCAGCCAGTCTGAAGATCAGCTCGGGATGATGAAGCCACTCGCTCCATGTGTCAGGATGAAGAAGCCACGGCTCTATATCTGATCACCTGCAAATACAACGTGAATTAGTTCTGTGCCTCCTGTAAAAAGGGGTACCAAGTCCAATATACACTTTTCGTTTTTAAATGAATGTAAGAGAGCAAAAAATTAGCTTTCATCTGTCTAAGAAAGGTATTCCGAACGAAATTATGTACAATAGTTTCGTTTCGTAGATACGAATCGTGAATAGCTATAATGATTAAAAATCATAGCTGAAAACCGACTTCAACGTGTTGAATATGGTTTTATCATGCATGCTATTGTCAGAACTGAGCCAAATTGAAATGAGACTACACGGGAAGCACCAGTTTTCGAATCAAAAGAGTCATCAAAACTGATTCACCCAGAAAACACTTTGTAGTTGAGAACATCCTCATTTTATGAAGGAGGTTAACTAAATTAAAATGCGACCATATGGGAAGCACCAGCTTTTACATAAAAGAAGATTTATCAAAATTGGTTAACCTAAAAAATACAGTATAACCGAGAACATCCTCTTTTTTTGAAGTTTGTTAAAATGGGTAAACAAAATTAATGTGAATTAGGGCTCAAATCAAATTATTATTTGTTCAAATTTCTAGTTAATGTGAAAAAGGGTTACTCATTTAAAAAAAAAATACTAGACGATTTCGTGAAACAGGGCCATAGATAAAGAACTCCATGACAGGACCTAGGAAACAGGAAAAATTTTTTTTTTTAAATTTTTATTTGCGTCTCCTAAAAAGTAGCGATGTACTCTTTTTCACAGGAGGCACAGAGTTAAGTATGCATATAATAAAAGACCATAATCCTTAGACAGCAACTAATATAAAAGTAAATATTTACCACAATAGTGATATAAGTCAAATCATTTATCATGACTTCACAAAATATGAAAAAATCGACATAATTATAATTATTACTTACCCTTTAAAACTTCACAAATATTGAACCTCACTCTATGAATACACCACGCTTAATGTAAACACCTCATATTTAAAATTAGCAGATGCACTTTGTAACCGCATTTGCTCCGATTGCGCTGATAACGCAAAGCCACGCCATTGGTCAATTGATTAATACAAAGAAAGCAGAGCGAGAGAGCAAGCTCTAATCCGGTCGCACAAAAATACCGAAGCTATAAACATTCAAAAACTTGTTCTAGGTTAATAATAATAGTAGTGGTCTAAGCAGTGGGGTGCACAGGGTTTGTACTTAGGGTCGGCTATGTGTACTTTACTAATGCCTTCAATCTAAACCTAAAGTTTGATCAGAAAAAAACTGTCCTGGTGGCGTAACTTGTAATTTTATAATTTATATTATAGTGGAGTCTCGGATTGAATTAGTTCATCAAATTTTCCGCAACATGAGGTTATTTATCTTTCTGGTCAGTCAGGTTTTTAGGCTAACTGTACAATTAAATCAAATTAAACTCATATGAAAAAAATGTGGGACGAGCCAGGCATACGAATTGGGACGAGCGGGGAATAAAATATTGAAAATTAAGTTTTGGGACGAGCGAGGCATACAAATTGGGACAAGTGGGGAATTTTTTATGTGGGACGAGACTCTGTGGGACGACCGAGGCACAAATCTTCAAAACATACAATTTCTGTCATTATTGTTCATTACATTACGATTAATTACTATTTTTTGCATAACATGAATATTCTCATTTTCAAAGTTAGCAAAATGTTAAAATAAAGTGTACTAAGGTTTGCCCCAAACCAAAATGTAAAATGTATCCAAAGTTTTCTGCAACGAGTTTAACAAAAGCCTTTCTGTGCAAGAATTCTGTTATTCGTAATAGACCGTTCTCTGGGGGAAAGTTGCATTAAAACATACGTTAGGTACAGTTTTTTTTTAGATTAAAAACAGGTTTAAAATTTAAATGAGTGGTTGATAACGTTAATTCGTTTTGTGCGTTGCATACTTTAGTAGACGAAGAAATAAAAACTCAGTTTTACAAAAGCGTTGCATCGCGGATTATACCAATGATATTATGAACGTTTTCTTTTACTTTGTGGTTATATTCGACTGGCGTCCGATATAAGCCTAGCTCCCTATTCCTCAGTCGGAGGGTGTCAATGATAAGGATCAACTGTCATAAGCTCGTTTCAAAGCTACGGTTAGCCATGTTTACGTTCACAGCAGTCGCTCAAAGCAGCAGGAGCTTAATACTCCGTTCGTGGACACCTATCACGTTACTATCTATGTCTTGAGTTAGCTTATAGTGGGATATGAGCTAACTTACATTTCTCTTTGATGGTTTTTATTTACATGTGAAACTAAAATAGCCTGCGTCAATAATCATGTTACTTCTAGCTACTTACGGCTTTCCGTGCTGGTCGAAACAACATGTTGTTTTAAATACCTTCTACTATGTAATTCTACGGTGCGTGTGCATGTCACTGAACACCTCCTAAACGGCTAGACCGATTTGAATGAAATTTTTTGTATGCTTTTGGGTTGCGCCCTGGATGGTTTAGATTCTTTTTTTTTTCTTAACACTAACCAACGAAATTGGCGCCTATTCCTTGCAATCTTCTTTCATACTATTCTCTCTCATGCCTCTCGTACTTTTATCCTTCATACTATAGTTTATCTTGCATTCATCTTAATGTATTCTGTGTCGGTTCATTTAATTAGCTATGGGCATGTTTTTTTTATTAATCACAGTGTAAATGAAAAAATACAAAAGATATACGTAAAGTTCTGTTTATCTCTGAATTACGAAAAATGATTAAAAATGACTATTTATAACAAGTTGTGCAAATAGTGCAATATTATTTATCACAGAGAACATTACAATGAAGCATAGGGAAACACAATAGTGCAGTCTGACATAAAATATCACAAAAATTTACACATCTATAAACTTAGGTACTAACTTAAAATACTGCCGGCTATATGGATGGTTTAGATTCACAATAGGGTAGGGTAGGTAGGATAGGGTAATTAGGGTAGGGTTGGTAGGGTAGGGTAGGTAGGGTAGGGTAGGTAGGGGAGAAAAAAAAATGATAATAAGAAAAAAGAAAATGGTATGTAGGCTAGGGTAGGTGGGGTAGGGTAGATAAGGTAGGTTAGTTAGTGTAGGTAGGAATGTTTGATGTTTTTATGACAAAAAAAAGTTTGGCGGGTCAGCTAGTAATTGTATAATTTGAAAGTAAGATTACGTACAATTAACGTGTATGAACGCTGCGAGTTTGAGAGTGAATTCGTGCAGTGACAACATTGTGTTAGTGAATAAAAATGTGCAACACAGTATCTTAATCAGTTAGAAGAGGCTTATCTGGTGTTCCGCTGTCTTAAAATAGGAACCCTAGCCATACATATTTTAAGAGAAGGCGAAACACAGAGTGTCGTAGCGCAACTTGGGAGCAGCCTAAGTATACATTGCAGTGGACTGCGGGGAACGAGTATCATAATCTGTATTTTATATTTCGCAAAGATTATAAAGACTTAAAAAATATTGTCTCTCTCTGGGAATTTCTCTTCTATCGTCGTGCCGATGCGTTTATACAAAATTCGCAAATGCCTATTCCCGGCTTTAATATCTGTAGCTCATATACATATGGGCTCCGTTTGGTGTCGAGCTCGCACAGATGCGGATCCCGGATTTCTCAGAATAACTCGCTAATTTTAAAGATTTATCCAATTTGGAAATATAAGTAAACATGACGTATTTATTTATATTCAGGTCCTCTTACTATTTTTAAACCGTCTGCCCAGAAGGACGGTACCTAATGTTTTTCGAGTGTTTGCAGGTATGTATGACTTGAGCCACCCTTTAGCTAATATGTCTTGATGGATTTTCATAAATAGGTAGTACATATTATATTCGTCTCAAAACTGTGAAACACGTGCTACGCGTTTTTTGGGATGCTCAATTTTTATAGACTCAAAAACTCATTGATTTGTGTTCGAACATCAGATTGTTATTCGTCCCAGTTAAAACTAAAACTGTCACATTTCCAATACGTCCGACACGGCCGATATGTTGGACACGTCCGATGTTTGGACATTCCGAAGGGTAATATCCATACCAACATTAATGTGATTAGTGTACAAACGTTCCTGGACATGTGATCTATTCATTTACCGCTGATTCGGAATGGATGACAGTTCGAGATTATGGACATACCATAGATTTTGTGTGTTTTCGCTAAGCAAAGGTCTAACAGAGTAAGTGTGATAGCAATTGACATATATTGTTGAAACTTTACGGTTTCTCTAATACTAGTGTGTTTATGGTAAATCAATCATATGTTTATTTGTTTAATATATCAAACCAAACCGTAGAATGGTCGGATGATTCCATTTATGGCTTAGTTTGAATAAATTAGATATTCATTATTCTATTTATTGTTATAAAATAAAAGTGAAACTGTACTCAATATTATATTTATGAACAATAAAAGAAATGCCCGTTATAATTAATTCCATGATGATTTAATGTGCTCGATGCAATTCGGCTGGTTATTTCAGGTAACGTATCAAAGTTATAATTTGCAATGCAATGGAAGTTGTAGAGAGCCATTCATGAGTTCGGCAGCCAACAGTTCTATGTTTGTTGTTTGAACAAAAGGACACAACTGGACAGGAGGAAACGGGAACCTTTATAAATTTAGCAGCTCCTACAATATACTGGAGAGATGCTGCGAAGATACTGTAACAGCTGCAAAACTGCTCAATAATGCATGCTTCAAACGCCCTTGACCCTTATAGCCATATTGTGAAAAGTGACGTAATAATTTTTAGTTTCTGAACACTGCAAATGTTATACTAGACACACTAGGTGCTGAACTTTTTTAATTAAAAGTAATTTTCTTGGAAAAGTAATCCAAAACTAAAGCAGTGTTAGGACACCCAAGTGATTTAATTTATGTTCGTAGTGTCTGAGTTTTTGTATAAGCAGCGTACCTACGTATATACCCGCAAGGGTCGGTGACGCGTCACTACTGTTTTATTGGCTCGTCGAGTACTAAATCCAAGTGTTAAATTGCTCGACATAATGCATTTGCCATTTCGCTGGTACGCTACACTATTCGGATAATCTGTCAGTAGATCGATGTCAATCAACTAAATATGCAGCTGAAGGCAAATTCCGACAACCCGATTCAATTTTCAATCTGTCTGCATTCAAGCGAAATGAATCGTTTTCAGAATAATATTTTGAGGGTTTTAATAATATTGAAGGGCTTCGATCTTTAAATCAATTCTAGCTGGTATTACGGTAATTGGATTCGAATGTCAGTAAGTAGTGGGTTTATTTTTGACTTAATTCACCTTTTTTTAAATATTTCTGAAAACTTACAATCACTGTCACAGAATGTTCAACTGAGCTCTTCGTCCTCTTGCTTTTTATTTGTCCTAGAATAGACGTCAATGACATGTTCAACCCTTTCTCAGTGTTGTACTTTCTCCTTTTTATCAAATAACTTTCGACACACAATGGTATTATTTCTTTACAAAGTATTTACGAAACTCGTTACTTTTCTGAGATAAAGCGAAAAACGGTATTTAAGTATGGACGTTCACAGAGCGTTAACATCAGTCTGTACTTACAGTAATAACGAGTTTAGTAAACGCGTGAAAACAAACATTTAAATGGAGTGTCCGAGCGTGTGATAGGCGTGTGATGGATGCGGCCACTTGTGCCTGCTCTATCTCAATCGACTTCGGCGCCCAGTAATAACGATTTGCCATCGATCTGCGGCATATGCTAGATTTTAATAGAATTAGATCAACACACTGTACATGTGTGTGCCAATATAACAAATGTTCTGCAAGTTTTTTTATTATACCTTAACGTGGACGTCTACGTGAACATGTGTATCGGTCAGGGTGGGTCATTTTACAAACAGACCACAATCATAATTATTATTGCAATCGCTTAACCACCTGCCAGGCGCTATGATTCGAATAGCAATAACCACTTACGTCCTAACCAGAGGCAGTCTACAGGAGACCCGTCTAAATTCAATTGGCACATTTGTAGTTGGTGAATAGAAACTAATATGCCTTTGAATACATAGTCTTTTAACCTTGTCAGTATTCTCAGTATAGGCACGTAAATTCTATTTAACTACAGAAAATGTATAAAGATATATCACATTGTGAGATTTAACATGAATTTATCGTTCATTGCTCCACTTCTACTAACGCTTATGCCATAGGAGCAAACCGCTCGCAATGAAATTAAAAATTGAATATGGAAAAGTCAATCGTTCGTCATGTTTATTTTCAGTAGATGGTACGTGTTAATTGGGGACGCTGAGCACGTCGCGTCGGTCGGCTTGTTGACTTGCGACAGGGCCATTAGGCCTGAACAGAGAGGGGGCGCCTCACACCCTGATCCGCCTATTCTTTGCGGGTTATCTGCATTATTATAAAGCAGAACGCCAGCACTTCTCAAATATAAATATCAAAATCGACACAGAAGTGTACACCACATCAATAATGGCGTTTATTACTCGTCACCTAGATGACGATATTTATAAGTAGCCGTTAGCTTTAGGTAAAAGGTCTGAATAATATTTACTTTTAAGGGTAGGTAGCTAAACAAAATTTGTTTTTTGTTTGAGAATGAAGATTAACAATTTAAATTTACGCCTATTGTTTTATTTTGTTGGTGAACGGCTTTGCTATGTTGACCATTGTAACATTCAAACGAATTTCAGCTTTTATTTTTCAAAAGCAACTTTCGTCGTTTCGAACTGAAATTCGATATAATAATAATCATCATCATAATCATATCAGCCGGAAGACGTCCACTGCTGGACATAGGCCTCCTTCAAGCATCGCCATATTGACCGGTGCCGTGCGTCTCGCAACCAGTGGATCCCTGTAACCTTCACCAGGTCATCGGTCCACCTGGTAGGAGGCCTTCCAACGCAACGTCTTCCGGTTCGCGGTCGCCACTCCAGAACCTCTCTGCCCCATCGGCCATCCGTTCTGCGAGCAATGTGCCCTGCCCACTGCCACTTAAGTTTGGCAATTCTTCGGGCTATTTAGTAACCCTGGTTCGTTCGTTCACTTCTACATCTCAATGTACCGGTAGTATATCTGGCACCGTTGGAGAAACTGCAGTACAGCAACAGCAGTGCAACAGTCTCGATCGAATCAAAGGCTTTCTCGTAGTCCACAAATGCTAAACAGAGAGACAGGTTATCCTCTTTGGTCTTCTGTATAACCTGCCGCAGCGTAGGTATGTGGTCTACGGTGCTAAAGCCTTTTCGGAATCCGGCTTGATCGGGAGGCTGGAAATCGTCAAACCTGCGCGCGAGACGATTCTTGATGACTCAAGAGGCATCAAGAATCGTCTCGCGTGCAGGTAAAACAACTTGTAGACATGGCTAAGAAGTGAGATGGGCCTATAGTTCTTCCGCCGGGCATTGTCGCCCTTCTTGAAGAAGAGTACCACCACACCACCATGCCTGTGGCGTTTTGCCCTCGAGTATGGCGGAATCAAACAGCTTCTGAAGGGCCTTAAGGACCGGTTTTACACCCGCCTTCAGGCATTCAGCCGTGATTCCGTCATCACCTGGCACCTTGTTGTTCTTAAGCTGTTTCAGAGCCATCCTAATCTCGTACAGGCTGACGTCCGGGATATCTTCGGTATAGTGACGGGTCAATCTAGCTCTTGGGTCGTTTTCTAGATTCGCAGCAGGCTTGCTGATTGATATGTACAACTGCCCATAGAATGTCTCAATCTCCTTCAGAAGCTCCGGTTTGGCGGATACGATCCTGCCATTGTCGGTCTTCAGTTTCGTGAGCTGGCTCAGCCTAATAGCCAAATCCCTTGAAAATATCTTGGAGCCTTTATTTCGCTCAATCGCGTCTTTAATACGCTAGGTATTAAAGCGCCGCAGGTCTCTTTTCAAGGTTTTAGATATCTGTCTATTGAGCTGCCGGTATTTGCACGCCTCATCTGAAGACTGCAGGATCATCGCACACCTGTCCTTCATAAACTTCAGAGTAGGATCAGAGAGCTTTTTGTTTCCATCTGTACGACGGGTCTTGAAAAACTTAGACCCGACCGTATAGACAGCTTCCACGAACCCATCATTGTATTCGTCCACGGAGCACTCTAGGCACTCGAAAAGATTCTGGGGTTCGAGCTGAAAGCTCTCGGGGTTTTGTACATGGATCTGTGCTGGACGGAGCGTGGAGTTCAACAGTCGAGACATTTCAAGCTTAATATTAATGTTCAATGTGCCACTTACCATGCGGAGATCGCTCCCGGTTTTCACCGAGTTGTTACAGAGACATCATTGAACATTTGCTTCTTGGGTGACATAATGCAGTCGATCTCATTTTTGATACACCATCGGGGCTCTGTCAGGCCCACTGCCTGTGTTCACGCTTTTTGAAGAAGGAGTTCATCATATAGAGGCCCTCTTTCCATAAAACTGGCCAGTAGGTGACCCCGGTGGTTCCGTCGTCCAACTCAAAATTGCCCTACTTGCAGCTCATCCTCGTCTGGTTTGCCCAGTTTTGCGTTGAAGTCCCCCATGACAACAGTGAAGTGAGTTTTGAAACCATGCATGGCTCTGGAGATATCCTCATATGGTCTCTACCTCTTCGTCGGGGTGTACCGAGGTTGGGGCGTAGACCTGTATGACCTTCAGCGAATATCTTGAGGCTATTCTGAGCATAAGGTACGCCACCCTGGTCGACACAATCTCGATTATCATCACGTTGTTCACTAGGGACCTGTGGATGATAAACCCGACACCACCCTGGGAGTGCCGGTCAGGTTCTCGGAAATAGAGCAGGTTACCGGATTTGATTATAATCGAATCCTCCCCCTCTCTTCGGACTTCAGATAACCCTATAACACCCCATCGTAACCTGCTCAATTCTTTCTCGAGTTCGGCCATCTTCTTGTCGGTCCGGAGTGTTCGCATGTTATACGTTGCCAGGTCCAGTCGTCAGTGTTTACTGGGGTAGCCGGGTCCACTCCGGGGATTCATCGCACCCCTTGCCACGCCATCGCCTCCACCGCTACCGTAGTCGAGGTTAGATTAGGTGCCGGGCATTCCGACGCGTTGGCCCTACTCAGGGGCCAGGTGCAGGAGGCGGTGGAGTCGGGGGGCGGAGTGTTGGCGGTGTCATTCGACATAGCCAACGCCTTCAACTCCGTTCCCCACTCGACGATATTGGAGGCACTCCGATACCACGGAGTGCCCCAATATCTGCGGGCGATCCTGGCCAGCTACCTGGAGGACCGAGAGGTCCTCCTCGTGGACAAGACGGCCAGGATCAGGCGCTACGGCGCGGAGTGCGGAGTTCCACAGGGGTCGGTTCTAGGCCCTCCCCTGTGGAACATTGGGTTTGATTGGCTCCTGCGGGGAGCCCTCCTCCAGGGCACGAGTGTCATCTGCTACGCGGATGACACTCTCCTCACTGCCCGGGGGAGGAGCTTTGGGGAGGCGGCCTGTTTGGCCTCGGCGGGCGGATCCTTGGTCGCAGAGAGGATCCGCCGCCTGGGATTGAGGGTGGCGCTGAACAAGACCGAGGCCGTGTTCTTCCACGGGCCTCGGCAGCGCTGCCCTCCAGATGCCCACATAGTCGTGGAGGGCGTCCGATTAGCGGTGAAGGCCCAGATGAAATATCTGGGTCTAGTGCTGGACAGCAGGTGGCGCTTCGGCCCGCACTTTAGCGGGCTGTCGACGCGCCTGCTGAAAGCCGCGGACGCCCTCTCATGGCTCCTCCCCAACCTCGGGGGGCCGAGCGGACGGTGCCGGCGACTGTATGCCGGCATCCTACGCAGCATGGCCCTGTACGGGGCGCCCATCTGGGTGGACTCCCTCCAGAGGAGGGAGAATGCAACCGCCATCCGCAGGCCACAAAGGGCCATTGCACAGCGGGTGGCGAGGGCCTACCGCTCAGTGGGCTTCTCGGCGGCGTGCGCTCTGGCGGGCACCCCTCCCTGGGAGTTGGAGGCATGGGTGCTCGCCATAGTGTACGAGTGGACGGCGCGGCGTAGGGCGCTGGATGAGCGCCCCGCCATGGAAGAGCGGGAGGCCGTGCGGCGGGAGGCGAGGGACGCCATCGTCCTCCATTGGGCGGAGGATCTCGCCACCGCCGCGTTTGGACGCCGGACGCTGGACGCGCTCGGGCCAGTCTTGCAGGGCTGGCTCGAGCGGCCACATGGTTTCCTCTCGTTCCGTTTGGTGCAGGTGTTGTCCGGACATGGTTGTTTCGGAACGCACCTGCACCGGATCCGGAGGGAGGAAACCCCGGCGTGCCACCACTGCGGCGCGGCAGAGGACACGGCGCAGCACACCCTCGAGGTGTGTCCGGCTTGGGCTGGGCTGCGCCGTGCCCTGATCGATGTGATCGGACAGGACCTCTCACTTCCCAGCGTGGTCTACTCCATGTTGGGGAGTGAGGAGGCCTGGGCGGCGGTTGCCTCCTTTTGCGAGGTTGTGATGTCGCAAAAGGAGGCGGCGGAGCGGGCGCGGGAGGACGATCCTCTCGCGCCGCCGCACCGCAGGCGAAGAAGGGGTGGGAGAAGGCGGTTGTACGATCGTCTCCTCCCACCTCCTGGTGGTGACTAGCGGGCGACAGGCGCGGGGGCGCCTTCGCTCGCATTGCACGAGTCACCACCCTCGTCGGGCGGGAACGGCCGAGCACTCGCGGTCGTTCCCGGGCCCCTCCACTGAGGGAGGGGCGTGAAGGCCCCGCTGTAAAGGCGGGCGGTCGTCGGCGGGGGACTGGACGTAAAGGCTCTGCCAGTTTCCCAGTCCTCCTCCAATTCAAGACGATGCGGGAGTGCCGCTGGGTTATTTTAGTGGGTATACCGGATTCATTCCGGGGAGTCCCACATACCCCCCCCATTCCCCCAATGGGTGGGTATGCGTAATGCATTTTTTCCCAGCGAGATCAAAAAAAAAAAAAAAAAAAAAAAAGGTGCCGGGCATTCGGGGCCGTTTTTTAGTTGTGCTAGACATTTTGGTTTTGGGGGGGTTTGACATAATCGCCATGCTTAGCAGGCGGTCATCGCAGTTTGTTCTTAAAGTGCACAGAGAACGCTGCTGCCCATTCTATGGTGTTTCCCTTAGTCGCCTCTTACGCCACCCACGGGCAGATATAGGATAGTGAGATTCTTTACGTCCGTCACCATACGGTACCTTTACGTCCGTCACCACACGGTATTAGTATAGAAGCGGTTATAGTAAAATTAAGTATTTACGTTTTTTTATTGACCTAATTAACGCAGTATAAACCGACATTTAAATCGCAAAACTTGATGTAGTTCTGTATTTTTAGTATGTTATGTGGGTAGTGTTAACCCAAATTTGCAACTTCGAGAAACGTGTGCTCGCTACGCATCCCGCGAAAAACTGCGATATTTTATAATTTTTTCACTTTTTGCTCTAAAAGTCATAAACTATGCTTTTTCAACAAACAAAGATCCGTACTTTTTTAAAGTTAATTAATTTTGCAACAACGTAAGCCCAACCGCAGTTCTATAAATCCTATACCTAGGAAAAATGAATCAAAATGTCGCAGGTTTTCACGTGGTGCGCAACGAGCTCAAGTTTTTTGAATTTGTAAATTTGGATTCATACTTCCCTAACTGGTCCAAACAACATACCAATATTCAACACAAAAAAGGATAAAATCGTAAAGCATGATGGCTTTACAATTTTAGCCTTTTTGTGTCGATTTCTACTGGGATATATTTCTAACTATGCAAGATTCACGAGCAAATTACATTGAAAATTGTTTCAGAATATACGTGGCTGTAGATGCTATTGAATTTATGCGGCAATCAGGACCCTCATCGTGATAGTTCAGTAAGTTAATATCAAGTACATGAGTATTTTAACTTGTTTCATCAAGCAATTTATGCTGCGATAATCAGGGTAGTTTTGAATGAAATATTGTTACTCCACCTACACGAAAATCTATACGTAGGAGTAGATACGAATATATCACACAGTCTCTAAGCTTACGTGGAAATTCTTGTGTTAAATAGGAAAACGAAAAAAACAAACAGGTACGATTTTAAAGCGCAATATCCGATACAGGACAAATGCACTACCTAGGTATTTTGCCGTGGATTTTGTAAGCGGCGACGGAGGGATTAAGTCATGGGAACGGGCGGTAAGCTAGCCTTATGTCGTGATCAATCCGGCTGCCAAACGCGATGATTATCTCATTATTCTCTGAAAATCGCTTGCTGTCTACTCGAGGTCCCATAGTCCCAGAGTAGCCATACATACTGGTAGTATATATGCCTGGTATTAGCTTGATTTCGGTGCTAACGGAATATGTAAAGAACAAGGCAAATGCATGTCTAGAACATGCGTATACACATCTTAATATGTATTAGCTACTATTTTACTTACAGGAATTCGTCTAGTTTGTTCTTATTTCTCGATTAAAATTAAAAACAATTAACTCATGGTAATTTAGCCGTTATTTTAGGAATTTAAGTCAAATAAAATATTTTTAATAACGGTTGATTTTTCAGTTCTCTACCTCTATATACCTCCTACAAAGATTAAGCATTACGTAAATAAGAAGAAAATCATGCTGTGCAGTCGGTGGATACATTTTTTAGTCAGCCAGCTCGCGAATATATTTATCCTCCGACTGCTCAGCATAATTTTCTTCTTGTTTACATTAGTATAATTGTCTTTTTAGTTCGCTTGTTAAGCAGTTGGGTTTTGTACCCTAACGGGACCCTATTGCTAAGACTCCACTGTCCGTCTTTCTGTCTCTCTGTCTATCACCAGGCTGTATCTCATGAACCGTGATACCTAGACTGTTGAAATTTTCACGGATTATATATTTCTGTTGCCGCTATAACAACAAATACTAAAAACAGAATAAAATAAAAATTTAAGTGGGGCTCCCATACAAAAAACGGGTTTTTGTGTCCTTTTTTGCGATAATGGTACGAAACCCTTCTTGCGTGAGTCCGACTCGCCTTTGGCCGGTTTTTTTAATAACTTTTTTTATTTATAACTTTCTAGTTAACATTTTTTGTCGTATTAGATAAGTTTAAACATATAATTGTTATAAATATTTTTGAAATCACCTCTTAAAACAATTCATTTTGATTCCCCACATGATGAGGTTGAAAAACAAATTGAGCTCCTACAATATGGCGCCCAAAAGCCGCCTTTTTCTATTTTCCAATTTTAACGTAGCCAACTTGCGTGACACTCGCAAGGAGATGTTTAAGACGAATCAATTGACGTAAGAATCATCAAAATCGGCCAACGCGTTTGGTTTCTAGAATGCCACATAGGAACAAACAAACCTACATAGACTGACATAAACACATTACCCTCCTTCGGCAGTCGGGTAATTAATGACAAGTAAGATGATTGAAAATCTTCAAGTGATTCTATACAAGTACTTAGGTATGTACTTATGTTAAGGGGCTGGAAACAACCGATGTCAGAGCACGAAAGTTTCCCTGCATTCGTTACTTCGAATTTAAGCACACAAAGTTGAACTGCCGAAGTCACGGCATTCACCTTTAGATTAGCAAGGCAAGCCAACTTTATCGTGAACTATGTAAACTGATCATCGATTCATACATTTATTTTAAACATTGAACCTCTCCCTTTATGAAGTCGGTTAAAAAGATAACAACGCTTTAAATTACTAAGTAATAAAATAGTACCTACAGTGTTCAAATAGCAATATGTCGTAATTTGTTTACAACGATTCCTATAAATGACCTGATTCAAATAAATAGGTATTTATTTATATAGATGAACCTACTTATAATTATTTTATAGGTACATTTTTTTTTACATTTTTGATTTGGTAGATATTTTTATTAAGGACGCTATTACATTTTTCTACAAATAACAGTGCTTTTCAAGTACCATTTCAATGTATAAGCAATCACAGATGTGAAAATATCATGTTCTTAATTTAAAGAAAATATATTTAGCTCCAGATTGGCATCAGAAAAATTGTATGACATCATACAAAACAAATACGTTTTTCCCTTTACAATAATCGTAAAAAAGTAGGATCCGAATAGGTACCAATTTAGGTAAATTCACAGAATATTTTATCTTCAAAATTATAAGAAAATGCGGTATATATAGTCTTTTTCAGGTTCAGCTAATTATTTTTTACCTAAATCAATATATTTTTAATTATTAGGTAAAATAAAAACAATACCGACTTCTTCATAATCTTCATACATTTTGCACTCGCGACTCGCGGTTCATCATTCATTCCGCGCTCAGAAGCGCTCCAGGAAGGATGGTATCGCTCTCTCACAAAAAATAAATAATGTAAAAGTAATAAAAAAGATTGTAATGTGCATGCGTGTGAGTACCGCCGCGCGTCGTACCGTCATCGTCGTTTGTCGTGATCGAAAGGAGTTTATATTTTGCGTAGGCTCATTATGTAATGCTCCAAAAATTTTAGATACTAATATTTTGTATGTTCAATGTAAAGCAATACAAAAAGTTCAAGTCATTTTTTAATCCTTGTGACCGGATTTTTTTTTTTTAAATATCTACTTATTTTACGTAGGGTTTTTTTTTAAATACCTACTTACTATAACAAAGTGAAAACTAATTTTCTCACACCGGGAACACCGGACACCGGGAATTTATTATTTTTCTCTTTTTAGGTTTGGTTGGTACCCCATATTAGGTTTACTAAATACATCTATTTACCCCCTAAAATCGTACAAGCGTGATGTTATATTATGGTATGGTGAAAACAATACATAAACACACATCAATCGCAGGTCATTTGCTGTTTGTTATTGAAGAGTTCCATTGTCTATCTCCGAAGATCTTTATCAGATCCTAATATATTATACAATAAAACCTTCCCTGAAAACACATACATTTATCAAAGAAAACACGATCAATATCGGATCAGTAGTTTTTGAGAAAATCGCGGATACATACGGGTCGAATAGATAGAGCACCTCCTTTTTTTGAAGTCAGTTGAAAATACTAACCTTGATATTAGGACCACGAAATCGAGCACTCAGTAGTTTCAATGAGTGCGTAAGCGTAATGTTGCTGTGTGTGACTAAATAGCTAAATTTGAGTTCGTCGAAAATGTAACAACGTCCTTAATCATGCAATATACAAAAAATATTCATAAAAAACATATTTCAATTGGATGCCCAAAAGTAACATAGTAAAAAAACGTGTTTTGTTCGCATGCCCTTAGATGTAGCACAAAGACCTTTAAACCAGACTTTAATAAATCATAAAAATCACAAAAAATTCAAGCATGTAATCCTCAATTTATTTAGAAAGACTTTTCTTTGTTATCGTTAAAAATGGCGAATCAAAAAAAAAAACGTTGAAAACCCACAAAGTGCCACCCCATTATAAATATTACTTGGAAACTTTGAAATATAGCCACAGTGCTAGTTTAATATCGCCTCATTAATAATACAGCAAACTACATTATCACAAAAGTTTATTGCTAATTATAACATGTTTAGTCTCCTTCGAGACTCCAGACAGTCATTGTCACAGCAAGGCTATGCTAGATATTCTCTAACTAGCGAACTGTCTACGCTCCGTTGGATAATAATATTTGCGCGAGCGTAGCCGACAAATATTATACACGATTGTTATTTTTGCTGTAACTACATTCAAAATATACTTTTGTGTAATAGGGGTGTAATGACATGAGTGAATTATTATTAAAACATTGGCGTAATTAACCTCTTTGTATGTCCTCATGGGCAGCTGTCAAAACGGTCATATTATTTTGAAATGATTAAACTGTTTCATGTTCACCGATGCATATTTTATGATGAATATGAAAAGCTTGTCATTTTATTTGTATTTCCTTTGCCATGTAATTATAGTTTAATGATTATATTCTTTGTATAAATGCGTTCGTTGCACTGTTTGTGTTAATATGTGCGTAAATCTGTGCTCGTAGGCACTTTCTGTCCAACTTTAGTTTCATATGTTTGCTCTTATGGCACAACGCATAACTTTTTTTTTAATATCGATGAGTATATAACAAGTAGTGAAACGGGTTTGAGGAGTAGCATCCTAATAAAATAAACTATTCCTCAATTTCTAGTAGGAAATCTGTAGGAAAAGAAAAACAAATCATAACTGCGACTGCAAAGCATTAAGACCTTGTAATTTCTTTACAGTAACATTTATATCGTCGCGGAACCCGTAAAAAATATCTAATTGCTATAACGTAACATTCTTTTTACTACACCCCGTAAATTTCACAATAAAAACTTAATTTAACATAGTAAAAATGCAATTTTTATTCTCCAATCGTCCGCCTTAAACTTTCCAGCGAGAGCCGTTTCTTACGAGTTATGAGAGCAACGAGGGGAATATTGGAATTTATTTTTATGAAGCGAGATCCCCGACCGAGTTAATCTGTTAATATTGAACATTTTCCCCACAAGAGTAAACCATCCCGGGGGGCTTACAGGAGGACAGAAGTAAGATATTGTACTATTGCTTTACATATATGTATTGTCGTTAACCTAGACCTTATCTATCATTTTGGGCCTAGCAGGATTCTTATATTTACTTACACTTATTTTCTTCGTTTAGGTTTCTTATACACTTGTGTAGTATTTTACTCACGATGGCTCAGTAACTCTAGTTGACGCGATCTACGAGTAATGACAGGAATAAAAAGTTAATTCAAATATCAAAAACCACACTGCTTAGGAAGCGAACTAAAAAGACAAAATTATGCTGTGCAGTCGGAGGATACATAATCTCGAGCTGACTGACCAAAACCATGTTATTATGTATGTTTCTGTCATGGACCATGTGATTATATATGTGCACTATGTATAATGCCCGAGCATTATGAATCCAGTCAAGTCAAATCGGGTAATGTAATGAATACTGATTTAACTTCTATATTTATCACATGTTCTGGTCATTATGAATATTGCTACGTAACGGTTGGACAATTCGGTAATTATGGTCAACTAATAATGGATAATTATGGTGGGCCAAGAGCAAGCGAAACGAGCTCGGGAGCTTAGGACAACCCGACACGGATAACCTAACCTAACCTAGGTTCGATGGAGATGACATCATCATCCTGTCATCTCCTTCATGTTAGGTTACTTTAGATCTTGCAGACAGAAACTTAGTTACTTAAATAGTAATCGTATTTACCTATTCTATTATATATTAAAACAACAATGTCAGCATTAAAATAAATTATTCACTAATAATATTTTTTAAACAAGCTTTTCGCTTATTCTTCTCAGCAAGCCCTTTCATTTGATATACATATCATGGCAGTGTACAAAAAATAACTAGTCCGCCATCTTGGACCGTCCACCATATTGGATTTAGAATGATGTCACTTAGCTAACCATGCATTGTCATCCAAACTAAACATGTATACAAAATTTCATCATAATCGGTGAAGGATAACTGGTTTAAAATTCAGTTGCAAATTTGACCCGAACACACATACATACATGCACTGCAAGTTAAATAGAAGCTTGTCATCAACAAACCCTCTCAATTCTGGAAAATATATTCATCATCATCAAGATCATTGAAAGTTAAATAAAAGCTTGTAAAAAAAAACATATTTTTACTACCCCGCCCAATAAGTGATGTGTATTATTCAGAAAGCCCGGTCAATTTAATTATTGCCATAGTTTTTATCATATTGCCAACTCATATTGGGCATTTCTCAAATTGCCCGAGCATTATGAATCATGCCATATTAATCACTTGGTCCATAACACATACTGATAAACACATTATCCTCCTTTGCGTCGCGCAGTCGGGTAAAAACACCGAGACCCGGTGTTTTCAAAAAACTGAAAAGTGGCTAAAAAAACCACCATTTCAAATAAAAAGATTTTTCGTGATGACATGAATCTCTATTTTTAGTTTTTGTTATTTGATTTTTATTGTTAAATTTTTACGTTTAAATATAGTGTAAAACATACCTAACATTTAATATTTAACATCGTCTTGGAATACTGTAAGATGTTGTACTTATTGGTGTAAAATAAATAATTTTCACTTATTCACTTGTTCGGAAACAGTTTTGAAAAAATTAAAAGTTCCAGCAGACGAACACGATAAGTTACAAAACTAATGAAAATGTTCGTTTCATGACTTGTATAGTTTAAAAATGACATAAATAAAACCTCTTCCTTTTTGAAGTCGGTTAAAAATAGGTAGTTACCGAAGTGTTGGCTTTCGCCAGTGAAATAAAATAAAAACGGGATCAATACCTAATGGCTTTTTGTTTGGATACGTTAATTTATGTTATCGCTACATATCACTAACTATTATTTTGTGGATAAATTGTAAAAAACGTTTCGGTAAAGTAATTTAAAGTTATTGCTTAACTTTACTTGACGTGGAGTTGTAGGCCAAGAACTAAATAAAATACATAAAGTAATGATTACGTTCTCTAACAGCATTTAAACTCAGTTTAAAGAGACTGAACGCTGAAAATCACCGAATCAAAAGTTAAACTCGATTCTGCTTAAAGTCCTTTCATATTGTGTTGGTGAAATCAAAACTGAAGTACTGATCTAAAATCAAGGCCAGAACCGAGTTCAGCTTGACATAACGACGTTGCTCTTAATAGGTAACCAGCCACAACATGCTTAGCAAATAAATATAAAACAAAACATTTTTACAAAAAAAATTCAACAGACTTCCAAATAAAAACATTACAAAGTGAAAAATAACTTCAATTTCGGAACTCGATAATCTTGTTTTCGTTTCTTCGTTTTTTTGACACCATTTTTATAATGCTCACTAACGTCACTTGTGGAACCTTTTTTCCAAATTTCATGCTTCTAGGCCTAGCGGTTTTGGCTGTGCGTTGATAGATCAGTCAGTCAGTCAGTTTCTTCTTTTATATATAAATAGATATTCTACTAAGTACTAGCTGTGCCCGTGGCTTCGCTCCCGTCAACTGCCTACGTACCTAGACCTAACTACCTACTCTACTTGCCTTGCTACCTACCCTACCTAGGCACCTACCAAATCTTTTTCTAATGTTATTCTTGTGCGGCGAATTTTAACACCGACATTCAGAAAATTAAATCAAATGCACAACGCCATCTATCGAATATGGAGTTCGACTGTCCGAGTACCTATCCTAAATTGCGTTGTTGTGATATTTTTCTCATGTACAGTTTAAATTCATCTTACTTTTGATAGAGTGAACCGATTGCGATGAAACAAAAACTAAGTAATACTTCAAGTTACGCACAAAATTTTATGTACAAAAATTCGTAAATTTTGCGTGATGAGTGCACAACTAAACAGAGAAACTAATAAATAGACAGAAATACAAAAATGCTAAGACTATTTTGGAAATATTTTCGACGTTAAAAAACGACTTTTTTACAGATTTATTTCACGGATTGATAAATAAGTAGCTACACGTGAGCAATGTGGGTTTAGTTATACTTAAATAAGCTTGAATAACGCAATTACCAGCACAAAGAATAAGAATTAAATAACTTATAAAATGTCCAAGATACTATGTAGTTACGGTTAAGAATCTTTATTTCTCAAAAGAATTATAATGGCATTTACTTTCACGAGAAACTTACATATCTTAACAATTTAAGTTATGTTGAACGTACTTTCAGGACATCAAAAGTAACATAGCATATGTTTACAGTTAGATTGGTATAATCTTTACATATTTTCAAAATAAGGTAACCAAAATTTCTAAATTTTGACTCCAAATAAAAAACAGGAGGGTGACCTTGCTCTTAGAGCAAGGTTATTTTGAGTGTGCGTATCTGACAGATGTATATGATATGACTTGTATACATCTGTCACTTTTTAGGGTTCCGTACCTCAAAAGGAAAAAACGGAACCCTTATAGGATCACTTTGTTGTCCGTCTGTCCGTCCGTCCGTCTGTCAAGACCCTTTTTCTCAGGAACGCGTGGAGGTATGAAGCTGAAATTTATATCAATTACTCAGGTCTACTGTCCCTTGAAGCTGTGAAAAAATCAAACTTCTAAGCCAACGCAATTAAAAGATATAGCCGTTTATTCCACAAATTTCCGAAAATTTTCAACACTCGCAAGGGAATCAAAACCTACAGGGTACTTCCCGTGAACTCAGAATCTTGAAATTTGGTACGAAGCAACGTCTTATAGCACAGATAAAGGAATAATTGTGAAAGCCGTAATTTTTTTATTACATCATATAATAAAAATATTTTTAATAATTTTAAACTTACTACCCCTTTCCTCATGAATGCTTCGAGGTATTAAATTGAAATTCATATCAAATAATACCTTTAAGCTGAGGTTTGTACGGAACCCTCGGTGCGCGAGTCCGACTCGCACTTGGCCGGTTTTTTTAGAGTTGTACTAGGATAGTTTTTTTAGTCAAGAGTGAATAGGTTACTTCTAGGCAAGCGTGCTTCTCCGTCGACCACATCATCGCTTGCCATCAGGTGAGATAGTGGTCAAGCGCGAGCCTATTGACAATAAAAAAAAAATGAAAAAAAAAACGTCAGGGTACGGGGGCAGGGCAAGCTAAACACAACCCTTTAAAAACAAAACACCTGCTAAACAAAATCAAAATTACAAAAGCTTTAAAGTTTTGTGCTTTAAAATTAATATCTATAGGCACGGAGAAAACTCAATTCCTTCATTGAAGGATCTTTTGATTTATTGTTTCCCAATCAAATATTGTAACGTAAACAATTGTGTTTGTTAGGGTTGCGAGAGCAAACACACCTTGGGCTATCCATATAATCTATTTGAATTACATAAGCGGTATTGTTCAGGTACATTAAGTTAAGTATATTGTGTTTTTAACAAAGCAACTCGAGAATGCTCCGAGCAACAAATATTCAAAGTAACCACTAAAGTAAAAGAGTATTTAAACGTTGAAAATAAAGCCCTCCAATTCGGAAAGAGTTTTTTGGGCGGTCGCGCAAGATTGAAGCATTTCCATTTGTTCGTTTCGTGGTCGTTACACGTATCACGGAGTACGCACGGCTCGCGTAGCGTGGGCCGCACGCCCGCGTGCCAGGCCGGCCGGACCGTGGCGGATGTTGTGCGGAGGGTTACGTCCGATGCCGGCGGACAGTGGCTAAGTGGTCTGTCGGGCCTCGCTTGCGCGTGATGGATTGCACAACCGTTTCTATAACACTGTCCCATTTAGTCTTAACCTTAATGATGTACCTACCACTACACCGCGCCGCAGCCAAATTGTTGCCCATACTAATGACCGCGTTAGTCTTCCTAAATAGATTTATTGTAAAAGGCGCATTTAGATCCACGTTGTAAATTACATCAAAGTATGCACGCAATTTACATAATTGGGTAGCTGGCGATGCTTCTAGTTTAGGATTGGCTAGTTGTATAGCACTACTCGGGAAATAAACACTTTGTTAATGGCCATTGTTCAGCAAGATTATGTTTTCATCAGTAGAGGCTCCGTCGAGAGTCCAAGTCCTAATAAGAACAGTATCTCCGACGTATAACGTAAGAGCTACTTTTGTCAGATCTAATATGATACAATTCGGGATCGGGATTTAGCAAAGACGGGACCCGAGGTCACATCGTCGCAAAACTTCACTCATATTGTATCTCGAACCACCGTGCACTTCATGGCGAACTCGTAAGGTCTATATTACATTGACACACGAATACTAAGCTTTTCATCCAATTCTTTCTCGTACGCGTATGTGGGGTGGCGTGTAATTTTTATGGCAATTTCAAACCGCACCATTTTAATTCTAATGAGTCGATTTGGTTCATTCGCGAATTTAACCGACCCCAAAGTACCCATATGCCGAATTTCATTTAAGCCGATTAAGAAATATGGTCTTCCGTTTGCGAACAATTTTGTTTTATGTAATAGGAACGGCTTTGAATGTTAAGATAATATCTGTACATACTCGTAGGTATAAAACAGATTAGGAACGTAAAGCGTCTGAAATAATAATGTTACAGCATTCAAGCAGATTCCTTTTGTAAAAAGGAGAGGGATAAAAGGTTAAGTACCTTTAAGATTTGACTTTATAAGATTTTTTTCACTCAGGCACTCGCTCGGTATTGCCTCTACGAATTGCCTGAAAGAGGTTCACTTCTAGTGATTTCATCACAACCTCGATTTTCTGATAACCCTGCGAGGCTTGCGACATAATATATGTAAGTATTATACTGGCCGCACTGCTATATAGTGCCTATCATGACAGGTGCCCCTGTCACCGTCCGTGGGGTATTACATTGCTTAGAATATTGTAGAAACGTGGCTTTTCTCACTACATTTTCCGACCCGATGCTGTTGACAAATGATGTGGAAGAATATCGTGCAAATGTTTTCGAAATAGTTAGGCAGCTACCGATGCAGACATATACGAAAAGAAACCGGTGCGAATACGGCGTAATTGTTCTAACTTCGCTTAAAAATCACACGATTATGACAAACGTTAATAAAATAACTTATAACTGGCTATCTATACGACTATTACGGTTTAAAATTGATTAAACACTAGAAAGCAAGAGGCATGTTAACTATGTAGGTATACTAACAAACTTGGAACCAGAACTATGTAACGACACACGAAAGCAAAAACTGAACACGCCAGTAAAATTATAAAACCATACACTAGAGTGCGTGTAAAATGCCTATAAAATCTACCTGAAAGGTTATTACAGTATTTACGTGAAATATGTAGGTATGTATAAATCTCCGATCAAGTTCGACGAACAGATACATCAAGTGGTATTACCGTTTGAAAAATCGCAGGGAGGTGACGTTGACGATGGTTGGAGGTTCCACCTCACTTTCCTTAGCTGAGGAAAATCTTTCGCGTACATTTTACACGTTGATACATTTTCCTTACATGTTATTTGCCTTAAGCTAATCAGGCGTAACATAGAAATATTATAGGTATTTTTATATTAGTAATGGTATCTTGATCCCGAATCAAATGTTGATTTTTCTAACTTACCTAAGATGTTAACTTACCTACCGACCTAATAAATTATTCGAATGTCGGTAGAACCTTACCATGAACTAATGCTCGTTTTCTTTCACTCTCCTTCGGGTATAAAAAACCCGAGCCTGGTTTACGCCATTTTCCTGTTTTAATGTAATCATGTCCGAGTGTTTTAAAAGCGTCAACCAAATTAGGACAACATTTTTGACAGAATTATTTATCACACTCTGCGTAATTTTGGTTTCCAAGAAATTTTATTTTGCTTCTTTAATAACGTTCAGCAAATCGTCTTCAAATCAAAATATATATCAATACTAGTTGAAATTAATCAAGTTAACAGACCATTTTACAAATGGGCACTATCTATAATGTTCAATATTTCTAATATCGATGAGTTACGAGTTTCGTAAGGCATCCATTAATTTTTAGAAGTGGCAAAATGATGACTAGTGATTTTATTAGAATGGAAGGGTAAGGGGCGGCGGGGTTTTTGCTTGACTGCTCCTGCTAGGGTAGATGTCATAAATCAGCCATTACCGAACATCATTTATTTTAATGATGTTTGATATTTTTTAGGTAAATGAACCTTGTAATGCGTGTTTACTGTAGCTTCACTAATTACAAGATTCTTATAAGGTCTTTAATGCTATCAATGCGAATGACATATTTAATTTTAAATATACTTGTTGAGCCGTAGGTACGTTTTTACATGCCATACAAACTGGTAGCCATCTTTTCCATGAAAATGTTTCCTTCCTTTGAACGGACCAGCAAAATATAAGCTCCGCCGTTTGAAGAATGTGCAAAGTATTTCAAAAATGTCAAGTATCTCTATATAAGATTTCGGGTGAATATAACAAATAATGCTTTAAATATACTTAAAGCGCAACATATTGAGACCATCGAGAATATTACTACATCCAATATTTTCTATTTTATGTTGAGATCACAATAGAATTCTGTTATAACTTGCGGAGTACACCACATATCCAATAACTTTGGCACTCATATTATGCTACAGTTACAACATTTTATAAAATATGATAGTATTTTGTTAGATTTTCGGATTCTGTTAAGCAGGAGCGCTTTTAGTAAAGAATAGATCATCCCTCTTCTTTCGAAGGTTTTCATAAAAGGCACATAAGTGATGGTCAAGAGGGTGAGCGTAAGTCTGAACTATACAAATATAAAATAAAAAGCCGTCTAAGAGGAGGTGTAACATTAACTGCTTAGGCCTGCACACGGACCACTTTAACTCTATTACGATAACTAGTTGTGTCCGCGGCTTCGCTCTCGGCAACTGCCTATCTTATCTACCTATCCCACCTACTTACCTACCAACTAATTCTTTCGCGGAGTCTTCTACCGCCATTTAGAAAATTACGTCAATTGCACAACGTCATCTACCGAATCCGAGTTCAACTGTCCGAGTAGATGAATTGCGTGTGTTGTGATATTTTACTTCTTGAACAATGAACCTATTGCGATGAAACAAAAAAATATTAATTCAAAAATCAAAAAGCACGACTGCTTATGAAGCGAACTAAAAAGACGTAAACAAGAAGAAAACCATGCTGTTCAGTCGGATGATACGTATTCGCGAGCTGGCTGACCAAAACCACATGTATCCTCCGACTGCACAGCATGATTTTCTTCTTGTTACGTCTTTTTAGTTCGCTTCTTAGGTAGCCGGGCTTTTTGATATTTTGAATGAACTTTTTTATTAATAACGTTTTAGATAGCATTTTTTTAATAAGTTACATTTAAACATATAAGTGTTATATATTTTTGAAATCATCTCTTAAAACCCTTTATTTTAATACCCAACACAATGTTTTTTTAAGAGAAAAAATTTGATTGGATCCCCACAATATGGGGCCCAAAAGCCGCCATTTTTCTATTTTCCAATTTAAATGTAGCCAGATAGACTCGTAAGGTTAAGACGAATCGATTTACGTAAAAATCAACAAAATCGTTCAACGCGTTTGGTGTCTAGAATGCCACATCATCCTCAGCCTTTTAATGTTCCCAATGCTGGGACACAGGCCTCCTCTCTGTGAGAGGGAATAGGCCGTAATCCACCACGCGGGCCCAGTGCGGTTTGGTGGATGTCACATGTCTTCGAATTTTTGGTCCTAGGACATGCCGGTTTCCTCACGATGTTTTCCTTCACCGTTTTGAGAGCAGAGGTGATGAAATAATTTACACAAAGTAAAGCGCCTGCCTGAGTTCGAACTCACGACCTACACCTTGTAAGTCGCGGCCGCTACCACTGGGCCACCACTGCTCTCCGCCACATAGAAACAAACATATATACATACATTCAAACATTCATACATAGACTGATAAAAACATTACCCTCCTTCGGCTGTCGGGTAAAAACTTAGTAATACCTTAATTTACGCACTAATTTTAAGTATAAAAGTTATCTACATCGGTTTCTTACATTTTACGTGATGCGTACACAACTAAACAGTCAAACCAACAAACAGACAAAAAAGCCAAGAATTCTGGAAATGGGTTCTGTTGGTTAGTTATCTTTTATTACACGGGCTACTTTTTTTTTGGAAATAATTTCTATGTACAAAAACGACTTTTCTACAGATTTATTACATGTTCATTTCATTTTATTGTATCATTATCAATTATTTTTCAAGACCGAGTAAGGCCTAGGAAACGCTTGGTCGAAAAAGACAACACATCGGGCACACTGTAAGGCTCTGCTCAGCAGAGGGACAACACAGGTTCAATAAAAATTATATTCAAGAATGCGAATCCGGGATTCGTAAATATGATATGGTTACACTCGTACCTATATATCGCTACCGGTAGGTAACTTAATATCAACATCTAGTTTCCCTAAGGGTTCCGAGATTGAGGCATGCGACGGTACGATCCATTAGAGCTTGAAACTCGTTATTTGCTGGCTTGTTAGCTGTCGTCAAGGAACCTGCCTCGGCAAACGTGTATGATCGGATGATACATCTTTAATTAGAACCTTTGATTCCTTTTTTGAATCTTTTTTTTTCTTTATTTTATCATATTTTACGTGCAAAACACTTCAGGTGTAGTACAAGACTTATAATGTTTATTCTTAATTCGTTATTGTTCACCAAAAACAATATTCAATACAATGTGATTGATGGGTTCTCTATGGCTAGAATTCGAAAACTGCCGCCTCATCACCGGGAGCCCGCTAAAACGGACGTTAACGCGCGCCACCGCATCAACCTGTGGCGTCACTGTCGCCAAAAAACTGAGATCGCGCGTTCGTTGCTCCGTATAAAATTAATCAGAAAACTAGTAAAAACACTTTATCAGCTCCGAAAACGGTGCTGTTCTACAATATCATTGACAATGAGTGATCTGTGCTGATATTCCTGTCCCGGGACATGCTGGGTTCCTGGATAAAACTGGTGAGTTTTTCGTAGGGATTCTAGCCATACATTTTTCAAATATTCAAGTTTTTAAAGCTATCGAAACACACAGTGATAATTAAGTACATGTACAAAGGCGAGCTTAACTCAATGTTGAGTTCTCTTACAGCAAACCCTAGATTGTAGTAGTATATATGGTGAAACTGGTGGGTGGTGCACAGATAATAGTGTTGCACCGTCAATATAGTCTTTAGCTATAGTTCAATTGTATTTTTGTTAGGTATTCATATTATTTTTATCATGTCTTCCGATGATGATTGTTTTCACTCGGCCATTGAATCCGCTAACTGTACCGCTAAGGCAAGTTTCACTGCCTTGACCACTCTTGGTGACTTTGTGCTTCAACCAAAAAAAAGGTCATTTATTTAATGTTTGCTATATTAACGCTCAGAGTGTGCCAAGTCACTACAGTGATTTGTTCGACACCTTTTCTGACGCGAATGTCCACGTCGTGCTGATTTCGAAGAGTTGACTCAAACCATATCTTCCCTCTACTACCTACCCTCTTCCAGTTTCATTCTTATTCGCACCGATAGAATTGGAAAGGGAGGAGGTGGTATCGCTATCTATCTCCGTAGTGATTTCCCTTTCAAAATCATTCCCTCTTCTCCTTCACTCTACAGTGCTTCTGCTGAGTACCTCTTTCTGGAAGTCTATATCGAGGATGTCAAGAGCCTACTTGGTGTTGTGTACTCTCCGCCCGCCGTTGAGTACATTTCCAATCATGAATTGGTGCTGGAATCGATAGGGTCAGAGTATGCACATTGCGTCATCATGGTCGATTTCAACGCAGACCTAAGTCTAAATCCCCTCGTTCCCGTTCAGATCATAGATTCCGTTAGTCACCACTGCAGTCCACTAATTTTAATGATACGTGGCTTGACTTATTCCATACATCCACTCCCTTCCTTGTTTCATCTCATGGTCAGTGTTCTGCACCTGACTTTTCCCACCATGACCAAATTTTTCTCTCGTATGTCCTAAAACTACCTAAACCTCTCCCTAAAGTTCTGCACATACTTTGTTTTGTGGGCATGGATGTTAAGAAGCTACGTCAGGATGCATCGGAACTTGATTGGGGAGATCTTGTAGCAGCAAAACGGGGTTGACGAAAAACTGCGTATTTTTAATGACGATCCTGGACCACTACGACAGACATGCTCCAGTACTTTACTGGAGCATGTCTATCGTTGTGGCAATGAAGTTCGCGTCCACCTGCTCCTTGGATGACGACGGGGATATGTATGCTTTTGGAAATTTAAGAGAGATCGCGGTGAAGAAAATAAGCACCTCTGCAGAGCTGCGAGAAATCAGTGTAATCAAATCATACGCAACGCCAAACGCCACCATATTCTCGAAAATATGTTTTCATGCTCTTCTCCTGCCGCCGATACCTGGAAATTCCTAGGCACTCTCAGTATGCGCAGGGATCGTCGTGTGGATTTCCCAGGACGATTGGCCTGGATGAAATCAAATCGAATGCCTTTTGGATTCCCAAATGTTGTCTCAAACGGTCGATTCCTTTATTAGCCGACCGGGTCGTCGTCCCCGGTGGGTTACAACATTGTCGAAGCGGGGGAGACTCAGTAGCCATGACTTGGACACACACGGTGATGCGAAGAGGAACCCGAGGAGAGGCCGCTCGTCAGAGGCATGTATCGGAGGCATCGCGGCTCAGCTGTGCTGGTATTACGTTGCACCCCTCTCCCTAATCTCCGCGGTCTGCACGGGCTCGCTACCGTCTTATGGCGGACTCGATGGGGCCGCAGAAGAAGAGGAGTGTCGGTATAGCTTTGGCCGCTCTCCTTGTCCCCCTATCCCCTGCAGCCGAAAAGTGGTAGGTGGCGGGGCCTTCATCCTGACTCGTCACAGGGGGACCAAAGGTGCCATACAGGGGGTCGTCTGACGCCCATGTGCCGGTTTGGTCCCTGGGGTGGTCACGGCGTGCAACTTGTTCTAGTGCGCTGGTGACAGGGGTTACTCCTCAGAGGAGCGAGCCCATGTTCCCGCCATAAGCGGTACAAGAGGACACCGTGGAGTTTTAGTTGGTTGGATTCCCACAAAACTGCTCTCAGGGGTGGCGCAGTATGCATGAGCATTTCTCCAGGTAAACAAATAAAAAATAAGCCTACCCGGTCGTATTTTAGAACCATTTCGCTTTTCTCCACCCGCCGAGGATGAAATTAAAAAGATGATCCTATCCATAAAATCCAAGGCTGTGGGCCATGATGTTATCAGTCGTTACATGGATACCTTGATTCTCGACTTTCTTCGCCCACCGATTACCAACATCATCATCTTTTTTTTTTCCTCGATTACGATCAACTCCCATTCCTGTGGCATATGGCCTATGTATGTCTATACTTCCTAAAATTTCAAATGCCTTCCTACCTAATCATTTTCTGCCAATTCCCACTCTCCCTTTCCTATCCAATGTGCTTCAGGCCTGCGTACACAAGTAGTTTTTGGGGGTTTGGTCACCGAAACAGCCTTATAAGCTCCAGTTTGGATTCAGACACAAATGGGAACAGTATAGCCTCCGCACTCCTCAAAGTGACTAGCTATGTTAGAGAAGCCATGGAGGACACTAAGATGACTGTATAAGTATTAATTGATTTCTCCAACGCCTTT
Source organism: Orthosia gracilis (assembly GCA_947562075.1). Lineage (NCBI taxonomy): Eukaryota > Metazoa > Arthropoda > Insecta > Lepidoptera > Noctuidae > Orthosia > Orthosia gracilis. Next base: position 40,487,635 of record OX387266.1, read on the forward strand.
AACGCCGTCAATCACGATTTACTCTATCTATCTTTTCCCAGAGCAGTAGTGGCCCAGTGGTAACGACCTACTTATGTATCGTAGGTCGTGAGTTCGAACCCAGGCAGGCGCTTTACTTTGTGTAAATTATTTCATCACCACTGCCGCGCCGCCGCTTATGTTCTTTGTGCCATTGCTCTTAAAACTGTGAAGGAAAAGATCGTGAGGAAACTGGCATGTCCTAGAACCAATCATTCGAAGACGTGTGAAATTCTCCAACCCGCATTGGGCCCGCGTGGTGGATTAAGGCACACACATAGACAATGCCTATGTTCCAACAGTGGGAACATTATAAGGCTGATGATGATGATGATCCTTTCCCGTCGACGTCAGCAGTCGGTACGCGTTGATGAGAATTCGTCGAATTGGCTTGAGGCTGGTGTTCCACAAGGTGGTATTCTATCTCCATTATTATTTCCCCATCTTCATTAATTTTATAACTCAGTCTCTTCGACGTTATTATCATTTTTATACCGATGATCGCCAACTGTATATAGCGGCGGTGATGGAAGATTTATCGGAAGCCATAGAGGATGTAAACAATGACTTGGTTGATATCTAAGACTTGCCTGACAGATTTTGGTATCCGTAAACCTCTCAAAATGTCAGCCCATTGTGATTGGAAGCTCGCGCATGATGGGTTGAGTGGCGGTAAGCTCTCTTCCTCCGACCATTTTCAATGGTTACGTCATTCCCATTAGCACTAGTATGAAAGATCTCGGTTTGCTTCTTGTATGGACACTTAGCTGGCAAAGTCAGTAACCTTACGTATACTTGTATCGTTTTAGGAGGTTTTTACCTGAAAATCTACGCCTGTAAGCTACGACAATGCTTATGCAGACTTTAATTTTCCCAGTGGCCTATATGGTGACGTGTGCTACTTTGACTTGAGCGCGGTCTTACTGGATAAAGTAAATATGGTCTAGAAAAACTGTATCAGATTAATATTTAACCTCAGAAAATATGCCCATGTGTCGATCTACAGGTCTGCACTAAAACAACCGACTGTCCATTCACCAAAGAAGATGTTTACGGGCTTTGACCACACTTTTCTACCTACTCAATTCACCCACCCCTCCTTCCTATCTTATGTCTTACTTTAAATATATATGTTCTTCACATGCTCGGAATCTGCGTTCTTCTAATTATCTTCTTACTCTGTTTGTCTCATACTACTGATTTTGTTCATTCTTCCTTTCATATTAAGTCCATTTTTCTCTGGAGCTTCCTCTCGAGATCAGGACGGCCACCAGTCGATCATGCGTTCAAGCGGAAATTGCGGATTTATTTTCAAAACAACTAAGCGGTCATCTCACTTTCTTCTATTCTGTTAGTGTATAAATATATATTTATGTTTATTTATGTAATATTTTATATTCAATATTTATGTACGTGTATTTTAACTGTTTTAGTATTATTAACCAATGCACGTGTCATGTTGTCTCTTCACGAACCTTGGTTGACTTTTAGAGAATGCTTAATATATGGAATTAAGCTGCCTTTATTGTGCATGAAGTCTAAATAAATAAATAATAATGCGTGGTTCCAATAACTCTAGTTAAAAGGGCATTAGTATTAAGGGTTCCATACTCTATTAAGGGTCCAAACTGAGCACAATTGCTGTCACTCACGTGTTCGTCTGTTTTACTGTCCGTCTGTCCGTCGTCTGTCACAAAATTTTGTACTGAATAATTTTTTAACTTCCCATTGACTTGGAACTTGAAATTTGGTGATAATGTTTATTATTCCGTATATTTTACTAACAAATAACAATATATTCTACATTTGGTACGGAACTCTAAATATGTGAAGTCGGACAGGTACTTGGCCGGTTCTTGCATTTTTACTTTTATACCTTTCTCATTTTAATATTTATTTCATGAATCCTGTACCAGTTGATTGCGTAGGATTGATCTATTGTCAAATGTAAAATATTTACGTAGGCTCAATATTGCAATAATAAACCGAGTACCAGTAACGTTCTGCGGGGAGCTTGGCGATTATGCCAATTACCTCTCGTCGTGCTGATAACCTCAACAAAGGAGCCTTCTCCCACAAGGGGCATTAATAGGCCGTTACTATTCAGCTATCAACAAAGGAAAATCTAATTTTGTTTCTGAATACGCGCACGTATTTGAGCTTTACCATTCGCTTCGGCAACTTAACTGTTGTTCTTAAGAAACTTTCCCAAAGATAGGCAGGTAAATAAAATTTATGAGCCCTCGTTTAAAAACCAAAATCTCTGTTCAAAAAGGAGCGTGGAAATAAACGCCAAGTAAGTATATATTTATTATATACCAGAATCCCTTTTGCATCCAAATTAGATACCATTTGTTTATCAATTTCTGTTTAAGATAATTTGTTGCATATTTGTATAACGTTTTCTTCCTTTGCAACGCTTACATAAATATTCCAATCTTACGTAAATCTGATATATCTACCAATGTGAATGAGTAATCGTTCTTACGAGGACATACAACTTCAGAATAAATAATCCAGACTACGATCCTTTAGTAAATGTAAAACAAACCAAGCTTAAAAATATAATGTCGTATTTCTACTAGTGAAAAGTAATATATTCAAATGATAGTGTATCTGTTCATTTGTCGTCCAGTGCCGAGTAACCGGTCGTATGAGTAAGCTTAGCCAACTATAGGCGAGTGGTGCTCGCGTGCCAGTTTAATCGTCCACTCCCACTGAAAACAAACTTGAATGCATTTATATTATTTTAGATATTTTATTTACTATGAAGTAAGCCGTTTCGGACCCCCCGAATATCATATAGATCTACTGTAGATCCCTCTTGTAAAAAAGAAAAAGCCTACACTGCTAAGCTTTGGCGAAAAGCGTTCATATTTTTCATTGTCACCCAAAGAGATGATCACTTTTGGTTTATTTTGGAATTCGTTTCAATTCTTATGGCATATTTTTTTTTATCTGTTTTTTCATTTTGTTTGTTTTTTTTTTACTTCATTTAATGTGGGTATTGGTTTTACAACGTTAAGTCATCGGATACTCCACTTACAATGTTACTATAAGGATTGCATCCATGACACAAATATTAGCTTTGAAAACGTGGTTTTTCTATTCTATTACCTGCTGATTTTACTCTACTACACATTTTCCTGAATTCCTAAAAAGTAATATTTGACTTTCCAACGTCATGCCTAGACATATGAAATAAGTTTCTGTTGTTACGCAAATAGTAAATTTATCTACGTTAGCTGATAAAATACCTTGTATACGAAAATACCTATGTAATATGTGCTAATATTGCGGACCTACCTAATAAAAATTGAGTGTGAAAGCATCAAATTAGTATACGAATATTCAAATATTAAGTATTGAAAACCCTAGTTTTCTCCAACGCTATGCGTATCACACCTGTCTTTCTGCATCTGGGACAAAAAAGCAACCAACCCTACGTTACCAACGTTTTTAAAAAAGTGTAGGTGCACACTTGCACAACGTTGCGTTGCTTGAAGTTTTATTTTTGAAATATACAATTCTTGTTAGACGTTTGAAAAGGGCACGTTTGTAATACCGCGCGGGCGTCGGACGGCGCGATGCGGAGCGGTAGCGCCACTCTCTCCGACCACGTCTCGTCTTCTCTCTCGGGAATTCATATCGTGTGTGAACTTTTTCGAATCTTCTTTGTTTCTTTGTAGAACCATAACTCTAAGTCCGAAGAGTATAACACTCAACACAGTTACAACACTAGGGCTATACACGACTTTCATTAATAACTTCAGCTGCTCTCATTGCTTTCTAAACTTAAAATTACTGAAGTCATTAAAATGTACTGAAATCTGAAATTAGTTTCGAGAATTTAAATCCAGATTTAGATTTAACCCGTTTTTAAATTTTATTACGTTCAAAATTAAATTAGCTCCAATTTGTCCATTTGCAATAGTATTTCTGAAACGCTACCTAACACTCACTACGCGTAGCCGATGAAGTAAATTAGTTTGTACACTTTATTTCTTTTAGTATAAATTGCTTTGTTAAATGTGCACAATACATTCACCATTCTTGGTAAATTCATCCAGTTCAACCTTATAATTAATGCAATTTACGAATTCTGTACCTACAGCACGTGACCTAAATATTAAATTAGCGCATTATAATCCGGTTCCAAAGGCGTGAAACGTCAAAAACAGTGAACAACAAATAGATGTGCGAAGTAGAAGGAGCAACCCTAGGGCTTAAAACGTTACGTGACCTGGGTACGGCGGACATTATAACCAGTTTAAGTCCCAACTCAAAGTTCCATTCAGAATCGCAATTAGCCGCATCCGAATTGTGAAAACGTCAGGAAAGGCAACACTTTCAATTATAAATTAAAGCTCGTAAGCTAGTCAATGTAAAATTTGAATATTCATTTGTGATTTCAACAAGCCTAAAAGAGGGTTATACGAGTGAAATTTGTCAATTTATTGGCTGGTACTTGTGTTTAATTTCGTCGCTCGCGATACAATTGGTATAGATGCGATATTTACGAAATTAATTTTTGTTGATAAATTAATGCGGTCGTGTCAAAATGTTTTATTACTGACAGCTTAATTTGGAATATGAAAATAATGTCACTGTAGGTCATGATGATATACTGCGCGGCAATACAAACACAAGCTGACTAGCTTGAGTGAACTCAGTCAGTCCTGCGTCTGGCCGCGACACGAACGTACGTTTGAACAGTATGTTTATCTCTTTCTGAAAACGGGGTCCTATTTATATCTCTGATCTTTTAACCTACTTAGTGATAGAAATAAATTTCCAAGTTCCATAGTTCCTATGTAGGTAGCTATACTCGTAGTAAAATATCGGTATATTTTTATTCTTTATAATGAATATGAGGTCTTTATTAGTAAAATATCATTGACAGTAGATATGTTGTTGGTTCAAAACATAATACATACAGAGAGGCATACACTCACAGCGACTTAAGGCGTGAACCGATTTCAGTTGAATAAGAAACTTGAACTGTCGCAGAGGAAGCTTCATTCAAAAAAGCACATTCGCGTTATTGCATGCCCAGAGACGATTTGTAAAGATAACGCAGAACGTCTGATGAGCAGATTACATTCAATGATTCGCCTTCAAGCGTTCTTTTTGAGTTAGTACGAATATAGACGTAAAGTTGTTCAGATTCAGTTGAATAATTTATAAGTATAATAAAAAGAAATGATCAGATTAGCCTAAGTTGATGCGAATATAAAGCTGTTAATACATTGGTATTTAAATCTGGGGAAGCGTGTCTGTACCTGCCTTGTACCTATTTCATTATTCATGTATAACTTGAGCGTCGATATAATTAGAAAATGGTACAGTACCTCTATTGTTTTGGGACGCAAGTTGAAGTTTGTTAAATACAGCTCAATAGGCTAATATCGGGTTGTGAATGGCTGAACACATTCAAATTGTTGCCCACAACATCACCTCATTCACTATTAGGTATCTGGCCGCGCAAATTGATTTACTTGTGAATGAACCATACCCAAAATAGAGATCATAGACTTAGAACAAAAACTGACTTATTTTATTTTTATTTATTATGGCACTCCAACGGATTGTTCACAGAAACAAAGACAAAAATAATAATCTCAATTTCACTAACAATAGCAAACTTTCCTCTTATAGGTGTGCACAGAATTTACATCAATTAGAAAAAAAAAACAATTAAAAGACACAAAATAAAAAAAAAAGATACAGAATAAAAAAATAGTCAATAATCAATTAATAATAAACAATATGCAAAACAAAACTCATAATTAATCAATAATAATCATAATAACTATAATCGTAAACATCATTAATAAACATAATTTTCATCAAAAATAAAAAAGATACAATAATTAAGGAATTAGGCGATGTTGGAATAAAACAGTTCCAAGTCTTGTCCAAAGTCATTACTCGTGTGTTCAGGATTCCTTCCTACGCCTAAATATATAGGGAGTATTCATCAATAGACGGTAACAAGATACGTAGGTACTTGCAAAAGTAACAGATGTCAAGATAAAATCATCGATCACAAATATCCATTTATGGATCGATTATATTTTTTGACGACACGGTTGGCGTAGTGATTGAGCGATCGGCTGCTGCGCTGCGTGTTGCGGGTGCGATTCCCGCACGGAACAAATATTTGTATGGCCTATAGATAATTGTTCCGGATCTGGGTGTCTTGTGTATTAAGAGTTTAAATGTTTGTAAACGCACCCACTACACAAGAAGAAATTCCTAGTGTGGGACAACGTGTTTAAAAAAAAACAAAACAATAATTGTTTATATAGAGTAAAAAAATAAACGAAGGATTCCATGTGTTACCTAAATAATCTTAACTAACAGCCTAACCTGTAACAATTTTTGTTTAAAATGAATTGTATAAGTCCTATTTCCGTTGGTCGTTATTTTATGTCAATTCAATGCTGAATCCGGTATTCTGAATAATCTTCACAAAAAGATTTAGAATATGCAATTTTAACAGTTATTGTTAAATTCATAGGTGTGTGACGAATTCGCAGTTTTCAATTTCTTTCATGTTCGATATTTTTCTTTTTATTGGTACATTCGGTTGCGATGGAATTGATATTTTTTTTAACTCTCGAAGGCGTTCTCGAAGGTTCGATGCTGTTACAATTTTCAACAAATACATTATTGTTCCGTGCTGCAATTGAATTGTAAAGTAGAAAGCTATCGTTCAACTGTTGTAAACCCTGTCAAGCCTTCATATATCTGATAATTTTTAGTTAATTTCTGAATATCTGAAGTTCTACCCTCGAGGCCTTGTGGACAGAGAGAAATAACGGTCGAGGAAAGTGCTAATGAGCGATTCAAGGAAGCATTATTATTAAAATCCATGTCATGAAAGTTGTTACAAGCGCCTGTCGAGCATCAAAAGGTCAGGTTTCTATTTCCAGATAGAACAAAGTGTATTTCAGCTTTTCTATTCTGAAATTTTCTATTCCAGTTTACGTGAATAATTCACCTGCAACCGTAGTTTTTAATAAAAAAATGAATTGTATGAGTCCTATTTCCGTTGGTCGTTATTATATGTCAATTTAATGCTGAATCCGGTATTCTGAATAATCTATCACAAAAGCGGTTTAGAACATGCAATTTTATCAGTTATTGTTAAATTCATAGGTGTGTGACGAATTCGCAGTTTTAAATTTATTTTATGTTCGATATTTTTCTTTTTTTTGGTACGTTTGGTTCCGATGGAAATTATGTGTTTGTCATCTCTCGAAGGCGTCATAGGGTTCGATGCTGTTACGTTCCCAAAGGAAACCTATTCGGCATACTGTGTTGTGCTTGTGTTTAATTGTGTTGCAAATACAGGGTGTATCTCAAGAGGAGAATCATAGGGAGCAAGACGTTGGGCTCGTTCGTACCCGTACCGTCGATTTAACGCTAGCCCAATTGTTGCGAAGATACCAACTGGGATCGATAGCCCGACAACATACCTAAATCATATAAATATATTAAAGATTTGTGTTCTAGTAGCGAAAATGGAATTATAATATAATGTGATGAAGAGGTTCTGTACTCCAGAAGTTGACGCAATCCAGAAGTCCAGACATCTGAGATTTTTTTATCTATGAATATTCTACCGGATATATTCGGATATAGTCAGCCGCGCCCTTTTTATTTAAAATTATCAATAATTTGGTTGAAGATTTCTGTGCCACGAATTTTGTATGAATGCGTGTCTGACTTCGCACATTTAGGGTTCCATACCGAAGCGCAAAATCAAGTTGGTTGTAATAGGAAAAACCAGACAAGTGCGTGTCGGGCCACGCGTAGTAATAGGGTTCCGAAGTCGCATAATAATGCGGACTAAGAAGAGGGTTTTTGTTATTACATGAACAATAAAACGGTTACAGCGGCTCACAACTTCTAAAAACGAGCCCATATGACGATGGTAACTGAAGAAGGAGTTAAAAACCAACTCACAAGTGAAGTTAGAAAAAATATTAACTATTTGAGTACCACCTAGGGTAGAGGCAAGCGTTTATTTGTAATAAAGATTTATGACTAACGTCACTTAATAATTTGAATACTGCAGTATTGCCGTTACGGAGATAGTCTTCGTTAAAATCTCCAAATATTTACGAACCGAGAACAAATATTTTAGTATGAGAATTTTAAAACAACCTACTCAACTACCAAAAAGTAAAATCAAATTATTCAATGATAGGAACAGACAACCAACGTAAATAAGCTGCAATAAAATGAAGGACGTCAATTGCGAAAGGAGCCAATACGAGCGCGCGTTAGAGCCACGGGGAATGGTATGGTTCGTTCGTGGATCCTCGCGCACACGCTCCTTGTTTATTTCTCTTTCGAAATTTGAAAAATTTCGAATGTATTCACCTGAGGTATGCACTATTTCGTTCTCAAAAGTTCTACGCTACTCAATTAGCGATGTAGTCGGGTCGAATGTTGACCTTATAGATGGATACCAACAAAAGAAAACATTTTTTTTTTATATTTCTTTAAGATTATATTATGAAGATACCCGCCCGCCTCAATGAGCGTAATTAAATTGGTACATAATTTCAAATTGATTTTATTTATAAAAATTTATACAAGCATCCAAATGAAAAAAAAATCCATGTCTCATTTTTTCGAATATTTTATCGATATCGATTATGTAATTAAAATTGCAATTTGTTATATTGCACTGATGTGACCATGGTTGAGTAGTAGTAAATATCGACCTATGACACGAATGTCAACCTTATAATATAAACGCAATTAAGTTTATAATTGCGACCACTGAGTATACCGCCATGTATTGTCGGGTAGCGGAATTTGCTTGGCAATCGAATCTAATTTGACTTTACATTACAAAACTTCGAAAATGCTTCTGCACTAACACAAAATAGACCCTCCCCGCGCATGCGCCGTATGGACTACAGTTCGGTACTGCCAACGACTATGCCCACTCCAATGCGTTATTCGAGCTTAAACATTATTAATTTAGAAATCATTATTATTAAGTATGTTATGATTTTATTTTTGTATATTCTTACATGGTTTTATTTCCGCTGGGCCGCGAGTTGGAGTGCAACGTGCACCACCGAGTATGAATGCCTAGAGAATTTGACTTCCGAAACCCTGGCAACCCACCAATTAATCGGCCCCCAAACATATACCGATGGCAGCTAGATAGAGGGGAAAGTCGGAGCTGCCCTGACTTGGTGGGACGGAGTCAAAGTTCAGCATCTTCGGCTTGGAGCCTAACAACACTGTCTTCCAATCGGAAATGTACGCTCTCTTCAGAGTTGTCAGGAAGGCAAGAGAATCCAAGGCGGCCTCCGTAAGGATCTTTAATGACTCAAGATCGTCACTTGACCTTTTTTTTTTTTTTTCTTTTTTTGTCGACGGGGAAAATCATCTTATGACAAATCCCGCTCTTGGGTGGAGCGGGAGATAGTGTCAGACTTGTACTGACTAAAAACCCCGCGCCGTTCCTTCTAGCCTTCATACCGGGGCTCTAGCTTCCTTTCGGATAACCCCGAACCCCGGTAGGCTTCGACCCAGCTGGGCCCCTCTCTTTGCTGACAACTCCTTGAGGCGCGCGGGAACAGAGCGCGCCGTCGACGCCTTGGCTCGGTCCGGGTAGTTACCGGACGATCGGACAGCGAGCTACCCATGGCTCGCTGTCCACGAGCCCGCGTCTACGGTGGCTGGATATCGGGATTGGGATCCCGGCGGCGGCGGCGAGGGCGCCGTTGCCTGGTGCGGTCGGCCTCCTCCTTTGCTAGCATTACTGCTTCGCAGAAGGAGGCGACCGCCTGCCACTCCTCCTCGCTCCGGACCATGGCCTGAACCAAGGCCCGGCGCGAGAGGTCTCCGCCGCCGATCGCCCCCACGAGGGCACGGCGGTGCTCCGCCCAAGCAGGGCACACCTCGACTGTGTGCTCCACCGTGTCCTCCGGGCGGTCGTCACTTGACCTGCTGAGTAGACCGTCTGTCACTCACCATCTGGCACTAAATCAAGAGAAGCGTCCGTGCAATCAGAGAGGAGTGCAGAGAAGTGAGGCTCTTTTAGCATAAGGCCCATGTGGGAACTGCTGGGAATGAGAGAGCGGATGAGCTGGCCAAAGAGGCAGCCCTAACAAAACTCACATCTGATTACAGCAAGGTCCCCGTTTCGGTCGTGAGGAGGAAGATACGGGAGGGGACTATAAGGAAGGGGCAAGCGCGGTACTAGTTCTCGAGTACAGGATCGGTCACGAAAGTACTCTTTCCAGACGTCCTAGCGGCGAAAAGGACACTCAGAGACGCAGTGCACACACACACAACCACAATTACAACCACAGCCACACAAACAACAACCACAACCACACAAACAACAACCACAACTACACTAACAACAACAAGCACACCATTGACTGATACACAAGTTACACACACACTCTAACCAACGGCCATTACCAACGTAGCAGCAGCGGTAGCAGCAATAGCTAGCCTACAACCGGCCCCTAGCATTAATAATAATAATTAAAAAATAAAATAATTAATTAAATTAAAATATGTTCACACGAAGCGAGGCCCGTGACAAGAACACACTCCCAACATCTTCGGGTTCGTCGTTCAGCTCCGCCTCGCAGCCGCCGGGACCATCTACAATCGTGAGTCAATCGATGCCGGACGCTGCAGTTGCGTCGAGCTCGAGCGACGAATACTTCTCTCTGCCGAGGACACTACCACCTGCGCGTCGACGGGGAGGACGCCGGCCGCCGGACAGCCTGGGATCTCGGGGCCCATCGGCCTCTGACAGGGTCCCCGCTTCCGGTGGAAGTGTGCAGCGCATGCGATGGACGCCATCGATCAATGAAAACGTTATGCGCGCATACTTTGGGGCTACAGAGGGGGAAGTAACCTGACTGCGTACCGTGGTCGGATGCTCTCTCTGTTTCAGGTGCTTGAGCCAGCTGTCAACGTTTCGGCCCAACGTCTGTCGGATCAGGTGCGGGTCATCCAACGTAACCGTATATTGGATGATGCCGTACTTGATAGACTGCGCAATGAATCACGGAATAGCCGTGTCTCGCCTGCTTTGCCACCGGCCGCGGTGCAACTGCAACCCAGTGTTTCACCGCGACCCGATCACGATGGTGAGGATGACGACGACGCGGCTATATCTGTGAGTACCCAATGCATTGTACGTTTAAGGAACGCTTTGGGATGTGCATTCAGCTAGTATCGCTCCACACCGCCTGAGCTTAGACCTCGACTACCTCGTCTGCCCATGCATAAGAAAAATAGGGCGCTGGTGTGTGCTCTAGATTCGCAGCTATCAAATCTTTTTGATAGCAGCAAAGACCTTGCCGATACCCACTCAATACTGTACTGTGCGGCTGCTGCGGCATGTCGTGTAGCTAACGTCAAATTCCCAAAAAGTGACAGAACTACATGACCAGCTGTACCAGCTTGGCATTCCAGGATTAAGCGTCGTAACGGTGAGGCTAGATCGAAAAGCTTTTCTGCTTCAGGGATGGCAACACTCGCCCTAGAGAGATGCGCTTTGTGAGGCGGGCTTTCTCGGGGACTGATATCGGTCCCCGCGATTATCTGTCCCGCGTAAAAGAGCGTATCGACTTCCTGAAGCAGAAGATCTATGCATGGGCAAACCGTATTCGTCGGTACAAGCGGCGAGTGGAGCGATACATACAGAATCGTACATTCCAGAACAACGAAAGGTGGGTTTATAGGGCTTGGGAGCAACCCGACCAAGGTGTGACTAATACGCGCCTACCAGATGATGACGCCATGTATTCATTCTGGCGCAATATCTGATCGGTGCCTGTCAGTCACACCGAGGGTGACTGGACTCGGGAGGTCGAACAAGCGTGCGATCCGATACCACAAATGGGGGCAATCACCATCAGCCCCCCAAGATGTAGCTCGTGCAGTCCGTCCGTTGTCTAACTGGAAATCTCCAGGGCCGGACGTTAAGGATTCATCATCATCATTCACATATATATCGTTTATAACACACTAACATATATCTATTTACCTGTATATTTAACACCGTAAAAACAGATTCATCCAGCGTGAGGCAACTCCCAGTTGTCTGGCATTTTGCTGAACTGGACCTTTTTGGCGCAGCCGCGGGGTACACTATGTATGTAACGGTTTTAAAATTAAGTTGCCTTTAATTTGTACGTACATTGTGTGTATCTGTGTGTGCCAAATTAACTAGTTTTCTTTCTTCTTATTTCTTCTGTATTCAGCCTAACCTTCAGCCCCAGAAATTCCATTCCTAAGTATTTTTCCTTCCATTATTTCAGCCGAAAGACGTCCACTGCTGGACATAGGCCTCCCTCAAGCGTTGTCACACTGATCGGTCCCGTGCGTTACACATCCACCGGACGCCTGCAGCCTTGACACCTAGAGGGAGGCCTTCCAACGCTGCGTCTTCCGGTACGCGGTCGCCACTCCAGAACTTTTCGGCCCCAACGGCCATCCGTTCTGCGAGCAATGTGCCCTGCCTACTGCCACTTAAGTTTGGTAACCACTACCGTTTGGTAGTTTGGTGAACTATGTCGGTAACCTTGGTTTTCTTGCGGATGTCTTCATTTCTGATTGGATCACGCAAGGAAACTCCGAGCATAGCTCTCTTCATTGCCCTTTGGGTGACTTCAAGCCTTCTGATGAGGCCCATTGTGAGCGACCACGTCTCTTTCCGTCTTCAGCACTGTGGTAAGTTGGTCGAGAAGATACCGCGCAACTTCCCGATCGCTACCCAGCCGAGCTGGATTCGACGTTTGACCTCTTTCTCGAAGTTGGACCTACCTAAGTTTACCTAAGTCCGTTTGTCCCAGGTAGACATATTCGTCCACAACTTCGAGTCCTCCGACTTTGATAGAAGTGGCTGCAACATGGGCATTCAACACCACCTTAATTTTGTCCATGTTCATTTTTAGACCCACTCTTTCGGAATTCTCTACTGAGGTAATCGACATTGTACTGAGATCCTTCATGGTCTCAGCCATGACAACTATATCGTGGGCAAACCGAAGATGAGTGATGTACTCACCATTGACGTTGATGCCCAGCCCTCTCCAGTCCAGAACCTTGAAGACATCCTCCAGTGCAGCAGAGAACAGTTTCGGAGATATGACGTCTCCCTGTCTAACACCTCACTGCAGAAGGATAAGTTCCGAAGTCTGGTCCTGGAGTCGGACTGACATGGTGGCGTTTTTGTACAAACACTTCAGCACCTCAATGTACCGGTAGTCGATTTGGCACCGTTGGAGAGACTGCAGTACAGCCCAAGTCTCGATCGAATCGAAGGCTTTCTCGTAGTTCACAAACGCTAAGCAAAAAGGCAGGCTCTTCGGTCTTCTGTATAACCTGCCGTAGCGCATGTATGTGGTCTACGGTGCTAAAGCCTTTTCGGAAACTGGCTTGTTCGGGAGGCTGGAAATACTCAAACCTGCGCGCGGGACGATTCGTGATGACTCTTGAAAACAACTTGTAGATGTCTACAAGTTAGCCTTGTGGCTAAGTAGTGAGATGGGCCTATAATTCTTCAATCGGGTATTGTCGCCTTTCTTGAAGAAGAGTACCACCACACTCCTGCACCATGCCACGCCCGTGGCGATTTCCCTTCGAGTATGACGGAATCAAATAGCTTCTGAAGGGTTTTAAGTACCGGTTTTCCACCCGCCTGCAGGAGTTCGGCCGTAATTCCGTCATCACCAGGCGCCTTGTTGTTCTTAAGTTGTTTCAGAGCCATTCTAATCTCGTAGAGGCTGACATCCGGATTGTCTTCGGTATAGTGTCGGGTCAATCTAGGTCTTGGGTCGTTTGCTAGATTTGCAACGGGTTTTAATCAGCATGTATTTTTCCTTACTAAACATTTAATGGCACAAATTTTGATATCGGTTTTGCGTTTTTCTTTAAATTCTAAATAATCAAGTTCATTTTTATCTTTTTGGTCACATATATATAATTTTGGTGTATGTTTTACTTCAAAAACCAATTATATGTATTAACATAACGTTGAGTTTTTTTTATTTTTTTATTTTACAACGTTGCACTACCCAAGTACCCACCCATATATTCCAGCATAACCGTGTGTTCAATAGTTATTCGATTATTTGCTGACATTCAATCAGTAATTTTTTTTGTTTAATTTTTGTTTTGTTTTTTAAAAAAACGGTGCCCCACACTAGGAATTTCTTCCTGTATCGTGGGAGCGTTTACAAACATATAAACTCACTTACACAACACCCAGAACCGGACCAACTTACTGTAGGTCATACAAATATTTTTTCCGTGCGGGAATCGAACCCGCGACACGCAGCGCAGCGGTCAATCGCTCAACCACTGCGCTAACCGTGCGCCCAAATTATCTGAAATTCAGATCTTAGGTCACCTATATCTATAAATATTTATACCATTATCCACGGGGCCACCAAAACAGTTCTGCTAACTCCAGGAATACATATAGTCGTAAGCGTACCACGTGGAGGCTTAGTTCAATATTGCTTGCTGCGTGAAATAGTCTGAAATTATTGTATGAAGTGGTGTCTTTTCATAGTTAACCAAATACCTGCTTAGGTACAATATTAACAAAATAAAAGATTAAAACTTGACTTTCTTTATTCACAAAAGCATTACGTAGAAGTACTAAGTAATACAATAATTTAAACATTAAGAAAATAAGCGTAAGTTCAAACAATTCAGGCAATATTTATGTTTATTTAAGCTTTGACCTTTCAGATTTGAGGAATTTCTTATGGACGTTATAAAAACATTCTGTCTATAATAATGTAAATAGATATGTTCATTGAAGGTCGGTAATAACTTAGCTTTGTTTATTAAATTCTGAATTTCGGTCGAGAATTCGTACAAGTCCAATTATTTTATTTTTACAGATTTTTCTCGTCAAATCGTTGAAAGTTCTCTAAACAAGAAGGAAATTGCTCAGAACAATCAAATTGTTTTAATAAAGCACTTATAGCTATGAGTGTTATGTTAAATATCCTTACAAAAAGACTGGGCTGAGATGTAACATTTACTAGCCCACCACTTGTAAGCCACAACGAAACCTTTTCCCCACTTGAATCAACCACAACACTTAGGGGCGACGGACAACGCAAGTAGCAGCTTATTTACGGCTTTTCTCACGTTCCTTAAACACCATAAACGGCCACAATTCTCGTGCATAATAAATCCCCTACCTTCATCACTACGGCACCATTCTTTTAATTATCACTTTTAATGAACACTGAACGATATAAGGAGCGTTTACGCACGTAATCGTTTAAAGCCCCTTTATAGCCATTTTGAGCGGTTGTGAGCTAGAGCCGGGCTTACCGAATGATGGATGCACTGCAGGATTACGGAGCGCTGTGTGGCGTTCAGATGACCGCCTGACCACCGGCACTAGTACCTAGCACTGCCGTGGTATATTATGTAAACAAACATTTGCTTAATACTGCCACAACTAACAAATGATACAAGATGCGAAATGGAGCGTATATAAATGATGTCGTTTTACTGCCGCGTAAGTAGTTTGTGCCCGTTTTCGGAAGTTGATCCAATGTATGTTTTGTCACGTTCTTTTTCTTTATATACTCATTCGAAATGTTCTTGCTTATGCTTGTTGTGTCCCTATTTTTCTTCGATTCCAGTTAAATCTGAAAAGTTTGTAGATGTTAGATAGCTATATGTTTCGTCAATTGAAATATCAACTGGAACTTCTCGTTTACGTCTAAGATTTCTCCTTCTCGTTTGTCGATCAGTAAGACAGGCCGTCCGGGAACAAGGAAGATTTCTTGTAATCCAATTATTATATACCATAATACACGGAAAACGCTTGCTACTAAATAAATATAGTCTCATTTTTATATTTTTTTGTAAAACGGTACATACTCGTATAACAAGAGAAGTTCGCCAATAATCCGGCAAAACTTTAGGGTAATGAAATCCTAACTTAATATCTAAAAGAAATCATATTTCACAGTTGATCTCTGAGGAGCTAGCGATCCAATCGGGTAAACAAGCAGCCTATGTCCCTCTGCGCTGAGGCAACTTTCCCTGCAAAGTTTCATCGCCAGCCATTGGTCCTTCGAGACCGGATCGAGTAACAAATAAAACTACAATCAAATCTCATTCATAACATTGCAAACGGAGATTGCAGAGTTCTCGGTTGTAAATAATTTTGTGAACGCTATCTTGCTTTAGATTTCTTAAGTGAGGATTAAATTTAGATCTTCTTTTCGTAATCAGGATAGGAAATATCTTATGAGATATATGCCAACAACCTTGGTGTGATAGCCATGATTTCTATCTAATACTGTCTCAATAATTCCAATGAAATATGAAGAAAAATATTCTCTTTGTAAAAGTATCGGGTCGGCAAGGTAATCTGCGAATAAGTAACCTATAAAAAGAACCACCGATGATCCCTGGAAAGGGTAAATTGTGACTTCTCTTCTATTGCGCATTTCATTGAAGGTCAACCGTAAACGCTTTAACGCTATGACACTTAAAGGAGGAGCTTTTATAAATAAATTGCATTAAAACGGGCTCAGCTCTTAAAATGTCCCTTAAAGGTCATGTTATTGGGTTTGCATCTAGTATTTTTAAGATATTAATAACGTTGGGTCAGTTAGCAACCTTTTATAATCTATGACACGTTGTTGTAACCTTTTAACCCACTGTTTTAACCTGTACAAGCAATATACGCAATTTTTCCTAGATGACAGATGTGTTTATTTTAAAAGAGAATGCTGAGAGAAAATAGTAACATTCATCGTTATTCGGTTTTGGTGTTCCAATGCAAGCATATCTGTATAATGCTGGTAACAATTTCTATCTTAGTGAGGACGAGCCATTCATGCAAAATGAAAATAATGTAATAACATTTCTAGCTTAAATATTAAGTCAGCTGGTAAATTTTGGAAGTGGTCAATATTGTCATCAAAACAAAAATAAAAGTTCCATGTTAGCACGACCTACATTTTATACCTACATACTCGTATGTTTTATATCTGTAACATTCATGTTTACCAAAACTCGTTCGATTCATGATAACAATGCTACATTTCCTTTGACAAAGGTAAACTTTTTCGGTTACAAAATTGTATAGGTACGTTACTTCTATGTGCCTTCATATGTACACAATACAAGTACCTAAATTATAAGCTTTTATTAGAGAACTTTATTATGCAACTTATTTGATACTCAACCTACACGAACACGCAAAAATTTATTCTCACCGATAAATTAATATATGTGAAGACCTTTTGTAACTACATATTAATCTACTTACAGGCGAAGAAGTACGTATAGTACATAGTATTGACGTGTAAATCATAGTAGAGATAAGACTAAGCTAATACCCGAGGACATAATGTTACTAATGGTGCGGGATAACCGAGGGGACGATCATAATTTCGGGAAACAAAGCGTTGCCGTGAATGACGTGTTTTGAGTTCCACCGGAACAATGAGATAATGATTCGTGAGCTCGTAAAGTGTGCACTTGTAACTATGGAGTTGTCAAACTTCCTTCAGACGCGGATCCGAGGGTTTGATGAGGGCCCAATCTCTGTCCGCACGTAGTTGGACGTGCCCACTAAAATACTACTTAAACATATTGAAACAATGAATACTATGTTTCTTATTAATTTGATTATTGTCTCAGTATAACGCTCGGTAACTCTTACACGTGCCATTTATTTCGGTGCTTCCATCTTCAACACCTCGTTACTTCATTTAAGTTGATAAATGTCATTCTAAATATGGTGACAACTCGAAGGTGTTTCAATTTAGAGACAATGGTAATGGAATTACCTGTATTTTAATACTCGTTAGGGTCAAAACCATTTCTTAGTCTAAGCTACTTTTTAATTTGAATAAGACAACCCAAACTATAAAAAAATATAAATAAGAAACTTTTCAGGACTTCTAATATGTTTTCATACATTTAAAAGTTTAATATCGTCAAGGGAATGTATATAAAAGCCTACAAGTATAAAAAGGCTTGACATATTTTAGTTTAGATTGTGACGTTCATGTCTGTTGAATGATAGGCACTTTAATAAACGTGCTTCTACGAATAACGTCCGTGATGTCCTCGACATGTTGTCATAAATCGTCGGAGCGGCCGCGAGCATTGGTAGCGACAAATTGTGAGAAAAATAAATTTCCGGATATATCAGGCAAAGCTCTTGTTAAAAGAAGGAAGGTGGCAGCTGGACAAACAGATTGCTGGAGGCACCGGCGCGCGCCCTCCCTGACAAACGAGCTCACTCCCGCTAGCACAATCTTTTTTGGCAAAACGCGAGCGTGTCTGGGACATCACCCGCGGCTCTTTGAGTGTCGACATTAAAAGTACAACGAAAAAAAAAAAGTTTTCTTAATTTCAGAAAAAAAATCTACTTCAATAAAAGAAGCTTAACATAAACAAATTAAAATGTCCAAATTGTGTTCTGGTTTTATTTCTAACCGATTATACGAAAAAGCTTACAATTCTGAGTTACGAGCCTCTTGATGGTTGTGGAATGGCCGCCATAAAAATAATTACGACGTCTAGCTATGATTAGATAATTTAATTATTTACTGCTTTCATTGTGAAGACGATGATAACTTGAAGACAATGAGATTTACGATACACAGCAGACTGGAAGCTCTGGCGATATGAAACAATCACAATAAGCTTATCATCGGGAGATTAACTATCCGTTTATAGAGGTATTTATTTATCAAGTATCATGCGTGTTTGTTCTACAATAGGTACCACATTTCAAAGACCATAAAACTTTTCAAGCTCTAATAAAATAATCGTCATATTTCAAAGATCTTTCATACGCAAAGCAGGATGAAAGCTGTCGCACAGCCGGTCAAAAATATTATAATTCCGTAATAGAATTATTGCCCGTAATCGCTTTAATTTTTCTTGTCAATCACTTTTGCAATAAGGTTTCTGGAATTCTAAGTGAGTGTTAAGTAATTCATTGTTACTTTTTTACAAAATATTTTTTTTTGTGATAAGGCATTTCCAGCCGTTTTCATCATTGACAGTTTTAAAATCATTTAGCACTATCACTAGATGCTCAAACAGTTAAAAATGCATTTAACTTGGTTCAAAGATATTTTATGAGAACTGACGATAAAACTTTATGGGTTGCCCATTGCATTCTCATCAAGGTTTCTCTTTAAATATTAGATAATATCTGAAATATTTAAAACATATTATTTTCTTCATTAAAAACTTCTATGTGGTAGATAATATTAATGAAATCAGTTCGTAACTATTTTTCATCGGTAAAACATTGTAAATAATAAATGAGCATACGTTAATAGGCCACGCTTGACAACAATTGTATACGTACAGTACTTAGCTAGCCAACAGTCAGATCTCATGTCCCTTAAATAAAACTTCACCTTTTCCTTTATAATAATGTATGGATAAATGTCACTCGCCAAGGTGAAGAAGGTCATAGGGTACATTTCGGTGTGAGTCACGCGTGGCCCGCGTCAGCTGTTGGCGATCGCTAAGCCTTCATATTTCTCATATGAGTTCCTTTCCCCTCTCTAAAAAATGCTAAGGCCGAACCTACTTATTTATCGAATGTTCCGTATAAACGACGTAAACATGCTGAAACTAATATTAAATATTCAGGCACCCCTTTCAAGGAGGCCGGTTGAAGGTAACGATTGATACCGACAAGGGAATTCTCAAGGAAACTCACTGGGCGATAATTATGCGGTTATGGTTGTGCAGTTTAATTTTTAAGTTTAGCGCTGAGTCTTTTGGTTGAAGTCACACATATTTTTTCTGACATTTGTTCCTGGATGCGATTGAATCTCTCAAAACTTTGGCAGATAGTATTTATATTTACAAGTAAACGTTGCCCGCATGTGATTCACTTGTATTCAGGATACTCTGTGGTTGCATATATGCAATTATGCACATACAATGCAACAGTAGATGCTTTGGGATAAAATCACATTGTGTAAACCGATTTTCAAATTCACGATAAACATGGATCTACGGCGAGCGAGGTTTGTTATGCTTAGATATTTGCATTATTACCTTGATTACAAGTTAGACATGATAAACTTTCGCAAGATATGAACAAAACTCTAACTCTAGGTATGATCGATTGTTGTACTAAAGAATGAGAACAAACAATTGGATATAAATATTATTCATTCCATATTCGTTTTTTGCGTCTAGATGTTCTTATCTACTTTATAAGAAGTATAAGTCGAATAAGTCGAATTTCAATCATTGTTATCCTTGAGAAAAAGAAAGACATATTACACTGTATAATGTATTAACTTATTGACAATATTGGGTTAGTTGTGACCTACATAGTGACAAAAACTATGTGTAGGTAAGAAAAAATAGAATAGAAAATTCTTCTATATCTTGTTTTAACATAACAGTCAGTAACTATAGTGCTATTCCTAACTGTTCTTATATTGTAGCTTCGCTATAATAGGGAATATTAATAAGTTAAAACTAAAGTTTGTTCCCTTTGAAAGAAGCTTAAGTATGATTTTGTTTAATTATTAACAGGGGTGATTGAAATAACGCTGTTCCTGTGCCGATGCTGGACAATAGAGAATCTTAGAACCTATTTTGGGTTCGATTATTTCTAAGAAATCCTGTCTATATTATATTAAAGTCAATTTTCATCTCCTAGGGAGACTTAAATTATAATGGCCTGTATCCCAGGTACAAGGAGACTTTCCCTGTACTTGGAATAATGCCCAATAATAGATACATAGTTACGTATATTCTAGAATGGTTTAATCGATGACAGGAAAATATAAATAGGTAGGTATTTTAACCACAAACTAAATCGTCACGGACTTAATAAAGAACATAAAAGAAATCGAACGAAACGAAATCCTTAAATAGAAAACAGTCTACGTCATACCCATGCCTACTAGTTGTGATTATTTATTTTATTGGTATTCATTTCTTGTGAATTTTCTATGCCTAACTTTTTATACATACTGACATTATGCTAGGTAAACATACCTACTTTATTTTCGTAACAATGTTTCACCTGATTAACTGAAATATTAAAGGTCACACAATATTTCCAGTGACTGCGGAACTCCAATGTCGGGCCGTACCTTTATATCGGCTGGTGTTCCCGAAAGCAGTCGCACACAATTTTGCTTTGAACATCTCTTTGTGTAGTTGATCGTTTATAAATAAGTACATTTTATACTCTTACATATCCAGCCTATTTTATAGGACTTACAAATATTTGAAAATCGCAATTTTTGTTCGCAACTCTTCAAAGAGCTATTGTAGTTCGAGCCAGGCCAATATATGGCATATTTGTAAAAATGTTTTCGCCGTTTTGGTTCAAACTGTAATGAATATAGTTACCGTATCTATGGTTACAAAATGAGTTAGGTACATTTTGTGACAAATAGTTATATTGCCAATATTAAGTAAAGCTCTATTCGTTTTCAGCTGAATGCACAGATGTAGCTCAATCTAGTTAAATTGGTTGAATGGTTGGTTGGTGGTCTGGTTGGTCATCTTACTAGATGTATTCAAGAGAAAGAATGATGACACGGTTGGCGTAGTGGATGAGCGATCAGCTCCTGCGCTGCGTGTCACGGGTTCGATACCCGAGCGGAACAAATATTTGTATGGCCTACAGATAGTTGTTGAGGATCTGGGTGTCTTGTGTATGTGAGTTTAAACGTTTGTAAACGAACCCGCGATGCAGGAAAAAATTCCTAGTGTGGAGAAAAGTAAAAAAAAATGCTTTGATAAAAAGATGTCAAACGGTCACAGCTGGTGCTAAATTTAAATACGTTCCAAGTAAGAGAATATTTTTTTAATCACGTTTTACGTTTTAGAGAGCATTGCAAAGGACACTGGTAAAGTTTCCAACACAAGTACGTGGTACCGAAAGTTTAAAAGGAAACGTAATATTTTCTTGTTTTTGTAAAGAAGTCTTAAGATTGTTGAGCCCATTCCACAGAAGTTTCTGGAGCACTAAGGAATAATAAGGAGTCATAAACGAACAATATGTTGTATAGAAAGGCAAATAATATAATACTCTTTTATAAAACGAACTTCTAAGCAGTCTTAGCAAACTGTTGTCCTTGTGGAGTGTTTTTATAACGTTCTGTAACCATCTTGAGCTTGATGTTTATATAAATCATATTTAATTGACAGGTACATAAAAAATATCTTTATTTTTATTGGATGCGAGGTTGAATGAGGTAATTAGGTAAAAATATTAGTGAAATGATTTTGTATTAATTTTATAGAAGTTTATATGCTTAACAAACAGATCAGTGAAGTTTTATTTCGGATCCCGCCAAGACAAGTAGGTGTAGAAGCAGATTAGATGCGAGAAACGCCAACGTAACTTGAACCATAACCGTCTAGTGGCTTCCAAAAGGATTTAATAAAAGAAAGAAAATTTACATAGTTATGGCAATTATTCATTGTATAAGTTGTTAGACTTTAATTTTTAGGAAAATAGATCTTCTCGAAATTGTGAAGGAGTATGTCTGTCGCCTCCATCTGGTTAAATTAGCCAGATAATTGGACGCCTAGGCTGATGCTTAATTGAACTAGAATCATTCAACGTGTAACAACTTGGCGTATTGCAAGTCAGCTCTTTAAAGATGACTGACCAAGACTCAGCCAAGTGATTGAAATATAGTTCAGTTTTTTTTTCACTACGGAGCTATAGTCACCAAAACAAATATGGCGTTAACAGCGCAAACTGGGAATGTTATTTTTAATTGTTGTGTGCAATTTTAAGTTTAATTAAAGTGTGATACTACGTCATCTGCAAGTTTTCGCGAAACATTTGAGTCTAAACTGACTGAATACAAACGTATAATATGTTTTTTTATTATACACTCACACATCTCATCAAAGTCGTACATAATTTTTGAAATCATAGTAAGTCTAAACAAACATCACAAATTCATCAATATTACATTTTACTTAATGACTACGCGACATTCAGCCATCTGATTAAACGTTGCACTCAATGACTTGGCTAGTTGTCCTTCATGACGTTCAATGAACGGCCTAGGCGTCCAATTAGCGGGCTAACTTAACCAGATGGCTGTAACAATCATGTCTATGGCCAGATAGGTACTTAAAATTATAATGACAAGTATACGAGTAAAATTGCATAAAATAATATAGTAAATTTATTCAGTAATCCTTCGAATTAACATTTGGGCGAGATAAAAAGGGTTCACGACAGATATCCGAACATCGTGAGCGGCACGTAGCGCTCTGGCCACTAAAACATTAAAAAGAACATAAAGTTGGTTCAGCTATCTCAACAAACTAACGTTAGGGAATCTCTCGTAGTGGGGTCAGGTATTGTGAAAAAACCAGGGGCGATATCACAACAAGCCGAGGTGCTCGGCGCGCGCGTTGTTACCCCGACGTGACCCGAATGCCCACGCCCCGATGTTCAGGGATACTTCACAAATGTTTCCGTTACGATACGCGATCTTTTCCTTTACTGAATGCGTACTAAACACGTAAATAGCTATACGATCACCTTAACTTCGCCGTTTAGATGTATTTATATTCGACTACAATCTAACAGGATCTACTTTATTTTTATGAGAATTTGACGTTATTATCTTGTGTGAGTTATTATTTTAATTCTATTTGAGATATAACGTTGAAACCATTAAAAATGTGAATCACGTTCGCTGTATCAGATTCGGGTTTCACTTATTAGTATCAAAGAGCTGGTACAAAGTTTTCCAGAAAATGCTCTTTACCACGTCTTATGTTCAAGTAACATTACCGTCTAATTAAAATATCCAGTTTGTTACTCTGATCAGTATAATTTAATACTTACTGCGTCATTATTTCGTCGCTACATTAAGAAACACGGAATTCGTTTTAGCGGCCCTCGATATCGCTTGCAACATTTCCCTAGCCGCGGAACATGGCGTTCGCCCGGACGGTGTCAGGGTCAAGGTAATCAGCTAATTAACCCGACGTCTCGTGATTGATATCTGCAAAATTGATCACAGAAATATTTTGAGCATAAATATCTTTCAATACATTAACGTTAAGGCTACGAAAGCTGAGGTTGGGACAAAATGATTTATTCTCCAAAAATAATAAAGGTACCAAATAATAATTTCTAAACATTAACTTTTCTTTACGTAAACGAAAAAAGAAACATACCTATACAAATGTTGCACTTACCTATTGAACCTTTTGTATTTTACAAGATGCACTACTCAAAAACTTATGCCAAATCCTTAGGCGGCGTGCACCGCAGCGATTCTTCGAGCTCAATGCATGTTCAACCATTGAACGGAACACTCAAGTGACTGAAGTTAGGTACTATTGTAACTAGGTACAAATATAGATATGTTAACAGCTTTGTGCTTGCTTTGATTTAAGACAAACAAAGTATCGCACTGTACCACAATAGTATTATTTTCGATGTAAGTCTATCTCAATGTTTTCATCAATGACCTAAGTTCGGCATTCACCGTAGGTAGTTTTATTACATATTTACATATTCATGTTTATTTCAGCCTATTTACATCTTGGTCATACTTATGATGCGTTATTTTGATATAGATACTACTGTCTCAAATAAAACAGTCAGAGATCCAAATAGGCCAAGAAACCAACGTCTTTAATTCAAAGTGAACTGTTCCATTTCAGACAGCCGTATTCCCGAGGGGCGTTAAACAATTTTAGACCAGTGTATACCTGGCCTCAACTGAACCTGTCACAGCATTATTGACAGATCAGACATAATTAACGGCATTAATGACGCCATAAATGTCACCAGCCGACCCGGACCCGGTCCATAATAATCCGCTTATGGGAAAGGTCACGCAATTCGAGAACGAATCCTCCGGTTCACTAGTAAGGGACACTTTTATTATAGCTCTTAAATCAAGTGCCTTCAATAGAAGATCTTGTATTAATATTCTATGGAATAACCCTTTTTATCTGGTAAAGGGAGACTATATGGATTTTGTATTTGATGTGGTCGACGTCGTATAATAAGGAGGTATTTGTATCCATGCTTGAATTATATCGATAACTAGCTGTCCCACGCGGCTTCGCTCCCGTCAACTGGCTACCTACCTACCCGTCTAAACCGTTTACGCAGCGCCCGCAACGGAAAATCTCAAAAAGGTTTTTTTTCCCCGTTTTTGCTACATTTTTCATTTATGCTCCGCTCTTATTGGTCGTAGTGTGATGTTATATAGCCTATAACCTTTCTCGATAAATGGACTATCCAACACAAAAATAATTATTCAATTTCAACCAGTGATTCCTGAGATTAGCGCGTTCAAACAAACAAACATACTCTTCAGCTTTATAATATTATATGTTAAAGAATAGATGATTTATATGAATATAGCAATAACACCAGTTTGGTGTATAAGAAATTAGTTTCGTTTTACTAAAACTTTGCAAACTTATGTCTTCTTGCAAGTCGGAAGACACCCTTTCACAAAGTCCAAACTCGCAAAATTATGGATGAAGGACGTTACTGTGTGTTAATAGCGAGGCAACAATCAGTTTTTTAAAAAAGGTAGACATGTCAATGACCGGAAAAATGCAGATATTAAACAGATAGCCTTATTTATTGAATCTTTTTCGACAGTCATTTATTTCGACAGTAATATTACATTAAATAAATTAAACAATCACATCATGCAATCACATAATTATGGTCACTACAGCCCACACAAAAAAAAAGATCGAGTAACATAATTAAATAATACTAGCTAAGTGAAATGTAAAGCTTTTGATGTATTTATTTAACCCTTATTGGGTTAAATAAATACATCAAAAGCTCGTCAAATAAAATAATAACATATTTCGTTAAACATGGCATATTAATTTTCTCGATGCTACTTATTATATTATCTTACTATATTATACTACGAGTAATATTATAAATGCGAAACTTTGGATGGATACACATCTATTCAAACTTCTGCATTTATAATATTATGTATGTATGCATGTATAAGTATGTTTGTTACTTAATCACGCCAGAACGGCTGAACGGATCTGGATGAAATTTGGCACAGAAATATAGATTATAATCAGGAATAGCATATAGGCTACTTTTTATGCCGGAAAAATGTGCGGTTGCCGCGGGACAATTGCCGACATTCACTGGGGCGAAGCCGCTGGCAGAATCGAATTTATTATAAAAAAAAATACAACTGTCTTCAAAATAAAAACACTACAAAGTGAAAAAATAACTTCAATCTCGGTTGTATTTTTTTGTAAAAAATATTTTATTTTTCACGTTTTAGTTGTGGTAGGTACATAATTATCTATAATGTCCATAGTTATGCCAGAATAGATTAGCCAAATAACATGAAACTTGAGAAAAAATCGGAAAAATTGGAGTAAACCAGGGTTAACTGCACACATCTGCGTACCCTTTTAGAGCGTACCGGCGTGAAGTTATGTAATGGAATTTTGAAAACAATTAACAGACATGCGATTGCAGCAATCCCAAAAGATTTGCCGTAATTTTTTGAAGAGTTCTGTTGTATATCTCTCAAGATCTTCATCAGATCTTGATCAAATTTAAATGGGGCCACATGAGAAGCACCAGCTTTCTAATAAAAAAAATCACTAATATCGGTTCACCTAGTAAAAAGTTCTGAGGAAACAAACATAAAAAAATACAGTCGAATTGAGAACTGCCTTCTTTTTGAAGTCGGTTAAAAAGTACAGTTCTCGTAGCACAATTTCCGACTTTCAAGGGGCAAAGCCGCTGGCAGAATCTAGTTTATTATGAAAAAATGTACCATTCCCGTGGGACTATTTCTGACATTCACGAGGGCAAAGCCGCTGGTAGAATCTAGTTTATTATTAAAAATCATTAGGCTTTTAAGATAACAAAGCTGTAACATATATTTTTTAAGTATCATATGATTATTATCATCAACATCATCAACATATCAGACATGTCAGACGAAAGACGTCCACTGCTGGACATAGGCCTTCCCCAAGCATCGCCACATTGACCGGTCCCGTGTGTCTAGCGGATCCCCGCAACCTTTACCAGGTCATCGGTCAACCTGGTGGTAGGCCTTCCAACGCAACATCTTCCGGTTCGCGGTCGCCATTCCAGAACTTTTCTGCCACTTCGGCCATCCGTTCTGCGAGCAATGTGCCCTGCCCACTGCCACTTAAGTTTGGCAATTCTTCTGGTTCTCCTGCGGATCTCTACATTTTTGATTCGATCACGCAAGGATACTCCGAGCATAGCCCTCTCCATTGCCCTTTGGGTGACTGTAAGCTTTCTGATGAGGTCCATTGCAAGCGGCCACGTCTCAGAGCCATAGGTCATCACTGGCAACACACACTGGTCATAGACTTTCGTCTTGAGACACTGAGGTAAGTTGGACGAGAAGATACCGCGCAACTGCCGCTAACGCTGCCCTGGATTCGATGGTTGACCTCTTTCTCGAAGTTGGCCTACCCAACTGGATCGTTTGTCCCAGCTAGACATAGTTGTCCACAACTTCGAGTGTAGAGTCTCCAACCTTGATAAGAGTGGGTGTAACATGGCTATTCAATATCACCTTGGTTTTGTACATGTTCATTTAAGAACCATTCTTTCGGATGCTCTACTGAGGTCATCTCGCATTATACTGAGGCCAGTTTCAGCCATGACCACTATATCGTCGGCAAACCGAAGATGAGTGATGTACTCGTGATTGACGTTGATGCGTAGCCCTCTCCAGTCCAGAACCTTGAATACATCCTCCAGTGCAGCGGTGAACAGTTTCGGAGATATGACGTCACCCTGTCTCACACCTCGCTGCGGAAGGATAGATATTGAGGCCTGATCCTGAAGTCGAACTGACATGGTGGCGTTTTGTACAAAAACTTCAACAGCTCGATGTCATCTGGACATAGGCCTCCCCCAGGCGTCGCCACATTGACCGATCCCGTGCGTCTCGCATCCAGCGCCTTCCCGCAACCTTAACCAGGTCATCGGTCCACCTAGTGGGAGGCCTTCCAACGTATCGTCTTCCGGTTCGCGGTCGCCATTCCAGAACTTTTCGGCCCCATCGCCCATCCGTTCTGCGAGCAATGTGCCCTGCCCACTGCCACTTAAGTTTAGCAATTCTCCGGGCTATGTCGGTAACTTTAGTTCTCCTGCGGATATCATCATTTCTGACGTGATCACGCAAGGAAATTCCGAGCATAGCCCTCTCCATTGCCCTTTGGGTGACTTGAAGCTTTCTGCTTTCTTTAAGCTTTGAGCTTTTTGTGAGCGACCATGTCTCGGTCCCATAGGTGATCACTGGCAACACACACTGGTCAAAGACTTTTGTCTTGAGACACTGCGGTAAATTGGACGAGAAGATACCACGCAACTTCCCGAACGCCGCCCAGCCGAGTCGGATTCGACGGTTGACCTCTTTCTCGAAGTTGGACCTACCCAACTGGATCGTTTGTCCCAGATAGACATAATCGTATACAACTTCGAGTGTAGAGTCTCCGATCTTGATAGGAGTGGGTGCTACATGGGCGTTCACCATGATCTTGGTTTTGTCCATGTTCATTTTAAGACCCACTCTTTCGGAAGCTTTACTGAGGTCATCGAGCATTTTACTGAGGCTTTCCATGGTCTCAGCCATGACCACTATGTCGTCGGCAAACCGAAGGTGAGTGATGTACTCGCCATTAACGTTGATGCCTAGGCCCGTCCAGTCCAGAACCTTGAATACATCCTCCAGCGCAGCAGTGAACAGTTTCGGAGAAATGACGTCTCCCTGTCGCACGCCACGCTGGAGAAGGATTGGTTTCGAGGTCTGATCCTGAAGACGGACTGACATGGTGGCGTTTTTGTACAAACACTTCAACACCTCAATGTACCGGTAGTCGATCTGGCACCGTTTGAGAGACTGCAGTACAGCCCAAGTCTCGATCGAATCGAAGGCTTTCTCGTAGTCCACAAACGCTAAACAGAGAGGCAGGTTATACTCTTCGGTCTTCTGTATAACCTGCCGCAGCGTATGTATGTGGTCTACGGTGCTAAAGCCTTTTCGGAATCCGGCTTGTTCGGGAGGCTGGAAATCATCAAACCTGCGCGCGAGACGATTCGTGATGACTCTTGAAAACAACTTGTAGACATGGCTAAGAAGTGAGATGGGCCTATAGTTCTTCAGCCGGGCATTGTCGCCCTTCTTGAAGAAAAGTACCACCACACCCCTGCACCATGCCTGTGGCGTTTTGCCCTCGAGTATGACGGAATAAAACAGCTTCTGAAGGGCCTTAAGGACCGGTTTTCCACGCGCCTTCAGGAGTTCAGCCGTGATTCCGTCATCACCCGGCGCCTTGTTGTTTTTAAGCTGTTTCAGAGCCATCCTAATCTCGTACAGGCTGACATCCGGGATATCTTCGGTATAGTGACGGGTCAATCTAGCTCTTGGGTCGTTTGCTAGACTCGCAACGGGCTTGCTGACTGATGTGTACAACTGCCCATAGAATGTCTCGATCTCCCTCAGAAGCTCCGGTTTGGCGGATACGGTCCTGCCATCGTCGGTCTTCAGTTTCGTGAGCTGGCTCTGCCCAATAGCCAGATCCCTTGAAAAAACCTTGGAGCCTTTATTTCGCTCAATCGCGTCTTTAATACGCTCGGTATTAAAGCGGCGGAGGTCTCTTTTCAAGGATTTAGAGATCTGTCTATTGAGCTGCCGGTATTTGCACGCCTCATCTGAAGACTGCAGGATCATCTCACGCCTCTCCTTCATAAGCTTGAGGGTAGGATCAGAGATCTTTTTGTTTCTATCTGTACGACGGGTCTTGAAAAACTTAGACCCGACCGTATGGACAGCTTCCACGAACCCGTCGCTATATTCGTCCACTGAGCTACCTAGGCACTCGAAACGATTCTGGAGTTCGAGCTGAAAGCTCTCGGGGTTTTGGACCTGGATCTGTGCTGGACGGAGCGTGGACTTCATCAGTCGAGACCTTTCAAGCTTAAGGCGCGGTGAATAGACGTCTCCGCGTAGAAATGAAAGAGAAGCGAAAAGACGCCGCGATGGCGCGACGTTTCGTTCGACTCGTTCGAGTTATTTATCATTAAATACATTAATCCTAACAAATATCTTATTCCAATCGATAAATAAAAACAACAGTTCCCTTTATTATTATATATTACATCACTGTTATTATTAATATCAAGATTTGTTTATAAATAATACAGTTACAATTGCTACAATTTCAATTTAAATGGTTATTTTATGTTTTTTTTTTATCGAGAAAATTTATACCCATAAATATGATCAAGATTAACATATATTTTTTTAGCTGCTCTAATATGTATACATTTGGCTAAAAAACTGTTTAGTGAAGCCTATTTTGACTAAGTACAGCGCCTTAATATTAAAGTTCAATGTGCCTCTTACCATGCGGTGATCGCTCCCGGTTTTTACCGAATTGATCACAGAGACATCATTGAACATTTGCTTCCTGGTTGACATGATGAAGTCAATCTCATTTTTTGTTGCACCATCGGGGCTCTGCCAGGTCCACTTCCCGTGTTCACGCTTTTTGAAGAAGGAGTTCATCATATAGAGGCCCTCCTTCTCCATAAAACTGGCCAGTAGGTGACCCCGGTGGTTCCGACGTCCAACTCCAAATTGCCCCATCCTCGTCTTGTTTGCCCAGTTTCGCGTTGAAGTCCCCCCATGACAACGGTGAAGTGAGTTTTGAAACCATGCATGGCTATAGAGATACCCTCATACATCGTCGTCGGGGTGCGCCGCGTCCATTTCGAGGTCGAGATGATAATAATAAGATAAGTCTTTTAAGATTCAAGACGAATACAATATAGATACATCAAAATTAAATATCTGCACCAAATTACATTAAACGAAATGTATCGATGTGGGTTCGTTAAATCCTACGGTGATTCGCTTATCTCGTTAAGATATCTTTTAATACATTTCCGTCAGTACTTATATTTTCATATTTTTAACAGAAAGCGATGGAATAAAACATACGATTGCTAACAAGTCTCATTTCAACGAAAGTTATCGAATAAATGCTGAAATAATTGGCGTTGGCGCTCATTTTCCATTGTACTCTGACACAGCCGCTCATCGGCGATAATATTCACGTGTTATGTATTTCTGTAAAAACATGTTCATTTTTATATGAAGATATGCCTTTATTCGTCCGCGCTGAATTAAATACAATCCCGAGAGCAATACGTGATGTTTCGAGATAAAACGGCCGAGTCCTTCTCCTTGACCTGATATTTTCCTTAAATTAGGTAAGGATATTATGGTTATTGCTTCTTTGAAATGTCATTGAATTATGTAGGCACACATAAATTCGTTTAAGTATTTTAAACCGACTTCAAAAAAATAGGAGGTGCCCAATTCGAAAGATTTTTTTCT
Source organism: Orthosia gracilis (assembly GCA_947562075.1). Classification (NCBI taxonomy): domain Eukaryota; kingdom Metazoa; phylum Arthropoda; class Insecta; order Lepidoptera; family Noctuidae; genus Orthosia; species Orthosia gracilis. The sequence continues at coordinate 40,519,098 of OX387266.1, forward strand.
TTGTATGTGTTTTACCTCAGAACTTTTTACTAGAAGAACAGATTTTGATGATTCTTTTTTTATTTGAAATTTGCTGCTTCTCATGTGGTCCCATTTAAATATAGTTAAGATCTGATGAAGGACTTCGGTGATATACAACAGAACTCTTTAATAAATGACGGCAAATATCTCGGGACGGCTGCAGTCGCATCTCTGTTTATTGTTATTACATTTTATAACAAACATCACGCCACCGGTATGCTTTAATGGGGTACGCAGATGTGTACAGATCACCCTGGTACACTCTCATTTTATCGGTTTTGTTCAAGTAACATGTTATTCGGGTAATATATTCTGGCATTATAGATACCATACTATAGAACTAACCGCTTATGTACCACAATTATATTTTTTCTTCAACCTATATTTTCCCCAAACTAAAATGTGAAAAATAAAAAACATTTTACAAAAAAAAATACAACTGAATTCAAAATCAAAATCAAATCAAAATAAATATAGTTTATTTCAAATAAACCTTAAAGGTACTTTTGAATTGTCAAACAAAAAAAAATATGACTCTAGTTGCAAATTCGCAAACGTCTGTAGATCTCAATGGAGAAGAATTTGCAAGAAACTCCACGGACACTCTTTTTTCAAAGATAAACAGTACAAAGTAAAAAAATAACTTCAATTTCGGCAGTCGGTGCCAAAAAAAGAAAGAAAACAGGAACACCGACTTCCGAAATTGAAGTTATTTTTTTACTTTGTAGTGTTAATTTTCTTCTAAGTAACTTAGATAATTATTATATTTAAATAATGCACTTGTAAAAACAAATTGTGGAAGCAATTTGTAGTAGGTACAAATAATTAGAGACTTGATAAGAAAGAATTATTCCATTACTTTAATGCCTTAGGGACGGGCATAACAGTAACTGTGCATAGATATTCGCCTTACTGAAGAAAAGGAAAGAAAATGCAACTTTTTCAAGATAGAAATTATAATTGACTCGCTTAAAAGCAAGAAAGGAACAACTTCATATGTAGAGAAGAGAGTAGATTATGCCGTAGTGCAAGTTTTTCTCAAGTATCATTATTTTTGCAGCTCTACAGATATTGGTCTGGTGTAGCAAAGATATTGCCTGTAGCTGTCACCGCCAGTAGTTTCAACTGGCTTATGTACTTGTGTCGTTTCGCCGCATTGTACTCGGGACCGAGCGCGGAATGTGTTTCTACGCTGTATTATTCTTTTTTATTTACCCGACCGTTTTTTGTCTTCATGTTTATTAATATGTAGTGGACGTAATGTAACTTGCGGTGATTTGGTTTAGGTACATACCATAATGGATGTTTTAGGGTTCCGTAGTCAACACCCTTACAGTGTCGTCATGTCCGTCTGTCCGTTTGTCCGTCCGTCATAGAAAGCTATAATTTGGCATGTATATACATATTAATCACGCCGACAAAGTGGTTACAAATTGCCATGAAAGCAATGTTTTTTATGGTACCTCCTGTACACGTAAAGCGCGGATGGTTTTTTTTTCTCGTCTATTTCATGTTATGGGGTGATAGGCCATTCAAAAATATTACGGGCTTGTGAAAACCGTTTTTCGATTCAGGAATCCGTTTGCGTAAATTAAGCTTCAAATAGCATTTTTTGTTAGTGTCCCCCCTCCCCCTCCTCTGGCAGATAAATGGTTGCTTTTGGACATGTGAAAAAAATCACGGGAGTAGTATAAATAACGATATTAACAGGAAAACTAAAAATTTCGTATATTGTATGGGGACAACGTTTTCGAACGTCAAACTTAATTTTGTCCCTTCGTTAGAGCAATGTTCGGTGCTTATGAACGTTAGTAATGTTACCTATTTATTTTGGTGAATGTAGCTGTTTATACGGAACCCTCTATGCGCGAGTCAGACTCGCACTTGGCCGGTTTTTATTTTTAAAATAATAGTTGTTTTGATGCCTGTTGTTAAGATAAGCTGTGTTAAAATAGAAAGCTTTTAACTTATCTGGTAAATTTGTGGGATTTGTGGGTGCAGTATAATATCATAGGATTAAAGCTTAGCCATGATCTAAGAAGACACATATTTAGAAGAGACATAGTTGTGTATACATTTGCTCCGCAGACGTTCAAAATATATGTGCAATATGTAATATACGTGCATATGTGCACAGGCGCACGGGTACTTTCTACAAATTCTTAAATATAGATACATAAAAGCAGGATTAAGTAGGTAATGTTATAGAGTGTCTGAAGATATAAACGTTCCTGATAACTGTATTCTATTTCGCCATTGGAAAATAAAGCTTCAAATAAAACATAGTACCAGTTATCCGACATTGTTCAATTTAAAAGTAGAGAGAATATAACAAGAAAAGTAGCTCATTTCCACTCTGCTTGAGATTGTAATTCCTTGGATGTCTTCATCAATATACAAAACAGATGAAAGGTCCTAGAAATGTGATGTATAACAAAATATGATGGAATAATTTATTTTGCCTTATCTATAAGGTATCAAAAGGTCTTCTGGAAACAAAATATTTATTGAATAGATGGTAATAAGCGTCTGAAACCTAGTAAGAATTTTACATTATTTAAACTCTGTGGAAGAGCCCATTCCACAGAAAACTTAGCGGACAAAGAATTTTGTAAATTTTTAAACTCTCATGTGCCTTTTCAGATTGAGAATAAAAACAAACAAACTTATTATATTTACATAATATATTCAATATTTATGTACATGTATTTTACTTATTGTAGTATAATAACTACTAGCTTTTTATTATTAAGCTATGCACCTGCCATGTTGCCTCTTCACCACCCGTGGTTGACTGGTAGAGAATGCCTAAGGCATTAAGTCCGCCATTGTACCTTTGTGCATGAAGTCTAAATGAATAAATAATGAAAGAAATGTTTTTTTTTTGAAATGTCACTAGTGTCGCAAACGTTCTGAGATTTGTGATGAAATACTGCAGTAGTTGTCGGGGACCTTGGCAGCTAGTTATAAAATAGGTACTAGGGCTTCCTTTTAGATATGATGTTCTACGACATGAGGAGTATTGGATTCTGTGAAAGCGCAAAAAAGGAAATAGTTTAAGAATGCACTAATTAGATGTACACTTTGGATTTCAGCTTATCCTCGCAGAGGAAAAACATACTTCAAACGTGAGCTTCCTTTCATTTTCTTTATTTTAGCTTTCATTCATGAATGATCATTCTAAGAATTCCGTTTTGTTGATATTTTCAAGGTTGTTGTTTGCGAATGCTACTGGCGCAATTTTTCATCTGAATACTTTTGATCTGAATAATACTTTATTAATTACTCAGTTAATATAATGAAAAATGTGTCAAAAACAATATATGAACATCGTAATCTCGTGGCTTCGTAAAAGTTTAAGCGTAATAAAAGCTTTTCAAGGTACATTTTCGTTCCACTGTGTTCACTATTGAAGGTATAAAATGGGTAGTGAAAAATGTCAAACCGGTGTGGTAACAAAACAATATATAAAATTAAATTAAAGCAGAAAGGACTTGTCGTTTAGATTAATTTCGCAGTAATTACAAGGTGGTGAGTACTAAAGAGCGTGTAAACGCTTGGTGTAGTTTTTCCCGCCGCGCGGCTTGCAGGTATATGAAGAGTTATTTCCACAAATTCCCCTCACTAGTGATAGCCCACCGAGCGACGTGTCCGGTGAATCAACGAGGAGCGCTCCGCTCGGTCGGGCAAAAACGGAAAACCATTTTACGGTCCATTGTGAAAGAGGATTGGCAATTTCGTTCCGAGCTTACTCGACCATCGGCCGGACAAGTTTTACAACGTCTCTGATGTAACGCGAATGCTCTGACGAAACTCTCTAATACATGCGCACTGATCCCACTGATTCAGCACTTCATTTTCCCTCTTTAATCTAAGAAAAGTTTAGCTATCACTGACGCTTCAATTTATTCCTGACGAATGGTCAGTTGTTACCACTTGTGACAAAAAAATATAACGTTTTTGCCCCAGATACGTTGTAGTAGTAGTGGTAGTGGTAGGGACTCCCTTTTTCCGCACATAGACTCCCATATGGTCCTTTGTGCGTGGCGGTACTGGCTAACATAGCTAGCCTAGCTCCGTCCAAAAGCACAGAAGCTTCCTGGGAGCTTCACAGGCTTCACGGAGCGACCTCACTGTTCCGAGGATTTCTTCGCGTTGAGATGCCACGGCCTCGCATTCCAGGATTAAGTGGGAGGCTGATTCTTCGGCGTTAAAACAGCCCCTGCAAAGTGGACTGTCCGTGGCGCCTATTTATTATTTATTTATTATACGCTTTATTGTACACCATAAAAAACATTAATAAAAAGAAACTTAAGTCTAATACACATACAATGGGCGGCCTTATCGCATACCGCGATCTCTTCCAGGCAATGCCTATGTTGTATAGATGTTTGTTAAGAAGGGTGTGGCCCGCTATTGTCTCTATAATTATTTTGACTTTATTTCTACTCAGGCTGAGGAGTTTTTTAGCCCCAGAAGCGTATGGCTGCTATTAACAGACATTACATTTTTACATTATTAAGTAGAATTCAGTATAACCTGTATGATGAAGTGAAGTGTATTATAACATATAATAATATCCAAACAAGCAATGATTTGTTGTAGCACAATAGTTCTAATACGATTTTCTCACAGCTACGTATGCTAGCTACACAGTCGAATCATGTTACTTATCCGCTGCGTACTAGTAGCAAGTCGCTTCTCAGTCGTAGCAAGCTATCAGTCCGCAACGCAGTCGTAGCAGGCTACTGAATCTTGACACAGTCGTAGCAGGTTAGTGAATCGCTACGCAGTCGTAGCAGGCCATTGAATCGCTACGCAGTCACAGCAGGCTACTAAACCGCAAAACAGTCGTAGCAAGCTATTGAACCGCTACGCAGTCGTAGGAGGCTGCTGATCTGCAGCGCAGTCGTAGCAAGCTATCGAAACACTTCGCAGTCGTAGCAGGATATCGCGTACTGCTATTTTTTTTTAGTTAAACTTGTCTTTTTAAACTGTGTTGTGCATTGGATGTGCTTTAGGTTTTAAAAAATGAAAAATATGCGTCACAGTTTTGATTTGTACCTTGGTTTTCTTTTTATTCATCGTTTTGTACCTATTTCACATCTTTAAATAGAGACCAAAGCTCGAAAAGTACAATAAAATAAAGTAGCAGTAGTTACTACCCAAGTAATAGTGATATTCAACGCTGAAAAAACGCTATCGACGAATCTAATCCCATACAAACGAAGCCTTTAGAGGATTAGTAAGGTTATACAATAATTAGATTGGAAATCGATATCAACTTCGTATGTACGTGAAACTTTTACCTATTCTAACCTATATAAAATGGCTTAGATAAACCCACATTTGGATTTAACAACAATGGATAGGGCGAGTTGAGTGTGGCGAATGTATGAATTGTTTTAACAAATTATACTACAATTTCCGATAAAAAAATAGATTAATAAAGAAAGTTAGCTACAATCTAGGGGTCTTGAAGTCAAGAGTGAATAGGTTACTTCTAGGCAAGCGTGCTTCACCGTCGACCACATCATCGCATACCATCAGGTGAGATAGTGGTCAAGCGCGAGCCTATAGACAATACAAAAAAAAAAACGTGTGAAAATGTAGGCATTTTCTCGCATGTTTTCCTTCACGGCATAATACTTATAATATAGGGATACTTAACGAAATCACGTCAGTGTGGTAAATTGCCTAATGAGCATGCCAAACGTGACAGGTGGCTCAACCTAACTCCGTTCTCAGCGCATTACACATGAGAAGGAAATTTCCTCAAAGCATTTTCCTCAATCGTTGAATCTGAACATGATTCCTGAAGAGATATTTAAAATTAAATTGGTACTTGCTTTGAATCGACCTGACGCACCTCAAACCTGTAAGTTTTAGCTCCTTGAACGTTTATTTAAAACTTTGCCTATACCATCAAAGGAAATAGAGAGCGTGGCACGTTTCCAACTACTTATTTCCAAAGTGTTACAAAACTAAATGAAGAAATATAATCTCAAGCAAATGGCCGGCCATAAAGTTTAACGCAATAAACAAGTAAATAAACATTAAACAAAATACAAACCACAATTAGTATAAAATGTAAACTACTTCGTAACGACGACTTATATCTGACACCAAAACGGGCCGTCGTTGAAGTGGCGCCCTCAAAGTTATCACGCAACTGCATTTATTAATGTAACAAATGGCTTGTTGACAATGGTAGTCCTGGATGTTAAATTACTAAAACCCATATCAATTACCCAAACCGAAGAGAATTATAATGCGGCCCAGCATGTTGGCGTCGAACCGCGAACAGTTCTCGTCTGGATAAACGGAGGCCTATTTGAAATTCCAATTAGAAAGTTTTCTCATTTACTTGAATCAGGGCGTAGAGTGGCGGAAGGGCAACAATCCGCGCTGATTAGTCCTGGTCTCCACCCTGCATCAGATTTAAAGGGTATGGGTTCACCGCATAAACTAATCCTTCATTGAGGACCACCTTATTTGAATTATTTTTGGGCCTAACCCCTGCGGCTGTTCGACGGATTATTCGAACGTCGCATTTAAAAACTAATTGATTCAAACAATTAACTTTTATCTCTACGAGTTTTGTGACTTAACTGTAGACCTACAACTACTAAAGCTCTTTAGGAACGCATTACGTACTTTGTATTGGCAAAATGTTAGTTCTAAATAATTTTATGTTGCAACTGAAAGCGTCCAAATAAACCCACGGGAAATAAACGTTCGTACTGCATCGTTTTCTGTTTACGAGACTTGCTTATTTAATTGAATATGATTTGGAGTTAATATACACGAATAGCTCTTTTATAAATTAATGTACCTCCTCAACAAATTCCCTTTTTATCCGAATGCGACGCAAAGGAGGGTTATGTATTAATCAGTCTATGTATGTTGTATATATGTTTGTTCCCATGTGGCGTTCTAGAGACCAAACACGTAGGCCGATTTTGATGATTCTTACGTCAATTGATTCGTCTAAACCTTGCGAATGTCACTGGCTATTTCTTCTGAATCCATCGTGTGGGGTATCAAAATGAAGGGTGATTACAAACACTTATGGTTAAAAGAAATTCGGAAAAAATAAAAAACTAAACTGTTTTAAGAAGCGAACTGAAAAGAAGTAAACAAGAAGAAAATCATGCTGTGCAGTCGGTGGATTCATATGGTTTTGGTCAACCAGCTCGCAATTATATATCCTCCGACTGCACAGCATGATTATCTTCTTGTTTACGTCTTTTAAGTTCGAAGCGATCTAAAAAGACGTAAACAAGAAGATAATCATGCTTAAGTCTGATTTTAGATTTTTTAAATTACTGACCGATGACCTGGTGTTAGTTACGGGGATCCACTGGATGCGAGAAGCACGGGACCGATCAATGTGGCGAAGCTTGGAAGAGGCCTATGTCCAGCAGTGGACATCTTTCGGCTGATATGATGATGATGATGAATTTATTGACTTCTGTATTTTACGTTGCTACCTTAATAGCGGGCATGCCGATGAATATATTTCAGTTCGATGTATCTATTCTACGTAATACAACACACAGGCAGTCAAATTTCCGGCGAATATCACGCCTACTTCCAAAAATAATATTTTTCTTGATAGATGTGACGCCGTCCGAGTATCGACCACAAACAAGCTCAGAAATACGGATATTACTGATTCAATATTCTACGAAAAGTTATGTTGCCTTTCGATAACTTCCGAGTTTTCTATACTACTATCGATTCGGCGCGGGGCCAATTTATTCAAAAAGTATCAAGCGTGAACCGCCCAGACACGGAAGTTACCCAGTTGAAAATTGAATTTATCAAACTTTTCCGGGACAAACAGATAGGTACTTTATAGACTGTGAAATGCAATTTACTTTCAATTGCTATCAATCGGGTGAATTGAAGCTTGTAATGCTAAATGCCACAGTGAAACATGTTCACCGAGCGTTTACAAGTAGACACATACAATCCCCCAGCTCGGTTATACATTAGGTACACATACGGATAGTTACATTGGTAACACGTTTACATGCAGTGATTGAATCTTGACCCTGAAAAGTTTCGTTATAGATTTTCATATAGGGACACCGATTTATTTAAAAAATAATTGTTAAAATTCTAAGAAACAAGAAAGATTTTAGTCCCAGACGGTTTGTTAAACTATGTTCTACTTCTTCATTTCTGTAATATTTAATAGAGTTTACATTACATCTCGGCCTTTTTGGTTTACCTAATACCGTTCTAAGAGTATGTTGACTTTAAAATAATTTGAAAGAAACAGCACTTTAATGAGCCAATCAATCAATCTGCCTAGCCTTTTCCCAACTATTTTGGGGTCGGCTTCCAGTCTTACCGGATTCAGCTGAGCACTAATGTTTTACGTGGAGCGACTGCCTATCTGACCTCCACAACCCAGTAACTGGGTAACACGGTACCCCTTGGCAAGACTGGTGTCAGATCTCGAGCTTCTGACTACCCGTAACCACTGTCCAAGATCTTCAAATGACAGCCGGGACCAACGGCTTAACGTGCTTTCCGAGGCAGGGAGGAAACTCGGTATGTTGAAAATGGTCACCCATCCACGGACCGACCTCGTCAAGCGTTGCCTAACCTTGAAGATCGATCCGTGCGGCTGTTATTATTTAGCCACGAGCTCCTCCTTTAATTTGCCAAATTAATTTAATAAAATTCAAAAAGGTATCTAAAGATTTTTATAACAACACAGATTTCCAAATTAAATACTCGCTATATATATGGCCCACCATTATACGAAACTTAACCGTTCTCAAATAGAAATTAAATGATAAGGCTCGTCGGTTGGAGTGGTCATCCCTTCGCACAACAGCCGACTTAATAAACATTGTGCCGTTTTAAGAATTTAATCCGAATCCTCACAGAACATACAACACTCGTGAGAGCTGTAAGGGTGAATACCGTCCCGTAGGCACTTGTATATTTGGTATGACCACTAGACGTCACTCTATCGGTGGCGGCTATGATGTCTGTAATTAGTGCGTCGCATGGTGCGTGTCATATGTCGAGCCGGATCGAATTGCGTCCGTTTCAATTAAATTCCGACATGAGCGCGACCCGTGCGGTGCCGACCAGCCGGCTCGAGAGCTCTCATTGAACACGGTTAGGACGGTTGAATCGATTCAATTCGCGACCTACTATGCAGATTTTATTTATTTTACTATACGGAAAAAGGCATGTCGATAATTGGTGGAATTACTGATAGAATATACCGCTTTTGTACGTTTTTATTCAGCTTTATTCATACGGTAGAAGTTTTATGAAAAAATAGGGCACAGCCAGAAGTTGGATTGCAGTAACGAAATGAATCCACATACGTTATAACGACCTTTTCATGTTTCGCTCACACAAAGAATCGTCTCGTCGCAAGCTGTATTGCTCACAATAAAATTGCAGCGAACCGCAAAATACGTAGAACGTAGCTCTATTTAATCAAGGACCACGTAAACAACACTTTCCGTGTCAAATATCATGTGACCTAACGTCAAACAACAAGTTCTAACTGCATTCATTTTCAATATTCAGTTTTGATCTCAAATTTTCATTTGAAAGTTGGCAGCTGTAAGTAGTGTTACCAGCGCCAACGAGGCGTCACGTCTGCGAGGACATAATATTAAGAAAATGGCCGCCATCAGCAGACGATTACAAATGGCTGGGACACGGGCGCGATTAACCGAAGCACATTTTACAAGGTCGGCTCGTCAATAACTTTTTACCTGCTCTTGAGTTATGTCAGGTAACTAAACTGGGACAAATGATGCGTAATGTTATTTCAGCATATTTATAAAATTCAACCTCTTTTTCTGGATCGTTACAATGACGTCCTTTGAAACGCACTTTTGATTAGTTTCAGTGTGTACAGCCTTCACATTATTGTGGAGGAGGTTTAAACGCTGCACTTTACAAACGCAAGGAAAACAGTAATTAGTTGCAGTGAAGTACGAGTACGAATTACGAGTATTGAAGTACGAGTAACGGCTTTATTTTTTCAGTGACGACTCAATTTATTTAGATTCCCAAACGGACTCAGTTCGTTGTTTGGGCCTTTGATAACTGTACGAGTGACGCCGTTTGAATAAATGGTGGCCGATTCTCCAGCCTCAGTATAAAGTATGACCATTAATTCATTACACCCGAGCTAATTGCTTCGCTGCAATTAAATTATTCTAAATAGCTACCATTAATGATATTGTTTGACTGTATTAACACTTCGATAGCATTATTAACAACATATCTTTCTAGTGTAGATATTTATCAAATATACTGTAATCTAGATATTACTTACTTTACTGTATTTATTGGAAGACATGTGACATACACCAATCCGCACTGGGCCGGGGGCCCGCGTGGTGGATTAAGGCCCATTCCCTCTCTCACAGAGGGGAGGCCTCTGTCCCAGCAGTGGGAACATTAAAAGGTTGATGATGATAATGATAACTCTACTAGAATACAATAACAAAGCTTTGTCACTGAAGCAATACAGTAATGAAACAATCATTTATTTAATCCCCGTAGTTAAAAAAAAAAAGATAAGCTTCTAAGTACGTAGTCATGTCCAAGCAGTAATTTATATGTTTAACAACACTGGAAACTGTCAAGCACAAAAAAAAAGTTTGGAAAGAGCGAAAGTATTTTAAAAATGATACCAACAATAAATTAAAAAGAAATTAGAATTATCTTGAGCAGAAACATATTTTTTCGCAGTTATCGCTTTCGAGTTTCGGGGACGGTTCCATTTGTCTTGTGAGCAAGTGTATTCCCCGTGGAGTTTTCAAAGCAAGTTTACTGGGCCCGCGATAAGATAGTATAAGCCCTTTGCGCTCGTATGTCATGACTTCTTCCTGCAGACGAAGCCCCAGATTCACTGAAACTTGGACATATTTATTTCTGTTCACTAATGACACTTATATCTCAGTAATTGAATTAAAAGATTGTGCTTCTTTTCCGGAGTTTTATTACGATCGTTCTTCTGATTTGACGAGGGAGAAAATAGAACCGACATGTAGGTAAAAATGCTTCTGTAGTCTATTTTTGCTGTCAAAAAAATATCTAAAATTAAACCGGCGTCGCAGTACATACTACCTAGCTACATGTATTTACTTTGAGCTTTTATTCTTATACGAGATTAAACAGTGCCGAAGTCGTGGGTATGGTTTCTAATTCCTGGCTACAAATGTCATGAAAATTCAATATGTGCCCGAGTAATTTCATCGTGCGTACGTGCGTGCGTTTCTGCGTGTCGCGGGTTCGATTCCCGCACGGAACAAATATTTGTATGACCTACAGATAGTTGTTCCGGCTCTGGGTGTTTGACAAATCGCGGCTCGGCGGACAGAGCTCCGGCAGGATCTCATGGCGACATGGAGAGAGCGACTGTCGCAACCCAGTGCTGGGCACGCCACAATTGCAGCGTTAAGGCCCCTCTTTGAGGAGTGGCTTGAGAGGTGCCACGGCGTCCTCACCTTCCGCCTGACGCAGGTCCTCACCAGACACGGCTGTTTCGGGAGGTTCCTGTTCAGGATAAGGCGGGAGAAAACGCCCGGGTGTCACCATTGTGTAGATCACACGGAGGACACGGTGGAGAATACGGTGGAGGTCTGCCCCGCTTGGGCGGAGCCCCGCCATGTCCTCATGGAGGCGATCAGCGGTGGCGACCTCTCACGTCCGGCCCTGGTTCAGGCCATGGTACGGAGCGAGAGGTCATGGGAAGCCGTCGCCTCCTTCTGAGAAGCAGTAATGCTCGCAAAGGAGGAGGCAGAACGCGTGAGGGAGACGCAACGGAGATGCCCTCACGCCCTTAGCCACCGCAGGAGACGCCCCGGACGTCGGGAGTCGCAAGCCGATTCCCGGCCACCGTAGGCGCGGGCTTGCGGACGGCGAGTAATGGGTAGCTCGCCGTCCGATAAGGACGAGGCCCGAGTCGACGGCGCGTAGTTTTCCACGCGCGCCTCAAAGAGATTTCAGCAAAACTGACGAGGTCCGCTAGGGCCAATGCCTGTCTGGGTCGCGGATAAATTTGAAAGAGAGTTACCGCGGCCCTGGCACAAGCAACTGAAGGAACACGGATGGGTTTTTGTCAGTCATAGTCTGACACGCCCTTACGCTTCACCCAGAGCGGGAGAAGTCATTGGATGATTACCCAGCCTAAAAAAAAAGGGTGTTTGTGTATGTGAGTTTATATGTTTGTAAACGCACCCACGATACAGCAAGAAATTCCAAGAGTGGGGCAACGTTTTTTAAAAAAACAAAAGGAAAAAGAAAGAAAAGAATACGTCTGTTCAGATATTTTAGTTCCCTCTTATTTTAGTTAAATGATTCCAATACCTGCAGCTTAATTGCGTTAGTGAATTCGGAAAGGCCGAGGGTTTGATCCCACGAAAGAGTATGTCAATTATGTTGCTGTGAGACCGAGCTCTGCTCGGGTGAAAACAGAGAAACATTTTTTTTGTCGAGAAAACCAATAAAATTTACCCAGACATGAGACCTAGCTAGATCGATTTTTCACTATATTGCAAATTTAATCTTAATCGTTAGAGCCGTTTTCGAGGACGTGATTACAAGTATATAGGCATAGGTATATATACAGGGCTACAGGTTAAGTCTATCCTAGGTATTTTAAGAGGTTGTAGTTTCCATCATTCATCACTGATTTGACTACGAAACACCGTACCCCAAACTCAACCGTTTTCAAGATATTATTACTTTAAAGTTTTCTTTTAAAATTGCCGACTTTTTCGGCCTACTTTTTTGGGTTTTTGTCTGTAATTTATTTGTGTATTGATGAGTGTGATTTTTGTGTATCAGACAAGTTGTTTTCTTAATCACGACATTAAAATGGTATTTAACTGAATAACTGGGTCGAAGTACACGATTGATAGTTATAAAATGATTTTTTATTCTTTCGAAATCAAAGTCAATTTCTTTATATCAATTAGGCCACTAAGCGGCACTTATGAAATCAAAAATTTATATTTAAAAGTATTAATAATTTATTCTACCGTTAATGTCTCAAAGACAGAGAATAATCGATGCGGCAAATGAAATAAGGTGTTTAACAACTGGTGTAGTTAAAAGTGGATAAAGACACAAAATGAGAGTATGTGTGCGGAACAGAGGTGGTGTTTAATAGGGTTCCGTACCCAAAGAGTAAAAACGGGACCCTATTACTAAGACTCCGCGGTCCGTCTATCTGTCTGTCTATCACTAGGCTGTATCTCATGAACCGTGACATCTAGACAGTTGATATTTTCGCAGATGATGTATTTCTGTTTCCGCTATAACAAGAAATACGCTATAAAAACAGAATAAAATAAATATTTAAGTAGGGCACTGATTCAAAACACGTGAAATTTTTTTACCGTTTTTTGGCCTTCGTGCGCGAGTCCGCCTCGCACTTTTTTTTTCACGGTTTGTTTTTCTTACACATGTGATAAATTTGAACCTTACCGTTGCTTTTTACTACTAACTGATGGGAGCCTTTCATTAAAGTTTATTTCTAATGATTCAGATAATAGCCTAGCTTGTTATACCTTGTAGGATAGCTAATGAAACGTAGATATTTTAAGCATATCTGCAGCATGACTGTCATAGGCCTTTCTTTTTAATATTTCAGGAAGAAAAAACTGTCTTTTATGAATTTTATTTTCATTTTTTAACTATCAATCGTCTACTCCGACCCAATTGGTTAAGTTAACTGCAATTTTAGCGTTGAGAATAATAAAGCAAATAATCTGCTACACAAAAATCGCAAAAAAAAAAACAAAAAAAAATAGGCCAATAGACAAAAAATGGGCAATTTAAAAAACAACTACAAAATCCTATATCTTGAAAACGGTTTAGTTCGGGGTACGGTATTTCATAGTCAAATCAGTCAGGAATGATAGAAACTATGACCTCTTAAAGGTTCTAGGTTGACTTAACCTGTAGCCCTGCATACAAATATTGATCATTTAATAGTATAGAATACAGGTTAGTTCCAAAGTGTCTCACTAAACGTTTATCATTTTGTACCAAAATACGGTTGTCATTTTGTTACTTGATGTCTAAAATTAAGCTCGACGGCCCTTCTCTGAGTGATGGCTATTCATCCAGATACCCTTTCAGCGAATTACTTAGATGGGATACAGCGGATGACAAGTTTATTCGTGAGTAAATTCAAACCAGAACAATAAACACGCACAAGGTGTTAGATATAATGTTTATGTACTTTTTAATAACTGTCGAATTGACTAATTTCGGGGCTAGAAGCTGTTTTTCGATGTTCGGTATACCAACGAAAGAATAACCGTTGAGTAGTTGTTGCGACTGATTCATTATTATAGAGATGACACAAACTTTAATTATTTTTTAACAAATTTACACCCACTGTTTGTGCAGCTGTGGAGCCACAAGTCACAGTGTAACAAATAAATAGCACACACCGACACGAATTCATATTAGGCTATAAAAGTTGGCTATGAACATTGGCGACCAAGTCATAACGGTCCTCCTTTTTCGCGTTGAGGATATAAAGAAGGCGGCCGGAACAGCTGATGTTAAAGTGATTTGTGAAGGAAAACGCTAAGAGAATAAACAAGAGACCTGAGTGAGGTCTAGAGGGCAAACGGCACACTTGTAATAAATCACGAGCCGACGGGTAGGTAGTTTCCTTTAAAAATGTACACGATAGAAGTGTGACAAAAAACCTGAGAGCAAATCAAAGTGAGAAATACCGCAACACAATGTGAAACTACAATAACGTGAAACCAAAAATAGATTGTTCAACATCAATGAAATACGCTTTTTTATTTTCAAAATTCATATATTAGCGGTCCTGTTTAAGGTTTTTCGCTATTTCAATTAAGTACTCTTTGTTGAATTTATTACGATAGCTCGTAAGGTATTGAAATGTATTCATGTTCCCAAATTATGGAAATTAAATGTAAGAAAAACTGTAGCTGGAACCCGAAACTCTCCAAATTTGGATAAAAAGAACTGATCTTAATTAATTTAGAAGAGGTAAGGCTTTGTGGTAAACGGCAAAACGCAGGAATGAATAAGATTTCTCGCAGACATAAATTGATATTTAAAAAAAAATACCTTTGATTCAGATTGAATCTCGACGATTTTCAAGGAGACGCAAGTTGTTCTAGGACTAATAAATTAGATTGAGGAGTTGCCCCGACCAAAGCTCTTACAAAACTAGATACCGTGGAAAAGTGGGATCTATATTTAAGGAAGGGATTGTACCTTGGTATAACATAATTCTCTGCGAGCTGCGTCAAGGATATTTTGGGCAATAAATCAAGCCAGTTTCGGGATTGTGCTTTGTGCGCGATAATGCGATCCTTGTCATCGTATCTTATTACCTGTTGAACACGGATCCTATTTTATTACTTAAGAAAATGAAGCGTAAGTA
This sequence comes from Orthosia gracilis, assembly GCA_947562075.1. NCBI lineage: Eukaryota > Metazoa > Arthropoda > Insecta > Lepidoptera > Noctuidae > Orthosia > Orthosia gracilis. Next base: position 40,534,558 of record OX387266.1, read on the forward strand.
TATTTGGTCAACATTCCAGATGAAAATATTATCATAAAACATTTTAACTCACAACTGACTCGGAATGGAGTGGCCATAAAAAGTCCTTTATGGCGGACGAATCAACCTTATTATCGCGGTCCTCAGAACATTATGCAAACAAATTGGTACATCTACTTCTTTGGTAATATGTTCGATACGGCAACACACCTAATACACTTATTTGGACATTATTCAAAATAAACCAAAGCATTTTAAATTAGAATAGTGACCGCTGTGACAGGCAGCCAGACAACCCATTTACTGTAGTCCTTCGTAACGTACGAGACCCACCCCGATAGGATCGGCTTATAGGACATATACAAATCATGCCCATAACCCCGCTTACCTCAAAACAAATAAAACACTCGATATTAAAATCCGATTGATCAGCGAACGCAGGCGGATGGTTCAACTGTCCGTATCAATAAATATTTCGACTGTGCATACCATGATTAACAATGGTTTTCACACGTTTTATTAACATATCGCCGAAAAACAGAGAGATTTGCGTTTTTCATTCCATTATTCGTCGATTATTCAGTATGTCCATTATTATTTTGTCTAAAATAACAAAGTGTTTGCATAGTTATAAATATGACGACAGGTATCAAATCGTTGATTTTTTGCGCCTATTGCGTATAATATTGTTTTAGAAATATGCTTGTGTAATTTAATATTATCTATACTATATATATATATATATATATATAATATTATAAAGCTGAAGAGTTTGTTTGTTTGAAAGCGCTAATCTTAGGAACTACTGGTTGGAATATAAAAATTCTTTTTGTGTTGGATAGTCCATTTATCGAGGAAAGTTATAGGCTGTATAACATCACACTACGGCCAATGGAGCGGAGCATAAATGAAAAATGTTGCAAAAAAGGGAAAAAAAATTGCGATGCGCAAGCGGTTAAAGTTACACAACCATCATGTATGTAGTGTAGGTAGGTAGGGTAGGTAGGGTAAATGGGTAAGTAGGTAGCCAGTTGACGGGAGCAAAGCCGCGTGGGACATTTAGTTTTATAATATTGTTACGAGCTGGGGTTCAGGGATAAATTATTTAAACAGCAAACTTCAATTAATCACACTTTATTACAAAAACACTTCTTAAACAATTCTATTACTTCGCACTATTTTCCTTTTCCGATCGCTCTGTCGCTTCCAAATCGAAACTGTCCCACGACGAACCCGATCGCTCTTTATATAGTACGGAAGATGTTTCTAGAACGTTCCATACTGTTCTAGATAATTCGAGAAATTACCAGAGCAATCGATTTTCGAACTCACTGTTCCCGAAGCGACTAGAAAGTTCCAGAATGTTCGGCTCGAATATTGTGGAAAATTCCATTCGACAAGAACTTTCGAAAAGATTAGTTCCGATATTCGATACTAGATGGCGCCACTAATTACTACTTAGTTCTTCTACTTGTCACTAGATGGCGTTGCCCTATCTTGAAGAAATTCCTAGGCTCTACGTTTAAAGCACGGGAATGCATATGGAATATGAGCAGGCGCTACCTGCTACCTGCTTGGGGCCTTTACAGGGCACTTTGGAACCATGCTCATGAAGATGGGTCTAACCATGTGCAGGTCGTGTGGGGAACATATACGGAACGCATGGAGCACCTTCTGTGCACATGCGATGTACTAACTGGTAAGCGAATGAGTCTCCTAGGGGTTGGATATCCAAAACCAGAAGACTATAGGCTCATATCTCCTAGTCTCGTTGTAAAACTAATAAAAGAGTTTTCAACGAGATTGGGGAGGAGTAGGTTATCTAGGGGACCGCAATAGATCCCAATGGGTCAAAGGGTCAGAGTTATTTCTCGGCCCCTCCACAAGATAAGATAAGGTACTATATATGAATCAAGTCAATTCGGGTAATGTAATGAATACTGATTTAAACTTCATTATTTATCACATTGTCTAGTCATTATGAATATTGTTACGTTACTGTTGGGCTATTCGATAATTATGGCACATTGATTTTTTATTTTAAATATTCGATCAGCAAGAAATAACTGCGAAAAAAACATAGGCACGGGCACGGGTCCGGACCCCTTAAATAGTACTCATACTTACCTACCATACTGATTATATATTAAAATCAGTGTCAACATTAAAATAATTTAATAAAATACATTTTTCAGAAAGCCCGGTCAATTTAATTATTTCAATAGAGTTTAGCAAATTGCCTACTCATATTGGGCATTTTTCAAGTTCTCTGTGCATTATGAATAATGCCATATTAATCACTTAGTCCATAACACAATTATACTCGTACATAGCCTACTTTATCACTAAAATAATTATATATGAACTCGGCGGATAAAATTGAATCAAAACCAAATCATGAGAACGCACAGCCTAAACAACAAGATTTCCATAACCCACGAATAGGAAGGATTTTCAAAAATGTATCCCCCTAAAGGGATTAAATAGGGGATGAAAGTTAGTATGAGTTCGTCATTTATGCCGATGGGGAATCCCATAATTCGCAAGGCTTGTCCTTAGATAAAGTTGTGTAAGTTTTTAAATGGATAGCAATTTGGTCTAGAGATCGCATTGACATCGATTTAAAACCCGATAAAACAATTTGACTATGGTCATTAAAAATTAACAAAATGTTAAGCTCTTTTCCGAGGTACTAAACATTTTTTTCCTATCCTGCTGACCACGCTTGCGACAATGGACAAAAATGAATAACAGAACCGAAACAGTATATATATTTCTGCGTGTTTCTAATTAATAAATTAATCAAAATAAGGGCCCTGTTATTCAACACTGTTCACTCATTTTTTTCTCGAATAATTAATGTGTTTTCAATTGAAAACTTCAAAGTGCCGTAAATATGGCAATTTGTTTCTAGAAAATATGAATTTAAGTTGCAAGTGAGAAATGTTTCATACGAGTCGAGGTGACACCCGCACCTGCGGTCGCGACCAACTTTTAACATCCAATTTCATAGAAATATATACAAACTTATAAAGTATTCAGAATTAATTTAGATATACCCAAGAGACACGATGAGTATGGAATTTAAAATCATTGAATATAAATCTAGAAAGCTAATTTCTCTCTAGATCTACTTCAGCAAAATTTTTGTTCTCGCTTTCATCATTGTGAGCTAAAATTTTTAAGAAACAAATATGGTATTACCTAATTTGTCTTAGTAATTTAAATATTAAAGTTTGCTTAGAATTTACAAAATACGGTTTTTTTTTGTGACTGTCGAAAACTTCTTCGTCTCTGTCGTACCCATTTATGTTTTAGAATAAGCAATCGCACGCCCTGTCGCGCTTATAATTTAATTATTCAACAAATATGATAATTGTTAAAAATGTTTATATTATTGAGAAATACACTGTACAAAAACAACCTCCCTAAGCAGGATTGAGCTAAAAGCTTTTAATATAGGTAATGCGTCTAACAAGGCAGAAAATATTTTTTTTTAAACTACACATACTATTGGCTAATCTAAACAACTATACAACTAAATATATAACTATCTAAACAACTAAACAACTTGCCTATTAGGTAAGTACAACTTAAAAGTGAAAAATAACTTTATTTTTGGAAGTCGGTGTCTATAACGCAGTAAAGTGGTACCTACGAAAGACACCGACTTCTTAAGTTATTTTTCAGTTTGTAGTTTTCTTATTTGGAAGTCGGTAGTATTTTTTTGTAAAAAAGTTGTATTGCTTATCGCTTGTGGACTAGGTGAAAGCCTTCGATTCGATCGAGACTTGTGCTGTGTCTCTCCAACGGTGCTAAATCGACTACGGGTACATCGAGGTGGCAGAGGATTTACGGGACAAATACGTGGTCGCTCACAATTGGCCTCATAAGCATATAGTCGCCCAAAGGACAATGGGGAAGGCTATGCTCGGCGTTTCCTTGTGTGGTCAAGAGAACCAAGGTTACCGACATAGCCTGAAGAATTGCCTAACTTAAGTGACAGTGGACAGGGCACATTGCTCGCAGAGCGGATAGCCGTTGGGGCCGAAAAGTTCTAGAGTGACGTTCGCGTACCGGAAGACGCAGCGTTGGAAGGCCTCCCTCTAAGCGGAGCGAGGACCTGGTCATGGCTGCGGGAGTCCGGTGGATGCGAAACTCACAGGCGTATGTCCAGCAGTGGACGTCTTTTGCCTGAAATGATAAATGATGATGATGATACATATCACGTAGATATCACGTCAGTTCGTAACAATAGTTAAAATCACACATGGTGTTCAATCCATCCGTCGCTCCATATACCTAGCGCGAACCTAAAAGAAAATTTATGTGCCGATTAAGACCCTTTGAGGGGCGGACGACCGCAAACTCGCTGCGCCGTCATTTGGGAAGCCGTTAGTTTGCCGGAATTAAATATAATTCCTCACTATTTTGCGCCAGTATCAAAGAAACATGAACATTTCATTTAAAAACGCATTTAACCATAGTTGAAATCAATTTATTAGTTGGCAGTGTTTTGTGCGAAAGCTCTCCGCACGCCGTCGTCGTTGACAATGTTATTAAAACGCAAATACACCACTTGTAACTGATGTTTGACATGCATGTGTACACCAACGTTATAATTTGTACGAGAGGTCGAACCTTCCGTGCCGTTTTGTGCCAATAGAAGTTCAATAAAATATTGATATCCAGTTTGTCTTAACATAAGTGAATGAGTATAACTTCAATATTATTGAAGATGTGTTACTTCATAAAGCTTCGAAAGCAAGCGTGCACGCGTGTTTGTCTCAAGAAAATAATAAATTACTTTCAGCAAGTCTGTGTACGACGCTATCACAAATCTCCGTTAGCGTACAGTAAGTTAAATTGAATGTCTAAGCTCGCAATCGAGGATTCAGCAAATACCAGTATCTATTGGAAGCGACCGGAGTCTTTAAGAAAATCCCGCAGCTTCACTCGTCTGCTGTGATTCCAGCGAGGTTTGCCAGTGCGACGATATTTTAAAAATAGATTTATAAGTCTTCAAAGTACTAGAAAAGATAAGAACACCGTCACATTAAACCGTCGCTAGCGGCTAAGTAGTTAATGGATTAAAAGCGATTCATAAAACAAATCGTTTTTTTACGATACCTACATTATCTTTTAATTACCGACTAATGTATATTGTGGTTATTATTGGGAAATAAAATACAATTAGGGGCAGATGCTCGGCAGTCGGAGGCTCGCTCGCACGCAATACGCAGTATCCTACGAAAACGAACATAGAGGCTATAATTTATGGTGCGAGTCACAAGCTGACCGCGGGAACCATGCCCGAATGTTTGGAGGTCGACTGCACGGCGGCAACTAGATTCGTTACTTCTGCAGGACAAAAGTAAACGAGAATTGCCCTTAATTGGAATTGTAAATGAGTCTTGCGGCGCTTTCTTGTCGGTTGAACGCCCGTTTCGCCATCACAGTAGAATAAACTGTTTTCATTTAAATTAATTCTCAGCGCGAGAGGGCCGCGGACGAGATGTCTAAATGGAGACATCTCTGGATCGTTTGTACAGACTTCTTGCTCGTTTAAGACGTCTCGTGTCCTAAATTCTAAGGGACCGCGTTGTTAGGGTTTCTTTTTCCCTTAAAACAAGAATTTCCGTCTTAAAAAGTTAATTGCCCCTTTAAGAAGACCATTAAAACCTAAGAACAGGAATTAGTTGTCTTTGTCCACGAAAGGGTAGGCTTTGGCTAGCTGTGACAGAATTAACGTTCTGATTGACAAACCGAAATAGGAGTTTGGAATAAAATAAATTGATTGAAAAACGAGATCGTAATATTTTCTTCAATTTAGTTGGTTACCTATTCGAATCATACGATAAGTCATGCGACTCGACATTTGGATAACATTTTCAAAACACCGTGAAAAGTAAATTGTCACTCGATCGTCAATTTATTTTGTAAGATGTTACGAAAATGAGAAACGACAGGTGCGAGCGATATTATCACAACGTTGATTTGGAATTTATTGGCATAGAATTCGTAACTGGAGCGTCAATACTGGCTCCAGTGGGGTGCACCTGTGCCTTCACCTTCGTCAAGCATTGACGCGGGTTGCGAACATTAGTCACAAGTGTGTAAGACATGTATGCACGCCGCGCCGGACCGGAGGAAAGTAGCCGCACACTCATATCGGAAAGTATATAAAATACATACAAGCATGCCTAACCCAAATAAATTCATTATTAAATATCACATTATGGAATTGAATGTGCTTTGTGAGGCATGGAGGGGACTCGCTGAGCACGTAAACGTTTTCGTTCCGGTAATCAAACGCTTGTGACACTGGTTATTGATAGGTCAACATTCAGGAAGTCTGTGGCCAGTGTTACCTTGAATATTAGTGTGTATTACCTCGACATTGTGGTACGACGGAAAGAATGTCTGACGTTTACTAAAAATAAAAAACTGGACAAGTGCGAGTCAGAATCGCGCACGAAGGGATCCGTACTATTACCCAAAAAACGGCACAAAAATCACGTTTGTTGTATGGGAGCCCCACTTAAATATTTATTGAATTCTGTTTTAGCGGCAATAGAAATACATCATCTGTGAAAATTTCAACTGTCTAGCTATCACGGTTCATGAGAAACAGTCTGGTGACAGACAGACAGACAGACAGACGGACCGCGGAGTCTTAGTAATAGGGTCCCGTTTTTACCCTTTGGGTACGTAACCCTACAAAGTAAGGAAAAGGATGTTCAGTGGAATATGAAGGCTTCTTCCCAAAGATTGAGTAAACAAAAAAGAATAGTGTATGAATAATGAGCGAGTTGACTATAAAGTTTTGACGTAAAATAATTTTCCAGTCTCGGTGGCGGACGTTATACATTTTTAATTGAAAATTGTAGTACCGAGCTAGTTCCTACCTATACAAAGTTTGTGCGAGAAGCATATCGGCAAAATCTTTCTTTACTACCTTCAGAAGTTCAGAATCTTAAGTTAAATAATAATGCTTTTGCTTTTTTGTTCAGCTTTCATGCTGAATAACTGATAACCTATCAGTATATCACCAAACTTATTCTGCTATAGAAACACCTATGATTTAAGTGATAACTTATATTTATAATGATGCTAAGTTCTACGTTACTCTACGAACTTTTACCTACTTACTTTTATGATTGTCAACCCTCAGTCGTATACAGTTTTTTTATAGAACGCAATGAGATATCAAAAAATTTAACGATATACCTATATTATTCCAGCCAGACATTATACGCTCTCGAAGTGGAACACAAATCATTTTTATTCCTTTTTGCTTGAAGCAATTCGTTTGAGGGAGACATGAAAATCTTACAACTAAATGATTCCATATTCATATCCTAAGAGTTAGAACACTTTTCTCAACTTTTATAATTCCTAAAATTACGTAAAAGCTTCAGCCGTCATAAAAAGTCAGTCCGGAGTAAAATCCCTTTCTTCCACTCTCATTATTTATAAAAAGTTCAGTGAGAATTCCTTTTATTTATTTAATTTATTAAATTAATCATCAAAGAAACAAAGCACTTTTTAGGCAAAGTGGCTAATTACCTGGCATGGTTCAGTCATTGATATGGAGCTTCATTAGTGCAAGTGGATATTTGTTATCATTCTATAAGAAATTTATGTTTTATTTTTGATAACTTGATTCTATTGTTTTGGATTATTAATCATAATAAATAATACACCGATAGACTCTTGTTAAATTTAATTAAAAACTATGATTCACTGTTACTTACGACATTAATAATAAAAATTACGACAGCAACATATTCATGTATTTGTCGAGATACAATCATGGCTGGCCGATAGATGCAAACCCTCGGGAAGTCAGGATGTATTCCCTTAGGTTAAGACATCATGTATGGGCAGGTCGGTGGGTACAGTCGTGCAAATGAAATAACATAAATTATTCGATACACTGCGTTTATTTAAATAGTTCACAGTTACAATCTTGCTCACTAATATTACTTATCGATACCGATTCTACAAAGTCTTAGCTCTAGGGCGGTCAGTACTCAACTCTTATATTCTGTGTCCCCACCACACAGGTCGTTAGAGGAAGCGCGCCACAGCGTTGTTCTTGATTTGCCGACAGGTGGCGTGCTCGTGATTTGTTTTGACGTCCGTACTATTGACTAAACCCGACACGGCCATCCTGCGATACAGGCGTCCTCGTCTGTTCCTAATTGTCAGGTTTTAACAGTGTATCGAATCATGTGGAAATCCTCAATGGATGTCCTCAGCCCTTGGGGAAAGCTGAGGGGTCTGTCAGACTCTTACTGACTAAAACCACATGGTGTTCTCTAGGCCGTAATTCCTATTGAGAGGCGAGCGTGGAACACAGCACGTCGCCTTCTCGGGCCTCTCTCAGGTGACAGACTCCCCAAATCTATCACCCGCAGGCATTATCTTCTTGTCCTTGCTCCATGCCATCTCATGTCGTGTTGCGCTACACGTTCTTAGTCCACTCCGTTCTACCAGTCTCCCATCATACAAGGGAAGTTTTCTGAAACACACAAAATCTCCACACAGTATTCGCTCGTCCAATCCTGACTCATACTCTAGGTGAGTGAGGAAACATTTTGCATAGTTACATATCGAAAGGATCACTGGTCTAGGTATTTCTTTACAACAGAAAACCCCTACAGTTATAATCAAGCTGGTCTAAATCGTCACCCACTAATGCAGGTGAGATTCCTGCAGCACCTCGAAAGGATCACTGGTCTAGGTATTTCTTTACAACAGAAAACCCCTACAGTTACAATCAAGCTGGTCTGAATCGTCACCCACTAAAGCAGGTGAGACTCCTACAGCGCAGTTACAGTCAAGCTGGTCTGAATCGTCACCCACTAAAGCAGGTGAGACTCCTACAGCGCAGTTACAGACAAGCTGGTCTGAATCGTCACCCACTAAAGCAGGTGAGACTCCTACAGCGCAGTTACAGACAAGCTGGTCTGAATCGTAACCACTAAAGCAGGTGAGACTCCTACAGCGCAGTTACAGTCAAGCTGGTCTGAATCGTCACCCACTAAAGTAGGTGAGACTCCTACAGCGGCTCACAGATCAACACCCACAACAGCAGGAGTGATCTTGACATCCCATTTACAAAAATGATCATCTTCCACAAAAGTAGAAAAGACCACATACTAATTGATCATTCCAAAGATTCTATTATAGCTTCGGAATTATCTACACTTAAGGTGCGAGAGCTTATGGAAAATGTTTCCTCTGACTCCGAGGGCGTATTATTAATTACAGGTACAAAAGACATACCGAACTCATCATCTGTCGTCACGGTCCATTCATCATCATCATCACCATCATTTTCGCAAATTTCCAAATAACCTTCTTTCCCTTTAGGTACTTTTTTAAATTTTACTACCCTTAAATTTTGATTATCAATTTTATAAATTCTGTTAATCAAAATTAGAATACCAAAATCATTTAAATTTTCGTAATGAGGGCTTGGCGATTCGAACGTCATCAACATTAACATGGTGACCTCACCTCTGGCGTGACTATGTGAGTTTACCTTCTTTCAACGTCATAACTGAAAATGAACCTTCTGCAAGGTCTCTAACATAAACATGAACATTCACACCAGACATAGTGTCACACAGACTTTCAGGTGCCATACAGGCCTTCAGTTGACACACAGGCTCACAGTTGCCACACAGGTCAACAGCTGCCACACAACGCTCGGCTACTCCTGACCAAAATAGATCATTGGGTTCGTGAAAATAGGGAAATTTGTAGAACTCTACTCTTTAACTGAATCATTACCCTGGGCCATGTACCACAAATCGATCCAAACCAACTTTAAAAATTCTGCTGCTGCAAAAACTGTCAAGCTTAAAGAAACCCTCGAGTAAAATATTCAACGCCACGGCCCTCTAGCCGACCAGCAATTGTATTGCTCTCACAACGGTCTCTAGACCCCGACCTCCACCAGAATCCACTGGTACGGTCAATCATAATACATTCGATAGACTGAATTACTAGACACTTTAAGCTTGCTCATCATCATCAAAATTCCTTTAACATCAACATCGACTGGTACATGACCCGATGGCATCTTCCCTAACCTACCGCGTGCATACTTGTAGGTCCTAAGCGTTCCTATTTAAAGCTTTCATTGTATAACTATCACTGTCCTGTCACAATAACCTATCGCGGACTTAATAAAGAGCCCATTTAGTTTTTACACTAGAGTTTCCCACACAACACTATTGATTAAAAAAAGATCCGACGATCAACAACTAAATAAAGTAATTGTAACATTTCCGTTAATCTTTACCATAATTCAAAGGCAATGCATACTCAACGACACCTCTTCGTAGACCCATCGCCACATGTTACTCATGAGGGCGGTCCAGAATTTGTCGCATGAGTGGACATGTTAATCAGATTTGGTTTCACTACCACTGTCATCAACTATGATGTCTAATTCTCAAGGAACTTGGTGATCGAGGATCCTTCCCAAAAGATTCGCACTTTTTACTTAAAGATTTACATACCGACTGCTAACAAAAGGGAAACAACTAACCCTGATAATATTAAGGAGCTTCACGAATTAATTCGGATCAAAATCTTTAAAATTAAATATCAACAGTAACCATTTACTATCGCTCACTACCTCAGTTTTTATGTAACGAAAACGATCGCGAGATCTACTGCTATCCTAATGTTACTTTGAAAGTTAGCAAGTGAATTCAGATCTGAAGACGGTGGTCGTAAATCGTGACGCAACATAAGATTTGTTCTGAATACACGTAAATGACCAGTACAGTTACTAACTCGATACAATTGCGATGGCCCTACGTCATTACTAACTGGCTTTGTTACTGAAAATCTCCTTATGGGATATCTCATCCTAAAGTTCGTATTGAACCAAATCTTGAAACTATACTGCCAATAGGAAACTCATTACCTAACTACTTGCTTTTTACAAGTATGTCTTAATTACCTAGTGATAGTGCTAGATATAACCACTACCAATTCAGTGATCCAACATGAACACTTAAAACTCGAAATAGCATCTCTTCAGTAGAGAACCTTCCACTTCACTATCGAAATAACATGGAAGCGACTCACCGAGTATTCCATTTCAAACTTGCGCGCTCCCAACCTCAAACTGCTAGTTTGCCGTTCCTCCTAACCTCTAAGATGTTGACAGGTCAGCCTTCGCATACAGCATCTGAACTGCTAGCAGCAGCAGAGGCTTCACTGCGACACAATATGGTATCTGAAACATGAAAAACACTACGAGAGTACTTGTTTACACGGTTATCTTAACCATACACAGCATTGATGGAAATTAACCGGTGTAGTAACCTAAACCGGCATGGCAAAATGGGTTATTATGAACACTGAATGTGAATGCAGAGACCCTGTCCAAAACATGAACCACACATTACAATGTCCCAAGTGCCCAGGTAGGTATTCTAACTTCCAAACAATGATAGTCAGCCAAGGCCAGTCAAGGGCTACCGCCAGTGATAGTAGAATAATAACCCTTCAACAACACCCAACTTGACCATCGATAACTAACATGAAATTATAACCTAACACGGGCCACCCCGACGATCCATTGACCGACACAAAAACAGAATTTTGAATAATGAACACTCTTGGCCATAGTCAATAACAAAATGAAAACGACTCACCAGATTGGCTTAAAGATCCATGTGTATGGATCTTTCCACACGTCCACACGCTCCTCCTTGACCTGTCCAACTCCTTGGTTGTTGCTAGCTTCCTTGCTGCTCCGTTCTAGACTGTTTTTTTTTTTTATTCTAGACTGAGGGTAGTCGCAGAAACGAACCACTACTGTTTTTTTCTCAACTGACACCGCATTTTTTTGCAAGAATGTAACCGCCATTTTCACTAGCATTGTTTTTACGTGTGATCTCATTAGCACGACCGATTCCCAATTCTGATGTCGAGATGCCATCATGGCTGGCCGATAGATGCAAACCATCGGGAAGTCAGGATGTATTCCCTTAGGTTAAGACATCATGTATGGGCAGGTCGGTGGGTACAGTCGCGCAAATGAAATAACATAAATTATTCGATACACTGCGTTTATTTAAATAGTTCACAGTTACAATCTTGCTCACTAATATTACTTATCGATACCGATTCTACAACGTCTTAGCTCTAGGGCGGTCAGTACTCAACTCTTATATTCTGTGTCCCCACCACACAGGTCGTTAGAGGAAGCGCGCCACAGCGTAGTTGTTCTTGATTTGCCGACAGGTGGCGTGCTCGTGATTTGTTTTGACGTCCGTACTATTGACTAAACCCGACATATTTGTACTTACAGCTGTTGTTGTGTGCTTTGTATTACAGCTGCTGTGTTCAACATAACATAGAAAACAATGTAAGTATAATTATGTACATACATCGGCACATGTGTATAAAATCAAATAGTAGGTAAATTTTACCAAAAACCACTTTGTCCCTGGCGGAGTTAAGTGCCTTGTCAAAACTTGTTCTCTTATGGTATTCCCATTTGATTTATGACTTCGATATGTCAATTTTACGTCAGTCAGTATGATTTATATGGTCATTTGCACAACCTTACGTGTCGTACAGAAATTCACACATTTGATTTTACATTTGGCTTACATTGCAAATGGGTAAATTCAAAAATATTAGTAAAACAAAGTTACATATTCGCGAGCTGGCTGACCAAAACAAGATGTACTCTCCGACAGCACAGCATGATTTTCTTCTTGTTTATGTCTTTTTAGTTCGCTTATCAAGCAGTCGCGTTTTTTGATTTTTTTATTAACTTCTTTATTTATAACTTTTTAGTTAACATTTCTTTTTCAAATTATTAAGTTCATTTAAACATATAAGTGTAATATATTTTTGAAATAACCTCATAAATCCCTTTATTTTGATATCCCACACGATGGGTTAAGAAAAAAAAGAATTGGTCAACATGGTACCCAAACCTACCTACAGCGATTTCTATTAAACCGAACTATGATACTGCGGGACGTGACTGAAAAATATAGAAACATTTATTTACAATCAATGAATAACAAAAATGTAAATAGGGGTGGCAAAGCGACCGACAGCCGTACAGTGGATATATCGCGTGCCGGCGTGATTGATTGTTCTACAAAACAGTAATAAAAATGTCCATTCAGGGAAATCTGAGTATCTCATGTGGAGTGCGTTAAATAAATATGAGTGTGAAGCTAAACAGTATTTTCCATTAGTGTCATAAAAAGGTAACGTTTCGAAATAACCGCGAGGCCGGGGCCATATCCACGTGTGATAATGCGCAGTAACATTTTATAAGGGATCTAAATGTGAGCAGATGGCACAATGCGAATCGCTGGTAGTACTTCCCGGCACGGCCGCAATCTGCCATTACATTTTATGCAAACACTGTCGGAATGATTTCGGTTGTACAATTTCCAAAATAGAATACCAACAACTTTTACAATACGACCGTTTGTTATGCGTACTATAAATGCCAAAATTATTCTGACTTTTAATTCCCTCATAAAAAACGCTTCGTTAGCAAAAATGGATGCAGTTATTGCTGAAGTTTGTGTCAAACACAACGTTGTAACATTCCGTGACTATTGTGCTATCTTCAGAATGGAGTTAATTAGGCAGTTAATATGAGAGCCCATGATCATGGCGCACGTTTTTACGTAAATTATACTTCTAAATTCTCCTTCATAGTCCCCCTTATTTAAATGTCTACCTCTCCATTTACATTTTGTCCCTCAGTATTACTTTATATTGATTTCATCATCAAAATCACAGATTTATAGATTTTATTGATACGGGGTAAAAGACTTTTAAAAGCTTTTTTCCCTAGATGACTTTTACCTGACTGCGGTGCAGTAATGACAGGTTAATGTTTATACTGTGTGATTTCCCAGAAATATTGGGTTTTATTCATCACGGTTTTTTCCCGTTATTCGTAAAAGGTGCCTAAGGGTTTTCATGTAACATTTGACCTTGGTTGTCGTTATTCGTGAAAGAGTGGTAATTTTTGAGAAACTGTGGCATATAAAGATGGATGATTCCTCGCTGAACTCGTGTTCTTACGTACAATTGTCCTTATGGTAAGTTTAACGTGTGTCGCGAAGTTTATTCTTTATTGTAAATCTCGAACTATGGTAAAACATAAGATTTACCAAGTTTTACCGGTAAAAAAAATATTTTCAGTTAAAAAGTATGAAAAATCTAGTTCAAAGCCTTAGAATGTTTTTATTGTTATTGGTATAGTAGTCGTTCTGTGACAGTTTATTAAAAACGTTATAGTTTATGGGTGTGCGGCAGTAACGCGCAAACGGAATAAGGATGTTTACGAGCAGTCTTGTGGCTCAAAATGTGTGTTGCCTCAACTGATTGTTTTCCTCAAGAGTTTCCTTCCTCATGGCTGATACCTACTGCAAGTAAACTAAGGATAATTTAAACGAGGTCATCAGCTGTCCGTTCTTCGTTATACATTCATGACGTGATAACAAATCATCTTGGCCATCACGCAACAAGATTGATTCATCAATATTTTAGTATATGAACATTAAGGTACGTACGTCACCTGTTTGTAAATGAATTGGTTTGTGAACATAAGTCAACAGTTTACTAAGTGACGAAGTGATCAAAAATTGTCGAACCTTTCTTTATAATACCAGCTGTAAAAAGCTTTAAATAGACTGTATGTAATGTAGGCTGGTAATTAATACAATTTTGCTTGTTTATCGCCCCCGAAACACCCTGCATAGTAATAGTATATATATATATATATATATATATATATATATATATATATAATAATTTCTCTTTTAAAGGTACTAGATTTTACTGTAACTCACATAAAACGTGTCGTACATTAACCAGAGATTTTAGAGAAGAGAGCGATGACAGTATTTTTGCACAGATTAAATATAGTCACAGACTAAACAAGGAATATAATGATTTTGTGTTCCTATCAATACCAGCTTTGGGTGGCGATACTAAAATAACTATCTTAAGCAACTCCAAATAGATTTGCCTTCCAGGGTAGCTTATAATTTTGCCTGGATTGAACTATCATCATAATTTGACGGATACAAGAGCAAAAGATGTAACCCTGCATCGTTATGGTCTTCAAACCTTACCAATTCGATCTACAGAAAACCCCTAGCAAAAATATCCATAGATTGTGGTATTCATCCTTATTAATACCCATAAGTTCTCTTGAATATTAATGAATATTATTAAGATACTAAGTTTCGAGCTCCACCGTGTTCTTAAATACTATTGTAAATTTTACAGTAAGGACATTTACTGCTATTTAGATTCTAAGAACAGGCGCTCTGCTTAATGCATAAGGAATGCAAAAGCTTTACTAGCGCTTGGTTAAGCGACATCCAGGATTAACTTTACTTTTAACAAATATTTCTGTAAAATGGTTTATCGCAAGCTGTAATCAACCACAAGCGAAAATAAAATAAAATCTGAAAGCGTCGACAGCGAATAATTACTACTGTGTTTAATTATGACATAAAAATGTTTTCTTTAAAATTGAATTTTCATTTTCCGATAAAATAATGTATCGCATCATATTTACGGCGCGGCGTACGGGGGTACGACACACGACGTATGACGTACGGGTGTAGACCGTGCTCGCCAGACGTTCTCTGGCACAAGGGTAATCGAATGTCATACGCGGTCGCTACCCGACAGAACTATTCACGAGCTGCCAGCTGGCGCACTCCACGCCCTGATTTATGTCCCTTTTGCTGTCCAACTTTCTGCACCTTGTTCGTGCAACATTTGTACATGACGTCTTAAATATATAGACCAACGGAAGGAGAAACTCGGCAGCAGTGGTACTGACTCACATACATGTGTGTTTAAGCATCATTAACTTTATCGTTTTATTGCCTTCGCACTTTTCTTGGAAGAATGAGCTTTCTGAACTTTTTGAGGCAGTAAATACAAGTGTCTAAATCACACCCTACTGGCACGCACTTGATAATATTTTGAAGATTCATCTGAAATGTGTGTTTTAACACATCTCAATAGGTACCAGCTTCTACGTTCTGTATCCTAAATCAACATGGAAATGTTAATGCAAACACTTATATCCCTTAACCCATTTCGACGCGTTTATTATTTAAAACAAAATCACATTACAGTTGTCATTGAACATGTCACGCGCACGAACTAATTACGTCAATGTGACGTTCGGGAATAAGTAACAGACGGGTTACCTACACCGAGCCGGCCAGGAGCGCTCATAAACTCATTAAAAGTTGCCTCCGTATAGTAAAACGACTGACCTTATCCATACAGATGGCAGTTTTAATCGAGACCGCTTTACGAACCATTAAATTCCACGGACGGTTATTGTCGAGCTGGGATCGTTAAATGAAATTCTAGACACAGTAGCCGCTGCCCTCACCATAATAACATGCAGATTTGCAAATTTAACCCATAATAAGGAATTTATTCCACGCCAATATCACAGACGAAACTATAAACGGAATCATTTCCCTTATAGTTACATACTATTTGCTGCTTGAATAATTAAGCTATCAGCACGGTTAGTACCTTCCGTTTTTCGATTGAAGTAAAAAATGTACATTCGCAAGGAGGAACCAACGAATAATAAAGTAAAATTCCGCGACGTATACTTTCCCAAAGAAAGTATCGCGATCAAGACCGTATTGAGCAAGATGGAAGGAATTGAATGTCGATCCACTTATACTGAAGATTTGTTCCATAACTGAAAGAAAGCGACACCCCTTTTCGCACAAGAAGCGAACGTAAAAGATTGCTGAAAAGTAAGTAGGTACGCTTATTCTTGACGCCAATTTATTGGTTCAAAGGTGCGCCGTCGACTAAATGGTACTGTATAAAGTCATCACCTCCTCAGAACCGCCTCTTCCATGTAGAGGGATTTCGCTCGTTCATTCACCTTAAATCGACGTCATTCCGAGAGGCAAAATAGAGCACTTCTGAAAAAGAGTTTCCGATAAAAAGGGGCCCATCAAATTTTTTCAATATCCATTTAGAAGGAATAAGAAAGGATTATGCGCAAACCAAAACCCTTTAATCCGTGATATGGGTTATTGAAACATTGCGCAAAGTGTGGACGAATTATATCGGCTTGTTCACATATACGTAATCCTCCTAATCTTCCGGCCCTTCCTAATAATTGTGGAGAGCTCCAAAGTTATTTCTATTAGAAGCCACCGTTGCTATAGCCGGGCCGATGTCATTTCCTATGCAATTGAAATTTATTTTCTCACATCTGTTACCGACTGCTTAACTCGCCACTTCCCACTGCTCTTTGACATCGAATTGATGCTTGATAGAGTCGATTCCATTCGGGATTTACGTTACCTTAAAAGCTCTAATATTTAGTGAATTCAGAGTTTGGAATCGTGCCCAGTATAGCAAAATATAACATGAATAGAACACTAATAGTTTTCAGACAGATCTCTGCTTCATATCACGTCAGATAAATGCGAGCTTAAACAACGTTTTATTGTTCAAAACAACTTATAATTGGTTTTGTTTTTATTTTTGTATTTATTATCTTTTAAATCTATGTAAATATGAATGAATATTTATTACAAAACCCTTGTATAAACAACAGTTTTAGAATAAAACGAAGCACGATGTCACCGTATCTATGTAAATATGTATAAAATTTATATCAACACTAAAATCAATCGGTATTTAATAAATTCGTCATTAATTTGTCATACAAGACAAATTAATGACGTTTGTCGTGTTTGAGTCATGGATACTCGAATAAAGAGAAATTCTATTCTATTCTATTCTATAGATGTCTTATATAATTTCAAGTATTGAGTATTCACAGAAGAAAATTAGAATGCTGATACAAAAAGTAAAGAATAATTTTACTTAGAGACGGTGCCCCTGAGCGTAGTTTTCATTTGTTTCACAAAAGCGGTTAATGTAAACGGTTGCTCTTTAACATTTAGCTCGATTACATCCAGCGACTCATCGTGCCCCGTGTTTTGTTTTGCGAAATTATAAAAAGCAAGGCCATTTCTTTCGACGCGCGCTAACAACTATTGTTCCAGTGTATTTTTTCATGAAGTAATTGTATTTTTATGCTGATAAGCTTACAGGAAAAAGTGCATCTCTTTTATTTTCCAGAATGTACTTAGGTACTTTTCACGTAATCTTTTGTGTCTTCCGTAGCACAACGCTTCTGTTATGAGAAGCTGTATGAGACGTCTATAACGCGCTGCACTGCCGTGCACTCGGAAACATTTTCGCCCATAAGCCGTCTCTAACAATTGATTTTTATGACTCGCCCAGACACCCGTTTCTTACAACAGATTTTTATGAGTTGACTAACCCAGAAAGGCAAATGTTCTTTATATCAAATTTTCCTTCTCTTTGATTCCGCGTTTCTCAAAAAACGAATGGCGTAAGTCTTTCAGCACAGGTTCACAAAAGCCAATTACGTAAAGACCGTTAAACATTAAAAAAGTGTATGTATAAGAAAAGGCTCCTAAGATGTATGAGCACCTTCAAGCAGGTCTACTTGTGCTGAATAATACGCTATTCACAGTTCCCGTGTTTCGCTTTGTCTCACTTTGACTGTTCAATATTCCTTATGCAAATTGAAAATACAGCGTTAACTTCATTGTATTATTTGATTATATTACATGTATATTTTATTACAATACATCTACCATGTTTATTTTTTAACTATTATAAATTTACATCGATAATTTGAGACAAAAACTTTCCACTATTTGCCCCCGGGCGATCTTGTATAGTTTATCTGCGCTTTAGATAAGTAAATATATTCAAACATTAATCTGAGCACGACATCATTACTAAGTCAAAACAGAAATAACATTTAAGTGTAAATAAATATAAAATTCGTCTACTGAATATGTAGACAAATTATTCAAATGATCATGCGTAAAACACGGATCAATCCAATTTACTGTCAAAGGGCACGGTTAGAAAATAAAGGGAGAAATCAAATTGTTTTCACGAGGATATCAAATCGTCGATGTTTAAGGAAGAATTTAGGTCACGTCTCATGGATTACGGCTTATTTCGCGCCTCTCTTTTTCTTCGTTTGACGCTAATCCCAGCGGCTTCGCAGAGATTCCACCGCCCAGGCGCCCAGCCGTCGTGCGATGGCATTCCCCTCCTTTAGACGGTACATCAATTTCAGGGTCAAAAGTATTTACGAATAAATTATGGTATTTTATTAATTCTTTTTTATCATGCGCGAAAATAAAATACACAACAAAATTGCTTTGTACTGTTATTTCCATTTCGCGTTAGGAAAGATAAAGTTAAATTGCCTACGTTATTAAAATATGAGTCTCATTTCATGCGAATGTAATTATGTATAATAATTAGGCACTCGATTCTCTTCACGATCTTGTACGTAACTGAATCAAAGGCGACACTCGATTTCGTGCCAATATAATTACAGTGTAGTCTTTTATTGCGTTACGTTTAACATAATCACTAATGTAAGTGAGCGCCACTTCTCATCCTAATAACATCTCGAAGGAGTCACCTCGACCCGCGCGGAAAATCAGATTATTCAGTGAGTGACGCCGTGCCACCGACCGAATATTAATCGTGCTCTTCCACTTATACAAATCATTGTAACTATCAGGATTCCCGCGAATGGTTCCCGGTTGATGCTGTATATCAAACGGCTATCATTCCACTCGCTCCATTGCTCCGAGTAGTACTAACGACGTAAGAAAATATTATTTGGTAGGTACTTGAACCCGAACTTCTTTTCGACGTGCTCAACATTTTAATGAAAAAAGAAAACCCTTAGGTATAAGAGTCAAAGCCATTTTATTGGACTTCACGCGTTTCAACACAAAAGAAACTGGACATTGGGAAAAGTGTGCGGTCTGGAATGTCTCCTATAAAATCTTAGAAGCATTTGAAATCTACACTCGCTTTTTGGGCCGTCACTAATGATGAAAGCGTGGATAAAACACTGCAGAGCCTATTTTTTAATGACATTAATTCCATTAGCAAACCGTGTAACTATTAAGCTGTTAATTCGTTTACTAATTTGGCAGGAGTAATCCGTAATATCGCCAGTTTATGTAGATACAAGCAATTATCGCCGGTTATATTTTAGTGCTAAAATGCGGCCACGCACATGCAGCCACAACATTCCGAAACTACCAAAATGCAATTTAAACTCAGTATAGCCACTGTTCCTGCGCTGTTATGTGACAAGTTAAAGCATTATGCAAATTTTGGTTAAATCTGGGTTACAAATGTACATATTACCCAGGAGCAATTACAAAATACATTTCTTTAAATGTGTATTCTGTCCATTTAAGCAACCGTAATAATATAATGTTTAAAAAAAGCCAAAACTCTATGCCTGAAATATCCAATTTAGGATGAGGAAAATTATTTGAAATCCAAATTTAGGCACAATAATTTTAATTTTTCATCCAAAAGTCTCATGGAAAAGTTTCTAGCTAATTAACATAATAATGCAGCAGAATAAAATTAATAATATTAGAAATAATTATTATGCTGTTTATCTTCAATCTTAATAATTTTATAAATGCGAAAGTTTGGATGGATGGATGAATGTATGTTTGTTACTCAATCACGCCAGACCGGTTAAACGGATTTGGATGAAATTTGGCAAAGAGATAGATTATAGTTTGGAATAGCACATTTTCATCTCGGTATATTGTTATTATTATTTATTTACTTATATATATGTCGGGTTTTGTCAATAGTACGGACGTCAAAACAAATCACGAGCACGCCACCTGTCGGCAAATCAAGAACAACTACGCTGTGGCGCGCTTTCTCTAACGACCTGCGTGGTGGGGATACAGAATATAGGAGTTGAGTACTGACCGCCCTAGAGCTAAGACGTTGTAGAATCAGTATCGATATCGTAATATTAGTAAGCAAGATTGTAACTGTGAACTATTTAAATAAACCCAGTGTATCGAATAATTTGTGCGATTTCATTTTCGCGACTGTACCCACCGACTTGCCCACACACGATGTCTTAACCTAAGGGAATACATCCTGACTGCCCGATGGTTTGCATCTGTCGGCCAGCCTTGATGCGACATATACTTTATTGTACACCAGAAAATACAGAAACAAAAGAAACTTAAAACTAAAAAAATTACAACGGGCGGCCTTATCGTATTCGATCGAGAGATCGAGATCGATTGTTCTCCTGGGATAAGGAAACACTTTTCAGACGAATAGGGAAGCCGCTGGCAGAAGCAAGTACAGTAATATAGGTACCAGGATGAAATCACAATCGTATTCCTTTAATACGTTTGTGTACGTGGGAATCGCTAGCAAATAAATTGAAACTCTTTTTCAAGATGAAAATAATACAACTTATAAACCTGTTTTTGCTTTGTATATTACTTTCACTATGTATATTACTTTCAGTATTACATTCAATTACTTTATTTTAAAGAGTTACTTTTTCTTTGATTGATATAATAAATTAAAATTTAATACAACATTTTCTCGAAGAAACACTCAGTTTTTCGCCGCCTACTATTTAATAGCCAAATATATTTGTTTTTAAAGGTGCTTAATTTGTTTATGAATTAGTTTTATTATCTATCTATACCAATATTATAACGAGCAAAGATTTTTTTGTTTGTTTGTGCCGAATAGGCTCCGAAACTACCGGACCGATTTTAAAAATTCATTCACCAATAGAAAGCTACATTATTCCTGAGTGACGTAGGCTATATTTTAATCCCGAAAACGGGTCTTGTGGGGTAGCTCACGGGAGTGAAGCCGCGGGGAACAGCAAGTATTCTTTATATGTATCTATAGCAAAAATGTAACTCAGTGATGTCTGTGTTTTGAAGATATTTAAGACATTTTATACGTGGGGTCTTTATAGATATATAGTTCTCGCCAAACTTCTTGGCCGCCCTGAATTTGGCTAAAATGGCTGCGCAGAAGTAAATCATATACAAAAACAGCACCGTTTCATGCCTCGCGCATCCGGTAAACCAACTTCAGTGTGGTCCAGAAGTTTGGCGAGGACTATAATAGATGGTAAAAAATATATATGGAATTTTTGTTTGTCTGTCACGGAGGATGTTTGTACGCGGTTGGCGCAAAAACTACTGCACAATATTGGATGCGGTTTTCACAGTTGGTTGGTTGCTGGTCTAACTTAAAAACTGGTACATGTTACATCTTGATGCGCCACCTAGAAGTTGAGAAATCTATACAAGAGTGTTTTCCTTGACTGGGCCAGAACGGGGAAATCGTAATCCATAGGAGATACCAGGATACTGTCTTAGGAATCTTAGGTGCTTTTTTGATCAAGCGTGTGTCCATGAAAATGAGTAAAACCATTATGAACTCATTAAAATGAGTAAAATTAGTATAATTATAGAACTTAGTATGCGTAGACTGGCGGTTTAAGAACTGCGCTTTTGTTGTAAGCTATCTATCCCCAGCATCCGTACTTTTTTTTTAAGTATAATTTATTTATTTTTATGCCTTTTCGGCATCTACTACACCAAATATTTGGTTTTTGCAAAATGTTTTAAAACATTCCTTTTTCCATTCCTTCATTAAGTGTGATATGTACATACAGTATTGAAGTGTTAGGACGCTTTTTAACCAGCTTTCCAAAAAGGAGGAGGTTCTATGTCGACTGTATGTATTTTTTGTGTATGTTCACTGATTTCTCCGTCAACTGTAGACCGATTTTTAAAATTCTTAATGTGTTTGAAAGACTAGATTTTCATTATGCTTGATTTTTAGCCGTGCCCTTAGTAAATAAAGTTATATTTTTCCCACTTTGAAGTCGCTTTTTCTACCAATACTGTATTCCAATTTATTGATTAATTTAGTCTTCTTTAATGACACTTACAGCTAAATTTAAAACACTGTGATAACTTTATACGAGAGATAATTTTGAATTTTGGCTATATTTTGTAATCACGAAAGTTTTGGTTACCTTTTCCATCTAATGTAGATAAGTATTTAATAACCTTTTTTTAACACAAGTCACGAAAATATTCAAAATAGAAATTAACTATTGTAATACTTACATATTTCACGAAATTTTCTTATTCAGTTGAAAGTTTTATAAAAAGAAAATTACAGTTGTGTAGGTACCTAGGTGTCTAATGCATATGTATATAAGACAATATCATACATTAAACAACAAACATTTCGTTAGATAATGTCCTAGTTTTTGTATAAATCATTTTTATTTGAACTTAAATCTTGATAACTAATAAATAAGAAGAGTTTATAAAACTTAGGTCATCTGAGTCACTTACTGCTTTTACAGAAGCTGCTCGGGTTATTTATAACTTAGAAAGATAATATAAATCAAATCAAACAGTATGCTTGCGACACTTTAACTTAGAAAGTACTGTAATCATTTAATAAAGACATAACAAACATAATAAATCTTTTTAAGAAAGTAAAATAATAATAATCCCATCGCAATATCTCAACGTTGACGTCGTGGTGGAGCTTGCATGCTCCAATAAACCCTAGGTCAGTACTGGTAGATTCTACTTCGCCGCAACATGCCTAGGGTGAGGGGCCAGACTAAGAGAGATACAATCCGCAGGGCAGCTTTGTGGCGAGCTGGTGGGCAGTGACGACCCCACGGACCAGATAGCCAGGGAGATGTCTTGTCCCTCGTCGTGGGAGTTCCCACCTCTCTCTTGCCTTAATTGGTTGGCCAGAGTGAAGATTAGCAAGAGCAAACGTGCTCGGAGGTAGGAAGTTAACCCAGTAAGATGCTAGTAGGGATCTTGACCGTACTTCCGGGATTGTCCTGATAGCCGTGGCTCCTCAAGCACCTCCGTATATGTTGCCCCCTTGGCGCTACGTCAAGAAAGCCTAGCGTCTGTTTATAGACGGGGGGGGGGGGGGGCTTCTGTGCATGTGTTCCCCTCCCATTTTTTAACAGTGTAGATCAACAGTGGTCAGGTAAGGGCCAAATAGTCCTTCTATAGTTTTAGGTAATCGATCCCCGAAAACTCCCAAACCCATAGCCCAATGTGTTTTGTCTCCATATTCTGCGACAGTCCTGCACCAACCGGGGATTGTCCTTGGGTGCTCTTGCGCAATGATTAGTGGGACACATACAGGGATAATCGCCGGTTGGTGTCACATTTCATCTTACATGTCTAACAAGGCCTCTGCGAGTTGGTTTCGACCCCTGGTAGACCTTTCAAAGGTCTTGGACCTAGGGTCTCGATAATCTTAAAGATATATCAATAATAATAATAGGTACCTACGTTCTTTTTTCACACTCTCAGATTCTAAATTTATTTTTCAGTATTTTAATACCATCTGTTGACATATAGGCACATACCTACCTAGATATTTAATACATGCAAATACAAAATAATACAGCAGAAAATTGCTTTTGAATTTCGTCAAGCGTAATCAACTTCTTACATATGACTGTACAATGTAAACTAAATTGATTCAACTGAGTTTATCGCAAAATAATGTTTATATGACGAACTTTTATGATTGTATAAGAAGAGGCCTCTTTAGTGGGTTGCGTCGTCGCAACGGATCAAGATATTGTATGCCACACCTGTGTTGCGACGATAAACGACTTCGTGGCCACCTGTGGTCTTCTTCATCAGTTCCACTTCACCAAACGATACTTTCCGAGTGCAAATGCTGGCCATGAAAATACTACTAATCACTATTTAATATTTGCGGCGTTTTCTTGATTTCCATGGGACCTTATAATCAGGTTCTGACTTGGTGACAAATGGGACCAAATCGAGAGTAACAAACATAAAAAGAATTTTGCAAATCCGTCTCGTATATATGACGGAGTTATGCCTGAACATACATAAAAATAAAAAATCGAATTGATAACCTCCTCCATTTTGGAAAGTCGGTTAAAAGAGGGATAAAGTACATTCATTGCAATATAACTTATCACGAACTCCAGCGTCTCCTAAGCGATTTTTCATGAGGTGTGCCACGTTAATGTGTACAAACGCTCCGGCTCGGCATACTTTGCTTCTTTGCAGGAAATAAATTACCTATGCTTAGAGCGCTTCCTCCTGGATGGCTTTGCTACACGAATTTCGCAAACAGATAAGCTACACCGTTATTTTAGTAGTTTAAACACGCTGAATAAGTGTTGACAAGTAAGACGGGTGATAACCGTAAGTCAGTAAGGAGATGTTGTTTTCCTCTTTGCTTTATTTTTGTGTTAAAGATAAACACATCTGCGAATCGCACGTCTGAACTATTCTGGGTTATTTGAAGCGATGTTTATTAAGCTATCAGCTGAGATAGATTGAGTGGATGAATAGTTTTTCCCCTAAACCAAAACTGGGTACTGGCTGTTTGGAAAGTCCCGCGTTTTCCGCCGGTTAGTCATAAAACATCAGCTTATTCGGAGCCACAACTATTTCAACTTTAGTTTTACGTTACTCACGTTTATTTGATAGGCGTTTTATACACACCTACTGTAACACGATCAGCAGGCAGACTTTTTTCCAGATTATTATAAATTTATCTCAGTTCCTCTAAAGCTTTTATCAAATCCATGACCTTTGTCACACACCATTTTGTTTATTATTACCAATAAATAACTTGGACTAAGCCTTACTAACGAACACCATGTGTAGAAAAAACCTTAGCTTATCAAATTCGCTTTATTTAAAATCGACACGCCGTAAAAATCCTTCACAAAATCTCCCTATTGGTAGTAAAAGTACAAATTCAGTTATCCATTCTGCCATCCAGAATTAAAATTCCTAATAGAATATGAAATTTCCTTGAACACGATAAAAGAAGCGAGAACACTTTGTTAGCAAAATGTAAATAACCGATACACTCTGTCGAGGTTATCGGGAATTTTACGCAAAGAATTCTGATAAGCTGCAGGAATATTCAAAATGAAATAACTAAAATCCCTGAGAACTGACCGGCAATTTGCTTTTGTGAAATAAAAAGAAAAGAAATGAAACACTGACTTAATGGCTCTTCTCCATGGATCGACCTTGGTCAAAATACCTATCATTTTGATGGGTTTTTGTTCATAGGCCTAGGTACCAAATACTTAAAATACAAAACAAGCAGATAATCCAGGCTGTCGTCTGAATGTCTAACTATCTTGGAACATTTCTAAAGGTCAGACTCTGAACGTGTTGTTTTTTCCAATTCGGTATTTACAGGTTGCTTCGTTGTTAGTAGATTGAAGGTTTCGATATCGAAATGATAATTCAGTAGCCCACTCTCGTACTCGTAGTCAGTCTTGAAATAAATACTGTAGTTAAGAAATGATAGTATAGTCTCAGCGCTAAGAAAGTAAATTTGGTTCAAATAAATCTCACTAGATGGCGCGATATCCACGAATTTGTTATTGAACTGTGTTTAAAATTAACATTTTCTGGAATTGAACATAAACATTGTATGTTCTTGTTTACTCAACTCTCATAAGCACACCATTTTGGAATGTTGGCCTCTTAATTCACATTTCAAATAATATTTGAACGAATCATTTAAAATTGATGCCAATAGATGGCGCGGTTTTATATTTATGTGGCATTTTAAAGGCCCGTTTTGACAGCTATAAAAATATTTAATTATATTTAAACTTGATGCTTACAATTGATACCTGTTGTTATAGTTTATGGGTAACATAGTTATTAAATAAGATTATGAATTTGATTTTTCAATTTCTTACGTAGAAACATATCGCGGCATGTAAAATGAAAAATGTCAACGGACGTCTTAGATTATGACGACTTTAGATTGTTTAAATATGTATTGTTACACATTTTGGTGCAATGAAACTGTAAAAACATGCAAAAAATACTATAAAACAAATCATCACTGTATTTAAAGAAAAAAATATTCACGAACCGAGTAAACCCTTTTAAATGCAAGTCGCTGCTAACACCATCTATCTATCACCGTGGAACGGCACCGAACGCTATCGATGTACGAAAAATAATCAGTTTAATCAGATGAAAAACGCTAGTTACGTCGGCACGGTTTCATTATATGAGATGAGGCATCTGTACCTATGCTAGTTTTATATTATCTGTAGTATAGTACAGCTTTTCACTGACTGAAAGAAAGCCAGTCTTTCCAAAATTAATCATTTCCATCGAAAATTTTCCAATTTTACGGTATGCAACTTAAGCATTCAGGCATGCTTCGTATTCTAGACTTGTATTAATATCGCTAGAACATGGTCAAAGTCAAACTTATAAACTTATAGGTTCACGAATTTGAATTTGACCTACATCGACTGTCAAAAACCTTGATATAATGCGTATTTTGCTCGAAATTATTCGAAAGGCAGTGATGTCTCACAGTTAGTCTGTCCTTGTGACCGCGACCCTCACTATTTACTATACCAACCCTAATTACACAGATACCAAATTAAGAACAGCTAATACTATAAGTGGCAGTAGGTCCAATTACATCATTATGACAATTAACATTTTGGGCCATTTGATACCCTCCCTTACTAACAATTACGATGAATATATCATGAAGTTCATTGTCAAGGAGCCGTAAGACAAAGGCGCCAGGTAGTTACCGAGCCGAGCAAATGATTCACAGTTCACCATGGCTTTGTTTCGTCTAACCTAAAACACAACACGTAATTAAACGTAAGTTGGAGAAATCGATAGTGTGAGTAACTATGTAGACCTGGGTATAAATATGGTTTGTACGCAGTCACGAGAGCCCTTGTTTAGCACTTAAACACTTTTTTCCGCTTGCTCACATCGTGAGGTAAACGAGTTTTTGTATACAACGCGAAGGCGAGTCAACCAGTCGATCGACATCCACTGACCGGGTCGCATTACTTAATACGTTACACACATTACCAGCAAAATGAAGTCCGCGCCTTTATTATTTGTTGTATTTTTGTCGATCATTTGTGTCGTCCATTGTAAGGATCTGATTGTGGGCTCCAGTTTCAACAACAGACTGATATATCAGCAGAAAGCCGAGTACAGTGCCATCCCACTCAAGAAGCGAGTTAAAGAAGTGTTCTTTTCCGATCCGGGACAGCAAATTATAAAGGTAAGCAGTGACCTATTTTGTGTTCTATTTAATTTTATAATAATTAGAATTGTTGAATCGCTTTTCTTCGTAACTTCGTGGCACCCTTTTCAGTGGGTGCCTATTTTATATTAATTAATTTTCTAATAAAAGGTATAAAATATTTAATTATACTCTCAAACCTTGACTTTATTGACTTTTGTAGAAGTTCTTAATGATAACTGACACTAAAAGTTTCATAGACAAAGTTAAAGGTGATCTAATTGCGACAACAGCAGTTTGCAAGTAAACCTATTCTATTTAAATTATATATTAAGGCAACTGATTAAAGGTTGTCTGGTAGATATCGCTGTCAACGATAAGGCCGCCTTTGTACCCGTAGTTATAAATATTATTGTAAAAGAGATGTGTAACTTCATTTTTTGGTGTACAATAAAGAATATTCTATCTATTTGATTTTTGGAAACACACTTTGCTCTTGTCATCTTACAACACAACTTGTTTATTAATATTTTCGCCTGCGTCAGTTGGAACAGATTGTAAACTACAGCGCCGCAGACTAGATCAAGTAAACACGTTTGCTCTTCTCTATGTATTTGTTTAATTTGGGTATTTACCCATTGGGTAAGCGAAAGATATTTAGATAGTACGACGTCCATGCAAGTGAGTCGTCAAGAATAACGATGTCAATAAGGATTTGGGCTTTCGTTTTATGTTAGCAATTAGGGTCACACCAAGCACTCGCCTACACGTTGATAACGAAACTCCATTTGTATATTCACACTTCATATCTTAAGATAACTTTGACCAGTTCAACTAATTGACGTTTATCGGAAATGTTATGCCTTTACTTTATTACGTGCGAGCAATGTAATTAATAGCGAAGTGCTCCATTGTTTTAATTCCAGTCATGACCAGTTCAAATCTGGAACAAGCAATGCTACTACTATTACAAACGTGGAAGTTTGGTAGGATGGATAGATGTTTGTTACTCTTTCACGCAAAAAATACTGAACGGATTTTAAAAAAAACTTTACAAAAACATAACTTATACATCAGAATATTTATTTATTTACCTTTTTGCATAAGTACAAAGGCGGACTTAATGCCTTAGGCATTTCCTACCAGTCGACCTTAGGGTGGTGCGGGGTAAAATATGGCAGGTGCAACTTAATGAAAAAAAAAATTGAGTAAAGAAATATAAATACAACAATTTAATATTATATACATACATACATAAAAGATATGTTATTGAGAAATCGAATCCAACAAATTAACTCTGTGATGATTCTGCAAACTTCTTGCGAATGTGTCACATAGGCTATAATTTTTAAATATATTGGGTGAAGTACTAATAAGACGCGGGCGAAGCCGTGGGCGGCAGCTAGTATTTTATACAACTTCGTACATAACTCATGTAGCTTTCACGTTTTATACCATAGGCCTTGTACACAACTAATTGCAAACAAACATTCCTTAGATTTTTGTTGAAATAGGTATTGCCGTGTGTCTGCGGAGGAATGTGCGACGCGTGTATTATTCCGGGCCGCAATGCAGGACAAACCTCTGCACGACTCATTTTTTTTTATTTATTACCGACTCGTACGAGTACTCGTATAGTAAGTAACCTTCGCACACTATTTGTGGAGCATTTCGCAATTTCCGGCATAAATTACTCTTATACGCACAACGTAACTAGCTTACCTGCCTATTTTTCTATGAACTCTTAATGCAGGTCACCATACATACCTATATGTTTCTTTTTACATAAAATCCATTGGTATTTATAACATGCATACGTCTGAAGTGTTAGGCACCTCAATAGAAACAATATATGGTACCTATTTTTTTTGACGTCAGGAGTGTACCAAGAGATGATGCAGTTGCGAGCTGAAATATGTATAATAATTAATTCTATACGACATAATTAATAACAAAAGGGTATCTAAAATTTCCCACAGCATTGTTAAATTAGAAGACAATAAAAAGTCTAAACAAGGCATCTTTAGCGACATAAAACCTTCCAAATAAATCCAACTGGGTACAGTCAGGTACCTAACAAAGGTAAACTGGCCTGTATACCGTATTTGAATAGCCTCTTATACCTCACTTACCCGGAGCACTATTGAATGTTTTAAAACCACATACATTATTATATAATACAGTGAGTAAAGATCATTCTAACTTCTGAGAAAAGGATTTCTTTTATAGGCGAAACTTAACGTAAACGTAAACATTATAAGTATGTACAATAAATTGCTCTGATCTTATTCATTTATTTGATACTCAACCGCAAAGGTTTTTTTTTTACTTTTGTAACAAATAATAAGCCTTTTTGCCGTGATTTTACGTTCAGCACTTGCGTGTCATATAAAGCTTTGTTTGGCACCATGAAAAAGAACGATTGGGTTTTTGTTGATGTTTTTGTCAGTAAATTAACGTTTATTGCTTTTGGTTAAAGTAAAATCACGATCCATCGATGTACATTGGTATATATTTTTAGTTTGTTCGGTATAAAATTGCCTTATAGATATTTTTGGGTCTTAATCAAAGGTTCTAATTGAGTTTTTCTCAAACAGCTCAGAAGCTCACAGAACGTAAATTATTCTCATTTGCGCCATTATTGTTCTGAAAATAGCTTTGCGGTTTGTAAACAATTTACTGGAACGGAATACGTACAATGAACGATAAATATTACAATATTCAATGTTATGAGCACCTTCATCAGGCTTCACCTTTGTTTATAACGAATGATAAATACGTGGGTACGGAACCTTCTGCTGACTAATTGGTCTGTATTACTAATCATGATTTCCTGACAATAAATAAGGTGTCCTTTATTCATTTAAATAATTTACAACTCAGACTATCGCAGTTCAATCGTTGACAAAAAAGACACTCCCAAAAAGGGGAACGACTCTCCCTTTGTTTCGTATTTACAAATGCCCCTTTTTCCCATTCATAAATAAATCAAAACGATAGAAGAATTTGGGGAATAAATTAAAACAGGAGCGAAGGAGTGCATTTGTTTTATAGCTCAAGATATATTAATTAAAACCTAAATCTAATATTTATAAAGAGACTACTTCAGACAGGCCCACTAGGGAGTGGTCCGGAATCCTCTCAGGCCAGACGAATGCAATGACTCATACTTTGCTCAAAGTTGGCTTGACATTATTATAAAAAACAAGAATTTTATTCAAGTCGCCTACCTTGGCATAATAATTTATTATGTATGAGGTTTGTTATGTACTTATTTATGTATAAGATATGTCAAAAATCTTGCGGCGGTGTGACGTCATCACTACATATTATAAAACAAAGTTCTCCGCCACGTCTGTCTGTCTGTCAGGTCGCGATAAACTCAGAAACTACTAAATGTATTTTCATGTGGTTTCCACCAATCGACATAGTGATTCATAAGGTTTAGGTGTATAATTCGTTAAGGTTTTGTATAAATTGGTTGAAATATAACGATAATTGTTGAAAATTTAGGAAAAAGTCAAGCCACCTGGGAGCTTTCATCGAAAACGCTGCCTTAATCCCTTTGAGATATAACAAAATAATTTATGGTGAGATAATCCTCTTTTATAGGTCTACAGAAAAGGCCGCGATGGAAAACATCTATCTTTTAAGGATAGCTTACTATACCATTCTAACTTCAAAAAAATGGTCACGTGTAATGCGATAACTGGAAAGCTATTTAAACGGATACAGTATTAATCCTTATCAACACCAATCATCATAGCCCTACCATAGATATTTTTCCGGTGAATCTAAAGCCAATCATTGACTGCAAGAGTGACATACCGCCTCGCTCGTGCAGACATAAAAGATAAAGATAATGAACTCATCGCGATGCTAGACACGTTACATTATACAATCAACAATAATAAGATACATGATTGAAGATGCGTAATAACTTCATGACCTGAGGACCGATACCGTATAAATAAACAGGTAATTTTTAAATCACCTCGTTACCTCATTATTATTGATACTGCGTCGTTGATCTATGCATAGACTAATATATATAGAGTGAAAATCTATGGTCGCTAGCGCTACTGCTAATTAAAGTGTTGTTGGATTTGTGCCCCATTGATGGCTAAAGATGAATGGACTCACTCTCTTTAATTGGCAAAATTTGGATGTACCTATTTATATGTTTGCAATATTTGTAAGTATGTGAGAACCATGTTCCTATTTATCAAATTAATGAATTTACCTGTTAATGCTTTTAATATTTTATACCTGTACGTAGTATAGTGTGTAGTGCTATTCTGGGTGCATCGTTCTCACATATATGAATTTATTTATTAATATATGTACTTATGTAGATATTGTAAAACACATTTTTTTTAAAAGAGTATGTATGGATTTTCTTGTGCATTCTTCTCCATAACAAGCTACTTTTCCGAATACACGATAGAATCAATTTTTATTACTTGTAAATTTTAATTTTAATTCTTTGACGTTCAAAAGTGCCGCTTTTGGCCTAGTTGAATAAATATATTTGACTTTGAGTTTGACTTTAGGACATATATGTAGAATTCTGCCTAAATCTCCAGGAAATGCTTGATTTTATGTTATTAAACTATACCTACTCACAAATATTCTTCGCAATCCACCTCGTAAACTAAACCCGTTCCCGTCATTAAAACTCGAATTTGAACATTCTTATCATTTACTAGCACAAAACATCATTCACAACTATTTAATTTGGATAAGCTGATAAAGCGCGCCAAATTAAAGCCGCCAGCGAGTCGGAACACCTTTTCGTGTTGTAGGTGTCCGTCTATTATGGCAGCTGAAACCACTTTTAATCAGGTGGGCTGCATCGTGGGCAGACAACCTTTTACTGACTAACATGGGAACAAAAATAATATCGAAACAAAACTCTGGTGGCATTTTCAGTTTCTTTATTTTTTTTAATAAAATAACACAAGCAAATTTAATGTTTGTTATTGCTGACGGAAACTCGCCTAACCTACTAGTTCCGAGATTACGGACCAGTCCTAGAACATGTAATCAACCATGTGAAAAGGCCACAAATTGACCTTTGATAATTTATGACGGACTCTTTAATTGTCAACTTTCTCTGTCACTCTAGGTTTTGCTGTAAGAGAACTCAGCATTGACACGGTAAAGATATCTAACAGTATTCTATCTTCATACAAACGTTCGGAAAGCGAGTCATACCTACGCGTCTCGAGTTTAGCCAACACTCGATACACTACAGTCGCAAACAAATAAATAAAATACCAATAATATATAATAAAATATTTAACATAATTAAACATGAAACAATGAGAAACTTTGAAAAGAAACTGCCAGAATTATTAATTACAAAATGCTACTATTCTGTAAATGATTTTCGAAATGACACTGACATATTATTTTGTACTGACATATTATTATATAATTGACATTCTTACCTAATTATGGCATTGTAGCAATTTATTAATTCTATTCCTATTATGTTGTACTAAGACATTTAAACTAATATTTGTTATGTGAATGCACCTCATAATTTCATTGCATCTCATTAAATAATGTTTGCATGGCTAATTTATGGTAGATTGTACAAGGATCACCCTTGTTTTTGTAATATATTGTGATGTGGGTACATGAATAATAAATCAGTCTCGCATGAACTGTCTTTGAATTTACATCGATATCCTACATTGGCGACGAGTAATTATATAAAAAGCAGTAAAATATCAAGATGCCGATCGGGAAAATACACGTATTTGATCTGGATGGAGGTGAAATCATCTGGAACCCAAAAGATCTGAAATAGCAGAACGCTACGTGTTTCGTCAGCGGCGGCAAGGTGAAGGCGAAGATATCAAAGTGTTTTTACAAAATTTGAAACACTTGGCTACCTATTGGAATTTTGAGAACCAGTTGGAAGTGAACATACGAGATCAATTGTTGTCGGGTCTTCGTAGCGAAGAGATACGGTCTCGCTTGTTTACGGAGACTACTCTCGATTACAAGAAGGCAGTGCGGCTGGCGCTGGCGCTGGAGGCGGCCGAGCATCACGCGGCTAAGGCCGTGGCGCACTCGCCAGCCGCGCCGTAGTCAGCAGTCGGGCCGGCGTGACTCCAGGCAGACGCGGACGAGCTTGTGCACCGGGTGAGCGTGGGCAAGCAGTCCAGCGCCGCCGGTCGTGATGTCGTGGCTACGCGACGCAAAGGTTGCTGGCGCTGTGGCCGGGACGGCCATGCGCCACACAGGTGTCGATATAAGTCGTATGTGTGCGACAAGTGCAAAGTGAAGGGCCACTAGGGGTCCGTATGTGATTAAAATTATGTGAGTGCGGGCAGGTCTGGTTCTAAATATCAAAACTTCATGAAAACAGATTCATCCGAGTCGGGAGGTAAGGAGTTCGAAAGACTGTATACTATTAAAAGTCAGTCAGTTCAAAATGTAAAAGACGGTCCATATTATTGTGAACTCATTGTTGAGAATCAAACTGAAATCGACACAGGCAGCAAGATATCGGCGGTATCTAAATCATTCTACGATCAACATCTTTCTACTTTACCGATTGAAAAAGACAACAATAAATTACAATCATATACAGGTGACGCAATAATACCGATAGGACGGGTCTCTGTGCATGTCAGTTGTGCAGGCGCAGTGGTCGCCATATTGCCATTGTTTATTATTGAGCACGGCGGACCTCCCCTTATTGGACGCACCTGGATGCGCGAACTAAAATTAAAGTCATTAAATTTATTTCATATAAAAGAAGATGTTGATCCTGTTGTTTTGAAATTGAAACAAGAATTCCCAGAAGTATATACAGAAAAAATTGGTACTTATAAACAAAAGTTGGACTTGTTGAAACACTGGAGCTGGCCGTGGACAGCAGCGAGTACGGCCTGGGCGCCGTGCTGGCTCAACGCCACCCCGACGGCGCTGAGCGCCTCGTGTGCTGCACCTCGCGCACGTTTAACGACGCCGAGCATCGCTACAGTCAGGTGGACAAGGAGGCGCTGGCCATTGTATACGGAGTCACGAGGCATCACCAATATCTCTTTGGTAGGCATTTCACATTACGGAGCGATCATAAAGCTAAGCTATATATTCGGAACTAAAAAGGGTAAACCGCAAATGGCAGCCAGCCGCCTACAGAGATACGCTGTGCGGTTGGCAGCCTATGATTTTAACATCGTGTTTGTAAAATCGCAAATGAATAGCAATGCAGATGGGTTATCACGATTACCTTTAGCGAAAACCAAGGTGGAGGACCATGACGACGCGGCATATCTACATTTTGTTGAGGACAGTTTCCCTCTTAGTCACAAAGATGTAGCACAGGCGACTACAAAAGATAAAATTTTGTGTAAAGTGTACGGCTACATAATGAGTGGATGGCCACTCATAGGCGATTTGGAAGAAGAGAAGGCATATTTTTATCGACGTAAAAATTTACATATAGATCATGGATGTATAGTTTGGGGTTACAGGATAGTGGTGCCGGAGACGCTGCGGGTCCGAGGAATTTGAGTTGTTTTTAACCCGCAACGGAATTAAACACATTCTAATAGTAAGACACATTCTAATAGTTAGACAAAATATCATTATGAAATAATTACCTATGCAAGTTATAAATGGTAGGTAACCAATTAGTAAAATTTAAAATAAGTATAATAAAAAATATAATAGGTATGTACCTCAAATTAAAGAAAAGAATCTGAGATATTAACAATCACAAAACTAGAAAGAAACTCAAGTAGGTAGAGGCGGGCAGCCCTAAAGCGTGTTAACGTGGCGCGGGCTTGTAGGCACTTATTTCAAGGACAGGACCGAGTCACAATACTGTTAGATATCTTTACCATGGCATTGAGTTAAGCTCGCCTTTGTACATGTACTTTATTATCACGTTTATGTAATGTTGTTTTTGGTGTACAATAAAGAATTAAGACGATTCATTTTCTAAGAATAATTGTTATTCTGACGAAAGAAACATTGTTTGTTAATTATTGTTATTATCTTTTGGTTATGGTTGACTTTTTTGTTATTAAGTATTGTTTGACCACTGACTCATCTGATGTGGTCAACAATGGAGCATATTTTGATTATTATTATTCCTAAACATTCATCTTATCATTTTACTTTTCCAGGGCATAATTATGCGGGATCTGGACCACACTGACGCCATACCCAGCGTCACCGCCGGAGGAGTCGGCTTCTCATACGCCAACATCAGAATGAAGAGCGACCGAGGATCAGCCCTCAACTACCAGATCGAAATCTACGTATAAGCACCAAAGTATACACCAATATAATAAATACATCTCAAGCTGTGTAGGTATATTTATAAGAATTATAAGAATCGCACATTCATTAGCACACTCGTTAACTTTAAATAAATAATTTCAGTAATATTACAATAAAGAAAAGGTCAGAAACTTTTTGTTTTATTCAATTAGTTTTATTAGATACTCATTAGAATTAAAATAACCCTAAAACGTAAACTTGAATTCTGTATGTCGTGAATTTAAGCACATTAAGAGACTCGGTCATACAAAGGTATAATTCACCGCAACAATTTCTAACAGCAAAATACTAATAATAACAAATGAAAGCCGCCCAGTATCGTCGTAAAATTATATTACATGTTAATTTCATAAAGCTAATAATTAATAACGTACTCAAGGATTGGGTTTTTAGTGTGACAGTTTATGATCATTTTTGGTACAATTAAACTTTTGAATTAACATAACATTACATAACAATTGAATTTTAACAACGTACGAATCGGAGACATGAATGGTGTTATAAATTTTATTGAACTCATGTTCAGTTGCATTAATCGCGATGCTCCACAAATCCTTTCATTAAAGTAAAACTACCTATTTTATATAGAACACAAACCATAACAATGCATAAAGGTATAATGCCATGTAAGGAAAATGTTAGAATAAAATATAGCGACTTGTCTGAATGATGTCACCCATTGCGGCAACAAGAGACCTCACAACAACAGGAAATCTTCATTTAGCGAGGTTGATTGCCGAATGATGGCCGAGAATTGCCGACCAGCCGAGCGTATTTACAAACTAGCTACCTTTACAAAAAATGTTATAAGCTCGGCGATAAATCGTACGTTTCTTTTTGTCTAGATCTACAAAAACTTTAACTCACGCTGTTTTATCCAGCGAATAGTTTACCTGGCACTAATTAGCCGAAGACAAACGACTTTTCTTTTCGCTTCATGCTTTTCAAAACATTAAAAGATCTCTAAGGAGATTGTTTACACAATTATATAAATTGCTTTATCTTTTTTGGACAACGTGATGATAGCATTAATTTATAACAGCTGTGTTTTTAAATTATATTATCTTAGTACTGACAGAAGTTACGACATTTGCTTGAGCACGTCTGATTCTCCGAATACACTGTCTATAATGTGATTTTTAATTTCGTAGACCGAACTGACATCTAGGGGGTTGTCACTTTATCGTTACATAAAAACAGTGTCGTATCCTGAGTGTGATCGAAATTTGATCGAAAATCGAAGTAGATCGAAAATTAAACTATTTCACGGCAAAAGAATTACATTTGTTAAGAAACTACCGGCCCTTATTTAGTTTCTACTAATTTATGTTAGACTTCATTTTATCGATCGCATTTATTATATTGTTGATTTCATATTTAACACAATAAAAGTGTATGTTACGATTATTTTACATAAAACATTTATTTACACCAATTATTAAAATTAAATTGAGGAATCATGTCTCATCGATTCAATGAATCACTTATGATGAGCCTTACCTACAACACTATACTTCATGCTTGCAACATTTAAAAAAAATAAGGTAATTGACAGTTGTCAGTTTAGTCTACGAAATAAAAAATCACAGTGTAATAGGTTATAGGGGTCTATATTTGAAGTACTAACAAACGAGTCACATGCCTAAGTATACTTCCTCGTAGTTCTTAAGTACTTTAACGTAGCTTTCACGCCCGGCTCGATTACGACTAGACAGACTTGCCGACTCCATAACGAGATTAATGTTTCATCATTTTTGTATTTAGGATTCCGTACAAATCTCAACGAGGACTAAATTTCTTAACCCAAATTCTTTGATACCAAGGAAATGAAAAACCGGCCAACTGCGTGTCGGATCACGCGCTATAAAAGGGTTCCGTAGTTGCACAATAATGCGAACTAAGAAGAGGGCTTTTTGTTGTTACATGATCATTGAAACGGTTTCAACGGCTCACAACGACTAAAAACGGGCCCACATAGGACAATGATAACTGAAGAAGGAGTTATAAAATCCAATTTCACATGTGAAGTTAGAACACTGAAACCTACTGGGACACTATTAAAGGATTTGCATGTCTATACAAGCCTACTATCTTCACATTGTTTCCGGCAGATACTGCTTCACAATATTCCGACCAGCGATCTCACCTTCAGCAGTGGCTGGAGGTAAGATCGCTGGTTGGAATATTCAAAATTAATTTTTGCCCAGGCACGCACACCAAAACCGGGGTTTGAAGAAGACTGTTTAGGTCCATTTGTTCTGATTATTTCTTTAAAATTGATTATGTCGAAGGAATCTTGAAGACAGCTGACAGTTTCTACTGCTAAGTAAATAGCGGAGGCTATTATCTGAGGATCGTATCACACTGATTTATACTGATTGAAAAATAATTTGACAAGATCTGTGGAGCTCTCTCTAAAATCGATATTAGGGTTTTAAAGGATTTAATATCTGCTTTCTCATTTCCATCACGACGAATCGTGATCAGTTGGTGGACGAGGAGAACGAAAAAATGCAGTAACAATAAATAAACCTTGAGCGCAAGTGGCATGTGAGCAAGCGACGTATAAACATAGCCCTCAAAATACCGGGCTTTTTTCTAAAGTGAAATGGAACCCTGGCTTTTGTGCTGAAACCAGTGGGAATTGAGTGCGACTGCGCGTTGTTGAGTAGGAAACTTTTGCTTTCGTAGTCGAATTTGATTCGCCACTCACACTATCACTATTCGCCTGGGATAATGCTCCTTCAAAAGTCATCGTTGACAGAACTCTATTATTATGATCATCTACTCGTAAATAAGCTGCAATAATTTATCTTTATGAAGGACGTCAATTGCGAAAGGAGCTGATACGATCGCGCGTTAGAGCCACGGGGAATGGTATGATTGACTGGATCCTCGCTCGCAACATCCTTGTTTCTTTCATTCGGAATTTGTTTTTTTTTTTTTGATTAATTTATTCACTATTTCGTTTTCGAAAGTTCTTCCCTACTCAATTAGTGATGTAGTCGAGTGGAATATTCACTTTAAAGATGGGTATCGACAAAAAAAAAAGGAATTTAATGGTTCTATACTATAATATTATAAAGAGGCCCGCCCGCCTCAATGAGTATAATTAAATTAGTACATAATTTCAAATTGTTTTGATTTATAAAAAAATATATCCTTGAAAATTAAAAAAAAAATATCATGTCTTATATTTTCGAATTAAAAAATCGGGTATCCATAGATATCGATAATGTAATTAAAATGCAATGTGTTATACTGCACTGATGTGGAATTGGTCCATTAGTACTAAATATCGATCTATGACGCGAATGTCAACCTTACCGCAAACGTAATAAGTTTATAATTGAGACCACTAAGAATAGCGCCATCTATGGTCGGGTAGCGGAATGTGCATGGGAATCGAATCTAGTTTAAGTTTAGATTACAAAACGTCGAATATATTTTCTGCATTAACAGAAAAAAAGGCACACAACAATAGAAGACCTGCGCGCATGCGCCATACGGACTGGTACTGCCAACGACTCCGCCCATTATTA
Source organism: Orthosia gracilis (assembly GCA_947562075.1). NCBI lineage: Eukaryota > Metazoa > Arthropoda > Insecta > Lepidoptera > Noctuidae > Orthosia > Orthosia gracilis. The sequence continues at coordinate 40,574,439 of OX387266.1, forward strand.
AGGATGTTATGATTTTATTTTTTTATGTATTTTTACATGGTACATAAAATTATATTTACAATCTGTTTTACACAACTAACAACGTTATTTAAGTAATTTTTGAAAGGCATTTGTACAAATTTTTACTTTTCCAAGTACATTTTATAAGTTAGTCGACTATTACTCGTAAACTTGTAAAGCCTACTTAGATGTGATAGTATTCCTTTAAATTTCATTATATAAAACTAAACTTTATTCACATATCCAAAAGTAAACAGTTAACTGGACGGGGACACTTGACTCAAATTAGCAATTTAAAGCTTAATTCTACGCAAACCTACCTCCTATCCAGCGATAACCCACACCATGCTCATGCACACCACGCTTTACGTCTACAGGAGATAAATAAAAAAAAAAGATACTACTCTGTCGGAGTGATTAATATGTATATCCATGGCAAATTCTAGCTTTCTAGAGCTGAGCTGTGGAAGGACAGACTGACATGGCGAAACTATAAGGGCTCCTTGTTGACTACGGAACCCTAAAAAGGACGTAGCCACTGTTAAATGTTTAAAACTTTCGTAGGCATTTTTACAATGTTTTTGAATGGAATACTTTTTTTTGCGTTGAGAAATGCTCATGCATACTGCGCTACCACGGGGAGATAATGCAGTCATTTGGGACTCGAACCCACTAAAACTCCACGGTGTCTTCCTGTGCCGCTTATAGCGAGAACACGGACACGCGTTAGCACTCACCGCAAACCCGCCGCGGCTGTCCGTCACCGGACCCTCCTCTGGGGTGGGACACCTATCACCGGCGCACCAGAACACATTGAACACCGTGACCGACCCAGGGACCAAACCAGCACAGGGGTTCCAGACGACCCTATGAATCCTTGGTCCCTGTGACAGGTCAGGTCAGTGGCCCCGCCACCTACCACTTTTCAGTCTTAGGGGATTAGGCACCTCACGGCGTCCACCATGAGACGGTGGCGACCCCGTCTAGGCCGTGGAAGGTAGAGAGAGCGGCGCACCGTAATACCGGCACTCCTCTCCCGCCGCGGCCTACAATCCTCAGCCGCGATATCGTATGGGACCTGTTATGCTCCATACGAAATCGCGGGCCGCCTCAGTTGCGATGTTGCCTCTGTAACTAAGTTGCACCACAACCTCCTTGTTGGCCGCTTAGTCGTCAGCTTAATCGGCAAAAGCCGTGACGAGCGGCCCCACCTCGGGTTCCTCTTCGTTTCACCGTGGCTTACCAAGCCACGGCTACTGGGCCCCCCAGCCTCAACAATGCGGGAACCCAGCGGGGGGTTGAATGGTAATATTGGTTTCCTAACTGTCGTTCTAAATAGGAAAATGCACATACATACTTGTTTTGTTTTTTTTTAATTTTTGACCAAGTCTACATACGGTACTCTGTAATGCCCATCTTTAATTTAATTTAGAGCCTTATAGAGGAGGTACATACCTACGGGGCATAATCATGCCGAGGTCATAGTATGTAGATTGGTTAGTCGCACCATTGTAGTGAGTTTGTTTGTTATATTAATGTTGACATTGATTTTAATACATAATAGGTAAGTACGATTACATATATACAACAAAGTCGACGGAATAACTTATCTCGTCAAAAGCAGTCAGTCAACCTGTGACTTGAGCCATTGTTTTGCAGTTTATTATATTAAACAGGAAGACCTATTTGACGCGCGCTGGCGTAATATCCTGCGTCGTCTAGCTGTGAACGGTTTAAACAGTTCTGTACTGTAGTACCTGGTTATAGCTATGTAGTAATCTCTCTCTATCTATGTAGTATTATATGTCTTTATCTGTTATCAAGTGATTAATCAGGGCCTTATGTATAATGCCCGCGGGCATTATGAATCTAATCAAGTAAAATCGGGCAATGTAATGAATACTGATTTATACTTCTATATTTATCACATCGTCTGGCCATTACGAATATTGCTACGTAACGGTTGGGTAATTCGATAATTATAGTCAATGTATTAGTCCAAGAGCGAGCGAGTCCTGGAGATTAGGGCACCCCGACACGGATAGGTTAGGTTCGAAGAAGATGGCGGGAGCTGAAATGAGTGAGCAAAGCGAGCTCACTTCAGCTCCCGCCATCTCAGGATCATCGGCGGGAGCTGAAGTGAGCTCGCTTTGCTCACTCATTTCAGCTCCCGTCATGTCCTTCATGTTAGGTTACTTTACTCCCTGCAGACAGAAATGGAAGCCCCAGCGGGGCTCTCTCAAGTTTGATGATTAAATAGTAATCGTACTTACTTATTATATATTAAAACCAAAATTAAAACAATTAAAAAGCACATCTCCTTATTACCCGGCCCAATAAGTAATGGGCTTCAGGAAGCCCAGTCAATTTAATTATTTCAATCGTTTTTATCATATTGCCTACTCATATTGGGCATTTCTCAAATTTCCCGAGCATTATACCATAACATCTAAATTACATACGGTACTCATGTTTTGCTTAGATGATTGTTTATTTGATTTCCAGTCTTAATTTAGCTCATTCAATAGCTGTTCGGCCTAAAAGTTTTATCAATCAATCAATCCCACAAAACATACATATGAAGAAACTCAAAGTAATGTGCGTCATCTGTATTGGATGTATTGTCTAAGTAAGTAAAAATATTTTTCTTAATAAATCAGCATTCTAAGAGATAGAGATCATTCTAAATTTAGAAGACCTTCTTTATGAGAGTTATTTGTAAATGTATCAATAGGCCGTAGATTCGAATTCTAGCTTTTACATAAATTTTATTTACGTTAGTAATGTAAAATGGTAAATAGGATATCTTATGTATATTCTCTCTTAGAATCACCCTAATCTTTTGTGGTCCTCAGATATTATTTCATACGGCTAATGTTCAACAGGTAATAACGCATAAACGGCACACGTATGATGACAGGGACCCTATTATCGCCCCTCGACCAAGACCCGGGCCTGCCCGCCTGCCCGTCCTATACAAAGGGTCTCCGCTAATTTATTACCAAAATATCTTTAACACCACCCGCCTACAGATAATTAGACACCTACATTACGAAATATGTTCTCTAAAATATATGTGAGAGGATCGGATTATGTTCATCACATAGCTATAAGGTAAATATAGCATGTAGTCTGCGTTGTAAAGGTAAAATCAATAGAGATCGTGATTCTTCTTTACGATTAGTCAATTAGAATTTGCCCTTGGGTGCACGCAACGGTAGGCTTGCCGTGTAAGCAGGAGGCATGGTGGCAAATGGACCAGAAGAAATCTACTGGAATCTAGATCTCTATGTTATAGAGTGAGGTCAAAACATATGTGTCGTGGTGGCCCAATGCCTAAGACCTCGCCTCTCGTGCTTGAGGTGGTGTGTTCGAATCCGGGCAAGTACCAATGTGACTCAATTCATAATGTACTTTATAAGTTTATCTTGAACGTCGCTGACAACGGTGAAGGAAAACGTCGTGAGAAAACCTGGACTTATAGTAAGTTTATTATAAGATTGTGCTCCGTTGGTATAATTGCTGCAAGGCATTCCAGTGCGAGGGTAAACTAATAAATAAATAAAAGAACAGAAAAATTCTAGGCAAAGATAAATTGTAAATATACTTGTCCTATGTTCGGGAAATGAGGCTGATTGCCCTTAATACAGGCTACTAAGTAAAGTCGGAACCACACTTACGTGTCGTGGCGTGGCGTGGGGCCCATCAATCAAACGACTCTGTTCCAGCTTACGTCATAACGTAACGAGTTGTGTAGCCAATCAACTGCGTCGGAAAGCGCCACGACACGCCACGCCACGTAAGTGTGGTTCCGTCTTAACCAAGCTAGGACATCAGATCGTGAAATTGTATTCTTACTAACTAACTAATCACAGATGTTTGATTCCTAAGTTGTTATCCTACTTAGTAACAGACTGTACCACTTTTTTATGAAATAAATAAATTCTTTAAAAAAACAATGAGGTAGTGACACCTAGATAGGTATAATGTTGTCTTTTCCTAGAACTTTCATAATTCTTCGTATGAAAATTTCGCACAATGAGAACGACCTCTCAAAACATAAGAGTAAACAGGTAAAAATATTATGACAGGTAAGAATATTATAACAGGTAAAAATATTATCTTTCAGCTTCTTAATATAGAATTCGAAACAACCCATAATCTCCGGATAACACAACACCATCAGGCCATTGTGAAAAATTAAATATCTCAGGGACATAAACCACGTCTTTGGAGATTAAAAAAAAAAAAAAAATTAAAATAAAAATAAATTAAAAGCGACAGCCCATTAAAACAGCTCAGCTTTGAGTGTTATGCATAAAGTTGGGCATAATTTGTGAAAACATGCTTAGCCTTCCGCCGGCTAAAATGATTTCATAAGTAGGTATGCCGTCCGCTCCACAGATTTATAACAGATCAATTTTGCGTTAATTAGAAAATGTCACTCCCGAACGCTTTGACAGCGTTAGCGAAAATACAGTCTGTTTTAACGATACAATTAATTTAAAACACATGTACTGTGTTAGCAACTGAGAAACATCTATACGGTTATTTTGAAATTGCGATTCGTGGAATCTATTTATACTCGTAATAGACTAATTTTACGTTCCAACATAAGGAATTTGGATCTAAGAAACAAATACCTTTAATTGTGCACCGATATCTAAATATCGAATCATTGGAACTTTTGGAGAACGCTTAAATTTATAACAACTCTAAAATTTACTTAGAAGTCTTCGAAATCGACTGGGATACTTACTGCAAGTCGATCTGTAACGAACCTTTGTTTCATAATAGCCCAGGGCGTGAAATAAAATTCAGTACAAATTGGATGAGTCCTAAGATAAATGTTAGTTCAGAGAACATTCTTAATTAATTCGGCGAATGAATCTACCGTTAGAAGTAATATTTCGAATAAGGCTAAAACTGCACTATACATCCATCGATTATTTACTTTAATTCTTGACCTTTTGTTATGTAAGGAATCGGTTTTTCGCTTGTTATCAATTTTCTAGTTAACTATTTATCTTTCTATTCGTTTTCCACTAACACGTAATTCTGACATTTGATATCGCGTAATGTTTTACAGGTACATACTATCGAAGGTTGTAATTCATCAAAAACTACTAATGCATACTGCATAATGATGGCACAAACCCACCGCACTATTTCCAAACCACTGCAACTCCTGAAAGCCAGAAACAACAGTGGCGACCACAAGATAAGCGCTGAGGCAATGAAGCTCGACGATGATGTTGATGATGGTAGTTATTATCATAATACAATTCCTTTTGATACCCTCAGAACTTGACTTTACACATACCCATAGCATATTAACTACTGCTGTACCTAACTCACTCATATGGGGTGAGTTGGTACAGCAGTAGTAAAACATTATTAAAGACATAGTTCTTAATGTTCGTGCTGCAAGATTCTCCACATCTGCGGCCCTAAACATAATGAATCGTACCGTCGCCGTGTGATACAACTGAACTAATGCGATATAATAAGGTAATATAGTGGAGGAGTCAAGTGCAGTTAATGAACAAGCAGTACGTCATGCAGCAGTCAGGTAACCCCCCCTTCTCTCCCCCTTGCTTCCTTCCTAGTGACGTCACTGACGCGAGTAGTGCAACGCCGTCGACTTGCCGGATCCGCAATTTCCCAACCTGGAAATTACGAATCCTAATGAAAATGCAAACGTTGATAGAATAACATCCGCACATACAAAACAACGTTATCGCAAACGTAGCTTCCTTGATAAAATGTTAAGTGGTATGAAATATGATTATGGTTCGTCCTTGTTTTCGTCATTTTCATTTATAGTTCTTTTGCTGACTGATATTGACGCTGATTTCGACTGTATATAGTATTGATTTAAAATGCCACTATTAATGGAGTTCATCCTTGTGATATATTTTCACATTTACTTGATTTGTAAGTAGATAGGTATAATTGGTAAGTAACTGTACATGTTTCTGCAAAATACAAAGGCTTAAAAATCTCCGTATCATTGAAGGTATGTATTTCCTTATCTTAGTTATCCTTGCCATTTTCCTGTCCATGGTGAATTGGGTTGCCATGTTTAGAATCAATGACAGTCAAGGCAATTTCCAAACTGACCTTTGCAATAAGTTTGACTAACAATGAGCAATAGGGTAGGTTAGTTGCCTAATAACTCAGTTACGCGCAATGATTTACAACTGAACTGAGATCACATAGACATCGGACAAGAGCTAGACTGGTCTTTACATAAAGTGGCATGAAATAATAATGATAATGAATAATGATGTTCCAAGAAATTTCTCTCTTAAAATCTGAAACTATCTTGTTTATATCCGACGCTAATGAGTTACGAGAAAATCCCTAACAAGTTCATTATTTGTGTGCACATAAATTAATATGCTTGTTAAAACAACATTTAATCAAAATAATTACTTATTAGAAATTCTCCACAGCCCTCAGCCATAAATAAGTGCGAGTAAGTAAGCGTTTCATATTTAAAATTCTTGTAAAAATAAACTTATTCTCGGAGTGGCACCAAATGTTCTGGGGCATGAGCGAGTTGGCCGCGACTCGCACGAAGGATAGCGTAAGCTACAATTTATGAGGCAATTCATCAGATCTCTGAGAGCTCCAAGAGCCTTATTCCATTCCTGAGGAAGAGAGACTTGACAACGCAAATTATATCGATATCATACTTCTTACATTTGTTGGCACTGCTGTTTGTACAATTTATGCCGACATGGGAACGCCAGCACAAACAACTAAATATTTCGATTTGGATTGGCTGTGTGTGATTTATGGTAGAGATAATGCCGTGAGTCCGAGACCGATGGGTTTCTTACAGACACCAATAATTCGGCATTGTTTTTCAATTAGCTCCATCGCAAACCATTACCGGTTTTCACTAAGTAGGTATCTAAGCAAAGACTTAATTTTCCTAGAACAATGCAAGTTTTCTCCAATCCAGTTCTTGAACAAGCAAATTCCATGACACAGAAGAATAGCCTGTAACTTGATTTATTTTCCTGCACGACGTAACTGGAATTCTCTCAATATTCGTTTATCATAAAAGTGCATAAGGCAGTCACAGGTTGCTAGTCCATTCCCCGGCGCCATTACTTGTTTCTCTCTATTCCCCATTGTGTGCCGCGATGAAAACGTGCTACATCTGCTGCGGTTGTGACGTAGCGACTAGCGATGTAGTCAACCACTTTGAAAACTACCCAAACCCACAAAAAAAGAAATATATCTATGTATCTAAATGCCGCTCTACAGCGTTGGATTAATTAAACCACATCTGGGTACCATCGTACGGAATTCCTGTCGAAACTTTTTAGAAAATAAACAGTTTTAGGCTGTTACCAAATGCGATTTCTAAGTTGGCAAACACAGACGAGAAAATCAAGATAAACCGATAAAACAGAAAAGTAATTGTTTATAAATTGAAAAAACTTTTGGACTTTTGTTTAATTAAACTAGTAACATAGTCAAAACATTTTTAACATTTCAAACACAAGCGCCTACTGAAATGGACGCTTAATTATGTACCGTACGAAAAAACGTGCTATGTAATATTAGCAAGTTAAACTGAGTTGCCGTAACAGTGATGAATTACGTCACGCTATAAGTCTAATAAAGCCTCAAGGCATGACTTCAGATTATAGAGTTAATACGAAGGGAGCACCGAGGGTGTTTGTGAAAGACGTTAAAGAACGTGTATTATGTATCAAAATCGTTAAGTAACTCCCCCCGGAACGCAAACACCTACTCCATTTTAAATATTTTAGAGCGGGTACCCGATCGCTCTCTAACATTCCCGGTGAAAACATATTTCGCCTCTTCCCGCTCAATTTATTTCTGAAAAATTCGTCGTTAACGGTTGCCGACAACAGAAAGGTAAATTTATAGGTCATGGCTATTTATCTACTGCCTCGAAAGGAAAACATTAAATAACTGTTTCATATTAGAACGTACAAATATGTTCTTCGTCGTGAACATAAAGCTAATTTTACATAGAAGCTCACTCAAATTACTGAGCATATAATTCTAACAAACTTATCACATAACGATATAAAGAAACTAGAACAAAACATATATTACGTAAGTACCTACTTAAACTAATCGAAAATCAATGTTTATAGCACAGAAACATTCGTCACAAAGTTAAACATGTAATGCGATGTTACTGGAACCTTGAACTATGTATCGAACAGATAAGGTCGGGACATAACTTAAATAACTGGCACTCTTAGCACAGCGCAGGCAACCTAACTCACAAAACTATTTAGCAAGAACGTTACACTTCCATACAAAAGTTTACTTCTATGTACATTAAGCTATATACGCTTTCGACTTATCCCGCCGGACCGTTACTTAAAATTGCATCGTTTTGTTACGGGCTAAGTAAAGTAAGTACAGTGCTTAGTGGTACTGGTATTTGGACTGAGCTGCGGAAGTTAAATGAAGTTCAGTGTAATTACTCTCGGAGAGGCGGTTAACTCGCCTCGGTTATGGTGACAGCCAGTGGCGCACGCTCGTGTCGCCTTGCCTCTAATTGAGGCCAATATTAATAATGAAATACTGGAAAATCTGTTTCCAGGGAATTTGATTGGATCGAAAAATATTCAAGCCTGATATGAAAATTCTGACAAAGGATCATATTAATTTGTGTAAAACAAATTCCTGAAATAGTGCGTGTCTTTACATATATTATACTAGCTTTTACACGCGGCTTCGCTCGCAGTGAAGCCATTTTTTTTTTGTAAAAAGTATCCTATGTTACTTCTAAACCTCCAAGAATATATGTACAAAGTCTCATGATGATCGGTTCAGTAGTTTTTGCGAGAAAGCGTAACAAATAAACTTACATTCACATTTATAATATTATAGTATAGAAGTATAGTATATAGGTAGGTGAATGATATAATGCTATCATGAACCTTCATATATATTATATATTTAAATGGGAATGTAGTGACAACGCCACAAACAATAGTTAATAAATCCAAATGTATATAGCAGTCACCAGATGCGCACTGGATTTCTGAGGTAGTTGCATTATAGTATGTCGTATCTACAATCTACACAGACCTATAGGCACACCACTGTAGGTATAGAGGCGCGGCTGAACAAACATTCCGGCTAACCATGGCGTTTATCCAAGTATTTGTGAAATTCTAAAGCTTCTATTTGTCCACGATGCATTTGCCTAGTTACACAGCCAACGGCAAAATGAGTTGGACAACAGTGCTAAGAGCCAATTTTCACCATTTTTTATTTCGTCGAGTTTCTACATCCATTAACTAATTAATGTGAGAATTTGATCTGGAATTTTGATGTACTGGTTCTTTTCAGTCAACAGATAACAGATGGTATCTGTTGCAGTCAACTGATGGAAATTGATCATTTTAATTCTATCATTGTCTTGTTAACAACTCCTAAGTAATGAAGCTATGAGATTCCACGGATATCCAGGGTATCGCCGGAAGCCATCCGGAAACAAAGGTTCTGAACTAGACATCTCAAGTTAGTATCTATGTCGCTGTATTGTCTTTGGTCTGGCACTTCCTACTAATCGTGGAGAGAGCGGTGCCAAATGAACATTTGTATTTCTTGTAGTTGAACGAAAATGAGTTTACGTGGGTCACGCTGAAAGTTTTTAGATTAGGCCAGTATGAAAAGCAGCCGATGAAAAATGTATTTTAAATTCGAATTAGGAACTCTTTGGGAATCTGTAAATGTGCAATAAATACATATTATGTTATATTTGTTTTACAAATTGGCGGCAATTTTAAAAGTTTATATCGTCCTTCGACATGGATTTGACTAGGGAAAATATTCGCGCAATGATTTATTACGACTTTCGGTGCGGTCTTACTCAACAACAGTGTTATGACAGACTTTGATTAGCGTTTCAAGATGAAGCCCCATCCCTTGCCTCTGTTTACAAAAGGTTTAAAAAATTTAAACGTGATCGAAGCAAACTCACTGATGGTTCGCGAGAAGGAGGTCCTTCTACGGCGGCTACTGAAGATAACGTAAGTGCTGTGCAGCTATTGACAGAAGCTGATAGAAGTGTGACATATCAAAAGATTCAGGAAAGCTTAGGGAATGGCTTTTGCAAGTACAAAACTCTTACATGAACATTTAGGCGTCAAAAAGCTTTGCTCTACATGGATACCTCATAATTTGACGGAAGATCAAAAACGGCGTCGTTTGGATTGGTCACGCTCAACGCTTGAAAAGTATAACTGAGGTGACTCGAATGCTGTATATCACAGCGTCACAGGTGATGAAAGCTGAATATATTGTTAAGAACCCGAAACTAAACGACAGTCTACCCAATGGATATTTCCTTTCGAAGATTTACCGACAAAAGTAAAGACGGGCAGAAGTCAATGGAAAATATGATTGCCTCATTTTTGAGCGGAAGAGTCATTTCGCAACAAAAGTGCTGGAGATAAAAGGACCGTTACTGCAGATTGCTATGTCAGTCATTGTTTACCAGTTGTCTTGGAAAATGTTAGACAGCAGCGCCCAAGAAGCAGGATCTTACACCACCACGACAACGCTCCAGCTCATTTCGCCAGACGGAGTATCGAATATTTGTCTATGGAAGGTGTGGTCATCCTCCTTACGGTCCAGACCTGGCACCTTGTGACTTTAATTTATTTCCTAAAATCTATACTAATATAAAGCTGAAGAGTTACTACGAAGGTAAACTACTGGTTGAAATTGAAAAATTATTTTTGTCTTGGATAGTCTATTTATCGAGAAAGGTTAAAGGCTATAAAAAGGTTATATAACATCTCGCTACGACCTCTAGGAGCGGAGCATAAATGTAAAATGTTGCAACAACGGGTAAAATTATTCCTTTTTGAGAGCTTCCGTTGCGAGCGCTGCGTAAGCGGTTAAAGTAACGCAACATTCATGTATAGGGATAGTGGTAGGGGTAGTAGAGAGGTAGGTAGTGGTGGTGGAATTCGTTTTATGAACCCTGAAGATGCCGTGGCTGCGTTTGAAAAAGGCTTGACAGAGACTCCTAAAGCAGAGTAGGTCCACTGCTTTAGTCAATGGTTCCATCGCATGCGACAGTGCTTAGAAAGGACCGGAGACTACTTCGAAAAGTAATAAAAACATTAACAGGTTTCTACATCATTCCGTTTTTTATTTTCTAAAAACTTTCAGTGTGACCCCCTTACTTTACTTATACATCATAGCGTGTTTTAAACCGTTTCAAGATAACACGTTCAAACTAAGTAGAGTTTAAACGAAACCAGTATTACTAAATTTGTTGCGAACAAGAAGGTATCTCTTTAATTTTCATGATACCTAATCTGGGTATTTTCGCAAGATATCGTGTCATATACATTATATATATTGGCGATTGAAGTGTGTCTTCTACTAGATATGTAGTATAAAAAAGCATGAAATAATACCGCATATGGTAAATAAAATAAACAGCTGTAAAAGTTGGCGGTTCCCCGACGCGAGTACGAGGCTTATTTTTTAGCTTTTTTACAGGTTTTTGTGTCGATTTTTTTAATGTTTAATTTAATTTTGTCACCTACGTAAGCCATTTTCCTGGAGTTAAAAAGTTTTCTCATCGAGAGGACACCAGGTAGGTATACTTAATTCCTGGTATGGATTTACCTTAATACTTTGGGTTAAGCTCACCTTTGTACATTAACTATCCTATTGTATTTGTATGTTTTTATGTTTTGTATACAATAAAAAATAAGAATACAGAGTTATTCTGCTATCTTATGGTGACCAATAAATTTGCTGAAAAAAAATGGAGGAAACATTGGTCTTACTGAGTTCAATCTTAGAGGGGTCTATTAGGTTACGTGGGCCACTTTAGGAAGAATCATTCAATAATCTGAAAGAAGTTACATTAAGATGCAGGTATCTGTATTTACAAAGTATTTTAGTTTTAAAATCAGTTACTTACAGCATTTCAAAGTTCTTAAATAACAAGAAAGACGCCAATCGCAAATTGTCTAGTCTCTTAAAATAAATCAGGCACTTTTTATAGCCGCGCGACACGTATAATTTACCGTCTATAATTCATCTTCTCGTCTAATTTACCGCAGTGTCTCAAGACGAAAGTCTATGAGCAGTTTGTGCTGCCAGTGATTACCTATGGGGCTGAGCCCTGGTCGCTCATATTGGGCCTCATCAGAAAGCTTCAAGTCACCCATAGGCAATGGAGACGGCTATGCTCGGTGTTTCCTTGCGTGATCGCATCAGAATTGAGTATATCCGCCGTAGAACCAAAGTAACCGACTTAGCCCGAAGAATTGCGAAACTTAAGTAGCATTGGCCAGGGCACATTGCTCGCAGAACGAATGGCCGATGGGGCGAAAAGTTCTGGAATAGCGATCGCAAAACCGGATGGCCACCCACTAGATGGACCGATGACCCGGGAATCCGCTGGATAGGAGACGCACGGGATCGGTCAATGTGAAGACGCCTGGGGGAGGCCTATGACCAACAGTGAACGTCTAAATCGGCTGAAATGATGATAATGAATAGTACCTACGTATCACTGGAAGGAGTTGTGTTGTGATGTAAATTTACCCTATCTATACTTACATTCTGTCAATTTCGAGTCTTGCAAACTCTGATGTTAAAGGCAATTCACAGAATTTAGAAATATTGTTCCATTTTCTTAGTCTTCGATGTCATAATATCTTCTGTGTTGGGAACAACTTTCTCAAATAAAAAGTAATTAAAAACCAAATCCCCCATTATTACATATCCCCATATTAATGGGAATTCCGACAATAAATAATGAGGAGTATTTGGAAATGCTCACAGAGCTCCAACCGATGGTTCTTCAACATATAATAGAACGTATAAAGTGTTTTAAGTTTAGGTACATTCTGAGAATATCTCCACAACTTCACGGATCAACGGAATTCAAGTTACTACGCAGAATTAACAAATATATTGAACAGCAAATTCCAAATAGTTGGAAAACGGGCAGTGGGCAGTTGTATAACTTGGCAGTGGGCAGGACCTTATTTCTATGAATATTCGGTAATGTCATCACGTTTTCCAAACGTCAATCGAACATAATGTTGCCAGCTAACAAAGGCTCTTTAATATCTTCTGCGAAATATTTGTAACGACTGTATCTGTCCTTAATTTTGAATCACTGAACTAGATTATTGTAAAGTCAAGAATTCTTGACACTTTAACCACCATTATTTATCATCTAACCAACAAGAGTTTACAGCCCTGAAAGTTATATTTTCAAAGCTATTTAGAATGCGCACCGCTTTGAGTTGGTCATGTGGCTAACCAATATTGTTCGACTTTTTATCAAAAGAGAGCATCGAGACATTTAGCAGTAGGTACTAATCGTTTAGCCAATTTCAAAATTCAGCTTAATTCTAATCTCGTTATTATAATAGAGACCGAAGTCAATCAACTTAGCCGCTGTTGCGTGAAAGCTTGATACGTGTAGAATATTAATATAACGCCGAAAATAGTGTAGTGCGAATATTATTTGGTGATAGTCGCGTTAGTAACGTGCGGAACAATATTTGTGTGTTTATCGGTCGCTAGTGTTGTGATTCAGCGGGCGCCGCGCGCCGGCGGAGAGGACGCGACTGCGGCGGGCGCGCGCCGTGTTTGGCGACTCGGTGAGCAAACTCGCGCTCTAGCCGCATTTGCAATTCGTTTGCGGACTACGAAATACTCTGCACCCGACCAAGTCTTTTGTGTAACCGGATTTCTCGGTTAACGACCTAGATTCTGCATATTTATGCAGTTTGGTCACACAATTTTTCGTGTCTGTAACTATCTCTTAAGCCTTCGCTGAATGTGATGTGATGGTGATAACATTTCTCTGCTCGTTAGCCATTTTGTTTTGAGCGCCAACTTGTACCATAATGGTTTGCTAAATGAACATTTTTAAATACATGTTTACTGTAAGAGTTATGAAATTTTATAGAAATATACATTGGAAACACAACAACTCATACATACATACATTAGAATAACTCTTTTAGATTATAAATTTAGTCTGTAGAAGTCGCCTCCAAGGCCCTACATAAACTCTTCTCAATTCTCATATACATACATACATACTTAACTCTCATGACAGTATCAAGCCTTTGGTATCATGTTGGAAAATGGAATGGCAAAAGCAGGAGGTAAGTTGGTATTAGAACACATGAGGTTGCCACTGCCCCTTCTCTGGAAATCTGAACTCTACGCAGATGAAGTTATAAGCTTTCGTTAGTTCCAAATAACATGGCTGGCAGCGTAAGATATCTTAAATTTAATTATAAAGTTAGACAATATTCGTATAGCTACGTTCATGAACCCGTTTAATGTTCACTTTATGAGGAAACCGTCTCAAAAATAAACAAACAAGACAAATATAGGTTCCGCACCGCCGCGCCGCGTCGGGGTAATAATCGTGCCAGTGTATGAGTGTTGCAGAGGCGAGGCTCTCTGCTCCCTGCGCTGGCTGCCCGGTATCCCCGCTCGCTGCGACTTACCCTAATGTTCTTAATTTTTTACACCAAGGGCAATCCAAGATTAACAATTGCCCTAAGCTGGGAGCGAGAAAATTAACTTTTAAATGTAAATTTTACGAGGAAGTCATAACGTGAAAGCTGCCGCGGTTAGCTCTGATTTATTGCACTTGGAATTGAAAGTGTTAAAGGAGTTGCAATCTGAAAAAAGTTTTAATAGGTAGCTCTTTAAAGAAATATAAATCATGATTGTAGAGCGAATTTAACTTTCGCAAAGTTGTACAACATTTAGGCTCATCTACTTGAGTAGCTATTTAATGATGGCGCTTATTTCGCTAATCAGAAAAGTATTCATTAGCTTCACAGTAGACGAGGATGATTATATTTTATCCCACCCCTTTGCAAAGGACTTTGAAGTCTCTCTACAATAAAATAGACATTGTCAAAAAGTTGAATTTCTTATTTAAGTTAATATCAACGTATAGACTATTGTCAAACATGCTTTATTCAAAAGAATAATAAAAACTACATAGTACCTATTGCGATAAGTTAGAAAGTAATCTTTGTTCAATACACAGTGGTAATTTTAGTAACAATTGAATGTTCTAAAAAAAACCTATATACAAAGGGGAGGGAAAAACTCATTGCACATCAAAAAATTCGTCCACATCGACGTCAACGGGAAACGCCCAGAACGATGGCAGCAGTGCCACGTTGAATGGCAATGCTAAATCTCCGGACGAAGAAAAGGCCAGCCCGTTGGTCACGTGAAGGGTCGACGAGCTTTTTGCTAATGATATATTTCTACCTTTGTTCTTTTTAATTAGAATACACTGAAAATTTATAGAAATGTCTGTTTTGGCTCCAGTACACTTGCCGAGGATGTTACGAGTTCCTGTAGCTTTTCTTTAGTATCGAATTAAAAATATTTTGTCTACAAATATTCTATAGGAATCTCTGGGCAACATATCAACAAAGCTTCAATTAACATGAATACGCCTGAAACTCATTCCATACCCATATTTTTAAACTCGTAAGACACATTAATTCCGTAACAAATTTCAATTCCCAAGTACTTGGAAGCTTAACTCTTTGGACCGCAAAGTTATATGGATTGGAACTCTTTAGCGTTGACGAATGGTAGGAGGTAACGAATGTGTACAATCAAAACTTTGAAAAGATTCATTGCCGCAAATTTAGCCAGCCAAAAATATGATCCAGCCTGAGTCAAAGAATTTGAGAACGGATGTGGCTCGGGGCGGTGCGGTGCTACTCGGGAAACTTTTTCATTTCCACGCAGAAATATAAAAAGCGGAAAACTTTCTGCGAATAAACTATCATCCGGGAATATTTTAAAAACTCCTACAGAGTTTTTATAGTGACATACTGATGCTCTTTTTGAAAACATCTAAAACTATTATTGTCAAGATTTTTCAAGCATGTGGCGTTCTATAGATTCTGCCTCCTTCGCCCATGGACGAAGATGTATGAATTTACGTACGTATGTAAATAAAGAAAACTTTTCCAAACAGAAAAAAAGATTCAATCAATGATTCGTTTTTAGATAAAATCAACAATCAGATTTGCTATTTATAAATAAAATAAAATGTAAATGTAATGTGTATTTATACAAATCATAAAATATCGAATCTATTTAACGGTACCTAGAATCGGTTTGCTGTCTGCTGTCTGGAGTTATTTACAGGTCACAACACTGCAATTTGAAATAGCAACTTATCATATTTCAAGTAATAATACAGTTTTATTTATTGTAGACTGACATTCCGATTGCGTATTCAACGTGGACACGATAAAGGAGAATGTTTAAATTTTTTTGTATAAATGTAACGGAGGTTCCTTGGCTCACCGGAAGCACTCAATTATGTTATAATCAAGGTGTCCGGGGTCGAGAGCGCCGCGCGCCTTGAGCCGGGCAGGCGACAGCGACCCGCCAGCCCGCCACCAACCAACTTAAATGTCACGGCTTTAATGCACGACCCATTCATTATTAATACGACTCACCGTACAACGACCTTCCTTGTAATAATACCTCAGGAAAAACTTTCTACGTGGAAATAATACCGAAATACACAATATTTCTGTACTCATCAGGGATTGCAGAAAAAACACGAAGTTGCTTATCAGGGCAGGTTGAAATACACTTACTGTGTTGAACAAACATTGCAATACAACTTTCCGCTACTGCAAAAATTCTGCGGGTTGCGTATTTGAAACCAAGCAAGTTTTAACGAGATGATGTGTGTGATTCTGAACCCAAAATAATAAAAAAGATATCTTAATCGGGCTTTAACTTTTTATTGGGTTTATCTTGTATTGCGGTCGAGGTTAAAGGGCTTTTCCGGAAATAACTGTTTTTTTTACTGTTTTAGTTTAGAATACTACATTCAATCACATCGCATATGGCTTGTTTGTGTCCAAATGCGAAATAGATAAATTATTATTACAGCACAATCCATAATATTATTTACTTGTAAGTAGGTAAGTTTACTATATCAAGATGCTTTATCGATTACAAATTACAATCCATACTTAACTGAATTAATTATTAATTAATTTATTTATTTATTTTTAGTTAATTTATTATTATTAATCAACTAAACTTACTCGAGATTTTTTTTAATACTTGTAAGGCAGCTAAGGCCTTGTACATTATGGTTAAATAAGCAGAAAATAAAATCAAGATGGTTTGGAGAATTATAAACAATGAAATGAACAGGAATAAATGAAATAATATTTATTACACGCTTGATAGTAATACTGACAACACGCTTGATAACTTGATACTAACTTATTAGAGGTAACAAAAAAATTGCCCAGGCATTTGTAAATTTCTTTACCAACATCCCAATTAAAACTACTGAAACTTTGTCTTCGCCCTCGCTTGCATTTGGATTATTAAGAGCGAACGTTTCAGCCTGCTCGAATGAATTTAACTTTTCACATATAAACAGTAATAAAAGCTTTTAAGCAAATCAAGTTCAAACCGACCGAAGATCTATGGGGAATGTCCATCAAAGCTTGTATCTCCATTATTCAGACTATAGCGCCGTATTTAGCTTAAATTTTAATTTGTGTGTGTATCAAGGAGTCTTTCCGGATCTAATGAAATATAGTAAGGTTATGCCACTTTTTAAATCCGAGGACAGTAAAGACACTAATAATTATAGACCAGTATCCATGTTGCCGGTTTTCAGCAAAGATAATGCTAAATGCTCATTCATCTTAATTCGAAGAAAATCTTGCATGATAAACAGTATATGGTATCACCAAAGGACGTTGTACAACTGACGCTGGTATAACCCTATTAAAACACATCTTTAATGAGTGGGAAGAGGCATAAGATGTTATACGTATCTTCTGTGACCTGTCGAAGGCGTTTGATTGCGTTAATCATGAAACATTACATCTGAAACTTGAGCATTACGGGCTAGGCCAATCAGCGTTAAGTTTTGTAGAATCTTAATTGAATGATAGACAGCAATTTGTTCAAATAAACGGTGTCAATTCTTCGGAAACGTGAAAATGGGGGTACCCTAGGGCTCAATTTTAGGTCCTTTCTTATTTTTAGGTTTACCCCGTTTATTGGAAAACAAACTAAACATGGTGTTATTTGCTGACGACACATCTTTCATTTTTACATTAAATAGACGTACTTGTCAGATTGGCAACGTAAATAACGCCCTACGGCGGGTTCAAGATTGGTTCACTAGCAATAATTTTGTTTTAAATGGTAAAAAAACTAAGTGCGTAAAATTTGTCTTGCCGAATGTCAAAAGTACTGATTGTCACATTATATTGATTGATTGATTTTTGAAAGTCTTTATTTACATAATTCACACATTTAAACAAAAAGATCTAATTCTAATTATTTACAGCTATATAGGTATACAGTTTTTAGGCTTACTCACCTTTACAAATATGTGACACTGAGATAAATTTTCACTTTTAATGGAATACACAATATGTTTGCAAAAACACGGCACTGTTTCACTAGCACAAAAGTCTTAGCATTGACTTTAACACATACCGCCAATGTTTGCCAACTACAGGCAATGCACTTAAAAAAAGCCTAAAGTCCTTTTGTAGTGCAGTATGGAACTTTTTAACAGTTAAACATATCATTTTAACATAACAAAAAATAATATAGAAAAAAGAAGTAAGAATCATATAAATTGTGGGTAGTTTTACCTAAAAGTGATTCTTATTGCGGCCGGTGAGGACAGCACGGCCGATCCGGTGGTGGGTAGATATCGTTACATTATATTAAACTAGGAGAAGCTAGAATTTGTCGATAAAATGGTTTCCCTGGAGATCATCCTAGACTCAAGGTTACAACGTCCCCATTTAATATCACTTGCAGGGCGGCTAAGTTCGGCAGCTTTTGCTGTTAGAAAAATTCGTCAGTTTACTAGTGTAGATACCGCGAGGCTGGTCTATTATAGTTACTTTCATAGTATAATGTCTTATGGTATCCTACTATGCAGACATTATTACTATGCAAATTTTTATTCTGTAAAAACGGGCCATCATAGGGATATACAAGATATATTATAAGATATCTTTGTCGGCGCGATTCTCTAAGGGAACTGTTTAAGGACATTAACATCATAGCGGTTCCTTGTCAATATATTTATGAAAACATCATGTACCTGAGCAATTATTTACATATTTTCAGTAAAAACGGCGACAGACTTACGTTACTAGAAATAGGGACCAATTAGTACAACCAGGTTTCAGATTGACTAAAGTAGCCTCATCTTTCATGGGGTACTGTTCAAAATGTTACAATAAAATTCCTCCCCACATTCTTGAACTGAATGAGACGAATTTAAAACTTGTATAAAACGCACACGACGCAGGCAGGCATAATATAAGTAGGGGGATTAAATCACTGATAAAATGCTTGGCTCAGTGGTAGTTCTGCTCCACAATCACTAGGGCGCAAAAACAAGTGATATGCAGAACATTATTGTTTTGAATTATTGTTGGACCTGCTGAAGACTGTATGACTATATTTGTATTGTATAAACTCATTTTTTTTTTATATAACGGCACAGCACATGTGTGGGTACTATGTACCAACTGTAAATCTACCATTTACTGTACCTATGTGTCGTTCGTTGACTTGTGTGTGCCCTGGCAGTTGAGATTGTGTCATTCTCTCTCAAATGTCACTCTGATGGTGTTGCACATGTGTTGGATCATTCGGTTCCTTTCATGATGGTTGAGCTGAGTGGTGCCGATTCATGCGCCATGTTCATGAACGGGAGCCAGATCAGTTGGGATTGGTCATAACTTAACTGCATCGGCTTGCTTTTAATTACGTATTATTTTATTTTTGAATTGTATGTTTTACTCTAGACGCTTTTGCGTGTCTTTTTACATCGTTCTCACATATGTATTTTTCCAAGAATGATGTAACCCAATAATTGTAATTGAAACTGATGGAAAAGAGTGGCCGTGGAGTTTCTTGCACGTTCTTCTCGATAGAGACCTACTGTCGGCTTGCGAACGTGCAACTAGATTCATATTTTGTTTGATAATTCAAAATTACCTATGCATGGTTTAGTTGAATTAAAAATATTTTGTTTTTTTTTTATGCCAATATATCTCCTTCTGTCTGTCTGTTTGTCTGTCTGTTACCTTTTCACGCTTAAATCGCTGAACCGATTTAAATGAAATTTGGTGTAGAGATAGTTTGAGACTCTGGGAAGGACATAGTATAGTTTTTATCGCGGAAATCATCCTTAAGAGGGTGGAAAGGGGGTCGGAAGTCTGTATGGAAAACCTACAATATTATTGCGAGATATAAAAAAAATAGGCTATTCGAAGTATAATGCTACGCCGACGAAGTCATGAGCAACAGCTAGTAAAATATATGTTTACAAATACTTTAAACAATAAAAAAACTTTGTACAAAAAAAAACAATCCGGCTTCCAAAGAAAAACACTACAAAGTGAAAAATAACTTTCTTTTCCGAAGTCGGTGTCTCTGGTACCTATTGTTTTCCGTGTTTCAACACCGACTTCCGAAAAAAAAGGTGTTTTTCACTTTGTAGTGTTTTTCTTTGGAAGTCAGTTTGTTTTTTTCTTAATAAGTTTTTATTTATCTCTTTTTAGTTTTGATAGCTTGATAGCTTTTTTGTTTTGATAGATATATATACCTCCAATTGCCATTAAAATCATATATAGCCAAAGATCATGACGATTCCAATAAGCACAAACACGACTAGGATACATTGTTTTATTTCGGAGTTCCAGTGTTTACCTGCCGGCTTCATCATCAGATTAGTTCAATGGTATCATTTTTATCAGTACTATTTATTTATAAGTATTTGCTTCATCATAGTCGTTTAACTATTCGAGATATCGTAGACCCATGGCATACTTAGCATTAAGGAGTTCCATTGGCCATCTGTGATCTTCTTCACCAGTTCCACTTCACCATATGTTACTTTCTGAGTGCAAATATTTGCATTGTTGATGAAAATGCCAAAAATCGCTATATATATGTCTATATTTTAGGAGTTCCCTCGATTTCTCCAAGATCCCATCATCAGATCCTGATCTGATGACTATGGGGCCGGGCAGTATACCCTTTCAAACAAAAGAAGAATTTTCCAAATCGGTCCAGGCGTCTTTGAGTGATCGGTGTACATACTTTAAAAAAATACCAATCGAATTGAGAACCTCCTCCTTTTTGGGTATTCGGTTAAAAATATACGTTAAGATCCGTTTATGATCAGACTCTGTATTACCTTGATAAAGTAAGAAAGGTGAAACCATATCAAATTGATTGATCGCTCTATCGTTGAGACTGTTCAGTAGGTATTTGTATATAAATATAACTTTATAATCAAGATGTTGCACATTTACGCAAAAATATATAATAATAAACGCGTATAAAAAGGGAAGAGGGAAAGAAGTCATTTGGCGTCAAAAAATTCATCAACCAGAAAAGTGCTCAGTACGATGGCAGCATTGCCACGTTGAATAATAGCATTGCTGGTCCTTTGACCAAAGAAATGGCAAGCCTCTGGTCACATGGAGAATCGAATAAATGTTTACCGATATCCCGAAATACTCTATATGCACTCGGCCATTATGGGCCTAATGTTTCAACCCCAAACGGCACTAATATTCGTATAACTTCCAATAAGATTGCTATATTTGCGCCATTTGTATTTTTTTTGTAGAAACTTATTAATAAATCGCCCATGTTAGCTGTAAGTAAACTAAGCAGGGATTTTTTGTGATTTAGCATGTGTACAAAAACCGCAAAGAGCCGGCGCCCGCTCGTTAATTTGCTCCTTTCTGTGTCGTTCGTAATCAAACAATCGCGGCTGGCCGGTGATCGAAGGACGGCGGGACTATAGCGATTTGTTACATATTGTGTTGATATTTCATTTATCACGGTGATTCAATTTTCCCAGCAATTAATCACTGAACAATAGCCGTGGTCAGTGGGCGACGGCTGGACGAAAAGATAGACGAAGTATCCACTGGAAAATGTATAAACATAGACGTTTCTCTGTCCACACACGATCAAGCAGTCCTACGCGTTATTAGGAAAATGGCAACGCTTGAAATAACATTGGATGGATACCGATGAAATCTTATGTATTTCTGGACAACGTTAAGGTCACTAAACAAATTTCACTTCACATAGGATTATCTTTACTATTGGGGAAAGCCTGAACTTTTTTACTATAGGTTTTGGTAGACCTATCTTAATTTGACAATAACACTGCTACAGGACTGCTTGCAAACTTATCACTTTAGTTTCTGAGTGTATGTCTGTGTTTGTTACTCTTTCACGAAAAAACTACTGAACGGATCTGGATGAAATTTGGCACAGAGATAGATTACAGTCTGGAATAGCACATAGGATACTTTTACCCCGGGAATATTTTCCCTTGGGATAATTTTCGACATTCACGCAGACGAAGCCGCTGGCAGAAGCAAGTAGTTTTATAAATGTATCCCTCAATGGTATTGGCTGGTCCTGTTTGTCATCGCTTAGAGCTATGACCATTAATTCATTCATCAGAATATTCATTACGTAAATTGAACCTAGTATACTTATCTAAAACAAATACCACCTACATAATCTCCAAGTTTTTTGAATAGATAAATATCTTGAGAATGACTTCAAAATGCAATCACTATTAAGCATCATTATTATTTAATGTAATCACATGACTGTCGTAGAACCAACTGGTTTCCATGATCTTAGGGCCCTGAGGTCCCTAGGAAATACTTCTATACCATTATTTTTATGTGAAATACTTGACAATGCTGCATCTCCCCGAGTTTAAGAACCTAAACCTCTTACACTCGAGGATTAATAACTTCAACAAAAAGCCATTTCAGCTAGACAGAATAAAAGCAGCCAGCAGCGTTAGACAGAGAATAATTTTGTCATGGAAATTTGAAATCTCTTAGTAGTCTAAAGCCCAATATCCAGCTCGGCTGCAAGCGCATTAGCCTTTATGAAACGTCGCACCCATTAGCAACGTGGCACCGTTGCCTATATTTTTCTACCAGTTTTTGATTTCCTATGTATCCTTTGAAAATTCATCAGTTTTTCCTCACATTCTTATTTCGTAAGGCAACTTACCTTATGTACTTTACCATTGAATTCAAAGGAGTCTTGATTTAGTTAAAAAATCTGAATGATAGATAACCCTTATCAATTACCTAATTGTAGGCACCCACTCACTTTTTATACCAGAACTTTTCAATTAGTTACAGAGTTCTGTGCTAAAATACTATATACGCATTACGTACAAGACCCATCCCAAACACGTAGAAAGAAGTCAAATTATCACAGGTAATTGGTAGCGTTAACTATATGCCGTGGCGTTAACTTTCCGACGCAACGTTTTGTTTCGCGCGGCTCGCTCCCAAGCGGAGTGCAGCTTTTCGGTAATCTCGCATAATATTGCAAAATACGAGTCGCACTCGCGTCCCACTCTGCGCAGATAGACCTAATTACTTGCCCTCTAATTAAGTGCGAGTTAACTTACTGTTTCATTAACTTTCAGCCATGAGACAACTTATAGAGCAAATAAGTTTGTTTGCTACTTAACTAAAACTTACAATAAGTTTGTCGGCTAACCTTGGCATTTTTTGATTTATATTTCGACATAGGTACCTATTGTTCTGTAAACAGAATGCATTCTCTGCTTTACTGCGCATGACTTCTGAAACGTGTGGCTGCAATTTCCACAACTCATTGAAACTGTGACTACTGACATAAATTTTAACTTAGTTATATTATATTTGTAACACCACTAACCGATTTTAACTAAGTAAAATAACCCTACTATACTGAACGCATTTGATCGTAATCCTATATACCAACGTAAATTTTATCCAGAATTCGCTGCGAACAAAACTCAGTAACAACGCTACACCTAATTCTAAAAGTAAGTCCTTATACACGTTTTTCATAGTTGTAGTATTGGTCTATTGATTCCAATAGAACGTTTGCGGCTACTGAGCACGATCAAACTTTATCCGGCCATATTGGCCGAAGTTATATCGGCTCGGCAGTAAAACTGGATAATAATAAGCAGTGGATGCAATAAAACACGGCGCTTACGATCACACAATTCGATGACACCTATAAAACCGGGCTGCATCACCCATCTGCTCTGTTTATGTCACGCCCCCAATTTATATGCTTAAGAAGTTTTTATTTTATAGCACACGTAATATAACAATGTTTGTATTCATACGTTGTATTAAATGAATCTTTTTTATTGACATTTAAGCTCGGCACGTACATTAATTCGTTCAGTCCTACTTCCAATAAGCGTGTAGCTTCTTGTGATTTTCAAGACACGTTCTTTTTCAGTTTAGTAGTGGTTTTCAAATGTTAAATAAATCTTTGCATTGAACAAGGCATTTACCGTGTATTTCTGAATAATCCTGTAAGTATTGGCAGTATTGGTATATAACGTGATCATATAAAATATTTTTTTTATACCTAGTTAAGTACTGCATCAGGTCGTCAGTCACAGATCGTTTGATGTGATGTAAAGTGTCCACAAACTACTAACGGCATCGATATTTCAATTAATATGCATCGTTACTTTAAACTTTACTTAGTGGAAGTGGGGTGAAGCAAGTTTTAATAAGGGTCTCTCTGGGTCATTACAGGCTCGTAGCGGTAATTGTCAGAGGCGGCGCGGCCCCAGCACTTAACGACACTTCTGGTTGACGTAGGCAGCCACTCCTTACTGCCGCCGTTTGTATTTCAATAGCTTTGTCAAACGAAATAAACGTATATCTGCTCACCAAATACGTTTTTCGCATAAATGTGCCCGGCATTTGTTTTGTTTATTTTTACATAAAACAAAAGCCTGGATTCCTCTTATTGTTATTGGAGTACGCCTCTAAATTGTCAAAAATTCTCTGCGCTCAAAACAACGGCGAATTTCAGGAGGGCATCATTCGTTCTAACCTAACCACTCGCTTGATAGAGTTGCTGAAGTTTCCAATCTAATAAAACGAATCACGTGTTCAACGATCCTTACACACGTGAATTAAGACGAGGAGATTGCAAGACAAGAGAAACGACATCTGCTTTATTCAAACCTCACACGCACGGAGTGCTGAATAAATAGGTCTCCTTATGAATTAGGTGCTTTATTTTCCCTGCGTATCTATATAAAATTCGGGGTGTGCCGCGGAATGTGTAGGCGTTTGCTATGCGATGCGATATGTAGGCGTTTGCTACGGAATTTGTAGGCGTTTGCTACGCCATATGTAGGCGTTTGCTACGAAATGTGTATGTATTTGCTACGCGATATGTAGGCATTTGCTACGCTATGTGTAAGTGTTTGCTACGCCATATAGGCATGGTGGACGTTTTCTATGCGGTATGTGGCGTTTGTTACATCAAACGGATGCTATAATGATCAAGCTCCAATTACAAAGAAAATTTAGGCAATTATAAAAAGAGAAAATTATACACAACAATAAAATAATAACAGTTCCTCTTTCTACAATTAGTTTAATTGTTTTCTACATGTTACTTCCTACAGTATAACTATTTTAAAATTTAATATGAATTTTTAATTCGTTAATAAGGAAAGTGGCTGGTTTGTGTGATACTTCTGCAATCTTATTATGAAAACAAGATGAACGGATTAGCTGTGATTCAATTAGCTAAGTTAAATAAGCTGATTCATGCCCAGCGCTGATCTATCTTATCTGTAGACAGATATCTTATTTGAAACTTATATAAATACATATATTTTTGTAATTTACTTGCTTCCCAATATAACAATCATGAAAAGTTTTATACAAAAAACTTTAACGACCGTTTTTATAAAAATAACAACGAACTTTCCCCATAAAACGAGTGTGAGGGAAAACAGGCCGTAAATTAATCAATCAAAAAACGTGGGTAGGATAGACCTACTGACCTAATTATCATATTTACGTATGCTTTTGAATTATGTATGTTTTTTGGTGAAAGGCATGAAAAGTTTAGATGTTTACATGTTAAAAAGGCGCATGTTTTAATTGGTGCGGGATCGCAATCACGGCAGACATGTCATGTCAAACGCGGAACGTCGGCGTCGGCGTCGGCTCGGCGCGTACGTAAGGTTACGGGGAGAGAGCGACGACTAATTCAATTCCGCGGCAGCGAACTGAATGCTAACGACCGGCTTAAAATGAACACGTATACTGAAATAACACATGCGAGAACATACTCTATTCACTAATAATACGCCGAATATAATGCGCGGAATTCCTAACGGTTCTGGCGTAACCGTACCCCAGATTATTATAATTCTAAGCGGTTTAAGGACTTAGATTTTAATTTCCTTAAAACTTGCCCGCAAACTTAATTTCTTTCTTTGAGAATAATTTTTGGAGGCCTTTGATTTTGCGCTCACCTTTTCAAAGGGTCTTTCGTGAGTAATACAATTTATTATAACAGTCTTGATCTCACTTTAATCAAGTGTCCTCACTGGCTCATTAATGGATAATTCAAACCGCTCTTTAATTATGCTGAGTCACAACCTTTTAAGAATATTTTCTGTGCGGCACCCCTCTAGGTGGGCGACGAAACGTCCAAATGATAGCTACGATACGAACTGAATATATGTCGGTAAATAGGGAACGTTACGAATACGAGTGTAAAGGACGTGTGAAAACGATATTTTTATTGCATTTTGAGCACGAAAAGTTTTTTTTAGCAGTGGCTCCGTCTCCGGCAGGCGGTGTCGGGCAACCAGTCCGCTGTCGGCAAGTAAGTATTGTGGAATGATTAATTGTTCTGTAAATTGAATTCACCGTGATAAATGAAATATCCGCACAATAGGTAATAAATTACGCTGACCCGTTTGGGCGTAAGATGAAACGGTCTGAAAGTAGGTCCGGACGGATGTTACAGGATAATAGGTATAAAACACAACACACGTAAAACACCTGCCCGAAGGTATTGTTGGGATTTTAATTCGCATGGGGCACGAAACGGCTTTGTTAAACGAACTCGTTCGGCTTGCTCTCACTGCGTTACTCGCTACGATCTCTCTCGATTTTGCTGTGATCGTTACTGTTCCGATCCGATCCGAAACATATGCGAACACTGCCTTCTGACTGGCTTTAATACACCAAAATATTCACTGAAGACAATGGAAATGTTTTATACGTAGATACTATTAGTTCTCAAATTATGGCAATTCGTATCGAACTTAATTGGTTCAACGTTTTTTTATTTACCTGAGTAATAAAGTCGTATCGATAAACCTCGAGAACGGCTGTTAAAAAGACATTTATTTATTCGAGTTCATTTACGAGTGAGTCTGCTGACCGTCACTAGTACCTACCTATATGTTGGGTACAGGCTGGGTCGTTAGAGGGTTGAATACTACGTACCTTACCATTAGTCAGCCGACAGACATTGGCACTTTTGGAGGAGCTGAATAATTAGTTACCACACACTCAAAATTAATAGTAGGAATATAGGGGTTCTATTAGGTTCTATTAGGAATTTATGAGTGCCAGCTTGGAGTTTGAAGTTGGCACTAAATACCCCCGTGCCTTGGAAATCACGTTAAGCCGTTGGTCTTGGACCTGCACACTAATTTTGTAAGTTCAAAGAATAGCGAACGCCGCGGTAAACTTTCCTTTCATTCATTGCTTCATAATGTTCAAAAATCCGTCTACTCAACTGCGTAAAATACGCAATGAATACTGTTGAGTTATTAAAATGAAAGGGAACGAGTGTGCTTTGTGGTGTCAAAAAAGATACGCTGCTACTGGTTGCTGATGTCTATCCGGCCGTGTTGGTTTGTCTTCATAAGGAACTTTGAGGGTAACGGAACAAAGAGTGCACTTGTATTTGTATACTCTTGTGTAAGTACCTATTATAACATGTATCTCCCGCGGCGATAACTAGTCTCCACAGAAATGAGCCGAATAGGTAGAAATCGGTCAGGACTATAAGATAATTAATTAATATAAAATGACAAGATTTTTATTTTATTTATGCTTCGAGGCTGACTGTACGGAAACCACTCCCTATTCTTTGGCTACTCTGACAACTTGACAAGCGCCGTGGCCCCTTGATTGGCGTTGAATTGATTATGCAGGTCCCCTTCGGCATTTAATTTGTTGCTTAGAGAGTTCCCCGTTATTTTAAATCCAATTTCAGCAGTGTGCAGCATATATTATAAATATTGGCAGCTTTAAGTGAACAATACTTTAGCAAAACGAAACAAACTTTATGAATACGAAGAAACTTCTACCAAAGCTAAATACAATCAATTTCAGAAACTCAAGTCTATTAAATAATCAGGAACCCATGATCAAAGTTTGTCTTCCTCTAATGGATACTTACTTAACTTACATGAATTCCTTTGGACACAACGTCCTGATTCTGTTAAAACTTCTAAGTGGTAATGAAGACAAAAGACTTTAATAAAATAAAAGACAACTTTAAAATATAGAAAGACAGTCACAAGTAAATATATAATAAGATAGGAAGCTGAAGTCACGCATCTTGATGCGCGTGTAAATACATGGTTCAAGCATCATTACGTAATTATGATTGTAATATGAACCTAACATCGCATCGTGAGAAAGGCACTCGGGGCGTACATTTATTGAACAAAGCGGCAAGAAAAACGACGGCAACAAGCGGCGCCGGCTGTTCTAAATTGCCAACACTTCTGAGCCGTGGGCGTTTACTGGAGTTCACTCCACTTCATTATTTGTTACATTGCATCGATCCGGGATCGCGCAAAGTGTTATATGATAGCGCCATCAGTGTATGCGCCAGATAAAAGACGATACCGTACCTCCATTTTCCGTATTGCAAGTACGAAAACGCTGACGATAAATGTAAAAGGGAAATTCATTTGTCATTAAGTTGCGTTGTTACTGAAAAATATTCGCAAAATAAAATATCTTTTGGCAGAGCATTTTCGTGCAGAGGGATAATGAAAGCAAATCAGATTATCGAAAAAAATAATGACTCACACGCCTACAACATGGAGAGCATGAATTTAATGTGCTCGATGTGTATGTGAGTGTATAGGTATGTTGTTGGTTAATTTGGGCATATTGTGTCTATCCATTAGTGATGTTTCAATGTTAAAATAAGTTTGTGCATCAAACCAGACGGCCGACCAGTGAGCGTAACTTTTTTTAAATTCCAACTCGGTAAAGTAATTAGAATTTTTCCAACGGCCCCATTGTGCTACGAACTCAGCTCACGCAAACTTTTAATGCGACTTAAATTCAAATGCTATTTTACGGTTTCTCTTTGTGAAGTTGATTTTAATGAAATATTGAGTTCGGCGACATTGATTGTCTACCTTTTTTATTTGCTATTTAACCACCTACAGATCAATGGAAAGACAAATCATTTTTACGTGTATATTGCTGAAAGGGTTTTAAATGAGATGTCGTAACAAGCCACGTCGACAGCAAACCGTCATAATTTTACACTCACTTAAGTGTTCATCTAAAATCTTCTGACTATACACAGCCCCATATTCTTTCGATAATCTCTCATAAGGGCACATGATTCATGAACCAATATTATCCCAACGATATATTTTTCGAACAACTCAAACGCTAAAGGCAAACTTGAAAGTCATTCAACGAACTCGAACTCGGCGCAAATAGATGTCATCAATCGAAGAGGCTTTCGATCAAAGACAAGGGACAAAGGGACATCGCAGAGCAAGAGCTGATATGCGGAAGAATTATTACCGAAGCGGACGCCCTAATGCCTCAGAAGAACGTATTTATTTGGTGACCTGTTGGAGGTAAACTGACGGGCCAATGCACGGTAACTTATTGTTTCAATAGCGCCGCACCTTAACATAATCTCTTTCATTTGATATGGCTTTAATGGACTCTGTAATTTAAGGGCCAGTCAAATATTATAGTGTGGTCCCAGATAACGGCCTACTCGGAGCTTAGTAATCACACTAATATTATAAAGGCGAAAGTTTGTGAGTGTATGTGTGTGTGGTTGTTTGTATGTTTGTTACTTCTTCACTCTCAAACGGCTGGACGGATCTGGATGAAATTTGGTACAGAGATAGATTATAGTCTGGAATAGCACATAGGATACCTTTTACCCCGGAAATATTTTCCCTTGGGATATCACATTAATATTAAAAAGGCGAAAGTTTCTGAGTGTGTGTCTGTATGTTTGTTACTCTTTCACGCAAAAACTACTGAACGGATCTGGATGAATTTTGGCACAGAGATAGATTATAGTCTGGAATAGCACATAGGATACTTATCCCGGGAATATGTCCCCTCGGGATAATTTTCGACTTTCACGCGGGCGAAGCCGCTGGCAGAAGCGAGTTATATGTAAGCTTTTAAGAATTCTTTTTCCAAGGCACACTTTTCCACCCTATCTAAAAGTAATCGCAATGTGCGATAAGCCCGCTCTTTGTTTTTAACCGTCCATTTCTGTAATTAAAGTTTTACTGGTGCGCAATATGAAGCAAAAACATTTTATTTTTAACCAAAATAATAATAAAGTCTTTGAACTTGTCCGCTTGGATTTGCCCGCGAAACTATCCACAAGACTAAGCGTCAAATCCCACTTTGCGAAACGCAGTTAGTTTACAAATCTTAATCAGGTTTCTCATAAAAGGATCGCCAACAGTGTAGACGTTTAATCCTTGATTTTGAAATATTCCATTTATCTTATAATTGCAAGGCAGCCATTTTATTATGCAAATTGCTATACTGCCATGGTATTTGCTTTGCCTACATGCTATGCACTACAAGGAACAGGCGACATGCCTTGCCTGTTATCGATAGGAAGGCTAATTATGTATGAATGAGGCATGTTGTTGAGCCAATCGTTCAGAGTTTTAACAAGTGATTCTTCTCTGACTGCCAGAAGGACTTTTGTATAGTGTAATGAGAGTCTCCTCAAATGTTCGACGAGGCTCATGGCCATTCTGCGATTGGCCGTCATGACTATCGGCACAATGACTGCTGTATTCACATCCCCGATAACCTGCCGAGCCAGGTCAAGATACTTAGCTTTCTTATCTCTCTGAGCCTTCTCGAGGTTTCCTCCATGGACCGCTCCAGTCGGTCTATCATCACTATGTCAGGCTTATTGGCACAATAACATAACAATACAGCTATATTTTGCCCCTACTCAGTTTGATGATTATAGTATACTAAGCTAAACGTGAGTTATGCACATTTTAAAATAAGAGTGAGAAGAGAAGTTATGATTATCATAGCTTATAATCAAACCCAAATTTCAAAACTTTTTTATCACAACGATACACCCGAACCCATGTATTCTGCTACATAGAGCAAGCCACTTAGATAGCCACGTACAGTCAACAAAAACAATGTCGCGCCGTGGTTGAAAGAGCGAGATTCCGGCTGCAATCATCTAGATAACACTTGAGGGATTTATCCAAAATAACACTTCGCCTGCGCAAAGTTCTTAATGAAATAAGTTAGTAATCCTCGGGTAATTCGTTAAATGTTTGTGCGATAGATACTAGTTTGGAAGCTCTCCCCGAGTGGCTGTTTCATGCTTTGATTACAGTGCGCCGCGTCTTTCCAGTATCAATGATTCACGTGAGCGTACTCGCAAGTTTACCTATCATTTACATTGTTATACAAGAACGTTATAAAGTTTGCCTACATATTTATGAATAGTATGCAGATTGGGAGAAAGTTTCAGGCGTGTTTGCTGTTTGCTACTCTAAAGATTGATCATCATGATTAGGTTAACAACGTCTCCTCGACCTCAAAACTTAGCAGAACTTTATTTTTAGTTGAAAGAGATTCACAATACCTTACATTATTCTGAATTTCAGTCACGGCGGCCCATCTCAGCAGAGACTAGTCATCGACGCGTGGGATATTATAGCACACGTCAAGCGTGGGCGCAAACATAGATATACTCTTTACAATGCACCCCCCTTCCTTTACTCCCATTGGAAGCAACCCAACATGGATGGTAAGAGATCAGGCGCTGGACCAAAGGCTTTGTTAGGTGCTTTGCAAGGCATCAAGGCATATTACCGTCAACCTGCAAACTCCGGACTGAAACTGAAAAATCCATAATGGAAAAAACTCAATGCCACTTTGCCCGTCCCGACCGAAATCGAAGTAAACGCGACTGTCACTGCCCCATGTGCAGCGGTCGCTCTTGCCACCACGAGACCTAAGGGGCAATTATAGAAATTTATTAATAATTTACCTAATTTAATTTATTTAAAATATTTATTTTAAAACAATACACTCTAACATACGAAATAATTCTTTAAAAAAAAAAAGCAAAAAGTGTAACATTGTAACCCGACTATGGTTTTATTCTAGCCTTTTTACCCGGGCCATAAAAACGAATCGATTGCCATCAAAATCGGACGAATAGTTTAGGCGCTAAGGAGGAACATACGTAAATACACACATACATACATACATATACTGCCAAAATCATAATCCTTCCTTCCATAGCTTCGCCATAGTAGGGTAAAAAGGGAGCTACGACGTTATAAGCGTGCGAAAAACGTTTGCAATAACAAAATCCGCATGGTTCACGAATTAAAAGTGGATCGTGGCGAGAGGTTAATTACCAGAATATCTGAGTACTCCACTCAATGTAACAGCCACGATACAATTGCGATCCTGTTCGTTTTTATTAATAGCGCACATGCGCAATATCTTTATGTTTCAGATTCAATTACTCACGCATTTTAAGCTGTTAATATGGAAGTTTTAATTTAAGACCTTTAAATTATACTCGTAATGTTAACGAATAATTACATAAGTCTCAAAAGCAGCACTACAGTAAAAAATGCTGAGTAACAAACAAAACTCTTTCCTGAAAAGTACGAAGCTAAATATTATACGGAATGAAATTTATAATAATTTACCTTTTTGTTTTCCCGTCGGCGAAAAGTCACACTAATATTTTCAATGGTGACAACTAGATAAAAACTAATGGGTTCCGTTCCAACCTGTTACATCTACTTACTCCATATGCCCGTATAACAATTTACGCACAAGGGTCATCGAGACCCCTGACCTGGGCAACACTAAGTTCTGTCGAATAAAAAAGTCCCATAAAATGAAGCTAAAACTAACCGTCGGTCGGCGCCGGGCACAGGTTATTTATATAAGTCATGTCAGACAACGCTTCTGGCCTGAAAGTTCACTCATATTTTTTGTTTGACAAATTGCCGCGGTAACGGGACTTGGCTAAAGTTTCACCTCCATTTAAGCGTCCATTAATACCTACCCGGTGGCCGTGACTCTCTTTACATTTTATGAAATATTGAGTATCGACCTACCTATTGCAAAAAGTATAGGAGTGCCTCTCCCTAGCACACATTTTACTGGAATAAAGGTAACTGGAAAATATTTCGTGTTGATCAAAATTCTTTTAAAATCTCAATAAACTCAACATGGCATTTGTTCAAGGTATAATTAATTTACAAGTAATTGTTTACCGTGCATACTAATCTAAACGCTAATGAGTTCCACGAAAAATCTCGACCTTCAACGGGAGTGACGTCACTCAATGCTCAACGCTCAACGTTCAGCGTCTCCTCTCGAGTCGTGATCTTGTTTGTCAATTTTATTATGCGTCACATCGCTCGACACGTCCCGCGCCCTTATTCTGCTCGAAGCAACCCCCTTAGCTTTTTACCCTTGGCCGACATTACGCTAATGAACATCAAGGATAAGAGGATCCAGTGAGATAACTTTTTTCTATTGCTGTAAGTTTTTGGATTTGTTTTTTTTTATCGGGTTTTTGTGTGTAAAATGTTGTAGGTCTTCAAACTGTAAATATAAATATTAGACCGAATATAAGAATGAAATCTACAACCCACGCAACTGTTGTAAATCTACCATAACCAAAGGTTCTTCTCCAGGTTATGAAGGTAAAGCAACGTGACTTTAGTATTGAATCGGAGAGCGTTATACAAAGTCATACGATATTCATACTTAGTCTACGATATTCATACTTACGTACTTATTATATAATTAAGTAAATAAGTAAAGATCCAACAGACAAACTATGTCTATAGTTTTGTTGGACGTTATGTACTTTATATAACTTACAATGTACCGTTTTTATCAATCAATAAATAAATAAATAAAAAATAATAATAATAATCGTTCCACGAAGCGTACCTGGTTTAACGTACCGGTTCTCTGAATACCTGTGACATTCGTCGCAGTCAGTCCAAAGCACGACAGGCGGGCTAACTAAGGAATATTTGTGCCCCGAGTTATTGTCTCAATAGGCAGTCGCTTCCAGTGAAATTTTGATTCAGCTGTAGCTAACGTGCCCCTGTTTGATAAATTTTGGCAGGAAGCGTATAACTTGTTCTCTAATTGGATAAAGGCTTGACTTTGAGCCATATTGATAGATCAGTTTTATATTTTTGTCATAAAAGTTAAAGTCTCTAAGGCTTTTTTTTTTATCCGTAGTTATTAACTCAACCAAGTTAGATATGTACGACCAATGTTTTCAAATGCCACTAAAATGCCTTTTTTATGTGTAAATACCAAACACTAGTGATTTCCAGTTACTTCGCTGTTACGGCCTATTCCATAGAAACAGAGGAGTTTCTTAAGGATGAAAAGGGCTACTTACATTAGCAAAATACTCACTCAGCGATAGAATAGTTTTCTATCAGTGAAATGATTTTCGTAATCTATTCAATACTCCAGAGATTATACTCGACAAAATGAATACAAACCCTGAAAAAATTGAATTTAGTGTATTATTGTAACACGATTAGTTTGCGTAAGCGTCTTACAAGTGTCTACGCGGTTTAGAAGCGCGCTACGCACGCTACGGCGCTACGAACGCTACGCGGATCCGATTACCTACGCGTCGGCGTAGCACTTCAACTTGTGCTCCGACTACCTGCTTGTAAGTACGAGTATATATTACATCTCAGCAACCACTGCTGAATCAAACCATTTACCTACTGTGTTTTATATATTTCTTTACCTGAAGAACGTGTAACATAACATAATATTCGGCTTGTGGAAGCTGTCAGCTTTTACTAAACAAACAGAGGTGAAACGACAAGTAAATATGAAACAAATGTTTACTATTAAGTAGGTAAAGCCATTTTATGGAATTTTTATAGAAATCAGACTAGCTCATTATCATTGATCAATTCTAACGAAGCATGTTCTGGCCGAAAGATCAAACTTTTCATTGAAATTCAGGCTTCGTTAGCATGCCAACCGCAATACCGAAATCAATTAAATATACATTCCAGGTCAGCGAACTGAGAAATGCATGGGTGGAGCTCGCACAGGCCGCGAGCGCATCCCCCCAACCCGCCGAGCGCCGCGGCTCAACCCCGCTCGCGCCCTGCCGATCTCTGCACATTCTAATCACTCCTAACTACACTTCTTACCATTTCGAACATTGCAATTAACCTAAATCCACGTAGTTTATTTCCAAGGATGGGGAGTATCGTTTCTGAAATTGACATTCATGTTAGATGAACGTTGGTTATTTCAACTCACAAATAAAAAGTTTAGAACTAGAATTTTATGGTAAGTAAAAATACAGTTCCACGTAGCTTCAGTTCTATAAATTATATCATTTTTACGTCGTTATTTCTTAAAACAGTCCAAATTCGCAGAGGAAACAAATTGATACGTGAAAAATTCACTCCAAAGTAACCAGTCCACAGAAAATACAACTGAAAGCTTTAATAGACTAACGTGGTTTCAGTTGAACGATTAACGAGAGCGAATTGTCACTTAGTGACACAAGTGGCTGGAGTGGCACGAATGGAGCTATGTGAAGAATACTGTGTGAGCTGAGCAACGCTCGCTCGGCGCCCAAATTGTCAAGTTATGTAAATGTGGTCGGAAACTTGCAGCGCCCGTCCCTCGGCGTCGCCGCGTCGTGTTGTTGTGTCGCTCTCGATACTCAATAACATGCCCCTTTAATAATTCATTACGATATTCACTTCCCTTAACTTAGCCCTGGATGCAACTTTTATTGCTGTTAATTGACAACGTACCATTTATTAAGAGTTGTCATGTTCGACGCATGCTCACAGTCACATTTACTTTTTACACATTCACGATTTACAAAATTATTTTAAATTAACTACTTCAAGAAAGTTATAAACAAGAATCACCGGAACTGTGTAAATAAAATTTACAACATTATTTTCTGAAGAAAAATAACATAAATAATATAAATACATTTCAAGTTCCGTACTTTTCTCTCACAATAATAAAAACGTTAAACTTAATCAATACAGACAAAGCAAAAGCTCTATGCAGCAGCGCGACTCCCGAGGGAACGTAAAATAAATTAAAATCTAAAATGAAATGGATTTAAAAAAGAATATCAAAAGAGGATACGGAGATATTTTAACCTTTGGTGGCGTAGAATGAGATGATAACAAGGCGTTTAGTATTCAAGGCACGAAAGTTCGATCCACCTGCTTTTCATATCACGACAATTGCCGACCCCGAGGAATCGGCTCTCTAGCGGAATGACAATTCTTGTCTATGAAAATCAATTGGGGAGAACGAGGAGCTCCGGGGCCGGCGACAATTCCAATTTCATTAATAGCTTCCGTCGCAGCGTAGGGATGCCACTGCGTCGGCATTCGGAATACCTCAAAGTCTCTTTTGTTTACGGCCGCTGCAGTGCGCTATAACGAGCGCTGTAATTAACAAACGATTAGCAAGGCCGCCGCCGCCGACGCGGCCTGAGCGCATGTCACCCACTACTTGAATATCACACGCCTGATAAAAAACCGGGTAATAATAATACGTCAAATTATAACACATGTACAAAGATCACTCTATAGCTAAATAGTTATTATAAGTAATAATGCTGCTCGAGGCATGTTAGATGAATATTATTCCAAAGAAAGGTATTATAATCAACTAATTCATTACATAGGTACTCCTACTTTGCGTTTTTGTGCTTGTAACTCGAATTTATCATTATAGGGAGTTATTATTTATTTCGTTTTACATCTATAGACATTTATTTACTATGTAGGTCCATAATATAACCACACATTCATCATCATTATTAGCCTATAGCAGTCCATTGCTGGACTTAGACCTCTCCATATGGTTCGATTTTCGGCAATTGTCATCTAGCTGCCACCCTGCGAAGGTCGTCGCTCCACCTAGCCTGAGGGTGTCTTACCTTACGTTTACCAGTTCGCGATCCAAACTCAAGAAAACGTTTACCCCAATGGTCATCGGTTCTACGACTTATATGGCCGGCCCATTGCCACTTCAGCTTACTTATTCTGTGAGCTATGTCGACAACTTTGGTTCTCTGCCAGATCACCTCGTTTTGGATTCGATCCCTTAGAGAGACTCCGAGCATAGCCCTTTCCATAGCTTGCTGAGCAACTTGGAACTGATGAACCAGCCGTATTGTGAGTGTCCACGTCTCGGCACCGTTTTTCATAACAGGCAGGACGCACTGTTTGAAGCCTTTGGTCTTCAGGCTTTGTGGGACACGCGACGAGAAAACTCAACGAATTTTTCCAAACGCCGCCCAGCCCAGCTGTATTCTTCTAGCCTCCTTCTCAAAGTTGTTCTTACCAAACTGCAGAGTTTGCCCGAGGTAAACGTATTCTCGAACAACTTTAAGAGCACCGCCATTGACCACAATCGATTACCACACATTATGGGCACCACATATAACCAAAAATTAGGTATAAAAATACGTTTTGGAGGCATTCCATAGTTTTGCTTTGTTCTCCATTTTTGATTGAACATAGTTTCCCTTTTTTGTTATCAAACCGTTCTACCATAGCGAAACAATATTTTTCAGTAGCCTGAAAAAAATTTAAACCTTTGTAGCAATATTTTTATAGCAGTAAATTATTTCAGTTTGTGAAGACATTCTTCGAAAATGTTTCATATGTAAATATTTTAATGAAATTAATATCTGAAATGTTTTAAATATGCCTGCTCCTTTTGATTTCGTTGAACAATTAAATGAATTTAAAAAGTTCAGCTACGACATATTTTACGAGCATAACAAGTAGAAAGGTTCTTTTGCTAATCGCACTAACTAGTTGGTACTCGTACAAGTTTGAGCCGGTCCCAAGTTTCGGGACGCTGATGTGCTCTACAATAGAACTTCCTGTGTAACATAAACAAGTAATTTAATTTTCATTCACAGACGCCTTAGTAGCACTTCATTTTAATTATAATGTAAGTAGTTATAATTTAATTTTAATTACGTATCTAGTGTTTGAAGTATCTTCTTATGTTTTATTCACTTACTTATAAAGTTAGGATTCTTAAAACCACCCGAGTATGAGTCAGACACAGTCGCACACTGCCGGCTGCATGGCGCCGCGCTATGTCAGATATTAATGCATCTTTGTTTAATTCATGGCAAAGCGTCACAAGGTAGACTGGTTTTAATGTTATTTAAAAGGGTATTGCTGACTTAGTTTTTCTTTCGACTGTTCCAACTGTATATTCGAAAGCCATCAATTTAAAGAACTAAATGTATGAAAGAAAAAAATAAATAACAAGACTGTTTTTATCAACTTTTTTTTCATTTGGCTTTTTTATTACCTATTTTTAGTTCGTAATCATTTTAATATTTTATCTCAGATATAATCAATAGATAAACAATGTGGCGTCTCTTAAAATGCCATCTACACAGTCTTACTGAGTAAACAAAAAACATTTGTCACCCCTAAGCTTAGCTCACACGCAACTGGCGTGACAGATACTCTTGGCGAGGTCGCCGCACCGTGCACCGCCGTGGTTTGTGCATAAACGTGTATTGCGTTTACAGGCTGAACGGACCGCGACCACCAAAAAATACCGTTCGGAGCACTTTTCTGTGTATAAAACCTATATAACAGGTTTACTGGTATATGTCATATTTTGAGCGATAGATAAACTTTTCGTCAGGTAGAAAACTTTTTCATATTTTTATGGTAATCTTTGTAACTGGCTATGGTTAAGCAAAACAACACCTTGAAGCGGTACCAAAATATACTTAAAGTTAGTTTTAATAGTAGTGACAGTTTGAGAGCCGGCCCTAGTTCTAGTTCAGTGGTAATTATAGGGAAATCACTTATTACCCTGCTCGAAGACGGTTTACAGTCAGGCTTCTACTAAGTCAACCACTTTGCAACTATGTAGACCCCTACCTATTTATCTATAGAATTCTTATCACTAACCCAAAAAACGATCTATTATAAGATGTGTACAAATAATTTCATGACATTAATTTAGTGAAAACAACCGTCTCTAATCGTAGGTACTTATTCCATATTATTTCACATCAAAAGTATTTTGCTTTGATGTTTCTGAACGTTAATTAAATAGACTGGCTGGGCGAAATAAATTGAAGTACTTATCTGGGCACTACTCAAACATATAAAGCGATGAATGCCTATTGTGTTGTGTTATTTGGTGTGATATTGAGCCCACCGCGCCAACTCAAATACACTGACATTGATGTGCAAGTTGCAAGCACACATTACTACAAATATCGCCCCTAAAATATGAATCTGAAAGCTGTTCGCAATCAATAACGTTATAGTATATTTCAGTTGGTTTAATACAAATATCATGTCTGGTTTAACAATTTCATGCACGTACTCATAAGTTAATAAAGCGCGCAAGTTACGATTATGTATGGCGGTGCTTATCCTAGACCCTGTTTTATGCCGGCATTAGGGTAACCTTTGACCAGTGGAGACGTGTACCGCAGGTGTTGAACTACAGCCGCAAGGACGTAAAGCTTTCATGTATTTAGATATCATATGAGATACGTTAATAATACGCCTAAACTTTGGGGACGCCGAGCAACTTCAGTCTTAAACAAGTGCCCGGTTGTGTAGTTCAACAGACGATTTGGGAATATTTCACATAACTTGAAGAACAAAAAGAGTACTCATTTAAATAAAGTAAGAGAAGTAAGCAAGCGCACACATAAGCGCGTTATAAGTAGAGTGCTCTTCAAGTATTTCGAGATGTAAGCAAGCGGTTAGTCGACTCTTCACGTGACCAGAGGGCTGGGCTTTTCCTTGGCCAGAGAATCAGCAATGCAATACAACGTGGCAATGCTGCCAGCGTTCTGGGCACTTTTCACGTTGACAGCGATGTGGACGAATTTTTTGACGCCCTATGACCCCTGCCTTATTTAAGTGTATATATAGGTAGTTATTGTTAATTAAGTATTATATGTAAATTTTAATTGAGATAATTGAATAAAAACCTATTCAACATTAAAAAAAAACATCGGAAAAGTACTAAAAAGTATTATATCATGTATTCTGATCACAGAGCAAACTACTGTCTACTCACAGTCCAACTTGTTTCCATTACTGGCAAAATTGAATGGAAACGCTGCGAATCTCGGTTTTCTCATCAAACTACAAAAGTAAGTGTAAGTTTTGTATTATACAATACCTGCACAATATCACCGTTGATAATAATACAAAGAAAGGAAGAGAAGAGCGGGGAATGCTTTCGTTATTCGCAAGTTCGGTAAGTATTCTGACGAAGACGGACTGACCCATATCCTAGCTTAAAACATAGTTCAGATATTTGTCTCGGCTCCGGCTAGGCGGAGAGCCGATGTTAATTAACTCCGAGTTACATAGTTAGTGGTGCAAACATTGCAGGCGGCAGGTATTTGCTGAGCAGTGGCTGAGGCCGCGAAAACCTTATACCTACTGGATTAATAAATCGTAACTCTGACATTATTATCAACTGTGATCCTAAGAATTTAAGTATATCATCGATTAAGGATTTTCTTACCCACGTATTCATAAATTATTTACAGATGCCTTATGATTGATTAAAAAGTCCATGGTCAAGTTTATAAAGGCTTTGATGTCATGTTTTCGTGATAGAGAAGTATAAAATATACCTATGTATGTACGTAAGTATTCTTACTGAGGCTGATGTGAAAACACCTACGGATATGTCCTATGAATATGCGATTTCTGCCTCGGATTATTATTTTGCTAACTTGCACTTATGTTGTAGACCTATAGCTAATTAACTGCCGACTAGGAACACAAACTTGGACCTCACGCTTGACCAATAGACTAATGGGTGGTTTCATCGAGATCCATCGGTCGGAAACTAGTGTAACTACTCCTACTTATGTATAATAGGCAACTATGGAAGTTATGCGAAGTTTCTACTGCGGTAAAAAACCCATGAGAGAAACTAAAGCAATTCATCATAAAAGAGCATCTTTATCATCCTACCTAATTGTAGTTGTACAGCTTACGTTACTTATTAAGAAAGGAAGTTAATTTAATCCAAAATAATTAATTACGATGCTGATCTTAAGTACAAAATGGATTTTCGGAGAAGTTCTAAATGAGTCTTAAAGATATTTAAATAGGGGGGAGGCACGAAGTACTCCTCCAGGCTTACTATACTGCTTATTTGTATTCAACAACTAAAGCGTGTCGTTACTACAGTATCTTGGTTTATATTTCAGGATTTCGTACAAATAAACACCACTCACATACTTTCTCCTCTAAGATTAAACTCATCTCTCCACTAACCTTTGACCTTAAACTCACAGCACCTGTAAATATGTTAGCTCGTAATGAATCAACTCAACATAGTCGTACATAGGCCCCTCGTTGCACATACGATCCTTCAGCTCCGCATTCATTGAGCCAGTATGCTAGTGTGGCGGTACATACATAATGTGACGTAATAAAGTGGGCCCGACACCCGCCTGTTGCCTTCCGACGACCGACACATTGGAAGTATCCCACTACTGAGGATTAATGCCGGGTTTGGTTTAGCGCAGACTCGGATTACGTGGACTACGCCGTAAATAGTTTCGGTGTTACGTTTTGTTCTACATGCAAACAATATTTGGATACCTGCAGCTACTACATAATTGAATAATACCACAATCAATATACAAGGTGATTTTTGATATCCCATAACTCTAGGGTATGAATGAGACTATATCAAAGAATAAACGTCCATAATATGAATATTTTTTTTTTCATTTTCCATACATAATTTTGGCAATAACCACGGCATCCGAAAGGACGCAACCAATTTTTGAAATAAATTAATTCTGATTTTTGATACTTTCGAAACTATGCATTTTTGGACCTCCTATTCTAGGACTTTTTGTATTATTTTGAATTAAAGAATATAACCCTAGAGTTATGGGATATCAAAAAACTAGCCAATTGCGAGTCGGACTCGCGCACGAAGGTTTCCGTACCATTATCGCAAAAAATGGCAAAAAAATCAAGTTTGTTATATGGGAGCCCCACTTAAATATTTATATTATTCTGTTTTTATTATAGCGGCAACAAAGATAACTCATCTGTGAAAATTGCAACTATCTAGCTATCACGGTTCAGGAGATACAGCCTGGTGACAGACAGACGGATCGTGGAGTCTTAGTGTGGTCGCTGAGTCTTAGTAATAGAGTCCCGTTTTTACCCTTTGGGTACGGAACCCTAAAAAAGCGCGTTTTGTAGATAGGAATGTGGTAGGAATACTCAATTTCCCCTGAAAACTAATTCAGGTATAGATGTTTTAATAACCACTTCGTGGAGTCTTTATTGTATTTTTATATAAATAAGGACAAAAAAAACCTTGTCTGATTATATTGAACAGCATATTTTTGTGCTGGTACTGTTATTTTTCACATTTTTCATTTTCATTTAAAAAAAAAAGTACATTTTGTTCAGATCCAAAAGTTTTCATACCCTCTAAGGAGACACCTGTATATACATAGAAGCACTGTATACAGGTATAAGTACAGCCATTGTTTCAGACTTGACACCTCCTCCTGATTCAGATTCCGAACACGGCTGTGTAGTAAATTTCTTTCTCCCATTTTGTTTGG
Source organism: Orthosia gracilis (assembly GCA_947562075.1). Taxonomy (NCBI): domain Eukaryota; kingdom Metazoa; phylum Arthropoda; class Insecta; order Lepidoptera; family Noctuidae; genus Orthosia; species Orthosia gracilis. The sequence goes on from OX387266.1 coordinate 40,617,333, forward strand.
TTTCCTATAGAGACGGGCGGATCGGCCTACAGAATTGTTACGAGATTAACTTCATTTGATAATCTGGAGACCAACGCTAATTTTAACTAGAATGGGATGAACGTTATCAGGATATTATCATAAAATTCAGCTTCTTTCATTATAATACAGAGTACTGAACGTCTACCTCGAAAGTAATCTTATACTGTCGTATTCAAATGAGTTAATTAATAGTTATTTTTAAAACCAAAAAAAAAATCCTCCACTAACCTCTCTAATTAAACACAAACACAGTAGCTTCTTAAAATAATAAAATGATAGGAACTTATTTATTTTAAAATTAAAAATCGTCTTAAGTTACGACGGCATCAGAATAATAAAAAAGATGGTAAAAATTAATTAACAAACACGTGTTGCCTCGACCACTCAACAGTCAACCAGTAAATGTAATAAATTTAATTTAATTTTGATTAAGTTTCTCTCAACGCAGACAGGTGTCAATTGATCGTCTGTGCAACACTATTTGTCAGCGGCGAGCGCGCGACTCTTGCGCACCCGACCGGAAACGGTGACGAAAGAAATCGATCAGAAGAAATTTATTTAGACAAAAGATAATAAAAAATGAGGGCGACTGCTTCGCAACGTAACCTTGACTGGTGACGCCCTTGACTCTAGTGAAAACGGTCGCGACTTCTGACGGCTCATCAGCGCTGTAACCTTAGCGAAATGAAATTCTGTATCATGTTTGTTCGTCTGCAATGTGAAGTTAATATACGACTGAATTTGGGAGTTTTGTTTTAGGTTCATTTATATACCTTTTCACCTGCATATATTTAAACAAAATTTAAGGATCTTTTTTAGTTTTTTTAAGATTCAACACAAAAGTCATAAGCATAATAATAATACTTATATTATTATGTAGAAATATGCATTAGGTATTCAAAAGAGAGCATGAACAACATACATACGAAAACAGTATAATCGCTCATACTTATTTACTTAGAGCACTCCACTTCGCCATATTTTTGAAACTCTTCAAGGAAATATGGAAGCAAACTGTACACATACAACGTATTAATTTATTCCCTGGCCCCAAGTGCGTGACGGATTGGCGCAAAGTTCAAATTGTATCAAAAGTTCGTACTTCGTCGTCGACTCGTCGGCGGTTCTTCAATGGTAGTTTATCCGACTTTTGCGTCGGTTTGGTGTAAGCCTAAATTTCATGAATTTTAATTTGAGTAACTTCGCAATGCTAACACAGATGCGGTTAGGAGAAACTCTGTAACGACCGCATGAAGAGTCAATGTTTACTTTATTCCAAAAAAACATTTGATCATTATTATAACCCCAAAAAAAAATCGTAAATAAATTGTAACGTGATTTTAAATGGCAAGTAAAACAATACGCAGTTTAACGGCAAACACTGATAAATACATTATGTCACTATTTACTGTTGCACTTTATAATCGCAGCCTGAAACGTTGCCCATGTGGTGAAAACTCACGTACATTTACACACGAGAACTTAACTGAATTACTTAATTTATTAGTTGCACATCATTATATTTACATCTATTACGTACAATATTGCAGCAGTTTTACACAATTAACAGCTGTTTATCCAAACCAAACATGGTTGTTATCAGTATTTCCTTCAATATTAATCTATATTAATTTATCCAGAGTTACGTATTTTTTTATTTAGGTAATTTATAACATGCATCTATAGAAACCGGTTTCATATTATTTGCATGCTGTACAACTGAACAGGTGACTTATTTCTTTTGAATAGCCTTTCTTTAATTAAACATTCATTGTATGGAGCGTGGTAATATAGATTGTGAAGACCGAAACATTGGCTGTGATACGTATCTATTATTAAAAAAATACAATTCAGGTCAGTCGCGTACCTGTGACCGTCATTCAATTACCCTGACATTAAAAGTAACTACTAGACTATTATTGGCAATACTATATAAGCTTAGAGAAAACCGTAACAGGTATCATTTGGCAATCATTACCCAACAGAACCAGGACCACAGTTCAGGATGAGAGCTACCGTCGCAGCTTGTTTATTGGCGCTGGTGGTCGCCGTGAGCGCCAGGGACATGCGCCTCAGGAGAGACGTCGACCTGCAGACTGCAGCCTCACACAAGTGGGAGAAGGGCGAGGGCGGCGAGCACCATGGAGACCACCATCACGAGCACGGCGGACACGGCGAGAAGGGGTACAAGGGCTACCACGACCACGAGCACGGTAAGAAGGGACACTCCCACCACGAAGGACACAAAGGACACTATGACGAGAACGGAGGACACAAGAAAGGCCACCATCACGATGACGGCTACTATGATGAACATCATCACGGTGAGAAAGGTGAAAAAGGCCACGGTTTCGAAGAACATGGACACTACCATAAAGGCCATTCCACGAAAGGACATCACGGTATCCACAAACTAGACGAATTCAAGAAGGACAAGCACTTCCACGACAAGCACGGTGAGTCTGGTTTCGAAGAAGGATACGGCGGACATCATCACGAGGGTGGCTACAAAGAAGGTGGACACTTCGACAAGGGACACAAGGATGGTGGCTTCCATGAACAAGAGCACGGTAACAAGGGCTTCTACGAGAAGGGAGGTCACCACAACGACCATAAGGGCCACCACGACGAAGGCGCCGGCCACGAGTACTGGGGCCAGCACGCTGATCACGGCAGCAAAGGAGGCCATGAGGACCACAAAGACTGGGGCTGGAAGAAAGGTCATAAATAAGTTAACGCAGCGGTTATTATGAGATGAGGCTTTTTGTTATTGTTGATACTTTGTGATACACGAATAAATATTTATTTTTAATACGCTACCGTAGAATTTCATTTAAAAAAATCATTCATTTAAAGGGAAACCCAAAAATAAAGAAGTAGGCTTATTTTTTTTGTAATTTGTACTTGTCTAAATTAATTAACCTTTGTCGTTTATCTGAAAGTAAACAGCGATTACTGGAGTTTAAATATTACTACCGGATTTTCTTTCTGTAAGATATCATTCTACTTGGTACTAATATTCAATTTAAATTTGAAGAAAAGTTGGTATTATTTTATTTTTAAGAACCTCAACATATAATTTGTTTTTTTTTTTTTTTATATTATTTTCGCGAAAAATCTTTTGTAAAATAAAAATACTTGGAAACTCTGGCATTAGGTTTATTAGCCACGGCTTTATAAAACCAACAACGCGGGACTCTCGAGAAGCTTCGGCGGTTGAAATCCCCACTGAATACCTAATCCAGTGTCCCAGCCGAGTGCCCGTCTACTAAAAAGTTTCCTATATTTTCACTAGCTTCATGTAGTAACTTTCAACTATTAATAATATACGTCCTTTTAAATTCAAACTCAATTAACAGAAGACAAATAATGTGCCCAATTAATTCAGTTATTTATCAGCTTAATGGAAACGATTCAGTCATTATCTTATAGATTATATCGTTATTCCAGTGTCATAGCAAAACATAACAAAAAGATTCTTTAAATCGAACCTTAATGATGCACAAAATGAATATTAACGAATTAAAAAACGATGAATACGATATTTAATTTACAATTACAACATCTTCGAATAAAATACAAGACATTGAATTTGCACCAAAACGTTTTTGTTGCCGACTTACTGACATAACAAAACTGGGTTTACTACGGCACCCTTAAAAAGCACTAGTGATATGATATGCATTGTAGTTCACGATACTAAACTATAATACACGCGACTTTGTCGACAGTATCTTAGTATGCCGTTGATTGTATCGTCGTTTTCATAGCCTATGAATCCTCGTTTTTATGAAACTTTCCTTATAGCGGCAACACAATTTCTAGCGATAGCAAACAAATACGATGTAACATAGTTTTAGCTGGTTTCAGTAATGTCAGCTGGTATTTCACCAAATTATGTGTGTGTTGGCTTAAGTATTTGTGAACCATGGGCTATTAATTACCGAAATCTTCGATCACCAATAACCAACTAGATAACGGATCACGTACAAAATTATTGCTAAATTCTGTCTGCGTGAATATATACTTACTACCCTACATTTACAATATCGACTATGACTAATTGAACAAAATAAGAGCTCACGTCTCAAGTGAGCTGTTATTTACCAAGACGTATTTCTTGCGCCGACCGTAAATCTAGTTGGTATTGTTGATCGAAGACCGAAATGCTCTGACATTTGTCGAATTTTTCAAATAGCACGAACTAGCAGAAAGTACTGCAACTCTAGGCTCATTGAATATCTACATCAGTTCATATTCGGAATAGATCGTAATTTGGGTGTGGATATATTTGGTTTTATTTTTTCGATTTCTACCCACATATGATCTGATTAATGGGGGCGGGCCGAGCATCATCACACTCTTAACGTTGTTGTTGTGTTGATGGTTTTTGTTCTCGGTGGCATTGATTGTGTTTATTCACACAACTATGTTGGATTCAGTTTTCAGTCTAATCGAATGCAGCTGGAAACCAGTGATTTACATGGTCTCTGCCTGCCTATCTGATCTCCACAACCCACTAACTGCTACAGATAATTCTTGTTCTGATGTAAGCATTTTTTTCCTTTCATTTGAAGTCATCATTGCTCTCACTTGCATTGTAAAGTGTGAATAGCCTTGGCCAATTGTATCTAATATTTTTCAAAATTCAATCAATATACTTCACCTATATAATAATGGTAGAATAGAAAAGATGTCACCAAGCAATAAAGATGAGCATTTTTATCACAGATTCATTTGGCACATACCGATCCACAAGAATTCCCTTCCGGGTCCTGTGCCGGTTGCAAAGATAATGACATTCCTAACTATAACCCCTCACATTGCTAGCAGTTTATGCCAATATTTATTTATTGCATCGGTTCATCATTTATGAAATTATATATATATATCTGTTAATCTAAGTAACATAAGAACCAATTGGGAAATGTTTTCAAGGGCTTGATCTAAGTTTTCTTGTCGTGTAGGAGTATTGATTTCGTGTAACTTCACATATTTGTATACATAAACATTTTCATGTTGTCAAAACACAATTTTCCGTTAACATTCATATCAAGCTTATTCATAAGCACGTTATGTTGATAACACGAACGCTACTTCAAAACGTAGGTACTTGACACAAGTTATATTTGGGTGAAACGCCAAGTTAGCGGATTGTAATGCAAACCAAATGTTCGATATAACACACTGCCTGCACTTATGTAAAGCCGGTGCTACATATTCTGAACGTAACTGGGCGTACAATTATAGCCTGTTGCGCAACAAACCAGCCATCTACTGTGGAGATTTTGGATAACATTCTGATGTATGTTTTAGGTACAGAAAAAATATTTCTATGACTTACAATAAATAGGTTCTACTCCAAATGTATAGATTCAATTCCCATATTTGACTTACCATTGGGTAATTCTACAAGTCATTGTTTTTATGCAACGTTGCTTCCGTCGTGCAGCGTAGAAGAATTTTTGCTTCATCATTAGTCGCATCCACGGTAAAGCATTTTACAGGAATAGTTCCGAATGAAGATGATTTTATTTAAATATCATTCAGTTCACTAATAGTCAATTAGTAGGTGTCGAATCTAAAATTGATTGAATAGATAAGTAAGTTTTTCAACTGATCACCAAATTTTACAATTAATCACATTATTATGATCAACACTGTCGGACATAATATGATTTTCCGAATATCTATTATTGCATTGCCCCAGTAAGCAAAAACAACTTTATCAACGTATGTTTGCTTTTTGTTTTCAAACGGCACAAAATATAAACAAAAAACTCACTCTGCTTCGTAGTCTACTTCTAATGCAACCCGATGCACTAATTTTTACAAAACATACGACCCAACATTTTTATGTAGGTAATAAAATGACGCTAATGGCAAGCTACTCCTGCCATATCCAGAATATCGTCACAAAACAAAGATGAATCACAAGAAGCAGTGAGTACGAACACGGGAAATAAGTAAGAGGTACAGAAATATCTTATATCTGCCTCATTTATCATTTTCAAAGTGAATATTAACGGTGTGTCAGTCATTTGGCAAACGAGATGAGGACCGTGTTAATTTACAAATCATATTTCTTATACTTTCAAAAATACTATTTCACCTAAAATTTTTAGTGCAATTTTAATTATACCTCTCTCTCTTGCCTAGCCTTTTCCCAACTATATTGGGGTCGCCTTCCAGTCTTACCGGATTCAGCTGAGCACTAAGTGTTTTACGTGGAGCGACTGCTTATCTGACCTCCACAACCCAGTAACTGGGTAACACGGTACCCTTTTGGCAAGACTGGTGTCAGATGTCAAGCTTCTGACTACCCGTAACGACTGTCAAAGATCTTCAAATGACAGCCAGGACCAACGGCTTAACGTGCTTTCCAAGGCACGGAGGAAACTCGGTATGTTGAAAATGGTCACCCATCCACAGACCGACCTCGTCAAGCGTTGCTTAACCTTGAAGAATTTTAAATATTCCTAGTCTGTGAAAATTATTAGTACTCCTTACCCTTATAAGAATATTTTCTTAGTACGCTCCCTATGCTTCTAAAGTGTTGAAAGAAAACATCAAGCCGTTTCTTACTTAAAGAAGTTCAAGGACTAATTTTATTGTTAATTGTCAAAGGTCAAGGGTTTTACATGAAAATAACTGTTCTAAGTTGACTCATATAGGTACTTTCCTTCACTTTCTTTTTGAGGTTATAGCGACGCTGATTTGTCAAGAGAATCAAATTTTAATATTGCATTTTTCGGGAGTGTCAAAAAATAAGCAGCTACAGGTTATCAGGTACTATCATAGAAACTACGATGACCAATCAATTTATTAAATATATTATTTAAAGCCGTGATGTAATTATGAAGGTCAATAAATAATCCCATGTTTAACACAAGTAATGCTGTATCTAGGTCTTTGGCTAATTGGTACGAGATGTCTTAATTTACAAGGAAATACAAAACCATCACAGTCTTAAGTATAAGAAAGCATTAGGTCACATCCAATAAGACTATTTCCACGTAAGAGCATTAGAAAAACAAACAAAATCATATCAAAAACGTTCTATAAATTTAAGTTTTTATAAGTTTCCTGCCCTCCAATACTAAAATTTATTTAGCTCAAACTTTAATTCAGCCGATCATAGATTACGTCGATGCTACTGAGGAACTACTGCAATCTGGATGCTACTGCTCTTGAATAACCTTGAGCGCTTGCAAAACCTGTGTATTCCTTTTGTTTTTGATTTTAGGAAATACGATCATGTCTCTCAGTTCCGCAAAGATCTCAAGTGGCTCCGTATCCGTCTTCACAGGAACACTCGCATATTATGTCTCCTGTACAACATCCTTTTAACCCTTCATGGATCTGGCTACATGCGCTATCGTTTTTCGTTTACTCGTCCTGCCAATGCTCTGTTTAGATCCCGTCTTACACTCCATCTGAATTTCCCATCCTATAAAACTCATTTCTATTTCCACTCCTTCTCTGTTCATGTATTACGATTGTGGAACTCACTTCCGCTTAATATGCGTGACGCTTAAAGTATCTCTATTTTCAAAAAGCAAGTCAAATAACACTATCTTTCTTCTATCCTGAGACTTTATATATTGTAGGTATGTATATTTTTTATAGTATAATGATGTTTTTTTATCTATATATAGTTATATTTGGGCACTTACAATCCCACCGCACTATTCCCAAACCACTGCAATTCCTGAAAGCCAGAATCAACAGTGGCGACCACCAGAAAAGCGCCGAGGCAATGAAGCTCGACGAAGTCCCGGAGAATGAATTTAACTGTCTTGAATCCCGCAACGAAATTAATCAGAAAAGAGTAAAGGAGGAGTAGGAAAATTTCCACTTCCCTCCATATCAAGCAGGAGACAGAACAAACAAGACCAATAAGGACAAAGGGTCGTTTACAACTGAGATAAACCCAGTTGCCTAGCACCACGGATAAAAAATTTGCATTAATATTAATGGGTCCTAACATTGTGAGCTGTTATATTTGATTCCAATAATAGGTATGGCAAAAACGCTTGAACGCACGGAAATTTGTTCTAGTTTCCACAAGGTCCGTATAGTAAACAGCTCCTGATACAGCCTGTACATCATTCAACATAGTATTGCGTTCATTCTGCCAAAGAATACACTCCCATAAGATATGATGTGCAGATTGTACATATTCGCAATCAGATGTAGAACACTGACATAAAGGCGAGGCAACAAGCTTGAAGGAAAAAAATTGGGCACTTATTGTTATTGTATTAGTTTAGTTTTATAGTCTACTAGCTGTCTCCCGCGGCTTTGCTCCCGTGAACTGGCTACTTACAAACACTACCCTACCCTACCTACATTTTTTTTTTCATACAAAATGTATTCATCCTTCCTCAGGATGCCATCTAACCCCATTCCAAATTTCATTGAATACCGTACAGTGGTTTAGGCGTAAAAAGATATTAGACAGACAGACAGGCAGAGTTATATTAGTATGGATTACCTTTCGTTGTATTTATAATTAACAACTATTATTTATAACTTACTGGGGCTACCTCCAGCTATGTAATGCTGTATAATGTACGAGTTACAATAAAAATATTTTGATTTTTGATTTTGATTTGATTCGACACAGCGAGAGTCTATGTTTATTCTAATTCTCCTGTCTGCTGGAAGAAATTTCTCTAGAAATAAGCAGCGGCTTTGTGCTCTTCTGTCTTTATATATAATTTCTCTTTTAAGTATTTTGTGTGTACATAAATAAATTAATTAATAAAAATAAATGAATCTGATACGACTACTACTTCGGAAGTTATCTCATAACAAATTGAATGTTGTCAACCTGGAAGGAAGTGGAAATCTACGGCGTCGTTAGTTGTTACAACCTTGACACTATCAACCGCGTGCCTTACCTAACCGCCGCTGTCGTTTAGTATATAAAATCATTGACACTGATGGATCGATATCATTCAGCAACAACTAGTCTAATCAATCATGAGGAGTATCCTTCTGGTGGCTTTGGGCCTTCTGGCCATCGCCGCCCTGAGCTCCGCCAGGGAGCTCCGACAGAAGAGGGACGCTGACCTGGAGACCGCCGCGTCGCACGGCCACCACTGGGACAAGGGTGGCGGCCACGAGCACCACGGACATCACCACCACGACCATGGCGGCGAGCACCACAAGGGGCACAAGGGTCACCACGAGCACCACCACGGCAAGCACGGTCACCACCACCACGAAGGGCACAAAGGCCATCACGGAGAGCACGGAGGACACAAGAAGCACCACCACCACGACGATGGATACCACCACCACGAGCACCACGGCGAAAAGGGCGACCACGGTCACGGCCACGAAGAGCACGGCCACTGGCACAAGGGACACGATACCAAGGGCCACCACGGCATTGAGAAGCATGACGAGTTCAAGAAGGACAAGCACTTCCACGACCACCACGGAGAGAAAGGCTTCCATGAGCACCATGGCGGCCACCACCACGAGGGCGGCCACAAGAAGGGCGGCCACTTCCATAAGGGACACAAGCACGGCGGCCACCACGAGCACCACCACGGCAAGAAGGGCCACCATGAGCACGGCGGCCACCACCACCACCATAAGGGTCACCACGGCGAGGGCGGCCACCACGAGCACCACCATGACCACCACCACCACGACAAGAAGGGCGGCCACGAGGACCACAAGCACTGGGGACACAAGAAGGGTCACTAAGCGCTCGCTCAGAGTACCTGAACTGTTATTTGTTGATATTACGTTGTTAAAGAGTGTTTTTGTTATGTTTATACGACAAAGAATTACATTTTGTACAAAATAACTAAGTACTTCTCTCATTTCATTTAATATTGCCATGAAGCAAAGCAGCAGCAGCTATAGAAAACCTCCAAACGATTCACACTTACACATGATATTTTTATAAACATGGAGCCAAAGGACGTCGAGTTTTGTTGATAGAGTCAAAGAATAGCATTCCCGAGAATATCTATCGTGCTTCCTAAGAATCTCACTCATTTGATATCACTTAGGTACTCATTCAGCTAGGCACGTATTAACATTTTTAAATTTAATTTTAAAACAAAAAGTCTTATTGAAAGTATGAACCTGCTTAGTTACCCACCTAATCGTGAACAAGTACCGTATCCTTAGTACCGTATTCCGTAGTATCGTATCCTTTGGACCCTGGACAGAGGAACCTCCTAACACAATAGAATTAAACAATTTACATTGTTGACGAATGTTGTTTTAAGTCAAATAAAATCCCATTTCATTCTTCGGAATCGTTTTTGGCGTCACAAATTATACATAGCTTTAGCTAATTAAGGGATCCAGGGCGAAATTATTCTGAAATGGTTCCTGTGAAGATCTAATTAAGTATCGATTTCTGAATTTGCCATTTACTTTCCGTTATTTGCAGTGCGGGGTGGAATAAATCTTTTAAATTGGTTTAGTAGTTAGTTCTATTTGTTTATGGTACCTATTTAGCATTCTTATTTTTTACAAAATCTTCACTTACGACGATACTTGAATATAGATATTCGCTAACTATTAAAAGTTAATCAGCTCAGTTGTAAGGTTAATGAAGACTAAATAATTATTTGAAAAACATATTTCATTCGCAAATTAATATTTATTATGTACAGTTTTGAGCCCATTCCAAAAATGAAAGACTCAGTTAAATCTCAGATTCACACTTATTTCACACTTATTTATTATAAAGGCAGAAGTTTGTGAGGGTATGTTACTTCTTCACGCCAGAATGGCTAAACGGATCTGGATGAATTTTGGCACAGATATAGATTATAGTCAGGAATAACACATAGGATACTTTGTATATGTTCCCTCAGGATGATTTTCGACTATCACGCGGGCGAAGCCGCTGGCAGAAGCTAGTCCTAGGATAAAAATAATACCTTCAATATAATTTAATTATCGTATCATTATATCTTTATAATAAATTGGAGTTAATTGAGTTGATGAAAAGCAATATTTTTGTTTCTAATGTTTATTTTACATGCATTGTCGTATAATTCTAGTCCTGTAGATTGGCGGGCTTCAGCCCATGAATACACTTTTAAAGGCCTTGAGTTGCCTTTTACAGAGTATATGGCTTTTACAGCGCTTTCTTTGAACGGAAGCCACTACAGGGTCCTATCGGGTAGCCAACACTAAGAAAATAAATTCAAGATTCGAGTTAGTAATGTACTTACTAGCGGTTTGATCCTGCATAATTTAGACATTTAAACAAGACAACAACAACAATGCTTGAAATTAACAAATATGTTTCTATTGCTCCAACATATTCGTTGTTTGATGCCGACATACCTATTCTCAGTAGATATGTAGACGTTTTGCACACGTATTGGGGCCATAGCTCATGCTAAGTCTCACACTCACAGAATCAACTCCCGATCACTAAGTCCACGGTTGGGTTGAACAGGGAGCCTACTCTAATACGAATCCGAAGAGCTAATGCTACCTTACGCACTACATCCGATCCTTGCCGTGAAATTATGGTTGCGAAGTAGCCTTGGCACTTCTTGTACGGAAGCTTACACACTACATCCGAACTCTATCCGTCATAATCTGTCATAAACCATAATACAGAACATTTTGAATTCGGAACTCAAATCACGGACACGCATCTCGGATCTCATCTCATCTCGGGTACACCAATATAAGAAATTACACATATTTTTTACAACAACTTAAAACTTAATACAATGGCGGTGTTATCGCTGACAGCGATATCTACCAGACAACCTTTGGATGGACTTAAAGAACTTAAAATGAAACATCCACACATAATATTACATGTTACAAACCTTCAGAAACAGAAAAGCATTAAAGAGAAAGAAAATGTTGCTTATGGAGGTGGTGGTTGGTGACTGTAGTACGTAACCGCCCCAATAGTGAAGCTAATGCTACATAAGGTAGCAGTTCGAAATCTGAATTTGTAACCTGTTAGTGGCAATAGACATACGATCCAAAACCTAGAACATAAATAAAGGAAATCGAAATGTAAACGTACCACCAACTTCACCAGACAATACGGAATTAGATACAGGCACCAATGTGCATAGCATTTCCCTACTATTTTGGAGTCGGCTTTCAGTCTAACTGGCAATTACAGCGTGAGTGAATACCTACCACAAGGCAAAGGGTTTGAAACGATTTATTTTTATTATTATTTATAGGTTTGCGCTTTACCTCTATCTCACCTGCTGGTAAGATGATGTAGTCGACGATGAAGCACGCTTGCTTAGAAGAAACCTATTGACTCTTGAATTAAAGAGTCCCAGATTGTAGACATCAGGAAATACAGATTCCGGCAGGGCATTCAACTCCTTTGCTGTACGCCTAATAAAAGTATTCGCAAAATGTTTGGTGCCTATGATTGAGATGTCCACCAATAACTAATTATGAATATAATTATAAATATAAAGATAATTACGAATAACAGAAATTAAATAGTGTTCATATTTTCGAGCTTACTACTTACGAGTTTAGGACTAGCCGTAACAGACAGAATTATATTCATATATAATACATATACAATGTAAGTATCATATACATCGAACATAATATACTCTGAAATGCTTTTCAAACAACATATATCGTGATTGAAATATAGCAAAGAACAAGTGGTTTCCGCATGTTATCATCGGCACAATATGCAACATGTTTCACCTACATACAGTGAACATGTTACTATCACTATCTCAGACGAGTAAGATAATGAGGGCTTGTTCCCCTACAGCTGTTTGTTCATTACAAGCATGTTCTTATGTTACAATCTAACTGAAATCGCAATATTGGCTTATAAACAATTCAATAGCTAATTAATAAACAAAATTTACTTCACTAATTTTACACAAGTAAATTGGCCATGAAAGTACCTACTTGTAAAAAACAATGTTTTGTCATTCGATGAAACGGATGAAACTTTACGAACGACGTTTCAATTCGATTAAATTACGGGAAGTGGGTGTTAAACTAAATGGTAAAAATCGGCAATTCTTAAGAGGGGCGAAAACTCACTAAAGTAGTTTTTGAAGCAATTTTTTTTAAATGAAATTTTAATACATATGATTGAAATAGACCTACCTATTCGGAGTGCGATAACGCTTCGGTACACTCCCAGCGATGTATTCGCAACCTGTTTCTGTTGAATCAAAATATTTTTATAAGCACTACATAATAATACGAGTAGAAGTAAAAACAGTCGTTACCGTTACCGATCAAAGTTGATATCAAATCAAAACTCACCTAGCACTAGGGCGCTTGACCTTGCTAGTAAGTAAGTGCAAGCACCCGAGTCAGTGCAACTGTTGCCCAATGCAGGTTCGAGAAAACCAAACCCACAGTATCTATAAAACGTTGTGGTGACAATAATACGTGCCATATCTCATCTCGACCTGTCCACGAATACAACAAGCATGAGGGTGGCGCTCCTACTGAGCTGTGCAGTGCTGGCGCTGGTCGCACTCGCGCAGGCGCGGGACATCCGCGAGAAACGTGACGCCGACCTCGAGGCCGCCGCCACCGGCCACCACCACGAGAAGGGAGGCGGCAAGGAACATCACCATGACCACCATCACCACCACGAGGGAAAAGGACACAAAGGATACAAGGGACACCACCACCACGAACACGGCAAGAAAGGTCACCATCACCATGAGGGACACAAGGGACACCACGACCACCACGGAGGACACAAGAAACACCATCACCACGACGACGGACACCACCATGAGCACCACCACGGAGAAAAAGGAGAAAAAGGTCATGGTTTCGAAGAAAAGGGTCACTACCACAAGGGTCACTCCACGAAAGGACACCACGGTGTTCACAAGCTAGACGAGTTCAAGAAGGACAAGCACTTCCACCATAAGCACGGCGAGAAGGGCTTCGAAGAAGGATACGGCGGCCATCACGGCGAGCACGGACACAAGAAGGGCGGCCACTTCGACAAGGGACATAAGCATCACGGTCACCATGAACACCACCACGGCAAGAAGGGCCACCACGAGGAGGGAGGCCACCACCACGAGCACAAGGGCCACCACGACGAGGGCGGCCACCACGAGCACCACCACCATCATCACGGCCATGGCAAGAAGGGTGGACATGAAGACCACAAACACTGGGGCTTCAAAAAGGGACATTAAAAATTAGACCTCTAATTTATTGATGTGCCTCTTATGATAGACTTCTTGTTATTGTTATGTTTTATATTTTTGTTATAAACACGATGTAAATAAACACTATCTTATTCGAGATCGCTTTAATTTTCTTAGATCAAGTGGGCATGGAACAAAAATAGATACTTAACATGGTGAAATCCGGAAAGGGTTTATAATTTACATTAGAAACACATCCAAAAGAAATCATTTTGAAATTTTTGCTGACTGAAACAGTTTTACTAATTTATCATTTAACAAAATGTAGATAAGTTTGGATTAAAGCCAGTCTAGAGTTACTCTTAATTGGTCAGCCAATGAAGAGTAGTCAACGCTAATTATCGCTTTCTAACTAAAAGCGACTATTACAATCGTTTTTGTGCCTAGTCATTGTCAATGGTCAAAGTTATTTCAGTTTAACATTCCGTGTTTTAAATATTTTGTTCGTATTTTCTTATCTCGTGTCGGCACGAGCTACCTTAGTTATACTCGTAATATAAATCTAAATTTTATCACAACCATTATAAAGTAGTAAATTGTTTGTTAGTATGAGGTAATATCTTGAAGTACTATTCCGATTTCTAAAATCTATGTCACTTTTCATGTGTATTAATACATACATCCCTGATAGAAAACCACACTTTCTGTGGGATAGGCCACAGGGGTGAAGATGCTGGAAAAAGCTGGTATTAGTAAGAAAAGACTAGTCAGACAGAAAGTTCGTACTTTGGTAGTAACAATGGGTTCCGAGTGCAACGGAAGTGTGTTAAATAGGGAATTTGCCTGGGTACAAAAATAATAATTATATTAAGTCCGTCAGTGAGATTATCAAATAATAGTGGACCCGTATTTTTTGCTTTATTAAATAAATAAAAATTGACAAAGATACAGCGCATCAAAATTCAGGAGTGGGGGCTTGTGACGTCACTTTGTCAGGATAAAGTGTAGCACACCGTGACGTCACAAGATATTTCAACGCACTGTATCGTCGTAATTTTTAGTTAACGTGACAAAAGAAAAAATACATGTTCAATATTTTTAGGTTATGTAACTGTTGGACTAAATAGATATTTTTTTGTGAATATCCCTCGTCAGTTGTTGACTCCTCTTTAACCGACTTTCCAAAAAGGAGGAAGTTCTATGTTCGACTATAAGTATTATTTAGGGTTTCGTTTCTCAAAATGAAAAAAAAGGAACCCTTATAGGATCACTTCAATGTCTGTCTGTCTATCTGTGTGTCCGTGTGTCAAGACCTTATTCTCGGGAACGCTTGAAGGGATCAAGTTGAAATTAATATAATATACTAAACTCTGCAATCCCTTGGAGCTGTGTAAAAATCAAACTTCTAAATCAACGCGATCAAAAGATATAGCCGTTTATGTCACATATTAAAGAAATTAAAAAGGGAATCAAAACCCAAAGGATACGTCCCGCTGACCTAGAATCGTGAAATTTGGCAAGAACCAACTCTGAAAACTGTAAATTTGTACCTACACAAAAAAAGAGTATTAAATTATTTGCAGATGGTAAACTGAGCACGACCTATATTGATATACGGTGATAACAGTTTACGAACGGCAAAGTTAATTTTGTTCCTTCTTCGTTAGAGCAATGTTCGGTTCTTTCATTGTTTATGAACGTCAGTAATGTTACTTTATTAGTTTGGTGAATGTAGCTGTTTATACGGAACCATCGGATCACGAGTCCGACTTGCACTTGGCGGTTTTTTTTTATGTTAATACCTACATACGTTCTAAAATTCTATCACATTGAAACTCGTGCCTTTCTCCCATGAGAAAAGCAAAAACAATGAGATTACGTGCTCCGTTTTCACGGATGTTTTTCGAGTTATCCCATATTCACATTTCTTACTAAGTTTTTTTTCATCTATCGGAGCAAGTTTATTGATAAAATGAGTTGCAGTCAGAAAAATAAAGTAAGTACCTATTGATAAGTAATTTAGAAGTATCGACAAAATACATTACAATTACACCTGAAGTTCAAGAGCACAGATAATTATTATAATTGTCATTAAAAAAGCTTCTTTACTACTTAAATAGTTATTATAACGGCTTTTTTAAATAAATCGAGAAACAAGTTTTGGCGATGTATCATAAGATGAGTTAATTTTTGTTGTAGACATGATATTACGTTTAATGCAAAAAATAATAATTGGAGTAAGTTCTTGGTGTCACATGTCTAGACTTGGTATAATAAACACACTCTTAGTGACGATACATGTCGTGCCGTATTATAAAAATAATAAACGGGCGCACGAGACTATTTTATACCAATAAAATGTTTTATGTAGGCTTATTCTATAGTAACTTTTGTAGCTTATATTTGGTTTCTAAATAATATATTGTTCAAGTCTCGCAAAAGTTTTTAATTGTTAAGTTTAGTTACACGTAGACCTTAAAAATCTTAAGCTCCTAATTGTTATTCGTTATGGTGTACAATAAAGATTTTACTTATCTATTTAGTGGCATGAAGATTGTGTAAATCTGCAAGGGAATGAAAATCTGTGGTCGAAGTTAATGCAAGGTTTCAATTTTCAATCAAGTAAACCACAAACCTTTTACGAACGAACCTTTGGTCCTAAAAATGCGTTACCTACTCGGCGGGTTTTCCATAAAATCTCTGAAAGACGTACAGGGTAACTTTTAATTCATTTGCAATATATCACATGCAAAGAATTTGTGAATATCAACTGCTTTTATTATGGGATCAATATTAAAGCGTTAACTTTTTTTGGAATAATGCTAACATACAATGTAGGTTAGTACTGAAAAGCTCTTTTTATTCATATTTAAGAATTGACTCTGTAGTAAAAGCTGTTTGTATTCGTGACTACTTTCACCACCTTAAATACGGCCATTGACCTAATTGTCACCCTGTATACACTCTACTAAAAGATAAGAATTATACTCTACATTTAATTGTTACCTTTTCAACTAATTTCTGTTTTGTTGTTACCTTTTCAACTAATTTCTGTTTTGTTGTTACCTTTTCTATTTCATTACAAATCTGATGTCCCTCGAAGTTTTTATAGAGCTCCAACTTCCGTATTCATGAGCGATAGTGACATATTTAGTTTGTGATGTATATAAGATAGGATACAGACCATTTTTCTGTAACTGTAACGACGATAAGATAATTTAAACACATGTAAAACATGTTGGGTGTTAATCAATTTTCCTATTTTTAAAGATATCTGTAGTAAAATTTGTTGCCACCAAAGAATCAAAACCGTAGTGCCAGCAGTGTACAGTAAGTAACAAACCATCATGTAATTACGTCGCAGTAACTTAATAATGATCCGCTTGTTCATTACAAATTAACGTGCGTTTTTAATACGATAAAATTCGGTATAATATTAAATCCTCATTTCAGTTGGCCAGCATCAGAAACATAATATTATTAAGCATATATTTTCAAACAAGTAATCAGTTAATGAAGCTGGTAATATCCTTCACAAATTAGATACACTGTCTACACATTTATTATTTCGTAAAAAAATAACAAGAAACCTTAAATACTTAATGCATAAAATCAACCTCCCTTTAATAGCGTGAAATTAACACAAACGATATTGGTTTAGAGTCGAGAGTACCTAACGAGGTGCTAAAAACCACGACCGCCATTTTTTTGTAATCATGCTAAGTGCTAGAAAACTGCAAATTGTATTACGCAAGTAGATAACCTAACTAACTAATTAATTAATTAAAGAAATGGCCACAGTTTTTGCAAACTTAGCTTGAGTTAGTCATATCGCGTTTATTCAACACAAATAGACAAAGCCCCGGTTTACGAAGTGCTCTACTAAAAACTACGCTTCTAGTAGCAAGTTCTTATACCAACAACGTTTAAGGATGGTGCAGCGGCAGATCATGAGCTGCGAGATTAACATTAAGCGTACCTAATTAAAGTTGTTTACAACAAAAAATCTTAACTATGCATAGGATCGGAATAGTATGCAATCTGTTGCTAAAGTACCGAAATCAGTGAAGCAATACCACTTACAACGTCTTCACTTACCTATCACTTAATAATGTATCGGTTCAGCGGAGCAAACATTAGTTACAGCGAGCAGAACTAAAACTTAATTGTTATCTATGTTAACATGCCCAAATTGTTCAACGTCAAACATCAAATTATGCTTAACTACAAGCGTCTAAATAGTTGCCGCAACAATAGAGCCGCGAACATTGTGCTTTCGAAAGTAAATAGGCGTTTTCCGATAGAACTCTTGTATGGACGTCGGCGCTTCAAAAAGATATTGTTGGGCCAACGCGTTCATTATTCACTTGTTTGTCTTGTACGCTACAACAATGGGGCAGAGCACCATGTGTTATAGGTACTGAACTATTCGAACCCGCTGTCCCGTATTTCCTAGCACAACAACCATCGATCGTTGGTAGCAAACAAAAACTGACACTTAAACTCTTACATGAATTTCAGTGAAAAATATACAAAAGCCTATATCAAAAATCAGTAGACTCCTACCAAACTTTTTTAATGGTTGTAAAGTGTTTTTCCTTAACACCATAAGTCATTATAAGCAAGTTCACGTAGTCCGTAAAACGTTTAAATACCAATGTCGTTGTTGGCTCAAAAAACAGAACGGAACAATAAATAAGAACGTGTTTTTATATCGTAAATAGTCACATTCTTGACAACCTGATAAAATGTTAATTGTTTACTTAACTGGCTACATAGAAAATATTGGTGATTGTATGTATTGTTTTAGTTAGTTTAAAAATAATTCAGCCAATAAAGATTGCAGTGACCTGAGTTAGGAGAGTTCGTCCCTTGAAGCGTCCTTGAAATAATGACATCCTTTTCTGTAGCACCCTGCACCGCATCTTCTCTTTCTCAAGCATTCAACCGCAAAATGTTTTATTTCGTAAAAAATACCCAAAAAATATAAATAACGGTATCAGTTTCTGGAATTTAATTTTACATTTATTTAATTGTAATTGTTATTTTAAGGAGACACTTTTTTGAAATTTTATTGTAGTTTATATTTTAGTCGAATGATAATTGAAATTTCCCTAAAATTTAATCTATTGAACATATGACACGGTATCATGCGGGAGTAGCCCGATGCAAACAGTAAAACGCAAATAACTTTTGAACAGCTGAACCGATATTCATCAAACATAGCTAAGAACACTCTCGATAAAGTCACCATTCAAACGAAAAGAATGAAATCAAAATCGGTTCATCCGTTTATGATGCCGCAGACAGATACATAAACACACAGGTAGACACCGGAGGTTAAACAAATGCGTGATTTTATTAATAATGTACAAATGAAATGATAATTTCACTTTATTGTTATTGATATTTTATTTTATTGTAATCAATTTTTAGAATTTTATTGTATTATACTGATTATTATTTTTTGTCAAAGGATAATTATAATTTTCCTATTGGTTGTAATAAAAATGGGGTAGTTGAAATGATTTACTAACAATGCACAGATGTTTGTTTAAGGCATCAATAAAAGCTTTGTATATAATATATTTTAGTATACCAAATATTTTTCACCGTCAAGGCAGCATGTTTCTGTGGAATAAAATAACTATAATATAACATTAAATAGTGATGTAGCTCGGCCATCACGTAATACCAGTAACGGTAATATATTTCTCCGCGGGTAAGGGCAAGTCTTACGACGTACGTGTGAAAAACCACCTAAGGCATTCTACGATTTTTCCTTTTGATCGCCGAAACATACTTTTAAAATGACATAATATAACGTTTTGTTCGAATTCATAGATTAAAATATTAAGATTGGAAACGTGTCTTGTTATTTAGATGTAGCTACTTTGGCGAAAAATTCAGTAAATGCTCTCGCACACAGGCGATGTTTCATCCGTAGAACAATTCTATTAAGTTGCCACATTGTCACGTCGAGCCTTAAAGCCCAGAGATTGGAATCGTACCTAACGAAGGGCAATTTAATTGGTTCCTTTTTTATGCAAATACGTACCATATTGATAACTGTACCGAATTAATAAATTAATCGGTCTTATACGTCCCCTATGTGGTGTAAGCGTGACTATTATGATTTACCTATATTCGTTGAATGTGTTCGCTAATAAAAAACTTTTTACAAAAAAATGCTATTGACTTCCAAATAAGAAAACTACAAAGTGAAAAATAACTTTGTTTATGGAAGTCGGTGTCCAAAACGAAAAAAAAATGGTACTACGAAAGACACCGCTTCCATAAACAAAGTTATTTTTTACTTTGTAGTTTTCTTATTTGGAAGTCAATAGCATTTTTTTGTAAAAAGTTTTTTATTTGCGAACACATTCAACGACTGTCGGTAAGCAATTTTTAGTAAAAAAGTTTTTTATTTTTCACTTTTTAGTTGTACCTACCTAATAGGCTAGTTGTTTAGTAAGTTACCTTAACGCTAGAATAGATGACCCAAATATCATGAAACTTGAATATAACCGGTGAAATGAGAGATATGCGTACCCCTTAAGAGCGTACTGGCGTGATGTTATGTTATGAAATAGTATAATCTATAAACAGACATGCGATTGCAGCAATTCCGAGAGATTTGCCGTTATTTATTGAAGAGTTCTGTCGTATACCTTCGAAGTCCTTGATCAGATCTTCACCAAATCAAAATGGGACCAATTTCGAAACATACTCTTTGACACAAAAAAAGAATTTTCAAAATCAGTCCACTATTGACGGAGATATCGGTTAACATATAAAAAAAAATAAAAAAACAAACATGATGTCGAACATAGAACCTCCTCCTTTTTGGTAAGTCGGTTAAATAGCACTAGTTAATCAGTTGTGAGGAAAAACACGTTGTGTTACTTATAACGTAGTTACGACTAAATGCTAATAATAACTTTAGCCTCGCGTGAATAATACGTGAATGGAAATCGAGTTCACAGTGGCGGCGATTGACGATTAACGAGCTAACAAGCTTCTCTGTGTGCGTTATCGAAGGCTTAACCGCAGTATGCTATGGCGCAGGTACTTGCGGTAACAATGAAATTATTACGGTACCTGAAGATCCGATTAGGTTTACTAGGTATTGTTGTGTAGCATAAAGGAAGGTTGTATACAGTGGATCAATAGTTAAGATGGTAATAGAGGTAGCAATAACTAAACGCCATGCATCGGGCTCGGGCTCGACACAGCTTGGCGCGTCAGCTCCTGCTCACTTGGTCAGGATTACGAGCTGACAGCGTCTGCACCCATAAATCTAGTGACGTGACGTCACTAAGCTCCATACTTACTCGCTAATTAGTGTAAAAGCGTTATCAATGGATTACACCCCCTCACTCACCCGTCTATGTAACCACGTAAATTCTAAAATATGTGGATAAATGCTCACAAATCTTCTTTGCGGTTCTGAGATTAACACCGATGAGGGTTTTTTAGGGTTCGAAATTAACAGCTATTCGTAACCGCACAAGATTTAAGCAGTGCCTTTTGATCTAGGTAAATAACTGCGTAGGTTATTTTTAAATAAACCTCAATTTAAATAAAAGGCATTATTTATATTAATATCATGCTGGTCATGACAAGTCCTTTAATCAATCGCCAGGAAAGTAAATTGATGAAGGATTTGATCTCAGAATCCCAAAGACAGAAGAAAATTATTTAACATTTTCCCTTTTATGTAGGCTCTAGGGTCTATTTATAATGTTATGAGCGATTATAATTATAACAATATAAATAGATCATTGAAGTATTTTCAACTGTACAAACGAATAACTTTCGGAAGCCAGGTTGCAATCTTTCCACGTTAGGTTCAAGACTACTGTACGCTGAATTAATATAATTAATTAGTAAAACTAAAAAAAAAGCCTTGATAAAAGCGCAAAATGTATTTTCAGCAATTGTGCAACAAATACACAGAAAATGCCCAGAGTGCGCAAGACATGGAGGCTATTTAATACACTCCCTACATCACTATTATATAAATGAGTTTTCTTCAGTCCTTTTTTTCGAAAGATGGTCGAAATAAAACCTGTCGTTACCTTTACAGAAATTTTACGTGAAAGGCTCTACTTGGAATATTATTCCTACATTTTCTATGCCTATCCGCCCACTGCTCTTACTTATAAAGAAACAGATTTTTGATGTAATAAACTCAGCGGAAAGTGAGTGAAGTCAAATAGCTTTCCCACTGCAGGGCAAAAGTCTCTTCTCATTCAGAGAAGGCACGACCATTGATAACCACGCTTGCTCAATGCGGGTAGGCGATTTCAAACTTATATTAACTATAAGTGCAGGTTTCCTCACGATGTTTTCCTTCACCGTTGTCAGCGATGTCTAAAATAAACTTAGAAAGTACATAATTTGAAAAAGTCACATTAGTACTTGCCCGGATTTGAACCCATGACCTCAAGCACGAGAGGCGAGGTCTTTAGCCACTGTGCCTCCACGACTTACATAATAAGGGTAAAATTTAATAAAGCAGCTTACATAAATTCATACTAAAAAAAGAGAACGTGAAAGCCTTACTTATTCTTTGCATTTTTTTTTTACTAAAGAAATATCTAAAAAACAAATTATAACGTATGTGTGCATTCTTGCATGATATGTTTCTTTTAGGATCCTGCCAACTTTTTCTTTGTTTACACATTTGTTTAATTATTCACTTCAGTAACAAAGTAAAATATGGCAACATCCTTAAAAGTTATTATAAATTTTAAACAAAAGCGTTAAAACACACCTGCTACGAGAATTGTTTAAAATTACGAATTCACTACAAATACATCCTGAATGTTGAGATAGATGCTTAGTGTAATAATTTAGATACATCACACGTACACATTCTTGCTTTACATTATCTACAATTAGAGAGCGTGCTGACATTTGAAGACATCTTAACAACCCATCAATCGTTTATTTCTCATGAAATACGGCGCAATATATTCTCAATTAGTTACTACCTCCAGCTATGTGTTTATTTGTAGGTGCTATAAATTAGATCTCTGTCAACGAATAAGTTCTTGAACCATAAACGAATACATTACTCGCACGAGTACCGTTAAGATTTTAATGTGTAATTTGGGTTCGCACAATGATGGATGCTACGCCACGCGTGCTACACACGTAGCGCTACGGGAGCGAGCGCTACGCCGCGCTACGAGACGAGCGATCCACCCAAACAAACAAGTACTTCCTAAGTGGCGTCAAATGACTTGCATTTTTTATATTAACAAAAAGGTTCAAAGTTCCTTACCCAACGTAAATAGCCGGAAAGGTAGTGTGTGACAATTAAACTTTTGACAGATTCTCAAAACATTTCCTTTAGTCTATCTAAAAGAGTGGAACGTCTGTGTTATTATTTCCATCAATAGTTTATAACTAACCGGCCTAACTTTAATAGTTCTGTTGTTGACACCAGGATAAAATAGTTGTTACAAAGTTGGTCACTCGGCGCTACAACATAAACTAGGTATAAAATCAGCATTATGTTGTAACATAAAATACAAATCAATTTGGCACAGCCTGTGAAATTAGGAAATAATTAGATAAACCGCAATCTGTTACCACCGAATTAAACGAATAACGTTCCAATAGATAGGTACTTTAATTAGTACGTGAACTGTTTACGTATACAGCACAAGGAAACAAGAGACTCGTCTAAAAATACAGCGGAAACGCCGCTCGTACGGTAATAGTGAGTTTCCCATAACATAGCAGAATAAAATACGCAGACAATGGACTGAACTGTTTGTCGGCAAAACGACAGTATGATTGAGTCGCTCGAACGCTCGCATGCACTGCAGTACTGAACCTCATTCACTTTTAATCCTTGACCGACACGATGTTCGACCAGAAATCGATCGTGTAACAGAACCCTTAATCGTTCAATCCGTCAACTAGCGACATAGATCCAATATCACGCTATTTAGCTTTACAGGTGGGCAGAATTCCAAGCGTGACAAATCCGAGGCGAGGTGACATTGCTGAGAGCCAACGTAACTTCAACAATTACAATGCTGTACGAGGTTAATTGGTTGTTTGGTAACGTATGACCTTCGTGATCTCGATCTGTTCAGGGTGTTCAGACACTATTGTTTATTTTTGCACAATATTTCGCGGGATGATAATCTAGCTTTGGCAAAATACATCTAAAGAGGTATTATTATGGTATTACAATGATAAATAAACATCTGTATGCTCTTTACCCATCTTGTACCTCCATCGTCTATCCAAATAGGTGTCTCGAAGGTTATTTTGACATTTGGATGCCACAAAAGATCGATGTAGACATGGCTGCTGACCTTGATGAAAATCTCTCTGGGGCGATTACGGTCGAACATGTATTAGGCAGTTCCATATATATGTCACACTTTTAAGATTTAAATTCGACACAGTAAACATAATATTTACATATTATCTCGACGCGAAAGACGTACGATCCTGAGTGGTGGTTACCAACCTTAATTAGTTTAAAAGCATACTTAGATAAGCGACGGAATTTCGCACTCTCACCATCTAAAGTGCCGGGATGAAGCTACGATTTAAGTTCATTCTCCACTTCGACATTAAAATCAATTAAAGTACTGCAGTTTCATTTAGAAATGGGGTTTTGTAAAGACTAGTAATGAAGTCAGACTATGCTGTACAAATTATTTATTTAATGACTTAAGTAGTTACTTAATATAAAAAAAACAATAATTTAGTTATTAATTACCTACATAATCATGCCGTCACTTAACCGTTGTCGCAGCATTGAGTGTACTGTCATTAGATAAGTAATAGTTCCGAGTAAATAAATAAATCCGATATCACTAGTGTCGTCTGTCGAGCACTGTCCCGCATTCGGCCAGTTCCTAGAGATGTGTTCAGTGACCCTTCTTGTATCCATATTTCTTATGGTGCTCATGATCGCCCTTCTTGCCATGGTCGTGATGATGTTTATGGTGCGAGTCATGTCCACCGGACTCTTTGTGTCCCTTATGTTCGTGGTGATGGCCGCCCTTCTCATGGAATCCTTTCTCACCATGTTCTTTCTCGTGATGGTCACCATGATGATGACCCTTGTGGAATTTGCCGCCCTTCTTGTGGCCATGCTCCTCGTGAAATCCTCCGTGCTTCTCTTCGTGACTGGAATCTCCCTCTTCATCAAAGAAGTGTTTATCTTTTTTGAATTCATCAAGCTTATGTATTTCGTGGTGTCCTTTCGTCGAGTGACCCTTGTCATAGTGTCCCTTCTCTTCGTATTTGTGACCTTTCTCGCCTTTTTCGCCTTTGTGATGCTCATCATAATGGCCATCATGGTGATGATGTTCCTTTTTGTGTGCACCATGGTCGTCATACTCGCCCTTGTGGTGCTCCTTATCGTGATGTCCTTTTTCTCCCTTCTCATGATGATGATGTCCCTTGTAACCCTTCACACCTTTTTCATCGTGATCATGATGATGGTGCGCATGATGCTCTTTACCGCCTCCTTTTTTGTATTCATGATTTTTTGGAGCTTCTTTTTTGTGTTCCGTCGCAGCAGGGGCTTGGTCATTTGTCTCTAGTTCTGCACTTTTTTCCACTTGCCGTGAGGGTAAACGGCGTGTATGCACAACAGCCAAAAACGTTAGAAAACCTAAAACTAACGATACCCTCATATTGCTAGGTTTTTTTATCAGACGGTGTTGATGCGGTGTGCTCTACTCCTAATATTGACAACATCTTTGATGGTGCAGCAGTTTTATATAAGGCATTGTGTAAGATGTGCTAATCGCCGCGTCGCGCGACAGACTCTGCGGCCACGAGTTGCAGCAAGCGCAGACCGGGAGGCAGTTTATTTGTATTCAAAACACCCTGTTTGTCCTATCATTTTATTATATTGTAAGATAGACCACAAAAATTATTGAATATTTTTACCAGACTGCCAAGGAAGGGTTATGTTTTTCGCGCGTATCTTGTAAATGTTTGTAAATTTCTTTATTACCTCGTATCTTCCAAACAGCTGGATGGATTTCGACAGTTAAGGTATCGTTAGATGCGTCTTTACACCCAATGGTTGTTAAATAGTTGACGTTAAAAAAGCAAACATGGTTGATTTTGTTCGCCATATTGTGCGGGTCCCAATTTTTTTCTTCCAAACCCATCGAGTGGGGGTATCAAAATGAAGGGTTTTAAGAGGTGGTTACAAAAATATATAAGTACCACTTATATGTTTAAAAGTAATTCGAAAAACAAAACTTACAGTAGAACATAGAACATCCTTTTGGGAAGTCTGCTAAAAAGTAGTTTGGTCAGTCTGCTAAGTCGATTCCAGATATGTTAAAAATTAACCACTCCTCTCGTCGCAGGATTAGTAATGAGTTTCTAAAAGGAGGAGTTACCTTACTCTCTATTCGAACTTAGGAGTATTATTTTAGTGTTACAACACTAAAAATATACTCCTAAGTTCGAAAACTTCTGGTTTGCTACATCTAAGCTAGAGCTCAGATGTAGCGAACCAGAAGAGGACACAACTGAAGAAATGTGGTAATCCATAGTGTACACACAATGTCCTTCATTATTAGGTATTCGATCCCGCGGTAGACCGCTGGCCTCAAGATTCAACCACTTGTTGCGCGGGATACCGTTAACCGCATAAGGCCTCAATGTACATAATTACTAAAATATTATTAACTTGAAACATACTAATCTCTGAACAAAAATACAGCTGAAACTAAACTCATCCGGTGAGGACCATACTCATAATGGCATTGTGCCAAGAGAGCTAACTGCATTTCTTGTCATTTACAAGCGACGACATCCAATATCGTGCAAAGTGGAAAAGAATTATCATAACACTCTTTATTGACTTTCAAAAGTGTTACTTGAAAGATGATTTTAAGGAATGGTTCAAGATTGTTTAAGTTTGCGCCTGACTACAATTTTTACTTGAATGCATTACCTTATATTGCTGTTACTCAGAACTGTGCACATCTTATCAAAGCACAGATAAAATTTGACAATGTTGACTGTTATAGGCACGGTGATGATCCACAAAACTACGTATAAACAACCTAGCATTGATACCTATACCTTTTTGTTATCCATTATCCATTGACCCGCACTGGGCCCGCATAGCGGATAAATACCCATTCCCTCTCGTACAGAGAGGAGGCCTGTGTCCCAGCAGTGGGAACATTAAAAAGGCTGATGATAATGATGAATGGTGCCTAGTTACTGTTATTATTATGTTATATTTTGTTATCATCCATTATTCCAATATGAGCACCGTTTCTACTAATTAGAATAAAATTGAAGAAACTAGTGGCAGCATATAAATAAACGTATGCTGATCCAGAATCGCAACAAGTAGCGCCATCTATAAGGTAAATCGAAAGTAACTAGTTATTCCAGAAACCCTCAAGTACCTACGAACCTCAGCTTACTGAAAACTTTGAATAAAATATGTAAGTACTTAATAGGGCTTCATTACTGTTGTGAATCCGAGATGGCCCAGTGGTTAATAGTCTAACCTTTCAGGTCGTGGATTCAAATCCGGGCAAGTGGGTCAATGTGTCTCTTTTTTTCAATCATAGGGTTACCTATAAACGAGCACTCCTTAGTTTATTTTGGAAACCACTGATATGAATAAAGGAAAACAAAATTAACTACATAAACTCATACCGTTTCCCAAGGGACCAAAGAAAAACATCGCGAGGAAAACTCAACTTAAAGTTCGCCAATCTACCTTAAGCAAGCGTGGGCTATAATGTCCGTGCTTTTCTGTCTAATGAGAGCTCGTATCATTTTATTTCTATTCATACTTTTTAGTTCAGTCCTTTATACATTGATCATGTTGGTTATTTGCTTTTAGGGTTCCTTACCCGAAGGGTTCAAACGGAGCTCTATTGCTATCACTCACGTGTATGTCCGTCTGTCTGTTCGTCGTCTGTCACACAGGTTGGAGCTACAGTCTTCAAATTTTCACAGTATAAGCATCTTGTTGACCCAAAGCCATACAAATTGCCATAAAAAATATATTTTTAAAATGTTTTAAGAGGGGCCTCCCATACAGCTAAAGGAGGGCACGAAAAAATAATTTTGACCTACCCACATCAAGTGGGAAATCATTGTTTAGAGTTCGTTGAGTAGATAAATACCTGCTGTATTTTTTGTTTTAGAAAATATTGGAAAACAAAGGAACGAGAAGCCACCAAAGACAGCATTTTTGTGTTTAATTTGTTCCAAAGATTGTTTTAACTGCCCATTGACTTATGAACTTCAAATATGGTGATAATGTTTACTAACAAATACCGATATATTGATAAAATACTTTTCAATTCCCTCTTCCCCTCCTCAACCAACTTAATTTTGCGGTTTAGTACGGAACCCTAAATTAGGTAAGTTTTTTTCATATAGGTAACTCAAAGACGAGCTCTATTTAATATCGAAATACAATATTAAAAGCATGTTATGATAGAAAAATGTTTACTAATACATCACATTGACCTGTGTCGACAAAAAAAAATATTGTGTTATGCATGGCTGTTTTTTATACAAACGGAATTGGTAGCACAAATAGAGCTTTGTACCCGACTTGTAAGTGTTCAATAAAGCGTGAAGCGTCGAAAAATAGTCGAACGTGCCATTGAAAATATACTAATGCATATTTTGCTAAATAATTTTGTAAAAAAAAGCCTGCCAAGTGCGTGTTGAACTTTGCACAGTTAGGGTTCCGTACCAAAGAAAAAATGTGATTTATCAATATTATTATTTTTTAGTAAAATAAAGTTATATATATTTAACAATAAATTTTATCCCCAAATTTCAAGTTCATAAGTCAATGGGAAGTTAAAAAAATCTTTGGAACAAGATAGACGACGGACAGACAGACAGACGGACAGGACACGTGAATGACAGCAATAGAGATCGTTTAAACCTTTCGGGTACGGAACCCTAAAAACGTAGTAGTTATTAAGTTGACTGAGATGTCCAAAACTTGACCAAGATTATTTTATCTTGACCTTTGTTGGACTAACTTATTGGTACTGACAAGCTGGCTATTGAGAAATGTTATCAATTTCAGCAGCTGCAAGTGTTTTCTATAGGAAACGGTTGATTGCAACCACGACTAATTCGTTGCCCAGTAAAATGTAGGCCAATCTCGGGCAGCGCTCTAGTTTCTCAACGCCGAGTTACTTATCTCGTCGGGAGCCGTTGCCAACGGACCAACGCCAACATTTTATGTAACTTTGTTGTTGAAACGTGCTGTGAAATTGATAAGTTTGTTTTTGTATCTGCGTCAATTGCAAACATTATTTCTTTTTATAATTTAATTATTTACAGATTTTAATTGGTTTATCTGTGTCGGTCGTATTTAGGTCTATGTCAGTGAACAAATAGTTTTGTAAACACCAAAGCAATATTTATGTTTCAAAAACATTTATTTTTATTAATAACAAAACATCACAGTCAATAAAACTTAACACATTATGAAAGCTTAATTAGATATAACTAAATAAAGACTTCATTAACTCGCATCGGTAGGTATCAGTCTTTAGGAAACATTTACTTGTGTCCCTTCTTGTGGCCCCAGCTCTTGTGGTGCTCGTGACCACCCTTCTTACCATGATCATGATGATGATGATGGTGATCATGGTGACCATCTTCCCCATGATGTCCCTTATGGTCGTGATGATGTCCACCCTCCTCGTGGTGTCCCTTCTTGCCATGATCATGCTCATGGTGTCCGTGGTGCTTGTGTCCTTTGTGGAACTCTCCTCCCTTCTTGTGTCCGTGCTCCTCGTGGTGTCCGCCGTGGTGCTCGTGGTGGCCGCCGTCGTGGTGGTGGTCGTGGAAGTGCTTTTCCTTCTTGAACTCGTCATGTTTGTGTACACCGTGATGTCCCTTAGTGGAGTGTCCTTTGTGATAATGGCCTTCTTCGTGATGACCATGGCCCTTGTCACCCTTCTCGCCGTGGTGGTGCTCGTGGTGGTGTCCGTCGTCGTGGTGGTGGTGCTTCTTGTGTCCACCGTGTTCGTCATGGTGCCCCTTATGCCCTTCATGGTGGTGATGGCCCTTCTTGCCATGCTCGTGGTGGTGATGTCCCTTGTATCCTTTGTGTCCCTTCTCACCGTGGTCGTGATGATGATGGCCGTGGTGCTCGTGGCCGCCGCCCTTATCCCACTTGCCCCCTTTATGAGTGGCCGCTACCTCGAGATCCGCATCGCGTTTTTCGCGGGTAGATCTACAGCTTACGTACGCTAGTGCCGCTAGGGCTATGCAGCACACCAGAGAAGCCCTCATGTTTCCAGTGCACCGATGTAATCTAAGCAGTTGACTGATGTCTGTGTTCGCGACTGCTTAGTTTTTATACTGGTAGCCCGTTTAGTTGGTATTGTATGAAAATTGTGTAAAGTTACAAGGTTGCAGCTATATGGCGAAGCAGTAGAACGGGTGCGTTGCGCAGTGCCACCCGATGTCTCAACGTGAAAATCAGAGGTGTACTAACAAAAAATATGGACTTGCATGACAAGCAACTAGTGTATGTGTTTCCCTTCATATTTTTGTTATGATCAGTGATGCAATTGATGATTTTGAAACAGAATTTAACTCAACAAGAAAGAGGGTAGACCGATTTGTCTCCTCACACCCACCCGCAATAATTTCAGTTTACCCGTGATCATGGTGCTTGCAACAGCACCAAAATATCGGAAAATCGCAACAAACAGTAAACATGGTAAATAACCGCTTCTAATGTTAATGTTAGAATTTAACTCTAATAGTAATTACACAGACAATATAGATAGGTACCCCATATATCAATCAAATCAATAAGTTGGTAGGTAAGTTTATAGGTAAGTTAATCCTTTATCGATCATACTTGTAACATGATATTTTCATAGCAAAATAGTAGAAAACGATCGGCGATTGTTGTGAAAATTAGCTGTTACGTTATCCATTGGAAAGCAGTTGCTTGCTGTAGGTATAGCGAAAATGTGTGGACGCATTTGACGGAGCCGGGCGGGAGTTGATGACGTGAAGGTACACATCCTACCCTTAGCTGATGTCAATCTTTGGGCTTATATGCTTCTTAATGTTTGTGTATAATGGGTCTCGTGGCTAAGTTATAACCAGTGGCAGACTAAGAGAATACTAATGAATGAGGCCTCCCAGCTTTAAAAAAAAAGTAGTTTTACAAGCTTTTTATTCAATTCACATTTGAAAATGTGACAAGTGAAATTTAAATTCGACTTAAATTATTTAGGCTGAATAAACATACATACCTATAATACAGAATGGATATGGGTGAGGAAAATAAAATAACAACAGATCGACAAAAAAAATTAGATAAAATAAATCAAAGACAGTTTTTTTTTTTTCTAGCGTGTTCCTTCAATTTATTGAACTCTTCAATAACTTCTGTGAAATCGATTTCTTTCTTTCTATTGAAAGCACGGGATTAACCAGTCGCTCTTGACCCATTGTAGATCGAAGATATTTTTTTATTACTTTAAGTTTCGAAAAACTCCTCTCGCATGATGCAACCGAGATGCAAATGGTCAAGAAGTATTGAAGTATAATCGAAATACAAGGTAACGATTCACTGAAGTCCCATTTTATCATAAATTGAAGAATTTATTGGGCTCTCCATTTGGCAGCAACGTCCATACTCCATATTGGTGGCTTTTACATGCCTGTGGTACCTTTATATTTTTTGAGAAACTTGCTCCTTGTCAAATTCACCATACATTTGTATCAGATTGTCAACTGCTACAGCTAGAGCGTCATCCTTCGTGTGGTGGCCCGATTCGCGTTTGGCCGATTTTTTTTCCTTGAGGGGGATGCGCTAAAGTAGCCCGCGATATTCAATGTTTTTTATTTTTTTTGCAATTAGCAGGTCAGTAACAGGTTGAGCTATGATTCGCGGCCATAACAAATATGGCTTAACAAGTTATAATCATTAGAATCGGCAATACAACTAATTCTTTTCGTAAGAATCCTATTGTCAATAGGCATGAAAATAGTCATTTAGTCAATACATTCATTGCATTTAATAGGATTGTATGAACTTCAAATGGTGAAAATTTTAAGTATTTCAATGATGATAGCAAAAAACACAAATTGTGTAAAAGGTCATCTATTGCAAAGCTAAACTTTTAAGCTACTTTATCAATCTGTGGGTTCGAATTGAAGTAAAAGCCTTAATTTATCTTTTTCGTTGAAAATACGTGATTTATGAGTGTTGATAGACAAATCAACATTAAACAAGGAAGTTATGATTTTTACTAATCTGTATTAGAGTGATGTAATCGAAATAAAAGAGAAGTGTTCGATTCAACGATTCGTGTAATAATGCTCATAAAAGGTGTGTGCAGTTACAAATATAAGGTTGGGCGAGCTGCACACTACACCTCCCCTTTTTTTTTAAAAAAAATGTTGTTATTACTAAGTACATAATGCTTTTTTTTTTTTTTTACTTAAACTATGCTTACATCACTACTTTTTGTTTACTTTTTAACATAACATTATACAAAAAAAACATCTTATCTTAATTAACCAAAGTATTTTAAGTTACAAACAGTTTTGTATTATTTTTATGAATTACATATTCCTTATCATCTTTTATAATTTTCACATTTGGTGATACATCTTCAATGACTCTGTATGGTCCTAAGTAAATTTTATCTAACTTATTTCCTACTTGATTTTTGATTAAAACTAAATCTCCACTCTTATATATTAACCGATTTACATTTTTATCAAAATGATTTTTTCTTAATTCCTTACTGAATAATAAGTTATTTCTAGCTTCTGCTTGTGCTCTTTGTAGTCTGTATTTTAGCTCCAAAGGGTAAGAATCTGGATTATATAACGGATCAACATATACATTTTGTGCTATATTAGATGGTAAATTACAATTTTTGCCAAATACTAACTCAAATGGAGTGTATTTTGTCTCAGAGTGCATTGTAGTATTAAAAGAAAAGCACCAGAATGGAAGCCAACTGCTCCAATCTGTTTTGTTATTGTCACACTGAATTCTAAGATAAGCTCCTAGAACTTTATGAGTATTTTCCAAACCTCCCAGAGTTTCATGATGATAAGCTGTTGAATGCAGTTTATTAATATGCAACAAATTGCAAATCTCAGTGAAAACTGATGACATAAACTCTGTTCCCTGGTCTGTTATTATCTCTCTAGGGATACCATACCTCAGAATAAAATTGTTTACAAATAACTTAGCTACAGAAATAGTATCTTTCTTTTCTAAAGGATAAGCTTCGACGTATTTTGTTAAATCACACTGTAATGTCAAAATATACTTATAGTTTAAATTATCTACATCTAAAGGACCTATTAAATCTAAACTAACTCTTTCAAAAGCAGTGGATGCCGTGGATGTGATAACCATCGGTTCCTTCGTATGCCTATTGGTATGCTTTTGAATCTGACAACTTCTACACTTCTTTACGAATTCTGATACGTCATTGCTCATTCCTGGCCAATAATAGTACTTCCTAATATTATTTAACATTCTGTTTACCCCCGCGTGGCCACTCGTGGGTAACAGGTGGAAGTCATTCAAGATCACAATTTTCGTGTCTTTGTCAGTAACTCTAGTCACATCTTTAATATTCTATTAATATGTGGCTTCGATACTACACCCGCTGTGAACACACCATTATAAATTTCCTTTGACAAAATGACGCAATCACTATTGTGTGACGTCGGGATGTGTTTAATTACTTCGCAACGAGGTGGAATTGTAAACAAATTCCTATTTACATGAACACTAACAGACTGGTCTCGGGTTTCTAAACTCAGAGTACCATTTTTATAATTTAATACCGCGTTATAGCGCTCAAAAAAATCCTGCCCGAGTATACCTTCTGCGGCGCAAGATAAGTGTTCAAAAATATGAAACTTTTGTTGAAAAGTCACATTATTAATTAAAATATCTAAATAAATGTATCCCATAGATTCTAAATTACCACTAATTCCTTTAATAACTATCTTATCCTGTTTTACTAAATTCAATAAATTCCTATGTCGCGACAACCATTCATACTTAAGCACACATAAGCTTGCTCCACTATCAATCAGTAAATTAAGATCAACATTACTATTTTGTAATTGACAATTAATAATACAAAAATTACTAAAACTAAGAATTGAATGAGTGTACGGTTTAGGTACGAAAAAATTCTAAGTTTTCATGACTATTTGCCTGATCATTGCGCAAGTTGTCTTGGACATTGGACTGTTGCGCGTTATGCTGAACACGCTGACAATGCACCGGACGTCCGCGTAAATGCTGACGCTGACCACCTGTGTGTTTACCTCGATTTACACTGTATGAAGTTCTTATACCTGTGCTATTTTCATAATTCTTATTATAATTATGATGATAAGTTTTATTGTTGTTATAAAACTGTCTATTTCCTCGGCCTCGAGAACCTCTAAAGCTTCCACGTTTATAGTTTTGGTTAGCCCTAAATTGCATAACCTGGTCTTGTGGCTGGACAGACATGGATTGCTCATCTACCGCAGCCGTAATAGCTTCAGACAACGACGCAAACTGTCGTGAGGCAATGATGGTGCTGAGCCGCTTATCGGCCAAACCGTCGCTAAACCGTTTGATTGCAGTCTTCTCATTGAGCGGACGCAAAACCTCATAGGCATCACGCTTATCGTTAGCCTGAGCAATCTTAAGATTCACAAACAATTCCTCAATCTCTGTACCGAATTTTTCTATGCTCCTACGGCCTTGAGTCGCCTTAAGCAATTGTGTTTGTAATGCTACAAATGATTTTTTAGGTAACAAATAAATGCGAATATCTTCTATCAAACTTTCAATATCTGCGTAAGTAGTTTTAAGACGCAATTTTGCACTAGGCGAGAGACGTGTTTTTAATACAAACTGTATCAATTGACTTTTACTGGCATCATTGATAAGCGAGCTATAAAGTAAGATACCATCAATAAGCTGATTTGTCACCTGCTCCTGGCCATTCATCATCGGCAACAGGGAAATTGCAGTTTTAATATCGAACGTTTCTGCCATTTTTGTAACACTATTTGAATGTTCTATAAAATCCTTAGAACTAGTTTGACTACTACTATCTACTAAAGTCAGTAAACCCTTTATTTTCTGATAATTTGATTGAATCTCATGGATTAATGTTTGGAAAACCTCACAAGTTTCTTTGTCTAGCTTGCGTTCTTTAATTTCTTGGTTCAACTGAGTCAAAATACAATCCAGTTTACTGTATTCCTTTTCTGCTTCTACTAGTTTCTTATAAGCTAAATCTTGTCTACGCCTATCTGGACCTAGTTTCACTAAATATTCCCTTAAATATTTTAATTTAGCGTGCAAATCTTGCAATTGTTGGGACATTCCTATTCCCCAAATCGAAACCCCCCCCCTGGCAGGGTCGCCATGTATTAGAGTGATGTAATCGAAATATAAAATAATACAACATGATCTAATTACAATATTATGGAATATTGTAGAATATTAAAAAAAATTGCAGTGCAAAACTTACATTGCAGTAGGTACGTATTGTACTGACAACGTATAAGTAGGTCACGACGTGTCACGTGGCGTGGATGAACGGACTCCTCAGCACTGGACTCGAACTGACTCCGTAGGTCACGACGTCTTACATGGTGTGGATGAACGGATTCCTCAGCACTGGACTCGAACTGACTCCCAGCTGCTCCACATCGGACCCGAACGATTTATCTCCCGGCGCCCTGCATATCCTCTCATCATAAGGCTTGAGCATTCTCCCGGCACCCGGCAGCAACGTTCCTTTTCTGTCTTCTTATTTAATATTTTCACCGCTTCACACTTATTCTTGGATTCTGTTTTTTTTTTCTTTTTTTTTTTAATCTTCTTTTGTTTCTTTCTTCTAAATTTTCCGTCTTCATAAACTTCTATCAGTATATTTTTCAGGATTTCTTCAACTATTGACGTCTTCGCATTTTACGTAAGTTGCAAAATTTTAATTGCTGGCTAAGGGTCGCCATGTATTAGAGTGATGTAATCGAAATAAAAGAGAAGTGTTCGATTCAACGATTCGTGTAATAATGCTCATAAAAGGTGTGTGCAGTTACAAATATAAGGTTGGGCGAGCTGCACACTACAAATCTTACTTCATCTATAATCTGCCGTTTAACGCTTTTATTGATTGTTAATTTCATAATTGTTACCTATGCTGCCATCTATTGAAATTTCTTCAGGACTAATTATAATTTGTTCGAGTTGAGACCCAAGACCAGGGGAACGCAGAGGCATTTGGTGACCCCCCTAGACCGGAGGCCCGGGGCCGCCCCTTCCACCACCCTGTTAGTCCGCCGCTGGTTATAACAGCCGCAAAGGTCGATCTTCAAGGTTAAACAACGCTTGCTGAGATTGATCCATGGATTGGTGACCATCATTACATATCGATACTCTTCCGTGCAGGAAATCACGCTAAACCGTTGGTCCTGGCTGTAATTTGGAGATCTTTGACAGTCGTTACAGGTAATAAGAAGCCAGAGAATCTGACACCAGTTGCCAAGGGGTATAGTACCCCACACAGTGAGTTCTGGAGGTCAGATAGGCAGTCGCTCCCTGTAAAATACTGGTATTCAGCTGCATCCGGTTAGGACGCCGACCTCAACATAGTTGGGGAAAGGCTACGCAGATTGATATTTGTCTAGGGGTTTACTTCTTCCCTTCTTATCTGAGATTGAACTAAAATAACTGCCACCAGTGGCGGCTTTGCCCTAAGGCCCAGTATTTTAGGGTTCGAAATTAACAGCTATTCGTAACCGCACAAGATTTAAGCAGTGCCTTTTGATCTAGGTAAATAACTGCGTAGGTTATTTTTAAATAAACCTCAATTTAAATAAAAGGCATTATTTATATTAATATCATGCTGGTCATGACAAGTCCTTTAATCAATCGCCAGGAAAGTAAATTGATGAAGGATTTGATCTCAGAATCCCAAAGACAGAAGAAAATTATTTAACATTTTCCCTTTTATGTAGGCTCTAGGGTCTATTTATAATGTTATGAGCGATTATAATTATAACAATATAAATAGATCATTGAAGTATTTTCAACTGTACAAACGAATAACTTTCGGAAGCCAGGTTGCAATCTTTCCACGTTAGGTTCAAGACTACTGTACGCTGAATTAATATAATTAATTAGTAAAACTAAAAAAAAAGCCTTGATAAAAGCGCAAAATGTATTTTCAGCAATTGTGCAACAAATACACAGAAAATGCCCAGAGTGCGCAAGACATGGAGGCTATTTAATACACTCCCTACATCACTATTATATAAATGAGTTTTCTTCAGTCCTTTTTTTCGAAAGATGGTCGAAATAAAACCTGTCGTTACCTTTACAGAAATTTTACGTGAAAGGCTCTACTTGGAATATTATTCCTACATTTTCTATGCCTATCCGCCCACTGCTCTTACTTATAAAGAAACAGATTTTTGATGTAATAAACTCAGCGGAAAGTGAGTGAAGTCAAATAGCTTTCCCACTGCAGGGCAAAAGTCTCTTCTCATTCAGAGAAGGCACGACCATTGATAACCACGCTTGCTCAATGCGGGTAGGCGATTTCAAACTTATATTAACTATAAGTGCAGGTTTCCTCACGATGTTTTCCTTCACCGTTGTCAGCGATGTCTAAAATAAACTTAGAAAGTACATAATTTGAAAAAGTCACATTAGTACTTGCCCGGATTTGAACCCATGACCTCAAGCACGAGAGGCGAGGTCTTTAGCCACTGTGCCTCCACGACTTACATAATAAGGGTAAAATTTAATAAAGCAGCTTACATAAATTCATACTAAAAAAAGAGAACGTGAAAGCCTTACTTATTCTTTGCATTTTTTTTTTACTAAAGAAATATCTAAAAAACAAATTATAACGTATGTGTGCATTCTTGCATGATATGTTTCTTTTAGGATCCTGCCAACTTTTTCTTTGTTTACACATTTGTTTAATTATTCACTTCAGTAACAAAGTAAAATATGGCAACATCCTTAAAAGTTATTATAAATTTTAAACAAAAGCGTTAAAACACACCTGCTACGAGAATTGTTTAAAATTACGAATTCACTACAAATACATCCTGAATGTTGAGATAGATGCTTAGTGTAATAATTTAGATACATCACACGTACACATTCTTGCTTTACCTACATTATCTACAATTAGAGAGCGTGCTGACATTTGAAGACATCTTAACAACCCATCAATCGTTTATTTCTCATGAAATACGGCGCAATATATTCTCAATTAGTTACTACCTCCAGCTATGTGTTTATTTGTAAGCAAGGGGTCAAGGAGGTGTAGATACTTGCACCTCTCTGGCTTTATTTTGATACCCCACACGATGGTTCTGGATAAATACGTCTAGCGGTTTGAAAGATATGAGGTAATGAAGAATATTACATACATACATACAAGATACGCGCGAAAAACATAAGCCTCTCCTTGCAGTCGGTAAAAAGCCTCATATTAAGATTCTCCTAGTCGACGGCACGAACTATTTTGTGCGCGAGGTTAATGAATGAGAATAAAATGCATGCTATCTTATCTGAAAACACGTGCGAAACAGATAAATGTTGTGATGAGCAGTAAGAAGCTAGTTCGCGTACGAATTAGTACTTTTCCAAATTTGAATCGAAATGGGTGATGATTTAGGACGAAAACGAGCCCGCGAAATTTTATAAACAGACCTTTGGGAGTCTAAATGTATATTTTCAAAATAAAATTATTTGCATTATTGAATAACTAATCAATCTATCCCTGTATGGAGGCCGTTTTGCAATTTTCCTTCTTCTTATGATTTTATTTCCACCCAAAGATGCGTCGAAATTAGTGTTGAATTATGGAACTTTCGACGCTCATAACCTTCAAATATATTTTTTG
The DNA here is from genome assembly GCA_947562075.1 of Orthosia gracilis. Classification (NCBI taxonomy): domain Eukaryota; kingdom Metazoa; phylum Arthropoda; class Insecta; order Lepidoptera; family Noctuidae; genus Orthosia; species Orthosia gracilis. The sequence goes on from OX387266.1 coordinate 40,656,427, forward strand.
TCTTTTTTTGTTTCCATACAGGGCTAGTTAATGATGAGACAAATTGATAGCATGTTTTATTTTGAACGGACATCGCCAAGTGGAGTAATCGCCAGACTACGTTTGTATGGAAGAATGATCGACTAGTGTAATCTTAAACTAGCGTACCCGAGGCGAAAAGTACAAAAATTATCGATAATCTTCCATAGTTCGCGAGTTTTACTGCATAAGTTGACAAAGTTTGTTCTATATTTTTATGAATAGGCCAAAACTTATTCGAGGCTGGCGAAGGTTGTGTAACGGCATAGCGTATACTAAAGATGTGTCATGTTGTAGCGTAAGCTAAGTTTGTATTTTGTACGTAATATATAAGCAAGGATCAGTACGTCTTAGGCACTCAACTCTTGTACTTGTCGTTTGTTAAGAGTCAATACATGAGTTAGTCGTTACCAGTCTTTTATTGAATCTACACCCAAGGTCACACACTAAATTGGAGGCCCCGACGAGATTATTTTTCGGCAGTTGTGACAGTGTAGATAGTGTAGAAAAATGGCTAAAAGTACATCAGAACCGTCAGCAGATCTCGCAGCGATTACACTTACATCGAAGATCCCCGAATTTTGGATCGACTCGCCCCGCGTTTGGTTCTACCGAATAGAGGCCATGCTGGCGCCGCAAAAATTATCGGACGACTCACGTTTCGACATTGTCGTGTCGAAATTGTCCAAGGAGGCCATTCAACAGGTCACAGACCTCCTAATGGATCCACCAGAAGGAAAAAAATTCGAAACACTGAAGACACGACTTCTCGCTATTTACGAAGAATCGAAAAACCGGCAACTACAAAAGTTGATAAGCGAGATGGATCTTGGAGACCAAAAGCCTTCGCAGCTTTTGCGTCGTATGCGAGAATTAGCCAAAGAGAAAATTCCAGACGACACCTTAAGAATGCTTTGGCAAGGTCATCTGCCTTCCTCGGTACGAGCAGTTTTGGCGGTCACGGATTCGAAAGATCTCGATAACTTGGCCGTCGTAGCAGATAATGTGTTTGAGACCACGCGCGCAGCCCATGTGAGCGAAGTAAGCCAACAGCAGCCAAGCACTTCCAAGGAAACAGACCTCATCATGGCCAAAATAGCGAAACTTACCCTGAAGGTCGAGCAATTGGAAAGGTCAAACTCTAGATCGAGACCGCAGCAACGGAATTGGAACCGTTCGAGATCAGCATCCAGAGCCGGCAGCCGAGCACGATCGTCGCCGCGTAGAACTCCTGAAAGCCCTGATTGGTTGTGTTTTTATCATCATCGGTACAGAGCGAAGGCAAGGAAATGCAATGAGCCCTGTTCCTGGAAATCGTCCTCGGAAAACTAGTCCAGGTACCAACTGCGGCGGAGGTTTGTACCATCGCCCCTTGTCACCGCCTTCGAGTCACTGATCGCAACAGCGGCTTACGTTTTCTGGTGGACACCGGTGCTAATATTTCAGTGCTACCCGGTAAATTAGTGTTAAAAAACAATCAAAATAGTGAGTGTCAAGACTATTGCCTATTCGCCGCCAACGGGACTAAAATAAAAACTTATGGTGTCAAAAGCTTAGTGTTAGATCTAGGCTTACGTCGCGCATTACGGTGGACATTCGTGATAGCCGACGTGCGTCAGCCCATTTTAGGTGCCGATTTTTTAGCGAACTATAAGCTTTTAGTGGATATAAGTGCACGTAGATTAATTGACGAAGTCACAAAATTGAAAGTTTTAGCTTCCGTTGTAAGTAGTAACGAGTCGTCAATCAAAACCGTCGATGTAAGTCACCCTTATCATGATCTGCTCGCTGAATTCCCAGATATTACTAAACCTGTTTCTTTTAAGGAGCCACCGAAACATACGGTATTGCATTTCATAGAAACCAGCGGCCCGCCGGTACACGCACGATGCAGACCGTTGCCGCCTCACCGCTACGCTAAGGTAAGAGAAGAATTTAGAATAATGCAGGAGTTGGGGATTTGTAGGCCTTCGAAAAGTGCGTGGGCAAGTCCTTTACACATCGTCATGAAAAAAAATGGTCAGTTACGTCCTTGCGGTGACTATAGAGCGCTTAACGCAATAACCAAGGCCGATCGTTATCCTATCCCACGTTTACATGATTTTACGTACTTGCTAGCTAACGCAGAAATATTTTCACGTATTGATATTTGCCGTGCATATCATTTTATTTCAATAAATCCTGCCGATGTGGAAAAGACTGCCATTATCACGCCTTTCGGCCTATTTGAATTTCCCCGAATGACATTCGGGCTAAGGAACGCTGCGCAAACTTTTCAACGGTTCATGAACCATACAGTTCTATCTGGTTTAGATTACGTTTATTGCTATATCGATGACGTCGCAATATTTAGTAAAAGTAAAATTCAACATGAGCAGCATTTACGAGAAGTTTTTAGTCGCTTAAGTAAATTTGGCTTAACTATTAATTTAGAAAAATGTGAATTTGGTAAAACGAAGATAGATTTTTTAGGATACGAAGTTTCCACGCAAGGCACTCAACTCTTGTACTTGTCGTTTGTTAAGAGCCAATACATGGGTTAGTCGTTACCAGTCTTTTATTGAATCTACACCCAAGGTCACACACTAAAGGCAAAGGCTAAGGCATTCGACCTCTAAAGGAGAAAATGGATGCTATAAATAATTTTCCTAAACCAGAAACTATCGAACAGCTCAGACGATTTTTAGGGATGAGTAATTTCTACCGTTTACATTTGCCTCATGCAGTAGAATATCAAAGTCATTTAAATCAATACTTAGTTAAATCAAAGAAAAAAGATAGAACAAAAATAGTATGGACAGAAAGTGCAAACGAGGCATTCTCACGGTGTAAGGCGGCGCTACAAAGCGCAGTGACGTTATCGTATCCGCAACCCGATACTCCATTTGCGCTCATGACTGATGCATCGAACACCTGCGTGGGAGCCGTTCTACAACAATTCGTAAACGATAAATGGATACCTTTAGGCTATTTTTCAAAGAAAATGTCAATCGCGCAAACTAAATACAGTACCTTCGATAGAGAACTTTTAGCAATTTATTTGGCCATTAAATATTTTCAGAACATGGTAGAAGGACGACATTTGATTATTTATACAGATCACAAACCTTTAGCATTCATGTTCAAAAAATCCAATTCTGATAATGAATTACCGCGTCGCGTTAGGCAAATTCTCTATATAAGTGAATACTCTACTGACATAAGGTATATAGACGGTGATAAGAACGTTGTAGCAGATGCATTATCGCGGGCGGAGACAATAACATGTCCTACAATATTAGATTACGCCGCGATCGCCCAAGCACAAGTTATCGATGAGAACCTGGGCTTAATGCGCAATCAACGTAACAATAACAAATGTAATTTAATATTCAAAGACATAGCGATACCTGGAAGCGACCTACCGGTAACGTGTGAAACATCAACAGATAAGGTTCGCCCGTATATACCGCTAAGTTTTAGGAGACAAGCATTCGAATCAGTTCATAACTTAAGTCACCCAGGAATTCGTACTTCGCGAAAATTAGTCAAGGAAAGATTTTTCTGGGACAGAATGAATAGTGACATAGGCAAATGGACAAAAGAATGCGTTAAATGTCAGCGTGCAAAAGTATCTAGGCATATAAAAACTGAATTAGGACATTTTCCACTAGAGGAGCGATTTTCTCATATTCATGTCGATATAGTCGGCCCTTTGCCCATTTCTACACACGACTATAGGTATTTGGTTACGATAATAGATCGCCAAACAGGTTGGCCCGAAGCATATCCCACAAAGGATATCACAGCCGAGACTGTGGCTAAGGTGATATTAGAGGGTTGGATTGCACGTTTTGGATGCCCTGTTAAGCTGACAAGCGACCAGGGCAGACAATTTGAAAGCAGTATTTTTAAGGAACTTATGCGATATTTAGGCATTGATAAGAAGAGAACTACACCTTATCACCCTCAGTCGAACGGGATGATAGAGCGTTGGCACCGTTCTTTAAAAGCAGCTCTAATGGCAAGATTAAACTCAACCACTTGGGTAGACGAGCTACCAATAGTTTTGCTAGGTTTACGTGCCGCCATTCGAGATGATACTGGTGTTAGTGCTGCAGAATTAACTTTCGCTACGGCATTACGTTTACCTGGTGATTTTTGTAGCGACTCGAACTCTAAAATTTTAGATCATTGTGAATATGTAAAAAAAATACGTAACATTATTATGAACTTGAAACCGAAACCGATGCGACATAAAGACGCTCGCACATTATTCGTATATGCAGATTTAGATAAGTGCACACACGTATTTGTACGAAATGATAGGGTTAGGAAACCTTTGGAACCTCCCTACGATGGTCCCTTTAGAGTCTTAAACAGAAAAGATAAGACGTATTTGGTACATTTTTCGGGTCGGACGGCATACATATCGATTGATCGACTCAAACCCGCATATTTGTGTAGAGATTCGTGTTCGAGCAATATGGTAAGTAATAGCAATAATTTAGATAGTAAAAAAATAGACGTAAGTCCGGGTCCGGGAACAGCGATTAGCGAGGATCGCTCCGCGCCCGCTAATGAAACCGCACCTTTACATAAAACGCGCAGCGGCCGAGTCAGCAAAAGACCTGTACGCTTCAATTTATAAGTAAGTATATTGTAATAAGTTAATATTATTTCTGATTTCTGGCTGATATAACGTATCATACGTAATTATGGGAAACTATGTAGTGAAGGACGAGGTCAAATCCTCAGCCGCTATCGCCCCCCAGTCGGTCAAAGGCTACGACGCAAATTTAATAACCTTCATTGGTTGGTCTTCGATTTTAGCACTCATAGGCATATTGTGTTTATGTCTATTTTTCCGTCGGTGTATCGGTACATGGAAAAGTTGGTTGACCAAGCAGATGCAATCTCTGCAGTCGACCGCTTTCGAAGCGGCTCGTAAAAGTTTTAGACGGAAGCAAACGGCTGAAACGTCCCAAAATGTCGATGTTTAAAGTGAAGGTCAATAAGTGATATAAGTGACTGTATTTGTGTAAAACCTACCTAATTTTCAACCTCTGTAAAACGAATGTGTACGTAATAATAAATGTATTGTATTAATTACAGCTGTAATCTTGTGTTTATTAAGTGATGGTTACAAAAATTACTTTTTTTTTGGGTTGTTTTGTTAAAAAAGTGTTTCTTTTAAAAGGGGGGGAGTAGTGTAACGGCATAGCGTATACTAAAGATGTGTCATGTTGTAGCGTAAGCTAAGTTTGTATTTTGTGCGTAATATATAAGCAAGGATCAGTACGTCTTAGGCACTCAACTCTTGTACTTGTCGTTTGTTAAGAGTCAATACATGAGTTAGTCGTTACCAGTCTTTTATTGAATCTACACCCAAGGTCACACACTAAAGTTGCTAAAGATGCACCCGCCTTTTTTAACTTATGGAAATGAATGTCTTCCGCCGCAGGGCGGGCGAAGGGGTCTGTCAGACTCTAACTGACTAAAACACACACGGTGTTTGTTGCAGCTACCTTTGGCTGGGGCGCTGGAATAATTGCGCATTTCATAACGCTCCAGCCAGGTATATTGGCCCGCATTCTGACCGGATCAACGCCCTGGGATCTGGACGCGAAAACTCTTGCGTCTCTATATCGCTGGTGGAAGAAGCTAACGCGCGATCGGAGGCCGGTTCCGCGGGCAACAGAGCCGCGGAGATCTGAGCTCCGTCTGATCATAGGGGCCGAGTGGAGACCACAATAGCGGCTGTACCTAAGGCTTCTTAATTCCAATTATTAATTATTTATTGTAACCAAAACAATACATTTACACAAAGTGAAAGGATATTCATGTGGCAGGTGAGCTTAAATTAAATTTGCTTCCAGCAAACCTTTGAGTGATAGAAATCATATAATAATAAAGAGAAGTAATCCGGTGTCAGCGACCACACAGCCCCTTTTTTATTTTTTATTCTACGATAATTTATTTATCTACGCACTAAACTACAAAGGAGTCTGTCTATCAACAAGGTTGGATAGCTCCCTGGGTCCGGGGTATGTGTAGCTCTCCTCATCACTACCCTCGTAATCGTCTTCATCCTCTTCCACGTCCTCAGTACTTTCTAAATTCTCTGCGAGCAGGCTGTCTTGGCGAGGGTCCTTCATTCGCTTCTGAAGACGCTTCAGCTCGATCTGTCTCTTCTGTAAGAATTCAGCTAGCGCTTTCCTTTGGTTGCCAACAGGAGACTCAGGTACTTTATCGGGCGTCACTCTATATGATATGACGTCATCGTTATTAATTGTGAAACGATTTTTTGTGTCAATATATCAATCCATGGTTGGAAGGGAGAACGTGTGGACAGCTCGCATCCGTTTTTGCGTGGAGGAGATGCATGCAAAAGAGGCGCCGGAAAGGAGAAAGTGCAAACCTCTCACTTCACCCCACAGAGTACATTTTAACATCTTCACCCGCACCAGAAGGGTTGCTAGCTGAGCGTCGAAGGGCGCTTAACGATCTCCGGCCACCATAAAGACGTGCCTGCGGTCGGCGAACTTGGGCTCAGTCGTCGCCCGACCAGTCAGGCCTACTGAGGTGGATACTGACTTTAAAGGAGGATGTGTGGTCGTTGGATTAGCCGCACTAGGTGATGGGGCCCGCTAGCAATGGCGAACCGATACTCGGACCATCGACTCATGATACTGAGGTGGATACTGACTTTAAAGGAGGATGTGTGGTCGTTGGATTAGCCGCACTAGGTGATGAGGCCCGCTAGCAATGGCGAACCGATACCCGGACCATCGACTCATGGTAGCGGTAGAAACTGTGGGGTTTTAGTCGGTTGGAGTCGGACATAATCCTCCGCTCTTTACAGACATGAGGAAATTGACACAAAAGAAATAAAAATAATTGGCCTGCATGAATACGTATGCGAACCCCGTCAAACTTTGCGGTCGTCATAAATAAATTTCTGAACCTATTTCAATCAAAGTTGGCAAGAAAGTTGTAAATTCCTATGTATTAATGGGACCTGAGATAGGGGCAGCTACAGCTACAGACACGGCCTAGGAGGGCCAAGACTGCAAATTCGCCACTGACTGCCACCTGCACCACACTGCATAAAGTAATGTTTTTTTGTTGTTTGACGGCAATAGTCTCGCTCCCTTTATCATGTGTGTTAAATACATATAAATGGCGAAATCTGCGTGTACTATAAATCCACCTCTACCTAACACTTGGTGGAATACAAGCGGGATGTTATGTCATGTGTTCTTAGTCTTGGATGTGGTCAGGTTTTTGTAATTTTCCATATTTTATTAACCATCCATATTTATTGTCTGTCTGGTTGGTCTACTGGGTCTTTCCGACTGCAAACTTTCCACCCTGTATAGTGATCGCAAACGCCACTGTTAAAACTTCCTCAGTCTGAATCCCGGGTCGAGCCAAGTTATCGAGTTAATCTATTAAGGTCTAAGAAAATTATCAGTAGCAGCGGAATTTGTATGTACCCGGTTAACTGGTTAACTGCCAGGTTGTGTGTACCTATGCAGCTAGGACAGGTTGTCACCATTGAATCTCAACACTTGGATCTTCTCTTCGCTCCACCCTCCTCCAATTAAGATGACACTGGGCTTTAGTTATATCGTCTTTATAGAAACTGCGTGAATGAGTGTTAATAATGTGAACAATACCAAGTCAGTGATCTTTACGTATGATTTGTTTATATAAACAAAATCGCAGAGTAGTTTAACTTATAGTTTTTACTTATAAGCTATTTGGAAGCTTCATATAAGAAAGTCCTTAAAAATAAAAAATAGCATCTGAGTAAATGGTTCGGTAAGGGCTGGTGCATCTTTAATAGCCTTGGGGTCAAAGCACACTGGTTAAGCGTCGAAGCGAAGTGACTCGCAGAATTCTGAAAAAAGTGCGTGCATTGGACGTCTTCGCGCGTATTGAGGTATTAGTGAGGTACTTGCAGTTGAAAGTTGACTTTTTGGTGCTTTGATTCGTCCTACCACGGTAATGTTATCTATACTATTCTATATCCATAAAAATGGTCGGAACGACAGTCATACCTACGCGCTTCGAGTTCATTATACTCTCGGTACATTTAAAGTCGCGAGCGCGCCGCAGTGAAGAACGTGATGGTTTTTTAGCAGCATGCATGCGGTTTGTGAATATTTGACTGAAATATGTACAAGTACACATTTACTTAATATATTTTTTGTGCAATCAGTCCCAAACTATAAGCAGATTTGTTTCCTGTCGTTTTCGTGCCCAAAAGTCCCTCAGCAGGAGATCCCTCATCTTTGATGATCCATCGGACACCAAGAATTTTTACTTAATATGGCAAAGAGAAATTATGAACTATATTGTTCTGTTTTTGGTTGTTTGAATTCTTCAATAACGCACCCAGAAATAACTTATTAGTTATTGATGAACTTTTAATCTGAATGCTGATTTTTTATACTATCAATAAAGCTCTTCGTACTTCTAAGTCGAGGCGCAAATATTTTTCCGTATTTTATTCGCCTTCGTGTCTGTTGTTACATTTGTAGAAGTATGTCGATTACGTTGTTGAGATTATGCTATGTACATTTTTATACTGACACGTCGCTTCGATTTGACACTGTCTGAGTATGCTTTGACCCTTGTGTCACGCCACATCGCAGTAGTATCGGTGACTATCACTGACGGGATGGTCCCGAAGCTCGTGTGTGCTATGCAGAGCTTCTTAGTAAAGCTCTATTATTAATTCTGAACCAAAGGAATCTTCCACGAATTATAAAAAGGCAAATGATTTTTGCTTAATTTATTGATACAATCCTCAACAACAATTACATGAGCACTACATGATGCCGTTATGGTTAATAATTTTAATCTAAATACCTATTAAATTTAAACTAAATATATTTTAATTCGTAAAGTACCTTTATAATAATAAATCACAATATATATCAACTCTCAGTTGACAAAATTATTTAACTAAAGGAACATATCTAAATATCTTTTGTAGAAACGCATCAGTGTTTCACACCCTAAAGTTAGAATTTGATATACTTTATCATAATTTCAGTCCTAATTATGGTATCACAAGCACATATTAAATGCAACGGCTACAAGCGACAATGTTATATTAACTATTATCTTTATCAGCTACCTGGATTTCTTGTGTTAGAAATTAAATAGAATTGTGCTCAACGAATATTTTAGCCGTTACACAAAAATGTGTTGATTACCGAAAAGCTTGCATTTATTTGTTTTTGGTTTCAAATTCCAATACAATTCTTCATAGAAAGACATCAAAATGTAGACGTATTTTAATCTATTTTACGATTTGTTTGTTTTTCAAAAGAAAACGTATTATTAAATCGCGATGGAAGCATAAATTCAAAAAAAACTTATTGATAAATATTTTGAAACACCACTTTTATTGCAGACAGACCAGAGATTACATTTCATCTAAACACATCTTGGAACAACTTAACATATCCCAAAATAAAACTAAGTATCACCACAGCATACACAAACATTTATCTAAAATTAACTTGAAACGCTAGACGCCTATAAAGTATTTCTTTAATTTATCTTTAAACACACTCAAATAAAAGTTACTTAACCCAACTCTACTGTTATACTTTTGGTGTAATGAACATTCAAATGTTTACGTTAGAAGTAAAGCGAAGTCAAATTGAAGTAAAAATCGCTTATCTTATTATTATATGTATTATTATCAAAAAATAGTTTTATTTGTGGATACAGTTTAGAATGTGGCAATGTTTGTATTTTTTTAGGTTAATCTCTGAAAATTACTTTTGTTTCAAAAATCATTTTTATAATGCCATTAATTCCCAATTAGGTTACAGTAGGCAGCCTCTTTTTTCACACAGTCACACCATCCTATAAAATATTATAAACTCATGCAATTATTTATACATAATATTAAAAATAAAATATATTTTATTGCATGATAAAATCAAAAATTACGACCAACGACACACTTTTCAGAGAATAAGATCAATAACTCGATATAATAAAATACTATTTATTACATAAGGAGTAATGTCTTGAAAAAATATGTTTCAAGAGATCAGTTTTATATAATGAGCGGACATACTATAATGTAACATGTCTATGTTAAAAATAACTGTAACTTCTTATGCAATGTACTCTGTTAGGTCATTTATTTCAGTAAGTTAAAGTCTGACGAGCACTATGGTTTTTATTTCGCTTAGCAGTCAAGGATAAAGGCTACTGATGTTGAATAAATAGATAATTATTTCTAATTTCGCGTGTCCATAGGCGAAAGTGCGTGAGTAACAATAGTGTAAAAGTTATTCTCAACATATTCCAAAACGTCCAGGCGCGGATAGCCGGACTCTTCAGTAATAGTCGCATCTAGTTGAGATGGAAACCACGCTCGTTGGTGGCTGCTAGCAGCCTTTCTCGCAGAACCTCTTTGCAAGAATATTCCGGCAGCTTCAAGTAGTGAACGCACGTGTTCACTGACGGGTAGGATCCGTCTCCGGCGTCAACCTGCAAACGTATAAAATGTTATGGAAATTCACGTACGTAGTCACACGATCTTGAATACAAACCATTAGCATTAAGTGCAGTCACTGACAAACGGACTTTTCACAATTATCTACTTAAGCAGTAAGGAAAATTAAACTTTATTTCAGTAGGATAAAATTCGCGTAAGAATCTCATGTAGAGTGTTCATTCTGAAATATCCTTGTATCACGGCAATAAAGCTCAATTTACTTATTTGTACATTGAACAGTCCATTCTTCTTGATATTTCTGAAGCCGCCTAGGATCAAATGTGTATGAGCATACCTTCCGCACGACAGTGAGGCGCGGGTGCAGGTTGGCGAGCCCGCCGGGCGGCAGGCTGCTGCAGCCCGTCGCGAACTGCAGGAACGCCTTGCGTTCGCGCAGCGACATTTCCACCAACACGTCCACGAGCCGCAGGAAACCGGGACTGGAAACGAACAAATGAATTGTTAGTAATGCAAGAATACAGTCAAACCAAAGTAAAGTTACACACTTTATCGAGCGTCCACACGGGTCCGCGCTCGCCGCACAGCAGCAGGCGCAGCTCGGCGGCGCAGAAGTTGTAATAACGCGTAAGTACATCGTCTACATCGTACCTGTCGCGCGTGTAGCCCAGCTTGGGCTCGGTGTACTGCAGCAGGTGGTCGCGCGTCCACACAGGCCCGCGCTCGCCGCACAGCAGTAGCCGCAGCTCGGCGGCGCAAAAGGCGCGCAGGCGGCGCGGTGGGAACACGGCGCCGAATCCGCGCCGGAAGGCCGCCGTCTGGCGCCGCACGCCGCCACGCACCATCCACCGCGCACTGCTCTCGGCGTATGCTCGCGCGTTGTGTGGCCCAACCTGAACAATCATAACAAATTGATCCATAAATTAACACGAAAAAACCTATAGTCAATGTATAATTTCTAAAGAGATCTTACATCACTGGGGTAAACCACCAAAAAAGATCCTTTATTATTTAGAGAGTTGCACTGTGTTGCTTTTTAGGAATATATTTGGAGTAGTGCATACCTCGATGTTCTCCCCGTTGTCGCAGAGCGGCTGCACAGCGACGTCGGCGTCGCTGTGCGCGGCCACGTGCGTCATGGTGAGCGCCAGCTGCTCGAACGTGGCGCCCTCTACCGTGAGCTCGGCGGCGCGGTCGCTGCGAGCGTCGCTGTCGAGCGCGGGGTCGCGCATGATCTTGTCGTACTGCTCCGCCGCGGATAGCACGCTCTGCAGGAATCTGGGTAAAGAAAATTAAGGTTGTGAGGCATGTCAATATCAATATGCCCAGCCTTTTCCCAACCAAGGAGACGGCTTCCAGTTTAACATAAAGCAGGCTTTAACATAAAGCGACTGCCTCTCTGACCTCTACAACCAAGATACTGGCTAACACGATACCCCTTGGCAGGACTGGTGTCGGATATATATCTGACTACCCGTAACGGGCCAGGCAAGCATTGCTTAACCTTGAAGATCGACCCATGCGGCTGTTATTACTTACTCACTCACTCACTTCTCTATTAACAGCATTTCAATGGTACTTGAACAAAGAAAACACCCTTACTGCTGCTACAACATAAAGACGATACTTGGAGTCGTGTTTCCGAAGATAATTATATCGGAGTCGACATCTGTCTCCGGTCTATCTTTCTCCTGTCTAACAATCTCTACTTTTAAAACTATATAAAGAGTAGAATTTTATATCTGTTTCTTGCTAAAATATTAATCTATAGAAGTACTGATCCAATTAAAAAATCTTTTACAATGACACAATCTTGGAGTACCATGGGCTTTTTATACCGGAAAACCTCGATTCCTATAGAAACTAAAAAAGTTAGTCCACCCATAACAAAAGACAGTAGTTAACACAACTTACCTATGCCTAATTGGATCAATTTCTTCTAAGCAGTCATTAGTCAATTCCTCTCCGCACATAATGCGTAGGAAGGGCTCCGAGATCGGCAGATCCACAAGGCGGCCATCTTGCAGAACCTGTGAAGTAACAAACCATTGTTAGTAACCTTATATTATCGAATGACGAAAGTATTACAGAATAGTTGATTCGTCATACCTTAGCTAAGAACACTCCTAAGAACCAGAAATATTTGCAAACTGTATCACAGATGGGGGTGTCTTGAGGCAGCGGCGCCGGGAACAGGCCGCCGGACCGCGTTACGTAGTATCCTGGAGGTTTCTCTGTAGACAAAGCATAAGTTACAGTCAAATGCGCTGGCTTTGATGGCTAGACATGTCAATTATAAACAAGCGCTAAAGTAATCACGTTTTCAGCTAAACCAGCGAGAAATCGATAACTCACCGATTCGATTACAAATCATTGGAAAACATGACGATGTTTCAAAACATGACGATTATCCAATTTTCGTGACTGAAACCCGCGGAAGTGTAAATATAGTATAACATACCGTCGGGCAGCACGAGATGGTGCGGCGCGTTGTCATCGTCGTGCGTGCCGGCGGCGGGCGCGTCGTGCAGCCACATGCTGAGGTCGGCGCGCTGCAGCTCGGCCGCCACGAGCGCGTAGAACTCCAGCGTGGGGCCCAGCCCCGTGCCCTCCTCGCCCGCGAACTCCACCTCCAGCACCGACTTGCGGCCCGCGTGCACGCGCATCACCTGGACAACTCATTTATGTAAAATAGAGAAAACACGCGTCGCGACATAATTAGGAAAAAGTAGTCACTGATTGGATTTCGAACAACAGGAACCGGCGACGCGGTAGGCCCAAAAGAAGATGGCATGACATACAATACCGCGGTCCCTCGGCCTGATTTGACACAGGCCAGATCGCGCCAGGACAGTGGGACAAGCCGTGGGTACCGACGCGTCCGGTGAAGCCTATCGTCACAAACGCGCGGCTCGGAGCAGCGCAATGGCGCCTGCCACGTCCTGTCGCGACCCGCAAGGGCGCGTGCGCGCGTCTCTATTCACTCCACTGATTAGCGAATATCTCGTAAGCACAAGGACCGATTTACATTATTTAAACAGATAAAATGGTTCTACGTCTATACCTTTCCAAAATCATCAAAATAACTTCATAAATAAAAAAAAACATGTGGACAAACAACACACCAGGCCGACTCGCGCCGTGGAACACGGCACGGGCCGCGACAGGCCGGTCTAAAGGATTGTCCAGTTGTAGCGAAAGATAGAAAAAATGGCAAGAAATAATAGAGGCGTTTCACAACAGACTAATAATAATAAAAGAAAAAAACGTAGTTTTTAAAAACAAACTTGGGAACCAACCAGTTAAAATGTAGAAATAATATGCAGCCGTTTTGCCTACAAGAAAAACTGATCGTGGCCTACCTAGCTCGTGGAGAAGTACTCCTATATTCTAATTTATATCCAACACTCGAATCAATCAAATTGACTGTTATAGCTCCTTATAACCGTCAATTTGACTGATATACTTTAATCGATGGTCTATTCCATTATCACGGCAACTGAGTGGATAAAGTTTCCTTCTAAAGAACTTAGGATAACTAACTGTTGCTCGTGGAAGCATCAGTATTTTCCGCGAGTGACAAAGAAAAGTCTGGCATATCTAGGATGGTCCGCCAACTTTCAAATAGGCGCATAATTCTAATAACTATATTTAAAAATATAGTTATTAGAAATATGTATACGCCAATTTATTCGCTGGCAGGCTAGGCTTTTAAAAGTCATTAGTTATTATTTGACTTCATTTCAACAATGATCAAATATCAGGCTGCTGATCGTAACAGATGGAGAAAGACCGTTAAAAAGTTATATACGGATTCATGATTCTCAGCAATGAGTGATCGATTAGAAAGGAGGAGCAGGATATTTTAAAGTAAAAGTACCTGCATAGCAGATCGCAGCAGGTCCGGCTGGCGCGGTATCCGCACACGCTCGTGCCGCAAACGTCCCATGCGGAACTCCGTCGCCTCCAGCTCCGCGCGGCGTGGCGACACCGTGTTACCAGATCTGGAACATTCAAATATTCGTAAATTAGTATGCCTGACTTTTGAATTAGAAGAAGAAGAATGTGAGGGGGGCATTACATATCAATTAATCACAACATACCTCGGTAGCCCGCAATATATTGCCACTTGTATCAGAGTAGCTTGCAGGTGGAAACGCGGCCCTACTCAAACTAAATGTTGTTGTGAATCACCTTTGTCTATCGAGTGCGCGATCCCTCTGAGCCTGTAACCAGACGATGGTACGCGACGTTCCGAAGGCGGTGCACGCGAAGAACATCTGCCGAGTCTCCAGCGGGAACAGGAACGGACACCAGTCATTCAGTTGCTGGCACCTGGCGAAATCATTAGGTATCATTAGGTAGGTGTATAAACAGAGCTTACAGACAGCCATAAAACATGTTTAAACATAGTCATAAAGGGTTTGCAGTTTTCGTTGACTGATATGCTCCATTACCCAACATGGAGCACATAATATAAGAGCTTTTACGTACTTCATCCGATCTTCACTCGAAGGTTGTTCTCTAAATCCAAACTTCGTCCGTACGAATTCAGGACATTTCCAATTCGGATAGAACTCTGAACTCAGTGCACATACCCAAACACTCTCACCTCCATTTCAGCAAGCCCATAAAATCATTCAAAAGGCTAACATTGTCCCATTTTCGAGTAACTTACCAGAGTGGTGTAGCTGCAGCGGCGAGTGTGAGTGGCTCTTGAAGCTGCTGGTGCAGCTTGTTAGTGAGCTTAGTGGACACGAAGGCGTCGGGCGGCAAAGAGGGTGCCGCACTGCGCAGGCGACGCAGGACTCGCACGCAGCATGTTGCCATCGCACCCTCTGGACCATCCGCGCCTGCGATGCCGCGTTCTGAAAAAAATGAGCAAACAATTTAAAGGATTCTTATACTTTACTACCAGTGAACGGAAATGAACATGGAAGCATTACTTCAAGGAAACTAAGCGCGCATCTTGACACAAAATTCCAAACAAACTCACACATCGAAACCCTGTCACTGATTCGCAAAAACACACAAACAATATTATTACAACTCTGGATGCACAGTTAAAAATGGACCTTATTTTTGACAGTTTGGGTTTAATTACCGTGTAACGTGTTAGCCGCTAATGACATTTCTACGAAGCCACTGCGTCCACCATTCGTCGCCCGGGATGTTTTATGCAATAAGGTGCAACGCAAATAATTAATCGTGATATTGATGGTATTTAAATAAAGAATTATGATAAAACATAATTATGTTTTATGAACTGTATGGCAAGAGTTGATATAAGGTTTGTAAATAGAGCAGTGTTTAGTGTTTACGGAGTAATAGGTAGGGTAATATTTTAAGGTAAATAAAAAAAAAACGTGTGGTCTATTTTTAATTTTTCACAGTTTAGGTTTCTATACATTGAAATCAGTTTTGCACGTAATATTTCGTATTATATTGCCAAATAACATTTTTTTTTTTTTTTATAAGATTTGTGTGTTTATGTGCATACAAACAAATTTTACACTTTCATATTCGACTATTACCTACGTTAAGTGCCTCGGAAAATTGTTAGTTTATTCAATTTCTGCCGTGATGAGTGCAGTAGAGAATCATTTTTGGCAATATAATGCAAACGAATTTTAAGAAATTCTTGAACAATACTTTTGATAAACGGTATGTCGTGGGATGGGATATCAGTACTGGTGCTTTTAAAAAAGTTAAATATGTCACTATAGCTGGTCACATATTGAAAGCATCTGTTTGAAATTACATTCAGGTTATGCTTGCTAGTTAAACATTTACCTGATTGAACTTTCATAATATTTCGTAGGGCACACTCAGACCGGTAACATACTTTAAACAAAGTTACCGAGGGATACGCCAATCCACCAAAGTCTTTAAGACATATTAATTGGTGAAAATACAGTTTTTCACTGGCAACCAAACATTCCGTGCATTCTTCACAATTAATTTTGGAATTTAGCTTTTTTGCTACGAACCCGGATATATATCCAATTATTTGCTCTATCGTATGGCAATTGCGTGTTTGAATCTAGCATTGTTGCAAATACATCACAGTTGTTCTCTTCAGTAGATAGTGGCACGTTTTGAGTAGGTTCATCGTTAGCATCAAATCTAAATCCAAGTGTTATTTCATTAATCAGTTTTATTGATGAACTGGTACAATTGAGTACAGGAAAGTCTTGTAATGGAATACAATTGCCTGTAAATTTGGAGCTTAACTCTAAATTTTGTAATGTTTTGCGGTAAATTCCCATGAATTGGCGTGCATTTGGATTATTGTTACATCGTCCATGGTTTCGGATTATGGAAAAAAAAAGTTCCAGGTGGTCTTGACTGAACTTATAACAAAGAATAAATCTCAAAACTTTTGTTTCGACGAGCTCGTGAAACAAAAGTCTAAAACTTTTGATACAAACCACCAATCCCAAAAATCCTGTTTTTGACTTTGTTTTTGTTACAAATTTTTCCACCAATGAGCGCATTATGATCTTAAGCCCATTTACAGTTCGCCTTGTTACATTTGGCACCCTTACTTTCAGTCCCAGTATATAAGACTCTGTTTCAGCAAGGAAATTGATGAAAAAGTCTTTGTCTTTCATTTCAATAGGGTGCTTAAATCCTTTATGTATTATGTCTTTTTGTATTATGTATTATGTCTTTATGTATTATGTCTTATGGCATTCTGCTGTGGGGGTCTGCAGCAGACGTTGACTCAATTTTCATCCTACAAAAGAGGGCAGTCCGCGCGATCTATAAAATGGGCCCTCGCGAGTCACTCAGAGAAAAATTTAAAGAGATCGATATACTGACTCTGCCTTCACTTTATATTTTGGAATGTATTATGTATGTCCGCAAAAATCGAAGGCTTTTCAAAATTAGAAGCGACTTCCATAATTTAAATACACGCAGTAAGCATGAAATTGTAATACCCAAATTCAGATTAACGAAAACTAGCAAGTCTTTTCTTATAAACAGTATACGCTTTTATAACAAGTTGCCAAAGGCAGTTATAGAACTGACCGATGGAAAGTTCAAAAACTACATCAAACGTGTCCTTATTAAAAAAGCATATTATAAAATCAAGGACTACGTTGAAGATAAAAAAGTTTGGCTATAGCTCCTTCTGCGCATGTGGCTTCCCTGGTAACTCATAAACGGCACAAATATGTGGATGTCTCTAACTATTCTCAATCTCATTTTTTCTTCTTTTGATTAGACTCTTTACAATGGTTTTCAATCATATTTATACGCCCTTCTCAAAGAATAGTTACAGCACTGATATCAACATTTGTGCCTCATGTTAAATTTAGTTTTGATATACGGTTTTCTTTTTACTACCTTTGTATAGATTCTTTTACCGATTGTTTTGTGAATGTGTGAACATTGTAGGCCTTCTAGATTTCTAGATATGCTTGTTAACATTTGTTAACTTTTCATCTTGTTTTACAATCTTTTATTTACTTTGTTTAGTTTTTACGACTTATTGTCGGGCCTACGTTGTCCCCCCATATCTAAGTACTAATGCTGTAACATGGAAATATTGTAAAACCAAACCATTTTAAAAGAGTAACCATGGAGTTTCTTGCCGGTTCTTCTCCATAGGAAACGACCAACCCGAACCGTGCACCTTTTGCCGACGTTTTATAAGTGCCCATGTAGGCCTATGTGAAATAAAAAATTTTGAATTTTTGAATTTTTATTGTTCAACGAACTTGCGTTTAAGATGTCGAACAGGTTGTTCATAATTTGCAAAAACTTAACTGTAGGAGCGACATTTTTGAATTCGGGCAAATTCAGTTTGTCTGAACACAATTCTAATGCTGTAGCGACACTATTGCTCAGTAGTTGTGTAGCTAATTTTACGTTCATGATACTATTTCTAAAGTTTATATATTATATAAGTTATATTTCATAAGTTTATATGCCTCTCAGTCAGTTTATTTGCAAAATGAAGCCCTAAATTGTCTTGCACTTTTTTTAACTCTTGCAAAAAGCGCCACTGTACTGAGTGTCCATTTTCATCAACAAAGCTTTTTTTCGATTCGAACGTATTTCTCACTAATTTTACCATATGACAAGGGTCGAGAAATACCACTACTTTTCTACCGTTTGCTGGGTGAGGAAAATATGTCTTCAAGTCAGTTGGATTCTCGAAATTACATCCAAGCAAATTCGCAAAGTTTCTAACGGAGTCGATTGGACTGGTATTTTTATAGAAAACACCATCTGAAATCAAAAGTATGTAGGTTTTTAGTCATTCTCGTGTTTTAATTACAAGGTTTCATCCTTTTAATTAAAACACGAGGTGTAATATTTCTACGAATACTATATATAATAGCCTTGTATAGATATCATTATCAAATAATCAATCTTACCGTACAAATTGGAATAGCGTTTGTTTTAAGCTTCGTGTATCCTTTTTTTGTCACGTAAAAATCGTAATTTCTAAAACGTACAATAAAATTTGTCATTATTGTCAGGTAGAAAAGTAAATTGTTTGGATGGCATAACATCATCCCCATAGACTCCGTGACATAATTCAAACAGACTGCATTTTAAAATAATAGAAATATAATAAATAGTGATGTACTTACACGTGAAAACTAATTCCAGCATTATTTTTATGCAAATCTGATCTATTTATACACCACTTCACTGCACTAGAAGGCATTTTAAAATATTTAACACGCAAAAACCGTTAAATAAGTCGACCGCCGCTGTTGCCTACTGCAGACCAACTATAAGCATGTGCGGCACAATCGGTAAGCCCCGCCTACCGCGGCGCAATCTGCGTTGGGTCATTTTTTGAACTTAGGAATGCTTCCATGTCAGGTTTATTTCCGTTCACTGTTTACTACAGAACAATTGTCAACGTCGAAAACTTGGACTTTGCAAAACTACATGCTTCTTTCACACAATTTGTAATTATTTTATACCTGGGTCACAAGGTTCATCATCCTCGCTGTCGCTGGATGAGGCGAATGTTTCCATGCCCTCAATTTCCTTGTATGTTAATCTGAAAAAAAAACGTAAAGTCAGGCCAAAACTTTCTAAATTTTAAGATAATAATATGATAATTAGGTTTTTACTTAGGTAACTGAGTGGTGCGGGCGAGTTGTTTAAGTCAGCGGACAAAAGACGGAGCTTTCGTATCACGCCCGCACCGCAAGTTGATCATCTGAAGGTTTGTTCTGTTTGTTACAGCGGTTTGTTCGTGATACGTACGTGTAAGTGAGATCACGATGAGTCTCGAGCAGAGGCAGGCGGTTATTGAGCGCCAGCACGGCACGGTACAGCGTCCATGACGGACGCTCCAGCGGCACTGACGCGCCCGCCGCGCTCAGCACCAGGCGCAGCGCGGGCAAGCGCCCGGGATAGTTGCTGGTGCCAGTGCTCGCGCGGGCACTGGCGTTCGCAGGCTCTGTGCTGCTGTTATCTTCGCCGTCCGACGACTCGTTTAATGGTATTTCGAGATCTGTAGAAAGGAGAGTTTAAATAACTTGGAATTGGAAGCATAAACAATCGTTTTGGTACAAAATTACTGGCTAATTTTATAAGGTTACACATTAAAATGAATGCTCAAAATATCCTGTCTTGCTGGACATTTTTTAATTTTATATACTTCAATTATGCCACAAAATACAGAAGATTTAATTAGTCTACTTACCAACAGTTTGGTTCAAATTAGTTCTTCCGGGGCGAGGATCGAAAGCTGGAATAAGTGCAGAGAACTGTCGTTTTAGCACAAAGTCGTCATCCCAGGGCTTGCGCTGGCGGCCACTCTGTCCGCTGCCAGCCCGAACTGCTTCCAAGGCTTCCTCTTCCATCAACGACAGAAGATTCCGAGATACCTGAAAATGGTCCAGTAGTAACGCATCTATATATCGTGTTGTGTCACACAAGGTAACAATACTATAGCAATTTTCCACTTAAATATGCATGACTACTATAATTTGAAAAAAGTAACATATTTTTACTAAAAATATTCTAAAGTTCATGAGAGTTTCAAAAGTAATAGTTATATCTTAATAAAAACAAATTGTTAAAAAGGTTGCATAGAAAAAAACAATGCATTTTTTTTTAATCTATATTAATAATATGTTAGTAACTCAACTTTGACACTAGGTTACTCTTGAAAACGAAACAGGTTAATTTGATAACTGCACTGAGTTAACTATTTTCAAGATAATGGCTTAATATCATCATTACATTTCTAAATAAATATTATATTAAATAATTATAATCAATAAAAAAAATGATCTGATTTGTTTTCAAGAAAACCCCTACAACAAAGACAATAAAGCGTAACAAGATTTTTAATTATAAAAAAAAAAATTAAACTGTCTTTTTGCAAAATTTCAGCTGAATCTGGACACTGGGAACTGGATCAAATTTAACTTGCAAGATTTGATTACAGATACCGGGACAGGTTAAAGTAAATAAAAGCTTGAAATAAATTAAAGATAAAAACAGATAAAACTCTACCACACTCACTAGACTTTATGGATGATCCAACCTACTTACAGAATTTATACTCACTACCTCCTGGTATGTGGGCTCATTCTCCTTATCACTGTCGAGCGCGTCGTCGCCTTCATCGTCATCTTCCAGCTCGGTGAGCAAGGCGGGCGCTCGGCACGACTCCAGGAAGTCTTCTAACGACACCTGCAGCCACTTTTAATATTTATACCCAGATTAAATATCTAACTACTGCTACGTGCATACAATATACAAGGTGCGACTACTAGGTGGAATATATGTAGAATTGAACCAACCAGTATTATTAAAATTATTTTATTAAAATGCAATAGAGATCAGAGAATATAGGTCCACAGATATTCCTGCCGAGTTGCGAATATTGATAAAGTTTACCTGTTCACTTTCACTAGACGTAGACGTAAGAGACAAAGTGAGAGCATTTTGTGCGTTCGGTACCAGCGATGGATAGCTTTGAGCAGCTGAGAGCAGACCACCCGGGAAGTTACTCGACAGAGCTAACCGCACCAAACTGAAACCAACAAGTGCGTTAATAACATCGAAGAAGATTGTACACAAATAACAGTCTGGGGGGTGACCATAAGCTCTTAGAGTAAGGTTATTTTGATATCGCGTAGGTGACAGATGTATACAAGTCATATAAATCTGTCCCTTACAGACACTCAAAATAACCTTACTCTAAGAGCTTATGGTCACCCCCCTGATATATAAAATATCGAGTATGTAAGTCACAGATAGGACGCTCTCCAAAGCAGTTTTTTTTTTCTAAAGCTCGAAGTGCCATATTCGTTCTGGATTCTGTAAATTAGTCGTTTCCGCAAAATCAGAGATACTCACCTCGGGAAAAGACTAGTTGAGTGGTTTGTCCTGGTGGCGCGCTGCGGGTTGTTGCCGCGACCCGCGCCCGCGCCTCGCCCCACTCCTAGAGATTCTAATAACCTTGCGGCACCCTGGATTTTCGCAAATATTAGTAAAATTAAAAACTAGATTTACAGATACAAAAAATTTGAGTTCATGAAAAAAAAATAAGCACAAGCACCCAACGCTAAAAATGGAAATTTGATTTAAATAGTTATCGCTAGACGGGATCGCCCCGCATATCGAAGCATCGATTTGTAATTGAATTGTGTGTAAAATTAACATTTTCTAGAATTGATCATAAAAATTCGGTGTTCTTGTTTAGTCGACTCAAACTCTAAGCACAAATTAGTATATTGGGCTCTTAATTCACATTTCAAAGATTATTTGAACGGATCATTTAAAATTGATTCCAATAGATGGCGGGTTTTAAATTTATTTTTTTGAGGCATACCACTCGATTTTTTAAAGAAACTCATATTATGGTACAATGAAACTGTAAAAACGAGGAAAAAAGAACTATAAAAAAACGCCACTGTATTTAAAAAACGTACTAATAAAAATAATCAGTTTACTCCGACTAATGGGATGAGGCATCTGTATGCTAGTATTATATCATCTGTGGCACAAGCAACATTATAAATAGAATAATGTGAATGATTACATGGAAATGAAGAAACATTATTGCCAATTTATATCAGATATTAAAAACACAAAGTAACTAAATGAGAATTAATACATCTGATTCATGCAACTTCTAAAATTATTTGTTTCTAGTAACATTTAAAAGCTGTGATCGAACCCTACACTGCGAGGACAACGACAGACAGCATCAATGAGATTTTGACATTCCCATGCCCAATGTTTAACTTTTTTAAGGCATTCTCAAACACACAAATATAGCTTAACGGCCAAGATTACGCGGCATTTGTTTACCTGTTGCGTTAAGTCTGGTTCGCTAGCGCTCATGGCGCCTGAGCCGCCGGACTGACCGTCCTTCTTGTGGTCACCATACTGACCATCGGCAGCGTCGTTGTCCTCGCACTGCAAACAACTCGTAGGATCAGTCACACACGTCCACGGCACTCAACATTTATACAACAATCATGACAAAGCTTATACGACTACAGAGTAATAAGGGCCTACGCTATGAAACGTTTGTTTTGCAATGCACGGGTTATTCGTGCTAGTGTATCTAGAAAGCGCGTAACAGAGCAAAGGCCCATAAGCTAGGAGTGCACTGGAATGCAGACTGCAGTGCGAATAGTATCGGCGATACCTGTATGTGGAGGCGGTTGGTATTGTTGCGCAGAGTGTGCAGCAGCGAGGCGGGCGCGGCCAGCAGCTCGCTGGACAGCAGCGCGTTGGCGCTGTTGCGCGCCGCCTCGAGCGCCTGCGCCAGAGCGCGCATGACACTCCACCACCGCCACTCCACCATACCACACACACATACTCACAAGCGTCACATGTATAGCCAGACACAAATGGCTGCGTGGAGGATATCAAATATTCGATACCACTTGTCATACATTTAGCAAAATCCGCCACGAAACAACTCAACAATATGAAGCTAACGTAACTTTACTCAAGCGTTTCACACCAAAAGGTACATTCGTGTATAGTACTTCGCGTCACAGCACATTAACATGAATTCGGCTTAACTCTCATCACCAGGCACACTCAATCTGGCAACGTAAAATTTTACGCAACCCTCTCTATCCACTCACATGTAATTCTAACGTGACGAATATACACCAAAATCAGCCTATAATATTCCCAGGGCTGACAAAGGCTTACTTTTTGTGAGAGGGAGTAATTCACCACACGGGCCTAGTACGGGTTGATGGATGTAAAATGTCGAATTTTTGGTTCTAGTACATACCAGTTTTCTAACAATGTTTTACTTCACTGTTTTGTGAGCAGTGGTGATAAAATCATTTTTTACAAAGTAAAGTGCCTGCCTGGATTCGAACGCACGACTTACTACTCGAAATTGAAGAAGACCCTTGCCACTGGGCCTCCACACTTCATATTTCATAATGATAACATAGGAGCGAGAATTGTAACCGTGACACGACACAATGAGTGCACCACAAATAAATATATATTTGTCATACTATCACTAAACCGCCGCCCGATGTCTTATGAAAGTTCATACATGAATGGCAGTGCGATATTCTTAGTTGTACACAAAACATGCATTTTGTACAGTTGTTTATTTAGTTCACATATTAATCTCATAATAATTGTAGCTATTAGTAAACAATTACCTAAGAGATACTTTAAATACAACTGACCTCTTGAGTATTTGCTTCCGGTACTGGTTCTTTGGCAGGGTAGGGTTTGGTGATATCAGTAATACTTGTTGGTCCCATTTCCATATTTGTGAAAGATGTGTTGCCCAAATCAGTCATACAGTTATTGCTTTCAGCTCCCAGGGTCAGCGATTCTACTATTGTAGCCAGATCTAAACCAAAGACAAAAATGTTTCATGAGACTGCAGCAATTGAAACAGAGGTATGTTGATCACAATAAAAACCTTTTATAACCGACTCAAAAATACTTTATTAGATAGTTAAATCCTTTTTAACAAAACTCAGAACCGAAGAAATAACTAAGTAAAGAGAAAAAATTAAAATATCTTTAGTCTAGCATTTTGAGTTGGAGCCAAACAAACAAACATGCAAATTAAATACCTAAAGCGTAGAATTATTGTAGCTAGTAAGATCTTCGTTGATAGTTTGTTTGGCGCCGCCTTAAAATGCTATACTAAGATTTTTTTATTTTTTGCTTTTTAGTTCGTTATTTCGTCGGTTAAATTTATTGTAAAAAAGGATTGTTTTTCGCTTTTTAGTTTACTTAATTTCAACAGAATCGGTTCATAATTAAAAATTCAGTGGGTATATTATTAATAAATCCTTTTTACCTACCTTTAGGAGTGGATATTACTTCTCCAATTTAAATATGATCAACTTTAAGGATCTTTCCAATAAAGAATAATTTTTGAAATCGGACCACTCTCGAAAAAGTTATGCGTGATCACGCATAACTTTTTATAGAGTGGTCCGATTATAAAAAAAATATACATATCGAATTGAGAACCTCCTCCTTTTTTTCTTCGGTTAAAAAGGCATTTACAGGCAAGTCTTATTAAATTGTGACAAAAAATAACTTTACAATAATGACATGAACTTGAGGAAAGCTTTGCCCAACAGTGGGTCAGAAAAGGCTATATTAAAAAGCATCACTTGCCTGTGTTGATATGATGTGTGGAGTTGTTGATAGCAGACAAGTCAGTAGCGTGCGTGCGTGGTCGCGACATGTTGCTGGCCATCTCCTCGGAAGATATATTGTCTGCTGAGGACGCCTGTTCCGTTGACGCCACCGATACCTAGCATAAAATAAATGATTGAATTCAAACGTTATTAAGAAATATAAACAAAAATAAAATGTAACATTCTAAAAAAAAAAACATTGTTTTACAGATATCTCTGAAAAAGTATGCGCTTCATGAATCATCATTGTCTACGGTAATACGAAAGCACGATAGTGTAATCCAGTAATAGAGCTGTTAAAACCCACTACTCTGTTTTTGTACACTAGTAGACTCGAGGTGTGTGGTAATTAGGAAACAATTGATGTTCTATTGTTAAACACCTGATTCAGGTTTCATCACAGTTACACTTTGTTTTTTACCAGAATTAAAAAGTCGATATTCAATTTTATAGAACTTTTTGAGTGTTAGATCGACACTCAAATCGAACATACGGTCTGCTACCGGAGTAAGTAAAGCAAAGGTAGGTGCACAAGCAATACAATAGAAAAAAAATAGTTTACGAATTAGTACGAACGTCGCACCTTTGTGTACGGGGGTACCGTACACAAAGGTGCGACGTTCGTACTAATTCGGAAACACGAAGATTTCCGGAACCGCATACCTTTTTTGGTTTAACTGTATTTCATAGTCTTATTCCTTAGCCAACTCACCTGATGGTCGACGGCCGTGGCGTCGGGCAGGCTGGGCGTGGAGTGACTCTTGCGGCCTTGCTTGGCCTCGCCCCCGCTGGCGCCGCCGCTCACCACCTTGAGGTCGAACTTGCCCTCGGCGCCCATGCGGTACGAGTTGCGCCCGCCATGGTCCCACCTCATGTTACACACGATTCCATTATAGCACATACATGATTTTGCGAATTACATACTATCAAACACAAATAAGATATTAGATGACACTTCATTTTAGTGCCCATTCAATGTCCTTTAAAAGCTAGTTTAAATCAGGAAACAAATCAGTTTTTTTATTTGACAAACAAAACACACATAAGAAAAACTGAATCTCTATAAACACAGGATTTATAGGCAATGTGTCAATGACTAGCGGACGCCTCGCGGTTTCACCCGCATGGTTCCTGTTCCCGTTGAAATACAGGAATAAAAAGTAGTCTATGTCACCCGGGGATAGTGTAGTTTCTCAACTGTGAAAGAATTTTTGAAATCGGACCAGTAGTTTTTAAGTTTATTAGTTACATACAAAAGTACAAATCTTTCCTCTTTATAATATAAGTATAGGTTGAGTTTATAAATTTAGACGTTTGAATGCCGAACAATGAAGTGTTCAAAGTCAAGAAGTGCGTCTTACCTAACATCGACCCATCCATTGTGCAGATCTGACGTGACGGTGCCGAGTGCGGGGTGCGGCCCGTCCTGGTCGCGCCACTTCCAGTCAGGCCCGCGCACCACGCGTGCTCCCGCGCACACGCCGCGCGCGCCGCGCGACCAGCGCCGAGCGCGCGCACCTCCCGCGCCGCCCACCGGCGTGGAGCTGGCACCGCCGCTGGGTCCGCCTGCTTGACGGGGCGCGACTTCGTTTACGCTCACCACCTGTCAATAAACAAATCACATACTTATCATCACCTGCCTAAGCTTTTCCATTTTATCGTTAGTGGAGCGCCGTAAGATTTATACCTCGGAATCCAGGGCCAGTCAATGAATCTTTATAAAAACTTTGGAAATGTGTTTTCAATAGTATATAACAAAATGTTAAAAAAAAGAATTGAGCGATCCCAATTTTTTTTTTTTTTTTTTGGAAAATCGTTGCCCCACACTAGAAATTTCTTTCTGTATCGTGGGTGCGTTTACAAACATATAATATATATTCACATACACAACACACAGAGCCGGAACAACTATCTGTAGGTCATACAAATATTTGTTCCGTGCGGGAATCGAACCCGCGACACGCAGCGCAGCAGTCAATTGCTCAACCACTGCGCCAACCGTGCGCCCAATTTATTAATTATTATTATAAATAATTATTAATTTTTCGGTATTTTCCTTTATTTAAATGAGTTTAAGGATATATTTTAAAAAGGAGAACTATTACAACCTTGATCTTGGGTCTCTAGGGACTGCAGGTATAAAGATGAGGGGAGGGGATGGGGGCTAGAGAATGCAACAGCAGCTGTTCGGTGTTATTAACGCGAGCCCTAACAGAATAGTACACGTCGCAACTTGCTAGGCTCAATACGTAGCTGTTATTGTGGGCTCCAAAAAAAAAATTCTGATTTTTGTTTATTTGAAATTATTGTATACATTAGTGTGCAGTGTGTGTGATAAAAATTAATTACTGAACATTATTGAGTTTTACAAACTCTCAAAATAGTGGCATAGATAGTAAGTCCACAATATGGCTCCGAAAAGCCGCCATTTTTCAATTTTCCTATTTTAATGGAGGTAATGACGCTCGCAAGGTTAAGATTTACGTAAGAATCATCAAAATCGGCCAACGCGTTTGGTCTCTGGAACGCCAGATTCATACATAGATACACTACTCTCTGTGAGAGGGAATGGGACGTAATCGACCACGCGGGCACAGTGCGGATTGGTGGATGTCTTTGCATTTTTGGTTCTAAGACATGCCATGTTTCCTCACGATGTTTTCCTTCACCGTTTTGAGAGCAGTGTGATGAAACAATTTACACAAAGTAAAGTGCCTGCCTGGGTTCGAACCCACGACCCACAACTTGTAACACGCAAGCACGCGAGCATCTTGTGGGTTGTGGTTTAAACTGCACTGCTGCTTGCTTAGAATGCAATGGTGACAGCTGTACTAATCCTTTACCTACAATCTACATCAACGAGATCGACGACGACGACATTAATGAACAATAATGTATATAGTTGATAATATTTTTTTTTGTTTGTAAATCGTTATTTTTTGCGAAAATCTAATAAATTAACATTAAAGTTACTATGCAAATATAATTTATCAAATATAAAATTGAAACCTTTACTATAAACATTTTATTCCCCCTTCCACCTCTCATTTTCCAGTAAATTGTTGTTAAAAATTGTTGTAATCGAGATCGGTCAATTTTTATTTTTTAACTCTTTTATTTGAGCTTTTAATAATTCAGTAAAACACTCGTTATACAGATTCTTTGACTGGCCCTGGGTTCCGAGATTTTACAATTTTTATGCCTTACGGCGCTCCACTACGTATACAGCATTACAAGTATTTTTTAGAAGTCACGACTGCGTATGTGACTGCCACAATCCAGTAACTGTGTGCGATAAGACTGTTTGCCAGACTTCCGAAAGTCAAATCCCGAGCTTCTGACGACCTATAAAGGTTGTCAAAGAACTACAAATGACAGCTTTCCGAGGGGTTAGAGTCACCCATACATGTATCTATTTCTTAAATCTTAATTCTTTACTGTACACAAAAAAAAAGGAAAATTACATATACAACTTGTATACGCTGTGACAACTGTAACTGTTAGTGATATGACATACCTTGCCATAGATCTCGAGTCCGGAGAGCGATAGATAGTGGCTCTGGCCGCTCGCGTTTTTGCCGTTCTGCTGTATCCTGAGGAAGCGGTAGGGCGCGTCGGCGCGGATGCGCCAAGTGGCCGTGCTGCCCGGCTCCTGCAGCGTCTGCTCGTCGCTGTGCGCCAGCAGCGTGCTCCACGTCACACCGTCCGCTGACATCTTGCACAAAGAATCACAAATGATGACAAAACCCCAACCAAATAAATATAAATATCTGTGAATGTCATCAATCAATCAATCAATCATTCATTAATAACTGAATAGATTGGGATGAGATTTGGCATACTGATACATAGATTATTTCCTGGACAGCAAAATAGATAGTATAAAATGCTTTTCATCAGGGTACAAGAAATATAATATGTATAAATAAATAAATATATCTTCTAAACTGAAATTAGTGAAACTTAGGGCATCAGTTAGTTTACAATATTAAAATAAATTCATAATTTTAGCCGAAAGACGTTCACTGCTGGACTTAGGCCGCCCCCAAGCGTCACCACACTGATCGGTCCTATATATGCGTTTCGTATCCACCGGATTCCCACAGACTAGACCAGGTCAACGCTGCACCTAGAGGGAGGCCTTCTATCACTACGTCTTGCTGTACGCAGTCGTCACTCCAAAACTTTTCGGCCTCATCGAACATCCGTTCTGCAAGCAATGTGCCCTGCCCATTGCCAATTAAGTTTAGCAATTCTTCGGGATATGTCGGTAACTCTGGTTCTCTTGCGGATGTCTTCATTTTTGATTCGATCACGCAAGGCAACTTCGAGCAAAGGCCTCTCCATTGCCCTTTGTGTGACTTTAAGCCTTGTGATAGAACGTCTCTATCCCGTAGGTAATCTAATCACTCACAACAGCGAAACATTATTCATCCAAACTCATTTTATGGGCAGAATTACAGAACTATTTATAGTAACTTTAAGCAACTGATTCTATTTGAATGTAAATCTTTTTTTATTTACTTACTTGGAACAACCAGTTCCTGAGCGCCGAGCGTCCATACCCTCGAGCATGGCGTAACGTGTACGCCGACGGCACTACTTGCAAACCCAAATCACACGCGATGAAGGCGCGTCGGTCATCGTTCGTGTGTACGTTCAGTGGCTCCGGTGACCGCGACAGTGCATCCTCAGCACGACCGTAAGGTAGCTGCCTCCCGTCAGAGGACCATACACTGACCAAACCGTGTGCACCGGGATTTACCCATTCGCAAGTACCTCCATTGCTTCCAATAAAGTAGAAAATACCATTCTCGTCGAAATCATGCTAAAAAAATAACAACATGGAGTTAGATAAATTTAGTTATCAATAAAATTAATAAATTGATTGATATGATGGTTAGCCTCTTACTTCGTAAGTAAACGTAATAGGAGCTTCTGCTTTTATCTTCTGCACGAAGTTAAAAGTGGCTCGCTCCATGTCGTACCACTGGCGCGCAACCGACTTGGCGAGGAATCTCTCCAGCTGTCGCACTGTCGTCAACGCCTCCACCTTCAGGTTGCGGCCAGCGTTGTTGCCGTTGTTTGATGTTGTGTCTTCCGTGGACTCATCGCTTGCGCGTTCAACACGCAGCCTAAAAGGAAAAGATGATTAGAGATACAGTTTTCGCCAAACTTCTTGGCCGCCCTGAAGTTGGCTACATTGGCTGCGCAGTAGTAAATCTCATACAAGAACAACACCTTTTCGTGCCCCTTACCTATTTAAATGAATACCTAACTAGTACCTAGTAGGAATCATTTACAGATCAAATAAGTTATCCGACGAAAGTTTAATACGCCACATATTAGTGACGATAAAACTAAAATCTGAAGGCGACCGCAAACTAATTTCCAAGCAAGTCTATGAAAACGCTTCTGTAGATGACGGTGACATTGCCACCTGCTGTTGCGGTCGAGCAGATCGCAATCTATTGGTGTTATCAGTAGCAGATCCACAAGACTTATTTTTGGTATGTAAAATGACTTGCGAAACTGAAGAAGAGAAAAATAATTCCGAAATTGCAACGTCATATTTAGATTTAAAACCGCAGTGGGTGCAAATCGCAATTGCAGTTGTTCTCTACTGCAAAGCCGTTGCCATCTCCGGCTTACCATCGCCTTCGGAAGTGTACTTTTAGAGTATAGTTACGTTATGAGCAAAACCTTCAGTGTGCACAGAATGTAATATTTAAGCAGTTGGTCCTACTCGTAATTTTTTGTCGGTCGTGTCGGATTCCGTGCAACTGTGTTTGTGAATACACTTGTGCAAATGTCTCTCACGCGGATGGCTATTCTCCGCTGAGGTTTACCGCCGTGGCCGGTCTGAAGGAGCTTAAACTTCGTCGTTTCATAGAAATAGCTTCTTACCTGATCCTCTTGGTGAGATGGTGCAGCGTGCCGGCGGAGGGCGGCGGCGCGTCGCCGGCGGGCGCGTGCACGGGCAGGCGCTCCACGCTCTCCAGCACGGCCACCAGGCGCGCCGCCAGCACGCCGCCCGCGCCGCCGCGCCGCGACACCCAGCCGCGCACCAGGCGCGCGCGCGCCGCGGCCTGCCCGGGTTGGTCTGCAAGGGAGACACACTTTCTCACGACCTCTTCACACGACATTCATCAGTTCCAAAGGTGGAATTACAGAGAAATATTTATACTTTACAATGCATTTATTCTTTATACAATAAATAATACTTAGTGTCGCTTTACTGCGAGTACTGACAACATGTTTTTTTTGTTGAGTTAATCCTTATTGAACTATTGCACATTAACGCCATAGATTTGTATTTTTTTTTTACATGCTTAAATATTTTTTTTTAATTAATATAATTTTAGCATATTTTTTGACACACGCTTCGATTAACCAGGTCACATTGTGGGCCAAGATCTTTCATGTATGGATCATTCCACTGTTAATACAGCTATAGTCAGTTTCTCTGCTCCATACGCAAACGCAAGATTCTCTTCTGGCCACTTACCATTAGCTTGAGGCGATAACACTTGCAGCAAGGAAGGTGCTAAGCCAGACGACTGTAACTCGTAAGCCGACAGCAGCTCATCTCCACACAACAGCTCCGTCAGCTGATCCAAAGACTCGTTCAGCTCATTCTGCCAGTCCTCTGTTTATTGAACAAGTTTTTTAGATTTTGGATGAGAATTATTTACAGGATAAAAAAGTTACAAAAAAGTTAAAAAACGAATGGGATGACGCATATTCTATTTGATAAATAAGCTTCATATGAAGATAATAAAAAACTATTTCCATTAGCCTCTAGACGCCGCATAACAAGCGAAGGATTTATATCAACACATCTGACCACAAAATCTGAAATCAGTATTTTAGACAGGGACAACTAAGAGCCGAGTTTGTGTTTAATCCTGTCAATCAATCGGAAGGACCAATCAAATTGCAGTAACCTGGTTGGTATAGTACATTATGTTGCAGTTGCAACATTGTGTTGAGGATTTAAACTATGAAATCCTATAGTTGTCTACAACTACTTCTTAACAAACCACCTTCTTCTACCAACCTCATTACTAAATATAAAGTTTTTGAAAAGAACCATCTAACATAAGGAGACTAGAGGCTGAATGAGTATTCATGGGAGCTTAATAAGAAAATAACGAAAAATTTCATCAATTTCTAAAATGCTTATCTCTCGTAGGTATGTTATGTTAGCTCACCAGTAGGCTGCGTGGCCAATCGCTGCATCCTGGCGAGCAGCGCACGCAGCCGCGCCACGGGGGGCCGCGGCTGGCGCGTGGCCGCGTTGGCCAGGTGGCGCGAGTAAAGCGCGCGCGCACGCTCGCATACCTGTACACATGGGAATTAAAAATTCACTGTAATCTTCTGTTTATTTATAAAGAGAATAATCATTATCTACCCCAAACCAACTTATTTGGATTCATCAAGATCACAGTTTTTTTTTAATATGCTGGGACACAGTCTTCGTCTCTAAGAGAGAGGGTGTAACATAATATCTTCTTCATCCATACTTCTCCATAAGTCATCATCTCAAACTTTTTCCAGACATAATTAGCATCTTTCACACAGTCCATCCATTGTTTTATTGGTCATATGTCTACTCTTACAGCCATCCTTCCAGACTCAAAACTTTCCTCACTTAAGAAGCGAAATCAACAAATACGACAAGAGCAAAAGTTTACATGGTCAAAACAAGTAATTTTATAATTACAGTCAATTTTTTTTCATACTATTATAAAACTAAAGGCAAAAACCGGAACAAACCTGTTGTTTTAACGCTTCTGCTTTAGCCGCTAGTCGTGATCGACTTGCGTTTACCGCGTTATGAGGCGTCACAGTCCTGCGATCTGTCCAGCCACTCGCTAGCTCTGGACCTAAAAAGACAAATCGTTACATCAAAATAAATCTTTGCCAAGCAGTAAAATAATAAAGGTAAGAAAAAAATCTTCAGAAAGCAACTCAGGAAAGTTACAAAGAAAAGAAGTATTTATTGTAACTTCCATTTTATTCTTACAGCACTTATCCTAACATTACAATGAGTATTCATTTATGTGTTGTATTCTTACCTAAAAAGGTTTCAGCTGTGAACGAATGTTTAGTACCCCTGTTTGATTCGAAAATAAAACCAGGTAAGTCCTCTCTGAGTATTGTGGTTTGTTGCTGACCATCGGTATTGTGGATTTGTAGTTCCTTTTCCCTGAAAGAACAGACCAATGAAATCTTTATGCTATCAAATGACAAAATATAATATTATTTATTCAGAAAAGATAATTTACTTACTTTTTACAAGAGAGAGCCCAGTTGCCGATTATCAATTTAGACGCTCCGGGTTTTGACAGAATCGGTTGCGGGACCGAATTCTTTACTGAAGCTCGCGCTCTTTGTAGTTTGTCGATAAATTCGCCACGATTCTCTGTAATTAAATCAATACTGACAATTTTTCTTCAACAGAACATGCATTACGTATCTTTTAAAATCACGGTCAAACGCGTTATGCTGATATTTTTGCTCGAACATAAAAGAAACCTTAGTAACTTTTACTTGTTTCACGATCGCCCCGAAAATACACTCGCTGTTTGAATAATATGCGATAGCAAACTGCTTGTGAGCTAAGAATCAAATCAAATGAATGCAATAGTGAAAACGGGATGTAAATGGGATATAAAACTTCATCATCAGCCTTATAATGTTCCCACTGCTGGGACACAGGCATCCTCTCTGTGAGAGAGGAAATGGGCCTTAATCCACGTCTTCGAATTTTTGGTTCTAGGACATGCTGGTTTCCTCACGATGTTTTCCTTCACCGTTTTAAGAGCAGTTGTGATGAAATAATTTACAAAAAGTAAAGCGCCTGCCTGGGTTCGAACCCACGACTTACGGCATGTAAGTCGGGGCCGTTACTACTAGATCACCACTGCTCTCCTAAAAAATTGTAAAATCTTGTAAAACTTGGTTGATAGAAAGTTGATCCTCTTAAATTGCAAATCCATATCATAACTGTCAATAATAGTCCTTCATAAAAATGGATAGATAAATGTCGTGTTCGTGTTACAGAACACGTCATGATATTTTGATAGAGTGCATAGATCTGATTACACAGGTCTGCAATGAATAAGTTTTTTGAGTAATTGTTATATGAAACTGGTAAATGCTGAAATACATATTGCATATATGACCTTTATTTTCAAGAGTCACGTCACATTTTTTACTGGATTATGTTTAAATAATATATTCCATACAGAAAATATATAAAAGGTTCTTAATCATTTTATTTAATTTTAGTCTTTATTATACTACCCTGTAGTTATTATTATTCTACCATCTGCCAGCGGCTTCGCCCGCGTGACTGTCGAAAATTATCCCAAGGGAGCATATTCCCGGGATAAAAAGTATCCTTTGTGGTATTCCAGACTATAATCTATCTCTGTGCCAAATTTCATTTAGATCCGTCCAGCCGTTTGAGCGTGAAGAAGTAACAAACACACACACACCCACTCACAAAATCTCGCCTTTACAATATTAGTGTGTTATATCAGTATAGTATGTCAGGATAGTCTTATATCATATGATTGCCATTTTATATTATTTTTAAGACAACAACAGCTAATATTAATAATCGCAGACCTGTGTTATCAATCTGGTTCCCTGAGTTTACAGACTAGGGTCACAAGTGCAGTTGAAATCACACAAGATAAAATGCCTATAATTTCTTTGTGAAAGAAGTTCAGTGGTACACAATTGATTAAATCTATAGTACAGAATCATAAATTAGTTGCGGGCCACTGACATACTTCTATAACAAATAGATTAGACACTTTAGCTTTGGGTATTGCAACTGCACTTTTGACCCTCGACTGTAATTATGTATGTACATACCGGTGTTATCAGTCTGATGTTCGGGGCTGCCGCTGGAGTACATGGTGGCGAGCTTGCCGTCGAGCAGGAAGCGGAACCAGCCATTGCTGCCGGTACTGAGCTCCAGCGCGGCCGCGTCGCTCCACACGTACAGCGCGTCGCGGCCGCGGCACAGCGACCACTCCGCCCATGAGTAGCCAACACCGCTCGACAGGCATGACGCGTCCTCGCTGCAGCCTAACGGTACGAAGTAACTATTATAACACTACCTGCCTCCCGCATACAATTGTTTCTTAATATCCTTATAAACTACTCTTTACCCGCGGCTTCACTCCTGGGACCCACCCCACAGAACCTGTTATTTTTTTTGGATAAAAACTAGTCTATGTCACTAAGGAATAACGTAGCTTTCTACTAGTGAAATAATTATTTAAATCAATTATGACGTTT
This sequence comes from Orthosia gracilis, assembly GCA_947562075.1. Classification (NCBI taxonomy): domain Eukaryota; kingdom Metazoa; phylum Arthropoda; class Insecta; order Lepidoptera; family Noctuidae; genus Orthosia; species Orthosia gracilis. The sequence continues at coordinate 40,691,881 of OX387266.1, forward strand.
TTGAGTTTAGCCCTTACAAATAATTTTACACACAATCAAATCTTTCCTCTATATAAATTAGTGTTTATAGCATATTATGTATTATTCTGATGTACTTATAATCTACATTACTGAAGTTTCATCTATGTTACTCTGTTCAGTAGCTTTTGCTTGAAAATGTTGCAAACATCCATACTCACAAACTTTCACATTTCTATATGATGGTTATTACAGCCTTCATTGGCAAAAGTATTTCTACAGATTCAGTTGTACGAAGGATAAAGCAGAGATATTTTGAGAAATTAAATTGAATATAAAATAATGAAAAGCGACTAACGAAAGGTATTTACAAGGCAGACGTGAATGGAAACGCCGGGAGGGGACGCCCTAGAAAGACATACGTAGACTTAAATGGTGATGTTCTTCAGAAAGGCCAGGTGCGCAGTACCCAAAACCGGCGTATTGTATGACTACATGTATGAAAGTGAGTGAAGCAAATGAAGTATGGAAGGATCGTAGCAGGTGGCATTCTGTAGTTTTTGTTTCCCCCCCCCCTCCCCATGGGAAAAAGACGTGAGTTTATGTATGTATGTTATGTATGTAAAAATTATCCAAAGACGTGGACGATCGCATACACATAAATATTTATGGTGTAATTACCTTGCTGCTTTCACTCCTTTTATTTCACATACATACCCCGAAACGGACAACGACCGGACGGACGTAAAAGCCGAATTGAATGTGAAATACATGGCCATCATAAACACATCAATTTTCATTGTCCGATTGTCCAATTCACGCGAAAATGACGTAAACGATATGTCATTTTCGTGTGAAACTTTCTACTACTCTTTTACAAAACTAATGTAATTTCACTTCAATATCTGCTCAAAATCACAATAAAATTCAATTGAATCCCAAGCATTCAACAACTATGCACTCGCTGACATTTGTTATTATAGACTTTGACGTCACAATTCGTTCCGACGAATTATAGCATTAAGTTTTAACTAATTTGAATTTCCCTCTCATTTTGTGCACTTTTCAATAATTTTTTTCTTAATCAAAACGAAATTATATTAATAGTAGATTGTTGCATCAAGCGCAAAGTGAGTTATTAATGCGTGAGTGTTATGTTGGTGCCCGAGCGCATGAAACAAAATGAACAAAACCGAGGGCACAAAATTAACACGAGTGCATTAATTACTCACTTTAGCGAGGTGCGTAATCTACTTTTCTTTCAACTATCAATCTACCTACCGTGATAAAATATCTACTCAAAATAAAAACTCAAACTAATGAATAATATTTATCCCGCGACTTTTGCGACAAAAGTTTATTATCAATTTAATTTGCAGCTGTATTTATACTTTCTGGAGTTGAATTCATATCGCTATTACTGTCTATTTCCATTTGTTTATACTTTTAAAATAAAATTGCTAAATATGAAGTATCTATCAAAGTTTTACAATGGTGCAAAATACGCGGCATTTTTTTTTCACCCAATGTGTTTTATTCCGGCGATTTTTATTTTTAGCCAGTATTTTTTTTAATATAATGCATACATTTTATGTTAAACTTTATGGGAGACATTAAACCTCTGTGGTAAATTTATATATAATTGAAAAAAAAAAACAGTGCAATAATGAAAAACTGCAACAATGAGATTTCATATAACATTTCTGCACTGTTTGGTTCGAAGCAAAAAATACGTCCTTTATGATCGGTTTTGTAGTGATTAATAATAAAATTACTATGTATTTGAAAGAAAAAAATATTAATATGTACGTAAACCTAAAAGAAAAGAGATCATATAAAAAAAATCGTTTTTTGAATCATACGCATATTCCCTATTCTCATTTTTCTACCCAGGAAACATCCCTATTGTGGTGCGTTACATGATCTTCCACTAGTGACCATATCATTTACCTTGCCAATTGGCTGTTCTTTTCTTCAGGATATCCTCGCACCACACATACACCATCGTCACAAGAACCCTACTAAACCTACTATCAAATAACACTACAAAATTGTATTTTCTCAATCAAAATAATTAAGAGTGTGAATTGAGAAGTCGTTTCCTTACCCGGAACACTAGATGTTTCGCTGTCAGAGGACAAGAAGGCTGCCGGCGCGGCCGCCAGCCCTTCCACCTTGCTGAAGACGCCGAGCCGCGCGAACTGCTCCAGGTAGATGTCGGACGCCTTGACCATCAACTCCTCGGCGATGCCCAGCACTATCAGGTGACCGTCGTCGTCGTCCTATGTCGTACCAAGTTACCATATTTTAGAAATGTTTGCTTAAATCCGCCAAGGAGTTTTTTTTTCTTAAATACAGATACAACAAAAACAGCACAATAATTTGACACAGATTTCTTGGCTGTAATTAAAGATAGACAATATTGATATTACAAAAAATGACAACAGTAAAAATAAATTATTATTAAACACAAAAAATAATAAACACAAGAGAAGGATTGTTGATGCAGGTAAGTTTCGATGGTGTGATGTCTTTACATAAATGTGGATGCATTCAAGAATAAATGATAGTGTGAAAACAAGAAATCAGAATCTTAATCAACTCAGCAGATAACAAATAAAAATATTAGTATTATAAGTCTGATGCTTATGATAACTGACATTCATTATTTGTGTTTAGCTATTCTAAGTTCTAAGCTGAGCGCAGTTGATGGCATCGTTCGACGGATTCAAGCCAAACATGGATCTCAAACGTACACATAAAATCCGTGCAACGGTGTCTCAAGCAATAATGAGGTTACGGCTCTAAAACGGATGATCAGTTTCGTTGGAGTAGCTTTATTTATTAGACTTTTTACTGATTGCTCTTAAGGCAAATTGTTATGCAGTGTAAATCAGTCATTTTAGAGCCGGCTTGCACGGTCAGGCCTGGGGAGCATCACACCATCGTAACGTTACCGCGGGCGGGCGGATATAGCGGCTGCGCAGCACTCGCGGCGGTGCGCGGCGCCCTGCCCCCAGCTCGCCCTGGCACACACACTACGTCAGCCCGGGCCATATGTGACGCTAATATTGCGAGCGAATAGTACCGTGAAAACAATGTTTGGGTTTTTCAGTTGCCAAGAAATAAAAGTAATTTTAGAAGTACATGTTTGAGTGACAGCCGGAAATTGAAACGGTAGTTTATTCTTACTATATCGGAAATATAAAGATTACCGAAGCGCATAACTTAAATAGTCATATTTTACATCATTGAAGTTGCGTGATCTGACGCTCAGTAACATAACTCGATTGCAGTAAACTGACTGCAGTGAAAATTCATGTCAGTAATAAATTTATTGCTTTTACTGTACTACAACGTCATGGATTGCAATTACCAGCAAAGGAATTGCGTGTGGGCGTGCCGCTGGCTACTTTTAGCGGGCAGGCTGGTTAATGCTGGTTATAGAAGTACTCACGGCATTGTCAAGCACGGCAGCCACGAGCTGCGTGAGAAGCGCGGCGGCGGGCGGCTCGCGGCGCAGTGAGATGGCGCGCAGCAGGCGGGCGGGCGCGTAGTGCACCATCTTGCGCACCAGCGACAGGCACGCGCGCCGCACGCCTGCGCCGCCCGCGCCCAGGTAGCGCGAGCAGAACACCGGCACTAGGCGTCTGTACAGACAAACTCATCATAAACCTTAGCTCCTAGGAGTGAAAAGATATTTCGAAACTTTCAAGAGGCCAGAATGTCGAGTCTCATAGGAGATAGATGTAGTATGATTTTCTACAACTTATATTCACAAACACGATTGTTTGCTAGCACGAACGTTTTCCCTTTTGAAAGACGTAGCACGATAATATTTTTTCTTAAATAAATATTAGAAAATCTTAAATATCATTACTTACTCAAGGTATACTGCTGCCATTTCCTTGTCTCCAGTTTCAGGGAAATCATCATCATTGGTAGGCGAAGGAGAATCGTGATTGCCGACTACCAACCATTCGCCCGGACACTGAAGTATAGCTGCCACTTCCCTATGACCTGATTTTACAAATAAAAATGAATAATTGTGCCTATTTGTCAATATACTTTATGAAACAACCTGAAGAATTATATTTTTATTTGTTACCTTGGTCATGCCTTTCTCGAGCCTTATCAAGAGGCGTTTTCCCGTCTTCGTCTCGTAAGTCAGCATTGGCACCGTATCGGAGAAGCACCTTAGCAATAGCAGGGCGACCGAAGCAGGCCGCGTAATGCAGAGATGAACTACGTTGACCACGGTTTACGTCAGCACCTAACGTAAAATTAGACAATATAATATTACTAGTGATAGATAGAACCTCCTAACACTCCAAATTAGTCCAAAAATGTAGCATTTTGAAATAAGCGTGAAACAATGGTTGGACTTTTTATTGCTATGAGATCAGTAATTTCTGCCAGGATAGAATTAGAAAAAAAAAGGTCACAATAAAATCTTACCTTTCTCGCACAAGAACTCGACCATTTCCCTCGTACCGAAAGCCGAGGCCCAATTGAGCAGTGTCTGTCCGACGTCATCGGTGAAGTTGACATCGACGGCGCCGCTGGACACGGCGGCGAGCAGCGCGTCCGTGTCCTTGCCGCGGATGCAGTCGATGAGCTGGCGGTGCGACTTGTCGCCGCGCGCGCCGCTGCCGCTGGCTGACGAGCCCTCGCCGCTCGCGCCGCCAGACGCACTCGAGCCCGACGTCGAGCTGCCATTGCGAGTTGAACCACTGATGCACAACGAAAAACAGTGAAAAAACTTCCTCAAGCGAAAATGTTTATTAATCCTGTTAAGTGACATCATACATGTTGTTTTCTACAATTTTTGCCTTGCTATTTAGTGATCAGGTCTTTGAAAGATTGAGACTAACCTATACTGGATAATTGTAAACAATTTACTATATATACAATATTTAAAAAAAAATTGCTTTATATTTGGAATATAACACACGCTGAGCCAAGTGTTAAAAAGCCAACAATAGCTTTTATTGCATTCCTTTAGGGGTTAATTTCGTGATAGTTTTCACTATCCTAAAAAAAATGAGTAATACTCTTTAATAGAGAAGCATAACTAATTGCAATCTATATGGTACTCACTTCTGTATAGCATGCCGCCCCTCGCATAAGAGCACTAGCAGCAAGTCGACCAGACGCATGCACTCCAGGCACCAGCGCTCGTCGGCCTGCACGGCCGCCTCCACTGCTGAGCATAACTCCAGGCGAACCAGATCCTACAAACAATCATTGATTTTTTTTATCACATTCATATGAAAATGACTAGTCATTTACTAATTTTAAGCACATTTACTTCAAAATTCTTTATTGAAATAGTTAAATGAACAAAGGCAACATCTATCATAAAATAATTAATTTTCAGTTAACTTACATGTGTAATTTGTGCAGAACCTCGGCACAATGTAGAAAGTAGACTGACAGTAGTTGATACTGCTGGAGCCGAACACTTGTCGTCACCACTTTCAGCACTGCCTAGCCGACGTACTAGTTCCTCGATCAATCCTGTGATTAACAATACAATGAATAATGCATAACGAATGGAAACTAAACACTATAGCTTTATTATATTACTAAGTAAATGTAAATAATATCATATGAATTCTGATATAACATACCATGTTCTGCAAGAGGGGCCGGATCAGCATGCGCGCGCGCGAATCTGTCGGCAAGCGACGCGAAGCATCGCAGCGCAGCATCGGCCACCCGCGCGTCATTGTGACGCAGCAGCGCCGACAGAGACGACACAGCGTCGCCCACGCGAGCGTCACCCGGCTCCATTTTGCCACAAACCCTGACAAAACAAGTTATTTGTCAATCATCACGGAAGAGTTCAGGAATTTTCACAGCAATAACAAAAACCAACAACATACATCAGGAAGTAATCAATAAAATACCTTGAAACAACTGCCATAGCTGAGTGGAGAGTATCCTTGTGCACAGATGTGCCATGATGTGTAATGAAGTGTAACACTGCAGGGAGGCCACCCCCTTCCCAAACAGCACCTGCTTCCCTGGTGCATACCAACTCCAAAACCTATGATTAAAGGCATGGGTACAATTACATACTGTTATAAAAAATAAGTCTTTTCCAACTTCAAGAAATGTTCAAACACTCACTTTAATGCATTGTTCAGCAAGGTCCTTGCTGGTACGATTGTTAGGATCCACTGTGAGCAGTCTGCTGCAAATAGCCTTAACTGCTCCTTCAATAGCGACAATGCGTCTTGTGCATTCAGCTGCAAAATACAATCAAATTAATGTACACCCAAAACCATCTCTACCTCACAATTATTCAAAAAGGTCACTTTGTAACCATCATAACTTTAAATGTAAGTAAAATGTTGATAGAAACATCTATTTCACTTTGTAAACAAAAGTAAAACAAACATGTTTTATTTATTCAAATGGTGAATATGGACCATGTATCACATGATCATGCATGACCACATGCAATGGAATTAATTTTCTGTTTGCACAAAAGCAATATTCAAGTTAAATATATAATTTTCCTATAATTTTTGTAATGAGACTTACCAGAAACATCCAAGTAGTATGTGATAGCCCTGGCTGTGACTTCCAGCACATTATCCGGTGCACATTCATCTAAGAATATTTTACACAATGCTGGAAGAAATGTTCTAGGAGGGCAGCTGAAAAAAAAGTAGGTCATGTTCAATGTGTTGCATGATAATTTTATATAACACATGTTTGATAAGATAATAAAAAATATCATACTGCTAGTAAATATAGAAAAATTACAAAAAATAACTTGACCAAATGTTTGAATGTTTTATTATTAATTTTTTATATGAAACAGTATAAATACAAACACATTATGCTTATAAGTACTATTCTATAGCTATTGGTTCTGTAGGCTATTGTATCATAAGGCACTCTTCCGGACTTCAGGAAAATTATGAATAAAAGTGCTTAATTCCAGAAATGAAAACCTGGATTCCAGTGCAGTTGCATGCCTATAGCCCCCATATATCGATGAACATTGTTTATACTAAGTGTATAAGTAGGCACATTTTGAAATTCAATTATTGTTGGTCAATTTATGAACTCAACAAAACAATGCAATATCTTCTACAATATTGCTCATAATACTAATTTCTGTATTAGGAAAACTTTAGTAAAATTAACTTTAGGTATTATGAGTAAAGTCATTGATATACTATCTATTTCTCAATATGATGAAATTTTTATATTTATATTAATAATACTAGCCTACTACTAGCTCATTCAGAAAAGACACAAACATAAATAATTAGGTAATAACATGTCTACTCATAACAAGTAGGTGAAAGTTGAAAAATCACATCAATCAATCTACTGTTTAGCTTATCACAAGCCTCTCCCAAGCTTGAATGGTTATAAGCTATGTTTTATTTTGGCAGCTTGCCATGCTGACATAATTATAGAATTAATTACCTTTCAAAGCATCTGTCAACATTATCCGACATGAGCAGTAACATGCACAGTTGTTCAAGAGCAATAAGCTGCATGTCACGCTCATCACCCTGCCCCGTCAGCAGCCATTCTAACAGGGTTTCTGGATCCACTTCCGCCATCTATATTAAAATAGTATGTTTATATTGCAGCAAAACTATTTTCTTTTTAATAATTTCTAATTCAGATTTTGGCACAAAATATTAAGTAGAATAAAACTCATAGCTACCTTCTAGATTTAGTGGCCCAGGTCACCTGAAATGGGAAAACATAACTGTGAAAAATGCATTAGTCACCACTCCTTGTTTAAAAGTTTATACCTACTTTAGAATTTTTGGTAACTTAATGAAGACGATCTATCACTATAATTAGGATGTTTAAACGTAATTATGAAATTAGTTCATTGAACTTTAAACTATTTTTAAACATCCTAAATTTCCAAATAACAGTTACTTGGAAAAAAATAACACTTTCGCGATAAAGAAAAAAACATCGAACACTAGCAATGTTAAACATAGATTTTAATTGTAATTTTATGTAGGTTACGGAATAATGTGCAGAACGATCCTTTCTCTTTCGTAATAACAAATAAAATCGCCAACACGTTTTCTAAAATATTGTTAAGGTACGATAAAGTAAACAGTAAATTATGATTAAAAACATAAACAATGATAAATAAGCACAATAAATAAATAAAGTTTTAGGACAAGAGTGAAGGTGACAATGTATTTCTTACCACTTGCAATCAGTTGACACTAATCATCGATGTCAAATGAAATGCACTTCGATCTATTTCAAAGAAATCCAAAGTTTATTTTATAAGAATTAACACGTAGCTGATATTACAACGCAATTTATTCGCACAAGATTTTCTACAAAAATCTCTTGACACCAAGATCATCAATGGCCATTTCCACAGATAAACAAACTTTTTTTTTTGTGTCTTCTATTTTAATTTGGCAACTTTGCTTCTCCTACCACAAACAAGAAACCTTCTACACAGTCGGGCGATAGTTTTGGTTTTTATGATATTGCAAAGGGCATACTGCTAGAGAAACAATTATTTTAGGTTTACAATATTTATTTTACATGAGCCAGCTTCTACAGAATTACCTTGACACCTTTCATCTACATGCTATATTTTCTTCACACCACAGACAAATACAAGTAGGTTACATACCTACTTAACATTGGTCGCAAGCGCATACCCCTCAATCAAGGTTGCTGTAAGGTTAACTCAATTTGGTTGGCCAACCATCGTCTATAGTGTAGACGTAAAAGATCGTGTAGACACCTTGGTCGGAACAACCACCCGATTGTGTAGAAGGGGTATTACTCCTAAATTATTAAACTGGATCGTCTGCCGATTTAGGCTTTTGATAGGTGGCTGGGCCGAAGTGTTTCTTACACAGGTTTGATTGCCCCTTTCGGCTTGCCAACTAGTGCAATAAATATATATAAATAGATACTATAGATATATATAAATATATATAGTGAATAAAGATGTCTATAGACATGAAAGATGGTTTAAGGTTCTTCACAAAATGTAAATGTATGGATGGATCTTTAGTTGCTAGGCAACACAATATTCAAAACAATCAAGTAAACAATGAAAGCTTATTACCAGCAAAGAAAGTTTATCAGAGAGAAACTTATTTATACGGACACATGAGGTATCTCTGCATAGTTTCGGGTTTAACGTTTTTACAGGTCAGCAGTTCATTAGAATATAATTATGTTATCAATACCAGAAATAGCTACACAAATAATTGATAAAACGCATACAAACGTTAACGAAAATAACTCTCGAACAATATTTCTTGTTGGAAGCAAATCAGTAGTGAGTTGAAGTTGTATAATTTATTGATTTATTACGAGTGTCTAAGTCATACTATTTTCTCAGTTTGGTTTAATCACTTTAATGCATACAACCATACACCATTCAAAACTTTCAGGGCAAAACAACATTGCTGTATACATTTCTAGAGAAGAACGATCCACCACGAGAAACACTAGTGGTAGAGTACTCGTTCGGGAGAAAATCAAATCAAAAACAAGGAATCGACAAAACATTGTGTCACATTTGGGAATACGGTGGCAAATTGGAAACATTGAATAATGTGCTGCAGGCTACACCCATTCGTGGGAAGTTCTTCTACTGCATCATGGTAGATCTTTGTAAAATTAAAAGTATTTGGGAAACTTTGGAAACTTGTACTCAAACAATGAACGATGTCTATTCAACCGCAGAAAGTTTACCAGAGTTGATAATTATCTGCGGCAAGTATGATCTTTTTAAGAATTTTGGTAAGTTTGAACATCTCTGAAACTCTGGAGATCATAATATCTACCTACTTTTCTGCGTAACTTCACCTACCTAACATTACCTACAATGAATAAAATATTCGGCTTTGCTTCTATCTTGTAAAATTTCTACTAAAATATCGAATTTCAGACAGCGAAATAAAGAAAATGATCTGCACAACCATAAGAAGCTTCGCATTACTGAATCACGCGCACTTACTGTTTTATTCGTCTAAAGAACCACAACTTCTGAGACGCGCCAAAGACATGCTGTTCAACATCGCTTTCGGAAATTGTATTCCCATTAAAGAGAAGAATACGAACTACACAAAGCCTCTTTTCGTACCTAAAGACTCGGATACATGGGAAAGTATTGGAGTGGTGCCATCTACAATAGAACAAGTGAGTTCTGTGGTTCCAACTTACTGACTGATGATTGATGGTTTATACTAGACATAGTTCATTGACCTTCTAGCTTAGCCTTTTCTTTTTAGAAGTATAGCTATCAGTTCCTTTGTAGCGGTGTAGCACTTTCTTTGTAGTACCAAAGCCATTACTTCCTTTGGATCATCATTGCCGATATCCCGTAGCTGCATAGCCGCTACTTCATAGCAGCAAAACCTTTACTTCGTATTCGTAACTGCGAAGCCATTTATTCATAGATGAGTAGCCGTTCAATGAAATAGCGTATTTTTAACGAGAAGAAACTGTTAGGTACTTCTCTTAGTACTACAAATTAGTACGAATTTTGATGTACTATGTTGTCGTTGTAGTCGTTGGCTCGCCACAGGACCGTAGTCGTCGGTCTTTTTATGTTTGTATCGTACAATAGTAGAAATTACAGCGTACCACATTCAGCATAGCACTTGTGGCGTAGCGCATACGGCGTTGCACATGCTGCGCGAGCATAGTACTTACGCCGTAGCTCACACGGCGGACGCTGCGCGGCGCAACACAAACTGCGTAGCACTTACGGCGTAGGCGCGTAGCACATACGGCGTAGCACGTACGGCGTAGCGCATACGGCGTAGCACTTAGGGTGTAGCACTTACGGTGGCGTAGCACATAACTCATATCGTAGCGCAAACGGCGTAGCGCCTAAGACGTAGCGCATACGGCGTAGCACCGTACTTGCAAGGCCTATTTTGGGCCAGCGAGCGGTTCATTCGTCTAATCATCATTGGTACCCTCTATGAACTTTAACCTTGTTACTGCTAAGCAGAACAAAAATAAATATAATGGTTTTAGCCCTTTCATTCAGTTCAGTCTGACCAAAAAAATATATAATTAAACTCTCATTTAACAATTCCAGGTTAAGATCCGCCACATTACTCGAATACCGCCGAACCCAGTGACTAGCATATCATCGAACACGTCGGTGTCTGCTCAGATGCTCGCTCATCCTGAAGCCGCAGTGGACGCGCTGGTGGCCCTTATGTATAACGAGCTGCGTAATATAGAGTCACTGGACATTTCCAGCGAGTACTTATTATCTCTGAATAAATGATTTAATTTTCACTAATTTATTCTTATATCCCAAATATTACACCTGTTTGTTGAATGACCATGTTACAGCCAATCCTATCAAGGTCGGAGACTCTACACTCGAAGTTGTGGATGACTACGTCTACCTGGAACAAACGATCCAATTGGGTAGGGCCATCGACCACATAGTCTCAGGGGCAGTGTGGTCGCTGGGTAGAGCCAACTTCGAGAAAGATGTCAACCGTCGAATCCGATCCGGCTGGGCAGCGTTCGGGAAGTTGCGCGGTGTCTTCTCGTCCAACTTACCACAGTGTCTCAAGACGAAAATCTATGACCAGTATGTGTTGCCAGTGACCTATGGCTCTGAAACGTGGCCGCTCACAGTGGGCCTCGTCAGAAAGCTTACAGTCAGCCAAACGGCAATGGAGAGGGCCATGCTCGGAGTGCCCTTGTGTTATCGAATCAGAAATGTAGAGATCCGCAAGAGCCTGCTATGTCGGTAACCCTGGTTGGTTACCGACATAGCCTGAAGAATTGCCAAACTTAAGTGGCAGTGGGCAGGGCACATTGCTCGCAGAACGGATGGCCGATGGGGCAGAAAAATTCTGGAGTGGCGACCGTGAACCGGAAGACGCTGCGTTGGAAGGTCTTCCACCAGGTGGACCGATGAACTGGTGAAGGTTACGAGGATCTGCTGGATGCGGGACGCACGGGAGCGGTCAATGTGGCGACGCTTGGGGGAGGCCTATGTCCAGCAGTGGACGCCTTTCGGCTGATATGATGATGATGATCCCATATATACGTTCGAAATCTAGTAGCAATCACTCAGCTCTACCTAGGTAGGTAAATTTATGTAATTAGTATGTAGCTTGCCGTAGAAGTAAATTAAAGATTATTTGGGTCGTTGATTGAATTTTTGACCAGATTTAGAATGCTAACGTACTTATAATAAAAATGGGAATATCCTCCTCTATGTTATACTTCAGTTTAGTTATAAAACAGAATACGACGAGGGAGGCGGCTGCAGTCTCCATTGCCGTTGCTGACTCGTAGTCACACCAGATTATCACACCAGTATGACAAACAGGATTTTTTTTCTCGTTTGTCACACCACTGATTTTTCCACACCATTTATTCCTAACTAGTACTGTCCTAGTTATACTAAAGGGTTTTTCAACCTTAACGAATCGTAGTCACACCAGTATTACAAACTGGATTTTTTAGGGTAGTTGTTGAAATGAAATAAATGAAACTATGTGTAAGGTATTAACAAATTTCTTTTTTTATTTGAAAAGCCCACTTGTGCCATTAAGTGTGGAATATAAATCCCCGCCTCGGCTATTTACAGTGGCACGGGTCCGAGTGGTCCAATTTTCAATGTTTTCACCTTTAGGGCATCGGTCGATTGTGGTTTGTTTGCATAACACTGCAACTTCAAAAAACCCTACAAGAAAAGGTCTAGCGGCGTCAAATCGCATGACCTTGGTGGCCAATTCACATCACCCCTGCTAGAGATAACCATACGCTGAAATCGATACAAAAATACCAAAATCCATGGTACAAAGCGAATGTGAAACCAATTCACGATTTGCAAAATCGTTGATGATTAAATGTGTATATTATTTCTATTGACGTTGGTCTGTCAATTGCATTTATCAGATGAACCACTGGAAATTCACAGCTGAACATAGGCTATAGCTTGCACTACTTACCACAAAATATGATAAATCACTCCATTTGTATTAGTTTTATTTTTACTAAGAAATGAAAATAATTTGTACCTTATTATGAAAAAGTTGTCAGAAATATAACTAAAAGTAGAAAAATCTAAATAGTCGGCAAAGAACGAAAGTTGGCAAATGCCGAACAGTATATCGACTTTATTAGAATATATAGGTACTGCACTAGCAATTATCGTATACATGTTGTGGAAAAATCAGTGGTGTGACAAACGAGAAAAAAAATCCTGTTTGTCATACTGGTGTGATAATCTGGTGTGACTACGAGTCATCACTCTCCATTGCTAGGACTTTATCAGAGCAAGTTGACAAAATCTTTTATTTAATTTCATCAAATTAAAACGTATTAACTAATTTCTAAGAAATTATAACATTTTGACAACAAATTACTTTTTTACATTTAGATTATTATAGCTAATGATGTTGCTTCTCCTTGCGCGCAACCTCGCATCTAAAGCGTGCAGTGCATGCTGCGAAGCTTCATTCTTCGAGTCTATTGCAAGACTAACTTGCAAGCATCGGTAAGCCAGGGTCACGTCTCCAGTAGACTAAAATGGAAGAGAATGGGTTATATTATAGAATGACGTCGAAAATAAAAAAAATCACAGCTTCGGTTAACAAACCAATTCAAAGTCTTACCAGAGCAACATGAGCAAGATTAAACCAAATGTTCGATCGAATATCAGGATCCGCAGAAAAGTAGAGAGCCTGCCGAAAGCAAGGTATGGTCAAGTCCCACTGATTACAATACAAACAACAGAGTCCTAAATTGTTGTATATTTCCGGACCGGCAGGGTTTGTAGCTAGTAACCTCCTAGAAATGAAGCATCCTTCAGTTCAGTTTTATTAATAACTTAGGAATACAATTAAGAGGCTCACAAGATCACAACACAACCATACCTGTAATATCTCAAAGCAATTTCTGGCTGATCGTTGTAAAAATTATACATCCCTATGTTAGCTATGGCCTCCATGTTCGAAGGGTCCTCTAGCGCGACCGTGCGGTACTCTTTGACGGCCAGCGCAGAGTTCCCCATCTGCTCGTGAATCCTCGCCTGCTCTATTAACAACGGTGTATATTCGTGAAACACCGATAGTCCTTGCTTGCAGACCTCCAAAGCTGAAATCGGTTGATTCAGGCCAACATACATCGCTACCAGACGAAGGTATATGGAAATATGTTTGTTTTGCTTAAGTGCTTGACGCAGACAATCTTCAGTATTTCTGTACATGCCGAGTGCGTAGTAGCAACGAGCTAGTGAGAAATTCCACCACCAATCTATACAGTCTTCAGATTTCTGCGCTTGAAATGCTACTTCCATAGCCTGTTGAAATAAAGACATCAAGAAGTATTTGTTATACATAGTTAATCAACTCGGATACGAGACCCACGGGACCGGTCAATGTGGCGGCGCTTGGGGGAAGCCTATGTCCAGCAGTGGACTTGTATAGACTGATATGATGTTGAATCTACTCGGTACTAAGTTAGTGAGAGTTCAGGATTTTAAATTTCTAATATAGTCCAGACAAATCGGATACCTTCCTAACATCCCCTTCGCAGTAGAATACATATTCAAACAGGGTCTTCGACGCCGGAACAAATAGTTTGTCTTCTTTTGAGAGGAATCTGAGGGACATTGGTGCACCAGGAGTGAAAGGTGCTCCTCCGGCGAGGGCGGTGGCTGCGCGGGACATCCTCGAGGCGGTGTTGAGGGCAGTGCGCACGCTGCGAGCCCCGGCGGTGTGGGTGCCCGCCCGGGACCGCACCGTGGCTGTAGCTCTATTCTGAATGTAGAAAAAAAAGATCAAGTAGATAAAATTGTATTTTTCAATATAATCGGATTGGATAACGTAACTATACTTAATGCTGCCTTTAGTATTAATCAAGGAATTTAAGAATTCAATTCTTATTCATGGTATTCAATTATTACAAGAATGTAATCCTAAGAATTGCATGATCCAACAAAAAAAGAACAACCAGCATCGAAGAAACAGCTCTTATTTAGCTCATAGCCTATTCTCAAAGTAAAATTACATGTTGACCTACCTGATATGAAGTATCAATATTTCGAGCCGTTTTAGGATCTCGTTGAAATGAAGTTCCAGGCCGCGGTGTTTTAGCAACCGCCGTAGACATCAGCTCATCTTGTTGAGGATAATATTCAACTTCTTCGTATCCATTACCGACGACCTTCGCCTGTATAGTCATAGCTCGCATTCGTATGAACTCTATCATCCGGTCATCTTTGTCTTGCAGGGCCTTTTCACATAACTTGAGGCATTCATCGAATTGTTTTGTTTTGTATAGATTTAATATTCTATATTCGATATCCATTTTTAGTGTCGGTGCTCATATGTTTTGATTATGATTTCACGAATTGTTCGGAGCTTAGCAACCAAGTCTCACAACAAACCGTTGATACCTACTTGTACAGACATGCTGGGATTCCTTTTACAATCACCGCCAAACTACTCAATCGAGAGTTAATGCAACTAAGCTTTGGTACATTTGCTGTGTTAACGCCATAACAGTAATTATCACAGGCCGTTTACTTGTTTGCTGCGCGCCCCATAACACTTTATGCCCAACGTCACTGAATTTTATGAACTGAAAACAAACTCCGTTTACAAAGTCAGATGTTATCAACCTTTTAGGACATAATAAATTGTGAGATGTTCTAAAATAATATTTTTTGACGTGAAAAAACCACTCACTAGAAATGTATAAGCGGGCCAACTAAAATTAGAAGTCCTGTAGTGGTTGTGTGTATTAAAGTCAGTGAATTTTTTTCATGTAATCTTTGGGCACCAAATACAAAATTTAGCGTCCAACAAAGAGACTACCTGCATGACGTGTGTAAAATGCTTACATGTTATCTAATGGTTAGCAACATTCTCGTCATATCATTCCTATTGAGTAGGTATAATCTATTGAATTAGGGTTTAAAAAAAAAGTTGAACTCCTTTTTAGGGTTCCGTAGCCAAATGGTAAAAACGTTTGTCTGTCACCAGGCTGTATCTCATGAACCGATATAGCTAGACAGTTGAAATTTTCGCTGATAATGTATTTCTGTTGCCGCTATAACAACAAACACTAAAAACAGAATAAAATAAATGTTTAAGTAGGGCTCCCATACAACAAACTTGATTCTTTTACCGTTTTTACGATATTGGTACGGAACCCTTCGTGCGCTAATCCGACTCGCATTTGGCCGGTTTTGAATTCTGTTAAAAAGTAGACAGTTGACTAGAATTTAAATAAAAACGGCCTATTTGTTGCTGCCCCGAATTGACGACCTCTGCTCAAGAGTTTCATGATAAAAGCCCAGGATCAGGAATTCTTTTTCATTCACAAACCGTGGTTTGAGTAGAACAGTCCAAAAATGCTTCTGTGGAGTTTAATTTTACTGTTATCTCTGACCAACGTATTCACTGCAGAATCATGGAGGAAACCAGGATGTCACCGAATCGGTAAGCTACCTGAATCTAAAAAATTCATAACATTACTAACATAGTTTTCGTTGTTCAAATAAGAACTGCGAAAAACAACACCCTTTGAATAAAACGCTTTTGGAACTTCAGTTTACTTGTACAGATATACTTAACCGCCTGCTTAAACTAAACTGAATCTCTATTTCCAGGTCACACGCGGAACATAAGCATTCCAGACTGCGTCGAATTCAAAATAACTACAAACGCCTGTCGCGGCTTCTGCGAGTCTTGGTCACTGCCCAGCATCATGTTGGGCTTCAAGCGACATCCCGTTACCTCATTGGGCCAATGTTGCAATATCATGGAATCCGAAGACGTAAGAATATTTCTTATCTTCCCGCAGCTATCCAATTGCTGGGCAAGGCTCCCTAAGTCCTTCCTACCTTCTACTCTACGTTTACCCAATGGCCCAGTGTTGGTACTGGCTCAACTTATTTTTTTAAACATTGCCCCACACTAGAAATGCCTCATGTATGTGGGTGCGCGTTTACAAACATATGAACTTTGGGCGCACGGTTGGCGCAGTGGTTGAGCGATTGACTGCTGCGCTGCGTGTCGCGGGTTCGATTCCCGCACGGAACAAATATTTGTATGATCTACAGATAGTTGTTCCGGGTCTGGGTGTTGTGTATGTGAATTTATATGTTTGTAAACGCACCCACGATACAGGAGAAATTCCTAGTATGGGGCAAGCTTTATTTAAAAAAAAAAAAAACACATACACAAACACCCAGATCCGAAACATTTATTTGTAGGCCATATAAATATTCGTTCCGTGCGGGAATCGAACCTACGGCAACAGCAACATTATTCAATCCAGTACTAGGTATTGATGATGGTTTTTATCCTAGACTAATAACTTCAATTAATTATATTTACTCTTTTATTTCAGGTACCCGTTAAGGTGCTGTGCTTGGATGGAGAAAGAAATTTGATATTCAAGTCAGCAGTAACATGTGCTTGTTACCATTGTCAAAAGGAATAACTTCTGTTGAAATCTTGTAAATTATCTTGTAACATTTAGTCATTGCCCTTTAGGAATATAAATTAAGTAATCATTGAAATGTTATGTACTGACAACTACATAACACCTATGTTTAACATCTTATTAAATAAAATGTAACTTGCAACATTTTCTTCAAACTAAATAACTTTAAGTGCGATTAAACATATCGAACCATATTAGCTCAATGTGTTTCTTTCCATCCACACATATCTACAGAGAATACAATCCAATATTATTCGTACTTGTAGATACAAATTATGTACCTACTTGTCGATACATATTATTGAGAAAGAGATTTGGTAGAACCTGTATTTTATATTTCTATGGGTAGAACTTTTTACAATTATCTACGCAACCAATAATTAAATAACAAACCTAATGATTAAAATATGACAACGTGCATTTCTCAATCAAACGTGATCAAATTAGAAGAGCCTCCGTCCAGCAGTGAGTTGCTTTCGTCGGTCAGCAATAATGCAAAGCAATCAGAATCACCTCATCCTAAAAAGTATACTTACTTATCGCAAAGTAGGTACAGCAAGGCTTTTCTCTTTATTTTTCATTCCCCAAGGCTTATACTGATAGTATACGTACGCTACGCCGGTCCCACGTAAAAAGATATCAAAGAAGCAAGCATAGGACACAAAGTGTCTACCGCTTACGCCACGTTTTCATCCGCAGTACCTACATATATATGCTATTATACCTGCTATGTGCTTTGTGGATGGTATGTACTATTCGAAGCTACTAGAATGGTATTCTTACTTAAACGAGATCATGAGTCAAGACGAACCTAGGACAAAATGGTACGGAACTACGGACAAATTACGATAAAGATATCTACCTAAATCCAGCAAAAAAAATAGTGTTATGTTTTCGGAGCTCACGATTCACGTTCATGTAGCTAGCTAGGTGTGCCATCCTTATTAATAATGTCAACTTGATATCTCCACTCGTTCTGAAGAAAAAGTCTTGACACACGGACACCCAGATAGACAACGAAGTGATCCTCAAGGGTTCTTTTTTTCTTTCGAGAAACGGTACCCTAAAAATAAACCTACACAAAATAAACAAGAAACTTGGAGAAACGACAATAATTATTGGTCGCTAATAGCCCAGAGCGGTTATATCAACTAATTCCTTTAAACGTGCAATTCTTGTTTGCATATAATCTGAATCTCGGAAACGGCTCCAACGATTTTCATGAAATTTTCTATGCAGGGGTTTTCGGGGGCGATAAATCGATCTAGGTTTCATTTTTAGAAAACGTCGTTTTCTCTATTTTCACCCGAGCAGAGTTCGGTCGCCCAGGAACTACTTATATATTATGTCACCAGAAAGGTCGTAAGTTTATTGAAGCTTTTTCGCACTACCTTTAGAACTTTTCTCTTCGCCAACGATCAGCGAGTAGCAAGTATAGCTAAAAACTAAAAACGAGTTGGCAAGAAGCGAGTCTGTAGATCAGATAGTTTTGTCGCTCGGCTATAAGCGAGTTTTCTTGCACGACTAGCGATTACCCACACCACTCGCTCGAGTTGGGCGCACTGTATAGAGTAGAAATGACCGCTGGTTGGTCTCTCGGCGTGAGTTCTGACTGCCAAGCGAGCTGAGCGAGTATCGCTGAGCGATTATAACTTTGATAGCTCTTGTCGCTGCGACAAACTGTGGTGAGATAATACTCGCCGGCTTTTACGTACAGTCGACCACTCATCAGTGGTAATAATATCAATAAAGCTGGTTTTTCATTATTATAGGTAGGTATATATTCTGTGATATTGATACTCTTGGCAGTCTTGGCCAGTTCAAGATCAAATTGATACCACGGGACGGCACCTTCAAAAGGCACCTGGTACTTTTGGAGAAAAGACCAGCGAGTGGAATTTGTTTCTCACTAAAACCACGGTGATCACCATCAACTTGAAGGGAATCTTTACGGGAGGGCGAAAGTTGGTATGTGTGTATGAATTTGAACAACTCTACAGAAGACTAACGTAGGTCAAGTTGCCAAAAAATATCGAAGTAGGTCATGTAAAGCTACTTAATAAATAGCTGTGGTTTAATCATATTTCTTAGTAGAGATTTATCCCACAGTAAAAGTTATCGATAATTTCAAAGTAACCTGTAGAAACAACCAATGCCACTGGACCTAACTGGACCTTTGGATCGAACCTAAGACCATCCACGTCGCATAAAAGCAGCGAGGCGGTCCGCAGAGTCTGTGAGGTGGCCAAAATGTTTTACCCGACTACAACTAAGGTGATCACTTCATCGTTCGTTGTTGAATCTGTCTCCTTAATTTACCAGATAGTTTTAGTTTATAAATTCCGTCAAAACGCTTTTCTATTTAAATATTTGTTATGTTATCTCTGCTGTTCATGGTGTGAGGTGATCTGTAATACAGCCTCCGCACACTCACTTGACTGCATATGTGGTGAACATAGAACTCTATTGCAGTATCCTAAATTGTACAAACACTTCAACACCTCAATGTACCGGTAATCGATCAGGCACCATTGGAGAGACTACAGTACAGCCCAAGTCTCGATCGAATCGAAGGCTTTCTCGTAGTCCACAAACGCTAAGCAGATAGGTAGGTTATACTGGTCGGTCTTCTGTATAACCTGCCGCAGCGTATTTATGTGGTCTACGGTGCTAAAGCTTTTTCGGAATCCGGTTTGTTCGGGAGGCTGGAAATCGTCAAACCGCGCGCGAGACGATTCGTGATGACTCTTGTAAACAACTAGACATGGCTAAGAAGTGAGATGGGCCTATAGTTCTTCAGCCGGACATTGTCGCCCTTCTTGAAGAAGAGTACCACCACACCCCTGCACCATGCCTGTGGCGTTTTGCTCTCGATTATGACGGAATCAAACAACTTCTGAAGGGCCTTAAGGACCGGTTTTGCACCCGCTTTCAGGAGTTCAACCGTGATTCCGTCATCACCCAGCGCCTTGTTTTTAAGCTGTATCAGAGCCATCCTAATCTCGTACAGGCTGACGTCCGGGATATCTTCGGTATAGTGACGGGTCAATATAGCTCTTGGGTCGTTTGCTAGACTCGCAACGGGCTTGCTGATTGAAGTATACACCTGCCCATAGAATGTCTCGATCTCCCTCAGAAGCTCCAGTTTGGTGGATGCGATCCTGCCATCGTCGGTCTTCAGTTTCGTGAGCTGGCTCTGCCCAATAGCCAGATCCCTTGAAAAACCTTGGAGCCTTTATTTCGCTCAATCGCGTCTTTAATACGCTCGGTATTAAAGCGGCGGAGGTCTCTTTTCAAGGGTTTAGAGATCTGTCTATTGAGCTGCCGGTATTTGCACGCCTCATCTGAAGACTGCAGGATCATCTCACGCCTCTCCTTCATAAGCTTGATGGTAGGATCAGAGAGCTTTTTGTTTCTATCTGTACGACAGCTCTTGAAAAACTTAGACCCGACCGTATTTTTTTCTGATATATTTGGACAGCTTCCAAGAACCCGTCGCTATATTCGTCCACGGAGCTACCTAGGCACTCGAAACGATTCTGGAGTTCGAGCTGAAAGCTCTCGGGATTTTGGACCTGGATCTGTGCTGGACGGAGCGTGGACTTCATCAGTTGAGACCTTTCAAGCTTAATATTAATGTTCATTGTGCCTCTTACCATGCGGTGATCGCTCCCGGTTATCACCAAATTGATCACAGAGACATCATTGAACATTTGCTTCTTGGTTGACATGATGAAGTTGATTTCATTTTTTGTTGCGCCATCGGGGCTCTGCCAAGTCCACTTCCTGTGTTCACGCTTTTTAAAGAAGGAGTTCATATTAAAGAGGCCCTCCTTCTCCATAAAACTGGCCAGTAGGAGACCCCGGTGGTTCCGACGTCCAACTCCAAATTGCCCCACTTGCAGCTCATCTTCGTCTCGTTTGCCCAGTTTTGCGTTGAAGTCCCCCATGACAACGGTGAAGTGAGTTTTGAAACCATGCATGGCTCTAGAGATATCCTCATACATGGTCTCTACCTCGTCGTCGGGGTGTGCCGAGGTTGGGGCGTAGACCTGTATGACCTTCAGTGAATATCTTGAGGATATTATTAGTATTAGGTACGCCACCCTGGTCAACACACTCTCGATCTTCACCACGTTGTTCACAAAGGACTTGTGGACGATAAACCCGACACCACCCTGGGACTGCCGGTCACACTCTCGGCAATAGAGCAGGTTACCGGATTTGCCACCATGTCAGTCCTTCTTCAGGATCAGACCTCGAAATCAATCCTTCTCCAGCGTGGCGTGAGACAGGGAGACGTCATTTCTCCGAAACTGTTCACTGCTGCGCTGGAGGATGTATTCAAGGTTCTGGACTGGAGGGGCCTAGGCATCAACGTTAATGGCGAGTACATCACTCACCTTCGGTTTGCCGACGACATAGTGGTCATGGCTGAGTGAGACCATGGAGAGCCTCAGTAAAATACTCGAGGACCTCAGTAGAGCTTCCGAAAGAGTGGGTCTTAAAATGAACATGGGCAAAACCAAGATCATGGTGGTGCATTCACCATGACCTTGATTTTGTAAGCTAATATATATATGATATATTAGTCGTATCTACACCCTGAAATTTAATTGGTTGTTTTCCCGCGGCAGAACGACTTGCCTGAAGGAGTACTTTCGAAGTATAGAGTTAAAGTAAATAAATAACGATGTTTCTGTTTTAAAATAATTAAAAAAATATTCATCAACTCGAAAAAGTGAGTAACAATAGTAACTCTGGACGTAACTTGTAGGTACTAGGTACTACTCGTGTCACCACCTACAAAGAAAACCGATGCACAAAATAATGTCAAACCAAAATAAACTCTCGCACGTGGTGATACGGCATAAAAGTTTGCACGCAAAACAAACGAGCGAGCCACAAGCCGACAAAGCAAAGACCGATTTATTAAATGTTTAAAGTAAAATAAGCTCTCGCGTGTAATTATACGGCATAATCTAGCCCGCGCGTAACATGATCAAACGGAGCCGCCTTCAACGGACAACCTAATCCTTTCGACGGTGACCTAGCACCCGGGTCAACGGCCTGCTGTCGTTCGGCCGTAGATATCGGGAGGTATACTATTGGTTCGTGATCGCTTTCGAGTTTAGTTTTTCACAATGTTAAATATGCCAGTTTTTGTTTCTAATAATTTATATAACTACGAAACGATTGTATTACATAGACAAAACCATTTCGCTGCGGGAAAACAACCATTTAAATTTCACGGTGTATAGTACCCATGGATGCCCATGTAACACCCACTCCTACCAAGATCGAAGACTCTACACTCGAAGTTGTAGACAATTATGTCTACCTGGGAAAAACAGTCAAGTTGGGTAGATCCAACTTCGAGAAAGAGGTCAACCGTCGAATCCGACTCGGCTGGGCGGCGTTTGGGAAGTTGCGTGGTATCTTCTCGTCCAATTTACCGCAGTGTCTCAAGACAAAAGTTTATGACCAGTGTGTGTTGCTAGTTATCACCTATGGGACCGAGACGTGGTCGCTCACAATGGGTCTTATCAGAAAGCTTAAAGTCACGCAAAGGGCAACGGAGAGGGCTATGCACGGAATTTCCTTGCTTGATCACGTCAGAAATGATGATATCCGCAGGAAAACCAAAGTTACCGACATAGCCCGGAGAATTGCTAAACTCAAGTGGCAGTGGGCAGGGCGCAGGGCACATTGCTCGCAGAACGGATCCGTTCTTCAAGTTCATCAAGTTCTTGAATGGCGACCGTGAACCGGAAAACGATACGTTGGAAGGCCACTAGGTCGACCGATGACCTGGTTAAGGTTGCGGGAAGGCGCTGGATGCGAGACGCACGGGATCGGTCAATGTGGCGACGCCTGGGGGAGGCCTATGTCCAGCAGTGGATGGCTGAAATGATAATGATGATGATCCTAAATTGAATTTATAAATTATTGTTCCTTAAGATTGTGTTTTTGTGACGAGAATTAAAGATTATGATGATTAGTATGAATGCAATGATATCTAGTAAACTACTTAGTTTACAAGAACTTTATTGTATGTTCTAAACAGTAATCTCTTGATCTTTCTCACGACGGCGCTGCGGGCGGGTTGGTCGATGTATATGCACATTGTTTATGTGTGGGCCTGCATTTTTCCAATGCCTGCATGGAATTGATTAATTCTCAGCCAGTGCACAATTGCAGATGCAGACAGAGGACTCAGAATACAAGAAAGCATGTTAACATAGTGGAGTGAGCACACTAAAATGACGTAGTGTATAACAATTACTCCCTTGATTTCTTCACTAAATGGCAACACTCGAATCCTCTTGGGTCGCTGGTGGCCGTCCTCCTGTCACGACTAGTGTCCACTGTCATGATAATGTCAATTGTCAAATCGTGTCACTCATGTCTGTCACTTTTTATTTACCATGTCATGAGTTTCTTGGGTGGATTTACGAAATTTTATTTCTATGTTAATTACCCTGAACATATAATTAATTATTCCCGTTCTATAAGACAAAGATGGTATGGAGGACAACTCTACATCTTGTAAAAAGCCAACTTGGCAAAACTGTGTTCACTGTCCGAGACTACTTTTCTCTTCTGCCACGGAATTTGAAAGGTTATACACATATTATTTTTATTTATTGGTAAGCTAAAACAAATTCGCACTCCAAAACCATTGCGTCATTAACATGTTTTGTTGCAGGCATGTTCAAGAAAAGCACAGTATTAAAGAGGGATCTATCATACTCTGTCAGTATGGACAAAATGGAATGTGTTCGTCTTTGCAGTTTGGTGATTTGCGGAAAGCAGGCTTTAAGTATCACGTAAGAGAGTATCACTTATATACAAAAGACACAAATGATGACTGGACCTTCTACTCTTCCTCTCAAAACCTTCCAGCAGTATTAAATGACCCTAACAGAGGTAAACAGAGCAATTTTTTCACCAAGACGTGGGGGGACAGTTTTATTGATAAAGTCGATATTTACCCTAGTCCATATTTACCTGAAATCACATTAGCACATTTTGAATCATATTGCAAAAGAGTTGCTAAAAAGTACCGGCGCCATTGTAGACTAAAAGAAAGTGTTCCAGTCAAAAATAAAACGCCTGTAGTAGAAAATGTATGTGCAGTACCAAGCATATTCTATGAGCAATCACTACCATTAAATGATCCAGATGTATTTAGCCAAGTTTTTCCTAGTCTGTGTAATTCTGAAGAGCCCAGTATTGCTATAAGAGCTCTCCAAGAAACACTAAGTACATACCTAGATGTTATTGAGATGAAAATCTCAAAGCAAGTAGCTCAAAAATCAGATGCATTTTTCCATGCAATGCTGTCTCATGACACTATAATGGAGCAGATGGCTAGAGCAGTGAATACAGTCAGGAAAACCAGACAAAATATCACACATGTAAAGGGAAACTTAACTGAATGTCCATTAAAGTTAGCAAGTTTAACAAAAATTAATCACAATTTGAATAATATCCATGATCTTTTAAAGTTAATGGGCACAGTGCAACAGACACAACCAATGATACAGCTTCTTTTGAGTACTTCAGATTATGTAGCTGCCCTGGACTTAATCAGTTCTACCCAAAAAGTGCTATCTACACGCCTGTCTGGTATACAAGCATTTCGTCATTTATCTCCACAACTAACTGAAATGAAGAGATTAATACACAAAATGCTGAGCAATGAATTTTTAAGATTCATTGTCACAGACCTAAACAGACCTCCAAAAGATGACACAGAAATACCTGAAAGGGAGAAAATTGTATCAATAGTATCTGGCATTCTCCGCCTGAAGGAATTTGATTTTATTGATACATTCAAAATCGAAGCAATGACATCCATTCAAGCGACAATCAAACAATCTGTAATAGAAATAATTTCAGAAAGAGATGGTAACACAGAAATTGTTTTGAGAGGATCTAATGCTGACAATACATGGCTTTTGTGTAATGAAGGTATAACATTTCTGCAGAAAGTTACTCCAAACTTAATTACTTTATTTAAGAGAATCTTATCCCTGAATAACTTGATATTGGAAATTACTCAAATGGATGATGTTACTGGAACTGATAGTGAAGATATTTGGTCATCTGAGGAACTGCTTTTTGTAGAAGAAAAGTTAAAGAAAATGATTGGATCTCTTTCTGACTACTGTAATGAACGATGTGCTAATCTCATAGTAACCAAAACTGACAAGGATTATGTTTTTTCTGATATGTCCCAACTATCAATCCTGTCCAAACTCATTGAAAATTTTTGTGACGAATGTGAAAACATCACTGGACATTGCAGTAACGCAATGAAGCTAGCTCTTAGAAGCTATGCTATGAAGTACATACAATGTTTACATGCCGAAAGGAGGACTCAATTGACTTCTGCCCTAAATGCAGAACGATGGAAAGCTGCAGATGTACCTTGTGAATTGCAAAGTGCAATAAATAAAATACATGAATCAGGTGAAATACCAAATGCTCTACAATATGACAGTGGCAAGCCTGATGGGAAATATTTGTTAATAAATAAGGAGAGTTATGCTGTTGTTTCCACAGTGCAGCTTTTAATCAAGATCTTGCTGGAATATTGTGATGCTACAAAACAGTCTCCTGTCATTGTTCAGTACTTGGTACACTGCATGTTGGAATTGATTAGATTGTTCAATTCCCGGTGCTGCCAACTTGTGTTAGGTGCTGGAGCAATACAGAGTGCTGGCTTAAAAACTATTTCTACATCAAACCTTGCTTTAGTATCTAGATCCCTTCAGGTGGTCATGTGGTTTCTACCTAAGATAAGAGGATTGCTAGAAAGGCAGCATTCCAAAGATTTGTCACTGAATGGTTTTAGTAATATAGAAAGTGATATAGTAAGCCATAAGCAGGAAATAGAGAATAAGATTTGTCTCATAGTAAGTAATATGCTTGCATCTCAGCTGACAGGGTGGGATGCGAAACCCCCTGTTCCATCTCAAACATTCCGAAATATTTCTAAACACTTAGTAAAATTACATGAAGCACTTATTGATATATTTCCTAATGAACAAATAAGGACCATTTATAAAAGAGTACATGATAACTTCAAAGATAAACTCAGAGAACAATTAATGAAGATGAACATAGTAGCTAATGGTAGTCCTCAGCATGGTGTAGTCACCTCAGAATTGACTTTTTACTTGCAAACCCTCAAAACACTACGGGTGATAAATGAGAATGATGCAGAGGACAATATATTGTATGATATTTGGTTAAATTAATTTATACACAAGGTATAGAGAGAATATTCTGTAGCCATTTTTGTAAAAAATACTTATTCTTTTTTTAACACTTGTCTATTTATTGTTCTAAATATGGTATACAATTAAATACATAATGAAATGTTAATACATTTTAACTTTGGTAAAACCCAACTTGTAAAAGGCCAAAGACAGATTTCATTGTAAAACTTAATATTGATTAACGAAACTGATGTATATGTATTATGTAAATAAACTGTTTAATAAGTTCAAATGATATAATTATGTAATCATATTGAATATTCCTCCTCTGTTATGGGAAAACAGGATATTACTAAGTAAATTTTCTGTGGTAGAATAGCCAAATAATTCAGTCATTCAGATACCCCCTTGTACAGGACAAATATTCAGTTTCGCTTTCATTTTCACTTATAATCCAATTACCCAACACAGGGATGCCCTCCTTTGTAACACCCGACCACTACCACCCCTCACTTAGCCTTAGTTAGCTAACATTATAAAGAATCATTGCTGGATTGAAATCCTACGTACCTTTTAATTTTTATCTGCTTATAACTTTCCATTATCTATCTATTCAACCCTTTCTTTCACCTTTTTTTTAAACGTTTCTCCTGTATTGTATATGCATTTACAAACATTTAAACTCACATATACAAACAGCCAGACCCAGAAGACCTATCTGTAGACCATACAAATATTTGTTCCGTGCCGGAATCGAACCCGCGACACGCAGCACGGCAGCTAATCGCTTAGCCACTGCGCCAACCATGCAGTCAATTGGTAATGAGACTGTTCATGTGCATTATGGCGCTCTATAGCGAACGATTTAGATATCAATAAACTATGATATTATTCAACCCCTTTGAATTGAAAAGACAAAGATTTAATTTTAAAAGAAACAACTAGTCCTGCAGTACCATGCCACAAAATGGTAGTATGGTCAGCATAAAAATCGGTTAACATACTTATGATGAAATATATAGAAATCAAAATAAACAAATGTTGCCTAATGATCACAGTAAATGTTAAAAAAACGCTATCCAATATGTTTGTGTCAATTTAGTTTAGATGATAATGTACAACCATTATCTCAAGGCTTTTCCCAGGGGGGTAGGCAGAAACATATTAAAATATATGAACCTATGCATGAAAAGGTAACAATATTAAACTAAAAACTATTTTCTTGCTGATCGTACATATAACAAACTAATACAAACACTCTGACGGCGAAACTCCAACCCACAACACAATAAGTCGCGGTTGTTACAGTAAGTTATTTTAAAGCTAGTTAGTTTAGTTACTAGAGTTCACTTTTTAAGTGAACTTTAGTGACTAAAGTCCTCTTAAAAAGTACTGCACAACACGAACTCATTTATGGGCGTGGCTGAAACGCTTACTCATCATCATCGGCCTTTTTAATATAACCACTGCTGGGACACAGGTCTCCTTGCTGTGAGAGGGAATGGGCGGTAAACCACCACACGGGCCCAGTGCGGTTTTGCGGATGTGACATGTCTTCGAATTTTTGGTTTTAGGACATGCCTGTTTCCTCGCGATGTTTTCCTTTACCCTTTTGAGAGCAGTGGTGATGAAATAATTTACACAAAAGTAAAGCACCTGCCTGGGTTCGAAACCACGCCGCTGTTAACACTGGGCCACCACTGCTCTATGCATACTGTCTCGCCTAAAGTAAAAAAAACCTTTAAAATGTTGTGAAAAAACGACTAAATACGAACTCTGGAATAATGATTAAACTTAGTCTTGCTTTGGAGACTTCGTTTGCTATTTGTTTGCGCCCTTTGGGCTAAATTACAGATAAAATACGGATCTTTTGTGGCCTATACCTACTTGTACTTTTTGTTTTACTATTCTGATTACGTACAGGCATCCCCGTCCCACGCGAGTATATACCCCATATTGAGAGATGTTGACAAGGATCAAAATAACATTTTTGGCACATTGTTTTAGGAGTAATAAATAAAACATGTAATTTCTCTAAGAAAGCAGGTTCAAAGTTAAAAAAAACCGCCTTTGTAAAAAAAGACAGTAGATCCCGGTCGGTGGTAATGCAGTATAAAGTTTCTATTTCAAAAGAATTGTCAGCTAATACTGGCTTTGTTACCGCTATGTTATATGGGATCCACTGAACATACGCATCCGCGGCACAAACGTTTTTTTAATGTTTCCGTGGCTATAATAATTTCAGTACAACGAACATCTGGTTTTTGTGCTAACTATACCTACAATTCTGCCCTCGTAAGACAAAAAGCGATACCTTGATAGAGATTCTGAGTTGAGATACTGCTTTTTGGCTTACGAGGGCAAAATTTTACATTAGAAAAACATAAATTGAGTGCCACGGTCTATTATCTTTAGGTCTAATAAACGATTGTAACTTTTATGTACCTAATTATCTGATTTATCTGCATTACAATCCTTGTCACAAGTCACACGTTAACAGTTTGTACAGGAAATACAAAAGATTTAAAATTTAGTGAATCGTGATGAATGTACTTATAGTAATTTATGTTGATTTTATCTAAAATAAAGACCTTGTTTATATAATCACTTTTTTATTGTAGGTAACATAGAAAAATATTAACAGCCATTACGATTTCAATGGAATTATATTAATTACGATTATTTTATGGACCATAAATAGAACAAGAGCAAGTTGATTTAACTACTGTTGTTCATGCCAATTTAGTTTTTATCACATTTACATCTTTGGCTTACCTTCTAAAATATTAGAACCTTAAAAAAGCTGATATGGTCACATAAATAATTATATAAAATCTTCACAAAAATGTATTTTTTCTATTTGATCGCTAATATTAACTATCATAGAAATATGATGCTAATGGATATCTTATTATAAAAGCTATACAAGTGCAAACAATTTGAAATCCCATAAGCCATGTTGTAAGTTGTACTTCAGGTATCGGCCCTAACTTAATTAAAAATAAATTAATTAACGTCATATTATTTATAGTTATACTGTCGTTATCTTCAGTTTTATCAATTAAGTGTAAGATCGTTAGCACTCGAAGTATCAATTTGGTTAATGTAGTCATTTCTTTTTTCGCTATGATTGTCCTGCTTGCATGAAGTAAATCTGTTTCTTCACTATACTTTGGTAAGCGATGTCTTGGGCATGGAATGATATGGAATAGTTGAGGCACGGAATACAGAAAGTTTATAATTTGTGGCAAGAAAAATAGTAAAACTGTTTTACTGAAATGGCTCAATATAGCCACAACTGCAAATGTCATTCCAGAAACGTAACAAAATGTGTCCCCTACAAACACCTTTGAAGGATACCTGGAAAATAAAAAATAAATATTTATGTCATAGCAATAACTCATGATTAATATTTTTATTTCATATGTCGTGAAGTCGAGTCTCATGCGAACAAACTGCAGACCTCTGACCTCTATAAAAAAGTTCGTTTACTCTCAAGGCAATTCAAACCGAAAAGTTGGGTGCTTGAAGACAAGGACGGGAAGCCCCTGCACGAGTTAGAAAAAGTGGCCGACAGATGGCGTGAATACTGTGAGGATCTGTACAGTAACCCATCGCCTACGATGAACTCGCCCCTTATCTTTGAAAGACTAGACCGTGAACCTTCCATTCTGAGATCCGAAGTGATTGCAGCTATATCTAGCTTGAAAAGCAGGAAGACTCCCGGACCTGAAGAGATCACAGGCGAAATTTTGCAGGCGCTAGGTGATGCTGGTGTCGATATGTTGCACAGAATTTGCAGTAGCGTTTGGGACATAGGTAAATGGCCCTTGGACTGGACAAAGTCAATAGTCCTCCCCTTGCACAAAAAGGAATCGACGCGGAAGTGTGGAAACTACCGCACTTTATCACTTATATCACACGTCAGTAAGATTCTCCTCCAAATTCTAAACAACCGAATCCGATACTACCTGGATTGTTAGATCTCACAAGAGCAGGCTGGTTTCGCGAAAGGAAAGGGCACACGGGAGCAGATTCTCAATCTTCGGCAACACATTGAGAAGGCTTACGAGTTTGATGAACCAGTCATGATGCACTTTATTGATTACGGCAAGGCCTTTGAATGTGTGGACTGGAACCGGTTATGGCAAGTTTTATGGGAAATGGCGGTGCCTGAACACCTTATTGCGGTGTTACAGGGACTATATTCAAACAGCCAAGGCATGGTGAGGGTGGGCAACACGTCCTCGAAGCCCTTCCCATTTGGCAAGGGAGTGCGCCAGGGCTGTATTTTGTCACCCATCCTGTTCAACATTTATGGGGAGTACATAATCCGAAAATCCTGTGAGGATTGGAACGGCACTGTTAACATCAATGGCAATAAAATCACCAATTTGCGCTACGCTGACGACACCATCTTGTTTGCAGCAGACGAAACCGAGATGAGCACTCTATTCAACAGGATGGAAAGATGCAGTGGTGACATGAAGCGTTCCATAAACCGGTCCAAAACGAAGATCATGGTGGTGGATAGCACGTC
The DNA here is from genome assembly GCA_947562075.1 of Orthosia gracilis. Taxonomy (NCBI): domain Eukaryota; kingdom Metazoa; phylum Arthropoda; class Insecta; order Lepidoptera; family Noctuidae; genus Orthosia; species Orthosia gracilis. The sequence goes on from OX387266.1 coordinate 40,723,087, forward strand.
CAAACTAGGGCTCAGTGGTACACTCGACGTCGAAACAGTTAATCAATTATTTACCTGGCTCTAGTATAAGTAACAATGGATCGTGTGAAGATGAGATTCGCAGGCGCATTGGAATGGCAAAGAGTGCCATGTCGCAACTCGAGAGAGTACGGAAGGACCGCAGCATTTCGAACAAGACAAAACTGTCACTTGTCAGCTCCCTTGTCTTCTACATATTCTTGTACGGAGCTGAGACGTGGACTCTAAAAGCCGCTGATCGCAAACGCATCGTGGCTTTTGAGATGTGGTGTTACAGGAAGATGCTGCGTGGATGGCACACAGGACGAACATCTCGATATTGCAGGACCTCAAAATTGAAAGGCCTAGATTGTCGAATGTGTGCATCCGCAAGATATTTGACTTCTATGGCCATATTGCCTGTAAACCTGGTGACAACTTACTAAAGGTAATTGTCACTAGCAAAGTCGAGGGCAAACGGGATTAGAGGCAGAAGTCCTATACGCTGGTCAGACCAAATCCGAACCACGCTGAACATCAAAGCCTCAGAAGCCGTGCATGTTGCTCAGAGTAGGAGCGGGTGGAGAAACATCATCAAAGAGAAAGTTTTGAGACCATGATGTGGTCACGACCCCCAGCGTTGGGGAATCGATGCGAGGAGGAGGAATATTTTTATTTATTTGATAGTGAGACCCAGGCGCGGTTACACAATTTCGTTCAGGGGGGGCGAATGGCTCTAGGAGGGGCGGGCAATAAAAAAAACAGTTCCTGCTTTTCTTATACAGTATTATCGTAGTAGTATTCTCCCTGGGTTTGGTTTTTCAGTAGGATTTTTGATGAAATATTAACTTGAAAACCATTGTGGTCAAACCATTCTTCAAAAGACCAGAATGTAGAGAACTTCTGTTGCGAGAGCGGATGTAGCTCGAAAATTTTTGCGCCCTGCACCGGAGATAAATTTTCTGTTGACCTTTCATACTACTAGTTTGGTCGAGGCTCAGGGGAGGGCAATTACCCCCATTGCTCACCCCCTGTATCCGCGCCTGGTGCGACCTAAGATTACATAGATGCATTTCATTACTTGATTTATGAATGTGTGCTTTGTGAAGTGTGTTATATTATAAATTCCACCTGTAAAGGTCACTTGCACTACAAAACACTAAATGCGTTTAGCATATTTTTTTCTGGTGCTGTTTGCACCTGCAATTGTACGACATATAAACAGTTCGTCCAGCTTAATAATAAAGCAAGCCACTGTAAATAGCTTCAATTTGATGATGAAAGATAAATATATTTTAACAATGCAGCTTACCAATTATGTTTCAACAATGCCAGTGTAGTTGCAAGATAAGGTATCATAATATGTAAAGAGAAAGTGTGAGCTTTATACTGGTCTCCTCTCAATTCAATTATATCAAAGATAACAATAGAAAAGGCTATGACCACAGACTGCCCAACTTCAAGTCCATTGATGCCAGCCAATATGTTTATAGCATTTGTGCAGAAAACGGCTAACATGCCCATGTAGATGTAGTACAGTACACCTAGAACAGAAATAAAATCATTAAAAAAAAAGAGGCAGAGGTTTGAATCTTTTGGTCATCCAAAAATACTTTAATTTTTTGATCAAACAATACTTTAAGTTTCAAATTGCGGCGTACGATGAACCTGGATGTCACTTGGTAGGGGACACTTAAACAAACAAAAAATGTTACCAAATTTGTCTTGATACTTATACAGGCTGAGTTTATCAAGTGGGTGTGGATGGCCATATCCGAAACTATGAGTATACGTCACCTGAATGAATATATTATTTAATATACTTTCTAATTTAACTATTTTAGAGTAAATTGAGTACAAATCTTACGAAATAATTTGTATAGAGAACTGTGTTCTTTGTAAGCACGATCAATATGATTAGTTAAAATAATATATGTTTATTAAAAACGTACAGATAGATGCAGTGCATGGCATATTACAATGAACGGCTGGAGTATTTATATTATTTGTACAGCTGATGTGTACTGAAACATTTCCTGAACGTGATTAATTTTTACAAAGATACTACTGTGGTAAAAATCGTGCAAATAATATTGTAAGCAAATGTCAAAGGTTTTTAATTTGAACCATTGTGATAAATTTCACACTCATTTTGAGAAGTGCCATTTTAAGAAGTGCACATATTACTAAGTGCACATTTTGCATCAAGTGCACATGTTGGGATTGCAAATCCTGAAACTTATTCTTCAGTTCAATGTCCTTTATAATTTTTTTTAGGGTTCGGTACTCAAAGGGTAAAAACTGGATCCTATTACTAAGACTCCACTGTCCGTCTGTCTGTCTGTCTGTCACCAGGCTGTATCTCATGAACAGTGTAGCTAGACAGTTGAAATTTTTACAGATGATGTATTTTCTGTTGCCGCTATAACAAGAAATACTAAAAGCAGAATAAAATAAATATTTAAGTGGGGCTCCCAAACAAAAACGTGATTTCATTGCCTTTTTTGCGATAGTGGTAAGGAACCCTTCGTGCGCGAGACCGATTCGCACTTGGCCGGTTTTTTTTGTAAACAGTACATACCAATGTTGATGGAAACTCCCAACCATTGCCTCAAAGGAATAGGAACAACAAAAGTAGTTGAGTTGAAGTTCACATAGTAAACCACAAGCAGTGGTAGTGATGCCACTGTTGGCAGTAATAGTTTATATCTCCATCTCAGGTCCAAGACATCATCAGCAAAGCCAAGCAGGAGCATACAACAGATGGATAACAATCCCGCCAACAGTTCTGCAAACTAAAAAAGACCCACTAGTTAATAAAAATCCTAATTTAACTGATAGAAAATGCACATTCTTAACTGCTGGGTCTAGGATCATTACATTTTACACATCAGTTGTAGCAAAAAATAAAAATAACAGTTCAAAAGAATTTCTCAAAATGTACCACTTTAGGAGTTTAATACAGGCTAATTTTAATTAAGGCAAAATTATGAATAGTTAATGAAAGTTAATCACTATTTTGCCAATTCTTATCGCTTGATTTTTAAAATAACATAATTTAATACCTCATTGTGAGGGAAGTGCTGTGTGTCCATCAAGCCATTACCAAAGACAATTGGTATGAATATAAAGCTTGTTATAAGGAAGACACATCCAGATACAACTCCTATTGCTTCTGGGCTGAAAATAAATATACAAAGAGTGAGAAATACAGCTCTGTACCAATCCAAATTTTTCATCAATGACAGCAGTAGTGCTTTCAACTTCTGGGAATTCCTAAACAAAATCATAACAAACCTAGTGCTTGTTCACACAGAGGTCCACTTCATTGTATATGTTTTTATTCAGTGCTGATGTTTATAGTTGTATGAGTGAGTTCACACACATGACAGTATTCAGAATCTGGCAAAATATACAGTGGTCTGTTTTATCGTATATGTTTTTATTCAGCAATGGCATAGGTAGTTGTATAAGGGTGTTCAGCCACACAACAGTATTAAAATACTGATCCGTTTCAATAGATGTCCATCCTAGTAGAAAATTGGTAGGTGTGAAAATTACCTCCAGTAGCAACAGATCCATTAAAACAGTGCTGTAAACGGGGTGTGAACATCACCTCCAGTAGCAACAGATCCGTTAAAAATTATCTTGGAAATATGGGTGTTCTGTGTTGACGTACCCTTACGCATGATGCTCCTACCTTTATCCCAATTTAAATGGTGTTGGCGCTCTATTCATCTCAATAATCACCTCCTTTTTAGACATAAATAATCTAGCCTTCCTTTACTCTTATTTTAGCCTATAGTGTTCCACTACTAGGCAAAGGCCTCCTCCCAAATCCTTCCAAGTTTTCTTTTCCTGATCCACATCAGACCAGCCTCTACTCTTATAAGCATCCATATTCACATTGTTTGATTATAAATGTGGATGGTTCGAGGAAAGGTTGCTTTACTCACGACAATGACACGTTCTCATTTTTCCGCAAAAAGCATTTACCATGACTACCGATTTCTATAAAACTTCTCGTTCTCCGGCGCCACTTCAAAGCCGAAACGAATTAAAATATAGTATGTTTCATTTACTTACATCTTTTTCTTATTAGTTTTGCATAGATCTATTCCAAATAGACCGGCTTTAACAAATAAGTCTGTGAGATTCGGTATTAATTCATCTGTTACGAAGTACGCTACCGCCGACAATATTAATAATATAAATATTTCCCACATCCTGCTGGTTATTTCACAAATTGTATCATTAAACAAAGTTAGCACAGTAGGTACCAATTTTTGTTCAATAACATTGAACTGACAGCCCCTGACATCGGCGGCTGACACATGGCCTGCTGACATGACATCGCTCTCATTACAGATTTTTTTTTGGGATTTTAGTGACCTGGCTACCGAGGTCTTTAAGTAAATCTTTATTTTTATGAGATCTTTTCTTTGTTGTTCTCCACTTGTCCTATGTTGCGAAATACTAATAATTAATGTACCACCCTATAACATTTTCTACCAAAAAAATTATCAATTTGTAGTATGAACATTACAAAGTCTCAACAATGTGAAATTCATGCTGGTGTCCTGCCTGAGACAGTTATGCGGAGTTGCGGCAGCCACGAAAGACATAAAAGAACTCGCTAAGACATAAAGGTTTCGCTAGCACTGGAAGGAGGAAGTGGGGGGTTCGTGAAGGCAGGCTTTTGCCCAATGGACACGAAGGAAGGCTGGCAAAAAAAATAATGAATGGAGTGGATATCTCGCAGACGTGTGCGTCTCAAAAGAATGAGGAAGGATCAAATAAACTGAACCTGTGTCGACACCCTTGCGCCATCCCATCTTCTTAGCACGGCGGGCTGTGCTGGGGCGGCTGCTGCCGGTGCAGAAAACCTCAAACGGCGCAAATATAACAACCTTATTGGAAGTTACATGTTTGAGCCGTTTGGGGTTGAAACATTAGGTCCATGGGGTCCGAGTGCGCATCGAGTTTTTCGAGAAATTAGCACAAAGCTCGTCGACTCTTCACGTGACCAGAGGGCTGGCCTTTTCTTCGGCCAGAGAATCAGCATTGCCATCCAACGTGGCAATGCTGCCAGCGTTCTGGGCACGTTTCCCATTGACATCGATGTGGACGAATTTTTTGATGCACAATGAGCTCTTTATCGTCTCCCTTTTGTATTTGTATATAGGTTTGTTTTTATTTTAGAATATTCAATTGTATATATGTTAATAAAGGATATCATATGACAAAAAAAAAAAAAAAAAAAAAAAAAAAAAAACCTGTAAAACATACCTTAAGTACTTACTAATTCCGTTATGTCAATGTCAAGTCAATCTGTCAATGTCTTGTCGACGATTTTGTCAACAAGTTGTGTTTTGGCGAAGTGTGTTTCTTCATTTTAATTTTTCCAAAATATTTATATAATCATTCATCCAATCCAATAAACTAAAGTACTTTGTAATCAACTTACTTCAAATCAACGTATGCGGTAAATTGTTTCCAAAACGAAAATGAGTACCATGGACGAAATAGAAGATGAAGCGAAAGCAGCAGCCGAAAAGATGGTAATGAATATGATGCAGAGACCAGGACAGCTCGAAAAAGTAAGAAGAATACATCAACTTTATTATTAAAACTAATAATAAATCATTGTCTTACTCAACTAGTTCTAAGGCTTGACTAAAAACCCTCAACTAATTAGTTTTGTTATCATTCGTGGGCGTTGCTTGAACGAACCGAAAAATATACCTACCTATTTATCATAATTATAAAACATACATAATCCTGTGAATTATAAATAACTTAAATGCTACTCAAGGCAAGCAATAACAAAGTTCTATTACTACTGCAGGCAGAGTAAGCGATGGGTGTTGAATCAACAAACTAGTTATATCAACCATTCTGTCAACGACATTAATGTTAACCATTTATGAATTAATCAGCTACATTCATCAACAACATTAAATGGTCTTAATTTAACAAACATTAATGCAACAAAAGGGGTAAATTAAAAAAAACTTGCATTGAAAATGACATCATCACACAATATCATCATGCTAGTAACGGTTTTATCATAGTTTTTTTTTTTAAATATCATGTTTCTTAATTCAATTATCTCAATTAAAATTTACATAGTATAAAATACTTAATTGCCAATAACTACCTATATATACACTCACAAAATTTGAATGTACACAGTTGATTTTTGAAAATGTGTGAATGATTTACAAACTTACAAATTGTACAAACATGGTAAAAATACAATCAACAACAATCATATTTGACCAGAAGGCATGCAAAAGCACAAAATACACTAGTGATACTAAGTACATAATATTATAGATAAAAAATGTCAATAAAATATTGTAAATAAAATAACAAGAAATTACAAAAAAAAATAGCTTTTCCCAAACATGCTTAGAAATTTGAGCACTATTTTGACAACCTTCTTCGAGATAAAACGAAATTGCTGTACGGCCAGCAAAAGTCGTATGAATATCCATTTCTGTTGTGGTTTAGTGGCCAAATAAATTACATAGTAAACTCATATCTGTCATGTAATTTAAAAATGGAACGACCTTTTACTCAATTCGCTCACTGGATTGCAAATAGAAAGCTGTATATTAAAAAAAAAAACAAAGCGGGCAATATTATAGTTGTTTGTCATTGATTTAGATAAGTAATTGTATTTGACAAAATGAGTTCTAGGTACTGCTTTGTTTTAATTTCCGTGCATTATTTCAGAAAAGTACTATTTAAGCCGTGGCCATAACTAGGCATTGATATACTTATTACACGTTCATCCATCAATGCCTTTTTTGCTGGCCGCTGCAGTAATGTACTATTTTTATAGCAACTTATTTTCAGTCAGTCCTAAGCCTGAAGAAAAGTACGAAGGGCAGGTCATCTGTGTAGAACCATCAATCAAATGTTTCTTAATATTTACATACATTGCATCAAAATGTTTCCAAAATAGCATTATCCCATTGATGTTGACTCGTTGATGTGGAATCAATGACAATGTTCCATTAATGGAAAAACCGCCAACCACCCATCGCTACTGCAGAGATTTAGGTGGTAATTATTTGTTACTGTATACAGATAATTTATCAATGGTCTAATGTATCTTAATATTGCTATTTATGAAACCGCATCAGGTTATGTATATGTATGGCAATTAAAACATTTCATAAGTTTTTTTTATCTTGCAGATTAGCCAATCATAAACCATCCTTTTTTTGTTATTTCCTTTAATGTATTTTACTTTCGGATTTATAGGCTAGTGGACTATATCCTGGATTATTGATTATATTTGTTTATTCATTATTTTTGTGCGTGTTTTCCAGGTAGAACATTACAAAAAGAGAATCACTCACAAGAAAGCATCCATTGAGGCTCAGCTGAAATCAGCTGTGCAGGGCAAACTAGATGGTGTGAGTGTTGGCTTGAAACAGTTGCAGGAGTGTCTGGAAGATGTACAGCAAGTTAGCCTCAAGTTAGTTTTATTTATTTATTTATAACTGGTTGCAACATAAAGGTACATAGGCGGACTTAATGCCTGAGGCATTCTCTACCAGTACCAAGGGTGGTGGACAGATCACATGGCAGGTGCATAACAAATAGAAATAATAATTGAAGTAAAATTGATTGAAATGTATATATTACTAGCTTTTATACCATTCGTGCTCTAAAAAGATTATTTTATTCACTGAAAACAGTGAATAAAAAGCCCTTTTAATCACTGTTTTGGTGTTTGAATTTAGAACACACCAATATATATTCGATCTCCATCTCAATGCTAAACAACCTCCTTGCGCATAAAATACTCGATGCAAACTTCTTGTGCAAAGAATATTCGATTTTCAAACTCCTTCGCGTCGTCGATTTAATTTTGAGTTTGTTTATATTTAGGATTTTAATAATGTTTTTGGTTTTGGTCGGGGACGTTTAGTTCACTAATAATACTTATTTGGATTGTAATTCTAATTGCATTGGTGTTTAAATAACTATACAGTAATTATGTAACGTAACGGAGGTGGTCGCTGGCCCCTGAAACACAGGTGTTGTTACCTAGCGCAGCTTAAATTTACAAAAAACGTGAAGCCCTGAGGTTTTTATTTTTTTGTAAATTTTTAAGGTAATAAACCATTTATTTATTTATTATTATTACTTGTGCTTAAATCTTTCTTTTTCTCGTAGTCATGGTATAAAATATAGTATTCAACTTTTGAATAAAACGGATTTATATCGAGGGCCATGAATCACTCGCGTCGCTCAGGATTCTAACACTTGAATCACTTGCTATGCTCGTGATTCAATCATTATGAATCACTCCCTGCGGTCTTGATTCAGTTTTTAGAATCCTTCACTTGTTCGTGATTCATCTATGGCCCTCGCTTTAAAACCGTCCTTTATTCACTAGTTGCATAATATACTATTACCCGCACCAATTATAAAAAAAAAAAATTGGCTATCACTCGCAGTGAATCCAATTTTTTTTTTAAATAATTTGTATCCTTTGTTACTTCTAATACCTCCAAGAATATATGTACAAAGTTTAATGATGATCGGTTCAGTAGTTTTTGCGTGAAAGCGTAACAAACAAACTTACATTCACATTTATAATATTAGTATGATAGTTAAATATTTAGTAAATAAAAACCTTTAAGACAGCCCGTTTAGTATATTTTAGCTATTTTCATAGTGTTATGTCGTACGGTATTCTGTTGTGGGGAAATGCCGCCGACATCCAGACTATCTTTGTTTTGCAGAAAAGAGCTGTTCATTCAATTTATAAATTAAGCCCGAGACACACTCTCATAGAGAAATTTAAGGAGATTAATGTAATGACTGTGCCTTCTCAATAAATTTATGAAACGCGCTTGACCACTATCTCACCTTAATTAATTGTGATTTAATATTAATTATTATTTTCTTTTTATGATTTTGATTTTAGTCTTTGTTTCGAAGATTAAACTTTATTTTATTTTTAATTTTGTTTTGATTTCAACCTTGATTTTGATTTAAGTTAGATTGTGATTGTAATTTTAATTCTCATTGTGATTCTCTGACTGTAATTTCATATTTGATTTTAATTTTATTATTGACCTGATTTTAATTTAGAGTTTGTTTTTATTTAGGAATTTAATTATGATTTTAATTTTAGTCTAGGATAAGTTTAGTGAATACTTATTTGGATTGTTTTTCTAATATTAATTGCTGTGATGTTTAATTAATCTAATACCTTTAAACGAGCAATGCTTGTATATACGTATATATATATATATATATACTAGCTGACCCCCGGGGCTTCGCTCCCGTCAATTGGCTATCTACCTAAATACCCTACCTACCATACCTACTCTACCCTACCTACCATACCCTATCTTCCCCTACCCTACCTACCATATCCTGTCTACCCTACCCTACCTATCGTACCCTATCTACCCTACCCTACCTACCCTACACTACCTACCCTACCCTATCTACCCTACCCTATCTACCCTACCTACCCTACCCTACCCTACCTACCTACCCTATCCTACCTACCCTAGCCTACCTACCCTACCCTATCTACCCTACCCTATCTACCCTACCCTACATACCCTACCCTACCTACCCAACCCTACTTACCCAACCCTATCTACCCAACCCTACCTACCCTAAAACCTGAAGCGCACTGTGCTTCATTAATATTTTGTGTGATATTTAAATGCAAGCACAGAATGCAGCCAGGACATGTATAGCCGACAGTATTTTGAGTAGTACCTAAGTTTGTAAGTTGTGTAATTATTGTGATATTTTTGACTGACTGCACTTTTTTGTTTTCATATCCCTAATTGCTATATACCTGTTTCTCTGTGATACTAGCATTTTTTGCACAATCTATTGATAAGTAGCACTTTTTGCACAACCATATTTTTTAAATAGCATATCTTGTAAATTGTGATAAAAATATTTTGTAAGATTTTTATTTCTGAGATGAACAGACTCATGTATACTTTTGTATTTTTTTTAAATTTATTTCTGTGATGAAAAATAAAAACATGCCCGTAGTTAGTAAAATGAACCCACACAGAATACATGAGGATGAATGCAAGATGAACTATGGTATGAAGGATAAAAGTGCGAGAGGCATGTATGAGGAATAGTATGAATGTGTTTGCAATAAATAGGCACCAATTATGTTGGTGGGGATTAGTATTAAGATAAAAAAAAAAAAAAAAAAAAAAAAAAAAAAAAAAAAAAAAACCCTACCTACCCTACCCTAACTACCCTACCCATTACCCTGCATTATATTATTTAAAAGACGATAATTGATCAGTTATCGAGCGGGATGAAAAATGATTAAATTACTAAAATGGCTATTAAAAATAGGGATTGGTGATAAAAGCTAAAAATTTAGGGTTGTAAGTATTTTTAATGCCACATTATAGAAAATAAAAACAAAAAAAATTGTCCAAAAATTAAAAAAAAAAATGTAAAGGGTAAACAACACTTATCACTTAGGGGTATGAAAAATAGATAGTAGCCGATTCTCAGACCTACTGAATATGCATATAAAATTTGGTAAAAATCAGTAAAGCCGTTTCGGAGAAGTAAGGTAACTAACATTGTGACACGAGAATTTTATATATTAGATAGTCTGAATCTCGGCAAAGGCTCCAATGATTTTTATAAAATTTAGTATGCTGGCATAAATCGATCTAACTAGGTTTCATTTTTAGAAAATGTCGTTTTCTCTATTTTCACCCGAGCAGACCTCGGTCGCCCAGGTACTTATACTTATGTAACGTAACGGTGCTGTTACCTAGGTCAGTGGTCAGGGCTTCACTTTTTGGAAATTTTGATGCTATACTTCATAAAAGATAGCTTGATCTCTGCGACATACGTCAAACTGACTTATATGTTATTGTTACGTTATTGTTAGCCTGTCAAGCGTTACTGTTACTGTTTTGATACTGACAGCTGTCGCAGAGATCAAGCTATCTTTTATGAAGTATAATTACCTATTTATTTATATTTGCACATTAAAGACAAACAATTTTATTGTCTTGGTATCTGTTTATTAACAACTAGCTGTCCCATGCGGCTTCGCTCCCGTCAACTGGCTACCTACCTACTCATTTACCCTACCTACCCTACCTTACCTACACTACCTACATACATGATTGTTGCGTAACTTTAACCGCTTACGCAGCGCACGCAACGGAAGCTCTCAAAAAGGAATAATTTTGCCTGTTTTTGCAACATTTTTCATTTATGCTCCGCTCCTATTGGTCGTAGCGTGATGTTATATAACTTATAACCTTCCCCGATAAATGGACTATCCAACACAAAAAGAATTTTTCAATTCCAACCAGTAATTCCTGAGAAAACGCGTTCAAACAAACAAACAGACAAACAAACAAACTCTTCCGCTTTATAATATTAGTATAGTATAGATTGAGATGATCATATGCTTTCGTTTTAAAACAGCGCAAAATATAATCATACAGGTTGTGCAACACATAGTTTTTTATTTTATTGTATCATCATATTATCAAAATCTTTACAAAAATCTGACAAAGAATTATAAATTATGTTGAGCCAAATATCTCTATGTAGTTCTGTAAGGTATAGGTAAGTAAAGTTAAAATGAACTTAATTTCAGAATGGATGAATTGGAGGATCTGTTGAAAAGTGTGCCGCCCCTGGTAGCATCACTCCAAGCAGTCAGAGAAGAAGACTCCCGTCACTCTCAATATGTCACGGCTATGGATAGTCTTAAACACATATTTACAGTGCCAGAAAGTGTGGCAAAAACTAAACAATGGATAGGGGAAGGCAAGCTTCTACATGCCCATCAAGTAAGTGTTTATATATATGTTCCATTTCACGATTCCTTTTTTTGTTGGAAAGCATTTCAATATTTTTATTAAGTCCTAAAAGTAACGTAAAAGTTACATTTTGAGTCGTGTTACATAGAGGTTACATGAGAAGGTCAAAAGTACGTAAAATGTAACAAAAGTTACATTCTGGCAACGCAGCATATGTATTGCATTTTACTGGTACAAAAATGACCTATGTCACTATTTTTAAATTGTTATTATTGGTTTTTGGAAGTGTTTCGCAATAGTGTAGCTTTCTATCAGTTAATAATCATTATCAGTTCTGTATTAACATTTTTTTCCATTTTCAGTGTCTTAATGACTTAGAGAACTCCAGAGATGACTTACTGTATGAGCTGCACAGATTGCCTAACCAATCCTCACATGATAAAATTATGCTCAAGGCATATTTCGAAGATGTTGAAATGGTGTCGAATTTACTTGAAAAACAGATTAAACTGATTTTAGCACGAACTTTGAATACTGTTCGTAAAGAGCCTACTGTTATTGTAACTGCATTAAGGATTATTGAGAGAGAAGAGAAAAGGGATCAAATGGCTTTACAGGTTGGTACTTGCATAAACAATAAATCCGTTATCAGATTAATCGTTTAAGTTATTAAAAAAAAATGTATTTTATCTACAGCAACAGAACCAAACTGGTTTTATGCCGCCGGGGCGTCCTAAAACCTGGCGAGCCAAAGCTTTTGAAGTTCTAGAATGTGCCGTCGCTCAGCGTATAGAAGGAACGCGCGTCGACGAGCGCGAAGATAACAAACTGTGGCTGGTGAGATACTTGGAACTCACCAGACAACTCATACTAGAGGACCTGAGAGTTGTCAAAACATTATGCGTTCCCTGTTTCCCGCCGCACTATGATATTGTGAACAAATACGTCAATATGTACCACATTTGTTTATCAGCAAGTGTAAGTTTTATATTTTATTTATTAATTTTTAAGCAGTATAGACTACCTACAGCACCACCCAGTTAGATACTTGTTCTAAAATATAATAAAAGTAAATTTGCTTACAATTACCCCCGGTTTCTCAACACTCGATTATCGGGCTGTTAACGTAATCGACGAATAATCGGCTGTTCTCTGCTGTGATTGGCTGTTGAAAATTCATTCAACCAATCACAGCAGATAACGCGTGCTTGAAAATTCGTCACATTTATTTTGCGATAATTTAGCGTTGAGAAACCCGGCCTTAAAGTAATAATGAATTATTTTATGTTTAACTCTTGCTTGTGTGTTTAATGTGTAATCATATGGATATTTTTTAACATTATTACAGCTCCAAGATGTAGTAACTAATGGCATAGAAGGCAACGAATACGTTACGCTTTTATCGTGGATATTGAATACCTATCCTGGAAACGAATTAATGGGTAGTTCAGAGCTAAATATTGACGTTTCGACTTTGCCGCCTTTGCTAAGTAAGGAAACCATGCAAAAGTTACAGGACGAGTACTTGCAGGTGAGTTTTAAATGAAATAAATTGCTGCGATGTAACGCAAACCAACACAGTGGGTACCACAGACATAAATCTAACTAGATGACGCGATTGTATGTACTTCGCGTGCCAAAAAACGGACTAAAGTTACGACAAATGATCGTAATCTGAACTTTTCATTTAGCATTATCGGCACCGGAAATCTACCGAAATCTAGAAAAATGCATTTTATTGAGGCATGTATAGAAAAAGTTGGCCGAGGCATTGGAAATGTTTTCTTTCATTGGTGGGTAAATTTGTTTTTAAATTGTTTGTGAAAAAGTGGCACGCTTGGATTTCATACAGATGGAGGAACTTGCCTTGTCTATTTAGATTTATGTCTGTGGTGGGTACCTACAGCGCAAAAACTTTTTAACAAAAAATCAAACCGACTTCCAATAAAAACACTACACAGCGAAACATAATTTTCTTTTCGGAAGTTGGTGTCTTTTGTACCCATTGTTTTCCAAAACCATTTATAGCCAAAGTAGGTACATCTCATGACGATTCCAATAATCCAGCCCAAACACGACTAGGATATAATGTTTTATTTCGGAGTTCCAGTGGTCGTTGTGGTCTTCTTCATCAGTTCCACTTCACCAAATGATACTTTCTGAGTGCAAATGATAGCATTATTAATGAAAACACCAAAATCGCTATATGTATGCCTATAATATTTGAGGAGTTCCCTCGATTTCTCTAGGATCCCGTCATCAGATCCTGGTTTCCTTAACATGGTACTCTTGGGATATCTCCTTTCCAACAAAAAAGGATCATTAAAATCGGTTCATAAACGAAGTTATCCGCGAACACACATAATAACAATCCGCGAACACGCAAATATACGGTCGATTTGAGAAACCTCCTCCTTTTTGGGAAGTCGGTTAATAAAAATGTGTATGAACAACGAAATAGCTAAGGGTGAAAACCAGTTTGAACAGAACATATGGATGCTTATTGGTTTTCGCATTAACTGCACCCAATTATGAATATTTAAGATTTTCTATACTCTGGCCAAGATGAAGGTACAATATTTACTAACAAAGCATTGACAGCTCAATCTCGACAATTTCTAAGATACAGTTACATAAACCTAGTTTAGAAGTCGGGAGGAACACGAAGTCTATGGACTTTGAAACTATGTTTTCGGCTTTCGTTACGGTCGTTTCCTACTCCGTATCACCTACGGACGGATAATTCGTTCGGGGCCCGAACTAAGAATGAATGATAACACAATTTGACAGTTGTACCTACTCCCGATGTGTTTTATCTGTCCGAAAAATTAAACTTAAAACTTGTTTTTTTTCACTCCGAAGTTTCGGAATACTTTCGGATGGGGCCCGTAACTTTGTCGAAGGAGACAGGGACCGCCAGGGTTTTTCACTCTGGAACACTAGCTTAAGCCATTTTTACCCGACTACGGCGAAAACAAAAGGTAGGGTTATGTTTTTAGCAGTCTATGTATATATGTATGTTTGTATTTACATATGTACCTCCGTAGCGCCTAAACTATTTATCAGATTTTGATGAATAAGGTGTTAATCGATTCGTTATTATAATCCGGGTAAAAACCAAAAAAAAGGTCCGTAGTCCGGTTACAGATTTTAATTTAACTTTTTTAGATGAAAATAATGAAATGCATTGGATTTATTTTATTTACTTAGCTGACAGCAGGGGTGAAAATTTTAGTTTCGCTCTAATCTAATCTTCTAGTCCTATTCTCGTTTTATTCATTCTAGAATTCGTTTTATTTTTCTTGCTGAGTAGAGGGTAGCCCTAAAACAATCTTCAAAATGGTACAGTAAAGATAAACTAGAAGGCAGAGAATCCCTCTTCCTATTTGTCCCAGTTTACCTTTTTCTATTTCTTTCTACTTCTTTGAATCATATTATATTGTCGAACGTCTTTATTTTTTACCCGACTAAGCGACGCAAAGAAGGGAAAAGTGTTTATCAGTATATGTATGTATGAATGTTTGTATATATATTTGTGCCTAAGTGGCGTTCTAGAGACCAAACGCGTTGGCTGATTTTGATGATTCTTACGTCAATAGTTTCGTCACTGGCTACAGGACAATTAAAAAAAAGAAAAGTGGCGGCTTCTGAGCGACATATTGTGGGGGGCCCATTTTTTTTTCCTGCATTACCCATCGTGTGGACTAACCTATAAAGGGTTTGAATAGGTGATTCTTAAAATATATGACACTTATATGTTTAAAAGTAATCCTAAAAAAAGAAAAAAAGTTTATTCAAAAAATAAAAAAGGCCGTCTGGATAAAAAACCAACTAAAAAAAGTTAACAAGAAGAAAATCATGCTGTGCAGTCGGAGTATACATATTGTTTTAGTCAGTCAGCTCGCAGTTATTAATCTTGTGTTTAAAATAATACAGAAAATGGAATCGAACTACATGGAATGGATGGAGAAGACGCTGGAGTCGGAGCGCGCGGAGTGGGCGGGGCAACGCGCGCCCGATGTGGAGCCGCACTCCAGCGCCTACCACACGCACGCGCCCGTCATCATCTTCCAGATGATCGACCAGAACTTGCAGGTAAAATTCAAATTCAAATAAAAAATAATTATTATTAATTCAAATTATTTATTTGTCAGAATGAAGATATTTAAAATGAAATCGTGAGATAACATTATAGTTGAGCATTCTTCAAAATAATTATTTCAAAAATAGCTTGCCATTTTTTTTTAAGTAAGGTTGGATATAGTAAGCTATAATTAAACGACAGACATAAGCCATCGCGATATTCGATGAAAGCTCCCAGGTGGCTTGATTTTTTTCCTAAATTTTCAACAATTATCGTCTTAATTCAACCAATTTACACAAAACCTTAACTACCACTACTGCACTGTACCTCTAGGTAAGTAATATACAAACTCTCTGGACTGTAATATCTTGATATTTTGAATCTGTGTTAGAAATATTACTATAATGTTTTCAGTGTGTTTTTTTGTAATATTATTTAAAAAAATCTCCATCCGCACAGACTTTAACGATGTCTTAATTAAATAAATCCGTCTAGTGGTTTGAAAGATATGAAGATAATAATATTACATACATACAAGATACGCTCGAAAATCAACGCTCTCCTTGCAGTCGGGTAAAAAGGCACCAAGTTCGACGAAGAAAAGTTGAGATCTAGAAGGGTGACATGTTTCACAGCCTTTCCAATTTTGTCTACGGACCTAAAGTATTTTATTATTTTCTTAGGGGTTGAATTTTTAACTTGTCATCTTGAACATTTAATCTAGAAAACATCGTTTTCACTATTTTCACCCGAGCAGAGCTCGGTCGCCCAGATATTTATATAACTTAAAAATAATGAAAGAACGAATTTAAAGTTTTTCGGTCTGTAACAATTAATAAAGATAACCCAGCCAATGCAACCTCGTTACAGTACTGTATGAATGACGTGAAAAACGTCTGCACTAAGCACTCGTGCCAGCCGCGATTGAGCTAGGTCCAATATTGCCCAAGAACCCCTGTAAAATCGCTATGTCAATGTGTGTGTATAAAATGACGCTTTGTTCGTAGTGGCCTCTCTGTCTGCGGCGCGCCGCCGCTTACGTACTTTGTGGTTTTACTTTGATCTTTACAGAACGTTTTATACAGAATGACCAGTATAAATACGAGTATGTTTATTTATGATAAGTAGGCGTAGGAAGGAGCTGGTACACTTGCGCGAAACCTTAATAAGCCGGCACTTATGTCATGGTTGTCAATCGAGAAAGGGCTGAAAATTGAAATCCTAGATGGCGACCATACAATTTTTCGTAATAGATGGTGGTGATCATGATTTTCGAGGGGGGTGATCCAGAAAATTCATTCAAAATAAACCTAATAAGGCGGTGACCAGTTGACGGGGACGAAGCTGCGGGGAACGGCTAGTTAATTATCTTTAGATACATTATTTTCATATTTGCAATCGTTTTTACACGTGGGAGATATTTATGTATAATAAAAATGTAAACAAACACGATTGCCGCGAAACTTCGACTTTGGCTTTGACTTAACAAATAACTTCATTACTACTAAATGTTTAGTTTGAAATATGGATGAATTCGCCGCGATTACCACTGTCATCAAATTCAAAATGGCGATTATAGCAATATTACACTTGTATATAACAAAGGTAAATTAATAAACTTGCGCACTTAATCTAAAAAAAAAATTGGTAAAATCTAAAAAAGAACACAAAACAAAATTATAGGAAAAAAGCGTGTAGTGCTTGATGCCAATTGTTATAACATTTTATTGCCAGGTATTGGTAGTAGTCATTTTGAAAATGTCTTATAAAGCACTCCACGCTATTTTAAAATAAAATATTTTTTGTCAATCACACCATTCTTAATTTAAATTTATTGAAAATTATTTTCTACTTTTTAGTTTGGCACACAAACAAAAAACACGCTTTAAGGCGACGACTAACGCCAACGACCTTGAGGGAACAAAACGCGCACTCGTTTCACACCCGCGCGACCCTAAATTTTGTAGTTTATTGTACTTTTCTTATTATTCTATGAGTTAAAAAAAAAAAGCTTCAGATCAAAATGTAGATAATTAAATTGTCATTGAGATGGTGTCGATTTGATTAAAATACGCCCAGCGGTTTAGGCGCGATTGTCGTATTTGTGTCCGTTTTAGACATAACTTTACAAATTAATTACATGTTGTAAGAATAAAACTCAAAATTTTCTTAGATCAAATTTTTAAGAAAATGGTCTTATGTAACATATATTTTTTCAAAAAAAATACAACAAGCCGTTTTGACGTGATTCTCATTTTAAAATCAGCTACTCAGGGTTATCTGCGCCTTAATAGAAATTTATTATCCAACTGTTTTAATTAACTCCTCCAAATAAGATTCGTTAGTTCCTCCAAATAATTACCTTATTTATTAAGATGTCGTATTATGTAAATCTGAACCGCGTCTGAAATATATGATTAAAGCTATTACGAAAATAATACTATCAATATAACCTTGAACTTACTACAACTCAACCGACAGCGTAAATGTTTCGAAAGCGGCCTTATTGAATACTACCAATAACTGTCCTCGGCTATTTTTCCATGTGACTGATTTATATGTTTTTGCAGGTTACTGAAACTATAAGCAAAGAAATAACGTTTAAAGCGTTGCTACTCAGTATCGATCAAGTTACACGATACGGGTATATGTACAGAGATGGAGTCATACAATTTAAGGTATGTTCGAAATAATGGTTCAACTTTAGATTAAAAATGATGTTTTTATTTCTTAATTACCCTAAGATTAATGTTAGAAAATGCCTTATGAATGAAGTCTGCTTTTAGACAGTGTTTTACTTGTGTAAATTAATTAAATAAAATATTTGTTAAACAGAACGCCCACTTCGCGGATCGTTCTCGCGTGGCGTACTTCACGCACCACATGATCACCATCGTCAACAACAGCGAGCAGATGGTGCGACTGGCGCAGCAGACGCAAGCGCGCCACTGGCCGCCCGCACGACACGACCCGCCCGCCGAGGCCAAGTTCGACAAGATGCTCAACACCTTCCAGGTAACTGTACCGTACACATGTAGTGAACAACAGCAAGCAAATGGTGCGGCTGGCACAGCTGACGCAGGTGCGACACGACCCGCCTGCCGACGCCAAGTTCGACTAGATGCTCAACACCTTCCAGGTAACTGTACCGTACAGATGTAGTGAACAACAGCAAGCAAATGGTGCGGCTGGCACAGCTGACGCAGGTGCGACACGACCAGCCTGCCGAGGCCAAGTTCGACAAGATGCTCAACACCTTCCAGGTAACTGTACCGTACACATGTAGTGAACAACAGCAAGCAAATGGTGCGGCTGGCACAGCTGACGCAGGTGCGACACGACCCGCCTGCCGACGCCAAGTTCGACTAGATGCTCAACACCTTCCAGGTAACTGTACCGTACACATGTAGTGAACAACAGCAAGCAAATGGTGCGGCTGGCACAGCTGACGCAGGTGCGACACGACCCGCCTGCCGACGCCAAGTTCGACTAGATGCTCAACACCTTCCAGGTAACTGTACCGTACACATGTAGTGAACAACAGCAAGCAAATGGTGCGGCTGGCACAGCTGACGCAGGTGCGACACGACCCGCCTGCCGAGGCCAAGTTCGACAAGATGCTCAACACCTTCCAGGTAACTGTACCGTACACATGTAGTGAACAATAGCAAGCAAATGGTGCGGCTGGCACAGCTGACGCAGGTGCGACACGACCCGCCTGCCGATGCCAAGTTCGACAAGATGCTCAACACCTTCCAGGTAACTGTACCGTACACATGTAGTGAACAATAGCAAGCAAATGGTGCGGCTGGCACAGCTGACGCAGGTGCGACACGACCCGCCTGCCGATGCCAAGTTCGACAAGATGCTCAACACCTTCCAGGTAACTGTACCGTACACATGTAGTGAACAGCAGCAAGCAAATGGTGCGGCTGGCACAGCTGACGCAGGTGCGACACGACCCGCCTGCCGATGCCAAGTTCGACAAGATGCTCAACACCTTCCAGGTAACTGTACCGTACACATGTAGTGAACAACAGCAAGCAAATGGTGCGGCTGGCACAGCTGACGCAGGTGCGACACGACCCGCCTGCCGACGCCAAGGTCGACTAGATGCTCAACACCTTCCAGGTAACTGTACCGTCCACATGTAGTGAACAACAGCGAGCAGATGGTGCGGCTAGCGCAGCAGACACTGGCGCGCCACTGGCTGCCCGCGCGACACGACCCGCCCGTGCGACATTGCCCGCCCGCAGAAGCCAAGTTCGACAAGATGCTCAACACCTTCCAGGTAACTCTACTACTGAGAAACGGTCTAATTAGCAAACAAAAACTGTGTACCAACAGTAACAATCTTGGCTCTTGTGAATTGTGATACATAATTTCCTAATACAAGAGCCAGGGCTGCTCTGATATTTGTGGGTCGAAGCGTATTTTTTTAATAAATAAATTAAACAAATATATCACGAGTTTCGCATTAATCAGACACTTGCAGATCTCCCTTTTTTATAAATAAAACACAAAAGCTTTGAACTATTTCAAAAACTACTTGGAGACGTTCATTTGCTGTTTGCAAATTCTTCAAAGTTTCTATTCAAAGTAAATAAGTCAAGTAAACAAAAAAGCACTTCAAACTTACCACCTGGATCTTATCACAGAAAGCGAACATAGACAAACACTTTCGACGAAATTCAGGGCCGATCGCGACAGTTCAACGATCGCTACGGTCAGTGAGATCTCTATGTGTAAATAACTCTCATCGGTACAAGGTCAAGCGTCGTTCGCGGTCAACGGCAAAAACTCGTGTTGCCACGATAATGAACAATAGTTCCTAAAGCAACTAGTGCGCTTTCGATAAAAACTCGATACATTTTTTTTTGCCTTGTTTCTTTCGCACCGAGATGCACAGAATAAACCATG
Organism: Orthosia gracilis; assembly: GCA_947562075.1. NCBI lineage: Eukaryota > Metazoa > Arthropoda > Insecta > Lepidoptera > Noctuidae > Orthosia > Orthosia gracilis. The sequence continues at coordinate 40,743,904 of OX387266.1, forward strand.
TCCATGACCAGAGGCCTAAGTGCAAGTTTTTACACACGCTCAATCGCATTAACGTCAATTTGTATTGAAACTGGATAAGCGCCGTCTGGTGACGGTGAGGAGAAACCTCTTTTTTGTTTACATTTTGACATAAGAAATCGTTTACGTTATCACAAGTGAGTACGTTAAAAAACTTGCAATAAACACACTGAAAACTAATGCAAGGTTTTTTTTGATAGCCTAATTTGTGTCCCACTGAGCAAAGGTCACTCTTTCTCTTTTGGAAGGATCCTTTGACCTCTATATCATGCGCGATCTCTGGCAAAGTTTGATCCGGAAGCATGAACAAATCACTTAGTTATATAAAAAGCTACATTATTCCCGAGTGACCAGGATACTTAAATGTCCTAATTTATTACGATGAAACAATTTTGATTTCAGAGAAATGCACATGGCTTTGTTTCTGTGGGAATCTTCACGCAGATAAAACCTCGGGAAGTAGCTAGTTTTATTAAAATAAAATATGGGCAATTACTTTGTACAAAATTTTATTCTTTGGCGTAAGAACATAACAAAAACACTCGTTAACAACGTAATATCAACAAACAACAGTTCAGGTACTCTGAGCGAGCGCTTAGTGACCCTTCTTGTGTCCCCAGTGCTTATGGTCTTCGTGGCCGCCCTTCTTGTCGTGGTGGTGGTGGTCATGGTGGTGCTCGTGGTGGCCGCCCTCGCCGTGGTGGCCCTTGTGGTGGTGGTGGTGGCCGCCGTGCTCATGGTGTCCCTTCTTGCCGTGGTGGTGCTCGTGGTGGCCGCCGTGCTTGTGTCCGTGGTGGAAGTGGCCGCCCTTCTTGTGGCCGCCCTCGTGATGGTGTCCGCCGTGGTGCTCATGGAAGCCTTTCTCTCCGTGATGGTCGTGGAAGTGCTTGTCCTTCTTGAACTCGTCGTGCTTCTCAATGCCGTGGTGGCCCTTGGTATCGTGCCCCTTGTGCCAGTGGCCGTGCTCTTCGTGGCCGTGGCCGTGGTCGCCCTTCTCGCCGTGGTGCTCGTGGTGGTGGTAGCCATCGTCGTGGTGGTGGTGCTTCTTGTGTCCTCCGTGCTCTCCGTGGTGGCCTTTGTGCCCCTCGTGGTGGTGATGGCCGTGCTTGCCGTGGTGGTGCTCATGGTGTCCCTTGTGCCCCTTGTGGTGCTCGCCATCGTGGTCGTGGTGATGATGTCCGTGGTGCTCGTGGCCGCCACCCTTGTCCCAGTGGTGGCCGTGCGACGCAGCGGCCTCCAAGTCAGCCTCCCTCTTTTCTCGGAGCTCCCTGGCGGAGCTGAGGGCGGCGATGGCCAGAAGGCCCAAAGCCACCAGAAGGATACTCCTCATGATTGATTAGACTAGTTGTTGCTGAATGATATCAATCCATCGTCGACAGTGATTTTATATACTAAACAGTAGTGGCGGTTAAGAAATTCACAGTTGCTCGATAGTGTCAAGGTTGTTACAATTAATTCGTTCGTTTGCAGCACTACTTTCCACTTCCTTCCAGGTTGACAATATTTAGTTCCGTACTTCACAATTAATAACCCTGTACGATTATTTATTTTATGACATGGGTCGCGTTTTTAGTTAGTTTTGGAACACCATATTTTTTTTTGTTTTCCCTGTTTTAATTTAGAGATTAAACGGAAGAACGTTGAAAATGAATTCGCAATTTATTATGTACCAGAAAATTAGCACATACAATTTTATGAAAGCTGCTGGTGCATTTACCATGACTTACGATACTTAAAAAGTTTTTAACAAAAAAAAAACAAACCGACCGTGTCTTTGGTACCTATTGTTTTCCGTTTTTCGACGCCGAATTCGGAAAAGAAAGCTATTTTTCGCTTTGTTGTGTTTTGTCTTAGAAGTCGGTTTGATTTTTTTGTTAAAAAGGTTTTTATTTATATATTTTTAGTTTTGGTAGGTACCTCCAATTACCATGAAAATCATTGATAGCCAAAGTAAATCTCAAGAAGATTCCAATAAGCCCAACCACAACTGGGACACATTGTTTAATTCCGGAGTTCCATTGCCTGCTTGCCTTCCAGCTTAATCTTTAGATCAGTTCGGTGATACCATTTTCATCAGCACCATTTACTTGTACGAATTTGCTTCATCATAGTCGGTTAACATTCACGATATCTTATAACCGTGACATTCGTATCATCAGGAGTAGCCATCTGTGCTCTTCTTCATCAGTTCCACTTCAACAAATTATACTTTCTGAGTGCAAATGATTGCATTGTTGATGAAAATACCAAAATCACTATATGTATGCCTTTAATATTTGAGGAGTTCCCTAGATTTCTCTAGAATCCCATTATCAGATCCTAACCTGATGACCAAATCGGTCCTGGCGTCTGAGTAATCGGGGTAAATACATTCAAAAAAAAAGTTTCCGACCAATTGAGAACCTCCTTTCTTTGAAGTCGGTTAAAAACAGTATAGATAGTTCAACTTATCTAGGCGCGCGGCGCCATGTGTGCGAGCGCTTGTAATTATACATTATGCATTTGTGTGGCAGTGACGCGCCAGTTGTCGTCCGAGCAAATAACCACCCACACATAGCGCCGCGCGCAAAGATGAGTTGAACTATCTATAACCTAATATTGGCTTAAATGACAAATACAATAATCAATTTTAGCTAGATTCTAAAATTGTATTATTGAATTCATTATTTTGATTAATGAATATAAGCACTCTTACAATCAATATACATACACTAGCACTTCGCCCGCGACTTCGATCGCGTGATCCGTATTTTATCCTGCAGATGTCTTTTTAGTTCACCCCCTTAAAGGTTGAATTTCCTAAAATCTCTGCTTAGTGTTACAGTAAAATTCTTCAAAAATCCTTTACAACCCCTAAATAGTCTTTTAGGAGTAGTTTTGAAAAATTAATAATGAAATCCTTAACTTAGTATTTATGCCAAGTTTCAAATATATAAGCCCAACAAATTTCCACCTTTTCACCTCCTTAGGGTTAGAATTACTAAAAACCCAATAAATACATGAATTCTTTTTATCAACCAAAAGCGTAAATCTTAAATTTCACTTGTCACACTTAAAAGCGTAGAAATTTCACACAAACATTCAAACCCCTTTTTATCCCCTCACGGGTGGAATTGCCAAAACCCAATAAACAAATACATTCTTTTTATCAACCAAGTGTGTGTCTAACTTAAAATCTGTAGAAATTTAATACAAACTTTTAACCCCCTTTTACCCCCTCACGGGTGGAATTTCCAAAAATCAATAAATACATGAATTCTTTTTATCAGTCAAGAGCGTAAATATAAAATTTCGCGTGTCCAATTTACAAACTGTTGAATTTCATACAAACTTTCAACGTCCTTTCTCCCTTTTTATCCCCTTAGGGGTGGAATTGCCAAAATTCATATCTTAGTGCGCACTTACGTCGCTTCCAAACTTTATCTGTATACGTCAAACAGTTTTCGATATTTCGTGATGAGTGAGTGACCTTTCGCTTTTATATATACAGATTTAAAATGGAAATGTCTTTTTTTAGTGCTTAAGAGATGAAGCCGCAAAGTTTCTCCTGGAGGAAGCGTTCTTAGACCTGGAAGTTCACTTCGACGACCTATTTACAGCGAAATGGTTGCCTTCCACCATTCCAGTTGACACTATTTGCATCACACTCGACGACTACTTTCAAGACTACAATCATTTGAGAGATAAAAATTTTGAGTATGTCATAAACGAAGCTCAAAACTTGGTATATAAAAAGTATATTACGGCGATGCTATCCAAGAAAGTGGCCTTTAAAAATGTAGAGGAAGCTCAGCAAGCGGCTACAAAGATAGTGAAGGAGGCGAATCAAATAAGGTCGTTCTTCAGAAAGATAGCGGCGGAGGGCGTCAACGTGGACTGGCCCTTTGAAGTCATTAGTATGCTGGCAGAGGTGAGTTATAGTTCATTACAATCCTTATGTAAGTTTTGTTTTATTTATTTAGAACCCGTTGATTTTGGAAAAATGATATTACTTCCCAGAATTTGATCCTTAGTGACACTACCGGATCACGGATGGTGAAATAATACACGTTATTTTTTTTTCAATATCATTGGGTTCGATTCCTGCCTAGGAATATTCAGTTTTCAAAAACCCAATGATGTAATTTTAGTTTTTATCAAAATCGGCCCCGTTAGCCCTTTGAGTGTTTTTCGCTATTCCATATAGTTTCGGATTTGGCCATCTACACCCGCTTGAAAAACTCACCCTGTATACTCATACTTATCAGATTTGGTGAGAGTTGAAGACAGCGCAAATTCACTATGCCAATAAATACTAAGGCCGGTATTCCAGATGCATGTGCTTCTTCGTCTTGCTCTATTGAGTACACTATGTCAAGCTGAAGAGTCGTATGCCAAACTCGAGAGTTGTGATTGGTTGTTATTATAACCAATCATTCTTCAGCTTGACATATGTGTGCTCAATAGTGCAAGAACCCAGGACCCAGACGCCCTAGATATTACTGAATTTTTTCTACACAAAATGTGTGGTAGGTATTGAATGAAAATGAAAGTCCAGCAGCCTTATTGCGTAATGAATTCGGTAAGGCAAAGGGCAAAGAGCATGAACAATCGACCAATCACATAGGCGGAAGTCCACATCGCGTCTTACATCTCGCCATCTGATTGTTCGATTGTTCATACTCTTTGCTCTTTGCCTTAACGCATTCATTAAGCAATAAGGTTGCAGTACCAAGTAGGTACATGCTAACAACAATCACAGACATAAATATAACTAGATAACGCAAGTCCCTCCATCTGTATGAAAACCAAGCGTGCCACTTTTTCACAAACAATTTAAAAAACAAATTCACTTACCAACGAAAGAAAACATTTCCAAGCTTTGGCCAACTTTTTCTATACATTCTTTATATTGAGCTACGGCATAAAAAGGCATTTTTCTAGATTTCGGTGGATTTCCGGTGCCGATAATGCTAAATGAAAAGCTCAGATTACGATCATTGATCGTAACTTTACTCCGTTTTTTGGCACGCGAAGAACATACTCGTACAATCGCGTCATCTAGTTAGATTTATATCTGTGCTAACACTACTCAATGCCACTGATTTTGTGTTAAAAGAGTTTGGTAACGTTTGGCGTCTTGGATCTTGGAATTACTTAACGGGAGCACGTTAATATAAAAAAGCCAACCAATCACAACTGTCCATTGCCAGTTTGAGTTGAGTTTGAGTCGAGTATGAGCATCTGGAATACGGGCCTTTGTATTTTTCACAAGAAAGAGTTTATGGATGTCTAAAAAGTGCGATAACCTGGAGTAAACTCATTTTCTATTTAAATCATAGATACGTGACGTGTTCGGTCGAAGTAAGAATAGTTTGACTGTTTGCCATGATAAAAAATTTGTAGGCAAATTAATGTGTTTATATTTCAACATTGCCATTCAACGTGGAATGTTACCAGTGTTTTGGGCAACTTTTCTCTTCGAGAGCAGGAGGACGATTTTTTTTTAATCCTATGAGTTCTTAACCTCTCATTTCTAGCTTTTATACATTAAGCTAGTCATTAGATCATGTTATGGTTGAAACAGTAGGTTAGATTCGATTTCAGACAAAATCATACATGCTTAGATTTTTGTACTTGACAATACAGTGCCAAATACGAAAAACCGACTCCCATCAGTTGTGTGTCGTACAATGGTCCACTGTAGCCGGGCTTTCCCGTAGGTGCTGCGCTGCCAGGACATCGAGATGCTGTCGCTAGACCTGCACAGCGTGGTGGCCAAGTGCCCAGACATGTCGGAGGAGCAACTACTGCGCCTGTTGTGGCTGCGCGGAGACGTGCCGCGCGCGCGCCTGCGCGACACCGTGCACATCGCGCTGGCCAGCCGCCCGCCGCCGCGCGCCTCCATGCACCCCGACCTCTTCCGACACATCACCTTCAGCGACAGGCTCCTCGCGCACTTTAACCTCTAGTACACACACGCCATTATATTTATACATTATCAGATATAGATCGTTCGTCATCGCCAGTCATATTTACATGTAAACCTCGTTTTCATTTGAGGAAACTGGAAATAGAAGGGTGACGAACTCCATAGATTTAGTTAACATTCCGCTAAACGAATACTTGATATAGATACAGAAAGTAGAGTAACAAGTTCTTTATGTAATATGTTCCAATTCCAAAGGAAATTGGAACAGTGCCCTTAACAATAATGGCGAGGTTTTGTAAAAGAAGTAGTATGTTACGCTGAATGATGCTCGGTACCGCGGCGGCATTATTTAAGTATTATTATTAGCTATATTTAATATAATTTAATTGCACAGTTATAGATACATGTTAAAATGTGTAAATTATGAAAAAATATATTTTTATTTATATTAAACAGTTTTATTTAAATTTACTATAATCGTACATAAACGCACGCTTTTTCCCCATGGGGGTAAAAACGACAGAACGCCACCTGCTACGCGACCATAATGATAATAATCATCAAATAAAAACTAAACACATTACTTTCTTTCGGGAAAAGAAAAATAATGGCCTGCAAAAAATACGTTGAGACCATAAAGCCTAAATTCCCTTACAAAAAAAATATAACAAAAATAAAATTTAGTAATTGATCACCAAATCTTAGCGAGCAAATTAATGCGCTATAACTACCTCCATAAATAACCATGATTGCTATAAAATGTATGAAGTGTGTGTGTGTCGCTACAGCGGCGTTCTATCTTGATTTTGCGTTGATATTGAGAGGGTCATCTTAACTCATACCTCGACCCCGATAACTCTTGAACTAACCAGGTTCCAAGGATTTGCCCTGTCTCGTTAACTATGGTGTTAGGTTCCTTTAATTAAATCCTGCAGAAATAGCAGGCCTGCGCAAAAAAACAAAATCTCTTATTCCACTGATCGTTTAGAATCATTTAATTGATTCTTTCTAATGTTCCGTCTATGAAATTGCATTGCATTATGCCTTTAATGGCGCTGAAGCAATTCTTGGTACAGGCATAGTTAAATTGATTTGATTTGCTGCCTCGGTCTAAAATATACTACAACTCTTGAAATTAGACACACGTCGAATAAAATAAAGCTTCCAATTCCAGTTAGAAGTTTTCTTGCAATACATAAGTTTCATATTTAGTTCTCTATAAACAAATGGACTAGGGAAGTCGTTTATTGAGAGACATGACATGTATTAGATCTCGCACACGATGACACCCAGTTGACACAACAATGAGGTCCTGCGCTTCTTCGCGTCGAGCTACTAGTGTCGTTGGGTACAATTTAGTGGTTACCTCTCACGCCGAGTCGCCGACTCAAGGCCAATTGATGCTACGAAGGGCGGGCGGCGCGCGGCGCGTCCGCGGCAGTCTCGTCGCCGCGCGCACACCATGTCCGCGTCCCGCGCCGCGCTGCTGCGCGCCGCCGTGCTGCTGCTGTGCCTGGCAGGTGAGGCCTGTCCCTGCCCCTGCCCCTGCCCCTCACCGCACTGCCCGCCATGACCTGCGACCTGCGCACACCTGTACCATCACACCTGTTCCATGTTCGATCAGTTCCGTCCCGCGAAATTTTCAAAATTTAAATATCAGTGATTTTTCATGATTTTCTATAGTTACATTTTATTGACTTTGACACTGTTGTATCAGTTACAATAATTCCGTTACAAATAACAAAGTTTTCGTCATTTGTTGTGCAAGCGTTGTTTATTTATATTGTTTTGTATATTTAGACTCGGATTTAAATTTATTTTAAAGTGAGTTTAAAGCTGGAGATGTGCATACATGATGAGTTGTGAAATAGTCTTGTAAAATATTTAAAAGTAGGTACCCAACATATAAGTAGGAATATGTTTGTAAGGGCTGACAGGTAAACTACAGTACTACACTAAACAGCTGCTAAAGCAATATTTCTCCGAGTACTTGGGTACAGACAAGTAGATTCTAAACATATAGATACAATAGGATGTCCAAATCCCTGTTCTACTTCACATGACTCATCCAATCATAACACCACAGGAAGACAGACTTTTGTATGCAATTTGCTTTTGTACGCGCTCTACGTGACTAATATTTGGGTGATTTCTATTTCCTTTAAGGTTTGTTTACTGTTTAAGTGGTCTTATATATCTTATATATAGGTTCAATAGATGTAGTGACGGTTCCTGCTATAAAAGATGTGCCTTTGCCAATATATGATCAACTAGTTGGTATTTTATCGAATAATACAAATCACGTCGACGCACACCGCGTGCGCTCTGGTCGCGGCGGTATTTTTAACATTCCCGGACCGCCTCAAGGTTAGCCAAGATAGTCGCTTATTCATTGGGATATGACCTAATTTCCTATAACAAATTATTTATAGAAGACTCATAAAGGAATGGATGCAAAGTCAAACAATTTGGAATTATAAACATAATATAGGATCGACCTCGTTAAGGTGTTGTATGCGGAAGTTCATTCGCACTTAAATTAAGTGCAGCAAAACAGCGCTAAGTTTACCTACATTAGAATATCTTATGCTACTTAGTCAAGCCATACAACACAACTACTACAAGATACAAATGATAACGCAGACCTATTGTTTTTATTTCTTATTTGTAAAGTGGGTGGTCTATTAGGTACTTTGGCAACTCCAGTGATGAGCAATATTGTTCATAGGTACTAAAAATATATATCTAAATCATCGTTATAATCGTGTATATGTCATAAATCTTAGGTAATGCAGATTTATTTACTGTCCACCCTAGTAGTTCCGCAGGTACCTAACCGTAATGACAGTGATCCGCTACTGCCCGTCAATTTCAATTCTTATAAGCTCTTTGCAACAACAATAAAACTATGTACACTAGACGTTCTGAGCTCAGTAGCCAAAACATAAACCGACCAATGTGAAAACAATGTAAACAAATGTAATAAGCTGTTTTGTTATGTTATTCATATATTTTTGGTCAACATATTTAAATATTCGAAATCATAATTACTTAAATTCTATATTTTTTTTTTTTTTTTTTTTTACCTAGACTAGAGTCAAGAGCAAACCCATCAAAAGATGGGTTTGCTCTTGACTCTAGTCTAGGTCATAGGTGACAGAGACAGAGTCAACGATGGAGAACAACAGTCGAAGAACTAAACTGGTGAACATGGACTTCACCTTAAATCGCTTTTACGAACAACCTTGGATGAGCAGTTTCGAGCAAACGCCATAACATTTTACTGCGTCCAACAATCTGCCTGCCAAGTGTGAAGTTTAATGTTACCGATCGCGTTTAATTTTATGGATTCTGAATACTAGGTTTGGCAGCTGATTCTCTTGCACCTAAATTGTCAAATCAATCAATCGCTAATTAAATCTACTAAGCCAAGTATACAGGTATAACGGAAAGATAGGATTATATTTTAAAAACTTTCTCCAAGGAAGTCAAAGGAAATCCCGAACAAAAAAATCCATACAAGTTGTCGTCAGCTGAACAAAATATGATGATTGAAAAATAATTTTGACTTGATCATTTTATTTTTGAGAATTGACTTTGACCTTGACAATAATTACAACACGGTATGTGTTGTACATAATTATTGTAATAGTGCAAATAGAACACAAAAGTCAATAATTTCTGAAACCATTTCAATTACAGGTAGTCGACAGTTGTCGATAAAAGAATTTGTAGTGCCGAAAGCCGTAGAAGTCGGTCAGGATGCTGAACTGCGATGTCAGTACGAGCTGGGAGAGAACGACACAGAGTCCGGTCTCTTTGTCAAGTGGTGGTGGACTCCGGATTCGGGCCGCAGCGACAACCCGCAGCAGCTGTACCAGCACATAGTCGGCCATGACGCACAGTCCCTCCATCACGGCAATTCTAGCAAAATAGGTCTCAATTTTACACTAGTTATTCCAATGTGATTAACCATTCCTACACCTAGCTTTGTTCAATACTAGCTTTTACCCGCGGCTTTTACAAAGTTTCATGATGATCGATTCAGTAGTTTTTGCGTGAAAGCGTAACAAACAAACTTACATTCACATTTATAATATTAGTATGAATATCGTGTTGTACTGGTGGCTATACAAATATTTTTTCGCCCATAAAAATAGAACCCGTAGCGCAGAAATCCACTGCGCCAAACGCACTTCGAAACATATATAAAAGCCACCGTTTTACCTTACTTTTCAGAGATAAAAGGCAACGATACCATCGTCTTACTAAATGTAAACCCTGTGGATTCCGGAGTTTACGAGTGTGAAGTGTCAATTTTAGAAGAAAAAAGAAATCACGAAAAGCTTGTTGTATTTTGTAAGTATCAATCAGTTTTTAGGACTTGTCGAGTCAGTCCTTGCTAGTGTTATGAGGCTTGGCTCGACTCAAGTTGTGATAACTTTTTAGGGTTCTGTACGTACGAAGGCAAAAACGGAATCTGGAATAACTCGTACCTATCAGTGTTGGCAAAATGTTAATCTGATTGACGATTAATGTTAATCGTAATTAACGGTTAAAATGAATTAATCGTAATCAAACTTTTACGATTAAGATACCTACATTAATCGTGATTAAACGAGATTATTTTTGATTCAGTAACGTTTGGAGCAGTGAATTAAAAACGAGTTCATCTTATATTTTTTATTTGAATAGTAATAAAAATCACAGGTATCAAATTATTTATTAGAATTCTTACTGACACAAATTGAAATTATTAATTGGTTTACGATAATTATATTAATCGAAATTTATTTAATCACGATTAAGTTTAATTGGATTTAAATTAATCAAATTAACTAGTAGATTAATGTCAACACTGCTCGTTTGTCTGTCTGTCTGTCAAGGGTCAGCTAATTAGCAGCCATAGCTCTTAGCTTGAGTTTGACAATTTGTATGAAGTGTTTTTGGTTGAATTATTATTTACGTAAATCACTAGGTGGTAACATCGTGATCACGCCGTTTTCCCCAAGGATAGGTAATGGTGTGGCACACCCGCAGCCTTATTGCGTACCTAATTAATTCGGCAAGGCAAAGGGCAAACAGTATGAAAAATCGACCAATCACATAGACGGAAATCCACATCGTCTTTCATCTCGCATGTGATAGGTCGATTTTTCATACCCTTTGCCCTTTGCCTTGCCGAATTCATTACGCAATAAGGCTGCCGTTTTCCTCCATTTTTATTTGACCATAATGATACTGTCTACCTTTTGTGTGTATGTATCTTGCGGCGGTTTGCTTGTTGCATCAGACACACACAATTAAGACCGATTCACCTATCTAAAATTATAAAACATGATATCTTATTTTTTCAGCAAAAGGTACTGGCCCAGCAATAAATTACACGTTAATAAACAGCGAGGCAGAGGATGAAGCCGATGTGTTGTTGATAGAATGTGAAGCCGAAGACGTCGCGCCCTTGCCAGACATGACCCTCACCTTTCAGGGGTATGTTTTTGTTTTAAAACATTTAGTTTCGCTGAACCTAAACATTTCCGAACAAGGCTTGCCGAGGTCTTCCCGTTTTTGGATGACCATCACATACTTCTTCTTCTTCCTGCCCTTGTCCCATGTTACTTGGGGTCGGCGCAACACGTTTTCTTCTTCCATACCATCCTGTCCCCCGTCACGCTATCACTGACTCCCTTTTCTTTCATATCACTCCTCACACAGTCCATCCATCTTTTCTTTGGCCGTCCCCTCCCTCTCCATCCATCCACATTTATATTCATAACTCTTTTAGTAACATGCGTTTCATCCCTCCTCATCATATGACCATACCAGGACAAACGGTTTCCTTTCAACTTTTCTGTCACTGGCACCACTTTCAAACTTCCTCTAATATACTCATTTCTCACTTTATCCATTCTCGTCACTCCACACATCCATCTCAACATTCTCATCTCTGCTACATGCAATCTCTTTTCATCCATCTTTTTCACAGCCCAACATTCTGATCCATACAGTACGACAGGTCTAATCACGATGACCATCACATACTGAGTCTCCTTTATACCTCCCATTTGTCATCATTTGAAGATATTTGACAGTCCGTCCGGTTCTCCGAAGCCATCAAATCTGGCACCAGTCTTGCCAAGGGATATCGTGTTACCCAGTTACTGGGTTGTGGAGGGCAGATAAGCAGTCCTTTCATGTAAAATACTGGTACTCAGCTCCACCTGTTTTGTCTGGATACCGATTCCAACATAGTAGAGAAAAGACTAGACAGGTATTTTTCCGGATTTTATTGCAAACTAGATGACCCAGTGAACTTCGTGCGAACTGTATTTTTTTGGTTTTTGCGAAACTAACGAATATACAGCATGAGTTTTCAAGTGGGCTTGTATGGCCAAATCTGAAACTATATGGAATAGCGAAAAACACTCGAAAGGAGTCACAAGGCCGATTTTGATGCAAACTAAAACTGCATCATTGGATTTTTTTAAATCAATATTCCTAGCCAGGAATCGAACCCGTGATTTTGAAGAAAAGACACATGCTGCATTATGACACCAATCGATAGTGTCGCTAATATGGATAAAATTCTGGGAAGTAATGCCATACGGCAAACTTAAGAAAATACCTTATTTTGAACAAAATACTTTTGTTCATAGGAAATCTACGAAAGATTTTCCATGGCATGAATTGCATGATTTGTATCATGCAATTGATGTCATGAAAAAATATTTTCTATTCTTTTAACAATATTCTAAACGGAATCAAAATAATTGTAATGCTGTTTGTAGAATGTGTGAAAGTAATGCTGAAGTTGTAGAAAAAGGCAATGAAAAAAAAATGATCCCTTCATCACGTAAGGTTTAATAGGGTAGGTACCTATCAAAAGTTCGAAAAAATTTGACTGAATATCGTTTCATCTACAACTTTTTAACTATTATCGTTTCGTTTTTTTTTTACTTCATCGAAGTCACGTCTGCATATGTCTCAGTTGACCTATTATCAATTCGATTTTTTTCGTTACTCCGACGTTACATTTGGTCAAAAATCTTTTTACCGAAGTTACACTTAGCCGAAATAACATTTGTTCGAAGTTTTATGTTCCCGAACATTCAGAACAGAAACAGTGGGAGATTGAATTGCATTCGCATGTGTAAACAGCGATTTGAAAAAAAAAAAAATTGTAATGAATTAGTAATTAATAAAAATGTTTAATGCATGACAGTTATTAATAAAGAATTTGCATGAATATTGACCAAATAATATTCCTTAAATGTTGTTTCGGTGTGGTGAAAATAAGGCAAATAAATCATTCGGCAAATGAAAAAAGTTCGAAAGAGGTTTCGGCCAAAAGCATAAAGTTTTTTTGTAAATCAGCTAAATACAGTTCGGTAAAATAATACGCGGCAAATGCATGATACTTCGATGATCTGAAGATATGTCAACTAATGCATGTAGCAAAAAAGACGTCAGTCAATAGTTTCGGTAAAATGAAATTCGAAAAAAATATTCGGTGAAGTGATCGGTTCCCGTTTAATAGGCACGTTCATAACGTAGGAAATAAAAGTACTTTGTAAAAAAATTGTTCTTTCCTTAAGCTTTCCGTCGGTCATTACTTCACAGAATTTGATACTTATTAGCGACATTATCGAACGGTTTAATGATGCAGTTTTAGTTTTCATCAAAATCGGCCTCGTGACTCCTTTGTGTTTTTCGCTATTTCCCATAGTTTCGGTTTTGGCCATCCACGCCCGCTTGAAAATCTCACCCTGTATGTAAATAGATAAGGTTTTCTTAGATTCGTCGTAATCTTATTAGTATTGCAGGGTATATGGTGAAACAGGAAATCTAATATAGTAAATGGAAAGTGTCGGTCAGCGACTTTCTACTAAACATGACAAACAAAACTTGCTCCTTGAAATTTTTGTACCTTAAGCGATACTCTCATGCCATTTAACGGTTATGATTTAATTCACATCAGTCTTAACCAAAATATTCTTAATAAAATTTTAAACTTCCTAGTAGATGTCTTCAAATAGGATAAAAAAAATTGTTCAAAAACGAATTTATTTCTCCTCTTCAACATTCTTCACTAACTCGTTTACCTGCATGAGCGATTTTCTTACGCTCGCCCTAGAGAAGCACCATGAAGATCGCATCTTAGTCCTCATCTTAAATCCCATCCTTATATATAAAAAAACTTTTTACAAAAAAATACTACCGACTTCCAAATAAAAAAACTACAAAGTGAAAATAACTTTATTTTTGGAAGTCGGTGTCTTTCTTAAGTACCAATTTATGGACACCGACTTCCAAAACTAAAATTATTTTTCACTTTGTAGTTTTTTTTATTTGGAAGTCGGTAGTATTTTTTTGCAAAAAGTTTTTTATTTGTCTAATTTTAGTTGTATCTACCTAATAGGCAAGTTGTTTAGTAAGGTTTCTATAATGCTAGAATAGATAACACGAATATCATGAATTTTGAACATAACCGGTGAAATGAGAGATCTGGGTAACCCTTAAGAGCGTACTGGCGTGATTTTACGTTATGAAATGGTATAAACAATAAACAGACATGTGATTGCAGCAATCCCGAGAGATTTGCCGTTATTTATTGAAGAGTTCTGTTGTATATCTTCGTAGTTCTTCATCAGACCTTCACCAAATTAAAATGGGACCAATTTCGGAACATATTCTTTCAAACAAAAAAAGAATTTTCAAAATCGATCCACACATATCGGTGAACATAAAAAAAAAATGCATAATGTCGAACATAGAACCTCCTCCTTTTTGGGAAGTTGGTTAAAAACCAGCTATTATTCTCATTCCTTCTACGTCCATTCTGTAAGATTCTGGAACTCACTTCCGCCTAACATTCGAGATCTAAACACTATCTCGCTTTTCAAAAAGCGACTAAAGCCATTTTCTCTCCTCTCAGATATGACCTTTATATAATATGTATAATTGAGTATATATTAATTAATCTATATATTTTAAAATTATGTATTTATATTAGTATATATCCTTCAAAGGTTGGTTTCACATACTCCTAACATGATACATGTGCAACAATGACTGCGAATTGGCTTCGGCCATTAGCACGCCTTTCAAAGGACCGGGACCTGAGATTGATAAAGACATAAAAATAATAATAATATCTACCTTTACACTATTTGTAATTCGTAGAATATTATTTAATTCGTTCACTTTTCTCCACTTCCTGTTCTCTCATACTATTGTCTACATTTATTTTTCATTTTTCCTTTTTGCGGGTCTGATGGTAGAAATTTCTTTAGAAATAAGCAGTGCCCTTGTACTCTATTGTCTGTATGTGTTGTTTCTTTGCATTATACTGAGTGCACATTAGTTGTTATATAAATAAATAAAATTCTCTCTTATTATTATTATTTCAGGGAAACAATCAACGTATCAAAGTCTGTAGAAGACACAAATGAAAATGGCTTCTATAAAATATACGTTAACGCCACCGTTAGTACAGCCGATGTCGACGAAGCCGAAATACGCTGCGAACTGACGTACACCACCTTGGAACATGATCCGTACGTAGATGTGGAGACATACATCCCTGCAGGTATGTTTACTTGATAAAAAGAAGGCGAAAACATACTCTTTTTATTTTATTTTATGACATATGCATCTTTTAGATGTGTGATTATAAAGGTTTTGAAAACTTGGTCAGCTTAATGTTAAACTGTGTTACTTTACATGCTGAATGCATCAATCGGTCGCTTAGTGCACACATGTGTTGCTTTGGAACGTCTTCACATTGTTGTGTTTATTCGAACAACGAATGGTACTTACATAACTTTTTGCATTTTTCATTGACGTACACAACCAACTAAACATTCTCATCATTACTGCACATTTACCCATTATCCACATTACTTTGATATTGAAATCAGACGCATGATGAGTAACAGCATTTCGCTTTTAGTAAAGGGATACTTAGATAAGCCAATTTAATAGTTCCAAACCAATTAAATGATTTGTATTTTACAGGATTTGTTTAAAACAGTTCAGCGATATTTTCACATCAATAAGACAACGAATATTATCTATTGATCATTTTCCCATGTAAAATATATTTTTCTAATAATTTGATAGTCTTAATTGAATGTTATAGTGATCAATAATAAATAATCAATATGTTAGGTGCTAGGATATAGGATCAATCTGTTGTAAGTCGTAATGAGTACTGTGGCTGGCCGTAGATTAGTGTGTGCCACTGTGTGTTGTCTGTGTACTAACGTTGGTTGTTGGTGATGGTCGACGCCAGGCCGCGCCGCGCCGCCCTCCACCGCGCCGCCCGACGCCGCGACCGAGCTGGATCCCACGAACGACTCCTTGCAAAACCCCAGTAAGTCATAGATAAACTAGGAACACCACACCAAGGACTACATGACAAGTCAGTCTACAGATCCCCTTTGTCTAACTAACTATACGTATATCAATTATAATTATTATCTTAACTTATTAAGATTACTTGAATCTATACAACTTTTATTTTTATTTTATTATTTTTATAATATCCACTCAGTATTATCTTATCATATATTTATTTATTACGATAATGTAAATATTGGAAATGACATATTTTTCCCACCCGAGGATCCTGGCCACGTCCATATACCTGATAATGACTTCTTAACTAAAACTGTAACTCAATATTGTATATGAAAGCGCGGTTATTCGAGTTGACTTGAGACACTACCTACCTTAGCATTTTCTTTTAACATGTTAATTGCAAAATCGCGCGACGCCGCGTGAAGCGGTCTGTTTTGCTGTGGTCGTTCACGCGACGTCCCGTGGTGGTACCCAAATAAAATATTGATAATTAAATTATATTATTTCCTAAAAAATTACGTACGAGCCATATATTAGCAGCCGCAGCGTATTATGTTCTATCTGGTATTTGTTTTGGCCACTAGGAAACATCGTCAACGAATTTTGTATTATGGCCATCTATAAGTTCAGCATTTTGGCTTGGCAATGAACATGTTAAATAAAAGGTACCCAAAAACATTAGTTTTATACATAGTATATATAAATTAAGGGTCAGCTCGGCTAGCCTTACGCTACGCCTACGACTGTACGAACATATTTGTTATTTGGTGTAATGATTTTAAAGCTAACAATCCACTAATCCACAATATTTGTGTTCAATAATGTCAACTGTTTATTGCAAACACTGTAAGTTCATAGTCTAAAGCAGTAGACTGAAGAGAAAATGCG
The DNA here is from genome assembly GCA_947562075.1 of Orthosia gracilis. Classification (NCBI taxonomy): domain Eukaryota; kingdom Metazoa; phylum Arthropoda; class Insecta; order Lepidoptera; family Noctuidae; genus Orthosia; species Orthosia gracilis. The sequence goes on from OX387266.1 coordinate 40,761,083, forward strand.
ATCGCAGATATCCGACTGAATTTCCTAAGTAAAAACTCATAATTCGAGGTCTGGCTCTCGCCTATTGCCTCCTCCAATATTGGACCAATTTAAAAGATATTCCATAAACTGAAAAAGAAAGATATATACTGCAATGTGCCCGTATGTCTGTCTGTCACAGCCTGGTGATAGACAGACAGACGGACAGTGGAGTCTTAATAATAGGGTCCCGTTTTTACCCTAAAAATTATATGAGTGAGTAAGTATAATAATTGACCCAAATATTGTAGAGGTTTCTATTGACATAAGCATCATCTTTGTGCTTGCTGTTATTTTCATTTTATTCTCCTATCTTGTTTTGGTGTAAATGAAAGGTTGAATAAATAAATAAAATAAACCTCGCAAGATGAGAGTAGAACCTAAATTACGTTTAGTTAGTCTCCGCCAATAACAAAAAATATAAGTCATTGATCCGAATTGTATCAAAAAGTAAAATTACGTAACTTGAAAACATGATTTTTGTTCATGGAGACATTTTGATAATTTTGGTCTCTAATGAAAAAAAAGTATAGACGTAGAACCATTAAAATCATGTAAATCGGTCCACGCGTTTATTAGATACTAGCTTCTGCCAGGGGCTTTGCCCACTTGAAAAGTGTTTTCTTATCCCAAGGGAACATTTATGGCCGGGATGAAAAGTGGTTGTGGCGTTTTATGTCGCAACACCGTTTTTATATTTTGGGTGGCAACACTAATGTTTCCGGCGCAAGACGAGAGTCTGCCGCCATATTAAAAGAGACTGCTCCTACCATTAGAGCCCACACGATCTCTGTGTATCATTTCCGTTAACTGCTGTTCATTGTGAATATTAACCATTTATCGCATATCCACGAGTTTCATTTACGTGTGTACCTCCAAATTGGTGACCCCGACGTGATCGTGACGTAAATAAGTATAGCGAGGTAACTACATTAGTGAACGTGGAACCAGATTTCAGCAGTGAGCCTCGCTGAGATTTTCAGCCTACCTAATCCGACGACGCCGCAACCGCAACGTTCCCAGGCTGGTTTTACTACTAACCGCCGGGAAATTCACCAAACGAGAAGTTGCCGAGTAGATACCTACCGACCTAACGAGCAGCACATGGCACGTTATGCGCGCCTTTCCGTAAATCAGAAGGCATACCAACGGATTGCAGCGAGTTTGTGTTTATTTGTGCATCATTTACAAGCAGTTTCCATCATCCCACGCATCATTTTTGTGTTTCGTGAGTTTTTTTAATGCTCCGAGGCCATCAACCCGGAAACGGAACTCAATCAAGACTTGCGAAGTAGCGACGAGTTTTGCGACGCCATACGCTACCTATCGGGGAGTAGCGGTACTTCCCTGTTAGTGATCGAATGAATGATTGAACGATTGAACTGACATCGAACCGATATTACAGTCACTGTCATCGCAACGCGGGATCTTGAAGACTTGAAATCCGATTAACTTTCCGAAACAATCAGTGCTTGCATGTGCATCTTACTAAAGAACTAACTTTTGGTGTACTTGGTGGCTTCGATTGTAAATAACATAATCTTAATCAAATCTAGGTCATTATTATCTTTATTTGTTAAACTTGTTCATGTTTGTTTACATATTTTTGGTGCTGGTTTTTCGTTTGTGGTTTAAAAGTTAGCACTGGCTTAGGCTTGTATTGAGTTGCTAAGGGTATGTACTAGGTATTGTACTTTATTTCAACAAGCTGTTGCTGGAACTCCTTATTTGTTTGTGAATTGTATTTATGCTTGTAATAGTTTTAAGCAACCTGACTGAGTGGTAACTGTTACTTAAACATATACTTCGTTTTAAAATATATACACATATACATTTTTATACACACTTTTGCCATGGAGAGCCAACAAATCGAAGAGAGACTCAATCAAATTCTGGCTAATAATGAAAGATTGATGCAACAAAATGCCGACTTGCAGACACAATTAAATGCTCATAGTGTACAAAATCCAGCAGCATATGCAGTCCGTCCTAAACTGCCTCCTTTTTGGCACGAGCATCCTGCTGGATGGTTTGCTCACTTAGAATCACAGTTTGTTTTATGCAATATTTCGGTGGATGAAACAAAATACAATTATGTAATCTCACAATTTGATTCCAGGATCTCTCATGAAGTTGAGGATCTTGTCACTAACCCTCCTCCAAAAGGTGGCCGGTATGAATGGATTAAGGAAGAAGTTATTAAGCGTTTTTCCACTTCTGAGTCACAAAAGGTCAGACAACTATTGTCAGGTGAGGAGCTTGGTGACCGAAAACCTACCCAGTTTCTCCGTCATCTGAAGTCCCTAGCTGGTAAGTCTTTCAAAGATAATACTATAATCAGAGAACTATGGCTACAACGTCTGCCTAAACACATACAGGCAATTTTGACCGCCCAAGGTGATCTCACCTTGGACAAGGTTGCCGAACTTGCTGACAAAATTTTAGAGGTCAACTCTGTCTCTGTCCACGCCATTTCTCCCATTCCAGCTAGTGCCCCTGACCTTGTTGCCCTTACTGTACAAGTTCAAGAACTTACACGTCAGGTGGCCAGTTTAATCACAAGGCAGTCCAACTCTAGACAACAGTCTAGTTCTAGGTCTCAACAACCTAGATCCAGATCTGCATCCCAGGTGGCCCGACAGCCTTATTGCTGGTACCACCATAAATTTGGTGCCAAGGCAAGTAAATGTACCAAACCGTGCTCTTGGTCGGGAAACCAACAGAACAATCCGTAGCAGCGGCGACCGATTGTTTCAATAGTAGCCGCTTATTTGTTGTAGACAAAGACACCAAGTTCCGATTTTTGATGGACACTGGATCTGACATTTGTTGTTTTCCTAAAAAAATGTTAGGAAGCAAAATAGCAGATTCAAATTACAATTTATGTGCAGCAAATGGCAGTTCCATAAAAACTTATGGCTGTCATACCTTCACACTCAATCTTGGTCTCCGTCGCTCCTTCAAATGGAACTTTGTCATAGCTGATGTTGATACTGCTATCATTGGTGCTGATTTCATGGCTTTCTACAACCTACTTCCCGACTGCAGAAATAAATTAATACGCTGCGGAGTTACTGGTCTCACCGCTCCAGCCTCCGTAGCCAAATTTAACCAGCTCAGCATAAAAACTGTAAAAATTGAAGAATCAGAATTTCACAAAATTTTATCTGAATTTCCAGCGATCACGAGGCCCCCTGGCATCCATCGCGAGATGAAACACAACACGGTGCATTACATCAAGACGACGGACGGCCCAACTGTGGTGTCTCGGCCGCGCCGCCTCGCTCCGGATAAACTCCGCGCAGCGCAGAAGGAGTTTGCGGATATGGTGCAAACTGGCACCGCTCGCCCTTCCAAGAGTCCGTGGTCCTCGCCACTGCATCTAGCCCCGAAGAAAGACTCTTCATGGCGCCCTTGCGGTGACTACAGAGCACTGAATGCTCGGACTATACCGGATAGGTATCCCGTACGCCATATAGGGGATTTTGGTCATGCACTCGCTGGCTCCACCATCTTTAGCACTATTGATTTAGTTAAGGCATATCAACAAATCCCAGTGGAGCCAGCTGATGTTTGCAAAACTGCCATTACAACACCATTTGGTTTGTATGAATTTCCCTATATGACGTTTGGTCTTAGAAATGCTGGGCAAACATTCCAGCGTTTCATTGATGAAATTGTTCGGGGTTTGGATTTTTGTTTCCCATATGTCGATGACATTTTAATATTCAGCAGGGACCCCACGGAGCATTGTAACCACTTACGCACGCTCTTTGAACGATTGGCTAACTACGGTGTAGTAGTTAATCCAACAAAGTGTGTGCTAGGTACATCTGAGGTTATTTTCCTTGGATATAAAGTCTCCAGCGAAGGCATTAGCCCACCGGAAGCAAAAGTCCAAGCTTTGAAAGATTTCCCCCTTCCTAAAACTGCCCAAGGTCTCCGCAGGTTTTTGGGCATGATAAATTACTACAGACAATTTCTGCCCAATGCCGCTGAGAATCAAGCCCCGCTCATTGACTTCCTTACAGCTACGAAGCTTAAGGGAGCCAAACCTATGCCCTGGACTCTTGAACTGGAGCACGCCTTCACCGCTTGCAAGGACAGCCTCTCTCAGGTCACCAGGTTAGCACATCCTGTACCTAACGCCCCATTGGCGTTGTACACAGATGCTTCTGGCACACAGGTGGGCGCGTGCTTACAGCAGCAAAATGAACAAGGCTGGCAACCACTTGCTTTCTTCAGCAAGAAGCTTACGGCGAGTCAGTCAGTGTGGCCAGCATATTATAGGGAACTGTTGGCAGTATATTCGGCGGTGCAACATTTCCGGCATATATTAGAGGCGCAACACGCCACAATATATACGGATCATAAACCTCTGTTGTATGCGTTCAAGCAACGCAGAGAAAAGCTGCCACCCAGCCAACTTAACCAACTCACCTTTATCTCCCAATTTACTACCGACATTCGGCATGTAAAGGGAGACGACAACGTCGTCGCCGACACGATGTCGCGCATCGAAGCCGTCTCGCTCGAGTGCGATTATGCCGCGTTGGCTCGAGCACAAGACGCCGACAATGAGTTAAAAACCTTAACTGACTCGTCTCTCAATATGCAACTCACCTTAATTCCAGGCACGGACATCACTGTCCAGTGTGACGTCTCAACAGGCAAACCGCGCCCCTACTTGCCAGCAGAGCTGCGTCGCGCCGTGTTCTCGCGTCTGCACGCACTCAGCCACCCCGGTGCTCGCGCCAGCGCGCGCCTCGTGGCACAGCGTTACGTGTGGCCCGGAGTGGCGCGCGACTGTCGCGCTTGGGCAAAGGAATGCGTCCACTGTCAGCGCGCCAAGGTGACGCGCCATGTGTCCGCGCCACTCGGAAATTTTGCCACTCCATCATCTAGGTTTCGCCATGTCCACTTGGATATAATCGGCCCTCTGCCAACATCGAGAGGCTACTCATATTGCCTGACAGCGATCGACCGTTTCTCTCGTTGGCCTGAGGCTTGGCCGATGGTTTCGATAACCGCCGAGGAGGTAGCTGATCGGTTCGTTGAGGGTTGGATTGCACGCTTCGGCGTTCCTACCACAGTCACGACTGACCAAGGCCGTCAATTCGAGTCGGACCTTTTCAAACGGCTCATGAACGTTGGTGCGACCGAGCGAAGGCGAACCACTAGCTACCATCCTCAAGCTAACGGCATGATCGAGCGTTTTCATCGACAACTGAAAGCTGCTCTCATGTGCCACAACGACACCTGGCACCGAGCCTTACCGATCGTGCTCCTCGGCATTCGATCCGCTTTGAAAGAGGATCTCGAGTGTTCGGCTGCCGATCTTGTTTACGGGGAGCCGCTTCGCCTACCAGGAGAGTTCCTGATAGCCGAAACCCCCCATCACACTGACAATGTCAACGATTTCGTGACTGTTCTACGCACGAAAATGGCTAATTTGCGTCCAATTCAAGCGTCGAGACACATGCGACCGACGTCGTTCATTTTCAAGGACCTTCAGGATGCCACCCATGTTTTCCTGCGAGACGATACTGTTCGCCGTGCGCTGCAGCCGCCCTACACTGGACCCTATAAGGTAATGTCACGGACCGACAAGTTAATCGACATTGACATTGCAGGTAAACGCGTGACTGTCAGTATCGACCGCGTGAAGCCTGCATACATCGCAGCTGACTTAGCGAGCGACCTCTCCCGGGTAACCGCTCCTCAACAGATCGCAGCGCCTGCGCCTGCCGTGCAAGTGCCTTCCGCGCCCTCTGCGTCAGCACAGCCGACTGCGCCCCCTATTATACAACAACCACTTACCACCCGGTCAGGTCGCACTGTTAGATTTAAGGATAGGTTAGATCTTTAGCTAAAGTTTTTTTTTTTTTTTTATGTACTTTTTTTGCTGCCTACTTTGTGTTATCTAACTCGTGTGTATTTGTATATTTTTCTTTTTGAATTGTAAATAACTTGTTATTTTCTCCGTAGGGGGGTGGTTGTGGCGTTTTATGTCGCAACACCGTTTTTATATTTTGGGTGGCAACACTAATGTTTCCGGCGCAAGACGAGAGTCTGCCGCCATATTAAAAGAGACTGCTCCTACCATTAGAGCCCACACGATCTCTGTGTATCATTTCCGTTAACTGCTGTTCATTGTGAATATTAACCATTTATCGCATATCCACGAGTTTCATTTACGTGTGTACCTCCAAATAGCCTTTGTGCTATTCCAGACTATAATCTATCTCAGTGCCAAATTTGATCCAGATTCAGATGTAAAAACTGTATAGAAAAAATTGGCCGAGGCATTCGAAATGTTTTCTTTCATTGGTTAGTAAATTTGTTTTTAAATTGTATGTGAAAAAGTGGCACGCTTGTTTTTCTTACAGATGGAGGGACTTGCGTTATCTAGTTAGATTTATGTCTGTGGTTTTGATCGTGTTAGCGACACAGCCTTTACATTTGTTTTTTGTATCTTTTGGAAATATTGGAATACATTAATAGACAGGTGTTAACGATTTTATTTTTTTTGTTATCTGGCGGGACTTTACACCTATCTCACAACGAATTTCATTCGTTTTATTCTAGTTATAGTGTGCTGTTCACAATTTGTTAAGACTCTAAGCTTTCGCCAAAATTATGAACTAACAGTGTTTGCAATTTAGCCGATAAATTTAACAAAGTTGTTTCGATTGACAAAATAAAAGCCTGCAGGCAAAGAGATTGAATTACGAATTTAAAAAAAAAATGGTCTTCATCGTTTGCCTGAGTTCTTAACTAATTTCTCACCGTATGCTTTTGATTTATTAATTTGCTTATGGGATGTTTTTGTTGTGAACATTCGGCCTGACTTGTACCTGCCTATTTAAAAAAGTTTTTAAGATAAGACAACCTGTTTCAATCGCTCACAACGACAATAATTTCATGCATCACGGTGTTCCATAATGATTTAAGTACCTATATTTTTTTAGGTACCTAAGAAAAAGTTAAAATTTCAGAAATGCAAATGTTGCAGAGATACATCTGATTCTAATATTATTAGAATACTAGCTGACCCCCGCGGCTTCGCTCCCGTCAACTCCTACCTACCCTACTCTACATACCCTACCCTACCTTCCCTACCCTACCTACCCTTCCCTACCTACCCTACCCTATCCAACCTACCCCCTCCTACCTACCCTACCTACCCTACCCTACCTACCCAACCTACCCCCTCCTACCTACCCTACCCTACCTACCCAACCCTACCTACCCTACCCTACCTACCCTACCCTACCTACCCAACCATACCTACCCTAATCTACCTACTCTATCCTATCTACCCTAAAGACAGACAGACGTCAGATCACATGAAAATGTCAGTTTAGTTAGAAAACGTTTGTATGGGAAAAAGAAAAGGGCTAGTTTTAGGGTTTTCCCGGAAATCATTCGAACTTTTCTCGCCGGAAAAACCATCCATGGACTTTAAAAAAAAAAATTGGTAAAATTGGTCCAGGCGTTGTTGAGTTATGCGCTTACCAACACATTTTGCGATTCATTTTTATATTATAGATAATTATATTGCTGCCACTTATGTATCATGATGTCACCCACATGCATCAATCGTGATGCGTTATTATAAAAGTTCATTATTAAAAGTGCCTACCTTCCAAAATATCCAATCTGCCATTGTGGATGTTAACACGTTATTATAAAAGTTCATTATTAAAAGTGCCTACCTTCCAAAATATCCAATCTGCCATTGTGGATGTTAACATTGTATGGTTTTATTATAATTGCGCATGTCTTTTGAGAGAAGCATAGCCTAGATTTCTAGAAATCTAGATAGACATTTAACTCAACATAAACAGATCCCTAGTAACTCCGTGTGAAAAAACAGCGAAAAGGTGAATTATTAGCCGGTTCCTATATTTACCTACATTATAGTAATTATACTTTCCAGGTGACGACGGCATTCGGCTCCACAGCTCGTGGACGCTGCTGACGATGGCAGCAGTCGTCGGGACGCTTCTACAAGCGACACTCTGACTCTTTTCTATTGTGATACTAATTACGTAACTATGCTATATGATTGTTACTATTTAACTAAGTGTTAATTATATTAAGCTTTACCTAGTAAGTACCTGTAAAATAATATTTCAATTTACATTATTAATAAAAAGATACCTATTGTTGCAAATGAACGCTTTTATTCCGATTTAAGATCTTTTGAAATAAGACACATTGAGTCGAAGCTAAATGCGCACGTTTTTTATCTACAAAGTGTGCATTACGTTGTGGAGATAGGGGTGCTAAGTGCTATGCTATGTAATTCAGCGTTTCGCTTCGACTATGCGTCAATTTGCCTTGACTCTGAGCCTCCTGTCATTCTATCAAGAACAACGACTGCACTGTCACCGAAGATGCCTTGGATGTAGCGAAGTACTGGGCCAACATAAGGCTTTTAAACTGTTTTGAAGTTTCGTTTTCATTAATTTTTGTCTTTAGAAACTGGATTCTGCCGCACTTCGGCGAAAATATGGTGTGGTGGCTGTCTGTATCTGCTCGCGTCAAGCTGGTAACCAAAAATTGCTACCTATTTGCTACTTATTACCCGACTACCGAAGGAGGGTAATTTGTTTATCAGTTTACTATGTATGTATTTATGTTTGTTCCTATGCGGCGTTCTAGAAACCAAACGCGTAGGCCGATTTTGATCATTTTTACGTCAATCGATTTGTTTTAACCTTGCGAGTGTCACTGGTTACATTTTTTTTTGTTATGTATAGGCTCGTGCTTGACCACTATCTCACCTGAAGGTAAGCGATGATGTGGTCGACGGTGGAGCACGCTTGCCTAGAAGTAACCTATTCACTCTTGACTTAAAAACCCCTAGATTGTAGCTGTCGGGAAACACAGACAAAATTGGAATGTTGCGGGGCAAAACTTTTTTGTTTGTTTCCACACCCATCGTGTGGGGTATCAAAATAAAGGGTTTTAAGAGGTGATTTTAACAATAAATAGTACTTATATGTTTAAAAGAAAGTAATTCGAAAAAAAAAAAAAAAAAACTAAAAAGTTATAAATAAAAAAAGTTTATTCTAAAAACCCGACTGCTTAAGAAACGAACTAAAAAGACATAAACAAGAAGAAAAAAGTTCCGTATGGTGCCGGACGTTAAGAATTTCACCATCCCATGTCTTCCCGTGGGTGTCGTAAGAGGCGACTAAGGGACAAACCAGAGAATGGGCAGCAGCGTTCTCTGTGCTTCTGTAACAACCATACTGCGATCGCCAACCCGCCTGCCAAGCGTGGCGATTATGGCAAAACCCCCCCAATGAAAAGCACAATTAAAAAATGGCCCCTAGTACCCGGCAGCCTGCCTACCCTCGACTACGGTAGCGGTCGAGGTTACGGCATGGCAAGGGGTGCAAAGAATCTCCGGACGAGATCCGGCTACCCCAACAATCACCGACGACTGGACCTGGCAACGTACAACACGCGCACACTTCGGACCGACGAGAAGATCACCGAACTCGAAGAGGAATTGAGCAGGTTGCGATGGAGTATTATAGGGTTATCTGAAGTCCGAAGAGAGGGGGAGGACTCGATAATCCTCAAATCCGGTAACCTGCTCTATTTCCGAGAGGGTGACCGGCAGTCCCAGGGTGGTGTCGGGTTTATCGTCCACAAGTCCCTTGTGAACAACGTGGTGAAGATCGAGAGTGTGTCGACCAGGGTGGCGTACCTTATACTCAGAATATCCTCAAGATATTCGCTGAAGGTCATACAGGTCTACGCCCCAACCTCGGCACACCCCGACGACGAGGTAGAGACCATGTATGAGGATATCTCTAGAGCCATGCATGGTTTCAAAACTCACTTCACCGTTGTCATGGGGGACTTCAACGCGAAACTGGGCAAACGAGACGAGGATGAGCTCCAAGTGGGGCAATTTGGAGTTGGACGTCGGAACCACCGGGGTCACCTACTGGCCAGTTTTATGGAGAAGGAGGGCCTCTATATGATGAACTCCTTCTTCAAAAAGCGTGAACACAGGAAGTGGACCTGGCAGAGCCCCGATGGTGCAACAAAAAATGAGATTGACTTCATCATGTCAACCAGGAAGCAAATGTTCAATGATGTCTCTGTGATCAATTCGGTAAAAACCGGGAGCGATCACCGCATGGTAAGAGGCACATTGAACATTAATATTAAGCTTGAAAGGTCTCGACTGATGAAGTCCACGCTCCGTCCAGCACAGATCCAGGTCCAAAACCCCGAGAGCTTTCAGCTCGAACTCCAGAATCGTTTCGAGTGCCTAGGTAGCTCAGTGGACGAATATAGCGACGGGTTCGTGGAAGCTGTCCATACGGTCGGGTCTAAGTTTTTCAAGACCCGTCGTACAGATAGAAACAAAAAGATCTCTGATCCTACCCTCAAGCTTATGAAGGAGAGGCGTGAGATGATCCTGCAGTCTTCAGATGAGGCGTGCAAATACCGGCAGCTCAATAGACAGATCTCTAAATCCTTGAAAAGAGACCTCCGCCGCTTTAATACCGAGCGTATTAAAGACGCGATTGAGCGAAATAAAGGCTCCAAGGTTTTTTCAAGGGATCTGGCTATTGGGCAGAGCCAGCTCACGAAACTGAAGACCGACGATGGCAGGACCGTATCCGCCAAACCGGAGCTTCTGAGGGAGATCGAGACATTCTATGGGCAGTTGTACACATCAGTCAGCAAGCCCGTTGCGAGTCTAGCAAACGACCCAAGAGCTAGATTGACCCGTCACTATACCGAAGATATCCCGGATGTCAGCCTGTACGAGATTAGGATGGCTCTGAAACAGCTTAAAAACAACAAGGCGCCGGGTGATGACGGAATCACGGCTGAACTCCTGAAGGCGGGTGGAAAACCGGTCCTTAAGGCCCTTCAGAAGCTGTTTGATTCCGTCATACTCGAGGGCAAAACGCCACAGGCATGGTGCAGGGGTGTGGTGGTACTTTTCTTCAAGAAGGGCGACAATGCCCGGCTGAAGAACTATAGACCCATCTCACTTCTTAGCCATGTCTACAAGTTGTTTTCAAGAGTCATCACGAATCGTCTCGCGCGCAGGTTTGATGATTTCCAGCCTCCCGAACAAGCCGGATTCCGAAAAGGCTTTAGCACCGTAGACCACATACATACGCTGCGGCAGGTTATACAGAAGACCGAAGAGTATAACCTGCCTCTCTGTTTAGCGTTTGTGGACTACGAGAAAGCCTTCGATTCGATCGAGACTTGGGCTACTTGGGCTACTTGGGTACTGCAGTCTCTCCAACGGTGCCAGATCGACTACCGGTACATTGAGGTGTTGAAGTGTTTGTACAAAAACGCCACCATGTCAGTCCGTCTTCAGGATCAGACCTCGAAACCAATCCTTCTCCAGCGTGGCGTGAGACAGGGAGACGTCATTTCTCCGAAACTGTTCACTGCTGCGCTGTTCTGGACTGGAGGGGCCTAGGCATCAACGTTAATGGCGAGTACATCACTCACCTTCGGTTTGCCGACGACATAGTGGTCATGGCTGAGACCATGGAAAGCCTCAGTAAAATGCTCGATGACCTCAGTAAAGCTTCCGAAAGAGTGGGTCTTAAAATGAACATGGACAAAACCAAGATCATGGTGAACGCCCATGTAGCACCCACTCCTATCAAGATCGGAGACTCTACACTCGAAGTTGTAGACGATTATGTCTACCTGGGACAAACGATCCAGTTGGGTAGGTCCAACTTCGAGAAAGAGGTCAACCGTCGAATCCGACTCGGCTGGGCGGCGTTCGGGAAGTTGCGTGGTATCTTCTCGTCCAATTTACCGCAGTGTCTCAAGACAAAAGTCTTTGACCAGTGTGTGTTGCCAGTGATCACCTATAGGACCGAGACATGGTCGCTCACAATGGGCCTTATCAGAAAGCTTAAAGTCACCCAAAGGGCAATGGAGAGGGCTATGCTCGGAATTTCCTTGCGTGATCACGTCAGAAATGATGATATCCGCAGGAGAACTAAAGTTACTGACATAGCCCGGAGAATTGCTAAACTTAAGTGGCAGTGGGCAGGGCACATTGCTCGCAGAACGGATGGCCGATGGGGCCGAAAAGTTCTGGAATGGCGACCGCGAACCGGAAGACGATACGTTGGAAGGCCTCCCACTAGGTGGACCGATGACCTGGTTAAGGTTGCGGGAAGGCGCTGGATGCGAGACGCACGGGATCGGTCAATGTGGCGACGCCTGGGGGAGGCCTATGTCCAGCAGTGGACGTCTTTCGGCTGAAATGATGATGAATGATGAAGAAGAAAAGCATGCTGTGCAGTCGGAGGATATTCGCGAGCTGGCTGACCAAAACCAGATGTATCCTCCTCACGTCTTTCAAAGTCCACCTTGTAACCATAATAATTTGAATTTTGACATGCATACATTTTTATAGCCTATGTTTATTAGCTTATAATGGGTAGGTGTATTCCAATAGAAATAAACATCGCGAACCGAAACTGACGATTTTGAGCTAACAGCTGAAAATACCTACAAAACGACCAACTTATTGTGTATGTATTAACAAATATACCTAATCAATCTTGGTTTCGATCCCCAGGTCGGTTAACAGCCCCCCGGTGGGTTCCCGCTTTGTCAAGGCGGGGGGGCCTCAGTAGCCGTGGCCTGGTCATCCACAGGCCACGGTGAAACGATACGGAACCCGAGGAAGGGCCCCACATCAGGGCTTTTGCCGTTAAGCCGACGACGTAGTGGCAAACAGGTTGCGGTGTCGCTTGGGCGACATCGCAACTGAAGCGGGCCGCGATGTCGTGTATCGGAGGCATTGCGGCTGAGGGTTGGAGGCCGCGGCAGGAGAGGATTATACGGGAGGATTATAAGAGTATAACGGTGCGCCGCTGAAATCCTCCGCGGCTTGCACGTAGTTGCTAGTTGCCACCGGCTGTTGACGCATGCGGTAGGGCTGCAGGGGAGGGGGAACCACCCCACAGTGCTTACGGGGGAACCACCCCACAGTGCTTACGTCCTCGTCGTGTTCCCCGGAAACGTCCCAGTTCTGACCACCGTAACGGAGTGGCAGACTGGGTACGGCCAAAGTGCACTGTGCGATCGTAGCTATCATTTTTTGCGGAAACTGCGATCCCTGCGGAGGCTAGCATGCCGAAACCTGCGCGGGATGCCCTCGGGCATTTTATCAAAAAAGGCCCTTCTCAGGGCCAAAACAAAGGCCCTTCTCAGGGCCAAACAAAAGGCCCTTCTCAGGGCCAACCCAAAGGCCCTTCTCAGGGCCATCCAAAAGGCCCTTCTCAGGGCCACCGTGACGCTTCAGCGTCAGAAGAAGGGCGAGCCTTCTATGGAGGAAGGGCGGACGAGCTGTTGGACTCTGACAGCGAGTCCGTAGCGTCGGACACTAGCTCGATGGTGATCGAGGTTTCTCGATCACGACCGCGATCTAGGAAGCGGGCCTTCTTGAAGGAAGGGTCGGATGGCTCCTCAGCGTCGGGTTCGGCAAAGGAGCCGAAGAAGAAGGCTAAGGCCAAAAAGCCGGACACCCACGACGTGGGACTCGCGGATGCCCAACGCCAGCTAGACCTGGCTCGGCGGACGCAGCTCCAGCAGGAGTTGGAGGAGCGCGTGGTTGCGAAGGAGCAACAGGCACGCGTTGCCCGGGCCAGGTCCGGGTACGGAGCGTCCCGCGTTGTGTACGCGGACCACTCCCTGGCCGAACTGGAACGGATGGCGGTGGAGGACGAGGAGGAGATAGTGTTGGTCGCCTCAAAGTCCTCCAATTTGAAGGGGACATTTCAGAAGTCCCTGAAATGCCGGGCCGCCAGCATGCGAAGCATCATCGCGGAGCTGGTGCAGAGGCAGGCGACCGACGAGTCGCGGCAACTACAGGCGAGGATCGATCGCCTGCAGACAGAGGTCAGCCAGCTCCACCAGAAGCTGGCTGAAGCCACGGCCCTGCCAACCCAGGCCGAGCCGAGACCTGCGGCAGAGGGCCCCTCCTCCTTCGACCTTGAGGACACCATCCGCAAGGTAATGGTGGAGGAGCGGGCCTTCGTGAGAGCCTGCCTAGCAGGAATAGAGGACCGGCTACTGCCGGAAAAAAGCTACCGGCTGCCTCTTGCGGCAGACAAGAGGCGAGAGGAGCCGGGCTCGACCTCGACCTCACAGAGGGAGGAGGACACCCTATTGCCTGCCACCACCCCGTCCAACCAGCAGGGGTGGACGAGGGTCGTCAGCGGGAAGGGGAAAGGCAAGGGCAAGAGGGCGGCAGCTGTCGTTCCAGCCGTCCCCGCCACCACCACCCCACTTAGCCAGTCGAAGACGACAGGCAAAGGAAAAGGGAAGGGCAAGGGCAAAGGGGCGGCAGCGGCCGCCCCTGCCGTTCCCGCCACCACCACCCTTCCCAGCCAGTCGCAGGCGACCGGCAAAGGGAAGGGGAAGGGAAAGGGGAAAGGGCCGCCCTCCAAGGCCGCCAGCGCTGCTCCCACAGCCAAAACCGCCGGCACAAGGAGGAACCTGGTTCCTCCTAAGACCGCAGCCGTCGTGGTGACGCTCACCACGGAGGCTGCGGAACGTGGAGAGACGTACGCGTCCGTACTGTTGCGGGCGCGTGCTAACGCCGATCCTACCCAACTGGGGATCGGCAAGGTCTCTTGCCGGCGGACCCAAGCCGGGGCTCGAATATTCGAGTTCCCGGGGGCAGAGGGCAGTGCACACGCGGACCTCTTCGCAACGAAGTTGCAAGAGGTCATAGCGGACGCGGCCAAGGTGGCCAGGCCCGTAAAGACGGCGGCCTTAGAGGTGACCGACCTCGACGACACGGTCACCAAGGAGGAGGTGGTGGCGGCGGTCGCAGCAATTGGTGGCTGCGACGCCGCAGCGGTGCGAGGCCGGGACATCAGGCCCGGCCGCGGCGGCATGGGCACCATTCGTCTGGAGTGCCCAGTCGCCGCTGCCAAAGCCGTCCTTGACAAAGGACGGCTTAACGTCGGCTTCAGCTCGGGTGCAGTCCGGGCACTTGTGGCACAGCCCTTGCGGTGCTACAGGTGCTTCGGAGTCGGGCACACCCGAGCCCTCTGTCCGTCACCGGTGGACCGGACAGAGAGCTGCTACCGCTGCGGCAAGGAGGGCCACAAATCCGCGGCGTGCAAGGCCGCCGCGCCGCATTGCGCTGTGTGTGCCGCCAGTGGCCGCCCGGCAGGCCACATCATGAAGGGGAGGATGTGCAATCCTCCCCCTAAGAGGGGAAAAGCGCAGGCCCCGAGCAAGCCTGCCGCTACCACCGCCGTGCCCGAGGCTGGGCATTCGGCTGCTGCGGCTGAAGAGGGGGGTGCGATGTCCGATTGATGGATAGAGTCGAACATCGCATCCTCCAGGCGAACACCAACCACTGCGCGGCGGCCCAGGATCTGCTGATGCAGATCATGGCCGAGTGGTTGGTGGACGTGGCGGTGGTCGCCGAGCCTTACTCGGTCCCCAGTACCTGGCTGGGCGATCGAGACGGCTTGGTGGCGTTGGTGGCGCGGTCTTCTACGGACTCCCCTCCCCTCTCGCTCTTAGAGAGGGGACCGGGATACGTGGCCGCCGCGTGGGGGGACATAGCCCTCGTTGGGGTCTATTTCTCCCCAAACCGCCCTCTCTCGGACTTTGAGGACTTCCTCGAGGTCCTCACCGCAGTCGTAGGGAGGGCGGCGCCGCGCCAGGTCGCCGTTATGGGCGACCTGAACGCCAAGTCGGAGGCTTGGGGCAACCCGGCTGCCTCGTGTAACGTCCGGGGACGCGCCGCCGAATTTTGGGCGGCCTCGTGCGGCGTGTCCCTCCTCAACAGGGGGGCGGTCCACACGTGTGTGCGGCAACGGGGTGGGTCGGTGGTAGACGTCTCATTCGCCACCCCTGCCCTAGCCGCCCGCGTCGTGAACTGGCGGGTGGAGACGGTGGAGACTTTGTCGGACCACCGATATGTGCGGTTCGACATCTCCACCGGCCCCCGGGGGGGGACGGCCCGCTCTGGCCAATCTCCCTTCCCGCGGTGGGCTCTCACCCGCCTGGACCGGGAGGCAGCCAAGGAGGCGGCCTTTCTCCAGGACTGGCTCTCGCCCCCTGTCGAGCCTGTCCTGGACGTGGACGCCGCAGCGGTCCAGCTCCGCGGCTCTCTGACCGAGGTGTGCAACGCCAGCATGCCTCGGTCTCGCCGTCCGCCTCCCCGTCGCGCCGTTTATTGGTGGACGGAGGAGCTGGCGGGGCTCCGAGCCGCGTGCGTGGCGGCCAGAAGGGCCTATATGCGGAGCCGGCGGCGCACTACCCGATCTCAGGCCGGGGAGGACCGCCTCTACGCCTCTTACGTGGAGGCAAAGGCGGTTCTCAAGTCGGCGATGTGCGCCGCCAAGGACTCGGCAAGGGCCGAGATGCTGGAGGGCCTCGATAGGGATCCGTTTGGGAGGCCATATAAGGCGGCGCGCAACCAACTGCGCCCCTTTGGCCCCCCACTAACGGAGACCCTGGAGCCGGCGTTGCTGGATGGGGTGGTCCGGTCCCTGTTTCCGCGCAGGGCCGACTTCACCCCACCAACCATGAACCCCCCACGGGGGGTGGTAGCTTCGCCGGAGGAGGAGGTCCCTCCAGTATCGGCGGAGGAACTTCGCGCGGGGGTTCTGTCCCTCCGCGCGAAGAAGACGGCCCCTGGGCCAGATGGCGTCCCCGCACGGGTGGTGGCCATCGCGGCGTCCCTCATGGAGGACAGGTTTCGGGACCTCTTCAGCGCGTGCCTGACGGCTGGGAGGTTCCCGAAACAGTGGAAGGAGGGGCAGTTGTGCCTCCTCCGGAAGGAGGGACGCCCGGTGGACTCCCCCTCGGCATACCGACCCATCGTTCTGCTCGATGAGGTCGGTAAATTGTTCGAGGGGATCATCGCCACCCGGCTAAACAGCCTTTTGCGGGAGGTAGGGCCGGACCTGTCGGACGCCCAGTTCGGTTTTCGACGGGGGCGTTCGACGGTCGACGCGTTGGCCCTACTCAGGGGCCAGGTGCAGGAGGCGTTCGAGGCGGGGGACGGAGTGTTGGCGGTGTCGTTTGACATTGCCAATGCCTTCAACTCCGTGCCCCACTCGACCATATTGGAGGCACTCCGGTACCACGGAGTGCCCCAATATCTGCGGGCGATCCTGGCCAGCTACCTGGAGGACCGAGAGGTCCTCCTCGTGGACAAGACGGCCAGGATCAGGCGCTACGGCGCGGAGTCCGGTGTTCCGCAGGGGTCGGTTCTAGGCCCTCCCCTGTGGAACATCGGTTTTGACTGGCTCCTGCGAGGAGCCCTCCTCCAGGGCACGAGTGTCATCTGTTACGCAGATGACACTCTCCTCACTGCCCGGGGGAGGAGCTTTGGGGAGGCGGCCTGTTTGGCCTCTGCGGGCGGATCCTTGGTCGCAGAGAGGATCCGCCGCCTGGGATTGAGGGTGGCGCTGAACAAGACCGAGGCCGTGTTCTTCCACGGGCCTCGGCAGCGCTGCCCTCCAGATGCCCACATCGTCGTGGAGGGCGTCCGAATAGCGGTGAAGGCCCAGATGAAATATCTGGGCCTAGTGCTGGACAGCAGGTGGCGCTTCGGCCCGCACTTTAGCGGGCTGTCGACGCGCCTGCTGAAAGCCGCGGACGCCCTCTCATGGCTCCTCCCCAACCTCGGGGGGCCGAGCGGACGGTGCCGGCGACTGTATGCCGGCATCCTACGCAGCATGGCCCTGTACGGGGCGCCCATCTGGGCGGACTCCCTCCAGAGGAGGGAGAATGCAACCGCCATCCGCAGGCCACAAAGGGCCATTGCACAGCGGGTGGCGAGGGCCTACCGCTCAGTGGGCTTCTCGGCGGCGTGCGCTCTGGCGGGCACCCCTCCCTGGGAGTTGGAGGCATGGGTGCTCGCCAGAGTGTACGAGTGGACGGCGCGGCGTAGGGCGCTGGATGAGCGCCCCGCCATGGAAGAGCGGGAGGCCGTGCGGCGGGAGGCGAGGGACGCCATCGTCCTCCATTGGGCGGAGGATCTCGCCACCGCCGCGTTTGGACGCCGGACGCTGGACGCGCTCGGGCCAGTCTTGCAGGGCTGGCTCGAGCGGCCACATGGTTTCCTCTCGTTCCGTTTGGTGCAGGTGTTGTCCGGACATGGTTGTTTCGGAACGCACCTGCACCGGATCCGGAGGGAGGAAACCCCGGCGTGCCACCACTGCGGCGCGGCAGAGGACACGGCGCAGCACACCCTCGAGGTGTGTCCGGCTTGGGCTGGGCTGCGCCGTGCCCTGATCGATGTGATCGGACAGGACCTCTCACTTCCCAGCGTGGTCTACTCCATGTTGGGGAGTGAGGAGGCCTGGGCGGCGGTTGCCTCCTTTTGCGAGGTCGTGATGTCGCAAAAGGAGGCGGCGGAGCGGGCGCGGGAGGACGATCCTCTCGCGCCGCCGCACCGCAGGCGAAGAAGGGGTGGGAGAAGGCGGTTGTACGATCGTCTCCTCCCACCTCCTGGTGGTGACTAGCGGGCGACAGGCGCGGGGGCGCCTTCGCTCGCATTGCACGAGTCACCACCCTCGTCGGGCGGGAACGGCCGAGCACTCGCGGTCGTTCCCGGGCCCCTCCACTGAGGGAGGGGCGTGAAGGCCCCGCTGTAAAGGCGGGCGGTCGTCGGCGGGGGACTGGACGTAAAGGCTCTGCCAGTTTCCCAGTCCTCCTCCAATTCAAGACGATGCGGGAGTGCCGCTGGGTTATTTTAGTGGGTATACCGGATTCATTCCGGGGAGTCCCACATACCCCCCCCCATTCCCCCAATGGGTGGGTATGCGTAATGCATTTTTTCCCAGCGAGATCAAAAAAAAAAAAAAAAAAAAAAAAAGGGCTGCAGGGGAGGAGGAGTGTCGGTATAGCGTTGGCCGCTCTCCCTAACCCCTGCGGCCTATAATGTGGTAAGCCACTGTCCTGACCCGTCACAGGGGGACCAAGGATGCCACACACGGGGTCGTCTGGTGCCCATGTGCTGGTTTGGTCCATTATTTTTTTTTTTTTTGGGTGGGAAATCATCCAATGACTTCTCCCGCTCTGGGTGAAGCGGAAGGGCGTGTCAGACTTTTACTGACTAAAACCCACCCGTGTTCCTTCAGTTGCTTGTGCCTGGGCCGCGGTAACTCTCTTTCAAAATTATCCGCGACCCAGACAAGCATCGTCCCTAGCGGACCCCGTCAGTTTTGCTGACATCTCTTTGAGGCGCGCGTGGAACACTACGCGCCGTCGACTCGGGCCTGGTCCTTATCGGACGGCGAGCTACCCATTACTCGCCGTCCGCAAGCCCGCGCCTACGGTGGCCGGGAATCGGCTTGCGACTCCCGACGCCCGGGGCGTCTCCTGCGGTGGCTAGGGGCGTGAGGGCGTCTCCGTTGCGCCTCCCTCACGCGTTCTGCCTCCTCCTTTGCGAGCATTACTGCTTCGCTGAAGGAGGTGACAGCTTCCCATGCCCTCTCGCTCCGTACCATGGCCTGAACCAAGGCCGGACGCGAGAGGCCGCCACCGCTGATCGCCTCCATGAGGACACGGCGGTGCTCGGCCCAAGCGGGGCAGACCTCCACCGTATGCTCTACCGTGTCCTCCGGGCGATCCACACAATGGTGACACCCGGGCGTTTCCTCCCGCCTTATCCTGTACAGGAACCTCCCGAAACAGCCGTGTCCGGTGAGGACCTGCGTCAGGCGGAAGGTGAGGACGCCGTGGCGCCTCTCAAGCCACTCCTCAAAGAGGGGCCTTATCGCCGCAATTGTGGCGTGCCCAGCACTGGGTTGCAACAGTCGCTCTCCCCATGTCGCCATGAGATCCTGCCGGAGTTCTGTCCGCCAAGCCGCGATTTGTCTTGGCAGTGGGGTTTCGCTCCGGCGTTTCGCCTCCCCTCGCCACTCCCAAATTTGTGCGAGGACTTTTACTTCTAGATCCCATGGCGGCAATCCGGCAAGGAGGCTCGCCGCTTCACTGGAGACCGTGCGGTATCACCGGACCAGCCGGATGGCCATGACCCTTTGGGACGCGTTCAACCAGCGGGCTGGTCGCCGCCTCAGGGAACGCGCCCACACCGGTGCACCGTAAAGGGCCATGGACCGCACGACCCCAGCGTAGAGCCTCCGGCAGGAGGCGTTTGGACCCCCTAGATCGGGCAGGAGTCGCTTGAAGGCAGCCCCGGCCCGCTCCAGTCTGGGTGCCAACCCGACGCCGATGTGAACCCCTCCTACCGTTATTTGGGAACCCGGTGGTGGCGCGTTCCGAGGACCATGAAAACACATGGCCTCAGACTTGTGCAAGGCCACCTCGAGTCCCAATTGCCGGATCCTCTCGACGACTGTCGCAACCCCGCGTGTCGCTAATTCCACCGCCGCCTGGTGCGACCTCCCCTGCGCCAGGACTAGCGTGTCGTCAGCGTAGCAAATTACGCTGACGCCGTTAGGGAGGTCAGCGCGCAGCACCCAATCGTACCCGATGTCCCACAGATGCGGCCCCAAGACCGATCCCTGTGGGACACCGCACGACATCTCTCGCCGATTCCACTCTCCCTGGTGAGTGCTGGTTTGGTCCCTGGGGTGGTCACGGCGCACAGTGTATTCTGTTACGCCGGTGATGGCGGATACTCCCCAGAGGAAAGTCCGGAGACGGACAGCCGCGGCGGGTGCGCGGTGAGTGCTAATTCGTCCCCGTGTTCCCGCCATAAACGGCACAGGAGGACATCGTGGAGTTTTAGTGGGTTAGTGTCCCACATAACTGCGCTCTCTCCCCGTGGTAGCGCAGTATGCATGAGCATTTCAAGAAGCAAAAAAAAAAGAATTGGGTTCGGTTAGTAGCAATACCCTCGCCGTCTATCATGAGAGACTTATACAGAACTAGCTAAGTGTAGATGAACCTGTCCACAGCCTACACTTTTGGGAAGTACATTTTTGATGTTAGTTCAACTACAGACTTTTAAAATGATACGAGTAGGTATGGGTTGTAGTTATACAGGAGTCAATTTGACTTTTAACCTGACCGATGAGGTCAGGTTCGCGTATCTATGTAAGCTAACCCTAAGGTTACTTTTTATATTGAAGTTTTAGCAGTTTTTAATTGAAAACTTCTTCATCCGCGTTGAGCAATTTTTGGTAAGACAAAAACTGACATATTCGCTTGAATATCAGCGGACAAGCTGCTGATACTTGACCTAAATTACCGGGACATTCTGGGTTTCTTAACATGATAAAAACTTATTTTAATCATACCTGCCAATGTAATCCAACATCAACTTTTGCCTGTCCAAGTAACATACATGAGCATCACCGAAGATTCCATAAACTTTTCCAATTATTTAAGTTATTATCATCTTTCGATTACTGTTTCAAAATAGGATGTTATATTTTCGCATTTTGTTGTTTCCATTCCCAATTCGCGGCTTTTCAAAATTGTTTGACAGTTTTATATTCCATCGTAATAAATCGAATGTTAATTTAGAGTTTTTTTCTTTCAGGGTTCTCTTTACCTTGCCCCGCTGTATAATTGATGTTTGAGACTAACTTATATCACACAAAAAAATATTTAGGTAAAGCAGGCCGCACTTTACTGATATGTAACTAAACCAGTAAAAGCTGGCCTCTAAGTCTATCTAAACTCTATACTTCGCTAGGCTAGCGCAAGATCTAGGCAAGGCTAGCGAAAATAATTTGTGAAATTGATTGACAAATAATTAAGGTTTAAGAGAAAGGAAAAACCAAAAGCTAAAAGAACAATATTTTATATTTTCCTTATATAGCTTAATTTATATATGTCCAATTAATATTTCATAATAATATATTTACTAGGTATATTTCCTAAATCTAATATTATATACATAGCATCTCAAAAAGTTTTTTTCTTCTTACTTAGGTATTTCAAATGGCACACTTCATGTAAATAACTTAATACAAATCATTCTTATGTTCAGTCAAATAAAAAACAACATAAAACAACACAATATATCGGAAGGGTTGAAATAAGTCTTTGGTTTATACATTTCTAAAGCATTAGGGATAGGACTGAGTCACCAATAATTACAAAAAGCTGCAATATATAGTTTATCTACACTCACAACGTAATGTTCCAAATATGAATACAAAATAGTAGTTTATGTAATGGTCATATAATAGGGGTTATTAAAACACGAGCGTGGTTTTACCACATGAGGCGAAGCCGAATAAAAGAAAGTACGTTAACACGTACTTTCTTTTATTCGATTTTTTTAATTCATTGTTGGAACATTACGTTGTGAGTGTAGATAAAATATTGTATAAACACGTACTTTATATTCGTGGATAGGTAAATTTTAAAAAATACGATTACAATGCAACATTTTCCTTCGATTTTCAAACTACTGCATCATAAAATAACTTTTTAATTTTTATAGCACACTTTTACTTTTTAATTTATTGGCGCTTATGGGCTCATTGACTTAATGTAGAAAAGTAGTGCCATTGTCTACGGATGCGCGCGGATGCGCGCGCATGCGCAGTCAAACGCAATGAGAATCTATATTGCCCGCCATACCACATATTTTTTCCGTTTCCACTTTTGTTTTATTTCAACTGTATGAGTGAAGATAAAATAGTGTATGCAACGGCATATAATTAACGGTATTAAAACACTCGCGTGTTGTTATTATCTGAAAATAATAAAGCGCGAGTGTTTTAATAACCCCTATTATATGACCATTGCATAAACTACTATTCTTAACTTAGGTGATATTTATTTACAACAGAACGTAATAACAATTAAGACTAATAAATTAGTTAGTATACAAACTGATTCCTTCAATTAGCACAAATTTTAATTACGTTCTTTTGTTAATTAGTTTCTCAACTAAGTAGGTATAACAACCATGAGTGCTTATCGATTTAAATAAATAACACAAACAATATTCAATCGACAATCATTTCAAAATTAAAATGAAATTTAATGGATTTTATTAGAAATATTTGCAGGCAGAAAACACTGAGTTTAAGGCTATAAGATCTCACCTTGTGAACAATGTATTTTTTCGCAAATAAATGTTTTTGATTTGATTTGGTAAGAAAAATAATACATTTTCAATTAGTATTGCACTTGTTTGTAAAACAACATTGTAAAAATTCCAGAAACTCTTATTACTTACTTCATACCATGATATTAAACCGAATTTGTTCTACGATCAAAACTAAACAGCAGTGAGCAGCATTAATGCGTAATGAGTTCGGCAAGACAAAGAGTATGAAAAATCGACCAATCACATGGGAGATGAAACACGCGATTTGGATTTCCTCTACGTGATTGGTCGATTTTTCAAACTTTTTCTCTTTACCTTGTCGAACTCATGACGAAATAAAGCTGCAGATCTGCCAAAATAATATAACGATAACAAAATAGAATTCAGTTGCAAGGCTCTTTCGGACCTTACTTTGCAAAATTAAGCTTCCACACGAATGTGAACCTTATTACAATACTCTTAATTCCCATATACGTATATTTAATTGCACATTGACATTCTGTATTGCATCGTAGTTAAATTAACAACAGGGAATATGCATGAAAAGATATTTTTTATTTGACTAGTTTATCCATAAAACACTAAAACAGAATACTAATAGTGAAAAAAGAATCGCAATTGATTGAAAAACGACCGAGATATAACAATTTAAAGAAATATATCTGTCCCTCTCTACGAAAACACCGTTTTCTATGGCAGTTTTATTGGCGTCTGTCTGACGTCACATGGCACTCTGGACCTCTCTTTCTAATTCTCAACTTAGAAGCTTTAAAACTTCGTCTCTGATCAAGATATTTAAAAAAATCTTTCATAATGGTTTACTTAAGTTAATAAGTACCTATTTCACTTAGCAAATAAAAAAAATACATGCATATTCCGTATAGAAAAAATAATATTACAAGGGCTTTTTTTGAAGTCATGGCAGAACTATGTACGTCCAATTATAATCTACAGTCAATCGGACATCAATGGAAGCACTTACGAATATAGGATTTACTGCTGCACCATAAAGGAGCTGTCAGAGTCAAATTGTTACCACTGATGTGCGATTGACTGTACAAATTAATTCTGATTGATGTTGTTGACGTAATTTTTTATTACATTATCACATTTTTAAAATTTGGTAAATACTTATTTGTCATTAGTTGTTTTTAGAATGTGTAGTTAAAAGCGGGTAGGCCAGTCAGAAATTGCTAGAAGTAACTTTAAACACCATTTGATATCCATTACTCATATTTAGGTTAGACCCTTCTTGCTTTTTCAGCACCTTATTCTTAATTTCACAGAAAAAGCACCTATCTACACTCTTAACAAATCTAAACTAGGTTCTGGCGAAACCATTTTGTAAACAACCTCATATATCTAACCAGTGCATTTTATTTTCTTCAAAATAAATTATCTGTCTACAAAATTCACGGTTCTTGTGGGTTAGGGCAGCGGGAGCGATCTCGTGGCCCTATCCCACAAGAACTGTATAAATACGAGCTGGGACAAAAAGTAACCGCGAAAGTAGTCAGCGAATTAGTTTAATTTTTTATTGTAGTTAGGCTTGCGCTTGGCCACTAAATAATAATCGCAATCGGATCAGTGCTTCCACGGGATTGGGCGCACGGTTGGCGCAGTGGTTGAGCGATTTAATGCTGACCTGCGTGTCGCGGGTACGATTCCCGCACCGAACAAATATTTGTATGACCTACAAATAGTTGTTCCGGCTCTGGGTATATTTGAGTTTATAAACGCACCCACGATGCATGAATAAATTCCTAGTTCGTTATTTCTACAAACAAATCTAAACATACAAACAGGTTTACCTTTTTACAATATTAGTTTAGATTATGCTCTATACATGTGATTTTTTTTTCTACACAATAATTCGTTCCAATGTACAAAAACAATTTATACTATAAGCCTCGTTAATAATTATAATCAGCTACTTAATGATTAAAACTTAGGTATCATTGATTATTTAACAGTACGTGCTTACACAGCACCGTAGCACTCTAACCGAAGGTATTTGAAGGGTTCAGATAAATATAACTTAATTATTGATAATGCAAGAACTAGTTGTTCAATTATGAGTTAACAGTGAAAATGAGAACAAGATATACTATCAAGGTATATCAGTTTAGGACGGTGCGTTACCGTTTATTTTAACAACCACTGTAACTCGTAACTTGACACAAAAATCTGGCACTCAATTAAAAATATCACGTGTGGTAAATATTTTATAGTAATTCGTCTTTGGCTAACAATAACGAAGCTATTTAGCTAAGTTATAGGTATGTAATAATAACTAACACATTTAAACCTATTCACATTTAGATCCAGACAAACACAAATTACGTTTATTGATTTGTTATAATTTACTACGTTAAATTTTTGGTGTTCTACTTTTAGGTGGTTGAGGAGCCTTTTGTTTTTATATAAATATTACACTATCTTATTATACCTATGATCATGGATCCGCGAGTCATGTTTTGATTATTAAAAAAAACTAAGTATACAAACAAATAAAATTAAAGATTCTGTTTTTAATAAAAAAAATGGGTGTCTGTTTGTACCGGCTAATCTCCGAAACGGCTGGACTGATTTTGTAGAGAATTTCTCTGCAAATAGCTGATGTTATAAGGAGTAACTTACATCGTACTTATATTTTAGAAAATAAATAATCAGGGTACCGCGACAAAGTTCCGGCCAACAGCTAGTTGTAATATATAAAAGACATTTGATTTTTTGTGCGCTTCAGTATCCTGCTAAATTATAATGTCAAACAAAGGCTGCATATTTGGATATTTATTCAAAAACGCCTCAGCGGCAGAACGGATTTGGATACGATTTTGGTATGGGTTGTCACTGGCCTGAATTGACATAGGATACTGTTTATTCTGGATGGGTCCTAACGAATAATATACGCCGTTCACTCGGCTAGAAGTCGCTGGCAAAAGCTAGATCTACTGTAGAACTTGCAGTATCCAGACTTTCAAACATAGCCCTTTATAATACAAACAAGTAGGATAGGATATAAGACAATATGATCCTAGATATATTATGGCAGTGTAATATCCCCCCTTATCAAAGGTTACATTTATGTACATTTGGTTATCTCTACTTTGGCAACAGCATGCAATATGAATATATTTACATAAACATTTTAGGAACTAGAAATAATTCAAATGAATGCTTATTTGATATAATATTTGGTATGTACAAGTACATTGCGAACAAGAGAATTGTGCAGGCAAAAGCCAGCATTCAGTTTAATGTTTTTCACTACACTTAGGTACCAATGAAAATGAACTCATAAAAGTTTATTTTTCAAAAATGTAAGGAAGTTTTCTTTCCTTTGGCATCTCAAAATGTGTGAAATACCCAATGAATGCAAATGTACCTCATCCATTAATTGTCTGTAAAATACCTATTTTTTAGTTTTGCACCCCATATATTAATTAAATATTGGCATTATAACTTGTAAAAGCCGGCTACACATAAGATACTTTCTTTTTATTTATCCCTAGCTGGCAGAAGCTAGTTACCAATAACGGTGACGTCGATGACGAATTATAGCGTATGGAAGATGTTGACATACTTTGCATATGTGTGCGCAAATAAAATGGAGGGTCGTGCTGTATTAAATTAGAAGATCTAGTTAGAATATTTCTTAAGTGCGACGATATTACAAAACTAATGACGAAAAATAGGTAGGTACGTAACCAGTACCTTTAGGCACTCCATTGGTACAACTAGAGTCGTACGTTTACTTGTGATACAAATTAGTTTCAGATGTGCGCCTTTGCTTAAAATATTTAGTTAGACAGGGTGCAATACTTAACTTCTATTTTGTTTTGTCATTACTGGCAGGACTGCCGCAAATGACATTACATGAATTATGTCTAGTCTTGCGATTGCCATCTGCATCGCAATCTGCTCCGGCGGCTACAGATGTCAGCGCGACGGTTTTATCAAAGTCAATAGTAGTGTAGCCGATGGCAGCAGACGGTGCCGGTGCGGGGTTGGCGGCAAGATTCGCTTTCTCTACACTGCACTGTGATACAAGACGTCCGCGCGGCTGCGACGAATACGAAGCGACACTTTCATTTTTAGAACTGCCGAAGGATTGACTCTCGGGGGAAGTTAAATCCCTTGTCATTTTTACAATGTCTTTATTTGAGTCAATATCTAATATTGCGTAGTTGACTTCTAATTCTTCCACAGGTGACATAGAAGTAAAAGTATCGGACTCTGAGAATTTTTGGTTGTGTTCAGAGGGTGCTGAATAACTTAATATTTGTTTAGCATTTTTAATACTGTCGCCCAAATCACCAAGTGATAAATTTGCATATGTGTTTATTTCTGGTTTATTCCCCACAGATAAATTACAATATTCTACTTGTTTTGGTGTCAATGGAGTTGTAGGCACAGTATCACATTTCCCGGCTTCAGCATCATTGCGAGCAATGTTCATGTACATCCTAGCCGATTCTTGTTGTTGCTGCTGCTGCTGTTGTTGTTGTTGTTGTTCTAGACTCAATTGGGCATAGTGTTCACTTGAGTTACTCAATGTTGGGGATAGAGGGCTATTTATTTGTTTCTTCGTTTTTTTATTCAAGCTTTCAAGGAATATATTTTCATCTTCTAATTCTTTCGCCGAATTCATAGCAGCCTCTTGTCGCAACGTGCTCCGTAAGAAAGCTAAATCTCTATTGATATCATTTGAGTAAACATGTCGGATTTCCGTTGCACGGTTATCAGGCGCCGGCGCCTCTCCTTGATTATTATTGGGTTCTCTCTTAAAATCTCTGAGCTGATAGACATTAGTGACTTGATTGGTGCTCGATTGGGATCTTGGATACAATGGCATTACCTCCAATATATCCGCGCTAGATGGTGATCGTGGTGACTGAGTAGCATTACGTGGAACTGATGCATTTGACATCATATTTGGAAGATTGTTGTTAACAGCCGGACGCGTATTGTCAGGCTGGCCGTTGTCTATGGAAGAGCGATGAACTACACTGGCCTGTAACGTTTGCCTGCCCTGAGGAGATGGCGTCAATCTGGATACAGGATATGGCACAGAGTCATGAATCACATTCCTTAATTGAATTTGTTGTTGTAATGTGCGAAATAACAATGATGCTCTTCGACAGCGAAATGCATATATACCCTCTCCAGTCTCACACCGTCTACCTGAAAACCAAACACAGTTTTTGGTAATATGAAGCTATATTTTATATGCTTGTCGAGAATGGTTAGTAGATGGGTTGTTGGTTATTCGGTGCGTCAGGCAGCACGATATGCAAAGATCTTTGATAGTTGTGACAGGACGCTTTAAAGTCTTATAACCACTCTTTGGACCATTTGCGCAAAAAAAGAAATTCAAGAGTTAATTGCTAACACGACGTTAAATAAAAAATACCTAATGTTATTCATAGTGGGCTCGAGTTCACTACTAACTCGGAATTAGTAAGATAACCCAGGGTGGCCCAAACGTGCTTTACAAACAAAAGAAGTGTCGTGTACAGTAATCGAATTATGTATGACCCGCTTCTGCCAGCGGCTTCGCCCGCGTTAATGTCGAAAATTATCCCAAGAGAACATATTTCCGGGATAAAACTATCCAATGTGCTATTCCAGACTATAATCTATCTCTGTGCCAAATTTCATCAAGATCCGTCTAGCCGTTTGAACGTCAAGAAGTGACAAACATACAAACACCCCCACACACAACATACTCACAAACTTTCGCCTATATCATATTATCACATCGCCCCTCGCACCGGTCCCCCGCTTTACCCGCCGCGCGTATTTATGTCGCTCGAGCTCCTTTCAAGTCAATCTTATCGTGATAACTTTTAAACTATGCGTTGAAATTACTTAGTGTAAAAGACAAAGTTCACCTACATTAAATATTTAAAGCGACAAATATGTCGACTTTGATAAATATTCTAAAATGTGCATTGTAAAAAAGCATCCAATCCAAAGTGAAGATTGTGCCGATGATTGCTCGATCCGAACAAGTACACCTCAATCCTTAAGACAACTATGACCCCATGAAAACTAAGTTCCAACTACTCTAGAACTAATAAGTCGAAGAGCAACTCTAGAAACAAACAGTTTTGGTGTCGCAAAATAACAAAAATAACCTTTGTGTTTGAAAAAATATTTCTACCAAAGTGGAATCCTCAGTGGCCGAGTCCCACTTTGACTTTGCTGTTTGCTTTATTATCTTTGCGTGCAGCACATTTAAATTGAAATTATTTTGTCAAAGACATTCATATAAATTGGAGTATGCTTAATTTTTAGGGCCCGTACCCAAAGGGTCCAAATGGTCGTGGCTGTCTGTCTGTCCGTCTCTCTCCATCTGTCTGTCTGTCCATCATCTGTCACACAGGTTTTACAACCAAACGGTTGGAACTACAGTCTTCAAATTTTCATAGTATAAGCATCTTGTTGACCCAAAGCCATACAATATATCAAAAAATATTTTTAAGAGGGGCTGATACAGAGGGGGCAAGAAAAAAAGTTGTTTTTGTGTCATCGGAAACAGCCTTATTATGGACTAATGTAGATATTGTAAACACAAACCTGATTCGAAGCTGAATATATCTCCTTCAAATCCATATCTTCTTAATGAGTGTAAAGGCCATACAGTCGAATCTCTTCCTTCACGATACAATATTATATCAGATTCAGTTATCTCTAACTGACCAGAACACAAATCGGCACCATTCTCATCAATGTTTACAACACGGAACACATTAGGATGCAAGTCTGAAGTTTCTTTCTTGCTGTGTAAGCACCCCATTATACATTTCAATACAAATTGCCATATATTTGTGTAATCTGCAAGTACAGATAATGACACCCTTAGTATGATTAAGTACAGTAATTATATTTTTTACAATGAGTTCAACAACAGGCAGCATAAGTTTACCGCTTAATTTATTTCACAACTGTTGATTCAGAATAAATATCCTATCTGTTGAATCAAGCACTTTGAAGATTATAACAACACAAAAATCAACCTATAGTAGTTAGTCGTAGTGATAGTCAAGAATATTATTTTCACTGCAGTCACACACAATTTATCATTCATGAAATTTTCATACTTGTATTGGAAAACAAACATTAAAATTACGGTACTTTCTCACTTACTTCAAGTTTGGGGTAATAAATCACATTTCTCAATTCAATAACTAAGACAAGAATATCTTGAGATGAAACATAATTATTGTTTTTACAGATTAAAGAATAATATAAATAGTAATGTATTAGGGATCGCTAGTGTATTAATATTATATCACAAAAGAAGTTCCTTATATGCCAAAAGTGACAAAAATAATTCGGTTCATCCAAGATCTCAGCAAATACTTAAGCAGATTGTTTTGATTGGATTTTAAATACAAAATAGCAAAATATGAAAGAGAGGACTGAAACGAGAAACGGGACCAAGAACCATTTGTCAGAAAAGGTTGTCAATGTATGTCATTCATTTGTCATGTCATGCGTAGCCATGGAATTAGTATTTACTCTGGTCTCATGACAGTTTATTTTGTAAAATTCAGTTTTGTCCAGCATAAAACATTATTTGATTACCAGTCTGCTACCGTGGTGAATAACTTTAATAATCCGAATTACTGGGATGTTGCTAGGTCGAGTCAACGTGGCTACTGAAGAGACACTGCTACTACCGAACGCGTACGAACAATGCTAGTGAAGTGCAACCTACTGCCATCGCCATCGTCATATTTCAGCCGAAAGCCGTCCACTGCTAAACATAGGCCTCCCCCAAGCGACGCCAGATTAACCGATCCATGCATTATGATAGAAAACAATAAGAAATACTGCACGCTACAAATATTTTTTAACTAACCCATATAACAATAAATATTTATAATTAAATTTTAAACAAGTCTATTTGTCCCTCTTGCGAACGCGAAATCACCGTTTTCTTTGGTAGATGTCAGGATAATGCGCGCGCGCGTAGGTCGCGGTGCGCACAGCGCACGAGACTGTGTCACGGTAATGATATCTAACAGTATTCTTTCTTCATACAAACGGTCGGAATGCGAGTCATACCTATGCGTCTCGACTTCAGCCAACACACGATACACTACAGTCGCAAACAGTCACGAACCGTGTGATGGTTTTGTAAGCAGTAAGCGTGCGATTTGTGAATATTTGATTGAAATAAGTACAAACACTTTCTAGACTGTATTGTGCTGTTTTAGGTTGCTTGAATTCTTCATAACGCACACAGAGATATTTTTTTAATTACCTGGATCTTTCGAAAGGCAAGACTATAGAAAAATTATATACGTAACCTACTAGTGCGTTATTTTGTTTCTTTTTTAATGGTAAGGTATTTCGCTTTTTCCACCGAGTAAAATACCTGAATTAATAAATAAACAAGTGGATAGGGTGATAAAGTGAAACACGGGTGTCCTACACTCGCGTTAATATATTTTTGAATTAGACGAAATATCATTATAAAATGATTGCCTATGAGAGCAATAAATGGTAGGTACCTACCTAGTAAGATTTAAAATAAGTATAATAAAAAATATAATATTTAACTCAGAATATTAATAAAAATCTGAGATATTTACTATCACAAAACTAGAAAGAAACTCAAGTAGATAGAGGCAGCCCTAACGCGTGTTTACGCGACGAGCGCTTGTAGGCACTTATTTCAAGGACAGGGCCGAGTCACAAAACTGTTAGATATCATTACCGTGACTGTATCTACCTGTGTGGGGGAATGTGGGGATGACTAAGCATACGTGTGAGTGAGATATAATAAATACAGTGCATTCATCATTTTTAGGGAGGGTAGAGGTAAGGACTAAGGAGAATGATCTACTGGGGCGAAAGTTAAAAAAAGTCCAGCTTTATACACTAATTATTAGTTCA
This sequence comes from Orthosia gracilis, assembly GCA_947562075.1. NCBI lineage: Eukaryota > Metazoa > Arthropoda > Insecta > Lepidoptera > Noctuidae > Orthosia > Orthosia gracilis. The sequence goes on from OX387266.1 coordinate 40,793,064, forward strand.
AAAACCCTCCAAAATGGCGCTGGCGTAGGTAAATGATGTGCTATGTATGTAGCAGTTGTTAACAGATTGAAGTATGCTAAGTTAGACAATTTTATATGTTTAGTGACTAGTTTGTAAACATAATCTTTCAAACTTAACCAAACATAAAATTTACCCCGTGGCTACTGTAGCGCCACCCTTAATAAGTACATTTTCACGGACACTTTTTTATACATAAACAGAGATCGTTCTCCATAACTTTGCCTCCATCATTTTGAAGCCCACTCATTAATTACGCCAAAATTTTTTGTTTAACTATCATTTGTAGAATTAAATAAGCTGATAATATGGTAGGTACCTACCTAGTAAGATTTAAAATAAGTATAATAAGAAATATAATATTGACCTCAGAATATATACGCGAGTGTAGGTCACCCGTGTTTCACTATATCACCCTATCCACTTGTTTATTTATCTTAATATTTCCTTTAATCTTAATATTTTCCCTAGTGGCCATAAGCACTACTAAAGTTTCAGTGTGTAGGCGATTACAATGCTCTGTTTTCAAATTCTTTAGGACGCAAAATGTTATTTCGACGGATGCGTTTGAGAAAGATAGAACGAACATGAGGCTTATTTTTAGTTTTTGATGGTCATGAATTTTGCCATGAAATAAATTCTAAAACCTTCCTGCCGGATAAATTGAGCTAAATTAGAATTAAATGTACGTACATCTAAATACTTCTAGTACTATTTTTATTACTTCTAAGTTCAGGGGGGTAAGGTAAGCTTTTAGAATAAGGTTATTTTGAGGTCGCGTAAGTGACAGATGTATACAAGTCATATACATCTGTCACTTAGCATACTATATACACATACTTATGGTCACCCGCCAGTTCTAGTGTAAATGACTAAATTGCACGCTCACCCCAACTATTACCCAATAGGACTGATAATCCCCCCAGTTTGGGAATTCCCCACAGATTGGCAACTCTGCTGTCTACTGTCATAGACTACTATTATCTGCAAAGACTAAAGAGTACCTACCTAATATTGTAACAAATATAATTTAATAGGTATATGTATTGTATTGTCAGCAACTGTCAGTCCAGTCAGTGAGTGACATAGAGAAACTAAGAACTAAAGGAAAATGGTATGCGAAAATAAATCGAACCATTGGTTCTATGCCCTGGTTCACCAGATCTGTTATTCCTAAGAGCAGAAAATTTTATACAATTTTAAATCGTCTTAGACTTGGACATGGAAGATTCAATGCACATTTAGCCAGAATGAAAATGATAACATCGCCTGTTTGTATCAATTGTGACATAGGAAGTGATCAGACTCTAGATCATATAATTTTTGAATGCCCTGCTTATGACTTACAAAGAATTCATTTAGTTGATAAATTATTGGAAATATATAAAACGCCTGCAAGCATCCCGCGCGACACTCAAGGTTTGCTGGAAAATTACAGTACATACATAGCACTGTATAAATTTATTGACAGCACTGGATGGGCAATTTGACCGTTCGGGGCGACTAGAAGGATATGACTTTACTTCACAACATGATTATGACCAATACACGGATATGACCCTACTTAATACTCGGATATGACAACATAATATATGATTTTAACTATATAATAAATACTGAAGACGTGGCTCTGGCCTAAAATAAATATTAATCAAGGAATAAACTACTGAGGACGAGGCTTTGGCCTTACTTAAAAATCAAGAAAAATAATAACACTGAAGACGAGGCGGTATGGTCCAAGACCTTAGCCTGCCTGAGAAGGGCGAAGGAAAAAAAAAAAAAAAAAAAAAGTGACATAGAGAAAAGTAATAGTGAGTGATCAATATATAAAATAATAGTGCATTTCGGAATTTTACTACAATTAATTTGTAATTTTTAGTAACATTCTTCAATTTATTGATTAGTGTTTACGGTTTTTTTTAGATAAAATGGTATACATACTAATTAAATAATACTAATGTTATTATTACGAAAATGTCTTGTCAAGTGGAACAAATAGCAGATTGTGGCGATATATCCAGCTTAGGACGAGCTCTGTTTATTTCAGATCAAGAGGGTATTTTTTTATCAGATCGATTACGTTTTGTCAGATGAAATACGTGTTTAATTGGTTCTTATTAAATATTTATCATTTCAGATACTAAGTGGCTGCCTCAGTGTTCAATTTCTTTGTCTTCCTGCAGCAGTTTATTGGCAGTTGGGTATAAGAATCGTCTCTGTCTACTTACAAATCAATGGATTAGTCTAACAAACAGTAACACATTTCTTGTATCATGGAGTGGAACTTTACCTTCGGAAATAACAGTGGTGTTAGCATTACCCATATGTCCATTGCAGCAGTCTTCTCAGGTAATTATATACCTACCAATGCTGTTTCTTATTCAGCTACCTGCATTTGCTCTTTCCTACTGAACTGGTAAGATGATCATCATGTTCTGTATGTTTAATGTTTTTTGGAATAAATGCTTAGTCACATTTAAGTTGTATGCGAAAACCTTGACACACTGGCAAGCTATGTGCACTGATATATTCTAGGTAATATATATATTAACTTCTTTTTTGTAAATTCTTGATGACAATGGATATATAGGTAAATATATAAAAAAATACATCACCAGTAAAATACCCCAATCCAGAAGGGTTACATGTTATTTTCATTATTTAATAACTATGCAAACATCAGAGACTGATAAAACATAAGGAGTTATCTTAGGAGTTTGCAAAAGCCAAAAACTATAATAAAATATCAGAACTTCGTCTTCTAGTCACAAAAAATTATTTATCATTGAAAATTAAAAAATATTTATCTCTACCAGATAATAAACACTTGGTGGACGAATTAAAGTCAGTCTTTTTAATTATTTTTATTGTTTTTCTATTCAGGAAAACACAAAAAAACCCAACTTGAACATTTCATGTTTATGTTTTCAAACCTATATCATATCATTGTTTGATTTAAAAAATATGCATATCCTCATTTTACAGAATGGACCTGATTGGTTCTGCATAATTGTTGGCTTTAAAAATGGCAGTGTTGGATTCTATACTAATACTGGTCACTTACTGTTACTTGAAAAATTAGATGAAAAGCCAGTTTTGAAAATATCATGCCACACGGGGACTTATGGAACCTTACCTGATGATATACACATACTGTTTCAAAGTTGCGAGTGTATCATTGCAGGATCAAGCTTGTACCCAACACTCAGGAATGCCAAAGCCCAGCTAGCCAGAGGTATGTTATACATTTATATTAGAAACCATTGAAAATAAAAGATTATGAGTATAAAGAACTCTATGTAGAACCTAATCTAATAAAAATCATAAGCTTGCTTTTGGTTTTGCCTTAGTCAGGTTAAAAAAATTATCCCTCAAAGAATGTTAAGGGGACTAAAGAAACAATAGTATGATATGATTTCAAAGCATAATAATGTTTTTCTATACTATACTCCATTTCGATAACATTAGACATTTAAATTAGCCCATTTTACAGCCCGCTCAACCGAATTTGACTTCTATTGCGTTGGTAATACGACGAATGGTAGCTGTAGCAAACAGTTGGTTTAGGTAACAGATTTATGCTTTTTATGTCATTCTTATGTTTATGGGATAGAACTCGAAAATCGGTTGAACGGACTATAAAAAGATTTCGAAACATGACTAATGTTATTTCAAATGGAGCTTAGGCACTGGTCTATTGAGTAAAAACAGAAATTGCAATGATCAGTACTAAGCTTATTAAAATAAAGATTTATGGTACCTATATTATCTTTATAGTTCGAGCTGGTATCCAGGGAGATTATACAGTGGATAGCCGAAGCATCAATATACGAAAATGGATGTTCTGTGATCAAGAAGTAATGAATGATGCTGCAGTTGTAGGACTGGACCTCAAAAACACTTATGATCATCTCTTATCAGCATCTACTTATGGAGGATACGATGTCTGGTAATTAAAATTCAGAATTTTAATAATTATATGCAACAACAGTACAGTTCAACTATTTTCTTAATGTCCCTCGGCAATCATCGCATTTCCGAATACAAACAAATGCTAATTTCCGTGTCCATCAATTTATTAGATTTATTGTATATAATAATTTCAATTCAGAACTAAGTACTTTATTGTTGTTTTGTTTTGATTTCCGTGTAAAATATATAGAGCTGTAAAACTAGCAGCTTTCCTCCCATTTTTAAAATAAATTACATTATGTTAAAAAAGTATTAACAACTCTACTATACCTACAAGTTGATTGAGAGCGTCCGTTCTACACCAAGTGCAAAGGGCAACTGATAGATATCCGACGACTGACGAAACACAAAGTATGCGGAGGGACATTAAGAGGGATATTTGTACTGTACGTACCTAGTTAATCTATAACAACTGTTTAAATATTGCAGGTATCGTTCTGTTCCACCTATGAACACTTTGATTCTTGGAGCTGGTGTGAAGCCATATATTGGTTTTCACTATGCTCTGGAAGGAGGAACGGCACCCCCACTGCAAGATGTGGCTAGGGCTGTTGCAAATAAAATCAAGTCTGCCCTTCCGTAAGTGTAATATTATAATTTATTTTAATTTATAAGCATGCTGAAATATTCAATTGATCATAACCACAATTTTTTTGAGGTCTCCGGTCACCTGCGATTGGCTTTTGGCCATCATCAGATTTTAGAAATATTATGTGGAATTTAGGTTCATTATGAAGTTGTACCAGCACTAAGAAAGAAAATTTGGTTCAAATAAAAATATCACTAGATGGCGCGATATGCATCGATTTGTTATTGAATTGTGTGTAAAATTAACATTTTCTAGAATTGATCTATATTTGTTTTGTTTATAATAAATCAATTATTATATTGAAACTATGTTCAAAGATTATTTGAATGGATCATTTAAAACTGATTCCAATAGAACGCAGCTTTTCTGATTCCACTCGATTTTATATTTAAATTTGTATTGTAACACATTTTGATACAATCAAACTGTAAAAACGTGCAAAAAATACAACTAATCGTCAGTATTTAAAGAAAAAAAATAGTCACGATCCAAGTAAACTCTTTTACTTGCAAGTCGCTGTTAAAACCATCTATAGCCGTGGAACGGAACCGAACGCGATTGATATAGTTATAAAAATAATCAGTATAATCAGTTTTTTATACGGCATGAGGCATTGGTATGCTATTATTATATTATCTGTAACTAAGTGAACTTTAGGTTTTCAATCAGGGTTCCCAACTTAGGGGTTTTCTTCCCAAATTTAGGGGATATAAAAGTGGGTTGGGATTTTATTAGGGGATTCCCTGGGATAACCTTATGTTCTATATGTTAACTTAACCCTATCTGGGCGGTAGTTTTAAAACTTATTATGTATTTTTTTATTATTTATTTTATCCCCAAGGATTTTCTTTTTTTTTGGGTTAATTCCACTACACTATTCCCAAACCACTGCAACTCCTAAAACTAGAATCAACAGTTGCGGCTACTAGAATAGCGCCGAGGCAATGAAGCTCAACGAAGTCCCGGAGAATGAATTTAACTGTCTTGGATCCCGCAACAGTAAAATTATTTCTGCAGGACTTCGTCGAGCTTCATTGCCTCCCCAAGGAATAAGATTTTTCATGTAAACAAATTTCCCCCTTTTCACTTCCTTACATGTTAATTTTCCAAAAATTGCTAACCTAGACCCACAGATTACCTCCCAATAGTTACCGCATGCCTACTATTTTGTTTGATTTCGAGTTCACCAAATTTTGGCGGAAGGCACGGGTTGCGCGGGGAGCACATGTGCGCCGTGATCGGCTATTCAAGGTCACGGTACCTGTCGTAGTGATGGCACATGCGCATTAAATGTCTATAAAAATATCTATATTTTTAAAACAGAATGGTAATAAATTTTATTTAGTAAAATTTCTTAGGTGGCAATTTTATATTTATCTTACACAACACAAAGTTATACAAAATTGTTTTTAGCCAAAAATTAAAATCACTTAATGAAATAATTTGTCTACAAATTCTCTATTAGAATCACGTTGTTTTAACAGTGTTGCCTAATAATTATCATATCAATCATTCTTCTATAGAGACGCTTTTTGAGAGGACTATCGATACTTGTAAGTTTGTTTATTTAAAAAAAAATCCTATGTAAACAGAGGCACACTGAGCTCTTGTTACGAGTGGAGGACAATCAGTTCAAAATAAAAATAAACTAAATTGTTAATTTTTAAATAATCAATTTTATCTACATTATTTTATTCTCATAAATAATTAAATATCGATCATCGATACTTTTCGATAAGCAAAAAACGTTTCTTTCTCAACATTTTTACTTTTCTGGGAAAAAGATAGCAATATAATAATTCCCTGTGAGCGAAAGAGACTTTTACAAAAACGTCAACGAGCGCACTTTACACAGTATAAAGTGTGCAAATTTGATTTACTAACCATTGTAACGACCTTTTTAAGATTGGTCAATATTTATTACTTTACCTGCCGGGGGAATGTAATCCCATTTTTTTTTTAACTTGAACGGCTGGATGATTTTCCACACCATTTTACTGCACAATTCGTAATTTTTTCTAAAGCAAACCGTTTATAACTATTTTTTAAACAGAATTAAAACTAGAAATCGCTTGCGTCCCTGCAGCTCTAATGTCTGGTCGACACTAAAGAGATCATACGGTGCACTGAGTTATATCAGCCTAAATTGGCTGATACGTGGTGCGCGTAAGTTGTCTTCTATGCGGAATCTATTGGGAGGTAATCTGTGCCTAGAACCCTACATCAAAAACAAAACCCTGTGCAATAAGATTCTTAGCAAAATAAAACCCGCTAAATCATATTTTGGGGTCAATTTCGAAAAAATATTATTTATTAACCCAAGTAATAAGTTTCTTCCATACAAACTTCATCACCCCCTAAATCGTCATTTGGGGGTACTTTCGAAAAACTAATAATGATATTTACTTAGGTTACTATTTGTGCCAACAACCCCCTTTTTACCCCCTTTGGGGTGGAATTGTCAATAATCCTTTCTTAGTGCTTACATATGTCACTTGAGGAACCTTTCTGCCAAATTACATGCATGTATTGATCATGCGTGTGTTGATCAATCAATCTGTCAGTTGCTTATTTTATATATATAGATATATATATTCGTTTATATGTATATATTAAGGAAATCCCCTAGCAAGATTTATAGAGATTTACAGACAGTACAAACCCTTAAGACTATCACTAAAATTACCAAACATTCTAACAGTATCAGTATACAAGATGAAAATAAAACCAATGTGTTCTTATTTGGATTTATTAAAGGGGCTGGCTTGGAGGGGGCTCTACAGAGAATACGGCGGCTGGAAATGAACCATTAATTCGTTCCGAATCTTTATCGATGCGCAATGGTTTATATGACGGGCAGCGACACGGCAACTTGGTGGCCGTGTCGCCAGATCGACGGTTGGCGGCCATCGTCGACAGTTTCGGACGCGTTGCGGTTCTGGACGTTACACGAGGACATTTAATTAGACTCATCAAAGGTTGCAGAGATGCTCAGTGTGCATTTGTTCAAGTATGTATTTAAGTTAACACCAATCCACTGGAAGTAGCTGGATGTGACCTAGATTAGGGCGTACTTCGTATGACCTAATCCAGCTCACGCCATTCTAGCCGTATTTCAGAGTTTATCCAAATCCGTAAAGATGCCGAAGTGTAATTCATTAAGAAATATCCAAAAATACAGACATTTACATAATCAGAAGTGTTTGCACATCAAAAATAACAAAAGACTGTCCCCCAAAATGCCTTCCGCTTCCAGTGTTAGCTGAGAAAAAAAGAATTGGCGCAACAAACTCCCTACCATTAGTAATATTGTTAAACCGGTTTAAACCAAAGTTTTTTTTTTTCAGATATTTGATATGGATAACAAAAAACCCCAACTGTCAGTTATTAAAGAACTTAAGAGAGCCATATTTTTAATAATTTATAACCCAAAAAAGGGGCTCATAGATATAAGAATAATGCAAAAAGGAAACAGAGTAGCAGCATTTACCGCGACGAAAAACGGCTTACTTCTATACAACACTTGTGGTCTTGTTGGTGTTGAGAAAAATTATTCACATAAAAAACTCAATTTGCCCGAATTTCAATGTGTATTAATAGACCCAGACGGAAAGTTGAAGAAGTTTAATATTCCATTTTTTTACGCCTTAGAAGGGGAACATTCCCAAAGATCTAAAGATCTTCATACATTGCGAGAGATACGTGATTATCTCAAAAAATCTTCTGCAGACTCTGAGGGTTTTGCCGACGAATTACTAAAAAAAGCCTTAGAATTAAAAACATTGGACCTGAAAAGGCATTGTTTAGATATGTTAGTAAGAAAATATGAAATTACCCCAAGAACTGTCATGGCTTGTCTAAATTTGTTTTGGGATGGTATTGAAAGTGATGAACTGAATGTCCAAGAAATTGAAATCAAACACTGCTTTGCAAATCTTGGGTTAGCCACTTTGTTCTTTAGACATATCAATGGAGAAAACACTGATGATATGAAAGAACTAACAGCTAAAATACACACGTTTATACATTTAAATACAGAAGGAGCTGAAATTGAAAAAGTTCAAGTAGATGAAAACTGCCAACCCATATGTTTCGATCTTTTGGAGGATGATAATTGCATACTGGAAAGATTGCTGACATTAGCACAAGAGAATAATTATAAGGAACACCATCACGCCAGAGTTACGTTTGCCGTTAGCAATACCAGCTCTTACAAAGAGTTTATTTCGTGCTTCAAGTTAGATGAAAATAGTAAATACATTTCTTTGAAAATTGATACAACAGATGACCAAAAAACTAATCTAGCTAGTATCATTTTTAAATCTATATTTAAATTAAAGGATATTACAATGTTAAGCGCTTTTGTCAAAGAGAGTAATATGGACGCAAAGGAAATAGTAAAACTATTAATTATGCAATTAATGAACATGCCCTTGGAAGAAATAAGTGTTGAACTTATTGTACAGTTCATACAAGTTCTATACTACCTGTGTAATGTTATAGAAGAGGCGACAAACACAGCTTACAATGAGGTATCACCCTGGTGGCAAGATATTCGAGATGTGTTAGTAGACATGCCTTGTCCTTTGCGGAGCATGATAGTTGCAATGGCATGTAAAGCAGTAAGTAGAATATTTGAAACTAAACGTCAGGAGATGGAGTATGATATATGGGAGTCTGTAACAACTGAAAATGCTAAATGGGGTATACTAATCGGTAAGCTAGAGGACATTTCTATCCTTAGTATCATCCTTATGTTCAAAGACTCGTTTAGTGGAAACTCCTTGCCGAAATTGGAAATGACTGAATTAAACATAAATCTCAAATATATTTACACAAGAGGTAATGGATCTGTGACAGAACTAATAGCGAAATGGTTATGTGGAATGGGCGTTGTTCCTGAAGCTGTTGTTGTTAACCAATTACTTGAAAAATATTCCTGCATGGGTTCAGAATCACCCGAAATCGATGAAGAAGATGATTCTGATTATCTTTTTATAGAAAACAATCGTATATATGTTGATGATAACCCTAAGATATTTAAATGGCTCTCTCTGTTACGACAACAATTTCCATTAAGCACATCATCAGACTACATTATTGCAAACATGTGTTGGGAATTTTCTATGGCTTGGCAGAAATCAATGAAAAATTGCAAACAACTCGAAACAGTCCTACAATGTCTTGCATGTATATCGAACCTGCATATTAGATTAGGTTTATTTACTATTATATGGTCCACATATATTAAGCAAGTATTCGAAATGAGTTGTCGCTTAGTAAATAAAGTTGGACGACTGCCAAAAGATCCATTGTGTCTTCAAGACGTTGGCTTTGATAGCACAAGTATGGTGAAATTTCTTCAAATCGCATCAAAATATTTATATGAATTTGTTAACTGTTCAAGTGTGTCAAACAATCAAAATAAAACAAACATTCAATTTGAGAAAATTTGGGACGAAAGTACGCCATCTTTAGTAGAAGTGGCACAGGATACTAAGACTGTTAATACCGATATATTAAATTTAAATTATCAAATATCTTGTACAGTGTACTATATGTGTCATTTTGATGTAAAAGTGTCCAAACCACTGGATTGCCTTTACGATATTGACTACCAGTATATATTTGAAGCATTAACTGGTAACATACATAGCAGAGAAATAAACATGAAAGCATCCGAAAAACTGAGGAATCCTCGGATGAAGTTTTTAACGAAACTAATTCGTTCTGCAGTAGAGACTATATCCATATTGGAAAGTGACGAATCATACCAAACATATAATAGTGCAGAATGTACTGCTTGGATTGAAAGAATCACCGTCCTAGCAGAGTTATGGAATATTGATATCGACTTTATAAGGCGTCAGCAGGTAAATACGGTAAAAGTCCTAGGACAATAAATAAGTTTTTGCAAACAAGCTGCATTTTGTAATTGTATTTTTGTTACAGGTAATTTCAGTATACCATCTTGGCTATGACGTTTTGGCACAAACTATTGTAGGCTGTCTTAAAGAACCTGAAATAGTCCTGCCATCGCTTTTAGCCATTACTACGCAAAGATTCAAGAGAAGTTTGGAACAATCAAGCAATCAGCCAGAGTGGATAGTAACAGTGCAACCTCAACTTTACAAACGTCTTCAAAATACAGTCAGTATTTTAATATCCCTTCATTTCATTCATTCATCACAGAGACAATGCACTTTGCTTTTATAGGCTAAGAAGCATTCTATAGCTACGCCCATATCATTTTGTCATATCAACTGACATCATGGAATTAAATATTGCTTATAAAAGTAGTTAATTATATTTTCATTTTGATCTCTTTACAGACATTAGATACTTCAATACCAGCTCATCCGTCAATGACCACAACAAAAATGGTGCTTGAAAGACTACTTTTCCAATTAGAGAAAAAGAATGCAAATAATCCTACACATTCTCAAAATATTAAAACAATAGAACTTTTCATTGAAACTTGTGAAGTGTTGGTAAGGCGCAAACTGTAGGTAACATTTTTTATGCCATAGTGTTTAATTGATTGGCCAATCAGAGACAAAAATGTAAGTAAAGTGCAAAAATTAACTCTTAATAAAGAAAAAAATTGTTCAGTACATTTTTCTAGAGCACAGAGAAAAAGTTGGATTGTGTTAAAAAAAAGGCTGTAATTAACGGTGTTTATATACTTCAAATTTAAATTTCCGATTATGTAAAATCGTGTTAATCAATTGCAATAAAAAAATATCTTATGTTTGTTGTATCTATTCTTTTATTCAAATGCAAATCCTAAACGAACTCCTGGGTCTGGGGCTTGCAGCAACTATTTACCACCGAACATTGAATACTATAATAGTACTTTGTGCCCGAGATACGACCACAAAGGTCACGGGACCGCAAAGTCCTCTTTGCCGCAAGACCTCGAAGTTATGCTACTGGCCAATGATATTCTAGTAAACAGATACGTTATACACTCACAAAACAACCGAAAAAAGTGTTCCGCACAGCAGCGGCAGCACACACACACTTTTGACATTTCACTACAAGTCGAAAGGAATGACTTGATACAACCAACAAGAAAAAAAGAGACAGCTAGTGTTTATCACTTGCGTGTGAATGTAAACAAACATTATTCTGACCACCCAATGTTTTTTTCTTTTTCTAACCTCCAAATATCAGAATATTAGGAAATAAAATAAACAAAAATTTGTTAATCGAGGTGTATTGCGTACTTACATATGGTATGAGATCCCTTCTGTTTTATGTACTTTGGTATCATAATTGGTTTACTTTCTAAATACACACGATGGCATTTTTTTAAATTTTGTTTTTGTTTCAACAAAGCGTATCGCTCTTCGCCATGCGTGACATAGACTAAAGAGTATACGTCCCAATTAGGACGTATTCGAGTCTTCACAATGTGCGTGCTCATATCATAACATATCTGTTTACTAGAATATCATTGCTACTGGCTATGTTTATCTAATTTTTATTAAGTTTAATGAGAATAGATGGATTGACACCAAAGTCTTTGAATTCGCGGTTGGAGTGTAGCCTTAGGGGCGCTATGGAGCAAGGACTTAGAAAAAAATTCGTGTTTATTTATTCGGGGCTCCTATTTCGATTTCCGTCGATTTCCGTCGACTATGTTGCCAAAGTTTTATATAAATCCTATAGTCCTTTGCCCCTAAGAATACTCTAGCTGAAACGACGACCGATACAGAAATTTTTTTTTTTTTTTTTTTTTTTCGAAGGGTTTGTTAATTTTTTTTCATGATCGCATGGCTTTTGAGTAGAGCAACAATTTCTTTCCCGAAAACAATCTCATCCGAGCTACCATTTTAGAGATATAAATCGTTTTATATAAAATAAAAAAAAGTTAAAGGCCCATAACTCGAAAACGGTGCGTCGTAGGGCCATACTTCTCAGATCCTAAATGGTTTCTGTGGATAAGCTTAATCAGATGCTGCAAAAAAAATGGTCGAATTAAAAAAAAAAAAAACTCCGAAAATTCCAAAAAAAATTATTTAACTAAATTTTTTTTTTTTCGTTTTCTTTGCTGCTCATAGTGCCCCTAAGCGTATACTCCAACTCCTACACTCCGTTCCTAAGACTACCCACTGACCGAATTCGCTTCTAGCTACTCCTCAAGGTAGACCAAAATATCCGTAACCGATGCCGAAATAAAAGCTTCGGATAGGGGCGAAGTATAAATTTCTTTTGGTAAGGGCTCTTACACAAAACACGATACGACGTCGCATCGCGCTACGACGTGGCATCGTTTTAACTTCATGTCCTATTACACACAAAAAACACCCGAGACGAAAGTTTAAAAAAATTTTGTTGGCGCTATCTTGGAATTACATTTTGACTCCAAATAAGTATCTAGCGACCCCAAAAACCATTAAAATGACACCCGAGACGAAAGTTTCAAAAATTGCGGTCGGCGCCATCTTTGAATTTCATTTTGACCCCAAATTCGTATCTAGCGAACCCAAAAACCATAAAAATGACACCCATGACGAAAACTTAAGAAATTTCGATCGGCACTATCTTGTATTTTTATTTTGAGCCCATAATAGCATTTAGCGACACCAAAAACCACGAAAGTGACACCCATGGCAAAAATTTCGGTCGGCGCCATTTTGAATTTTTATTTTATATAATATTTACAATCTTTCTATTTTTATTTTGACTAATAACCCACAAAAACAAAATACCCATGACGAATATTTCGGTCTTCTTTGAAGTCCGTTAAAAAACTATCCTAGCCTACTGATTTTGTTACACTGTGGTCTCATTATAAATCGGTCGATAGATTAGTGGGCAGTCGAGCGCCAACAAAAGTAACATAGGTCCTTCCTCGATTAAACAGAACAATAATACTCAAGAGCTAGCTAGCTTAGCTGCTCGCTAAGGCCAGTGTTGCCACCTCAAAAATTATTTTGTCACTAGATGCAGTGTAAAATGTCGCCATATTTTGGCAATTTGGCTTGAAAACAAACCACCAGTTCTCGCTAAAATGTTTTTATTAAAATTAAGTACTTTAAATGTCTGATATTAAAAAAAAAGTAATTTTGTAACAGTCAAAAGGGAAAAAACAGACTTTGTTAAAATTCGTGATTTTGAAATATGATAGTTATCTTCCATTATATCTTCATCATCCATAAACGCCGCCGACGTTTGCGCTGAAGATGTTTTTGGTTATGATAGATCTTTAAATGAGTACTTTGCGTTTTTGCCGATAGCCTCAATGACATCGCTAGCAATTCGTAAGTGAAGCATTTAATTTTCAAAACTTTCAATCTGTTTGTAATAAAAATTATGGCGTTAAGTAGTGGACTGGCCATTTTGATTCGTAATTTACTTTTAACGATGCTCATAACACTGAAAATTCTTTCAATTTCAGCATAAGAGTGTTGCCAAATTCCATATTGAAAAATCGCCAGAAATCGCTAAAAATTTATTAGTCGCTAAACGATGAAAAAATATCGCTCTCTGAAAAATCGCCAGATCTAGTGACAAAATCATCAAGGTGGCAACACTGGCTAAGGCCTCGCGAGTGACTGAAGGAAGAGCCGTACGTACGATACGGCGGCCGCTGTGTTATTTATAATTTTATTATTAAATAAACTATTTTATAAATTCTAAGCAGGTAACGCTACCCGCCGCTAGATATCACTATAATAAATGCATTTAATTTAAATCTGGATTTCGTTATTAAACATTTATATCCCTAGATCACTAAACATTAGTCTCACAGGCTACACGACTCTGACGCATTCGCTGTTTATGTATGTTCCCGTTACCGCACCCCCCTCAGCCGCTCAGTACCTTCCTAATTCGGCTAATCAGTGACCCGTGAACTCGCATTGCGTACGCACGTTTCCTACTTCCAGAGATATTACGCAATAGTAGTCTCTCAGGCTAATGTTTAGTAATTGCGCCATAAAAGTGAAGAAAGGTAAGTTATGAAATATTTCTTTTTATTTACGATTTTATCTATAATAACTAATTACTGATTAATGTAAATGAATAATAAATATGTGTGATACTACGAGCAATAATTATTTTATGAACTTGTTATCATTTTTTATTTTTTATGAGATTTTGAACATTTTGTTTTAGCAGTATTTTCTGTTACAGATGGATTTGATACGAGATCAAGATAAAATATTGCAGATTTTGAACGAGTCGGATAATGACGATGACGATTCACCATTTTTTGGACCATCTGGTGTGCCTTCGGACTCCGAACCTGATGACAACTTAGAGGAGGACTTAGTCGAGGATACCGACGAAATTGAAGATGATTCGTCGAGTTCTTCTGATGAAGATCTTTAATGTTTCCCGGAGAAGCCGTAACAGAAACAGAATCCTAGATTCTGATGATGATTCTTTGGAGTGTTTGCAGCCTTGTCCACCCATAGCTTCTCACCAGGATCTGGTAATACAACCTGAGAGACCATACATTTATGGAAAAAACAAACATAAGTGGGCAACTACTCCACGCTCTTCAAACACTCGTGCATCGGCTCGAAACATTATTCATTTTGTACCCGGACCTAACAGTGATGCAAGAGATTTGGTAGAACCACTTCCAATATTTCATTTGTATTTATCTGATGAAATGATTGACCAACTTGTTATTTACACAAATGCAGAGATTGAAATAAAAAAGGTGAAGTACAAGGAACTCACTCATACTATTTCTCCAACTTCAGCTATTGAACTAAAAGCTTTACTGGGTCTTCTTATGCAATCAGCTGCTATAAAAAGTAATCATTTACCCACGAGAATGTTGTTTGATGCCAGAAGGAGTGGTAACATTTTCAAAGCCTGCATGAGCGCTGAGAGATTTGATTTCTTGCTTAAATGCCTTCGATTTGATGATAAAGCTACCAGACAAGACAGAAGAGCATCCGATAAATTTGCACCTATAAGAGAATTCTGGGAGAAATTCATTGGTCATTGCAAACAATGGTACAAGCCAAGTTCCTATCTGACAATCGATGAGCAATTAGTTGGGTTCAGAGGGCGCTGCCCATTTCGAATTTATATACCCAATAAGCCTAACAAGTATGGCATAAAAATTGTAATGGTTGCAGATTCTAATTCAAAGTACGTATACAATGCTACGCCTTATTTGGGTAAAGGAACCAATTGCGATAATATGCCTCTTGCCACACATTTTGTGAAACAACTCTGTGAGCCTGTCTATGGGACAAACAGAAATATTACGATGGACAATTGGTTCACTTCAGTGCCACTTGCTTCAGAATTACTTCAGGACCCGTATAAACTCACACTTGTTGGGACAATACGTAGTAATAAGCGAGAGATTCCACCTGAGATGAAAAACAAAAAATCAAGAAAGATTAATACTTCGATGTTTGCATTTGATGGTGAGAAGACTCTGGTCTCGTATAAACCAAAATCTAACAAGACAGTATTTCTTCTTTCGACAGTGCACAATCAGCCAGACATTAACTCCACTTCGAAAAAGCCTGAAATTATACATTTTTATAATAGTACCAAAGGTGCTGTCGACACTGTCGACCAAATGTGCTCAGCTATATGTGTCAATCGCAAAACCAATAGATGGCCTCAATGCGTGTTTTATAATGTCTTGAACCTGTGCCTAATTAATTCATATGTCATCTATGTGTCGAACATGGTCAGAGAACGGCAAAAACCAATGAGACGTAGGACTTTCGTCCAAAGTTTAGCCGATAAGCTCATAGAGCCATGGTTACGAGAGCGGTATAACACTGTCACTTTGAGGAGGGATATAAAAGCTAGTATCAAAGATATTTTAAAAATTGAAGATGCTACTCCTAGTACCTCTCAAGCGCAACAAAATAAGCGCAAAATATGTTCTTTTTGTCCTTACAAAAAACACAGGATGACTAAATATGTTTGCAGCCGCTGCAAGACGGCGATTTGCGGGGAACATACGGTTCCAGTGTGTGCCGACTGCCAAGAATAATTTTTTTTAACCTTTTGTTTTATTATGTGGTAATTTAAAAGACATTCCATATTTTAAGTAGACTTTTTCTAAATAAATACTCTAGTTTTGATAAATATTGCGGTTTTAATTTGTTAGTTTGTAGGACTAATGTTTAGTGACAGAGTTTGAAAAAAAAAAGTTTAGTGATCTAGGGATATTTGCGTAATGAGGTCATTACATTTCGTCCCCCTCTAGGGAGTCGATAGATATGTGAACGACAGTGGTACTACTGTCGTTGACTTACTTATCGTCATTCCGTTTAATTTTCAAACAAAATACAATCGACAGCTACCTAGATTCGTTAAATACTATTATGTTTGAAATCAAGTGTTTATACAGGGTGTTTGGAAGGGAGCTGTACATACGCCTAGGGTAGAAACTAGGGATAGTCTGCTACCTACCCCCGCCCATTATATTGACCTTGGCCTCAAGGTTTTTTTTTAATTTATTATTATTTTTTATTTGACTTTTTTATGATTTTTTGACTAAAACTACCTGTAGCTCAAAATCTATCCATGGGACCGGTCGGCTAATGGTCTTGTTTTAATCGTTAGAGTCTTAGGGTCCTGCAAAAAATTATTTTACACCAGAAAATTGTGGAGAAGAAAAGTTATGGGGCCTGAAGTACCGTAGTAAGGTAAAGAAATAATTTTAAGGGCAACTTTCTATGGGGTTTAAAAAAAAACTAACAGGGTTGGAGTTCTTCTGATTTTTTTAAAACATCCTCAGTCCATGCCCTTTCTAACGATATGCTAAAAGTGTAATTATCACTTTTAGTTTTAAAGTTATTAATTAATTTCCGCAACTAGGGCACTTCAAGCAAAAATTTCAACTAATGAAAATTAAATGTGTTCGATCGTAAAAGGATGGCAAATGAAACAAAAAATTTGGTAATGACTAATGTCATTAAATTACAAATTTTAATTAATTACTAATTTTAATTAATTACAAATTTTGTTCAAATTGATGACCATTGACCTGTAAACATGCTCGGCACCTCTTCCTCATCTCCACGGTCACCGTTCTAAGCAGCAGTTCCTAGCTTCTGGACAACTGCTTTCCTAATTCTTGGATTGGTCGGGGTGGGCCAATTCCCTGGCCCCCAAGGTCGCCTGACCTTACCCCACTCGACTTCTACGTCTGGGGAAGGGCGAAAGAGTTGGTGTACGCAGAAGAAGTACCAACAAGGGAGGTTCTAATTAACAGGATCCACGCCGCATTCGATACAATGCGCGAGGAACTGCTGCTTAGAACGGTGACCGTGGAGATGAGGAAGAGGTGCCGAGCATGTTTACAGGTCAATGGTCATCAATTTGAACAAAATTTGTAATTAATTAAAATTAGTAATTAATTAAAATTTGTAATTTAATGACATTAGTCATTACCAAATTTTTTGTTTCATTTGCCATCCTTTTACGATCGAACACATTTAATTTTCATTAGTTGAAATTTTTGCTTGAAGTGCCCTAGTTGCGGAAATTAATTAATAACTTTAAAACTAAAAGTGATAATTACACTTTTAGCATATCGTTAGAAAGGGCATGGACTGAGGATGTTTTAAAAAAATCAGAAGAACTCCAACCCTGTTAGTTTTTTTTTAAACCCCATAGAAAGTTGCCCTTAAAATTATTTCTTTACCTTACTACGGTACTTCAGGCCCCATAACTTTTCTTCTCCACAATTTTCTGGTGTAAAATAATTTTTTGCAGGACCCTAAGACTCTAACGATTAAAACAAGACCATTAGCCGACCGGTCCCATGGATAGATTTTGAGCTACAGGTAGTTTTAGTCAAAAAATCATAAAAAAGTCAAATAAAAAATAATAATTAATTAAAAAAAAACCTTGAGGCCAAGGTCAATATAATGGGCGGGGGTAGGTAGCAGACTATCCCTAGTTTCTACCCTAGGCGTATGTACAGCTCCCTTCCAAACACCCTGTATAAATTTATTGTACTACTTACGATTTATAGAAAATATAATTAAGAACTAATAAGTTAAACTAGAACTACTGATCCCTTTTTGAAAATTATTCTATAGATAGAAATAGGTTTTAGGTGTTACCACGTAGGTTGCGGTGCTGCCTGGGCGACATCGCAATTGAGGCGGACTGCGATGTCATAAAACGCATACGATATCACGGCTGAGGATTGGAGGCCGCGGCAGGAGAGGAGTGCCGGTATTGCGGTGCGCCGCTCTTCCTACCATCCGCGGCCTGGACGTGGTCGCCACAGTCTGATGTCGGACGTGGTGGGGCCGCAGTGGAAGAGGAGTGACGGTATAGCGTTGGCCGCTCTCCCTATCCCCTGCGGCCGAAAAATGGTAGGTGGCGGGGCCATTGACCTTGATCCGTCACAAGGGGACCAAGGGTGCCCTACACAGGGTCGTCTGGCACCGATGTGCTGGTTTGGTCCCTAGGTGGTCACGGCGCACAGTATGTTCTGGTGCGCCAGCGATGGGGGGTACTCCCCAGAGGGGAATCCGGTGACGGACAGCCGCGGCGGGTTCGCGGTGAGTGCTAACGCGTGTTCGTGTTCCCGCCATAAGCGGCACTGGAGGACATCGTGGAGTTTTAGTGGGTTGGAGTCCCACATAACTGCGCTATCTCCCTGTGGTAGCGCATTATGCATGAGCATTTCACTAGGCAAAAAAAAAAGTGTAGGGTAGGTATGTATGTAGGGTAGGGTAGGTAGGTTGACCGGTAGGGCAGGTGAGTAGGTTGGTAAGTAGGTAGTTAGGGTAGATTAGCCAGTTGACGGGAGTGAAGCCGCGGTGATCAGCTCGTTGTGATATAAAATTGGTGCAGTTTTGTGTCACAACTATCTACGTAACTGGACTTTAAGTGCAATCATTGACAGAAGCGATAGGGATAGTGGTGCGGAGAATTTTATTGTAGTACTAGCAGACGCCTCGCGGTTTCACCCGCGTAGTTCCCGTTCCCGTGGGAATACAGGGATAAAAAAGCCTGTGTCACCCGGGGATAGTGTAGCTTCCCAACGGTGAAAGAATTTTTGAAATCGGTTCAGTAGTTTCGGAGCCCATTCAATGCAAACAAACAATCAAATCTTTCCTCTCTATAATATTAGTATAATAAATTGACTACCTCCGCAAAGCTTACGGGGAAGGCTGACTCGATATAATTTTCTGCCAAATACAAAAAAAAAGTGTTAACTGTCACTGTCACTCACTGTCAGTGAAGTGTCAGGCTTGGTCTCACTCTCAGACTCAGTCGGTCATTTTGTTTTGTTCATTGCGAAAAAGAAAGATTTGAATCCAATTTCATCTTGATTTTCGTTGTGTTAAACTATATATAAATTCATATTACGATGGCTCCAAAAGCTGGTGGTGATGCTGCTAAAGTTAATTCGGCAGTATACAAAGATAAAAGTAAACCAACTGATATTCGGCTCAGCAATATAAGTGCCGCAAAAGGTAAAAACATCTGCAACAAAATTTGATGATATGTAGCTATTCTAAACAGTAACTGTATTATATTTTACTTTAAAGCCATTAGAAACTCGGAACAAAGATCGACCCTGTTTTGTTTTCTGAAATTCATGCACTTTTATCTATTAAAAACTCGAAAACTCGTGATTTTCAGTTTATCTATGGTTTATGTGATATTCTACTTTGTTTTGTTAATTAAAGCATTGATTATAATGGTGGAACACTCGTCAGTTGCGTTATTATGTATCATCCAAACATCCTATAATATTAATATATCCAATATTTAGTCCTAACCAAACATTTATAATATTGTTGTATAAAATTTTACATAATTTTGAAACAGTGTTACTCAGTTAACATCTTCTATTACATATAAATCCATTTCTCATCACATTGTTATTTTACTAATTTATGTTTCAGTATCAAAATATTTCATGTTTTTATTATGATCAATTTCAGCTGTATCCGATGCAATCCGCACAAGTTTGGGCCCCCGTGGTATGGATAAAATGGTATAAAAATAATATATAATTAATTAATTAATATTTTATAATTAATTATTTCCTCAATATTTAATTTCAGTCTGTGAACTAATTAAGAAAGAAGGGATGCATGCAATTAAATACTTCGTAAAGCTTGGTTTAGATATAATATAAGAAATTTAGACAATGTCCTGGCTGGTTGACTATAATGTTTGCTTCAATACTCTTTCAGATTCAAGCAAGTAATGGTGAGGTTACAATTACTAATGATGGAGCCACTATTTTGAAGCAAATGAGCGTAATTCATCCAGCTGCTAAAATGGTAAATTAAATATTTTTTACTGACAAATAAATACTCCAAAATAAATGAAACCCTGGCTTCTGAGCTTGGAAGACAGGGCCAGAAGCTGGTGTCTTTTCATTGTTGTTGCTTGTTTACAATAGAAATGAAAAACTATAAAATATTAAAAAATTAAGTAGTTTAATATTAATATTAAAGTAGTATTAACTTAATTATTCACGCTTTTTATTAATAAATATATAAAAAGCATGATTAAATAAAATTAAAATTACATAAAATAAATATTAAATGAAATAAAATTTGAATAAAATAAAGTACTCAAATATAAAATTACAAATAATATAAAATCAGAATGATCACTAAATGACCAACCAATACAGGGTCCTTACTACGAGGGCGACACATTACTATTTAAAATGTATTTATTGCTTTTCAAAGTATTCTCTGCGAAATTTGACACATTTTTTCATACGATGGAACCAATCATTGAAGCAACCATTCCATTCGGAAGTTGGGGTCTCCAAAATGGCTGTTTTGTAGGCGTCCACAGTTTCTTCAGATGATGAAAATCTCTGACCACGCAATTTATTCTTTATTTTAGGGAAAGTTTAGAAATCATTAGGGCTTAGGTCGGGGCTGTACGGTGGATGGTCTAATAATTCTATGTTTTCTTGCTCTAAAAACTCTTTTGTTCTGTGCGCGGTGTGAGAACTCGCATTGTCGTGATGGATAATGATGCGGCGGTTGCAGTTCTCTTTACGGAGTTCAGAAACGACCTGTGGCAAACATGCTAGCATACCATTCTGCATTAACCATTCTTTGTCCCTCAAGAGGAATAGTCGCAACATGGCCGGTTTTGAAGACAGACGTGGCCACCATTTTTTTGCAACACTCCGTGAACAAACAATTTTTGTTGGCTTTAACTCATTTTAGAACACCCAAACTCGTGACTGGTTTTTTGTTTCGGGTTCGTACGCGTATATCCAGGATTCGTCCCCTGATACGATGTTGTATACAGCATTTGAGGATACTGCGTGGAATCTTTCGAGAGTTCTGACGCACCAAGTAACGCGAGCCGCTTTTTGCTCTTCACAAAGCGAATGCGGTATCCATCGGGAAAACAACTTTTTTACACCTAATTGTTCATGCAAGATTATTTGTATTTGACTCATGCCAATGTCTAAAGTTGCCTGAATTTCGCGGTATTTCACATGTCGATCTTCCTCAATCACCTTCGCACAGCATCAACGTTTTCTTTGGTGACTAGTTTTTGGACGACCTTGACGGGGATCATCACTGAGCTTGACACGTCCACGTTGAAATTCAGCAAACCAGCGATTAATTGTGGTTTTGGAAGGGGCTTCATCACCAAATGCAGAAATAATCCGGTCAACACACTGTTTTTGTGTTAAACCACTTCAAAAGTCATAATAAATCATCGCTCTTGAATTTTCTCGAGTCAATTCCATTTTCTCAACGACTAAACAAGTTTGACAAAACCTTGTGACAAGACTGATAATCTATTTTTAAATAAATAAATGGTACTCGATTTTTAAAACCAAGGAGTTTTCAATTGAAAAGATTTTAATATGACAGGAACAGTGGAAATATTCCATTCCCGATACTTTTAGTGCAGCCCTCGTATATACATACCCCACTAGTGACAAGCAAGAAGTCATTAACATTATGGAATATTAATTACAGTTGGTGGAATTGTCACGGGCACAAGATATTGAAGCTGGTGATGGCACCACATCTGTTGTGGTAATTGCTGGTGCTCTTTTGGATGCTGCAGAAAAGCTTCTGCAAAAAGGAATTCACCCAACTGTCATTTCTGATGGTTTCCAGAAGGCATTGCAGATGGCTCTGCAGGTAAATAACATTATTCTAAATATGTCATAGGGTAATCAAAAGCCACACTCTCCAACCTCTAGGAATTACAACCCAAAAAGTAAAGAGGCAGTAAACTCGGTATGGTTAAATATGTCAACTGTCAAAATACTTTTAACTACACTCAAATATGAATTCAAAAATATTGTATAAACAAGTACTTTATATTCGTGGACAGATAAAATTTAAAAAAAAATAACCATTGCAGTGCCAACATTGACTTAATGTAGAAAAGTAGTGTCATTGTCTAAGGATACGCGCGCTGCGCATTCATGCGCAATGGGAATCTAAATTGCTTGCCATAAAACCTTTTTTTTTCTGTTTCCACTTTTATTTCAACTGTATCAGTGATGATAAAATAGTGTATGCAACGACATATAATTAGCTATTAAAACAGTCTCGTGTTATTATTATCACATTCGGCTTTGCCTCAATGACCATTGCTTAAACTACTATTATCTCCATCCATAGAAAAAATATGGCAACTTGAGATTTTTTTGTAAAAAAACGCTATTATTTAGCAAATTGTTTTGCACATAACATAAAAGGTACCTGAAGTTTGAAAAATCAACCCTATAATATTTTAAAATCATTCCTATAGTATTTTAAAATCACTATGTGCACCTCTGCCTTACTCTTTGGGAAAAACAGGTGTGATGTGTTTTGTGTTACAAAGAAAAAGAAAAAATTTATTTATTTAATGTTTTAGGTGGTTGAGGGTATGGCTACTCCAGTGGACATGTCTAATGAAGATGCACTGTTGAAGGCAGCAGCAACATCTCTGAACTCTAAAGTAGTGTCACAGCATTCTACAATCCTTGCTCCCATTGCTGTTCAAGCTATTCGTGCAGGTCAGTGTGATACCAATGCTCAATTCAACAAAAATTTTAATCATTCTTTATTTTTATTGTTACTTTTTAACCGACTTCGCAAAAAGAAGGAGGTTCTCAATTCGACTGTATTTTGTTTTCAGTAATGGAACCTATTGTGGGAGGTGTGGGCGCGCGTGTAGACCTGCGTGATGTGAAAGTCATTGAGCGCATTGGAGGGACAGTAGAAGATACTGAACTTGTTCAAGGACTAGTAATTCCTCACCGTGCATCCAATGTCAATGGGCCACATAGAATTGAAAAAGCGAAAGTTGGACTCATCCAGTTCTGTATTTCACCACCAAAGACAGATGTAAGTGAATATGTTACTGCTGAAATGGTTAATTAGGCAAAACCAATGTTGACAGGTTTTGGTAAAAAACTATCAATGTCATTTTCTCTATCAAAACTGGCCAAGTGCCTTTTGACCCAGCAAAGTGGAGGGTTCTGTAGTTGGGATGAAGCATGCAAAGTATTGATTTTACTGTCTGCAAAAATAAATATGTAGGTTTAAAATATTTCTTAAAGAAACTATGAAAAAATACAGTTATTTCTGCAGTTGCAAACATGTAACTATTGACCTAAATAAAAAAGTTACTTAGAAACTCGATTATGATTTGATTTTGCAATTTATGATGTTGAATTTTAAAAATTGATGGCATAGCCATTGATTTTCGACACACTTTCTGGCAAAAAGTCTCTTATTGTTCTTTCTCTGCACATATTTGACTGTTGGTGTCATGCTATAAAATGAAGCTGCAAGCATGTAAAAACAACACAACGATCTGAAAAAATTGCCCACTATCCCTTTAGAAGGAGAGGATGAGTTTTCTTTTCAATTATATACATAATTAATTCTCGTTTTAGATGGACCACAATGTTATTGTATCAGATTATGCTGCTATGGACCGCGTCTTGAAGGAGGAACGTCAGTACATCTTGAATATCGTCAAACAAATTAAAAAAGCAGGCTGTAATGTGCTTTTGGTACAAAAGTCAATTTTGCGGTAAGCTTCTTGGTCATTGTTAAATATGTTTAACGAAGCCGACAGTCACTTGTTCTTCCCATCATTGCATTTTTTTTTGTTCTGGACCAGACAAACTCGTACGAAAAGATTGGTCAATTATGTCGCTTTTCTAGTTTCCCGGCCAATATTCGGATTTGGAGAGTCGTATTGGTGAATTTAATGCCTATAAATTATTTTCTCGTCGAAACATGAGAAAGAGCATTGTCGCGCGTGTCATTTTTCTTGCAAAAAATAAGTCATTTTTGTACAATGTTATAGATAGTTCAACTCATCTGTACGCGCGACGCCATGTGTGTGTGCGCTTGTAATTATACATTATACATTTGTGTGGCAGTGACGCAGCTGTCGTCGTCTGTGCAAACCCACACATAGTGCCGCGCGCAAAGATGAGTTGAACTATCTATACTTAATTTGATGTGCTGACCGTGTGAAAGCTTAGTGATCGTTTTTTTTTGACATGTAACTTTTTACATGTAATATTGTAACTTTTCAAAATATGTCATTGTGTCAGTTATTAACTTTCGATAATTGGTTTCAGTGATGCTCTAAGTGATTTGGCTATTCACTTCTTGGATAAGATCAAAACAATGGTAATTAAGGACATTGAACGTGAAGACATTGAGTTTGTGTGCAAAACTCTTGGGTGCAGACCTATTGCTTCACTGGACCATTTCACAGCCGAAAATCTCGTTAATGTTGATTTAGTCGAGGAGGTCAATGAGCCTGCTGGGAAATACATCAAAGTGAGTATGAGCATAAAATGTTAAAATACGAGTGTAAATAAACAGCTGTCAGTGAAGCTGCAGCATTCTGTCACTACAGTGCACGCACGAGGCTCATATCTGTTCGTTACGTCCTCGTAGATGAGCGGCTGCGCATCGGGTGGGCGCACGGTGTCGGTGCTGGTGCGCGGCTCCAGCGGAGCCGTGGTGGCGGAGGCGGCGCGCTCGCTGCACGACGCGCTGTGCGTCGTGCGCTGTGTGGCGCGGCGCCCGGCTCTGCTGGCGGGCGGCGGCGCTCCTGAGGCGGCGGCGGCGGCGCAGCTGGCGCGCGCTTCTCTGGCCGCGCCCGGCGCCGACCACTACTGCCTGCGTGCCTATGCTGACGCGCTCGAGGTCATACCCTCCACGCTCGCCGAGAATGCTGGTAAGTTTCTAACTGACGATCAAAGTAAAACCTCAGACGTAGATGCAGACATTTCTTACCGAAAATGGTGCCGTTGAAATAGGAATTAGTTTCTAACAGTTTTTGTGATAAATCGAGGCTCGATTTTTAATTTCATTTCTCAACACCTGGAGAAAAGATAAACTTTTTGCTTTCAGGATTCTTATATAAACTCCAGTTCTCTCGTGACTTAAACCCTAAATTGCTCACTCCTATTCTCGACAGTTTTATCTGGAATCTTACCCTAAGAATTCAATATGGCTGTAGGAATCTCTAACTTTAATACTCGTACTTTATACCGTTTTTGCACAAGCTGCAATTAGAGGCGAATCACGCGTCGCGACGATGCTATGTGAGAATGAAGAGTGAAAGTGCTGTTTGCTTTCGAGCTGTAATGAAAATAATAAAGTAACAAATGAATGGTGCATTTGCAGGTCTGAACCCAATCGAGACGGTGACAGAGCTGCGCGCGGCGCACGCGGGCGGCGCCGAGAGCGGCGTGGGCTCGAACGCGGGCGTCAACGTGCGGCGCGGCCGCGTCACTGACATGCGCCAGGAGCACGTGCTGCAGCCGCTGCACGTCACCGCCTCCGCGTTAGCGCTCTCCACGGAGACCGTGCGGGCTATACTCAAGATAGACGACATTGTAAGTATTTTGCAGTTTTATCTAAAGAAAGATATATATATATATATATCTATATTTTATTACTTGTTAAATTTAATTCTTTGACATTCAAAAGTGCCGCTTTTTGGCCTAGATGAATAAATATATTTGACTTTGACTTTATAGCGAGGTAGCCGAACACCACTGTATGGACTGCGCGTTTTGTGGGCTACTTGCTCCTACTGGCATTTATGCTTTCCCTGTATTGTATGCAACATATCGATGTGGATGCACCAGCGGCGCATACCAACTAAATCCATACATAATATTATAAGCTAGCTACTAGCCTGTACAGATAAGGCACAAGCATTAAACATCAAGCTTGCTCAATGCGGGTTGTTGATATCAAACTTATTAATTATAGTAATACAAAAGTAATTTTATCTGCCTGTTTGTTACGTTTTCAAATCCAAATCGCTGAACCAATTTTGATTAATTTTGGGATAGGATAGATTGTGTCCTGGAGAAGTAGATCGGATACTTTTATCCTAGGAGAAAGTTGTCTTGGGCTAAATTTGGCCACAGAGGCTGAATAACAATAAAAAGATCAGAAAATGTTAAAAACAAACTGATCATGCAAGTATCAAAATCCAAAATGATGTATAAAATTCTTGATTTCTTATGTGCCCTTTTTCTTTTTACAGGTAAACACATTAAACTAAAGGACAAACAATAAGCTTCAACTGTCTCTTGAATTTTATCTTCACAAAAAGCTTTATTAATTACTATTAGCATTAAACTTTGTATGGTAACAACATGGTATCAACAAAAGTCGATTAACACTTCAGTTTTTATTTATATTAGTTGTTGAATACAATATTTTTAAGTCGAAATGGATGAATGTAACATTTTAAGATTATTGATTCAAAGATATGAAACACTGAAAAGAATGTTACCTAATGTTTTTGTGTCATATTCATATGTAAAAATGACGATGTTAATGAACTTTTGTTGCTAAATGTACTAAAGCATTTAATTAATCAATACATAATTATAAAATGTCCTGACTCACTCGCTGACTCATCAACGCGCAGCCCAAACCCGGGTCTAGAAAGCTGAAAGCAGTGAGCTTTCTCGATTATTATGTAGATGGAATACGGACTGATTAGGGCGGACAAAGTCGCTGGCGAATTGTCAGTGCCAGTAAAGCGTCAACATAACGAATAGTGTCAATATTCCAGCTTCATTAAGTGATTCTCACCAATGAATAATAAAAAATTCACTAACTATTGCACCCATTATAACTTATAATTTTAAACCTTCACAAGCAGATAATGGAGTGTAATCTTGAAAGTCAGTATAATAGCACCAGTTACTGAGGCTGCTCAGCGCATATATTATATTTAAAAATCGAATACGATTTATTTTATGGTCTGTAAAGACTATAAAGTGACACTAAACCTTTATAATTTACGTTTTGTCTTTTGTTTTGCTGAAGCATTACGAGTGCACACCAAGCTTGTATTACATGAAATAATTGTTATACTTACTGCATTGATTAGTTTCGAAATGTTAAATAACATTAGTATTATGATATGGATTTTTATTTCCAAATAAATTAAAATAATTAAATATGTCGTGTTTAATTATCACGTTCCCGGTAGTCAATTTGCATGTAAATTCTTTGTTATTGGTACGAACCCGCCACACAATTCCAAACCACTGCAACTCCTGAAAGCCAGAATCAACAGTGGTGACCACCAGGAAACCGGAAATACTGTCTTTGATCCCGCAACGAAATTAAACAGAAAAGAATAGCAGAGGCAGAAAAACAAAATTTCCACCAAGATCAACCAAATTGGTACCGCGTTGTACATTCTTTTTCATAACATACCCCTTGCACAATCTTCTTAACCTTTTGAGCGCCACGGTATTCTATAGAAGGCAATCGTTTCCGTGCCCTCCACGCCAAGTCTTTATAAAAAGACAATATCTAATTACAACGGTTATTTCTTTAAAATACATAACAAATGCTTTGTGCATATTTTTACTATTGCATAAAACCCTAAACATATTTTTCATTTTAATGGGGGTCTTTGCTTATATTAAAAACAGAAAAATAATACAAGCCAATTTTTTTTTGCGTCCCTGGCGCCATAGTCTTTATAGGAAGACGTCTAGTGTTTTGATTAAGTTTCTGAAGTGTCAATACACGTTAAAAAACACTTGAAATTTCGAATTGAAATGTTGAGTTTCGAAAAATCCATGTATTTACTCGAATGTTTTAATATACACAAGTGCCGTACTTTGGTTAATACTGATATTGAAAGATCTTGTCACTACGAAACTAATTATCGGTGTTTCGTGCGCCATGGACATCGTGACGTCATAGACGAAAGTGCATCAAGATCAGTGTTAGATAGTGCAGCGCTGTTGTGGATTGATATCGTTATAAAAAAAATAGTGAAGTTACTGAATTATTTCTGAAGAACTTTCAAAAATCCTACAAGGTATGGATTTGGAAACTGAATCCGATAAATACGAGAGTACATCAGACGGGTGATTTTGGAGTAATGGAAGAAACATTTTAATAAATATTTTCGCTCAATAACCTAATTAGATCGGCTAATGTAGGTACCTGCGAAATTATTATAATATCTCAGAATACAAAACATATCAAAAACTGTGTTCTTACTTTGAATGTGATGCGCCGTATCCGGAAACGAGGCGTGTAATGTGGCCAAGCACAATCGATAGTAATTTTAATGTGTGTTTAGCTTAAACATGGAATATACAAAAAACCTGAGAAGATTGAACATACAGATCCCATATAAGCCCGTAGCGCCACGTTACGCTACAGGCGCCACGGTCTTGATATGAAGTTGTCTTCATATCAAGACCGTGGCGCCTCGGATGATGTCAGAAGACAATAGGGATATAGCCAACTTCTTATGGCTGAATTGAGATATGTATCTGTTTTGTCATTATCTATAGTGTAGGTATTCTGCTTTTTCATATCACAACTATTGTTAACAAATCAAGATATATACGTTATTATTATTTTTATCTATCTGCAAAATTTATAAAAAAAAAATAAGTAGCATTCATCGTTAATACAATTTCCCTCGTCACTGTATTCGTTATACATTTATAGCTTGGCGCTGGGGGATACATCGCGTTACCGCTTGGCGCTCAAAAGGATAAAACATCTCTGTCGAAATATAATAGGTTCTGCAGTAAGTTGTGATATTAATTACAGAAAAAAGGCGTTTTATATCAATATTTGAATCAAGTTATCTAGACAATCCCACTAGTTATCAATAACAAGTTAATTCTGTGGCAGTGAGTATTCATTAAGGTTTTTATTGACATCAGTTTTGTTGCTGTACAACGTCGGTACTGTAAAAGGGGGATGCAGCCAAGGGCTGAAAGAATACTATTCGACTTCTACGATGTATATTTATTCAAACGTGCCGCCCGTAGGTCGGCCCTCACAGAAGTGCCAGCTAAACAAAAAACTACACGCGTTCGATATATTTCAAATATTCTGTATTCAATTTCCTTCCAAACTTAAAATAAATATAAGTCGCCAGCTTTAGGTGTCAGCGGCCGAACAGGTTGCTCGTCCTATGTGGAAAGCCTCTACATGAGCTACGCCCCTACGAATAGATGCGCAGAATCATGTGAAGCGCAGCTATTCTCAACTTTGGAAGGAAAATCACTCTTACCTAACACCTTTACCTAACGGAGGAATTAATCTGAGGTCCTTCCCTTACAAGGGGAAGGCTCAAGTCATGGCAAACGAATTACCGGATTCTCCGATATTTACTCTAACTTCAGCTAACAAGTGCACATGCATTAACAAGTCAACGCCGTCATGCTTGAACCTCCTTGCACAAAACTTCCGAAAAAGTAACAAGGCGGCCTCTTAATCCTAACAGAAATGATGTGATAACTCACATCCACCCGGATGGGGTTTAATTATGTGAAATTCAAACGTGATACAATATTTCATCCTCAAGCATTTATCAGGCCAGAGAAGGAAAGGCTGGATCGCATCGAATTTTCTAAACCTATCATTGAACTTTATCCAGAGCTTATCACACTTAACGTATTTAATATTATCAATAAGTTATTAACTGGACCAATGCCATAAACAGTCATCAACTGGACCAATGATGCCAAATCAACATCCTTTGCGAAGGCTATGCCCCGTATGCAAAGTCGGTTTCAGTTATGACCAATACCTCTCCCACTCTTGAAATGCTTATATCATCAATGCACTGGATTAAGCTCAGCCTAGCTGAATTAAAAAAACAAATATTGCTTCGATGCGTAGTCAGCATTGCCAGCCTTTTCTTCCCCCGGCAGCTTACATCAGCTCATGGAATTGGAAAATAATTTATTTTAATCACATCGATACTAATTGCAGCAAAAATCATCGATAAATACATTTTCTGCTTGCCCATACCTACTAACTATGACATCTCAAATCTGAAAACTGTCTGTCGTATATATATATATATTTTAACGTACTTAGACATTGACGTTACATAACCTTGCCTACCAGTCTCTACATTACCTTTAACTAGCCTACTCTAACATTAAACGGTTTTAGCCTATTTATATGTACAATATCCCTAAATCTCCTATTATTTAACTTTCTAATTACATAATTAACATCAGATAATCGCCTAACTATTTGGTAGGGGCCTTTATATAACCTACATAGTTTCAAACTCCTATTTATGGTCCGTTTATGACGTTATTATTATTTTGTTCTGTCATGACAGCTCCAACAAACCAGAGGTTGTGAAAATGACGTAACGTTTTGTTCAGAGTATTTACAAAACTTAGCAGAAAATTTTCCTTTAAAAAATACTCATTTCTTATTATAGTCAATGATGGCCCCGTTTTTATATAAAAAGTCTTGGCCTAATATTAGACTTTGGTTAATGCCTTTCATCACAAAAAAGTCATTCGTTAAAACACACGAATCCACGATGAAGTTGATTCCTGTTTTGCCCATAATCGTTAGAAAAGAACCCGAAATGGATTTCACAAAATGTGTCGCGTCATCACTGGTTTGCTTCAAACCTAGCAGCACAACTAATTCTTCGGCGATGCAAGAGATGGAAGCACCTACCTATACTAATTTTAATAAATGGAGTTTGATCACCGTGTTTATTGTTTTCAATCGGGAATTGCTCTTTCATGGACACAGCC
This sequence comes from Orthosia gracilis, assembly GCA_947562075.1. Taxonomy (NCBI): domain Eukaryota; kingdom Metazoa; phylum Arthropoda; class Insecta; order Lepidoptera; family Noctuidae; genus Orthosia; species Orthosia gracilis. The sequence continues at coordinate 40,824,659 of OX387266.1, forward strand.
CGCAACTCCTCATCCATCTTTATTGACTGTGTCCTGGTTCGGCTGGGTGATCGGTTGGTAGTGGGCTTCTATATCTAGGGGCAATACGAGAGCGGTTAGTTCTGTTCTCGAAGCGCTGCCTTGGGCGAAAATCGTACCTCGGCGTGTGAAAGGATTCGCCATCGCCTCCATTTGTAGATGAATTTAAAATAAGCGAGTGCCGGGCCGTCCAGGTACGCTCCCAAAATGAGCCCTAAGTCCTGTTCTTGCCATTTATTTATAGCGGCGACAACCTTGAACTGCAAGAGGAAAGCCTCGAAACTGGACTTTGTTGCTGTCCCCGTAAAAACTGGCTGTGCCATTTTTAGTTAAAATAGACCACTTATCTTTATTTTCTCTGCGTTTGCTCGTCGGCAAGGGTTCTCGCCGACAGGACTTTCGTTCCTCGTAACGACGCGACGTACACTCGTTGATAGGGCTTCGCGCACTGTTCTCGCCGTGCACACGCGAAAATATGTTTTTTCGTATTTTTTCTTAGACTTTTACTTATTTACCCGGATTTCCATTACCATATGTAAAAGGGGCCTCCACCATATGTAAAAGGGGGATGCAGCCAAGGGCTGAAAGAATACTATTCGACTTCTACGATGTATATTTATTCAAACGTGCCGCCCGTAGGTCGGCCCTCACAGAAGTGCCAGCTAAACAAAAAACTACACGCGTTCGATATATTTCAAATATTCTGTATTCGATTTCCTTCCAAACTTAAAATAAATATAAGTCGCCAGCTTTAGGTGTCAGCGGCCGAACAGGTTGCTCGTCCTATGTGGAAAGCCTCTACAGTACCTACTGTACAAAGAAGGTACCAAAGCTCCAAAGAAAGTGGTTGATCTCCTTTCCCACCTTTTCCTTGTTTTCGGATAAAATTTCCTCCCAGACATCAGTCTGTGGTGTTTGGTAATCTTAGAGATCTTGAATACTACTAGCGTTGTCTGGAGTCCGTGTAGTAGCCAAGTAGGGCGTCAAGGTGATTGCCTACTCTACACTTCCGGGCCCTCTCACGATCCCGCTCGGCGGTCATCTTTTAGACCATCTCGGTCTCCCAGTACATAATTTTCCTCTATTTTTTTGTCAGCATGGCCCCCACACTACTACAGGCAGAGACAGGTCTCGCTCTACATCAAAGCCCGCCGCTCATGTTGGTCATCTGCCTACATGGAAATGGACGGATTGGAAACAATGTAGATTCTAGTTTTCATATCCGTCCAAATACTTTACTGGCCTTTCGGGTAGGGTACTTACCTACCTACCCTACTTACCTATCTACCTTAGGAATGATCGATATTATCTAGGAATGATGTTTATCGAGAAAACATAGATGTTACGAGAATAATATCAAATCATCGATGTTATACTCCAGATAAAGGACAGCGTGAATTGGGTGTAGAGGAGTTTGGGTAACAGTGGATCACTTTTTTTTAAATGTAATGCTACTCTGTTGTTTATGGCTAAATGATTCATCTCTGAAATTTAATCACAATATGAGTATCTAATCTTTAAAGAAAAAGTCATTTAATGGCGTGTAATATATAACATTACAAGATATAGCCACTTGAAAAAAGACTTTTTAACTAAAAATCAAACCGACTTCTAAAATATAACACAATAAAGCGAAAAAAAAAAAAAAAACATGTGTGTAGGGTCGGTAGGTAGGTAGCCAGTTGACGGGAGCGAAGCCTCGTGGAACGGCTAGTATTCTATAAACTTCACCGTTGTCAGCGATATGTAATTTGTGTAATAAAATACCAGGCGGTTTATTTTGCCACCTAAAACATCGATGTTTTCCTTTCGATACTCATCGTACATCGATGTTTTTGTATCGATGTCAATATCGAGGTTTTTTAAATATCGATCATCCCTAATCTACCCTACTTTCCTACCTACCCTAGCCACGGTAATGATATCTCACTACCGTGCCCTAGCCCCACCTTTTTTTTTTGGCCTGGTAAATGCTCATGCATACTGTGCTACAACGGGTAGATAGCGCAGTTATGTGGGCCTCCAACGCACTAATACTCCACATTGTCCTGCTGTGCCGCTTATGGCGGGAACTTAAGGGCACACATTAGCACACACCGCGAACCCGCCGCAGCTATCGGTCACCGAACACTTCATAGGGTTGTACCCCCCATCACCGGCGCACCAGAACACGTTGCACTCCGTGACCACCCCAGGGACCAAAGCAGCACATGGGAACCAGACGACCCCGTGTATGGCCCTTGGTTCCCCTGTGACGGGTCAGGTCAGTGGCCCCGCCAGCTACCACTTTTCGGCCGCAGGGCCCTCTGGGGATAGGGACCTCCCCTGCGGCCCCACCGCGTCCGCTATCGGAGGTTGGCGACCCCGGAAGGTAGGGAGAGCGGCGCACCGCAATACTGGGACGCTACATACGAGTTGCGATGTCGCCTCTGTTACCAAGCGGCACCGCAACTTACTAGTTGGCCGCAACGTCGTCGGCTTAATCGGCAAAAGCCCTAACGAGCGGCTCCTCCTCGGGTTCCTATTCGCTACAAGCCACGGCTACTGAGCATCGATGTACAGAAACGACTTTTCTACAGATTTATTATTTTACTTAATACATAAAATAAAAAGCTTACAAATATCTTTACAAGTTTTAATTTGAATAAAAAAAAATATATGGTTAAACCACAGAAACAAGATTTGCCAACCCTGAAGTGTATCGCGCGCGATGTTTAAAAAAATTATAATATGCGTCAAGAAGCATTTATTGACACGGAAAGTGGCTGTTGTTGTGCTTGTGCATTAGTGATCAGTCAAACATTGTCGTGGTTTAGAGCCCTCGCCAAACTTCTGGGCCGCCCTGAAGTTGACTTTCCGCATGCGCGAGCCACGAAGCGGTGCTGGTTTTGTATGAGATTTAGTACTGCGCAGCCATTATAGCCAACTTCAGGGCGGCCAAAAAGATTGGGCAGATTGGGCTAAAGGGTGGGCAGTTGATGCAGACCCTGGAGAGGAAAGTACAGTCACAAATGTTTGATTACAGTATTATCAATAAAATTTATGAAAAAATCCAATGCATTTCTTTGAGTAAAATAAGGCGTCAATATTAATTGGGGCAATTTCCCACCAGGCCTGCATTAACCATGTACCAAATAGTAAAACCTATGTAAGTACATTAATATTAACGTTGATAGGGATGAATCTGATTAGCAGCTTTAATATTAGTTTTGATAGCAGATGGTGCTTTTGGTAATGATGGAGTTGCCTGGCCAAGCTGTGGCGTTGGTCCACGCGATGGGCCCATTCCTGGCGCTACGCCTTGCGGTACTATAGATGGTATTCCTGGACGCAACCCTTTACCTGTGCCCACGGCAGTCACCAGTGCGTGGGTATCCGAAATGCTGTGAGTTGGTTGCATTCCTAAAAACATAAAATCTCATTAAGGAATTTTAATTGAGTTGTACATACTTGGTTTCTATTCAAAATTGCCCAGCAGGTTTTTGAGAACTTGTAACAAAATCCAATGGATAAGATAATCCAAAATATCAAGAAATAAATAATATCCTGCAAATTGTGAAAAAAAGTTAATTACACAATTAGGACACTGGTTTTTTAAACTGATGAGTCAAAGAAAAAAACCGGCCAAGTGCGAGTCGGACTCGCGCACGAAGGGTTCCTTACCGTTACCGCAAAAAACGGCAAAAAGATCACGTTTGTTGTATGGGAGTCCCACTTAAATATTTATTTTATTCTGTTTTTAGTATTTGTTGTTATAGTGGCAACAGAAATACATAATTGGTGAAAATTTCAACTGTCTGGCTATCACGGTTCATGAGATACAGCCTGGTGACAGACTCCTTTGTAACTCTGTGTCATTGATAGACAGTAAAGTTATTCAGTAACATTAACTACATACCTGCTGATCGCATGGATTCTCCATCCCAATCTTCACGGCCTTTGGTTATTATTTCCCAAACGTGGCTGACAACTTTAGTAAATTGAGCAACTTGTTTCTAAAAAAACATTCATTCAAAGGTTTAGTCACTTTGTCTAACGTGGTTGAAACAAATTTCTATAAATTTCATTATTTTACCTGGGCTGTATCATAGCTTAGGGTACTGGCTTTATGATTAAATTGTTGAAGCCTCTGTTCAGCTTGAGGCTCTGGCTTGGTACGTAGTAAATCTGGTACAAGATCATGAGTGCATGCCGGAACACGACCTTCTGTTAATCGTGCTAATGCTTCATCACGCTCACAGCTCAGTTGAAGAGGCAACACAATTCGCGACCTTAGTGATGCTGCAAGTTCTGCTTGTAAAATTTTACTCAATCCAGTCAACTGTTGAGGAAAGATATGATCATTAGTGCTATGAGATATTTACTCTAAGAAACAACCATAAGAGATTATACATGATGTGCTGATGGATATTTTTATTAGGAATCTTTTTCAATGGGTGTTTATTAATTGACCCTGTTTGCATAAATACTTGTGCATAAATATGCAGGTAATAAAACTAGCCTGTTAATGTCCCACAGCAGGGCAAAGGCTTATCCTCATAAAGCGAAGACACGAGCATTAATTGCTATGCTTGGTCAAGGTGGGTTGGCAATTTCAAACTTAATATGAACTAACTTTATAAGTCGTTCCTCACAATGTTTCCCTTCACATTTATGTCAGCGATGTCTAAAATAAACATTAAAGGCAAGTTTAAAAAAAAAAAAATACAATCACTTACATGTCCTGATAAAATTGCATAGTTGTCCAGGAACGTAGGCCAATTGATAGTTTCGTATTCATTTTCGAGCTTATTAATGAGTGCCTGGATTGCTGTTTTCAAATCATTAACCCTATTTAATATTGCTTGAATTGTAGTCTCCAGTTGCTTTTCCTCTCTTTGTTGCATATTAATTTTACTTTATTAGTAATCGTGACCGTACTCACAACAAACAACGATCACACTAACGTCGCACTGATTGCTGCACTTCAGCAATCCACAACTCCACAGTACAGTTACAAATTGATTGTACAATACAATCACAAAACATAGGTAACTTTTACTATATTAACCAGTAGCCCAAAGATTATTAGAGTTTTAAGAGTTTATATTTTAAAGAGCCTAAATAGGTACCTACTAAAAGTAAAATAACCTGTCAACATGACATTATGACATTCACTGAGCTTATTCCGCTTTTACAAAGACTATAAGACGGAAACACAATTGTCGTGGCGTGGCGTGACGCAGGATCCACCAATCAAACGATTCTGTTTCAGCCTACGTTATAACACAACGAGTTTTATAGTCTATCAACTGAGTCACAAGGCGCCACGCCACGCCACGACACGTAAGTGTGTTTCCGTCTTTATAACACTACGTTTAGCTTTTATTCTGTGGACCAAATGTACACTGTGCTGTGGACTGAGCCAGCCTGCATGTCAGCGTGACAGTTTTAGGGATACAATTACCAGTTTCTGACAAAAAAGTATGGAGAGCAGAGTAAAGCTTAACACGCACTGCGGTTTTATACGCGCCTTTTTTTTTTCTTATTCCGCGGCTTATAGAATTATATGAAGCTGAACGCATTGCGGTAAAAAAAATAGCGCGGAAATAATACCGCAAGAAAGATGTGTTTTGCCACAGAATCCACAATCCGCAGCGCGGTACGGATTAAATTCGCGCGAATATTTTGAGCTCTATGAACAGGTGGAAGATAAAATAGCGCGCGGTTTATCCGCGCGGTATTTTATCTGCAGTGCACGTTAGTTATAGTTCTCGCCAAACTTCTTGGCTGCCCTGAAGTTTGCTATAATGGCTGCGCAGTAATAAATCTCATACGAAAACTGAAGGTACTGGACACGGCACTATCGAGGCCGTACAATTTTATTCATATTGTCGCTGGCAAAAATGCTGTCACGATATGTCACCTATAAATAAAAGTCTGTCTATAGTTTTTACATTATTAAAAGAGCTGATTAATGTTTACTTGTGTGTTTATCATTGAAATACACCATCAATTGGTAGCAGAGCGTGGTTGCGATCCTGTAAGTAAATATTACGCGAAATGGCATCGACGAGTTATCGAAATATAGAACCGCTGACCAAGTCAAATTATGACACATGGTGTTTACAAGCGCAGGCCGTCCTAATAAAAAATGATTATTGGGATATCGTAAGCGGCGAGAAAACATTGCCCCCTATCGCTGATGCGGCAGCGAAGTTAGCGTTCAACAAGGAGGATTTAAAGGCAAGAGCTGAAATTTTACTTTTGCTGTCACCTTCCGAACTCAAACAAATAAAAATCTGCACGACATCTAAAGCAGTATGGGACAAACTTAAAGCTACGTATCAAAGTACCGGACCTGCGAGGAAAGCGACCTTGCTCAAGCAGTTGGTTTTGAAGCGATTGACCAATGATGAAGACATCCGTGATCACTTAAATAATTTTATGGATATTGTGGACAAGCTCGCCGATATGGAAATAAAAATACCGCCAGAATTGCTCAGCATAATGCTACTCTACAGTTTGCCAACGTCGTTTGAAAACTTCCGTATAGCCATAGAATCCAGAGACACATTGCCCAATCCTGACGACCTGAAAGTAAAAATCCTTGAAGAATACCAGGCCAGGAATGGTAGTGAACAAGCCGAAAGCTCTGAAGCATACCACTTTAGGAAAGGTAAACAAAAACCATTTTGCAAGAGCTGTAAAAAGAAAGGGCACACTACCGAGGCATGTTGGGACAAAAAGAAAGCTATAAATGAGAAAACCAAAGGTAATCAGAACAGAAATTACAACATCTGTCTGAGTACTGCACATTCAAGCGCCAATGAACAAGTATGGTGTCTTGACAGTGGATGCTCGTCTCATATGTGCGGTGACAAGTCAATGTTTTCTACCCTAACGCCTGACAATGGCAGCTTGAAGTTAGCTTCTAACAAATACACTAGTAAAATAGAAGGAAAAGGAAGAGTAACAGTCAACACAGACAAAGAAGGTTACAACTTCAATGACACCCTGTTGGTTCCTGATGTGTCAGTTAATTTACTGTCTGTGGGCAAAATAACAGACAGAGGAAACAAAGTCGTTTTTGAAAAAGACAAAGCTTACATAGTGGAGAAGAGCGGCGAAGTAACACTGACAGCACAAAGAAAAGAGGGACTGTACTATCTTGAATTTAAGGAAAATAATACTTCGAATTACACATCAAAAGAATACAACGACGTCATGGAATGGCACCGTAAACTGGGCCACATAAATGAAAGGGATCTGAAGAAGATGGCTGCAGACAATCTTATGTATGGACTGAACCCGGTTAGTGAAAAATTTGAAACCTGCGAAACATGCATCAAGGGTAAGCTTTCAAGATCACCATTTCCAAGACATGACGATCTCTACACAACTGAACCGCTAGAAATCATCCATAGCGACGTATGTGGACCTTTTGAGTGTGATACACTGGCAGGCTCAAGATACTATGTCACGTTTATCGATGATTTTACCCGATACTGCCATGTATATTTCATCAAAAAGAAAAGTGATGTGTTAACAATTTTCAAAACTTATAAAAATGAAGTCGAGACATTCCTTAACAAGAAAATAAGACACCTGCAAACAGACAACGGGACCGAGTATCGCAATAAAGAATTCGACAACTTTCTAAAATCACATGGCATCCAAAGAAGATTGACCACAGTCTATACCCCGCAGCAGAACGGGATAAGTGAGAGAAAGAACAGATCGTTATTGGACAAAGCGAGATGCCTATTAATCGAAGCCAGTGCTCCCAAAAAACTCTGGGCAGAAGCAGTATCTACTGCTAACTACCTCATAAATCGTAGCCCTTCAAAGGCTTTGAATGGTAACATACCGTTCACAAAATGGACAGGACGAACACCGTCTGGCAATCACCTTCACGTCTTTGGCAGGAAAACTTTCGTCTTGAAAAAGAACAGACGAGGCAAGCTGACACCAAAAACCAATGAGGGAGTATTTATGGGCTACTCCTTGACCTCAAAAGGTTACAGAGTGTACCTACCTGAAGATGATGACGTGGTGATAAGCCGAGACATCAAAGTCACAGAAACAATGTACTTTGTAAACAAAGATTTGAACTATGAAAGCCTTGTGGATGAAGAGGAGCATCGTACAAATAAACCTGAAATTGGACAGAAAAATAGACCAATAAATCAAAACAATATGCGACCAATCGAAATCGAGATTACAGAAAGCAGAAATGAAAATCCTTCACATATTCCTAGCAATTCAGAAGAAATTGATGAAGTGGAGACCTTCGACGATGCTTCAGAGATCGCAGAGATACCGGAAAATGGGAGGCCACAAAGAACAAGGCAACCACCATCATGGACGAAGGATTTTGTATTAGGTGATACTGAAGAAGGTCACTTACTCACCGAGATCTGTAACATTTCTGATGAAATTGAAAATGAAGAATACTGGCATGATGCCATCAAAGCCGAAATAAGAGCACACATAAAAAATGGTACGTGGAAAATAAAAGAGAGAGAAAAAGAGATGAAAGTCGTGGACTATAAGATGGTTTTAAAGAACAAAGTTGGCCCTCACAACAACGTCACAAGAAAAGCCAGACTTGTTGCGAGGGGCTTCACACAACGACCAGGAATAGACTACAACGAGACATATGCTCCCGTAGCCAAACTGAGCTCGATCAGATCTATAATTGGCATAGCTGTAGAAGAAGGTTTACAATTAAACCAGATGGACATCACAACCGCATACCTGAATGGTGAACTGGAAGAAAATATTTTAATGAAATACCCTGACTATCTCGAAGACTACCTGACCGAAATCATGGTTGAAGAGAGTTCAAACGAGGATTTGACTATCTATGATAAGACAGTGGACATGCTAAAAGATATAAAGAGCATATCAAAGGAGAAAGTTTGCTGCCTTATTAAAGCACTCTATGGACTCAAGCAGGCAGGGAGGCAGTGGTATAAGAAACTCGACACAGAACTTAAAAACATAGGTTTCACAGCATCAGAAGCTGACCCATGTGTATACCTACTGGGAAAAAGAGGAGCCAAAATTATAATAGTTATCTATGTCGACGATCTACTTATTGCCTACTCATGTCCAAGAAAACTTAATGAAATCAAAGACCTACTCAACTCCAAATTCGAATTGAAAGATTTGGGAAGACCAAAAAGACTTATCGGCATAGATGTACTATACAAGAAGGATGAGATTAAAATCAATCAACAAAAGTTTATTGAAGATACTCTCCAAAAATTTCGAATGGAAGATTGTAAAGGAGTATCTACTCCCATGGAGCCTGGTCTCAAACTAAACAGAAATGAAAAAGATAAATCCCAATGCTCCCAGCTTCCATACAAAAATCTAATAGGTACGCTTATGTACCTGGCAGTCGCAACACGACCCGACATAACATTTGCCATAAGTTATTTGTCACAGTTTAATGACTGCTATAACGAAGAGCACTTCAAGAGTGCAAAAAGGGTACTTCGTTATTTGAAGTCGACAAAGAGTATCGGCTTGACATTTAAGAAAACAGACGATGATTTGTACGGCATGGCAGATGCGGATTGGGGCGCATGTAAGCTCGATCGAAAATCATTTTCAGGGTACTGCTTTAAATATGCAGGAACAGCTGTAAGCTGGATGGCCAAAAAGCAGAAAAGCATTGCCTTGTCGACTGCTGAAGCGGAATACATTGCGTTGACCGAAGCCGCAAAAGAAGCCATCCATCTCAAAAATCTTTTCAAGGATTTGGGAGCAGACTTCGGACGCATAGTCATTCTAAATGATAACCAAGCAGCTCTCAAACTAAGCCAAAATTCAATGGTGACCTCAAAGTCAAAACACATTGATTTAAAGATGCACTTTATTCGAAATTGCATCCAAGAAGGATCAATAGAGGTCAAGTATCTACAAACTGACAAAATGGAGGCAGACCTGCTGACTAAAGCCCTAGCTGGCCCACGGCTAGTAAACTTACGCAACAGCCTAGGGCTCTCCTGATGGCCACGACAGCTCCGTGAAGAGGAGTGAAGGTACTGGACACGGCACTATCGAGGCCGTACAATTTTATTCATATTGTCGCTGGCAAAAATGCTGTCACGATATGTCACCTATAAATAAAAGTCTGTCTATAGTTTTTACATTATTAAAAGAGCTGATTAATGTTTACTTGTGTGTTTATCATTGAAATACACCATCAAAAACTCTTAGGAAGCACTGCTTTGCGTCTTCCATACATGTGTTACGTTGCTATGGTTTTATGTTTGTTATATTCTTTACTTGACATAAACACTTTTTAAAAGAATCATTTCGTTTTTTTTTGCCTTAATATGGCAGAGTATTAATTAAGCCAAAAGATCCAGGACAAACCGCAAAATCTGAAGATATACAAAAGTATAATCATGAAATGCAGTTTTTTCAAAAATGTGACAGTCAAACACTTCTTATTCTCACTACAAATATGACTGAAGAGACCTTACAAAAAGTAATGCGATGTGAAACGTCATGTGTTATGTGCAAAGAGCTTCATTAGCTTTATGATGGGGCAAAGGAAGACAGGAGCTGCGATATCTGTGTGAAGTTTTTTCGCTACCAGAATAGCGATGAACATGATATGGCCACACATATTTCGACTCTCAAAACTGTATGGTAAGACTTAAATAATGAGATTGAAGGAAATGTTCTGTCTACAATATTGTTATTAAGTAAAATCTTAGATAAACTTCCGGGTCAATACTTCAGTTTTAAGTCAAGCTGGTTACTGATGAACAAAAGTGAGCCAAATATAGAAAACTTGACTACACAGGTATGTGCTTACGAAAGATCTTTTAAACAAAAGAATACAGAAGAAGGCGGAAGTACCAATGAACTTCTTATGTTAAGAGGAGAGAAACGGTATGAGAAGCAAAGGCAAAGCAAAAAAAAAAAATGGAAGAACTGCAATTATTGTGGAGAAGGCTTTCGAGACGAGAAGAGAGTCACAACATGCAAGAAGTTGATTGCGGACGGTAGACCCCCCAAACCTCCAAAGCAGTTTTCAAATATTGGGATGTTGACAGGCCTAGCTTTAACATTCGAAAGTAAGAACACAGAGAAAGACTCGTTTTATGTGAGCCATGTTACCATTAGAAGAGATATTTTCCACATCTTCGAAAAATTTGGTGAACCCCATAAGTTTATGACAGCTAACAGAGAGATAGTTGAAGCCATAGGCAAAGGTTCTGTTCAACTGGAAGCTGACATTATTGGCCACAAAGAGTTACAGGTCTTAACAAACGTATGGTACGTACCAAGCATCGAAAAAAAATATTTTCTGTGCGCAAGATATAATGCAGGTACCTTTTTCAGTGAAAGACTTATCAGGAAAACATATAAGATGTATTAAAGTCGTAAAGAGAGTTACATAGAATTAGACACAACCACTTGACAAAATACCACACTGACACACAACACTTCATAAATTATGTCATTGCAGCTGTATCATGCTAGACAGCTACCAGTAATATTATAGTGCTCTGTCCAAAGAGGCTTTAACACTTTCCCTTAGCTGTATGGCATTGTATACCCAGGGCATCTCGGATTTTAACAAGTCTCGGCCTAGGAACTGCCTTGGTCATAATATCTGCCAATTGAGTAGCAGTGCCGGTCTTTTGTACATCCACAAGTCCGTCTTGTACAGTTTCTCTTACGAAGAAATGTCTCAATTGGATGTGTTTGGTCCGCTTATGGAACTCTGGATTGTATGCAAGACGTATGGCAGCTTCATTGTCTACTTTTAATGTGGGTACTCCATCCATGTTAGTAAGTGAGCTGAATACTCTCTGGAGCCACACGAGTTCACGAGCGCCTTCACTTGCTGCTACTATTTCAGCTTCAGTAGTTGAAATCGCGACTGAAGATTGTCGTTGGCTTAACCATGATACTATTCCTCCAGCAAAGAGACACGCAACTCCCGTTGTAGAGCGACCTGTTTGCTGGTCTCCTCCATGATCCGCATCACTATAGCCTTCTATTAGGTTGGAAACATGGTCTACTTTATAAGTTATACCAAAAGAACAAGTCCCCTTTATATAGCGCATAATGCGCTTAACACGTAGCCAATCTTCATGTGTCGGGTTTTCCAGATTTCTTGAAACTAACCCGACTGCATACGCTATATCAGGTCGCGTCCCTGTCATCAAGTACGCTAACGTACCTACTGCCTCTCTGTACTGAAAGTTCTTCTCCTCTTTTACCTTATTAACTTTCCCTGCTTGAGAAGTCGTTTCTATTGGCGTTGAAACTGGATTACATTCTGACATCTTAAAACGTTCCAGTATCTTTTTGGTGTACGACTCTTGTTTAATTGTATTAAACAAGAGTCGTACACCAAAAAGATACTGGAGCCATCTTTCGACTGTGCTATCTCAAAACCAAGGTAATGAGACGCTGGCTTGCTTGTGATTTTCAGAGTATCTCCTAATTCTTTAAGGAATTGGTTTGCCAAATTTTTATCTGTGGTGGCTACAAGCCCATCGTCCACATACAGAGTTATCAGGATTTTCTTGTCACCAATTTTCTTCGTGAATAGGCAACAATCAGCTGCATTTTGCTGAAAACCTTTATCTAATAAAATCTCCTCAAAGCATGAGTTCCAGCATCTGGGAGCCTGCTTGAGTCCGTATAAACTCTTTTTAAGTCGACATACATTTGAAGTACCGTCATTGAATCCATCCGGCTGCTGCATGTAAATTTCTTCCTGCAGCTTGCCGTTGAGGAATGCCGTTGATACGTCAAACTGCGTCAAGCATAATTTTTCTTTGGCTGCGACACTTAATAAGGCTCTGATGGTGGCCATTCTAGCAACTGGACTATAAGTCTGTTCGTAATCGATTCCTTTCCGTTGCTTGAAACCTTTCACTACTACCCTAGCCTTATATTTGTCGATACTGCTGTCTGGGTTTCGCTTGATACGGAAGATCCACTTGCAAGGGAGTGCCTTTTTATCTTTAGGTAGCTTACAGAGTGTCCAAACATCATTTTGCTTCAGAGAATTCATTTCATTCGTCATTGCCTTGACCCACTCTGCGCTGTCATCCCTTTCAATGGCTTCTTTATATGTTTCGGGAAAACATTCTGTGCCTATGAAGCACACATAGTCTTCGAACTTCTTAGGACGTGAGAGGCTATTTCGATCCCGTAAGTTGTATCGAGATCTCGCATCCAACAACGGTGGTTCGACTATCTCTAACCCCCCGTCAGCGTCAACGAACTCTTCGTAAGCACTTTCATCCTCTCTGGTTTCGTTGCTATCTCCCAAAACTTCGACATGAACATGATCATCATTTTCTCTATAGGCTGTATGTTGCGGTAAATCATCTTCCGGAAAGATTTCGTTGCTATCTCCCAAAACTTCAGCATGTACGTGATCATCATCTCCTCTATAGGCTTTATGTTGCGGAAAATCATCTTCCGGTGAGATCACTCTCTCTGTCTCCTGTCCTATCAAATCAGAATCTCCCTCTATCTCACCGCTTACTGGTAAATGATCATTTTCCCGAGGACGTCCCAAGGCCATTGGGATTCTCAATTCCATGGTTGGACAAAAGGTGACATCTCTAGATCTTTCGGTCTGTTTTACATTCCAGATACGATAACCGTCATCGTTATCGTATCCAATAAGTCTGCCTTTTAGAGCCTTCTTATTTAGCTTTTTCCTTTTTTGTTTAGGTATGTGAAAGAAACATTCACTCCCTATCACACGCAAGTGTGAAATCTTAGGCTTCTTCTTATGCCACAGCTCATACGGTACTTTCCCTTCTTCTCTTGTGGGTCCCGTGCGATTGAGGACGTATGCAGCTGTATTGATAAGCTCTGCCCACAGCGCCTGTGGAAATTCGGCTCCTGCGTGCATGTATGAACGAGCTGTTTCCACAAGAGTCCTGTTCTCTCTTTCTGCGCACCCATTTTGTTCGGGTGTGTATGGCATCGTGAGCCGCTGGATTATTCCCTGCCTGTTCAGTACTGCACGAACCGCTTTATTATTAAACTCTCCGCCATTGTCGCTCAATAGCGTTTTGACTGTATATCCAGCATTTTTGGCTTCTTTAAGAAATTGAATGATCTTGTCTTTTACATCACTTTTGTTTCGAATGAAATAAACATGACGAAACGCGGAGAAGTCATCCTTAAAAAAAACAAAGTAGCGACATTTCGAGTAACTTTCAGGGAATGGTCCACATACATCGGCGTGAACCAGCTCTCCAGGCATACTAGCTCTTTCTCTTTTGCCAAATTTAAGACGCTGTGCCTTTCCATAAATGCAGCCTTCGCACTGTATATCATTTTTATCATTAAGATTAATCCCCAGTTCCCTCTTGACAAGATCTTTGATATATTTCTTGTTCTGGTGACCAAATCTTTCATGATATAACTGGAGTAAGCTTGATGGGTTAACAGCATTAATCTCTACAGGTTTGCTTGGCAGAACTGTCTTCATTTGTAACTTATACAGTCCTCCACTCTGGTTCCTGTTTCCAACTACTAAAATCTGACCGTTTAATTCCAGCCTGCACTCTTTCATGGTGGAAATAAATGTACTATTTTGCAGTTTATCTTGTGCAGCCAATACAGATAACAAATTCTTGGTAAGCTTCGGTACATACCAGACATCACTCAGAGTTAAATTCATAGTTTTGCCGTTAACTTTGGTTTGAACTACCACAGACCCTTTCCCTTTTGCAGGAACTATGGTCCCATCTGCCGTTGTAATGGTGTGGTTCGATCCAAAGTCCTCAAAATATGTGAATATGTCTCCCCTATTGGTAACGTGAGTCGTAGCACCATTATCTATGTACCAATTTTCTGTGTCGCTTTCTTCAGAGCAAGTGTAAATCATCAGCGTTATATTCTGCACTTGCTGCTGCTTGGACGAGGACTGTGTAGGTTTCTTCGGTCTGCCATCATTAATCCACTGCTTGCAATTTTTGATGCGGTGGCCTATTTTTGAGCAGTACCTGCATCTTATGTTCTCGTCTCTTGACTGCGATTTATGCTGCACCTTTGAGGTAGAGACGAGCACTTCCTGAGTCTCTTCAATATGACCACCTAGCGCTCTCTCATACCCGCACAGTTGTGCTGTCAGTGATTCAATTGTTCTCTCTTGTTTGTTTAGCAGCATCCAACTTGATTTGAAACTGAAAAATTTTTCATTGAGGGTATCTAAAATTTTACAGATCAAGAACATTTCCGGCAACTTCATGTTAGGGTCGGTCTTCAAAATTTCAGCATTCAAATTGTTCCAAATGTTTTTAAGTTTCGACATCATAGTTGATGCGTCATCCGCAGAATTGTTTTTGAAGCTAAAGAATTGCATGCATAATGTGTATGCACTGTCTTCTGATTGACCGTCAAACAAGCGGTGAAGTTCCTGCCATACTTCGTTTGCTGTTTCAAATCGCATGACTTTCATTAGATTCTCTTCGGTCATGTTGCTTGTTATGATAAGTAGAGCGTTGCTGTCTACCTTCCTATATTTTAATAATTCTGCATTATAGGCCATCAGTGCACCATCGCCGGTTCCTAAAATTGGCTTTCTAAGTTTTCCTTCTGCCGCCTCCATGGCACCTTCTGTGCCCCGCAGCATGATGGAGACCTTGTACTTCCATGTAGCCCAATTCTGGATACCTATGAGCTGACCGATCTGAATCTTGGTGGTGGTAAAATTTTCCATTTTGACAGCACCGAAAAAACTTTTGTTTTGTTTCTTTTTTTTCGAGTTCTATCTTGGGTATCCTGGTTATGTTGGGCCCATAACCTAATGCAGGTACCTTTTTCAGTGAAAGACTTATCAGGAAAACATATAAGATGTATTAAAGTCGTAAAGAGAGTTACATAGAATTAGACACAACCACTTGACAAAATACCACACTGACACACAACACTTCATAAATTATGTCATTGCAGCTGTATCATGCTAGACAGCTACCAGTAATATTATAGTGCTCTGTCCAAAGAGGCTTTAACAAGATACGCTAAAGAATAACATCTTTCAGTCAACTGCTCAGACATGTAATGTGAAGAATGATGGCAAAGTCATTTTAGTCGGGAATCGCGACATGTATGGTGGTCTGTACAAGCTCTACGTTAAAGTATTCAGCCTAAGCTTGAGATAAACAAACTAAAGGCTTCACAGAGTCTTCAGCTCTACGATGAACGCCTAGGACACTAGAACAAGAGACATGTAGCAAAACTGATACAAAGAGAGCTTGGAGTAAAGCTAGACTAGTAAAGTAGACTCAAGTTCTGCTGATATCTGTGAAGGCTGCGTCTTCGGCAAGAGCCATAGGCAGATATTTGGAGAGAGACCAAGAGCAACTAATCCTGGAGAGACTAATCAGCACAGACGTATGCGGACCATTCCCTATTCCAAAGTCCAGATTCTATGTTTCGTTCAAAGACACCTATTCAAAATATCGATGGATCTACTTTCTGAGACAAAAGTCTGAAGTTCACGCACGAAGGACTTTCTAGCTGAAGCAAAAACTACTGGACACGTCGTACAGGAGTTATTGAGCGATAATGGAAGCAAGTTCTATAATAAACATGTACTTATACTTTGAGACAACACGGCACTAAACAAAGGTTTACAATGCCATAAACAGCGCAACAAAACGGTTCTTCTGAAAGAGAAAATCGAGCGATTGTGGAGATGACAAGAGCAATAATGCACGCTCATGCTAAGATTCCAGAAGGTTTATGGGCTGAGATATCCAAAGCTTCTGTTTACATAATGAACAGAACGGGATCTACTCCTGTAGAAGGATGGTCTCCGCATGAGCTCTGGTACGGCAGAAAGCCTAGGGTCAATCAACTGAAAGTCATTGGATGCGACTGCTATGTGCATGTCCCAAAACAGAAGCAAATAAGTAAGATAGCGAGAAAAGCTGAAAAAGGAAAACTTATTGGGTATGACGGTGACGAAGGATATCGAATTTTTGATGTTAAGGACCTCAAACTCATCAGATCTCGAGATGTTGTGTTTGATGAAATGCTTGTATTTAAGAAAAACAAGATTGACATAACTTCGCAATCATCTGAACCTGAAACGAATACGTACGAGCTCCCATTGCCTCTTACAGACTCCGAAACTATTCGCGAGGAGAATCACTCCAGTCCACCTTCAGAAGCAAATGACAGCATCGAAGAGGATTATGAGTCGCTAGAAGAAGAAAAGACAGCACATACTCGTTGGAGATCGTGCGATACCCTTTGATGACTCTGACGGCCATCGATCTCTGCTTCCACAGAACAGCGATGCTACCGGCCATCAGGTCAGCCCATATCGGGATCCCATACAGGGCCATCGATCGCACGATCCCCACGTAGAGCCGCCGGCGCCTGGCCACCCAGTTTGGGAAGCAGTGTTGACAGCGCCATAGCCGCGCCCAAAAATTTGGGTGCCAGCCGCCGGAAGTGGAGGCCGAAATCTTACCGGCTGTCGAGCACCAATCCTAGGTACTTCATGGTAGACTCGACAGCGATTCGAGGCCCCCCGACCACGATGTGGGTATCGGGTGGCGACACCCGCCGGGGACCATGAAAGACCATGGCCTCTGACTTGTTGAGGGCCACCTCCAGGCTTAGGCGCCGTATGCGGCTCACCACCTGGGAGACCGCAGCCGTCGCCAGCAATGCTACCTCCCTGTACGATCTCCTCTGGGCGGTGACCAGCGTATTGTCCGCGTAACACGTCAGGTCTACGCCCGGTTGGAGTTCGCCTCTCAGCACCCAGTCGTACCCGATGTTACACAGGTGCGGGCCCAAGACCGAGCCCTGTGTCGCACGACATGCGATGCCGGTTTCCAACGCCGTCACGTCCGACATAGGTGACAAACCTCTGTGCCGAATAAGCCCCGACGATGCGGTGGAGGTAGGGAGGCACACAATGATACCGCAGTGTCACCCAAACACAACTCCAGGGCAGGGTGTTGCAGCCGTTGGAAATGTCCAAGGACACCGACAACATCATCCCACCCCAGGACACTGCTTCCTCCGCCAGGACTGTCACCTGCGATATCACGTGGATGGTGGTGCGCCCGTGCCGCAAACCGAACTGACTTTCGTCAAGTTCCAGCCCCTCTCTGTACAAGTAGCTGACTAGACGGGCAGCGATTAACCGCGGCGGCATAGCTTGCCAACCTCGTCTAGCAGCACCATGGGCCGGTACGCGGACGGCTAGTCCGCAGGGCGCACCGCCTTCCCCAGTAGGACCAGACGGCCAGATTTACAGTGTGGGAAACTGACTCCGCTCAAGGCACGCTGTGAAGATTTACGTTTAGAGTCTCCAACATCTCCTCCCTGGCTCGCTTCTTCGCCTCGGCGATGGCCAGCCGCAGAGTCTCCTTCGTCGCGCGGTACACCTCATTCCCGACGACCTCTCCTCCAGTATCGGGTGTACTGGCGTGTGACCCCTACGCACGCGATACACAACTGCGCGATCTTGACAGACCACCAGTACACCTGGCACCTCGCTCAATGTGCATGGACCCGAGGCATGGACGCGTCGCTAATTTGCGTCATCACCCCGCGGAACCACGGCGCCATCTGTTCGACGTCGACGGGTCCGGTTGTTACCGACTCCTGGATCCAGGCCTAAACAATGGTGGCCTCCTCGAGAAATTCCCTGTCAATGCACTTGCGCTCAGCGTGGACCGTCCGATCGCAGGGCTGGCGAACCGCAGTCTTCGGCGATCTGGTTGGAGAGGTCGAAACGGATGTACTATCACTTGCAAAAGTCGATAAGAATTCTCAAAACGTATTAGTTTGACGTTTAGTTTGACTTACAACCTTCTATTTTCAAGTTTTCGCCAAGAAATGATTGAAATTCACAATTTCATCAACTAAGTATAAGTCAAGATGGCCCAGTGGTATAGAGCACACAGATTGAAGCGGAAATCAGTGTGCCGCAAGTTCAAATCCCACGCAATTGTTGACTTTTTGTAAGTTCTTACCCGATTGGAAGTTATGGATTAGTATTACATATATTAAATTATTCTTTAACTCGTTCACACATTTCTTAGAGTTAGAAAGGTAGATCACAAAAAAACTAAATAAAGAATTTGATTTCTGCGAGGTAGACATGAGTTTTAACTTGACCGAAATGAAATGTCGTTTGGTTGTAGTTGTTGGTTAGTGACGTGTGGTGAAAATGAATTGTAACTTTATTAATTGGTTATTGGATTTATAAATGCAGTTTTATTTTAAAACTATACTCAATAATCATGATTTTTAACATTTTATATAATGAAAATTAAGTCAAGTAGGTATATATATTTTTTTGTTTTAGAAAAATACTGTAAGTCTTTGGATATAAAGATATGAAGAAGAAGGTAGCCTTGCTAGTCGAAAGAGAAGTGGGAGACCGAAGCTTATTAGCGAGGCGCAGCGACGACATATGGTGGACGTATACGAAACGAATGGTTTCGCAACAACGAGACATTTTGCGAAATTATATGACACCTCGATGGATACTGTTTGCCGTGCACTTCACGCTGAAGGCGTGCATCACAGAAAACCTGCTAAAAAGCCGTAACATCCGTGATTATTCATTAACAAACACTGTATTATATTGTGTTTACTTTCGTTTAAAACAGCTATATCTTTTAACTTGTGCCATCGCCTTATCTTAAGAATGCAGTGAACTCGCTATCAATTTTGTTGACAATAATCATGATTCTATTTTGTTTTTTATTCTTCTACCCGCACTGTTCTAACATAATAGTTCAATTTATTTTTCTCATCTAATTGACGATTATCTTGTGAGAACTAAAGTTCTTTTAACAGAAATTGAGGTTAAGTTTCAATCTTCTTTTCGTCAAGAAAATGAACAATTAAGCTATGACCTCAATACATTCATTATGACGTTACATAAAAATAAAATGTTTAAAAAGACTAAATCTTATATCAGTTTTCAATAAATAACTGGATATAAACAATTAAATTTTATTGTTTTAAAATTTTAATATCCTTTCATTGTTACGTTATTTATATTATGAATGGTCTAAATGGGTATACTTCCAACAAACAATCTTACACGTAACACAGATAACGGTTACAAGATAACTTTTTTGTCTAGGTAACAATTCGACGTCACAATTCTAATAAATGTTTAGTATGTAAATATAAAGAATAAACATTTTTATTAAACACGTCTTTTTAGTTCCACCTTACAACATCGAAAAGATGTAACAACTAAATTATTGCAAATTACGAATGTGATTCTTCTTGTGGTTAATAGATCATATTCGTAATTTGCAACTATTTAGTGCAAAAAATGCAATAGTATTTTTCATAGAATTATAAAAAACAACTATATTAATATAGATTGGGAATTTCCAAAGTAAGATATAACCGCAACGGACCGACCATGATTTGAACTCGGGCTACGTTATTTGCGAATCCAACACTTAGTCCATACGGCTATCAGCACATGACATATTTGCGCGAATTTTATCAATGCAATGGTAAGAACAAGTCGCCTCTGTGACTGTGTGATGCGTATTCAATGGCACAGAAATATAATAATGATGTTTTTAAGCTCAGTGCGACGACAGTTCCTTAGTGTGTGTTATCTGTGGAATGTGGATACTCATACACGCGCACACATACGCACGGAAGTATCGTGCTCGCTCGGTTCGTAGCAATGTAATCTTTAGCGTTCTTATGGACTTTTGCGGCCTCACTGTATCTGTAATCCGATAACGTCTCCACCACCACGGTGACACGTCAGTCACAAACACGCCAGTCGCGGACACGGCTCGCGACGGCAGGGCTAGCGAACGAGACGCCCATTAGTCCAGTATTGACTCGCCCCGATGTCGCACGCACGTATGGATCGAGCCCTGGTTTAAGATGACAAGGCCGATGGTTACTGCCCACTCATCCAGTGCCTCATCCGTAGTATCGGTTACCGGAGATCCCCACGCCGCAGACTTTGCTTTAAGACCCCCTAGCAACAGCACAGGGTGAGGGTGGAGTTGGCCTACGACGGCGACGGCGCCCAACTCGACAAGTAAACTCTCGAAGTCGGCGAGACTCTTGTTGGATGAAGCATACGCACCAACAGTACTGCTCGCTGTGCGGATGCATCGTGACCTGACTAGCCCAATTTCTAGGCAAGAATAGCAATAAAAGAACTCCAACTCGCATCGGAGACGGCGATTCTTCTCCCACAAATTCGCCGTGTCATCCGTGGTTGTGGTGCTACTGAGGATCTCAACCACCTCCTGGATGTCGCTCATCACCTGCTTCAGCGCATGGGTGAATGTGCCTGTCAGGTTTCCCAATTTGGTGGCAACCTTGAGGAGGACTTCCAACTCGTTTATCACCTAAGGATTGAGCGCCACCGCCGATGTATCCCTACCGGCAGCCGACCGAGCAGAGCGACGCTCTTGGGCCATCTCGCTGCGGCGTTTGCCTCTGCCTCTGCCTATCCAACCAGGACTAACGCGGGTGCACCTCCAAACTTTGGAGGAAGCGTCCGCGCAGCAAGGTCTCGGAGTCGCCGAGTCTCTCCTCGAGTTAGGAGAACATTTCGGCCCCGAAGGTGTCAACGGCGCGGAGAGGGCGGGGTCACGCGATGGCGGGTGTTGCCACCGATCAGGTGCCGAAACGCGACGTGCGGGGTCACTTTGTGCCTCGGCCCGACACGCCTGCCCCTACGGAATGCGTGCAGAGCTATCCTAGGCATATGTGTGCTGACTAGAGCGGTGGCTCCACGGCACACTAGTAGGGACGTGGTGGAGCCACCGCTCTAGTCCTCGGCTCTTGTGGCCGTCGGCGACGGCAAGCGGTTCATGGTCATCATGTGTATTCTAGCCGTCCTGTCTCTGGCCAGGTTCCCTTCACAGACCATCCAGTACGATGATCGATGATTGGAATCATGACACTTCCTCGTGTGGTGAAATTAGTCGCCTGCCCCAACGGACAGTTGGGGCGGGCCACTACCTTAAGCAGGTGGGCAGTTGGAGCCGAGGTGTGGTGTTTGTCTGTGGTTGTCAGATTTAAAAATAATGATTAACAAAATGTCATACCTAGTGCAAGGAAAATAACTTGAAAAATAAGTGAATAAAAACCAATATTCTCTTGGTTTTTGCCTTTGATTTGTATCAATTTTATTCACTTTTTAATTCTGTGCGAGTAAAAAAAAAAGGGATTATCTTACACGGCTTTTACGCCCAGACAAATTCGATACTGACCCGGGGTCTCCAGATGCTGAAATCAAGTACCGTTATTGGAAAGAGACGTTCAATAACTTCCTCACGGCCGCGGCGGAGACAGAACTATCGAAAATTTCGGATGGTGTCAAACTGAAGGTACTCCTCAATAACGTTTCTCCAAATGTATATTCCCACATACGGGATACAAACTCTTACGCAATAGCTATAAGCCTATTAGATGGCCTTTATATTAAATCTAAAAACGACGTGCATGCTAGATATATGTTGACAACAACCAAACAGAGACCAGACGAGACTGTTGCCGATTACATGCGAACACTTCAGCAGCTCGCATACAATTGCACATTCGAAGCAGTATCGGCTGGAAAATATAGAGAGGAATATCTCCGTGATGCATTTATTAGTGGAATATATTCTCAGAAAATACGGCAACGTCTCCTTGAGAATCAAAAGATAACTTTAGAAAAGGCACGCAATCAAGCATTGTCGCTGGAAATGGCAGAAAAGAACTCGAAGGATTTCGATAGTAAACTCTCGCCGTTGGATTTCAATCAGATTCATACTTCGGAACCTCAACTCGAAAATCCTAATAATCTTGCAGCAAACTCATCACGCAGACGCTGTTTTTTTTGTGGCGGCAGTGTGCACCAAAGGATTAAATGCCCAGCTTTCCACGCTACGTGCCAAAATTGCGAAAAGAAAGATCACTTTGCTAAAGTTTGTAGAAGTCCAACGACCAAGCCAACGAACAATGTTTTGTTTGTTTCGGAACCAGAGAATCACATAGGAGCAATCTCAGCAGCATCACCTACAAGTTTACGTACAACTACGGTTACTATTATGATAACTACAAATAACTACAAAGCTGATGCTTTGATTGATAGTGGAAGCTCGACTAGTTTCATTGACAGAAATTTTGCTCAGATGTTGAACTTAAAAAGTTTCCCTTGGCATGAAACTGTGACATTGGCTTCCCGGAAGAATACGTCATCAGTAAATGGGTATTGCTACGCAAATCTAAGCATGAACGAGCACACTTATACACGAAAACCTCTCTATATACTGGATGACCTTTGTGCTGATGTTATTATAGGTCATGATATTCTAAGGGATCATTCGAAACTAGAAATTTATTTTGGAGGCCCAAAAAAACCTCTTAAGGTTTGTAATGTAATGGAAGCAATGGTTCCTGCGGTATCACTCTTTACAAACTTGTCTAGCAACTTGCGACCAGTTGCTATTAAATCAAGAAAACACTCTGAAACTGACAGTCAGTTTATACAAGAAGAGATAGTAAAACTTCTGAAGGATAAAGTCATTGAGCCCAGTAGCTCACCTTGGCGAGCACAAGTTCTTATTACTGGAGGCACAACGCATCGAAAACGTCTTGTTATTGACTATTAATTGACAATCAACAGATTTACTGAACTGGATGCGTACCCTTTGCCGAATATTGAATCGATTGTTTCAAAGGTAGCAGAAAACAACGTCTTCAGCCAAATTGATCTTAGAAGTGCCTATCATCAAGTGCCTATTTTGGAAAGTGAGAAGAAATATACGGCGTTTGAAGCATGTGGAAATCTGTATCAATTTACTCGCATCCCGTTTGGCGTAACCAATGGAGTTGCTGCTTTCCAAAGGACTCTACAGTAC
The DNA here is from genome assembly GCA_947562075.1 of Orthosia gracilis. Classification (NCBI taxonomy): domain Eukaryota; kingdom Metazoa; phylum Arthropoda; class Insecta; order Lepidoptera; family Noctuidae; genus Orthosia; species Orthosia gracilis. The sequence continues at coordinate 40,848,550 of OX387266.1, forward strand.
GTCATATCTAAAGAGAAACTGACAGGGACTTACGCATATCTTGATGACGTAACAGTTTGTGGCAAAACGGAGGAAGAACATGATCAGAACTTAAAACGATTCAAAGAAGCTGTGACTAAGTATAACCTTACATTGAATGAAGACAAGTGTGTATACAGACAAAAATCTATCAGCCTACTAGGATACAAGATAGGGAACAGCTCCATTCAACCAGATGAAGAACGCCTTAGTCCCCTAATGAATCTACCTGTCCCAACTGACTCACAATCCCTTAAAAGGGCTCTAGGTATGTTCGCTCACTATGCTAAATGGATCAGAAACTTTTCTGAAAAAGTCCACCCTCTCACAAAAGTCTTTGAATTCCCATTAAAGAAAGATGCAATCAAAGCTTTTCAAGAGATGAAGATGGATATTAAGAAATCCGCCCTAACTGTCATCGATCAAAACGAGACATTCACCGTAGAAACAGACGCATCGGAACACTCCATAGCGGCTTCCCTCTCCCAAAATGACCGACCTGTTGCCTTCTTCTCCCGCTCTCTTAACGAATCGGAACGTCGTCAATCCTCGATTGAAAAGCAGGCATGTGCTGCGGTGGAAGCCTTGAGAAAATGGCGACATTATCTTATTGGAAGACGTTTCCTCCTCATAACCGACCAACGATCTGTGTCATTTATGTTTAATCAATGCCACAATAGCAAGATTAAAAACGAAAAGATCGAAAGATGGCGTCTTGAACTATCAAATTTCAAATATGATATAATTTACCGTCCAGGTAAAGAAAACGTTACCGCTGATACTCTGTCACGCGTCTGCTCAAACATGAACAGCAATACAAGACTGATTGAATTACATGATATCATGGGTCACCCTGGAATCGCGCGTATGGCGCACTGGGTACGATCGAAAAACTTACCATACACTGTTGATGATATTAAGAAGATGACGTCACAGTGTCGTATTTGTGCAGAAATCAAACCCCGATTCTTGAAAACTAAAGGTAACCTCATCAAAGCAGTTACACCATTTGAGAGACTTAACATCGATTTCAAAGGTCCTCTACCTACTAACACTCAGAATCGATACATTTTGACCATTATAGACGAGTTTTCAAGGTTCCCATTTGCTTACCCATGCAAAGATGTGTCCGCCAGCAGTGTTGTAAAATGCCTTAGAGACTTGTTCTGCACTTATGGCGCCCCGCAATACATACATTCTGACCGGGGAACAGCCTTCATGTCTGAAGAATTACGGCGTTTCTTGGTAACACATGGCGTTTCTTGTAGTCGAACTACACCGTATAATCCACAGGGGAACGGTCAAGTGGAGCGTCTTAATGGTACGCTATGGAAGACCATCAAGCTTATACTCAGATCCAAGAAACTAGAAACATCGTGTTGGGAACAAGTTCTGCCAGCTGCTCTGCATTCAATACGTTCCTTATTGTGTACGTCTACTAACGCTACACCCCATGAGAGATTTTTCAATTATCCACGTCGGACGGCGAATGGGGAATCTATGCCAACATGGCTTTTGGAGCCTGGTCCCATACTAATGAAAAATAATCTAAGACGTTCTAAATACGACTCAGAGGTGGAAGAAGTGGAACTATTGGAAGCTAATCCATCTTATTCATATGTAAGATTAGCTGACGGTCGTGAAGCCACCGTGTCAAACAGACAACTCGTTCCTCTCCCACCGCTACTACAGCACAGTGATCCACGTCCTGAACCAGACGATCAAGATCTATTTGAGGATGCGGAGGGTGGAGAGGAAGTCCAGTCAACCCAGCAAACTCTTCGTGAATCCCAACCACCTGAGAATGGTTATAACGAAGCGCTGCCCTCGCTTCCCACTCTTCGAAGATCTACGAGAGACAGACGACCCCCAGTTCGAATGTCGGACTACACAACATAATCTAACGAGGGGGGTGAATGTGGTGTTTGTCTGTGGTTGTCAGATTTAAAAATAATGATTAACAAAATGTCATACCTAGTGCAAGGAAAATAACTTGAAAAATAAGTGAATAAAAACCAATATTCTCTTGGTTTTTGCCTTTGATTTGTATCACGAGGTTATAATTATGTCTATGGAATGAACCACAGAACCTTATGTAGTCTATGCTTTGAACCTGCCTGTCAAACAAAACAACTGTCAAAGCCGATTAGTTAGCCGACAGTAGACCAATGTTGGCTTGCGATGCTTCAAAAATTCTTAAATCAAAAGTTAGAAAAGTTTAAACTTGATTGTGGTGGTTTACCAATGAATTTTATATGATATCAGTTCAATTCGTGTGTGCACAACACAACCACGATTGAATTTTAAATTGATTTTTTCATTGTATTTTACGTATCCTCAAGCCATAAAATGTCGGTACAAAATATAGAGAAGAAAACACCATGTGTTCCAACACCTGATTGGTCCATTAAATTGAATGAAGAGGTAAATTTATAAAAACTATTTTAAATTTCAAATGTTTTATCCTATAATGTAGTTGTTTACTGTTCCTTATTTTAATAAAATAAAATTATAATACAAGTCTTCTAAAGTCATTAACAGTCAGTTAATTACCAACCCATATAGAAATCCCTTTATGCTCCCTGCATCCACAAATTTTAACCCTTTTCGTATAGTAGGTACTATAATGATGAATACTAAATTTCTGCTTATCAGATGGAGACAGGCAATGAAGATACAGCTGGCACAAATAAGGAACATAATTTGAAAGATGACACAGACAATGTTTCTTCAAATAACAGAGTTTCTGTAATCAGCAGAGTTTCAAATCAGACGGGTCATATAAACAATGGGAACAGTACTAACATTAATCATACTCCTGTTCACTGTGGAGCCAGTGGTTCTTCACTAACTACTCCTGCAATGCCAACTTCACAGACTTATATTGCTGGGGAAGTGGCACTTACACCAACCCACAGTTCTTTTACTCCTCAAGCTGTTAATCCTCATAGTGCAATGACTGCTATCACCCCAATGGTGAGCGGAACAGATCAAGCTAGGAATAGCATAAAAGTTCAGTAAGTATATGATTCAATTTCTGCTTATTTAAAATAAACTATGAACAAGCACTTTGTCTGTGTGGATTTCATACTTATGGCTGAAATACAGTACCCCCTCTAACCCCCTTTTAAAGGGTTTGATCATTACAATTTTGTTGATTACCTGTATAGTATTCATACCTAAATTGAAGGAAAGAGATTAATCATACAAACTGATCTCCCCTGTTCAACCAATGGGTTGATTTTGAAAATAAAACTTTTGGACATTTAAATTTTTAGATTGATTATTTTTGTTTCGAAAAAAAATGTCTTCCATCATCATTTGCTAAAGTTGTCAAAAAATAAAAGGCCCGTTTTGTAAGCTATAAAAATACTTAATAATAATTAAACTTTATGCTTGCAAAAGATACTCGTTTTTATTGTGTCCGCCATTGTACTTTTGTGCATGAAGTTTAAATAAATAAATAAAATAGTAATTAATTATGAATTTTGATTTTTCATGATGATGTTTATATAATATATTTTTTGTTACAGAAACTGTGTATCAACTATAAATTTGGGTTGTGAGTTAAAATTGTTGGATATTTACTGTAGAACCCGATTTTCTGAATACAACCCAGCAAGGTTCCATGGTGTAGTTATGAAAATAATTGACCCAAGAGCTACAGCATTAGTATTTAGGTAAAAATTTCATACTCATTTGTAATTATAATAAATGCTACAGAATCTTTGTTAAAAAATTAAGAGTTGCTAAACGGGGTGTCCTGCTCTCTCTTTACAACCACACTGAAACAAATATTTAAGTCACAGATGGCCTTGTGGAACACCAAGGGCGTCACAGTTGGCATTAAGCGGCTGATGAATCTTCGAAATAGTTCTTTTAGGCCACCATAGCTTTAGAACTAGAAATCGTGATCCAAGAACTAGGCATGGTTAAAAAACTGCCATGCCCAAATGAGATAGAGCGGGTCACCCGCACTATGACCGTTGGGCAAAGGCCTACACTATGTGGGTTCCTGAAGAAGGAAGGCACCTCTGAGGCCAGCCCAGATAAGCAAGATGGCTTGGGCCTATACCTAGACTTGGGGGAGGCTTTAGAAAGATTTAAAGTGGTATTAAGGTCCCGGACCCTATTCTTTTGTTGGTATGTACCAAATAGGCTCGGAAGCTACTGGACCGATTTAAAAAATTCTTTCATCGTTGGAAAGCTACATTATTCCCGAGTATAATAGGCGATAAATTATAAGAAATAAAAATAGAGATCCTTATGAAAATTGCAATATAGTAATCCAAAGTAGCAAAATTTTACCTATAAAATTCATTATTTGGCGATGATCAAAACTAACACACTTAAATAACTTTGATGATACATAAAAATTATGTATTACATGATTAATGTACTCATTATTAACGACAAAAAAGTCAGCGAGAGAATATAACTCACTATCATAGATTTATTTATTTATGAATAAGAGACAACCATACAAAGTAATTTAATAGTTAAGTCACAATAGCAGCTTTTGTGTTTTAAAATTTAATAAGATCGCTGGTAGAAACAAAAGTTGGTTACATTCATATTGTAGTATTATTTCTTATTCAAATAAATAATTTAATAGATTGGCAGGTAGGTAGGTTAGGTTTATGTAGGAAACGGTAGGTATGTAGGGTAGGGTAGATAGGTAGGTGGTAGGTAGTTAGATAGCCAGTTGCGGGTAGCAAAGCCGTGGGGGTCAGCTAGTTTCATGTAAATTACTTATTGTTACAAAGTAGTTTGAAGCTAGGTATGTACCTAAATTACTCAAAATTGATTGGCTTGACTTAATAACTCCTCCATGTAAAAAAAAAAACAATGTTTTGCGAAACTTATGCCAGTGGGCAGGGCACATTGCTCACAGAACGGATGGCCGATGGGGCCGATAAGTATGTGGAAAGTGGAATGGCGACCGCGAAGGCCTCCCACTAGGTGAACCGATGACCTGGTTAAGATTGCGGGAAGGCGCTGCATGCGAGACGCACGGGTTCGGTCAATGTGGCGACGCCTGGGGGAGGCCTATGTCCAGCAGTCGACTGAAAAGATGATGAAAAAAAACATTTACAGATCCGGGAAAGTTCTCTGTACTGGGCTAAGAAATGAACATGATTCCTACATAGCTGCTAGAAAATTTGCTCGAATTATTCAAAAACTTGGATATCCGGTATGTACTTTGTTGTAACAATTATGATCATAAATTACTTATGGGGACTGATTGATCTTGGTTTAATATTCATGTTGTTTTTTTATTACAGGCTAAGTTTTTGGACTTCAAAATTCAAAATTTTATAGCTACTGCTGATTTAAGGTTTCCAATAAGATTAGAGGCACTTCAACAAGCACATGGCCAATTTGCATCTTATGAACCTGAATTGTTTCCTGGTCTAGTGTACAGAATGGTACGACCTAGAGTGGTTTTATTAATATTTGTCAACGGGAAGATTGTATTTACAGGTAAAGTATATACACATAATCTTATAAATAAAATTCTCGTGTCACAATGTTTGTTACTGTACTCCTCCGAAACGGCTTTACTGATTTTTACCGAATTTTATATGCATATTCAGTGGGTCTGAGAATCGGCTACTATCTATTTTTCATACTCCTAGGGTAGGGTAGGTAGGGTAGGGAAGGTTAGGTAGGGTAGGTAGTGTAGGTAGGTAAGTAGCCAAGTGACGGGAGCGAAGCCCCGGGTGTCAGCTAGTTATTATATACATAATTTAAAGATTTCATTTTTAAATTTAAATTCTAAAGTAGATTTTGGTATACTATATTATATACCTATACGCATACGATCTTCTGCTACGATAGCTAGCTGCGTGATGCGCGAATCCGCTCAGCGATATCGCGCGCGCTTTTTGCCGTGCGCATCGCTGCAGCGGCTCGCGAACGCGACGTAGCTTCTTAAAAGGACATGGGAGGAAATGTATTGGCTCTGGTCATTGGAACAAAATTAACACGCGAAATTGTCACCAAAACACTCACAAATTATACGTGGGTAGTTTTTTATACTATAAACATATATTTTAGCAAATTCAACCATACGCGGATTGTTTAAAGTTGTTATTACAAGGCCGTGTACAAAAAGCAATAAAATTTATGACCGAAGTTATCCGGTAGGACAAGGCATGAAGTGGAGACGAATATTTATTTTACTTTTTTTTCATTAAGTCATTGAATTAGTATTTTAAGAGTTTGTTGAATTATGTTCTAAACTGTAACTGTAACTCGGTCTTCGTCATAGTTATTATATTTAAATTTCAGTTTCATGTTGTATTTAGTATTTATTATAATATTTATTAGTCTATTGTTATAGCAATTATTTATGTATTTTATTAGTTAGGTAGTTTATTAACCCGACTTCAATTGTTGTTCATAATTTTTATTTTGTACTTCTACCACTGTTGTGTCCTTTTTTACCCAAAGGTTGACTGGTAGAGAATGCCTTGCTGCATTAAGTCCGCCTATGTATCACCAATGTACATGAAGTTTAAATAAATAATTATACTTTTATCTGGTCGTAAATATGTTTTTGGTTAGGACATGTGTATATCAATGAAACAATTATTAACTGGTAAATCGTCGAATTGACGACCTCTTCTCCTTTTGGAATTCGATTAAAAACTGTATTATAATATACTAGTCCAATAGCCAGAAGAATATACCCTTCGATTATTCAAAAGATTTTTTATTTTCGCTGGGTGGATATCTTATGTGAATTCATTGTTATGTATAAAAACGCTAACAGTTTAGAGTTATGCAATAGGCATGCAGTAGGTATTTCCTATTATTTCGTGTTATGACAATAATATAAAATTTAAATTTTAATAATTTAGTGTGTCTTTATTAGTACTATCTAAACTTTAAATTTGTGAAAATGCTAACAGATAGGTACTGTGCGACAATGGAAAATTGAAAATGGCTCGTAACTCTTCCAACAAATGATTTAAAATTTTCAAATCATTTTCAATATGCATAGAGGGATTAGTTGTCTTACAGCAAAAGTTCTAACAACTAAGTATACTGCACAGGTATTGTGTTTTTACTTTGTAATGTGCGAAATATTGAATTTAAGTTTATAATATTGCGCCTACATATTTGTAGTAATAAACTATAAACATACAAAAGTTTAAACACTTACGTGCTATGCCTTTAGTTTTTAAATAAAATACAATTTGGGTATTGCGGGACGCGGTGTAGGTTTGTACTATCAGTATTAAATTCTTTGAACTATAGAATGGAACAGTTGGCAATCGATATTAAGGTTTTGAGCCACGTCCACTGTCATCGATAGCATTACGGGCCACACTAAAATTGGAGCGAAAAGTATTTTAAAATTAAATATACAAGAACGACCACAGACGCCCTCATCATCAACGGACTCTTCCGATGATTTTTTGAAAAACATTATTGCGCAAGTTCTTATTTCAAACTGGCGTCTAGTATCTGACAAGAGCGTTCGCTGTTTTGCCTTTATGAAAATAAAGATCACTACAAATTTTGTAAAATAGGTAATCTGATTTTAGTGATAATGTATTATGCAAGCCTTCACCATGAAGCTGAAACTGGCAGCCAAAACGTAGCAGCCAAACTACCCAGGGCCGTAAATAGTGTGGGTCCCTGTGCAACTTTTTTTTAAATTTTAATTTCTAACACTAGATGGATGGCATTTAAAGAAAAAAATATAATTAATAACTTTAAAATTAGTTATGTCTAATTATCTGAGACACTAGCAGATGCCTAGTAAATATTTAAGCATGATTTAGTAGGGAACACAGTTTTCGACTATGGCATTTTTAAGAAAACTAGAAGAAATTGTAAAGTTTTCTTATTTCCTAATGTCGCGCAATGATGGAAAATTCTGTAAATTGTCTGAAACACTGTGTTCCCTACTAAATCATGCTTAAATATTTACTAGGCATCTGTTAGAGTGTCTCAGACAATTTATAGAAATTTCCATCGTTGCGCGACATTAGGAAATAAGAAAAATCTACTAATTCTTCAAGTTTTCTTAAAAATGTAATAGTTGTATACTGTGTTCCTTACTAAATCATGCTTAAATATTTACTGGGCATCTGCTAGAGTGTCTCAGAAAATTTATAGAATTTTCCATCGTTGCACGACATTAGGAAATAAGAAAAATCTACAAATTCTTCAATTTTTTCAAGTTTTCTTAAAAATGTCTTAGTTGTATACTGTGTTCCCTACTAAATCATGCATAAATATTTACTAGGCATCTGCTAGAGTGTCTCAGATAATTTATAGAATTTTCCATCGTTGCGCGACATTAGGAAATAAGAAAAATCTACAAATTCCTTAATTTCTTCAAGTTTTCTTAAAAATGTCATAGTTGTATACTGTGTTCCCTACTAAATCATGCTTAAATATTTACTAGACATCTGCTAGAGTGTCTCAGACAATTTATGGAAATTTCCATCGTTGCGCGACATTAGGAAATAAGAAAAATCTACAAATTCTTCAATTTTTTCAAGGCTTCTTAAAATGTCATAGTTGTATACTGTGTTCCCTACTAAATCATGCTTAAATATTTACTAGGCATCTGTTAGAATGTCTCAGACAACGTATAGAATTTTCCATCGTTGCGCGACATTAGGAAATAAGAAAAATCTACAAATTCCTCAATTTCTTCAAGTTTTCTTAAAAATGTCATAGTTGTATACTGTGTTCCCTACTAAATCATGCTTAAATATTTACTAGGCATCTGCTAGAATGTCTCAGACAATGTATAGAATTTTCCATCGTTGCGCGACATTAGGAAATAAGAAAAATCTACAAATTCTTCAATTTCTTCAAGTTTTCTTAAAAATGTCATAATTGTATACTGTGTTCCCTACTAAATCATGCTTAAATATTTACTGGGCATCTGCTAGAGTGTCTCAGACAATTCATAGAATTTTCCATCGTTGCACGATATTAGGAAATAAGAAAAAACTACAAATTCTTCAATTTTTTCAAGTTTTCTTAAAAATGTCGTAGTTGTCTACTGTGTTCCCTACTTAATCATGCTTAAATATTTACTAGGCATCTGCTAGAATGTCTCAGACAATTTATAGAATTTTCCATCGTTGCGCGACATTAGGAAATAAGAAAAATCTACAAATTCCTTAATTTCTTCAAGTTTTCTTAAAAATGTCATAGTTGTATACTGTGTTCCCTACTAAATCATGCTTAAATATTTACTAGGCATCTGCTAGAATGTCTCAGACAATTCATAGAATTTTCCATCGTTGCGCGACATTAGGAAATAAGAAAAATCTACAAATTCTTCAATTTCTTCAAGTTTTCTTAAAAATGTCATAGTTGTATACTGTAGAGGCTTTCCACATAGGACGAGCAACCTGTTCGGCCGCTGACACCTAAAGCTGGCGACTTATAAGTTTGGAAGGAAATCGAATACAGAATATTTGAAATATATCGAACGCGTGTAGTTTTTTGTTTAGCTGGGACTTCTGTAAAAGCCGCCTGAGGGCAGGCACGTTGTTGATTCAATACAAGTTAAAAGTAATTTCTGCTTATTATTTGAGCTCCCTGAGCTACCCCTCACAATACTGTGTTCCTTACTAAATCATGCTTAAATATTTACTAGGCATCTGCTAGAATGTCTCAGACAATTTATAGAATTTTCCATCGTTGCGCGACATTAGGAAATAAGAAAAATCTACAAATTCTTCAATTTCTTCAAGTTTTCTTAAAAATGTCATAGTTGTATACTGTGTTCCTTACTAAATCATGCTTAAATATTTACTAGGCATCTGCTAGAATGTCTCAGACAATTTATAGAATTTTCCATAGTTGCGCGACATTAGGAAATAAGAAAAATCTACAAATTCTTCAAGTTTTCTTAAAAATGTCATAGTTGTATACTGTGTTCCCTACTAAATCATGCTTAAATATTTACTGGGCATCTGTTAGAGTGTCTCAGACAATTTATAGAATTTTCCATCGTTGCACGCCATTAGGAAATAAGAAAAAACTACAAATTCTTCAATTTTTCAAGTTTTCTTAAAAATGTCATAGTTGTCTACTGTGTTCCCTACTTAATCATGCTTAAATATTTACTAAAGTACGGCCAACGAGAAGCGATACCAAATGTAAACAAAACACATGCAAGGTCATTGGGAATAGCAGGGGTGCGTAACTTTTTGAAAGTTGGATTTATATAGTTTTAAAAAATATCCGGCAAATTGTAATAATACCAAAAAGGATAGTCTATTTTTAAAAATTTTATCATAATTTGAATTATTGTATAATGTAGATTTAAATTAAATAACGCGAATAATAATATTTTTCTGAATCTGTGTATGGCAACACACTTGCCCCCTTTTAGACAAGAAATAATTAAATAAACAACAAAATAATAACAAAACTTTAACAAATAACTTGTATCACCACGAGCGCGTTTCGAAACAGAATGAATCATGGCCGCCCGAATTGTTGGCGAACCCGTCTTGACGTTGTCATGTTTTTGTCGGGAGAACGAGACATTACGACAAAGGCACAAGATGGAAAGAGATAGATATTAGATTGTCAACGCCGCAGTTGTTTTTTAGGTTAATGACCTTTCGTATCGCTTCTCGTTGGCCTTACTTTAGGCATCTGCTAGAATGTCTCAGACAATTTATAGAATTTTCCATCGTTGCGCGACATTAGGAAATAAGAAAAATCTACAAATTCTTCAATTTTTTCAAGTTATCTTAAAAATGTCATAGTTGTATACTGTGTTCCCTACTTAATCATGCTTAAATATTTACTAGACATCTGCTAGAGTGTCTCAGACAATTTATAGAATTTTCCATCGTTGCGCGACATTAGGAAATAAGAAAAATCTACAAATTCTTCAAGTTTTCTTAAAAATGTCATAGTTGTATCTTCTGCTTCCTAAGTAAAAAGGATACAGACACTCGCACAGGCGCACGTGTGTCAATTTCATAAAAATAAATGATCCACTAATCATTTAATATTCGAAAATGGGACTAAAAGTTGTTGTCTAATTTTAAAGTAAATAATCTAAATTTTTCCTTAATATGCCATCTTATGTTAGAATTTAAAAAAAAATTAAAAGTTGCTCAGGGCCCCACACTATTTTTGGCCCTGGGTAACTTGGCTGCTACGTTTTGGCTGCCAGTTTCAGCTTCATGCCTTCACCGTGCGAATCAAATAATATTAAAATGAAGTCTGGTACTCTACGACTGCCCCATGTAAGACATGTAGGTGACATTTTTTTTGTAATGGTTTTATACCCAGATAATCTTATTTATATTATTTTAATGAGTTTTACTATGCTGCGATGGACTGGGTATTTTTACCTGGAAATTTTAAATTTTAACTGAGATTTTAATCAATATATTATTAACAAAGAGGCAATTGTCCTATTAGAGACTTCGATAACTCGAAAATTCCAAGGCTTATTGAACTTCGCGATGGTTTTGTTTAATGTTATGGTTTCATATAACGCGCGAGAATGTTACGTTTCGTTACACGTACGTAGATGTGATTATGACTAATTAAAACGACATTAAGTTATGTGCTTAAACCTAAACAAAATTGCAATCTATAAATAACTTATGTTTATATCCATGCAAAATAACAGTCTCACTATTTTTAACACTCCTAAAAATCATGTAATCCTTAGCTTATTATCAAAACGTTTTCTCTTCTGGGCATACGGAACGTTTCAATAGAATGATATTATGGTGAATACACTGTGGTTGATATAAAGTCAATAGTTCAAATGATGGTACTAAGAAGACCACGGTTTTTTACCCGACTGCCGAATGAGGGTAATGTGTTTATCAGTTTATGTATTTATGTTTGTCCCTATGTAGCGTTCTAGAGACCAAACGCGTTAACCGATTGTGATACTTCTTATGTCAATCGATTCGTCTAACTCTGCGAGTGTCACTGACTACATTAAAATTGGAAAATAGAAAAATTGATTTTGGGTGCCCTAATGTGGGGGACCATTTTTTTTTTCTTCCAAACCTGTCGTGCGGGTCATCAAAATAAAGGATTTTAAGAGGTGATTTCAAAAATATATAACACTTTATATGTTTATAGACACATAATTCTAAAAAAAGAAACTAAAAAGCTATACAAAAAAAAAATACCGACTGATTATAAAGCGAACTAAAAAGTCGTAAACAACAAGAAAATCATGCTGTGCAGTCGGAGTATACATCTAGTTTTGGTCAGCCAGCTTGCGTATATGTTTTTTTCCTTAATGAAAAATAACACACTTAACAAAGTCACTTAATTAAAACTGGCATTTTCAACAAATTCAAATAAATCACTATCCATATTTGTTGCTTGGGAGGTCACATACGTATGTGCCGGTTTATGGGCCCACATTTCGACCAACAAAATTTAGGGGACTTTTTAGCGTTTAACTGACCCCTCACTGGTGAAAAAGAAACCACCTTCTAACAGTCCCCTAACCACTCTTAGGGGACTGTTACTGAACCAAAGAGAATCTCCATGGAAACATTTCTTTGATTCAAAAATATTTAAAAGATTAACAAAATTATGCGCTTTGTATAAGCTTCATGAAAATATGGGTCTTATTCACCGACGCCACTTGCACCGTCCTCCCCATTTCCTGTGATCTTTATTTATACGTTTGTAAAAGATAATAATTAGAAATAATTATTCGGTTACGAAAATTTATTAAATGAAGCAGTATATACACAGAGACAGCAACACTGTCGCTGGGTAAATGCTTCTTTTTATCACGAAAAAGCCATGGTTTCTGGGAACCCGGGTGAGGCGACTGGGGCGTAGCTGCAGTATTAAGTTCGCTTGGGCCACAGACATAAATCTAACTAGATAACGCAAGTCCCTCCATCTGTATGAAAACCAAGCTTGCCACTTTTTTACACACAATTTAAAAACAAATTTACTTACCAATGAAAGAAAACATCTCCTATGCCTCGGCCAACTTTTTCTGTACAGTCTCTACAGCTCAATATGCCATAAAAAGGCATTTTTATAGATTTCGGTGGATTTCCGGTGCCGATAATGCTCAGATTACGATCATCGATCGTAGTTTTACTCCGTTTTTTGACACACGAAGTATATATTATCGCGTCATCTAGTTATATTTATATCTATGGCTTGGGCAGTAGTTTCGGACTGAATCATGATTTTCAGCCGAAACCGTAACCTAATGATTCGGCCGAAACCGAAACGAAGTAGACGTTGGTGAAATGGTGATGCAGTTTATCATAGCTTTAAGCAAGCCTAATTGTTGCATTGTTCTTTATTACAGGTGGCAAAACAAGAGGTGAAATCAACGAAGCCCTAGACATAATTTATCCAATTTTAAGGAGTTATCGAATTAGTTAATTTATTCATGTACTTAATTTATTTTATTAATAATAAATAAGGTGCAGCAATAATATTTATTTATAATTATTCATTAAAAAATATTATGTATTTATGATTTTTATTTTATCTTACCCAATGCTGATGTTAAATTCATCATCATCTTTAGCCTTTTAATATTCCCACTGCTGGGACACAGGCCGCCTCTCTATAAGCAGTGGCGGCGTAAGGTGGTGGTGAGTGGGGGTCTGGCCCGCTACCGCCATTATGCAATATCCTACGTAGGCGAAGCGTCGTGAATGGAACATACAAAGATACTCATCTATTGCGGTGGCCTACAACTACGTGACCGCTCGCACGTGTGGGTGCGGCGACGGGCGAAGCGAAACGGACGTGATTAGTTGGTTTGATATTTTCGTGCGAACTCCTGCGGTGTAGTGGCTTGTTTTAAATACACAAAAGCTACAAATGGAGCAAGTAAAATTTTTAATTAATGCTATTCAAGAACGCTCTATACTATGGGCACAGTATTAGCATACAGATACTCATCCGATTCGAATTTACTCGATGTTTGCCATACGATATATCGGAAAGGTTCGATATTTTGACAAATATTTATTATAGACTCAGGCTATTGTAACACTGCAGAACTCTTAATTGGTATTTCCAAAAAGTTTTGCATGTGGTATGCTTTTACATCTGTCACTTTCGTGGTACAGTCCTACCAACTTATCTGTGAACTGAAAGAGGACGGCACTGTCGATTATAAGGTGCCCAAAATTGAGTTACTTTTCAAGAAGGAAATTTCACATTAGACATAATCGTTTAATAAGAATTACAGTTTTTACTAATTAAAAACAATGATACTTATATAAAATAAATAAAACGAATTTGGATAATTTACAGTTACGTAGGTACACTAACAGTTTAGTCTCTCAGCAATAAACAATGTCTTTATCTAAAAAGTAATCCAATGCAGTTGAAATTCAGCAGATAAAATCCACGGGGGGATACAACTTTCATTTAATGCGAAGTTAAGTAGGTACCTACCGTGCAAGAGGTACCTGGATGTCTAGCATTTAGTTATGACCGTACCTAACCCCTAACACCAGATTTGACTAATTATAATTAGCAGTGGTACCTAGTGGTAGTGTAGTGTAATAAAAAAAAACACATCGCTTTACAATGATTTATTGAAAACCAGGTTTACAGTAATTGTGATCTTTAGATGAACCTGCATACACAACTTCATCCTGGTTGTGAGGCCATACTACGCTTATTTCAGTACCACTATCATCATTATCACTATCGCTTTCAGTGTCACTTACCACTTCTATTATAAAAGGTTTATCTAAATACAAATCATGTTTTAAGCATTCTCCTTCTAACCTGCGAACGTGTTTACAATGCTGTGCCCATAGAAATATAAAATACAGGAGAAGTGGCAAGGGGGCGTGTCGGTGTCCGCGCGACGTGGTCTGACTGTGCATGTACTAGACAAATGGCCGTCTCCGCGAACTAGTGCGCTTTCGACCGTGATCGTGAAAAATTAAAAGAATGCCGTGTTGTCCAGTGGTTTCTTGTAAAAACCGAAGCCTAAACCAAAACTTTAAAAAACATGGAATCACTTACCATATGTCAGTACAAATATTTTTCTATATTTGTCTTTAAATTCATAAAAAACAACATATCGTAAAATATTTCTTCGTTCTACTATGTTATTTTGTTTTCAAATATCACAACGACTGTACTATTTTTGAGTTAAATACATTGCTTCTTAAACACTACCTAAGTTTGTCGCTAAGTGACTGGACAAGCAATGTAAAAATCACAAAACGATACTTTATTAAGCGAACGCATCGCGTAGTACGGCCGCTGCTTCTTGCGACGAGTTAGTGATGTACTTGTGCAGATACACTAACGTAGGCTATCGACAACAATGTCGATTATCGAATGATATATTGCTATTATACTTTATTATTCAAATTGTTAACCGTTTTAACCGGTTGGAAGATCGATGTGAAATAATGTCTATTACTTATATTGATTATTTTACAGCGTAGTAGAGATTATGCGTAACCAACTTTTTGACAAAAAATGCAACCCCAATAATATCAAAGTGTCAAGTGCTGCACAAATACCTCCACTTTACAGGTCAGTGATTAAACACCATAGCACTAGCAGGGTTCAGCAATACCTCCTGTTTCAATACGCTATGAAAGCCTAAACCAAAGTAACCGGATTTTTTATTGTTTGAATTTTTGATTTACTTAATAATTTATATTTTTAGCTGCATATTTGTTTTGACTATAACATTTTCTGGACATACCGTTTTTTATTTATTTTCAAATACCCAAAAAAAAAATTTTTCAATAATAAATGGGCGAATCGATAACTTTCCGATTTAGTCAATCACTAGCGTGTATGTAAAATAAATTGCTTTTGCATAGCACAACGATAGCGCCGATGTTTTTGTGTGCGTAATTTGTACGGTGATTGGTATATATGTTACGGCTAATACCCGAAGTGCGGCTACACCTAGTTTTAGCCGGTTAGAACTAGGTGTAGCCCGGTTAGAACTAGGTGTAGCCACGCAACATAGTCGACGGAGCCCCGCTGCGCGGGGCTCCTATTTCCGTCCGCAGGGTCTAAAGTAACCTAACACGAACGAGATGACGGGAGCTGAGTTCGCTCGCTTTGCTCGCTCACTTCAGCTCCCGTCATCTCGTTCGAACCTAACCTGTCCGTGTCGGGGTGCCCTAAGCTCCAACCGGCTAATACTAGGTGTAGCCCATAGATATAATAAACAAGGAGATATGCCCGGTAGACGAAAATATATCGGAAACCTGTGTCTCCAGTTTGCCCCTACCACACGGCAACTACTACACATGCAGTTCAGTAAAAGCAATAGATACGCAGTCGCGCACACACACGCATTTCTTAAATCAGAACGTACACAATAAATTATAAACCTTATCCCTTCAAGCACAGCGTGTATATACCAATCACCGTACAAATTACGCACACAAAAACATCGGTCGCTATCGTTGTGTTATGCAAAAGCAATTTATTTTACATACACGCTAGTGATTGACTAAATCGGAAACTTATCGATTCACCCATTTATTATTGTACAATTTTTTTTGTTTACTTGAAAATAAATAAAAAAACGGTTTGTCCAGAATTTTTTATAGTTAAAACAAATATGCAGCTAAAAATATAAATTATTAAGTAAACCAAAAAATTCAAACAATCAAAAATCCGGTTACTTTGGTTTAGGCTTTCATAGCGTAATGTTTAATTTATTTTTAATGTAGCAAATTTTAATTGTTTTGTGCTGCTAATATTGTTATTATGTTATGAGTCTGTTTAACTTGAAATAAATAAATTGAATTGAATTGAAACAGGAGGTATTGTTGAACCCTGCTAGTGCTATGGTGTTTAATCACTGACCTGTAAAGTGGAGGTATTTGTGCAGCACTTGACACTTTGATATTATTGGGGTTGCATTTTTTGTCAAAAAGTTGGTTACGCATTTCTCTACTACACTGTAAAATAATCAAAATAAGTAATACACATTATTTCGCATCGATTTTCCAACTGGTTGAAAACGGTTGACAAATTGAAAATAAAATATAATAACAATATTTCATTCGTCATCGACATTGTTATCGATAGCCTACGTTAGTGGATCTGCACAAGCACATCACTAACTCGTCGCAAGGAGCAGCGGCCGTACTACGCGATGCATCCGCTCAATGATGTATCGTTTTGTGATTTTTACATTGCTTGTCCAGTCACTTAGCGACAAACTTAGGTAATGGTTAGGAAGCAATGTATTTAATGCAAAAATAGTACAGTCGCTGTGATATTTCAATACAAAAATAACATAGTAGAAGCAAGAAATATTTTACGATTTGTTGTTTTTCATGATTTTAAAGACAAATATAGTGAAATACTTGTACTCACTTATTGTAAGTGATTCTATGATTTACAAAGTTTTGGTTTAGGCTTCGCTTTTTACAAGAAACCACTGAACAACACGGCATTCTTGTAATTTTTCACGATGACGGTCGAAAGCGCACTGTTTAGCGGAGACCGGCCATTTGCCTGTGACATGCTCAGTCAGCCCACGTCGCGCGGACACCGACACGCCCCCTTGCCACTTCTCCTGTATTTTATATTTCTATGGTGTAGCCGCACTTCGGGTATTAGCCGTAACATATACACGCTGTGCTTGAAGGGATAAGGTTTATAATTTATTGTGTAATACGTTCTGATTTAAGAAATGCGGGTGTGTGCGCGACTGCGTATCTATTGCCTTTACTGAACTGCATGTGTAGTAGTTGCCGTGTGGTAGGGGAAAACTGGAGACACTGGTTTCCGATATATTTTCGTCTATCGGGCATATCTCCTGTGCCCACTCATGAACTATAATAGCGTCAACAAAAGCTTCTCTAACTAGGCGGGAAATTTCAGCATTTTTGTGCTCAGTAATTACATCAGCAACTTTTCTTTTCATTGTGCTCCCTATGAGTTCAATGGGATTGAGATCACACTGATAAGGTGGTAAATATAAGCATGACGCTGCTTATAAACTAAAGTGCCACAAATCAAAATATTTTTTTTTCCAGAACAGCTAAAAATCGTGGACATGGATCAAACGAAACGTGGCGATAGTTGCGAATGGGATTTTTTGCAGTAGGATCAGGGCTGCCAGGTGCAAAAATGGTGTGATCGTACACCAACTACAAAAAAATCGTATGCCAAGGAAATATTGAAATGAAAAGATCGTACAACCCAGAAGTACAAAGTTTTTTTTTGTCTTCATTCAAGTAAAAGATCTAGGTACGCGTTAGGTTGTTGGGAAATTCCCCGAAACTCATACTTGCCCGTGGAGCACGTTCGTTTCATTATGAAATGTTGCCAGATTTGCCAGGCATATAAAAATCGTACATTTTGCGTACGATCTTGGTCTGGCGATCGTACATGAGTAAAAATGCCAAAAAATAGTAGGAGTACGATTAAAATCGTACATCTGGCAGCCCTGAGTAGGATAGTTAGTTGGAGTTATTTGCAGAAAAAAATTATTATACCAATTATTTTTTACTGCAAATAACCCCAACTATCGCCCTTTTTATTTTGATACTTGACCACTAGTATTATAATAGTAATCTTTGGATAGTGGATACACGTTTTTATGCCTACTCTGTGGGTATGTGTGTATATTTATTTGTAAAAACAGGTGTATTAATTGTTGTACTTGTAAATAAAATAAAGTACAGAGTTCGGAGATCCAGAGATCGTTATGTTTTGGCCGGTAGCGGCGCATAAAAAAAATACAAATATCAGATAGCACGCAATCTGAACACATCACGTTATTATATTTTGCTATTGTTTGTTTACTTAATTATTAAATCGGCTTAAGATGGGTTTCTACAGTACTTATTGTATTCTAAATATTATTTCCCTCCCGCGGTGACTTATATATTCTTAAAATTTATGGCACTGGTCACACTCTTCGCTGATTCCCGCCAGGGCTGCCAGATGTACGATTTTTTGGCATTTTTACTCATGTACGATCGCCAGACCAAAATCGTACGTAAAATGTACGATTTTTATATGCCTGGCAAATCTGGCAACATTTCATAATGAAACGAACGTGCTCCACGGGCAAGAATGAGTTTCGGGGAATTTCCCAACAACCTAACGCGTACCTAGATCTTTTACTTGAATGAAGACTCTTTGTAGAGCCATTTAAAGGCTGTATTTTTACGAAAGAAAAAAATTATATTTTTTTCTTTCGGTAATAATTGCGACTTGTCTAAAATTTTTTTTTGTTTTGTTGTGTGTGTTTCATTTCTTCTTTCTATTGCATTTCTTTTCTAAAACTAAACGAATTTTTGTTATTTTTAATAAAAACTTTGTACTTCTAGGTTGTACGATCTTTTCATTTCAATATTTCCTTGGCATACGATTTTTTTGTAGTTGGTTTACGATCACACCATTTTTGCACCTGGCAGCCCAGATTCCCGCATTTCCCGCCTTTAATAACGTCAACTCGCTCGGACTTGCTTGGACTTGCATTGTTATACTTTGCTTGCGGGTCTGATAATAGTTGTAATTTCTTCATTCCTATTAGTCTTTTCCTTTCTTACCGGATCCCGAAGATAAGAAAGAGTAGAATAAAGATACGGGTTCTCTATTTTGATAAGTACTTACTTTTGAAAATACTACAGATCTGATCAATAAGCATCATGGTTGGAAAACTCAATAGGCTGTTCGTTCTCAAAAGAGGTAAGGCAATTCGTTTATTTTTTTTGTCAATAATAAATCTAGTCATTGTAATTCGTGCAGCTGTATCTAAACCCGTATCCATCTACCATGTTCACTGAGCCTAGGAGATTGAATATATGCATAAAACACTATCCGACGATCTAATCCGACATCTGCAAAAAAGTTCTCATTTCGTTTGTATCTATTTTTGTTTATGCTGTTTGGGCTTAATACCTTATCTCTTATGTGAACTGATTTTAGTGATTTTGCACTAGGGTCCTAGCTGGTTCCGTATTAGGTTCATTAACCCATGTACTTCAAAGATAACCCAGGGTTACTCGTCGAAATGACTATGGTAGCTATATTGTTAAGATTATGATAATTCCAAAAACTAAGATGTTATCTACCCAAAAAAGTTCAAAGATGAGCTGTACTGGATTTGGACTAAGGCCTAACATGTAATTTCTCAAAACAACCAGTACAAAGTACAAATTTGTTAATTGTTATGGGTAATTGCTAAATAACTTGCTCAAAATAAGTACCTTATTGGTGTTCTATGAGATTATTTTAAGCCAACCATAGCAGAGGAAAGAAAATATAATTCTGAATGTTATTTTTAGAAAATAAAGCCACATAATAGTGTGTTTTTCTGTAGGTCTCTTGTTTTAAGGATTAAGCAACTGCACAAAAATACTTAATACTGATGATTGAAATACCAACTTGAATAAATTCATAACAATCCTATTATATTTTGTAAGGTTATTGGCCCTAATCAATATTTAGCACAGCAGTTCCAAAGCCCTAGTAATCATCCCTCGGGGTAAAACAGCTATACTGCAGTGCAGGGTAATAAAGCTAGTAACAGTTCTCACTCCATGGCATCCTTAAAGCTACTCTTGTAATGTTCTTCTTTGATTTCGATAGCAACATCAATTGAGCTACTCAGTGTTTTTTTGTGTCGCTTTGAGAAACACTATGTATTTGTTGCAGGTGGAAGAATGGAAGAGGTACATATTGACAAGATCACCTCCAGAATAAAGAAGTTATGTTATGGTCTCAATATGGACTTTGTAGACCCAGTAAGTATTTAACTATTATTCCAAACATTAAATAAAAAAAATTCAACATAGTTTTTGTGTTCTGACCTCTAACACTCTTTTTAATTATTATTTTTAAGTTTCTGTACCAAAATGGTATGTTTATACAAAAATGGCAATGGGCATAAACTGGTGTCCACATCTCATTTATGCCAATACCCTCGCTAGCCACTAGAGAGATCACCAATCAAGATTATGACTGACTAGCGAGGGTATTATTCAAAGCTCAGGTTTCACTAGGTTCCAGTCATGTGGGATTAATATTATTATAATCTAATGATTGCAGGTATCTATAACTCTGAAAGTCATCAGTGGTATATACTCTGGAGTAACAACTGTGGAACTTGATAACTTAGCTGCTGAAACAGCAGCAACCATGACTACTGATCATCCAGATTATGCAATACTAGCTGCTAGATTGGCCATTTCGAATTTGCATAAAGAAACAAAAAAACACTTTTCTGGTAATTATCAATTGTAATTTTCTAAGTATTTATCAGCTCTATTGTTAGTTCAACTTCAACACTGATATCTATAAACTAAGATGCAACAGTCTGACAATTGACTCATTATGGTTTTTAGTTGTCATCGTAATCAGCAATATTGTTTCATTGCACTACCTTATAATAGCCTAGGGGCTGATTTCACCAATGTAACTAATAGTGAAATCAGCCGCAAAAATAAGTTGTTTCCCAGCAATTACATTTATACAAAGGTGAAATTTTTTTTCAATACACAAATTGTGGCATATACTAATGAATTGCATGCTGGTTTATTTTATATAATCTGTAGATTACAGTGGTAATATTAGCAAAACTTTATGAAAAAAGAAAAATGGAAAAATGTCTCCTTTACCTGTTTGATGTAATGTATAAATGCATAGATGACTTTGAGATAGGTCTTTTATAGAATGTATATGTGAAACATAATAATATATTTTATTTTATTTTAGATGTGATGTCTGATTTATACAACATAGTTAATCCACATACCAAGAAGAGGACTCCAATGATTTCTGATTTTCATTACAATTTGATCATACAAAATAAAGAGAGGTTGGACTCTGCCATTGTGTATGACAGAGATTTTAAATACAACTATTTCGGATTCAAGACTTTAGAAAGGTCATATTTGTTGAAGATCAATAATAAGGTAAACTTGTATTCACCAGTGTAGTATTTTTCAGCTTTAAGCACCGAGTGTTGGCCTTAGTTATAACCACATTATACTATTTCAGGTTGCAGAAAGGCCACAGCACATGCTCATGCGAGTTTCCATTGGTATTCATGGTGAAGATATTGATGGCGCTATTAATACATACAACTTGCTATCTGAAAAATATTTTACACATGCAAGCCCAACTCTTTTCTCAGCAGCCACCCCACGTCCTCAACTATCCTCTTGCTTCCTCATTGCCATGAAAGATGATAGTATTGAAGGAATTTATGATACCTTAAAACAATGTGCACTAATTTCTAAATCAGCTGGTGGGATTGGCCTCCATGTTCACTGCATTAGATCAAAAGGTACTTATATAGCTGGTACAAATGGTGTGTCCAATGGTCTGGTGCCTATGTTAAGAGTTTACAACAACACAGCACGATACGTTGATCAAGGAGGTAATAAAAGACCTGGTGCTTTTGCCATATATTTAGAACCATGGCATGCCGATATATTTGAATTCTTGGATTTGAAAAAGAATACTGGAAAAGAAGAAGTACGTGCTAGGGAACTGTTTTATGCCTTATGGATACCTGATTTATTTATGAAAAGAGTTGAAAGCAATAAAGATTGGAGCATTATGTGTCCTCATGAGTGTCCTGGTTTAGCCGATTGTTGGGGAGAAGAATTTGAAGCATTGTATGAGAAATATGAACAGGAAGGTCGCTTTGTAAAACAAGTAAGAGCTCAGGTTTT
The DNA here is from genome assembly GCA_947562075.1 of Orthosia gracilis. Classification (NCBI taxonomy): domain Eukaryota; kingdom Metazoa; phylum Arthropoda; class Insecta; order Lepidoptera; family Noctuidae; genus Orthosia; species Orthosia gracilis. The sequence continues at coordinate 40,871,229 of OX387266.1, forward strand.
GTGGAAAGCTATAATTGAAGCACAAGTAGAAACAGGAACTCCGTATATGCTTTATAAAGATTCATGCAACAGAAAAAGTAACCAGAAGAATCTAGGCACCATAAAATGCAGCAACCTTTGCACTGAAATTGTTGAATATACTTCAGCAGATGAAGTTGCTGTGTGCAATTTGGCTTCAATTGCATTAAATATGTTTGTAAATGATGACAAAACATATAATTTTATAAAATTGAAGGAAGTTACTAAAACTATAACTGAGAATCTTAACAAAATCATTGATGTGAACTTTTATCCAGTGCCAGAGGCAAAAAAATCAAATATGAGGCACAGACCCATTGGAATTGGAGTTCAGGGATTAGCTGATGCCTTTGTTTTAATGCGTATACCATATGAAAGTGAAGCTGCTATAAAAATAAATCAACAAATATTTGAAACAATTTACTATGGTGCACTAGAAGCTAGTTGTGAATTAGCTGAGAAGTATGGAGTATATGAGACTTATGAAGGCTGCCCTGCAAGCCAGGGTATATTGCAGTATGACATGTGGAACAAGACCCCTACAGATTTGTGGGACTGGTCATCACTAAAAGAAAAGATTGCAAAACATGGTCTTAGAAATTCACTATTGTTGGCACCTATGCCAACTGCTTCCACAGCCCAGATATTGGGCAATAATGAATCATTTGAACCATTTACATCAAACATTTACCAAAGACGTGTCTTGTCAGGTGAATTCCAAGTGGTAAATCATCACTTGTTACATGATTTAACAGAAGCGGATTTATGGGATGAAGATATGAAAAATCTTATTATCCACAATAATGGATCTATTCAAAACATTGAATCCATCCCTAAAGAAATAAGAGACTTGTATAAAACTGTTTGGGAAATTTCTGTGAAAACTACAATACAAATGGCTGCAGACCGAGGTGCATTTATTGATCAAAGCCAGTCCTTTAATATCCATGTTGCTGAACCAAACTATGGTAAATTAACATCTATTCATTTCTACGCATGGAAAATGGGTTTGAAAACTGGAATGTACTATCTACGCACAAAACCTGCTGTGAATGCCATACAGTTTACTGTTGATAAATCTAAGGTTAAGAACAGGGTCGCAAACGGAAAATCGGAGACTAATGGCAAGTCAGAGGTTGATGATGCCAATATGGCTGCAATTACTTGCTCCTTACAAAATAAGGATGAATGTATGAGCTGTGGCTCCTAGTTTATATATTCCGTGATAATAAATTCTTCGAATTTTGTAATGATCTAGCTTTTATATTCAATGTATTTGTTTCCACATCTCAAGTGTTTACTTTTTATGTGTAGAAAAATTGCGTTTCAAACTTTAAATTATTTCATCACAATAGTTTTTGCGTTCAAGCATGGCAATAGCAGTTATTGACACACACACTTATTGAAATTCTTATTTTAAAATTATGTGAAAATGACAATCTACCGTCCTAAATTGATCCATAACATTTTTTATTAATAAAAAACTAAACGTAAACATACATATTTTACTATTGGGGTTCTTGTGAAGACACTAGGGAAAAGGTAACGACTCCTATTGCCACGCTAAAACGAAACAACCTATAGGATAAATATATTTTAACGATAAAATCTATTTTGGCCAAATTTATGCTTTAGTAATTTTTATAGCATGTAAGTTTTAAAGTACCTTTTCAACAAAATATTAGTAAAGTTAAATGTACCTACAATATATTTTTATTAGTTTTCACATCGCACAGACACGCAAGCAAAAACATTATGCAGGGCTAATCTGCCTGCATTTAGTTGTTTCTTGAGTGGCTTATCTTTCCCTAAAAATTAAGTTTCTAAACATGCAAACGAAATGTGTTTTTCGAAGAACAACTAGACATTTTGCATTTTAACCTCTGTGTTTCTCGATAGTCAAATGAATTTGATGAATTGGCGAAAGCGCGTAAACTGTTGTGATTGGTTGGTGGAATCTAAATGCGCGATGCGAAGATTGTCGATCGAGAACCTGGGGGTTAAGACAGCTTGCGATAGGTACATATCCGAAATCGAATAGCAAAGCCTGGAAAACGTATCATGAGCACTTCAGAGGGGTGACCATAAGCTCTTAGTATAAGGTTATTTTGAGTGTGTGTAAGGGCAGTTGTGTACATATAACTTGTATACATCTAGGTGCACACTCAAAATAACCTTTTAGAGCTTATGGTCACCCCCCAGTTCTCTAGTTTCTAGTTTGATTTATTTATTTATATACACTTTATTGTACACCATAATAAACAAGAAAAAAGAAACTTAATACTAAAACATACAATGGGCGGCCTTCCAGGCAACCTGGAATGAACAGAGATTACCTGGACATGACATGGGGTTGTCAGTGGTGCGACAATACTCACAATGAAACACAAATACATATATATGCTAAATAATAGATACATAATTAATATATAAGCAATGAAAATAAATGATGTACGACATTCATAGCACATTATGTCTAAAAACCAAGAGCGCAATCACAGCTATAAGTAATGTTCTTTGATGAGATTTTTAAATAACGCAACGACAGCACGTTTTATTGGGTCAGGCAATGCATTCCACAGACGAGCAGCCTGTAAAAGATTTATCCATTAAGTTGTGGAATGCATTGGCATTTTAAGTCGCAAGTTATCTGATGACATTAGAGATTTCGTGTGGGATTCGCAGATAAACTGAAAACGATCCTTGAGGTAAAGAGGGTGGAAGGAGTAAAAGAAGTGTACATTAAACAAAAGAGAAAGAATATGAGCATTCCGGCGAAGGCGAATTGGCAACCACTTGAGCTTTACACGAAATACGGCAACATAGTCATATTTGCGCAAACCAAAAATGATCATGATGAATGATGAGATTATGATGATTCATCATAATCTCGAAAATAGCTCTAAAAGGTGGCTCTATTTATTTATAAGATAAATAGAGCCACCTTTTTATAAGATAAATTTTCAATGGTGACTGGAAAAGTGCCGAAGGCTTGGAGGCCAGCTAACGTTCAGCCCGTGCCCAAGAAGGGTAGTCGAGCTGGCCCGGCCGACTACAGACCCCTATCAGTAACGTCCATCCTCTGTAAGAGTATGGAACGTATATTGAATTATAAACTCCTGGCATAGGTACCTAGAAGACAACGACATCCTTAGTGACCGCCAATACGGCTTCCGCCGAAACCGGTCAACTGAGGGATCTTCTAAGGCCTCTGCCTCGAATTTTGCGGGCAGCGGGGCGGCGGCGGCGGCGGCGCGGCAGCGGGGCGGGCAACGCATACCTGTTCTCCAAACCAGCGGGCAGATCGCGCGGCACTATAGCGGTGTAGTGTTGTGTTCGTGGTTGTGTTGTCGAGATATTTGTTTTTATTCGCGAACGAAATGTCTGTAAAACGGCGACATCTTTTTGATTCAAATTTATTCCTAACGCTCGATTTATTGTGGGCAACAAAAAAAATGTACAACACTATACCTACAATGCAGACGCGCAACGCGGGCGGTCACCGCTTGACTGGAGTGCACCGCTCGTTGCCCGCCCCCGCGCCGCTCCCGCGCCGCTGTATTCGAGGGCCGGTCCATTTGATTATACGCGTAAGATCCTACCGCTCCCGCGCCGCCGCCGCCGCCGCCCCGCTGCCCGCAAGATTCGAGGCAGAGGCCTAAAGCATGACATTCACATCTGGAATGGCCATCGAGAGGCATGGAGAGGTGCTTGCTGTCTCACTTCACATATCGAAGGCTTTTGACAGGGTCTGGCACAAGAGCCTTATTGGTAAGCTTCCATCCTTCGGTCTGCCTAGTGGTCTGTGTGACTGGATTGCCGACTTCCTGAGAGATCGGTCCATTCGAGTGGTTATCGATGGCTGCTCGTCTGGTCAGTTGATATTAACGCCAGAGTCCCTCAGGGGTCAGTGCTCTCGGCAACATTGTTCTTGCTGCACATTAATGACCTACTAAAACCCGGATCCTTTGGGTATGCAGACGACAGCATTGTTACTGGATACGTATCTGGCGCACGGGCTACTGGGCCTCAGGTTCGGTCTCTTCGGGAGGCCATGGTTGAGCGCATGAACCTGTCTTTGGAGGTAGTCTCCGAATGGGGCAATGACAATCTAGTCAGTTACAATGCTGCTAAAACCCAGGCGTGTCTTTTTTCCGCAAAAAAGAGTCAATTCGTGTGCGTCTGAATGGTTGGTCGTCTGTATCGGTTCGCGTCAGGTTGGTGACCAAAAATTGCTACCTATTTACTACCTATAATCATTTAATTGAACCTAACTTTGAGACAAAATAAAGGGACTTCAAAATGACCAGCCATTCTGACATAAGGATAGCTGGCCAACTCTCCGTTTGTGTAAACTATTCAAATTCGTATTAATTTTTTTACTCGAGTAATTACTACCTGATTGCTACCCTCACGTCTTTCAAATGTTCTATGTCCACCTTGTAGCTTTAACTACAAAAAAGTTATGACTATTTAATTTTTTTTTACAAAACGCGAGCCTGTATCAAATAACAAAATATATAAGATGTTTCGAGTCAGACAACCGTCGCTGCTCGTTGCTCTCATAATTTCTCGAACTCAATATGAGTACCTAGGTATAATACCTAAACTTTTCGAGCAAGTGTTATTAAATTTGATCTCACGCACGTTTAATCCATTTCAAAGGTATCAAGTACAAAAAAGTACCAACCTATTGTGTTTCCACTGAAGGACGTGAAGCCTTCTACTGCCATCTACTGTACTATGCGTAGCATAGTACAGTAGATGGTAATCCCTAGTCTTTTTCGCCGGGTTGTACGTAGGCCTTCTGATAAGCATGGCACGGCGCGCTATTAGTATGAGATTTACTGCTGCTGCGCTGGTGCAGCCATATTTGTAACGTAGGTAGCGGCACATATGCCCGCCACATAGGAACTAATGAATCGACGTCAAATAAAATCCTGCAATGCGCAAGCAGTCCGACAGACCGACAACAACCATGGGGCAGTTGCCCGGATCCGAAACAACACCCGTCTGGTCAAAAAACCTCCCTTTTAAATAGAAGTTGCGGGACTTAACACTCTATTCTGCGTACCCTCCAAACTGGAAACCCTCGACAATGAACGTCAGCGCAGCCTTCGTGCAGAGTTATTTAATCGTGACATCATCATCAAGCCCTCGCAGCAAGGCACACAGCAAGCCAGTACCACAAACACGGCTTCTACGAGGGTTTCCTGAGCACCAGCATGCAGCGGACGAGCGTTCCAGGTCATCACCCTCAGCTACTTTCATCATCAGCGACCTTGCTTGGCTCAGCACACTGCAGCTTCGGCTGGTCAACAAGAAGAGCCTTGAACAGCCTCTACCTACTGGTCGACGCCAGCACTCAAGACACTACGCCACTCAGAACCGCTCCGACCCAGTGGAGCCTGCAGCACCACCGCCGCTCACTGAGGCATCATTCCGACTCACTGGGACTTTATCACCCCGTCTCACTGGGGCATTAACCCGACTCAATGGGGCATTACCTCGACTCAATGGGGCATTACCTCGACTCAATGGGGCATTACCCCAACTGAATGGAGCATTATCCTGACTCACTGGGGCATCATCCCTACTTACTGGGACAACATCATCCCGGCTCACCGGTACCTCACCATCCTGACTCACCGGAACGTCATCACCCCGACTTATTGGCCGCAAGGCGCATCACCGCATACAGTTCTGACTCACCGTGAAAATCGGGAACTATGCGGCCTACGCTTCCGGCTCAACTGAAACTTACCTTCCACTGGCCCGGCACAAATTTAGATTTTGGCGCTGAAACCATCACAAGATGTACGGACGACACATCCTGCTATCGAGGCCGCCCTCTGGAGGCGAGTGATGTAGCGACATCTAGCCGCCACATACTTACTAATGATCCGATGTCACACAAAATTCTGCATCGCACAAGTCACCCATAATTCTGCTTTCGACGCGATTACAACAAAAGAAAAGAGAACTAGTATAATTGGCACACACAGATACACACAAATAAAAGGGAACACAACAGCGCGATAACAACTATGGGACAGTAGCCCGGACCAGCCCGGACAAGACAACACCCGTCTGGACGGAGGATCCTCCTTTTTCAACGGAGGTTTGAGGAATATACCTTGTTCCGCATACGGTAGGTATGCCTACAGTAGCCAACTTCAGATCGGCCAAAAATATTGGGGATACCTACGTGTTTGTTTTGGTCGCCTATCGCTCGAACAGCTTCAGTGAATTGCAGCAGGGATGTTGCGAATATCGGCAACCAAAGAGCTTCCAAAAATACAGACAGATGCAGTGCACAGCATATAACAATGAATGGCTGTTTAATATGTAGTAATACTGAAAATACTTAAATTTATACTGTGCCTTAGGGTTGCCCTAGATGGCGGCACGAACTATTTTGTGGCCGGGGTTAAAATGCATGCTATCTCATTCGACAACATGTACGAAAGGAATAGACGCTATAATGAGCGGTAAGAAGCTAGTCCGCGTACGAATACACACTCGTGGTATAAAATACTTAGTAAATGGATGATGATTTAGAACGAAAAGGAGCGCTCGAAATTGTATATACAGATCTTTGGGGGTTTGAGTATCATGAAAAAACTACTGAATAGATTTGTTTAAAATAAAATTGTTAGCATTTGTTTACTGCTAATCTATCACTGTATGGTGACTGTTTTGCAATTTTACTTTTTTTAGGGTATTTATTTCCGCCCAAAGATACGTTGAAATTAGTGTTGAATTATAGAACTTGTGGCGCTCATAACTCTCAAATACACTTTTTTTTTACTTTTTGTTTTCAAAATGTATCAATTTGTCTCTTCATTATCTAGCCCTGTGCTAGATAATGATGAGACAAATTTATATTTTTATTTGAGCGTACAACGTCAAATAGTGGAGTAATCGCCAAACTAAGTTTTAATGGAAGAATGACTGACTAGGGCAACCTTAAGATCCGCATCCGCGGATGCGAACCGTCAAATATCCAAACCCGCATCCGCCGTTTTGAAAAATCTGCACCCGTAACATCCCTGATTTGCAGTACTACCGTCATTAAAAAATATCGGATTCCGACTGATAACAGATACCACAGACATAAATCTAACTAGATAGCGCAAGTCCATCCATCTGTATGAAAATCAAGCGTGCCACTTTTATACAAACAATTTAAAAATAAATTTACTTACCAATAAAAGAAAACGTTTCCAATGCCTCGGCCAACTTTTTCTATACATTATTTACAGCTCAATATAGCAAAAGACATTGTTCTACATTTCGGTAGCTTTCCGGAGCCGATAATGCTAAATGACAAGCTCAGATTACGATCATTGATCGTAACTTTACTCCGTTTTTTGGCACGGGAAGTACATACAATCGCGTCATCTAGTTAGATTTATATCTGTGGGAGATATCTTCAAACTTTAACTAAATACAATACCGAACGGACTTACAAAAATAAAACTATGCAAGTTCCCTATTTTTACACTTTTATTTATTTATTTACATATATGTCACTCACTTTATAAGGACTAAAATAACTTTAGAATATAATATGCAGGTCATATTTTTGAAAATATAATGATTATTCGAACTCGTAATTATTACATTGTTTCGATTTAATGGGAATTGTTGTCGACAATTGATAATTTGATAATATTAATATCAACATCATTTGTATGGCTTACTGCTAATAGGGTTCCTGCTTGAAATCGATTAACTTCAGCTAGAATATCACTTGCTCGAAAAAGTTAACTTTTACGTTACTATATTACAAGCTATAAGTGCCTCGATTTTGTATGAGTCCGGCAACTAGTAATGGAGTTTCAGCTTTATCAGATGCTAGGAAATGCTTGTTCATAGCATCCGATGAAGCTGAGCAACTCCTCAACCAGACAACATAGCACCATCGATCATGTTTGAACATCCGTAATCTTGGAACACTAATGCAATAATATTGATTTTATCTACTGCAAAATTAAGCTTGTGTATAGAGAATTTCGGTTATTACATTCAGTTTTAAGTTTCGTATCTCTCCAAATTGACGTAAATGGAAAAGTCACTAAAATAACCTCAGAATCTTTTTAATGGAAGTTAGAGGACCCAAAGGTAACCCACACACTTAATATTCATTGAGTTTATTTTATTCCTCCACACCAACCCTCAACTTTTTTTTTCGTTTTTGATTTGCAACCTAACGATAACGTAACTTAAAAGATTTATTGCCATTCAAGAAATTATGTTTTGAGTAGTTATTAGAGATTTTGACTAATCGAGACTGCGAACTTTAGATGCCGAAAACTTACCTTAATTGTAAAGTTTTTGAACATTTGTTTTTCAATCAAATGCCATTCAATTTAGAGCAGGGAACCCATATACCTAGTTCTCGCCAAACTTCTTGGCCGCCCTGAAGTTGGCTTTCCGATGAGCAAAGCACGGCGCCGTGCTGTTTTTGTATGAGATTAACTACTGCGCAGCCATTGTAGCCAACTTCAGGGCGGCCAAGAAATTTGGCAAGAACTGTAAATCTGTGCAGTGCAAGGCTAGCCTATACAAAGATACATTTAAAGTGGTCATTGATAAATCTTTACTCATTTCTTTCTTAAGTTAAAGGAATAACTATCTAAATATCCTGTTGTTAGTTTCTTCCAAATAACTTATATTACATCACAAATTAATTTCAATTTCAAGCCATTACCACAACAAAGAAAATGAAGAAGAATATCAAGACACCAAAAACTTTAAACATTAAAGCTCTATTTCCTGTGACACTTTGAAAGTACTTCATGATCTCTCTGTGACCAGCTTCAACATTCATTTCTGCTTCTTGAATATTTGCATCAATCCTACCAATAGCTTCATCTTGTTCTTTGACCATGTGCGCTAACTGCTGAAATATTCCTCCTAACTCAACAATTGTACTCTCAATATTGTGCATGGTTTCAGCCCTTTGTTGCACATATGTGTCTGAGTCATCTCGCATAGCTAACTGTTGTGTTTGAAGGCTGGGTGCATCTCCCAAGTCTATGCTTACATCATCCTGTTGCAAGAGAGATGGCACCTCTTTTACCAAAGGGGCCACTCTAGAAAACTGTTCTCGTCTGTTGTTTTGATGTTTTAAGTTTTCAGATCTAACTTCAAGGACCTTAAAAGTAAAGTTAGACTAATTAGTTAACCATTTGAAGCAAAGTTATGCTGGAAACTATTCTACACCAAATAGATTTAATTCTAAGTAATGGTGATTCACAAACTTTACATTTCATTTTACTGCTCATGATCTTAAAGTTTTCTTTAAGCATAATAAGCCTGTAATGTTCCCACTACTGAGCCATAGGCCACTTATATGTGGGGGTCTAATTCATTAGTGGGACCGACACAATTCTCAGAGCTATAATTTATATTTATAGTGACATATAACATCAATTTTCAGAACAAGAATTTGTAAGTCCATGTAAGGACTTTCTTCTTTCACAGAAGACAATTTTACTCTACCCCAAAAGTTATTATAGACTTAATAATTGACCCCAATTCCACAAAAACAGTGTCAGTTCTAACTAGTCTTTAGATTAAAATAAAGTATATTTACCTGTTTAAATTGATTGCTCATTGATGCTAAACGTGATTGTAAAGCAAGTACCACACTAGATGAATGGCTGTGCATACTTCGGCGACCTCTAGGCATCTCACCAAGCCTAGCAATTTGTTGATTTAAAGAGCTCAAATCCCCTTTAATTATATATGTCAATTCTTGTATCTCTGTAGGTCGATCATCAAACAAGGACTTCTTTTTGGCCACTAAAAAGCAATAAAAGTAAAAATAAAAGCCATTGTAATCAAATATTGTAATGTAAATCAATAAAACTTTTTATACTCACACATAGCTAATTTCTCAAGTTTAGCATAAGTACTTGTTATGTTTTTACTGATAACTTTGGCCATGCTCATAAATTGAGAGTATGTCTCCAGCATTTGAGCTTTTCGTTCATCTCTGACCACTGGCCTGGCCAAAGTTCTACCCTGCAAACTTCTTACAGCAGATATGAATTCATTGGTTCTGTCTCTAGCAGCCATCACGGGTTCGAACACAAATTCTTCAAGAATCTCAAATGTTATATCTGGTTCTGCTATATGATTTGAATACACTTGTTTCGCTTGTATCTTTGGAAATGGATTGAAAATACTTGAATTATTATTCGACGACTGAACCCCTTTTTTATCTAATTTATCATAATATGTATCTGAATCGTTTTCCAAAAGTGATCGCTCTGTCACACCTCCGATGTTTCGCCGACGAGGGAGCATTGCATTCTTTAGTATTTTCAGTAAAATATATTAATTTACTTCGAAGATCACTCACTGAATAAACAGACGTTTAACAATAATGTAACAAAACACGCTATTAATAAAGTAGAAATAAATGTTTTTCACTGACAAAGTGACAACCACAAAATACCAGCTGTTTTCAAAGAATGTCGACGTGTCAATGTGTTCAGTGTTGTCATTTTTGTCCGTATAAATAATTAATTGTCTCTGTATTTGTCGGTATCGAATTTTATTTTCAGTTACAAACCAGAACAAACAAACAATTGTTTTTAAGCGATATATGTTGACAAAATATTCTATAGACGGCAAGACGAACATATTAAACATATATTTTATTTAAACGGCGAAGAAAATGAAAAAAAAAATGTAAATCGGCTTTTCATTTGATTAAAATATACCAAATATGTAACTTTATGTAACATTTTGTTTACAGGATCATAGAAAAGAATTAAGTCGGAACCACACTTACGTGCCTTGGTGTGGCGTGGCGCGGGATCCACCAATCAAACGACTCTGTTCCAGCCTACGTCATAACGCAACGAGTTTTGTAGCCAATCAACTGCGTCGGATGGCGCCACGACACGCCACGCCACGTATGTGTGGTTCCGGCTTTATTGTTTCTCGTCCTGGTCCTGTGGTTCTGGCACGGAACATATATAAGTAGGAGCATATTTATCTATGACTAGCTGATCCGGCGAACTTCGTTCCGCCTAACAAATTTCTAAAATAAAATATTTTTTCTAAAATAAACGTAGCCTAAGTTACTCCATAATATATCAGCTACCTGCCAATAAAAGTCCCGTCAAAATCGGTCCAGCCATTTCAGAGATTAGCCGGAACAAACAGACAGACAGACAAAAATTGAAAAAAATTTTATTTTCAAATAATCAGATCTTTGTCAAAATCCTAGAATTTTTGCAAAAAAAACATTTGCGGCATATGTCAGTTCATTTTGCGACAATATACGGCTACTGTCAATCTACCTACACTTATCAGCAGTGCTGCCAACTTAGCGCTTTCTCTAACGCTTATTTTTTTCAATAGCGCCTAGCTCTAAATCTAGCGCTTTTTGAAACTTTGGACTTTCTTTTAAAAAAAGTAACTGCGCAAACTATAAACTTTCAAACGCGTGTTGAGGAAAATTTCATCCACAGATAAATATAAATTCAACTCCAAAAACCAACCATATAATTCGGCGGCAGAATTAATTTTGGTAGAATCAGATGATGATGAATTAAATCAATTACTTTATTTTACAAAATAATTACATTAACACGTTATAACTTTATTTTATTTAAGTACTATAATGTTTGTAACTCTTTTATATGAGAAAGTTTGATTTAAAAAAAATACATCCATAGTCTCAAATTATTGGGCGTTTTGTATGTTTTTTTTTTTAAGTTTTGGCAATTCGTTTCAATTCGGCATCGAATTCTCTGTTGAATACAGTGATTTTTTTACAGCTATGGTTGCTTTAATGCTTTCTAGCGCTTTTTTTTAAACTAACAGCGCGTTTTTGCTTAGAAGAGTTGGCAGCACTGCTTATCAGAGACTGTCAATGTCACCTGTGAACCTGTCACAAATCGATTGTTTTGTATTTAATTTTAAATTTTGGGCTGTAACAAAAATACGATATAAACGAAATATTAATGTTTTCCTATTTATGCCGATATGTAGCGATGTCTTAAGTTGAATTTACATCAGTATCATTCGGTCAGTACATTTTACCATGGTAAAATCACGATTGAGGTATCTTTATCTATCTCTCTGATAAGAATATAGTACCTCGTTTATGATTCATACATTCGAGCTAGGATAATTTTTTAGTAGGTAATGTTTAAAAATACGTGTTATAATGAAGATCTCTCATTTAACTATAAATGGCCAGATTTACAATAATAGCCACTTTACAATAGGATTAAGTCTTGCTATATCATCTAGTGTTTTTATCGGGTCCAGTTTCATTATAAAAAAAGTTGCTTTAAAAAAACTTCAAGCCTCTGGAAATGTTCGGGCATCGGCGGGTGGGTTTGCTTACCTGAAACAGTGGCTGTGGTGGCTTGGTCTGATAACAAGTAGGTAACTATATTCATGAAAATTTCAATAGACATTGCCAAGGTAACTTTTACAGAAGAAAAATTCGTTACAGTGGGCATTGGTGAAGCAGCCAATCTTCTGGCTTATGCATTTGCTCCTGCAGCACTGGTCACTCCGTTGGGTGCCCTTAGTGTTCTTGTTGCAGCAGTGCTATCATCAAAGTTTCTTAATGAGAAACTTAATTTTATTGGAAAAGTAAGTTATTGTCTCAAAATATTGTACAAAAACATCAACTATCTCAGGCAGTGGATAATTTAGCATAATAACATTTCTGTTACAGATTGGATGCTTTCTTTGTATTATTGGATCAATAATATTTGTGATTCATTCACCAAAATCAGAAGAAATCACAGGCTTTAGTGAGTTAGTAGATAAGTTATTTGATTATCTATTTCTAACATATGTTGGAACAATTTTTTTTATGTGTTTTATTATAAAATTAGTTTTTATACCAAGATTTGGGAACACAAACATTGCAGTTTACTTATTACTGTGTTCATCAATTGGTAGTCTGACTGTAGTATTCTGTAAAGGAGTTGCTTTAGGTGTAAGGGAAAGTTTTTCTGGCAATGTAAATAATTTTTCTAACTATGTTTTTTGGTTATTATTTGTTACTGCTGTCATATGTATCATGATTCAAATGAATTATTTGAATAAGTCTCTAGACATTTTTAATACAAGTATTGTTACTCCAGTGTACTATGTCATGTTTACCATACTAGTTATAATAGCATCAGGTATCCTATTTAAGGAATGGGATCATATGAGTACTCCTGACATCATAGGTTGCATATGTGGTTTCCTCATAGTGATTACCGCTGTTTTTATGTTAAATGCATTCAAAGATTTTCAAATATCACTTAAAGATTTAAATCTTAACACTCGACAAAGGAGGAGCGCATTAAATTTACATACTGCAGAAGCAAGAGAACCTGAGGATTATGCATTAAGCTCACGCATGCGACAGCTGTAGCATGTACTAAACAAAACTATATTTTTTTAAATATGTTTTACATGCATCAGCATCTTTATCATTTGTTTTAAAAAAATATAACTGTCAGTGAATGCATTTGATATTAAATAGGGCAGGATTAATTTTAGGTAATGATCAGTAATTTATTTCGTAATTGATGTAAGTTTAATAAGATATCTACATTATTTTTTTTATTTTCTGGTTACCTCAACATCAATTTGAAGGTTGATTCGAATTTTGAATTAAGTAGGTATGTAATTTTGAAAGTGGCCATACAAAAGGATCTAAAGTCGTTACAATCTAAGAAGTCCGTTGACGTTTCTCATTCTACATGCCGTGATAACTTTCTACGTAAGAAATTGAAAAATCAAAATCCATAATCCTAATTGATTACTATGTTACCCATACATTATAACAATAAGTATCATTTGCAAGCATCAAGTTTAATTATTATTGAGTATTTTTATAGCTGTCAAAATGGGCTTTTTATTTTTTGACATCTTTACACAATAAAGAAACAAGATTTAATCAAGTTCCTCCTAATCTTTTCATGTAATGCACTATTTCATACATAGGATCTTTTATTTGCAATGTTTGGTTGACATGTAGATTTTATAGATGACTGTCTTTAATTGAATATTCATATTTTATTCTCATGAAACATAATAAAACTGTAAGTTTATACCACCTACTATATGTGATTGCCATTTGAAAAATGTAAATTCTTTGTTTATAACTGACAGTTTTGATAAAGTAAAATAATAATTTATTTCCCAAAATGTTTATATTTTTTATTTGCTTCTTATTATTAGCAGTTAGTTATTTTACAAAATAAACCTAAGCTCCAAGATCTTAATAAGAATTAGCACTCAATGAGTTTAAGGCAAATTGTTATGACAATATTCATAAGATGATATTCAGTTTAAAATAACTGATTGATAGAAATATAAATGCTTTAAACCTAACCTTTAAAGGAATGGATACAATAAAAAATAAAAAGTATATTTGAGTGTCACAAATACACTGTCACTGTGTGATAAATGAATGTCCTGCAAATAGGACAGGTGCGCTGATATCCATACAAGCGTCTACAACAATCTATGCATAAGCATACATGGCGACATGGCAGTGTAAGGACGCATTTCTGACGTTCTTGACAAATCACACATAATGAGTCAGCAGCATTTGCAGCATCATCAATAGCTGAGGCACTAAAGTTAGCATCTCTAGAATCTAGGTCTTGCCCACCGGCCATTTGTGTTATTATACCAACTTCTGAGTTGGTAAAATAATTTAAAAGTAAATAGTATAAGTACAAAACATTTCTTATTAATGACCAATATAACAAGTTCATTTGAATAAGTATTGTTTCCCTAAAATGCACACACAAGCGAACAATTATTATAGCACTTGTGATTCCCATAAAAGATTGTATAGGCACTTCTGTTAAATAATTAGTGAATTTCAATAAAGTCATATATGCATCTACAATTATATTCCCTATCACATGGCCAATATACTTGAACACTGCCCGCAGCAATTGTGGAAGATGTATAGGCACAAATGTTATTAAAAGCCACACTGTGTCACCAACAAATATCACAGAACTCTTCACTAAAGTTAACACTTCACTTATTATCCCAAAAACTACTTGAGTTAACCAGTTAGTCGTTGCTAACAATCCACTGAATGTGTAGTGTATTTCGTTACATAAATTAATTACTCCATCTTGTATGTAAATTAATTGATAGTTAAATGCATCAACAATTCCACGGGCCGAAGCCGGTATTTCTTCAGTAAATATGGATACATTGTCTTCATATACTATTTGGAAGAAGAGCAGTATGCTTTTGAGAGTGCTTAATACTATAGACAAAATCCATGTTGCAGTTGAAACTATTAATTTTCCTGTAAACGATGCTAGTAGAAGAACTGTTTGAAGACTAGTAGCGAATGTGTTGATAATTTTCGCCACAAGTGAAATCATATTTGTATTCTCATTCTTGAGATTATTAAATGAAAATTATTATAAATTCTTCTAGTAATTCCATGTAACAATGTAGCTTGTACTTTGAAGTGATTTCATGGATTCCAGCAGACTCCAGACAGAACAGATCACAACAACATTCCGTCATTTATTCATTGACATTGACAGACATTTAAAAAATATTGATAACACGAATGACAATAATAACCTGTGCTGCCAACTTTTAGCCCGAGCGAGATACACTCGCTAGAGTAAAAATTCTGTGGATACACTGTCTGTTAAAATGTACTCTGTGGATACACTTGACCAGAAAAGTACGCTGTGCACTTGACGAAAAACTTATCTCAGAGTTAGTTGCTTTATTATGGGCCTTCCGCCGCCTTAGCTCCGCAAAACGGTTAGTTTCTAAAGCATAATCCTTAGTAAAGGCTAGGTTAAAAGGTTTGAAAAAAAAAAAAAAAATTTTGATTCATGTTCATTAATTTTGAAACAAGGTTTTTTCGTGTAACTAATAGTTTTGCTTTAAAAAAATAATTAAAAACACGCTATTTTTTCGCGACTTTTGGACCTCCAAAACGAACTGGATGTTTAAAAATATTTTTACACAGAAAAATTGTTGGTTGGAATTTCTTCTTTGAAACATACGTAAATCAAATAAATTTTGCAAACAAAACTGTTCAAAAGGAAATTCAATATTGATATTTGGGCTCCGAGCGGGCGAACGGCCAGTACTGCCTTATAGATACCCCTTAAATATAGCACTAGGTTAAATTGACAGTTTGTCATACGATACTATCACTTTAAAATCGTTTTGTTTGTTAGGTTTTCTTTGATATAAACATATTTTATTGGTTAAGAATTAAATTAGTTATTTTTAACATCAAATAGTAGTAGGTATTTAAAAGTTTTTAAATTGATTACTCTATAAAATATTCGAATGTCAAATGACGTCACATCTAATAACGGTTGTTGCACAAACCGTGCCAAGCCAAAGGAGGAAAAAGAAATAACGGTTGAAATTTATAGGATTTTAAGAGTCTACTCGATTAAAACCCACAGAGACCGCACGTTAAGCCTGTCCCTCCTCCCTCGCCTCAGTAGCTCCTGGAAATATGTGGTTGGATGAATCTTTTCAGTGTGAATATTTCATAATACTACGACTTCTCTGTACAGTTGACACGTGAGGAACTATCTCTACAGTTCCTCTAAATGTGATCCATTAAGTAGATCATTTAAATTCGTCGACTTACTTGGAATTTTGATTGTTTGGATGTGGGCGTACTCGCTAACAGTATGTTTTTGTGGATCTAGTAATTCTTTCTTAAAAACCTTTGACTTTGGTGTTTGACTGGCTTTTCTATTGGGGTCATTGTCTCCAAATGAACTAACTATTGACAATAGTTATCTTATAGCAAGGGTTCTTCTTAAGGTTGCCCTAGTCGACGGCACGAAGGTTAAAATGCATGCAATGCATCTCATCCGACAACACGTGCGAAAGAGATAGATGCTGTGATGAGTAGTAAGAAGCTAGTTCGCGTAAGAATTAGTACATTTGCAAATTTGTAGCGAAATTAATGATGACTTAGGACTATTACGAGCATGTGAAATGTTTTAAAAAGTGGGGAGTATAGATATCTCGAAAAAACTACTAAATGTATATTTTCAAAATAAAATATTTGCATTGTTGAACTAGTAATCTGTGTGTTGATTATGGAACTTTCGACGCTCATATCTTTCAAATAATCTTTTTTTTACTTTTTTGTTTCCATACAGGGCTAGATAATGATGAGGCAAATTGATATTAGGGATGTTACGAATGTCATATTTAAGACATTCGCGAAAGCGAATGCGAGTGTTTGAAAGGCGAATGTGCGAATGCGAGTGCTAGTGTTGAGAAGGGACAAAAAAAATAGATAATTGCTTTTTTACCCCTTTCAGTGGCGTTTCCGGGGGAATGATAATTTTAGAAGCCTGGACCTCTGTTTCAGCACTTATTAACAATTCGAACTCCTCGGCATGAACGGCTTTCAAACGAGTCCGCAGCCCCGAAGTAATACGCCCAACGCGTGAATATACTTTTTCACAAATATTACACTTCGCATGATCTCGATTAATAGGTGTGACATATCGCCATATTTCACTTTTCTTCCCCAGCGCCATAATATAAAAATAAAGTTCTAAATAACTATTTATAATAACTTATCCTAGCTTAAAATAACCCACAACTCGAAACTGTGATAATTCACTTAATACCTGCTTACTGATTGATCGACAAGTGACAACTAGAAATAAACTCAAAGTAACAAACACGCGATGATGACCCGCTAAGCTCTGCCCACTCCTACTTGTCTCGACCTGCATACACTTGCATTCGCTAAACATTCGCATTGTTTGATGCGAATGCGAGTGTTGATGCGAGTGTTTGAAATAATGCGAATCATTCGCATATGCGAATACGAACGCGAACATTCGTAACATCCCTGATTGATATCATTTTTTTTTTTGGACGTACATCGTCAAAGAGTGGAGTAATCGCCTGGCTCTTTCCGCTGGTGTATATATTGTGTCTGTTATGCGCCAAAATGAAAAGCTAGTAAGCAATTGAGCACCAGGAGTGCTCAATTGCTTGCCAATAAGGTGATCAACACTGAATGAATTTTGAATTATTAGCAAAAGGCGTATAATATTAACAACGGCGACGTTTTATAAAAAGTTAATTCAAATATACATACTTATTCGCAAGTTGGCTGACCCAAACCAGATGTACCCTCCGACTGCACAGCATTATTTTCTTCTTGTTTACGTCTTTTTAGTTCGCTTTTTAAGTATTCGGTTTTTTTTAATTTTAATTAACTTTTTTTTTATTTATAACTTTTTAGTCAACCCTTTTTTCGAATTAGGTATACATTTAAACATAGGTATAAGTGTTTTAAATGTTCATTTTTGAAATCAACTTTTCAAAACAAAAAAATAAAAGAATCCTTTATTTTGATACCCACACAACTTGTGTGATTTACAGTTAAGGCAGGGACAAATCTTTGCGTACGCAGACGATACAGCAGACGATGCAGTTATTTAGCGGCAAAACATGGAAAGAAGCAAATGGAATGGCTACAAAGAGCATTGGAATAGTCTCAGACTAGTTAAACTCAAACCTTATTGCCCTAAATACACTCAAAACTAAATACATACCATTTAGTTTAACAAAGAGCAGTCAACCACCTTCTTACATTATACAAATAAAGGCCCACATATGTAATATCTCGGGGAACTGCCCTTGTCATGAACTCTCCAAAACATCTGCAATCAAATACCTAGGTGTGATCAGCATTTAAACTGGAAAGAACACATCTCAGCCCTTACATCTAGAGTCAGGAAACATGTCTTTAAAAATATACGTAGGTAGTTTTTGTCCACCAAACTTATCCTTGTTAGTATATTTTTCCTTATGCCAGTCTATTATAATATAAGCTATTACGGCATGAGGGCTGCTTCCAAGACTTTTCTTAATTTGGTTTAGAACGAGCGCAACGTGTAGTTCTTAAGGTAATGACTCACAAAAGATTTAGATTGCTGTACTCAGAATTATCAATCCTTCCAGTAAGTCAGCTATTTATCTAAGGCCAAATTATTAAGTCAGCATAAAAATGAACCCGAATTTGGGACAAGAAGAAGGCAAGATAGTGTAGATTCCATGCCTCGCTGTAAAACTTCTTTTGCGCAAAGATTTACAAGTTTCGTTGGATCATTCATCTATAATAAGATAATCCTAAAAGTTCGCCATCTTAATAGTCATGATTTTAAAACCGAACTTTTTAAATTTCTAAAATATACTGTATCTATGATTTTACTGAATCAATTTTAAAAGTCGATATTCAACCGAGTTACCTTAATACATCACATACACAAACAACAACGGCACAAACATACACACACTCACACGCACTCACATTCACACACACACTCACACACAAACAATAATAATCACTCTTTATTTTAAGATTTTAGTTGTGATAAGCGTTACATTTCCGAGCTAAAACCCATTTTTCATTATTTTAAACTAGCACTCCGCCCGCGACGTCGTTCGCATGATTTCGTATTTTATACAACTAAGTACTTTATTATGTGCAGTTAGTGAAGGCGACCAAAAATAAGCTATTATTAAATCAATAAGAAAAGGTGTATCGTAGATATATACGGTTTAAGTTAGGATTTACGAAACTTAAATGACGTGTCCGATAAGTTTTAGCTATATAAAGGGCTCGTGGTTAAATCACAGTTACACTGGTTATTCGATCTAAACCTCAGTTTAGTGAGGTTTTGATCTTTATTCGAATGAGGCTTTACAATAGGATCCATAGCGAGTACACCACTCACCATCTAATACTATGAAGAAGACAGTGCAGTGGAGCTTCCGCCTTACGATTTTTTGAAGAACTTTAAGTCTTACGATAAATATGGATAAAACTAATGTCATTTTAAATACCCATGTAGCTTCCATTCTCATGAAAATCGGTGACTTTACAGAAGGTATTCATCGAACCCGAATCGTAACTAATAAAATTACCTACGTTTGCTTTTCCTTACACTTTTTGTTGTATTTTGTTTTTGTTTGTTTGACCTGAGAAAAACGGTCCAGTTCGGTAGTTCCAAATCGAGGTAGAGGTCGTCTTAGTGCCGTAAGATTCTTCAAAAAACCGTTGACACCCCTAAATCATCTTTTGGGGCTAATTCTGAAAAACTAATGATGGCGATTTATTATTTGCCCAAGGCATAATATTTTTTATAGAAATAAATGTCTCCCTTACGTCTTTAACGGTTGAATTTCCAAAAATCCCTCCTTAGTGTTCCCCTACGTCATGAAAAGAAGCTACGTGCAGTAAAATACTTCAAAAATTTTGATTACCCCATAAATAATATTTTGATAACTAGTTAAAAACTACATTATTTATTAAGGTTAGTATTTGTGCAAAATTTCAAGTTTATTAACTATAGTACATTAATACCTCAATGTTATTAACTCAAGATCTTCAACACTCCCCAAATCATCTTAAGGGGTTGTTTCGAAAAACTATTAATGACAACCTTTTATTATTTACTTAGGTTAGTATTTTTGCCAAGTTTCAAGTTTATTAATCCAAGAAATAAGATTTTCCATACAAACTTTAACATCCATTATCGTCTTTTGGGGGTAGTTGCGAAAAACGAATGTTACGTTTATTATTTTGTCTAAGGAAATAGACTTTTCATACAAACAAATATCTCTCGTTTGCTCCTCTACATCATAAAAAGAAGCAAATATATAAGCCCAACACATTGCCACCTTTTAACCCCTTAGGGGTGGAATTTCCGTAATCAATAAACTCATTATTTTTTTTATTAATCAAGAGCGTAAACCGTAAGAAATGTCAAATAAAGTTTCAACCCCTATGTTATACCTTTAGGGGTGGAATTATCAAAAACCAATAAATACATTAATTCTTTTTATCAACTGATAGCGAAAATTTAAAATCGCATAATTTCGAGTGGATCAAAAATAGTTTAGCATGAAAACGAATGCTGCGTAAATTACGCGACCCTAAAACGTCACTCATAAAATTACCCACGTTTTTTCGGCTGAACTGTGCGAGGTTTGACTTCCGCACATACACGACAAAAAGCGGTTATCTGTTTAATATCGTCTAAGGAGTAAGGAAGATTCTTTAATTTAATCCAGTGATACATTCTGGTTATTCCAGGATGAGAGAGTGCATCGTGCAATTCGTATAATTTAGAGTTACTCATGAGTGCACACACCCTTGACAGTGCATCCGCGGCAACATTTTCGATTTCTGG
The DNA here is from genome assembly GCA_947562075.1 of Orthosia gracilis. NCBI lineage: Eukaryota > Metazoa > Arthropoda > Insecta > Lepidoptera > Noctuidae > Orthosia > Orthosia gracilis. Next base: position 40,892,480 of record OX387266.1, read on the forward strand.
TCTGTAGATTATGTCATATTTCTAACATGTCAGTTCTATCCTCCATCTTTCGATTTTATCGTTTACTAGCTGTGCCCGTGGCTTCGCTCCCGTCAACTGCCTACCTACCCTACCCTACCTACCCTACCCTACATACCCTACCCTACCTACCCTACCCTACATACCCTACCCTACCTACCCTACCCTACCTACCCTACCCTACCTACCCTACCCTACCTACCCAACCCTACCTACCCAACCCTACCTACCCAACCCTACCCACCCTACCCTAATTAATAATGGTAAAAGTAATAAATAGATCTGGCCGACCGTAATGACGAACATATGATAAAAAAAAAGTAAAAAAAAAAGGATAAACAGTATCCTATATCCGTCTCCTGGTTCTAAGCTACCTCCTCACCAATTTTCAGCCAAATCGGTTCAGCCGTTATTGAGTTATAAATAGTGTAACTAATACGACTTTCTTTTATATATATAGATTATTTTACTGGTATGGTTTTGATTGAATATATAGCTGACGGATTTCTGATCCGTGATAAGGAGAAACTGTTTGATAATGAGATACCTAGTGGCACCATTTTCTGAGATTCTCGACGATAGCGCAAGCCTCTTTTTCATCGGAAATGCATCGGAAGCATCCATTACGTTCGCTGTCCGACAACGTTCTAAAAAAGAAAGCGACAGAGCGTCCATTCTGGTCTAGCGTCACGGCTATGGCAAACTCAGATGCGTCAGTCTCTACAGTTAAAGTTTCTTTGTCGTCTATGGCGACTTATGCAGATTGCAGCCTTCACAATAACCGATTTTAATTGATTAAAATTACGCCGTCCGCTTTCGCTTAATGGGAAGTTTACGTTGCTGACGAGAGGATGTACTTTTTCGGAGAATTTGTGTACCCATTTGGCGTAGTGAGCAAAGAGACCAAGGGCTTGTTTGAGTTCAGCGGCGTTATGTGGTGGTGGCAGTTTTAACAGTGGATCAAGTCTGTCTTTATCAGGCTCTATATTGTTTTGAAAAGTATAGCCCAAGAGGAAAATAGACGTTTTGCAAAAATTACATTTTTGTTCGTTTAGTGTTAGTTTGTACTTCTCTGCTGCAGCCATGAACTGTCGTAAGTTTTTGTCATGTTCCTCCTTATCTTTACCACAAACCGTGACATCATCAAGATACGCAAATGCTCCTTGTAAATTTTCTTGACCGATAATGTGTTCAAGTGTACGTTGAAAGGCAGCGACTCCGTTAGTTACGCCGAATGGAATTCTTTTGAATTGGTATAATTTGCCACAGGCTTCCAACGCCGTATTTTTTTTTCCCTTTCTACAATAGGCACTTGGTGGTAAGGGTTCCCTATCCATTTGCATAAAATTTTAAGACCTAATATATCTTAGCATAATTTTGTTTGGCATAATTATATTTACGCATAATATAATTACGCATAACAGCTTACGCATAATTTTTTTAAGCATAATTTCTCTAACCATAATAATGATTAAGCAGAATATTCTAAAGCATAAATTTATTAAGCATAAAGTTCTAAAGCATAACTTTTTTAAGCATAATATCCTAAAGCATAAATTTATTTACACATACAGCATGCAAGCAAGCATGCAAGCAAGCATGCAGCAAACAAGCATGCAGCATGCAAGCAAGCATGCAGCATGCAAGTAAGCAAGCAGCATGCAAGCAAGCATGCAGCATGCAAGTAAGCAAGCAGCATGCAAGCAAGCATGCAGCAGGCAGGGTTTCTGTCTCGGCTCCGGCGCTGCGGGCTTCCGGCGGCCCCACGCGTGCTAATCGTCGCAGACGGCTTTCGCTCACCACCGCAGCTTCGGCTTGTTAGCCGGCTTCGCCGGCCAGCCTCAGCCGCGGCGCCTCGCTCGCAGCCGCCTGCTCCTCAGCCCGTGGGCCGCCTCGACTCTACGCGCCTACGCGATTTTAAATTACACTCTAGGGGTAGGACAAACAAGACTACGTAGAGTCGGTTTTGCAGCAATTCGGTTCTGTCACTAACTTTTGTTGCACATCATATTAAATTTTTAACCAACAATATTATTTAATTGTTACAGAAACTATAGCAAATTGGTTTGATCAGAATTGTGTATGGGGCACTACAAGTTCACCACCACCATTTCCACCCAAAGTCTGGAGTACGTATCTACTAGAAAAGGAAAATAGACCTAGGACACAAAATCATGCAGAGGCATGGCACAATAGATTTGCACATTTTGTGGAAAACACCATCCTGGATTTTATTTTTTGGCAAAAAAGATCGTTCAAGAAATAAAACATCAAACCATTGAAATAGATAAACTGGATGTCGGAACATCACTTATACCAAAAAAAAAAGAAAAATACACGGACAAAACCAAAAGAATTGAAAAAATTATTAGTAAAAAAGATGAGTATGCTTCTAAACTAGCATATTTACAAGCAATTGCTAAAAATATACACCTAAAATAAATAATTATACATAATTAAGGACCACTGTTTCAATCAGTTAACTTCTATCTGAGGAATAACCTCCATATTTATTTCTCATAATAGAAGTTAACTGATTAACATATTTTTTTATACAAAAACTGTCAAAACATCTAATATATTCTTCAGATAAAAGTTATCTTCCGATTGAAAAATCGTTTAAGTTACATAATGTTATGTATAATAAATCATTTGCATGAAAATTGTTATTTATATTAATTTTATGCCTAAATATTATTATGCTAATAGTCATTAGGCCTACTAACGTTATGCTAATAGTCATTAGGCCTACTAACGTTATGCGAATCAAATTTATGCCAAAACAAATTAGTCTTTAAGATGATTATGCCAACATAAATTGTATGCCTAAAAAAATTATGCCAAAGTATTATTATGCCAAAACAAATTGTGCCAAAATCGTTATGCCGAAGTATATTAGGCTAAAGAACATTATGCGAAAAGAAGGGATCCCGGTGGTAAGCGCTTTTTAAATCTATTTGACTAAAATAATTAAACTTAGCCACTTTCGTCACGATTGATTCAATATTTGGAAGTGGGTAGGCGTCCAAGTACGTAAATTTATTGATTAAACCATTACCATCTGGACGCTGATGACTTGCAACTTTACGCCCAATCAGACATTGCCAACCTTGACAATTGCATTTCATTACTCAATGCTGATCTTCGAGCAAAGACCTTATACTTCTTACTACTAGACTGTGCACTATGGCGCAAAAACCGGTCCGCGTGAGAGGGCTCCCGTTGGTAGTGTGTCTCTTTCTAATGAGGTGACCATGACCAAACAGAACACGGGACAAATTGATTATAAAAACGATAGTGTAAGTATCCCGACATATTTATGCTATCTTAATACGCTACCTAAACCTACCTAATTTATTGTAAATAAAAAAAATAGTATGTATATTTTTTGGAATCTACAACATTTTCCGTATGATATCAGGCGTAAATAATTTCACCATCTCATTGTTTTCCCGTGGGTGTCGTAAGAGGCGAGTAAGGGACAAACCAGAGAATGGGCAGCAACGTTCTCTGTGCATTTGTAACAACCATACTGCGATCGCCAACTCGCCTGCAAAGCACTCCCCATGAATAGCACAAATAAAACATAGTATAATATAGTACCCGGCAGCCTGCCTACCCTCGACTACGGTAGCGGTCGAGTTTACGGTATGGCAAGGGGTGCTAAGAATCCCGGACGAGATCTGGCTACCCCGACATATACCGACGACTGGACCTGGCAACGTACAACACGCGCACACTCCGCTCCGACGAAAAAATCACCAAACTCGAAGAGGAATTGAGCAGTTTATGATGGAGTATTATTGGGTTATCTTAAGTTCGAAGAGAGGGGGAGGACTCAATAATCCTCAAATCCCAAGTCTCCTCAAGTCTCGTTCTTCAAGACCCATCGTATAGATAGGAACAAAAAGCTCTCTGATCCTACTCTCAAGCTCATGAAGGAGAGGCGTGAGATGATCCTGCAGTCTTTAGACGATGCTTTGAAATACCGGCAGCTAAATATACCTCAAAGGATCTCAATGATTTCACATATTGTCCAGTTGCGTCGACAGTTGAGAAACAAAACTACGCCAATTTTATTCGTCTAGGAATCAAATTGCAAATAATATTAACTGCCAAAAACTCCGCAAACCACCATCTTACATTTAGTATTACCAGGCCTAAATATTTAAAAGTACTACTCTTACTAAGTATTAATTAATTTTTTTTTTTAAATACAACGAATTGATTTAGGAACTGTAGAAATTTTTAAATAAGTTTCAAAGTCTATGAATCGTTTGTTTTGGTATAAAATAAAAAAGTTTTTGTACCATTTCTACCAAACCCAATGATTATTTGAGCTTGCAAGAAGTCAGACAAGGACACACTACCAACGGAAACCCTCTCGCCAGGACCGGTTTTGATTAGCTACCGCTTATAAGGAAATATGTAACCTAGGTGGATGATGATAGATTTCATTTTAGCTAAACAAAAATTTTTGGTACACAGTCTAGTAGTAAGAAATACGTATAAAGTCTTTGTCTTCGAGCTATCAGTGAGTGGTCTGGCAAATTTGGGGTTTCTGTTAACGTCGAGAAATGTCAGGCCATCCTCTTTGGTAGTTCGTACTATTTGAGAAGTGTGAACACTGGCCAACTTATGTCACTGATGTACGAGAACTCCGTCATTTCTCTTTCACCTTATGTAAAGGATTTCGGTCCGTACATTGACGACAGTTTTAGTTGGGATAAACACGTGGCTCAGGTGAGCCAGAAAGTCGCGTTCTCGCTGCGGCCTCTCTATAGATTCAAGCATTTCCTCCCATCCAGCACCAAAATCACTTTGGTCCAGTCACTTGTGCTTTCCATTATCGACAATGCTGATGTTTGTTATCCTGATCTATCCTGATCTATCCCAAGAACTTCTAAAAAAATTGGATCGACTTCTCAACAATTGTATTCGCTTTGTTTTTGGCCTTCGTAAATACGATCACATTTCTTCCTACCGTTCTCAGCTTAAATGGCTGCCTATCCGCCTCAGGCAGGCGATTTCTCTGCTTGCTCTTCACTATTATTAACGATCCTTGTGCTCCCGATTATCTAAAAACTTGTATCAAAATGTTGGGCAGTTCTCACAGTAGTAACCTTCGAGCTTTTAAAAATCTACTCCTCCAAATTCCTTCACATCGCACCGGTTTTATGTCCAATTTATACGCTGTTTCAACAATAAAGCTCTGGAACGCGATACCCGTAGGCATCAAAAAGGCTGAACAAAGAGTATGTAACACTACGTTTAAGGCTGAAAGCAAATTCTCTTTTAAAAGAAAAGTTCGTGAACTCTATTTGAGTCAGACTAAATAGCTCTCATCTAGAGTCAGAAGCACAGGTCAGAAGTTTAGTCATAATAATTATGAATATGTTTCTCGTTTTTTTATTGGTATTTATTAGTTTATTTTATTTGTATATGTGTATTATTAATATATATGTAAGTATATACATTTTCGTATACAAGTTGTTATTTTTAAATATTTTTTGTACCCATTTCACAAAGTAGTTGTCCTTTTTAACCCAAAGGTTGACTGGTAAAAAATGCCTTGTGGCATTAAGTCCGCCTATGTAGGTACCACTATTGTACATGAAGTTTAAATAAATAAATAAATAAAATTGTTCTTGAATAGTTGACTACCATCCTCCTTCGATGAGTTCCACCTCCCGTGACAAGGACCTGAGCACGCCATGGAGATACGCTCGGTTCAATTATTTCATCTTCGCGCATATGTGCGCAAAGACAGATGCTGGTGGCACTGAAGCTTCCATAACGCACACTTGTAGAGGCTCCCTGGTCCCTCCGAATTGAAATTCTATCTTGGCGTGATCTTTATGAATGTCGTGTCCAATGATGATATCTGCACACAAGTTGTTAATTACGAGAAGAGGTCGCTGTTTGTATATGTGTTTGTTAATTTCAAGCGTTACGTAACATAGTCCGTCGACATGTGATGTATGGTTTAGCGAAGCCCGATTTATTGTTTGTTTACAAGGTCGTTGCTTGAGGTTCATCATTCGCGCTATGCTGCGATCAATAAAGCTGACGGAGCTCCCAGTATCTATCAAAGCATCGGCACGAGTATTATTAATGGTTTTGGAAATAGTAGCTTTTACCAAACTGGACGGAGATGCAGCTGAGTAAACGGTGCTTATCGTTTGAGAAGAACTTGGTGACTGCACATATTCGACGGGAACAGTGGGACTCGGACAAGAAATAGCATTGCTAGTTGAAGAATTGTTGCGAGAAGGGCAAACTGAAGCGAATGTCCCTTCTTAGAACAAAGTTGACAATAGGCGTGGAATGCTGGGCATTTAACCCTTTGTAGCACTTTTCCACCGCAAAAGAAGCAGTGTCTTGCAGTTGGAGGAGGTGAGGACGAAACCGCTGCATTGTTTGAACTCGGTATTAGGTGTTGAGGTTGTTCTTGTCGTGGGACATTCACTGGTAAAGCATTCAAAGCATTTGGTACACTAACGCCCATTATTGCGGAGTCTTTTTCAGCTGTTTCAAGGACGACGGCTTGATTGAAGGCTTCATCCATCGAAAGCGTTGAGTTTTCGAGTAACCGCTCTCTTATTTTCGCCGAAATAATTCCTGCAATGAAGGCGCTCCTTATTGCTTGGTTTCTATGTTAATCGGCGGAGACAGATTTGAAATTACAATTTTGCGCTAGAAGTTGTAAAGCGCAACAATATTCAGTACTTAATTGTTTCTTCATGTTTTTGTTTTCGCGCGCCGAGGACATATCGAACTAAGATTTCGTTCTGAGGCTTGAGATACGTTTTATTCAGAACCGAAATAGCGTCAACATAAGTTTGACAATCTTTAATTTGTATGTAAATGTTTTTGCAGTTAAATGGTTTGCTAGTAATTTTAGTTTTATTGAATCCGTGACGTCAGCAGGTATTTCTTCAGTCAAGAAGTTTGAAAAGGTGTGTTGCCAATGAGCCCACTGTTCTCCCGCTGCGGGTGCATTAGGTTCCACGTTGAATCGATCAGGTCGAAGATACCTGGCTAAAGAACATGTTTTCTACTGTTCTTTCTTCTTATCAGACGTAGTTGGGTGTAGTTAATAAAATTGACAAATTAGGAAGAAACCACCAAACAAATAACTTGGCTTTTATTAACTACAGAAATCAAGTCGTAAATAAAATAATGAATGACAGACAATTATAACCTTTTAAAGTGACGAGTGATGGCAAAGATTAAAATAATAATATGAGTGATGGTTGTCAATATCATAGATAAATATCGGTCTCACGAAGGAGATTATATGTCACCTATACATGACTATCTACGAAGCTTTTATAAATTGTGCAAGGTTGTTTGTTATTTATGATGATGATGATGAAATAAAGGTTTTTTTTGGATGCTTGTATTTTATTATCTGTTGTATGGCAACCCTGGTTGTTGTATGTCTTGATGTCATGTCATGGGGGTGGGGATAATTCATTCATTGAAATCTTAGCGCCCAGGGTACTTTTTTCGTCTTTGCTTTGATTGATTGGGATTGTGCCAAAATAATTGAGTGTTTGTGTTATCCTGAAATAATGCTGATACTATTTCATTTCTGTTTTTAAAATTTGTGTTTCACTTAGTTATACAAACACAAACGAACACTAACTGATTATGGTAAGTATTTTAGGTTATGACAAGTATTTATATTTTTATTATCATTATAGATTCTTTGGTCGCTGATTGGATCGAAACCTATTTTGTAACCATGCATAAATGTAAAGCTCTAACTGTTTATATTGAGTTCTTTCTAATTCTGTGATAAAATAATCCTTGTTTAGTGTTTGTATGCGAGTTTAGAATGGTTTAAATTTGCGCATTTCTTTAATCAGGAACCACCTAATTCTGGGACCAGTTCACCTGGTCTGATTGGTACGGGGCCTCTCATTCCTCCGACGATGCTAGGTGGCTTGGCCCCACCTATGCCTCCATCAGTTGGTATGCCTCCATCAGTTGGTATGCCTCCAGTGCCTGGAATGCCGAACATGGCCGGAATGCCACCACCTATGGGTTTTCCGCCTATGATGCCACAATTTTCTATGCCGCCACCAGGCTTCCCTGGATTTAAAGCTGTAAGTTTATATTTTCTTTGTCTATAAATTCTTTAGTTCACATAGTTTTATTAACTGCTATGGCACTTTTTGTCCCTCTTGAATTTTTGTTCCATTCAACCTTTGTTGATAGCATTTAATAAAGTTCTTGCGCATGTAGTTGTAGAACACATTTAATGTGCTTTCTGTAAAATTTTTGGTAGAGAGATCTTTATGTTTGACCCTATTGATTACTCCTTTACTAATGCATCTGGATGCATTAGTAGAGGAGTAATCAATATAAATAATAGAGAAATTATTATGTATGTTCCTTATAAACTATAAAACATCTGGACTGATTTCAAAAATTCTTTCACCGTTGGGAAGCTACACTATCCCCGGGTGACATAGGCTACTTTTTTGTGTTTTACTGGACCGGTTAAAATAAGTTTAATATTCATATGGAGGCTTTCAGTAATTAACTTTGGCAAAATTAAAGTATGCTGGAGATGTCAGCTATAGACCTTCTGGACACAATTTCATTGCATTTTGCATGAAAAACCACTATTAGGAAAACAACAGATTTCATCTTTGTAATTTATTTTATAGCCATTTATGTAAGACTGCTTTGCTAAACATGTACTTACTAATGATGTGTAAGAGCATCCAACAATTTCAGGACATGAGTGCTCCAGCTCCAGATGTGGCCCCAATGGCCAACCAAAGCAGTCCCTGGTCTGAACATAAAGCTCCAGATGGAAGAACATATTACTATAACTCTGTTAGCAAACAAAGTCTTTGGGAAAAACCTGATGATTTAAAAACTCCAGCAGAAGTAAGCATTATTCTAAATTGAATGTTATTGACTTATAATAAAAAATGTCCTTAATATGCACTCCTCCACCCATAATGCCGAATTTTGCATAGTTTTGTGGTTGAATCAAATAAAATTTTACTTTGAAAATTAAATTCTATGCAAAATTTTAATTTGTACTAACACTACTGGGGTGAGGCTTTTTGAATGTTTTTTACATTAATAGTAACCAAATAATTTCCACTTAATCATAAGATTATAATGATGTATTCTTTTCTGTTAACAGAAATTACTATCTGCCTGTGTTTGGAAAGAATACACAACAGATGCCGGCCGTGTGTATTATCACAACATAGAATCTAAAGAATCCAGCTGGATTATACCAAAAGAGCTTCAAGAGATCAAAGAAAAAATTGCTGCTGAGGAAGCTGCACAGTAAGTAATATTCCTTTTATAATTTTTTAAGCTGACTTAGTTACAATCATTACAATTAATATTTGTTTCGGGATATTTACCATGTATATTTAGGTTTTGGTTGAGAGCTTGATATCCTTCCTTTTCCTAAAAAAAAAGTTTAGCTCAAATTCAGCCTAGCTGAAATGCCAAATCAGTTATTCCGAATAAGCCAACATGCATGTTCTGAATAATTATTTGATTTTATTTTGTTAGTGTTTGGGCAGTGAGATGGCATGTTGTCTTCACTTTATTCAAAGTTCCTATTGAGAATGGACAAAGATATAATGTCTAATGAACTTTCCACTGGGTTAGATGTTAGTCTTCTTAATTTGGAAGTCTTTTTATTTCTGGTTATTAATGTATTATATTACCCAGTAAGCTACTATCAATGTGGGTTTGGACATATTGTCTGTTTCATGTCAGATGAGATAAGTAATGAGTTAAAAAACTAGTGTATGGGTCCCATTCATTGTGTAGTCAAGAAATACATTTTCGAAATGATATTATACCACATCAAAATCTAGAGGGCAGTTTAAAAAACTAGCAGACGAAAAGCGATGTTGAACTACTTGATTATGATTTCTATCAATGGCACGCTTGGTTTTCATAAAGATGAAATGTTGGTGTTGTATTAATCACTCAATAATAAAAAACTTACAGAGCAGCACTAAGTGCAGAAATGCCTCCTGGAGAAGTGCCGTTGCCTATGTCTCCATCAAATCAATCTGGAAGCTCCGCCTTAGATGAGGCTATGGCAAAAACTCTTGCCGCCATTGATCCATCCCTTGCCAACTCTATACCAATACCAGAAGAAAGTAAGTGATTTTTTTTTGTTCAATTGATATCAAAAGAGGAGACTAAATGCATTTTGGTGATTTTTGTAATGTATGTACACGTTAACGGTAATAGCTGTTACAACACGACTTGCTGCAGTGAGGGTATACCCATAGTACTCCATACAAAGAATACTAACCGCTCGAGGCGAGGCGGTGCTGGGCAGGTGTCGGTTGGCTCCAATGAGCTAAGATCCTAAATTGTTGATGGCAATTTATATTAAAGTTCAATCTCAGTTTTGATGTTACTAAATCCATGCAAACTGCTTGCTTGGAATTTGTTGGCTTTTGCAATTGGGTTTGTTCAGATGGTGAATATTAATAATGTTTTTATTGTTTAGGTAAACCCGAAGAAATGACGGCAGCACCCCTAGGAAATAATAATGAGAACTCGGATAATCCGCCAGAACCGCAATATAAAGACAAGAAGGAAGCCATTGAGGCATTCAAAGAACTTTTAAAAGATAGGGTAAGGAATTCATCGTTTGTGCGTACTGTTAAGAGGAAACGCGGTAGCAGAGATCCGACTGAGCAGTCATAATTCGAGATTTGGCTCTCATAATGTCCTTCAATATTAGACCAATTTAAAAGAATTTTCATAAACTGAATAAGAAGGATATACTGTGCTTTTAATTTTCGTTTTTTTTTATTTTATTTTTTCAAATTTGTACACTAGGCGTCTTGAGGGTTTAGGGCTCATATCATCATCATCATCATCTTTCTGCCCTTATCCCATGTTACTTGGGGTAGGCGCAAAACGTTTTCTTCTTCCATACCGTCCTATCCCCTGACACACTATCACGGTTTAGTGCTCGTTAAGATCATAAAAAAATATATAGGGGTACCGCACAGTATAATTTTCGTTAAGTTAACGAAACCTTATCCATTTTTTATTATTAATGGCCCTAATACATATTATACCTTTAGCTCCGGGCCAAATTTTTAAATACGCCATACGAAATATAGCATATTAGCTATATTACTGTTAAGTTTCATCAAGATCCGTTCTTTCGCTTTTGCACTTAGAACATCCATCCACACAAAGTTTCACGTTTATAATCTAAGTGGACGACACAGGTCCAACTGTGATTAGAAGTATCAAGCTTTATATCGGTGAATGAATTTTCTGAATACTAAATGAATTTACTTTTCAGAATGTGCCATCAACTGCTACTTGGGAACAATGTGTGAAGATAATATCTAAAGATCCTCGTTATTTAACATTTAAAAAGCTCAATGAGAAGAAACAGGCATTCAACGCATATAAAACGCAAAAATTGAAGGACGAAAGAGAGGAGCAGAGGTAAAACATAACATTTATATTAAGTTTTTTTTTTTATTCCTGACACATGTGCATTTACTCTTAAGTGTGTCTGTGTTAATTACCCACATCGTAGATATCTTTGAAAATGTGTCCTGTCAATTTTGTGACTCAAGCCTAGATAACGAGGCAAAGACTACTGATCAACGGGCGGTTTTCTGGCATTAATCGCTATAATGCCTCTCTAATGCCGTGAATACTACGGATTGTTATAACAGTGCTGTAGCGCTCGCAGAAAATACTGACAACTTGTAAAGTGCGTGTACTGTTTAGTTTAGTTTCGACGGGCTGTTGCCGCAACTCCACGAGTAAGCGCGTATTTTGCGTACGGGTGGGATTCAATTTCATCATTCGATCCACCCCAGCTCCTCGAGGAAGGCCAGCAGCGCCCTGGTGTTGCGGACTATTTTCTGCAGGGTTCTTGCGTGCACTGGCTCACCCCTGGGTATAGAGCACATTTTCGCGTAATTTCGCGGCACGCTCTAATGTAGTGTTCAATACTTATTATTATTCATCCAGGATTTCTTCCAATGTGTGAAGCAATTACTTTATTAGCCAATTAACTATCTCATATTGTTCCAGATTGAAAACGAAAAAAAATAGAGAAAACTTAGAAGAGTTTTTGTTAAGCTGTGACCGTGTAACATCACTAACAAAATATTATAAATGCGAGGAAATGTTCAATAATCTTGAGGTAAGGATGGTAAACGTGCCTATTATTTTTGACTATTTGCAATCGGTCATCAGACAGTAAGTGAGAATTGTTCCTGCAATTAGAAAGCGTAGTGGTGGAGCTGCCAGTGTTGCTCCTATAACTTATAGAACGTGGCGCCTTTTTAATCCCTGACGGAAAAAAGAGGTGTGTTATAAGTTTAACGTGTGTACCTGTGTGTTTGTGTGTCTGTCTGTGGCATCTCAGCTCGTAAACGGATGAACCAATTTTGATCTTATTTTTTTTGTTTCAATTGTGACTTTATCTTGTTCTTAGCTATGTTAGATGAAAACCGGTTCAGCCGTTCAAATGTTACGGGAGTTTTACTGTTTGAATCGGGGTATATCTCAAGATATCGTGTCATAATTACGTGTTCAATAGATTGTCGATCGAAGCGTGTCTACAACTAGGTAGATAAATTATGTAGCATGAAATAAAAATGTGTCGGGGGTTTTTTTTAAAATTTTACTTGTTACAAGCTTTTATTTACTCTCACCGGTCCTGATGTCTGTAATCAAATCTTTTCAATTAAATGTACCCACTTCTTCTTTAAAATTTGAGTAACTAGTGGATCTGAGTCCAAGGAGTTACTTGTGTTATTTTTTGTAACGATTTTATAGTTCAGTGACGGCATTTAAAGGTAGTGCTGGATCTCGTCGTTCCTAGTTAAACAAGACGCATTAACGACTGTTCTCAATGGAGCTCAGAATTCTGGGAGTCAGATTAACGGACCGCGTTAGCATCCCTGTGCTACGCTCCAATATAGGTACAACTACAAACACCGACGTCACCCAAAAAGTAGCCAAGTTAGAATGGGACTGGGCCGGGTACGTCTGCCGCGTTTCGAACGGTTCATGAGCTAAACCAACCTCAATGTGGATCCCGGAAAATGTCTGGCGAAAATTTTAAAATATTAAAAGGTTCACTGTCCACATACCATACACAATATTTAAACAATCACGTGAGTCGTCATATATGAGTCATTGCATAGGGAAGTTGTTCAGTTTTGTTTACAATCACTTAGGGCCGATTAATTATTTGACGTTAAATACAAATTCTTTATTGCGAACTAAGTGTACAGAATCAAACCCTACTTAAGTGCCTAATTTTAACAGGTTTTCACACAGACATAAATCTAATTAGATAACGTAATTCCCTCCTGTATGAAAACCAACCGTGCCACTTTTTCACAAACAATTTAAAAAAAAATTACTTAACAATGAAAGAATAAATTTCCAATGCCTCGGCCAACTTTTTCTATACATTATTTACTGCTCAATATGGCATCAAAAGGCATATTTTTAGATTTCGGTGGATTTCCAGGGCCGATATGATAAATGAAAAGCTCAGATTTCGATCATTGATCGTAACTTTCCTCCTTTTTTTGGCACGCGAAGTACACACAATTGCGTCATCAGGTTATATTTATATCTGTGGGTTTTCATGCTTAAGTACGTTTTTGACAAATACTCAACTAAAAATGCTTAGTTCAGAAATCGGGGGTTAATGCTTTTCAGCTACCAATAATTGTACACAGTTGCCAGTTTATATGGTTCACTTTAGTATAACCATTCTCTAAATACTTTTCCCTAAGGTTCCAATTTCTAGTCATCAAAAATAAACAAAATCAGTGTATCTTTTAAAAACTGTTCCGTAATGTAAGCATTCCCCTTAGATATGGAGATGTGTTCCTGAATCCGATCGGAGAGATATATTTGAAGATTGCATATTTACTATAACCAAGCGTGAGAAGGAAGAAGCTAAGGCTTTGAAGAAACGCAATATGAAGATGCTAGCACAGGTAACATTCAAGTACTTGAGTGTGTGATATTATGTTCTGTTTTTTTAAAAAAGAAAACAATGTTGCTAACAATGTTGTATGTTTAATAATTACTTATGTGTTATTTTTTATCATAAAAGGTTTTAGAGAATATGAGTGAAATAACATACAGTAGTACTTGGAGCGAAGCACAAGTGTTATTGTTAGAAAACTCTGCTTTCAAGAACGATGTAAGCTTGCTGGGCATGGACAAAGAAGACGCACTTATCGGTATGTTGTCTTTTGGTCACCTAAACACAAGTTCACGTTTCAATATTTACCAAACAGAGCCTACCTTGCTATCAATATATAATTATACTTGGGGCGGTAACACACTACATCAGATCCGTATCCTTGAAATTTCGGTTCCGCAATAGCCGTAGTATTTCTTGTAGGGAAGCTTACGCACCATAGTTCTCTCCAAACTACCTGCGCCCTGAAGTTGGCTTTCCGATGCGCAAGGCACGGATCGGTGCTGTTTTTGTATAAGATTTACTACAGGCAGTGCATCCATTTTAGCCAACTTTAGGGCGGCCAAGAAGTTTGTCGAGCACTATACATCCGAACTCTATCCTTCACAATCTGTCATAATTCAGACCATTTTGAACTCTGAACTCAAATCACGGACACGGACGTGTAGTACGTTACCGCCGTTAATGATAAGTTACTATATTGGCCCTTATAATTAATCACAAATAATATTGTTATTCTTTTCAGTGTTTGAACAGCATATTAGAAATTTAGAAGCAGAGTATTTACAAGAACGAGAACAAGTCAAAAAACGGAATAAGAGGCAGCAAAGAAAAAACAGAGACAATTTCTTGGTATGTTCTTTCATTATTTTGATAAGCAATTTTTTTTTTTGCAATTGCAAATAACTATCATGCCTGCCGGTTTTATTTTTAAAAGTCAGACCGTGAAAATTTAGTAAAAATGACATTGTCAAGTTTCCACAGCGAGATTTTTAGAAAATCGACTAGCTGCTGCTGTTCCCCTCACCAGTATATGGAGCAAATGCGTTCGCGTTGTACTCATTCAGTACTTCTCATGTCAGACACTTCATGAATATATATGTAATTTACAGGTTTTACTCGACACTTTGCATGAAGAAGGTAAACTGACATCCATGTCGCTGTGGGTGGAGTTGTACCCAGTCATATCGGCTGATATGCGCTTCTCAGCGATGCTTGGTGAGTGAACACACTTGTATATTCTTCAACTAAGTTATCATGTGCACTGAAGTCTGAGGGAATAACCTGGAAAACTGCCAATGAATCTTGGAATTTTTATAAAATGTATAATCAAACATTAAAGTCTAAGGCAGATGAAATAATAGTCTACTCCCTCAGGATAGTCGTTAGTTATATATTTTATTAATATTTTCAGGTCAAAACGGATCTACTCCACTGGATTTATTCAAATTTTACGTAGAAAACCTAAAAGCACGGTTCCATGACGAAAAGAAGGTTATAAAAGAGATATTAAAAGAAAAGAGTTTTGAAGTAAAACCTGATACTACCTTCGAAGAGTTTGCGACCGTCGTCTGCGAGGACAGCAAGTCAGCTTCTTTGGATGCAGGCAACGTTAAACTTACGTATAATTCATTGCTTGAAAAGGTGAATATCACGTTTCCTATTTTAATTTTAATTCTGTACTTTATCTTTATAAAATTATAATTTCTTAATTCAGGCTGAAACTAGAAACAAAGAGAAGATAAAAGAAGAGTCTAAAGCTCAGAAGAAAGTTGAGAGTGCATTTAAATGGGCCCTGAGTGAAGCGAACATCGACCATACGCTGCCGTGGAACGAGGTCAAAGAGAAGCTGGATCTGAACGCGCCGGAGTTCGCCGCCGTGCCCTACGACGAGGACAGAGTTAGAATATATAAGGTAGCTCATACATTTTTGTCTTCCTTGTCACTCATACCAGCAAGATAGACGAGACGAGACAGAGAGTCTATTGGTCTTTTAGATGGTCATAGTGTTACATCAACGCATATTACCCTCATCAATTTCATATAAACCTACACAAACACACCATCACTATCACACACGCACAAACCCACCACATTGGAAAGTTTTAAAATTTTGTTTTGTATTTTTTAATTATACTGACATTCAAATTTCAATTTTAAATAGGCTATTTCTGATATTTTAATTCCAAAATCATTGTAATTCCATGTTATGTTATTATAGTTTTAAATTATTTTAATTCAAATATAATTACATCTTATTTTAATTTTAAATTGTGATGTTATGTATTGGTTTAAATTTTGTTTAATTTTATTTTAATTTTGAATTGTGATTTTAATCTGAAAATTTATATCCCTAGATTTCAATCTCTTTGCACCTCTTTAATTGTTCTATCTATAATTTTAACCTTTTGGGGAATGGAACTGGCATCCTTAACACAGGTTATTCTTGTAACCTAGCTAGGATGTCAGTTGCGAGTCTTATAGTGAACTCAAAACCAAATTTATTGTTCTTATGATTGTTTAATTATCTTTTTTTGTAATTTGATTGTTGGTTTTTATTTGTGTGTTTTTTTAAATAAATAAATAAATAAAATAAAATAGACGCTTGAAGTGTCATCAGTCAAAGTCATCATCAAATATCGTTTATTTGATGTATTTTTCACATCACTATGGGTTACTATGTTACTAATAGCCAACTAGGGAGTACATGCCACTCTCCCCGCAATGCGAATCTTGTGAACTCGATGTGGTGTTTTTTTTTAACAGTCGAAATATATCTAAGTTATAGCTGTTGCCCGTGATATCGTTCGCGAGGATATAAAAACAAATAGCCTATGTGCTAGTCCAGACTATATTATATCCCTGTGCTAAATTTCATCCAGATCTGTTCGGATGTATAAGCGAAATTGACTAAGAAATAGCTATACATCCAAACTTTCACATTTATCATATTACTAGCTGACCCCCGCGGTTTCGCTCCCGTCAACTAGCTACCTACCTACCATACCTACTCTACCCATCTACCCTACCCTACCTACCCTACCCTACCAACTCTACCCTACCTACACTACCTTACCTACCTACCATACCTACTCTACCCACCTACCCTACCCTACCCTACCTACCCTTCCAACTCTACCCTACCTACACTACCTTACCTACTAACCCGACATACCATACCCTACCTACCCTACCTAACCCTACCCTACCAATCCTACCCTACCTACCTTACCTACTTAACCCTACGTACCCTACCTTGCCTACCCTACCCCACCTACCCTACCCAACCTACATACTAACTAATTTGTTAAACTATTTATTTGGATAAGAATTATACTACAATACGAATGTAACCACATTTTGTTTCTACTGGCGATCTAATTAAAATTTAGAACATAAAAGCTGCTATTGTGACTTAACTATGATAGTTAAATATTTTCTCTCGCAGACTCTTGTAGGTAATAATGAGTATTTTAATCATTTAGTACATCATTTTTATGTATCATCAATAGTTTTCTCCAAAGTATTAATTTTATAGGCAATATTTTACTACTTTGGATTACATTGTTGCAATTTTCATAAGGATCTATGTTTTTGAAAATAAATTATTGCCTATGCACTCGGGATTAATGTAGCTTTCTACTGATGAAAGAATTTTCTAGATCCAGAGATTACCTTACAATGTCACAAACTCACAAACTTTACCTCTTTATAATATTAGTATAGATTGGGATGGGAAAAAGAACATTGTATTTTCTCCTTTGCATGAAATACATAATCGATTCTTAATTAAGTATTAGGTACTGTTAACTAGGGAAAATTAAACAATATACATTCTACATATGTATTTTTTTACAGGACTTCCAACACGAACAAGAAGAGAGCTGCATGCACTACCATCATCCAAAATCCCGAAAAGCAAAACGCTCAAAGAAGAAGAAGCGATCGCATTCTGCTTCATTGGTGAGTGGTTTAAGTCATTCATGTAAGTTCTCATCAAAATAGCGCACAACCAGCATGCTGAATGGACATAATATGTATGAATGTAAACGAAGCAAAAGGGGTATGTTCATTTACATACATTCTACCGATAGACAGGAAAATTCATGAAAAAAAAATTCAAATGCTGGTGAGTTAGAACTAAAGTTCACCGCAGCGCTAAAATATTTATATTGTCTAATCAAACTATTAAAACATGCAGTGCTAGATCGCTTATATAGTTTAATTTACTCGCGATCAAAACATCGTAAACGCCATTAAATTCACGGCGCTTACGCGTTTAGTTCAACATATTTTAAAGTAAGGTGTACGTATTGCAGTACAGTTTAGTCAAACAAAGCGAGTGTTCGAATAGCCAAATCTAGTGCGTGTTACATGTATATCGATAGATATTTTCGGTGAGTTCTGACTATCCCTATAGGAATAAGGCGTAAGTCGATGTTTATATCAAAATATCATTTTGTTCTTTTTGTTATAGACACTTAAATACGATTAAAAAAACTGTCTGGCTTTCATTAGAATATGGGACTAGCGACACACGCGTATTTATTAAATCTCTTTGACTATATGATTTAAATACTGATTAACAGGTTCAAATAATAATAATTCCAATTTAAAATGGAGCATCAGGTTTAAGAATTAGCTAATGAGTATTTAATTTAATAATAATCAATTTATTTCGCTTCGTCTTTTCCCTATTCTCCGGCTTGCCTTTATTAGCCGATCGGAGTAAACACTGACGGGGAACAGAGCTTACCTCTCTTGCCATAATTGGCTGGCATGAGTGGATATTCGCAAGAGCAAACGTGCTCGAAGGAAGGAAGTTAACCCAGTAAGATGCTGGTAGAGATGTTGATAGTACTTTCGGGATTGTCCTGATAGCCATGGTATGTCTCTAAACTCCTCAAGTACCTCCGGATATGTTGCCCCCTTGGCGCTTCGTCACTTAAGTCCAAGCGACCCTTTATGGGGCCCATTAATTGAGTGGTCCAGTCACACCTGCCATTTTATAGCCGTGTAGTTCAATAGTGGTCAGGCAGGGGCCGGTATTCCTCCTATAGTTTTAGGCGATCGATCCACTAAACCTACCAAACCCGTAGCTCGACACATTCTTTTCCATATTTTGCAATAGTCCTGCACCAACCGGGGATTGCCATTGGATGCACTTGCGCAGTGCATACAGGAATAATCATCGGTTGGTGTTACATTTCCTGATACATGCCTAACAAGGCCTCTGTGAATTGTCTTCGGCCCCTCGCACGCCTTTCAAAGGACCGGGACTCCATAGTCCCGAGATTAAAAGCAATTAATTTCAAGTATCACAGAATCATACCTATACTAATATTATAAAGCTGAAGAGTTTGTTTGTTTGAAAGCGCTAATCTCAGGAACTACTTGTTGGAAATGAAAAATTGTTTTTGTGTTGGATAGTCCATTTATCGAGGAAAGTTTTTAGGCTTTATAACATCTTCACGCTACGACCAATAGGAGCGGCGCATAAATGAAAAAGGCTGCAAAAACGAGAAAAAATATTCCTTTTTGAGAGATTCCGTTGCTTGCGCTGTGTAAGCGGATAAAGTTACGCAACATTCATGTATGTAGGGTAGATAGGTAGCTAGTTGACGGGAGCGAAGCCGCGTGGAACGGCTAGTTGAGATTTAAGAGATGAAATGATATTGTCTGCGATTCTAAAGCATCGCCATAATATTATGTGTTTGTAAATAGATTCTTTACATACTCGTATCTACTAATCATATTATGATGCTCATCGTGCTTGTTTGTGCTTCAGTCTCGGTCGCGTTCGCCGTCCCCCGTGCAGACGGCGCGCTCGCCGTCACCCGCGCCTAGCCACGGCACATGGACTTCGGACGAAGGCAAAAAACACAAGAAGTCGAAGAAGAAGCACCGCAAGCACTCGCCAATGCCTGTAAGTACTACTCAGTTTTCTTTAGTCACGTAAACAAAAAATGACGATGATACACTGCGTTGAAATTGCATGTGACGTCTCGTTTTAGTACAACTTTTACTCAAAAGTGACATCACAAGTCCCCACTCCTGAACTTTGAACTGCTTTATCTTTTTAAATTTTCATTGTTTTGATAAAGCAAAAAAAACTTCTCTGTCTGCCTAGCCTTTTCCCAACTATATTGGGGTCGGCTTCCAGTCTAACCGGATTCAGCTGCGTACCAGTATTTAATATGGAGTCCCTTGGCAAGACTGGTGCAAAAAAAAAAACATTTTTTACGACCGAAACCGAATTTCGGCAACGGTCTCAGTTTCAGCCGAAAACGAAACTTCCTTACTAGGATCATGTTTTGTGGGTAAAATAAAGAAAACGTTATTATAATCATCCAATCTTAATTTTTTTATTTTTAAATCATATAGCTATGCAGTCTTCGACATTTTCACTTATTGGTATGATAATCGACATAACAAGCCCTCATTTAAGAAAAAAATATTAATTGAAAACTTACCGAATTCTAAATAAATCACACGATAACTCACAACAAACAAAACGAACTGCAAACACAAGCTAGTCACGACATGATTATGCACGTGGACGTGGCAAAATGTCTTTGTCGCTTACTCGCTTGTATGGAAAAACATGACCGATCACAGCGCGAGAACTCCCGAATGCAGTTTCGGTTTCGGTCGTAGTTTCGGCAGGTTAGCCGTCGAAACCGATACCGAGCTTTCGGTCGGACACTAAAAAACTTATCCAATATTTTTGATAACCTCACTGACTGATTAAATAGAATTATCATTCTTCTACCCAGGAATCATCCCTATTACTTACGCTATTTTTAATTTTAAACCCACCCACGTCATTTGCTTGTGCCAGGGCCGCGGTAACTCTCTTTCAAATTTATTCGCAACCCAGCCAGGCATCGGCCCCACAGCGGACCCGTTAGTTTTTGCTGGAATCTCTTTGAGGCGCGCGTGGAACACTACGCGCCGTCCTGATCGGACGGCGAGCTAACCATTACTCACCGTCCGCAAGCCCGCACCTACGGTGGCCGAGCACCGGCCTGTGACTTCCGACGCCCAGGGCGTCTCCTGCGGTGGCTAGGGGCATGAGGGCGTCTCCGTTCCATGCCTACGATTACAACTATCGAGTAATTTGTCTTCCTTCCGTATTCATTCGTCGACCATTTCATTTATATATTTTACACAACGTAACATGAGAATACTTGATTTTGTTTAGAAATCTCCGACGCCGGAAGAGGGCGGCATATCGGACGACGAGATGATGCGTCACAAGAGCAAGAAGTCGAAGCGCAGCGCTCCCAGCAGTCCTGAGGAGGAGTCGCATGAGCTTCCACACAAACCCAAGAAGAAGAAGGACAAGAAAGACAAGAAAGAACGGTGTGTATAGTGTATACACAGGCACCATTCCATGGGCACAACAAACACTTAAAATTTTAAGCATGTAGATAATTTAAGTGTCTTTAACTAAGTGTGGCAATCGCAGCACCGATTATTTGTACTTCGCTGCTCTTGTCTCATCTTTTAGCATAAAAAAGAGATTATCAGCTCTCAGTTAGCTGCAATCCATGGGTTGCCCGATGTTGCATTGCATCCACGGTATAGGAGAAATTTATAGTATAAGACAAGTTTAAAAAAAAAAACTTGTTTCTACTTTCATCTTCGAGCATGAACTGTGATGATTAGTTTTTCAATTGATAGTAGTTATGAAAAGTGGCAATGTTGCGCAGGTCGAGCGGCTCGACGGCGTGGAGCGACGCGGAGCTGGAGTCGCGGCGCGCGGCGCTGCTGGCGCAGCTGCACGAGCACGAGGCGGACTGACGTCGCGTCACGCACATCCACATCTTCAACGACTACCCCAAGCCGGCCACCGTCACGTCCGCCAGCGCCGCCGCCGCCGACGTCACCGCAGCCGTCGACGCTGCGCCGCTCGGGGAACCCGTCGTCGAAGATGACTCACTCGCTCAGCTCGACGAGTCACCATCATAACTTTGTTATGCTCTTAAGTGATATTATGCTATTGAATTCATGCCTATTCAGAGATAATTTAAAGTAGGCCATTATTACTTTATAACCGTATGAACTCTATCATGACTGTATGAACTCTTGACCGTGACCGTCTTTATCGTGACCGTTTCTACGTCGTGGTGTACGCACGAACTGAAGTTTCGACAGCAGTCATGACTTGTACGTTTTACGGCTCCACAAAAATTGAGCTCTCATAGAAATATACGAGAAAATATGTTTACCCAGAATCTTTCAATTGTTACTGTATCATATATTACCAAAATTGTAATAGATATGGCAAAAGTATTTGTGTTAGGCTTAAGTGCTTTTGAATGATGTTTCTCGTTAGCAACTTATTTTAATGACTCAAATAAATAAATAGAAAACTAGTAAGTGATTTCGTCTTTATGTATTTAAAATTGTGTGTTCCATAGACTGTATGACAACAGAAATAGTTGTAGTAAAAGATCTCGTTCAGTCGCAGAATATACGATTGGCCAACATTGTTTTGTGGTTGGAAATCATGCCGAAGTTTTTTTTTTATTATGCCTAAAATGCGTTATGTGAAATAATGTTTAAGTTTTATAGCGGCCCTTTGCGTTATTGGCTGCCGATAAATTTTTTTTGAAGTGAGATGTGTATAATTAATTCGCGAAGTAGAGTTTATGGGATCGTATTATGAGACTGAACGAAAAATATTATGATATGTATTATTAATTAATATATTGTTTACTACATATAAAGCATTATTATGTCTTCTCTTAGCAATAAGTTTTAGAATTTAGTTACAGAATACAAACAATTACAAGGCTGGGCAGTGCGCAGACTAGTTTAATTACGCATTCCAATCTTTCAGTAATAGCGTGATTCGTGTTCAACATACGTAGTAGCCTAAAGTATAGACATTTATTGTCTAAACCCTAGATAATCAATGCTAAAGTTTGATTTAAAGGCGTGTGAGGTCTTTATAGTTACCAACGTGTCTGCGTGTACTACTCAGTCTGCTAGGTAATTGCCCAATACAATTATATCTTCACTATATACATTTAATTTATGTACATGGAAGTTTAACTTACTAGATACACATCCGTATTCTCGGTTTTATTGCTACTTTATTATACATACATGGGTAAAAAATATTATGCAATTTAAAATTGTAGTTATTTTACGCACGTTAAAATGCAGAGTACGACGAGCAACGCATTTTGGTAAACACTTACATAATTACGTGACATTTTGTTATTTTATACGCATCTTCATCATCATTTCAGCCGAAAGACGTCCACTGCCGGACAAAGGCCTCCTCCAGGCGTCGCCACATTGACCGATCCCGTGCGTCTCGCATCCAGCGCCTTCCCGCAACCTTAACCAGGTCATCGGTCCACCTAGTGGGAGGCCTTCCAACGTATCGTCTTCCGGTTCGCGGTCGCCATTCCAGAACTTTTCGGCCCCATCGGCCATCCATTCTGCGAGCAATGTGCCCTGCCCACTGCCATTTAAGTTTGGCAATTCTCCGGGCTTGTTGTCGGTAACTTTGGTTTTCCTGCGGATATCATCATTTCTGACGTGGTCTCGCAAGGAAATGCCGAGCATAGCCCTCTCCATTGCCCTTTGGGTGACTAAGCTTTCTGATAAGGCCCAATATGTGATCACTGGCAACACACATTAAACGGTAAATTGGACGAGAAGATACCACGCAACTTCCCGAACGCCGCTCAGCCGAATCGGATTCGACGGTTGACCTCTCTCGAAGTTGGACCTACCCAACTGGACTAAGGCGTAAGTGAATTCGGCATGGCAAAGAGTATGAAAAATCGACCAATCACATGCGAGACAAAAGATGCCATGTGGATTTCCGTCTATGTTGGTCGATTGATGGCGGTCAAACCCTTTGCCTTGCCGAATTCACTTACGCAATTAGGCTCCTCTCTCCGCTTTGGTGCCGCCATCCAAACGTCTTATATCTTGAGAGAAATGTATGCATTACTTACGTGGTGGAGATAGACGGATCAATAATATGCTACGTAAATTTTTAGATTTTCGCTTCGACTCTGAGTTAGAGCTGCGGGCACGAATCCAGCGGTAGGGAGCGGTGGCGATGCCGACAGACGTAAAAAAATACAAAGCGCGCAGTCTCAGGCTATCTGCGTCCATCCTCTCACTCAACTCTGTAGTCTCTTCAGGGGAATGATTGTCGCGGCCCATAAATTACTTAGGGACCGCGATAATGGCCCGGACCAAGTCCATAAAAATTATTGGCGTTTGCCACATAATTTACATGCCAAATGTCGATAGCTACATGCTTCTTCTTAGCTTTCACGATGTTTTGGAAATGTCTTGAAAACTAAATAATACGTATTTACAAGTGATGCAATATTTTTACCGGTTTTGCTAAGTCGATGAACACTTTGATATTTATTCATGACGACACAATTACTCAGGGCCAAATTAAATTAGCGAAACTACGCAGACCCTTATGGGTACCGATATCTGTTTACATTTTATTGTGTTTAGAAGAGAACGATACAATCATGTTTGTGAACATTAACATACTGGTAAGAGCTGGGGTTCAGGGATAGTGGAGCGGTGAATTTTATTGTAGTATTGACTACCTCCACAAAGCATACTGGGAAGGCTGACTCGGTACAATGTGCTGCCAAGTACTCCAAAAAACATTAGAATCTGTTACATCCGCATTCTAATGTATACTAAGGAATGTTTGCTGAAGACGAGGCGATATGGTTCAAGACCTTAACCCGCCCGAGTAGGACGAAGGAAAAAAAAAAGAAGACGGATCACGGAATTGACACTTGACAGTTCATGATAATATGACTGACATTTCGTAAACGTAATGAAAATAAGAGAAATTTATATGTTCAAATCAATAATTTTGTTTGTAGGTACCTAGTGAAAGTTACGTTATTTAAAAAGCATGTCAATTTGGAGCCCTGGTCACAAAAATGTGGTTGAAGATCAGTCGGAATATCGAACAGAGTTACCCAAGAAATCATATACCAAGATTGACGCTACATCAAAACTACAAGTAATTCAAGCTCTGGATAATGGTCAATGTAAATCCGACTTAGCTAGAGAATATGGCGTTCATCCTAAGACTATTTCATATATTTACAAACAGAAAGAATCTATCATAAAAAAATATACCCAGAAATATAACCTTCTAAAGGAAATTTGCAGCCTTAATCTAGAACAAAACCTTTTGAATTGGTTTGAACAACAATTTAAAAGTGGGAATGTTATCACAGAAGATAATCTTCGCATTAAAGCACAGGACATACTTGAAGGATTGAGTGAAGAATTTACTTGCATTGATGATTGGCTGTTAAGTTTTCGCACAAGACATAATATATCTAAATACACACCAGATAATCTGTGCAATGAAAAAGTTAAAGAGGATTGGAAAAGGTTTCACAGTAGTTCAGGTTCAGATATATATCTGGGTGGTGTTTGTGCATTATCACATAATCTTGACTACAACAGCTACATAAGTGGACAACATGCAGACAGCTATGTTTCATTACTGTTCATAGTAAATACTTTAGGAACTGACAAAAGGGAAGTCGCAGTTGTTGGTAAGGAGTTAATAGAACCAGAGTCACAAGTTAGAAGCTTGCCAGTTAACTACTACTATTGTATCAATTCACAAATAAATTATTTTATAGTACTGAGTTACTTAACAAAATGGGAGAATGAATTAGTATCTAAAGGTAACCATGTTACATTGGTATTAGATATTCCGGAACACTTGACACGAAATCTACATTTTAAAAATATAAGAATAGTCAGTACAACTGACTTAATCTATGTGACTAATGTTTTAGAAAAGGTAGTTGAATGTTTTAAGTACCATTATCGAAGATTACAAATAAGTAGATCTTTAACCTATGGTAAAGACAGTTCATTATTTGTGGATTACATTCATATGATAGCAATGGCATGGTACAATATCCCACAGAAGTATGTCTGGAGTCTATGCTTCCCGCCCGGGGATGGCAGTCTATTCTTCAATGTAAAAGAGGACAGTGACAGTGATCATAGTTTATCGCAATGGTGCAAGATGTATAATGTACCATTAAATTCAGAACTTTGTCAGAGTTCATTAGATAAATATATTTTTTGTGACAAGAAACTGCCATGTATTTTTTGTGGACAACTGGATGAAACTATGCAGGCTACTGAAGTGTTAAGTCAAAAAGTATGTCCGTCTACCTCAGGAATGGAGGCATATCAGGCTATGAAAAGAATTGTTTCTTATCTACAAGGAGAGGGAGCAGGCAGTTCTATTATGAAATATGCCAAATATCTTGAAAATCATCTTGAATATGGAGCACTTTTGCAAATGCACCAAATTATAGCTAGTACAAATGATTCCATTTAAATAAAATATTGTTTTAAAATAGAATATGTTTTATTGATTTCATAGTTATAATAAAATAGTTTAATTAAGATAAAGATACTCTATATACTTTATTATATTCTTACTTGAAATGTTGATTAATGATTCATTCTTTATACCCAGAGATAGAACCTTGCATAACTTTGCTTGCTTCAATCTTTTTGACCTTTCTCAGAATTTGAACATAATTATACTCGAAATTAACTGGGTTCTGTAAGCCTTTTTCTGTCAATGTCCATTTAATAAATGGCTGCGCAGTAGTAAATCTCATGCGTCGGATTTCGGAACTCGGAAGTTTGGCAAGAAATATATCGAACCTTTCACACACACACACGGACTCGGCACAGCAGTTTAGGTACTAGTGTAATTTCGTGATAATGTTCGCGCCGCGACAGCAACTAGACAGAAGTTAAAGTGCTGGTCAATAGGCTTTGCATGGGCCAGTTTGCGAGCGAGACCGAGACAACAGACAAGCGAGACGGTCTCAGATCCAGATCAATAGTATCACGCGTCTCACTCGAAAAGCCTGTACATAATATTGTCATCAAACAATAAATGGTTCTTCATAGATATTGAAAACGATCCATCTTGGCCCCTAGCTGGATATAATTCGTTGATAGGCAATCTTTGTAAAGTTTTTTATTTATAGTAAGGGTATTTTTTATTTTCTTCTTTGTTTCATCGTGTTCTTCTTCCTCCAATAGTAATATGATAACTTGGGTTCCGATTACAATGTGTAGTTACAATTTTCAATAATATATTTGACTCCAACGACTGAATCAAAAGTACTGGTTTAACAGTCTTGATCTCGGTCCACAGTACCTACACCAGTGGAGGCAAAGACATGTTTTGCGGTCTCTTGACCCATTCTCCCGTCCTTATCACAGTTATCACTGCTCCTTTAAGTTCAGCTCACACCGAGACGCGAGACGAAGCGAGCCTGAGCGCATTCTTAAAATAACTTTATAACACAGAACTTTAAATACCCAAAAAGGTACACAATTCCGTGGAGGCATTCCAATACACATCTCGGCATTCTCACACTGTTCTTAATTAATTTAATTTGAGTATCATCGTGTCCCGTTGCGCCTCAGTATGAGCTGACCCTAAGACTTCGCACGCTGGTTTTAGCCGTGCGGATTTTATTCACGCGATTTTTGTCTGCGTACTAAATCATAACTAATACGCACTGCGGATAAAATATGCGATTTTCGTCTCTTCTTCCTGTTCGTAGGGCTCAAAATATACGCCCGAATTTAATCCGCATCGCGGTGCGGTGGATTCTGTGACAAAACACGGATTCCTTGCAATTTTTTTACCGCATTGCGTGCAGCTTCATAAAATTTCATGTGTTGCAGAATGTGCGGAAGAAATTGCGCGAATGAAAACCCCAGTGCGTGTTAAGCCTAACATTTAAATATAAAACTTTATAATACTTAAATAAACTAAGTATTCATAAATAGTCTTAGATATAAGTATTAACTTAGTATATAAATTAAGATTAATTTGTTGATAAAAATAAATACTTAATTTGATGAGATATAAAGATATTAGTATTTATTTATCAGATTAATCATATTATTCATAAAGTTTACACTTTCATGCTGACTTTGACTTTATAACCTTTCTAGGAGTCAAAGTACTCATGAATATGAACACATTATAATATAAGTAGGATTAAAATCGCGAAAATTAAAATCCATTCAATTTCCGTGTCGAATTCTCGCCAATCTTTTTGGCTTTCCGCGATGCGCAAGGCACGGCGCGGTGCTGTTTTTAACCGACTTCCCAAAATGGAGGAGATTCTCAATTCGAGATATATATTTTTTATGTATGTTCGGGCATAACTCCGTCACATATAAACGGAGTTGCAAAATTATTTTTTTGTTCGAAGGAAGTTATTCCGAAATTATTCCATCTAAATTTGGTAAAGATCTGATGAATAACTTCGCAGATGTACACAGAACTCTTCAATAAATGACGGCAAATCTATCGGAATTGCTGCAATCGCATGTCTGTTTATTGTTTACACCATTTCATAACATACCATCACGCCAGTACCACAGTATAAATATACAAACAGTATGGAAACTACCTACTACAAACGCTCGAAACGGCACACTCACAAACATGAGCACCGACGAGACCCCTAAGCGGTGTTCGCGGTGCTGTCAGTAGTACGTGCCGCGTCAAGACGAGTGGTCACGTTTATGTTTATCTCCGCGTCTACCGCGCGCCCGCTCCGACGAGCGCACGAAACGTTTTTCGTCCAACCGCGGCACGCATACGCTCTGACTGACAAAATTAAAGATCTATAGTTCTACAAGTTTTTGTGTGATATTAAACTGTTTTCCGTGTTTTAAACTGTCGTCTTTTGCTGAGATTAACCGAAGCCATGAGATTACCTATTTAAATTGTATTTGTAAGCTAGTTATTTCAATTCGTTTGATTGATGACTACAGAACAAAAATGTTATAATAAAATTAAGAAATAAAAACAATATCGAAAACATTAAAAGTTACAACCCTATTGCTTCAATGGAGTGTAGGTAATTATTTCATCAACTAGGCTTAGTTTCCATACTGTTTGTTTATTTATACTGTGCCAGTACGCTCTAAACGCAGATGTGTACCTACAGTTCATCCTGGTACACTCTCGTTCCACCGGTTATGTTAAAGTTGTTGATGTTATTCGGGAAATCTATTCTGGTATCACTGTGGGCATTATAGGTACCTTACTATAGAACTGGTCATTATGTCCCACTACAAAGTGAAAAATAACTTTATTTATGGAAGTCAGTGTCATTCGTAGGTAACATTTTTTTTTTCGCTATGGACTCCGGCTTCCATAAATAAAGTTATTTTTCGCTTTCTAGTTTTCTTATTTGGAAGTCGGTAGTATTTTTTTGTAAAAATTTATTTTTCACTATTTAGTTAGTACCTACCTAATAGGCATGTTGTTTAGTAAGTTACCTTAACGCCAGAATAGATAACCCAAATATCATGAAACTTGAACATAACCGGTGAAATGAGAGATCTGCGTACCCCTTAAGAACGTACTGGCGTGATGTTATGTTATGAAATAGTATAAACAAAAAACAGACATGTGATTGCAGCAATCCCAAAAGATTTGCCGTTATTTATTGAAGGGTTCTGTTATATATCTTCGAAGTTCTTCATCAGATCTTCACCAAATTAAAATGGGACCAATTTCGGAATATATTCTTTCAGTCAAAAAAGAATGATCAAAATCGGTCCACAATGGATGGAGATATCGGTGAAAATACATTAAAAAAAAAGAAAAAACATACATAATGTCGAACATAGAACCTCCTCCTTTTTGGGAAGTCGGTTACAAAAATACATCCGACTTCCAAGTAAAAACACTAAAAAATTAAAAAACTTTATCACCAAAAATAAAGTCTTCTAAAGCAAAACAAAAATTGGAACCTCTTGTTTTTATAGTTTTAAGGGTTCCGTACCCAAAGGGTAAAAACGGGACCCTATTACTAAGACTCCACGGTCCGTCTGACTGTCACCAGGCTGTTTCTCATGAACCGTGATAGCTAGACAGTTGCAATTTTCACAGATGATATATTTCTGTTGCCGCTATAACAACAAATTAGCCCAATTAGTGGTACTGGTGGATTTCAATGCCCACCACCAGGAGCGGCTCTGCCCATACCAGTACACTAATCTTGCTGGGCGAGAGACGGGAAAGCTTGCGCTTGCGTTACTTACTTTGCTGACAACAGATGCAGACCGCTACTCTGTGTCGGTATCTTCACCTTTGGGTAGCGCCGAACATTGTCTGGTGAAGTCTGTATCCGACTAATCCCCGCCCGATCCCAGCCCAAGAGGCAATCGGCGGGTTTGGCGGACAGGTCAGCAGATTGGGACGGGATGCGTTTTTCTTCGCATCATATCCTTGGCAGCCCACTTGCTTTTCTTCGGCTGATCCTTCGTCGTGCGCGGACGCCGTGACGGATGTGTTGCATTAGGGAATGGAGTACTACATTCCGTTCTCTGACGTAGGAATGTCTAGCGTTTACCGGCCATGGTTTGGCGCCGAGTGCAGTCGCGTCTACACGCTTAAACATGAGGGTACCTGGCATGGGTCGACTCTCGGACGCGCAAAGCTAACGACGTGAGCCAGTGGAAGAGAGCCTTCAATAGGGCTGCCAAGTCCTGCAAGAGGGTATTGTGAGGGGCTCGTTTTGACCACAAAAGCCGTATTGGGACCAAACTTGCTTCCTACCCAGCCGGTAGTAAAGTTCTGGTCTGTGGCTAAGTCGGTTGATTTGAACTTCTGCCAGCCCTCACCACCACCACTAATGAAACCCGACGGAACGCTGGCCCACTCTGCGGAATCCTCACGCCTGGATTCTGGTAACTCGCAGCCCCCTCTTCCTTCATTCGGTCTGCCCAGTGGTCTGTGTGATTGGATCGCAAACTTCCTGAGGGACCGGTCTATACGAGTGGTTATTGATGGCCGCTCGTTTGACCAACTGGATAACAACGCCGGGATTCCTCAGGGGTCGGTTCTCACAGCAACATTGTTCCTGTTGCACATAAATAATCTGCTAAAACCCGGCACATTTGTGTATGCAGACGACAGCACTGTTGCTGAGAAATACGTATCCGACACGCGCGCGCTACTGGGCCTCAGATCCGGTCTCTCCGGGAGGCTATGGTTGGGCGCTTGAATCTGTCCTTGAAGGCAGTCTCCGAGTGGGGCGATGCCAATCTGGTCAGGTTCAATGCTGCTAAGACCCAGGCGTGTCTTCCCTGCCAGAGTCTGTATTTCCTGATAGCTACAATCTGGGAGTCTTTAAGTCAAGATTGAATAGGTTTCTTCTAGGAATGCGTGCTACATCGTCGACCACATCAGCGCTTACCATCAGGTGAGATAGTGGTCAAGCGCGAGTCTATCAATAACATTAAAAAAAAAAACTAAAAACAGAATAAAATAAATATTTAAGTGGGGCTGCCATACAACAAAAGTGTTTTTTTTGCCGTTTTCTCGATAATGGTACGGAACCCTTCGTGCGTGAGTCTGACTCGCATTTGGTCGGTTTTCAACACACCGACTGTTGGAACGAAAGTTATTTTTTCAGTTTTTGCTTTAGAAGTCGGTTTATATTTTGTGAACAAGTTTTTATTTCTCTCTATTTTGTTTGTTTTCGTACCCTAGCTCAAAAACGTGAGCAAAGTCTATTTATCACTATACGATACGTATAGTAAAGTACATTAAGGAATGACAAAATACCCATACTAACATAATTTACACATTCGTGCTGTTTGTCGCTAAGAACTTCGGTTGTATGTTCCATATCTTGCAAAATGCTTAACCGATTTTGATGAAACTTGCATTGTGCCCTAAGTTGAGAGATACTTAATCTAATAAAAATGTATGATCACGATCCGACAAGTAGTTTCGAAGAAATTCATGGACAAACATACAAACAAACATACATAAGAAATCTGGCACACGTGTTTAAAGCCCATAAAGAGTAACATAATATGTGAATATTATCTCTTTTTTTTGAAGTGGGTAAAAATAACTTCAATTTCGGAAGTTGGTGTCAAAAAACGAAGAAACGAAAACAGTAACACCAACTTCAGAAATTGTAGTTATTTTTCAGTTTGTAATGTTTCATTTGGAAGCCGGTTGCATT
Source organism: Orthosia gracilis (assembly GCA_947562075.1). Lineage (NCBI taxonomy): Eukaryota > Metazoa > Arthropoda > Insecta > Lepidoptera > Noctuidae > Orthosia > Orthosia gracilis. The sequence goes on from OX387266.1 coordinate 40,924,580, forward strand.
TTTTTGTAAAAATCCATTTGTATGAGATTTACTACTGCGGCGCAGCCATCGTAGCCAACTTCGAGGCAGCCAAGAAGGTTGGCGAGAACTATACATAAAATGTGTTGGGCCCAAACCGAAAAGATCATTAAATTGCCAATTAATAAAAGTCACCCTATATGTTAACAAAACGTTTAAGCTTAAAATGGCATGAAGGAGAATCTACCTGAAATAAATAAGCGCACATCTCTGACTAGTTATCTTTATGTATGGCGCACTTACGCTTGATATAGAAATCAACATTGTCAACCTTATCAGTGCAGTGCTATAAAAGCCATTTATCCAAAATAATAATTAAGTATTGATTGTTTGAGTTGCTATGCACTTGAGCTAATTCATTAATCATCTTTTGTTACTGTTTTATGAAATAAATTAATATACGTTTCTTGATTAACAGCATAATCTCTTAGAGCAATATTATTTTCCCGTGAGTGTAAGAGTCAGATGTATATTACTTGTATACACCTGTCCCTTTTCCGCGGTCGAACCATTACCTATAGTTTTGACACGTCATGGTACGGAGGCTGGTTTATGTTAAACATAACTCCATAAAAAAGGCGTTTTTCTATCTGAAAAATATTCTCGCACTCGTAAGACTGTAATACAATAACTTATACTCGACTTCTAGAGTTTTGATTTTCTTCTCGGTTAGCGCTAACGCCTGCTGCAGCTGTACTGAGCCCCTATTTTGTTGTTCTTGCAGTAGTTTCCTTTCATCACTAATGTGCTTCCAAACAGAATCAAACCAATGTAGACCTTCAAAGTTCGAATCCTGAAAATAATTAATGGAGTTTTATAAATAAAGAACGGAATATTTAAACATCACTTCCCTCGTGATTGTCAAATACACCGCCTGTAAATGTGACATCACCATAAAGATTGGTTAAGCATAGATGGATTCTTATGTCCTACCCCATCGTCTGCACGGGTGGCGGGGGATGTTACTACCCAATGACGTGACGGCGCGGCGTCCAACTGACTGATGCTACCGTCAGGTGACTCCCGTCCCGCGGACCTTTTACCAACCCCCTGCCTTACGTCCCCAGTCGCCAGCGGACAATGGGAGTGTCACGTCCGAATTTACCAAGCTGTAGTTCGCTTATCTAACCACGATCTGCGATTGGCATTGAATAGGACACGCTAAAAGACTACACAGACTGGCTAGATTATTAGCGTTTCCTCACCACAACGGATCGAACGGATCCATGATCGTAACCGCAGTGTACTCGCAAAAGCATTATTTAATGTTTAATTGGGAATACTTTCATTGTGCGTACAGCTACGGAGTGGAAGTCTTGTTGACCTGCCGGAGTCTGTGTTGCCCGGACTTGTCCGATATTTACAACCTAGGTTATATATATATATTTACAATATAGGTTACTTCTAAGCAAGTGTGCTTGATACAATTTGACCAATATCTTACCAACCTGATGGTGCGATTTGGTGCGAATTGTTCATAAAAATGATTTAAATTGAAATCTGAGTGTTTGTCTACTAACAGCGCAGTGAAAATCGCCGAAAATTGAGAGGCCGAATAGCATTTAAAGCAAGTAAAAGGACTGTTTTGCGTTAATACCGACCTGGTCCAGTAATTTCATAATATAAGCAACACCCATTGCAAAGCCATCATCAGTAAATGCTGCACCAATCTTATTTTTCTTTGACATCTTATCTTTGGACAATATCATGTGTTCCACAAAATTCAAAGTCAATGGTGGTATTATGATGTAGAAATTTTTAAGATGAACATTTTTAGGATTGCGAAATACGGGTGCGAATACATCGACGAGTAATTTAAAATATTCGGTTCCTTGAATAAAATTTGTTATCAAGTCATTGATATTATGATCTAAATTTTCTGATGATTCGATTGTTCTTTGTCCAAGATCACTCTCCTCACTGAATTGTTTAAAAGATTCGACGTTATCGAGATTTGGCAAGAACATGGTGGCATCAGAGCAGCAATGTCGACCTCCGGAGCGAATCATTCTAACGTATCCCATAGCATTCCCAATTTGACTTATGAGATCACGAAACAAATCTAAATAGCTTAGACCTTCTTCATTTAATCCAAGCACTCTTATGCCCTTGTTAAATTTTTCGGCATTTTTGTATGAATATACATATCCAGCATCAGCAGTTTCTTTGAAGTTTCTCAGATCTTTGATCAATCTTGACTTGATGTGTTCATCATACATAAATTGGGAAAAAATTAAGAACTTTTTCTTCAAGAATTGATAAGTAAAATTCACAGTCGTATTCATAATGCCAGTTCCATGAGTTCTGATAGAATTTGCGATGTGCCTGATGTTTATTGAATTTAAATGTTTGTTATTACTGCTCTTTTCAATAAATATTTGGTTGTTCAAGTTGTACAAGTACTTAGAAACAAATATATGAATGTTGCGCATTATTTCTAATACATCCAAACCTTGCTCTAAGGTCTGAGTGGGTAGATTATCTTGTACCGTCTTCAGATTAAATTTGAATTTCGCCATTTGTCGCATTTCACCATACGTTTTCCAATCGGATAGAACAACTGTTGTCAGATTGTAGTACATGGTAGACAAGTAGTGTTCCACTGAAGGCACAATGGACATGTAATGGAATTGCACCCTAAAGTTATCCACAATAAGTAATAATTTCTTGGTCATATCAAATGTAAAAGGGTTTACAACATCCAACTGTAAGTGTGAATGAATATGAAGTCTCAAATTTGTCTCAATGTTTTGACTTGCAATTAATATTATTTTATTCTCTATCATAGATTTCATATTGTTTAGGAACTGTTGGTACTTTTTCATTTCATAATGCTTATCGGTCTTATGCAATAATACAATGCAGTCTTCCAAGACCATAAGAAAATATTTCAATTTCAAAGTATTCAACTGCATGCTGAAATTTTGTTCGAAATAAAATGGAATAATATTTTGGTGCCACAGTAGCCATGAGCAGTTGCACAAATTATCCATTGAGTGTATAAAATTTGATAAAGTTTGTATTTTTTCAAGTAGTTTGCCAAGTCTAATGTAGCTATCTTCTAAATAAGTTGTGTCTGGGACAAAGCTCAAGGCAATATTAGCAGCTATATTTCTTTCGACGGTTGCAGCTCCTTTCAGTGCCCTTTCCGCAATCACTAGGCATGTCAGTTCATCAAGTCGCTTGTTTGCGTAATTTTTATCAGTCATTAAAGACTTTTTTACTTCAAGTATAGAGGAAGTTGACTGAAAGACGAGATGCTGCAGAATCATGTTAATTGAAAGAATTATTTGATTACGATTGCGAGTAACTGCATTCTTTAAGGTTTTTAACATGTACATAATCTCAAACAATGATATCAACATACTCTTAGGCAGTGGTATACCCAGAGTGAGATGCAAATTAATTAAAGTGAGTACCGAATGGTTTGTTCTGGATGCAATGTCAAGACCCTCTAAAAGAGTTTTAGCATGCAAACTCATTTCAGCAGCACTCAGTTTGTACTGATTAGATGAAAATATTTCTTCAATATTAAGCACCCACTGTGTACATATCATGTGAAGATTTGCAATGTCCTTGGTTAAGCTAGTTTTCTTTGTACTGATGTAGGCTTGTCTTGCCTTAACCATAGTTTGTGATAGTTTGTCATGTTTGGCACACTGTGATGCAACATGTCTTTGAAGAAATTGTTCAGGAAACCAGATTGTTGTCCCAATTATGTTTATACTGTGTGCCTGTAACAAAAAAATTACAAATTCATTTTACATTATGGTAATCTAAAAATTAAAATCTGTTATTAAATAGAACCAATCACCTAATTTTTATTACTTGAACCAATATTAGGTATGCATTGCTATAAAATAACTAGAAGAAAGAAGAAGGGGCATCTGTTACTCCTGTGACCCAGCCCCAATGGAATGAGTTGATCCCAGTCATTAGAGGTTTTCTTTTTCAGGCAGAGCATGGAAAAGTTATTTTCAAAAATATCAAACCTCCTTGCAGTAACCTGGATCTGATCATGGAGAACCGAAACGTGAATGGTAAAACATTTAGTCACTATTTTTTCTTATTTATACTTATTTATAAACTTATAATAATTACCTTTGTATTCAAATCAATTAAAGCTTTAAAAACTTTTCTGTCGCTGTTTCCAAACAAATGTGCAGAAAGAACATAGAGGCCATTTACTTTGATGCATTTATACATGTTGCTAACATTGGGCTGCTCTTGTATCAACTTGTCTAGATTTGCTATTGCCAGCTTGAGATATTGAGTGAATTCTGAAGCTACCAATGAACAGTTCTTATCAACTAAACTACTTCTTAAACCTGTCAGATTTTGGAGACTCTTTTGTACAATGTCTTCATTCATAATTTTACTTGTGATAGTATTTATAGCCCCCATCATAGCCTTGAATTTGTCCTCCATTAAATTCAGATTTTCTGGCGCATGGCTAAAGGATTTCATAGTTTTGCAGTATTTATTCCAATTAGTGACCAAAGAAGTGTTAGAAATTAATATTTCTAACAAAACAAGAACAGCAAATATTTCTCCAATGTGGTTAATAATGTAATGTAGTTGAATCCCATCTGAAACAATAAATGCATAAATCAATTACATATTGCCATTTTTTATCACTTTGTTTTTTTAAAGTCAAAAGTTGGATGACATTAACTTACTGATATTAATGGCACCTTTGGTGAATATAGCAAACACTTGACTGCAGAGGTTTCGTAGCACATCATCACAACGACTGGTGAATGCACTCAAGGAACAAATTGACTCCATTTGTGTACTTATATCATTGTTATTATACTCTTCATACACTGATAAAAAACTAAAATGCCTGTAACAGAATATGTTTAACCACTTTAACATTACTGTATTATTTCTTCTAACAATATCCTATTCAATAGTTTTTACAATCCATACCTTTCAAATGCTTCTTTTTTAAGAGCCACAACTTCAATACATAGTGAAGACAGCACACTCAACACTTTGGTCATCAAAGTGTTATCAGATGATACCAATTCTGTTATTGGAATAAGTTCTTCTGGTGTCATTACCACTTGTACTGGCAAATAGGTCCTGTTTTCTTCCCAGAATTCACCTTTTATTGCAGTTGCAAAATCTTGATATTGTGTTTTAAAAAACTGGCCATATCTTTTGAGAAGCCAAGTCCCAGCCTCTTTCTCTATGTCAGTTCTCATTGCTGTACTGGTTTATTAACCAAAATGGCTCAGATAAGTGCCCCGCTGCTCTAAAATTGCTGACGTGTTTGATAACAGATGGTTGTAGGAGCACTTTGTAATAAATTATAAACTGTAATCCATCATACGGCACACCACAATTCGTATAACCCTTATTTTATTTCATGAATTGAGTATAGATCACCGGGACGAACCGAACAATACATTTAAATTTTGTCACTGCTGTTTATGCACATCAATATTATAAATTTTGTAACTCCGCCCGAACTACACAAATAAAATAACAAGTTTATTTTTTGGTTTTGAACTATAGTGATGTTTTTTTTGACATACTATGACGTTTAATGTTTTTTTTTTTTTTTTTTTTAATTAGTTCCTAACGGAACAGGCTAAGGTCTGAGACCATGCTGCCTAGTCATCAGTATTTTTCTCTTCTTGAATTCTTGAGTATGCATTAGAATGCGGATGTAACAGATTCTAATGCTTTTTTGGAGAATTTGGCAGCAAATAGTGTCGAATCAGCCTTCCCAGTAAGCTTTGCAGAGGTAGTCAATACTACAATAAAATTCTCCGCTCCACTATCCCGAGATCGCTTCTGTCAATGATTTCACATATTTTCCAGTTGCATAGACAGTTGAGACACAAAACTACACCAATTTTATATCACAATATCCACTAGGAATCAATTTGCAAATATTATTAACAGCCGCTGAACTACACTCGAAAAAATCCCGCCAAAAACTCCGACGTTTAATGTTCTTTTGATAGGTGGCATATTTTGTTTCGTCTGGAAATCTTTTATCTGAATACTTCCATATTCGTTCGTGGAGTGCTACAAAAAGTGCTACATTATTCTCAGAGAACAGAACGCTACAAATAGATTATCGAATATTACAATACTACGACCATTCGTTTGGGGATTTATTCGAATGGTTGCAGAACCTTAGTAAAGAATCAATTGACATCTCGTTCATAGGTACAGCAAAGTCGGTAGTCTGCAAAGATTACTATTATATACTGGGTACTAGTTTGGTGCGCCCTCACTTCACTTTACAGAGTACATTATATTATATGGCTTCACTTGGAGCATTCGCCTGGAATTGGTCGAGCGTTACATCACTCATTGGTTACTGGAGGAGAATCGAGCGTTACAGTGTGCAACTTTAATGTTACAGATTCGAGCATTACACTGGTGAGGGAAGAGAACCGAGCGTAACAGTGCGCAACTTGATGATAAAATCTTTTCTAATATTATAAAGCTGAAGAGTTTGTTTGTTTGAACGCGCTAATCTCAGGAACTACTGGTTGGAATTGAAAAATTCTTGTTGTGTTAGTCCATTTATCGAGGAAGGTTATAGGCTATTATATAACATCACGCTACGACCAATAGGAGCGGAGCATAAATGAAAAATGTTACAAAAACGGGCAAAATTATTCCTTTTTGAGAGCTTCCGTTGCGTGCGCTGCGTAAAAGGTTAAAGTTACGCAACATTCATATATGTAGGGTAGGTAGGTAGCCAGTTGACGGGAGCGAAGCCGCGTGGAACAGCTAGTGAATAATATTTTAATACAATTTGTAAAATCAATATGTTCCACTAGTAATTGAGCGTGTCGCGGACGGCGGACGCGCAAATCAACTAAATGCTCAAAATCTTTCACTGCTCAACAGTCAGTGCAGTATTGTAATGTAATGCAATGCTTAAAATCGAATCTGAAATGTTACATTACAGGTGAATGCTCATCAAGTCAGGGAGGCAGTACTGTAATGTAATGCTCTAAATCATATCTGAATTAATGTTACATTACAGGCGAAGAATGCTCATCAAGTCGGAGAGGCAGTACTGTAATACAATGCTCAAAATCGAATCTGAAATGTTACAATTATGAACGCTCCAGGTTAGGGAACATCTAGCCGCAATGTATTTTTCTTTATAAGCCCATGTTACGTAATTACATACTTTCTTTTGGATCAGTTTGTCAAAGAGACTTTCAACTGTCAGATGCTCTGATTGAGTACTGTTTGTATATGAAAGGAACGGAAGGAATTCATAGAAAGAATACAAATAAAACAACAAAATAGAATTTATAAAATAAAAATAAAACAAAATTTATTAATTCACATAGCAAAAACATACTTACAAACACTTATTGCTTCTTGAAACTTTTTAATATTGGATAAATGTTATCAAATGCCTCATATATTTCTTCTCGTACTTTAGCACCAGTTAACACAACTTTTCCAGAAACAAATATCAATAATACTATTCTTGGTTTTACCATTCTATAAATAAGACCTGGGAATAACTCCGGTTCGTATGAACTAAACTGTCCATGTGTCAGTACTAATCCCTCTAGTCGAATTGGAAACTTGACATCACAACTTCCAACCATGTTTTGGATTTTAAAGTCTAAAAACTTTGCCTGAAAAAAAAAAACATTTATAATCATACAAAAATCGACCATTTACACAATAATTAAGACTTTTGAATTTTTAAATCCCCTTTAATGCATCATGAAACTGTAATAAAGTACAGTTCTATGCTGTATTGATAAACAGCTGGCTGCAAATGTTTGCAGCCCACACTGGCTAGATGTATTTATCACATTAATTGTCTTGTATAATTAACTCATCTTGTAGGTATTGCTAATATATAGGCCCTTTATTATATTTCAGTGATGTTGATTGACCAATTTAAAGTATAATTTCATTACTTATTGTTGTATCCCTACATAGTTATTGTGCTATTTGTTCATACTTACATAAAAACCAAGCTTCTGGATAATTCTAGCATATTTCCTAGCAGCAAGACGAGAGTCTTCTTCACTTTTTGCCCCTGTGCAAACCATCTTTCCTGATGAAAATATCAGTGCTGTAGTTCTAGGTTCTCTTATTCTCATAATGACGGCAGCAAATCTCTTTGGATTATATTCTGCATTTCTTGCATGGAGAGCAATTTTTTTTAGGTCTAATTTACAATTTAGGTTCACTGTTGACACAATATTTCTGAAAAATGAAAATAGATTGTTTATTTTTTATGTTTATTTGTAAAGAGAAAACTTAAAATAATGTATTAAACATATTACTGGCTCTAATTAGACAAAACATGTTCAGGAGTACTTACTGCAATTGTGGTAAGATGCCAGGGTCAGCAGAGTGTGGAGTCATAGGTGTCATTGGTGCTGGACTGGCTTGGCCTAACATCTGCTGGCCTGCCAGACTGCTGCTTGTTATCAGGGGTGACATTAAATTTTGCTAAAAAATGATAAGATTTTAATAAAACATACTAACAAGGTTTGGTGTAAAATTTGTGCACAACTTGTGAGTATCTTGATATACTCTGAGATTACATTATGTTTTTGTTGGTGGAAATTCCATTGGAATTAAAAAAATATATATCACTAACGAGAAATTTGGTTAAACTTTTAATAATATCAGAACAGAGGAAGGGAGATCTTAATAATAGTAGGTTAGTTTAAAACGGGCTGGTTTCAGCAACTCCACGATCAAGCGCGATTTTGCAAACAAAAGTATAATATTTATTAATAGTATTAAGTAGTAAGAATATGACATGTTTAGGACTGTAGGACCTGCTGTGCTTAAAAGATCAAGACATCATAATAATTACTGGTGTTTGTGGTTGCATCATTTGTTGAGGAGTAGCATAGCTGGCGGCTGGCGCGTAAGTATGGACTGATCTTTGAGGAGTTCCCATTAACGATGCCCCAAAGCCAATGAGTGGTGAGGAGCCCATTGCGGCGAGGGCTTGTTGCTGTTGTTGTTGTTGCTGCTGATGCTGCTGTTGCATAGCATTTGGCAAAATCTGTTGATCCTCTTCTGGCTGATGCAAAGGAGTACCTATGCCAGGTATGTTGTACGGACTCGGTAGCATTTGATCCATTTTGAAGTTTGTTTTTCTCTTACTAATAAAATCGAACCAAAGTTCGAATCACTGTGTTGAGGGATGTTTTTTGCTTTTGATTAATTTCCAGTAGGTGTATGGCCTTAACGTTATTATTATCTAAATCACCGTCTTTCTGCATTCGTCAAAAGGCGAAAAGCATCACCAAATTCAGTTCAGTTTGTTGCCTCCATCGCCAAATTGACAAACATGTGCTGTCAGTGTCATGTCGTTGTCAGTTTACTGGCACAGATAAGACTATCAGACCATAGAGACTAGTTACTAAGTTTATTGAACCCAAGGACATACAGACCGAAATATCTATGGCAGCAAGTAATGACCAAAATATTAGGCTGGTTTTAGAGTCGCGCTGCCTGGTGGCGCTGTCGGTCGTCGGTCACCGCGAGCTCGTCATTAGATGAGTTGATTGGCTCAGCGCTGATCGCTGTCAGAGTCGACCAATGACGAGCTCGCAGCGATCGACAGCGCCACCGGGCAGCGTGACTCTAAAAACAGCCTCACTCTTCCCAAGTGCCACCGAAACATGACTGCGTCTAGAATTTATAACTGAACCTATCAAAAATACACCTATACTTCATAAAAGATAGCTTGATCTCTGCGACAGCTGTCAGTATCACAACAATAGCGCTTGACAGGCTAACAATAACGTATCAATAACGTATACGTCAGTTTGACATATGTCACAGAGATCAAGCTATCTTTTATGAATTATAGTCCTGGAAAGAAAGACATTGGCTGCGAAAAAATACACGTTATGTGCTGTTACCGAAATTATTATGTCGTGGTGGCCCAGTGGCTAAGACCTCACCTCTCGCCCTTGAGGTCGTGGGTTCAAATCCAGGCAAGTACCAATGTGACTTTTTCAAATTTATATGTACTTTCTAAGTTTATCTTGGACATCACAGGCAACGGTGAAGGAAAACATCGTAAGGAAACCTGGACTTAAATAGTTAATGTAAGTCTGAAATATCCAAGTTTGTGGCCTGGGGTGTTCCCAGAGGCGGTTTAATAAACTCTGACACCAGCCGGGCGAGCAAGGCTTCTGTGATAGGCTTGAGTCACGCATTTTATCACGGTTTTTGCTCCAAAACTGTGAAAAATAGTGTGGGCTCACGCGGCAGAGGTGGCCACATCCTCACACGAAAAATAAGACCCGAATTATGTTCATTATGGTAGCGGTAAGTATGGAGACAACCGATTGTTTGGCATTCATAAAGAATTAGTACCTTTTCATACGCCCTGGTTACCGGGTAACTGGCGGAAAAGTGTATAGCCATGTACGTTAGTTTTCACACTTACCGGCGTACATAGCTATGCAGTCCTACCAACTTATCTGTGAACTGAAAGAGGACGGCACCGTCGATTCAGTGTTGCTAATTAATATAAGGTGCCCAAAATTGAGTAAGTTTTCAAGAAGGAAATTTCACATTAGACATAATCGTTTAATAAGAATTAAAGTTTTTACAAATTAAAAACAAAGATACCTATATAAAAATAATAAAATAAATAAAAAGAATTTAAAGTTTAGTTTCTCAGCAATAAACACTGCTAATAATAATTAGTCAAATCTGGTGTTAGGGGTTAGGTACGGTCATAACTAAATGCTAGACATCCAGGTACCTCTTGCAGTGTAGGTACCTACTTAACTTCGCTTTAAATGAAAGTTGTATCCCCCACGTGGAACATTTTTTCTGCTGAATTTCCACTTCATTGGATTACTTTTTAGATAAAGCCATTGTTTATTGCTGAGAGACTAAACTGTTAGCGTACCAACGTAACTGTAAATTATCAAATTCTTTTTATTTATTTTATTATTTTTATATAGGTATCATTGTTTTTAATTTGTAAAAACTGTAATTCTTATTAAACGATTATGTCTAATGTGAAATTGCCTTCTTGAAAACTTACTCAATTTTGGGCACCTTATATTAATTAGCAACACTGAATCGACGGTGCCGTCCTCTTTCAGTTCACAGATAAGTTGGTAGGACTGTAAGTATATAAGCCTTATAAATTCGTAGCCGCGTACGTCTGCGGCACTATGAACGTGTTTTTTATGGTCCCTAACTCTGTGGTCTGACTCTGATGCGTGGTCTGATGCCATGTCAGTGTCAATGTAATGTCATCCTTTAATGCATTTCCATTTGCTATGACTGCTACCCCTGCCACGCTTATTGAATACCTATCTTTATAATTTCTCACTAAATTGTGATTCAATTAGCCTTTAAAATGGCCGAGACTATGAAACAAACAGTTGCAACTATACTAAAAAGTATTGAAAGGTAAGTTCATGCAATGTCATTCAGTTTTTTGTAAGGTTATGTATTGGAAATAATAAATAGAAATAATTATTGGTTGTTTAGTATTAATTTTGGAATAAAAAGCGGCTTTTCTTTATCATATGAATACCAATAGGTAGCTAACATTTACGATTTGCTTATAGATACAATCCCGCCAATCTTCAAACTTTGGAGAGGTATGTTGAAACGCAGTCACGAGAGAATACTTATGACTTGGAAGCAAATCTGGCAGTTTTAAAACTATACCAATTTAATCCGGAGAAATTCAATGCTGATATCACGTGCCAGATTCTTTTGAAAGCCCTTACTAATTTTCCACATACTGACTTTACATTGTGCAAATGTCTGCTTCTGGAATCTGTAGTAAGTTTTTTTTGAGATAAATATTATTAGAAAGTTTTTAGTCTGTTTAATACTAAACAAATCTGAAGCTTTAATTATTGTACTCATACCATTAGTTTTAAATGAATACAGATTTTATTGAAATCAATAAAATAAAAATAGAAATTGCGTAATGGAATTATAAATGTTTTCCATAAAATCTGTTTGGGACAAAATAGTACAATCCTTTTTTCACATCAGAATCATGATGGCATTGGTACAGTAGATGGTGTTTGGTGGTACAGAACAACACCATTGGATATCACTTTTAGTGTTCCTTGTTTGAATATTTACAAGTTTATGCATTCTGATGATAATAATATGTTATATATGCTGGTCTGATTAATTATTGATCAGGATAATAGATAATTAATAGGACCCTTGACAGGTTACTAGCAGTCAATGGGTTAACTAGACAATGAACATTTAAGGGTTTATCTACTGTCTGAGGTCAGTCATCAGGTAAATGAGCAGGATTCAAGCAGGAATAAAAGGGTTTTATTATCCTCCTGCCAGCTCCATTATCAAATCAGCTTAATGTTTCCATATCATCTTATTATTATCAGAATGCATACATTTACAAATATTCAAATCAAGGCCATTAGAAGTGATAAACTATACAATAGTTCTGTTCACATGTCATTTCTATGAAATAATACCATAATTTTTTCTCTCCATAGAAGTTATTGCCACTACACTATAACATAATGTTGATTCAAAATATAAAAAAAATGATGCATTGTATTTAGTTTGTGTTGTCTGTTTTAGGTGGAGAATGAGACGATATCACAAATCAAATATTTGGCTGACATTCTAGAGCAGTGTGACTTCGCACAGTTTTGGAATAGAGTGCATCAAATGCCAGAGCTTTGCAACCGTATCAGCGGTTTCCATGACTCCATCAGAAAGTTTGTGTGCCACGTTGTTGGCATTACTTTCCAGACAATTGATAAGAACAACCTTGCTAACTTACTGGGTGGGATTGATGGTGAGTAAATTATTTGAACTTTATGTACAATGGTAGTTGGTGGTGCATAGATGCACTTAAAGCCACAAGCCATTTTATCCTCATCTAGTTGTGAGTCTTTACATTTATTTCAATTTGTGTTTTTTGTCAATGCAATGCATTGATATTTGCATTGTGCTTGTGCATAAAGAGAGATTGTTTATATTTAGAGACCTCTTTTTAGATTTCTACTATTGCATATCTAATACATAGTTATTAATTTGAAATAAACTTGATAAAAAGTAAAGAAAAATTTAATTACCAAGTTTTTTTGTCCATATATTCAGCAATTAATGATCACATGTTAAAAGTGAAGTAGGTTGTAATTTAAAGAAACCCTGCTGCCGTCTCTGGTCTCTGTTCTTATTCAGAAAAAGAGTTTTCATACATTACATTAATTTAGCAGTAGGTGATTAATAATGTTAAAAATGGAGTAGGTATTAAATCAATTCAGATATTTCAAGACACAGCTATAAATCTGTTTCTGATTATTTTTAGATGTGACCTTGAAACACTGGGTGAAGAAATACGGATGGAGAGATGATGGAAACCTTATCTTCATTGCCAACCAAGATGAAAATATAAAGACTAAGAACATCACTGAGAAGATTGAGTTTGACCATCTAGCTCCACTGATGGCTTTGTTGTAAATCTTATGCAACTTTCTATTGAATAAATTTAAAATAAAATAAAATAATTGTGTCATTTCTTGCTCTGATTGCTTTCAACACCATTTAGATATAACATTATGTTTTTATGTCGTTTTTATGCATTGTGCTACTTGATTTCTTTTTTCAATCTTAATACTTGTAATTCTTTGCCTCTTAGCCTTCTTTGAGTGTGACAGGATTTAAAATAAATATGGTTTCGATAAGTACATTTCGGATACATAGTTTATCAAATAAAGGATAATTTTATTATTATTATAATTTAATTTTATTATAATAAAGTTCATCATCATGGGTAGTCCATATATAAAACTATACTATTTTATTACTGTCAAACTCCTTAGGGCTATCTAAATAAGTTTTTCCAATAAAAAAAGACTAAAAAAGTCTTTTTTTAGCTAACCGAGCATTGTCATCCAAACCAAACATGTATACAAAATTTCATCTTAATTGGTTAAGGATAACTTTTTTAAAATTCAGTTGCAAGATTTGACCCGAACACATACATACATACATTCATTGCAAGTTAAAAAAACGTACTCTGTCCTAAAAGGCCTTTAGATTATAAACACTTCCTTTAAATTAAATTATTATTATAAATGCAGAAATAACGTATAAGGCTTAGCCATAAACGCACACTACTTACTATACAAGGTTTAATCGTTTCGATTTTTAAATGCGGTATTAAACGTCCAAAGAACTAATGAAATCACAAACGATTTCTTTTCGCATTGCGGGGACTAGTAAATTAACATATTGGCGAATATTAATATCAGAAAAGATTAAAATCCGTAGTCCGTGCTTATCCTAAATATTGGGTTTGAAAATGATAGTCACGAAACAACTTCGAATAGATTTTTTAATTTAAATTATTAATGTCTTACGTAAACTTTTATGTATAATGACTTGTTGATAAACATAACAATAAAAGGCTACAACAACATAATATAAAAAATAATTAAGTGGGTACGTCTTATCTTCTTTACGCCTTCTTTGCGTGACTGTAACCGTGTTCCTTGCCGCCGGCGTGGCCGCCCTTCTTGCCGTGGTCGTGGTGGTGTGCAAAGTGTTCCTCGTGACCGTGGTGGCCCTTGTGCCCTTTGTGGTCTTCGTCGTAATGCCCTTTGTCGTGTTGTCCCTTCTTGCCATGGTGTTTCTCGTGATGACCCTTTTCATGGTGACCGCCTTTCTTGTGGTGACCGCCCTTCTTATCATGATGTCCATGGAAGTCACCGTGTTTGTGATGATGTCCTCCCTTGTGGAAGTCGTCGTAGAACTTGTGTTCCTTGTGATATTCGTCTTTATGCGATTTATGGTGGAAACCTGTAGTCTTTGAACCCTTTTTGTGGCCTTTTTTGTGTCCGAATTTTCCTCCCTTGTGCCCGTGCGCGGCCTCGTGGTGTTCGCCATGGTGGTCGTGTTCATCGTGGTGCTTCTTCTTGTGGCCCCCGTGTTCATCGTGATGTCCCTCGTGGTGGTGTTTCGCATGGTTTCCGTGCTCGCCTTTATCGTGGTGATGATGCGACTTGTATCCCTTTTCTCCTTTGTCCCCGTGCTCCTCATGGTGATGGGCGTGGTGTTCATGGCCGCCTCCCTGTTCGTGGTGGCTGTCCTTCGCCTTTTTGTGTTCAGTGCCCGCTATAGCCTGGTCGCTGGGTTCACTGCCAGCTGCCGATAGGTCGCCGCCTGTGGGGGCTGCTACTTCCGGGGCAACCTTAGGTGTGATCTCCTTTTCACCTTTGGCATTAGCCACATTCCGAGCATGCGCGAATAGCACCACGCATGCCAGAAGCTCTATTAACAACAGGAGCCTCATGACTGAAAAAGAAAACAATCAATAGTAAGTTCCTATCTATAAATATCTACATACATATTTATTGATAGCTAGTTTAGATGCATTCACGTAGAAAGTTTGTATCTGGTGCATCCGAATTGTTCGGTAGTTTCGTACTGGCAAACTGGTCAGCCGCCTGCTTTCTATGTAAATGCACCTAATGCGTAAGGCCATTAATTATGCATTTATGAATAAGAAAAGAAAGTCCAACTCACTTTTTCTGGCTCGACTAAAGACGTAGCCGTCACCAACGCTACGATAACAGTGTCAAAACTGTTTCCGCACTCTGAATTTATAGATTAGATCGCTTTCATCTGATGTCGATTACAGAGTGGTGTTTGGCAATTGTTGCAGCAGATTTCTGGATGAATGACTCCGCGACGGGGCGACGGCTGCGGCGACGGCGGTGGCGGTGACGACATCATGTTATGGTTAAACTGAATTAGTTCCGTTAGATCGACTGCTAATTATTATAGTGGCACTTATTGGTTTGCTTTATTGGAAGATTCGAGATTGAATAGGTGATTTAATTTTGAATAAATAAAACATGTAGGTATTTTTTAAATTGGTTTAAATTTATTTACAAAGAGGTAATGCGTAACGTAACAAAGTAAACAATAACATAGTCTTATAAGTACATTTTCAGTGCTTGCCGTGGTGGAATCCCCAGTGCTTGTGGTCCTCGTGACCGCCCTTCTTGCCGTGGTCATGGTGGTGGTGGTGATGTTCTTCGTGTCCGTGATGTCCCTTGTGTCCTTTGTGGTCCTCATCATAATGATGCTTGTCATGGTGGCCGTGTTTGCCATGGTGCTCTTCGTGGTGACCAGAGTGGTGATGACCGCCCTTCTTATGACCGCCTCCTTTCTTCTCGTGGTGTCCATGGTGGTGGCCGTGTTTGTGGTGCTTGCCTTCCTTGTGGTGGTCATCGTAGAAGTGATGGTCCTTGTGGTACTCGTCCTTGTGGTACTTCTTGTGGTAGCCCTCTACTTCTTCGCCCTTATCGTGATGTTTCTTGTGGTGGTGCTTACCGCCCTTGTGGTGGTGTCCGTGCTCGTGGTGTTTGCCGTGGTGGTCGTGCTCGTCCCAGTGCTTCTTGTGATGGCCTCCGTGCTCGTGATGGTGTCCCTCTTTGTGGTGCTTGCCGTGGTGACCATGTTCTCCTTTGTGGTGGTGGTGATGTCCCTTATGTCCTTTGTGTCCCTTTTCACCGTGTTCATGGTGATGATGTGCGTGGTGCTCCTTGCCGCCGCCTTCCTCGTGGTGGTGACCGCTGGCCGCGGCGACAAGGTCGCCCTGTTCCTCCTCTCGTCCAGCACACGCTACTATGACACATCCTACCACGGCAAGGACGACTAGCGACCTCATTGTTTGTTGTTTTACTTCGCTGTTTGTTCTGTATTTGGCTACTTGGACTGAACTGCCTGTAAACCGCCCGTGACAGCATTTTATATCATTAGATTTGCGGGTTGCAGTCGGTGAAACCATCGGCAAGGACGCCACGCCGTCAGCTCGGAACGCGTTACGCCTTACCATTGCGACATGTCTAAATGCCTACGCAAAAAATAATACAGGTACTTAATTCATAAACAAAACAATCAATGTACACACAGAACAGTGCTGTAGGTTAGGTAGACGCCTAATAGCAATTCAGTATTTATTACTAAATTAGTTAGGTATCTATTTTGATGTTTTTTATGTGATTACCAACATAATTATTTTAGTTAATTATTGGTTCAATGGACACAAGGCGATTGTTAAGCGAGGGGTCATTGGCAATCCGCGGAATGAGCTAGATGAAGACTATGGTTTACCTTTGGGTAGTATTGTTAGTATCTAGAAACGAAACCATTGCCCGGGTATACGGTCAGGATAGCGATAGCTAGGAGGCTAGGAGATTACAGTTTCCTATAAAAACCAACGTAAGAGGACCAACAACAGACGAAAGCTAAAGGTTAATTTGGCCATATTTGCCTACCCCTTCGAGAAGTATAGGCATGATGATACTACTATTCCTACTCATTTGATTTTGACTCTACTTAATGCACTCGGCTAGTTGAAATTCCAGCTGTGTATTTTTATTAAAGTGTTCGTTTAGGTGTCGCATAGTGTGAAAGAAAATAGGCATTAGAATAAAAACTAACGAATAGGGTATAATGTTCAGGACCTTGTGAAAGGTAAGCTAAATCCTACCATGATATAAAGTTGCTTGCAAACTCTATAGCGGGCTCGAAAATTATTGCACACCGCCGCGCCGCTTCGGATCTAGATAGATTTTCTGTTGAACATTCAGACATAGGATACTACTATGTAACTATTTTTATCAACATAAGCCTAGAAGCTTGAGTTATAGTGCTTATAGAGCGAATTAGAAAATTTTACCTAGTTTTTTTATTGTCTATGATTTATCTGGCAGTTGTAGGGTAGGAATCTCGAATAGCCCATTATTTATGGGCACAGGGTAAATATGCCTTGGGCACGCCACAATTGCGGCGATAAGGCCCCTCATTGACGAGCGGCTTGAGAGGCGCCACGGCATCCTAACCTTCCTCCTGACGCATATCTTCACCGGACACGGCTGTTTTGGGACGTTCCTGATCAAGATAAGGCGGGAGGAAACGCCCGGGTGTCACCTTTGTGTGGATCGTTCGGAGGACACGGTGGAGCATACGGTGGAAGTCTGCCCCGCTTGGGCGTGGAGGCGATCGGCGGTGGCGACCTCTCGCGTCCGGTCATGGTACGTGGCGAGAAGGCATGGGAAGCTGTATCAGTAATGCTCGCGAAAGAGGAGGCGGAACGTGTGAGGGAGACGCAACGGAGACGTCATATCCCTATCCACCGCAGGAGTCGCCCTGGGTGTCGAGTCGCAAGCCGATTTCCGGCCACCGTAGGCGCGGGTTTGCGAAATGCGAGTAATGGGTAGATAAGGACCGGCAGCCTTATTGCGTAAGTGAATTCGGCAAAGGCGCGATCAATCACATAGATGGAAATCCATATAACGTCTTTCATCTCGCATGTTATTGGTCGATTGATGGAGTCAAAACCCTTTGCCTTGCCTAATTCACTTACGCAATTAGGCAGCACACCCGAGTCGACGGCGCGTAGTGTTCCACGCGCGCCTCAATGAGATGTCAGCAAAAACTGACTGGTTCCGCTAGGGCCGATTCCTGTCTGGGTCTACGGATAAATTTTAATAGGAGTTACCGCGGCCCTGGCTCAAGCAACTGAAGGAACTCGGGTGGGTTTCAGTCAGTAAAAGTCTGATACGCCCTCTCGCTTCACCCAGAGCGGGAGATGTTATTGTATGATTTCACACCACAAAAAAAAGGATAAAGATGCTTAAGTGCTCCGAACGACGAAAACTTTAACATTTTTATATTTTCCATACCTAAGCTACCCCCCTCCCTCTCCTTCCAAGGATGACGACAATTAATCTAAGTATGTAATAGATCCATAAATTTACATTTGTATATGTAGATTAAGCTATCTTTACACTTTACGAGGCTCAACTGCAATGGGGGCACCATTGCAGCCCCAGTATCCGCGTCTGCCTTACGAACAGCTATTAATTACTCACTAAAATAATTGGTTAATATTAGATGCTGAAGTTCATAAACTTTGAAAGCACCGAAAATTGCTCTAACGAAAAGAATAAATATAAAATCGCAAAACAAACTCATGCAACTACAAAACGTATGTCGGATTATTCTCTTTACTTGTAGATAAGTATAATACGAGTAGGTACAAGATTTTAGGTAAACGGAAAGTACCTACCCTATAGGTTTTGATAAGGTTTTTTTTTTTTAGCTTGGAGATGCTCATGCATACTGCTCTAGAGATAGCGCATTTATGTGGTGCTCCAACCCACTAAAATTCCACGGTCAGTGGGCCCGCCACCTACCACTTTTCGGCCGCATGGGATAGGAACCTCCCCTGCGGCCCCACCGCGTCCGCCATCAGACGTTGGCGACACCGTCCAGGCCGCGGAAGGTAGGGAGGGCGGCGCACCCTCAGCCACGATATCGTATGGGACCTGGGTCGCTCCATACGAAATCGCGGCCCACCTCAGTTGCGATGTCGCCTCTATTACCAAGCGGCACCGCAACCTACTTGTTCGCCGCTACGTCGTCTGCTTAATCCGCCAAAGCACCGTGGGTGACCAAGCCACGGCTACTGAGCACTCCCATCTCGATAGTGC
Organism: Orthosia gracilis; assembly: GCA_947562075.1. NCBI lineage: Eukaryota > Metazoa > Arthropoda > Insecta > Lepidoptera > Noctuidae > Orthosia > Orthosia gracilis. The sequence continues at coordinate 40,944,112 of OX387266.1, forward strand.
GGGAACCCACCGGGGTGGACGAGAAAGGTTTTGATAACTTTGCGAGTGCTATAATATGCGGCATAAACGCCTGTATCTTTTGATTGCACTAACTTAGAAGCTAAATTTTTCACAGCTTCAAGGGATTGCAGACAAAGAGGTATCAAGTATTTGATAGTAATTTCAATTTGATACCTCCCCGCGTTCCTAAGAACAAGTAAAATTAAAAAACCTCCGACACATTTTTATATCATGCTTTTTAAACTACATAATTTATCTAGGTAGTAAGACACGAAATCTTGTGAAAATACCTCGATTCAAACATTAAAATGCCCATAACTTTTGAATGGTTAAACCGATTTTCATTAAACATAGTTAAACTTGATAAACTCACTTTTCAAACAAAAATAATTATATAAATCGGTTCATCCGTTTAGAAGCTATGATGCCACAGACAGATACACAATCACATAGATAAACACGTCATACTTATAACATTCCTCTTTTTTCCGTCGGGGGTTAAAATGGGTGTTGATCTTGACAGACAGACAAAATCATCCCGGATATAAGTCCATAATCAATCAATCTGCGGCCTACAGTCTAAGAAGCGGCTATAATATTGGATAACCCGCTACTTCTTTGTTGAGCTGCCATAAAGTCCTATTGAAAGACAGAAAGAAAAAGATTTTATTTGCGCAAGAAAACAAAAATAGTAGACGAAAAAAAAACGGTTCCCTATCCATTTGCATAAAATTTTAAGACCTAATATATCTTAGCATAATTTTGTTTGGCATAATTATATTTACGCATAATATAATTACGCATAACAGCTTACGCATAATTTTTTTAAGCATAATTTCTCTAACCATAATAATGATTAAGCAAAATATTCTAAAGCATAAATTTATTAAGCATAAAGTTCTAAAGCATAACTTTTTTAAGCATAATATCCTAAAGCATAAATTTATTTACACATACAGCATGCAAGCAAGCATACAGCATGCAAGCATGCATGCAAGCAAGCATACAGCATGCAAGCATGCATGCAAGCAAGCATGCAGCAAACAAGCATGCAGCATGCAAGCAAGCATGCAGCATGCAAGCAAGCATGCAGCATTCAAGCGAGCAGGCAACATGCAGCAGGCAGGGTTTCTGTCTCGGCTCCGGCGCTGCGGGCTTCCGGCGGCCCCACGCGTGCTAATCGTAGCAGACGGCTTTCGCTCACCACCGCAGCTTCGGCTTGTTGGCCGGCTTCGCCGGCCAGCCTCAGCCGCGGCGCCTCGCTCGCAGCCGCCTGCTCCTCAGCCCGTGGGCCGCCTCGACCCTACGCGCCTACGCGATTTTAAATTACACTCTAGGGGTAGGACAAACAAGACTACGTAGAGTCGGTTTTGCAGCAATTCGGTTCTGTCACTAACTTTTGTTGCACATCATATTAAATTTTTAACCAACAATATTATTTATTTGTTACAGAAACTATAGCAAATTGGTTTGATCAGAATTATGTATGGGGCACTACAAGTTCACCACCACCATTTCCACCCAAAGTCTGGAGTACGTATCTACTAGAAAAGGAAAATAGACCTAGGACACAAAATCATGCAGAGGCAACAATAGATTTGCACATTTTGTGGGAAAACACCATCCTGGATTTTATTTTTTGGCAAAAAAGATCGTTCAAGAAATAAAACATCAAACCATTGAAATAGATAAACTGGATGTCGGAACATCACTTATACCAAAAAAAAAAGGAAAAATACACGGACAAAACCAAAAGAATTGAAAAAATTATTAGTAAAAAAGATGAGTATACTTCTAAACTAGCATATTTACAAGCAATTGCTAAAAATATACACCTAAAATAAATAATTATACATAATTAAGGACCACTGTTTCAATCAGTTAACTTCTATCTGAGGAATAACCTCCATATTTATTTCTCATAATAGAAGTTAACTGAATGACATATTTTTTTATACAAAAACTGGCAAAACATCTAATATATTCTTCAGATAAAAGTTATCTTGCGATTGAAAAATCGTTTAAGTTACATAATGTTATGTATAATAAATCATTTGCATGAAAATTGTTTTTGTTATTTATATTAATTGTATACCTAAATATTATTATGCTAATAGTCATTAGGCCTACTAACGTTATGCTAATAGTCACTAGGCCTACTAACGTTATGCGAATCAAATTTCTGCCAAAATAAATTAGTCTTTAAGATTATGCCAACATAAAATGTATGCCTAAAAAAATTATGCCAAAGTATTATTATGCCAAAACAAATTGTGCCAAAATCGTTATGCCGAAGTATATTAGGCTTAAGAACATTATGCGAAAAGAAGGGATCCCAAAAAAAACCATGTCTAATGACATTCGAGTAGTGTTATTGGTCATGAAGACCATTTTGTTCCCGTCCTTCTTTATTATTTTCCCTTTTAACTCATTAGGTAACACTTCATATAAGACATCCAACTTTTGCATCCCTTCAATATAGCAAGATTAACCGCCGCAATAGTCGATTTCAAGGTTAAGAAACGCTTGCCGAGGTCGGTTCGTGGATGGGTTAGCATCTTTACCTACATTGTGGGATTCCTCCGTGAAAGCACGTCTGTTGGCTCCGGCTGTCATTTGTAAACCTTTGACAGTGTTTACGGATAGTAAGAAGCCAGGAAATCTGACACCAGTCGAAATCGAGTATGGCGCAATTTTGGATAACATTTTCCGAAATACAAAACTCTATTAAAGTAGTGGTTGGTAAATCCTAACTTAATCTGCCATATTTGGCAAATATTCACAACTGAAAAAAAAATGTAAATAAACTCGCGCCAAAAAAGTATGAAATTTGACATTTTGAAGACCTCAGTCTACACCAGCGCCCCTAGCGGCAAATTCAAAAGCGCTAGACCCCATTCACTTGCCGCCATGTTTGCGCAAACGCAAGGAAGAGTTTACCTTAAACGCTGTTAAAATAACCGATGGGACTGCCTGAAACTTATCATTTATCTATAAAGGAGTTACAAATAAAAATATTGGGGAAAGGAAGAAGATTACAAAATGAAAATCAAACCTCTCGCTAAATCAGTCAGAAATCTTTATTTATTAATAACTAGCTGTGCCCGCGGCTTCGCTCCCGTCAACTGCCTACTCTATCCTACTTACCTAGACCTATACCTACCTAGGGTAGATATATTCCTTTTGGTGTGATAGTTAGGGTATACCCCTTGGTGAGGAGGTTCTCAATTCTTCTGATGTTTTTACTCTGTGTCTGAAATCTATGAAAATTAAGTTTACCTATTCAAAAACAAATATAACTGCAGATTTTTTTTATTATCATTGGAAAACAATGAACTCAGACAGTTCAATGATAATTTGTCTAAACAAAATGATTTACTTAAGAAAATCACAAACAGTCCAGCTAAACTATGGCCATCTAGTTCCAAAAAACAGAAAACAAACGATCAACTAGCAATAAACAAATCCAATTCGAAACACCACATAACAAAAAAGTCACGTGACAACAGAAGTAAACAAAAAATGTCCTAATATTAAAAATAACCAATCCACAAGTCCTAACCCTTGTACTAATACCAAGAAAAGATGCAAAATATGTATCTTGAGTACAGATAACAATAATAAAATACAGAACATTTTGTTGGAATCTAAATTTATCTTTATATAATTTAAATTCATCATTTACCTTATTCATCATTTTATTTTATTTGTATGAGCAAAATTTATTTTGCCGAAATATATGAATCATAAAAAAAAAAAGTTTTTGTTCCAGATTGAAATCAAATAAATTAAATAGAAATCGCTTTAAAGAATACTTTAAGCATTTTACAAAAAATATGACTCTGAAATACCGTTCACAAAATAACTGTAAAATCAAAAAATCACACAATAAATGTAAAACCGCCTGGCAAATAATAAATCAAGGTAAATTTTTACCTAAAAAATATATTTTTAAAATTAAAATTAATAATAACAAAATTACGGATGCGAAACAAATTGCTATTCAAATCAATGACTTTATTAATAAAAATAAAACCCATCCAGTCCAATTATAAAACTACACGGTCCATCTTAAACAACAAAAACTCGATGTTTATGGTACCCTGTACACCAGAACAGGCACAGACTATTATTATGGCCTTAAAAAACACAAATAGCGTGGGATACGATGGCATATCAACCAAATTAATAAAAGGTCTAGCATCTGAAATATGCGACCATTTGTCTCATGTTATAAATCTGTGTATTGTAGATGACACGTTTCCTGACGCTCTTAAATAGCGATCGTTAATAAGCCAGTATTTAAGAAAGAATATAGAGAGCTCATGAAATTTTACAGACATATTTCTCTGATTCCTATATTCTCGAAAATATTTGAGAAATTCATTCTGTACGGTCTCATCACCGTACATTTTTCTGCATACTGCGATGTGCGTCATAATTTGACCATATAAAACATCATAACAAAGCAACCAACGTAGATTGTGATCTTATCAGTACCAAACTACAACTATTGCAGGAGCTTTCAACAACTAGAAGTGCCTCCAACGACTAACTACATTACTACAACTACTGGGAGAGTCTTCGACTACTAGAAATATCTCCAAACAACGGGTAGTTTCTTCGACAACTAGGAGAGCTTCAAACAACGGGAAGTTTCTTCGACAACTAGGAGAGCTTCAAACAACTGGAAATCTCTTCGCCACATAAGGAGAATCTATAAAACCTGTTCAGAAAATATTTTGTGAACTACAAGGAAGCTATCGTCTACAATCAAGATGAATAAGCTAGCGCTACAATAAACATGTTTTGACAACATCAAAGCATTATGCACCAACTACAACAAGGACAGCAAGAGATCCGTACACATTCAAAACGAATTAAACGGTTACATAGAGAAAATAATATATTATGTAATGAACAAAAGGGTTTTCGCGAAAATATGACTACAAATATGGCAATCTACGATTTTTATACACTTTATTGATAAAAGTGGATAAAAAACACCTGTATGTGTTGTCTTCTGCAATATGACTCAAGCATTTGACTACGTTAATCATGACATTCTAATAAACAAACTTGAAAAGTATGGTATAAGAGACAATGTTCTTCATTTATTTTAATCCCATTTAGACACTAGAATCAATATAACCACTAAAAAGGAAGATGAACGTCAAACAATTTTTTGGTGTTCCACAAGGTAGTGTATTGGGACCGCCACTTTTTACACTATACATGACTATGCTATACTACACTCCCTATGACTTTATTTGCAGATGATAGCTCGGTGACAATTTCTAGTAGTAGCAATGATATGATCCAATATAAACTTGACATTCACAATACCTTGACATCTATAATAGAACGGTTAAACAACAATAACTTAATGTTTGATTTAGACAACACTAAAATCATACATTTTAGCCAACGATTGTACCGTATATATATACTACTAAATTCCTTGGACTAATAATTGGTAAAAGGCTTGACTGGAAATCACAGATCGAGAAAATTTGCAAAAAAAATTGTAGTACTGTATTCGCGTTGCACTCTCTAGCTGCAGTTGTGAATGTAGATACGCCTACCATGGCTTAGTTGCGTCTCACCTAAGATACGGTATCATATTTTGGGGAAACTCTACAGACGCTAACACGGCATTTAAGGCCCAAAAGAGATGCATTAGATCCATGTTCGGTCGATACATGTAAACCATATTTTAAAAAGTACTAGATATAAACTCTTACTTGTCTGTATATCCTCGAAACCGCAATGTTTGTTAAAACAAACCCCAATTTGTTTCGAAATCTACAGGACGTTGTACCGCGTAACAGACGGGATATGACCGTTCTTCAAGGCTATTCAGCAAAAACGGCACTTATTCGCAGAAGTATCATCTGCATGGCGCCTACTATATTTAACATATTGCCTAAACGTTGGAAGGAGCTAAATGGTAAGGCATTCAAGCGTCATTTAAAAATGTTTCTTTCACAAAAAGCATGGGCGCACGGTTGGCGCAGTGGTTGAGCAATTGACTGCTGCGCTGCGTGTCGCGGGTTCGATTCCCGCACGGAACAAATATTTGTATGACCTACAGATAGTTGTTCCGGCTCTGGGTGTTGTGTATGTGAGTTTATATGTTTGTAAATGCACCCACGATACAGGAAGAAATTTCTAGTGTGGGGCATAGTTTTTTAAAAACGAAACGAAATTAATTACGAAATTAAAGTATCTCCGAATTTTTAGCTTATAAAGTTTTTTTTCATTGAATAGTTTTATCCTTTCCTGACAATAATAATAAATTTATATGAATATTGAATTTTAATTCGATGTAATATCTTGCTTGCTCTGGTATGTATACAATGTCAAAAAAAATAAAGAAATCTAATCTTAATTTCTATATCTAATATAATCTAATAATCTTAATTTTTGTTTGACATTTTAATGAAATTTTCATATGGATTTTTTAATTATACATTATTCATATGTCAAATATGAATAATGTATAATTAAAAAATCTATTTGATTGATATTTTCATTTTGATATTTGATTATTTTTTATATTTGACATGCATTATTTTATTTGACATTTGATTTATATTTTTTGCATAGTTTTGATAGTGATGCGCTGTTGCTATTTTGCATTTGATTAATTTTTACATTGATTTGACATACACTACTATCATTTTGACATTTGATTTCTAATTTTTGCATAGATTTAATAATTATACGTTATTGCTATTTGACAAATTTTATTGATATTATTATTTTAATTTCATTGATATTTTTAGTTAACTGTTATTATTATTATTGATTTTCACTTTTTTTTATTGTTGGTACTGATAATTATGGAATTCATTTATAATTTAACTTGCATAATATTTGCACGCCATAGCATGTGGCAAACATGTTGGAATCTTTGTTATATTTTTTGTTATCTTGCATGCATATTTATTTATTTATTTATTTAACCATTTATGCATACACACATAATATACAGACAAGAAGAAGAAACAGAAAAATAGGTACATAGTTGATGCTTATTTCTATAGAAATCATATTGTATGTGTTACCCATGTTGGAGCAAATAAATATATCTTATCGTACTGAATTTTCAGGTACACTACCTACTTATGTGTATATCTAGTTGTATTAAAAAAGCGGAGCCCCGCCTCCGCGTTAATTATACCATCCTCTGCGACTGCAACTATGGAGAATTGGAGACCCCACGGCCTCGCTACGCACGAATGCGTGGATGGCATACAAATGAACCGTGTACCTTTAGCATAAAAACAGATTAACGTGGCGTGCAGTGGACGATCGACTTTATGTAAAAATATGTCATATATGTATGTCAGACAGGGCACATAATCACTCACTGAAAGAAATTAGTATCACAAACACTACCTAAGATATTGTTGTGTCAAATAAAACTACTTTTCTTTTTTGCCACCCATTGATTCTATTATTTGTGTGGACCTTCTGATTTACAGGACAGTTTTCAGGGTTTGACCACACCCTCACCCTTAACTCTGAAAAAAAAAAAGAATCACTCTACTTAGTATAGATCTGTGGTATAGATTACAGGAAAACCTATAAGAAGTCTATGATTTTCAAATTACATGTCAAAACATTATGAATTTATGATTCGTCTGAAACCCTTTCACATTACGTGTGTGATGAAAGACTTGTAGATTTGCATTAATGTTAAAACCTTGTATCGTTTTGTAATAAGTAATAAACTTATAATATCGTTAGAGCTGTGTTTATTCTGGAGAGTGCCCTAATCATCTAAATATTAGTTTACAGACACTATATCTAACACACACAGACTCTACACCGTCTATGTGATTGGTCGATTGATGGGATCAAATCCTTTGCCTTGCCGAATTCACTTATAACGCAATTACGCTGCAGCTCGCACTTGGCCGGTTTTAATGCATCGAATCTAGTAACGAGTATTTTATAAAAGTTATCGATGTTAAAAAAAGAAGGAGGAAGGAAAGAAAAAAGAGCAGATTTATGAAAAATTATTTACTTTGTATAAAAATAAGAACAACAACAATAACAACATTCATTCTTAACAGTAATAATTCATAACAATCAGAATACAAAGAGGTATCAGTGCTTGCCGTGGTGGAAGCCCCAGTGTTTGTGGTCATCGTGTTCGCCCTTCTTGCCATGATCGTGGTGATGGTGGTGGTGTCCTTCGTGTCCGTGGTGTCCCTTGTGGCCGTGATGGTCCTCGTCGTAGTGGTGTTTGTCGTGGTGGCCGTGTTTGCCATGATGTCCCTCGTGGTGACCGGAGTGGTGGTGACCGCCCTTCTTGTGGTGTCCACCGTGTTTCTCGTGGTGTCCGTGGTGGTGACCGTGCTTATGGTGTTTGCCTTCGTGGTGGTGGCCGTCGTGGAAGTGGTGGTCCTTGTGGAAGTGATCCTTGTGGTGCTTCTTGTGGTAGCCGTCGACGTGTTCGCCCTTGTCGTGATGCTCCTTGTGTCCGTGCTTGCCGCCCTTGTGGTGGTGTCCGTGCTCGTGGTGCTCACCGTGGTGGTCGTGCTCGTCCCAGTGCTTCTTGTGGCCGCCGCCGTGCTCGTGGTGGTGTTCCGCATGGTGATGCTTGCCATGATCACCGTGGTCGCCTTTGTGGTGGTGGTGGTGTCCCTTGTGTCCTTTGTGTCCATGACCGCCGTGGTCATGGTGATGGTGCGCATGGTGCTCGTGTCCGCCACCATGCTCGTGGTGGTGCCCTGATGCGGCCACCGCTTGGTCGTCGCGGTCGGCCTCGGTTCCGGAGCACATTGCCACCAGGCACAGCACACCAAGTACTAGAAGCACCCTCATGATTAGTATTGTACTTCCTCGGTAGGTAAGTCCTGAGAGGAAGTCCGGTTGTAACTGACCTCTGATACATTGATTGCCTATTTATATCGGTAAGTAGTAGAGCACCGTCTACAGCGGTGGAGAAATTATTCCGCAAGCGTCCGCACTAGTTCATGGACAAATTAAAAAAAGGCAACAGTTATTTTGTTGAGTGTTTTAGTCATTTGAACAATGTTCTGGTCACTAATTACACTGAGTTCAAATTTTCGAATGGAGTCCTGAAGGAATCCTTAAAACTTAAAAAAAAACCGGGCCATTATGATATAAAAGGACGTGAAGTGCGCTACCTGTTTCTGTGAACCGTTCTATTATGTTCCTGAATATTAATGGGAATATACTTGACGTACTTCCTTATAAGGTAAGTAACATGTCCTTTGGAGTTTGCTTTCTGCTTAGAAATATATATTCTCTCTTTTGGGGTCGTCTGTCTTTATAGGTAAATTGATAGTTAAATTTATCATTTACTGAATTTAAATATTATAAGCCGTCTGTCCGACGATGTTTTCTATCGCCTACTTCTCACGATTCAGTATCCTTAGGGGATGAGTTTCCAAAGAAACGAGGATCATAACAAACTAATAAACAGATAAGGACAGGACGTCTAACTTCAAAAAAGATGAACTTCCATAAGAAAGCTTTCCTCCGTATATTTTTACCTTTAGGTGATAAACTTTCAAAAATCTCTCACTTTTGTTATCCACACAGCTTAAGCTACTTAAGCTGTGTGTGAGGCACAAGAGTTGGTATTTTGTGCCCTCAGCTACTTAGGCTGTGCGTTGTCTGCCTACTAAGTATATTTATATCAGTTTTTTAAAGAATATAAATATAATAATCGTTGTCGTATATAATATTATCGTCGGCGAAAACAATATAATTATGGATATGAAATGCCTCACGCTACTATATAGTAAACACATGCAATTCCGCGTCGAGTGCCATGAGAAAACTTTCTATACTTGCACCAAAATGAAATCCAAATCAAGTCAAATAAAAAAAAACACAATTCCATTAAATTTTATCCGAAGTAGAGACAGCGTTATCAATGTAGTAAATATCGCTCCCGCACTAATTTAACCTAGAAAAGGTTCCTAGAAAGGGTCTGTTGATGGTGTTTTCCGCCTATTGTAAAAAGCTGTTAGTAAAGTTATTCCTGTAAATGTTGTACTCTGAATTTCTGAAGTAGTTTTAAAATAAACTCAATAGTTGGGTCCGTTATGTTTATTTTTAACCTGCTTAATAAGAGTTTTTTTTGATTTCCCCATTTATTCTAATTGTTTGGGTGAACGATTCATAGTGAAGTACAAAGTCAATGTTCATGATTAGGTATATCATTTACCGCAAGCCTGAAAAGCAGCGAATTAATTAGCTTGTTTAACAGATTATCTATAACTTAGTATTGAAGTTTTATAACAATAAGAACATAATAGACTGTCAATGAATTGCACCTAGTGACTGTTGCGTTCAATCATGTCCTGCGCCCTTATCTCGCTCCGATGGGCATTCGCCTGAGGCAGAGCTTACTTAAGGATTAGGTACGAGTACTATGCGTCGTGGTCACCCCTGCATGCAGACACAGAGATACAAGGTGTTCATTAATTAAACTAGTGAGTTTTAGAGAGGGTGCGGTGGCACCCTAACTGTAAGAAACCTATTTTAACGTAACTATTGATATTAATTTTCTTGTTGGTATCTACGATTTCCTCAAAGGGTATGAAAAAAATCCTTTATAAAAAAAGAGAGATTTTATCATATAGTCCATACTAAATCTTAAAGTAACCAATATACTTATTTTACCAATAACTAGGTCGACATTACTATCCATGCTTTCAGGTACACGATTATGAGCAAGTGTTCATATTTTCCGAGTAGGGAACTGCCGGTCCAGCGAATGCGAACGTAGGCCTCGATTGAATAGGCCTCGACATCAATGGCGGCATTGTGAACCTCACCTCGTAGAAATCTTCATTCAACATAACACACAGTTGATTGACGGTTCATAAGCTGTAGTCTATCGAAAATTATCTGCTTAGTGGGTCTTTTCGCGTTCCATTCGCCGCTATTTGGATAGCGTTAAACAATTCTTCCGAATGACTTAGCACTGTTAATCCTCGCCCTTGTTGGTGCATGTCCGGATCTCGACAACATAATGCAGATCTGTTTGAGTATTCAGCTTGATTATTTACGCTTATGAGTTCATCACGGTCTTTTGTAAACATTCTAGTTATTATACTTATTTACATTGTTATATGGGCATGAATTTTGTGAAGATAGGTATTATTAAATACTTAAAAATGTGTTCACAGCATTTTTCCGCGACTTCTTTTTTACATAATTGTTAATTTTAGCTACCTTTTATAAATCTTTCAACAAATTCGTACAACCGTGTCGGTTTGATGTCACTAAATTCATAAACATGTGTATCACTTTGACGGTTGATAATTGAGATGAAAGTAGGTCAAACTCGAACTAACAGGTATATGGGACAGAATGGAAAGGGGAATCTCTAAAAACAAGTACTTTCATAACAGCAGGCAATATAGGTATTCCGATGCAATAATGCTTGCAAGAGATGTTGCTCTATCAATGAGGACTGCTGCAGCATTGGTAACGTAAAGTGATGACTCAACACTTTGCAGTTCAAACTAGATTCGCTGCAAATTAGGTTTGGTAGATAAACTGTTGCACATTACTTTTTTATGATCAAGGTTCTTTTCACTACCTAAATGTTTTTTATATGTTCTTTTGGACTATTTTTTATTTGGTCGCGTATCATCACATGTTCTTTATCCATCATCCATACTAATATTATAAATGCGAAAGTAACTGTCTATCTGTCTGTTACCTTTTCTCGCTTAAACCGCTGAACCGAATTAGATGAAATTTGGTATGGAGATAGTTTGATACCCTGGGATGGACATAGAATAGTTTTATTCCGGCTATCATCCTTTAGCGGGCAGGAGTAGGTAGAAGTTTGTATGGAGAACTGATCATTTCTCAAGTAAGGCCCACACACCTGTAATATTATGGCGCGATATAAAAAATAGGCTATTCAAAGTATTAAAATGCTACGCAGACGAAGTCGCGGGCAACAACTAGTTATAAATATCATCATTATTATCATTTCAGCCGAAAGACGTCCACTGCTGGACATAGGCTTCCCCCAGGCGTCGCCACATTGACCGGGCGACCAGCGGATCCCTTCACCAGGTCATCGGTCCACCGCGTGGGAGGCCTTTGACCGATCCCGTGCGTCTCGCATCCGGCGCCTTCCCGCAACCTTAACCAGGTCATAAATATATCAGAAAGAAAATCAACTAGTTTAGCATTTGATAGATAGAACAGAAAATATAATAAAGGTAAGTGATATGTTAATAAAATTATTATGAATATCAATAAAAACAAGTCTCTTGCGCAAATTAATAATTATGGGCTGTAAGTTCATGATCGTCACGGTCTATTGAGCTCTTTTCTAAAGGTTCGCTTTCAAAAGAGCCCCGAGTTTTCAAGGCCGTCGTTCGCCGCCCGTGGCCTTCTCAAGTACTTTCGCTTGCTATGGAAAAAATACCTTAACATTATATGGACTTGATATTACGTTGTAAATAATGTGTATCTTATTACACAAATATAGATATTGAATTATTGATATTAATAGGTAGGTACCTATCTACTAAACTCCAAATTAGAAAGAGACCCTAGAATACTTGAAAATTCTGTCCAGGTTGAAAAATAAAAATAAGTATATATAATCTCTCATTATGCTCTGATGCACGGTTTTCAGTCAATCGTTTATCATAATTAAAAAAAAAACAAAAGGGATATCCCCTCAGCTATGGATCGCGCTCCAGCAGTCTTATTGCGTAATGAGTTCGGCAAGGCAAAGGGCAAAGAGTATGAAAAGTCGAACAATCACATAGACGGAAATCCACATCGCGTCTTTCATCTCGCATGTGATTGGTCGATTTTACATACTATTTGCCCTTTGCCTTCCTGAATTCATTGCGCAATAAGGCTGCAGGAGCGAGACATCAAAAAGCACGCATCTGTGAACTTCGCTCCTGGAGCGCGATGGCCGCCACAGTTGTGGGAGTGTGTTAGTATCGTACCATAGTATTTTTTTTTTAAAACTTTGCCCCTCACTAGGAATTTCTTCCTGCGTCCTGGGTGCATTTACAAACTCAAATACGCAACACCCAGAGCAGGAACAACTATCTGTAGGTCATACAAATGTTTGCTCCGTGCGGGAATCGAACCCGCGACACGCAGCGCAGCAGTCAATCGCTCAACCACTGCGCCATACGTGCGCCAAAAAAAAATTCGTTAGTTTATTTGTCAATGTAAACTGCCATTACCTACTGAGAAAGGATTGAATGTATGATGAAGATAGTAATCCACCTGACAAATTTAAATAGTCTTAGTACATAAACGTGTTATATAATATACTTACTAATTCAATCGACTACTAAAGTAGGTTGCCAGCCGTTTGCAAAATATAATTTCATTTTACCATTTGTATTGTACTTAAATTGGATTCGGTGACTAGTTGAATAAGTTACCTAATAAATGTGGAATTTGGACTAGGTAAGTGGTTAGGAAACTATGTATCTACAATTTGGATTTTGTTGTCACGGGTTCGGTTTTAGTGTCAGAATGACACCGATACACATACATAAGTCCGGTTTCGGAATTGAGTATTTGAAGTTAGGAACATTATGAAACCCATTATGAGGCTTTACCCTCCTTCGGCAGTCGGATAAAAAAGAGTTTGAAAAATAACACACACACACATAACATCATGGTTTTTTTAAGTCCCTGATGGGTTAAAATACTCAACTTTCTTCACTCACTTATCAACTTCACCTCAGTTTGATAACGTTATCGACTTGTGCAGAAAAGCATCAATGAAGTCAATGCAAAGAATCAAGAGAATTAAAAATGCAGAAGCACACGAGTGAGCTTGAAAATTTAAATGCCTTGCCTTGGATAGGTTTATATTAGTCCTAAATATTTAAAGATTTTTATTTACTATTCATACCGACTGGAAGTTGACTGTATCATAAAAGAGCGAGGTCGAAATTTTTTGTATCTTGCTTCGGATAGGTAATTATTTTTAACCAACTTACCAAAAAGGAGGAGGTTCTATGTTCGACTTCTTGTATGTTTTGTTCTTTTTTTATGTATGTTCACCGATATCTCCGTCAATTGTGGACCGATTTTGAAAATTATTTTTATATGAAAGAGTATGTTTCGAAATTGGTCCTATTTTAATTTGGTGAAGATTTGATGAAGAACTTCAAAGATATACAATGGAACTCTTCAATAAATAACGGGACGGCTTCAATCGCATGTCTGTTTATTGTTTAATAGTATAAACATAACATCACGCCAGTACGCTCTTGAGGGGTACGCAGATCTCTCATTTCACCCTTTATGTTCAAGTTTCATGAGATTCGGCTAATCTATTCTGGCGTTAAGGTAACTTACTAAACAACTTGCCTAATGGGTAGGTACAACTAAAAAGTGAAAAATAAAAACATTTAAAAAAAAAATACTACCGACTTCCAAATAAGAAAACTACAAAGTGAAAAATAACTTTATATTTGAAAGTCGGTGTCCGGAACGCAAGAAAATGGTACCTACGAAAGACACCAACTCCCAAATATAAAGTTATTTTTCATTTTGTAGTTTTCTTATTTGGAAGTCGGTAGTATTTTTTTGTAAAAAAGCTTTTCTTACTGCAGATGAGAAGTAGCATCAGGATGCTACTTCTATATTTTGTATTCATAGGAGTTCATGTGTCGACTCATACAAAAAAACTCGATAAACGAGATTGTAAGAGCAAGCGAAACGACCTCGAAAATGTTTAGCACTCTGCTCCAGATAGGTAAAGTATTCTTTTGACAGACAACAAGCCAACCCGGCAGGCTAGAAGAGCTTAGTAGTGCTTGGTCATCCTTTGCTGCCTCCCGCCAAGGCTCTCTTGGCGTAAGGTAAATGCGCTATTGCGTGACTGCGACTGGCTTACTGAGTTAGAACGCGGTTAATGAATTGAACTAGTGTAATAAGCACTACATAGATAGGAAGCAAAGACGTACGAGAAACCGTGTCCGGGAAAACTCGCAACTTAAATGCTTTAGTATTTTATGCGAGGATTTGTAAACTAAATTTTATTCTGTAAATAAGTGGTACTTGCAAAGGCAAGCTTGGCGCCCCTCGATTTTCGCCCCAGGCTATACTGATAAGCCTGTGGGTAAATCAGGCCTTGCATCTATTTCTCTGTTTCTGTTAAACTACGAAAGTTGTGCGAGCTAAGCTAAACTAACTTAGCTTGGCTCTTGGTCTGCAACCGGCTTAAACCTGGCCTATCCCTCGCCTTTAAATTTACCCTACCGCATTCTATAACACTTTAGCGCCAGTGGGGGTTTTATTTAACAATTTCACTAGCGTAAGAAGATGTTGTATATAGTACATTGCTAGTATTATAAGAACAAGTGGTTTCCAAGTCTCGAAATTAGACCGCATTGCTTAAAAAAAAAGTCGGCAGCTCCCGGGACTTTAAGAAGTCCGAGAAGTGTGATATTTTGAAACTTTGGAATAACTGTGTATTCTCTCACATGTGTCATTACCATGATGACGCAAACCTGTAAATTTTGCGCCTACCGAACGAGGCTTAGAGAATTGGAGAATTTTTCGCCTAAAAAATTCATTCTGCTCTTTCTCTATTTAAACTTCTCACACTCCTCCTTGCGCGCAATATAAATAGTAAATAGGAGGAGTATGTACAAAGGTTAGTCTAAGTAAAAATGCAATAAACGCAATTCCATTAATTTAATAATATCAGTCTAATTGTCTACACTTGGCTGCACAGACCGTAGCTCAAAGATGCGTGTAGCAGTCTCGTAGCCGTAGCACATGTTCGTAGCCATTAGTGTGTAGCAGTCAAAAACACTTTCTTCATACAAAAGACATCTTATTCTTTTTATTTCTCGATGTCAAAGCATGATGGTCTTTTTATACTGCGTTAATTTATCTTACTTTCGGAGATGTGTGTGAATATTATGTGATCATTATTAGGCTTTAGTTTGGTTTTATAAGTTTAAGTATAGGCTTTTACCGACTATGAAAACGAACACTCTTCGTTTTTCAGATTTTCAATTAAGATGCATTTGGTCTGTAAGCAAACCATTTTATTAACAATGATAAACAAAAGCAGCTTTATTTATATTTTTTTTGTAATTTTAACTGATTTGTATATTCTTAATTGAAATTTGCTATGGAGAATTTTAATTAAGACTATTAATGAGTATATAAACTAACCGTATAATTAAAGAACACAATATTTTTTTTATTTATATTCTTATTTATCTTCTTATTAATTTTAAGTTGATTTGACGATTTAATTTTAAGTCGATTTGTTCTTTAGTTTGAAAAGTATTTTACTGTACAAACTGTGGTTTTAATCTACCTAAATTTATTATTCCTGTGAATGCTATTTAACCTGTAATTGACGAATGTGTTTGACAAATGTTTAGTGCTATTGTTTACCTATACCTAAGAGACACTTTATGCAGAATCTGTTGTTAAAACTTAACAAATAAATTCACTTAAAACATGGGTTTTTATTTATTTTTACTCATATACATAACCCACATATAGTCATAACTAGGTGGCATGAACTTATTACTCGTAAATCTCTACAAAGAAATCGTATACCGTTGCCAGAGCCCCAGTTCTAGTGCGACACAAGGCTCTAATGCTCTTAGTGCATCCAGGGCGCCGTACTTAGGGCATTAGGCGCTAAGAAGCCTAGCCCTACATCACTCGATCTTGTTAGCGAGCTAACACTGTTATTACTGTAACATTATATTCTTAGGATTAAAACAATATTTAGATGTAGGTGAGTGGGATTGTGAGGAGGGTTCGTAGCACTAGTTAGGAGTCAATGTTGTTTGAGTAGTTTTAAAGAAATTAAGGATAGTTTCGCTAGCTAACTTGCGTATGTGCATCTTTTGTAGATTATTAATCAGTCCGCCATTGATTTTTAATAGAATGCCTTCATTGCAGGTGTATTTCTGGTAAAAAAGCTGCTACCAAAATAATACGTTACTTACTCTAATAACTACCAACCTTATAGTTGAAAGTATCTTACACCTAAGTAGGTACGCAATAGAATAACGTAGAAAGAAATATATTCGTAATTCACATCTGTAATTATTTTTAGCAAACAACCATCACGGAATTATATATTCCGCGATCATGTATTTGAAAGCGCACATTGTATTGTGCAGAGTTGATAAATGCATGTGTATACCGATACCCATATAATGTTTACAGCATGGCGAACGTGGTTTGAACAACACATTGTTAGCAATCAGGAGGTTAGCCCCGGATAATCCGGCCCATTGTTAGCTATTTTAATGCTTATGCCCTTTGTGTGTGTGCTGTATTAAGTCATACGCGGATAATCGCCATATTATATAGAGTTAATTTTCCATTGGCTCGTATCAGGGGGATTGGCAGCTGCTTACCGTCGTGCGTCGCAGTGACAGTCACACAGCGCGGCGACATCCATGCAGTCCGTCAAATGTATTATTTACATGTATTATGTTGTCCCATGTCAAATTCTAGTTAATTTTGACAATATTAATGCCAAATCGATATTTTATTCAACCGGATGTTATGATTCGCTTATTAAGTATTTATGATGTATCAATAAGAATTCCCATAATGTAGTTATCGTTGTAATAGGAGTAGGTAGGTGCCTATATTCATCTGATAGTTGATGCAGATTCCGTTCATGGAACTTGCTCAACCAGTCCTCATGTTTTACCCAAGTAGGTAGAGAACATTTTCGATTGTTGTTTTAACAACTGAGGCAATAAGCTTCTGTTTACTTCTGCCGTTTCGTAAACGAATTTTAAATTGTTTGCATTCATCTGGTGAAAAAAAATACCTTGATTTTACAGGTAATCTTGACTTACTGTCACGCATCGTCGAGTGACCAATATTTGTCGGAATAGAACACCGTAAAGATGTTTCCGGTTCGTAAAAGTATCATATTAACTGTGCAAACAGTGGATCGGAGGTTTTATCGCTGGCAGCTGGGCGACACGACTAATTACATCAATTACACGCAAACAGAGCGGGGCTCGGGTTTCGCTCCCACCTTTGTCAATATTTGGCGAGTGGCCGCGGCCAGGCGGCCCCCGCCCCGAATGGACACTCGTCTACGCAACGTCGCACAGCCGAACACGATGGACGATGAACATTATTAATGCACAAGGTCATCCTACTACCTACACCATTAATGGAGAACTTTCTGATGCGAGATTTAGTTACACTTTTGACTAGTTCCAAACAGATTTAAGCGACTCTACTATAGCACAGATAATATAATACTAGTATAACCATAGATACCAATAATTTACAAATGAAGAAGCATACTGATGGGAATATTTTATATGATCAGCATATTACTTCTGTTAGATTTCTTAATTGAAAGTAATCCTTTTAAAAAATGTGGAATAGGTACTGGTACTCCGACTCTCTACATTCGCAGATTGCTACACCTAACTGCTAAAAAGCATCTATTTTTTGTTCATTCGTTAAGCCTAAATCGCGCCTATTTATTTATTTTGCCCCAATGTTCTTTTCACGACAGCTTTATATCTAATAACACCCATTTAATTTCTTTTACCTCTAGAGATTGACAAGAACCTTTTTTTACCCTTTATCCGTATAATACAAGATGTGTGTTAGTGTGTGAGTATTAGGTATTGTTATACGATTCTCATAAGCTGCAAAAAGGCGAACACGTCGCGATCGCCGCGGGCGCAACTTTTGTCAAAACAACTTATTCAATTTGTTCGTTGTTAGGTATGTACAAGTCGTAATCCCTCGCGTTTCCACAATTGTCACAAAAAGACTGAGTCGTGATCATGTTCCCTGAATCCCTCGGAAGTGGAAGAGGTATTATACTGTATTAAGAAAAAAGTTCACATTAGAAATATATTAAAGTTAGAAACGTGTGGGTGGGTGGAGTGTATTGTGTACTTATGAGTAAAACAAAGTCGTAACTGGAGAGGTCTCAGTTTTAAAAGCAGGGTAACAATAATAAATATATTTATGAAAAATAAACATCTTTGATTCAGTCGGAGACCATTTGTGCCCATAGTAATCAGTGTAGACTTACGCACAAAAAGAGGATAACCTGACGAAATTAGGTACATCCGTTCCTGTGATTTATTTTAGGTATCTGTTCTATCACAAAAATAGCTGATGTCACTCGGCAAGCTGCCACGCTAAAATAGAACAAGGCTGGACACATCTGCTGCATGTCAGACGATCAATGGGCTAAAGTCACGACTTAATGGCCAACTCTGCATACCGCGTCACCTCAGATTAAATAAATCCTCAGATTATTTAATTTGTGCGCCGCCTCACTCGACAGGCAAGCCTAGACGGATGAGCTAGACCCTCTTGAAAAATACTGGGCTCTAATAGCTCTAAATAGATGGAAATAGAAGAAGAGTAGGAAGGTCTTTGCCCTACAGTAGGATTTAGGCTGATGATAATAAATTAGCTGACTCAGCAGGGTTCTATTGGTTTTTACGGTCTCTTTTTGATGTTTGGACAAGTAGTAATGTAGTAAACTCGTATTGCCATTGGTAAGTCTTCAACCTCATTACTCATGGTACACGGTATTGACTTTCATCCTTCTTTTACACTTTAATGTACAGTATTCATGTTTTAATTAATTATCTAGTTTGCTAATTAACTAACTTCCAACTTTTGTAATGATATATTGTTACAAGCAGGTACACACCCGTTAAACGATAATAACCGATTCTTATATGGAATGCAATTTACTTTCCTCAGGATTATATACGTAGAGCTAAAGAGAGCGTAAACTGCTGAAAGGCTCACAAAACATCAACCCTCTCTCCCAAACATCGCCACATCGACCGGTAATGTGCTTCTCACATTTAGCATACTGTGGCCCTAGCCATGTTACTCATCGGTTCACCAAAAGGGTGAATTCCGGAACTCAGTCGCCACTTCAGAACCTTTCAGCCCCATAGACCATCCGTTCTGCGATCAATGCAGTACTCTGCCCAATTGCTCTAAAGTATGGCAACTCTTCGGATTATGTCAGTATACATTGGCTATCCTGCTCATATCTTCATTCTCAATCGTCCACACAAGAGAATTTCAGCTCTTCATTGGTATTTGGGTGGCTTTCAGTCTTCTGATGAAGCCCATTGTGACTGATCTCGTTTGAGTGCACCATCACATCGATTTTTGCCTTACGGTATGTGAGACGAGAAAAATATTTCGCAGCTTATTATATTACTACTCTGCCTACTTACTCTATGGTCAGTTACAGTGCGTAAAATTTCATGAAGTAGTGTCAAATCAAGAAATGAACGCCAAGTTCTGGAAAATATGATTGATTCTACTAACTGGCTTCATCGAGAACAAAATTATGTAAACATAATATCTACAACAAAGCCAATAATTCTGATGACTGTGGATATGTGGTATGTATTACCACATAATAATAATTATGTAGTGGAGTCGGTCCAGCGAGAACGCTAGCTGTGCGACACGACATAGCTACGCGTTTCATTATAACAGATTACAACTTACGCAGAGGGATACACAGATTACTATTATATCAACTGTTCGGGAGCGTCGGCGTCGTATTGTCACATCCATTAAGCTGTGCTCGGGGCGGGACCGCGCGGGCCACGCCCCCACGCCCCCCGCACGCCCCTGCTCACCCCACACACGCCGCGCCCGCTCGTCGCAGCGCCCGCTCTTACTCACTAAAACGATTTGCTCGCAATCGCATCACCCGAGCATTATCCCATCATTACACCAAAAATCGAAGCTTTTCCGGTTCCGAGGCTAATAAATAGTTATTTCGACCGCTGATTACAATTATAGCGTATTTAAGTTGGACAAAGTGAATAAAATTAAATAAAAAGGGAGTGTGTGAAATGTTAATGAAAACTTTGTTAAGTTGGGTATGATGCGGTGCGTGGTGCGGGTCAGTATGGCGCGCGAGGTCCTCGAGGCCCGGTGAGGGTCGTGGTGGTGTGTTCCCGGTGGCACGCTGTTCGGCGACGTGGCGACGCAGGAGGGCGGCATGGGCGGCGCGGGCGGCGCCTGGGCGCGCGAGGCGCCGGCGCTGCTGAGCACGGCGCTGCTGCTGGGCGGCGCGCTGCCCGAGCGCCCGGCCGCGCCGCTCTTCACCATCGACAGCATCCTGGCACCGCGCCCGCACCCACCGCTGCCGCCACTGCAGCTGCAGCACCTGGCGCACTCGCCGTTCCATAGAGCACATGACCTCTTTGGTACGTTTGCCAACAGCTTAGGTAAACAACCTTCACGTTAAACGGAATTTTCCTTATTTCTATCTTCATACTTGTCCTACAAAAATATTTTTTTTCATAAATTAAAAATAAATTTTAATTTCCTGATATATTGGTTCGCCTCCGTTTATTACACCGGTCCGGGTATAAGTTTAATTACTGGTTCTCTTATACAAAGCTTAATATGTTTTTGAAAATATTCACATTCTCATAAATAAATGTAGCAGTTATACAAATAATTGAAGTAAAAAATACTTAAGTTACACACAAAATACTGCAAAACACTAAAAACTATAAGCAAATACAAATGATTAATTGTGGTATAAACAAAACAATAGTAAAATGCAACAAACATGTGTGCTACGAGCAAGCTACGCGCTACGCTTGCTACGAAGACGCTTCTACGGCGTAGATAGATATTATTATTTTGCGACAGTAAAAATCTAGCACGATTTATAGCCATCTAAAAGTATAAATAAAAGAATATTTTGTTGAGACATATTCAAAAGTTTTTATTTTAATAAGTTTAGCAAGTACATGTTAATCATATTTTCAATCAATGGATAGGTACTAGGGGTAATGTAGTACCAATATAATAGGGGTAGTATTTAAACGAGTGACTGTAAATTAAAGTTTTAAGTGACAAAAATAATAAATTTACGTTATAGTATTACTAAGTGAGCGACTGACTGCGAGTGACGAGAAATCAACAGAACAGCAACTTACAAACATTAATTTGAGTTACTTAAAATACAAAATGAGAAGCTTCACAATATTTGACTTGAAAATAGTAGTAGAGTTCGCTCGCTTTGCTCGCTCACTTCAGCTCCCGTCATCTCGTTCGAACCTAACCTGTCCGTGTCGGGGTGCCCTAAGCTCCCGATCTCGCTTCGCTCGCTTTTGGACTAATTCGTTAAGAACACGAATACACCCGGACGCCGCGCATTTCTAGTCGCTCACTTAGTAATTTAGTCGCACGGCTAGAATTTTAATATCTGAAATGGATTATTCGCAACCCACTTTTTGTAAGCTCGTTCTGGATTTTATTATTAATCAATATTCGTCGATAGTTTAGTTAATTTTTCGCTTACTCAAATTCATACCGCTCAAGTTATTAAAATAGTATCTCATCATCAGTCGCTAAGTTTTTTTTTATTCGATCGTTTTATAATTCCCAATATAATATTATGTGATTTTTATAAATTTTTAATAAACCAAAATATTTCTTTTCATCTTTTTTAACTATCTTTCCAAAAATAATGAAAATTACACTTTAGATTTTTTAATCCTTTTTTACCTTCGCGCTTAAGTCTAGAACTCACAGTCTGTTATAATTACAATAATAAGAAAATACCTGGATAACTCAATGGTGAGGGTTACTTCTTGAAGAAAACCAGACAGGCTGCCAGAGTAATAGTTCCGTCTGTTTTTTTTTTATAGTCATGTAACTTTAGAATAAGTTTAAAATTCAAAATAATCGAATCTATCTTTCAAAATGCGCACGGTTGGCGCAGTGGCTGAGCGATTGACTGCTGCGCTCTGTGTCGCGGATTCGATTCCCGCATGGAACAAATATTTGTATGATCTACAGATAGTTGTTCTGGCTCTGGGTGTTTGTGTATGTGAGTTTCTTTCTTTGTATACGCACCCACGATACAGGATAAATGCCTAGTGTGAGGCAACGTTTTTTTTTTCAAACATACAAACAAAATAATGTAAAATTAATTTATTTGGTTGGTTTTGGAATCCCATTTGTGCACGAATACGCCTGTTGAAGTGATAGATTTGATGAAGCACTGGCGCTTCACAGTACGCCACTTGTAAAAACAGCAGAATACGTACAAACACATTTATTGAAATATTTTTAGCTTTTAACAAAAACTATGGTAACATTCCACACACTACATACCTATTTTATATTTCATCTCTTTTTTTCTTTACATATAAATCTAATATTATTTCCAAATGATGCAAAGCTTTATTTTTGATAATCATACTTTATTCCAATTTATTTGGGGTCAGCGCAGCATTCCTGCAACCTAATTGCGTAAGTGAATTCGGCAAGGCAAAATGTTTGACCGCCATCAATCGACCAATCATATGCGAGATGAAAAACGCGATGTGGATTTCCGTCTATGTGATTGGTCTATTGATGGCGGTCAAACTTTTGGCCTTCCCAAATTCACTTAATGTGTTAGCAGTTAGGCTTCTAATTCTCTCATACATCACTATTTGTCGTCTTCTCAAAAGGGGATGCCCCTTCGATTCCTTCCGAACCATATAATCTATCACACAAATCATCTATCATATTCCATCGTGTCATTCGTGTTATACAATATCTTCACAGTATCATTTTGACTATTTAATCTGTGGAAACGTCATAGATTGTAAATTAACTTTAATTTACTCTATATTCATTTATTTCTAAGCTTTGTATATATCATTCAATATCAGTAATTATGTTTGTTTTCCCTTACAAAATAAATAAATACTCAGTGCTTAACACCCTACGATATCAATGTAAAATGTTGAAAATTTATTTTGTTTTGTCAAGTGCGGCTGAAGAGTTTTGGTTAAAATTAGGGTATGAACAAAATCGTTAGAAATATTAATTTATTATAGGGATGTTGATTTAAAATTATCTTTGGTCCGTAAGGTATATTAACAAAAAATATTGGACACGTAGATATGTTTATCTTTTGTAACGTAAACAAAAAATTACGACGATGCAGTGCCCCGAAATATCGCGTCGCGTCACGTTGTCGTATCTAAATTTTTCACTTAAAAGTGACGCTTACCTAAAAGATGCACTTTATCTTTGTCGATTTTTATTGATTTAATAAAGCAAATGGTCCAATTTTTTTTTGATAAATGTAACTGACAGACTAAATAGACTTTTTTATCCAGGAACCATCCCTATTTTACTCGAATACTCTGTGGTTATATTATACATAACTAGCCTACATGCCCTACTAGCCTCTCCAGTACAACAACGCCTTCTAGATGCTGTAGAGTGTAGAGGCTGTCTAATCGATGTAGATTGTCGGCTATGTTAGCGTAGGCGCATACTAGCGGCTGCAATTCCATAACGCGCAAGCTATTTTCTCTCTGCGGGATCAACAACAATTGCCTATCATGCCTGCTGGATAGGGCAATTAGTTGGTCTGGTCCTTGTCTAGTGACATGTGCAATCCCCTGTGGTGCTGTCTCTTTATTTTCAGGCAACTAAGGCCCATAGATAAAATACACAAAAAAACATAAAAAAATAAACTAATACATAATCCTTAACAAAGTTAACATGAATCTATTTAATACATTGCCGTTAGGTCGGCGACTTATCGCGCTGAGTCGTGGTGTCATGTAGCCTTCCGTGGAAACGCCGCCGATACACGACACCCGTCGGCTAAAATTCTTCCTTCTTGAAAGTCTCCAAATGATGAGTCGGAATCCGTACCACAAAAGATTTGAAATTAATCTCCACGACTCCAACGCTTCACTCTCAGGGAGAATTTGGTCTTGATCTTTATCCACGATTATACCATTATGAATGTGGTGTGTAAATTTATTTTCTTTCTTTATATCTGGCTTGTTGCCTTTTTCCGCTTAATAACTCGTTTAATTACTAACGTATTTTTAAGTCTTACTATGAATGTAAAAAGAACAAACTTTTTGGATTGTTAATTCTCATGGGTTCCTGAACACAGAATACCTATAACTCTAAAATCAACGACATACAAAAGTGCCATGTAATTGATTTAAATAGGCAATGCCCAGGCCGTGCGCTAAATTACATCACGAGCTATTGCTAGAATTAGTTTTGCGAAATTGTGCGCCGATAAAGCCTCAACATCTCTTATGAGGTGAGGATTGACGTCGGCAAGTGCTACGAAGACTTGCGGGTTTATTGCGTAACATAAAAAACAAACATGCAATTGATGGTAAACTCTTTCATTTGTCAATTCAACAGTATTCATTGCTTGCATTGTTTATTCTATAGACGGATATTTAAACATATAATGAAGCAATAGATTAGGAAGAACCGGCCAAGTGCGTGTCGGGCCACGCGCAGTTACAGGGTTCCGTATTTGCACAATAATGCGGACTAAGGAGAGGGCTTTTTGTTATTACCTGAACATTTAAACGATTTCGGCGGCTCACACATACATTTTTTAAGTTGGTCGCAAACTTGTAAAGCCTACTTAGCTGTGATAGTTTTCTTTTTCACATATCCAAAATTTTGCTGGCAGTGGGTAGGGACATTTGACTCTAACAAAAATTAGCAATTTAAAGCAAAATTTTACGCAAAACGGATCTCTGAATCGAAAAATGGTTTTATTTTACCACTTTGTCGGTAGCTTTCTAGTACTAAAAGTCTCTGAGCTAAGCTGCGGACTGACGGACATGGCGAAACTATAAGGGTTCCTTGTTGGCTACGGAACCCTAAAAAGATAAATTTATGATTGTGACAGAAATTTTACGCAATTAGGGTGTTGGAGAACGTGTGGTTTTATGAAATTACTTCTTATGATGGAGGTTCTGTTATGTTTTGAGCAGCGATGCATATGTTGGATATATAGAGGTAGTCTTTATAGAAAATGGCACAATGAATGCATATCAGTACATTTAGAAGGTCCTAATCCCTAAAGTACAACCCGCGTCGACTGCCCTTGGAGACAATGCAATTTTATGAATGACGTCTCTCGCGCTCTCATCTCTCTTCAGTACAATTGGATGTTCTAAAGCGACGGAGAAGATCAGAGCGGACCGCTCCGCAAAACATCAGGGAGCTAACGAATATAATTATTGCCCAGAAATGTATTTCCGGCATTTTACTAGAAACTGGTACAAATGTCCGCGAACGCATTCCCAAACAACTTTATTCCATACCGTCCTGTCCCCCATCACGCTATCACTAATTCCCTTTGCCTTCAAAATTTCATATCACTCTTCACATAGTCCATTCATATTTTCTTTGGCCGTCCTCTCCCTCTCCATACATCCACATTTATGTTCATAACTCTTTTAGTAACATGGGTTTCATCCCTCCTCATCACATGTCCATACCAGGATAAACGGTTTCCTTTCAAGGTTTCTGTCACTGACACCACTATCAAATATCCTCTCTTTTCTCACTTTATGCATACTCGTCACTCCGCCCATCCATCTCAACATTCTCATCTCTGCTACATGATGCAATTTATTTTCACCCATCTTTTTCACAGCCCAACATTCTGATCCATACAGGACAGGTGTAATCACGACACTTTAACTTGAGGGGCATCCGTGGGTCGCAAGTTATTCCAGTGACCTGTCGCTATTTCATCCATCCCGAGCTGATCCGATGCATTACGTCTCGGTCTATCTCGCTATCCCCTTGGACAAGCGACCCTAGGTACCGGAAGTCGGAGCGCATCGGTATGGGTGTTCCAGCGAGAGCTAAACGCACGGAACTGGAGAGACGGCCAAAATCGCAGAACAAGTTGACGCAGCTCGAGTTGACGACATTAATGTCAATAAAATACAAGCATAGCTGTCACGGCTGTAACGGCCCAACGTTCTGATCTATACAGCACGATAGGTCTAATCACGGATTTGGTATACTCGATGTTATATTTAGTCGCACTTCTACGGTATTAGAAATGATTTTAATTTAAACTTTAAGTACCTAACTCGCCAATGGCGCCAACATTAGGACACAAAAGCAGTAGCCCTCATTGTCTGTCAGTGAATAAATGTTTTTATGAGTTGTAAATAGTGCAATGTTTTGAAAATGTTGATGATTATTGAAGATTCTATATTTTGAAGATGCATCAACGAGTTTCTCATAGCTATTCGTCCACTTATACGAATGGACCAGTGCCTATTTGTGCGTCTAGCACAGTACTTATTTGTAATCTTATTGAGCTCTGTCCAGGGCTCCAAATGGAATCAAATGACAATTTTAGCAAGCAACTAGCCAGATTTGAAGGCGTTGAGTGAAACTAGATTAAAAAAAAAACTTTTAGTAAACAAGCTTATTAGCTTAACGTACATTTGTCATCCAAACCAAAGGTATATGCAAAATGTGATCTTAATCGGTTGAGGATAACTACTTTAAAATTCGGTTCCAAGATTTGACCCAAACATACATACATTGCAAGTTAATAAAAAGCTTGTATTAAGAAACCGTTATTTAAATTATTCCTAAATGTTATGATAAATATACAAATTAAAAGGGTCGATATAAAATATTAAGTACTTATTTAGGTGCTATTTCTTCTGCCATTTATATTTCTTTTTTTAATGTTATTACTGATTTTTGTCGACACAGTTCAGTCATTTTTGTCAGTATTAGTAATGAACTTATAAAACTTCACCCGTCTGTGTACTTTAGCGGTTAAGTGCAAGACATCGGGGCTAGCCCCGGGCGATCCCTCGGATACACGTCAAACCGCAAAGGGAGAAGGCGGCTTATCTCAATTAAAATCTTTTTTCCTGTTATTCAAGCGAACATTTTAAAATTTCAAAAATATCCCCGGGGTTCGGTGAATCGTTGCCATAACAAAAACAAACTTTTATTTTCTTTTATTGAGTTCGCAAGTAATTTTGAATGTTTAGACTAAATATCTACTTTATATAACTCGAACTAAATCTTCTTGAAAGTATAAATCGCCGATCCGGGTAAACAATGATATTAATAGGAACAATTTTCGCTCTCTTAATGAGATTTCCAAATCTGCCCCCGTACCCTGACGTGTCAAAACTATCATAGTTCGACTGTAAAATAGGGACAGATGTATGTAAGTCATATACATCTGTCCCTTACGCACACTCAAAATAACCTTGCTCTAAGAGCTTATCACTCGCTCACTCCCCTGACTGTAAGCACTACGGGGAGGTTATTTTAATTAGTTGGGTTCTTTGAAAAATGAAACAAAATCGAGTCAAAACAATACAAACACACAAATAGTTAGGTATATGAATAGTAAAAAAATAAAATACTTCCAAAACCTAATACCTATCAACATGTCTATACCTATTACAATTCTTCTTCTTATATACAATAAAAACCACAGTCATATAAAGCTACTAGCTTTTACCCGCGGCTTCGCTCGCAGTGAAGCCATTAATTTTTTTTTTTTTTAGTAATACGTGTCCTATGTTACTTCTAATACCTCCAAGAATATATTATGTACAAAGTTTCATGATGATCGGTTCAGTAGACATTCACATTTATAATATTAGTATAGATGAATACGAATCAATTTGAAAATTAGATTCGAAATTTATTAACAGACCTTGTAACAATAATTTAAATGACTTTGACAGATTCCTTTTGACATGCTTGAACGTTTATAGGTATTATTATTTCTATGGTATTGATAATACTCATAAAATTTAATATTGAATGTTTGTGAACCAGTCTTTAGTCTATGGTTTAATGAATTAAAAAAAAAAAACAAATATTTTTGTACGCGACGCGGCAAAACATGTACGTACTTTTTACCTGTACAATATAAGATCTTGCATGCTTGTTTTGTATGTAAACTCATGATTGACACATAAATTATCTTTATCATCTTACTGAGGCTACCATTGCCGAAACCATTGAACAGAGGGCACGTCATTTAACCCTAAACTTCTGTTTGTTAATTCTATTAAGTAGGTACTTCGACACTACAATTAATTTGAACCGCCCCCTTCAACAAACCTCTCTGAGGGTGATTCTCAAATTAATTCACAATTAAGGCTCAAAACATTAATTGCCCATTTCATGACAGTTGAAAATATTTGTCGCTTATCAAAGTAAGTTGCAATATAAGATGGAAGTGTTCGTTTTAAATTTATTTAAAAACTAGTGGCCCGTCCTGGCTTTGTCTGGGTCATTATAGCCTAGCCTATAATCATCTGGTTCCAGAGATTCTATTGATTGCCTACACGTCTGAACAAAGTCTCAAAATACAGGCTTTCTCTCTTTATACGAGTGATAATATATTGTATTCAAAATCGATAGGGCTTAGGCGGGCGGAGGCGCTGCGGTGGCGCGTGTGGAATACTGCCGAGAGCGCCTTAGCCCCGTGCCGCCGCCGGCCTTAAAAGCTTTTATATTACTTTAAGAAATAATACAGTGTAATGCCTCTCGCGTTTCCGGCACTGTATGGAAATATTCAATTTTTATTCTTGACGCTAATATTTTGAACGGTTCGCTTTGGAGCGGCCCGGGGGAACTCATGGGGCTCTAAGCTCAGATCTTCACGCACCGCCTACTCGAACGCGTATTAACACTGATACATGGTGACGCATCCTATTTTTAAGTTTACATTTCTTTTTAAAATATTTAAATGTGAAAAGTAGGCGCAAATTCAAAGTTTCTACGATGCAGTAATTATTTTCAAGAGACATATTAAGTTTTCCTTCCAGCCTTTACAATTCGGTTGAATAATCAAACATTATACAACAAAAAAAACATTTCAAAACAAAAAAAACACGCATTCTAATTACCAGAATTAAAATAAAGACTTCTTAGAATAGGAATCTTAATACGCTTCACAGGTGCTTTATTTGAAATACTCATTTAGAATTTATTCAGTGTGAGTAAATTTTACACCATACTGAACGATTAGTATGAATTTATTATTGGATTGGCCAAAACGGTGTCATAATCATAACCTACAGAATCCCTCCATCGTCTGTTTGGTCTTCCCTTCTTCTTATTAAAGTCATGGACTTGGACCAGTACCCTCATAACTTTCTTCACGACATTTTCCTCATTCCTCCCTATCACATGCCCATAACATGTCAACCGAATTTTACACAACGCCTCGATATCCAGTACCGAATTAGTTTTGCCTATTATTTTTTTGTCAAGGTTCTACATCAACGGACTGTTTAATGTAGTTATGAAGTTTTATAACTCCAATTCATTCCTTGATGACTTACAACAAATTTCTTGGTGCGCAGGTGTAAGCAGCGTCGGCAGTGGAGGCGCGGGTGGCTACGCGGGGTTATACGGCGGTTACGCGGCAGCCGCGCTGGCAGGGCTCGCAGGCCCCCCACCTAAGCGCAAACGCCGCCACCGCACCATCTTCACGGAGGAGCAGCTCGAACAGCTCGAGAGTACCTTCGACAAGACGCACTACCCCGACGTTGTGCTGCGAGAACAGCTCGCGTTGCGGGTCGACTTGAAAGAGGAGAGGGTTGAGGTATGGCTTGACTTCTTTATTTTAGCCGGTATCGAGAATTTATTTACAGATATACAGTCTTAAAAATTACATAGCTAACAAAAATTATTATATACAAGTGGGATAAAAAGGGAGAGGGGAAGAACTCATTGTGCATTAAATATTCGTCGGCATCGGTGCCAATGAGTAAAGTGCCCAAAGCACTGGCAGCATTGACACGTTGAATGGCAATGCTTTAATCTTTCATTCTTTGGAATCAATAACTGTTTCTAAGCTATACTTATATTATATTAAATACGAATCTTTACCTACTACAATTAAGTTTTTAATGATAACTTCTTTTTATGAACTATGTTTCAAATTAAATTATCCATTATATACAAATTCAAAAAATAGTGTCGTTATTTTCAAGTTTAAAAGAGGTTTCATAACATGAATACGCCTGTTATTGCTCTAGAAAGTTTAAGATTAAAAAAAAAAAATGTAATTAATTAGACTGGACATCTTGTGACTGTTACTGGCTGGGTAGATATATTTATTTATCAAAGGTACGGCAGACAGTCTCTTAGTCTGTAAAGTTACAAAGGAAATTATCGAAAAACGTTCCATAAATAAATTCATGTATCGATTTTCTTCCATCGGTCGCCGTAGGTCATGTTCCCATTTTTTGACGATTGTGTAATAAGCTGATATCTAATGTCGGAACTGTGAAAGGTTCCATTGTTTCACTATTTTCCTCCTAACAAAGTTAAAAAGGAAATCTACTTAGTACATAATTCCAAAAGAAAACCGTATTTTCTTTCCTTTGTTCTGTAAGGCTTCACGTTAAAATGTTAAGTAATAAACACGTTTTTTTATAGGTAGGTAACAACGCGTGTTTGACACTTTTCTTTTATTGAATTTTCAGAACAATAAAATGTTTTTACTTACCCACAGACTTTTGTGGAACGTTTAGTAGCTTACTTAAAATCTTTCAATCAGGATCATGAATATACAATACGTTTCGATACAACATAATGTATTTGAGAGAGGCTTGGACCTATATATAACGTATGTTTTCAGTGTGTTACAATTCACCATCAAATTGTATTAGATATACCTATGTAGTTTGTAATCGAATGATTTCTACTTTTCTACTACGAGTTCTCTATTTTGGGTTAATAACTGTGACTGATAAGGCCCATTGTAAGCGACCACGTCTCAGAGCCATATGTAATCACTGGAATCACACACTGGTCACTGAGCCACTGTGGTTAGTTGGACGAGAAGATACCGCGCAACTTCCCGAACGCTGCCCATCCGAGTTGGATTCGGCCAAACTAAAGTGGCAGTGGGCAGGGCACATTGCACGCAGAACGGATGGCCGATGAGAGAGAAAGGTTCTGGCGACCGCGAACCGGAAGATGTTGCGTTGGAAGGCCTCCCAAGCGGTGGACCGATGACCTGGTGAAGGGATCCGCTGTTCGCGAGACGCATGGGACCGGTCAATGTGGTGACGCTGGGGGGAGGCCTATGTCCAGCCGTGGACGTCTTTCGGCTGATATGATGATGATGATATGATGAACTGTGATTGGGGAGTATACAGATAAGCTCAACGGTCCGTAATTGTAGTTACATAGAACTTTTTTTTTAAACTGCCCTGAGCTTCAGGCTTGCTTACCTAATCTCTTCATTTGCTCTCCATTATGCAATACCCTCAATCAATATTGCTACGTTGGTACTGTAGTATTTAGTTTTTTTTTATAACAAAGTTCATCATAAACTACACATGCCTGTATCCCACAAAAGGGTTAGAGAGATGGGAGAGATCAAAATCTTCAAATTCGACCAACAAACCGGAAGAATGAAAGACTTCAACTTCGGCCAATAAAACGGAATAATGAAAAGATTTTTCTCTGTTAATAGATACTTTGATTCAATCATTTATCACGTTTAACACGTACCTACGTGAACCTACGGCACCCGTTACATCACAGAATAAAGACAAAATCAGAACGAATTAACAAGAATAATATAAATAAATAGACTCTGGCCTAATCCTTTACCGAACCAAAAAAAAAGTGGGTTTTGGGCGTCCGTGGGCTGGTATGTGACGAAGAGTGACGAGATTACCGGGGCGTAACGTTTAGTAGTAGCGAAGGGCCGTGTCAACAGTGACGAGACATATTCTATGCTACCATGTGGGTGGTCGGCCGTTATATGAAATGCGTCAAGAACTGAACATGTTTTCTCTAGAACCAAAATTTTGACAACTAGGGTTTGACGCAATTCTTCATGTTATTTCGGTTTTGGCACGGAATGTTTTAGATTGATGTTTAGTGAACTTTGTCGTCGTCGACTTCTTTGTTGGTAATGTGCCTTTGTTTGAATTATTTTACAATCAATTTATGCCTTCACCGTAGGTCATTTTCATGTCAGTAGCGGCTATTAGTACTAACACAACTACTATTTTATGCCACCAACAAAGTTTTTATTTAGCTCGAAGCGTCAGCGCTGTAGGTGTAAAATTAGCCAATCGTCTATATAGATTTCATGGACCAAATGATTAATCAAGGCACTATGTATAATCCCGGGCAATATAAATCAAGTCAAGTCCAATCGGGCAATGTAATGAATATACTGATCTTCATTATTTATCATATTGTGTATGTTGCTACGTAACTGTTGGGCCATTCGATAATTATGATACATTAGTATAGTTTTTATTTTAATTATTCGCTCAGTAAGAAATATCTGCGGAAACGTTATTTTCACAGCAAAATTATCTTATTTGATCAGCAGGATTATAGAATCGGTTGGCATAAAATAATCTTTGTGAACGGTGTCGCTATTTTCAACGAATTAGTCCAAAAGCGAGCTTAGGGCACCTCGACACGGATAGGTTAGGTTTTAAGGTTCGTCGTATATTAAAATCAATGTCAACATTTAAATAATTTGATAAAACTCATCTTTTGTTACCCTGCCCAATGGATTCATCCAATTTAATTATTTCAATACTTTTTATCATATTGCCTACTCATATTGGGCATTTTTCAATGTCTGGGCATTATGAATAATGCAGTAATAATCACTTGGTCCATAACATTGATACTAGAACACAGAGTGCTCTCAATAGAATTTGTGATGTTGAAAGTAAGTCGGGATATGTTTGTGGGCCGCCGGCCACCGGCTACCGGTGTTGCGGCGATGTGTGCCGACCACTCGACAGCGTGCCACCCAGCCGGCTGTTTACACGGCCACTCATCTTATCCGGCCACGGACTGCGCAAATCCAAATGACATTCTGTAGTTCTTAACTTTCGAAGGTCTAATGAAATTCATCGTCGAGTGTTGGCTCGACTTTATGCGCGTATGTAGGTATGTCACGGATAATATAACTCATTATAAGTTATCTATGTACTAATACTTGAGGGAAATATTTAAAAACGGCACTTTTAGCTTCGATGTGAATTCACGTTACGGAGGTGGTACCTAGGTGGGTATAGGTGAAGTCATAACATAACTTAACCAATTATTAGACAGGTTTCAATTCGTTAACACCTATTTAATTGAAATTAGCATAAGTGTTTCAATTTCTACATTAATTAATAAACCTCTGATGATTGGTAAGAGTCGTATTTTCTCATAGCTTACAACGATCTGCAGTTTTAATGTTTCAGTAATATACATTTTTAACGACTTGTCGAAGTTCATTAATTTTTCGCGTTAATTGGTAAAATGAAGCCCGATGTGTAAACAAGTTAAAAGATCAGTACGTAATATAAATAGTAATTTAAATGACTTGTATGGCTTGTCTGGCTGAGAGCAACGGTCTACATGTGAAATTAGCTTTAGTGTAAACTTTTTATTAAGGAATCCGTAGTAGTACACCGCGGGCGGGTAGAGTTTTCAACCGAGTAGAATTTTGCCTCAGGGCAAATAAAAAGGGACGCCCTGCGCGGTGAGACGGGCGCCGCGAAAATTAATCTGAGTTAATTAAATTTGATTTATTTATGCTGCCCCGGCCGGAGCGGAGGGAACGATAAAAGCACAACAATACGACTAATGAGGGTCACTTTTACGGCTTTTTCCCGGATAACAGAGTTTTTCCGATTTGCGTAACTTACAACTTGAGTAATCAACCAAAGTTATTCTTTACGCGAAGCTGTTGTTTTCATTTATCATAGGCCAGGTTTAATTTGTTGAAGGATAAATTGTTTTCAAATTCAAACTTTTTCAACGAAGCCGTAGATATGCAGGAGATGCAATTGTTTTTCCTGAACAATGGTGCTTAACAATTGATGGAGCAGCTACATGTTTAATGAAACTGTATCTTGTTGGCTTCTAGCATGTCTTAAATATTGAGCAAGATTCTTTGTAAAAAGTAAGATAGAATATTGTGCACAAAGGTCAAAGGTGAGCACAAGGCTGAGCAGCTCAATTTTTAACCCCCGACGGAAAAAGTGAGATGTTGTAAGTTTGACGTGTGTATCTGTGTATTTGTGTATCTATTTGTGGCATCATAGCTCCTAAACGGATGAACCGATTTTGATTTAGTGGCTTTTTTTGAAAGGTGACTTTATCGAGAGTGTTCTTAGCTATGTTTGATGAAATTCGGTTCAGCCGTACACAAGTTATGGGCCCTTTTACTGTTTGAATCGGGGTATTTTCGCAAGATATCGTGTCATAATGACGTTCGATAGATTGTTGATCGTAGCGTGTCTACGATCTAGATAAACTATGATTTTTTTTAAACATGAAATAAAGATGTGCCGGGGGTATTCTAAATTTTTAGTTTTACTTGTTTAGTGAAATAGTTAAAGCTTACGACCACGTCTTCTAACATCTGCAAAGCGCAGACGGTAATTATTTAGATAAAATAAACTATATGTTTTTTTTATCTAAATAAAACGATATGTTTTTTTGACAGACACACTCCTTCTTCTTCACTTGCGGTAACAAGCGACTTGGGAACGTGTCAACAAAAAATATACCGTGTGCGTTTGTATGTAGGTACATTTCGATTTCATGCAATCAGTCATTACACTTTCTATGTTCAATCTTACATGAATAAACAAAAGACCTTGAAAACATATTATTTACTTACGGAATAACTACTTCGTACAAAGCCTGTTTAAAAGAACATTCGAAACGTTTTATAATTTAACAGTGGTTGGTTGTGTGGAGGAGTACGAATACATTGTAGATACAACAAAAGTGCGAGTTGTTGAGGCAATACACTCGGTTACGTTGTTGCCCCTGTTATTTGCGTAGCGGCAATTGGAAATTGCATTATTAAAACGCTTTTGTTTAGGCATCACAACACTTGCTCAAAATCGAGCGCCCGCGCCCGTTCATAGCTTTGTTTCAGAATTGGTTACGACTTTTTCTTCATAACATTAACTGATGCAGTGAGCTGGGTGAAGTTTATTTATGAAAATAAATGAATATTCTAATAGCAAAACTGTAACTATGTAAAATCGATACGTGGGAGATTAATAATTTCACAGCATCACACTCATATTATAAAGGCGAAAATTTGTGAGTGCGTGTGTTTGTATGTTTGTTACTTCTTCACGCTCAAACGGCTGGACGGATCTGGATGAAATTAGGCATAGTAATAGATTATAGTCTGGAATAGCACATAGGATACTTTTATCCCGGGAATATGTTCCCTTGGAATAATTTGCGACATTTACGCTGGCGAAGCCGCTGGCGGAAGCTAGTTTACTTATATATATGAGCAATGCTGTGATGTGGTACCTACATTAAAATATGTTCCGATTCAGCTATCCAGCGTACTATCACACTATAATAACGTTCATCTGCATTCTACACTGTGACAATATATACAAAGATGAATAAAATGTATAGTAATATTGAAAAGTATTATATTTTATTTAAAATATTTTATTATACTCCTACGCCTTGCTACGCGGTGCTACGCCGAGCTACGCCGATTGGCTTCACTATTAGAAATTCAAAAATCTCGTATAGTTCTCGCCAAACTTCTTGGCCGACCTAAAGTTGGCTACAATGGCTGCGCATTAGTAAATCTCATACAAAAACAGCACCGATCCGTGTCATGCGCATCGGAAAGCCAACTTCAGGGCGGTCCAGAAGTTAGGCGAAAACTATAAATGAGATAAAGTCTGGCTTTCTTTTAGCCCCGTTTCGGATTATTCTGCAAGTAGGGATAGCTGATTTCGTGGGGAAATGAGTGGCCAGTCAGTATGGTGGTCGGCAACGCGGGTGGCTAAAGGTGGGCCAGACGGTTTCTAGTATCGTCAACTCACTGCTTATGAAAAGTTCTCTAACTACTTCTATATGGTTTCTCACATTCAGAATGAATGAAGTCCACGTACTTACTGCCTTCTACTTATTCCAAATGATTGCTATGCAACCTTGGTTTGAATTGAGACATCTTTCCGGTAGGTTTGCTGAATAAAAACTCGCTGTGTCAATATTATACGAAGAACGGCGGCTGAGTAAACGGAAAGACAACGAAGGGTGGTTCGCAATCTTCCATTGTACGATAGACTCAACTCTTTACACAAATTAATTATTAAGTGAGGTGTAATCTAGTTGTCTCCGAGAGTGCTCGACGCAGCGCCGCGGGCCACGCGCGCCCACAATGTTGATCTTACGCCACCACTGTCTGATTAACTGAATGGCTTATATTCACTTATAACTCCACGATTTATGTTTTCTAACGATATTCATAATTAAACCATAATAGTGTGCCGCACACCCGTGTGCTCTTTCGATTATAATCGTAATGTTATCTTTCTGTTGGGTCGTGGGAGCGTAACTCTTGCGTCGTAGTCTAGTAGTAACTAATCTGAATTCTGGATTTTGAGTACTGTTAAAAAATGTGGTTACCATTTACCAAAAAGGTACTGTCGGTGGATAACAGTACTTTTTGTCTTTTAGGTTTAGTAGGTACATAGTACATGCTAGTGCTGATGAATTTTAGGGTTCCGTACCCAAGGGGTTAAAACGGGACCATATTGCTAAGACTCCGCGGTCCGTCTGTCTGTCCGTTTGTCTGTCACCAGGCTGTATCTCATGAACCGTGAAATCTAGATAGTTGAAATTTTCTAGGATATGTATTTCTATTGCCGCTATAACAACAAATACTAAAAACATAATAAAATAAATATTTAAGTGGGGCTCCCATACAACAAACGTGATTTTTTTGCCGTTTTTTGTGATAATGGTTCGGAACCCTTCGTGCGCGATTCCGACTCGCACTTGGCCGGTTTTTAGATTTAAGGCGTCTTTAAATATTCCTATTTATAACTCCATGAAATAAAACGATAATACTGCCTGCCACCAAAAGTCGAACTAAAATAACTAAGAAAAAATGTGGTCTGCCGGGAATCAGCTTGGTGGCTTCATATCAATGAAAAGATCGTCCACTTCAGCCATATCTTTTTCTCAAATGGTTAACTAACTAAACCTTCTCATAGGCTTTGGAGCCGTTTAAACCTCGTCTACCGTGCCCTGGGTTCAATAGACCAACCATGGACCCCATCGAATTAAAGGATAAAAGCAAGTTCTCGTACCGTCTAAAGTGATGCTCTTTAAGTAAATAATTTGTCTGCCAGCTCGCAACCTGGTAGTTTTATAGACAAAGCCAAATATTATTTTTTGGCTAATATAAATTTTCCCCTTACAACCAAATTATTTTTTAGTTTTATTACTTGCTTTATATATTGCTTTAATTAAACCCTGACATAAACGGAGGAGTGTTATAAGGTTGACGGTTTTTCGTTCGGTTGGATCGTATGTCCTTTTGTGGATTCGTAGCTCCCTAACTAATGGACCGATTTAAATGTTGCTTTTTTATTAGAAGGTTGATTCAATCGAGTGGTTTTAGGCCATTTTATAGATCTTCATCTTTTCTGACTGGTTTAGCTACATGTTTCAGTATTATAGAGTCGTTTTCAAATGTGAACACGTCGTTTTTTGCAATTTTAAAGTTTAAAAACCACGGCTGATATTCCAGTCCTATTTAGGTTTATATTTGTAACCGACCTGATTTTATATTTCAGTAGGTTACAATTTATTGCAGAACAGTAAATGTAATAACATTGGCAATGTGCTTGTAATTCAGCGGAGCGGAGGTGTGTTGTCATTTGTACCTAAGTATTCATGCCACGCTCTATTGCACAAATGCATAACTACGGCGCAATTGAATTCGGATAGAGGCAATCAGTTTTCATCATACCTACTTTATATAGAAAACTACATAATTAATTTGTTAGACTCTACATTGTATGTCTACTTGGTACAATTTTAAAACGCTCTGAGGTGCCTACCTACCTTTAATTGCGAAAATTCTCCGATCCGAAATGTTAAGAATTATTTTAGGTCAGAATAGTCAAAGTCAAAGTCAAATTAAAAAGTATTGTCCCTATTCCGAGCTAAGGTTTCCGCCGAATTTCAGTTTTTAAGTCGTGAAACTATTCCAAAGTGTATAAATGGTTTTTTTTATTCGTTATTCTCTTTAATTAACCGTCAAAGTATTTTCAAGTAACATGAACATGTTCATTTCTTTGTTGACATTAAATGCAGGTAAAGATCAGTAGCCTTGAAGGAGGCCTTCACCCGAGGAGGGGTCCATAACCAATAGCAAAAACTAACTCTTACTAACATTTAGACAATAAGCAAAACATTAATAACTAACTGAACACTAACAAACAAATACCAACATTTGAAATGGAAGTGAAGGATAAAGAAAAAAGGCTTTTTTTATTTTTATTTATTTATTGAAGATCGGAAGCTATCTATGGCATTTATAGAAAAAGAAATCTAAG
Source organism: Orthosia gracilis (assembly GCA_947562075.1). Classification (NCBI taxonomy): domain Eukaryota; kingdom Metazoa; phylum Arthropoda; class Insecta; order Lepidoptera; family Noctuidae; genus Orthosia; species Orthosia gracilis. The sequence goes on from OX387266.1 coordinate 40,983,324, forward strand.
TACTGTGACATGTATAACATAGATATAGGCCCATGGTCCAATAGTAGGTACATTCGACGTACCACTACGAGTCACACTCAGACAAGCTAGGTAAACATTCAATTTCATTTGTTTGAATTCACATGTTGTAGAACATGATTTGGAATATGAGGCTAAAATGCATTTCATTCCCAACAGACTTCTGAAACAACAAGAAAAACTGGCCAATTACGAGTCAGAGTCGGGCACTAAGGGTTCCGTACCATTATCACAAAAAATGCCAAAAAAATTGTTTGTTGTATGGGAGCCCACTTAAATATTTATTTTATTCTATTTTTAGTATTTACTGTTATAGCGGCAACAGAAATACATAATCAGTGAAAATTTCCACTGTCTAGCTATCACGGTTCATGAGATACAACCTGGTGTAATAGGGTCCCGTTTTTACCCTTTGGGTACGAAACCCTAAAAAGTGTTAAATCAAAAGTGGCATTTAACAAAACAATATCGTTAGCATAAATAGTCTTTATCTTCCTTCAATGTAGACAGACATTCATAATTTGATTCGAAGTTGAGAATTGGAGATACGGCATTCATAATGATATTGGTGTAGTGACGCTCGCTGCTCACTGCTCGAGTGCGAGCAGATGACACAAATGGAGGAGCATCCCTACACAGCGATGAACAAGAAAAAGTGGGCGTGCCGCTCCGCCCAGCCCCCAGCGCGGCCACGCTTTCTTGTGATCTGCAGCCTCCCCCCTCAGGACTTATCTCCTAATAGGTAGCTACAATAAAACAGATACGCTAGCAATGTGTTACTAAGTAATAAAGCGGCGCCATTTTGTCCTGCGCTTCCGTGTCGCCTGAAAGCAATAACGCTTTTATGAGTTGAGCAGCGACCCGGCATCAAGTGATCAAAGAGCTCGCACTGTTTCATTTTACGCTTGTTGCTCTTCTTTCATTGTCAAACGAAACGATGATAACACAATCTTTCAATTCTTTTTTGTAGATATCATATACACAGTTCAAATAACGACGGCTTGTATATTTGTTCGTGATTGTTGGCAATTATTATAGGTATCTGTCCTATGTGTACTTTCCTAACATGATCTAGAAATAACGACCTTGATATACCGATTTATTTTTGTAATTGAACGTGCTACAAAACATTCAACAAGAACTTTTTTCAAAAAGCAGTTTTTCTTTTGATATTTGACAGCCTGATGAACTAGACACTATAAGTGGAACGGCTACAACAAATTGCAAATATATACCAGCAGGCTAAAAATATTAATATCTAATATCTTTAAACGAGCAATTCTTGTATATATGTAATCTGAATATCGGGCACATTTCCAATGATTTTCATGAAATTTAGTATGCAGGGAGTTTCGGGGGCGATAAATCGATCTAGCTAGGTTTCATTTTTAGAAAACGTCGTTTTCTCTGTTTTCACCCGGGCAGAGCTCGGTCGTCCAGTTACTAGATACTTAAATACTAATTACCATGGCACAAAACATCAATACTCTTTCATCTAGCCTGAAACACAGGTTCAACCTAGTTCTGGCAAATAAGCAACTGTGTTCTCTTACATTTTTAAAGATATTTTATTAAACTGTGCCTTATGTTATAAATAAACGATAATTATTATTATTATTTATCTAACAGTCAGTGAGAATAAATCTTATGACATACAGAAAAACATCATAAGTTCAGAAATCAGGGTCGTCCAGTGACACCCTTTCTGGAGAAACCTTAAAAACGCAAAACTTGATAGATACGGCACTAAAGACAGCTCTATAGTACGTTTTCTTACGATAGCCAGATTGATGTTGGCAATTACAAGTGTTAATAAAATATCTATGGTAATGAATGGTATAAAATTATTTAGTTTTGGTTAAAATTATTCAATGTAGGGTGATTGCAGAAAACCCAAATAAAATCTACCGTTACGAAGTTCGGCGTGATTCATGCTAATACTCGAAGGAAATCCAAAAATAATAGGGGGCCGATATCTGAATTAAGTTGATACCTTATTTTGAGAAACTTGTCAACCCTATATTTAACCGTCTTCAGAAAAAGGAGGATGTTCTTTATTCGTTGGAATCATTTTATATATGTTGCCCGATTACTCAAAGACGCCTGGGCCGATTTGGAAAATCCTTCTTTTGTTTGAAAGGGTATAGGTACTTCCTAGGTGCTACCATGGTCATCAGGTCAGGATCTGATGATGGGATCCTGTAGAAATCGAGGGAACTCTTCAAATTATGTAGGCACACTTGCAGCGATTTATTTGTTTGAAAGAATATTTTCACGAATTTATAAATTTTGTGAAGATCTGATGAAGAACTGTAGAGATATACAATAGAACTCTTCAAAATATGACGGCAAATCCCTCGGGATTGCTGCGAGCATGAGAACTGTGAGCATTATAGATATGTACCAAAACTATTTTTTTTTTTCCAAAAAATTAGAACCGTCTTCCAATTAGAAAAGCATTACAAAGTGAAAAATAACTTTAATTTCGTCAGTAAGTGTTCTTATTTATGTAGCTAAAATTTTGGCAGGTTACTAGGTTTAAGTATGTTTGACAAATGTTCTACTTGCAAGTAAAAAACAGAAACCGGGGAAAATTATCTGCATAGAATATTACCACAAGAAGTTAGAACGCAATCAAAATAAACGATTTAACGCATACAATTGCCCCTAAAACTGTTATCAATTAAATTATTATTTTGAGCTCGTTGAATGTAACAACGCGGTCACATCAGCGAGTGAAGTATCACTCTATTATTTATAGACGCGTTCGATACGCAATACAAATTATTGTTTTCAAAGTATAACGTTTAGGGGAACGTTGTTTGCCGAACGACCCTCGGGGACTCCCTACGGGCTAGTGCGGCTCAACGAATTTGACATTTACTTATGTAGCTTTAAGTGTTATTTTGTAAGGCTATCGGTGAAATGAAATACTTTTTCGCTTTGCGAAGGTATTGTGGTACTATTAAGCAATCTTTTGACAATTGAATTTCGGTTCGAGTGGCGCGCTGAGCGCAGATACGACTTTTCGTCGCAGAGCGTTGCATGGGTGTTTGCGTGCGGTAATTGATACGAAGTGACAGACACGAGGGGATACTTTTTCAGCCTCCGGCGTGGAGAGGAGTAATGTTTTGACATCAACCGAAAAGAGATGGGTGTGATTTGAAGTGCCCTTTGTGGAATTATAGTCGCGGATGGCGTCTTTAATATTGACTAATGCATTTCGTTGCTAATGGGGAAATGGAATACGACAGGTGCGACTGTACGAGGGCTTTAATGACGCTCGAGATTAAAAAAACAACGACATTCATTACTCTATTTGATTTCAATATAAAATTGTTTGATGTGTGACATCTCACGGGTAGATAGCCTTACTGTAACTTTTTAATTAATTGGGTAGAGTCGGTTGAGTTTAGGGGAGCAGGAGAGTAGATGTTGTACTAGGTATAGGTAAATAGTAGATACAATCTCAAATTTTGTATGCCAAATGTACCTATGTACCTATTTTCTGCATTTTTAGAGTTCCTTACCTCGAAAGGAAAAAACGGAACCCTTATAGGATCACTTTGTTGTCCGTCCGTCCGTCCGTCTGTCTGTCTGTCTGTCAAGACCCTTTTTCTCAGGAACGCGTGGAGGTATCAAGCTGAATTTATATGAAATACTCAAGTCTACTGTTCCTTAAAGCTGTGAAAAAAACAAACTTCTAAGCCAACGCAATCAAAAGATACAGTTGTTTATGCCGCAAATTTCCGCAAATTTTCGATACTCGCAAGGGAATCAAAATCTCTACTTACGGGTACTTCCCGTGAACTCAGAATCTTGAAATTTGGTACTAAGCAACGTTTTATAGCACAAATAAAGGAATAATTGCGAAAACCGTAAATGTTTAGTTACTACATATAATATAAATATTTTTAATAATTTTAAACATACTACCCCTTTCCTCATGAACGCGAGGAGATATTAAATTGAAATTCATATCAAATACTCAGGTCTATAAAATCTTTAAGCTGAGGTTTGTACGGAACCCTCGGTGCGCGAGTCCGACTCGCACTTGGTCGGTTTTTGTTTGTTAGAATTTAAGATCGTCAGGTGTATTTGGAGTAGGTGCCTATAGTGAAGCAGTATTCAAAGCTTATTAATTTATTATATGTCAACGGGTATCCTAACCCACAGTACTGCAAGAAGAAAATATATATATAGTTAATTACCAGCTAAAGTCACCCAAAAAATCAGCTAGATCCTAAACACAAGCAGCTACTTACCTAGATATGCAAATTAAATCGACATTAAAGTATCAAGGGCGGATCAGGCGGTCCATTAATAAATCAGTTCGCTAAAACCGTAATTGTAATCTCAAACAAGGCGGAGGGAGCGCGGTGTTTGTTCTAACAACATTATTACAATAAGTTTGGGTTCGGTTCGCCGCCGCTCCGCCGCCGCGCCGCGCCGCACCCGCCTCGCAGAGCCGAAGCCCCATCCGCGCGGTTCACACGATGGTTTGCCGTTGCAAACCTTAAACATACATTACGAACATATTTATGTTACTAAACAACGTTCACTAAACGTTGCTTGATCGCTTTTTCTGTCCTTTATTTACCATTTTGATGTCAGTAGAAAAAAAACAGCATAACACTTTGAAAAAACGTAGGCAGGAATTTATACCTCGGATAATTCGATCCGGTCTCTCCGTGAGGCCATGGTGGAGCGTTTGAACCTGTCCTTGCAGGCAGTCTCTAAATGGGGCGATGCCAATCTGGTCAGGTTTAATACTGCTAAAATCCAGGCGTGTCTTTTACCGCTAAAAACAGCTAATTTGCATCGGCTCCAACTTTCCGAAATGAGACCGTGCCAATAACGGACCATCTTGAGCTTCTTGGCGTTACGTTGACATCGACTCTCAATTTTGGCCCTTACATTGAGGCAAAGGCTCAGTTGGCCGCCAAAAGGTTGGGAATCCTTGCAAAGGCGAGACGGTACTTCACGCCGGAACAGCTCCACAATTTGTATCAAGCGCAAGTTCGATCATGCATGGAGTACTGTTTTCATCTCTGGGACGGATCTGCCAAATACCAGCTCGACGCACTGGATTCGATCGAAAAGCGGGCCAAGAGGCTCATCGGTGATGAGGCACTGGTCAAGTCAACGCTACAGAGCCTTGAACATCGTCGCCGAGTTGCCAGCTTGTCAGTTTTTTATCGATTACATTTCGGGGAGTGTGCGTTGGAATTGCACGATCTAATTCCACCTAGCCCGTTTCATCATCGGACTACCAGACGTACGGCGATGCGCAATCGGTACATGGTGGACATTCCACCCATACGCACCAAACGTTTTGGAAACAGTTTTGTTAGGCGTACAGCTAAGGAGTGGAATTCCCTGCCGGAGTCTGTGTTTCCCGACAGCTACAATCAAGGAGCCTTTAAGTCAATATTGAATAGGTTACCTATTTCTAGGCAAGCGTGTCTCACCGTCGACCACATCATCGCTTACCAACAGGTGAGATGGTGGTCAAGCACGAGCCTATAATACATAAAAAAAATGTAGACATGAATAACTCTAAAGAAAATCGGACCAGTAAAAACTTTGCACGTTAGATCCCGGGTTTTTATACTTAGACCTAAAAGGGGTTGTTTTTCTTGCCAATCCGTTTTCCAGTAAATCTTTTTAATGATTCACGAAATTACAAACATTTTACTATAAAAAAAAAACAAGATGCAGCCCATTAGGCTTGCCGGGCTTGCCTATTGTTTCTTTTTTTGCATTGGAAAACATGTTTTTTAGTCATGGAAAATATTTCGACGCGTATTTATTAAGGTCACAAAATGAAATAGCATGTATAGTAGATGTTTTATTTTGTTGCAATAGATCTCATAGATATCCCGTAAGACTGGAAGCCGACCCCAATATAGTTGGGAAAAGGCTAGGCAAGAGAGAGAAAGATCTCATAGATATACAAATATATAAGTATAGATATTAACTTGTCACCTTACTGATTCCGATTAAACGCTTCTATTGGGAGAAATCGGTGAAGTGCGCCTCGTAAAAGGAATTCTACTAACAGATTGTGATTTGTGAGATGAGCTCATACAAATAGTTGTATTTGTATCGGAGGGTTCCAGGAATTAAGCTGTGGCATGTTCATTATGAAATTGATTCCTTGTAACAGTACCCACCTAAAGTCCCCGTCACGAGAAGCTATAAATTTTGTAAATAAAGAACTTCTACTAAGTTACGTAGCGAAAATTCAATCAACAACAAATAATCCCAAACTCAGTCAACCCGAATTGACATACGTGTAATACGAAACTAACGAGCAACATCACTTGGTCGGGTTATATTTTAGTGATATAAAGCTCTGTCGTCTTATGGCTTGTGGTACAGAAACATTCCATGAGTCAGACGCGTTCCAGTACCACAAAAAAATTGACGACAGCACTATAAATATTACACGTATGTTACTTTGAGTTGATTAAATTTGGGCTTATTCGGTGTTGATTGAAACTAAGTAGAAATTAGTACAAATACTTTATTTACAAAATTTATAGCTTCTCGTGACAGGGACTTTACCTATTCTATAGAAACGAACTTTAACGTGAATAAGAGACATTATGTCATCAGCCTTATAATGTTCCCACTGCTGGGACACAGGTATCCTCTCTGTGAGAGGCAATGGGCCTTAATCCATGTTGGTGATGTCACATGTCTTTGAAATTTTGGTTCTAGGACATGCCGGTTTCCTAACGATGTTTTCGTTCACCGTTTTTAAGAGCAGTGGTGATAAAATAGTTTACATAAAGTAAAGCGCCTGCCTGGTTTCGAACTAACCTATCCACCTACCTACGACACGTAAGTTGGAGCCGTTACCACTGGGCCACCACTGCTCTAAAAGAGATACTAGACAAGTGTAATTCGATGTCAGCGATGACGATGGTTGAAATGCCATAATGTAATGGATTGGCTCTAGACAAGTTACATTCGATATCAGCTAAGGCGATTGATACATTTAAGCTAAGGCGATAAATTCTAAATGTAAGGGATTGATCACGTGATTTTTCGATGTCACTTGTCAATCTCATACAATTTTTTTTGACAATCGCTATCGCCACCCTTTGTATGATAGAATGCCATGTCATTGTCTTGGCCTCTTGTGACATTTTCATAGCGTTTGACATTCGCATACATTTTAGTGTTTTTACCATTCGCTTTCGCCACGCTTTCATTGAAAGAATGTCACTTGTTTAGGACCTAAGGTAAAGTTTATCTACGAGCAAAATAAACGGAAGGAGGTTTTTCAATGCTGAAAATTAATGATCTATTAGAAAAGTTAATCACTTAATTCACAAGTTAACCCGGGACGGGAGTCTTCCAACAATAGAAAAATAATTGCGTCTGATTCATCGCTTGGAAGGTTTAACCGGCATCTGAAATGCGTACTTATGAAACAATCAATCTATCTGTATGTCTAAATATATCAAATAAGTTATTCAATTACGCTGCAGTGGCTCTAACTTGTGTGAAATTAACAGCTTTTGACACATTTCTTCTCGTCGGTAAACCTGCATGACAACAACCCATTTCTGATGGTGGGTTGAGCGAGATCTGCTCTAGACTAGGTATCGGATCGATTACTGTATCTTTATCAATCGACCGCAAGTACACATGTTCAAATAAGTATATATTTTTAGTATTTTCAGTGCGTGAAGTGGGTTCAGGGAAACTTTGAAATAAAATGAATATTCTACGAAACCAAAACGTTATCCACGATCCTATTATTTATAATTCACAAAAGTAATCGTTTCATCACTGTTAATTCGACATGTTTTATTAAAATTTATTTTATCTGCGGTGTTAACTTAATAAAGCCTCTTAACGATTAATTCCATATACATAGGAATAGGTGTACCTACATATTATTTTATAGGTTTTATAAACTTTAGACATTAAAACAATTCATAAGGTTGCTAATAGTTATTTATAAGACTATTTAACGCGCGCTGATACCCAGAAACATTATTTTTTTCAAAATTTTATAATTATTCCATTTACGTACGCGTACGTGTGCACGTTTACCGACAAGAAAAAAATGTGTCAAAAGCTGTTCATTTCACACAAGTTAGAGCCACTGCAGCCTTATTGAATAACTTATTTGATAGATTTAGACATACAGATAGATTCATCACTTCATAAATACGCATTTCGGATGCTGGTTAAACCTTCCAAGCGTTGAATCAGACGCAATTATTTTCTTTTTTTGCAAGACTCCCAGGAGTCCCGGGTTAATTTGTGAATTAAGTAACGTACACGTACGTAAATGGAATGAGCATGCGTATGTTCGTGCGTGTGTGGACAAGATGTATGAACATAAATGCAGCAAAAGGAGTATGAAAGGATCGTAGCAGGTGGTGTTTTGTAGTTTTGCCTACTCCCATGGAAAAAAAAAGCGTTAAGGCGATATGGCTGATATAAGATAAAAGACATAAATAATAAATTGACTCAAATTATAATATGACATCATTATTAGATATTAAGTATTATTAAAATGATTATAATTGTTAATTCGATAAGTAAAATAACATTAATAATGAATTGACTTAAAATACAATATGAAGATATTGAGTTTTAATTTTATTAAATATAAACTATTAATAAACTAATTGGAATCCAAAAAATTCTGTCAGATAATCTAACTTTAATACAAAAATTTAAGCAAATAAATTAATAAGCAATAATAATTCATAATTTAACAAAAATATAAAAAGGCACACGCATACATTAAACCAAAAAAGGCAGATATATAGGAAATGGATAACTGAATTTTTAATTATAAAGGAAAATGTTAAGCGCTATTCTCACTCCTAGACACTGACTGTATCTAGAATGTTGCTGTGCCCGACAGGATACAGTAATTGTTTCTGAAACTTATATTTACATTATGGATGCAATAAATTTAATTTGAATTAGAATTTGAAGATCTAAGCATATAATCAGCCTATTATAGTTCGACCGCTGGAATATAGAACTCCATCACATTTATTTGTATGGTGGCCTGTCAGGAATTTTCAAAGGCACTGAATTCGCAAAATTTAAATTTATTCACAAACATTTTCCAACTGTGGTAAATAAAATTTCTTGATTAGCTTTCGAGCTATTTTCTAAAAAGGAAGCAACGTAGCTGGCCACAAATGTAAAAGTTGATAAAAAAACTCAAACTACATTTGATATCACTTCTGTAAGGGTCTTTGTTCAATATTGGAATGACTAGCTGTCAAAACAATGAATACTGTGTTAAATACACTAACTTCTGTGTTATATCATTAGTACCCTTGGGACTTCTCATCGGGTGATATATATAGCAGAAAATAACTAATCAAAGCCTCTTACTGCCATTTTAACAGGATAATTTCCAAAATATTGTGTTGCAGTGTTATAGCGACTTACAGTTATGTGTAGGCCAGTGTCCCGCTAAGTAGCTAGTGTCGGGGGCGAGGGGGTGGGCAGGCGTCGAGGCGTGGTGCTCACTGCCGCGGGCTTCGCGCCCCGCCCTGCCATCTCATCTGTTTGTCTTCCCACACGACACATCCTACACCAGTGCGCACTGTCCTAATGAACCATCAAGGACCAAGATATTTTTAATATTAGGCTAAAATAATCTACACTATTACCTATTATAATATAATAATTTAATAGATAGCTAAGTACATTATTCTTGAGTAACAAAGGCTATTTTTATCCCGAAAACGGGTCCTGTGGGGTAGGCCATGGAAGCAAAGCCGCGGGGAAAAGCTAGACTTATGAGCCTCGTTTAAGTATAAAAACTTTTAGCAGATACGTAATAAAAAAATACAATAGGTAACTACCTAAAGAATTTGAATTTAGAATTTGCTAATTAGTGTAAAAAATCAAACAGCCATATTTATAAAACAAAATCTAATCATATTGATCTAGCTATACTTCATATAGCTTGATCTCTGCGACATATGTCAAACTGACGTATACGTTATTGTTTGCCAGTCAAGCGTTATTGTTACTGTATTGATACTGACAGCTGTCGCAGAGATCAAGCTATCTTTTATGAAGTATAATTACAATACCTACTAATTAGCAGATTCTAAATTCAAATTTTTCATAGACAAATTGAATTACGAATCTACAATTTTTTTTATAAATAAGGATTTAGGTATACTGAAACTCAACTCTTAATAGGATGAGTACGTACGAAAAAAGGGAAAAATGTTCACAGGGTATAAAAAAATTCGTCCGCGTCGCTGCCATTGGGAAAACTGCGCAAAAGCCTGGCTACGAACTTAAAAGTTTACTCATTTTCATTAAGTCGGACTAATAAACATTGGCAGTGGCAGCAGTGGTGGCCCAGTGGTAACGGCCGCTACTTACAAGTGTAGGTCGTGGGTTCGAACCCTGGCAGGCACTTTACCTTGTATAAATTATTTCATACTTTATTTACTTTACTTTCTTTTTTTTTTATTATTTCATTTTTGTATTTTTTATTGCTCTCAAAACGGTGAAAGAAAACATCGTGAGGAAATCGGCATGTCTTAGAACCAAAAATTCGAAGAAATGTGACCTACCAATCCGCACTAGGCCCGCGTGATGGCATTTAGCCCAGTACCTCTCTGTGAGAGGAGGCCTGTGTCCCAGCAGTGGGACCGTTAAAAGGCTGATGATGATAATGATGATGAATAAATATTACAAGACGTGAGTTATCTTAACATGACTTTATTAATCGTATTCAAAATGATCGTGTATATCCATCTGCCGATCTTAACTAATTAATAAAGGGATATTTTATGGGTAGAAAAATGATAATTCTATTCAGTCCGTCAGAGAGATTATCAAATACTATTGGACCCGTATTGATTGCTTTATCAAATAAATAAAAATTGCCAAAGATGAAGCGCATAAAAGTTCAGGAGTGGGGGCTTGTGACGCCAGTATAAAGTGTAGCACACCGTGATGTCACAAGATATTGCAACGCACTGTATCGTCTTAATTTTTTTGTTTACGTGGCAAAAGAAAATAAGTGTACAATATTTTTAGATTATCTAACTGACGGACTAAATACATGTTTTTTGTCAAGTACTGTCATATTATCTAGTTACTCTCGATTTTTAACCGACCCGATTTCAAAAAGAGATTCTCAGTTTTATTCGCTTATAAACTTCAATCTCCTCGTTAGGCTACAGATTTTTCGCAAGAGTTGCAATTTCTGTATAACCTGTCCTCCTCTATATAATCTGACTGAGAAACATAATTTTCTTGCTAACCTGTTTTATCGTATGTATATAATTAAGATTAATTAAATATATAATTACACATATGTACATTATCCATCAGTAAATAAAAAGCAAAAGATATCATCCAATTTATGTTAGCTGTGTGTGGGAAGCAAAAATGAACTGCAATAGATGACACAATAATTTACATTCTTGAAACGCTAATTTCCATAAACAAGTAATAAACATTTAAACGGTTCATCTAGTTAGTTATGATAACGTTATAACCGTATAATTTAGATCTTCAATACCGTGTTTGTCTTTAGCAGAATGAACATTACCGCATTGAAATTATGCATACATGATGCCCGTTCGCTGCAGCACTGGCGTACAATAGAATTTGGGAATTCGCCACGCTCTCAATGGTATTAAAACAATGGGGAATATCAAACTTCCAATGTAAGCTATGCCTATAAGTTTCGGCGTCGCTTAATGAAGCTAATCTATTTTAATCTAGGTACCCGTGTTAACAATAGGTCTCTATGGTGAATGTAAGGCTTTGAGTTATGAAACATCGCGGTGATCGTAATCTTATGGGTAGGTGTATAGATGGCAGTTGAACTTTTCTGAATTAAAATACTTAGTAGAAAAGCAGATAGTCAGTTACAAAGATTTTGCAACTATCTAAATCATAAGGTATACGATCGGTACTTTTACTGATGACTGGCAATATTTTCTACTCTCGCCCTCCTGTAAAAGAAAAGAGAAAATTTAACTATGAATTTATTTTAGATGACGATTTTTTTTCATTCGGGTTTATAAGGCGTCCATCCAATTATAGCCATGTCTTTCGTTGCCTGCCGCAAACCGTCTTATGTAGATATCTGTGTACCAGATCAACAGTGGGCACAAATTAGACTATCGCTTTTGGACGCTTAATAATTGAATATTAAGCAACTCCAATTTAATCTCCACCAGCTCCAGATATAAATGTCTAATATTCCCTTTCCAATGTTTGTATATCTCACAAACGGATAAGTACTAACGCACTTAACGCTACGCAGAGAACGGGGGTGCTTTTATTGCAGAAAATTAACTCATCGGCTGTAATGAAAACAGCAAACGAGTTAAACCAAACACAATCAGTAGTACACAAAAGAACATCGGGCTAATCTTATTGTGGGTGAGGAATGACAAAGGCGTCGAACAGTGGTGTGTTCGAGGTGTAAGGAGCCGGCGAGTGGAGCCCCGGAGTCTGGCGGTGGCAGACTGGCAGCGGCCATATTTGCCGCTTGAGTGGCGGCCAATGAGCGGGGGGTGCGGGCGGACGCGAAAACCCCGTCACTCTTTCATCGAAAGTTAATGGGACCTTTGTCGGCCGCTACCGACTCTTGTAATGCAATTAACTCCGACAATGGTGCTATCGTTAACGAATTAATTTTAAAGGCTCCTACTGAATAAGCTCGCCCCTTTTAAAATGTAGATTTTGTATGGTATAATATCCGGCGGCGGATCAACTTGTCTTATCATTTGGAAAAGGTTCTAGGACATTATTTATGTTAGTGTTTTTGTAAGGGCTGGAAAATAATAAATTGTGTAAATAACAAATTTTCTAATTTTGTTACACGTTAGGCTATGGATCAACGTAGAGCCATAAAAATGAGGTAGCTATAGTAGAAATAGTTGTTGACTGACAGAGAGACGGAGAAAACTTCACCATCAGGGTTCCTTACTTTACTTGCCAAAAATAAATTTGACGTTGACATACTCGTATAAAAATGGAAAAAAACATGTTAATGAAAATTGTTAATTATCGACCCTATCTTTTCTAGCAAAAAAAGTTAGGTACCTTGAAATCTACTTTTTAGACTCGTTTATCTAAGCAGAATTTAACTTTCTTACCTGATGTACTTAATTAAATTACTTACGTTCTTAGAAGCAGCTTTATAAACATTTTGGTTCAGTAAATACGTGGGTAATATTCTTATAATTGATTATTATTTATTCAAAATTAGAGTGTTACGAATTTGTTTCGCTACGCCTTTACGCGTGATGGTTGCCCGTAAAGAGTTCCATTGTACCGTACTTACATTCATATACAAGCAACATCAATGCCCGTCAGTTTTGTAAAGAAAACGAGAGATAATAAATAGATATTCGTGTGCATTTAAGCGATTGGAACGAAGGCTGGTCCAGTGTTGTGACGGCGAGGTGCTACAATGGCTCGCCAGCCGGACAGCGGGCGACCACCCGCAGTCTGGGAACATCTCACACTTGTGCCTGCCCACTCGAGTGGAAGCACCGCGCAGCCTCTCCTTACCGGGAAATATCAATGATACCTCAACAACAATACTACCTTTGAGGTTTTTTTCCCTATTATGTAGTTCAGTAGCTCGGTCAATGTTTGCTACAAAATTGGTTCGTTCCAATTGTCCGTAGATAACATGGTGTACAACAATCAATTGATCGCTCGCAAGAGATCGGCTCGGCCTGTATTAGCTACCGTACTGAATGATTCAATATTTAAGAAACCTTTGAGTTATGATATCACACCGAATGTTTGGATCTTTGTTATCCTCAAAGAAAAATGTACGCTATTGTTCAGTTTCTGATTCAATATACAGATTTAGATATTCACCTAATACGAAAATGAAATCGGTTGATAGAATTTGTTTTGTTGACTAATATTTGCAAATATTGTTAACCCTTTTATAAGACGTCACTGTTACTACAGGAAATAAATAGGTATCAATTTCCTTTTTGATCCTGAAAATGGGCAATCGACTGATGTCGTTAGCTAATCCGTTCACCATGATATTTACCATCAATAGGGGCCTTCAAGTTCAGCGACTGACGTGCTCTACTATAGATCACATATAGGAAGTTAGTTGCCACACTTTGCTCTATTTAATAATCTGGCAGATACAGGAATACGCACACTGACTGTATCTAGAATGTTGCTGTGCCCGACAGGGTCCATATTTGTTTCTGTAACTTATATTTACCACCTGTATGATTATGGATGCAATAAATTAAATTAGAATTGTTGAAATTGGGCACCTCCAATGAAACTGCAACATTCTTTGACATGTTTATTGAAATGATTTTATCATCTGCAGGTCTGGTTCAAGAATCGTCGCGCGAAATGGCGCAAGCAGAAGCGTGAAGAGCAGGAGCGGCTTCGCAAGTTGCAAGAGGAGCGCGCGTGCGGCAGGGCTCCGCTGCTGGCGCGGCAGCCGCTGTCTCCGGCGCACAGCCCTGCGCTCGCGCCGCCCGCGCCCCCCACGCCGCGCCCCTACTCCGACGACTCCGACTCCGACCTGGAAGTCGCCTAAACACTGACCTTCCTATCACCTGGACATTCGTGAACATTAACAGACTCATAAACTATAAAGTTCTGTTCACCAGACAAGTGTTTAAAAGGTGCCATCTCAAGTGTTTCGTTTTCTAAACTCAGTGCGAGGACGACAGTGAACTTATGTGTTGTGAATCATTCTGACTGGTAGTGGTAGTTATCTTAATTGTGAATTATATCTAACTCAACTTACTTGCCTATACATAGGGAAATTTATCATAACTTATCGTGTAATAAGAATGTATAATGTTTAGAGGCATAATTTATTATGTACGTATGTAGAATAGTGTCAGCGCTTATCTACTTCCTCTTCGACTAAACGTTTTATTTTACTATAGAAATAACCTTTCTCCTGCTAAATGTAGATAAACTCAAAGCATATTAAAATACATGATCATTTCCTTGATGTAAATTATAGTATTGAACGACAAAATAAAAAATATTTAACTTCAGCGATTCTGCTTTCTGAAAATTCAGTACCTAGATAAATGTTTTTAGCAACGTGTATTATACCTAAATAATAAAAAGTACTTAAATCAATAATGAAACTTATATCGCGTCAGACTTTAAAACTAGTTTACATTATAACAATACTGAAGTGGTAGAGAAACTTCAAGACTAGCTCATCTTATCGGGTCCCAAGCTATTAATGTGAATGAAAATAGTTGTTGCCAAAGCAAGGATATTATAGTCAGTTACACAAGATTAAAGATGATTGATACAAGACAACGATTACGAAGATTATTATTATAATTATGATTGATTTTTTGTATGAATGGTCGCATATCTGATCTGACTGTACGTACGCTTTATCTTCAAACCTATGGTTCACTTTTTTTCTTGGCCGCTTTTATTTCGCTGACTAACTGCTCTCTATGCTCACCATAAACAATTTAATATTTTTAGATAATCTAAAGAATTTTTTTATATCTCTAGGACTTTACTTAGGTTTATTGAGACATAATAAAAGCTTAATCATCATTGATCTATTTGTGACTATGATATCCAGATTATACTTATTTATAGACTTACTTGCAAAAAATATATTCGTATGCTTTGCCATGGTTCTACTTACGTATTCTTCTAATGTAAACTAGACAACTTTAGAAACACTTTTGAGTCCACACTTTGTATATTACCGCAGCAGTTTCTAGAATGGCCAAGGACGAATTCTATTATAGAACAATTAGTTTCTTAATGTCCCTCGGAAATCATCGCATTTCCGAATACAAACGAATGCTAATTTGTATGTCCATCAATAATTAGATTTATCGTGTATAATAGTTTTTATTCGGAACTAAGTACTTTATTGTTGTTTTGACGTCCGTGTGAAATATTCAGAGCTGTAAAAAAAGCGGCTTATCCCATTTTTTAAATAAATTGCATTATGTTAAAAGAGTATTAACAAATCTATATACTTCCAAGTTGATTGAGAGCGTCAGGTCTGCACCAAGTGCAAACAAAGGGCAACTGATATAAACTCGACTGACGAGACAAGAAGTTTGCCGAGGAACATTAAGAAACTGTTTGTACTGTATGTATCTAGCTTTAGAATTTTTAGTTTGAATTTTTAATCAAATGATACATGTTTTTCATTTGTTTGTTATTTATTCGAGGTTGAAAGAGGTGCAAAAAACCGCTGTCTTGTCAATGTTAATATTTTGCTTCGTGACAGTCAAAGGTTTATTTATTGCAATAGTAAGTACTTTACTAATTGTATGGTTTATCTAGATAAAAAAGTAATTAAATCCGTAATTACATAATATACATAATCACATCTGCGTTTCTTTCTACTTTCATGGGCTTGAACGAGAAGTAGCAGTACCTGAGCTCTTATTAGAGCTCAGGTACTGCTACTTCTCGTACTCGTATAATACAATATTTTGTATTATGAAAAATATTAAAAAAATGCTGACTAAAACCATTACTTAGGTATCTATACTTACCCGTAAGAGATACATCATGGTTGATCCCAGTTAGTTAATCCAGTGGCAATTTGCCTTTCATTTCGACAATTCAACAATATTAGTTGGGTTACAGAGCAAACGAATTTTTCAGACATGTGAAACCATTGGTCTACGAGGTTCCTTCTAAATTCTTCGGATTATGATGAAACTTGTAGATATTACTCAATCGGGATGCTAGAACAACAATAGCCGCTGATGATACTGAAACTTAGAAAGAAAAGAAGAAAGAAAAGTAATAGTAGATGAAGTAGAAGAAGTAGAGAAGCAGAGAAAGAAGGAGAAGGGAGAAAAGGAGAAGAATAAGGAGGGGGAGAAGTAGTGAGGTCGTATTCGTCTTGTCTGGCGCAAATAAACGATTTTCTTTATTTAATTGCCACAAAATGACATACAAACATTACATTACAAGAACAAGAACAGTGTAATAGATTTTGCAAATAGTGTACTTACCCATCAATTACCAGATATATGACAAGATTATAACACGGTCTCGGTCTGAAGGCAGAAAGCAACATTGGCAATTATTATCTACCTACTTATAGGCCTCGATATAAACAGCTGCCTCCAATTAGCTTCACACTTTTAATCTTTAACATCAAGGCATTTTCCTTGATCGATGACATGTCACGATAATATTAATGGAGTTCCCAAAGGCGGATTAGGTATCATTGTGTCGTCAAAGGATGGTGTTCCTATTGCACCAGCATACAAATGAGCATAAGAACTATGAGAACTGATGTAAGTGTGGCCTTGTAATGCCACCATTATTGTGTCATTGACTATGTCATCCCAATTAATATATTATTATAATACCTGAATGTTATGCGTGCGTGTTAACATGTGTGGTCAATGATGTAACCGTTTATAGATGCTGTTTATCAGTTTATTTGTTGGCATGTTGATCAGGGGGATGAACATAACATCTTAGAGCAAGGTTATTTGAGTGTGCGTAAGGGACAAATGTATATGACTTGTATACATCTATCTTTTTCACAGTCGAACTATAATAGTTTTGACAAATCATGGTACGGGGGCAAGTAGGATAACGTAATCGGTAACTTACCCCCAGTTTCCCAGCTCAAAATTATCGGAGAATTAATGTGACAAAATTTCAAGCACTGCAGTTATCTGCTGTGATTGGGTGTTGAAAATTCATTCAACCAATCACTGCAGATAACGCGTGCTTGACAATTTGCACATTAATTCTGCGATAATTTTGAGCCGGGAAATTGGGCGTTAGTAAATTATCCTTATTTTTTTTTGAGGTACGTACTAACAATGACTTTTAGATGTCAGCACCAGCGAGTTTTTACCTACTATGTGTTGGAGTCTGAATTTGTTTGGGGTCCGTTTTTAAATAAAAAAAATATTATGTCGCGGTCCCCGGCCCTCCGGTCTTTATCGTATATTGTATTTACTTTATTAAAATATTAAACTTATATTATGTAAATATATATACAATATGAATAAAGATTTTGGTGTGACGATAAACTATTAAATGATTTACTTGATGTACCTACTCAAGTAACACAAGTAAATTACATTGTGTAGGTACAATGTTTACTTAAGGTCCACAAAATGGGTCGGCAGTCCGGATCGGAACCGCGGTCCGTCATTTGGTGCTACAGGATAGTAAAATCTTCACTTCAGGGTTTCTAACTTTTGAAAGAGAGTTACCGCGGGCGGCCCTGGCACAAGCAACTGAAGGAACACGTTTTTGTTGTATGAGAGCCCCACTTAAATATTTATTTTATTAAAATTTTTAGTAGTTTTTGTTATAGCGGCAACAGAAATACATCATATGTGAAAATTTCAACTGCCTAGCTATCACGGTTCATGAGATATAGCATGTTGACAGATGGACCGTGGAGTCTTAGCAATAAGGTCTCGTTTTTACCCTTTGGGTACGGAACCCTAAAAAGAAGTAGTTTTGGCGAAATGCGTGGACAAACATATATACATACAAACAAATATAAAATTTGGTACACATGTTTAGAAGCCCCTATAAAGTAACATATATGAATATTGTGCAATGGGCACACGGTTGGCGCAGTGGTTGAGCGATTGGCTGCTGCGCTGCGTGTCGCGCGGGTTTGATTTCCGCTTGGAACAAATATTTTTATGACCTACAGATATTTGTTCCGTGTCTGGGTGTTTGTGTAGGTATGTGAGATTATATGTTTGTAAACGCATTCACGATACTGGAGGATTTCCTAGTGTGGCGCAACGCTTTTTTAAAAAGAAGAAAAGAAAAGAAAGAAGAATTCCAACAATATTACATACATTCGTATCGAATTGATTACCACCTTATTTTTGAAGTCGGTAAAAATGGCTATTCGAATTACTAATACTACGCAGATGTAGTCACGGACGAAAGCTAGTACGTTCATAATAATATACAATAACGTCAGTTATTACTGTCATACACATACCCATCTACCTATTCGTACCGCGACTCATTCTATATTTAATTGTTGTGCAAATCAGATCCATTCATAGTTTTGCATATTTATTAGCAGCACATCACCATTCAAGTCTAAAATATGCGTCATTTAGATGCTACGATATTTATTGGTGATTTGCTGAAACGATTTTACATTATTTTCTTTCTAATTATAAATATGAGTATAAAGGAAACTATATAGATACGTATTAGCGTATCATCATTTTTATTTTAGAAGATAGAAGGATAGACCTAAATCATGTACAGTCAAGTGTCAAAAGTGCAGTCATACTCTCGCAAAACTCAAATGGCTAGTTTTTGTAGAAGAAGTTAAATTATCCACAACTGGTTTAATATTTTGTATTGAAATTAAAGTATAGATTATACCTATTAACCGCGAAAAGTTGAAATTCTGCTGCCTACAAAAAAAAAATGCCTTTTCTGTTTTGGTAGAGTGTGACAGCACTTTTGACCCTTATAGTACCTAAGCCATTAGGCCTACACGATTTAGGTCTCTCCTAAAAAAATAGATGATTCCATTAGAGCTCATAGATTTTCAAGACACAATTAGAGGTTAGAGATTCTGCTTAGATACACAGCAAAATATATAATACAAAGGCAAAAAAAAAACAAGAAACAATTAAGTGAGATACATTTATTGATATCAATACCTTCGACTTATATTTTTAAAACATATCACACATTCACAATACAATTTTGCACTTTAAATACTGATTATTAACATGAATCTTCATGATATATCCCTTAGGTATGAATACACGCGCTTTGGTGGGTAGGGCTGGTAAACAAATAGTGCTAGTAATAGGCTATCGGGTAGCCGCTGTAGGCGTAGGCGTAGGGGTACGAATAGGCGTAGGTGTAAGCTAGGGGACTGTAGGGGTAGGCTGAGTAGGCGTAGTCGTTGCTGAACAGCACCTGAGGCTTAGCCACTGCAGGACTCACCATCAGCGCCGCGGCGAAAGCGATCAGCATCAACTGGGGGAGAAAAAATTAGGTTAAGAACTGGTAGCTGTAACTACACGTAAAAGGAAAGGACCTAGCCACTAACCGGACGAAATATAGGGATTTAGTATTATAAATAAACAACCAATCCTTCAGTCACATTCTTATTATTTAAAACAATTTTTAATGGCACTCAATGCACAAAATCATTACCAAAATACATAACTTATGAAAGATAGAAAGAAACATTCATTGCTAACACTGTAAAATATTATTAATAAACAAAGATTTCTTATGACAATGAATCTAATACTTATAATATATTTTCAGTGTAGCAAAAGGAACGGGCTCAGCAAATGTTGAGCAGTGTGCAGCATAGCCACAACGCTGGTCAAGGCTAATTTACAGCCCACCCCCTATAGCTTATCTCAATAGATGAAATTTCGCGATCCGGTAGGTAGAGCTACATATTATGTTCTGTCTAAATTAAAATTAATAAGTGGGGAGTTAGTTAGTTCTTCGATATCTGGCCCTACAAACAACTAAGTAGGTACTTGGAGACTTAAAGAACCGTTGTAGACCCTTCATTATGAAACACAAACAAATGAATGCCCATTTCACATTAAATATAACTTGGGAATCGAACCCTCGACACACGTCTAGCTACATCAACATCACATTTTTTTCTAACTATAAATCTGTGAGGCACATATTCGACAGCCTTAACACATTTTCCTAAAAGAAACAATGTGAAAATCACACACCAATTAGCATCACATTAGCTAGGTTCCATAGATAGAAAATAACTTACCAATTTAAACATGTTGAAGATTTTTAAATACTCCTCAAAGACACAGCACCAAACAAATCTAGTAGACACTAGACAGGACTGTAGTCGATGGATGCGACGGCAGATATCATGGCGTCTTCTCCCGCGGTCCAGCTTATATACGGAGCCCAGAGGCCGGCGTCCTATCCGTGATTGGAACAACTAATGACCCTCCGACCGTCCTCAACATACTGCATATAGGATGTAAAAAATGTTATACACAATGTCACATTAACAGTTAATAGTACTTCATTTCCATATTGGACCCGGATCACACTGGGACAATAGACGCGTGGAAGATTCGACGCAGGATTAATGGCTGCAAAAAATATTGACGGACACGCTTATGTAATATTTAACGTGTTATATTTAGGAACTGCGATATATGTCTGGTCTATTTTAAGTTGTAAGTAAGTAGGAATTATGTTATATTGTATGATATATTGAAACCTAGAAACTCTTTAAATAGTTTAGACATAACTACACAAAAACCTAGCTGTCTAATGGGGTATCCATTAACGACTGTAACAACTCTCAGACTATTTGGCATAAATACGTATTTGCTGAATGACTGTAGATATCTACTGGATCTTGCTTATTATTTTGCCGGGTTTATAATTAAAATATCTTTTCTTTTTACGAGTACTTACATAAAAAAAACTCGTTGTCAAAAAAAAAACTACTGAAAAGTTTAGAACCAGATCACACATCTACAAGTAAAATTTAAAAACCCCCGACACATTTTTATTTAATGCTACATAATTTATCTTGTATTAAGCACGCTTCGATCCAAGTGTAATTATTACACGATATCTTGTGGAAACACCCCGATTCAAACAGTAAAACCCTCATAACTTTTGAACGACTGAACCGATTTTCGAAATCAAAAGGAATTCATCCGTTTAGGAGCTATGATAGCCACCACAGACAGATACACAAATACACAGGTACCTGTGTATTTGTGTATTACAAACGTCAAACTTATAACACCCCTCTTTTTCCGTCGGGGGTTAAAAAGAACGGTCACCAACTGCATTCGAATTTAAAATGCTCGAAAACAATTCATTTGCAAACGATAGGGCCTGTTGCCCTATAGTTTAAAAAGCTCAATGGCACTTAGGCTCATGTTTTACTGCCGCGGAATGGAATGGAACGGAAGGCGCGCGGATTCGCTAAAATGCTCGAGAATTATCACTTTCGCCTTGAGGGATGCTTGACAACGCCCTACCGACCGCAACTCCGTCATGTCACTTGCCGCGGATGCCTCAGACGGCATCAACATTAGCTACGGGAATTCTCGAGAATGCACCAGTACCTATTGCCCGGAAGACGCGCAACCTCTTTTTTGGCTCGTATTTTGTTTGTACGTCATCATAATCATATTACACCACCACTGGTAGGAGGCCTTTCGACATAACGTCTTTCGGTTCGCGGTCACCAGTCCAGAACTTTTCTGCCCCATCGGCCATCCGTTCTGCGAGCAAGGCAAAAGCCCTGCCCTCTACCACTTGAGTTTGGCAATTCTTCGGGCTATGTCGGTAAACCAGGTTCTCTTGCGGATCTCTACATTTCTGATTCGATCACGCAAGGAAACTCCGAGCATAGCTCTCTCCATCGCGCATCCCTTTGGGTGACTGTAAGCTTTCTGATGAGGCCTATTTTCAGCGACCATGTCTCAGAGCCATATGTCATCACTGGCAACACACACTGGTCATAGACTTTCGTCTTGAGACACTGTGGTAAATTGGACGAGAAGATACCGCGCAACTTCCCGAAAGCTGCCCAGCCGAGTCGGATTCGACGGTTGACCTCTTTCTCGAAGTTGGCACTACCCAACTGGATCGTTTGTCCCAGGAAGACATAGTCGCCCACAACTTCGAGTGTAGAGTTTCCGACCTTGATAGGAGTGGGTGTAACATGGGCATTAAACATCACCTTGGTTTTGTCCATGTTTATCCTAAGACCCACTCTTTCGGAAGCTCTACTGAGATCTTCGAGCATTGTACTGAGTTTCTCCACGGTCTCAGATCGTCGGCTAACCGAATCTGAGTGATGTATTCGCTATTGACGTTTATGCCTAGCCCTCTCCAGACCAGAACCTTGAAAACAGCCTCCAGATATGATGTCTCCCTGTCTCACACCTCGCTGCAGAAGGTCGGGTACCGAGGTCTGATCCTGAAGTCGAACTGACATGGTGGCGTTTCTGTACAAACACTTCAACACTTCGATGTACTGGTAGTCAATTTGGCACTGTTGGAGAGACTACAGTACCACCCAAGTCTCGATCGAATCGAAGGCTTTCTCGTAGTCCACAAACGCTAAACAGAGAAGCAGGTTGTACTCTTCGGTCTTCTGTCTAATCTGCCGCAACGTATGTATGTGGTCTACGGTGCTGGAGCCTTTACGGAATCCGGCTTGTTTGGGTGGCTGGAAATCGTCAAACCTGCGCGCGAAACGATTCGCGATGACTCTTGAAAACAGCTTGTAGACATGGCTAAGAAGTGAGATGGGCCTATAGTTCTCCAGTAGGGCATTGTCACCCTTCTTGAAGAAGAGTACCACCAAACCCCAGCACCATGCCTGCGACGTTTTCCCCTCAAGTATGACCGAATCAAACAGCTTCTGAAGAGCCTTAAGTACTGTTTTTCCACCCACCTTCTGGAGTCCGGCCGTAATTCCGTCATCACCCGGTGCCTTGTTGTTCTTAAGCTGTTTCAGAGCCATCCTAATCTCATACAGGCTGACTATACGGAATGTCTTCGGTATAGTGTCGGGTCAATCTAGCTCTAGGGTCATTCGCTAGATTCGCGACGGGTTTACTGTTTGACGTTTACAACTGCCCATAGAATCTCTCGATCTTCCTCAGAAGCTCCGGTTTGGCGGATACGATCCTGCCATCATCGGTCTTCAGTTTCGTGAGCTGGCTCTGCCTTATAGACAGATCTCTTGCAAAGACCTTGGAGCCCATATTCCGCAAAACGCTTGACAGGCAGGTTGGCGATCGCAGTTTGTTGTTATAGTGCACAGAGAACGCTACTGTCCATTCTCTGGTGTCCCTTAGTCGCCTCTTACGACACCCAAGGGAAGATATGGGATGGTGAAATTCTTTACGTCCGTCACCATCCGTTCAACTAAGATACATAAGTTCATTATGTTATGTACAATTTCGTTTCAAAAATTCGCTTCCATTTCATTCCGCATCAACTTAAATAGAGCCTAACAAGATACGATGAATGAAATGATGAGTTGAAGATAAATCTACTCTACAACTGGTGAAATAGTTGTATCTCTGCATAACCCTTCGCGGAATACAGTCATGATGTTATGTTAAACCTAGTCTCGAAAACGTTACCTTTCATCTGGGGCTGTCGGGTAACAAATAAGTACCAGTAGAGCATAATACCAGGAGACAGGTAAAGAACAAACCTAATGTCGCGTTCGGTAGATACCTAGATAGTATTACCTACCATAGATGGGCATAACTTATTCCCGACATTGATATTTCTTACAGAATCCAAATTGTATTCGAATAAGAAATAGTTATGCATCTTTCCTCCAGTATCTTTTAAAAAAAAGTACTTTATGGCGATTTTCACTGACTTAAAAAAAGGAGGTAATCAATTCGGCACGTATGTATGCAAAATTGTTGGAATTGCACAATATTCACAAAAGTTACTATGTATGGGCTTCTAAACACGTGTGCCAAATTTCATAAGTGTATGTATGTTTGTCCTCGCATTTGTCCAAAACTACTTATCGGATCCTGATCATTTTTTTATTGGAAATCTCAACTTAGGAAACGCAACTTAGGGAACAATGCAAATTTCATCAAAATCGGTCCAGCAGTTTTCAAGATATGGGATATAGAACCGAACTCCTTTGCGACAAACAGCACGAATTTGTAAATTATGTTATTATGGTTATTTTGTTAATCCTGTAGGTAACTTAATTATAGACTTTGCTACTTTGCTCACTTTTTAGTGATAGGGTAATAAAATTCAAAAGAGAGAAATAAAAACTGTTTTCACAAAAATAAACCGCCTGCTAAAGCAGACACTAAAAAGTGCAAAAATATCTTTTGTTTGGGAAGTCGGTTTTGAAAAACGATAATATCAAGAGGTAGGTACCAAAAACACCAACTTCCTAAACGAAAGTTATTTTTGCATTTTTTAGTGTTTTGCTAGAGAAGTCGGTTTATTATTTGTGAAAAAGTTTTTTTAGGTAAATAATAATATAAAATAAATGAAACCGTAGCAAGTGGATGCTAATCCATTCCAATAAATCAACAAGATAGCTTTGTTTGTTTATATGAATTATAACATGATTACTTATCATAAGTTTATATTTTGCTTTTGTAATAGGTCTTAGAGCACGATTAGCAACTATTACTGTTCTCATTTGCATGCAAAAGAAGTTCTATACATAATAATTATCACATAGCGGACATCTGCGGGTCGGGCAAGGACGAAGTTACTGAAAAATAATGAAGACGATGACACTTCGTTCCGGCTCAGTTTGAAGAAAACATTGTTACGAACACTAGCATGGAGAATCATTAAAAGACATAGCTGCTCGGTGAAATGCCAGTCAATTATTTTTAATTGTGCTTGCAGATGCAGTGTCAATAACTGAAACTAGTTGTTTGTTAAACTGGCTGTACTTTTAGCATCTACTTTAATATGATACTTGTATATGACGGAGGTTTAAATCAGTGATGTGTTCATTTTCATGACTTAGCAACCTATTGGTAAGTTTATCTGAAAACCTAGTGTTGTTATGTGTTTTGTAGTGTAATAGTAACACTAGGTATTCAGGTAAGTCTCGTAGGTGTCTCGTAGCAGTGTCGTAGGCATCTCATAGCAGTCTCGTAGATGTCTCGTAGAAGCATTGTAGAGGTCTCGTTGATGTCTCTCGCACTATTCTTGAACATCTCTTGTATTTTTTTATTTTATTTTTATAATCGGTATGCTCGCGTTTGACCACTATCTCGCCTGATGGTAATAAGCGATGTTGTGGTCTACGGTGAATCACGCTTGCCTAGAAGTAATTCATTCACTCTTGACTTAAAGACCCCGGTTGTAGCTATTAGGGAACAAATACTCCGGCAGGAAAATCCACTCTATAGCTGTGCGCACGATGAAAATATTATTAACACGCTTTGTGAGTATGGGTAATAACCATGTACCGATGGTGCATGGCCGTACTTCTTGTAGTCCGAAAATGAAAAGGGCTAGGCGGAATCAAATTGTGCAGTTCCGGCGTCACTCCCCGAAATGTAACCGATAAAAAACCGACAGGCTGGCATCAAGGCGTCGATGTTCGAGGCTATGGAGCTTTGACGCGACCAGTACATCGTTGCCAATAAGCCTCTTGGGCCGTCTGTCAATCTACTCATGTGCATAAGCTGGTATTTGGCAGATCCGTCCCAGAAGTGAGAGCAGTACTCCATGCACGACCGAACTTGCGCTTTATGCAAGTTGAGCAGCTGTTCAGGTGTGAAGTAGCGTCTTACCTTTGTAAGAATCCCTAACTTTTTTCCAGCCAATTGAGGTTTCATCTCAATGAATGGACTGGAATTGAGGGTCGATGTCAACGTTACACCAAGAAGTTCAGGATGGTCCGCTAACGGCACGGTTACACCACGGAAAGATGGAGCCGGGTAAAAAAGTTTTTTTTTTTTTTAGCGGAAAAAGACACGCCTGGGTCTTAGTAGCATTGAAATTCAAGCGTCCAACCATGGCCTCCCGAAGAGACCTAATCTGAGGTCCAGAATTCCGTACGCTGGACACGTATCTCTCAGCAATAGTGTTGTCATCTGCGTACCCAAAGGTTCCGGGTTTTAGTAGATCATTAATGTATTAGAGAGCTCTGACCCCTGAGGGACTCCAACGTTGATATCTAACTGACCGGACGAGCAGCCATCGATAACCACTCAGATGGAACGATCCCTCAGGAAGTCCACAATCCAATCACACAGACGACTAGGCAGACCGGGAGATTTCTCGATGGCCTCGCTCCAGATGTGAATGGCATACGCTAGAAGATCCCCAGTGGACCGATTTCGGCGGAAGCCGTATTGGCTGTCATTTGAAGATCTTTGACAGTCGTTACGGGTAGTCAGAAGCTTGAGATCTGACGCCAGTCTTGCCAAGGAGTACCGTGTTACCCAGTTACTGGGTTGTGGAGGTCAGATAGGCAGTCGCTCCATGTAAAAACACTGGTACTCTAGCTACACTAGCTGATTCCGGTAAGACTGGAAGCCGACCCCAATATAGTTGAGAAAAGGCTAGGCAGATTGATTGATCGAAATGCGATATAGGCGTGTCAAGATCGGAGACAATTCAGGCGTACAGGTTTTAAGTACAATTGCTGGTATTCGTCTGGGCCACTCGCTTTGTTCACATCAAGGCTAGCACGTCCTTTTGATGGATGCGAGTAGCCGACATACTCGTCACACATCCATCAGGAGAAGGCAGCCCTGTCGAAGGCTCTCTTCTTCTGACTCAAGTCATTTGCCTTGAGCGTTCGAGCGTCGACCCATTCCTGGTAAGCCTTGTGTTTAATTGCGTCGGCGCGGTTACACTCGGCTCCAAACCATGGTCTCTCTCGATGTTAGACATTGCTACGTCAGAGAATGGAATATATTACTCCATTCCTCGACGCAACAAATATGTCACAGCATCAGCGCATGTCGCTGTATCGTCCGAAGAGAAACAAGTGAGCTGCCAAGGATACCATGCGAAGAAAGGTCGCATCCCATCCCAATCTGCTTGTACCACCATACCCTCCGGGTGCCACTTGGGCTGGGATCGGGCGGGGAGTAGACGGACACAGACTTCACCAGACAGTGGTCGGAACTACCAAAAGATGAAGATATCGACACTGAGTATCGTTCTGGATCTATTGCCAGCAGAAGGTCCAAGCAATTTGCTGTGTGCGAATCACCATCCGGCACCCTCGTTGCCCCCTGGACCAGCTGGGTGAGATTTAGCGCTAGCGAAAGCTTGCTCGTCTCTCGCCCAGCATGATCACTGCACTGGTATGGGAAGAGCCAATCCTGGTAGTGGGCATTAAATTTCCCCAGTAGCACTAATTGGGCGGAAGGGTACAGCTGCTGTGAAGCATCAGCCGCCTCACTGAGGTACTCTGTAAGCCTGGTTGTCTCCTGATTACCGCTGTGTGAACGGCAGACACAGGCGCAGATAATCTTATCCAGCCCTGTGTCCACCAGAGCCCGAAGTACTGAGAACCTGGAGTCTTCGAGGTTACGGAGACTCCGATAGCAAGTGTCGTCTCGGGCATACATGCATATACCCGCGCGTTGTTTTATATTGTGCTCCAGGGTAAACCCTGCGGGGACGCCCGAGCCCCTCCGGATATGTCCATCGGGCCCTCCCATCCAGTCGCCAAACCAACACGATGGTGCATGCCGGGATTTTCAAGCTCGTTTCGTTTGCCTTATATCTTAGTTTTCAAGGTATTCTGCGCAAACATATATACCAACATACGTTTAGTGTTAGTATTTAAAATGTATAAACCTAAATATATAAGTTTTATTTATTCAGGCTTTGACAGATCATGATTCGAATCACTTTTGCAAAAACAGTGCAAAATATGGCAGTCTTATCAAGGTACCTACCCATTTTCTTCTTTCAGATGGTATGTATATATAGCAAATACTGACAACTGCAATAATGTATTTTTTATTTTTATTTTTTTATAATCTATAGGCTCGCGTTTAACCACTATATCACCTCAATTACTCATTATGTAGGTAGCTTTCATATCATTTGATTCCCTATCTAGGTGATGTTCAGTTTTTCTCACTCTCAGGTTTCGATCCTACTCTACTTTATACCTTATTCAATGATGAGATTTATGTTATTTAACCAACATGATACCATATAATATCTTAAATCAGACAGGTCATACATATAAAGGTGACATTATAATGTATAGCAAGTACCTACTATGAAATACACCAAGATCCTGATTCCCGTTGACGTGTTTGCATCAATAATAATATCTCATTGACCGTGTGTGTATTGAATACAAAATACTTAAAGACGTTTTGTATTACTATACCTGCAGATAGGTATTCAAGTCACGTTTATGAAATGTTTATAAGAATAACTAATTTGGACCATTCTTCATGCCAAACTTGTGAATATCCAGATTCATTACCCAAGTTCTTAGAAAGGTAAAACACAGGCAAATCAACAAAGAATTATACACCCACACACAATCTGCGAACACAGAGGTAGGTACGCCGCCCGCTTTTCCTTTATTGACACGAAACTCAAGTAAGAAACAAGAAACTAATTCATTCAATATTAAAACATCAGTTAAGAAAAGTTACACAAACATTTTCCCGAAGACCCATATCATTCTAAACACAAAGTACCTAAGTATAAACATTTTTCAAATTAGGGGAACCCTTCTTTTATCGAGGTGAAGACCTACAAAGGTGAGTATAATTACGGCAAGTATGGTTTCCATTTCCTGAACTTTTTATATTCCGTGGTAGTTCATTTTCATAGGTACCTTACTCTACCGACTGTGTAATTTAAGTTAATAACCAGCTATTCCAGCCAGATACCTTACGTTTAATTTAGCCTTATTTTTTACGGTTGGAAACCTTCAAAAGGCTGCTGGACTTATGGGGAAAAGACCAGGGAGTGTGGGATTTTTACCTAACTAAAACCAGCCGGAGCCTCTCTACAACGCCTCTTAGGGCACATCCCTGGGAAGACTAAAAAAACGCCTGATCACTGTGCTACCCTCTTTCCTGGAGTCACTTGTTGGGCGGATAGAGTCCCCAATCTGAGCGCCCGCGATCTTGGAGTACCGCCTGCTTATGATGCAGGCGGGGTTTCGGAGTTTAGGCATCGGAGCGATTGCTTCCCCGACGTCTTCTTCTCCGAACTGGATCGGCTCTCCCGCCTTCCCGTTCGGCGGCCTCCTTCTGGACCATCACGGTCTCACAGAACGAGGTCCATTTTCTTTCAGTTACGTTTAATTGAACTTAAATGGCATCCGTATCTGCATAGACAACCAGTCTCCACCTATCTCATTACTTATAATCTATACTAATATTATAAAGCTGAAGAGTTTGTTTGTTTGTATTTTTGTACGTGCTAATCTCAGGAACTACTGGTTGGAATTGCAAAATTATTTTTGTGTTGGATTGTCCATTTATCGAGGAAGGTTATAGGCTATATAACATCACGCTACGACCAATAGGAGCGGAGCATAAATGAAAAATGTTGCAAAAACGGGAAAAAAAAAAAACTTTTTGAGAGCTTCCGTTGCGTGCGCTGCGTAGTGTAGGGTAGATGGGTAGGTACCTGTATTTTATATTTCTATGGTAGGTACGTAACCAGTTGAAGGGAGCGAAGCCGCGTTGGACAGCTAGTATGTAAATAAAACCATTGATGATGACTAAAGTAGGTACCTTAATAAACCATCATAGAGTGACAGTCATATCTACATCATGACACGGTTACCGTGATAATGATGCACAGTAATCATGTGCCTACTCATGTAGCTTAACCGCGTGCCTCAAAAGTCGGCAAGGATCACCGAGGTTCTGACATGAAGTTCTCTTTTAGCTTACTAATTGTTTTTGCGTAACCAAGTGTGCGGAACGTGTGGTCTCAACAAACCTAACCGATACACTACCCAGTATATGAGTATATAACAGTAATCTTTGCGATACACTGGAGTCAAAGAGTAATATAATAATACGGAAGACTGGAGTAACCACAACGAGGGATTCAGTGCTACC
Source organism: Orthosia gracilis (assembly GCA_947562075.1). Taxonomy (NCBI): domain Eukaryota; kingdom Metazoa; phylum Arthropoda; class Insecta; order Lepidoptera; family Noctuidae; genus Orthosia; species Orthosia gracilis. The sequence goes on from OX387266.1 coordinate 41,013,917, forward strand.
AACTCGTCTAAGCAAAAACGCGCTGTTAACTCTTTAAAAAAGCGCTAAATGGTCGCTTTCATAAAAGCGCTGTATTCGGCGCCAAATTCAAACAAAATTTGTTTGTAGTTGGTTGTTTTTTATAAGAGCACATCCATTTTTATTATCGTCTCACTGCACATCTCATAAATTTACTCAGAATAACTGACGGAAAATAATGAATTACTTTGGAACAATAAAACGTGAAACGAAGTTAGCTACAAATTACAAAATAGAGAGGAATCAGTGCTACTAACTCGAGGAATTCCCAACGCATAGACTAAGATACCAACATAAGACACATATTAGCATTTAAATGTAGCTAGTTTTAAAAAAAATTGTTCCTTATTACGCACATCACCGAATAAATAATAGTAGATGTGCATATCATAATACGATTTCAAAAAGCGCTAGGCGCTAGAACCCGCTATTGAACAAAAATTCGCTAGATCTGGCGGTGAATACGCTAAGAAAGCAGCACTTAGGGATTGCAAAACTGGATATTTTTGTAAACCGGATTTCAGTTTTCTCGTCCGTTTGAAATCCGGATTAACCGGTTTCTCGAATTTTGAATATTTTATTTTATTTTATTGATAGTCTCGCGCTTGACCACTATCTAAGTTTAAGTGTTTTAAGTTGATTTGATGACGAAGTTGTACATATGGTGCAATCGATGAGACTATAATATACACATAATATAATTATTCCACCATGATATTCCTACCGCAAATGGAAGATAATGTCCTATATTATTAACCACTAACAATAGATTATCTGCATTTTGCCGCAAATTATAGTAGATAATTAATCGCCACCATGTTAATTGTGTAGGTACAACCCTCACCCCACACTTACTCACACCCACTACTGATAAACACATTTACTTCCACACCATCTCCTACATACATTAACCACCACATAACACACATATCCTAGCGCGTTTTTGCCTTTTATAAAAGTACTGTCTCCCAATTTTATTCTTTTGTTTTTATTTGTATAAGTTTACACATCTTCAACAGGCTTTATAACTTAAGAACAATTTACTTATTCTTTTTTAATTAATTTATTTATTAACATTAAGTAACCTGGGGAGGGGCGAAGATCCTAACACAAGCAAACTATTTGCTTAAAAGGATTCTCACCATTGTAATTAGAATAAGTTAGTTGACGCAATAAACATTTTTTTATTTTTTATTTGATAAAACTGAAATAAAATAGCACACACATATTATTTAAAATCTGCATATGTCATTCATTCAATTACGACGCACGACCGAATAAAAGAATGTTCACCGTCGACCACAATCACCGTTTACCATCAGGTGAGATAGTGGTTAAGTGCAAGCCTATAGAAAATAAAAAAGAAACAACTAAAATAAACAACAAAACTTTGGGTATCAGCCATATATCCTGTTATAAATTTACAGTCGGTCATATCATAATAGCAATACGTATTTGAATCAGTATTCTCTAAAAAAGGAGGCTCTTTTTTACTATTTGTAGGCTTGCGCTTGACCACTATCTCACTTGATGGTAAGCGATGATGTGCTCGACGATAAAGCACGCTTGCCTAGAAGAAACCTATTCACTCTTGACTTAAAGACTCCCAGGTTGTAGCTATCAGGAAATACAGACTCCGGCAGGGAACTATACTCTTTTGCCGTGTGCATAATAAAATAATTCCCAAAACGTTTGGTGCGTATGGGTGGGATGTCCACCATGTACCGATGACGCATTGCCGTACGTCTTGTAGTCCGATGATGGAACGGGCTAGGAGAAATCAGTTCATGCAATTCCAACGCACACTTCCCGAAATGTAACCGATAAAAAGCCGACAGTCTGGCAACTCGGCGCTGATGTACTAGGCTCTGGAGCCTAGACTCGACCAGTATATCATCGCCGATTAGCCTTTTGACCAGTTTTTCGTTCGACACGAGTGCATCCAGCTGGTATTTGGCAAAATCGTCCCAGAGATGAGAGCAGAACTCCATGCACGATCTACCTTGCGCTTGATACAAATTGAGCAACTGTTCTGGGGTATAGTACCGTCTCACCTTTGCAAGGATCCCCAACTTTTTGGTAGCCAGCAGAGCTTTAGTCTCAATTAATGGACCAAAATTGAGGGTCGATTCAACGTAATGCCAAGAAGCTCAAGTCGGTCCGTTATCGGCACGGTCACACCTCGGAAAGAAGAAGCCGGGTGGATCTGGCTCCTTTTAGTGGAAAAAAGACACGCTTGTCAGCTTTGAACAGCAGCATTGAACCTGACCAGATTGGCAATTCGGAGAATGCCTTCAAGGACAGATTCAAGTGCCCAACCATGGCCTCTCCGGGAGAACGTATCTGGGGCCCAGTAGACGTCGGACATGTATCTCTCAGCAACAGTGCTGTCGTCCGCATACCCAAAGGTGCCAGGTTTTAGCAGATCGTTTAAGTGAAGCAAGAACAATGTTGCTGAGAGTACCGACCCCTGAGGAACCACGGCATTAATATCCAGTTTGTCAGACGAGCGGCCATTAATAACCACTCGGATGGACCGGCCCCTCAGGAAGTCTGCAATTCAATCGCACAGACCACTGAGCAGACCGAATGAAAGCAGCTTACCAATAAGGGTTTCACGCCAGATCCTGTCAAAAACCTTCGAGATGTCCAAAGAGACGGCAGGCGCTTCCCACATGATCGCGTCAAGTGTCTCATTGTTAAGGCGCAGTCTTATTTTATTACAGAACATGCCAGCAGAAGAAAAACTCTTTCGGTCATCTAGTTGATCCATAGAATAAAAATAAAACCTAAGCCTACCAATTCAAGTATTATTCGGATTTGCGCATCAGAATAGTTAATATCGATCTACCGATGACTTAAAATGAAAATTTGTGGATAAATACAAATATTATCCGTTAAAATTAGATTTGAAATAAATCCCATAAAACCGGATATGAGTCTTAAAAACCGGAGTTAAAAATGTCAAGAAAAGCCTGATTTTTCATTTATTTTCGAATTTCGAAGAATCCGGATTGCAATCCCTAGCAGCAATGCCACAGACACACGCGTTATAACTTACAACTATTTATTTAAATTGCAGTGTAGTAATAAACGATTCAAAATCTCTATGACACACAATACAACTACTGCGCGACCTTACCTATCTACTTTGTGCTACTTTTGTGTAATTCTCATGTTTCTTGCAAAAAAAGTCTGTTAAGGAGCCTCTGTTGACGCCTAATGTTGCTCTACCACCGCTATTAAAAATGTTTACAAATATTTTTGATAACACGGTTGGCGCAGTGGTTGAGCGATCGGCTGCAGTGCTGCGAGTCGCGGGTTCGATTCCCGCACGGAACAAATATTTGTATGGCCTACAGATAGTTGTTCCAGATCTGGGTGTCTGTGTAAGTATGTGAGTTAAATGTTTGTAAAGCCACCCACGATACAGGAAGACATTCCTAGAGTGGGGGAAAAAAAAATTGTTAATAGTTTTTTTTTCTTCCTAACCCTTCGTGAGGGATATAAAAATAAAGGGTTTTATTAGGTGGTTTCAAAAATATAACACTTATATGTTTAAAAGTAATTCGGCAAAAAAAAACAACAGCAACTTATAAATAAAAAAGTTAATTCTAAAAACCGAAGAACAGCGAACTAAAAAGACATGAACAAAAAGAAAATCATGCTGTGCAGTCGGCGGATACATCTGGTTTTGGTCAGCCAGCTCGCGATCACCTATCTTCCGACCGCACAGCATGATTTTGTTCTTGTTTAAGTACGTCTTTTTATTTTTATCTTTATGTACCCCCTATTAAACATTAAGTGATGAAAATGATGGCTATTATTTTCAAAATATACCTGGATACGACAACTTAATCATTGTATTTCTTCAGCATTCTAATAATTTTGATTCCGTTTAGAATATTCACCAAAAGAACTTTTTTCATGTCATCAATTGCATGATACGAGTCTTCGTAGATGTTGTAGATTTCCTATAAAAAAGTATTTTGTTGTAGTCCTACTTATGCGCTAAGTGTGACTGGAGAATTCTATGAAGCGATTATTGGGCCAAGTGCTTTCGTGTCCTTAGTGTAGGAGTTAACCACTGTTGGGAAATCAACCCAACACTTCGGGCGGCTGGAGCGCGCTGTCTACGCTGCACACACATCTGCGTAACCCACACGGCACTGGTGTGTGAGAACGCAGCGCGGCGGCGACGCGGCGCGGCTCGGCGGACACTCGCTTCCACGGACTCCATCGCACCAGTCGACACCGCTTACTAAATTCTAATTGTGTGTCCGGGACAGTTTTATGTAATTTAAATATAAAGACTTTAAAACCAACCGCCTTTTTATACAGTCCACTCATCACTTCATCCACGAGCTAACAACCACAGAGTACATTATACTGTACGAATGAACGTTATGGGAAGGAATTCACGAAACCGGTCATAGCTTTTCTAGAAGACCGACATAATCTGCCGGATTTAAAAGGCAATTCGCTCAATAAAAACAGTACTGAATTACGGTATTTGATTTTATTTACACATTCCATTTATTCATCACTATTCATTTAATCATCATCGACTTTTTGACGCATATTTCTTTTGGGGTTGTTGAACTTCCTCTTCTTGAACTCAACAGGTTCGTCGCCGAGTGACTCAACTCTCTTCTCCTTGAACTGGATGATCTCAGGCTGCACGATTACTGGAGGCGGAGGCAGCTCCTTTTCAAGCTTCGGTAGCTGAAGATCGATATGTTCTACAGGTCTGTAAATAATTAATTTTATGATCTTATAAATTTGAAGAATTATAGGCCCATCTCACTTCTAAGCCATGTCTACAAGTTGTTTTCTTTCACGAATCGTCTCGTGCGCAGATTTGATGAATTTCAGCCTCCCGAACAAGCCGGATTCCGAAATGGCTTTAGCACCGTAGACCACATACATACGCTGCGGCAAGTTATACAGAAGACCGAAGAGTATGATGATGTTGATTTAATTTAATTAAAGTTAGCATAGAACCACTATAACATAGACTTACTCATTTACTACTGGAGTCCAAGAGCCGTAGGGCTTAGTTGCTCGTGGGGCTGGCCCATAGTCCACAAACGGGCGGTTCTTGACGGGCGATGGGTCCTTGTTAACTGCTAATTCTCTCATTCTTTCCCTTGCTATGTGAGCATTTACCTCCATATGCACATCTTTTTGGGCTTGCTTTTGTTGTTGTTTTCTGAAAACAAAATAAATAAATAGATGTTTTAGTGTGAAGCTATGGTGGGCTTTGCCCAGCAGTAGAACATCCTAGGCAAAAAATTTGGAAGCTTATAAATATCAGTTGAGAATACAAATATTAATTTTTTAAGACCCCAATATCCCTTAATTTTGTGCTTAAGAGAGTTGATTAAATAAGAACATACAATTTTTATGATTAATTCTAAAAAAAATTATATACAATTCAATAACAAATCGATGCGTATCGCGCCATCTAGTGATATTTATTTGAAACAAATTTTCTTTCTCAGCGTTGGGACCCCGTGGTTGATGTAAGACGAAGATGATGTGGAGGGATGAAATACATGTGACTAAAAGAGTTATCAATATACTAGATGTGGATGGATGGAGAGGGGAAGGCCAAAGAAATTATAGATGTATTGTGTGAGTAGTGATATGAAAGAAAAGATGGTCAGTGATAGCGTGACGGTTTTCAGGACGGTATGGAAGAAGTAAACGTGTTCCGCTGACCCCAAAGTCAAAGTCAAAATGTTTATTGCTAAGTGTGTAATGTTGGTGTTATGTTAGTACTTATGACGTAGCCCTTTTGCAAGCATTGCAATTATCATTCTACAGTCCAACTGTCTCGTCTCCTCCTGTGTAACATCCTAAATTAGCATGCATTAAAATTTATTGTTACTTAATTATTTTATTTTACATTAATACAATTAAATTGAGAAAATATAGTTATGTCAAGATTAAATGTCAATAATAATGCATTTAATGCAATTATTCAGCAATATTAATGTCACCCTTTTCAGGTACCTAGTACAAATTATAATTATAATTTTGTATGAAGTTAAATTGGATAGACTAAATATTATTGTTTATATAGGACAGATCGCCACTAGAGAGAAAATCGTTATTTTAAGCTAGACTAAATATTGTTTTACTGAGTAGAAACATTTTTGGATCAGGTACACTTTTAGCCTTTTTCGGAATATTGTTACTGATTTTTCAGTTTTAAACGTGTTTGGCAACTTATTATATATTTTTACTGCCATATAATATGGGTTATCACTTAACATTTTAATTCTTGAGGATGGAGCACATAACCTCTTTATAAGGCGAGTGTTGACGTTGTGCGTAACAACCCTTGACTATCTCCATAAAATAACAATTTAATAAAATAAAATTGCAGTTCCTGTATAGCATATGACACTAATTCAATAGGATTTTTTTTTAGTTTTCATGTTTAAAGGCAACTTGTTGAACAATTTTACAGACTGGTATTGTGGACTGTGCTTATTAACTTATACTCTTATATTCGTTATATTAATCAGAATGAACGAGATCCAATAAAATTTAACAACCCTTGACTATCTCCATAAAATAAAATTACAGTTCCTCTACAGCTTATGACACTTATTCAATAGGATTTTTTTTAGTTTTCATGTCTAAAGGCAACTTGTTGAACAATTTTACAGACTGGTATTATGTATATTATATTCTTCTTATATAAGCGTGTTTATGTTGTTTATAGATTGAGTGGTGGTTTTTTGTATGATCTGAATTGTATTATTTTAGTTGTATTATTATTAATTTCCAAGTTGTGGATCCAAGTATCTACAGTTTGGAGGATATCTTGTATTTGTAGGCCAGGCTTATTTATATTTCCACACTTGATTAATATCGAAGTATTGTCTGCAAATACCTAATGTTTTAGGCATATCATTAATATAGATTAAAAATTGTGGGCATCCTAACACACTTCCTTGTGGGATTGAACAAGTAATTTGTTTTTCTTATGATATAATGGTTTTGATCTCATGTTATCCATGGTCGTAATTTTGAATTTGTGCTATTTGTGTCCTATTATGTAAATATGATTTGAACCACGAATAAGCTGGTCTTCGTACGCCGCAAACATATAGTTTAGTGAGTAAGATGTCATAAAGAACCTTTTCGTATGCTTTTGTCATGTCTAGTAGTAGTCCAATTACGTATTGTTTGTCGTTTATATGTTGTAGAGTTTGTTGATCATACCTATTTTTAAACTGCTAATTTAATATTGTTGATCTACATTTTCTAAATCCATTTTGTGCGTCGTCAAGAATATTAAACTTATCCAAGAACATATAAAGCTGATTGCACATAGCTTTTTCAAATACTTTTGAAAAGGTTGGTAGCAGTGCTATGGGTCTATAATTGCTTGGGATATGCTTGTCACCTTTTTTATGTACTGGTTTCACTAAAGCTATTTAAAGTGCTTCTGGAAATTGGACGTCTAGCAAGCTTTGATTAATCAAAAACATTAGAGGAATGATAAGTCCTATTGCGCATTGCTTTAATAAAATTGGTGGAATGTCATCGATACCACAGCTATGTTTATTTTTAGTGGACCTTATTATATTAACTAATTCATTTTGGTCTACCGGGAGCACACATACATTGAACAAGTAGAGTGGTTGACCACGGGTTTTCCAATGTTATTTTTAAGTGATTTTTTTAATATTTAATTTATGTAAAACGAATTGAGATAAGACGAAAATTTCTGCCCGAACAACTCCTAATACAAAAGAAGTTTAAATGAATAAATAATTTGGTTTGCTTTACTTACTTTAGTTTTTCCTTCTTTTTATCTTGTGTTTGGTCTTTCAATTTGTTCTTTTCTTGTTCTGCTACTGACACAAACTCATCCGGAGGATCCCAGGTGGTTTCTTTAACCAAAAACACCTAGTGTTAGACTACTGAATTACAAAGAAACCATCATATTGTCTAGCCAGTAGAGATGGCATTGTGTTAGATTATTCACACTAAAGTCGCCGCAAAATAACAAAAAAAATAAAAGTCGTTAACACCTGTCTTACAATGTATTGCAACATTTCAAAACGATACGAAAAACATGTAAAGGCAGTGTCGCTAACACGATCTAAACAAACGTAACGCGGTAAGGGGCGTCCGTGACCCTTTCACGTGGAATTCAGTAATGAGTTAATATCTTAATTTAAATGATTTAAATGGATAAAATGGTTCTACGCCTATACCTTTCATTTGAGACCAACATTATCAAAATATCTCAATAAACAAACGTGGCACAAGTCGGATCAATGACTTTTATTTTCTTGTTATGTCGTGGCGGCTTTTGCTACCAGCAGCTTTGTCTGTGTGAAAGTAGATATTATCACAAGGGAATATAAATATGACTGGGAGGATAACTATTTCTAATCCAGGTCATGATCTATCCTGTGTGCCAAATTTTATGCAAGACTGTTCAGTGTTGAGGTATGATTAAAGATTGAAGTTGATTCGAAACCAGAAAATGAAGTAATACTTAACATTTAGTACCATTTGTCACAGTATTCCAGTAGTAGGAGCTTCCATCTTCACTCTTGACTTCTTCCCAAGCAGGCGCTGCTTTTGATGTGGGTGCTGTAGCAACTACTATAGCAGGCTCACTGCTACTACTCTGATTGAGTAATTCATTTATATTCTGGAAATTAAAAGCAATGGATAAGAAGAATAACAAGCATTATTTGTACCAACTGAAATATATGAACCATTCAACAAAAATAATACTTGTAAAAAGACCAAGATTAAATTCACATTATGTCAATTTACAGTTATAATCTATAAATTCTGTCAAATGTTTTCCCACTGATATTATTTCTATGTTATTCCTGTTTATTCATGGAGTAAGGACTTAGTTATCTGTAACACAGGTTAACACCTACAACACAGCCCCACACACTCACTTGACTGCTAAATGTTCCCCACTAAGTTAATAGAATTTATAAATTGGTTCATAAGGACTTGTTTTTGTGAGGAAAAATAAATAAAATAAAAATAAACTTTATTCTTTTCAAAATTAATATCGCAGCAGACCCAGGTAAAGATGGCGGGACGAAGTTGACACCGACAGAAGGGACTAGTCCCCGTTGCCCAAAAGTGGTATAAATGGAAAGAAGGGAGGCCATTGCTCTGCAGAAAAAGGACAAATGGACAATTCAGGCTGAAAATAAATAAATTAATACCTGTGATGTAATGTCAGCATTGTTCTTCACATCATTCAAGTAAGCAGCCATAGCAGCTGCTTCCATTTTTTTTATATCATCATCAATCTTTTCTTTCTGCTTGAATTCTTTAGCACTCTTTTTACTGATCTGTGATATGTGTTTTTGAACATTCTCCTTGTGACGCTTACCGTTTTCATGAAATGATATTGACTGAAATTTTAAATTATGGTGAGTATTAAATGGAATATAGTGCTGAATGGAACAAATAAGTAAAGTGTTAATAATGACTATTTATGAATGTTCAAGTTACATATGGTTCAAAATTGTCAAATAAGCTTTTATTTATTATTTACGCAAACAACACCTTATTTATAAAATCACGCCTTTTTCCTATGGGGGTAGGCAGAAACTACAGAATGCTACCTGCTACGGTCCTTACATACTTCTTTTGCGTCACTCACATTCATAGAGCTAGTCATACACGCACACCAGTTATGAGTACTGTGCCCCTGGACTTTCTGAAGAACGTCACCAATAAGCTCTATGTATGTCTTTCTAGGGAGTCCCCTCCCGGTGTTTCTATTCACGTCTGCCTTGTAAATAACTTTCGTTAGTTGCCTTTCATTCATCTTCTCAACATGGCCAAACCATCTTAGTATACTCTTTTCAGTTATAGTCACTACATTATTTTTTAAACCACAACGTTGTCTTACTACATCATTCCTCAATCTATCATTTAAAGTTACAACACACTTACTTCGCAAGGAACGCATTTCTACTGCATTAATCCTACTTTCATGTCAATTTTGCCATACCCAACCTTCATTTCCATACGTACAAAGAAGGCACCAGCACAATTATGTGCAAAGATAATACATATCATACTACGATATCTTAAAACAATAAAAATTCAACTGCTAAGGATTCTTATATTCTTAAAATCCTAATGCATTTCACTCCTACTTTTGTATATTTACCTTACTTGCTTCTGCCAGCAGCCGCATGGAAAGTGCTTTCTTATCCCAAGAAAACATTATACCGGGATGAAAATGTGTAGACTATATGCTGTTCCAGACTATAATCTATCTCTGTGGCGAATTTCATCCAAACCCATTCAGGTATGATTGAGCAACAAACATTCATCCACACTTCCACACACACATCCATCCAAACTTTCACATTTATAATATTAGTAAGATAACTTATAACTAATAACTAATGCACAAACATTAATAAGAAAATAATTATAAGATTTGAGTCCTTACTACTTTGTTATCAGCAAACCAACACTTGCAAAATTCGCAATACTTTCGTGCTTGAGACTTCCAGTATTCCGTCCTGAAAAATAGTTTATATTTGAATATCAATAAAATAATAAAAATATTACGCATTTATTGATTTTAAATCAGAATTCTTGTGGATATTACTTACATGGTTTTAGTGTTATCCTTGCGATATTTGATAGCTAAGATTGTAAGGTAATATTGTAATGTGTTAATATTAATTAAATAATACCACCTTCACTAAATAAATTAGAAATGCACAGCACAGTAATTATAAAAATAAATATTTGCCATCAAACACGCTGATTTATTTCGTACACAACAATTCAGTATTCACAAACCATCACTCATCATCATAAACTTTGATCCAAAGAACCATATTTAGATCATTGACTTGACAGTGACACTGACATAGGTGACGTCCTGACGAGTGACGTCAGAGAACTATCTCTTTTTTTTTTACATTGAATGAATATATTATATTATTTAAAAAAAAAATGATATGAAAATATTATATATATATTTTTGACCGACTTCAAAAAAGGAGGTGGTTCTCAATGGCTACCCGGGCTACCGTATGAATTCACCGCTAGAGGCGCTGGTTTAGCGTTAGGTCTGCGATATGTCAAACTACACTGTTTGTGTTTTGAGTGGGTTTTTTAGATTAGTTAAGGCAAATATTAGTTACGGGCCAATGAATGTCAGTACTATAAGGTATTAAATAAATAATTTAAATGTAAACTTGATTTTCACGCCTGTAGTAAGTACTTAACAAACTTTGACAGTAAAACTTCTCGACCTTAGTCTGCTGTAAACGTTCCAAGTTTAAAATAACGTTAATTAGTTCATCCTCATTCGTCGGATCTTTTTTTAAGTGTCACTTAACCTTTTGAACACATTTCACATAATTGGCAAACGAGCAGCGTCCTCGTACAGCTCATGAGCTCAGGGCAGGGTACAGCCCACGACACAGTTAAATGACAAAAATGTTTAATTTAACACAAATTAACAACACAAAATAAACAATTAAATCATTATTTAAGTGTGTATTTAAATATCTCAAAAATTTAAGCTCCCTTTCTTATTTAATTGCATGAAAATATACATTGGATACTCAAAATTCCTAATATCAAAGAAGAAATTAAACCACACAGTACATTATTATATATGAGAATTAAACGTTTAGTTTGTGATTTGGCGCGGAGGGCACGCGCATGCCGTAATACTCTGGCGTTCTAAATGTTCAACAAAAACTTTGTTTTGAAAGAAAGAAAGAAAAAGTGTTTAATTGTCATAAAACGACATACAATATAAATACATGCTTATTCGAAACCCTTAACAGTAGTATTAGTAGGTAGTACTTAAAGTCAGTTAGTAAAGACGAAAAATCCTTTCCTACATTTTTTTGGGAGCAAATGCAGATTGGGCCAAACATCGTGCATAAAACGACATGGCGATATTTGGGGCTATTTGAAGTAGGTAAAAAGAAACACATTTTTTATCTTTATAACCCGAACTATCGCCCTGTTTTGATCCACGATTTTTTGCCCACCACATTTATTACCCAGCCTTCTAGGCTAGCTACACTCAGTTAGTCATTACTACAATAACAATCTCAAATCCACTTTACCGAAATGGTGTGAGGTATTGGAATTGTACGAACTTACGAGCCACGTACGATCTGTACGTGGCTCGTATTGTAAGTTCGTACAATAACGGCCGCACGGGACGATCAACGAGTTTAAACAACACTTCACTTGCTGATTGAGGTCGGTCCGTGGACGGGTGACAATCATATTTTATGCCGGTCATAGATAGCATTTGAAGTATGTAAGTTTATACAAAATATTTATATAATTATTTTATATAATTGTATTTTATGCAGTATGTTTTAGTTCCATATTTTCACCACGTGATAGGGTTGCCTCAAAAGCCACTAACTTGTAATATTGTTTATGTATCCGGAGGATATTGTTTATGTATGAAGGAATTATACATTATTTGATCAAATGGCAACACTGTTTTTGGTTACATTGTGATGTCGTCGTCGAGTATCGAGTGTCGTCGTCTTTTGTAGAATTTTATCAAGGTAATGTTTATTTATGAATTTTGCATGATTTATTTTAACTTCAATTACGTGTAAGTAAAAAATGTGTTATTGTTTAATTATTTGACTAATCACAGCCTCTACTAACTACTTGTCATTTATATATTTCTTGGCGGCCATATTAAAATTTCAAGATATAACTACGACTTTGTTTTATCCCGTATAATCTTTCTAATCTTGTTATGTTTGCGTCTTAATAGTCAATAAATCACAATTAAATTGTATACGCTTTATAAAATTTACATTAGTTACAGTAGGTATTTGTTTGAAATACAGAATTTTCTGTTTTGCAATTTATTTGTACTTATTTTGGTGCTTGTTGACGCGTCTCGTAATCTCATTTACCTATCTTGCTGTGGCGTACCTACCTATACTATATTGTTAATTGATTATGGTCTATTAATTGTTCCAGATATCCCCGGACTAAGTTGGTGAACGTGATAAACTTCTAAATAGCTTATGTATCGAAAAGTGACTTATCGTAAAATTTGTTTAGTGTCGGACTTGGACAAAGAATTGTGATTCTAAGTTTCTAATTTTAGTCGTGTCCCTAGTGGGATTATTTGGCAAAATGATGACCGAAAATAGAATTAGTTCAAGTAATCACGTCGGAAACAGTATGGCCAGTCAGAATAAGGGGTTCGTATCACTTTTTTTGTTGCTATTATAGTTAATTTAAAGATATTTTATAAAACACCTTATTTCTTTTTTCAGAGATGTCGATAAAAGTATCGATGACATCGGTTGGAAATCAAAATTAAAAATACCCCCGAAAGACAGGAGAATAAAGACTAGTGTAAGTTAATAAATTTCACAAATACCCTCTTAATTTTTTTACTGACTAAAAATCGGACTTACAGATCCGGACCACGCATTTATTAAAGAGAAAAATTGCAAAAGTTAAAAACCACCAAACTACCTACTAACAGGTTACTACTACTACTTTCCTTATCTTTTTGTTTACCTTTTTTGTTATCTAACAAAAACAATCTGAAATAACAGACTCCTTATGCATAAATCTTCACGGCATAAAACATTCAAGATTTGTTGAGATCACTTTTTTTTAAATTTAATTGTACTAAATGCTATGGTCTATCTCATGTTTCCTTTACTACATTTAGGTTGAATGACACAGGCTCATTATAGTAAAACAAGGTCTATTTCACTGTAATTTCAATTTACTGGGAATTTGTCAAAAGTGATAAAGCGATTGTGGGTTCAACATAACTACCACATACTATACAATGTGTAACAGGATAAAAAATAAATTCTACTCATTATGATGAATAACTTTTACTACAGGACACAATCATAAGAAAAAAAATCTGCTGGCCTATACATTTATGTTTGCGCAACTTGACAAAATGTACTGAACAGCTGATTTTTATTTTTTATTATGTTTTCTAACAGTTTTGTTGATTTGCTTTTGTTGTTACACATTGCATATTAATATTTGGGACAAATGTAATCAACAACTACAAAAAACTAAACAGTTGCAATCTATTGTTATTCTGTTTGGGTCTTCTACTTGGGTATTATAGTTCAATGAATCTCATTTTATTTTCTTGGCTTTTAAGGATGTAACAGACACAAGAGGTAATGAGTTTGAAGAGTTTTGCCTAAAACGTGAGCTGTTGATGGGCATTTTTGAGAAAGGATGGGAAAAACCTTCCCCCATTCAAGAGGCTTCTATTCCTATCGCACTCAGTGGTAAAGACGTCCTTGCAAGAGCTAAAAATGGAACTGGCAAAACTGGTGCTTATTGTATTCCAGTTTTAGAACAGGTTTGATATTTATTTTTTAGTTATTGTACAATTATTACCTAAATATCCTGAATGATGATTTTTTGGATTCCCCTTCACTTCTCTATAAGTGATAAAATCCGTATTTACTGATTGTTATTACTGCCTGCATACATGATCTTGGGGAGTATTAGTGCTTTATAAATGTTTTTCTTTTTCTATATTTAGGTGGATCCCAAAAAAGATGCTATTCAAGCTTTAATTGTGGTACCAACTAGGGAGTTAGCGCTCCAGACATCACAAATATGCATTGAACTGGCAAAGCACACAGATATTCGTGTAATGGTTACTACAGGAGGTACTAATCTCCGGGATGACATTATGCGTATTTATCAAAATGGTAAAGACCCAAAATTTGATTTTTTTTCTATAAATTATTAATTTTATCTTTAGCTTACTCCTGTGTCACGTTTTTGTTTCAGTTCAAGTTATTATAGCTACGCCAGGTCGTATGATTGATCTCATGGATAAGCAAGTTGCCAAGATGGACCAGTGCAGGATGCTGGTTCTTGATGAGGCGGATAAACTTCTTTCTCAAGACTTCAAAGGAATGCTGGATATGGTTATTTCACGGTTCGTATTGTTTAATTATGCAAGTCTTTATAATTTATTTTGTTTTTCCAAGGCAAAATCTAATCAGAAATGATTTGACAGGTTACCCAAAGAACGCCAGATCTTGCTGTTCTCTGCCACCTTCCCACTGAGTGTCAAACAATTCATGGAAAAGCACTTAAGAGAGCCGTATGAGATTAATCTCATGGAGGAGTTAACACTGAAGGGAGTCACACAGTACTACGCATTTGTACAGGAGAGGCAAAAAGTGCATTGTTTAAATACACTTTTTTCGAAGGTAAAGGTCTGAATATCTTGTTTATTTTCCACATGATATTAATTTATTACATAAGAATATGCACTTAATTGTGTTTTCTTTATTGTTTCAGCTGCAAATAAATCAGTCTATAATATTCTGTAATTCAACTCAACGTGTGGAGTTGCTTGCGAAGAAAATAACTGAGCTAGGTTACTGCTGTTACTACATTCACGCGCGTATGGCGCAGGCACACCGCAATCGTGTATTCCACGACTTCCGCGCGGGTCTCTGCCGCAATCTCGTCTGTTCCGACCTCTTCACTAGAGGTATCGACGTGCAAGCCGTCAACGTCGTCATCAACTTTGATTTCCCGCGCATGGCCGAAACATACCTGCATCGCATCGGTCGCTCGGGACGTTTCGGCCACTTGGGTATCGCTATCAACCTTATCACGTACGAGGACCGTTTCGCTCTGCACCGCATTGAGCAGGAACTGGGCACGGAGATAAAGCCGATCCCGAAGGTGATCGACCCGGCGCTATACGTGGCGCGCCCGTCGGAAGACGACGACTCGGCCGACAAGTAACGCCGTGCCGCCGTCGCACCGCTCGCGCGCTCGTTTGCTGCGCGTTCCGCTACTAACTGGACTTGCTGACTGGTGAAAGGAACTACATAGTTTAAATCTTTAAAAACAAAAACTTATTTGTAAAAAAGTGTAATGAATTTATTGTAACAAAATGTGAGTGTAAATAGTTTATCGTGAGTAAGACTTTGACCTGAAATGGGTTACTTTTTTAAAGTGTAAATAAACCACACATCAGGACATAAACAAAAAGGTATCTTGTGTACTTTGTCCATATTGGATACTGTGTGTGAATTCCTACATTGTTAAAATATAAAAAATATTTATTTGAGCATCATCTGTGAGAGTCTACCTAGATTTGTCCATCATCTTACATAAATTGTGGTTGACTTTCTGCTGATATCACAAATACCTACTCACACCATATAATATAAGTTTGAGCTAGCACCTGTTTTATTTCCAATTTAAAAAAAAACTTAAATTCAGTGAGTGTGTGTGGGTAGGTAGTTAGCCTAGCTCAAACAACATCAATTGTTAAATGAAGAAAAATTTCAGTGTAAATCATATTGTTTCTGGCCGCTTGAAACAATATTAGACATCAAGCCGTATTTATAAAAGGAAGGTCATTATGATACTAATCCTTTCAGACAAGACTTAAATTGATCTCAAAATCTGTGTATAATCAAAAGAAAACAATTTTTCAGTTTTTTTTTGTCTAGGTGAAGTATCATTTTGACCTAGCTTTGAAGAATAATGTTATCATGTATTATTGATTTCATTTTATAGTTAAGCGGTTTTGTCACAGAGTTGAGTAATTTACAATAGGATATAAGGCTTTGGAGGACCTGACTAAATCAGAAAACTTGAAATAGATGTATTCTTAAACACAAAACTTCTAATGGCAATAAATATACATAGCATTCCTATTTTATCAGGTCCTTCAGATCTTATCTGGTAAGAAAATGGCATGTTGCTTTAAAAAAAACATAACATTTGCATGGAACTGTGACTTTAAAAGTTGAGCCATGAACCATTCTGTTACGGCTTGCAGATATGGCACATTGCTCATACTGGGGAATGTTTTTGAGAGTATTTCGTTTAGACTAACGAAACTAACATCTGCTCTCTGGGGATAAAAAACTATTCGGGATGTCAAGTGAAGAGTTAATTTGGTAAGCAGGCCTTACAGGAAGTATAGAGTACAATCAAAGTTCATCAAATATTTTAAGTTGGTCTAATTGAGTCTTTGTTTTGTAACTCTGTATACACAAATGTCTCTCATGTTACATATATGTCCTACTGTCAATTTATATACGTATATTTATTTGAAGTCTATAATTAACTCCATCAAAATTACAAACATACCGTTTTTACGAATATTGAAGAATTACAAATTCTAAAGTAAAGAGAATTCGGTGTTTCAGTTTTTTTTTTGTTAAGATAGCGTCAAGAATTGTTTATTTTATTAACCTGTTAAATTTGACCTAGAAGAAAAGCGTGCAAATGCAGGTTGTAAATTAAGGATAGACCAAGTTGAGAAATGTTTGTAAAGTTTGCTTTGATGGACGATTGTATTTAGTATAAGGGTTGTTTTGGAAAATGGAAGCTTGAAATTCAATTAATATTTGGTGTAAATTGCATACAAATGTTGTGAGTCAGGAAAAATGATTTTGACAAAATATATCTGTGATAAAGGTTGATGATGGTTTCATGGTACACCCAGCAACACAGCGACTGTATAAGGTTTATAGTTATTAAATATACTGAATAATTGGATATAATGTGAAAATATAATCATCTGTGTTGCTGATCGTGCGTAACTGGATTTAGATAAGAATTGTGTGTGTACCCTCTAACTATTCATTTAATTATTTAGTCTTCCGATAATCTCGAAGTATGTGTAAATGTAACTGACCATTTAATATTACGAATCGACGCAGGTTAATAAAGTGGCAATATCCTGATTAATCAGTTATTCAAACGAGGCGACGTTGGTTCTTGGTTATCTACCTACTGTATTTAGCGTCTTAACGCTCGATAGGTACTCGAATGGCTTATTTCAATCACTTGTAAATGCTTTAAACTGATTGCAAAGCTCATGCGCAGTATTTGATCTCTTTTTTCAGTAATTATGCGTATGAAGTTTTGACAGACCAAGTGATTACCCCATGTTAATGTGTAACGAAATACAAAAGAAAACCTTGCATCAACGTGGCGCCTATAATCAGGGAAGTGACGGTTATTCTTTTTATGTTAGCTACACCAGATTTTTGAAACCCGAAATAGAAAGCATATCAGATTTTATAAAGATGTTATAGTTTCAATAAATCATGCTCTTATACAAAATATGTGTCGGAAATGTATACATTCTAGAGTGACCTATATTGGCAGAGGCATATTCTGTAATTTAATAATTTTATTGTTTATCTTGTTTTATCTATTTCAGAAATATATTGTTGTTAAAAAACGGCCAAAAATAAACTCTTCACGCCATTTACTGTTTCATTTTCAAACCTAAGGATCAAGGCACGTCACAGTCGCATTTTCTGATCGATGCTTCATTAATTTGCCTTGACTATGTGAAAACTTTTTAAGCCGTTTCTTATTGAGAATTTGAATTTTAGGTGTATCCAGGCTAAGAATTGTTTAATTATATTAATTTTTAATTCTTAATTCAGAAACTGGCTGGGACTTAGCTCCATGAATAACCAAATCAATAATCCGTCTTATGTGGTCTTAAAAGGATAAATAAAAAAGTAACGTAAATATCTCGCGCGCACGGCCGTAGAAAACGTAACGGTTGTTGGGTCTCCGTTATGGTAACTCCACCCGTGCCTACACGGCGAATCAACAGTAGTTTTTTACGGAAAAAATTGAATTTTTGTTTATGCGAAGCAGCTTTATAAGCCTAATGGGCGGTCTCGTGCTTGAGGTCGTGGGTTCAAATCCAATATGACTTTTCAAATTTGTAAATGTGCTTAAGTTTTTCTTGGACATCACAGACAACGGCCAAGGAAAACATCGTGAGGAAACCTGCACTGCCTGGAAACAAGTCTGAGGCCTGTGGGGTTCCCAGGAGTGGCCACAAAGAAACACGAAAAAAAACCGGGGGAAAGTTAGAGGTTTACCTATTGCTCTGATCGTGTAACATTTTATGAATAACGCTAGCGTAGTCTTTCCTCGTTAGATACGCAGCCGTCATCGTTATAAAGTCGTGATAATTCAGCTGCTTAGCGAATAAAATACCTAGATACTTAATGTACAAAACTTAACATTGATTAACGCGACTAACGTTTAGCTAATTACCATTTAATTTATTGGTCGAATATAAATAACCCTAAAAATCATACCAGAAATTATTACCTTTTTTTTTACAACTGATGCTGTACCCTACTTCTGTACCAGCTGATGTTTGAAACTCTCGAGTTGTGATTTCAACTATCATTCATTGTTATCTTTCTTCTTAGCCTATATAAATTATCCTATGTTCATAGCAACAGCTCACAACCCACAGCTGGACATAGGCCTCTCAAGCTGCTCCACAACATCCGGTCTTCCGCCTTCGTATCCAACTGTTATTTCACATTCCAGGACTTATCCTTACCAAACGGGCAGTGTTGATTGTTGATTGTTAGATAGGTTTAATAATTGCATATTGTAGGTAGACAAAGTTTTCATTAGCGTGTGAAGCTGTTAAAAATAAATGAAGACCATAATAATAATTAACAAGGAATACGAGCCGGCAAGATTATCGCATACATATCAGCAAAATGTACTCTATGATATCAGCTCAGCATCACCGCATCTCACCGGCTTGTCGTATAACTTAACGTTGCGTGTCGTAAACAAACCCATTCATCTATAGTCTATACTAATATTATAAAGAGGTAAATTTTAGGTAGGTTGTAGGATACCCCCTAAAACACCCTCACAGATATAACCTTAACTGGATCTACTGAACCGATCTAGATGAAATTTGGCATGGAGACAGTTTGAGATCCTGGGATAGGATAGGATAGTTTGTATTCACTTGGGATGATAAAACAATTTTTACGCGGGCGGGCTGGGGGCAGAAGCTAGTCTTAGTATATAGCGCTTATTACTCATAAAGATTACGTTACCTACATAACTTTAGCTCGGTTGTTTAGTAATAAAGACTACAAAAAGATTAAATATGAACATAATTATTTTTCGGTTGAACAGGTTTCGTCGATGCAAGCGTGCACAATAACTAGTGGTCCGCATCATCATTGCCTACCAATTTTACTGAAATTATAAAAATAATAAAGTACCTACGTTTGTTAATCAGTCACGTATCAACGGTGGAACAGAGTTGGACGAATTTGGCACTCACGAGCTGGAATCAGGTAGTCTATGACTTGGATTAAGAAGGGCATAAGATGCTCCATCCTGGTATTGTTTCACGCGGGCTAAGACGATATTTTATTTATACTTGCTCGTTTACAAAAATAATGTAATGATACGCGTCAGATTATTTAATAAAAGTATTTAATGAAAATCAGTCATAATTAAGTACATACAGTTCATGTAATGGATGTCATAGCACTGGTTTTATTTAAATAAACGTCTTATATGTCTATGATTAATTATGTCGTAAATATATATTTTAACCATTTCACTTACTTTAAATACACATTTAATTTACATAAGAAATATGACAAAATTAAATAATTTACAAGTATTGTTTTCTCTATAGGATATGTAGTTTTTCACAAAATTATATGAGAAAAGGCATTTGTCCTGCATTGGGACGATATATGAATATAGCTAAGATATAAATAAATAAATAAAATATATTTTGTATCTAAGATACGCTGATTTCTTAGTTATTAGTTGATGCAAATTATATCGAAGGAGATTGCTAAGGTTAAGTTCATAACCAAATGATATGGAATCTCAAATTAATTGATCTGATCGTTGAGATCTCATAATCATATAGATGTATCTCCAAAATCGAGTTTTTGACGAATTTACTCATTAGTCATCATAATTATAGTAGTCTCATATTTAGTTAGTTTACCTTGCGGACTAAAACAGTGATGTTATAATATGAAAGCATAACAATCTCCTTCAATTTGTATTGACCATGTAATTCAAGGGTTTTTGATTTAAAGGGAAAACTAAGTAGTATAATTTTGAACACATATTTTTACTCATAAAAATTATACAAAATATAAGTTTATCAAGGTAAAATATAATAAAAAATAGCTGCCTTACAAGTAACGAAATGTTGGCGGACTCTTCTGGTGGGCATTGGAATATTTTAGTTACACTTCAGGTCCCCTGATATAATACAATATGTATAACTTTGTTAATCAAATTATAAATAAGAACACAAAAGACTTAACTTATAAATAAGGGAATATAACTTACGGCAATGTCATGTCTTAGCATTTTTTTTGTTATTATATTAAACATTATTTTGTTCATAGTTCATGACTAAAGTTTAATTCGAGAGATCAAATTATTTTAATATTTAAGTACAAGTTCCAATTTTCTTAACGACAAATTTATGTACTTCATTAATTGTCATATTAATAGCATTTTATGGCATACCGTTTCAAAAATAGTCAACCTTATGTAAGCAAACCAAAATCTCAAACAATCCAATTTCTATACCTATCTAAGTGACATTAATTATATTAGTTTTTAAACGCAGCTTATAACTATGGGGGCCATTACAAAATATGTATTTAATAACAATTAATGTAAATTCGATACTCTATTGCGTAAAGTAGGCGATTTTACGTCCATATAGTTCGTATGGTTACAGTTAGAACGAATACAATTAGAATAATGTGCGTGAATCATGTTGTTACAGACTAAAGTATTCGCTGGTCTAGTTATAGTTGAATAATATAAAAGGCGTTGATATTAACTCGATAACAGTAAGTTTAACTGGGTATAGTTATTAAATTTTCTACTTAACAACAAGTTTACGTACCTATCGCCTCGGGCAACAAATAATTCTAGTTGTTTAGGAAAAATTGGATTTAACGCGTAGGGCGTATTTTCATTCTACGGAAGTATAATATGTACTTTGTGTAACCTCCCTTGTGCGTGGGTGTTGAGCTGGTGCTGGTGTGGTGTGGGTTGGATTCAGTCGATGCTGAGCTGCGACATGAGCAGGTCGGGCGGCGGCGGCAGGCCCGGCTGCAGCGTGACGGCCACGCCGCGGTTCAGCGACACGGCCGGGTAGAACGCGCCGCGCAGCCCCGTGAACGCTATGTCGCCCTGTAAACGTACACCTCACTTTTTACTAACCATCTCAAGGTGCTGGGATAACGTGAATATAACTTTTATCTACACTCACAACGTAATATTTCAAATATGAATTCAAAAATATTGTATAAACACGTACTTTATAACTATTCGTGGCAAAGTAAAACTAATAAAAAAAAACCATTACAGTGTAACATTTTCCTTCCATTTTCAAATAACTGCATCATAAGATAACTTTTTAATTTTTGTAGCACACTTTTACTTTTTAATTTATTGGCGCTATGGGCTCATTGACTTAATGTTGAAAAGTAGTGTCATTGTCTATGGAGGCGCGCGCTGCGCAGTCATGCGAATTTAAATAGCCCGCCACACCACATATTTTTTCCGTTTCCACTTTTGTTTTATTTCAACTGTATGAGTGAATATAAAATAGTGTATGCAACGGCATATGATTAGGTATTAAAACACTCGCGTGTTATTATTATCACGATAAACCCACGCTCGTGTTTTAATAACCCCTATTATTTACCATTGCATAAACTACTATTATATAACTTGGGCCCAGTATATGGCTACGTTTTGTAGCATCAGTAGCGTTCATTAGGTCCTCAGAAATTCAGATTTATGGGCACCTAGGGCACGCAGCATGTGGGTCTTGTATTGGACAGGGTTACACAAAATCATATATACGCAGGACTGATAAGTTTCAGGAATATCACAGTGCACCTATATTAGTTACTTGCAGTTGGACAATGCAAGCTTTTATATCGTGCGGATGGGATCCATTTCCATCGGTTAAACTGCGATACTGCAGTTTGGAAACGTCATTAAGTTAAGGCAAGTATGCTGATAGAGATTTCATTAGAAATGTTTCTTCGTCTTGTCTCTTTATTATGTGCGTACATTAATTGTTAAATAAACAAGACTTGAAGTTGAAATTTTTATAAGTTGCATCAAAGTACTGGGATCTGAGTTACCTGCGGTTGATCGTCGACGGTGAAGCTGAGCGTGCCGCGCGTGAGGTCAAGCAGTACGCCGACACTAGAGCCGCGTGCGATACCGCCCGCCGCGCGCCCGCCGTGCGCGCCACCGTGCACGAACCACGACCGCGACCCGTCGATGTACATGGCCCAGCCCAGCGCATCGCTACCTGTGGGGAGAACAATTATATTAATTATAGTTATTCGATCTTCTCTAATAGCCGTTACACACGCTCGGACGGTACGGGCGGACTAACTCCCCCCACAAATCCGTTCTCGCTTTCACACGACCGGACTTGGTTCGGCAGACCAACACCGCCTACCAAACCTAGTGTTGTCGTATTTAGAAAAAATATTTAAAATTTTATTTTTATTACAACCGTACCCAAGTCCGGATTTGGTACGGAGCAAACCATATCCGATGTGAAAACAAGCGGACAGAGGCGGACTCAATAAATAATAATAATAATGTCCTGCGGATCACTCTACACGCGGTTGGATATGGTACGGCAGCGTACTAATTCCGAGCGTGTTACGGCTGTAAAAGGTTCAACTTTAGTAAAAAAATCTTTTAAAATATTGCTTTGTCTCTGAATATTATTGTGTATTCATGATTACAATATAATAATATGTAGATCCTCGCACCCACCCCTCCTGGTAGATCCCACATTTCGAGGCGGTTACTGAGTTCTCCACGCTAAAAAAAGGTCCTCGCATCCACAAGTATGACAAGTAGGAACAGCTAATTAGTAGCCACGGCTAACGACATTCGTATTTGATAATGTCAAAAATACAAATAGTCTTGGTTACCAGCCTTACTACAAGGCAATGGCCTCATCTCATACTGAGTGGAATAGTTCGGTGGGGCAACTTAATAAAATTAATTGCGTTCTTTAAGTTCTCGAAGATGACTTTTTAAAACATATGAAATAATAAGAAATTCCTTCAAAATCTGTCAGATTATAATAGAAATAGTGTAACGCAACAGGAAAACAGAACATGCAACTTACCGAGCATCTTATCCCTGGCAACATCCGCCCTCGCGATCCCGAAGGCCGGGTCGGCGTCGCCGTCGTACCGGTCGATGCGCAGGCGCCAGTAGTGCATACCGCGCGCGAGCGGCTGGTCGGCCAACGCCACGCGAGGTTGCCAGCCCGCCGCCGCCGCGCTCAGCCCGTCTGCGCTCAGGGTGACTCCGCCTTCCGCCTCCGCGCAGCGAGCGTCCCAAGTGAACCAGGCCACTGGCAGAATACAACATTTAACAGTCTAGTTAGGCTGCTATTCTATTCTAAAAGTGGAGTTTGGCCGGCCATATTATCTTTACTGATGACCTTAAGGGTAGACGTGTTCCTGAGAGTAAGCCACGAATTGGCAAACGTAGGCGTTCTCGATTTAAGGTCCGGTAGCAGCTCAATGAGATTTTTCGAGAATCGAGATGTCTAGCAGTGTACTTCCAAAGGCTGATGGCCTAGTCGTTTTCTGACCAGCTGGCGTGAAAAGATAGCAAATAGGAAAGTTCTAATGGTATAACGAGAATTCGAAGTAGGTATATACCTGGAGAAGTTTGTAGCCCGATGACTTCACTGTATGGGCCCTCTCCTGCTCCATTGAAAGCCTTCACCCGGGCACTGTACAGCGAAGCATAGTGGAGTCCATCTATGGTGCAAACTGTTTCTCGCCCGCAGTACACTTCCTGCAAATATCATTACTTGAAATTAATAAATTAAACGGAATATAAAATAGTAGTTTATGCAATGGTCATATAATAGGTGTTATTAAAACACGAGCGTAAGTTTATCGTGATAATAGTAACACGCGAGTGTTTTAATACCTAAATATATGCCGTTGCCTACACTATTTTATCTTCACTCATACATTTGAAATAAAACAAAACGGGAAAAATATGTGATATGACGGGCAATTTAGATTCTCATTGCGCATGACTGCGCAGCGCGCGCCTCCAAAGACTATAACACTACTTTTCTACATTAAGTCAATGAGCCTATAAGCGCTAATAAATTAAAAAGTAAAAGTGTGCTATAAAAATTAAAAAGTTATTTTATAGCAGTTGTTTGAAAATTGAAGGAAAATGTTGCACTGTAATGGTTTTTTTTAAATTTAATCTATCCACGAATATAAAGTACGTGTTTGTACAATATTTTTTGAATTCATATTTGGAACATTACGTTGTGAGTGTATATAAATATAGATTACAGGCCTCTGTTTTGATTCAGAACATATTCATCAAACAAAAACATAAAATAAAAAAGATATCATTAGATAAGTTACTATAATTACCCCAATTCTAAATGATAAAAGTTTAAAACGTTTTTAGTATATCGGTAAATAATGACACTAAAATAGGCACCATACAAAATGTAACGATTGCTTATCTGTTTAAAATATACGCCACAAGGCCGCGTAACCTTACGGTAGGTAAACATAGACGATAATGTGCTATAAGATCAACTAACTATGAGTAATGGGAAGAGCATGGTTAGTGCGCGACAACAATGCGGCACATGGTAATCAAACCGCATAAATCAAGGACGTTCTAGGTAAGAGTAGCTGAAAATATTGTCTGTTTGTAATCTCTTGCAGTCGAGAATGGGTGCTACCGCGTTGGAATTTTCTGCTAGGGGCGCTGGTGTAGACAAAGGCCTTCAAAATGACAATGAAATGCCTTTAGCGCGAACTTATTTACAAATATTTTATTGTTGTGAATATTTGCCAAAAATATCAGATTAAAATAGGTAGTTACGGGATTTACCAACCACTGCTTTATTAGTTGTATATTGCGAAAAATCCTCCTTTTTTTCTAAAATAAGGGCCTGTGCATATCTGCGGCATATTCGATTTAATATTTAATCGCACTTTTGCGGCATTAGAAATGAATTTTAATTCTAACTTTGCTTCGGTACGCGTTATAACAACGTTTTACAGCTATATTTATGGTCCTTAATCAACAGTGGCGCTAACTGGTGAGCAATAAAACGTTAGCCCCCATTGAAAACTTACTCAATAATATTGTCAGTAGTACAACTCCCTGTCTAATAGGTCTAGTGGTCGCAACAGCGAGCATGAGCTCCTGGGTTTGACTCTGGGTCGGGCAGTGTTATAGGCTTTTTCTATTTGTGCCCGGTTAGGGGCAACAGGATCGGGCTCCCCACACATGGGACTTAAGGCGATATATACGCCCCAACGTAAGCGCAGTACAGGCCGTGCGCCCGCTCGGAGTCAGAATATCAATATTGAACCTACTTTTGGACAGTTTAGTTTGCAAAATATTTTTTGATTTATATATGCTATTTCAATTATGTAGAAGTTCTAGCCATACATTTTTATATGTAAAAATATTTTTAAACATCGAAGTCGTTTTGGAAGAGTATACAAAATTAGCGAAAAAACATCGTGTTGTTAGTTATTTTTTTAAAGCAAAGCTATTAGTTACAATCAATAATAAATAGATATTTTTTTCAAACCTTTTAAACTAGCCGTTAATAAGGAGTATGCTTTAGAAAGTAACCGTTTTACGGCATTAACCTTTTGAACGCCAATGTCGGCTATAGCCGACATGAGCAAGCGTGCCCTGTGCGCCAACGACGGCTATACTCGACAAAAAACAGGTCGCAGAAAAATACAAAATAAACCTATTAAATCATTACTTTTATGTATTTTATTGATACACCTTGAAAGCTGAATGTCTAAACATTATTTAGTTGCATACAGTAAACAAAAAAGCATATTCCTCATTTAAATATTTGATGATAAAAAGTAAAATAATTTATGGTTAAAAAAGTAAGTCCCATGACGCCAATGTCGTGCAGAGCCGACTGCTAGTGATGTAGTATCATGTTGACGTATATTATATTCTTAAATTAATTTAGGTAACTTAAGGTATTGTAATATTTGTCATTACAGTTTTTATTGTTCTAACAAAATATAAATGATTGTAAGCACTGAGAAAAAAGTAGTTTTACTATATTAAAAACTGAAACATTAGTGAGAATATTAGAAAGTTCCTGTTATAAAAATTGTTGCTATGTAATAATATCACGTGATAATATTATTCATAAGTGACATGTAAGTAATATGATCTCAAAGTAATTATTAATAATATAACTCAATAATTAAACTAAATGATTGGTAAATAAATAGTTTTATTTGCATTCAATCCATTAACAACCCAAATTGTTGCAATAAGTGTAAATTTCAAGAATAATAAAAACAAACTACTGTGGCCTTTGAATTTAATTAGATACTAACATCGATAAACTGTATGACACTATGGTACAACTCTAATGTACATGCAACGATGTCTTATAAAAGACTCGTCGACGGCGCCAATGTCGGCTATTCCCGACAGTGAGGTACATCAGTACTGAGAATAGTGCTGTACCTAGAGTTATTTTCATTTTAACTGTTGTGTGTCTTAATCATTGTTTTTATGTTATTAACAACTTCGGAACTACTTGAGTGGAACGTTGTAAAATATTTAATATTGGAATGTTCTTTTTAACATATTAATGATCGACCATTTATCTGGCAAGTATTGATAAAAAAAATAATAATAATGGGTATCGATATAATGTTGAAATCCCTATTTTTTTGTAGGTATTTAATTAAGATTTTCGGGCTTGGCGTACAGGGCATAGGAATACCGATATGGCGTGGCGGTGAAAAGGTTAAAGTGGTGGAAGGCCCTTAACGTATAGTTCTCGCCAAACTTCTTGGCCGCCCTGAAGTTGGCTACAATGGCTGCGCAGTAGTATATGTCATTTAAAACCAGCAGAGTTTCGTACCTCGCGCATGCGGAAAGCCAACTTCAGGGCGGCCCAGAAGATTGGCGTACTATAGGTGGGTAACCTTTGAAGGAATACAGGCCGTGATGTTATATTATGTAGTACAACATCTATCGTTGATACTTTTGGTAGTGAATTGGCAACTTTTAACTTGCCGCAGTCATGTTTTCCAACCATTGTTCGAGACAATGGCAGGTCCGAAACTTATCAGTTTGATTTTATAAATACAACGCATGATGCCTTTAAGTGACAATGGAGTCGTTGTTGCATGTGGCGATATAATTTGTTATACCGTTTCTGTGAACCGATATTAAGTACAACCGCGAGTTTTCGGTAAACCATTCTCGACTTAATACCCACATAAAAATAATGGCTCACTATCACTACGTCCGCGTCTCAGCGACCCAGTGTAAAGTTTTAGACATCTGAGGATTCAGTCGCAGTTGAATTCGACCAAATTCGGCATCGAGCGACATAGACGGTTGTTTGAAAAAATTCTCTACTCGGCAGCTTAAATATGGCGAAGGATATTCATTGATGAATTGTCAAAAGGAAACACGCTACATTAATTTAAGGGTAGAAAATCGTCTCAAGTGGCAAACATTTTAAAACCCGTACTTTATGTAAAAAATATTATTTATGTGCCTAACCTTACAGTATCCCAAAGGAAACAAATGCCTTTTACCTTTAATTTTATAAAAAAAAAACAAAGATAAAATAGGCAAACGCCGTAAGTGCCAATGAATATGCGCTCCATCTAAGTATATATATATATATATCTCTTATTTTAGTTCAAATCTCGAAATTTTAAAAACGGCACTTAATACTTCAAACCTTTAGAGTTACCCTTCAATTGTGCTTTGCAATTAGCAGACTGATGATAGTGGGATAAACTGGCTTACCCGGAAGGGTCCGCCCAGGCCGTCGTCGAGCTCCAGCACGTAGCCCCGCACGGCGTGCGGTTGCGCGGGCGCGCGCCACGCCAGCGTACACGAACAGCCGCGCGCTGCGCAAGCCTCCACCGCCATTTCCGGGGCGCCCGGCGCTGAGGTAACACCACTATGTTAGTGCTAGTTAGGCTTTAGGGTTTTGAGACGCAGAACATGTCTACTCCGTGAAAACAAGGGGCAGACCACTAGCCTCTTAGTAGACCACTGTACAGAGACCTGAGGGAGCAAAATTTACCACTGTCGACAACCCAGGATAGACTATCCCGGCGTAGACGCACAAGGGGGCCCGATCCCAAATAAATTGGGAACGGGGCAGGAAGAAGAAGGTTTCAGGGTCATCTATTGTATTGCAGAGATTAGGGTATAACGCCCTTATTAATGACCACATATTGTCATTTTAACATCGGTCAATTTTCAACCCTATTCATTAGGATTGAAAAGTGGCCAACCGGGAACTTGTTAAAACAAAAAAAAATGATAATCGGGTCAGTTTTTCTGTTCTGATAAGCGTGGTAATGCGGCCAGTTATCGTACAGACCACCTATAAAGCCGCTGTCCGTTTGCAAACTCGGTACAGACAGACAGACAGCGGCTCAAAATAAAATATGCAGCAGCATTTCTACTGTGCTAAAGGCATACTTCAACTAGTGATGACGTGTCGCAAACGCGATTCAACTGCAATACCCCTCCCGTAACGCATATCTACCTAATGCATCGATTCAGTCAAACGGTAGCTAGTAGCTTGATAGTTGCGTGAAATTAATAATAAAGCTTGAAAATTGTAATTAGGATTATTTATTTACCTGATGACTTCATTAGACATTCTGCCGCTGCATTTCCAATGCACGCAAAAGAAATTGGGAAAGAGAATTTAGTGTAAAAATTGAACATGAACATAAAGTTAACATTTCTATAGGCAAAGGTCGGTAACTTTAGTTGGTAAACTTACGTATGCATTCCACGAAGTTCATACTCCTGACGGTACGGAGCACCGGCTCGACGTCGAGGGTGAGCGCGGGGGCGGCGGGAGGGGAGTCCAGCGACGAGCACAGATTGGACGCGGTATCCTGCGCGCGCGCCGACAGTATGTTCCCCACCTGACAAAACAAAATCATCATTGTTATTAGGTAGGACTACTAATAAGGTACAACATACCTACCAGCTGCTACAAATTAGTCGGAGAATGAATAATTTATGAAGTGATTTCAAAATAAAACTGTTGTTAAGCACTTTATAAAAAAAACAATATGTTTTAGTTTCAACTTTGCGGCATATTATGACTACAATATTATGCGTGCTTCCTATTATGACATCGTCATAGTAGCGTCATATTATGACTGCCCCGTTGCTCTGGTGGTTGCACGCGCTTCTGCTGCTGAGCTTGAGGGTTACGGTTCGATTCCCGGGTCAGGCAAAGCGTTACTGGGGTTTTCCGTCTAGAATTTCTCAGTAACAGCCCAGAGTCTGGACTTGTGTCCGGTTGGTGGCAATAGGAATTACATGTATGTGAGTTACCATTTCATAAATTGAAAAATCCTGACAAAAAGCCGGACTTAAAACCCGACAAAACAATATCGCGTTCTGCGTTGTTATGTTCGGGCACATAGGTATAGTAGAATATAGTTCCTTTGTTTATATTTCTTAGAAAGCTTTACTCATTGATAGGACACACCTGAGATAACAAAAAACATTATAACTGCAATACAACTATTTTATTTGTGTCCCTCGGCAATCATCGCATTTCCGAATACAAACGAATGCTAATTGTCCAAAAATTATTAGATTTATCGTGTATAATACGAGGGCCGTTCGATAAGTCCGTGACTTTTTTATTTTCTCGCGTAGCAATTTTTATGGAAACACTATTTCTGTCTACTACCATCTTTTAATAGGCTACTGTAAAAATATGAGCAAGCTACGTTATTGGGTTTGTGTTTGCCAGCCATTTAAAACAGGCAACCGCGGGAATATTCAGGAAAAAGGGAAAATGTGAATTTCGTGTGCTGATTAAGCATTATTTTTTCGGAAAAAATACATCAGCGATACCAAGGAAATGCTTGATAAACATTACGGGGACTCTGCACCATCAATTTCTGGTTAAGAAGTAGTTTACTTAGTTCCGTTGAGGTCGTACCAGCACAAATGTCACCAAACGTTCAGTTTGCCCAAAAGAGGTCGACACGCCAGAAATCGTCGATAAAATCCATAGAACGATACTAGACTATAAGAGAATGAAAGTGCGTGAGGTGGCTGAGGCTGCAGGCATTTCAACTGAGCGGGTACATCACATTTTACGTGAATATTTGGACATGAAAGAGCTATCCGCAAAATGGGTGCCGCGATTGCTCACACTCGACCATAAACGCAACCGTGTGACAACTTCGAAGGAGTGTTTAGGGATGTTTACCCGTAATTTGAACGAGTTTTGCATTGTTTCGTACCCGTGGACGAAACATGGCTCCAAGAGATCAGGGAACAATCAAGACAGTGAGTTTCTACGGGTGAACGTGCACCAAAGAAGGCAAAATTGGGTCTATCGGCCAATAAGGATATGTCCACAGTTTTCTGAGATGCACGCGGTGTGATTCGATGGACGGTCTCTAAAAGGGTAAAACAATCACCAGCGAATATTATAAAGAGCTTTTGGACAGATTTGATATTGATTTGAAGCAAAAACGACCGCATTTGGTGAATAAAAAGTGCTGTTCCATCAAGACAATGCACGGTTGCATACGTGTATAGTCACCATGGCAAACATTCATAAATTAGGCTACGAAATGCTACCTCATGCAGCAAATTCACCAGATTAGGTGAAAATTCCCCCGTGACTATTTCCTGTTTCCAAACCTGAAGAAATTGTTAGGTGGAAGAAGATTTGGCTCTAATGAAAAGGTCATCAGTGAAACAAACGCCTATTTGAGGGCCTTTATAAAACCTATTATTTAAAAAGGTTTTTTTTTTTAATATTGGATTAAATGAATTGAGCTAGAAGAAGACTGTGTTTGGAAATAAAATGCTTTTGTGCCGAAAACAATTTTTTTTCAAAAAGTTACAGACTTAACAAACTGCCCTCGTAATTTGAATTCAGACTAAGTACTTTATTGTTGGTTTGTTTTGATTTCTGTGTGAAATAGCAGGTTTAGCAATTTTCCTCCCATTTTTAAAATAAATTACATTATATTAAAACAGTATTATATTAACAACTATAATTATGTACTTCCAAGTTGACTCTATCAACTTGGAAGTACATAATTATATTGTCCGGTCTGCACCAAGTGCACACGAAGATTGCCGAGAGACATTAACAAAATGTTTGTATTGTACTTAAAAATCGCTTTTCCCTGAATTATCTATATCTTTGTAAATAAAATATTTATCCAATAAAAAAAAACCTTTTTTTAAACAAGCTTTTCAGCTTGCCATGCATTATCATCCAAACCAAACGTGTATGCAACTTTTCATCTCAATCAGTTGAGGATAACTGACATATAATTCTCTTGCAAGATCTGACCCAAACACACATACATTGCTAGTTTATATAAATAACGGGTCAAGTGCCAGTTGGTTTTTCATCCCTGCAAAGCCGAGGCGTAAGTATTTAATAAACACAAAACATACATCTATTTTATTATTTCTGGATAAGCCATCAATTATGATGAGATGTGTAACACTATAACATGCCAGATAAGCTTTATCAGTGTGACAGCACATAATGTAATACTGTTTTCTGACTGATATCAGCACACATTAGAATGAGGTCAGTCTAATAATATTGAGCTGATAAAATAGACAATATTTAAAAACATTTGAGAAATTAGTCAGTGTGTCAAAACACATTGGTGTACTTATCAAAACGTATATTTTTCAATAAAAAAAAATATAGCATCAGTCTGTTACTGTCCCACTGAATAATATATATGTCCGCCTATGTATCACCTTTTTACACGATGTAAATAGATAAATATATTATTATATGTATATTTCTCAATAATATGTTAAGCTAAATAGATATAATTTACATGATTGGTAGCCATCTAATAGAAATATTATTTCTTTATGATTAAATGGACACTTGGAGATTTATTTGTATGCAATATTTTTTTTTGTTTGCAAATTTACTGCCCGGAAAAAAGAAAAATGCATAAATTAAAACCAATAAAAACTGAAGTTCTACTTTGTGACACCAGGAGTTTTTGAACAGTGGAAACTCTGTGAATGAATGAATGATGAATTTTCTCACCTGTAGAAAAGCTGCATGGTCAGATTCTTTAAGAGCTTCTATGGAGAAGTGTAACAGTGCAGTAGCTTCCCGCAGTTTCTGAGCAGCGTGAGATGTAAGAGATCGCATGTTGGTGATGGCCTGTGACCGCGTGTTCCGAGCTGCACGTATGAGCTCATCTCGTCTCCTCTCTATGGCACGGGTTACTTCAGCACAGGTGTGGTCTATTTGCTTCTCTAACTCTTCACAAGATTCCTGTTAAAACAAAAATAAGATAAATAGTAGGTATTAGTGAAAGAGCAGAGTTTTTATCTTAATCAAACAAGATTAAAATTGAAATCCTGTGTAAATAGTAACATTTTGTAGTGATACTTCAAAAGCACAGATATAAATCTAACTATACAACTTCGCGTGCCAAAAAACGGAAAAGTTACGATCAATGATCGTAATCTGAGCTTTTCATTTAGCATTATCGGCACCGAAAATCCACCAAAATCTAGAAAAATGCCTTTTTGTGCCATATTGAGCTGTAAAGAATATATAGAAAAAGTTGACCGAGACATTGGAAATGTTTTCTTTCATTGGTAAGTAAATTTATTTTTAAATTGTGTGTAAAACAGTGGCACGCTTGGGTTTTTATACAGATGGAGGGACTTGCGATATCTAGTAAGATTAATGTCTGTGTTCAAAAGATTTTTAGTTTTCTGAAAAGCAATATTGGTTTTTGTCTGTTACAAGAAAATACAGTCAAAATTTATCTATATCTGTGTTAATCCCAACCAACTCTAGTTACTCCGAGACACACCAGTGATGGTAATAATAATTTCATTTATTTTCAGCTATAGTCCAAATGTTATTGTTGTTGTGCATTGTTTGACTAGTGGCAGATTTCAGAATTGAGTATTTGGAGTTAAGAATGTTACAACTCTAGTTCATTACCAAAATATGATAAGATTTCTGGTTAATGTTACAAATCCTCAACTACACATTATTATTTCAGAAATTGGGGGTATGTCATCTAGCTAGTATGCTCACTGTAATTCATAACCTTTTTGGTGATTTTGATAAATTCTATAATGTGAAATTGTAATTCTTGTCATATGTATATTTTTAAAAAGTAAACAGGTAGTCTGTCAGTAGTTGAAGTTTAGTATTTAATTAAAATGGCGCCAACTTTTGTCAGGACTTTTCAATTTTCGAAATCGTAACTTTAGGCTCACTGCTATTTAGTATGAGATTAACTGCTGTGAACCCACTGTATTCAACTTCAAACTGGCCAAAAAGATTGGGGATTACTATACGTTTTTATGGGACAGAATTTATTGGATAGGACACAAGCTAGTTTTAAATAAATAAGATTGTGGGACAGGCTTTTAATTAAATAAGCATAATAATAAGTAAGTCTGATTATATAAAAGTACTTACATTAATTTTATCACCTGTTCCTTTCACTAACTGTATATATTCCGTCATGGCTTTGGCTTGTTCAGATAGA
Organism: Orthosia gracilis; assembly: GCA_947562075.1. NCBI lineage: Eukaryota > Metazoa > Arthropoda > Insecta > Lepidoptera > Noctuidae > Orthosia > Orthosia gracilis. The sequence goes on from OX387266.1 coordinate 41,048,419, forward strand.
TGTTGCAATGATTGTGATAATTCAGTCTGAAATAAAAATAGTGAAACAATGTTGAATATGTGCCAATAGTCAGCAAACTAGTTTAATCTCAGTCAACCAAATCCCTCCAATAATAATGAAATTGAATAGCAAGGCATCAGAGAGTAGAGGCAGAGATTTTGTGTGTAAGATATCATCTTATCAGCCTTTTAATGTTCCCACAGCTGGGATAATCCACCACGCTACACATGTCTTTGAATTTTTGGTTTTAGATAATAGAATAGTAGAAGATAATAGAGAATGAACATATCACAATTTACACAAAGTAAAGCACCTGCCAGGGTTCTAACCCATGACCTACAACTTGTAAGTCACGGCCATTACCACTGGGCCACCACTGCTCTTTATAGTATACTGTCAAGTAATAGGTATCAGAATCTGGGAGGTGAGATTACAAAATTGAGTTCAAAATGTTGTATTGTATCATCAGTTTTATATTACCTTATGGGCTCTGGCAGCAATGGACAATGCCTGTGTTTCATGTGTTGAGTGTCTTTCAGCGAGACAGCGTTGACAAATAGGTACGAGACAGGCGTTGCAGTAGAGGACAGGAGGCGAGCCGTGGTCGGTGCATGTGGTGCCCAGCGGTCGTAGCTCGTGTTGCGCCAGCGGCCCTCGAGTGGGGTGCCAGGCGTCGCGGCAGCCCGCGCAGTAGCGCACAGAGCACTGCTCACAGCGCACCACCGCCGCGCGTCGCTCTCCTTCACACATCTGACAGGCTTCCTCGGCAGGCGGAGCACCCGTGACCCCTCCGAACCGCTCAACAATAGTTCGCATAACGCGAAACGGTGGAAGTCCCTCTGCTCCATTATCGTCCAAGTAAACTAACTTACTGCAGGATGGGCATGTTATTGAAAATGCTGCGCTTGAATATGCGGGCGCAGCCGGAGTTCCTGCGTAACTGTTAGGCCTTGATCCACATACTACACCACTGTCAGTTTCGCTAGACACTGAGGCTTTGTCCGCTTCTTGATAATCGTTCGAGGCTGCAGAATTATCACCTTCGTGTATATGAGTCTGTAAATTTACTGCACAAACTCTACAAAGTGCATGCCCGCAAGGTAGTAATACTGGTTCTCTGTAGAATTCTTTACAAACAAAACATCTTATCTCCTCTTCCATTTTGTTCTAATTGGGGTGAAGTATAAAAACGCTACGACACTAAATTTTAATTCACTTCACATATTTTATCTTACTCACTTACATCGTTTGAGTTAATGTTAATAAATAAATAAATAAAATTAACAATAAAAATAACGCAACATAGATTGCATTTGCACAACACACAGACCAGACCACTGAGACCACAGATAATTAGAAGTTTCAGCCCATAGAAAAAAAATTACTCTAGCGAGAGCCAGTTCGTTCAGCCGTTCAGCCAGTCACAAAGAGTACATATGGTCAGCCAGTTTAAATACACTCTGTGGATAACTACAGACAGATATTTTTTTTTGTTAATTTAATGATCTGGCTACCGAGGCCTTTTTGTTAACTAGTTTGTTGAAAGTCACTTCTTTGTTTTGCATTAGTGGAAATGCCCGGCAAGAGACACTGTCTGTAAATCCTGCAACAAGAAAGGTCACTTGACTGACCAGAAGAATGTGTGAAACATTGCTCAGCCATCATTGCTGCTACGCCCGCCTCTCTTGGAAAGGCCATGATTCCTGCTGTCATCAAAGGCATCAAAGCTCAAGCTCTAGTTGATACTGGGAGCTCGGATAGCTTCGCCAAACTCTGCCGTCTGAAGCGAAACCCTTGTACCCAGACAGTCTCAATGGCTTCTCTATCTCATACTTCGCAAGTCAGTGGTTTAACCTGTCAGAACGTAAATTTAGGTGACCACTGTTACGAAAAGATCAATTTATTGATAGTCAAGAACCTTTGCGCCGACCTGATTATAGGCTATGATGTGCTGGCGCTCCATTCGACTTTGAAGTTCACCTTTGGTGTCCCTAAAGACGCGTTAAAAGTATGTAGCGTTGCAGAGGCCTCAGTACCTGCTGTACCGCTCTTTGCCAATGTATCCCCTGACTGCAAGCCCATAGCAATTCGATCCCGTAGACACAGCCCTGAGAACCAGGAATTCATTCCAGATGAACTAAAGAAACTGCTATAAGATGGCATTATCGAAAGGAACCATTCTTCGTGGAGGGCACAAGTACTCGTGACTAAAAATGCAAATCGCAAAAAGCGTTTAGTAATTGACTACTCCCAAACCGTCCATAGATACACTCAGCTAGACGCATACCCGCTACCTAACATGGAAGAAATGGTAACAAAAGTCTCTATGTAAACGGTCTTCAGTACCATCAATCTCCAAAGCGCCTATCATCAGGTCCCCATCCTCTCCCACGAGAAAAGTTTCACAGCTTTTTGAGTTTGTGATAACTTGTATCAATTTCGCCGCATTCCATTTGGCGTAACTAACGTGGTGGCCAGTTTCCAAAGAATCGTCGATTGGCTCATCAAAAAATCGGTAAAAACAAAGAGTCGGCAAATCAAGAACAACTACGCTGTGGCGCGCTTTCTCTAACGACCTGCGTGGTGGGGACACGGAATATAGCAGTTGAGTACTGACCGCCCTGGAGCTTCGACGTTGTAGAATCAGTATCGATCCGTAATATTAGTAAGCAAGATTGTAACTGTGAACTATTTCAATAAACCCAGTGTATCGAATAATTTGTGTTATATCATTTGCACGACTGTACCCATACGACCTGCCCATACACGATGTCTTAACCTAAGAGAATACATCCTGACTGCCCGATGGTTTGCATCTATCGGCCAGCCCTGATGCGACATCAGAAGTGGGATTCGGTCGTGCTAATGAGATCACACGTAAAAACAATGCTAGTGAAAATGGCGGTTATATTCTTGCAAATAAAATGCGGTGTCAGTTGAGAAAAAAAAAAACAGTAGTGGTTCGTTTCTGCGACTACCCTCAGTCTTGAATAAAAAAAAAACCAGTCTAGAGCGGAGCAGCAAGGAAGCCAGCAACAACCAAGGAGCTGGACAGGTCAAGGAGGAGCGTGTGGACGTGTGGAAAGATCCATACACATGGATCTTTAAGCCAATCTGGTGAGTCGTTTTCATTTTGTTATTGACTATGGCCAAGAGTGTTCATTATTCAAAATTCTGGTTTTGTGGCGGTCAATGGATCGTCGGGGTGGCCCGTGTTCGGTTATAATTTCATGTTAGTTATCGATGGTCAAGTTGGGTGTTGTTGAAGGGTTATTATTCTACTATCACTGGCGGTAACCCTTGACTGGCCTTGGCTGACTATCATTGTTTGGAAGTTACTAAGTTTGAGAAGAAGCATTTCAAGATTTGGTTCAATACGAACTTTAGGATGAGATATCCCATAAGAAGTAGATTTTCAGTGACAAAGCCAGTTAGTAATGTCGTAGGGCCATCGCAATTGTATCGAGTTAGTAACGTACTGGTCATTTACGTGTATTAAGAACAAATCTTATGTTGCGTCACGATTTACGACCACCGTCTTCAGATCTGAATTCACTTGCTTACTTTCAAAGTAACATTAGGATAGCAGTAGATCTCGCGATCGTTTTCCTTACATAAAAACTGAGGTAGTGAGCGATAGTAAATGGTTACTGTTGATATTTGATTTTAAAGATTTTGATCCGAATTAATTCTTGAAGCTCCTTAATATTATCAGGGTTAGTTGTTTCCCTTTTGTTTGCAGTCGATATGTAAATCTTTGAGTAAAAGTGCGAATCTTTTGGGAAGGATCCCCGATCACCAAGTTCCTTGAGAATTAGACATCATAGTTGATTACAGTGGTAATGAAACCAAATCTGATTAAAAACAAACAAATTCATCACCGACAAATTCTGCACCGCACCTCATGAGTAACATGTGGCGATGGGTCTACGAAGAGGTTTCGTTGAGTATGCATTGCCTTTGAATTATGGTAAAGATTAACGGAAATGTTACAATTACTTTATTTAGTTGTTGATCGTCGGATCTTTTTCTAATCAATAGTGTTGTGTGGGAAACTCTAGTGTGAAAACTAAATGGGCCCTTTATTAAGTCCGCGATAGGTGATTATGACAGGACAGTGATAGTTATACAATGAAAGCTTTAAATAGGAACGCTTAGGACCTACAAGTATGCACGCGGTAGGTTAGGGAAAATGCCAGCGGGTCATGTACCAGTCGATGTTGATGTTAAAGGAATTTTGATGATGATGAGCAAGCCTAAAGTGCCGAGTAATTCAGTCTATCAAATGTATTATGATTGACCGTACCAGTGGATTCTGATGGAGGTCGGGGTCTAGAGACCGTTGTGAGAGCAATACAATTGCTGGTGGCGTTGGAGACTTTACTCGAGGGTTTCTTTAGGATTGAAAGTTTTTGCTGCAGCAGAATTTTTAAAGTTGGTTTGGATCGATTAGTGGTACATGGCCCAGGGTAATGATTCAGTTAAAGAGTAGAGTTCTAAAATTTCCCTATTTTCACGAACCCAATGATCTACTTTGGTCAGGAGTAGCCGAGCGTTGTGTGGCAGTTGTTGACCTGTGTGGCAACTGCGAGCCTGTGTGTCAACTGAAGGCCTGTATGGCACCTGTAAGTCTGTGTGACACTATGTCTGGTGTGAATGTTCATGTTTATGTTAGAGACCTTGCTGAAGGTTCATTTTGAGTTATGAGGTTGAAAGAATGTAAACTCACATAGTCACGCCAGAGGTGAGGTCACCATGTTAATGTTGATGACGTTCGAATCGTCAAGCCCTCATTACGAAAATTTAAATAATTTTGGTATTCTAATTTTGATTAACAGAATTTATAAAATTGCTCATAAAAATTTAAGGGTAGTAAAATTTAAGTAAGTACCTAAAGGGCAAGAAGGTTATTTGGAAATTTGCGAAAATGATGGTGATGATGATGATGAATGGACCGTGACGACAGATGACGAGTTCGGTATGTCTTTTGTACCTGTAATTAATAATATGCCTTCGGAGTCAGAGGAAACATTTTCCATAAGCTCTCGCACCTTAAGTGTAGATAATTCCGAAGCTATAATAGAATCTTTGGAATGATCACTTAGTATGTGGCCTCTTCTACTTTTGTGGAAGATGATCATTTTTGTAAATGGGATGTCAAGATCACTCCTGCTGTTGTGGGTGTTGATCTGTGATGCGCTGTAGGAGTCTCACCTGCTTTAGTGGGTGACGATTCAGACCAGCATATTTGAACTTTAGTGATCTGTGAGGTGCTGTAGGAATCTCACCTGCTTTAGTGGGTGACGATTTGGTCCAGCTTGATTGTAACTGCGCTGTAGGGATCTCACCTGCTTTAGTGGGTGACGATTCAGACCAGCTTGATTGTAACTGCGCTGTAGGAATCTGACCTGCTTTAGTGGGTGACGATTTAGACCAGCTTGATTGTAACTGCCCTGTAGGGATCTCACCTGCTTTAGTGGGTGACGATTCAGACCAGCTTGATTGTAACTGTGGGGGTTTTCTGTTGTAAAAAAATACCTAGACCAGTGATCCTTTCGATATGTAACTATGCAAAATGTTTCCTCACTCACCTAGAGTATGAGTCAGGATTGGACGAGCGAATACTGTGTGGAGATTTTGTGTGTTTCAGAAAACTTTCCTTGTATGATGGGAGACTGGTAGAACTGAGTGGACTAAGAACGTGTAGCGCAACACGACATGAGATGGCATGGAGCAAGGACAAGAAGATGATGCCTGCGGGTGATAGATTTGGGGAGTCTGTCACCTGAGAGAGGCCCGAGAAGGCGACATGCCGTGTTTCACGCTCGCCTCTCAATAGGAATTACGGCCTAGAGAACACCATGTGGTTTTAGTCTGTAAGAGTCTGACAGACCCCTCAGCTTTCCCCAAGGGCTGAGGACATCAATTGAGGATTTCCACATGATTCGATACACTGTTAAAACCTGACAATGAGGAACAGACGAGGACGCCTGTATCGCAGGATGCCCGTGTCGGGTTTAGTCAATAGTACGGACGTCAAAACAAATCACGAGCACGCCACCTGTCGGCAAATCAAGGACAACTACGCTGTGGCGCGCTTTCTCTAACGACCTGCGTGGTGGGGACACGGAATATAGGAGTTGAGTACTGACCGCCCTGGAGCTTAGACGTTGTAGAATCAGTATCGATCCGTAATATTAGTAAGCAAGATTGTAACTGTGAACTATTTAAATAAACCCAGTGTATCGAATAATTTGTGTTATTTCATTTGCACGACTGTACCCATACGAACTGCTCATACACGATGTCTTAACCTAAGGGAATACATCCTGACTTCCCGATGGTTTGCATCTATCGGCCAGCTCTGATGCGACAAACACAATTGAATCAAAATATTTAAAACTGATTCATTCAGGATACAACACTATTTGTAAGTTACGATAAGGTGACAACTCCCCAAATGTCATTTTAGTCTACGAAATTAAAAATCACATTATAGTAGTTTTTACGAAACCCTCTGTACGCGAGTCAGATACGCACATGACCGGTTTTAATTTTGCAGGTTCCCTTCCTTGTGAATCAATTCTGCTTTGAGGAACAGAATATGCTCTGCATTGCATCTGTTAGCTCTGTGGTGGCAGACGCGACGGACGTGAAGGTGTAGTTGCAGTAGGTCTCAGGCGTAGTATCTCTAAGTAGTCTGTGATCTTAGGGAGGACGACGGGAGATTTCTTGGGAATTTTTATTTTAAGTAATGTTGCTACAATAACAGCGATTCCCACCAAAACCATGCCCTAACTACGTATCAATATGAATATTCAATAGCACACACAGTATACCGGTTTTTATTATCTTTTGTAACCGGTTTAATGTTTTGCGGTGCCTTATTTTCATTGCCAACATTGAGAAAATTATTGTCAAATCATTTTGTCAAATTCAATAACGATTTGTTTGACAGAAAGGAGATATTTTGATTAGAATTGTGTTTATCAACTTTCAATGTTTTTATCGGTATATATTGCGCTGTTTAGTTAATTATTTTCCAGATTGTAATGTAGGCTAAAAAAATAGCATAGTTCTCCGAAGTAAACGAACTAAAAAATGGAGCCCGCGATATCTTCTGACGATAGTTGCGATTCAGAAATGAAGCTGATGAAGAATGAATTGATCGGTAATAGAAATTCCCTTGTAATGCTATACAATATTTGAACAGACCATCATTGATTGAACTTATTGCTTAGTGCGATCTAAACTAGCTTCTATTTATTTCAATTTATCCTCAATATTTTTATATATCTCTTTTACAATAAATTTGTTGCTGTATTGCAAACTGCCCGTTGATTTATTCATCAATCCTATTGATATTATTAATCTTTAATCAAGTAAACTTTATCAAAACATTTCATTTGCGCTAGAATTTGGCTTGGAGGAAGAAAATCTGAGCAAGGAAGAAATGAGTGATCTTTTGAAAGCTTTGAAGAATTCAAAATCATCAGAAAAACTAGAAGAAGTTGCTCGCGACGGAGAAAATGTTAGTTGAGTTTGATTGATGCATTATTACACCCTTTTCACACATTAGGGCTTCTGGGTAATCAGCATTTTGTGTATGAATGGTCAAGTATAAAAGCTTTCATACAAACTTTAAGATTTCAGCTATACTTTTGCTGCCAGATTCTCTGCCCTAGCAGGCTGTGCGAATGTGTGAGAAGGGCATTACAGATCTTCTGATTAATTTTGAATTATTTTTTGTAAATTTGGCAATAAACTGAATCATTTTCGGTTTCAGGTTGAGAACAATCAATCTAGTACTAGTAGTACCACACCCAAAAAACCCATGAAAAGAAGATACTTGAATGTAAGAGACAGACGCTTGCCATGGAGCTTACTACCCACCACAATAACACCGGCTGAAAAAGCCCGAAGTCTAGCTGTTTATGTAAAACTTATGTCTCTGAACACCTATCATCAGGCCAGACAGTCTGCTAACTTTGCAGCTTGGCCCCCACCGTTGCAGATTGTTGAAGAAACTACTAGAGTACAACCAGTAAGATCAACTAGGAGTGGCAGGTCTGTGCCTGTATATGCAGATTTTGATGATGATTCCTCAGACTTAGACTTTGTTATCACTAAGACTAAGAAAAGAAAGGTATCAACTAGTGATCACAACGGCAGTGATGGCATCTATACAAACAAAGTTTTGAGCTTAAAAAGAAAACCATCTAAAGATGAAAGTAATAGACCTGTTAAGGAAGCTAAGATGAGCACAGATAAACTAGAAACCGCGTCTGGAGTTATTCCTGTGAAGCCTAAGAAAGACCTGTTTACTTTAATTGAAGACTGAAGCACTACCTGCTTTGATATTTTGGTAGTTTACATGATTAAATTATTTGAAGAAAATGAAATACTATTTGTGTCTTTTTAAAAAGATATTTTTTAAAGTGCTTTCGTTTTGTGAGATATCAATTTGTATAATCAAAAAAGGCATAAATTGATGTCGTTAAACAAAGGCAATGTTTTAATTCCGAAATTATAGATGGGTAGATTTTGTATAGCATAATCATGGAATTTGATTACAAACACTGTAGAGAGCCATTAGACACAAATGACTGGTTAAATGAGTCTCGTGGAACCCACATTCTGCAGTGAATGACAATAGATGTGTAGATTTTTCATAATAGAAAAATTCTAAATATTTTAATAATAAAAATGTTGATGCCTATATAGTTTTAATTTTAATGATTTTAGTCACATCATAACGATTGTACTCTCTGCATTCTAGGCAGTGTTCTAAGAAAGGGACTGCCATTTAATTATATATTTTTTATTCTGTTGAATTATTCTATATTTTAATATTTTATTGTAGCTTTAATAATTGTATCATAACAATCATGTTCTTGTCGTTAACAGACTCTCACTATAAGTCTAGTATAAGAGCAGTGAAGATTAATGATTGTTTTGTTTTCCTTTTTGTTATTTTAGTGATTGTTGAAGTGTTGGTGCTGTATTGTGATTTTATTTAGCCCTTATGCACAATGCCCCCTAGCAAGGTAAATAGCGCAAGTTGTCGCACGGAATAGAATTACTGAGTGTACAAGAAGAAAAGTTGTGGTACTGTTCTTCAGCAATTAGACTTGTCGGGAATGCCGCGAGGAGATACGTGACTAAGTCAACTGAATAACCCAACTTGCCCAAAATAACTTGCGAGTGGTCATAGTGCTTTAAACCTTATACAATAAATTACGCATAATAATTGTATAACAAACTTTTGGAGAAAGCCTTAGCCGTAGAAGGTAGATGTTTACAATCAGCCTATTGTAAGGCCTTCTCAGAAAGCTTGTTGTATTATTATAACATACCTACTAATGGGTATGATGATAAATTTATAGCTGCTAAATTCAAAATGTTGTGTTAAATTATGTCGTCGTATGATTACTGCTTGAGCATGTGAAATAAATAAAACAATAAGTATTATTACCGCATCTAGACTTATATAATTTATCTTATTATCAATAAGTCTTATAATAAAAATACATGTTTCCATATACTTGAGTTGAGACTGGATTTATACAATACAATAAGCTTGAGTAAAGGAATTAATGTTAACAAAAAAAGATTGGGTTATGAGCATTGACTGAAATTCATACAGTCATAGACATACCCACAATTCTCATACCTAAGCTGTTACACACCCACTGAACATCATCGCCTCGCGAAGCGTTTTTCTTCACCATACATTTTCTTTTTATTGTTTCCACTATAATACCACGAGACGCGGCGTTGCGGTGGTGTATAAGCAGCTTAAGTTAGTATGTATCATCCATTACTAAAACCACTCTATTTGTGATTGTAGACTATTCCTCCATGTTCCTTCATGATGTATTCACTGTATGTACAATTATACTGTAACTTGAAATCTATTCACTTGATCAATTTTATCTTATCATCTTTCATCAATATAACTATAGGAGTCACAAGGATTTTATGAAATCAGAATATAGTTATTGTATGTAATTTAATAACTTACATAATTTATAGAGCTTACCACAAGACTGGGAACAGTCTGGGGTCTTATTTGTAAAAGATTCGATGTAAGGAGCCTAAGATTGCAGATATTTAGCTGCCCTTGTGAAATAGCGCTAAGTCACCTACTTATACCGACTAAATAAATAAGAATTCTTTATCATTATTGTCTATTTGAGAAGTCCTGGAATCACTAATCTCCTACCCTCAACTTAGGTATTACCTACATAAGACAACATTATATTTAAATCCCCTGATTGAAAACATGTGCGAATAAATTATTATTATCTTTAACCGCTCCGTATTAAAATATAATACCGATTAAATTAACTAATCAATAAATAAAACCTAAGATCACGTTTGCCCTTATTCTACGCTATACAATTTAAGGTACATAACATATCAAAGTACATAACATATTTTTTTGGTGTGTATTAACGGTATCCTGAAATACCGTGCACCAAGTTGGTCCTTGTTCGATTCAGATATAATGGCGGCTCGGAGCAAGAGGCGACTCGCTGCGTAGTAGCAAATTAACGTGACAGCAAGCGTGAAGGATGGGGTAGCACAGCGAGTAGCGCAGTTCATAGCAGCCACTAAGTTTGAATCGCACTATATTAAATTGTCATATGAAATTATTGTTTGATTTGAGATATCAATTTGCTTAGTCGTCTTCATCGCGTGGTTCTCCCCGCGCCTTTGCCACCGACCTGACGAGGGATGGCGAAGCTTCCTTCATGTCGTACGCCCATCCTATGCTCGCGAAGTAATTCAAGAGTGTCGTGGTCATGTTCATGGGTATGCCGAGTTCAGCTGCCTTGTAGTCCCAGGGGAAGGTGTGGTGGTAGTTGTGCCAACCTTCTCCCATCGCCACTACGGAAACTCCCCAATTTTCAACTGGCATTATGTTCCTGAAATGATAGAGGTGATTAGGAGATTGGTTTGAAAACTAATTTAAGAGAGACTGGGATGAAATTCATCACGCGAGTAGAGTGCGGTTTGAAAGATCTCCAATTTTTTGGTTCACGATTTTATCCGTCATCGTTATGATCGGCGGTATGGTAACTCATGACCTACAATTCGTAATACGGTCTGTTACCATTGTGGGCAAACAGTTTCCAATAGACCACGAAACATGGTTAGAATTCCAGGGAGGACAGCCGGCTCATAAAATAAAATAACCTGCATTAAATGTATCTGTCGAATTTATCAGGATGGATGGACAAGAGTCGTTACGCAGTGGGAGCCAGAGGACGGGCGTCGTCGCTGAGGAAGGCCTATGAAACGATGGCGTGATAACTTGGATGCGTTTGCAATGGACACGTCGGCGAAGGCAACAAACCAGGCAGAGTGGAAGACTATGGGGGAGTCAGCAGTGGGACAAAATAGGTTGAAAAAAAAGTATCTTACTTGTCATAAGGCTTGTTGCCCCACAAATGCGCGAAGCTATTGACGGACCAGGTGAAGTTGAGGCTCAACAGGTATCGCAGCACAGCCTGCGACATGATGGACGCCTCCCAGCTTTCATTCCAGCACAGCGCAGGGACCAGCGACGGTAAAACCCAGCAGCAAGCTATCTTGAATAGCATGAAGTACCTGAAATAATATATACTTACGAAATTTTGCTACGAAAAGTGTAAGTAATTAAGGTTCCCCTAGTCGACCGCACGAACTATTTTGTGCGCGAGGTTAAAATGCATGCTATCTCATTTGACAACACGTGCGAAAGAGATAGGATGCTGTGATGAACAGTAAGAAGATACCTCATCTTAGTAGCAAAGCAAGTTATGATAGAATTCTCTCTACTACAAAGGCTTAATTACGTTCGATGTTACTTTACGGAAAGCCTACGAGAGTATTGTGTATTTTCTGTTAGAGAACAGCCTTTTAATTTATTTTCAAATTATCTGTTGCGAAGGATATAGGAAAAGACTTGACAACAGCAGTTTAGAATGTTTTCTACTGGAAGTTTGGTAATTCGGGTATCTAACTGTTTATACCTAGGTACTGTTTATACTTATCTACGTATATTTAGTTTTCATGTGTTCGGAGTTAGGTATGTGTATGAAATAAATAGTAGGTACAGGAAACGAAACGGATCTACCGAAGCTTTTTATTTCGAAATGAGAACACAGTATTGGACTGTACCTACCTGGTGTGAAACTTAATAAGGGGATCATTGACGATGTCGCTCATATCGAGCTTGACGCCTTGCTTCAGCACGTCAGGGTGCTTCTTCATCATCAGCCAACCGACGTGGGAGAAAAAGAACCCTCGGTTGGCGTCGTGGGGGTCCGCAGCCGTTTCGGAGTACTTGTGGTGCACGCGATGGTCCCGTACCCACTCGTATATGGTGTTCTGTTCACAAAAAGCCGTAATAAATTAACTAGATCTCAATTTTGTGAAGTGTTACTGTAATATCTTCATATCTGTGTATCTTCATAATTTTCATACAAATCGTAAGTCTTGATTGATTCCACCTAATCACAAACAAAAGTGAAGGTTCTTTGCGAAATATTGTTCATGTCATCACTGGTGATAAAAGAACACCAATGTGCTAAGTGTGAGCTGTAGTGATTTCGTGTTTCGAGTGTAAGTGAATATTGTTCAAAACAAATAACAATCGTAACTTTCACTGAACAGCAGAAGGTGTAAAACTGCAAAATCTGTAAAAAAATATAGGTTCTTTGCAACCACGCAAGTTTGTTATTACAGATTAAAGTTTCACACGTAGCGAGGGTGGGTAGTTGCTAAAATATGTAAAGTTGTTATCTACCCACTCTTACATTTTTCATCTATACTCTGGCCAACATAAAGGAGCAATATTTACTAAAAAAACACTGACAGCTCAATCAGCTGACAATAGGGTAGATCTTTTTCTTTTAATCTTTGTGATCTATACTTCTTATAAGAACAACATATGTCAAACTGACCCATATGTTATGTTACTATATTGATACTGACAGCTGTCGCAGTGATCAAGCTATCTTTTATGAAGTATAGTCATTATGATCTTGAATATTTTATGTTCTCAAACTATCTTTCATCTGCATTTACTGAGATAAATCTATGTGCAACAAATACAACATTATATATCGAATTGGTTTTATTGCTTTAAAAAATTTGTTGTTGAGTAGAGGGAGGGGAGAGCCCTAAAAAATCTGCTGGTTTACTTTGTTAGTAAACTTGGCCCACTTTTTTTATAAATGCGGAGTAAAGTTCCTACTTAGATGATCCTAGTTTAAACTTTACTCCGAGTATATTAATAATGGAGTTTATTTTCAAAATGGCTGGTGTATAATTGTCTGGAGTATATACATCACGCCTGTATTTTCCGAAAGATTAGGGAGGTACACTAATTATAGACCACATTTCACAGTTATATTTAAGTCCCATATTCCGGGATACTACAGAGTAATTCCAGATGGAAAAGCTCTACAACACTTTGCCCGACCTAGGAATCGAATCCAGGAGCTCATGCTCAGAAGTAGCGCTTGCCACTAGGTACTCGACCAACCAGGCAGTCTTAGACAAAACGACAAAGACAAAGATATTTTATTTCAACTAGGCCACCAAGCGTCACTTTTGAACGTTACATTAAAATTTATAAGGAATAAAAATTTATTCTACCGTGCATTCTAATTCTGTGGTGAGTGCAAAAAGGAGAACACTGTTACAAGGGACATTACCTGACCAGCCACAGAGTAACATATGATAAGTATCCATTGTAGGGGCAGCTTGGCTTTGTATGAGCGGTGACACCAGTATCGATGTACTCCTCCCGTCACTCCGAACCCAGCAACCAGGCCCATGAAATAACCTGAAACATTATAATTACATCGATATTCACAACAAGCTGACTGACTGACTACGATTGGCAGGATCTACTAGATTGACTACCAACACCATTTGTTTTCAAGGCGGAGTTTAACATTATTCTGGAAGCATGCCAATTATAGGTTTTGGTTACTTATCTAATTATAAATCATTGACTGTTTATTAGTACAAATTAATGGGAGGCTCATGTTAATAATTGAATTACGGAATTGTTAATAATGATAGAAATAAGTACTGATCGTTAAATAATTGCACTTACCAAATGTGAAGGTCTGCCATTTAAACGATTTAGTATCCAGAAATATGTAGTTATATAGCCATATGACGGCTATAATGTGGAACACGGTAATCGATATAGTGTTAACCCATCTGATAGGAGTTAAGAATCCCATGCTTTTCTCCCACTTTCGTATCGGTGCGAGGAGCTTGGGATCGTCTGGACTTAGCATCTGGTCGTACGGATTGGTCTGGTAAAGTTTTACGTTGGCTCTGGTCTCGTTGGTGTCCTTAGCCGGGTGATGGAGCTTGTATTCAATGTAGTCCGTCGTCTGGAGTGGTTGCTCCAATTCAGTCTCCGTAAAAGTTATTGGAGCCATTGTCGTGAACTGAAAATAATGAAACTCAGGTTCAGTTTAGAGCTTGAAAATTACAAGCGATTTGTGGGAGGCAGATACAGAGACATCCAGAAGATAATAAAACAACGTGCTAAACAAAATTGGTGACATAACATCTTAGCATCATAAACGTGTCAAGAACATATACCTATCAAATGTAAATATCAGTGACCTTTCCCTCCTATTTCGTGTGATACCTTGTCAACGCATTCTATTAAGACGACGATAGTCGCCAACGACCTTGTGGTAACAAAACGCGCGATCGCTTCAAACCCGCGCGACCCAAAATTCATTATTGTATGACTTTAGAAAAATCCTCAGATCAGAGGCTGGAAATCGTCAAACCTGCGCGCGAGACGATTCGTGATGACTCTTGTAGACATGGCTAAGAAGTGAGATGGGCCTATATTTCTTCAGTAGGACATTGTCACCCTTCTTTAAGAAGAGTACCACCACGCACCATGCCTGTGGCGTTTTCCCCTCGAGTATGACGGAATTAAACAGCTTCTGAAGGGCCTTAAGTATTGGTTTTCCATCCGCCTTCAGGAGTTCGGCCGTAATTCCGTCGTCACCCGATGCCTTGTTGTTCTTAAGCTGTTTCAGAGCCATCCTAATCTCATACAGGCTGACGTTGAAATGTCTTCGGTATAGTGTCGGGTCAATCTAGCTCTAGGGTCATTCGCTAGTTTCACGACGGGTTTACTGGTTTACGTGTACAACTGCCCATAGAATCTCTCGATCTCCCTCAGAAGTTCCGGTTTGGCGGATACGGTCCTGCCTTATCGGTCTTCAGTTTCATGAGCTAGCTCTGCCCAATAGACAGATCTCTTGCAAAGACCTTGGAGAAAAGAAAATGGTCTATTGTAATGTATTTAAAAAAAAAAAACCACTAGCCGTTTAGACGTGATTCTCATTTTAAAATCAGCTACCGAAGGGTACGTGCCATAACATGTCATGCATGTCTCGTCTGCTTACGATGTACGAGGGAGCGTTTTAAGTTCGCGGAATGGGGGTAAGGAGTGAAAATAAAAATACAGATTTATTTTTCTTTCTAAATATATCAATTCACCTGCTACTCTAATACCCTTTTCAGATCTTTCGATTAATTTGTGTAAGGTACCTACCTTCGGAAAAAAAAATTTTTTGGTCTGTGTCTGAAAAATAGGTTGAAACAGCAACTTCTTCATCGATTGAAAATTTCTATTGTTATCGGGCGCATCTTCATGCAAAAGGTGTCCCCTTACGTCAATTATCCTTTTTTTTTCCTTGATGGCTTTTTTAACTTGTCCAGGATTGCAGCGCAGTATTCTACACTTATAGAAAAGACCAAAAATGTAGCCATAATCTTTCCGGCCGACGGTGACGCTTTAAACTTCTTGGTTAGTGGTGCGCCTTTTAATGCCACTGCATGGAGTCCTGCAGTCACTCAGTTTCATGATGATGAACCCAAGATTCATCCCCAGTAACAATTCGACTCAAAACACACTCTCGTCTTCACTACATAGGTCCAAAAACGCGCGAGAACACTCGATTATTTTCATATTTCACAATTTAAGATTGAGCTGTTTGGTTGGCGATAGTTCAAAGACTAATTAGACACGATTATAAATCTTGGTATTTATACTAAAGGTGAACGCCCGCACGAACTTTAGACGCGCCGCACGACCGGCATTTCAGTAAAATTTTGATGACTGCGGCGAGTGCGGCTCCTGCGGTGCCTCTAGGTACGCGTTCGCCCTAATAATGAGTCAGTTAACTCGTTCGGACTTATCAATTCCCTCATTGATAAAGGTAATCTCCTATTCCAAACCGCACCCTCTTAGGTAATATGCAATAATCAAAAGTGCAAAAATACTGATAAATTCTAATTTAAATCAAATTATACACGTCCATACCTACATATATCAGTATATTTCTTTTAAAAATACTCCTTAATGTTTTCAATCAAAGACTCCTCTCTTTCTCCTCTAATTTTTAAACTAGAGTAACTAGATACCAACTAAATAAATTACAAGTTACGCGATAAATAGCGTTGTGTGTGATTTGTGTAGCAATAAATGCTTTTTCTTTCTTTAGAAGATAAATAGTAGATATTTCTCATAATATAATCATGGAAACAGCAAGAGATAAGGACAATCGCACAATGGGTTCGTTTGTTTCTAAGTACTGAAAAAAAAAACATAAAATGTCTCGAGTGCATGCATGATGCATGTTTGTAGGTCAAAGAAAATTCTCGACACTTTGAGCGGCAAATGTGTTGGAGCACAGACATAGATCTAACTAGATGACCCGGTTGTATGTACTTCGCGTGCCAAAAAGTACAGTGTAGTAAAGTTACGATCAATGATCGTAATCTGAGCTTTTCAATTTGCTCGGAGGGTTATCATTTAACATGGGACAACTTCAGGTTTTTCAATCCAAAGAGGCAAAGGTACCTCGTAACTTTAATATGTACAGCAATAAATATAGCATAAAAAGAGCTTTACAACTTAAAAGTGTATTCAATTGAATTGAGTACTATTAAGGTTGACAATGCAATTGATTCAATTCTGTTGTCACCTTACTGCTCGATATGACGTCACTTATGTTTGGTCTTAATTCGTGAGAATTTACTTCAAGTACCGGAAATTGATTCCAACCTAGACCCTGAGCCTGACCGATTAAAGGGCCTTGATTGTAGGTATTTATGGCTTTATTTGTGTAATGTAATGGTTATTTCAGGCGAAACCGCGGAAACTCTTTAAAGAGACTTTTGATCAACAGTCAAAATTAAATATTCTTAATACTTAACTCATCCAAAGTAACACTTAGATTAAAACTCATGTCAGTAAAGAGCATATACACATAATAACATTAAAATATGTATATAAAATTTATTTTGTATATAAATATAAAATAAAATAAAAAAATAATTTTATACCATTCCCCCTCTAAAAAGCTTATTTTATTCACTGAAAACAGTGAATAAAAAGCACTTTTAATCACTGTTTTGGTGTTTGAATTTAGAACACACCAATACATATTCTACCTCCAACTCAATGCTATACAACCTCCTTGCGCATAAAATACTCGATGCAAACTTCTTGTGCAAAGAATATTCGATTTTCAAACTCCTTTGTCGATTTAATTTTGAGTATGTTTTTATTTAGGATTTTAATAATGATGTTGATTTTGGTCTAGGATATTTAGTGAATACTTATTTAGATTGTAATTCTAATATTAATTGCATTGGTGCTTAATTAATTATAATTATGTAACGTAACGGAGGTGGTCACTGGCGTCTCAAACACACTAGCTCAGCTTAAATTTACAAAAAATGTGGTACCCTGAGGTTTCTCATTTTTTCTAAAATTTTAAGGTAATTAACCATTTCTTTATTTATTATTATCCCTTGTGCTTTTTGCTTAAATCTTTCTTTTTCTCGTAGTCATGGTATAAAATATAGTATGCAACTCTTGAATAAAATGGATTTATAACAAGGACCATGAATCACTCGCGTCGCTCAGGATTCTAACACTTGAATCACTTGCTATGCTCGTGATTCAATCATCATGAATCACTCCCTACGGTCGTGATTCAGTTTTTAGAATCCTTCACTTGTTCGTGATTCATCAATGGCCCTCGCTTTAAATCCGTCCTTTATTCACTAGTTGCATAATATACTATTATCTTTGAATATATTTTTTAGCAGACTTCGTATCGATCGGGACTATTGATATTTCATTCATAATAGCGTACCTAAGTAAGACATCTAATAATTTTTAGTTATATGCGAACCTTTGCAAGGAGTTCGCACGCTACACACGTGTAGCAAATTAGCAATCATATTTTTAGCTGCCCTTTGTATGAAAATGTAGGTGTTATTATCTACTGCTCACCAGTTCGCCACGGCCACAAACGGCAAACAAATGAACCGCGCAGCTATCGTGGCAAACCATTCCGCACATATCCTACATACCAGTGGACCGTGGACATTATTGAAAAGGCTACGAAGTGTCATGCGTAGCACAGTGAATGAATAGACTCAGCTTGAACAATGTATAAGAACACATCAATCACAACCTCACACGAATTGAATGCTTGATTGATTGAAATAATTAATTGATGTGTGTTTGTTAAACATACTATGGAATATGCCTCTTATTTTGTTTTATCTACAATAGTTAATATTCTGTCTCTATTAAAATTCTTACGCTCGTGTGGTCCTTCTTTTGTTCCTGGGCTCGCTCGTATAGTTAGTTCAGTTTCAATAAAGTGGAGTAGTAGTTAGTTACTTCGTGGAACTACGTTCCTTTACGTGGAAGCAAATCAACCATAAATTTACTTCAGTAATATTTCATTACACAGTTTAATTGTTGAAAAAATACACGCAAGTGAGTTGTGATTAAAACACATTTCTTAACAACTATATTTACGAAAGAAGTGCATATTTAATTTGAAAGTAAGTAATGAGAAAACAGACGAATTATGCAATTGCCGCGATCTGCGATATGGCAAATAAACCTGATCAAAGTTAGGCTTCATTAAATTTGGTTGGACTAGAGAACAGATGCGATATAGACCTCGCATCATCATTGTTGTGAGCTTATCCCAATTTACTTAGGGTCGTATTCTTCCATGCTTCTTAGTTCGTCATCATTCAATTTATCAATCATGACTACGGAGGCTGTCACCCTCCCTTCTAGCCACGTCATCTTTTGCACAGTCCATTAATCGCTTATGTTCCCACCTCTTATAGCTATATATTCGTACTCAAAGTTTTGCTCACGTCGTTTTCTTTTTACCGCATCATATCTCCATACAATGACTAACTATTTCCACACCCTTTTTTCGGCCGTCGGTGCCACTTTCAGACTTCCTCTTGTGAACTAATTTATATAGTTACTACTGTATAGGATTTGTTATACTTATTTTATTTTGACCCAACTATTTTTACGAGTATTTCAGAATAACCAATACTATGTGATACAAATTGCTCTGCCCCCACTAGAACATTGGAGAGATGGAGGCCGCCTGCCTTGGACCTGGTGGACCAATATAGAAAGAGACTTAAAGCTGGCCCTGTCAAAACAGACAATCCAGAACATAGCATACTGTCGCAGGAAAGTGAGAAGACGCGATCCCAAATAATGAGACTAGGGAAGGAAAAAGAATAACCTATACCAGAATGAAGCTGTTTAGTATTGTGTACTGTCTACTGATGGCACAGGCATACCCCGTAAAGGCTTACTGCCCCGAGGCTGCGCTGGTGCCCCTGCCATTTGTGTTGGAGTACGCCGTGTGGCGAGGATGGCACCAGGCTGTTATCTACACTCCAGACCTTGAGCAAGGTATGTGGTGGAATACGAAAGCGCGCTTCTAATGCTCCTGAACAGCCTGCTATTTTTATCACATTTGAGAAAAAAAAACTGTAAATGTTCTTGACATTTCGTCGAGTTATGCAAACAAAAATGTGCTAACAGTTGTTTTTTTAAGTTATTTTTGCTTGAATCGTTTCTTAGATACCTAACCTCAGGAAAAAATTGTGTGGTGATAAAAAAACAGGCGCTTTAGTACGGGGTGGATAATATTTTGGTTGCAAAAGTAGCCCTATACCTACATACACACAGTTACTTTTGTAAAATGTAACTACATAATGTTTCAAGTAAAACAAGCGATGATGTTTTTAGGGTTCTGTACCCACAGGGTAAAAACGGCACCGTATAACTAAACTGTCTGTCTTTCCTTCTTTCTGTCTGTCACCAGGCAGTATCTCATGAACCGTGATAGCTAGACAGTTGAAATTTACACAGATGATGTATTTCTGTTGCCGCTACAACAAATACTAAAAACAGTATATATTAAAAATATTTAATTGGGGCTCCCATACAACAAACGTGTTTTTTTGCCATTTTTTGCGATAGTGGTACGGGACCGTTCGTGCGCGAGGCCGACTCGCACTTGACAGGTTTTTTTATATTCTTTCACAAAATAAATTACGTCATAATTCCTTGAATAGGTTTCTACATCTTCAGTGATTTGCTAATTAATGGACCAAACATCAAGTAGTTATAACGATACTGTTAGGTATGCTAAAAGAGGCCTCAAATTTCATTCCATTTGGTTTTTGTATTCTAGAACAATACTAAATCATGGATCTCGATTTACAAAAGAGAACTGATAACATAAAACTGCTGTTTTAATGAAAGTCATACGGATAAAATCAACAAATTGGAACAAACATAACCCCTTGAGAGCCAGAAACGTGGATCCCCGTGAGACTCAATGGTTTTTTAATTGTTTCGGTAATTGCGAGATTAAATCGGTTAAAGGTTGTAGGTTTAAAGGTTCCAATGTGTGAAGAGAGAGACGGAGCTATACAGGACGAAGAACACTATCCTTTTCTCACAGCAATATCATTAAATCATGATGGCATTAACATGCTATAGTACGACCCCTGTACTCTACAGTCTACTACACCGGAGTAGGTCAACCACAAAAAACCACAAAAGTGGAATTTTGAATGCAAACCGCAGATAGAGCTAATCAGACTGCGCTTTGAAAACTACGGAGCTATCTAGCACTATTGTTTATTTATCTAACAGTACCCAGTATCTAAAGATGAAGCTCCTTCATTCATCAAAAAACAATCAGAATCAATCTTTTCAGATGTTTTGATCCTCATATTTTGTACATATATTCGTTTACATTAAAATAAAATATCAATTAAATTATTACCTAAATTGATATTTTATTTTAATGTTTATGAATTTATGATTTCATCATTATAAAATTTCATATTTTTTGTATGGTTCTTGTATTAATTGATGATTGGAAATATTTTTTTTATACTACATATTGTAAGTTGTATTTTTTATACAACTTAAAGTGCTGCCAGGTTTTCAGTAGTCTTCATCGCAAACATGAGATTTAAATAAGCATCAATTCAATATAAATTATTTACATCAATACATTACCTTCATACTTCGAATTCGAATTGCGAAGATTGTAACCGGATTGGTTAAGTTATTTGCAAAATAAGCCCTTACCGCCAATTTAGTAAGTAAGCGACATTTTCTCGAAAAGGGATTATGATCTTAAACTCTATACTTTAAGATATAAAATGCAATTTCGAAAAGATGTGGCTTACCTACGTTAAGTCAGTGGTCAGGGTTCGGTATCATGAATCATGAAGTAATAGCAAAATACCTATATTTTATGTAGGTCAGTGTAAGTCGGTGAGCTCAGTGATTCGGAATTGCGCAATTAAATGCGATTTTTTCTTCCGGTTTACCTTACAATATTGTTATTAAATAATAAAGTTTATTTCTGAAACTCAAGTTCACTGGAGGAAGTTTATCGTAATTCAAGGGTAGATAGGTCTTTTGGACGTAAATATTTGTTTCCGGCTTTATTAAAAGGAAGTATGTGATATTGTTTGTTGGTTTTTCAATCACACTTTAAATAAAAACAGTTTAATAAAATGGCGTGGATATACAATTTCATTGTGTATTGTCCCGCTGCAGGCAAAGGCCTCTATTATTTTCCTTACATTATATAAGGTCTATATAAGAATACAGCTTATACAATTAAAATATCTGGTTACCCTGAAGTTTCCACTAGAATGTGAGTAAATTTGCAACAAAGGCTCAGTATTTTATAAAAAGTTATTGTAACAAAAGAAAATAAGTTTGGACAGTTAATGTCAGTACATCATTATATGTATGTATAATTAAAATTAAGTAGTGTTGGTACATCTTCATTATAAAGGGTTACTAAAACGACTAATGATAATTTAATTATTCTCGGTCCTAATATGCAATTATGATGTCACACACATTTAGGGACATTATTCTCATCCTGTAGATACATTAGCATTTTTAAATTGATATTTTTTGTGAAGAACTTAAAATATTTTGTTAATACGGAACTAGCTGATCCCCGCTGCTTCGCTCCAGTGGACCACACCACAGGAACCGTTTTCGGGATTAAAAAATAGCCTATGTGACTTAGGAATAATGTAGCTTTCTACCGGTGAAAGAATTTTTTAAATCGATTCAGTAGTTTTGGAGCCTATTCGGTACAACATGGCAACAGGTTAAAGGAATAACTTGCGACCCACGGATGCCCCTCTAGTTAAAGGGGCAAACCTACAAGTCCGTGATTAGACCTGTCATACTTTATGGATCAGAATGTTGAACTGTGAAAAAGATGGATGAAAAAAGGTTGCATGTAGTAGAGATTAGAATGTTAAGATGGATGTGCGGAGTGACGAGAATGAATAAAGTGAGAAATGAGTATATTAGAAGAAGTTTAAAAGTGGCGCCAGTGACAGAAAAGTTGAAAGGAAACCGTCTGTCCTTTGTTTGATGCAAAATTCTTGCACTGGCAGAATGGACACTATCAGTGAGTATGCATAGACTAGTTATTATGCCAGAATATGCTCGGTTCTTGCAAAAAGCTTGTAAAATAATTGTCAGTAAAAGCTAGTAAAGAAAATGTTTTTTTTTTTTATCTACAGATAGAGCCCCGTCTAGAATAATAATCAATTATAATTCCGTATATACAAAATATCAAAAAGAATATCAATTTAAAAATGATAATCTACAGGATGTTTTTCGTGATATGAATTCAGATTTTTTTGAAAGCCTTCAAGAATTTGTTTTTGTTTTCCTTGGCTACATAGACATGCACGTGTAAGAAAAAAAAATGTCTTTGTTTACCATCCAGGGAAAGATTTATTTTACGCCTGAAAGCATTTATATCAATTAAGCCACTTTTAGTGTGGAGAAGAACTTCCAATAAACTACATATTTTTTTTACCTGTAGATTCCTATAAAAAATCGGCAGAATGAAGATTTGAATAGAGCATTAAATAAATGACTAATTTACAGGTATAACGAGGCAAGTCCTAAACGAGCAATATTTTCATATATGTATGTATATATATTATGTAAAACGGCTCTAACGACTTCGGTATAATTTGCAATATAGAGGTTTTCGGGGGCAAAAGTGACATTATTATTTGCTTCATGATTGTTGTTTTTCAATATTATTTGCCGCATTACCAAATACTGCACGAATTTCATTATATATTATTATTACTTAAACATTTTTCGTAAGTGTATTTTGGCATTCTCATTTAATAAATGACATTTTATATTTACCTAATTCTTCTAGTGACATTATTGATAGCTTCATTTGATAAGTTTCATTTTTATTTGCCACGTGGTGAAATTAACAAAACAAAATAAATTGAAATTGTGTGTAAAAAAAAATATGTGTAAAATGTGTGTAATAAAGCTTGTGATTTGCATGCCTCAAGGTGCAATATGGTTGGACTGTGCTATATTTTTACAACTTAATGTAACTACCCATAGTAGCCTTGCTCCTCGGTCGCCCAGTTATACTATTATTGATATGAAGAACAGAAAATGCCTGCTCAATCTGCGCTGATTAGCTTCATTTGCGATTTAGTTTACGTTGATTGGGTATTAACTTTTCCACATATTAAGAATACTTGCCCCATTTCTATAAATTACCTTGGAAAACAAAAATAAATTAGGATAACCACAATTTAGTTTGTGTCGGCGAAGTATTTTTCAAAAGAACGATGATGAAAATATCTACCTTTATTGGGTATTTACTTATCATCATATTAAGAACTAGCTGTTGCCCGCGACTGCGTTCGTGTCAAACATTTTTTTTTATTTTCCGCATGTACTGTGAATTTTAGCTGGGCAAAATCTATGCCTATGTTACTCTTAACATCAGCTATCTACCAGTGTAAGTCCGAAACAAACAGACAGACAAAAATCATAAAAATGGCGTATTTGTTATTATTACCGTATATACTTTTACATGCATTCAATAAAACTTTGTTATTTTGATATTACATAGAGACATTCCAATTTTATTTATTTGTATGGAATAGATATATAGATCTGGATTTTATCTCAATAGTCACCTCTTGTCTAGCCATACTCACTCCTATTTATAAAAATCTAAACCATGTTTAGCAATTGATCAAAAGGTACCATCAAAACACCATACAATTAGTACACTAATCTATCTGGCGTTTCTTAGGCCGAGTTTCTCACCTTTAAATTATCGCAGCATTAATGGGACAAATTGTCAAGCACGCGTTATCTGCTGTGATTGGCTGTTGAATATTCATTCAACCAATCACAGCAGATAACGCGTGCTTGATAATTTGTCACATTAATTCTGCGATAATTTAGAGGTGAGAAACTCAGGGTTACCGTTGCACACTGAACATTCATACTCAAAACCTTCCCCAACGTAAGGATCATGTATTGCTAATTTCAGATTAGCTCAGCAAATTGAATCGTTCGTTCGATTGATAAAATAATGCGATCGTTAACAAAAATGCTGGAATGTATGTTTTGTTTACTTCGACTAGATACGGCACGTACGGATCTTTGAGATCTTTAGGTACATTTGTGGGTTGATGAAGCCATTATTAATATTGGAAGTGTTGTTCTTTTGCTTTATGTTTGTTTAAAGGATTTTGTGCTACATTAATTAACCACGATTACTTTGTTTGTTGAAGTTTGACTCTTTTTACCCATATTACTAAGTAAATTATCTTATTTTGCATTTTGCTGCTTTCTTTGGTGCGTTTGGTAGACATGTATGAAGCAAGGCACGTAATTATTTGTCTTATACGTGTTGATATTTTGCTATAGGTACATATTTATAGTGAAAGATGTGAAGTACTTGTATAAAGGTGTAGATAAGTTTGTATTATACCTTTTATATTTAATAATAATAATAAAAAACTTTTAAAACCAAAACCAGAATTATATACGTCGGCT
Source organism: Orthosia gracilis (assembly GCA_947562075.1). Taxonomy (NCBI): domain Eukaryota; kingdom Metazoa; phylum Arthropoda; class Insecta; order Lepidoptera; family Noctuidae; genus Orthosia; species Orthosia gracilis. The sequence goes on from OX387266.1 coordinate 41,073,707, forward strand.
ATTATTTAAATAAATGACTAAAATATATGTCGAAACGAAAATATTTAAGATTAATAACTTTGCATGTACCTACTTATTAGCTGTGTATATAAATATGATAAAATACATTAAAAAAATGTGATTCTGTTTGTAAAAAAACCTATGAGCAATTATTTATTTGAACATTATTTGTAAACTATATTGATGTGAATTTAAAATTTATTTGTAAAACAAATTGAACTTTTCAGTTAACTATTTATTATCTGTCTTTAAAAAAAAAATACACAACGTTGATTGAAAAATAAATTATAAAGCAAATTCTGATTAACAGTCAAAAAAGAAAACCAAAAAAACTCACCAAAAATTTTCCGGCTTAAAAATTAAATGCACTGCAATTCACAACAATAAAAAAAATCCGGTCACCACAAATAATCACGTGTGCTTCTGTCGAACTGACATCTGTGTAGTGTACCTACGAGATGTATGGCGTGCGGCAGCCTGCGCTCGCGCCTCACGTTTACTCCTCCTACGTGTCTCAAGCACTGTTCAAAATCGCCTCAGCCGAAACCTTGTCACGTACTTTCACTCACTACAATGTACCATCGATTAACTGATTACAAGTTGTAATGATTCAAAATAGTGGTAATTTATAACTATCAAGGATTCGATCAGCCTTTTATACGCAACGCAATTTTTTTACAATGCATCGTCAGTTTAATTAATTATCTAAGTAGCTATACGAGTAATTGAGTAATTTTATTCATACGATAATGTGTCATCAGTTATCTAATGGGTGATTCATTTGGAGGTACTTTTTTTCAAAACGAAAAAATATAATAATAAAAACTTTTTAACAAAAAAAAAACCACCGACTTCCAAATAACAAAACTACAAAGTGAAAAATAACTTTATTTTTGGAAGTCGGTGTCGATAACGCAAAAAATATGGTACCTACGAAAGACACCGACTTCCAAAAATAAAGTTATTTTTCACTTTGTAGTTTTGTTATTTGGAAGTCGGTGGTTTTTTTTTGTTTAAATGGTTTTTATTTTCACTTTTTAGTTGTACTTACCTAATAGGCAAGTTGTCTAGTAAGTTACCTTAACGCCAGAATAGATAACCCGAATATCATGAATCTTGAACATTACCGGTGAAATGAAAGATCTGCATAGGTACCCCTTAAAAGCGTACTGGCGTGATGTTGAAAGAATCTTTATGAAATGGTATAAACAATAAACAAACATGCGATTGCAGCAATCCCGAGAGATTTGCCGTTATTTATTGAAGAGTTCTGTCTTATATCTTCGAAGTTCTTAATCAGATCTTCACCAAATTAAAATGGGACCAATTTCGAAACATACTCTTTCAAACAAAAAGAATTTTCAAAATCGGTATGCAACTGACGGAGATATCGGTGAACAAACACAAAAAAAAAAATACAAACATGCAGTCGAACATAGAACCTCCTCCTTTTTGGTAAGTCGGTTAAAAATACAAATTTATCGGGTTATCTTTATTATCATACAAAAGGACCATTCTCTACATTTATTTTTTAAAGATTATTTCTTTCAAATTTTGTCTGTAACTGCAATTAACATGGTCCATTCTGCAGTTCCAATTTTCGATGACGCGGAGAATACTCGGAGCATTGGGAATGGTATTGGCGACCATTAACGTGCTATGGTGACGGACTGTTTGTTTCCGAAATTGGAGCCCGTGATCTCCAGGACATTTGATACCAACAAGACGGCACCACTTGCTACACAGCACGTGAAACCATGGCTTTATTGCGAGAAAAATTTGGTGTAAAGTTAATTTTGCGCTTCGGATCGGTCAGCTGTTGGCCGCCTAGAACCTGTGACATCACATGACCCCTACACTTTTTTCTTTATGGCTATGTAAAGTCTAAAGTCTATATGGATATGTCTTTTGTATGATTTATTTATTTAACAATTATGGACGACTTACAGCTAAAACAAACAGAGTAAAAAAATAGCAAGTGAAGTTGACATCCAATTAAAAGTCATCACTTCTAAAAATAGATTGCAAAGAAAGAGTGTAAACAACACACCACAGCTACCAAAAAAGAAAAAGAAAAACAGTATAACATTCAAGCTTAAACTAAATCAAAATTTCAACATACAAAATCCTAATTAAAAAAGCTAAGGCTCAGACACTTTCTGGCCGAGGACACACCTGTTATGAAAGGATCAAAATCATGCCGCTTACATATGTCATTAAAGTTACTACTTGCACGCACTATAAATGAATTTTGCCTGTAATTCGTACAGGTAGATGGGACACGCAACGGTGCGTAACATCGCTTCGACCTTCCGGGAACGTTAAAATAAAATTTGGATAGAATATCGGAGTAATTAATAGAATTATTGAACATTTTAAATAATGTAGTACAGTCAGAGACTGCTCGCCGATTAATTAGGGGTAATAAATGATACCTCTTACAGAGATTGCGGTAATCTTCAGACCGGTAGGGCACTTTCTGATGATAACACAAATACTTGATGATTCTTTTCTGGATGCTCTCTATACGATCAATGTACTTGTGATAACACGGATTCCAGATTTCAGACGCATATTCCAAGTTGCTTCTAACAAAGGTACAGTAAAGAATTTTTAAAGTTTTGACTTGAGTGAAGCACTTGATAGCTGCATTATGAAACCTAGTGCTTTAGATGCTTTTGACGTCGCGTAGTTCCGCTGCCACAAGTGCGGTTTTTTTTTATTGTTGATAGGCTTGCGCGTGACCACTATCTCACCTGATGGTAAGCGTTGATGTGGTCGTCGATGAAGCACGCTTGCCTAGAAGAAACCTATTCACTCTAGACTTGAAGACTCCCAGGTTGTAGGCAGGAAATTTGCTGTACGCATAATAAAAGTATTCCCAAAACGTTTGGTGCGTATGAGTGGGATGTCCAAAATATACCGATGACACATCGCCGTATGTCTTGTAGTCCGATGATGGAACGGGCTAGGAGGAATTAGTTCATGCAATTCCAACGCACACTACCCGAAATGTAACCTATAAAAAACCGACAGGCTGGCAACTCGGCGCCGATGTTCGAGGTTCTGGAGCCTAGATTCGACCAGTACTTCATTGCCTATGAACCTCTTGGCCCGTCTTTCGATCGACTCAAGTGCATGAGAGATCGGTCCATTCGTGTTGGTCATTGATGGCTGCTCGTCGGACCAATTGGATATTATTGCCGGGGTCCCTCAGGGGTCGGTACTCTCAGCAACATTGTTTTTGCACATTAACGGTCTGCTAAAACCACTTACCTTTGGGTATGCAGACGACAGCACTGTTGCTGAGAGATACTTGTCCAACGCACGGGCTACCGGGCCACTGATCCGGTCTCTCCGTTAGGCCAAATTTACTGTTCACGAGGACAAACTATCAGATGAGTACAAAAAAATTGTCTAGCATATCTGCATACTGTTTCGAGCCCTGGTTGATTTTGATGCCTTAAATCTCAGTCAGTCGTAATCCGTGTCTGAAGTATCAAATGTATTTTTCGAGTTTCCTTACTTTTGCCCTGCCCCTAAGCAAATGCTGGGTACACCCATGGTGACTACCCGTAACGATTGTCAATGATGTACAAACTACAGTCGGGATTGCCAAGTCACGGAGGAATCTCGGTGAATCATTCTCGGTGTAGGATTTTACTTTGTGGCGGTAACCTAAAATTGAAGTCAAATATTTTATAAGTCAAATAACGAATTGTCTGAAACTAATAAAACCTGTATATCTGGTCGCCTACACTAACTGCACATAAGAAAGTGACCTGTACTTATGTAGGACAAAATACGAAATCAAGCGAACGAAGTCGCGGTCGGAGTGCTAGCAACTAATAATACAACAAATAATTGAAAAGTGTTTGATTCAATTTTCAAAAGAATCTCTAACAATATTTGATAATATAATAAATAATTCCGTTTCAAGTAGACGAGGCCACTATAGACCGTTAGTAATTGCTTTGAAGCACCAGTATAAATATAAAAGGGATTAAGTATTTTCTACTTCAAATATCAAGCGCTTTCACTATTGAAAGCACTTGATATGAAAAATAAAAGAATTGTATTAATGAATAAAAAAATTGTACAGTGTACAGACTTCGTGTTACTGTTCACTGTGTCAGATCTGAAAAAGTTTACATTAAGAACATTAAATTTGGAAACCAAATATTAGGTACTCTTTTTATAATTTGTTCATGTGCAATGTGGAGGTGATAAATGAACATCATATTATTGGCGTTTCAAAACTGCAGGGCCTAGAATCTTGTTAGCGGTTAAAAAAATAAGTAGATAAATCAAATTTGTTTGGACGTAGATCTTAAGTAAACAAAGTACTACAAACAATTGTTTCGTTCCTACGCAGAATACCTTGGGGTCCATTGCTAGATTGTGATAAGTTAGACTTTGAAAAGAAAATTGGATACATTAAAACAATAGAGCTTCTAATAGTTTTAGAACTTGAATAGCGAGTTCTTTTAACTTTACAGATAAAAAAAAAAACAATATATCAAAAAACCCGACTGCTTAAGAAGCGAACTAAAAAGACGAAAACGAGGAAAATCATGCTGTGCAGTAGGAGGATACATATTCGCGAGTTGGCTAACCAAACCAGATGTATCCTCCGACTGCACAGCATGATTTTCTTCATATATTCTGCGTATGTTCCTATGTGTTGATAGAACAAGAGAAGAACGTAGGTATTGGACATTAGACTCATACTACGTACGATGTGTAATTAAAAAATTATAAATTAATAAATGATATAAATGATTTCGTAGCTTTTGCACGAGAGATGACACGATTCGATTGCTTTGAGAGCCACTCGACGCGTAATTGGGTTTCACGTGTAATGATGTGCTTCTATGGATTTTTAAGGGTCGTTCATGTTTGCGAAAAATGTAATGTACATGATGAAGCAATTATTTTGGGCTGAGGGGCACTTACTTAGCTACTGAAATGATAAAGATTTAATCTAAAAAATCTTGTAAATTCTTGAAGAATACTAGGGTGAATTAAGCCTGCCTTTATTGATCTTCCTAATTCAATCTAATCTCTCAAGCTGACAAAGTGTAACATAACTCCTGTATTCCTAGAGGGATTAAGCAGAGTTGTACTTATAGCAGACACACATTTAGCCTGGCATGTTCTGGTTCCATGTAATTTGGGGCGGCCCTATAGTTATCCACGTACGAATGTAGTTTGAAATAAACATAATTTTATTTGATTGATATCGATGCATATATGCGATTGAATCAGTAAGTAAATAAAAGTTAAATTAAAGTGCGTAATAAGATGTTTTCTCCGCAGGTTGCCAGTGGGCTATAATCCGACTGATGAAATGCCTGAGTATCAATGGAGTGGCTACTGCTTCAGAATCTTTGCAGAATGTTCGCTTCCAAGCTAATCTCGGCATTATCATCCTTTCTCCGCGGTTAATACGAAACGCTACAGCGAACCTTACGAAACTCGTCAAAAAGGTAATTAGATTTTTTTAATAGGAATATAAAGTTTTAAAACTTTTTAAAACAAGCTTTTAGTAAACCGTGTATTGTTTTGTCATCCAAACCAAACGTGTATCCAAAATTTTACATTGAGCTAATTTGGTCGGATGGTTGATTGGTTTAAAGTTCAGTAGCAAGATTTGACCCACACATACTATTATCCTAACAAAAGAAGTCGGATTTGACAGCTATAAAAATACGATAAATAAGTTAAATTTGATGCTTACGAATAATACTCGTTGTTATAGTGTATGCGTAACAGTAATTAATTAGGATTATTTTTTTTTGGTTCGTAGACGTTCATACAAAGTTAACGCGGCATGTAAAATGAGAAACGTTATCAGACTTCTTAGATTGTCACGATTATAACTACGAAGGCTGGTTAAATAAAAGCTTGTAATTATAAAGCTAGCATTATATAAAACATTTTTTTATCGTGGAGAAATGCTCATGCATACTGCTTTACCACGGGGAGATAGCGCAGTTATGTGGGACTCCAACCCTCTACAACTCCACGGTGTCCTCCTGTGCCGCTTATGGCGGGAACACGGGCATACATAAGCACTCACCGCGAACCCGCCGCGGCTGGCCGTCACGGGACCCTCCTTTAGGGAGTAACCATCACCGGCCGCAGGGGATAGGGAGAGCGGCCAACGCTATATCGACACTCCTCCTCCTCTGCGGCCCCACCGCGTCCCCACTGCGTCCCCACTGCGTCCACCATTAGATGGTGGCGACCCCGTTCAGGCTGTGGAAGATAGGTAGAGCGGTGCACAGCAATACCGGCACTCCTCTCCCGCCGCGGTATCCAACCCTCGGCCGCGATATCGTATGGGTATGGGAGAACCCATACGACATCGCGGCCGTCTCAGTTGCTATGTCGTCCAGGCAACACCAACATGTTGGCCGCTACGTCGTCGGCTTATCGGCAAAAGCGCTTTTGCAGCACCGTGGGTTACGGGTGCACGGTTACTGAGGCCCCCCGCCTCGACAATGCGGGAACCCACCGGGGTGGAGCGTTAGATACCTAAGAAATACATGAAAAAAAAACTGAGTTTTGTGAGAAGAGTGAAATGTTATTTCACGAAATTAATTCACAAAATTCCGGCGAAATAATTTAACTTTACCTCAAAACTTCGCGGGATGAAAAATATTTTCTGTGATAATTTTATTCTCCCTTTAAAAAAATACCGCGTAAAGTTAAATTTTAGTTTTAATGAGATTTAATTAACATATTTTTTTAGTTGCATGACCAAAAAATGGATACGTCCTCATACGACTGGCTTCTAACAGCACGTTCAAATAAAGATTTCGGCTTCATCAATGAAATACTGAATGCTACATCGGTTCGCTTTGATCAAAACATCGTCGTCTCCTACACTCAAAGTAAATATGTTCCGAAAAGTTATAACTTCGGACTGTGCAGAGGGAATTTCATTTACAAAGTCAAAAGTAATTATCCCAGTCGGCGCGTGCATCGAGGATACAAACATAATGAATTTCGGGATATTTATGAAGTTCAGAAAATGAAAACGGAATATGAAAGAAACTACTACCGCACTTCGGAACGATTCAGGAACCTAACGAGAAATAACACGTACAAAAGAGATGGTACTGTGCTACCCCTGTTTCACTCAGGAGTCCTGAATTATAACTATTCAAGAACATTTAATATGCTGAATGTCAGTAGATTTTCATTGAGCCTTCAGTTTAGGAAGTGGAGTTTAGCCCACCGTCTTGAGCCAACAGAGCGAATAATAAGCGTTTTGCAGTATTTTAAAGTGCGCACTAATTCTACGCTGTATGCCTATTTTTTAGGTGAGTAATGTTTTTGTTAATCGTACCTACTGTTCGAATATGTCTAAAGGTAGTAAGAATATCCTCCCTCGCCCATAATTTACCGTAGTCAATACATATAATAAATATGCAGAAAAGTCGTTTTTGTACATCGAAAATATTTCCAAAAAAATTAAGCAGGTTGTTAAAAGATAACCTACAGAACGCATTTCCAGCATTTTTGGAAGTTTTCTCTGTTTGTCTGTTTATCTGTTTAGTTGTGCACGCATCAAGTAAAATGTACGAGACCAATGTAGTTCCATACATAAAAACTGTGCACTTGAAGTATCACAACATACGAAATTCAGATAGTTGGACAGTTAAATTCCATATTTAGTTGATGGCCTTGTGCATTTGGTGTCATTTTCTAAATGGCGGTGTTAAGATTCTCCGCGGAAGCACGACCCTAGAAACATTTAAAAGATAGGCAGTTGACGGGGGCGAAGCCGCGGGCACAGCTAGTACCTATGGCTTAACCTAAAGCCTCGGCTGAAAAAAATGCGTACAATATCGGAGGTTTAGCCATCCCAGGCTAATCCGGCTCACTAGACGACTCATAAAGTGCTCTATCAAATCAATCCCCTATTCTATATCCTTTAAAAATGTCAATACATTCCTGAAATACAGGTAATTGGGATTCATTCAGTTTCCAAAATACAGGTAATTGGGATCGCGTTCAGTCCATGTCCGGAGTGGAGGTCCCTTACCCTGTGGAATCTCGTAACTTCTTGGGAGAAGAGCTGGTGGTAGGACGATGCAATTCTACTGGAGATGGGGGTCCATCACTGGATGACGATGGCCCATCAGCTGAACCGATGTTGGATGACATCCTCCATTTCTTGACAGTGCGATTAAATACTACGTAAGTTTGTTATCACTTTTATTATTTACCTCATGTTGATTTAGATGTTTTTACTCCTTTGAAGATTGATCTACTTTTTATGGTTCAATGAAAATATGAGGTTCATAAAGATAGCGTTATCATCAAAACAAGTGTTTCATTTCCAGAAAAGTTATGATGTTTGTCCCCAGTTCATCGATCCGGTACTATAGTAAGCTTGGGTTCCGTACGTACGAGGGCACTTGGACCGGCTTGCTGGGCGCTCTGATGGACCATACTGTGGACGTAGCGTTGGAACCAGTGACGGTTCACGCGGCTCGGCTACAAGATATGGACTTTATCTTTCCGATTGCTGAGACAATGTGAGTGTTGTGATTTTTTAAACTTATTTGTACTTTTTTGTGTGACGTTTAGGTGAAATTGCGGCCTTAGATGATCTCATGTCAACACAAACTTTACGTACGATATTAACCGTTAAGTTCGGAGCGGGGTCCCTTTGGGGCGCGACTAGCAAACCTCCGCTGGCTCAATAGAGGGTCACTTTGGACCCGTTTAGGATACCTGACGTATCTTATTTGGAGGCGTTAATTAAAACAGTTTTTTAAAAAGCTTACTTATTAGCGCCAATTTTTTTTACTATAAGCGCGCAAGTTTATACATTTACCTTTGTAAAAGCATTAAAATATTTATGTTTAAAAGAGGCTCACAACCTTTTTGGTTTTCTTATTATTTCCGTCGGTACCTACTGGTTACTTTAAGTAAAACAATATAAGATGCCATTAAATTTTAATCGTCATTTATTTTTCTTCGTCAAGAAAATGGCATTCTTCGATATGGCATACATACGTATTTTTTCCAGTCATTTTTATTTTTCTGCAAGGCATAGAAATTTTTTCATGAAATTATATTCTTTATTGAAAAATAATTACGCTTAAACATTAAGCCAATAAGTATTAAGTAATATACTTTTAAAAACAAGCTTTTTGAACTGAAGGGTACTGAATGTAATATCTCTAGTCAATACACATCCAATGAACGCAAACACGATTGTGCTATATTATTTTCTGGTTGAGGAGTTGATATGGCAAATTTCCAGCTGCATCATGGCAACAGCTACATAGTACCATATTATTTCAATGTTTTTAACTTTACTTAAGTGTGCCAAGTTTCCGCTTAATCGGATGCCAGGAGTGCTTGTAAAAGCCATTACTAGTTGCCGGACACTCATACGAAAGCAAGATAAAATAAAATTGTAAAAAATAAATTATAAATCATTAAAGAAAAAAATCAAATGAAAGTAAAGTTTGCATGGGCATGGGATGAATATTATTGCAAAATTAATTAAACAATAATCTTAAAAAAAAAAGATTCATGAGGTCACTAAATATTAGCATTATTATAAGGCGCAATAAACATGGTCACCTACTGGGCCCAAACGATCTAAGGGTTAAATCACCATGGGCTCGAAAACAAGAAAAATTATCGAAATTATTATTCTAACACTTACTTCATCAGAAATACATGTAACTTGGTAACTTATTGAATATTTTAATGTAGCAAGTATATCACATCACACTAATATCACACTTCACAATAATATTAAAAACTCGAAAGTTTGTGAGTGTGTGTGTTTGTATGTTTGTTACTTCTTCACGCTCAAAGGGCTGGACGGATCTAGATGAAATTTGGCACAGAGATAGATTATAGTCAGGAATAGCACATATGATACTTTTTATCCCGGTAATATGTATATCACGCGGGCGAAGCTGCTGGTAGAAGCTACTAATTCATATTTTTGAATGAGACTTCCTTTGTAACGCACAAGGAAAGCAAAACAGCCTTGGGTTCGGAATTCAGAATTAGGAGTTTGGATGGGTTATTAACACGCCCACAGTCAAGATGATTTTCAGGGAAATGGTTTATTAAGATTGTAAACTTTTATGTGATGTAAGGTAATTTTGTTTCAATACAATTTTAATCAATTTTATTCATGCTAGAGATGAGTCAAGTCGACTTACTAAATCGAGTTGCCACATCTCTAATTCATGCCTATAACGAATGTAATATAATTATAATTTAACCTATAAACCAATTGTTATTTCTCTCAAATAATAGTTTAAAATATGCTATGCATTTCCATTCTTTAATCCACCTGAGTTACTAGGTAGGTAGTTAATATTGATAGATAGGTATAATATATCACATGTTTTCTAGCTATATACAATGTCTACTCGAGCGTTTCTTCTGATTTAGGTTAATTGCCTTATTTTTATTATGGCTTTTCGACCATTGCAATTTTGATGTAAGAAAACCGTTGATTATAGCCTAGACTTATTTTAAATAATAGAATATTATTTTTGCCTAATAAACATTTTGGAAAGGGTTGTATGCCTGTAAAACTTAAGTATAACAAGTCAGTGGTTTGACGTGAGACATTTCTTTGAAACAGAATAACTAAGTATTAAGTCTTTACCTATGAAATTGCCGTTTTTTATGAAATAAGTTAACTTAATTTTTTTCTCATTCCACCAACCTGTGCAGTCGATTTATCTTTGCCAACGTAGTGGCAATTTATTGATGCCCATCTTGAAGAAATCAGCTGGACGAGCGGAAACAAATTCTTTAAAGGCATTTTGTACTGCCTCTCGGGTATTAATTTTTTTGCCCGCCAAGAAGTTATCCAAATTCTAAACTAAAAAGTAGAAGTATGTAGGCGCAAGGTCTGGTGAGTATGGCGGATGTCGGAGAGCTTCCAACCCCAGCTCTTTTAACTTCGAGACAGTCTGCTGTGCAGTATGAGGTCGCGCGATGTCGTGCAGGAGCAGCGGAGACGAGCGATTGGCCAAAGCTGGTTGGAGACATGCGAGCTTCTCGATCATTGTGTTCAGTTCTTGTGTACTGTACACATCTGCAGTAATGCTCATTCGGTTTGGTAAGAAGCAGTGATGAATCACAACGGTCCTAGGCCTCCACATACAGTGGCCATCACTTTTGAGGGGTAAGTTTTCGTTTAGGGCACTGTTTAGATCCTGAACCAGTATCCAACCAACTTGCTGAGCGCTTGTGATTGTCAAACAGTATTCATTTTTCGTCGCATGTAACAATGCGGTACAAATTCCTTCGTTTGTGTGCCTATCGAGCAGTGCAAGGCACGCCTCGACGCGTACTTCGCGCTGGAGATCATTGAGTTCGTGGGGCACCCATCTGTCAAGATTTCTTTACCTTGCCAATTTGACGCAAATGGACCATGGATATATGGATATACACAATGGATATTGTTGTGATGGTAACATCGGAAGCTGCTGCTAATTCAGCCGTAGGTTGATTGATTTCCAGAACGGAAGTGGGCAAACCAATAACAGGTGGTGCGTTCGTTTGTAGTGTTCGCTCCATAAACGTCGTTGATGTTGCGTGCCGCTTGTGCCGCGTTGCTTCTGTTGGTTTATTGTTAGGAAAGCTTATGTACAAAGGCCACTTTGTACATAAGCTGTGCACATGTAAAATTGTATTAAAACTATTGTGTGTTGTCTAAACTAATATTGTAAAAGAGGTGAACATGTAAAAGATAGTCTCTGTTTACTGATCGAATTATGAGGATTCTTCAATTGATAGAATACACTGTTGCCGATTTATCTCGGAAAAATGTATGGTTCTTGCTATAGGCCACGGGAGAGGAGCTGCATAATAAAACTCGTAAGAAAAGGTTGGCTGAACACTTGGGGCCTTATATATAAAAAGTTTTTAAGCCATTGCTTGGTTTGAATAACGACTAGCTGATTCTTAATTCAAATTCTTCATTGAAAATTTCAATTTAGAATCTAATCATTATTACCATTTCAGCCGAAAGCCGTCCACTGCTGAACATAGGTCTACCCCAAGTGTCGCCACATTGACCGTTTCTGTACGTCTTACATCCAGTGGATCCCCGCAACCTTCACCAGATCACCGGACCACCTAGTAGGAGTAGGCCTTCCAACGCAACGTCTTCCGGTTCGCGGTTGCTACTCCAGAACTTTTCAGCCCCAGCGAACATCCGTTCTGCGCGTAATGCCCACTGCCATTTAAGTTTGACAATTCTTCAGGCTATGTCGGTAGCCCTGGTTTTCTTACTTCGATCACGCAAGGAAACTCCGAACATAGCCCTCTCCATTGCCCTTTGGGAGACTTTGAACTTTCTAGTGAGGTCATTTGTGAGTGACCACGTTTTGGTCTCCTATGTCATCACTGTCAACATACTTCGTTTTGAGACACTGCGGTAAGTTGGACGAGAATATACCGCGCAACTTCCCGAACGCTGCTTAGCCGAGTCAGATTCGACGGTTACCCTCCTTCTTGTATAATATAATAAAAAGTTCTTAGTAAAAGAAAAATAATGTTATGGCTATCTTTCAGGTGCAACATCTACATTCGTCAACAAGAGACGTCGACGGTGCGGGACATCTTCCTTGCTCCGTTCAGCGTGCGTCTGGTGGCTTGCGTGGTCGCGGTGGTACTGATTGCTGCTATCGCCATCGTCATCATCAGCCGGACCTCCTCTACCGTGTGCGACAATGAACGACGCATGGGGTACACTGAGGCACTAATTTGGTCTACTGGCATACTTTGCCAGCAAGGTTTGTTGACGAAATATTTTTTTCTGCCTCGTTGGTCTAGCGGTCGCAAACGCTACTGATGCGTATGAGGTCCTGGGTTTGGTTCCCAGGCCCGGCAGTGTTATTCGGTTTTTCCAGTAGTAGGCCGAAGTCTGGATGCGTGCCCGGCTGATGGGCTGGCCACGCACGTATTTTCTAAGAAAAATTGAAGTGCGTATCGGTCGAATTGTGTCGCATTGCGTCCGTGTGAACATACTTGCAATTTTACTTAGTAAAACTCCTTTATCGGTATAATATAAATCGAATTGCATTGCGCTATACGGATAGGCGTACGTACAGGCCTAGAGTCCAGCCTCTGATAATAAGTTTTACGACAGCAAAGTCGCAAACCCATATGGTTTAATTAACCTGAGAGTAGGCATCTTCAAAAGGTTTGTTGGTGTGTGTATATTTCTTTTTTAACTTTGCCCCTTACTGGAAACTAATGAAAGTGTCAAAAAATGCTTTATATTGCAGGCTGTTAGTAAAATTAATAGTTTTGTAACATTCAGACGAGAGTGACTCATCTACGTCCAAGCTAAACCCTTGGACCTATAGAACTGATTTTTTTATTGCAGAAGTAAAAACAGAGAGTTTTCAGGTCTTAATGCAGCATCCCTGATGTACAGGATGCGGGAGAGCGCAAACGGTATCCTAAAGGTTATTGCGGATAAAACAGACTGCCCTTTCCTGGGGTACTGGACCTGCTTGCATAGCGGCGGCTCCAGTGCAACGGGAAAATGGGTATATGAATTGGCTTATTTGTATTTTTTTATTTTTATTTTGTGGATTGATTATTGATTTTTATTAGGATGACATTTTTAAATTATGTAAATTTACTAACATAGTCGTAAGTGTATTACTAACAAATTATAGATCATGATTCGAAATAAATGATTCAATTGAATTAAATAAGCAATAAGGAACGGTTTGCGAAATTCTACCTCAAGAGGGTGTAAAAAGGGGTTGCTAAGTTTTAATGGAACATTTCTGTTTGTGGTTTTTGTTACTTGCTATTTGGTCAAAATAAAATTTATGTTATCGCACACGTAGTTCAGCATTTTCTGGATATTAATTTTTGTTTGTTTGAGTTTAAACATCAAGATAACCTGATTTTGATTTTTGTTTATCCATCACACCTTAACAGCTGAACAGATTTGGATAAAACTTGGCATAAGGGGTCTATCCAAAGCAAAGCATGGGTCGCTAGTTACAAAATCTTAGTAGTTTTTTTATCTCGCTAGGGAACATATTTTAATAATGTGTTGATTGATTCATTTTAATTGTTCTAAGACTGAATCTAATTCCGTATATCTAATTCGGTTTCGCACTTGTATTAATGAGTTTAACTTAGTCAAATCTCCCTAATATTATAAAGACATATTGAGATAATATGTACTACGTACTAGACAAGCTATCCTAGGCAAAGGACATGCTCCATTTTGACAAGAGTTTAAACTAAAGTTCGCTGCAGCGCTGAAACAATAATTAGTCGTCTAACTAAACAGTATAAACACGCAGCGCTAGAGCGCTTCTAAGGTATATTTTTCTCACGATCAAAAAGACGGAAGCGCCGTGATTTTCATGGCTCTTTCGCGTTTCGTTCAACGTTCTGCAACAACTTTTCACTCATATAGACAAAACGGCTGACTGACTACAGAAGCGGTATCTACATAGTTTTATACCTAACAAGTTTCATTAGAATTCACTTTTTTTTTCAAAATTTATTAAAAGTTGAAATAACCTTAGTAAAGTAAAAGAAATCCCATCAAAAACATAAATATGTAAAAGGGAGCCAAGTTTAATACTAAGAATATGCGTGGTTGTTGATTATGCCGACAAAAGAATTGAGATCTAAATGGGTGCCCAGTTCTGTAAGCTGAAATTTATTCGTAAGAACATAAAACATTCTAAAATAAAATAAAAAACACAATTTCTTGCTTTTCTGCTACAACAATATTTGCTATTTTAAAATTTAACTTCTTTAATTTGAAATGTCGATTTATTTACAGTAGATAACTTAGGATAAATTGTAGCTCAAGATTTGACTTGGATGGTTAAAAAAAATAAGGGTAGTATTCCACTTGTTATATGTTCACGTGAATACCTTAAACTCCACATAAAGACCGGCTGTCATCAATTTTTATTGCTGATTCTTACATTAAAGGCACTATAAGTAAGTGTTCTTAGTAAGTGTTTCTATTAGTAGAATCAATTAATTGAAAAATTATAATAAATGATAAAAATGTAATAGTTTCTGATTTATTCCTTTGTACTCACCCAACTACCTATCTGGTTGCCAAAGAACAATGGCAGACGTTCATACATAAAATTGGTTGAAAAGAAATGGTAGCGTCTTTATGTAAAAAAAATCTTAAAATGCGTTGCATCAGTCCCTGAACAACTTTGTCAAACAATTACGTCCTGAGAGGGCTTTAAAAAAAAGATATTTAGATTTGAACTTTTTTAGGTTATGTTTATGTCACTTGGTGAAAGTATGGCGTCATAATATGGTTGTTTTTAGTAAACTCTGAACTCATTGTACCTACATAATTGGGATTTTTATCTATTACTTAAATATTTATATAATAGTATGTAGGTACCTATATTTTTTAGCATAATTGTAACAGTCAGTCAATCTTTAGTAGGTAAGTAGGTACCTACTACCTTCTAAGAAAATATTTATACGTAGGTACATCGCTGGGCTTAGAGCATTTAACCTATCGCTGGGTCAAAAAAGTCAATAGTTGACTTTAGGTTGATGATTGTGGAAAAAGCGAAAGAGTTTAGATAGGATCGTAGCGAGAGAAACGATGTTTTTTCTCTGTTCTCTCTGAGCAAAGACGTGACTTGCTGCTGTGTATACCTACAGCATTTTTATAAAAAAAACAAAAAATGAAACAATTCTACATTTTTACAATTTATTCCTCCTCATCATCATCATCAAACGATGAGGCAAAATCGGAGTCCAAAGGGGCGATAGCACAGTCACAAAGGGCAAGATCAGAATCCTTTAGGCAAGCACAAGTCACAAAAAGCGAAGCGAGTATCAGTCCGTTAGCAAGCCAAGTCAAATAGAAATAAGAAAATAGCAAAAAACAAAACAAACGCAACCGACAAGAAGCACGGGAGCATTGACAGACCGGACCGCTTTTCGTGACAGTGACATTTCATTTCAGTTAGTGTTGCCATAACATTAAATAGAATTAGTACTATTATTTTGATTCAGGTATTGCATAATTGCATGAAGTTTTTTTTTAAGAAACTTGTTTTCAACCACAACAATTTTATTTTTATTATTACTAATAGAATAGTTATTAGTAATAATAACTTCCTATGAAAAAAATATAGAACCTCTAAGACGCCTTACAAATGTTTATTAAAATAGTAGGAATATAGTAAATGGCAACACTTGAAAAGTGTAAAATTATTTTAATCATTTGATATGCCCAAAAACTTATGCTTTTTCTCTGGCCCTAATTAAAATACATTTTTAGATAAGAAATCATAGAAAAATGATTAAACTCGTTTTATATTACAAGATTTTCTAGACGCTAAAATTTTTGTCAACTATTATTCTGCCATTGTTCTTTGAACTTTCTTGGTCATCTGGAACTGGGTTATTTTCTGGGTCAGTCAGTGACAGAAATGACGATTTTTGGACCGTTTGAGCTATATTTATGAAATTTTGGTTTATACTTCATCTTAGGGATTATAAACCAAACTTCATGTGTTTATGTTAAATAGATTTGGAGTTATTAAGATGACAATAGTGGCTCCAAATGGTTCGTGTAATATTACACACGGCTGCTGCGTCGCCAGTTCCTTTTTTTCTTGAACTTGGCTTGACACGCTGCCGCGTGTCTAGATTTGGTTTTGCTTTATTTAGGTACTAGCTGTACCCTTCATAGGTATGTAGGGTAGGCTAGGTGAGTGTAAGGTAGGGTAGGTAGGTACCTACTCTAACTTACACTTCAACCTACCTGCCCTACCTACCTACCCACCTATCCTACCTACCACTACCAACCTAGGTACCAATACCAATTTGTTAAACTATTTATTTGAATAACTACAGTCAGTTCCGTTCTAAATATATGTTAGATTATCATTTTCCGCTCTAAAAATAAACGTCACCTAATTTTACCTACACTTGTTACACATTTTGTCACATCTTAATTTTTAGTCTATATGACAAATGAGGCAACATGGCGTCCACCAATGGATGAATAAGGAATGTAATTCCCTGCCGGAGTCTGTGTTGCCCGATAGTTACAACCTCGGGGTCTTTAAGTCAAGAGTGAAACGTTTACTTCTGGGCAAGCTTGCTACACCGTTGACCACATCATCGCTTACCATCAGGTGAGATAGTGGCCCAGCCGACTATCTACAATAATAATAAAAATAATGGAATCCGAGGCGTCAGTTCTCTCTGATTCCATACACCTAAGTCACCTCTCCTCGACCGAAACTTACAAGTATTTGGGTATATCGGAAGCGTTGGGCATTAACAGTGCTAACATGAAGCAACTGCTGAAGGAGCGCTTCTTTGGCAAATAGCCTTTTATCGGGCGGAAATAAGGTGCGCGCCTTGAAAAAAGTTGGGTCATGCCGGTTTTGATTGTACTATTTTGGCATACTCAAATTGACTCAGACTGAGCTCGATGCCCTTGATAGGAGGGTCCGGACACTGTTGACCGCAAACCGGATGCATCACCCACGATCATCGGTGATGAGGATGTACTTACCACGGAAGTGAGGGGCTCGAGGCTTTTTAAATGCCAGGACTCTTCACAACCGTGAGGTGTGCAGCCTCAGAGAATACTTTTTCTAAGCTGAAGTGGGTATGCACCGGGATGTGGTCGCGGTGGACAAGGGACTCATCCCGTTGTCCATGGCTCTTTCGCCATGTACAACGCCATGCGTCAGTTCTCTTTAGAACTGGCACAAACCTGTAAACCAAACGCAAAGAGGTATGGCAAGGTAAATAGCTTCACGGGCGCTTCTATCGGGCTCTCCATGGGTCCGATGTAGAATTTTTCGGCATCCGTATCCTGGCTACATTTCGGCGACCTTTTCGGGGAAACTGAAGGTTTTATCTGTGCAATTATGGACGAAGTTATCCTGACGAATAACTACCGTAGACATATAATGAAGGAAGGGACGGTTGACGTGTGTCGGGCAAGCCACCGCCCAGGTGAATCTATCAGACATATTATCTCTGGTTGTTCTCGTCTGGCTAACGGCGAGTACTAACACAGACATAACCAAATGGCGAGAACTACTCACCAGCAACTTGCTTTGAAATACAGTCTAGTGGATTCTGAGGTACCGTATTACAAGTTTGTGCCCGACCCGGTTCTCGAAAATGACCATGTGACGTTGTACTGGGATCGGTCTATCATCACTGATATTACTGACTATTGTTGCCAATAAGTCGGATATAGTGGTGATAGACCGATTAGCGCGCCGCACAACGATAATCGATGTTACCATCCCACGTGACGAGAACCTCATGAAAGCTGAGAAAGAGAAACAATTCAAGTATCTCGACTTAGCACACGAGGTTGTCGACATGTGGAATGTGGACTCAGCGATCATTGTGCCGATTGTCGTTACGGCCAACGGCCTGATGGCCAATAGCCTCGATGACCATCTGTCGAGGCTGTCATTGCGCGGTCGGATCAAGGGCCTGATGCAGAAGGCAGAACTTCTTGATACGGCTCGCATTGTGGGGTGGTTCCTGTCTCTGGAGCCCTAACCGCCGGTAGCTTGGACCCTGTTCCCGATACCGGTGGGCCTCTATTTTTTATATTTTTAAGTTTTCTTTTTTAAATATTTAAAAATGTATTCAGTAAGAACGAAGATAAATAAAGGAAATAAAAATAAACTTTTATCAAAAAGCGAAAAAATCACTGTTAAAAGGAAATTTCTGGAAGTGTTGATCCGATTAGGAATCCTTATGTCTTTTGATAGAAGGTTACACTACCAATAAGTAGATACCTTAAGCCTCTATTTATCCTTATAACAATGTAGGGTTTCTGTGGGACAACTCACAGGAAAACTTAGTACTTGGATATAGATAGAAGAATAAGATATTAATATGAATTAA
The DNA here is from genome assembly GCA_947562075.1 of Orthosia gracilis. Taxonomy (NCBI): domain Eukaryota; kingdom Metazoa; phylum Arthropoda; class Insecta; order Lepidoptera; family Noctuidae; genus Orthosia; species Orthosia gracilis. Next base: position 41,092,637 of record OX387266.1, read on the forward strand.
ATTATTAGTTTTTAGAGACATTAGCAAAGAGCTCGTTGACTCTTCATGTGACCAGAGTACTGGTCTTTTCTTTCGCCAGAGAATCAGCATTGCCATTCAACGTGGCAATGCTGCCAGCGTTCTGGGCAAAAATTCGTCCACATCGATGTCAATGGGAAACGTCCCATTGACATTGATGTGGACGAAATTTTTGATGCGCAATGAACCCTTTTTCTTTTCCCCTTTTATATATGTTTGTTTTGTTATTAGTCTTGTGTTTTAAAGTATTCAATTGTATCTGTTAGGTTCTAGACAAACAGACTGCATTTGAGTGGACTGCACAGATGGTAAGCAGTTTCGATGCAGTTGTTCAGATATATTATGGTATGTCAACTGCACATAAACTGCATTCAAACTGCAAATTTGTATTTGGAGTGCAGTTGAAATGCTGTGCCGTCTGTCTAGAGCCTTAATAAAAGCTCCAAAATAAATGAATGTTAATTAAATAATTAAGAATAAGATAGAACAGCCTTATTTTATGAAAACTCCAGCAATTTAGTAACGGATTTTATAATCAAATTCTCCAAAGAAATTTTTAATTAAGAATCCGCTAATCACATTTTATTATAAAATATAAGTAAGTTCTTAATTTTTAGTTCCACTAACCTCGACTTGTAGGAAACTAATATACTTCAAAGCTGGTCCTTCTCTGCCTCGTCTAAGGTAAACTTTGACACTAACGTCCGATACTTTTAATCAAGAGACGATAATTAGTGCCACTTGTAACCTATGCTACCGCTGGTTAACAATTAAATGAGCTTTGAGAAAATGATGTCTATTATATGAGTTCTGTCGGAAATAGTAAGATCACGTCAGCTCTCCGGCCAGTGTTGAGTAATGATGTTAATCGTGGATTCTATATAGTTAAACTATCGCTGAAACAATGAATTAATTTAAAATAATGCAGAAAATAGAATAATGTAATAATAAAAACTTAAAAAAAAATACTATCGGCTTCCAAATAAGAAAACTACAAAGTGAAAAATAACCTTATTTTTGGAAGTCGGTGTCTTTCGTAGGTACCATTTTTTTGCGTTACGACACTAAAAAGTGAAAACTTTTTAGTTGTAACTACCTAATCGGCAAGTTGTTTAGTAAGTTACCTTAACGCCAGAATAGATTAGCCGAATATCATGAAACTTGAACATAAAGGGTGAAATGAGAGAACTGCGTACCTCTCAAGAGCATACTGGCGTGATGTAATGTTATGAAATGGTATAAACAATAAACAGAAATGCGATTGCAGTAATCCCGATAGATTTCCTGTTATTTATTGAAGAGTTCTGTTGTATATCTTCGAAGTTCTTCATCAGATCTTCACCAAATTAAAATGGGACCAATTTCGAAACATACTCGTTCAAACAAAAAAAGAATTTTCAAAATCGGTCCACAATTGACGGAGAAAAAACATAAAAAAAAACATACACGAAGTCGAACATAGAACCACCTCCTTTTTGGTAAGTCGGTTAATAAACTCGGCTAACAAATAGAAGAACTCAAGAGCAAATAAACGATGTAGGTTACATTACTACTTATAAATTATTATTCAAGCAATTTGTCTAGTCTAACTGGATTCAATGGTTGGTTGTTTGCTTTAACACTCGGTATGTAGGGAATCACCCATAAACCAACCGAAAGCTCGGAGGTTATGAACGCGGCCGCGTACGTATCTTCGAATATCGATCGGCAGGCTTATTACTATCTTGCAAGAGCAAACCGATAGCGATTTTTGCCCAATAATTGCTCTTCAATACAGAAGTTTTAGAGCTTTTGGCGTTTTTTTTAGAACTAAGTGCATTTGACAAACAGCGAGCGATTAGCAAACAATTGTGTAGAACCTACCATATTATTGTAGGTAATACCCTATTTTATGACTGCCTGCCGTGAGACTATCATTGTTTAGCCACGAGCTTCTCCTCATTACTCATAATTATTATTCATTATATACTTAAACCCAACGCAAATGTTGCTCACGTTTCCAAAGATTAGATCTTTGGAAACGTGAGCAAAAATGCTCTAGCACGTGGTCTAGTAGTTCAAAGGAATACTGATTCAAAGTTTTTAATCAAACTATTTTTGTGGTACCTATTAAATGCAAGTGCGAACATATCAATAGTAATAAGGCATTGCTGGCGTTATCGAATGTCTACTTTTAATAGATGGAGTAAGCTTGAAGTCGGTTGCAGACCACGAGTTAAGCAAAGGTAGCCGGGTCCACTCCGGGGATATTTCGCACCCCTTGCCACGCCATCGCCTCGACCGCTACCGTAGTCGAGGGTAGACGGGCTGCCGGGCGCCGTTTTTTTGCTGTGCTATTTATTTTGGTTGGGGAGGGAGGGAGAGGGGGGGAGCGGGTGAAATTCTTTACGTCCGTCACCATACGGTACACTAAAGTTAATTTACTGATAGAAAATTTTAAAATTTGATGTTGATGATGAATGATAAAATGATTCACATTTCCTGTGGGACAGGCCACAGGAGCGAAGCCACAGGCAGCTACTAGTTTGTTTAATATCTTGCCTTTTATTTGCAGGAGGAACATGGTCGCCCACCAATCCGTCTGGCAGTGTCTTGCTAATTGTTTGTCTGCTGTTCGCCGTGGTCACATACAATGCGTACGCGGCGTTCATAACCTCTGTGCTGTCAGTCAGAGTGGCAAGTGTTGACACTATATCTGCCGTACTACACTCGCCTAACTTCAAGATCGGATACATACGGAATGGGGCTGATCAGATGTATCTTATGGTGAGAATTCATTGTTGTGTTGTGTTAGTCAAGTAGTTTTAAAGATAAAAAATAAAAGTAAAAAAAAATATAATTTTAATTGATTGATTCTCTATTTTCACCCGAGCTGAGCTCGGTTGCCCAGGTACTTTCTATTAAACGTGGTACAAAGATTAGGACGTAGAACTACAACTACTGTTTATCCCGGGATTACGTCCCTTTTGGATAATTTCCTGTAACGCGGGGGAAGCCGATGGCAGAAGTTAGTATTAGTAATTTTAACTTATGAAAGCAGAGTAGGTCTAGAGTAGGGCGACTGCCGCGGCAGAGGAAAGGCGAGGTGCGCACGAGTGGAGTGCACCGGCAGCTCTCTCACCGCGCACCGACCTCGAGCCTGACTCAGAGATCTGTTCAGCAAAGTAAGTTATTATCTTCAGGATCTTCATGTTCCGGAATCATCACAATCGGGCTTAGCATCCAAGAGAGCGTTGAGCGCGGCGATTCTACGAGGGATGGGAGACTGGGCAACAATCTGTGCCTCCTACTCCGTCTATAATTGACCGGGGCAAAACGATGGGATAGTTCGTCGTGTAGTTCAGGAGCATCAGTTTTCCCGTGAAAGATTTTACACATATTTATGATTTGATCATTTTTCATTCTGACCTCAAGAGAATTGTAGCCTAAACAGCCTAAGAGGATCTTAGGAGGAGGTCTTATACAGATTACTGACAAAAAAAAAAAATAACCTACTTCGAATAATTTTGGCCTCAGTCGGCAATCCTTTGGTCACCATCCAGTTCCGTCAACAGATCAGCTCATTAACGGACACCAAATTAATTGGCTTGATCACAGAAAAAAATATTGAGATCTTTTAAAATTAAATTTCACCAAAGCGGGGTCAACTGAATGCCACGGTCAATGCCAATATTTGTCGAGTAAGCTGGCATTGTAAAGTACAAAAATATATAAATATAGTTCTCTGTTGTTATTTATGCAAGTTTACATTTCCGTTCTGATATTTTTTTGTTGCACGATATACAGGTTATTTTTAATTTTATTCACTGTCAATCTCTATATTCATGAGTATATTCACCCATACTCATGAATATAAACAACCTCTGAAAGCTTGCCATTGAACTAAATTAAGGTTAATATTCCGGTATGTATTTGCCATGTATTTGCTGGTTATTTTGATGCACGTTACAAATATAATCTTGCATTGATAAGACTGAGAGTGAACGTTACCTTAATTTGTATTTTTTTTTAAAATCTAAATATTATTGTTTTATATCGAGCTGTACCTGCGGATTCTCTCACGTCAACAGCATCGACTGATCACCAGCAGTTGACTACTTACAAATTATTTTTTTGTTATTCCTTGAGGTTTGCCTCAAAACAAATCAGTCAAGCCGTTTTCGAGTTTCAGCGAGACTAACGAACAGCAATTGTATTAACTTAACATAAAGCAGATTTAAACTCACTTTACGAATGGAATAAAATTGTTTTGTGGCATCTAGGTTTGAGAAATAGCGTTCTCCGCTTCGGAAATCTTATGTTATTATTATTTTTTGTTTGAACGTTAGGCTCAAGTTTGACCACTATCTCGCCTGGTGGTAAGCGATGATATGGTCGACGGTGAAGCACTCTTGCCTAGAAGTAACCTATTCACTCATACTTAAAGGCCTATCAGAAAACAAAGACTCCGGCAGGGAATTCCACTCCTTACCTGAGCGTACAATGAAAGTATTCGCAAAACACTTTGTACGTATGGGTGGGATATCCACCATGTACCGGTGGCGCATTGGTCATTGTTAAGTGATATATTCTTTACATTGCAGTCAACGAAAGACGTGCAGTTGAATGCTTTCTACATTCGAGGCTATTCTGATGCTGACAACTTGGTCTCGTCGGCTGAGGAGGGGCTGGCGAGAGCCGCGAGACAGGACTATGCATTCTTTGCGGGACAAAGAGTAGCGAGATCTACGTTAAGGTAAAATTATATGTAAGGGTCATTCCCTGGTAAACAACATACATGACGTTGCTACAATTTTGGACCATTGGACTATGGTTAAAGTAACTCAGACTTGACTGTAATTGCCAACACGCGATGGTAAGTACAATCGAATTTCAATGCTATCAGTTTCTCTTTGTGAATAAGAAAGACTCGTGTGAAACGACTAAAATAGTGTTTTTGTTGCGCCAAGTCCTCTGCCGTTCACACATTACCATAAAATAGTGCACAGTGTGCACAAATGGTAATCACGATTTAAGCTTATCCATATACCTATGCATAAACATGAGATCCCATAAACACAATGTGTGTCACATAAACAAAATAGAGATTGGATGCACAAAAGGGATCTTCATTTGTATTACCTGAACTAGCAACGATAATCGATTTTATTTATAAACGTGTTCCATACGTTGGATTTTTGGATAGAAATTTTAATTCACCAGACAAAAAGTTATCGTGCCGCGGTTGACTATGACTCAACATATGACTCAACGATTTGGATGGATTGAGAGGGACTCAATCCATCCAAATCGTTGAGTCATATGATTTTCATGAGGGTTGATGTATTCCAGTCACTAATACCGCTTCACGGCCAACCGCGGCACGATAACTGTGCGAGACCAAGAAAAAGATAGATGGATTGTGTGAGGAATGATCTTTAGGAAAGGGAGTTAATTATCACCCCTTGAAAAATGAACATCAATTATCACTATTTGTTTATCGATAGCGTGGTGCATGGCGGTTGAGAAGGGGAGAATAGAATAAGTATACGTGCTGCGGCGACACCTAGTAAAATAGGACTAAGGTAGGAAGATGATGGTCCTGAAGATAATAACCTACTTACTTACTTAACTTACTTTGTTGAACAGATCTCTGAGTCAGGCTCGAGGTCGGTGCGCGGTGAGAGAGCTGCCGGTGCACTCCACTCGTGCGCACCTCGCCTTTCCTCTGCCGCGGCAGTCGCCCTACGCTAGACCTACCCTGCTCTCGTAAGTTAAAATTACTAATACTAAAAAAAAGAAATCCCAAAGAGACATAATCCAGAGATAAAATGTAGTAGTAGTCTTACGTCCTAATCTAGGACATGTCTACCTGTGTGCCAATTTTGTCCAAATTCCACGTATAAAGCTGACAAATAGAAAGACAGAGTTATTTTCGCATTTATTATATTATCATGGATTTGACCCTCAGTTTCCCAGCTCAAAATTATCGCTGAATTAATGTACAAATTGTCAAGCACGCGTTATCAGCTGTGATTGGTTGAGTATAGTGTGTTTTCAACAGCCAATCACAGCAGATAACGCGTGCTTGACAATTTGTCACATTAATTCTGTGATAATTTTGAGCTGGGAAACTGAGGGTGAGTCTATTGATTTGACAAAACAGAGGAATGGTTGTGAATCGATTTCTGAAATGTCAAATTCGAATGTTTGAAAGGTTTCAAAGTTTCCAGGATAAAGTGGTGTCTCACAAAAAATCACATTCAAATTGTTAACTCAGAAAGCATACAGGCGTTATAGTTACAATGTTTTTGTGTTGGTTATTTAGGTATTCAACAAGAAACGTGGCACAAAGTGGCATAAATGAAATAGAAATACCTTTGATATTATAATGCCGATATTTGAATTCGTCTGAACTGGAGGGGAAAAGATCGTTCCGAGAAAGGTGGCAGCAGTGGAGCCTTTGACCAGCAGTGATCGGATAGCAAAATATATATTCTACTAGCTGTGCCCGCGGCTTCGCTCCCGTCAACTGCCTACCCTACCCTACCTTAACTACCCTACCTTACCTACCCTATCTACATACCTACCCTACCTACTTTACCTACATACCTCCCCTGCCTACATACCTACCCTGCCTACCCTACCTACATACCTACCCTATCTACATACCTACCCTACCTACTTTACCTACATACCTCCCCTGCCTACATACCTACCCTGCCTACCCTACCTACATACCTAACCTACCTATATATCTACCCTACCTACATACCTACCCTACCTATATACCTACTCTACCTATCTACAATTCTTTGTTTTTAATTTTTTCTTTCATAAGAACCTTCTCCTAACAATAACAAACACAACAAAAAATGAATTAACGAAATCGGTATAGCCGTTCACGCGTGATGCCGTAACCAAGGGAAATAGGGATCAATTTTTATATATATAGATAGTCGTAGGAGGCAAATAAGCACTGAGCAACTTGGGTCACCCACGTAGTGGCGGGCTGATTAGTATATCACCAATAACTGCATTCACAGGGAGTGTGGTGTCAGACAAGCTGCCGACTATAAAACACTTTAGCAGGGCATTTTTTTACAAGAGTTTTATCCATTGTTTTTTATCGCAAAGAGATTTTTCCCTTGAAAAGTGCTTACGTGACTCGGACGGCGTAGTGCAAACGAACCTTTACAAATGTGTGAAACCAACACATATATGAGTAAATATTACATTGTAAGTCATCAATAAAAGTAATCTTATTGATTATTGATTTCTGGTTCCGATTTTATTGACCGCATTTCATTGAATAATATTTTAAAGCCGAATTCAATATATTTTTTTACTTACCCTGACAACCACTGCGGTTTGCGGTTTACTAAGCTAACAGACTGTATGCAAAAGTGCCGCTTTTCCCGACGATATGAAGCTTATCCTTATAAACCGACTTCAAAAAAAGGATCAATTTGTCGGAATCTTTTTTTTATGTTTGCTCACCAATTACTCAAAGATGCCTGGGTTGATTTGGAAAATTCTGGAAAGCGTATACTACCCTCATGGTCCCACGGTCATCAGGTCAGAATCTGATGATGGGATCCAATGGAAATCGAGGGAACTCCTCAAATATTATAGGCAAACATATAGTGATTTTGGTATTTTCATCAATATGGCAAGCATTTGCACTCGAAAAGTATCATTTGGTGAAGTGGAACTGATAAAGAAGACCAGAGATGGCCACTCGATAACTATATCACGAGTATTGTACGGGTAATAGTTAAGCGACTATGATCAAGCAAATACATATAAATAATTGGGAATCATGAAAATGACACATATATTTTTTGGCGCACGGTTAGCGCAGTGGTTTAGCGATTGACTGCTGCGATGCTTGTCGCGGGTTCGATTCCCGCACGAAACAAATATTTGTATGACCTACAGATAGTTGTTCCGGCTCTGGGTGTTGTGTATGTGAGTTTATATGTTTGTAAACGCACCCACTGTACAGGAAGAAATTCCTAATGTGAGGCAAAACTTAAAAAAAAAAATGATTTGATAATGAAATCGGAAGGTCGGCACTGGCACTCCGTTATAAAACAATGTATTCTAGTTGTGTTTGCGCTTATTGGAGTTATCATGATATGTACTCTGGCTTTAAATGATTTTCCGTAATATGAACTACAAGAGAAAAATAAAAGACTTTTTAACAAAAAAATTAAACCGACTTCCAAAATAAAACAATACAAAGCGAAAAATAACTTTCTTTTCCGAAGTCGGTGTTGAAAAATGAATAACAATAGGTACCAAAGTCACCGACTTTGGAAAAGAAAGTTATTTTCGCTTTGTAGTATTTTGCTTTGCAAGTCAGTTAATTTGTTTGTTTATTTATCGTCATCGTGTTTGATTAAGACGACGACAGTCGCCAACGACCTAGAAGGATCAAAACGCGCACTCGTTTCACATCCGCGCGATCTAAATTCAGTAGTTTTTTGTACTTTCCTTATTATTCTGACTTAAAAAAAGCCTTCGATCAAAATGTAGATAATTCAATTGTATTAGAGATGGTGAGAATTAAAAAAAACCGGTTTGGTTTTGGTGCGATTGTAGTATTTTTATACGTGTTAGACATAACTTTACTAATTAATTACACTAGCTATACGAATAAAACATAAAATTTTTGTAGATCAAATTATTAAGAAAATGGTCTAGAATAGAAGATGGACTCCCTTTTCCACACTTAGACTCCTATTTGATCCGTTGTTCGTGGGGTTTCCGGCTAAAGTAGCCAGCCTAGCTCCGTCCAAAAGCACAGAAGCTTCCTAGGGCTTCACAGGCTTCGCGGAGCGTCCTCACCGTTCCGAGGATTTCTTCACGTTGGGAAAACACGGCCTCGCAGTCCAGGATGACGTTGGCAGCTGATTCCTCGGCGTAAAAACAGTCCCTGCAAAGTGGGCTGTCTGTGGCGCCTATGTTAAATAGATGTTTGTTAAGAGGGCTATGACCCGTAATTGTCCTTATGATTATTCTGAGGTTATTTCTACTTAGGCAAAGAAGATTTTTGGTTAATCGCGGGTTTACCTTCGGTAAGGCCGTTCTTGACTGTCTACAGTCTGTAGCCCGTGACCATCTGTTGTTATGCATTTGGTTGATCTTTGGCGGATCCATGCACTGACGTATATAATACGAGTTTGTGAGAAAGGCAGGGGGAGACGTGGGTACGGGCCTAGCACTTTCATCTCAGAACCTATACTTGCAAGTTCATCCGCGGCATCACTGCCTAAAGACCCACTATGTCCCTTGATCCAGTGTAGGGTGATTCGATTGGACGTCGATATACTCTCCAGGGCAAGGTGGCATTCAAAGATTAATTTGCTGTTGGTTTGTTCGTTTTCTAGGGCTTTGAGCACTGCCAGACTATCGGATAGGAATCTAATTCCATAGTTATGGATACCTAAACGCGGCTTGTGTTAGGGCGACAAATTTACATTGAAAGATTGAACTGTGTGTGCCTAGCGATATGTGAAAGTTAATGTTGAGGTCAAGGGATTCTACGCCAGCATCCGAACCGTTTTATGTTTTTGAGCCACCTGTGTAAATGCGTACTTCATTGGCTCCAGACTGATCCCTGTCTTCCTCTACAGTTTGTATGACATAGTTTTTGTTAAACATGGGTTCTATCACACATGATTTTGTGTTCTATCACACGGGGCGGCGATGATGGCTTGGTACCGAATCGCCCGGTCCAGGATTTCAGCGTGTGGTCTGGTGAGATTCTTGCCCCATATGCCCAGATGCAACAGCGTGATGGCAGCTAGCGCTGCTTCCTGCTGCATGTCTAGGTCAAGAGGATATAATTGTAGGCCTATCTCCATGGCTGCTGTCGGGGTGGTCCTCATGCAGCCGGTGATAGCTGAACATGCCAGTCTATGGAACCTTTGGAGTCTGGCAATGGTGATAGACAGTTCCGCCCTTGTCCACCAAACCAGAGCGCCATAAGCTAACATTGGCCTGATCACCGCTGTGCATAGCCACAGCGTGATCTTCGGAGGGCGTCCCCATTTTTTACCTAACATTTTTTTTACATTGGTAAAGTACGATTGTGCTTTTGTTATGTTTATAGTCAAGATGCTTGTTCCAGAGCAGTTTGCGATCAAGGATCAACCCCAAGTACTTGACGTCGTCTTTAAGAGTTAGTTCTGTGTTGAAAAGTTTAGGGAGTCTATGGGGTCCAAGGGCTCTTTTGCTAGTAAACATTATTAGTTCCATTTTCGAGGGGATAAACGGTAGTTCATGCTTAGTGTTCGCCTTCGATTATTTTGAAAGCTCTTCTCATAAGGTCGCATAAGATGCCCTCAAATTTCCCAGAGATTAGTATTGCTATATCATGTGCGTATCACACCGAGTACAGACTGCTAGCGTTGAGCTTGTTGAGCTTGCAATGAGCTCATTCACAACTAAGTTCCATAGTAGTGGCGACAGCACCCCACCTTGTGGGCAGCCCCTACTCACGATACCGCGTGTGGTGGTGTTCACAGTCAATTAGATAGCGTGGTATTTTAACATGTTACTGATCCATTCTATAAGCATTGTCGCAACATCGTGCGCGGCAAGGGCCTGCCCGATGCTGGTGAAGCTTGGTTTTGTCGAAGGCGCCTTCTGTATCAATGAAAGCGCCAAGGGTTGGGTTTTTGGTTTTAAGAGCATTTCCGATACGTGACACTACGCAGTGGAGTGCTGATTCGGTTGATTTACCTGCTTTTATTATTATTTTTATTTTATTATAGTTTCGAAATTTGGTGTCTGATCTTATTGTCCTCCAGTCTCTCCAGAGTTTTCAAGAAGAACGAGGTGAGGCTTAGGGGCCTAAAAGATTTGGGAAGGGTGTAGTCGCCCCTACCCGGTTTCGGAATGGAGATGATTTTACTTCGCGCCAGTTCAAGGGGATGTAGCGGTGCGCTAGACAGGCTTGAAAGACCTTGACGAGTTATTCCGCCAGAAAGTCTCCGCTCCACCTAAGCAGATCTGGGAAGACACCGTCTAACCCTGCTGCTTTGAAAGGTAAGAAGGTGTTTATTGCCCTTGTTAATTTATCTTTGTCGATAACTTCTCAAGCTACTTCCCAGTCTAAGCTACTTGTGTCCCTTTCCCTATGTGGTTCCCAACATTGTTGGGTAGCAATCTGGCAACCTGGGAAGTGGGTGCTCAGAAGCAGCTCGCTGGTTTCCGCGTCGTTTGTTGATTTTTCAGGCATCCTATTAAGTGTTCTGTCTCTTGTGCAAGACAGGTTTTGACCCAAATTGCCTGGTTGTTGTTTTAAATGTTCGTGCAAAAACGCCTCCAAATAGGAATCTCGGCTTTGACAAGCCTAAAAAACTTAGACTGGTCTGTTTCCAGGAGTCCTTCTTGGTTGTGGTTTAGGTAGATTAAAGTGGATGGTGAATGGAACTATCTGTGGTCTGAGCATGATATCTCGTTGGAGACCTGCAAAACGCCAACCTCGAGATCAACACATGTACTCTGACACACGGGAGGGTCAAACAGGAAACCCCGGGAACTTGTCTTTTCCTCCGTTTGCCGGAGTCCATAGTAAAGATCATTAAAGACCAGCAAAAGCGCGTCTTCTAAATTATGGGCATCAGCATCTACATCCGCTTCCTGGAAGAAAATGGTCTAATGTAACATAATATTATTTCCAAAAATTTATGACTCTTTTTAAAATTATCTACTCCTGGGCTATCTGCTCCTTAAAAGGTTTGAACAGAACAAACTCAATAAGGTTAGGGGCTCTAGACAAAAGACATTCTGTCGGCGATAGCGATGTAGAAAAGTCAAAATGTTTAGGATTGTTATTTCGACTAACATTATAGATCTTTTGAAATGTCAAAATGTTTAGGATTGTCATTTCGACTAACATTATTGACTTTTGAAATGTCGAAATGTTTAGGATTGTCATTTCAACTAACATTATTGACTTTTGAAATGTCAAAATGTTTAGGATTGTCATTTCGACTAACATTATTGACTTTTGAAATGTCGAAATGTTTAGGATTGTCATTTCGACTTACATTATTGACCTTTGAAATGTCAAAATGTTAAGGATTGTCATTTCAACTAACATTATTGACATTTGAAATGTCAAAATGTTTAGGATTGTCATTTCGACGAACATTATTGACTTTTAGATGATCGTTATTGCTGTTAAAATTTCGCTTTGTCTAAACGCTCTTATTTTTCCGCTAGCCTTTGATGATAGATCGGCCTAGGTGGACTTAGATCATGCAATTCCATCGCACACTCCCCGAAGTGTATGCATGATCGAACTACCTACTACTAGTTAAAAAAAAACCGGCCAAGTGCGTGTCGGACTTCGCACATTTAGGTTTCCGTACCAAACTGCAAAAACAAGTTGGTTGTAATATGAAAAATGAGGAAATTTCAAATAAAAATCTGATTTATCCATATGTTTGTATTTGTTAGAAAAAGTACGTAACTAGCACTTCGCCCGCGACTTCGTTCACGTGATCCGTATTTTATCCTACACATGTCTTTTTATTTTCAGCCCTTTAAAGGTTGAATTTCCAAAAATATCTTCTTAGTTCTCCCCTACATCATAAAAAGAAGCCCTGTAAAGTAAAATCCTTCAAAAACCTTTAAGGCCCCCTAAATGGTCTTTTAGGAGTAGTATTGAAAAACTCATAACGCAAACCTTTAAATTTACTTAGGTAAGTATTTATGCCAAGTTGCAAATATAAAGTAAGCCCAAAAAATTTCCGCAAATCTTTAATTTCACGTCACACTTAAAAGCGTGGCAATTTCATACAAACTTTTAACACCCTTTTTATCTCCTTAGGAGTGGAGTTTCCAAAAACCAATAAATAAATGATTTTTTTTATCAACCAAGTGTATAAATCTAGGACTTCAAGTATCCAGCAAACAAACTGTAATTTTTTTTACATACTTTCAACCCTTTCTTACTCCTTTAGGATTAGAATTTACAAAAACCATAAACATATAATTTTTTTTTAAATTTCAACCCAAAGGGTGTTAATAAATAATTTCCTCTTACAGGTGGAGTTTCCAAAAACCAACAATTAAATGTTTTTTTTTACCAATCAAGAGCGTAAATGTAAAATATTACGTGTCCAATTTACAAACGGTAGAAATTTCATACAAACTTTCAACTGAAACGTTTCCCTTAAAGGTGGAATTTCCAAAAATCCTTTCTTAATGCGCACTTACGAGTACGTCACTTGAGGAACCTCCTTGCCAAATTTCATCTTACAAGTGGTTTTCGATATTTCGCGATGAATGAATGAGTACGCAGTCATATAATGACGTCATGTGTGTGTGTGTGATGTGTGTGTAATGTGTTTTATATACATATATAGATAATAAACATTATCACCGAATTTGAAGTTCGTAGGTCAATGCGAAGTTAAAAATATTCTTTGGAACAAAATTTTGAAAAATAAGCTGACTTTGGTGACTTTTCATTCCTCTGTTTTCCAATTTTTTTTTAACAATATGTGCAGTATTTATATACTCAACGAGTTCTAAATAACAATACCGTATTCGATTGGGTAGGTCAACTTTTTTGCGCACGTTCCTTTTTATGCTTCTGCTGTCAATATTTGAAGAATATTGTGAATATTTCCAACCGTCTGGCTGTAAAACCCGTGCGACAGACGATGCAAAGACAGACGGCCAGACGGACACACAGACGGCTAGACAGACGGACGGACGGACACGTGAGTAGGGTTCCGTAACCGAAGGATCCAAACGGAGCTTAATGCTAAAAAGTCAAACGCCCGTGACGAAATGGTCATGTAAATGGTAGATATCTCGCACGTGACGCGTCGAATTGCACGACGCGAACACGGACAATAGGGTAGTTTACTGAACATTAGGTTTTTGTCCGTCAGGCAGATATAATATTGGACACGTATTTTTTCTTTTGACACTTTAACATAAAGTGACGACGATATACAATGCGTTGAAATATCGTGAAACGTAACGCCGCTAGTACACTTTTGATGCGCTTTAACTTTGTAAATTTTTATTGATTTGGTAAGGTAAAAAAACGTGTTCAATATTATTTGATAATCTCACTGACGGACTAAATAGAATTATCAGGTTTCTACTCAGGAGATGTTTCCTGTTTCCTATTATTTTAGATGTTCATTTATATTTCTAAAATGCAATTATCTTTTTGTTTTTTGCTGCCATTTCAAGTGGCTTAATTTATGTTTGATGCTGATTTCATTACATATCCACAGTTTTTATGATAAGTAGCTTTTTTTGTCTGGTCCGAAAAAAAAATCTAATTTGTATAAATTAGTTTTATTATTTACTTAATAAAACTATTTGCCAAAGGTTTTCAGTTTAAGACAATGCATTATGAATTATGATGATCTTCGATGACACTATGTAATAGTTTTAAAATGAAGTACCCTTTTATTTGTACCTTCATTGTGTATTCTTGTGAATTCTTTTAGCTCATCTACTATGTTGTCTTTTTGTTCTTGAATTACTTGACTTAATGTCCTATATTCTCTAGTTGGAGCAGAGGGCACCCACAGATGTCCCCCATCGCGATCGGTGTTGAGCTTCACGCTTCACCTTCACATCATTCCGATGCTCGCCGCTTCTGCCAATATGGTGCGACGCCAGGTTTGACGGGGACGGCAACGCTTTCTTTTCCCTTGGGGATTCCAGTCCAAAGTTTGTTTGGGTATGTGGTCGGGTCCCCTTCGGAGCGTGTGGCCAATCCATATCCACTTGCGACGCTTGATTTGGCGGACGATCGGGCTCTCGTGGCATTTCTTACCCAGCGCTACGTTGGAGATGGTTTCGGGCCAGTAAATTCCAAGAATGTGACGAAGACGGCGGTTGACGAAGACTTGAATTGGCGTGAGATGTCCTTTGTGACTTTCCACGATTCGCAACCGTAAACCAGTACAGAATTGACATTGGACCGAATATATTGTAATTTATCCTTCGGGTTCTCAACTCTTGCGGATGTTTATTTTAAGCCCTGTTTTTTCCGATTCCTGACGAAGATCGTTCGAATTTGCTTGCATGTCGGCGTGGGTATGACTCAGAAGGCACCGGTCATCGGCGTAATCAAAGTCTTCAAGATGTTGGATAATCCCCACTCTATGCCACGGCGGCTGTTTTCAGAGATGCGAAGCATAATTCCATCAAGAACGACTAAGAAGAGGAGCGGCGACAGGAGGCAGCCCTGGCGGACTTCCGCGTGCACCGCTACGTCATCTTCAATGTTTTTTGTTCAGAATTATTAAAATATATTTTAAACTATTTTGTATGTTCACATACTTATTAAAGTCAACCGGACCATTACCAGACTTATGAATAAAGATATAAGTGATTTTAATTATAGTTTGAAAAAAATCATCTAGAATGAAAAAAGGTAAAAACGTGCAACAATAAAGTAAATTAAAAGAATGGGTAATTAAAAATAAGGTTTTTAAATTTGGATATGTCATCGGATTATTGCAAACAAGATATAAAAAAAAAAACTTTTTTAATCATATGGTGGATTCTTAATTAAAGTTTTCTATAGAGAATTTGAATTATTTCAAAATTGCTCATCAGTATTTAAACAGCATTATAAAAGTTTTTTTTTATTTATAAGGCTGATTTTGAACAGATTATTTCAGAACCAAATTAGACATTTTATAATATATCTGTGTCTCATCAAAAAGTAAGAATGTAAGGTTTTGAGTGATTTATTATACCCGGTGGACCGATGACCTGGTGAAGGTTGTGGAGATTTGCTGGATGCGAGACGCATGGGACCGATCAATGTGGCGACGCTTGGGGCAGGCCTATGTCCAGCAGTGAACGTCTTTCGGCTGATATGATGATGATGATGATGATTATACCCGGTCACAGACACAAACCAAGCTTTTATTTACATAAACTTTAATTGAAACGTAAAAATTCATAACATAATATCACGCCTCGCCTCGACTCGCCTCCCTCGAAAGGTTGGGTAGAGGTTCATCTATATACTCTTAGATAAACCTATACCTAAATTTCGCCAGACGTAAAAGTTATGGGTGTAACTAATTATACTCAATGTGCCATGTCATTTATCATAGACAATTATTATTTCATCCACATACCAAGAAAAGAATGCATCGGCAGTCATCGCCTATCCTCGGAAACAACCTTGAAAATAAATGCAATTTTTATTGTACATATAACCAAAATAAAAACAGTAACAACTTGATACAATACCAATGACAATTCAAAACTGAAGTGATAGATGATAGTCTGCGACCTTAGTAGGTAACCTGACCAAAGACCTTATACGTATTTCTTACTACTAGACTGTGTACCAAAAATTTTTGTTTAGCTAAAATGAAATCTATTATCATCCACCTAGGTTAGCTATTTCCTTATAAGCGGTAGCTAATCAAAAGCGGTCCTGGCGAGAGGGTTGCCGCTGGTAGTGTGTCCTTGTCTGAGTTCTTGCAAGCTCAAATAATCATTGGGTTTGGTAGAAATGGTAGAAAATTAAAAAAAAATATTTTTTATTTTATACCAAAACAAACGATTCATAGACTTTGAAACGTATTTAAATATTTCTACAGTTCCTATAATTAATCAATTCGTTGTATTTAAAAAATTATTAATTAATACTTAGTAAAAGTAGTACTTTTAAATATTTGGGCCTGGTAATACTAAATGTAAGATGGTGGTTTGCGGAGTTTTTGGCAGGCTTTGTTCGAGTGAAATTCAGCGGCTGTTAATATTATTTGCAAATTGATTCCTAGAGGAATAAAATTGGCGTAGTTTTGTTTCTCAACTGTCGACGCAACTGGACAATATGTAAAATGATTGAGATCCTTTGAGGTATATTTAGCTGCCGGTATTCCAAAGCGTCGTCTGAAGACTGCAGGATCATCTGACGCCTCTCCTTCATGAGCTTGAGAGAAGGATCAGTCGAGCTTTTTGTTCCTATCTATACGAAGGGTCTTGAAGAACGAGACTTGAGGAGACTTGGGCTTTGAGGATTATCGAGTCCTCCCCCTCTCTTCGAACTTCAGATAACCCTAAAATACTCCATCATAAACTGCTCAATTCCTCTTCGAGTTTGGTGATCTTTTCGTCGGACCGGAGTGTGCGCGTGTTGTACGTTGCCAGGTCCAGTCGTCGGTATTTGTTGGGGTAGCCAGATCTCGTCCGGGATTCTTAGCACCCCTTGCCATACCGTAAACTCGACCGCTACCGTAGCCGAGGGTAGGCAGGCTGCCGGGCACTATATTATACTATGTTTTATTTGTGCTATTCATGGAGAGTGCTTTGCAGGCGGGTTGGCGATCGCAGTATGGTTGTTACAAATGCACAGAGAACGTTGCTGCCCATTTTCTGGTTTGTCCCTTACTCGCCTCTTACGACACCCACGGGAAAACATGGGATGGTGAAATTATTTACGTCTGACATCATACAGTAAATGTTGTAGATTCCAAAAAATATACATACTATTTTTTTATTTACAATAAATTAGGTAGGTTTAGGTAGTTTTTACAATCAATTTGTCCCGTGTTCTGTTTGGTCATGGTCACCTCATTAGAAAGAGACACACTACCAACGGGAGCCCTCTCATGCGGACCGGTTTTTGCGCCATAGTGCACAGTCTAGTAGTAAGAAGTATAAGGTCTTTGAACCTGACAGAGAAAACTTCGCAGAAAAACATAATTCATAAGTGCAAAGAGCGGCATTACATTACTTAGAAGTTTTCTGTCTGTATTTTGTGGGGCGACGTTCTTGCTAATTCGAAAGCACGAAATTTACCGAAGCGCTTGCATTTAACTGATTTAATTGTATTTTTTAGAGTTCACGTCAGGGTACTTCAGAATTGCTAATGTTATCGACTTGAAATTTGAAACAAAGAATTGTGATTTTTCATTTACGAGTACATTGCTAATGAAAAGTATTTGTTAATGTAGGTACCTAATAGTTGATAACCTCTTGATAACGAATGGCACCTCGTTGTTAGTTTATTGCAGCTGCGCAGTGGTGGAGCGCTGGCCCGTCTGGAAGCCGCCTTAGTTCCTGACATGCCACAGTGCGCTCCGCCTCCCGGATTCGCCTCTGCTCGAGCCACTGACGTACGGTCCGCTCTAATCTTACTTATCGTCGGACTCATTATGTCTCTGCTTTTAGGTAAGTGTATTCTTCATCTCGTGTCGATGGTAAACTCTTTGTATATTTTGTGCCCAGTAGGTGGCAATATTGCAGCATCAATGGCGAGCATAAATTAAAGGAGCCTTCCCGAGCGGCGTTAAATATATCGCACTGCGATTCTAAACGCCCGCCGCACTCTGGACAGCCAGCACTCGGTAACGCAAAGTCTAGCTGACTAATCCTTTCACCAAGATAGGCCCAAGCCCAAGTAAAAAGCCCAAGTAAGAGTATGAAAAGAAGTGATAAAAGATTAGTTTGAATTTTTTTATAAGCCTAAATTGTCTCACTGCCTGGCAAAGTGAACAAATCAAATCACACTTTTCAATCCCCCAAATCACACTTTTCCCAAGCCACCTCGAAGCAGCCCTTGCAGTAGTCGTTTAGGTCGTCTCGCCACCTCTTCCTGGGACGGCCACGGCGGTGCCGTCTATTCTCAGGCAACCACGAGACTATTGCCCGATGAAAGTGTTTTTGTGATTACTTAAATAAGTGAAGATCTAACTGGAACTCCGGTTACCATATTGCAAATAGAAACCACAAGAAAAGCATGTTACATTTTGTACTTGCTAGCTTTGCAAAAAATAAACAAAAACATTTTGATTAATTTCAACACATAGTAAGATGATGTTTAAACTTTTGAACCTTAAAGTATTTAATTTCGTCCGCTGTCGATGATAATGTCAGGGCCCAATCATAAGGGCATGCAAGTTGCGATGACCATCTGCTATCTGACGTCATTAGCACATTTCTCAAAATCGACTGAGGTAAAAGATCCCAAGGTAAGCCACAAGACATGTTTTGGAACCAGCTGTAAGTACCTACTACTTGCATTTTTGTTCAAAACAATGGAAGGGCGGCCAAGGTTGCGGCCAATGTCGGGAACAAGGTGCTCCTAAAAAGGTTGCATGGGCATGTGGAGTTGCCTTGGTTGGGATTTGGGAAAACTGTGGCGTGTTTGTCCCTTGTGCATTAATCAATTAATAACTTTCTTTTTACAATGAGACTTATTTGTTAAAACTCTGGTTGCTGGCAGCTTTCTCGTAAAAAAAAAAAAATTATTTGCCATATTTATTTACCCAGGAAAAGATAAGGATTTATCGAGGATAAAAGGGTTCACATCTACAATATAGACCGGCGACCTATATATTCCATCACATATCCTAGGCAATGAATAAAATTGGGTTATTTGGTTAAATCCCTGAGAGTTTGGAGAGGAAATCCGGTTACTTAAATAATCACGACTGGATCAAACAAATACTACACGCCCGACAAAATTATTTGAAATCCCTAATGTGGGGTGTTTTTATCGATAAAATTAAATGTATTTATAAGGCCTTAAAGTTTGATTACCTACTATAACTCCGGACATATAGTACATACAAAAGACTATCTTATCTAACCTTAATATTATAAATATGTGTGTTATGTTATTTAATCAATTGCAAGTCAACGACCTACTGACTTAGATGAAATTTGTAACATGGATATACCATGGGGCCATGGCCTGTATTAGAAGTAAGGATATTTATTTTATCCTGGTGATTCCATCCCCAAGGATATTTTTTTTTAATTTCACGCGGGCGATGGCTTTGGAAAATGGTACTCTTTTGTGTTTCGTTTCTATAGCAAATAAGCAGCGATTCTTCCTTCTTCAAGATTAGAGAAAGTTTAGACCGTATCAAAGAAAATATTGTTTCAGGTTTGGGAGAATACTGCTGGAGAAATCGGAAGGAGTTGAAGACTTTCTTGGCTGTATGTTATCGAAGAATAATAAATATCGTGCTGCATTAAGTGCGACCTGTGTCGCAAGAGTTTGCTGACAAGGCAATGTTCGTTCGTAGGCGTTAGGTCACAATTTTGCTTAATGATCAGCGCATGTTGAGAAGTAGAATAGTAGATTTCAATAAAGGTACTTAAATGATTATAGAATAGATGACAGTAGAGTAGTGGGAAATAACCAGACTGATTTATAATAGTTCTAGAAGGGTGTGACATTAAAACCTTATACTAAAAGGATTGTTTTTGTAGAACCGTTCAATTCTCTAGGTACAGGATGAGAATAAAAACTAACAATAGGTACTAAAATAGTTTATTTTTATAATACCGTACAATAAAACCTAAAGTAATCAATAAAAGTAACACTAAAAATTAGCCTCTTTTAAGAAAATGTTCTTCAGGCAACGTTTGTTTGGTGACAGCTGCGTCAATGCAGGTCTTCAGGTCCTTCTTAGTTCTTGCAGCATCAGCCAATGCCTTCTGGATGGTGATAGTTTCCACTGTTTGAAGGTTCGTGGCCAGGCCGAGAGCTGCCCAGACTCGGATAAAGGCGGTTGAACAGCCACAATCTGTAGAAAAAACAATGATTTTAAAGACATTCGATGGATATATATATGGATATCGTTGCAAAGGCTTTTCGGCGAAACGGACGCTAGATCTAATGGCTATTTGAAGTTGTGGTACAGCGATGCTTAGGAAATTCAGCAATTCGACTTCTAATCTAATGACTTCGGGGAATTAGCCATCGGGCATATGATGTTCGAAATCAAGCAGTATAAATGAAATTGAGTTTATACAATATAAATATATTCATACAGTCTTCAGCAGGTCCAACAATACTTCAAAACTTTTCTGCCTATCACTTGTTCTTGCGCCCTAGTGGCTGCGGAGCAGGACCAGCATTGAGCCAAGTATTTTTATCAGCGATGTAATCCGTGAAAAATGTGCGTTTTATACAAGTTTTAAATTTCGTGTCATTCAGTTCTAGAATGTGGGGTGGTATTTTATTGTAACATTTTATACAGTACCCCTTATAAGATGATGCTACTTTAGCCAACCTGAAACCTGGTTGAATTAATTGGTCCCTATTTCTAGTTACATAATTACGTCTGTCGCCGTTTTTACTAAAAAGATTTCATTTCGGTCGATAAAAATTGTAATTGGAAAATACACATAAATAAAATTCTTAAAAAAATAGATCGAAGTGGAATTAGTAGAACGAGTGGTTTTATACTCGTATATGTCTTGAAAATAATTAGACAAGCAGTAAACTTTAACACTGCAATGCTGGCTTATCATTCGTACTTAGATACAGCATTATAATATGGGGTAACTCAGTAGCTTTCGACAGAGTTTTTAAAGCTCAAAAAAAAATGTATCCGAGCTATTTGTGGAGCTCACTTCTTAGACAGCTGTAGGCCACTATTTCTAGAACTTAAAATTCTACCCTTGCCATGTTTTTATATTTGTGAAATATGCACTTTTGTAAAGATAAACTACAATTTATTTGAAACTAACACTGACATGCCAAATAGCAGAACACGGCATAAAGATAGACTGCAGATGCCATCAATAAAATTAGAATTATTTAAGCAAAATGTATACTGCATGTCACCGTTTGTTTTCAAGACCTACCACTGACCATAAAAAATACTTTTCAAACAATTATTATTTAAAAAATATTATAGCATTAAGGACTATTTGGAAGACAAGTTAATAGAGTCTGTAATTTGTAAGTTAGACTAAGCGACATCCCTGATTGTTAATACATTTGAACGCAATGTTATGGCAGGATATGCTGAAATAAATTTACTGTAACACCTTATGTACCATATTCTAGCAAATAAATATTTTTGATTTGATTTGATTGATTCTTTCTCACGTACATGATGTTTTCATAAATATATTGACAGGGTACCGTCATGATGTTAATGTCCTTAAACAGAATAAGAGAATCGCGCCGGCTTGTTTTTGCAGAATAAAAAATTACTCAACTTGTCTGCAGTCTTTCCCCATAGTAAGTTACCGTAAGACATTATACTATGAAAGTAACTAAAATAGACTAGCCTCGCGGTGTCTACATCATTAAACTGACGAATTTTTCTAACAGCGTAAGCTGCCGAACTTAGCCGCCCTGCAAGTGATATTAAATGAGAACCCCATTGTAACCTTGAGTCTAGCGTGATCCCCAGGAAAACCGTTTTATGGACGAATTCTAGCTTCTTCCTGTTTCGTATAATGTCACAATCAGTTCTTTTGACATTCGGCAACGCAAATTTTACGTACTTAGTCTTTTTAGTATTTAAAACTAAATTATTAGCTGTGAACCAATTTGCAACCTGTCGCAAGACGTCATTTACGTCGGCATCTTACTCGCACGTCTATTTATCTTAAAAATCAAAGAAGTGTCATCAGCAAATAACACCATCTTAAAATTGTTTTTCAATAGATGGGGTTAATCGTTAATGTAGACTAGAAACAAGAAAGGACCCAAAATTGAACCCTGGTGTACCTCCATTTTCACGGTTAACCCCGGCGAATTGATACCGTTTTTTTGAACTAATTGCTGTCTATCATTTAAATAAGATTTTACTAACTAAACTTAACGCTGATTGTCCTAGCCCGTAATGTCCAAATTTCAAAAGTAATGTTTAATGATTAACGCAACCAAATGCTTTCGAGAGGTCTCAGAAGACACCAATAGCATCTTGTGCCTCTTCCCACGCATCAAAGATGTGTTTTAATGAGGTGACACCAGCGTCGGTCGTACAACGTCCTTTAGTAAAACCATACTGTTTATCGTGTAGGATGTTATTCGTATTAAAATGAATGAGCATTTGATTTCGCCTTAACTTTTCAAATATCTTGCTGAAAATCGGCAGCACCGAAACTGGTCTATAATTATTTGTGTCTTTACTGTCCCCGGATTTAATAAGTGGTATAACCTTACTTTGTTTCATTAGATCCGGAAAGACTCCTTGATCTACACACAAATTAAAATTTAAGCTTAGTACGGCGCTATAGTCTTAATAATGGAGGAACAAACTTTGATGGACATTCCCAATAGATCTTCGGTCAGTTTGATCTTGATTTGCTTAAAAGCTTTTATTACTGTTATTGGGTTTATATGTGAAAAGTTAAATTCAGTCGGACAGGCTGAAACGTTAGCATTTAATAAACCAGAAGCAAGCGAGAGAGAAGAATCTAAGGTTTCAGTATTTTTAATTGGGATGCTGGTAAAGAAATTTACAAATTCTTGAGCAACTTTTTTGTTATCTATACCAATATTATAAAGAGGAAAGATTTTTTGTTTTTTTTTTTGTTTGAACCGAATAGGCTCCGAAACTACTGGACCGATTTAGAAAATTCTTTCATCTATGGAAAGCTATATTATTCCCGAGTAACATAGGCTATAATTTACTTCCAAAAAAATAGAGATCCATAAGACAATTGCAATAATGTAACCCCAAGTAGCAATATTTTGCTTATAAAATTCATTATTTGGCGTGCGATGAGAAATCTATTGATGATACATAAAAATTATGTACTACTTGATTAAATTACTCATTATTAACTAAAAAAAAGACATGGAGAGAATATATGTCACTATCATAGTTAAGTCACAATAGTAGCTTTTGTGTTCTAAAATTTTACTAGATCGCCGGTAGAAATAAAAGTTGGTTACATTCGTATTGTAGCATTAATTCTTATTCAAATAAATAGTTTAACAAATTGGTAGGTAGGTAGGGTAGAGTAAATAGGGTATGTAGGATAGGGTACGGTAGGTAGGTCGATTTGTAGGACAGGTGATTAGGTTGATCAGTAGGGCATCATGTGAGTAGGTTGGTAAGTAGGTAAGGTTGGTGGGTGGGTAGGTAGGTATGCTAGATAGACAGGTGGTAGATAGCCAGTTGACGGGAGCGAAGCCGCAGGGGTCAGCTATAATATATAAAAGAAGAAACTGGCTGACTGATCGATCAACGCATAGTCAAAACCACTTAGCCAAGAAGCATGAAAATTTGGAAAAAGGTTCCTCAAATGCCGTAAGTGAGCACTAAGAAAGGATTTTTGGAAATTCTACCCCTTAAGGAGAAAAAGGGATTTGAAGGTTTGTATGAATTCCGGCGGCCAAAATTCTTGAAGCTTGGCAAAAATAGTTATCTAAGTAAATGATAAAGGTTGCTATCATTAGTTTTTCGAAGCTACCCCCCAATGATGATTGAGGGGGTGTTGAAGTATGTATGAAAAAATCTGATTTCTTGGGTCAGTAAACTTGAAACTTGGCACAAATACTAACCTAAATGAATATTAAAGGTTGTTATTATTATTTTTTGAAACTGCCCCCAAAAGGTGATTTAAGCGATGTCAGAGGGTTTTGAAGAATTTTTTAATTGAAAAATTTCAATTCTTTTGGGTTAATAAACTTGAAACTTGACTTAAATACCAACCTAACTAAACAATAAAGGTTGTCATTAAGAGTTTTTAAACTATCCCCAAAAGACGATTTAGGGTTGTTAAAGTTTTTTTGATGAATCTTATAACTTGGGTTATCAAAATTTGAAACTTGACTTAAATACCTACCTAATAAACAATAAAGGTTATCATTTTTACTTTTTTGAAACTACCCCCAAAAGACGATTTAGAGGGTGTTGCAGTTTGTATGGAAGTATCTGATTTCTTGGGTTTTTTTTTTTTTTCTTGGGTTGATAAATATGAGCAAAAGGAGGTGAAAAGGGGCAAAATTTGTTTTTAAGAAAATCGAATCCCTTGGGATAAAGTAAATAATCAAAATTTACCTAAAACTATCCAACAGAAAGGGTGAAGAGGTGTTAAAGTTTTTTTGAGGAATCGCACTGCGCTATCTGACTAACATGTTTATGTTTGAAAAACAAAAAAAGGAGAAAAGAGAGAATAACATATTAGGATTTTTCAAAACTCGATCCTCAACGGGGCAAAAAGGAGTTATTAAGCTTTAGGGGAGGATTTTACTTTGTGGCTGTAACCTGAAATTTATTATGCTTTAAGTCAAATAACGAATCGTCCCAATCCAATAAACTCTGTACACCTACGATACCCAATTTTTTATTGATTTAATAATAGCTTATTTTTGGGCGCATATAAGTTACATAATTTATGGGATAAAGGAAATCACGCGAACGAAGTCGCGGGCGGAGTGCTAATCTCTAATAAGTCCATGTGTAGTTCCAAGCGTGTAATCAGTATTATTTCTTTTGTTCCTGTTCGTTTCATTGTTTATAATTTTTCTATCTGTCTTGATTTTATTTTCTGAGGTTTTAACCTTATTGCTAATGTAACCTTAGCTACTTTACACGTAATTATAATAAATACATTTCAGTGTTAATATAAGGTTAAGTCCAGACAGCTCGTAAAGTCTTTCCCTACTTTCCCAGTCACTGAATAAAAACATAGGGCATAGATTTATAGTTTTTTTTCTTAAAAATATTATTGAACTCTGTTTGAACTACTGAGAAAACTTTTTTACATAAAATATTACCATCATTCAACGTGAGGTGGTCTTGCTCTAAACTTACTAATTAAAGTGCTGTTAAATTTATTTAATTTACCGGATGTTATTGATCTGGATTGCATCTGCACTTGTTGTATTGGTATATTGGACTCAAAGGTTACCAGTAGCCCACTATGATCCGAAGGTAGACAATTTATTATTGATTTGTCTAAGTAGTTGCAGCAACAAAAAACATTATCAATACATGTAGCAGTAGTCACAGTTTTTCGGGTTGGTCCCATAAATACATGTGACAAATTAAATAATTTGAAGAGATTTAATAATCTACTGCTATCTGAATTATTTTCTAAAATGTTTATAATAAAGTCACCACAGATTATGACTAGTTT
The DNA here is from genome assembly GCA_947562075.1 of Orthosia gracilis. Lineage (NCBI taxonomy): Eukaryota > Metazoa > Arthropoda > Insecta > Lepidoptera > Noctuidae > Orthosia > Orthosia gracilis. The sequence continues at coordinate 41,118,503 of OX387266.1, forward strand.
ATTACCAGTTGCAAGTTTTGCGGATAGGAGAACTTACCGTAAGTTCCGTATTCTCCAGATTTGTAGTCATATGGCACGAGGTAGTGGTAGTGAGGCCAGAATGTCTTAGTTAATATAAATACTGTATTGGAGTCAGGTGGAGACCTGTAACAAAAGAATGAAGATTGTAATAGCACTAGGACTAGGGCTTGCAAATATTCGTTATCATTTGATAATCGAATATTCGTTTTTTTTTTAATTTAGAGTATTATTTGGATAATATTTGAATAATCCGATTACAATTCGAATACTACTCTTGTAAGTAGCAAACAAAATGGTGGATCAGCTGATACTCAACGACGCATGTCGCGAGTAGCAGTTTGTTCCCAACTTTTCCTGCGAAGAGGCTCCTTACTGGCACCGTGTTTGGGATGGGTCTAGGATAACCCATTTTACCACCTCTGCAGCGACCAACCTGAGTCCGCAATCGGTTCAGAGATTGCCAGATTTGCCACTGCAATTCGTGCCCAGGTGGAAGATGCTCTGTCGGAGTTATGAATTGTAGAGGAGTGGAATGTTGCATGATGCATACTATTGAGGAACACTCCTCCATAGTATGCATCTCTCGGGGTGCATGAGAGAAGCCTCCCCTGCGTTAAACATATCATATTGCGATTCTATACGCACCCTGGACAGCTAGCATCAAGTAACGCAGGATCTATCTAACTAATCCTTTCAGCACAATGACTCAAACCCCATTTTATCAACGATAACGATTTACAAAAGTCCACGGTATGGCCAACGATGGAGCATGCTTTTCTAGAAGTAACCTATTCACTTTTGATTTAAAGACCTCTAGGATGTAGTTATCAGACAAAACAGACTTCGGAATGGAATTCCACTTCTTAACTGTACGCATCATGAAAGAAGAAGGTTTTGTGGCGGAACTTGGAATATGCCTATGTGTATCTATTTGAAGAGGTCGACTATGGCAGCAGTAAAGTTGTTGCATGAGGTCCCGAGTTTGATTCCTGGGCCGGGCAACGTTATTAGGTTTCCCATCTGACATTTAATTTTCTCAGTGGCACTCCGGAGTCTAGATTTGTGCTCGGTTTATGCCTTATGTCATGTAATAAGTAAATGTGACTAAACAAGTGAAATGTTTATAATCTAGGAAAACTTCTGCCAAACTCTTAAAGGCATACTGTTACGGGCGAGATGTTATGTTAAAGTTGGTCAAATTCACGTTGGTTATAAAGATAAGGGTTAACTAGTGCTGTTTATGGCACCATTACACTTGGTCGTTCATTGGCATATCAATGGAATTTAGGCCAACAATCAAGAGTAACTTTATTGCAGCTTAGTCTGCTATTTTATTCGGTCTACGAAGCTAATGATACTTCTTAATTATTATTTAACTATTAAAGTACACACACTTAATAAATAGACAAGAAGAAGGAACAGAAAATAGTTTTTTTTTTTACACTTTAGGCTCGCGCTTGAGCTCTCACCTGATGGTAAGCGATGATGTGGTCGACGGTGAATCACGATTACCCAGAAAAAACTATTCATTCTTGCCTTAAAGACCCCTAGATTGTAGCTGTCGGGAAACATAGACTCCGGTAGGGAATCCCACTCCTCACCTGTACGAACAGTATAAGTGTTCCCAAAACGTTTTATGCGTATGGGTGGGATATCCACCATGTACCGATGGAGCATCGCCGTACGTCTGGTAGTCCTATGATGAAACGGGTTAGATGGAATTAGATCATGAAATTCCATCGCACACTCGCCGAAATGTAACCGATAAAAAACCGACAAGCTGGCAACTCGGTGACGATGTTCAAGGCTCTGGAGCTTTGTCTTGACCAGTGCTTCATTGCCGATGAGCCTCTTGGCCCGCTTTTCGATCGACTCTAGTGCATCAAGCTGGTATTTGAGAGATCTGTCCCAGAAATGAAAACAGTACTCCATGCATGATCGAACTTGCGCTTGATACAAGTTGAGCAGCTGTTCTGGCATGAAGTACTTTTTCATCTTTGCAAGAATACCTAACTTTTTGGGCGCCAGCTGCCAGTGTATGGGCTGAAATTTTAGTCTATGTCAATGTAACGTTAAGAAGCTCACACCAGGTACAAAGGTACGCTTCTTCTCGTATCGATAAACTCAAATTTTGTTTCTTATATTATCTGTAATGACTAATGACTGTCAATGATCTACAAACGACAACGAATTAAAGTGCTTTTTGATGCACGGAGGAGTCTTGGTATGTGATGGATGGTCACCCATCCACGGACCGACCTCGGCAGACGTTGTCTAACCTCGAAGGTCGAACCGTTTAAGTGTTAGTTTTTGCTCTTGCACGAGTTTAGATATGGAAGTGAACGTAATACTCGAAAATTATGACTACCTACACAAATTCAAGCAAGTTATCTTTAAAAAAACAATAAGTATTATATATGCTACTGTAAAAGCTCAAATTACGGTAAAACCTAACATTTACCGGTAAAACTTTAGATTTACCAAGTGTCACTGGTAAAAACCCGAAATGACCTATGATAATCGCGAATTTCGGGCTTTTACCTGCAATCACATGGTAAATCTTAAGATTTACCTCAGATATAATTATCTTGAAAACTTGTGATGTCTGGGATAGACCTTGATACAAAATAATGAGATCAATTTAAATTCAATTAAATTATTATTTATTTCAGGAAGTTTTTCCCATATTAAGCACCACAAATTACAAAGAATGTACATAAGAAATCATATACATAAATTAACACATTAAAAACATTGCATGAAAAATTAAAATCGATTGGTTGATTGCAAAGTACAATATTATAGTTGTCAGGTTATCATTTATTAATATTTCATTTAATAAATGGTGATGAACTGGCATGGAGGTGCATCCACCTCTCCAACAACACCGAGTCCCACCACTCGGACAATACGCTCAGGATATAATACTGTTAGATCTGCGTCGAAAGCGACTTAGTAGCGAGGCGCTTAGATTTAAGGACTGATTCATAAGGTTAGTAATTATAATGTTTGTTACAGGATTTTTTTGGTCAACTATTCGATTTACAATCAATTTGTTTCAATTTTATTCGCACATACAGTACATAAAACTGACACGTTCTTACACACACTGACGGGTTCTTACACACAAACACGATACGACGTCGCATCTTGCTACGACGCGATGAGAATGAAACAAATTGTAACAAAAGATGATGAAAATGCCGCGTCGTAACACGACGCGACGTCGTATCGTCTTATCATATCCCTTAAGTGTGACAAATTTGTGCACGGCCCCAAAATAGACTATCGTCATTATTTCAAACGACAGACCTTAACATGTGAAAATAAATCTCATCTCAAGAATCGATCGTCGATCGGTCCTATGTTTTTCGTAATTAACAATCCCAAATTATAGCAAGTTACATTAATAGGTTTGCTAACCTATTAATATTGTTAAGCTAATTATTAATTTATCTCTTCATTTAATTTGGCATAATCATTTATAACGGTAAAATACTAACATTTTAACATGAAATGTTTTTAAATCATGTAAGTAGGTATTTTTAATCATGTTATAAATGTTATAACTATTTGATTAAACAAATCAATTAGTCTTTAATTGTTCTCATGATTTCATATCAAAGTATGCCGAAAGACATAATTTTGTTAAACATTTACCAGTTTCTGAGGGAAATCCTAATATTACCAGTGTGATCGCTGCTGGTAAAAATCCGAAATTATTTTACCAGTAAGACTTCGTAAATCTTGGATTTCACCGGTTATTCCTAGGTTATACCGGTTGTTCGGACTTTTACAGTAGCATATATATTTACACGATATTCCATTTCTCGGATGAAAGAGACTGAGCCCACGCAATTCCTTAGCTACTTGAATATGAGCACACAGCGCACCATCTTTTGTTAGACTCAAATCTGTGGAACTTGATATGTGTACGGAAATACCCATCTCCGGCTTCCTAACTTTTAGTTAGAACTTGTCTATTGTTTGTGATCCTAGTATTTTACCATCAAATGTATTTTACCTTATCCTAATGTGTATGTCTGTATGTTTGGATGTATTTTAGTAAATCGCTTCAATGGATTTGGCACAAAGATAGTTCATGGCCTGGATTTGGTAACTAGGATACTTTATATCCCGGTTCACGTTGGTAAATTTTTGTGGTTCAAAAGTAAGTTTTATATAAAACCGTAAAATTACAGTCGAAAATAAATCATTCAGCATCAGATCTGGTGGGTAGGTAGTTAAAGTGGTAGTGCTCTTAGTAGTATTAGTTTATAGGTAACTGGTTTAGTTATAAAATACGCGGAAAGATAATTTCTAATCATATTCTCATCTACTTCTCAAACGTGTATTGTACACTAGGTGAAGTGACCTTTCATATTTTGACACGTTCCTGTTTTCAGTGTTGGGTGCCGTTGTGGTAAATCAACAGACCATTAAAGTTTTTGTGGGTAAAAGCAAAAAAGTCGGAGCGTGTGAGAAGGCGAACAGAGACAAGAAAGATTTTATCGTTTAAAGGGATTTTCCAAAATAGGTTGGTACTCAATAGAAACTTAACTTCAATGAATCAAGGGCTCAGTCTTGCTGAATGGCGAAGCTGTTTTCATACCTATATATTGGTCTGTTTCAGCTATGTTTATCTCTCATAGATGAAAATTTTGTTATATTTTGCATTAAGAAACAATGTTATATGAGATAAGGGACGGAAAGGTTTGCAAAAAAAAAATGCTGGTAAACCTTTTAAAGTTATATTGACGACTAAAGATGGTTCAGACACAAACTGGCTGTTTATGAAGCGAGTTGCAGACTTGTAAACCATGAGCTAAGTTAAGTTTGTTCAAGCTTATCTCCCACAGCTGAGGTAATTTTTATACCAGTGTGCAGGCAGCAAACTATGTAAACTAAGATGTAAAAGTATGAATTATTATAAAACAAAAACCCAATTGCTAAAAAATAATTAACTGAAAAGAGAAAAATAAGTACTAGGTATAATTTATAAATTATACCTGTTAATTATGTTACAAACAAAATTATAGGAAAACCTACCAAAACTTCGTTTGTCACCGCTCTGGCAGCACCTCTTTTCAGTTAAATATTTTTTAGCAGTCAGATTTTTTGGTTTTATAATAATATGTTTTCTCTCAGACTTTGTAGTTTCATTAATGAACGTGTTCTCCAAATAAAATAATGTGGTAAAAGATTATTTATAGGTATTGGTATCAAAGTTACCTACGCTTATCTCGAATTTGTGGCAAATTGTAACATAAAAGTGTTACAATATTTATATAATATATGTATACATATTTAGAGTGGTCTATTTAGTAGCTTTTATTTTATACCCATATTGTTATAACAACGAAAAGAAAATTGTATCACCCCCTTTTTTTAGGGGGAATGTTTAAAAATTATATAGCTTATGTCACTCCCACAATTGAGACGAATCCAACAACACCTCATATGTCATAATAATCCGTCAAGCCGTTTGGGCTGTAGAGCGTGCTATAGAAATCGACATAGAAACATACGCTTGAAAAAGTTTACCCTTCCGCAGTCGGGTAAAAAATATCTCGACAAAGCGAACTTAGCAAAAACAAAACTAGCTAAGCTTAGCTCTTGGTTTGCAGCCGGCTTGAAGCATTACTTGAATCAGGGGTACCATAAAGAAGGTAGATAATAAGCACAGTGGAAAAATAAAGATGAAGGTGAATAATGACAATGTAGGCCACCATGAAACAGCATCCGAGAGTCTCAGCGGCAATCAATCACAGAAAAATAAATATCATGCCGATCATGCCAAGTAGGTTAATTTTCATGTAAATATTGTGAAATGGCCCCGTTGCTTGTAGGCTCCCACAGCTAAGTGCGATGAGATAACGTGACCGATTTTCACAATATAAATCCGTAGAACAATTTCAGAAAACGGGTTGTCGCACTGTCCCGTCGCACCTTTCTGCGGGAACCATAAGTCATATCTAGTGCATAGGTAATCAGGGTATTTTGCCTTAAACTCTATTTCCTATCAAAAGCTAATTAATTAACATTGATAATGATCATAGTATAATTAACTAACAATAATAACACCATGTATTGAATAAATTAATCTAAAATCAATCAATCAATTACCTAGAAAATCAAACATAATGGGATGTTATTACACTATCAGAGCAAGTTTAATGTTATTTAGAAATGTCTCTTTAAAAGTCAAAATGTGAGAAATGTTATGATGTATGTGTGTGGTGTGGTGGTGTGATGATGTAATGTGGTGTAAATGAGTGTGTGGGTGTGTGATGAGTGTGTGTGTCTGTGAGGGGTCACTTGGATAAATTGAAAAAAGTGCCAACAGCCAGAAGCCTTTTCTAGAATATCAATATAAAATCGTACTGTTACCACTAAGAATAGCTGACACGATAAATATTCGAGAGATCAAAATTTAATATACAAATTTATTAAAGGAGATTGCAACAAAAATAAAATTATTAACTAAAACAAACATACTTACAAAATTAATTGCACTTAAAAGGGGCACAATGAGTGGATAGAAAGAAAAAGAAAGAAAAAATAAATATTATTTGTGACCCGCACAGGAGACACGAGATAAGCAAAAACACAAAACAATAAAATAATAAATAACCCCGTGCGAGACTAAAAAGGCTCCTATCTCAACATGCAGAAGAAGAACAAGTGTTTTTAGTGTTAATGGATTACGAGTATAAGAAGGATAAGCATATTAAGCTCTCTTTTTTGCTTTCTTTTTCCGGTAAGTAGCAGGTAAATTTACATAAGAAATAAAATTAGGTACACACAGGTAAAAATAACGAGGAAACATAATTTAAAAAATGATCTGAATCTTTTTGTTAGGATATTGTATCTACAGCTGATAAAAAGTGGTGTTGTTTTATGATACAAAAAGCGAATTCATCGTTATCTATCCTGTGATGCCTTCACGATAAATTCAATCGATATTGTCACCTTGATAAGATTGTGAAGTTCAATGGAATGCCATTGGACTTTAGCATAATTACAAGCTTGTATCTACCACCTGTGCATATATAATCGTGTCGTCTATGTGTCTATAATCGAATCTTGTAAGTTAAAGGATCAATAATCCAAAATGTATGGCCCGAAAATCCAGAAAGCGATACGAATTCACTGTATGCGGATCAATTGCTTATTACGAGTGAAATAACCCTACCCAAGTCATAAACCTCAAATCCATGGGGTATCGGTGCTATAGGCTGACAAAGTATGTATTATAATATGCATGCATAAATATGAAAAAGAGGCCAAGTGAGTGTCACACAGCCACACGCAGTAATAGGGTTCCGAAGTTGCATAATAATGCGGGCTAAGAAGAGGGTTTTTTGTTATTACATGAACATTAAAACGGTTTCAATGGCTCACATCGTCTAAAAACGGGCCCACATAGGGCGATGGTAACTGAAGAAGGAGTTATAAAATCCAACTTCACAAGTGAAGTTAGAAAAATATTATCTATTTGAGTACCACTGCGGGTAGAGGCTAGCGTTTGTAATAAAGATTTATAACTAGCGTCAATTAATAATTTTGAATATTGCAGTATTGCCGACACGGAGATAGTCTTCGTTAAAATCTCCAAATATTTACAAACCGAAAACAAATGTTTTAGTATGAGTATTTTCATACAAACTGCTCAACTGCCAAAAAGTAATTTAGTATTTCTATAAGATAATATTATAAAGAGGCCCGCCCGCCTCAATGAGCATAATTAGATTAGTACATAATTTCAAATTGATTTTTATTTATAAAAAATATATAAGCCTTCAAATTAAAAAAAATATAATTCCAAGTCTTATTTTTTTTTTAATTAAGAAATCGGGTATCTATCGACATCGATATTGTAGTTAAAAATGCAATGTGATATACTGCATTGATGTGACCTTGGTTGAGTCTACTACTCAATATCTCTACTGCTAAATATCGACCCGAATGTCAACCTTACGGCAAACGCAATTAAGTTTATATTTGCGACCACTGAGAATACCACCATCTATGGTCGGGTAGCGGAATTTGCTTTTCAATCGAATCTAGTTTGACTTTAGATTACAGAATGTCGAAAATACCTCTGCACTAACATAAAATAGACTCCCCCGCTCGTATGCGCCGTACAGACCGGTACTGCCAACGACTCCGTCCACTCCAATGCGTTATTCGAGCTTAAACATTATTAATCTAGAAATAATAATTATTAAGGATGTATAACACCCTTTTATTTAATTTTTGTATATTGTTAGATGGTTCATATTTTCATATATATTTAATATCTGTTTTCACAGCTAATAACGTTATTTGTGTAATTTTTCAATGGCATTAGTACAAAATTTATACTGTTCCCAGTACATTTTATAAGTTGGTCGACTATATCTCGTAAACTTGTAAAGCCTGATTAGCTGTGATAGTTTTCCTTTTAATATTCTTGTATGTACTATTGCCGTGTTTTATTTTACATAACCAAAATCAACCATTTCGCTGGCAGGGCGGGGAGACACTTGACTCTTACAAAAGCTTGCAATTTAAAGCTTAATTTTACGCAAACGGATACCTGAATCGAAAAATGGTTCTTACAAACCCATAATATTTTTGAATGGCCTATGTGACGATATCCTACACCATGAGATAGACGAGAGAAAAAACATCCCCACTTTACGTCTATAGGAGGTACCCGAAAAAAGATATTTTTTCATGATTTTATTTTACCTCTTTGTCACAATAATTAATATGTATGTCCTAACAAATTATAGCTTTCTAGTACTAAGAGTCTCTGAGCTAAGCTGCGGACGGAAAGACGGACATAGCGAAACTTTAAGGCTTCCTTGTTGATTTCGGAACCCTAAAAACGGTAGCTTCTTTATTCACCACAATGTCGATAGGCAAAGAAGAATCGGTGTCCGGTAAATTAAGGATGGCATCCTGTGGAACCTCCTTCTAGACCCACTTCTAAAAGACCTGGAGCGACGGGGTATCTTTGTGCAGGCGTTCGCGGATGACATCGTCTTGGTCGTGGATGGGGACATGGCGACTGAAGTCTCGAGATCTGCCAATGCAGCCCTCGCCCATGTTCAGGGTTGGGGCGTCCGAAATAAGCTGAGGTTTGCACCGCACAAAACCTGTGCGATGACCATAACCAATAAGCTTAAGTACGACACTCCAATGCTGAGCATGGCCGGGGTCGACATCGGTATGGTCAAGAAAATGAAGTTGCTGGGTCTGACCATAGACGAGAAGCTCACTTTTAGTGAGCATACCGCGAACGTCTGCAGAAGGGTAGCAGATATTTATAAGCAGCTTTCTCGTGCTGCCAAAGTAAGTTGGGGTTTGAATGCTGAGGTAATTCGCGTTATATACACGGCAACAATCGAGCCCATAATCACGTACGCGGCCGCAGCCTGGGCTCCTGCTACGAAAAAGCAAGGGATACGGAAGAAGCTAGGCTCGGTCCAACGAGGATTCGTCCAGAAGATCTGCAAGTCTTACCGTACTGTCTCGCTGAACTCGGCACTGGTACTATTCGGGATACTACCTCTAGACCTGCGCATACAAGAGGCAGCCGCCCTGTATGAAGCAAGGAGAGGGTCATCCCGGTTCGTGCCAGAAGACCGGGAGATCAAGGGTATGGTGAGATTTGCAGAGACTCCTCACCCTGCCAAACAAATGGCCTTGGAATTCATGTGCCTGGCAGACCAACAGCTTGTGGACAGCCAGAACGTGCAGACAGTGCGAATATTCACTGACGGCAGCAAGCTTGAGGGGAAGGTCGGAGCCGCATTATCCCTGTGGGATAATGAAGGTGAAATCCAGAAGCTCAAGCTTAGCCTCGCCGCGTACTGCACTGTCTACCAGGCTGAATTACTTGCCATTTGCAAAGCAACGGACGTAATCCTCAAGCGCAAAGAGACGAGCTATGGTTTGTACAGCGACTCAATGTCAGCATTGCAGACGCTGGCAAACCATGGCTCTCTCCATCCTCTGGCGGTTCGCGCGCGCGCCAACTTGGTTCAAGCTCTGGGCCAGAGCAAAGTTGTATCTTTGTTCTGGGTCAAGGCCCACGCGGGCCTGCCGGGGAATGAGCGTGCGGACGAGTTGGCAAAGCAGGGAGCATTGTCGTTGCGGAGGAAGCCAGACTATGACCAATTTCCGATCTCATTTATCAGGCGACAGATCCGTTTGGAATCGCTTGATGAGTGGAATCGGAGATATGTGACTGGCGAGACGGCCTCTGTGACGAGAATGTTTCTTCCCGACGCCATAGCAGCATTCCGTATTGTACAACAGGTGCGGCCAACAGGCTTACTCACACAAGTTTTGACAGGGCACGGTGGGTTCTCTGAATACTTGAACCGTTTCAAGTGTAAGGAGAGCCCAGCGTGCGCCTGCGATCCCAACATGTCTGAGAGTGTCCAGCACATAATCATAGATTGCCCGATTTTTACTAGGGAACGCTATCAACTTCAATGTGAGCTGGACATGAGACTGTCGTGTGATAACCTATACGAGTTTATGGGTAAGAAATATAGGGAAAAGTTCTTAGCATACTGCGAGAATGTGGCCGTAACAGTAGTAAATAGAAATAAAAGTTAGAGTAAGCTATGTTTCATTTATATTGTTAGTATATAAGATTAGAAACATAGGCAAAATAGCACGTAAATTGAGAAATAGTAAGTAAGTAGTATACTAAGAAAGTACCAAATAAGTGTAGATGTAATATTTATTAAAACAAGTTGTACCTAGAAATAAGTAGTTAAGAAAAATGTCAAAATAAAATGTATAAATTGTGTTATTTCCCCTAACTGTTTAAATAAAGTCTGTCCTTAGCATAGTATTAATTAAAGTGGGAGTCCCACCCACTAGAATGCAAGATGAAGAATGAGAGAAAGATAATGTATGCTGAATAAAAGTGCGAGAGGAATAAAAGCGAGAACTTGTAGTTGAGTGAAGTTGAGCACAAAATAGGCGCTAACGCCGTTAGCGGGATTAGTATTAAGGATAAAAAAAATTAAGGATGGAAGTAAAACCTTCTCAGGGTTCCGTATCCGAAGGGTCCTAACCGAGCCCTAGGTTAGGTTAAAAGATTAAAGCGGGCTGGTAAACGGAACCCTATTGCTGACACTCACGTGTCCATCCGTCTGTCTGTCGTCTGTCACACGAATTTTACGGCCAAACGGTTTTTAAACATTATAAAAAGTTGCCCCACACTAGGAATTTCTTCCTGTATCGTGGGAGCGTTTACAAACATATAAACTCACATACACAACACCCAGAGCCGGAACAACTATCTCTAGGTCATACAAATATTTGTTCCGTGCGGGCATCGAACCCGCGACACGCAGCGCAGCAGTCAATCGCTCAACCACTGCGCCAACCGTGCGCCCAAAATTAGTTCAAAATAATAAATAATATTTTTAATAATTAAAATGATGATGAAATAATATTTTTAAATATAACTTGTTAACAAATCTTTTTTTTTCTACTTACTTTTCGCCAGGCCTGAGACCCCACACACAAATAGCGCTCTCGATCAACCAGGAGGCATGAAACACGACCAGATACCGAAGGAAGCCGATGACGAACACCGAGCTGAGAACTGTGTCATCCCAGTATTCCAGGGGAGCGTTCAGAGGAAGCAGCAGGAACAGTATTGCGTATAGCCCCCAGTACAATCTGAAACCGAATCAAATCTTTATTTCATCCTTAATATACACATACAGGTGGTAAGAATAAATAAAAATAAGCAATTATGGACCTGGTCGGATACGGCAAAATTTTAAATAAGTACGTAGTGGAAAAAGAACGCTTTATTTTTTTCTTAGCTATTTCTAATATTTTTTTATCAATTTTTTACAACAGTAATAGTTATTATACAGAGTGGGCAAAAAAACGTGGCCTATTGCAAATAGCCCCAAATATCGCCCTGATTCATTTGATCCACGAAGTATTTTTCCCATTCAGTGGTATTAGCACTCCTTTTGGTCCGTTTTTATGCCGATCAAATGCCACATTATTCAATAGCTCTAGAATGATTTATAAGTGAACCAAGCGTCAGCTGACGCACCCGCGGTGGCACACCCACCCGGTGTGGGAGGTTACGAAAGTGGAAAAAAAAAGTAAAATAATAAATATGAAAAAAAATAAAAATGGCGACTGAAACTTCTTTCATAAACAGTTGACATCATACTGAGCTGGAAAAAAATCGTCAGCTTCATCGTGGAGAGATAAGTTCAATTCAGACTTAATCCACTCCGTAGAAGCAATTGACCTATGAAAGGACACAACAGGCACAATAATAGAGTGGGTATTGTCCAAAGAGTTCCCGATAATTGCTTACAGCCTTTCGTAGCTCCGGCTCTGGAGTGTCGGGATTTACGTTTGCACAACTATTTCGAGATTTTAAACTTTAAATATTGATTATGGGGAGTTTCTGTAGCACTGGTGGCTTCTGTGTGGATTTGAAAGAGCGTTTTTATGTAACTATTAACGTAATTTTAAATTTACTTTGAAAAAAAGAGAGAGTCTTATGGACATCCGGTTGGAACGGAGATTTAATCAAGCTTTAATACTTATGCAGAAGTTTCTCCAGAAGTTTCTGCATAAAAAGTATTATTTATTAAACCTTCTTCGTATATTATAAGTGTAGCGCTTACTTTTTTATTTACAAGATATTTTAAAAGAATAAATATGCGAGAATATGCGTCAGCTGCTCGCATGAACTTGTTGGACTTGAAATATTTGAGTATTTTGTTAAAAAATTGGTCTTTTCCTTATTAGCGAGACTTTCGAAAGGTGTAATAATACAGCATGTGTTTTCATCCAAAATAATTGGTTCGATTCCTGGCTAGGAATAATGATTTTTCAAAAATCCCATGATGGGTTTTTTAGATGTAACATTTAAGGCCATAACATTTTTTTTCTAAAAAAGTTTGCCCCACACTAGGAATTTCTCCTATATTGTAAACCAAACAGGCATAATCCACAAAAACTGTTTCCGTGCGGGAATCGAACCCGCGATACTGCGCCAACCGTGTCGTCAATTTTTTTTTAATATTCAAAGAAGTGATAATCTCAGAACCCATATTGGTGTTATTACAAAGGAGTTAAATTTAAATTAAATCCGAACCTATAGAAACCACCAAATAAAGGGTTACATCTTAATCAATTCTCACCTCTTTTGGAACATAACAACGGAATCCTTTTCAAGGTCCGACATATCAATAGAGTCCTTCAATTTCTCCTGGTGAGGGCTTAGTTTCCTCAAGCGAGTCAGGAAATGTGAGTATACGAAACCCTTGTTATAGTCGTAAGGGTCATCGTCTGTGGCGAAGTGAGCGTGGTGGAGTCTATGGTACTGTACCCATTCGTAGATGGAGCCCTGGGAAAGTATACAATATATTTAGATTAAGTTGTCACAATGTAATTTACAGACATGAATATGTCACCGGATTATTACCGACACCATTAGTTTGTAATAAATCTTGCGAGATATATTTTTGTTGATATATCTCATCCAAGTTCAATACAGTATATCCGTATTTAAGAAGAAAGTGTACAATCTCATAATTTATTGTGCTTAAGAAACCTCGCCTGGTGTTTTTTGACTAGTCCGATCGGGCCATACCAAATATCTCTATGCTTATTTGGGTTTCATGCCGTGCATAGATACTAAAATTTTTAGGCCCGTGGTGAAAACATTGTTTGTGTGCACGACCTCAAAAAGCGTTTCTTGCACACCTAATCAATATAATTTCATTAAATACTCAAAAAACCGAGCAATTTCATCACAAATGGTTGAACTTGAAGTGCTCGAATGATTCATTTAAAACATAGTAAATGATATCATGTGCTTCACTAGCGTTAAAAACAGTTATTTGTGAAGATAGAAGAGATATTTTATGATTGATCATTAATTATTATTTAGGGAGCAATCATCTGAAGTGGAAAAGCGATAATGCCCTTTGGTACTTGAGTAAATGAGTGGCATTAGCCATATTATCTCAATGTCCGTTAATCCATTCATATACACTGGTGTCGGATATTTTTGATTGATATCAGAGGTAAAGCATTAATTTCTTTTAGGTCGTTTTCTTTTATTTGTTAGGAAGGTCAGTCGGTTAGCGTGTTACCTCACCAATTGATTGATCGTAGATTTTTGTTGTCTATCGGTTGTCTGCAATCGAATTCGACGGATTAATTTTGATGGATCCGTCGAAGTCAATTGACAACTCGGTCAACCGGCTAGTTGGTGTGGTACTACATCGATCCAATATCCAATTGGCCTACATCGATCAACTATCGATAGATCACTAAAACCCTTAGTTTTAGAGATAGTAACCTAGTCTCAAGCTTAGAGTACGATGTAGTTACGAAACAATGAGGCGTGGAAAATAAATGCAGCCAAGACGTAAACAACTATTAATATCTACTACAGATGTAGGCCGGGTGGAGTTGTTGCACAACTCAAACTGAAAACTGTTATTGAGAAGGATGAGCAACATAATATATATGTATGGGGTGTGCAATAAGATGCAATAAAGACGTAAACAAAGGGATATTCCAGCATCGACCGCAGGTGCATGTTTACCATATTACTGTTCTCGTAAGAAGGTCAGTTTGCACAATGTAGTTTGCTAATAAATGGCATTCACCTGGACGTTGGCCTCTTACTGTAAATAACCTGGAATAATATATTGAGGAGCTACATATATTTTATTGTTTAGTCAGTAGAACAGTATAGAGAAAGCTTGATGAGAACCACACAGGGGTGAATTTTAATAGGTACATTGGCAATGTTTTATAGGAAAAAGAACTCAAGAATATGAACAGCTTTTATAAGGGATAAGGGACTAGCGGACGCCTCGCGTTTTCACCCGCGTAGTTCCCGTTCCCGTGGGAATACAGGGATAAAAAGTAGCTTAAGTCACCCGGGAATAGTGTAGCTTCCCAACGGTGAAAGAATTCTTAAAATAGGTCCAGCAGTTTTGAAGTTTATTCGTTACATACAAACATACAAATCTTTCGTCTTTATAATATTAGTAAAGATATAGAAGTATAAATATAGACCAATCCCAAAAATACGTTAAAATTTAACTAACGTGCCTGATGCAAACACAAAATATACTGAAAAAACTTTGACCCCCTGAATGAACGAATTAAAAGTCACTCTCTATAAGCAAAATACTTACAACTCCAGCTAAGGTTTGGAACAGCATAAGCACGATCCGCAGTCCTGTGCTACCTTTGTATGCTCGATGTGCCCACAGCCGATGGGCTCCCGTGGTCATGCCCAAGATTGCCACTGATGTCAGGACGATAACTGGAAAATCATGGTCATTATTATTATTAACTAGCTTTTACCCGTGGCTTCGCTCGCAGTGAAGACATAAATTATTTTTATTTTTTTATTTAAAGGTATCCTATGTTACTTCTAATACCTCCAAGAATATATGTACAAAGTTTCATGATGATCGGTTCAGTAGTTTTTGCGTGAAAGCGTAACAAACAAACTTACATTCACATTTATAATATTACTAGCTTTTACCCGCGGCTTCGCTCGCAGAGAAGCAATAAAAAAAAAAAAAAAATTCATGAAAAGTATTCTATGTCTAATAACTCCAAGAATATATGTACAAAGTTTCATGATGATCGGTTCAGTAGTTTTTGCGTGAAAGCGTAAAAAAACAAACTTACATTCACATTTATAATATTAGTATTATAGTAATCATTGATATATTGAGCAAGTCTTTGGGGAACATAGAAACAAAAAAATATGTAAACTATTTTTATATTCACCATAAAATTTTATTAAATTCAACAAAGCCAACCCAAGTAGTGCAAAACTACACTCGGCGTTTAAGCGAGTGTAACTAGCCGCATTTGATTAGTGGAGCAGGGTAAACGCCAAAATTATGACCAGTTGGGATATTTTGCACGGTTATTGACAAATGCGTGCACTGACTGGACAAGTCCACTCAATCTAGCTGGTTCTTTTCTCAAATGACCATTTCAGACTTCAGTCTACATGGTCTTCACATGATCTAACCAAGATTTTGTCTGGACTTTAAAAGAGACTGTGACCTCTGAGTTTGTTTCGGTCTTTCTTCACAGAGTAGTCAGATAGGGAACGCCCACCTCATCTAGTTTTAAATAATGTGATCGACATGTAAAAGTGTTTGTACAAACCTGCTTACAGAAATAAAATCATTTATCATTTGCCCCACTGGCAGGGTGGATTGGTAGAAAGGGGCAGAATAATTTTATTTATTTATGGTTATCTATTTATTCGAAGACATGTGACATCTACTAACCCGCACTGGGCCCACGTGATGGATTAAGGCCCATTCCCTTGTTCAGAGAGAGGAGGCCTGTGTCCCAGCAGTGGGATCATTAAAAGCCTGAAGATAATGATATCCATATATTATAATGACATTGAATCATGGATTGCAAAGAGCAATTTAATGACATGACAGACATTGATGACACCACAGATGACACAGTTAATTCAATTTGCGGCTCGGAATTGATCACAAACACCAGTGGCTTTCTACTTAGTCGAGTTAAGTGCAGCCTTGAAAACTTTGAATTAGCCTAGCGTACCACAGAGTTTCAATAGAATATAGCCCAATAAATGGAAAGGTCGGGTCGTAAAAATTATTTAATGATGGTTTGTTAAATAAATTTGAAACACCAAATGTTTTTTTGTTAACTGTACTTTAACTTCTATAATCTTGTGGTCCCAAAATATTGCTCAAAAATAATATTGAATTTATAGGTTTTTTTTTTGTCGACGGGGAAAATCATCTTATGACAAATCCCGCTCTTGGGAATCTGGGACCGCGGTCCCGGTCCCAAAAGCCCCACGATCCCCTTCGAGAAAGCAAGAAGCCAGCTTATACTGGTTTTTTTATCTTTGTCGTGCGGCCTATTATACAGTTATCATTGAGAAATGAGTAGAGCATCGGATCTTTGCGTGAGGGCACGAAGACATGCGAAGTTCGCGTCGACTTAACAATTTTAATTAAGAAACTCGCCATGACACGGATGAGAGTCTCGTACGAACATGTCTCGGATGGTGATAATGCCTATTAATGACATTAATAATATTCCGAACATAAATTACTTACTGTAATTGAACATTTTGCAGTATTCTCTACTCATAATGTAGTTATGAGAACTTATTTCATATTAAACGAAGTATACTGCGTTCTCCTCAACTCAACTTCTTTGCTTATATAACTTCCTCAAAGGAGTCAAGAGTAATATTGAAATTAAAAGCTTCACAGTTCAACATGGAAAGAAAAACAAGATGTTTCTGAATAAATAAACTAAAATCAAAGAGCTTCGCAGATGTGAACCCAGAAAATATCACACTCTTCACTTGAAGAAATTTGCACTTGCAAATCGATCGAATTCCATCACATTGCGTCTTGAAGTTAAAATCTCCTATCAGTGTGCTATTAATCGAACCGCGTCGAACCATAGGATCGCTAACTGACACGCGTGGATTGTTTGAGAAACATAATGGGAAATGTTGAATTTATCATCCCTAACCGTGGCGGCCGGTTCTTTACTCTGTGGAACATTTAATATCCTTAGTAATATCATGTACCGCCAAGCTACCGATATTGAATTGCGAGCTTCAATAATGTAAGTTTTAGTTCCTTAGCAGCACAGACATAAATCTTAATAGATAACGCAAGTCCCAATTGTTTTCACAAAGAATTTAAAAACAAAATTATTTACCATTGAAAGAAAACATTTCCAATGTCTCGGCCAACTTTTTCTATACATTATTTACAGCTCAATATGGCATAAAAAGGCATTATTTCTAGATTTCGGTGGATTTCCGTTGGCGATAATGCTAAATGAAAAGTTCAGATTACGATCATTTGTCGTAACTTTAGTCCGTTTTTAGGCACGCGAAGTACATACAATCGCGTCATCTAGTTAGATTTATGTCTGTGGTTAGCAGGCTAGCAGCCGTCAGCCTAGCAGATTTATAGAAATACCTCCTGCCGTCTGCGGTTTCACCTGCGTGGAATAAGTACTTCCCCACAATATCTTTATAAATTATAGCCTATGTGTTATTCTGATGTATAACCGACATTACTGTAAAGTTTCATCAAAATCCGTTCAGATGTTTTTGCGTGAAAGAGTAACAAACATCCATCCCTCCATCCTCACAAACTTTCACGTTTATAATAGTAAGTAAGATCTAAGATGATATAAAATTTATAATATGTATACTCCATTTGCGATAACATTAGACGTTTAAATTAGCCCATTTTACAGCCCGTTCAACCGATTTTGACTTCTATTGCGTTGGTGATACGACAAATGGTAGCTGTAGTAAAGGTTTTGGTAACAGGTTTATGCTTTTTATGTCATCCTTATGTTTACGGGATAGAACTCAAAATCGGTTGAACGGACTGTAAAAAGATTTGGAAACATGTCTAATGCTATTTCAAATGGAGTTTAGTATGAAATGAAACATTCCATTGTCGGAATTGCATATGTTTTTTGTCAATAGAATCAGTTTTGCAATGTAATCAACTTGGCTTTGATTTTCGCCATCGTGATATACATATATATTTGTAAGTTGTATAAGTACACTATACTTTGTACTTATACGTAAGTCGTACTTGTCTGGGTTCAAACACAGGAAGCCGCTTTACTTTGTGTAAATTGTTTAATCACCACTGCTATAAAAACGGTGAATGGAAAATGACCCGGAATCAAGCAGAAGTGTCACACCAAACGTATCAGAAGAGACTACACCATGGTCCACCCCAAAGAGCACAATTTCTGAAGCTTATGACTCACATATACTAACAATGGAGCATATGTACGATGATTCAACTGCTATATCGGATAATACACTGTCAAGAAGTGTGGACTATACAATAATTGATCCCATGCAGAACCATGAGCTCAAACAATCAATTGAACACCTCCAAATGGAACTCAGAAGTTCACAGAACGAACTTGAAAATGTCATACTTGACAATAATGAGCTCCGCAAACAGAATGAAAAACTACTTAAAGATAACATTACTTTAAAAGGATTCTTAGGCCAGTCCACAAAAAAAGTATTTTACAGCAATGAAGGCGCAAAAAAAGGTAATACGAACGCTTCATTACATTCAGATATGCAAGCATTCTTTACACCGCCTAGAAATTTGCTTAGAACTTCAAATAACACAACCGATACAGAGAAAAATCTAAGCGGGAATATCTTTAGCCTACAAAAAAATATCGCCTACCTGGAGGAGCAGTTGAAACAATATACTACGCCTTAAGGATCAAATTCTAAAACTACAGAAACTATTACAATTAAAGGAGAGCGGTAAAATATTCAACGATAAAAAAAACGTCTGATGGACTAGAAGAAGAACGCACTAACAAGATATTTATCTTTGGCACACAACAATGTGTTGGACTTTCTTCTGCATTGATGAAGTCGAGAGCGGCTACTCCGTATATAAAATATACTGTGACGGCAGAAACAAAACCACACGCGCTTACAAGTGACATCATTAAGAATTGCCAAAATATTGCAACATCAAGTGGCGACAAACTTATAATTTGTGTGGGTGAAAATGACTATGATATAAAGATATTGTCTGCTCAATTACGTCAACTCCTCGACTCATTCAGTAATAATTATATACTGGTTTTGAGCCCGTTAAAAAATATGTATATAAATATAAATGATTTGAAACAAACTATACGTAATATTTGCAGTGAATACAAATGTTGTAAATATATTGATTCTGAATACAAATTGTACAACGCATGTAAATCTATAAATTATTCTATTGACTGTTATGATTACGAAAAAAAGTATTTAAATGTTAAAGAATTGAAGAAAATAATACTGCGTAATCAAACTAACTGTATAAAACCCGACAAAAAACATGTAATAGTTTCGAAAGGTACAATCCCTTATTATTTTGCACGTCATTAAACGGAATCTCATGCTACAAATGGTCCTGATATCGAAAACTCTTCTAATACTAAAAAAGGTACTATTCCATACTATTTTAAAGTTGTAGACCACAAACGGCTTTTTTGTGAACAAAAACGGCGTACTATGTGAACCTAATACTTTTAAAATAATGCACCAAAATATCGCTAATATTCTTTCAAAAAAGGAAATTTTGGAACTAACGTTGCTGGAGTTTCGAGACATAAATAAAGAACCAGACATATTGTGTTTGTCTGAAACCTTTATGCGTGCCGGAAATGAAAAATATTTAAAATTAAATAACTACGCCGTAGCAGCTGCATTTAGTAGAGACAGACAGAGAGGGGGAACCTGTATACTAGCTAAACAGGGTATTATATTTAACGAGCTTTCCCACATTAAAAAGTACTCAACCCAAAAATCATTTGAAGCCTGTGGCGTTGAAATTCCATTGCACAAATTACTTATCGTGTGTCTTTACAGAGTGCCTAAGTCTGATCCTAACATATTTTTGGATAAACTTGATCAATTTATGTGCGAGACGGTCAAAAAATATGGGTCAAGTACGAAAATAGTTATTGCTGGTGATTTTAATATAAATACTTTTAAACCAAGAAAAGTCACCAACTACTTAGTGGATCTATGTAATAACTATAACTTGCAGATTCACGTTAAAGTTCCAACACGTAAAGACTCTTGTATAGATCACATACTAAGTAATATAAAAAAATCTTCTACTAAGGTGTTATCCCTATACTTATCAGACCACGACACAGCACAACTCTTAGATTTTCCGGTAAAAGAGCAAAGTTTGAAGACCAAATCATATTTTATTTATAAAAAAGATTATTGTAATGATAATATAAGTAAAATCAAAAAATGCCTTGCAAGTTTAACGTGGTCAAAGGTACATCTCGAAACGGATTTAAATAATGCATTTAATAAATTTCACGAGTTTTTATGTTTATTGTACAATTAATGCTTCCCAAAGATTAAGATTAAAATAAACAACTCGAATGCAAATAAACAAAAATGGATAAGCAAGGGTCTCAGAAATAGTTGCAAAACGAAACGATGTTTACGGTATCTCTATTATAAGAATAAAACCCTAACGTACAAACTTAGATATCAAAAATATTCACCACTACTGAAAAAATGTATTTTTAAAGCCAAAATAAATTCAAACATTAATTATATAAATAACAGTCAAAACAAATGCAGAGCCACGTGGTCAGTCATCAACCGTGAAATTGGAAATGCAAAATGTGACAATAATATTACTCAACTAGAATTAGATAAGAGAATAAGACTAATATATATATCTATCTATAAAAATTATTTAACGACAGGACTATTCTTCGACCTATCACAAGCCTTCGACTTTGTGGCACATGATAGACACATGTTGGAAAAATTAGAAAAAAGTGGAATAAGAGGTTTAGCACTCCAGTGGATCGCGTCTTATTTAAGCAATCGAAAGCAATACGTTGTTATTAATAGAGTAAATGGAAATTTATTAACCTCGTATTCATCTGACTATAGAGTTAACAATTGCGGCGTCCCCCAAGGCAGTGTATTAGGACCCCTATTGTTTCTATTATACATAAACGACTTACCGCTAGTGACTGATCATAAATGTGTATTATTTGCTGATGACATTTCGATTATTGTGACATCTGACAAAAAGTATAAAACTAAATCTGATCATGAGATGGACATTAATAATACTATTGACTGAATAAAATGATTGAATAAAATGGCTGCATAAAAATAAATTAAAAATTAACCTAGATAAATCTAATTATATACAATTTAATCAATCAAAACATACTAAATACAATTTCAAACTTAATATTGACCGATTAAAAGAAGTTTCCCAAACTAAATTCTTAGGAGTACTCATAGATCAAGATCTGAATTGGAAAGTACATCTGGATAGTTTGTGCAGTAGGATTAATAAGTTTGTTTTTGCTCTCAGACAAATGAAGAATATAACCAACAAAAAAACAGCAATTACAGCATACCACGCCTACATAGAATCCATCTTGCGTTACGGTCTTATTATCTGGGGTAACAGTACGGATAGACACAGAGCATTTATTGCGCAAAAGAAATGCATCAGAGCCATTTGTGGTATCCGTCCTGACGAGTCATGTAAACCGTCCTTTAAGAAGCTAGGTATATTACCTCTTCCGTCTCTCTACATTTTCGAAATTTGTAATTATGTTTATAATAATAAGGGATTGTTTAAAAAAGCCACTCAATTGAACTCTCGAAATCGAGATCCATGCAGACTTGTATTGCAGGATACTCCTAAATCAGCCAAGTATGCGAAAAGTTTCTTAGTAATGTGTATACGCATCTATAACAAAATCCCAAAAGAAATAAAATTGTTATATAATATTAACTTATTTAAAAACAGACTACTGAAATGGCTGAAAGGACATATGTTTTACGATATTAAAGATTTTCTGAATAATAACATTAATAACCTATAAATTTCTGGACTTTTGTCAATGTGAATGGAACCACAATTAACTAATAATTATTATTTTGCATGCAATTGATACATATCCTGTATAGCTAAACATGTGGACTTTAGAATACTACCTATCTGTAACAACTTTATACCATGTTTAAGGCAAATAAAGACTTATCTTATCTTATCAAAAATTCGAAAATATGTGACGTCCACCAAACCGCAGTAGGCCCGCGTGGTGGATTAAGGTCCATTCCCTCTCTCACAGAGAAGAGGCCCGTGTCCCAGGAGTGGGAACATTAAAAGGCTAATAATCATGATGATGACAATTCTTTTATTTTATTTTATGGACTGTTGTAGGCAACCCTGGGCATTTAAAGGAGAAAATACCAAATCTAGAGATAGCAGCTGAACAGTAGGCTTAATTCCTCTTCATCTGTGCAGTCTTTTCCCAACTATGTTGGAGGCTTCCAGTACTACCATATGAAGCTTAATTCAAGTATTTTATATATATGAAGCGACTGCCTATCAGACTTCCATAACTCAGTTATTGGATATCACGATATTCCTTGACATGGATGGTTGTCAGACTATTGGGCTTCTAACTTTTTTTAACGACATTTAACTATACCAAGATATTGATCTTAAGGCGATATGTACGCCCCAATGTAAACGCAGTACTGGCTGTGCGCCCGCTCGATGCCAAAATATCAATATTGAACCTCCTTTTCAACAGTTTTGTTAGCAAAATATTATTTGATTTACATATGCTACGAGTATTTCAGTTATATAGAAATTCCAGCCATAATTTTTTCTGTGTAACATCCAAGTCGTATCCAAAAGTTGCGTAAAAATATCGTGATGATGAATTTTTATTTAAAGCAAAACTATTGGTTACACTAAATTACCTTGTTTCAAAAATAATGTACATGAATCAATAATATATTTTTTTTAAACCTTTTAACCTAGCCGTTATTAAGGAGTATGCTTTAGAAAGTAACAGTTTTACGGCACTAAAGCGGTGGAAGGCCCTTAACGAACGTGACTATTGAGTAACGTTCTGGGTAGGGAATCCAATCCGGAAAACGCGGGATGCCGCATGATTAATCCCGCATAACGAAACGTGAAGATGACACTTTTTGAGAGTAAACTGACTTTTTTATAGAGGAAAGTACTTCGAACCCTGTTTATACTTATGAAATAGACTTAATTTCGGCTTCAAATGTGGATGGCGAGCGGGCTTTTGCACCCGCTAGCTATTTATGCAACAAGATCAAATCTAAAAGATGAAAAGTTAGATACTTTATCATTTGTTCGACAGTAACTATTATCAGAAAGATAAGCTGATTGAAATTATCTTTTTAGAGGTATAAAAAATCAGCTTATTTTTTATAAAATATATGAAAATATATATAAAAAATAGAGGCCCACATGTTCCGATAAAGTTAAAAATATTTCAGTGGCAGAGAAAACTAAAGCGCCATGAAAAGCAAATAGGTAGTGCGGCTAAAAGCTTTGTTTAAACTGTACCTAATCTACGAGAAGCCTTCTTTAACCACGTGGGGGTTTAGTTAATTGATATAGTACTTTCTTTGTTTCTAAAGCAAATAAGAACTTGACATTGTATAAACATTGGATTTTTCCATTTGGGCTATTACCGTAAAATTCCAAATGTAAAATCCTAACCCCAGTCTAGACTTGTGCCCTTTTGGTGGCAAATAGGATTTTAACGTAAGCAGCGAATTTTATCGTGGCTGTAGGTATTTTATCTTGAAAAAGATTTACCTATTACATAAAAAAAAAACAAAAGCCACCATACCATACCACCACCACCACCACTACCTATCTACTATTACCATACTTTATTTATTTTTTGCGATATTTATTATTTTGTTATAAAAAATAATTTAAATAATTAAAATTTTGACATTTTTATAACATTCAAAAATTGGCAATTTTACTTTGTTTTATAAATTTCTGTAAATTTTTATAATTTTTGGACTTTTTTAATTATTACTTTTAATGAATTTTTGACTATTTAAATTGAATTATTCATTAGTTTTTATCTGTTTATAATTTAATGTATCATGTACAACTATGGGTTGGAATTGTCTAAAATAAATAAATAAATAATAAATATTGATATTTCAATGAAAGTCAGAAAACGGTTAATTATCACAAGAAATAAGTTACGTATCTAATATAAGCATATCTTAATAGAGTTTACATTGATGTTTGATATTTTTTGTTTTAGGATAATGTTATGATTAATATCATCTGTAATATTTTGTAGGTAAGTAGTAGGCTATGCCATGTTTAAGTATCTATTCATTTCGTTTTTGTTAGACTAACAGAAAGTCTGCGGGAATCCGCTGGATGCGAGACACACAGGGCAGGTCGATGTCGACGTCTTTCGACTGAAACAATTTTCTTTTCTTTTTCGTTTCTATGGTACATTTGATCAAACTATTTGAGCCCAGTAGAAGGCCACGTTTATTGCAGCGTCAGAGGCCTTATACAGTTCATCCAAGGTACAAGTGAATGGACAGTCCGGACACTCCAGAAGACTGAAACAATGATGATGATGAAGACTTACAGAAAATCAGGGTCGCCAGTTTGACTTCGCAGATCAGCAGCCATATTCCATATAGGGAGAGGAGGTGAACATGAATGAAGACCAGCACTGCTGGCCAGTTCGCCTCCCGACCCTTGCTGAGCTTCGGCTCCTCCGGCCCAGGGACTGCATCAGTCACTTCCACCATTTTCGCTCGAGATCTGTAACTTGGACGAGAATTTTGTAAGAAATGAGAGTATATTATTTATGCTTAGGAACCTTAGGAACGAAACCATTTAAGACATTGAAGTGTACGTCTATAGACATTGCAGACATTTAAATGGCTGTCAAGTCAAACTTTAATCATTCCTGTTTGTGTATCTTAGTTTACATATTTTTAAACACAGTCAGGATACAGGAGTCATGCCTAAAACGGGCAGGGTTTAAAAAAAGGAATAAAAATCAGAAGAAAGCTATTAAGCTATTTATTAAGGTATTCCCAATAGAATCTAGAAAATACCTAAATGAAAATACGTTCGATTTGCTGAAGTAGTAGAATTAATACTTACCTAATTTAAATAAAGAAGATTAAGGCACGGAAAATCGATTATAATTTAAATACACACATTCAGACTCATTTCCACCACAAAGCTTGCCAATATTAAATATGTTTCACACAGATTATGGTAGTAATTGGTGATGATATAATTAATTGCTTATTTGCATAATTTATTTGTATATTTAGCACACGCGCTAGATACATAGTTATTCGCAAATATTATGAACTCTGTCCCGTTGCCATACAAAAACATTTTTTTTTCTATCTCTTTTAGTAAATCTATTCTTTGATGGTGGCCTTATAGGTGGCTTCATCGCCAGTCCGCGTGTATGTCAGCCAATAACTTCTTACCCATTGAGGTAGGTACTACTGCTGTATCACAGTTACTTGATGTTAGCGTTATGATTAGCTATCAAATACATTAATGAAAACCACAAAACTACTGTAGGTGTAGATCTCGCCAAACTTCTTGACCACCCTGAGGTTGGCTAAAATAACTGACAGCACCGATCCGTGCTTTAATTATTTTTTTAATCTTTGGCCCACACTAGGAACTTCTTCCTGCATCATGGGTGCGTTTACAAACATTTGATCTCACATACACAAAACACCCAGATCCGGAACAATTATATGTAGGCCATACAAATATTTGTTCCGTGCGGGAATCGAGCCCGCGGCACGCAGCGCAGCAGCCGACCGCTCAACCACTACGCCAACCGTGTCGTCTTCGAAAACCTTGAGCATCGGAAAGCCAACTTCAGGGCGACCAAGACGTTTGGCGATAAATTAAATCTATATCATTCATCTTGCACGAGTCTGAAAGACTGCAACTCCACGGGAAAGTGGTAACATCGATTTGTGTTATATTAAAAGTTCTTGTAGGTAGGATCATTGTGTAGGTATGCTGAATCTGCCATGTTTCAAACATGCACATAAAACTAAAGCACTTACTTACGCATGTAAGAAACGACCTGTTTTCCTTACGTGATACATTATTCAGGTGTTCGACGCGAAATAAATACTGACACGATCAACAATTTAGATTTTGTAAACTGTAATTTTGTTCTCAAAATAGGGTGTCCATCAACTTTTCTAGACTATTATAAGGGTAAGGTTATTGGTTGTATGTTGAAACGAGATCGGCAGGTGTCCATGCAATGGTATTTTAAAATTCATTATGAATCCCATTTTATTCATGGTGACTAAACTACTTCAGATTATAGGGCTGTTTGACACAATACCCGGCATGCCTTATGCAACATACTATTTTCAACATTTCTTTGAGAAAATACTTGAAACACACAACAAAAAATGCATCTTGGGAGTGTTTGACAAGATATGCTTTAGGTAAGCAGCTAATCAATATTTATGGAAAATTAAACCACAATCAACATGGTAAAGAACCAATTTGTTCATACCAGTAAGTTAAACTGATATTGATTACCTACATAACATCTTCATTCCTATCCTATGAAAAGAACCCTCCAGAATTTTGGAAAGACTTAAGAGAACGAAAGAGAGGCTCCTCAAATTTATTTTGGTAGACGTACAAGGTGGCTCTTTTCTAGTATGCGATCAAACAAGAATATTAAAGCGATAATGCTCGTGCATATAAGTTTCAAAGCGACCCAGAAGTTTCCGAACAAGTTTGAAATCAAACTCTAATCTAAACTATTCAGCAGCTGTACGGTCCACAAAAGTGATAAATTCGCAGGCAGGAAACTTTAACTTGAACTTTAAGTAGTTTTAAAACCAAAGCGTCTGAAGTAGACAAATATTTGTAACCACTCCGAAGCTTATAAACCACTCTGCTCGACAAGATTTTGACACATGACATGCCAGCTGAGTCGACAGGTTATTGCAAATTACGTCATGAATTTCAGGAATTTGTGAACTTTCAATATTCGTATTTATTCAGAAAAATAAGTTTACGCAGCTATTTTACACAGTAAATTTGTAAAAAATATCTCTATTTACATGTTGAGGTCGGTTAAACCGCGACGGTCTACTGGAAAATGTGTACTAAATACGAATTACTACACCTTTCCAAACGGTAGACAATTTAGATTTGCTCAAAATATGTGCATAAACAACCTTTTCGCTTGCTGAAAAGATGCAAAAGGACAAAATAAAGACATACTCATTTTATTTGCGTCCTTATCTACCTAATTTTTCATACAAAGTTCATAAAAACAAGCCAAGATCTGGCAAAAATTTGATTAAAATTTTTTTTGCAAACTTGAAACATGACATTTCTTTGGTGTTGATTTTTTGTGCTGTCCATTCACCCGTCACATAATCCATTGAAAATTGCATTCAGCCTAATCTATTAAATGAATTAAACGGTTATTTTAAATTATGTCGATCGACTCGGTTCATTTAAATAAATGAATGATTTTCAAAAATGTAGATATTGTTTTAAAATTAGAACAAACCCGTTTATAGGCATAGCATAAAATAACAAGTTATAGTAATAACCATACATAAATGCTTTCATAATGTTATCTTAACAGTAAATTGGAAAAAGAACCGGATTGGTGGCTAATTTCGCGCCGAATTTTCTGTTACGTACAAGAATTAAAAATTCAAATTCGGTATGCGGTCGGTATAGAATATTTTATCGGACATATTTTAGTATAAAAGAGAGTTTTACTTTGATCTTTTCAGAAGGTTTTATACAGAACTAGCTTTTACCCGCGGCTTCGCTCGCAGTGAAGCCATTAAATATATATATTATTTTAATAAAATGTATCCTATGTTACTTCTAATACCTCCAAGAAAGTATGTAAAAATTTTCATGATGATCGGTTTAGTAGTTTTTGCGTGAAAGCGTAACAAACAAACTTACATTCACATTTATAATATTAGTAAGGATGACCAGCATAAATACGAGTATGTCTATGTATGATAAGTAGACGTAGGGAGGAACTGGTACACTTGCGCGAATCCTTACGAAGCCAGCTGTTACGGCAGGGTTTACTGCTTGTTTCCGTATGTCATATCCCCGATGGCTAATTCACCGAAGTCATCAGATCAAACGTCCGAATCGCCTAAATTTCCTTAGCATCGATTTACTACAATTTCGAATAGCCATTAGATCAAGCGTCTGTTTCGCCGAAAAGCCATTGCAACGATAGTTCTATGCATCGAATGTCTTATGGCTCGACGTGTCAGTAGGTAAGTCGAAAACTATTCAACCTAAAATATTCAAGAAGATTAAAAGAAGGAATAAAATGTGAAAAAAAAAACACACCATCAGGGTTTAATCAACATAATATGATATAGGCAATTTGTGAAAACCAAGAATTGTATACAATTCCTAGGAAATCTATAAAATTCTGTTGATTAAACCGTGCTGGTTTGATTTTTATACCATTTTATATTCCTTCTTTTAGTACCTTCTGGACCTAGGATTTTGATTTTAAACCCATATTCGCTATTAACATACATGGAAACCAAGAAAATGAGGCCAAAAAAAAAAGTTAACCACCTTTTGTCGGAGAACCCACTAAAATCCTAAAAAAATAATGAAAATTAAATTATCATCGCCGCCCTCTTGGATTTGGATTTTCAGCTTACTTGGTTGACAACCATGTCATAACTCTCTTGGTAAGGAATCGCGCAAGAAGATTAGCACAAGGTTATTGACATTAATTGTTTTTCGGTAATGAAGATATAAATACTAACCAAACTTTTCTTCTTAAAGCGAATAAAAACAAACTTCTAAAAGTATCTATAAAATAACCAATTTTCATAACATTACAACAAACTCGACCGAATTCAAAACCTAACTATACCATACTCAACTCATTACTCAATATATGATGGCAAGGGCCTCTTCTTATAAAGAGAAGGCACGAGCATTGATAACCACGCTTGATCAATGCGGGTTGGCGATTTGAGACTATAAGTCCAGGTTTCTTCATGATGTTTTCTTTCACCGTTATCAACGATCTCCAAGATATACTTAGAAAGTACATAAATGAATTTGAAAAAAGCACATTGGTATTTGCCCGGATTTGAACCCATGACCTCAGGCAAGGCGCCTTTAGCCAATATAACGAATAAACATAACATGGTTGGTTCTCCGAAACGAAATTTATCTACGCTTGCGTTACTTACTTACATTCAAATAAACTAGGCACTCTGTATACTTCTGAGAATATCAAACATTAAAAGGCTCAAAAATTATTATTTTTATACAAAATATATTTGAATAGCGAGCGCATTCCGAATTTAAATTTTGATTCGGATAAAAAAATTGTCGCGAAATTATCCACGATTCGATGAATTTTTTTTGTTGGTTGTAGTCAAATAATGCCCAAAAATCTATTAAGATTACTTTAAGAAAGTATTAATAGTAATTATTTTTAGTACTTATTGTATTTTATGCCTAAATCAGATTTATTCTAATTTTTAAGAATCGATTTGGGGTAGTTGCTTATTAATCGAGTCGATAGTATAAAAAAAAATCGATTGCTAAAATCGTTTTGGCACATCACTATTACAATAAAAAATCAATATCATTGACGAATTGGAAGTTTTGAACATAAATAAAGTAGTGGTGATAAATTTTACGTATTATTGGACCGGTGTTTGTTAATTAAGTTAGGATCTGGTCTTCTTCTTGTTGTTTATTAAATTTAGAGACATAATTGTCATATTTGTAATCATTTTTACATGTGGGTGGGTGATATTTGTGTAAAATAAAAATGTAAACAAACACGATTGGCGCGAAACTTCGAATTCAGATAACAAATAAATTCATTACTACTTAATATTTAGTTTGAAATATGGATGAATTCGTCAAATAATTAAACGATGAGCAAACCACTACCCCTGTAATAGAGATTGGGTATCCGAAATATGCATTTATTTTGTTTTTTTAGCCTCGACCACAACGTCATCAGAATGGCGATTAACGTATTATTACACTTGTATCTAACAAAGGTAAATTAATAAACTTATGTACTTAACTAAAAAAATATTGGCACTAACATGTAAGCTTTTTATCTAACTATTTTAATTAACGCACCCAAAGACGATTTATTAGGTGTCTTAATCAATAATGCCGTTATTAATTAGAATATTGTATGACGTAAATCTGGGGTCCAAAATGAACCGTGGCTGAGCCAGTGAGTGTATGCTTTTTACGACCCAAAATGAACCCGCTTCGAACTTGCACGGTTAATTAATTGACATTATCCAATATGTTTTTAGGGTTCTGTACCCAAAGGGTAAAAACGGGACGCTATTACTAAGTCTCCAATCAAATCCAGAGGCCTGTGGGGTTCCCAGAGGTGGCTTAAATAACTCTGACACTAGAGGTCGCCACACCTCACACGAAAAGAAGATTATTTCAAAATTTCTGTTTTATCTTATTTTTTTATTGTTGACATTTTGGAAATATCGTATTAAATTGGTACTTGTTTTGACATTGTAGTTTTATTTGAAATTTAACTAATTGACAGGAGAATATTACATTGATTTATCCAACACTAGCTCTTTGTATATTTTTTATTAGATATTGTAAAATGAATAATTGAAATTTATAGTAACATTTGTACGTCAATGACAAAGCATAGAGAACTTACAAAAATGTAACATCTCACACACCTCTGTATCTGTAACCTATGCTTTCAAATAAATACTCTGAATCTGAATCTATAGAATGCAAGCAGTGCGGAAATGAAAATATTCAGGTAGCCTGGGGGAGTAACAAGAATGGACAGGGTTTGCAACGCATATATCTGCGGTAATTTTACAGTAGCTAAAATACTGGACAAATTAAAAGAATGCAGATTGAGATGGTACGAACATGTCAAGAGACGGACAGAAAACACCTCACCGCAGGACGGCTCTCGATGACAAAGATTTGATTGGTAAAAAATTGTGTTTTTTTTTAAAATTAATTATTCGCCTAATTTACCACAATTGTTGTCATTACCACAGATAATATAATATGTCATTAGTTTTTTTTAGACAATACCCGTAAATGCGATGCCAAGACCGTATGGAAACAAAGACACCGTGTCGATGTTAAGGTTGGGGGCAAACAAACCTATTGTATGTTAATAACTGATGAACTTTCCAAAACGCGTCATTTGAAATTAAAATAACATTTCAACAAGTTGCCACCATCAAACTTGCTGACTGTTAAGGCGTATATATACCCCAAAGTTAACTCGATAAGTACTGGCCATGCACCCGTTCGGTCCAGAATATCAATTTGGACCTCTTTTTGGACAGTTTTGTTTGCAAAATATTTTTTGATTTACATAACTTTTGTAGGTTAAGAAGAAATTTTAACCATAATTTTTTCTGTGTAAAATATTTTTAAACATCCAAGTCGTTTTGGAGGAGTATCCAAAGTTAGCGAAAATATATTGTTGTTATTTTTTTTTTAACTATACTATGGCTATGTTCCTCACCTCTAAATTATCGCACAATTAATGTGTCAAATTGTCAAGCACATGTTATCTGATGTGATTGGCTGTTGAAAATTCATTCAAGCACGCATTATCTGTTGTCATTCAACCAATCACAGCAGATATCGTGTGCTTGATCATTTGTCACATTAATTCTTCGATAATTTAGAGGTGAGAAACTCGGCCTAAGAGTTACACGAAAAAGCCATGTTTCACAAATAATGTACATGAATCAATAATACATTTTTTTCAAACCTTTACCCTAGCCGTTACTAAGAAGTATGCTTTAGAAAGTTACCGTTTTACGGCACTAAAGCGGATGTAGGCCCTGAATAGCACACTGACAGGTGATTTAAACAGCAAGTAATTTCATATAGACGCAATGTGATGGCATTTTACTACGGAGTATGCTTTGGAAAGTAACCATTTTAAGGCACTTTAGCAGTATAAGGGCCTGAATAAGTTGAGCATGTTATTATTATTAGCGATCTGGATAAAGTTAGCTAGAATTAATGGTAAGCTGCTAAAGATTATATATTATAAGGGAAAGAGCGACACAAACCCAACATAAGTATTGTTAATAACTTACTGGGGTTGCCTGAATTTTGTATGATATGCTATAATTTGAGATGCAATAAATATTGTATTTATTATTTCAGCTATTTTTGTGGTGATGTGATTTGCTTTCAAACAAAATAATGTGCTTCACTATATCAGTATTGTCATAATGTCTCAATAAAAATGTGATACTGAATTATAACAGATATGATTAATATTTCATTTAATGACCAGTTACATTAAAAAGAGATCGTCTTTCACCAATATCTTCCTGATGATTCAAAACAATATTTTAAATTGTTGGTCAGTTTCACGATCTTAACCTTCGAGCTTACAAAAACTTACTTCACTTTCTTCTCATCGCACTGGGTTTTTCTCTAATTCTTACACTGTCTCAACTATTTAGGTATCCAGAACTACGGTATCAGATTCCTATCTGATAGTCTGGCTGTGAAAACAAACTAATTAAGAACAAATTTATGTTTGAGTGCCACCTCGCCCTAGAGAGTATATCGAAATCCAATCGAATCACCCTCCTGTAGATCAATGAGTAGATAGTAGATCCCTAGGCAATGATGCGAAAAGGGGTTCCGAGATGTTAGTGCTAGGCCCGTACCCACTTATCCCCTGCCCTTTCTCGCAATTCCGTGCGTGGATTAGTCTAAGATCAACATAACTACACAATAACAGATGGTCAAGGGCAACAGACTGTAGACAATCAAAAATGGCTTTGCTAAACGTACACCCGAGTCTCACTAAAACTCCTCAGCCTAAGTAGAAATAACCTCAAAAAAAATATAGGGACAATAACGGGCCACACTCTTCTTCAAACAAACATCTATTCAACATTGGCGCCACTGACAGCCCATTTTGCACGGGCTGTTTTAACGCCGAAGCATCAGCCTGCCACGTAATCCTGGAATGCGAGGCCGTAGCATCTCAACGCGAAGAAATCCTCGGAACAGTGAGGTCGCTCCGTGAAGCCTGTGAAGCTCCCAGGAAGCTTCTGAGCTTTTGGACGGAGCTAGGCTGGCTACTTTAGCCGGGAACCCCACGCACAACGGACCAAACGGTCTAAGTGCGAAAAAGAGAGTCCCTACCACTACACTACACTAAGTATCTATGGTATATAAATCGTACTTAATATACTACACGAAATTGTTTTTAACCGACTTCAAAAAGGAGAAGGTTCTTTAATTCGACTGTATGTTTGTTACGTGAAAACTCCGTTAAATATGAACCGATTTTGATGATTCTTTTTTTATTTTAAAGCTGGTGCTTTTCATGACGTGGTTGGGACTGTTTTTTTAAATTAATAAATTCGTAATGAGTGTGCGTTATGTTATAATGCGAATTTTAATGGTAATTTAAGATACCAAAACTAAAAAAAAGAAAAATATTAAACGTTAAAAAGTTTTATCTAGATAGGTAAAATTTATTATTGCTTAACGAAAGTGTGCCTAAAATCTTAATGATTTAATTTTAAACTATCATTTGGGTTGAAGCCACAATAGAAACCTAAGTTTGAAAAGGGCTAATAACACCGTTCATGGATTAATAGGGTAAGTCATCCCTTTCTAATAAATGTCGATATTAAAACCAATACCATGATATTTGTTTTTTGTTTAAAGCCCACTAAAACACACCATTTTTGTCCTTTTGAGAATGTTAAATATAAAGGAAACTGATTAAAAACCAATAGCAGCTTCTTGTTAAACGATGATCAAAGGTTATACTTGCATCATTATTACATTACAAAATCTTTATTTCTTTCAAAAACATCCTCGTTTTTTAAATTGGTTACAATAAGTCGTACCTA
Organism: Orthosia gracilis; assembly: GCA_947562075.1. NCBI lineage: Eukaryota > Metazoa > Arthropoda > Insecta > Lepidoptera > Noctuidae > Orthosia > Orthosia gracilis. The sequence goes on from OX387266.1 coordinate 41,152,914, forward strand.
TTTTCTTTTCTTTTTGTTTTCACCACATTTTCGGTGTTTTTCAAAATTTAGGTATTATGAGCGTGTACCCAGGTGCACACCATTTTATTCTTGAACAGGCTATTTGTAAGACTTACGAGTCTGCTGACTCTTAAAAATATGAGAATATTCTCATCCCTAACATCTTCGTAGGTACAAATTTTATTGGAAAACCTTTCAGCTGTTTTCAATCAACGGGTTACTAAACGTCTATCAAAAAATTATGCGTTCATTGACCTAATCTTTCTCCTTACCAAAATACGGAAAAATACCTACAAATATTTGAATCATGCGGCAATTAAACCCACGACTCGTAACGTAGGAATATCTGTAACGCTCAAATATAACGTCAATTCGCACTTTAATTGCGTTATCCAAGCGCCATCCCAATCCGAAGCATTTTGAAGTAAATGCCTTCAAATGTTTGACGTTTGCACAACGTACCTGAATAACGCAATTAATGTCGATGTATTGTCAAAATCAAAGTCATTGTAGTGGATTGTATGTTTCGTAAACACCCGGACATTAATATGCTCCAGATCATAAAAAACATAAATGATTGAACTGAAATATATATTATAAACTATCTGACCCGGCCGAACTTCATTCCGCCTTACAAATTTCTAAAATAAAATAATTTTTCAAAAATATACGTAGCCTTAGTTACTCCTTATTACATCTGCTACCTGCCAATGAAGTCCCGTTAAAAATGGTCCAGCCATTTCAGAGATTAGTCGTAACAAACAGACAGACAGACAAAAATTTAAAAAAAAAATTATTTTGGTGTATGTACCGTATATATATTCATATACGAGTACATGTAGAAAAAAACGGTTATTTCAATATTACAAACAGACACTCCAATTTCATTTATATTTAAAGTTGTATAGATATAAAGATATTTCAATGAAATTGGTTTTTAATATTTAAAATTTTGGCTGACTATTGTCTACATAAAATACAGTCAAACTACGTGCTAAGTTTACTAAAGAAGTCAACCTCAGCACATGCATTCCTGCAGTGCTTCGTGAAATACGAGGACATTTGCTGTTTAGCAATATATTTTTAGAATATATTTCGCGGTAAGTTATTCGGTAGATTCTGGATTTTTATGTTTAAATGCGCTTAGTAGTTTCTAAATTAGCATAGGCAGCCTCTCCCCCATGTAAAGTTTTGAATGGAATAATAAAATTATATTGGACATTATACAGATTAGTCAGAACCTTATTTGGCTATAACATGCAGGAAAAATTGTTCTACAAATAAATCCTCTAATACGGATTAAGAATTGTTTCACCAGTTACAAATAACATAAATTAGCTAAATAACAGAGTTAGAAATCGGCTTAACAAGAACGTGTTCATTAGAGAAAGAACACGCTCGCTCTTCCTAATCCGATTAAAAAGGTATTGGTAAGCTTATTTTCTTGTTTATAAAACTCGACAAATAAATCGTGCAATCTTTAGTTCAGTAATTACTCTTTTATAATAAACATTTTTTAGTTATATTTTAAGGTGTCTATAATCTAAAGCTAGTTACATTTTGAAGGGACCTAAGCCTAAAATAATAAAAAGAAATACAAAAAGAACTACTCACCCTGCTGACAGGCAACCGTAATCGATGAACACAACACAGTGACAAGGCACAACCGCTACTCAGATCATTATACATTCACAAGACCTGAGCCAAGTTACACGATTAATTACACACGGTACCTACTATAATACATCGCATTTAAATATTACTGATATAATGACCATTCGTTTAACTCTAGCTAAACTGAATAGGTGTTAGAGTATCAACCTCTGAACCCTATTCCTACTCATTGGTTTTGATTAAATTTTCTGGTTAATTGAATATCGATGATATGAGTTTACGATAGTCTGGTGTCGCGAAATTTAGGTTATGCAGCGAGTCGCACATCAAATAATATTCAGCACCTTTAGAGGTGACGTAGGTAGGTACCTTATCAAACGTATATTTAATCCTGTCGAAGGGAATTTTATAGGATTCTTTTCATTTTAAAATTATTGCTATAACAAAACATGTAGATATAATAAGATTAACATTAGAAGCGGGATATTTACCATGTTTACTGTTTGTTGCGAGTTTCTGATATTACATGGTAAATATCCCGCTTCTAATGTTAATGTTAGTGACCATGACAGTTAAAAAACTTATATTTATTATAAACTAGCTGAGCCCGTGGCTTCGCTCCCTTCAACAGCCTACCAACCCTACACTACCTACTTTACCCTACCTACCCTACCTACCATACCCTGCCCTACCTACCCTACCTACCCTACCCTACCTACCCTACCCTACCTACCCTACCCTACCTACCCTACCCTACCTACCCTACCCTACCTACCCTACCCTACCTACCCTACCCTACCTACAACACCCTACCTACCCTACCCTACCCACTCTACCCTACCCTACCTACTCTACCTTAATTAATAATCGTAAAAGTAATAAAGAGATCTGGCCGACCGTAATGACAAACATACGAAAAAAAGTTAAAAAAAAAAATGGATAAAAAGTATTCTATGTCCGTCTCCTGGTTCTAAGCTACCTCCCCATCAATTTTCAGCCAAATCGGTTCAGCCGTTCTTGAGTTATAAGTAGTGTAACTAACACGACTTTCTTTTATATATATAGATTATAACCTTTTCATCTTTTTTATATGAATTATAAATTATAACCTTTTCATCTTTGTTGTTCGGATTCGTTTTTATGATAACATGAATATCGTTACTTATTAAGTCCGGTGTCGGTAAATTCAGTGGTATCAGCAAGTCGCCCACAAATTGATATTCAGCACCTTTCTAGATATCTAGAGATGACTTTACAATTATTTCAATCGTATTTTTGGTCCAATCAGAGCACAATGTCTAGAAAATTTGTAAGTTATATTTATTAATTTATTATTGTGTTAGTTTTCTGCGTTGTTTTTATTGAACTAGCAATTATTTTATTTATTTGAAGTTTTACTATCATTTATCGCCTTCTTAATAGCACAGATAATATAATGCTAGCATACAGATGCCTCATGCCATATAATTATAAAAAAACCATGCCGACGTAACTACAGTTTTTCGTCTGATTAAACTGATTATTTTTGTCCATCAATCGCGTTCGGTTCTGTTCCAAGGCGATAGATAGATGGTGCTATCAGCAACTTGCAAGTAAAAGGGTTTACTCTGTTTTTTCGTGTTCGTTTAAACACAGTGAAGGTTTTTTTTTGGCTTTTGGATATTGTACCCCTAAGGAGATGAAAAGGTAGAAATTTGTTGGGCTTATATAACTTGGCATCAATACTAACCTAAGTAAATAGTAAGGGTTTTCATTAAAAGTTTTTCAAAACTACTCCTAATTGACGATTTAGGGGGTGTTAAAGATTTTTGAAGAATTTTACTGTACATGGCTTCTTTTGATGATGTAGGGGAGCACTAAGAAGGGATTTTAGAAATTCAACCGGCAAGGGGGTGAACTATAAAGTCATCTGTAGGATAAAATACGGATTACGCGAACGAAGTCGCGGGCAAAGTGCTAGTAACTTATAGCTGTAAGTCTTTTGTGCGGTCTGTGGATCATCTAGGAACCCTTTGTCGTCGAGCTGAAATTATAGGCCTAAGGGGACATGGTTGTTGCCACATGACCTGCCATTCCTCGGGACAATCAACTCAGACTTCGATAACTGCGGGAAATCGGCAATCGACCTATCTGCTGGTAGGTCTGCTGGTACGGGGCAGACCGTATGGTGGCGTTGCTGTGCTGTGGCGTTAGAGAACGTTTAGTTCAGTTACAGAGGTTCCATCCAATAGTGTGCACCTAGCGGCAATTAAGGTGGTTGTGGTCGATGGGTCGTTTGTAGTTTTCTTCGTTTATATGCCTGTGAACTCCATGGAGAACTTAATTGAGTTTACTGACTGTCTGTGAGATAAGCGCTATAATTGACACTGAAAATATTGAAGTAGTAAATGTGTACAATTTAGGAGACTAAAATCCTTGTACGTTGTTTGGAAGGGAGCTTTTAAAAGTCTTTTTTTTTTGGTTATGTATTCTGTGTGGCAGTCGGTGGTGGATGTAAGGGTGAACTATGACTGCACCTGGTCCGACCACTATCACTTAGAAGTTCGCTGTAATATTACTAGTATGAAGCCACAATATTCATCGCTTTCTAACGGAATACTTTGGGCCGATAGGGATGAATAACAAAATTAGTTGTATATCGAGCTGCGGATGTGCAACGAGCATTTAAGAATGGTTGATTTTCCATCAGAGTTTTCGAGGTATTGTGATGGTTTATTTAGGGAGTACAGGGTGGTGAGAGACCGTATGTATGATGATGTTGTTTCGACTTTGTGTGAAGCGGCCATGACTAGCTCATATTCTTCTTTTAAATGAAAGCGTGTTGTGTTGGGCTGGCATAAGCATGTTCGCGGTGCTCACGTGGTTGCCAGGGTTAATTTTTAAACCTGGATACAGCACGGTAGGCCTACTATGATAACATGGCGGAGTCTCGGCGTCAGTTAAACTCAAAGCTTAAATGGTGTCCAAATAACGCCTAGCAAATTAGATGGATATTCTCGCATCAGACCACACAATTAAAAATTTCAAAAACTTTTGGAAAGGGACGAGAAATCTAAATCGGCAGTTCTTTGCCTCAAGCATACTGTCCTCGACACTGACAGGAAGACCTGTCTATGCCTGTTTTTTAGATCTTTCGAATGCTTTCGATTTGGTGTCCTGTGTTTTGTTTTGGCACAAAATGAGGACAGAAACCAGCCTCCCTTAAGAGGTAATTAATATTTTCGATTATCGGTGTAACAACCAGGTTAATGTAATAAGATGGGCAGGCATGACGTCCGAGGCGTACTGATTGAGGTGTTGCCTAACGCAAGGCAGTTTCTAACTTCGCATCGTGTCTTCAATCTGTTCGTGAACAAACTGATCGAGAGGCTCAACAGCACCGATCTCGGATGATCGATAGATGTAAAATTCATTAACAATATCAGTTATGCGGACGATATGGTTTTGCTTTTTCCTCCATTAGCGCGTCTCGAAAACTGTTCGCTGTATGTGTGGATTATGCCGGGGCCCAAAGGCTCAGGTATAATGTGAAGAAAAGTGAACTCTTGGTGTTTCAATCTGCTTGCACGCATGTACCACCCGTTTTCATAGATGGATTCAAGTACCTGGGCCACTGGGTCTCGGATGACCTCTCAGACCACGAGGACATTGAGAGGCAGCGCCGGGCGTTGGCTGGTCGATGCAATATGTTGGCTTGTAGATTTTTACGCTGCACCAAGGCAGCAAGGCAGTTCGTTAAGTAAAGTTTAAGTTTCGCAATTCTTCGGGCTATGTCGGTAACTTTGGTTCTTCTGCTCCTGCGGATATCCTCATTTCTGATGCGATCACGCAAGTAAACGCCAAGCATAGCCCTCTCCATTGCCCTTAGGGTGACTTCAAGCTTTCTGATAAGGCCCATTGTGAACGACCATGTCTCGGTCCCATAGATGGCAAACTGGCAAACCTGCACGCGAGATGATTCGTGATGATTCTTGAAAACAACTAATAGACATGGCTAAGAAATAAGATGGGCCTATAATTCTTCAGCCGGGCATTGTCTCCCTTCTTGAAGAAGAGTACCACCACACCCCTGCACCATGCCTGTGGCGTTTTGCCCTCGAGTATGACGGAATCAAACAGCTTCTGAAGGTCCTTAAGAACTGGTTTCCTACCAGCCTTCAGGAGTTCAGCCTTGATTCCGTCATCACCCGTTGCCTCTTTGTTTTTAAGCTGTTTCAGAGCCATCCTAATCTTGTACAGGCTGTCGTCCGGGATGTCTTCGGTCCCAGATAATAGTAATTGTGTCTTTCCAAGTTTTATTCATATCTCAGTATCGAGATTTTGAACTATCCTACGGAGGTACGCCTGAGCAAAATTTAATAGCAAAGTTAGCCAAAATGCATTTGAATAAATATATTTTTATATAATTGGTCTGGGACGCGGACGGCAAAGTATTAAGAGGAACGGGACAAATGACGTACGTACTTAAGTGAAACCATTATAAGCACTGGCTACACTGAGGCGAAACCCGCGCGAGGGTTTTTGAGTCAAGAGTGAAAAGGTTACATTTTCTAGGTAAGCATGCTTCACCGTCGATCACATCATCGCTAACAATCAGTTGAGATAGCGGTCAAACGCAAGCCTAGAGCCTATCAACAAAAATAAAATAAAAAGTCTATTGTTTTAATGACAAGACAGGGCAAGCGACTAGTCACACCAAACACACTAATAGGCGATCGGTGCGAGCAAATCATATCCCACATGGGTTTCGTCCGATTTAATATTATTGGACTCTGAAACTGAATAACGACTTATTCCATTGAAATTCTAAATTTAAGCAATTATTATAATTTCACATTTTTGCATGGCGTAGTTTCTTTTGACATCCGCGTGTCAAGCCAAGTTCAAGCAAAAAAAGAACTGGCGACGCAGCAGCCGTGTGTAATATTATACGAACCATTTGGAACCACTTTTATCATCTTAATAACTCAAAATCTATTTAACATAAACACATGAAATTTGGTTTATGTATTAAAACCCCTAAGATGAAATATAAAAAAAAAACATAAATATAGTGTTCGGTTTTTGACCAACCTTTTTTAAGAAAATATTTGCTGGCGGCTTATGAACCTAAGAATGTGTATGTAAAGTATTTGTGGGTGGAAATCGTTCGTTCTTACTATCTCCAAGAAGGCAATTGAACACTACCTACCTCGTCTCAACTCCCGGGCCAGCAGAAGACCTGCAGCGTGCACGGCACTTCACAGATAGACAGTCTAGACGTACTCTGGGTTCAAAGGTCTTGAAGATCGCACACCACACGGTAGTGAGTCCACAAACACTACAGATGCTAAAACGTTTAGCTTGAGACACGATCACAACAAGAGAGGAAGAAACGTTCATCCAGCTCAGGGCTCTAATTCGTACTGCCCGCCACGGATATATAGAACCGCGACGTAAGGTCGAGGGCGAGTTTAGTGATGATTTACCAACTACCCTCAATTCGATAATAAGAATCAAACATATAGCTCAAACGGTTATTTAGATTAACATCCGAAAGTCGTCATTTTTATCAGTGACTGACCTATAGACCAAAACTTTAACCCAATTCCAGATCACCTAGAAAGTTCAAATTTGGCATACACAGATAAGTCATCATCATCACCATCATTTCAGCCGAAAGACGTCCACTGCTGGACATAGGCCTCCCCCAAGCGTCGCCACACTGATCGGTCCTGTGCGTTTCGCATCCACCGGACGCCTGCAGCCTTGTCCAGGTCATCGCTCCACCTAGAGGGAGGCTTTCCAACGCTGCGTCTTCCGGTACGCGGTCGCCACTCCAGAACTTTTCGGCACCAACGGCAATCCGTTCTGCGAACAATGTGCCTTCCCCACTGCCACTTAGGTTTAGCAATTTTTCGGGCTTTATCGTTCTCCTATATCTGTATACCTTGGCTCTTTTGCGGATGTCTTCATTTCTGATTCGATCACGCAATGAAACTCAGAGCATAGCGCTCTCCATTGCCCTTAGGGTGACTTTAAGCCTTCTGATGAGGCCCATTGTGAGCGACAACGTCTCTGTCTCATAAGTAATCACTGGCAACACACACTGGTCATATACTTTCGTCTTGAGACACTAATAGGTTGTTGGGTGAATTCAAAGGAATAAATCAGAAACTTTTTGTCATTGTCTCAGTCATTTTTTTTTTTTCATGTATCCTCCGACTGCACAGCATGATTTTCTTCTTGTTTACGTCTTTTTAGTTTGATCTCTGGAACGCCACATAGGAACAAAAATACATACATACATAGACTGTTAAACACATTACCCTCCTTCGGTAGTCGGGTAAAAGAGGACCAACTTTTAGGCGAAATGTTGAATCGTTAAATAATGGGTGTAGTATTAAGTCAAGACAGTTGCAAGTTATCTAATCGACTCCTCAAATTAACCACTAAAAACAAAATCCGGCTTAAAGAAATCATATTTTATTTTAGACTGCTGTCCGATGATAAAGTATGTTTATTTCCCACTAAAAACTATGTATAACCAATTTAATACTGCAACATTGGCAACAATGGAGCAACCAGAAATTAAATTAAATTCGATAGATGAAATAGACTGTCCACGGTATTTAAAAAACGAGCTAATGAAGTACTCAAAAAGAACGACGATGATTGGTCGCTAACTGCTGGCTTAGAAAATGTCATCACGATAAAAATAGGTGCACGTGTAATGTTGCAAAGAAACATAGATGTCAGTAAAAAAACGGCAAGAACGGATCCATTCGAAAAATAGAGAAGGTGCATTGGGACGTCGACAACGCAATAGCGCAAGTAAAATTACAATACTATTCAGGCATAACTTAATTTACGAACTAGAACGAGTCAAGACCGAGTTTCAGATATTAAGTAATGTATATGATCACAGGGAAATATTTCCTATTTGCTTAGCACATGCTATTATTATCCACAAATCACAAGACCTTAGCCTTGACAGCGTTCTTCTCGACCTAGACTCCTCTATATTTAGTAAAGGGCAGGCTTACGTTGGACTCTCCAGAGTTAAAACCTTAGATGGAGTACATCTTATCAATTTAGATCCAAGTCAGATCAAGGCACAAGAGAGCTCTATAACCACCTGCGCACGTTATATCGCCCCGAGTTGGCGAAATAAAGTATAAACAGAAAACGCGTAAAACTTGCGCATAGGCAATTCACAGGAACATTTCAAAGGTACAAGAAAATATAGAAAATAACACAAACAAGACAATAATAACCCGTAAAGGTAAGAAAATACAGTAGATAGAACCTTACCCTCGAACTTATTTTATTATATATAAGTACCTACTAATAATTTCTGTACAAAAAGTAATAATATCCAATTTTAATACTAACAATATGCGCGGTTGTTGACTACGCCGACAAAAGAATTGGGATATAATTGGGTACCAAGTTATCCTGAAATGTATTAACAAGAATATAAAACATTCTTAAATCAATTTAACAACGTCTTTGCTTTTTCTGCTACAACAATATTTGCTATTATAAAATATAACTTCTTAAATTTTAAAAGTTGAATTATTTAAATAAAGCAGACAAATTGAAACTCAAGATTTGACTTGGCTGGTTTTCACAAATATTTTATCGGTTTTTATTCATTCGAAGATTTTAATAAATACCTTATTTATTTATTTATATATACTTAATTGTACACCAGAAAATACGAGAGCAAAAAAGTGAAAAATTCTTTGAAAAACTTCCAAAGAAAAACACTACAAAGTGAAGAATAATTTCATTTACGGAAGTCGGTGTTCCTGTTTTCGTTTCTTCGTTTTTTGACACCAACTGCCGAAATTGAAGTTATTTTTTACTTTGCAGTGTTTTTGTTTGGAAGTCGGTTGTAATTTTTAAAATTTTAAAAATCAAATTCGATTAAATTGGATTAAATTAAGTTAAGTTGAATTGAATTGATTAAATTGGTTTAAAAAAAAAATGGTCGGGTTAAGTTAAATTAAGTTAGATTAGATTAAGTTAAATTGAATTGAATTACATTGGTTTAAATTGGATTATATTGAATGGAATTGAATTAATTGGGTTTAATTGAATTGAATTACATTGGATTGGATTATAATGATAAAATTGTATTGAAGTAAATTTATTTGAATTGAATTGGATTAAATTAAATGCAAGCACACACATACATGATTCACACTTCCACCCACATACATGCTTCACACTTAAACTTCGTGACACACACTGAGGCGTTTTTATTCCATTTGTTTTTTTCTTCTGCATGATAACGTTTAAAAAGTTTGGTTAATCATTTCTTCTAAAAGTCTTACAAACTGGACTAAATTGATGATAACTAAACCAGAACCACTAAATTGTATTGCTTTTGTTTTCAAGGGGGGGGGACCTGGTGATTTGTTATACAGGCATTTTTATGCCTAACTCAGACACCAGCTCCTCACACATTCTAGACTAAGAACATATGTACCTGTATTTTCATACCTAAGTAACTATTAATGTCTGTTTTGTGAGGAGAAATAAACCATTTGTTATTATTATTATTCCATTCATTTATTTTATTAACATATTTTTACATTATTAAATATTGTTCTATAAAACTACAATAAAAAAGCAATTATTATTATTATTAATTTATCCTAAGTTACCTGCTGTAAATAATTCGACTTTTCAAATTTAAGAAGTTATATTTTAAAACAGCAAATATTGTTGTAGCAGAAAAGCAAGAAATTGTGTTTTAAAATTTATTTTAGAATGTGTCATGTTCTTGTAAATAAATTTCAGGATACAGAACTTGGCACCCAGTAAGATCCCAATTATTTTGTCGGCGAAGTCAACAACCGCGCATATTCTTAGTATTGAACTTGGCTCCCTTTTCACATTTATGTTTTTGATGTAACATTATTTTATTAGCTACTGTCCGCAGGTTGGCCCGCGTGTTAGATATTAGTACTTTTTCTATATATTTACAGCCTCTATGTTAATATAATGTTTATAGCAATAATTCTCTACAGTTTCATTAAAATCCGTTAGGTAGTTTTTGTTTAAAAGAGTAACAAATATCCATTCATCTTTATAATCCCTGGCACGTAAGTTGGCAAGAGTCGTTAGATGCGCAGAAGCCCTTCTTTGGGTAACTTTGGTAGTGAAGCGGGTGCGGGGAACGTTTAGGACCGTTCCGTCCTCGCGGTTGGTTGGTTAGTTGACACAAGGATCGACTGAGCAATCGTGTCGAGTCCAAGTTCTGTTCGCTCTATATGGTGGTTGGTCAGTTCGCAGAATATGCGCGAACTTACCCCCACTACACCAAAACCTTGCCAACTTACGTGCCGGGCACTATACATACTTTCGTGTTTATTTTTGTAAGTAGCATATGATAGTAGAAAAAGAATTTATTTGTTGCTTGTTCTGGAATCGGATCATTGTACATTTTGAAGAATTTTTAATATGGTATAAAACCTGAGGTAAAAAGGAGATACTGAAATGATAAGATTTCTTAACAGGTTCACAGTCCCATTTCGCACCTACTGTAGTTGTGATTGGTTTAACTTTTTTTTTGCTATGTAGACAGTGAACCTGTTATCAGTGCTAGATTCATGACTTGTCACTATGAATAGTAGCTATGAATATTACTTATCAGTTTGCCGGCACGGCACGTCAATTACTCAGCCCTAATTGTAGTCAATAAACTAGCAATACTTAACGCGTTCTTCACAGTATGCAGACTTTATGCAGGTAACTATTGATTAAAACTGTGATCCGGTGTTTTGATACTCGTTTTATCTTCGTGTAAATGAACTTGCATTTTTCTGGGATGAAAAGTGGTATTCAGCTGTAGTGGACCATTGAAACAAATTTCATAATCAAAGTAATTCATCAATATAACAATTTTCTAGAAGTACTCATAGGAGAGTACACAAGCAGCAATAGTAGTGTGTAGAGCTAGTCGACATATAGCCGGACATTTGCAGACGGGCACGTTGCAACAATGCGACAATGATGCAACGATCATTTTGCCGCGCGATGGCAGACTGGTGTAGCAGTTGAGAGAGAGAGATCAATTTTTTTTTGTTTCCCATTTTGTATCTACTTAACTCACCTGCAAAGCTAGTTTCTTCTCTAGGTATAGAGAGAATGCCAATAAATTGAGAGAACTCAATAGCTTCAGTACCGGGCTGCAGTGGCTTGCGCAGCTAATTGAAATCTGTATACCATTACAATTTAATGATGATGCCGGGGCGATTCTATGGGGATGATGATGAAATAAAACCGACCACCGCGAATGTCCGTTGAGCACTGATTTATTGAATTAAAATACTTATACAAATTACAAAATGCTGAGCGCACAGAATGCACGGCGCGTAAGTCTGTAAAATAATGTGCGGTTCCGTACACTATCATATATCTGAATTACAGATCTATGAGTCATATTTATATGATAATGAAATATAAACATATGATTAATTTCATCTTTGATAAAACACAAACTTTACAGTCGAATTGAGAACCTCCTCCATTTAATTGAAGTCAGGTAAAATTTTAAATATTTTATTTTGAAATAGGATACAATGTATGATCCTAAGTAGTGTAATACCTAAACAAGAAATTGTTTCCGCTAAAACTTTTAAACTCTCATGACACTTCAAAAGCATCCAGAAGAGTTTTCGCCCAGCCTGCGTACCGTAAGGTTCATTACAGCATGCGACCTTCGCATTATTACAGTACTTAGGTACCTGTCACCTACATTACTATGGTCAGAGTAGTTTCAGTACGTATTTACATGCTTAAATAAGTTAATATCTACTAAATAACATCTCGGGCATTCTATTTATCTGAATAATTACCCTGTTAGGTATGTCCCATTGCTGCAAGTAATAAACATCTCTCCATTGCATTACGATATTGAACAGCGAATCAATTCAACAGTGAACCGATTCCATTATTATCATCATCACTATCACTACATATTATACAAACGCGCGTATCGTCTGTACACGATAAACTCACAAACTATACAGTAAGTGAACGGCAGAAGTATTGCATAAGTGCGCAAAGAGTTCAAACCCTATCCAACCGACCAAATCGACCAATCACATGCGAGATGAATGGCGCCATGTGGATCTCCGCAGTCGTATTGCGTAAGTGCGGAAGCACTTACGCAATACGACTGCGGATTTTCATGCGGTTTTTCTTCGTTTTAGTTACAGTTTCAGCAGCGTTGTATTTAATAGAAAACTGGTTCACATTTCAGAGACAAGTAAATTCAATTAAAATTTGTTTCTTGTAGTTAACGTCGAACAACAACAGTCCACGTCTACGGCACTAAATGCAATATATTCATGTTTAAAAATGTAATCAAGATCATTAAGTGCTGTTAGCTAGCTTTCTCTATTTTTAAACTAGTGAACTATGCTTGGCGTTCATTGCGTGATTGGATCAGAAATGAAGACATCCGCTAAAGAATCAGGGTTACAATTGCCAAACATAAATGGCAGTGGGCATTGCTCGCAGAACGGATGGTCGATGTGGCAAAAAGTTCTGGAGTGGCGACCGCGGACCGGAAGACGTAGCATTGGAAGGCCTTCCTCTAGGTGTAGCGATGATCTGGTCAAGGTTGCGCAACTTCGGAGGATGTGAAACGCACAGGATCAATCAGTGTGGCGACGTTTGGGGTAGGCCAATGTGTGCCGTCTTTCGGCTGAAATGATGATGATGGTGATGAAACTAGTAAAAAACTAGTAAACTATTGTATTGCCATATCTGCCTTACGAACCAGGATCTAATGGCAGTGTATCTCTTCTTGAACTATAAAACAACTAGTTAATATTATAGCTCTCAATGTATCTTGACCTTAATATTTAAAAGAAAACTGTTACTCTCTGCAGTAGCGGGATGTCTTATTTTAATTACAGTTTCTGCGACGTTTTATTAATTAAAAATCTGAAGATGGCTGTTAGGAAACATTTCAGAGCCATTACTTAATTTAAATTAAAAATTATTTCTGCAACGCCTTGTTGAGCAAGTAATGTCACCACTACTAGCGGGACGCACAGGAACGGCCAATTTGGTAACGCGGGTTAGGGGTTACAATGGAGCTGGGACCAAGGACCAGTTGCCACGTTTAAAAAAATGTAATGGTTAACTGGGCCCAAAACATGTCTTGGTTTTTTAGATGATAAGCGGCCAGAATCATGAAGTAGTACTTGTGGGCCTGGAATCATAAGCGGTAAAGACTAACAGAGTACCAGGAGGTCAGAATTATGATAAAGTATTTCTGAGGTTGTAATCATGAGCGGTAAATACTCAATAACTAACAGAAGAGAGAATACAGCATGAAATAATTTAAGAGACTTCCAAAACTGTTCTTTCGATTTCAAATCAAATCAAAAGATCAATTTTAGTATAGCACATTACTTTAATTGCTTGCGATTCAAATTTGCGTTTACGTTACCAGTAAGAAAACATTTGTCACACTTAACGCATCGCTTGGGGGAAAATCTAGGTTAAATTGGTTTGTAAACAAGAACAAGATTAATTGTGTACAGGATTTACAACTCATTATTAAATATATTGTGAAAATTAACGTAAATTTTGATCATCATCATCATATAAGCTGAAATACGTCCACAGCTGGACATAGGCCTTCCCCAATTACCGCCTTAACGAACGGTCCTGCGGGACTCGCATCCCGCAGCCTGAACCAGGTCATCGGTCCACTTAGAAGGAAATTGGAATTTAAGGAAAGCCCTCTCTGGGTCCTAGAGGGTGGCCTTCTTTAATTTCTGATAACAAATAGTATTTTGATTGTGCATATTATGTGCTTCTTTCTTACTTAATTACTACATATTGCATGCAAATTTTGGCATTTCGATGGCGCATATAAGCCAATGTCTAATGATGATAAACGTCAGTCCACGTTCACGGCACTACTACTTCCTAATACCTTCCTTACAACTTAAAAAAATCATGTTGTCGTCCACAAATTATAATGCTTAGCTTAATTGCCAGCGCTTCGCGTGTGGCATCGATCCGCTCACGCTAGAGAAGTCGACATAGCGCAAAATTATACCTGCCGCATCATAACTGGGTGTTTGAAACCAACTCCTCTTGTGATGTTGTACCACTGGCCACTGGCGGGTATATCTCCAGCAGAAGTTCGTCACGAAGTAGCCAGCCGCATCGAGAAGAAGAAACAGGAACGGGACAGTCGGCATCCCCATGCATATAGCATCAACTATTATTATTTAATTATTTATTTAATGTAGGCTCGCGGTTGATGGTAAGCGATGATGTGGTCGTCGGTTGAGCACGCTTGCCTAGAAGTAACCTATTCACTCTTGACTTAAAGACCCCTAATTGTAGCTATCGGGAAACACAAACTCCGGCAGGGAATTCCACTTCTTAGCTGTACCCAAAATAAAAGTATTCTCAAAACGTTTAGTGCGTTTGAGTGGGATGTCCACCATGTACCGATGGCGCATCGCCGTACGTCTGGTAGTCCGATGACGAAACGGGCTGGGCGGAATTAACTCTAACTTGAAGAGTAGTAAAAGCTTCTTTAGACATACGACTTCCTCGAAAGCGAGCGGAACTGACCAGAGATTCTGATGTGAATTATGGAAACATACACACCCTAATTCTCCACACTTCATCACTCCGGCAGAGCATCTCCCTCCTGGACACGATCTGTAGTGGCCAATCTGGAAATCAATCAACCGATTATGGGCCCAGGTTGGCAACTGTAGAAACAACCAGGATAAATGGAGTATCATAGACTCATCCAAAACACAGAGCCCGTGTGAAGCCCTTTTGCAGGATATGGCCCACCTCCTTGTCTACCCTTCATGCCCGACCACCTGCACCTTTCAGGATTTGAACGTAGCGAATGACAGAGCTGTCCAAGTAGCTACATACTGGTCGGACAAATCTGAATGGTTGGTTGATCGACATGAAAAAAGAAGACGAAGAAGCGCTTCGCCTACTTGAAGTAGAATTACCACACATTTTTTACTGGGATAACAAGTGTTCCAAATTATGGCGTAATTTAGGTCATGGTCTACTCATGTTTCAAACATCTTAATCAGATATTGAGACGTAATATCAATTTGACATAATATAGACTGAATAGGATAGGAATATAAAGTAGGATATAAATTTTGATAGGTCGCAGAAAAACTGTCAAAGATATACATAGGTTAGCCGCTAAAACCCTTCCACGCGATCAACAAAAAAGTTGGCAAATTTACGTGCTCATATTATTTTATCAAAATAATTCGGAACGGAAGCAAGATGAATGAAATTAATATATTCTCAAAGTTGGCTTGCTTCCAGAATTTTAGTATCTATCATTATATTTGCGTAGGAATGAATAATAATTTGTATCGGAATAACTTTCGCCTATCAATTTCGACACAAATGACGGTTTCAGTATGATGAACTACTCCTACTACTAATTTATACTGTTATTATATATATATATATATACCAAGAGATTTAAAAAAAAATTATTTAATTTTAATCTAATTGTAATTAATGTATGTGTAATGTCTGTGTCTCAATAATTATTTAAATAATGTAATTTGATAATACGAGTATTATATTTTAAATCATATTGTATATTAAAGGTAATGTTTTGTTACTTGACTTTTACAATATATAATGTAATTGTAATTTTAATAAATCTAAGCAATGCAATTTGAGTGTCTCAATATTTATTTGAATAATGTAATTCGATAATATTGTATTGACTTTTTACTTAATTTCTATTAATTATTAAGCTTTCAGGGTAAATAAATATTCAATTTTAATTTAATTAAAATTTAATTTCATTATTTTAATATAAAATATATATAAATAATATTATATATTAAATAAAATTAATATTACATAATATATAAAATATTTTTAAAACTACCGATGAGGTTATTATATTTCCGCCGCTTGAGGTTCCCTGCAGCCGCAGCGGCAGCGCCAGCACAGCACGATGAGCTAAGAAGATGGCAAGGCGCAAGAGTATCGACACAAGTAGCGTCCCACACTAAAAGCCTACCCATCTTCCATGGAAACAAAAATAAATTATATCCAGCCGTGATTTTAATTGATTTATGTTTGTTTTAGATCATTATTTCAATTTATGTACCCTACTCTGTAAATGATGTGCCTGCCTGTAGGTGACTTGCCTGCACAGGATCTTTTCTAAACATATCATTGTAATATTAATGTGTAAAATGTCGTTGTTGTGCCCTATTAATAAATAAATAAATGAAATAGGAGAAATGTAATCACTGAACGAGTTTTCAGAATAGAACCAGTTATTAACAAGTGTGTATGAGACTTCGCACATCGTTACGTACCAACAGCAAAATCAAGTTGGTTGTAATAGAAAACATTAGGGGAATTTAAAGTATTCTGATTTATCAATATATTGGTATTTATTAGTATTAAAAATATATGTATCACTAAATTTGAAGTGCATAGGTCAATGGGAAGTTAAAAAATTCTTCGTAAATAAATTTTATAAAAAAAATGCTACACGCTACACGGTAGTGAAGCTTTGAACAATTTTCAATTTATTGAGTTCCATTCAACGCGGATGAAGAAAAAAGACTGCTCGAGGCATTTTGCGGTGTACCAAATTCACGGAAAAACTTTTCCCCACGGGAAAATGTAGTGAGTTTGTGTATGTACAGGGTTAATGTCCTATCGCAATCGCCAATATTTCAGGGAATAAATGGTATTATTTGTGTAAATTGGTTTAAATATACATTTTTAGGGTGAATCCCACCAAAGCCGCCCGGTGGCTCAAACTCTCTGAGACCGCAGCTTTGGTGTGTAGACACCTTACCCGTCATAATATCTATCTATGGGGTCAGTGTTTCTATCTGACTGCTCTGATAAGAAACGCGCAAACAAACTCAGAGGTCACGGTCTCTTTTATAGGCCAGACAAGAAGGTAGGTACTCAGGAATATAATCAAGTTGCACTATGGGACTAACTCTGAAATATGAAAGAAAATCAGCTGTTCAGTACCTTTAGGTTCGTATATTTTACCTAACACGACAAAATTTAGCTAAACAGTAGACTTTTTTAATTATAGTAATAATTGCTCATATAAATGAACACTTTTTGTAATGTAAGCACTGATGTAACCTAGGCTAATCCTTTTGCAAAATAAAATTATTACCTCCTGTAAAATTGCTACACCATTATCTTTCAAATGACGTTAGATTCACTTGAAAAACTTGCATATCGGGGGTTAATTAATTGGGGTTTAATCAAAAACAAATTACCCGGCGATTTCTGCAGTGGGCTCTTAGGCTATTATTTATTTAAATCTCTACGCTCTGTCTAGGGACTGATAACATCTGTAGAGTTTAAATTCAGAACTGCCCAAAGTGTCTGTACTTGTACCTATTCAATTTTGTATTTGACTACCTACTCCTTTTACTGCAAAATTAAGTATTAACTAAAGAAAGAAGTGCGAATGGGACGAACGAGGTATCGCTAGAGTACCGGCTGTAATTATATTATTTGCATCACACTTAATTGTAGGCGCATTTCAATGGATTCACTCTCTCGATGAGAATATACCAGGGGGGTGACCATAAGCTCTTAGAGTAAGGTTATTTTGAGATCGCGTAAGTGACAGATGTATACAAGTCATTTACATCTGTCCCTTAAACACACTCAAGATAACCTTACTCTAAGAGCTTATGGTCACCCCCCTGAACATGCTGATGAATTCAAACTGGCCGGAATTCTATGCTAAAATTTTATCCAACGAATAAAATAAGTTTTTCAACTGATACGCTGAATCTGGAAATCGTAGATATAAATATGGAAGTTGTAAAGTTGGAAAGCCTTTTATGAATGCCATAGTCCAATTGAATTTTTATTCAGTTCATCAAGTCGAAGTTATTATGCGACGATTCTCGTATAAAAGACCCTCCGCGGCGTATACAGGACAGGAAGCCTCAAGAATCATGCCAAAGTTCTCCTATTAATAATTTATGGAAAAATAAATAAAAGGCAAGAAAAACAGTGAACAAAATCTACCCTTTTTATTATTGTTTAAATCACACACTATAACTTTTGTTCTACAAATTGCATATGTGCAGTGTTTTTAAGAAAAATACATATAATTAAAAGAATTCCGTAAAACAACATTTTTATTTTCATGAAAACATGTTTCGCTGTAACTGAAATAATATTTCTCCTCATTAATAAAAGGTAATAAAACTTCTATTTTAAGCGTCATTCTGATACGCTGTCGTCGTGTGTATTTGTACGATCAACCCGATCATGACATCGCGCCGAAAGAGGGTGACGCCTTTGGTATCTGGCATAGAACAGCCTACTTTATACTGTTTCAAAAAAAGATTTTCTTCAAATGTCCTGTTCATGTTTCAAAGATTATACAACCTCAAGGGTTTCAAGACCCTTTTCAGAATTATAAGCTCCCTCTACACGTTTCGTGGCAGAGCCTGACGGGACCCGTTTAATCTGGACTGAGCGTCCGTTTACGACAAAGCATTTTCTATAGCCGAGGTCCCAGATGACGCACAGAATCCGTACATTACATGCCATCAAATTATTGCATCTGTGAACGATTTCCTGTAATGTATATGCAAGAACTCTTTTACCATTCCTTTACGTCCCTCGGACATGGCATGACAAGTCACTCTTTTCATGATTGGATAAATAAATTTCCGTTCTAAAAGCGCTTATACGAATAAGGTTTATGAAACAGTTTCGGGAAATACAAAATATAGTGAACGGAAATTTTCACACGAATAGAACATTTGAAATGCATTGAAATCTCCAAATGAGAACAATTAAGGAATGTTCTTCTCAAAACTACATAATTAATAGATAATGCCTTTTATGGTTGTTAAGGTACTTAAGTAGAGAGATATTGATTAAAACTATTTATAAAAAAAAGCAATAATTAATAAATGAGAAAAATACTAAACACACACACAACACACATTAGTATTTTTTTAATCTCAGTCTTTCTTTGTGGACTCGCATGAAATTCCATCTCCAAAAAATAAAATACATAAAAATACATTTATACTAAAACTCTGAGAAGTACAAAATGTAATAAGAATAATAACGATCTTTATGAAAAATATTCTTATTGAAAATATAAACATTTTCAATTCAATTCAATTCAATTTATTGCATCCATAATGCACATACAGATGGTAAATATAAGTAACAGAAATAATTATCGATCCTGTGGGGCACAGCAACATTCTAGATACAGTCAGTGTCTAGGAGAGAGGAATAGCGCTTAATAATTATCAAAATTAAATTAATTAATTAATTAATAAGAATCATTTTAAAAGAGACGTCCCAATTAAAGGGCACGACTTGCGACGCAAAAGCCGACAGTTGAGAAACTAAGATGTTCGTAATATTGCGGTCGACATCGTCTCGACAAATCTGGAAATGGCTGAATTGGTTTATCCTCATATCATGCCTTAAGTTTCAGTATCTAATTTTATTTGACCCTGTATGCCCGTTACAGGTCTGTTCCTACTCGTACTTTTGTAATCTGTTTGTTGACAAGATCCTCTAAGATCACTGAGGATCTTGTCACTGTTGTAGTATTTGTACGCTTTGAATACAATTGTTACTAATATTCCATTTAAAAAAAAATCAAATATATAATATTTACAATCATAGAACTAAAAAGATACTGAAGTAGGCAGATGAAATTAAAATACTGTAGGCAGGCCCTATAGCTTTTTTACGTACCGCGCGGCTGTAGGTTATTATTTCAAGGAAAGGGCCCTGTCACAATATAATACTACTTGGGTTTCTTTCTAGTTTTGTTATTGTAAATATTATATTTCTTTTATTGTATATTTTTATATGAAATTCGATGTGAATGAAATAGGAAGTGTTCAATAAAAATACATGTTGTGTTTTTTGAATAATAGATTTAATAAAAACCGGCCTTATACCGCACTTCGACTGACACGTATGAAAAGCTTTATTTTTAAATTTAGTAGTATAAAAATATTGCATTTGGATAAATAGTTTAATCAAAACTACTTTAGGGAAACATGGACAACGAGGAGTTACCTGCAGCTACTTTACAATTGATATGGTTTGGTTTTAAATGACGTTTGGAATATTTCCTCCATTTTTCTACAAATTCCACAATATAGTTTATAATATTTCTTTGCCATATTAAGTTAGTACTTGTACTTATTTCAATCAAATATCCACAAATCGCACGCTTACTGCTTACAAAACCATCACAACGTTGATATATACACCGGGAGTTTATCGAAGATATGACTCGCGTTCCGACCATTTGTATGAAGCTAGAATACTGTATAGATAACATTACCGTGCCTATGTCTTGAAGTGGATGTTTTGCGATTGAAATGATGATGATCGTGTCAATCCTATACGATTGGGTTAATTGAACAAAGATACCGCTGATTTTTACTATTGTCTTACCCTCAGTTTCCCAGCTCAAAATTATTGCAGAATTAATGTGACAAATTGTCAAGCACGCGTTATCTGCTGTGATTGGCTGTTGAAATTCATTCAACCAATCACAGCAGATAACGCGTGGTTGACAATTTGTCACATTAATTCTACGGTAATTTTGAGCTGGGCAACTGAGGGTGAGTGTCGAACCCAAGAGATCTATAATTATAATCTTGGATAATTTCTGACAAAAGGATTGGCTTACGGGCACCAATCAATTAGTAGTAATTGTTATCAAAGTGTATAATTACTTGAGTGATCTTAGAGGATCTTGTCAACAAACCGATTACAAAAGTACGATCCGTGAAACAAACATATCTGTAACGATTATACATGATCAAATAAAATTAGATACCGAAACTTTAAGCTTGATGGCTATCCGTATCTTAACAGGATCAAATATATAAAAAAAACTTACATTCTACACTTTTAGATATCGAAACCCATTACGGCTGCGAAGTTCCGAGAGAAAATTTAATTTGACCCCTTGTTTACTGAATGCTTACCTAGGCACGTAGAATGCGAAGTTTATTAAAATCCATAACAACATGACAAATTGTATTAATACTAGACTTCGTTCTTCAATCCACAAAATATTACCACCCTAGAATTATTGTAAATCAATTATCTTGTACGTTATTATATTTATTTACAGTTTGACTTAAAGAAATTGACGAATTGTTCTCAGTTTTTTGCTTAATTTATAACTTCACTCACAGTATTTAGATTTAGTTTTATCCGTATTCTTTCTCACGTTGTATTATTCTTAATTTGATCTCTTTGAGATATTTTTCGGGTTCGTCCGCTGAGTAATCTCTCTTTTCTTCTGAGATGTTGTTGACTATGGCGTCGGGTGTCACCGTGAGAGTGTCTGTGGGTGACGAAGGATAGGTGCTGCAGACTGGCGAGCAAGGTCTTCGCATTTCGTTCGCCAGTCGCATGGCTGTGTCTAAGTACGAGTTTCTGTTATTTATAATCTCCTCCTTGTGGGATTGTTGGAAAGAGTGCTTGCTGCAGGTCCTGTAGTCGTGTACGGGGGGCGTGACGATAGTCCTGCCATTGTGGCATACGTGCACTGTTGGCACGCATCGATCTTTGGCGTCTTGGCCTCTCGTTCTGTAGCGGGAGCTCGGGTCGTTTCGCAACGAGTTTTTCAGAGAATTTCCTGTAAAACGTGATTGGTTTTAGATTAACATTTTTGTGATTCAATTACTAAGCGTCACCATGTCATGAAAATTATTTTCTTTCTTTTGTACTGCACAACACAACTATTTTGGGTAGTAACTAAAAATGTCCTTGACTAATGGGCCAAGCACGAGTAATTTAATCATAATATAATATCTCATAAATAGCGTGGGATAAAAGAGTAGCTAGTGCCTGTGTTAATTGCCTACTTGTTGCTGTATCTAATTCGAATTAAATTAATATAAGAGTCTGTCTCAAATACTGCTGTAGTTTAGATAATGACAAGAGATGATGACCAGAGAGACCGGAAGCTCCGCGCGGTTCTAGTCAGTTAAAGGTTGGTCGGTATATGATACGAAAAAAAATACAAAATTGACTATGGCGCCAAAACCTTAAATCAAGGTGACCTCTGTTACCAACGATGAGGCCGTGGTAGTGAAGTTTTGGACCAACAAAATTTTATATACTGTCTTGCCAGCAACACGATGAAGAATTAAAATGCTTTGAAAAATAACCTGAGTTGACAGTACCGCTGGAGGTGGGGTTCCTCTGGAAGGCCATGGCCGTGTAGGAGCAGCGCTTGGCAGCAGCTCGCTCGCTGGAGCGGCAGCACCATAGCATCATGGAGTTCTGGAACATAGCGTCTGCTAACTTTAATTTTCTCGAACTTTTGCTGTTTCGAAATAGTTACGGAAGGTTGATAAAGATTGGTGTACGGTAGCTTCTTATTTTATTAAAGAAATGCCTATTACCTACTACTCTGAATTTTTTAAAGCCATATTTCCATATCAATAATACAAATAAAATTACAAACAGCTGAACGTATTTTGATAAAACATAGCAGGCGAAGGCGCGGAATAATGCTGGCTTCATATTTTAGATTAAAAACAATCAGCTTAGTGACGAATTTTCTAATTAGTCACTAAGCTGATTGTTAAGCTGATTGCTAAATTGAATTAAGCACGAAATAATCGTTTCAAGATTATTCAGTTTATTAAATGTCTGGATTATGCTAATTTAATAGTCGCCAATAATATTATTTTGCAAGAAGTTGATTAACAGTTACCTTGAAAGCGTCCCTAAACTTGTTGGACATGATGTGATAGAATATCGGATTGATGCACGTTGACATATAGTAGAAAACTCCAGAAGTGTACGTGAGGAACGAGTACACAGATAGCAGGATCGGTGAACGTGCTAGATGGTTCTCAGTAGTTCCGTATATCGCGACTAAGCGCTGCGCGTGAAATGGCGCCCAACAAATGAAAAACGCCACGACAACAGCCACTGTAAACAAAACAACACAATAAATAAAGGGGAACAGAAAAAGAGTCTACTTGTTTTGAGTCACAAAGGGAAACAAAAGATGTGGTGCCCCAAAACAAGTCAAAGTGACCTATACGGCGTCGTTTTTAATAAAATTTGAATCACTGTAGTGCCTGCGACACGGAGGATGATCAGTAAAAAATATAGTAAGTAAATTTTATAAAAGGGTTTGTGTAGCTATTTGTGTTATATGTCGTCATTTTTTTGCCATATCCTCAATGTGTTTAGGGTCGGTGAGCACGTTTTCTACCTAATGTACCTATAAAAATTTCAATGATGTCCTCTATACTCATTGAATAAATATTCTCTCAAGACCAGAACAATTAAAAAATTTTTTTTGTTTGTTATCCACTTTATGAGATATTCAAGCGAACCGAAAAAGAGGATTTATACCTGTTCTCTACCTAATCACCTCTTTATTTTAATGTATGCTTTAGTACTTTTTTGTACGACCTTGTTATTTTTCAAATGAAAGGATTATTCACCTGAGTTCTATACATATAGTTAAGCACTGTACTAACAACTCACGGACTAAGCATAAGCGTTGACTGAATTAATGCATGCTTATGTAAAGCTCAGTACCTAAGTGATCGAGCTCTGCTAGGGTGAAAATAGATGAAACGACATTTTCTAAAAATGACACCTAGCTAGATCGACTTATCGGTCCCGAAACCCTCTGTATACTAAATTTCATGAAAATCATTGGAGCCGTTTCCGAGATTCAGATTATATATATATATACAAGAATTGCTCGTTTAAAGGTATTACATTTAATTTGGCATTAATAAAGTTCTTCCTATTATTTTACGGTATAAATAATTGCCAGGAAAAGCACAGATGATACTTTTTATCCGGGATTTCGCGGGACTGGAAGTCCTCGCTTTTATGCAGCATTTAGATACACGCTTGTTACGTTTGTACCCGCAACGCAATGAGCGAAACAATAGATAAGCCATTGTGTCTCGCGTGGAGTCACGTCTTAAACACACGAAAGGTTTATTACATTAGTAGATAATTACTTAATGAGGAAAATTCAAAAGGCAAGTGCTGTTTCCAAATGAAAAGAAGCAATCTATTATTTTCCTGAAATATTACTTAACATCGCCGAAAATCTACGGTTCCTGCGTGGATACCGCGGCAAAGGGTTATTGTTTATAGACCTGTTCAACATAGAGGGCAAACGTGTTGATCTAACTTAATCGACAGTTTTTATTTGGCAAACAAAACTCACTTGTTTTTTTTTTAAATAGAAGATAATACCTAATATTGATATCCTATAAGACGTGTGTAGTAGGTACTCATTATGGCTGTTTGTACTTTGTAGTAAAAAAAACATACTCTCTTGCCTAGCCTTTTCCCAACTATATTGGGGTCGGCTTCCAGTCTTACCGGATTCAGCTGAGCACTAAGTGTTTTACGTGGAGCGACTGCCTATCTGACCTCCACAACCCAGTAACTGGGTAACACGGTACCCTTTTGGCAAGACTGGTGTCAGATTTCAAGCTTCTGACTACCCGTAACGACTGTCAAAGATCTTCAAATGACAGCCGGGACCAACGGCTTAACGTGCTTTCCGAGGCACGGAGGAAACTCGGTATGTTGAAAATGGTCACCCATCCACAGACCGACCTCGTCAAGCGTTGCTTAACCTTGAAGATCGATCCGTGCGGCTGTTATTATTTAGCCACGAGCTCCTAACATACCTTTCGTCTTAATTATGATAACTTGAAGATCTTTTTGCATTTTTAAGAATACTTAGTTATTTTACTACATAAATTATTAAATGGGTGCTTTTAATGTTTTTTTCGTACATAAATGAATAATAAACAAAAAAGCTATTATCATAATATGTAGGTTTATATACTTCTTGATATAACTAAATAATTATATTTCATGTAGATTTACATTTCATTCGGTGACATGGTGAGAAGTTACGGCTGGCTGCCTTTTCTAACATTCTGCGGTAATCGCCTATTATTATGTAATATGCATAAAATGCATTGTTTTAATCATAGTTTATGTCACTTATGTAGACTTTTCAAACTTGGGTTTTAAATAATACTGAGACCTCTATACTAAATGTACCTCATATATTTTCCTACAAACCGTCGTCAAACAGTCAAAACTGCTTAAAATATTTTTTTTTTTTGCCATGAATAGCTTTAAGATGCTTAGTAATTGTTATTAAACAGAAGAACTTTATTTCCACTCTGTATCAGTTGCTTTTAATTACCAGTTTGTCTTCTGTTGTAAATCTAAAGTCTTATTGAACTTGCAGCACAAGGTTTTCAAAGCACGGCCAAGAAATGCTAAATTACGATATCACAACCTTTTTCAGTCTAATGGAAGTAAACTCAGATTCATATCACAACGATATAGGCACAGACTACGTACATATCCACCTAGATTTTTTTATTTATTCCATCTATTTTTTGTCCTTTTCCATGTCGGGTACGAGACGCGTGATATCCTGTATGAAGCCACAATACAATACGACTAGGGTTGTCAGGGCATAAAACCGTTAAGTCGATTAGATCAGCCAGTTTAGCCGAATTTTCGAGTGAAATTTCATAAAAAAGATCAGTCAAAAAGGTTATTTCGTGTCTTTATTCTAAAATGGTTGACAGTTTTTAATGAAATATCAATAGAAATTAATCAGTTTTCTTTGTTATGCGTACATGACTTGTGAAAGTAAAAAGTCTAACAATAGCCAAACTGAACCGGCAACCTCTGATTTGACTGGATGCTCTGACAGACGTACAGAGATAGGATATATGGAGGAGTCTTCATATAGCCTAACTCTGGACGTCTGACAACCCTAAATGCAATCACAGATGTGCAGAATGGTTTAAGAAAAGTATTTAATTCCAAAATGCAAATACTTTTCTGATGTACTATTTCAAATAAAAATTAGTAGTTTTGCTTTTTGTATTTTAAATACTACATGCAAAATAGGTATTTTCGATATATTTTATTTAAATAAATACTTATTGTTCATTTTCTTTATTTATAATAAAATAAATAAAGAAAATGAACAATAAGTAGAAATAACACAATAGTAAAAATTAAATATATAACAAGTTGTTCAGGAACACTGTCACTCATCTGCCTCCTGTATAGTCGCAGAACAATACCACTTTATTGAAAAAAAAAACCCTACTTGTCTTGAATTTGGTAAACATATTGTGTTGTCTTGAATTTGGTAAATAAGTTAGTGTGTAATATCACCAGACATGTGCAAAGTAATTATATTACTACCACTACTGGTTACTGAGGATTCTGAATCCTGAAGAATGCAATAAGACTCATTTTTCTTTCTGATGACTGGGGTCCACTTCAAGACTTTATGATTTATTGTGCACACTGCAATAAATAACTGCTTCACGTGCTCTTTATTAGTCTTTAGCACCCACTTTAACTTGAAGAACACTTTTGCTAAAATACTATTTTTTGGCTTTAGGGTCTTCTAATTTATATTTTTTTCAAACCGGTTGAATACCTTCTTTTATTATATCGATTGACATCCACAATGCGGGTGAGTACCTATAAAGGATTGTCCAGTTCCATTGAGTCATGTTATTTTTTTATTTTTTGTATTTGCATTTTACATACAAATATTTCAAATAAGTCACATCTCTGAATGCAAAAAGTCCGCATTTCAATCTACAAGAATGTAATGAAAAGTTTCGCAGCGGAGGTTTCAATATTAATACTTTCTAGATATTCTTATAACAGTCGCATCTGTTGCAATAAAAACATTTTGCGAACTTTGGCAATGAAGGAAATGAAAATATAATTTATTTCTAGAGATAGATGCGTCACATTATAGAAAATAGCTAAAAATAATATTTAAGTTTTATTTTCGGATATCACGTAGATGGATAGATTTAGCATTAACGGCAGGATGAATTTATAGGTTTTTACAAATAATGGTGTTTTGAAATTGAAATACAAAGTTGTAGGTTGTCCTGGAGACGACTTTCCTCTTTCAGGAGCAAGCTAGTTTTTGATCCCTATGCCCGATTTTGATGGGGTACATGTTCTCAAATTTATACTAGTTTTGTAAAGAGGTAAAGTTGTTTTTAGTGTTTGTTTTTTTGAGGTAATCTCTAGAAGTACTCATCCGACATCTATATTCGTTAGTAGCAGATATTAAATGTTATATTTTAAAATATTTAGGCAAGTTTTACTTAATTAAGTTTATTATTTGTATAAATATTTTGTTTTCTAAAATGTCATCATCATCAGCCTTTTAATGTTCCCACTGCTGGGCAAGAGGCCTTCTGTCTGTGGTACAGGGAATGGTAGATGTCACATGTAAAATGATTCTGAGTATTATTATATTATATTTTTGTGTATATTATCTTTTACGTTGTCCCTTCGTCGTTCCAAAGAAACAAATTCATGGACTGAGTTAAAAATTACACGGCTTGGCAAAAGGGTTGGCCACTGAGATGACGAATAAATATGAGAAGTATGGATGAAGAAAACACGCTGCGCCGACCTGAAATAAATTGGGATAAAAGCAAGACAATACGTATCTGCCTCTAAAATGAAAAATAAACCGGTAAATATGGCAACTTTAGTCTCAGACACCAGGAGCGTAGTGTTTTCGTTATGATGTTGTTTTTTGACTTTGATTTAAACAATAATGAAACAGAACTTAGGTAGGTTACCTACCTAATTATAAATCAAGGAACGGTAGAAACAGTTAACTAACTAACAATATCGTTTTAAACGAAACCAAAGAGCAACGACCCACTCCCAACCAAATTTGAAACATAAAATAACTATTCTATTCTATTTAAAACATATTTTTCTTTGTTATTTTGGATGGTCTAATTCCAGAACTGGTATTTTATAGTTATGGTGATTTGATTGCCGATGATGTGTGTTGTGCGTAGATACTGCCAAAAGACAATTTTGCATTGAATACAAACAAACTGACCTCGTGGCTATTGTAGATAAAAATAAATGTCCATGGTGCTTACCTAACATCTTGACGACTCTCCTTGTAGACTGACTATGTTTCCGCCTGATCTTGTGAGTGTACCTCATAGTCGTGCCGAAATCCATCTGACTCTGTTCTTTGCTAATGTTCGTCTCTCTTAATTTCAGCCCTATCAGTGAGTACAGCACCGTAATGAGCACCATCGGGGCGAAGAAGAAGAAGAACGTTGATATTTCGAAGGAGTGTACTATGATGACTCTGGTTTGTAGGCACATGGTGACGCCACTGTGCTCGCGAATCCCGAACTGTAGCGCCTGGGGCAGTGCCAGCCCTACCGCCGCCACCCATAGGAACAACACGTGCTTCGTTGCCCGCGACAACTTCGACATCTTATGCGACACAAACGGGTGACATATCGCTAAATATCTCTCCACCGTAAACAAAGTTATCGTCAACACACTAGCATTCGTCGATGCCTCAGCCGCCAGGCCTCTTATCACGCAAAAACTATGTCCAAAGACATACGGCCATTTCGACCAAATCGAATACATCTCTTGAGGCATCCCACTTATCAGTAACAAGAGATCTGAGATCGCTAAACTAAATAAATAATAGTTGGTAGCTGTATGCATACTTTTGTTCCTAACTATCACTAAACATGTAAATATATTGCCCAGTAACCCGGTGAAGAATATAACTGAATAGACGATGGTGATAGGTAGTACAATGAAGAGGGGGTCCCGTTGAGGGCCGAAGATGACCGTGGGGTCCACGGGGGCAGACGTGTTGTCCGTCAGGTTGGCGACCTCGCTGATAGGGCTCATGGTGGTCATTGTATGGACCCCTGACTTGTCAGTAACATCAAAATGCTTTATTCTTTCGTTATTCTTGGTTTATTCATCTGAAACAAAGAAACAAAATGTTATTTACTACAATTATAATGTCGTGTAAAGCGCGATTATTATAAACAGATGGGATATAGAAATCGGGTTGTTTGAATTTCGGTTGAACACGACCGCGAGCCCAGCGCTATGCCAATACTTCAACGAGGTGCATCATTTTCCCTCACAAGATTAATAACAAGAGACGAATTAATTCAGTGAAAGGAGGCAATACCGCAAGTGCAGTGACGTGATACAAGGCGCGTGCCTCGTAAGCGTAACACGCTTACCGTTAAGCCTTTACTGACGAGATTTTAAGTACAACAGGTTTACAAAGCACGGTAAGAAGGAGCTTAACTTTATACAAAATAGAAGTTTCGTAAAATTTTGCAAACAATCTTATATACAGGTATTGGGATGTATATGTACGAGTACATGTCCATGTGAAAATCTGTATAGTGTGTCTGAGTTTTTAGTTTTTTCTTGTGTAGTTGTCTGTGTTTGTTGACTGTTTGTCTCTTTTATATAGAAAGAAAGAGATAGAAAGAGTTTTGATGTTTATTATTATTATTTAAAAAAAAACGTTGCCCCACACTAGGAATTTTTTCCTGTGTCGTGGGTGCGTTTACAAACATATAAACTCACATACACAACACCCAGAGCCGGAACAAGTATCTGTAGATCATACAAATATTTGTTCCGTGCAGGAATCGAACCCGCGACGCGCAGCGCAGCAGTCAATCACTTAACCACTGAGCCAACCGTGCGCGTTTGGACGTTTGTTAAACTGTCAGCCTCAACGGCTGAACAGATTTGGAGGACACTGGATACCCAGGTAGGTCTTGACTCGGATTAGAATATAGAATCTTTATCCTGGTATTAGTTTCAGTGATAAATATCAGCTATTCACGCGTGACAAAAACTAGCTATTCATGCCTATTGCGAAATTGAAAACTGAGCTCTTATTACGTGTCAAGTAAATCGGTATTTCTTTCTCTTCTCGAGCATTCAACCGTTAAGTGAAAGATTACCCCGGGGCCTGGGGATAATCTTTGGGTCCACTGAACAGCTCAATACAAATAATAAAAAATAATATTGTTTGTTTTTCCTGATGTGAGATCTGTGTTTGTTAAGGAATACGATACTATATGTGTATAGGACGACAGATGACATATTTTTGAAGTGGTCTAATAATTATAATTTTTAAGGTTGTTACGCTGCTGGACTACGGTCTCACCTTCACTTGTCCTCAAACGTCTGTCTTCTGCTATTGCGGTCCAGTTCTTCTGGTAACAGTCAATTTCATCTCTAGATATAGGTACACTACTTCGTCTAAATCTGCCACGATGTCGCCTAGCAATCTAGCGACAGTTTCATCGTTGCAGAGTAAAACAAATGAATCTGGTTCTATTCCTCAAATTATTACGAATATATGTAGCACAAACACCGTTATTCAGATCGAATTATGTTTTGGTTACGTGAGTGTGGAATAAATCCGTAATTCAAGAACAATTTGTGAGTATACTACAAAACAAGATGCGCGAACAATATTGACATAATTATAATTGCAAATGTACAGGAAATAGAACAAACAGAACACCTTCGAGAAGCTGCATTAGAATACATTTCGTATATACTTTGTCAGTAATTGGATTGGCTGCTCCATAACCATGCAATAACGCAATCGTTGGAATAATAAGCCGGTGTTTGCCGATTCAATTTCGTTGATTATCAATACAATATCTACCTTTAAATCATTTCCCGATTGTGTTAGATAAGACAAACGACGGAAAGGATAATAACCAAGGATTTTCATATTTATTAATGTTTAGGTATATTATGGCCTTCACGTGAAGGCGCATGTTTACCTTGGGAAGGCCTGAGATTGTAGACAGTAAGGATAGATGATTTCCCTACAGTTCCTTAACTTTTTTATCAACAAACTATTTGTGCGGTAAACACTAAATTATATTGCGCAAATTCTCTAGCAATAAGTATATTTTAGGCAACGTCCTTGCATTTACAGAATAATGTTTTTTATTGTCGGTCTCGCTTATAAGTAATTTAATATTATTCCGTGGCGATGCGCTTCTCCAGCAAACAAAATATTCATAATATTGATTAAGGGCCATATGATAACTATTATAAAAGTTGCTTATAATATCTATGCGAACAAGTTATTAGCGTTATTACGGGCCGTACCTACACATAGGTTATGATCCAAAAAAGGAGGTGTAATGTATGACGGTATGTATATTTTAGTGAGGGCATTAGAATAATAACGCATAGAAACCTAGTACGAGTGCTAAAAGTGAGGCAACTAAAACCTTGTATTAATAACCTGGTCATCATCATTTTCATCTTAACTAGTTGCTGATAACATAAAATACTTGTCTTGATTTGATCCAACAACATAGAAGTGCGTTTTCCCATATTTTTGTGGGTAACGGCCTGATAATGGTATCACTGAAAGCTATATTTGTGGGCGTTTGAGGAACGTAGACACATTCGGCACACGCTCACAAAGAAAATGCACCCGTTCCACTAAAATCCCCTAGATCAGTCCCCCAGGGACACAGCACTCAATGTTCCACTACGATTCCCTGATGTGGACACATGATTTCGCTTGTGTTTTTTTCTAGACGCGGCTTCTATGCGTTATTGTTCTAAGGTGTGGGCACTGAACGGTGAGTGTAAACTACAGCTATACTTATGAATTCATTAAAATATGTATGTAACTTCCATTTTGAATCCGTTACCCGGTAAGTTATGTTTTTTAATGGTGAGCCAGAGATCACATTGTATTGCTAAGTTAATACTAGAGTTGGATAAATTAAAGCAATCTCAGGGACTCCGTTGTGCTCTTTCAAGTAAAATTAACGAACGATAACATCGTGTTTCTGAGTATTATCGTATTTTAGAAGCACGTGTATTGTCAGTGACACTTCACACCATAGAACTATGATATAGTTATGTAAGTGTCGATAATGTTCTTTGTACTGAATTTGCTGCAAGGAATTCAAAGCTTACTTGTGTTTGTTACGGGACACTACCATAATTATAGAATGTTGGATAACTCGCTAATGTTAACATTATAATGTGCCTGTTCGGTTTAGCGATCCTGCCGAGCATGACTACCTAAGTTCGATTCCCGGTTTGGGCAATGTACCATTGGGTTTATCCACCTGTTTCTTAGTAGTAGTAGATTCTGCATTTGTGCCTCATAAAAAAGAGGGCGAAGAATTGCTATCAACCAATTCTTCGCCCTCTTTTTTATGGGACTTAAAAATAATTATGTGTTTCTACTATAGTACCAATAGATAGGCACTTTGATTGACAATAAACTTTTCATGTATTTATTTAGTTAATGGCCAATACATGCATTATGTATGTTGGATTTATATATGTTTGACATGATTCATAATAAAAAAAAGTTTTTTACAAATGATTCTTCCTAAAATACTTCCAAATAAAAACACTACTATATTTTTCACTTTTTATTTGTACCTAGTAGGTAAGTTCTTTAGTAAGGTACCCATATTGTCAGAATAGATTACGCGAATATCATGAAACTTGCAGTAAATTGTGAAAGTAAGTGTACCAAGGTGAAATAATTTTCAAAGAACAAAAGAGAATCATATAAAAAAAAACAAACAAAGTCGAACATAGAACCTCCTTTTTGGAAAGTCGGTTAAAAATATAGAGTCAAAGAAACTAAACTAACTAAATAATTTCCAGGCGACTGCTCTCGTTCCTTAAATAAATCATTAATTAAAGAAAGCTAACTTACTAAAAGCAAGGCAAACGCCCTAATCAAAAGAGTACATATCTAAAATCCTATTAGTTTCAAAACTCATTAAATGAACGTCAGGCGTTGACTTAATTTCTTACTTTTGTACTTAAGTAATTATTATTTATGTAATTAGTTTTTGCCCGTGTGAATGTCGAAAATTATCCCAAAAGATCGTACTACCGAGATAAAACTAATTCCTGATATATCCTAACCCAGGTCATTCTACCAATACGTACCCCATCATCATCAGCCTTTTAAAGTGCCCACTGCTGGGACGAATTTTGCACGATGTTCTCTTTCACCGTTTTGAGAGCAGTGATGATGAAATAATTTACACAAAGTCCTGCCTATGGGTTCAAACCCACGACCTACAAATTTGTAAGTCACGGCCGTATGAATGGTGTACAATATACTATATTACTATATAAGTACTTGCTGGTACAATATAGTATATTCTATACTATATTGTACCAGCAAGTGCGTGTCGGGCCACGCGCGGTAATAGGGTTACGGAACCCTAATAATGCGGACTAGGAAGAGGGTTTTTTGTTTTTACATGAACATTAAACGGTTTCAGTGGCTCACAACATCTAAAAACGGGCCCACATAGGACGATAGTAACTGAAGAAGGAGTTATAAAATCCAACTTTACAAGTGAAGTTAGAAAAAATATTATCTATTTGAGTACCACCGCGGGTAGAGGCTAGCGTTTGTAATTAAGATTTATAACCAGCGTCACTTTATAACTTGAATACTGCAGTATTGCCTTTACGGAGATAGTCTTTGTTAAATTTTGTTATTTGTGATTTTTTTATTTTATTTTCTGATACCTTGTGTAATTGACATTTTAAATGATATTTTTTTTATAATTTCTAGTGCTTATTTATTTATAATCGACTAGGTATGTATGTGACATTTTAAATGATAACAATTTTTTATAATTCCGAGATAAGTTTATTGATTCTTAATCGACTGTGTATGTGACAATTTAAGTTATTTGTGATTTTGTAAATTTTATTTTCTGATGCCTTGTTAGTACTAAGTCAGTGACAATTATTGTATTGTAAGTTTAAAAAAAATAATGTTTATGCATGCCGTAAGGCAGAATGTAGCGGAAATACCCAACTCTGTACCATCTTAAACTTGTACCTACATTGCTGGCAAATAAATAATTCTGATTCTGGTTCTAAAATCTCCAAATATTTACAAACCGAAAATAAATATTTTAGTACGAGTATTTTCATACAACCTACTCAACTATTAAAAAGTAAAATCAAATTATTCAATGATATATACGAGCGCGCGTTAGAGCCACGGGGAATGGTATGGTTCGTTCCTAGATCCTCACGCGCACGCTCCTTGTTTATTTCCCTTTTCTCTCTAATCTGAGGTATTCACTATTTTGCTCTCGAAAATTCTACGCTACTCAATTAGTGACGTAGTCGGGTCGAATATTGACTTCATAGATGGATATCGACAAAAGAAAATAAGTAATTACATATTTCTATAAGACAATGAAGAGGCCCGCCCGCCTCAGTGAGCATAATTAAATTGGTACATAATTTCAAATTGATTTTATTTCTAAAAATATGTACAAGCTTCCAAATAAAAAAAAACCGGTTCTTATTTTTTCGGATTAAGAAATCGGTTTCATATAGATATCGATAATGTAATTAAAATTGCAATGTGTTATATTGCACTGGTGTGAGCAGAGAGTTTGTATTACCATCTCTCTGGCAAAACGCAATTAAGTTTATGAGAATACCGCCATCTTGCAATCCAATTTAATTTGACTTGAGATTAAAAAAGGTCGAAAATACTTCTGCACTACACTCTAATACGTTTTTCGAGCTTTTAATTTAGAAATCATTATTATTAAGGATGTTATGATTTTATTTTTCTATATTTTTACATGGTTTACAAGCATATATGTACTATATGTTTTACACAGCGAACAACGTTATTTAAGTAATTTTCAATGGAATTTGTACAATTTTTTTACTGTTCCAAGTACATTTTATAAGTTGTTCGACTATTACTTGGAAACTTGTAAAACCTGTTATGATTTTATTTTTGTATATTTTTACATGGTTCATAAGCATATATTTAATCTGTTTTACACAGCTAACAACGTTATTTAAGTAATTTTTCAATGGTATTTGTACAAAATTTTTACTGTTCCAAGTACATTTTATAAGATGGTCGAATATTACTCGTAAACTTGTAAAGCCTACTTAGCTGTAATAGTTTTCCTTTTAATTTCGATATATTTTCTACTGCCGTGATTTTTTTCACATAGCTAAGAGCAACCATTTCGCTGGCAGTGGGGACACTTGACTCTAACAAAAAAATGCAATTTAAAGCTTAATTTTACGCAAACGGATCTCTGAATCGAAAAATGGTTTTGACAAACCCATAATATTTTTGAATGGCCTATCCAACGATACCCCATACCATGGCAAAGACGAGAAAAAAAAAACATCCTCACTTTACGTCTAGGCGATTTTGACTCGCGCACACAAGGTTCCGTATAAACAGCTACATTCACCAAAATAACTAGGTAAAATTACTAACGTTCATAAACAATTAAAGCTATGTTCGGTACATTGCTCTAACGAAGGTAACAAAATAACTTTGCCGTTCGAAAACTGTTGTCTCCATAATATCAATAAACATTTTTTTTTACTTTTCCAAATACATTTTATAAGTTGGTCGACTATTACTCGTTAAGTTGTAAAGCCAATTTAGCTGTGATAGTTTTACTTTAAATTTTTTAGACACATTTCTAAATAATTAAATGGAAAACTAAGCAACCATATAGCCATGCGAATTAAGCTTTCTAGTAGATACTAAGAGTCTCTTAGTAACTACGCTGCGGACGGACGGACTGAAGGCGGACATGGCGAAACTTCCTTGTTGACTACGGAACCCTAAAAAGGGAGTAGTCTGCGGTTACATTAAAACAAATATATACAAAATTAAATTGCTATAATAAATACTATACATACGCTTGTTTATATATACAAGCGTATGTATAGTATTTACATACAAACATAATATCACATGTCAACAAATGCATAGAAGGGAGAGCAAAAAAAAAAGAAAATGGTTGAATAATGATGAAAGAAATTAGATCGAAATATAAAAGCGTTAGAGAGATCGGAAATGGTTGGCCACCACTGCTGTCCATACCCAATGCTATTATATTATCTGTGCCCCATGTTTCGTCCAAATCCGTAGCCGTTGACTATTAAACAAACTTGTTGAAAAATATCAGTTGAAAGTTTGATATAGTGGGATCGGAATCTTGGCTAGCTCAGTTGTATACTTGATGCATATCTGAATTTTTTCGAGTTCTGTAGCGGTGCTCCATCTCATCCAATTTTGCAGCCTCTCACAATTCCATACAGGCTTTTTTTTGGTAGTGAAGTAGTGAAAACCACGAAGAATAAAAAACATCTTAAAAATCTACTTTACCGTTGAAAAGTCTAGAAAGGGGAGGGGCATACGTGTGGGTCCATTACCAGACAAGCTGTGAGCGATTAACATAAACCAGAATCGATAGCGCACATAAGCTTGCCTCAAAAAGATTGGGCGTTATTTTTCATGTAAGAATTTTATGAATGCACGTGGAAATACATAACATATGTTTTTATTTTAATACTTACTGTATTTATGAAAATGTTAATACTTACTAGCATTTGCCAGCGGCATTTCCTGCATGTGAGCCAAAAACCATCTCGAAATATTCACAATCTACTTTCACATATGCAAAAGTATTTATTTCATCTCAAACATTGTCATACATAAATTGAGGCAGCCCCAGTAAGTTACAAAAGTAATTGTGTCGGAGCTATCTCGTGGTATCTTAACAATGAAAATGATGAAGCTAATGAATAGAAAAAAAAATATTATTAAGCAGCTCTCGATGTGTGAGGAGTGCACGTATGGTGTGTGTTTTGTGCGTGAGTGTGTGTTTGTGAGTGAAATGGTGGATATAGTAGTAAGTAGTACGAATTTGACATCTAAATTCTAACTGATTTAAATGGAAATATATCTTGGGAGTCTACCCACAGTCTAATCTACTTTTTAGTTTAATTTTTCTGAAATAAAAAGTTTAGTTTCATTGAAACTTACAAAAATATATATAAGAAATACAACCCGTAAGTAAATGCGCTCTTGAAGTTTTTTGGTGTAACTTTAATTTGAAATAGATTTCAAATTAAAGTTATACCAAAAAAAATATTTATGAATGGTTGAGCATGAAAATTTATGTATAACAAAACTGAACGATTTTATACAGTAGGTAAAGCTAATAAAACTTTGACTAAAGCAAAATCTAAAAATATGGCAGCGAAAAATTCCTCCGCATCGCAGAGAAGCAGAAACTCGAACAATATTCTATTTGAAATCTTTTATAGCTATAATCAATCTTACAGCCTAAACTGAATGATTTAATTCCAAAAAATATTTCAAACATGTATTATGTACATTTTACAAAGCTTTAAAAACTGCAAAAAGAATTATATGCCAATAGGCACGATATAAATGTTTGTACGGACGAAAATACATCTTCAATCCACATACTTTTCCGAATAACCGACGGCAGAATCAATTATTAATTTTGACGTTCAAAGTGCCGCTTTATGGCCTAATTGGAATAAAGAATTTGACTTTGACTTTGCCTGTAATGTAAGCTACTTGCACACTGTTATGCAAGTTACGGGCATGTGTATTTGGGACTAACTCATGCAACTTTGCTACAGTACTTTGCTTTGTAAGTGAGCTATTTATTACTCACGAAATATTGACTATCGTTAATAGGGATGTTAAAGCAAAGCTGAGAGCAGAAGTCGCTGGCGGCGCAATGGCTGCTGTCAAATCATTTTTGCTTTGTTTACATCGCGTTTTTTTTGTTATTTCTTGTGTTTAAAGCGGTCTACCATAGTTATTGATAATATGTATTGTCCCTGGAAGCTTATGGAATTGAAAGACGAACTAAAGAAATGAGGAGCAAGGATAACTGGAAAGAAAACAGCTCTTATTGAGAAGCAGACTTTTATAAAATAAAATATTTTTCCTCGGTGATATGTTCTCGTATTTGGCTATTTTTGTAACGAGTTATTTATTACTTGACTCATGGTAGGAAAATTTACAAAAAAATGAGAGTACATTACTTTAATGTGTTGGTATTCTTTGTTTTAGGTTAGAGGTTTTATTTTATTTTCGGCAATCAAAGCCATTACTGCTATACAATTTTATCAATACGTTAAAAGGTCCACTATATCGCCGAAGATTACCAAGCAACATAATCAGAGTTACTTTGACATGTACATAACATAAACTATATATATGTATAGCCTTTTTCAGTTTTTTTTTGCGTTGTATCTTTGGGCAACAAATGAACACCGGGGTTGGTACAGCCTGGTACATCACACAGAGGCATATTTCGAGAAAATAAAAATTAACTGAATGATAGGTTAAAAAATGTATGGATTTCACAGCTTTCAATAGCCATAGCGACGATGCGCCACTTATCGTGATAAAATGGCAGTTAACATTCCTATTAGCGGAAATGTCGTCTACATGTGTCAAATGTCACCACAACGACTTGACTCCAGTCAGCGTACAATTTCCCCTCTACAACGACTTTACTATTGTAAACAAACGTAGGAGCGGATTAAGCCGGCTTCACCCGAACCACCCACGACTAGGGGTGACGCGAACGGATGAAATATCTACATTCTATAGGATGATAAATTATATGCGACAGTGTTGACGACTTGACTAACGAACCATACCTCCTGTATCACAGTTATAAATAGTGTTTGCGTACTACGAACAACGAGATTGAAAATAACTTTCTATTCAAATTCAATCCTTTCGTTATTTTTGGACAAAAATACTCGCGCAAAAATATTCAACACCTCGTTGACATTTTACTGTTCTCTATTTCGAATATTTCAAGAGACAAAAGTTTTTCTGATTTGATTTCTGATAAGATTAACTTTGAAAGTACATACGAGTTAAAAAAGCCAGATAGGTAGGTACTTGGCCGGATTTGAACCCACGACCTCAAGCAGAAAGTAAAAAGAAAGTAGTCAGAAAGTTTTTCGATATTTTTATCAGAAAATTAATAAAATTTTAATGAAGACCAGCAGCCTAATTGCGTAAGTGAATTCGGTAAAGAACACGTATAGGTAAGGATGACGACACCTTTAAAATAACGACTTTCGTATTGCGTAATACACTCGAAAGGGAACAGAATAGAATAGAAGAGGGACTTCTCTTTCCGCACTCAGATTCCCATTTGGTCCGTTGTGCGTGGGGTTACCGGCTAAAGTAGCCAGCCTAGCTCCGTCCAAAAGCACAGAAGCTTCCTGGCTTCACGGAGCGACTTCACCGTTCCGAGGATTTCTTCACGTTTGGAAACCACGGCCTCGCAGTCCAGGATGACGTGGGCAGCTGATTCCTCGGTGTTAAAACAGCCCCTGTAAAGTGGGCTGTCTATGGCGCCTATGTTATAAAGATGTTTGTTAAGAGGCCTAACATCCGTAATTGTCCCTATGATTATATTGGTGTTATTTCTACTTAGGCTAAGAAGTTTTTTGGTAAATCGCGGGTTTATATTCGGTTAGGCCGTTTTTGACGGTCTACATTCTGTAGCCCGTGACCATCTGTTGTAATGCAGTTCGGTTGATCTTTGGCGGATCCATGCACGAATTTGTGAGAAAAGCAGGGGGAGAAGTGGGTACGGGCCTATCACTATCATCTCAGAACCTGTCCGTGCAAGTTCCTCCGCGGCATCACTGCCTAAAGACCCACTATGTCCCTTGATCCAGTGTAGGGTGATTCAATTGGACGTCGATATACTCTCCAGGGCAAGGTGGCATTCAAAGATTAGTTTGTTGTTGGTTTGATTGTTTTTTACGGTTTTGAGCACAGCCAGACTATCGGATAGGAATCTAATTCCATAGTTATGGATACCTAAACGCTTCACAGCAGTAGCGGCTTGTGTTAGAGGGACACATTCACATTGAAAGATTGAACTGTGTGTGCCTAGCGGTAAGTGAAAGTAAATGTTGAGGTCAAGGGAATGTACGCCAGCACCTGAACTGTTGTCTGTTTTTGAGCCATCTGTGTAAATGTGTACTTCATTGGCTCCAGACTGATCCCTTTCTTCCTCTACAGTTTGTATGCTATAATTTTTGTTGTTAAACATAGACATTGGTGTTAAACATAGGTTGATTTGGTGTTCTATTACACGGGGCGGCGATGAGGGTTTGGTACCGAAGCTGGCGAGGTGAATCCAAACTGTCTCACCCTGCATTCCAAAATGTACTCATCAGACAAGCTATTGGCCCATCTTACTTGGTTGGTTTGGTGGCCCTCCCAATATCGAGACATATATAACGTCACCTGTTTTATTTTTCAGTATCGGTAAAACCACCGCTCTCATCAACTCAGCGGGTAGGTAATAGTGTCGAATACAGAATGTAAACAATAATGCTAACAGTCGAGGGAGATGCAAATGCTGAAATGTTCTATGCTAAGGCTGTCATGTCCCGGCGACTTGCCACATCTCATACTTTTAATAATTAATCTAATCTGCATAGTCGTAATGCGAGATGGCACTTCTGACACAACAGCCCAAGCAACGCCACCCCCAACGTCCGGTTTCAAAGGAAGATGTAACTTTAAATTATTCATAAACAAATTCGCGATCTCCCTCGGCGTGCTTGCACCGTCAACGCTCACCAGGCTTGGGGTTTAATTTTTTGGTGTGTTTTCAAAACTCCACGAAAATCTTTCTTTTCATGTCTTGATGCCAGTATAACCATTTTAATTTGGTCTTGCTTATTTTGACAACACTTATTTTATAGAATTTAATTTAATAATTAATCATTCCATTTTCATTAATATTCAGTTTTTTAATTGGAATTTTAATTTTAATGGAATCAAGACACTACTGCAAGAATAATAATACTATTTGAGAATTAATAAATTTTTTTATATTCCTTTCTTATGTCTAGTAATAATGGCGAGTATTCGACTATTCGCCATAGGGAATGGCGATTAATCGGTATTCGACTGTTCGCTATAACAACTATTCGCAGCATCTCTAGAAAATACCTACACATTTAGGTTATTTAATTTTTGTTCCCCGAGTATAAAGTTTTTCTCGGGAAATAAATCCTCTTTGGAATTCATAATCTTCCTTTGAAATATTAACTGGCCCTAGGCTGTTCGGACCCACTTTTTACTTTTATTTGTGGTTCATGCTCAAATTGAAAAGAAAACTTGTGTAACACTCTACCATCTGTAACGAGAAATTTTCCTTTATTTAATTGCTTTTGAAGAAAGTTTTCAAAAAGGACAGACGTAGAGCGCTGCCAGCGGCCCTAGATGTAAGCCCATTTTCACTTATATTTAGACCAGCACTTTAGACTAATACGAATTAGACCAGTACTAACCCTTGACTAAGACTTAGGCCGACACATATATTGCCTGAAATCGTAAATTGTTTAAGTGTGGAAATTAGTAGAAGGGATTTGTGATAACACTGTTTATGCCTAATACTCGTATACGGTTATTTTTTGTAAATGTAATACATAATATAAATAATAACCCTGTTAAGGGCCTTCCACCGCTTTAGTGCCGTAAAATGGTGACTTTCTAAATCATACTCCTTAGTAACGGCTAGGTTAAAAGATTTGAAAAAAATATATATTTATTATTGATTCATGTACATAATTTTTGAAACAAGGTTTTTGGCAACTTTTGGATACTCCTCTAAAACGATTTGGATGTTTTAAAATATTTTTACAAAGAAAAATTGATGGCTGGAATATCTTCATAACTGACATAGCATATGTAAATCAAATAATATTTTGCAAATAAAACTGTTCAAAAGGTGGTTCAATATTGATATTTTGCCATCGAGCAGACACACGGCCAGTACTGCGTTTACATTGGGGCGTATATATCGCCTTAATATTGTGTGACACTAATAGGCTTATCATTTGGGTTTATATAGAGAAAGCACAATCACTTTAAATATCCGGAAAAACCACTGCACTGCTCATTGAAATAAATCTCTCAGTAGGTAAAACTCACGTCTGTGATTCAGAAGCAAAGATTATTTAAGCGTTTATAAATGAAATTGTATACTAATGGCGACCACCAAAGTTTTTTCTAGTAGATACAAATACTGCTACAAAATATTAACCGTAAATATTAACAAATATATACGTTACTCTATAAGGTTCCTGTAGGCCAAAGTTGTCTGATAATAAATGAATTTATTATTTTTTCATAACAAACCAGGTCCAAAATGACGTCGAAAATAATTTATTTTGAAAATAATTTATTTTCGACGTTGGTCAATTCTCCAATAATGTATGCTTAATTATTTCGAGCATGAGTTTAAATAATAAGCATCAATCAACAACGCAGTTACTTTTCAG
Source organism: Orthosia gracilis (assembly GCA_947562075.1). Classification (NCBI taxonomy): domain Eukaryota; kingdom Metazoa; phylum Arthropoda; class Insecta; order Lepidoptera; family Noctuidae; genus Orthosia; species Orthosia gracilis. Next base: position 41,195,646 of record OX387266.1, read on the forward strand.
TGGAAATTCGCATATAATATAATTATCTGCAGATATCAATTAGATCTTCAAACGAAAATATAGGTTATTATAATCAAGAATTTAAAAACTACAGTTTTATTTTTTACTACCGATTGACTTGTTTTTTGTATTCACTTCACGGGTACTGAGATTTATTTTTCATATGGTAATGTATACACAACCTTCCAGAAAAAAATCTTAACACTTTGGAGAGGTTATGTGAATCCGCATCAAAATCCGTGGCACTAATTAGAAGAACAAAAAATACAGAAATAATTTCAGACAAGGGATTCCAGTAAAGATCGTTTGTAAACTAAACATAAAACTAAATTTTGCCCGCGGAGTCGCTTCCATGGCATATTATATATTCCACGGGAATGGTGTATTTTTCTCGAATCAGTACTGTAACTGTAACTTTTTATCAGTTGAATTTTCACAATTAGATCATTATTCAAAACTGGTTTAGTTTTCTGATAGTTGACTGTTTTTAACCGACTTCCCAAAAAGGAGGAGGTTTCTCAATCCGACCGAATATATGTTTTTTTTATGTGTGTTCGCGGGCAACTTCGTCGTTTATGAACCGATTTTGATGATTATTTTTTATTGAAAATAAGATATTCCAATGGTGGTACCATGATAAGGAAACCAGGATCTGATGATGGCATCCCAGAGAAATCGAGGGATCTCCTCAAATATCACATTACCGAATGTTAGAAGTACCGAATGCGACATCATATTGAATGGCGAGAAGCTGGACTTTGTAAATCAAACAGTTTTCCTGGGAATCACTCTAGACGACAAACTGCAATGGGGTCCTCACATAACATCTCTTGCGGGTCGGCTAAGCTCAGCCGCTTATGCTGTTAGAAAGATAAGACAGTTAACGGATGTAGAAACCGCGCGTTTGGTCTATTTTAGTTACTTTCACAGCATTATGTCATACGGTATTTTACTGTGGGGTCGAGCGGCTGACATTGAATCCATATTTATATTGCAAAAGAGAGCTGTCAGAGCAATATATAAGTTAAGTCATCGAGAATCTCTTAGGGAACTATTTAAAAATATTAATATTATGACAGTGTCTTGCCAATTCATTTATGAAAATATTATGTATGTAAGGAAAAATATACATCTCTTTAGTAAAGTCAGTGATAGACACAAATGTAATACGAGAAATAAAGATAAGTTAGATCAACCATCTTATAGACTAGCTAAAGTAAACTCATCTTTCATGGGGTACTGTGTTAAATTCTATAACAAAATACCTTGTGATATATTAAAACTAAATGAAGGTAAATTTAAAACTTTAGTTAAAAGCACACTTTGTAAACAAGCATATTACAAATTAGATGATTATATTCAAGATAAGAATGCTTGGAAACATGCTGGTCCTGCTCCATAGGGCAATCTTTAGGGTGGACAAAATCAAATTTGTTAATTTATATTCCTATTCATAGTTATTGCTTTTTATTTTATTTTTTTAGAATTTGACTCACACACTGTTCCGTTGGTGTTGAATTAGGTATTTTACCTATGTTTGCAATATTTGTAAGTATGTGAGAACCATGTTCCTATTTATCACATTCATAAATTTACCTGTTAATGCTTTTAATACTTTATACCTGTACGTAGTATAGTGTATAGTGCTATTCTGGGTGCATCGTCCTCACATATATGAATTTATTAATGTATGTACTTATGTAAATATTGTAAAACACTTTTTTTTTTAAAAGAGTAAGTATGGAGTTTCTTGTGCATTCTTCTCCATAACAAGCTACTTTTCCGAATGCACGGTAGAATCAATTTTTATTTTATGATTAATTATGACGTTCAAAAGTGCCGCTTTTTGGCCCAGTTGAATAAATATATTTGACTTGACTTTGACTTTGACTTTATTATAGGCATACATGCAGAAATTTTGGTATTTGTATCAATAATGCAATCATTTCTACTTAAAGTGTCATTTGGTGAAATGGAACTGATGAAGAAGACCACAGAGGTATAAAATATATCGAATAGCTAACCGACTATGATGAAGCAAATACTTATAAATAAATGGTTTTGATGAAAATGGTAATATTGAAGTGATCTGATGATAAAGCCAGAAGGTAGGCACTGGAACTCCGAAATAAAACAATTGGTCCTAGTCGTGTTTGGGCTTATTGGAATCGTCATGAGATTTACTTTGGCTATGAATGATTTTCATGGTATTGGAAGGTACCTACCTATCTAAAACCTTTTTAACAAAAAAATCAAACCGACTTCCAAAACAAAACACTACAAAGCGAAAAAATAAAACTTTTCCGTAGTCGGTGTCGAAAAACGGAAAACAATAGGTACCAAAGACACCGACTTCGGAAAAGTTTGTTTTTTTGCCTTGGAAGTTTTTTGTTTTTGAAGGCAGTTTGATTTTTTTGTTATAAAGTTTTGAGATAGATGAATGAGTTAAGCTACATATTGCATAGACTGCCCGGAGCGTCTGTTAGAATGTATCGTTTTAAAATTTTAATAATCTTACTAATATTATAAATGCGAAAGTTTGGATGTATGTTTATTACGCAATCACAGTAAAATGGCTGAACTGATCTGAATACAATTTGCACAGAGATAGATTGTAGTCTGGTTTAGAACATAGGGGATAATAAAACTCTTTTCACGCGGGCGAAGTCGCTGGCAGAAGCTAGTTAATAATATAGCAAGGCTCTACATTGTTTATATACTGTCGCCAAGTAGCTCCCCAGTTCACATTCAAAAGCCAGTTATTAATTAATTTGAAAGGTTTTCATGAAAATTTATAATTCATAATTAAATGTAAAGCTTTGAGTGTCGATTGCATGACAGGATCACAAGAGATACTGTCGTTTTACGTTAACCGTTAATTTTGACTTGATTTGCGTGTGGGTGTTTTTTAGTAAATTGATATCCTGATGTTGTAAATTGTATAGAGTATATGAGAGTCAAATAAAATGAAATGATGAAATGATATTAAACAATAGCTAGTGACGTTTTTCTGGTTTAAAGCCGTTTGTGTGCTTACTGTAATCGCTTTAAGAGCGTGGCAGGGGTAAACATGTCCTATTGCCTGATAATATTGTGAACTAGCTGTTATCAGTGGATTCACCTATATGAAAGTCAAAAGGTGTCCTAATCAATGCCAATTACATTAACAAACATCCAAACATTATTCCATCTATATTAACATTTTAAATGTGAATGTAAGTTTTTTTGTTACGCTTTCACGCAAAAACTACTGAACCGATCATCATGAAACTTTGTACATATATTCTTGGAGGTATTAGAAGTAACATAGGATATCTTTTATTAAAAAAAAAATGTCTTCACTGCGAGCAAAGCCGCGGGTAAAAGCTAGTTCATAATAATTACAGTAGCATACTGTCAGCAGCCCAGTTCACATTCAGAAGCCAGTTATTACATAATTCAAAAGATAAAAGCCCAGTTTTCATGAAAATTTATAATTCATGTTAAACAAGTAAGACAGTGGTGGACCAGTGGTAACGGCCCAGACTTACGAGGAAACAAAGTATTCAAACCCAAGCAAGCGCATTATTTGGTGTATTTATTTCATCACCACTGTTGACAAACGGTGAAAGAACCGTTTTTTGACACCGACTGCCGAAATTGAAATTATTTTTCACCGTGTTTTATTTGGAAGCCGGTTGTAATTTTTTGGAAAAAGCTTTTATTATACACATTTTAGTAGTGTCACAGATAATATACAGCTGCCGCATCCCATATAATGACACCGTGCCGATGTAACTAGCGTTTTTCGTCTAATTAAACTGATTATTTTTCTATGAAAATCGATCGGGTTCGATTCCGGTCCACAGAAATAGATGGTGTTAGCAGTTTTGTTTCTTTGTGCTTGTTGCTGTTGTGTTGTGTCTGTGTCGAATAAATGTTTACTATTCTATTCGTTAAAATATCGAATGGATGCCTCAGAAATTTAAAACCGCGCCATCTATTAGAATCAATTTTAAATTATTCATTCAAATAATCTTTGAAATGTGAATTAAGAGCCCAATATTCCTTTATTTTGTGTTTAGAAGAGTTAATTAAACAAGAACTAACACTTTTAATGTTCAATTCCAGAAAATTTTAATTTTACACACAATCAATAACAGATAGGTGCATATCGCGCCATCTAGTAAGATTTATTTGAACCATGGCATTTCGCTTACCAATGGAAGCTGCCGTCATCTCTTCGAACCTAACTTGTCCGTGTCGGGGTGCCCTAAGCTCCAGAGCTCGCTTCGCTCGCTCTTGGACTAATTCACAAGTTTTTTCCTCACGAATTAGTTATATTTAAGTAAAAAATATGACATAAAATTGAATAAAATTTCCGAGTCTGGCAAATTTGTAAATATTTTCTATTTATGAGTACTATCTATAAAAAAACATGAACTCCTAAATCAGCGGCCCATAATGGAAAGTTTATCCATGCTATGTTTTATAGCACCAGATCGGGTGGTTGTAAAAGAATCCGTGGTTTGGCTGTTCACAATATCACATTGAATGCTGGATTGATTTGTGTAAGCAATCGGACGTGGCCCTTGGCTGTTACACTTCACTTCACTAGTTGCTTGATACTGACGCACACATAAACGAAATGTATTTCTCTAAAAGGAAGTAAATAAAAAAGTTAGATTTCAAATAAAAAATATAAATTGATTTTATTTTAGATAACACTTACGTCCACATTTAACTCTCGATTCATTAAACTTTGATTTTGTTCACAAAGGACGATTATTTTCACCTTCAAAAAGTTATTCGAACAACACAAGCAGACGAATAATAATTATGCTATGATGCTATGCCATGCTATGATCTTCACTAAATTGAAATGGGACCAATTCGGAAACGTACTCTTTCCATTCAATCTAAATGTCCATAATAGACGAAGAAATCGGTGAACATAAACAAAAGAAAACATACATACAGCCGAACATAGAACTTCCTCCTTTTTGGAAGGTCTTTGAAATTCGAAAACATGTGACATCAACCAACCCGCACTGGTCCCGCGAAATTGATTAAGGGCTACTCCCTCTCACAGAAAAGAAGCCTGTAAATCCTGTGACTTAGCAGTAAGAATGTATCAGGATGGCACCCAATCGATTAGCATTCAAAGTGAAAGTTCGCGAGCACATTCGTAAAAAGTTGGCAGTAGTATCGTCACAGCGTTAATGTTCTCCAATTATCTGTTTAAGTATATGCGTGTATTCAGTTTATTTACTTTTTGTGTATGGAGTGTATGTATTTATAGTTTGCATGTATATTATTGTATTTGAATAAATATTACCTATCGTGATTTATATTCAATATTGCAATTGCAACTATTTTGTCTCTGACCCATAGGTCGACTGGTAGAAAATGCCTAAGATATTAAGTCCGCTTGTGTACGTTTTTGTGCATGAAATATTAAATGAATAAATAAACATTATAGGCTTTTATGCTTATGGCTTATGTAGTACTCTCGCTGACATGACAACAACTTGAATTTCACAAAGAGATACTGACGTTATACGTTAACCGCTAATGATCTGTTATGGTGACTCATGCACGTGTAGCAGACCGGAGACTCAAAAGATTTGCATGTGATTTTAAATTAATAGTTACATCTGTTCTTGATAATCGTGTTATAAAATACACGTGAAATTAAATGAGAGAATTATTAGTACTCGTATAAGAGCGAGCGATATGATTTTTTTGTAAAGCGGTTTGTGTGATACAAGTGACTTTTTTATGACTGTGGCTGGAACAAAACTTATGAAATCTGGCTAAGGTATGAATTAACTTTGTAACTCTCGTGGCCAATTGGGCTACAGGACGACAATAACTAGCCTTCACTACGGCTTAACTTATGTGGCCGAATCCACATTCCATGCGTTTATTCGGGGATCAAAAACGTATAGCCATAAATTTTCTTTGTTACCGTTAGAAAGAACAACTTTGTAACAGTAACTAAGAAAAATCTATGGCTCCTTAGACACTCCCCTCCAGCTGACAATATTGAGCCTGTAGAAAAGGTCCCTGTGGGCCACCAACTGCCTTGGCCCACTGGATATCTCTAAACCGACTTCGAAGCCAAGTGGGTCACTGCAGGCACAACCTAGTTAGGTACTCCAATGACCGACAGTGCGATTTCAGAGCCAGGTCTCAGATAATGCCTCACCTTTTGTTGTGCTCTGTCTGTGCAACAAAACCTGCACCTTTTTGATTCAAAAAGTATTTTCATCAGTTTGAAAAATTCGATTACTTTATTACTTACGGCTACTGGTTTACCAGCCTTCATAAATATAGTTATATTGTAGTTATCATAGATAAAATAAACAAGAAGATATGCCCGGTAGACAAAAATATATCAGAAACCTGTGTCTCAATTTTGCCCCTACCACACGGCAACTACTACTAGTTCAGTAAAAGCAATAGATACGCAGTCGCGCACACACCCGCATTTACCACCCGCAGAACGTATTACACAATCAATTATAAACCTTATCTCGCCAAACACAGCTTGTATTTACCATGCACTGTGCAACTAACCCACACAAACACATCTGCAAAAGCACATCATTAACTCGTCGCAAGAAGCAGCGGCCGGCTGCCGTACTACGCGATGCATCCGCTTAATAAATTATCTTTTTGTGATGTTTACATTGCATGTCCAGTCACTTAGCGACAAATTAAGAACTTTGATGTTGTTTTGTTACAAAACATACGTAACATTATAAATGTGAATGTAAGTTGGTTTGTTACGCTTTCACGCAAAAACTACTGAACCGATCATCATGAAACTTTGTACGTATATTCTTGGAGGTATTAGAAGTAACATACGATACTTTTTATTTAAAAAAAAAAATGGCTTCACTGCGAGCGAAGCCGCGGGTAAAAGCTAGTAAACTGATAAATATCGTTTCATGAAAATAGTTAATATATTTTTACTTTTCCAAGACATAACTTTGTTTACTTTATTTCTGGTCTCAAAAATAATATTGTATTTGAAGAGAGAATCTGGGACCGCAGTCCCGGTCTCTAAAGCTCCACGACCCATCATAATTTTTGTCTAGAAGTTATATAAGTCGGTATTGTTTTTAGGTCATTACTCTCCTGTTATTTGTCCCACACATTGTATTGACTACTTTTTTACTACCACGCATATTTAATTTTATTGGAATCTAAAAAGGGCACCTATATCAATAATATACCTGTGGGCACATTGGTGGATCTTTTTATTTACTGCGATGGATGAGAGTCGAAATATTTTTTATTAACCCAAGACGGAAAAGAGGTGTGTTATAAGTTTGAAGTGTGTACCTGTGTGTTTGTGTATTTGTGTATCTATCTGTGGCATAATAGCTCATAAGCGGATGAACCGATTTAGATTTTGTTTTTCTTTTGTTTGAAAGGTGACTTTATTGAGTGTTTCTTAGTTATATTTTATGAAAATCGGTTCAGCCGTCCAAAAGTTAAGGGCGTTGTACTGTTTGAATCGCGCTGTGTTTTTAAGGTATCGTGTCATAATTACGTGTTCAATAGATTATTATCGATCGAAGCGTGTCTACTACTACATACATTATGTAGCATACAATAAAAATGTGTTGGGGTTTTTTGAATCTTACTTGTTTAAAATAAGTATTGTGTAGATCGCGCAACACAGAGAACTTTGGAAGGAAAATATGAAGGCCTTTTTACAGCAGTGGGAAAAAGGGGGGCAGAAGAACCTGCAAAACCAGTATAATTGGCCAGTATAATTTAAAAAATACCTAAATAGCTACTTGCAGACTTTCATCTTATGAATATAATTATCCACATGATTCCCGACCCAAAGGATATCTACTGAGGTTCGAATGGACACGATTTAACTAAACCTTGATGGCGTAGTAATTTGTCTGATAGTAAGATGTACCTGGCAGGTCCCAGGTTCAAAGACTTTTTTAATGTTTTTTTTTTTAAACTTTGTTTTTTTTAATTCTAGGAATTTCTTCCTGTATTGTGGATACGTTAACAAACATTTAAACTCACGTACACAAGACACCCAGATCCGGAATAACTATCTGTAGGCCATACAAATATTTGTTCCGTGTGGGAACCAAACCCGCGACACGCAGCGTTGCTGCGGTTGTACACAACACGGTTGTCGTCCGAACGTGTCGTCTGACTGAAGAATACTAGACATATTAATAATTATTTTTATCTTTTTCTACTGTTGTCCAAATTTGTATTTTTTTTTTGTAAAGTTGTTTTTTATAATGATAATGTTAATTGGGACTTCTAATATAATTAAAATACTGATTAATTGTCTATTATCTTGTAACATCAGTGATAATAAAAATGACTAATTGATCTCCAAAACTCGTTGTTTTAAATTCTATATCCGGTATAATATGTATATATATATATATATTTTTTTTCAAATTGATATTAAAGTAACTCTTACACTTTAGTTCTTTGACATAAGTTGCATTAAAGGAAACCTCACATTCGGGCTAACTTTGACACAATAAAAATAAAATAAAAATTGTGGAGAGCCCAACAGGCTCATACATACAGGTTGATATTGGTATGAGTTTTATAGCCAAAGGACACATTGTTCTGTTAAAGCAAAAACTTCATGAATCTTGGGTGTTAAAAACCAAAAAAATACCGAAACATTTTACCCCGTTTTACGGTACCTAAATAATGACGCCTTTTTACCATGAGAGTAGGCAGAAACTACAGAATGCCACCTGCTATGATCCTTTCATATTCCTTCTGCTTCATTTACGTGTTTTTGTTAATAAATAGATGATGATAACTGATGATGTGATGATGGCAACCCCATTTCATGTCCAGGCTATCACTATCCATTCCAGGTTGCCTGGAAGAGATCGCGGTAAGCGATAAGGCCGCCCATTGTATGTATTTTATTTTTAAGTTTCCTTTTCTATGTCTTAACTTGGTGTACCTACAATAAAGAATATATAAATATAAATAAATAAATATAAATAGATGTAGTCGACGATGAAGCGCACTTGCCAAGAAATAACTCTTGACTTAAATACTCGGGCAGAACATTCCACCCCTTAGCTGTACGCGCAATGAAAGGATTCCAAAAACGTTTAGTGCGTATGAGTGCGAAGTCCACTGTGTAACAATGGCGCATCGCCGTAGGTCTTGTTGTGATATAAACTAGTGAATCTGAATAATACTACGTTTGAGAATATTTCTCTTCACAGAAGGCTATCACAATAACGGTAATCACAGCTAAGTGTCCCATGCCCGTGCGCTACCGTGCATATTATTGTTTACGTTGTTAGTGCAATAAAGTGCCTGCATCGTATAAATTGCACTGTAATTATCAATCAGTGGTAATTGCATAACGACCGCGACATTGAAACGAGTTCCGACGCTATTGTCGCGAGCACGGGATATTTAGAGAAGCTAATTGAACAAGATTATCATCATCAGAATGTTGGCAACCAGATAAGTCATGAACTGGGTAATCCCGAGTTGGTAGCACGTGTATGTTTTCTATTATTATTAATTATATTATATAATAAACACACACGACGCGTTGCAAGCGTGTCTGGGTAATAGCATCCTTCTGAACGAAGCCGTGTTTTATTTTATAAGTTACAAGATTTTTATGTATGTGTGTTCGGGTAAATCTTGCAAGTGAATTTTAAAGCAGTTATCCTCAATCGATTAAGATGAAACTTTGTATACACGTTTGGTTTGGATGACAATGCACGGCATACTGACACGATTGAATAAAAATAAATATGGAAAACATTATCTTTATCAATAATACTTAGTACCTAGTAATGTGATGGCAGTTACGGCAAACACAGAGTTTACCGTATCTGCTATTAACTGGTGTCCATAAGATATTTTCCGAAATGTGGAAATTAAAGATAAGTACTGCTAAGAATTTTTAAAATTTCATAAATTAAGTAGCGACTTTCACAAGTTTTATAAATCAAGTGGCGTCAAAATGCTGGCGCATTATTTAGTGGTAGTTAGCTTTGTGTTTTGATGTCGACGTCGTCGTCTTTTGCTGTCAATCCGCCTTTTGGGTACGCTGTTCTTGGCAGCATTGTGAGAGCTGCTTTTTGCCTGAGTGCATCTTTTATAGTTAATTTTCTTTGACTAAGTGTTCTGTGATTTTAAGATGCTGACATTTATTAGCTGCTTGTTTATTAGGGGGTTATTACACTATCATATACACACAGATCACAGATTTATGAATCATATTTATATGATAGTGTAATATAAAGATAATTATAATAATAATCTTTATTGTACGATACCCCATTTTTTATTGATTTAATAGCTTATTTTTAGTCGCCTTCATTAACTGCACATAAGAACCATATATAGGATAAACGAAATCACGCAAACGAAGTCGCGGGCGAAGTGCTAGTAGGATTATAAAGAACTAGGTACGTAGCAAAGTGTACAAAAAAACACATTAAAAGAAAATCACGTCTCTCCTAGTCTGTGATATGACAGCTTAGTTCATCCACAAGAAAACGCATTGTCACTAGTTCATTCACACTACCATGGTTCCCTTCAGTAGCTAGCCTAATAGCCTTCTAAGATTAACTTGTGATTGATAGTGACAGATTAGCTTAGCCAATGTCTTTTATCTTTTATATTTTCACGTTTCTACGTCGTCAATTGTTGATCTGAAATTTCGTAGAAATGTTATTGCCTTGAATATTTCTGAACTTTACTCTTTTATTAATTACCTACTCGCATGATCATATTATAATGTGAGTGTTAGCGAAAAATCCGCATCCAAAACGAAAGTATTAAAAAAAATAAAAATTACTTTCGAAGGAAAATGTCTCCACTTTACAGATTCAGTCAATCAATCAATTTTTACTACTTTGTACTTTTGAATTGCGAATTACATAATGTTTTTATGATGATGTTACTGTCCTTAATCAGTTGCTTTAGAGAAGCGCGCCGAAGAAGATTGTATATCGCTCTGATGGCTCGTTTTTGCAGAATAAAAATTGACTCAATGTCTGCAGCCCTTCCCAATAGTAAGATACCGTAAGACATTATACTATGAAAGTAACTAAAACAGACCAACCTCGCCATATCTACATCAGTAAACTAACGATTTGTTCTAACAACATAAGCTGCCAAACTTAGCCAATGTAACGTTACGAAGTCGGCCCTAAGTTTTTATACTCAGTATCTTTTTTTTTTATACAGCTTTAATTCTTATTTTACTAACGTGGCTTACGAAAAAGAGCTAAACGTAACGTTACAGATTATTTATTAGAGTTAAGTGTAAATTGTGAAGTATTAAAAGAAAAGTGCTAGCTAAAGTGAAATGGAAAAATGATAAATGAAATGAGAACCTGAAAGAGAAACCAAAACCTACTTGTGCAAGTATGTTTTTTGAATTTTGAGAAATGACTTTTGCGATGGGTTTTTTTCTGTGGCGTTACAGCGAACCCTCCTACAAGGGTTGGCACGGCGTCGGACAAATGATACGCAGTATTACACTCACACAATGTTTATTGTCAGATACTAGTAAGTATTGAAAGTTAGAACACACAGTGGGTACGTTAAATAAACATGCTAGTTACACTGAACTGATCAGGGTTCAATTCTAGTATTTACACAAATTTGTTTAAACTCAGTAATAAAACAGACTTTCGGCGTTCACTGCCTCATGACAATGGATTAAATAGAAAAGATCTCAAACCTCTCTCTAAATGTCAACGAATAACAAGCCGTAACTGTCAATTTGTAAGAATGAGAGGAAATGAACCGGAATATGATTCGCGCGAGGTTATAATGCACGCTATCTGATCCGACAACACGTGCGAAAGAGAAAGATGCTGTGATGAGCAGTAAGAAGCTAGTTCGCGCACGAATTAGCACTTTTGGAACAAATTTGCGAAATGCATGATGATTTAGGACGAAAACGAGCGCGCAAAATTTTATAAACAGACCTTTGGGAGTCTAGATGTCATGAAAAACGACTGAATATATATTTTCAAAATAAAATTATTTGCATTGTTGAACTACTAATCTATCCCTGTATGAAGGCCGTTTTGCAATTTTATTTCTTCTTATGGTATTTATTTCCGCCCAAAGACGCGTCAAAATTAGTGTTGAAATATGGAACGTTCGACGCTCATATCTTCAAATTTTTTATTTTTTTACTTTTTTGTTTCCATACAGGGCTAGGTAATGATGGGACAAATTGATATCATTTTTTATTTTCGTCAGTGGACTAATCGCCAGACTATCTTTGTATGGAAGAATGATTGACTAGTGTAACCTTCCTATATATTCCCCAATGTTATCGCATGATTATCGCGGTACTGATTGTACGCCCGCTTGGTGCCAGAATTTCAATACCTTCTTTTGGACAGTTTTGTTTGCAAAATATTTTTTGATTTACCTATCCAATGTAGGTAAAAAAGAAATTCAAACCATCAATTCTTCTATTTGTTTAAAGCAAAAGTATTAATCATGCGGTACAAAAAATGGTTCTACGTCTAGATCTTTTATTAGAAACCAAAATTATTAAATATAATATGTAACCAAAAGATCGTGTTTTGAAGTTACGTAGTTTATTTTGACAATTCTTACACTAACCCAAGACTTAGTGACTTAACTCTTCCACATCGGTAGGTTAAATATTTAAGTAAATTTATAAGTTTAACTTTAGATTTATCTCTAACTCTTGGTGGCGCAAGATGATTTATCTAATTAACCCTGAGCTACCTACCGGTAACACCGGGTTATTTAGGATAACCCACAGGAACGCGCAAGTGGCCCTATAGACGACTAAAATGCCACAGTGTATATCAATATTGGAAGTTATGTGTCTTAGTTGTGTATAGATGGATCTCTGCATAACCCTTCGGGATTACATGCGTGATGGTATGTTATATGTTTTAGCCGTTTGGAGTTGAAATACTAGGTCTACGGGACCCAAGTGTCCATCGAGGTTTTCGTGACAACACCAAACAGTTAAAAGCCAGCCCTCTGGTAACGCGAAAACTGTACACTCTTCACGTGACCAAAGGGCTGGGCTTTCCTTCGGCCAAAGAAACAGCAATGCACTTCAACAAAGCTGCCAGCGTTTTAAATACTTTTCCTTTGACAGCGATGCAATTACCAATGAGTTCTTGCCCGCTCCCTTTTTTTTTAAACATAATTCAATTAATTACAAAAATAATTGCAAGTGCAATTCCATATTCACTGGATACAAAATGACTATTGATTTTTACTGGATTTCATTTCGCATTGACTACGAATAAAGTTCAGTAAAAATCATAAATTAAAAGGTACGTTTCATAGAATAAGTTTTAAAATTTACCTAAACGTAACCAGACTAACTGAGATTAGGTTGAGATTGGTTAGTGAAAAAACGGATTATAAAGAACTAGGTAACAAAGTACACAATACAAAGAAAATCAGGTCTCTTTTATTTTTACAAATTAAATTAAAACATAAATATATACATATAAAATGCTTTGTCCTGAATGACTGACTGACGGATCAACGCACAGCCTAAACCGCTGTTCGTAGAGACCTGAAACTTAGAGGGTGTGTCTTTCTATGACGTAGGCATCCGATAAGAAAGGATTTTTGGAAATTCCACCCCTAAGGGGGTAAAAAAGGGCTTGGAAGTTTGTATGAAAAATCTAATTCCTTCGGCCAAAGTGTTTGATAATTTAATAGTAATCTAAGTAAATGATAAAGGTTGTCATTATTAGATTTTCCAAACTACCCCCAAATTATTTATCTATAAGTCAAATGACGAATCGTCCCAAACCAATGAACCCAAATAAATTAAAAAAATAAATAAATTTTAAAACTTATTCTGTGAAACGTACCTTTTAATTTATGATTTTTACTGAACTTTATTCGTAGTCAATGCGAAATGAAATCCAGTAAAAATCAATAGTCATTTTGTATCCTGTGAATATGGAATTGCACTTGCAATTATTTTTGTAATTAATTGAATTATGTTTAAAAAAAAGGGAGCGGGCAAGAACTCATTGGTAATTGCATCGCTGTCAAAGGAAAAGTATTTAAAACGCTGGCAGCTTTGTTGAAGTGCATTGCTGTTTCTTTGGCCGACGGAAAGCCCAGCCCTTTGGTCACGTGAAGAGTGTACAGTTTTCGCGTTACCAGAGGGCTGGCTTTTAACTGTTTGGTGTTGTCACGAAAACCTCGATGGACACTTGGGTCCCGTAGACCTAGTATTTCAACTCCAAACGGCTAAAACATATAACATACCATCACGCATGTAATCCCGAAGGGTTATGCAGAGATCCATCTATACACAAATAAGACACATAACTTCCAATATGGATATACACTGTGGCATTTTAGTCGTCTATAGGGCCACTTGCGCGTTCCTGTGGGTTATCCTAAATAACCCGGTGTTACCGGTAGGTAGCTCAGGGTTAATTAGATAAATCATCTTGCGCCACCAAGAGTTAGAGATAAATCTAAAGTTAAACTTATAAATTTACTTAAATATTTAACCTACCGATGTGGAAGAGTTAAGTCACTAAGTCTTGGGTTAGTGTAAGAATTGTCAAAATAAACTACGTAACTTCAAAACACGATCTTTTGGTTACATATTATATTTAATAATTTTGGTTTCCAATAAAAGATCTAGACGTAGAACCATTTTTTGTACCGCATGATTAATACTTTTGCTTTAAACAAATAGAAGAATTGATGGTTTGAATTTCTTTTTTACCTACATTGGATAGGTAAATCAAAAAATATTTTGCAAACAAAACTGTCCAAAAGAAGGTATTGAAATTCTGGCACCAAGCGGGCGTACAATCAGTACCGCGATAATCATGCGATAACATTGGGGAATATATAGGAAGGTTACACTAGTCAATCATTCTTCCATACAAAGATAGACTGGCGATTAGTCCACTGACGAAAATAAAAAATGATATCAATTTGTCCCATCATTACCTAGCCCTGTATGGAAACAAAAAAGTAAAAAAATAAAAAATTTGAAGATATGAGCGTCGAACGTTCCATATTTCAACACTAATTTTGACGCGTCTTTGGGCGGAAATAAATACCATAAGAAGAAATAAAATTGCAAAACGGCCTTCATACAGGGATAGATTAGTAGTTCAACAATGCAAATAATTTTATTTTGAAAATATATATTCAGTCGTTTTTCATGACATCTAGACTCCCAAAGGTCTGTTTATAAAATTTTGCGCGCTCGTTTTCGTCCTAAATCATCATCCATTTCGCAAATTTGTTACAAAAGTGCTAATTCGTGCGCGAACTAGCTTCTTACTGCTCATCACAGCATCTTTCTCTTTCGCACGTGTTGTCGGATCAGAGAGCGTGCATTATAACCTCGCGCACAAAATAGTTCGTGCCGTCGACTAGGGGAACCTTAAGATTAAATGCGGACAGAGAGCTCCGACTGAATTTCCTTAGTAAAAAGTCATTTATGATTTTCAAATTTGTACACTAGGCCTCCGTTGACAGCACATTTTTGAGGGGTTCAAGTTCTTCTAAAGATAAAAATATCATCAAAAAATAAAAAAAGGGGCATAGTATATACCTTTATTTTTCAGTTTATGGAATAGATTTTAAATGGGTCCAATATTGGAGGAGGACATAGGCGAGAGCCAAACCTCGAATTACGATTTTTATTTGGGATATTCAGTTGCATGTCTCCGACCGTATTTCCTCTTAAGTCTGGTTGTCAGACCTATGGGCTTTATTCCGTAACGACTATCAATCGTCAAATTTCAGACGGGATCAACGGCGTGGTCTCTGTACGTAGGATGGGCGTTCCATGGAAAGACCTCGGAGGCTTAAGGCGCATCCCTAAATAGCTGATTTTAAAATGAAAATCACGTCTAAACGGGCAGTCGTATTTTTTTGGAAAAGTTACATGTTACATTAGCTTATTTTCTTAATAATTTGATCTAAGAAAATTTTAGATTTTATTCTTAAAACATAGTATAATTAATTTTTGAAGTTATGTCTAACAAGGACAAAAAACGAATCGCGCCAAAACCGCCGGGTGTATTTTAATGAAATTTTCACAATCTCAAATACAGTTTATCTACGTTTTGATCAAAGGCTTTTTTTAAGTCATAAGGAAAGTACAAAAAACTAATGAATTTCGGCTCGCGCAAGTGTGAAAAGAGTGCGCGTTTGCTTCACTCAAGGTCGTTGGCGACTGTCGTCACCTTAACTTTGGTGATCGTATCGTGCCAGCTGTTTTTACTTACCACGAACTATTAAATCATTAGGTAATGAATCAGTAAACATTAAGTTTTTATTGCGTGCACTGAACAATTACATAAAACCAAGTGAAAAGAACCTAATAGAAAGTAAATAGGGTGCTCATATAATACGATTGTGGTGAATGACTCGTTCAAAGCGAGTGGATGTTCCAGTTATTCTGTTCAATATCCATTTCTTTTGTTTCCACGAAGATAAGCCCCACGAATCAGTTTTATACTCACTAAACATCTCATTTCCCCCCTCTGTATTATCGAGAAATGTTCTGGAGTATGAAGGAGAAGGTTAAATAATAACAACCGCACGGGTCTATTTACAAGGTTAAGCAACGCTTGCCGAGGTAACCACCTTTACATAGCGAGTTTCTTCCGTGCCTCGGCAAGCTCGTTAAGCCGTTGGTCTCGGCTGTCATTTGAAGATCTTTGACAGTCGTTACAGTTAGTCAGAAGCCTGAAATCTACTACTCTCTGATACTACTCTGGCCAAGAAGTATCGTGTTACCCAGTTACTGGGTTGTGGAAGTCAGATAGGCAGTCGAGTCAAACTGGAAGCTGACCCCAACATAGTTGGGCAAAGGCTAGGCATATTGATTGTTCCAGGTTGTGTAGGTACTATGAAGGTTGCTCGCTGGAGGAAACTCTTACAGCATGCAGGCTGGCAAAAAATCGTTCCGGCTGGATTTGGCTGCTATTTTGAATTGAGAAGAGGTATATTTTTAAGACAGATATCCGTAGGCTTACAGTTTAACTGTAGGGTTGTTAATCGACGAAAAAAAGGAAGAGGTTCTCAACTCGACATGGTATATATATATTTTTTAAATATATGTCCACGAATAACTTTTTATAGAGTGGTTCGATTTCGAAAATACTTTTATTATTAGAAAGAGTATACCTCAAAGCTGGTCCCATTTATATTTCAAAAATAATATCCACCCCTAATGGTAGAAAAAAAGGATTTATTGATAATTTTCCCACTGAATTTTCAATGGCGAACTGATTGAAAATTCCAGCTGTTGAAAGCGCCAACTCAAAATGTTAGACTAAAAGATATTTTATTGTTTTGTTTTTTGGTATGTTATGACGTTTATTTTTTTTTCTGTTAAAAAGGTTTTTACAGAATGTAAATATCTATCTAGAATTGTAGGTAGGTATATAAAAAATGTTTAGCCTATCAAATGGTCAAATAAGTAGGAGAGTTAATTATTTGACCATTTTAGATTAAAAATGGATGAAAAATCGCGTTTTACTGAAATTTTAAACCATTGGTTAACATATTTAACCATTGGTTGAGTTAACTACTGAAAAAAAACTGATCCTTTAGCAGTTTAAATGTGAAAAAGTTAAAAACAAGCAGAAATAATTACTTCCGCATTTTATAATATTAGTATGGATTTAGAGCCTGGTGTGGGTGTCACACGTTTGCTTCGCAGTTCGAACCCATATACCACTTATAAAAGTTACCTAAACTACTTCAAAACCAAAGCGCAAATAAAATCTAGTCAAGTAATCTTTATCAATTTCTACAAAGCAAGAATATGAAATTAATAAATATTTTTAATAGTTCTACCGAGCTTGGTTATGTCTTTGTTTATAAAAATTACTGCGGTGCACTATGCACCTGCTCCACTCAAGCGGATTGCTAGAATAGTATATGAACTTGTGTGCATCTTAAGCAGTTCTGTGATTGCCTCACTAACCGTGTGTTTGTAAAAGGAGGATGATTGAAATGTCACTTAGAGGATCTAAAGGCCTTAGAAACATTCGCACTACAATAATTTCATCACGCGTGATTGCATTTGAGCAGTCTTTTACTGTAAGTCTTTTACTGTAAGCTTTCTGATGAGGCTCATTGTGAGCGACCACGTCTCAGGTCATAAACTTTCGTCTTGAGACACTGTGGTAAGTTGGACGAGAAGATATTGCGCAGCTTCCTGAACGCTGCCCAGCCGAGTCGGATTCGACGGAGGTAGATCCTACACTGGGAAAACAAGATTTACCAAAAAAAAAAAACATTTCTCTCTCTATTCATTCACACGAGTAGAGCTCGGTCGCCCAGGTAATAATGTTAGAATGGAAGAACGGATATTTTTGATCTCCGGTAAGAATAAAATAGAACAGAATACTCTTTATTATGTACACCATAAAAGTTACAGTAAGCGCCCCCTACATCTACTTATTTTAATTAGACGTGCACCTATATTTGAAACGGTTGTAAACATGATAAAATTAGACAACCATATCCGTACGTAAGCGTGCTGGGATTCGTAATTACGTAAAGCAAATAAGTAAGTAAATAAACGACTGTGAACTAAAAAAAATTTGAAATGACAAATATTTTTATTCGACGAAAAAAACGGAGGAGGTTCTCATTGTGTTTTAATAATGATGTGAATCTGAAAGAACTAAATCTAAAAGTCAGATCTTTAATACCACGATTAGTGTCCGAATGATAAGTTCTTTGTTATCATCAGCAGTTTTTTTTGTGTGTTCTCAGTGAATAGGTATTATTCATCAAGAACAGGGATCTACGGTATGTTGCTAGCTAATCGAACGTCGAACAATAGCCTCAATATTGTCGATGCGAGTGCAAAACAGCTCTTTGGAAGGAAAATTTAAGCCGATCATTCGATAATTGAGTTACAGCGTAAAAGCTTTTGCTAGCGGTCGCACCCGTGTAAAAGTCTGAAATTGATCCACACTAACGTAACTACTACAAAGGCATCTAGACAAAGTCTATACGTCATTCTATGGATTGAAGTTTATGATACTTTTTATCCTAACCTAGATGCAAGTCCAAACGCGTGATTGATCAATAAATATCCAAACATACAGAGTTCTATATTTGCACTGTACCTTAGTTGCTACATGAAAATGTAATTTTGTTAAAGGAAACTTTAACTCACTAAAAATGTCACAAGTCGTTGCTAGAACGTGTGTGAAAAATGACGATTATTACTAGACAACTGGCAAACAACCAGATACACTACATTCAGCAGTTGGCTTATTCCTTTTGTAAGTAAACTACGTTACACTTTAAATGTAAGCGTTTTCACATTTACCAAAGACAATGTGACATATTAGTTACATTTGTGCTACAGACTTTATTTACCAAAGGAGAAAATGTATGCAAGAAACCTACAAAATTGTTGAATCGTCAGATTGTCATCTGTGATCACAGCATACAAAAATATTATCTCTATGAAAACTAATTCATTTAATGAGGTACGAATAGAGGTCCAAAAATTGGCGAATATTTTTTGAACCTCTCATGTAGGGATTACTTTTCAAATTTCATTATTGATAAACTCTTCACTGCTCTTGATTGAGTTTGACACTTAAGGAGTGGATGTACTGACGTTGAAAAGTAGTTTGTCATCTAAATGGAATAGGAACCTCTTGCGTGCGTCGGAAAGTAAGGTTGGTGATAATATACAGTATATACTTTTGAACGTATCTTTTATAAGATGTTAGTTCCAGCAAGCACTGCGTTTGATCATCGCAACTTATAAGATAACGGGTGTTTGTTAATGAGATCTTATTGATGTATTATTAAAGTGTTACCAGGTTTCCTATATAGAATTTACCAGTGTCGCCTGGAGTCTGGTACTGTTGCCGGTAGATGGCAAAACCAAAGTTTCGACTTATGATACGTAGGATGTATAATCATACACTTTAAAATTGCCCAAACGTCATGTTTAATCAATAAATGTCTGTACAAGCACCGGTGGGCCCTGATAGCTTTGTTGGCATTTTCATTGTAGTAATAAATAAAACAAATTGCTATATGTTACGTCTGATTCCACGTACGTCATACTTTTCTGAATTCAGATTGATCAATTATTCGTTTTGTATGGAGGTTCCTAGGTCATATTTTATTTGTAACTAGTATCCCGACGTGACAAATAATACACAAATACCTGCCTTGTTTCTCACTCTTTCTATTGTTGAAAGCCGCGTGAAAATCCGTTCAGTAGTTTTTGAGTTTATCGTGCAGACGCGGCGGGGTATTATTTTATAATATGCAGTGATAGTGATAAACTTACTCATGGAACATTCAGGGACACTTCTGCGCTACCCCTAAGGAATAACAGGAGTACAGGGGGACCTAGGGTGCCATAAACGTGGTCATCTGGGGTGGTCACGGTGTGCAATGTCTTCTTGTCCACCGGTGATGGGGTAGTACTCCTCAGAGGAGGGTCCGGTGACGGACAGCCGCGGCGCTCGGCAGTTTCACGGATGAGTGCTAACGCGTGCCCGGGTTCCCACCATAAATGGCACAGGACGACACCGTGGAGTTTTAGTGGGTTGGAGTCCCACACAATCGACCTATCTTCCCGTGGTAGCGCAGTATGCATGAGCATTTCTTCACGCAAAAATAAATAAAAAATAAATGCGATAACAGGCTTGTAGTAGCCGAATTACGGTCCTCTGAAGTAGGCCACAAATGAATGCGCAGCAGTATGCCTCATACTAAAACGGCATTGCATCATGCCATGCGCATCGGAAAGCTTGGTTTCAAAGAGGCAAAATTAAATATAGCGCATATAAATTAGTCGGCCAACGATTCGCCGACCATTTCCGATTTACCGGTTCAATCGGAAATGGTCGCCGGATGCGTTGGCTAACCGAATTGGATTGTTTACATAGGGTTCACTGAATCGGTGACCGCTCGCGCTCTTGGAACTAAGTGGCAGGCGTCTTGTCATGGAATGCGGGCTGCGACCGAAAATGGCCAACCGATACCTGTATACACAATTCGGTGATCAAGTATGGGCTACAGCTGAATATGGTACATATGCGGTGGTTTGCATCATTCGTTTACCGAATAACGTAGTACGTATACGTGCCGTTAGGTAATGCGATCAGTAGGTATGTAATGTCATATTGTGCTAATTTTACTTTGTCTTTGTTACTTAAGTCTTAAATGTAGTTAGTTTCTCTCTCATTCCATAAGTTAGTAATAAGGCAAATGACGACTTCTTCTAAGCAATAAACGACATTCTTGGACTTGACTTTAATGCGACTTAAATATAGCTAAAGCTTCAGGTTCTTTGTTAAGCACCTTTGTGTAAGATTACAGTCGTTTATTCTCAGCAGACAGCAGCAAAGACGTCTTAAAGTTTTTCTTCAGTACTGAATTAAATGCTGCTACTCAACTACAGTCTTTGAAATTATATTCTAGAGAATACAGCAGAAGCAATCATTTAGGTGTCTGCTAAGAAACTAAGTTTGTGTGTGTCTATGTTACCAGTAAATCTTTGTAAATCTTAGGTTTTACTGTAGTTCGGTCTTTTACGGTAAAATCAGTAAGTATTTTTGTATACTAACTCTATACTAACCGAAACATACTTTAATATTGTATTATATATATTCTACCAACACTACTTTGATAACATTATCCAACCATGTGGGTTGGATAATGTTATCAAAGCCATCTAACTATAAACCTAAATTTTAAGGGCTAGTTCACACAGAACATCCAGATTTCCAGGATCGTTTTAACGGATCCGTCGCTACTGGAGGTGATGTTCCCACCGCATTTACAGTACCGTTTTAACGGATCCGTCGCTACTGGGGGTAATGGCACGCCCTTCTTGGCTTCGACTCGATAAAACGGACCAGTATTTTATTACTGTTGTGTGTGTGAACTCGCTCATACTACCTACACCATTGCCGAATAAAAACGTATACGATAAAGTGGACATGTAAATTGGACAGCTATATATTTTGTGGGATCGGTATTATTTACTGCATCCGGAATATTGTCATGTGTGTGAAGTCGCTCATACAACTACATATGTCAGCACCGAATAAAAACGTATACGTCAAAGCGGACCTGTACAACGGACCTCTTTGTGAACGAGCACTTAGACTACCTTTCAAAATACTAACTTTCTAAGTGTTCCGAGAATTTGCGGAACACTTTGAAAGTTAACTTGGGCTAAACTTGATCTGAAAACTGTTACCAAGCACCTTGCTCAAATACATTTTAGCAAGTAAGTTATTATGCTATGTAAATCACGTAGGTATTAAGTTTACCTATGTACATTAGACAGTACTAGCTTCTGCGTGAAAGTCAGAAACATTCCCGGGAAATATGCTCCCGGGATTGAAAGTAGCGTATATAAAAGAGAGAAGCTCGTGGCTAAATAATAACAGCCGCACGGATCGATCTTCAAGGTTAAGCAACGCTTGACGAGGTCGGTCCGTGGATGGGTGATCATTTTCAACATACAGAGTTTCCTCCGTGCCTCGGAAAGCACGTTAAGCCGTTGGTCCCGGCTGTCATTTGAAGATCTTGGACAGTCGTTACGGGTAGTCAGAAGCTTGAGATCTGACACCTGTCTTGCCAAGGAGTACCGTGTCACCCAGTTACTGGGTTGTGGATGTCAGATAGGCAGTCGCGGAGCCTTCTGCCTTTTTGCTTGGAAATCGCACAACCCAGCCGTTAGCCACCGTCAGCAATGGAGTATGACATCATCAACATTTTGTTAGAAGAAAATTCAATGCCAACCGCGTGCGCCGCCGCGTGCAGCGCTACACGCTGGAGGACCCGCCGCGGGCGCAGTGACGGGCACCGCTACTCCTGCTGCTCGTGCTCTGCACGCATAGCCTCTCCGTTAACAGAAAAAACGGCCTAAGCTGCACGCGCCGCGCGACGGACATCGCATCGCCCCGCGTCTCCAGAAACGAGGCCTAATTTGTGCGTGGCATTGAATTCATAATTATTGTTTTCAACTTTCAACATGTACGCACCCCCGAGCCTAACCAATGGAAAGGAGTGTCATAAATTTGATGTCCCTGTCGTTCTTTGTGTTTATTTGTATGTTTGTCTGTGGGCCGTAGTTCCCAATCAGATTGTCAATCAAATGGTGAATGATGGTGGATCAATAGGGTTTTTTTTTAAGTTTAATAAAATCGAAGATGGTTATCAGCTCTTTTGTGATTCGTGTACAGTATAGTGAATGGACATTTACTTTCCTTTTATGAGTCCGATTGATTTGGGTTTGCTGTATGAATTGTTGACGCTGTAGGTTACCTTGACTTGATACTGCACCAGGTAAGTCTGCAGCCTGACCAACTCCTCGTTAACTTACAGCAGAGGCATTGTGTTTGGGCTCATTTGGTTGTCCCCGATTGTTTGCTGACCTAGAGATTGTAAACATAATCTGATGATTGAGCAACTCACTAAGGTTCACAAGAACTTGGGCTGACTTATCGTTAGACCCACTGAGTTTGGACTCATTGGCATGATCTTAGTTTATGATCAGTTGGCAGACAGACGGTAGATTATCCATTACACCCGCTAGTTAAGAAAAGCCAGCTCTCACTTAATGCCAGACAAATCAAAATGTCTGGACTAAGTAAAAGTTATATTGGCTTGAATCTCGACTTTATTTGACGGATTAGTTAGCTATGAAAGTTAGAGCCATCCAGTTTCTCCATTCCTATAATAATGGATTATACGGGAAAGCTATTGATGTTTGAGTATGAAAAACGTATTTGTGTTTGTCATTTGTGATCGGTATTTACTGAAAACAATACTGTCGTTTTTGTTGTTTCCAGTAAATACCGATCAAGTTGGTAAACTGCGGTAACAGATATCAAAATCCGCATCGTGAACTATTGCCGCGAAATTTGTAAAACGTAATATTTTAAACAACTTTTATTGAATTTCTTAAAGATATATTTAAACATGTATTTATAGAATTCGCTTAAATTTAGTTATTAACTTTAGTTATTTGAATAAACTTTAATAAAATAATACAAAACTAATTTTGTTGCTGGTAAGAAAAAAGTTCGCAAGCCCCAATTATTTTTCTCAGTGAACACGCATTAATGCGCTCGCAAGTTAATCACTATTGGCGAGCGTATTTTATCAGCTTAGGTTTGATTAAATAGGATTTAGCTTTAGTGATTGCTAAGTTTTTAGTCTATGAGTTGGTCAGCATTTATTTTCGCGCTGAAAACTAAAGGCCGTCGACAGGCTTTCCATACAGATCATAAATTAATCCTAACTATAAATATAAATGCGAATGTGAGTTTGTTTGTTGCGCTTCCACGATGAAATCTGGTAATAGACCAGTGTTGCATTGTGCTTATTTCGAGTTTTTTAACGCACTCGATCTTGATAACATAAACGATCGCTTATGTCAATTTCTATACACAAAAAGAGGTTTCTCCACACTGTCACCAGACGGCGCTTTACAAGTTTCAATACAAATTAACGATTACGTTAACGCGATCCAGCGTGAGACAAAACTGGCACTACTGTTTAGAAATTGACATAAGAGATCGTTTATGTTACCACGATCGAGTGCGTCAAAAAAGTCGGATTAAACGCACTGGTCGGAGTGTCCTCCCTTTTCAATAAAGATTGCGAGATCTTACTTATTCCACATATATCTATACTTTCACCTACTTTTCTCCTTGATTAAGGCCGTTATCCACCGCTGGTTAGATATGGTAACCACAATAAAGTCCTAAGGTTACGCGAATTTCGGCGAAGCCGAAGGTATTGACTTTCACGTCAATCTGAGAAAGACAAAGAGCTCGTAACGGGTGGGTTTGTCCTACACATTTAGCTTCACGTTTCTCCGAATGGGTCAAATGACGGTAACTAAGGTTACGAGGACATTAGCGATATGTTTACTAGCAGTCGCCAGTGGCTTTACCCGCGTGAGAGTAAAAAAATATTCTATCCGAACGGAACTCTATAAAGTCGTTTTTGTGGCAAATAAACACTTTTTCTTTCTTTCTAACTGGCGTGATAAACAGTATTAACGACCTTTCTGCCTGATGGCACGACATGACGCGATTCGATTTATATCACACCTATAAGCCATTTTTATTTAGCCATATTGATTTTTCTTAGAAAGATACTTTTTTTACAAAAATATTAAACCGGATACCAAAACAAAACACTACAAATCGAAAAGTAACTTTCTTTTCGGTAGTTGGTGTCTTTGGTACCATTTTTTTTTTGTTTAGAAAACGACTTCTGAAAAGAAAGTTATTTTTCGCTTTGTAGTGTTTTTTTTTGGAAGACGGTTTTATTTTTTTGTTAATAAGTTTTTTATTTTTCTCTTTTTAGTTTTGGTATCTTTACCAAAAAATAAAAATTTATATTTATAAAAATAAAAAACTTTACCATACATAAGAATATTACCATGAAAATATGCATTATTAAGGATAACTTAACACTGTCGATCACTATCCACGTAGCAAAAACAATCACAAATGTCATAATAATATGTGCGTCATGGGACTGTGAATTTATTTAAAACTACTCGTTGAATTTTCATCAAATTTAAATGGGACCACATGTGAAGCACCAGCTTTCATATAAAAAAAAAAGAATTATCAAAATCGGTTCATAATAATTGGCGGAGTAATCGCGTAACAAACATACAGTCAAATTGAGAACTTTCTCCTTTTTGAAGTTTGAAAATACGTGCGCGGTATCGTTTACCGATGCAATTTAAATTGATTCGCGCCATCATGAAGGTTCCTTAGTAGGTCGAAGCCAGTAGTCTACACGTGTTTCTTCAAATCCGTTCAGTCGTTGAGCCGTGATTGATTAACAAACATCTCAACTATTAAGCTTTATTAGTTAGTGTAAGTAAGACGTTGCTCTGTTTGTATTCAGTTTCCCACTAAAACGTCTCTTTTACAAGAAATCATTTAGATAAAGTTGATATTAGTGTCTCAGTGTAGAGTTACTGTGGTACTCGTCTCCACAATTGGAAAGATTTAGATACCAGACCTCATCCTTTCCATTTAAGTACCTGTAGTGAAAGAGATTGCCCATTATAACACCCTAGTAATTTCCATCCTTACTAATATTATAAATGTGAATGTAAGTTTGCTTGTTACGCTTTCACGCAAAAAATACTGAACCGATCATCATGAAACTTTGTACAAATAATCTTGGAGGTATTAGAAGTAACATAGGATACATTTTATTAAAAAAAATAATTAATGGCTTCACTGCGAGCGAAGCCGCGGATAAAAGCTAGTAGTCAATATTTTGATATGGATTGTGTGGAAATTATTAAAAAGACAAAAATTAAAAAGTATCCGTGTACAATATACGCTCTATGTTTGTATTTCGGGCATAATATGTTATTGTATTGTATATCAGGCTGTTGTCCACAATTCTAGGTACCAAATTAGTAATGATGGACTGATTTCGCGCCCGCGGTCAAATAATTAAACATCTACCAGATGCATTATTACCGTTCTGGAAAAATCTCTGGAGATGAAAGTGCTTGAGTGATTTACTACAGGGGTGCGGCAGTATGACAAGCAATAAGTACGTCAACAAAATTTACACATCAAAATACAACAGTGCTGTCGAAGAGACTCGTTTGATAACGTGTCATTTTGAGCGAATTTCAGTGTTGTGACGCTGTCGAAGTGGTCACGTGACTAAAACTCGCCTTCGCTCAGAATTACACTTTGTCTCGAGTCTCTGTTCAAACTTAACATAAGCGTAACTTAATAATTCCATAAGACATCTTATGGAATCATCGATACGACGTCTGAGAACTTCTTCTTCGAGTCGATGGTATGTCTAAGTTTTTTTGACCTATTGCTTCGTCAACTGCACGGCAGCGTACGTCGGCGGCAGAAAGAAAAGAAATAGAGGTATTTTTTTGCCAAATGGTAGCTACGTAGGTTACAAGAAACTATATGAAGACGTGCATCCGACGATCATCGCTGAGCTTTCGAAAGATACGAGCCGAACGCGTCATTGTCTCAAAGACTTAACGCAATCTATTCGCCATGTTTTTACGGTTTATTACTGATTTACACTCGATTTTGAAAATGGTGGTAATATCGGCTTTGTAACCCTTCCATTCTTCGTTAAAACGACAATGGCCCATCTTGTACAACTGACGTGTTCGTATTGCTAAGTTTTCTTTGTCCTTTCATGCTGTGAGTTTCATAGACGTCTCAGAAATAATGGATATCACGGCGAGTAATAAGATTTCACCCGTCTCTTTCATCCCTTGCAGTGTACCTATTCATTCGATGCGTATTTGTAATTATGTGGTTAGAAAAGGGGGAGGGTTTAATAATCTTGGGTAACTTAGATATCTGTACATAGCTTAGGCATTACCAGCCTTGGCATCGCTGTTCTGCGGAAGCCGCAGAAAGCGATGGCCGTCAGAGTCGTCTGGGGGTATCAAACGATCTTCTACGAGGCGGCTTGTATACTGGCCGGATCCCCGCCCTGGAACCTGGAGGCGAAGGTACTCGCGTCACTGTATCGGTGGAGCGAGGAAGCGCGGGCGCGGGGCGAAGGGCCGATGCAGCGACATATGGTGTTGCGTCGGTCTCAGCTCCGCGAAGTCCTGGTGGCGGAATGGCGGACTAAGCTTTTATGCCCTACCTCGTCACCATCGAGGCGGTCCGGCCGGTGCTCAAGCGCTGGCTCGGGAGGAGGCACGACTCCCTGTCGTTTCGGGAGACGCAGGTGCTTTCGGGACATGATTAATTGGGGAAGTACCTGTGTTACATAAACAGGAAGCCGGACGCTCGGTGTAACAATGCGTCGACTGCCGGGAGGACACGGCGCGGCATACGCTGGCAGAGTGTGCCGCTTGGGAGGGGCCGTGTCGTGCCCTCATCTCTGAAGTCGGCAGTGATCTGTCACTGTCGGCCGTAATCGAGTCTATGGTCGGTAGCGATGAGTCCTGGGACGCGGTGGTATCCTTCTGCGAGACGACTATTTCAGGCTGTAGAAAAGGAGATAGAGATTTCATCCGCTCACCCGATCCGCAGCAGATGCGCCGGGCGTCGGCGGAGGGCGGAAAATGCCCTCTTCTAGCCCCCCTAAATGGGTCCAGGGGCGACGGACTCGGGGATGTCATATCAGGACCCGAGGTGGTGGCTCGTAGTGTTCCATGCTTAAACATCGCAGGGGAGTCAAACACCTCACTCCCCCCCAACCGAGAGATCGAGGACCGCAGCGGCGGGCCACCACAGCTGGGGGTTGCGGACGTATCGTTGTTCCCGCGACCCCCGGCGTAGGTGTGAGACGGAACACCAGGGTGGTTTTTTTGTCAGTACGAGTCTGACAGGCCCCTCCACCCCCCAAGGCGGAGGACATAAGGATTTTCCACCCTGACAAAAAAAAATCATTACCAGCCATTGCCAGCATTATTTGCCGGAAAGTACCTGAGCCTTAACTTTTTTAATTAAAATTTTGTATGTTCAGGTTTTATCCTTGAATTGAATATTAAATGTTAATTTAGTTAAAGCTTGAATATTCTACTGCTTTGCTTTTTCTTTTTTTGTAACTGTGTTGTGTTGTTCACACTCTTTCTTTCTAATTTTAGAAGTGACGACTTTTAAATGGCTGCCAGTCTCACTTGCTATTTTTTATTCTATTTGTTTTAGCTGTAAGTCATCCATAATTGAAAAATAAATATCTGATAAGTAAATAAATTACCTACTCGGGCATTTTTTAAAGTCCCAAAGCGGACCATAAAATTTACAATAAACAAAATTCATCTCTTTTTTAGGGTTCCGTACCCAAAGGGTAAAAACAGGACCCTACTATTAAGACTCCACGATCCGTCTGTCTGTCTCTCTGGCCATCTGTCACCAGGCTGTATCTCATGAACCGTGATAGCTAGACAGTTGAAATTTTCACAGATGATGTATTTCTATTGCCGCTATAACAAAAAATACTAAAAACAGAATAAAATAAATATTTAAGTGGGGCTGCCATGCAACAAACGTGATTTTTGTGCCGTTTTTTGCGATAATGCAAATTTCTATTTATTCATTTCAAAGCAATCAATTTTTTTTTGGTTTAAGTGTACGAGTACATAAATATGTGTGTGCAGTCAGCCCACAAATTAATACCTTATGACCCAAAATAGGCCCAGCGATTAAAGTGGTGAAGGTAGCTAATATTGGAGTGACCGAGTAGCGTTCAGGGTCGAAAGAAGAAGAACTGTTGGTCGTCCAACTATGGATGGCACAGACGCCTGGGGTTTAATGCAATAAATGAGAGTCCTTGTATATATTCCTAGTGGTTTGGATCGGTTAGATGCACCGAATACTGGAAAACCGTGTCTAACTCTGAAGTTTGCATCAAAACCAAAAATGCTTTATTTGCTTCCAACCAGGTAGTTTGAAGTTGGAATGCGAAATCAAACTATAAATTATTTCACTTCATTTTTGATAGTTTCAAAATTTAAGCGTTCCGTAGCCAAATGGCAGAAAGAAACTCTTATT
Source organism: Orthosia gracilis (assembly GCA_947562075.1). Classification (NCBI taxonomy): domain Eukaryota; kingdom Metazoa; phylum Arthropoda; class Insecta; order Lepidoptera; family Noctuidae; genus Orthosia; species Orthosia gracilis. The sequence goes on from OX387266.1 coordinate 41,225,183, forward strand.
ATATATTAACTAATCCTTACTGCTAACTGTATATATTTCTTTCGACAGTCTGTCTGTCCGGCCAGATGTTACACAGACATTTTACTCGGAAAATATTAGCACTTTGTGGATGATTTGCAGAAAGATAATTAACTAATTGTTTAGTGATAAGTAGTCATATAAGCTGTCAATAAGCTTTTAGTCTCAAAGTCTTGCTTTGTTTGTACAACGGGAACGGTATTTAATACCCTTTAACTTAAGAGGATATTATAAGCATAGTTTGTTTAAAAATAATTATTCGAACTATTGTGTGTTTGCTAGAGCTTTTAAAAATTAGGCCCTTATTTCGTAGCATGACTCATGCTCAACTCTAACTCAAAACCTTATATCGACAGTTATAGCTTGTTATCAATTGACTTCATTTAACATAATATGTCAAGCTGAAGAATCATTTACCAAATCCCTAAACTCCTTAATTTCAAAAAATAACAAGTCGTAACTGTCTATTTTGAATTAATATTGGTTTCGAGATATTTACCATGTATATTTAAGTTTTAGTTGAGAGCTCGATATTTCGGCACCGTTACAAGCGCCATGATCACGAGAACCTTAATATACATGGTAAATATCCCGAAACAAATATTAATCCATGTCAGCTTAAAAACTTAAATTATCTATTTCGAGTTCGAGTTGGAGTTGAGAATGAGTCATGGTGCGGAATACAAGCTCAAAACTGACAGTCGTCTGACAACGACATACTTCTGACAGACCTTGTGTTTGATAGAAACTCCTGATAGAATTTCCCTTTGTCTACAGGCTCTGGACTCCTTAAACAAAGATTGGTTCTTGAAAGCTCTTAACAGAAAGACGTAGAAGGCACGTCCTTGGCCCACCTGTGGGAAATTTTTTTTTTCTTTACCAAATGTTTGATTTCAGGTATTCTTAACTCTAGATTTGTTCCAGACACAAATCTTAGTATTCGAATATCTTTTCAAGCAATAACAGTTGCTGAAAATGGGTACGTAAGGAAAGCATATTTAGATTGGTATTAAAGTGGGGTGTTGCCCAAGCCCCAACTCACCTTTCGATGTTCCCAACGTCGGTGCCCATAAATCATGTATGTATGAGCCGAGAAAAAAAAAACAACATTACAAGGGTAACAGATACAAAAATTGATATGATTATTAGGAAAATAAGCATTTTTCTCTCATTGATAATATTATATTCAAGGTTTTTCACTACACGCGTGTGCCTTGAGTATTACTAGTGAAATCTAGAAAATTACTAGTCGATCACATAACTGTTTACTGTCCAGCTTAATGATTTTATTATGGAAAATCTGGCTAGCTTTTTCCGAACTATATTGGTGAACCCGACATAGTTCGGAAAAAAGGTAGCCAGATTTTAGCCTTCCAGTCAAACCGGATGCAATTGAACACCACTCTTCAGTATTCTACATGGAGTGACTGCGTACTTCACCTCGACAGCCAAATCAAAATGGGGTAGGTAACCGATACTATATGGAAAAACGAACAAAAGAGCCGGCATGGACGGTTAACGGATATTGTGAAAACCAAAACTTGTATCGATCAATTTCCATGGCCCATATCCCTTTGTTTACCGGTTCTTCGTTATTTATGAATTTACCATTTTATTCTGCCTCAATAATTTACCGTTTAACTCTCTTGTCTATTAAACTGTCTACAGTTGGTTTATTTGGGGCAAGGTCGCACCCCGATTGAATGGCCTTCTTTTCGATAAAATGAACGAGAAGTGAACAAACTATTTCGAGGCAAAAGTATTCCCTACCCTTTAATCGTTTATTTATTTATTTAGATTCATTACTTTTTTTTTATTCTACTATTAATTGGAACACGTGTAGACCATGACCTGGATTTGAACATCGAATACTTTTTATCTCAGTGTACGTTCCTGCGAGTTTATTTTTTACTTTTATTCTGGTGCTTCTAGAAGCTAGTACAAATAATAAAGTTCTTTTGGTTATACCGCACTGTTTACACATCTATTGCTTCAAAAATCTCAATAAGCTCTAGTTGCGCTGTACTTTTATTCATTTATTAGCTGAACGTGACGAGTCGTAACGAGAACTGAAATATGGCCAGGATAAAGTGTACGAGTAGCATTCCGAAAAACATCTTCTATTACTTTATAGTTGGCGTATGTCATATCAGTGTCATCTATCTCGGGCTTCCATTAGCTGAACTCAGGGTGAGGTCAGCTAATGGAAGCCCGAAAAAAAAGGTCAACTGAATCTACGCGAGAGTTGAAAGAAGGGGGAGGGCCGCAATTCACCTATATGACGTAAAAACGACGAAGACGTAGTTGAGGCTTCCTGGTTTCGTTCTCTGACAGAATAAATGTGTGGTACAGTAGTCACAGCGGATCTTTGTCTGGTCTCGGAAGTTCGCTGCAAGACCCTGCGCAGTTGCTTTTTTGTGTCAATGTTGAATATAGAAGATAGAAATGTATAACTGCTTCTTTCACTCGCTTAAGTTTGTCGCATCGTCCTATCTCGCTTACTTTATGCAATATACTCGATAAAAAACTGTTTTCTTCACTTCTAATCCCGGGATTTTAATACATTATTTCTAAGATTAACGTTAGTAAGTAGTTTAACTTTGACAACGTAACTGTTGATTTCTTTTGTAGACTTGCCACAATGTTTAAGTTATTTATAACCCAAAGGTTACTTGGCAAGCTGGTAGAACTGCTTGTGGGTGTTGTGGCATTAAGTCTACCTACTACTGCGAGACGAACTATAAAAAATAGGTAGGTACTACTTTAACAATAATAAGGCAGTTTAAGTTTAGACTTAATTCTTACTTAATTAAATGAGTATTTATTTAATTACTCAAACTAATGTTGTGAGCGATTATTTTTGTTAGAGGAGCGTGTGTGTATAGGTACTAACGAACGAGCCATTACCCTGCATGGTTTTAGTTTTTTTCCTGTCATTTTTAATTTAGGTAGCTTTTGTACCTCCTTGGTTTTATTTTAATATATTTTCGTGTAATTATGTTTTGCAATGGATGGAACCGCGACGCGAGACCGCGACACCCGACCGTGGTATGAGATTCACGACGCAACTTTTCCTTAGGCTTTTTATGGGACTTCATGGGAGTGAGGTGGCGCGCGAGACCGCGACGCGCGACTAAAGACCGCCGCTGACCGGTCTCGCTCACGGACGAGTGGTGTTGCGCCTCACGCTCGAAATGCCCGAACATTTTGTCATTTAACAATAAAATAACCATTTTTTGATTGAATTCCATATTGAAAACTATATTTTTTGGCCTCTAGTTGTATTTAATTCGTTGACCTAGCACCTTTAGAGTTCTTTTCTTGATCGTTTTGTTACTGTTGCGAAAAGCAAATGCTGAATTAGTTATTTAGTAACAATGGAAAAATAAAATTACTAAGGCCTTGGTAAAATTATTTGCCAGTCAAGATAACAGGCTGGCTGTCTAGGGTGGAGAACGACCTTTAAGTTCCTACTTAGAGCACCCTATTCGAGTAACTATATAAAGGTGTACAATTATACTTACAGGTATATTTTTTTTTATGAATGAAGAAACCTTCATGCGTAGGGTCGACTTCTGACTTCTGAAGTCGTGTAGTCAATGCTACCTATCTTTTGAGATATAAGCTCCTTATGACAAATTCCTCAAAGTTGCCAGGTAACAGCCGGCTTATGTCGGTAAGTTGAACAATCATGGTAATAATAAAACAAGCAATATATAAAGGCATTCAAATCCATTCAAGAATTTAACATACATATTCAATAATTATGTACCTTTTAAGACTGTTTACAAAATTCTGAGTACAAGGTCAATTTCTATTTATACATATATCAAGAAGCTACGATCAATCAATCAAACACTCTTCAGAAGCTTTCTTTCTAGTCGTACTCTGTGTTTGAAGTGTCTAAAATTCAAATCTGTACCCGTAGCACTATAGAGGTGAAACCAGTATATTATCCCTGTATATTTTGCATAGTAATTAATAGAGAGAATAACAAAAACACACTGACAAAACAATTTTTGACACATAATAAATATGTAAAGAACGCGAAAGCGCGTAAAAGCGAAATAAAACCTAAAAAAAATTGCAAATGGAAAAATCATTGGAGCCATAAAAAAAATATAAATTACAATAAAATATATGATTGCAACTGGAAAAAAAAACTGAAAGCACGTGTGTTTTTATTGGAATATTGGTATAATTCCCGTGAGGTTGTGTTGCGAAAAAAATGTTGATAACTTAACTTCCATCCTCTTAGATATGAGGCTGTAGATACCCTCTGCCTGCACTAGGACTTAGGACAGACAAAGAACCTCTATTACTCATAATTATATTTAAAAAAAAACTTTATTTCCAATACATATCACACATTAGTTCACATCACAGAGGAAATCTACAAGAATTCCCACGAAAGTCGTTCCATCTGTAGTTGATATATTTCTTGGTCTAAATCAAGTTCTAAAAATACAAAACTGTTAAAATTGTTTGACGAAATATTTGAAGTTGTAACGTGTTACCTTCGTCACCTTAAGAATTCATTCTTAAGCTGGTTTCAAACCACGAGCAAAGCTAAGTAAATTTGGCTTAGCTCGCATAGCTCAGATAATAACCCATACCAAATTATAAATACGAAAGTAACTCTACTTGTTTATTTGTTACTTTCTCTCGACTAAACCGCTGAATCGATTTTGTAAAAAACCCTGGAAAGGACAGGTAGTTTTATCCCACTAGTGTGTTCTCTTGGGATTGTTAATGCTAGGTTTTCATATTAACACTTTTATTACTTAATACCTGCATAATTTGCATCTGCGCACAAGTATTAAAATATCTCAGCTATGCGAGCTTTATGAGATGAGGCTTTTGCTCTGCAGTAGGATAGTAACAGGCTGGTATTTTGAGCTTAGCTCTTGGTATGCAGCCAGCATTACCCCTATAAACGGTTATAACTAGCTAATCCAAAACACCAGACGATAAAGAGTATTGGAAAAGAAATACCTACGTGTGGTATTTATACTGCACTATAAATAGATACTAAAATTGCTATCTGGAAACCAATCCTTTTATTGAACCGCGTTGTATACTGCCGTACGCATTGTACTAACCTAACTCAATAAAAACGAATTTTTAGAAGAAAGAGATTATGTAAAAAACATATTTCGTGCCACCATAATTACATATCGACGGGAGTAAATAATAAAAAGATAATTGCATTTTTTGAATTTCAGTAATTTACATGATTATATTCAGAATTTTTTACTTTATCTAAGCATTTGTTACCAACGACACCGCTGAACGACACCCCAGTGGGTGATCTTTTTTTAGTAAAACCTCATTTTTGGCGACGTCGGCTATCCTCTAAGAATACATATTTCTATTTTCAAACTATTCAGACCGTGTTTTTTTTTTTTGTAGACTGTGATTAGTTTTTTTTTAACTTTTATTGATAGACTCGCGTTTGATGCGGAATGTTTCAAGATATCTGATATGTACGAAAATACATGTTTTTTTTTTAGATACCGCTTGTTGGCTTTCAGTATCAATAGCACTGGCTGTAGTTTGTTTACATAGAACATTACAGCCTACCCACCTGTATTTTGACCATCCATAGTTATAGTCTTGAGATTACGCAGACGGATTCTACTTGTATCTCTCTCTCTCTAGCTATACCAGTTCATTCAGGTCCCATTGTAGGGCTTAATAACTTTTTATTTATAGCAGCAGGCTATAAAATACGTTTAATATATAACATTTAACATTGTTTTGTGAATGTGTGAACATTGTAGGCCTTCTAGATTTCTAGATGCTTGTTAACATTTGTTAACTTTTTATCTCTTTTTACTTTAATGTTTTTTCTTTTGTTTATATAAAATATAATCTTTTTTTTAGTTTCTTACGACTTATTGTCGGGCCTACGTTGTCTTCCCATATCTAAGTACTAATGCTGTCATATGGAAATATTGTAAAATCAAACCATTTTTTAAAAGAGTAACCGAGGAGTTTCTTGCCAGTTCTTCTCCATAGGAAACGACCAACCCGAACCGTGCTCCTTTTTTCGACGTTTTATAAGTGGCCTATGTTAAATAAAATAAAAAATGATTTAGATTCTGATTGAACATTCTGAATAATTCTGAAATTGCTAGCAACGTATTTTGCATGGGATCATCTAAATTCGATTCGACATTATAAATTCATGGAATGATGTACCTTAATACATTTCAACATAAAATATCTTGTCTGGAAAGTTAACGAATGAAATTACTTCAATTCTGATGAAGTTTGAAGATCTGAACTGATCCGTAGGTAGCCTGGTAGACCCCTAGTTAAAGTTAATATACCAAAATGCCAATTACATAACAAATCTTTTTCAAACAGATTGAGTTCATGGCATTTATCTTTTTCTAAGAAAAGTGATGAGTACCCAAATAAGTAAATAAGATATTAGGTTAGGGAAAAAGTCTTTTCGCATTATAGTATGTATGAACTTGTAATAAAATCTATTTGGCTATACTATTTGTACCTGGCTGGTTTTGGTATTATTGAAAGTTTAAATTTTAAAGAACATAATTCCAAATTCAAATTAGGAAAATGTGTGATTTTCATTTGTTTTTCGTACTGTCAAGCTGAGTGAATCTAATGAAGAAATTGGACACATTTTAAAATTTTACTACAAAAAAGGTAAAAATGCAACGCAAGCCGTGAAAAAAAATTGCGATGTTTATGAACCTAGTGCAGTGTCTGTGAGAGTAGCACAAATTTGGTTTAAGCGTTTTCAATCCGGAAATTTCGATGTCAAAGATGCACGTCGCTCTGGTCACCCTATTACGGATAAAATGGATGCCATTTTTGAAAAAGTGGAGCAAGATCGGCACATCACTAATTACGACGTAGCTGAAGAACTGGGAATTGACCACAAAACAGTGTTGTTGCATTGGAAACAAACTGGGTACACAAAAAAGCTCGATATTTGGGTACCTCTCGAGCTCACTGAAAGAAACCTAATGAACCGTGTACTCATTTGTGATTCTTTATTACGACGTAATGACACCGAACCATTTTTGAAGAAGTTTATAACTGGTGATGAAAAGTGGATCACGTTCGACAAGAACGTGCGAAAAAGGTCGTGGTCAAAGGCCGTTCAGGCTTCACAGACTGTGGCGAAACCCGGGTTAACTCGCAACAAGGTGATGCTGTGTGCGTGGGATTGGAAGGGCATTATTCATTATGAGCTATTACCACCAGGCACAACCATCGATTCTGAACTCTTCTGCGAACAACTGATGAGATTAAAGCTGAAAGAGGCAAGAAGTTGAGAGAAAGCGGCCGGAATTAATCAACAGAAGGGGTGTGGTTTTTCATCACGATAACGGTAGACCTCACACATCTTTAGCCACTCAGCAAAAATTAAGAGAGTTTGGCTGGGAGGTGTTAATGCATGCCGTATAGTCCTTGTTTAGGCAGTGTCAGGTTAACATCACGAGAGGACTGCCAAAACCACTTGTCGCGGTATTTTGATCAGAAGTCCCAAAATATCTATAGCAATGGGATCATGTCCCTACCTACAAGATGGCAAAAAGTTATCGAACAAAATGGTACCTACATACTTTAGTTAATTGTAAATAAACTATATTAAAAAATGTTTTGAATTTTCTTAAAAAATGCGAAGAATCTTTTTCCCCTACCTATTATTTATTTTCGTTTCAGCTGGAGTGAACCTTGATATTTCGCATCTAACAACGCGTAGGATGCATCTCGCATGTTTTGTTGTCTAAATATAATGAGTTCTTTTAGTTCATTTGTTTTATTATGTCAGTGACATACATATTTTCTTAATACTTACATACCATACGTAGTATCTCTAAGTAGTCTGTGATACATACATGCATCATACTTGTCTGCACTTCTAAAGATTTCTTTCTTAAGAGAGATATGGTTTCGAATGACTCTGGCAGATGTCAAATTGGCATAACACTAAGCACTAGTTTTTGGTGCGAACAAAAGAGAATCAGACAGGAGATCGAGGAAGAAAATGGCGGTTTTGATTGAGTTGTTAATTTGTGACAAAAGTTAAGGAGAATTACAGTGAGATTGTTCGTGTAGGTCAAACTTCTTGCTTGTTGGAATATCGGTTACGTTATTTTCCATTACTTAAAATGATTAATTAGAAAGCTGAAAGTCACTCATTTGTGGTCTCCTCGATTTGCCCTAAAAGGACCCATACAATAATTGTATGGCCTGTCCTGACAACTCCCTACATACTTATTATATAATTAATGGCTTTTTCTTTTAGATATTTTTTTTTGTTTGGCCCTGTTTTCTGATTGTAACAAGTTAATTATATCTACTTAAAAAGGGTGAAACAAACGAGTCAGTTCTCAATACAAACCGCATATATGTATAATTTTTACCCGACTACGGCGAAGCAAAAGGGAGGATTATGTTTTTGACCGGTATGTGTGTATGTATATATGTTCATCTGTTCCCTCAAAACCCCTTAACTATTGAAAAAATTTGGTGTCGTTAGAAGCTTCTTGTTTGTCCGCTGGTTTTAACTATGTGTCGCCACATTAAATTGAATATGGCGCCCGCTATGGGTTACAAAGGCAAGAACAAAAAAAATATCGCCTCATCATGTGTACAGGGATTTTAAAATGAAGATAGGGTTTGGTACATCATATTTTTATCTAATGTACCATTTGCGAGATATATCCCGTCAAAGTCATGAAAACTAGTGAATATAGTAAATTTCCTAAATCTAACTACGTTATCGTTATCCGTTATCTAGGGTCCACTCTAGGAACTTATGCATTATCTAGATATATATAAAACAACAAACCCTATACAGACAAAAATGTGATGTGGCTCTGCAAAGACCCCAAAATATTTTAAAAACTAAAACCCGTCTACTGAAAAATCACGCTCTCAAAAGTATGAAACGAGAACAATATGTATCGGGCATACGACCACGGTTATCTTCTGAACACCACTATAAATATGTATGAAATATACAAGTTATTTATGACATGTAGTTTGTTTATTCAATACCCGACAATTTCAGATGACAATTTTCGCACATTTAGGGTTCCGTACCAAAGAAAAAATCTGATTTATCAATATATTGGTATTTTTTAGTAAAATATAACACCGTAATAATAAACATTATTACTAAATTTCAAGTCCATAGGTCAATGGGAAGTAAAAAAGTCTTCTGAACAAAATTCTGTGACAGTCGTCGGACAGACGGATATGAGAGCCATAGCTCCATTTGGACCTTCGGGTACGGAACCCTAACAAAGTACTATAAATATGTATGAAATATACAAATTATTTATGACATGTAGTTTGTTTATTTAATACCCGACAATTTCAGATGACAATTTTCGCACATTTAGGGTTCCGTACCAAAGAAAAAATCTGATTTATCAATATATTGGTATTTTTTAGTAAAATATAACACCGTAATAATAAACATTAATTACTAAATTTCAAGTCCATAGGTCAATGGGAAGTAAAAAAGTCTTCTGAACAAAATTCTGTGACAGTCGTCGGACAGACGGATATGAGAGCCATAGCTCCATTTGGACCTTCGGGTACGCAACCCTAATAAAGTACTATAAATATGTATGAAATATACAAATTATTTATGACATGTAGTTTGTTTATTTAATACCCGACAATTTCAGATGACAATTTTCGCACATTTAGGGTTCCGTACCAAAGAAAAAATCTGATTTATCAATATATTGGTATTTTTTAGTAAAATATAACACCGTAATAATAAACATTATTACTAAATTACAGTCCATAGGTCAATGGGAAGTAAAAAAATCTTCGGAACAAAATTCTGTGACAGTCGTCGGACAGGCGGCTATGAGAGCCATAGCTCCATTTGGACCTTCGGGTACGGAACCCTAATAAAGTACCTACCACTACGCGAAGTAGAGTATAGTAGAAAGGCATTGCAGAATAGTATTTGTTAGTTTAGAAACGTATCCACTTACGTCAATAGGTTAATAAATATACCTTGTTAGGTATTCGATCAAAATGTTGCTATTTTAATCTTGTCTTGAAACTCTACATACCTTTGACGAATACTACATACATTTTAACTAGAAAATAATTATCTTCTAGCTATATTTGAACATAATAAAGTTAATATACAATGCGGAATTCTCAGAATTTATATTTTTTGCATAACTCTTTGTTGTATATTAAATTGCTATTGTTAAACTTTACTATGTAGAATGTTAATTGACCTTTAAGTTTTTTAATGAATTATTTTAACTGCTGTTATTTTTATTATGGCTTTCCAACCTTAGAGGCAAACCTCGTATTAAGAACGTTTGCATACTAATATCAGCCTTAATCTGTGAAAAATCTAATTTGAGTCTCAATCTGTAAAAAACCAAATTTCCAAATATTTTTGTAAATTTGTTCTTTGATTGACATTGACAGTCGCTGTAATGAGATTGCGATCGATTTTGAATTTTTCAATCACAATTTGTTCTAGCTCAATATCCGTAGAACATGAAAAGACAGACGAACGCTTGTTGGTTCTTTCTGTTTTGGTTAAAGAGAAAAACATTGACACAACCAGAATTAGTTCCTGTTTTAGTTCCAGTTTAGTTAATAAACACCGAGAGTCGGTACAATGTTAATAATAACTTTGATATTTTATCCAAGAACTCGTAGTAACAAGACATCCTTATAATGTCTTACAATTGGATTTATTATATTATAATTAAAATCAAACAAAATATATATTTAAACGTTATCATTTGTGCTTCATTTAATTAGGTTCAATACTTACATGATTGGTTATTAGGTTTATATTATACTAGCGGATACCCAGCGTGGGTTAATACGCTAAAAAAAACATGTTGTTTACCATTGTGTGCTACTACGGAATTACATTTTGTTTATTTGTTGCAAAAAAAAGTAAATTTTGTTGATTGATTTTTTTATTTTATTTCAATGGCCTAAAACCATTTTCACATTATTGCCTTTCTAATGAAACTGGTTTGGGGCACATTGGATAGAAACAATTTTTGTGTTATCTATAGGTAAGGATTATTTTTTCCATTTTAAAATACTATTGAAGAATAAAAGGGGGCTTCAATTTCAAAAATCTCGACTTTACTTTGCCATTGCTGAGCAGATTCTAAATTCAAATTGACAAGAAAAATGTGGGTGTACGTAGGTGTATCTCCGGCTAACCTACAGTTTATGTTCATTATTTTCTAAATACAATTTGAAATTATAATCTTTAATCCATTGATAAATACCGTCGAGTTGCAGGTGCTCAGCTTGTATCAAGCGCAAGTTCTCATCTCTGGACGGATCTGCCAAATACCAGCTTGATGCACTAGAGTCGATCGAAAAGCGGGCCAAGAGGCTCATCGGCGATGAGGCACTGGTTAAGTCAAAGCTCCAGAGCCTTGAACATCGTCGCCGAGTTGCCTGATTGTCGGTTTTTTATCGGTTACATTTCGGGGAGTGTGCGATGGAATTGCATGTTCTAATTCCACCCAGCCGGTTTCATCATCGGACTACCAGACGTACAGCGACGTGCCATGGGTACATAGTGGACATTTGCACTAAACTGTGTTTCCCGATAGCTACAATTTAGGGGTCTTTAAGTCAAGAGTGAATATGTTACTTCTAGGCAAGCCTGCTTCACCGTCGACCATATCATTGCCTACCATCAAGTGAGATAGTGCTCAAGCGCGAGTCTATTTTAAATGTTGACCGTTATTTATAAAAATAGTTTTTTATAAATAACGGTTATAAGTTTAACAAATATTGAGGTAAACAAAGAATAGTGCGGTGGGATTAACAAGTATTGAGGGCCGAATAATGAATTGAGTGTTTGGAAACCCTAATTTAATGCCAAAGTTCGACAAGTTTTCAGGCAGAAGAGTTTGGCAAATACTCAACTTCAAGTTCATAATTCTAAAATTATTTAGTTTAATATGTATCTAACAGATTAAGACCGCCTCTACGTTTGTGTGCGTAAAGTATCAAATAAATAAATTTTAAACTCTACACTTAGGCATGTCATGTCATGTCTATTTCGATGTACGGCTACAAATGGATGCCAATAATTGTATGAGCAAATAATTAGATGAAATATAATACGAGAAATAAAGATAAGTTAGATCAATCATCTTATAGACTAGCTAAAGTACAGTCATCTTTCATGGGGTACTGTGTTAATTATAATAATTCTATAACAAAATACCTTGTGATATATTAAAACTAAATGAAGGTAAATTTAAAACTTTAGTTAAAAGCACACTTTGTAAACAAGCATATTACAAATTAGATGATTATATTCAAGATAAAAATGCTTGGAAACATGCTGGTCCTGCTTCATAGGGCAATCTTTAGCTTAGACAAAATCAAGTTTGTTAATTTATATTCCTATTCATAGTAATTGTATTTTTTTTTTCAGAATTTGACTCACACACTGTTCCGTTGTTGTTGAATGAGGTATTTTACCTATGTTCGCAATATTTGTAAGTATGTGAGGACCATGTCCCTATTTATCAAATTAATGAATTTACCTGTTAATGCTTTTAATACTTTATACCTGTATGTAGTATAGCGTTATTCTGGGTGCATCGTCCTCACATATATTAATTTATTAATATATGTACTTATGTAAATATTGTAAAACACATTTTTTTTTAAAGATTATGTATGGTGTTTCTTGTGCGTTCGTCTCCATAACATGCTACTTTTCCGAATGCACGGTAGAATCAATTTTGATTACTTGTAAATTTTATTTTAATTCTCTGACGTTCAAAAGTGCCGCTTTTTGGTCTAGTTAAATAAATATATTTTAACTTTGAGTTTGAAATGGGTAAGTGAAAATCTTTACTCACTTACTGGTGCTATGATAAATTATTTTCAGATAAGATTGTCATTATTTTTATTTTTGATTGGCATTAAGTCCGACTCTGTACGTTTCTGTGTAAAGTATTAAATAAATAAATAATTTAAGGAAGTTTTGACTTCTAAAAAACAAAACATAATGTCGTCGTCACTGTGATGGGACTTGAGGTACATACTCAAACTCACGATTTCTTCATGGGGACAGGTAAAAACTATAGAATTCCACCTGCTACAATCCCTACATACTCCTTTTGTTTCATTTATACATTCGGATATATCAAACCACGGTTGTAAGTACAACACACCTGATCTTTTTGAAGAACATCACAAATAATATCAGAGGTGGTCCTTCTAGGCCATCCCTCGTTTCCACTCACATTAACCATTAAAAGACCTTTTGTAAAACTAAAGTTAAAGCAGATTATTTTAGTTTCTCTACCTATACTTGTGTTTAGCGTTGACGAAATACGCAGCATAAAGTCGTGATATTAGGGGACCTTGCTACATCTTTTATGGACTATAAAAAATAATGTCTTTTAGAATGGCGACTTGCGACGCGACTGGTCAGATTTAGGATATTTTTTCGCGTGGAAAACTTACTTAAACATCCTTACTTTCCAATATTTTAGCTCATCCGTCATTGAAAGTATTTGAGTTACAAAATAATTATTATTCCTGATGACTACAAGTTACTAACGCCGAATTTCTTTAAATATGATGATTGGAAAATTGATGTTAGACATTGTGAAACAGGTATTAGCATAAAAACTGATGCTGATTTGTGACGTCACAGTGATTTCTTTTCATAAAACGAAGAAAAGATTTTTATTAATCAAATTTTCAACCATGTGGTGTGAACTGTTATATAGGTATAATTGTATAGAATGTTTTAGCAACTCAAGCAGATTCAATATTGAAACTTATTAACAAGTAATAAACGAATCAGAAATTTTATTTATCAGACTGTTAGTGTCAACAATGACAGCCATAATTCTATTAAAAGTCTTAAAGGTCCGTCAATTTCAGTAGAATTACTCGATAACCTTCACAAAAGTCCTTCACCTTAAGAATTAAGGCGCAATCACACGGTTACAGCTGTGACGGTAACAATATTGCTTAAAGACGGAGATGTTAAGATCAAATCACCCATTAAAAAGTTTATTAGTATGCTGACGCCGGAATTACTTCGACAGTTAAGAAGGAATTTGAGGGTACTTACGATCATTTACTTGATTGATTTTCATGTACTTAGACAAAGTCTGATCGGATTTATCGTGATGGTTCATTTATTTCTAGAATTATTTTTTTGATACTAATATAAATTTTAACAGAAAAATACCTTATTAATGTATTAAAATAATAGGTTTAAAAATGTCTGTTGAACATACTTCCAAAAATTAATAAAGACTGAGTAAATAACACAAGAGATTTTGGCGGAAAAATTATACCTATATAAGCTCACGTCTACATTCCCCGAACGCTCCCTTTTATTTGAAGCCGGTATTATAGATGAAGCCATATCTCGAGCAATGCTCAATCAATCGATATGTTTCATCTCTCTTAGTCCACGTAACTTCGCTCCGTACGTCCGTACAAGCTACATCGCAATCAAAGAAATTGCAATTCTTTGGAGGACAAATGGCCGGCTGCATTTCTTTAGAATTATGAGTATTTGTCAAATATATCTACAAACTTGCTGTTGCCAGCGTCTTCGTCCACGTCTTTCGTCATTGGAACGCACTGGATAAAATGTAGTATCATCATAACAGCCGAAAGACGTCCACTGCTGGACATAGGCCTCCTCTAAGTGTTGCCACATCGACCGTCCCTGTGCCTCTCAAATCCAGTGGATTCCCGCAACCATAACCAGGTCATCGGTTCATCTAGAAGTTGTTCCAACGCTGCTTCTTCCGGTACGCGTTCGCCATATAAAATGTATGTCATGTCCTAATCTAGACTACATTCTATTCGTGTTACAGATTACATCGGATACCGGTCAGTTGTTGAGGCATGATTGATTAACAAATAAAAAAAAATGAAAAGCAGTTTTCCAATGAAAACTTCTAGACAAGCGTGCTCCACCGTCGACCACATTATCGCTTACCATCAGGTGAGATAGTGGTCAAACGCGAGCCTACAACAAATAAAAATAAAATAAAAAAGAAAACTGCTTTTCGTTGGTAAGCGAATCACATGACAACGAAAATACTGAAGTGGGTTATTTTGAAAATGTTTGTTATTGTCCAAATTAGGTTTTAAAGGGAAGAAATCCTGGAAAGTTTGAAAATTCTATTTAGATTCTTCTTACAAATTGGTTTTCTTTGAAATACTGTTTAGACAATGTTTACTAATGTTTGTAAACATTTTTAACAGCAGTGTGGGAGCACCTTACGGGCTAACAAAAGTATTTGTGTTGTTTGAGCGAGCGGCATTAATATAAGCCGTACTGCGATTCCAAACGCCCGGCGCAATCTGGGCAGCTAGCACTCGGTAACGCAGAGTCTAGCTGGCTAATCCTTTCACCACGATGGCACATCTTAATGGTTCTTATCAGAACTATGATTAACGGACCGTATTAAAGCTAAAATATAACAAAAGCGTCACCTATAAGGGCACCCACCACCGGCTTTCGATGCCCACCCTCATTATCACCTCAATTAATATCAAAGGGTTCTCTGAAAACAAGTCTCGTGTGCTGTCTCAACTTTGTCAGAATATAGACTGTGACATTCTCTGTGTCCAGGAAACGCATCGTGGTACCGAACATCTAAGACACATCCCCGGAATGAATTTTACTCTGGAGATACCTCACACACAATATTTTTAACCGACTTCCCAAAAAGGAGGAGGTTCTATGTTCGACTTCATGTTTGTTTTTTTTTTTTTTTTTTTTTTTTGTGTATGTTCACCAATATCTCCGTCAATTGTGGACCGATTTTGAAAATTCTTTTTTTGATTTTTAGAGTATGTTTCGAAATTGGTCCCATTTTAATTTGGTGAAGATCTGATGAAGAACTTCGGAGATATACAGCAGAACTCTTCAATAAATGAAGGCAAATCTCTCGGGATTGCTGCAACCGCATGTCTTTTTATTGTTTATACCATTTCATAACATAACATCACGCCAGTACGCTCTAAAGGGGTACACAGATGTGTACAGTTCACCTTGAAACACTTTCATTTCACAGGTTATGATCAAGTTTCATGGCATTCAGTTAATCTATTCTGGCATTACTACCTCACTAAAGCAAGTTGCTTAAAAGGTACAACTAAAGTGAAAAATAACTTTCTTTTTCGAAGTCGGTGTCCATAACGAAAAAAATTGGTACCTACCAAAGACACCTACTTCGAAAAAGAAAGTTATTTTTCAGTTTGTAGTGTTTTTAGTTGGAAGTCGGTAGTATTTTTTTTGTAAAAAGATTTTTTATTGTCAAACACTGTGTAACTATTTTTTGTCTGGAACTAATGAAATTTAGCGCCAGAATAGCGTCCCACACTAAAGGCCTACCCATCTTCCATGGAAACAAAGACATCCCGTCCGGTCTTTCGCCATCGTCACGTGCCAGGCCATGGGGTTCCAATACAGCCGGAACGCTGACGGTGACGAGAGCACGTCGGATGATGTCGTTTAAGTTTCCGTGATGCGCTATGTGACCCGCATTTCGGCTGCATGAAAGACCGTGGTGACCGAGGCTGTTGACAACTTCGCCACAGTGACAACGATGAGGAGTACAACAGGGAGCGCCAAGACGTAGGGAAGCAGCGAGGCGGAAAGTAGTGTCGTCGTAACGACGGTAGCGCGTGAAGCCAGAGGCCCGACTCCCACTCACCCACAGCCAGCAGGCGAGCGCGCTCGGCAGGAGCGGCCGAAGAGGCAATTCGGTGCTCCTGAACTGCTCTGCAGAGCGGCTCATCCCACCGTCTCTGGGATGATGGGTAGTCGGGGAGATTACAATTCGGGCAAGCGAGTCTCCAAGCATCAATAGCCTCGGTGAAGCACGGCACATCAAAATTTATCAGTATCATTATGATACTTGTTATTTTTGTGTAGGTATATTTACTGCGTCTACTTCTGTTACGTTTATTTTGTTAAAATGTATGAATAACGAAACCATAAAAAACTGATTATAATAAAAATGTACAAGCACGTATAAAAAGAGGAATTGGATGGAATTCATTGGGGTTCCAAAACAAATTTCCAAGTCACTGTGAATGGAACGTGCCTAGAACACTGGCACCATTACCACGTTGAATAGGTAGCAATGCTGTGTTTTTGTCCAAAGAAAAGACCGACCCTATAGTCACGTGAAGAGTCGACTAACTGTAATAGGTTGAAATGATTGAATGTCACAACCATAGCAAACTTAAAAAGATACACAGAAGTGACGTTAGAATTCACTACACGGATTATTTTATTAAACGGATTATAGTAAAGTCGTAACTTTGTCGGTGCGTCGCTATTTTGGTTTTAAGTTGTTTAGTAAACTTATGAGTTTAAGCGGTGGTGGCGGGCGGTGGTTCTTTCCACTTTAATCAATTTAGCTGATTCCCAGTATTTTGCGAGCGCTTATCGGAACATTTTCAGACAGTTGAAAGGCTTTGATTATATTTGTTAGTAACAACAAACAAAAAGTTTTGAGTCGGCATTACCCTCGTTCCTTCAAATATAACGCCTGAAGAACTATGAAAAACAAAGTTTGGTATTCCTGGACGCTAAGCTCAAAGATATTCACTCTACGAAAACTGCAAATGACGAAGAGGAAGGTTCAAAGTCCTGTAAATGAGGTGAATTGTTTTATTTTGCGGCATCAGGCACTCGACCTAGTGGGCTGTTGTTCTGGGGAGACTGTGTGGTATACAAGAAACTGGGTGTGAGCACGGCCGTAACTCAAGCGCCGGCTATATTTTGAAGAAAGATAATACCAGGGAGAGAGACGGGCGACACTACTTGACCTAGGGCTTTTTATGGGAATTATTCGGGCGCAAGGCCGCGACGCGCGATGTTAGAGCGCTTGCTGGTATGCCTCGGTCTCACGTCGCGGTTGCGCGCTGAACTCGCACCTTTATGAGTGAAACTTTAAGGACGCGTCACGTTAGGCACAGTTCGTTACGTGAGAGACAAGAAAGATCTTCCTGCGCTCACACTAAATCTAAATTATTCTTATATTTTTAAGTTTCACTTCTATCACGAGTACCGCACTGTAAGCGCAATTTTTGATGTCAAGAAGATTTTTTTATGATTTATCAGGATTGCTCTTTTGTCGTGGGTGTATTCATTAATCACAATTTTATACAATTATGATGCGTCAGAATATATTTATAGCGTTAGATTTTTTTACTGTCTGTTTTACAACTAAATTACATTCAAAACGAAATTCCATTACATTATAAATTGTAGTTACGAAAT
This sequence comes from Orthosia gracilis, assembly GCA_947562075.1. Taxonomy (NCBI): domain Eukaryota; kingdom Metazoa; phylum Arthropoda; class Insecta; order Lepidoptera; family Noctuidae; genus Orthosia; species Orthosia gracilis. The sequence continues at coordinate 41,243,502 of OX387266.1, forward strand.
ATAATAGCGGGAAGCGATGAATGAAACCGAATGTCAACTAGTTTATTTTTATAGAGCCACACATAACATTTATCAATATACCCTAAAATAAGCAATGAAGATCTTTCAGCTATTTCTATTTGGCAACCTTAGGTCTGTAATATAATTCGTGTGCAATCATGTACCTTAGGGTGTAGACTAGACAAAGTGGCATTTCGATCAAGGACAGACAGACAGTTTGGTAGCATCTCAATCCCTTACTTACATTTAGGACTGGATAATCGTGATCACAGACACAATGAGACTTTGTCTAGATCCCATAGGGTACTTGAATTTGAACGTATTATTGGGTAAATATTTATTAATATTACTAAATATTTGCTCAATAATTCATTCAAGCAATCACAATCAATTAAGTAGGTACTCTGCTACTCAAAACATAAAAATAAGTAAGTATTTAAACAAAATATTTATAAAGTTTCTTAATATTTATGATTCAATAAAGAGAGCAAGAAGCCTTTTTCATTTTAAAATAAAATATTTTTCATCTACTAGCTTCAGAATTCATTATTACTTATTTTCAATTATTTACACCCAATTATTTCTATAACATCTCTTACACAAAATTGTATTTTTCGACGGAAGCAAATTAAGTTAGGCAAATGTGTATTTTTCCTCAATTATAATTTCCTATGACTGCCGAGTATTTTTTTTAGGAATATTTTTGATCGCATAATGTTTTTTTCCTTTTCCTTTTTCGTAATACTTAAAACTGAACTGAACATGAACTTGAAATTTGGAATAGATTTAGATAGCAAGAAAGAAAAATTGTTTGTTTGCGCCAGTCACGACGCATACCATAAAATAAAAAAAATCTTAAATACAATCATTACAATATATGCGTCACAACTACGCAAAACGGTCATCGCTCAGCATAATGCTGGGACTCGGGTGCGAGACAGAGCCACAGGGGTTTTCAGTGATAGCCGGTGTCGACTGGGTGACTCCGAACCAATGAAACCTTAGTGGCAAATAACGGAGCGAACAGTTTTATTTATGAATAAAAAACAAATAAATGAGTAAACAGTAATAGGTAAATGATGTGTGGGTGATGATGAAGTGTAGTTATACTTTTTGTTGACGTTTGCCCAACTATTTTGCAAATAAGATTTTTTTTTTTTCATCATTGTTTGAAAATAAAAAAAAAGTATTACAAATTCGAAATGGCGCTACTAGGGCATGTAGGGATATCATATGAAAGAGCGCTATTATATAATCGGAAATTATTCTATGTTATAGAAATTTATGTAAAGATTACAGGAAAAATAAAACGATGTCTCGAAATAGCACACTTTTTCAGAAATCATCAACAAAAAACACACTAGTTCCACTATCGGTCAAGAGATGTCGTTGATCTAAAATTACAATATTCTACACCGCAGTGTTAAAATTCTCTGACGAATATAGGCCCACCGATGAAAATTTAAAAACATTTCACGTTTCACAAGAACAGCACAGTTGTAGTTTTTTCTGGGCACATAACTGTTTATAGGCTCTCGGTTACTAAATTAATAAATATATTATACAAATATGGTACTGATAGAACGCGTTCAGCTGCTTTTATGGGCGATAGTCTGGTTTATACGCAATGGGTATTAATGAACCCTCAAGTATTCAACCAGGGGTTGAGTAGTTTGTTGAAAAATAATAATAAAAAAGACATCCTACATTCATCCTAACCTATAGATCCTTCTTTTGAAGGACTGTTAGTAAAGTTACACAACCAAAATATTTATATAAGATGGTACGGAACTCTTGGTCAGACATACAGGAAGATGCACTCTGGTGTATGCTGTTTGCCGATGACATTGTGATGGTTGCCGAGAGTGGCCTAGAGGTCCAGAGCAGGTTGAAGGTGTGATGGCAAAAACTGGTGAGTGTTGGCCTGAAATTGAGCAGTAGCTAAACTGAATACTTGTTTTCCAACTTTGGTTGTTTCTCCAGTTACGTGTCCATAGCTCTCGCTGGAATGCCCATACCGATCTGCTCCGACTTCCGGTACCTGGGGTCGCTTGTCCAAGGGGGTGGCAAGGTAGACCGAGACGTAACGCACCGGATCAACTCAAGGATGGATGAAATGGCGACAAGTCACTGGAACAACTTGCGACCCACGGACATGGACCCTCAAGTTAAAGGAGAATATCTACAAGTCCGTGATTAGACCTGTCATACTGTATGGATCAGAAATCGGAACTGGGCTGTGAAAAAGTTGAAAGGAATGTGTATATTAGAGGAAGTCTGAAAATGGAGCCAGTGACAAAAAAGTTGAAAGGAAACCGTTGGTCCTGGTATGATCGATGAAACCCATTTTACTAAAAGAGTTATGAATATAAATGTGGATGGATGGAGAGGGAGAGAAAGGCCAAAAAAAAGATGGATGGATTGTGTGAGGAGTGATATGAAAGAAAAGGGAGTCAGTGATATCGTGACAGCGGACAGGACGGTACGGAAGAAGAAAACGTGTTGCGCCAACTCCAAGTAACATGGGATAAGGGCTGGAAGATTATGATGATGGTACGGCATCCTCGGTGCGCGAGTCGGTCTCGCTCCTGTCCGATTTTTTGTTAGATGTGCTTTCTAAGGAAAATGGCGAACAGCTAATTGTAAGCTGAATACAGCCTTCTTGAATTCGGCAAGGCAAAGGGCAAAGAGTATGAATAATCGAACAATTACATAGACGGAAGTCCACATCGCGTCTTTCATCTCGCACGTGATTGGTCGATTGTATAATACTCTCCCTTTATGTTAAGTATTATAGGTATGTATGTATAAAAAAAACTCAACAAGAATTATACTTTCCCCGGGTAGTTGGGCAAAGATGTAAATGCAGTAGAATAGATAATTTATTGTTCACCTTAATACAACAACAATAAAGCTACAACATAGTAGGTATATTAATCGAGGTCCCGCTTCTTGTTAACAACGGGTGACAAATGCAGACTCCGAGCTGCTACAGAATATTTCAGATCTATTTCAATTTCAATAACTCTAAAACGAAACCAGGACCTTAATTACTTATATTAAATAAAAAAGTTTTTATGCAGAAACTTGATTTTTGTAGGCAATTGAAGTAGATTTACAATTCTTAAAGCAGTTCTTTACATTTTTGAAGGTACTTATTGTAAATAATTGCTCTGTATTGCAGCAATCCTAGTTTTTAGATGTATTTTAGAGACCTATCAACGTATTATATAATGCTTCTTCCAGAAATACTTGTTTTGCTACCATAAATCGCAAAATCTGCCACGTAATAAGCACCTCATTTATACAGTGGTCTCATAAGCGGGTCGCGGATATCGTTACAAGATCGTTCGTCGGCATTGAACGCCACCATTAATCCTAGCACGCAACTCGATCGCATCTGCTGATGACTTCCATTTTCCCCTGTCATAGTTTTCAGGTCATTCTAAAATTCCAAGTTAAATTAATGACTACCATTACGTGACGATGGTCGTTAGAACCAGTCAAACAGTGGGGTTTGATGGCTACCGCGTTGATAGCGTATGGCCCAGGTTTGTGTAAATGTTCGGCCATGCAATCGGAAGATTTATGCAATCGCTTTAATTTAATGACGATATAAGGGCCCCTTTTGTCCCTACTGTTGCCATTCCACATATCGCACCTTCGTAATTACCTCAGTGGACAGGTGGACGGAATTATGATTTGATTGTTAGCAATTAGATTAATTAAGGTAGATAAAAGAGGCAGACCAAACCATAATAATTATGCTGGAGGACAATGCGCTTAAAGATAATAACGTAATAAAAATACGACTCCACCGCACGCTTCAGAAATAATTCTAGAACGGATTAGCAAACTACAATGATTTGATTGACGCTTGAAGACCTCAATTTGCTGAATAAATTACCATTCCGACCAAGGCATTCGGGTCACACATGTGATGTAGACCTAAGTTGACCTTGTATACGCAGGTACGTGGAAATGGGGGCCTTGGATCCTTTACATTTTTCTCAAATTCCTGGCTTCAAAGATCTATCGTTACTGTTGATATTGGCATTTTTGTTCAAAGACATGACCGAGTTTATGTTGTTGAACATCTTGTACGTAAGGCCGTAAGGGATTATATCAAGAAAATTGATGGCATTCCTTCTGCCCACAAAGACACCAAAATGGTAGTCAGTCTTTTATTTATTTATTACATACAAACATTGCAAGTTAAATAAAAGCTCGTAAAAAAACCTTTTTGTCCTATAGTGGGACACACTGATATTTTTATTTGTAGACTGGATGTGCTAAGATATACATTACTTATATTATATTATCATCAATTCAAATACAAGATGGCAGGCGCAGGTAATACAGCAAGGTTATAAATTGGTAGTGGGTTATAGATTCTGCACACTGATAAACTTAAGTTTATAGGTAAACTTTATTTATTTAAATTGACCGATCCTGAGCGTCTCGCATTCAGTGCCTTCCCGCAACCTTAACCAGATCATCGGTCCACCTAGTGGAAGACCTTCCAACGCATCGTCTTCCGGTTCACGGTTGCCATTCCAGAACTTTTCAATCGGTCAATGTGGTGACACCTGGGGGAGCCCTATGTCCAGCAGTGGACGCCATTCAGCTGAAATGATGATGATGGTGATGATTTATTTATAAGCCCACTCTGAGTGAATTTCTTTGTAAGCATACATAATGTTCCTCTGCTGGACGGAAGCTTCCCCATGCCTTCCCCTTTCTCCTTCCGAACCTCTCTGTCTTGTGCAAACTCAGATAAATATTATTCTAATTTGCAAAATTCAAGTACACATTGGCTTATAATTTCGACGTAAAATATTTGAGAGAAATTGTATTTATTCAATATTGTAGGAATATTCTTCTCCTCAGGGTGTGTTGGGTCTTTAAATAAGTTCTAAAGCACGTCAACAGTGAAAGGGTATATAATTACAGTACATAAACACAGTTTAAGGGCACAAACAGGTAAACGTAAAACTATTATACGACCTTTTCGCGAGCGTGACGTATTCTCTCGCGTCGCTTTGTCCACTGTCATTGGCGGGGGCGTCGTCTCCCGTCGCCTACACAATATGTATTAGACACAAACCGAATTATGTGTTAACAGGAAAAATAATCGAGAACTTCGAGAGATCCTTATTGTGATGGTCGAGTAGATAAACAGAGATAGATATTCGGCGATTCCGATATTTGGTTTTGAGAGATATTCGGTATCAATGTCGAATCGATTCTCGATTACACGACCAGTTTGCGATCAAAGAGACGGTGATTGACAGGCAATCTAAAGATAATAATATTATACAAGGATACAATTTTACGTTTATATGTTTACTAGCACTTCGCCCGCGACTTCGTTCGTGTGATCTATGTTTTATCCTAGAGATGACTTTTTAGTTTCACCCCCTTAAAGGTTGAATTTCCAAATATCCCTTCTTAGTGCTCTCTTACATTATAAAAAGAAGACCTGTACGGTAAAATTCATCAAAAATCTTTAACATCCCCTAAATCTTCTTTTAGGAGTAGTTTTGAAAAACTAATAATGAAAACCTTTACTATTTACTTAGGTTAGTATTTATTCCACGTTTCGAATATATAAGCCCAACAAATTTTCACCTTTTCACCGTCTTGGTGGTAGAATTGCCAAAAACCAATAAATACATGAATGTTTTTTATCAACCAAAAGCGTAATTCTTTAATTTCACTTTAAAGCGTAGAAGTTTCACACAAACTTTCAACCGACCTTTTTGTCCCTTAGGGGTAGAATCTCCGAAAAAAAAACTCATTGTTGTTTTATTAACCAAGAGTGTAAAACAACAATTTCAGCTGTTTTACCTTCCAAACCGAAGAAATTTCACATAAAGTTTCAACCCCTATTTTATCCCCTTAGGGGTAGAATTTCCAAAACCCAATAAATACAAGAATTCTTTTTATCAACCAAGAGCGTACATCAAAAATTTCATGTGTCCTATTTACTAACTATAAAAAATTCTTACAAACTTTGAACCCTATTTTTACCCCTTTAGAGGTAGAATTTCCAAAAACCAATAAATGCATAAATTATAAAGGTATTGAAGTAGTCTTGAATATGAAGTAATTTTTTGATAAGGATTAATACCAAGATACAACTAAAGAGCCTTTTCTAGCGACGACATTTCAATTAAAATTTTAAAATATAAGAATACTTATTGTGGCATAACTATATTAGTTACACATATGTTGTCACTACACTTTTTGTAAATAATGATGTGTTCTGCAAAGTCATAGAACATTATTTTATTCTTTCATCAATAGTTTTCGCAGCACACGCGATTTTAAGAATATTTTAGGTAATTTTTTTACACCTTGGGTTACATTATTGGAGTTTTAGTAAGGATCCCTATTTTTTTTGAAAATTTAATATAGCCTATATCACCCGGAGATAGTGTAGCTTCCTAACAGTGAAAGAATTTTTCAAATCGGTTCAGTAGTTTCGGAGCCTATTCAATGCAAACAAACAAAAAACAATCAAATCTTTCCTCTTTATAATATTAGCATAGATAAAAATCTCTGGAAGTACGGCAGCAAACACAACAATTCTTGCAGTGATAGAAAGTCACACTATAGCTGAGTATCGTAGGTTACTTTTAATTGGGGAACAATATAAAGTGACTGAAGGATAGGTTAGACGAGTCGCCAGAATTACATAAATTCCATCACAAAGACAAACACAAATTTTAAGGGCCCCTTCGTTGCCTGTAGTCTTTTTGTGTCATAATAAAATTAGTAATGCTTTTAATACTATAAACGGGTGATGTTATTCTGTATGTTTTAAACATTACTATCTTGTTTTGGCTGACAATTCGTGACTTGAGAGGCTTAAAACCTTGTTTGTACTTTTTAAACGACTTACCAAAAAGGAGGGGGTTCTATGTTCGACTTCATGTTTGCTTTTTTGTTTTTTTGTCTGTTCACCGATAGCTCCGTCAATTGTGAACCGATTTTGAAAATTATTTTTTTGTTCGTAAGAGTATGATTCGAAATTGGTCCAATTTCAATTTGGTGAAGATTTGATAAAGAAGATATACTACAGCTAACTCTTCAATAAATAACGGCAAATCTCTCGGGATTTTTGCAATCGCATGACTGTTTATCGATTATACCATAATGATTCTGAGATATTTATATCGTGGTGGCCTAGCGGCTAAGTCCTCGCCTCTCGTGCTTGAGGTCGTGGGTTCAAATCTGGGCAAGTACCAATGTGACTTTTTCAATTCTTATGTATTTTCTAAGTTTACCTTGGACATCGCTGACAACGGTGAAGGAAAACATCGTTTGGAAACCTGGACTTATAGTTAGTATTTGTAAGTTTGTGCTCCATTGGTATAATTGCTGCAAGGCGTTCCAGTGGAACCTCGCACTGGAACGCCTAAATAAATAAATAAATACCATTTCATAACATAACATCACGCCAGTACGCTACGGGGTACGCAGATCTCTCATTTCACCGGTTATGTTCATATTTCATGATATACGGCTTACTTACTAAACAACTTGCCTATTAGGTGGGTACAACAAAAAGTGAAAAATTAAAAATATTTTTACAATAAAACACTACCATCTTCCAAATAATAAAACTACAAAGTGAAAAATAACTTAATTTTTGGAAGTCGGTGTCCATAACGCGAAAAAAGGTACATATGAAAGACACCGACTTATAAAAATAAAGTTTTTTCACTTTTTAGTTTTCTTATTTGGAAGTCGGCAGTATTTTTTTGTAAAAAGTTTTCTTTACTTCTCTTCTGTTACTTTGTGATTGTTGTTTTTGTGTTGTGTCTATATCGAATAAATGTTATCTATTCTATTCTTTCTTTTCTTTTCTACATGCGACATTCTATCAACGAACGAAAGCATGGCAAAAGCGATAGCAAAAATGTCAAAAATGTTAAGCGCTATCAAAATGTCACGTGTCCAATCCCTTACATTTTGGAACTTGTCCAGAGCCTCTGATCATAGCCCACAATATTGTACATGCAAGCAGCATGACACAATTTATTCAAATTCAAAAGTCTGTGAAATAAGTAAATGTTTCGAAAAGTTTTAATTCATACAGATATACTTATATAATACTAGCTTCTGCCAGCAGCTTCGCCCGCGTGAAATGTGTTTTTTATCCCAAGGGAACATTATACCGGGATGATAAGTAGCCTATGTGCTATTCCAGACTATTATCTATGTCTGTGCCAAATTCATCAAGATCCTTTCAGCCGTTCTAGCGTGATTGAGTAACATACATATATCCACACATCCACATACGTTCTCATTTGTAATATCAGTTTTTTTTTTTATTCCAGACTAGTTGCACCACGAAGTTGGTGCCTATTTTATATTTATTCCTCATCCATACCAGTTCTCGCTTATCATTCCTCTCGAACGTTCATGCTTCATACTGTACCTTTCTTTTATCCTTCACCTTTATCCTGTGGGTGGGACTCCCACTTATGAGCTTACCATTCTATAAAATTAATATTTTATTTACTTTATTTATTTAACTCTAGGGAAATAATTTTTCAAGTATACTTTTTATTTTACAGGTCTTTCTTAACTAATTTTATACATATTTTTATACTATTAGTTAGGTAGCTACGTTAATATTAAAAACTGTTATAACAATTCAGTACACGAATATTTAAAAAAAAAAAACAAATTATTACTAAGTAGGTAAGTAATTCGCTGACTGAATTATATAGGGGGAGTGGGACAAGTCCAAATGTAAGCAGTACGCTTTAATAGTGGATTCTATTTGAAAGTCCCGTCCTTGTCTATTAAGTCTTGTGTCACTATTGTAATAGTTCCGCAAGTATTTAATTAACTAATAGTTTAACGGCTACTGTAGGTTGCCAAGAGGTATCGTGTTACCTTGATACTGGGATATTCCGGGTCAAATATTGCTATTCAGCTACATTGTCAGTAAACTTGTCTTTGATTCTCAAATTACCACTATGACCAACAAGGCATTTCACATGTTGGGATTACTACTAAGAGTTGGTAGGGATTTCAAACATAGGTCAACATTGATCCTTCTTTATAGGACTTGTACGGTCAATTCTTGAATATACTTCAGCGGTTTGGCATCCCCAGTATGCAGTTTATATTGAACAAATTCAAAAATTGCAAAATAAATTTACCAACCACTTGAGTTGGCGATTTAACTCTGGAACTGATCATACACCTAGGCTTCAGAAATTGGAGGAACGTCTTGCAGAGCAAGATCTAGTTTATTTATATAAAATTATTTGACGCCAATTGGAATCCCCTTATCTTCTCAGCACAATAAGTTTTGGATTATGCACACAGGAGAGCTCTCTTCCAAATTGATTTCTCCCGAACCAATTACGGCAAGAATATTTTTATTAAAAGAGCATGTCGCCTGTACAACGACATAATCTCATTACAAGAAAATCAAGATTTAGATATTTTTCACCTTTCGCTACCCACATTTAGGTTTTGCATAAGAAATATTTTGGCATATAAATTTAAATAATATTATGTGATACAATAATATAATATTAAATTGTGACTTCTTTAAACTGTGTGAACTTGTGGTTGTTGTTAAACTTAGGGTAATTTACTTTTATATTAATCTGTGGAAACTGTTTCAGGTTTGTGTTGAACTAATTGTATGCTTATGTTTGTTATTGCACCTGTATGTATCCCAAAAAAAAAAGTGGTTTTCGATGTCAGCGAAGGCGGTAGTCGAAATGTTAAAATGGATTGATCATGTGGTTTTTCGATATCGCTTGTCAATCTCATACAATGTTGCCTTTTGACAATCTCATACAATGTTGCCTTTTGACAATCTCATACAATGTTGCCTTTTAACAATCTCTTACAATGTTGCCTTTTGACATTCTCATATAATGTTGCCTTTTGACAATCTCATACAATGTTGCCTTTTGACAATCGCTATCGCCACGCTTTCGTTGATAGAATGACACTTGTCTAAGGCCTGTTGTTAGAGATCTACCTACGCTCGCGAATGTGCGACTACCTTCATGTTTTGGACTGACTTTCTTTTTCAGGAATGTCTTTTAAATTGGTCCAATATTGGAAGAGGAAATAGGAGAGAGCCAAACCCCTATTAATGACTTTTTACTAAGGATGTCTGCGACGGTATTTCCTCTTAAGAATCTTTATTTATCAAAAGGATGTCACTGGTATTCACTTGCTTGCTTGACAATTCAAAAGAATATTATGTAAATTGTTTTATTGAAATAAATGATTTGAGTTTGAGTTTGGTAGCCGACCCTATATTTCATAGTTGGGAAAAGGGCAGGCAGATCGATTAAAGATCATTTATTTTTTCTAAGATATTGCTAACGATTCTTCATACGCGTGGGTGTGAATGCAGAGAGTTTTACTGCATTCTTGGTAGTGGTTTAGCTAGGTCACGTTTTATGGGAGTACACTCCCGTGCCTCATGACACATACCGATAGCCGGTTCGATTAGTCTACGTTTAGTAGGTTATCTGTTATTGAATATCGGGAACAGCTGATTCATAACATTACAGAGGTTCTATTAAAATATTTCTGACGAAAGGGATGTATACAGACTGTTTTTAATTTACAACTTTTACAATGAAATAGAAAAATAAACCCTACATTTTTGCCCAGTGTTGCGAACATAAATAAAGTATACCTACAAAGAAGCTTTTTTTTACACATTACACAGTTGATCCCTTGGTAAAATTTGTTCATATTCTTCTTCTTAGTTGGTTTGTATATCAAAAGTGTGTTTGTGAAGTCATAACATTATTTTTATATCGGGTATCTGTTGGAGCATTATGCCATATTTCTTAAGGGCCTTCTACCGTTTTATTGTGGTAAAACGGTTACTTTCTAAAGCATACTCCTAAGTAATGGCTAGATTAAAAGGTTTGATTTTTTTTTTATTAATTCATGTACACAAAGCAAATCAGATAGGTTTGCAGGGCACACCAATATAATCCGCTGTCCACGAACACACTTGCAATGTCTTGTCACTTTAATGTTACGGGGAATATGCAGCCTAAATTTTCCTAATATAACAATCGTCTCCATTAGTCGAGCGTGCGGTGTATATGCGCGGTATCTTACGCCCTGGCGCCGTAAGATCGAATCCGACTGCCGACGGCAAATGTTTTTGTATGTTTTAACAAAATATTTTACATTTGTTTCTTCAATTCATTGCTAAAGTATTAGCAAGACTTCTTTATATTTGAGTTGGCATATATTAATTGTCCACCCTCTAAAAATTACAAATTATATAAGTTAGTAGTTGTTCATCGTCATAATGCTATTGACTATCGGGCTTTCGTTACGTTTTTACACATTATACCCTGCAAGTTTTGACAAGTGCTTTTATTTGTGAATCACTTTACTATACTTAAGAGTTGAGATAATTATTTTGCACGAGCGCAACGTTTCAATTAGTGAAATTGCGAGGCATTTAATGATATCGCCATCGGTGAGTAACAAAATATTTTTATTATGTTTAGAAGTTTAATTATGTTTATATAATTCATATGTTATTGATTGTTGTTTTTTTTTTATAATATTTTATTATTGTTCACAGACAAGAACTGTGCAATTTTGGTTTCATCGTTATGCAGATTCGGGAAGCATTGATGCTCGCCGACCGGGACCAAAGGCTGGATTTGCATACACAGATGCAAAAGCGCGGCACAGTGATATAGTTGCTTGGCATATGGCTGAGCCTTTCCTCACTAGTTCGCTACTCGTTCCAGGGCGACCAAACATGACGTGACATTAGAAACTGTATGGAACCACTTGCGTGCAACTGGTGTGAAAGTTTGTAGGCCAGCCAAGAAAACAAGAACATTTTACAGGCAAAACCGGGTACGCTAGCAAAAGAATATTAGGATTTCGATTGGTGCAATAATATAGTTATATTTTGCGAAAAAAATGTTTTAAGTCAGACAAGGACGGTCGCAAAATATTGTAGCGAAAAGATGGTGAGGGCTTTATAAAAAAAAAATCATCAATGCGACCTGCATTGAAGATTTTTTTTTTGTAATGTAATGCCCGCATTACTTTGGGATATTGCCGATGGATGCCATCAATGGGTCCCGGTGAATTAGTGCAGTTGGGAGTCCCAATACCAGTCAAGTTTTATGTTTTATGTGAGTGATGTTATTGTTAGTGAGTTTACAATAATTAAGGATACCTGTATCTTAAAAATCTAACTTATTAACATGTTTATTCATATCATTAATAAATAAATTACCCACTTGAGTATCAAAAATAACATTAATTCTTTTCCGACTTAGAATATTTGTCATGCACAAAACTTTATAATTTGTAATTTGTATGTAAATATTGTTGATTTCTTAATAAAAATATTGTTTAATTTTTATTTGAATAGTTTTTTTTCCCAATAATGTAAATTTCAAAAATGCAATTTTTAACGGCAATGAATGAAATAGTTTTTAATATTGCAAAAAGTTAACGCGTTGGTGAGATTCGATCCTAAGATCTTTGATTTACTAGACGATTGCCTATACACTCATGCCACGGCACCAGTTAGTTACATAGTTAAATTTATGCTTCATATTCTTTGCTTCATATAGATATATAAATCAAACACTAATAAATTTGCGAAGTAATACACCCGTTGATTTTACGCACACTAAACATCTATGTTGGTGTGCCCTGCAAACCTATCTGATTTGCTTTGTGTAATTATTTGTGAAACATGGCTTTTTCGTGTAACTAATAGTTTTGTTTTAAAAAAATAATTAGAAACACGATATTTTTTTCGTTACTTCTGGATACTCCTCCAAAACGACTTGGATGTTTCATAATATATTTACACAGAAAAATTGATGGCACCATTTTTTCATAACTAAATAGCACAAAATATGTTAATCAAATAATATTTTGCAAACAAAACTGTCCATAAAAATTAAATTACAAATTTAAAAAACCCCCGACACAAAAACCTCTAAAAAGCATAAAATAAACATCATACTCGCGTCGGGGAACCAAGGTTCAATATTGATATTCTGGCTCCGAGCAGGCGTATGGCCAGTACTGCGTTGACATTGGGGAATATAATATAAATGAAACTTTGGAATACAAAATGATACAAGAGTGAATTGGAGGAGAAAGTGAAGCGGAATGAATTCATTAATGAACCTATCCATCGATGTTGGATATTAGCATTCAGCATCTTTCACTGCACTCCGAATGAACGAAAAATTAACAGTCTGAACACAGAGAGCACATTCAGCAGAAGGACATCAGGGCAGATGAATGTTCTTTTCTACGTAATTCCAGCTAGCTAGTAAAGCCATGTGAACATGGAAGGAATGAATAATGAAGCATTCACTGGAGTGAAGCGTTTGTTTCCACATTTACAGACACAATAAGTCACAGTGTACAGATATTATAAATTCATTAATCTGTCGATATTGCGCTTAGTACATAATTTATAAAATGAACATTTAAAGGGGTGGGATCCTGGTGTCCTGAAACACAGGCCAAGCCGAGCTTAGGCACCAGTCTCCCACAATATATACTTACCTATGTTGTGTATCATTGTCGAATCAGACCAATGTACGATAATTTATGTATATTGTGGTGAGAAAATTAAATAAAAAATAAAATTATATATTTTATGAAAACTTGACATTGACATTGTATACAAACGGTATACAATGTCAATGTCAAGTTTTCATGTATATGAATAAAAAGGTCAACTGCTGAATTCTCATATAAGTAGGTAATAGGTACTGTGAAGACGTAGCTATACTATTAATTAAACTACCAGCAAATTCGTAAATCTATATTGAATTATGTGCGTCGCCTCAGAAGGTAAGACGAATAAGAAGAAAGATAAGAATCCCCGTTCTAAAAAAAATATTTGAATCCTATTCGAAATAAGAAAACAGAAGAACCCTTTAAGTTTGCCCTAGTCGATGGCACGAACTATTTTGTGCGCGGGGTTAAAATGCATGCTATCCCATCCGACAACACGTGATGAGCAGTAAGAAGTTAGTTCGCGTACAAATACACACTTTTGCAAATTTAGGACGAAAAGGAGCCCGCGAAATTTTTAAACAGACCTTTGGGAATATGGATATCATTAAAAAATACTAAATGTATCTGTTAAAAACAAATTATTTGCTTTGTTGCACTACTAATCTATCCCTGTATAGTGACTGTTTTGCAATTTTCCTTCCTGTTATAGTATTTATTTTCGCCCTAAGATGCGTTAAATTTAGTTTTGAAATATGGAACTATCGAAGCTCACTTTCAAATATATATATATTTTTACGTTTTTGGTTCCATACAGGGCTAGATTATGATGAGACAAATTGATATCATTTTTATTTTGAACGTACACTGTCAAATAGTGGAGTAATTGCCATACTACGCTTGTATAGAAGAATGATCGACTAGGGCAATCTTAAGAACAGAAGCCATTTACGCTAGTACAATCCTAAGGTGTGGAATCAATGCAAACTCAAATCGTTGCAGTACCTACATACACGGTTTCAACGTTATTCAGACGATACATACAACCTATACATGTTTTTTAACATTATTATATGTTTTATTACGTTACGTTATCGTTACGTACTAGTATAATTAGTTTAACTTTGAAGACAATTTATATGCAAATGAAATAAATAAACAGTCACTATGTAGGTAATAGGCAGTGAAAACAATTAATGCTATTAAGTATAATCATTTAATCCAATAAAAATTGGATTAGTAGCAGCATGTATGTATTTTTGTCAGAGTAATCTGGCTTTGCATTTTCGGCGATTCCTGTTGATAGTGACTAGGTACATTGTATTCAAATGACTAGAAACTACTGAATAATTATTATTCTGTTTTGGAGGACATATTTTAATACTTAGTGTAAGAATAGAATATTTCGCTGTCATTAAATTGTTTATCAAAATTCATACTTAATGTTATAAATGCGAAAGTAACTATGTCTATCTGTTACCTTTTCCGTTTAAACCACTTAACCGATTTGGATGAAACTTGGTACGTCAAAAGTTTGAGACTCTGGGCAGGACGTAGGCAATTTTTTGCGTAAAACGCGATGGGGGAGAAATGGGGGGCGGTTAATTTTGTAAGAAATTTCTTATTATAGCTTAAACCACTGAACCGATTTAGATTAAGTTTGGTATAGAGATAGTTTGAGACCCTGCAAAGGACATAGACAAAATTTTCGCATATAACACGATGGGGGAAAAATGGGGGGTACGTTAATTTTGTAAGAAACTTCTTATTATAGCTTAAGCCGCTGAACCAATTTAGATGAAATTTGGTATGGAGAAACTTCTTATTATGGCGTACGATTAACTTTTAACTTTGCGGAAATATCTTTTATAACAAATAAAAGGGTGTTTTTTTTACTACCCCTAAAAAGTTCTCTTTATGAATTTGAAAATTGGCAGATGGGTAGTTTATATTAGAAAGTAAACGCTAACAAAGCATCTTTGTGGCGAGCACTGAAGCATGTTTGCGTATGTCCAGGGACCAGAATATGTATGTATTAGCGCCAAATGGAAGGACATACAACATAGTATATAGCAGCGTCCAAAAATGTTGTACACATGATTAGCGGCATAATTAAGGATTGTCAATTTGTAAACTCCATTTGAAATAAGTTTAGACATGTTTCAAAATCTTTTTACAGCCCGTTCAGCCGATTTTGAGTTCTATACCGTAAACATAAGGATGACATAAAAAGCATAAACCTGATACCAAAACCAACTGTTTACTACAGCTACCATTTGTCGTATTACCAACGCAACAGAAGTCAAAATCGGTTGAACGAGCTGTAAAATGGACTAATTTAAACTTTTAATGTTATCGCAAATCGAGTATAGATACAATCTAAGATAGAGTGGTATCTTCAATTCGCGACAAAGCAGAACCTATAGTTTATATGTTTATTTTTTGTAACTGTTTAACCTCTACCTGTATTTTTGACAAACGTTTGGCATTAAATAATTTAATAGTTTTTACGTTAATCCTTTCTAGGCCTATACAGGCTGAGTTTTCCAAGTGAGCGTGGATGGCCAAATTAGAAACTATGAAAAATAGCGAAAAACACTCAAAGGAGACACGGTGCCGAATTTAAACTTAACTAAAAAATAAATGTTTTTAACTGTACGCTTCAGTGGATCCGTAGTTCTAAGTTACACGTGTTTTGTAGATAACTCAGAAATGGGTGAATTGAATTTACCATACTTAGAAACAGTTGCAAAAACAAAACCAACTGTTTACATTAATTCGTCAATTGAATGCTGATTATCAATACAGGATGTTATCGTTTTTTACTGTTACTACATAACAAACGAAACGGAAAATTATTCTTAATCGTCAAAATAAAAAAAATTGTACGTTGTATGTCAGGTAAAAAGAAAATATTAGAGCAGCAGACAATTTTAAAGGCGAGAAGGCACTAATGGCACGATGACCTGGTTAAGGTAGTGGAAATCCAGAAAAAAAAAATTACTAAGTATCTGCTTGATGCGAGGTGCAATGTTAAATTATGATGAGACACAAATATGCCAGTTACAACCAGCAGACCTGCGATACAGTATGGACTAAAAATTATATCAGGATTTCTCTAAATAATACACACATATTACACAATACAAATTTACATACTTAAGAGGTATATTTGTCATGTAAGGGAGGTATGCACGTGCTGATTAAACATCTGCGTGAGGTTGGAATAACTAATTGTCTAAAGCAACGCCTGCTCAAGTATTTGCCACTCTCTTCATAGTCTCAAGACGTTAATAATTTATTCAAAACACCTGAATCTACTATGCAATTCCAGCACCCATTTTCTAAGACCTTCTAAAGAATTTTTCCTCCAATTAACTCAGTTACCATGGCAAAAAGCTCTCGAGTCAAGAACCCTATCAAAAAATAAGAAGCTGTAAAGAGATTGAGTCGAAGTTGCTTCGAGTCGAAGAAATAACTTAGAACGTGGATGTAGATTATTATTACGCTTTTTGTATTAAGTAATAAAAAAAGCGTAACAATGCGTTTGTAAAACCATGCTTAAAAGGTATACCTAAATATACTGGGTCGGATGTAAGTTAGTGGGCCGGTATGTATATAATCTATACTTATATTATAAAGCTGAAGTGTTTGTTTGTTTGGTTGAACGCGCTAATCTTAGGAACTACTGGTTGGAATTGAAAAATTCTTTTCGTGTTGGATAGTCCATTTATCGAGGAAGGTTATAGGCTATATAACATCACGCTACGGCCAATAGGAGCGGAGCATAAATGAAAAATGTTGCAAAACGGGAAAAAATATTCTTTTTTGAGAGCTTCCGTTGCGTGCGCTGTGTAAGCGGTTAAAGTTACGCAATAATCATATATGTAGGGTAGGTACGGTAGATAGATAGGTAGCCAATTGACGGAAGCGAAGCCGCGTGGGACAGCTAGTGATATATAAAACTTTCATGTCACTTTATGAAGACAAATACATACATTGCAGGTAATAAAATATTTTTTAAGGCGTCAAAATATTCAAGTTCGGGGCGTGACGATGAAAACAACTCACCTTTAACTTTTGATTAGTAGTTTTTTGCCTCAATGTTATTAGTCAAACTAATTAATATTCGTCAATATTTTTTAACCAGTCGAAGACAAGATTAGTAGATGCAAATAAAAGTTGTTTTGTTTTTTGAGCATTCATATTTTGGCCACACCAGGTGACAATTATTTAATTGACAATTCAATTAAAGGACACTGATTAAAATATTAAATCCATGGAATAAAAATAAATTAAATTAAAGAACAAAAGAAAAAACCAAATGAGCACAATTTAACAATCATTCTTGTAATTTAAGCGATTTTGTAAAGAATAAGCAAGCAAGCACCAACGAATTTTACGATTATGATCTTTAAATTCATACTTAATCATTTATTTTATTTTTTAAATGCATTGTGATATTGTGGGAGATTCATTGTCAAAATATTATCATAGTACCTTATCTCACTATTTGCAACTGGTTTCATGTTCTACAATAATATTTATTTAAATAAAGCTGGTTATTAATTTAGCTTAATTTTTTATAGTCTGTCTGTGAATATGATTTACTGAAAATGAAACATATTTGAATACCTAATAAAATAAATTAACATTTTATATTGCGTACTTAAGAATTCAGGTAACATCGAATGTACTTGAAGTTTTTAAAACACAATCACATTAACATTTAAAAAAAGTGATTTTGTGTGTTGTGCTGCCTTTTGTGTGCACTAAATAAATGTTTTATTTATCTACATAGGCGACATTTTGTGAGTGTGTGTTTTTGTATGTTTGTTAATTTTTCACGCTCAAACGGCTGGATGGATCTGGATGAAATTTGGCACAGAGATCTATTCCTAGTGTGGGGCAAAGTTTATTAAAATGAAAAATATATATATAATATTATTGACGCTCGTCTATGGAATGTATTGCCTGTGACTATTAAGCGCGCGCAATCGCTACCGATCTTTAAAAGACTGGTAAAGGAGCACTAACTGTCACTGTGATCATAATCTTGTTGGAGCTGTATTGTTTTCTTGCCTGTGTATGTATTTATGTATATATTTTTGTATTTTATATTTTGAGCTTCCTATGTTTGTAACTTATTATTTAATTTTAAAATTGCACCCAGTGCAACCCCATGTCATGTCCAGGCTATCTCTCTCCATTCTGGGTTGCCTGTAAGAGATGTTTTTCTTGGTGTACAATAAAGTACATATAAATATAAATAAATAAATATATATACATATATATATATATGGAATAGCACATCTTTGGAATACTTTTATTTCGGCGATAATTTTCGATATTCACGCGGGCGAACGCGCTGTCAGAAGCTAGTCTTTTAATAAATCTATATTTTTAATATTTCTTCTTTTCTTTCTTTTTTTTCTTTTTAATTAAAGAGTGAGTAGTTTAGTACATCATGGTAATCTGTTATGTGTGTTGTGTATGTTGTTGTAATATAATGTATGGTACATGTAAGGTAATCAAAGTTTAATATTAGCTCTTCTTACAATTTGGTATCTAATAATGTAATGTAATAGTTTTGCTGGTTCATTGTTATTTTTTATTGAAAATTTGCTAATGATATTTGTACGCTTCACGACAAAACGCAGAGAATCAACGTAATATTGTAGATTCTGATTTTCAATACTAGACAATACCCAGGATACAAGGAACAACTGTCAACAAACAAACAGTCAAATCGTTTCTCTTTATAATATTAGAGTAATTATGTATTGGCAACAGATGAAGGTATTTGTGAGTTTTGTTAAAACTGCTTTGTTTGTTATTGCTAATCTACCCTTGTTTTAATTTTTTTTTTTTTCTATGACATCAAGTTCCTTCGATGTATGAATGTCGTAATGTAAACTACTACCTACTGTTAATTTAGTTAAGTTTCTCTAGTGAACTGTAATTTGTTCTTTGAGAAAATAAATATCTTTAAACCGAACTGTTTTTTATCGTATTTCAAAGTTGATCCCGTAGTAGTTTCGGCCTCAGAAATATTGCTAGCCAATTAAAAATCATTCTATATTTGAAACCCCCGACTATTTCGTTTTAATGTCACAATTTCTGTCGACAAAGGAAATTTATATTTTAGTTAAACACAAGATTCAATACTAAGGAAACTGGAACCGGTACCATGATATTTGTTAACATTCTTGTACTTATTCTTATTTCTAATCATCACAGACAATTAGAAATATGCATAATTATCAACTTTCATTTATGTTAACTCTTTAAGATTTACTAACATTCTTTGTGATTGTGTTTTAGAGATAATATCTAATACAAAAGTGTGAAAAAAGAACGTTTAATTAAAATATCGTCAGTTGAAACTTTGGAAAATACATTTTGCCAAAGCCAACCGGTTGGCTGTTTGTTGATACCCGCCAACAACAAATTCTGATAAAGAATTTATATTTGCAAGTTCAACGTTTTTGTCCAGTTTTTCGTTTTCCGGCCCAGCAATCTTTAATCAAAGTTTTCGTTCAATTTGATATTTGTTGTATTATTTTAGCAAACACAATGCAGATAAATCCTGCAAGTATTTTTATTTATCTTATCAACTTCTCGTATCTTTACAGATCTTACATAACCTAATTCCAGTGTGGCAAACAGCTGGAACGTATTAACTACCTACACAGAAACTACTGATATTAAACAGTAATATTTGTCATCATCTAATCAGCCTTCAAAGTCAAAGTTAAAGTCAAAATTATTTATTTCAATTAGGCCATTATTAATGTGGCATTTTTGGACGTCAAAAATTTAAAAGTAATAATAATTGATTCTACCGTCCATTCGGAAAAGTAACTTGTTATGGAGAAGAACGGACAAGAAACTGCACAGCTTACTGTTCTCTAACCTGAGCCTATTATAACATGTCCACTACTGGGACAAAGTCCATCTCTCTGAGAGAGAAACTGGCCTGTAATCGACCACGCGAACCTATCGCGGTTTGGTGTACAGGACGTAACGGTTCCAACACGACGTTTTCCTAATAATAATTTACGTAAAGAAGTGCGTGCTGGGTTCGAACCCCATGTTGCGCAAATGATTATCATAATCATCATCATTTTAACTGAAAGACGTCCACTGCTGGATATAGGCCTTTCCAAATGGACATTTTCTTATTTTGAAATCTGACACACGCAATAACAGTGGAGGAGCAAAAATAAATTTATGTGGTTTCCTATTTCGCTGCGAGGCTTAAAATATTCATAAACGATATTCTCTGGAAGTTTTAATTCAACTACGAGATTTTTTGCACTAAACCTAACTATCACTGAATTTCAGCGACGACTTTTTTATCCCAGCAAAACGAACGGTTCCTGTTATATAATTCTAAGAAGTAAAGTTCCGGAAAAAGCAACGTACCTATAAAGCTCGTAATTTCGTTTAAATTGGGAGACATTTATTGTGAAGACTCTCCAATTGCAGATGCTATTGTAAAAAAATCTATTCACAACGAATACTTTAAAGTGGGATAGCTGGTATATAGGACATGCAACGTCTTTATAATCTCACTTTGAGTAGGAGGTACCTACACCGCAGCGAATACCCACACAAATTCTGTGAGTTACATTTATTTGATTGTATTTTCCCTGTCAGATGATTGAAGTGAGAGAGATGGATCTATTCGAACATTGTTTTCGATTCCGGTACCGTTGTAGCCATGTATGCACTTGTTTTTAATAAAAACAAACGGGCTTTTAAAAAATCTAAAAAGTTCCATTTGAAATATGCGGTCTGTCAAACAAGATTGTTACCTGAACAAACATTTTGCCTTTTCTATGCAAAATAAATTCTCATGTAAGATTAGAGTGATTTTGTTTGTTAAAGTCACGATATGTAGCAGTTAAAGTACAATAAATACAATTAAATTGAATTTACTGCATACCTATTAATTGGGACTTAGGCTGAGCCGCGAAATACATCGTGAAGCCACGGAGCATAGCACAGACTGAGGGCGGTTACGCACTACACGTCCATACGGTTGGCGCAGTGTTTGAGCGATGGACTGCTGCGCTGCGTGTCGCGGGTTCGATTCCCGCACGGAACAAATATTTGTATGACCTACAGATAGTTGTTCCGGCTCTGGGTGTTGTGTATATGAGTTTATATGTTTGTAAACGCAACCACGATACAGGAAGAAATTCCTAGTGCGGGACAAAGTTTTTTTTAAATAAAATAAAATAAATAAGATAAAAATATCCGTGATTTGAGCTCCGAGTTCAAAATGTTTTGAATTATGACAGACTATGACGGATAGAGTCCGGATGTTTTGCTGAACTGTGCGTAAGATAGACTTCCGCGTGAAGCGGCTTCGGCTTCCACTGACGCGGCGATAAAGTGATAGTATTATGCACTGGAGGATATAGTAGTACGGAGCACCATTCGAGCGCATCTCGGCAACAGTAGATTTTCCAAGTATCGCAAATCCTTATATTATTTTAAGACTGTAAAGGTAGACTGCAGAACACAGCGGCTCTAGCATCACTGCGTTACGCTGCATCGCGGGGTGTATTCGATTTCTCTCACTGAAATATGTAACTTTTTGTGTAGTTAATAAAGTTCTAATTTGTTTTGCTATCTTAAGCAATGCGAGCAACGGTCGCCGTGACCTTAGCTAGGCCACGACCGCGACCCCGTAGACGCAAACGACAATGCAAAGATGTAAATAGAGATATGCACTGGTAATGTGGCTGGCTAATCGTTAAGGCCAAATGAAGCGCGGATTGGAACGTATGTGGCTCTATGTAATAACTAGGCTACTATTTAACATTAGCATTTTAGCCAATAGATATCCCTGCAGAACATAAGCAAAGTTTCGCATTGTCACATTGACCGATCCCGTTCGTCTCGCATCCAGCGGATTCCCCGAAGCTCCACCAGGTCATCGGTCTACCTAGATCAGGAATAATACGACAAGTAAGTGGTCTTCAGTTTCTCCTAGGCATTCGATATTACTTATCCAGAATCTAGTCTAGATCAGGTGCTTTAAAAACCCGTCCCGTCATAAGTCTGCTTTTACTTTTAAACGAGCAACGAGCTGAAATCACGACATAATTCGGTCTGAAAAGACTTCCAAGTAATCTAACTACTTTCCGAGAATAGATTTGCAGTAAAATAGATTTACTAAAAATTTTTGACTACGGAAATTCTGCAAATGCTTTCGAAATTCGAATTTAGAATTTCTGGTGTTCTTGGTACTGGAACTTTTGAGTTGAAACTGTCAAAGTTTGTGATGCTAAGAGTTGGGGGTCGATGGATACTCGGGTCACGTATACTACCGAAAACCATCCCGTACAGATCTGCCATGTTGGCTTCGGATTTGTTTCAGGCGCAACTATCCTAGTAGTTATAAGTTATTAATTCTACTCTGAGGTTACAAATGTTTGAATAAAGCACATCATTTCGATACTCGTATTTCAAATTTGTCTATTCCTCTTGAAGTCAGGTATACTCAAGCCTAATTAAAACCACATAAGAACAGACAGTATTAGATCTAAAAACAGCTACCGAAATAATATAAAATCGAAATATAATATAAATATCTACAACTATCTTAGCTCTAATACAGAAGTTAGCCATGTTATTATTTAAGGTTCGCCCTCTAAAACTTGTTTCTGAATACGGTAGGAATTCCAATTTTTTTATATATCATGTTTCATTCTACAGAGTCCATAATTAATGTATGAAGCTTCATTTCTGCTCTCATTTTATAAATTACGTGATCGAGATCTTCAGTGAAATAACTAATGTATTGATCCAAGCGATTAATGTTGAATTTAAAAGTAACACTCGTTTTGCATATGAATTATCTATTGAGGTGTGCTCACACCGCATGGCATGTTTAAGACGCAGATACCTCTGAGTAACTGCTTTTAAAATGAGAATCACGTCTAAACGGCTGGTTGTATTTTTTTGGAAAAAAAATATGTTACACTATACCATTTTCTTAATAATTTGATCTAATAAAATTTCATGAATCTTCTCGCGCGCAGGATAGGTGATTTCAAGCCACCCGAACAAGCCGGATTCCGAAATTCCGAAAAGGCTTTAGCACCGTAAACCACATACATACGCTGCGGCAGGTTATACAGAAGACCGAAGAGTATATATAACCTGCCTCTCTGTTTAGCGTTTGTGGATTACGAGAAAGCCTTCAGTTCGATCGAGACTTGGGCTGTACTGCAGTCTCTCCAAAGGTGCCAGAACGACTACCGGTACATTGAGGTGTTGAAGTATTTGTACAAAAAACGCCACCAAGTCAGTCCGTCTTCAGGATCAGACCTTGAAACCAATCTTCTCCATCGTGGCGTGAGACAGAGATACGTCATATCTCCGAAACTGTTCATTGCTGCGCTGGAGGGTGTCTTCAAGTTTCTGGACTGGATCTGGGCTCGGCATCAACCTTAATGGCGAGCGAGTACATCACCCATCGGTTTGCCGACGATATAGTGGATATGGCTGAGACCACGGATGGTCGATTATGGCTCGATTATGTCTACCGGGGTCAACCGTCGAATCCCACTCGACTGGGCGGCGTTCGGGAAGTTGTGTGGTATCTTCCCGTCCAATTTAACGCAGTGTCTCAAGAAAAAAGTCTATGACCAGTATGTGTTGCCTGTAATTACTTATGCGACCGGGACGTGGTCGTTCATAATGGGCCTTATCAGAAAGCTTAAAGACACCCAAAGGACAATGGAGAGAGCTATGCTCGGAGTTTCCTTGCGTGATCAAGTCAGAAATGAGGATATCCGCAGGAGAACCAAAGTTAAGCGACGTAGCCCGAAGAATTGCCAAACTTAAGTGGTTCTGGGCAGGGCACATTGCTCGGAGAACGGATGACCGATGGGGCCGAAAAGTTCTGGAATGGCGACCACGAACCGGAAGACGATACGTTGGAAGGCCTCCCACTAGGTGGACCGATGACCTGGTTAAGGTTGCGGGAAGGCGCTGGATGCGAGACGCACGGGATCGGTCAATTTGCCGACGCCTGGGGGAGGCCTTTATCCAGCAGTTGCCGTCTTTCGGCTGAAATGATGATGATGAAGAAAATTTTGAGTTTTATTCGTATAACATAGTGTAATAAATTTGTAAAGTTATGTCTAAAATGGACAAAAACACGACAATCGCATCAAAACCGCTGGGCGTATTTCAATGAAATTGACACCATCTCAAAGACAATGTTATTATCTACATTTCGATTTGAGGCTTCTTTTTAAAGTCATAGAATAGTAAGGAATACACAAAAACCTTCTAAATTTTGGGTCGCGCGGGTGTGAAATGAGTGCGCGTTTTGTTCCTTCAAGGTCGTTGGCGACAGTCATCGTCTTAAGGGCTTGTTTGTAAATAGTTCACATGCATGTGAGCATAAGTATGAAATTGAAACGACTTCGTTTCAATTTCAATAATATTTACATGTAATATGGGATAGAGGTACCTAATCATTTGTCCTTCCTCATTAAAGAAACTTTGTACCCACGTTCAAGCTCTGCCGATCGGTTCAGGGTGCGCGACGTGTATTTGAATAGGTATGTCACTGGATTATTGCAAACTCGATAGGCGCTCGCTGCATACTCGCTCAGCGATGCTCGCTTGGCGGCCAGAACACACGCCGAGAGACAACCAGCGGTCATTTCTACCTAAAGTGCGGCTGCCCCGAGCGAGTTGTGCGAGATATCGCCTGTCACACATAAACACTCACTCATAGCCGAGGGATAAAACTATCGGAACTACAACACTACACTACTACTACACTCGCTACTCGCTGCTCGCCAACTCGTTCTAAGTTTCTAGTTTAATCGCTACTCACTGATCGTCGGCGGTGGGACAAGTGCCTTAATTTTTTATATCTTGAGTGGTTATAAATTCTCGTTATATTGTGTACGCATCAACATTCGATTTGTAGGTACTTCGAGAGAATAATCTTTCTCGTATCGTGCTGGGTCATTGTTAACAGACAAAAACTGATGACCAGTTTTACATTAAATCCGACTAAGAACTTATTACTGACTAGCTTATAAAATATCTCGAGAAAATAAGCCCTCGAGGTATTTTACAGATTCGAATGTACGTCGCGACTTTTTACACGCAACCGCTAGTGGTGTGGCCACACCTTTTGGAATTAAATGCGGTCATGCAATCGATAAACCGGTGGAGCTGAATACACGTGCTTAACAAAATTTTGCAACAAAACTGATACTTAATTACGAGTGTATACTTTGTTATAATTACAATGTAAAAAGCGACCAAGAAAATATGATTATGAGCAAGTAGTCAACCAAACAATAAATGCGATCATTCAATGGCTAACCGAAAATAATCTTAAAATGAATATGAACAAAACGAAAATACACTTTCACCAGAGAACCCAACTCGCAAATATAAACGTTAGTTACCAAGGCGAAACAGTACATCCTGTGACAGATACAAAGTTTCTGGGAATTAATATTGATGATAGACTGACACGGAAAACACATTTATGAATTAATAAATCCTCATTTGCTCAGTATAAACTCTCAAAAATTGTTAATAAAGGTGTCTTATTAGCTGCTTATCATGGACTTGTGGCACCAGTCTTAAGATATGGTTTTACATCTTGGGGCAACTCAATCGGTAAGGAATCTGTATTTAAAGCTCAAAAGAAATGCGTTAGAGCCATATGTAATGTAGACAACTATTTTAAAAGCTTAAAAATTCTGACACTGCCATCGTGAACTAAATGTTTTTGTGAAATCAAACCCTAATTATTATAAGACTGCTTTTAAAAGCTACTAAACAAGTACGTGACAAAAAAGATTAGAAATTGAAATATCATATGAGAAAACAGCACTAATCAATATAAGTATTCTTGTTATGTAATTGATTTACAACAAGTTGCCTGACCATGTTAAAAGGTTACCTGTACATCAATTTAATTCGAAACTGCACAAATTCCTAGTGAATAAGTGTTATTATAATATCATGTAGTACTTACAAGATAAAAATATTGATAGAGACCTAAAGTAAGAGTAATTTATTGACATTGAATAATATGACATTAGAAATAGTGTGATATGCAATAGTAATGATTTTATTTGACAGTCCTTTTATTTATTTGATTATTACGTTTATGACATGTATCTAATATAATTTCATCTGACAATTTTTTATTTCACTTTTGGTATTTGTAGTATTCTGAATTTATATTGTTTTCATTTGTTTTATTTTTTGGGTGTAATAATTGTGTAATGTTATTTTAATAATTATTTAAGTAGATTGTCAATAATATTATTATAAATATTTGCACACCTTATTAGGTAATGACACAGTAAACTTAATATCTTTTCGTAAAATCTGTTTGAACATTCTGTATTAAGCAAATAAACAATTTGATTTCATTTGAATGTAAACTTATACATTATTTTATGCGATCTATTTACATACGAATAGAACTCAGATTTACATAGGACTTAGTAAACTCTAGTTGAACTCGATTTTGCGACTATATATGAAAACGATCTCTGAGTTTTCTTAGGTATTTCTTCTCAGTGTAGTCCTTTAGGGAATACTAAGCTTGTGAAGTTTAAATTGACAACTCAACAAGTTGTAAAAGTGTTATTTTAATCTATTTACAAAATGAATATGATTTCTCATTAAAACAAGCTATAAATTAAGTTTGCATTTTAGATTATTGTCAACAAGCAGATACAGTGCAACTGTTTTCTTAAGGGCCTACATGCGCTTTAGTGTCGTAAAACGGTAACTTTCTAAAGCATACTCCTTAGTAACGGCTAGGTTTTGAAAAATATATATTTATTATTGTTTCATGTCCATCATTTTTTAAACATGATTTTTTCGTATTACAAATAGTTTTGCTTTAAAAAAATAATTAGCAACACGATATTTTTCGCAACTTTTGGATACTCCTCCAAAACGACTTGGATGTTTAAAAATATTTTTACACAGAAAAATTGATGGCTGAAATTTCTTCTTAACTGACATTGCATATGTAAATCAAATAACATTTTGCAAACAAAACTGTTCAACAGGAGGTTCAATATTGATATTTTGGCATCGAGCGAGCGCACGGCCAGTACTGCGTTTACATTGGGGGGTATATATAGCCTTAATGTCCCTCGGTAAACTTTGTGTTTCATCAGTTGCCGGCTTCCTATCAGTTGCTCTTTGCACTTGGTGCAGACCGGACGCTCTCAATGAACTTGGAAGTATATAGAGTTGTTAATACTCTTTTAACGTAATGATAAAGTTGATGATAGCCGAGGGATATTAAGAAAATAGTTGTACAGTATGTGTGTTTGTTTTTAATCATTTTAACACAAGAAAGTTACTACAGATAGCAATTTTAATTTCTATTCGCAACCTTCATTTTACCATGTATTTGGAATGTTAATTAATGAATAATGAACTAGCATTCAATTTACATAAACTAATCAAGTTCGGTAGCAATTTATCAGTTTTTTTGTGTATTGGTTGGCTACAAAAAAACTTAATAATATAATGCTAGCAATAAATTTACTTTTATGAATCAACATATTTTATGCAATTGGATCATTGATTAAATTTTATGCTATTGGAATTTAATCAGATTATAGTCAGCCGAATTGGCTTTCTGTTCAAACTAATAATTACATCACTCTAATATATCTATAATATAAAAATGAATCGCAAAATGTGTTGGTAAGCGCATAACTCAACAACGCCTGGACCAATTTTACCAATTCTTTTTTTTTAATGTTCGTTAAGCTCAAAGGATGGTTTTTTCGAGAAAAGTTCGAATAAGTTCCGGGAAAACCCTAAAAACAGCCCTTTTCTTTTTCCCATACAAACGTTTTCTAACTAAACTGACATTTTCATGTGATCTGACGTCTCTCTGTCTTAAGGGTAGGTAGGGTAGGTAGGGTAGGTAGGGTAGGTAGGGTAGGTAGGGTAGGTAGGGTAGGTAGGGTAGGTAGGGTAGGTAGGGTAGGTAGGATAGGTAGGGTAGGTAGGGTAGGTAGGGTAGGTAGGGTAGGTAGGGTAGGTAGGGTAGGGTAGGGTAGGTAGCGTAGGGTAGGTAGGGTAGGGTAGGTAGGGTAGGGTAGGTAGGGTAGGGTAGGGTAGGTAGGGTAGGGTAGGTAGGGTAGGGTAGGTAGCCAGTTGACGGGAGCGAAGCCGCGGGGGTCAGCTAGTATATTATAAAGGCGAAAGTTTGTTAGTGTATGTGTTTGTGTTTGTTATTTCTTCACGCTCAAACGGCTGGACGGATCTAGATGAAATTTGGCACCGAGATAGATTATAGTCAGGAATAGCTCATAGGATACTTTTCATCCCGAGAATATTTTCCCTCGGGATAATTTTCTACTTTCACGCGGGCAAAGCCGCTTCCAGAAGCTGGTTGTAACGTAACCCAGCGATGTACAAACCCATTCCACAACAAAAAAAGAGATAATAATGGTGTAGAAAATACTATAGAAATAAGCAGTACCTTTGCTATGTTGTCTTGTTCGCAAAAAACGGCAAAAAAATCACGTTTGTTGTGTGGGAGCCCCACTTAAATATTTATTTTGTGTTTCTGTAAAAAATTCAACTGTCTTGCTATCACGGTTGATGAGATACAGCCTGGTGACAGATAGATAGCAAGACAGACGGAGAGTGGTGTCTTAGTAATAGTGTCCCGTTTTTGCACTTTGGGTACGAAACCATAAAAAGAGTTTTCGCTTCAAAACACAAAACATAACATAATGTCGGTTTTTCCCGAAGGGACCGTCAGAAGTGAAGTTAGAGTGAACAGGCTTCTTCTGGATAAGCTCAACCCATCGTCGACTTTGTCTCAATTAGAGTCAAGAGCAAACCAATAAAAAAATATATATTATACATATATATATTTATTTTCCAAGAATATTTTTACGAAAAAGTGTAATTTAGGTATAGGAGTTAGATATCTTTACCCGACTGCCGAAGGTGGGTAATGTGTTTATCAGTCTATGTATGTATGGTTGTTCCTATTTGGCGTTTGTTTCTAGAAGCCGAATGCGTAGGTTGATTTTGATGATTCTTTCTTCAACAATTCGTCGTAACCCTGCGAGTGTCAATGGCTACATTAAAATTGGAAAATAAAAAAATGGCGGCTTTTGGGCGCCATATTGTGGGCAACCAATTTTTTTTTTCTTCCAAACCCAACGGATGGGGTATCAAAATAATGGGTTTAAGGAGGTGATTTCAATAATATATAACACTTATATGTTTAAATTTACCAAATTCTAAAAAAAATAACTAAAAAGTTATAAATAAAAAAGTTAATTAAAAAAATCAGAAAGATGTAAACAAGAAGAAAGTCATGCTTTGCAGCCGGTGGATACATGTTTGCGTGCTGGCTGAGCAAAACCAGATGTATCCTCCGACTGCACAGCATGATTTTCTTCTTGTTTACGTCTTTATGATTTTTTTAATTAACTTTTTTATTTATAACTTTTTAGTTTTTTAGTTTTTTTTAATTAACTTTTTTATTGCAAACTAAAACTATGCAAATGTATCAACACAAAATAAACTGCCTTCGATGGATAAACCTGTTTTGTTGTTCCTGAATTTAATTTTCATACGAACTTTTACAACATTGTTGCCATCATGGTTTGTGGCACAATCATGGCAATCATAGCATATTCAGTGTTTCAGTATGTATGTCTGTTGGTGAAGTCTGACATATCCCCAGACGTATTATTAATAAGATTATTCTTTACACATAATCGGGTTGTGTCCTGGGTAAAAAAATGATAATTCTATTTAATCCGTCAGTGAGATTGTCAAATAATATTGGACCCGTATTTTTTGCTTTATCAAGTAAATAAAAATTGACAGAGATAAACCGCACCAAAGTTAAGGAGTGGGGCTTGTGACGTCAATTTGTCAGTATAAAGCAATATCGTCGTAATTTGTTGTTTACATGGCTAAAGAAAAATATGTCCAATATTTTTAGGTTAAGTATCTAACTTCTTACTTAATAGGTAGTTTCCACTTAAATCTCTGAAGGAAGCCTTTTGTGTAATTTTGAGATAAAAATATTTTAATTATGTTTTTTTTATATGGTGAACTAAGAACATATTAACCTATTCGTTAAGTAGGTACCTACATGAGAATATAATATGCCTAAACAAGTCAACTTCTAGTCTTGATGTCTTACAAAGAACACACATGTCGTGGTAAGAGGGAATTTCCTGTGTCTGACCTTCGAGGTAAACAACAACATAATAATACAGGAATAACAATAATCTACTCATAAACAAGTTATATGATTACGTATATAATCTGCTCGCGGTTAATCACTGGTATTGCAACCTATAGTTCTGCACCTAGTCTATCTAGTAAATATTGATTGTACGCGGACGGAAGCCGTCAACAAACGGTTTTATATTCCGTTTGGAATACTCTACTGTTTTTGGTTTTAGTCCCGAAAAAAGTTTATAGAGGGGGAGATGGCAGGGGTTTTGAGCAAGCATTTTCATGGTGAAAAGTTATTAAGCTGGTATTATTATCCTCTATTAGGATTCTCTTCAAACTGAAAAAAAACGAACCCTTTCATACAAGAAGACTTCACAATGTAAAAAGCAAGTAAATTCTGCCAGTATTCTTAATTTTGAAAGAACTTAATAACAATTTTATTTCGTGATGAGCCAGTTTTCGCTTGATGAAAAATTATGGACGAGGTTTACTATGAAATTAGTGAACCCAGAAGCTACATATTCGGCCTTACTATGAAGGCGGCAGGGTTATACCTAGGTGGTTGGGAACACAGATACTCGAAAGAGTGGACCACTAGAGGAGACCTGTAGTGGGACTACATACGTTGAATTATAACAAAAAGTTTAAAAACTGTAACCCGACTACGGTAATTTTTTTAGCCTGTGTTACCCGGGCTATAATAACGATTTGATTAACACCTCATTCACCAAAATCGGATGAATAGTTTTTGGCACTACGGAGAAACATACGTAAATACAAACATACATACAGGGTGTCCCAAAAATCGACGTCAAGCCGTAAATGGGTGATAGACCAAGTTATAACAGTTCTCAGAAAAATACGAAAAAAAATCTATCTCATGTTTTTAAAAAATTATGTTCACTTTAAAAATTTACTAAAAAAATCAATCCCTGTAATGGTTCTTTAACTCCAATTGCTACAAATCCCATAATTTATCAAATTTTTTTATTATTATGTAATCTTGAATAATGCTTGTGTAGATTTTTGCCTAAAATTTAAAGCCAACTCCTCCTACTTAGAAGAAAATTAAACTTTTTCAAAACCAAATTATTCAAATTTACTGTTTCGCCCAACTTTAACTGACTGTACTGAAAAAAAAATGTACTACGCTAGTTTGGCAAGTAACATGAAAAATTGGCGCATTTAATAAGGATTCAAAAATGGTGTAACACTTGCTAGATTACGTTTTCAATAATTGGTCAATTTTTTTTTTGTAAATAGCCTCGGTTTTTACACAAAATGTCCATACTTCCTTAAAATGACTTTAGCTTACCTAAAGCTTTGCTAAACTCCGTTTCTAGTTCGATAGAGACGTTACGTAATTTAAGAGCAAAGTTATGATAGTGACTCAACCTTTTTACTTTAAGTCAGGACCAGTTTTCTCATCTTAGAAAAATCATCATTTTTTCTCATCTTTTAAGAAGATGTCGTGCTTGCATTGCCGTCGAAGGAAGGCAGTTTGAACATTTATTGTAATAAAAAAAAAAAAAATCTGATAATTTGTTTTTTTTTCTAAGATGAGAAAACTGGTCCAGACTTAAAGTAAAAAGGTTGAGTCACTATCATAACTTTGCTCTTAAATTACGTAACGTCTCTATCGAACTAGAAACGGAGTTTAGCAAAGCTTTAGGTAAGCTAAAGTCATTTTAAGGAAGTATGGACATTTTGTGTAAAAACCGAGGCTATTTACAAAAAAAAAATTGACCGATTATTGAAAACGTAATCTAGCAAGTGTTACACCATTTTTGAATCCTTATTAAATGCGCCAATTTTTCATGTTACTTGCCAAACTAGCGTAGTACATTTTTTTTTCAGTACAGTCAGTTAAAGTTGGGCGAAATAGTAAATTTGAATAATTTGGTTTTGAAAAAGTTTAATTTTCTTCCAAGTAGGAGGAGTTGGCTTTGAATTTTAGGCAAAAATCTACACAAGCATTATTCAAGATTACATAATAATGAAAAAAAAATGATAAATTATGGGATTTGTAGCAATTGGAGTTAAAGAACCATTACAGGGATTGATTTTTTTAGTAAATTTTTAAAGTGAACATAATTTTTTAAAAACATGAGATAGATTTTTTTTCGTATTTTTCTGAGAACTGTTATAACTTGGTCTATCACCCATTTACGGCTTGACGTCGATTTCTGGGACACCCTGTATACTGCTAAAATCATAACCCTTCCTTTTGGCCTCGCCGTAGTCAGGTAAACAAGTACTCTTATCAAAGCACGGCAGGCACTGAGGAATTGTTCAAATAATATCTCCCTATAAATCTTTTGTACTTTCGGGCCGCCTGAACGTCTACACAAAAGCAGGCACATGAATTTGTATTCCAATATCATTTCAGAACTTCACTTTGGAAAAGGAAATAATATCGTAGTCTGCGTCACGTATATATAACTTTTCATGTGTACCTGAAAATGCGCTTTGTGTTAGTTTCACATCAGGTTATGATTCAAACCATAACGAAAATTTTACCGACTTGATATTGATTTATTGATAGAGATAATGATCATGCTTTCAAAAACAGGGTTTTAGGGGTTTGCCCCTTCGGCGGTGGCGACATCTCGCGTCCGGCCCTGGTTCAGGCCATGCTACGAAAGGGCATGGGCAGCTGTCTCCTCCTTCTGCGAAGCGCCTCCTCCTTCGAGAGCATTACTTGCTCTCGAAGGAGGAGGCGGAACGCGTGAGGGAGAGGCAACGGAGACGCCCTCACGCCCCTAGCCACCGCAGGAGACGCCCTGGGGATCGGGAGTCGCAAGCCGATTGCCGGCCACCGTAGGCACGGGCTTGTGGACGGCGAGTAACGGGTAGTTCGCCGTCTGATAAGGAGCAGGCCCGAGTCGAAGGCGCGTTGTGTTCCACGCGCGCCTCGA
Organism: Orthosia gracilis; assembly: GCA_947562075.1. Taxonomy (NCBI): domain Eukaryota; kingdom Metazoa; phylum Arthropoda; class Insecta; order Lepidoptera; family Noctuidae; genus Orthosia; species Orthosia gracilis. Next base: position 41,277,209 of record OX387266.1, read on the forward strand.
AAAGATGTCAGCAAAACTGATGGGGTCGGGCGCGGATAAATTTGAAAAAGAGTTACCGCGGCCCTGGCTCAAACAACTGAAGGAACACGGCTGGGTTTTAGTCAGTAAGAGTCTGACACTCCCTCCCGCCTCACCCAGAGCAGGAGAAGTCATTGGATGTTTTCACAACCAAAAAAAAAAAGCGGTCTGCCCCTTGGTAATTACCATCCTAGATACAAACTCATGAAACAGACAAAAAAGGCCATTTTTACTAGCACTTGATTATTTTATTTATATAAATGCATGCCATAATATTATTATTGTTCTTTTTGTTGAAACCCCAACAGCATGCCATTAAAGTGTTATCTAGGTTTCGTGCAAAACAATCATAAGAAAACAAATCAAACTATAGGTATCTCACAGGTTATAACTTAATTAAGATTGTCAGATGGAGGTATTAGCTTTGAGGAAATAATATGTTGCAATCTGCTAGTAATTATTAAGATTATAATCACTGTGTTATGTCACTATAGTTATGAATTACCATACTTGTTAGACAGTGTGTCGACTCAGTACATGATCGTGTTTTGAAACATTTATGTATTTGATGTGACAGTTTTCAAGATCTTCACATTTTAATTGTTGTTTTGATATCTCCTTTCCCTACTTTTGTATCTATATTTGTTGTTAATACAACTCTAAGGAATTTTAGGAGTTGTGTAATATAATATTTCAAAAATAATCACTAAGTAAAATAAAAACAGCAACCGTTCCAAAGAAATGCAATTATTTGTATTACGCGTAAATGATTGAATTTGCGTACTATAAAACACCTAGGCAGTCAGCCGGTCAGGCGGTCCGCGTCCCGCGCCACAGAGCGCAGTAGGTACTGGAAATACTAGAATACGTAGATAGTGTTAGTAGGTAGGTTATTTTTGAGAAGTCTTCAAGTTGATTTGTTTTTGTTTGTAATCGTTTAGTTTATCGATAATAAAACCTCCTCACGAAATTCTTAGAATTAATTTTTTAACACCTTAGAGTCTACCTTGCAGAATAAATTCATCAATATCTTGTTTTCATTCCATGTTACTTGGGGTCAGCCTACGTAAAACATTTACTTATTTCACTATCCCCTGTTAACCATGCTTATTTTTTCTTTAACCTTCCTCTTCATCTATCCACACTATATTTATAGGAACCTAACTAGTCAAATGCGTTTCACATCCTGACACTCCTCCGCAAATGACCTTACCAATAGATACAAACGGTTCCTTCTCAATTTTTATATCATTATTATTGTCAATGATATCTTGCTTTATCCATTCTGGTCACTACATCCACACTTCCACCCTCGGAATTCGTATCTCCACATGACAATTAATACATATACCTAACTACCTAGTTTTATATGTAATGCGAAACAGATTAAGGTCAAGAAGTCAAACCAACTTATGACGTTTCCTAACTCGTCCAAGGTGAAGCCATAAATAGGCTAGCTAGAGGTAGTGATTGCTATTGTCGTCTTTATAATTATGTTAGATCTCAGAAGATGCACTTGGTCTTGCTCTTGTTCTATTAGGTCTACTCGTTATACCTATGTGTTATAACAAATATTCGTGCTTATAAGGCTTCCACAAATAGAAGTAACTTTTACTTATAGAAATTCTCCGAACTGTGTAGGCTAGAAAATAAGCTCAGACGCATCGTCGTATAGCTGCTGCGGTTCCGCATATAATAGTTGTTGTAATATCGCGTCGTACCTATCTGCGACAGCCTTTACAGTCCTAATCTAGGTAGAACAAGTACTGACCGTCAGTCAAGTGTAGAGTTTTTTTTTATTTTCAGAAGTAGCCTTAATTAGGAAATGTAACGCCACCTGTAAATCTGTAACATGGAACGCACCCCATCGGCGAATTTACGCACGTAAAATACTGTACGTAAACCTTTTATTGGTCATAAAGACTGACCCGACATGTAAGCAAAGACATTACGATTCGAGGCCGTTAGAATATACAGGTATACTAACAATAGACCTTAGAAATTTGGTAATAAAAATGCATGTATTAATTTGTCTCAAGAAACGAGGCCCTAGACAAGTGACATTCTATCATCGAAAGCCTGGCGATAGCGATTGTCAAAAAGGTAAAATTGTATAGGATTGACAAGCGATGTCGAAAAAGCACGTGATCAATCATCATCACGAAAGATTTTTTGGCCTGTGGTACGGTGTGCATCGAGTTATGCATTTTCGACACACACCGGAAAACTGCCACGTAAGTTTGGCAATTCTTCGGGCTATGTCAGTAAACCTGTGCGGATCTTTACATTTCTGATTCGATCACGCAAGGACACTCCGAGAATAGCCCTCTTCATTGCCCTTTGGGTGACTGTTAGCTTTCTGATGAGGCCCATTGTGAGCGACCACGTCTTAGAGCCATAGGGCATCATTGGCAACACACACTGGTCATAGACTTTCGTCTTGAGACACTGTGGTAAGTTGAACGAGAAGATACCGCGCAACTTTCCGAACGCTGGCCAGCCGAGTCGGATTCGTCATTTGACCTCTTTCTCGAAGTTGGATCTACCCAATTGGATCTTTTGTCCCAGGTAGACATAATGGTCCACAACTTCAAGTGAAGAGTTTTCAACCTTAATAGGGGTGGGTGTAACATGGCCATTCAACATAACCTTGGTTTTGTCCATGTTCATTTTAAGACCCACTCCTTCGGAAGCTCTACTGAGGTCATCGAGCATTATACTGCGGTCCTCCATGGTCTCAGCCATGACCACTTTATCGTCGGCAAACCGAACTGAGCCGAAAGTGAGTGATGTACTCGCCATTGACGTTGATGCCTAGCCCTCTCCAGTCCAAAACCTTGAAGACATCCTACAGTGCAGCGGTGAACAGTTTCGGAGATATGACGTCTCCCTGTCTCACACCTCGCTGCAGAAGGATAGGTTTCAAGATCTGATCCTGAAGTCGAACTGACATGGTGGCGTTTTTGTACAAACACTTCAACACCTCGATGTACCGGTAGTCGATTTGGCAACGTTGGATATACTGCAGTACAGCCCAAGTCTCGATCGAATCGAAGGCTTTTTCGTAGTCCACAAACGCTAAGCAGAGAGACAGGTTGTGCTCTTCGGTCTTCGGTATAACCTGCCGCAGCGTATGTATGGTGTTATCTACGGTGTTAAAGCTTCTACGGAAGCCGGTTTTTTGGGGAGGCTGGAAATCGTCGAACCTGCGCTCGAGACGATTCATGAAAAAAATATTATGTTCTTGTTTAATCAACTCTCCTAAGCACAAAGTTATGGAATCTTAATTCACATTACAAAGATTATTTAAACGTATCCTTTAAAATTGTTTTCAATAGATGGCGCGGTTTTTTATTCCTCATACATGCCACTCGATTTTTAAATTTGTATTGTAACACATTTTGGTACAAAAAACTGCATAAGCTTGCAAAAAAATACTATAAAACCCTTTTACTTGCAAGTCGCTATAATGCTAACATCATCTTTAGCCGTGGAACAGCACCGAACGCGATCGAAATACTTATAAAAATAATCAGCTTAGTCAGACGCTAGTTAGCTTTGTATGGGATGAGGCATCTGTATGTTATTATTATATTATTTGTAACTTAAGGTTTATAACCAAGAGCATTTGCGTGTAATTTAACAATGCAAGATTATATTTTGGGCATTACGTTACCATACAGAACCAGCTCGATGCTCTGAATATAGGTACTGAATTTGAAATTATATTAGAAATTTAAACAACCCTTTTTTACAGTCCGTTCAACCAATTTTGAGTTCTATTCCATAAACATAAGGATGGCATAAAAAAAAATGTTTTCCAAAACCAACTGTTACTACAACTGTACATAATTTTTCGATAAACCCAAGTGTCCAAATATTTTTTTGTAATATTCACTACGCGATAAACTTAAAAACTACTGAACATGTTTTCATGCGGTTTTCACCAATAGAAAGAGTGAGAATGACGAAGGTTTTTGTGTATAATTTGTCACGGGCAAAACCGGAGCGGGTCGCTATTGCTTATTAAAAAACAAATCATTCGGTTTATCACACCTTGTGCCCGTGTACCGTATTCGATACATGTAGTTGTCGAGTTGAAGCAGCGTGTACACTTAGCGTATACCGTGGACTTGTGAACAGGCTACAGTTGCCACAGATAATATTAAACTAGCATACAGATGTCTCATCTCATACAAAGAAACCGTGCTGACGTACTGTACTGATTATACTGATTATTTTTTGTACATCGATCGCGTTCGGTTCCGTTCCACAGATATAGATGGTGATCTATCTATCGACGTGGGACGGAATCGAACGCGATCGATTTACAAAAAATAATCGGTATAATCAGATGAAAACACTAGATACGACGGCATGGTTTCTTTGTATGGGATGAGGCATCTGTATGCTAGAATTATATTATCTGTGCAGTTGCCATTTGTCACGTAACATTAAAAGTCATAATTAGTCAAAAATAGGTGCGTTCGCTTTTGTAACCGCTCGACCTGTGAACGTTACAAACTGTAACACTATGTGCGAATTCGAACGTGTAACATTGATTCAATAGTTCTTGCAATGTCATATGAAACCGTTGTGATGCTGAACGCTCCAACAGTCGTAATACAAGTGGCGTGCATTTTAATGTTCCGTTTTCCGTATTCACTACTCATGTTACAAAATTGTATCCATACGGCGAGCAGGACGCTTTACCTGTATAGTTCTTGCCAAACTTCTTGGTCGCCCTGAAGTTGGCTACAATGGCTGCGCAGTAAAAATCTCTCATAAAAAAACACCGTTTCGTGCCTCGCGCATCCAGTAAACCAACTTCAGGGCGGCCCAGAAGTTTGGCGAGGACTATATCTAAAGCATTACATCGCAGATCGTACGCGATTACATCCGGCTTACCTTTAACACACAGGGTTATCACCACAGATATAAATCTAACATAGATGTCACGTTTGTATGTTCTTCGCGTGCCAAAAAACGGAGTAAAATTACGATCATTGATCGTAATTAGAGCTTTTCATTTAGCATTATCGGCACCGGCAATCCATCGAAATCTATAAAAATGCCTAATTATGCCACATTGAGCTGTAAAGACTGTATAGATGGAGTTGGCCGAGGCATTGGAAAGTAAATTGTTTTTTAAATTGTGTGTGAAAAAGTGGCAAGCTTGGTTTTCATACAGATGGAGGGACCTGCGTTACCTAGTTAGATTTATGTCTGTGGTTATCACCTAAAAGTTTTACATTACTAATAATAAATTCGTTTATCTTTCACATTAAAGAAAAATAGCCAATGTTTTTGTTTCTCACCAGTAGCCAAGGTCTTAGTCAGTAACTAATCGTTTTATAGAATCTGACACTCACATTTTCTCTGAGCTGTCGATTAAAAATATGCAGAGCCTCAGTAACCTTTGGACTAATTGAAGCGGCGCGGTGGCGTTTATAATAAATTATGTTAATAGCTGAGATTGTAGTATTGCGTAAACGATTTCATTCAACTATATTAATTATGTTTGTAATATAATAGGTAGGTACTATCTTATGTCACGTTCCGTGCTAAGATTGGCATAATATAACACTGTACATGAAAATTATTTTTAAACGACTTGCCAAAAATGAGGATGTTCTATGTTCGGCTGTAGGTATGTTTTTTATTTTGTTCTTTTTAGTTTTTGTCTTCTTTTTTTATCGCAGACGAAGGTTCCCACAGCCATGCGGTGCGACAATGCGACAATGATACGCCAAATGGTGTTCGTTGTCACATTGTCGCTCCTGTCTGTGGGAGCCTTATTTAACTTTTTGAAATTTATCACAGGTTTAAAACGTGATGGCTCAATTTTAGAGTTGAAGGCTATTTCCGTAATCCGGAGGTAAGCGGAAAACAGAACATTAATTTACTTATGTGACAAGGTCATTGTGTTGGATGACCCGTTGTCACCCGTGTTTACTATCAGATTATCCCTTGCCTACCCATTTATAATTTCATGCATTCTCGTCACATAACACGTCCTTTCATTCACAGGAGCTGAGATGAGCTCCATTCAATAGCCTTTCAATACAATAAAGGGTCCCGATTTGCCGTGCGGTGACAGTCGCATTGTCGCTTCGCACCTACCTGTGGGAGCCTTAACTCTTGTGACAGAAAGGATATATTAAGAATTTAATTATTATGATTGCGTTTATCAGTTGATTCATTTTGGGTTCCAGGTTATTGACACCTGCATGAACATACTGTGGTTTCAGTGAAAATTAAGTAGATGGCGTATTTTTAAGTTAGATATATCTGATACGGCCCAGCTGACCTCAACAACCGATTAAATGTGAAATATGATACCCCTTGGCAAGACTGGGTCAGATTTTAGGCTTCGGTCTCCCTGTAACGACATTTAAAGATTTAGAAATGGTAGTTGGGACCAACGTCTTAACATGCTTTCCGAGGCACAAAGGAGTCTCATTATGTCAATAATGGTCACCCATCTACGGTTCGACCTCGGCATGTGTTGCTTAACCTCGAAGATCGATCCGTACGACTATTATTATTTAGCCACGAGCTCCTACTTTATTCAATTATTAGGAACTAATAAAACAGTGGAAACCACTTGGTAGGTGCCTACGCTAATAAATTGATGAAGTAGGTACCTAATTATTTACTTAGACGACGATCTTTTTATACAAAGCATGGTCGTTTCGTATCAAATTAAATAACTGCACACAAATGCATTGAACTAATAACACAACTGTTGCACTTTTAACTAAGCAATAAATTAAAATCATGTTTTCGTGTTATTGGAAAGAGACGGTAGGGTAACATGATATCCCTTGGCAACACTGGTGTCACTCTTGTGATTGTGACTGATGTCAGTTTGCTGAGGTTGGTCCGTGGAGGGGACCATCTATTAACTATAACCTATCAATCTAAGAAGTCCGATGACGTTTCTCATTTTACATGCCGCGATTACCTTGTACCAAAAAATTTAAAAATCTAATTCATAATCCTCATTAATTACTACATTACCCAAACTTAACAACGAGTATTATTCTTAAGCATCAAGTTTAATTATTACGAAGTATTTTTATAAGCTGTCAAAATCGAGTTCTTATGCCGCGTTTACATTAGTTCGGCCACCGAATCTGGTTAACCGAATTGGGTTGTTTACATTGGTTGGTTCACCGAATCCGGCGAAAGCATTCTGACAAAATAATTGGCTTTTCAAGTCGAGTTGTAAGCATAATCATGGACGGTCTTGTGTTGTCAGGGAATTTAAACTGTGTGCGATATAATAAAAGTTTTGTGAAAAAAATGAAAATTAAACGTACAGAGAAAGAGAGTCTCGCTCTAGTCACCGAATACAGGCTGCGACCGAATACGGCCAACTGAATATCTGTTTACACAAATCGGTGACAGAATACGGGCTGCAGCCGTATACGGTCTAACCGAAAAATATAAACGCCACCAGTATTGCCAAAGGGTATCGTTTTACCCAATTACTGGGTTGTGGAGACCAGAGGCTGTCGCTCAGCTGCGGTTAAACTGGAAGTTGACCTCAAGATATTTGGAAAAAGGCTAAGTAGATTAATCAATTCCCACTTAATGTCCCTCGGCAAACTTCATGTTTCGTCAGTCGTCGGATTTCTAGCAGTTGCCCTTTGCACTTGGCGCTCTCAATCAACGTGGGAGTGTATCCCAAGTTGATCCGGTCCGGTCCGTCGGTTGGTCCGTCCGGTTTGCACCAAGTGTAAAAAGGGCAACTGATAGAAAGCCGACGACTGACAAAACACGAAATTTGCCGAAGGATATTAAGAAAATAGTTTTACTGTAGGTACATTTTTAGACCAACGACGAGCAAATCTTCGCTAGCTTCGAGTTCGTCTCAATGTATATTGGTCCTTACCAACAAGTATTTTTTTTGATAATAAACAACGTTATCATAAAAGTTATGATTTATCGTATCAATTTAATATTAGCTAGTGACCGGTTTAAAGTTTGTCACTTTTTTAGTTTTGATCGCAAGGACTTAATAACTACCTATTAAAATTAAGATTTAAAGTAAAAAATAATACTGGTTATGTAACATAAACTTGACGCCGATTAACTTTGTTTTTTTAAATATTGTCTTTTGATTTTCGCATTCGTAGCTTGGTACACTGAACTTTAAGCTTTACCTAACAGCAGTCCATCTATACCTATATAGGTACTAAACGTACTCCTATCGTCCCGTTGAACTTGAGGTCGCGAGTAATGATCGTGGTCCTGGGTTCGGTTCCTAGGTCGGGCAAAAATATACCTAAGCGATTTTTCCATTAGGAAATGCTCAATGCAAATTATTTGTGGTGACACCCCCGTGCCTGGGAAAGTCGTTGGTCTTGCGCCTAACCTCTATAGGGTCGTGTCGGATTGTGTCCCATCGGACTATGAGAAAGAGAGAAGAGGTTTAAGAGGACGACAGCCGCCAACGACCTTGAGGCAAAAAAACGCGCAGACGTTTCACTGCCGCACGAAAATTAAGTCGTTTTCTGTATTTTCCTTATTATTCTATGACTTCAAAAAAACAGATCGAAAAAAAAGAGTTCATGAAACATTAAACTTTTTTTTTGAAGCAGAGCAAACTGCCCGTGGTTTTTGCAGGCCCTGACTACTTATTTTAGTTTTGGCCCGTAACAGGTAGCGAGATGGTGGTGGTTGTTTGGAGCTGAGGAGGGATACATGCATACTTAACTTGATCACTAGAGGTGTACCAAAAGTAACAAGTTTAGCTTGGTCTTCCAAAAACCGATGAGATATGAATATACAGAGATTATAGATACTCTTGCGCTTTAGCTAAATTGGAAATCAGTTAAACCTAAGTTTAACTGATTTCCATCCCTCGCCTCGTGCTGAATTTGGACCTTCACAGGCATATTACAGGTTGCTTGGTAACTGGGTTGTGACTCTTTAATTGCCCAAGTTTTCAGTTACCTTTTTAGATAAATTAGGGTAAAAGCGTTTCATATTTAATTCAAGAGCTAACAAAAAAGTATTGGTTTGACGACAAAACAGCCATAAATTTAAGAAAATATAATGCAATTGTATTGTTCTATAGCTATAAAGCAACTCAATTTGGACCCTAAAGTTATGGAACTAACTCTAGTAGCACTCATTTCAAGACATGCTCCCAAAATCAGTCACTGTGTACCTAATATAATAGTTTCCAAAACAAATGCCCGCGGCTGTAGCCGACACAGATCAACGATTTCCAAAATTTTCACAGACAGATTGAAGCACCGTTTGAATTGTGCTCACACATTAAGCATTCCGATTGGAATCATACGCACATCGATATTTAAGTACATCAATCACAATGAGTAATGCTTACATTACAACCGTCAGGATCGATGAGCACTTTCGCTCATGAAGGTGTTATTTGGAAAAGAGTTTGATGGAAGCTCTTTCACAAAGGATGTGCGAGGCAGCCTAGAAATACAGCGTTACACATTACTTTATTTTCCTAGCCACGCAGAGCTCTGTTGGATATGGGCTTAGCAGAGGCGAAGTTTTAGTTTTTGAGCGATTGTTTAAATACTGCACAGGTGATATGTGTATTTCGGTAGCATATAAGCTTTTTCTATTTTGAAGAATCTTGCTTGATCGAATGTCCATTTGTCTAGCTAGAGGTACATTCAAAAAAAAGAATCGATAAAAGTATGCGAGGGACGCGTTGCAGGAATGTGCACGAAGAAAAAGTGCATTAGATTTGTCTGTAGTACCAGTCCAGACTACGCTTTTCTCGCATCATTTTAGAGCTCCGTCATGGCTCCTCACACATCTTTGATGAAAACGAACCCTAAACATGCGAAGTTATTTCATTATAATATCTCTTTTATTTACTTCGAGTTATTTATAAATAGCCACATATGATATACGAGAATGTTTAGGGTCTCCCTTGTTTTACCGAAAAGAAATTGCCAAATTATCACTTCCCAAACAAATTTTCGCATAACTTCATTTGCCAAATTATTACTTACCAAACAATCTCTTTACAAATAATTGTTACGAAAACCTATGTTTGGCAAGTGAACGTTTGAACAATAACTTGTTCACCAACTAGTACTTTTACCATTTTTTATCTAGTCAAATATTTCAGTTGGTATAACATATTTTACGCATTTTTTTTTTTCTATATAATCTAGTCGTTTCTGGCACTCGCCGGCCGCTGCCGCGGCACCGCTCGCTACGCTCGCTCGGCTCGTGCGTAGGTGGTCACAGTTTTAACCTAACCTAACCTAACCATTTTTTTTAAATTAATAACCTACTGTAACTAGTTCCATAAATAACCTAACTTTTGCTATTTTGTACTCGCGTCAATAAATGATTACCTATATTAAAATAAAATTGCATTTTTAATTATACAATTCCCAAAAAAATCTTATTTTTGCCTTTATATTTTTTGTCATAACAATTCATTTGACTAAACGTTTATTGTCTAAATATTGTTTGCTGTAATAAATCATTTGATTAAAGACCAAAAACCTTAATGACATTATCCTTGGTAACAATCTGCCAAGTAAACATTTGACCAAATGAAAATGTGCGTACTAAAATTATTCCAAATATTACATTGGTATAAAAAAAGGTTGCTAAAATTTGTTTGGGTAATGAAAATTTGGCAAAATCTTTTCGGCAAAACGGCAGGATCCCGAATGTTTACATTAAGATTTATTTGGTTTTCAAAGACGAAAAGTACTCTTGTGATCGTCATTGTGTTCGTGGCTAAAATTATAACCACCCCAGAGGTCAATTACCAAGGATAAGTACCACTTGCCAAGGTGGTTCCGTGAGTGGGTGACCATCCATAACAAAACTCAGACCCAGTCGTAACGAGTAGTCCGAATCTTTGAATCCCGAAAGTTTTGCCAAGGAGTATCGTATTGTCCAATGTCATGGTTATGGAGATCAGATGTAAAATACTAGTATTGCCGGGCATCCAAACAGACTGAAAGTCGACCAGACTGAGAGTCGAAGTATGATCGGGCAAAGCCTAGGTAAATTGATAGCATTTGATCTGAAAATTTACGAGGAGATAGTTAAATTTGACTAGTGGCTAGTTTTTTAGAAATTCTTTTTTGTAAACTGATGACTGACCAACCAACTAACCGTGCAGGACTGACTAATCGCCCGTCGCATAAAAACACTCGCTCATAGCCGAGCGGTAAACCTATCAGAACTCGACACTCGCTTCTCGCTGCTCGCCAACGTATCTACGTATCTACGTCTCGTATCTACGTACTAGCTCTACTAGCTAAACGTCGGCGGTGGGACAAGCGCCTTAACGAAAGTAATAAAAAACTTTTTTACATAAAATACTACCGACTTCCAACTAAAAACACTACAAAGTGAAAAATAACGTTCTTTTTCGAAGTCGGTGTCTTTGGTAGGTACTTATTTTTTTAAATCGGTCCACAATTGACGGAGATATCGGTGAACATACACAAAAACAAAAAAAAACAAACTCGAAGTCGAACATAGAACCTCCTCTTTTTTGTAAAGTCGGTTAAAAATAGGGATGTTTCAAGTGTCTTATGGCGTAATTTTCTCAGGAGTCTTGTGACGTCATTTTGTCACATAAAGTATAGCACACCATGACGTCACACGATATTTAAACAATACGTTACATCGTAATTTTTTGTTTACATGGCACAAGTACAGATAGAAACAAAAAGCTCTCTAATCCTACTCTCAAGCTTATGAAGGAGAGGCGTGAGATGATCCTGCGGTCTTCAGATGAGGCGTGCAAATACCGGCAGCTCAGTAGATAGATCTCTAAATAATTGAAAAGAGACCTCCGCCACTTTAATACCGAGCGTATTAAAGACGCGATTGAGCAAAATAAAGGCTCCAAGGTGTTTTCAAAGGATCTGTGGCTATTGGGCAGAGCCAGCTCACGAAACTAAAGACCGACAATAACAGGATCGTATCCGCCAAACCGGAGCTTCTGAGGGAGATCGAGTGTTGTACACATCAATCAGAACGCCCGTTGCGAATCTAGCAAACGACCCAAGAGCTAGATTGACCCGACACTATACCTAAGATATCCCGGACGTCAGCTTGTACGAGATTAAGATGGCTTGTGACGGGCGGGAAACCGGTCCATGAGGCCCTTCAGAAGCTGTTTGATTCCGTAATACTCGAGAGCAAAACAAAACATGGTGCAGGGGTGTGGTGGTACTCTTCTTTAATAAGGGGGACAATGCCCGGCTAAAGAACAATAAGCCCGTCTCACTAGCTATGTCTACAAGTTGTTTTCAAGAGTCATCATGAATCGTCTCGCGCGCAGGTTTGACGATTTCCAGCCTACCTGGGACAAACGATCCAGTTGGGTAGGTCTGACTTCGAATCCGACTCGGTTGGGCGGCGTTCGGGAAGTTGCGCGGCATCTTCTCGTCCAATTTACCGCAGTGTCTCAAGTCCAAAGTCATGACAAAAGTCTATGACCAGTGTGTGTTACTAGTGATCACCTATGGGACCGAGACGTGGTCGCTCACAATGGGTCTTATCAGAAAGCTAAATGTCACTCAAAGCGTAATGGAGAGGGCTATGCTCGAAGTTTCCTTGCGTGGTCGCATCAGAAATGAGGATATCCGCAGGAGAACCAAAGGTACCGACATGGTCTGAAGAATTGCGAAACTTAAGTGGCAGTGGGCAGGGCACATGGCTCGCAGAACAGATGGCCGATGGGGTCGAAAATTTCTGGAATGGCAACCTCGAACCGGAAAACGATGCGTTGGAAAGCCTCCCACTAGGTGGACCGATGACCTGGTTAAAGTTGCGGAAAGGCGCTGGATGCGAGACGCACGGGACCGGTCAATGTGGCGACGCCTGGGGGAGGCCTATGTCCAGCAGTGGACGTATTTCGGCTGAAATGATAAAGATCGTGAAGTGCCAAAAGAAAAATTAGTGTATAATATTTTTAGGTTATCTAACTGACGGACTTAATAGATATATTTTTTGTCAATAGGGTACCTATTGAAGTATGTTTTAAAGTCTTGTTTTTGTTTGCAAACAGTGCAGCAGTATCACGCCCCTATGACACATCTACATTATGCTGTCGTTATATTTTCAAAGAAATTGGAAGCATGGTTGGAAAAGAGAGACAGGTCATTCAAAAGAGAAATAATCCAACTCATTTTTATCTAAAATTGATAGCTAAGTCGTCAACAAGACAGACAGTTCACTAACCTCTACAAGCTGATAGAATTTCAGAGAAAAGATTTTATGAATGAACGACAACCAAAATTTTAAATAAAAAGACTATCAAAAGTGAGAAGCTTACGATTCATTTGTTACCAAAATGCTTTTCAAATGTGACAGATATATATGTCATGGACCAAGTGATTAATCATGGCACTATGTGTAATGCCCAGGCATTAGAAGAAGAAAGAAAGAAAAAATATTTATTTCTGACCCGCGCAGGTGACACGAGATAAGCAAAACACAAAAAAAAAACAATAATAAAAAATAAATAATAAACTCGTGCGAGACCAAAAATCCTCCTATATCAGCATGTGCAGCGATATCTAGAAAAAAATAACGCTGCGCTGATATTCTGATAAGGCCACTGTTGATGCCACGGACACATTTACGCATTGTGAATCTACTCAAGTCAAATCACATTGCCTGGTCATTATGAATATTGTTACGGAACGCTTGGGCAATTCGATATTTATATTCGATAATTAATTATGCTCATTGAATTAGTTCAACAGTGAGCGCAGCGAGCTCGGTAGCTTAGGGCACGCCGACACGGATAGGCTAGGTTCGAAGGAGATGACGGGAACTGAAGTGAGCAAGCAACGACAAGAGCAGCGGGGCTCCGTTGACTTTGTTGCTTAAATAGTAATCGTACTTACCTATTCTATATTAAAATCATTGTCAAGAACGTTAACATTCGACAGAGGTTCTAAAACACTTCACTTCAACCCTAACTTCAAATTTTGGTACGTAAAACATAAAAAAAAAAAATCTTATATATTGTTATTCACAGTCACGTTAAGTATTTCTCACAAAAGATTTCGCAGGTAAGATATCCGAGTCCAAATTACTTGAATACCTATTATTTTATTTTAGTTTTTGAATAAACTCAAAAGAATTATCGCAAAACGTTGAATATTTAATAACCTGTTTTAATTTAATTTGTGTTCTGTTTTTATTGATATGTATGTGTATTTAAAATGTTTAATTTTTTATTGATATGTACGTGTATTTATAACGTTTAATTTATTAAGGTTGTCTGTAAGAGATTGTCCTGTGCGGTAAGACCGCCCATTGGACTATTGTTGTTATAACTGTTAGTCCAGGGGACTTATCATGTGTCAATACTACCCTGGTTCCACTGTGTGAGAGAAACGGAGCTATACCAGACAAATAGCTCTGACCCTTTTCGCAGTCGCACCTTCATAGTTTTGACACTTCTTCGTTAATACATGTATATAGTCGCTCATAAACATCATTTCAGCCGAAAAACTTCCACTGCTGGACATAGGCCTTCCCCAGGCGTTGGCGACATAGCGACGCTGAACCCATGCGTCTCGCATACAGCGCATTCCCGCTACCTTAAGGGCATACATCCGCTTTAGTGCCGTAAAACGGTTACTTTCTAAAGCATACTCCTTAGTAACGGCTAGGTTGAAAGGTTGGAAAAAAATATATATTTATTTTTGTTTCATGTACATTATTTTTTAAACATATTTTTTTCGTATCACAAATACTCGTAGTTTTGTTTTAAAAAATAATTAGCAACACGATATTTTTCACAACTTTTGGATACTCCTCTAAAACGACTTGGAGGTTAAAATTTTTTCACACAGAAAAATTGATGGCTAGAATTTCTTCATAACTGAAATAGCATATGTAAATCAAATAATATTTTGCAAACAAAACTGTTCAAAAGGAGGTTCAATATTGATATTTTGGCAACGAGCGGGCGCGCGCCTAGTACTGCGTTAATATTGGGGCGTATAGACCTTCTATTCAGTTAACTGATGGGTCAGCCAACACATTTTACGAATGCTTTATACAGTGTTAAGGAAAACTATAAACAGCGTTAACAAAATGTTAATCTGAACGTAATTAAAACGTCATTCCATCCGTATTGTATCTAAATGCCCATCGGATCCAATAAGTCTTACTGTCAACTGATATTCCATTATACTTCGCTAGTTTATTCTATTTATTATTTATTCAGGAATTTATTCTATTTATTGAGGATAACGGATATTTGGATTTCGATATTATAAGAGACAATAACTTCTCATTATAAGATAAAACATGGCATGTTATATCCGATATCTAGTCGGATAGTACATATTGGGCGATATCAGTTCCATCTATACTTATAAGTAAGTTTTTATTTGCTGATACTGTCATCTGAATTAATTAGTTTGTTTATTTACATATTTATAAAGGGAAGTGAGTAATCTGCAGAAAATTCTTTCTATGACAGAAAAGTAGCTACAGCTGAGTGTTATAGTAAATATTTATTCCGATAACGTCAAATTCCTGTAGAATAGGCCAGTGGAGTTAAGTCGCGGAAAAAAATAAAATAAACTAGTTTGTTTTAAGTTTTAAAAGATAATATTTGGAAGTAGGTGGCGTGATTACAAAAATTGTTTCACTAATAAATATAAAAAAAATATTCATCATCATCATTTCAGCCGCCCGCCGCAGGAGACGTCCTGGGCGTTGGGAGTCGCCAGCCGATTCAACCAGGACCAGGACCAGGCCCGATTCGACGGCGCGAAGTGCGCGCCTCAAAGAAATGTCAGCAAGTACTGACAAGGCCCGCTAGGGCCAATCTCCTTTCGGATAAATTTAAAAGAGAGTTACCGCGGCCCTGACACAAGCAACTGAAGGAACACGGGTGGGTTTTAGTCAGTAAAAATCTGACACTCCCTCCCGCTTCACCCAGAGCGGGACTAGTAATGATAAATAATGACTTCTCATTTAATGATTTCCCACCACCAAAAAAAAGAAGTCCTGCAAAGTGTTATTGGTTTTTTCCATCTTGAATTTCTCAGTAAAACCCTGGGGACTGGATTTGTGCCCGGTTGCCCCCTAACACATGAGACTTAAGCATATCTATCGAAATGATGATGCACCTATGCCCAGGGAGAGATTAGGATAGGGATATACAGGCGTGATAGTATTAAAACAAATATAATACAGTCTAACTTTTATCAACGTTCTTAAGTATTCTATAACGACCAAAAAACACAATTAACAATATTAATGCAAAAAACACAAATAAAAAAGGTGTTGATTCCATTTTTGCGCTCATTTGCATAACTTGATACCTATAAGAACGAAATAAAATAGTCGGAGATTGAAATTTAATGACTATCAGTAACCTTGGTTCTCCTGCGTATATATTCATTTCTGATTCGATCAAGTAAGGAAACTCCGTGCATGGCCCTCTCTCTCCATTGCCCTACCTTATAATTCCTGAACTAAAGAAGACTCGTTACGGCCCATACAAAATTTACCCAGCCCCGGCGCAAAATATTCTCAAAACATATTAAAATTACCTTCTCTAGATATTATACATTTTGTTAACAAATGCGTTTCGGCGATTTTTCGTTGGCGATTTTGTTTGGCGGTGCATGTGTTTTTTTTCAATATTTCTATGATTTGATTGAAATAAAAACAAAATATACATATATATTTTACACATTATAATGCAATAACATGGCATTCTTTTTTTTTGCGCCGTGGCTTGTCGTTTTTTCGGTCACATTTGCCGAGTGTTCTTTGGTCTGAAACCCGACTCCAATGAAATTAGGACATTGCTATTGCAGCGTATTTTTCAGTCCCTGCCTATTGTTTACTTTTGTCTGTTCCTGACCTTCGAATTCATTCATGCATAATTATTTTTTGGCTCGTCTGCCTCGGTGGTCCAGTCGTCAACCGCTTTGGTTGACAAGTAAAATTTAGAAAAACATATATAAATTATGTACATAATTTGTCTGTTGTTTCGATCGACAATCTATTGAACACGTAATTATGATACGATATCTTGCGAAAACACGCCAATTCAAACATTAAAACGATCATAACTTTAGAACTGCTGAACTGATTTTCAACAAACATAGCTATGAACACTTTCGATATAGTCACCTATCACACAAAACAAAACAACGAAATGATAATAGATGCATTCATTTAGGAGCTACGATGCCACAGACAGATACACAAATACACAAACACACTCCCGATTTCCGGCCTTAAGGTGTCATTGCGTTTTTCCATCTGGAATTTGTAAGTATCGGGCCGGAGTCTGGATGTGTGACCGGTTGATGGCAGAATAAAGGGTTTTAAGAGGTGAGGATTTCAAAAATATACAACACTTATATGTTTATATGTACTTAATCCGAAAAAATATGTTAACTAAAAAGTTATAAATAAAAAAAAAACTTTCTTTTGGTTACCTAACTAGTATCTACTAGATTGTATTAAGTAATCAAGTTTAATCCATAACTAAGAATGTGAAAATAACCTGCATCATAAGGTTAACTTACGTATTAATTATTCAGTATATGATTGTGTAAATTGAAAACGACTACTTTGTTCGAGCAAATGTATTGTTTTTTTAACGACAGTATTTTTACCGGTTTTGACGAAACGTTCTCGTCAATTGGGTCACTGAATTTCATTCTTATCAGAATTTTTACAGTCACACACTATCGAGTAACATAAATCTTATACTATAAATGCCCTTTCACTCAGGCCTAAACTATACTACTATATTTTTCTTTAGACTACGGCTTAGTCGAAAACGAGAACCCCTGTTCTGTTTTCAATCATTTGTAATCCTTAGGTATTGGGTCTTTAACATTTGTATCTATAACTATTTGTTTAAAAAACGTAACAATTTTTAAACTGGCTATCACATTTTGATATACTGACAATTTTTGCAAAAGTTCCAAAGAAAATTTTGGCAACTCTCGAAAAAAACATGTGCTAGAGAGTACCTAAATATTATTTTATTCAGTTTACATTATTGTAAAATTATGATTAGAAATCGACCGAGAGTCTTGACAAAGTCAACGTTTTACATATTCTGACTTATTTGTAGCAATGTTACGTTTAATAAACAGAACCCAGGGCAGAAATTGGTAAAAATGTATTTAAAATACCACTCCTGAATTATAATCAAATAAATTATTAGGTATTGACGTTTCTAGGCGTTAACTTTAATTTTAGACTCTTAATTAGATTAGTACTTCCTGCAGGGATAAATATATGTGGTTTGTATTAAATTGATTAATATTGCATCAGATTAAAAGGTCAGGGATATCGTGCTTTGTAGTCAAATTGTCGTCAGTTAGAAAACCTTCTGAACGTAAACTAATATTATGTAGAGGTTGAACTTTTTGTTTGTTTATTTATGTTTGTAAAACGTAATCTCTGGGAATGAACTGAATCGATGTAGAGAAAGATAATAATATAAGCTACTGCCGAGTTTTGGAAGCTACTTTTTATCGCAAAAACAATGCAAGGTTTCTATGGGACAGGGCAAAAAATGAAGTCACGGAGAAAAGTTAGTTTAATATAAAAGAGCATTTCTGCAAAACACAGCATTTTTGCAATTGCTAAAATATAAGAAAAAGCTCTCTTCTTTTGTGAAAAAAAATTGTCGTGTTCGAATTGCTCAATCTCTTAGCGGTCCGGGGGAGGTTGAAGAACGCGCGCTTTTCATTCATGACAAAAATTCACCTCGTTCGCGCCAGTTACTTTCATGATTAGCCGCTCAGCCTTTTAGTGTAGTTTTCCTCTAATTATTTTGGGATTTTTCCAGAGCTACATCACATGTTTTTCTGTTTAGGGTTTCTTGTTTTACATGTATCAAGATCATGCATAAGTTACAAGAGTGGACTTTGCGACGCCGTAGTCGGGTAAAAAAATAGTTTCATGACTTTGACGGTATATACTTCGCAAACGGTACGCTTGATAAAAATATGATGTGCCAAACCCTACATTCATTTTGAAATCCCTGTTCAATGATATCACACATGATTGGGTGGAGTGAAATATTTGAAAAAAAATATTCTTGTCTTCGTGCCCCCTAGCCAAATTAAATGTAACGTCACATAGCCACCAGCGGATTAATAGAAATTAATTTATATATATATTATTAGCATATTTGCTTCTACTGATACCTTTCAAACATGAAATCTACGTATTCTAAAATTGACCACAAATATTTAGATTTATCGTATCCGGCCGCAAATAAACACATTAATATTTTAACTAACGAACGTAATCCGATCATGAATCAAAAAAGCGAAAAAAGTGAACTAGGCGTGGATATTTTAATTGAAATTAAATCCCTATTTCCAATTGTGATACCCACACATATTTAGTTCGTCAAAACCGTGCTCGAAGTCGTACAAAATCTCTTCTTCCTAATCACTCTCGGTTTTTCTCCATTTATTATGATTAGCAGCGTGATGGAGTGCGGCGCTGATCGGCATCTCCAGATGCTTCGATGTTTGTTTTTTTTTTAAACCTATAGCTTTTTAAATTTTGCCGTCCATTGAAAACAGTGGATATAATGATTTAATTTTGTATATATAATTTAATTAATTATTTTTATAAAGATATATTTAGTTTGATTAGTTGTTATTATTGTTTTGATTTCAAATGTAAAACATATATGATCTACTTGGATTGAAATAAATGAAATTTGTATTTTATTTTTTTATATTCTGTTAAAATCTTGTTTCACCTTATCAATGAGTGATAAGAGCGACTACGCAAAAATATATTCTATTACCGAAAACGATTGTCGACAAGTCTACAATGTTTGGGATTGATACAATCTAAATATTACGTGGGAGGTAAATCCCAAATATTTGAGTTATCTACAATCGCTACCGCTGACACTTTGTTTACTGCTGTCACTTTGTTTTACCTCTCATCTCTCACTGTAAGTTATAAATCAACTTGCGAGATTATAAATGTATATAATTTCCCTACCAAATTCGATAGTTCATAATATACCCGTGTCTCATTGAGATGGGTTTTGGTCAGTCAGCTCGCGAATATGTGTATCCTCCGACTGCATATCATGATTTTCTTCTAATTTAAGTCTTTTTAGTTCGTTTCGTAAGCAGGGTTTTTGATTTTTTGAATTAACTTTTTTAATTCATAACTTTTTAATTAACATTCTTTTACGAATTAGTTTAAAACCCATTGTTATAATCGTCCACGGAGCTCCCTAGTCACTCGAAACGATACTGGAATTCGAGCTGAAAACTCTGGGGGTTTTAAACCTGGATCTGCGCTGGACGGAGCGTGGACTTCATCAGTGGACTCCTTTCAAGCTAAATATTATATGTTTAATGTGCCTATTATATGTTCACCATACGCTGATCGCGCCCGGTTTTCACCAAATTGATCAAAGAGACATCATTGAACATATGCTTCTTGGTTGACATGATGAAGTCGATCTTATTTTTCGTTGTACCATCGAGGCACTGCCATAAATAATCACAATTTTGAAAAATAATCATAATATTAGGTACTTTATGAATTTTAGTAATAATTAAAATTCATAGAGTACCTACCTAATTAAAATTCAAACATAATTAAATTTTCGGTAGTAATTAAAATTCAAAAATACAAAATTAATTAAAATGTCAAAGTAATTATGATGTCAAAAGTAATTAAAATTTTAAAGACCATTTAGAAAAAAGAAAATAGGTGTAAGAAACACACATAGTTATGTTACATAATTATATAGGTAGATAGTACCCAAATACGGTAACTATATAAATAATATATTATTACGATTATAAGGTCAAAACACTGGAAGGGACGGTTAATTCAATTTTGCTATAAACAAATTAAATTTCATAAGCGACCGATGAAATACCAAATTTGAAATGACGTATTGACAGGAGTTTGTTATCACTTAAACCCCCTTTCATAATCGCCGGCTGCGACGTGCAACAATTCTAGGTGTATACATAAATTAAACAAGTTTTCATCCTTAGCAAAGTATAAAAAGGAACGGATTCCAGGAGATTTTAATAATTACCATGTCTAGAGACGAAAAGATTTGAGACAAGTCGGGTAAAGACTACAGTATATAAACCGCCCCGAGCGTATGAAGCTGTACCTACTCGGACTGTGAGGTGTTAGAATGACACTGAAAATTTGAAATAAGCACACTGTGCAGACAGTGTGCGTACCAATTAACTTTTAAAGTTGCTACTCCAAGAACAAGATTTTTCTAACATTTTACGTTTGCAGCAAGTTTAAACTTTTGAACCACTAAAGTTTAAAGCCTACAATCTAAGTCCTTTTGAAGGACTATAAACTGCGTACTCCACTCGACTCATTTGCCATGAGCACGAAAAAAAATCTCTCGATTAATGTCAATAAATAACAAGTTGGTTACTGTCAGTTTGATTGAGGGAGAGGGTTTTCTCCACTAAAGGCCAAGTTTACTCCACCAATGCTTAAACAAGTTAATCAATAATTTCAAATTTCGGAAAAATGCCTTTTTAACCGACTTCAAAATTTTTTGAAAAATTCTAATTTTGTTTTAAAGAGTTTACTTCCTAGGTGATCTCATAGTCATCAGGTTAGGATCTGATGATGGGATCCCATGTAAATCGAGGGAACTCCTCAAATATAGGCATACATAATAGTGATTTTGGTATTTTCATCAAGAATCCAATCATTTGCACTCAGAAAGTACCATTTGTCGAAGTGGAACTGATGAAAAAGACACAGATGACCACTGGAACTCCTTAATTATGAGTATGTCAGGGGTATAAGATAATATCTCGAATAGTTAACCGACTATGATGAAGCAAATACTTATAAACAAATGGTACTGATAAAAATGGTACTATCTAACTGATGATGGAGCTGGAAAGTAGGCACTGTAACACCAAAATTAAAACAATGTATCCTAGCCTAGTCGTGTTAGAGCTTATTGGAATCATCTTGAGATTAAATTTGACTATAAATAATTTTTATAGTAATTGGAGGTAACTTATCTAAAAAGTGAAAAATAAAAAAAAAATAAAATAAAAATCCTTCCAAAACAAAACTCAACAAAGCGAAAAATAAAATAACTTACTTTTCCGAACTCGGTGTCGAAAAACGGGAAAAATACGTACCAACACTGACTTCGAAAAAGAAAGTTATTTTTTCAATTTATTGTTGTTGAAACCTCACAAATTGTCAAAGAAGTTAGAACGTTAACTATTTGACCATTTATTAGACTAAGAATCGATTAATAAACGCGTTTTACTGAAATTCGAAACCATTGGTTGAGTTAAACATCGATAAAAAATATTAATTGAGAAAAAAACTTACTTGAGTTAACCATAAGCTATTTTGTGGTTCGACTGTGACTTGAAAAAGTCGACAGAACTCAATGTTTTGTTAAATGTACCTAAGCTAAACATGTATAAGTAGAAGACATACGAATGCAATGATCTATGGCCTGTATAATATAACTTACAATGCGACTAATACTTACGTCAAAAAATGGACAGAACTGTCACATTTACACGACAAATATTGTTTTTAAAACAGACATAATTTCAATGTAGAGCTACAGGTAAATGGCCGCCTGATATGACAGGTTGCTGATAGCACAGAAGGTACTAGCTAGGTAGCTTGATACTGCACAATCAAGCTCATTCCCAGGATGCTAGTCTCAACATTATTCTACAACGATAACCTTGATATAATAAAATTGTACCTATCACATAAAATTATGCAAGTTAAGTTTTTGCACCGTGGCCTTTAATTTTATACTTTGTTATTTTATTACAGTAATTTAAAAATGGAAATGTGAATTTTATGCCATTTGCACCTAGTTAGGTTGTTACGAGTTAAATGTCTGTAAAATAATATAAAAACTTTTCTAATGAAGTGTAGACATACGATCATCATTTTTGTCATATCATAAAATGATAATTTGTTATTGTTAACTATCTACTGATTTATTGTCAACACTTTGTAGATATAGCGGTATATATTATTATAGTATGCTCATTTACTTTTTTTTTGTCAATAGGCTCGCGCTTGACCACTATCTCACATGATGGTAAGCGATGATGTGGTCGACGGTGAAGCACGCTTGCCCAGAAGTAACCTATTCACTCTTGACTTAAAGACCCCTAGATTGTAGCTATCGGGAAACACAGACTCCGGAAAACACACCTGTATCAAAAGACATAACACGAAGTGACATCCAATCAGTGAATCATTCAACTAACTATTGTCGAAAAGTAAAAAATGGTATCGATCAGGTGGCATTTCAGTAGCGTTAGTCAATCACATTCATTTTGGAACATTTTGAACAAATGGTTATCGTTATTAGAATCCCTCTTTGTCTTGTATAGAACCAAAGGTCAACATAAAACCAAAGTTGGATAATCGATATTGACGACTAAAAATAATCTATTTTTACTGACCGCGTTTTATGTTATCTTTTCCTGATTTATTTTTTCTTCTTAACCTATTTATTAAATTTATTCACACATACGTTTATTAAAACAAGTAGGAACCCTAGCTAACAAAATTAGGCAAAACTTGCCGCAATCAGCGTCTTCTCTCAAA
Organism: Orthosia gracilis; assembly: GCA_947562075.1. Lineage (NCBI taxonomy): Eukaryota > Metazoa > Arthropoda > Insecta > Lepidoptera > Noctuidae > Orthosia > Orthosia gracilis. The sequence continues at coordinate 41,300,852 of OX387266.1, forward strand.
AATTCATACACGACTACCAGTAATAATTGTAATTAAAATAATATACCTATATATTATTAGCCCCAAATAACGACTCTGAATACAAAAGTTATACAGACAAAAACACGCTTGGTGTCACCCTCTATAATGCCGCCAAAAAGCAAGAAAACATAATACACAATTGCGGAGAGACGCTGTTGAGCACATACCTACATAACGTAAAGAAATGTAGCAGAGGTAGATATGTCCATGAAAGGTGCTTAATGCCATCGTATACTTTAAGGGTCTAAGAAATAGACTTTTGGGTCGCAGTGAGTAAGGGATTCCGAAAGACAGCCATAAAGTAATGGATTTTCAGTTCATATATTCGCACTCACCTCTTAAGAGTCATAGTCAGATTGATTTATTGGTAAAGGGCTTCTAATAAGTAATGGTAGCGAAATGGTAAGAAGATTCTGGCTCATCATACACACAAACAAGCAGTGAAGTTTCTCAAAACAGACAGATAAAAAAAGGGTAAAACAATACCAACACAATTTTTTTTTTTTCCTTTTTTAATTTGGGACATTTATAATCGCCATGCTTATTTATGATAGTCACATCATACCCTAAATTCATACTAAGTACCTAATATAGATTAGATTTGGGCCATACTAAACTAAACTTGAATACTTAGTGTCATTACAATTTGGTTGAGATATAAGTCTTTGGAACGAGTCCCATATGTTTATAATACTTCGTGTGAGATTGAATCAAAGATCTAATTTTGATGGAATTTTATTTGAAATTATTTGTTCACATATCGAGAATTTATAATTTCACAAGATTATTTACAAACTTAAGGTGTCGTGAGGTGGTGTCCGGTCACATAATAATACAATAATTCAGGTATTCTGATCGTAAAATCGCAACGATATGAACTTTCGGTTTCTAAATCAACTATAGTTTATTTTTATATAATTACTTTGGTTTGGACAGTCGTCTAGACCGAGATTTTATTTATAGCCATAAACATTGATATTAATATATATCAGTGTTCATAAAGGCCCGTATTTAAGAAACACAGAAAGGTCATTCGAATTAAAATTGGCTGCTAAGTGGGCAACAAATTAATAACTCCAATTTTATCACTACCTAAATAATTATGTAGATATATTTTTTTAAGCATAAAAAGAATTAGTCGATCTAAGTTAACATGTTACACATTCTATTTATTTGTTTAAATATTTAAATTCAAGCGCATTGTTTTTGCACCGTTCGTGAATTTAAATAAGTAGTTATTAATTATTTTTTTACTATAAAATAAACACGACGAGTCATAAAAAAAACTTCACTTTAAAATATTTAATTACTAAAACAATTAGCGTGCGCTTTTTAAACGTTGCTGTTAATAACCCTTTATTTACATGATAACGGAAACCTAATTACAATTGTACGCCTTTTATAAGATAATTGAATTAGACACGCGAGGTCAGAGATGGTTAGTAATTGAATTACTTATAATTTCAAGAATTTTCACACAAAAAACGAAAACAGTTTGCACTTAATTAATCGCTGCAAAAAAATGACAAATATAACTTTTAAAAACTCACCACAGCCTAGTTAGAAAGTTGTAACATTTACACAAGTTCAAGACACAATATTTGGGAACTAAAAACAAGTGTATCACAATATTGCATGTTTTTGTTATTGTTAAAACTTCACGTGATAAGTTCGCAAACTGCAGCCGTATCGGTCGCTTCGCGCGCGCGTCCCTTCCGCGCAGAACTACCCACTTGACTGACCCGACGGCGACGCGGCTTGTTGCCGCCGAACACTGAACGGTCGGAAAAACAGACATTATTTACAAGTTTTCTCATAACACCGCGGAAAACTGTCTATGGTCTGTTTTGAAATTATTTATCGGCCAGTGATTTAGGCGGACTTTATTAGGTCGGAATGAGGTTTACTGAAGGGTTTTGTTGTGGTGTTGGGAAGGTTTATTTTTCGAGTGCCTTTTGAGTTTTCTTTTCTTTAAAAATATGTCTTTTTTACAAGTTATTTATTTGTACTCTTCTATTGGAAAGCTTCTATTGAATACATCGCGGCAAGCTGACCATGATTGATTTTGAAAATGATTTATGGGAAAGTGATATAGTGAGACTTTATTAAGTCGCCGTTAATAAATCGTTTTTCAAATGGAATGAGTGTTAGCGAGGGTAATGATCGTGGTATAGTGAAGGTTTATGTTTCCAGTAGTTTGTACGTTGTTTTCTTCAAATAATGTTGCTAAAAAACGCCTTTTTGAGCAACTGGTTTTGTGAGCCTATAAGTCATGCATGGCGATTGATAGTTAAAGGCGGCTACAGAAATTGCGAGGCACGCGCAGTGACGCAGCGCACGGCGCTCATCGCATGCTTCGTAATGTATGGACGTTCATATTTATGGTGAGACATGTGCAACGACAACTCAAATCAAAGGAAAGGCGTGCTTTGCGAGGCATGCGCGGCGCATGCCTCACAATATCTGTATCCGCCTTTGAGTCCCCGTCATGAGAAGCTGTAACGTTCCGAAACGTTACATTACCACAAAAAATTACACGACAGCGCTTTATATCGCTAATATATATCCCGACCAAGTTAAATTGCTCATTAGTTTCGTATTACAAGTATGTTACTTTGAGTTGATTGAATTTGGGATTATTTGAAATTTATAGCTTCTCGTGACGGGGACTTTACATAGGCTGCCTCGTTGGTCAAGTGGTCGCAAGCACTACTGTTGAACATCAGGTATTCATCGATGCCCGATGATATAGTGTTTTTGGGTTTTTCTCAATGTTCTGAAAGTTTGGATAGATATATGTTTGTTAATCAATCACGGTTGAACGTTGGAACGGATCTGGATGAAATTTGGCGCAAAGATAGATTATAGCCTAAAATAGCTAGCCTAATATATTTTTTTTGTATTCATAATCTTGCAATCAGTCGGTAGACAATGAGCAGATGAGATGAAATAATTCTGAAGCTTTCATTGCAAAATCCCGTTTGGGAAAATCTCTACATTGAATTAAGTGCAGCTGTCAATTTCCAAGTCCGTCTATTCAATCTGCGTATTAATTCGGGAATAGTTAATTGCATTGCTAGTTGGTTCGGATAGATTGCAAGTCGTGCTTTATATTTGAAACAGGACGATCTTATCTCTTCATTTACTGTCTTGATATTTAAATGTTCATATACTTCCGAGATTCTTAAGAACCATGGTGAGTTGGAAATTTGCTTCAGGATTTAATTTTGAGCCCTCTGTATTATGCTTATGCTGGAGTCGCATGCTGAACCCCATATAGGTTTGAACATGGTCTTTTAGATTAAGAGCTTGTTGTATAGGGATAACTTGGAGTTCCGGGCGAGTAACCAGAGAATTCCCCTGTATTTTAGGTTTATTCCATCCCTTTTCTTTTCCATGTGTCTCCTCCATGTAAGTCTGCGGTCTAGGTGCATTCCCAAGTATTTGGTATTTTATTTCACCTTGTGGAAGAAGATTATTACTCATCGAGACAGGTGGGCAGTTTCCCCTGCGCAAAGCTACTGTTACATGGACCGATTTATTGGCACTAGCTCTTATCCTCCATTTGGTCAGCCACTTGTCAACGTTATTCAAAGCGCTCTGCAGGATTACGAAAGCTTCGGTAGGAAAACTGCTGCATGCAAGAATTGCTGTAACATTCGCGGTTGTCGCTACTGTAACATTGTCATACTGTGGTAGATTGGAGGTATATAAAGTGTACAGCAATGGGCCCAGAACGGATCCCTGAGGCACTCCAGCTAAGATAGTGTGAACTCTTGATGTGCATTCATCTTCCTTTATTTGGAATATTCTATCCTTCAGATAGGATTCTATAATATTAAAGAAGGAAGATGGCAGAAGGGCTTTTATCTTGCATAGCAATCCCCTACGTCAAACTCTATCGAAGGCCTGCTGGTTATCAAGGAATGCAAAAGAGCATTTTTATTTCAGAAGCATTCGATGCTTGTCGGAACGTTCTGCAATCTTTATGGATATGTTCCACCGTGCCATGTTGCTGTCTGTCTCTAGGTGGTCAGGGATTAAAGATCTCTGGCCAATTTCATACAGCAACAGTATTTTCTCAAAGACTTTTGAGCTTATCGGTAGTAGGCTCACGGGTCGGTAGGAAGTGAGACGGTTTTCCCGGTTTTGGAATCATTATAACTTGCGAAACTTTCCACAAAGCCGGGAAATAACCGGTTCTGAGAGTGCCGTTAAACAAAGTTGCAAGATATAGTGTGGCTTTTCTTGGCAATTCCGAGAGGACACTTTTGTCAATGAGATCGAATCCAGGTGCTTTTTGTCATCCATTTTTCGAATAGTTTTAATTACTTCTTTTGGGCTAACATGTTTCAGTGGTAGCTCCAGTTGAAAGAGTTGGCACAGAATGTTGTCAATGTCCGAATCGTCAGTTTGTGGATCAACTTCGTTCGAAGTAAACACTTCAGCAAAATATGTACCAAATGCACCCGCTTTTTCCTGCTTCGTTCTTGCTCATGTTTTGTTATGTAGCCGAATTGGCGACTATGTAGCGAATTTGTAGCTGAAAGAGACTCCAAGAGAGCCTCCATTGAGCGTTGGCTTTAGCAATGCATGCTTTCAATTTCTTGATTGCATTATTAAGAGCAGTTTTGTCATCTGGGTGTCTGTTAGTTTGCCATACTCTTCGAAGTCTCCTTTTTCCTATAACTTGCTGTTTAATGTCTGCTGAAAATTTGTTGTTCCTTGTTATTAAAAAAGCCAGTTATTCATAATGCCCAGACAATTTTGAGAAATGCCCAATATGAGTAGGCAAATTTTGCTAAAAACGATTCAAATAACTACATTGACCGGACTTTCAGAATAATGCCTATCACTTATAAATAAAAAGATGTATTTTCTTAATTATTTTAATGTTGACATTGATTTTAATATAAAATAGGTAAGTAAGATTACTATTTAAGCAACAAAGTCTATGAAAGCCCGCTGCGCGGGGTTTCTATTTCTGTCTGCTGGGTCTAAAGTAACCTAACATGAAGGAATGACGGGAGTCATCCCCTTCGAAACAAACCTATTCCTAGTGCCTAAGCTCCCGAGCTCATTTCGCTCGCTCTTGGATTAATTCATTGACCATAACTATCGAATTGCCCAACCGTTACGTAGCAATATTCATAATGACCAGATAATGTGATAAATATAGAAGTTTAAATCAGTATTCATTACATTGCCCGATTTGACTTGATTCATTTCACGGTGTCGCAAAACGATAAAAACATGAGGTACGAAAGACACCGACTTCCGAAACGAAAGTTATTTTCTTGTGAAAAAGTATTTTTTTTATTTCATGCTTTTTAAACTACATAATTTAATTTATCTAGTAGTAAAGACGCTTCGATCGAAAAATTATCGAAAACGTTATTATGTCACGATATCTTTCAAAAACACCCCGATTCAAACAGTAAAACGCCCATTACTTTTGATCGGCCGAACCGATTTTTACCAAATGCCCAATGCTAAGAGCACTCTCGATAAAATCACCTTTCAAACAAAAATAATTAAATCAAAATCAGTTCCTCTGTTTAGGAGCTATGATGCCACAGAGAGATACACAAACACACAGATACAAACTTATAACACCTCTCTTTTTCCGTCAGGGTGATTGATGAAAACACTGGATAATAAACAAAAGAGATGAAGTGTTGTTTAAATTTGCCTGTTCATTTTAATTACTTATTTTACAAAAAATACTTACCCACCAAAGCCAACAGAAGCCAACACTACGGTTGCATATTAGAAAATCAAAACTTTTCTGAGCAAATTTCAAAAGGACAATAAACGAAATAACAAAATTTAAATGACCAAATGTTTTATTTAGAAAAAATTTAGAATTCCAATGTATGTGAAATCAAATGAACGACTGATCAAAAGTTGCTAGATGTAATTTTAAAATATCAAATCAAATATTATAATCACAAATGATTTCTTATTAAGCATTATTAATTTAAATGTAGGTATACTTATATTTGAAGTACATCATTAATAAGTTTTTAGGTTAGAATAAAAAGTTCCATCAATATCCATTGATTTTTGGGGTGGGGAGAGGGAAGGGAAATGGAGGGGTAGGTGGGATACTGTATCATACACTGTATCATCCCCACCCCGCGGAACCTCATGGTTATGGTGATATCCATGGTTAAAAATTTTACAATTACTATTTAACAACAATGTCCACGGAGCTGCGCGGGGCTCCTATTTCTGTCTGAAGGGTCTAAAGTAACCTAACACGAAGGAGATGACGGGTGATGAGTTCGCTCGCTATGCTCGCTCACTTCAGCTCCCGTCATCTCTTCGAACCTAACCTGTCCGTGTCGGGGTGCCCTAAGCTCCCGAGCTCGCTTAGCTCGCTCTTGGACTAATTTAATTAATAATTTATCCAGTAATCCATTTTGACCTTTAAACGATTTGGTCAATAGTGTAATAAATAATATAAACATTGATATTCCAGACTTTGGTCAGCTGAATTTTTGATCAAAGGACCATCGTTATTTTAAACTTTGTTGATTTGTACGTTGGTCTTTTGAAATTTGCTCAGAAAAGTTTTGATTTTCTAAAATGCAACCAACACTACACATATAATAACACTTATAAACTAAAAATCTTTATACAAACATTTAACATAGTTTTGTCAGTGAGCATAAATATGTCGACGCCAGGTTCCTATTACAATTAGGACGTTCTGCAATTTAAGCGCCTGGGCTGTAGGAACATGACGCGAGGGCGGAGCCGCGAACAGGCACCGCGGGACACATATAGTGACTATAATTACTTTAGTTATAGGGATGGCAGATTTCCGTCTGGGCAACTTCTCTCATTGTAGGTTGTACTGTTTTGCAAAATATTGATTTATTAGAGCTTTCAACTTCTAAAGCTCTTCTATTTAACTTTCATTCCAGCTCTTCCTGTTATAACATTTTGTTTTTATTGAAAAGTCAGCTTTTAAAATTGAAGAAATAATTAAAATGTCATATTCAATTATTATTATTTATTTTTTTCTGAGGCTCGTGTAAATAATAACAGCCGCACGGGTCGATCTTCAAGGTTAAGCAACGCTTGACGAGGTCGGTCCGTGGATGGGTGACCATTTTCAACATACCGAGTTTCTTCCGTGCCTCGGAAAGCACGTTAAGCCGTTGGTACCGGCGGTCATTTGAAGATCTTTGACAGTCGTTACGGGTAGTCAGAAGCTTGAGATCTGACATCAGTCTTGCCAAGGGGTATCGTGTTACCCAGTTACTGGGTTGTGGAGGTCAGATGGGCAGTCGATCCACGTAAAACACTGGTACTCAGCTGAATCCGGTAAGACTAGAAGCCGACCCCAATATAGTTGGGAAAAGGCTAGGCAGATTGATTGATTCAATTTTTTTTTCTTATAGGTAAAAACTGATTCATTTGATTGATTAACTAAGTAACTGTAGAGTTAAGTAATGTCTGTATCTATCACTCTGGATAAAAGGGTAGGCTCTCTTCTCGGATTGTAGGCAGTATGATTATTGTTGAGTCATTGTGGAGTAGTTACGGAAAAGGGTCGGACAGCCAACCCGGTATTTTCTGGTCATTCAGTCAGGGGGCTTGACAGATGACCAATTCGTCAGCATTTTTTATTGTGAGTTTAGTTGTTGCTAGGCAGAGGCTCCAGTACTATTGTTCCACATTTTTCAGTGAAGGACTATTTTTAAGTACCACATTAATGGCCCGTACTCCGCAGCATGGCTCTTACCATATATTAGTAGGTTATGACTCATGCTCTTCTACAAATCGAACTCAAAATTTACAGTTACGGCTTGTTATTGTTGGCTTTAACGGACTCGACTGAAATGTCAAAATGTCAATGAGTTTGACAAATAATAATTCTTCAGCTTGACATAATATGATAAAGACGATGTCACCTTAGGAGTTGCAAAAATATGAATTCCTGATTTAGGTAGGTAGTTTTGTTTCTTAATTACCTATTTCTGGTAAAAATTACATTAACCAAATTGGAGATTTTATGTTGTATGTTCTACTTACGCTCCGTATGTTTTCGTTTGTTACCACCATAAACAATAAAGTAACAAATTGCCTAGAAATTTAAACGAAACAATGTGCAAGCATATGAAGTTATAACGGATTGAAATTTATAATAATTGACAAACTAGCTGTTTTATTACGTTCTAGTGACATTTATATGAAACATTATTTTAACAAGATTCTATATAACTAGCGGTCCCACGCGGCTACGCTCCCATCAACTGGCTACCCATCTAAACCGTTTACGCAGCGCACGCAATGGAAACTCTCAAAAAGGAATATTTTTTTCCCGTTTTTGCTACATTTTTCATTTATGCTCCGCTCCTATTGATCTTAGCTTGATGTTATATAGCCTATAACCGTTCTCTATAAATGGATAGCCCAACACAAAAAGAAGTTTTGAATTCCACCCAGTATTTCCTGAGATTAGCGCGTTCAAACAAACTCTTCAGCTTTATAATATTAGTATAGATTAATTTAAACCATTTAACACTCTGTACATTATGTCGAGTTGACTGACTGAGTAATTTTACGATACTGAAATAACCAACTTCAAAAAATAACTGCCAGAATATTTCAGCTTGTTTTTGTTTAAAATATCAAGTTGAAGCTTAGGTGTTATATAAAAGGGTCGTGGAAAGTACATTGTTGAATTAGCTATGAACAATATCTATGTTTTTCAGTCATCTAACAAAAACCTGCGTTCTAGTTTGTCATCTTTCTTTGTCATCCTAGAGTTTTTAAGAGAACTCAACACTAAGCTCGCTTTTGTACATGTGCTTTATTATCACACTCTATTGTAGCGTTGTGAGAGTCTCAACTGTAAATAGTCGAGTGATGCTAAAATATCACAATTAGTAAGTTCCTAACCACATCACTAAAAACGCAGTACAATACTGGTTTTCCGGGGACGCTAACGTTCTGCCATTTCGATTCTGCTTGCTTAGCTGATGAAAGCTATCCCCTGACCCTCAGGACTCTGTGTGAACCGACCTAAGGCGAGTTCCACATTAGTAAGATAATTATACCAGATTTTCTTCGCTGGATTACCTTTATTGATTTCATCACCTATTTAGTATTATTTTGATTTCGCGTGTGTCAATGTCGGACGCGCGGCTCGGAGTTATCCAGCGCACAGGAGATTGTAATATGTATGTATTGCTACTGCATCGAGGTGGTGAAGTACCTCACTGTGTTATTGTAAGTGATCAGTGAGCCATCGGCAATGATCACGTTTACTTTGTGTTTATGCTCGCGTGTTCACAGTTAACCTTATTTTGCATCAGTCTATGTGCACGCTATGTTGCAAAATCTTTGCCTCTAAACCGCTGCGATGTGCTGAGCTTTCACTTGCAATGCTTCCCACATGGTTGCTTGGCTTAAAATGGGGAAGAAGCTGGTACATCGCATGCGGCTTGCTGCTAATTGCACCGCATCTAACATGCGCTCCCTATGGCGCTTCCAGGGTTCTTCGTACAGACTGAGGACAAGACCCGTTTCCCAATGCTGCACGCTGCTAGCTATCTGCACGCTACGTACGCACGCTGCTCAGGTCTTGGCCTTCCTACCTGCGGCCTACCGCCACGTGAGCCGGTGCTAATAGGTAGTCTCCTTGTACTACCTGTTGGAGATACGAGGGCCGTCCGGCTTACTGCTGAGCCTGTGCTGAACAGGCTCCCATGTCTACCACGTGCTACCCAAGGACGGTACCCTTCCTACCTATATATACTGTGTATGATAGTGCACGGAACAGAACACACTTACCCTTTAACCCTTTACCTTTTTTTACCCTTGACCTTATTTACCCGCGACCTAGCTGTGGAGTTTACCTACTTAAATAAATGTATTAACTTGTCCAGCTGTTTCACTTATCATCTACCTCACTACCTAGAGCCCTAAGGGTAAGCTTAATTCCATACTGGGTATAGAATTTGAAGCGGCAAGAATCTAGGCGGGCACCATCGGTGCATGGGAAGATAATTGCCCAGAGAAAAAGTTCTTTTGCAAAAAGGTACCATAGTGGACTCCTGAACTAGCGAAAATACGTCAGGAAACACGACAGGCCTTTAATGATACAAAAGCCAAGACAGATTTTTCTGGCTATTCTAGCATGCTGACGAGGTATAACACGGTGGTACGCAAGGGCAAAAGAACTAATTGGCGGCAGCATTGCACCTCCATCGAAGCTCTGCCAAATGGAATGAGGTTGTGCAAAGCAATGTCCATGACTAAGACAAACCCACTATCATCTGTAAAGAATGAGAATGGGTATCCGTTTGACTTGCATTTAATTTCAAAATGGAACCTTATCCAGATGCCAATATTGAATATTAGGAAATATTGTATGGCCTACCGATAGTTATTCCAGGTCTGACTTTTTGTATACGTTTGTAAAAGTTTCCACAACAGAGAAGAAGTTCCTAGTGTATTTTTTAATAAATGTTTGTATATCTTTTTACTTGCAAGCACCAATGGAGCCCGACGTTGTTTTTTAAGTGGCTGTAAATTAAATAAAGTGGATATCTCTCGTCAGAAAACTGCTCCATTTTATATACGAAGCACTCAACGGCGAGCGAAACTACAGCTGAATTTGTAAGTACCATCTCTATTACACTTAGTTATTTTAAAGCCTTTATTTTTCAGCGAATAATGCTAGTTTTTCAAGCTACGAGTAGTATTGTAAAATAAGCTATCTATCCACAAAATAATTTTAGGTATAATTGTTGACCAAAGATGGTCGACGCACCTTAACATTGAGATGCCCATGAAAAGGATCAGGAAGCTCATTTGTGTCTTCAAACTTTACGTCATGTTATATTCGTCCAACTCAACGACGCACAGCATGGTTTCCGCGCGGGCCGCAGCACGAATTCGAATTTAATGTGTTTCCTAAATCAGGCCTCCACAGTACTGGACTCTGAGGCAGGTGCCCAACTAGACGTCGCTTACTTTGACCTTAGGAAGGCATTCGATAGTGTGGACAATGATATTCTTTTAAGTAATTTGCGAGGGCTGGTTTTATCCCAGCCCTTTTAAAGTTCTTCGAGCTACTTGGGCAATCGCAAACAAGTGGTGAAATACGCAAGCTACACCTCTGACCCGTATTGCACTCTTACGGGGGTAAGCCAGGGGACGAATTTAGGACCCTTGGAATTCATTATCATGGTCAATTATCTCCCGGAGGTCATTGAAAAAGCCGCTGCCGCGACGCTGGCTGCCTATTATTTGCTGATGATTTGAAGTTGTTCATGCGGATAACCAACGAGTCGCACTGTGAAAAGCTTCAGCGTGACGTCGATCGGGTGGTGGCATGGATTGTGGAGAACAAGTTACACTTCAACATGGCGAAGTGGTACCTCGACGTCACGAACATAGTATGGGCGGTCACGTCATACCGCGGGTGAGGTCGGTGCGAGATCTTGGGGTCACCATTTCTGAGGATCTATCATTTCGAACTAATGTCGTGCAAGTGTGTAAAAAAGCCTTCAAAAATCTTGGGTTTGTGATGCAGGAAACCCGGGACTTCACTAACATGGCAGCAGTGAAATCACTTTATAATGCTTTGGTGCAAAGCAACTTGGAAACAGTGCTATCAACTGGAATCCTTATGAAACTAAATATTTTCGGATGGTGGAAAAGATACAGAACAAATTTACACGGTACCTCTATATGAGGCAATGAGGCGTCTACCCGTTTTACCCGCTTATGTACCCAACTCTCTTTGTAATAGGATTTTTTATTTATTTAGTAAAACTTTATGCACAAGAACAAAGGCGGACTTTATGCCTTAAGCATTTTCTACCAGTCGACCTTAGGGTGGTGCAGAGATAAAACAAGGCAGGTGCAACTAAATGATAGGATTAATAGAGAAAAACGTATATATTTATATACAAAAAAAGAATGATAAATATGTACTTAGATAAACAATGTTATAGAGAATTCGAAACCAACAAATCAATTTTGTGTTGATTCTGCAAACTTCTTGTGAATGTGCTCACGTGTCTTCAATTTGAAAGAAAGCCGACTGGTAGCCATCCTGATGTTCTGAGGGAGCGCATTCCAAAAGGATATTGCCTTGACACAGAAGGACGAGTGGACAATCCCAGAGCGGTGAGAGGGACATTGAAGAAGACGACATTGGAGATTATTGGTGGGGCGAAAATTCTTACTGTAGGCAGAGCAAAGGAATCGAACGTGAGAAGACAGATAAGAAGGAGAAGTGGGTTTATCAATAAAAGAAAACAGGGTAGTCAAGGCCTCAACGCTCTACGCTGACGAATGGCTAACCATTTTAAAAGGGATCGTTGTGCGGATACATGATCGTACTTACGGAGGTTGAAGACAAATCGAATGCAGTTATTTTGAAGGCGGTCAAGTTTATTGAGTAGATTTGCATTCAGATCATATTAGCATATATCTCCATACTCAATCATGGGAAATATTAGGGACTGTACAAGCATGGGCTTTATGCGAGCTGGGAGTAGATTTTTTAATCGATACAGCAATCATAACTTTTCGGTGTCCTATCGGCTGTCACTCGTTATCTGTTTGCGCCAGTCAAGGCAAGTGTCGACAAGTAGACCAAGATCCTCAACCTCGGATCTAAACAGAATTGATACGTTGTCGAAGATTATGGGTGGAACAGTTAAGCCATCAAGCTTTCTCAAGCTATGGGGACTTCCAAGTATGATAGCCTGACACTTTGCAGGATTAACCACCACACCGAAACGGTCGGACCAGCCTTTAATTGTAATTAAAATGGACTGGTTGGGTACTAAAAGTTGGAAGTAAGGCGCAATCTTGCTCTGGTCAAATATGTCTTTATGGTGTTTCGTTGGGATTACTCGGCTAGGCTACGGTTGGGGCCGAGGGAATGTCTGTTTAAAACTCCGGTAGCCCATACAAACCTATCAAAGTTTGCATCCGTATGTCGGGCGGTTACGATCATTAATAGCATCTCTCAACGGGTGGACATTTCTTCCTGCTCTTTGGTGGAATTCCAGAGGGTGACCGTTAGTGTGTTGGCCTCTATGTAACTTGTGCCGGAACAAGGATAGCCGTTACTTGGGACTGGTCTATCATAGACGCGAGTAGGTGTATGATCAGATTTCAAGAGGCGTCGCTGGGTGTCGCATTGTATGATGACTACTTTTATGACTTTGGGTTCTATCTGTAAAAATAAGTGTATGTGTAAATGAATAAATAAAACTTATAAACAAGATCTATATAGCTCTGGCGTAATTCGTTATAACTTACCGGGTAGGTAGGGTAGGCGGGGTAGGTAGGTTAGGCAGGGAAGGTAAGATAGGCAGGGTAGGCAACGTTCAATACAGGCCTTGGACCACAGCCAAGAGGCAACGCTGGAGCCCATGACCAACGCTGCTACTCTTGGATCCTATCAGGTCTATACCCGCGGAACCGCGATACGCGGCTGCGGTAGCTAGGGATTTGTTGCATATTTTATCGGTCGGTTAAAATGGTACGATGGTATAACTTACCCTTCTTCTCGTGGTGGTCACCTGGTCCCGTGTCAGTTCGGGGGTTATAGGGGGAAAATACCGACGTGGCCTGGGCCGGATTCCTTGCACAGACTCCTAGACAAGTTCCCGACAAAAATACTTGGCCGCGCACGAAATATACGGGCAATACTACAAACAAAGATACGGGCGATTCACAGTATCACTCACGGATCGCGAATACAATTTCGAGTAACGATCGGCTGGCAAACAATCAATTTCAAACAAAACCAGATCAAGACCGAATCGTTACGTCTCGCACCGTTGATCACATTTTTACGAGTCAACCCAACCAAAACTGTCAAATCTTGATGACAGCGAGTTGAGACAGTGTTGCAACAAAATAACAAGAAGAGGAACGAAACGATTGGTTCCGAACAGGCAAGGTACGCAGGGTAGGTCGGGTAGGCAGGGTTGGTAGGGTAGGTAGGGTAGGTAGGGTAGGTAGCGTAGGTAGGGTAGGTAGGGTAGGTAGGGTAGGTAGGGTAGGTAGGGTAGATAGGGTAGGTAGGGTAGGCAGGGTAGGCAGGGTAGTCAGGGTATATAGGGTAGGCAGCCTAGGTAGGGTAGGCAGGGTAGGTAGGCTAGGCAGGTTAGGCAGGGTAGTCAGGATGGGCAGAATAGGTAGGGTAGGTAAGGTAGGCAAGGTAGGCAGGTTAGGTAGGGTAGGCAGGGTAGATAGGGTTGACAGGGTAGGTAGGGTAGGCAGGGAAGGCAGTGTAGGTAGTGTAGGCAGGGTAGGTAGGGTAAGCGGAATAGGTAGGTGGGGCCGCCCATACCTATACGATAGCGACGTGCGAGATGAAAGACGTGATGTGGATTTCCATCTATGTGATTGGTAGATTATTCATACCTTTTGCCCATTGCCTTGCCGCATCCATTACGCAATAAAGCTGTAGGACTAATAGTTAATATTTGTACGTTTGTGCTCCATTGGTATAATTTAGAGGGTACAGAAATAAATAATTGCACCACTGAAAGGTATCAATTACTCAAATAAAACAGATTTTTCTTAGATTTAATCACATTTGGCTTTTCGAATAAAAACTTAAACTTCACGTACCTGCTATGTAAGCAGTAGGTACTGTAAGGTGGCCTTCTTGTATCATATAAAGCTGGCACGTTTTGGAAAAGTAACATAATAGTACGTAGTAGAAGAGATATTTGCAATGCTAGGAACATTTGAAGATATTTTTGTTTCGTTTTGCATGTCACTTCTGCAAGAGCCGCCTTAGGCAAGACAAAAATAATACAAGTTTACAATGCTATTTGCTTATCATTTCAGCTTCCACAGCTACGTCCCTCTTAGTTCCTACCGCAGTTAATTGATTTCCAAAAATAAGCAAGTATTGTTTAAAATTATTATTCTGTAAAGCGTGGCTAAATGAAAAACTATTGTTATCTATATTAAAAACTGGTTTTCGGTATCACATGACTCATTTGAATTTTAAATTAGTTAATTTTTGCATGTCTGGTTTTTTCCCTCATATCTTATCAAAACTACTATATTATAAAGGGAGGGGAGTAGATATTATGAAGGGGTAAAGCTGTATATTTCTACAAATTAACGAAACAATTTAACTATCGTAAGTACTTCCAGAAATGGTAATCTCTGGAAAAACGGATCTGAATTCTAACGAAAATTTACGAAAATTCTATCACTGACAAAAAGAAAGGCCGTACTGTCGCAGCACTTGTGCTCAACTCCAACCCGAACTCGAAAATCACAGTTATGAGTTGTTATTTTTTGACATTAACGTACTCGTCAGAGCAGTCAAGCTTTCTGCTACGCACAAAGTGGCATTCGCCTATTATGTCGTACTAACGGACGCCTCGCGGTTTTACCCGCGTAGTTGCCGTTTCCGTGGGAGCACAGTGATTAAAAGTAGCCTATGTCAACCTGGGATGGTGTAGCTTCCCCAAATCGGGCCAGTAGTTTATAAGTTGATTCGTTACATACAAAAATACAAATCTTTCCTCTTTATAATATTAGTAAAGATAAGTCACGGGAGCGAAGCCGCTGCAAAAAGCCAGTCAGTTATAAATCATGGTTATGCTCTATTACAATATTTATTTTTAACCTGCTCTACAGTTTTTTGTTTCAATATGAAGACTTACTGCCGCACTCAGAGACGGTTAACGGTTACTTAAGGCGCCTTAATTAACCGTTAACCGTCTCTGAGTCGGTGTCTTTCTTGTGTAATAGGCAAGGTATTTAGTATGTTACCTTAACGCCAGAATAGATAACCCGAATATCATGAAACTTGAACATAAACGGTGAAATGAGAGATCTGCGTACCCCTAAAGAGCGTACTGGCGTGATGTTATGTTATCAAATGGTATAATCAATAAACAGACATGCAATTGCAGCAATCCCGAGAGATTTGCCGTTATTTATTGAATAGGTCTGTCGTATATCTTCGGAGTTCTTCATCATAATTATCTTCATCAAATTAAAATGGAACCAATTTCGAAACATACTGTTTAAAACAAAATAAGAATATTTTAAATCGGTCCCCAATTGACGGAGATATCGGTGAACAATCACAAAAAAAAATACAGACAAGAAGTCGAACATAGAACCTCCTCCTTTTTGGTAAGTCGGTTAAAAAGCAACATCGTTAGTATAGTTATAAGTATCTGCCTAAATAACTAGTCTACATATTGGCTAAAGTCTGACACAGAGTGTTTTATAAATAAGAAAAACATGAAGTACTAGTTTCTGCCAGCGGCTTTGCCCGCGTAAAAATTGTTTTTTTTTTTTATCCCAAGGGAACATTATACCGGTATGTAAAGTAGCCTATGTGTTATTCCAGACTATAATCTATCTCGTGCCAAATTTCATCTAGATCCGTTCAGCCGTTCTGGCGTGATTGCGTGATGATTGAGTAACAAACAGACATCCACAGATCCTTCATTATGATATTAATAAGCTTATATTAAGAAGATTTTCCATTAGGTTTTGGGTTTACGAAAACTATTAATAGAAACCAAATCTCTCACCAGACTAACACTTTACTTTACCGTTTTGCGGGTAGAGTTCACAGCTGGCTGAACATGGTTTTAGTTATGTAAGTATTTAGGTACTTTACCAAGTTTTAATCTAACTATGTTTGTATCTAAAGTCGGTCGATCTGAAGTTGGGAATCTGTCGGTTGTACCCATGTTGCCGACTTTTGTTACCCGACTGACGAAAGAGAGTAATGTATTTATCAGTCTATGTTTGTAAATATGTAGGTATGTTTGTTCCTATGTGACATTCTAGAGACCAAACGCGTGGACCGATTTTGATTATTCTTTCGTCAATCGATTCGTCTTAATCTTGCGAGTGTCTCTAAAGAATGATATGACAGTAATCAAAATTCACCAAAGCCACCACCAGACGCAACATTGCCAAAAATATTGTAAAAAATAAAATATCACACACACAAACAGAGTCAAGTGGGCTATCGTTGGATAGGTATTTTTTAAATTCACTTTTTAGGGTTCCGTACCCGAAGGGTCCAAACGGAGCCTTGTTGCTGATACTCACGTGTCTGTCTGTTTGATCGTCTGTCTCTCCGTCGTCTGTCAAACGGATTTTACGGCCAAACGGTTGGAGCTACAGCCATCAAATTTTCACAGTATAAGCATCTTGTTGACCCGAAATTGTCAAAAATATTTTTAAATTGTTTTTAAGGCCCCATACAGTAGAAGGAGAAGCGAAAAAAATTATTGACCGATTAGTGGGTATCGTTGTTAAGAACTCGTTGAGTAGATAAACACTACATTTATTGTTTTAAAAAATATTGGAAAACAAAGAAACGAGGAGCCACCAAAGTCAGCTTTTGTTACAAAATTTTGTTCCAAAAAATTTTCTACCTTGAAATTTGCCGGTAATAATTATTATAACGCAAATTTTAGTGGAAATACCAATATATTGATAAATCACATTTTTCTCTGTAATTCCCTCATATTTCCTATTCTAACCAACTTAATTTTGCGGTTTAGTACGGAATCACGTCCGAAGTCCAACACGCACTTGTCCGTTTTTTTAGTCTTATTATCACGCTTGTATTGCCCAAAAAGTTAGGCAGAGGTGAATCTACACCCATAATTTTGCAAGTAAGGTTTAAGTCGCATTGAAAGGAGGCATATCTATGACCACCGACCGGACATAATTTTCTAGACTCCTGCGGGCTGATGCTTTGAAATTACCAATAAATAAAACCCAATAACACCATGCCCGACCTCGTAATCAAACTCTAGGACATCATGTTTAGCAGCACCTAGCTAGTACTTGTAACTATTAGACCAAGTCGAGGCAATTTGCCTGCATTCTTAACTGAATCACGAAACAGTAGGCAATTTCAAGAGGCTGAATTACAAAAAGTAATTATAGCCTTTGTCCAGAAGTGGGATAAAATAGCTTGATATACAGGATGACCTGGTGATGGTTGCGGGGATCTGCTTGATGCGAGACGCTCGGGACCGGTCAATGTGGCGGCGCTTGGCAGAGGTCTATGTCCAACAATGGACGTCCTTCGGCTGAAATAATGATGATGACGATGATACAGAATATCTGTTGATAATCGCACTGTTTATTTACAGCTTTATAAGTTTTTAAGCTGCCATGGTCACAATCATTGGAATTAATATTTGTTTCGGGATATGTACCATGTATATTTTGATTTTGGTTCAGTTCTCGTGATCATGGCGCTTGTAACGGTGCCGAAATATCGAGCTCTCAACCAAAATCAAAGCATGGTAAATATCCTGAAACAAATATTAATTCTAATATTTACAGCTTGTTTCAAATACTATTTTATTTGTCATCAATTCATCATTCTAGGAAAACAAATTCGGTCTCCAAAAGTCAATTAATACGAAAAGTCTACCGTATCAATTATCTGAGCTTTTTAGCTTTGACTACCTTTGAGCTTTTGAAGTACTCTTGAAGGTCGAAATAATCTCATGTCGTACATATCAAAGAGGAAAAATATATATCTTATGTACCAATCCAGATCATGGTCCTGGATCATCCTTATTTGATCCTTTTTGCGTAGATAACAAGGTCTCATTTTGCGCCTACACATTCTGCTTGAGCAATGAATTTATTTATGTCGAAATCTTAGAACTAGACTTATTTTCTTGATGCCTTATTTTACACTTAATAATGAATCCAAGTAATAAAAGTATATAGTATTCTATTTATTAACTAGCTGCTGTCCGCGGCTCTCGCTCGCTTGGTATGTTGATAAGTAGGATTTTTCCTCGTGGTCTCGGGCTAAATGGATCTATGATCGGAACAGCGGTGTAGGCGTAAAAACGTTACAAATATACAGCTACTTTCGCATTTATAATATTGGCATGGATTTGCTTATGATTTTATTTCATGCATCTTGTACATAAAATATAATATTGTGTATGACTGTATATATATATAATATGTATGAACGTAAGTGAAGCAAAAGAAGTATGTAAAGATTGTAGCAAGTGGCGTTCTGTAGTTTCTGCCATGCTAGAGTTGTGTTAAACAACTCTAGGGAATTATGAATTTATGATCAAGTGAGATGTTCTCACTTGTTCTCATTCACCCGCATTGGGGCCGCGTGGTGGATTACGGCCTATTCCCTCTCACAGAGAGGAGGCCTGTGTACCAGCAGTGGGAACATTAAGAAAAATGCTCATGATGATGAGATGTTCATTGAGGCTATTGGCTATCAGGCCGTTGGCCGTAACGACAATCGGCACAATGATCGCCGAGTCCACATTCCACATGTCGACAACCTAGTGTGCTAAGTCGAGATACTTGATTTGTTTCTCTTTCTCAGGTTTCACGACGTTTTCGTCATGTGGGATGGTGATATCGATTATCAATGTGCGGCGCGCTAATCTGACTATCACCACTATATCCGGCTTATTGGCAACATTAGTCCTATCAGTGAGGATAGACCGATCCCGGTACAACAGGGTATCAGGCAGGAGATCGAGTAAGAATATGGCGGGTTGGATTGAGTTGTGAATTCATGATAAAACCTAAAGAGAAATACAGTGAGAGTTACCGATCGTTCGTGTAGATCAAACTACGTGCTTGGTGGTATGTCGTTTACGTTATTCTCTAATACAAACCGTGATTAGTTTCATTGTGACCCTAGGTACATCTAAACAAAGAAGTTAGTTTGTCTAACTCCTAGCTCGAAAAGGACGCATGCAATAATGGCCTTTCCTGACAATTACATAATCTTCCCTAAACACTATACTAGCTTCTGCCAGTAGCTTCGCCCGCGTGAATATCGGTAATTATCCCAAGGGAACATATTCTCGGATAAAAATTTTAACAAGTAAGAAACTTCTGGAATTCGGGGATAAACTCGGGGTTTTAAATGTCCTTGCTTGGGTTCAACAGGACATGGAAAATCACTTAATTAAAATTTTATTCTGTGTTAAAAAAGACCCTTCAGGCAACCCATAAGTAGTAATAATAAATAAATAACTTTATTTACATAAGAAAACATACAAATACATCGATTCCCTGACTCCTGTGCTAGGTGATTGAAGTGTGTGAGCCAGTTCCTTCTTCCGGGAGGGAATCACAATTTATTTTTATGCAATTTAACAGGGTAAAATTAAAACTAAAGTAAACATTCAAACTAAAAGTAAAATAAAAAGCAAAGTCAGGCGCGGTTGTATTTGTGAGTGTGTGTGTGTGTGAGCGAATGTAATTGTGTGTGTGTGTGTGTGCATATATGTGATAATGTGTTTACGTGTATTACTGTAGTACTGTACTGTCATCTCTAAAAAACAATAAAAAAATAGCTTTTGGACTCTTAAATGTACTTTTACTACTAATAAAATAATCGATGTGTCAGTCCGGTACATGGTGCATGAGCTGCATCAGTAAGGTCTACAGTGACGCGCACTGCCACAGCGCGCCTGCCAGCAGTACGCGCAGATATTGAACCCGCCTACTTGACCGTCTGCATGAGACGCCACAGCCCAGCTCATACTAATACCTTGCTGCCTGCCTTCCTGTCTCATTGACAACTTGCTTATCTGGCTACCTGCTCGTTTTGCCTGCTTGTCCGCCATGGTGTCTGCTAACCACCTTCCTACTTTGAGCGTTCCACTACTTGAAGCGTTCCTGACTGTCGGCTGCCTGCTTTGCTGTCGACCACAAACATCCCACGATATGCGAAGCCAGCCCTAAGTTTTTATACTCAATATCTTTCTTTTCATTGCTTTATTTTTTTTAATAATTTTTGTCTTTTCTATTAACGTGGCTTACACTGAGCTAAACGTAACGTTACAGTCTTACCATTTAAAATCACACAGTTTTTACCATCACCATAAGTAGGGGGTTCAGGAGATACCTGCTTTCACCCTCCAACACTCTATTTAAATACAGTAGAGTCTTACTCTTTTTTTTTGTAATCTATAGGCTCACGTTTGATCACTATCTCGGCTGATGTTAAGCGATGATGTGGTCTACGGTGAAGCACGCTTGCCTAGAAGAAACCTATTCACTCTTGACCTAAAGGCCCCAAGGTGGTAGCTATCAGGGAACATAGACTCCGGCAAGGAGTTCCATTCCTTAGCTGTGCGCACAATGAAAGTATTAGCAAATATTTGTGCGTATGGGAGGGATGTCCACCATGTACCGATGGCGCATGGCCGTACGTCTAATAGTCCGATGATGGAAAGAGCTAGGTGGAATCAAGTTGTACAATTCCGTCTCACACTTCCCGAAATTAAACCGATAAAAAACTGACAAGCTGGCAGCTCGGCGTCGATGCCAACTAATACTACACTATTGAAAACCAGGGGATGCCGAACTATTGAAATGTTCGGATTAATGGATTGTATAGAAAAAATAAAGATAAATAAAATAAAGCTATCTACCAATTTAATAAGGGAATATGTAGGGAATGCGCTGAAGTACTGAAGTGACGGATTAGTGAGACTCTCCAGTAGTAGATTTTAAAACTTTCAACGTGAATGCAATACATTCGCGGAAATGGGCGATATTTTACTAAACTTAATAAAATTAATATAATTATATATAATATACATATATAAATATAAGAAATTTGAAAATAGAATAAAAAAGTATATACATATTTAAGATTAAGATACACGATCACACGAGGCTGCAATATCGAGGACCCACACTAGCCTTTAGAATGGCACATGTACGTCGCTGGATTAATATTGTAAAATGGTTTTTATTTGCAAAGGACCGGATTGTTAGAAAGAAATTGCCAATTTTCGTAACTAAAAGACCTTCATGATGGCACGTCGCAACTTAAATTGCGTTGACAGATACATATGGTGGTATTTATTGGCCAGACATCGCATACACGTATTGCACTGCGGTCACATGAATGTACTTAAATCGTCTATCGGTGTGATATAAATCAAGTCACGTTGAAGTACTTCTATCTGGTAGGTTGCTAACTGTTACGAAAATTGGCGATTTCATTCTCTATCCGTTGAAAACAAATTGCCAGTTTGGAGGGCCTTCGTGCCTCCGGATGCCCAGCAGTAAATTTTGGACACATACACATGTCATAATATCACAAACTACAACACACACACACTACTTTTCGCCTCGCTGCTTCCCTACGTCTTCGCGCTCCATGTTGTACTACTCATCGTTGTCACTGTGGCGAAGTTGTCAATAGCCTCGGTCACCACGGTCTTTCATGCAGCCGAAGTGCGGGTCGCATAGCGCGTCACGGAAACTTAAGGCGATATATACACCCCAATGTAAACGCAGTCCGCCCGCTCGATGCCAAAATATCAATATTGAACCTCCTTTTGAACAGTTTTGTTTGCAAAATATTATTTGATTTACATATGCTATGTCAGTTATGAAGAAATTCCAGCCATTAATTTTTCTGTGTATAAATATTTTTAAACATCCAAGTCGCTTTGGAGGAGTATCCAAAAGTTGCGAAAAATATGGTGTTGTTAATTATTTTTTTAAAACAAAACTGTTTGTTATACGAAAAAACCATGTTTAAAAAATAATGTACATGAAACAATAATATTTTTCTTTTTTCAAACCTTTTAACCTCGCCGTTTCTAAGGAGTATGCTTTAGAAAGTTACCGTTTTACGGCACTTAAGCGCATGTAGGCCCTTAAACGACATCATCCGACATGCTCTCGTCACCGTCAGCGTTCCGGCCGTATTGGAACCCTTAGGGTTAACTTAAGGAAAACTTAAGGTTAGGGATAAAAATATATGTTAATGTTAAACATTATTGTGGTACTGATAAATAAATAATACAATATCATCAACATGATGAAAACAATTTGCAATTTTAGTGGCCCTCACAAGTTATGGAATGTTATGTAACATTCTTACTTTGTTGTTTTGGCACAAACAAAGGGTTTCAAACTGTTTAATATTTTAAATTCCATTTTTATGTTACCGAATAACCGTTTCCCAATTTATTATTTAACTTACAAAGGTACAGTTACCAACGGAAGTAGATTGAAACATGCAATTTTTAACTAAATAGATGTAAAAAAATACAAGCGACCCTAGGTGCCGGATGTCGGAGCAGATCGGTATGGGTGTTCCAGTGAGAGCACGGAACTGGAGTGACCATCAAAATCGCAGAACAAAGTTTTCTGTGTTGGTTCTGCTTAATTTTAAGGCCACACTCTCCAGTCTGCGCCACCACACTGAAAATCTGCTCTGGCCCTCTAGGCCACTCTAGACAACCAGCACAATGTCATCAGCAAACAGGATACACCAGAGTGCCTCTTCCTGTATGTCCGACGTCAGAGCGTCCATTATGATCAGGAAGAGGTAAGGACTGAGAGCCAACCCTTGGTGCAATCCGACTGCCACACTGAAACTGCCAGCCCACTGTAGACCGGACTTGGGTCAGTACCCCAGGCACACCTTTCTTCTTAAGGGTCCACCACAAAACCTCACGAGGCACCCGGTCGTATGCCTTCTCGAGGTCAAGGAATGGTGTACATTGTTTTTAAAGATCGAAATATTGCACCATTCATCAGCTATGGCTTCTTCCCGCAACAAATTATTGAAGAATAAAGCTAACCACGTCCATCCATTGACGCGCAATATCTTCCACACCGCTTAAGTTTCCGCAATTTAAGCGCCTGGGCTGTAGGAACATGACGCGAGGGCGGAGCCGCGAACAGGCACCGCGGGACACATATAGTGACTATAATTACTTTAGTTATAGGGATGGCAGATTTCCGTCTGGGCAACTTCTCTCATTGTAGGTTGTACTGTTTTGCAAAATATTGATTTATTAGAGCTTTCAACTTCTAAAGCTCTTCTATTTAACTTTCATTCCAGCTCTTCCTGTTATAACATTTTGTTTTTATTGAAAAGTCAGCTTTTAAAATTGAAGAAATAATTAAAATGTCATATTCAATTATTATTATTTATTTTTTTCTGAGGCTCGTGTAAATAATAACAGCCGCACGGGTCGATCTTCAAGGTTAAGCAACGCTTGACGAGGTCGGTCCGTGGATGGGTGACCATTTTCAACATACCGAGTTTCTTCCGTGCCTCGGAAAGCACGTTAAGCCGTTGGTACCGGCGGTCATTTGAAGATCTTTGACAGTCGTTACGGGTAGTCAGAAGCTTGAGATCTGACATCAGTCTTGCCAAGGGGTATCGTGTTACCCAGTTACTGGGTTGTGGAGGTCAGATGGGCAGTCGATCCACGTAAAACACTGGTACTCAGCTGAATCCGGTAAGACTAGAAGCCGACCCCAATATAGTTGGGAAAAGGCTAGGCAGATTGATTGATTCAATTTTTTTTTCTTATAGGTAAAAACTGATTCATTTGATTGATTAACTAAGTAACTGTAGAGTTAAGTAATGTCTGTATCTATCACTCTGGATAAAAGGGTAGGCTCTCTTCTCGGATTGTAGGCAGTATGATTATTGTTGAGTCATTGTGGAGTAGTTACGGAAAAGGGTCGGACAGCCAACCCGGTATTTTCTGGTCATTCAGTCAGGGGGCTTGACAGATGACCAATTCGTCAGCATTTTTTATTGTGAGTTTAGTTGTTGCTAGGCAGAGGCTCCAGTACTATTGTTCCACATTTTTCAGTGAAGGACTATTTTTAAGTACCACATTAATGGCCCGTACTCCGCAGCATGGCTCTTACCATATATTAGTAGGTTATGACTCATGCTCTTCTACAAATCGAACTCAAAATTTACAGTTACGGCTTGTTATTGTTGGCTTTAACGGACTCGACTGAAATGTCAAAATGTCAATGAGTTTGACAAATAATAATTCTTCAGCTTGACATAATATGATAAAGACGATGTCACCTTAGGAGTTGCAAAAATATGAATTCCTGATTTAGGTAGGTAGTTTTGTTTCTTAATTACCTATTTCTGGTAAAAATTACATTAACCAAATTGGAGATTTTATGTTGTATGTTCTACTTACGCTCCGTATGTTTTCGTTTGTTACCACCATAAACAATAAAGTAACAAATTGCCTAGAAATTTAAACGAAACAATGTGCAAGCATATGAAGTTATAACGGATTGAAATTTATAATAATTGACAAACTAGCTGTTTTATTACGTTCTAGTGACATTTATATGAAACATTATTTTAACAAGATTCTATATAACTAGCGGTCCCACGCGGCTACGCTCCCATCAACTGGCTACCCATCTAAACCGTTTACGCAGCGCACGCAATGGAAACTCTCAAAAAGGAATATTTTTTTCCCGTTTTTGCTACATTTTTCATTTATGCTCCGCTCCTATTGATCTTAGCTTGATGTTATATAGCCTATAACCGTTCTCTATAAATGGATAGCCCAACACAAAAAGAAGTTTTGAATTCCACCCAGTATTTCCTGAGATTAGCGCGTTCAAACAAACTCTTCAGCTTTATAATATTAGTATAGATTAATTTAAACCATTTAACACTCTGTACATTATGTCGAGTTGACTGACTGAGTAATTTTACGATACTGAAATAACCAACTTCAAAAAATAACTGCCAGAATATTTCAGCTTGTTTTTGTTTAAAATATCAAGTTGAAGCTTAGGTGTTATATAAAAGGGTCGTGGAAAGTACATTGTTGAATTAGCTATGAACAATATCTATGTTTTTCAGTCATCTAACAAAAACCTGCGTTCTAGTTTGTCATCTTTCTTTGTCATCCTAGAGTTTTTAAGAGAACTCAACACTAAGCTCGCTTTTGTACATGTGCTTTATTATCACACTCTATTGTAGCGTTGTGAGAGTCTCAACTGTAAATAGTCGAGTGATGCTAAAATATCACAATTAGTAAGTTCCTAACCACATCACTAAAAACGCAGTACAATACTGGTTTTCCGGGGACGCTAACGTTCTGCCATTTCGATTCTGCTTGCTTAGCTGATGAAAGCTATCCCCTGACCCTCAGGACTCTGTGTGAACCGACCTAAGGCGAGTTCCACATTAGTAAGATAATTATACCAGATTTTCTTCGCTGGATTACCTTTATTGATTTCATCACCTATTTAGTATTATTTTGATTTCGCGTGTGTCAATGTCGGACGCGCGGCTCGGAGTTATCCAGCGCACAGGAGATTGTAATATGTATGTATTGCTACTGCATCGAGGTGGTGAAGTACCTCACTGTGTTATTGTAAGTGATCAGTGAGCCATCGGCAATGATCACGTTTACTTTGTGTTTATGCTCGCGTGTTCACAGTTAACCTTATTTTGCATCAGTCTATGTGCACGCTATGTTGCAAAATCTTTGCCTCTAAACCGCTGCGATGTGCTGAGCTTTCACTTGCAATGCTTCCCACATGGTTGCTTGGCTTAAAATGGGGAAGAAGCTGGTACATCGCATGCGGCTTGCTGCTAATTGCACCGCATCTAACATGCGCTCCCTATGGCGCTTCCAGGGTTCTTCGTACAGACTGAGGACAAGACCCGTTTCCCAATGCTGCACGCTGCTAGCTATCTGCACGCTACGTACGCACGCTGCTCAGGTCTTGGCCTTCCTACCTGCGGCCTACCGCCACGTGAGCCGGTGCTAATAGGTAGTCTCCTTGTACTACCTGTTGGAGATACGAGGGCCGTCCGGCTTACTGCTGAGCCTGTGCTGAACAGGCTCCCATGTCTACCACGTGCTACCCAAGGACGGTACCCTTCCTACCTATATATACTGTGTATGATAGTGCACGGAACAGAACACACTTACCCTTTAACCCTTTACCTTTTTTTACCCTTGACCTTATTTACCCGCGACCTAGCTGTGGAGTTTACCTACTTAAATAAATGTATTAACTTGTCCAGCTGTTTCACTTATCATCTACCTCACTACCTAGAGCCCTAAGGGTAAGCTTAATTCCATACTGGGTATAGAATTTGAAGCGGCAAGAATCTAGGCGGGCACCATCGGTGCATGGGAAGATAATTGCCCAGAGAAAAAGTTCTTTTGCAAAAAGGTACCATAGTGGACTCCTGAACTAGCGAAAATACGTCAGGAAACACGACAGGCCTTTAATGATACAAAAGCCAAGACAGATTTTTCTGGCTATTCTAGCATGCTGACGAGGTATAACACGGTGGTACGCAAGGGCAAAAGAACTAATTGGCGGCAGCATTGCACCTCCATCGAAGCTCTGCCAAATGGAATGAGGTTGTGCAAAGCAATGTCCATGACTAAGACAAACCCACTATCATCTGTAAAGAATGAGAATGGGTATCCGTTTGACTTGCATTTAATTTCAAAATGGAACCTTATCCAGATGCCAATATTGAATATTAGGAAATATTGTATGGCCTACCGATAGTTATTCCAGGTCTGACTTTTTGTATACGTTTGTAAAAGTTTCCACAACAGAGAAGAAGTTCCTAGTGTATTTTTTAATAAATGTTTGTATATCTTTTTACTTGCAAGCACCAATGGAGCCCGACGTTGTTTTTTAAGTGGCTGTAAATTAAATAAAGTGGATATCTCTCGTCAGAAAACTGCTCCATTTTATATACGAAGCACTCAACGGCGAGCGAAACTACAGCTGAATTTGTAAGTACCATCTCTATTACACTTAGTTATTTTAAAGCCTTTATTTTTCAGCGAATAATGCTAGTTTTTCAAGCTACGAGTAGTATTGTAAAATAAGCTATCTATCCACAAAATAATTTTAGGTATAATTGTTGACCAAAGATGGTCGACGCACCTTAACATTGAGATGCCCATGAAAAGGATCAGGAAGCTCATTTGTGTCTTCAAACTTTACGTCATGTTATATTCGTCCAACTCAACGACGCACAGCATGGTTTCCGCGCGGGCCGCAGCACGAATTCGAATTTAATGTGTTTCCTAAATCAGGCCTCCACAGTACTGGACTCTGAGGCAGGTGCCCAACTAGACGTCGCTTACTTTGACCTTAGGAAGGCATTCGATAGTGTGGACAATGATATTCTTTTAAGTAATTTGCGAGGGCTGGTTTTATCCCAGCCCTTTTAAAGTTCTTCGAGCTACTTGGGCAATCGCAAACAAGTGGTGAAATACGCAAGCTACACCTCTGACCCGTATTGCACTCTTACGGGGGTAAGCCAGGGGACGAATTTAGGACCCTTGGAATTCATTATCATGGTCAATTATCTCCCGGAGGTCATTGAAAAAGCCGCTGCCGCGACGCTGGCTGCCTATTATTTGCTGATGATTTGAAGTTGTTCATGCGGATAACCAACGAGTCGCACTGTGAAAAGCTTCAGCGTGACGTCGATCGGGTGGTGGCATGGATTGTGGAGAACAAGTTACACTTCAACATGGCGAAGTGGTACCTCGACGTCACGAACATAGTATGGGCGGTCACGTCATACCGCGGGTGAGGTCGGTGCGAGATCTTGGGGTCACCATTTCTGAGGATCTATCATTTCGAACTAATGTCGTGCAAGTGTGTAAAAAAGCCTTCAAAAATCTTGGGTTTGTGATGCAGGAAACCCGGGACTTCACTAACATGGCAGCAGTGAAATCACTTTATAATGCTTTGGTGCAAAGCAACTTGGAAACAGTGCTATCAACTGGAATCCTTATGAAACTAAATATTTTCGGATGGTGGAAAAGATACAGAACAAATTTACACGGTACCTCTATATGAGGCAATGAGGCGTCTACCCGTTTTACCCGCTTATGTACCCAACTCTCTTTGTAATAGGATTTTTTATTTATTTAGTAAAACTTTATGCACAAGAACAAAGGCGGACTTTATGCCTTAAGCATTTTCTACCAGTCGACCTTAGGGTGGTGCAGAGATAAAACAAGGCAGGTGCAACTAAATGATAGGATTAATAGAGAAAAACGTATATATTTATATACAAAAAAAGAATGATAAATATGTACTTAGATAAACAATGTTATAGAGAATTCGAAACCAACAAATCAATTTTGTGTTGATTCTGCAAACTTCTTGTGAATGTGCTCACGTGTCTTCAATTTGAAAGAAAGCCGACTGGTAGCCATCCTGATGTTCTGAGGGAGCGCATTCCAAAAGGATATTGCCTTGACACAGAAGGACGAGTGGACAATCCCAGAGCGGTGAGAGGGACATTGAAGAAGACGACATTGGAGATTATTGGTGGGGCGAAAATTCTTACTGTAGGCAGAGCAAAGGAATCGAACGTGAGAAGACAGATAAGAAGGAGAAGTGGGTTTATCAATAAAAGAAAACAGGGTAGTCAAGGCCTCAACGCTCTACGCTGACGAATGGCTAACCATTTTAAAAGGGATCGTTGTGCGGATACATGATCGTACTTACGGAGGTTGAAGACAAATCGAATGCAGTTATTTTGAAGGCGGTCAAGTTTATTGAGTAGATTTGCATTCAGATCATATTAGCATATATCTCCATACTCAATCATGGGAAATATTAGGGACTGTACAAGCATGGGCTTTATGCGAGCTGGGAGTAGATTTTTTAATCGATACAGCAATCATAACTTTTCGGTGTCCTATCGGCTGTCACTCGTTATCTGTTTGCGCCAGTCAAGGCAAGTGTCGACAAGTAGACCAAGATCCTCAACCTCGGATCTAAACAGAATTGATACGTTGTCGAAGATTATGGGTGGAACAGTTAAGCCATCAAGCTTTCTCAAGCTATGGGGACTTCCAAGTATGATAGCCTGACACTTTGCAGGATTAACCACCACACCGAAACGGTCGGACCAGCCTTTAATTGTAATTAAAATGGACTGGTTGGGTACTAAAAGTTGGAAGTAAGGCGCAATCTTGCTCTGGTCAAATATGTCTTTATGGTGTTTCGTTGGGATTACTCGGCTAGGCTACGGTTGGGGCCGAGGGAATGTCTGTTTAAAACTCCGGTAGCCCATACAAACCTATCAAAGTTTGCATCCGTATGTCGGGCGGTTACGATCATTAATAGCATCTCTCAACGGGTGGACATTTCTTCCTGCTCTTTGGTGGAATTCCAGAGGGTGACCGTTAGTGTGTTGGCCTCTATGTAACTTGTGCCGGAACAAGGATAGCCGTTACTTGGGACTGGTCTATCATAGACGCGAGTAGGTGTATGATCAGATTTCAAGAGGCGTCGCTGGGTGTCGCATTGTATGATGACTACTTTTATGACTTTGGGTTCTATCTGTAAAAATAAGTGTATGTGTAAATGAATAAATAAAACTTATAAACAAGATCTATATAGCTCTGGCGTAATTCGTTATAACTTACCGGGTAGGTAGGGTAGGCGGGGTAGGTAGGTTAGGCAGGGAAGGTAAGATAGGCAGGGTAGGCAACGTTCAATACAGGCCTTGGACCACAGCCAAGAGGCAACGCTGGAGCCCATGACCAACGCTGCTACTCTTGGATCCTATCAGGTCTATACCCGCGGAACCGCGATACGCGGCTGCGGTAGCTAGGGATTTGTTGCATATTTTATCGGTCGGTTAAAATGGTACGATGGTATAACTTACCCTTCTTCTCGTGGTGGTCACCTGGTCCCGTGTCAGTTCGGGGGTTATAGGGGGAAAATACCGACGTGGCCTGGGCCGGATTCCTTGCACAGACTCCTAGACAAGTTCCCGACAAAAATACTTGGCCGCGCACGAAATATACGGGCAATACTACAAACAAAGATACGGGCGATTCACAGTATCACTCACGGATCGCGAATACAATTTCGAGTAACGATCGGCTGGCAAACAATCAATTTCAAACAAAACCAGATCAAGACCGAATCGTTACGTCTCGCACCGTTGATCACATTTTTACGAGTCAACCCAACCAAAACTGTCAAATCTTGATGACAGCGAGTTGAGACAGTGTTGCAACAAAATAACAAGAAGAGGAACGAAACGATTGGTTCCGAACAGGCAAGGTACGCAGGGTAGGTCGGGTAGGCAGGGTTGGTAGGGTAGGTAGGGTAGGTAGGGTAGGTAGCGTAGGTAGGGTAGGTAGGGTAGGTAGGGTAGGTAGGGTAGGTAGGGTAGATAGGGTAGGTAGGGTAGGCAGGGTAGGCAGGGTAGTCAGGGTATATAGGGTAGGCAGCCTAGGTAGGGTAGGCAGGGTAGGTAGGCTAGGCAGGTTAGGCAGGGTAGTCAGGATGGGCAGAATAGGTAGGGTAGGTAAGGTAGGCAAGGTAGGCAGGTTAGGTAGGGTAGGCAGGGTAGATAGGGTTGACAGGGTAGGTAGGGTAGGCAGGGAAGGCAGTGTAGGTAGTGTAGGCAGGGTAGGTAGGGTAAGCGGAATAGGTAGGTGGGGCCGCCCATACCTATACGATAGCGACGTGCGAGATGAAAGACGTGATGTGGATTTCCATCTATGTGATTGGTAGATTATTCATACCTTTTGCCCATTGCCTTGCCGCATCCATTACGCAATAAAGCTGTAGGACTAATAGTTAATATTTGTACGTTTGTGCTCCATTGGTATAATTTAGAGGGTACAGAAATAAATAATTGCACCACTGAAAGGTATCAATTACTCAAATAAAACAGATTTTTCTTAGATTTAATCACATTTGGCTTTTCGAATAAAAACTTAAACTTCACGTACCTGCTATGTAAGCAGTAGGTACTGTAAGGTGGCCTTCTTGTATCATATAAAGCTGGCACGTTTTGGAAAAGTAACATAATAGTACGTAGTAGAAGAGATATTTGCAATGCTAGGAACATTTGAAGATATTTTTGTTTCGTTTTGCATGTCACTTCTGCAAGAGCCGCCTTAGGCAAGACAAAAATAATACAAGTTTACAATGCTATTTGCTTATCATTTCAGCTTCCACAGCTACGTCCCTCTTAGTTCCTACCGCAGTTAATTGATTTCCAAAAATAAGCAAGTATTGTTTAAAATTATTATTCTGTAAAGCGTGGCTAAATGAAAAACTATTGTTATCTATATTAAAAACTGGTTTTCGGTATCACATGACTCATTTGAATTTTAAATTAGTTAATTTTTGCATGTCTGGTTTTTTCCCTCATATCTTATCAAAACTACTATATTATAAAGGGAGGGGAGTAGATATTATGAAGGGGTAAAGCTGTATATTTCTACAAATTAACGAAACAATTTAACTATCGTAAGTACTTCCAGAAATGGTAATCTCTGGAAAAACGGATCTGAATTCTAACGAAAATTTACGAAAATTCTATCACTGACAAAAAGAAAGGCCGTACTGTCGCAGCACTTGTGCTCAACTCCAACCCGAACTCGAAAATCACAGTTATGAGTTGTTATTTTTTGACATTAACGTACTCGTCAGAGCAGTCAAGCTTTCTGCTACGCACAAAGTGGCATTCGCCTATTATGTCGTACTAACGGACGCCTCGCGGTTTTACCCGCGTAGTTGCCGTTTCCGTGGGAGCACAGTGATTAAAAGTAGCCTATGTCAACCTGGGATGGTGTAGCTTCCCCAAATCGGGCCAGTAGTTTATAAGTTGATTCGTTACATACAAAAATACAAATCTTTCCTCTTTATAATATTAGTAAAGATAAGTCACGGGAGCGAAGCCGCTGCAAAAAGCCAGTCAGTTATAAATCATGGTTATGCTCTATTACAATATTTATTTTTAACCTGCTCTACAGTTTTTTGTTTCAATATGAAGACTTACTGCCGCACTCAGAGACGGTTAACGGTTACTTAAGGCGCCTTAATTAACCGTTAACCGTCTCTGAGTCGGTGTCTTTCTTGTGTAATAGGCAAGGTATTTAGTATGTTACCTTAACGCCAGAATAGATAACCCGAATATCATGAAACTTGAACATAAACGGTGAAATGAGAGATCTGCGTACCCCTAAAGAGCGTACTGGCGTGATGTTATGTTATCAAATGGTATAATCAATAAACAGACATGCAATTGCAGCAATCCCGAGAGATTTGCCGTTATTTATTGAATAGGTCTGTCGTATATCTTCGGAGTTCTTCATCATAATTATCTTCATCAAATTAAAATGGAACCAATTTCGAAACATACTGTTTAAAACAAAATAAGAATATTTTAAATCGGTCCCCAATTGACGGAGATATCGGTGAACAATCACAAAAAAAAATACAGACAAGAAGTCGAACATAGAACCTCCTCCTTTTTGGTAAGTCGGTTAAAAAGCAACATCGTTAGTATAGTTATAAGTATCTGCCTAAATAACTAGTCTACATATTGGCTAAAGTCTGACACAGAGTGTTTTATAAATAAGAAAAACATGAAGTACTAGTTTCTGCCAGCGGCTTTGCCCGCGTAAAAATTGTTTTTTTTTTTTATCCCAAGGGAACATTATACCGGTATGTAAAGTAGCCTATGTGTTATTCCAGACTATAATCTATCTCGTGCCAAATTTCATCTAGATCCGTTCAGCCGTTCTGGCGTGATTGCGTGATGATTGAGTAACAAACAGACATCCACAGATCCTTCATTATGATATTAATAAGCTTATATTAAGAAGATTTTCCATTAGGTTTTGGGTTTACGAAAACTATTAATAGAAACCAAATCTCTCACCAGACTAACACTTTACTTTACCGTTTTGCGGGTAGAGTTCACAGCTGGCTGAACATGGTTTTAGTTATGTAAGTATTTAGGTACTTTACCAAGTTTTAATCTAACTATGTTTGTATCTAAAGTCGGTCGATCTGAAGTTGGGAATCTGTCGGTTGTACCCATGTTGCCGACTTTTGTTACCCGACTGACGAAAGAGAGTAATGTATTTATCAGTCTATGTTTGTAAATATGTAGGTATGTTTGTTCCTATGTGACATTCTAGAGACCAAACGCGTGGACCGATTTTGATTATTCTTTCGTCAATCGATTCGTCTTAATCTTGCGAGTGTCTCTAAAGAATGATATGACAGTAATCAAAATTCACCAAAGCCACCACCAGACGCAACATTGCCAAAAATATTGTAAAAAATAAAATATCACACACACAAACAGAGTCAAGTGGGCTATCGTTGGATAGGTATTTTTTAAATTCACTTTTTAGGGTTCCGTACCCGAAGGGTCCAAACGGAGCCTTGTTGCTGATACTCACGTGTCTGTCTGTTTGATCGTCTGTCTCTCCGTCGTCTGTCAAACGGATTTTACGGCCAAACGGTTGGAGCTACAGCCATCAAATTTTCACAGTATAAGCATCTTGTTGACCCGAAATTGTCAAAAATATTTTTAAATTGTTTTTAAGGCCCCATACAGTAGAAGGAGAAGCGAAAAAAATTATTGACCGATTAGTGGGTATCGTTGTTAAGAACTCGTTGAGTAGATAAACACTACATTTATTGTTTTAAAAAATATTGGAAAACAAAGAAACGAGGAGCCACCAAAGTCAGCTTTTGTTACAAAATTTTGTTCCAAAAAATTTTCTACCTTGAAATTTGCCGGTAATAATTATTATAACGCAAATTTTAGTGGAAATACCAATATATTGATAAATCACATTTTTCTCTGTAATTCCCTCATATTTCCTATTCTAACCAACTTAATTTTGCGGTTTAGTACGGAATCACGTCCGAAGTCCAACACGCACTTGTCCGTTTTTTTAGTCTTATTATCACGCTTGTATTGCCCAAAAAGTTAGGCAGAGGTGAATCTACACCCATAATTTTGCAAGTAAGGTTTAAGTCGCATTGAAAGGAGGCATATCTATGACCACCGACCGGACATAATTTTCTAGACTCCTGCGGGCTGATGCTTTGAAATTACCAATAAATAAAACCCAATAACACCATGCCCGACCTCGTAATCAAACTCTAGGACATCATGTTTAGCAGCACCTAGCTAGTACTTGTAACTATTAGACCAAGTCGAGGCAATTTGCCTGCATTCTTAACTGAATCACGAAACAGTAGGCAATTTCAAGAGGCTGAATTACAAAAAGTAATTATAGCCTTTGTCCAGAAGTGGGATAAAATAGCTTGATATACAGGATGACCTGGTGATGGTTGCGGGGATCTGCTTGATGCGAGACGCTCGGGACCGGTCAATGTGGCGGCGCTTGGCAGAGGTCTATGTCCAACAATGGACGTCCTTCGGCTGAAATAATGATGATGACGATGATACAGAATATCTGTTGATAATCGCACTGTTTATTTACAGCTTTATAAGTTTTTAAGCTGCCATGGTCACAATCATTGGAATTAATATTTGTTTCGGGATATGTACCATGTATATTTTGATTTTGGTTCAGTTCTCGTGATCATGGCGCTTGTAACGGTGCCGAAATATCGAGCTCTCAACCAAAATCAAAGCATGGTAAATATCCTGAAACAAATATTAATTCTAATATTTACAGCTTGTTTCAAATACTATTTTATTTGTCATCAATTCATCATTCTAGGAAAACAAATTCGGTCTCCAAAAGTCAATTAATACGAAAAGTCTACCGTATCAATTATCTGAGCTTTTTAGCTTTGACTACCTTTGAGCTTTTGAAGTACTCTTGAAGGTCGAAATAATCTCATGTCGTACATATCAAAGAGGAAAAATATATATCTTATGTACCAATCCAGATCATGGTCCTGGATCATCCTTATTTGATCCTTTTTGCGTAGATAACAAGGTCTCATTTTGCGCCTACACATTCTGCTTGAGCAATGAATTTATTTATGTCGAAATCTTAGAACTAGACTTATTTTCTTGATGCCTTATTTTACACTTAATAATGAATCCAAGTAATAAAAGTATATAGTATTCTATTTATTAACTAGCTGCTGTCCGCGGCTCTCGCTCGCTTGGTATGTTGATAAGTAGGATTTTTCCTCGTGGTCTCGGGCTAAATGGATCTATGATCGGAACAGCGGTGTAGGCGTAAAAACGTTACAAATATACAGCTACTTTCGCATTTATAATATTGGCATGGATTTGCTTATGATTTTATTTCATGCATCTTGTACATAAAATATAATATTGTGTATGACTGTATATATATATAATATGTATGAACGTAAGTGAAGCAAAAGAAGTATGTAAAGATTGTAGCAAGTGGCGTTCTGTAGTTTCTGCCATGCTAGAGTTGTGTTAAACAACTCTAGGGAATTATGAATTTATGATCAAGTGAGATGTTCTCACTTGTTCTCATTCACCCGCATTGGGGCCGCGTGGTGGATTACGGCCTATTCCCTCTCACAGAGAGGAGGCCTGTGTACCAGCAGTGGGAACATTAAGAAAAATGCTCATGATGATGAGATGTTCATTGAGGCTATTGGCTATCAGGCCGTTGGCCGTAACGACAATCGGCACAATGATCGCCGAGTCCACATTCCACATGTCGACAACCTAGTGTGCTAAGTCGAGATACTTGATTTGTTTCTCTTTCTCAGGTTTCACGACGTTTTCGTCATGTGGGATGGTGATATCGATTATCAATGTGCGGCGCGCTAATCTGACTATCACCACTATATCCGGCTTATTGGCAACATTAGTCCTATCAGTGAGGATAGACCGATCCCGGTACAACAGGGTATCAGGCAGGAGATCGAGTAAGAATATGGCGGGTTGGATTGAGTTGTGAATTCATGATAAAACCTAAAGAGAAATACAGTGAGAGTTACCGATCGTTCGTGTAGATCAAACTACGTGCTTGGTGGTATGTCGTTTACGTTATTCTCTAATACAAACCGTGATTAGTTTCATTGTGACCCTAGGTACATCTAAACAAAGAAGTTAGTTTGTCTAACTCCTAGCTCGAAAAGGACGCATGCAATAATGGCCTTTCCTGACAATTACATAATCTTCCCTAAACACTATACTAGCTTCTGCCAGTAGCTTCGCCCGCGTGAATATCGGTAATTATCCCAAGGGAACATATTCTCGGATAAAAATTTTAACAAGTAAGAAACTTCTGGAATTCGGGGATAAACTCGGGGTTTTAAATGTCCTTGCTTGGGTTCAACAGGACATGGAAAATCACTTAATTAAAATTTTATTCTGTGTTAAAAAAGACCCTTCAGGCAACCCATAAGTAGTAATAATAAATAAATAACTTTATTTACATAAGAAAACATACAAATACATCGATTCCCTGACTCCTGTGCTAGGTGATTGAAGTGTGTGAGCCAGTTCCTTCTTCCGGGAGGGAATCACAATTTATTTTTATGCAATTTAACAGGGTAAAATTAAAACTAAAGTAAACATTCAAACTAAAAGTAAAATAAAAAGCAAAGTCAGGCGCGGTTGTATTTGTGAGTGTGTGTGTGTGTGAGCGAATGTAATTGTGTGTGTGTGTGTGTGCATATATGTGATAATGTGTTTACGTGTATTACTGTAGTACTGTACTGTCATCTCTAAAAAACAATAAAAAAATAGCTTTTGGACTCTTAAATGTACTTTTACTACTAATAAAATAATCGATGTGTCAGTCCGGTACATGGTGCATGAGCTGCATCAGTAAGGTCTACAGTGACGCGCACTGCCACAGCGCGCCTGCCAGCAGTACGCGCAGATATTGAACCCGCCTACTTGACCGTCTGCATGAGACGCCACAGCCCAGCTCATACTAATACCTTGCTGCCTGCCTTCCTGTCTCATTGACAACTTGCTTATCTGGCTACCTGCTCGTTTTGCCTGCTTGTCCGCCATGGTGTCTGCTAACCACCTTCCTACTTTGAGCGTTCCACTACTTGAAGCGTTCCTGACTGTCGGCTGCCTGCTTTGCTGTCGACCACAAACATCCCACGATATGCGAAGCCAGCCCTAAGTTTTTATACTCAATATCTTTCTTTTCATTGCTTTATTTTTTTTAATAATTTTTGTCTTTTCTATTAACGTGGCTTACACTGAGCTAAACGTAACGTTACAGTCTTACCATTTAAAATCACACAGTTTTTACCATCACCATAAGTAGGGGGTTCAGGAGATACCTGCTTTCACCCTCCAACACTCTATTTAAATACAGTAGAGTCTTACTCTTTTTTTTTGTAATCTATAGGCTCACGTTTGATCACTATCTCGGCTGATGTTAAGCGATGATGTGGTCTACGGTGAAGCACGCTTGCCTAGAAGAAACCTATTCACTCTTGACCTAAAGGCCCCAAGGTGGTAGCTATCAGGGAACATAGACTCCGGCAAGGAGTTCCATTCCTTAGCTGTGCGCACAATGAAAGTATTAGCAAATATTTGTGCGTATGGGAGGGATGTCCACCATGTACCGATGGCGCATGGCCGTACGTCTAATAGTCCGATGATGGAAAGAGCTAGGTGGAATCAAGTTGTACAATTCCGTCTCACACTTCCCGAAATTAAACCGATAAAAAACTGACAAGCTGGCAGCTCGGCGTCGATGCCAACTAATACTACACTATTGAAAACCAGGGGATGCCGAACTATTGAAATGTTCGGATTAATGGATTGTATAGAAAAAATAAAGATAAATAAAATAAAGCTATCTACCAATTTAATAAGGGAATATGTAGGGAATGCGCTGAAGTACTGAAGTGACGGATTAGTGAGACTCTCCAGTAGTAGATTTTAAAACTTTCAACGTGAATGCAATACATTCGCGGAAATGGGCGATATTTTACTAAACTTAATAAAATTAATATAATTATATATAATATACATATATAAATATAAGAAATTTGAAAATAGAATAAAAAAGTATATACATATTTAAGATTAAGATACACGATCACACGAGGCTGCAATATCGAGGACCCACACTAGCCTTTAGAATGGCACATGTACGTCGCTGGATTAATATTGTAAAATGGTTTTTATTTGCAAAGGACCGGATTGTTAGAAAGAAATTGCCAATTTTCGTAACTAAAAGACCTTCATGATGGCACGTCGCAACTTAAATTGCGTTGACAGATACATATGGTGGTATTTATTGGCCAGACATCGCATACACGTATTGCACTGCGGTCACATGAATGTACTTAAATCGTCTATCGGTGTGATATAAATCAAGTCACGTTGAAGTACTTCTATCTGGTAGGTTGCTAACTGTTACGAAAATTGGCGATTTCATTCTCTATCCGTTGAAAACAAATTGCCAGTTTGGAGGGCCTTCGTGCCTCCGGATGCCCAGCAGTAAATTTTGGACACATACACATGTCATAATATCACAAACTACAACACACACACACTACTTTTCGCCTCGCTGCTTCCCTACGTCTTCGCGCTCCATGTTGTACTACTCATCGTTGTCACTGTGGCGAAGTTGTCAATAGCCTCGGTCACCACGGTCTTTCATGCAGCCGAAGTGCGGGTCGCATAGCGCGTCACGGAAACTTAAGGCGATATATACACCCCAATGTAAACGCAGTCCGCCCGCTCGATGCCAAAATATCAATATTGAACCTCCTTTTGAACAGTTTTGTTTGCAAAATATTATTTGATTTACATATGCTATGTCAGTTATGAAGAAATTCCAGCCATTAATTTTTCTGTGTATAAATATTTTTAAACATCCAAGTCGCTTTGGAGGAGTATCCAAAAGTTGCGAAAAATATGGTGTTGTTAATTATTTTTTTAAAACAAAACTGTTTGTTATACGAAAAAACCATGTTTAAAAAATAATGTACATGAAACAATAATATTTTTCTTTTTTCAAACCTTTTAACCTCGCCGTTTCTAAGGAGTATGCTTTAGAAAGTTACCGTTTTACGGCACTTAAGCGCATGTAGGCCCTTAAACGACATCATCCGACATGCTCTCGTCACCGTCAGCGTTCCGGCCGTATTGGAACCCTTAGGGTTAACTTAAGGAAAACTTAAGGTTAGGGATAAAAATATATGTTAATGTTAAACATTATTGTGGTACTGATAAATAAATAATACAATATCATCAACATGATGAAAACAATTTGCAATTTTAGTGGCCCTCACAAGTTATGGAATGTTATGTAACATTCTTACTTTGTTGTTTTGGCACAAACAAAGGGTTTCAAACTGTTTAATATTTTAAATTCCATTTTTATGTTACCGAATAACCGTTTCCCAATTTATTATTTAACTTACAAAGGTACAGTTACCAACGGAAGTAGATTGAAACATGCAATTTTTAACTAAATAGATGTAAAAAAATACAAGCGACCCTAGGTGCCGGATGTCGGAGCAGATCGGTATGGGTGTTCCAGTGAGAGCACGGAACTGGAGTGACCATCAAAATCGCAGAACAAAGTTTTCTGTGTTGGTTCTGCTTAATTTTAAGGCCACACTCTCCAGTCTGCGCCACCACACTGAAAATCTGCTCTGGCCCTCTAGGCCACTCTAGACAACCAGCACAATGTCATCAGCAAACAGGATACACCAGAGTGCCTCTTCCTGTATGTCCGACGTCAGAGCGTCCATTATGATCAGGAAGAGGTAAGGACTGAGAGCCAACCCTTGGTGCAATCCGACTGCCACACTGAAACTGCCAGCCCACTGTAGACCGGACTTGGGTCAGTACCCCAGGCACACCTTTCTTCTTAAGGGTCCACCACAAAACCTCACGAGGCACCCGGTCGTATGCCTTCTCGAGGTCAAGGAATGGTGTACATTGTTTTTAAAGATCGAAATATTGCACCATTCATCAGCTATGGCTTCTTCCCGCAACAAATTATTGAAGAATAAAGCTAACCACGTCCATCCATTGACGCGCAATATCTTCCACACTTCACTTCGTTGAGCGCAAAACCAATGATAATCATTACCGTGGCACACATAACTGTTACAGACACCTTCGCAGTCG
Organism: Orthosia gracilis; assembly: GCA_947562075.1. NCBI lineage: Eukaryota > Metazoa > Arthropoda > Insecta > Lepidoptera > Noctuidae > Orthosia > Orthosia gracilis. Next base: position 41,341,551 of record OX387266.1, read on the forward strand.
TCAGTTTCTATACCTGCCTCTTTTGAGTCTTAAACGGTGATTTGGCCTGTATCGAAGTAGTTGACAATGCCTCTAGTTGAGGCCGAAGCGTCTCCGTGCTCTGTACACCGAGACGACGGCGGCTTCTGCTTCTAAACTGCGGCTGCTGCTGTTAATCTACTTTCGTTGCTGACCGTACCAAAAAGAATAAAAATTTCATAATTTTAATTTGCTACTCCATCAGGAAGATTTTTTGTACTGACATTAATTTGCAAACTGAAGCTATAAATGAAAATTGATCATGCTATATGCTAATTTAGCTTGCTTAAAATTCAACCGTAAGAGGATTTAAATATTCAAATACCTTGTAGTTGATATTAGTTTCAGACATATTATCTTAAAAATATGATGCGGCATACAACTCGTGAAAATTAACTAATTCAAAGAACATTAATGTAATACCTATCTAAGGTTTTTAACTTTATTGATATGTGGTAATTCAAATGGTTTTGCGTGAAAAAACATTGGTAGAATTTTTTGGTTCATGTTTTATAACTGTAGTATGTTAAGTTACAGGAAAATAAATCACAGGCAAGGCACTAATATATGTGTATAAGAATATAAAATCTTTATTGACGAACAGAGGTCTGTTTTACCTCAATTCTCATTTTGGACTGCTTTTTTAACATCGTACAATATCTCGTCTGTTACCTACGTGCCTCAACCACAATAATGCTAATATAACATTATCTGCGGCTGGATTAAGATATTTTTAATAATACAGACTATTTACAATATCTAACAAAGTACCACAATTTTACAACTACAATTTCCACACAAATGGTCATTCTTAAACTATTTACTACTTTCAGAAAAAATACTTTAACTTACAAATATTGATATGTATCTGTTCGCTAGATGTTAAGAAAATGTTCGCAATTGCGCTTTTGCAATTTCTTAAAGCCTGCCATAAATTACACTCTAACAAAAAAAGGACATAAATGTGTCTCAAAAAAAAATACCACATAACTAAGATATGATAGAGAATACTTCGTACATGGAAACAGTAAGCTTAAGCGCCCTAAATCATAAAATAGGATTTCTTTAAAAAACAAATAAGCAAATCTATTGAAGATGTGGCAGCAGTAAAAAGAGATGTTAAGATTGATCACATTTCTGAAAACTTCTTTGCGGCCGAAACACGCTTAAGCACAAAAACCTTGATACAATTGAACGGCAAAGTGGACTGACCACAGATATAAATCTAACTAGATGACGTGATTGTATGTTCTTCGCGTGTCAAAAACCGGAGTAAAATTACGATCAATGATCGTTATTTGAGCTTTTCATTTAGCATTATTGGCACCGGAAATCCACCGAAATCTAGAAAAATGTCTTTTTATGCCATATTGAGCTATAAAGATCTTATAGAAAACGTTGACTAAGGCATTGAAAATGTTTTCTTTCATTGATAAGATTATTTGTTTTTAAATTGTGTGTGAAAAAGTGGCACGCTTGGTTTTCATACAGATGGAGGGCCTTGCGTTATCTAGTTAGATTAATGACTGTGGTACTAACCAACGTACAATATATTAACAACAATAACGTATCTTAACAGGACGCAAAACTTCTTTGTTTGAACTTTCATTTTGAACTTTCATTGATTATTTTAAGTAATTCATCTATATATATAAATGAACCCCTATTTCTCCTGCTCACGCTATAACTTGAGAACGGCTTTACCGATTTCGCTAATTTCTTTTTTTGTTGTGTTTGTTATTGTAAGGAGAAGGTTCTTAGATGGGGTAGGTAGGTAGGTAGGGTAAGTATGTTAGGGTAAGTAGGTAGGGTAGGGTAGGGTAGATAGAATAAGGTAGAAAGGTAGGGTAGGGGAGGCAGTTGACGAGAGCGAAGCTGCGGGCACGGCTAGTATTATTGTATTTTATTAAAAAATCTATACAAATTACAACGTATTTCTCTCTCCATCCAGTGCAATTTGACAGTGGCCGCTTTGCGGCGCTGCTATGTGGACTTAAGGAAATGCAAAAAAAAAGTTCTATTTATTATTCGTCAATTCAATCCGTCAAAAACATAAACAGGTATAATGCAACCAGGTCATGTAGCCTGGTGGCTTTAATTGGAACTAACGAAATCACAAGGAATATTGTCAAAGTCGTCTGTATTTTATCATTCTCTGGCACTACCGCTATCACTAACATCTATATTTTTGTTGTATTATAAACCATTCATGTCGTTTAGTTTACTAAGTCCATAAATAATAAGTATTTAAACATCTTTGAAAATACAACTAATGTTAAATCAATTTTAATTAAAAATATATTTAAAATATGGGTGAGTGAATACGATTTTAACCTTCTTCGTTCCTGTAAAAACAATAGAAGGACAAAAACACAGAAGGGAAAAAACTCGCGGGCATCTTTCAACTTGTCAGACGATTATTTTTTGGATTGATATTTAAAACAAAATTTGAACCTGTTTATTATAATATTTATTTGGAAAAAAGTTCACAATTATATATTAGATCAGTAGTAGTAGTAGATATAGTTAAGATTTAGTTTTGTACATTCTTCGATAGTGATAAGTTTCATCAATTCTTTTTAGTGTGTAAGAATGAAAGACACGCCCGACCCGAGGGACTTTTTCCGCCGCGTTTTTGTCACAGTACAATCCAATCAATCGGGTCCATGGACACTGATGAGTCTTCTTCTGCTTGGAATTAAAAAGCGTGCATGTCTGTAAGCAATAAAAGTCGTCGTACCCGTAAACAGGTCTGGGTTCCGAGTCTTCGGGTTGTGGTTGTATAGACTCACACTCTGCTGTAGTTGTGGAATCTGCGTCTATCCATTCTGAAAACAAAGTTTCTAATGTATTGCCTAATGATATTCCCGCTCCTTCCATGGTTAATCCCACTCAGATTGGTAGAAAAACTTACGATAAAACGGACAGCGCGCCTTTTGTAATACATGTACAAATAGTAGATTGTTTGCATCGAGCGCAAAGTGAGTTATTCATGTATGAGTGTTATGTTGGTGCCCGAGCGCTTGCGAGGGGAACTAAATTAACACGAGTGCACTAATTACTCACATTAGCGAGGTGCGTAATCTACTTTTCTTTCAACTACCAATCTACCTACCGTGATAAAATATACCTACTCAAAATAAAAACTCAAGTTAATGAATAATATTTATCCCGCGACTTTTGCGGCAAAAGGTTATTACCAATTTAATTTGCAGCTGTATTTATACTTTCTGGAGTTGAATTCATATCGCTATCGCTCTTTTTCCATTTTTTAACCTTTCTTGCAAAATATAAAGTATCAAAGCTTTACAATGGTACAAAATGCGCACCATTTCATTTTTTTTTTATCAAATCGATTTTATCCAGACGATTTTTATTTTCAGCCAGTATCTTTTTTATCTAATGCATACATTTTATATCAAACTTAATGAGAGACATTAAACCTCTGTGGTAAATTTATTACTATATAAAAAATAAATAGTGCAGTTAAAGCACAACGCCTTCCAAAACATTATCAATGATATCGTCCAATAAATCGGACTCAATAAGATTTCATTATCTTTTTCTAATATGTTGAGTATGTTTGAGTGAGTGTTGTGTGCTTGTGTTAGGTGTGTTTATGAGTTTATCTTTATCTTAAGATTTTAAGGAGATTTTTTTTTATATTCATATGAATATAAAATTATCATACTCATTACTCATAGATCTTAGATATATGATAGTGTAATACACCCCTTACACACGATATGTAGTCGCATCGTGGTGCGCTACAATGTAATTTTGCGATGCTCTTTTTGATGTCGTGGAGATCTACATTTGTCGTAAAAATGTTACGAAAAATGTTGCAAGTTTTTCGATGCACATCGTGTATTGTCACGATATTTCGTACAACACGTGTATTTGTATCGTGTAATTTCTACGATAAAGTTCGCACATCATCGTAATACGACATGGCTTCAACAGGATAACGTGTTCAGCCCTAGGCGACATCTCTTGCTAATACGAGAATCGACCATATCAATGCTTGTTTGTGTACTGTGAAGGGGTAACTCAGGGAAACTAATAATAAGCAGAAATTACTTTTAACTTATATTGAATCAACAACGTGCCTGCCCTCGGGCGGTTTGTACAGAAGTCCCAGCTAAACAAAAACTACACGCTTTCGATATATTTCAAATATTCTGTATTCGATTTCCTTCCAAACTTATAAGTCGCCAGTATTAGGTGTCAGCGGCCGAACAGGTTGCTTGTCCTATGTGGAAAGCCTCTACAGTACATAGGGATATGTGCCCGAAGCATACCTTCTGTAGATATTGTTATATCCATTATCCAATATTTACGTAAATCTGTCTGGGTTCTCAAGTTCCATTAGTATTGAACCAATATATTTGGATAAACATTGGCCTTAGGGTGCCTTTCCACAAGAGATGAGATATATGGACCAATGAATATTATTGGTGAATATCAAACGCATCAATAGCAACGTAGCATAGCATATCTCTGGTGGAAACGCACCCTTACAGTTGACTGAACGCTCGTAAGCAAAGTTTGGTTTAAAATCATTTCTAAGTTCGATTACCTAGATATAAAATCGAGTATGCTGCAGTTTCACGCAGTCCCTTTTTGTCGAAAAAAAAGGGGGTTAAAAATTTCCGATACATAAAACTCTATTAAAGCAGTGGTTGGTAAAATCCGTAAATATAGTGCCCGGCACGTAAGTTGGCAAGGTTTTAGCGTAGTGGGGGTAAGTTTTCGCTTATTCCGCGAACTGACCAACCACCATATAGAACGAATGGAACGTGAACGTGACACGATTGGTTAGTCGATCCTTGTGTCAACTGACCAACCAATCGCGCGCTCGGAACGGCCCTCAACGTTCCCCGCGCCCCGCTTCAGTACCATTGATACCTAAAAAACGACTTCTGCGCATCTAAAAACTCTTGGCAACTTATGTGCCGGAGATAATGCCTATCTTAATCTGTCATATTTGGCAAATATTCACAACAATAAAAAAGTTAGTAAATAAAATAGCGGCAAATTCAAACGCCAAAGCCCTCATTCACAGTTATTTTATGAATTACGAGTTTCGTATGAAATAGAAACTATAAAAGAAAAGGAACAGAGAGTACTGCATTAGCGCATACACCTATCTACTGCAAAAAAATTATTGCTTCGCTTGTGTACTTGGTGCTTAATCGCAACGTAGATAAACCAAGTACGCAATCTCAATAAATTTTTAATTTAGCAACCCTTTGAGACTACCCAAAGGAAAAGGTTTGTAAATTTTGCTGCAGTTAGTAATTTAATTTTACTTGCATTCTGCAAAACTTTCTTCAGGAAACATTCACTGGCGACGTCTTCGAAATATGTTTAACTGAAGTTCCCAAGAATACACCCAATTTAATTTCCTAGAATATCATTTGGGTCACGGAAATCGAACAAGTAGGTATTGAGAAACTCTGATGCATAAATTAATTAATTTCTTGAGCATCAGTCTGTTGTTATTATAACCTAATTAAATGTAGGTATTTCTTAGATCTTACAATACAAAGGAAATGGACACATTCAAAGATATATAATTCTGTGCTGGAATGTAATAATACACCTTGAAATTTAATTGGTTGTTTTCCCGCGGCAGAACGACTTGCCTTAAGAAGTACTTTCGAAGTATAGAGTTAAAGTAAATAAATAACGATGTTTCTGTTTTAAAATAATTAAAAAAAATATTCATCAACTCGAAAAAGTGAGTAACAATAGTAACTCTAGATATAACTTGTAGGTACTAGGTACTACTCGTGTCACCACCTACAAAGAAAACCGATGCACAAAATAATGTCAAACCAAAATAAACTCTCGCACGTAGTGATAAGGCATAAAATGTTTGCACGGAACAATACAAAAAATCACCGCGATACCGACAAAGAAAAGACCGATTTAGAAATGTTCAAAGTAAAATTAGCTCTCGCGTGTAGTGATACGGCATAATCTAGCCCGCGCGTAACATGATCAAACGGAGCCGCCTTCGAACCTACTCCTTTCGACGTTGACCTAGCACCCGGGTCAACGGCCTGCTGTCGTTCGGCCGTAGATATCGGGAGGTATACTTTTGGTTCGTGATCGCTTTCGAGTTTAGTTTTTCACAATGTTAAATATGCTAGTTTTTGTTTCTAATATTTTATATAACTACGAAACGATTGTATTACATAGACAAAACCATTTCGCTGCGGGAAAACAACCATTTAAATTTCACGGTGTATAATAGGTAATTTTAAAGGGCATAAGATATTAGTAGAGCGTAGAAAAACTTCAATCATTTTGTAAAATGAATTACAGTTTTTTTAAACATTTTGGAATTGCTTAAAAAGCAGTAGCCTTATTGTGTAAGTGAATTAGGCAAGGCAAGAAGTTTGACCGACATCAATTAACCTATCACATAGACGGAAATCCATATCGCGTCTTTCATCTCGCATGTGATTGTTCGATTGATGGCGGTCAAAAACTTTGCCTGTTGAATTCACTTCAACAATAAGGCTGCAGGTTTGATGGCAGTTTCTTTTGAAATATGCAGTACCTTCATAATTACTTCATCATTCGGAAATTTAGTTTTGAAAAAAACCCTTATTTATCGGATCACATCGTTGTCTGTCTGTGCGTGTGTCAAAACCTTTTCTAGAACGTCTAGACCGTATCAAGTTCAAATTAATATTATATACTCAGGGCTACGATTTCTCAGAGCTGTAAAAAATCAAACTTCTAAATCAACACAATCAAATGATACAGTTGTTTATGTCGCATATTTGACTTATTCCAAGGGAATCAAAACGTATAGAGTACTGCCCGCTGACCCAGAATATGAAATTTGGCAAGAGGCAATGTCTTATAACACAAGTAAAAGAGGAAATTCAAAAACCGTAAATAAAATATAAAAATAAAACTTATTTGCAGTTGTTAAACTTGACTGTGACCTACCTAATGCATGCATTTTATTATGTTTTATTGTGATATTTTTGATTTTATTATGTTTTGAATTGAATGATTAATTATCAAGAACATCAGTAATGTTACCACCTAATTATGTTGATGGATGTAGCTGTATGTACGAAAACCTCAGTGTGCGTGTCCAATTCGCACTTGACCATTTTATTTTACAAGATTTTTTTAAACCCTTTGCCCCCACACTAGGCATTTGTTCCTGTATTGTGGGTGCGGTTACAAATATTTTAACGCACATACACAAGACACCCAGATCCGGAAAAAATATCAGTACACCATACAAATATTTGTTCCGTGGACCGTGCGGAAATCGAACCAGCGACGCACAGCAGGCGCCTGCTATTTCAAGCATACAAATATCACAGAATGGGGATAGCTATGGAACTAATTAATGCAGGCATTCGTAATTCGTGTGTGATCTATGCGATGCCACCGCCGATGCCAAGGAAGTTGCAAAGTTTTGGGCCAAACGAATCTGAATGACAGTAGAAGAATGTCTGGGCATGCCATGTGGGAGAGCACTCTTACTTTATGCCTGCCGTAGGTGCTATTCGGACGCTAATGCATGGTTCTGTCGGAAAGTACCTACCGCTGTTAGGTGGGTCGGGCGGTGCCTACACCCTGTTGCTACCATTGTCTGCCTTAAAGCCAGTCCACACGGCGCGTAGCGTTGCGCCGACACAACGCAAATATTTTGACGCATTGCCGGCCAAACGCGCTGCGTTGTTTCAGCAGCGACTCGTCTTGAGGGCTGTAGTCAGTCGTGTGTGCGTTGCGTCGACGCAGCGTACCGTGTGGATACTTTGGTTTTGTAAAACGACGCAGCTATAGCTCTACGTCGACGCTACGCTGACGCAACGCACGCGTTGCTGTCGTTGCGTAGTTTCACATACTAAGGCTGTTGCGTTGCGTCGCCGCAGTGTCAACGCTGCCTCGTTTTACATAAATTAAAACGACGCAGCTATAGCTCTACGTCGACGCAACGCTGACGCAACGCACGCGTTGCTGTCGTTGCGTAGTTTCACATACTAAGGCTGTTGCGTTGCGTCGTCGCAGTGTCAACGCTGCCTCGTTTTACATAAATTAAAACGACGCAGCTATAGCTCTACGTCGACGCAACGCTGACGCAACGCACGCGTTGCTGTCGTTGCGTAGTTTCACATACTTAGGCTGTTGCGTTGCGTCGTCGCAGTGTCAACGCTGCCTCGTTTTACATAAATAAAAACGACGCAGCTATAGCTCTACGTCGACGCAACGCTGACGCAACGCACGCGTTGCTGTCGTTGCGTAGTTTCACATACTAAGGCTGTTGCGTTGCGTCGTCGCAGTGTCAACGCTGCCTCGTTTTACATAAATTAAAACGACGCAGCTATAGCTCTACGTCGACGCAACGCTGACGCAACGCACGCGTTGCTGTCGTTGCGTAGTTTCACATACTAAGGCTGTTGCGTTGCGTCGTCGCAGTGTCAACGCTGCTTCGTTTTACATAAATTAAAACGACGCAGCTATAGCTCTACGTCGACGCAACGCTGACGCAACGCACGCGTTGATGTCGTTGCGTAGTTTCACATACTTAGGCTGTTGCGTTGCGTCGTTGCAGTGTCAACGCTGCCTCGTTTTACATAAATTAAAACGGCGCAACTATAGCTCTACGTCGACGCAACGCTGACGCTACGCACGCGTTGCTGTCGTTGCGTAGTTTCACATACTAAGGCTGTTGCGTTTCGTCGTCGCAGTGTCAACGCTGCCTCGTTTTACATAAATTAAAACGACGCAGCTATAGCTCTACGTCGACGCAACGCTGACGCAACGCACGCGTTGCTGTCGTTGCGTAGTTTCACATACTTAGGCGGTTGCGTTGCGTCGTCGCAGTGTCAACGCTGCCTCGTTTTACATAAATTAAAACGACGCAGCTATAGCTCTACGTCGACGCAACGCTGATGCAACGCACGCGTTGCTGTCGTTGCGTAGTTTCACATACTAAGGCTGTTGCGTTGCGTCGTCGCAGTGTCAACGCTGCCTCGTTTTACATAAATTAAAACGACGCAGCTATAGCTCTACGTCGACGCAACGCTGACGCAACGCACGCGTTGCTGTCGTTGCGTAGTTTCACATACTAAGGCTGTTGCGTTGCGTCGTCGCAGTGTCAACGCTGCCTCGTTTTACATAAATTAAAACGACGCAGCTATAGCTCTACGTCGACGCAACGCTGACGCAACGCACGCGTTGATGTCGTTGGGTAGTTTCACATGCTTAGGCTGTTGCGTTGCGTCGTCGCAGTGTCAACGCTGCCTCGTTTTACATAAATTAAAACGACGCAGCTATAGCTCTACGTCGACGCAACGCTGACGCAACGCACGCGTTGCTGTCGTTGCGTAGTTTCACATACTAAGGCTGTTGCGTTGCGTCGCCGCAGTGTCAACGCTGCCTCGTTTTACATAAATTAAAACGACGCAGCTATAGCTCTACGTCGACGCAACGCTGACGCAACGCACGCGTTGCTGTCGTTGCGTAGTTTCACATACTTAGGCTGTTGCGTTGCGTCGTCGCAGTGTCAACGCTGCCTCGTTTTACATAAATTAAAACGACGCAGCTATAGCTCTACGTCGACGCAACGCTGACGCAACGCTGACGCAACGCACGTGTTGCTGTCGTTGCGTAGTTTCACATACTAAGGCTGTTGCGTTGCGTCGTCGCAGTGTCAACGCTGCCTCGTTTTACATAAATTAAAACGACGCAGCTATAGCTCTACGTCGACGCAACGCTGACGCAACGCACGCGTTGCTGTCGTTGCGTAGTTTCACATACTAAGGCTGTTGCGTTGCGTCGTCGCAGTGTCAACGCTGCCTCGTTTTACATAAATTAAAACGACGCAGCTATAGCTCTACGTCGACGCAACGCTGACGCAACGCACGCGTTGCTGTCGTTGCGTAGTTTCACATACTAAGGCTGTTGCGTTGCGTCGACGCAGTGTCAACGCTGCCTCGTTTTCCATAAATTAAAACGACGCAGCGACAGCGCTACGGCGGCTGTAACGGCACGACAGATAGCCGCAGAGGATGATGGAGTCCGCAAAGAGTCATGCGGACCAATACTTTGCCGGGGGAGCATGAAAAACTGTGCAGGTCATCAAGAATAAAGGGGTTAAGAATCTGACAAACATCAAGGTGGATTTCTAAATGTAAAAATAGGGGTCTGAATCGACACAAATTAACACACTGAATCAGTAAAAGAACATCAATGGTTTAGAAATTATACAACATTATTTTCAAAATAGAATTATTTTATTGATTTAAAATATTCTCATTTTTTTTTTCTTAAATATACATTGGTACAAAAGCTTTCAGCTGTAAGGATAGCGATTTGCTTTTAATATAAAACAATGTTGATAGTTAATACTTGATGACTGTGTAGCGGCACCAACGCCGCCACTTACGAACTAATGACATGCCGTCACATGAATCCTGCATCGCTCAAGCAAAGTTTTCGGCGCGATTTGAACACTTACAGCAGTCAGACAACATCCGTCGGGCAGTTGCCTGGACCAGACACAACACCCGTCTGGTCGGAGGATCCTCCCTTTTCTATGGTGGTTTGTGGGACTTGACCTTGACCCTGTTCCGCATACCTCTAAACTGTTTGTAAAATGATTTTGTAGAAAAGCGTGAATCGTAGATATACAGTGATATGGGGTTGGAATATAAAGCTGTCATAGTTTAATCCGGTGTTTATTATATTTTAAGTAAATATAGAAAGGTTTTTTAATCTTGCCATAAAGAAATAAAATTTTAATAAATACATGCTTTTTAAACTTCGTACAGAAGTAGAACGATAGTGGATAATATTTTTACTATCTTATATCCATACTTGTTTATTAATCATTTGGAGCAGCCCACAAAACCTGCAGCTATACACAACATATCTTGCCAAATTAATAGATTCAAATGATGAATATATAATCCCATGATACATGCATTTTGAACTAAACGTTTTGGAAATCCTTTCACTATGCGTACAGTTAAGGAGTGGAATTCCCTGCCGGAGTCTTTGTTTCCCGAAACCTACAATCTCGGGGTCTATAATTCAAGAGTGAAAAGGTTACTTCTAAGCAAGCGTGCTACACCTTCGACCACATCATCACTTACCATCAGGTCAGATAGCGCAAGCTACAAAAAAAAAACACAGTAAACTATGACAGGTTTGATGAAATATGCCCATTTAATTTTATTAAAATTGCAATCTTTTTCATTAAAATCGCCAAAATTGCATAATTTCAGTACAAGTTCGTACCAAGAAAAAAACAATGTACGACACCGTTTGTTATATTTTGTTTAAAGCGAATTTCAACAAATTTTCTGCAAGCTGAAAAACATAATTTATCTGGCGTTGTTGATTTTTAATTAAATTGGCGTGCACATTTGGCAGAAGGATGCAGCGAATGCAGCGCATTTTTTGGATTTTAAAATGCGAGATATGAACCTGCACAAACCGTACTGAAAAGTTAAGGGCTGGAAAGTCTCTGCCCGTCTGTGTTTCCTATTGCACTACGACACAACTAAACATCGACAAAATTCGTAAAACCGATCTCATACGAACTGATATCAATTGGTGACATTGTAATAATCAAAACGCTGTCTCAGTTTGTACTGAGATGGGAATACATAGCACGAATAGCGTTGAATGGCGCGATTGTGAGCGATTTCTATTGGTTGTGTAAATCGGAAGTGATCGGTTTTACGAACTTTGTCCTGCTGCATAATATAAGTTGTGTCGTACTTCACCTATCTGTTAACTGGGGGTCTTTTAGTTTTTTATTGATGAGGTAACTTCTAAGCAAGGGTGCTCCATTGTTGACTACATCATTGCTGACTATCAGGTGAGATGATATTCAAATGCGAGCATGTCAACACTATTATTTTCTGGAATTGAACATACATTTTCTTTTTGTTTTTTTTTTTTTATACTCATTATTCCGTACTTTTGTACTTAGTTACAAAATTATGGATATTGGGCTCTTAATTCACATTTCAAAGTTTATTTGAACGGATCATTTAAAATTGATGCCAATAGATGGCACGGTTTTAAATTTCTGAGGCATTTCACTCAATTGTTTAAAGTTGCATTGTAACATATTTTGGTGCAAAGAAACTGTAAAAACGTGCAAAAAAATACTATAAATCAAACTTTCACTGTATTTAAAGAAAAAATATTCACGAACCGAGTAAACCCTTTTACTTACAAGTTGCTGCTAACACTATCTATCTATCGCCGAGGAACGGAACCGAACGCGATTAATGGACAAAAAATAAACAGTTTAATCAGACGAAAATGCGCTAGTTACGTCGGTACTATACTACTAGTGCTAAATTATCTGTGGTTCAGTTTACCTGTAAACTTTACCCTTTGCCAACCGATCATAACTTACAACTTTTGTTGTTAGAATAGGTTAGTAATATGATTTCTAAACTAGGCTCAAAATCGACCGCTAAAGTGTTCGGCTTTCACTAAGGTTATCGCTTTCTGAAGTTCTTTGATGTATAAGTTCGCCGAACTACGTGTACTGACTTTTGTAGTAGCGGAGCCCAAAAGGCTGAATAGGGATTTACTCGAGCGTCTCGTGGCGACCAATTGGATTGTGAAGATTAAATGATAAAAAGATAAAGGTTATATGGTAAATAACCTTTCATTGGTGGGAGAACCGCGTACAGATTTTAAAAAGTGTAAAAAAGTCACAAAGAAGTACTTGGGCGTTTCAGATATTAATAGTGTATTCGTCCCATGTGTTTCTGATAACGGAGGTATGTTAATCTACCGGTTTGCATGGTGAGGGTGGTCGTACGAAGAGGTAGAATATATTTATAATTATTACTTACTGATTGTAATAAATACAATATAATATATCCTGTATTTAGAACAAAATGGGTAAAAGGAAAACAATATGTTTTTTTTTTAAATCTTCATCGTCATTGGAATATATCATCGTCATTGGCATAAATCATAATAATAGTTTAGTAGTATGTAGGAATTCATAAATAAAATAAAAGCCATTTTAACTTCGGTTAATTTAAAATATTTATTTCTTCCTTCAAAATAATTTTAAAATAGATGTCACAAAAATATGAAAATACAAATATTTTTATTCAGGTGGCGTGGAAGAGATCGTGGTATGCGATAAGGCCGCCCGTTGTATGTATTTTAGTTTTGAGTTTCCTTTTCTATGTTTTAACTTGGTGTACCTACAATCATATAAATAAATAAATATATCATATTATATATTCTCGTCTTTTGCTGCGTGAGTGCGCCACAGGCCTTGCAGCCCGCTCTGTGCCCAGCGGGCCTCCCTGCAGCTTTACAGAGGCTGCAGTTTGGCGCTACGGAGCACTGGGCCGCCTTGTAGCCGGGTTGACAGCAGCGATAGCACTGCTCGCTGCGGTCTGTTTCGGCGATGCATCGTGCCCTGACATGCCCAATGTCCAGGCCACGATAGTACCGCAATGCCCTGGGTTGCGGCAGCTTGGCCCTCGCTTCAACCCACCCCATCAATATTCGTCCACCGTTACCGACTTTTTGCGCCGCCGCCACCGGGCGCGGCACCCATATCATGCCGCGACCGGTAGCGTCGGCGCGGATCTCAACGGACGGATATCCGCTGGCTCGGGCGATGGCTGCCATGACCTCAGCTGCGTTTGACCGTCGACACGCAGTTCAGCCGTCTTTATCGGCCTGGACACCCGTACGTCTTCAGGTTTGAGGACTTCCCGCAGCTTGGCGGCCAAAATGTCCGCATTTTCAGCGCTAAAGGCATTTCACACCTCGAGCAGCCGCGCCCCCGTAATCCCGGCCTCATTTTGAAGCTGGACGGTGTTCCCAGATTGGTGAACGCGACTTGGTCCTCGCGTCTGTCAGGACCGCTTTGTAAGAGACGCCCTTTCGACGGCTCCGGGTTGCAGTGATCACTACAGCCGCGGAGCTTAGGGCTCTGACCATAGGCGGTGCTCCACCGGTTGCCTACAATATATAAATAAATAAATGTATCATATTATATAATTAAATCACACCAAAATTATCAATCCGGTTCCATATGGTGTCAGACGTAAAGAATTGCACCATCCCATATCTTCCCGTGGGTGTCGTAAGAGGCGACTAATGAACATATCAGAGAATGGGCATTCTTGTGCATTTAATAAAAAACTGCGATCGCCAACCCGCCTGCCAAGCATAGCGATTTTGGCAAACCGACTGCTGACGCCATCAGCGAAGCAGCAGCGCGATGGGCAACTCTGGGTTCGATTTAAATCCCGCGCGCTCCTGATCGTCGCTGTGTACGTCGGAATATTATATCTTGTGGTCACCGTGTTGTCTTAAGCATTCGCTGCCACCCCTTCACTCTTTTGCTGAGAGCCTCTGGACAAACGTGCGTATACGTTGTCCTTATACGTTTTTTGTTTCTGGTCTGACGTGGTCGGACTTGGTGTACCTACTTAACAAGTATTATTGTTATTTCACGTTAATATCATTGAAGAGCACACGCTGCGTCTCGTACACATAAACATATTTAAACACCCCCCAAACCATTGAAAAGCGCAACCAAGAAATGACCTCTAGTGCCCGGCAGCCCATCTTCCCTCGACTACGGTGGCGGTCGACGTTATGACGTGGCAGGTGTTGCGAAGAATAGGATGGGATCCGGCTACCTGAATACAAACCGACGAATTGCCCTGGCAACATTTAACACGCGTACACTCCGGACCGACGAAAAGATTATCGAATTCGAGGAAGAATTGAGCGGTTTACGATGGAGTATCATAGGGTTATCTAAAGTCCGAAGAGAGGGGAGGACTCGATAATCCTTAAATTCGGTAATCTACTCTACTTCTGAAAGGGTGCCCAGCAGTCCCAGGGTGGTGTCGGGTTTATCGTTCACAAGGCCCTTGTGGCGTAGTTAGGATCGAGAGTGCGTCGACCAGGGTGGCGTAATTTATACTCAGAATATCCTCAAGGTATTCGCTAAAAGTCATACAGGCCTACGCCCTGACATCGGCACACCACGACAGCAAAGTAGAGGTCAAGTATAAAGACATTTCCAGAACCATGCATGGTCATAAAACTCACTTCACCGTGGTCATGGGGAACATCAACGTGAAACTGGGTAAACGAGACTATAATGAGCTGCGCGAGGGGCAATTTGGATTTGGACGACGGAACCACTTGGGTCCCCTACTGGCCAGTTTTATATCCTTCTTCCGAAAACGTGAGCACAGGAAGTAGACCTAGCAGAGCCCCGAATGGTGCAACGAAAAAATCTAGCAAATGACCCAAGAGCAAGATTGACCCGATACTATACCGAAAACATCCTGGACTTTAGCTTGTACGAGATGAGGATGGCTCTGAAGCAACTAAGAAACAAAAAGGCGCAAGGTGGTGTCAGAATTACGACCGAACTCCTGAAGGTGGATGGAAAACCGGTACTTGAGGCACTTCAGAAGCAGTTTGATTCCGTCACACTCGAGGAGGAAACGCCACAGGCATGGTGCAGGGGTATGGTAATACTCTTCTTCAAGAAGGACGACAATGCCCGACTGAAGAACTGTAGGCCCATCTCACTTCTAGCCATGTCTGCTTATAAGTTGTTTTCAAGAGTCATCACGAATCGTGTCGCGCGCAGGTTTGTCTATTTTCAGCCTCCCGAACAAGCCGGTTTCCGAAAACCAACACCATGTCAGTCCGACTTCAGGATCGGACCTCGGGACCTATCCTTCTGCAGCGAGATGTGAGACAGGGAGACGTCATATCTCCAAAACTGTTTATCTGCTGCACTGGAGAGGTCTAGGCATCAACGTAAATCGTGAATACATCACTCATCTTTGGTTTGCCAACAATATAGTGGTCAAGGCTGGGACCATAGAGGATATCAGTATAATCCTCGATGACCTCAGTAGAGCTTACGAAAGAGTGGGTCTAAAAATAAGCATGGACAAAACCAAGGTGATGTTGAATGCCCATGTTGCACCCACTCCTATTTAAGTTGGAAACTAGCGAAGTCGTGGACGATTATGTCTACCTGGGACAAACGGTCCAGTTAAATAGGTTCAACTTCGAGAAAGAGGTCAACCGTCAAATCTGACTCGGCTGGGCAGCGTTCGGGCAGTTGCGCGGTATCTTCTCGTCCAACTTACCACAGTGCCTCAAGACGAAAGTCTATAACCAGTGTGTGTTGCCAGCGATTACTTACGGAACAGAGACGTGGTCGCTCACAATGGGCCTCATCAGAAGGGTATTAAGAGTCGACCAAAGGGCAATGGAATGGACTATGCACGGCGTTTCCTTGCGTGATCGAATCCGAAATGTAGATATCCGCAAGAGAATCAAGGTTACCAACATAGTCCGAAGAATTGCCATACTTAAGCGTCAGTGGGTAGAGCACATTGCTAGCAGAACGGAAGGCTTTTGGTGCCGAAAAATTCTAGAATGGCGACCGCGTACCGAATGACGCAGAGTTGAAAGCCCTCCCTATAGGTGTACCTGGTCAAGGCTGCGAGAGTCCAGTGGATGCGAATTTCACAGGACCGATCAGTGTGGCGACGCTTGGGGGAGGTCTATGTCCAGCAGTGGATGGCTTCTTTCGGCTGAAATGATGATTATGAATATTATAAAAACGAAAGTTTGTGAGAGTGTGTTTGTGTGTTTGTATGTCCTACTTCTTCACGCTCAAACGGATGGTAGGATTTGGATGAAATTTGGTACAAAGATAGATAATAGTCAGAAATAGCACACAGGATACTTTTGTCCCGGGTATATGTTCCTTTGGGATAATTTTCGACATTCACGAAGGCGAACGCAGAAGCTAGTATTTTATAACTTTTCTTTTTTTTTCATTTTTTTAACTTTATTAAACATACTTTTTTTTAACGTTATAAGTGTTCAGAGCTAGGTTGGTCGTTTTGTATGCAAAAATCCTTCCAAGATTTCTGTGATTAGATAGTCTGTTCCTCTGGCAGGTTTTTATGAAATTCATTAGCACTTTTTTAGCAACTAAAATTATTAAATTTAAACGCTGGCAACAATCAGATTTTTGTTCAACGATCAAATGATGATATCATCAAAAAACGGTAGATTTATGGACTGTGGCAATAGAATGGTAGACCAGGACCGAAAGCGGTAGTTCCACTGAAAAGTTCGTAGATATGGCCACACTAATCATGGCGACGTTGCGAGAGAGTGAGAAATAGAGAAAGAATGAAGAGTAGATAGACACGAAGTGGGAAATACATAATTCTCAGCGACTGTGCGCACCATACTATTATTGATGATTTTAGCTACTTCGGCTTGTGCAAATCTGCAGATTATTTTATTCCCGTGATCCTTGATTCATATCCACAAAAAAATAAAAGCCGTGCTCAAGACTGTCCAGGTGACGTATTTTTTTGGAACTTTGTGACTCCACTCCTCTCACATCCTCGGCACTCTCCCATTTCCTTATATCACGCTCAAACTTTTTTATTATTAGATTATGAAAATGCACACTTTTCTACTTGTAATTAACCCACCTTATTTAACAGACATAAAAAAGGAGGTTCTCAGTTTGACCTGTATGTTTGTATGTAGATATGTTTGTCCGCGATTTTCTCGCGTTTTGCTGAACCGATTTTGGTTCGGTTTTCAAAAAAGTATTTGTTACATTCTGGAGAAGGTTTTGATATACAACAAATAGATACCCCGTGTTGTCGTCCATATGGATCCGTTATATGTATGTCTGTATCTTTGTCCACGCAATTCTCCGAAACTAGGAATCGAATCATATTTTTTTTAATTAGATTAAGTATCTCTCAACTTATGACCATTGTGCAAGTTTCATCAAAATCGGTTGGGCAGTTTTCAAGATATGGAGTATACCATTGAACTCTTTAGCGACAAACAGCACGAATGTGCAAATTAAGTTTTTATAGGTATTTTGTAAATATTTACCTTACTATGGAACTTGCTCAATTTGTAGTGATGGTGAACCAAAACTAAAACGAGAGAAATAAAAAACATTGCATAAAAATTAACCGATTTCAAAAACAGTTTCAGTTAAACACTCAAAAGTGCGAAATAACTTTTGTTATGGCAGTCGGTGTCGCAAAACGACTAAATCATGAGGTACGAAAGACACCGACTTCCGATACGAAGGTTTTTGTGCACTTTTTAGTGTTTAGTTTTTGAAGTTGGTAAAATATTTTGCGAAAAAGTTATTTCACGAATTTGATCGGCTGCCCTAGACGCACAAACCTATATAAAGAGCTCATGTATAGTAGAAGTGCTCAATAGGGTGCAAGGTTGCCCCCCTTATGTTATTCTGCCACGCTTGAGTAAATCCCTAAATCCCTTCCAGGGCTCCCCTACTATTGACATTATCTTTGTCTGACGAGCACGTTTGTGGAGATTCTCTGAAAATTGTTCTAAGAAAAATGAGTATCGTCTACACAATATAAGCTCTAAACAAACAGGTAGGTATGTTTGTTGCATCGTTATCTACCGGACGTCTATTCCAAATGCGAACAGTGGATAACATGTCTTAATCTAATTTAATAAAAATGTGGGAAGAAGTATCATTTAAAAAATATAGCTTTTTTTTGTGTAGGCTCGCGCTTGACTACTATCTCACCTTATGGTTGCGTTGATGTGGTCGACGATGAAGGACGCTTGCCTAGAAGTAACCTATTCACCCTTGATTTAAAGACCCCAAGATTGTAGCTATCGGGAAACACAGACTCTGGCAGGGAATTTCACTCCTTAGCTGTACGTATGATAAAAGTATTCGCAAAAAGTTTAGTGCGTATGGGTGGGATGTCCACCATGTATCGATGGCGCATCGCCGTACGTCTGGTAGTCCGATGATGAAACGGGCTGGGCGGAATTAGATTGCAATTCCATCGCGCACTCCCCGAAATGTAACCGATAAAAAACTGACAAGCTGGTAACTCGGCGACGATGTTCAAGGCTCTGGAGCTTTGACTTAACCTGTGCCTTATCACCGATGAGCCTTTAGGCCCGCTTTTCGATCGACTCTAGTGCATCAAGCTGGTATTTGGCAGATCCGTCCCAGAGATGAGAACAGTACTCCATGCATGACCGAACTTGCGCTTGATACAAGCTGAGCAGCTGTTTTGGCGTGAAGTACCTTCTCACCTTTGCAAGGATCCCTAGCTTTTTGGCAGCCAGCTGAGCCTTTGCCTCAATATATGGGCCAAAATTGAAAGTCGATGTCAACGTAACACCAAGAAGCTCAAGATGGTCAGTTAATGGCACGGTCACATCTCGAAAAGTTGGAGCCGGGTGAAATTGGCTCTTTTTTCTGGAAAAAAGACACGCCTGGGTTTTAGTATCATTAAACCTGATCAGATTGGCATCGCCCCATTCGGAGACTGCCTGCAAGGATAGGTTCAAACGCTCCACCATGGCCTCCCGAAGAGACTGGATCTGAGGCCCGGTAGCATATCTCTCAGCAACAGTGCTGTCGTCTGCATACCCAAAGATTTTAGTAGATCGTTAAAGTGCAGCAAAAATAAAGTTGCTGAGAGTACCGACCCCTGAGGGACCCCGGCATTAATATCCAATTGGTCCGGCGAGGAGCCATCGATAACCACTCGAATGGACCGATCTCTCAGGAAGTCTGCAATCCAATCACATAGACCACCGGGCAGACCGAATGAAGGCAGCAAACCAAAAAGGCTTTAATATACACGCTAAACTTACACGAACTCTTATACATGACCTCTTATCTCCATTTAATAGCAGAATTAGCAACTTATAAACTGATAATATGCTAAACGTATCCAATTAGGTTATAAATGCTTGCTCACAGCTACCCGTACAGAGTGCTAAATGTGTGGGGAAAGCTTTTTGCAATTTATTTTTTATTTGTAGATACTAAAACCACAGTTGGTTCAAAAAGCCTAATCAGTAGCTACCACGGTTTAGGTACATGCACTTATCTACTGTCCCTTCTCAAAAACCCATCCTGTACGGGTGTTCAGCCTTTGTTGACGTTTCCTACTTTATATCAAAAGTTTTGCGCTTTTGAATTTTATTTTTAAAATTAGGAAAAAACCAGGGGTCTAGAATCATGTACTGGATCCATTATATTTTTTTTCGCTCCGAGATTTTTTTTGGTTTTACTCTGAAGGTATGTGACATGCCTTCTTAAGGCAATTTCTTTGATTTTAACAAAAACTACTTTATTATTCTCAATGGTATATTTCATATGTAGATAAATATAATTATGGAATCACTATATCACTTAAAATATACTTTAAACTCTATTCACTTATCACCACATTTTAAACATGAAAAAAAAAAACTTTTGCAAATTAATAATCATCTTAAAAGGTGTCTTCAGCGCTGGTTGAAGATGATAGCCGGTGCTTTATAATGACGTTTTAAAGCCACGGTGAGTTCAATGCGAAAAAGAGACGGAGCTAAATGTGACTGATAGCGCCATCCCATTTTCGCATCGGAATCATGACGGTATTAATGCTTCACAATACAGTCCTAGATACAGTATACGCAAAGGTGTCAGAATCTTCTTCGAGTTTAAAGCTGCCTGTCTCCTAAATGTTATCAAAGTTATAAAGATAAGCCAAGAAATATATTGTATCTCTACTTGATTTTTCGTTATTATAAAAATATACATTCCATCCTGGTTCTCGTTAGTTTTAAAAATATAGTCAGAAAATAGCTGTATTTATTTTACAACTGCCTGACTCAAAATCGAAACTGATCAAGCAAATGTATATGAAAGAAATAATGAAAAAAAGTTGCTATAAATCTGTAAAAAATCCAACTACGGCAATCCTTAGCTAGTAATTGTATATTAAAATTTTGGTTTTTAGATGATTGTATATTGAGGTTAGTATACTCCTCTATCTATCCTCTTAGCTTTAAGCTTAAACTGATTGATCAAATAATTTCCAACATAATATTTGATCGAAATTTGCATTGTGTTATTTTTTATGAAATACAGGGTCAAATTAATGTAACTGCGAATCCTTACAATTTTTTATTGTTGTACCGATCTCGACTTGAGTGTCAACACCCATCACGTCTGAAGAGTTTCATTCATTTATAGATATAATTTGATCCTGTATAGTTTGGTAACTATTATTAGATGAGCATCTTCTTATCAATGCGTATAATAATAATAAATGTACATTTAAATATACTGGTTACTATGATTCATCTTTAACAAATATTGGTAATAAATTAAACGAGTTAAACGTCAACCGAATCTGACGTTAAGTTTTTCAACAAAACGATACCTTAGGTATAACAAAACAATATATTATTATACCACAATCATAACAAAAGAAATCATTACTTAGTACAGTACTTATAAGTTTTAAATATAAACTTCAACTTTGAAAAGTTTAATTATTTTATATAATATTATAATTCTGAAAAGTTATAAGTAAGCAAGCAAACGTTTTGCCTAATAATTACATATTGAAAATTTCAACTAATCTGAAGTTAAGTTTAAAAATAAAACAGGACTTTATTCTGCAAATCTTACGAAATGAAATTAGTGAAAAGTTTAAAAACAAATTAATTTGAACAAACGCAATTATGAATTCAAACGATTTAATTTTAAAGATAAAAAGAATTTTTTAAGTCAATTTAAGGCAAAAGTCAAACGGCATGTCTTCGTGATATCGTGAGTTCTTATTTCACTCTAGGTACTTATGTGTTTTGCCATGAACCGACTGAACTATACTTAGTTAAATCATTGTATCTAAGATGGTACAAAATGATTGATCTAAGTTAAAACTTTAAACATTTCTGTATTAAAAATAATCCCTAAAAACCTTTGTCGGAATCTGCCCGTTTTAAGAAAAAGATAACGAGTTATATTTTTCTTAAAACGGGCAGATTAAGCCACAAAGACATTTTCTCGTCAAAAGTATACAAGAACTTTAAGTAAGCGGTATATAAGTATAAAAACAACAGACGGATTAACTCCATTGCACGTTAACGAGACAAAGTACCATTATATCTGCGACAATGACTGTCTGTCTAAATGTCAAAATGCGAATGGGATTCGCTACGAGTATATGTCATTTTAATAGCGCTTGGCAATCAAATAAATTTATAACTTTTTGACAATTGTGATCTCTGGTAGAATGTGACTTTGCTCAAAAATTCAAAGGGCCGATTTTTCAATAGTCCGATATCTTTTACCTGAAGAATAAATATAGCGGTTTGACATAATTTTCTAACAAAAGCTGTTAAATCACTATTTTTATTCATCAGATAACAGTTATCTGTTGAAATTCAGCCCTAAGTGGTAAGTTTCACAAAAAAAAACAACAGTTGGATTGTTTCCATTGCACGTTTACGAGAAAAACATATTATTCCTAACAAAATATATTAGATGATTCGTGATCTTCGGTAAGTAGTAACTCTTCACTCGGAATGGCAATGTTCTGACGTGGGATAAGGCTCCTCCGACTCGCCGAAGGTTCCGTCCCCGCTTCGCTTTGCTCTCTTCGCTATCATGTCGTTTGTGGCGGCTTTTACTGAAACAATAAATATTTTTATGTTATTGCTTTTGCATACTTTATTAGACTGGTTTAGGATTGAAGACGGTATCACAGTACTGACCCAGAACTGTACGCTGAACGATTACATTCTGCGATAATTCAGAGGTGAGAAACTCGGTCTAAGGATTTTTTCACTAGTACCAAAATCAGTCATGCTGTTGACTGTACTGATACACTGATGACAATTATACAGAAGTTATCGATAGTGTAGACATTAAAAATAATATTGGTGTACAGTCGACGTATTAAGACATGTAATCTAAACTAACTTTCAAAGGTCAAAGAGCAAGTCAACATTCTGGGTGTAAAAAGAGCTGACAGAATAAGAAACGGCACTCTGCGCCCGGACGGGGATCATACTCGAAGGAAAAAAGGCTACCGTGAAGGTTGGTCGAGGTGGGTTAAGGACCTACATCCGCTTTAGGGCCGTAAAACGGTAACTTTCTAAAGCATACTCCTTAGTAACGGCTAGGTTAAAAGGTTTAAAAAAAAAACTTTTCATGTACATTATTTTTTAAACATGGTTTTTTTTATATACCTAACAAATAGTTTTGCTTTAAAAAAATAATTAGCAACACGATATTTTTCGCAATTTTTGGATACTCCTTCAAAACTACTTGGATGTTTAAAAATATTTTTACACAGAAAAATTGATGGCTGGAATTTCTTCATAACTGAAATAGCATATGTAAATCAAATAATATTTTGAAACAAAACTGTTCAAAAGGAAGTTCAATGTTGATATTTTGGCTCCGAGCGGGCGCACGGCCAGTACTGCGTTAACATTGGGGCGTATATATCAACTTAAGAAAAGAGTAGCTGGAGGGATTTGGGGGAGGGTAAATATAGCCTACACTGCCCCAAACCTTACATCAAAGAGCAAATACAACTTCGAACTGCATTATCTCAAAAGTGTTATTTTGTGTGTTGGATCCTTTTTGTGTAACTACATCCATTTAGTGTCATTATTTCTAGACTATAGAGTCCTTGCATTAAAGAAGTCTAGCAGACGTGGTGCGATGAATATATTGTGAATAAGTGTACCAAAACATTATCTACTAACTCAAAATCTGACCTAGTTGGAAAATGTCCTAACTGGAAAATGACGTACATGGAATCTGACCAACTTGAAATCTGACGTCCATTGCCGCTTTCAAACCTTGTGGCTGAAAATATTTCTGGTGCGTAATAACCCAAAATATGAATAAAGTTCTCGTGAAACAATTTTTTCATTAAAATGATATTGAATTTTGTTTGCATATTTTTTTTGGCTTGGCATACATTCAAGTATACGTATTCAAAAATACTCGTATCACGTTCATTGATTCTTAATTACCATAAATTAAGTACTCTCAAGTAGAGCGCTACGATATTTAATACCGGCTCACTTATCCAATAGCAAACAAACTACACGTTTTGATGTCGACCTTTAAACTAAAACTACGACTTGTAGTGCTATTCTGTATAGTTCATTATAACCCGTATTAATTAATTTGTTATTTAATTTATTATGCACTTCATAATAGTAAAGGAAACTTTCTTGTACTACTTCCATTATAAACGCGAAAGTTTATTATTATGGATGGATTGAAAGATGTTTGTTACTCTTTCACACAATTGGATTGGAATTAGTATGTCCGTCGGCGTGGAATTAGTAAGTCTATCTTTATTAATTGTAGCCTATTTGTTATTCTGAGCAACGAGTCTATATTATTGTATAATCTTCATCATTGTTCCAGCCGAAAGACGTCCACAGCTGGACATAGGCATCCTCCTAGAGTCGCCACACTGATCTATCCTGCTGTGCAATTCAAATCCATAGGGTTCCCGCAGCTTTTTACTGTATAGCTTACATCAAAATCCGTTTAATAGTTTTTGTGTGAACATTATCCATCCATCCTCAAAAACTTTTGTATTTGTAATATTAGTATAGTATAGTAAGGATAGATTCACAACGTTATTAGTTTTAGGTCTCACAGCGATCATCGTGCCGTGAATATTAATGGCTTCAATCAAAACTATCGAGGTAGAACACCGCTGAAAAATGCTGATATTACCATACTTAATAGCACCATTTTTCAGATGTAAATCACGTATCTGATTTTTCATTTTAATTGAAGGATCATTCAAAAACTACTAAAAAAGACATTGCAATTTCAAATGGAAAATAATAAAAGAGGAGAAAGTAAGAAAATACATTCATTTCGCCAAAGTCATAGGTCTCAGCAATCTCAGCTAAAGGTTAGTGCCATTATGTGTGTGGGAAGACCTCATGTGCCTCGTTTGCCTTTTATATTGTTCTATATTTCTTTCGTCATCCGTATTTTTTGTTTAAAACTGTAATGTTTGGTTTTAGCTTTATTTATATTGGGTAATCGGTAAAAAAATACCTACTTACATTCATATATATACATAAACTGACGTCTTTTTTGGGGGCAGAAAAAAAATCTGTATAAAATATTGTGTTAAAATTCCTGGATCGATTTTCTCAAATGACGGCTAGCGAATTGAATTATCCCGTTTCCGGGAGTCCGATGGAAGTCCCTGGATAATTCTGTTTACCAAACGTAACTTTTTGATGAGCACAGCTACTTCTTTGAAATTATTTTTAAAGCAATTTTACCTGTTATAGCCTAAATAAGGAAATACGCGTGCAAAGTTTGCTTCGATTTTGGTCTACAAAGTTTTTACATTTTGCACCACTATTTTGCTCTCTGGAGTTCAGACATTGATTTTGAGGCCTTCTGTTTACTAAACACTGTGTAGAGAATATAGTAAAGAAATAACATGCACGATCCCTGGCAGGCTCAGATCGTAAAAACTTTTTATAAAAAAATCTATCGATTTCCAAATAAAACTGAAAAATAACTTAAATTTCGGAAATCGGTGTCTCCTGTTTTCGTTTCTTCGTTTTATGAATGATCGACTTCCGAAATTAAAGTTGTTTTTCACTTTGTAGTGTTTTAATTTGGAAGCCGAATGTATTTTTTTTTGTAAAAATGTTTTATTTTTATTTTTTGTTGTGGTACATAATGGCGAACATCATCAATGTAGTCAAAATGAATTAAATACGCATTATTAAGGATAACTAAAAAACTGCTAGTAAGATCTTGGATCAAATTTAAATGGGACCATACGAGAAGAACCAGCTTTTAAATAAAAAAAAACATCAAAAAAGTAAAAAGTTCTGAGAACACACAAAAAAATAAAAACTCAGTCGAATTGAAAACCTCTTCCTTTTTTAAATCGGTTAAAATAGTAGATTGTTTATCTAGGGAGCAAACAACTATTTTAAAGGCGAGAGTTTTTTTAATCCATAGCGGAGCGAAGGATTCATATCTAGAATCCTAAGCCCAGTGAGGGATTCAAAGTACGTCACTCGGGTTAAAAATAGTGTTGGTTCACTCTACTTTTTATCACCCTCTATGAGAAAATAAGTAAGTGGAACTTATGAACAAGAATGTTACGTATATTTATTTACATACAATTAGAAACCATAACACATAACATAGATATAATTAGCGGCTAATTTTATATATTTGAACAATCGTGGAAGTGCATCGTAACAATTTCATTAGTATCATCTGTTAGAGTTGTAGATTTAGTTTTTAATTTGGCTCGCGCGCGGTTTTCCAGCCAGTCTCTTGTTTAATATAATGTTCCCGTGCGGTCAGTTTTAGCGATGTAATCCTATTTTGGACCGCATGGATTCTGATTCATCTCTTGCTGATTAGACGATTTACCAACAATATCACTTTTAGTCCCTAGGGATTAATGAGCTATTTTAGTACCTGTTTCCGAAGAATAAACTAGCTCTTTTTGAATAGATGTAATAAAAATATACATTTCATTTCAATAGCTTTGACTGGTTTGAACTATTAGTGATTGCCATTTTTGTAAAATTCTGTCTGAGTAATGATGTACTCAACGTTTAGGGTTCTACAAAAACTATTCAAGCGGTGATAGTTTTTATAAAAATCGAGCCTTTTTTACATTGACATATAAAAAAGCAAAAAGGGTTTTATTATATATCACACTTACAGGCTTCAACAAATCGAATGGTACCCAATATTTTTTATGTAAGGTAAACATTATTGGCATTCAGAATATTTTTCGATTGGGTGGACCCGAATCTTGTGAGCCTTTTAATATCGGTCGCTAAGAATACCTACATGATGTGTTAAGCACTAGCTTTTGCCCGCGGTTTTGCTCCCGTGGCCTATCCCACAAGAACCATGCGTTTGTTCGGGATGAAAGTAGCAATACTCAGCGATAGTGTAAATTTCTATCAGTGAGAGAATTTTCCATTAGGTACACCTACTTTCAGGCATCATCTTTTATAAATCAATAAAAAATCCGTTTTCCTTTTTTTATAATATTAGTGAAAATAGATAATATTATCCCTTGCACCGCACGGCAAATGGACAAGTAACCAAATCAAATCATTGTTTAATTGCTCAAACATTAGTATCATACATAGATAACAAATTCCCAGCATAAAGGGATGTAAAAGTAAAAAGGTCAATTTAAGGTAATTTTAGAACGTCATGTTTGCCTTAGACAATGGCATGCAAATATTAATAAAGAATATTATTCAAAATAATTATTCTAAAATGTGAAACATAATATTGATTTAATGTTTTATCGCTGACTAACTGGCATTTTATTTGTTATATGTTATATTTTATCTTAATTTGTATTTTGAAAGCTAAATATGTTTATTTTTTATTATTGCACAATTTTAATCCAATTCCAAATTTAACCCATAGATTATTGTTTTATTTGACGTTATTGTATTCGCAAACACAAGTTGTGAGCGATGTGCACGCCTGTAACTGACCTGTTTGAACAGGACAATTTTCTAATTTAATTTTAACCCTATAAATGAAATTGCAAATATGTTTTTGGTGTGCCTTACTTAAATAAATAAATAAAAAAAAATAACATTAAATAATTAGTCCAAATTTTTTTTATTTTTTTAAAAAAAATGTTAAATTAATAAATCAAATCAAATTAATAATTCTAGAATGTCACAGTAAAATTATAAAACATGTCAAGATATCAAATTGGTAGAAACATAACAAAATAATAATTTTAGAATGTCATGTTAGTCCAATTATTTAAAAAAAAGAATGTCCTGCAATTGATAATAAAAGAATACAAGTCAAAATTGTCATTATAGAATGTTAAGGTAAAACAATTAAAATACCAAGATGTAAAAATATTAAAATCTAACATTTAGAAATTTATTTAAATTGTAGTAAGCTTATATGATACATTAGTATATGATGATATGAATACAAAATTTAATGGATGAAGGGAGTAAGGGTCACAAAAAAGGACCAAAGGTCAAGGTCAAGGTCATATTTCATCTTCACTGGCTATCAGTTTGGGATGGAAGAGAAAAACGAGTTGCTTATAAGTAGAACTTGAGTCAAGTAACAAGAATCTGCGCTCGACACCTAAGTAAAATGTATAGGTACTTTCCTAGTTTGGAGCTTGAATCATATAGATTCCAAAGCTAAGCCATTACATTTAATAAAATCAATCAGCCGAGTCTTTTGCCTACTATTATTACTATGTTGGGATTGGCTTCCAGTCTAAGCAGCTTCGAGGAGCGACTGCCTAGTAATTGGGTTAACGAATGTCAATTAAGATCAACATAATATGACAGCTGGGTTAACGAGGCAAACGAAGCGAATTCTTATCGATTGACACGTGCGTAGGGATTACAATAAAGAATATGCTAAATAAATAAAATTATGCTTAGATGGTCTGGTAATGTGGAAAGAATGAATGAAAGGCGAATAACAAAAAGTGTGTGTATAAGGCAGACGTGAGTGGACACGCCGGGAGAGAACGTCCCAACAGGATATACACGGACCTTATTGGTGCTGTTCTCCAAAAAGGCCAGGTGCACAATATCCATGCCCAGTGAGCAGTTCTGAACATCAATGAAGCAAAAAGAGTATGCAAGTATCGTACTGGTGCCGTTCTGGAGTTTCTGCCAACTGCCATGGGAAAAGGGCGTGAGTTTTTGTTTGTATGTGTATTTATAAAATAAAACTTACAGTCATATGCCCATCCAATCTTGGCGAACAGGTCGATGAAGCCGGTGGACACGTTCAGCTTGCCGAGCTCCGAGGTCCTGTAGTCCCAAGGGAAAACGTGGTGGTAGTTGTGCCAACCCTCTCCAAGGGCTGCCAGGCTCACCAGGCTATTCTCCACCGACTTTATGAACCTGGTAAAGAAACAGATAATTATTTGAAGATAGAGAGATCGGGATCCGACAGTGAAGAGGGCCTCCTAGACAAAGTGAAACAAGAAACATGTGACAGTGATTGTCTAAACTAAACGTTTAAATTGGATTGACTGGCTATCGAATTGTCATGAAGTCAATCCCTTATATTTTGATGTTTTGATCATTTTTAGTGCTGATAGAATGCCATTTCATCGTACCACACATAGGGAAAGTTACTTATTGGTATTTGAAGAACATGATGTCGATTGAAATCTCGATACTAAAGATAGAACCTGATTGTCTGTATATTATATCGGAGTTTGAGTTTTACTCTTTAACGCATTCTCACCAACAGGAATATTACATTACCCGGCTTTTTCAAACAGAAAAGCCTCTTTTTCTTCTTATTTCAATATAATAATATTTCTATACCAATATAATATTGGTATAGAAAAGAGGCTTTTCTGCTAAAGAGTATAGATTTTTTTGTTTGTTTGTGTGTTTGTTTGTTTGTACCGAATAGGCTTTGAAACTACTGGACCGATTTTAAAAATTCTTTCACCTATGGAAAGCTACATTATTCCCGAGAAACATTGGCAAAAAAATATTTAAAAAAAAATAGGGGCCCTTATGAAAATTGAAGTAATGTAACCCAAAGTAACAAATTTTTTTGCCTATAAAATTAATTATTTGGTAGTGGCAAGCTTGTTGGGTAGGTAGGTGGGTCGATAGGTAGGGTAGGTAAGTAGGGTAGATAGGTAAGTGATAGGTAGGTAGATAGCCAGTTGACGGGAGCGAAGCCGCGGAGGTCAGCTAGTAGTTTTATAAAACGTGATTCAACGTTGAACATGCTTGTAATTCTTAGACGCTACTGTTTATTTTGTTTTAATCATGGATATAATAAACAAGAGTCTATACTAAAATCTAATCTAAAAACTAGTAGTTTCCATCCTGTGTCTAGCGCATCATATTGTATACTTTGTAAGTATTATTGCTTATATTAAAATGGTAAAATAAGTGTAATAATTGTAGATAGGCCAAAAATAATAAAATAAAACAAATAGTCTTTTGGTTGGTCACATTAACGCCTCCTCACTGTAGTTACTTGACAAAGCTCAAGCCTTGCAAACACGATGTTATCAAATATTTCGAGATCAAAATAATTTAGTTTCTACGTCTTCATTTTTAATAATGCTGACCAAACAGCTCTTGACTTCACGAGTGGGTTGGCACCACATATCTCTGTGGTTGGTACCCAAGAGGTTGGCGTTCATTCAAAGGACTCTTAGTAAAATTTATGAAACCTATTCTTGGAATAAAACAAAAAGAATATGTATTCTATGTTGTTTCGCCACTAAGTTTTACCTACACACATAATTCAGGCAAAGATTAACA
The DNA here is from genome assembly GCA_947562075.1 of Orthosia gracilis. Classification (NCBI taxonomy): domain Eukaryota; kingdom Metazoa; phylum Arthropoda; class Insecta; order Lepidoptera; family Noctuidae; genus Orthosia; species Orthosia gracilis. The sequence goes on from OX387266.1 coordinate 41,371,773, forward strand.
CATTCTATTGAATAATAAACCCATTATGCAGTCTTATTGGCAAAAAAGATGTATACCAGACAACCTTGGATTCAAGAGACAAGAAGCAATTTTCGGAAAAATACTAGTGATATATTAGTGATCAAATGTTTTTACAGACACGTTTTCAGCAAATTGGGTAATTCCTTAAGGTTTATTTACGTTGTTAATCTTTTTTCTATTGGTTCGTTTTGAAATATCGTAATTTTTTTTAACTGAAAATTAACTTTTGAACAATTTTTTACATAAAAATACAATCACAACCTATGTCCAAATAAAAACACGAGAAAGTGAAAAATAACATCAATTTCGAAAGTTGGTGTTCCTGTTTTAGTTTTTTCATCTTTTGACACCGACTGCCGAAATTGAAGTTATTTTTCACTTTGTCGTGTTTTTATTTGGACATAGGTTGTAATTGTATTTTTTTTGTAAAAATGTTTTTTATTTTTCACTTTTTAGTGGTACATAATGTACAAGTTCTAATAGTAAGGTACTTATAATGCCCAAAGGGAAAGGGATAACCGGTGGAATGAGAGTGTACCAGGGTGAACTGAACACATCTGCGTTTATAGCATACTGGCGTGATGGTATGTTACGAAATGGGGTAAACAATAAACAGACATGCGATTGCAGCAATCTCGAGAGATTTGTCGTCATTTATTGAAGAACCCTGTTGCATATATCCGAAGTTCTTCATCAGATCTTTACCAAAATTAACTGGGATCATGTCGGAATAAATTTCTTTCGAAAAATAAAATAATTTTGCAAATCCGTGAAAATAACCCACTAACCTACCCATGTATTCCAGAACCTACTGCGCTCTGTGGCACAGGTCGCTGACTGCCAGAACGGCTTATGTTGTGCAAATTCATGTATTTACTCGTAATACAAATAATTGCTTAGCTTTGGAACGGTTGCTATTTTTTAATTTTTCTTCGTGATTATTTAAAAAAGGTTATATTACATTACTTCTTAGAATTGTCAGAGTTAATTTATTTACACCATATATGTACTAGATAGGTATAATACTAGATGATGATTAATTTTGTTTATAACATTGGTAATTAGGTACTGATCAATGTATTGTATACTACGGTAGATATACAGCCTCTCTTGCAATGGTTATGTCTTGTGGTAATATTATTCGAACTAAATAGCTTATTGGCAGTTGGTTGTGACAGTTTAAAAAACGGCCATTATGTTCACAAAACACGTGCCTTATTATGTTTAACGTAATGATAACTTAGTCTATGTGGACTTGCCGTCCGGTTGTTAATCAAGATACTGAAGCTGACAGTTCTCCTTGGGTTATTGCCATTGGGTTCAATGTTGTGTTTGAACGTTTGTGAGTAAGTCGGTATACTAAATCAGGTCGTTTAACCCCCCGATATATGAAAATAGACGATACGATAGACGGTCCTTAACCGTCTAACAAAGCATCAGACGACACTTTAAATAAAGCATTTAATTAAAAGTGGAAATTCACATTAATGTTTCGATTTTTATTTTCAATTTTATTAATATATCACACAAATATTGAAAGGCGAAAGAGCGACGAGTGTGTGTGTATGTGTGTTTGTATGTTTATTACTTCTCGCGGGTGAAGCCGCGGACAGAAGCTAGTTAATAGATACTAAATTTCAATAATATTTTGGTACCGTCAACAACTTGGTCTAGCTGTAGAATGCAGAAACTACCAACAATTTTGTAAATGGAAAGACGATGGCTTAAAACACAATATTTTTTCTAACAAAACAATGGCTTCTTTCTCGTAGCTTATTCCAGAACAGTCCAATTTTAACCGGTGCATAAAAAATAGCGTAAATAATTCAGTAATAGCGTAGCTTTCAATCGGTGAACACGTTTTCGGAATCGGATCAGTACCAACATCCGAAGATTACCTTTTAAAAAAATAATTAACAAAACAAACACTTTTGGTTCTAGTTCAGATTTGATTTACTTAGGTAGATCGATACGTGAATTTTGATTTGCTGTACATAATAGAATAAAACTAGATCACAACAGACTAAGGTTTAACTTTCTCCAAGCGTCCTTACAAATTCTCTGCAAAGTTTTGCCGTCTCGTCGGATCGGCTCTTTGTAAGAGAGTCAACTTGCTCTAACCGATTGAATTCTAATAGATTCGCTAAGAGCTTTTGTCACATTTACGAGATTGACAATTTGCTTGAGAGTACTTCTACAAAATGAGTTAGGATAGTCGTTCCAGTTTGCCTATTGTAGAAAGGAGAAATAGAATAGTAGTCATAATAATGCGTTCCTTGGTTGATTGAGAAATTTGTTACTCGATTTAGTTTTCATTGCTTGTCTTTATGTAAGTACTAGAGTTTACGTTGTCAAGGATAAATTATAAACTCTATTAAGATATTGTAAAAACATTATCATCATTTCAGCCGAAAGACGTCCACTGCTGGACATAATTCCCCAAGCATCGATACATTAATCAGCCCTGTGCATCTCGCATCCAATAAAATATAAAAAAGAATAAAACATGATTGTGTATACAATATAAAACACAAATTATTACATGATATCAAAAATATTACGTAATGGTAAACTAAACTAAAACACTTATGAAAAATCGAAAAACTTATAGACAAACTTTCCAGAGCTTTGAATATCCTAAGTCTGACTTAGGATATGGAAAGTTTCCCTCCGCTAATCCGCCACTTTGGTCAAAAATTAACAACTTATAATAATGTTTCAAAGTATTAACATAAATTGGAATTCAGTAAATACATTTTCCAGTGATTGATTACAGAGTTCCGTAGTCGTTAGAGTTTGTAAACAAAATACACAGAGAACGCTATCGGCGGCCACTTTTAAGTAGAAACAGCATTGTCAAAACTATCCATACTTACAAACCAAGTGTTTCAGGGGGTCCACGCCCTAACTCCGTCAACGAAGTTACGGGCCCTGCCCAAAAGTACTCCGAAACTTCGGAATGAAAAAATAAAATGTAATGTTCAATTTTCGGACGGGTAAAAACAAATCGGGAGTAGCTATAAATTTCAAATTGTGTTGTCATTCATTATTAGTTCGGCCCCCGAACGAATCATCCGTCCATAGATGATACGGAGTAGGAAATACCCGTAATGAAGGCCGAAACTACAGATTTCGTGCTTAGGGAGTAGACCCCCTGATGTGGTGTCAGTGAGTAGCACCGTTTATTCTTGTTAATGGGGACGTGAACGCAAAGCTTAGCGCAGATGTCACTGGCGGCGCAATGGCTGCTGTCAAATAGTTTTTGCTTTGTTTACATCACGTTTTTTTATTATTTTCTGTGTTGGATCAGTCTACGATCAGTCTACCATCGTTATTGATAATATGTGTTGTCCCTGGAAGCTTAAGGTATTGAAAGACGTACTAAAAAATTGAGGAGCAAGGATAACTGGAAAGAAAACAGCTCTTATTGAGAGGCAGACTTTTATATTGAAAATATTTTGCATCGGATATATGTATGTTCAAGATTTGGATATTTGTTTTAGTTGTAATGAGTTAATTGTTAATTGACTCATGGTAGAAAAAAATACAAAAAATTATAGAACATTATTTTAATGTGTTGGTATTCTTAACGTTTTAGGTTAGAAGTTTTATTTTTATTTTCGGCAATCAAATCCCAAGCTTCTGAAGGCCAAGCAAATGACAATTCTGCTGTAGAACTTTATCAATACATTAATAGGTCCACTATATCGCTGGAGATTATCAAGCAATATAATCAGAGTTACTTTGACAGGTACATAACATAACCTATAAATATGTATAGCCTTTTACCAGTATTTTTAGCGTTGTATCCTTGGGCAATAAAGGAACACCGGGGTTGGTACATTCTGATACAGCACACAGAGGCATATTTCGAGAATATTAAAATTTACTTAATGATAGGTTACAAAATGCTTAAGGCATTAAGTCCGCCTTTGTACTTATGCATAAAGTTTTAATAAATAATAAAATATATGGATTTGATAGCTTTCAAAAGCCATAGCGACGATGACCTTTCGTGGAAAAAAACACATTCCCATTGACGGTGAGTGAAAATTCTGACTATGTTTATGATGTTCGAAACTATTAGCAATGACGTTCCTTATTTGCGTGAAAGAGTAACAAACATTCATCTACCATTCTTTCATTCTTACAAACATTCATGTTTAGGGTATATTTTGTTTGGCGAATAAAACTAAGTGCCGGTCGATGTTTTAGCACAGTTATGATTCACATTCGTCGTAGCGTGTTTGAGCGCGATGAACTGGTCCGAAAAGTGCATCGTGAGGCTAAACATATTGAACACGGTCTGAAAACTCATGAAAAGTTGCGTGCGCGCGCAGCCTTGTTCTTTCCAGCGGGGCCAGCACGACCTACTGGCTTGAGTCACACATTTTTATCCCAGTTCAGGAACAAAAACCGTGATAAAATGCGTTAAAGGCAAAATAAGAGAACATTTTTTTACATTTTACCAACCTTATGTACCTATGCCTGTATTTATTTATGCAAATAAATGAATTTAGAATTTGAATTTGTGATTCAAGCCTATCACAGAGATCGTGCTCGCCCGGTAGAGCGAGCTTTCGTGCATTGGACTGCACTGAGTCGAATATGGTCCAACTTCTTCAGCATTTTACTGCAACTTACGACATTTTAAACATACTTCACTCGACTCAGTCGGTTTGAAAAAAGAAAAAAACCCTCGATTAAAGTAAATTTATAACAAGATAATTGTCAATTTGATGAAGGGATGCTGAATCGAGTTTGAGTTAACTGAAGGAGATGATTTATATTCTGCAACCCCTATTTTCTAGTCGTCATAGAACACTACACACTAGCACTATAATCTGGGGGTGTCTGTCAGCAACAGTCTGGTATTTTATAAGGAAAAATATTAAGTATTGAATATCGTCTGTCAATTCCTCTGTCATAATAAATTGCTAATTTCCTGCTCGCCCCACCGCGCGTCAGGTGCGGATCGCACATTTGTAATTTTTGGCAAGAATCCATTAATATCATAATGGTTTTACATCAACACGGGCAAGTAAGTCCCCGTTTCTAAGCGGAATCCATTACTTCCTATACACAGGTGTTTTTATGGTGATATTCATTTAGCTGAGTGTTTGTACCTAAGTACTATATCGTTCAGCTATTGATCGCTTAAAGGAATGGTAGTGGAAGTAATGTGGCAGTGACTATATTATTTGTGTTACATTTACTATAGTCACCGCCAAATAACAAAAAATTAAAATACATCTGTCTACCAAAGTATTCCAATATTTAAAAATGATTCGAAAAAAATGTAAAGGCAGTGCCGCTAACACGATCAAAGCAAACGTATCGTGGTAAGGGGCGCCCGTGACCATTTCACTTGGCATTCAGTAATGAGTTAATAAATCATAAACGCGTGGACCGATTTACATGATCAAAATAGATAAAATAGTTCTACAACTTTCATTTGAGACCAAAATTATCAAAATATCTGAATCAAAAAAACATGTACATTAAATCATTACCCAAGGTACAAGTCGGATCGACAATTTTTTTTTTTTTATCCAACTGCCGAAGGAGAGTAATGTGTTTATCAGTCTATGTATGTATGTTTGTTCCTATATGGCGTTCTGGACACCAAACGCGTTGGCCGATTTTTGTTATTCTTACGTCAATCGATTCGTCTTAACCCTGCGAGTGAAACATTACTGAAAAATGGCGGATTTTGGGCGCTATATTGTGGGGGACCAATTTTTTTTTCTTTCAAACCAACCTTTGTGGTATCAAAATAAAGGGTTAATAAGAGGTGATTTCAAAAATATTAATTCATTAATACCACTTATATGTTTAAATCTACCTAAGTCGACAATAAAATGTTAACTAAAAAGTTATAAATAAAAAAAAGTTTATTCAAACAATCAAAAAACCCAACTGCTTAAAAAACGAACTAAAAAGACGTAAACAAGAAGAAAATCATGCTGTGCAGTCGGAGGATACATCTGGTTTATACAGCCAGCTCGCAAATATGTATTCTCCATATTCGCGAGCTGTATGATTTTCTTCTTGTTTACGTCTTTTTAGTTCGCTTTTTAAGCAGTCAGGTTTTTTTTATTTTTTGAAATAACTTTTTATATTGTTATCTGGTGGAGACTTTACAATATGATTGAATTGATGATTCTTCAAAGGAATAGTATTGGTAAGTATTGCTATACTTACATAAATTACACTTACAAACACTTTGCAGAAGGAAAGCGTAACTCTGACTGTCGTGATCACAGACATAAATCTAAATAGATGACGCGATTGTATGTACTTCGCGTGCCACAAAACGGACTAAAGTTACGACAAATGATCGTAATCTGAGCTTTTCGTTTTGCATTATCGGCACCGGAAATCCACTGAAATCTAGAAAAATGCCTTTTTATGCCATATTGAGCTGTAAAAAATGTATCGAAAAAATTAGCTAGTGTAGGTAAGTAAATTTGTTTTTAAGTTGTGTGTGAAAAAGGTGGCTCGCTTGGTTTTCATATAGATGAAAGGACTTGCGTTATCTAGTTAGATTTATGTCTGTGGTCGTTATGTTATTAATTACATCGTACAAATTGCGGCATACCGGTATACCATGCCAGTATTCACATCATCCTTTTTACAAGCTTTACATTATTACCTTGCTTTCGCAGTGTCTGGTAACTAGTAATCCGTTTCTCAAGCGCTTCCTGACATCCACCTAAACTGAATGTTGACGTAGTTATTAGACTTTGGGAACATTGTACTATAATAATGTGGTACTATAGTGCTGGAAGGTGGTCATAGCAACTACTCAACCAGACAAAATAGCGCTATCGTGTTTGGGCTCATTATATGTGTATCGACAAGCGATGTTTATTACATTTCATACTTTTGCATTTAAAGCTTTTTAGCAAGCATTTAAAAGATTTTACATGAACTTTTAATTATTTATTATGTTTTAATACCCTTTAATAGGAGCCGTGCCTATTGCCATCAACCGGTAACAAATCGAGACTCCATGTTGTTACTGGAAAGTTCTAGATGGGCAAACCAAGTAAACCAAGTTTAGTAAACCAAGGCAATCTCAATAGAAGGTACACCTACCTATAAAACGTACCTTATTAAAGTTAATAGAAAGAACGTGTGAATTCATAAATAATAAACATTGTTATTAACCATCACAATAATATTGTCCTGTATTCTTCGAAAGAATACAGAAAACAAAAGCAGTTTACGATTTAGCTCGTAAAGAGGCAATATTATACTTCTTGCATTTATGGATAGTAAACTGTAATAAAATGGGTGGAAATAAAATCATTACGATAAATATATGTCATGGACCAAGTGATTAGAAATAAAAAAGGCACAGGCCAGGCCCGGGCACTATGTATAATGCCCGGTCATTATGGATCTAGTTAAGTCAAATCGGGTAATGTAATTAATACTGATTTTAACTTCTATATTAACACATTGTCTGGTCACTATGAATATTGCTACGTAACGGTTGGGCAATTCGATAATTATGGTCAAAGAATTAGTCCAAGAGCGAGCGAAGCGAGCTCGGGAGCTTATGGCACCCCAACACGGATTAGTTAGGTTCGAAGAAGATGACGAGAGCTGAAGTGAGCGAGCAAAATGAGCGAATTCAGCTCCCGTCATCTCTTTCATGTTAGGTTACTTTAGACACTGCAGGCAGAAATAGTAATCGCACCGTCGACTTTATTGCTTAAATAGTAATCGCACTTACCTATTCTACAGGGTGTCCCAGAAATCGACGTCAAGCCGTAAATGGGTTATAGACCAAGTTATAACAGTTCTCAGAAAAATACGAAAAAAAATCTATCTCATGTTTTTAAAAAAATATGTTCACTTTAAAAATTTACTAAAAAAATCAATCCCTGTAATGGTTCTTTAACTCCAATTGCTACAAATCCCATAATTTATCTATTTTTTTTATTGTTATGTAATCTTGAATAATGCTTGTGTAGATTTTTGCCTAAAATTCAAAGCCAACTCCTTCTACTTGGAAGAAAATTAAACTTTTTCAAAACCAAATTATTCAATTTTACTATTTCGCCCAACTTTAACTGACTGTACTGAAAAAAAAATGTACTACGCTAGTTTGGCAAGTAACATGAAAAATTGGCGCATTTAATAAGGATTCAAAAATGGTGTAACACTTGCTAGATTACGTTTTCAATAATTGGTCAAATTTTTTTTTGTAAATAGCCTCGGTTTTTACACAAAATGTCCATACTTCCTTAAAATGACTTTAGCTTACCTAAAGCTTTGCTAAACTCCGTTTCTAGTTCGATAGAGACGGAGAGAGTCATTTTACGAAGTGTGAGCGAGACAGAGAGTGACACTGAACGTTTACAGGGAAATGTGGTTCCAGCAAGATGGCTGCCCAGCGCATTATGCCAGTTTAGTAAGAGAATATCTTGATGAAGAATACCCGCTCAGGTGGATAGGGCGCGGTGGGACAATCTTGTGGCCACCCCGTTCGCCTGATTTAAATCCCCTAGATTTTTTTTACTGGGGAGCGGTAAAAGAGAAAGTGTACTCAAAAACAATAGAGAATTTAGCCGAGCTGCGGGAAAGAATAACGGAAGCCGTTGTCTTTGTAAATAGGGGAAGATTTGCCCGGAAAATAACCAGATCTTTTTTAAGAAGATGTCGTGCTTGCATTGCCGTCGAAGGAAGGCAGTTTGAACATTTATTGTAATAAAAAAAAATTAAATCTGATAATTTGTTTTTTTTTCTAAGATGAGAAAACTGGTCCTGACTTAAAGTAAAAAGGTTGAGTCACTATCATAACTTTGCTCTTAAATTACGTAACGTCTCTATCGAACTAGAAACGGAGTTTAGCAAAGCTTTAGGTAAGCTAAAGTCATTTTAAGGAAATATGGACATTTTGTGTAAAAACCGAGGCTAATTACAAAAAAAAAATTGACCAATTATTGAAAACGTAATCTAGCAAGTGTTACACCATTTTTGAATCCTTATTAAATGCGCCAATTTTTCATGTTACTTGCCAAACTAGCGTAGTACATTTTTTTTTCAGTACAGTCAGTTAAAGTTGGGCGAAATAGTAAATTTGAATAATTTGGTTTTGAAAAAGTTTAATTTTCTTCCAAGTAGGAGGAGTTGGCTTTGAATTTTAGGCAAAAATCTACACAAGCATTATTCAAGATTACATATTAATAAAAAAATTAGATAAATTATGGGATTTGTAGCAATTGGAGTTAAAGAACCATTACAGGGATTGATTTTTTTAGTAAATTTTTAAAGTGAACATAATTTTTTTAAAACATGAGATAGATTTTTTTTCGTATTTTTCTGAGAACTCTTATAACTTGGTCTATCACCCATTTACGGCTTGACGTCGATTTCTGGGACACCCTGTATATTAAAACCAATGTCAACATAAACAAAATAAAAAAAGCAAATTTTTATTACCGCATACATATATATATACAATAGGCATAGTTTTTATCATATTGCCTACTCATATTAGGCATTTTCCAAATTGCCTGGGTATTATGAATAATGCCGAATTAATCACTTGGTGAATAACATATACATTTAAGAAACCTAGTTGAATTGTGTATTTCCTATTTGTCACTTTCGTAGAGATTGTTTGCTACATGTGTTTGTCGGTACGTTACGTCGTGTACGGTTTTATTTAGCTTGCCCTGTATTTTCCAGTTATGTTCGGAGCGGCTTCCAGTTATTCAGCTGAGTACCAGTATTTTAGATGGAGCGACTTCTTATTATTAGACCATCACAACTACTGAGTTGTGATGGTCAAACAAGAAGTCGTAGTCGTCGTAAGAAGTTATTGAACTGCGTAACACAATACCTCGATTAATATGACCTTACATGGACTACTTTCACATCTCTGGGACGGATCTGCCAACTCTGGATTACCTGCTTGATGCACTAGAGTCGATCGAAAAACAGGCCAAGCGGCTCATCAGCAATGAGGCACTGCAGCCGTATTGCGTAAGTGCGCAAAGAGTTTAAACTCTATCCAACCGACCAAATCGGCCAATCAAAAACGGAAAATCCACATCGTGTCATTCATCTCGCATTGGTCGATTTGGTCGGTTGGATAGAGATTGAACTCTTTGCGCACTTACGCAATACGGCTGCTGGTCAAGTCTTTACTCAGCATTGCATGATCTAATTCCGCCTAGCCGTAGGCCTTGTAGTCCGATGATAAAATGGTCATCATCGGACTAAAAGCCGAACGGCGATGCGCCATCGGTAAATGGCGGCATCCCACCCATACGCAGTAAACGTTTCAAAAATACTTTCATTATGTGACAACTATGGAGTGGAATTCCCTGCCAAAGCCTGTGTTTCCCGATAGCTTCATCTTCGCGGTTTTTAAGTCAAGAGTGAATAGGTTACTTCTAGGCAAGCGTGCTTCATCGTCGACTACATTATCGCTTACATTTAGGTGAGATAGTGGTCAAGCGTGAGCCCGTTTATAATAAAAATGAAAATACATATCATGGCAAGACTGCCGTCATATTTTCTGGCTTCTATAACTACCCTTAATGACTGTCAAAGATCTTCATGTGACAGCCGGGGCCAACAGCTTGACGTGTTTTTCGAGGCACGGAGGATTCTCGGTATGTAATTAATAGTCACCCATCCACGGGCTGACCACGGCATGCGTTACTTTACCTCAAAAATCGATCCGTGTGGCTGTTATTATTTGACCACGAGGTCCTTACCTATGACATAAAGTTTGGTAAATATTCTCCAAGATATATTACTGCTAACTAAAAGCATTTTACTATTAGGATTAATGTTTCTCACGCCGCAAGATTATTCAGTGTCTGCCCAATGAAGTGTAAGAAAGATCAAGATTATCCGACCCTAAGTCATTAGGCCCTTGCCCATTACTCATTAGGACTTTAGAGACCCCAGGTTTATCATTTATACGTAACCTTTGGCAAATTCCAAACACAATCGTTGAAACTTCGTTTATCGTCATGTTATTGAATTATAAATCCCCTTAAACAGGGCCAGTTTTGATATATTTTAAGTGTCTGTTTGAAAATGTTTTTAAAGTCAGAAACACTTATCTAAATGGAACCAAGCGTTTGGGTTTCTAAGAAGGCGTTAGCTTCATTATAAGCCATTAAATAACGCCTTACATAAACGTCTTGGGAATACTTTTACTATGCGTACAGCAAAGGAGTGGAATTCCCTGCCGGAGTCTGTATTTCCTATAACGCCTTACATAAACGTCTTGGGAATACTTTTACTATGCGTACAGCAAAGGAGTGGAATTCCCTGCCGGAGTCTGTATTTCCTATAACGCCTTACATAAACGTCTTGGGAATACTTTTACTATGCGTACAGCAAAGGAGTGGAATTTCCTGCCGGGGTCTGTATTTCCTATAACGCCTTACATAAACGTCTTGGGAATACTTTTACTATGCGTACAGCAAAGGAGTGGAATTCCCTGCCGGAGTCTGTATTTCCTGATAGCTACTACCTGAGAGTCTTTAAGTCAAGAGTGTATAGGTTTCTTCTAGGCAAGCTTGCTTCATCGTCGACCCCATCATCGCTTACCATTAGGTAAGATAGTGGTCTAGCGCAAGCCTATCGCCAATAAAAAAAAAAAACTTTCTTTTTACCCGGCTGCAAGGAAAGGGTTATGTTTTTCGCGCGTAACTTGTATGTATGTTATGTATGTAATATTCTTCATTACCTCGTATATTTCAAACCACTAGACGGATTTTTATAATTAAGACATCGCTAGATAGTTGTTTGCCGCCCAAGTGTTCTTAGATAAGTGCCGTTAAGAAAAAGAAACATGGCGGATTTTGGGCGCCATATTGTAGGGGTTGCATTTTTTTTTTCTTCGTACCCCTTCAAGTCACAAGCTTGAAATTGAAGGGTTTAAGGTGATTTCAAAAATAAATACCACTTAAATGTTTAAAAGTCATTCGAAAAAATAAGTTGTAAATAAAAAAGTTACTTAAATCAAAAAACCAGACCGCGAAGATGTAAACAAGAAGAAAATCATGCTGTTCAGTCGGAGGATAAATATAGTTTTTTTCAGCGAGCTCGCGAATATGTATCCTCCGACAGCGCAGCATGATTTTCTTCTTGTTTACATCTTGGCAGTCGGGTTTTTTTTATTTTGTTAACTTTTTTTAAATTAATTAATTTATTTATGTATACACATGACACTTAACAGAGAACAGAAGGAATACAGATAAAAGAGCACAAACGTACTGCTTATTTCAATAGAAATTTCTTCCAGCAAGCCTGCGACAGGAAAGTTGGATGATAGACGCAGACACAGTGTGTATAAAGAAATAAGGAAACTTAAAATAGACTATTATTACTTAACTAATTATATATAAAGTACACATTTACCTTAACTACATAAATAAAAGATAAAATACATACATAAATAATATAATAATATGTAAAATTACAAGATGGTGGAAAGGTAATGTTCTTTGACCTGTTTTTAATAAAAAAATCTTTATAGATGGCCATCACAATTATTATGATGGTACTGCTTTCTTGGGAATGTCAAGCAAGTAAATGAACCTTTTTTTTTTTTTTTTTTTGATCTCGCTGGGAAACCTTTTTTTTTTTTTTTTTTTTTTTTTTTTTTTTTTTTTTTTTTTTTTTTTTTGATCTCGCTGGGAAAAAATGCATTACGCATACCCACCCATTGGGGGAATGGGGGGGGTATGTGGGACTCCCCGGAATGAATCCGGTATACCCACTAAAATAACCCAGCGGCACTCCCGCATCGTCTTGAATTGGAGGAGGACTGGGAAACTGGCAGAGCCTTTACGTCCAGTCCCCCGCCGACGACCGCCCGCCTTTACAGCGGGGCCTTCACGCCCCTCCCTCAGTGGAGGGGCCCGGGAACGACCGCGAGTGCTCGGCCGTTCCCGCCCGACGAGGGTGGTGACTCGTGCAATGCGAGCGAAGGCGCCCCCGCGCCTGTCGCCCGCTAGTCACCACCAGGAGGTGGGAGGAGACGATCGTACAACCGCCTTCTCCCACCCCTTCTTCGCCTGCGGTGCGGCGGCGCGAGAGGATCGTCCTCCCGCGCCCGCTCCGCCGCCTCCTTTTGCGACATCACGACCTCGCAAAAGGAGGCAACCGCCGCCCAGGCCTCCTCACTCCCCAGCATGGAGTAGACCACGCTGGGAAGTGAGAGGTCCTGCCCGACAACTCCTATCAGAGCACGGCGCAGCTCTGCCCAGGCTGGGCACACCTCGAGGGTGTGCTGCGCCGTGTCCTCTGCCGCTCCGCAGTCATGGCACGCCGGGGTTTCCTCCCTCCGGATCCGGTGCAGGTGCGTTCCGAAACAACCATGTCCGGACAACACCTGCACCAAACGGAACGAGAGGAAACCATGTGGCCGCTCGAGCCAGCCCTGCAGGACTGGCCCGAGCGCGTCCAGCGTCCGGCGTCCAAAGGCGGCGGTGGCGAGGTCCTCCGCCCAATGGAGGACGATGGCGTCCCTCGCCTCCCGCCGCACGGCCTCCCGCTCTTCCGCTGCGGGGCGCTCACCTAGCGCCTTACGCCGCGCCGTCCATTCGTACACTCTGGCGAGCACCCATGCCTCCAACTCCCAGGGAGGGGTGCCCGCCAGAGCGCACGCCGCCGAGAAGCCCACTGAGCGGTAGGCCCTCGCCACCCGCTGTGCAATGGCCCTTTGTGGCCTGCGGATGGCGGTTGCATTCTCCCTCCTCTGGAGGGAGTCCGCCCAGATGGGTGCCCCATACAGGGCCATGCTGCGCAGGATGCCGGCATACAGTCGCCGGCACCGTCCGCTCGGCCCCCCGAGGTTGGGGAGGAGCCATGACAGGGCGTCCGCGGCTTTCAGCAGGCGCGTCGACAGCCCGCTAAAGTGCGGGCCGAAGCGCCACCTGCTGTCCAGCACTAGGCCCAGATATTTCATCTGGGCCTTCACCGCTATTCGGACGCCCTCCACGACTATGTGGGCATCTGGAGGGCAGCGCTGCCGAGGCCCGTGGAAGAACACGGCCTCGGTCTTGTTCAGCGCCACCCTCAATCCCAGGCGGCGGATCCTCTCTGCGACCAAGGATCCGCCCGCCGAGGCCAAACAGGCCGCCTCCCCAAAGCTCCTCCCCCGGGCAGTGAGGAGAGTGTCATCCGCGTAGCAGATGACACTCGTGCCCTGGAGGAGGGCTCCCCGCAGGAGCCAATCGAACCCAATGTTCCACAGGGGAGGGCCTAGAACCGACCCCTGTGGAACACCGCACTCCGCGCCGTAGCGCCTGATCCTGGCCGTCTTGTCCACGAGGAGGACCTCTCGGTCCTCCAGGTAGCTGGCCAGGATCGCCCGCTGATATTGGGGCACTCCGTGGTATCGGAGTGCCTCCAATATCGTCGAGTGGGGAACGGAGTTGAAGGCGTTGGCTATGTCGAATGACACCGCCAACACTCCGCCCCCCGACTCCACCGCCTCCTGCACCTGGCCCCTGAGTAGGGCCAACGCGTCGACCGTCGAACGCCCCCGTCGAAAACCGAACTGGGCGTCCGACAGGTCTGGCCCTACCTCCCGCAAAAGGCTGTTTAGCCGGGTGGCGATGATCCCCTCGAACAATTTACCGACCTCATCGAGCAGAACGATGGGTCGGTAAGCCGAGGGGGAGTCCACCGGGCGTCCCTCCTTCCGGAGGAGGCATAACTGCCCCTCCTTCCACTGTTTCGGGAACCTCCCAGCCGTCAGGCACGCGCTGAAGAGGTCCCGAAACCTGTCCTCCATGAGGGACGCCGCGATGGCCACCACCCGTGCGGGGACGCCATCTGGCCCAGGGGCCGTCTTCTTCGCGCGGAGGGACAGAACCCCCGCGCGAAGTTCCTCCGCCGATACTGGAGGGACCTCCTCCTCCGGCGAAGCTACCACCCCCCGTGGGGGGTTCATGGTTGGTGGGGTGAAGTCGGCCCTGCGCGGAAACAGGGACCGGACCACCCCATCCAGCAACGCCGGCTCCAGGGTCTCCGTTAGTGGGGGGCCAAAGGGGCGCAGATGGTTGCGCGCCGCCTTATATGGCCTCCCAAACGGATCCCTATCGAGGCCCTCCAGCATCTCGGCCCTCGCCGAGTCCTTGGCGGCGCACATCGCCGACTTGAGGACCGCCTTTGCCTCTAGGTAAGAGGCGTAGAGGCGGTCCCCCCCGGCCTGAGATCGGGTAGTGCGCCGCCGGCTCCGCATATAGGCCCTTCTGGCCGCCACGCAGGCGACCCGCAGCCCCGCTAGCTCCTCCGTCCACCAATAGACGGCGCGACGGGGAGGCGGACGGCGTGACCGAGGCATGCTGGCGTTGCACACCTCGGTCAGAGAGCCGCGGAGCTGGACCGCTGCGGCGTCCACGTCCAGGACAGGCTCGACAGGGGGCGAGAGCCAGTCCTGGAGAAAGGCCGCCTCCTTGGCTGCCTCCCGGTCCAGACGGGTGAGAGCCCACCGCGGGAAGGGAGATTGGCCAGAGCGGGCCGTCCCCCCCCGGGGGCCGGTGGAGATGTCGAACCGCACATATCGGTGGTCCGACAAAGTCTCCACCGTCTCCACCCGCCAGTTCACGACGCGGGCGGCTAGGGCAGGGGTGGCAAATGAGACGTCTACCACCGACCCACCCCGTTGCCGCACACACGTGTGGACCGCCCCCCTGTTGAGGAGGGACACGCCGCACGAGGCCGCCCAAAATTCGGCGGCGCGTCCCCGGACGTTACACGAGGCAGCCGGGTTGCCCCAAGCCTCCGACTTGGCGTTCAGGTCGCCCATAACGGTGACCTGGCGCGGCGCCGCCCTCCCTACGACTGCGGTGAGGACCTAGAGGAAGTCCTCAAAGTCCGAGAGAGGGCGGTTTGGGGAGAAATAGACCCCAACGAGGGCTATGTCCCCCCACGCGGCGGCCACGTATCCCGGTCCCCTCTCTAAGAGCGAGAGGGGAGGGGAGTCCGTAGAAGACCGCGCCACCAACGCCACCAAGCCGTCTCGATCGCCCAGCCAGGTACTGGGGACCGAGTAAGGCTCGGCGACCACCGCCACGTCCACCAACCACTCGGCCATGATCTGCATCAGCAGATCCTGGGCCGCCCCGCAGTGGTTGGTGTTTGCCTGGAGGATGCGATGTTCGGCCCTATCCATCAGTCGGACATCGCACCCCCCTCTTCAGCCGCAGCAACCGAATGCCCATTCTCGGGCACGGCGGTGGTAGCGACAGGCTTACTCGGAGCCTGCGCTTTTCCCCTCTTAGGGGGAGGATTGCACATCCTCCCCTTCATAACGTGGCCTGCCGGGCGGCCACTGGCGGCACACACAGCGCAGTGCGGCGTGGCGGCCTTGCACGACGCGGACTTGTGGCCCTCCTTGCCGCAGCGGTAACAGCTCTCTGTCCGGTCCACCGTGGACGGACAGAGGGCTCGGGTGTGCCCGACTCCGAAGCACCTGTAGCACCGCAAGGGCTGTGCCACAAGTGCCCGGACTGCACCCGAGCTGAAGCCGACATTCAGCCGTCCTTTGTCAAGGACGGCTTTGGCAGCGGCGACTGGGCACTCCAGACGAATGGTGCCCATGCCGCCGCGGCCGGGCCTGATGTCCCGGCCTCGCACCGCTGCGGCGTCGCAGCCACCAATTGCTGCGACCGCCGCCACCACCTCCTCCTTGGTGACCGTGTCGTCGAGGTCGGTCACTTCTAAGGCCGCCGTCTTTACGGGCCTGGCCACCTTGGCCGCGTCCGCTATGACCTCTTGCAACTTTGTTGCGAAGAGGTCCGCGTGTGCACTGCCCTCTGCCCCCGGGAACTCGAATATTCGAGCCCCGGCTTGGGTCCGCCGGCAAGAGACCTTGCTGATCCCCAGTTGGGTGGGATCGGCGTTGGCACGCGCCCGCAACAGTACGGACGCGTACGTCTCTCCACGTTCCGCAGCCTCCGCAGTGAGCGTCACCACGACGGCTGCGGTCTTAGGAGGAACGAGGTTCCTCCTTGTGCCGGCGGTTTTGGCTGTGGGAGCAGCGCTGGCGGCCTTGGGGGGCGGCCCTTTCCCCTTTCCCTTCCCCTTCCCTTTGCCGGTCGCCTGTGACTGGCTGGGAAGGGTGGTGGTGGCGGGAACGGCAGGGACGGCCGCTGCCGCCCCTTTGCCCTTGCCCTTCCCTTTACCTTTGCCTGTCGTCTGTGACTGGCTAGGTGGGGTAGTGGTGGCGGGGACGGCCGGGACGACAGCTGCCGCCCCTTTGCCCTTGCCCTTCCCCTTCCCGCCGACGACCCTCGTCCAACCCTGCTGGTTGGACGGGGTGGTGGCGGGTAAAAGAGGGTCCTCCTCCCTCTGTGAGGTGGGCCCCGGCTCCTCGCGCCTCTTGTCCGCCGCAAGCGGCGGTCGGAGGTTTTTCTCCGGCAGGAGCCGGTCCTCTATGCCTGCTAGGCAGGCCCTTGTGAAGGCCCTCTCTTCCATCACAACCCTGCGGATGATATCCTCAAGGTTGGAGGACGGGCCCTCTGCCGCTGGTCTCGGCTCGGCTTGGCTTGACCGTGCCGTGGCTTCTGCCAGCTTGTGGTGTAGCTGGCTCACCTCCGCCTGCAGGCGATCGACCCTCGCCTGCAGTTGCCGCGTTTCTTCTGTAGCCTTCCGCTGCACCAACTCCCTAACAATGCCGCGCATGCTCGCGGCCCGGCACTTGAGGGACTTCTGGAACGTGCCTTTTAAATTCGAGGACTTGGAGGCGACCTCCACGATTCCCTCCTCGTCCTCTTCGGCCATCCGCTCCAGCTCGGCCAGTGAGTGGTCCGCGTAAACGACACGGGACGCACCGTACCCGGTCTTGGCCCTGGCGGCTTGCACCTGTTGCTCCTTTGCAACCACCCGCTCCTCCAGCTCCTGCTGGAGCTGCGTCCGCCGAGCCACATCCAACAAGCGTTGGGCGTCTGCGAGACCCACGTCGTGGGTGTCCGCTGCCGTTGTTGGCTTTTTGGCCTTCACCTTTTTCTTCGGCTCCTTCGCCGAGCCCGACGCCGAAGAGCCATCGGATCCTTCCTTTAGGAAGGCCCGCTTCCTAGACAGCGATCGTGATCGAGAATCCTCGATCACCATCGAGCTAGTGTCCGACGCAACGGACTCGCTGTCAGAGTCCAACAGCTCGTCCGCCCTTCCTCCATAGAAGGCTCGACCTTCTTCTGACGCTGAAGCGTCACGGTGGCCCTGAGAAGGGCCTTTTGGGTGGCCCTGAGAAGGGCCTTTTGGGTGGCCCTGAGAAGGGCCTTTTGGTTGGCCCTGAGAAGGGCCTTTGGGTTGGCCCTGAGAAGGGCCTTTTTTAATAAAATGCCCGAGGGCGTCCCGCGCAGGCTTAGGCATGGTAGCCTCCGCAGGTGTCGCAGATACCGCAAGTGAAATAATAAAATAGTCTACGACGCACAGCGCACTTTGGCCGTACCCAGTCTGCCACTCCGTTACGGTGGTCAGAACTGGGACGTTTCCAGGGAACACGAACGAGGACGTATGCACTGTGGGGGGTTCCCCTCGCTGGGAAACCTTTTTTTTTTTTTTTTTTTTTTTTTTGATCTCGCTGGGAAAAAATGCATTACGCATACCCACCCATTGGGGGAATGGGGGGGGTATGTGGGACTCCCCGGAATGAAACCGGTATACCCACTAAAATAACCCAGCGGCACTCCCGCATCGTCTTGAATTGGAGGAGGACTGGGAAACTGGCAGAGCCTTTACGTCCAGTCCCCCGCCGACGACCGCCCGCCTTTACAGCGGGGCCTTCACGCCCCTCCCTCAGTGGAGGGGCCCGGGAACGACCGCGAGTGCTCGGCCGTTCCCGCCCGACGAGGGTGGTGACTCGTGCAATGCGAGCGAAGGCGCCCCCGCGCCTGTCGCCCGCTAGTCACCACCAGGAGGTGGGAGGAGACGATCGTACAACCGCCTTCTCCCACCCCTTCTTCGCCTGCGGTGCGGCGGCGCGAGAGGATCGTCCTCCCGCGCCCGCTCCGCCGCCTCCTTTTGCGACATCACGACCTCGCAAAAGGAAGCAACCGCCGCCCAGGCCTCCTCACTCCCCAGCATGGAGTAGACCACGCTGGGAAGCGAGAGGTCCTGTCCGATCACATCGATCAGGGCACGGCGCAGCTCAGCCCAAGCTGGGCACACCTCGAGGGTGTGCTGCGCCGTGTCCTCTGCCGCGCCGCAGTGGTGGCACGCCGGGGTTTCCTCCCTCCGGATCCGGTGCAGGTGCGTTCCGAAACAACCATGTCCGGACAACACCTGCACCAAACGGAACGAGAGGAAACCATGTGGCCGCTCGAGCCAGCCCTGCAAGACTGGCCCGAGCGCGTCCAGCGTCCGGCGTCCAAAGGCGGCGGTGGCGAGGTCCTCCGCCCAATGGAGGACGATGGCGCCCCTCGCCTCCCGCCGCACGGCCTCCCGCTCTTCTGCCGCGGGGCGCTCTCCTTGCGCCCTACGCCGCGCCGTCCACTCGTACACTCTGGCGAGCACCCATGCCTCCAACTCCCAGGGAGGGGTGCCCGCCAGAGCGCACGCCGCCGAGAAGCCCACTGAGCGGTAGGCCCTCGCCACCCGCTGTGCAATGGCCCTTTGTGGCCTGCGGATGGCGGTTGCATTCTCCCTCCTCTGGAGGGAGTCCGCCCAGATGGGTGCCCCATACAGGGCCATGCTGCGCAGGATGCCGGCATACAGTCGCCGGCACCGTCCGCTCGGCCCCCCGAGGTTGGGGAGGAGCCATGAGAGGGCGTCCGCGGCTTTCAGCAGGCGCGTCGACAGCCCGCTAAAGTGCGGGCCGAAGCGCCACCTGCTGTCCAGCACTAGGCCCAGATATTTCATCTGGGCCTTCACCGCTATTCGGACGCCCTCCACGACGATGTGGGCATCTGGAGGGCAGCGCTGCCGAGGCCCGTGGAAGAACACGGCCTCGGTCTTGTTCAGCGCCACCCTCAATCCCAGGCGGCGGATCCTCTCTGCGACCAAGGATCCGCCCGCCGAGGCCAAACAGGCCGCCTCCCCAAAGCTCCTCCCCCGGGCAGTGAGGAGAGTGTCATCCGCGTAGCAGATGACACTCGTGCCCTGGAGGAGGGCTCCCCGCAGGAGCCAATCAAACCCAATGTTCCACAGGGGAGGGCCTAGAACCGACCCCTGTGGAACTCCGCACTCCGCGCCGTAGCGCCTGATCCTGGCCGTCTTGTCCACGAGGAGGACCTCTCGGTCCTCCAGGTAGCTGGCCAGGATCGCCCGCAGATATTGGGGCACTCCGTGGTATCGGAGTGCCTCCAATATCGTCGAGTGGGGAACGGAGTTGAAGGCGTTGGCTATGTCGAATGACACCGCCAACACTCCGCCCCCCGACTCCACCGCCTCCTGCACCTGGCCCCTGAGTAGGGCCAACGCGTCGACCGTCGAACGCCCCCGTCGAAAACCGAACTGGGCGTCCGACAGGTCCGGCCCTACCTCCCGCAAAAGGCTGTTTAGCCGGGTGGCGATGATCCCCTCGAACAATTTACCGACCTCATCGAGCAGAACGATGGGTCGGTATGCCGAGGGGGAGTCCACCGGGCGTCCCTCCTTCCGGAGGAGGCACAACTGCCCCTCCTTCCACTGTTTCGGGAACCTCCCAGCCGTCAGGCACGCGCTGAAGAGGTCCCGAAACCTGTCCTCCATGAGGGACGCCGCGATGGCCACCACCCGTGCGGGGACGCCATCTGGCCCAGGGGCCGTCTTCTTCGCGCGGAGGGACAGAACCCCCGCGCGAAGTTCCTCCGCCGATACTGGAGGGACCTCCTCCTCCGGCGAAGCTACCACCCCCCGTGGGGGGTTCATGGTTGGTGGGGTGAAGTCGGCCCTGCGCGGAAACAGGGACCGGACCACCCCATCCAGCAACGCCGGCTCCAGGGTCTCCGTTAGTGGGGGGCCGAAGGGGCGCAGTTGGTTACGCGCCGCCTTATATGGCCTCCCAAACGGATCCCTATCGAGGCCCTCCAGCATCTCGGCCCTCGCCGAGTCCTTGGCGGCGCACATCGCCGACTTGAAGACCGCCTTTGCCTCTACGTAAGAGGCGTAGAGGCGGTCCTCCCCGGCCTGAGATCGGGTAGTGCGCCGCCGGCTCCGCATAAAGGCCCTTCTGGCCGCCACGCACGCGGCCCGGAGCCCCGCCAGCTCCTCCGTCCACCAATAAACGGCGCGACGGGGAGGCGGACGGCGAGACCGAGGCATGCTGGCGTTGCACACCTCGGTCAGAGAGCCGCGGAGCTGGACCGCTGCGGCGTCCACGTCCAGGACAGGCTCGACAGGGGGCGACAGCCAGTCCTGGAGAAAGGCCGCCTCCTTGGCTGCCTCCCGGTCCAGACGGGTGAGAGCCCACCGCGGGAAGGGAGATTGGCCAGAGCGGGCCGTCCCCCCCCGGGGGCCGGTGGAGATGTCGAACCGCACATATCGGTGGTCCGACAAAGTCTCCACCGTCTCCACCCGCCAGTTCACGACGCGGGCGGCTAGGGCAGGGGTGGCAAACGACACGTCTACCACCGACCCTCCCCGTTGCCGCACACACGTGTGGACCGCCCCCCTGTTGAGGAGGGACACACCGCACGAGGCCGCCCAAAATTCTGCGGCGCGTCCCCGGACGTTGCAGGAGGCAGCCGGGTTGCCCCAAGCCTCCGACTTGGCATTCAGGTCGCCCAATACGGCGACCTGGCGCGGCGCCGCCCTCCCTACGACTGCGGTGAGGACCTCGAGGAAGTCCTCAAAGTCCGAGAGAGGGCGGTTTGGGGAGAAATAGACCCCAACGAGGGCTATGTCCCCCCACGCGGCGGCCACGTATCCCGGTCCCCTCTCTAAGAGCGAGAGGGGAGGGGAGTCCGTAGAAGACCGCGCCACCAACGCCACCAAGCCGTCTCGATCGCCCAGCCAGGTACTGGGGACCGAGTAAGGCTCGGCGACCACCGCCACGTCCACCAACCACTCGGCCATGATCTGCATCAGCAGATCCTGGGCCGCCCCGCAGTGGTTGGTGTTCGCCTGGAGGATGCGATGTTCGACCCTATCCATCAATCGGACATCGCACCCCACTCCTCAGCCGCAGCAACCGAATGCCCATTCTCGGGCACGGCGGTGGTAGCGGCAGGCGTGCTCGGCGCCTGCGCTTTTCCCCTCTTAGGGGGAGGATTGCACATCCTCCCCTTCATGACGTGGCCTGCCGGGCGGCCACTGGCGGCACACACAGCGCAGTGCGGCGTGGCGGCCTTGCACGACGCGGACTTGTGGCCCTCCTTGCCGCAGCGGTAACAGCTCTCTGTCCGGTCCACCGTCGACGGACAGAGGGCTCGGGTGTGCCCGACTCCGAAGCACCTGTAGCACCGCAAGGGCTGTGCCACAAGTGCCCGGACCGCACCCGAGCTGAAGCCGACATTCAGCCGTCCTTTGTCAAGGACGGCTTTGGCAGCGGCGACTGGGCACTCCAGACGAATGGTGCCCATGCCGCCGCGGCCGGGCCTGATGTCCCGGCCTCGCACCGCTGCGGCGTCGCAGCCACCAATTGCTGCGACCGCCGCCACCACCTCCTCCTTGGTGACCGTGTCGTCGAGGTCGGTCACTTCTAAGGCCGCCGTCTTTACGGGCCTGGCCACCTTGGCCGCGTCCGCTATGACCTCTTGCAACTTCGTTGCGAAGAGGTCCGCGTGTGCACTGCCCTCTGCCCCCGGGAACTCGAATATTCGAGCCCCGGCTTGGGTCCGCCGGCAAGAGACCTTGCCGATCCCCAGTTGGGTGGGATCGGCGTTGGCACGCGCCCGCAACAGTACGGACGCGTACGTCTCTCCACGTTCCGCAGCCTCCGCGGTGAGCGTCACCACGACGGCTGCGGTCTTAGGAGGAACGAGGTTCCTCCTTGTGCCGGCGGTTTTGGCTGTGGTAGCAGCGCTGGCGGCCTTGGGGGGCGGCCCTTTCCCCTTTCCCTTCCCCTTCCCTTTGCCGGTCGCCTGCGACTGGCTGGGAAGGGTGGTGGTGGCGGGAACGGCAGGGACGGCCGCTGCCGCCCCTTTGCCCTTGCCCTTCCCTTTACCTTTGCCTGTCGTCTGTGACTGGCTAGGTGGGGTAGTGGTGGCGGGGACGGCCGGGACGACAGCTGCCGCCCCTTTGCCCTTGCCCTTCCCCTTCCCGCCGACAACCCTCGTCCAGCCCTGCTGGTTGGACGGGGTGGTGGCGGGTAAAAGAGGGTCCTCCTCCCTCTGTGAGGTGGGCCCCGGCTCCTCGCGCCTCTTGTCCGCCGCAAGCGGCGGTCGGAGGTTTTTCTCCGGCAGGAGCCGGTCCTCTATGCCTGCTAGGCAGGCCCTTGTGAAGGCCCTCTCTTCCATCACAACCCTGCGGATGATATCCTCAAGGTTGGAGGACGGGCCCTCTGCCGCTGGTCTCGGCTCGGCTTGGCTTGACCGTGCCGTGGCTTCTGCCAGCTTGTGGTGTAGCTGGCTCACCTCCGCCTGCAGGCGATCGACCCTCGCCTGCAGTTGCCGCGTTTCTTCTGTGGCCTTCCGCTGCACCAACTCCCTAACAATGCCGCGCATGCTCGCGGCCCGGCACTTGAGGGACTTCTGGAACGTGCCTTTTAAATTCGAGGACTTGGAGGCGACCTCCACGATTCCCTCCTCGTCCTCTTCGGCCATCCGCTCCAGCTCGGCCAGTGAGTGGTCCGCGTAAACGACACGGGACGCACCGTACCCGGTCTTGGCCCTGGCGGCTTGCACCTGTTGCTCCTTTGCAACCACCCGCTCCTCCAGCTCCTGCTGGAGCTGCGTCCGCCGAGCCACATCCAACAAGCGTTGGGCGTCTGCGAGACCCACGTCGTGGGTGTCCGCTGCCGTTGTTGGCTTTTTGGCCTTCACCTTTTTCTTCGGCTCCTTCGCCGAGCCCGACGCCGAAGAGCCATCGGATCCTTCCTTTAGGAAGGCCCGCTTCCTAGACAGCGATCGTGATCGAGAATCCTCGATCACCATCGAGCTAGTGTCCGACGCAACGGACTCGCTGTCAGAGTCCAACAGCTCGTCCGCCCTTCCTCCATAGAAGGCTCGACCTTCTTCTGACGCTGAAGCGTCACGGTGGCCCTGAGAAGGGCCTTTTGGGTGGCCCTGAGAAGGGCCTTTTGGGTGGCCCTGAGAAGGGCCTTTTGGTTGGCCCTGAGAAGGGCCTTTGGGTTGGCCCTGAGAAGGGCCTTTTTTAATAAAATGCCCGAGGGCGTCCCGCGCAGGCTTAGGCATGGTAGCCTCCGCAGGTGTCGCAGATACCGCAAGTGAAATAATAAAATAGTCTACGACGCACAGCGCACTTTGGCCGTACCCAGTCTGCCACTCCGTTACGGTGGTCAGAACTGGGACGTTTCCAGGGAACACGAACGAGGACGTATGCACTGTGGGGGGTTCCCCTCGCTGGGAAACCTGCCTTATCTTTCCCCAACTACGTTGGGGTTGGGTTCTAGTGAAGCTGTATGCAGCTAAGCACCCATATTTTAAATGTAGCCACGGCCTATCTAATCCAGCAACTGGGTAACATGATAACACTATCTAGCTCCCTCTCTCTCTCTCTCATAACACCTATCTGACGCTGAGTGAAGCATCTCCTCTCTTGCACTTTACCCGGTGCCGTGTTATCACTTGCGTATTACCTTCTTTAACAAGGAATTCAGACCACCTGGTTCGTTATATCCCCATACCCAAGCTCTAAGAAATAATTAAATAAATATCTTACCTGTCATAAGGCTTGTTACCCCACAGATGAGCAAAGCTGTTGACGCAGAAAGCGATGTTCAGCGTGATGGTGAACCTCGTCACGAAGCTGACGACGAAGCTGTTCACCAGGGTCTCGTTCCAGAAGTACCAGGGCAAGAAAATGGGAAGCCCGATGTTCAGTAACGCGAACATTGGAATGAAGAACCTGGAACCAAGATTGATTATTGATGTTTATCACAGAAAATAAAAAAAAATGTTTGCATGAATCTAGCGCAGGATTTCCAACCACAGTTAGAATTTTGTTACTGCCTCAACATTTTGTAAATTAGCTGTTTAATACATTTTTATTTATCACAAGTTTTCTCCCACCGGTACAAAACTTTTTCCAGGATAAAAAGTATCTAATTTCTGTAATCGATACGATTAATACTTGCCGAGATGACCTTTCACAAACATAAATAAGTAAACAAGCTTTTTATTTATGTTTAGCTTTTTATAGGTAATAAACTATCTGTGCCCGCGGCTTCGCTCCCGTCAACTGGCTACCCTACACTCCCCTACTTACCTACCTACCTTTTTTTTTTCCCTGAATTCTGTCATTTATCAGAGATGGCGCTGTGTTTGCAAAACGTATGGGAAAAAGAATTAAAAAAAAACTGTTATTCGGGACGGAGATAAATCGAAACAATTAAAAATTATGTAAACCGGTCCAGCCGTTCTGGAGTTATAAATAGTGTAACTAACCCATCAAGATATAAATATACAGCAGTCTACTACTACTTGACCACTTTTATACAGCTGCTATCAGCGAATTTCATATCATGATATCAATATATATAATTCTACTCATGAACATAGGAGTTTGTTTCGTTCCTCAGTCACTTTCATCCAGCTGCTAACAACCTCCTTATGATGATCGCCGCTTCACATAACTTGAACGCGACGCTAAGTATTCCACATTCGTATTTTAATACGTAAATACAAGTCTAGCTTTTAATTAAAAGCTATAGCTAGGTAAAGATAATTTTGTATTAAGCTATTCAAAAACAAATAATTACAGATGAAATGGCGGACATTGACATACTTTTATACTATGCATTCAATTACTGTTGAAGTTTGCAGCTTAATATGTTTTTTACCATTAAAGGCGTAACGCGGCAATGCGACTGCAACCTTTATTTTATTTAAAACACATTTTCCCGCCGTTGTAGCACTGTCGCATCGCAATTCGCCTATTTGCTGCCTTTCATGTTCAGTATTTATACAAATGCAGTGATTAAAAAATAACTTCGGAAGTGTTAAAGGCAAATCACAAATGTCATGTTAAAATTTGTAGGAGTCATCAGAGTTTTGGCACATAAGTTTCTTTATTCTATGGCTTTGAGTCGTGTAAAAAAAAATGATGTATCATAGTTTTGGGGCTTAGATTTTTGGGCAAATGTTCTTTTTCTTCTTTTATTTCGATCGAATGTTGAATTTGTTTCTGTTTTATTTGCAGGAGGTACTTTAAATGTAATTTGTATCCATGATTGTTGTTTTTCTAAGACACTAATTAGAAGGTAATTTTGAGAGAGATGAGTTTTTCTTTCTTGATTATTGATAGGCTCAAGTTTGATCTCTTTCTCCCCTCATGGTAAGCGATGATGTGGTCGAGGATGAAGCAAGCTTGCCTAAGAAACCTATTCACTATTGACTTAAAGAATCCCAGGTTGTAGCTATCAGGCAATACAGGCTCCAATAGGGAATTCCACTCCTTAGCTGTTCCCAAAACGTTTGGCAATGTTTTTTAAAGTTCTAGATCCAGTGTATGGATTCTTTTGTTTGTTAGATAACTTTGCAAAATGTGTCTTCTTATTTCAGACCGGCTTTTTAGTGAGGGTTTTAGTTGCCGGTGTTTTATTGGTTCGGGATTTTTGTGAAATGCGAATTCGTTTTTGCAGTAAATTTCAAACGTGGCGTAAACGTGGCGTGGTAGTGACGCGTGACGGTCGGGCGATTACTCCTTTGTTGCTGACTGCAATAATTTAGACTTATATGAAAATTCGATCCCCTGTATAAATTTGACTAATATTTTCTAAGAGACACTTGACTAATTTAAAGCTATAAATAAAGCAAGTTAATGTAAGTCCCTTATCTATTCCGGACAAGAAGAGGTCCACTTTAGAAAACCCTTCCGGCTCTTGCGTGACCTTTAGAATTTGGTTTCCAAATAATGTTCACTTTTAAAATATACATATACATTACAAAAGAATTTTTTGAACAAAATGTCCATGTTGTTTGTAAGAGGTTATCTTTGGCAGTACTATGGGGTTAGTGTGATTTCTCTTATTCTCGATCGCGTTAACGTAAACGTCAATATTTGTATAGAAACTGGATGAGCGCAGTCTGATGACAGTAATGGAAAGCCACTTTTTTGTTTATGTCGCAGATTAATGGCTAAATAAGGTTTTTGATCGAAAACCTAGGCGTATGGTCAAGAACCGGACAAAGACAAAATGCTTACTAATTGTAATCATAAACCTGAGAAAATCCAGTTTTTTGACAAAAAAACCAGAACTTTTTTAGGTTTATGATAAAATTTAAGCTCTTGACGCGATCGAATGGAAGATTATTACCCGGCTGCAAGGAAAGGGTTATTATATGTATTTTGGGCGTATCTTATATGTTTGTATGTATGTTATATTCTTTATTACCTCATATCTTTCAGACCGCTAAACGATTTTTTATATTTTAGACATCGTTAGATTGACCGCCCAAATGTTCTTAGATAAGTAAAGTTAAACAAAAGAAACATTTTGGATTTTGAGCGCTAATTAGTGGAGGTTCCAATTTATATCTTGTTCAATAGCCCACGAGAAAAATGCACTGATTTTGTGGAAGAGGCCAAGGGCAAAACTAGTTACTTACGAGAATAATAAAAATCGTGTTCTAGGTTAAAATTACTATAGTTTCTCTATAGCCAATGATATGATTAGGTTCTACTTAAGAACTGGACCTGGGACCTAGATTCACTTTTGTGTATAATATAGGGGTGGGTATTATATTACACATCAGCGAACCCCGCCTGTGATGCCACAGATTTTCATGGCTGAACGCATGCCATTCTGCTGCATGACCGCTTTACTAGCAAGCTGGTAAGCTATTCAGCCTACTGATTTGCGGCCAGTAATGCGTTAAATGATAGTTGCATCGTATATTATATAATAATTATGTCTGACGTCTGAATGATAATCGGATACGAAAACGATATAAAAATTACCATAAAAACTGTTTTAAGTTCGGATGCCGAATATCTTTATAAAAAATAAGCACTTTTTGTTTTAGCTATGTTGTCGCATAACTCGGGCAATGCTTCCACCATAGCCATCCTGATGTGTTTCTTTCTACAATGTATCAATGAACTTGCCTCGCCATTTTAACCGACGAAAAGGAGGAGGTTCTCAACTCGACATGTATAGTATTTTTATTTTATTTATGACCACGCATAAATTTTATAGAGTTTTTTTTATTGTAAAGAGTATACCAAAGTTGGTCCCTTAAAATTTGAAAAATAATATCCACGCCTAAAAGTAGAAATAAGGATTTATTGATAATTTGCTAACTGAATTTTCAATTGTGAATCGATTTTGTTGAAATTGAGTAATCTATAAAAGAGAAAAAAATACCCTTTTTAATTTAACCGTCGAAATAACAAACTGCAAAGCAATCAATAATTAAATCTTTTGGTCTAGCATTTTGAGCCAAACAAACTATCGAAAATCACCCTAGCTACAATCATTCTACGCTTTAGATAATTAATTTGCTTGTTTGTTTGGCGCCAACTCAAAATGCTAGGCTAAAGGATTTATTTATTTACTAGCTGACCCGGCGAACTTCGTTCCGCCTAACAAATTTCTAAAATAAAAGATTTTTTCTAAAAAAACGTACATCAGCTATCTGCCAATAAAAGTCCCGTCAAAATCGGTCCAGCCATTTCAGAGATTAGCCGGAACAAACAGACAGACAGACAGACAAAAATTGTAAAAAATGTTATTTTGGTGTATGTACCGTATAATACATGTAGTAAAAAACGGTTATTTCAATATTAAAAACAGACACTCCAATTCAACTGATTTTGTGTTGGATCTTGGATTTCAGCACGTTAATCTAAAAAAAAGACCAACCAATCACAACTGTCCATTTAGAGTTGAGTATGAGTCAATGCTACTGGAATACCGGCCTTATATAAATAATAATAATATCCAAAAATAGCTTTATGCAAAGTTTACTGTGGTAGATATTGTACGTATCGTTATTTAAGCATAAAAATGATTCTTTTGACTTTGATAATATAACATACATCGTTAGTGAATAAGTAACTATTTATATATCGTATATAAACATGTATAAAATTATAGGAATACTTGTATCACTCCTTTTTGTTTCCAACCCGGGACAAAAAAAAGGTACCTGTACCAAAATAAATATAATGACTTTGAACTTTTCTCGAATTGACATAATTTTTCTCTTCATGTTTATGAAATGGCATCGGCAAAACGAAATATAGAACATCTATTTATTTTATCTGCTACCACCAATATCGGCTGTCGGAGGTTGTCACGTAGCTCTTAAGTACACCAAACAGTTTTCCCTTAACATTAAGGTTTTTTTTAAATAATACTAACTTCCGTCCGCAGCTTCGCCCGCGTTCAAAATGTTTTATTATACCACTAAATCCATGTCTTAGTTCAGGCCATAGTAGCTATGATCAGATTTGGATGACACAAGGCTTAAGGGTGGCCATATGGAACATGGATGGCCATGTAGTATGTTACATCCAAATCCGTTCAGCCGTTTAGGTGTGATTGGTTGACAAAAATAAATATGACCACAAACAAAAATATTCCATAGAATACAAACTTCACCCCTTTCCATTTTTAGGGTTCCGAAGTCAACAAGGAACCCTTATAGTTTTGATATGTCCATCTGTCCGTCCGCAGCTTAGCTCAGAGACTCTAAGTAGTAGAAAGCTATTATTTGGCATACATAATAATAATTTAGACAAAGTGGTAAGATAAAATCATGAAAAATTTTTTTTTTTTCGATTGCCTCATATACACCCTGAAATTTAATTGGTTGTTTTCCCGCGGCAGAACGACTTGCCTTAAGGAGTACTTTCGAAGTATAGAGTTAAAGTAAATAAATAACGATGTTTCTGTTTTAAAATAATTAAAAAAATATTCATCAACTCGAAAAAGTGAGTAACAATAGTAACTCTAGACGTAACTTGTAGGTACTAGGTACTACTCGTGTCACCACCTACAATGAAAACCGATGCACAAAATAATGTCAAACCAAAATAAACTCTCGCACGTAGTGATAAGGCATAAAATGTTTGCACGGAACAATACAAAAAATCACCGCGATACCGACAAAGAAAAGACCGATTTAGAAATGTTCAAAGTAAAATAAGCTCTCGCGTGTAATTATACGGCATAATCTAGCCCGCGCGTAACATGATCAAACGGAGCCGCCTTCGAACCTAATCCTTTCGACGGTGACCTAGCACCCGGGTCAACGGCCTGCTGTCGTTCGGCCGTAGATATCGGGAGGTATACTATTGGTTCGTGATCGCTTTCGAGTTTAGTTTTTCACAATGTTAAATATGCCAGTTTTTGTTTCTAATATTTTATATAACTACGAAACGATTGAATTACATAGACAAAACCATTTCGCTGCGGGAAAACAACCATTTAAATTTCACGGTGTAGACGTAAAGTGAGGATGTTTGTTTTTCCTCGTCTATCCCATAGTGTTCGGTATCGTTGGATAGACCATTCAAAAATATTATGGGTTTCTAAAAACAATTTTCGAATTAGAGATCCGTTTGCGTAAAATTAAGCTTTAAATTGCAAATATTTGTAAGAGTCATGTGTTGCCAGCGAAATGGTTGGTTTTGGCTATGTGAAAAATTCTGAAATATAACGACATTAAAAGAAAAATTATCACAGCCAAGTAGGCTTTACAAGTTTACGAGTAAAAGTCGACCAACTTAAAAAATGTACTTCGTACAAACAAAAACAGTAAAAATTTTGTACAAGTGCCATTCAAAAATTTCATAAATAACAACTTTCGAGAACGAAATAGTAAACATAGAATAGACATAGAAACACAACTCCACGCACAAGAGCGTGCGTGGGAGGATCCAGGAACGAACCAACCATTCCAGTGGCTCTAAGGCACGCTCGTATCGCAATTGACATACTTTATATAGATTTATTTATTGCAGCTTATTTACGTTGATTGTTTGTTCCTATCATTGAATAATTTGATTTTACTTTTTGGTAGTTGAGTAGGTTGTTTGAAAATACTCATACTAAAATATTTGTTTTCAGATTGTAAATATTTGGAGATTTTAACGAAGACTATCTCCATAACGGGAACACTGCAGTATCCAAATTATTAAGTGACGCTGGTTATAAATCTTTATTACAAACGCTTGCCTCTACCCGCGGTGGTACTCAAATAGATAAAAAAATTCTATCCACACTTTTTATTTCTTCAGTTACTATCGTCCTATGTGGGCCGACGTTATGAGCTGAAACCGTTTTAATGTTCATGTAACAACAAAAAACCCTCTTCTAAGTCCGAATTATTATGCAACTACGGAACCCTATTACTGCGGGTGGCCTGATACGCACTTAGCCGGTTTTTTAAATATCGATCTTTATTTCTTCTACACATCCTAAAGATAATCTCTGAGCTGAGTAATCTTTAGTTTAGCCTGAGGTTTGAAGAGTCAGTGAATCAGTGAGTCAGAACTTTTATATTTATATATAAGTATTAATTCGTGTCATTGAGGCACGAGACTGGCACCAGTATGTTTGACGGTTTTTCCTGGAAGGACCTACCTGTCACGCGTAAAATTAACATGTTAGTTTTAGCCCTTCCGTTACTGTCCAATTATCTTTGCATGTTTTATTTTCTGTTTGCGTGGGCTTCTGAGCTTTCAGATGATTTATAATATTATAAATAAATATACCATAATATTTTAGAGCTTTACTGTGTTTTAGTATATTTGTATTGTGTAAACCTCTGTAAATTTAAATGAATTGACTAAACTCATTTATTTTTCGTTTATTTAAAATCACTTTCAATTACATTTATACTTTATAATTTGCATCTTTGATTAAAACATAACCCGTTCAAAAATATGGTTTATGTTTTTCATATAAATTAAAAATAACAGCGCATTTTAACACAGCATTCTATGATGTATGTATTTATTTGAAGGTTAAAATGGAAAATAAATTATTTCATTTATTAGTTCTAAGTACCTATCTAAAAAAATGAGAATGACGGCAGAGAATAATCATTCAGGGCGACTTTTATGTCTTTATTTCCCTTGCGAAACTAACAATGTTAATAATAATGTTTGTGAGTTTAAATGTATGTAAATGCACGCCACTATACAGGAAGAAATGCCTAGTGTGGGACAAAGTTAATTAAAAAAACTAGCTGTCCCACGCAGCTTCGCTCCCGTCAATTGGCTACCTACTTACCCATCTACCCTACCTACCCTACCCTACCTACATTACATACATGATTGTTGCGTAACTTTAACTGCTTACGCAGCGCACGCAACGATCAACGATGCACGTTGACGTTATCTATTGCAAATCTATTGTTTAGCTGTAGATCTTTCCTACAAAGATTTTATCGTTTGTGGCTCTGACCTTGGTGGTTCAATTTAGGAGAGTTCTATGAACATATGCTGTGACGAACTGACTTGATTGATTGATATTAACTATCGTCGAAACATTGTCGTTCAAGGACATTGTCGTTTGTAGGTATAGTGTTCTTAGGCACCAATTTATGAGTCCTACCAGGTTCTGCCAGCGGCTTCGCCCACCAGATTGTCGAAAATTATCCCAAGGGAACATATTCCCGGGATAAAAACTATGTGCCATTCCAGACTATAATCTATCTCTGTGTCAGATTTCATCCAGATCCGTCCAGTAGCTTTTGCGTGAA
Organism: Orthosia gracilis; assembly: GCA_947562075.1. Lineage (NCBI taxonomy): Eukaryota > Metazoa > Arthropoda > Insecta > Lepidoptera > Noctuidae > Orthosia > Orthosia gracilis. The sequence goes on from OX387266.1 coordinate 41,404,547, forward strand.
GAAACACATACTTTCGCTTATTTGTTAAGATTGTAATTGTCAGGACAATTAAAGATTTGTATGAAATAAAAATTAAAAGATATTTTTTTCTTATTTTTTTTTTTTTTTTTTTTTTATTCATTAGTACACCCGTGCAAAGCCGGGGTGGGCAGCTAGTTATAAATAAACAAGTAGCATTTCGGTCCTTCGGATCCAGGAAACAGTAGCATACAAAATTAGAATCCTACTTCAATAATTAGAATCTAGGTAAGTATTAACTAATGGCGAAGTGCTAATGGTTGCCAGAGCAGTAAAATAGGTAATAAATTATTTTAAGAAACACATAAAGTCCGATTAGATGCTTGACTTATGCATTTGCACACATTATTACCTAGTGCAAAGTAGCGAGTTGGCCTTCATCACCATTTACTCGTAGGCTCCTTTTGCTCATGTGACGATCTCCTAAAAGAGCAGTTCGTTGGTTTTTTAGGTCGTTTTGCTCATAGGACGATTTCTTAACAGAGCATTTTGCTGTAGGTAGTTTGGCTTTTAAGTCGTTTTTCTGTATTATCGTTTGGCTTTTAGGTCGTTTTGGTGTAGTATCGTTTGGCTATTATTAAGTTTTCTGTAGTATCGTTTGGCTATTATTAAGTTTTGCTGTAGTATCAGTTTCTCGTTTTGCTCGGAGAGGACGATTTCCTTAAAGAGCATTTTGCTGTAGTATTGTTTTGCTATTAGGTCATTTTTCTCTTAAGATGATTTACTAAAAAAACATTTTGCTGTAGGTAGTTTCGTTTGGCTATTAAGTCGTTTTGCTGTAGTATCGTCTGGCTATAATTTAGTTCTGCTGTAGTATCATTTGGCTATAAGGTCGTTTTGCTATTCGGTCGATTTTTTTGTAAGACGAAGTCGAAGAAGCTACGGCAATTAATTATAGCATGGATTTTACCAAATTCTTCGTTTTCAGTGGGACCTGAGATTTTCTGTTGTATAGCATGTCTCCAAATGCCTAGTGTTACCGTCAAAGACAAATTGTGGTTACAAATGGTTGTTCACTTTGACAACACATCAATGTTGCATTTTATTGCACTTTGGTCTTGTTGTCTAACGAGACAATATTGATGCACAACCATTGAGATAATATGTACTACTAGTACATTAATACCTCAATGTGCACAACGGTTATTTTTTTACTGACAGCAGCTTCAGCACCCTAATTACGTATCTTCTTGACACCTGCGGTTTTCACCGATAGAAAGATAGACAAACGAGGAAAGTTTTTGTGTATAATTTGTCACGGGTGAAGTCGGGGCGGACCGCTAGTTATAAATAAATCAACTAGTGACGATAAAGCGAAAGCTAGCTCTGTGCTTCAAACAAGTAAAACTTAATTAAAAATTAAGCCATTTACGATGAGACTCGAAGCTTTAGCCGGAGTGTTCACACTGATCTAGTGATCGTCAACAAGCAGCGAACACAAAGGGACACGGCTTGCACATTTAATATCACTCCCGCCTCAAGAGTTTTCAATAATCATACAACGTGACGTGACACAGTCTGCATTCTTTCTACGTTAGCGTCTAAAATACTTTTATGTTTTGATGTTCAAGTTCTGAAATTCAAAGAAGGTAGGTATTTGACGTAAAAAATCTGAATGCTGTTCGAGGTACCTACATGCTTGGTGCTGGATTTTTAAGCTTTTCATGCGATGGTTGATTTCGGTCAGAGATACTAAAGGTGCTATGGCTTCGATCATAGAGCCTATTTTCAGGTTCCAAGGATTACCCGTATGATAAAATAGTAAGTATTAAAATACCAAAGAAAATAAATCTATCTAAGAAAAGTTCTGACTAAACCGGACCGTTGTTTTGAGTGACAGGTGGCGCTAGATCCTTATCAACTTTAACACTTTCAGAGCCGCTGACACGTTTCTGTTTGTAAATTCATTGTTACGCGGCGAGTTCGTCGCGATACGTACCTTCTTTATGTGGCATCCATAAGGAAACTAAGCTGATAAAGGAGGCAATGAACAGCAACTTACTTCTTCTGTAGTCTGACAACTGGATCAGCAAGCAGGTCTGCGCATGTTGGTCGCAGCGCGATGCGACGATCCTCCACGGCAGGATGGGGAGTCAGGACCAGCCATCCAACGTGCGCGAACCAGAATCCGCGCCTGACATCGTGAGGGTCTGCCACCGTCTCCGAGTACTTGTGGTGAACTCTGTGGTCTAGAGCCCAGGTGTAGATGTCACGCTGCAATAAAAAAGTCAAGGTCAGACAAAATTGTGAAGATGTTGGTTTAGGTACCTATTCGTATGCACGTATGTCATCGTGTAGCTATCGGTACATACCTAGAACGAGACATAAGTAATACCTACGTAGTTAGGGCGCCAGTACTATTTACTGTATACCATAAGAATTTACAACTAAAAGTTAATAGGGTTAAAAGTTAGTCAATGGGCTACTAAGCCTTTCGAAAAAAGAACCAAAGATCACCCGTTTGAATGAAGAAACTTCCACTTTGTTACTCCTTTTTCAAACGTAAAACAACGCAATATTTCTTCTCGTTTAAATAAAGTAGTTAACTCATGCTGAATCTGCTGTATCATGAAAACGAAATGAACGGGACAGTTTCCTATTTATTCCCAAACCATGCAATTCCCGGAAGTGTCTACGAGAGGAATATTTCCAATTTCAGTTTACTGACGCGAGATATCAATTGATATCATAAAAATAACGCATTCATTTTTTACACAGCTTTATATCCTTGAACCCATCATTTTATAAGATAAGCGTTATACGAGTAAGTAGAGCGTAGCAATACAAGCAATATATCAGGCGGGGGCAGATTCCCGTATTTACGAGAAATATTCGCATTCTCATTTCAGTCTCAAACTTCCAAAAACACCTCTTAAATTCTCTACATTTTTAACCGACTTCAAAAAAGGAGGAGGTTCTCAATTTGACTACAGTTTTTTGCATGTTTGTTCCGCGATTACTCCGCCAATTAAGAATTGATTTTGAAGGTTTTTTTTTGTTTGGTAGGTGGTTCCATTGCATATTTCAGAGACAATAGGACCACTATTGCCACCATTAGGATCTGATGAGGGGTTCCCTTGGAAATCGAGGTAACTCCTCAAATTTTATTGGCATACATAATATAGCGTTTTTGGTTATTTAAAAAAAAGTCTTTTGGTGGAGAGGAACTGATGAAGAAGACCACAGATGGCTACTGGAACTCACTCAATGATAACTATTATTTGGGTATAAGATATTTCGAATAGTTAAATGAATTTGATGAAATAAATTTAAATAAATGGTAATAATGAAAATGTTATCATCGACATGATCTGGTGATGAAGCCGGAAGGTAGGCACCCGTAATAAAATAATGTATCCCAGTCATGTTTAGACTTGTTGGAATTGTTTTGAGGTTTTCATGGTAATTTAGGGTAAATACCAAAACTTAAAAGAGAAAAAGAAAAATAGGTAAGTACCAAAGACACGGACTTCCGAAAAGAAAATAATTTTTCGCTTTGTAGTGTTTTGTATTGGAAGTCTGTTATTTTTTTTTGTTTAAAAAGTTCTTCGGTTGATTATAATCGATTTTTTTATTTTGTTTTCCTAAAAAATATAAACATTCCAACACTAGTACCTACTGAACCGTAGGTGTAAAATTTTAAATAATAAATTATTCCACTCATGGTACCTGCGAAAAATATCGAAGTGCCTTATGTGGAATACCTCAGGTCCCATTAACTCAGGTGTCATTAAAACGGGTGCCCAATGTGGAATATGGGAATATGTCTTTTGCTTAACAGAATATGTCACCGCTATGATTTCCTACAAAATAATATAATTAACTAGCCTACCCGCAACCTTGTACTCAATATATTAATATGATAAAGTTCTAGCCTCATCTGTTAATGGTGAGTCTAGAACGCTATTAAAAATGCCTATATTAAAACTATTGCCAGAAGCTTGACGTCTTTGGAAACCAACCCGAACACATTCCGACATGACGTGCTGTATGTCTTCTATATTATAACTCCACAATTGGGAGAATCAACTTTGCGCATCATGAATCTGAAACTATTGAGCGGTATCAAATATTAATTATCTACATTATACTAGTGTTTACGCTGGAACGCAGTTCTCAGCTCTTTAGCTTTATTCATGAACGCAACCTATGTCGACGAGATTCACTACAACTTCACGACGGACTTCACTTCACTTAAGACAGCCTTTTTTTTGGAATGCAATGCACCGCCATATTTTTGTCGCGACACGTTATATTTTCTATATACTTAACATTGTTGAAGATAAACTGTTATAAGAAGAGGGTCGATCTTTCATTTTATCGCCCACAACTAGTCTAGATATTACGTACACCTTTTTTTCCTTTATGCTTGCATATTGCCGTTGAACAGATTGGCAAGGATCATTATTATTATGAGCAACGAATTGTCCACTGTCCACTGCATTTATTTGATAACAACGTATTGGATTGTTTCGTGCAAAAACGGTGTTGTATTGCATTATTATATATTGCGCGCGCTTCTGAATTGGCGCTCTTAAAGCTAACAATAAATTGATTATATTTGTAATTTATTTTCTATAAGCCGTGCTCGATGAGATTTCCTGTCGACAAAAATTACGATTTTCTATCCATCCTATTAAACCCCTTTAGGCTATGTTTTTCAAATATACTTCCTTCATGCTCACTTTCGTTATATACGATACTACTATGCAAAATTTCATGCTTATAGACCAGCGCTTTTTGGCTGCGACAGGGACTGAATTCATGGTTTTTAATAAGTAGATCAGCAACACGTGTTTGTATCTTATTTTTACAGTGTCTTCTTCAAAGTATCATCAATCAATGAAGGGACTTTTTCCTGTGATCCAATTTCTATGTCATCCTCATGGGGGTTGAGTTTCTAAGGCGACATGGGGTACATTGTATGCCTAATAATAAAACCCTTTCCGATCCGTCTTTACGGCCTTTGCCATTCATAATCGATTATGATCCGATCTTTACATCTATGTACCTAATATTTACATGAAAAACGGAATGGTACTGTGATCTTTGCAATGAGACACATTCCCTTTTATGTTACAGGGTAAAATAGGTGAAAAAAGAGGTATTTTGGTACTAACGATTCAATTACTAAGAAGAAATAAAAAAACCCGTTCATTTAAATTAGTGGGCATTTCCCGGCTAGTGACGAATGCTGGACAGTCAAGGAGTTATCAAGGACTGCCGTCATGGACAAGATCAAGAACATCATAAAAAGATACCAGGAAAGACTGGAAAGGTTCTCTAACGATCTGGCTGCCGCACTGAAAACAAGAAGTTACAAGAAAAGACTTAAAAGGAAAGACATTGTACAGCCCACCCACAACTATGTGGACAGCACGAATACGGAGTAGATGGCTCGCTGCACTCACGCTCTTCCCGCCAATATTTACCTTCAATTCATCCGCAAGAATTACGAAACTATTCGCGGATTACAAAGATTTATTTTATTAAATTAACCAAACAACGAAAGATGAACACTAAAAAAGTTGTCAGCTCTAAACAAGAATTTGTTGACAAAATTTCAATAGCGGTAATTCAAATTTAAAAATTCCGTTTTTTATTTGAATTCTTCTGAGGAATGAAGTAAACAACTAATACCACTGGTATTTGTTTCAATTCATATTTATTTTCTATTCCTTACGGATACCACACTTTGAATAATTTGAATTTGGTACAGTCAGCTCAGTTCAAACCTAATCAAAAATGTTTCTGTATGGACTTCGGCATAGTTATCGAATTCAATTTACACCAATGGTTGTTAGAGATTTATATTCGTCAATATTAGCACATCCAATAGCTATAAATAAAAAACTCAAAGATCTCGTCACGACAACGGACTAGGCGAAAAATGAATAAAAAGGTAAAAAAAGAATAACAGGTGATGAATTACTGATTTGACTATACAAAAAGTTGATTTTCTACGATATTTTACAATTGTTAGATTAAAAGTGGTTTGATTTTGTGAAAAATTTACCTGATGTTGTTACTACGTCAGGTAAATTTAAATAGAAATTAAGAGTTGATTTTCTGAGAAGTTTTGTAATTTTTAGATTGCAAGTAAATTGTTCTTGATTTGATGTTTTTGCAAAAAAAATATTTTACGGTATACCCGTATGAAGTAGTAAGTACCCGTAAGTAGTAGGAACTAAAATTATAATAAAGTTGAGTCATAATTATTTTATTATTGAACTAGACGTTTGCCAGCTAAATTTTATTGTTTTGGATTTAACTGATTCTTTTTCAATTAAAGGTCTTACCTGTATATCTTTGAACTTGTTTTGGTATTTGTATAAACAATGGTCTTCGTTCGAAATAGAAAATAAATACGATGTGAAACAAATACCAGTGAAATTAGTTGTTCGTATTATAACCGACTAAATCATGAAATGGACATTTAGATTTCGATTAGGAATTCAAACATGCTTAATGTTTTTTCCGATCGAGCCAGTTCTCAAAATTGATTAATAGGAAACAAACAAATAATGTTCCTCATCCTTCCTCAGTCCTATTCTATAGAAACGGTGCATTTTTTCGGGTACAAAACTAGAATTTGACACTTAGCGAAACCTTTCTACCAGCGAATTTCTCGGGTCAATACTTCCAGGGATTATGTTTTTGTACAAACATACAACAAAAATAATTAATAGTTTATTTTTGCATAATTCTTGTCTCTTTGATACCTACGACGATACCTACTTGAAAATATAATATATAAATATCTACCTTCATCCAAGTAAATAAAAATTATAAAAGTGTATAGTGCAAAAACAAAAGTGAAGAATGAAATATACTAAATATATATATATATTTACACTTATACTGTAAACTCTAAGGATGGGAAATAATAAAGGATATTTTATTTTTATTTTCTTTATACCTACCTACTTACTTATCTTAGTAAGTTTTTTAACCTTTCTAGTTTCGTGATATACGAAAATTAGTTTTCCGAAGAGAATTCGAAAGGGCAAGCAAATACCACGCGTTGGTAGGTTCTGAATTAAATATTATATACCAGGGGTTCTCAGTACTATACGTCGTATTTGTTTTAATGTTGAGCATACACATTGTGCCAAGTTATTTTATAGTAACAATGAATGTGTAAAAACAAAACATATAATAGATCTGTAGACAAGTAATTTTTGTACATTGAAAATATATCCAAAAATATAGCCAGGATGTTAAAGGATAATCAACAGAACCCATTGCCAGCATTTTTGAAGTTTTTGTCTGTTTTGTTGTGCACACATCACGTAAAATGTACGAAACCAATTTAGATAACTTTTATACATACATTGTGCGTAACTTGAAGTATTACGTAGTTTTTAGTTGCATCGCAATCGGTTCACTCTATCAAAAGTTAGATGAATTTAAAGTGTTCAAGAAGTAAAGTATCACAAGACAGGCAATTCAGATACTCGGACAGTTGAACTCCATATTCGTTTGATGGCGTTGTGCATTTGACGTTGTTTTCTGAATGGCGGTGTTAAGATTCTCCGCAGAAGAATGACACTAGAAAAAATAATGGTAGGTAGGTAGGCAGGTACGGTAGGTAAGTAGGGTAGGTGGGTAGGTAAGTAGGGTAGGGTAGGCAGTTGAAGGTAGAGAAGCCGCGGGCACAGCTAGTGCTGTAATAAAACGGTAGGTATAGCATCACGTAAAAACCGCCCAATTGCTTGTCGGACTTCGCACGTTTAGGGTTCCGTACCAATTTATTCGAAATATTGATATTTGTTAGTATAATATACCTAATAATAAACATTTTCACCAATGACCAAATTAGTTCTTAGGTCAATGGGAAGTTAAAAAATTCTTCGGAACAAAATGTGGGACGGACGGACAGACGGACGCGTAAACGGCAACAATAGGGCTCCTGTTGGACCCTTCGGGTACGGACCCCTAAAAATTAATGCTCTTCTTACAAGGATGGACTCGAACGAATCCAAATCCATACTACCTAATAATCTCTGTCTGTTATCTTTCAAGTATTAATAGGTAAACGGATTTAAATAAAACTTGGGACACGGGAAGATCATACTTTTTATCTCGACATATGTTCCGTTCTGTAATTATCCAACTTTCACATAGAGAAGCCGCTGACGGAAGCTAGTTTCTAATAAACTAGATACTGGCACTACTTCATGTATCTATGTACATATTATTTTATTCGCGTTATACACTGCATCCTACACTCTATTGTGATCTTGTTTTATTACTCAAAGATTTGCTGAGGAAAACTTAACTTTAAGTAAAGCTCGCCTTTACATGAAAGAATTTAGAATTAGCATAGTATTTCAATGGATATCTGGATATGTAGTTCCCGGAATTCCGGTAACCATTTAAATACCTATTGTTAATTGGGTAAGTAATTCACGCGAAGTGGAAAATTACTTTGCAAAACCACAAATTACTATATTACATATTGTAAATGTCGTAATTTGACATATTTTGTGTGTCGTGAATGTTAAAGTTTTTGTGAGAAGATGGATGAAAGGTTAGATTAGGAAATAATAAAAATTGTATAGGTATTCTTTGTAAAATTTTTACTTAAGTTTTTTCTGTTAATTTTTCTTATATTTCGTTTTAGTGGTTTTTTTCTCGCGTTGTATAACGCCTTAGGTGTGACCTGTTTGTATAATTAAATAAAATAAAATATTGACAGAACTCACAATTCAAAACACGTAAAATATACCCAACATAAGCGAAAATTTAGGTGCCAAAATGTAGCAAAGTAATTAGGGTAACATCATGCGTAAATTATCGTCATTATCTTGTCCTTAACCAAAAATTATGTGGGGTCGGGGCAACATGCTTTCTTCTTTTATCATGATAATTTCAGCCAAAAGACGTCCACTGCTGAACATAGACCACCCCCAAGCGTCGCCACACTGATCGATCCTGTGCGTTTCGCATCCACCGGACTACCACAGCCTTGACAAGGTCGTCGCTCCAGCTAGAGGGAGGCCTTCCAATAGTGCGTCTTCCAGCATGCGGTCGCCAATCCAGAACTTTTCAGGTCAACGGTCATCAGTTCTGCGTGCAATGTGCCCTGCCACCGCCACTTAAGTTTGGCAACTCTTCTTCTCTTCTCTTCTTTCTTCCCTTCTCGTCCCCTTCTATACTTCTCTATTAGTCCACGACTCATTTTTTACCGTCCATCCCCCCCAACTCTTATAGCCATTCACATTCATACTCAAAACTTTCCTTACGAAAATGTGCATTATTAATTGCATTGCAATAAAAATGTGCATAAATTGATTCCTCCGCAACACAGGGTCGTACTATGACAAACGATGGCCGCACATCTTTTCAGTCACCAGTGCCACATTTATACTTTTTCATATAAACGGTTTGTGTAACTATTTTACTTAATCATGAAATAATATTTTTACGTGATGCTGTAGCGGGTATAGCGGCATCTATACATATGAACTAATGAACTGGCTTCACACAAAATCCTACATCGCGCAAGCAGATTCTTCGGGGTGATTTAAACACAAACAGCAGTATCAATAGTCGAGCAGTTGCCCGGGCCAGATACAAACCCGTCGTCTGGTCGAATGATCTTTTCTTTTCAATTGAGGTTTGCGGAACTATTATATACTTCCATAATGCGTCCCTTCATGTAAAAATGGTCTAAACTAAATATTTCATGAATATTTAAGAACAGCTGTTTTAAGTAAAGAAAACAAATCTTAATATTTAAGTCCAATAATTGGACTGAAAGTAAACCTGGAATATAAAACGTCATAATTATTATGACGTTTTATATTCCAGGTTTACTTTTCATTCGGTAGAGCTAAGAATGATTCATTGAGTGCGTCCAATTTCTCGTTTGAAAAGGCTAGGCAAATAAATTGGGGAAAGGGGCAAGGGGACAATGAAATGATTTGTTAATTTATCACTTTCTTTCATTCTATAATTATTATTTTGTATAATTAAGATAGTGATAAATCCTAAATTTCAATATAATCTGGGCTATATTTCGCATCATATCATCAGCCTATTAATGTTCCCACTGCTGGGACACACGCCTCTTCTCTGTGAGAGAGATGGGCCGTAATCCTCCACGCGGGCCCAGTGCGGGTTGGTGGATGTCACATGTCTTCGAATATTTTGTTCTGGGACATTCCGGTTTGCTCACGATGTTTTCCTTCACCGTTTTGAGAGCTGTGGTGATGAAATAATTTACACAAAGTAATGCTGTAAGGCTGATGATATTTCGCATCGCCAATGCTCAAATAATGAGACTTGTGGACTCAAACAACTACATTGCGCCAGTCGTGCAATCAACAAACAGAACGGGGAATATCGTTTAACTATTACATTGCAATAAAACTAAGCTAAAACTATTTAATTTTAAAATTAAGTTTCATATAGCTCTTTGTCAGAAGACTATCCAAGAATGGGTTTCCACCAGAACTACTTTTTCATGGCAGCGATGCTGGAACCATACTATCAGGTGCAGCATGATAAAGCCATAGTTACAGTGTAAAAGAGTGACAGAGCTATGCATGACGACATCACTATTTATTTTTCACAATGGAATCATGATGTTAAGGGCTGACACGTCATACTCTGCTTAAAAATAATACTAATTAATAATACACTCTTGTGGCATCGGAGGTACCGTACTACAGGTATGTGCCCGACCCAGTTCTCGATAATGGCAGTATCACATTGTACTGGGATCGGTCCATCATCACTGACAGGACTATTGTAGCCAATAAGCCTGATATTGTGGTGGTGGACCGAATCGAGAGGCGTGCAATGATTGTTGATATTACCGTCCCGCATGACGGGAACCTCGTGAAAGCCGAGAAAGATAAGCAAATCAAGTATCTTGACTTGGCTCGCGAGGTTGTCGACATGTGGGATGTGGACACAGCGATCATTGTACCGATAGTCGTGTCAGCCAATGGCTTAATAGCCACGAGCCTCGACCAACACCTTAGGAGGCTCTCGTTAGGCGGCTGGGTCAAGGGCCTGATCCAGAAAGCAGTACTGCTGGACACGGCTCGTATTGTTAGGAGGTTCCTTTCTCTGGAGCCCTGACCGCCGGTAGCTTGGACCCTGTTCCCGATACCGGTGGGCCTCTATTTTTTATATTTTTAAATGTTTTTTTTTGGTTTTGTATCTTTTATAAAAATATTTAAAAATGTATTAAATAAGAAAAAAGATAAATAAAGGACATACTAATTAACAACACCATAACAATGTTGATATTTGACTTAAGATCCTATGTCCCCTAGCTGGGGCAGAGGGCGTTCACAGTAGTTCTCCATCGCGACCGGTCTTGAGCTTCACGCTTCACCTGGCTCCACGTCATACCGATCCTCGTCGGTTCAGTCAATACGGGACGGCCACGCTTCCTTTTTCCGTCAGGATTCCAATCCATGGCCTGGTTAGGAATGTGATCGGTATCCCTCCGGCGCGTGAGACTAATCCATCTCCATTTACGACGCTTGATCTGGCTGTCGATCGAGCACTCGTGGCATCTCTCCAACAACTCTTCGTTAGAGATGGTCTCGGACCAGTATATTCCTAGGATGTGATGAAGCTATCGGTTGACGAAGACCTGGCTTCGGCGTGAGATGTTCTTTATTATCTTCCACGTTTCGCATCCATAGAGCAGCACGGACTTGGCATTGGAACCGAAGATCTTGAATAAGCCCAGTTTTCGCCGCCTCCTGCCGCATGTCGTTCAACTCAGCAGGCATATGTCATCGGCATAATCCAAGTCTTCCAACACGTTTTACAATCTCTACTCTATGCCGCGGCGCCTGCTTTCGTATATGCGAAGCATGATTCCATCGAGAACGACTATAAAGAGGAGGGGTGAAAGAAGACAGCCCTGACGGATACCTGCGTGCACTGCGATGTCTTCCGAGATGCCGTCGTGAGCTATTTTGCAACGTTGAAAGCAAACAAAAAAAAACTGAAAGAACTAAGCTATTTCTGTCAATACCCATAATGTTGCTACCAGAATATCGAAAAACTTTAGAGTTTTTTGCGTATACCTATGTACCTAATTACTATTTCCAGTAAACAATTTGATTACCTAACTATCTACAAAATACTAGAAACTGCAGCATTATCACGCTGCCTATTGATTCGGCTGAATAAAAACTATTCCGTTCGTGTAAGTCGACCTCATTTCTAATTTTTTCTTATTTCGGTTCAAACTTAGAAGTTTGATCATTCCATTGGATGACAGAGAAAATTTTTCTTGTGAATTGGCGACGTATCTACTTGGAAGTAACACGTTTAGTATTTTCTTTAAGAAAATTTCAAGTGCAAATCGTTGGATTTATATCGCATTGCGTCCATGCAAACCAATATGTTGCATTTAGTTCTGCAGCATTATTGGACATTTCTTTCTGAGAGTGTCAATTGTTCACCAGGAATTTAATTTGTTTCCGAGTTACCGGCGCATAAGGCCGTCTGTTACAAAGAACCGGTATGTATTTAAAACATTTTAAATTTTAACTGTTTGGAAGGTTCTGTTTTGAGTATTGTGGTGTTTATTTCCTTTTATTTTCTCACCATAGATTCGCTCAGAATCGGTTCTTGGAATATATAACAAGCTGTGGACTGATGTTCCGAGTTATTTCAACACCGACTGAGTTCGGGAAGCGTGTGCTTGCGGGGGTGACTCCATAATATACGAGTGAAGACCCCGGGAGGACGTCGTGACATCGCTCCGCGTCAAGTGATCCCAAAATTTTGTTCCTATTCACTTTTTATAATTTGTAGCAATAGCGAAGTATTTATTGAATAGTTTTTTATATGTATCACCTATTCGTGTCAAAAGGTCGTGAAATGAACCGTTTTTAATTTTACATTTATGCACGGTTATATTTTAATCGCGCCTAGGGCCGGATAGCGGTTGCAACCCCTTCTCTCCTATAGGCATTATTTTCCAAAATTACAAATTTTATTCTAGACAATCCATTTCCCAACTTTACCGATAGTCTTCCTTTACGTCGCCATTCCTTTTTTCTTTGTATATTTTTTATGTTGAACAATGTTTGTTTTTATTTTATCTTTTATTCGTCAAAATTAAACGTGACACATGTAGTGACAATTTTTTTTTTACGCTACAAATTGGCGCCCGAACAACTAAAGTAAGTGTTTTTACCTAATAACTTTGAAATTTAAATGATTCGACATAATTTATTTTTTTTGCTTTATTGAGGATGGTCACTCCCTCTGGGAGCTAATGATTCTTAAGCTTATTTGTTTCAGGACGCTGATATTCTTCCATTCAAGAAAGGTATTCTAGGATTTATACCACCAGTACAGATCTGTGAAGCTGTTATTTTCCTTGACATATTTTTTTCATGAAATGTAATGTTTTTTAATGGAATTTAATTTTGTGAACTATAGTACACATAACCGTCTTTTATTTTATCCACTTATGGCAGCAAATATAACGATAGGTTTCCTGATTTTTACTCCTTATTTAGCCTAGATCTTTGTTTACTAGCTTGGCGTTCGCTGACTGCTGGTTGCTGGATTATTTTTGTCCAGCTGTTCATGCCGTGCTTATTTTTCGCTAGGATTCAATCGTCCTTTGTCTGTTCTTTCATTCGTTATTAGGTCTATACTAGTTACATCATGTCAGAAGAGGAGTTCCCTATTGGTGAGACTCCACGTTGTGATAGTCCCATCATTTCGCGACCACCACCTTGTCCCATTCAGCCAAGAGCTTCTCGCGCTTCCTCACAAAGTGTTGTTCCTTCTCCAATAAGATCTGATGAACGCCCACAATTTACCAGGCAGTTCTCTCTTACTAAGTGGAAGATTGTTTTCGATGGAAAGACCTGCGTACGGGAATTTTTCACGAGTCTAGAAGAGTGCAGGGAGGCCGACAATTTGTCTGATGGTTACTTAGTTAGGCGATTCCATGAAGTCTTGTCAGGTGTCGCACTTCAATATTTTAGGTCAATCCGTCGTCCGGATCTTTCCTTCTTTGAGATCAAAGAAGCCTTTTTTAGGACATTCGGTACGACCGATTTTGAATTTAAGATAAGCCAGGAGGTCCGTAACCTCAAGCAGAGACCGGAACAGCTAATAAGAGAATTTATTATCGAGGTTTCTTACTTAAATGCTAAACTGAGCAAGCCTATTGAAGAATCGGAGTTGTTGCGGATCATCACTCACAACATGTTGCCAAAGTACACTCCTTGCTTGTCCATCCAAAAATTTCATGACATCGATAATTTAATCGAAGCTGTTACTCATTTCGAGTCCTTTCTAAAACCTCCAAAGGCGGTAGCCAGTTTCGATTGTGTTGCCGACCAGTCGACTTCTCAGGCTGTTAACTCACCAAAACCCAGGCCGAACAAAACTTTCCATCAACCAACAACTAGTAAGCCTCGGACTTGTCCTAGTTGTAGTCAGTCTCAGCTTTGCTTAAAATGTAACAAAGTTGGTCATTCTTACCGCTCTTGCCCAGAGATCACAGGCATGATTTGTTTTAAGTGTCGCACTCCTGGATTTATTACTAGAGAATGTCCGAAATGTAATCCAAAAAATGCATAGACCACTGGCGATACGCTTCTTTTCGTACAGTATCCCCAGTGTTTACTACAGATTCATTTGATAACCGACCGTTTATAGAGGTATTATTATGTGGTAGAGTTGTTAAAGCATTGCTTGACACTGGTGCTCAGATTTCGCTTGTTAACGATAATTTTATTCAGCAACTTGGTATTTCTTTGACATCAAAAGACGCTTGTCCCCGTGTTATATCGGCTAATAATTCACCGATTGATATTCTTGGTTCTGTACATCTTCCAGTTAAATTTAACGGTACAACTTTTATTCATGAGTTTTTAGTGGCAAGTTCGATGTCATCTTCTGTTATTTTAGGTATCGAATTTTGGAATAAATTCGGTTTGACGTCTATTTTTAGTCAGGCTTTCGATAAAAATATTGATGGTAATATGTTTATCCCTTCTGTTCAGCACTCTCCCCCTCAAGTTTCCTCTGTTAGTGAGGTTCGTTATATTCATCCTCGTAACATCCTATCGCCGGATCAAGAGTCTTGTCTTCAACAAGTTATTAAGGAGTATGAAGTTATCTCTTCGGAAAAAGTTGGTCTTGGAAAGACATCTTGGTTGTCCCATAAAATTAATACTACGGGATACCCTATTCGTCAAAGATATTATCCCTTATCCCCAGTCAAGTTGAAGATTCTCAATGAAGAGATTGACAAAATGTTAGATATGGGTGTTATTCGTCCTTCTCGTTCTCCATGGGCTAGTCCTGTGGTAATGGTGACAAAAAAGGATGGTTCTGTTCGGTTTTGTGTCGACAGTAGAAAACTGAATAGTGTGACAATCAGAGATTCTTATCCTCTTCCCCGTATTCACGATATCCTCGACAACCTTCGTGGTGCTAGATATATTAGCTCATTGGATTTTAGAAGTGCTTTCTGGCAAATTCCACTTGCTGATAGAGAAAGTTGTGAGAAAACAGCATTTATTGTCCCACAACGTGGTCTCTTTGAGTTTGTTAGGATGCCTTTTGGTCTAACGAACGCTGCTTCGGAGATGCAACGCCTTACTGATATGATCGTTAATTTCGAGTTTACTTCTACCAGTGACGACTGTATTTTTGGGTACGTCGACGACTTGATAATCGTATCTAAAGATTTCTTTGGTCATATGGCGCTGCTCAGGAAGGTGCTTGCTCGACTTAAAGAAGCAGGCTTATCTATAAATTTGAAAAAATGCGAGTTTTGCAAAAGCGAACTAAAATATTTGGGTTATATAGTTAATGAAAAGGGACTTCAAACCGATCCCGGCAAACTTGATGCTATTAAAGATTATCCTACTCCCACTTCAGCTAAGTCATTACGCGGTTTCATTGGTATGTGTTCCTATTATAGGCGTTTCGTTAAAGGGTTTTCTTCTATAATTGCTCCGCTTACTGCCCTTATCGGTAAGAGAAAGGGTAATGATCCAATAAGTTGGAATGATGCAGCCGATCAGGCTTTCACTAAGTTGAAACAAGCGCTAATCGATACGCCTGTTATGGCATGTCCTGATTTCTCCAAGCCGTTCATCCTGCAGTGTGATGCATCAGCTGTTGGTCTTGGTTCGGTACTGACACAAAAGATAGACGATGTTGAGCACCCAGTCGCCTATTATTCGCGTTTATTCACTCAAACTGAACGCAATTATAGTACTACAGAACGTGAACTCTTGTCAGTTTTGGATTCAATTAAACATTTTCGATGTTATTTAGATGGGATGAAGTTTTCAGTCATAACAGACCATATGGCCCTAAAGTGGCTCCTCACTCTTAACAACCCATCTGGTCGTTTAGCTCGTTGGGCTACTATTATCTCCCAATATACTTTTGATATTGTGCATCGTAAAGGTTCGCAACATATAGTCCCCGATGTTCTATCCAGGATCTATGCTAATCCTGTGTCGTTTGACCAGGGTCCTGAACATACTAATGACCGTTGGTATAAGAAGGTGTATATAGGTGCTCGAGACACGCCACAAATGTTCCCAGCATACGCTATAAATAACGGTATCCTTATGAGACGCATGCCTGTTACTAGTCCTTTATCTTCTGAACCATGGCACGTGGTGTTACCAGCTGAAAAGGTTCCAGACGCTATTTGGGAAATTCACAATAGTTTTCCTTCGATACATCCCGGTGTTACTAAAACGTATCTAAAGCTTAGGGAGTTGTTCTACTGGCCAAATATGTTCCGTGACGTTACTTCGACGTTAAGTCAATGTGAGGTTTGTAAAGCCTATAAAATCTCGAACACGCAACCTCGCGGTCAGATGTGCTACCCTAAAGAGGTTTCCTTGCCCTTACAGATGATTTCTATCGATATAATTGGTCCGTTGCCCTGTGCTTATTATGGTTATAAATATATCCTTTCTATGGTAGATGTTTTTTCCAAATATGTTTGGCTAGTTTCTCTGAAAAGGATTGACGCTCTTTCTGTTATAAAAGCGTTAGAGTCTGAAATTTTCTTTAATTTTGGGGTTCCGCGTACTATTCTTTGCGACAACGCTACAGTTTTTCGTAGTAATCAATTCCTTAATTTTCTCAGATCTTTTCATATTCAATCACCTACTTTTACGCCATATTATACACCCCAAGCAAATACGGTTGAGCGATACAACCAAAGTGTTATTACGTATTTAGGTATTTTGGTTGGTGAAAACCAAAGAAGTTGGGCTAAAATGTTACCTAAAGTTAAGCTTTACCTCAATTCTTGTGTTAATCTAGCTACTGGCTTTACGCCTAACTTTCTTATGTTTGGTAGAGAGGTCCTTATGGATAGCAGTCGTGTAGATAGTCAGACTCGAAGCTCTAATTTGGCAGACAGTCGGGCTCGTCATGCTTCAAACCTATCCTCTCTCAGCGAAGTTTATGCAAAGGTAGCTGATAATCTTTCTTTAGCTTTCCTCCGTAACTCTCGTGCATATAATTCTAATCGATCAGCTATCACTCTGAATATTGGTGATACTGTATGGAGAAAGAACTTTTCCAAGTCTTCTGGAAATGATTTTTTTTCTGGAAAGCTTGCTCCACGTTTTATTAAGTGCCGTGTAATAAGAGTCATTTCTAGGACCACATATTTGCTCCAGGATTGTGATTCAGTCCACTCCGGACAATATCATATCAAAGATATCTTAAAATAAATTTGATTGAATTCTCTTTGTTCCATTTTAACATTAACATTTGCTTTCTAAACCTTTTTCCTCTTTGGTTTATGCGAATATTTCTTTGCATAAGTTTTTGATTATGTTAAAAACTTCATGAATTATCTGTTAATAATGACATCTATTTATTTCTGTGTTGTGTCAACCTGTGTTCTCAGGTTATTTTATTTCTTTTAGTTTAACACAAATGGTGTGTCATTCTACATTTAATTTGAATTTAAACTTGAGTTTTCTGACTTGAGTTCTCTGATTTGAGTTTTTTTGTCTTGAATTCTTCTTTGACTTAATTGACTTAAGTTTTCTTTCTCAAACTTGTTTTTTTGTTTTTTGTCCAACTTGTCTTTCGTTTCTATAACTAAGGTTGGACTTTACGTGTTGACGTTATTTATTTTTTGGGGATCCCCGGGTTTTTTCTTATTGTTGTTAGGTAATAGTTAAGTCTTATGTTAAGTTAGGTTAGCTTTACTTAGATGTATAGTTCCCTGGTTGTTCTTCATAGTTGTTAGGATGTGGTAGTTGTTGGTGTTTGTCTCTAATTGGACAATATATATTTAGATTTATGAGTTTGTTATTTTCTTTCATATTCTCCATAGATGTAATCGAGATATCTCGAGTTCGCGCGGATAACGTTTAGATGTGGTGGCCACCGTGTTTATTCAGTATCTTTTGCACTTCGATATCGTTTGATTCAGAAATGATTCCTGCTGTTGTCATTGCCTGTTCCAGCTTTATCTTTCTTCTCACTCGTACTTTCGTCCTTTTTTTTCTTAGAAAGGGGGTATTGCAGCATTATCACGCTGCCTATTGATTCGGCTGAATAAAAACTATTCCGTTCGTGTAAGTCGACCTCATTTCTAATTTTTTCTTATTTCGGTTCAAACTTAGAAGTTTGATCATTCCATTGGATGACAGAGAAAATTTTACTTGTGAATTGGCGACGTATCTACTTGGAAGTAACACGTTTAGTATTTTCTTTAAGAAAATTTCAAGTGCAAATCGTTGGATTTATATCGCATTGCGTCCATGCAAACCAATATGTTGCATTTAGTTCTGCAGCATTATTGGACATTTCTTTCTGAGAGTGTCAATTGTTCACCAGGAATTTAATTTGTTTCCGAGTTACCGGCGCATAAGGCCGTCTGTTACAAAGAACCGGTATGTATTTAAAACATTTTAAATTTTAACTGTTTGGAAGGTTCTGTTTTGAGTATTGTGGTGTTTATTTCCTTTTATTTTCTCACCATAGATTCGCTCAGAATCGGTTCTTGGAATATATAACAAGCTGTGGACTGATGTTCCGAGTTATTTCAACACCGACTGAGTTCGGGAAGCGTGTGCTTGCGGGGGTGACTCCATAATATACGAGTGAAGACCCCGGGAGGACGTCGTGACATCGCTCCGCGTCAAGTGATCCCAAAATTTTGTTCCTATTCACTTTTTATAATTTGTAGCAATAGCGAAGTATTTATTGAATAGTTTTTTATATGTATCACCTATTCGTGTCAAAAGGTCGTGAAATGAACCGTTTTTAATTTTACATTTATGCACGGTTATATTTTAATCGCGCCTAGGGCCGGATAGCGGTTGCAACCCCTTCTCTCCTATAGGCATTATTTTCCAAAATTACAAATTTTATTCTAGACAATCCATTTCCCAACTTTACCGATAGTCTTCCTTTACGTCGCCATTCCTTT
Source organism: Orthosia gracilis (assembly GCA_947562075.1). Classification (NCBI taxonomy): domain Eukaryota; kingdom Metazoa; phylum Arthropoda; class Insecta; order Lepidoptera; family Noctuidae; genus Orthosia; species Orthosia gracilis. Next base: position 41,424,003 of record OX387266.1, read on the forward strand.
TTTCTTTGTATATTTTTTATGTTGAACAATGTTTGTTTTTATTTTATCTTTTATTCGTCAAAATTAAACGTGACACATGTAGTGACAATTTTTTTTTTACGCTACAAAACCTAATAAATTCTGTTTTAAATTATTCTGTATTGAAACAATTCACGGAATACTTCTCTGTATCAGACTAGACAAGTCCTTATGTAGAATCTAGAAAATAATATTGAAAACAACTTTAGCGTTTTTTTGCGAATATCTATTAATTACTATTTTCAGTAAACAATTTCATTAACTATATACTGAAAACCTATTAAACTTTATATTGGTTTTCCAGTAACCTGGAAACAAACTAATTAAAGAGTACTCGAAACATAAAGGAGATATTAATATGTAGAATCCTTGGTTGGTTATTCAACCTAAGACTATATAATAATGTCTCATAGTAGTCATACAGTATATTTTATGATGCTCTGTCGCCAAGGCTGGCCAAGGGGTCAATGTGTGCAATTGACCTCGTTTGATCATACTCATCACGAGCAAGCAACAACAAGCACTACTGTAATTATTAATGTATTCGTAATAAACAACTTTCAATGTAATTGACAATAATGTGACGGCTTCGGGAACATTCGATACTCGCTGAAATAATGTGGCAATATTTTTATTCAGTAATAAGGGCAAGCTATATCTACACTATACAGAACTTTATTTCCTACATAAAAGGTACACATTTGAGTAAGAGAAACAGAATTAAATTCAATCACCATTCGGTATTTGAATTCTCTCATTCACATGTGTACCTGTTTTTGTGTTGAAAACAACTTCATTTTAAAGGGTTTTTAATGTAAGTTATATTTATTGCTTTTTAAACTATATACCTACTTGTAGACACTCTACGATCGACATTGAAGCACGAAATACGACTAGATATCTTGCGAAGAAACCCCGTCGTATGAAATGAGTATTACTTTTAAACAGCTGAACGATTTTCATAATACATAGCCAAGAACACTCACGTTGTCACCTTTCGAACAAAAAAAAAACTAAATCACAAAACAGAAACACGCGTCATACTTATAACATTTTCCGTTGCGTCCCCTCTTTCTTCCGTTGGGGTTAAAAAAGGTCTACATTGTAAGGTATTATATTAAATAGCTATCTGAACTCCATTTGAAATAACATTAGACATGTTTCCAAATCTTTTTACAGTCCGTTCAACCGATTATGAGTTCTATCCCGTACACATTAGGGTGACATAAAAAGCATAAACCTGTTACCAAAACCAACTGTTTACTACAGCTACCATTCGTCGTATCATCAACGCAATAAAAGTCGAAATCGGTTGAACGGGCTGTAAAATGGGCTAATTTAAACGTCTAATGTTATCGCAAATGGAGTATAAGTGTGATCGTGTTTAAAAATTATGCGCTTCCTATAGCCTCTCGGTACAAGCTGATCCTATGTCGGTCGATGAAACTTTGACTAAAGCTTCATCCGATTGATGTGCTTATTTTTGAATATAATAAGAACGTTTAAACACAATTAACACCAAGCCATTACTGCTTGGCGGGAAGAATGGGTAGGGTATTGGAACTTTTCCAAACACGCTCAACGCCCAGTATACTCGATTTTTACGCACAAGTAACTCACCGATCATACTTAAGCGTTACCATTATAGTTATGTACTTGATATAACTTTATTGCCACGCAATTATGTACAACGAAACTCAGAAGTTGAACAAAAGTTAAGACTATGATCCAATGTACCTAAGTTATTATTAGTTAACTTAGATTAAATAAAGTTTTAGTACCTAAATCTGTCTGTACTCGCATGTCATCGACCACTCGTTTAATCAAAGACGTCGTGGGATACTTATTTCTGTTTTCTCGGAATCCGAGGTAATCCCAGCTCCCTTAAGGCGCGAGTTAACCACGCGACTTCGTCGTGGTCTCGGGGGTAGTGTTCAAGCGCGAGACACATGTGTCGCATACAAACTCTCCTCGATTTTAGTCGTTAAAATCAGTTATATTCTTAAAAAATATATTTTTACATTGCAATGGAAAACCAAGTTATCAAATTTCTATTGGATGAAGAAGACGATATGATGTTATTATAACAAAAATAAATAAATGTTGGCTATCAACGAAATATATATCTACAACTAGAGGCCAAAAAAATATCGTATCGTTTTCAATATGGAAGTCAATCATAAAATGGGTATCCATTCGACTCAGCCTCCTTCCTCAGCTTTAATTGACAGCTATGCTTGTATTTTATTGACATTAATGTCGTCAACTCGAGCTACGTCAACTTGTTCTGCGATTTTGGCGGTCTCTCCAGTTCCGTGCCTCTAGCTCTCGCTGGAACAACCATACCGATGAGTTATGTAGCAATTTTTATTCCATTTTCATGAGGACAGAGTAGTGGACGACAAAAGAATAAGAATATGCATGTAAACCTTAGTGATATCGCCTGAGATATGTCAAAAAGTGATCTAGCGCTATATATACGGCTTTGAAAGGATTTTCGTTCTGATAAAACATCGTTATCTCGAATACATCCGTTCCTAAAATTGTGAAGCTTTAATATTTAACCATTCCTCGTTATTTTGTTCAATCCCATTTTATTTTTACTGTATCTATAAACATAGTTATTTTTTAGTATATTGCCAATACAATAAATAACTTTATCATGTAAGTATAATAAAATGTCTTATAATATTTAATCCTTCTGCTATAGTACCTGTGCACTTCTGTCAGCGATATAATTATTCACAATGTCTAAAACTGTATGTAATGTTTTTTTTGTATTTGTGTATGACCAAAAAATCATGTGGTTGAAGTTCCATATAAATATAACTTCTTCTCGTTTTAAGAAGGAAAAAATGCGAAACACAAACACTATAATCTAATTCTAGGTTTCTATAAAATGTTTCCTTGCATCACATCTCCTAAGCCCCGTGAAAGTACTAAGAAGACACCATTAATTAATTTGAGTTACTATTAGTTTCTTTAACCTTTAAATCTACTGAGTTAAGTTCAATCAAACTTATCCGTTTGAAACAAGAAGTAACTAACTTATAACTACACAGGGTGAAGCAAGCTAAAGAACTTAGGTATTACAAAATAACTCTTTTTAACAATCTATCTTTTGTCTTTTTGTAATTTTTCTGGCCTTTGCCGAAAAATGAAACAATAATTTTATGATCAAATAGACTCCAGTCACGTCCATCATCTTCGTCATTCCTACCATCATAAAAAACATTGCAGCAGGGTCTTATTTGTAGGTAAAGCAATATTCAAATTAAATGTTTAGATAAATCTGTTCACAGCAGATAGGACACCCTGTGTACATTCATTTTACAGTCATTCATTATTATTATAAATTCAAATATATCTCTGATCTGTCTGTTCGTTTTTTTAAGTGTTTACGCCTAACCGATGGACCGATTTTAATGAATTTTGGTATAGAGATAGATTTGATCATTGGACCTAAGAGAACGACATATTTTTTGTCTTTGTTATTGTGCTTAATGTGTATAAAGTAAGGTATCTCAATACAATTTATCTTATCTATAATTATGATATGGTCATTGGATTTTTTATGCCGGTAATAATTTATTTGACAAAAATTACAGAATACAGGTGACACTTAACTTAGGATACGATTGGTGAGCTACAAAATTCACGATAAATGACCCCCATGATAGGTGATGCCTGTGTTACAGTTACAGGGGCCATCTATCCGTCGAGTACGTTTTCTTAGGATAATTTCCGACGCAGTCGAAGTGCTTATTTGTCGGACACGGTTTGTTTGTCTTTTCATTTAAATCGCCGGATTCTCAACAGACATCACTAATATATTAGTTCTCTTAAGTCTAGTTTAATTAAAACTTGTTTGGGTTGGCTTTCCTCTAAGAGAACATTTTGTATTTTTTTACCCTACTCTGTGAGACAGGATTATGTTTTAAATTACATTAATGTTTGATCTATTTTTTTCACAAGGGCCCACAAAGCATACTGAATGATTATAAAAAAGAAATTCTTTCGTCTTTGATCCTTGAAGACTTTCGTAAACAAAAACAAATTTTAAATAGGTAAAGATTAAAAATTGTATAGAAATAAAATAATATATAAGGTTTGTAAATAAACACCGATAACATAGGAAAATGTTATTAAAATTTATATTATCATGATTGCTTTCTTTTGGTTAAAAGTGTAAATGCGGGCAAATATGTGGACAGATGTGTATTAAGTTTTTTTACTATGTAAATAGTAAATAAAATTGTAGACATGTCTGTCTAATAAATATTGAAACAATTTAAGAAATTCCTAACTACGTTACTTTTAACTTAATAAATATTTTGACGCCTAGGGTTCTCGCTCAGGCAATTTTTACCGCATCAACACGTGTAGTGTCCTGCCTCAGTCGCATTCCTATTCGAGTCGCACACGCTAAATTCCATTTGACATAACATTAGACATGTTTCTAAATCTTATTACGGTCCGTTCAAGCGATTTTGAGTTCTATCCCGTAAACATAAGGATGACATAAAAAGCATAAACCTGTTACCAAAACCATCTGTTTACCACAGCTACGATTTGTCGTATTACCAACGCAATAGAAGTCAAAATCGGTGGAACGGGCTGTAAAATGGGCAAATTTAAACGTCTAATGTTATCGCAAATGGAGTATAGATAGATCGGTTACTTACGGTGCTAGCTCGTAACGCCTGCCAAAACTATTATTGTATCTTTAAGTCTTAGTTTTGCAAGTAGTTTAAGTGATACTGTTGTTAGTGTGTAAGATATCCCATATACAAAGAGTTGATAGTGATTGAAGTCCTTTATCGTGGCATGAACTGAAATCGTTTTATTACGACCGCCAGCCTCCATTATGATATTCTAAATGTGGCAACATTTGCCAAAACTTTGATCCAGTTTCTGTAACTAAATTAATGTGAAAAATGATAAAACTCGCGTTAGCTACTGTGATCGATGTCATGCATATTCAACAGTCAATCGCATATTTTGACTCGCCTTTAATTTGGGACGCGTCGATAATTTTATTCGCAGAAAACGAGTGACAGGCTGACCGCACACGTTCAGTTTGAATCGACGTACCTAACACAGGATTTCGATTCCGCTGAATAGAAAACTTTCAGTAAAATCTGTGAATTCTGGTTTCTGAATCTGAATATTGAATTCCCTACCGGAGTCTGATTGCTGATAGCTTCTACCAAGGAGTTTTTAAATCAGAATTACTTCTAGGCAAGCGTAATTACCGTCGACTACATTATCGCTTGCCATCAGACGAGATAGTGGTCTAACGCGTGCCTATCGTTAGTAAAAAAAATATTTAGGAAACCGAACATGTGCGGCGAGCCATATATTTCAAACACCTGCAAGATAATGCATAGCAAAGATTCGTCAGTAACTAATTTTCTGAGTAACAGATTGTGTCCTATCGAATTTATCAGTAAACGAATTTTTGTCCTGCAAGCGATTGCGCTGTAATAAAATAAAAAAATCTCATTTTAATCCCCGATGCCAGCTAATGAAGTCTTTTAAAAAAAAACAAAAACTTTTAACGGTTAACGTCGATGTGGCTTCAGATGCAGCGAATAAATTTACAAACAATTCATCTATAGAAATGTTACAAAACAACATTTGAACACTTGCTTTTTCCAAAAGCTTCACCTATGTATAAATTATTGCATGGGGAGAGAAGGAAATAACGGGATCAACAGTACCTTGACTAATCCAATCCAGGTCATCCGTGAATCAAGTTATTTATTTAAGAACTTCCAAACACACAACTTTTATAGAAAAGGCAAGTTATAAGCATCTCGTGCCACATGGTTCTACATAATGTAGGTGGAAAGTTAGCCATGAGCTCGAGATTAATACCATTAACTCTAAGATGTCATGGAGCCTGAAACCCAGGTACAATAAGCCGTACGGTGGAGGACGGAAGAATCCTTCACCGCAAGCGCAAAACTAAGATCCTATCAGGGATAGCGTAGTTACTACTTGTGCTTAGTTGGCTGACTAGCGATGCAGATATTTTAAATTAAATTATCTACTCGCTTCTACAACGCGACAATGCGACTCTACATCTAATTCGGACTGCGTCAGTTTTTAGGTTCGAAACGGAGCCCTATTGCTGTCACACACTTTTTTGTCTGTCCATATGTCTGTCCGTCTGTCTGTCTGTCCGTCGTCTGGCACACATTTTTATTCCGATTTTTTTTAACTCCCCTTTGACCTTTGACCTATGAACTTTAAATTTGATGATAGTGTATATTATTACGCATATTTTACTAACAAATAATAATAATAATAAAAAACAGTTTTTTTCACGCACAGTCAGACACGTACGTACTTGGCCCGTATTTTTTTTCTACGTTTGTGATTGCGGTAAGTTGCATAACAAGGACCTATGTAAATTTTGATGTCTATATGCTCGGCTTATTACATGTGACCTTAACAAAACTGACTAACGGTGGGTAAACTAATAGTCTAGATACGTATAAGTATCTCTGCCTGATTTTTTTTTTGGAATAACATATCACGTAATTTATATCATATCACATAATTTCGTAAATGATATCATTAAAATGATCCAATCGTTTGTTTATCAAACGTAGGTATTTTGAATGATGACTATTATAGAAAGTCAGTGTTTTATTCAGAATAAAAATCCAACAAAATCACCATTATATCAATTTTACAACATGCCCGTTATCAAAATATAACATTATTATATATTTTGTGATACAAAAAGCAATGAACCCGTGTATCTCGACTTTGTTTTAGAAATAGCAACCACACCACGTAATATGTAAACAGCACTCGGATAATCATAGCTGTTAGTCACAAAACTAGAAGGTCGTATGTATTCATAGAAATTGTTTTAATAACCACCTTATAGGCCGTAAAAATCAGGGAAAGTGACTAAATCACTCATTCGCCTGACCTGAAACATTTTTGGCGAGTCTAGTTACTATGACCGTGACCTTTTTAATTCAAAAGCCACGAACTTGAAGGTGGCCGAGGGAAATTAAATTTATGTGTAAGTCCGACAGCCGAGACGTAGGGGACATGGGCTAGGGCTCATGGCGTGCAATACCTCCTGTAAACACGCCATGGTTTATGCAAGCCAATAAAACTTTACAGAAGACTTTCAACAAAGCTTACAGAAGAGCATACTCTGTAGTGCAGTGGATGTACATTCGTCGACACTTCTGTGTACACCGCTGCATGTCCCTTTGCACATACAGATTTGCTTGTCAACGAAAATTGATTCATAATGAACTTACATTATTCGAGGTTTTATAGACCAGGGGGTGACCATAAGCTCTTACAGTAAGGTTATTTTGAGTGCGTGTAACGCACAGATGTATATGACTTGTATTCATCTGTCCCTTACGCACACTCAATATAACCTTACTCTAAGAGCTTTTATGGTCACCCGCTTGTCTTGATAACTATCGTTTTTAGGGTTTCGAAGTCAACAAGGAACCTTTATAGATTCGCTATGTCCGTCTGTCCATCCGCAGGTTAGCTCAGAGATTCTAAGAACTAGAAAGCTATAATTTGGCATGGATATACTTATGAATAATTCCGACAAAGTGGTAAAACAAAGTGGTATAGATGAAAAGTGGGTATGGTTTTTCTCTCGGCTATTCTATGGTGTGAGGTATCGTTGAATGGGTCATTCAAAAATAATACGGGTCTCTGAAGACCATTTTTTGATTCAGAGATCCGTTTGCGTAAAATTAAGCTATAAATTGAAAAAAATTGTAAGAGTCAAGTGGCCTTCCCCCCCTGCCAGCGAAATGGATGCTTTTGGCTATGAGAAAAAAAATCATGGTAGGAGTATACATATATAAAGAAAAAAAAAGGAAAACTTTACAAGTTTACGGGCAATAGTCGACCAACCTAAAAAATTTAATTGGAACATTAAAAATTTTGTACAAGTGCTATTGAAAAAATACTTAAATAACAACTTTGGAGAGCGAAATAGTGAATACATTTAAAAAATTTACAATTCCGAAGGAAAAAGAAACAAGGAGCATGCGTGTGAGGATCCAGGAACGAACCAACCATTTCCCATGGCTCTAACGCGCGCTCGTACAGCAATTGACGTACTTCATATAGATTATTTATTGCAGCTTATTTACGTTGATTGATTGTTCACATCATTGAATAGTTTGATTTTACTTTTTGAAAGTTGAATAGGTTGTTTGAAAGTTCTCATACAAAATTATATGTTTTCGGTTTGTAAATATTTGGAGATTTTAGCGAAGACTATCTCCGTAACGGCAATACTGCGGTATTCAAATTATTAAGTGACGCTGGTTATCAATCTTTATTACAAACGCTTGGCTCCCGTGTGTACCCGCGATGGTACACAAATAGATAATATTATTTGCAACTTCACTTGCGAAGTTGGATTTTATAACTCCGTCCTCAGGATGTTTTGAGCCGCCGCTGAAACCGTTTTAATGTTCATGTGACAACAAAAACACCTCTTCTTAGTCCACTTTGTTATGCAACTTGGAACCCTATTGCCGCGCGTGGCCCAACACGCACTTGCCCGGTATTTTTTTTAAATTTGATCTTTCCATAACGGTTTTACTGATTGGAAAACATAATTATGTTGCTAGTATAGTGCGCGGCACATAAGTTTGCAAGGTTTTGGCGAAGAGTATATTCCTCGAACTGACCAATCACCATAAAACCACGAGCGAACGGAACGTGGATGTGACACGATTGGTCAGTCGATACTTGTGTCAACTGACCAACGAATCGCGTGCTCGTAACGGTCCTAAACTTCCCCGCGCCCCGCTTCACTATCAGAGATACCTAAAAAAATACTTTATACCATTCCCCCTCTAAAAAGCTTATTTTATTCACTGAAAACAGTGAATAAAAAGCACTTTTAATCACTGTTTTGGTGTTTGAATTTAGAACACACCAATACATATTCTACCTCCAACTCAATGCTATACAACCTCCTTGCGCATAAAATACTCGATGCAAACTTCTTGTGCAAAGAATATTCGATTTTCAAACTCCTTTGTCGATTTAATTTTGAGTTAGTTTATATTTAGGATTTTAATAATGATGTTGATTTTGGTCTAGGATATTTAGTGAATACTTATTTAGATTGTAATTCTAATATTAATTGCATTGGTGCTTAATTAATTATAATTATGTACCGTAACGGAGGTGGTCACTGGCGTCTGAAACACACTAGCTCAGCTTAAATTTACAAAAAATGTGGAACCCTGAGGTTTCTCATTTTTTCTAAAATTTTAAGGTAATTAACCATTTATTTATTTATTATTATCCCTTGTGCTTTTTGCTTAAATCTTTCTTTTTCTCGTAGTCATGGTATAAAATATAGTATGCAACTCTTGAATAAAACGGATTTATATCGAGGACCATGAATCACTCGCGTCGCTCAGGATTCTAACACTTGAATCACTCGCTATGCTCGTGATTCAATCATCATGAATCACTCCCTACGGTCGTGATTCAGTTGTTAGAATCCTTCACTTGTTCGTGATTCATCAATGGCCCTCGCTTTAAATCCGTCCTTTATTCACTAGTTGCATAATATAATATTATACCATTCCCCCTCTAAAAAGCTTATTTTATTCACTGAAAACAGTGAATAAAAAGCACTTTTAATCACTGTTTTGGTGTTTGAATTTAGAACACACCAATATATATTTGACCTCCATCTCACTGCAATACTTGCGCCTAAAATACTCGATACAAACTTCTTGTGCAAAGAATATTCGAATTTCAAACTCCTTCGTCGATTTAATTTTGAGTTTGTTTATATTTAGGATTTTGATAATGATTTTGATTTTGGTCTAGGATGTTTAGTGAATACTTATTTGGATTGTAATTCTAATATTAATTGCATTGGTGTTTAATTAATTATAATTATGTAACGTAACGGAGATGGTCACTGGGCCTTGAAACACAGGTGGTGCTGTTACCTAGCTCAGCTTCAATTTACAAAAAATATGAAGCATCACATTTTTTGTAAATTGTGAAGGTAGTAAACCATTTATTTATTTATAATTATTTATTCCTTGTGCTTTTGGCTTAAGTCCTTCTTTTTCTCGTAATCATGGTATAAAATATAGTATGCAACTCTTGAATAAAACGGATTTATATCGAGGGCCATGAATCACTCGCATCGCTCAGGATTCTAACACTTGAATCACTCGCTATGCTCGTGATTCAATCATCATGAATCACTCCCTACGGTCGTGATTCAGTTGTTAGAATCCTTCACTTGTTCGTGATTCATCTATGGCCCTCGCTTTAAAACCGTCCTTTATTCACTAGTTGCATAATATACTATTGCGTATCTAACGACTCTTGCCAACTTACGAGCCGGGGCTTATATCTAGCAGGTTATTTTGCGAAGTAAAAATTTATTCTAAATTCAAATTGATTTCTTTTTGCTGAGTACCTAATGGAGCAGAGATTTTTGTAACATCGAAGTAGAAAAAAAAACGGATTTTGCGCCACAATTTCCTTAACCAGGCAGTTGACAGTTATGCAGGTTATTATGGATTTACTGGCTACCATAAGTTAGGTAATAGGTAGCATCGTAAAATGGAGTAACAGTTTGTATCGGAAAATTCTAAAATGTGTCTGGATTCTCTGGAACAGCACTCACAGTGAATGTAATATTACTGTTCTGATTAAAAAAAATGAACATATAATAATATCTAAAATCATACGTAGGTAATGAAATTATATAGGAAAAAACAAACAATTTATATGGAAGTGTAACACAACAACAATTGCGTTGCATCAAGGCGACTTCTGACCATTGAGCACGGCCTACTGACCTGAGTCACACATTTTATCACAGTTTGGAAACAAAAACCGTGATAAAATGCGTGACGAAAGCCTATCACAGCGGCCGTGCTCGCTGGTCTGCGCGGGCCGAACAGACGGTGTGAGACCCTCGGCACTTATAAAACACCCGAGTCCGGGCTAAGAAGGCACGAGGTTCGTATCTAATAGTACTACAGCTTAGTCTCCACCGGATTGCCCGGTTAATCAGTAGCCAATCACTTTGATTGAACTGCGAGAAGCCAATTATATAAAAAAAGAATGCAGTCTGCGTTCAGTACCGTTCGGGAGCATAATCCGCACTAACTAAGGTCGGTCACCTCCGCAGCTTATCGGATACAAGCTAAGCAGCGTATTGTATCATTTGCTCCTTGTGCTGACTTCGTTAGCGAAACCACACAAAAGGCTCATGATACGCGACGCTGCCGCACTGTTAGGAACATAAAAACTTTCACTTAGGACATAAATATTTTATATTGTAATTAGGGTTAATTTTATAAATAAACACTTGTTACTTCAATATTGTGCGTTTGGTTTATCTCTCTACTCACTCCGCCCTTACAGAAGGATTTTTCGGAAGTAGTATGCTCTTGGTTTGGATCGTTCGTTTTTCCTGTCATCAAGAAAGGAAAACCTACCAGTTTTCCATACTGTTGAAGGAACCGTATCCTTTAAGCTGCCTATTTTATTTTCCAAGAATTCATTATGTTCTTCGGAAAAAAAAATATTATGTTTTCACTGAGTGTTAATAATGTGTATTATGTAATGGCATATCGACTGAAACATCGTCATGATTTTTAAAACATCCGTAAACCGACTGATTTTAGATTCAAAATGAAATTTATTTCACACGTTTATCCACTTTTTATACTTGCACTTGTACATTATGGCAACAAATACATAAATAAACCTATTATTATTCAAGTTGATCCAATACTTGACGTGTTTTTTTTTTAATTTCCTCTTGCCTTTTTAGACCTCTATGCTTTGTGTTTATGAAAGGGCTGTTAGGTGACGTGCACTCCCTCAAAAATCAAACACCCTGCACGAAAAAAAATCCACGAGCCGTAAATATATTTCTAATAAGTACTTATAATGTTTATTATTTTATTGTTTCAAGTGTTTTGTATACATCGTTTGATACGCATGAGCATTGGCATTGCGTTTCCGACTGAAATGACAAAATTCGCCTACCTCTAAAAAATACTAGTAAAGCTAAGCAAGAAATAAACCAATACAAGAGCTTGGATTTAGAATTAAAGTAAACCTTACCTGTCCCGTAATAGTGAACAGAATGGCGAGCAGTATCCGCAGCGGTAACCGCGCGCGGTACGCCCGATGTGACCACAGCCTGTGTACACCCGCCGTGATTCCAAACCCGGATGTATATATCGTGCCTAATGCTGAAAAAAATACGATTTCATTTAAAAACAAAACAGTAGGGCGCCATTGTTTGGAACTACGTTCGTTCGTGCAGCAATGGAATTAAAATAAAAATGGACATAGAAAACAAAATGGAATAAAAGATAAAATATTGGCTTAGTGGCTTTTGATTTGTAAATTGTTTTTTGTAGCTTCAATACGTTTTGTAAGTTAACTCGCTTTCCGAGTAGAAAACTTAGAAGAAGTAGCTTCACTCCAAAAACTAAAAAAAATATTAAGGTTGTAAGCTGTAGTTTTTTTTTTAGTTATATACCACACAACACAACGCACTTAACAGAGAAAAGAAAGAATACAGATAATAATAGAAGAGCACAAAGGTACTGCTTATTTCATTAGAAGCTAGCTCGTCGAAACATTCTCGACATCTCTACGTTTCTACCTACGTAGTACGTACTACTACGTAGCTAAGGTCGATTCTGGTAATTAATTTGAAAAGCGTGCAGTGCTCAGAAACCTCTTCAATCCATCTATTTAATTTACTTTTCAAAGCACAGCTTTAAATTCACAACTTTCTGAACTCATAGCAAATTCTACAAACTTGAATACAACTTGAAACTACTCTTGAAACAACTTAGATTAAACTAAAGTCGTCACAATCTAAGAAGTCCGTTGACGTTTCTCATTTTACATGCCGCGATAACTTTCTACGTTAGAAATTGAAAACACAAATTCATAATCATAATTAATTACTATGTTACCCATACACTATAACGAGTATCATTCGCAAGCATCAAGTTTTATTATTATTAAGTTTTTTTATAGCTGTCAAAACGGGCCTTTTATTTTTTGACAATTTTAGTGATGTTTTCTAAAATTGATGACAGCTGTAAACTTCGATGGGCTTCTATATATTTCACGACCTTATAGAACACCCGGTGAAAAATAGGTAACTTACCAAATAAAATTGTGTACAGCTTAACTTGGTTACTAATCATCAGGTACAGTCCATATAATGAAACTAAATGCAAAAGAATTTGAACTGTAAGATCTGGCCACCTCCACTGTGCCTTAAATTCCATGGCTTCATATTTTTTTATATCAAAGTCCGCATCACATGTCACTTCACTAGCACTGTCTCTTAACACTGTATTATTGTTCTCGTAATGTGAATCTTTGCCATTTTTGTACGTCACTGGATTAACTTTTAGTTCTGAACGCATTTCATCACCGCACATTTCGACGTTCTGTTGCGCTGGAGCCATTCTGAGGAGTAAAAAGGAAAATTGTTATCAAAAAATGATTGCATAAAATTTTCTTCACGATTACGGCATACTTACGTAGTTTTGTAAGTATATTTAAACAACTTATATGCGATTAGAGAATAACAAACAGTTAACCAGAGCTTACACAAAAATAAATCGAGATAAATTATTATATAGGTAACGGCTTTACCTCGCCTGTTATGTTACACAGCGGACAACAGTTTGTTTGTTGTGCATGTGAATCACAAAGTATTTGTAGACATATTTTATCTATTTATGAGTATTCTGGATAATCAGTTAACGTAAGCGTTATCACTGTATAAGTAAACACAGGTGTTCCGAAATTTTATGGAAGTTGACGCATTATTTTGCTGGTCATACCTAACGTAGCACCTGCCTACCTAATTTTTTGATAAAGTGGTCGAAGGTTGATCGCTTCCCATGACTCATAGAGTGTGGTATCTACGATAGACTGCCAGATGTTTGGACTTAAAAATATAGATAATAAATGATTATTATACTAAAGTGTCTATTAATTTTAATATCACCTACAAGGCCCTTTCAAATTTGCATTTAGCCGCATTGTCATTTATTGTTTTTCTATGCCCGTGTTTGTTGTTATAGCGACTACGGTGACACAATATGCTTCTTAGTTCAATGTCCAATTATATAACAACAGAATACACATTTTTTTATAATAATGACCAGAGTCAAGGTGCCTCACAGGCTGCTGAGACAAGACGCGTGCTACATTTTTTTGGTATTACAACTGATCATATCAGGGGCGAGGCGTCAGTACAAACAGACTTCTTCTACGAGCGAAAATAAATTCTAATGAAAGGTGCCAAAAATACTGAGTAATTATGCCTTACTGAAGCACTAAGTGGGCGACAAAGAGTGGGCGAATACAAATGTTTAAAACAGCGACTTGAAAATAAAAAAATGTCGATGGAGCCCCGGAGCTCCTAATTCTGTTTGCAGGGTATACAGTGCCGTTCGGGGTGCCCTAAGTGCCCGAGCTCGCTTCGGTCGCTCTTGGACTAATTCATTGAATACACGAATACACCCGTATTTCCGCGCTGCACAGCTATGTCACCGCCTCGATTGATCTGCTATTATAAAAAGAATAATACCTATGCTAGAATTGAAAAAATATAACCCTAAATACAATTACACTATGTAACAACATTATTACCGCAGCTCACAAAAACCTCCTAAGAGATATTAATTAAACCGGATAAATATTTTAACGGCAAGTTGGTGGATGTCACATGCCTTCGATTTTTTGGTTCTAGGATATATTTTTGGTTTGGTTTTTGTATTTAGTTTGATGGTTAAAGGACACTCTTTATTTTTGAACCTGGAGTACGTTCCTTTGGGATAATTTCAGACGTTAGCAGAAGCTAGTTAATTATACATCAGTAAGCGAAAAGCGAATAGCCTAAAATTAACCAGGAATGACTTAAACTTGCCATGACAGCAAATTTAGCGTCGGTATTTCATTAAACGGAGCGAGCGAGAAAAAAACACACGGATTTGTTTTTATTGGTTTGCAGCGAATACTTCGAGAAGAAACTTGGTTAAAGTAAACACATTTTCTGAAAAGAACGAAAATTTATGTAAATACTAGCCAGCTCTCTCGCATTCTAACAATAATTAAATGATACCAATTTCCACATTTGTAATATTAGTAATAAATACTGTTAGAATTATACGAGTGAAAGTTTATAATTATATAGATGTACCTAATAAGTAAGTACTTCTGCAAACGGCAATTTTCAGTATTGCCAGTTTTATAGAAAAAGTAAAAGTTTTTTTTTTTTTTTTTTATTTGAGTTGATGATGTGGTCGAAGCACGCCTAGAAGTAACCTATTCACTCTTGACTTGAAGACCCCTAGGTTGTAGCTATCAGGAAACAAAGACGTTGGCAGAGAATTCCACTACTTAGCTGTACGCACAATGAAAGTATTTTCAGAACGCTTTGTGCGTATGGGTCGGATATCAACCATGAATAAAAGAGTAATCGATTTCCAGTTAAAAGGTTTATTGTTTTTCAGATTACCTTCCCTAGAACTGTGATAACTGTTTATGTGCTCCTTTTTTAATAAAAATAATATGCAGTTAATGCAGGGTAATTTCATAGTTCAGTAGTTATACTTTGCTTTGTTTTATGTTTGCTACAGTATTATTTCATGTTATTGTGGTTCCGAACTTCTGAGAGAACCCATCTGTGAACTTATTGTAATCATTTTTATTTATACAACATAAAAAATCCCCTTTACGTTATAATCACCAAAAGACGTAGGAATAATATTTGTTAGCACTACAGATGTAAGTACTCTTTTACCAAACGATTATTTTGCTTCCAACGACCACAATTATTGTAATAGTCTTAATAAGAAATTAAAATTTTTGTCTTTCTACCTAAATTTTCGTCTTTAAAGAAATCCTTAACAAACTTTCTCCTTGCAACTAATTATTCCGATACAGAACGCCTGCTTATTTCCGAAAATAATCCCTTCTGAACCCTTCCACCGAAAACATAACACTTCATATCTTACACACAATCACAATACACACACTCACACACACTCGTACACACACAAACACACACACACACACCATCACACACTTTTGGTTCTGATGCTAAATGAATCAATGTATGTTTTTACAAATAAATAATATGAATTTGAAATTTTTTATTTGATTTGATTTTTATTTTCGTTTATTTTTTTATTTGATTTAATTTAATATCTAATTTTATTTGTAAACTTTGCTGGTTAACTTTACCTCAGTAAACGCTTGCTCTATCTGCAAATAATAAAAAATGTTAAATTATTGTATAAGGGCTTTGTACTACTGCCCTTAATACGGTTGTTTTTTAAATTAGCAAGGGTGCTTGGTTATAACACCTATCTGTTTTATTAACTAATTGTAACCCTTAAATGATTCAATATTGATTTAGGTTAACATGTTTTTATTATTTTGAATAAATTTACTATTTTATTATCCATTATTAATGAAGTTTTTTTTTCATATTTTACAATTACACAATAACGAGTATCTATAATTTCTTTAATACATTTTCACTTTCTACACAATTTCAATTCAACTCATTGGTCTGGCTAAGCATTGAACTATACAAGTGTTTCAGAAGATAGCATCAAAAATCAGAGATGGAATTTCAACCAGTCTGATACAGTTCGTGGCAATTTATTGCCATCCAAATTGGCAGGAAGACACAAATAACAAAAAAAGCGACAACCACACGAAAAATGGAAGGAGTTGAGGGAGACTTGTTCCAAGGATGAGACAAAGTTTTAAAGAAAAAAAAGATCACGTACTTTATCCATTAACCACCAATTGAAGGACCGCGTCCCAAAATGGGTCGGGTCACGAAAAATTGAAGAAGTGGAGGGAGGTATTTGCCTAGGAGGCAAAGACAGAGCAGGCTAGAAAAAAAAATAAGTTTATGAACCTTATCCATTGATAATATACCTACGTGAACCATAATGAAGAATGTACAGTAATCGCCAATCTTCTTAGTCTGGCCGAACTTAGGTTTTCCGATGCGCATGACCTGCTATTTTAGTAGAAATATCATCTGCTATTGCGCAACCATTGTAGCCATCTTCAGCACTGTCAAAAATATTGAGGTTTACTGTACATCTGTAATCACAATATTCGTCTTATCTATGGCAGTTAAAAGCAAAACCATCAGCATTACCGTTGTAAATCTCGTGGTTCAACATTGTGAATGACTCCTAAGTCACGCATTTTAATTACAAACAATTACTATTGTTTTTCTCCATACACGATACTGAGCTCTATTGTTAATAACTCTTTAAACCATGAGATTTACGAGTATACATAAAACATCTTTATGGTTTTTCTATGACGGATACGAACCAAATTATTTCTAGAATATCAAAGGTTTATAATGGAGAAATAAGGTAAATTTGTCACAATAACATGAATTTAGAAATTAATACCTTGATTGCTTAAAACTCGGATCCACGCGAGATACAATTACGGCACTCAACCGGTTTTTTTTTGCTATTTTAATAATTATAAACAATTTAATGTGCAGTCCAAAAATTATCTCATTTAACTATCCAACATAGGTTTGCAGTGCTATTAAAACCAAAATTGAAAACTATTTGAAGAGTGTCTCTTGCAAATTATGTGTAGACATCTAATTAATGGTATTTATAAAACCTTTTAAGATGAATTACATATTTTATAACTATTTAGACGCTGAACTATCAAAGTGTAATCACTGATTTAAACGAACTCATCGTTTAAATCAGTGATTACACTTTGATAGTTAATAGACTCAAGCGATCTTATACCCAAAAGTAATACCTTCATATTCTTTTTTCTACTTATAATATCTCGAAATATCATTTTTCTAACAAATACATCTTTGCTTACATAAGATAGTCACAATGGCTGCATTTTGGCATAAAAACCTATATCTTCATCAAAATGTCTTTAATATAAAAGTTTTCATGATAATCGCGAGACAGGAAAATAATTTAAGAAAAGTAGCTCTTTAGCCCCCTTTTCGCAGTTTCAAGCATGATGCCGAACTTAAATAATGGACATTAAATATTTTCTTTTTAAATAAATTGCCATACGTCCAGAATTTCTGATGGAAAACGGCAGTATTATTAAGACATACTATGTATTTCTACTATAACTTGGAATTGTATGAACAGGAAGGGTAAGATCGAAAAAAAAATTTAGTCTACTACTACGCTCAAAAGTTCTAACCGGCTTATTAACGATTTTATAAAGCATCTGAGGTTAAAGATTCAACTTTGAATGAATGCCTCATGTTTCAGAGTTGGGTCTGGCAGATTATCATTATTTTATTTATTCAAACTTAGGTAGGTACATACAAATTCTCGCCTTTACTGCTGCCGGATTAACAGTAAATCCTTCATAATCCTAAGAATCTCGTTAATATTGAAATTCCAGAAGGACCGTGTAATAACCTCTCTAAAATATTATACAGGTTCATTTATTTCATATGTGTACGATTCCTTCCTTGTTTTCTTGTAAATTTAGTCAACCTTCTATGTAATATTGTCTGGCGACATGGCTTAATAATATGCGAATGGGAATACGTAGGATTCTTTGCTGAAAAAAACTAGTTATTAGGCTTTGTAGCGTCACAAGTTGAAAATTCAACAGTACAAAAATATTTAGGCATTCGTTTAGGTAGGAAAGTGTTTTCTGGTGTTTGTAAATAAATGCGCATTAGGTTTCCACCGCTGATTTAAATCATAAGGTGGGTGAACCATGGAAGGCCATGTTCATTGGAAGGCCAATTATTAAAAAGTCGTAGTTATTGGTATATGATGACGAATTCCTTATAATCACAACAACTTCCATCTAAATCATAGACACAGACGCGGCGGCGAGTCTTTCACGCCGCTATTTTGTCAGTGAAGTCCCTCACTTCTTTGACTTCGGTCGTCGACGGTAAAATTGTAATTCACGCTCAGAGCAAAACGTAAGTGTTTGTTCTTAATTTTCTTTACTCTGAATTAATATACAAAGATTTGATATGGTACTAAAGAAAAAAATATTACTTTATTTCGATTTAAATTAAAATATCAGAAGTGTTCCTAGATGGGCACGCCACAATTTCGCCGATAAGGCACCCCTTTGAGGAGTGGCTTAAGAGACGTCACGGGATACTCACCTTCCGCCTGACGCAGGTCCTCACCGGACACGGCAGTTTCGGAAGGTTCCTGTTCAGGATAAGGCGGGAAGAAACGCCCGGGTGTCACCAATATGTGGACCACCTGGAGGACACGGTGGAGCATAAGGTGGAGGTCTGCCCCGCTTGGACGGAGCACCGCCGTGTCCTCGTCGAGGCGATCGGTCGTGGCAACTTCTCGCGTCCGGCTCTGATTCAGGCGAGAGGGCATGGGAAGCTGTCTTTTCTTTGCTTTTCTTGATGCTCGCAAAGGAGGAGGCGAAACGCGTGAAGGAGACGCAAAGGAGACGCCCTGGGCGTCGGGAGTCGCAAGCCGATTCCCGGCCACCGTAGGCGCTGGCCTGCGGACGGCAAGTAATGGGTAGCTCGCCGTCCGATAAGGACGAGACCCGAGTTTACGGCGCGTAGTGTTTCACGCGCTTCTCAAAGAGATGTCACCAAAAGTGACGGCGCCTGCTAGGGTCGATGCCTGTCTGGGTCGCGGATAAATTTGAAAGAGAGTTTCCGCGGCCTTGGCACAAACAACTGAAGGAACACGGGCGGGTTTTAGTCAGTAAAAGTCTGAGACGCCCGTTTCACCCAGAGCGGGAGAAATCATTGGATGATAACCCACCCAAAAAAAAGTAGTGTTCCTAGAAAAGCCAATGGTTTGTTGTAAGGCGGATCCATACGAAGATTACGAATCCATTTAATTATAAAGCTTGTGTTCAAGTAATGTTCGTTGATTATTTATAAGTAAATATATTATAGTAAGCATTTAATGTTACGTTTTAATGAAAGTTCTTATTATGTCGTTTAAGTATAAGTAGACATTTTGATTGTCACAACGATGGTTTTATGTTAAACGACTGATTTTTTATATTGGACTTGTATGGAGCATTGTTTCTAGCAAGGCCGTTTTGAAGAGTTTATCAAAAATTTAGTTTAATAAATAGTGATTGAACCTGCAATAAAAAAAAAATTATATGTTACACAATAAAAAAGTATTACTTAATAATTGGATAGTTTCATTTATCCAGTAAATAAAGGAATAATAACTGTTTATTCGTTATGGTGAACTTCTATGGTCCACCCATCTTATTTAATATTAGATAGGTATACTTAATACGTTAATAAGTGTTCAGGCCGTCCGGTAAAATCTAATTGGACTCACACAAAATATTCGACAAGTTCTTAAAAGTTAAACCGATTCTTAATTCAAATGGGTGTTCAAATCCAGCTAGAACAAATTTTCTGCCAGCCTGCATGGATGATCCTTTAGCTTTACAGAAGGTATCTATAACCAACTTAAACTAGTGAAACCAAATCGATAAAAATAAAGACTCTTATAATTTTTTGATTCAAATCTTTAAAGATTTTTTTATTGCTATGATGATTACTTCTTCGACATTCAATCATGGAATTTTATCTTCTTAAGAATCACAACTTTTTGAACTTGCTAACCCGTGATTTCATAAGTTTTAGTAAACCATTTCTTAGCATATCTTAAAACCTTTAGGCGAAAATTTTTCCCTCATACACTTTAAGTTATGAAACGATACTTCACGTAGCTGGCAAAGACTCGTGAATGTTAAGTTTTCAATTTCAAAAAGTTAGCACTTTAGCTGTAGAATGATTACTAATTATTATAAGAAGATTTAGATTATCAGGTTATGTAAGCACTCCTCTTTCAATTAATTCATAACGCTTATCTATAATTGTGATAGACTTCTATGGGTTCCCTTCATTGTGTATCAATTTGCCTAGCCGTTGCGGCAGCCTTCCAGTCTAACAATACTTTACCATTTTTACCGCTAAATACCAGTATTTTACATAGAGCGCTAGCGACTACTACTTACTATCTTACCTCCAAAACCCAGTATCTGTGTAACACAATATCCCTTGACAAGACTGTAGTTCGATTTCCTGACTTCCGACGACTCGTAACGACTGTCAAAGATCTACAAATGACACCCGGAATCAACAGCTTGACGTGCTTGCCGAGGGGCGGAGAAGTCTCGGCAGGTTGGTAATTAACGGGGACACATCCGCAGACTGATCTCGGTGCAAATGTTATTATTTAGTCATAAACTCCCAGTTCACTTAATTACGTAATGTATTAATAAGTATTTATTCATCTATTAGCGCCCTTACGCGCGCTCTAGCGATTGGCAGCTTGACGCGGTTGGAATAGGGGCTGGCCGCCATGGCACCGATCGTGTACGTACGCAGAGGAGGACCCTCGACTCTAGGGCTTAGGATATTAAATTGATTTATTATATTGTGCTGTTTATAGAAACTTGAAACATGTTAGTACTTAAATATGGATTTTATTTTATTAATTTTTGTTCTATACTTTAACGTAATTTTATTTTACACACCATTGTTCTAACCATTGTTCTAGGTAATATGTTTTGATTTTGTTTTTCAGATATATTAAATATAGCCTAATGCACTAAATAATAACATAAGTTTCGTTCCTTTATTTTCATAAATATAGGAGGGCTTCGCTGGTGGTAGCTTTGCTTCAAGTGAGATCCTCTTCATATTTAGAGCAAAAAACTTAAATCCAAATAAATTGGGCAGCACAAAATACGCACTAAATAATTAGGTGGTGTGCAAAGTCTTAGAGTCACGGGTCTCACTCTGCGTACATACATACATCACCGGTGGGTCGCCGCAAAAGAAACCGCTTACGAACCGCCATCGCCAGTGCGTATAAAATGGCGGCCAGCCAAGAAGCGGGTCGCGGTCAACCGCCGCGGTTGAAATTATGTGGCGGTTAAGTGTGTACGAATACAAGCGGTTGCATATTATAATGGAAATGCGGCTAGCCGCGTGGTTTGCGGACCCCGTGGTTAACCGCTAGTGCGTAAGGAGGCATACTTGCATACAGATGTAAAGAGTTCTAGATTCCAATAGCTAAATACACAATTCTATAAAACCCACTCATATAACTGTCACATTATGTAACAATTATTAATCTACCATGATTTACGATTATGTCATAGTTCTCGTGAGTTCATTCCTGGAATGACGAACATCAAGTGACGTCATTTGTCGAGATACACTTGTCATGCTGTCTGTGTACTGTGCGTGGAGGTTAAACTGGAACTCGTGTAACCGCAGAAGTAACCAGATAACTTCCAATGTATGGAAACGTCTCTCGTCGAGCACCCGTGGCGGTCGCGAGTTATCAGAGTGTAAATAGTTAATAAAGCTCTTAGAGTGACGCTAGATAATGTGTTAAACAATGTGGACAGAATTCCATCTAAAATAATTACATAAAAATAGTTCTCAAAAAATCAGCATTCATAAAATAAAATGACACAAATATAATGCAACTTGAAAGAGTCAGTAGACGTAGTGTAGTTTTAACGACTTTTAAAATATTAATGTTAGAATCACTTAAATTCCTTGACTATTATTATAGATATATTACGTATATTACCTACCAACTAGCGGTGAAAATTTTGATTATTATAAACGCATTTGTTTCTCATATCATAACAATAGCTAGACAACAATAGGTTATGAAGATAATATTTGTTTAAGATAAAAAATTATTACCAGTTTTTCTAAAACGGTGTTTCCCAACCAAATATGCGGTAGTATGTATTCAATACAAATGAATAATACCACGCACACATCGTTTGTGATAATTCTGATCAAGGACTCGGGAAATTTAATAGCCCAAATATTTGATAACAGTTATTATTTTTATCAGCACTTTATTTATTTTAGGATTCATTTCCGACATATACATATAATATGAAACAAAGCCGATATAAATACGAAATTAAAAACAAAAGCTAATAATTTAAAACGCTACTGACCTTATTTTGAAGTAAGTCAATTAAAACGGGTATATGCAAGAATTGGTTGAAGCAATGAAAGCTATTTTGAATCGCATGAACGTACACGAAAATCCACGAGTTCGCACATTCATTTAAACTCGTCATAGTCATAACAAACCTCTAAAATTAGCAGACAATCACAAAAACAAATTAAAAGAGTGGACTTCGTTTAGACTTCGATTTATGATACTTTGTTATTCTTCATTATTCTGATCCAGTGATCTACGTTCCTAAATTCATTATTAGGTTTACTTTTCTTTTTAACCGACTTACCAAAAAGGAGGAGGTTCTATGTTCGACTTACCGTTTATTGACCGATTTTGAAAATTCTTTTTTGTTTGAAAGAGTATGTTCCGAAATTGGTCCCATTTTAATTTGGTGAAGATTTGATAAAGAACTTCGGAGATATACAACAGAACTCTTCAATAAATATCGGCAAATCTCACGAGATTGCTGCAATCCCATGTCAGTTTAAACATTTCATAACATAACACCACGCCAGTACGCTCTAAGGGAGTACGCAGATGTGTATAGTTCACCTAGGTACACTCTCATTTCACCGGTAACGTTCAGTTTCATGATATTCGGGTAATCTCATATAAAGTAATCTAAAAAATAAAATGAATAAGTAATCTAATCTAAAATTCTGGCATTATAGGTACCTTACTAAACTACTTGCCTAGGTAAAACTAAAAAGTGAAGAATTAAAAAACTTTTTTACAATAACAAACAACCGACTTCCATATAAAAAAACTCCAAATTGAAAATAACTTTATTTTTGGAAGTCAGTGTCCATAACGCAATAAATTGGTACCTACCAAAGACACAGACTTCCAAAAATAAAGTTGTTTTTCACTTTGTATTTTTCTTATTTGGAAGTCGGTAGTATTTTTTAACCGACTTACCAAAAAGGAGGAGGTTCTATGTTCGACTTCGTGTAAGTTTTTTTATTTTTTTTATCTATGGTCACCGGTATCTCCGTCAATTGTGGACCGATTTTGAAAATTCTTTTATTGTTTGAACGAGTATGTTTCGAAATTGGTCCCATTTTAATTTGGTGAAGATCTGATGAAGAACTTCCAAGATATACAACAGAACTCTTCAATAAGTAACGGGAAATCTCTCGGGATTGCTGCAATCGCATGTCTGTTTATTGTTTATACCATTTCATAACATAACATCAAGCCAGTATGCTCTTGAGAGATACGCAGATCTCTCATTTCACCCTTTATGTTCAAGTTTCATGATATTCGGCTAATCTATTCTGGCGCTAAGGTAACTTACTAAACAACTTGCCTATTAGGTAGGTACAACTAAAAAGTGAAAAATAAAAAACTTTTTTACATAAAAATACTACCGACTTCCAAATAAGAAAACTACAAAGTGAAAAATAACTAAATTTTTTTGAAAGTCGGTGTCCGTAACGCTATTGCGTTACGGACACCGACTTTCAAAAAAATTGGTACCTACCAAAGACACCGACTTCCAAGAATAAAGTTATTTTTCACTTTGTAGTTTTCTTATTTGGAAGTCGGTAGTATATGACCACATCATCGCTTACCATCAGGTGAGATAGTGGTCAAGCGCGAGCCTATTTACAATAAAAAAAAAAATTGTAAGTAGTTTTTGTTTCATAATCATCTAAATGTATTCTCTTACTAGATCCCACCTACAGCAAAGTTTGTAACATTTTGCTGGACCAGCTGTTGCCATCGACAAAGTTTGCAATACCCTGAACTTGTACATAAGTAAAACAATGTTTAATAAGTACATAAACACTCTTACCTACAGTCTGTGTTAGTTTTTCTATTAATCGAGAATTCTTTCTTCGTGCAAGTCGGAACTTACACAGTGGGATATAATATTTTCAGGCTTAGTTATTGGTAGGTACGTTGCACGACTGTATATACCGTTTCACTCATAGGTACTAGGAAACACCGAAATTAATCACGAAATGTTATTGCACTACTGAATTTTCAATCCTTAGCGTTAGAAATCCGACAGTGCGCCTTTATCAAAAATGAATATTAGTCACAGTACTGCTATAAGTAAATGTTGATGTTATAATCTTAAAAAAATACATAAAAAGGTTATTCTCGTAGCTGTACTTAAAAATCCTACATATTAAATTCGTAAATCGCTCAGCGGCTATCAATGTCAAAGATAGGAAATTAGAAGTGTTTTTGACAGAGATCCAAATGAAAAATTTCCTTAAAAATACCCATAGAAGTGCCCCTGACGTGTTTTGCTCAAAGATATAAATACATATTGTTTTTGTTACATAAAGGCGGCTTTATTAGTATTTCCAGGGAATCTATTTTGTTCTAGAAACACTTCACACTATCGGACCCTTTACGACACTATTGGATTTGGTCATGATTCATACAATTATAGCCATGTGTTACGTCACCGCAACTCCATAGACATGTACATTTTACTGTGTTTTGCTTTTGACTCAAGAGATTTCTATATGGATATCACAGTAGATACTTTGAAAAGGGATGTACCTACCTGTTCTATTAATTTAAAACAAATATTTTAAAATAAACGTAAATATTATTATGTTGAAAGAAAAATCAAAGCAAAAATTAATAATAGTACATTATCTCTATCTCTCTGCTTTATCACCAAGGGGATAAAGCAGAGTCTTACGTCACGGGCGGTATATTGAACCCTGAGCGTAACGAAGGACCCTAGGGAGTTATGTAACGTCCTGAGTGAAGCGAGAGCAGCCCAAGACGAAGACAGGTATTATCCCAGAGGAACATACTCTACTTTTCACACCTTCTGCGAGACCGTAAAAAGCTGCTGTATGTATTGATTATTGTGTTTGATGCTTATTGTAGATCAGAGCATTGAATAAATGCACCATAGGCTGCTTGCCTCTC
This sequence comes from Orthosia gracilis, assembly GCA_947562075.1. NCBI lineage: Eukaryota > Metazoa > Arthropoda > Insecta > Lepidoptera > Noctuidae > Orthosia > Orthosia gracilis. The sequence continues at coordinate 41,449,985 of OX387266.1, forward strand.
CGAGTTTCTGCTATATGTAGGAAATAAACTAAAAGGACGAATTCCGACATAGTCTTGACTACTTTTCCACTGTACTCCATTTAAAATAATCTTCATAGATTTTATCGTATCTGTGTTTGGATTTTGCCGGTAGTAGATTTATTAATAAGATTTAAAGCGACTGTTTTGATAAAATCTGGAGCACAACATGTCGAGCGATAGTGATTCTATCACTATCGCTCGACATTTTGTGTAAATACGAATATATATTGCAATAAAATTCACTGAAGATCATAGCATCAAACAACGTCTTTTGTTTCACATTTATTGAAATCGCACCTTTTTTTTTGAGTTCTGCTTATGGTAGCCAGTTCGATTTTTGAACAAACCTCCCAAAACCCCTCAAACCTTTTTTTATGAACGATTTCTCCAAAAAAGTTATGTGGTAAAAGATTATAATTATTTATTGGGCTATAAAAGTTACACTTATCTTCAATTTGTTCCAAAATAATAACTTAAATTTCAACTTTATATATTTCTTTTTTTTGGAATGGCCTATTCAGCAGCTTTCATTTGATACCCTGTTATGACAACAAAAAAAAAGTAACATCCCCTTTTTTTTGGAGAAGGGGATTTTAAAAAATTATGTAACCTATGTCACTCCCTCAATTGAGACGAATCCAACGTCACCTCATATGTAATAATCCAAGTCATTTGGATTGTAGAGCGTGCTATATAAATGGACATATATATATGAATATATAATTATATACATAATTATATACGCTCAAAAAACGTTTACCTCCGGCAGTCGGGTAAAAACTTTTCACCATAAAACACGTAAGATTTGCAGTAGCTTGAAGTATCGCGCCGTTTGCTATACCGTACTAGTGGCAGCGGAACTACGCGACGCGCCACGGCGCGTCAAAGTTGGTAAGTTGGTCTTCTTTATCGCGCAGTGTCGCTACGTGTAGTTCCGTTGCCGCGCGTTGTAGTGCGTTATATCTCATACAATTTCATACAAAGTATATTTGGTCGTGTCTAGTCGCGTCGCTACGCCTAGTGCGGTCTGACCTTTAAAGTTTTCCACGAGTTTCCACACGAATTTGACGTTCCAAATTCAAATCACTTTACTTCCTTGGGAGTTCATACAACTTTACCTCCCTCGGGAGGTAAAGTGTAATGGTGTGAAAAATATATTACAATATCTATGATATTTGGTTTTCGCAACATTCTATAGTCGTTTCTTGGTAGGAAAAACCAGAAACCTTAACATTATTGAGTGAATAACTTATTTTCCTTCCTACACTTACCCAACTACTCCTATTTTATCGTGACAAAATTGAATCTTTGGAGGATTTTCGTATCTGTTTCTAGCGCTATGGTGACAGAAAATAAAAAGAAGACAAAGTGCTATAGATGGCAGTAAAGGCCTCCTGAACCGCAGACAGGTGAGACAACTTAAGTAAGTTAATCGTTTATCATCCAGATTGTAGCTGGTACATAGTTTTGTAACTATGTACCAGCTACTTGTTCATACAAGTGGAAATGTCAGAGAAGCTCACATAATGCTTACACGTAGATTACATACTTAGATATAGTTGCCAATGAGTCCCAAACTAGACATTTAGTCTGTCTGTATCTTGGGACTCGAGAGTTGGTTGCCAGGCTTTGCAGACAGTCAAAAACAAATTACTCTAAGAAATAGTAGGCACAATTTCTTTCAAAATCGTTGTATGCCACAAAGTACGTATACGTACACGTTCAACGTATACGTCCTTCAGTAGCCTAAATAGAGCCGTGGACGGTACGGTACATACAATGCTCTATTTAAATAACACAAGGCACAACACTTTAAAAACCAGAAAACAGTCTGTCATCACGACAAATTGGGAACACTCTAAGTGTTTCATAAAAGCGAAACATCTCCTATTTTAAAACTTCCTAATTCTAAGAGCACTAAAGATGATGAGCGAAGGTCAAGTAAATGTTTACGATTATGTTTACTGGATGCATCTTTGATGTTCTTTCAAGGTTTCCATTCAACTATGACTAGTGATCTCTTCGGTGAAGCGGAACATCTGTTTATAATGTGCTTAAAGGCGTAGCTAGTTACACAGAACAAGCCGCTAATCTGAGGGTCAGTTTCTGTATTTTTTAAGGAACATTTGTATTTTAATTGCAGTCTCAATCTGTCAAAAAAACTTCTAATTTCAATATATTTCGACAAGTGGTTTAGTAGTTTAGTGATACATTGATTATTTCAAAGAGTTTGTGACTTGTTTTTTTTAAGTTCGAGAGTAGACTGCAGTTTCTGCCTCTATGTTCTTGCAACACAGTAGATTGACTCACCCAAACCGGTCATACGATAAGTGTAGCTGGACCCCGACTGGACGTAGGTAATAGCTATGCACTAGCTGCAGCTACTATACTGACTGCTGTCTTGCGGCGTGGTTAGAAAAGGAAAGTTAAAACTCGAATTGCTACTGACCGTCTCTTACGAGACATTATCTCGTATGTTGTGGTCACACGGTGTAAGCAGGTAGCAATGCAGTACAAGCTAATTACTACTGCTAGTCAGTTATTGACCAGCTGGTACACTAGCTCACTCTGGGTAACCTAGCCTTTAAAGACTTTGACAAGTTTACAGTAGATACAAACAGTTTGTTCTGTTTCAATGTTGTCAATTGACCAGTAATAAAATTAGAATATTGTGATTTTTGGTTCATTTCGAGTTTCAGTTTTTCTAGATATTAATTCCATGTATTGAATATTGAATCCTTCGATTTTATTAACATATATACAATTGAATATTCTAAAATTAAAACAAACCTATATAAAAGAAAAACGAAAAAGAAGACGAAAAAGAGCTCATTGTGCATCAAAAAATTCGTCCACTTCGTGCCCAGAACGCTCTGGCTCTTTTCTGGCCGAAGAAAAGGCCAGCACTCTGGTTACGTGAAGAGTCGATGAGCTTTGTACAAATTTGTCGAAAAACCTCGATGCGCACTCGGACCCCATGGACCTAATGTTTCAACCCCAAACGGCTCAAACATATATCTTCCAATAAGGTTGTTATATTTGCGCCGTTTGAGGTTTTCTGCACTGGCAGCAGCTGCCCCAGCATAGCCCGCCGTGCTTAGAAGATGGGATGGCGCAATGGTGTCGACACATGTTGCATCCCACACCAAAGGCCTACCCACATTCCAACGCATTATGGTCATCCCGTCTGGTCTCTTCCCATCGTCGCACGCCAAGCCATTGGGTTCCAAAACAGCTGGCAACCCGGCGGTGACAAGAGCCCGACGAATGATGTCATTAATGCTGGCATGCCGTGCTATCCGGCTAGCGCTCCTACTGTAGGATAGGCCATAGTGACCGAGGTGGTTGACTGCTTCACCACATTGACAACGATGTAAAGCTCCGCTAGGAGTACCCAAACGCAGACATGTAGCGATCCGGAAGGTGTGACGGTAGTGTCTGTAGCCAGAGGCCCGACTCCCAGCCTCCCACAGCCAGCGGGCAGGCACGCTCTGCAGTATTGGTGGACGTATTTATAAGTTCATTCCGTACCAACTTGCAGAGCGGATACATAAATATACAATATAATTAAATATTAATTAATATATTAAATATTATATATATAACATATTTAATTCAGTGTATTAATTAAATCACGATTTAGTAGTTTTAACTGAGATTGATATCTAATATGTGGGAATATATTAAGTCTATCATTTATAGATATAACATGAGTTACGTAAATACATTTCCAATAACGTGAATAATTATTTTTAACAATTAAGGAAGTATGAATTTTGCTAATACAGTATAGTATTAAAGTGTCAATTATTACATGACCTTCATCGCATAAGAAGCACTTATCGTAAATCGTACTAAAGTATTTACTAAGAACTTCATTATTTGTAATAATATTATCATCATTATGTTAATAAGTTAGCTTTATGTTATCCTTTTACGAGCTTCGTTGTTAAATTAGAATTTCAAGTCAGCCTGTAACTATATTCACAGACAGAAATCTACAGGCGGACTTGAAATTTTACATTTTTATTTAACGTCTTTAAGTAAATTTACAGATGTACTTTGAGTTTTCCAAGTCAGTGTAAAGGGCTTCTATTAGGGCCTAAACATAAAACTGCGTCGCGATGCGAATTCGTAACGCAGAAAACAGCTAAGCAGTAACAAGCAACAAGCTCGTAGATTTTTACGATGCGATGTCGCATCGCAGTTTTGTGTTTGGGCCCTTAGACTCGGACGTTATAACGACGTAAACAAGATCTTCGATATTTCAATCATAAGGGTCCGGCTACATGCTCAATCTTATTTGCACAAATTCTTTTTTGTACAATCAAACATGTGCGTTAAGACGGCCAAACAGTATACCGTACAAATGGTTTGCAAAAAACGCTAGTTTGTACAATTTTTTTTTAAATTTGTTTTATGATCGCGCTTGACCACTATCTCACCTGGTAAGCGATGATGTGGTCGACGGTGGAGCTCGCTAGCCTAGAAGTAACCTATTTACTCTTGACTTAAAGACCCGTAGATTGTAGCTATCAGGAAACACAGACTCCGGCAGGGAATTCCACTCCTTCGTTGTACGCATAATAAAAGTATTCTCAAAACGTTTAGTGCGTATGGGTGGGATGTCCACCATGTACCGATAGCGCATCGCCGTACGTCTGATAGCACAATTAAGCAGGTACGTGTAGGCGGAACAAAATAAATGCACAAAGGTTTGTATTATCAAGCAAAGAAGCAACAAGCATGCAAGTCGCAACAAGCATGCATTTCGCTATTGTGTGGACGCCATACAGTTTTTGTGCTAATATTTGCACTAACCATTTGCGCATTTGTACTTTGACTTTTCCAAGTCAGTGTAAAGGGCTTCTATTAGGGCCTAAACATAAAACTGCGTCGCGATGCGAATTCGTAACGCAGAAAACAGCTAAGCAGTAACAAGCAACAAGCTCGTAGATTTTTACGATGCGACGTCGCAAGTCGCTATCGTGTAAACACCATGCAGTTTTTGTGCTAATATTTGCAAAAACCATTTGTTTGAGCCGAACCTTAAACAAGCTATAACTGGCAATTTGATGATGTGACAGGAGTCAAGTAGGGGGACATGACTTTGGCTATATTACCTATCGCCGAAATGAGTCCCAATTTGAAATATAAGTTTTATAATCGATTGTGAATAAGATAACTTTACTTTTAAAAGTCAAGGACATAATCCATATTTTAATTCCATCTTTTATGGTCAACAGTACGGTTTTACCAAAGAGCGTTGCATATCTGACGCAGGTGTCACCCTAATAAAGAACATCTTCAACGCCTGGGAGGAAGCACAAGACGCCATTGGAATCTTTTGCGATCTCTCGAAGGCGTTCGATTGCGTTAACCATGAGACACTATTGTTGAAGCTCGAGCACTATGCAATTAGACATACAGCCCTTGAGTTACTTAGATCATATTTAAAAGCACACTTTGTAAACAAGCCTATAAAAAATTAGATGATTATATTCAAGATAAGAATGCTTGGAAACATGCTGGTCCTGCTCCATAGGGCAATCTTTAGTGTAGACAAAATCAAATTTGTTAATTTATGTTCCTATTCATAGTTATTGTATTAATTATTTAAGAAATTGGCTCACACACTGTTCCCTTTGTTGTTGAATTAGGTATTTTACCTATGTTTGCAATATTTGTAAGTATGTGAGAACCATGTTCCTATTTTATCAAATTAATGAATTTACCTGTTAATGCTTTTAACTGTGCGTAGTGCTATTTTGGGTGCATCTTCATTGACATGCTTATGAATTTATTATTGTATGTATTTATGTAAATATTGTGACAAGTCTTTTTTTTTTAAAGAGTACGTATGGAGTTTCTTGTGCGTTCGAATCTCCTCCATAACAAGCTACTTTTCCAAATGAACGGTAGAATCAATTTTTATAACTTGTAAATTATAATTATAATGTTTAATTGTCCAAAAGTGCCGCTTATTGGCCTAATTGAATAAATATATTTGACTTTGACTTTGAATCCTAATAACCTAACCTAAAATTTTAAATGCAAATGTGAGTTTGTAGGTAAATACTCTCACTCCATTGTCGACTTTGGCATTGTTGACTTGGTCACCTCTGACCTAGACTAGAGTCAAGAGCAAACGCATCATAAAATATATATATATATACTTGTTTATGTTTATATATATATATATACTTGGTTTGTTACGCTTTCACGTCGGCTTTTGACGAAACTTGGCAAATGGATAGATCAGGACCTGGCTTAGTGAGGATGTTGGTTTCTCCAACAAAATCTGCAGAACGAATTTTGATTAAACTTTACAGAACCTAATACAGTCAACAGGATATAGGCTATAATTTTTATAGACAGAAGTAATAATTTCACAGGTGTAGAGCCACGGACGGCATTTGGATTACTTTAAAGATCCACTTGAACAATGTAAACAAAATAATGTTTTGTAGGAAGACAACAAACAATTTAACAGACAGGTCAGTAGTCTATGAATATTTACATGACCTCATCTCCATCAAAAGTTTGTGACACTTTTGGCAGCAGCGGCTATCATTGCCTATTAAGACAATGAGTACTGTACAAAGGCCGTTTGGACACACTTCAACGACCATTGAAAATTTACTGACGCTTAGACAGATCTCTTCAAAAGGAAAATATTAATGGATGTTAAAACGTGCGGTTGATTTATTCTGTGGAATATTATAGGCTGATGGGCTGATGTCTAATTCGATATTATGTTTTCGAATTTACTATTTAGCTTTACTACAAAGACAATATATCCAGGTATTGTCAGATAGCAGAAACCAGCTTATCGTAATTTGAACTAGAACTATGACATACACCAAACCGCATGGGCCCTTGTGTTGAATTATGTCCCACTCTTTCTCATAAGGAAAAGGCCTGTGACCCAGCAGTGGAAACCTCATATTATGATTATGATATTACGTCCTGATTATGTAGGTACTGTTATAACAGACTAGCGTCAATTTAAACAACGGCTTTGTTGATCACACAGCCATCAAACAAAGAGTAAAATAACAAGATTCCAAAGTTAAAATAGAACAAAGGTAAGTTTCAAAAGATTTCAGAAAAGCCGTGTCAAATAATAAATTATGAAACTTCCTTTTTAGCTTGCGCTTGTGGATTTATGAAACGAAATTGTTTTAACTAAGAATTGTACTCGGATTACAGCCTCAGAAGAAACAGTAAACGGAAAATTACCTACCTACTCTGTATCGGTATTTATTTACCTATGTATATTCAATATTAATTAAGAACTATAAAATAATAAATAAATATAATAAATACTAATAATAAAATAATATATTTAAGTATTAAATATATGCTGATAAATAATTATATATTTTTGCCCATTATTTCTGATTAAGAATAACGTGAACGCTTTCAACTAATTTTATTGATGATCAGCCACTATTAATTAATTCTATGAAAAATTATCTTATTCATTTCCTGTCCCGTATTTCCAATATTTTGACATTTGGAAATATGTATCTACATAATGTATTTCTTGTAAGGAAATATCTAACTGAACCTCATATAGAATTACGACATTTATAAGGCATATCAATTATAGTAGTGTCCTAGACATTTACATACAGATATATCGATGTGTTTTGTAATACATAAGTAAGTATTGTTATTCGAAATTAATTAAATTGATAGGTAGATGCTTATTTATTTTAACTTCTAGATTCCGTTAATGGAAGAAGAGTGCTGGTGGCAAAATGAACAGATGACATTTTTTTAACTTTCAGGTACAACCTCAGTCAACAAATGCTACTAAATTTGTCTACTCTAATCATCAATACATGGCTTTATTTTTTTGGAAATATTTTCAATGCACAAAAACGATTTTTCTACAGATTTATTATATAATAAATCTGTAGAAAAATCGTTTTTGAACCAATTTTGAACCTCGAAAATATTTCCAAAAGAATAAAGCCAGGGATAACCCTGGCTTTATTTAATTTAAGTACAAAAATGCTGGAAATGGGTTTTGTATAAACAGAACCCATTTCCAGCATTTTTGTACTTTTTGTCTGTTTATCTGTTTAGTTGTGCACGCATCACGTAAAATGTACGAAACCAATGTAGATAACTTTTATATATAAAAATTGTGCGTAGCTTGAAGTATTACTTAGTTTTTGTTTCATCGCAAACGGTTCACTCTTAAGTGTGTTCAAGAAGTAAAATATCACAACACATGCAGTTCAAATATTCTGACAGTTGGACTACATATTCGAAAGTTGTGCAATTGAAGTAATTTTCTGAATGACGGTGTTAAGATTTCCGCGAAAGAATGACCCTACACGGACAAATCCGTTAAAAACGATCCTGGAAATACAGATATTTTTGTTAACGTACCCTTTAATGGAACTGAGCTGGCCAAATCTACCGCATGTTGCAACAGAATTGGGCAAACGTAGCCACTGATTGCATTCAAAGCTATCTAAAGGATTAGCCCGATGGAGCAAAAGGCAGAGAAAACGGAAAGATGGAAGGCAGGCATCCTTTGACCTAAATTATAATGATAAAATTGTTACTCGAATCCCAAACATTTCAGGCAATCGCTGTCACTGAAAGAATCTCACTTTCCTACAGCATATGGACCGGTTGTTATGGATGGTAATGGAGTACAACTCATTCCATGTCATCCCATCTATTTTAGTCAATGAAAAATAAAAATACACTGTTAACCTTAATCATAATATAAATAACATACTTTGGTATTTTAACAACCTAATAAAATAAAGGAAAATTAATATTATTTAAGGAAATAATTTTTCTCGCTATTATTAGTTCTTTGAAAATCTGGGTTATTGGACGATTCGCACGAATTTAACTCGCCCGAAATGTGCGAATCAACCTTTTTTAATAATATTGTTTTTTCTGTGGCGATTGTCACAAAATTAATTTATTGATGTGTGGATCGACCACCCCAAAATTATGTGGTAGGCAATTGGCACATATTTAATTTTAGAGAACAAAAAATAAAAGTACAGTTGTGCTCACCTGTCTCTGCAATAATATGAAGCATTAATCGAACATTGAAGATTTTTCTTGAATCTAGGAAAGCAATGCATTTAATAAGAAATTACCACATAAAACGTGGAAATATGCAAGTTAGACTTAACTAACTTGCAAATCTCTATTTATCTTAATAGACAGGCGACAAAACAAGTAGAGGGAGACAGCTATATTCGCTACAAAAAAAATTAAAGAGAAAGCTCTATACGCTATCAGCTCATTCCGGTACCGGTAAAAACTAACTTAAGTACCAGGCGATTATAATCATCAGGAAGCTAGGCTGGAATCATGAGCGGTAAAAAGAGTACCGGGCGATTTTCGATTCTGATGTCCTAGTTCTCCGTTAGCCTCTACCGCTTATGATTCTAGCTCTGCAAATATTTCTTCATGATTCTGGCCTCCTGGTGGTTTGCCTCTTGGTAGTAGTAGTTATTCTTTACCGGTAATGATTACAACCTCGTAAATACAAGACTTCTTCATGATTCTGGCCAGCTGGTAGTTTGGGTATAAATGCTTATAATGTCAACTACTACCTAAAAAATCAAAAGAGGAAGTTATATTTTCAACATGTTATTAACTCTCCACTGAATTTAATCGAATTTTTTTATTTTGGCTTCTTAAAAAAATAAACGTCCCATCACTAGTTAGTACCTATTGATCCGTAGGTGCCATTTAAAATTGCCAATGAGGAATACGTCCTCAAATCATATAGTAGTTATTTTAATTAAGACATTTTTATTACTTTGTGTCTCATTTCAAATCAATAACAATATTAACTTTATACTTCTGACCTTGAGTGTACTTTATCTTAACGGTATTGCATAAAACACAATGTGTGTGCCAATTGCCTACTATATAATTTTGGAGCAGTCGATTCGCACACCAGTAAATTAATTGCTTGCGAATCGCGACAGAAAAATAATACTATTAAAAAGGGTCATTTCGCACATTTCGGGCGAATTAAATTCTTGCGAATCGTCCAATAACTCGAAAATCTCGGTCTTTATTAATTTAACATCAGATGATACTTGCAAAGTAAAATCAAAGGGCTGTTCCTCTCTAGATCCTTTATTTTTAGATTGAATTTAAGTTATTTTTTTATCTAACATTATAAAGAGGTAAAATTGTATGTACGTAAAGTGTAAACTCTAGAGGTACTGATCCAATTACGAAAACTCTTTGACTGTAGAAATACAAGGTATAAGCGGGTTAAATCACGGGAGCTAGGCCACAAATAAAAGATATTGAGTTTATTTTTTAACTACCCACGGCTTCGTTCCCTTTCAACTGCCTACCCTATCCTACTTACCTATCTACCTACCCTACTTAACTCTACTGTGATTTTTAATTTCGTAGACTAATCTGACATTTGGGCGGTTGTCACTTTATCTTTACATAAAAATAGTGTCGTAGCCTGACTATCCTGTGTGATCCAAAGGTGATAGAAAATCGAAGTAGATCGAAAATGTAATTAAGAAACTAACGGCCCTTATTTAGTTTCTATTCATTTATGACAGACTTCATTTTATAAACCGCATTTATTTTATTGTTGAATTCATATTTATCACAATTAAATATAATAATGTACTATGTGTATGAATACTGTTACATTTAAATATATTACGTTTATATTCATAAAACATTTATTTACACCAATTAGTCAAATTAAATTGAGGATTCATGTCAAATCGTTTCGATGAATCATTTATGATTGAACCTTATCTACAAAACTATGCACTGCGCCTGCAACATTAAAAAAATAAGGTCATTGGTAGCTGTCAGTTTAATCTACTAAATTAAAAATCACAGTACAGATTTCCTAGACCAACCTTGGGTAGGTTGGTCTAGGCAATCTATACTGTAATCTATACCTACCTACCAATTTTTATATCATAATTATGATGATGATAAAAGTACTACTTACTGCAACAAAGTTACTAAACAAATTCTGTTTCTACTAACTATATTGTTAAGCCAAATGGATTTTTTTTACCTTAAGTTTTGTTTTGGCTTTTTGAGAAAGTATACGTTTTAATATACTTCTACGACTCTTCAGGCAGTTTTTATTTAGTAGTATAGCTTTAGTATTTCATTTATCAACCGTTCAAATGCATGGTTTGGAAGGCATGAAAACATTTAAGCAATTCTTTTACAAGTATCATGTGTTTTTTTTAACTTCTAACCCGTATGTCCACACGAAAAACTAGGTTGTAGTTTTCAACGTCGTTGTATTAGTTAAATTGATATTGTAGCAAGAAGGACGTTTCAGGAACCAGACAGAATAAGACATTGAGCAGTGTGGGAATGTAATTAACTGCCTTTTGCTTAAGCCAAATGAAACTGAACTTAAAACTTTGTGACAAGAAATGACCTGTTATTCCAAAAGTCTTAATATCCGGTGTTTGGTAAGAATTAAATTATTGGCACGTCACAAAAGCGATGCGATTGGCTGTTAAATATTCATCTAACAAATCACTGCAGTTGTTAGATAGTGCGATGTAGATATTGTTAATTTATCATGCTATAATTTTGTTCCAAACCAGGCCTAAAGACATTTGACTATGTAGTTGTCTATGAAGACTACTGTCTATGTTCGAAGATACTACTTCGACAATATCCAATACTAGTATCACTGATGCAATCCTATATCAGTATCAGTCATGACGCAAAAACTTTAACAGCATTTCGTGAGGTTCTCTCATAAGCAGTTACGGATGTTACGACTTTAATTAATTTACGTTAGTAAAGCGTGACTTCCATTAATCCATTCAATTCCAGCAAGTGTACATTCTGTTCGTCGAAAAGAGGTTTTTCTGTCGAAAGATCTCACTTTTCCATTGTATTAATTACGACATTTATTACTTCCGAAACGTTTATATCAGATTTAATTAAGGCTTTTCGCCTCAAAATTAATTGGATTGAAATATTTTTTTGCATGGTTAACCAGCAAACAGGCCGATGCTTCCAGCACTTTGATTTTTATTTTAATTTTTTACCACTTTTGAAATTATGTAGGTACCTAACTATCACTTCATAGACAAACAGACCTTGGCGTTTTATGACGTTTTTTTTTTATGTACACACAAAAACTTACAAGAGAAACAATTTACAGATAGAAGAGTACAACGGTGTTGCCTATTTTAAGTACATAATGTACCTACATACTAAAGAGTATTCTATCTCGGTACATGGTGGTCATCCCACCCATACGCACTAAATGTTTTGGGAATTCTTTCATTGTGCGTACAGCAAAAAAATTAAATTCCCCGCCGGAGTTTGTGTTGCCTGATAGCGACATCCTGGGGGTCTTTAAATGAAGAGTGAATATGTTCTAGGCAAGTGCTTCAACATCGACTACATCATCGCTTACCGTGAAGTGAATTGATTCAGACCACCACGATCTTTATCCCTGATCATATTGAAACCAAATTTTGTAAAAAAGCTGACTTTAGTGGCTTCTTATTCCTTTGTTTTCCAATATTTTTTTAACAACTAATACAGTATTTATAAACTCAAAAAGTTCTAAACAAAGATACCCCATTTGATAGGGTAGGCCAAAACCAAGGCCTTTAGCTGTATGGGCGCTTGAGGTCAACAAGATGCTTATACTGTGAAAGTTTGAAGACTGTAGTTCCAACCGCTTGGACGTAAAACCCGCAACAGACGACGGACAGACGGCCGGACGGGCAGACGGACAGACGGACACGTGAATGATAGCAATAGGGCTCCGTGTGGACCCTTCGGCTACGGAACCCTAAAAAATAGGTATCTATCTGGCTTAGAAACTAAACTAAAGATGTACTTATCTGGCACATTGTAAAAAGAAACTCAGGAAGTCTAATTGGAGGTAACTAGCCCTTTGAAAAGAAGCTCTATTACTGATAGGTACTTAGTTCAGAGAGGCATATGAGTTCAAGTCCCCCTAACGGTTTTATTTACCCACGTGACGTCAGCGCTTCATAAGTAGGGATAAGTAACTCGATACTGATGTGGAGCGAAGGTTGGATCTATTCTACAGATGACGGTATAAAAGTAAATAGGTAGCTGGTATAGGTAGATAGCTGATACATGGAACATGCATTATAATATTGCGCACCAAAGGCTTGTTCTATTCTGATGAATTTTGATTTGGGAACAATTTTTCTTTTTTTTACATAATTTCGTTTTATTCTTTCTTGCGTGCCTGTTTGGTTCTATCTTTGTCACTTGATTATAATTACTTTTAATTTAAATATTGTAAGCGCACGTCGCATAAATTTTTTAAAATGTTTTTATATTCTGTGGAAAATATCGCTGATTGCACATTTGTTTTTCTTTGTGCCCAAATTGTATATATTGCTGCAGTGTGCAGTCGTTTGTTTTTCCAAATAAAAAAAATAAAAAAAAACACTCTTGAATCATTGCTCCTGGACTCGACTCGTCGAGCTTCAATGCTTTTCTGTTGCTCACCACTGTTGGTCCTGGCTTTAAGGAGTTCCAGTGTTCGATAATAGTGTGGCGGTCATTAAGACTCTTAAATCTCTAAAAGCTGTGGTAGCTCACCAATATCGTGATAAATTATAACAAAAACACTAACTATTCAACCACGTCTACATTCTCAACGGGTGCTAGAAATCTATAAACTGAGAGTTACCGAGTCAAACCAATGTGTGTTTAGAGAGCAACTCAGAGGAGATTGAATAGAACTGAGTAAGAATCCTATCAGTCACAGTCAGTATAGCGGCATATAAATAAAACACGGAGCCAAGTAGGATAATCACAATGGCCTCCAAAATGTAACGTCAAATGAATTTTCATGAATGTTATTTTGAGATAACAATAATACCATATTTTCTGTATAAATATAGTTAAGATGATGCATAAACATCGCTGGATGGGTAGTACACTAGTTTTAAGATATGTATGTATGCATCTGTTACGCTTTAACGTCTAAATCGCTGAACGAATTTGATGACATTTGGCACACGGGTAGACCAGAACCTCTTGGTTTAGGATATCAAAAATTTTCCTCTCATTACATTTCCTTGGGAGAATAAAACACTATTCATACAAGAGAAGCCGTGGGCAGAAGCTATTAAGAAATAAAATCGGTTTTGACCTTGACTTTGGTGTAACTAACTACTTCAATGAGTCAGCATATTATATTAGAATTTAGGACACTCTACTAACGTGAATCGATTTAAGTTATGTTGTTTGATTATGGCGTAAACTGTATCGTTTTCTTAACTTGGTCGCATTATTCAAAATAGTTACGGTTGTCTGTCTAGCTAAAGAGTGCTCTAATATTTCAGCCATATAGCCCAAATGTTATCTGACAACGCGGAAGAATGTATGGTTACCGGCAAAATGGAAAAAAAGAGACCCAGGGGACGAAGACCTACAAGATTGTCTGACAATGTGAAGCAATACCTGTACATAAAGTTCTACGACGCACAACAAAAGACCAAAGGTCACCAAAAAATAAAGTGGATGGAGAATAATGAAGACCATTAAAAAAATCAGCCAAGCACAGCACGACGCTTAGCAGAGAGTAAACGACTGAAGATGAAGTAACGTTTTTTTTTTTCATATAGTGCCTTATTTATAAAAATCTCTAAACAGAAGATTCTTTATTAAAATTGCCAAACTTATTTTTCTTTTTTTTTTTTTTAAAGTTTGCCCCACACTAGGAATTTCTTCCTGTATCGTGGGTGCGATTACAAATATATAAGCTCACATACGCAACACCCAGAGCCGGATCAACTATCTGTAGGTCATACAAATATTTGTTCCGTGCGGGAATCGAACCCGCGTCACGCAGCGCAGCAGTCAATCGCTCAACCACTGCGCCAACCGTGCGCCCAAATTGAAAAAAAGAACGTGTTATGCAATCGATATAGATCAAATCAAATCAAATCAAATCAAATCAAATCAAATGTTTATTTGTAGAGCATAGGTAATATACAAGGTGTACATAATAAAATATAAGTTCGCCATGTCTAGCCGATAGCGGCATACAAATATTAATTATATATAATGTCCTTACAACTAAATTAAAGAATAAGTATCACAATATTAAATGATTTACATGCACATAATTACATTATTACTAAGTCGAAAATGTTAAAATATTACTAATATTATTAATATTGTTAAATATTGTTAAAGCACATATTTATCTACAATTTATTTGAATATTTATTTAAATTATCATCGGTTAGGTATTCTTGTACTGAGTAATATGCCTTCTGTGTCAGGAATTTCAGCAGCGTTTTTTTAAATTCATTTAACTCATTTTTTTCTCTGATGCACCTGGGTATTTTATTGTATATTTTGGGTGCCATACCTACAATGCTTTTTTGATAAAGGGCAGTCTTGTGTGAGTAGGAGCAAATGTCCATATTACGGCGTTTAGATTTTACAGCTTTGAATGTTTCCGAATTAGTTTTTACGAACAAAGCTATCTCATAAATATATAAGCAAGGCATGGTAAGTAAATTAAATTTTCTAAAATATGGTAGGCAGCTGTCAGTTGATTTTAATTTAAAAATTGATCTAAGGCATTTTTTTTGCGCTTTGAAAGCGACGAGTCTATCAGTGGAATTTCCCCAGTACATAATGCCGAACCGTAGTGTAGAAACTACATATGCATTGTACGCTACTAGAACGGCAGACTCATTTACCATTTTTGATAAATTGTATAGGGCATATGCATATTGATTTAACTTTTTGGCAACGGTTTCAATATGGGATTTCCATGATAGGTGATTGTCTAAATGTAATCCTAGAAAAGTAGCAGTATTAGTTGCAGCGATCCTTTTATTATCGTAAGTAATATTAAGTTGCACTTGATTTTTTCGCTGATAAAATAACATTATTTTGGTTTTTTCTAAGTTTACTTTCAATTTATTTATTTCTAACCAGTTTATTATGGATTGAAGGGAACTATTAATATCATTTTTGAAAGTATGTATGTTTTCACATGGGACTATGACAGTGCTATCATCTGCAAAAAGAACGGTTTGATGTTTAATACATTTTGGTAAATCATTTATGTATACAATGAATAGCAAGGGCCCGAGGACACTTCCTTGGGGAACTCCGCATGTAACATATCTAGTCGACGACGTATAGGTATATTCTACTTTTGTTTTGGGGCAAACCTTTTTTAAGACAGTGACTTGCTTCCTGTCAGATAAGTAGGATTTAATTAATTTTAATACATTGCCCCTTACGCCATAACCTTCTAACTTACGTAGTAATAATTCATGATCTACATGATCAAATGCCTTTGACATATCCATTAGTATGGCTGCGATCGGCGTTTTTTTGTCAACATTGACTATGATTTTTGAGAGTAATTCAAAGACTGCCATATTTATTGTTTTATTTTTACGAAAACCATATTGCTCTTTAGTTAGTATATTTTGTGATTCAAAGAAAGAATATAAAGACTTGTTTATGACTTTTTCGAATACTTTAGACAGTACTGGGATTAGAGCTATGGGACGGTAATTTTGAATAGCTGTTTTATCACCTTTTTTATGCAACGGTTTTATTATTGTCAATTTTAACTTACTTGGAAAGTGGCCGTTTTCTATACACAAGTTAATTATATGATTCAGTACGGGTGCTATAATATTTGATACTAGTTTTAATATTTTTGTACAAATACCGTCGTAACCCGTAGAGCCCAAACACAAAATTGCGAATTGACGCAATGCGAATTCGCAATGCAGAAAACTTTTAAGCAACAAGCTCGTAGATTTTAAGACGAGACTTCACATCGCAGTTTTGTGTTTGGGCCCTAAGACGGTCGAGATTTTTTCAATTAAGGGTGTTAGTAAATAATATACAATTTTAAAATTGGCCACGTGTTTAGTATTTTAGCATAAGATAACACGAAAGCCAAGCAACATGTTAAGAATGCATAAATATTTATAAGCGATGTATTACAACATAGGAATTTGAAATAAAAAAATATCGTTAAAACCGGTTAGGGCAGAAGATTTATTATAATTAATAACGTACAAGGCAGGCTTAAGTTCCGAACACGTTTAATTCATAGGTAATAATCATGTAATGTGTTTTGTTGTAGGTAAAGCCAGAGATTTTTTTGTACCACGTTTGACAACGATTCCCAGTAAATGGAAACATCATTATAACGGTGACAATACACATATTGATAATTAGCATAAAAATGCAAGGGCGTAGCCAGCCGATGGCCCAGGGGGAGCAAGTTGTTATATGGACGATGGAAAAGTATGAATTTTAAAAACAGTCAAATGCACTCAAAGCTGCACAAAAGGACAATAGAATAAAAATAATGTGGAGGCAATCAAATGGTCCATTGACCGTTGTAACTGTCAATGGACCATTTGCCTCGACCTTGTAAAGTTTTAATAAAATAGTTTAAGAAGTAGATATATGAAGTAGTGGAGCGAGATCCTTTTTTTTTAATGAGGTTAATTAAAACACAAAGAGCAGTGGTGATCCAGTGGTATCGGCCGCAACTTACAAGTTGTAGGTCGGGGGCTCGAGCCCAGGCAAGCGCTTTATTTTGTGTAAATTATATCATCACCACTGCTCTTTAAACGATAAATGAAAACATCTTGAGGAACCGGCATGCCTAGAACCAAAAATTAGAAGTGACATCCACCGATCCGCACTGGGCCCGCGTGGTGTATTACGGCACATTCACTCTCACAAAGAGGATGCCTGTGTCCCAGCAGTGTGAACATTAACAGGCTGATGATGAAGAATTAAAACACAATCTTCGGGTTTTTTTTTTATAAACTTCTTGACCGCTTTATTATGAAAATCTTGTAAGTTATCTGCAAGTGCAAGTAGCTTGCATGCCATTGTTTCATTCACCAATCAGATTATTGCGATTGTGGCTCTATACATTTTGTGTTAAACTGTTAGTGCAGCGAGTAACTGTAATAAATAAATGGCACAATGGCATGAATGGTACTTGCACACTTTTATACAAGTTCGTGTACATCTCTTAGGGAAACATAATTTCTCGGACTGTATATGCGTAAAACCTACTAGGGAAACTTTCGAGTACCTAACCAATGGTTTGTAAATAGTAGGTACATAGTGGTTCTACTTAGTTTTTAAGAAGGAAAAAACTTCATGAGGATAACTCAATAGCAATGGAGGTAATTCCCTGAGGGTGTTATTAAGGCCGTCATACTCATATTGGTCATGTATGAATTACATATACGGTCGGTATAGGTACCTAAAGTGTTCAAGGATAACATGTTTTATTGAAACAGCTGAAAATACTGTAGGTACAAAAATAAGTAGGCGGTAATGTAGGAAAGAATTGATAATATTTTTTTGATAATCGACACGAATTAATTTATGCCAGAAAAGTGACTAGAATAAACTATAAGTATTTTGTTTCGCTTTTAATTCATGATTGATAAAATTCTGTCAACCATTTTAAATAAATTAATGTTGTCTTCTCTCAATAATTTCAAAATATCTCTCCGTTGGCCACGTTCATCAAATAGCTAAACAAAAATCGTGTGTCAACGACCTCAAAACTATTTGTATGGACGCGGGGACAAATTAACAGTACCTAAGTGGCACAGTAAGATGACAAAATAATTCGAGACATTAACTACACTTATTTGTAGACGCGCTATGTGTGTGAGTGAGCTTGTTGCCATGCAATTTCAATTTTCGAATACATGAATGCCAGCATTGCCAGCCAGTCACTGACTCCCGTTTACACACTCACACATACACACTACGTGTACAAACAAACACACAGACTCGTATTATCAATGAAAAATTTTGTATAAATAGTAAACTGACATCTGACGTCACTTATTATTCCATTTACTATGGTTATAGTTCGTAATTCACCGTTATAATCCATGTAAAGAAAAACTCACGATAAGTTAATTTTCTTCATTTTACAATCACGTAACAGTTTTAATAAAAGTGAATTAATGTTTGCAGAGATTTATTGTGTTATTAAAACCTAGTGCTTTGCTTTAGATAAATGGGCCATGTTTTATGAGAGAGATAAAGTTTTACATTCCGTGAACACTTTTGTACATACGTATAATATTCTATTTATTCTACTGTAGGAACCTACCTACAGTTCCGTGCAAAAATATATTTGTAAACATGACTGCGTTTCCAGTCCACAGTGTATTTCAAAAGCTAATTTCTAAAGGAGCTGTGATTGTGAAATATTTTCAAAGTATAATCATACTGTTTGTTTTCAGCTGCTTGCTATGTATTTGTTCATTGAATTCCAATATTTGAGAGAATTTCGCTTTTCAATTTCGTCTTACACATGCCTCTAGTTTTGTTAGTGTGTCATGTCTAATATCTTCTGAAATGACATCACTGACTAGATTGTGTCATATTTTATATTAATGCGTTCGGTCAAGGCTGTCTACAAACGGTTAGCTGGAACGACTAGGGGCGAAACGGGGAGAAAGTATTATAATCGTATTACTTATCTATGGAGGCAGAAAGCTGACGTCACGAGTGTGCCATTTTGATGTACACTTCCATGCATAAGATATAGGTTAAGGCTCTGAACGTTGATGATACATTCATGAATATAGGATGACTGTATACAGGGTTACAGGAAAAGTCGACCTAGATCCGTTGAGGGCGTGTAGTACACATCATTTCTGAATGATTTCACTATGGAACCCCCCATCCTAAACTTAACCGTTTTCGAGATTATCGAGTTTGAATTTTTTTTATGATAATGCCCAATTTTTCGGCTATTGAATTGAATATTTTGAAAAAAACCAAAAAAAAATGTCATGTAAAAAACCAAAAAAATAATCATAAGAGTCAAAAAATTCAAAATATTCAATTCAATAGCCGAAAAAGTGGGGCATTTTCATAAAAAAAATTAAAACTCGAAAATCTCGAAAATGCTACTTCCATAGTGAAATCATTCAGAAATGATGTGTACTACACGCCCTTAACGGATCTAGGTCGACTTTTCCTGTAACCCTGTATATAGGTAGATACATAGATACTGTATAGATAGATGAACACTACGTATGTTTGTTTTACATTTTACGAAATAGCCTTCAGGCGTCAAAGTACGTCATTTTGTATTCCATTTAGCAAGCTATTGTTTTCTGACTAATCTATGAACATTGTCGAAAATTGTGGGTAGTTTGCAGAAAATACCGTGATAATATTGCCATACTACCCATAATTTTATCCATGTGGTTTTTTTTATCTATGCGCATTTAACCGCCATACTTGTTGCATTACAAACACGTACACAGGGGCAGGTGGGACGTGGATAGGCCGAGTCGATTGATCCATTATTTAAAATACTTACACGTATTCAAATAATGTTATTTACAAATTTAGACTAATGATTTTAAGACACATTCGACAACAATTCAACGTTTTCAGACAAAATCTATTTTTCACAGTTTTTCGACAGTTCTAGAACGTTAATTCGTTCTAGAAATACAGTCTCTAGTATGTTTACATTGAATGGGTAATGATGCGTGTCTAAAGTCAATTTGGTATCAACATCGTTCATGGCTACTTTTTATTGGACGAGTAAGTACGCACCTACTTTACGATGTTTTTAAGTAACGTACTATATACATTAGTAAATTATATTCTACTGGTTTATTTTTTAACCACTGCAATAATAAGGCAAAGATTATAATATTATCGTTGCAACAAGATTTTTGAACCGATTTAATTAATTATATTAAGGCTTAAATTGTACACCGTAACTTTTACACACATAAAAGTTGTAAAAAGTCATGTCAAGAAAAAATATAGGATCCTAAAATATTAAAAAACATCGTTATAAATTTGAAGATATACTTATTCAACTATTTAATTAAAACGTTTTGTATGCCGCATTCGTATATTAACATTCAGATAAAACAGATAACAAATAGATACAGTGTTGCTGGGATGTTTTCAGTAACGTATCTTTTCCATTAAATATTTAGGAAGTGCTAAAAAAGGAATTCGAACGGTTTTTACCGTCTTTTGAATTCCAAACATTTCGATAATTTTAATCGACTGTTAAAGGTGGGCTATTTATTTCGAATACTTTTCAAATTTATAATTAAACCTATATTATCCATACAAATATTATAAATGTGAAAGTAACTCTGTCTGTCTTTTACCTTTGACGCTTATACCGCTGAAACGATTTAGATAAAATTTGATATGGATATAGTTTGAAACCCTGCGAAGGACATAGGATAGTTATTATCCTGGAAATCATCCTTAAGACGACGACTGTCGCCAACGACTTTGAGGGAACAAAATGCGCACTCGTTTCACACCCGCATGACCCAAAATTCAGTAGTTTTTTGTACTTTCCTTATTATTCTATGACTTAAAAAAAACCTTCGATCAAAATGTAGATAGTTAAATTATCTTTGAGATGGTGTCAATTTCATTAAAATACGCCCAGCGGTTTTGGTGCGATTGCCGTGTTTTTGTTCGTTTTAGACATAACTTTACAAATTAATTACACTATGTTATATTATACAAAATTTTCATAGATCAAATTATTAAGAAAATGGTCTAATGTAACATATATTTTCCCAAAAAAATACGACTAGCCGTTTAGAAGTGATTCTCATTTTAAAATCAGTTACTGAGGGGTATCTGGGCCTTAAGGGGGTGGAAAATGTAGTGCAGCCCACACACCTACAATATCATTGCGCGATATTAAAAATAGGCTATTCGAAGTACTGATGCTACACGGGCAACAGCTAGTACTAAATGTAAGTCTGTATAATATGTAAATCAACCACGCCTGGATTTGCATTAAACTTGGAACACGAGTACACTATGGCCTAGGGCGTAGGTCATGGTAGTTCGTTCCCCCGGAATAACTTTCCGCTGGCAAAACCACTATTAATACTTAGTAATATTATAAATGCCAAATAATCTAAGGCATAGAATAGTTCTTTATTTGCACAGAAAGTTACAGATGTTAAGTTTTAATGTTATGATCCTTTTACTAACTACCTTAACTTAGGCATGCAAACAGTTTTGGCTATAATAATACAGACCCATTTATTATACAATATTATTTAAACATTCAATTAAATCAATACAAGTTTACCATGTCATGATGAAATTCAGTAATTTTTTTGAAATAGGCAATACAACTTTGTGTAGTGTCAATTTTAATAAAATGGGATTACAAATTCGTCAAGTTCCAGGTCAATACAGTTAAATAATAAAAACCGGCCAAGTGCGAGTCGGACTCGCGCGAAGGGCGATTACATACCCATATCGCAAAAACCAACAAAAAGATCACATTTGTTGAATGGGAGCCTCACTTTAATATTTATTTTATTCTGTTTTTAGTATTTGTTGTTATAACGGCAACAGAAATACATCATCTGCGAAAATTTCAACAGTCTAGCTATCACGGTTCATGAGATACAGCCTGGTGACAGACATACAGACAGGTAGACAGACGGACCGCGGGGTCTTGTTAATAGGGTCCCGTTTTCACCCTTTGGGTACGGAACCCTAAAAATAAATGATTACGTGCAAGTCAGGAATACAGAGATGTCATGTTATCAATTTAAATTCTTATCGGTCAGAAATTCGCTAATTGATTAATAGCATGTAACACACATAACATGTACATGTACATGTAACTATGTCTGTCTACATGTTACATTTTCACGTCCTTAACGGCTGAACGGATTTGGATGAAACTTGGCACACGGGTAAATCATGGCCTGGATTAGGACTTTTTATCCCTTGGGATATTTTCTATCTTTCAAGCGGGCGATAAGTATTTTTAAGACGATACTGCATAATACAAGAAAATATTAGATAAGTCAGTCAGTTGTCTTTATATGTAATTAGTTACCTCTTTTGGTCCATATGGTCTGCCAATAAACATTAGATGTTGTAAAACAATATACAGTCGTTACTATAAATGATTACAGTAATACATAATGTATCTATCTATTGTTTATGTTACTGTAAAAGCCTTAATTACGGTAAAACCTAAGATTTACCAAGTCTTACTGGTAAAAGTCTAAAATGATCCATGATAAACGCAAATTTCGAGCTTTTACTAAAAAAATCACGCGGTGAATCTTAGAATTAATGCAGTGACTTGCCAAAGGCTAGCCTATGTGTTTTGGCACTTGACAGGTTCGCGCTAAGCATTCGTCCTTGAGAAGAATAGGATGCAAAGGGGTGTGAGAGAAAGGCAGGTATAAAGCTAAGGTCATTAGCGTGTTTTTAATCATATATGTAACCATTTTAAGGCAAAACATAATATGATTTGCGAAAAGTTGGTATACATATCTACATACTCAGATTAGAGAAAAGAAACATACATATTATATTATACATCTGCCTACCTTTTTAGGGTTCTGTACCCAAAGGGTTAAAACGGGACCTTATTTCTAAGACTTTGCGGTCCGTCTGTCTGTCTGTCCGTCTGTCACCAGACTGTTTCTCATGAACCGTGATAGCTAGGCAGTTGAAATTTTCACAGATGATGTATTTCTGTTGCCAACACATAAAACAGAATAAAATAAATATTTAAGTGGGGCTCCCATACAACAAACGTGATTTTTGCCGTTTTTTTGCGATTATGGTACGGAACCATTCGTGCGCGAGTCCAACTCGCACTTAGCCAGTTTTTTGAGAAATACAAGTGTTATGTTTTATTTACGTAATCATATTTTAAAACGTGTTTTTAACAGCATAATGGTTCTTCGCTTTTACGAACCTATGGGAATACAAATGCGGGTTTATTTTCTTGATCGGATGTTCCGTAATAGTGTAAATTCCTAATAGTACTTATACCGGTTTTCGACTCAACAATTTAGCCGATACTATAGTTGGGCAAGTAAGATTTATTTTTGGAACTGATTTTGGACGACACTCATTTGTTTTTCATAACTATGGGTCTCAATTATAAACTAAATATAACCTTCTGATTTGTGTCGTGGTTATTTGATTCAGAATTCAAATTCTAGACAATTTGAATTAAGAACCTACTAATCAGTGTTCAAACTAACCATATGCTTACAAAGAAGACTGTTTTGTTCCCACTCCTAACATAGCAGTATAGTCAGTTATCTAGGAGTACCATTCGTCCGAACATGTCTGCGATTTTAATATTTCGATTTGTAACTAAAATGCCCGGATTTTTTTTTTAAATGGCTGAATTTTTGTCTGGATTTTTCAATTTTCGAAATGGTTACCCAAGATATAAGTACCTCCTGTCACACATATAGGTACCTAGATAAATATGGCTTACGTGTATATGGCATACATAGTGCATAGTAACAACAATGAAGAACAAACTAACGACCTATCAACAGTGTCAATCAACACAGAAAACAAGCTACAAAGTCGCAGATATATTTTATTACGCCGGTATTGCGTAAATGTAACTTCGTATCTACATTCATATGAACATGAGATAAATTCTGCCATTCCCGGTACAAGTTTAGTTAGTTAGCTAATACTGGCATTTCATTTTTGATTCGATGAAATAATATTATTTAGTTACTTATGCGTTTTCACACTGGACCGTCTTGCAGCAATTACATCAAAGGCGTACAAACTAGTAATACTAGCTATAAGTTCAGCAGCCGTATTGCGTAAGTGCGCAATGAGTTTAACCGCTATCCAATCGACCAAATTGGCCAATTACACAAGACGGAAATCCACATGGCGTCATTCATCTCGCATGTGATTGGTCGATTTGGTCGGTTGGATAGCGTTCAAACTCTTTGCGCACTTACGTATTACGGCTGCAGGTTTCCTTATGATGTTTTCCTTTATCGTTGTCAGCGAGATCCATGTTAAACATAGAAAGTACAATTATGAATTTAAAAAGTCACATTGATTTATCAACTGTAATCAAAACACTCAACTGTCAAACAATCAACAACTCATTATTCACTTAAGGAAAATTTGTAAGCCAAATCATGTAAATAACTAACACGTACAAAAGCAACGTTACCAACATGACACAACAAATTTAAAACGCATCAACAAAGATTATCATTCATAGTTTTGTAGGAGTAACAAGTTCTTACTGTATCGCCCACGAGATCTCGTAACCGTTGGAGTATTGCGACAGAAAAAGAGAAAGTTTATCAAATATCTAAGTCTATGCGTTAATTCCAACTATTCGTACGACGGCCCTGAGAAGCGTCATGCCCTACAAACAACACAACAAGTCGATGGTAGTTGTCAAACGTTTGTATCAGATAAAGAATGAGTTAGGTCGGTAGTTTACTGTAATTATTCAAAATATTCGGCTTATTGAAAGCGTTTTTTGATGATCTAACAACAATGATCTATCGGTGTTTTTACATAAATATTTTTGAATATTCATTCATTTTCAGTATAGATATGAATGATGTCACTGCTAATTTGCCAAATATCTCGATGATGCAAACTGATAAACAAGTTCAATCAAAGATTCTTACATCCAGAACTATCTAAATAGCGTGTAGAACATAGGTACTGTTTACGAAAGACGGAGAATGGAGTACTAATGACTTCTTATTTAATAATAATACCAAGTTAATAATACCCGTCAAAGCACAATAAATCGGTCGCTCTGGTAAATATGAGATGTCAAGCATAATAATCTCGAGTTCTTCTCTAAGGGGCCATTTTAATATTCGAGTCACAAATTTTGAGAATCGAACCCTAGACCTCAACCGAAGCGACTTCGAAATACAAAACGTTTGCAAACAAGATAGGATCAGTTATATTTTTAGAATTTTCTTTCTAGTATGCCCGAATACTTAGCAAAAAAACAATGAAAAGTAAATATATGTAAATAGAAAATCTATGATATGGTGGTTCACCAAGCTTAACAACAGCTAACAAGTACGCATAAAGGCCTTGACACACTAGGTACCTGAAAAGCGGCGTCTTTGCGATTATTTACATTCACTGTAAACAGAAAACTGCATTGAAGTAATAAGTTTCTTGAGCGGTACGGTGGCACTGGTTTTAACACAGACTTGACAAATCTAGAGCGACCTTGTTGCTTTTCGCGGGACGAAAAGCTAGGTTAATTCACGTTTTCACAATCGGCGCTCAAATTGAGCCGTAGGCACTGGCACTATGGCACGTGGTGTGGTGCGATACAGGCAGCGCGCGCGGCGTTCTATGGTGGACTGCTCTACACCACGGATGGGATGGGGTCGGGGCCGCCTGCCGTCCAAACACTGCACTACCTATTTTACTAGTATGTCTCTGCCGCGACACAAACACCGCGATCATTTCGACGATAGTTCTCGAGATATTTTTGTTCGTTGCTCCGGCAGTCCGGTTACGTATGCTGATATAACTCAAATAGTATGTAGAATTTCTATTGTGTTAATTTAAATTGTGTGTTGTTGTTCCAATTTTATTTTTATTCTTTCTCCTTTCTTTTATTTTTCGTTCAAATTTTTACTGGATTGAATTTTTAACCGACTTCAAAAAAGGAGGTGGTTTTTAAATTCGACCGTATATTTTTTTTTTTTGTGTGCCCGGATACCTTCGTTATTTATGAACCGATTTTGATTCTTTTTTTGTTGGAAAGCCACCAAACCAGTTGGTACCATGATAGGGAACCAGGATCTGATGATGGCATCCAGACAAATCAAGGGAAATCCTCAAATATTATAGGCATACATATATTGATATTTTTATCAACATTGCAATTATTTACACTCAGAAAGTGCCATTTGGTGAAATGGAACTGATGAAGAAGACCACAGGTGGCCACTGCAACTCTTTAATGCTATGTATGTCACAAAAAAAGACTTTTAAAAAGAGATAAATAAAAAACTTTTTTTGTTAAAAAGTTTTTATTTACCTCTTTTTAAAAGTCTTTTTTTAAATAATATTTTAGTAGTTAGGCTTACTTTTGAATCAATTATGATTTTCTTTTAGTATATTCATTATGTATTTGTATGCTCATTTTATCGTAGGATATCATAGTGTTGGCTGGTTCCCTTTTAGTTGCGTCAGACTCGGCACGATGCGTCATCGTGGCGGCAGCGGGGCGCGACCCACGCGCCTCGCGACGTTCTCTTCGTCGGCCGTCGCTAGCTCATCCATCGCACATCGGTTCACATCGCACACCGCTACTTGCGCTACGTAATTTTCCTCGCACGTGTCTGACACACTTTATATTATTTTGGTGTTGACGGCCATTTGGATGTTGCGCGAATTTGA
Organism: Orthosia gracilis; assembly: GCA_947562075.1. Classification (NCBI taxonomy): domain Eukaryota; kingdom Metazoa; phylum Arthropoda; class Insecta; order Lepidoptera; family Noctuidae; genus Orthosia; species Orthosia gracilis. Next base: position 41,477,270 of record OX387266.1, read on the forward strand.
CGTTTATGAGCGTCAATATAGCTTAAAACCAAACTTTATTTTTATTGTTGATCTCGAATTGGCCTGATTTATATAAATCTTTTTTCGTCTTGTACATTTTCTGGCATCTTGCACATATTGCTGCAAGTTGCGAGTAACTGTATCATAAATCTGAACCAGCACCCACGTATTTTTAAGAACAAAATACACCCACGTATTTTGTCGTTAGTGGCAGATTGTAAATATCGAACACTTAACATATTAACCATTTGTTGCTAGGGAATATTAATTAACTGATGGCCGAAAGTTGCTATACGTTTTCTGTATAATGTAATGTAATGGGATCTGTTTTACGATGACCTGAGGAATTCCCTCGGATATCATATTCGGGCAAGTGAATGTCTCGGTCGCAAAGGTTGAAAAATCTAGTCCCTTCCAAGCTTCAATCTTGGACAAGGATAATGTTTATTAATCTAAAGCTCAAGGCCGTTACTGCTTATTCTTCTAAATTTTAAACAATAGTTTCTCCCGTGGCTTTGCTCTCGTGGTCTAACCCACAAGAAGGAACCGTGGCTTTTTGCCGGGTAACCAATGACACTCGGCTATAGATTTTGTTTCTATCGGTAATTTTTTTTTTGTATGAAATGTAATCGAATTAGCACTTCCAGAGATTACCTCCTGACTTAAAGTGCCCTAGATGAGGCAGAGGGATTCCACAGATTCGATCTACCGGTCGATAGGGCTCTCGTGACATTTCGCCAACAATTCTACGTTGGAGAAGGTCTCGGGCCAGTAAACTCTGAGAATGCGACGAAGACAGTGGGTGACGAAGACTTGTAATTGGCGTGATATGTCCTTTGTGACCTTCGAGTAATCCCCATACAACAAATCAAACAGGTTTCCATCTTTATAATATTACTTTATCTGTGGTATAAGCTATGCAGTGTGCAGCCAATCAGTCACGTGACTAATAAGGATGCAAGCGACCTATTTCTATAACAGGAATCGTGAACTGCATGCGCTGATTATTATGGATTTATTATGCTTATGAAAGTTGATTAAAACTGATTATGGATATATTTGTTTATCAATGGTGATTAAAATAAATGTTCGAATAAGCGACTATGGTCTGTGGGTACGATTGCCTTTATAAAGAATTATTGGGATTTTTGACAAAAATAGCACCATTGGGGTACGGGATTTTGACCATATTACATGGGATCTAAACGGAAAGAAATTAACAAAACATGGGGTATGTGTTATTAACCTCTATCCGGTTGGGTAAAACAGGCGTAATATTATTTTACGTTATTTCCTTTACTGTAAATAATAATCTATCCGGAAATATTAATTTAAACGTAAGCAGGATGTAATCAATATTATTAGTATCCCATTAGGAACACGTGACGCAATCAATTATATATCTTTGATATTTTAGGGTAATGATATGGTTTTTCTGTTGCGTTTCTATCCCTGGAAAAATACTACAATGTTCAACTATTTTGTCAAAGACGTTCAGTGCTGAACATAGACCTTCCCCAATTGCACATCGACTGGTCCTGTACTTCTAACATCCAGGGGACTACCGCAGTCCTCACCAGGTTATTGGTCCATCTCATCGGGGCCTTCCAATGCTGCGTTTACCTGCGCAGTTGCTAACCCAGATTATTCGCCCTCATTGACCATCCGCTCTGTTACCAATTCCAACCGAACTTAACGACGTTGCTTGTGTTAGCCTTGCTAAGTTACAATATGTAATCAGATTATTATACGTTAAGATTTTATAATTTTTTTGGTTGCTAAGTCAAAGTAATTTATTTAAAAAAATGATAATCTAATACTTCTAAACGAGCAAATATTGTATATATGTTTATATATAATCTGAATCTCGGAAACCGGTCCAACGATTTTCATGAAATTTAGTATGCAGGGCGTTTCGGGGGCGATAAATCGATTTAGCTAGGTTTCATTTTTAGAAAACGTTGTTTTCTCTATTTTCGCCCGGTCGCCCAGGTAATACTAGAACAGATATAATACCTACTTGTGGTAATACTAAAATAAAGGCCTCCTTATATTATCTTCTCATTTCACTATAGCAAAGGCCCCACTGGAAATTGAAAGGGGTCTACTTCTTGCCAACGAGTTCTTCAAAAGCGCTTAGTCATTGAACGCTATTGGTTCCTCAATAGATGGCTTGAACTAGGCCAGGAAATGATTCATCGGACATTATTAAACCCTTTTATACTTACATTTTTTAATGAAAATTACTAAATTGAACATCACGCCTGTACTTTCCAAAGGGTAAGGCAGAGGTGTAATTTAGTACATTCACATTGACTGACTGCATTTCAACTGCACTCCGACGGCAAATTTGCAGTTTGAATGCAGTTAGTACGACTGCAATAAAACTGCAATCCAACCATGCAGTTCAATTGTAGTCGGTGAGCAGTTGGCGTGCAGTTCCACTGCACGACTGCACGCTGACTGGAAGATACACAGTCGATGTACAGTCTAAATACAGTCTGTCTATCTAGAGCCTAAGTCCCATGTAATAGTTATGATAAAGTTTCATATAATACTAGCTTCTGCCCGCGGCTTCGCCTGCGTAAAAAGGGTTATATCATCCCAAGGGAATACAAACTATCTTGTATCCTTCCAGGGTCTCAAACTATCTCCATGCCAAATTTCATCTAAATCGGTTCAGTAGATCCAGAAATTACTCCTACAACCTCACAAACTTTACCTCTTTATAATGTCAGTATTATGGTTAGTATAGATTTAATAAAGGCAGAATCTATTGTCATAAACCGGGTTCCAATCTAGACTCCGTGCTCTGGCCAGATAAAAAAAACCAATAACACGTTGGCTGATCTGAGAATCAAACCCAGGACCAGCAGTAACGCATGCTGGTCGTCGCAGAGCGAGTAGTAGTAGAGTGAAATGAGTATAGCTTTTTCCTGCGTCTTTGTCCCGTCTCTCGTTTCTCTTCTCCAGTGCATCAGGATACTTTTTCGAGACTGAATATCAGATACACAGATACTCAGCGATAATGCCTATCTATAGCTTTCTATTAGTGTAAGGATTTTCGTAATCGCATTTAACACGCTTTAACAAACAGAACAAAAACGATAAGTGCCCTCTTTTTCTACCTTTCGTGTGAGGATGTGGACACCTCTGGTCTCAGAGTTAATTAGCCGCCTCTGGGAAGCCCACGGGCCTCTGACTTGGCTATTTCAGATTTACATTAACTATATAACTCCAGGTTTCCTCACAATGTTTTCCTTCACCGTTATCTGTGATGTCCAAGATAAACTTAGAAAGTACATATGAATTTGAAAAAGTCACATTGTTACTTGCCCGGATTTGAACTCACGACCTCAAGCACGAGAGGTGAGGTCTTAGCCTCTAAGCCACCACGCAAAAAATCGTGGATCGACGCTTGGACGCTTATCCTCCCCCAAGTGTTGCCACATTGACCGGTCCCGTTTATCTCCAGCGGTTATAAGATAAGATAAGATAGGTATTTAGATAAGAGGCATAAGGGAACTACTGCATTCTCTTTTATAATATGTCCATGAATTAATATTCTGTGCATGGTAGTCGGCATATTATACCATGGATACCATTTTAAATAGAGCACAGCGCCGCGCCGTTTTTCCATCACTGGTACTCCCATAGCCATGTTTAGGCTGTGGGATTATGCTACTAACATGCCCAGTTTTGATTTAAATTCGAGAGTTTTAGAATCAACTCCATGGTTTCTGTACTACTTCTTAATTCTTGAGTTTTTCGTCGTTTTTGACCTGTTAATGCATACCACAAAATCTTTTTGCGGCAGGGCTACTAGAGATTATTTGTCTTTCTTGCGAAAGGAAATTGATAGATGTATCTAGCCAGTTACTATATTTAGTTTCGAACCGTTTTTTTATTTCTTGAAACATTTTGCCACTTCTTTTTATATTGATTAAATAAAGTGAAATAACTCTCGTTTTATATAATTTGGTAAGTTAAGTTAGTTTAGAAAATTAAGAATTCATTTACAATTTATATACGTTGTTGAATTTTGTAACAGTTTGCTCAGGTAATGCAAGTAGACGCAGCTAAATTTAGTATCATATTAAAGCTAATGAAATGTATTTTTTAGTAGAAAAAAAACAGGTTGAGTGCGGTTGAGTCTAAACCTTTTTTACTATGAGAATAAAAATAAACTGATAAAAAATAGCCTTGTGTTTAAAACAAAATATCTTCACTTTCGTAAGTGATGTCAACGTTTTAGTTATTGGTTAAAAAAGACATTTACCTGAAGGTATAGAATCCATAATATGATAATTCAAATATTCACTAAACAAATATTAAACGTGAGTTAAAGTATTATTGAAAATCGTAACAATTTATTCCGTATACAACCATAATCTTATTTAAAATATGGGTAGTAGAATAAAAAGTGTCGCACATTTTGCTGGTCGCTAATAGATGGTGCCATATACCCGGATGGTAATTAAGGTTACTACTTTCAAATAAAATATACTTCATTTGCATCAATTTTGGCCATAAATTGCGTAAATTTCACCTGTGTGTGCTGGGTAAATATTTTTTGCTTTTAAATTCTTCATATTTTTTAAATTAACTTTTTCTCCTGCCTTCTCCGGTCAATCCGTCAGGAACGAGTCTGCCTCGGGGACGACACCTGTCTTCAGGTACCCACTGTGTGACCATCCTGGCCATTTGTCCTTAGTTTACAATGACTAAAAAATAATCTATCTAATCTTCTTCTTCAAGTAAAAGTAAATATTAAACTGTAGGGATAGGTGTAATTGAGTACACGAATTGATGTATAATACTCCTGTTTATTAGCAAACCATTGAATATATAGACTTAGGCTACTTACACATACAAACATAGACATAGTTCTATGACACCCACACTACACCTCCCACATAATAAAATAAAAAAAAATACATATTTTTTTTTTTTTATTCACATACTCTAATGTTTTAAACTAGGTATACAGACACTATAACAATATCTACTAGGTACAATATAACTTAGTTCTATTCTTATGCACTACATCAATGTTACCTTTTCTTATTATTTCTACGTTTGGTGCTAAGTCCCTTACAACTACATAGGGTCCGGAATAAATGGGACTGAATTTGTTTCCAGTTTCTTTTTTTACAAGGATTTGGTCATTTGGTGTATAAGTGATAGGCCTCATATTGGAATCATAATGTTGCTTGCGCAATGTTTTTCGTTGAATCAAGTTATTTCGTGCTTCAGACTGTGACACCTGTAATCTATATTTCAATTCAAGCGGGTAACTCTCATGATTATAAAGTGGTTCAATTGACTTTGATAAATTATTAGGCAAATTACATTTTTTCCCATATACCAATTCAAATGGAGTATGGTTTGTTGCACTATGCACCGAAGTGTTATATGAGAAGCACCAATAGGGTAACCATGAACTCCATGTTTCAGGATGATTATCCGTCTGGATTCTCAAGAATGCTCCTAGATGTTTATGAGCATTCTCCAACGCACCAATACTTTCGTGATGGTATGCCGTGGAGTTAAGCTTTTTTATATCTAGTAATTTACATACCTCCGTCATTGTTGCGCTGATAAACTCTGCTCCTCGATCGGTCGCTATAGTGTTTGGAACACCATACTTTAGGATAACATTTTCTACAAAGGCTTTTGCAACCTCTTCTGACTTTTTAGAAACAAGTGGACAAGCGATAATATATTTGGATAATTCACATTGTGTGGTTAAAATATACGAAAAATTATACCTATCCTTATCTAAGGGTCCTACTATATCTAGATATACCTTCTGAAAGGATGTATGAGCAGTAGTCGTCACTACCATCGGCTCTTTATTGTATATGCTATGTTTTTGAATCTGGCATTTATGACATTTCTTCACAAAATCATGGACATCTCGTTCCATGCTAGGCCAGAAATAATATTTACGAATATTATTTAACATCCGTCTTATACCCGCGTGGCCACTCGTGGGTAAAAGATGAAAGTCGTTAATTATGACTCTTCTGTCATCTTTGTCATCTATTCTTTCTACGTCTTTTAATACACATAACCTTGGTCCGGACCATTTTGCATCTTTCTTTACCTCGGATATCAACTTCTCAATAAAATAATTATTTGTGCCATTTTTAATGAAATATATCTCCTCTATATCATTAATATTACAATATTCCCTGAACTCCCTCGCAAATGCGGCTGGCGTCATCTGCGATCGGGATGCTGGGTTTATAAACAATGTCATCCGAGCCGGCACATAACACAATGTATTCTGACTACTTAACCTTACATTATTATTTTCGTCTCTTAATTTAGCCCAATTATTACTATCTACAAATCGTATCTCAACAGAGTCCTTCGGCTTACTATGAGTTTCCACAACTTTTGGTTGATCAGGCCAAATGTCTGTGTTAACCATATCTTCCGAAGAACTGCTCTCCAATAACTTCCGCTTTTGTCCTCTAGTCATAATGTTTACAACACACTCATGCATTTCTTTCAGTTCCTTCGATGACACACATACTCTCGATAATGCATCTGCAGCCACATTACTTTTACCTGGCACATATTCGATATCAAAATCGTACTCATCCAAAACCAATCTAAACTTTAATAATCTACTAGAAGGATCCTTCAAATTGAATAAATAAATTAGAGGTTTATGGTCTGTAAAAATCTTAAATTTGCGACCATACAAATATGGACGAAAATGTTTAATACTCCACACTATAGCTAATAATTCTTTTCTATAGTGGGATAGTTTCTTTCAGCTTTATTTAAACTTCTGCTTGCATAAGCAATTGGCCTTCCATCCCGATTAGACAATACGGCGCCTAACGCGTATCCTGATGCATCTGTTTGTAGGTTGAATATATTGTCACTAGAAAAACATGGGTATTGCAAAACTGGGGCGGATATCAAACGCTGTTTTAATGCATCAAAGCACACTTGGCAGTCTTTATCCCATTTAAATGTTACATTTTTCCTACTCAAATTATTCAAGGGGTGAACTATATCTGCAAAATTTTTAATAAACTTTCTATAGTAATTGGCAAACGCTACGAAGCGTTTTACCTCATCTGCCGTTTTTGGAATGGGATAATTTTGCATAACACTAATTTTGTCCGGGTCTGGTAAAACTCCGTTGCCAGAGACCACATGACCTAAATATAACATATCCTTTTTCAAAAATACGCACTTGGACGGATTCAATTTAAGATTCACTTTCCGTAGTCTTTCAAAAACGTCAATTAAATTTTTATTATGTTGACTGAGACAACTTCCATACACATTTAAATCGTCTTGATAGACGAGGCACTTTTCAAAATTAAGACCTGCCATTGCCATTGTCATCATCCTTGAAAATGAGCTAGGACTTGTTTTAAGCCCCATGGGCATCCTAGTCATTTGATATTGCCCAGAACCAAATGCTGTATATTTCCTACTATTGGGGTCTAAACCTACATTATAATATGCTTGATGGAGATCTAAGTGTGAGAAGTAGATGCATCCTGATAACGAGTCTAAAATTTCTGTAATGTTAGGAAGAGGAAAAGTTATCATTTTCAATATTATTATTCAGTTTGCGGTAGTCAATAACTAATCTCCACCTCTTTTGTCCATTAACGTCTAATTTCTTGGGTACCAGCAAAATTGGGCTAGACCAATCACTTACGCATGGCTCTATAATGCCGTCGGCTAACATATTTTGGAGTTGTTTATGTACCTCATCTTTCTGTGAATGAGGTAACCTATATGGTTTAACAAATACGGGCTCTGCATTAGGCTTTACGCGAATAGAATGTTGATAAATATGCGTAGTTGTCAGTTTATCCCCCGGTAAAAAGAATATATCAGCATATTTGGCGCATACTTTTTCAATTGTTATCTGCTCTTCTTCATTTAAATGTTTTATATTCAGCAGTGTAAACATTTTTTTAACGCGGGCCGCATTTTTTTCGCATTTATCAAAACTGCAAATATTGTAATCCGACGCGCTGTGTATAATGGGGTCTATTTTATCTAGAGTTAACTCATTCTCAGTTGTGTTAAGTATTCTTACAGGTATTTTTCCACTAGTGGGCTTTACTAAGGTGCTAGCTATAAAAACACCTTCGCTGCATTCAGAAGTACAAACTACACATTCTTCTTTTATATTAGTTTGTATAAAGTGGATTGACTCCGATCTGGGAGGTATAATAAACATTTCTTTTTTACTATTAGATATCTTAATAGACAACGTGATTGGATTACCATTTAAAGTGTGCAAAGATAAACTATTATTCTTGTAGTCTAATAACGCTTTATGTTTTCGCAAGAAGTCGTCACCGATGATTCCATGCGCCTTACATGGCAAAGAATTAAAAACAATAAAATTATGCCTAAACGTTGCATAATCTGTTACTAAGTCTAAATAAACGTAACCTAAAGATTGAACTTTGCCCCCAAGTCCATTAATCTCAATACTCTCTAAATGGCATGGAATATTTTGTTCGACAAGATGTTTATATTTGATGGCTGAAATTGACGCACCCGAGTCAAGTAACCATCGGAATGGGCTACCATTTACAGAAAACTCGACAACCATGTTATTATCACATGACAAAATATAATGTTTAGGCACGAAAAAACTGATTTTTGGATTCTTCATTTTTAGGTGCATCCTCGGTCATAATATGCATAGCTTCCGAATTACGTGTCCACTTGTTTCGGTTATTATGAAAAGAAGACCTACCTCGATTCGATCTTCTCGAATTCCGCCACGATCCTCGTGGTGCACGACCACGCCCTGGGTCCTGGATGGTCTCATTACGGTCACCCCAACGCATTTGACCCTGGTTTGAGCGGCCTCTAAACGCTCGTCCATGCTGACCTCTAAAATAATTATTAGAAGCACGCCTGTAATTATGTCGATTGTTTTGATTAAAAGCCATAATCTCACCTGATGAAGTCGAAGGCATCGAAGTCTCTTCATCCACTGCTGCTTGAACTGCATCTTTGAGGGATTCAAAATTTCTTGCGGCTATGATAGTGCTTAATCGACGGTTTCGCAATCCGTCGGCAAACCGTTTGATGGCTTGTTTCTCATTAAGCGGTTTCAATACCTGGTAATTACTGGATTTCCCTTCGGATTGCGCTATCGTCAAGTCCACAAACATCTCAGTAATGGCTTTTCCGTACTCATCAATTGACATTTGCTTTTGGCAGAAAGAATGTAGTTTGCTCTGTATTGCCGTAGCAGACTTTGTTGGCAATAATTGAACCCGCATATCGTGTAATAGTTCCTTAACTGAGTCATAATTTGATGCTAATTTCAATTTTGCAGCCTGAGACAATCGACTTTTCAAAACGAATGTAATTAATTGTTCTTGCGACTGACTATCTAAAATAGAACTGTAATAATCGATCCCATTGATTAACTGCTTAATACCTAACTCGTCACTTGTCATGACGGGCAACAAATTCAGGGCTATCTTAAGATCAAATTTGGCCATTTTAGCTATTTTTCCTTCGTCCTCACTTAAACTTTCTAAATCTGAGTTACTGTAACTACTTCCTTTTTCACATAACTGTTTTATTTCTACGAATAATTCATCTATCTTATAACGTAACTCATTTATTAGTATTAACTCCTCATTTTTGAAGTCTTTTACGTTAGCTTCTATTTCTTTACAATAATTTTTAAACGAATAAAATAAATTTATCGATTCTTCTAATTTTCTACTACATACCTTAGATTCTAATCTTCGCTCAGGACCTATTTTAATTAAATATATACGTATTTTGCGTAACTCATTATATATGTTATCAAATTTCTTAGCCATAAGACACTATTTTAATCGTTTTGATTTTGACGTCACTGCATACTTTAGAATTTGTCTTAAACAGTCTCTACATAACAGTACATTTAACTTAATTTCTTCCCGAATATCTTGCGTACACAATCACTTTAGTTCACTGATTTACACTGACATTCACTTTCTGCTGCTTTCGGAGTGGCCTGGCCGCGACCTCGTCCGGACAATCGCATGCCCCTGAACGCCTGGTGGTTGATCTCCTGACGCATCCAACGAGTATGGCATTTTTTATATGCCTTAAAGCCCAAGTATAGAAGCACTGCACCCATGAAACAGATAATTATTGTGGTCATAATAGTCTGGATGTTCAAATGTTGCCCAATTTCTTGCAAATTCGCACTATTGCCAGCACCAGCTGCGTTTTGAGCTAGAAAAACCTCTTCTTTGGTCTGGTATGATTGACACATTTTGCTTTTCTTAACAATTTCGCACCAATTAATAATGAAGCCAGTTGTAACGCGACACGACCATTATGCGCGGCTTGCCCGAAGGCAGGGTCGCCATGTAGGGATAGGTGTAATTGAGTACACGAATTGATGTATAATACTCCTGTTTATTAGCAAACCATTGAATATATAGACTTAGGCTACTTACACATACAAACATAGACATAGTTCTATGACACCCACACTACAAAACACACCACCGGTATTGAGGAAATAACTGAAGTTTTGCAGAATACTCTTATACCTGCTGACTTACTTGCTAATGACAACGACTACCATCAACAGATCAGAGCTTGGGCAGTTGTACCACCTGAATCACCAGCGTCAGACCTTCCATCCACTGACGAATTTATTAACAATGTCAAGAGGTAACCTCTACTTACTCAACAAGTCATCAGGTGAAGATAAAATATCTAATCGGATGATTATAGAAGCGTGTAAAACAGCCGGTGAGGCGATTTTAACCGTTTAAAACCGTTATATTGCGGAGGGCGTATTTGCAAGTATATGGCGACGCGGATTTATACGAATCATCCCGAAAAGTGGCGATAAACCCCCGGACGACCCAAAGTCGTACCGGCCCATAACATTACTTCCATCTTTGGAAAGACTACTAAAGCGCCTTATAGTGGTTATCGTTCCACGTTTGCTACTAGACGGACCAAAATTTCAATATAATCAATTAGGTTTCACTATTGGAAAATCTACCGTAGACACGGCCCTTACTGTTAGGAAAATAGTTAAAAACATCTGAACATAAGTACGTAATTGGGATTTCTTTAGATATTTCTGGGGCTTTTGATAACGCATGGTGGCCAATGCTATTACTTAAAATTAATACTCGAGGCTGCTAGAGAAATATGTACAATTTAGTCTACTCTTACTTTTTAAATGGTTCCGTGAAACTCAAACTCGGCTTTCATTCTATGTCGATGTCTCTCACCATGGGATGTCCTCAGGGTTCGGTTACTGGTCCGCCTTTATGGAACTTAGGCTTTGATGATTTCCTCGCGATTCCGCTTCCAAGCGGCTATTCATTTACCGGTTACGCGGACGACGGTCTTCTGCTCATTCAATCAAGTACTCGAGCTGGACTCGAGAACTTGGCTGACACTTGCCTACGATTAATATAACAGTGAATTAATATATCTCGAAGCCACCCGACCTTTGCTCCGCACAAAACTTATCAACTCATTTTGAAAGGTAATCTTAAATCGTGTCCTACCATTAAATTTGATAACGTTCCGGTAAAAAGGAAGCAGTCCGTGTGCTATGTTGGTTTAGTGTTACAGAGGAATTTTGCATTTATAGATCATATTAAAATAGTCGGTGAAAAAGCAAAAAAGAAATTCTATGCCTTAACGAGAATATCTAAATCTACGTGGGGTCTGTCTTTTTTGACTTTAAAGACTATTTATGGGGCTGCTTACTTGGGTTTTATCTGCTATGGGGCGCCTGTTTGGGCTGATGAGGCTATTATAGGGGCGGTACGACGTAAATTACTTCAGAGCCAGCGTTTGGCTTTGATATTTTTATGCAAAGCGTACAGGACGGTTAGTACTGAGGCCTTACCGGTAGTTGCTGGCGTTCTTTCGGTCGACCTTGAACTGAACTGCAGCGACGTGCTGCAATCTCGAAGATCCGCGACCATGGTCTCTTGTGTGGAATGTACTATTCCACACAAGAGACCATGGTCGCCGACTTATTGACGCGGAGTGACCGTGAGAAAATCTCTAGTTTGTTTAAACCACATATTAACGTCTGGGAGGAACTTTTATCCGAATGGCAATGTAGGTGGGATAATTCCATCAAAGGCCGACACCTCCATCGGTTCTTACCATCCGTTCGCGTGCGGCTCGCCAGGACGTGGCTGGAGGTGGATCACTATGTTGCTCGATTTCCCACAGGGCATGGTAACTTTAAAAGTAAATTATTTTCCTTCAAGCTTGTTGCCTCGCCTTTATGTCAGTGTTCTACACCCGACTGCGAATATGTACAATCTGCACATCATATCTAGTGTATTCTTTGGCAGAATGAACTCAATACTATGTTGAATAATGAGCAGGCAGTATCAGGAGCTGTTTACTATACGGACCTTGTGGAAACTACAACAAATTTCCGTGCGTTCAAGCGTTTTGCCATACATATTATTGGATTCAAATATAACAGCTCACAATGTTAGGAACCATTAATATTAATGCTAATTTTTATCCGTGGTGCTAGGCAACTAGGCTTATCCCAGTTGTTTGTTCTGTCACCTTCTTGATATGGAAGGAAGTGGAAATTTGAAGTTTTCCTACTCCTCCATTATTCTGTTCTGACTAATTTCGTTGCGGGATCCAAGAAAGTTAAATTCATTCTCCGGGACTTTATCGAGCTTCATTGCCTCGGCGCTTTTCTGATGGTCGCCACTGTTGATTCTGGCCTTCAGGAGTTGCAGTGTTTTGGGAATAGAGCGGTTGGATTGTCCCACAAAAAAAATACTTGTTCTTCTTCTTTGTATCGATGATTCAATAAATTAATTTTCCTCGACCAGTATTCAGCCACGTATATATCTTATCTAATCTAATAGATATCTTTAAACGTGCAAATAAAATAAAATAAAAATCAATAAAATAATCTGAATCTCGGAAACGGCTCCAACGATTTTCATGAAATTCAGTATGCAGGGGGTTTCGGGGCGATAAATCGATCTAGCTAGGTTTTATTCTTAGAAAACGTCGTTTTCTCCATTTTCACCCGAGTAGAGCTCCGTCGCCCTTACTCATAATAGTAAATATTTTCTATCTAAAAATAAAAATGATTTATAAGTGAAATTGCAAAATTTGCATTAATAGAATCAAATATTAGTGCATATTTGGCAATTTCATTTACATGGCATTAGCTAAACTTTCTCATAAAGTAGTAACCACAGAATGAAATCCAAATGCTGGTGTAGCGTTGTGAGGATCTCAACTGTAAATAGCCGAGTGATGCTAAAATATCACAATTTGTAAGTTCCTAACCACATCACTAAAACCCTGTTGTACCGCGTACTGGTCTTCTGATGAAAGCTATCCCCTGACCCTCAGGATTATGTGTGCCCCGACCTAGGGTGAGTTCCACATTAGTTAAGTAATAATACCTGATTCTCTGCGCTGGAGAACCTATATTGATTTCATCACCTATGTAGTATCTGATTTCGTGTGTGTCAATGTCGGACGCGCGGCTAGGAGTTATCCAGCGCACACGAGATTGTAATATATATGTATTTCTACTGATCGAGGTTGTGAAGTGCCTCACTGTGTTATTGTAAGCGATCAGTGAGACATCTGCTATGATCACGTTTACTTTGTGTTATGCTTGCGTGTTCACATTTAACCTTATTTTGCATCTGTCTTTGTGCTCGCTATGTTTGCAAACTCTTTGCCTTAAACCGCTGCGATGTGCTGAGCTTTCACCTACAATGCTTCCCAAACCGTTCCTTGGCTTAAAAAGGGAAAGAAGCTAGAACATCGCATGTGGCTTGCTGCTAATTGCACCGCATCTAAAATGCGCACCATAAAGCGCTTCCAGGGCTCTTCGCACGGGCTGAGGGCGAGACCTCTTGCCCAATGCACGAACGCTGCCAGCTATCTGCACGCTACCTATGCACGCTGCCCAGGATCTAAACACGCTGCCCAGGTCTTGGCCGGCCTACCTGCGGCCTACCGGCCGCGAGCCGGTGCTGACATACAGTCTCCAGTACTAACGGTTGGAAACACGAGGGTCGTCCGGCCTATCGCTGAGCCTGTGCTGAACAGGCCCCCACGTCTGCCACGTGCTAACCAAGAACGGTACCCTTCCTATCTATATAAACTATGTGTGATAGTGCTCGGAACAGAACAATGTGACCTTATTTACCTGCGACCTAGCTGAGGATCTTACCTAATTTAATATATGTATTAACTTGTTCAGTTGTTTCACTTAACATCTACCTAACTACCTACCTATCAGTAGAGGCCTGCGCTGTCTACCCAGCGCAACTCTAGCCGTTACACTGGTTTTCCGGAAAACTCCAAATCCAATTTAATTTTATTTTCCAACATCAACTACGCTTTTTCTACGTTAACGTGACTGGGTTTTAATGGAACTTGACGAAAGTAAATTCCATTAAAAAAGCGTGAATTAATAATGAAAACCACACACTATTTTTCCGACATTTACTTTCTACGAAATACTAGTTCCACTAACTCATGTAGTTTGGTACTAGTATTCGCTTTAACGTGTTACATCACGCAAACGAGAATCTAGTTTAAGCCCTAAAAGTACCCGTGTATCGAGTTTGGTAGGTATTTGTCGAGGTATAAGAACTACTTTTAAGAAGGTTATTTTAGTATTAAGGAATACTTGATAAAGTCTTTAGATTGGCTAAAGACTTCTTCTAAGAAAATAAAAACATTTTCACAAAAAAATTACCCGACTTCAAAAGCGAAATACTAAAAACTGTAAACCTTCCGAAACAAAAGTTATTTTGCATTGTTAAGTGTCTTGTGCTTTTGAAGACGGTTCTTTTTTGTAAAAAAGTTTTTATTTCCCAATTTTTAGTTTAAGCACACCATCACTAAAAAATAGCAGGTTCTATAGCAAGTTAGCTAAAGGATTGACAAAATACCCACAATAACTCAATTTACACATTCGTGCTGTTTGTCGCTAAGGAGTTCAGTTGTATGCTCCATATCTTGAAAACTTCTGGACCGAGTTTAATAAAACTTACACTTTTTCCTAAGTTGAGAGATATTTAATCCAACACAAAAAGAATGACGATGATCCGATAAGTAGTTTCGGCGAAACGCGTTGACAAACATAAAACAAACAGACATACACTTATGAAATTTGGCACACGTGTTTAGAAGTCCACATAGAGTTACATATGTGAATATTGTGCAGTTCCTACAATATTAATATACATACGCATCGAATTGATAAGGTACCTCCTTTGTTTTGAAATCGGTAGTAAAGAGTATAATGTCGTTTCTTGGAAACATATAGAATTTCTACTCAAAGTCTCGTTGCTCAAAGAAAACTTTAGAAAATGTAAGTGGCTCGAGATTTTCTTTGACTTTGAAAGAAATATTACTCAAAATTCTTTAAAACGGTGAAAATTTTCAGGTAGTTAAGTGTTTTAATAATAATGACCTTGTTCAGTGGAGGTTACATTAAACAAGGTGTGACCTAACGTTTGCTTAGAACTGGAATTTAGTTCTTATGTACACAGCAAACATGAGATTACCACGTCAAAAACCTACCTAGGCATTAACACGGATACGTTCCACAAATGTAGGTAATCTACAGTACAGTACAATACTAATGACTTTGTCATAAACTTTATTGATGGCCATTGTAACAGCTTTTTGTGTAATTTGTAGGCAAATGTTATTTGGAGCTGGAAGGTCGATGAAACCATTATTTGCTAAGGTTCATGGTCGAAAACTATAGAAATTACCTAAATCATTGGTCAAATATTTAAATAGTAGGTCATAGTTATATGCATGATAAGTTAGTAAGTATACCTGTAATATTGATACCTGTACGTGTACAATGTTTACAACAGTAGGGTCGGCCATTAAAGATATGATATAAAACTACATAGCGCGAGGATGCGTAGCGGAACTGTGAACCGGTTTGACTTTTTCGGTTGAGTTTTCCACCAAAGCTGTGCGAAGCTGCCTCGGTGCGTGGATGTTTAGCAGACTATGTGCTCTGTGAGAAACCGCTCTTGAACATACAAAACAAACGATTCGAGATAATGCCGAAAACACAAATCTCACGGACACATTCCTTACAAACTGGAACCCAAATATGCTAAGTCCTTGAGCCTTAAATCTGTTAAGTTTTAGCCTGTCCAGTGTCTATCTTTTAGGTTTGTTGGTATATATTTACTTTCAAGCTTCATTCAGTGAGATGTTTAAACCTGTCATCACAAAGTGGCTGGAATGGAGCAGATAAAATTGGTCACTGATAAGAATCAGTGACCAATTTTATCTACTCCAACATTGGTAATCTGGTAAAGTGATAGTGGAATATGACTCATGGCACGTATTGATACCACGAGTTTGTTTACTAATATTGATTAATCATACGATAACAATAATGTATTCGATTACATATTATCGTGACAAAAACACGATTACAAATGAATTAACCTACTATTTTTTTTTTTATATTCTACCGCGGACATAGACGTCCGCGCCCTTTTTTACTATGTTACTTTGTTTGGTTTTATTTCATAAAATTACAATTATCTGACTCCTACGTCGGACATTATTCCTAGGCTTACTTAACTAACTTAAGTCTACGTGAGTTCATCTTTCACTAAATTCTATATTTTTATCGTTTATTATATATTTCACACTGGCATTACAATTTTATATTTCTATTTACTACTTATCTTTATGTTATTAACTATTTGGTTTAGGTATTAATTTCTATTGATACACTGCCTATGTTATTCACTATTTTGTCTACTTATTTCTATTTGTACACTTTGCGGGGGAGATGCATGGCAATGCGAGCAGACCAGTACCGGCTGACGGTTCCCGTTCTAGTACCCCGTGTTAAGATGAGTATGACTGACTCGTTCCACCATGCAGCTTTACATGTATATTTTTATTTAATCATTACAGGATTTAGACAGGGTGATGGTATGGGTTTGGGGAGGTGTTTGGGTTGGAGTTTTTGGATGGGACTTGTTAGGTGTTGTTTTGGTGATGTCTGCTGACCAGGGACTTCGCCAGCGTGAGCAAGGCCTCTATGACGACTACGTCTCGATGCTGCATGGCCGTCTTAAGATTGTAGTTGACGACCGTTTTAGTTGGCGCATCCATCGCCCTCTTAGCAAAGCGGCCTGTGGCGTTATCAGCGTCGTCGGTGTAATAGACGCAACTAACTGTATGTCTGGACACCGCCACTACCGCGTGGGAGATGCTGTCGTGGACCTGAAGCCTCCTGGACTTGGTGTTGATGATTATGACGCCATCGTAGGTCAACCCCTGAGCCTCGTGTATGGTTAGCAGGCGCGACCCTTCGCCGGACCCAAATCCCTGGCTCGCAAGAGAAGCTTTCTCCCCCTGCGTATGAACCAGGAACAGGGTGTTTTGGGCAGTGCTCGGTATTTGCGTCCCTGTATAACCTTTCACCTTCAGAGAGTGGACCCGCGACAGCGACGACTTGGAGGAGTATATACCGGGGTATATCTCACTCAGCAAACGCCACGTCCATTGGATTGCTGTGTGTGCAGAGAAACTCCTGGGTGATGCCAGCCACCAGGTCTGGACGGGTATACCTAAGCTCGAAAAGGTTCTCTCTGTCCAAAAATGGAAGCTGATTAACGTCTCCGACGAGGACAAGCTCGCTTGCTCCAGACAACTTTACTGCCATGACTATGGCCCCAAAGTGGTTCATAAGAGCCTCGTCTACCGTAAGACGGTAGCATTGGTCTTGACTCTTGAAACCGTTTGCTAGGATTGAGGCCATAGTGCGCACCTTGGTCTTTGCTCGGTCTCCAGCAAGCTTTTTCCTAAAATCTTTGACAGCTTCTGTTGTCGTGGTGGCTATCACGTCCCTGTCCTCGTCGAAGTGCTTTACCAGCCAGGTTGTCTTACCGCAACCCGGAGCTCCGTTAATCCATCTGATATTGGGTACCGCCCAGCTTGCCTGCGATGCCGGGATACCTGAGGTTTCCGAAATGGACTGTGCCATTTCCAGGATCTTATCATCCGGCATGATTTTGGTACATTTGGCGGTAACCACTATCAGGTCGTCATTTGGCACGCTGAACTTGAGTTTGCCTGAGCGCTCCGTCTCCTCCTTGTCCAGGGCCACAAAACCACTCCTCGCGCTGTAGGCTGCCATATACGACCCCGTCATTTCCCCTTTGATGACTTGGGATGTGACGTTGTCGTACACCGCTGCCCCTGCTTCCTCGAGCAGTGCCCTTAACAGACCGTCTGTGTCTCTCTGGAAGGTCTGCAGGATCTTCCTGCATGTCGTAAGATTGACCTCTCTGGTCGCTCTTACGATTGCTACGTACTCGAGGAACGCGCTCTTTACGTGGTCCGTGGCACCCGAATTTACTGCGAGGGTCGGCGGGCTGACTTGCCCTTTGTCGGCTCGTGTTGGCTTAGGCTTTTGCTGGGTTGGTTTCTTTGGTGTTTTTCTGAAGAACCTTTCCAGTGTATCTCCTGCTTGTGAGATGGTAATGTGTGGCTGGTGCTTGGGAGCGGTGCACTGAGGAAAGAGCCGAAAGCTTTCAGGCGACTCCTCGACCGGGCCCAGTCCTCCGGGTTTATGGTGTTGCACTGCTCCTTTGCAGCTTTTTCGGCTGCTGCCTTCTGCTGGGCCCTTTCCGATCCACTTTGAGTGGTGGGGCTTGTTGTGGGGCTCGTCGCGCTGGCTGTTGGTTGTCTGGGGGCTTTGAGGAAACTCAGGGTTTCGCCTCTGTCCTCGTAGACAACGACCTCATGATGTTCTGAGGCCTTTAGACAGCCAAAGCGGTCTGCGACGTCTCCTCTGTCTCCTCCCACCACCATTGCGTCCACGCTTATGGTTCGGGCCGCGGCTGACATGTAGTCACCTGCCTCCCCGATCTTCTGAAGCAATGAGCTTGCCTGACCAAATGGAGTAGCCTCCCCCCACTCTAGCAATGCGATTGTTTTCCCTTTAAATCGCATTACACGGCATCGGTGAGTGGCCTCTTCCACTTGAGGTAGTGCAGCATACTTGCTGCTTTCGTTTTAGTGGTGCTTCCGTTAATCAGGGCGGCAATGCCCGGTGAAAGGTATATCCGGTCCGCAGCTTGACTTGAGCCTAAGCAGAAGCCTATGCCTAACTTCTCCTGATCCCTGTTCATGAACAGAGCGACGCCTCGCAGTCGGATGCCAGGGATTCTGTCTTCTCCGCATGCCAGGAATTGTGTGGTAGTCATGATAGAGGCTGGTTGTAGGCTGGCTGTTGCTGCATCCGCTGCTGCTTCCGTTGGTAATGGCCGTTGGTTAGAGTGTGTGTGTGTAACTTGTGTGTCAGTCAATGGAGTGCTTGTTGTTGTTTGTGTATTTGTGGTTGTTGTTTGTGTGGTTGTGGTTGTTATTGTGGTAGTGTGTGTTCGAATGTGTGGTCGACTTCGCAAGGTTACGTCCGTTTTGTTGGCCCTTGCTGCGATTGTGGCGACTTTACTCGCGAATGCCAAGAATGGAATCCTAGTAGCTGGTCTCCCCATGATGGTGTGGAGTGTGGACTGGCTAAGCTGGGTTTCGAATTTTACTTCGAGCTCCATTCTGTCTTGGCTGAACCTCGGGCATTCGAAGAGTAGGTGCCAAACTGTCTCTTCGCAGCTCGTGTCACAGACGCACGAGGGACTATCTTTGAGGTGGAAGCGGTGGAGATACGCTGAGAATCCTCCGTGTCCTGTAAGGATTTGTACGTGGACCGGTGTGAGCACTGCGTCTCTGAGTGTCCTTTTTGCCGCTAGGACGTCTGGAAAGAAAACTTTCGTGACCGATCCTGTACTCGAGGACTCGTACCGCGCTTGCCACTTCCTTATAGTCCCCTCCCGTATCTTCCTCCCTACGAACGAAACGGGGACCTTGCTGTAGTCAGATGTGAGTTTTGTTAGGGCTGCCTCCTTGGCCAGCTTGTCCGCTCTCTCATTCCCAGCAGTTCCCACATGGGCCTTAAGCCAAAAAAGCCTCACTTCTCTGCCCTCCTCTCTGATTTCACGGACGCTTCTCTTGATTTGGAGTGCCAGGTGGTGAGTGACAGACGGTCTCCTCAGCAGGTCAAGTGACGATCTCGAATCACTAAAGATGCTTACGGAGGCCGCCTTGGATTCTCTTGCCATCCTGACAGCTCTGAAGAGAGCGTACATTTCCGATTGGAAGACAGTGTTGTGAGGCTCCAAGCCGAAGGTGCTGAACTTTGACTCCGTCCCGTTTTCCCACCAAGTTAGGGCAGCTCCGACTTTCCCCTCTATCTTGCTGCCATCGGTGTATATTTGGGGGCCGATTATTTGGTGGGTTTCCAGGGTTTCGGGAGTCAAATTCTGTAGGCATTCATAATCGGTTGTTGTGAGTTGCGCTGGGTGGGGATTTCTGGAATGGTGCACGTTGCGCTCCAGCACGCGGCCCAGCGGTATAAACTCTTGGGAATGTCCCTCTTTGTTCTTGAAAAGGGTTGCCGCCTCGATTACTCGGAGGTCTAGGGGGAGTTGACCTGACAGGATAAGTGCCGATGTCAGAGACACCGTGCGGTATGCTTTGCAGATCTTCTGCGCGAAGCCCCTCTGCAGTGAGTCAAACTTTTTCCTTGTCATCAGTTTCTCAGCTGCGGGGGCCCACGCACTCGCTGCATACATCACGATGGGCTTTATCACCGACACGTATATCGTCCTGATTATATCTCTGTTGAGACCCCAAGTCACCCTCGCCGCACATGCCAACTGATTATAGATGGCTGCGGCCTTTCTACAGGTCGCAGACACGTGTGCATTGAAGGTGAGTTTGGAGTCTATCGTGAGACCTAACAGCTTCACTTCCTCAACCAGGTTAAGCCGCGTGCCCGACATGTGAAGTATCGGAACGTCGTACTTTCGCTTCCTCGTTAACCATCGCATTGGTCTTGTGCGCGGCGAAACGTAGCTTATTTTGGACGCCCCATTCCGATACCTTGGCTAGCGTGCTGTCCGACCGGCTGTGAAGTCAGAGAAAACCAGGACAACGTCGTCCGCGAAGGCTTGGCAGTATACCCCCATTCTAGCCATTTTGTGTAGGAGTGAGTCTAGGATAAGGTTCCAAAACGTCGGTCCGGCAATTGAGCCCTGGACGCATCCTTTCGTGGTTCCCTTCTCGCTAGTCGCTCTGACGTAGTTGACCCTGATGTTCCGGTTTTCCAGGTATGAGGCGACGAGAGCTATTAGAGAGAGAGATATTAGCTGGACAATTCTTGGCTACCATCTGCTTCTTGAGTGCGGGCCACCACGCGTTGTCGAATGCTCCCTCGATGTCCAGTGATATCAAAAGCACGATCTTTTTGGCTTTGATTTCGGCTCGTAAGTGGCCGACTAGAGCATAGAGGGCATCCTCGGTTCCGCGCTGTGGCATGAAGCCATATTGGTTTGTTTGTAGTGTTGGGAGGAAGTGCCACTGTAGACGGCCCACTAGAAGTTTCTCGAAAAATTTTCCTAGGACCGAGAGCAGACCTATTGGCCTGTACGACTTAGGGCTGGTATATTCGTCCTTTCCTGGCTTGCGGAGAATGCAAACGTGGGCGACCTTCCACTGCTTCGGGAAGTGTGACAGCGACAAACACTTGTTTGCTATCGCTAAGAACACCTCCCTATCACAGTTTATTGCCGCTATGCAGATGTCTGCTGTTAATCCGTCGGGACCGGGCGCTTTTTTCGGATTTTGGATCTGGAGAACCATTTCCAGCTCCGGAGTCGTGAAGGGCGGATCGTCTGCTGACAGACCTTGGGGATTCTTCTCCTCCGCTAGCCTCCTTAGCGCAGTGTGGTAGGGCTGTTCGGTATCCGTTGAGTCGTCGGGGCAGAAGGTTTTTGTCAGAAGATCCGCAGATTGCTCTGGACTGAGCGTCTCGCCTGCGGTGTTTCTCAGGAGCGCGTCGTCCTGTCTTCTGGCTGTTTTCCGTATTACCCTGTAGATGCCGTCCCACATGCTCTCTCGGTCCTGTTTCGTGCAGAACTCCTTCCAGTTGGCTGTGGCTGCTTCCGTTGCTGCTGTCGTGTAAGTTTGTTTGGACAGCACGTACTCTTGGATGGTAAAGTGTCTCCGGCTTGCGGCTGCGTTCCGGATTCTTCTCTTCTTCGCCATGGCGTCTTTTTTGAGACGGTCTAGAGAAGGGGTCCACCATGGGGGCTTGGCGTTGTGTTTGGGCAACCCCAGTTTTGGAATCGCTTCCTCGCATGAGCGGTGGATGTTCTGAGTATAGTTTGAAATGATTGTCTCCAGATCCTCTGGGTTTGGTGCATTCGAGACTCTGACTTGGATGATGCCACTGTCGGCTAGACTGGTCTTGAAGTGGGTGTTGAAGTCGGACCACTTGGCCTTCTTGGTGTTGTAGATGCGCGTCGAAATCGGCCTTAAGGGTTCCAGGGCCTTTTCTAGGCGCATCGAGAAGGTTATAGCGTTGTGGTCTGAAGTTGTTAGACTTCTTTCTACCCGCCACTCCTCGACCTTACCCAGTAGCGAAGAACTGCAAGCTGTCACGTCGACGATGCTTGTGCACCACCTGTAATTTCTGTATGTCTCGAACGTTGGTGTTTGGCCCGTATTTAGGATGTGGAGATCCCGCTCATTGAGGAAAGAACTGTACGCCGCCCCGCGAGGGTTTTCGGAAACACTTCCCCACCAATGGCTCCAGGCGTTTACGTCTCCTCCCACCACGATATTGTTTGTGTTCCTTTATCAAAGGAGACACAGACGGAAATGTCGAAGAAATTAGAAAAAACTTAAATTATGAACATGAACATAACTAAACTTAATTGTATGCAAAAAAAAAACAACCAATGTACTTATTTATACCTGTCGGAATAAAAGGCTTAAATTATATTATTATTACCTCGGGAAGTAAATCTTTCAAATACAAAACTAATTTTCAAAATAAGTCTATATTCTTTTTTTATTTTTATATTCGTTTTATCCTCGCACTGGAACGCCTTGCAGCAATTACACCAATGGAGCACAATCTTATAATAAACTCACTTTAAGTCCAGGCTTCCTCACGATGTTTTTCCTTCACCGTTGTCCAAGATAAACTTAGAAAGTACACATGAAATGAAAAATTTCACATTGGTACTTTGCCGGTTTCGAACCCACGACCTCAAGCACGAGAGGCGAGGTCTTAGCCACTGGGCCACCACGACATCATAAAGGAGAAATCGGTGAAAATACACAAAAAATAAACTAACATACAATCGAACATAGAAACTCCTTCTTTTTGGAAAGTCGCTTAAAAACAATAGTAGGCATTCTAAAATGGTCATTATTAAAATGTCAGTTGATCATAATTTAAACCTACCTATAAACTACATAAAGTTGAGTCATGTTACTTTCAATTAGGTAATTGGTTGTTTTTTTCATGGTGCCATGTGCGTACATATATAAGTCATATACATACAAGATGAGTTTTTCAAATGGGCGTAGATGATTAAATCCGAAACAATGACGAATAGCGAAAAACACAGAAAGGAGTCATGGGGCTGATTTTGATAAAAACTGAAACTTCATCATTGGATCTTTGAAAAATCAATATTCCTAGCTAGAAATCGAACCCGTATCACTACACTATTAGATAGTGTCGCTAATAATGATCAAATTCTGGGCAGTAATGACATACGGCTAACTTAAGGAAATATCTTATTATAACATAGGTATATAAGTAAGAATGATTTTAATTTTGTGCCAGTCTACAAATGCCTATTTACCAACATTATACACACTGTGGAAAAACCTTCATTGGTTTATTATATTTACGTTTTACCTTATATTTAGACAATATAAAGCAAGCACACTTTAAATATTGTTGGGTAAGTACCTACTATTAAAGAAAGCTGGCCTGTAAGCGCGTCAATTGTAACTACAATTTACTGCCGATGCCGGGAACCGAACCTAAAAAACACTTTTTTCCTTTGGTACCTATTGCTTTCCATTTTTCGATCCTGACTTCGAAAAAGAAAGTTATTTTTCGCTTTGTATTGTTTTGTTTTGGAAGTCTGCTTGATTTTTTTGTTAAAAGTTTTATATTTATTTATTTATTAAAAAAATATGCACAAGTACAAAGGCGGACTCAATGCCTTAGGCATTTTCTACCAGTCGACCTTAGAGGTGGTGCAGAGATAAAACAAGGCAGGCGCAACTAAATGATAGGATGAATGGATGAATAGAGAAAAACGTTTATATTGATAAACAAAAAAAAAGAATGATAAATATATACTTAGATACATATATACATATAAACAATGTTAGAGAGTATCCGAAACCAACAAATCAATACTCTTGCGAATGTGCTTACGTGCCTTCGATTTGAAAGAAAGCCGACTAGTTGCCATCCTGATGTTCTGAGGGAGCGCATTCCAAAGGGAGATTGATTGATTGATTTATCTCTTTTTAGGTTTGGTAGGTACCTCCGAATACCAAGAAAATCATTTATAGCCAAAGTAAATCTCATGACGATTCCAATAAGCCCAAACAAGACTAGGATTCATTGTTTTTTTTTCGGAGTTCCATTGCCTACCTGCCGGCTTCATCATCAAATCAGTTCGATGTTACCATTTTCATCAGTAACATTTATTTATAAGTATTTGCTTTATCATAGTCGGTTAGCTATTCAATATATCTTACACCCGAGACATACTTAGCATTTAGGAGTTCCAGTGGCCGTCTGTGGTCTTCTTCATCAGTTCCATTTCATCAAATGACACTTTCTGAATAAATGATTGCATTGTTGATAAAAATGCTATCTATATGTACCTATGCCTATAGTATTTGAGGAGTTCCCTCGATTTTTCTAGGATGCCATCATCAGATCCTGTTTTCTGTGTTTCCTTATCAACCTTGGGATATCTCCCATCCAATAAAAAAATTATCATCAAAATCGGTTCATAAACGATGAAGTTATCCGCGAACACATAAAATATATATACAGGGTGGCCAAAAAGTCGTGGATCAAACGAAACAGGGAGACAAAGGAGGTAATTTCCAACAAAAAATCTTTCTCCTGCATGGCCATAACTTCATTGCACGAAAAGATATGAATTATTTTTGTTTTTTCCATGAAACTACCGAGATTTTTTACAATTTAATCAGTAGAAAATTAAATTGATTAAAAACAATAAAACAAAAGGTGTTGTATTATGACTCGATTATGTATCAATACTACAAAAATTGTATTGCAGCTCTTGGTATCAAACTTAACGAGCAATGAATTTTTTTCCGTAAATTTTGAAGCGTTACAAAAAATTACTTCTCACTTTAAGACCACCATTTGAAAAAAAAATGTATTACGGAAAAGTGACCCTGTATTAAAAAAGCTTGCTGGTTTAATGCTGATTCGAATGAGGTACAACACTTTACTCTTTGATCTTTAGTTTTGGTTTTACGGTCGTTTTTCATATCAAGGTGCAAATTTAATAAAATAGTAAATTTAAAGGAAAGTTTAGATTTTTTATAAAAACAACGATTATGCCTTAGTAATTTTATTTAAATACAAATTTTTACATTAAATGCTCAAAGTTCCTACCTCTGACCATAATACACAATCTGCACCGCCTAATAAAATTCGCACGTAATCGGCGGAATGCACCTCTGTTATTTAAAATTTGTAACTTAGCAAACTCGAGCTTTTGTCGTAGTTCTTGTTCGGTGTTATTCTCTCCTTGATACACTATTTCTTTAAAATAGCCCCAAACAAAAAAATCTATGGGATTAAGGTCGGGCGACCGGGGTGGCCATGCAATAGGTCCGCCTCGACCAATCCACCGGTTAGGGAAGCGCTCGTTCAAATGTCCTCGAAGTTACTAAGGCATAATCGTTGTTTTTATAAAAAATCTAAACTTTCCTTTAAATTTACTATTTTATTAAATTTGCACCTTGATATGAAAAAACGACCGTAAAACCAAAACTAAAGATCAAAGAGTAAAGTGTTGTACCTCATTCGAATCAGCATTAAACCAGCAAGCTTTTTTAATACAGGGTCACTTTTCCGTAATACAATTTTTTTTCAAATGGTGGTCTTAAAGTGAGAAGTAATTTTTTGTAACGCTTCAAAATTTACGGAAAAAAATTCATTGCTCGTTAAGTTTGATACCAAGAGCTGCAATACAATTTTTGTAGAATTGATACATAATCGAGTCATAATACAACACCTTTTGTTGTATAGTTTTTAATCAATTTAATTTTCTACTGATTAAAATGTAAAAAATCTCGGTAGTTTCATGGAAAAAACAAAAATAATTCATATCTTTTCGTGCAATGAAGTTATGGCCATGCTGGAGAAAGATTTTTTGTTGGAAATTACCTCCTTTGTCTCCCTGTTTCGTTTGATCCACGACTTTTTGGCCACCCTGTATATATATATACGATCGAATTGAGAAACCTCCTCCTTTTTGGGAAGTTGGTTAAAAACGTTTCTGTTCCCTGGCCGAGCAAAGTTTCATTCGTTTTTTTCCGTCTAGAATTTCTTAGTAGCTGCCCTGAGTCGGATTTGTGCCCTAAGATTGGATGGCACTAGATTCGCAATTATTATAGCTAGTTTACACAGTGCGAGCTAGAGTACGAGTCAGCCTGCCGAGTAGCTGCACTGCAGTATTTCGCACTGTTTGGAAGTAACTTAGGAGTAACTTGTACATGCTAGTTGAAGAGTAGCTCGCATCCGAGTTATTTCATTTTTTTTTTGTTTCACTCGCCTGCTCGCCCGGCAGCAACTTGCACATGGCAGTAGCTTGCCCAACACTCGCATCGTTTGGATGCGTTCGGTAGTAGCTCGTCAGTGCCAGCCGGACAGTTGTGCGCGGAACCTATGTTTTTTGTGTGCTTTGCCAACGTATTTTATAGGCGTTTTCTAATTCTTGACATAATATTGTTACCATGGACATTATAACCGTCTGTTTACTTAATTAAATCACGTTCACTCGACATCGCGACAACACGCAAGACCGGGCAGCAGCTACTATGTATTGTGTAGACAGCTGAGGCGGTCTGAGCTAGTAGCGTACGAGTAGACAAGCCGAGTAGCTGTCTATTAGCTAGGCAGCAGTTCGCACTGTATAATCGATACATTACTTGGGAATTAAACATAACTGGATAAATGGGCGGGTGTGTCCGATTATTAGGGTAGGTACACCCCTGCCTTTCCCATCGGGCTTGATATTTTTTTTATTTTGGAATGTTATAATGTTATGTTACTAGGTACTTTACAATTGCCATTAATCTCTAATCAGCCGTGTTATGGTAACTATAGCGTGATGTTATGTTATTATTTTATGTTGTCATGTATTATTTTTCTAAGTACTGCATTGGCCTATACGATGCAGCATTTTATTAGCACAACCATGTGCTAGCCCACTGTGGAACAAAGTAAGAAGTTCCATCGTTTTTTTTTTGTTGTTTTTGTACTCATGATCGATAATAACTAAGGTATCAGTGTAACATTTTCAGATGCCTTTAATAGGGACTTTTAAAATATCACGCTTAAAAATTTATGGGCCCCAAAGGCTTTATAATGGTGAAATGATAATGGTAATAAATATGGCTTTAACACAGTTCCGTAGTCTATCGACAAATATCCAGTTTCTCATACGTATGTAATTTAAATCTGTGATCTAAAGTTAGTGGAAGGTATTCTCCTTTAAGCCCATTAATGAAGAACTCCCGGATGCAAGTTACCTTTAACTACATTATTAAAGTTATGAACTTAAGTTGCCTTAGTATGTGCAAAAATATACAAGGCATCTTAAGTTAAACAGATAAACACACAATATTTTGGAGTAAGGGTCAGCTCACACCGAGACGTGCATCACAATGCACTATTTTCAATCGACTTCCCAATACGAGGAAGATCTATGTTCGACTATACCGATTTTTTTATGTATGTTCACCGATTTATTCGTCAATTGTTTATTTATTTAAACTTCATGTACAATGGTGATACATAGGCGGACTTAATGCAGCAAGGCGTTCTCTACCAGTCAATCTTTGGATTAAAAAGGACACAACAGTGGTAGCTGTACTAAATAAAAAAATATGAACAATAGTAAAGTCGGATATTAATAAACTATCTAACTAATAAAGTACATAAATAATTTCTAAAACAATAGTCTAATAGGTAAATATTATAATTAAGACCAAATTCTTAATGAAACTGGAATATAATAAGTATGTCGAAGACCGAGCTATATAAGATTGGACAAATAATAGTTCCGGATTCTACGCTGAAATGAAAATCTACGCTCAGCTTTTTTGATTTCAAGGGAAGTACGTTCCAGAGTTTTATAGTAGAGACAGTGTAAGAATTAGATAGAAACCCAGTGCGGTGAGAGGGAATATGAAGAAGTAAGTTTTTGAAAGCTCGAAGGTTAACATCGTGAGAACTGCCCAACAATTTAAAATATTGTTTTAAATAATCGGGAGTACAAGGATCGTTCATAATGGTGAAGAGCATGCAGAGGGATCAGAGGGATTCCCTCTGACTGATAGGCAGCCATTTAAGCTGAGACCAGAAGGAAGAAATGTGATCATATTTACGAAGGCCGAAAATCAAGCGATTACATTTGTTAAGAAGTCGATCCATTTTTTTAAGAAGTTCTTGGGATAGATCAGAGTAACAAAACCGCGATGGGTTCCATACCATTATCGCAAAAAAGGCAAAAAATCAAGTTTGTTGTATGGGAGCCCCACTTAAATATTAATTTTATTCTGTTTTTAGTATTTGTTGTTGTAGCGGCAACAGAAATACATCATCTGTGAAAAATATCAAATTTCAACTGTCTAGCTATCACGGTTCATGAGATACAGCCTGGTGACAGACGGACAGACAGGCGAACGGAGTTTTAGTAATAGGTTCTCGTTTTTACCCTTTGGGTACGGAACCCTAAAAATCAGCATAGTCGACTATGGGAAACACAAGAGCTTGAACCAAGGTGGTTTTAGTGCTAGATGGAAGAAAATGTTTGAATCCATAGAGAGACCGCAATGAGAATGTGACTCACTGGCTAGACTGAGCGACCTGCTTATTCCAGCTTACCCTGTCATCAACGTATAGGCCTAAGTCTTTAACGTGACGTGAGAGAGGAATAACGGTATTGCCAAAAATAAGCGGCAAGAGGAGGGTAGTGTTCGAGGTTCGTAGAAAATACGGAGTACCAATAAGGACAGCCTGACATTTACTGACATTGACAGTAAACCTAAATCTGCTAGACCAGTCAGCGATTGCTTGAAGATCAGCATTCAAAATTGAGATGCAGTTATTCAGATTGAGAATGTTAGTTAGCGCGTAGAGATAAAAAAAAACTATACTAGAAACAGAAGTTATATCTATAGACTGCCGAAATCGAAGTTATTTTTCACTTTATAGTGTTTTTATTTGGAACTCGGGTGTAATAAATACATTTTTTTAAATAAAAAAAATAAAGATACAATTTATAACTTTATTCACTACACAAAAAGGAAATCGAATACGCCCATTGCGTAGCGCAATGAAGCGATTCTTTGTCGGTAGACTAGACATGCAAATAGAAAAAGAAAGATATATTGTGCCTCTATGTTTTCATTTTTGATTATACATTGTCTTTAGGAGCATTAGAACCCTTAAAAATGCTCAAAATTGCGCTGTCAACAAAGACCTATAGGTAGTACAAATTTGACAACTATAAATGAATAAAAAATCTTTTTTACAAAAGAAATACTACCGACTTCCAACTAAAAACACTACAAAGTGAAAAATAACTTTCTTTTTCGTAGTCGGTGTCTTTGGTTGGTACCAATTTTTTTCGTTATTTGTTTCGAACACTCGATGTTTTATTACATCTTGATTTTAAAAACCAACGAGCGTTTTGGTGTAAAATTTTATCGAGAAAAGGCAAGAGCGCGGGTGACGTGAAGTGAGGTCAATAATGAAGGCAAGGTACAATGAAATGTTACAGGTAAATTCTCACTCGCCGTGACCATTACGTCGAACACAGCGCATTCGCAAGAACATCACATTACATAGAAATGCTTTAGGAAACTGAGCACTTGTCTGTATTGTACCATTTGTAAAAAAAAAAAAATGCTCTAGTGTATAGTGTAACCTTTAGACGAATTATACAGGGTGGCCAAAAAGTCGTGGATCAAACGAAACAGGGAGACAAAGGAGGTAATTTCCAACAAAAAATCTTTCTCCAGCATGGCCATAACTTCATTGCACGAAAAGATATGAATTATTTTTGTTTTTTCCATGAAACTACCGAGATTTTTTACAATTTAATCAGTAGAAAATTAAATTGATGAAAAACAATAAAACAAAAGGTGTTGTATTATGACTCGATTATGTATCAATACTACAAAAAATGTATTGCAGCTCTTGGTATCAAACTTAACGAGCAATGAATTTTTTTCCGTAAATTTTGAAGCGTTACAAAAAATTACTTCTCACTTTAAGACCACCATTTGAAAAAAAAATGTATTACGGAAAAGTGACCCTGTATTAAAAAAGCTTGCTGGTTTAATGCTGATTATTAAATACAAGTAGTAATTTTATTTAAATACAAATTTTTACATTGCTGATTCGAATGAGGTACAACACTTTACTCTTTGATCTTTAGTTTTGGTTTTACGGTCGTTTTTTCATATCAAGGTGTAAATTTAATAAAATAGTAAATTTAAAGGAAAGTTTAGATTTTTTATAAAAACAACGATTATGCCTTAGTAATTTTATTTAAATACAAATTTTTACATTAAATGCTCAAAGTTCCTACCTCTGACCATAATACACAATCTGCACCGCCTAATAAAATTCGCACGTAATCGGCGGAATGCACCTCTGTTATTTAGAATTTGTAACTTAGCAAACTCGAGCTTTTGTCGTAGTTCTTGTTCGGTGTTATTCTCTCCTTGATATACTATTTCTTTAAAATAGCCCCAAACAAAAAAGTCTATGGGATTAAGGTCGGGCGACCGGGGTGGCCATGCAATAGGTCCGCCTCGACCAATCCACCGGTTAGGGAAGCGCTCGTTCAAATGTCCTCGAAGTTACTAAGGCATATTCGTTGTTTTTATAAAACAATCTAAACTTTCCTTTAAATTTACTATTTTATTAAATTTGCACCTTGATATGAAAAAACGACCGTTAAACCAAAACTAAAGATCAAAGAGTAAAGTGTTGTACCTCATTCGAATCAGCATTAAACCAGCAAGCTTTTTTAATACAGGGTCACTTTGCCGTAATATTTTTTTTTTTCAAATGGTGGTCTTAAAGTGAGAAGTAATTTTTTGTAACGCTTCAAAATTTACGGAAAAAAATTCATTGCTCGTTAAGTTTGATACCAAGAGCTGCAATACATTTTTTGTAGTATTGATACATAATCGAGTCATAATACAACACCTTTTGTTTTATCGTTTTTAATCAATTTAATTTTCTACTGATTAAATTGTAAAAAATCTCGGTAGTTTCATGGAAAAAACAAAAATAATTCATATCTTTTCGTGCAATGAAGTTATGGCCATGCTGTAGAAAGATTTTTTGTTGGAAATTACCTCCCTTGTTTCCCTGTTTCGTTTGATCCACGACTTTTTGGCCACCCTGTATATGGATAGTAGAGACAAACAAATGTCCTAAGATAAATATTAGAATGTCAATAGCTGCTGAACAATATCCCCTGAGGTGCAGGTTCTCGCCTAGCTCAGGGGCTAGGGTCAATACTCTGTGCACCGTATAAAAATCACCATAAAAATGTTGAAATACCTACTTATCATATATTTATTTGTCTATTTGTAACTTTTAATGTAGCTCGTAGCTCTCGAGGCGATGGCGAGGCAAGGGTAGTGGACCCGGCTACGCCAATAAACACCGACGACTGGACCTGGCAACATATAACAAACGAACACTCCGGACCGATGAGAAGATAGCCGAACTCGAGGAACAATTGAGCAGGTTACGATGGAGTATTATAGGGTTACCTGAAGTCCAAAGGTAGGACTCGATAAACCTCAAATCCGGTAACCTGCTCTATTTCTGAAAGGGTAACCGGCAGACCCAGGGTGGTGTGAGCTTTATCGTCCACAAGTCCCTTGTGAACAACCAGGTGAAGGTCGAGAGTGTGTCTACCAGGGTGGCGTACCTTATAGTCAGAATATCCGCAAGATATTCGCTGAAAGTCATACAGGTGTACTCCCCGACCTCGGCATACCCCGACGACGAGGTAGAGACAATGTATGAGGATATGTCTAGAGCCATGCATTGTTTCAAAACTAACTTCACCGTTGTCATGGAGGACTTCAACGCGAAACTGGGCAAACGAGACGAGGATAGGCTGCAAGTGGGGCAATTTGGAATTGGACGTTGGAACCACCGGGGTCATCTACTGGCCAGTTTTATGGAAAAGGAGGGCCTCTATATGATGAACTCCTCCTTCAGAAAGCGTGAACTCAGGAAGTGGACCTGGCAAAGCCCCGATGGTGCAAATAAAAACGAGATCGACTTCGTCATGTCAACCAAGAAGCAAATGTTCAATGATGTCTCTGTGATCAATTCGGTGAAACCGGGAGAGATCACCGCATGGTAAGAGGCAAATTGAACATTAATGTTAAGCTTGAAAGTTCTAGAATGATGAAGTCCACGCTCCGTCCAGTTTAGATCCGGGTCCAATACCCCGAGACCATTCAGCTCGCACTCCAGAATCGTTTCGAGTGCCTAGGGAGCTCCGTCGACGAATACAGCGATGGGTTCGTGGAAGCTGTCCATACGGTCAGGTTTAAGTTTTTCAAGACCCGCCGTACAGATAGGAACAAAAAGCTCTCTGATCCTACTCTGGAGCTCATGAAAGATGTGGAGGATGTGAGATGATCCTGCAATCTTCAGCCGATGCGTTAAAATACCGGCAGCTAAATAGACGGACCTCAAAGTCCTCGAAAAGCGACGTCCGCCAAACAAGCCGGTTTCCAGCCTCCCAAACAAGCCGGATTCCCACCGTAGGCCACAAACATACATTGCGGCAGGTTATACAGAGGACCGAAGAGTACAACCTGCCTCTTTGTTTAGCGTTTGTGGACTATGAGAAAGCCTTCGATTCGATCAAGACTTGGGCTGTACTGCAGTCTCTCCAACGGTACCAAATTGATTACCGGCTTCTGGACTGGAGAGGGCTAGGCATTAACGTCAATGGCGAGTACATCACTCACCTTCGGTTTGCCGATGATACAGTGGTTATGACTGAGACCATGGAGGACCTCAGTACAATGCTCGATGACCTCAGTAGAGCTTCCGAATGAGTGGGTCTTAGGATGAACATGGACCAAACCAAGGTGATGTTACACCCACTCCTATGAAGGTCGGAGACTCTACACTCGAAGTTGTGGATGATTATGTCGACCTGGGACAAACGATCCAGTTGGGTAGGGTTAACTTCGAGACCCCCGTGGGATCTGGAGGCGCGAGTGCTCGCTGAAGTTTATCAACGAAGTGCAGAAATTCGGGCGGAGAACGGCAGTGGCCCGCCGCCTGAAGTGGTGATGAGGTGGCGCAGAGAAGCGCAGACTGCCATCATGAGGCAATGGGCGGAGACGTTGGAGACACCCAGCGCCGGTCACTGGACTGTTGGGGCTATCCAGCCAATACTAGAGGATTGGGTACGGAGGCGACACGGGACATTGTCCTTCCGTTTAGTGCAGGTATTATCAGGGCATGGCTGTTTTGGCAAATACCTGCACAAAGTGGCAAGACGGGAGGTCACCCCCGTGTGTCATCAGTGCGGTTGCAACCAAGACACGGCCCTGCACACTCTCGAGCAGTGCCCTGCCTGGGAGACGCAGCGCCGTGTTTTGGTGGCAGAAATTGGACAAGACCTGTCACTGCCGGCCATTGTTAGATCCATGGTCGGCAGTGAAGGGGCATGGGAGGCGGTTGCGTCTTTCTGCGAGGATGTTATCTCGCAGAAAGAAGCGGCGGAGCGGGTCAGGGAGGCAGACTCTCTCGCTGACCCGATTCGTCGCAGAAGAGCTGGACGGCGCAGTCGGCGAAACGCCGACCTGATGCCTCCATAACAGGGGTCAGCGGACGATGGATTGGGGACTCTGTCGTTCATGCTACACGGCCCCTGGAGTTGTGGTAATGTCCCAGTGCACCCGGACATCGCCAAAGTAGGAGGGAGCCCGGAAGTGGGCAAAGAAGAGGGAGCCCAGAAGTGGGCCACGCTGGATGGGTCGCGAATGTCATGCGTAGCAGTTCTCGCGGCCCACCCACTAAGGCGAAAGTAGGTGCACAGGCGGAGTTTTTAGTGGGTGCAAGCCCCACATAACCGCGTCGTCTCCCCAGACGGCGCGGTATGCGTTAGGCATTTTCTTCGCGGGAAAAAAAAACAAAAAAAAAAAGGGGTAACTTCGAGAAAGAGGTCAACCGTCGAATCCGACTCGGCTGGGTATCGTTCGGGTAGTTGCGCGGTATCTTCTCGTCCAACTTACCACAGTGTCTTAAGACGAAAGACCAGTGCGTGTTGCCAGTGATGACACATGGCTCTGAGACGTGGTACCTTACAATGGGCTTCATCAGAAAGCTTACAGTCACTCAAAGGGCAATGGAGAAGGCTATGCTCGAGATGCATGAGTTTCCTCGCGTGGTTGAATTAGAAATGTAGAGATCCGCAAGAGAACCAGGGTTACCGACATAGCCCAAAGAATTGACAAACTAAGAGGCAGTGGGAAGGGTACATTGCTCGCAGAACCGATGGGGCTGAAGACGATGCGTTAGAAGGCCTCCCTCTTGGCGGACCAATGATCTGGTGAAGGTTGCGGGGATTCGCTGTTTGAGAGAAGCACGGGACCGGTCAAAGTAGCGACGCTTGGGGGAGGCATATGTCTAGCAGTGGACGTCTTTCGGCTGATATGATGATGTTGAACTTTTAATGGTGAGAAATAAACTATTTTTGATTAATATTTTATTTTGATTTTTGATGCTCGTGACTGTAAAATAAGAGAGAAATAGACCTTTGGACAATCCTGTTTTGGTTCGTGAATAGTAAGTTCAAATACAATAAAATCACAATTTTATTCCATCATTAGGATTGAGGATAACCATTGCAACCAAAATAAATTTGAAAATAGTGCAGATATTATATACTTAATTCAGGATATATGGATTGAGGATAAGCTTAACTTATCCTGAATTCTTATCTTTTTTATATAAAGTTATTTACTTTCTACCATTGGCTATTACATGACGTATAACATTAGTGTAAGTTTTTCCTTAAATAATGTCTAACTCTTGCCTCAATTATTCACGTCGGGCCTGAGACAGTTAAGTTTAGATACATAATCCTGATCTACCAGGTTAAACCTTATTGGAGAGTGTCTTCCCTATGACGTCCAATGTAGGCGGTGACTCTGAGTGAATGCCTCGTAGTCGACTCGTAGATGCCTTGTGAAATTCTATGAAAAAGTTCGCAACTTCCACGTAGCGCCTAGCAACAGGTGAGAGCAATGAACTTCTGAATCAGTCGAGTTCGTAAATGATAAATGATAAATGATTTTATTTCTGTAAGTAGGTTTGTACAAACACTTTTACATGTCGATCATATTTTTAAAACTAGATGAAGTCGGCGTTTCCTATCTGACTACTCTGAGAAGAAAGGCCGAAACAAACTCAGAGGTCACAGTCTCTTTTAAGGTCCAGACAAAATCTTTGTTAGATCATGTGAAGACCATGTAGACTGAAGTCTGAAATGGTCTTTTTAGGAAAGAACCAGCCAGATTGAGTGGACCTGTCCAGTCAGTGCACGCATTTGTCAATAACCGTGTAGCTCAACTCAGAAATTAAGGAGCTCAACGATTCGACGAACAATACCAAAGAAAGGACATTCGGGTAGGCCGCACAAACTACTCAAACTGCCAGACCATGATTAAAACTAATTTGGATAAATTAAAATTAAAAACAAACAAAAATTGAATCCACATTGTCTTCACATTCACAACAATTAAAATAAACTAAAAAAAAATATAATACTTTAAAAAGTAAATATTCTTGTCATTGCAAGAAAACAAAAAAAAAACAAAATTCACGTTGAAAAATATAAAAAAAAAAAACAAATTAATTGGAGCAGCTCAATCCCAAGCCTGTTTGTCCTCAACGTAATCTTTTATTGTATAAAACGCTTTCTGGCACAACTTATGTTTAATGAATGTTTTAAATTTATTAACACTTAGATCTTGTACGTGGCTTGGAAGCTTATTATAAAAGTGTACACATTGACATCTAAACGAGCCACCTATTTTCTTGAGCCTTGTTGCAGGTACTACAAATTTGTGTTTGTTTCTAGTATTTATGTTATGGATATCACTGTATTTTTTAAACAATTTTATATTTTTATGGGCATATAAAAGATTTTCATAAATATACTGAGAAGGCACTGTCATTACATTAATCTCCTTAAATTTCTCTCTGAGAGAGTGTCTCGGGCTTAATTTATAAATCGATCGAACAGCTCTTTTCTGCAAAACAAAGATAGTCTGGATGTCGGCGGCATTTCCCCACAACAGAATACCGTACGACATTACACTATGAAAATAGCTAAAATATACTAAACGGGCTGTCTCTATGTCAGTTAAATTACGAATTTTCCTAACAGCATATGCTGCGGAGCTTAGTTTTTTCGACAATTTATCTATATGTGGGCCCCACTGAAGCTTAGCATCCAAAGTTAAGCCTAAGAATACTGTGCTATTTTCAGGATTCAATTCTTCGCCCTTTACCAACACATCAGTTTTCACCTGCCTAACGTGAGGTAGGGTAAACTTAATACATTTGGTTTTTTTTCCATTAAGTAGTAAATTATTAACATTGAACCAGTGAACTACTTTTGAGATCGCGCTATTTACATCGTCAGTAACCAGCTGCTGACGTTTGAGTTTAAACAAAAGTGAAGTATCATCCGCGAACAACACTATATCATGGTTATCCTTTATGAGGTAAGGCAAGTCATTAATGTAAATAAGAAACAAGAAAGGACCAAGAATCGAGCCCTGCGGGACGCCCATCATTACTATAGATCCGGGAGATCTTTTTCCATTAACGTCAACGCTCTGAATCCTATTACTCAAGTATGAAGTGAAAAGATCCAGAGCGCTGTTCCGGATTCCGTAGTGGCGGAGTTTCCTGATTAGCGTATCATGAAGAACACAATCAAATGCCTTGGACAAATCACAAAAGATTCCCAAGGCATCGCACTTATCTTCCCATGCATTATAAATATGTCCTAAAAGCTCAACACCGGCATCAGTAGTTGAACGACCCCTTGTAAAACCGAACTGTTTGCTATGTAATAATTTATGTTTATTAAAAAATCTTTGCAGTTGCTCTAAAATTAATTTCTCAAATATTTTACTAAACGTAGGTAGTACTGAAATAGGTCTATAATTTGAAGGGTCTGATGTACTACCTGATAAAAGTAAAGCTATAACAGGCGTTTTATTGCTAACATTTACATGTTAATGAGAAATAAAAAGAGAGACAAAGCAATTTTGTTGTAACCAAAAAGTTAGTTTAGTTATGGTAGGATTACAATAACAAAGTTTGTTAAAAACGGCTGATATAGGTGAACGGCTAACGGCTCTGAACGTCAATTTTTTTTTCTTGTTTTTACTTTTGGAAGCTGTATGACAAGGAACAGATATGTAAGTGATACTGTGGCAATGCTAATGTAGAAGCAGGTCCAAAATCGGTCAGTCAGCACCATTTAACCATAAGAAAGTTAGTCAATAAAAAGCAGACCACGCCGGAGGCCGCACCGTTAAAATACTACACATGACTATTTGCGCCAACAAACCATCATTTAAACATCAGGCGCACAGTTGTTAAATTATTTCAATAGTGCACGTAATAAACACTAGAAATTGTTGTTACAAATTATCATTGCAACTTATGATAGCCACAAATTAATGGAACTGTCATTAAAGCGCATCATGTCGTTTGTAATGAATGACACGAGTTTATGTACTTAAAGTAAAAGAAAAGGACAGTACCTGATCCTCCCAAAGATAGCAAAAAAATTAAAGTCGTTCACACCTTTCTACCAATGTATTCCAATATTTCAAAACGATTCAAAAAAAATGTAAAGGCAGTGTCACTAACACGATCAAAACAAACGTGTCGCGTTAAGGTGCGTCCTTGTCCGTTACACTTGGCATTCTATAATTGAGTTAATATCTCATAAACGCGTAGACCGATTTACATGATTTCAACGGATAAAATGGTTCTAAGCCTATACATTTCATTTGCGACGAAAATTATCAAAATATTGCCTATAAACAAACAATCATGTTTACAAGTTAAATTATATCTTTTGGTACAAGTCGGATCAATAACTTTTATTTTTTTGTTATTCGATTCTCGCTTTAACTGGATTTAGCTGAGTATCAGTATTTAACATGGATCAATTGCCTATCTAATCTTCACAACCCATTATCTAAGTAATGACAAACCCTACCTAGGCAAGAATGGCGACAGATTGCCTGGTTTCTAACTATTCGTAACGACTGTCAAAGATCTACTACAAATGACATCCGGGAACAACAGCTTAAAAGGGTTCCGCACTACACGTCCATCACCGTGATTTGAGTTCCGAGTTCAAAATAATTATTCTCAATTATGACAGATTATAACGGATAGAGTTAGGATTAAGCTTCCCTACAAGAAGTACTACTGTTACTTCGGAACCGAAATTTCAAGGATACGGATCGGATCACATTAGTGATGGAATTAGTGCGTAATCACCCTTACGAAACCGCTGTGGCTGTGGCGTGTGTCTAGACCGACGTAGCGGGTGTCTAGCTCGACGTGACGGGACGGGTCAGTAAGCGAGCGATCGTCTATTGTTTATACTCTGAAGAAACTTGTATAGCTTCTGCTATCCGTCACAATAATTCGCATGGCTCTATGGTTACCTAATCGCGCTCGCCACTAAACCCATAGCCGCTATATTCACCGCAAGTTCACACTGCATGTGGCCTTATGTGGCTAGGATGCAAATATTTCCAGCTAGTGAAACTGCTATTCAAAGTCAAAGTCATATGTATTTATTTCAACTAGGCTATTAAGCGGCACTTTTGAACCTCAACAATTAAAATTTACAAGTAATAAAAATTGATTCTACCGTGCTTTCGTAAAAGTAGCTTGTTATGGAGAAGAACGCACAAGAAACGTCATATTATAACTAGAATATGATTTATTATTGCCATGCATTGTAATATATTTACTATTTTCGGATATTTCCAATTATTTAGAATGGATTGTTACTTTTGCAGCTGTTAGATTAGTTAGCTATCTATAAGTATTACAAGCATTTTCATTCATAGTGTCCTTATATTATTTAAATCCTGCTTATTACTAAGTTTTTATGATGTTATTAGTCAATCAATGTTTGTTCAACATCAGAACGGAGTTACTAAGTTTTTATGATGTTATTAGTCAATCAATGTTTGTTCAACATTAGACGGAAAGACCATGGCCTGAAACCTGACATAGGATACCTTTTAAGTCTGGTGCGTACGTTCCCACGAGAAAATTTTCGAATATTGCGAGGGAAAAGCCGCTGGCAAAAGCTAGTCAGTGGTGTACAGTAGTCACAGTGGATCTTTGAGTCTCTGAAGTTGGTTCTGCGAACCATTACGTAAGAAACAGTTTGTCATCGAGTATACTGCATACAGTAAGCGAGATAGGACGATGAGACAAACGTAAGCGAGTGAAATAGGCAGTTCTACATCGCTATCTTCACCTTCAATATTGAAACAAAAATATCTACTGCGCAGGACCTTGCAGCCAACTTCAGAGACACAAAGATCCGCTGTGACTACTATAATAAAGTTATTTTTTATTCTATTCATCCTGTATGGGATAAATCTCCTAAGAAGCTCAAATAAACTCATTTTACAAATTTTAGTGAAAAACAACGACTGCATAACTTTACAAAACTAATTTTCTGTGTTACCGGTATTAATTGGTACGTTGTAACACGTAGGTTTTTTTGGTATGAAATTTATTCATGTAAATATTATAAATAACTAGCTTCTGCCAGCGGCTTCACCCGCGTGAAACGTATTTTTCATCCCAAGGGAACATTATCCCGGGATAAAAAGTAGCCTATGTGCTATTCCAGACTATAATCTATCTCTGTACCAAATTTTATCCAGATCAATTCAGCGGTTTTGGCGTTATTGAGTAACAAACATACATCCATCCATACAAACTTTCGCATTTATAATATTAGTAAGAAGAAGTAAGATTTTAGTAAGATAAGATTAGTTAAAAGTAAGATAAGATTAGTTAAAAGTAAGATAAGATTAGTAAGATCCCATCAAACACATAAGATGTAAAAAATACAACTCTCACAAAGTAGTACTTCTACTCCAAAAGGTTGTGTTGGATAATTTATTCAGTAGGTACCTTTATAATTATGGAACAAACGAACAAATTAACCCACTTGGTTGTACATAAGAGGTCGAAATTATTGTGTTTTTCTACGAGTAATTCAGGCTTCTAGCTTTGTTCACAACGAAGACACAACGGGATCGAAGATGTCTTAATGGCTTCGAGGATGGTACGGCTGTGCCTTTATTTTGCTCGACTTGTTGGGGGCACTACAATGCCTCCAGATTTGACTAAGTAAGGTAAAAGGATGGAGAAAAAGGAAAGGAAGGTAAAAGGTTAACTGTAACGATTCTTAAAATTTTCTTTGAAATTATCTCATTTAATTTTAATTTACCCAAAACTAAAGTTCCTTAGTTTCAAAATTTTATTCTATTCAGACTATTTTGTCTCGTCAAAATTTTCTAAGAATTTTTTTTTATTGTAAAATGGTTCTATAAGCAAAGGCTTCTTTATTAACCGACTTTCCAAAAAGGAGGAGGTTCTATGTTCGACTCTGTTTGTTTTTTTATTTTTATATTCCACGATATTTCCGTCAATTGTGGACCGATTTTGATTTTTTTTTTTTTTAAGAGTGTTCCCAAATTGGTGAAGATGTGATGAAAAGATCGGAGATATACAACGGACCTCTGCAATAAATGACAGCCAATCTCTCGCTGTTTACACCATATCATAACATAACATCATGCCAGTACGTTAGAAAGGTAAGCATATATATACAGTTTACCCTGGTACACTCTCATTTCACCGGAAATGTTCAAGTATCATGTTATTCGAGTAAGCCATGCTGGCATCACTTTGGACATTATAAGTAACTTACTATAGAGCTTGCCCATTATGCACTACTACTAAAAAGTGAAAAAATAAAAACTTATATACAAAAAAATGCAACCGACTTTCAAAACTAGAAATTAAAAAATGACTTACATTTCGGAAGTCGGTGGTATAAAACCAAGAAACAAAAACAGGAACACCGACTTCTGAAGTTGAAGGTACCTAATTTTTTTTTGTGAAAATGTTTTTTATTGTCATCAAGCTGTCTGCGCCATATTAAAAATATAAATTAAATATTATAAATATTTACTCACGCACTCAGATTATTAAAATAGCAACACTTACATTCATTTCACATCATTCAATCAAATACACGAGGACCAATCCTTAACTCCCGCGCACACCCATTCCTACTTCCATCATCCGCTGTTCATCTCATTCCGCAGTTCAGTTGTCAAAAAATCGCAACTCTGGTAACGCGTGTGCGCTCCCGTTCCTCTCGCTCTCAAAGAAAACTCAAATATAAGTGTTGTGTGTGACAAACAGATTCTGTGGGTGGCTTACCAGCATTTAACTATAGTGAAAACTCCACTGCTAAAACTATCGAAGGACATTATTATTCAAAGCTCCAATCCTGCACCCGTAAGTACCTACCTACTGCCTTTTTCCCGCTGCGCCCACAAGTTCTGGTCCCTCTCGCCGAATAAAATACATAATATACTCTCTCAATCACTCATCTAACCACACACAATACGCAAACGCTTTCCTCACACAATTATTATTTCGAAATTACGGCAGCCATTGTCGCATTTCGCACCGCATCAGCAACCTCGCTAAATCATATCCAACGCACACTCTTTTAGATATTTAATTATTTGTTTATTCATATTTTGATATCCGCATATATATTTAACGCTTATTTCACGCATTTAAAAACATTTAACGCATCCACGCACGTTATATTATTACTAGATACCTATTCTCAAAATGGCGTCAACAAGACAACCAAAAAAGAAGACAGCCAGTGATGATGAACACGAGGTTTACTCAAAACTATCTCTTCTCGAAGCTAAGATGGAGAATCTTTACCAGATTATGCAGAATATATACGATCTTAGCCTAAAGGTTTCCGATCCAACATTTCAATCGCAATTTCTAGCACGCATTCAATCGGTAGATATTATACGATCAAATTTCATGGATACTCTGGACTCGTGTGTTATGGGTCGATTAGAAAATGATCCATCCGCAAAACCGAACTACGCCGCCTTACAATCCTTTGACGAACTGTTTTGTTACGTAAAACATACAGCATCCACACTCACACAAAATAATTCTATTAAAAACACTCAAGATAATTCTCATAAATATGATTTGTTGAACCGCAAATTACCACCCCTCATGTTAGTTTCGTTTGATGGATCGCCATATAATTGGTCGCCATTTTACGAGAATTTTAAAAGTCTTATCCACGATAATCTGCATCTCTCAGACGCCGAAAAAGTTCAATATTTAATAGGTTCTTTGTCCGGCAAAGCATTAACAGTTTGTTCAGGTATTACACCTACCGCCAATAATTATCTTATAATTTGGAATTCTCTATTAGAAAAATACCAAGATACTCGAGTACAAGCTTCCATTTACGTACAACAAATAATTAACTATAAACCAAATCAATCTATCGATACATTTCTCGAACAATTTTACTCTGCAGAAGCCGCTTTACGCCGTTTAAATATTGACGATCTCTCAGACTTTATTATTACTCACGTCGCACTTACTAAACTCGATAAGGAGGTAGTGAACTTGTTCGAGCAATCGCATAGACATATTCAAATACCTACATTCAATCATCTATCTAAATTTATTAAAGAACAAAGTAAAATACAAACGCTACGTAATCCTAGCTCAAATACAAAACCTTTTTTGACTCAACGCTCCTCAAATAATTATAATAATAATACATCAAATTCTAAAACTACTCGAGCTTTCGTCGCAAATACTCATTCACCCGCAATACAAAAACGCTCATGTAAAATATGTAATGATCCTAACTCGCATCCTCTATACAAATGTTCATTTTTTGTTAATCAAGACCCGCGTACTAGATTTGAACTAGTAAATAAACATCGTTTCTGTCGTAATTGCCTAGGATTTCATTATACTAAATTCTGTAAATCAATAAATACTTGTTCCACATGTCAACGCAAACATCATACGCTCTTACATGTAGAAAACTTTCATAATATTTTCAAAACCAAACCGATGTCCCCGCGATCGGAAGTCGAACCTAACGCACCGCCGCTGAACTATCAGTGTGTCAACACGCAGCCCGCGCCCCGCGCCGCTCCCCTCACTACCGCTCTGCCTGCCGCGATCGTGTCGAATGTTTCTTCGGTCGCCGCCGCCGCTGATAAGTTTGCGCGCCAAAATTTAAATGATCTCGCGTTATCAATGACCGCTTCTACTTGTAATATCGATAGTAATAGTACTACAGTTTTATTACCTACTGCTTCTGTATACGTTTATAAAAATAAGAATCCAAATAAGATTCGCGTGTTTCTAGATACAGGTTCAATGAGTAATTTTATTACAAAGTCGTGTTGTGAACGCCTTAATTTAGTCATTACTCCTGACAACTCAACCATTCTTGGTATAGGCCAATCTAAAATATCTGCTATCGGATTTACGAAATTTAAAATATTTTCCCGTTTTGATTCACGCTGCTCATATATTATCCATGCTCGCGTAATAGAAAATATTACCGACGGCTTACCTAGTCTACCTATAGATACGTCAAAACTAATTCACTTACGC
The DNA here is from genome assembly GCA_947562075.1 of Orthosia gracilis. NCBI lineage: Eukaryota > Metazoa > Arthropoda > Insecta > Lepidoptera > Noctuidae > Orthosia > Orthosia gracilis. Next base: position 41,521,320 of record OX387266.1, read on the forward strand.
AACTTACCTATGGATGATGATACATTCCATTTACCGGCCGAGATCGATTTTCTAATTGGCAACGAGTTATTCCCGTTCCTATTAGGAAGTGGAAAGGTTACAATACCCGGTTCATCGGTCGTCGCTGTACAGACTACACTAGGTTACATTGCCATGGGTAGGGCAGATTGTGATAACCGCTTAGATACTCGCACTCCTATCTTCCAAAATAATAATACATATAATAATAAATCTTTTTTCTCCGCTACCGCATCTAACTCACTTGAAAATCTCACTCAACGCTTTTGGGAATTAGAAAACGTCCCTGATAAAGTTCACAGGAGCCCTGATGATGAGGCCTGTGACCTTATCTTTAACGCTACGCAATCACGTGATGGTACTTTTTTTTTTTTTTTTTTTTTTTATTTGTTATAGGCTCGCGTTTGACCACTATCTCGCCTGATGTTAAGTGATGATGTGGTCGAAGGTGAAGCACGCTTGCCTAGAAGTAACCTATTCACTCTTGACTTGAAGACCCCTAGGTTGTAGCTATCGGGAAACAAAGACGCCGGCAAGGAATTCCACTCCTTAGCTGTACGCACAATGAAAGTATTTTCGAAACGCTTTGTGCGTATGGGTGGGATATCAACCATGTAACGATGGCGCATTGCCGTACGTCTTGTAGTCCGATGATGGAAAGGGCTAGGCGGAATCAAATTGTGCAGTTCCATCGCACACTCCCCGAAATGTAACCGATAGAAAACCGACAGGCTGGCAACTCGTCGTCGGTGTTCAAGGCTCTGGAGCTTTGAGTCGACCAGCGCATCATTGCCGATAAGTCTCCTGGCCCGTCTGTCAATCGACTCAAGTGCGTCAAGTTGGTACCTGGCAGATCCGTCCCAGAGGTGAGAGCAGTACTCCATGCATGACCGAACTTGCGCTTTATACAAGTTGAGCAGCTGTTCAGGCGTGAAGTACCATCTCACCTTCGCAAGGATCCCTAACTTTTTTGCAGCTAATTGAGCCTTTGCCTCAATGAAAGGACCAAAATTGAGGGTCGATGTCAACGTAACACCAAGAAGGTCGAGATGGTCCGTTATCGGCACGGTTACACCACGGAAGGATGGAGCCGGGTGGAATTGGCTCTTTTTTGCGGAAAAAAGACACGCCTGGGTCTTAGCAGCATTGAAACTGACTAGATTGGCATTGCCCCATTCGGAGACTGCCTCCAAAGACAGGTTCAAGCGCTCAACCATGGCCTCCCGAAGAGACCGGGCTTGAGGCCCAGTAGCCCGTGCGCCAGACACGTATCTCTCAGCAACAGTGCTGTCGTCTGCATACCCAAAGGTTCCGGGTTTTAGCAGATCATTAATGTGCAGCAAGAACAATGTTGCCGAGAGCACTGACCCCTGAGGGACTCCGGCGTTAATACCTAACTGACCGGACGAGCAGCCATCGATAACCACTCGGATGGACCGATCCCTCAGGAAGTCTGTAATCCAGTCACACAGACCATTAGGCAGACCGAAGGAAGGAAGCTTACCAATAAGGCTCTCGTGCCAGACCCTGTCAAAGGCCTTCGATATGTCAAGGGAGACAGCAAGCGCCTCCCCGTGGTTCTCGATGGCCTCACTCCAGATGTGAATGGCATACGCTAGAAGATCCCCAGTTGACCGGTTTCGGCGGAAGCCGTATTGGCGGTCACTAAGAAGGTCGTTGTCTTCTAGGTATGCCAGGAGCTTATTATTCAGTACACGTTCCATACTCTTACAGAGGATGGACGTTACTGATATGGGTCTGTAGTTGGCCGGGTCAGCTCGACTACCCTTCTTGGGCACGGGCTGAACGTTAGCTTGCTTCCAAGCCTTCGGCACTTTTCCAGTCACCATCGAAAGGCGATATAGGCGTGTCAAGATTGGAGACAATTCAGGCGCACAAGTTTTAAGTACAATTGCCGGGATCCCGTCCGGGCCACTAGCCTTGTTCACGTCAAGGTTACGCAGCACCCTACAGACCTCCCTCTGATGGATGCGAATATCCGACATACTCGTCTCACATCGAACAGCAGAAGGAGGGGGCCGCGTGCCATCAGTATTCAGACGCGAAGATTCCGCAAAGAGGGAGGCAAACAAGTTTGCCTTGTCCTCAGCGGAGTGGGCCAGCGACCCGTCAGGTCTCAGCAGTGGTGGTAGTGAGGGGCGACAGAAGTTTGATTCAACCGATTTAGCCAGGGACCAAAACGCCTTGCTACCTGCGGGGTGTGAAGCAAGTTTGTCCCCGATTCTGCTAATATGGTCAAACCGTGCCCTTCGCATCGCCTTTTTGCAGGACTTGGCAGCCCTGTTGAAAGCTCTCTTCTTCTGACTCACGTCATTTGCCTTGCGCACACGAGCGTCGACCCATGCTAGGTACGCCTTGTGTTTAACCGCGTTTGCGCGGTCACACTCGGCGCCAAACCATGGACGGCCAACGCTGGACACCGTTACGTCAGAGAACGGAATGTAGTACTCCATCCCCCGACGCAACACATCTGTCACTGCGTCAGCGCATGACGATGGGTCCACCGAAGAGAAGCAAGTGGGCCGCCAAGGATAGCATGCGAAGAAAGAACGCATACCATCCCAATCTGCTGACTTGTACCGCCAAACCCGCCGGGTGCCTCTTGGGCTGGGATCGGGCGGGGAGTAGACGGATACAGACTTCACCAGACAGTGGTCGGAACTACCCAAAGGTGATGAAATCGACACTGAGTATCGGTCTGGATCAGTTGTCAGCAGAAGGTCCAGGCAATTGGCTGTATGTGAATCAACATCCGGCACCCTAGTAGCCCCTTGGACCAGCTGGGTGAGATTTAGCGCAATCGAAAGATTTCGCATCTCTCGTCCAGCATGGTCAGTGCACTGGTATGGGAAGAGCCACTCCTGGTGGTGGGCATTAAAGTCCCCCAGTAACACTAGTTGGGCGGAGGGATACCGTAGCTGAGCCACATCTGCCGCCTCACTCAGGTACTGTGCGAGCCTGGTCGTCTCCAGATCACCGCTATGCGATCGGTAGACACAGGCATAGATGATCTTATCCAGACCTGTGTCCACCAGGGCCCATAGCACTGAATAGTTTGAGTCTTCAAGGTCACGGAGACGCCGATAGCAGATATCGTCCCGGGCGTACATGCATACACCAGAGCGTGGCTTGAACATGTGCTCCAGGGTATACCCCGGGTAAGATAGGTACGCCACGTCTGACGGGCATCCAATCTGCGTCTCCGTAAGGAACAAAAGTGCTGGTTTCTCAGTCTCAAGGTGGTGATGGACTGCGACAAGGTTAGAGTGCAGACCTCGGATGTTGCTGAGGTGCACCTTATGTGAGAGTGAGTGCTGCCGCTGTTCAGCTTTTTTTCTCTTGTTCCTTTGCATTATTGCTGTGAGTGAAGAGGAGGGAGAGGAGAAGGAAGTGAGATGAGGTTCCACGCTTGCAACCTACAGACACGCGCCGATAGGACGCCATCATTGGGGGACTGGTCTGGAGACTGCGGGGACGCCCGAGCCCCCCCAGGAATGTCCATCGGGCACTCTCGTCTGGTCGCCAACCAGCACGATGGCGCATTCCGGGATTTTTCGACAGTTGGCGGGGCAGCCTTTCATGTGGGGCTGGCACACTACTTGGGCCCCCAACTACCTGCGGTCGGCCAGCGGCGCACCGTGCCTCGGATCCCGCTACCCTCCGCGACCAGTCTTCCGATACGTCCATAACAGCGCGAGTCAGGCCGGCCTGCCTGCTGTGGAACAACTACCTCGACCCAACTCCTCTAGTGGCTGCACCGAGCATCATACCGGAACACGACTAGGCCGCTTGGCGGTACGTCTTTGCCCGGTGGGTGGTCGCAAGCCTTCGGCCGAAGCCTACCACCAGTTTGTCACCTGATTTGCACCACCCGGGGACCACGTGTAGGGAATCGAAAGGGGTACATTCCTACGGACGCGGGTGACCCAGCCCCCAAAAAACTCTACAGGTACTGGCAGATATACTGTACAGTTACCGTTTAAAACTCCATATTCTGAATTAGGAAATTCTTACGCTATTGCTCACCGACGTCTCATTAATTTAGAAAAGAAATTAGACTCGCATCCCGATATTCGTAAAAATTATAACGCCACTATTCAAGACTACATAGATCAAGGATATCTGTCAAAAGTTGATAATCCCCGCTTCGCATAAAAATCCACAAAATATTAATTTCGACACAGACGCTAATTCAAACGTGAAAATTGTAGGTATGCAGTGGAATCCTGTAGAAGACACCTTTCAATTTAAAATTAACGCTATTTCTCTCATATGCACAAAACGCACAATTCTCTCCGCAACCGCTCGTCTTTTCGACCCTTTAGGTCTTATCGCTCCCGTGACAGCATTTATGAAGTTACTCGTTCAAGAATGTTGGAAACATGAACTTGACTGGGATAGTCCAGTACCTACGCATATTGAAAATAAGTGGAATCAATTCCACAACGAACTCACTTATCTCGAACAAATTAAAATCCCGCGTCATGTAGGTATAACTTCGGATACTCACGTGACACTCCTCGGTTTCGCAGACGCTAGTGAGCGCTGCTATGGTGCAGCCGTATATTTAAGGGTTAGCGCTAATGATATAGATCACGGATCTGTTACTCTACTCACCTCGAAATCACGCGTCGCTTCACTCAATAAAATGCCGCTGGCTCGCTTGGAACTATGCGCTGCACTCTTATTAGCTAATCTTCTCACCGCTGTTAAAGATACTCTAAGCAAACGCTGTCAAATTGACAAAATTTACGCATTCTCTGACTCAACCGTAATACTAACGTGGATACACTCACCCGCATATAAATTTCACACATTTGTCGCAAATCGGATAACGGAAATAAATTCTAAATTACCCGCTAAACATTGGTTTCATATTAATGGACAAGAGAACCCCGCTGATATTGTTTCTCGTCCTATAACGCCGAAATTACTTTCAAAACTAGAATTTTGGTTTAACGCTCCTCATTGGTTCTCATCTCCCATATGGCAATGGCCTATTAAAACATTTGAAATTAATTCTAATAATTCGGAATTCATGGAAATGAAAACTACTACTCTATCCGCTAAGGTCATTCAACCTGAAACTACTCGTCCTATTCAAGAATTAATTGATCGCGTCTCTAGTTACTCAAAATTACTTCGCATCGTAGTATTTATTCTACGCTTTTCTAAACGTCTTAAATCTCATGGATCTATAACAGTCTCAGATTTAGATACCGCTGAAATATATCTCATAAAATATGTCCAAAATTTACACTTTTCGGAAGATATGGTCAACTTAAAATTAAATAAACCAATAAATAAAAAAGTCTTAAAGCTTAATCCATTTATCGACTCTTCTAATATCTTACGAGTAGGTGGAAGATTAACTCACTCTCAACTCGATTACGGGCAAAAGCATCCGATATTACTACCGCAAAAAGATCGCGTAACTAACCTCATAATTGGTTATTATCATATCGTTAACCTTCATACAGGTCCCGCTCTTTTATTATCTATGATAAGACAAAAATTTTGGATAATTTCCGCTAGAAATTTTTAGTAAGACAAATAGTTCACAAATGTAATAAGTGTTTTAGACTCAATCCAAAAAATACTTACCCTCCAATGGGTGATCTGCCCGCTTTTCGAGTTTCAGACGTGAAACCATTTGTTCACACCGCTGTTGACTACGCTGGTCCTTTTTCATAACTCATATTCGCAAACGTGGAATCAAAAGCCAAAAGGCTTATATTTGTTTATTTGTATGTTTAACGACTATAGCATTACACTTGGAACGTTTCTGATCTTAGTTCTGATTTATTTCTCGCCGCTTTTAAGCGCTTTATATCTCGCAGAGGTCCTGTTTCACTAATATATAGCGATGGAGGTACCAATTTTAATGGAGCAAAACTTAAACTCAATGAAATTTACTCTCTGATACAGTCCAAATCGCATATTAATTATATTAGTCAACAGTTATTGTCTGAGCATCGCGTACAATTTAAGCATAGTCCGCATTATGGCCCGCATTTTAACGGACTCAGCGAAATAATTGTTCGTTGTGTCAAAACTCATCTTTACAAAGTCATAGGATCTCAAATACTCACTTACGAAGAATTTAGTACTGTGCTTGTTCAAATCGAAAACTTGCTAAATAGCCGACCTCTATGTGTCTTGAATTCGGATCCTTCCGATATTACCGCATTAACGCCCAATCATTTTTTAATAAAATAACGCATTCATTTTGGCAACGCTGGAATAAAGAATATCTTACGTCTTTGCAAGAAAGAGAAAAATGGAACTCTCCCTCAAAACCTATTGAGTTAGGTACTATTGTCGTAATGAAAGACAATCACTCTCATCCTCTTAGTTGGCCTCTAGGGATAGTAGATGTAGTTTATCCTGGAAAGGACAAAATTATAAGAACAGTTAAAGTAAAAACCGCGACTGGTTCATATATAAGGCCAGTAGTTCGGATTTGTCCGTTACCTTCGCAGTAAATTTAATATTACTCAATATTTTTTTTAATATTACTACTCTTATTCTCTTTTAATATCTTAATTCTTAAATTGTTTAGAGGAAACCTCTAGTCCGGGGGAGTTGTCTGCGCCATATTAAAAATATAAATTAAATATTATAAATATTTACTCACGCACTCAAATTATTAAAATAGCAACACTTACATTCATTTCACATCATTCAATCAAATACACGAGGACCAATCCTTAACTCCCGCGCACACCCATTCCTACTTCCATCATCCGCTGTTCATCTCATTCCGCACTTCAGTTGTCAATTAATCGCAACTCCGGTAACGCGTGTGCGCTCCCGTTCCTCTCGCTCTCAAAGAAAACTCAAATATAAGTGTTGTGTGTGACAAACAGACTGTGGGTGGCTTACCAGCATTCAACTATAGTGAAAACTCCACTGCTAAAATTATCGAAGGACATTATTATTCAAAGCTCCAATCCTGCACCCGTAAGTACCTACCTACTGCCTTTTTCCAGCTGCGCCCACAAAGCCATTAAAAACCTAATCTCTTATTTGAACAACGCTTTTTTATTAAGAAATCGTTAATATTGGCGTAAAAACTTAATTAATGATGGCCTAGCATAATGGCCCGATACCTGGAAAAAGCAAAAATAGCCTGAATGAAAAGGATTGCTCCAAGTTCAATACTTACTTAGACAACTTTTTGCTTGTTATAATTTGTTATTTTCCTTTTTACCCGACTACGGCGAAGCAAAGGGAAGGATTATGTTTTTGACCAGTATGTGTGTACCTATGTACCTCTGTTATCTGTTCCCTCATAACTTCTAAACTACTTAACATATTTTGACAAATGAGGTGTAGTTGGAAGCGTCTTATTTGTCCGCTGGTTACAGGCTATATGGCGTCATTTAACAAGGATTTTAAAAGAGATTGAAGGTAGGGTTTTGTGTATCAAATTTTTGTCAACTGTAGGTACCGTTCATATTCATATTCATATTTATTTATTTGCGTAAAACATGGTATACAGAGGTGTTACATGAGTTAAGGATAAGTTCATACATGTTTTGCTTAAGACTAAAGCATGCAAATTGGTTAACACAACTTATGTTCAAGGTATTCCTTAATGCTATAAAAATTATTATCATTTAGCCATTTAAACAAGTGAATTTTAAACAGTCTGCCATTTAATAATTTAAGTTTACATGGTAATTTGTTATATATACGTACAGCCATGGCTAAACAGTTTTTACTATATTTTGTTGATCGAGGGGAATCATCTAAAACAAGTCTAAATTTGTCACGTCGATTCCTAGAACATACATCTGCTGCTGTTCTGAATAGGTATTTGTGTTTGCGTACAAACATACATGTTTCATAAACATATAGTGAGGGTAGTGGTAGCAGACCGAGTTTTTTAAATAATGGTCGACAAGATACGTCCGGTGGAATGCCCTGCAGTGCTATTCTTTAAGGAAACAGCCTTGAGCGCAGTGCTGTGCCAGCGACGAATCAACAGTTTGGTATTCGCTAAGCCGCGAATAGCGACACTAGCGCTCTAAGCTGTGACGGCCGTGAGTTTGAACTACTCAATGTCGAGCAAGTTGACAGTTCTTCATATATTTTGATATTCCGTAAGAAAAAACAGCGTCGAAGACGCTCGCAGCCTGGCTTACAGCCTCTTTTTTAAGTGTCAAATCCAAAAGCCACTATTTTTGCGCGTAATTCTTCTTGGATTTTAATCTTACTCATATTGTTAAAGTTTATGTGAAAGTTGCGATATAATAGATGTGTGTGTGGATGTATGTTTGTTACTCAATCACCCCCGGGCGGATCTGGATACAATTTTGCATAGAGATTATAGTCTGGAATAGCATATAGCCTACTTTTCATCCCGACATAATGCACCCTTGGGATAAGACGAAGCCGCTGGCAGGGGCTCGTTATAAAATAAATTATTTCGATTAATTAAAAAAATGGCAGCTCGGTTATTTAAAATTACTTTTATTAGAAGAAGCTAAGAAAATTAATGATTCTAGGATTAGCAACGTTGAAAACAATATCCCCGGGATATTGACTTTATCCATAGTTCCAGGCTTTCTCAGGATTAAATAACATATTGGAAAACAATTTAGCTCTTAGCGTACAGGCGTTTTATGTTTCATATGAATGTAAACTTATATATTATGTAACTAGCTGTTGCCCACAACTACGTCTGTGTACCATTAGTACTTCGACTAGCCATTTTTTATATCAGGCAATAATAATGAAGGTGTGTGGGCCGCCTTATTAGAGAAATTATTATTTCACCATACAAACTTCCACCCCACCGAAAGATTACCATGATAAAAATTATCCTATGAAGGAAATAGGATAGTTACCTACGGTCTCGAAACTGTTTCCACATCAAATTTCATCTAAATCGATTCAACAGTATAAGCATGAAAAGGTAACAGACACTCACGCATTTAGTATATTAGTTTGGATTGCACAGGTTAACTAGTAGCTTTTATTATTAAAATTATAAATATATTTTAGGATATTTAATATTAAGTAAGATTTATTGCGATGTGAATCATTTTTATTGGTCCGGCTACATCATCATATCAGCCCAAAGACGTCCTCTGCCGGACATAGGCCTCCCCCAAGCGTCACCACATTGACCTGTTCCGTGCGTCTCGCATCCAGCGGAACCCCGCAACCTTCATAACCTGCCTTCCAGCTACATGCTGAATATTAATTGACCTAATTCTTATTTGTACAAGCAAACATGTGCATAAAGACTGCAAAACGGAATAATATATTTAGTATGGAAAATAATTATACATCCTTACTAATATTATAAATGTGAATGTAAGTTTGTTTGTTACGCTTTCACGCAAAAACTACTGAACCGATCATCATGAAACTTTGTACATATATTCTTGGAGGTATTAGAAGTAACATAGGATACTTATTATAAATAAAAATAAATAAATAATAAATACTGGCTTCACTGCGAGCGAAGCCGCGGGTAAAAGCTAGTAATATATATTTTGAGTAATAAAAAAAACTTAAAATGACAAAACTCAAGATTTATTTATTGAAATATTTTCCAGTAAAAGAATTTTATTCTATACCCTTTTAGTTTCTAATCTCAAATATTTTTTTACAATCTTTTATCACTAAGTTAGTATAATTGTAACTTATGCCAATAGTAGTGATAATTGTCCAGTACTTTCACTTAAATTTGTATTACAATTTATTAACATCTCTCATAAACTAAACATAATATCTGTGTGTATAAAAAATAAATATTAAAATCATGTTCCATATATTCAACTTAGTGCAGTGCTTAGGTATAGGTCTCTCTTGACCAAGACTCTCTTATTTCCTGATACATATCCAACATCGTCCACTGGTTGGCAATAAGGAGTTGCTGGTTTTCCGAGCGCCTCTCTTCAATAGCGACAAAAAATTTAGTTAATCTCCATTTGTGAATGGTGTTTGTGAAATGAGCGTTGGATTAGATAGCCTCGTACCGTTAGCAAACGACGCCTACAAGGATCTGTGAACATAAACATGCAACAAATTACTATTTAGAGGTAAAAAGATATGCAGGATACTAATGTATAACAAAATCAATTCAGCTCTCTCTGAAGGAATAGATATGATAGGTTACACATTTTAGTATTGCAGGTTAATTGATATGGTTTTGGCTACTGTTAAAAACCCCAACAACTTGTTCCAGCCTGGGAATGAACAGTGAGAACACTATTTAATTATCTAGAGCTTCTTACACTGAACCAACAATTAAGCTAAACTTACATGTAGAGGCAATTGAGGCAATTCTCCTATGAGGAACTACAGGTCGTCAAATAGTAATACGAAATATGAGCAAATTAGTGAAATATAAAAAAATAGCATACCTAGTAAGACGTTTCTAAAAAGCCCGGGGAGGCCCACTTGTTTTGTGTTCGGCTGGTTTTACATTTTATTTTGTCCATACGTCAAGATGGCCCTGATTTTACATCCTGCAAATGTATTTCAACGCAGTACTGTTATATTTTATCTAAAGATAAACATATTATATATTTCTTGGACAACAATAATATTGTCACATTGTCACTGTACATATACTATATAATAATACTCACATTTCACACATCCACAGAACTATGTTAAAATAAATCGTTATGAAAACATTAAAAATTTCAAACTTGAAAATAGTTTTAAATATAAACAAAAATTATCAAATAAAAATATCGTCGGTTGCGATTTTGAGTATGGTGACAGCGTCACAGAGCGTTGCTTTTACTTACGAAATAGGCAATGGAATTGTCATTCAGCCTTAAGATGTATTAATAAAAATGCATTATTTAAACTCTTATAACTATGGAATCGTTTGTACTTTCACTCTTTTACTTAAAATACATAAAAGTAGACCTGTATTATACATTTTAGGAACAAAAAACTCTCAGTCGAGATTTATCGATTGTAATTTAAAGATTTTGTTTCAAGCTCTAATTCGTTTACGAAAATGTGACGGGAGATGTCAGCCTACAGTTCGTCGACGACCATAACCGCGTTAGAGAATACCGTTTAAATCAGTGCTGCACGATCGGTCGATCTCTAAGCTGTCTCACTGACGAGCTCGTCGACGAGAACAGCCAAGAAATTGTCTCTTAGAGAATAGCATGGCTGAATGGCTCGAACATCGATCGTTTGCGAGATGTATCCTGTCAAAGTCATGAAAACTAATTTTTAACCGACTACGGCGTCGCAAAGTGATTGTTGATTGGTATGTATACATTTATGTTCATTTGTTCCCTTATAATTGAATCTCTCAAATTTCGAATCATAAATCTATGTGTATGTTTCGTTAGCTTACATAACTACACACACATAGATACCCGTCTTTGTATTTACTGTAAGTGATTTTGTGTCTTTTTTGAGAATAAATATCTTTAAACATGCATTAAAAAAAAATAACTTGCCTTAAATATTTCATTTGGATTTAGAATTCTAAGTGACATCATAGTTACCAGTACCACAGTTCAAAGTGGCCAGTTTCGAAAAACGTCAATTTCATAAGTAAACCTCACTGAATGAATTTTCTATAATTTCTGAAAAATACGATTTTACTTACATTTATTTGTCAACTATTAGCGAGCTCGTATTTCTTTTAATGTTTGTCAGCAATTCAAGTGACATTGAGCCAAAATCCCGGAGAGGGCAAGAATAACTTTAATGATAGTTTTTGTCTCACACCGAAATAACCCTTAATAAAAAATCCTATTCAATATTAAGTGCGTCAGTAGCCTTTTAACAAACATGGTGTTTTTCATTTTGCTTTTCTAATTCATTTTGAGTAGTTAGATGGCCAATATTTTTTATGTCTCGGTTTCAAACCAATTAGTGGTATATTGTATTCATGGTTAATTAACATGAATACATTATCCCACTTAATGTTTTGAAAAAATCCAAAACTTTGGTCAAATTTTAAAGAGCAAATTAGTCGTTTGTTTCATGGCCTGTAAAGTTCCGTATCAATGTCGTCGGATAAGAATCTTGATTTATATTGGAAAACCCCTGAAAGGATCCAGGATGAGTTACCATTGTAAATTCAAGGTAACAAATTAATGAAAATCTATTCAAATCGTTTAGGGTTTCAAGGTTGCTTTCATACGTAGGTTTATTCATTTTCTATACGAATTCGTTCCTTACCTTCCTATATTTATTGCTTTGATATGAAAGCGGAAAACCTATAACAATTTTGGGGTTTTACAAAAAAAGCAAATTCAGTTCCATTTATTTTCTTGAATTATTTTTTATTCAAAAGGTTGATATAATACAGAGTACTTAATCAAGCAGCTTAACAAAGTTGGATTCGTTCAAATCACCAAAACGGAATATAATAGGCATCTACGCAATTTGTATTTTGAAGTCTTCGTTTCCTATTAACTGTAGCCTTCACTAATTCTTCGAACAAGATTAGCAAAACCTATGGAACGACTTTGATTCTTTAATTTTTGTTGACTGTGAACTTTTTTAGTTTGGGTTACATAACATTACACAACAATAATCATCATCATCATCATCATATCCAGAAAGAAAGACGTCCACTGCTGGACATATGCCTCTTCCAAGCGTCGCCGCATTGACCAGTCTCGTGCAGGGTTCGCGGACGCCACTCCAGAACTTTTCTCCCCCATCGGCCATCCATTCTGCAAGCAAGGTGCCCTGCCCGCTGCCACTTAAGTTTTGCAATTCTTCGGGCTATGTAGTTAACCCTGGTTCCCTTGCGGCGGATCTCTGCATTTCTGATTCGATCACGCAAGGATACTCCGAGCATGGCACTCTCCATTGCCCTTTGGGTGACTTTAAGCTTTCTGATGAGGTCCATTGTGAGCGACCACGTCTCAGAGTTCCGTATGGTGCCGGACGTTAAGAATTTCACCATCCCATGTCTTCCCGTGGGTGTCGTAAGAGGCGACTAAGGGACAAACCAGAGAATGGGCAGCAGCGTTCTCTGTGCTTCTGTAACAACCATACTGCGATCGCCAACCCGCCTGCCAAGCGTGGCGATTATGGCAAAACCCCCACAATGAAAAGCACAAATAAAAAATGGCCCCTAGTACCCGGCAGCCTGCCTACCCTCGACTACGGTAGCGGTCGAGGTTACGGCATGGCAAGGGGTGCAAAGAATCTCCGGACGAGATCCGGCTACCCCAACAATCACCGACGACTGGACCTGGCAACGTACAACACGCGCACACTTCGGACCGACGAGAAGATCACCGAACTCGAAGAGGAATTGAGCAGGTTGCGATGGAGTATTATAGGGTTATCTGAAGTCCGAAGAGAGGGGGAGGACTCGATAATCCTCAAATCCGGTAACCTGCTCTATTTCCGAGAGGGTGACCGGCAGTCCCAGGGTGGTGTCGGGTTTATCGTCCACAAGTCCCTTGTGAACAACGTGGTGAAGATCGAGAGTGTGTCGACCAGGGTGGCGTACCTTATACTCAGAATATCCTCAAGATATTCGCTGAAGGTCATACAGGTCTACGCCCCAACCTCGGCACACCCCGACGACGAGGTAGAGACCATGTATGAGGATATCTCCAGAGCCATGCATGGTTTCAAAACTCACTTCACCGTTGTCATGGGGGACTTCAACGCGAAACTGGGCAAACGAGACGAGGATGAGCTCCAAGTGGGGCAATTTGGAGTTGGACGTCGGAACCACCGGGGTCACCTACTGGCCAGTTTTATGGAGAAGGAGGGCCTCTATATGATGAACTCCTTCTTCAAAAAGCGTGAACACAGGAAGTGGACCTGGCAGAGACCCGATGGTGCAACAAAAAATGAGATTGACTTCATCATGTCAACCAGGAAGCAAATGTTCAATGATGTCTCTGTGATCAATTCGGTAAAAACCGGGAGCGATCACCGCATGGTAAGGGTAGGTCTCGACTGATGAAGTCCACGCTCCGTCCAGCACAGATCCAGGTCCATAACCCCGAGAGCTTTCAGCTCGAACTCCAGAATCGTTTCGAGTGCCTAGGTAGCTCAGTGGACGAATATAGCGACGGGTTCGTGGAAGCTGTCCATACGGTCGGGTCTAAGTTTTTCAAGACCCGTCGTACAGATAGAAACAAAAAGATCTCTGATCCTACCCTCAAGCTTATGAAGGAGAGGCGTGAGATGATCCTGCAGTCTTCAGATGAGGCGTGCAAATACCGGCAGCTCAATAGACAGATCTCTAAATCCTTGAAAAGAGACCTCCGCCGCTTTAATACCGAGCGTATTAAAGACGCGATTGAGCGAAATAAAGGCTCCAAGGTTTTTTCAAGGGATCTGGCTATTGGGCAGAGCCAGCTCACGAAACTGAAGACCGACGATGGCAGGACCGTATCCGCCAAACCGGAGCTTCTGAGAGAGATCGAGACATTCTATGGGCAGTTGTACACATCAGTCAGCAAGCCCGTTGCGAGTCTAGCAAACGACCCAAGAGCTAGATTGACCCGTCACTATACCGAAGATATCCCGGATGTCAGCCTGTACGAGATTAGGATGGCTCTGAAACAGCTTAAAAACAACAAGGCGCCGGGTGATGACGGAGTCACGGCTGAACTCCTGAAGGCGGGTGGAAAACCGGTCCTTAAGGCCCTTCAGAAGCTGTTTGATTCCGTCATACTCGAGGGCAAAACGCCACAGGCATGGTGCAGGGGTGTGGTGGTACTTTTCTTCAAGAAGGGCGACAATGCCCGGCTGAAGAACTATAGACCCATCTCACTTCTTAGCCATGTCTACAAGTTGTTTTCAAGAGTCATCACGAATCGTCTCGCGCGCAGGTTTGATGATTTCCAGCCTCCCGAACAAGCCAGATTCCGAAAAGGCTTTACCACCGTAGACCACATACATACGCTGCGGCAGGTTATACAGAAGACCGAAGAGTATAACCTGCCTCTCTGTTTAGCGTTTGTGGACTACGAGAAAGCCTTCGATTCGATCGAGACTTGGGCTGTACTGCAGTTTCTCCAACGGTGCCAGATCGACTACCGGTACATTGAGGTGTTGAAGTGTTTGTACAAAAACGCCACCATGTCAGTCCGTCTTCAGGATCAGACCTCGAAACCAATCCTTCTCCAGCGTGGCGTGAGACAGGGAGACGTCATTTCTCCGAAACTGTTCACTGCTGCGCTGGAGGATGTATTCAAGGTTCTGGACTGGAGGGGCCTAGGCATCAACGTTAATGGCGAGTACATCACTCACCTTCGGTTTGCCGACGACATAGTGGTCATGGCTGAGACCATGGAAAGCCTCAGTAAAATGCTCGATGACCTCAGTAAAGCTGCCGAAAGAGTGGGTGAGTCACTTGGTAAGTTGCACAAGAAGATACTGTGCAACTGCTCGAACGCTGCACAGCCGAGTCGGACACGAAGGTTGACCTTCTCGAAGTTGGCCCTACCCAACTGGATCGTTTGTCCCAGGTAGACATAGTCGCCCACAACTTCGAGTGTAGAGTTACCGACCTTGATAGGAGTGGGTGTAACATGGGCATTCAACATCACCTTGGTTTTTTCCATGTTCATCATAAGACCCACTCTTTCGGAAGCTCTACTGAGGTCATCGAGCATTATACTGAGGTCCTCCATAGTCTCAGCCATAACCACTATATCGTCGGCAATCCGAAGGTTAGTGATGTACTCGCCATTGACGTTAATGCCTATCCCTCTCCAGTCCAGAAACTAGAATATTTTTGTCCAGTGCAGCGGTAAACAGCATCGGAGATATGACGTCTCCTTGTCTGACAACTCGCTGCAGAAAGAAGGGTTCCGAGATCTGATCCGAAGTCGAACTGACATGGTGGCGTTTTACCCGACTGCCGAAGGAGGGTAATTTGTTTATCAGTTATGTATGTATGTATGTTTGTTCCTATATGGAGTTCTAGAGACCAAATGCGTTGGCCGATTTTAATGATTCTTACGTCAATCGATTCGTCTTAGCCCTGCGAGTGTCACTGGCTACATTAAAATTGGAAAATATCAAAATGGCGGATTTGGGGTGCCATATTGTGGGGTCCCAAATTTCTTTTTTCTTCCAAACCCGTGTGGGGTACCAATATAAAAGGCTTTAAGAGGTGACTTCAAAAATATGTAACACTCATATGTTTAAATGTACCTAATTCGAAAAAAAAATAACTAAAAATTTATAAAAAAAAATAAGAATAACAAAAAACCCGACTGCTTTAAAAGCGAACTAAAAAGACGTAAACAAGTAGAAAATCATGCTGTGCACAGCACACCTCCTCACAGATGTATCCTCCGACTTCAGTTGGAGGATACATCTGGTTTTGGTCAGCCAGCTCGCGAACATGTATCCTCCGACTGCACAGCATGATTTTCTTCTTGTTTACGTCTTTTTAGTTCGCTTTTAGAGCAGTCGGGTTTTTTGTTTTTCTTATTTTTTTGTATGGACACTTCAACACTTCGATGTACCGGTAGTCAGTATTGCACCGTTGGAGAGACTGCAGTACTGCCCGAGACTCGATCGAATAGAAGGCTTTCTCGTAATCTACAAAAGCTAAACAGAGAGGCAGGTTGTACTCTTCAGTTTTCTATATAACCTGCCGAAGCGTATGTATGTGGTCTACGGTGCTTAAGCCTTTACGGAATCCAGCTTGTTCGGGAGGCTGGAAATCATCAAACCTGCGCGCGAGACGATTTGTGATGACTCTTGAAAACACCTTGTAGACATGTCTAAACAGTGAGATGGGCCTATAGTTCTTCAGTAAGGCATTGTCACCCTTCTTGAAGAAGAGTACCGCCACACCCCCGCACCATGCCTGTGGCGTTTCCCCTCGAGTATGGCGGAATCAAACAGCTTCTGAAGTATTTGTTTTCCACCCGCCTTCAGCTGTAATTCCATCATCACCATCCTTGTTGTTTTTAAGCTGTTAAAGAGCCATTCTAATCTTGTACAGGCTGACGTCCGGAATTTCTTCGGTATAGTGTTGGGTCAATCTAGCTCTAGGGTCTGTTGCTATATTCGCGATGGGTTTACTGGTTGACGTGTACAACTGCCCATAGAATCTCTCGATCTCCCTCAGAAGCTCCGGTTTGGCGGATACGATCCTGCCATCATCGGTGTTCAGTTTCATGAGCTGGTTCTGCCCAATAGACAGATCTCTTGCAAAGACAAAAAAGAAAGAAAGAAAGAAAACACATTTATTTGACACAAGCCAGAGCACACATCATCACCAAAAAACTAAACTTCAGACTAAACAACAATAATATAAAAAAAATTCAGACTAAACAACAATAATATAAAAAAAATTCAGACTAAACAACAATAATATAAAAAAAGAAAACAATATAAAAGTAACATTGTGCGTCTCACGGCGGAAAACAACAACAGCTTTAATACATTCGGTATTAAAGCGGCGGAGGTCGCTTTTCAATGACTTTGAGATCCGTCTATTTAACTGCCAGTATTTCAACGCATTGTCTGACGACTGCAGGATCATCTCACGCCTCTCCTTCTTGAGAGTAGGATCAGAGAGCTTTTTGTTCCTATCTGTACGGCGGGTCTTGAAAAACTAAGACCGACCGTATGGACAGCTTCCACAAACCCATCGCTGTATTCGTCCACGGAGCTATAACAAATAACCACATGTCAGTTTATGAGCAACAAGACTACTACTACAAATCATCTAATGAGTAGAGACATCTTTCCAACAGGAATGCTTGTAAATATCTTAACTGCCTGATACTGTGGACTATGTTTAACTATACCAAAACGCAGGATGATTTTGTATCCAAGGTCTTTTCTACCTGCTTTTCCCTTACCAGTCTGTCCTCGTCTGTATCGTAGTCAAACACATATATTTTTTTTAATTGTTTAGGAGCACCACTACGTAAAGGCTTATAGGTACAGTGAGAATATCAAGTTTTCTTAAAATATGGTCGACAGGTATCTCGTTGAGAAATGCGGACCATGGTTCGGATCGCCCTTTTTTGGAGAACGGAAACCCTGTGCCAGTTATAATGGTAGCTGTTTCCCCAAAACTGTATGCTATACCTCAGTTTGGACTCTATTAGAGCATAGTATACCATTTTTAAATGTGCAATGCTCACTTCATCCCTCACAGTTCTTAAGGCATAGCAAGCAGATGATATAGACGAATCGAATGCGGCTAATTTTTCCTTCCAATTTAACAATTCATCAATGTAAATGCCTAAAAACATGACTGCCCTGACAAGTTAAATTTTAACGTTGTTAAGTTCAATGTCCATATTTTCGTATAACGCGTAGTAGTTTTAAATAACATAATGTTGGTTTGCGTCGGATTTATTAGAAGCTTATTAGCATTAAATCAAGTTTGGAAGGCCCAAAAAAAGAATTTTCAATATCGGTTCCTTAGATTCAAACTTGCTCTACTCTGTGCTATTCTTACGGAGCGTATCTAAGCCACTCTGTCATATAGAATTCGTGACGAATTATTGCTCCGCTTAGTTGTATCCCAATTAGCTGCTATTGAGTAATGCTTGCTTTATGACTATTTTAGGTAATCCGCCCGATCCGCGCGCACAGGAGAATGAGTCACTTTTTTTCGTTCTACAGTTCAGACAGTTCTTTTTTTATTTGTTCACGCCCTTCTTAATTATTGATAATTTTGGTGTGTAGGTTATAACACTTGTACTATCACGTCTTGTGTGATATAAATTAAGTGCACAGTAGTTAACTTATCGAATTTATTTAAACTTCATGTACAATGGTTATACTTACATACATACATAGGCGGACTTAATGCAGCAAGGCATTCTTTACCAGTCAACCTTTGGGTTAAAAAGGACACAGAAGTGGTAGTTTGTGATGACTTATTGCTCCGCTTAGTTGTATCCCAATTAGCCGCTATTAAGTAATGCTTGATTTATGAAAACAAAATAAAAACCACAAAAAAGGACAATTATTAAAATCGGATATTAATACACTATCTAACTAATAAAATACATAAATATTGAATATATGAATTTGTAGAATTAATTAACACGGAGTTGTTTTATTAGCTGCTTGCGCTCGTAGCGGTCGCGCGCAATTTATGAACTTAAGTGGCAGTGGGCATTACTCGCAGAACGGATGGTCGCTGATCACTGGGACTTAAAAGTTCTGTAGTAGCAACCGCGAACCGGAAGAGGTTTCTTTGGAAGGCTTACTGCCGTAAGGTGGTGCGGTAACCTGGTGAAAGTTGCGGGGATCCGCTGGATACGAGACGTACAGAACTGGTCAATGTGGCGATACTTGGAGGAGACCTATGTTCAGCAGTGGACGGCTTTCGGCTGAAATGGTGATAAAGATAATGATTAGATTCTTAATTCAAATTTTCTATATAGAATTTGAATTAAGGATCTGCTAGTCAGTATTCAAACCAAGGTTTAAAAACTTTTTATATTTAAGGCCCCAAGTGTTCAGCTAACCTTTGCTTAAAAGTTTTATTCTGCGGCTCCACTATCGTGGCCGCAAGAACCGTACATTTTTCCAAGATAAATCGGCGACAGTGTATTCTATCACTTGAATAATTCTGGTAATTTGATCAGCAATAACAGATATTAATTACCTTTTACATGTTCACCTCTTTTACAATAATATTAGTTTAGACAGTACACAATAGTTTTTAATACAATGTTACAGGTATTGAGACAGCTTATGTACAAAGCCGCCTTTGTAGATAGGCTGTCCTAACAATTAACTAAAAACCCAACTACTGAAAAATCACGCTCTAAAAAGTATGAAACAAGAAAATACGAGTAGTCTCATCTGAAATGGTTATGTACAAACTATTCGATATGTATCGCGCTATTAAATATACAACTCACATGTAATAAATATTGTATTGTACTTCAAATATATTCATAGTGGTTCAGAGGATAACCGTGGTCGTAAGCTACTTTGCAGAATGTATGGTTTTGTTACGTAGGTGGCATACATTACAGTAGTCAGGTATTCGTTTTTGAACTTTTTTTTCCGTCGTCGTTATAGTTTAAATTATTACATTAATTTTAATTATGTTTACCACACAAATACAATCATGTAACAACATAAAAAAAGCTGTTTATTTCACGTAAATACAGTTTTATAAAATTCTTAACTTAATCTTAAACATAAATAGAAAAGATTTTACAGTTAAGGAGTTGCTATTCCATTATTATTCATTAAATGTCGCTTGAATATGTTATAGGTCTGACTTTTATTTTGTTTTCCAGTTTACAAACTAACATTACTAACTAACTAGTTTACTTTACATGTAACTATGAAAGGTAAACACACGATTTTTTTTATTTAAAAGAGTAAGTAACAATAGCTGGAAAATCTCAGCATTATAGAAAACTCCAATGTGGCTATCGTCACACATGTAAAGTGGATTCAAGATCCGCAGTAAAGACTGCCGCAGATGGGTGCGATATTACTGTATGAAAACGCGTTTTTATGGAAATTGTTCTAAAATTGCTCTTCTATTAGAACAATATGTATGAAAACGGGTTTTCGCATCACATCTTTCTGCTGAAGTTTTGAATCGTAGACACCTTGTACTTTTATAGATTTTTGCTCTTCTGTTAGAACAATTTCTATGAAAACGGGTTGTCGCATCACACCTTTCTGCTAAAGCCATGAATCGTAGGCACCTTGTACCTTTATAGATTTAAAATAAATTAGCATAAGTCGAACGAACAAAGTACCATAAGGAGCTGAGTAGGTAAATATGATATTTTGTTGACATACAGTCCATAACAGTCACCCCAGAATTATTTTAGTGAGTACTCTGTGGTGTTTGTTCCTGGTACATTACCTGTAAGAACATAAGATCGAAGGAGTTTTATCAACATCTATGCTAATATTCTAAATCTGAAGAATTTGTTTGTAGGTAGGGTAGGTAGGGTAGTCAGGGTAGGTAGGGTAGGCATGGTAGGTAGGGTAGGTAGGTAGTAGTAGGTAGATAGATAGCCATTTGACGAGAGCGAAGCCGCGGGGTTCAGCTATTTATATATATGTTACGGCTAATACCCGAAGTGCGGCTACACCTAGTTTTAGCCGGTTAGAACTAGGTGTAGCCACGCAACATAGTCGACGGAGCCCCGCTGCGCGGGGCTCCTATTTCCGTCTGCAGGGTCTAAAGTAACCTAACACGAACGAGATGACGGCTGAAGCTCCAACCGGCTAATACTAGGTGTAGCCGCACTTCGGGTATTAGCCGTAACATATATACTGAGTAGTTTTTCTATTCTGAAAAGAACCTTTTCTTGCAGGATATTCAGCGACGGCAGTTTAG
Source organism: Orthosia gracilis (assembly GCA_947562075.1). Taxonomy (NCBI): domain Eukaryota; kingdom Metazoa; phylum Arthropoda; class Insecta; order Lepidoptera; family Noctuidae; genus Orthosia; species Orthosia gracilis. The sequence continues at coordinate 41,542,645 of OX387266.1, forward strand.
AACAAAAAAACATCAGTTTTTGCCGATTTTCACTTTTTACATACTTAATAAATTCATAATTCTTGACTTTATCTAGCGATATGATATTTCATAAAAAACACATTTTCATTAGTATTTTGTCACGTACATAAAAATGACTATACCCTATTTTGACAAAGTAACGAAGTACACACGCACATCTACAGTAGTTGTCCGTGTGCGCATCGTACAAATCCAGTTGACCGTTTCAGCACGGGTTGTCGACTTTTTAACCGACTTACCAAAAAGGAGGAGGTTCTATGTTCGACTTCTTGTACGTTTTTTTTTGTGTATGTTCACCGATATCTCCGTCAATTGTGAACCGATTTTGAAAATTCTTTTTTTGTTTATTAGAATATGTTTCGAAATTGGTCCCATTTTAATTTGGTGAAGATCTGATGAAGAACTTCGGAGATATACAGCAGAACTCTTCAATAAATGACGGCAAATCTCTCGGGATTGCTGCAACCGCATGGCTGTTTATTGTTTATACCATTTCATAACATAACATCACGCCAGTACGCTCTAAAGGGGTACGCAGATGTGTACAGTTCACCTTAATACACTCTGATTTCACCGGTTATGATTAAGTTTCATGGCATTCGGCTAATCTATTCTGGCATTATAAGTACCTCACTAAAGGCAAGTTGCTTAATAGGTACAACTAAAAAGTGAAAAATAAAAAATCTTTTTTACAAAAAAAATTCTACCGACTTCCAACTAAAAACACTACAAAATGAAAAATAACTTTCTTTTCCGAAGTTGGTGTCCATAACGAAAAAAATTGGTACCTACCAAAGACACCGACTTCGAAAAAGAAAGTTATTTTTCACTTTGTGGTGTTTTAAGTTGGAAGTCGGTAGTATTTTTTTTGTAAAAAAGATTTTTTATTGAAAGTAGTAAAAATGCACACAACCTCAATTTTGTTAATCTACATATTTGAATAAAAATACTTTCTAAGAAACATCTTAAATAGGAGTAATAAATTATTGCCAAGTTTGTCAAAAAAACGATAACTATCAGTTAGTTAACACAATAACAATAACTATTTTTTTTTCTTCGAAGTGCCGTATTTATTAACTATTGCAATTTGAAGAATTTAGCATAATCTTGCAGAAGTTATTACAATTTGACGTTAAAATCCTATGCCGATATGAACTTCAGACCACTAACTGAAAATAATACAACTGCTAGCAGCTTTCATAAATCTCTATTCGTTGTAAAGTGTTTGAGTGATGAGAGATCTAGAATATACTTAGGTACCAACTTTTTCCTTAACTGCAGCGTTGAACTAGGTATCTAGGTAGCATGGGGTATCTAAGGCCCCTTTTTCAGCATATAGATACACACTGCTAACTTTTATAAATATATTTAATCAAATTACTTGTTCACATCAGTTCGTCTAAGTAAAATACTCCCCGCACTAGACATTCGACCCGTTCGATAAATTCAAATCGATTCTAAATTCGATAATTGTTCAAATCCAGCCAGAATCATTCTTCTGTCAAACTGCATGCACCTTCACAATACCTACCGCAAACACGACTCATGGAACGTTTCAGTACCACAAAACATTAGACGACATTGTCGTCTAATGTTTTGTGGTACTTTATATCGCTAAAATATAAAACCGACCAAGTGAAATTGCTCGTTAGTTTCGTATTGCACGTATGTTACTTTGAGTTGATTGAATTTGGGATTATTTGTTGTTGATTGAATTATCGCTACGTGACTTAGTAGAAGATCTTTATTTACAAAACTTATAGATACTCATGACGGGGACTTTACATCGCTAACTTATATCTACTGTCTTTCTTCATCTTTTTCTTTCTTTTCGTATTGATGAACACAAATTTTGTCTCAACTATTCTCAAATTTTGTCTGACCAGTATGTCGCTACCTGAACAGCTATGTGAAAGTATGTTTGTCGTTTGAATTCGTCTATACATTTAAAGTAGACCGTATGTTTTCGTGGCTAACTTCTGAATTGATTTTGACGGAATTTCACAGAATTAAAAGATATACCAAATCTCAGAATGGTTTTTGTTTTTAATACTTAAAAAACTAACACTAGAACTAGTTCTAAGTCGTTTTTTTACTGTCTATTAAATTAAAGAGCAGTTTTTGAATTTCGTCACACACATTTAGCCTTGATCTTAAATTTTCTATTTCTTGCATTTGATCATCTTTCTTGGTGTACCGGACGGTTTCCTGCCAAAGCGCGTTGACACCCTGTACCTATAGTTCAGTTTTCAAGATTCCTAGAGTCTGGAGTGTTGATTGGTGGCTGCTACGTGTTGAGAGGTGAAAGCTTATTATGTTGGAAATAAAATGACTTGTTTCGTCATGACTATTTGAAGTGATTCTGTAGGTCCTCAGGGAACACAAGGAGTGGAAAGCAAACTATTTCCATGTCAATGGCCACAAATTGGGTTGACGCTCATGCGCACTATCCTACCCCGAAACTTTACTTTATTGAGGACCTTGAAATCGTTTGCAAATTATTATATATATATTTTATTTTAGGTATTTTTCATTATGAATTTAGCCTAAAATCTACCAAAAAAAACCCCTTGTTTCTGAAGGAATCATGACGTATCATATATAGACGGATGTGCCTTGAAATTCCCTATCCAGCGAATCCACAACCAGGTCCATGACTACCTATATCCCCTGAAGATAAATTTCCATGCATCCCTCATTCTACTTCGAGAAAGTAGAATGAGGGATGCAGGGAAATTTTATTGATTTTACAACTAGGCTACTGCATGAGTCTTGTAGCCCTTCTATAAGGCTATAGAAATACATTACATCTATAGTTACATTTAAATCTTTCAGGCGCATAACTGCCTGAATTCGTCAGTTCGACGAAAAAGTACTAATTTATAATATTAAGAGCTAATTTGTACTTAAAACATCAGAGGGATTTCCAGCCACCAAATACGACCCGGTAGCTATCCCGACAGGCCACCCTGGAGTAGCACTTTAGTGGATGCAACTTTAACCCTCGAGCGAATACTCCCCCTGGAAGGGTTGGTTTTACGAAAAATTTGTGGGACTCCGCAACGTTGCAAGTCGACTATCTCCCAAACTACCAGAGCTATCCTCCTTCCAGTGTGGTTGAGAAGACAGGCGAATAGGCTAGTGGGTGGTAGTACTTCAACAGGTGCATCTATAAGCCTTCTGGTACTTAGGGCACCTGAAAGCGGCTAATTTTGCAAGATTGCGTGATCCCACCATCTTATAAGTTTGGTTTCTACTTAAACGATGCAGGCGATCTTCATCTTCCATGGATGGTCCGGGGTACATGCCAGCAGCCTCCCGAGAGGTAATGCTTCAGACAGCATATCGATAATCTTTCAGGCACCCTTTGTCTGAGAGCGGTAAACCCGCTAACAAGTATATAGAAACCTCTGTACTGGTTCATACAAACACATTACATCAGGTATTTATAAACTAGAATTACATGAGTCTAATTTAATACAGGGCCTAGGTACAAGTCTAGGTTATCGGAAGAGCTAAAACGAAAACAACTAAATTACTGACCACTTATTTGAGGAAAATGTGTGTGTTTTCACCGTTCCAGTTTGAGATTCTATACATAATATATACCGTCATTATGTACTGTTTTTCAGTCATAGACGAGTAAATAAGTTAGATCACCTTGTTTGTATTTCCTAACAAGATAAATGGTGAAATAAAAAATAACGATTAGTGCGCCGCCCTGTGTCAGTGGATCGCATATACCACTACTTGAATCCCCGTTAATATCGAAAAAAAAAAAATGACTTGTCCTATTACATACATATCTTATGCTAGTATATAATTAGCTATGTGACGCCTCGTCGCGAAAACTTGGAATAGCTTTGATTTCGTCTGTGAAACTTTGCATGCTTTATAACATTCAGTTTGGGTGTCAGTGGGTTGTAAACTTTGCTTTTTGAGTTGCCCCAAAGGAAAACACCAGCAAACGTCATATCTGGGCTATTTGGGCTGCAAAGTCAAGGAATTATCGGCCCATACTTTTTTGAGGACGCTCCAGCAAGTGATTGAAGATTTTAGTTCCAGGCTAAACGAATGTCAGGAAGTGGAGGATGTGCATTGACAAACTATTGTTTTTCATTAATATAATATTAAAACTGTCCTTTAATTTAACAGTAAATAAAAAGAATTTGAACTTAATTTACTGTTTTTTTTAGGTATCAAAAACCAAAAACACCTGAGACACCCTATAAATACATGAAATTACGCCTTTTGGCTAAAAAAAGGAATCCGCAAAGCAAATCAAGAAGCAAAGCACAGCAAGAATCCTGTTGGGTAAGTACTCAAGTTGACTTTAACCAGAATAGATTATGGAAGCAAAGGTTTATAACCGGTTTATTCTTTGAGCCGTAACTCTAAGTCAAAACAAGACATAGTATATTTTTTCATAAAATGAAACCGCAATCGCTATGGGTTTTACAGGAATTACTTGCCTAACTCCTCAAACCCCAAACAGTACGTAGATGCAAAGACTAACAGTCTGTTAATCCATAGATATACTTCGACGTTAACGAATATAAACAAGATATATAAGATATATTTTATTTATTTATTTAATAAAACTTCATGCAACATAAAAGTACATAGGCGGACTTAATGCTTGAGGCATTCTCTACCAGTCAACCATTTGCTCCTATTAATCGTATACCGTTAAGTTTGAGTCTCTGACGCTTTTATGACGCACATCGTCTAATACATAATTAGACGGGGAATGCTTGGTATTATTATTATTCTGCCGGCTTGATTAAATAGCTGACCAAACCCTTAATAGAGAAATAAGATCTAAAATGAACATTTTCTTCAGCGAAAGTAAACTTCTCACTAATTGACTATGGAAGCTCGCATCGAAATTGAAAAAACACCGGCCAAGTGCGTGTCATCGTGTCGTGATAACTGGAAAAAGAAAATTGCCCGAATGAAAAAGGAGTGCTCTAAGTTCATTACTTGACATTATTAATAGACAGGCTGTAGTCAATATTTCGATTACCAGATGTTCCCGTTTCACTATTAATATTATTCCAAGTCGTTATAATAACATTACTACTGTTTAATCTTCGAATTCCAATAACGCGACTTGGCCAAACAAAAACCTTTTTAAATTGAAATAATTTTGAATAATTTCTAACATATAAATTAAATTCAGCAGTGTTTACATAAGTCCTTTCATTGTATAGCTCATAAAGCCGTGTTCTACTTTTATGAATACCAATGGTAGCCCAATCACTGAATGATGCGTTACTATTAACTGAGGTAAAAGGTGGGATAATTTGGGAATAAAGGTGGAATTCAATTGTTTACAGTATATTTAAAAAAAAACATCATATAGTTGATAAGGATCAGCATGCATTGACAAAATTGGTAATTTATTAATGAGTTTAACTTTAAAAGCTGCCAAGTGACTTGCAGTTTTGGGTTAATAGTGATATCCTTTTTGTTTTGGTTTGGTATAGTAATCCTCTGCCCGCAATTATCAGAATCTAGTAAATTTACAATTTCTTTGTGGACTGGTAACATTAGTATAAATATTATCTTCGCATGTGGCACTAGTAGGGTTTATTCTTTTAGCCTCCAAAAATAGGTTTACAAGATTGTAGGACTGAAACAGACTTATTATTTTCGTACAAGTACCTGAATTTTCTAATAAATTAACATTAAAATCACCACAAGTGATAATGGATTTATTCGAGGTACAAATCTCGTGTAACACTTCATCCAATACCTTTTCACAGCAGTCACATAATTCTGAAGGGGGTCTGTATACACTTAATACAATAAACTACTCCAATTCTATACAGACTATTTCAACTATCCGCTCAACAGATAGGCTCACAATATCCTTACGGTCTTTAAATTTAACTCTGCTGAATGAACTACCAATCTGGTGATTATAAAAATTAAACAATAACTGGTGGCTTTTAAGACAATGTTGTTTTATACAAAGAATATTAAGTTAAGATTCATAAATAATTCTACTTCTAAATCTTTCATAATAAATCCTTGAATATTTTGATTAATTTTAAACTTTTATTTGATTTTTCTGCGATTGTCATTCTATACACTTTTGCAAGAGGTTGCCTCTACTGTCTTAATTTCTAATTTAAATTATTATCAATAACAATTTTTGATACCAAGTTATTGGCTGAAATATTTAATATGTTATGGCATTGCTCAATAGAAGCAAGTTGTTTAGCCAAATTATTGGCTGTAATAGAAAAATCATATGATTGCGACACAGCTATCTGTCGTTTACAATACTTTGAAAGAAAGTACCTATCCAGGAAAAATCTATCTTTTGTCAAATAAAAGTGATTACCAACATAATTGTTAGTGTCAATTAAATGGAATAAATTATTTATATATGTAATGTCTTATTTAATTCAGATCTGAGATTGTTATCTTCATATGGGATATTCTTTAGCTCTATGGGAATGTGAACATCACAATTTTTTTTTAAACTAAGTTCGCACAATGATCTATAATGTTGGAGTAATGCTCCTTTGTTCACATTACCTCTATTACCAACAAACATTAATGATGTAATATCCTGGTTAAAATTGCATTTTATAACTTTTTTCATTATGTCAAATAAAGAACAACCAGGCTTACAGTAGTTCATTATTGAGTGTGCTGGATATTTATTTGTCAACAAGTGGCCTAGATCCTTTCCAATTTCATCACAAAATAATACTATTTCTGTATTTGTACTCTTTTTAGGCAAACAGTTAGTAATTTCAAATGGCAAACTGGCACTAGACTGCGATATGGTGGCATCACATATAGTCAATGAATGGTCCGGTGTGGGTTCAACAGATGGTGGTTGACAATGTTCACATTTGTTGGTTTGTGAGCTTACCAGCTCATTCATTGCCAATACATATTCCCTCATTTGGTTTTCAGAGGCTGTATATTTTATGGTCGTAGAAGTAAGTTTTCCCTGTAGTTGGTCAAGTTCATACCGCATGTCTTCTGCGTCAGTTTGGTATTTCCTAATACCTTTTCTAAGTTAAATGAAAACATATCTAATTGTTTAAGACATACATTTTCAGTAGTCGGTTTTAGTTTTTGAACTAATTTTTTTGCCGTCGTCCTTATGGTTTAAATTATTAGATTAATTTTAATTATGGTTACCAGGCAAATTCAATCATGTAACAATATGTAACTATGCAAGGTAAACATGCGATTTTTTTTATTTAAAAAAGAAAGTAACAATAGCTGGAAAATCTCAGCATTATAGAAAACTCCAATGTGGCTATCGTTACACATGATATGTCAGCAGATGGGTGCAAAACGCGTTTATATGGAAATTGTTCCAAAATTGCTCTTTTGTTACAACAATGTATGAAAACGCGTTGTCGCATCGTTTTCGGATTGTCGCATCACTGCTTTCTGCTGAAGCCTTGAATCGTAGGTACAGTCAAGGCTCAAAAGTGCAGTCTAGTTCTCCCAAAATTCAAATGGCTAGTTTTTGTAGAAGAAGTTAAATTATCCACAACTGGTTTAATATGTTGTATAGAAATTGAAGTGTATATTATACCTACTAACCGTGTAAAGTTAAAATTCCACTGCCTAAAAAAAAATGCCACTGCTGTTTTGATAGAGAGTAACTGCACTTTTGACCTTTAACTGTACATACACCTTGTACCTATTTTTTTTTAACATAAATTAGCATAAGTCGAACGAACAAAGGACCATAAGGAGCTGAGTAAATAAATGTGAGCATTTGTTGACATACTGTGCATAACAGTCGTGCCCCAGTATTATGTTAGTAAGTACTCTATGGTGTTTGTTCCTGGTATATTACCTGTAAGAACAAGAAATGTGAGTACGATGAAAATAATAAATGGTGTTTCCTGCAAAATAAAGGTAATGTTATTTACAACCAAGATAATAATAAGTCTCTGTTGTGTTCGGTCAACTGCCCGACGACGACGGTTGTTGTGAGACTGATGGGTTAAAATCTTGCGCGATACATAATTTTTTTTGACGTCAGAGGCCCTAGACAAAATTGTGTGGGATTCACCGGCGATATCGAAAAATCACTTCCCTTATATTTCCGACTACGGCGAAGCCCAAAGGAACGGTTAAGATTTTAGCAGTTTATGTATGTTTGTATTTACGTACCTATGTCTCTCCGTAGCGCCTAAACTGTTCATCCAATTTTGGTGAATAAGGTGTCAATCGGTTCGTTTTTATGACCCGTAACAGGCTAAAAAAATATATGTTCGGTAGCAGGTTTATGTTTTTAAAAGCAAATATCTCGAAAAGTTATTTCCGTGTTCCCGAATTGGTCCCATATAAATCTGGCAGAGCGGTGGTGGCCCAGTGGTAACGACCCCTACTTACTTGTCGTGGTCGTGGTTTCAACCCAGATAGGCGCTTAGTTTGTGTAAATTATTTCATCACCACTGCTCTCAAAACGGCCATTTCCTCTCTCACAGAAAGGAGGCCTGTGTCCCAGCAGTGGTAATATTAAAAGGCTGATGATGCTGATAAAAACTGGTAAAGATGAGATGAAGATATACAACAGAAATCTGCAATAAAAGACGGTAAATCTCTCGGGATTGCTGCAGTGACATATCTGTTTATTTGTTTAGACTGTCGGTCGGCAACAGGCGGAACACGGTCCACCTCCGGACCGCGAAAGGTCGGAACTTGGGCTCCCAAATATTGTTAAATAACTTACCTACTTATTAAATTTAAATAATATTTACAAAAAAAAACTAAGTCGCTCGAGTTTAACAGACTCTACCTAGAAGAGCCTCTACGCATTAGCAATTCCCCGCGTGAACCAAACCTAAAAAATAACCGGCCCAGTGCGTGTCGGGCCACGCGCATTAATAGGGTTCCGTAGTTGCACAATAATGCGGACTAAGAAGAGCGCTTTTTTTTGTTTCATGAATATTTAAACGGTTTCGGTGGCTTACAGCGTCTTAAAACGGTCCCACATAGGACAATGGTAACTTAAGGAGTTATAAAATCCAACTTAACAAGTGAAATTCGAAAAATTATTAGCTATTTGGGTACCACCACGTGTAGAGGCAAGCGTTTGTAATAAAAATTACGGACCGGTACTGCCAAACGCCGTGCCCACTCCAATGCGTTATTCGAGAGGTGAAACATTATTAATTTAGAAAACATTATTATTAAGGATGTTATGATTTTATTTTGGTATGTTTTTACATGGTTCATACACTTATATGTGGGAGATATAATGTAATTCCTACTTTTTATAATATTTGAGTATCTTTTGAGTTACTCCCTGTTTAATAAGTTTGTGTATTGACTACGCGCTCCCTGCCACTGACAAGTAAGCCGCATTATAAAAGAGTGAGCAAGAGGCTTGATCGTTCAATTTTGGTTTGACTTCGGACTTGAACGGTCAGGTAAGTTTTGATTGCTCTTGATTTATTATTAATGTGATAAATGTGATAATGTTGTGTACTGATGATATTCATTATTAATGTGCGTGTAGTTTTTACGCAATAATATTGTGGCAAGTATTTTACTGAAGTTATGTTGCTTTGATTAAAATATGGTCTAATTTATGCATTGGTTTTATTCCATTCAGTTTTACCCTCACATTTGCTTATAACCTCACATTTTGTTCTTTTCACCGTCACATCAGAAGCGAGATCGAGCGCCCATGTATTAACACATTTTCCACTTCTCTTGAGTTTCAGTACGATGTCAACCGTTCCGGAAACCTCTGATGCCACTTCTAAATTGGCTGATCCTTGGCGTGCGAGTCACCTGGCAGCAGATGCAAGAGGACACGGGTCTTCAAGCTCGAATACTCCAGGACCGGAAAATCAGGGCAGTAACATTTTTTCTTCATTTTATAACGACTAACGTGAAAGAAATGACAGTTATTTCTTCAGACTAAAATTACCGATCCGACGGTACAAATTTTGCATCCATTACATCGTGCAAGAAATTTAACAAGCATTTATATCTCCCTCTAATGAAATTTTGCAAATTTTGCATCCATTACATCGTGCAAGAAATTTAACAAACATTTATCTCTACCCTCTTTTGATCATGATGATGCTATTAAGTGTCATGTTGACGATTTTAAGTCGGAATATACATCAAGTCTTATCTTATTCCATCATTTGCAGATGCATCCTGATTCTATGATGACCTTACTGCCTTCATGAAGTCTACGAGCTACAAGAAAAGCAGCTTGGCCGAATAGGCATCGTGTAAACGCAAGTTGGCGAAGAAGGCTGTTGGCGTGAAAGTGACAGAGCTGCATTTGGTGGACGCCGTGAAATCAGGTGTGTTGGACTTTCGTGTTATATCAGTTTTGTGACGACTGACACTTAAAAACGTTGCTTTTCTTATAACTGTAAAAATCCAGTACATGATTCTGCTGATCACAATTTTCATGCTAAAAGACTAAACATAACTCGCAAGGTTATAACTATAAGACATAGCGATGTCAAATGTGCTCTTATCTTAAGGAATCTACTACTAATAGTGAATCTGATAGGACCTCTACTTATAATGACCAAACCAAGAAAACCTGCCAACTGGTCTAACCCCTAAAAGCTCACACTTTTTATCCTTTGCAAAAATTGTTGTTTTAAACTAAAACCAAACAATCGGTTAAATTCTTAATTGTTGCGAAAAGCCATCTAAGATTGGTAAAATCGATGGTCTCTACTTTGTCTCTTTGATAGTTGAACAGAATGCTCATTGATGCGTTAGTCTTGAAGATTCCACCACTGGCAAAATATTTATCAAAACGATATTATGCGGCGTTAGAGGAAATGCATTTAGTTATATTCTTATCAAAACTAATCTGATTTTTGTTAATGACCTGAACTAGGAGCTTGAGCTCGTATTGGTGCCTGATAACTATATTCAATTTCTTATTTATTCCTTTTGGGTGAGAATCTTTTTGACATTACTGGCATTAAGCAGTATTTACTATCCGATTATAAAACCAAAATTTATAAAACTGCTTAAAGCATTAATTTGGTTGAATAAAAAAAATATGCAAAACCTATACTGATATTGATGTGGATTCCATTTTAAAAGGTCGTGTACTAAATATATTGAAATCTTATTTTGACCTTTTTACATCGGGGAATTCAGTAACAAAAATAAGTTCATAAGAAATTCATATCGTATTGATATATCTAGCGAATGTCAAAATGATTGTGCAAGTTTTATAAGATAATAGGATCATTCGTGTCAGTAAATCTCTTTTCTCTAGACCTATTTTGTTGGTTAAAAACAAAAGGTAGGTACAGGCTCTGTCTCGATCAGAAGACTATCTATCTTCTTCAACTCTTGTCCATGAAGGTCTAGATAGTTTGAAAAAAGGTATACCTAATTCTGTAACTGGACTGGTTTTAAGATTTTCCTAATTTCTCAAAACAAAAAATTAAATATGTATCTGGGCTGAATTATTTCCAATGTTATGGTTAGACCCAGTCCTGTGAAAGTAAAAACCCTTATAAAGTATCACTGTTTGTCACAGTGATACAGGCTCGCCAATTTTGCGACCATTCATGATATTTTAAAGTTTTCTTGAACTTTTCTTAAACGATGAGTCCCTTATATAGTACTAGCAATTTCGGATGTGCGTTGATCGATCAGTCAGTCAGTTACTTCTTTTATATATAGATAATTAAGGCCGTTGCCAAGTGGAACTAGATATCAAACATTTAAATCTCTATTCTAAACCAAGTTTGTCCACATATTATAACCCAACTACGTTTTGGTGCTGTTCTATTCTAAAAACTTGATACTTACTCTACTAAGAGTCGTAGTGCTTCGGTGTGCACACCACCAATACCGAGCAGTGATGTCAATAATTGTGCGAGTTTAAAATTTTGGCAGTGGTTCAGCCTTAAAACATTTTAAGGCTCTGCCTACACGGTCAGAGTTTTGGGCTCGATACTGGTTGTAATCCCGTGTTCATTGATGGTGGGCATACTTGCAATCATTCGGCTTTGCGATTGGGTGTCGTAAAGGAAAGCGCATACCACACGTACCTATATTTTCTCAGTAGGAACCCTGCAATTTTCAACATAGATTGTTTTTGAAACCAAATAATTGATAGGTTCAATAAAACTGCCAGTATAGAAACGATTAGCTTCAAGCAATGATACAATAATGTTTAGAATTTATAATGCAAAAGATACAAATACAAAGAAATTGTTGTTTCTTCTAAAATATAATGGCACCCCATTCAGTTATTCCATACCCCCCTTAAGCACTTAGGCTGGGCGAAAAACCTAAAGAAGGTACGCGAACAGTTTTGGTTTCCATTGCCAAACATGTCCAAAGATGTTCTTAGGTATGTTGAAAATTGGCACACTTGTCCGATCAACAAGATTTAATCTGGTTTCCATCATGTTACCCAGCATCCCATTGATAAAATACCTTATCATTTCCATACTGTATCTACAGTATGGAAATGCCTGAGTACCCATATGGACACCTCGGGCAAACTAACTGACAACAAACTCTTTTACAAAGTATTTTTTGGTGAAACATGAGGAACTCGTGGCTAAATATGCCGCATGGGTCGATTTTTATGGTTAAGCAACGCTTGCCCAGGTCGGTCCGTGGATGGGTTACCATCTTAACATACCGAGATATCCCCGTGATTCAGTAAGCGTGTTAAGCCGTCGGTCCCGGCTGTTATTGAAAGATCATTGACAGTCGTTACGGTTAAATCTGACAAGTCTTGACAAAGAATATTGTGTTACCCAGTTAATAGATTGTGGAGGTCACATAGGCAGTCGCTCCATGCAAAATACTGGTACTCTGCTAAATCCAGTTGATCTGGAAGGCGACGTCAACAAAGTTGGTAAAAGGCTAGGCAGATTGATTTTTGCTTGATAAAACCTGTGAGTATCCTAACTGCAAATTCTTTTTCGTAAACTGTCTGAAAGATTTTATCTTTACCTTCGGAACCCCCAATAGAATAATTTGTGATCAAGCGATGTCATACACTGGAAAATATTTTTGGTTTTTGGCCAAAATTGGTCAATTGATTACATTACATCATTGCAACTGGTGTCAGTCGTGCAAATGGCCATGTCGAAAGGCTAATGAAAGTCCTCACTGACTGTTTCACGGTAGTCGAAAGTACCTCCCCAAGAAGCTGGAAGTAACCCATTGGGGAAGTCCAACTTGCAATTGATTGTACATTTAATAAAACCTCTGGATCAACTTCCTTTCAGCTCTTGGGTCGCGATCAATCGTCTCCAGTTATTTCTGGACTAAATTATGTTGTTTTATTTTACTTTATAATGATGTTAAACACATGGACCTTATGCTTATCGGGAAGTACCGAATCTTCGTTATCGGTGATATTACAACATTCACATGCTATAATGAAACTCCTTTCATAAGGGTCCATGCGTTATATGTAATATTCATGACAATGAATACTACATTATAAAAGTGCACAAAACTGGAAATGATTACTAGTATGTTTCTCACGAAAATCGGAGACTTGTTCCTCCAGTGTGCTGTGAGCTGACCGAATCACTAGAGTCTGGACATTATTATTGTTAACTTTAGTTAGTAACTTTTTGCCTCGTACGCGCCCGTAACATTCTGGCCAGGTGTTGGGCGAGTGCTTGGTAATGAGTATGCTATAGTTTATTATGCCGCGCCTTATGTAAGGCTTATTACCGAGGCAATGTTTATGATTTGTGATAAATGCCGCGCCTTATTGCAAGGCTTTTTACCGAGGCAATGTTATCACGTTATTTTATGCCGCGCCTTCATGTAAGGCTTATTACCGAGGCAATGTTTATGATTTGTGATAAATGCCGCGCCTTATTGCAAGGCTTTTTACCGAGGCAATGTTTATGATTTGTGATAAATGCCGCGCCTTATTGCAAGGCTTTTTACCGAGGCAATGTTATCACGTTATTTTGTGCCGCGCCTTCATGTAAGGCTTATTACCGAGGCAATGTTTAAGATTTGTGATAAAAGCCACGCCATATTGCTAGGTTTTTTTTACAGAGGCAGTGTGATCACGTTATTTTAAGCCGCACCTACATGAATGGCTTTTTGCCAAGGCGATGTTTATTATTTGTGCTTTATGATTCAGTGCTTTAGGCCGTGCCTACATGAGAGGTTTTTACCGAGGCCATCTTTTGGTGATTATTTTTGTTGATTTATTCAAATTGTTAATCACCTAAGAAATTGTTATGTTATAATGAACCACTAAAATGTACATATACCATCAAATTTTTATTCACGAGCCGTACCGGCTGCTCGTCAGAATGGCCGTGTGGGAGATATAATGTAATTCCTACTTTTTATAATATTTGAGTATCTTTTGAGTTACTCCCTGTTTAATAAGTTTGTGTATTGACTACGCGCTCCCTGCCACTGACAAGCAAGCCGCATTATAAAAGAGTGAGCAAGAGGCTTGATCGTTCAATTTTGGTTTGACTTCGGACTTGAACGGTCAGGTAAGTTTTGATTGCTCTTGATTTATTTTTAATGTGATAAATGTGATAATGTTGTGTACTGATGATATTCATTATTAATGTGCGTGTAGTTTTTATTCAGTTTTACCCTCACATTTGCTTATAACCTCACATTTTGTTCTTTTCACCCTCACATATATTTACAACTTATAATTTGGTCTATGTTGGTCGACTATTACTCGTAAACTTGGATGCCCCCACCCTTGAATCTAACAAAAATTGGCAATGTAAAGCTTAATTTTACGCAAACGGATCCCTAAATCCAAGAATAGTTTTCACGGAACCGTAATGTTTTAGAATGAGTTATCAATAACGCAAAAAAGTGGTACTTACCAAAGACCGACTTCCAAAAATAAAGTTATTTTTCACCTTGTAGTTTCCTTACTTGGAAGTCGGTAGTATTTTTTTCTAAAAAAGTTTTTTTTTATACCGATTATGTTCAAGTGTCATGTTATTCGGGTATTCTACTTTACTTTGGGCATTATATGTATCTTACTAGCTTTTACCCGCGGCTTCGCTCGCAGTGAAGCCATATATATTTTTTTTTAATAAAAAGTATCCTATGTTACTTCTAATACCTCCAAGAATATATGTACAAAGTTTCATGAAGATCGGTTCAGTAGTTTTTGCGTGAAAGCGTAACAAACAAACTTACTTTCACATTTATAATATTAGTATAGATAATACAACTTGCCCACTAGGTACCACAAAAACACACAAAAACTTTAACGAACATAGGTCCATACGAACATACGAACAACTAGGCAGCAGAAAAGTGAACGGCTTAAACTAAGATATATAAATATAGGTAACTACACGTATAATGTAAAGGCGGATCTTAAATAATTATATAATAAAATGCCGAGACACATAATTCACACTAATATTATAAAGGCGAAATAACGTGAGTGTGTGTGTTTGTATGTTTGTTACTTCTTCACGCTCAAACGGCTGGACGGATCTGGATGAATTTTGGCATCGAGATAGATAATAGTCTGGAATAGCACATAGGACACTTTTTATCCCTTGGGATAATTTTCGACATTCTCGCGGGCGAAGCTAGTACTTAATATTTATAAAGGTCAGATTTGAGAACAGAGACAGTACGGCAAGTACAATTTTAATCACTTTTTGAAGACCGAGATAGTTTTTATTAGGTCTCGAATGCTAGGTGAAAGTGAATGCCACAATCTATATAGACACTGATCTATGAAGTTTGAGGCTGCGAAAAGGTATATTAAAAAAAAGTGTTACTAGCGAACATACGTCGGCAAATTAATTACAGTAATGAATCAAACCTTATAATAGTAATTATTGGTCCTAATCTGGTTTTATACCATCATATTTATATACCGCGCCACATAGCAATAGGTGCCAAGTGGTGCCAAGATTCTAAGGGGTTCCAAGGTTTTCTAAACCGGAAAGCCGAATATACCATCTAGTTTAGATGGATGTTAAACTGGATAGACAGTTTGTTTTAAAATAGAAACATTATCGCATATAAGAAATTCAGACTTTGTTCATCCTTTATCATAAAAAATGTAACAAACCAGGCACCAAGTAATACTATCTATAGTACCTACTATGAAGTCCCAGAGAACATTTTTAGTGACTGTAAAAATCCTTACTAAAAGCTTCAGCAGCCTAACCCCCCATAGTTATCCTGTGGAACCTCGTTCTCGACCCACTATTGCAAGAACTAGAGCGGCGTAGGATCTTCGTGCAGGCGTTCGCGGATGACATCGTCTTGGTCGTGGATGGATACACGGTGACTGAAGTCTCGAGATTCGCCAATGCAGCCCTCGCCCATGCTCAGGATTGGGGCGTCCGAAATAATCTGAGGTTTGCACCGCACAAAACCTGTGCGATGACCATAAGCAATTAGCTTAAGTACGACAACCCAAGACTGAGCATGGCCGGAGTCGACATCGGTATGAGCAAGAAAATGAAAAAAACTTCATTTTATAAAACCCAGCAACATTTTTTTTTTAGTAATGATAGGCCCGCGCTTGACCACTATGATGATACCTGATGGTAAGCGATGATGTGGTCGACGGTGAAGCACGCTTGCCTAGAAGCAACCTATTCACTCTTGACTTAAAGACCCATAGATTGTAGCTGTCGGGAAACACAGACTCTAACCAAAGACGAAAAGCTCACGTTCAATGAGCATGTCACGAATGTCTGCAAGAGGGTAGCTGATGTTTACAAACAGCTATCCCGCGCTTCTGAAGTTAGCTGGGGATTAAGTGCAGAAACCATACACATCATCTACACAGTAACAGTTAGCCCATAGTTACGTACGCGGACGCTGCCTGGGCACCCGCCACGAAAAAGGTTGGGATACGGAAGCGAAAAAGGAGTTCATGTGCCTGACAGACCAACAGTTGCTAGACAGCAATAATGTGCAGACGGTGTGAACCTTCACCGACGGCAGCAACATTGAGGGGAAGGTCGGAGCCGCATTATACATTTGGGATAGTGAAGGCGAAGTCCGGAACTTCAAACTTAGCTCAGCCGCGTACTGCACAGTCTACCAGGTGGAACTCCTGGCCATTTGTAAAGCGACGGACGTGATCCTCATGCGGCAAGAGACGAGCTATGGTTTGTAAAGCGACTCAATGTCAGCATTGCAGACGCTTGTAAACCATGGCTCTCTCCATCCCCTGGCGGTTCGCGTGCGCGCCATCCTGGCTCAAGCCCTGGGCAGAGCTATAGAACAAAGATGTGTGTTTGTTCTGGATCAAGGCCCACGCGGGCCTGCCGAGGAATGAGTGAGCAGACGAGTTGGCAAAGAGGGCAACAATGTCGTTGCGTAGGATGTACGGACTACGGACGAATACGGACTACGACCAATGTCCGGTGTCATTTATCAAGCGACAGATCCGTTTGGAATCGCTTGATGAATAGAATCGAAGATATGTGTCGGGCGAGACGGCCTCTGTGACGAAGATGTTTCTTTCGGATGCCATAGCGGCTTTCCGTATTGTTAAACAGGTGCGACCCACAGGCGTTCTCACGCAGGTTTTGACGGGGCACGGTGGGTTCTCTGAATACTTGAATTGCTTCGATCCAGGCGTGGCAGAGACTGTCCAGCACATACTTGTAGAGTGTCCGTTATTCACCAGGGAACGCTAGCAACTTAAATGTAAGCTTGACATGAAACTGACGAGCAAGAGTATCTAAAGGTTCATGACAAAGCAAAATAGGGAAAGGTTCCGAGCATACTGCCGTATTGTAGCCACTGTGGTTATACACAGAAGTAAAACTTGATGCGCACTGTTCTTCATTAAAATCTTACTATATTTAAATGAAGGCACAGAATACAGTACAGAAATGTATAGCCAGTAGTATGTTAAGTTAGTACCTAAATGTCGTGTAAGATGATCTGTGATAACTTGTTTCTTACTGTGAAAACTGACACTTTTTTATATATTTTTAGTATCCCTAATGTTAAAATAATTATCTGTGATAAACAGCACCTCTGTATATTTGTAAGTAAGTATTTATTTTGTATTAACCTGTGATAAGTAAATAAAGAAATGCCTATATATTACATAAATAACGTGGAATTCCCACCCACAGTATGTATTGTTGTATGTATGGAGAAGAATGCAAGAAAGATATAGTATGATGAATGAAAGTACGAGAGGCACAAAAGAAGGAATAGAATGACAGAGGTTGAGCAGATAATAGGCGCCAATTAATATAGCGGGGATTAGTGTTAAGTAAAAAAAATAAACCCCTATAGTTTGGCTGGGCATGCATCTAAAAAGCTTTAGTCTCTAAATTGGAACTCAAAACGCATAATCACCGTTTACACATAATCCTACTCACCGTTTGTGTAAATATAGTAAAACAATCTCAATTTTGGAAAATTTGTAATGAGATGAAAAATTCAAATTCGAATTAAATTTATTGCATCCCTAATGTACAAACAGGTGGTAAATATAAGTTACAGAAAAAATTATGGACCCTGTCGGGCACAGCAACATTCTAGATACAGTCAGTGTCTAGGAGAGAGGAATAGCGTTCAATATTTGCCTTATCTATTAACATTTTAGCTATCTACTCCCTTTCTATCTGTTTTTATTTGATTTAATGCACTAATACGTATTCCTTTTTATTCGCATGTCAAATTAAATATTATTCTTAAATATTAATTATTTGTTTAAGTTTTTATATAACAATAAGTATAATTGATTTAGATAGTTTATATTTAATAAAATTAATACATAATAAATTTTAAAATGTCCATATTATATTTTGAGTCAATTATTTATTAATGTCATTTTACTTAACGAGTTAACAGTTGTTGAATTGAATGACAAAAAAAATGATGAAAATGACATCTCATCATTTTTTTCCAAAATGCGCAGGTAGCATACCGTGATCACACAGAAAGGCCACTCCCGCCGTTTTGAAAAACGTCTCAATTGGGATGGTATCAGAACCCGTAGCCTTTCCATTCTTCAAATGCTTACTGCTGACTTCAGATTCTAGAATGTCTGGCTCTAGTGTATCACTCCCAGGTTCTGTAGGTGTACAGGCGGATCATCAAACAGCAACCTACAGTAACATCTCCAAGCCTCCGATATCTGCTCCAGTTCGCTGACCACTTGACCATTACTATCTTCAATGACCCAAGTTTTAGAAGGGAGTGCTTTAGTTATAAGCCGGATTTTGTGATGCAGGTCTCTCAACTCTTATCTACCTGCATGAGCTTCTATTTCCTCATATAAATAACGCAAGTAGGCGTTGTGATCCTGTCTGCATTCCCTTGGGTTTGGGCAGACTTTTCATTACAGGCTTGAACACTTGCACCGGCTGCTTTCATTTTTGACGCTCCTCAACAAGTGCAAAGGTTCCATCCATCATCCAGTGTTGCCTTTTGTGTGTCACAGTTGGTGTTTTAGATCTTGAGACGCCAGCTCTATAAGGGACTTTGCTCTGTTCCAAAGTTCTTCCGGTGGTTCACTACCAAAATCTGTGTTCGCCCATTTAGCCCAGTTGTGTTCCACTAGAGACATGAATTTCGGAATATCTGTCACGTCTAGCCTTCTTCTCTGATTTTCGAGGGCTCTGGCATTTTTCGTTTACGGTTATCGTAAAGAATCCATTTTTCATCACTTGTCACAATTTGATCCAATATTCCTTCATTTCTGTATGGATTCAACAAGGCAACACAAGTTTCAACACGCGTTTCTTTCTGCAGATCAGACAAATCATGAGACACCCATTTTTCATAATTATCAAAGTGTCAAGTGCTGCACAAATACCTCCACTTTACAGGTCAGTGATTAAACACCATAGCACTAGCAGGGTTCAACAATACCTCCTGTTTCAATTCAATTCAATTTATTTATTTCAAGTTAAACAGACTCATAACATAATAACAATATTAGCAGCACAAAACAATTAAAATTTGCTACATTAAAAATAAATTAAACATTACGCTATGAAAGCCTAAACCAAAGTAACCGGATTTTTGATTGTTTGAATTTTTTGGTTTACTTAATAATTTATATTTTTAGCTGCATATTTGTTTTAACTATAAAAAAATCTGGACAAACCGTTTTTTTTATTTATTTTCAAGTAAACAAAAAAAATTGTACAATAATAAATGGGTGAATCGATAAGTTTCCGATTTAGTCAATCACTAGCGTGTATGTAAAATAAATTGCTTTTGCATAGCACAACGATAGCGACCGATGTTTTTGTGTGCGTAATTTGTACGGTGATTGGTATATACACGCTGTGCTTGAAGGGATAAGGTTTATAATTTATTGTGTAGTACGTTCTGATTTAAGAAATGCGTGTGTGTGCGCGACTGCGTATCTATTGCTTTTACTGAACTGCATGTGTAGTAGTTGCCGTGTGGTAGGGGCAAACTGGAGACACAGGTTTCCGATATATTTTCGTCTACCGGGCATATCTCCTTGTTTATTATATCTATGGTTTTAATGCTCACCACCGCAGCTTCCGCTTGCGACGGCGCGGCGGCGACGGTCATTCAAACCACCTGCTCCTCAGCTCACAGACCACCCCACCCTTGCACGCCTACGCGGGCTTAAATTACACTGTAGGAGTAGGGCAGACAAGACTGCGTGAAGTTGGTTTTGCAGCAATTCGTTTCTGTCACTAAATTTTGTAGCACAACATTTTGAATTCTTATGAAACTATTTTAATTTTGTATTGAAAATGCTACCATTTAACCGTCTATATATTTAAGACCAAATAATATTCCGTAAAATGTATCAAATAATATTCCGTAATATGGAAAATAAATCATTTGGCTAATGAAAAAAGTTCAAAAGAGGCTTCGGCCAAAAGCAAAAAGTTATTTTGTAAATCGTCGAAATATAGTTCGGTAAAATAATACCTATGACACATGCTACTTCGATGATCTAAAAATATGTCAAATAATGCATATAGCAAAAAAGACGTCGGTCAATAATTTTCGGCAAAATGAAATTCGAACAAAAAAGAAGTCCGAAAAGTGATCGGTTCCCCACTACATTACACCACACACACCTCAATACACTACGCCACACTACACTACGCCACACTACACTACACCACACTATACCACACTACACTACACCACACTACACTTCACTACACTACACTACAATATACCTCCCCTCACCACACATTACTCCACGTACAACAACACGAAATTGTGTTATATATTGTAACTTCATTTATCAATTTCATTTGATTTTTAATTCACTCTTTTTTTATGTTCGAGAATGAAAATAATTAATTTTTAAATAGGTACTTATTTCACCAACAGCAAAATTTTAACAAAATAATCTTAAGTGTGAAATCGCAGTAGGTACATTATTTTACAGTAACCCACAGTTAGTATAAGTATAATACGGCAAATTTATGGAAGAGTGGATTATCCTAATAAAGGCATTGTTTGCTTAACACGTCTATGCTAATTGTGGCAGTAAACGATTTTGTATTTGTATAAGTTAAAATCCAGACATTATAAAAGATACAAAAAATCGTGATTGCATCGATGCATATCACAAACAATAATAAAAAGCAATTAAATTTGCAACATTCTGGAATGGTAGACTATGGATAAGGCAACGTAGGCAATATAGACTCCCAAATGAAGCTAGAAACTAAACCAACTTAGAACATCTGTTATACATAATAGACGAAAGGTAGGGACAAAGCAAGTACTACCAAGAAATTAGTTCCATCTAAGCCAAAGGCCTGAAGGCTGTCTGAGACGTTTGTGGTCACAATGATTATCTGAGAACCAACAATTCTTGGCTACGATTATGTTATATTCGGTCACAGCAATTCTGTTCTACGTTGGTGGTGTATTTTGAAATAACCTTCTTTTTAGGTTTCTGTACCCGAAGGGTTCGAACGGAGCCCTATTGCTGACACTTACGTGTCCGTCTGTCCATCGTCTGTCACTAATTTTGTTTGGTGTAAATGAATGTTTATTATTACGTAAATTTTACTAACAAATACAAATATATTCTACATATTTTTTTTATTCGTAATACGGAATCCTTGTGTATGGGCGAACCTTTATTACGTATTTAAGAGATATTAAAGACATACAAATAAGACTGATAAAGTTTCTGGTTAGTAAAAATGTTAAAGATAAGTGCAACAAAGAGTATGATACGTTATTTCCCATCTGTAAAATTATAACCATAGATAAAAAGTACAATATTTGGTTGGTCTGGAATATTATTATAATGATGATTATAAAGTTAATGTTAAAAACAAGTACCACACACGTAGGGCTAGAGAGAACAAACTGGTTCAACCATAGACAACAAATTATTATGGTAAGAGAACATCTAAGTATGTGGTACCTAAAGTATTTAACAAAATAGATTTATTAAGAGAAAATGTAAAAATGAGTAAAGGAACAACTAAGACAAACAGCAGGATTAGCAAACAGAACTAAATATATACGTAAGATTAAACCATAACAGTATAATAATATGTAAGTAGTAGGTTTGTAAGTAAGGTGGTGCATTGTAATGTAAAAGAGCGCCTCTCGCTATCAAACGTAAAAGTTTGGCGAGTTTAGAATTAAGTATTAAAATATCATTAAATAAATAAATAAAAACTTGTATTTATTTAAGTCGGTTAAAAAAATAGACACCACTTACTTATGTTTATTTTATAATCTACCATCATTCTATCAGATGAGCATAGGTACATACTTTTAAGGTTGACTTAGAGGATCAAACGATATATTTTCAAGAGACCTTGACTGTCCATTCTTTATTTTATTTTATAGCTTAGTCAGAATGAGTTAACTCGGTTTTATATCACGTGAGCATTATTTAGAAAGCTTTTTTTCTATAGAAAAAAAAATAGTAACTTTTATATATAATGAAGTACGTAGAACGATAAAAGCCTTTCAACTAATCCTAGACGTGTAGAAAAAAATTACTGCATGGAAAGTTTTAAAATAATTTACATTCTTATTTTTTCGTTTAATACAAGCCAACACACTTAAATCATAGAGAGCATTTGAATAAAAAAAAAACAATCAACAACAACAATCATACTAAAATAAACTAAAAAAGATTTTTCTAGATATTTCACGTATAACAAAAATTCACTGTTTGGAAAGTTTTAAAACAAATTACATTCTTAATTTATTAATACAAGACACAACACACAAAAGTCATGTGAGCATTACAAGATTAATTCAAAAAACGAAAAAAGATTTTCTTAGAAGATTTTCCTTATCTAAAACGAAAGAGAAATTGGAATATCTCTCACATTTATAAAGAGATGAAGATAGGTGGGGAAAGTGTTACACCACGCGCTGAAACTATAAGTAGAAGGCGTTTGCGCACGCGCCGTTCAAAGCTCCGACCTGCGCGCAGTGTCTCGGGCGTTGGTGTGTCTCATGCCCTAAAAAAACCAGCTACATATTAAACTTTTTATTTCCTAGTGCTATATCCAGTAACAGTGTGTGTTATAATTTCTGGATCGTAACATCATCCCTATTCTAAAATAAGGTAAGATTTAAATAATTTTAAATAATCTTAAGAAGACTCATTAAAAATAACGAGTTTATGTTACTCTGAAACTTTCAAAATAATTTGATTGGTAGTTTAAAGCGTTAGTTTCGAAGTAAATGTTTGTTCAGTAAGAAAAAAATATTATCATATAAAAATTTTCATTGCATTATTAAATGAAAATATTTTTATAATCTACGTCAATTGTTTAAAATTTAAATCTCGAAAAAAATGTTTATCTAGCCAGAAAAATTGATTATCATAAAAATATTTTACAAAAATATTCAATAAAGAAAAAAATGTTTGTCAAAATCAGTTGAACTTCAATAAAGACATAATAATTTAATCTGGAAATGCTAATAGTTTTAGTAAATTGGTACCTCTAAACCAATAGGTACCTCCTTAACTATAAGATTTATTTGCAAAAAAAACTATTTTAATCTGTATTGAATGATGAACTAGGTTAAATATCTACGGTACTTTTCACGGTCGTAACCAACGACAACGAGTTACAGACAGACGATAGCGTGAACTACATTTGTATTAGAATTTGTGTCAGTCATGACATCGCATAAATCAAATATAACGTAAATTACTTCGATAACAGCCTTCTAAAACTAATTTTCATGTTGCTGCCATAGAATCGCAACATCGCATACCTGAAAAGATGGTTTTCATATTATAATCGGCATGAATCACGTAGGTATTATGAAATATAAAGATTGACAATGAAAGCGACTCTTAGGTTGTATATGAAAATTAACCGACAAATGAGATGTTGAAGGCTAAGATGCAGATGCAGCTGAAACAATCAATGACGATGCAACCACAAGCAGGCTCAACAATTAGTACGTAGCCATACCAAAGTACTTGTTAATTCAGGTTAAATTAACCTTAGACTTATTTACTCGTATCAAAACGCAATTTTTTATTTTCTTGAACTTAACCCTTTTTATTTTGGGTCGGCACAACATAGAAAAAAGGTACAGCCGAACTAGGTGAGAGCCTGTATTTCGGTATGCAGCATCAACCACAGTCTTCTTGTTATTTGTCTTCTTGTTCCATACTCTCTATTAGATGTCGTCTCAGCAGTAACTGCTGCCTTTCTTGACATTACCTTTAGGATGGTTTCATTAAAGAACTCGGTTATAAACTACAATTATACTTCATTATTCTGTATTCCTTTTCCCAAATTAATTTGTGGTTGACGCAGCGAAATTTTATCATCAATTAATACTATTCATTCAGCCGTCGCGTCGTTTTAGTATTTGACGCTTGTCTAGCCTCCAACACTTCTTTGTCTTCTAAGATTACTTGCTAAAAGCAATCAAGAAAGACAAACATTTTATTCAGTACTGGAGGTCAAAGATTTGATAGGATTAAAAGTATACATATAAACGTTAACATGTAGTAGAAGACATGCGCAATGATATCAAATAAAATGGGCTAAAACCAGCCTTGTGACAGATGTTTTTATTCAATAGATGATTACTTACATTTTAAACAGACATGATGTAAGTATCAACTAACGAACAATTTAGATTATAATTATTGTCATTATTTATAAATCTAATTAATAAATCGATGAACTGTCATAGCTGAGACATATAATATAATAATTTAATTTAATATCTGTCTAATTTATATTAATGATGCAAAACTGTTGATTTTATTATGATTATAATGTGAATGTCTAATTATCAATGACATTGATGTAGTTTCAAGATTTTATTATGCATATACCTACTAGAAATATTTGCACGACTAGTCGAATATAGTGAGACTAAAATTATTTTAAACTATTTTTTTTCTCGTAATTGTGTGTACCTATATGCAACTTTCTTATTGCTCTACCGTGTTTTTAGCATGTGAGGTCTAACATTCATAACTATGTGTAAGTAACAAGTTGCTTGTCAATTAACAATCACTTGTTGTCATTTTAACTGAGTGATTTTTTGCTATGTAGACCGTGAATGCATTCCGATTGAATGCAACAGAAATTAATAGTTACCTGTGGCTTCTGCCTCACCAATTCTCTATCTATCGGTAATTTATAGTTTGAGAACGCCATCTTAAATAAATAAACAATTGATTCTCTTGAGAACCACTTTTTATGCATAGAAATCATTATGGTTTGAAAATAATCTCTGCATCATTAGACGTACACAATCACTTGCAAGAAACGTTTTTTGAATCTATTCTTGGAATTAATTTTTTCCTGAGTCAGATTTACTTACAAAAGACTATAATTTCGTGAAAGTCTTTTTTTTACTGTTCTTTCTTATACTGACACCACGAATGTCATCATAATTATTTAGTCATAACTTTAACCCCGATACTTTCGTGATTGGCTTGGTGGGTGATCATGTACGATTTTACTAAGAATCAGTAATTTGCATGGACAAACAGTTTGGTATACATAAATACAGGGTAGCTTTAAAATTCGAATTCGATTTGACATTACTCTGCCAGCGTATTCGAACCATGATTTTTCCCGCTAGGTATTAAGGCGTATATATTCCCTGATGTTAGCGCGACGGCTGCCAGAACATCAATATTGGACTTCCTTTTGGACAGTTTTTTTTGCAAAATATTTAATACATACATATCCTATGTAGGTGAAGAAATACTAACCATAATTTTTTCTGTTTAAAAATAATTTTAAACAAACAAGTCATTTTGGAGGAGTATGCAAATGAAGCGACAAAATATCGTGTTGTTAATCATTTTTTTAAAGCAAAAGTATTAGTCATATGAAAAAATGTTTCATAAATAATGTACATGAATCAATATAAATATTTTCTTTTTCAAACCTTTACTATGGAGTATGGTTATGAATGTAACCGTTTTACGGCACTAAAGTGAGTAAGGACCTAAAAAACCTATTGCACTAAGCAATAGTCTTTGCTGTCTAACGGTGAAAGTATGTTCATATTCGAAACAGTATTTTTATAGAGATATTATCTCTTGCAAACAATTTATACCCTTTATAGTATTAGTTCCAATAAGACATTTAAAGTGAACACCAAAAAGGGTTTTTAAGAAAATACTTGATCTAATTTTTCATTAATTCATCAAAATTACACGCTCCACTAATAAACACTAAGTAATGCTGCTTTAATGTGACCGCTATAGTACCGTAGTTGAGGTTTTGCTCTTATGAGCATTGAGACTACAACGTCACATTTCATAGCAAAATGTGTGTTAACGATATTCATAATCTATTTTAAATTGCAGTGATCTCGTTAGATACGTTTTTTAAAGAAAATCAAAACGTTATTTTATTTTGAAACTATGTTTTGAGTTATGATATGAAGGATTTTGAAATTAATGTTGTAGATTCTGATATCTAGAAACTAAACCTTGTCAAAATATTTTAGGTTAGCAAGCATTTAAGACATTTGTATAATTTATCTAGATCTTTTTTTTAATTTTAAGGATGTAATGTTGTTGGTTTGTTTGTAGGAAGTAATCTCTGGCAGTACGAGTACATGATCAGATTTCAAAAAATGAAAGATTTTTTGAGATCGTATCAATGAGC
Source organism: Orthosia gracilis (assembly GCA_947562075.1). NCBI lineage: Eukaryota > Metazoa > Arthropoda > Insecta > Lepidoptera > Noctuidae > Orthosia > Orthosia gracilis. The sequence goes on from OX387266.1 coordinate 41,569,731, forward strand.
ACTATCGCCACTACGCCACTCTTCATGCCGAAAATAATCACGGCTCCTGAGGGATAAAACCACGGAAGCAAAACCGGCGGGAATGTGTCAAATGGTGTCAAAGTTATTTGATTACGCCATTTTTTTAAAATTAATAAGACAAATTATTTTAGTTTAGCAAGCATTTCAGCCATTTTTATAATTAATCTATATCTATAATTTTTTCAAGTATAAGGATATACAATTGTTGGTTTGTCTGTAGGAAGTAGAGATCAGATTACAAAAAATAAAAATAAATTCGAGATCGGATCAGTGAGCACTATAGCCACTACGCCACTTTTTTATGACGCCAAAATTCACGGCTCCTGAGGGATAAAACCACGGGGGCGAAACTTCCGGGAATGTGTCAAATGGTTTCATAATAATTTGATTGCGGCTAAAATTGTAATTTATGAAATTGTTTGATTTTATGAGAATACCTATGCCACTTTGTTTACCGGAGAATATTGTCGATTCAGTCTAAAACAAGAATTTGTTATTTATAAACAATAAATAATCATCCTAAAACCGTGTCCAAAACCGTGTCAAGCACTTGCCAATTTTAATCACGTATTTGAAACTATTCATTTACATTTGTTCATCTGTAAGTTTATTAGGTAATAATGTTTCGACTTTAATAAAAGACTTTTAAAATCTCCCAAATATTTTAAATAACAAGGTTCTAAACCTTGTAATTTAAAATAATTGGGCGATTTACCAAGTAAAATAATTTCATCACTATTAGAGACTAGAAACCAAAACAAAAGTCTTCAAACATTTTTTTTTTTATTCTGTAGAAAAATACTTTACTACACCATAACTGTTTTTATGTCATTCTTTATACTTCGTTTGGGGTCAAGGTCATTGTATCTTGGTTTACCTTAATAGGTCATCTACTCGTATATCCTAACCATAAGTAGTGCTTTATTTTGATTTTGGAACGATGACTTCTTAGTCAACGAGCCAGTAAGCAGAGAGTAAGCCAGTCAACCATTTAGTAATAGACTGCTCAAGATGTGCCAAATGGATCATCATAATTCTCTTGCCCATAATAATGTTGCAACATGTCTTATTTTTAACCCCCGACGGAAAAAGGGGGTTAATAAGCTTGACATGTATACCTGTGTGTTTGTGTATTGCGTATCTGTCTGTTGCACCATAGCTCCTAAACGGATGAACCGATTTTGACGATTTTTTTGTTTGAAAGGTAATTTTATCAAAACTGTTCTTAGCTATGTTTGTTGAAAATCGGTTCAGCCGTTTAAAAGTTATGAGCGTTTTATTGTTTGAATCGGGATGTTTTCGCAAGATATCGTGTCATAATTGCGTGTTCAATAGATTGTCGATCGAAGCGTGTCTACTAGGTCCTAGATAAATTATGAAGCATGAAATAAAAATGTGTCGGGGGTTTTTTAAATGTTTAAATTTTACTTGTGCCATACTTTTCGATCGGTCTTTATCTCTTTTCCAGTCGTCGTACAATGTCACACACACATTCACACAGTTCTTCTAATGTTTCTTTGGGTAGACACAGACAGCACTAATGCAGAAACTGTTTTATTGCACCGCAATCTAAACAATAATGTATCTCAATCTTTAAAGAGCTTTAAAATAAAACTGAAAGTAATTTACAAGTATTGCATGCAAAGTTTATGACAGGTTTTTCGAAAGTGAAATGTTAAAGTCCCGATCATTATATAAGCAAACAAAAGTGAATACGAGTATGTCTCAAAAACGACTTCACTTTCATTCACACACATTCACCCTTTTCAAAGTCAGACAAGTAAGAAATGAGTCTGCATTTATAATAATGTTGGTACGACTTAATATACCTACAAATTATTTTTGTAACTACTGTGTTTGATAAATACAAGTATCTCTAACATAGTCCGGTCGAATGAGACATATCAAAGTGCATTAATTCGCAAAGAGTTGAAAATTGGTACGAATGTTCAGAACACCATTATAAACGAAATGTAAAAAGTCCCCATCGATCCCACACTTGCAAAAAAAAAAATTCAAGGTCAAAGTTCGCAAATATAGGTTTTTTGCGTTTTTTAGCCAACGGTAAGTTTTATGATAAATTAGGTTAGGCAATGAATGAGATGGATTATTGTACCTAATTTTTAAGAATTCACATGTCTTTCATCGTTTCCAATAGTACCAGTTTTTACATTATTTTGAATATTATTGAATTAAACAGGATCAAAATAGATTGTGGAATAAGCCTGTCGGGGAAAACACATTAAAAAAACGCGCCAAGTACACTACCTCCCAGGTGGCGTGGAAACGTGTGCATATTATGAAGAATACAACTTTTTCAACCTGATCTCGGAAACGGCGACGTTTAGGAGAAAAATTGTAGATTTTTATAAATTATTGCATAATCTACAATTTTTGTCTGACCTATTTTTATCATAAAACTTACCGTTCGGTTAAAAAACGCAAATACCCATTTTTGCGAACATAGACCTTGAAAAAATATTCTTGCAAGTGTGGTATCGATGGAGACTTTTTACATTATTTCATTTATAATGGTGTTCCGAACATTCGTACCAATTTTCAGCTCTATGCGAATTACTGTATCATATATCAATTACTGTATCATACCCATATTTTTTGGTGTAATTTGACCGGACTAAACAGTCTCTAACAGTAGCTTTAGTGTTTTTGCAAAGGAGGTTAGAAGAGACGCGTCTTTTAAATTAATAATTGCATAACATATTTAGAACGGATAAAGGGTGCACCGGGTAGGTGTGTACATCCATGGATGGTATATTTAAGAGAAATTAAATTAATATCTACCCAATATTGAAATATTTAGGTAGATTGTAAATCGTGTAGCATCAAATTTATACATACATTTTATGCTACACGATTTATTTATGTTATTGACCAAGTGATTAATACGACATTATACATTATGCTGTTTGAAAAATGGCCAATATGAGTAAGCAGTATGATAAAAAACTATTAAAATAATTAAATTCACCGGGATTTTGAATAATGCCCATCACTTATTGGCCAGTGTGATAAAAAGATGAATTTCATTACATTTGCTCGCTCACTTCAGTTCCCGTCACCTCCTTCGAACCTAATCTATCCGTGTCGGGATGCCCTAAGCTCCCGAGCTCGCTTTTTTCGCTCTTGGACTAATTCATTGACCATAATTATCGAATTGCCCAACCGTTACGTAGCAATATTCATAATGGTCAGACAATTGATAAATATAGAAATTTAAATCAGTATTCATTACATTGCCCGATTTGACTTGACTAGATGCATAATGCCCGGGCATTATACTTATTAATCACTAGGTCCATTAGATATATAGATTATAAGAATGTTATAAAAAAAAACAAATAAAAAAAATATAAATATATATTATAGGTAATGTAATTTTAAATGTTGTGATTACCTTATATTCTTTCGTCTTTTATTTTATAATCTTCGTATTGTAGGTAATACAGTTATTTTTTTAATGTCTTTAAAACATAAAACAACTCTTCGGAATGAAACGCATTTTTTTAAACTTGTATTTTGTGACCTATAGGTATACAGTATGAATTTTTGTTCATTTGCAATATTTTAGGGAGTGAAAGTTGTTATTATTATTGTTGAAAAAAAAAATAAGTTAGTCATTTCAAATATTCTAGCTATTGCTATGCATTCTATAGGTAAGCAAAGTTGCTAAACAGTGCATCGGTGTGACCTCTTTGTGTTGGTTGAATACACTTTACGAGCTACAGTTTGTAGGCCACGCCAGTAAACGACGTATGTATGTGTTCCGAAACAAACTTAAAACCTTAAACATTTAAGCCATAAACACAATTGTTGGATTCCTACCAAATAAAGAAAACCACACACTAATAAGCGTTAAATGTATTCTTTACTATACGACTATTAGATGTGTTAATTTATTTATTATTTCTAAGCACAAGAATATTGCGGCGAAGTTAATGTCATTGGCATTACTGACAGTCGATCTTGAGGTGATGCAGAGATAAAATATTACACATGCTGGTACTGTAATATACTGGCTGGCATTAAAAAAAACTGCCAAAATAAAGATTATATTTTTTGTATTGTTTTTGTTAGTTAATAATAAATCAAACACGTAAAATTCTTTACAGAAAGAGTAAGTGTTATGTGTTTTTAATTATATTGTGACGGCGAAAATGCACCGATTGCAGTTGGTTCATTTGTTTATTGCTTAATAACTCGTCGAATTCTTGACCAATTGTTTCCAAATCTTACACACGTATGTATAAATTGTAGTGTAGGGTATTGCATATCGTACTGAATTTAAACATCGAAGAAACCCACTTTTATTTACCGATCGATATTTTGTACATCGTGGAAGGTTATTCTTTTTACAATTAGTTAATAGTTAATAAGTCAATCATCCACAGTAATTATTTTAAAATGGTTTCATTTCTATTACAAGTAATAAATTCTTAACGATATACCCGTAAGTGTAATTGAAGTCTCTGCTCATTAATAAGTTAATTTTATAGCTGTGATTAATAATGTTTTCTTAGTAGACAAAACTTTCTCTTTTAATGATTTAATTAAAGAATAAGAAATTGCGTACGATTTTACACGCTTGACTATGATATATCATCGTTTCTAGAAACGTAGACTGACCAGTTATAAAAAATTAATTATATTTGAAAAAAAAAACTATAAAGTGATGTCGTAAATTTAAAACATATATTAAAACCGCACGTGTATCGGTTCTGGTAGATATAATTAGTACGCGAAATTTAAACGTTGTTCAAGGAATCTTTAGCGTTTCTAATCTGTACAACTTGTATCTAGTTATCATAACTATTGTACTGCCGTTCGTTATTTCTCTTTAACTAACGACCTAAGATCTATTATGAACTCTTTTAAAATATTACCAAATATTTCTAAGAAATTCCCTTTGCCTACTTAACGATGGAAAAAGAAAAGTAACATAACATTTTTCTTAAAGTTTAACTAACTATTTACAGTAAAATTATGTAGTAAAACCAGTTTGATTATTTAGAACAGTAACGAATCAATTTATATGCATGCATAGAAAAATTTCGAATGCCAGAGAAGCTCAGAAAAGTGCCGCGCTAATGAGGCCCAAATCTGCCTGTGTAAGTTTTAAACTTGATTCTATGATTTAAGACATGTTTTACAAAGCCTTAATTTCGAAGTAAACACAGTAACTCGTCCATTGTCGAGATATAAGTTAATGCTACAAGTGTCATTAACGGTAAAGAGTACAGTTTCTAAGGTTGGGATGACTATCAAGGTCAGCTGACTTTGACCTAGTTCCGATTATGAAGTTACGATTGGGCTCGGCCACTTCACATCACTATATGTAGGTACAACCGAATTGACGTTGTTCTTTTTTTGAATCGCTTACGAAATGGAAACACGTTTGTTCCTTTTTTTGAATCGCTTACGAAATGGAAACACGTTTTCATTATATTTTTGCCCCTTTTTAACATCTATTGAGACTACCGAAAATTTGAAAAAAATTTTTTTTTTCTTATCTTGTGATGGCCAAGACATTTATAAGATCAGAAATAAAATTATGTTAATGGGGCTACCTTAGACTCTAGGTATGGCCTTACATGTTATTTTTCAAAATTCTGAGTATGTTTTTAGCTAAAATAATCTAACACCATTTCACTTGTCAAAAAGAAAGATTTATTAACAGAAACATGTGAATCGATAAAAAAAAAACAAGCTAAAACAGCAGTTATTTATGACTGTTGTTTTTTTTGATAAACCGTTGCAGCATTATGTTCAGTTTTCTATGGATTTACCCAGTGAAAGGTGTCTTTGATAAAGTTCTCTTATTTTAAACCATGACAAAGTAAGAACCGAGTGGAAACATTTTGAAACACACTCTATCATACTTTTCTTTCAGTTAACTTGTGTAAGGTATAGACCGACCGCTTAACTGATACCATTCTGAAGTACTATTTATTTATTTATTAAAACTTATACAACATAAAAGTATATTGGAGGATTTCGAGCCGCAGGTGTAGTGACCTGCCAGTTGACAGTTCGCTGATGATTGTCAACATTTCTCTTGCTATCTTAAGAACGGTCTCAGTTATGCGGTCGGCCTACAAATTCCAAATAAACAAGATAGTTCTCCAGCACTCCCCAAATATTTACTTACCTACCTAAACAAATCACTAAATACAAAAATTTTACTAAGCATTTAGATTCAATTATCAATATTAGACTTCAATTATCAGTTACTATAAGTTTCGTGGCTGAATTTCAGTCAAAATGCATTTAATTTTGGAATCATCGTTACGACCACAGATATAAATCTAACTAGATGACGCGATTGTATGTACTTCGAGCCAAAAAACGGCATTGTTTTCATTTAGCATTATCGGCACCGGAAATCCACCGAAATCTGGAAAAATGCCTTTAAATGCCATATTGAGCTGTAAAGAATGTATAGAAAAGTTGGCCGAATTTACTTACCAATTGGAGAAAACATTTCCAAAAATGTTTTCTTCAATTGGTAAGTAAATTTGTTTTTAAATTGTTTGTGAAAAAGTGGCACGCTTGGTTTTCATACAGATGGAGGGACTTGCGTTATCTAGTTAGATTTATGTCTGTGGTTACGACACAAAATAAGGGACTTCACTGATGGCACGATTTAAACTGCATCGATAGGAGATATCGTACAAATAGTTTCTAAGATAATTTCAAGTGCATATCGGTCGAATTGCTTAGCATTGCGTCCATGTGAATGTAGGTACTAGCAGTTTCTCACAAGAGCCTTCCACCTTTATTAGGGTCGTAAAACGGTTACTTTCTAAAGCATACTCCTTAGTAACGTCTAGCTTAAAAGATTTGAAAAAATATGTGTATCTATTATTGATTTATGTACATTATTTGTGATACATAATTTGTTCGTGTAGCTAATAGATTTGCTTTAAAAAAATAACAGCACGACATTATATTAAATAAAATAACAGATAACGCAAGTCCCTCCATCTGTATGAAAACCAAGCGTGCCACTTTTTCACAAACAATTTAAAAACAAATTTACTTACCAATTGAAGAAAACATTTTTGGAAATGTTTTCTCCAATTGGTAAGTAAATTCGGCCAACTTTTTCAATACATTCTTTACAGCTCAATATGGCATTTAAAGGCATTTTTCCAGATTTCGGTGGATTTCCGGTGCCGATAATGCTAAATGAAAACAATGCCGTTTTTTGGCTCGAAGTACATACAATCGCGTCATCTAGTTAGATTTATATCTGTGGTCGTAACGATGATTCCAAAATTAAATGCATTTTGACTGAAATTCAGCCACGAAAGTTATAGTAACTGATAATTGAAGTCTAATATTGATAATTGAATCTAAATGCTTAGTTAAATTTTTGTATTTAGTGATTTGTTTAGGTAGGTAAGTAAATATTTGGGGAGTGCTGGAGAACTATCTTGTTTATTTGGAATTTGTAGGCCGACCGCATAACTGAGACCGTTATTAAGATAGCAAAAGAAATGTAGTATCCAAAAGTAGATTTTCTACTTTTGGATACTCCAAAACGACTTAGATGTTTAAAAAGGTTTTTAGACAGAAAAATTGATTGCTAGAATTTCATCATATCTAAAATAATATATGTAAATCGAAGAATATTTTGCAAACAAAACTGTCCAAAACGAGGTTCAATTTATATATTCTGGCACCGAGCGGACGCACGGCCAGCACTGCGTTATCATTCGGGAATATATACGCCTAAATATAAATCAATTATCGGTATGATATAAATCGAATCGTGCCAAGCCATTCACTTAGAATATTTTGTATTCTAAGTTGAAAAGAAAGCATTTAAACCTACTTAGTTTTAACTAGAGCTTGACAAACTGTTAATATGCTGCCGTAAATAAATAATTTCATGGAGAAGGCCATTTACATAATAAAAATAAACGTCAAAAGCAATTGTCACACTTGTGCAATTTCAAACTATGAGGAAAACCACAACGGAAGATGACAAATAATATTGAACCTTGCGCGTGTTTACAAAAGAATTATCAGCTTAAAAATATATTTATGGCTTTACAGCTGGGAAAAAATTTAAAGGCTTAATAGATAACGACACATCATCGACTATATAAGTACGTATTATCGTCTATCAAAATCTCAACACTTTGCCGAGCATGTGATGAGATTCAGGCCTATCTGAAATTTTGATATCCGATCTCTAGCTTATCTCAGATAAGTAGATTATGAAAGTAACTAAACTACTAGCTCACATATATCATGAAAGAAGTAGGTAAGTAGACATTTAACCTAGACTAGCAAGGTTTTTTCAATCAATTCATCTCCTCCATGCATTCTTTTACAACCAACATCATTATCCTCTTTCTCGGAATCAGATATTTTTCCATTTCAACACTTCTCATTAAAAATTTCAAGTTTTCACGAGATACGACCTTTAGCGCTACGTAAGCTCTCGAAGGCTTGATTCGCCGGCTGTCATCGTGCACGTGGTCACTCTCCACCGATTCCGCAAGTACATCGCGTCATGCGCCCGCGCCGGTGAAAGTGTCCGGTGATCCCCACGCAATCTCATTCACTGTACTAAGTTTAACTCAGGCCCACTCGGGGTCAAGCGCACAACAAGTTTCGTTCCCATTATTTACTTTTCTTCGAGAGCCAGTAAAAGTTAGCAAAGCTTTGTGAAGAAATTACGATGTGTGATCTCTCGATATTTTGCCAGCGGCTGTATGTCATGTACCGTTTTGGTTGACTTTAGAAATGTTTACTTCTTTCTCTCACTGACGTTAGTAAAACTTTTACTTTGCGAAATCTATTGTATGCGCTTCGGAATCTGCAGATGGGAGTGTTTAGACAAAGACATCGTGTCTATTTGTCGGTTCTATATACACTTAAGGCCACGATGTCATCTAACTATGCACAAAATGTTTTGGTACGAGCCAAACCGCAAGAAAGTAGGATTAGCATCATAGTCTAAAGTGAACGTTGCCGTTAACCGGTATTCATAAATTGACATTTAATGATTAATGTATCAAGAACTTGATGCCACTGCAAGATGCATTTAAATAGGTGCTGAGTCAAATATTATACGAGAAACAAGTTAGCCCAGTTGAAATCGACACAAAAATTGGCAAAAATCGCAAAGCAAATAATAAATCGTTCTGATTTATTAGTGTGTTAGGGTAGTGTGAATTTAAATTTACAACTTCGAAAACTTGTGCTCGCTGCGCAGCACGCAATAACTGCTAAATTTTGGGGCATTTTCACTTTTTGCTCTAAACGTATGTGACTTTTTTACGTTAATTATGCGTTTTTTGACAAACAATATTCCGTCCTTTTTTAAAGTTCAATAAATTTTAAAATAATGACTACATCACGCTTTGCGATTTTAATCCTTTAATTCGCAGTTGAACCCAAACGACATGGTAAATATAAGAATATTGTTCATTTTCTGCTGATGATATATGTGATATATGTTTTTTATTTTTTATACTTACATCAATTCTTAGCAAAAACGAAAGGCTATCTAAAAAAAAATTGCATTTGTGCGAAATTTTCTTACTCTTTCTATCAAGATGGCACAATGATAAATTTCGATTTTGAACATTTGAATTTAGTTTATGGGCATTTTGCTAATACATACAATAAATATTGTCTTTATTGATTTGTATAAAAGTAATCTCATTTGACCAACAAATATTCAATTTATAAGTATGCGAAATGTAATATTATAGGTGATCAACACTGCGAAGTACCTATTCAGAAAAGTACCGAGGATTTGTATGTCGCTCAGAAACAACACTGCTCTCTTGTATGTAAGATACCGCTTGTACTTTATTTCATTTCAGAATGACACTGCAGCTTTACCAAATATGATATTCAAACATTTCCGACTACTTACTACACCTATACTACTACTACCTAGACTACACTATGGGTGAATTTAATTAGGGTTCGATTGTCCAAAAAAACCTTTGTTTGGTAATTTTATTTGCAATTGACATATTTGTTCTGCTTTTATATGGTTTTGCTTGTTTTATTGTTTTTGTTTGAATCATATTAAACTTAAATGGCACCAAACACTGAAACTCGCAGAGAGGTGGAGCGCATTTGACTCTGTCCAACCAGCTGAAATTGTGAGTGATTCCGAATCAAATAGTGGTCAAGCGTGAGCCTATATAAAATAAAATATTAAATATATACGACGAAATGCATTACTCCAATATAGATATCCGAAGTAGCAGACTCGATCATGAAACTGAAAATAAACAAAAACTCCACCAGACCAGATCGAATTATAGTGGATGCACAAAGCTTACGATCGAACGGTGTAACCACTTATATAATCTTTTGTAAACTGGTTCCACCGTTTAAACTGGTTACACCACTTTCATTTCTGTTATTCTGTGGGTAAGGTCCTCCATATTTTCTCGTCATAAAAAGGTTTCAGTACGTAACTGTAATAACTACAAAACGATAAATTCCAATAAGATTTTACTGCACAGATACCTTTCACGGCAGATACCTTTAGAAGCAAGCCTGTTTTATCGAAGGAAGGGGCCAGATACAGACCAGAGAGCAGATCTGAAACCTCCTTCTTATCGTTGAGAAATGCTTCGAATTCCAACACAACACTCTAACCAACGAGTGTGTGCGTCAAACGGGTAAAATTGTAGGAGGTGGTTGCTGGAACAGGAGTTCCGGCTCAGTTTTTAATGCTGATACGCAACCTTTATAAGTCGGGATAAAGCACGGTGACTGTAGATGATCTTAGATAAAGTCATTTCAGCTTTCTCAAGGGAGTCAGATTTATGATCTCGCCTATTCTTTATAACATAAATGGCAAGTACATTATGCGCCAAGCACTCGCAAACAAAAAAGGTGGCTTCAAGGTGGATGGGGTTATAATATCAAACCTTCGTTATGCAATAACACAACTTTCTTTGCAACTTTCATTGTGGGAACAGCTACGGTTTGGAATTTCCTGCCGGAGTCTGTGCTTCCTGTTTGCTACCAACTAGGGGTCTTTAAGTCAAGAGTGAATAGAGGCCTTAGACAATCGAAATTTTATCATCGAAAGCGTGGCGATAGCGATTGTCAAAAAGGCAAAATTTTATGGGATTGACAAGCGATATCAAAAAATCACGTGATCAAACCCTTAAATTTTGACAATTCGACTTTCGCCTTTGCTGACATGGAAAACCACATGTCTAGAGCCTGTGAGATAGTGGTCAAATGCGAGCCTATACACGATAAAAATAATGTCAGAAGCTAATATGGTGGAGTTACTACGTCGGTTGGAAGCTATTAGTCAGGCAATGGGTCTCATGATGAACAAAAGCAAGACCAAGCTCCTAGTCATTATAGTCTCGAAGCCATCCAGCGCAGAATATGAAACCGCCAACCAGTTTCAGTATGCTGGCTTTGTAATTACCAACAAGGGGAACTGCGAACTAGAAATCCTATGATGAAATTGAAAAACAGAAGGTTATAATAGACCCAGAGACCCAAGCAATAAATTGTGGTGGACGAAATATTAGAGCATCTGGAGATACCTATGAGCGGAAACGGAGTGACGATTTTCAGCAGTTATAGAAGAAACGCTGAGTTTCTTCAATAACTGCTGAAAACGCTGAGTTTCTTCTATAACTGCTGAAAATCGTCACTCCGTTTCCGCTCATAGGTATTACGTTATTACGTAGGTATTACGTTTCTGCATATTTAGCAAAAAAACAATATACCGCCACATTTTTTCCTCTATCAATAATAAAAACTAAAGTTCTTATTTATAGATTACAATCTAGACTAAACAGACTTTTAAGCAATTTAACGCTAACTTAATATCATATTGTATAATTTCATGATTAAGAATAGTGTTAATTTGCACTTTTAAAAAGTTCGGTTGCACCAGTGGTAATCTCATCTCATACAAAGAAAATGTCCCGATGTACTGCACTGATTATACTGATTATTTGATTTATCTATCGATATCGATTAATTATTAGATGTTGATCTATCTATCGCCGTGGAATGGAACCGAAAGCGATCGATTTACAAAAAATAATCAGTATAATCAGATAAAAAACGCTAGTTACGACGGCATGTTTTTTTTTGTATGGGATGAGGCATCTGTATGCTAGTATTATATTATCTGTGGTAGCACAGAGTCTGATATGTTAAAAACACTTAGTTCACGTGTTACATGTATAGCACAGTATTTTTGCTATAATTTTCACTATTTATACACTACACTAACTCAAAAGGTTTAGTACTCTTAAGCCTTCGCACTATTACCGTGTTATCTAGCAGCTGGATTGCATCCACATTTACAAGTTTGTGTTCGTGGGCTTCAGCAAAGTTTTGAGAAGTTTATTATAAGGTAGATTTTTTTAAACATTATAGGTAAGGAAGTAAGGTAGATTTTATTTTTAGAAACCATTTTGACTATAAATAACTCCAAATAAGAAAAATATAGCCATTTTGACCATAAAAAAACCATATAAAAGAAAAAATAAAGAAATTGCAATATTTTTGACGTGATAACGTCTTTAAAATCGTTTTAGTCGGGTGACATGTTCAGAAACTTGTGTCACACCAAAACCTCACGAGCGCGATCGCAGGTATAACGAGAGAGAGACGGACCGATCTCCCGTCTCATCTCGAGCGCTGCCAGTCATTCCGTGAAACTTGTCACGCGGAATCCTCACGAGCGGAGGCTGGCATAGCGTTCGAGTGAGTGGACCGATCTTCCGTCTCTCTCACTCTAGCGGCATACAAACGAATGGAGATTTTCTCGTGCGGTTAAGTTTTCGTTGAATGTTTGACGTTATCACGTAAACATCTCGATCGTAAACCTACTTTACAAACAACCAATTTTTTTCCTTTAGCGAACTAAAGGGTTGTCGATTTCTACTGGGTTAAGTTTATATGTATGCCAAATAACTTCAAGTACTGTAATTTTTACCCTTCGCACGGTAAGTAATTTAGTATATCGAGTCCAAAGATTGCAAGTAGGTATGCATCTTACCAACCCGTTTGCCTCCGTCAGCTGTTGCAATGCTAATGACTACTATTTACAAAGAAAATAGCTGATTTATCGTGTTTTCATTCTATATTCAAATAGATTTCAATATCTGGTATAAATTTCAACTTGCTAGGTCCACCCGTTCCTGAGAAAATCGGTGGTGACACACGGACAGAGAGACGGACAGACGGACAAAAGAGTGATCTTATAAGGGTTCCTTTTTTTACCTTTTGAGGTATGGATACTTAAAAAGGAGTGTTTTTCAGGGTTCCGTAGCTCAAAAGGTAAAAAAAGGAACCCTTATAAGATCACTCTCTTTTCGGTCGAAAACCTATATGGTACCCAACCATGGTATGGTGTGGTATGGTATAGTAACCTATATGGTATGGTGGTATGGTTACCAAATTATGTTGGAGACTGTTTGTACGGAACCCTCGGTGCGCGAGTCTGACTCGAACTTGACTGGTTTTTTTTATTTTGCAAATTGTTCAAGGTCTCAAGGCAAACGTTGTAAACCATGTCAAGATAATGTTTTGAAAACCTTAAAATGTGAAACGGATGTTGGCAGAGACCTTAAGGAGATGAAAAAGATAAACATCCGTTTTACAGTTTCTTTGAGGATTTCTGGTTAAATACCGAGTAAACCGAAGTATAACTAATACAATAATAAATAATATAGATCTTGGAGACTCGCAATCTACTGCAAAAGGAAATGTTTTCACGTAGTTAACTTTTACCTTTGACTACTTCTGTAGGTATTCGGGTGTTGGTCTCAAAAAACAGAAAATTATTGAGAAAAATTAGGTCATTTGTCATTGAATTACTTGATCAACCTTTTCAATCATTCCGCATACAAGAAAAGCTACAGTAATATCAGGCCTCATTTTGATTGGGCAGGAACCGAATGCCCAGAGCCCCAGTTGGCCAGTTCTTGAGCAATTAGTCAACAAGCAACGACGTACGCGCAGAGCTTGACGCATGTCATAATGCACCTCTCAAGAGCCACTTGCTATACGTCGGTTGTGAAAGTACGCTCTTGTCACCTTTCTTCATTTTCTCAATGATATAACTTTCACGTTTACTGTTAGAGAATAAACATCCATCTTTCTAGAAGGTTAATGGCAAAGGAATTAGCGAGGCAAAAACGTTAAGTCAACGTGCTGGTATATAGGTATCTTCTCACGAAAGTTATTGTCCTGTTTCATCATTATTACTATGCTTAAGTTAACACAATGGCAATTACATGAAGTCTTGGTACTTAATTAATATGTAATTATGTACGAATATTACATACACTACGACGAAAATATTTTTTGCAAATTTATTTAAAGATATCTTTGAAAATAACTAATAATACTGGACCACGAGGCAATTTCTTTCAGAAACGGTAAACGTATTATAATTTCGTACCTCCAGGATACGTATGGTATTATGATGTGCAATAAACTTTTCCTTATTCTTTCCTACATCCAATAATATATTAATATACCTATCACAATGATAAGTACAGTACTCCTCAATGTTATTGGCCGGACCGAACATAAGCTTTCCGCGCAAGGCATAGCGCACTGCGACTTTTGTATGAGACTTACTTCTGCGCAGCCATTGTAGCCAACTTCAGAGCGACCAAGAAGTTTGATGAGTAGTGTAGATACTGCTGTTTCTAAGGTTTAAAATAACCCAAGAAATTAATTTTTCGACGCCATATTTTATATTTGTATATTTTTAGGCTTAGTTAGTATTTAAGTGCATATTTATGCAGTTATTGGTAACTAAGCATTTTATACTGTGTATCTATGTATCTTCCTAAATAATGGACATTCATTTTTACAAAGAATCGTACTTTTAGTTTTATTTAGTTCCATTATTTGAGAGAAGCCTTTTCAAAATTGACACCAATAATAATTTTGATCAATGACATAGTTCATATATCGAGATTTGATGTCTAGACGTAGTAGAAAATACTATCTACTGCATGCTAGTACTAAATACATTGCATGTTCACTCTCGTGCATCACAGATAGATAACACAATATACCGCTTCGTCCTATCAGTCACGGTTTGATGCTTGCCATTATGTTAACAAGACAAGAGATGAAATTGAGTGATGTCTTCGATGTACTCACCAACGTGTGAATATATATTATAACCAGGGACCGAAACCGGTACGACCAATACCGGTATTTTTCGGTTAGTTACAGGTATTTTAAAAAGTTACCTTAATTTTTAAAGGCTTGTGTTTAAACACCGCCCAAAAAAGTACCTATTTTACTACCAAAAAAATTCTAAACGGTTACCAAAATGGATAAATGGTCACCAAATAACGTTTCCTAAAATATTATGAAATAAATCCATTTTTTCGTATTATTGACTGCCAAAAAAATATATGGACGCCTTTAAAGTCGACGGAGCCCCGCTGCGCGGGGCTCCTATTTCCGTCCGCAGGGTCTAAAGTAACCTAACACGAACGAGATGACGGGAGCCGAGTTCGCTCGCTTTGCTCGCTCACTTCGGCTCCCGTCATCTCGTTCGAACCTAACCTGTCCGTGTCGGGGTGCCCTAAGCTCCTGAGCTCGCTTCGCTCGCTCTTGGACTAATTCGTTAAAAACACGAATACACCCGGTATATTAATCTTTGAGTTGGATAGAATTTGGTGACCGTTGATCCATTTTGGGAACCAATTATTTTATTTGGTGCCTAAGCTTAGAGTCTTAAAAATATTTTTGATGACCGTCTAAATTATACCCATTTTTAAATATTGAATACAACCTTTATTATTACCGGTTACCGAAATAAAAATGATCTATATCTTATACGTACCGTCCGTCGGTATTAGTCAAACTGTCAAAGAGCGCGCATCGCCCTTTGACAGTATACCTGTGTGTGTCTCAAAGAGTCAAGACAACACACGCGCGCCGGCGAACGTCGGATAGCGGTTACCTTAATCTTGTAGGTAACCAAAATTCCTCGATACCTGTACCGTAATTTATAAAGGTTTTCGGTCCCTGATTATAACAGATATTATGATTGTCAGAGTTTTTAAAAACCCTAGTTATTATTAAATTAATCTGCTTTTACCAAGTTTTCGAAATAGTCTATTTGACTAATTTTATAAAATTGTTTAAAATGATTCTTTATTTCATAATAATATTATCAATAAAAACAAAGGTAAAATTAAACTTTAAAATTTTCAAAACCGTGCCAACAACGCTAAGTCTATAATCATGATGGTCATAAATGACACGTTTGACGTCACACGAAAGTAAACTAGGTCAATAACCATAAAAAGAAAAATGATAAAATTGTTTATAAATGGTGTGTAGGGCCACAACGTATAAATACGACTATAAATAACTATCAAGATAACCTAAAATGAGAATTTACAAAACTTCTGATTGATCATACGTAAAGGTTTGTAAATAAGAAATAGCTCAAAGATCGAATATAACGCCCAAAGCAGCTATGATTACTTGCGTGTGACGTCACTAGAGTTCCAACTAATCACAGGACGTACCGCACACATAAAATGTTTTTTTTTTTTTCTTGTTTCGTGTTTTTTGCAAAAAAAGTATACATGTTTTAGTTTAAAATAAAGTGAAATATGTTTTATTATCCACTATTTTATAGGATGACCACAATTTGTAGTATATTATCAAAGTTGTTAGAAAGTCTATGATATTTGTAATTACCAATATTCGGTTGGAAAAGATTCACGGCGGGAATATCCAAAACTATTATTTTTTTCATTGGCAGTACATTTTTTATATAGTAAAATTAGTTAGGTACCTAAAGTTAGATCATTATATTCTGGAAGTATGTACCTACTTTTCTTTGTTAAATTTTAACGAATCGTTTACAAGATTGTTTCATTCATTAAACATGTGCATAATTAATTAACTTGAATATTTCCTTTGTTTTTATTTGTATATAAATATTATTAAATTTGCCTAATTCTTGTATGTTTAGTTTTAGTGTTTCTTTTGTTATTTGCATTGAATAACGCTAAGGCGTGAACTGTAAAGTTATACATGTATACTTAAATAAATACTTGTTATGGTTTTAATTGCATTTAAATTGTATTATAAGTAATTGAATAGTATTTAATTCAGTAAATTTTACAGCCTTTATTTAGTTTATGTATTTTAATAAACTGAATTTGGTCATGTGAGTAAATGTAACGATAATCATGCTTACTTCAATCTTATCGGTAATTTCAGAGGATAAAAGTTCTGATGACAAACAACAACCTTTAGGACTTCTCTGAAATAGGGACTACAAAAGCCTTCAATCTTACTGTTTGAAGTTCATTATGTTCTAAAGCTGTCTATAAGTAGGACATTTACTCCTTGGATTTTATTAATAAAATACATTTTATATTATTATAAATTCAAATGCAGGCTTCATATCTAAATATTTGTGTTTATAATATCTAATAATGATGCATGCTGTCTGTATGCTTTAAGCACAGATAATAGAATACTAACAGATAGATGCCTCATCTCATAAAATGAAACCGGGCTGGCGTAACTAGCATTTTTCGTCTGATTATACTGATTATTGTTATAATTACATCGATCGCGTTCAGTTTCGTTCCAAGATGATAGATGGTGTTAACAGCGACCTGCAAGTAAAAGGGTTTACTCGGTTCGTAAATATTTTTCTCTCATAAAACAGTGACGATTTGGTTTACAGTTTTTTTTTTGCACATTTTTACAGTTTCATTGTACCAAATGTGTTAAAACACAAATTCCCTCACATGTTTAAAACTACGCCATCTATTCGAATGGATTTTAAATGATCCATTTAAATACTATTTAAAATGTGAAATATGAGGCCAATCTTACTAATATTATAAATGTGAGAGTTTGGATGGATGCATATCGCGCCATCTAGTGATATTAATTTGACCAAATTTTCTTAGTGCCGGGTACTTTAATGCTAAAAAAAATAGGCACGTATGTTTTTATTATTCGTAGATCTATTTCTGTGGAAAATGGTCGTTGCATAATCGCGCGCAACTAGCAAGTCTGTGGCAGCCTTTACGTTGCATTTGTTTGTCATGTATTTATTTTAAAAAAATGCAGGACTGACTGAATTCAATGTCATCATCATTGTAATTAGTCAGGGAAGTAATGTGGATGAGTGGTAAAAGTCTATTCACGAATGTTGCCGTGGTAGAAAAAGCCTCAGACATTAAGTCCCCCTATGTACCTGTATGTTGCATGAAGTTTTAATAAATAAATAAATGGGCAATAGCCCATATTCCGTAACCTAAATAAATATAGTAAAAAACATTTAATGGAAAATATCATTTAACTTTTATAATTGGAATTAAAAGGCGAACGGCAGGCTTGTATGGGAACTTCGTACCGCAAATAAAATTTCGTGTTTTGGGATATTTTTTGTTTTAATTGGTAGTTAATACGATAAATAATCCTTTTTTTAATTCTTAGATTTTTAGAACTTGGAACATAAAAATTATAACCAGTTTTGTTTTTTAAGGTTATATACTAGAGTACCAATGTAAATTGTTACATATAGGTAAATGTTGCAGATTGTTACATAGGTAATGTGTAAAGTAAATTGTTTGTTGCTATCTTTGTAGTATTTTCCTTACCAATAAGTAGGTAGATTAAGATGAGGATCGTACCTACTCAGGGTATTACTAAATACCTATATCCACCAGCAGACTGCGACAGTTTGATAATGATGAGTTTGGTTATATTTAATGTTATTTCTATTTCTAAATAATTAATTATCATTTCAATTTTGTGTTATTTTATGTAAGGTAACATCTAAAAACATAACTGCGTTGAGTGCACGATTTTATTAAGTTTTTATATTAAAATCTTTTTATTGATATTATTAATTAATCCGAAGTTCTAAAAATAGTAAACTGACATGAAAATAAATGGCTTAGTTGCCGTTATTTATATACCAAATTCTATAACCGAACAATAAAAAAAATTATGCGGTACAAAATCTGCCGTTCACCTTTTACAATGACACTTCTTTTCAAGAAGGGTTAGGATATTCGGTCAAGTTATAATAATAGAATATTATTATTATAGTACGCTTTTGTTTGAGGATCAGTTTCTGAACTTAGTAGGTGTCATAAAGCACTTGTCAAACCCTTTAATACCAAAGTTTGAAAAATTTCAGGTTAAAATACCCGACGTTCACAAATGTTGATAAAATTAATAAGCACGTACCTACCTTCATAGACTGGCGCACGTGATCCAAGTCAGCTCGTTCGAAGCTTTCATTTGATTACAGCTACGTAGGTACATTCCTAATACCTGACAATATAAGTATTGATGTCATCCCATCATACACAATTGCACAAGTTTCCTTCTAAGTACGGTCTTGAAATATTCTCTTCATTTTTCGTGTTTCTATTTTTAAGCTTTATTCTTTTTAACCCCCGACGGAAAAAAAGGGGTGTTATAAGTTTGACGTTTATACCTGTTTATCTGTCTGTAGCATTATAGCTCCTAAACGGATGAACCGATTTTGGTATTTTTTTTCTGTTTAAAATATGACTTTATCGAAAGTATTCCTAGCTATGTTTGATGAAAATCGATTCGGCAGGTCAAAAGTTATGTTTGTATCGGAGTGTTGTCGGAAGTTATCGTGTTCAATAGATTGTCGATCGAAGCCTGTCTACTACTAGATAAATTATGTAGCATGACATACAAATGTGTCGGGGGTTCTTTAATTTTTTTAATTTTTCTTGTTTATAAAATACTCACGTAATTTGCACACTTTTTCCGGCAGATTTTTCGTGCACATCACGTGATCCGATGGAGGTGAATTTTAAAAGGTGGAATGTAATATCTTTGTAACAGCTATTTACTTCCGAGAACAAACACAAATCGTACATGGAAACCTGAATGGGTTGTCCGAATTTTCCGCCTCCGGAGATAGGTTTATTTTGTTGTTATTATAAAAAGGAAAATTATAAAAAATTAAATAATGAATAAACAACAACGAGGAGTAAAAAAACATTAATAACAAGATATTCCAAGAGGTTCTGTAATCATAGAATCACAAATATTTTTATATATTATTATATCATCTTCAGCCTACAGCAGTCCATTGCTGGACATACATACAAAGGTTTCTCCAGTCGTACGCCATTTATCACAATTCCCGTCCACTCTAGTCCAGCTGCTACCGGCCACCTTGTGTAGATCATCACTCCACTTAGCCTGAGGGCGATAGATACCCAATTTGATGTTCAAATTATCTCCGTATATAAAAAGAAGAATGCTGCTCTTCCTAGTGAAGAAACCCCTTCTACTGATGACATTGTAATATGTATGTGGAACGTGGGAGAACATGGTCAAAGTAATCATTAATCGCTAATTATTACTATACTATTGTCGAGAGAGCGTCTTTGGTGTATTGGTCGCGCCACTACTGACCTCATGAGTTCCTGGATTTGATGCCAGGGTCGGCCAAAATGTTATGGGGTTTTTCCTCAGATAAGCCTCACCTTCTGTCTCATGATACTTACATAAACATAGCTTAGGTAAACCTCTGCCGTACCCTTCAGAGAACACAGGTGTGATGTTATTATAATTATATAGATAGACAGTGAATGTACTCGAAGGCATTGACAGTGTAGGTACCAAATTGTTAGGGAAAAAAAGCGACATCGGTTCGCTAATTCTAACTAGGGATGTTACAGAGATTCCGATTCCGATTCCAAAAAGTCGGAACTTCCGATTTTTTTTGAGCATCTGATTTCGATTTCAGTGCCGAAACTTTTAAATCGGAGGTATATTGGAGATCTATGCGCAGCGGCGACGCGGCGCGGCAGCGGCGCCACGCAGCCGCAATAAACGCGTACAAACGTGTTTATAATACGTGTTGTGATTTTAGAAAACTTGTTTGTTTTTAGGGTTCCGTACCCATAGGATAAAAACGGGCTCCTTTTACTAAGGCTACACTGTCCGTCTGTCTGCCTGTCACTAGGCTGTATCTCATGAACCGTGAAATTTTCACAGATGATGTATTTTTGTTGCCGCTATTACAAAAAAAATACTAAAAACAGAATTAAATAAATATATAAGTAGGGTAGGTCACATTTGTTGTATGGGAGCATACAAGAAATGTGATTTTATTGCCGTTTTTTGCGATAATGGTACGGAACCCTTCGTGCGCGAGTCCGACTCACACTTGGCCGGTTTTTTTTTTCAACGCTTTGTTAGGTGTATTTTGTTTGAGCTGAAATTAAAAAGGCTTATAAATAATGTATGTAGTGTGGGAAACAGGAACAGGACGTAGTTGAGTAAAATACAACGATTATAAGAAACTGTCTTATATTTTACTTGAACTGTATGTACAAAAATCAATGCTTAGCAGTAGATACTTATTAACAGGTTACAGGCTATTATTAACTCTAACATAATCTATCGCGTCGAGTCCCAAAACCCAAGAGAGCGGCGCAACCGGCCAAAAGTCCCGTTCGCCCACGTTGACCCTCCATTTTTTGGCGGGAGGAAGCGAGTTCTCTGATTGATTCCCGCCATTTTGCAACAAACAATCAGAGCAACCGCGAATATAATAAAAGGGTAAAGTTGCCAGCGTATAGTTTAAAAATAAAGCTCTATTATTACGAATATCGATTTAAATAATCGATTCACAAAATCAAAATTCACAAACCCTAACAGTAGGTTTTATTTTATTTTATTAAACCTGATTTCTCTTAACAAATCTTCCTATAGCGTCCGCCTCCGATTCTTATTCTGGTTCCGATTCCGATAAGCCAAATTGAAATCTTCCGATTCTGGTTCCGATACAATCACTTCCATAACATCCCTAATTCTAACATAACATTAAAAAAATACACCCACATTTCGCGTTTTGCTGATTCTACAAAGAAAAAATATTCGTAATACCGATTCATCACAACTAGGTATTCAATATGAAATTGAATGGATTTTTTTATAGTTTTCGCCGCTCCTTTACGTCTGAAACCAGTTAGACTCAAAGCCCATGAATACCTGTTGAACAAAGGGGCACAGACTGAGTGGCATGCATTTATTCTTTTGTACATGCTCGTAGAGTTTATTGCTTTTGCATTTCAATTGAAAAATGTTGTGGTAGGTACTAGGTATTTTCACATAGCAAACACTAGCTTTTCCTACGGCTACCCCTGTGGCCTATCCCACTATGTATAGCCGTGCTAGAGCCCCGGTATGAAGGCTAGAAGGAACGGCGCGGGGTTTTTAGTCAGTACAAGTCTGACACTATCTCCCGCTCCACCCAAGAGCGGGATTTGTCATAAGATGATTTTCCCCGTCGACAAAAAAAAAAAAAAAAAAAAAAAAAAAAAAAACTATGTATAGCCGTGCATTTTTTCGGAAAAAAATGTTGCCTATGACCCTGCAATAGTGTACCTTTATCTTAGAGAATATTCGTAATCGGATAAATTACTTTTAGATTACCTTTTACAATCATATTCTAAATACCTGGGCGACCGAGTTCTGCTCGATTGGAAATAGAGAAAATGACGTTTTGTAAATATTAAACCTAGCTAGCTGTTACTGTTCCCGAGATTCAGATTATATATATACAAGAATTGCTCGTTTAAAGGTATTAGATAATAGATAAACCCATTTATTTCCAATAGCTTCAAAAATTTTACTTATGATCTAGAATTTCATATACAATTCCTGAGATGTCTGATGCTGGAACCCCATTCTCGGTAAAGGTCTCTTCCAGTTTACTCCAATTGTCTCTATGTCTAGCTTTTATTTGCCAATCTTTTCTTGATATAACTATTATTTCTTTAATCCATCTGTTCTTTAGACGTCCTCTGCATCTTTTACAAATTGGTTCTTCCCATCTTGTATTTTCTAGTGTCCACCTTTTGTCTTTGTATCTTTCTAGGTGCCCTGCCCATCGCCACTTTACTGTTAAAGCGTAACATTACTACTATACTACTTATTTCTGTATTAGTTTTGATGAATAGAAAGGTTTTTACCACAGGATGATAATTTAATAAAGTATTGCAAACGCAAGATTCTTATATGTTTATAATATTTTCTCAAAATTATCAGTATGTATCAATAGATAAACAGTAGTCACCCACGCTAGAACAGCAGCTTTTTCTTCGTTGATTCTTTGATCCATACCGGTCCAATCCAAACTTAACAGTTATGCCATATGCCCCTTGTCATAAGTAGGAGACATAACTATTATGAAAACACGTGGATACGGTGCTTGTACTTTAACGTCACCAAACGTCACTTTTTCTCTCCAAGAAGCGTGAAGAATGCACTAATTATGAGTAACACTTTTGTCACTTATTACGTGAAAGTAGACGTTGTTTTAAGACTCTCAGACAGACATGACAACCATTTTAAAGAGATTGCTCGTTTGAAAAACATTAAAAAAAAATATATCTTTAAGAAATTTGTCGCACTGTCGGGACGCGCTTATCTGCTGGGAGCCTTTACATTAGCTTGGAACCTCCATGATCTTATAAATAATAGTGTCTCGACATCCTTGCCTCAAGATTTTATCGATAGATGCAACACGTTGTCTTCTCCCATCCCGTCCTGTCAATCTTCACGCTATCATTACCATTTCTTTCAAATAATTCCTTATAAAATGATATAATTGAGTATATTTCACATTACTTCGCGGCGAATACATAAACATAATAATGACCCGGCAAGGCTGACGTTGCGATTTCCCGACCTATGCCAAGGTCGGCTCGTTTAAAATTAAACTGATCGTGCACCTGTACATTTAGCTAGTCCTTTTTACAAGGGAAATGACTAACGTAATAGCTTATGTACCGTCTTGATTGCACAGCAGAGGGGCATTGGTTTTCCCCCTATAATACTTCTATATCTAGGATAGGAGAAAATGTAGTAGGTAATATTGCAGATTTTTCTAAAAACCCAGGGCTCCTATTTCGAAAATCGAACCATTCTAGATCTCAAGATTTCCAAGACCGAATTACCAAAGTGTGTGCATGTACCACCAAGGTAATCTTTAGTAAAAAGCGAAGTATTTACTAGAGTTTTCTAAAATCCAAAGATATTTAGTAATTCTGAAAATCGCTTTGAATGCTAGCTAATCAAAAAAGCTGGCAGTCGCGCAACGGTACAACATAAAAGCGATGCAATGTGACAACGATTTTTCATCTATAATAATATTATAAAAAGGTAAAGTTTGTAAATTTGTTCGTCGGAAGTAATCTCTGGACTAAACCGATTTTAATAATTTGCATTTAACCACTAGAAAGTTATATTCTTCCTGAACGTCATAGGCTACTTTTTATCCCGAAAAATAACGGGCCACGAGAGCAAACAAGCAAGCCGCAAGAAAAAGGTTATATAAATATATAGTAATCCATAAAACATTTAGATAGCACACACAACACACAGCATTGCATTTACATACATAGCATACACAATTCTATTAAGTTTAATTCACACAATTCCAATACTAACCAAAAGATAAATGAAAATTGCTGTATTACTAACTAGGGTTGGGAGAAAGGTCTCAGTCGTAGTGTTCAAGTTTTTATTTTTGCTCCTCATGTTTTGGTATGACCTACTTTTACCACGTCCGGGACGAAAAAGGAGGACGTTTTAACGTAGCAATAAGGGAATAACAAGTCATGAGGAATGATTTACTGGCGGCGTTCGATTTCTGCGACGCAATCTCAATAATGAGATGTTCAATAAAAAATAACGCCACTTTCTATAAGCACTTACACGATAATGCCTTGGACCACTTCAGAATCTTCTAACGGCTTCGTCGAACTCTCTATAAAGGCTCTCATAAACTATGACGCGAAATGACGACCATTCTTGAATTACTTGACCACAATAATTTAAAAATTATTCCATCACCCCTTGTCGTGGTCGCCTAGTGGCTATATTAAGCCCTCGCTTGCTATACTTGAGAACGTGAGTTCAATTCCGGGCAAGTACCAAAGGAATTTTTCAATATAAAAGTATTTTACAAGATTATTTTGGTAAAGGAAAACATTGTGAGGTAATTTGGACTTAAAATTAATAATCCTAAGTTTGATATCGCCAACCCGCATTGAGCAAGGACGGTGAAGAAGGAGGCCTTTGCCGAGTGGGACAGGCTGGCAAATAATCTAATTAGCACAATGTTGTGCTTGAGATGTTAGATAACATTAGTATTCTAACCAAACTATTCAATATTAACTTGGAAATCCTATAAGTTTGTTTGCTACGCTTTCACGCAAAAACTACTGAACCGATCATCATGAAACTTTGTACATATATTCTTGGAGGTATAAGAAGTAACATAGGACACATTTTATAATTTTTTATTTTTTTATTTGCTTCACTGCGAGCGAAGCCGCGGGTTATAGCTAGTTTTATATAAATTAATATTTAAGATGTCATGTTCTTAGAAGGTCTCGTGTTCAGGTGAAACTTACTTAAAGTTATTGTTGGATACGAGATACCTACCACTCAACAACAATTAACACGTTGACTGCCAACCTACGAGTATACTCGTAGTACAAGATCTGGGCCCCACTGCCAACAACGAGTATTCTCGTAGTTGATTGTATGCGATTTCTAACGAATTCTAGACAAGTGGCAGTGAAAGGAGGGCGGGGTTACATTTTTTGGCATTTGAAATAAAACATTATTTAATCAGAAAAAAAAGTTTAATAGAATTTTTTTTGGGTACATCAATGTGAAATCAAAAAGGCGTGATACATTTTAAAACAATTTTCGACGCATAAGGCAGGTTTTTCAGGACATACCGGACAGTAATAAATTGTTTCTTTGCGTTTTTTTTCTTTTGTGCAGACACGACACGGTTTCGTTGGTTTCTGTTTTTTTTGTGTGGGTGGTAGACGCTCTAAATAATGTAGTACTTGTAATCCTTCTCGATTTTTCTGCTCGTGGTGACTATACTTTCCAAATGTTTCGCCTAAAAGATGTTTTATGACTTCATCTTTGAACGAAAGGGCATCCAATTTCTTTTTCGGAGGAAGGTTCGCTTGTTGGTTGTAGATCATGCAGGCGTTGTGAATGTAGATTTCAAAAATGTGTATCGCTAGTTTTTTGTACCAAAACAACGTCTTTCTAAGAGCTGAGTAATATGACAGCATTTGGTCTGAAAGATCGATCCCGGACATTCCCATGTTGTAATCTCTAACCACATTAGGTTTCATCGAAACCTTACCGTTTTTGTTTGACACAGGTACCAGAATAGGTTTATGCATATTAGAAATACACAAAACTTCCCTCTTATCCTTCCAGTTACACACATAAACCTTATCAGTTCTCTTTGTAATCATTTGACCTTTTTTCAGTTTGGTGCTCAACAGAGTTTTAGGGTTACCTTTGCGATTTTTTCTCAAAGTTCCGCAGATGTATGTCGATCTTTCAGTCAGTAACTTGGTGAGTAAAACGGAGTTGTAGAAGTTGTCGGTGTAAAGTTTGTACCCTTGGTCAAGGTAGCCCTGTGAAAGATCCATCACTATTTGTGTGGAGGCATTTGTAAGGTTAGCTTCGTTGTTCTTGCCAGTGTATATGCGAATTTTTATGACGATGCCATTCGACTCACATAGTTTATAGAGTTTAACTCCGTATTTGTGTTTCTTATTCTTTATATATTGTCGAAACACCAAACGACCTCTCCACAGCATCATCGATTCATCAATACAAATGTTAACATTTTTTGTATAAATCTCCGACATGACAGTATTAAAGTGATCTAGCACAGACTGGAGCTTGTAAAGTGGGGTTCCATCGTCTTCTTCATTGTTAGTAAAATGAAGGTGGCGGAGTATCAATTGAAATCTATTTCGGCTCATTATCCCATTAAACAGTGGCATAGAATACAGGTCGTCTTTTTTCCAATAATGTTCAAGAGTAGGCAAATTGACAGTACCCATATGAAACAGTAAACCCAGGAAAACTCGCATCTCTGTAGAAGTAGTATCTTTCCAAGCTCTCAGCCGTGAATTGCGCCCAATCCGCCGAGAACTCATGCACTGATTACAATATAGGTTAGTCTGTGCAACAAGAAGTTCAATAAAATTGTCTGTAAAGTATAAATCGATTAGCTGACTTACGTTGCTCCATCCAGCAGACTGCACTTTGAAACCAGGATCAGCAGTAAATGGAAAATCTGGAGGAGTCTCTTCGTCATTGCTGTCTACATCTACCCAATTATCTTCTCTTTGCGGCGATGGTGGTCGAGAACCCGGAAAATCCACCACATGCATTATAGGTGAGTTCAAATGAGAGTTGGCTTCTACAACATTCTCAGGAGACGCCGGTTGTGACACGTCCTGTCCAGGAGAAGCTTGTTGGGATACTTCT
The DNA here is from genome assembly GCA_947562075.1 of Orthosia gracilis. NCBI lineage: Eukaryota > Metazoa > Arthropoda > Insecta > Lepidoptera > Noctuidae > Orthosia > Orthosia gracilis. Next base: position 41,597,136 of record OX387266.1, read on the forward strand.
TGACTTAGAGAAGCATGTTGTGATACAGCCACATCTGGTTCTTCAGCATCATCCGCAGCACTCAAAGAATCTGGACCTTCTCGTGGCAAAACTGAATTTACTGATACGCGACGCTCATTATGGGCAGGTTGCATGGAGGGACGTCGCCTAAAGGTTAACTCAATAAGAGGCTCACTACTCTCACTCTCCGACTCGTCTCTTTTGCTACTTGGTCCCGGCTTTACTGGCTCTTCTTCCTCCTCGGAACTTGATGAATCTTCCAATATATGGCGATTCGGACGGCAGTTTGGTAGCATGAGAGGACGACGAACAGAAAATATTTCTTCAGATGACTCACTATCGCCACACTCATCAGACTGATGGTGAGTATTAGTTTCACCATTTTCTTCGTATAAAATATAGCTGTCCGTGTCCGGCTGTGTACTCTCCAAGGGTGCAGTAAATAATTGTGAACTACGACGTCGCTGGTGATGCGAGTCTTCTTCAATTTCACTCGATGACTCTTCAATTGAGCCCTCTTCCGCTGTAGGATGATAGTCATAATCATCGTCGTCTGGAGAGAAATCTCCTTTACGACTGTCTTCCGACTCACTTAGTTCACACCCCTTGCGTTTACGAGACATCGTACACAAAAACAACAATAATTACGTAAGTTTGTCACCTGTTTACGCGAATGCAATTGTAAACAAACTGCCATAAAAAACTGTGATTCGCGCGGCGCGTCTGGCGCGACACGAACAGTACCTACCGATGCTTTACGACCGTACCCGAAGTGTCGCGAACGCTGGGGACCGGAGCATTCGCGCGGCGCCCGTAGTTGCACATTAACAGAGCAAGGGAGCGCACTTTTTCGCGCCAAATTATCTACGACTATACTCGTAGATTGGCAATAGGTAATAAAAATCCTATCTCATTGCCATACTACGAGTTAACTCGTAGTTTGAACTAGGTTCCACTGCCAACTACGAGTATATTCGTACCTATCATTTTGTATGGTGGCAATGGGCATAAAAAAAAGTTACTACGAGTATACTCGTATGGCAGCCAACGTGTTAATATTACCTACAGCCATACTTCCATAAATACTTATATTCAAAAAATGCGAAAGTAACTTTTTATCTGTCTTTTTTATATGGTTTCACGTCTAAACCGCTGCACCAACATTGATGAGTTTTGTTAAAAAAATATATATCAATAGGCTCGCGCTTGTCCACTATCTCACCTGATGGTAAGCGATGATGTGGTCGACGGTGAAGCACGCTTGCCTAGAAGTAACCTATTCACTCTTAACTTAAAGACCCCTAGATTGTAGCTGTCGGGAAACATAGACTCCGGCAGGAAATTCCACTCCTTAGCTGTACGCATAATAAAAGTGTCCCCAAAACGTTTTGTGCATATAGGTGGGATGTCCACCATGTACCGATGACGCATCGCCGTGCATCTGGTTGTCCGATGATGGAACGGGCTGGGCGGAATTAAATCATGCAATTCCATCGCATACTCCCGAAATGTAACCGATAAAAAACCGACAAGCTGGCAACTCGGCGACGATGTTCAATGCTCTGGAGCTTTGATTTGACCAGTGCCTCATTGCCGATGAGTCACTGGTCATTGCTGGTAGAGATAAATTGGACCTTGTAGAAGGATTTAAGATATAATGATAATTTCCTACTTTCACGCGGGCGAAGCTGCTATTAGCTTTCTAGTTCCATATATATATAATTGAATAATATCACTATAGGTACTCACTTGGTTGAATATAACGGTCCACAGATTGGTGAAAAATACTGGCTTGTCGCAAAATAAAAACTGAAAAAAACATTTTCTGTTTGAAAATAAATAAAAAACCCACACTTATTAGATACTTGCTGTTTTTAAGACGCTCTTATTAGCTTGGTATGTATTTGTCTATGTATCTATGTAACGGAATCTTAGAAAATGATTTTCACCCCCTTCAAAACGTCGAATTAATTTGAAACTTTGCACACTTATCAAGGACCGATGACAATGCAATAATTTAAATAGTTATCCTTCCCAGGTTCTTCAGGATTAGCGATTGAACTTAAAAGAAAATAATAAATGATAGATTAAAAAACACAGAGTGTTTTTGAGTTTTTCACGCTAAAATATTATTTTTGTTAAACACACTATTCTTAATTAAAAAATATTGAAATTATTTTTTAAACTATCATTTATTTTCTTTACCAATGTTATCACAAGTATATCTACCTATCCAACGCGGGTTCCCTCTATCTGGCAAAATCTTGATGCTCCGAAATTTTTTTGGCATAACACACTTGGCATAATCTTATGTAATCGAATTTACTTTTAAGATGGCAAAATTTTATTCGGCATAATTTCACTAAGCATATTATTTAGATGGCAGAAATTAATTTGGAATAATTTTATGGGTCAATATTATTTCATCTTCTAAAATCGAATTGATCATTTAAAGTAAATGAGCACTTTTAAAAATAAATGATGTATTTTTTTATGTTTAATCTTTATATTAATTATCGCGTCTATATTAGGTGATCTACAAATAAATTATAAATCAACTGCATTCAAGGTAACATGATAATTATGTTTATTCATAGTCAATTAATGATAATTATGTTCAATAAATCAGTCCAAGAGCGAGCGAAACGAGCTCGGGAGCTTAGGGCACCCCGACACGGATAGGTTAGGTTCGAAGGAGATGACGGGAGCTGAAGTGAGCGAGCAAAGCAAGTGAACTCTGCTCCCGTCATCTCCTTCATGTTACTTTAGACCCTGCAAGCAAAAATAGGAGCCCTGCGCAGCGGGGCTCCGTTGACTTTGTTGTTTAAAAACTAATCGTAATTACCTATTCTATATTAAAACCAATGTCAACATTAAAATGATTAAAAAAACACATCTTTTTAAAAACAACTATTCTGTAATGTGATAGATGAGTATTTCAATTAACATGGATATGAAATGTATGCCAAAAGACAATTCTGACTGTGAACTTTCTGCAATTTGATGGTTCTGCCTTTTTATGACTTTGTCCTAATCCTTACCGATTTACCTTTTAAGTGTACGGCTTGTCTTATCTTCAAATTCAAAGTAATAACGGCATATATTTCTTCTGCAGGCAGCGAGGAGGAATGGCTGGGATGTCGAGCGCCCCCCTGCTCCTCGCCAACACGATGCTTACCAGCAAGCTGCAAGACGACGACATCAGATATGCTGAACCGGTGAAGAACAAAAACAGAGATTACGAGTAAGTTGAAGAACGAATTACGAGTAGGTTGTAGTTCATTTACATGGACAGAAGTAGTTTTTAAAATATGTTTGCTCCTTTTATTTACATTCTGTATATTCATACAACAAACCTACATGGTTTTTGGATTTTTTGGACCTATTTGCATAATATTCTAATAAATATTCTGACCGAAAAGATTCCGGCTTTAAACTAGTATTATTATTAGTGCAGTATTCTGAGTGATCGACAGTCGATCGATAATCGTAATAGATCGAAAACAGATTTCACGGCAAAAAAAAAACATTTAATAAAAAACTAGCGGTCCTTATTTCATTTCTACCGTTTTTAGATTTCCATACCCAAAGGTTAAAAACGGGACCCTATTACCAAGACTCCGCGGTCCGTCTGTCTGTCTGTCTGTCTGTCTGTCTGTCACCAGGCTGTATCTCATGAACCGTGTTAGACAGACAGTTAAAATTTTCACAGATGATGTATTTCTGTTGTCGCTATAACAACAAATACTAAACACAGAATTAAATAAATATTTAAGTGGGGTTCCGATACAACAAACGTATTTTTTTGGCTTTATTTGCGGTTTTTAGGGTTCCGTAACCAAAGAGTAAAAACGGAACCCTATTAGTAAGACTCCGCGGTCCGTCTGTCTATCTGTCTGTAACCAGGCTGAATCTCATAAACCGTGATATCTAGATAGTTGAAATTTTCACAGATGATGTATTTCTGTTGCCGCTATAACACCAAATACTAAGAACAGAATAAAGTAAATATTTAACAAACGTAATTTTTTTGTCGTTTTTTGCGATAATGGTACGGAACCCTTCGTGCGCGAGTCCAACTCGCACTTGCTGGTTTTATTTATATTCGATAGGGTCGCGTTTGACCACTATCACTATTATTTATTTATGTCAGACTCTATCGATCGCATTTATTAACCGAATACAAAAAAAGTAGGAGGTTATCAATTCGACTGTATTTTTTTATGTTTGTTACCTCAGAACTTTTACTGGGTGAACCGATATTAATTATTCTTTTTTTATTTGGAAGCTAGCGCTTGTCATGTGGTCCCATTTAAATTTCATCAAGATTTGATGAAGAATTTCGGAGATATACATCAGATATCTTCTATAAACGACGGCAAATCACTCGGGATAGCTACAATCGCATGTCTGTTTATTGTTTACACCATTTCATAATATAACATCACACTGGTACGCTCTTAAAGGGTATGCAGGTGTGAATATTTTACCCTGGTTTTCTCTCATTCCACCGGCTTTGTTTAAGTTTCATGTTATTGGGTTAATCTATTCTGGCATGACTTTGGGCATTATAGGTACCTAGCCTATAGAACTGGTCCACTATGTACCACAACTAAAAAGAATAGATTAACCCAATAACATGAAACTTAAACAAAACTGGTGGAATGAGAGTATACCAAGGTGAATTGTTCACACCTTTTTTTGGGGTGGGAATGCATCCAATGACATTTCCCGCTCTGTGTGAAGTGGGAGGGCAGACTTTCACTGTCTAAAACCCACCCGCGTTCCTTCAGTTGCTTGTGGCAGGGCCGCGGTAACTCTCTTTCAAATTTATCCGCGACCCAGACAGGCATCGGTCCTGATGGGCCCAGTCACTTTTGCTGACATCTCTATGAGGCGCGCGTGGATCACTACGTGCCGTAAACTCGTGCCTGGTCCTTATCGGACGGCGAGCTACGCATTCCTTACCGTCCGCAGGCCCGCACTTACGGTGGCTCGGAATCGGATTGCGACTCCCGACGCCCGAAGCGTGGGGAGTCGCAATCCTGCGGTGGCTAGGGGCGTGATGGCTTCTCCTTTGCGTCTCCCTCACACGTTCCGCCTCCTCTTTTGCGAGCATTACTGCTTCGCGGAAGGAGGAGACAGCTTCCCATACCCTCTCGCTCCGTACCTGAACCAGGGCCAGACGGAACTGCTCACACCTGCGTACCCCTTTAGAGCGTGTGATATTATATTATGAAATGGTTTAAACAATAAACAGACATGCGATTGCAGCTATCCAGAGTGATTTGCCATCATTTATTGAAGAGTTCTGATGTATATCTCCGAAGTTCTTCATCAGATCTTGATGAAATTTAAATAGGAACCATGATAAGCACCACCTTTCAAATAAAAGAATCATCAAAATCGGTTCATGTAGTAAAACGTTCTGATATAACAAACATTAAAATAAAATAACGATAACCTAGTTGAATTGATAACCTCCTCCTTCTTGGGAAGTCGGTTAAAAACTAAGATTATTGGCAGCTGTCTGTTAAGTTTACGAAATTAATAAAAATCAGAGATAATAAAATGCCGGTAACAAAAAATCGATTCTGCTAATGACCCGACAAAATGTTGATTACAAGCTTTATATTATTTATACCTTGTTTTCGTATGTGCGTCCGCCGAGAACTAGTAATTTTAACCATTTTCCAAGCACTGACTGCTAGTTGATTAAGCTGAAACTGTGCATGTTTATGTAGTTTTGGAAACATTGAAATATTTTGCTTCTATAAGGCTGGTCTCATGATGGAAGGTGGCCATAGCAACACCTCAACCAAACAAGATAGTACCATCGTGTTTGGGCTCATTGAATGTGTATTTACAAGTGACATTACATTTAGTACATTTCAGTTCAAAAATCTTGTTCGAAAAATAATTTTAACTTAATAGGTACTTATTATTATTTTCTCTAGGAAATCGCTTTTAATCTTTCAGACAATCGCCAATAGAGATAGTCGCTTTTATTGTTATATACCTAGTCGTTTTAACTTTATTGAAAATAAGTTGTCGCATTTTTTCAAAATTTCAGTTTTAACACGAATCAATGGCATATTAGACCAAATGTTCTTCCGTATCTCGGAGGAACAAGAGTAAATAAGTAATTAGGTCAAGAGTGAATAGGTTTCTTCTAGGCAAGCGTGCTTCGTCTTCGACTACATCATCGCTTATCATCAGCTGAGATAGTGGTCAAGCGCAAGCCTATCATCAATACAAAAAAAAAATACTCGGCAAGCATGTTAAGCCGTTGGTGCTCGCTGTCATTTGAAGATCTTTGACAGTTGTTACGGTTAGTCAGAAGCCTGAGATCTGACACCAGTGTAGCCAAGGGTTATCGTGTTACCCAGTTACTGGATTGTGGAGGTCAGACAGGCAGTTGCTCCACATAAATCACTGGTAATCAGCTGAAGCCGGTTAGACTGAAAACCAACACCAACATTGTAGGGTAAACAAACAATCTTACAAACAAATATTTCCTGTGTAAGTATAATATTAGTATAGATAGGCATATAATCGGAACAACAATTAAAATAAACTAATTAAAGCAGAATTTCAATTCAGATAAAAATAACTATATAAGCACAAACATCACTCGTAAACGAGAGTTCACAATAAAATGGAGAGGGAAACCCTCACAACGGTAATACAAAACAATTAGTTGATTGTATTTGCAAATCAAACCCGTTACTTACCTAATTATTACTGGCAATTAAAACAGTAACTGTTTTACTTATGGCAATCATGTTAATTGCAGATGGCAAGTGGTATGGAGAAACGTGCTGGCGTTTGTATACTTGCACGCAGCAGCGTTGTATGGATTCTACTTGATGTTCACCGGAAAAGTCAAATTGTGGACAGTTTTATTTGGTAAGTACCTTCTCTTTATAATATTGTTATATGCTTGTATTTCCCCGAAGGGTTAGACAGTGTACTTATTTATATTAAACCCACATTTCGACAGTTATTTTCAAGTCCAATACAGGGTGTAACGAAAATGTGCCAGCATATTTTAAAAACTGCGTCTACCCATGTATAAGAACAACTTTCTTTAAGGAAGTCATGGTTAAATCTCAAAAAAAATGTATCTCCTACACAAATTTTGATCAGCTGACGACCACTTTCATTTTTCACAATCCATTTTTTTTTTGGGGGTTTGTCTATGACTTCCTTGGAGAAAGTTTTTCTTATAAATGGGAAGAAGCAGTGTTGAAAATATGGTCGCAAATTCTCGTAACAGTATACCTAATAGGACGCGAGTCTATTTGCCATCAGTTAGGCCCAAACCCAGACTCTGAACTGCTACTAAGAAGTTCCAGATGGAAATATTCAATAACACATTGCCCGATGTCGAGAATTAAATCCAGGAACTCATGCTCTGAAGGTAACATAGCAGCATCCATCCCCTACACGAACGAGGCAGTCTAATCTCAGGTTTTTTTTTATTTCGTAGACTAAACTGACATTTGGGAGGTTGCCACTTTATCGTTACAAAAAAATAGTGTCGTACCCTGGGTGATCGAAAATCTAAGTAGATCGAATATGGAAGTCCACTACATGAATGAAGCAGTCTAATCTCTGATTTATATTTCGTGGACTTAACTGACATTTGGGGGGTTGGCACTTTATTGTTACATAAAATTAGTGTCGTTTCCTGAGTAATCGAAAATCGACGTAGATCGCGAATGGAACTATAACACGGCAAAAAAAAAAAATGTTAAGAAACTAGCAACCCTTATTTAATTTCTACTCATTTATGTCTGACTTCATTCTATCGATAGCATTTATTTTATTTTTGACACCTTATTTATTACAATAATAGTTTATTTACTATGAATATTATTACTGTTATATTTAATCATATTACGTTTATATTCATAAAACATTTATTTACACCTTTAGTAAAATTAAATTGAGGAGTCACATCTGTTTGATGAATCACTTAAGTTTGAGCCTTACCCACGACACTATACTCCACGCTTGCAACATTAAAAAAAAATAAGGTTATTGGCATCTGTCCGTTTAGTCTACGAATTTTAAAATCACAGTTATAGTCTATTTCGTATCTAATTTAAGTCTCCAGTAAAGGGATGGATAGATGGACCCCCTTTGCAACACTTAGACGTCCATTTGATCCGTTGTGAGACTGAATGGGCCGTAAGCCACCACGCGGGCCCATTGCGGGTTGGTGGTGGAACTGAAGCTCCTGCCTAGGTTCGAACCAACGACCTACAACTTGTTAGTCGCGGCCGTTACCACTGGGCCCCCAATGCTCTCTCTCCAGTAAACAAACAGTCAAGGCCTTTAGAAAACAAAGTAAGCTTTGCTCTACGCCATAATAAAGGGCATTTTCAAAATAGAGCTGAAATGAGGACCGCTTATTCATTGTGACGATCGAGATCCTGCGAGCCTCCAAGACATTCAATTTACTCATGGCATTCTGAACACGAGACAGGGTTTCTGCCCAAAAGGCTTTCCAGTCAGTACTTTGAATAGGTTGTTTATTAGTTTACATTTTTAGTTGACTGAAATACGCATTTGGAAACAATCATAGATCACCTTTAAACCCCATTCCTCCGAAGTTCTATCAGCGTTATAAATGTTCGAAATGCCAAAACGTAAGAGATAGGTCACGGGACATTTTGACAGCACAGCATTGTCATACATTTTTATTTTTTAACTCGCTTTTAGCTTGGTATTTGTGTAACGAAATCTTTGAACGTGATTTTCACCCCCTTCAAAACGTCGCAATTGCAGTGTCATCGGACAATGCAATAATTTAAGTAATTTGTCCGATTATCCTTAACAGGATCTTCAGGACTAGCGATTTTCTATGTGCGATACCCGGTAGTGTCTTTGTGGCAAGTACCAAGGCGCTTGCTAAGACAAGCTCATGGCTTTTTTTTAGTTATATCCTTAGTCATCACTATCAGTGCGCCAAGTAAACGTATTAAATAAATGTTCTGGAGAAGGGGCCTGAGAAACGGCTTTATATCCAGGGAAGGCAGTAGGCATGCTAATTACACACTCCCATCATAGGAAGGTAGCTGCATTAATAAATTGTCGTTTTAAAAACTATAAAACACGCTTTTATAGAAAACCAGACTAAAAAGTAGAAAATAATTTTCAATAAATTTTAAATATTATATATGTATATTATAAATTAAAATTTTAGAATAAATTAAGGATTGCTTGATGTTAATTGATATAATATGTTATTGACAGATATTGGTGAAAGAAGAGTCATTTTGAAAATATCTTAAAAAGCATCCCACGCTTTTTATAATATTTTTTTTGTTAATTGCACTATTCTTAATTTAAATTTATTGAAAATTATTTTATACCATTACCCCTCTAAAAATCTTATTTTATTCACTGAAAACAGTGAATAAAAAGCACTTTTAATCACTGTTTTGGTGTTTGAATTTAGAACACACCAAAACATTCAAACTCCATCTCAATGCTATACAACCTCCTTGCGCATAAAATACTCGATACAAACTTCGTGTGCGAAGAATATTCGATTTTCAAACTCCTTCGTCGATTTAATTTTGAGTTTGTTTATGTTTAGGATTTTATTAATGGTTTTGATTTTGGTCGAGGATGTTTAGTGAATACTTATTTGGATTGTAATTCTAATATCAATTGCATTGGTGTTTAATTAATTAAAATTATGTAACGTAACGGAGGTGGTCATTGGCCCCTGAAACACAGGTGCTGTTACCTAGCTCAGCTTCAATATACAAAAAATGTGAAACCCTGAGGTTTCTCATTTTTTGTAAATTTTGAAGGTAATACACCATTTATTTATTTATTATTATTCCTTGTGCTGTTTGCTTAAATCCTTCTTTTTCTCGTAGTCATGGTATAAAATATAGTATGCAACTCATGAATAAAACGGATTTATATCGAGGGCCATGGATCACTCGCGACGTTCAGGATTCTAACACTTGAATCACTCGCTATGCTCGTGATTCACTTTTTAGAATGCTTCACTTGTTCGTGATTCATCTATGGCCCTCGCTTTAAATCCGTCCTTTATTCACTAGTTGCATAATATACTATTCTATTTCTTACTTTGGTTTTCTATTAAAGCTCGTTTTTTAGTTCTTTTTTTAAATGTTACTTTTTCTTATTGCTGTGGCGACTCTTTCGTTGACAGAATTAGTTGTCTAGAGCCTCTGGATCTCTTAACGCACATTTTGACAGTTACTTTTGTTAAATTCTAAGTAGGTATAGTTCTCGCCAAACTTCTTGGCCGCCCTAAAATTGCCTAAAATGGCTACGCAATAGCAAATCTCATACAAAAACAGCACCGCGCTGCGCCTTGCGCGTAGGAAAGCCAACTGCAGCACGGCCACGAAGTTTGACGAATACTATAACAGAGGGCAAGCGCTTTATTAGGTAGTTAAAAATACAAATACAGACCCCGGATTTGCTATGCTACTGTGAAAGTTCTGATGAAAACGAGATAACACTTAAAATAACATCACGACGGTGTTCCTCGAAAGATTAGGCAGTGGTCCACCAACATTTTGCCAGTTATGTTCAAGTCCCATCTAATAGAGGAGGGGAGATCTGAAAACGCGATAGTAACTTTAATTAAGTAATCAAAGAGAACTAACCTATCATAACTACGAACAATTCTATATTGAGATATTAACGTCGACACGTGGAGACAATGTAGTCATTATCACAGTATAAATATGGACCAGTACGGAAATTAACTACAAACGCTCGAAACGGCACACTCATAGAAACATACGCATCGTCGAGACCCCTAAGCGGTTGGCGCGGTGCTTTCAATAGTGCGTGCCGTTTAGGGGTCTCGTCGATGCCCATGTTTTGTGTGAGTGTGCTGTTTCGAGCGTTTGTAGGTAGTTTCCGTACTGTCCATATTTATGCTGTGTCATTGTGCATCCTTCGCTCTAAGTCACAAGTGCAGAATAAGGTAAGATTATGTGTAATTTCTTTTTATGGTGTACAATAAAGTAGATTCTATTCTGTTCTAAGTCTGAATAGTCCGCCATTTGTGCTAGGCACACGACATAAACAATTAAACATAACTTCTTGTTTCAAGTTCTATTTCTTTACAAGAACTAGTATTTTTTACCACCGTAGTAGTTTATCGTCTCATATTTTCCAGTAAGAAGCTCTAAACTAACTGTGATTCTGACAAAAAACTGTAAGCTATTGATTCCATGATATTTTGATAACACTTGTTTTGTTTACACTTTTGGTCTTTTGATAATCGCTATTGCTGATAGAATAACGCTTATATATCCCAACGCAACACGTTTACGCGCTATACGCTTGATATTCCTTAGAGCATTTTTCGTTTCTGGCTCGGAAAGCGCAATATTGAGCAGTGGTGACCCAGTGGTGATGGCCGCGACTTATAAGTTGTAGGTGGTGGCTTCGAACCCAGGCAGGCGCTTTACTTTGTGTGAATTTTTCAACACCACTTCTCTCAAAACGGTGAAGGAAAACATCGTGAGGAAACCAGCATAACTTAGAAACAAAAATTCGAAGATATTTGACATCCACCAACCCGCAATGGGACCCTTACTTCTCACAGAGAGGAGACCTGTACTCACAACGGACCAAATGGGAGACTCAGTGCGGAAAAGGGGGTCCATCCATCCCATCCTAAGACGCAATATTCTTAGGCTGAAATGTGTCTCCATTTTTACTTAATATTTTATATTTGTTACTGCTTCCAGGTGTAAGCTTCGCGATCATGTCAGGTATGGGCGTGACGGCGGGTGCCCATAGACTGTGGGCGCATCGTTCCTACAAGGCACGGTGGCCTCTGAGGCTGTTCCTAGCCTTCATGCAGACGATGGCCTTTCAGAACCACATTTATGAATGGGTGCGGGATCACAGGTCAGTAGCGATACATTTTCTGATTGGTTTAAATTCGTTTAGATGTTGAAACTATCAATTTCGCTCCTTTCAGTTCACCCATGACATAAAAGGGTGACATTAATCAGTATAAATTCTTAATCTAAACTACATATATTATAATGAGGTAAAATTGTGTTCATAAGTTAGTAAAAGGTAGTCTCCAGAAGTTACTTGACCAGATTACGAACATTATTTTCACTAATAGAAAGCTGTCGCTGTTTGTAATAGGCTTTCCACCCGGAAAAAATCACGGGGCCTTGTGGTAGCGGAGCCCCGGTAAAAAGCTTATTACCCATAGATTGTTATCATAAATAAATTTATAAATTCGTTTATAACAAAAACGGCGTCTTGATCTTTTTCCTTATCCTCTGACATCAAAGTAATTTTTGCAATGTGCAAAATAAGGTTAACGACATTGAAAATATTAGTTTCAAAGAACATAGTAACACCTTCAGAAAAGAACTAGGTGTTATCGCCAAATCCCTGAAAGATAAATATTATTACCGCTTAATACAGAAATCGTGACTTCTCATTATATTTCATTTATTAGCACTAGTATGCTTTTATTGCCACTGGACTTTGGTCCCCACCTGCGATATGAAAATTAGGCGATCATAAGGTTTGCACTAAATATCAATAGTTTATATTCATACTTATTTGATAACAGTAAACATGATCGGTTCATCAGGGGTTACTAAATGCTTGCCCAAACACAGATGGTGTCTATAAATATGACTAGTGATGTAACTGCAACCATCCGGATGTGTCGATTGTATTTTGTATATCTACGATGATCGATCGTATGCACCACCTTATTAGTAACGATTTGTATGGTTTCATTCCCGCATGTGATTCTTCACGGGATTATCTGACTAGTATTGAACTCAACCGAAATCTACTTGAAGTTTTCTACAATGTAAAACTTAGTTGTGAAATTAGTATGAAGACATTAAAGGTTCAAATTGTGGGTTCAAACAAAGTAGTTCTATTAAAACCAAAGGTCTGCGAGATAAAGGATAAAAAGAAGGATATCATAAAAGCTGGAAACAAATGAATGCTTGGTTTTAGTTCCTAACTTTGTGTTTGGTCCCTGGTGTGCGAGTCCGAAATAAACAATCAACTTTATTTTTAATTTAAAGAAAGAGAAACGAAGGGCTTTATGGGTTTTATTATAGGCAACTAAATTAAGCCAAACGGGAGTGGCTCACAATCGAACATTGCAGAGGTCCGGCTAAATTGTTACGTTCCAACACATCTTACATAAATGAAATAAAAAATCTTTTTTACAAAAAAGTGTCTTTGGTAGGTACCTATTTTTTTCGTTATGGACACCGACTTCGAAAAATAAAGTAATTTTTCACTTTGTAGTGTTTGTATTTTTTTTGTAAAAAAGATTTTTTATTTTTCACTTTTTTGTTGTACCTATTAAGCAACTTGCCTTTAGTGAGGTACTTATAATGCCAGAATAGATTATCCGAATGCCATAAAACTTGATCATAACCTGTGAAATGAAAGTGTATCAAGGTGAACTTTACACATCTGCGTACCCCTTTAGAGCGTACTGGCGTGATGTTATGTTATGAAATAGTATAAACAATAAACAGACATGCGGTTGCAGTAATCCCGAGAGATTTGCCGTCATTTATTGAAGAGTTCTGCTGTATATCTCCGAAGATCTTCATCAGATCTTCACCAAATTATAATGGGACCAATTTCGAAACATACTCTAACAAACAAAAAAAGAATTTTCAAAATCGGTCCACAATTGACGAAGATATCAGTGAACATACACAAAAAAAAAAAAAAAAACTACATACAAGAAGTCGAACATAGAACCTCCTCCTTTTTGGTAAGTCGGTTAAAAATGGCTCAATCCGTTGTTTGATGATTGTTGTGTTCGGTTCTGTAGTTAGAATTGGCAATTGAGAACTTATCTAACTCTAAATATAGTTTTCGCCAAACGTCTGGGCAGCCCTGAAGTTGGCTTTTAGATGCGCAAGGCTGTTTTTGTATGAGTTTTACTACTGCGCAACCGTTGTAATCAACTTCAGGGCGGACAAGAAATTTGGCAAGAACAATACATTCATAAATATTGACGCGCACTTAACTTCAAATCCTTAGTTAAAAAACCAGGATTAAGTAGTCTGTAGCAGTCGTTTTTTTTAATTCTTCCCACTTCCTACAAGAAACCACATAAAACAATATGAAAAATAATGATGATTACGAATGGCGAATTACTTGACTTAAGAAATCTTTGTGCCTACAGAGTCCACCACAAATTCACGGAGACAGACGCAGACCCTCACAATGCGAAGCGCGGCTTCTTCTTCTCCCACATCGGCTGGTTGATGGTTCGCAAGCACAAGGATGTCTTCGAGAAGGGCGCCACCGTTGACATGTCTGATCTGGAGAAGGATCCGATCGTTATGTTCCAAAAGAAGTAAGTTGGAAAACGTTTTTTATTACGGTACGGTATCTAAAATCTCACATTGCTAGATATTGCTCGCAGAACGGATGGCCGGTTGCGGCAAAAGGTTTTGAAGCGGTGACCTCGTAATGAAAGGCCTCTCACACGGTTGACTAATGTTTATACGGGTTCACCGGATGCAACAAACATAACACTGGTCGATGTGGTGACACTCGGGCGAGTCCTTTGTCCAGCAGTAGAAGTAATATCAGCCGAAAGACGGTGATATAAAATTGCCGCTCTTACTAAGGTATCATTGAAGTAATGGATACTTCAATGAGACCTTAGTAAGAGCGCAGCTTTTGGGTGGAGAGTTACTAAATATGTGAACTTTCCATCCCGATCTGTGCGTCACTCGTATTACTCGTAGTGTTACCCAACTCTCACCTTTTTAAAGTATATTATTATAATATTACATTGTTTTGCGAAGTGGACAATTTTATAATACTAACAATCTGATCATTATGAATATTGCTACGTAACGGTTGGCAATTCGATAATTTATGGTTAATGCATTAGTCCAAGAGCGAGTAAAGCGAGCTCGGGAGATTAGGGCACACCGACAAGGATTGGTTAGGTCCGAAGGAGTAGAGAATCATCTCCTTCATGTTAGGTTACTTTAGACCATGCAGACAAAAATAAGAGCCCAGCACAGCGGGACTCCGTCGACTTTGTTGCATATATAGTAATCGTACTTATCTATTCTAAGAGTATATTAAAATCAATGTCAACATTAAAATTATTTAAAAAAAACACATCTTTTCATTACCAGGCCTATTAAGTGATGGGCATTACGGAGAAAGCCCGGTCAATTAATTATTTCAATAGTTTTAGCATATTGCCTAGTCATATTGGGCATTTTTCAAATTGTCTTGGCATTATGAGTAATAGCCATATTAATGCTATAAAAAGCGATTGCCTTCTTTTATATTTTTAAGATGTTTTATTGTAAAATGTGCCTTATGTTATAAATAAACGATATTATTATTATTATAATCCCTTGGTCCATAACATATTCAACATTCTCCGAGGAAATCATATTCTCAAAAAAAAAACCTCCCATACAAATTTTGGTCAGCAGATGACAACTTGGTATGGAAAATCCAATTCGTTTTTTTGGGAATTGCCTAAGACTTCCATAAAAAGTTGTTGATCATACCTTTCCACACCCTGTATAAAGGTTACTGAAGACAAATTCTACCCAAATGGGTGTTGAAACGCTTTTGACTAGACTTATGGACAAGGATGTTCAAGACTATTTATCCAATTTTGCTACACGTTAGGAATACAAACACCCAAACCAACCTTCACCTGGTCTATTTGGAAATCCAAAAGTTTGTCGGAGGTCCTTTCAGTGTATCAGCATGGATTTAGTTGGCCCACAGCCAAAGTCTCGACAGCAAAATGTATATCTCCTCGTGGTTGTGTGTTGCTTTTCCAAGTATTGTTTGTTGAACCCTCTAAGGAAGGCTACAAGCAAGGCCGTGGCCCAACGCTTGGAGCAGAATGTATTCTTGGTTCACGGAATCCCTCAAACTTGTATTGCGGATAATGGACCGAAAATCATTGCTCATGAAATCATGGCATTATTTAACAAATATGACATTCCCCAAATACACTATACTCCGACTTATTGCCTCCAAGTGAATACGGTGGAACTATATAACCGCTCCCTCGTCACTGCGATTGCTGCAGTAGTGGGTACGGATCAGCGTAGTTGGGATTTCAATGTTTGTCAAATTCAATTTGCGCTTAACATCCTTCTCCTGATGGATGCGAGACAAGTATGTCGGACATTCGCATCCATCAAAAGGACGTTCGTAGGGTGCTGCGCAACCTTTACGTGAACAAAGTTAGTTGCCTCGACGGGATACCGGCAATTATTCTCAGACCCTGTTCGCCTGAACTGTTTCCGATCCTGACACGCCTTTTTCGCCATTCGTATGAGACGGGAAAAGTGCCGAATGCTTGGAAGCAAGCTAACGTTCAGCCAGTGCCAAGAAGTGCAGTCGGGCTGACCTGGCCAACAATAATGTCCATCCTTTGCAAGAGTATAGAACGAGTGCTCAACTCCAAGGTCCTGGCATACCTAGAAGATAACCTACTGAAGAACTAGATCCTCAGTTACCGCCAATATGGCTTCCGACAAAATCGGTCAACTAGAGATCTTCTAGCGTATGCCATTCACATCTGGAATGACGCCATCGAGTAGCACGAGGAACCGCTTGCCGTCACCCTCGACATCTCGAAGGCTTTTGACAGGGTCTGGCATGAAAGCCTTATTGGTGAGCTTCCTTCATTCGGCCGGCCCAATGGTCTGTGCGATTGGATTGCAGACTTCCTGAGGGACCGGTCCATTCGAATGGTTATTGATGGCCGCTCGTCTCACCAACTGGATATTAATGCAGGGGTCGGTACTCTCAGCAAAATTGTTCTTGCTGCACTTATAAATGATCTGCTAAAACATTTGGGTATGCGGATGATAGCATTGTTGCTGAGAGATACGTGTCCAACGCGCGCACTACTGGACCTCAGATCCGGTCTCTCCGGTCTCTCCGTCATGGGAGGCAATGGTTGGGCGCTTGAATCTGTGCTTGAAGGCAGTCTCCGAATGGGGCGATGCCAATCTAGTCAGGTTCAATGCTGCTTAGACCTTGGCGTGTCTTTTTTCCGCTAAAAGGAGCCAATTCCACCCGGCTCCTTCTTTACGAGGTGTGACCGTGCCGATAACTGACCATCTTGAGGTTCTTGGCATTACGTTGACATCGACGCTCAATTTTGGTCCGTTCATTGAAACAAAAGATCAGCTGGCTGCAAACAAAATGGGGATCTTCGCGAAGGTGCCACGGTACTTCACGCCAGCAGAATTGCTCAACTTGTATCAAGCGCAAGTTCGATCATGCATGGAGTACTACTGTCACCTCTGGGACGGGCCTGCCAAGTACCAGCTGGATGCACTTGAGTCAATCGAAATACGGGCCAAGAGGCTCATCGGCAATGAAGTACTGGTCGAATCTAGGCTCCAGGACCTCAAACATCGGCGCCTGGCCTGCTGGAGTTGCCAGCCTGTCGGTTTTTATCGGTTACATTTCGGCGAGTGTGCGTTGGAATTACTTGAACTAATTCCTCCTAGCCCGTTCCATCATCACAAAACGTACGGCGATACGTCATCTGCACATGGCTGACATCCATCCCATACGCATTAAACGTTTTGGGAATACTTTTACTATGCGCACAGTAAAGGAGTGGAATCCCCTGCCGGAATCTGTATTTCCTAATAGCTACAAACTGGGAGTCTTTGAGTCAAGAGTGAATAGGTTTCTGCTAGGCAAGCGTGCTTCATCGTCGACCACATCATCGTTTACCATCAGGTGTGATATTGGTCAAGCGCAAGCCTATAAAATATATATATATATAAATCCTGATTACTAGACTCTCAACCCATCTATGGCTTCCTCTCATCTTGGGAGTTCTATAAATAAATGTCCATAGTGCCATAGACTTACTTGTCCGATTCGTGAGAAGAATGTAGTTTGCATTCTGAAACGTTACAATTGAGTTGGGTTCTAAAGATATTGGTTAGCAGTTTTTGTAACTAGACTGTGGAACTTAAATTGGACTTTTGCCAGCAAAAAGCTTGACCGTCCGTACAAACTTATGCCCTTTAATATTAACAGTCAGAATGTAGTCGATTTAACAGTTGGAGAGTAGGTAAGCGAAAAAATCGCTCCAAAAATTGTTTTTTTTTGTTTACTCCGACTCCATTTTCATTTTCCAGACTCGTGTCTCCCAATCACGTTGGAAGGAATTCATTCAACCTCAAATAAAATGCTTTGCTTGTATTGGTTGAGTTATTTTCAGAAATTGAGAGGATAGACAATATTTTTCCGTTTCCAATTCACAATAAATAATATAATTTATTTATTATTTATTTATTTATTTTATTATTAAAAAAACAGAGTAATGACTACTTTCATGGAACACGTTCCAAGGAACACGAGGAGTCGCTTTATAGACAGACTCTTATCGCTCGACAACAAATCGAGCGATAAATGTTTCTAGAACTAAGAGATGTAGCTGCCGTACTTATAGATTGTATGTGTTGATGTGATCTCTAGATTTATTTTGTATCTGTGTTGGTCTATCATTATGACACTTTCTTTGGTTTTCAACCAACAAGAATGTACAAATTATTTTTTTTCTATGATTTCATGTCAGTCACATTCACAGCTTTATGACGCCGTCTTAAAAAAATTACAATCTTTTTACAGAATAATCTCATGGTGATGGTGGGGGCCAATCCTTACTCAGAACTTTAAATGCTATTTTTTAAATATTTTTTTTTTTAATCCAGAACATTTATGACGACTTCCTAAAAAAAATTGACCATCTCTTTCCAGAACATATCTCGTGGTTATGCCAATTCTCTGCTTCATAATCCCCGCCTGGATCCCCGTCTACTTCTGGGGCGAGAATGCCTGGATCTCGTGGTACGTGGCGTCCATTACCAGATACACAGTGGCGCTCCACTTCACCTGGCTCGTCAACTCCGCGGCCCACATCTGGGGCAATAGGCCCTACGATAAGTAAGTGATCTATAATTTCACTTTTTAATCATCTAGTTGTACGAACATTTGGAGAGAGTTTGAAAAAAATGTAGCGGATTCTCGACCCGCTTACGGCTCAGTTACCTAACGTATATTGAACGAAATATTAGTTTGTTATTATGTTTATTTTGTTATTAATGGCACAAGTTAAAATGTATGGTTCGAGAAGTTATGTTTTAATTAGGTTAAAGTTCATAAGTTGTATGTTTGTTAATTATGTGATTTCCTTTGAGGATTATTGTGGTGACCATTTCAGAACCACAAGTCTTACTTATTTATTTATTAGTTAGAATATTTAGTATACAAGGGTTTTAAGGCAAGTTGTACAAGGGATTTAGTTTACTTAAAATAACTTCCATGCCCTCAATACGTAGTTATCAAAACGTGACAGCGACAAATGACCTAAATAGAGCAATAAGCTAACAAATAACATACATAAGAAATAGACAATTAATTCTGCAAATTCTTGAAGGCAATATTGTAATAGGTACAGTCAACATCGAAATCGATGATTTCTAAGAACCAAGAGTGTGTTTTATTGGCATAAGTTTATGTTTTACCAAAATTAGATAAAGTGTTGATGGATGAAGAGAGAGTGAGTGAGAACCTACCATCTGTAAAAATCTGGTATTCAGCTATATCAGATCTATAGAAGCAGACCACATTTTTTTAGAAGCATTGGCGCTTTTTGGATGGAGAGAGAGACGAAGGATATTCAAAATATGGATGGATTGTATGAAGAATGAAAGAAATTAATTGGGTATGAATGATAGCGTTAGTGTTGAAGGGAGAATGTAAGAAGCCGAAGCCGAAGAAGAAAAGTCGTAACATGGATCAACGGCAGGAAGATGATGAATCAGATAGATAAGTTGGAAAATAAAAGTACATTTAGAGAAGAACCATTTATTTGTCACAACAATGCTATACATAATATTAATTGTTCTCAAATGATAAGTTGTCTGAAAATTTGATTATTCTTAATTTTTTATGTGACCAGCACAATAAGGAAACAAAAAAAAAAACTTAAGTCCTTGCTAACATAAATTTTAGTTCACGTTCGATGTGTAATACATACTCGTAGGCAGCGATCGCGTGATGTTTGTTATGTAATAGAGACTGTTAACTACCAACATCCGGCTTTTTCAGCCATTTATTTATTCAGTTACAGAAATCCACTATTGCCTTTATTGAATTTATCGTACCTACGTGGCTACATACCTACATAGTGCAATAATAATTATTATTAATATACCTAGGTCCGTGCCGGTAGATTTTACTTTGCCGCAACATGCCTAAGGTGAGGGGCCGGACTAAGAGAGATACAATGCGCAGGGCAGCTTTGTGGCGAGCTGGTGGGCAGTGGCGACCCTACGGGCCTGATCTCCAGGGAGAAGTCTTGTCCCTCATCTCCGGCTTGCCTTTATTGGCTAGTCGGAGTGAACACTGTCGGGAAACAGAGCTGCCACCTCTCTCTTGCCTTAATTGGCTGGTTTGAGTGGAGATTCGCAAGAGCCAACGTGCTTGGAGAAAGGCAGTAAACCCAGTAAGATGCTGGTAGGGATCTTGACCGTACTGTCAGGATTGTCCTGATAGCCGTGGTATACCATTCCACTCCTCAAGCACCTCAGGATATGTTGCGCTCTTGGCGCTTCGTCACTAAAGTGCAAGCGACCCTTTATGGGCAATTAATTGAGTGTGCCAGTCACCCCCTGCCATTTTATAGCCGTGTAGTTCAACACTGGTCAGGCAGGGGCTAGTAGTCCTACTATAGTTTTAGGCAATCGATCCACTAAACCTACCAAAACCATAGCCCAATAAATTTTTTCCCCATATTTTGCAATAGTCCTGCACTATAGGGGATTGCCCTTGGGTGCACTTGCGCAGTGCGTACAGGGATAATCGTCGGTTGGTGTCACATTTCCTGATACATGCCTAACAAGGCCTTTGCGAGTCTCGCACGCCTTTCAAAGGGACCCCAGGGTCCCGAGATTGTCAAAGTTAATTATTATTAAGAAATTTTAATATTTGTAATTGAATATTCGGACGTGTAAAATAATATATGGGAAAATGTACTCATAGGGCATTAAAAATCTGTCCGCATCGCTGTCAATGGGAGACATAGGCTTAAAGAGGGGAGGTGGGTTAGCCGTGCCCACCCCAGAATGGTCTGGTGTCCACCCCAGGATGTTGGGTTACCGATTCGAAATTTTAGGCTGGACACTTAAATAATCACTCAAAAACAATTTTCAATTAAATACATAATCTACAACTGAGAAATCTACATATTTATTGTAACCACAGAATAAATTCCATTCAGTTACTTTTGAAACCACAAAAAACTTTTTTACAAAAAAATCAAACCGACTTACAAACAAAACAAAAGACAACAAAGCGAAAAATAACTTTCTTTTCCGAAGTCGGTGTCTTTGGTACCTATTGTTTTCCGTTTTTCGACACCAAACTAGTTTTGGTAGGTACCTCAAAATACCATGAAATTGCATTGTTGATAAAAATACCAAAATCGCTATATGTTTGCCTATAAACGACAAAGTTATCCGCGAACGCGAAAAAATAATATATATACGGTCGAAACCTCTTCCTTAAGTGCTATGGTTACAAAATATTTAACACAAAGTAAAGCGCCTGCCAGGGTTTGAACTCACGACCTACCACTTGTCAGTCGCGGCCGCTACCACTGGGCCACCACCGCTCCTCCTCTGCTCTCCTCACAGAATAAAATTAAATTAGAACCCAAATAACAGAATAAAATATTAATTAAGAACGTTTTACATGTGTAAGATTTGCCGGGCACGTCTTTGCTTCCTAGCTAATTAGTGCTAGTACCCCGCTTATTGCAATAGTTCAATTAATTTACAAGTCAGTCTCACTCGGTTGGAGTCACGCAGTAGCGGTTTTACCCTTAGCCCGAGAGAACCACTGGCGAAGACAACGAAAGGCAGCGCAATCCAGTCTTACCAGCTTGGCATATTTTTTGAGACAACCACTACTATAGGCTGTTCTAACCTGCTGCCCCCGTCTTATCTGTCAAAAGTAAACCTTACATAGGTAGTTTACGGATAGCCGTGGGAGATTATTAAAAGTTTTCAAGCTCGCTTTGCTCGCTCTTAGATCCTCGTTTGTGAAGTTGTTTCATTAGTCGACCCAGTCACTTCTATGAATACAAATATAGAAGTAAGCCTCAGGATACATTAAATTAGATGAACGTAAAAAGTATATTTAAATTTATGTTCGAGCTCGCTTCGCTCGGTCTTGCATCCTAGTTTGTCATGATGTTTTTCATGAGTCGACACAGTAACTCCTATGAATATAAATATAGAAATAGCCACAGGATACATTCATTTAGTCAGATAAACGTAAAAAGAAAATTTAACGTATCCGAGGCGAAATTTTTTGAGCCCGTTTCGCTCGCTCTTACATCCATCACAGCTCTCTATTTTATGCGTGGACTAGGCTTCATTGGCCGTCGCATCTTTGGGCCCGGAAAATAGCCCTAGATACGCCAATAATAGTACAAGTGCCCAAAAGGCTGCCGCATTGCCACATTGAATGACAATATATAAGTAAACACATAAGTACATGTAATTATCGTATCGATCGTATTGGCTTCAGGCAGCTAGGCATTACCAAAAGATAACGAACGTATTCTGCTCCCATACTATCGGTTGCTGCCTCGAAACGTTAAACGTGACTAACGTCATCAATACATTTTTTTAATGAAAAATGCTCTTTAGAGAACTGTGTTGTTGAATTAAGTAATTTATTAGACCCTTGAATTTTGTAGGTACTTCAAAGTTTTCTCGTCGTTAAGTGTCAAATAATTCAGAAGTACTCATCAATATAAACAACTTTTGTCACGGGATGAACTCCAAAACATGAATTTAGTAACTGTTACATTTATGTTCTTAGAAGTCTACAAAAAAAAGAAAGAAACCTTTGTTGTTTTAACGGTTTCAGATTCACCATCTTCTTGTTTCTTCCCTGGATCTTTATTTTGGATTTTTGGGTTGGGTCTGAATGAATTCAATATCAGCTTGTATGGTGTTGCATGGAAGTTATGAGCGCCTTTATCATCTTAAATTGTTTACGAAAATAGTCACCAAGCAAAAAAATAATCCGATAACGCAACGTATTGCTATTCCAGAAACATAGGCGCTACTGACAACAAGGCGGTCGCGATCTGTGCGTTTGGCGAAGGATGGCACAACTACCACCACGTCTTCCCTTGGGACTACAAAGCGGCTGAACTTGGAAATTACAGCACAAACTTATCAACTGCCTTAATAGACTTCGCCGCTAAACACGGTAAGACTGGCCTTATATGACTTTGTGACTTTAGATACATTTATATCTAATATTAGCTTCTGCCCGAGGCTTCGCCCGCGTAAAAATTGTGTTATCATCCCAAGCGAATACAAACTATCCTACGTCCTTCCCAGGGTCTCAAACTATATCCATGCCAAATTTCATCTTAATCGGTTCAGTAGATCCAGAGATTACCCGCTACAACCTCACAAACTCTCAAACTTTACCTCTTTATAATATTATATATAAATATTGTTATTGTATTGTTGTTGTTATTTTATATATATATTGTATAGATAGATCCGCGGGGATTTCGCAGTTTTCGGGCTAAAAAATGACACTCCGGAATAATGTAGCTTTCCATAGGTGAAAGAACTTATAAAATCGCTTAAGTAGTTTATGAAATTATCCATTACAAACAAATACACTTACAAACAATCAAATATTTGCTCACTATAATATAAATGTATTATATAGATTGGCTCATGGCTTAATAATAACAGCCACGCGAGTCGATGTTCGAAGTTTATATGCTACAACACTTTTTGAGGTTTATTCGGTCCGTGGATGGACGATCACCCAATACATACAGAGATTCTTCTGTCCCTCGAAAAAAACGTTACTGTTGGTCTCGGTTGTCATTTGTAGTTCTGACGATTAATTCCAGAAAGTCTGATCCCATTCTTATCAAGAGCAATCGTGTTAAATAGTTACTGGGCTGTGGAGGTCAGATAGGCTTTGATCTATGTAGGTAATCAGCTGCATCCAGCTAGACTCTCTTTTGACTTAAGTTAACACCTACCTACCTACCTACTTGTGCTATAATTTTTGTTTCATTTTTGTTGTGCTCATTGTATATAAAAAATGTGACTCAATAAATTTGTCGCATCAAGGCTGGCCGATAGATGCAAACCATCGGGAAGTCAGGTTGTATTCCCTTAGGTTACGACATCGTGTATGGGCAGGTCGGTGGGTACAGTCGTGCAAATGAAATAACACAAATTATTCGATACACTGGGTTTATTTAAATAGTTCACAGTTACAATCTTGCTCACTAATATAACGGATCGATACTGATTCTACAACGTCTTAGCTCTAGGGCGGTCAGTACTCAACTCCTATATTCTGTGTCCCCACGCCACTGTAGTTGTTCTTGATTTGCCGACAGGTGGCGTGCTCGTGATTTGTTTTGACGTCCGTACTATTGACTAAACCCGACAAATTTATCTTATCTTATCTATTATGCTCCTAAAAAACTAAAGCGAGGACAACCCGAATTTTGTTTGTAAATAATGTCCCACTACATACGGTATGTTCGCTTCGTCTGCATTGTAAAAACAAAGAAAAGTTCCCCATTACTGAAATATAGGTACATACAGGTGGTAGGTTCATAGGTCCCATAAATTTCGCTCGTAGATATTCCATCCATCCATTTCCTGCGGATTATTTTTGTAATGAATGTGTCACAAATGTGACAGGGCACAATACACGGGCTTTTGCGTCCGGTAATCGGAAGTCCATCAGTTTGCGGGCGTGAATACTTCCTGAACATACCCATACAAGGTGGATCTCAGCTTTCTCATTTACCACCATAGCGTAATTTATGGTTTTTAATAAAAAAATAAATAAAACAAATGCGTCTCTTTTTCACAGGTTTGGCTTACGATTTAAAAACAGTGTCAGCCGATATGATTCGACAGAGAGTGAACAGAACAGGAGACGGAACCCACGCGTGGTCTAAGGAGACTCAAGATGATGGAGAGCACTATCACCCAGAGAACCCAGTGTGGGGCTGGGAGGACACTGACATGACCGAGGAAGAGAAACAATTTGCAGAAATCGTCCACAGAAAAACTGAATAGATTCCTCAAGTTATGGAATTTGTTTTAATTTTTCTTCTGTACGAATGAACGTCCCTCTATTTCTGGTGACTGACTGTTATTGTATTTTGTGAGCATTTTATGTTTAAATGTTATTGGTAATTTTAGTTATAATATTACGCACGTTTAAAACGTGCTTGAAATTCGATATACAAATCGCCCAAATTTTTGTTAGATAGGTACATTGCATCGCTTCTATGTGAATCCAATGATTATAATGGTTGTAATTATGTAAATAACAAATCGTGAATGTAATGTAAAAGACAGTATACTAGGCATATACGTACTTACGAACTTTCCTGGTTTTGTTGTTAATGATGATGGGACAACATTCTTAGATTAAGTACATTCTCATGTTGTATATTATTAGATTAACGCATTCGACCGATGACTTGCGGGGTAAGTACCAGTCGATTAAAATAACTGAGCATCCAAAATGTCAAACGACTCCATTTCCGACAAACCCGCGACGCCCCGCGTTAGCCTTGAACGTCATAGTGGCATTAGGCCCTAGACAAGAGACATTCTATCATCGAAAGCGTGACAATAGCGATTGTCAATAAAAACTTTTTCACAAAAAAATACTACAGACTTCCAAATAAGAAAACTATAAAGTGAAAAAATACTTTATTTTTGGAAGTCGGTGTATTTTGTAGGTACCATTTTACTGCGTTATAGACACCGACTTCCAAGAATAAAGTTATTTTTCACTTTATAGTTTTCTTATTTGGAAGTCGGTAGTATTTTTTTGTAAAAAGTTTTTTTTATTTTTCACTTTTTAGTTGTACTTACCTAATAGGCAAGTTGTTTAGTAAGTTACCTTAACGCCAGAATAGATTAGCCGAATATCATGAAACTTGAACATAAAGTGTGAAATGAGAGATCTGCGTACCACTCAAGAGCGTACTGGCGTGATGTTATGTTATGAAATGGTATAAACAATAAACAGACATGCGATTGCAGCAATCCCGAGAGATTTCCCGTTATTTATTGAAGAGCTCTGTTGTATATCTTCGAAATTCTTTATCAAATGTTCACCAAATTAAAATAGAACCAATTTCGAAACATACTCTTTCATTCAAAAAAAGAATTTTCAAAATCGGTCCACAATTGACGGAGATATCGGAGAACATACATAAAAAAAAAACACATACAAGAAGTCGAACCTAGAACCTCCTCCTTTTCGGTAGGTAAGTAGGTTAAAAAGGCAAATTTGTTTCGTTAAGCTTGTCACTCCCAACAAACATAACGAAAAATTACGTGATTGATTACTACGTACTTACGTTTTACGTTACATTTCGACTATCGCATTTTGATATTTTGACTATTGCCTTCGCTGACATCGAATGCAACTTCTCTAGAGCTTATTGACATTTCGGGTGCTCAGTTATTTTGACCAAGCTGTTATCAATATACACAAAAGTTTTTGGGTAAGTATTATTCAGGTCATAAGTGACTGAATGGACTTATGTATCTAATACTATGTTAGTATTTTGTATATTTCGTACACTTGGTATGTGATACTGATCTGACGGTGACTGCTAAAGATATTTATTTTTTTAATTTATTACTTTATTACAAAGAGAGAGCCTGAAATGGGTTTGATTATTAAGTGAACACATTTTAGATTCTATTAAACGAAGCTTATTTTAAGATGTTTCAGGCTTTTAGTGAAACTTTACGTTAATTTTAATTTATTTATCAGCGAAACATTTGAAATGAAAAGCTGCTTCAAATATGGTTAATAAAGTCCGCACTCATTCGAGTGTAACACATTTTGTAAATTAAATCTTAATATTTTAATAAATAGTGGATTGTCATTGTTCTGTTTTATTGGTTAATTTCCCTGATGCGTTCCTTTTTAGGTAAATGTAATTAATTCTGAATTTCATTATTTTGACAAACTACTCTATCATTCATGAATTATTTATTTAGACTTTATGCACAAGATGTAAAAAGGCGGTAATTTAAACATTTCTGCGTCCTTCGGAAGAATCCTCTATAAATTATTTAGTTAATTCGTAAAAAAGTAAGAAAATCCGTTCCTTTTACAAAGGATAGTATTACAAAACGCTCTCACAGAGAGAAGGCCTGAGTCCCAGCAGTGGGAACATTAATAGATTACAAAACGATAGTGTGAGATAAAAGAATACTTTAAGAATGCACATTTTGCGCCTCTAACCTGACAATGCAAAATATATGCTTGAACGCAACTGATCAGTCAAGTTGTTTTTTGCAGAAACACGAAGACTATTGTGTCTGCTATGTTAAACACAGATTCATTTATTTATCTGTCCGGTAATTAATACTAAACAATGGAAGCACCATGTCAGATTTGTGCCTGAGTGTGAATCAAAGATAAAGAAAAATAAAAAGACCATATTATTTTAGTTATTATTTATTTAATTAGTATTGTGATAAAAAACTACAACTATTGGTTTTCCATTAACTGATTTTGATATTGTTACTTCGATCGAGATCAAAACTTTTGTAACAAGCTAACAACTACCCAGCTATTTTCAAGAACAATTCTTTGGTTTTCTTATTTTTTACATGGTTCCAAAGTTAACTATTCGATAATTATGAAGGTTAAAAAGTTAGAAGCCGAAGCTTATAACAAATTTTCTTGCTTGGTATTGAAAGGCTCTCTTCGACCACTTTCTCAGTTCATGGTGAGCGATGATGTGGTCGACGCAATAGCGCACGCTTGTCTAGAATTAATTATTCCTAATTCTGATTTTCTTAAACTATCAGCAAAATAACTTACTTACAACAATAATTTAGTAACAAGAATCTAATTAACAAGTGGCATAGTTTAGAAGTAGTATATGTAACAAAATTCAACATAAAATTTAAATAGTAGGCAACAAATGGAAGTGTGTTTGGCAACAACTGGAAGTCGGATTGGCAACAACTGGCAGTTTTTATGATAACTAAGAATTTCTACTGTAAAACTAACAGTATGAATACTTAATAAATAAAATAATTCAGAATTACAAGAGCCTAAAACGGCTTTAGAATGAGCTCTTTGAGTGATGAACTTAAACAAGATGCCTTAAGCATTTTGGATATGTGCTTAAATAAATATGAACCTTACTTATATTTAATAATTACTTAATGCTACACCAACACTTTACAAAAAGTTTTCTTTGACAAAAAAATAATAGCACTATATTAAAGCATTGAAATTCCAGCTTTTGTTTCAGCAATTAATAAATAAAAAAAACTGGCAAGTTTACATCTTGTAGGCAATAAGAACATCATTTTAATCTAATGTTTTAAATTATTAATTTTATTATCTTTCCCAATGATCGCCAACATTTTTCCGTCTGCGTATGCTTTAAGCCATTCTGGGTTAATAGACAAAGATGGCACCTCTTCTACATGGTCAAAGTCTTCACCGAATGTGTGGTGATCTTCTTGCTTAGGATGTCTCTTAGTGTCATCGTACAATAGTCCAAAGTCATCCGAATGGACATGTTCTTCAAGGTTAGTTGCAGCATACTTCTCGTTGTTGTATCCATCGTTCACGTAGACAATTTTGTGTTCATACTTATCGTTGAAGGCATTGTTCCTTAGAAGGGTAAATATAGCTCCCATCAGGGCCATGTTGTTCATCATCCCAACCATCAGAACCATCATCTTCAGACCTGGAAGGATGAACGGGAAAATGGCTGACATCACCAGACCTGGCAATAACATTAATGGCGCGAACTTGTAAAATGATTTCTTTAGTTTCTTCATGGTACTCCGACCAGTTTCGGCTGCGTCACCTGAAAGTGAAAACGAGTGAAATTATTTTCCAATATCATCGTTCTACTTTCGCGGATTCAAAATAACAACAAATTGTAATAATTATGTTGTTTGGTATCGTGTATTTGATCATATTGTTAAGTTGTGTCGTACATGACTATTAAATATTTTGTGAATGAAACACATAACTTTGAAGGACACAAGCAGAGTTCAAATACCTATTAACTTAATTGATATGCACAATGCCAGATAACAAAATGATTCATTAGGTTTGTATTTACGTCTCTAGTGTTTACATTCAGAGTACATTCATACTAATAAGTAATACCGCTTGGAATGAAGCAAAACAAAACTTAAATTAAAAATAAACTTACTTGTATAAATGTCAACTTTCATCGTTCCATTTCCTTTTGAACCGAGTTTTACGTTATAACCCGGTATCATGTTAAATCCCAGGGGTCGATATTGTAGCAATTTCTTGGTATCGTCATAGAGCTGTGAGTATAACTGTTCATCGCTTGTATTACTGTACTTCATCCATGGGAACTGTTCTACATCCTCAGTCAGGTTGAACCGTGTGGCTGGATCTTTGGCGTAGGCTTCGATTGCGCGTTCTGCTCGCCACACACTTAGAGCACTGAGACATTTTGTGGGTCCTAAAGCGCGTGAACAGGTAAATATGCGTTGGATCGGTTGATAGTGTTGTCCTAGGAGCGAGTGTAGTGTTGTGTCGAGCTGTTCGCGCGACGTTCGTGGGAGCTGGTGAGCGTGCACACACTGGCTCGCGGCCAGTAGGAGCAGTGTGGTGAGCGGTCGCATCGCTGCGGTTGAACTGACGCCTAAGCAGGTTCCCTTACTACTCACTACTCGCTCCAAATGCTACGTGCATCGCCACAACCGGCGAAAGCGATGTTTGGACGCGCACGAAAAAAATACGTCATCGAGGATTATGTTTTCCCTAAGTAGTAAGTTTGGAATGTTTCCGGAAATGTGGATGTTGCGTTTTATCAAAGTGATTTAATGCCTTGTTTCGCCGTACCTACAATTATTTCCGACAAATAAGAAAGTCATTGCGCAAAATAGGAAATTAGATAGAATTTCATTCTTCACATTCCAGAGCAGAAATAAAAAATGAACTTGCCTACTCTAAAATCCAGTGTTATGTATGACAAATAAATAGGTCTTAACACTGCATAAGCACTGCATAAGTGGATGCATTGGCACATGATTGTTTCTAAGACTGCAAATTAAGAGATGCATCGGAATGAGTAGAAGCATAATCTGCGGCGATTGGTAACATTAAAGATTAATGGTTATTTCATCAACTCAATCTATCGCAGGCCAACCAAGTTTATCGTAACCTAGTAATCTATCTACGCCACTTTCGCTAGATATTTCTATAACTTTCGCGATAGGTACCTACCCATGCAGCAAGTTATTTTTTAGAATCGTCTGTGTTTCATGAATAAATAACTAATTAATGTTTGGTTTGACTGACCGACACTTTGCGTAACCAAAGGGCCAATTCTTTGGATAATTTTGCGTTGCCATTTAAAGTTGCAAATAGTGCAAATCTTCTGTCCACAGCGATAGCGATAGCGGATGACAGCGATGTGGCAGAGTACGTCTTCACCGAAGTGTCCTTGGATTATAATTAAGTAGGTTTGAAACTTTTGTTGATAAAGCCTTTCCAGGTATTTTTTTTTAAACAATTTGTTTGGAGTTTCTTGTCCGTTCTTCTCCACAAAAAGCTACTTTTCCGAATGGATGGTAGAATCAATTATTATATTAATATATATTATAATATATATAATTCTTCTATATGTGTTTTTGTCACCTAACTCCTCCTAAACGGCTGGACCGATTTGGATGAAATTTTGTGTGCATATTTGAATGGGTTCCTGGATGGTTTGAATAAATAATTGGACCGGGTAGGTGGCGCTGCTGTCGTTATGTCACCAAATTTAATTTGTTGAACATTACATAATTCCAAGGAGGTACGAAGTTCGCCGGGTCAGCTAGTTATTTATAAATTTAAATTTTTGACGTTCAAAAGTGGCACTTAGTGGCCTAATTGAAATAAAGAAATTTGACTTTGACTTTGAATATTGTACACTTCACTGCGGTACCATTGTTTCCTCTTATTTCTGTCGCCAAACTGCATTCCTGAGCACCTCTGTATAGGTTAAACTGGTAAACTGCAAAATTATACACATCAGACTTTTCAATTTTACCTCTAGAAAGGTCAGCAAGTCCTTAATGTTTCGGGTGGTTTTGACCACTTTCTATTGGAGAGACTAGTTTCCCAAGTAACTAAACTAACTACCTAAATAAATCTAAAATATTGTTTTAATTTTTCTTCCTCCTAACTTCATAATCATCATGCACTAGAATAGTTTTGTATTAGTATATGGCAATTTACCAAATAAAAAAATCGCAAAATTTGAAATTATGAGTTCCAATCAATGTTACTAGATCAATGACCACTATTTCCATGCTAAAATACAACAGCTGTAGATGCATATTACCATATTGCATATTATTATAATACTATATGAGACTACATCACACACATGACATGTACTATATAGTACTATATGAGATTACAACTTTTATTATGGCAACAACTCTGAGCTAGTAAAAAAAACGTCAGTTTTATTATGTAAGTATTTTGCAGATATTAATCAACGTCTCATAGTAATAAAAATAAATTTTGTAATATTAATTAATGGAATTCAGCCAGCCGTATTAAGAATGATGATCAAATTCCGCCGACGGAATATTTGGTCTAGTAGCGGGGTCCTGGTTTTGATTCCCGTGTTGAGCTAAGTGTAATTGGGTTTTTCCATTTAGACTTTCATAGTTCCTATCTGTGGTCTCGATATGTGCCACGATGGCAGTTGGCTACTGCTATCATGTGACACTTAACTGGCGGAATGTGGTTTGTACTTTGACGCGTGATGGTGAATATTATAAATACGAAAGTAAACCCTCCGGTTATCTATCATTCATCATCATCAGCCTTTTTAATGTTTCCACAGCTGGGACACAGGCCTCCTTTCTGTGAGAGGGAATGGGCCGTAATCCACCACGCGGGCCCAATGCGGGTTGGTCAATCTATCATTAGCTACAGGTAATCGTTCAAGATATATGTTATATAGAACATTGTGCGTCCTAAGTTTAAAAAAAAAAATTGACGTTCATATTCCCATACAGCCAAAGTTCACCACAGGAAGAAAATAATCTTAGATCTGAATTGAATAAGACATTACATTATTTGACGTATAGTAATAATTTATTCCATTTAATTGACACTAACAATTATTAACATTAACATTATAACCGGGATATTTACCATGTTTACTGTTCGTTTCGAGTTTCCGATATTTCGGTGCTGTTGCAAGCACCATGATCACGGATAAACTGAAGTTATTGCGGTTGGGTGGCGGGAGGAGACAAAACAAGAGGTTATAATGTTAATGTTAGTGTTAGTGACCATGACAGTTTAAAAACTTATATACTAACAATTATGTTGATAGTCACTTTTATTTGACAAAAGATAGATTTTTCATGGATAGGTACTTTCTTTCAAAGTATTATAAATGTCAGATAGCGGTGTCGCTATCATATTATTTTTCTAATACAGCTAAGATTTTGGCTAAACAACTTGCTTCTATTGAGCATTGCCAAGAAATGTTATATAATTCAGACAATAATTTGCTATCAAAAACTGATATTGATAATAATTTAAATTACAAATTAAGACAATAGAGGCAACCTCTTGCAAAAGTGTACGGAATTAGAATTGCAAAATAAAATCGAATAAAAGTTTAAAATCAGTAAATAACCCGGTGCCTCAAAATATTTAAGAATTTATGATTCAAGATTCAAGATCAAGAACAAAGATTACGAAGTAGAATTATTTATGAATTTTAACAGTATTGATATTCTTTGTATAACGAAACATTGGCTTAAAAGCCACCATTTATTGTTCAATTTTAATAATCACCAGGTTGGTAGTTCATTCAGCAGAGTTAATTCTAGACATGGTGGCTCATTGATTTCAGTAAGTAACCAGCTTAAATTTAAAGACTGTAAGGATATTGTGAGCATATCTGTTGAGCGGACAGTCGAAAAAGCTTGTATAGAATTGGAGCAATTTATTGTATTAAGTGTATATAGACTCCCTTCAGGATTATATTACTGCTTTGAAAAGGTAATGGATGAAGATTTGTAACTCAAATAAATCCATTAACACTGCTGGTGATTTTAGTATTAATTTATTAGAAAACTCAGGTTCATGTATATAAATAATAAGTCTGTTTCATCTTACAATCTTGTAAACCTATTTTTGGAGCCCACAAGAATAACCACTACTAATGCCACATGCTTAGATAATATTTATACTAATGTTATACCAGTCAACAAAGAAATTATAAACTTACTAGATTCTGATCATTGCGGACAGAGGATTAGTATACCAAACCAAAACAATAAAGTGGCTATAAAGGATATCACTGTTAACCCCAAAACTGCAAGTCGCTTGACAGCTTTTAAAATTAAACTCATTAATAAATTATCAATTTTATCAATTCATGCTGATCCTTATCATCTATATGATGATTATTTAACATATACAGTAAACAATTTAATTCCACCTTTATTCCCAAGACTATCTCGGTTAATAGTAACGCATCATTCAGTAATTGGGCTACCATAGGTATTCATAAAATTACAACACGGCTTTATGAGCTGTACAATGAAAGGACTTATCTTAATACTGCTGAATATAATTTATTTGTTAGGAATTATTCAAAATTATTTTAAAAAGTTTGTTATTTAAGTCGCGTTATTTGAGTTCAAAGATTAAAAACAGTAGTAATGTTATTAAAACGACTTGTAATATTATTAATAGTGGAACGGGAAGATCTGGTAACCGAAATATTGACTACAGCCTGTCTATTAATGAACACATCATAAAATCAGACTAAAAATCGCAGCGGCCTTTAAAAAAATATTTTCGGATTTCCCCATTTCAACTACTAAATCCCAAAACACATCACCTCCTGTTGCTCAGTCTTTGCAAAAAGAAAATGATAATGTTTACGTTTCGGATTTTTTTTTGAACATAATACTTGTAGAGACATCATAAAAACCTTTCACACTTTAAATTTTAAAAAGACTGCAGATCTGTGGGGTCATTCTGTAGAAGTTGCTAAGTCTATTATTGACATTGTAGCACCTAGTTTAGCTCTTATCTTTAATAATTGTATCAACTGGGGAGAGTTGCCTGACCTAATGAAAATTGTAAAATAATACCTTTGTTTTAATCAGGTAGTACATCAGACCCTACAAATTAAAGACCTATTACAGCACTACCTAAGTTTAGTAAAATATTTGAGAAATTAATTTAAGAGCCATTGCAAAGATTTTTTAATATACATAAATTATAATATAGTAAACAGTTCGGTTTTACAAGGGGTCGTTCAAGTACTCATACTATTATGCATGGGAAGATAAGTGCGATGCCTTGCGAATCTTTTGTGATTTGACCAAGGCATTTGATTGTGTTCTTCATGAAATGCTTATTATGAAACTCCGCCACTACGGGATCTGGAACAGCGCTCTGGATCTTCTTACTTCATATTTGAGTAAAAGGATTCAGAGCGTTGACGTTAATGGAAAAAGATCTCCCGGATCTATAGTAACAATGTGAGTCCCGCAGGGCACAATTCTTGGTCCTTTCTTGTTTCTTATTTATATTAATGACTTGCCTAACCTCATAAAGGATAACCATGATATAGTGTTGATTGCGGATGATACTTCACTTTTGTTTAAACTTAAACGTCAACAGCTGGTTACTGGCGATGTAAATAGCGCGATCTCAAAAGTAGTTCACTGGTTTAATGTTAACAATTGACTTTTTAATGAAAAAACCGTACCACACGTTAGGTAGGTCAAAACTGATGTGTTGATAAAGGGCGTAGAATTGAATCCTGAAAATAGCACAGTATTCTTAGGCATAACATTGGATGCTAAGCTTCAGTGTGGCCCACATATAGACAAATTGTCAAAAAAGCTAAGCTCCGCAGCATAGACTGTTAGAAAAATCGTAATTTATCTGACATAGAGACAGCCCGTTTAGTGTACTTTAGCTATTTTCATAGTGTAATGTCGCACGGTATTCTGTTGTGTGGAAATACCGCCGACGTTCAGACCATCTTTTTTTGCAGAAAAGTTAGAGTGTGTTAGAGCAATAAATTAAGCCCGATACACTCTCTCAGAGACAAATTCAAGGAGTTTAATGTAATGACTGTGCCTACTCAGTATATTTATGAAAATCTTTAAAAAAAAAAAAATTGTTTAAAAAATACAGTTATATCCATAACATAAATACGAGGAACAAACGCAAATTTGTAGTACCTACAACAAGTCTCAAGAGATGACTCGTTTAGGTGTCAATGTATACGCTTTTGTAATAAGTTTCCAAGCCACGTCCAAGATCTAAGCCTTAATACATTCAAATCATTCATTAAACGTAAGTTGTGCCAAAAAGCGTTTTAAATCGTTAAAGATTACATTGAGGAGAAAAAGGCTTGGGATTGAGCTTATTTTGAATTTACTTTTATTTTTAGCATCCTAAATTTTGTTTTTTTTTTGTTTTCTTGCAATGACAAGAATTTACTTTTTAAAGTATTATATTATTTTATTTTAATTATTGTGAATCTGAAGACTATGTGGATCATAATTTTTGTTTTGTTTTTTATTTAATTTTTTCTCAGTAAGTTTTTAATCAT
The DNA here is from genome assembly GCA_947562075.1 of Orthosia gracilis. Lineage (NCBI taxonomy): Eukaryota > Metazoa > Arthropoda > Insecta > Lepidoptera > Noctuidae > Orthosia > Orthosia gracilis. Next base: position 41,632,909 of record OX387266.1, read on the forward strand.
GTTCTGGCAGTTTGAGTAATTTATGTGGCCTACCAGAATGTCCTTTCTTTGGTATTGTTCGTCGAATCGTTGAGCTCTTTAAATTCTGAGTTGAGCTGTACAGTCTCTGACAAAAGCGTGCACTGACTGGACAGGTTCACTCAATCTGTCTGGTTATTTCCCCAAAAGACCATTTCAGACATCCATGGACATGATCTAACCAAGATTTTGTCTGGACCTCAGAGACTGTGACCTCTGAGTTCGTTTCGGCCATTCTTCTCAGAAAAGTCAGATATGAAACGCCGACGTCATCTAGTTTTAAAAAAATATGATCGACTTGTAAAAGTGTTTGTACAAACCAACTTATAGAAAAAAAATCATTTATCAAGTCACAATAGTCAGATACTGTTAACCACAAGTTATTCGGTATGTTTGTACTTTCGTTACACTTAGAACCTTAACTGTTGGATTATGGCTTCCGTAACACTCTAAACTAAAGGCGAAAGTGGTCAACGATTAATTGTTTTTAGTTTACATAAAATTAACTGTTAACAGTTAATTTTGTGTAAAGTTTTTTTTAGTTTCATTTTTTTTAATGTAGGTCCTAGCGATCGCACGTATGCTTGGTGACCGTGGCCGATACCAACGGTATCACACGGTTCGATCCCTGAGTTGGGTAATGTGTGACTGAGCAGTCGTTTAGAAGCAGAGCTGTCCGAAATCAAGAATCTATTGCCGTATTAAGTACAAATGGGCAGGATACATTGCTTGCAGAACGGAGGGTCGATAGGTTTGAAAAGTTCTGGCGTGGCGACCGCAAACCGGAAGATGCAACGTTGGAAGGCCTCCGTCCAGGTAGACCAATGACCTCCGTCTAGGTGGACGTTCTTCGGCTGAAATAATGACAATGATGGTGTGGTACATTGGTCTTGTATGTATTCTCATTATCGGGACAACATTTTGGTATATCTATTTAAAAGAGCTGTGACGTCGTCGTCGACCACTAATACCTCCAAAAAATAACGGGCAATATCGTCCTTCTGGCTGTTGCATTAAAATGCAATCTTCCTTAACTTCCTCTGAGAATGTTCAATGTAGCGGACATAGATACTTACGCTGTGATAGGTAAATTATATGTACAAAAAAAGAAATTATATGTACATTGAGAAAACTTGTTTTGTAGCCAGTAAGAATAAAAGCTGTAGCTTTCAAATAAGGAAGCAGGTTTTAAACGAAACACAATACTAATCTACTAATTACGTAAGTATTGTCTCGGTATGAGCGAGTGTTATCGTGTGACGTGTCATACCCGTATAATACTCGCGTGATGGTCAAGCATAATCATTTCATAAAAACACCTAAATAGCGACGAGGATGTGCATATAAATTGTATTTTAAATAAATGACCAGCTATGCACGCTATATGCCTTTGTATGACTGACAGTAACAAACGAAAGCAGCTACAGACTAAAAATACGGTTTTTTTGTAATGCGCAAACGCAATGGAAAGTCGCGGTTAATAAAGCAACGTCTAGATATCAGTCATTATAATCGATATCAAATGGTTAGTTCTAAATGTTGAGTAGAATAAGCTGCGTACGTAATTTAAGCAGTTTTTATGCGCTGTCGCCGGCGGCGGCATTATTATCAGTGTAAAACAATCAATGTTAGAGAATGTAAGAGTTTCATTATTTGACGTTTTTGTAAACGTTTATAACGCTATAAAGTGCATTTAATTGCGAACAGTATGACAAGATGCGTAGCTATTGTTCAGTAATAGCGCTTAATTTTTTTCAACCATTTAACGATATTATGACGTTTTTATAAAACAAACACAGTACGTTTTAGTATTGTTTACGCGTATTGATTTCGATTTTTGTTTCTCATGCATTATAGTTACAGACATTGTGTCACGGGAGAATTAACAATAGCTTTATGCATGCCTTGTTAGGATGCTGTTCTCCCATATTCTATGCTGAGTGTAAAAACTTGATTATGTACGATTGTCATGTTTGACTCTACCATTAACCATGAATGAGTAGTAACAATTATTTAGGTACGTGGTATCTACCTAGATATTGTTTACCTTTTTGAAGATTCAATTTTTAGTGTTCCGTTCCGGCTCTTTTAGGGTCCAAACGGAAACCTATTCTGTCACTCGTGTGTCTGTCTGTCTGTTCGTCTGTCCGTGTGTCCGTCCCGCCGTCTGTCCGTCGTCTGCCGCATGGCCAAACAGTTGAAGCTAATAATGGAAAACAAAGTAATGAGAAGCCACCAAAGTCAGCTTTTTAACAAAATTTCGTTCCGTAGATTTTTTTTAAATTCTCATTGACCTATGAACTTAAAATTTGGTTATAATATTTATTATAACGTGTTTTTTACAAAAAAATACCAATGTATTCATAAATCAGATTTTTCTTTGATATTTCCTCATTTTTCCTATTACAACCAACTTAATTTTGCGACCCATAATTTTTGTTTGGGACCCTTCATTTACGAAGTGCAACACGCACTTGGCAGGTTTTATTAAGTAAACAAGGTTTCAGTCTAGTCAAGAAATGGTTGTGGCTGCTACCACCTAAGAAGATTTGAAGAAGAATAAGTTTGTTTTTCCACAATTTGAATTTGGCACCTACAGTTCTACATGAAAAGAATACTCAAACCTCCTGAATAAGATCTTAACGACCGGCACTGACCGCCTGAGCGCCAGATTCCGAGACTAGAATATATTAGCGCGTTCACGATACGAATGCAAATCAACATTGACAAGCTTCTGTCTCAATAACAAATAAGAGGCGTGAAAGCACTAATTTTGGTCCAAAATTCTAGGCGATCGGTCGTTTCGAATTTTCGGCGTTGAGGAAATGGCCTATATTGCCGAACATAGTGGCTGATTAGCATACAGCGCAGCGGTCACGGACACGACGCGCGGTGCGCCTGCGCAGTGTCGCGCGCCGCTGCCCCACGATCGAGTTTCTCTACGCCGTACGTGACAAGATTCCTGATTAATGCCCACTAATTATGCGCCACACACGCAAATCATAATTTTCACTTATTATTCTCACATGAACCGCAATTAAATGAAGGCATATCTTACAGTAGGCATAAACTTATTGATTGATTTTCCTTACCGCTTCACTGCTAATGGAAATTATTTAAATTAAGTTTACTAATGGATATTAGATAAGAACAGAAATAGTAAACCATAATTGCGAATTCTGAACGAGTAAACACTATCGGAGTTATTAAATTTCAAATCAAAACATTCCAGTCTGATGAAGTCAATGATTAATTTTAACAAAATTTTTACTTAGTGGCTAAGTTAGTAGTAGGTTCCTAATACTAACTTAGCCTTATTTAACTTACGGTAGGTATTAATCCAATAAATTAACTTGTATTATTCCTATTGGTATTGGAAACACTAAAACTTGGCTGACATGAGCTGCTTTTATAACGTTTACAGTCTTATTACTCAAACAATTAACTAGACAAATTAGTCCTTGCAGCGAACACCAAAACAATGTTCTATTAAAGAAATCTTGTACGGATGAGAAGGAAGTGATCGTCACTTTCACCTTTCATTTGCTTTGATAACGATCGATACAATGTCCAAGGGGAACATCACACCGTTAATGAATCAACATTAGTCCTTATGCAGCGTCGATATCGGGGGCGACATTTCTACCGTGCAGTCACGTTGTCCTGCGCTTTCTTTTGTCGTGATTCTTTGGGTCTCGCCGGCCATTGTCTTTCATAGGAGACTTTATATCCTGGCATGCAAGCAGGCAACCAATCAGTCATACACCAGCAGGCGTCTGGAGATCATCAGCTAATTATTTCGCCGAAATTTTTAAGTGTCAGCCAAAATGTGCAACAAACTTACCCTTTTGACGTTGACGTACGTCGTCATCTTTGTCTCTGTAGTGCAGTGTGATAATGTGGAAACTAAGGATTTCTTGAGTCAAGGTAATCATTATTATTTTATTTGTACTAAGGGCTCAGATGTTATTCTGGCCCATGTAATTTCAAGCCAGGATGTAGCCCGGGCACATAATAAAATTCCGGATAGTTCGCTGAAAAAAACCTGAAAATCGAACTAATGGCACAGCTGAAAGGCCACATCACATTGCTTTTAAATTTTCATAGCTACTTTTTGGTTCCTCGATATTTTGATACCATTACATCACACGTTACATAAAAAATAACCATTTATTTAAATAGTTTTGTTTTTAATTAAAACGAATTAACTCAAATTCAAAAAGAAGCATTACCGTAAAATGAAACTAGATAACTAATATTGTTAATAGGTGTTTCATCTCTCTATAACAATCTAACATAAATTAGTATTGGTTTAATTGGTTTAGTAAAGCACCGCAAGTTATTTAAAGTGTTGTAAGATATTATTTATATGAAAATCTATAATAATGGATGAAGTATTATTTTCAAATGTAAATTGGTTCAATTCTAGTAGGGTTGAGTTTACTTTGTAAAGTATTTGAAAATAAGCTTCAAAATGGTACCTGAGTTACCAGCAATAACAAATTAATGTAAAAATTCAATCCCAACCGCTGATATAATGTCACCTTTCCTTGGTCCTATAATACCTAAAATTGCGAATTTCCTTTACACACGATGCAGGGTCTATGAACTGTTAAGGAACCAGTGGATTTCCACAATTTCAGTTTCCTATTTATGGTCGAAAAATAAAGTCTTTCAAAGTAACTTCGAATGAAATTTTACTGATTCATTTACACTTTAATCAACAATCCAAATTTTGCAGAAGACTGTGGTTTCCTAAGATTAAAAAAATATAAACTTCATTATATTATACTGTAATTTTTACGAGATACAAGTCCCGAAATGTCGCCCGATACATATGGGATTTGCTCGTCTCGTTACCTAACGTTTTAAAAGCTTAGCAGATTAGTGAACTAAGCCGTACTTTATTTCATAGAACATGATGTGTGGTGGATACCAAATACGTTGCGTTTGGAAGAAAAAAATTTGCAAGCACCACAATATGGCGCCAAAGTTTTTTTAACGTAACTTGTCTAAGAACACTTGGACGGTCAAGAGCTATTTAACGATATCTTAATTATAAAAAAAACGTCAAGTGGTTTGAAAGATATGAGGTAATTAAGAATAGTACAAACATACAAGATACGCGCGAAAAATGTAACCCTTTCCTTGCAGACGGGTAAAAAGTTATCTTTCTTGTACATCTGTCTAGTAGGTACCTAGAAGGCTGGTGGCTCTTAGCAATAAAATCAATGCTTCCAGGGTTGAGGTACCTTTACAAATATTCAAACAACCTTTTTGACCTCTTATAATATTCGAATCGCTCGTAGTTTATTTGCCCTTTAGCACGTGGTAATATTACGTAGTCTACCTTCTGAAAAAGCTCAATATACCTCATAGGGTTATCACAATCACAAGAATTATACCAATCTGGGTACTGACTTATGTTATTGCGCAACATTAAAGTTAACGTTATGTTCTTAAGTATAACGTAATTCACGTTCTAAGCTTAACCCACGTTAATGTATCGCGCGCTTACACGCGATACATGTATTTCAAATTATTATGTACACATGGCGACCTAGAACCGTTGATTATGTGCTGTTCAGAATCCTGCGTATTACATTCATTCATGATCAGGACTGCAATATTATGCAGTATGTATTTATATCATAGTGGAACTTGTGACTGAATTATAACAGAAGCACGGGTCGATTTTTAAGGTTATGGTGGCTAGGTCTATTGTCATATTTACATAGAATGTTAAGGCGTAGGTCCCACTCTCATTATTTTGTAGCTCTTTGACAATCGTGCCTTTGACGGTTCGTCAGACAGAAGCCAGAAAAGGTTTCACCAGTCTTGTCAAAGGATATCGTGTTACTGGTCGGTTAACTGGATTGAGAAGATCAGATAGGCAATTTCAAATAAAATACTGGTACTCAGCTGGTTTGCTAGTCCGAAAGCAAACCCTAAGGGTGGTTACGCACCACATCCGATCAGTGTCCGTCATAATCTGTCATAATTCAGAACATTTTGAACTCGGAACTCATATCACGGACACGGATCACGGACACGGGTGTTTAGTACGTAACAGCCCTGACAAAGATAGAAAAATACTAGGAAATTATGATGGTGTCTGCAAGCGTAAAATTCTTCTGATTCGTCGTTTACGGATCAAAAAAGAAAACTGTTTCGCATTTTTCCGATTATAATGGGGGTACTTTGAAATTTCTGAAGCGTCTGAACAGCTAATAAGCATAATTTACATAAATAGCTGTAGTAATTTTTCTCACTTAAGTAAATATTTTTAATAGTTTTTTAATCTCAGCTATGCGATATTAACTCTTGATCTACTAACGGGTATACAGGTTGTCGCGTGTTCTTATATAATTTCTTGTAACTTGTAACACTAGGAGAAGAGGTGCCTAATAGAGTAGAATAACTTGAAAATAAAGTAAAAAAAAAAAACGTTTAAAATTCTGTAAGGGAAGGTGAGAAGTTCCTTCCGAAGCACTTTGTGAGTTCATCCGGGTGGCAAGGCGAATGCAACCTGCTGTACTCCATTTGCGATTATATTAGACGTTTAAATTAGCCCTTTCAACAGATTTTGACTTCTATTGCGTTGGTGATACGACAAATGGTAGCTCTAGTAAACAGTTGGTTTTGGTAACAGTTTATGCTTTTTATGTCATTCTTATGTTTACGGGTAAGAACTCAAAATCGGTTGAACGGACTGTAAAAAGATTTGGAAACATTCTAATGTTATTTCAAATGGAGCTTAGATGTTGTGCCACTAGGAGGTCTAGCGCCATGGGGAGCTCGTTTTAAAAACAGGAACTGAGTTTCTGAGTTATAAAGTTTAGTTCTCTCTATAACGGATCAAAACAGGATTTAGCTGGTGTAGGAGTTGTATGACAGAGTTTGAAATGAGTATAGTTTACGGCAAAGGAATACATAGAAAGGGAATCAAAAGCTATTGAAGAGTTTATTACAATAATCACACAACATCAAATCTACGTGAAGCATAGTAGGTGAGGTATACTGTAGAGTTGCGTAAATAATTCACTGAAAAATAATTTTTCTCCATTTTTTTTTCAGTTGCTTTATTGAAAAGGTCAATGTCATCTGAAGTTAAAATCTAATAAAAGCGCCGCTGCGATTATATTAAGCCGATTACGTTTGTAAATCGAAGTCGTTTCTTGACCATATCTGTGTGACCGCGTTGTTTTTCTTAATTACGTAACGGTTTCGAATACAGTTCTCACCATCGTTTATAAAATTTAATCCGGAATATTTATGAATATGTTACGTTATTTTTTTACATAATTATGTAAAATAAAGAGATGTTTTTCTTGTCAAATCGCTGTGATGTTGTAAAGTTCGTTATTAATTGAATTTTTGTTTTTATTTATTCAGACTTAAGCGTCGGCCGTACGTTTGGTCACAATGCCCTCAAGCGTCTGTCCTTCATCTTCTTACCTGTCATGTTCACCCTGGGTGTCATATCCACACTCCTGATGGCACTCGCCGTCATCTCTGTGAAGAACTTGGCCATCGGAGTCATGCTGCTCATTGTTGCAGTCAGCCAGGTAAGGCAATAGTGTCGACTATATTTATATTAAGAGTTCGATGCGGATGCCCAAAGGATTTCAAATCTTCAGACGTCTAGAATATTTTTAATTAGAAAATATAGCTTAACAATAAAAAATACTGGTAATCAGAATTATTATAAAAAATATTCAATAACATTTTTATTTATTTTTTCCTAACTCTGACACAGTACAGAACTTTTGGAAATATTATATTACCTACTTTTCACTCTTGCGTTTGGATAGCTTTCAATTTTTTTTTAAATATCTTCCGTTTAAATCTGCTGGCAAAAATACCCACAAACATATCACGTCGACACAGGTACATTTTGAAATTACACTTTTTTATGTTAGAACTTAGGTAGATGTTAATTTATCTGAGTATAATTAAAACATTATCCTGGCACAAGCGCTAATTCGAATGAGGAAATAACTTCATTTCCTTTTGCTAAGAAATTTTCAAAAGAAACTTCTCCATGGAAAATTGACAGCGATGTTATTTTCTGGTTAAAAGAATTTTATGGTATTACATAAAAAGGTTTAGCTTTCGTTTAATTTTTGTTTTAGTTAAATATTAGAAAGCGGATCTACATAATTATGGACCACTTTTAAACATGTTAACTAATAACTTGGTTTTATTTTTGGTTCCAGACACGAGAGTTGACGCCAGTATTAAACTGGCTTATAACTGTTACTAGATATACATACTTAACTTAGATCTTACTTTATAACGTTGTTTTATGTTCTAAAATTAGACATTTCAGTGAAAGCAACAAAATTATATCTTTCGCATACGTGAAAAACAACAAACTTAGCAACTGAAGTTTATATTTTTTTATTACTCCGCCTCTGATCTTTTCTAATTAATTTAATAACGAAACGATAATTGAATTCTTTCTCCGGGACAAGTCAAGCTTCACCGCTTTTCTGGTTATCGCCTGTTCATTCTGACTTTCAGGAGTTGCAGTGGTTGGAAGTAGTGTGGCTTACATGTCCCATAACAAAATACTTCAGCGAAAATAATAACCAACCTCTTTTTGTGTTCCAGGCTGTATCCAGGCTGTTCCTATCGGCTGCTGCACCACAATCCCTGGTGCACCTACATCCTCGTGCTGAGCTGCTGCCCGCTCCTGCCATCTCCGCCCCCTGGCCCGCACCTGGCCCCCTACTCTCGCCCTGGGCCAGGTCTGATAACGACGCTCCCATCTCTGACTAGACAGCAACTCCGGCCTGTTAGGATTGTATGCAAAAAATCTTGGAGTAATGAGCATGGAGTGTTAATAGCAAAGTAAAGAGGATACAGATCATGTACTTGAGACAAAGTTCTTTCAAGAAACTCGGTTTAGTTTGCTATTGCGTCAAATCTAGAGACATTAAAACCAGACGATAAGGATCTGTGACCATTACGATATGCTATAGTCGTTTGTCGCCACGGAAAGTCCATTATTCCTCGCTTTAATGCTCCATCTCATCATCCAAGAAAAACATTATATTTTAAGTAGGCACATGTCCTGGTGACTCACAATCGAAAACCCACCAAACGAGTAATCGCTACGGCTACCTCAACAACTGAGAGAATCAGTTCAACTAACATGCATTTATTTATTCTCTAAGAATTAATTTATTTATAGGAATTTGATTACTTTTCCTCTCACAAAAGTAATAACAATAAGATTTTATCGATGTCTTTATGTAAGTTCGTCTGCCTCTCGCGAAAACTGTGAGATTTTGTGAAAGATAGACGATCAGGCTTAATTTTAAGTATTTACTATTCAATAAATAATTCAAACAATGTCACGCTCTTTCACTGTGTGTGCCTTCGTAATGGCGCGAAAATGAAATTAAAATGGCCGCACGTCTGATGCTCATATCACATAATGGCTACTGTAATAACTCTGCTTTCTCACTTGGAATCTAGAACAGTAATTACCAATTTTTTTTTTTTTTGCAATTTCCCACTGTCTGTGTGGATACTGACTTACTGTTATGAAATACGATGTTTTTGATTATTAAATAGTCTACGTGCGCGGTGCGGTACGCCACGAAATAAAGCGAAATTTCATTTAATTTGTATTATTTATTTGATTAACAGTGTTGATTAATTTGAAAAAGGATATTTTGACTCGTACAATTAACAAATACAAATTTTAAAATGTGACTTACAAATAAAATATAAATATAAACCAATACGCCAAATAACGAAAATGCGACTAAATACAGCATACAAATGATTTATGTAACCTATATAAACTAACGCGAAACCGCGCAAAACGCGCAATAGATTCGATCTGCTTAGCCTTTTCCCAACTATATTGGGGTCGGCTTCCAGTCTTACCGGATTCAGCTGAGCACTAGTGTTTTACATGGAGCGACTGCCTATCTGACCTCCACAACCCAGTAACTGGGTAACACGATACCCCTTGGCAAGACTGGTGTCAGATCTCAAGCTTCTGACTTCCCGTAACGACTGTCATAGATGTTCAAATGACAGCCGGGACCAACGCGGCTTAACATGCTTTCCGAGGCACGGAGGAAACTCGGTATGTTGAAATGGTCACCCATCCACGGACCGACCTCGTCAAGCGTTGCTTAAGCTTGAAGATCGACCCGTACGGCTGTTATTATTTTGCCACGAGCTCCTCTATTAGATTCCTCTAATAGATTACTATACTTAAATATTTTTCATCACTCTGTACGAGAAGAGGCCTTAGCCCAGCGGTGGGAGAGCAACAGGTTGGTATTATTATTATCTTACACTGGACTGAAAAATTGCGAAAACATTGATGGGTGTTATTCACGAAAATTGTACATTTGCTTCCCTTTCCGCGTCCAGCTCGATTATTTTTTATTTGCCATTTCAATATTAGCTCAATTTTATTCGCTCTAATTCTAAAAGTATAGAACTATAGTTTATAATACTCAGTAAAGTAATCGAAAGTAGAAGATATTAAAATATTTCAAATTTTATATTGTGTCCACAGAAATTTCATAAACAAATCATCATGTCCATTTTTACTTTAGTAACATTAAAAATATATTTAATAAAATCTAATCGTGTTAGTATAAAAATTAGTATTTTTTTAGTATGTTAATCCATTAAAATTGATTATTCTTTATAATAAATAAAACAAAGAGTATTTAATATATTTTATTTACATAATTAAATGGAAGTCCAATATTCTATTCATCTCTGTTTTTCATCTCGGTTACAGTATTACAACATTATTTCCAACTTAGAAATAAAATTATTTACTGGCAACATTACACAACAAACACTGTAAACAGATGGCGTGACTGTGAATTCGGCCATTTTGTTTTTTCACTCAGTGCGATCAATTTTGTGCGTAACGTTATAATTCGACATTTATTTGTGATATTTGTTTTCGTGGTCTATCTTAATTCGGTAAGTACTTTCCAGGTTTTATATTATTATGAGAAAAGAATCGTGATTGCAGAAGTGAAATCGGTAGAAGGAATTTTTTAAAACTAATTAATGACGATTCTACAAAGTAGTTTGTAAGTTAGACACGAGCTAAATGTTCATATATGTTATTTCTCCGTTACTTTTCTCTGATACGTAACAGATATGAAAAGGTAAAGCTGCATATATAAGGTGTTATAAAATTAACTCTCAGAAATTTAAGGAGTTGCATAATCACGAAGAAAAATTTAAAAAAACAAAATAATAGTTTTTTATTAACCACCTGAATAAAATGAATGACGTTAAGACCCATTAAATTAAACAAAATTTTATTTTTATACGTATTATGTACTAGTCCTTACAATTCCTATCTGTTATCTTTTCTGTTACATTAAATTTGTTTTCATATTTTTTTCATATCCGTTATGTACAATTTTCGTGAATAACACCCTGATGCAAATATTCTTATCTAGTGTTTCAGAAGCGCTAAGGATTTCACTAAATTTAGAAAATTATGCAATTCAAGTAGATACCTATTTGCATTAGTAACAAGAATAAAGCTTTAAAAACAAAACCTCAACCATTCTTGTAATTGCGGTTGATTTTATAAGCAAAATTTGTAACTATCAAATTTACCTCGTATATCCTATCAAAGTAGCCACGTTGTATAAAAACCAAAAGATTCATAAAAAAACTTTTTTTCGGTGCTTGCAACAGCACCGAAATATCGGAAACTCGCAAAAAACAGTAAACATGGTACATATTCCGCTTATTATGTTAATGTTAGTGTTAGTGACCAGGGCCTGCAGTCTCGACTTAGATAGCGACACCGTCGCAAAGTAACGATCGTTAAATATTAACGAAAAAATTCGCTTGCCGTAACGACGCTATCGATAAATACAAGTCTCGACAGCCGAGATAGCGAGCAAAATCGGTCACAATCTTGACTTTGCGATGTCGGTACGCTAACGAAGTTCGTATTCATAGTGCGGTGATTTTATAGTAAAATTATGGCTGCTGAAAAAAATCCTTGTATTATAGGGAAAATTGTTGGACAAGATATGATCAAATAACTATTATTCTTTGAAAATTGTACAGAAGATAGGTAAACCTTACCATGTTAACACTTATTTGCATTGAAACGTGTAAGTAGCTTATACTGTTTTTAAGAATACGCTTAACAAAGAAGAAAATAGTTCGCTTCCTTGCAACACAGACGTTGAACCTGGGAAACAAACTGTCAATGTCAAGTTTGTTTGTAAACAAGATGCGACAATAAGATAGAATTGGAATTGAAAAAACTGGAAAAGAACCGTATTTCTATGGTGGTAAACAGTGACACAGGCGCATGCCCTAGCCCGAGTGCCAGCAGCGTGAGTGTCAGGTAATTACAACCTACATCAATTTTCAATTACTATTTTTGATACTAAATTGAATACTTTGCGTATGTCCGAAGTAGTTTGTGTTTACTCAATGAATATCTTAAATGTTTTAGGCGTACTTCGGGGCAGATTGATGCGCTTTTGGCGACTTTAGAAGCCCAACCATATCTACACACGGACAAATTTTGAAACAGGCTGGAAGAAGGTTGCCGAGGAGCTAACAAACTCCCACACGGATCCATCAAGTTGCCCGATCAGTGCATGATGTTAAATCTCAAGTTGGTTTTGAAATGTAAGTACAAGCCTCGTCAGTTTTGTTAATATAGTTAGTGGAATACATTAGGTATCCTAATTATAGGTTTGGAGATACCTAAAAAGTCACGCCTGCACAAAGGTGGAAAAATATAAAAAGAAATCATTCAAACTGGCAACCTAGGCGGCTTCACTGCTCTTTTGACTGAGGCGGTGAGACGCAATAACATCCTTAATTAGTGTAGATTACACATTTGACACTGACTGCCCGGACGCTATGCCATTTCCTTTTTTTTTATTAGAATCACTAGCACGCTAGAGCATTAAGAGGCATTTTTAGTAAATTTAACTTTTTTTACAGTTGCTGGCAGCTGCAACTCAAGTGCAAGCAGACGCTGCCAAGATGCAGGCTGAGGTATCCAAGGTACAAGCCGAGGCATGGGTGCTATTTGCGTAGACTGCAAATAAAAAAGCTGATGCTTTTATAAATAAAAATAATAAATAATATTATATGTTTTTTATTTAAATCACAGAGGGTCAATAAAATAAAATTATGTAAAACTAGTATTAATGAGTCTTCTTAAGCGCTCTGCAACAGCTAGCCCAGTGCACGATACAAGTCCTGTATAACAAAAACAAGATTTTAGGATTATTCATACAATGGTGATACATAAGTCGGACTTGATGCTATAAGCCATTGTGTATCATCTTTGGGTCAAATAAATGGAGATGCCAATGAAATAGGTATAAAGATCTGGGGAAAATTATATCTACTGCAAATATAGGTATACCTAATTATAATATAATAAAACATTAAATGAATACCTTAAAATAAATCATTTGATTAGGTACCTGTAACTTCTAGGCCATCTTCATGACCTCTACCAGCATTGTGTGGGTGTGGTGGCCTCTGGTTCATGTAATTTATATTTTATATATGTGTTTTCATGCGTTGGTGGGAAAGACACCGAAAAACAGACTTCAGCACACCAAAGTATCTTTCAACAACGTTCCTGGCTGAACAATGAACATTTGTGTATTGATACTCCGGTGTCCCTGGGCGTTGATTTTTTAAAGGAGTCATCAACCATGGTTCCAGAGGATATCCATCATCACCTAAAAGATAAAACAAGGAATGTACTTTCAGCAGTCTAATGGGCAACCTGTTTCAGACAGATTATAATGAACATTTATTATTAGTTACAAAGCAGCCATGTACGGTGGTCCCCATTGACAAAATATTTATATGTGTTCAGTCTATGGCTCCAATCACATCAGGAATGGCTGTGGAGCATTTCTAAACTTCTCTTTAACTGCACACTGTTCTTCTTGGGTCATGGGCAATTTGACATATCTTCTTAAAAGATTTTCATTGATAGCCAAAGTTACAGTATGTATTACTCGGCTTACTGACTTTTGGCTTATGCTGCAGCCCCACTGCAAGCCAATAGGTAGTTGGTAGCACCCACTTGACTATTAAGAAGAAAATTATAAGTACATCTTGGTTATTAATAAAAATAAATAGAAATATTATTTAGGTACCCAACGCAAAGACACTCACTTGAGACTCCACAGAAAGTCCGTAAGGCGAAGTTCACCAACGAGCTCATGAAACATGTTCTTGTTTATTTCGGTAAAGATAGAGAAATTAGCCATCTTCAAGTCCAAAGGATTTTCACCTTCACGCCGGTTTCGTGCATTTTTCCACCGCATTATCATATCGAGTCTGTGTTCGAGCACGATCAAAGCCCACGCTAAATACTATACAGCCAAATTACTCTAATTATTATTTATTTATTGTTTTTGTAACCTCTAAAACCAATGATTACGATCGTAACGAAAACTTAGCGGGCTGTCAAAAATGCTCTCTAGGAAAGTTGATAACATACCGATAAATCATTAACTTAGCGACAATATTCGTTAAGTTTGCGTTGACAATCGATAGCTTTGACAGTCGAGACTACCAAAAATCGTTATCTTCCGATCGTTAGGACTTAGCGACCGATCGGTAGGAGTTAGCGATCGCTATCTATGTCGAGACTGCAGGCACATGACAGTTTAAAAACTCGTTTCTCTAATATGAGTTATATGAGAATAGATTAACCGAATGACATAAAACTTGAACACACCCGGTGAAATAGAGTGTATCAGGGTGAACTGTACACACCTACGTACCCCTATAGAGCGTACCGGCTTGATGTTATGTTATGGTATCAATAATAAACAGACATGCGATTGCAGCAATCCCGAGAGATTTGCCATCATTTATTGAAGAGTTATGTTATATATGTTAAAAGCTTAAATCTGGTTATAGTGTTTTTTTTTTGTTTGTTATTCGGTAGACTGTTGATGTTGGCTGGTAATTGATACAATTTGCTTGTTTTATTAAATATTTACTTTAATTCACACGAATACATGCTGGTCATAGACCATAGGAAGTAGGAAGAGGTCGGTCCTTACAACAGATAATACATTATTACAGATAATACTAGAAATAACATATCTTTGTGTTGCCATCAACAGTATATCTCCGAAATACTCCATCAGATCTTTATCAAATTTAAATAGGTCCACACGAAAGCAACAGCTTTCAAATAAAAAAATAATCATCAAAATCGGTTCATCTAGTAAAAACTTCTAAGGTAACAAACAAAAAAAACAGTCTAATTGAGAACCTCCTTTTTGAAAAAAAGTTTGTATACACATCAGAATAACACATGGGCTAAAATTTATAAAGATATTGGGAGAAGTTCTAATAAAACGCGGGCGCAAACATGATTTTGGACTCATAACGTTGGCATTTCTATCAGCTTTTTTTTTTTTTTTTTGTCTGTACAGAACCGTGTTGTAATAAATTCATGGTAACATATTGTGTGTGTCCTATCTATACTGTATGCATGCCTTTGCCTTTTCCTTTCAATGGAAAATGAATGTGACGAAATATGTATCTGCATGCACCCTGACTCTGACAGTATTTTTTAAGATCACAGGGTGCTATGTAAGAATACGAGCGACGACCAAAAAATTCCGGATGAAAATATAAGATCTAAAACCATTGCCTGTACCTACCTACGTTAAATATGGCTGGTTTTTCCACGAATATATTACATAGTAGCATTAGTCAATGTAGGTACCACAAGTTTTCAAGTTTCAGCCCAACTATAAACTCCATCTCAATTTCCCATCCCATAAAACTCGTTTCTATTCTCACTACTTCTGTGTTCATGCAGAAAGACTGTGGAATTCACTTCCACCTAAAATCCATGACGCTAAAAGTATCTCTATTTTTAAAAAGCAAGTCAAAGAACATTATCTTTCATCTATCCCGTGATCTTATATACTATAGATATTTATTTATTTTATAGTAGTTATGTATATTTTTTTTATATATAATAATCTTTAGGCACCATATCTTTTATACTATGTTTGTATTAGTTAAGTTTTACAGTCTATTACCTTTCCTTTTACTTCTACACACTGTGTTTATGTTTCTTATCCAATTCTCCTGTCTGCTGGAAGAAATTTCTCTAGAAATAAGCAGCACCTTTGTGCTTTTCTATCTTTATTTGTAATTTCTCTTTTAAGTGTTTTGTGTATACATAAATAAATATAATAAAAGCTTGCAACTACTTTGAATAGAGCGGCTATTCAAAGTAGTTGCAAGCTTTTATTATATACTTATAGCAACTATTTAACAAGTCGACCATCCTTTGTTATTAAGTTGCAGTATCAAGCAACTCCCCTCTCACAGAGAGGAGGCCTGTTTGCCAGCAGTGGGAACATTAAAAAGGCTGATGATGATGATCAAGCAAACAATCTAGGGGTCTTTAAGTCAAGAGTGAATAGGTTACTTCTAGGCAAGCGTACTCCACCGTCGACCACATCATCGCTTACCATCAGGTGAGATAGTGGTCAAGCGCGAGCCTATAACAAATAGAAAAAACACACTGAAAACATTATAATAATATTGCTAACATAGTTTCAAAATATCAAGATGTTACAGTCGCATAATAATGGCGTGTTGCCAACATAACGCCATCATAATGGCGTGTTGCCAACATAATACAGACGGTAATTAAACACAGCAGCGCCCTCAAATCTTATGACGGGTCTCTTTCCGCACAGAATCTAACAACATCAAAGTCAAGAAGGTAATTAATATGCCTGCTAAGATTTGCCTATTAATTGTCTAACAAAACAAACACTGATGTTGTATGTTGTATGCAGATGAGTGTCCCATACATTAAGTGTAAGCAACGCGTTCAAACATAATTAGTAGTGGTTAGATTTTTAGGTAAAACAACCCCATGTAAGATTATGTAAAAAAATATTGTTAATACTATATTTGTTAAAGAGATAATTATGCAAAGAGGTACTGTTTTGATAGCGTAATTTTTACAGATAGAGTTATAATAGATAGTTAGGTACACTTTCGCTAAGTCCTTTAAGTTCATTTTTTATCCCAAAAACGCACGGTTTTATTATTATTATTATATACTTTATTGTACACCACAAAAAACATACAGGACAAACATTAAAAAAAAAACAAGTGTACAATGGGCGGTCTTATCGCACTAGGCAATCTCTTACAGACAACCTTTGGATGGACTGAGCAAGAGGAGATGAATTTAGGGCTGTCAGTGTACAATATATCATAAATAATATTACTTACACATAATAAAATAAAATACATAAATACAATACTATATAATATACTAATAAATATCAAATATATGACAGAGAAAGGAGAAGAATACAAATTATAGTGAGAGGTAATGCTCCTTTACCATTTTCTTAAATGTTGGCAGTGTTTGAACACGTCTTATTTCAATAGGTAATACATTCCACAACCGAGCAGCTTGAATCGTAAAAGATTTGTCAAAGAAGGAAGTGGAATGCATACGAATACTCAATTTTAGATTCTCCGATGATCTCAGGGACTTAGAATGTGTGTCACAGAGGAACTGAAAGCGTTCTTTAAGATAAAAAGGAGTAAGAGGATTAAAGAGCACATTATAAAGCAAAGAAAGTATGTGGGCATTCCGGCGAAGGCGAATAGGAAGCCATTTGAACTTAATACGGAATTCAGAAACGTGATCATACTTGCGCAAGCCAAATATGAACCTGATACAGAGATTTTGAAGTCGCTCAAGCTTGTCCAATTGGTCTTGGGTGAGATCAAGATAGCTGGCATCAGCATAGTCCAAAATAGGAAGGAGAAGAGATTGTGCAATTGCAATTTTAGTGGTTACGGGAAGAAAATTACGAAGTCGTCTCAGGGAGCCCACAGATGCAAACAGTTTACGACTGACTTCCTGCAGTTGTTTGGTCCAAGAAACTGTGCTGTCGATATAAATCCCCAAGTTCTTCACAGTGTGAGTTATAGGAATACTGGTGTTGTTAAAAGAAACCTGGGGAAGTGTCGACCAATCAATCTTAGAGACAGTCCGAGAACTACCAACGATAGTCACTTGAGTCTTCGTCGGATTGATCATCACGCCAAACTCAGAGCTCCAGTCACCTATTCGAGCCAGGTCATTATTAATCGTCTCAATGGCATCAGGTAACTCTCCAAGAGGGGCTTGGGTATAAATTTGGAGATCATCAGCATACAGGTGGTAGAAAGAAGAAAGTCGTTGAGTGATAGCATTAATAAAGAGTGCGAAGAGAAGAGGAGATAAAACGCCACCCTGCGGCACACCGGCAGATGTGTGACACCAAGAAGAGAAAGATTCATCAGTGCAAACACGCTGCCGGCGGCCAAACAGGTAACTATGAAACCAGTCAATAACCGGAGGAGATATGTTAAAAGAGCATAGGATGCCAAGTAAAATATCGAAGTCAACCGTATTGAAGGCATTGCTAAAATCAAGCAGAGCAAGCACTGTTAACTTTCCCATTTCCATGCCTGCCCTGATGTCGTCCGTAATATTAACAAGTGCTGAGGTAGTGCTGTGTCCACGTCGAAAACCAGATTGATAAGGATTTAGCAGATTATGTTTGGAAAGGAACGTGCTGAGTTCATGGTGGACAAGCTTTTCAAGGACTTTGGATATAAAAGGAAGAATAGAAATGGGACGGTAGTCAGAAAAGGATGCAGGATGAGATTTTTTTGGTAAGATAGGTTTTAGTGAGATAGGTGACGAAAAAAGATAGTAAGATAACTTTTATCACACTGAATGAATACAAATTACAAAAATCTAAGTTATTCCCACTAGTTTTTAGAAGAACCAAGGATCCAACTGTGTAACGGTAGGTACAATTTTGGATTTCGAGTAGATAAGTATCTTGTTAATAGTAATAACGAGATTTAAAAGTAAAAGCTTTAAAAATACTTTGTCTAGTCCATTGAACCCAGTTTAAATCAATTATATTTCGAGATTTAATAATAAGTTATGTATTAGACAGATAGTGATATATTATTACGTAGTCTGCAATATAACGTATCTAAGAAAATAAATTACAGGAAATTACTACGAAATTAATGAAAAAACTAGCAAATAATCCAAACAAATTTTATAAATGCGAAAGTAACTTTGTTTTTTTTTCTGTCTGTTTGTAGCCTTTGGATTTTAATAATAATAATAATAAAATTGTTTATTGACACAAAATACAGGTATAACATACTTATTTGAAGCCCTGGCTCCTGTGCTAGGTATGAACCTGTGTTACAGGAGCCATTTAATGAAATTGGCATGCAGTTAAACGTTGTCCTAGATAAGGACTTAGAATACTTTAATCCGTGTTAATTTCACTCGGGTGACACCGCTGGCAGAAGCTAGTCCAACAAATGAATAATTGGATACTTTGTTATTAAAAATTGAAAAAGACTCTCTTCCTAATCGCTTGCTCACTGCTGAGAATCATGACTCCGTTTCAGACTATCAACGGCTTTTCTCCATCTGTTACGATCAGCAGCCTGGTCGAGTGTGGCGCTGATCGGTATCTCCAGTTGTTCCGATATTTGATCCGACCACCGTTTGGGGCTTCGGCCTCTTGGCCTTTTACCCTCTATTTTGCCAGTTACCATAAGCCGTTCCATGTTGTTGGTCCCTCTGCGGACAATGTGGCCGAAACATCTCACGACGCGTTGCAGGCAAGTTGAGGACGGCTGTTACGCTTTCTCTATTTGTAGTTCTTTGAGGATCGAGACTTTTGACGCCAGCACCACATTTCGAAAGCGTCAATTTTTTGCCTGTCAGTGGATTTTTGTATCTCCAAATTTGTGATGTTTTTGTATCTCCAAATTTTGGTGACTCGAGTCATCGAGGTTTTAGCCATGCCAATTCGTCTTAAAATTTCTAATTCACAGCTACTTATTTATAAGGACCGAATCAAGATACTGAAACAGCTGGATGGTTTCACATTCCGTTAGAAGATCTGTTCGCTGAATGGTTTTGAAACGATCAATAACTCGGCGCTTGCCTTTATTTTTTGCCATTTCAGCTTCCGGTGATGCAAAGAGAGTAGTGTCAACAGCGTAAAGAAGGTTTGATATTTTAACCCCATCCACTAACTTCGTTGGCACCACCTTCCCAATCTTCGAGCGTTTGGTGCATATTGTACTCGCCATATGTTAAAAAGGATGGGTGAGATCACACATCCTTGTCTGACTCCTTTGTGAAAGCTGAAATGGCTCGATGTAACATCATCTACAATCACCATGCCGTATCCTGATTCATAGAGATTGCGTATCAGCACTATAAGATGACCCGGAACTCCCGTTTTCGTTTAAATTATCGAATGCCTTCTGATAATTTACAAAGCAAACAATCGTTGGAGTGTTGTATTCATATCATTTTTCAACGATAAGACGGAGATTTAAGATCTGTTCTCTGGAGCCTCGTCCTTTGACGAAACCGGCTTGCTCCTGAGGTATCTGCCAGACCAAAAACGATCTCATTCTGGTGTTAATTATGTGCAGTAAGATTATGCTGGCATTTGACATCAGGGCGTTTGTTCGGTAGTTGTTACAGCTACGCACTGAGCCTTTTTTATGCTGAGAAAGTATGGAGAAGTGTACCCAGTTAGATCGCCAGTGTCCGGTTTCCCATATGAAATTACATATATTATGTAAGCTCATTCGGACCTAAGCCTTTGAGTGATTTCGCTGTGATTTGATCTGGTCCTGAAGCTTTGTTAATTTTTTGCGTCCTGATCGAGTCTTCTACTTCTTAGCGGAGTATGTTGGCTCGGTATCACTCGCAGTTTCAGCTGTTTGAATTCAATTCAAATAGCTGAAGAGAGAGACTGAGCTGAGCTGAGCTGTGTCTGGAGTCACTCTCCAGACACTCCTATTATTCTATCCTATCCTATTATCTCCATCTGTCAGCGAATTTTTAAACATCGTGAAAGGTGTTACCATCTTCATCGTTTATTACCCAAGAAGATGGTTCAAACTTTTGCGTTATTTGCCTGATCTTTTTGAAAAGAGCAGCCGTTTGGTTTTTATCGCCATGAAATTCAATTTCTCTATCAATTCCCATCCCTTCAGCATTATTTCTAATTTGTCTAGGTAAGGTTGGAATAATCCTCCTCAAACACATCAATTCTCCTGCCATGTTTCGTCCGATAGCCAGTATTTTCTGATTTCTGGCTTTTTATTCATAGAGTCAAGTACATTGATGACGTGATATTTGAGATGTTGCCATTGTTCCTCTGGATTCGTGAATGTTCCATTCGAGTCAAGTACGGGTTCGGTTTTCCTCTAGAAGTACTCATATTCTGGTTGGGATAATCTTGTTGCGCGCTATGCTCTTTTGCGACATATTTAAGTCGCACTAAGAGTTGAGTTGAGTTGTTGCTCACACAGAAATCTATGAACCTTAAACCTCTTTCATTTCTGATGCCGAGACCGAATCTACCAACAATATGATGGATGTGATTATCGTGTTCCGTGCTTCCCACCTTTGCATTCCAGTCGCCCTGCACGATCGTTAATTCGCGTCTGGATACATTGTCGATTGCTGTCTGTAACTGGCCTTATATGTCGGCAATATCATCCAGTGATTGTTGGGCAGTAGATGAATAGACCTGTACTCGTATGATGTTTAGTAGGAGTGGGTTGCAATCTATGCGGATGGTCAGATTTCTATCACTGATAGTGTTTTATCCAGTAGCAAAATTTGGCTATCTTGCGAGATTCTATTATACCGGTACCGTTCTTGCTATCAGACTTTGCTTTCCATTCGATGTTTGAAAATGGCCGTCTCCTTTCATTTGTTTCACATAACCTGGTGTTAAAACATTTCTTTTGCCACGATATCAAGCTTGTCTGGTTTAAGTAGACCTCTAACATTCCAGGTTCCAATCCTGTGTTTGGGACGTATGGATGGTTTCTTTTTGTCTGCAATAATATTTACAGCCTCGCAGCCTGCTGACACACTGCCAAGGAGTCTTCGGTCACATATATCACACCCATTGACCCGGATATCAATGGGTGCCTGGGATCGGCCGGAGCGCCCGACAAAACAGCTTTCTTATCATTGACGTACATCATGGTTTTCTCTTGGGATTTATATTGTGCGTTCCCAAGACCGTCTACTTTGGTTCTTTTTGGTGAAATTTAGTCCCCATGGCGCTCGCTGCCAGGAATAGGTAGGTTAATTTACCGCCGCCTACTGCTCGGCATTGCCGAAATTTAAGGCTGTATTTATCCCTGGTGATATGCTCCTTTCACAAACGGGCTTAGGACCGGCTAAGGTGGAGTTAGAAGAAGACGCAATGCAATAAAAATTAGAGAGGTAAGCATTCAATGGGTTTAAGCTAACAGATTAGGTCTGGAGGAGCCGTCAACCGGGTTTTAACACGATTATTGGGTTTAGACTCATCTCTATTCAAAAATTATACATATACTAAGGTTTTTAGCTATTTTCAGCGTTAAACCTATACTGTCTGAAGGTATACGCAGGGATGATACAGTATGGTCAGAATAAGACGAACTAATAATAGCTTCCAACTTAGAATTGCGATACCTCAACGAGTCAAACAACCTTCGTTATTAAGTTTCAGTAAGAGATAACTTAATAATACGTATGTTTCAATTTAACAAAGGTAAAACAATGGGCAAAGCTTTTCATCGCAATTATTTACCAAGCGTGCAGCGTCAAATGCTCACGCTTATTAAACACGATTTTCAACAGACTTACGAAGGAGTAATGAATGTCTGTTTCAAATATTTGTGAGAAACGAAATCGGGCAATGTTCGAATTTTGCTGGGGAATTTTCCGAAAAGAGCCGTTATAAAAATTGTTAGTTTATTTATTTATTTATTTCAGGTTAGTTTACAATTGTTTACACATAACATTTCATATAATTACACGATATACATTTATAAGTGCAACAATTAATTACAGATTATAAATATAAATTATTACAATTAATTATGGATAAAGAATTTTTTTTTTACGACTAAACATAAATCGAGGCATTTTACAAACTAATCAAGATTAATGAATTAAATTAAATTAATGCCAAATAGCAAAATATATAACAACATATATAATTAAAATCATTGCATTTAAATACGAATTCGGTAAAATATTTTTGTATTACAAAAATTCCTGTGACAAAAATAAAATAGAAACATACAATAAGGTTATCAATACAAAGCGAATAAAAGAACAGTAATACAGACATGCATGTACTCGTAAAACCGATCTTTGTGAATTTAAAATAACACAAGCAAAACACAAGCAGTGCATTACAAAGCAGAGTTTGAGTAAGAGCGCTGAAACTTTTTCAATCTTTGCATTAATGATGATGTGATGATTTCGCTTCGAGTCGCGCCGATGGGCATCGCTGCGCTTCGTCATTATATTATAAACAAACAATAAAATTAGAAAGGTAAATAACTTAAATGCACTCAATACATATATAATTATTTATATGAGAAAGAAAATGCGTAAAGAAAACAACGAATGTGTTAAGCTATAATAAATTATTTTACTATCGACCTTAACACATTCGTAGTTTTTACTTATAATATTATATGCAATTGCATTTTCGAGTTCTTTGGTCACATTGCCAGAAAGGATGGACACGACCTCTAACAGCTGAAGGTAACAGACAAAATCGAAGGGTACTGTCCTAGAGGCCGCAGTCCAATTAGATGGTCAAATTGAACGATGCTCTCCACGACGCAAAAGACAAGCATAAATGGTGCAAACTGGTAATAGAAAAGTTCGTTCCACGACGGGAGAATCACGACCCTGAGTAATGAGAAACACGACGCAAGGGGGAGGAGGACTACATTAAAAGAAGAAAGAAAGCATATAATATGAAAGTTTTCACTCCTATTTTATATGCTTTACTCTTTACTGTACCTACTTAGTTTCCTCAAAATTTTCGTGTTGATGAAACTAAGTTGGTTAAGGCAAACCAAGAAAGGTAAGTTTAATGAAACTCTAGAAAAAGTATAATAAGTAACTATAAACAAAACTATAAATGTTCTAAAGAGCAAGGTCAGATAAAAGAGACAAATAGATGATTTGCTATCCATAATAGGATTGGACAATAATTGTTTAGAAATGGAATTTTAATTTCGTCCGATATTTGGTTGCAGACGTTTGGAACAGGAACTCTGTGTCCGAAATATTTCGAGCGCGCAAACATGGGACGGAATGTGATATTTTCTCGTTTTATATAGGTATAATTGGACCTGCATCTATGACACCATATTCGAACTACAAAAGGACCTAACGTAATACAAAAAAAAACTACATCGCGCAATCAAAGTTCTCCACGTGATTTGAAGATTATACAAGATAACTGGTTAATGAATTGAAAAAATGGTTCAAAATCATGAGTACTGTTCACCGTTCCACCATCATTTTCCTCCTGTGGCAACACTACAGCTAACAGCTGATTTGAATTTATCTTCATAAATTTAATTGTAAATATTAGATTTCTTTTATAATAAGGCCTATTTCCAACTTAATAACTAGTTCAAAGTGTATTTAGTGTTTTGGGTTAAATTTATTAGGCACTAAGTGCAAAATAAGTGAAAAAATTTAATTGTGTTTCGTTGACAGTTACCGGCTCAAGCGATTGTTCTTTTTCGTCTCGGTATCAGGTACTATATTATATATTTTACTTGAAATTGGATTGCTTGCGTTGTATTTTTTTTTGCCTACAACTCATTGGATCATTATTATTACGGTTACAAGTTGATGCCGGTGACCTATAAAACGTAAACATAACCTTAATTAGCTTGGTGACAGAACTTCTTTCTTTATGATCTAAATTTCATTTTCCGTTCAACTAATCAACTGTTATTCAATCCTATACTCTATTCCATCCAACCTCCTCTCTCATCTCTTTAATCATGATTATGACTCGTTCCGCGCGGGCTCGCCTAGAAGAGACCAAACTCAGTCAGGCTTTGAGCGAATTAAAGGCGTCTCAAGAGCTCTGTGACCAACTAATTAGGGAAAAAGATGGAAATGAAATAGAGTTCCTTAGTGTCCTTGACAGGAATAGCAAATTAAAAACAGAAATGGCTCAGTTATATATTCAACACACTGATGCTATAGCAGCCCGGGACAGGCTCCAAGTTATTGTGGATGGGTTCAGCCAGTGTAGCAGTGAGTATGAACAAGCTCTTAGTCACAAATACTTGTTACAAAATCAGCTACATGAGGCTCAAAGTCATATTGAACAACTTGAAACTGCAAATCTTAACATCACTGCCTCGTTGAACCAAAGTCTATTCAGTGAATTGGTGCCTGTTGCCCCATCAATGGTTACAGCAATAAATCCCTCTTACACAATAGATTTAACAGGTCATGATGATTCAAAATCAATTAAATCATTGAGGGTAGTTACTAGTAAAAATAAAATAAAAAAATACATAAAAATTAACAAATACATAGTTAAAACAAAGAAAATGGTCAAGAAACAAAGGTTCTTCATCAAAAATGTTAAACTCAATAGAGAAAGGTTGCATTTACTTAAACAATTAGATATGTATTCATTTAACTTAGAAAATAGTACTAGGAAATACCAAACTGACACAGAAGACTTGCAGTATGAACTTGACCAACTACAGGAGAAACTAACTTCTATGACTATCAAATATACAGCCTCTGAAAACCAAATGAGGGAATATGTATTGGCAATGAATGAGCTGGTAAGCTCACAAACTAACAAATGTGCTCATTGTCAACCACCATCTGTTGTACCCACACCGGACCATTCATTGACAATATGTGATGTCACCATACCGCGGTCTAGTGCCAGTTTGCCATTAGAAATTACTAACTGTTTGCCTAAAAAGAGTGTAAATACAGAAATAGTATTATTTTGTGATGAAATTGGAAAGGATCTAGGCCACTTGTTAACAAATAAATATCCAGGACACTCAATAATGAACTATTGTATGCCAGGTTGTTCTTTATTTGACATAATGAAAAAAGTTATAAAATGCAATTTTAACCAGGAAACTACATTGTTAATGTTTATTGGTAATAGGGGTAACATGAACAAAGGAGAATTACTCCAACATTATAGATCATTGTGCAACCTTAGTTTAAAAAAAATTGTGATGTTCACATTCCCTTACAGCCAAAGTTTGCCACAGGAAGAAAACAATCTTAGATATGATTTGAATAGGACATTACATAATTTAACATATAGTAATAATTTATTCCATTTAATTGACACTAACAATTATGTTGGTAACCACTTTTGCTTGACAAAAGATAGATTTTTCATTGATAGGTACTTTCTTTCAAAGTATTGTAAACGACAGATAGCTGTGTCGCTATCATATTATTTTTCTATTACAGCCAAGAATTTGGCTAAACAACTTGCTTCTATTGAGCAATGCCAAGACATGTTATTTAATTCAGCCAATAATTTGGTATCAGAAATTGACATTGATAATAATTTAAATTAGAAATTAAGACAATAGAGACAACCTCTTGCAAAAGTTTACAGAATAAAAATTGCAAAATAAAATCACATAAAAGTTTAAAATCAGTAAATAGTATTAACCTGGTGCATCAAAATATTCAAGGATTTATGAACAAAGATTTAGAAGTAGAATTATTTATGAACTTTAACAGTATTGATATTCTTTGTATAACAGAACATTGGCTTAAAAGCCACCAGTTATTGTTCAATTTTAATAACCACCAGGTTGGTAGTTCATTCAGCAGAGTTAATGCTATACATGGTGGCTCATTGATTTTAGTAAGTAACCAGCTTAAATTTAAAGACCGTAAGGATATTGTGAGCCTATCTGTTGAGCGGACAGTCGAAATAGCTTGTATAGAATTGGAGCAGTTTATTGTATTAAGTGTATACAGACCCCCTTCAGGATTGTATGACTGCTTTGAAAAGGTAATGGATGAAGTGTTACACAAGATTTGTAACTCAAATAAATCCATTATCACTTGTGGTGATTTTAATGTCAATTTATTAGAGGACTCAGGTTCTTGTAGTAAAATAATAAGTCTGTTTCAGTCCTACAATCTTGTAAACCTATTTTTGGAGCCCACAAGAATAACCCCTACTAGTGCCACATGTTTAGATAATATTTATACTAATGTTATACCAGTCCACAAAGAAATTATAAATTTACTAGATTCTGATCACTGCGGGCAGAGGATTACTATACCTAACCAAAACAACAAAGTGGCCAAAAAGGATATCACTGTTAACCCAAAAACTGCAAGTCGCTTGGCAGCGTTTAAAGTTAAACTCATTAAAAAATTACCAATTTTGTCAACTCATGCTGATCCAAATCATCTATATGATGATTTTTTTAATATGTTTTGTAAACAATTTAATTCTACCTTTATTCCCAAGACTATCTCGGTTAAAGATAATGCATCATTCAGTGATTGGGCCACCATTGGTATTCATAAAAGTAGGAAACGGCTTTATGAGTTGTACAATGAAAGGACTTATGTCAACACTGCTGAATTTAATTTATATGTTAGAAATTATTCAAAATTATTTAAAAAAGTTTGTTGTTTGGCCAAGTCGCGTTATTTGAGTTCAAAGATTAAAAACAGTAGTAACGTTATAAAAACGACTTGGAATATTATTAATAGTGAAACGGGAAGATCTGGTAACCGAAATATTGACTACAGCCTGTCAATTAATGACAAAATCATAAAATCAGACTCACAAGTTGCAGTGGCCTTTGAAAATTTCTTTTCGGATATTCCCATTTCAACTACTAAATCCCTAAACTCATCACCTTCTGTTGCTGAGTCTTTGCTAAAAGAAAATGTTAATGATTGCGATTCGGAATTTCTTTTTGAACATATTACTTGTAGAGACATAATTAAAACCTTTCACACTTTAAATGTTAAAAAGACTGCAGATCTGTGGGGTCATTCTGTAGAAGTTGCTAAATCTATTATTGATATTGTCGCACCTAGTTTAGCTATTATCTTTAATAATTGTATCGACTGTGGGGAGTTTCCTGACCTTATGAAAAATAGTAAAATAATACCATTGTTTAAATCAGGTAGTACATCAGACCCTACTAATTATAGACCTATTTCAGTACTACCTACGTTTAGTAAAATATTTGAGAAATTAATTTTAGAGCAATTGCAAAGATTTTTTAATAAACATAAATTATTACATAGCAAACAGTTCGGTTTTACAAGGGGTCGTTCAACTACTGATGCCGGTGTTGAGCTTTTAGGACATATTTATAATGCATGGGAAGATAAGTGCGATGCCTTGGGAATCTTTTGTGATTTGTCCAAGGCATTTGATTGTGTTATTCATGAAACGCTAATCAGGAAACTCCGCCACTACGGAATCCGGAACAGCGCTCTGGATCTTCTTACTTCATACTTAAGTAATAGGATTCAGAGCGTTGACGTTAATGGAAAAAGATCTCCTGGATCTATAGTAACGATGGGCGTCCCGCAGGGCTCGATTCTTGGTCCTTTCTTGTTTCTTATTTATATTAATGACTTGCCATACCTCATAAAGGATAACCATGATATAGTATTGTTTGCGGATGATACTTCACTTTTGTTTAAACTTAAACGTCAGCAGCTGGTTACTGACGATGTAAATAGCGCGATCTCAAAAGTAGTTCACTGGTTCAATGTTAATAATTTACTACTTAATGGAAAAAAAACCAAATGCATTAAGTTTACCCTACCTCACGTTAGACAGGTGAAAACTGATGTGTTGGTAAAAGGCGAAGAATTGAATCCTGAAAATAGCACAGTATTCTTAGGCTTAACTTTGGATGCTAAGCTTCAGTGGGGCCCACATATAGATAAATTGTCAAAAAAGCTAAGCTCAGCAGCGTATGCTGTTAGGAAAATTCGTAATTTAACTGACATAGAGACAGCCCGTTTAGTATATTTTAGCTATTTTCATAGTGTAATGTCGTACGGTATTCTGTTGTGGGGAAATGCCGCCGACATCCAGACTATCTTTGTTTTGCAGAAAAGAGCTGTCCGATCAATTTATAAATTAAGCCCGAGACACTCTCTCAGAGAGAAATTTAAGGAGATTAATGTAATGACTGTGCCTTCTCAGTATATTTATGAAAATCTTTTATATGCCCATAAAAATATAAAATTGTTTAAAAAATACAGTGATATCCATAACATAAATACTAGGAACAAACACAAATTTGTAGTACCTGCAACAAGGCTCACGAAAATAGGTGGCTCGTTTAGATGTCAATGTGTAAGCTTTTATAATAAGCTTCCAAGCCACGTACAAGATCTAAGTCTTAATAAATTCAAAACATTCATTAAACGTAAGTTGTGCCAGAAAGCGTTTTATACAATTAAAGATTACGTTGAGGACAAACAGGCTTGGGATTGAGCTGCTCCAATAAATTTTGTTTTTTTTTTTTTTTTATATATTTTTCACCGTGAATTTTGTTTTTTTTTTTGTTTTCTTGCAATGACAAGAATATTTACTTTTTAAAGTATTATATTATTTTATTTTAATTTCTTTTCTAATTGTTGTGAATGTGAAGACTATGTGGATCATACTTTTTGTTTGTTTTTAATTTTTTATCTAAGTTAGTTTTAATCATGGTCTGGCAGTTTGAGTAGTTTGTGCGGCCTACCCGAATGTCCTTTCTTTAGTATTGTTCGTCGAATCGTTGAGCTCCTTAATTTCTGAGTTGAGCTGCACGGTTATTGACAAATGCGTGCACTGACTGGACAGGTCCACTCAATCTGGCTGGTTCTTTCCTCAAAAGACCATTTCAGACTTCAGTCTACATGGTCTTCACATGATCTAACCAAGATTTTGTCTGGACTTTAAAAGAGACTGTGACCTCTGAGTTTGTTTCGGCCTTTCTTCTCAGAGTAGTCAGATAGGAAACGCCGACTTCATCTAGTTTTAAAAAATATGATCGACATGTAAAAGTGTTTGTACAAACCTACTTACAGAAATAAAATCATTTATCATTTATCATTTATCACCCATTGAAAGATCGTTATTAATTAATTAAGTCATGTATGTATATTAACATTTTTAAAACGGGGTTTTATTGTTCGCATATTTTTTTATTGCAAGGCGAAACCTCCAAAAAGCTACATTTGTCGTGACGATGAGGTAGTTTCTTTAGTTACAAGCAAAGCGGATTTCTTTTCGTGTCGTGGTAGATTTTTAATCATTCTGTTTGGGTCCAGTAGGAAGCCACGTTAACTGTAGTGTTGAAGATGTCACTCAGATCAACCAGGGTCCAGGTAAACAGACGCTTGGAGCACTCCAGCAAATGGAACATAATCCTGATATGATAACTGAAGCGCCGGACTCGCACCGGGTGTTTGATGGATGGAACTGATTGTTGAAATGTTCATCATCATCATCATCATATCAGCCGAAAAACGTCCACAGCTGGACATAAGCCTTCCCCAAGCGTCGCCACATTTACCGGTCCCGTGCATCCCGCATCCAGCGGATCCCCGCAACCTTCACCAGGTAATCGGTCTATCTAGTGGTAAGCCTTCCAACGAAACGTCATCCGGTTCGTGGTCGCAACTCCAGAACTTTTCAAACTCATCGGCCATCTGTTCTGCGAGCAATGTGCCCTGCACACTGGCACTTAAGTTTGGCATTTCTTTGGGCTATGTCGGTAACCCTGGTTCTCTTGCGGATCTCCACATTTCTGACTCATGCAAGATAACGCAAGGACACTTCGAACATGGCCCCCTCCATTGGGTGACTGTAAGCTTTCTGATGAGGCCCATTGTGAACGACGACGTCTCAGAGCCATAGAACATAACTGGCAACACACATTGGTCATAGACTTTCGTCTTGAGACACTGTGGTAAGTTAGACGAGAAGATACCGCGCAACTTCTCGAACGCTGCCCAGCCGAGTAAGATTCGACGATTGACCTCTTTCTCGAAGTTGACCCTACGCAACTGGATCGTCTGTCCTAGGTAGATATAGTCATACCACAACTTCGAGTGTAGAATGTACGACCTTGATAGGAGTGGGTATAACATGGGCATTCAACATTACCTTGGTTTTTTCCATGTTCATCCTAAGACCCAGTCTTTCGGAAGCTCTACTGAGGTCATCGAGCATTGTACTGAGGTCCTCCATGGTCTCCGCACTGACTGCTATATCGTCGGGAAACCAAAGCTGAGAGATGTACTCAACATTGACGTTGATGCCTAACCCTCTACAGTCCAGAACCTTGAAGACATCCTCCAGTGCAGCGGTGAATAGTTTCGGAGAAATGACTCGCATCTCCCTGTCTCACATCACGCTGCAGAAGGATATGCGAGGTCTGATCCTGAAATCGAACTGACATGGTGGCGTTTTGTACAAACACTTCAGCACTTCGATGTACCGGTAGTCAATTTGGCACCAGAGAGACTGCAGCACAGCCCAAATCTCGATCGAATCGAAGGCTTTCTGGTAGTCCACAAACGCTAAGCAGGAGGCAGGTTGTACTCTTCGGACTTCTGTATAACCTTCCGCAGCGTATGTGGAATCCGGCTTGTTCGGCAGGCTGGAAATCGTCAAACTCTTGAAAACAGCTTGCAGACATGGCTAAGAAGTGAGATGGGCCTATAATTCTTCAGTAGTGCATTGTCACTCTTCTTGAAGAAGAGTACCACCACACCGCCGCACCATGCCAGTTTTGAAACCATACATGGCGCCAGAGATATCCTCATACATGGTCTCTTCTTTGTCGTCGGGGCGTGCCGAGGTTGGGCTGAGATCTGTATGACCTTCAGCGAATATCTCGAGGATATTCTGAGTATAAGATACGCCACCCTGGTCGACACACTCTCGATCATCACCACGTTGTTCACAAGGCCCAACACCGCCCTGGAACTGCCGGTCACCCTCTTGGAAATAGAGCAGGTAACGGACTTCAGATAACCCTATAATACTCCATCGCAACCCGCTCAATTTTTCCTCGAGTTCGGCTATCTTCTCCTCAGTCCGAAGTATTCGCGCGTTATATGTTGCCAGGTCCAGTCGTTG
The DNA here is from genome assembly GCA_947562075.1 of Orthosia gracilis. Taxonomy (NCBI): domain Eukaryota; kingdom Metazoa; phylum Arthropoda; class Insecta; order Lepidoptera; family Noctuidae; genus Orthosia; species Orthosia gracilis. The sequence goes on from OX387266.1 coordinate 41,665,002, forward strand.
GTGTTTATTCAGGTAGCCGGGTCCACTCCAGGGATTCTTCGCACCCATTGCACGCCATCGCCTCGACCCCTACCGTAGTCGAAGGTAGACTGGCTGCTGGGCACTCGGGGCCGTTTGTTTCTTGTGCTATTAATTTTGGCTTGGGGGGTTTGCCGTAATCGCCATGCTTGGCAGGCGGGTTGGCGATCGCAGTTTGTTGTTAAAGTGCACAGAGAACGCTGCTGCCCATTCTTTGGTGTGTCCCTTAGTCACCTTTTACGGCACCCACGGGAAGATATAGCATGGTGAGATTTCTTACGTCCGACACCATACGGAACTGAAAAATGAAATGTTGCATTTACGGAATTCACTTCGTTTCTTTAGAAATTGCTTGAAAACTGCAAACAAATTGTGCCACAAAATGAATTCATTGTTTATTTACGCAACCGTGGTAAAAAATAATCAAGAAGAGATTCAGTTTCTCGCCTCACGTATGTTAATTTACTACAGTAAAATATTATCTTCCATCTATTCAAGATACGCAACTTTCCATAAATAGAATTTTTCCATGTATCACACAATTTTTTTATTCATCACAATATTTTCGATTGGGATGACGAACACGGCCGCTAAAAGCCATTATTAATATCTGCGAACCACAAATCCATCTTACTACCTATACATACACATCCTACTCATTGTAGGTATCAACTGAGGGCTAGCTTATACCTACAAATAGCCATAATATCTACCGAGAGTATGTGGCAGCTAACCTGGAGTTTCTAACCAGTTTAATACAGGTATATTGACTGAATTAATGTGCATTCTCCGGTTACATTACGTGCCTACCTGTACAAGACAAGTTTTGTATGAAGAGAAACATATTACGCAGTAGTAATTTTTGTATAGATGAAGCATTTTTTTTTTCAATTAAACTCTTTTTTTTTGCGCAGCGCAAAACAAAACAATTTATAATTTTTCACCTGTCAATCTTAGGGTCATTTTAATCCCACACACAAAAGTTCGTTGATTAATTTTTAATTCGATATGACAGAATTCGTTTTTGCTTGTATTTTTTGTTTTTGTATGTCTACTTATAAGTATTTCTTGCAAAGTACATTTGATTTGGAAAAGTAGAAAAGAGAAAACTAAATTTAGATAAAAATAAATAAACATAAAATAAAATACAATATACAAAATAAATAAAATTAAAAATAATTAATAATTAAATAATCCATTATAATTTTTTTATTTTATTTTTTTTTATTTATTTAATAGAATTAAATTTAATTGTTTTTAGTGTAAATTTTGCTTGGTTATGTGCCTTCATTTATATAATTATATTATTTAAAAATATTATTATTTAAATGATTTCTCCATTGTCATTAAAGTTTATTTTAGATGGTTCGTATAAAGATTTTTTTTATGGATATATAATTAAGTATTAATCTAACAGGTCAATTTGATTTAGTCAGAATAGTACTTTGGGGCCTAATACCTGATATTTGTCTTCTTTACCAGCAGCACACTACGCGTTAAGTAAGTACACAAGTATATAACCACAGCCATGAATGTCCAGAATTTTAATAAATAGACGTTCACGAATAAAGCGGGGTAATAGATAAATTCGCCTTGTCACCCAATAGTAATAACAGAATTCGTTTGGGGAACATTCCTGCCGCGAACTGTTTGCCTTACAAATTCTTTCCTTATTTATTTGCGTATTTTCTCACTCGATTCAATATTTTCCGGCTGTACATAGTAGTTTATTAGAAGCGTGGAAAGTGCTCCATTACTTTCATATTTTGTTTTATATTTTCATATTTATAAGTTACAGAAAGTTAGTTTCTTTTATAGTGTGCGAACAAAAAATATCTCACGCATTCGTGGAAATTCTAGGAGTGTATCAGACTTCTGTCATCCCGTTTGAATCGCAGACAACTGAGGGACACAGATTGCTATAATGTGAACTAACTGCTTGTTATTATTGTGTACTATTGTTATTATTGCGACCTATATCTATCTTAGTTTTAGGAAGATGGCCTGGATTAGCTGAAAGCGAAATGCCGGGTAGCCGAAGAACGGGTGTTGTGTAGCTCAGCGTAGGAGAGGACCGAGCCGATCTGAGAACCGTGAGGCTTAGTTGATTTATCTATCTTCTTCTTTACCTGTCTATTCAAATTTTGTCCGACCAAAATTAAACCAATTGGATAGCTCTTTCATTGGACTTGTTCAAGTTGTGGTACGTCCAGGTAGTTGTGTATCTATCTTAAAATTCGTGTATATAAATGATTATGATTCTGATTTTTTTTAAACTCCGTTTACATTGATTGGTGGCGACAACAAGAAAAACACCGAGGCTTACTCGAGGGACCCGGAGAAAAATTCCACTGTCTGGGATCCAAGACAAAAAATAATCAGAAAAGAACAGCGGAGGAGATGACATGACAGCGACAAAAGGCCTCACCCTAGAAACTTGATTAGCGTTAAACAGAATCTTGTAAACATAAACAGATTACTTAACACTAACAAATGAAGCGTCCTTTAAGGAACGCTTGCTACTTTTAAATGAAGTAATTAAATAGCGCTGGAGTCATTTTCTTTCGATTTTCTTATTCAAATGTTGAGTAGACCTCAATATTCAATACCGTGTTGTTTATGTGAGTATCTATCTGCTAAATGCAGGTGTAATAGATCAGAAAGAGTTGACTACATTGCCGCTCGGGTTTGCTTCGCTTCAGTGGTAAGTGGTCTGTCGATGTGCTCCACTTGCACCATTAGCTACCACATCGTATTATTGTATTTTGATATCAACTGTCTTTCTTGCTGTCTTCACTATTCAATATACTTTACTTTACGTCAAGATTTGATCATTTTCGGCTTAAGGTGACAAGCAAAAAATATTTATAATATAAGATGAGATTATTTTATTGACAAAGAAATGAGTAGGTACCAACAAACAATAAAGCTCGTAACTTGTGCGCTTTTAAACACCTATCTTACAGGAATTAGTGTGAACTTAGTGTAAGTAGCGGATTTTATACAATAGACATGAACTAGGTAAATCTTACTTCAAATAGTATTAATATGACCACAAATGAGCATTTGAGAGGAGTTTTACAGTCTACGATGATATAGTGAAAGGTAGACAGATATATTTCACATTCCAAAAACTCAATATTTTTTAGGCTAAAGTCTAGGTAGATACTAATTACGTCTCTATTATACTTTCTAGTTTTACTTTTAAGCGATCATGTCGACCCGTGGAAATCCAACAGTTGGCGATTGATCACGAATTCAGCATTAATCATGAACCTCTAAGGAAATGCTCCAACTCCGTAATCAATCCGAGGATATGTTGAATTGGATTGACTGCCCGTAAGTGTACCAACAATCTGAATTCATAGTAAATTAAAATTTTAAATCGCTTGGTTTCGCACGGAAATTACGTGTTTTAACGTGGAGTTGTAAACGTCACACCGATATGCAGTGCAAATAAATCTTATAAATGAATGACAGCAAATCAACTACATGACTGAAACTTTCCTTCCTAATTGAAAATTGTCTGTAACATTACGTTTCACAAACAAAATAACAAGTGAAATTGAATATCGAGAGTGTGATCGTGGAAAACATGATCGCGATTAACTTAGATCACTTTAGGGGTACGGCAGAAGGCGAGGTGGGGCGCGCCCGTGCAGTTTCTGGTACACTGCCCAAACGACCGGCAGAATGAACGCACCGTCGCGGTCTTTATGCCTTTTCGCGCTGCTCCTGGCAATCGGTGCTGCGTTTGCGCACAATGTACCGACACAAGATCACGTGGAAGATGAAAGAATGGAACTGTACGATGGTGTTTTTGTGACCATACCTAAGGATAATAGCACGGGAAAGCTGCTGTCTTTTGAATTGGATAATGATACGGGGTTGAGTGAAGGTAAGCGTCTTTTTTATTTACTTTTGTCGAATGTCATAAAAACTGATATTCATTAAAGTCTCTAATCTGTTTGTTTAGTATATGTTAGGTAGATTCTTAATTCAAATTCTAAATTGAAAAATTATGCTTGTTATCCAGTTTAGTGATTTTTATGTATGAGAGACTGTAAATCTTGGGGCATTTTAATGTGTGTAAACATTCGACATCTTTAATAGCAGAACCCTTTAGAAAAATTGCCTGCAAATATCAAAACTTCACTAGTATTGAAGTGTTCGTGAATAAAACGCATTCATTATTTCTGTTTTATCATCTTACTCGTAACACAATACAAAAATAACTGTAATGTTGTGATTGAAAACAACGTTTAAGTTACGATATTAAGGACTAAAAGAGAACAGTTGTTTTTTTATATTTTTTTTTATTTGTTTTTAAGATTGCCTAATGGTATTTAAAGGTAATGAGGTAAACAAATCAATACAATTTTGTACAAAAACAGTAGTAAGTTAAATGTTTGGAAATGTCACGTTTACTGAAGTTAGAATTTCTGTCAGATGACGTAGGTACTCTAGGCCGGTACTCTAGATTTAATCATATTCAAGTGACCCACGCTTCACAGTTTACGATAATGGCAATTTCAATTTGAGCCAACTGCATGTGTGTTCGTTCCACATAGGAAACCATTCCCTGGCTCTAAGTTCAATACTCAAAAGTATCATGTTTACTGTAGTGTCAACTGCCGTAATTTGACGTAAATAGCTGGTACTTTATAATGATTCATATTCATTTAACGCACGCCCCAACCCTCACAGTTTAAGATGATGGCGTTTTCAACTTGTGCCAACTCTGTGTTTGTTTCTTCGATATAGGGAATTACATATACGGGACTTAGAAAGCCTAGATGATGTCACTACCCTCCTAGGACTTGAAACTTTCGAGACGGAGGGTAAGCTTAAGACCTTATGGATGAGCATGGAGATATTTATATAAGACTCTTGAATCCTAGTCAAGTTGTTTGTACAACACTTGAACCTTGAGATGGCCCAACGTTCAATAAAATAAGTAGCAAGCTTATACTGGTCTTATTGCTGTTTACTGAAGATATGCAAGTAATTACACAACATGAATCTACACATTTAAGTTTTTTGATAGCTAGTCTTTGTAAAGTTCTATTGTAAGTCAAGAACAGTCCTTTATTATTAAGTTAATATATTAATACTTATTATATTATTTTAATACTTATTAAGTTAATAGATTCCTAAGTAGACTTGCATTACGTCACCCCCACATAATTGTCACCTAGTATTAACTAGGTGACACTTAAATGCAAGCCCAAACTTTGTGCTGTCGGTGCTAATCCAATTCACCGTTACATCAACCCGCCAGTGTCACCCTGTGTTTGTGTGTTAATGGGTCTTAATCCTCTATAGCATCGGTTCCCAAAATTGCCTGGATCGATCTAACAAAAAGTTCCATTTCGGAACACACCTCTTGGCTGTCATGAAGACCAAATCGGCTTTAATATTTAAGTTTATGAATAAAGGACTGTTCAAAATGGAAAACAATCATTGTAGTACTTCATTAAATTCTGTTGAGTGCTATTTCGGCGATGACCGATTAGCTTCCATGGACTAGAAGAATAAGTATTGGTCTTCCGTAGGACATCGCGGGTGGAGGACATCCAGGATGTTGCTGGCTCAGGACTTTAGAGATTAGGACCAAGTATAGCCTATGTCCAGTTGTGGGCTAAGTCGAGCTCTCAATAATGATGAGCACTATTTCAATGAGAAATATCTATTTGTTTCCTATTTTTCTCATACATTTTAGCATCGACTTTTCAGATCGGTCAGGGTCTCCAATTCATATTGGATGGGCTCAATAGTTTGGGAAATATTGCCCTATAGAATTGTTCGATACTGGCACGATATTGGACGTGACTGGATGTTCACAGGCATAGAATTAGACCATTCAACATCAATAAGACAGGTTTAAGTTGCAATAGATACACGTGCGAGGTTCAAGGCTATATTTATTTCTGAATCTAATGGACGTGGCATTTGATATCTTTACCAAGCTTGAACTGCGCTCTTCTTGTCTTTAATTATTTTTAGAATACCCTGCAGAAGACGGTGTCATGACTCTTGTTCATTTGAGAACTATAATTTGCATAGTCACTTGTCTTACAATTGCTAATTACTGATTGTTGTTTTTTGATAGAATACTAAATCCGATCCGTGTCCGTGACATTTCAGTTCCGAGGTAGCCGTAGTACCTCTTGTAGGAAAGCTTACGCACTATATCCGAACCCTATTCGTCATTATGTGTCATAATTCAGAACATTTTGAGCTCGGAACTCAAATCACGGACACGGACGTGTAGTGCGTAACCGCCCTAAGGACGGGTAGTGCGTAACGCCCTAAGGACGTGTAGTGCGTAACCGCCCTAAGGACGTGTAGTGCGTAACCGCCCTAAGGACGTGTAGTGCGTAACCGCCCTAAGGACGTGTAGTGCGTAACCGCCCTAAGCCACTGGGTTTAGAAAAATAACATTTTGCACAAGAGTTCTTTCTGAGTGAGTACTAAGATTTTTTTTTACCATACTCGTATAGAGGGACACAAGTTCGTATTTTTTTGTAGTTAGACTTTTGTATTTTAGCAAATGTTAGTTTCGTTAATCGTGTATTGGAAACTTATCCCCTAACTAGTCTCCTGGGAAGTTGTTTATAAGAAATTCAATCCGCACAGGACTTGTATGTACTAAAATGCTATATCTACTAAATGCCCATTACGTCTAATTAATAATAATGTTTTCTCGTGCTGTTAGAAATCAATCCACCAAGATGTAATTGACGTAACTGTAGATGCCGTCTGTTGACAATGATGTATTGTATGAGTGCGTGCATATCAAAGATAACTTCTAAAAATCCTGTTGTAAAGAGAAGTTTCTTAAAATGCGTGTGCACCCGTGCAACAAGTGATAATTATGGCTATCTTTCTCCACTAGATTAGAATAGATGCAGCTACTGCAGTTACGTTATAAGGAGATCTAATGACTATTTAGTTCGAGAAAAAAGTGATAACATGACTTCAAGCAGCTAACAACACTTAAACAATACTTAAAGTACAGCTTTCTTAATATCGAGATACCCAAGATTTTAGTTAATTGCAACAAACCACCAATGATATGAAGACAATATGCGTCTTAAAAACGAAGCAAACAAGGATGTATATGAACATTTAATGCCGTACACACCTAGTTGAAAGGAAATTTGATGAATATCGCCCTAATTCATAGGTTTGTAACGGTTCATGTATCGTAATTCGTGCCTATCGAGAAAGTACAGTGAAATGCGTCCACCATACAAATGGGCAATAATCAGAGCGGTGACAGACGACAATTTATTGTTTATTGGTGGTCGAGTTGTGATTAGAATATTCAATGTTACCTAAGCGCGGTCACCGAACCGAAACATGGAGCACTCTGTGGCCTTGTCATAAAAGTGGTTGCATTTAGCTGCCCTCTGGGCCTTGTTTATTCTCCATTGATTTGAATTAAGTATCTGCTAATCAGTGCTTAAACTAATTAACAAGAAAAATTAAAAAAAAAAACCCGTCACATTTTTATTGCATGCTACATCATTTATTTAGTAGATTTGTAGACGCGCTTCGATTGACAATCTATTGAACACGTTATTATGACACGACATCTTGCGAAATCACCCCGATTCAAACAGTAAAACGCCCAGATTTTTTGAAAGGTTGAACCGATTTTCATCAAACTTAGCTAAGAACACTATAGATATAGTCGCTTTCAAGCAAAAAAAACGGTTAATTCGTTTAAGAGCTATGATGCCGCAAATAGATACACAAATACACAACACATACCTATACAGTAAACCTCGTCATTGTAAAAAGTGCAAGTGTCATTAAATTTTAACAGGTGACAAACCATTAATTTCCCTTTCTTTTTTCTTTGTCCTAAATATCCTACGAGACATTTTTGGGTTACATCATTGGCATCGTTTAATTGTGACATGATGTTAAGCATGGTAAGGTTTTTATGCGCCAACAGTAAATTGTATAGTTACCGAAGTAATGAGATCACTTGAAAGTGCGGCGATCGAGAACAAACCGGTCTGATCACTCCGACCACAGGACCATGGACTTGAATGTCAGTTTTTATTATACGCTCTGTGAAGGCAATAAACATGAAGTCTTAGGGTAAGCTCACACGGAGAACCGACGTTGAGTGTACTCATTTATTTGTTTAAATATACGATGGTGATACATAGGCGGACTTAATGCAACAAAGCATTCTCTACCAGTCAACCTTTGGGTAAAAAAGGACACAAAAGTGGTAGGAGTACAAAAAAAAAAAGAAAAATAATTAAAATCGGCTATTAATAAACTATCTAATCTAACTAATAAAATACATAAATCTATACATATAAATAAAATTGGAGTGTCTGTTTTTGATATTGAAATAACCGTTTTTTACTACATGTATATGAATGTATATACGGTACATACACCAAAGTAACATTTTTTTGATTTTTTGTCTGGCTGTCTGTCTGTTTGTTCCGGCTAATCTCTGAAATGGCTGGACCGATTTTGACGGGACTTTTATTGACAGGTAGCTGATGTAATAAGAAGTAACTTAGGGTACGTTTATTTTAGAAAAAATCTTTTATTTTTTAAATCTGTTAGGCGGGACGAAGTTCGCCGGGTCAGCTAGTATTTTATAAAACAATAGACTAATAAATATTATAATAAATACCATATTATTATTCTAAATGAAACAGAAAATTAAATATAATAACTATGACGAAGACCGAGCTATGTAAGAGAGGACAAGTAATAGTTCCGGATTCTACGCTAAAATGAAAATTTTCTCTCAGCTTTTTTATGTCAAGGGCAAGCACGTTCCAGAGTTTTATAATAGAGACAGTGTAAGAATTAGATAGAAACCCAGTGCGGTGAGAAGGAATATGGAAAAGTAAGTTTTTGGATGCTCGAAGGTTAAGATCGTGAGAACTGCCCAACACTTTAAAATATTGTTTTAAATAATCAGGAGTACAAGTATTCGTTCATGATGTTGAAAAGCATCTGAGGGATCTCCTCTGATGAATACTCATGTAATAGGTACGCTGAGCGTACGCAGCGCCTACCTTCCGTACTACACAAAAGGGTTAAAAATGTGAAACTCCACGGGTTGCATTCGAATAGGGAACATTACTGCCAATCTCTTCCGTTAGGTGTCTCACTGAGTTAAACTCCATTTGAAATAATATTAAACATGTTTCCAAAACATTTTACAGTCCGTTCAACCGATTTTGAGTTCTATCCCGTAAACATAAGGATGACATTAAAAGCAAAAACCTGTTACCAAAACCAACTGTTTACTACAGCTACCATTTGTCGTATTACCAACGCAATAGAAGTCAAAATCGGTTGAACGTACTGTAAAATGGGCTAATTTAAACTTCTAATGTTATCGCAAATGGAGTATAAGGAAAAAGAATCGATACTTGGTTATGGTTAGGTGATTATCCTGTGTTTGAAACATTCAAGTGCGTGATTCCTTTTCGAATTGTTATTACTTAATTTCCCTATTACTCATGTATTGATATCACTGTATACTTTTTTGTGAAGAATATAAAGTTCTATATTGTAACGCGTCGTGTTTCAGTGTACGCTGACCATTAGAGGTATTTCTTATACGAAAGTGGTCGAAAAATGCCACAGATGAAAGTGAAAAGGGTTTGTTTATATTGGTATGTCGGTGACCTTTCGGGAAATAAACGATGAAACATTAATACAAACACACACTGACTACATTGTCCCCGTTTTCATAGGATAATTTTTAGGGTTCCGTACCCAAAGGGTAAAAACAGGACCCTATTAATAAGACATCACGATCCTGATGTTTGTCTGTCTGTCACCAGGCTGTATCTCATGAACCGTGATAGCAAGATAGTTGAAATTTTCACAGATGATGTATTTCTGTTGCGGCTATAACAACAAATACTAAAAATAGAATAAAATAAATATTAAAGTGGGTCTCCCATACAACAAACGTGATTTCTTGATTTGTGCCTCGGTCGTCCCACAGAGTCTCGTCCCACATAAAAAATTCCCCACTTGTCCCAATTTGTATGCCTCGCTCGTCCCAAAACTTAATTTTCAATATTTTATTCCCCGCTCGTCCCAATTCGTATGCCTGGCTCGTCCCACATTTTTTTCATATGAGTTTAATTTGATTTAATTGTACAGTCAGCCTAAAAACCTGACTGACCAGAAAGATAAATAACCTCATGTTGCGGAAAATTTGATGAACTAATTCAATCCGAGACTCCACTATAATATAAATTATAAAATTACAAGTTACGCCACCATGACAGTTTTTTTCTGATCAAACTTTAGGTTTAGATTGAAGGCATTAGTAAAGTACACATAGCCGACCCTAAGTACAAACCCTGTGCACCCCACTGCTTAGACCACTACTATTATTATTAACCTAGAACAAGTTTTTGAATGTTTATAGCTTCGGTATTTTTGTGCGACCGGATTAGAGCTTGCTCTCTCGCTCTGCTTTCTTTGTATTAATCAATTGACCAATGGCGTGGCTTTGCGTTATCAGCGCAATCGGAGCAAATGCGGTTACAAAGTGCATCTGCTAATTTTAAATATGAGGTGTTTACATTAAGCGTGGTGTATTCATAGAGTGAGGTTCAATATTTGTGAAGTTTTAAAGGGTAAGTAATAATTATAATTATGCCGATTTTTTCATATTTTGTGAAGTCATGATAAATGATTTGACTTATATCACTATTGTGGTAAATATTTACTTTTATATTAGTTGCTGTCTAAGGATTATGGTCTTTTATTATATGCATACTTAACTCTGTGCCTCCTGTGAAAAAGAGTACATCGCTACTTTTTAGGAGACGCAAATAAAAATTTGAAAAAAAATTTTTTTCCTGTTTCCTAGGTCCTGTCATGGAGTTCTTTATTTATGGCTCTGTTTCACGAAATCGTCTAGTATTTTTTTTTAAAATGAGTAACCCTTTTTCACATTAACTAGAAATTTGAACAAATAATAATTTGATTTGAGCCCTAATTCACATTAATTTTGTTTACCCATTTTAACAAACTTCAAAAAAAGAGGATGTTCTCGGTTATACTGTATTTTTTAGGTTAACCAATTTTGATAAATCTTCTTTTATGTAAAAGCTGGTGCTTCCCATATGGTCGCATTTTAATTTAGTTAACCTCCTTCATAAAATGAGGATGTTCTCAACTACAAAGTGTTTTCTGGGTGAATCAGTTTTGATGACTCTTTTGATTCGAAAGCTGGTGCTTCCCGTGGAGTCTCATTTCAATTTGGCTCAGTTCTGACAATAGCATGCATGATAAAACCATATTCAACACGTTGAAGTCGGTTTTCAGCTATGATTTTTAATCATTATAGCTATTCACGATTCGTATCTACGAAACGAAACTATTGTACATAGTTTCGTTCGGAATACCTTTCTTAGACAGATGAAAGCTAATTTTTTGCTCTCTTACATTCATTTAAAAACGAAAAGGGTATATTGGACTTGGTACCCCTTTTTACAGGAGGCACAGAACTAATTCACGTTGTATTTGCAGGTGATCAGATATAGAGCCGTGGCTTCTTCATCCTGACACATGGAGCCAGTGGCTTCATCATCCCGAGCTGATCTTCAGACTGGCTGCAGTCTGGCTTCTACATCCCAAGAGATAACCTTTATTGAATCACAAAGAGGTGTGCCTATTATTTTACATGCCGGTTACGAATATACGAAAAAGCGAGAGAACAAAAATAGCTCAATCGTCTGGAGGTGTGTGAACAGAAGGTGTCATGGAGGAATGGTGACTTCAAATAATAATGTGACGAAAATTCTTCGTCATGACATTTGTACGCCCAGCATAGCAAGAAATGACATCAAAGAAGAAATACATCGCTGTAAGCAAGAAGCAAAATCTTCTGAAGGAAAATCGATTCCTTCTGTTTTCAATTCAAGCATAAAAAAATTATTGGACAAAGGTACTGACAAGATAGAAAAATTACCTGAATTATCGAATGTTAAGAACAGCTTGTATAGTGCTCGAAACAAAGCCCAGCAAATAAAGAAAGCTACATTTAAAACGCCGTTTGAAGTAAAAATTCCAGTAAGTTACATGAGTTTTGTTTTATTTGATTATGGGTACAGAAAAATAAGGATATTTGCTTTCGCTGATGTAAATAGTAAAGGACTTCATCAACACGTGAAACATTACCTTGCAGATGGTACATTTAAGTGTGTAGTGAAACCATTCAGACAATTATATGTGATTTACGGTGACCTTGGCAGCACAAGTGAGAAAATTCACGTCGTGCCCTTAATATACATCTTATTAATGGACAAAAAAGAGTCCACATATGAGACTGCGTTTGCTCTTATCAAATCGCAAATTCCAGAATGGCATCCGATTTCATTCAGAACTGATTATGAGAAAGCAGCCATGAACGCAATCCGTAACATCTTTCCGGATGTAATATGCAAAGGCTGTTACTTCCATTTTAGTCAAGCACTTTGGAAGAGAGCAAAGGCGTTAAAGTTAAATAAAAAGAGAATGTTCAAAAAGCATATAGCTCTATGCACAGCGTTAGCTTTGCTACCACCTGAACTTAAATGCGATGGATGGCTATATATAATGGCGGATTGTCCGAAAACTCTCAATATTGAGAAATTCAATGACTATTTTGTATCGGCATGGCTTGACAACGAATATTATCGAGGCAAATGGGATTTTTGGGGGGATATCTACAGAACAAATAACCCAGTGAAAGGCAGTAACGCTAAATTAAACAGAACATATTCGGGAAAGCTGAACATCAGCTTTTTGAATGTGATCAAAAACGACGCTGTTCTTTCTTTAGCTCGCCAAGGTAAACCTCGGCGTGCTGATGATATAGCTCATGACAAATATATATTTGATTCTGTAACGGCAATGTTGAATGGCACTATATCACTGGGCCATTGCCTGGAAAAAATCAGCCCTTTTGTTTATTAATGATATTAATCAATCAATCAATCATCAATCATTTATTGTGTCTATATTAATGATAAGTTTAAAAATGTTGATTTTTTGGAGATTTAATTGTTAAAATACTACTTTCTCATAAATAGTAGGTTGATTAAAATACTGTGATTGTAATTTGATTGTGATATTAGTTACGTAATAAAGATTTTTAAATATAAATATTTCAATTTATGTTGAAATACCACATTAACATAAATAACATAACGTGGTACTTCTATAAGGTACATATAGGTAAATACAAATGTGTATACGGTCTATAATTATTTGACTGTTACTTATATACAAATGTTGATTTTTTGGAAATTTAATTGTTAAAATACCACTTTTTCATAAATAGGAGGTTAATTAAAATACTGTGATTGTGATTTGATTGTGATATTAGTCACGTAATAAAGGTTTTTTTTAAATAAGTAGTTCTAATTATGTTGAAGTATCTCAGATAAATATTACATGTGTAATACATATATATATGTCTTAACGTGGTACTTCTATAAGATAAATACAAATGTGTATATTGATAGGTGTAATTAATAGTACTGTGATTTGGATTTGATTGTGATACTAAATAATAAAGATTTTCCTAAATTGCAATAGATCTTTTAATTATTAAAATTAAAAACATGCATCGCGGATGCATACCTAGAACTGGAAGTATTTAATATCTTTATGTTATTAGAAAAAACTATTATTTCAATTTATTGGAAGATATAGTACAATATTTTTTGTCAACTGTACTTTGAATTTGCCAGGAATGTGGGACGAGTGGTGACTTTAAAACTCAAGTGGGACGAACGAGGAATTCTTTGGAATGTGGGACAAGATAGTGGGACGACAGAGGCACAAATCGATTTCTTTGAACCCTTCGTGCACGAGTCTGACTCGTACTTGGCTGGTTTTTTCAATTACGAGAACTAGAAAGGTGTATTTACTAGAATACGTCTATACGTAGCTTCATTATGCTCTATTGCCCAAGGTGCCGGTTCCCGACAGAAGGACACCGTGGAGTCTTAGTGGGTTGGAGTCCCACATAACTGCCCTAAGCATGAGAATTACTCCACGCAAAAAAACAAGATGTCTCTATTTCTTAATTTTTTTCCATTTATGCAAATAAAATATCAATTTACTAAAGCCTACATTGGATCGCTGTTCCTATGCTTATATGTAAAAACGCTTACTACCTATTCGTTAACTTCTTGGATAGAGTAGACAGGCACTTGTACAAATAACGAAGCTTGGGTAGGTTGTATTAAATTTTAATCTTTTTGTATATTTTTTTCGGAGAATAAGTCTAAAATATCTATATGCACATGCAACATATTATGGTTTCCTAGAAAGTCAGAACCTGCCTGAATCTAGAAAATAAATTGGATTTCGATTTTCACTACTTTCAAAAATAGTACCTTTGGTTTTTACTTCTTAATTAAATAAGCTGTTTAGTTTAGGATTACGAAATAATTAATTAATTAACACAAAGTCAATGGTTCTGTTACTTTTCTTTATAACATTATTTTAATTTAATTACTTATTCTTATTTCCTTTTTATTCATAATTGCTTGAAGCAATTATATTTTTTATGCTATTTTATTTGAATAATAAGAATAAATGTTTGCATTGAGTTTTGTGAAAGTTATGCAGATTGCAGAATGCAGAAGGTGCCGGTGGCGTAATGACAGACAAAAGTATTTTTTATACAATTTCACGTCGTTTTATTTTAACAAAAGATAAGACATTGTGAGATTTATAATCTGCTAACAACTGACTGTGTTAAGTGTTCGTGGAAAAAAAGTTTGCGAATTCGCGAGTTCGTAGCGTATTTTCACTTTACTTACAATGACGGTCTTATACAGATAGATATGGATACAATGTTTTTATTACTAACGAATATTATTTTCTTGTGTACAACAATCACAACTACTAAAAATAACAAGAACCGGTCTATTGGGGAAGATCTATGTACAGTAGCGGACGTTTTTCAGTTTACATGATCGTGATGAATGCCTACCCTATTTATGGCTTCTAAATGACCTCTCTAACATACATTCGTCAGTATCACTGTCAATAGGAAAAATGACAACTTTTATTTGATATCGTTACAATTTTTTAAGTAAAAATGTGTACATGAATTTTCTTGCGTGATATTCTTCATTGAGATCTACGCTTTAGGATATGCACCTAACTTCATCTTTCTAACTGGCCGACTCGAATGCTTAGATATGTATCTGGCAGAACAGTCGCCATCAGCTCAGTTGATAAAATCGTGCTTACAGTTTTATGTTCTTTCTATTTCAGGTCGAGGCAAGAAGAAAAATATGATGCAAAAAATCATGCCGATGTTCATACTGCCGTTCGTCCTGCAATCAGCCTTAATTCCCCTTGTCTTGGGCATGCTCAAGTTCATGCTAGTAAAGTCTTTGCTAGTAGGAAAACTAGCTCTCACCCTCATCATGATCAATGCCTTCAAAAATCACAACTCTTTCAAGGGACGAGACGCTGAAATGGCCAGTGCACACTATGGTTACCACGACAGCGGCATAGAGCATTACGCGTCTCACCTAAATTGAATAAATTTGTGACCCCTTAGGGCTTTTCATCAGCAATGAGAAATGTACTTTTAGTGCAATGTTTGAATGCAATCTGTTATAATTAACTTAAAAATAATGTGGTAATTTATTAATTAATTTATTAACTATTTATGTACAGATAAAGGAAGTGTTTAGATAAAGAAAACAAGACTATAAGAATGAAAGAGATTGTAAGTAATAAGTCAAAATACATGTAGAGAGAGGGATATCTAGAAAGTAAAGTTAGTAATCAACGGGTATTGTAACGAAATAACGAGTAAAAGTAGATACCCATTCTACCTACATGATGTATAGATGCATGTCTAGACGTAAATAGAGTAAGCAGAATGACTCCTCGACTGATAACCATACACATAATAATTATATAACCGACGATCTTATAAATTACTTTTTAGCAAATTTTAGGCAATTATGTCCTTCATTGTCCCTGGTTTACTGAAACTGAAAACCAAATCAATAGTACCTATTTCTATATAATAGTCAATTGTAAATAATATTTTTGTGTCATTTTGGTCTACCAATCACAAGGCTGGTTCGGTATAAATTTGCCAGCTGTGTACAGCTATTCATAAACTTAATATAGTTCATTAGTTGGTAAACGATGTTCTGTTCAATTGTCAATTCAAATAAATCTTTGCATTTGTAGCCTCGTAGACAGCAGGTCACAAAAGAAGCCTTTTTAAAATAATTACTTAAAATCATTGATTCTTTAATATGATTATTGCTTAGCTTTAGACTGTTAATCATAAATCTATGTTCATACCGAAATAAGATATAAACTTAAATATTCGGATTGTAAGGCAAATAAAGTTAGAATGAACAGTATCTTAATAAATGTCACAAAAATATTACTTCAGTAAATAAAAAGATAAATACCTAACTAATAAGAAGTGTTGAGATTAATATAACCAATAGTTAAAACTCTTAAAACCTGTATTTAAGGCCTTTTTCTGATGATGCAATGCAATTCGATTAACATCACAACGATAAGCGATTTTCACTAAGTGAAATCGCAGTACCTATTTTTCTGTTTCTTCTTCTTGTCTGTATATTATGTGTGTGTGCATAAATGGTTAAATAAAATAAATAAAATATGTTCACATGGACGCAATGCGATGCAATTCGACCGATGCACACTTGCTTTTTCTTAGAAAATACGTGCGCGATTTCACCTATGGTGGCGCGACGTAATTTAAATTGCTTCGCGCCACCAGGAAAGGGCTAGATGTCTATTTACCTATTTATAACAGTGACTATGAGTTTGACAACTAAAAGTTTATCTACCATTACCTGTAATTTTTCGCATTACAAATCAATTTAGGGCCTTTATTTAACTAGATCTTTCCGATAAATAATTTATTGATTGTTTTATTAAGGAAATAAGTTAAAAGTAAACTTTTTGTAAAGGTACCTTGTATATTTTTTTTTACTATAATTAGTCATACTCGTAGTTTTTTTTTATTTATTCTATTTAAATATAATTGTTATTTTGAATGAAAGTTATCACATTGATGACTAGTGTGTGTTGACTTAGCGACCTTTCTGATGGTACTCGTACGACGCGACATGATTTATAGATATACTGATATGCAAATTTTTACTAAGCAGAAATGCAATGCATTCGAAGAAATTGCACGTGTAATATTCTTTGAAAATATATCGCGCGATATCGCCTATTGACGCGATATAAGTTGCGTCGCACCATCAGCAAGGTATCTTATTTATTTTAGTTAAAGTATATCTTAATTATTTAAATTGCCTATAATATTGTTAATTTATTTTAGAGCTGTATCTGTATGATTATTTGCTCAAATAAGGCGAGACTGAATGATATTTGTTAATTTAAAAATAACCAAAATTATGAGAAAAATATTGTTTCAGAAGATACATTTTACTGCATTTTGTTCACTATTTTTCAATGTTGTAGTAAAACAACACACATGTGTACGCTGCAATTTATTTCTTTACGTAACTTTTTCATAAATATTTATTAAGTTTTTGGGACGTTTAAAAAAAAGATAGCCAGAAATTAAATATAGAAAGTATCCCTGTAACAGTCTGCTCTTAGTTAATTAACTTAAATACTACCTACATTTAAAAAAAATATCACTCGTATAAGTCATGCTTGTTTATTGAAAATGCATTGACGGACTCACTCAAAGCCAAGGTTCAGTCAGTGTTTATTGTTGTATTCTTACCATATTTAAATTAAAAAAATAAGTGCATCAATTCTGATTGGGTATGATTTAAGCTGTCACCAATTTAATTCATTTTGTGTTTCTTAAATAATAGGGTTTGCCCTCAAAATAGTAGATTTGTCACCAAAATGTAGTCACCAAACAATATAAAATCAATTCCACAATAAATTACCGAAAATCATGGAGATATGGGGTCAAGTACCAAATAAATGGTTTTGTATGTATTATAATAGGTTTGTCCTAATAGTATTTAAGCAAACTAATTTAAAGAGATCACCAATAAATCATATATTAGGTCACTAGAAAATTTCATAAAGTTAGATTGGTGTATATGCAACAGAGTCGACGGAGCCCCGCTGTGCGAGGCTCCTATTTCTGAATGCAGGGTCTAAAGTAACCTAACACGAAGGAGATGACGGGAGCTGAGTTCGCTCGCTTTGCTCGCTCACTACAGCTTCCGTCATCTCCTTCGAACCTAACCTGTCCGAGACGGGGTGCCCTAAGCTCCCGAGCTCGCTTCGCTCGCTCTTGGACCGATTCATTGACCATAATTTGTTATTTTAATGTTGACATTTTCATTAAAATTATAAATTGATGTATTAAATTAGTAACGAATACTATTATTTTAATAACTGAACGAAATAAAATGTAACAAATAAAAAGGAGTCGCAGTCAGGGATCGATAATCGATTTATTTGGTGACAGATCTACCATTCTGAGCACCAAGCTATTATTTAAGTAATAAAACTATTGTTATAAGAACGAAGTTTATATTCATGTAATGCACTACAATTTTATTGGTAATCCATCTCATATTTTACACATTATATTAACAATAATTTGGTAATTCATACCTGGGAACACTCTTTGTTTATCTGAGAACGAAAATATTTCGTGGCGATAGATCTATTTATTAGGTGATACAACTTGATGACAAATATAAATTTTGGTGACAAAAAATATAGTTCCCATTCTGATTCCATATAATTATATTGTTGTGATTGTTATTTCCGCCATTTTTTTTAATAGTCCTGGTCCCACCAACATAACTGGTGAAATGTGGGTGTAGGTGCACCTCTACCCAACCCTTCGAGGCATACAGTCGTGGTGTTTATGTTATGTTGATCAACCACATGGATAAATGTATGCCTACGCCTACAAATGGAGTGATAAACACAGTCCTTTAATGATAAAAGTCACGAAATTAATAATTAATTTGGATTCAATTAATTCAAATCAGCGTGCCAATTATGTAGTTCGAATCGAATTAGGTGCTTTCAATTTCCTGCGCTGCGTGTCAGTTTGTTTATTCATCCTAAATTAATTCAATTCTTGAGTGTTCCTATTAAAAGGGGAATACGAATAAATGAAATTATAGCGGACTAGCTTTTTGCCAACCACCAAATTTTCGGGATTGAAAGTAGCCTTGGCCCTCAATGATAGTACAGTTATTTAACAGTGAAAGAATTTAGGAATCGGATTCGTATTTTATCTCCTATAAATAATTTAACTTTAACATAATTTTAACCTCTTTAAATTAGTTTGGATAGATCCTTTGATTACTACTGACAAGTCTCAGTTACACTTCTATCACTAATCTACGTGGCTTAAATGCCCGATCTAAACTAATAATTGTGGCTGAGAAGTTGATATTGTCTTAGGCACAAATATTGGGGCCAAAAAGTTCTAGAGTGGCGACCGCGAATCGGAAGTCGTTGCATTGGAAGGCCTCCCACTAGCTGGATCGATGATCTGGTTGCGGGAATCCGCTAGATGCGAGACGCACGGGACCGGTCAATGTGGTGACTTTTGGGGAGCCCTATGTTCAGCTGTGGACAACCTTCGGCTGAAATTATGATGGATTAATGACAAATATTGGTGGTGTGAGTGGTTTTGATACAGAAGAAACCATATTTTTAGGGTATCATTTAAGCTATCGCCAATTTAATTAGTTTTGTGTTTCTTAAAAAATAGAGTTTGCCCGCAAAATAGTAGATTTGTCACCAAAATGTAGTCAGCAAACAATATAAAATTCATTCCACAATACATCTCCTAAAATCATGGAGATATAGGGTCTAGTACCAAATAAATGTTTTTGTATGTATTATAATAGGTTTGTCCCAATAAGTATTTAAGCAAACTAATTTAAAGAGATCACCAATAAATCATATATTATGTCAATAGAAAATTTCATAAAGTTAGATTAGTGTCGCAACAGAGTCGACGGAGCCTCGCTGCGCGAGGCTCCTGTTTCTGAATGCAGGGTCTAAAGTAACCTAACACGAAGGAGATGACGGGAGCTGAGTTCGCTCGCTTTGCTCGCTCACTTCAGCTCCCGTCATCTCCTTCGAACCTAACCTGTCCGAAACGGGGTGCCCTAAGCTCCCGAGCTCGCTTCGCTCGCTCTTGGACCGATTCATTGACCATTGTCATTGTCATTTTAATGTTGACATTTTCATTAAAATTATAAATTGATGTATTAAATTGGTAACGAATACTAAAATTTTAATAACTGAACGAAATAAAATGTAACAAATAAAAAGGAGTCGCAGTCAGGGATCGATAATCGATTTATTTGGTGACAGATCTACCATTCTGAGCATAAAGCTATTATTTTAGTAATAAAACTATTATTATAAGAACGAAGTTTATATATTTATCTAATTCACTAAAATTTTATTGGTAATCCATCTCTTATTATACACATATATTAACATTAATTTGATAATTCATACCTGGGAACACTTTTGTATTGTGTGGTTCACACTTGAGTCTACAGGTGCCTGGTGAGTATTATAGAGACAAACCTACCCCCTAACTGCTTATCTTTTTGATAGCTGTTAATTTCACCGACGTAAATTGGCTAGTAAATCATACTAATATTATAAATGTGAATGTTAGTTTGTTTGTTACGCTTTCACGCAAAAACTACTGAACCGATCATCATGAAACTTTGTACATATATTCTTGGAGGTATTAGAAGTAACATAGGACACATTATAATTAAAAAAAAAATGGCTTCACTGCGAGCGAAGCCGCGGGTAAAGGCTAGTTTTAAAATAAAAACAAAATATGCGATATGTAAGTTTGGTGGACGACGACAGGTACTTTTGATGATTTAATTTATTCAGTTATTCAATATTCTTTCGTGTTTCAATTTCAATTTGTTTTCTATGATGTTCATTTTGTTTTGATATCAACAGAGATAGTAATTTTCAAGTAATAAAGCATACTTTCTACTATAGTTTCGCAAAAATTACATTATATTCTGCACTAACTTACGATGTAATAGATTGTTCGTACAGGAAATCAAATCAATTAGGTGTCAAACGTTACAAATGAAATGATTTACTTTATTGCAAATTCTATGCATATGATTTGTAATTTGACCTTTAATTCCGGAATTCCGTAATTCCGGAATACCCTAATATAATAACGGAATACATAATAAACTTTTCTGATATTTCAATTCCGGAATTGAGAGGAGTAATACTGGAATTCCGATGGGGTGATCGTTCTTCCTGCTGCTGCTAACAATCACCGGACTACTGGCCTAGCACTCTGCTTCTCGGCTGGCGAATATGCGTGTTCAGTGTGCCACCGTTCCGTCCACGCGAATTAAGTAGTGCTCGGCTGCCAAAAACCAACGCAGATCAGCGAGTCAAGGATCAGAAAACTTATCTTGTAAATAGGTGGGCAAATAAAAAAAAAACTTTGAGTCCACATACGAAATTAAATATATTTTCTTCGTGGGGTAGATGGATTCTTAATTGATATAGGTGAGTAAAGTCAGTCTACTTACACCTAATAGCAGTGACAGCGCACAAACAATTCTTAAACGTTTGACGTAATTCTTGAAACGTCTTTTTAATGAATTTTGTGTAATCAAAGCGTCATGTCGCAACTTAATGACTATACAAAATATAAAATAAATATTTTTACATGAGCAGAATGTTGGAATCAGAGAGATTGGTCGTAGACTTAATGTAGCGTTAAGTGTTTTAATACCTATTTTATTTTACGCTTTAAAATTTACTATGTAAATACTAATAGTTTTTGAAGACGTGTGATCAGTATTTCTTACAACCTAGTGATCGTATTTTTGACGAGACGGTTGGCGTAGTGGTTGGGCGATCGACTGCTGTGCTGCGTGTCGCGGGTTTTTCCCGCACGGAACAAATATTTGTATGGCTTACAGATAGTTTTTCCGGATCTGGGTGTCTTGTGTATGTGAGTTTAAATTTTTGTAAACGCACCCACGATACAGGCAGAAATTTCTAGTGTGGGGCAAAGTTTTTTTTATTTGGCTATTTTCTCACTCCTTACAAGTTACCTACACATTTCCAAAAATGTATTTTTTTTTTTAGAGAAATATGGTCAGGCTTTGGCTAAGACGTTATGGAGATACTCGAAATATTCAGCACACAATGTTTCAGTGAAAAATAGTGTATTGGCAATTACATGCCCTGCTCTTTGCCAAACAGTAGTCAGTATTTGAAGATTCTGCATGACGTCATGCTACCGACTGTGCGAATTGCCTATCCAAATATTGATCTTATCTTGTGGAGGGGCCGAGATAACCCGGACACTTCGACCCATTGGGATCTGTTGTGTATTTTCTATACAAATATTTACTTCGCGTAAGATAATTGCTCCATCCACCGTGCAGACATTGTGCAACAGTTATTAACTAGCCATTTAAAAGTTCCGATTTGAACCCTATAGAAAACCTATGGGGTCAATTGGTTTTAAATTGGGACACAACCGAAGTGCGAAAAAAAAAACAATTTACCTGAGATCGTGCTATCGACATGGAAACACAAGAGAGGAAAATATTTGTGTTGGAACAGGTTCCAACAAACGTTACATCGCACCAATAAAGCATCGTCGATTGAATAAAACATCTTACAACTGAATTAACGACACACCGTGTTCGATATAATGAAAATCGAATCATCAACTTTCGAAATCAAGTAGGGAACCCATTGGAACATGGTGTACGGTATGCGTAGCCGCTCCGCTACTAACTAATCTACTTATAACTAAAGTTATTTTCAAACACACTATATAAGTGAATGCTAAACCATTAAAATGTTGCAGACTCTGTGGTGATGTTATTGTTATAAATGGAAATGCATTTTTCTATTTAAATAACATGTTGATTCACTACACAAAGCTATAAATCTGTAAAACATTTCACATGTTAATTCATTTTCTTGATTACAGATTCCCAAGCATTAGCACGCCTCTTTTAATTTTTTTATAAATGGTTAGGTTCGAAAATGATATTATAAAATGTATATAAATTTTGAACTTTGAGCATTTACTTACTTTATCTTACTTAAGTATGTTTGTGCCCGACTTCGTTCGTTAAAGAAAAGACAAAACTTTTTTCACAATGTTTTGTTTTTTATTATTATATTTAATAATTCAAAACAAAACATTGTGAAAAAATTGATGTATTTAGGTAATTCCTGGTTTTGAACGCAGACAACGATGAATATCGATCTACCTTAGTGACCACAAGACATCAACTCGACTCTTATCATATGTCTTGAAATTCGATCTTAGTTGTGATGTGTAACGATACGTTATTAAAATAAAAAGAAAAAATAAGAAAAGGTAAAAATAAGAAAAAGTTAAAATAAGGCCGGCTTCATACGACGGGGCCAGCTTGACACGACGTGCCGCCCGCATCTTCTTCTTTGGCGAAGGGGCAACCGCAAACCAGGGCGGCGTGATACGGTGCGATGGGGCGGCTGGAAGAGCGCTACCGCGAGTTGTGGGCGCTAGTGTTCAGCGTGCGCAACCTGTGGGTACTGCTGGTGGGCGCGCTGTAGCTGCGGCTCATGCACCACGTCCGGTAGGTAGGTAGTAAGGCAGGCAACCAGGAGAGATGTGGGCGCCAGCGCAAAATGACGCGCCGTTAAGGACCTGTCTGCAGCAGCTCATGCCAGTTCCACATGCCAGTCTGGCACGTCCCATTGTAAAAACAGTAAAAGTTCACTTCAGAGTGTAAAATATTCTTAGATTTTACAAATTAGCGACATATATAAGTTATGGAATATTAAAACAATCATAGATAACTAAAATATGCTTTTCAGGTGCTAACAGTAACAAAGAATATATAAAAATGAGACAGGAGTCGATAAATTATCAGAAGATATGAAGGTGAGATTGTATAGTATTTATTAAAATGTAAATAGACTAATGACGTGGGTCTGCACAGCAGAACACCACATTTCTCCGATGACCCCAGAAAAATTTTCAACTCGATGAAAATTTTGAAGGTTTAAACATAGTCCTTGATCTTTCACACAACATCTTTCATACTTTCTTCAAACACTCTCATTCAATCACACGTAGGGGATATGGTTCACATTCAATGACGCATACTCCACAAGGAAATATTTATTTAAAATTACTAAGGCTTATTTTTTTTAATTAGGTGTCGTAACCCGCACCTGTTTGAAAACCCGAAGAATATTAAAATATTTATAAGAGCCCACGCATTTGGCTTATTTTTAAAGAGTTACGGGACCGCTCATTGCACATAAGGCTTTCCGAGTTGTGCAGACCGCTCTAAGAGTTGGGATTATAAGAGGTCACTCAAGTTTTAAGATGTAACTCAAGTTTTAAGATGTAACTCAAGTTTTAAGATGTAACTCAAGTTTAAAGAGGTAACTCAAGTTTAGGAGGAACTCAAGTTTTAAGAGGTAACTCAAGTTTTAGAGAGGGTAAAACATTTACAAGAGGAAAGAACATATTTACAAGGCATTAGGGGCTTTTTTATAGAGTTTCCAAACCGCTCTAAAGAAAATAAAAGAAAAAGAGGGATAAAAAAAATTGCCTAATAGGTTAAGTGAATTGTGGAGAAAAAAAATAAAAAGTACTAGCAAAAGTGAAAAAGAAAAATGATGACGAAATGAGCCTGAAAGGGAAACCAAAAGTTAACAAATATACTTGTGCACGTATGGTTTTAGAATTTTGAGATAAAATGAGGAATCGAGCCCACGTTAAAAATAAATAAATAGAATAAAAAGTAGGTAGAGTGTGGGTGATGGGGTGAGTTCTAGAAAAGTTGGGCGCCAAACTGTAGCGATACGTTTAGCTCAGGTGAGCTAAACGTAAGCTACGTTATTAAAATAAAAAGAAAAAAATAAGAAAAGGTAAAAATAAGAAAAAGGTAAAATAAGGCCGGCTTCATACGACGGGGCCAGCTTGACACGACGTGCCGCCCGCATCTTCTTCTTTGGCGAAGGGGCAACCGCAAAGCAGGGCGGCGTGATACGGTGCGATGGGGCGGCTGGAAGAGCGCTTCCGCGAGTTGTGGGCGCTAGTGTTCAGCGTGCGCAACCTGCGTGTACTGCTGGCGGGCGCGCTGTAGCTGCGGCTCATGCACCACGTCCGGTAGGTAGGTAGTAAGGCAGGCAACCAGGAGAGATGTGGGCGCCAGCGTAAAATGACGCGCCGTTAAGGACCTGTCTGCAGCAGCTCATGCCAGTTCCACATGCCAGTCTGGCACGTCCCATTGTAAAAACAGTAAAAGTTCACTTCAGAGTATAAAATATTCTTAGATTTTACAAATTAGCGATATATATAAGCTATGGAATATTAAAACAATCAGAGATAACTAAAAATATGCTTTTCAGGTGCTAACAGTAACAAAGAATATATAAAAATGAGACATGAGTCGATAAATTATCAGAAGATATGAAGGTGAGATTGTATAGTATTTATTAAAATGTAAATAGACTAATGACGTGGGTCTGCACAGCAGAACACCACAGATGTTAGACGCAATGTTCTAAAGAATTTGAACCATATCGTTTACTTTCATAAAGGTCACTATCGCTCAAATACAAACAGCTGTTGAAATAGATCACGGCATTAGCTAGTATCCGTAGACAGTTAACTTTGTTACTGATTCACGATATTTTTTTAATCCACCCTCACCTTGGTTAGTTTTAGTAGTCGTGTTACTCATTAGCCTTTCAACCTTAACGACAATAATATAAAAATTAAAATAGCTTAACAACATGATTTATCGAAATGCTTCGCGTTATGGTCCAAATTCGCTATTACTAAAGTGGGTTCAATAATGTTGGCCACGGACTGTACTATACCCCACAGATGGGATAACACCTCCAAACGTCCGAAGGGAGGTTGCGAGTGCAGTCGAGAAACAAAAGCAAGAGCTTGACACCAAACACCCACTATTCGGTGCACAACTACCGACGCAACGGCTGCAAAGCAGACACAGCTTCCTAAAAACGGTGGCGAGTATCTCCCCGCAGGATCTTACCTTCCGTGGTCTACATGGAAGTCCCTGAACCGCCTTTAAACCCAGGTAGGACGGTGTAACTCCAACCTCGCAAAATGGGGCTACCTCGCGGGAACAGGTGGCAGGGTGTGCATGTGGTGCTGAGCCGCTAACCATGCTCCACCTCCTGTCCTGTCCTCTGTGCCCCAAAATATGTAATCAGGGTGATCTATGTGCTGCCACAGATGACATCGTGAAGGTGGCTAAGTTTTGGGCCAAACAAATTTGAAAGATTGTCGTGCCAGCGAAAAGAAGATAAGCCTTGATGATTTTACGGTTTAAAACGTTTAATTAGAGTAATACGGTAGAAAGATGACCAAATATGTTTAATTAGTTACAAAAAATATTAAAAGACTGATGATAATAAATCTTGTTTGATTTGAAACAAACTTTAAAAGTTACCAGTTCCGGAACCAGTTCCGGTATTCCGGAATCAGATCTTCTGTATTGGAACTCAGTCCCGGAATTGAGAGCCTTGCGATAGTGTATGCCCTAATTTGAACCACGTCTGTTACTGCGATAATTTTGATTCAGACGGTCACGGTGACAATCGATAGATACGTCAAAATAAATATTGTGGTGGATGCTAACAGAACAAAACACATATGAGACGTCTTCCAACTGGGTGTTTTGCTAACGAACCTAAAATCGTAAGTGCTACTTCGCGTAACGCGGATGTCGCTCCGCATAGCATTGTGTAGCGCATCATAGAATAATTGTAGAGCCATATTGAATTGCGTAACGACTAACCAATTAACACGATTTAAACGAGCAGTATATGAACCCTTTTAATTAGTTACCCGTTGCTAAGGTTTTGTAAGCTTATTAGAACTACCCAAATAATATTGGGTCCTCGTCTGTTTTCCAAGAAACTTTACCTACTTCAGTTTTCATGTCAATCTCTCAAAGCGTCTGTTTTAGAAATGTTAGTTGCTATACAAAATTATCAAAACTCTTCTGTGGAACTTTAAATTAATTTATGTATTCACCGACAAACAACGTACAGACTTATCTGCTAGGTCTTGAATATACTAGAAGCATTAAAACTTTGCGCAAGAGTTGCCTCGTTGACTAAAAGCTCTACTGCTAATCAATGAGGTCTTGAGTACAGTTCCAGGGCCGGATAAATTATTATTTATTAATTATTTAAAACTTCATGCACAACAGTACAATGGTGGACTTAATAATGACTTAATCATTCTCTGCCAGTCAACCAAGGGTGGTAAAGAGACAACATGGCAGGTGCATTGTTTAAAACGTCGACGTAAAAAGTAAAGCAAGAAATTAAAATAATAAAGTGCTTAAATACTCATAAATATTTTAATATAATACATACCAATATAAATGTATACATACATATATTAATAAATTAATGAAAATAAGTTATTGACATGACCGTTTCCACCGCTGAAAATAAAACCAATTACGGTTTGATCGCAGAACGGCTGGTGACTGTCCCGATTTTGAGAGGAAGAGAATATTAAAGAAAGAATGAACAAAATCAGTATTATGAAAAGGACAGAGTAGGAGAAGATTGTTGAAAGAAAGCAGATTAATAGCGTGCGAAGAACTTAAATATTCTATAATGTGCCGTGGATTTACATATTAACCACGCCAACAAAGTGGTAAAATAAAACCAAAAAGAAAAATTTTTTTTACCTCTGCTACACGTATAGTGGGGAGATTTTTTTTCGTCTATCCCACGGTGTGGGGTATCGTTGGATAGGCCATTCAAAAATATTACGAGTCTGTGAAAACCAATTTTCGATTCAGGGATCCGTTTGCGTACAATTAAGCTTTTAATGGCAAATTTTTGTTAGAGTCAAGTCAAATATGTGAAAAAATCACGACAGTAGTATATATAGCGAAATTAAAAGGAAATCTAATACAGCTAATTGGGCTTAACAAGTTTACGAGTAATAATCAACCAACTTATATAATATACTTGTAAAAGTAAAACATTTTGTATATTGATGTATGGGGACAACAATTTTCACAATTAAATTTGTCCCTTCGTTAGATCAATGTTCGGTGCTTTCATTGTTTATGAACGTTAGTAATGACTATTTATTTTGGTGAATGTAGCTGTTTATACGGAACCCTCTGTGCGCGAGTCAGACTCGCACTTGGCCGGTTTTCTTAAAAGAAATGGCATGAAAAATCCGTTTATATTAATCTTTTAGTCCATTCATAATTATTATCTGGTAGATTAGGTGAATGTCGTTGTTAGCAATAAGACTGCCATTTTACAAACCACTATATAATTATTTTTATTTGTAAAATCATGTGTACCTAACTAATTTTGCGAAAGTACAATGAATAAGTATATAATAAATTAAAAGTATATTCTATTCTATATTTTTCTTTTAGGTATGCTTTCAGCAATTGTTTGTTATAAGAGAGAATGGTGATGAAATACAAATTATGATGAGCTATGTGAATTTCTATAATACGTAGAAATTTAATATTCAATTGCATTTCCTTATACCTAGATTTTTATTTTGTTTCTAGGTATAAAAAAAAATACATTAGTATTTTATTTCTATTTTACGATTTAGTTACATTCAGCTGCTACCTATAGCAATAAAAGAGTTATAACGATAAACCAGTTAGAGCTACAATACTTCAATTTAATTTCTGAACAAATGGTATCCAAGCATTAAGTAATACTGGAAGTAATCTCAAAGATCTAGATTTGACTTTTTTAATAAAACTAGCTTTTATCCGTGGCTTCGTCTGCATTAAATGTAACTACCAACTTCACAGGATCACCCACTGGTGTAATCTGATAATAATAATCTGAAGATAGACTAAAAAATTCATCAAAAACGCTCGAGCTGTTTTGGAGTCCATAGGGAACATACCTAAATACACAACACGCAGCGATTTTTATAGATATAGATGCAACAGTCTTTTACGCAGTTTAGTCGAGCGATATAGTGGGTACCTACCTCCAAAGAGAGACATGGCTAAACCAACATTGGTTACAAATTTTCTTTTTAGAGTTGCCTTAACACAGTGGGGCTTGGTAAACGCTTTGCCACTGTTCCACACAAAAGAAAAGATAAGTAAGTGCATATTTTTGAGACGTATGAAATACTCAAGGCTCCTACAGACAGGAGGACATGGTGGATGTCCGTAGAACAATTTCTATAAAAACGAGCGCAATTCTACGTGTCACATTGTCGCAGCGTCTCTCTTACTGATGTCTTATCTTACTGATGTACCTTACTGTAACTTTGTTCAAAAATGTCGTCCAATTTGAACAAAATTTGAATAAAGTATCCCTGCACTGCACTTATTACTATATTCATTAGAAAGAATAAGTTTCTTACTTTACTATAATAATAATAATAATAATAATAAGAGTATATATATATATATATATCCTGATATAGTGGTGATAGACCGATTAGCGCGCCGCACAATGATAATCGATGTCACCATCCCGCATGACGAGAACCTCGTGAAAGCTGAGAAAGAGAAACAAATCAAGTATCTCGACTTAGCACACGAGGTTGTCGACATGTGGAATGTGGACTCGGCGATCATTGTGCCGATTGTTGTTACGGCCAACGGCCTGATGGCCAAGAGCCTCGACGACCATCTGTCGAGGCTGTCATTACACGGTTGGATCAAGGGCCTGATACAGAAGGCAGTACTCCTCGATACGGCTCGCATTGTGAGGAGGTTCCTGTCTCTGGAGTCCTAACCACCGGTAGCTTGGACTCTGCTCCCGACACCGGTGGACCACCATTATTTTTTATATTTTTAAATGTTTTTTTTTTTGTTTTTATAAAGAAATATTTAAAAATGTAAATAGTAGATGTGTAAAAAATTGAATAAATGGCATAATAATAATAATAATAATATCGTTTATTTATAACATAAGGCACATTTTACAATAAAATATCTTAAAATATAAAAGAAGACAATTGCTTATTTGCCTGAACTAGGTTGAACCTGTGTTTCAGGCTATAAAGTGCTTAAGAACTTATAATAATAATAAATTAACAATGGGTATAACTTGTATATGAATAATTAAATTTAAAGACACAGTGGAATTATTATTTTGTTACAATCAGGAGATCTTCTGTCTCTAGGTAAGAGATGCTAAGAAGATGTTCATGAATAGTATTTTTACAGCTAAAATAATTTAATTTATAGATACTTAATTTTCTATTTAATCTATTGTACAGAAATGGACCTAAGAATGTGAAGAATCTATTTACAAAGACATATTTTGAGGATGCATTAGAATCGCAGACAATGTCATTTCGTCTCTTATTATTTATGTATTCGGCGTTATAGGAAAGCATGGTGTGTTGTTTTAATACTAAGTGCATAATGAAAAGCTGGCGAACAGTTAACACGTTGCAGGATTTGAAAAGCAGATCAGTGGGGTAGAGAAAAGGATGGAAATTGGCTACTTTTAAAATTGCTCTCTGAGCCCTTTCAAGAGGCAGTAGATGCGTTTTTGGTGCTCCACCCCATGAGGTGATACAGTATTGGATTACAGATTGACCTAGGGCCAAATAGACTTGTTTGATCAATTTTGAATCTGCAATCGTTCTCAACTTTTTAAAAACATGAATTAATTTGCGCACTCTATTAACTAGGCTATCAATATGAGGTCTAAAGGAGAGTGTTTCATCTATGATAACCCCGAGATATTTTATGTTGCCTGTTTTGAGGATAAAAGGACAATTACACATGTTGACTGGTTGGAATCCACATTTATGGGCATACAGATGAGAGTTAGAAATGTTAAATTGAGGTTTGCGCATGGAGAAGTGAATGTATTTTGTCTTGTCAGAATTAAGCGTTAGTAAATTGCTTTGTAGCCAATTAGTCACAGTATTGAAACCTTGTTGAGCGTATTCGTACAAAGCATTACTGGTTTTTGCGGTAAAGATTAACGCCGTGTCGTCGGCATATGATATGAGTTTGCCTTGTTTAATATCTAAATTACACAGATCGTTAATGTAAATCAGGAATAGGGTTGGGCCCAGAATGCTTCCCTGAGGAACACCATAACCAGTATTTTTTTGCTCATCGCTTGTAATATCGTCTATTTTAACATATTGAAATCGATCGTCTAAATAGTCAGCAAAAAGTCTCAGCGGTGTTCCCCTAATTCCTAAAGCCTCTAATTTTTTTAGAAGCATAGGAACGGACACTGTATCAAAGGCTTTGGCTAGATCAAGGAAAACCCCCAGGGTCTGGTTTCCTTTGCCAAGTTCTTCTGTGGCATAATCTGTCAAACTGTGCACCGCATCAGCTGTGGATAATTTGGGTCTGAACCCAAATTGTGCAGATGATAATAGATTGTTTTTTTCTAGATAATTAACTAGTCTACTGTTTACAATTTTCTCTAGTATTTTAGATATTGAAGGGAGTAAAGATATTGGTCTATAATTATTTACTAAGTTTTTGTTGCCGGATTTAAAGATAGGGACTACAACTGCTTTTTTCAGACATCTAGGGAAAATACCTTCAGATAAACAAATACGAAATATATGCGTTAAGGGAGGTACTAGGATATGCTTAAAGGTTTTAAGGATCTTATTGCTTATATTATCCCATCCAACTGCACAGTCATCTTTTAGTCCTGATATGATTCGGGTTATTTCGTCTTCGTCAGTATCCAGCAAGCCAAAAGATTTTAAAGCACATCTATTATTTTGGGCAGATGGTGGCACACAGTAATGTTTTGGAATCTGTTCGGCAAGAGCTTTCCCAACATTTACAAAAAAGTTATTAGCGTGGTTTGCTGACAAGAGAGGTGATGGATTAGAAAGCAGCAAGCTCGAATTTGATTCACGTTGTTTTGTCCTGTAGGTGACGTTCTTAATATGTTTCCAAAGTTGCTTACTATTGTTTCCTGCTCTATTTAATTCATTTTTATCGTAATTAATTTTTAAGTTCTTTAGGAGGTTGTTGCAAAAATTTCTGTATCTCTTATAGGTTATTTTAATGATTAAATTATCAGGTTTACTCCTAGATCTCTGATGAAGTTTATCTCTGTGTCTTATACACCGAACTAGGCCAGGAGTCATCCAAGGCTTGATGTTACGAAGTTTTTTGTTTACTATAATAGAAGTCGTATTACGTAATATTGCTAATTGAACATGTTTTATTAAATACGATAAAGCAAAATTAGCGTCAGCAGTATTGTAAACTGGGTTAAAGTCAAGATTGCATAAATCACATTCGAGTTTGTTTGTGTTTAATTGCGTTTTCGCCTGGGGACGATTTAGCTTAGGCAGCGTTAAGTTTAGGGTTAGTAGAACAGCGTGATGGTCTGTAATAGTTGAGTTAGTAATAAGCGTAACATATGATAAGTTTGATTTGATCATCATATGATCCAGACAGGAACCGCTCTGATGAGTAGGCAATGTGTGTGCGGGGAGAAAACCATGGTATGAGCAGATATTAAGGTAATCTTGGGTCCCAGGGTCGCAGTTTTCAGAGTTTATGTTTATATTAATATCACCTGTTAATATAACATTCTTAAATGAGCTTAGTGCTTCAAAGATCTGGTTTAAGGATGCCTGAAAAGAGTCTAAGTTTCTAGCAGAAGGGGACCTATATATAGTGATTATTGCTGTACTTGTACCAATTTTGATAACCAAACAATTACTCACACAGTCTTGAAGTATTGGTTCTTCGATTGAGACCATTAATGATTCCCTCCAATAAACAACCACACCATCGTTTTGATTATTGTTTACTGTAGTATACAATAAGTTATATCCCGGTATTTCTGGGAGATGTTCCTGGCGATTAGATAGCCAGCACTCGGTTAGTACCATTATGTCACAATCAAAGTTAAGTCTATGAAGAAAAACGTTAAAGCTATCTATGTTCTTATAAATACTGCGAATGTTTTGAGTCAGTATGGTTAGTGAGTTTTGATATTCAGAAAGATATTGCCTGCAGTCCTCAACCTCACATGACTTTGCATCGTTACGAAATGTATTATCTATATCGGTCAATAAGTTATTATCCATAGAATAAGAAAAATATAAACAATTAAATTAAGTCTTAAATATATTCGAAATATGTGGCGCTCTTAGGCGCCTTCATAATCAATCGAGTTAATGTACCTGTTTTCGGCAGATTTTTTTGCAGGACACTCTTGTGCTCCCGTTTGATGGCTGGCTGGTTTTTTGAAGCGCAGACATGTTGCACATTTTGGTGCTTCGGTTTTCTTTGTGCAGTCGTGGATAGTGTGTCCTTCTTCACCGCAATGTCCACATGTGGGGGTAGCAACTTTGCATGTCTTGGCCGCATGACCGTACTGCTGGCACTTGTAACATCTCGTTACCAGTGTGAAGTCTCGTACCGGGCAGGAAGTCCAATTTATGAACAATCTGTCTTGTGTGATGAGAGCTTTGCGAATGATCGCAGGAACTTCTAAGATGTAGTTGCAGTTCTCAACATCTTTTCTACCAGATTTGTGGCTCAGTTTAATTAAGGTCAAAAATGTATCTCTGGATATAGTTGGCAGTTTGTCGGCCAAGTTTTGATCGTAAATGGATTTATATACCTCATTTTCCGCCATTGACGCTGGAACTCCAATCACTATTATGCGGGGTTTGCGCTTTTTCGGTTCATCGACGGTAAGCCCTGAAGAAGCAGTTTGAACAGATTGCCTCAACTTATCTAGGTCCTCTTTCGTCTCTGTGCTAATTATGAGTCCTCCTTTCCCTATCTTGCGTACGCCTCTCACTTTTAGCTTCATTTCACCTGGGCATATAATTTTCTGGACTATGTTCTTGGTTTCATCGCTGGTCTTTGAACTGTCGGTGGGATAAATCGCCACGGAGCTAAAAGTATTAGGACGAACGAAGTTGTTAGACCCCTTCTTCACCATGTCTGCAAAGGATGATGCAGGTGTTTCCTGCCGCTTTGCACAGGATTCCTTAAAAGTCCGATTCATCTCCATTACAGACTCCTTTAGATCCGTTAGGCAGTCTCTTTCTTCAGTCAATATTTTTAGGGAGTTATGGGTCCTAAGGGCATTTTGTTTAAGCGACTGGTATTGAACAGCCAGTTGCGAGACTCCAAATCCAACCTTTCGGCACAAATTGGTTATTTTTAGCTTCTGATCTGAGTTAAGCTTTCCTTCAGAAGCAATAGCACATACCTCACCCAAGTGTTGGTCAATAGAACCCATCCAGTTCTGTATCTCCGCAGTTGAGACTACTTCAATTTCTTCCTTGGCATGAAGACGTCTCGGTTGTTGGGGCTGGGTCGGTGTAGGCGTTGAAGGAGGGCTGCGCCGCATCACCTCACTCCGATTAAAGGGACTGCCTTCCATCTTTCAGATTATAATAATATATAATACAGTCAGTCCATTATTCCACTTATTAGCACTTCCAATGAGTCTCTGTATAATACGTCAATATACTAAACTAGGTCACTATTTATGCTAAAACGTTAATTTATATTATTTTTAATGCATTGATGAGCACGTCTGTATGCGACGAGTGCGCAAAATGGAACTCTACTATGCATTATTATAGTTTATAAGTTGAGTTGAAGTGAGAGATTTTTTCTTGTGTTCACTACTTTCGTGATATTTTGTCAAAAGTTTTATGAGTGATACTTCACGCTCATGTCCCAATTAGGTGGCTGCATAAGTTTCACTTGTACTCTAGCGAAACTTATTTTTCCTTTATTTAAATAATCGCTTTATTTAGGATATTATCAAAATATGGTACTTACCTTATTTATTTTTTTCGAACATGTTTAATTAAATTATAATCAACGCACTAAGATTTTGCCAGCGGCTTCGCCTGCGTGAAAGTCATACATTTTTCCATGGGAACTTCCTCTAAATGAATGTCTTATTATGTCCAGAAGAACATACCTAATAATACATTTGGCGCCATTTTTTTATCTAAGTATTTCTATACCCAATTTCTTTTTATGCTATGCTACGACTATGTAATAATTTATTTTTCATCCCCCCATCTCGGAATAAGTATTTTTGTTCTTCAATATCTGAGTGCAAAAGCCGTTTTTATCCGCTAAAGGATAAAGTAAATTGAATTAAAAACATTGTGTGCACTAAGTTTGTGAATTCAAAACATCAATAAACATATTTACTTCTACCTATTTCATATTTTCTTCTTATATTTACGTCCTAGGCGACCACTGAAAATCCGCGCCGTCTGTGGATCCCCACGGTACAGTATTAGGCTGAGTGGAAGCCTTTTTGCCACAATCACGACATGCATCTGCCGGGCATCTTTTTTACCCTACTTCTATTCTGTTTTATTCAAAACTAGCTTTTACCCGCGGCTTCGCTCGCAGTGAAGCCATATTTATTTTTTTTGTAAAATGTATCCTATGTTACTTCTAATACCTCCAAGAATATTTGTACAAAGTTTCATGATGATCGGTTCTGTAGTTTTTGCGTGAAAGCGTAACAAGCAAACTTGCATTCACATTTATTATATTAGTATAGATGTAGGTAGTAAATGCTATTATTATTTTATTTATTTCTCATCTTTACTAACTTACTTTAAGTACTACTAATACTACTGTTAAGGGTTTAGCATAAGCATATATTTATATTGTATGTCGTTTTGTGACAATTAAACACTTTTTCTTTCTTTTTACCTCCATGGTGCCGAATTTATCATACACCCTTAGTTTTTAAAAACATTTAAAATCACAAAATACTTTTATTTCAGTTTAGATAGTAACTACTAAATGATGATACGAGTAGGTAAGTACTCGTATTACAGAATAATCTTTAAATTAATACTTAAGTATAATTAAGAAACATTGAAAGTTACGTTGCTACAGTTACTTAAGTTGAGTGTAATATTTTTGTTAGGTACTGTTATGTTGGTGTTAGTGACTTGTGTACTGTTTTTCGGTAAACTATCTGTCATACTTAATAGTTGTACCGATTCATTGGATTTCCTTGGCGTAAATGTTGGCGAGAGAGGGCGATGGTTAGGTATTTCGTAACAGCTCATTTTTGATGTAGAAGGGCCAGTCCAAGGATCTGACTGAGACTCTTTCAGTGTAATAAAAATCCTACGATGCCTTTACATATTTTAGACTTATTTTGGATGGAATCCTCTATGTATCCCTCTACAACCACATTGGACTTCTTGCCTTCATGGTGCTTAGGGGACACGAGATCAGCTCCTGAATCGGCCAAAATTGTGGCTGAAGATCGTCGGAAACAATGACCCGTGTACAACAGGGGTTCTGGAAGTTCAAGAAATGTTGCTATTTCTCGTGGGATACTGCCAATTTTATTAGCACCCATAGGGATATTTCTCAACAATCTTTACGTATTCCTTGCGAATGGCCAAGTTGAGGTCTTTTTTGTCTTTGTATTAGGTAAATTAATAGTCATCTGAATTTTTCTCAATGTTTTTGATAATAAGTTGTGTTAGTTCATTAGTTCGGCAGGCTCCGTTTATTAAATACCAATAATAAAAACAACCTGTAACCTAAAGAGTATTGTAGTAGATAAATTAATAAAATTGATATGCATGCATAATTATGCCTATCAACATCTACTAAGTACGTATTAGATTATGTTAAGTAGTTGATTAATAAGTGCGTATTAGATTATGTTAAGTAGTGCTTCGTTAAGAAACTTAAGATTTTTTTGGTAGATGACCAGATGAGGCTCTTTTAAAAATGCTTCTATTTTAGGGTAGGTGTCGATATGTATGTCTTTTTTCAGCTTTATTGTTGCTTTTAGCATTGAATACGTAGGTACTACATAGAGTGCTTGATTTCTTGGTCTCCGATAATTCAATAAAATATGCCAGCAAAACGTTTTCTGAGAAAGATTTGGCTCCTTTAGCTAGTCGAAACGTGTTAAACATATCGTACTGTTTCAAATACTTCTCGCGTGATTGTTGAGTTAAAAAGCTCATTTGCGCATTATTAGCAATTTCAGACAATTCTGTTGCCGTCAAATAAACTTCCTCGTCGCTAGAATCACTCATTTTAGGTTTTTCACTTGTTTTCAAGTTTCTTGTTTTTAACCTAAGGTTTTAACAATATGACGTAAACAGAAAATCGCGCGCGCAAAGCAAATTAAACAAAAAGTACACCAAGAAGGTTCCGAGTCTGTGTTTCTCATAAATTAAAAAAGGTTGTATGATAAATTCGGTACCATGGAGGTAGAAGTAAATAGGTTTAATGTTGTTTTGAATTCTCAAACTTAGTACACACGATGTTCTTAATTCAATTTACTTTATCCTTTAGCGGATAAAAACGGCTTTTGCACTCAGATATCGAAGAGCAAAAATACTCATTCCGAGATGGGGGATGAAAATAACTATTCTTGTATGTTATCAGAACACGCTTTTCTTTTGTTTTCACTCCTTAGTTGTTTTCCATACTTGGTAGGTAAAATTGAACTTTAAAGATAAGATTGTCTTACAAGATAATTTTAGATAACTTCCTCTTGTCCTATCAAGCAGGAAGTTTGTTGAAGTTAGTTGCGTTCAGATATTCATGTTATCACTGTTTGAACATTCTCAATACGACCACAACCCAAGCACTTCCATAAGTAGTTCGCACTAACTTGTGGTATAATTGATAACTTATCAAACAACTACATCGTTATACCTACAATATAATGTATTATTTTGAATATTATCTATTGAGTTACTTTCCTACAAATAAGCAAAAATACCTGGCATTAAGTTACTGATATTATAAATACGAAGGTATATTTATATATGTACATTTTATTGTACACCAGAAAATACAGGAACAAAAGAAACTGCATATATGTCTGTGTGAACCAATTTTAATAGGTTTTGTGGTATAAAGATAAATTAGAACTTGATATTATTAGGTACATACCCAAAATACCAATAATATCAAGTTCTTAGGCTAATTACTCTAAATGAAGGTCTTATTATGTCCAGAAGGATGTCCTTCTACTAACTAAGTGCGTTGATTATAAATTAACTAACCATGTTTTAATGTATGTAGTTATGTAGTAGAACTTAATATTATCCAAAGTATAGTTAGTAGTTATAACGAGGAAAAAATAAAGAAGTTTCGCCAGAATATTAGTGAGCAGCCACCTAATAGAACATGTTTTATTTTATGTTTTATTACAAAAGTCATACCTAGATCTTTGAGATAACTTCCAGTATTACTTAATTTTATTTTATTTTTTACTGTCAATAGGCTCGCGCTTGAGCACTATCTCACCTGATGGTAAGCGATGATGTGGTCGACGATGAAGCACGCTTGCCTAGAAGTAACCTATTCACTCTTGACTTAAAGACCCCTAGATTGTAGCTATCGGGAAACACAGACTCCGGCAGGGAATGCCACTCCTTAGCTATACGCATAATAAAAGTGTCCCCAAAACGTTTTGTACGTATGGGTGGGATGTCCACCATCTACCGATGACGCATCGCCGTGCTAGCCAATTAATGCTAGCCATTTGTTCAGAAATTAAAATGAAGTATTGTAGCTCTAACTGGTTTATCGTTATAACTCTTTTATTGCTATAGGCGGCAGCTGAATGTAACTACATCGTAAACTAGAAATAAAATACTAATTTAATTTTTGTTTATACCTAGAAACAAAAGAAAATCTAGGTATTAGGAAATGCATTTATTTATAAAATTTCTGCGTGTTATAGAAAATTGTATAGCTAATCATAATGCAATTCAAAGCCATTCCGTGGGAGCCTTATAACTAGTATTTACTGAAAACATATCGAAAGATAGAATAGAATATACTTAATTAGTTGAACTTTCGCAAAATTAGTTACACATGTTTTCTCACGCCAAACCTAGGTCTTTGTCAACCGCTGTCTTCGTCGCATCCTCGGCATAAACTAGCCCGAGACCATCTCTAACGTAGAGTTGTTCGAGAGATGCCACGAGTGCCCGATCGACAGCCAGATCAAGCGTCGTAAATGGAGATGGATTGGTCACACGATCCGGAGGGATACCGATCACATTCCTCAACAGGCCATGGATTGGAAACCTCAAGGAAAAAGGAAGCGTGGCCGTCCCCGTCAAACCTGGTGACGCATCGTATTGGTTAAAGCGACGAGCATCGGAATGACGTGGAGTGAGGGGAGCCCAGCTAGCGAACATAGGGTCTTAAGAAGAAGAAGAAGTTTTTACAAATAAAAATAATTATACGGGTTCAATAGCGATCTTATTGTTAACAACAACATCCACCTAATCTACAAGACAATTGTGGATGGACTGAAAGAAAAAATAAACTGATTTTGGATGCCATTACTTTTAAGAAAAGTGAAGGTTTATTTGAAGTCAAAGCACTAAAA
Source organism: Orthosia gracilis (assembly GCA_947562075.1). Classification (NCBI taxonomy): domain Eukaryota; kingdom Metazoa; phylum Arthropoda; class Insecta; order Lepidoptera; family Noctuidae; genus Orthosia; species Orthosia gracilis. The sequence goes on from OX387266.1 coordinate 41,704,440, forward strand.
GCTTTGATGGCATTATTAAACGCAAAAGCGAAATTGCTTACTTTTTAATGCTGACTGTACACTCTCGCGCGATACTCAGGCCCAGTCTCTGGAACGTACTTTAGGTACGTTCCAGAGACTGGGCAATTGCAATATTAAAGTGAAAAATGGTAAAAAATGCATAAGCTCCTTGGTTGAATAAATTCTCAACTTGGCTTTGACGCGTCGCTTCAGTAATTTAATTCCACAAACCAGCGGCTACTAGCTAGGTGACAATTAGACAAAATTATTTCAAGCTCTGCAGAAATCATACAGGTATTAAAATTTAGTAACTGCTTTACACTCCACAGTGTACTTCAGACAGACTGCTTTATTAATTATTACCATACCTCTCAAATATTAAAATATTCAACCCCAATGTATTGAAAGCTTTAAATAATGTACATTTTTCGTGTAAATTCATTTACAATCATAATATGTAACGTAACGATCCCGTCAGGCGCCATCCTGCATTATTGAAGGATACAATACGATACGCTCGTTAAATTTATTGCTTGACATAGACTGCAGTTACAAAAATATTGTATTTACTTTGTTTATGTATGTACCTTTGATAATAGAGAAATGTAGGCCGGAAACTCGGCACTACAATGTATAAAACTAAAAGGAAAAATTAAAGCTAAAAAAATTGGCTTCTAACATAAATTATTCATAAAATCAAATTATGACATTCATAACTACCATTCTTTGACAGTCGTATGTGAATCTACTCGCCGATTAATTTCACCGATGTGTCTACATTATTATGGCGTTATATACGCCCCAATGTTAACGCAGTACTGGCCGTGCGCCCGCTCGGAGCCAATATATCAATATTGAACCTCCTTTTGAAGTTTTGTTTGCAAAATATTATTTGATTTATATATGCTTTTTCAGTTATGAAGAAATTCCTGCCATCAATTTTTCTGTTTAAAAATATTTTTAAACATATTAGTCGTTTTGGAGGAGTATCCAAAAGTTGCGAAAAATATCGTGCTGCTAATTTTTTTTCAAGCAAATCTATCTGTTATACGACAAACCCATATTTAAAAAATAATGTACATGAAACAATAATACATTTTTTTTTTTTTCATACCTTTTAACCTAGCCGTTACCAAGGATTATGCTTTTGAAAGTTACCGTTTTACGTCACTAAAGCGGAAGTAGACTCTTAAATAAGGCAACGTGATGCAAGCAGAACATAAAACAAGAGCAGCCCTCATGACGAAATACCTCATCATAACATAATCGCATATAATTTTGATGTTCACGTGACAAAATAAAAACCAGCAAATCGGGTCATCCACAATCACAATGCTAAAGCACGGATAAGAGCAAGTAGGTAGTTGTTCAGTTCCGGACCTAAACAGTCAGAAGCCCAAAGAGTCAGACTGGGTGGGGTTGGTGCTGATCACCACAGTGGCGTAGCTAGCATATTATAGGTGTTCCATGTGCGGATTCTGTGATAAAATCCCTAAACGGGTGACACCCTGCACGAGCCGCAACCACAGTCTCCCATTTTCACGTCAAGCTACACCTTGACGTGAAGATGGCCAGTTGAAGTTCTGGGCTTTCGCAGGACGTGATAAGTTAATGTAAGTAACCAGTCAAGAATTTTACTTACAAAACAACTAGTACGTATTTTCCCTAGAAAATAGCAGGTCAAAAGGCTAAGCTTAGCATAAAGATAGAAATTCGAAATGTTATGTATGAGAAACGGGTTGTCAGCTCATGAGCGCTCGACCTGTTCCATTGGGCAAAACGAACTTTACTTACATCCAACAGTCTGTCTTGTCCATGTGTTATAAAATTTCTGCTATCGATGTCGTAAGCCAGGACATGGTCTACCCGTGTGCCAATCCATTTTCGCTGTTAAGACATCAAAACGTAACAGACGGTCGGACAGACAAATACGCATACTTTCGCATTTATAAATTTTAGTCGACAGAGAGGGTTGACGTCGCATCGTGAGGAGAATTATGGCAGCCTGAAGTCTAATTACAACATGATGACCACGACTGCTCTGCCGAGAGCGTACCGACGATGTTGATGTATGGATAGGAAGTAAGTCCTTCCGGAGTCCGTCGTTCCGAAGTCGTTCGTCCGTCCCTAAGAAGTAAGATGGATTGAATTGAAATTTTCACAAATTAGTCGTGTTGTGGTGACACTTGAGTCAGCCTATATTCGGCAGTGGACGACTTATGACTGAAATTATGATGATAATGATGACGAAGCCTCACACTCGTCCAGTTTTATCGCAATTGGTTTTGGCTGACAACCTTGGCTACCATAGTAAAAGTAAAAAATATTCGACTTAATTTTTAGGGTTCCGTACCCAAAGGGTAAAAACTGGACCCTATCACTAAGACTCCACGATCTGTCTGTCTGTTTGTCTGTCCGTCTGTCACCAGGCTGTATCTCATGAACCGTGGTAGCTTGAAATTTTCACAATGATGTATTTATGTTGCCGCTATAACAACAAATACTAAAAACGGAATAAAATAAATATTTAAGTAGGGCTGCCATACAACAAACGTATTTTTTTTGCCGATACTGGTTCAGAACCCGTCGTGCGCGAGTCCAACTCACACTTGGCCAGTTTTAACGGTTACTCATCGCACGCAACAAGATTATGATTTCCCAAAGGTACGTTACATACCTACGTTACTTACACTCATTTTCAAAGTTAAACTCAGCACAATAATAATACATTTTCTATAATGTATATACAGATATCGATGTAAGTAATCAACTCTATTAATTTTAATTCGAAGTTATATGAGTACATTGTTAACTTTACTAACGAATACAATGAAAATCTTAACATTCTTAAAACAATAGTGTTGTTTTAAATACTGAGATAAGTTGACCATACCTATATTTATGGAAAAGCAGCTGCTTATTTAATTTTTAATAGGTATTTTTAAATTTAAGATCTTTTATTTTATTTTATACCATTCCCCCTCTAAAAAGCTTATTTTATTCACTGAAAACAGTGAATAAAAAGCTCTTTTAATCACTGTTTTGGTGTTTGAATTTAGAACACACCAATACATATTCTACCTCCATCTCATTGCTATACAACCTCCTTGCGCATAAAATACTCGATACAAACTTCTTGTGCAAAGATCATTCGGCTTTCAAAATCCTTCGTCGATTAAATTTTGAGTTTGTTTATATTTAGGATTTTAATAATGATTTTGATTTTGGTCTAGGCTGTTTAGTGAATACTTATTTGGATTGTAATTCTAATATTAATTGCATTGGTGCTTAATTAATTATAATTATGTAACGTAACGGGTGGTGGTCACTGGCGTCTGAAACACACCTAGCTCAGCTTAAATTTACAAAAAATGTGAAACCCTGAGGTTTCTCATTTTTCAACCATTTATTTATTTATTATTATTCCTTGTACTTTTTGCTTGAATCTTTCTTTTTCTCGAAGTCATGGTATAAAATATAGTATGCAACTCTTGAATAAAACGGATTTATATCGAGGGCCATGAATCACTCGCGTCGCTCAGGATTCTAACACTTGAATCACTCGCTATGCTCGTGATTCAATCATCATGAATCACTCCCTACGGTCGTGATTCAATTGTTAGAATCCTTCACTTGTTCGTGAGTCATCTATGGCCCTCGATTTAAATCCGTCCTTTATTCACTAGTTGCATAATATACTATTTAGCCAAAGTCTGGAGCATGGAGTGGTTTCTTGACCGTTCTTCTCCATAACAATCTACCTTTTACCTATTTTTTTTGTGTTTGTCACCTCAAAACTTTTTACAAGCTGCACCGATTTTGATGATTTTTTTTATTTGAAAGCTGGTGCTTCTCATGTGGTCTCATTTAATTTGGGGATATATCCCAAGTTCTTCATCAGATCTTATGAAGAAATGGGAGATATAAAACAGAACTCTTCAATAAACAACGGCAAATCTCTTGGGATTGCTGCAATCGCATGTTTGTTTATTGTTTACTTACCCCATTTCATAACATAACATCACGCCGCAATACACTTTAAAAGGGTACGCAGTTTTGTACAGTGCACCCTGGTGCACTCTCATAACACCAGTTATGTTCAAATTTTGTGTTATTACTATAGAACTTGTAGAATCAAAAACAGGAACACCAATCTCCGAAATTGAAGTTATTTTTCACTTCCTTTTTTTTTTGGGTGGTAAATCATCCAATGACTTCTCCCGCTCTGGGTGAAGCGGAAGGGCGTGTCAGACTTTTACTGACTAAAACCCACCCGTGTGCCTTCAGTTGCTTGTGCCTGGGCCGCGGTAACTCTCTTTCAAATTTATCCGCGACCCAGACAGGCATCGTCCCTAGCGGACCCCGTCAGTTTGCTGACATCTCTTTGAAGCGCGCGTGGAACACTACGCGCCGTCGACTCGGGCCTGGTCCTTATCGGACAGCGAGCTACCCATTACTCGCCGTCCGCAGGCCCGCGCCTACGGTGGCCGGGAATCGGCTTGCGACTCCCGACGCCCGGGGCGTCTCCTGCGGTGGCTGGGGGCGTGAGGGCGTCTCCGTTGCGCCTCCCTCACGCGTTCTGCCTCCTCCTTTGCGAGCATTACTGCTTCGCTGAAGGAGGTGACAGCTTCCCATGCCCTCTCGCTCCGTACCATGGCCTGAAGCAAGGCCGGACGCGAGAGGTCGCCACCGCTGATCGCCTCCATGAGGAAACGGCGGTGCTCGGCCCAAGCGGGGCAGACCTCCACCGTATGCTCTACCGTGTCCTCCGGGCGATCCACACAATGGTGACACCCGGGCGTTTCCTCCCGCCTTATCCTGTACAGGAACCTCCCGAAACAGCCGTGTCCGGTGAGGACATGCGTCAGGCGGAAGGTGAGGACGCCGTGGCGCCTCTCAAGCCACTCCTCAAAGAGGGGCCTTATCGCCGCAATTGTGGCGTGCCCAGCACTGGGTTGCAACAGTCGCTCTCCCCATGTCGCCATGAGATCCTGCCGGAGGAGCATGAAAACACATGGCCTCAGACTTGTGCAAGGCCACCTCGAGTCTCAATTGCCGGATCCTCTCGACGACTGTCGCAACCCCGCGTGTCGCTAATTCCACCGCCGCCTGGTGCGACCTCCCCTGCGCCAGGACTAGCGTGTCGTCAGCGTAGCAAATTACGCTGACGCCGTTAGGGAGGTCAGCGCGCAGCACCCAGTCGTACCCGATGTCCCACAGATGCGGCCCCAAGACCGATCCCTGTGGGACACCGCACGACATCTCTCGCCGATTCCACTCTCCCTGGTGACCGGGGTAGATGACGGCCCTGTCCGTCAAATAGGCCTCGACCACGCGACAGAGGTAGGGCGGCATCCGGTGATACCGGAGTGCTTCCCTGATGCAACTCCAGGGCAGGGTGTTGAAGGCATTGGCGATGTCCAAAGACACCGCCAAGACGACCCTATCCCGGGCCACTGCATCCCCTCTCGTGAGGGCTCGCACGCGCATGATGGCGTCCAGCGCCCTCTGCGGAAGCCAAACTGGCTCTCCGCCAGATCCGGCCCCACCCGCACCAGTTGCCCAACGAGGCGGTCTGCAATAACTCTTTCAAAGAGTTTGCCCACCTCATCAAGCAGCACAATAGGCCGGACGGAGAGTCCGCTGGGCGCCCCGGCTTCTTAATGAGGACCAGATTCCCCGTCTTCCAGCAAAGTGGGAACTGGCCCCTATCCAAGCATGCGCTAAGGAGCCCCCTTAGTCAAGGCCCGAGAGCCTCCAAGGCCACAATTGAATTTAGTTTTTTTTTTTTTAAGATCGTCTTTATCAAATTTCTAGAATTTTGATTAGGAAGCTACAGAAATAATTATACATAGTTAGTCACTCAGAACATGAAAAAATTATCACGATCTTATTGTTTCTTCTAAGAGTGAAAGTTGCTTTTAAGGCCTGTCACAAAGAAGCTGTGATTTTGCAACTAAAATTGCTATTGGAGGATGTCACGCCTTTACTACAAAGACAGTATGTACAATTAAGGGTAAAAGTGCAGTCACACTCTACCAAAACAGCAGCGGTAAGTTTTTTTTAGGCGAATGAAATTCAACTTTTCACAGTTAGTAGGTACAATCTATACTTTAATTTCTATACAATATACCAGTTGTGGATAATTTAACTTCTTCTACAAAAACTAGCCATTTGAGTTTTGAGAGAGTGAGACTGCACTTTTGACCCTCAACTGTACATAAATATTTCAACATGGTACTTAAACTTTAAATCTATGTTTTACTTACCAATTGCTGAATAATGGTCAATTCATTGATTACCTATTAAAGTAAACAATGTCAGCAATTCAACATCGTTTGACCCCTACATCTATATATATCGGTAATTTTAATAACATATTTACAATAAAATATTCTAAAAAAAAAAATGTTATTACATAGGGCAGAAAGAAAAGGGTCATTGCTCATCTAAAAATTAGCCCACATCGATGTCAACGGGAAACGTGCCTGAAACGAGGATCCACGCGAGATACAGTGACTTTTTAATTGTGTCGGTAATTAAGGCACTCCAGGAGTTGTATAAGATTAACAACTTTAATATTGTTAAAGACCTTAACATAGTCTTATCATAAGGTAAGTGTCGTATCTACATAGTTCTTGTATTTATAACTTGTTCCATATACAAGGATAACGATTTAATCCAAAGATGACATCATATAACATGACGCCATTATTCCCCGAAGAGTTAGCCAGGGGTTTGATTATAATACAGACATGCAAGCAGACATCAACAGGGCACTAATCCCGAATGCGGACTACTTGTGAGAAATTCCAGGTCGAAAAACCCAATAACATTTTGACGGACCCAGAAATCGATCCCAGGACCAACCCAGGTCAGCGGGAACCCAAGCCAAAGAAGATGTCTACAAAAAACCAAAAAGGCGAATATAGGCTACATCTTTTCACAAAAACTGTGTAAATTATATTATTAAGTTAACAGTTATACTTAATTACGTCTAGAAGCAGTATAAAGAGCATCGATCATCAGTTCCACAGGCTTTTTTAGGTATTCAACCCGTCTGCTTTGGGTAATATTAATAAAATGAGGATACTATCTAAGTGCTTGTTCACACAGTGGCCCGTTTTACAAGTCCGCTTTATTGTTTACGTTTTTATTCGGTGCTAACGTATGTAGATGTATGAGCAAGTTCACACACATGACAGTAGTCCAGATCCAGTAAAAAATACCGATCCGAAAAAATTATGCAGCAGTCCGTTTTACAGGTTTTATATGAAATGTTTTATATGTGAATGTACCCTTAGCCGGTTTATAATTTTCAACATTTGCTTTTGTTTTGATTGGCAATTGTTCTTTTGTTATCACTCCCCGACAACGGGACCCTTTAAATAGAATTACAAATTAGTCTGCAAAGTTAGCCTTTATTTAGGGACCCTCCGAATTGAGCTAGCTTTTCTAACTACAAGCTGGATAACAGAAGTCCTTTCGTAATTGTAACCACCGTGACTCAAAATGTTGCAATGGTGATAGTATAAAACCGTTTGCAAAAACTGGTATTTTTTACTAAGAATATTATAGTAGTAACAACATGGTTACTTTGTATTGTCAAAGTATTGCGTCCATCTAGCTAGAGTGACGGTCGCAGTGAGCAAGTGAAACTTATTTCGTAACATCGATACTGTGAGCATTTTAATCGTAGTTGTGGCTGACTCGGCCAGTACTGTACAACCCACATCTCTGTTCCTTTTGTTAGTAAATAAATACTTTATCTAAGTTATAAATCAGAAGAACTTGGAAGTGTCCTAGTGTGATATAAAAATAAATGCAGTTTGAAAAGTGAAAGGGTAATAATAATTGTTTTTTTAAAGGTAAGAAAGTTTATTATATATTTAAAAAATCTTGATATTGAACAGTGGATGCCTTGGTAAGTATACACACAGTAGGGTAGATAACGAAGTTAGACGACAGTAACGACAATCACAGTCAGCATACAAATTTAAATCAAATATTTACATTGGTAGGTAACCTACCCAGGTAGGTAGGTACTTAAATCCAATTTAACTAATATTATAAAGAGCAAATATTTGTTTGTAGGTAAAGGATAAACTCAAAAACTACATAAGTAACAGATGTTGAAGATGCTTTCAGTAGCTACATTATTCCTGAGTAACATAGGCTATTTTTTTTTATTCCGAAAACGTATTCTGTGGGGTGCCACGGGAGCGATGCCGCGGTGAAAACCTAGTATTCAATACTTAGTTACGCAAAATGTAATAGTTGGCCCATCACTACTGGTATTAATTATTTTAATAAAAAAAAAAACTTTTTAAATATTTCGATAGTAATTAATAATTATTCGAGGAACGAATATTTATTATTATGATCTCATGTAAAATGTACCTAAAATCACACCAATAAATGAATTTTGAATTCGATATCTAAAATTAGTCAATGCTAGGTTTTGAATAATTTGCGCTTTCATTACAAACGATTAAATTATCATAGAGTACCTAGTGCCAAAGAGAGTGAAGTGAGAAAGTAACAAACACTAGTGAAGTGACAGATCTAAATTAGTTCACCTCGGCTCGAATGTAATTAACTTTCGAGTGGCTTTATTATTCTTAATTACTGGTCTGTTAGCAGTAGTCTAATCTGTCTGAAAGGTCATTGTGTCACTTTCCAGGAATAACATGCCCACAATAATATGAATTTGAAAGAAAGAGGGCGAGCAAAATAATAGGTGCTTATCTGTCTGAAAGGTCATTGTGTCACTTTCCAGGAATAAGCTACCCACAATATGAATTTGAAAGAGGGAGAGAGATCAAAATAATCGGTGGCTGGTTTGGTAGTTTAATACAATAACATTTTATGGTATGTTACGCAAATACGTATTACCTACCTGATTGTACTATTATTTATTCTGTGATATAACTTCATAAATCTGAATATCTCAATTATCACAGGGCAATAAAATATGCATTTTGTGGTATTCGCTATCGGGCTGCGGGCGTATTATGTTGTTTGCATATATTATAGCAATGTATATCATTATTGTGTTATGTAATCACCGTGTTTACCTCAGCAGATAGAGACGTACTTAGCGTATGATGAATTAGCTGATAGATACCTAGGTATCGTCAGCAACCAAAACCAATTAACATTTCAGAATACATATTTATTTATTGATAGGAACACCAACTACACAGTTACAAAAAACTTACATATTATTTGTATTTATAACATGATTTTGTGCAAACATGTCACTTAATAGATGAACACAACTTAAAGGTACAAATTTGATTTTTGGTTAATAAATTAAATTAGATTTAAGACTGATAAGTTAATAAGAACGAGCGTATATCATATTTAAATTATAATATAAAATTAATAAAAAAAATGTTATACAAATTGATAGTACCTAGTTAACAATAACGTATACGTCGGTTTGACATGTTATGTCGCAGAGATCAAACTATATTTTATGAAGTATACAGTTTTCCAACGACAAAGTAAATTTTGTCCCTCAATTCTGTTTAACGTTAGAGCAATGTTCGGTGCCCTCATATTTATGAACTTCAGTAATGTTATGTCTTATTTTGGTGAAAGTAGCGCTGTTTGTAGGGAACCCACAGTACGCGAGTCCGTTTTTTTAAGTTAAACGTGTTACTAATGTATAAAAAACTATAATTTCAAAACTCCGACTTCTATAGTTTATGAGAAATTGCAATTTTAAAAGTGTGTTAATAAGTTTTGAAGGCCAATGTATTTTTTTGTTCTGTTTTGTTCCTACTCAACAAACTATTCTCATTTCAGATGAGTAAATCTAAATTAAGAAAATGGACAAGTAATAACAAATTACTGATATTTTTCATACTGGCCGCACTAAGCCTATTCGTTTCTACCGTTGCGTTAGCGACCGTAGACAGAGAAGCGTGCATACAGCTCATCGAGCATGAAAAACTTGAAGGCAACACAACGAAACAAAAAGAGAATTCAACAGAAATTAAGGTCAGAGCCTAAATTTTCCTTTTTCCTTTCCAGTAATCCTTCAAGTACGCGGGAAATGCGCGGTTTTAAACCGCGTATTTAGTTAGTTATTTAGGTGCATAGGCCTAATCATCCAAATAAAGCGTTCTTTTGGAAACGCGGCATAAACTTAGTGTTGTAACGAAAACGCTACAGCCGCCGCTTGCAGCTGTGACTACATAGTTCTTTTAAAGTATTGTCAAAGAAGCACAAGCATCTGATATAATAATAGTAGTTATACACCGTGAAAATGGTTGTTTTCCCGCAGCAAAATGGTTTTGTCTATGTAATACAATCGTTTCGTAGTTATATAAAATATTAGAAACAAAAACTAGCTTATTTAACATTGTGAAAAACTAAACTCGAAAGCGATCACGAACCAATAGTATACCTCCCGATATCTACGGCCGAACGACAGCAGGCCGTTGAACCGGGTGCTAGGTCACCGTCGAAAGGATTAGGTACGAAGGCGGCTCCGTTTGATCATGTTACGCGCGGGCTAGATTATGCCGTATAATTACACGCGAGAGCTTATTTTACTTTAAACATTTAATAAATCGGTCTTTGCTTTGTCGGCTTGTGGCTCGCTCGTTTGTTTTGCGTGCAAACTTTTATGCCGTATCACCACGTGCGAGAGCTTATTTGGGTTTGACCATTTTATGCATCGCTTTCCTTTGAGGGCTGCGGCGCCGGCGAGTGCGACGCCAGTATTACCTACGATACATGTTACGTTACGTCTAGTGTTACTATTAAAGGCCGCGAGGCCATTGACCCACGTGCTTTTCAATCAGCTGTTATCCAACATGTTATTCAAAGTTTCCCTTCATACTTTTACGGGCTTAGGACCGTCATAAATACTTTTTTATCTGCAATTTATTGAACACAAAATTAAATTAAAAATGAAAACTAAGAAAAATTAACCAAAAAAACTATGCCCACACATTGACACTAAAACGCACTTGATGCGCACACTCGCGAATAACGTGTGGGTTATTTGTTGCCCGAAAATGTTCGTTAAGCTCGTTGAAAATACCAACTCGCGTAAAAGTTGATTCATCCGTCCACAAAATGTTCTTATCTTGGTTGGCGATCAACCACTGACAAAACGCAATTCTGTTCTGGGGGTCATTTTCGTGGAGAGCGTGAACCCCGCGAAAATGATAAGGATGCTGTCCTTCAGAGTTGAGTAGTTTCCAGACGTGGTACTGGCTTACGCCAAACCTAGCCTCGGCCTGGCGCGTACTTCGACGCGGATCCCGTTCGAAGTACTCGATGATCTCCTCGTCGAGCGCTGGCAAAATAACGGCTGGTCGACCTCTGCCCTGTGCATGTGCCGGTGCATGGAACTGTCCATGATCTAGTAGCCGCAGTGTCGCCGCTACGATCGTCCGTGGAGATGGGACTTGGGGGTTCAGAACCCCGCGAAGACGGAGCGACTCCAAGTGTTGCCGCTCTGCGTAAAGTCGCCGGGCAGCATGGGAGTCATAATCAGCCCTAGCATACAGCTGCACCATAGTGACGTACTCCACATTGCTGTAATTGTAATGTCGATCCATTGCAGTTTACAGTGATGGCGCGTGCTGCGCGTACGACATTCGCGGGAAAACTAAGTAGGTCAGGGTCACAGCCGCGCACGTGCCGCACGGGTAAAATAGGCGCCGGCGGCTTTGTTTGAAATTGTTGCGCGCAGGCTAGTTTATGCCGTATCACTACACATGAGAGCTAATTTTACTTTGAACATTTCTAAATCGGTCTTTTCTTTGTCGGTATCGCGGTGATTTTTTGTATTGTTCCGTGCAAACATTTTATGCCTTATCACTACGTGCGAGAGTTTATTTTGGTTTGACATTATTTTGTGCATCGGTTTTCTTTGTAGGTGGTGACACGAGTAGTACCTATAATTGGAATTTTAATTCGATTCCAGATTTGACAATTTCAGTGTTGCAACGTTATGACAAGTACTAAATAGTGACGTTGCGAAATTATTCGATATGGAAATGGAATATTTCCGGATCGATTCTTTTCGTTTATAATTTTACTCTCGTAAACTAAGTATATCAGGAAATTAAATATTTCTGAACCGATAATTTAGTTTTCTTTTATAATTGTGTGTGAAATAAATAAAAAAATGTGATCATGAAGGAACATTACAAATAAAACAGATAGATGTATTATGGTAATAATTTATTTTATAAATTGTCGCCGTCATCGCTATCGCTGTCACTTTCTGTAATATTTATTATAAATGTGTCTGTGATATTGTCAACATATCTAGCCTACTCATTTTTTCCTCTTCTTTGACAACATGGGATACGCATTTAGACCATTCGGTAGCCGTAATTTTTTGAATGCCTTTCTGAAATAAATTTCTCACTTCTGTCAATTTGAAGGTTTTATTATTTTGAGCTATAATTATGCCCCTTTACCTGCGCCCATATCAATTCGATAGGGTTTAGCTCGCAATGGTAAGGGGGCAGTCTTAAAACCGTGATCCCATGTTGTGCTGCCATTTCGTCTACAGCGTACTTATTAAAAGACTCGTTATGTGGAACCAGTTCTAAAAGCGTAGCTTTAACCATATCATACCATTATGTATTTATTTAAATAAAAATCAATAATTTAGTCTTTAATTGGCACACTGATGGCACACACACTGATTGTTGATCGATTTTTGTGTTCATCACTACACTATTTGGTATCATTATTTCACAAAATGACAGTAGCTCATGTCAAATCTGGAATCGAATTAAAATTCTGACTTTAGTACCTACAAGTTACGTCTAAAGTTACTATTGTTACTCACTTTTTCGAGTTGATGAATATTTTTTTAATTATTTTAAAACAGAAACATCGTTATTTATTTACTTTAACTCTATACTTTGAAAGTACTCCAAGGCAAGTCGTTCTGCCGCGGGAAAACAACCAATTAAATTTCAGGGTGTATAGATACACTAATGGCAATATTGCTTGTGGGCCGATGTAGCTGAAAAGTTCTGGAATGGCGACCGCGAACCTGAAGGCGATGCGTTAGAAGGCATCTCACTAGGTGGATCGATGACCTCTGGTTAAGGTTGCGGCAATGCGCTGGATGCGAGACGCACGGGATCGGTCAATGTGGCGACGCCTGGGGAAGGCCTTTTGGCTGAAATGATGATGATTGATAATGATGAACAGCAATATTGGCATTAAGTTCTGAATTTTCCTTTTTTATTTCCAGGATAAAAATTATTACAGACTACCAAGAATCATTGAACCAAAAAATTATAGACTTATATTGCATCCTAATATGACCAATAACAGTTTTCATGGATCTGTAATGATAACATTACGAGTAAAGCAAACAATTCAAACAATTACGCTTCATACAAATAATTTGACGATTCATGCAGCCAGCTTAAAAAACACCAATAATCAAAGCTTAACCATTAGATCTGTTGACAAGACTCTAGATAAAAGAGAGCTATTGATTATTAATTTAGAACATGAAATACACAAGGAATATTACAAGTTGTTCATCTTATTTTCTGGTAGATTGGACAATAAAATCGTCGGATTTTACGAAAGCCATTTGAAAAATGGTGGGTAAGTAGACAAACTTTCAGCTACTACATTATATCCAACCTAATATTAATCTCCCAAAAAGTTAAGTACTCCGCACAGTCCGCATTTCAGGCTGAAAATTCTTAGGTCTTTGCAAGTGCTACTTAAAAAAATAAGTTGACATTGACAGTGACAACTGACACATGATATTTCAAAATGTTTGTTGTTGATTTTTTTGGGATTTACGAGCTGTGGTGTAAATCTAAATAATTGAATAAAAATAAGTCTAACCGTAATTAATGTTATGTTCCCGCGGTTTCTTGATTAACAAGTTTATTGATTTGAACTGTATTCCTCTTTGGCGTCGCAGATGTCGACATATACTTAAATTCACTGATGTTATAACTCAACTTAACCGGGTTAACTTTTGTTCTACTGCAATAAATAATTGGGCAATTATGAGCCCAAACGTCAATAAATCGCCTGATCGGCTTTCACCTTTAGTTCGTCCTGTAAACTACAACCTTGAATTACGCCCCGATTTAGAAGAAGGAGAATTTCAGGGGAGAGTCAAAATTGACGTAGTGGTCAAGGAAGAAAGGAAGTTACTATGTTTACATTCAAAATTTCTGAATATTACTGAAATAAAAGTTCTTAAAGGAACAGACCAGATCACTATCACAAAGTTTTGTGAGATTAAAGAGTTGGAGCAATTATTCATACATTTTGATTCAGCCCTTAGCACGGGAAACTACAAAATCTGTATTGAATTTAATGGGGACCTAACCAGAGATATTGTTGGGTTCTATTCCTCTCGTTTGTTAGATTCTAGGTAAATAAGACCATTACTATACCTTTTTGTTCATTGTTAATAGCATGACTTGCATTGTATTGTCTAAATGCCAATTCTTATTTTCTGAACAACTATTACAAATGAGAAAATTAAATCAACTTTTGACTTATTTCAATTTATGCTCAAACAATAGAACAGGAAACAACTGATTTTGTGTTTCATTGTCTGCATGGTATTCAATGATTTATTTAAGACCGTATTGAATAACTTTAACCAATTAGTTTTTGCAAAAAAGACCCATTTATTTTAGCTTTATATTGTGTGTCTTATAAGTCTCACTGTTTCAGGAAAATGGTGGCGAGTAAGTTCCAGCCCACCTATGCTCGCCAAACATTCCCCTGCTTTGACGAGCCAGACTTTAAGGCTACGTATGATATAACTTTGTATAAACCACCATCTTATATTGCACTTTCTAATATGAATGTAAGTATCTTACAATATGACAGCATTGCAGCATAAATCTCATTTAAAATTATTATTGTTGTAGTAACAATACATTGTGTGGCCATGAGGTAAGAGAAAATGAAATACCAACATTAAAAAAATCTAAAATGATTTTGCTAAACTAAACTGGATGCTAAATGCACAGGACATCCATCGGGGATGTCTGGACACTTAGGGGGGGGGCCTGTGTCCAGCAGTGGATGTCGTTCGGCTGAAATGATTATTCTGATGATGAAACTAAACTTTTCACTTGGTTTGATGTCAACATATGGAAATAAATATGATTTATAAAAGGGCAGACGCCTCCTATGTAAACTACATAGGAGGCATCATTGTAATTATAAGAAAATTATTCTCTGTTAACCTAAACATTGATGTTACAGGAAATATCATCAACATTTGACAAAGACGCGAATATGGACCAGGTAACATTTGCAACAAGTGTGCCCATGTCCACATACCTAGCATGCTTCGTTGTCTGTGACTTTGCTCACAAAGAGACTGAAATTAATACCGGAGGCATCGGGAAGACCTTTACACTTCGATCATTTGCTCAGAAACAACAATTGCATAAAATAGACTTTGCTCAAGACATTGGAAAGAGAGCCACCGAGTTCTACATCAAGTATTATGAAGTGCCCTTTCCCCTGCCTAAACTAGGTAGGTGTAAAATCTCTTGCTGTTTACTTTTGTACTAGCTTCCACCAGCGTGGAAAGTGTTTTATCATACCAGGGGATCATTATAGGATAAAAAGCCTATATGCTATTCCAGACTATAATCTATATCTGTGCCAAATTTCATCCAGATCTGTTCAACTGTTCTGGTGTGATTGAGTAACAAACATCCATCCAAACTTTCTCAATTATTATAATATTAGTCGATATTTTTTTATTAATTTCCTTTTATTTATTTTAATTTTATGTGTAGTGTTTATGTTGTTATTATTAAACGGAGGGTGTTGCGGCATTAAGTCAACATAGGTTCCTAATATGTGCATAGAGTCCAATTTTATAAATAAGTTAATCAGTTATTGTTTCCATTTTAATTAAACTTTATATTATTATGTTTTAGACATGATTGGCATTCCTGATTATGTGTCAGGTGCTACAGAGCACTGGGGTCTGATCACTTATAGGGAGACTTCATTCCTCGTTGATGAGGCTAAGGCATCAGCTAGCAACAAAATCAGTGTTGCCAACACCATAACACATGAACTAGCCCATATGTGGTTCGGAAACTTAGGTAACAGATGTTTTATAGAATTTCTCAATATTTTATATTTTTTATTGCACTTCAGTGCAACTCACATAATTTATATTATACAATAAAAGATTTATGTTTATATTGTTTTTCCTTGAAAGGTTGACAACTGATAGCAGATTTTTGTGTGGATATTGACTGCTGAGGTCTTTATATAAACATATTAATTTATATTATTTAGTGATTAATATTATGTAAATGTCTTTCAGTGACCATGAAGTGGTGGGATGAAGTTTGGCTAAATGAAGGCTTTGCATCATACATGCAAGTCAAAGCCTTAGATACCATTGAGCCAACTTGGAAAGTTGTAAGTTATTTGCATTTTTAGCCTACTTCAAAAAGGAAGAGGTTCTCAATTCAACTGTATTTTTTTTATGTTTGTTACTTTGAACTTTTTACTAGGTGAACCGATTTCGATGATTCTTTTTTTTTGAAAGCTGGTGATTTGATCAAAATTTAACGAGTAGTTTTTGAGTTATCCTACCAAAACTAAAATTAAAATTATTTAATTACAAAATTAAACCAACTTCCATAACTAAACACAACAAACCGAAATATAACTTTCTTTTCGAAAGTCGGTGTCAAAAAGGAAAAATAATTGGCAACAAAGACACCAACTTCCGAAAAGAAAGTTATTTTTCTTATCTTCTCGTCCAACTTACCGCAGTGTCTCAAGGCGAAAGTCTATGACCACTGTGTGTTGCCAGTGATTACATACGGGACCGAAACGTGGTCGCCCACAATGGGTCTCATCAGAAGGCTTAAGCCACCCAAAGGGCAATGGGGAGGGCTATGTTTGAAGTTTTCTTGCGTGATTGAATCAGAAATGAAGACATTCGCAAGAGAATCAAGGTTAACGACATAGCCCGAAGAATAGCCAAACTGAAGTGGCAGTGGACGGGGCACATTACTCGTAGCACGGATGGCTGATGGGGCCGAAAAGTGGCGACCGCGAACCGGAAGACGTTGCGTTGGAAGGTCGCCCATTAGGTGGACGGCTGACCTAGTGAATTATGCGGGGATCGGGAACGGGACCGGTCAATGTGGCGACATTTGGTAGAGGCTTATGTCCAGCTGTGGACGTCTTTCGGCTGAAATGATGATGACGATGTTTACGAAACCCAAGGGCTACGTTGGTCTAGTGTTCTCAAGCGCTACTATTGAGTATGAGGTCCTGGGTTCGATTCTTGCGTCGGGCAAAATGTTTTTCCATCTGGAATTTCTCAGTAGCAGCCATGCTGGATTTATGGCAATTGGCTCCTCTCGTACTAAGTAGGTCTTAAACATAACTGGCAAAATGTTATCTATGCACCTCTGCCTAACTCTTCGAGGAATACAGGCGTGATGTTATTAAAGAAAGTTTACATTATGTCGCTACCTGGCGGCACTTACGATATTCATCTTGTTATACATACCATTTTGTATCTTATTACAATTTCTATAATGAAGATTATTGCTTGTACGCTAAATTGATTTTCCTTTTCTTTCAGTTGGATCTCTTCTTAACCAAAACCTTGCACCCTGTCCTGGTGACAGATGCTAAACTGTCAAGCCACCCAATTGTGCAAACTGTGGATACACCTGATCAAATAACTGCTATATTTGATACCATCTCTTATAATAAGGTTTGTTTGTTTTCCACACCAGCAGACATGAACTGAAGGTCAATAAAAAATTGCTCTTTTATAATGTATTTGGACTGCCTCGAAGATCTAGTATCTCAAATGCTACTAGTTAGCAGAAGATCCTGAGTTTGATTCTCGAGTTGGATCATGGTATCTGGTAATCTTCAGTAGCAGCTCCTAGTTTGGTTAAAACCATAGCCTCACCTGCATAACTGTTGAAATGTTACACTATAAGTACACCTCTACCCAACCCTTTGCACCATATATGCGTGATGCTATGTCATATATTATCTATTATATAATTTCTTTCAACGAACAATCTATACCAATATTAAAAAAAGGAAAGATTTTTTTGTTTGTTTGTACCGAATAGGATCCGAAACTACTGGACCGATTTAAAAAAGTGTGTTTGGGTCAAATCTTGCAACTGAATTTTAAAGTAGTTATCCTCCACCGAATAAGTTGAAATTTTATATTAATTCATACATGTTTAGTTTAGATGACAATGCATGGTTAGCTAAGTCACGTCATTCTAAATTTCATATGGCGGACAGCGCAAGATGGCAGGCTGGTTATTTTTTGTGCACTGCCATGATATGGATATTAAATGAAAGGGTTTGCTGAGAAGAATACGAAAAAAGCTTGTTTAAAAAATATATTTTTTAATGAATAATTTATTAGGAATTATTCCGATGCTACATCTTAGTTGTGTCGTACTGTAACTTAATGAATTCATCATAATTGTGCACAGGGAGCGTCCATCTTAAGAATGTTGGAAGGTTTCATTGGCCATGAGAATTTCCGATTGGGGGTTTCTGATTACTTGAAAAAGTTTGAATTCGGCAACACTGTCACTCAAGACCTGCTATCGACATTAGAACCTTATTTCAAGAAGGATTATCCAGATTTGAATCTTTCGTAAGTACCTTGTACAGTGTTTATGCCTTTTTCAAATTAAGTAACTGTAGGCAAAGCGAATGGCCGACGGGGCCTAAAGGTTCTAAAATGGCGATCAGTTACCGGAAGAAACAGCGTTTAATACTTCCCACAAGCTGGGGCGATAACCTGGTGAGGGCCGCAGGAGTCGGTTGTCACCGCATTGACTAGTAAGCCAATGTGGTAACGCTTGGGGGCGGCCTATATCTAGCAGTAGACGTCTTTAAATTGAAATGATATGATTTCATCTTTTCCATCATCCCCTTTCTCACCGAGAGGAGGCATGTGTCCTAGTAGTAGGAACATTTAAAGGCTGATGATGATGGCGTGATTTCATCGAGCCAAACCAGTCTGCGACCGGCGCGCCGCTGCGATCGAAGTGCTTAAGCGCTGCTTTCAGCGTATTTCCAGTTTCGCAGATCCGCAGCCGTATTGCTTGAGTGAAGACGGCAACGCAAAGAGTTTGACCGCTATCCAATCGACCAATCACATGCGAGATGAATGACGCGATGTGGATTTCCGTCTGCGTGATTGGTCGATTGGATAGCGGTCAAACTCTTTGCGTTGCCGTATTCACTTACGCAATACGGCTGCCGCTCTGCTTTAAAGTTCACCTTTAATTACTACAACTTGATAAATCCTCACAATGGTTTTCCCATATAAAATACAAATCAGTACCTATTATGAATTGCTACAACAGATTTTAGCATGTTTCAGTTACGTAATGGATACTTGGACGCGTCAGATGGGTTACCCAGTACTGGAGGTGAAGTTAGGTGACATGCCAAACACATACTTTGTGTCACAGACACGATTCCTGATTGACCCTGATGTAGAGTACACTAACGATTCTCAGTTCAAGTAAGTTACCATTTATTTTGCAGACCAATATTATAGCCGGTAATACTGAGATGGCACGACATTGTACGAGTACTGCATCTTTTTTGGCGTATAATGCTGGCATCATACGGCACACAACATTAAACCTCTCGTTTTTACGGTATCAACAACGCGATATTGCTGTTTAAGGTTGCCGTAGTAGGCGGCACAAACTATTTTGTCCGTAGGGTTAAAATGCATACTATCTCATCCGGCAACACGTGCGAAAGAGATAGATGTTGTGATGATCAGTAAGCGCTAGTTCGCGTACGAATTAGCACTTTTGCGAATTTGTAGCTAAATCGATGATGATTTAGGACAAAACGAGCGCGAAATTTTAAAAACAGACCTTTGGGTGTATGGATATCATGAAAAACGACTAAATGTATATTTTTATAATATAATTATTTGCATTTTTAACTACCAATCTATCCCTGTATGGTGGCTGTTTTTCAATTTTCCATCTTCTTATCACATTTATTTCCGCCAAAAGATGCGTTAACATTAGTGTTGAAATATGGAGCTTTCGACGCTCATAACTTTTAAATATTTCTTATTTACTTTTTTGTTTCCATACAGGGCTAGATAATGACGAGACAAATTTATGCGCTTTATGCGACTTATGTGCATTGGAATAAGGCTAGAGTTGCAAGAACTCCTAAAAACATTTTTTTTAAATAAAGATGTGTTTTTTTTTTAGTTACCGTTGGTTTGTGCCTATAACATTCAAGACGAACACCGCAACAAACGATGAGATCGTATGGCTATCAGATACTGCTCAGACCGGTAAGATTTACGAAAATTTGTACTCTCAACCTTGTCCTTTAAGAATCGGTTTCTTTTTCAATAAATCTATATTACCCCACTGATGGGCAATTGTCTCCCCCGCCTTACATTATTCTCGGTATTTTGCCGTCTTCGATTAATCGCCCGCAAAGCCATCTAAGTCGTCACGTCAGCGTTTCTTAGGCCTTCCTCGGAATAGGAACATCAAAGTGTTTATTTTTTATTTTTTTCAGTAAAATTGAGGGGAGACGAAGGTCATCGGTGGGTCAAGCTGAACATCGACCAAGTTGGTTACTACAGAGTCAATTATTCGCTACCCATGTGGCAGACACTGATTGAAGCTATGAAGTCTAAATCAAAACAGGTGTGCACTTAAATAGATTGTTAAATCACGAACAGTCAACTGCATACATGTAACAATATTTGACTTCGACTGCGTCTTTATTTCGTAGCAATAAACGCGATTTTCATGTGAAACCTAAAGTTTGGGTCAAAGCGAACTCAGACGGAGTCGACGTGTCGATTCGACTTGACCTTACGGTGTGTATATAGAGGTCAATAGGCTATGTACATTTTTAGGCCGACACGTCGTTTCATTTTGCCTCTATCTCAATAAACTTGCACCCTATTTAATTAATTTAATCAATAATGTAAAAATCTAAACCAAATACAATAAGTGATCTTCTTCCTACAGCTCACCCCAGCCGACAGATCAAACCTGATGGATGATATCTTCGCTTTGGCCGAGTCTCGCGCGGTGCCCTTCAACATGGCGCTGAATCTCACGACCTACTTGCTTGTGGAGAACGACCTCGTTCCTTGGCAGACGGCTTCGTCTGTCTTCAGGAACCTTGTGGATAGGCTGCAGAACACTTTGGCGTATGATAATCTGATGGTACGCATGGAATCCATACATCTATACAAATAAATAAAATTTATGTGTCTTTATGTAATATCAAAATAACAACGTTATATTGAATGCATGTGAAAGTTTACATTACTAATAACGAATACGCATTATTTTTTGTCTTTCTGTTTGTTCCGGGTAATCGCCGAATTGTGACAATAATTGTACTAACAAACTTAAATAGTACACACGTAGATCCGTGAAAATAACCGTTTGAAATGAAAATGACAATTATTGAAATACTTGACAATTTGACGTACGCGTTCGCCATTTTGTTCACGAAAACTATCGCTATTTTCTGCAGAACGCTCCCATTAATAGGATTGCTAAATGTATTTATGTTCAAATGTATTTTAAATATTAACTAAAAAATACCTCAGCGTCAGGTAAATAATTTCAAATAAATACCAATTACAAATAACATTTTTATGTAGTAATTGGAATACAAATACCAAATACTTATTTGTATTTCAATTACGTATTTTAATTACATGTAATTCAAATACTGCACAATCCTGGTAGCAACATAATGAGAGTTGCCGAAAATCGAGCCAAATGGCCAAGCAGTGGACTTTGGCAGATTGAATGCCGTTTTTTTTTTAAGTGAAATTATATCCGTGATTTGTGATTTTATTGTTGACAGAAATACGTGCAGCGTATAATTCGTCCGATTTACGTGAAACAAAACTGGGATGCTGAGAATTTGCCCGTTCAAGAAAGGTATAGTATGAGATAACATTTCATTGAATCGCCATGTCATTTTAAATGAATGTTTACAGTACTTGCTCTCTAATTTCTTTATGAAATTTCGTGCATACATTTTATACGTTTCCGCTTCTGCTTGATTAATCTATTGAATTCCACTGCTGGACATAGGCCTCTCCAATTGCAGGTCATTTGCTTCGATTTTCGGTAACTCTCATCCAGCTGCTAGCAACCACCCTGCGAAGATCCACATCGCTCAAGCTAGCCTAAAGAAGGCCGGGGAATTGACCATAACACCAGATATAGGATATTTTAGGAAACATGAAAATTTTATAAGCCTAGGGTAATTTAGGAATGGTCTCATGTTTCCATAAAATGACATTCTATTAAAATTTTGGGTGGGTAACGATAATAACAAGAGGTCTATTGATCATATGACCTAATTTCGTTTAATATCCTATTTTTATTATAACGATCAAATGATGTAATTAATTATTAATAACCTAATTTTATATTTATAATGAACATTTTATATAATGCACATTTGAAATAATATTCGATTAGTATAATATTCAGTTACTATAATATTCAAAATCTATAAGTAACGTTTAATGTAATTTAGAAACGTCTACTTTGTTTTGTTTATTTTGCAAAAAACTGATTAGATTTTAAACACCCGCCATTTTCGTGCTAATTAAAACAAGCACCACATAAATATTGCTTGTTATTAGTTTGCTTTTATGCGGATGGACAGATAATTTTTTATTTTTCTCTCTTCGAGTCTTTTCTAAAACCGAATCGGGGCACCCCGACTTCATGTAGTCTTTTGACTGCTACCCCCTTTTTTTTAATGCTTTACCTAGAGTGTATAAAAAACCATAGGCGCGAAGGCAGGGCAACCTCCGCCCGCTGTAACAAAGCATGGGTGCCTATCCTTAGTTACGTAAAGTCGTATAGGAATGGGTTGCACTTCCTGCAGCGCCGGAGACGATGCAGAAGAAAATTTAGAATTTTGAGGTTAGGTTACAATAATTTGTACTTCTCTAGAACGGTGCGTTATCTTAGAAAATCAGTTAAAATGAAAATTAGGTCAAATGAAAGGTTAAATAATAAAAATTTATAATTATATGAAATTAATGTTACTGGAGCAAATTAAAAGTTATGTGAAATATCAAAATCTTATAGCTTATTTCAAATAAACCTTAGAGGTACTTTTTAATAGTAAATCAAAAAAATATATATTTGCAAATTCGCAAGAATTTGCAAGAAACTCCACGGACACTCTTTTCCATCAGTTTTAATAACAAGAATTTGGTTACATCATTCTTGTTGAAAAAATACATATATGTGAGAACGATGTAAAAAAACATGCACGTAAAAGCGTCTAGAGTAACAAACAATTAAAATAATACAATAACAGGCCGAGGCAGCTAAGTTATGACCAACTCCAACTGATGGCGCCCGTTCACGAACATGACACATGAATTGGCACCACTCAGCTCAACCATCATGAAGGGAACCGTATGATCCAACACATGTGCCACCATCAGAGAGACATTAGAGAGAGCATGACACACTCAACTGCCTGGGCACAAATAAGTCAACGAACGACACATAGGTATAATGAATGGTAGATTTACAGTCGGAACATAGTACTCACACACGTGCTGTGCAGTTATATAATACTAAAAGAAATTGAGTTTGTACAATACAAATATATTCATACAGTCTTCAGCAGGTCCAACAATACTTCAAAACTTTTCTGCCCATCACTTGTTTTTGCGCCATAGTGACTGCGAAGCAGGACTAGCACTGAGCCAAGCATTTTATCACCGATGTAATCCCCCAACTTATAATTTGTTTGCCTGCATAGTGTGCGTTTTATACAAGTTTGAAATTTTGTCTCATTCAGTTCTAGAACGTGGGAAGGTATTTTATTGTAACATTTTATACAGTATTCCATAAAAGATGATTCTACTTTAGCCAGCCTGAAACTGGTTGTATTAATTGATCCCTATTTCTAATAACATAATTATGTCTGTCGCCGTTTTTACTAAAAAGTTGTAAATTCTTTCAAACGTACATGTTTTTTCATAAATATATTGACAAAGTACCATCATGATGTTAATTTCCTTAAATAGTTCCTGGAACGAATAGCGCCAGCGAAGATGGTATCTCGTTTTGATGGCTCGTTTTTACCCGACTGGCGAAGGAGGGTAATTTGTTTATCAGTATATGTATGTATGTATGTTTGTTGGTTCCTATGTGGCGTTCTAGAGACCAAATGCGTTGGCTGATTTTGATGATTCTTACGTCAATCGATTCGTCTTAACCCTGCGAGTGTCACTGGCTACATTAAAATTAAAAATAGAAAAATGGCGGACTTTTGGACGCCATATTGAGGCGGCCCAAATCTTTTTTTCTTCTAAGCCTATCGGTATTAAAATAAAAGGTTTTAAGAGGTGATTACAAAAATATATAACACTTACATGTTTAGATTTACCTAATTCTAAAAAAAAATAACTAAAAAGTTGCAAATAAAAAAAGAAGGATAGGTACATCTGCTTTTAGTCAGCCAGCTCGCGCGTATTATGTATCCTCCGACTGCACAGCACGATTTTCTTCTTGTTTACGTCTTTTTAGTTCGCTTTTTAAGCAGTGGGGTTTTTGTTATTTTTAAATATTTTTTTTGCAGAATATAAATTGACTAAATGTCTGCAGCCCTTCCCCATAGTAAGATATCGTAAGACATTATATTATGAAAGTAACTAAAATAGACTAGCCTCTCGGTATCTACATAATTAAACTGACGAATTTTCTAACAGCTTAAGCTGCCGACGAACTTAGCCGCCCTGCAAGTGGTATTAAAATATGAGGACCACATTATAACTAGCGTGATTCCTAGGGAAAGCGTTTTTTTGACGAATTCTAGCTTCTCCCTGTTTAATATAATGTCACAATCAGTAATTTTGACTTTCGGCAAGGCAAATTTTTACGCACTTAGTCTTTTTAGCATTTAGAACTAAATTATTAGCTGTGAACCAATTTTGAACCTGTCGTAAGACATTATTTACGTCGTCAACGTTACTCATACGTCTATTCATATTAAAAACCAAAGAAGTGTCATCAGCAAATAACACCATGTTTAGTTTTTTTTCAATAGATGGGGTAAATCGTTAATGTAAACTAAAAATAAGAAAGGACCCAAAATTGAACCTATTGTTTATTTGAACGAATTGCTGTCTTTCATTTAAATAAGATTTTACTAAACTTAACGCTGATTGGCCAAGCATAATGCTCAAGTTTCAAAAGTAACGTTTCATGATTAACTCAATCAAACGCTTTCGTCAGGTTGCAGAAGACACCTATGGCATCTTGTGCCTCTTGCCACGCATCAAAGATGTGTTATATAACATTAGATCACAATGAATTAGGTTATTTGTTTTTATAGCATATGAAAATTATATCATGTGAACGTTATTTCAAGTGATATTATACTATCTGTTATTATACCATACATTACACACACGAAAATTTTAGTCTCTTTATAACATTTATTACAGTTTGCTACGAACATTGATATTGTCGTTGGCTGTTCGCTATCAATTACCGGAGGCTGAAGAGAGAGTGAAGACTTTGTTCCAAATCTGGCTGAACCGAGACGGCAAGTTTAAGAATACGACCATACAACAAGACCTCAGGGATCTCGTGTATTTCCACGGTAAGATTGTTATGATAATCCTTGTTTCCAATTTAAGCTATTGCCACTCAAACGGACATCAATATTAATATGGTATAAATAAAGTCGATTTCAAATGACTATTGAAATTATCGTAAGAAAATTCAAATGCATCCTTGCTGGGATCATAGTATTAAGAATGGCCTAGAATATACAGGCACAATAAAAAAGCCGCTGTTGCAGTTAACACGTCCATCGTAAACTATAGCAAAAATATTCGTAAATGTTCGGCATATTTGCTGTTCATAAACGATTAGTAGTCGGTGTATTCGTGTTATTCGAAATTCAACACGAATATAGCGAATAAAAACGAAAATAAACGCGAACATCGAATTGCGATGTGAATATCTTGGTTATTAATTATTTAATTAATTCGTTGGTCCCCAGATACAATATATTATAAACTTCACGCTTCGGTCTTATTTCTTTGTCACAGGTATGAAATCAGCATCCATGGCAGACTGGGACGCTCTGTGGCAATTGTACCAAAAGGAGGAAGATGTCCAAGAGAAGACGAAACTCCGTGCAGCTTTAGCGGCGCCACGTGACACTACTATATTGCGCAAGTAAGCGAATAGTGCACCATACAATGTGTTTTTAATTTAACCTCACTGCTGATGTCTCCCGGTAGGTGGCACACAACATCAATGAAATTTAGACATTATTGAAAAAATATTGAAAAACCCGCTTTTATGAACACAATTATTGCTGAATGAATCTTCATCTATACTATCTATTTTAATATTAAAAAGAGGAAAGATTTGTATTTTTGTATGTAACGAATAAACTTAAAAACTACTGGACCAATTTCAAAAATTCTTTCACCGTTAAGAAGTTACACTATCCCCGGGTGACATTTAGGCTACTTTTTGGAACGGGAAATACACGGGTGAAACCGCGAGGCGTCAACTAGTTCCATATATCTCGACAAACTCGTGAGCAAGTCAATATACTGCTTATCTTTCTCGGCTTTAACGAGGTTTTCGTCATGCGGAACCTTGATGTCAATAATTAAATTATTATTAACAAACTTCACAGATTCCTGCTAATGGCCTGGGACGAGACCAACATCCGCAGCCAGGACTATCTGAACGTGGTCTCTCAGATCAGCGCGAACCCCTCAGGCACAGCACTGGTGTGGGACGACGTGAGGGCTCGCTGGCCTCAGCTGGTGCAGCGGTTCTCGCTCAACAGTCGGTACCTGGGCGGCATGATACCACAGATTACTTCCACGTTTAACACGGACCTGAAACTTAAGGAGGTGGGTTTTGTGTCTACTGACAAACTAAGTCTGATAAGGCCTTTATATTGTAGCAGTAAAGTGCATAATGTAAAGCCGGGTATCGACATTGCGAAGCTGCCTCGCGAGCAATTTTGAACGATGCGAGCTACACTCGCGCGATCCGACTCATTGTCGGTAATTTGGCGGTGCTCAAATGGCGCTCAGTGTGAGCTGCTCAGTTGCAAGGGATACATACGAATTGCCTCGCGCGCTCACGAAAGACAGAGAAGAACTTCTTAATCTCGTGAGATTACAATTATGAAGAACACATTTTTTTGTGGGATTCAAAAGCTAAAGATTACCACGATAAAATATTTCTTAAAATTTAAACACGAGAAAAAAAGCTGTAAAGGCGATTAAAGCCATGGTCAAATGTATGCTGAAGCCTCGTAGGCTCGGCGTGACTCGTGTTGACTGTGTAAACGGAAGCTGAGTGCACCGCGAGGCTGCCTCTCGACTGCTTGCTCATGCGAGCACCAGATGTACAGCCTCGCGAGGCAGCCTCGCAATGTCGAAACCAGGCTTAAGTATAGCATAATAAAGCCATATTATTTCCACTGCTGTGACCATGTCACAGGCCTTCTCTCTGCGAGAGGGGCTGGGCTGTAATCCATCGCCTCGTTGACCAAAGCGCATAGTATTATCATAATTGTCTTCTGCACATTATAATATGTTGCTGATTAACAATCTTTCGACATACCTACTTTATCCTATAATAAAAGGCAAAATGGCACTATTTTGTTAAGCAAAATCTTAACCCTTTTTTGAGTTTGCATGTTGTTCCTGTTGTATTAAGAAATGTATTGATGTTTTTGGATAAGTAATAAGCTGTTAACGTACGAATAAAATGGTGTTTTTAGCTTGCCGTATATCAGCCTCCGCTACTATTAGGGGTGGTCCTATCGTAATTCCGTTCTGAAAAAGGGATAGGGGTAGATCTCTATGGAGCAGAACATGCCAAAAACTCCACGGACACTCTTTTCCATCAGTTTTAATCACAACTATTGGGTTTTATCATTCTTCTTGGAAAAATACTTATGTGAGAACGATGTAAAAAGACATGCACGTAAAAGCGTCTAGTGTAAAAAAAACCGGCCAAGTGCAAGTCGGACTCGCGCACGAAGGGTTCCGTACCATTATCGCAAAAAACGACAAAAAACACGTGTGTTGTATGGGAAGCCCACTTAAATATTCATTTTATTCTGTATTTGTTGTTATAGCGGCATCAGAAATACATCATCTAGAAAATTTCGACTGTCTCGCTATCACGGTTCATGAGATACAGCCTGGTGACAGACAGACAGACGGACTGCGGAGTCTTAGTAATAGGGTCCAGTTTTTATCCTTTGGGTACGGAACCCTTACAAAAATTCAAAAATAAATTATGTACGTAATTAAAAGCAGGCCGAAGCAGTTAAGTTATGACCAATCCCAACTGATGGCGCCCATTCACGAACATGACGCATGAATTGGCACCACTCAGCTCAACCATCATCAGTAAATACTCGTAGTGTAGAAAGACGGAGCTACACGCTATCACAACGAAATCAAGATACCATTGGCACGTTATAGAATAGGGGCTGCTTGACAATAATTTAATTAAACAGATATTTGTAGGGTCAAATTAAATAAGTTAACGATACTTTTATTTGTAGATGGAAGCATTCTTCGCTCAATACCCCGAGGCGGGCGCAGGAGAGGCCGCTCGCAAGCGCGCGCTTGAAACAGTCCGCAACAACATTCGCTGGAACTCGCACCATCTCAACCAAGTTACATCGTGGATCAACAACAACCATCGCGTTTAAAATTCGAAGGCAAAACTCGTAGATAACCTCCTTTAGATACTATCAAAAGGCGATCAACAACTTTCTTTGGAGCTTTGGTACCGACGTTAAGTTCTTTGTACAGGAACAAAACTGGTCATAAGTTATATATAAATCTTAATATACAAGAATACTAACAGAATTAACTTGCTTTTGATAACTAGTGGGATTGTCTAGATAACTTGATTTAAACATTGATATAAAACGGCTATTTTCTGTAATTAATATCAAGATAAAATTGCATTTCATTACTCATTGGAAACAATATAACATAATTCAACAATGTTTTATTTAGGGCAACCTGCAGAACCTATCTTTTTTCGACAGTGATGAATTTCTCTTTTAATTCCTTAATTAATAAGATTGAGCAAGGGGAATGTTATGAAAAAGTAATAAAAAATGTTGAAATAAAACACAAAAATAATAATTATTACTTTATTACACATCCTCCATATCTTCTCTTACATGTCGTCTAAAAATGTTGCCGTTTCGTTTACAGTACGGTGCCGTGCCCACCCCATAAACCAAACTATCGTACCGTACAACGCGGTACCAATTTGGTTGAACCTTTTGTCCTCATTTGAATTAACCAACTTTTTGGAACAGGTTGGGTTGTGGTGTGTAACTCTTTACGGAACCGACTCACTGATCCGGATCATTGAAGTGATCCAAAAGATTGGTTCAGTAACAACGTTTCAAACGCATCATTTGGATCTGAAACATTACTTTGCTCAGTGCTATTTCCGCGCGACGCGTCACTCGCGAGGCGATTGAGCAGTGAGCGATTGAGAGAGAGATGCAGACTGAGAGACAGTAGACATTGAGTTACTTAACTATGGACTCGCGAGTCGCGAGTGAACGGGCGATATTATCACAATCTATACAAGTCAAAAAGAGATACCAAATGAGTGTATCACTCATACTCTCACAGATTTTCGTTATCGTTATACACCCACGTATAAATGACCACTAAGGCGCTCACGTATCAAATACTATACGGTCGTTTTTGCGTAATTATGTTTGCACTAACAAGTTATCGTTTTACATTGATGCGGCAGATCCTTTAAGCCGATGAAACGGTAAAAATTTAGAAATCTGCGGTCGGCGGAAGGGGTTGGGAGGGGGGTGGGGGGGAGGGGGGGGTACCCCTTCTCCCCTGGTACCACTCCCATTACAAGGTAATGCACCGTTCTTGAGAAAAACCAATTATTGTAACCTAACCTCAAACCATTTTATATTCGCCTAAAAAGCATAGTCGACGTAGCCCCGCTACGCGGGGCTCCTATTTCTGTCTGCAGGGTTTACAGTAACCTAACACGAAGGGGATGTCGGGGTCTTAGTTCGCTCGCTCCGCTCGCTCACTAGACCCCGCCATCCCCTTCGAACCTAACCTGTCCGAGTCGGAGTGCCCCAAGTCCAGAGCTCGCTTCGCTCGCTCTTGCATCCTAATTCTCATGGTTGCCATAGTAACATTGCCTTTTGTACACACATCAGTCGATTACGTAGAAAATCGGTGTCCAGTGCTACAAGCGGAGGTCAATCGTGAAGGCAAACAATTCGAGTCCAGAGGATAAGCAAAAGTCGTCGAATAAAGCCACAAGAAAAACACTACGAAACACAGGAAACACATTCACGCAACTCGAGGAGAAACGGAATGAACAACAAACGAATGACAGTGACACTTAGCATACTTTTTTTTTACGTTCCTTTTTGCTTATTTTTCACGTCATTTTGCACCATAGACAATATCTGCAACAGGTTTGGTTGTCAATCGCCCATTTTAACGTTCCGTTTTCGCTTTTTATCCGATTTGAGCATAGAAACATTTTTCATTAATATCTCGAAAAATATGCATTACCTTGTAATAAGAGTAGTAGCGTTATAATCGGGAACCCAAGCCCTACTAGCTTTAACCCCTTTTACCACCCAACTATGACCGCACGATTGTAGATCCAACCCACCAATAAGACACAGACGAAGCGGCAAGTTAATTATTTCTTTTTTGTAGGTAGTAGTAGCAAAGATGGCATTGATACATATGACGTGAATCAATCAGAATTCTAGAAAACGATAGCTACGAGTACTAACCGTACGATTACTTTGTCTCTCTCACAATTTTCTGCCTGTATTCTCTTCAGAAATCTCAGTTTATTGTCTATAGGTCTAACGTCCAAAGGGCATTAAAGATGTCAATATTTTTATAGAAAGCTTATTACTGGCGAACGTCAACTGCCTGCAATATGGTATCTAGAGAAGATTGTCTATGGCAAAAGTACTTATAATCGGAGTCCTGAACGTGGTTTAAAGATGTGTTTACACTAAATTCGCGAATCAATCTCTATCTATTACATATCGGTTCTTTCAGAAATTTAAAAACTGCTTTTAGACAGGGATCGCGGATTAGTTAGCGAATGTAGTGTAGCTTAACTTTTTGAAGTATTTATAATATTGTATCTTGGTGTCTATTAATAATCAGTGATCGGAATAGGTAGTGCTATTCGCTGGTCTTAGTGACCGTTATGGTAAAATGGATATGCCTTCTGAATCCCGAGAAATATATTATTTATTTGTTTTACTAAACCGGTTTTTTTATTTAAAACTAATTAAGGAATTCGTACTTTACATCGTAAGCTGAATAGCTTTATGCAAATATTGTATTGGGCACTAAAGTCATCTCTTTTCAACTTGCGTACGAGATTCTAAATAAGTTTAACTTTCCATCTATGTAGGTAAAATAAAAGCTTCACCGTGGATAATTAGTTTGCATAATAAAATCAAGCTTAAAAAAATTGTGAGGCGGCGAAATCCCGGAACATGGCCATATTAACATTATCATTCAGGTTCATTGACCCAAAATAGCACTGCCTATTCTGATCTATGATTATAATATATAATCTGGATGCGAGTGAGGATATCGATGTGATTTGACTGATATTTGACAGTTTGCGCCAAGCGCGGTGTGGTTAAACAAAAAGAAAATGGAGGATTTGATCATGCAGGTTTTAATTATAAGCGTTAATAAACACAACTCATAAAAACCGTCTACTGTTTTTATCTATGCCTAGAAATGTACATTTTGTGTGAAATTTTAAAAATATCAAGGTTGGTCCGATATATATAAACTCTTACATTTATAACGCATTTATAATCACTGACATATAAACTTTATAAAATAAAATAAACAATTAATAAAAAAATAGATCACATTGATGGAAGCCATTGTAGTGTGAGTAGAGAACCATAAATATTGGGTTTTTCTCGAACTTCTCAGTAGTAGCCCGGAGCCTAGATTTGTGCCCAGTTTTTTTTTTTTTTTTTTTTTTTTTATTGTATATAGGCTCGCGCTTGACCACTATCTCACCTGATGGTAAGCGATGATGTGGTCGACGGTGAAGCACGCTTGCCTAGAAGTAACCTATTCACTCTTGACTTAAAGACCCCTAGATTGTAGCTATCGGGAAACACAGACTCCGGCAGGGAATTCCACTCCTTAGCTGTACGCATAATAAAAGTGTCCCCAAAACGTTTTGTGCGTATGGGTGGGATGTCCACCATGTACCGATGACGCATCGCCGTGCGTCTGGTTGTCCGATGATGGAACGGGCTGGGCGGAATTAAATCATGCAATTCCATCGCACACTCCCCGAAATGTAACCGATAAAAAACCGACAAGCTGGCAACTCGGCGACGATGTTCAAGGCTCTGGAGCTTTGATTTGACCAGTGCCTCATTGCCGATAAGTCTCTTGGCCCGCTTTTCGATCAACTCTAGTGCATCAAGCTGGTATTTGGCAGAACCGTTAGTTGATGTCAATATGCTCGCCCTCTAATACATGACACTTTAACATAACTGATGAAATGTGGATGTACTGTAGGCGCACCTCTAACACCACTTTATGTATTATATCTTCTATAAAAAGGGATGGTGCTATCGGTCATGTATAGCTCAATCTCTCTCGCACTGGAATCATCTCTGCCATCTCTGTGTGTGTATACATTGTGTTATAAGGGATGGTGCTATCGGTCATTTATAGCTCTATCTCTCTCGCGCTGGAATCATCTCTGCCATCTCTGTGTGTGTATACCTTGTGTTAAAAGGGATGGTGCTATCGGTCATGTATAGCTCTATCTCTCTCGCACTGGAGTCATCTCTGCCATATCTGTGTGTGTATACATTGTGTTATAAGGGATGGTGCTATCGGTCATTTAGAGCTCTATCTCTCTCGCACTGGAATCATGATGGCATTTAAACGTCATAATAAAGCATCTGGTCACATACTTTGGGCTCTCCTGTATGTAACTCTGTATTTCTTTGGCTATGAAATAAAATTGAAGTAAGATCAATTTGAACTTTTATTTGATATCGACACACATTTTACATAATAATCTACACAACTCTAATTAAACTCGAGGCGTTAGTGCTAATGATGTACAAGTGACGACAGTCATAATCCTTTTCGATATTGCAGCAATGTGACCTTAACAAATAAAAGAAAATAAAGTAAATTTTAGATATAAATGTAAATAATGTTAGTAGATACTTTTTTTGCAAATGTTTTTCGTTAAAGAAAAATTCCAATGACAGTACTGAAAAATCGGTTAGTGGAAACTAAAAGAGTGTTTTAATTTGCCATTATTAGTATTTGTTACAAATGGCCAAAATTCCTTGGTTTTTTACTCCTTCTTGCCCAATACAGCGTAATAACTATAGGCTGCTCGGATGACCTGCAACAAAGTCACTATATATTGAAAAGAAAGAAAGAATGAGAGTGGAACTCAAGTTCACCTGGAAACTGGCTTGCCCGGATAGGGATCGGCCCGAGAACCCATTTTCCCAGAGACAGTGGGATGAGCCGCTCTGCAGGTTGGTACGGAATAACCTTATTGATATGTCTACCAATACTGCTGAGCGTGCCCGCCTGCTGGCTTTGGGTGAGTGAGAGTCGGGCCTCTGCCTTCAGGCACTACCGTCACCTAACATAGGCACTAGGCTAGGTAATACAACCTTCCGCCTCGCTTCATGCCTGCGATTGGGCGCTCCTTGTGGTGCTCCACATCGCTAACAATGCGATGAGGCAGTCGACTGCCTCGGACACCATGGTCTTTCATGTAGTAAGAGTGCAGGTCGGATTGCGCGGCACGCTAGCATTAATGATCTCATCCGTCGTGCTCTTTCCACCGCCAGGGTGCCAGCTGTCTTAGAACAATGGCCTGGCACGCGTCGATGGGAAGTGACCTGATGGTGTAACTTCGACACGACAGAAACGCAGACAGTTAAAGGAAAACAGGCGGAAAACCACGAAAATTTAAGAAAAATTTGCACTAAAATAAGGTTGATTTCTGGCCCACTTATGGGCAGTAAAAAACCTCTTCTTACTTTCTTTATTAAACATAACTATTATTTATACTTTGTAACACAGCAACCAGACTGTTTTAATTTTTTACTAAGTACGATTTTTCATGATTATTAATTCAGAAGAAAATTAATATAATATTGTTGTAGGACTTCGAATATTGTTACGTAGCAGAAAATTAAAAAATAAATAGCTTTTATAACACATAAGTTCTATTATAAAACCTTTTTATTTTTACCGAAAATAAGTACCTACATATTATTTTACTTTATACATAAGCTAAAATAAAACTTTTTATTTATATTCGTCGTTTTGACGGATGGGTTAGCTTTAAAGGGGTATCGCCGAAGGTTAGCTATCTAGGGATAAACTTGTATTTGATTCTAGGTACCCTGGATGGAGGATGACAGAAACGACTTTTGCTGCTGACCGTACCTACTTAGACAGTCTGCAGCAAAAATCGTTTCTGTCGCGCAAAAAACTCCGCCCGTGCGCGTTTAGTCAAAGGGTAACCACGCTACTAAGGTCATTGAAGTTGATGCAAAAATTATTTGATTGAGTTGAAACTGCTAATAGTTTGTATTTATTATCATTATTTAACAAGTATCTTCCGCGGCTTCGCCCGCGTCAAAAGGCTTTTAGGATTATAAAACCCTTTTGACGCGTGAAAACATTGACCACCCAGTGCTCTTTGTGGATTGTAATATAGGATGAGAGTCCTGTGTTGTGAATCAGACGGGTTATCAGAGTGACCAAGTCGTCATTCTCGCCTTCATTGCTTAGCAAAACGCGAAATAGATTCTTAATCTGCAAAAGAATATTAATGATTTTGTAAAAACGCTATTAATCTTAAGGGGAAATGCGGTCGCAGACATCCGACTGAATTTTCTAAGTAAAAGTCATAATTCGAGGTCTGGCTCTCGCCTATTTCCTCTTCCAATATTGACCAATTTAAAAGATATTCCAAACTGAAAAAAAAAAAATATTCTGTGCTCCTATATTTTCGTTTTTTCATTTATAGTTGTCAGATTTGTAAACTAGGCCTTTGTTGGCAATTTGGTATCTCACTTTTGAGCATCTTTTGAGGGTTCTAGTGCTTCTAAAGATAATTTATCTATTATCAAAAAGGAAAACATAGCGACACAGTATATAATTCAGTATATGATTCGCCTATTTCAGTTTTATGGGATATTAAAATTGATTTAAAATTGGTCCAAAATTGGAGGAGGAAATAGGCGAGAGGCAAACATCGAGTTATGACTTTTTACTTAGGAAATTCAGACGGATGTCTGCGACCGCAGTTCCTCTTGATAGCCTATTTACTTTGCGCTACTTATCTAGGTAGGTATTCTGAACAAACCTTAGACAGCATCATGAACGAAATCAAATGAGGACGTGCCTCAGTAGAATGCGGCGAGACTTTAAATTTTGATATATGAAAACTTTACATTGAAAAGTAAACTTCTTATTAAGTATTTATTAACTTCATGCGACGGTAAAACTACAAAACTCAATGCCTAGTAATTTCGTGTATATATCTACAGGTGATGGCATTTCCAAAAAAATATGGGTATCGTGCCATCGCATCATGTTTTGTTGTTTGTTTCAACGTTTTTTTGTTTTATTTGAATAACACAGTTGGCACAGTGGTTGAGAAATCGGCTGCTGAGCTGCGTTTTGTGGGTTCGTTTCTCGCAAGGAACGAATATGGTACGGGATAGTTGTTTCGGATCTGGTTGTTTGTGTGTGTGTAAAAATATTTTTAAACGCTCCCACGATACAAGAGAAATTCCTAGAATGGGACAAAGCCTTTTCTTCAATGCCCCTATGTTTTATGTAGTAATGTAATGTATCGTATTATGTAACAAATATCTAGTTACTACCAGTACGGTTGATTGGCGTAAATATCTACCTTACTAAAATCAAATTAATGTGATGACAATTTTTTTTTCCAAATCTGGTAATTCAATAGTGTAATTCAATTGTAGCATTTGTAATTGGATAATTTTCTGCGGATATATTTGATTGAGCAGATACTCCGCCCTTTCCATGTTTCAATAGAAAACAAACACTTTACAGGAAAGACATCTGCTCAATTTCCTTTAATCGAAATATTTTTTAATTATGCAACCTATCGCGAGGATCGTTGTTCCATTAAATAATATAGAATGCAATGTTCATCATTGATCATTTATTTAAAATTAAACATTAATTAACACAGAAAAGCCCGAGTAATTCTAAAAAGCAAAAACCAATTCTATTTATTAATAGAATTGCCTTTTCTACTTAATATTTCTATCTTATCAAATTTACCATGCAGAGGACTGCCATCCATTATTGGAACGGAAATCTGGATCTGGTTTGTTCCAGACGTTGGAAGAATCAAGACTATCGATCACAGTGGAATCTGTAAATTGGAATCCAGGAGACGATCTGAAAGAATTTCCTCCGTAACCGGCGTTGGAGCTGTATCCACTTTGTGACCAACCGTTGCTTGAAGGACTCCTATTTCCGTTTCCGCTTCGGCTGCGGGCGCTCGATCCAAACGAGGAACCGCCCCAGCCAGCGGTACTGGTTGATCGTCCCAAACCACCTCCAAAGCCAGCCCAGCCACTGCTAGAAGAGCGCGCGAGACCAGTGGAAGGTGCTCCACCGAATCCGTTACTTCCTTGCCAGCCGCTACCACCTGGGAATACCAAAGTCGTGATTATTTTATTAGTGTGATAAGTGACCAATACTACTTTTTTATCATTTAGAAATACTCATGCATACTGCGCCACCACGGGGAGATAGCGCAGTTATGTGGGACTCCAACCCATTAAAACTTCACGGTGCCCTCCTGTACCGCTTATGGCGCGAACACGGCACGCATTAGTTGGGGGGTACCCCCCATCACCGACGCACCAGAACACACTGAACGCCAAGACCAACTTAGGGACTAAACCAGCACATGGGCGCTAGTCGACCACGTGCATGGTCCTCTTGTTACGGGTCAAAGTCAATGGTCCCACCACCTAACATTTTTCGGTCACAGGAGATAGGGAGAGCGGCCACCGCTATACCGGCACTCCTCCCCCGCGGCTCCACCGCGCCTGCCATCAGACGGTGGCGACCCTGTCCAGGCCGCGATAGGTAGGGAGTGCGGGGCACCGCAATACCAGCACTCTACTCCCACCGCAGCCTCCAACCCTCAGTCGCGATATTATATGGGTATGGGAGGCCACAAACGCGCCATCGCGCCACCGCGGCCTCCAACCATCACCCGCCTTAGTTGCGATATCGCCCAGGCGGCACCGCAAGCTACGTGTTGGCCGCTACGTCATCGGCTTATCGGCAAAAGCCCTGACTTGCGGCCTCTCCTCGGGTTCTTCTTCGCTTCACCGTGGGTGACCATGCCACGGCTACTGAGCCCCTCCGCCTCGACAGTGCGGCAACCCACCAGGGAGGGATTGCTCAGTACCTACCAACCTCTTTGGGCAATATCTAAAGCAGGTTCTATTTCTAAATCTTGGGTGACCATAATTAATCATTTGCAGCATGACTTAGCCTAGTTAGAAGTTCAGCCGCATTTACGGGAAAAACTGCTGGTAACTAGGCTTTTGCCTATAAACATGCACACAGCCAAGCTATGGGCCCTCTCAAAATTTTTGAATACCTAGAAACCAACCCATTTAGATATCTAACTGTTATTATTTATCCACGGGCTCCTCTAATAAAGTTGCTGATGTGGCAACTGCCAACAAATATCCCATCAGAAAGAAAGAAAATGAAATGATCCAGATTTTAGGCCTATCTATAAAACTCCCAACATTCTTGGATAAGATTGAATAGATATTTAATTCGGATCGGATGTAGTGCATAACTGCCCAGTTACACACTACACCTATCTGAATCCGAGAAATTTCCGTTCCGAAGTAGCCGTAGTACTTTACGCCGAATTATGACGAACTCTATTCGTCATAATTCAGAACATTTTGAACTCGGCATTCAAATCACGTATCGGATGTAGTGCGTAACCGCCCTTACACTCGGTTATTGTTACTCCCTCAGCTCCCTAACTGCTTAAAACTTATTATGTAGGTTTGTGCTGAAGACAATTACTGAGGGATTTAGCTACTGAATATCACTGTTACAGTCTAAAGCTAAAAGGAAAGCGTAATATAATGTGTTATTTACCTTGTGACCGGACATCCCTCCTAGCGATAGCTGCTGTTGCTGTCGCAATGAGCACTAGCACCAGAATCTTCGCCTAAAATAAATATTGTGTTTATGTTTTTTTTTTACTATACATGGTATGTATGTGGACTTTGTGAAAGATAATATGGTATATAAGAAAAGGGGTGATTCCTGATAATGGAAAAAGAAGAAATGTTGCGCCAACCAAAAATAAATTGGCAAAATTAAAGTAAGAAAGAAAATGACTGACAATATATATGTACAAAAACTTTTTACGAAAAAATACAACCGAAGTCCAAATAAAAACACTACAAAGTGAAATATAACTTAAATTTCGGACCTCAGTGTTTTCGTTTCTTTATTTTTTGAAACCAACTTTCGAAATTGAAGTTACTTTTCACTTTGTAGTGTTTTTATTTGGAATTCAGTTGTATTTGTATTTTAGATTTTTTTTACTCTTTTATTTGTAGGTACATAACGGATAATTTCTTTACTAACGTACCTATTATGCCCACAGTTATGCCAGATTATGTTACCCGAATAACATGTAACATGAACATAACCGGTGGAATGAGAGTGTACCAGGGTGAACTGTACACATCTGCGTACTTGTTTAGAGCGTACTGGCTTGATGGTATGATATGAAATGTTGTAAATAATAACCAGACATACGATTGCAGCAATCCCGAGAGATTTGCCGTCATTTATTGAAATGTTCTTTTATAAATCTCCGAAGTTCTTCAGCAAGACTTTACCAAATTTAAATGGGACCATTTCGGAATAAACTTCTTTCGAACTAAAGATAATTTTGCATATCCGTTTAGATATATATGATGGGGTTATGCCCGAATAAAAAAAAACGTCTGAATCCGAAAAAAGTCGGTTAAAATCAAAATATTTCTTATATCTTCGTAAACTGTAAGTGCATGAAACATAATAGTATACGATCATAATAAAAATTAGTTACTGATTAATGCCTCCGCCTGTAGCCAAGTTGACAATGTATAATCGATAACGTTAGTAGAAAACGACTCACGTTAAGTCACGTGATCAGACCGTTTAAATAGAAGGCGGTAAAAAATAACGATTGTAGAAAGAGATTCGATACAAAACGCTTGTAACTTGGCTAGTGGGATTCTTGTTCTAATGACCGTATCCTAGGCTCGAGAAAATAACAGCACTGAAAACTTACCATCTCGTAGTTGCTCAGTTCTTTGGCAACGATTCGTGAATCGCATCATATTTATACTGCCTGCATCCCAAATCTATCTAGTTTTTATTACTATCATACACAAGAGGCACGGTGTCATAAGACCAACAAGAGGGTTATTGTTAACTGACACGATTTCACTATTAATGTTTTTTTTTATTAGAGGCTTTGATAAAAAGCTGACTTTGTCATTAGTAATTACTCGTAATTAGGTAGGTATAAAAAAGTGGACTTGAATTAATATGTCATTTCATCAATGTCTGGTTTGGGATATTCCAGTTTATTTTGGATCTAGAAACATGATATTTCGTTTCCCTATTAACCGACTTAAAAAAAGAGGTGGTTCTTAATTCGACTCTATATTTGTTTCGCGATTACTCCGCCAGTAATGAATTAATTTTGAAGTTTCTTTTTTTTTTGTTTGGAAGAATATGTTCCCGAATTGGTCCTATTTAAATTTGATAAAGATCTAATTAAAAGCTTCGAAGATATATGACAGAACTCTTCAATAAATGACGGCAAATCTCCCTGGATTGCTAGAATCGTATGTCTGTTTATTGTTTACACCATTTCATAACATACCATCACGCCAGTACGCTCTACACAAGTACGCAGGTGTGTAAAGTACACCCTGGTACAATCTCATTCCACCAATTATGTTCGTGTTTCATGTTATTCGGGTAATATACCTAATCTGGTTTCACAGTGGGCATTATAACTAGGTACGTTACTATAGAACTTGTCCATTATTTACCACAACTAAAAAGCGAAACATAAAAACTTTTTTACAAAAAAAAAACAATTGTCTCCCAAATAAAAACACTACTAAAGGAAAAATAACTTCAATTTCAAAAGTCGGTGTCAAAAAACGAAGAATCAAAAACAGGAACACCAACTTCCAGAATTTATTATGAATTAATTTATTTTTTTTCGTTTTTTCGGGTTTTTATTTGGAAGTCGGATGTATTTTTTTGGAAAAAAGTTTTATTTTGTTTCCATAGATCGGAATACATATATGAGCATGGAAAACATTTTTGAAGTCGTCTTTAATTTATCGCGTAGAAGTTCATCCATCTTTGCTGTCTTTGGGTTTTTCCATCGGCCACATAGCTTGATATACAATGTCAAATTATAAGTCATGCAAACCAAACCTAAAGTAAGTGATTTAAGACCTGAAGTAAAGAAGGGCATTAATATTGTACTGAATTTCATTATGTCCCGCTGGTCATTAATGTGATTTGAATTTGGAGCATATAGAACATTACTGCAGCGGCCAGCAAAAGAGGCATTGATGGACAAACGTCTAAATGTGGCGAAGCCGAAGCCCGGTATGTACCTACGTAAGTCCATGAATGCCTAGTTGTGGCCAAGGCTTCTATAGTACTTTTTTCAAATAATGCGCGGAAATTAAAACTAAGTAGTACCTAGAACTCATTTTGTCAAACATAAATACTTTACAAAATCAATGACGAAAAAAGAACAACAATAATTTTCCCCGCATTTGTTTTAATGTTTTCAATAAACAGCTTTTTATTTGCAAGCCAGTTCGAAATATAAATAAAACCTTTGATAAGTTACCTGCTTGGTTGCCATGTTCCGGATTAAAAGATCGTTCCATATTTAAATTACACGACAGATATGAGTTTACTATGTAATTTACTAGCTGACCCCCGGGGCTTCGCTCCCGTCAATTTGCTACCTACCTACCTACCCTCCCTACCATATCTACTCTACCCACCTACCCTACCTACCCTACCCTACCTACCCTACTCTGCCTACCCGAACCTACCTACCCTACCCTACCCTACCTACCCAACCCTACCTACCCAACCCTACCTACCCAACCTTACTCTACCTAATCATGTAGTACATATTTTTTATGTATCATCAATAGTTTTCTCAGCGCACGGCAAATAATGAATTTTATTTGCAACATTTTGCTATTTTGGGTTACATTATTGCAATTTTTATAAGAATCTCTAATTTTTATGGTCATAGTGGCTTACACATAAATGGTAGATATATGCTGTCAAGGACTTTTATTTAGAACTGTTTAAGACAAACAATCCTACGGTACATTATATATCTCGAACGGTTTAGGCAGCGCACGCGAAGATAGCTGTCATAGGGCAGATTTTTTTTCCGACTTACTTGATACTTATCGTTATATTATGACTAAATTACAAAAAAAACATTATGAATTGTTGCCTATGTGTTATTCTGATGTATAACGTATATTACTGTGAAGTTTCATCAAAATCCGTTTAACAGTTTTTGCGTGAAAGAGAAACAAACATACATCCATCCTTTCTCACAAACTTTCGCATTTATAATACTAGCTGACCCCCGGGGCTTCACTCCCGTCAATTGGCTACCTACCTACCCTACCTACCATACCCACCTTCCCTACCCTACCTACCTACCCTAACCTACACTACCTACCCTACCCTATCTAATCATGTAGTAGATATTTTTATGTACCATCAATAGTTTTCTCAGCGCACGCCAAATAATGAATTTTATATGCAGTGCAATTTTCATATGAATATCTAATTTTTATGGTCATAATGGCTTCCACACAAAAGGTAGACATATGTTGTCAAGGACTTTTATTTAGAACGATTTAAGACAAACAATCCTACGGTACATTATATTTGTGTAATTCTAACGGTAACGGTTTATGCAGCGCACGCGAAGATAGCTCCCAGAAGGCAGATTTTTTGCCGACTTAGTTGATATTTATCGTTATATTATGAACAAATTACAAAAAAACATTATAAATTTTAGCCTGTGTGTTATTCTGATGTCTAACTTATATTACTGTGAAGTTTAATCCAAACCCGTTTAGTAGTTTTTGCGTGAAAGAGTAACAAACATACGTCCATCTTCACAAACTTTCGCATTTATAATATTAGTAGGAATTAGTAGGACAGGATTATTAGGATTTGGCCGCTAAACACGACAAATATAGATTTTCGTACAACTTTTGCTGGCTGCTGCTCGCATGTATTTGGCCACTACACCAATTTCGATTTATCTCGAAGAAGGTAGTCAAAATAATGCTCAAATTTCCAAGCATGTTTGAGAAAAAGTAGAAATCGTATACGAATATTTACGATAGGTAGTAGGTACATACTAATTCCATGCATTCACCATGATCTGTACAAAAATATAAATTGTTTGAAAATCGAACTGTCCACCACGAGCAGAATATGAATAAAAGAAAATAGAACCCAAATTAAAAAGAGGCGCGAATACTGAAAATTGCTTTGCTTTGTTATACAACAAATTACTTAACTACATAAAAATACTCACAAAAATGTCGAGTAACGATAGTGATTCGACTCCGGAGTAAATTAAATCTAAAGCCATTGGCATTGCCAACAATCTACTCCCAGAAAAGTCCAAAGAATCGTACATGGAATACTACAAAGGGCGTCAAGTCTGTATCTGAATCAGTGCTTTTAGTCTTCTTCCAGCATTTATCATGTACAAAGAAGCCAAGTAGCCTATGGTGCATCTATTCAATGCTCAGGGCAACAATAAGCATCAATAATAATATACAAATTAATACATATACCAAATTACTGGCATTTTTTTTTAACTGGCCAAGTGCTAGTTTGACTCGCGCACGAAGGGTTCCGTACCATTGCCGCAAAAGACGGCAAAAAATCACGTTTGTTGTATGGGAGCCCCACATAAATATTTATTTTATTCTCTTTTTAGTATTTGTTGTTATAGCAGCAACAGAAAAATATTATCTGTGAAATTTTCAACTGTCTAGCTATCACGGTTCATGAGATACAGCTGGTCACAGACAGACAGACGGACAGTGGAGTCTTAGTAATAGGGTCCAATTTTACTCTTTGGGTACGGAACCCTAAAAATCAAAAACCTGATTACTTAAGAAGCGAACTAAAGAGATATAAACAAGAGTAGTAGTTCATTAAATTATTTTACAATGCATGTCCTCGAAAAGAGCGTTTTCCAAGCAGCCAAACTGTGCGGAAAGTGTCACTTTTTTCACTAGTGCTTTTTAATTTTCTATATTTTTTTTTAATTTTTAACTTCGTCGTCAGCCAGACGCATAGTTTTTATTATTAGAGAAAAGTTTTAAAAATTAGTTAAGTACAGATTATCATTCATATAAAAGTTAAAATACATTTAATACTTCATTAAATGCGATTTTAATTACTCTAGATTTAGATTTGATTAATAAATTAATTTTAAATATTCATTAAATATGTTTGGAAGAACGTATATTTTGCTCGTGCCTTTTTGCGTTATGATGTGACAGCTATTCGCTACAGCTTCGCATGAGAACAGTGTTCCACTTATATTATTTGTTAGTGTTATTGAAAAAAAAGGTGTGAGTTCATGTATTTACTCAAATTTCTAATTTAATGGAAACCACAATTCCTCCAATTAAATGGCAGCAACCCACAATTTTAATGGCAATATCTCACCATTTTAATGGCAGCAAAACTCACCAATTTAATAGCAGCAACCCACCAATTTAATGGCAGCAACCCACCAATTTGATGGCAGCAACCAGCCACCAATTTAATGGCAGCAGCCCACCAATTTAATGGCAGCAACCAAACAATTTAATGGTAGTAAAATCCACCAATTTAATGACAGCAAAACCCACCAATTGAATGGCAGTCCAACCAACCAATTAAATGGTAGCGTCTTTTCAATCCACCTATTCCCTTAAGCATATTCAGCCTATAATGCTCCATTCGCCGGAAAGCGAACCTCCAATCTGCGTCAGGGACAAGGTCTCAATCCACCACACGAGCTTAGTGTTACCCGGCGGACGTCTAACGTTCCCGAATCACCGGCTCCAGGACATACGGTTTCCTCACCATAAGTATGTTTATTAATAACTGAGCACAATTCCGTGACATTGGAAATCTGACAATCCTACACACCAATCGACCACACACCTACGAAGCTGGTTAGGTAGGTACCTTTATAAGCAAGTATCCTACCGACTGCGCCAATTACGTACGGCTGCAGTCGTGGATGCAAATAAAACCGATATAATTTACTTAACGAATTTAATTAAAGTAATTATTACATTAAGATCGGTAAAATTAAGATGCGTGACAATTGCTCGATGTGAGAAACGAGTCATTCACTAATACAATAAATCAATATTCATCACTGCTATTGCGCGATCTTCAGTCCCACGCCATCGAATTGCTGAGAAGGCGAATCTCACGGTGCAGAGCGCAATGCGGTGTTAGTTTTTAGAAAATTAAAGATGTGTCATCAGCAAATAACACCATGTTTAGTTTGTTTTCCAACAAACGGGGTAAATCGTTTATTTATATTAAAAATAAGAA
Organism: Orthosia gracilis; assembly: GCA_947562075.1. Lineage (NCBI taxonomy): Eukaryota > Metazoa > Arthropoda > Insecta > Lepidoptera > Noctuidae > Orthosia > Orthosia gracilis. Next base: position 41,749,336 of record OX387266.1, read on the forward strand.
AGGACCTAAACTTGAGCCCTGGGGTATCCCTATTTTCACGTTTAACCCCGACGAATTCACACCGTTGATTTGAACTAATTGCTGTCTTATCATTCTTTGTCTTAAGATTTAACCAAACTTAACGCTGATTGGCCTAGCCCATAATGCTCAAGTTTTAGAAGTAATGTTTCATGATTAACGCAATCAAACGCCTTCGAAAGGTCGCAGAAGATACTTATGGCATCCTGTGATTCTTCCCACGCATTAAAGATGTGTTTTAATAGGGTGACACCAGCGTCAGTAATTGTACAACGTACTTTGGTGAAACCATACTGTTTATCATGCAAGATGTAATTCGTATTAAAATGAATGAGCATTTGATTAAGCATTATCTTTTCAAATACCTTGCTGAAAACTGGCAACATCATTAAACCTGATATTTTTTAGGCAGATTGTATTGACGGGAAATAAATCGAATATTTTTATTACATCCAGCCAGCAACGCCACAAAGCGGTCACTATTGAATTGCACTGGATGGAAAGAGAAGCACGTTTGAATTTGTATAAAATTTATTATAAACTATAATAATATGAATTACTTAAAAATAACGAATGAAACTTCTAAATATATGACACTGAAGTTTTGCGTCCTGTTATGATACGTTATTGTTGTCAATTGTACCAATGTACGTTGCTCAGTATTTCTGGAAAAAATTGAAGGTAACGGTAAGAAATTACTTTTCTATTCAATTGTATCTAGGTTTTTGTGCTTAAACGTTTTCGGCCACAATTAAGTTTTCAGAAATATGACCAAAATTAACATATCTTTTTTCCGCTGGCACATCTTTAATAGATTTGGCCAAAAATGTTTAAAAGAAAGCTTATTTTGGGTGTTCAGCCTCTTCGGAGTGTTTATAAAAATGCATTTATTTAACCGAGCAGAACGACCGTAAACATAAAAATGTCTTAATCCTAAAGATTTTATAGCTAAATAATGCTAAGGTGACAATTGTAGCGTGACGACAATATCCTACATCATAATTAATTTTTCACTAGATTTGGAAGAAACTTTACTGCTGACTGAGTAATTGTAGTAGGGCTATCACACCTTACTCGCTCGAGCAGTAGCGCGAGCGGCTACATCAGCCACAATTTTCTTGCTGTGTCCAGATAACGAAAAACCTAGAGTCCTCAAGGTTGCGGAGACGCCGGTAACAGATGTCGTCTCGGTTGTACATGCATACGCGCGTGGTTTAAAACTGTCTTAACACTCTTGGGAGAGGTCCAGCAGTGGACGTCTAACGGATGAAATGACGAATATTTGGTATCGCAGCATGTAGACATACTTTTTGAGGTGGAAGGATTTATGTATGATGTTACCGAAACGGTTTAATGATTTAATGAAAAACAAGGGTTCTGATCAGTTTTTTTTTTTTGTAACAACTTGTTTAAAAGATCTTAATGTTATGTCAAATAGACGCTTTTGTACAGCTAATAAAATTTTCATTATTATTATTATATATTATCGCCAAATTCTTGTCTTCAACCGACAAGTCCGGGTCATCCCACCCCCACACCGGGTGAGTTCCGTCACCGGTTCTCTTCACCCGTCTCTGTATCAATTCATCCGATACTGTCTTCAAATCGTACGCCCATCCGATTTTCGCCATGAGGTCGATGAATAATTTCGCCAAGTTGAGAGAATAGCCACCAAGCTCAGCGGCTCTGTAGTCCCAAGGGAAAGTGTGATGATAATTATGAAAGCCTTCTCCAGTTGCAAAGAACGAAACTATCTTCGTTTCTACTGGTGCAATGTGTTTATCGTACGGCCTGTTGCCCCACATGTGCGCTACAGAGTTCACTAGCCAAGTCGTGTGTAGAGTAAAGATGAATCGGAAGAACGCGCAGACAAATAATGCATTCCATGCTTCTTCTCCCCAAAGCGTCGGGATATACGTCGGTACTATGAAACACGCAATGAGTAGGAGAGGCCAGTAATATCTGAAAAAAATACATAGGTGTATTTATTACTTTCACGATTGAAAAATCGTTCTTAATAATGTCTTCCTCTTAGTTTAACCTACTTGTGTTGGAATCGCAGTAACGGATCCTTCATGACATCGCTCATATCAACAGGTTGTGCTTTGACTTCAAATGTTTTTCCTTCCAGTATCCACCCTACGTGAGAGTAGAAGAAGCCCCTCGTCGCATTGTGTGGGTCAGCATCCGTGTCGCAGTACTTGTGGTGCAAGCGATGCATTCGTACCCAGGCGATACAGGAAAGCTACAATAAATAAGAGTAAATGACTGAAAATATGTAACTAATTAAAACTTATTAAAATGTGAGTATAATAAGGTATACTCACCTGAAACGCCATAGTATAGACAGACAAAAGTATAATGCGTAGAGGTAGCTTGGCTTTGTATGATTTGTGTGTCCACAGTCTATGGGGACCCGCCATAACGCTTACTGAAGTGGCTATGTACAACAGGTATGCTGCAATAACATAAACATTTTGAAGTTGTTATCTCGTAGGGCCTTGAAACCTTCTGAACGTGGAGTTAATCCCTCTCTGGGACCTAGATTTCACTCTGCATGCCATTATTCTAGTCTGTTTTAATTTGTAAAGGTAGCATTTTTCTCATACTTCACAAACATAATAATAGGACTTACCAAACAGACAAGTCTGCCATTTCGCTACCGTGAGAAACAGATACATGCCATAAATAGCCCCGATGTGCAAACTAACAATTGTCGCGACACTCAACAATATACGCCGTTTCTTCGGTTGAGGCGCTAGCATCACATCATTTTCTATATGTTCCGAATTTTTGAGATCATCGGAACTGCTGTTATCATCAGTAAAACTCTGTTTACTACAAAGAAAAAAAAGATTAATATTAGATGTGTCCCGAATTACACCACAACACCAGGTAATTCACCCAGAAGTTGATGTTAGTACTCATTGTGCTTATAAAATTTGACCAGGGAGTCGATAGTGACTCAAAAGTACTTTCGCAGCCATTATCTACTCTATCAATAAATGCCATTGTGTGAAAATTATAATTATTGGTGTTAAAAAAGTTCTGGAGATAATATGGGTTAAGGAAGCTATGAATCTAATGTCAATAGGCAATTTGTTGATTAACCGCCAAAATAATATTGCACAATTGAAATCCAAGCCTGTACCTATTAAAACTATTAATAGGAAGTTTAGACACCAGGAAGGAATAATTAGGAAGAGTCTTCTATACTAGTAGATAAATGGGAAGGTTTCTTACCTATGCATTGTAAACGGTATTAGTTGGCAAGACTTCGAATATTTTTTTTTTAAGACTAACACAAACTATGAGAAGTTTTAGAAGATTGACTTTACACCTGAAATGTAAAAAAGTAAAAATTATTTTTCTCCTTAAAATACCTCAAGTGTCCTGACCAAAAAACGAAAATTTAAGTTAGATAGTAATTGACTTCCACGGCTCCTATCATCATCATGATCAGCCTTTCAATGTGCCCACTGTTGGGACATAGGCCTCCTCTCTGTGAGATTAATGGTGGAAATTATGAAATGATTTTACGCGGCCCCAGTGCGGGTTGGCGGATGTCAAATGTCTTCGAATTTTTGTTTCTAGGACATGCTGGGCTCGATATTTTCCTTCACTGTTTTGATTGTGTTGAAATATTCTCTGGCCGAAAAAGAATAATTTTTTGTAAAAACAAAAAGTTAAATTCTGATTCTTGGAGTTGATTTCGGGAGACAAATTACTTCGGGGTACTGAAGAAATATTCATATTTTATTGTTTATTTTTACTTACCTGATATATGTACAGTGTATAGCTCAACACAACCTAGTGACTGGACAACACACTAAACCTTGGTTGACTGTCAGATACTGGTTCCTTGTTAGAATGTGCCTAAGCTATTAAATAAGCAGGTAGGTATTATTATTAACATATTTGCCCGTTCGAATCAATCAACAAAATTGCAAAAATTAAAATTAGAAATTCCAATTCAACCTTTGTACATTATTATCATTATAATTACATTCAATTGTATTCCTATATCACTAACAATACAATATATGCACATAGGTACATCATTATTCAATCTCAGAATAATTTGCAATAGGTACTTCTTGTAATATTACAATAAAAAATAAAAAAAATGTTGCACTTTTTGCTGGAGCAAAAGAATGCGTACCGCTCAAGATGCCCGCCAAAATTTCATAAATACTACCATTATCAATTTAAGCAATAAAACACTTATTTATATAAAGTGTGACTAATGAATCAAATTAAGTTTAAAAAAAAACTTTTTTACGAATAAATACTACCGACTTCCAACTAAAAACACTACAAAGTGAAAAATAACTTTCTTTTCGAAGTCGGTGTCTTTGGTAGGTACCAAGTTTTTTCATTATGTACACCGACTTCGAAAAAGAAAGTTATTTTTCACTTTTTAGTTGTACCTACTAAGCAACTTGCCTTTAGTTAGGTACTTACAATGCCGGAGTAGATTACCCGAAAACCATAAAACTTGAACATAACCGGTGAAATGAGAGTGTACCAGTACACATCTGCGTGCTCCTTTAGAGCGTACTGGCGTGATGTTATGTTATGAAATGGAAACAATAAACAGACATGCGATTGCAGCAATTCCGAGAGATTTGCCGTTATTTTTTGAAGAGTTCTGTTGTATAACTCCGAAGTTATTTATCAGATCTTCACAGAATTAAAATGGGACCAATTTCGGAATATACTTTATTAAACAAAAAAAGAATTTTCAAAATCGGTCCACAATTGACGGAGATATCGGTGAACATACAAAAAAAAAATAAACAAAAAAACATTTAGAAGTCGAACATAGAACCTCCTCCTTTTTTTGAAGTCGGTTAAAAATAGGCTAGTAGACGAAAATCAGTAGTACTATAATAAACTTCAAGTCCAATATCTTTAAAACGGCTAAGTTTGAGATACGGTGTTTCATAGTCAAATCAATCAGGAATGATAGAAACTACAATCTCTTAAAGGAGAGGTCGACTTAACTTGTAGCCCTGTTTAAGTGACTTGCCGCGTTTTGAACGAGTATGTTAGTAGCAGACAAAAGTATTTTTAAAATACAAACAACTGTCGAACTTCTTAGTTTTTTTTAGCTTAGCAGGATTTGCAGGTGAACTACTCAAGTCAAGTATCTACCTAAGTGAAGTCTGGTACCTTGTTGCGGACTCTTTATTGGGGTCGAGTTGTTGCCAACTTAGTAGGTATTTCTAGTCACCGACAAAGTATTTCGACTCGCGCATTTTAATATTTAATTCAATGACTTACATTATTTTTCAATTTAAATAAATGACTTTACAAAAATACAAAGTTTGACCTAAAGAGAATTCATTTATATTGGTTTTATTTTCACCTATTATCCTACTAATACCTATTTAAAGGAAGGATAGTGACTCCCATCTCCTTCTTGGACTATTATTACCACAATCACCGTCAGCCTCTCGATGAAGTTACTCCATAAATTTATTTGTTCGGAGATCTCTGTTGAACTGTTGGAACAGACGTCAAAGAAGCTTGTAGAGTTTTATACTATACTGGGTGACTACAGAGATCCTACCGGCTGCGCCAATTAAGTTAACGACAGTCAGAAGGGTTTATAAAAATAACTTATGTTACCGACAGAGTGACAGAAAAGATTATAACGTCTTAATCCTAAAGATACAAGGTTCTTATAGCTAAATTATGCTAAGATGTCAATTTTAGCGTGACGACAGTGTTCTACATTATAATTACTTACTCACTAGATTTGGGAGAAGCTGTACTGCTGACAAATTTTATTGTAGTATGGCATACTTAACTCGCACCTGCGTGTACTCACGTTACACCAACGATTTCCGCACTACACCAGAGGCGACGCTGTACACTGCCTACACTGTCTACGCTGTACACTGCCTACCTCACAACCTCAATTAATCCGAAGCAACCTGGGATGAAAATTCAGCGTTCTCTCGATCTCATCCTCGAGTGGCTAGCGAAGTGACGGCTATCGGTTAACATGGGTAGGCCACAGGCTCTTGTTACAGGACTCGGGTCCCTACCACCACGTCTGAAACTTCAAGGAGCCAACATCGAGTTGACGATGGTACTTGGTACTTGGCCTGGGGAAGGCCACCCAGACTGTCGGCTCTCGATGGGGTTGCACGTCACCACGATGACAGGCAGGGTTGCTCACAACCTGGTCAATACAATGCTCTTATCTCGCCTTCCCCCCCCAAGACATGACCTACCTGCAGCTTGGTTCGTTCTCACTAGCGAGACGACCCGTAAAAAGCTCCGCGCGTAGCAGAGCCCTGCGCTGCGGCGCATTATGAACGCCCTTCGCTACGTGAGCAAATTTGTCATCCAGCGAGACACAAGGATAGAGAGCCTGGACGTGTTTGTGGGCGCCTCGCCACAAATCTGTTCACGCGGGCCGATGCTTCTGCCTGGCCTCACATCCAGGACATAGCGCCGTGGCAAGCGCGCCCGCCCTGCAGAAAACGCCTCCCTAGAAACCTAATTACTGATACTGCAACCCCATCCACTTCCCAAACTTGATGCCTGAATAGAGTCCAGTGTTTCCGAAACACTCGCCACGTTGCGTCTACAGCGAGCGTGGTTTTAGACTCGCGCTCGCAACATGCTAGGTCCAGAGGACCACCCAGCAACGGGTTCGCTGTTGCGAGCCCTGGTGCCGCACCTGCGGGTAGGGAACAGAGTTCCGTGGAGACACTTTCAAGGAGTGGTGTGCTTGGTCTTTAAATTGTTGAATGATTTTGCTTTTTCTCAAGGTATTTGTGTTGTGTTTTTGAATTGTATTTCTTGTACATGTCGTGTAAGACACTATCTAACTTAGTTAAGAATTGATTAGGATCAGACTGGGATGTTCGGTATTATACAAATAAAATCACTAATTTCCTAGCTCTATACCGCATGCCTCGAATGTGACCAATTAATTATTTTTATATAAATGATAATTATTTAAGCTGTACTGCCCTTCTTGACGAGGATGCACGTGCCACTTCGGTGTTTTTCCCTGCAAACTTTATTAATCATTTCGTAATCCGATAACTTGAGCTAGTTCATGTTCACCCTTTTTCCGATCTCGGATTCATTAATTTAACTAAAATAACTTGAAATCACCTATCATTTATCCTTTAAAAGCTTTGTCTGTTTTGTTTGGCATTTTGACATCGGACGTTTCCTACAGATGTCAATGGAGAGTGCTTTTCTTTCCACCGTCGGTGATGCCATTGTTGATAGATAATGTTTTTTAAAGAATTTCATTATAAATTGTACTTGAATACTTTGATGGATGGGATTGGGACCCAGGATGGTGTATTGCACTGACGGGTGGTTGTTCCGTGTAAGTTCATCATTTGAAGAATTTTAACTTCTTGAAAAGGTTATTTGAAATTAGTAATCTTGTTTTGGTTTTTGTGCGATGTGTGCTAAATAGAGATATATAGACTATTTATTCAGTGCACACAAAATACACAGCACAACACACAAAATCATAATTAAATTGTTTTAATTTACATGTAGGTATTTGGAAAGAAAGTGCCAACAAACAAAAAAATAGTAAAAAGAAAAATACATAATACAAATAAGAGTGAAACAAGTAACATACCTACTTCAATTAGTAGGTATAGTGATTAAAACACAGTGCGGTGTGCGTTTCAAGGTTGCACCAAATGGGAATCCAGCTCAGCATATGACAGGCAAATATACCTGACGCTGATTTTCTGCTGGATCACTGCAGTGACATACGGTCGCTGAGCAGTGTTAAGATGTTGGTGTTATGACAGTGTTATGCGAGGTATATAGCAACAATTGTTTTTCTATAGTGTCTGCTAATAGCACTCAAGGGGTAAACACGTTTACAATAAATAAATATACGTAAATAATATGTATATTTCGGTTAGTAGTTATCCAACAAAAGATCCACAAGTTATTCAATTACCAAGTCCACATATCCTCTGTTTACAGGGTTTGATGACGAGATAGGCAAAAAATATAGATTGGCTCGGGAAGAACATGACAGCCAGTTATATAACGGACGTGTTCAAAACAGTCATCCCCAGTTTTTTCTGTGATGTGAAGAAACTACCGCAGTCGAACTTTGAACGTTACAAGGCATTTGATTTGCAAGGAAAATAATAATTAATGAAACAGGAAAAACAGCGTAATACTGTATTTACTTTAGCAACTGCACATGTCCGGATTAGCATTGAAGAGAATTGCGTTCAAACGTTTTAATTAAATAGTGTTCCAAATTCAAAAGTCAATTCGTCACTGTTATTATGTGCGCGGGGAAGATCCATTTTGCTCGCACTTATCGTGGAACCTTTAGCCTATTTTCGGGATTTTTTTTTTTTTTTTTGCTGCACTAAAGCTTCGTTCGATATAACGTTGTTTCTCAACAAATTGTTACTAAATAAAAATGGTCTACTTATAAAAATAGAGTTTACATATCTCTTGCTCTGTAAGTACACCCTTACACCCCTGAATGCCGGGGTGTATGACCATGTATGACTATCATTACAGCATAGGTTTTGGAATTTGAAAAAAGAACTGTCATACTCATACTGCACGAAGAATATTTTTAAAAAGTTAATATTTTTTTTCTCGGTATCGATTAATTACTCGAATCGGAATCTAGACAATTTATTTTATAAAGATTTTATTTTAAATATGGAACTATTTGTTTCCACATCGTATGTTAGATGGAATCGATTTAAAAATCAAACTGCAGCAAGATTTGACGCGCTTGCGTGCGTGAAAAAAAAAAGGCAGTCTACTAGTAGGCGCGAAAGCATCGCGAAAATAATTAATTTTCTTGTTTGAGTTCTTTTTCAAAAGTTTTAAACATGTCTAGTGACGAAGACATAGATCTAACGCCCGATTTTATTAAAGAAAGGGCAAAAACAGTTGTCGAAAATATATTACCGCCGAACTCGAAAGAAAGATATGTAAAGGCATACGACGAATTTATGAAATGGCGGTCAGAAAAAAAAGTGAAATCTCTTTCTGAAAGTGTTTTTATATCATATTTTGATGAATTATCTAAGAGGCTACAACCTTCTAGTTTATTCCATGCTAAAATCTACAATGATGACAAAACATGACGTGAATTTGAAAGATTTTTCTAAACTTACTGCTTTCTTGAAAAGGCAGTCTGACGGCTTTAAAAGCAAGAAATCGAAGGTATTTACTGCAGAAGAAGTACAGAAATTCTTAAATGAAGCTCCGGATGAAATTTATTTAGCAATAAAGGTACCTACGTATTTACTTGCCCTTTTTAATAAGTTACCAAAATATTTCACAAAAATACTATGCGAATTTGGTGCCTTTAATACAACTTATGTTTTTTTTACAGGTTGTTCTAATTTTTGGGATATCGGGAGCCTGCAGAACCGTGGAATTGACAAACTTGACAATAGAAAATGTAGAAAAACATAACAAATTACTACTCATAAAACTGCCTAATACGAAAACTAAAATTGACCGGTCATTTGTTGTGCATGAAGAATTTGCAAATTATGTTGAAAAATATCAAGCTCTTCGGCCTGAAAACTTGGATACAAATCGTTTTTTTCTTAATTACAGTAAAGGAAAATGCCACAGACAAGTAATAGGAAAAAACAAATTTACAGGCATGCCAAAGCAAATAGCCACATATTTAAAACTGAGTAACGTAGAGTTATACACCGGGCATTGCTTTCGCAGAACATCAGCGACTCTATTGGCTGATTCGGGAGCCAACCTCACTCTGTTAAAAAGGCACGGCGGCTGGAAGTCCAGCAAAGTGGCCGAAGGTTATATCGAAGATTCGATGGCAAACAAAAGCAAAATTACTTCTAAAATAACAGAAAATATAAACTTAAAATCACCACGTCAAAGCACATCATCTGAGCCATTTTTTAATGAAGAAAATAGTACCAGTCAACTGCCGCCATTTACGATGCAAGAACCTCAAGTCACTCAAACTCAAGTCTTATCATCACAAACTCATATTCAAACTATAAATATTCCTAAAAAGAACGTGACCAATATCTCTTACAAATTGTAATAATTTTACTATTAATTTTAATTAAATACACATTTTTTTCTTCTTAATAAATGTTCATTGAAACCTGCTGTCTTGTTGTTTACTTACCTCACAATCGATATGTAAAGCAGAGTATTGATCTCGGGCGTAAGCATCAATTGCATACTCGGGTTAATTAGCGCCTTCGCTTCGCTCAGGCGCCAAAAACCTCGTATGCAATTGATGTCATACAGCCCTTGGTTAATAATCTACTATTAAGTCAGTTCCAAAAATCATTTTGCCGGCAAAAAAAATGGATGAACTGCTTTTAGTGGTTGGTTATATAAATAAAACACCATAAATATACGACCAAAAACCCGACGGCTCAATGATCATTTTTCGAAACCGTAGACAAACGACAGAGCGCGCCAATCTATGGTAAGCGTCGGCTGTCAAAACGAAAAAAAATAAAAAAGATAAATAATGGTGAATTATGTGAGAAATTTCTGTAAATAAACAAAGTGAAAATATTGCTAGTATTCGATAAAACAGAGTGTTATAACATTACTGAATATTACCGTAAACAGAGTATTATGGTAATATTCATGTGTGTGAAGCTTACTTCTTTACTTTTCTTTAGAAGAGATAAATATACGCTTTGTCTTAACAAAGAGTATCTATTTATCTCGTCTAAATTTCTAGGTTTTAAAGAGTTTTTTGCCCAAATAAATACAGTAATCCACAACAGCTATTGAATATTCCATGCTTTTTTGTAGCTCTTTTAGTTTGGAAATGTTTAAATTTAGTCTAATTGATGTGAATGCCTTTTTAATGTCTCTATTCTCGTTTATCATAGATTTAAGGCCTCTTGAGTCTGCCAATCGCAGGTTATTCAGGTATTTGCCATTGCTAAATATTCCTATTTTTATTTATCTAATATATTTGTATACAATTATAAAATACTTAAATCAATGAATTATTGTCAGTCGTCACTTGACCCGCTATTCACTAATTTTAAAAAATCGTACGTTAAACCAGTTTGGCGACATTCAGATTCTGGTTGATCTTTTACTTTAAAATGCTTTCTCTTCCTCTGGTAGATATGGGTCACCAAACCCCCACACTGGGTGAGTACCGTCACCTGTTCTCTTCACCCGACTCTCAACTAGTTCTTTGGGTACTGATTTCAAATCATACGCCCATCCGATTTTCGCCATGATGTCGATAAATAACTTCGTAAAGTTCAAAGAATAGCCGCCAAGCTCAGCTGTTCTGTAGTCCCAAGGAAAAGTGTGGTGGTAGTTGTGGAAGCCTTCTCCAACTGCTAAGAATGATACTATCTTCGTTTCTACTGGTTGGATGTGTTTCTCGTAAGGCTTAGTGCCCCACCTGTGCGCTGCAGAGTTCACAAGCCAAGTCACATGGAGAGTAAATACGTATCGCAAGATCACACAAACAAAGAATCCGTTCCATGCTTGTTCCCCCCAAGAGTAAGGTATGTATGTTGGTAAGGTGAAACAAAACAAAGTTACTAGAACCATGTAGTATCTGAAAACAAAGATAGATAGGTAGGATGATAGAAAGGAAGGATACGTGTTCATGAAATACCTACAAACAATGAGAATAGTTGGCTAAAAATTCATAGCATATTTAAAGAACTTACTTATGTTGGAATCGCAGTAACGGATCATTCCAGAGATCACTCATATCGATACTGTGTCCCTTACTTCTGACATCTGGGTGTTTCCTGACCATCAACCAGCCCATGTGAGAAAAGAAAAAGCCCCTCTCAGCATTGTGAGGGTCAAAATCCGTGTCGCAATACTTGTGATGCATGCGATGGTCACGAACCCACTCCAAGACCGAGTTCTGGAACGATTTTAGAATATTTTGTCTTTAGAATGTTCCAGTCAAGTTGCCTATTAGAGAATAATACAATTGACGATCTACATTGTAAATACCTATTGCATCCCGGGCGATCAAGGTCTCATATAATCTTATCCCTTATGAGCAGAGTAGGTAAGTGTGTGCGTAAACAAAACTCGGGTTAAATAAAATTAAGTATAATAAGTAATAGTTCCGTATGGTGTTGGAAGTAAAGACTTTCACCATCCCATATCTTCCCGTGGGTGCCATAAGAGGCGACTAAGGGATACACCAGATAATAGGCAGCAGCGTTCTCTGTGCATTTTAAGAACAAACTGATTACTAACCCGCCTGCCAAGCGTGGCAATTAAGGCAACACCCCCCCCCCCCTCCCAACATAAAGAAAAGCAAAAACGGCCCGAGTGCCTGGCAGCCCGTCTAGAAGATGTCCGAACTCCGGAGCGACGAGAAGACGTCCGAACTCGAGGAAGAATTGAGCAAGTTACAATGATGTATTATAGGGTTATCTGAAGTCCGAAGAGAGGGGGTGGGCTCGATAATCCTCAAATCCGGTAACCTGCTCTATTTCCGAGAGGGTGACTGGCAGTCCCAGGGTGGTGACGGCTTTATCCGCTTTGTCCACAAGTCCCTTGTGAGCAACGTGGTGAAGATCTAGAGTGTGTGGACCAGGGTGACGTACCTTATACTCAGAATATCCTCGAGATATTCGCTGAAGCTCATACAGGTCTACGCCCCGACCTCGGCACACCCCGACGACGAGGTAGAGACCATGTATGAGGATATTTTTCTAGCCATGCATGGTTTCAAAACTCACTTCACCGTTGTCATGGGTGACTTCAACGCAAAACTGGGCAAAAGAGACGAGGATGAGCTGCAAGTGGAGCAATTTGGAGTTGGACGTCGGAACCACTGGGGTCACCTACTGGCCAGTTTTGTGGAGAAGGAGGGCCTCTATATGATGAACGCTTTCTTCAGAAAGCGTGAGCACAGGAAGTGGACCTGGCAAAGCCCCGATGGTGCAACTCAAAACGAGATCGACTTCATCATGTCGACCAAGAAGCAAATGTTCAATGATGTCTCTGTTTTCAATTCGGTAAAAACCGGGAGCGATCAACGCATGGTAAGAGGCATATTGAACATTAATATCAAGCTTGAAAGGTCTCGAATGATGAGAATACGCTCCGTCTAGCACAGATCCAAAACCCCGAGAGCTTTCAGCTTGAACTCCAAAATCGTACACGTCAGCCAGTAAACCCGTCGCGAATCTAGTAAAAGACCCGTCACTATAGTGACGGGTCAATCTAGCTCTAGGGTTTTTACCGAAGACATTCCGGACGTCAGCCTATACGAGATTAGGTTGGTTCCTTAACAGCTTAAGAACATAAGGCGCTGGGTGATGACGGAATTGCGGCCGAGCTCCTAAAGGCGGGTGTAAAACCAATACTTAAGACCCTTCAAAAGCTGTTTTGTTCCATCATACTCGAGGGGAAAACGCCGCAGGCATGGTGCGGGGGTGTGATGGTATTCTTTTTCAAGGATGGTGACAATGCCCTATTGAAGAACTATAGCCCCATCTCACTTCTTAGCCATGTCTATAAGCTGTTTTCAAGAGTCATCACAAATCGTCTCGCGCGCAGATTTGACGATTTCCAGCCCCCCCGAACAAGCCGGATTCCGCAGAAGCTTTAACACCGTAGACCACATACAAACGCTGCGGCAGGTTATACAGAAGACCGAAGAGTACAATCTGCCTCTCTTTTTAGCGTTTGTGGGCTACGAGAAAGCTATGCTCGGAGTATCCTTGCGTGATCAAATCAGAAATGTAGAGATCCGAAATAGAACCAGGGTTACCGACATAGCCCGAAAAATTGACAAACTTAAGTGGCAGTGGGCACTGCACATTGCTCGCAGAACGGATGGCCGATGGGGCAGAAAAGTTCTGGAGTGGCGACCGCAAACCGGAAAACGTTGCATTGGAAGGCCTCCCACCAGGTGGACCGATGACTTGGTGAAGATTGCGGGAATCCGCTGGATGCGGGACGCACGGGACCGGTCAATGTGGCGACGCTTGGGGGAGGTCTATGTCCAGCAGTGGATGTCTTTCTACTTATATGTTGATGATGATGATGAAGTATAATAATAATTCTTTTTAACCTTCACAACAACAATTAACTATCAAACTAAAGCACCGGCTGATGAGTGTATGGTAATGGGGCTTTATACAAAATTTAATGTCAAAGAAAGAGCACAAACCTGAAAGGCCATAGTATAAAACATAAGAAGTAAGATGCGCAATGGCAGCTTGGCTTTGTACGCTTTATGTGACCATAATCTGTGGGCACCAGCAGTGACGCTTGTCGCTGTAGCTACGTACAAAAGATATGCTGCAACGAAAGGCATGGATATTATAAACTAGTAATAAATCTGTGTAAATGTGTGATTAATTACATCATATCTAAATCTTACTATTACCGGCTACTGACAGGACGGAACCTTACGCAGCGCGTAGTACGAGTACAATGCTATTTTTTTGTGTAGTAACAATACGTGTTTATACGCGCTGCCAAATTTAGCATTCATCATTGAGTATACCTACCTGCCTACTGTATTTCAACAATATAGTTTGTGAACCAACAAGAAAGTTGGTCAAATGTTAATCTATTAATTTATCAACATAACTTACCGAACACACAGGTCAGCCACTTTGACTTCGTGCAGAACAAGTAGGCGCCATAGAGAGCTCCTATATGTAGGACCAGAAACATCAATACATTGCTCCATACTATCACCAACTGTCTCTGGGATGGGTTTGGATGTTTTTCGATACATTTGTTGTCGACTTTAATGTTGTTCATCGTGAGGACCTCATCAGTTATTCTTGACATACCTGCTGAAAAAATAAGACAATAAATTTCATTAACACTGAGAAAAATAATTGTGACTTGCGATTTGTTTTCTTACTTGCATCAAATAAGTTATTAAATAATTAGTTATTATTCAATTTTCTGCAAGAGTTTGCTTAAATTTAAATATAATAATCGGTTTTAACCGAAAAAGTTTTGTAAAATTTTAAGGAATCTTTAGTCATTAACTTCAATAATAGTAGGTTATGCACTAAGGTGATAAAGTAGTGTCTTATGTAGCTGACGCCGTAGTGAAATCCAAGCAAAACAAAGTACTCTAGCATAAAACCCGAGCGGAGCGAGGGAGTTTATAGTTAAATCCCGAGCAAAGCGAGGGAGTTTTTTCATTTCCACGACAAGCGCCATTCACTCCAAAAACAAAAACCTGCACCTGTTACAAAAATAGGTAGGTAGGTTAGTATTTAAATAGGAAGGTCACTTACGTAATGTATTAATTTTAATGTATTATATGTTGACTGACACACTCATATGTGTGTCAGTCAAATCTTAGAAAGTTTATTATTTTTAATAACAACACATAACCTTACGAAGGTTTACAATAATAATTATTATTTTACTTAGAGTCGAAACATCACATATCAGTAGATCGCACATAAGCGATTGATTCATGAGCTTGGGGTAGCTAGTACCTATACTTACCTATAGTAAGTACCTATGTAGCTATTTAGTTACTTGAATCAATAGGTAGGTACTTACTTTTGTGGCAACAAAGCTGTGGTCAGGGGCTTCGTTTAGAAACGTTTCCACATTTTGAGCTGTGGAAACTTTTGAATTCTTAGGACGATGTCCTTCTGATTTCCTTTTTAGGGTATCGTACCCAAAGGGTAAAACGGAACCCTATTACTAAGACTACTGTCCATCTGTCTGTCTGTCTGTCTATCTGTCTGTCACCAGGCTGTATCTCATGAACGGTGAGCTATCCCGGCATGGACAGTGGAATCTTACTTACTTATTTTTACGAGTAAGTGTCAACGTCAACTCAATCAAAAGCTGTCAAATTGATGACAGCGAGCTGACACGGTGTTGCAACAAAATAACAAAAATAAGAACGAAACGTTTGGTTCTGAACAATGATTTTCTTCTTGTTTACGTCTTTTTAGTACAATTCTTAAGCAATCGGGTTTTTGATTTTTAGGGTTCCGTACCCAAAGGGTAAAAACTGGACCCTATTACTAAGACTCCGCTGTCCGTCTGTCTGTCTGTCTGTCACCAGGCTGTATCTCTGAACCGTGATAGCTAGGCAGTTGAAATTTTCACAGATGATGTATTTTTGTTGCCGCTATAACAACAAATACTAAAAACAGAATAAAGTAAATATTTAAGTGGAGCTCCCACATAACAAACGTGTTTTTTTGCCGTTTTTTGCGATAATGCTACGGAACCCTTCGTGCGCGAGATAGACTCGCACTTGGCCGGTTTTATAAAATGCCAGTAATGTGGTGTATGTCTTAATTTGTATATTGTTATTGATACTTAGCACCTGAGCATCGAAAAGATGCACTATAGGCTACTTGGCTTCATTGTACATGATAAATGCTGGAAGAAGACTAAACGTACTGATTCAGATACAGACTTGATGCCCTTTGTAGTTTTCCATTTGTAAAAATCGTCGTAGGCTATCATGTACGATTCCTTGGACTTTTCTGGGAGTAGATTGTTGGCAATGCCAATGGCTTCAGATTTAATGTACTCCGGAGTCAAATCAATATCGTCACTCGAAATTTTCGTGTGAATTTGTATGTAGTTAAGTAATTTGTTGTATCAAAGCAAAGCAAATTTCAGTATTCGTGTTCTATTTTTCTTTTATTTATATTCTGCTCGTGGTAGCCAGTTCGATTTTCGAACAATTTATTTTTTAGTGCAGATCTTAACGGTGAATGTATGGGATTAGTATGTACCTATTACCTATCGTATATATTCGTATGCGATTTCTACTTTATGTTCTAAATTCAAATCACATTAATGACCAGGCAGCGAGTCCTAATGAAATTCAGTACAATGTTAATGCCTAGCATAGTAGTCTATGATTAATGCTCTGCTAGACCTCAGGTCTTAAATGACTTACTTAAGGTTAGGTTTGCATGACATATAATTTGATATTGTCTAGCAGGTGGTGTGAAAAATAATATGAAACACAATTTTCCTTCTGGTAAGAAAAAGTTCGCATGTCTTGATATTTTTTTTCAGTTAAGTTACAAGCCATGTAGCCGATGGGAAAACCCCAAGGACAGCAAAGATGGACGAACTTCTACGCGATAAATTAGAGACGACTTCAAAAATGTTTTCCGTGCACATATATGTATTCCGATCTATGGAAACAAAATAAAACATTTTTATAAAAAAATACAACCTACTTCCAAAAAAAACACTACAAAAGGAAAAATAATTCACTATTTTTTTCGTTTTTGACACCGATTTTTAAATTGGAGTTATTTTTCCTTTAGTAGTGTTTTTATTTGGAATTCAGTTGTATTTTTTTGTAAAAAGTTTTATTTTCGCTTTTTAGTTGTGGTAAATAATGGACAAGTTCTATAGTAAAGTAGCTATAATGCCAAAAGTTATCGCCATAACCGTTGAAATGAGAGTGTACCATGGTGAATGGTATATATCTGCGTACCCCTTTAGAGCGTATCGACGTGATGTTATGTTATAAAATAGAAAAAAAAATAAACAGACATGCGATTGGAGTAATCCCGTAAGATATTCCGTCATTTATTGAAGATTTCAGTCGTATATCTTCGAAGTTTTTAAAATCAGATCTGCACCAAATTTAAATGGGACCAATTCGGGAACATATTCTTTCAAACAAAAAAAAGTATCATCAAAATCAATTCATAATTGGCGGAGTAATCGCGAAACAAACATACAGTCGAGTTGAGAACCTCCTCCTTGAAGTCAGTTATTAGGGAAATGAAATGTCATGCTTCTAGATCCAAAATAAACTGGAATTTCCCAAACTAGACGTTGACGAAATGACATATTAACTCAAGACCACTTTTTTATACTTGCCCAATTATGAGTAATAAATAAACTATGAAAAAGTGAGCTTTGTATCAAAGTTCCTAAAAAAAAAAATGAATTAATAGTTAAATCGTGTCAGTTAACAATAACCCTTATGAAATCGTGCCTCTTGTGTATGGTAGTAATAAAAACTAGACAGATTTGGGATGCAGGCAGTATAAATATGATGGGATTCACGAATCGTTGCCAAAGAACTGAGCACCTACGAGATGGTAAGTTTACTGTTCTATTTTTTCGAGCCTAGGATTATATCGATCGTATACTTATGTTTTATGAACTTACAGTTTACGTAGATAAATGAAATATTTCGACTCTAACCGACTTTTTTCGGATTCGTATGTTTTTTAATCGGGAATAACTCCGTCGTATATAAACGGATATGCGCAATTATTTTTTTCGAAAAATGTTTATTCCGAAATGGTCCCATTTAAATTTGGAAAAGGGCTGATGAAGAATTTCGGATATTTACAAAAATACTCTTCAATAAATGACGGCAAATCTCTCGGGATTGCTGCAATCGTATGTCTGTTTATTTTTTACACCATTTCATAACATACCATCAAGCCAGTACGCTCTAAACAAGTACGCATGTGTACAGTTCACCCTGGTACACTCTCATTCCACCGGTTATGTTCATGGTACATGTTATTCGGCTAATATTAATCTGGCATCACTGTGGGCATTATAGGTACGTTACTATAGAACTTGTCCATTATGAACTAAAAACGAAAAAAATATACAACTGACTTCCAAATAAAAACACAACAAGGTGAAAAACTACTTCAATTTCGATAGTTGGTTTCAAAAAACGAAGAAATGAAAACTGGAACACCGAAGTCAGAAATTTAAGTTAATTTTCACTTTGCAGTGTTTTTATTTGGAAGTCGGTTGTATTTTTTTTTGTAAAAAAGTTTTTATACATATGTGTTAAATTTGTGCGTCGTTTCTGGCGCAATAATGTCATTTTCTTTCTTTCTTTAATAGGATCGTCATCGTTCACTTTCCATTTTGCCAATTTATTTGTGATTGGAGCAACATTTCTTCTTTTTACATTCTCAGGAGTCACACCTTTTCTTATATACCATATTATCTTTCACAAAGTCCGCATACCATGTATAGTGAGAAAAAAACATAAACACAATATTTATAAGTTTTCTTATTTAAGGCGAAGATTCTGGTGCTAGTGCTCATTGCGACAGCAACAGCAGCTATCGCTAGGAGGGATGTCCGGTCACCAGGTAAATAACACATTATATTACGCTTTCCTTTTAGCTTTAGACTGTAACAGTGATTTTCAGTAGCTAAATCCCTCAGTAATTGTCTTCAGCACAAACCTACATAATAATTTTTAAGCAGTTAGGGAGCTGAGGGAGTACCAATAACCGAGTGTAAGGGCGGTTACGCACTACATCCGATCCAAGTCCGTGATTTGAATTCCGAGTTCAAAATGTTCTCGAATAGAGTTCGTCATAATGCACGTGGTCGAATGGCACCCATGTGCTGGTTTAGTCCCTAGGGTGGTTACGGCGTTCAGTGTGTTCTGGTGCGTCGATGATGGGGATTACCCCCCAACTAACGCGTGCCGTGTTCGCGCCATAAGCGATACAGGACACCGTGAAGTTTTAGTGGGTTGGAGTCTCACATAACTGCGCTATCTCCCCGTGGTGGCGCAGTATGCATGAGCCTTTCTAAATGATAAAAAAGTAGTTTTGGTGTCTACTTATCACACTAATAAAATAATCAACTTTGGTATTCCCAGGTGGTAACGGCTGGCAAGGAAGTAACGGATTCGGCGGAGCACCTTCCACTGGTCTCGCGCGCTCTTCTAGCAGTGGCTGGGCTGGCTTTGGAGGTGGTTTGGGACGATCAACCAGTACCGCTGGCTGGGGCGGTTCCTCGTTTGGATCGAGCGCCCGCAGCCGAAGCGGAAACGGAAACTGGAGTCCTTCAAGCAGCGGTTGGTCACAAATTGGATACAGCTCCAACGCCGGTTACGGAGGAAATTCTTTCAGATCGTCTCCTGGATGGAACGACAGATTTACAGATTCCACTGTGATCGATAGTCTTGATTCTTCCAACGTCTGGGATGAACCAGATCCAAATTTCCGTTCCAATAATGGATGGCAGTCCTCTGCATGGTAAACTTGATCAGATAGAAATATTAAGTGGAAATGGCAATTCTATTTTATAAATAATAGCTCGGGCTTTTCTGTGTTAATGAATGTTTAATTTTAAATAAATGATCTATGATGAACATCTATATTATTTAATGGAACAACGATCCTTGCGATAGGTTGCATAATTAACAAATATCGTGATTCAAGGAAATTGAGCAGATGTCTTTCCTGTAAAGTGTTTGTTTTCTATTGATACATGGAAAGGGCGGAGTATCTGCTCAATCAAATAAAACCGCAGCAAATTACCCAATTACAAATGCTACGGCACAAACTATAACTATAAAGAAAACTTTATGAAAACTTCGAATGCTCCTTGTTGGTAGGTACTGTGAGGGGCGTAGCTCAGGGAGCTCAAAATAATAAGCAGAAATTACTTTTAACTTGTATTGAATCAACAACGTGCCTGCCCTCAGGCGGCTTTTACAGAAGTCCCAGCTAAACAAAAAACTACACGCGTTCGATATATTTCAAATATTCTGTATTCGATTTCCTTCCAAACTTATAAGTCGCCAGTATTAGGTGTCAGCGGCCGAACAGGTTGCTTGTCCTATGTGGAAAGCCTCTACAGTACCTAGATAATTAGGTAGGTACCTACTAACTTTAATGACCTGCAAGTTATTTTCCCTTAACATACTTATAATTAGGTACTTACTTGTGAGATTATAATTTGGCCTGTCTATAACTAGCTTGTTACAAAAGTTTTTAATAATTGCGTTATCATTATACAATTGAATTACCAGATTTGGAAAAAAAATATACTGTCATCAAATTAATTTGATTTTAATAAGGTAGATACTTACGCCAACCAACCGTAGTGGTAGTAACTAGATATTTGTTATTTATTACGATACATTACATTACTACATAAAACACAGGGGCATTAAAGAAAAGGCTTTGTCCCATTCTAGGAATTTCTCTTGTATCGTGGGAGCGTTTAAAAATATGTTTACACACAAACACAAACAACCAGATTCGAAACAACTATCTCTAGGCTATACCATAGTTGTACCTTGCGAGAAACGAAAGCACAAAACGCAGTGCAGCAGCTGAATTGTCAACCACTGTGCCAACTGTGTTATTTAAATAAAACAAAAAAAAAAGTTGAAAAAACAACAAAACACGATGCGATGGCACGATACCCATATTTTTTGGAAATTCCAATACCTGTAGATATATACTCGAAATTACTAGACATTGAGTTTTGTAGTTTTACCGTCGCATGAAGTTAATAAACACTTAATAAGTAGTTTACGTTTCAATGTAAAGTTTTCATATATCAAACATTGAAAGTCTCACCGCATTCTACTGAGGACGTGATTAGATTTCGTTCATGATGCTGTCTAAGGTTTGTTCAGAATATCTACCTAGATAAGTAGCGCAAAGTAAATTAGCCATCAAGAGGAACTGCGGTCGCAGACATCCGAATGAATTTTCTAAGTAAAAAGTCATAATTCAATGTTGGCTCTCGCCTTTTCCTCCTTTAATTTTGTTCCAATTTAAAAGATATCCCATAAAACTGAAATAGAAAAATATATACTGTGCCGCTATGTTTTTCTTTTTGATAATACATTATCTTTAGAAGCACTAGAACCCTCAAAAGATGCTCAAAAGTGCGATACCAAATTCGAAACAAATGCCTAGTTTACAAATCTTACATCTATAAATGAAAATAGGAAAACATAAGGACACCGAATACATCTTTTTTTTCAGTTTGGATTATCTTTTAAATTGGTCCAATATTGGAGGAGGAAATAGGTGAGAGCCAACCTTGAATTATGACTTTTTACTTAGAAAATGTTGTCGGATTTCTGCGACCACATTTCCTCTTAAGATAAATAGCGTTTTTACACAATCATTATTATTCTTTTGCAGATTAAGAATCTATTTCGCGTTTTGCTAAGCAATGAAGGCGAGAATGACGACTTGGTCACCCTGATAACCCGTCTAATTCACAACACAGGACTCTCATCTTATATTACAATCCACAAAGTGCACTGGGTGGCCAATGTTTCCACGTTGTGTTTCTTGATGACGTGCATCTTTCAAGTCACCGCACTATTCATGGCACAGGACGACCCTGAAAGGCTCTTCGAATGCTTCAGTGTTCTCGCGTTCTGCGTGATGGGGGTCCTCAAACTAGATTCACTGCGTCGAAGCCATCAAAGCTGGCGCAAACTACTAACCCAAATCTCAATGTTGGAAAACACACAATTAAGCAAAGATCCCATCTCAAATGCAGAGTACCAGTCTGATAGTGAGGACTGTGACAACTTTTCTGACTCCATCAACACTTACACTGACAAGTTTAGAAATACAGCAACCATTCTGACTAGAATCTACACCTTTACAGCGGTTATTTTTATAGTGTCTCCGTTTGTGGAACATTTTCTATGCAAGATTCGTGGAATTGAATATCTGGGGTATCCTCACATCTTGCCCATCTGGGCTCCACTCGATGACTTGAGCTTTTTTGCTTACATTGTAACAGTTTTGTGTGAATTTGGATCTGCTATTTATTGTGTCTGCGTCCACGTTGCATTCGATTTAACAGCTATCGGGATCATGATATTTGTTTGTGGACAGTTTTCTTTGCTTCGCGATTATAGTTCACGCATCGGAGGAAAGGGGAAACGGTGCAATCTTTCAAAGAGGAGAGACGAAAGAGCTCACTTCAGGATAATACGGTGCCATCAGACTAACATCTTACTGATAAAGTTAGTATGGTATTGTAACTGGCATCTATTTATTTATTATTTATATATGCTTTATTGTAGGTACACCAAGTTAAAACATAGAAAAGGAAACTTAAAACTAAAATACATACAACGGGCGGCCTTATCGCATACCACGATCTCATCTCTTCTGGACATGAAATGGGGTTGACATTTTTGTAACACATAACATTACATCACACGACCACATCTATCTCATTTTTACAAACTTAATAACTAGGTACCTAATCCTGTATTTGTGTCAATTTTCAGTTCAATTACTGAGCTCGACAAGTTATTGAGCAATATCATCGGGGTATATTTCTACGTTGCCACTTTAACATTATGCTCAGTTGCAGTCAGATTAAAGTCCGTAAGTGTCCCATCAGGCTTATTAACGCCTAGTCGTACCTAAAGATAAATAATTCTGGCACTATGAAGTCTTAAGCCTGTCCTAGACAAAGCGGGAAGCCGAGTTAGTTTAGCTTATTGTGAATATAGCTGAAGTAATTAAACATACCAGTTAGCTAACATAGTTTGAGGTCTGCAGACAAGTAAGCTTGAACTAAGTTAGCTTAGCTCTTGGTCTGCGCCCAGCTTTTTTCCGTACCCAAAAGGGTAAAAACGGGACCCTATTACTAAGACTCCGCGGTCCGTCTGTCTGTCTGTCTGTCTGTCACCAGGCTGTATCTCATGAACCGTGATAGCAAGACAGTTGAAATTTTCACAGATGATGTATTTCTCTTGCCGCTATAACAACAAATACTAAAAACAGAATAAAAAATATTTAAGTGAGGCAACAAACGTGATTTTTGTGCCGTTTTTGCGATAGTTTTACGGAACCCTTCGTTCGCGAGTCCGACTCGCACTTGTTTCTTAGTAGGCAGTTAAGAATAAGTTTTAAAAGTACTTAACCATATTCTCACCTGAATAAAAACATTAAGATCCTGACACTTTAAATGAGATTAAATCTCCTTCTTTCTCCTTTAGCCAACTTCTTCAGACTTCCGATGCTTTGTTATTTTCGTGTTTTTCACGTTTCAGGAGGACATGAGCATAATGCAGCTCTTGTCATTAACACAATACATGTGTGGTACTCTTACACAACTGTTTTTATTCTGCCGGTACGGTGACGCAGTCTTGAACGAGGTAGGTAAGTGCGTGTAAGCAAACGACTACGTCATTTTTTGTGATAAATTTGAACGAGAACCAAATTAAAAAATGTAGCACCTGTAAAACAGAAGTACTTGTGTAAATAGCGAAGAGATAGTGGCATTCAACAACTTGCATTCATTTGTTTATTTAATACTTAATGCATAAAAACGTACAGAGACGGACTTAATGCCTTAGGCATTTGGCCCTGCGTGGTGGATACCGGCCCTCGGTCCCACTGGGAGGAGGCGTATGTCCCATTGGAAACACTAAAGGATAATTTAGCGGACTAAGATCCTTTATAAATATCCTAACAAGACCGGTAGGCCGAATCAGTTTCTAGAGGGAGTATGGGCTGGCTGGGGTCACAGCCGCCATGGCTCACGTATTATGGTCCACCCTACGGATTAATTGCAGAAACCAAATCCCTAATGAAGATGCTTGTGTTTAATGTGTCATTTACATTTGTGTTGTTAAACGTATTTCATAGTCTAATGTAGTAGATACATCATAATTTTGCTTAAAGTTATCACCTTATCTTACATTAAATTCGTCTTAATGTTTGATTGCCAAGTTAAAGCCCAATGAGTCACAAATCACAATGACTCATAATAATAATTTATTTATACAAATAAATAAATAAACTAGCAAAAAGCATTTGTTTGTACCGCATTTAATGCAAATAAAAGGCTTTGACTTTGATGAGACGCACGATAAACGGTAACTTAACCACGTCTATAATATACCACAATTATTTTGTTTTGTATCAGAGCTCAATGGGTATGGGGCAAGGGCCATTCGCAGCGGCTTCCTGGTGCCTCAGCCCTCGCGTCAGGCGGGACCTGACGATGCTCAGCGCAGGGATGATCAGTCCACGAAACCTGCGCGCTGGACCCTTCAATTTCCTTGATTTACCTTCTTTTATACAGGTACGCATTGCCATAAAACTCAAAACATCCCCGACGCACTACAGAAGCGAGGCAGCCCCACCAGCATCATAAACGCATTATTGTACTGAACACGGAGAGCGTTGTACGATTTTTGCGTATATCTAGCCCACAGGCTGCTCGTGTAAAAGGACATGCAGTAGGCTTGAAAGGGCGTTATTTTGACAGAAAGTAAGCATCGTGCAAACCTGCGAGCCAGCATGTTCGCAACCTAACCTAACCGACAACGCTCTCCGCTCCCGTTCAATGTCGTCATCATCTTTGAGATTGTTTGTTAATGTATGACTTAGATATTTAAACTTATGGACTGTTTTTAAAGACCTGCCTTAGAGTAAAACAGGTGGCACCTTATTAGGGTTCTTACCCCCAGCCTCAAAGACCATGATCTCCGACTTCTTGGTGTTATATGCCAGGCCATGTAACCTAGCATACGCCTCACACTTGGCATCCTGTTTTCTCAAACCACAGATTGACTCACTCAGCAGCAACATGTCGTCCGCGTACTGATATTATTAACGCAGATACCGTTTACATAACATCCAACCCTGGTACTGCTGAGCTCAGCAATGAGTTTGTTCATATACATGTTGAAGAGCGTAGGTGAGCTCAACCCTCCCTTTTTTTGTGTTTGTTCCGGGTTGGAAAATTCTCATTGGATGTCCTCCGCCCTGGTGGGCGGAGGGTTCTGTCAGACTCGTACTGACTAAAAACCATCCCGGTGTTCCATCTCACACCTACGCCGGGAGTCGCGGGAATATACGTTACTTCCGTAACCCCCGGCTAGTGCCGGCCCGCCTTTGCGGGCCTCGATCTCGGGTTAGGGGGGAGTGAGTTGTTTGACTTCCCCCGCAAAGTCTAAGAGGGGCGCACGTGGAACACTACGCGCCACCACTTCGGCTCCTGATGTGTGGGGGGCGACGGCACGGGTGTATTGGCGTCTGGCCGCTACGCTCGCAACACGCAATTGTGCGATCTCGGTGGACCATCACCTTGCTGACTGTGCGTGGCACCGGGGCATGGACGCGTCGCTGATTTGCGTTATCGCCCTGCGGAACCACAGCGCCTCCTGTGAGACGTCGACGGGTCCGGTCGTTGCCAACTCCCGGATCCAGGCCTGGACAATGGTGGCCTCCTCGAGAAGTTCCCTGTCGATACGCTTGCACGCCCAGCGCGGACCGTCCGTTCGCGGGACAGCGTACCGCGGCCGCCGGCGATCTAGGTGGAGACGTCGAAAAGGATATATCGGTGATCCGATTACGTCTCCACCTCCACGGCGACATGCCAATCGTGGACACGGCTCGCGACGGCAGGGCTAGCGAACGAGATGTCTATCACTGACCAGCCCCGCTGTCGCACGCACGTGTAAACCGAGCCCCGGTTTAAGATGACCATGCCGGTGGTTACTGCCCACTCCTCCAGCGCCTCACCCCTGATCCCCACGGATCCCCCGGAGATCCCCACGCCGAAGACTTGGCATTGAGATCCCTCAGCAACAGCACAGGGCGAGGGTAGAGTCGGCCTACGACGGCGCCCAACTCGACAAGGAAATTCTCGAAGTCGGCGAGACTCTTGTTGGGCGCAAAATACACATCAACTATGCCATCGCCGTCCACGAGGGCGGCCACCCAGCCGCGATCTCGGGACGGGCTGACAAGAGCCTCGCCAATAATAGCCACCAAACCGTCTAGGTCTCCAACCCAGTTATCTCTGGCTTGGCGACCACAGCCACGTGAATCGACCACTCTGCCATGCTCTGGAGCAAGAGATCCTGAGCTCTGGCAAAGTGTCGGCGCGGATCTCGCCCGTCCGCACATCATCGGACAGACATCCACCGGCTCGGGTGATGGCCGCCACGACCTCAGCTGGGGTCGTCGAGTCGTTCAGACCGTCGATCCGCAGCCCAGCCGTCTTCATCAGCCTGGACACCCGGACGTTCTCAGGGTTGAGGACCTCCCGCAGCTTGGTGGCCAAAATGTCCGCCTTTTCACCGAGGCACCTGACACCTCGAGCAGCCGCAACCTCGTTATCGCCGGCCTCATTTTGAAGCTGGACGGTGTTCCAAGGTCGGGGAACGCGACCTTCGCATCTGTCAAGAACGCCTTGTAGGAGACGCCCCTTTCGACGGCTCTGGGCTGCAGCGTGATCACTACAGACGTGAAGCGTGGGGCTCTGACCTTAGACGGTCCCGCGGCCTTCCTCGAAGCCGATGCTCCAGCTGGTGGTGCCGGCAGCGCCGTCCTCTTCTTGCGACGACGGCCTCTCTTGATCACCGTAGTCCAGGACTCCGTGAGGAGGCCAGGCGGGGTCGCCGGTGTGGCAGCCGCTGACCGGAAACGGGCGCGGACCTACCCTCCGCGGGCTTATTGGCCCCCTTCCCTGCACTTATCGGCTCAGCCGACGCGGCTGCCGGCCCAGGATTAGCAGGCCCTTCCTGTCTCCGCTTGTCTGCAGCGAGTGGCGGTCGGACGGTTTCGGCTGGGTGTAGCCTCGACTCTATGGCCTCCATCCGGGCACCCACCATTGCCCACACTGCAACTTGCAGATGCGCGCGATCCTCTCGATATCCGCATCCGCAATTGCAGGGGCCGATGATGGGGCCGAAGATGGGGCCAAAGACGGGGCCAGCGATGAGCTAGTGACGGCAGTTGCTGCCCTTTGGGTGGCAAACTGCCTGCCTGCCTGCTTGAGGTCCTTGTTCGGAGACGGCTGTTCTCCTCCCACAACTTCGGCGTCTCATCCGTGGTTGTGCGGCTACTGAGGACCTCAAACGCCTCCTGGATGCTGACCACAGCGTCCTTCAAGGCATGAGTGAACGTGCTCTTCAGGTTGCTGGACTTGGTAGCAACCTTCAGGACGACATCCAGACCGTCCATCACTTGGCGACTTAGCGCCACCTCCGATGCATACGCCGTCCGAGCCCCGCGCTAGTCTCGGGCCTGTCGGGCCAACTCACCGACCTCATTGGCCGCGACAGCTGTGCCTGCTTTGCGGCATTCACTTCCACCTTATTTACCCCTAGTAAGGACGTGGTGGGGCCGCCGCTCTGGTACGCACTCATGTGCCCAGGGTCGCTCTGCACGCACTCCCAAGGGCAGGCGTGTCGGGCTGAGGAACAAAGCCATACCCAAGTGGTGGCAACGGCGCGACCCCGCCCTCTCCACCCCGTTGAAACCTTCGGTCGAGAAGCAGGCATAAACAGACGTCTCACGCTTTGCTTAGTTTGTGACAGCATGCTTAAGACATAACACTGCACTCTCAGTTGACAATCCAGCCCTGAAACCAAACTGGTTGTCATATATGGTTGTTTTTTATTTAATTGTGCATTAAGTATTGACGACACGGTTGGCGTAGTGGTTGAGCGATCGGCTGCTGCGCTGCGTGTCGCGGGTTCGATTCCCGCACGGAACAAATATTTGTATGGCCTACAGATAATTGTTCCGGATCTGGGTGTCTTGTGTATGTGAGTTTAAATGTTTGTAAACGCACCCACGATACAGGAAGAAATTCCTAGTGTGGGGCAAAGTTTAAAAAAAAAAAAAAAAAAAAAAAAAAAAAAAAAAGAAGTATGCTGTCGAAAACCTTCGATATCACAGTAGCTAAGGAAATGGGCCTATAGTTACTCATGTCGGCGAGGTCACCAGTTTTGTTTTTAGCGATTGGTACAACCACTGTTCGCATCATCTCTTTAGGCATGTAACCATGACCCATACAGAAGCTATACAGCATAGCAAGTACCCTAGGTAAGTGAGGGCCAGCCTATCGGAGGTGCTCGATGCTAAGCCCGTCATGTCTGGGGGACTTACCCCTTGACATATATCTAATCGTTCGAGTAATCTCTGCGGCTTTAAATCTGACCCCTGTTTCCATCCCGGGCATAACATCGGGCACCGACCGCGATGGAAGAGATTTGACAAAGAACGCCTCTTTAAAAAGATTTGCAATGTCTTCTGGCTCACTCATGCCACCGGCGCTCACAGGGATGCCCGGCCTGGCCTTCAATTTATTTGTGTGTTTCCAGAAAATACGAAAATCATTATTTGCGTGGTGTGAGGCTAGAATATCCATTTTAACTTGGTCTTCATGGTCTTGGCACCACTTTAACCTTGATTTGAAGATTTTTCTATATAATACATTATCTTATAAGAAACGGTTAGGTACGTCCCGTCAGGAACAAAAATACATTAACTCTAAAGTTTTGACTAAAACGTGCACGGGCGGGGTGTCAAATCTTTAATTAGGCTACTGGATGACAGAAATGACTTTTGCTGCTCACCGTCTTAGTTGGTACGGTAAGCAAAAGTCTTTTCTGTCATCCTCCATCTAGGGTACCTAGAATCAAATACAAGTTTATCCCTAGATAGCTAACCTTCAGCGATACCCCTTTAAAGCTAACCCATCCGTCAAAACAACGAGTATGAATAAAAAGTGTTATTTTAGCTTATGTCTATTTATAAAGTAAAATAGTATGTACTTATTTTCGGTAAAAATAAAAGGGTTTTATAATAGAAAACCATGTTATAAAAGCTATTTTTTTTTATTTGTTCTGATAAGTAACAATATTTGAAGTACTACAACAATGAGATTAATTTTCTTCTGTTTTATAATCATGAAAAATCGTAATAAAAAATTTGAACAGTCTGGTGGCTTCACCCACGGTGAAGCCAAGAGGAACCCGTGGAGGGGTCGGTCGGCAGCGCTTTTGCCGTCAAGCCGACGACATATAGGCCAACACGTAGGTTGCGGTGCTGCCTGGGCGTCATCGCAACTGAGGTGGGCCGAGATGTCGTGGGGGCCTCCTTTACCCATATGATATCGCGGCTGAGGGTTTGAAGCGGCAGCGAGAGAGGAGTGCCAGTGTTGCGGTGCGCCGCTCTCCCTACCTTTCGCGGCCTGGACGGGGCGCCACCGTCTGATAGCGGACGCGGTGGGGCCGCAGGAGAGGAGGAGAGTCGGTAAAGCGTTGGCCACTCTCCCTGTGCCTTGAGGCCGAAAAATGATAGGTGGCGGGGCATTGACCTTGATCCGTCACTAGGGGACCAAGGGTGCCATACATGGTATCGTCTGACACCCATGGTTCGGTCCCTGGGGTGGTCACGGCGTACAGTGTATTCTGGTGCACCGGTGATGGGGCGGGTTCGCGGTGAATGCTAATGCGTGCCCGTGTTCCCGCCATAAGCGGCGCAGGAGAATGAAAGTATGGTTTCAATTTATGAAATTCATACAGTTTTTTTTTTTTAAGTTTTTACTTTTTATAGTGAGAGTCATACCTGGCGCAAATAAACTCTCACTATTTTTTTCTTTTCTTTATATAGTGATTTTGTTGCAGGTCGTTCGAGCAGCCTATAGTTATTACGCTGTATTGGGCAAGAAGGAGTAAAAAACCAAGGAATTTTTCGACATATTTTGTAAACAAATACAAATAATGGCAAATTACAACCCACCATAAGTTTCTGTTAGAAATTTCCACTAACCGATATTTCAATATTGTCATTGGAATTTTTGTTCAACGAAAACATTTGCAAAAAAAGTACTCCCATTATTTACATTTATATGTAAAATTTTCTTGTATTTATTAAGGTCACATTGCTGCAATATAGATAAAGTTTATGAGTGACATCACTTGTACATCATTAGCACTAACGCCCTTCGAGTTTAATTAGAGTATCTTGTGCAGATTATTATTTAAATTGTGTGTCGATATCAAATAAAAATTCAAATTGATCTTACTTCAGTTTTATTTCATAACCAAATAGATACAGAGGAATTACAGATATATTCCCTGACTATGTGATAAGCTGATTTGTTATGACGTTTTAATGCCATCATGATTCCAGTACACGAGTGAGATAGAGCTGTACATGACCGATAGCACAATCCCTTTTCAATCCGGACGGAAAAAGGGCTGTTATAAGTTTGACGTGTGTCTTTCGTTTCAATGGATTGTCTATTGAAGCGTGTTTATAGTGCGGGATCTGGGACAAGAAATTTTGTATGCAGGGCATTTCGGGGGCGATAAATCGATCTAGCGAGGTTTCAATTTTAGAAAACGTCGTTTTCTCTATTTTCACCCGAGCAGGGCTCGGTCGCCCAGGTACTGTTATTTAATGATGGTAAGGAATGTATGATAGCTAGTATATACATTTTTTTTTTTTTTTTTTACAAATTATACTACCGCGGACCAGTTGTCCGCGCCCTTATTTACATTACATTTTTAATTTTCGCTACTAATGCATTTCTGCTTTTTTATTTTATTTCAGAAACTCCGCTCTATTAGAGCCGTCACAATTCTTTTCTTTTTTTTTTTTTTGTTTTGTCTTAAATTCTAAACATAATCAAGTAGGGTCCATCACCCTGAGTGAAAAGGAGAAAATAAAATGAGGAGTGCAATGAATAGTTTCTTGACAAAAATTAAGCTAAGACCAGCCCCCAGCCTCTCGGCGCCCGATCCCATCGACTTCTTGATAGGACGCCAATAACCGGGGGTAACAAACTATTATACACTTAACCTACAAAGATTCTTAAAACTTAAATTAAGCTTAATTATGTATTATTATTATTACTAGTCTCAACTTAATTTTACAGGCATACTAAATATATTGTTGGTGAATGGGTACTGAAGAGGTTAGGGTTTTATGGAGAGTCAACAACGCCTCCACGATCGCCATGTTTCGGTGCAGCATAGCTGTCTGAAGATTGTAGTCGACAACTATTTTTGTTGGTGCACCCATGGCTTTCTTAATGAACCGACCGATGGCGTCACTTGCGTCATCCGTGTAGTAGACACAGCTGGATGTGTGCCTCGACACGGCTACTACCGCGTGGGGGACGCTGTCATGGACACGAATTCTGTCTTTGCGGGAGTTGATGATGACTACGCGCTCATACGTGAGACCCTGAGATTCGTGTATGGTCAGAATGCGGGCACCCTCGCCAGATCCGTATCCCTGGTCACCCAGAATGGATTTCTCCTCCTGAGTGTGGACCAGGAACAGCGTGTTCTGGGAGTTTTTCGGGATGTCAGCACCCGTGAAGCGACACACCCTCAGGGAGTGAATCTTACTCGTACAGGTCTTCGACGAGTAGATCCCACCGTAGATGTCACTGAGCGCGTATGCTACGTCCATAGGGCTCCGGTGAGTACAAAGCAACTCCTGAGTGATTGTGGCCACCATGCCTGGACGGGTATACCTTAGTGGAAAAATGTTCTCTCTGTCCAAGTATGGCAGTTGGTTAACATCCCCGATGAGGACAACTTCGTCTGCACCCGACAACTAAACAGCCATAACTATGGCCCCGAAGTGGTTCATGAGGGCTTCGTCCACCAGCAAACGCTGGCATTTGTCTCCCCTCCTGAATCCACTTGCTAGGACGGAGGCCATAGTTCGCACCTTGGTCTTGGCTTTCTCGCCGATGCGGTGCGAGAGCTTTCCTCTCAGATCCTTGGCCGCTTCAGTTGTCGTGGTTACCACCACGTCGTTCTCCCCATCGAAGTGGCTAACCACCCACGTCGTTTTTCCGCACCCCGGAAAGTCCCAGTCCGTTATGGAGTCCGTTCCCGAGATAGTTTGGGCCATCTCGAGAATCTTGTCGTCTAGCATTATCTCAGTACATCGTGCAACCACCACTATTGGGTCCTCGTCAGGTGTGTAGAAGACTGGCTTTCCCTTCTTCGCCGTTTCTGCCTTGTTTTTTGTCACAAAGCCGACAGTTGCGTTGTATGCCGCCATATACGACTTCGTCATGCATCCCGTGATGACTCGGGATTCGCGGTTGTCGTATACAGCAGCCTCGGCCTCCTCGATCAAGACCCTCAGCAGTCCCTCAGTTTGTAAGTTGAACGATTGCAAGATCTTTTTGCAGGTCAAGGTGTTGACCTGTTTTGTAGCTCTTACAATCGCCAAAAATTCGAGGAACGCGTTTTGTATGTGGTCAGAGGGTCCTGACACCGAGATGTAGTTTGGAGGCCTGACTTGTCCCTTGTCGGCTCTTGATAAGGCTTTTCTCGGGCACGACTCTCCCGCCTCCCTCGGAGATCTCCTCAGGAAGTTGGAGAGAGCCTCTCCCTGTGACGGTCCGGAAGTGTCTGAGTGGGCTAACCCCCTGCGTCGGTCTGTGAAGATGTTTTTGATAAAGGATTTGATGCCAGTCTTTATCCCGGAAAGTCGGCTTGACTCCTGTTCCCGTCGCGTTGGAGTGCTTCTTTTCAGCGCTACCCGTTCCCTGTCTTCGGCGATTTTTTGTTGCATCCGCGCTGAGCCACTAAGCGAGGCTGATGGCGATACCGTGCACGATTTCTTTGGGGACTTAAGGTAGCTCAAAGTCTCCCCTCTGTCCTCGTACACGATAACCTCATGCGCCTCCGCGGCCTTTATGCACCCAAGGCGGTCTGCAACTTCGCCCCTCTCGCCATCGATGACCATGGCGTCTATGCTGATTGCTCGAGCCGAGTGTTCTACGAGCGGTCCCAATCTTTGGAGTAACGAGCTTGCTTGAGCGAATGGAGTCTCCTCTCCCCACTCGAGCAGTGCAATTCTTTTGTCTTTAAATTGCATTACTCGGCATCGGATGCTGAGGATCTCCATTTTCGGCAATTTGGTGTATTTTTTGCCCGTGATGCTCGTCTTGGTAGTACTTCCATTGATCAGGGCCGCAAGGCCAGGTGGTATGGCAACTTTGGACTCACTCGGTCTTACCCTACAGAAGCTAACTCCCAAACTCTCTTGCGGCCGGTTCATAAACAGGGCTACTCCTCGTAGTCTTATGCCGGGATCACCTGCTGCTCCCCATGCCAAGAAGCACGGTATGGAGCTAGGTTCGGGATCCATTTGCTGAGTGGCGGTTGTGTTGTCCATTAATGGTTGGTCCGTTGATGTAGTTGGGATACTTGAGACAATGCTAGTTTCTGCTATCGACTGGTCTTGTGTCGTATTAGGACTGGGTTGTGTCAGTGATAGTGGTCGGGGTTGTGTCGAGATTTCTGTGTGTAATTGTCGTGTCAGTACTGGAGTTGGATTTGAAATTGATGTTGTAGTCGATTTTGTGTTAGTGTATTAGAGTGATGTAATCGAAATAAAAGAGAAGTGTTCGATTCAACGATTCGTGTAATAATGCTCATAAAAGGTGTGTGCAGTTACAAATATAAGGTTGGGCGAGCTGCACACTACACCTCCCCTTTTTTTTTAAAAAAATGTTGTTATTACTAAGTACATAATGCTTTTTTTTTTTTTTTTTTTTTTTTTTTTTACTTAAACTATGCTTACATCACTACTTTTTGTTTACTTTTTAACATAACATTATACAAAAAAAAACATCTTATCTTAATTAACCAAAGTATTTTAAGTTACAAACAGTTTTGTATTATTTTTATGAATTACATATTCCTTATCATCTTTTATAATTTTCACATTTGGTGATACATCTTCAATGACTCTGTATGGTCCTAAGTAAATTTTATCTAACTTATTTCCTACTTGATTTTTGATTAAAACTAAATCTCCACTCTTATATATTAACCGATTTACATTTTTATCAAAATGATTTTTTCTTAATTCCTTACTGAATAATAAGTTATTTCTAGCTTCTGCTTGTGCTCTTTGTAGTCTGTATTTTAGCTCCAAAGGGTAAGAATCTGGATTATATAACGGATCAACATATACATTTTGTGCTATATTAGATGGTAAATTACAATTTTTGCCAAATACTAACTCAAATGGAGTGTATTTTGTCTCAGAGTGCATTGTAGTATTAAAAGAAAAGCACCAGAATGGAAGCCAACTGCTCCAATCTGTTTTGTTATTGTCATATTGATAGTAGGTGTTGTTGGGGTTTGTGTCAGTGTTACAATTGGATTCTGTGTTGTCATGGTAATGTGTGTTATCGAAACTGAAGTTGGTGTTAGTGTTGTGGTCATATGTGTGTCTATTGGTATTTGTATTGGTGTTGTGGCTATTTGGGTAGTTGTCATTGTAGTGGTCTGTGTTCGTGTATGTGTTGTCAATGTGTGAGAGTTGGTTGTTTGTGCGATTGATGTTTGTGTTGGATGAACGGCGGTCGACGAGTTTGCCCTTGCGGCGACTGAGACGATCCTCTGAGCGAATTCCAAGAAAGGTGGTCTGGTAGCCTTTCCTTCTAAGATGGAGCTGAGAGTCGACGAGCTCAGGGTAATGTCCAGCTCACTCTCCAGCCTCATCCTATCGTGGCTAAATCTTGGACATTCGAACAGAAGGTGCCAGACTGATTCCTCTGTGAATGGGTCACACACGCATGCGGGACTGTCCTTCAGATGGAAGCGGTGTAGATATGCCGAGAATCCTCCATGTCCTGTAAAAATCTGGACCAGAGCTGGAGTGAGGACCATGTCTCGGATAATTCTTTTCGCGCCTAGGACGCTTGGGAAGAATACCTTTGTCACGGATCCTGTGCTAGAGGATTCATATCTTTGCTGCCACTTCTTGACTGTCTCCTCGCGTATGCGCTTCTTCACAAAGGAGATTGACACTTTGTCGTAGTCCGGCGCCGTCTTTTTGGTGAGCGCCGCTTTCTTGGCCAACTCGTCCGCCCTTTCATTTCCTGGTGTTCCAACGTGTGCTCTCAACCAGAAATAACGCACATCTCTGCCCTCTTCTCGGATCCCACGCACAAGTTCCTTGAGATCGAAAGCCAATTGGTGGGTTGCCAAAGGACACCTCAGCAAATCCAGCGACGATCTCGAATCACTTAGAATACTGGCCGTGTCCACTTTGCTTTCTTTCACCAATTTTGTGGCTCTGAACAACGCGTAGAGTTCCGATTGGAAGACAGTGTTGTGCGGTTCCAGCCTGAAGGTTCTGTATTTCGATTCCCTGCCTTCACTCCACCACGTTATGGCAGCTCCTACCCTCCCTTCTATTTTGCTGCCATCGGTGTAAATGTGGGGACCGTTTATGTGGTGGGTTTCTAGGGTTTCGGGATCGAAATCCTCCAGTTGCTGGTATTCCGTGATTATGAGTTTCGATGGGTGTGGGTGTTGAAGGTGTCCCACTTTTCGCTCCACTTCTCTGCCTGGAGGTAGGAACTCGTGGGAATGGCCTTTTTTTACGAGGAACAAGGTTGATGCTTCCTTTACCCGGAGGTCGAGAGGCAGCTGCCCCGACAGGACGAGAGCCGATGTTAGAGACACAGTGCGGTGCGCCTTGCAGATCTTCTGCACAAAGCCTCTCTGCAGTGTGTCTAACTGCTTTCTGACCATCAGTTTCTCAGCTGCAGGCGCCCATGCGCTTGCGGCGTACAGCACTATTGGCTCCACCACCGACACGTATATGGTCCTGATAATCTCCCGATTGAGACCCCAAGTCACCCTCGCCATAGTATATACATTGATACATCGCAAATAGATTGCCTAGCTAAATCGCGTACCGACGGTGTTGAATAAAGTTTTACATGTAAAATCTTACCTAGATTTTAGTTATTACGCTGTATTGGGCAAGAAGGAGTAAAAAACCAAGGAATTTTTCGACATATTTTGTAAACAAATACAAATAATGGCAAATACATTTTGAGTTGTGTTTATCAACGCTTATGATTAAAACCTGCATGATCAAAACCCCATCTTTTTTTTATTCAACCACACCGCTCTTGGCGCAAATTGTCAAATCTCAGACAAATCACATCGCTATCTTCACTCGCTTCCAGATTATGTATTATAATTCTGATTCGAAATAGGTACTGCTATTTTGGGTCAATGAACCTGAATCACATCATCACATCATCAGCCTATTAGTGTTCCCACTGCTGGGACAAAGGCCTCCACTCTGTGAGAGGAAATGGGCCGTAATCCACCACGCGGGCCCAGTGCGTATTGGTGGATGTCACATGTCTTCGAATTTTTGGTTCTAGGACATGCCGGTTTCCTCACGATTTTTTCCTTCACCGTTTTTGAGAGCAGTGGTGATGAAATAATTTACACAAAGTAAAGCGTTTGCCTGTGTTCGAACCCTCGACCTACAACTTGCAAGTCACGGCCAATACCACTGGGCCACTACTGCTCAACCTGAACGATAATGTTAATATGGACATGCCCCGGGTTTTTGCCACCTCACAATTTTGCGTGCGTTATTTTAAGCCCATTTCTCGATTTAATTGTGCACACTTATCCACGGTAAACCAGCTTACATTTTACATAGATGGAAAGTTAAACTAAAATAGAATCTCGACCACACGAGGAAAATCAAATTTTGATTGTTGGCGCAACCATTCCCCTCGGGTTTGAAGGGTTTCCTTCAAAAAATAATAAGCGAAACTAATCCAATAACTAAATTCTGACGTAACCTCTAACTGCTAACCTATTCCTAAACTATATATGTATAATGCGTTACTATAACTACTAAACTAAGTTGAAACCTGCTGATAATTAGGCAGAGGACAGAGACGAATAACCGGACGTAAATACGAACCGGTTGCGGTTTTAATTCTTACTGTACGCGTTACTCCCTTTGAATCAGGGAAAACTTCCTCCACTACACCTAGAGGCCAGTGTAGAGGGGGCGCATTCTCGGTCATTAAATCTACCACAGTACCAACGGTTACTGGATTCGAAGGAGTATTCCACTTTTGACGCGACTGCAGCGTGTGCAAATAATCTGTTCCTCGCCTCCAAAATGATTGAACAAATCTATCAAAAATAGCGTGACGCTTTAGAAGATGCAGTTCACAGTGGGCAAATACTTAAGAGGAACCGTGTTTAAGAAGTGAGCCGGCGTTAAAGCTAAAGACTCCGACGGGTCACTAGATAGAGTTCGACACAGTGGACGAGTATTAATTACCGCCTCTATCTGAGCTAGTACAGTACTCAGCTCCTCATAAGAGAGAATCTGCACACCTACAACGCAGAACAGATGCGACTTGAGGCTCTTAATATTAGCCTCCCAATCACCATCAAAGTGACTAGCAGCGGGCGTATTGCGATTTTCGGTCAAAACATGAGCGAATTTACTCTGATAATACTTTGACCGCTAGAATGCGTCTAACCCCGAGATACTACGGCGAGTTCCAACGTAATTAGGACCGTTGTCCGAATATAAACATTTGAAGGGCCCACCGCGGGACAGAAAACGTTTAAACGCGGACATAAAACTTTGCGTACCCAAATCACCGGTCAATTCTATGTGAACCGCACAAGTTGTTATACATATAAATAGACAAACGTAAGCCTTTGTAGAGCGTATACCACGGCCACGGGCAATAGTAACTCTTAGCGGGCCCGCAAAGTCGGTACCGGTGTGTACGAAAGGTTTAGCGGATTGAACAATACGGCAAGAGCAACGATCGGCCATTTCAGGCGCGATGAAACGCGGGCGAAGCTAAAACAGGGCACACATTTGTGCACTCTAGCGTGAATCAAATTGCGAGCGGAAAGTATCCAGTACCTCTGTCCAAGGACAGACATCAACAAGTCCGAACCTGCGTGACAATTCACCTGACGATGATATTCTACAATCAAATCTAAAATATGGTCCTTGCGGGGTAAAACCACTGGATGCCTTTGTTCAAATCCCAAATCGGAACTTCTCAAACGACCACCCACTCGAAAGAAACCATCCCGCAAAAAAGCTTTCAAATGATGAAATGCGCGACCATTAAGGTTGGTTGGACTCTAAACTACTAAATTCTGATGCAAAATAAAATCTCTGCAATTCATGAAGCACGACTGACTCAGCCTTATCCAGATCAGCGGCGGTTATATTACAGCGTGTGGGTAGCAGTTTTAGAAAACGACAGACATACACTACATTACGCAAAAGTCTGGACCAAGACGAGACGCGATTAGACAGCAATAAAATAATCGACACTTCACGTGGAACCGAAGCTACCAGCGAATGCTTCTTTTCTTCGGGTGGTTCTGAAACGGCAGCTGGGTTAGAGGGCTTACCAAGCACACTATGAATCCAAGATCCAATCCAAGATGGAGCGCAGAACCACAGCGGATGATTTAAAATTTGCGAAGGGAGCAATCCACGGGGGAGACAATCGGCGAGATTATCCGTGCCAGGCGACGTGAAAGAGATTTTGTGGTGCTAATTCGGACCGAACTTCAGCCACCCCATTAGCGACGAATGTGTCCCAGCGATGGGGTGAAGAATGTATCCAACACAAAGCCACAGTAGAATCAGAAAAAGCCACAATTCTGTCAATAACAATGCGAAGCCTACGAGTATTAACAATAGAGCTGATTAATTGCACTAACAAAAGTATAGCGAGAAACGACCTTGCGAGGAGAGACTTTGGATTTAGCGCTTATAAGACTAACCGAGACCTTATCAACATTCAACACTTGAAAATAAACTACTCCCCCATAAGCCTTTTCACTGGCATCTGCAAAGCCTACAACAGTAACTATACTGTATGACAATATACCAACATGTCGTGGAATTTTTATTTGATTGAGCAATGGAAGCTCTTTGCGAAAGCGAGCCCACAATTTAACAATATTGTCGGGCGCGGGGTCGTCCCAATCACTATTAGAAAGCCAAAGTTCCTTTATAAGCAACTTGGCATATATAAAACGACGGGATAACATATACATGCATATACACTATAAACAAAATCCATGTATAGCCCAGTCTCAATAGTATCTTTCGCTTTCGGGAATCTTTCGCCCTCATCAGCGGCCAATTGCTTGATAGTACTTTGCAGTACTTCAGCCCAAAACAAACACGATTAAACTCGTAAACCTTCAAAGGTTCTTGAGGCAAAAATCTATACAAAAAACGTTGAAATCTGCGGTCGCATTCGCGAATACCAATAGAAAGAAACATTTGTCTTATGGTAAAAATGGTCAAATAATTAACTCGCCAACTTATTTGACCATATGTGAGGCTAACAACTGAAAAAAATGGTGTTTTACCAAAATTTGCAACCATTGGTTAGCATAACCACATTTTCGGTAAAATGCTTTGTTGCATCAATTATTAGCATCGCAAATAGTCAAATTAGTTAAAGAATTGATAAGACCATTGTTAGTCTAAAAAATTATGAAAAGGCTTATTAACGAAATTTAGTAGACATCTAGTGGCGATTTTCTGAACACCTAAGGCGTTTGCTGAAAAGTTACAAAACACAACACGCGCGGTACGTCGACGAAGAATCTCATTGCTAGTTCAGTTTCCTGTAGTACGATGGCGCTGTTATCAATTTAACGATTTGAGATCACATAGCGTTTTATATTTTTTATTACTAGAATTAGACAATATGTTGCTTTTAGAGTTTAGAAAACCTATAAAAGAATAAGTCAGTCAATATACTTACAGCAACATGTATGGTGCTTATTTAATTTAATATGATGATGAACTTGTAAACGTTAAAGCAAACATTGATTACATTTACATTTTACATTTACCATGATTACGGAATGTTTTAGATTCTACACATTCGATATACGTCACGTCGAAGTACCTATGAATTATAGGACCACCATCATCAACTCCAATGCCTAGAGGCAATTCCTTCATTTTTGATAGGAACGGGTGAACTTCAATAACACGCAACATTGGATTGAAACTCAAAGTATTAATTTGATTTAGTTACAGGCCCTTTAAGTTTTCAGACGAACTTGAAGCTAAAACCACATTGTGTGGCTCGTTGGATTGCAAGTCCCTCATCGATCTCTGGAGAAGATCCAACAAGAAACTCCAGAATACTCTTATAAATCTTTTTATAGTTTACACAATTACTTTATGACAATTAGCGTTACATGTTTATTAGGTTTTCAAACATCTAATCAATTAGATTTAATAATCAGTTATAATTAAATTACACCCAGACAGAGTACGCGCTATCCGCGTTCTAAGTGGGCGGGACTTCCATATTGTGTCTATAAGTTGTTTTCAAGAGTCATTACGAATCATCACGCGCGCATGTTTCTCGATTTCCAGCCTCCCGAACAAGCCAGCCGGCCATACGCAGCAGCAGGTTATACATAAGACCAAAGAGGCAGGTTATACCTGCCTTTTTGCTAAGCGGTTGTGGACTAAGAGAAAGCCTTCGATTCAATTGAGACTTGGGCTGTACTGCAGTCTCTACAACGGTGCCAAATCGACTACCAGTACATCGAGGTGCTGAAATATTTGTATCAAAACACCACCATGCCAGTCCGACTTCACGATCAGACCTTGAAACCTATCCTTCTGCAGCGAGATGTGAGACAGGGTGATGAAGAGGGCTATGCTCGGCGTTTCCTTACGTGATTGAACCATAATTGAAGACGTCCGCCAAAGAACCAAGAATACCGACATAGCCCGAAGAATTGCCAAACATAAGTGGCAATGAGCAGGGCACATTGCTCACAGATCGGATGCTCTTTGGTATCGAAAAGTTCTTAAGAGGCGACCGCGTACTGAAAGATGCAGCGTTGGAAGGCCTCCCTCTAGGTGGAGCGACGACCTGGCCAAGGCTTCGGGAATCCGGTGGATGTCCAGCAGTGAAAGTCGTTGGGCCGAAATTATGATGATGATGACA
The DNA here is from genome assembly GCA_947562075.1 of Orthosia gracilis. Taxonomy (NCBI): domain Eukaryota; kingdom Metazoa; phylum Arthropoda; class Insecta; order Lepidoptera; family Noctuidae; genus Orthosia; species Orthosia gracilis. The sequence goes on from OX387266.1 coordinate 41,790,691, forward strand.
GACATAGAGCTCTGTGTAGGCACACAAGAAAGTCTATGTGTCTGATACTACCAACATCATTTCAAACGAAAGACTTCCATTTCTGAACATAGGACGCTTTCAAGTGTCGCCACACCGACCGATCCTGTGCGTCTAGCATCTAGCCAATTCCCAAAGCTTTCACCAGGTCTTTGGTCCACGTAGTGTGAGGTCTTCCAGCGCTGCTTCTTGCGGTCCGCGGTTATATAGCCTTTTTTCAAGACTAACAGACTCGAGACTAGATCTGACTGGGAATAGCCATGACCTAGCAATTTGATTGTTGAGGTCGAGAAGCTATAACATCAGGTCCAGACGCAATCATAAGGTCTTTGCAGAGGACTCTGCGCACTCCGAGAGGAGGCAGTTTTCGCTTGGTAGTGTTTTGTTTTTGAAGTCAATTTAGTTTTTTGTTAAAAAGATTTATATTCATATCTTTTTAGCTTCGGTAACTACCTTATATTACCATGAAAATCATTTATAGCCAGAGGGCTTCTTATAACAATTCCAACAAACCTAAACACGACTGGGATACATTGTTTCATTACAGAGTTCTGTTGCCTTCGTTCCGGATTCGTTTGAACGTGTGTATGTTTACATTTTTGTATGTTTGTAAGTTGGATGTTTGTATGTGTGTATGTTTGGATGTTTGTATGTTCGTAGGTTTGTATGTATGTTTGTCCACGCATTTCGCCGAAACTATTTATTGGATCGTGCCCATTCTTTTTTATTGGGTTAGGTATCTTTCAACTTAGGGAATTGTTCAAGTTTCATCCAAATCGGTTTGGCTGTTTTCAAGTTACGGAATGGGTATTTTGTCACTTTTTAGTGATAGGGTACTAAAACTAAGAAAAGAAATATAAACCAACTTCTAAACTTCTTTTTTATTATATCTAGTGCGAAACGGGGATATGAAAACCCCGTGCATTTGTTTGGTTCATAATTTCATTAGTTACAATCTATCAAATGAAAAAAAAAAGAATAACTAATGTTAAATTTCAAATATTTAAAAGTGCATAAAGCAATATGGGGTTACGGGGTTTTCTTGTCCCCGAAACGCATAAATAGAGTAACAATTAACGGGGCGCACTATATCCCGTAAGGCACTTTAATGTCAGACGGGGTTTGGGCTCCGGCAGTTAACGTTTTATCGCAAAGATGGATTTCAAAGGCTCTTTTTCATCTCTTATTGCTTTCTGGGATGACCTCCTCGTTGCTGAATCCTGAACAAATATTATTAGATGGCTGATACGGTTGCGGTTCTGCGCTTGGAACTAGACTAGGTTTTGGCTTGATTTCCTACATAGTAACTTTTGTACTTAATTGACGATTAGTCTTTTCAAGCTGCTCGGAAGTAACTATCCAAGTAGGTATATCAACGAATACCTGCGGTAGATTGAAACCGAAATGGATAGGAGTACCTATAGACATCTAGGTAGTTACTCCAAGATGTTATGTAGTACCTGAAATAAAATTGGCTATTGGTACAATCGTCCTCTTTGTTCAGCGACATGATGGTGTAAGATACACCATCATGTCCTTCACACTCTTTTTCAGACAAGCTCTATCACTGGACTACGATAGCTTGATACTGACGAAAAATAGTGGCGTGTAAGTTCCATTGCAAATAAGGTAGCCGGAAAACATTACAGGTAATGCATATTGAAAGAGTCATTTGACGGAAGCAGAACCATAACACTGCATTAATTTCTTTATAACCAAATGACCTCCGTTTCTATAGGCACTTTAGCTCATGGTGGCCCTACCATGATCTCTTAGAGCATTATTTTCAACGGCTTAAAGGATAGACTCATGGTAGGGCCTCTAGTTGGTATATCAAATCTTACGTATTGCCGCTATTATTGTGTGTAAAGCTTCTTTCCGAAATCCGTAGCATTCTAGAGCCCTGAGGCTCTAGATAAGTGGCATTCGATGTCCACGAAGGCGATAGTCGAAATGTCAAAATGTATGGGATTGATCACGTTATTTTTCGAAATCGCTTGTCAATCCAATATAATTTGCCTTTGTCACAATAACTATAGCTACGAATTTGATGATAGAATGTCACTTGTCTGGAGCCTCTGGCCAGAAGAAGCTGCAGAACACTGTGTGGTTTTTTCAGTTACAGTCCGACAGACTCCTATGCCTGCCTCGGAGTGGAGGCGTTAAAAAAAGTTTCTTTACTACAACATACGCTCAGTGTTAATGTGGCGGGGGTCGCTTTTCAAGGACTTAGAGATCCGTCTATTGAGTTGCCGGTAGTTCCATACATCATCTGAAGACTGCAAGAGCTTGAGAGTAAGATCGGATAGCCTCTTGTTCCTATTTGCACTACGGGTCTTGAAAAACTTAGACCCGACCCTATGGACAGTTTCCACGAATCCATCGTTGTAATCGACTACGAGCTCCCTAGGCACTCGAAACGATTCTGGAGTTCGAGCTGAAAGTTTTCAGGATTTTGTATCTGCGTCTGTGCTGGGCGGCGCTTAGAATTCATCACCCTGGGACTGCCGATCACCCTCTCGGAAGTAAAAGAGCTTACCAGATTTTAGGATTATCGAGTCCTTCTCTTTCTTCGGACTTCAGATAACCCTACGATCTTCCATCCTAACCCACTCAATTCTTCCTCGAGTTCGATAATCTTCTCGTTGGTCCAGAGTGTACGCGTGTTAAATGTTGCCAGGGCCAGTCATCGGTTTTTATCTGGTAGCCGGATCCCATCCGGGGCTTCTTCGCACCCATTGCCACACCGTAATCCTGACCGCTACCGTACATTAGGGTAGTACACGGGCTACCTGGCACTAGGGCCCATTTCTTTGGTGCGCTGTTCATCGGTTTGCCGTAATCGCTCCGCTTGGCAGGTGGGCCCTTAGTCATCACTCGACACCCACAGTAAGATATGGGATAGTGAAAGTTCTTTACGTCCGACACCATACGCCTCACTACTTTGTCTGTGGTGTCGTCGAATTCAATTTGTATGAACTTTTCCAATTCAAGACTCTCCAAGCCATCTGTGTTCTACAGCATGTCCATAAAACTTGAGGAACTGTAATAGAATTTTAGGATGGTACGAGTACATATCATCATGTGTATTTTTTAAATTATGCTAGTGCAAACAATATTATAGGTATTCATCAAATTATTATTTTATGTTGTATTTTTTTCTTGTCTACATTTTTTTATGCTATAGCTAACTTAAGCTCAAGCAAAGCTCAGCTCATAGCAAAGTACTCGTGGATAACAAATAAAGATACGTAAAAAATCTTGAATATTTCAACAAAAATATTTTATAATACATGTAGATGGTCCAACAATTTAAAAGTAGTATATAAAAACATGAAATAAAAAAAAAAACATTTTTTCAAAAAAATACATCCGACTTCCAACAAAAAACACTACAAAGTGAAAAATAACTTCAATTTCGGAAGCCCGCGTTCCTGTTTTTGTTTCTTCGTCGTTTGACACCGACTGCCGAAATTGAAGATATTTTCACTTTGTATTATTTTTTGGAAGTCAGTTGTATTTTTTGTAAAACAATAAATATTTTACCCATTTTTAGCTGTGGTACAATGAGGAAGTTCTATAGGAAGGTACCTATAACGCACAAAGTTATTCCAGAATAGATTACATGAATGACATAAAACTTGAAAAACATTTTGGGCGCACGGTTGGCGCAGTGGTTGAGCGATTGACTGCTGCGCTGCGTTTCGCGGGTTCGATTCCCACACGGAACAAATATTTGTATGACCTACAGATAGTTGTTCCGGGTCTGAGTGTTGTGTATCTGAGTTTATATGTTTGGAAACGCACGATACAGAAATAAATTCCTAGTGTAGGGCAACGATTAAAAAAAAAACATAACCGGTGAAATGAGAATGTACCAGGGTGAAATGTAGACATCTGCGTACTCTTTTAGAGCGTACTGGCGTGATGTTATGTTATGAAATGTTACGCCATTTTACACAGTAAATAGACATGCGATTGCAGCTATCCCGAGAGATTTATCGTTGTTTATAGAAGAGTTCTGTTTTATATCTCCGAAGTTCATCATCAGATATTTGACCACATGAGTAGCACCAGCTTTCAAATAAAAAAATAATCATTAAAATCGGCTCACCTAGTAAAAATTCTGAGGTGGAAAACATTAAAAAACAGTCGAATTGAAAACGTCCTCCTTTTTGAAGTCGGTTGAAAAAATAAATATTTAACAGTTATTTATATTTTTCTATGCGCCAACTGAGTACGAGTCGAAAGTAAAATACTTTATTAATGTGAGCTGTATGTGTAAAAACTATGAAAATTCATGCACCTACCCCTGAACATGACCTAATATAATGGTAATGCTGCCGTCCTTAAGTTAAACTGCCAGTATCTGAAAATTGGCCGATTTTAGTTTTTTGATCCCATCGTAATCAGCATAAAAATCTCTATCGATCTGTCTAAACAGTTTTTTTTTCTAGATTTCGGATAAAAAAAAAATAAAAAAACAAACTGCTATGTTTACAAAACTATTTTTGTTAAGATTAAGTCATTGATTTAATTAACAACGTGCCTATTCGAAATTGTGCGTTTAGATTTTTTTTTGACACCGCTAAGTTTCTTGTATAAATTATAGTTGTTATTCAACATCGATTCTTATATGTGTGTGAAGTTAGCATATCAAATGTTAGCATCTCACAAATTAACACCATATATGATGGCATCCCACATAGTTCTACAGTTCTTGATAAGTTTTAACAATAGTTCCGTCGATTTTACTATCAAAATCGCATTTTGAAAAAATGAGCTGCTAACTTCACAATACATATCATAGCATCCCATCGAATTTCTCAAATAAACACACATATAAGGCCATTTCACATAGTTCTACAGCCCTTGATGCGTTTTATCAATAGTTCCGTCGATTTTACAATACAATCTTTGCATACCAGCATTTTGAAAAAATGAGCTGCTAACTTCACAATACATATCATAGCATCCCATCGAATTTCTCAAATAAACACACATATAAGGGCATTTCACATAGTTCTACAGCCCTTGATGCGTTTTATCAATAGTTCCGTCGATTTTACAATACAATCTTTGCATACCAGCATTTTGAAAAAATGAGATGCTAACTTCACAATACATATCATAGCATCCCATCGAATTTCTAAAATAAACACACATATAAGGGCATTTCACATAGTTCTACAGCCCTTGATGCGTTTTATCAATAGTTCCGTCGATTTTACAATACAATCTTTGCATACCAGCATTTTGAAAAAATGAGATGCTAACTTCGCAATACATATCATAGCATCTCATCGAATTTCTCAAATAAACAACACACATAGGGGCATTTCGCACAGTTCTACAGTCCTTGATGCGTTTTATCAATAGTTCCGTTGGTTTTACAATACAAATTTTGCATACCAGCACTTTGAAAAAATGAGATGCTAACTTCACAATACTTATCATAGCATCTCATCGAATTTCTCAAAATTGACCTAGTTGTAGATGGAAGCAAAAGAGTTCTGCATCCTTAACCTATTCTGTTAATAGTTCTGGCAGATGAATCTCATTTAAATCCCTAAAAAAATTAAACGAAATATCCGTACAGTAGTGAGATGCTGAGGTATAACTGGGCATTCTGTGTCGTATATTATACAACGGAGTTCTGGACTCCCAGTTATACCTGATTTTACCATTTGAACGATAAGTCTAGGTCCCTCACACAAGTCCCGAAAGAGTGTTTAAAACATCCACAATAATTATAAATCATTGTTATAAACAAAATATTCATAAAGGAGTGAGATGCTAAGATATAACTGGGAGTTCTGGTTCGAACAAAACATTTGAACGATTAGGTGGTCGAAGATTGAGTTAAGCAAATATCAAGAAAATTTTCAGAGTTCAGTACATAATATACGAAAAAATTGTTAAGAGGTACTGAGGCCTAGCATCTTATCGAAATTTATTACGCCTATAACTGTTCTTTATAAAAACCTACTACAGAAAGCCAGAATTTTCACTAAATATTCCACAAAGCCTAGTTGACAATTTAGGTAGGCTACAATCAAGAAAAATTTTAGAGTTCATTACAAACATTTCAAAAAAAAGGTTAAGAGGTACTAACGCCAGGCATCTCATCGGTATTTATAATTACTATGACTACACTTTATTAAAACATGCTTAAGAAAGCCAGAACTCTCACTTAAGTATATACTGAGCCTGGTCGAAGATATAGGTGAGCAAAAATCAAGAAAATTTTCAGAGTTCAATAAAAAAATAAAAAATAATTTAAGAGGTGCTGAGGCCCAGTTTACAAAAACCCAGAACTCTAACTAAAGATTCCAGAGAGCTTGGTTGAATATTTAGGCTAGCTAAAATCAAGAAATTTTGCCGAGTTCATTACAAACATTTCAAAAAAAAGGTTAAGAGGTACTGACGCCCGGCATCTCATCAGTGTCTATAAGTACTATGACTACAGTTTATAAAAACATGCTAAAGAAAGCCAGAACTATCACTAAAGTATATACTGAGCCTGGTCGAAGATACAGGTGAGCAAAAATCAAGAAAATATTCAGAGTTGATCACAAAAAATTAAAAAAAATATTGTGAGAAACTGAGGACCGGCTGATGATGATGAGGGTAATTATACTTTGTAAAAACATGCCACAGAATGCCATAACTTTCATTAAAGATTCCGCGGAACATGGTTGAAAATTTAATTTAGCTAAAATGAAGGAAATATTCATCGCATGCGATAAAAAAGTTTAAAAAATGTTGAGAGGTACTGAGGCCAGGCATCTCATCGGTTTCTAGTACCCCTATAACTGGACTTTACAAGAACATGCTACGGAAAGCCACAACACTCACTTAAGTATCTATTGAGCCCGGTCGAATATTTAGTTGAGCAAAAATAAGAAAACTTTAAAAGTTCATTACAAAAAATTCAAAACATAATATAAGAGATACTGAGACCCGGCATTATATCGAATTCTATATATCAGAGGTACTGAGGGCCGGAACTCCTCGTTTTATACTACAACTATATAGGCACTTCATAATAATATGCAACAGAAAGCCAGAACTCTCAATCAAGTATCAGCAGAGCATGGTTAAATATTTAGATGAATAAAAATCAAGATTTTTTTCATTGTTCGTAATAAAAAGTAAAAAAAAAAATAGTAAAGGTACCGAGGGCCGGAACTCCTCGTTTTATACTACAACTATATATGTTCTTTGTACAAGTATGCTACAGAAAGCAAGAACTTTCACTCAAGTATCAGCAGAGCATGGTTGAAGATAGAGGTTAGCAAAGATCAAGGCAATTTTCAGTTTTCGTTATAAAAATTCAAAAATAATATATCAGAGGTACTGAGGGCCGGAACTCCTCGTTTTATACTACAACTGTATATGCACTTTGTAAAAATATGCTACAGAAAGAGTGAACTCTCAATAAAGTATCAGCAGAGCATGGTTGAAGATTAAGATGAATAAAAATCAAGACATTTTTCATTGTTCGTAATAAAAAGTAAAAAAAAAAATTAGTGAAGGTACCGAGGGCCGAAACTCCTCGTTTTCTACTACAACTATATATGTTCTTTGTACAAGTATGCTACAGAAAACCAGAACTCCCACTCAAGTATCAGCAGAGCATGGTTGAAGATTTAGATGAATAAAAATCAAGAAACTTTTCATCGTTCGTAATACAAAATCTAAAATCAAATATCAGAGGTACTGAGGGCCGGAACTCCTCGTTTTCTACTACAACTGTATATGCACTTTGTAAAAGTATGCTTCAGAAAGCAAGAACTCTCACTCAAGTATCAGCAGAGCATGGTTGAAGATAGAGGTTAGCAAAGATCAAGGCAATTTTCAGTTTTCGTTATAAAAATTCAAAAATAATATATCAGAGGTACTGAGGGCCGGAACTCCTCGTTTTATACTACAACTGTATATGCACTTTGTAAAAATATGCTACAGAAAGAGTGAACTCTCAATAAAGTATCAGCAGAGCATGGTTGAAGATTAAGATGAATAAAAATCAAGACATTTTTCATTGTTCGTAATAAAAAGTAAAAAAAAAAATTAGTGAAGGTACCGAGGGCCGAAACTCCTCGTTTTCTACTACAACTATATATGTTCTTTGTACAAGTATGCTACAGAAAACCAGAACTCCCACTCAAGTATCAGCAGAGCATGGTTGAAGATTTAGATGAATAAAAATCAAGAAACTTTTCATCGTTCGTAATACAAAATCCAAAATCAAATATCAGAGGTACTGAGGGCCGGAACTCCTTGTTTTCTACTACAACTGTATATATTCTTTGTATAAGTATGCTACAGAAAGCCAGAACTCCCACTCAAGTATCAGCAGAGCATGGTTGAAGATTTAGTTGAATAAAAATCAAGAAACTTTTCATCGTTCGTAATAAAAAATCCAAAATCAAATATCAGAGGTACTGAGGGCCGGGAACGCCTCGTTTTCTACTACAACTATATATGTTCTTTGTATAAGTATGCTACAGAAAGCAAGAACTCTCACTCAAGTATCAGCAGAGCATGGTTGAAGATTAAGATGATTTCTCTTATACTTATGGTTATACTCCAGGAAAATAACTGTAATTAGCGGTCAATTTGCGAAAAAAAATAAGTTAAGTAATTTTACCGAAGTTGTGTTCATTATGTTAGTTGTAATGTTGCCTGAAAAGTCCATAAAAATCTGAGAAGGGCAAAAAAATGGGCTGTGAAAGGGCCTAAAAATCAGTTTTTGCTTAATTCTTGTAAAGTTTTGATTTGACTGCAATTTGTAATGAGAGCAAATGTATTTCTTGTTCAATTGTGCACTAAAAAGTATTACGTAAGATTCACAAATGTTCATTAGTTTTCGAGATATGAGCCAAAATATTTTTTTAAGGTGATTGTTTTTTTGTACTAAATCTGCGCGAATAGTAATTAAGGCTAGTTAAATTATGTTTTTATGATCAAGAGAGTTTTATATTCAAGTTGACGTTTTCTGACATGTTTTCATGTGTTGACAGCAACGTTATCAATTTTAGGTACTTAAAATTAGTAAAATCAGAAATTTAACGGTACCTACCGAAATATACCCCATTGCATTGTTTTTGACTGACTATACGAAAGGAATGAAAAAAATTCGATCAAAATGAAATGTGAGAAATAATACCTGCTATCAAAACATGAAAACAACCATGCTCTGCTGATACTTGAGTGAGAGTTCTTGCTTTTTGTAGCATTTTTTTGCAAAGTATTATATATACAGTTGTAGTAGAAAACGAGGAGTTCCGGCCCTCAGTACCTTTAATATTTGATTTTGGATTTTTTATTACGAACGATGAAAAGTTTCTTGATTTTTATTTATCTAAATCTTCAACCATGCTCTGCTGATACTTGAGTGGGAGTTCTGGCTTTCTGTAGCATACTTGTACAAAGAACATATATAGTTGTAGTAGAAAACGAGGAGTTCCGGCCCTCGGTACCTTTACTAATTTTTTTTTTTACTTTTTATTACGAACAATGAAAAATGTCTTGATTTTTATTCATCTTAATCTTCAACCATGCTCTGCTGATACTTTATTGAGAGTTCACTCTTTCTGTAGCATACTTTTACAAAGTGCATATACAGTTGTAGTATAAAACGAGGAGTTCCGGCCCTCAGTACCTCTGATATATTATTTTTGAATTTTTATAACGAAAACTGAAGATTTCCTTGATCTTTGCTAACCTCTATCTTCAACCATGCTCTGCTGATACTTGAGTGAGAGTTCTTGCTTTCTGTAGCATACTTGTACAAAGAACATATATAGTTGTAGTAGAAAACGAGGAGTTCCGGCCCTCGGTACCTTTACAATTTTTTTTTTTCTTTTTATTACGAACAATGAAAAAATTCTCGATTTTTATACATCTAAATCTTTAACCATGATCTGCTGATACTTGATTGAGAGTTCTGGCTTTCTGTTGCATATTATTATGAAGTGCCTATATAGTTGTAGTGGAAAACGAGGAGTTCCGGCCCTCAGTACCTCTGATATATAGAATTCGATATAATGCCGGGTCTCAGTATCTCTTATATTATGTTTTGAATTTTTTGTAATGAACTTTTAAAGTTTTCTTATTTTTGCTCAACTAAATATTTGACCGGGCCCAATAGATACTTAAGTGAGTGTTGTGGCTTTCCGTAGCATGTTCTTGTAAAGTCCAGTTATAGGGGTACTAGAAACCGATGAGATGCCTGACCTCAGTTTCTCACAATATTTTTTTTAATTTTTTGTGATCAACTCTGAATATTTTCTTGATTTTAGCTAATCTAAATTTTCAACCATTTTCTATGGAATCTTTTATGAAAGTCTGGCTTGCTGTAGCTTGGTTTTATAAAGTATGATTACACTTGCTAAAGGAACCGATGAGATGCCGGGCCTCAGTATCTCACAATATTTTTTTATGTTTTTTTATTGATCTCTGAAAATTTTCTTGATTTTAGCTCACCTATATCTTCGACCAGGCTCAGTATATACTTTAGTGATAGTTCTGGCTTTCTTTAGCATGTTTTTATAAACTGTAGTCATAGTACTTATAGACACTGATGAGATGCCGGGCGTCAGTACCTCTTAACCTTTTTTTTGAAATGTTTGTAATGAACTCGGCAAATTTTCTTGATTTTAGCTAGCCTAAATATTCAACCAAGCTCTCTGGAATCTTTAGTTAGAGTTCTGGGTTTTTGTAGCATTTTTTTTATAAATCACAGTTATAGTTGTTACAGAAACGGATGAGATGCTGGGCCTCAGCACCTCTTAAATTATTTTTTTTTTTTTATTGAACTCTGAAAATTTTCTTGATTTTTGCTCACCTATATCTTCGACCAGGCTCAGTATATACTTAAGTGAGAGTTCTGGCTTTTTTAAGCATGTTTTAATAAAGTGTAGTCATAGTAATTATAGATACCGATGAGATGCCTGGCGTCAGTACCTCTTGACCTTTTTTTTGAAATGTTTGTAATGAACTCTAAAATTTTTCTTGATTGTAGCCTACCTAAATGAGTCCAGAACTCCGTTGTATAATATACGACACAGAATGCCCAGTTATACCTCAGCATCTCACTACTGTACGGATATTTCGTTTAATTTTTTTTAGGGATTTAAATGAGATTCATCTGCCAGAACTATTAACAGAATAGGTTAAGGATGCAGAACTCTTTTGCTTCCAACTACAACTAGGTCAATTTTGAGAAATTCGATGAGATGCTATGATAAGTATTGTGAAGTTAGCATCTCATTTTTTCAAAGTGCTGGTATGCAAAATTTGTATTGTAAAATCGACGGAACTATTGATAAAACGCATCAAGGACTGTAGAACTATGCGAAATGCCCCTATGTGTGTTGTTTATTTGAGAAATTCGATGAGATGCTATGATATGTATTGCGAAGTTAGCATCTCATTTTTTCAAAATGCTGGTATGCAAAGATTGTATTGTAAAATCGACGGAACTATTGATAAAACGCATCAAGGGCTGTAGAACTATGTGAAATGCCCTTATATGTGTGTTTATTTGAGAAATTCGATGGGATGCTATGATATGTATTGTGAAGTTAGCAGCTCATTTTTTCAAAATGCGATTTTGATAGTAAAATCGACGGAACTATTGCTAAAACTTATCAAGAACTGTAGAACTATGTGGGATGCCATCATATATGGTGTTAATTTGTGAGATGCTAACATTTGATATGCTAACTTCACACACATATTCTTATTATTTCGTGGGTTTTTTTTTCGTCATAACTCAAAATATGATTTGTTTAGTTAGTGGCACTATGGCTCGAGGACTGCGGAATGAGAGGTTGAGCATTAATTCAAACACTTTCGATAGATACCATTGTTTTAAAATTTAAAAATGCTAAACAAAACTTTGATTGCGAGGAAAATCACAGTAGCAAGAAATTGGCAGTTGCAATAACTACACAGTGCGTTGGTAGGCCTACTTAACTGCCTCGTTGGTCTCGCGGTCGCAAGTGCGACTGCGGAGCGTGAGGTCCCGGGGTCGATACTCTGGTTCTGTAAAAAGTGATAATGGTTTTTCCAATAAGTTATTACTCAGTAGTTACCTGGACTTTGGAAGTTGGTGGTGTGATACCCCCGTGCCTCGGCAAGTACGTCACTATGATAGAGTTTTTGTTATTTATAAATATGTTTACTTCTGTTTCTCCAACGGTATAAGTTTAGGTGGACTTTGAATCTCTGGTCATTCACGTGTTTAGTATTCAACCGATCAACGCGTGCATCATTCCTTGTTCAAGATATCAAAGAAAAATCTTATTCTCAAAAAATAAACCAATGAGATTGGCCGCCGTTGCCAAAATTCGGTCTGGAGGTCTATTACCTAATACAATTGCACCGCAATTCACTGACTATTATGGAAAAAAGTAAGTATTATCTATACTATTATTAAGTAAGGATTTCTTGTCATAAGTCATAGGCAACCATATTATAATTTGGGGATTATATCGCTGATAAAAATGCTTGGCTAAATGCTGGTCCTGCTCCGCAGCCACTAGGGCGCAAGAACAATTAGTGATGGGCAGAAAAGTTTTGAAGTATTGTTGGACTTGCTGAAGACTGTATGAATATATTTGTATTTTATTAACTCAATTTCTTTTACTATTATATAACTGCACAGCACATGTGTGAGTACTATGTTCCGACTGTAAATCTACCATTCACTGTACCTATGTGTCTTTCGTTGACTTCTGTATGACCTGGCAGATGCGTGTGTCATGCTCTCTCTAATTACTCTTTGATGGTGGCACATGTGTTGGATCATTCGGTTCCCTTCATGATGGTTGAGATGAGTGGTGCCGATCCATGCGTCATGTTCGTTAACGGGCGCCATCAGTTGGGATTGGTCATAACTTAGCTGCCTCGCTCTGTTACTGCAATTTTTTGTTAAAATTGTTTGTTACTCTAGATTGTTTGTTGCTTTTACGTGCACGTCTTTTTGCATCGTTCTCACATATATGTATTTTTTCAACAAGAATGATGTAACCAAAAACTTGTAATTGAAACTGATGGAAAAGAGTGTCCGTGGAGTTTCTTGCAAATTCTTCTCCATCGAGATCTACTGACGCTTGCGAATTTGCAACTAGAGTCATATTTTTTTTGTTTGACAATCAAAAGTACCTCTAAGGTTTATTTGAAATAAACTATTTTGATTTTTTTGATTGTCATAATATACTATCAATGTCTCGTGTTTACTTAACATAGTATAATTAATTATAACCAAGATAATGATCTCCATGTATGAAACTATGACGGCGGTAACGCTTGACCGATCACCTCCGGAGGAATAACATCAACAATATGGCTTCAATCATCACAACATAGGTTTATCAAATACAAACTCATTCAATTAATATGAAGTTATGTGCGTATTTCTTTACTAAAGGAAATAATAGACTAAGATCCCACTGCAAAAATCTGCAGGTAGGTTTTTTTGATAAAACTTAATTTTCATTAATAATTCTTGATTGTAGAATTGATTACTTCAGGGTTGTCTGGCAATATCTAGCTGCCCACCTCATTGGTCTACAGGTTGTAAGCAACTGATACACATGAGGCCCTGAGTTCAGTTCCCGTTTCGAACATTGGTGTTGGGTTGTTCCAAAAAGATTTTCTTAGTAGGAGCCCGGAGTCTGGACTTGCGCCCGTTTGACAGCAATAATGAGTCTATTGCAGGCAACCGGGCCATCAATTACATGGGACTTAGATATAAGTCACTGCTGAAATGTGGGTGTACGAAACACCTTTGCTTATCCTTTAGGAGAATACTGGCGTGATGTTACGTGTGTAAAATATAGACAGACAATATTACAAGTGTTTTCACAATTCTGAAAAAAACATTTCCACGCAATAACTCGGCTTGAAACGAAAAGATGCTTAGTATTTTAATGGAAAATTGCTAGATCGCTAAGATACCATGAACTATGAAGGCCCATTAAGATGCTTCCTGTGGATGCGAGACGCTCAGTGGTAGACGCTTGGTGGAGGCCTATGTCCAGCAGTGGACGTCTTTCGGCTGAAATTATGATGATGAAGATGCTTGATGCTCCCAGGTCGCAGCCACGCTTGCTTTTAGCCTATAAGCCAATTGACAATAGGGCTCCATCCACTAACGTTCATTTCTGCCGCAATCTAAAATCGTTAAGGAATGAACGCAAGTGGATTTGAGAGGTACCGAGAAATAATGACGGTATTAAAATACGATGAATTAACGTATATACGGTAAAATAAACGTGTCTATGGTGATCGAAGGATTGTTTTTCCTATAAAGTCAGGGGAAAGAATGTATTATTGTTGTTTAATTAGTGGCGTTAGCGGTTTTATTTTATCCCATAGCGTTTCCGTACAGTTTGTTTTTAACCGACTTCGCAAAAAGGAGGAGGTTATCAATTTGGCTGTATTTTTTTGTACGTAAAGTTTGTACAACAGGACAAGTCGGAAGGAATGAACGTTAGTGGATGGGGCCCTAATGTGTGGCGAATCGGAGTCGAGCATCAATTTACCAATTTGTGTACAATACGAACCTCATGTATCCATACGATGTTTCCAATTGTATACAGTAAGAGAGACTATGCTTGTTTGTTTATAAAATATTTTCAAACTATTCTAGATTGTGTAAAAAACACATAATTAAGTTTTGCGATAAGTATCTAGAACTGAATTTTCCAATGAACAATCCATTGTCATTTTAAGAAACATAAATATACATGTTTTTCTTTCACGTAAGTTTCAGTTGGTAAATGCAGATTTGCTTCCGAAACTGCCTTTAGTGGCACTTATTTTCTCATTTACGAATGTCTTATGACACATAAAATCATGCGCAGTAAAACGTGATCTGTTAACATCAAAGATGCAAAGGTCACGATATTGAATCATTTTATCACTTTCCTTGAACTAGAGTGACAGACCACACACTATGTTTGTGATTCGAGAAAGTCTTTCTAACGTTTTCGTCAGCATCAAAGCTGTTCTATATTTTGTAAAGCAGCAAAAGGCCACGACGAAGACGACGAATATCCACCAGCCCAACCAGCTCATCCAGCCATCCAACCATCGTCCATTCTCAACCAGCAGAACATCAAAACCAGACTCTCCACGATTTGCTGCCAATGAGTCCTAATTTACTTTGGTCATATCGCCTGGAGAAAAGACTGCGCGGCCACTCAGCTATACGGTAATCAGATCAAAACAAGGTGATAATAA
Source organism: Orthosia gracilis (assembly GCA_947562075.1). Taxonomy (NCBI): domain Eukaryota; kingdom Metazoa; phylum Arthropoda; class Insecta; order Lepidoptera; family Noctuidae; genus Orthosia; species Orthosia gracilis. The sequence continues at coordinate 41,805,967 of OX387266.1, forward strand.
GGACTCACTGTGACCACTTCTCTGAGAAGAACCGAAGACAGTCGTCAATAAATACGTTGAAGCTTTTCAGGACGGGCATGAACTTCAGCAAGGAAGAACACGAATATAAGAAGATATTTTGAATGCCTGTCACGTTATAGGTAGGACGGAATCCAATTGGACTTTTATTGAACTTTATGACCTAACCTTAAATCTTAATCTGAATGGGTTGTCTAAAGATGGAACCTAAATTCTTATTTCTGGATAGGGTTTAGAATTGCTGTGAAAAAGCTTGTATAACAAAAAAAAAATACCCTCCCGCAGTCGGGTAAAAATTATGACCAATTTATATCCGTAGCTCTAGATAATTAGTTTGGATTTAATCAGTAAGAACCTGGGCGACCGAGCTCTGCTCGGGTGAAAATAGAGAAAACGACGTTTTCTAAAAATTTAACTAAACTAGATCGATTTATCGCCCCCGGAACCCTCTGCATACTAAATTTCATGAAAATCGATGAAGCCGTTTACGAGATTCAGATTATATATACACAATAATTGCTCGTTTAAAGATATTAGATAACAAAATCGCCGATATCTACTATGAATTACAATCTAATTTGAAATCGGTAGGTTTCTTAATCGGGTGAATGCCGTAATTACCGAAACAATTAAAAAGCTATTTTGTGTCACTTGGATCCACGCTTCAAGCACTCAAGGGTTTAAACTACATCTACTTCTTCCTGAAAACATTATACGAGTATTAATGTACAAAATTTTCGCCCTGAAACAAAAGAGTTGAGCTGATTTCAAAGCCTCTGGAGTGCCTTACGTGGATTAAAGTTTCATAAGCGCAAAGTCACGAGATAAACAACAAATTGAAGCTATCTATAGCAAATGTAGGAACACTAATGTATGCACATGCCGTTTAGTCAGTTCGGTACACTTGGAACAATTAAAATCAATGCAGAAGCACGCCCCTTCATCACCCTTCACACACATTGGCGATAAATCATGAGGAGCCAATGGGAGCACCTAATGTTTGGATTATACATTGATAATGACCCTCCTTGTGCGTTTTCAGCACTAATAAATAAAAATGCTTAAACACCTTTTCCGCAGAAAAACCCAGCACATTATGTTCATTGGGAGATCCAAAAGTTCGTTGAATATTTTCCTTTATGTTTTTCCTTTTAATACTTTATACCTGTACGTAGTATAGCGTTATTCTGGGTGCATCGTCCTTACATATATGAATTTATTAATGTATGTACTTATGTAAATATTGTAAAACACATATTTTTTTTTATGAAGTTTCTTGTGCGTTCTTCTCCATAACAAGCTACTTTTCCGAATGCACGGTAGAATCAATTTTTATTACTTGTAAATTTTATACTAATTCTCTGACGTTCAAAAGTGCCTCTTTTTGAATAAAATATATTTTGACTTTAAAAGAAGATAAGGTATTTTCAGGAAAATATTCCGCGAACTTTTGGACCTTCCTTCGTAATTCTATATTTAGATAACCTGTATGGCATATGCATAGGGTTGTAGGGTTCTGGAGTGGAAACCCCTTTGCCGGAAGGCACAGCGTGAGTAAAATCTCATATAGTGGACTCAACACTTGGTGAAGGACGCGATGTCTGGATGCGGACAACGAAGGGACAAATATAATAGCTTCGTCGATACAAGGCTTGATGGAGACAAAGGTCTCCCTTTGTCCAGTTAAAAATATCTAAAATTCAGTGAACTTGGGTCCTATGTTTTTCTGAAAGACAGTCGACATTACCCAAAGCAAGAACCAGAAAACCTTGACATAGTAAGTAACTGTTAAATGTCACGTGCTTCGTTCTTATCACCAAGTGCAACCCCGAACAGCTTAACACAGGTACTTTTATACCAGGAGTTCAGGAGTTATCAGAATCACGCAAGTTTAGCTACAAAACGTGATAGTGGTGGAAAATAACGAGAGCATGGTAGAAACGTTGATCCCCGCACGTAGATACTGCAGGCTTATCTGTCACCGTATATGTTGCTATAGTTGCACTTAAGAAAATAATTAAGGGTTATCGCCTGATAGTGATTCACGCAAAACGTGTTTGAATAAACTTGCACATTATTATATTATAATCATGACAGCTCGTAAACTCGTGAATAGATCATTAATTCATGATTTATTTATGTCTGTGGTTTTTTGTGCGTTTTCCGGCATGAAAAATCGTCAAGAGAGTGTCTTACGATTTGTAGCGGTTATAAAAATAATCTAATGACTGCTGATAAGGTCGACCGTAACTAGATACGGACAAACATTACTCGATTAAACTTTATTTTATATACTATAACTAAATTGGTTGGAAAGAGTCTTAAAAACTGAAATATTTAAAATTACTTTGGAAATAAAGCTCTTTTTAGGTAAAGTTCGTTTGAGTAATTAGGAACTAATGTGCAGTGCGGAACCCAAGCCCTCATCAGAGTCTATACAAAGTGTCAATCTATCAGCAAAGACGATGGTCGAAATCCCTTAAAAATTAAAATGTGTCACGTGACACTTCGATAGGCCTTATGCCCTTCCCGCAGCCTTTTTGCGTAAGTGAATACGGCAACGCAAAGGGTTTGACCGCTATCAATCGACCAATCACACACACGGAAATCAATATCGCGTCAATCATCTCGCATGTGATTGGTCGATTTGATAGCGGTCAAACGCTTCGCCTTGTCGAATTCACTTGCGCAATTCGGCTCGGGGTCTGTCTATCGTCGTGAGCATGGTCGAAAAGCTTGTTGTTTCATCCGGCGCAATATTTGAAAAAGAGGCAAAGCGAAAAGAAAGAGAGTGAAAATAGTGTTTGCAAATTTCATAAAACTATCAAAAACTCGATAGATAGAAAAAGAAAATAGTGTTCGAAAATTTCATAAATCTTGTTCCAGGAAGTACGTGTTTTTGAATAAGCTTTACAAGTTTGTTAAATAAATATTTATCATTTAAAATCTCGATTATATGTGCAAGGTTTCAATTAAGATGTTTTCTTTACTTTTACAATTTATGAGTACATTATGAATGGCTAAAGTAAAGGTAAAATTTTGTGCAAAATAGCAGATTTTAGGAGGCTTATACTACTACAAGCTAGCCCACGCGGCTACGCTCCCGTCAACTGGCTACCTACCTACCCTACATACGTGAATGTTGCGTAACTTTAACCGCTTACGCAGCGCACGCAACGGAAGCTCTCAAAAAGGAATAATTTTGCCCGTTTTTGAAACATTTTTCATTTATGCTCCGCTCCTTTTGGTCGTAGCGTGATGTTATATAGCCTATAACCTTCCTCGATAAATGGACTATCCAACACAAAAATATTTTTTCAATTCCAACCAGTAGTTCCTGAGATTAGCGCGTTCAAATAAACAAACTCTTCAGCTTCATAATATTATAGTATAGATTTGTTTCTTCAATTTTTCTTTCTTTTTGTTATAGTGCACAAGATACTTATTAGTTCAAAAACCCAAATATTGCGAGCGTTTGTATGAAAAGTATGACGAGTCGGCCGCTCTTAACATTTCTATACATTTATGACATTTTTCAATCGCTATGGTGGCGCTTTCGTCGATAAAATGTCACTTATCTAGACCCTCTGATCATCACTGATCAAGAAATGCCACAAGGTGGACCGTATTGTGTGGTGTTCTTGGGTGGTGGCTGATGATTCATCAATCTGCCTTGCGGGAGATCTTCAATCGCTCCTACTTCCGGTACGCGGCGGTAGCCATTCGAGAACCTTTCGACCCTATAATCGGCCACTTGTTCTGCGGTCAATGGGCCCTGCCCACTGCTGCTTGCCAATTCTTCAGGTTTCACTTAATGAATACTCTTTGGCGGATTGACAAAGTTTAGTTTTTTTAACTTCTTTTTTTGTTTTGTTTCAAACTTCTTAAAACAAGTTTTGTTATTTTTCGGGTATTGTTGTCAAGCAATAAGAATTTCTTATGGTTTGACTTCTAGACCTTGGTATAATATATTACCATGGATTAATGGTAAACAAAATGTCAACATTTTATAATGTAAGTACTTTTGTTTCAGGTTTTAAAATATAATATGAACGAGATTTAAATCAAACAGTAAAAGAAAATGAAAGAAGAAATGAAATATTAATAACTAGCTGCCACCCGCGGATATGCCCGCGTGGATTCTCTCCCCAAAATCGTAAATAAAAGCTTATTACTGTGTGTGTTTCATCAAAATCTGTTTTATAATTTTTGCGTGAAAGAGTCGCAAACATCCATACTTACTCACAAACTTTCACATTTACAACAAGTTGCCTTAAGTAGTGTTTACAATCCAAATGCTTATTCAAGATTTCCAAAAGTCCAACATATGTGCGATTGACATGTGCTGCCGTTCTCACGTTTCCACAAAGTCTACCTGTCAAAATATTATGAAAACTTTAATTATTGTTTTTTGTTAGTTACAACTGACAGGTTACGTGAGATTCGACGGGGAACTCAGGGTTAGGTCGTGTATGTTTGTCAACCTACATATTAAAATGTAAAAGTCGTAAATTTTTATTGTCTGATTACTGACTAGCATTACACAGAAACATGCGCTGGGGATGACTGTAGTTTTAGCTCTCGATAATTTTGTACTTTGCCCCAGTGACAATCAGTAACATGAACTGAACGTTTGTTATCAGTAAATACTTACTTCGTGTCTTAATTAGAGATCATGCCTTTTTATTGTAATTGGTCTATAAGCTACCTCTATGGCCTAATGGTCGCAACCGCTAGGTAATGCTGAGCAAGAAGTCCTGGTTTCGATTCCCGGGTCAGCCAAATTGTTGTTGGGTTTTTCCATCTGGAATTTCTTAATAACAGCTCGCGGAGTGTGGATTTGTGCCCGATTGATGGCAGTAGACCTCAACATAACTGACACAAAGTGCATAATAAAGGCATACCTACAGGATTCAGTCTTTTCTTCGATTTTACGTAGTACATCGGCTGACTCTCACGATTAATTAACTGCCCAATAAGCGTACGTAAGGGTACGTTAATCGGTTTAAAAATTATTCTGTGTTCAGGACATGGTCTACGCGTATGCTAAATTTCATACAAATCAGTTCCGAACTTTTGGTGTCAACAAGAGGTGATCTGGTTCTCACCAGGTGGCTTGCTAGCCATCATATCACATTCATGAAATTATAACAAAAGGTTTTCCATAATAAACGGTATATTTTTATTTTGTTTAAATCCGTTCGATTCAATATTATTATTTAGTATCCAGTTGGTTACTCTTCTGGTTGGAAGAAATTGGACGGGTCAGGTCGATGTGGTGACACTTGGAGGTTGCCTATGTCTTTCAGTGGATGTCTTAAGGCTGAAATGATGATGATGTTCTGGTTGGTAAAGTAATTGCAGTTAAACTCCTCATAGGTAGGTAGATTAGTATCTCTAGCCAATCCAAAAGTGTGTGTGAAAACCATCCATGTCAAATCTTGAGCTACAATTTATCCTAAGTTATCTGCTTTATGTAAATAATTCGACTTTTCAAATTTAAGAAGTTATTTTTTAAAATAGCAAATAGGTATTGTTGTAGCAGAAAAAGCAAGAAATTGTGTTTTTAAATTATTTTAGAATGTTTTATGTTCTTGTAAATACATTTCAGGATACAGAACTTGGTACCCATTTAGATCTCAATTATTTTGTCGGAGTAGTCTACAACCACGCATATTCTTAGTATTGAACTCCACTCCCTTTTGCACATTTATGTTTTTGATGGGATAATATACTCAGCTCTTGTAGTTTAATACTAATTTAATCTATTTAAGTATCGTGATACTTTTTTTTTGTTGGAAATTAGGCATATATCTATAATTTGTATAATATAAAATAAAACAATAACAATATGCCTAAAAGGTTTTTAGATTTTCGCTCAAGCTCAATATTCTAAAGATTTACAGAGTTAATTTTACTGAACTCAGCTGAAGCAACGTCTAGTTATTTGCTTAGGCCCTACCTTAACTGATCTGTGTTTGACTGTTTAGACTGGTCAGTTAAGTAACTAATCAATACATAGAGTATAGTCTAATAGGTATCTACCTATTGCCTAGGAGCATCTATACGCTATTAGATATCACAGTTTATTTAATTCTGATCTTATTTTTAAACACTTTCATACGAATTTTTCAGTTTGAAATCTGATTTAATGGTAAATTCCATTAGCAATAAATTCAGTTAAAAAAAAATCAGTAACTGCGCTGAACGTTACCCCTTTACAACAAGCTTTATAAGCCTAGATAGATCTGTGTTGTTAACAGTGGACTTTAGGACTTCACAACAATGGTACATCGCAAGGGGTGACTTTGTTCCAAGGGTCACCAAAACAAGCGGCTACGTGCATCGTTTCTCCCACTGACCAGACCACGCGGGACTGTGTATTTTGACCTAAAGTCCTTGCAGTGACGTCAAGCGATGCGCGCGCGCCGATCTTCCCGCGATCACGATCGCGAAATCGCATTTGTATATAATCGGTCGCGGGGAAATTCAACTGCCAGTCTTCTGCGGTGCGTCTGTCATCAATCACATCTAACGGACTGCGACTAGACGTGATATAGAGTGGATGATACCCTCTCTCGCTAGTTCCGCTACTACATCGTTCTAAAAAACAGGTAAGCTTTCGTTTTTATTTATAAGCTTTAATTAACTGCTGAATTCCTTTTGTTTTAATTTAATAATTCAAAGTGTTTTAAAATAATAAGTGTTCTAAGCAACTGAAAAAAGCGTTAAAATTCTCCATTAATTTATGAAAACAGTACATCTACCTAGCATTTGTTTTATGCCGAAAAACTAGATGTATTTCCATCATATTAAATGGCGTGATCATATTTTATGGTGTTTTTTATAATATCAAGTTAATCGTTTTATTAGTGTAGATACTGGAATAAATATATCTGCCTTATAACATCAAACTAACAGTGATTACAAGACAAACATTTTGCAAACATCTGCTTTGATTTTTACAACAATTTCATTTCTCGGAAATACAGCATTTTTTTAAAAGTTAGTTTTTTAATTACTACAAAATGTAGAAAATGATCGGTTTCTTACCTACTAAACCGAAATTTACATAATGTGCATATTAAACGTGTGTGCATTAAATTAACTAAACGCCGATGATTTTGAAGGTTACGCATAATTAATATGTAACTTATTGGATCATATGAAAACAGTTAACTTGTAATGGCGTTTTTTTATTTTTACACATTTTATTTTATATCTTCTTGATTCTAGATTATCTACAATTTAAAAGTGTATCGGTTTTCACTGTCTTTAATTAAACTAATATTATTAATATTTATGGCACCAATCAGATTAAGTTTCAATTTATTTTTGTCATAAATTACCGCGTAGCGTTTACAAGTCTCGTACTCGTAATATCACAAATTCTGTGTAATGTCTGAGTCACGGCTGTTCCTAGTTTGGGACCCATTGATAACTTTTCAAGGTCATTGTTAGTTTTATTTTCTCACCACGTTAACTTTCAAAGTTTTAAACCTGAACTGTACCTATAAATAAACAGACAAAGTTTTTTATTATCATAATATCGTTGTGTCATACTTAAGATGATATTAATACTTACAGAAAATTACAGTGATGACGTTTTTCGCCACTTATTTGACGTTTTAAACAAAATAGTTTGATGAAAGATAAAAATATTAGGTATTATTATCTCTATAAACATTGACCCTAAAAGAACTTCCTTTTCAACAAGGCCAACTGACAGAGACAGAGCAAGGACATATGAAAGGAATATAATGATCTTGGTCCAGAATAATTATACGGAAACCCTTGATGTATGTATGTAGATCTCAAATTTTTTTCTTGGCTTAATCCGTGACAGTCTGTTTTCAGAACCCTTAACTCTATTGGTACATAAATTGTACTATATAGTTCTTATATATTTTATTAATTTAATTTTAAAAGTGATAGGCAAAATCGCACAGTTTTTCATGAATTAATTTACACGATCACTCTTGACATAATTGATATACTTGACATACACACCAATCAGAGAGTTAATTATTAGGATTAGAACACATTACACAAAATGACTATGGCCTATGAAAATGACAAATTGTCAAGGATGCGTTATCTGCTGTGATTGGCAGTTGAAAATTCATTCAACCAATCACAGCAGATAACGCGTGCTTGACAATATGTCACATTAATTCTGCGATAATTTAGAGGTGGGACACTCGGCCACTAAACAAACATCCTGATGGTAGTACGCGATTCGGTTTACATCACAACGATAAGCGATTTCCACTAAACAAAATTGCAACTACGTTTACGCAGACGCAATGCGATGCAATTCGACCAATTCGCACTTGACATTTTCTTTGAAAATACGTGCGCAATATCGCCTATCGGTGCAATTCAAACTGCGTCACGCCATCAGGAAGGTCCTTAACAAAAATTTATCTTCTTTTTGATTTTAAGTTGCTCATTAAATGCCGACACTAGTTGGTTTCTTAAGCCGACTGTCAAATGTAGACGAATAGTCGGGTTGCCCGACTAGTCAGTACGTCTCTATTAGTGTATTGTAATAGTACAATTAGTGTATAATTAGTACGATCATCATACGATCACAACACTGAATCAATCAATCTGCCTAGCCTTTTCCCAACTATATTGGGGTCGGCTTCCATTCTTACCGGATTCAGCTGAGCACTAGTGTTTTTTACGCGACCACCTATCTGATCTTCACAACCCAGTAACTGGGTAACACGGTACCCCTTGGCAAGACTGGTGTCAGATCTCAAGCTTCTGACTACCCGTATCGACTATCAAAGGTCTTCAAATAACAGCCGGGACCAACTGCTTAACGTGCTTTCCGAGGCACGGAGGACACTCGGTATGTTGAAATGGTCACCCATCCACGGACCGACCTCGTCAAGCGTTGCTTCACCTTGAAGATCGACCCGTGCGGTTGTTATTATTTAGCCACGAGCTCCTCATCCGATCACAACACTGAATATTAAATAAAAATAATAAACAAATAAAATAAAATGTATTCATCAAAAATGGGTACAATTAATCTATCCTAATCAAAAACACAGTTTTTTTTTCTAGATAGAGTGAACGACGCTGTTTGTACCTACTAGTGTAAACTTTGTAACAGACACCGGCGCCTTCCTCATATAGCTAAAAGTTACAAGTCAATGTACAATTTACTTTATTGGATGCTAAAATAACAATTATACAAAATTACAATTTTAATTACGCAACTGAACTACTGCTATTGAACTTAAAACATTACAATACAATGGCCGACTACTTGAAAAAAGGTTAAAAGAAAATTTGCCTACTGTCCTTTTTGTTAAACAAAAAATGACCTACCCAATTAGTGGCAATTTGTTCTCTTTCCTAAAAGGAAGAAATTGCCAAGAAATTAGTTAGAAATGTTTAATAGAATTTAAAAATAAATGGATGTTACAATGGACGACCTTATCACTAAAAGCGACAGACAAATAGGTTATAATTACGAGTACTTTTGTTTTTTTAATTTATTGAAAATCATTCATGCAAATGCTCGCTAGGCGAAAACAACTACTATTTTCTTTTAAAATACCTATTACTATAATGATTGTTTATGTTTTTTCTGGTACGTCTCGTTAATTGCTGCCAGGTAACTTAAGTATTTCAGCAAAGAATGCCAGATTATATTTTTTTGTTTTGACCACGCATTGTTCACAAAACGAATTACTTTTAGTAAAAAATCACGTGGCATACCTATAATTTAAAACCCGTATGTATTATTGTTTTTAACTTGGTGTACAATAAAGTATATATAAATAAATAAAAGGTAAAACGCGTCATCTTGACGCGGTCGTTGTAGGTATTACATTAAAACTTTACATGAATATTTATTTTAAAACTAGCTTCTGCCAGCGGCTTCGCCCGCGTGATAGTCGCAAATTATCCCGAGGGTACATATTCCCGGGACAAAAAGTATCCTATTTGCCATTACTGGGTATAAATCTCTCTCTGTGCCAAATTTCATCCAGATCCGTTCAGCCGTTTGAGCATGATGAAGTAACAAACATACACAATCTTTCGCCTTTATATTTATTATGTATATTTTATGATTACTAATTTAAATTGACCATGATTACTTGTTATTAAAAGTGTCTTCCGATAACAAACGGTTACTAATATAAAGAACTCATCTATGACGCGGCGCAAGATCGCGAACTTGTCGCCTTTCATTGGACACAAAGCGCTCTATCTCGGGATCGCGCGCGATTGTGATCGTATCAGAGGGATCACGCCACTCCCGCGCAGTCGTTACTACGGACAACTTACACACACATCTATAGTTAGTCTTGTACACAAATCAGCATAGAATTCGCAACATAAGACTATTATTTGCAGTGTAGAGTTCGACCATGAATTTAATGTGTTGATGTAAAAAATTGGTGAAACATTAAAATTTTGTATTGTATGTCTGATTTAGGTTCATTGTAATAAATTCGTAGGATTATTATTATAACTTAGTACGTTAATAAGTTCTAATAGGAAGAGTCAAGAGGTGAAACACCCTAAGACGTTGGTGGTGGTCTAAGCCTTCTTCCTGTGGTCGGTTTGTGGAGAACGCAGAAGGCCATCTGCGTTCCCCACCAACCGACCACAGGCTACTCCCTGTGGTCGGTTGGTGGAGAACGCAGATGGATAACAAAACTAAAATGACATACAGTTTCATGTAGTTTATTGTCATATAAATCAACTGTACCCTACATTTTGAACAATTAAGCGAACATAAATACAATCATATCATATTATATATGTAATGATTGCATGTATATCATCAGATATCGTCAAAACAAACTCAAATGGAGTATAATTGTTTTCAAATAACACGCAAATGTGTTATGTTTTGTCTCGTTAAACGGTTATCTACATCATATGGTTTTGTTTTAACAGTTATTACTAATAGTCGCTTATTGTAATCAATGTATAATATAAAAAAATATATTCATTATGAACGCGCGAACATGAGTAGCACATTCAAGACACTAAGTTTATGTAGTTGGTAAGTTTACCGTTTTTTTTTTTATATTAACAACACATTAAAATTATATCACAGGATAGACATTTAACCATCGCAATTTCCTTTTAACTTTTTGTGCTTTAAGATTGTTAACTCAGGTATGAAAATCTAATAGCTTTAGACGAGCAATTCTTGTATATAGGTACATATAATCTGAATCTCGCAAACGGCTCCAACGATTTTTAATTTCTATGAAATTTAGTATGCATGGCCTTTTGAGGGGGATAAATCGATCTAGCTAGGTTTCATTTTTAGAAAACGTCGTTTTCTCTATTTTTACCCCAACAGAGCTCGGTCGCCCAGGTACTCTGAGTAATAAGCAAATAATGTGGGAACTGATAGGCAAGCAATCATGTTTGTAAATGTTCAAAATTAAATAATCTTATATGAATTGAATTTTGATAAAACATATTTGACCAAAATTATCAAAAATTCTTAGCTTATAATGGAAGCAAATCTTTGAATATGAATATTCTGAAATCACATAATCTCAGCAACTTATTTTTATTTAAATATTAATCAAAGACACAAAAAAAACGTGATTTAGTTTGGGAAATATAACAAACAACAATAGTTGTCAGAAATGTAATAACAATATGAGTTATTACATTTCTTATATGAGTTATTACACACTTCACAAAAAAAAACGTGATTTAGTTTGGGAAATATAACAAACAACAATAGTTGTCAGAAATGTAATAACTCATATTGTTATTACATTTCTGACAACTATTGTTGTTTGTTATATTTCCCAAACTAAATCACGTTTTTTTTTGTGTTGTATTTCATTACGGTCTTTCCAATCCTGACCAACCCATTAGATCATTGCTATACCATGTTGTTGTTTATAAAATAATTGTATAGCATTCTTCAACAAATCAATTAAAACTATTGTATGGTATTTTTTTTCTTCATGCAATTTTCTATTAACTAAGGTTAAATATGTCTATCAATAGTCATTTACATAACTCACATAACTCGTCCATATTAGTTTATTATGATTTATTTAAATCTAGGTCATCATCATCATCATCATTTGGCGCACGGTTGGCGCAGTGGTTGAGCGATTGACTGCTGCGCTGCGGGTCGCGGGTTCGGTTCCCGCACGGAACAAATATTTGTATGACTTACAGATAGTTGTTCCGGCTCTGGGTGTTGTGTATGTGAGTTTATATGTTTGTAAACGCACCCACGATATAAGAAGAAATTCCTAGTCAGCCCAAAGACGTCCACTGTTGGACATAGGCCTCCCCCAAGCTTCGCCACATTGATCGGTCTTGTGCGTCTCGCATCCACCGGACGCCCGCAACCTTGACCAGGTTGTCGCTCCACCTAGAGCAAGGCATTCCAACGCTGCGTCTTCCGGTTCGCCACCATTCTAGAACTTTTCGGCCCCGACGGCCATCTGTTCTGCGAGCAATGTGCCCTGCCCACTGCCACTTAAGTTTGGCAATTCTTCGGGCTTTATCGGTAACACATTTCTGATTCGATCACGCAAGTAAACTCCGAGCATAGCGCTCTCCATTGCCCTTTGGGTGACTTTAAGCTTTCTGATGAGGCCCATTGTGCCGGCAACACACTCTGGTCACAAAAGACTTTTGTCTTCAGACACTGTGGTAAGTTAGACGAGAAGATACCGCGCAACTTCCCTAATGCTGCCCAGCCGAGTCGGATTCGACGGTTGACCTCTTTCTCGAAGTTGGACCTACTTAACTGGACCGTATGTCTCAGGTACCGTGTATCATAATCGTCCACAACTTCGACAAATCTAAATGAATCTGGACAAAAGCCGGTTTTATAATTGGAGTCCTCCAAAATTACCTTGGTTCGTGGATAATATAAAAAAAACTGGCCAAGTGCGAGCCGGACTCGCGCACGAAGGGTTCCGTACCATTATCGCAAAAACGGCAAAAAAACACTTTTGCTGTATGGGAGCCCCCATTTAAATATTTATTTTATTCTGTTTTAGTATTTGTTTTTATAGCGGCAACAGAAATACATCATCTGTGAAAATTTCAACTGTCTAGTTATCACAGTTCATGAGATACAGTCTGATGACAGACAGACAGACGAACCGTGGAGTCTTAGTAGTAGGGTCCTGTTTTTACCCTTAGGGTACGGAACCCTAAAAATTACCAAGAACACTGGCAATGTTCTATCAAAATAAATATACCTTGTGCAATAATTTATTTATATTACATTAATAATCTAAATCTTAGTGCGTGGCAATAGAACCTACTGTATTTATACAGATTTCAAATATTTCAGGCGGTGAAAGGTCTCATGAATATATTAAACAACCTTTTCTATAGGTCCCATTCTGAAATCGCGAAAAAATACCTGTGTTCTTCATTTTGTACAGCTGTTACGAACATATACAATATGTACGCATTTGTAGTAATAAAACTTTAAGGCTGTAGAATACACCTAATTTTATCTATAAAATCACCCCAAATAAGGAGTGCAATCACCAAACTCTCAAACATAAAGCAATTTTATGTGTATATATAATTAAGTGTATTTAAATTAAATTAGTATATTAAAGTCCGGACACAGGGTTAGTCAAGAGGTGACACACCCAATGACGTTGGTGATGGTCGAGGTCACTTTTTTGGGGTAAACAGCCTTCCTCCTGTGGTCGATTGGTGGAGAACGCATGTGGCCCTCTGCCTTCTCCACAGACCACAGGGAGTAGCTGCAGATAACCAAACTAAAATCACATACTTAGTTTTATATTTGAATTATTAATATACTTAGTTTCATATTTCATAATTTAATTGAATGTAAATCTGCGATTGCCTACGTTTTGAACAATTAAGCGAACATAAATAGTTATACCGAGTAACTTCTGAGTTATTTTTTTCCCTATCATATACGAGTAGGTATGTAATGATTGCATGTGTATTATCACATATCGTCATAACAAACTCAGATGATTGTTTTCAAATAACACTCAAAACTCTTATGTTTTGTCTCGTTAAATGGTTGTCTATACTTATATTTTTTTTTACAGTTACTCGTTTATTGTAATCAGAGTGGAAATTAATGACACGTCAGCAAAAGCATCTCTTTCAAATTAGTTATTTGTCTATGTCGTTGGTAACTATTGTTTACATGTGCCTTCGCTTACGTGATTTATTTCACAGGAATAATGCATTTTCTGGAATTAAAAGTAGCTTAAACTATATCTATGTAAAATATCACGTAGATTGAATGTTCTTTGCCTACGTTTTAGAGGGACAAACCAACAAAAAAAAAATTGATAAAGAAGAATAAACCACTAAGAATACCAATAAGAATTTAAATTGCAAGTAGATAAATGCACGTGTTTATAAAGTGTTTTATCTACACTCACAACGTAATGTTCCAAATTTGAATGCAAAATATTGTATAAACACGTAATTTTTTTCGTGGATAGGTAAAATTAAAAATAAAACCATCAGTGCAACATTTCAATTCAATTTTCAAACAACTGCATCATAAAATAACTTTTTAATTTTAATAGCACACTTTTACTTTTTAATTTATTGACGCGTATGAGCTCATTGATTTAATGTAGAAAAATAGCGTCATTGTCTATGGATGCGCGCGCTGCGCTGTCATGCGCAATGAGAATCTAAATTGACCGCCTTAACACATATTTTTGTCGTTACCCGTTATACTTTTGTTTTATTTCTACTGTATGAGTAAAGATAAAATAGTGTATGCAACGGTTTATAATTAGGTAACACTCGTTTGATAAACCCACACTTGTGTTTTAATAACCCCTATTATATGACCGTTGCATAAACTACTATTAAGTTATATCATATCACACGTGATATTTCAACTTCGAGTTGTCACCAAGGTCATTTCCAGATTGTGACACTGTAATGTTAAAGCTTCTTATGCCTTAAATTATTTTGGACTTACCTGTTATTATGTTTTCATAAACCACATTGTATATAGCGTAATATAAGACGGGATCTGGAGGTCTGGTCACACTGGTTGTAACTAAACTGGCTCTATACTGACCGATAGAATGCTAACGATCAATCAAATCTATGTATTAAGGTACAAAGCACCTAAATAGTTTAAGAGGATCGACTAAAGGAATTGATGACTATTTACAGTCAACGTAGTAGTAGTAGTAGCAACTTAAATCGAAAGATCGATGGGTTGTTAACTATAGGTCTGTACTGCAATCTCATGCCTCTGTACCGTATGTGAATTTTCCATTTTAAATCGATGCCGATCGTATTTTTTGCGAGATACAAACTACGTAATATAGTGTCCGACCGAAAGATTAGTTTCGGTTTCGGTCGAGTTTCGGCAAAAAAACCTAGCTTCGGTTTCGGCAGGATTCTTGCCGAAACTACGACCGAAACCGAAACGGCATTCGGGTGTTCTCGCACTGTAATCGGTCATGTTCGGCGCGTTAAATTCCATCCAAGCGAGTATTTTTTTGGGAATGTTAATATATAAATGAGGGGTTGTTATGTAGATTACCATATCAATAATTGAAAATATCGATGAGTGCATAGCTATGTGATTTAATCATAAAAAAATAAAGACTAACTGATATCAGGCTGTTCAGTAATAACGTTTTCTTTAATTTTTCCCTAAAACATGATCCTTGTAAAGAAGTTTCGGTTTCGATTTCGGTTTCGGCCGAAACTGACTCTGTTACCGAAATTCAGTTTCAGTTTCGGTTTCGGTCGTAAAACCAGTTTCCCAGAATTACTTTGACCTGGTTGCACAACTGCTTAGCCCTACGCTATAGGGCTAGCGCCAGGTTTTCGGACTAGTAAAGCTATTTTTATACCCACAACACTCACTCTACTAATGTAAACGGGCCTGCACGTGTGATTGGATGTCGAGCTTAAGGCTTAACTCGGCTTACCGAGAGAGGCACAAACGCGTTACGTGACACGTGCTGCAATTTACCTTTTAGATCGTGATTTCATAATGATTTCCAAAAAATATTAGATCAAAGCTCTGTAAGACTTTTAAATTCATTCTCTAACAGAACAACAATGAGCTTATTTTAGTTTTTTTTTCACTTAGGGCGTAAAGTATTGCGGTCCAAATTTACGAGCGTAAGCGAAACAACCTTGATCTAAGGGTCGTAACAATAGCAGGTGACGTTCTGTACTTTCTGCCTACCCCTATGGAAAAAAGTGTAAGTTTACCTAAATATGTATGTAGAAAAAGTTTTATAAAACCCTGCCAATAAAGTTTATTTTACAAACAATTTTCAATTCTTGGCAATCCAAACTTTAAAAGGTAAGGCGGCTCAGACTGAAGTTAGTGTATCGGCTAGAGTTTTTAAGTGAAACTTGAAACTGTAGGTCTGAAACTAGGGCCGCGGCTCTGTTAACTGTGAAGTGAAACACTGATCGAAGAAAATGCAGCACCATTCTTTATTTGTTCCGTTTTAGTAGCTATCAGAGACTAAACCTCGTATGTATGCAGCGGTTAATTTATTTATCTTTATTTCGGTATATATTGAAGTTTTTAAATTATGTAACAAAAGCGTACAGTTCCAAATAAAAAAAATATATATCTCTTTTTTAAACAAGATGTTTTCGTATTCTTCTCAGCAAACCCTTTCATTTGATACCCATATCATGGCAGTGCACAAACAATAACTAGGCCGACATCTTGGACCGTCCACCATAATGGATTTAGAATGACGTCATTTAGCTAAGCATACATTGTCATCCAAACCAAACGAGTATGCAAAATTTCATATTAATCGTATTAGGATAACTGCTTAAAAATTCAGTTGCAAGATTTGACCCGCATATACATTGGTACATTGCAAATTAATAAAAAGCTTGTAAAAATACGAAAGTTTCGGTCAAGAGTTTTGGGTGGCTTTAAACCTTACGGACCGCGACAGCAATATTGTTTTTAAAAACGGATCCCAAATGAAAGTAATTGGTGACCTCTGCTTAGAAAAAGTGTCATTGTCACATGACATCGTGAACATCGTCGCCGAGTTGCCAGCTTGTCGGTTTTTTATCGGTTACATTTCGGGGAGTGTGCGATGGAATTGCATGATTTAATTCCGCCCAGCCCGTTCCATCATCGGACAACCAGACGCACGGCGATGCGTCATCGGTACATGGTGGACATCCCACCCATACGCACAAAACGTTTTGGGGACACTTTTATTATGCGTACAGCTAAGGAGTGGAATTCCCTGCCGGAGTCTGTGTTTCCCGATAGCTACAATCTAGGGGTCTTTAAGTCAAGAGTGAATAGGTTACTTCTAGGCAAGCGTGCTTCACCGTCGACCACATCATCGCTTACCATCAGGTGAGATAGTGGTCAAGCGCGAGCCTATATACAATAAAAAAAATAAAAATAAAAAAATGACATTTCGATAGCGCTTGACATTCCCACACACTTAAATTTAACTTTTACAAGCTTTTATTTAACTTGCAATGTATGTAAATGTGTTCGGGTCAAATCTTGCATCTGAATTTTAAAGCAGTTATCCTAATATGATTAATATGAAATTTTGCATACTCGTTTTGAAATTTTGAAAACACTTTTAATTTGGATGCAATGCATGGTTGACTAAGTGACGTCATTCTAAATCCAATATGGCGGACGGCCCAAGATGGTGGACTAGTTATTTTTTCAGTACTGCTATGATATGGGTATCAAATGAAAGGGTTTGCCGATTAGACTACGAATAATGTTTGTTTTAAAAAATACTTTTTATAAGTCATTTATTTCCAATCCCTACGCCATGCTTTCATTGATTAAATGTCATTTGTCTAGAACTTCTATGCATCTAAATTTTACAAAATTCACAAACATCAAAACAAAATCAGCGGGCGTACTAGCTCTAGCGACGTACCTAATTATTTCCACTTAGATAACCGTGAGTAATAGCTAAATGATTCATGATCATCGTGTATCTGTGAAACAGCATCAGACAGAAAAAATGTGTTGTTTCAGTCATTCCCATAGAAAAACGAATACGAGGTAAACAAACACACACGAACACATGGTGTACAATAAAATATATAATTCTATTCTATTCAACTCGATTTTAAGTTTTTACATCATTTTGTCAACGGTAAGTTAAAACCAATTTTAATTTTGCTTTTAAGGTAACTTGCCTTTGTCTAACTTTGCCAATTCTGTAAACTTGCCCGAAAATCTTATGTTCTATTATTGTTCTAAATTTTAGAAATCAATATGGAACAACGGTAAGCTTTTAACTAAGTTAATGCCACAAATTCTACAATCAGAATCTTGGCAAAACAATCCACACTAATGCAATATAGAAAGTCGAAAAGGCTAGGAGTCGAAACCAATAAAATTTATAACAGACCCTCTACAAATATTTTCAATTCGCCTGCATATACGAAAATTCTATAAGTATTAGCATACGTTGGTTTGCTGGTTTGCACCCAACCTGTATAAATAGCTTCGTCTGCTTCACTTCAAATTAGCCTTTAGTTATTCTGTTCGTTTCTCGCTAGCCTTGCGATTGTGAGGATAGAAGACCCTCCTGCGGCTTTGTCACCAGACTTTCCTTTATTTCAGTTGGGTTATATTATCTCTTAAAAAAACACACACACACACATTAAAACAGCAGCCAAAGTTTCGTGTCAAAAACGTGTCTATAATTAAGACAAGTCACCTGAATTTTTTCTCTATTTTTTGATCTTCATATTTTTAAGTGAACAAATCTAAGCGTTTGTATAACTCTTTGCGCTATCCATTAAAACTAATTATTTTAAGAATGAAGTGTTATTTTTCACTTGGAAATTTAGTTTATTATGTCTAGATTACCTTTATTACGAAAAATTGGTGGTGAATGCACGTATGCTATATAACTTTACAAAGTGAACGTTAAAACGTTCAGTAGGATGTCGTGTCAAATAAAACGCATCTGCCACCGCGGTCATTTTCAGCGCTTTTCATTCTTCGGAATTTTCACATTAAAAATTATGGACGCGACTATGCAGTCACTTTTATTCCCAAACGAATTGTGCTCGTGACTTTACCCAAAAAGGAAACCATTGATTTTCCGGTTTGGAAAAAAGTTCCTTGTGGCCCCATGTTTGAAGGCTTTTGAGTTAGGATAATATTTTTTCCAAACAAATCGAGAGAAAGATATTATATTACGACCTTCCTCAGTTGGATCCACCGAATCAACCTTTGTCGCCGCGGCGCCCATCCACTTTAAAACAGCGTAAAATGTCACCATTGACTTGTTCATCAACTAGAGTCTGAAGTTAGTACAAATACGCCAGTGATAAATAAGGCAACGATATTTTCTGTTCTCAACAAAACGTTTACAATAAACTTCCAAAATTGCGAAAACGTATGTAATATTAATATAAATTTGTAATTTGGTTATGTAAATATAAATATTCGTCACTACTAAAAGCATCTCTTATTTATTTTTCTCATAGAGGGGGATAAACTGCAGAGTGTGCCATACGGTACCAAAATTATTTAACCTCGATCGACGTACTTTGAATCCCTCGGTACGCTTTCCTAAGCGTAGCGAGGGATTCAAAGTACGTCGAATCCTTTCTTCTCTAGAATAGAGATTCTTAGTTACCTACCTGAAGTCCGGGTTAGCCTAGCGAGGGCGCTAGTCTCGGGATACTACTCTAGAATCCTTCGCTTGCTCTGGATTCAAACAATCGCTCTCGCTCAATACATTATTTTGGTCCGTTGTGGCACAATCTACTATTTTGCAAGTGATTAAACATTTTGGAATAGAATTATCAAATAGAAAGTGACTGAAACTCATTGTTATTTAGTGATAGTATCGCTATCGAGAATGGATTAGTTTTCTGTGTCTCTTTTATTAGGTAATTATGATTATTTATATCTACATACTTATAAGAAAAATATTTTGGGATTCCCGTTATTACATAGGTGCATTAGGTACATTACAAAACGTTCCTGAGTCACCTTACTGTAAGGATATGATAAGTTCCAGAGCTTATCATATTCTGATATATCGCAAGTGCTATTCGATACCACTATAGGTACATTATAATAACGCCAATTTGGGTATAAAAAAACGATAAAAGACTGAAAAAAACTGAATCAAGTGAAACCTTCTCAATTTGTCCTAGGAACTACAGACAATGCTTACATAAGCCAATGAATCAAAGCACAGGTACTTTGTGTTTATGGTTTCATTGTAAATAGGAATATATACAAGTAGCTGTGCCTACGATTTCGCTCCCGTCAATTGCCTAACTTACCCTAATCTACCAATATCTACCATCTACCATACCATCCCTACCATATCTACCCTACCGACCCTACCTATCTACCAATTTTTTTACTAGGGTCGGTCTTCCGCGGAGAATCTTAACACCGCCATTCAGAAAATGACGTCAAATGCACAACGCTATCTATCGAATATGGAGTTCAACTGTCCGAGTATCTGAGTTGCGTGTGTTGTGATATTTTACTTCATGAATACTTTAAATTCATATATCTTTTGATAGAGTAAGCTGATTGTGATGAAACAAAAATTGAGTAATATTTAATGTTACGTACATTTGACGTGATCTGTTTTTCGTTTTACTTGTATAAACAGAATAACAGACAAAAATACCTAAAATGGTTCTTTTGGTTATCCTTTTACACCCTGGCAATTTTTTTACGATTTTTGTACAGATTTATTATATGTATTTATTGATGAAACCACAATCATAGGAGTCAATATGATTGCGCTGATATGTTTTGTAACACTGACCGTTTGGACACTTTGGACCCAAGATGTAAACAACTCTACTATCAACGCAAATTACTAATTGCATCGCGGTTGCGGTGTATCAGTCACGTAGTTTTTGATTTAATCATTCTTAATAGCTGTTTATACTTGTTATCCACCATAATTACTTTAATCTTTCAACATATCCAAGACATTGGGGACACCTGGGATATTGAATTTACAGCTAGGGGTGCCCAAACTCGCTTTGTAGAAATTCAGATCTTCTATATCTGCATTTTTCGTATTAAATCTTCTAAACTAATATTAAAGAAAGGTAAAGTTTGTAAGTTTGGATGTAGGAGGTAACCTTCGAAACTGCTCAATGTTCGCCGAGTGTCTTATGCTACTTTTTATTCTAAAAAACTTAAGGGGTCCTGTGGGGTAGATTCTTTAAAGCTATCTTATCATCTCACTATCACATTAATATTATAAAGGCAAGTGTTTGCGAGTGTGTTTGTGTGTGTTTGTATGTTTGTTACTTCTTCACGCTCAAACGGCAGCACGGATCTGGAAGAAATTTGGCACAGAGATAGATTGTAGTCTGGAATAGCACTTAGGATACTTTTTATCACGGGAATATGTTCCCTTGGTATAATTTTCGACATTCACGCGGGCGAAACCGCTGGCAGAAGCTAGTAATATCATAAATTCGAAAGTTCGGATGTGTGGATGTATGTCTGTTACTCAATCATGCCAGAACGTCTGAAAGGATCTGGATGAAATTTGGCTTAGACATGGGTTATAGTCTGGGATAGCACATAAGCCACTTTTATCCCGGTATAATATTCCCTTGGGATGATGAACACTTTTCAAGCGAAGGCGCTGGCAGAAGGAAGTTAAATGATAAATACAGACGCTTGATGAAAGTACCTCCTTGCTCCGTCATTTTAAACGTAGCCATAACAAAGTGATGATGTAACAGGGATGCAACGTGATGACGTTCACGTGGTGGAAAGTTACTTTGTTTTGAAACGTGATAGATAAGTAAGTAACGTACCTAACTTGTTTCGAGACCAATAAATACATTCGACGCTGTATGCATCTATTGCACTTGGCAAAGTTGTCCCATCCACCCCAGACGTCTTAACTGGTGTTCACTACATTTTACCTGATCCGTATAAACTAAGTAAGTTAACTAAAGAATAAAAGCTAAAACTTCTGCAGCCGCATTATATTACCAACTTAACTCGTCGGATTTGGCACACTTTTATCTTGCACCGATCTTTCGAATCCCGGTATCGAATCTTGGCTGTAACTCCCAAACTTTAGCTCCTGTAAAGTTTCTTCTTTATATTTAAAATTTAAAATATCATGACAGTCCGAAATTAAAAAAGTATCGAAATCTTATCTAAGATAAAGATTACTTACACCTATTAAAAGATAATTAAATAGAATTTTAGCATAAATATGACGCACTCTCATAAACAAATTCGAACTTGCCGTGGAAGTACTCACCGATTAACATAATTTTATTTCTACTGTGTTTGTATTGTTATAACATTTTGTGGACTGTGGATTAGATAGCAGTTAATTAGTGTTATCGATTTTATGTTAATTTGTTAAAATGGAAGGTGAGAGCGCTGTACCATACTGCACATAACGTTGTATTGATTTTTAATTAACGAAATACCTCGCTTTATCGGGAAATCAGCAATCCATTCAAATAGGTTTAAATTTGGAACAACTATTAAAAATATAACTTTCTGTTTTTGCAGATAAAATGCCTCCTCAAGGGCAAACTGGTGGCTCCTGGGTCCTCTACGAAACAGATGCTGCGAATGAGGGCTCAGATGCCCCAGTCATCGTACCACCTTCGGCCGAAAAACGGGTGTGGCAGATAGTATGGAGAAACGTCATCCTCATGGGTTTGCTCCACATAGGAGGAGTGTATGGTGCCTATCTATTCCTTACAAAAGCAATGTGGACGACGTGTTTCTTTGGTAAGTTTCTTCCTTTTTTGTGTGTATTTTTATTTTTAAAATCCCTTATTTTAGACCGTGACACCTCGTTTATTTATTTTTGATAGCACTTTCGAGTGCAAAGACCTTCCTTTCTTTTTTTAACTCACCTTGTTCTTTCGCTAATATCAATCTGTAATTACATTGTAAACAATGTTTTCCGCATTCTCTTTTTAATTTATCGTTTATACTGATACTGCGAACCACCTCCATTTAAAAACAGAACCTTCTGATGTCAGTGCGTAAGCAAAATAAAAAACCCACTTAGCTAGATACGCCATAAGGTGTATAGCCTAGGTCGTAAAAACGATACATTTTTATAAAAATTGATGTTATTTTTCACTTTGTAGTGTTTTTCGGAAGTCGGTTGTATTTTTTTGTAAAAAGGTTTTTTATTTTCGCTTTTAAGTTATAGTACATAATGGGGTACCTATAATACCCAAAGTGATGCCAGTATAAATTAATAACATGAAACTTGAACATAGCCTGTGGAATGAGAGTGTACCAGTATCGGTCTACAATTGACGGAGATATTGGCGAAAAAAACCATAAATACTCAAATCTCTTTGCAGGATCTCAAACAATAAATTATATCTTTATTTTCATTGGTAAAGTTATTAAGGATCACTATAGAGGTCAGATCAGAACGGCTCTGTTTTTTTTTTCCGTTTTTGAATTGTCAGTGGTTATAGACACTTTGACATTTTCAAATGGTAGGTATCTATAACCCAAAGAGTAAAATGAAGGGTACAGGCAATAAACAGGGAATGTCCTAATTAATAGATTTTAGGAAAACGCAGTTATAAGTTTAAAACTATGTAATTTTTATTCTTCTTCTTTACCGGAATGTACCGGAATGTTATGGACATTCCCGTTTCTTTTCTTATCGGCCATAAACAAAAACGTATTTTTGGCGCCTTACGTTTACTATTAAAAAAAGTTAGTGATTTAAAATAAAACTACAATAGATAAAGATTTGCTTGCCAATATTTTTTTATTTTATATTTTTAGCCTATCCTGTCCCACTGCAGGGCAAAGGCCTCACCTTCCTCTTTCCAATCCTCTCGGTTTAGGGCAACTGTGGACCAATCACGTCGATAGGCTTCAAGTTCATCCCGCCATCTTCGCCTGGGTCTGCCGCGGTGTCGCCTAACATTTTCCGGGACCCACATTGTGGTTGATTTAGCCCATGAATCGTTTGACATGCGGCAGACGTGTCCGGCCCAGTCCCATTTTAACTTGGCTGCTTTCTGGGTGACGTCGGCGACTTGTGTTTTGGAGCGCAGCATTGTGTTTCTGATGCGGTCCGTTAATCTGACACCCAGAATGCTGCGCTCCATTCTATGCTTGCCAATAAAAAATAGAAAAATTAAAACTTGTGAAGGGAATGCCCTGTCCTTTGCCCTTCAAATGATTAATACTTTTGCCACTCCAAAACGCAACAGCTATTTATATCTAGTGCTAAACTTAGAACAAATAGCCAAGAGATACATTTACCAGTATCCAATCCCTGGAATTTAGATAAACTTTACATAGCTCAAACAAATTCCACGTAAGAGCACTTGATTGAATTAAATTTCTGAATACGTATCGATTTCTATATACAGTTTCAAATCAAATCAAATCATTTATTTGCATAATAAAGGTTGATCAAGGTGTGGGTGTTTCAATGAACTTTTCCATGAAATTAATTATATTGGTATCTTTACTAGTGTACATCAAATAAATTCCTTTGAAATTAAATGAGACGTGAAAATGAATACTTAATGATTCAACATAGCGATTCGAAATAGGCTGTAAGCAACAAGAAAATATATTCACAAGGGAGAGAATAAATCTAACTAAGCTTTTCTTAAAGTAATTTAAATTAGGAATATTACAGAATATCCTTTATAACAGGGCTTTCCATACTCTTTGAAATTCTAGTCGCCATCTTGGATTGCCACGGCTAGAAAGACAAGCCTGTTCTTGCCTATCTCCCTTTCTCTCTCGGTTCTTCTATCCGAGCCTTTCACCCAATGCTGATCTGGGCATCCTGCTCCCCCAACGTTTGCCTTCTACGTTTTTATTATTATTTATAGGCTCGCGTTTGACCACCTTCTCACCTGATGGTATACTATGATGTGGTTCTTGGATCAGGTCGTTCTCCTGTTTTAGTGACAAATTATTTTGTTGCTCTTGTTTTAATAATGTTCTTTCTTTGTTTCCAGCCGTGTTCTTGTACATATGCTCAGGCCTGGGCATCACCGCCGGTGCGCACAGGTTATGGGCTCACAAGTCATACAAAGCGCGTCTGCCACTCAGAATTCTGCTTACTCTCTTCAACACCTTGGCCTTCCAAGTAAGTTTTGTATACCTATAACAATTTATTACCTTAATAAATTCTCTAGAATATTAACTTCGGATTTTTGTCATGGATATTATTTTCCATTGCCTCGTCGGTGACAGCAAAATAGTTTGAAGTGCTGAGTTCGATTCCCTGGCCAAGCAAAGTGTTATTGGGTTTTTCATCTGGAATTTCTCAGGAGCACCCCGGAGTCTAGATTCGTACCTGGTTCCTGGCAATAAATTCAACCCTAGATTATAATTTAAACATATTATCTTGCATTGTTTGAGGGTTCTATTGAAATATCTATACCCAACCCTTATTTACCCTTATACCTTAATACCTCCCTCGGGGATTATAGGCGTGATGCTGATGTTATACTATGTTATAATTAATTATTTACTAAAGGTCATTAAGGAAAATATCTGAGAAAATCTGTACTTATATAGTTAACTAGCTGACCCGGCGAACTTCGTTCCGCCTAACAAATTTCTAAAATAACAGATTTTTTCTGAAATAAACGTAGCCTAAGTTACTCCTTATTACATCAGCTACCTGTCAATAAAAGTCCCGTCAAAATCGGTCCAGCCATTTCAGAGATTAGCCGGAACAAACAGACAGAAAGACAAAAATTTAAAAAAATATTATTTTGGTGTATGTACCGTATATATTATTCATATACATGTAGTAAAAAACGGTTATTTCAATATTAAAAACAGACATTCCAATTTTATTTATATGTATATATATAGATATGTATAGATGTAAGTCTGAAATTGCCAACCCGCATTGAACAAGCGTGATGATCAATGCTCGTGCCTTCTCTGTAGGAGAAGAGGTTTTTGCCCTACAGTGGGATGAAATATCAAAGTATAACAAAAACAAAAGAATTGTAAACAATGTTTGCCGAACAATTGATATACAAAACTGAATTTAAATAAAAAGGGCTTCAATTACTAAAGGTAAAAACCTTTAGCACAGATAATATAATACTAGCACACAAATGCCTCATCCTATACAAAGAAACCGTGCCACGTAACTAGCGTTTTTCATTTGATTATAACGATTATTTTTTGTTAATCGATCGCGTTCGGTTCCGTTCCACGGCGATAGATAGATCACCATCTAATAATCAATCGATATCGATAGATAAATCAAATAATCAGTATAATCAGTATAGTACGTCGGGACAGTTTCTTTGTATGAGATGAGATGCCACTGCCTTTAGTAATTTTGACTTCAAAGTCAGAGGGTTAAGCAAGGACACTGGTATCATGAAAAGTCATGTGCCTTGGAATCATTTCCTATCTAGGGTAAAACCAGGATAGTTGTCCCAGGGGTATAGTCGTCCCGATTGTAATTACTCTACTTTCGCGGATGGATCGCGTGCTATTTCAATAATCTATCGAAAAATTCTCCAATTACCACTAAGTTGACCGTGTGTCATGTCTCTGTGCGACTGCACGGGAAGGCAAAATGCGATCAAAGTTTTTGTGGCATTATTATGTACCATTTCTCAGCGGGGCATCTATCCCAAATGTTATTTACATGGAATAGGCAACTATCCCCTATGTGGGATATATGTTCTAAAATATAGAGGTCCGCAAAATTCGCTAATACTCTGCAAATATTAAAGACAAGCTGTCCCACGCGGCATCGCTCCCGTCAACTGGCTACATACCTACCCATTTATCCTACCTATCCTACCCTACCACATGTACAAACTACATACATGATTGTCAGTGCACGCAACGGAAGCTCGCAAAAAGGAACCATTTTTGCCCGTTTTGTAAAATTTTTCATTTATGCTCCGCTCCTATTGACCTTAGCGTGATGTTATATAGCCTATAACCTTCCTCGACGAATGGTCTATCCAACACAAAAATAATTTTTCAATTCCAACTCGTAGTTCCTGAGATTAGCGCGTTCAAACAAATAAACAAACAAACAAACTCTTCAGATTTATAATATTAGTATAGATAATGTTTTTTAATTTTCATAAATTGGTATACGAGTATAAAAACCTAAGTACCTGCCAGGTTTACAAATAATAGTAGTTTATGCAATGGTCATATAATGGGGGTTATTAATACACGAGCGTGGGTTTATCACATGAGGCGAAGCCGAATGTGATAATAATAACACGCGAGTGTTTTAATACCCAATTATATGCCGTTGCATACACTATTTTATCTTCACTCATACATTTGGAATAAAACAAAAAGTGGAAACGGAAAAAATATGTGATATGGCGGGCAATTCAAATTCTCATAGACATGACACTACTTTTCGACAGTAAATCAAGGAGCCCATAAGCGCCAATAAATTAAAAAGTAAAAGTGTGCTATAAAAATTAAAAAAATATTTTATGATGCAGTTGTTTGAAAATCAAAGGAAAATGCTGCACTGTAATGGTTGTTTTTTTAAATTTTACCTATCCACGAATGTAAAGTACATGTTTATAGAATATGTTTTGAATTCATAATTGGAACATTACGTTGTGAGTGTTGATAAAACTATTTTACTTTTTGTACTGAGAGATGAGTGATTTCAAAAAGTGTGGCAACTATCCGGCTGTTACCCTATATCAAAGCACGTGCGTCCAGTATATATGTAGTTCATAAAGGTTAAGACGCATAGAAATGCGTGCGTGAATGATAAAGTTTTGCGTAGTTCATACGTCACGTAACAATTTATAAGAAAGCCGAGGAAATTACTTGAGTGATATTTAAAGTCACCTTGAATAAAGGTCTAAAAATAGAATGACATAGGATGCCAACTTTATTGATGTTCGATTTTCAAAGCCCATCTTTCACGATCCGTTAACCAGAATTTATAGCTTAGTAGCTCTTTCCCTAAAACGATTGAAAGGGCCATTTTTATTGTATGGTGTATTTTTGACAGTCTTATCAAGTAGTAATGTGATAAGAAAATCTTTTCTCGACCACAAATTTAAGTGGCAATTTATGAAAAGGCCAAAGTCTACCACTAGTTTAAGGATGAAAATAAAGACAAGTTCATACCTTCCCCACGTGAACGCTACCATTCAACCATGCATGTGCTTATCACGCGTGAGAAACTAGCGTTATCAGTATCACCTTTTAACACCAGTATCGCGATTACCCTCTGACTGTAATTAAGTTATCAGTGGTAGGTAACGATCTGCGTGATCGATTGATACTTTCTATAATAAAC
The DNA here is from genome assembly GCA_947562075.1 of Orthosia gracilis. Classification (NCBI taxonomy): domain Eukaryota; kingdom Metazoa; phylum Arthropoda; class Insecta; order Lepidoptera; family Noctuidae; genus Orthosia; species Orthosia gracilis. The sequence goes on from OX387266.1 coordinate 41,834,271, forward strand.
AACGCTTTATCTGAAGTATTTGGCCGAACATAATAGTTATGGAATATAATTCTTAAATATTAACATGAAACATGCATGATTATGACGTGAGAAAATAATGAAGATTATTTATTAGCTTAAATTATGGAAATTGGTACTTGGTTTATTTATTATTATTTTTATATGTTATATACTTTATTGTAAAACAATACAAAAATAAACCTTAAAATTAAAACAGAAATACAACAAGCGGCCTATCGCGTTCTGCGTTCGTTCTGTTGATTTGTAGATGAAGTGAGTAATAAAAATAAATCTGCTTCTATTTTGAAGTAAGAATAACTGATACTGATCCTCAAAGGAGGTCGTCCACGGCCTAACAACGGCCTGCCGTGTCCGGCCAATCATACAGGAACGAGTCCAAATCAATACAATGCCATGTATTTGTTTTTATCTACTTTGAAACAGTAGAATGCCTTCTGTTATACAAAGAGACTACAAACAACAAAATCAAAACAAAGTTTTAAGACCCTTATCTAGTCCAAGCATTAGACTGCGATGAACCGATTTCATTGATTGATCTGATAGCTAATCCAGTACGTATGCTATTTCTTTATCGCAAAAATACCTTAAAACCCCAGTGGTTTTCATAAAGATAGCAATATTCTGGTAGCAATAGATATTACATAGATTACGATACTAATCGTTGATTTATTATTCAATTGCGTCAAAGAATTAAACAGTTGTAAAAATAATACAATAGCAAAGAATTTGCATCACGTCAACCAATAAGAGATTATACCTAAGTATTGCAGTAGACTAGAGATACATACTAGGTTGAGCAACTTGCTGCAATCATTTGTCAAACTGTATAAGTTGATTAACCGGTTGATGGATCATTGCTTATATATTGAATCACTGTATGATGTTTATGCGAAAATATATTGAGCGTGACAAAGACAATTCAGAGTCCTATTTAGCTCTTAGCATTTAACCACAGAATACTTAATAGTGCTATGCCATAAGTAGCTATGATGTTTAGCATACATCCATTTTGAGATTTGAGCAAAACCGACTGTATAAGTGCGTCAAGTCTCTATATATTTTCAAGAACATAATAAACAAAGATAGTACTCCCCGGGGGGTTACATAGAGGTAGAAATTTAAGACGAATGGTAATAGTGAGCTTGTCTATTCTCATTAGACGGGCAGAAATTCAGATTCCATGCTGCTAACGAAAAATTCTGGATAGAAAATGCTCAAGATACTTATTGCAAGACCAGGAAAACTGTTGGATCTTGCGAATAACTAACGTAAATAAAAAACCTATACTGCGAAGGACCTTTTCTCAACTTTATGTTCCCTTTCCAGGATGCAGTAATTGACTGGGCACGTGACCATCGGATGCATCACAAGTACTCAGAAACGGATGCTGATCCCCACAATGCTACAAGGGGCTTCTTCTTCGCCCACGTTGGCTGGCTGCTGGTCAGGAAACACCCGCAGATCAAGGCTAAGGGACACACCATTGACCTTAGTGACCTCAAGAGTGACCCTATTCTGCGCTTCCAGAAGAAGTAAGTTAATATTTTAATCCTACTAAAGGTGAATTTGAATGAAAACTTGAATTTTTGTGAACTTGGACCATAGAATCCAAGTGCGTCCAAAAATGGGTAGGGTCCACGATATTACCTAGGTCGCGAGAAAGACCCGAAACTCTGGACAAGTGGCATTCCATGTCAGCGAAATGTCATAATGTAAGGGTATCACGTGATTTTTCGATATCGCTTGTCAATCCGATACAATTTTGCCTTTATAAGCGACTTCTAAAAAAGGAGAAGGTTTAAACCTTCTCCTTTTTCACGTGATACATACACTAAAAAGAGATAAAGTAAAAGCCTTTTAATAAAAAAATCAAACCAACTTCCAAAACAAAACACTACAAAAGAAAAATTACTTTCTTTTCCGAAGTCGTTGTCGAAAAAACGGAAAAAATTAGGTACCAAATAAAGAGTTGTCTTTTCGAAGTCGAATTGGTTTTTTGTTATAAAGATTTTTTGACAATCACTATCGCCACGCTTTCCACAGAGAAACTTATTTACACAATGCTTTCGATGATAGAATGTTACTTGTCTAGGGCCTCTGAATGAGGGATGTATAGAATTGAAAATCATGGCAGAAGGAAAGAGTGGATGATGAAAGGCTGATGTGATGGTTCATCAATCATAGCAAATACTTAATCTTAAATTAAGACATACGATACTTTTTTATTCCGGTAGTAGGTACACGTGCGGAGCGCGCGTGTAGACGTAGATAGAAGCTATAGTATGTTAAATGTAGCATTGATATGTTTATATTGATTTGTATTCACATGATGGAATACGGCGACGGATGTTCAAAACATATTGCTCCCAAAAATATCCAATATTATAATCTCCATTCAGTCTTTTGTAGATGTTTTACCGTCCCAAAATACGACTGTTTTCATTTTTACGTAATTCTTTAGTCTTGAGCTTGTTATGTCTAAAAATATACTAAGCTCTAAAAATATCTTAAATCTTAGATCCCAATGGGTCGAATTGTCCGACTTATTTCTCGGCCCCTTCACAATATAAGCTCTTAAAACAAAAATGTAGTTTGTGCCTTCGTGTTTTGCCCACATTGTGAAACAGGATTTTAATTGAACAACATTTATCTTATTACAATGATTTCATTTCGTTTACAGACACTACTTGATCCTCATGCCCCTGATCTGCTTCGTGATGCCGTGCTACATCCCTACGCTGTGGGGCGAGTCGCTGTGGAACGCATACTTCGTATGCTCCATCTTCCGCTACGTGTACGTGCTGAACGTGACCTGGCTGGTGAATTCCGCCGCCCACCTGTGGGGCGCCAAGCCTTACGACAAGAACATCAACCCCGTGGAAACCAGACCCGTCTCCCTCGTGGTGCTCGGCGAGGGCTTCCACAACTACCATCACACCTTTCCCTGGGACTACAAGACCGCTGAGCTCGGGGACTATTCCCTCAACCTCACTAAACTTTTCATTGATACCATGGCCGCTATCGGATGGGCATACGACCTCAAGACGGTGTCCACTGACGTCATCCAAAAACGCGTGAAGAGGACCGGCGACGGCAGCCACTCCGTGTGGGGCTGGGATGACAAGGAAGTACACCAGGAGGACAAGAAATTAGCAGCTATTATTAACCCAGAGAAGACTGAATAATCAAACCGACCCCGTTTGATCCAATTCCATTAGTTTTTAGATCGAAGGGTGTACGTGTATTATACTAAATGTGAGGGAAATGTGATACCAGTAATATTATTTATTTTATTTATAATTCACAGTGATAATGGTTATCAAGACTTTTAGAATTAATTCTTAGATTTTTAACAAATGATGCCCATCTGTTTCCTGTAGACAGAATACAATAAATAATACCAAAATAATATATCTTTTCTAATAACACCTGTTGTACCTACTTATAAATCAACTAATAATAAGCCCTTGATAAATGATCTTAGGAAACAATTCCAACATAAATTACTACCTACATAATACACATGCTTATTGCGTTACACACAATCATGTTGAATTTAGCCTATGATTCCTAAAGACCTGTGAAGCCTGCGAAGGTGAGACAGTACTTCACGCCAGAAGAGCTGCTTAAGTTGTATCAAGCGCAAGTTCGATCATGCCTGGAGTACCTACTTCTCTCCTCTGGGACAGGTCTGCCAAATACCAGCTTGATGCACTAGAGTCGATGGAAAAACGGGGCGAAACGGCCGAAATTGTTTCAAAGAAATAATCAAGTTACAGATATTGTATAGATTGGTTGAATAAATTTTCAACAGCTAATCACAACAGATAACGCGTGCATGACAATTTGTCACATTCATTCGGCTATAATTTTGAGCTGAAAAACTCGGGGTTAGTCTCATAAAAAAAACTATAAATCCTGAACAAGAGAACGAACAAAGTTAAATAAGCTCAAATTACATACAGGTACTTATTTGCAAAAAAATAACAATAAATCGTGAACAACAGAAACAATCTAATAAAACTACAATACAGGTACTACAATCCATAAGATCGCATTATTTTACCTAGCTAAAAGATTTATATACTTTCAAAAGTACATTTATAAAAGATTTAATTGAAATAAAAATATTTTTATACATGTTTTTTTACATGTATGTCTCCCATTACGCCTTATTATTTTGTTATTCACATCCAAAAGTATCGAGGTATTACAGTCCTTTTGTCGGCAACAACGCCAATTCGTTGTTCCCAGACTTGTTCTATAAACAGAAATTGTTCCTGAACCCTGCGTGCAGTAACGCTGGTTTGCCTTTCTGAGTTATTATTAATTTCATATCACTTTGATTCATTTTATTTAACAATAATATAATAGATGAATTTAAATTAATAAGAAGAAGACTTTTTGACGTCATGACAATTTCAATAAAATAAAAATAGGTAAAGGAAAACTAGACAGTATTTTATTGCACAATGTGCAATATGCAAACCATTTGCTGCAAAAAGTAGCTAGGTTTTTCATATTATTATAATAAATGTTTTGATTTTGACTGTTCGAAATCAGATATTATTGAGAATCTGATACTCTGAGATCGAGCCCCACCCATACGCACTAAACGTTTTGGATATACTTTTGAAATAATAAGAAAACCTGTAGTATTCTGCTTTTAATAAACATAAAATTGTACATTATTTATGACATTATACACGGAGAAAATTTGAATGGCAGTGACATGGCAAGCAGCAGTAAATTAAGAGGTTGGCAAGGAAGGAGGTTGCAACTCTAAGCAAATAGATCATATCACGTCAACTTTCACGATGCGTACAGCAGTGGTGACCAAGTGGTTACGGCCCCGACTCACGAGTTGTAGGCCGTGGGTTCGAAATCGAGCAGGCGCTTTACTTCGTGTAATTTATTTCATCACCTCTGCTCTCAAAACGGTGAAAGAAATCATTGTGAGGAAACCGACATTTCCTAGAACCAAAAATTAAAAGGCCTGTGACATCTACCAATGGGCACTGAGACTGCGTGGTGGATTATTGCCCACTCCCTCTAAGAGAGGAGGCCTGTGCACCAGCAATGGAAACATTAAAATGATGATGATGCGTACACCTATGGAGTGGAATTCCCTGCCGGAGTTTGTGTTTCCCGATAGCTATAACCCCCTAGGTTATCTTTAAGTCAAGAGTGAATAGGTTACTTCTAGGCAAGTGTGCTTTACCGTCGACCACATCATCGCTTACCATCAGGTGAGATAGTGGTCGCGAAACTATCTAACAAAATAAAAAGAGCTTTGAATTAGAATCTTCGAAGTTACTGACTATCGACTTTCCCGACAGTTAGAAGCTCCACATTCTCCGCTGTAGCGTTTGATTGGATACACTCTACAGACAGATTCACAAAACACTATTCTTATCACTTCATGTTTATTGAATTCTCGACCTTGGGAACATTTTGTCTTATTCAATTTTTATGACATTATCATGCGCGTGAATCACGCAATGATTTTGCAATAAATATGAGTTTTGCATAACTACAATCGTGTTTATTTACAATTTATTATCTTTTGTTACCAACTTGAGAGAGAACCACCTGCTCGCGTACAAAAACATTTAGGTTAAGAGATCCAAAATGATTTGTGCGAGAACAGGTGATACTCAATTTTGGTGATTTAATATTATTATTATCTCAGCTCAAACAAACGGTACCTACCTTTTTTACCTACGGACAATGGTTTGTTGTAAAAAAATTGAATAGTCTGAACATAATACATTGGTATTTTAACAGATAATGGTACCTTTAAAAAAGCTTTCGTAAGCTAAAAATGTGGCGACAGATTATCTCCTAAATGATAATATCACTTGACCCAATTTTTCCTTAATTGGCTCAATTGCCCAATCATTATCAATTTATTGGTTCACACTTCAAAATGAGGGTTGAATTAAATTCGGCTCCGCAAGATTTAAACATCTTGGAGAGATAGATTTTAGTAGAATAAAAAAGTAATGAACAGACTCGGTATTTTAACTAACACTCAACCACCAGTCCAAATCTACCTACTCAAGGTATGTCAATGAGAAATGAGGCACAGTTTACTAGGATTACTAGGGATCAAGTTCAAAACACTACATACCTACCTACCGCGCGTTTAAAACTAAGTGGATGTAGCTCAAAAGGCTGCCCGACTTAAAAGATACGGGTGGTACTGGGCAGGATAGAAAAACTGGGAGATAGAGAAACTGTGGGCAAAATAAACATAAAGCTGGTGCCCCGAGGGTGTGAGACGGGGCAGCGGCAGACCAAGATGGAGATGACTGGATGACCTAGATAGATTTTGCAAAAAATCGAGTTAGATAGAAATTGTAAGAAATGAGAAACGTTTTTGTCTAGGAGCGAAAAAATGCTAACAACAAAAAAATTAACAACAATATCTTAATATCCAACCATTTTAATAATAAAAATGGTTCTTAGAATATTGTTGTTCTGTTTACAAGCAAAATTAATGATCCTCTGGCCAAAGTCGTCGAACCTTACCTGCGTACGTCTTTTGAACTATAAATAGATACAAATACGTAACACAGGTACGTTCTCCTGTCATATGCGATTAATTATGTAAGTGTGGGCGAGGCAGTTTGATGACGTGCATTAGGATTATGACATTCGTTACAATAAGGCTCATTAGGCCTACGAAGGTATAATATCTATCTAAGTTTCTACGTGCATGTTAGCACTTTCGTGCCAAAAGCTTAAGAAATGAAACCCTTTGTTGGCTTTTCTATCGACAACAATGCTTTGATTTACTTAGATAGAAAAAATAGTCTCAGATACGATAGAGATTCCCAATGGGTATCGTGTTACTCAGCAACTGGATTGAGGAGGTCAGTCGTTGTATCTAAAATACTGGAATTCAGCTGTATCGGTTTGTACTGACAGCAATCAACATAATTGGGAAGAGGCCTGGCAGATGGATTGGGACTTGAGTTAAAAGCATGCAAACAGGACTGCGTAAAAAAGATAAAAAAAACAAATTTGCAATGAATACTCGACAATCGTCATTTCATTAGACAAAAACTAGATATACACGAATCAACGAAATAATGATCAGTTTGTTCCCCTGCACCGACTAAATTTGTCGCTACTCTCTTGATAAGATAAGATAAGATATATTTATTTGACCAATTCCCTTGAGGATGTATGTGTGTGTATTCAGGCTGTAATTTCAATTAGGGGTGACCGTGTGTCTGCACTGTATGGTTGCCGCAATTTAACCGCTTGTTTAGATCAACGCAATTACTTTTATAGCCAGGGTGTAGCCATTTTGTTAGGTTATTTATTTATTTATATACGCTTTATTGTACACCAGAAAATACAGGAACTAAAAATTTACAACGGGCGGCCTTATCGCATTCCGCGATCTCTTACTTACTTACTTTATTTGAGAGCTATTTTATTTGTTATTCCATTTCCTACTAATTTCATACCTTTCATTATCTCTTTCAAAACACTTGTGCTAGGAGTCGATTATCCGTAATATTGTATTGACTGGTAATCAAACTCAGAACATTGAGCCAATTGCAACTTCACATTTCAGTTTACCAAAATATGAAAATATGTTGGTATGTAAAATAAACCCAAATGTTTTCAGCCTGTTTTAAGATGCGTAATACATAATGCATCAGGAAAATTTGCCTTCTGAAATATCGTAGAGCAGGATTCATAAATTACTCTGCCATTTTACCGAATCCGCTTCTCAAATGTTTACGCTCTCTTAATTCCCTTGCGAAATGACTGTCTCTGGTGTTCCTAAGAGGAAAAATCCGTACGTCAAAGGCTCATGAAAGGAGAAAATTGCGAAATAGATACTTTCTTGCTTGAAAATTCAGCCCCTCTTTGTTGCAGAACCGATCTTAACTTTCCAAAAATAAATATCCACTTAAACATAATGTTATTTCCCATAAAGTGAAATCTAATTCACTTCCGAGTCTTTTGTACTGCGGCTCTAAAGATCGAAATCGACTGAACGTAATCGACGAACGTAATAACTATAAAGAAATGTTTTAGGGATCCGATATATTTCCTTTATCACCTCTCTGCATCGCTGTAAACGGGCCACGTAATACTGGTGGTGACAATTTGGGGGAACAGTCGGTAATGCTGAGTCAGGACCGAAAGGAAATGAAAGGAATTAGGACCAACTTTTTTAATTTCTGTAACCCGAAAGTCATGAACAGTTAGTACAAGGAAAACCATTTATTTTTGTGTGGCAATTTATGAATCAAAGTAAACGCCGCCAAAATATAATAAGCTGTAAGGATCAACATGCTGATAAGAAAGAACTAAATTTTAGTAGATACCTAAAACTAGATTGGCTTGTAAATATTTTTATGTTTACTAGCCAATCTAGCACAAATAGTAAACTAACATTTTTTGCTCACAGCTTTAAGCTTTCGTAAGATGATTCTAGATTGTAATCTGAACGTAGTTTTTTTATTTTATGGAAGGATTTACAGCATTCTTATGATGGGCATGTAGTCAAGTGCTGGTGATCAAAATAAACCTCACACCTTAAGCTTTAGCCTGGCAAATATTGCTAGAGAGACTCAAAGATTTCTACAGTATTAGCTTATACCCGCAACTTCGCATTCTGTTCTGTCTTGCAGGAAGCACAAATTTTGCCGAGATAACAACAAGCCAGATAAGTAGAGAGTAGGGATCACCTATTTCAAGCAAACTATCAATCTTACTACTTTATAATTAGGGGTAGGTATTAAATTGAAATTCATAACAAATACTCAGGTCTATAATGCCTGTAAGCTGAGGTTTGTGCGCGAGTCCGATTCGCACTTGGCCGGTTTTTTTTACTAGCAACCCACCCGTGACAAATTTTAATATACAAAAATCTTCCTCGTTTCTTATTCTTTCTATCGTTTAAAACCACATGAAAATCCGTTCAGTCGTTTTTGAGATTATCGTGAAGAGACGCGGCGGGGTACTTTGTTTTTATTTGTAGTGATAGGAAATGACAGAGGCTACAAAATACTAAAATAAAACCTAGATCGAGATAATTCAAGAGCAACAACGTAATGCCGTTAAATCAGATGTATGAGATACCTTATGATATCATCAAAAATACAGTTAGTAGGTATGGAGTGGTTTAAATTAGGTAAACATCCTCTACTCCCTGGTTGTATCCCAAAAAGTTCAGGGACCTTTTAAGAGTTTTCCCACGTTAACAAAAGAAATAGAACAGAACACAGGTAATATAAACTTATCCCGTTTGTATCTTTATATTTCGGCCTTTGTAGAGCCACTCTTATAAGCTGTAAAATAGACTACACTAATGAGCGGCTTTCACTTAATTGGCCCAGGCAATGTTGGCTGCGTTTAACGTCATACAATTGACAACTTAAAGTCTTCAGCTTCACTACGAGACATAAATGGCATAAAACGTGTCGCTTTTACGAGAGGAATAACCTATATACCTGGCGAATACCTGGAGGTTACCTTGAGACACGTTGTTATTCTGGAATAATTTAGAATTTACCTAGGTACTACTTTGTCTTCAACAGCATTTTTTGGTAATAGGAATGTTTCCTGAGTAGATAAATGATAATTCTATTTAGTCCTTCAGTGAAATTATCAAAAATACTGACATGTATTTCAATAAAAATTGACAAAGTAAAAGCGCATCAAAGTTCAGAAGTGGGAGCTTGTGACGTCACTAAGGCAGTATAAAGTGTACTAACGGCGTGACGTTTCACGATATTGCAACGCATTATAGTGTCAAAAGAAAAAATACGTGTCCAATATTTTTTACTAATTTATCTGACGGACAGTAACAATTTTTCAGTAAACAGGGTTGTTTACTGAAAAATTGTTGATTTTTTTAATGATCAGAAAACTTTTATCTTAAGAATAAATGATGGTAATTTCCCATATTTTATATTATACAAAATCTGTCAAACCTCTACAGACAAAAGTTTAGGGCGGTTACGCACTACATCCGATCCGTGTATGTGAAATTTCGGTTCCGATGTAGCCGAAGTTCTTGTTTTAGGGAAGCTTACGCACTACATCTGAACTCTATCCGTCATAATCTTTCATAATTCAGAACATTATGAAATCGGAACTCAAATCACGGACAAATCATGGACACGGATGTGTATTGCGTAACCGCCCTAAACTTTGATAAATAGGTCGTAAAAGTAATTTTGTACTCTTTGGTCGTAAGTTACGATTTATAGTACGAGATAAACCACTAGTGTATTCTGTTAAAACCACTAACGAGGTACTGGGTTGGATTCCCAGGCCGGCAAAACGGTCGGTCAGCCAAGTAACAAATGAGCTCGGTTTATTCATCTCTGTAAAATGGGATTCATTTGTACCAGAAAGAAGAATTAAACATTTGTGGCATATAAATTGCTGTACATAATGAGCGGATACCAATAATTCTATATTTGGTTGCTCACTGAATCACATCAAATTAATATTTTAAATTTAGGCAAAAGTTTGCAAGTGTCTTTGTATGTTTGTTACACTTTCACGCAAAAATTGCTGAACGGATCTGAATGAAATTTGGCACAGAGATAGATTATAGTCTGAAATAGCACATATGATACTCTTTATTCCGGGAATATGTTCCCCTGGGATAATTTTCGACATTTACGCGAGCGAAGCCGCTGGCAGAAGCCAGTATACTTAATAAACCATTAAAAGAACCTAATCATATTTCAATGTCTTCGATCATATTAATAACTTTATCAAAATGATATAAAACAAACATCTTCCCTTAACAACACACTGTATAGGGGTGCGTCAAGGCCTGACGAAACTTATTTTTTATCAGTACTTCCCTATCGCTAGCCAGAGCGACACTGCACAGTCAATTGATATATCGAACAAACCATTGTATTCTAACAGTGGAGGTTATTAATTCAAAAGTCATTAAATGATAACTTCTAAGTAGTTTTAAGATTATTTAGGACCAGAAATGTCGTTCATAAACGACAGTGATTATGAGAATAACTCCTTCTCTTTCTTCGGACCTGTCGGGATGGCGTTCTACGATGATGGAAACGTTTTAGAAGACACGTACACAGTGAAGATAGTCGTGAGCATTATCCTGGGGATCTTCATGGTGGTGAGCGTGATCGGCAACGTGTGCACTCTGGCGGTGATAGCCCGGGACCACACCATGCGAACGCCCACCAACTGCTACCTCGCCAACCTCGCCATCACAGACCTCCTCACCGCCCTCTTCATCCCGCTCGAAATATACATCATCTTCGTACCAGATTTCTATCCTCTAGGAGAAGTTGGATGTCGAATACACTTCATCCTCTGGGACGTGTTCAGTAACTGCAGTCTTCTCATCATCACAGCTTTCACGATTGAACGCTACATCATAGTGACTAAACCCTTTTTTCGACAAAAGCTGACGATGAACTCTCGAGTCTTCAAAATTGTAGGAGTTATATGGGTTATCTCGCTTGGGTTTTGTATCCCCGACGTGTTCTACATAGATCTGCTAGAAAGAAAGGAGTACGTGTTCTGTTACTACACGTTGACGAAGGCTGTGAGTACCGTGGTCGCTGTAGAGATCTTCATTTTCTTCGTCATACCGATGACGACGATATTGGTGTTGTATATCAAGATAACAATCAAATTGAAGACGGCGCAGAAAAAATTGCGAAGCAGTCCGATCGTCGGCAAACAAAACAGAGACAAGGCGGTGAAAATGATCGGTTAGTACCTTACTTGTATAATAATTATGTTTTAAATATAAGAACGTTTAAAAGACAATAAACGGATATTCAAAAATGTCGACGGTGTTTTAACTCACAGAATTTTTATCTATAAGCTGTCATAACCAAGGAAATTTCTCACTATAATAACAATAGGTACAAGACTGTACTGAATCTTTTCTTCTCAAGTTCTCAGAACCAGCTCTTTTAATTCGTTCATAGTATTTCAATTAGGAATTTTCCGTAGAAGTACAATAGAATATAGAAGGAGATTACGTTTTATTCCTTGTGCTTATGGAACCTCTTTGTTTTGATTTTATTAACTAAGTTTTGCAAGTGCCAGCACAAAGTGGTGTTAATTACTTCGCTAAACAGTCCGTGCAAGCGAGTGCAATGTATCTTGTGTACTTTAAGTTGGAATCCTCTGAAAGCGAGTTCATTTCCTTTTGAGGAGCAACACGATCTACTTAGTGCGGCAATAGAATAAGTAGAAATGTGTTTACACTAAGATTTTAACGTCAGGAGTACCTTAGATAAAACATTGCAAAGAAATTAATGAATATTTTCAGAAATCAAATGGATAAATGTAATTATAAATTGCATAAAAAACATATAAATGATACGAAAGCAGTACAATATGCAAGAAAATATGTTTTCGAATAGAAAATCTAATAAAAATCCACTTTATTTGAACAACAAGATCTGTACAATAATAGAATTTAAATAACATGTTTTTTTTCCTTTATTTATCAATTACACAAAATAGTACACAATTATTTGTATTAAATAGCAACTAAAAACCACTAAGGTTTAAACTTGTGCTATCATGAGTCTATCAAATGAAATAAAAAACGCTAAAATCAAACTACATACTATCGTTAGAGCATTCCCTAAGCAATAAAGATAACGGAAAACTATACAATAATAAACGTATTGTCGACAACAATCAATAACATCTCTAACTAGTTAAATACCCACATATTATTATTTAGTTCTTTAACCGGTTGGTATTACAAACATCTCTGCAATATCTAAATTATACTTAAATATATGTAAAGTAGGTAACTTTTATTTTATTTTCAGCGGCCGTCGCAGCGTCTTTCTTTCTTTCCTGGACGCCATATTGTATGTTCCGCATAATGTCGGTGTTACCAAAATTTGACTATGAGGATTATTATAATGTAAGTACCATTATGTAACAAGGCTTGACTTCTTAGCGCCAGGATTTTCAAACAATTGTCTCATAAAAAAAATATTAAACCTTAATGAAACCCATTTAAATCACAAAACCCTATTAGTTTTGAAGTGGTTTAAAGAACTTTTTACATGATACTGCTTTCAGATTAGAATACAAAATTAAAGTCAGTTTACAAAAGCGTGTAATCTCAAATTTACCTTTTAAAAATCGTAACTGAACTCAGACTAACTCATGAATAACTAGTTTACATCCAGAGAACCAACTAACTAGAGTTGTAACAATCATTTTTGTCTGGCTCTCATCCCTTGAGAACGAAATTATTAAAACTCTTTATTTAGATTGTATGCTTCATCTCACTGCGCAGCCACGCAGTGCAATAATAAAGTAAATTTTAAATAGGAGAGTAACCTTTGATGCCCAAATAGGGTGTTGATTACTGTCTCAATTTTTTTTTTTTTTCAGGTTTGGAAAATCTTGAACTATTTGTGCTACAATGGCTACCTGTCAACTGCTGCGAACCCGATACTCTACAGTTTAATGTCGCGGAAATTTCGACAAGCGTTTAAAGTAAGTTTTTGCTAACTTCGTCTGGGAGATGGGTTGGACTGAAGTTTAGTGCGCGGGTAGATAAACTGTAGATACATCTTTGGACACCCGGCAGGCCAGCGTGAGGTCGTTTCACTTTATGTTGCTCTTAAGACTTGTTTAAAAGTTTTAGATAGGACGGTAGGTAAGACTTAACAAGAGAGATCGAAAACCTGAATAAAATGGCCGGAGCTGATCGGATATTAAGTCTTCCTTTACTGAAATTAACCTCGACTCAGACTTCCTCAATCAAAGTGACAGCTATTATTGGTATTTATTTCTTGTTATATAGGTATATATTCACTCCCTCACTGGAATTTCATCCTGTACCATGGGTGCGCTTACAAATATTTAAACTCACATACACAAGACACCCAGATCCGGAACAAGTTTCTATAGGCCATACAAATATTTGTTCCGTGCGGGAATTCCTATTTCCGTCCGCAGGGTCTAAAGTAACCTAACACGAACGAGATGACGGGAGCTGAGCTGTCTCGTTCGAACCTAACCTTTCCGTGTCGGGGTGCCCTAAGCTCCCGAACTCGCTTCGCTTGCTCTTGTACCAATTCGTTGAAAACACAATTATACCCGAATTCCCGCGCTGCACAGCGATGTCGCCTTCATTTACGATGAAGAATAATATGCTAATATAGAAAAAATAGAACCCAAATACAATTATAGTATGTCACAATATTATTACTGCAGCTCACAAAAACCTCCTAAAAGGTATTCCTCAAACCGGATAAATAGTTGCTTACTTAGTATAATAGTCGCCCATTCAGTATATTTTTCACCCGGTTAATTATTTCCCTTATTTTTTGTGATTAACTGACATATAAGTCCGCCCCTCGAGATATGTTTTCATTATCATTGCGACTAAATTGATGGGAGCGAAGGAAATTTCCTTCAATAAATATAACGTAAGAATATTAACCTAGAGTTATATTGTAGAATCAGAATCAGAATATTTATTTGTGAAACATAGGTATTTACATAAAGATCTTAGGTTAATTATAATAGGCGCTATGTTGTGCCGTGAAGGCGTACAATTATTATTGAAAATACAAGCAGAAAAAAAAATGTAACAGAATAAAACAAAATTAAATACTTGAGTTTAAGAGAAGTTAAAAAAAAACTATTTTAAATGTATTTAAATATCTTAATAAAATCTACAATTAAATCGCACCAAAAAAAGAGAAACAGATTTCTTAAAAATATTTAAGAATCACAGCAAATGTTTATTGCACACGAAATATTAAAAATTATCATTTATAAAATCTTCAACAGTATAATAACATTTTTCAATTAATAGTTTGGAAATAAGCTTATGATTAATCTAATATCCCACCTAAATGACTTAATTACATTCCTTAGAGTAACTGTCAACTAATTACCATACCTAATTCGATGGTCTCTACATACCGTGGTTACCTACACGTTATCGTTATTTGTAATTAATATTAATGATCATATGAACTCAGTTACTTCCCAAAGCTTACCGGTTAATTATCCTCCTAATATTGTTCTACAGACATATTTGATCAAACAAGTTGCCATGCACAAGCAATGACTACGGCGAAGTAAAAGGGACGGTTATGTTTTTGACCGGTATGTGTGTATGTATGTTAATCTGTTCCCTCATAACTTCTAAACTACTTATCATAATTTGACAAATGAGGTGTCGTTGGAAGCGTCTTGTTTGTCCGCTGGTTATATATGTGATGTCACATTAAATTGCATATCTCCCTTTACATATTCATAGCGGTGTTCAAAGTATAACTGTAGTAGTTTGCTACTTTGCACAATGTATTGTAGGTGGCATACGTCCACGGTTATCCTCTAAACACCAGTATGAATATGTATGAAATACAATTAATTATTTATTACATGTAAGTGTTTTTTTCTTTTTGAACTTATTTTTTACTAGCTGTCCCACGCGGCTTCACTCCCGTCAACTGGCAACCTACCTACCCATTTACCCTTACATGCGTAACTTTAACCGCTTACGCAGCGCACGCAACGGAAGCTCTCAAAAAGGAATATTGTTGCCCGTTTTTGCAACATTTTTCATTTATGCTCCGCTCCTATTGGTTGTAGCGTGATGTTATATAGCCTATTACCTTCCTCGGTAAATGGACTATCCAATACAAAAAGATTTTTTTAATTCCAATGAGTAGTTTCTGAGATTAGCGCGTTCAAACAAACAAACAAACAAACTCTTCAGCTTTATAATAATAGTATACTCGTAGATTTACTCTGTGCCATAGCCAAATCTTTATCCCGGTACAATGGAAGGTTTCTCTGATACTGGCCACGAGATTGAAGCCGTAGATAATAACTAACTAATTAAAGAGTAATATAATTTCCTCTGTAAAACATGGCTAAAGTCAAGTCAAATAATTTATTTCAATTACAATTGGAAGGCACTTTGAAAATCAAAACTTAATTTATTAAAAATATACTATCCCAATCGTCCATTTACAAAAGGCATTACCCAGCCCCGGACACGTATCGGACATATATCTCAGTATCGACACTCATGGAAGCTATTAATGCACTCCCACGCACAGTGCTGAGTTGAAACCTCAAGCACTACCCATTTCCATCCTGGCGAAAACCGTGGCTCCACTAATCCTGACAGATATTGCTTGCATAGCCGTAAGCGAATAATTATTTTGTCTGCTCACAAGTGCTTGTCCGACGGTAGTGCAAGTTTACTACGTCCGTAAAACACATCTGCGCTTTATTACATTATATACGTGGCTATGCAGCATATTGTGCTGAATATATAGTCCCAGAAGTCGGACCGAATTCTGATGAAACCTAACTTGTGTCGGGAGCAATTGACTTTCTGATCTGTAATTAATATCATTCAAAATGTAGTAGAAATATGTAACGAAAATAGAGAGGTTTTTGACAAATGGAGACTGAAACTGTAATGCCAGTACACGCTCTGATGAAGAACCGCATTAATGTTGATCTAGATGGCTGGCTACTGTGTGTGTGTGTCTTGACACATTAATATTGTGTTTACTGAAATCTGCGTATCCTGTTCTTTAGAGGAAGAAAGGCGAAATTTTTTTGTAAAAGTTACCCGGGAAATTGGAATACTTGGGAAGTACTGAAAATGCTTTCTCTATAGAATATTATTGTAGGTACAAAATCCTTAGATCAAGAAGCAGTTTTGCTTCATAATAATGAAGGTTTGGACAGAACATTGTCTGTTGGGTCGGTAAGTACGAAATACTCAAGGCACTAATGTTTTTGTGGGATTGACAAAAGGTCCGCCGGAGGTACATTTCAGAATAGTGGTACCAATGCCGTGATATTAAACGATCAATAAATTAAAATAAATATATACAAGATCTGTAGCAATAAAACACAGCAACAGTTAATTAGAAATCTTCAGTTAATTAAAAAATGACTCAAGTGATTCCGAAGCACGTGTGGAATTAATGGTGAAATTTGAATGTGAGGCAGTTAAAGTTCAATTGGAAAGCTGCCAAACTGTAGCTTGTAATGAACAGTCGCGTCCGGTGGAAGTAGTGGCCATTGTTAGTTGTTACAGAGGTCTCCTAGGTTTAATGAAGCCTAAAATCAATACCAAATTCCACAGCTTTCGTGCGATTTATGAAAATATTGTTGTTAAGAACCTATTCGTTTTTAGAACTAACAAAACAGATTTACCTGCATTTCAATGATGATCATCTTGAAGATCAAAGATATGTTTATTCAAATACCTTTTTTATTATTAAAAATCCTACCTTCTCTAAAAAGAACTTTTTATTTCCAGGATCTGCTGAAAACTCCGCGCGTTCTGAGCCGAAAAAGTATAACGCAAATGACAACATCAACCAAAGATTCGGTAGTATAATGTAATAGAACTCATACGTATAAAAGTGTGACAAGATTCAAATAAAGAGCACTTAAAACTGTATGATCTGAAAAATAAATGTGTTTTTGAACTGGTCTTTTAGTATCTGCAAAGAAAAAAATACTGAAAACATGGAAGAGTACCTACAAAAGTAAATAATTATCATAACCCTATTAATGTAAAAAAACATATATAAATAATTGGTTCATGACGGTCACAATAGATATTATATTATAATGAATAACTTTATCAATGCTGGGTGTGCTTTTATATAAAAACAAAACAAAAAGGTTGCAATTTGTCAACATGCCTATGTAGGTATCTACAGGCCACATAAAGTTAAAAAGGTGACATAAGCCATTAAAGAAAAAGTAAAAAAATAAAATATTTGGTTTTTTAGGGTTCCGAAGTCAACAAGGAACCCTTATAATTTCGCCTTCGCCATAGCCGTCCGCTCGTCCGTCCGCAGCTTAGCTCAGAGAGTCTTAGTACTAGAAAGCTATAACTTGTCATGGATATACATAATAACCACGCCAATAAAGGGGTAAAAAAAAATTGAAAAATATTTTTTGGGTACCTCCTGTACAGGTAAAGTGGGATATTTTTTTTCTCATCTATCTCATGTTGTGTGATGTCGTTAGATAGGCCATTCAAAAATATAACGGGTCTATAAAAGCTTATTTTGTTAGAGTCAAGTGTCCGCCCCCCGCCCCTACCAGCTAAATGGTTGCTTTTGGATATGTGAAACAATTCACTTGTTTTTGCGGTTTGGTACGGAACCCTAAATCTGGAAAGTCCGAAACGCACTTGGCCGGTTTTTAACGTTGGACTTAACTTTTTAATCGGATATTATTTTTTTACTGTTTACAAAATATGAAATCAACTTGTTAAACAGAAATGAAATTATTATTAGAAGCTGCCCTATAGTTATTGACCTAGTAAAGCGTTGTAGTGCTGTTTAACTGTCTGTGAATCTCAAGTATTCTCCAGTCTAAGACTACATCTAATAAAATTATAACCGAGTTTGTAATTAGTTTCGGGGACACATTAAATTTTCATGATCTCTTACGCAGCCTGGTAATGGAATAATTACTTTAAGAGTGGAATAACCCTTGCATTGGCCGAGATTAAGATCATTACTTTGTTAAGAACCTTACATATTTCATAGAATTTTGTCACTAATGTATTATGTTAGATAATTATAAAGTCATCATCAGAGTAAGCGAAATTACATAAATACGTGCATTTCGTAAAAAGTAAATAATTTTGTTGTACCTAAACCTATCCCGATAACAGGGATATGATCTTATCATTATGTGCTTTTCCTTATACAGTTACATCATAGGACCATCATAGGACTACAAGACTTACGTCGATGCGTCATCGGTACATGGTGGACATCCCACCCATACGCACCAAACGTTTTGGGAATACTTTTATTATGCGTACAGCAAAGGAGTGGAATTCCCTGCCGGAGTCTGTATTTCCTGATAGCTACAACCTGGGAGTCTTCAAGTCAAGAGTGAATAGGTTTCTTCTAGGCAAGCGTGCTTCAGTGTCGACAACACCATCGCTTACCATCAGGTGAGATAGTGGTCAAGCGCGAGCCTATCATCAATAAAAAAAAAAACAAAAGTTAAATTCTTTCAATGTACGACGAACGCCGATTAAATGTCAGTACCTATAACTAGGTACAGCAAGCTGCACGCCGTGGTATGAAAACCAGTATAAGCCGGCTTCGTATTCTACCGAAACGCTGTACGACACTAGACCAGCCTAATCTCAAAGTGTCACCACTGACATGCGGCCTACTTAACTGTAGTTACCAACCTATGCTAACAATTCAAACGTAGGCCATCAAGAAGGATGGAGGATAGACAGCTTTGAAAACCTAAGACAGTAATTCTCTGATCCAATGAACAGTCACGATCCAGCTAAAATGCTGGACACACCATTCACGTACAACAGTAATAATAATCATTTTCTCAAAAATGGTATGTAATGTTGCCATAACATCTCTAAAAAGTATCCAGAAAGTGAAGTTTACCGGAGAATTATTCACAACTCTCCAGTAAGAAGCGTGATTTTAAACTGTCCAGTAAGTAAGTATGTAATTTACTTACTGGACAGTAGGTCATCTTCTTTAGATCTGCTAAGAAAACAAACATAGTAGCAGACACAGATCAGAGTTTAGCCATTATAACACGGTTATAGGAGGTAGGCTCCAAATATATTTCTATCTCTCTTTTTGGTATGACATTTTATAAGATAGATATATTTTTGGAGCCATAAACAGCCATTTTATAGTCTGTGACACTTAACGCGACGCAGAAAAAGTATGCACGTTGCGTTTTGTACTTAGTAATGTTGTAGAAGTATAGTGTGGGCTTTTATGTTTGTATTTAGTAATTTCAGTTTATAAATCATTTTGGATTAAAACTTTCCATTCTAAAATTAACATGGCGTTTCAAAAACAAAAATAATTTGTTGTTAAACTATCTTTCATTTTTGAGAAAAGCATTATCACAAGCCTCTAACAGTAAGAAAGCCATCCTGGCCTCGTATATAACCTCACCTGCGGTTCGGTCCGGTTAACTCACACTTGGCCAGGAAGGCTTACTTACTTACTTATTCTGCAGTAATGTACTAAAGCTGAATTGAAATGTTAAGTTGTATAAACAAATCCATCATACAGAACATAATATTTTATACATCGATGTTAAGTTTATTTTATAGTACTCGTATCACACAGAAAAAAGTATCCACTTATTTAGATAAAAACTTTGCAGACGGATTGGGATTATCATCCGTAAGACATAATTTCAGAAAAAGCAAATCTATTCGTTTGAATTCATCACAAATGTTATGTTTATTTTAGAGTACCACACAGAGAAAAAAGCTCCACTTATTAAGATAAAAACTTTGCAGACGGATTAGGATTATCATACGTAAGAAATAATTTCAGTAAAACCAAATCTATTCGTCTAAATTCAACACAAAAAGTTACTAAAACAAGCCGAGCCGCGATCGTAGCTCGTAGCAGAGTGCTACGATGTAGCACGGTACGTAGGCCAGCGTAGCATAGCCTAACCGCGTGGTTTAGCGTTTCGAAAACATTAAACTTTATCATATTAACACAAGAAAGAATTACAGTATACAGCGTTTATAAAAATATACACAGTGTTCTAGGAATACATACATTTAAGCTTACAAAGACATAACTAAGCCTAAAAATAAACTAATCTAAATCAGTAACAGTAGTATGTTTACCGTCTTATTAATGAATTAACACAATAACAAAAAAGTGTCACTAACCATTAATTATACGAAAATCTGGACACAAGGGACTCTACTTACTAAGTAAACATAAACATTGCCGATAAACCGCGAATCAAATATGATATAAAAGCCACATTATTGCGATCATTCTCAAAGGGATTAATCCTAGGCCCGATCCAGACATAGGCGAACGTCGTTGAACGTTAAAACCTCTATTATACAAACGCCACGACTTTTGACGAACATTGTCAAATCGGCTTTAGACGGCGTTTGACGTTTCGCTAATTGAATTTCCTTTGATCTTCGCGAAATTGGTTTTGAGACGAAGTTCCCTGAGTTTTTCAGGTTCTCACGCTCAAACTAGATATTGGTAGGTAAACTCGTAGTTTTTGTGCAAGTTAAGTTTATTGACACTAGGTATAATAATAATCTTCGGGGCTTGCTACCTAATCTATGGTGTGATAATTTCTTGTTAGTTAGTTTTTGTGAGTCATATTTAAATACACCATTGTATGTTAAACGAGGCTACGTTTGAAAGACAATGGTGCATACTTACAAAGAGCAAATCATTATGACTATTTGCCATTATGAATTACTCTGAGGAAAAAGTTAACACATTGCTTATATTTACCTACGTGTAGTTTACATAAAATATGATTGTGTAGTCCATGAAGGTAACTAGTGGGTATACAAACATTTTACGCAGCGCGACACAAAACTTGGGCCATACAATAAAGTTGTTCACACATGTTCGGAAGGGCCTATTAATATTATAACGATAATAATATCTTTGATAATAATAATGTGTTGTCATAGTTCGCTGTTTGTTCTGTTATCGTCGACTCATCGCTAAACGCGGCCCAAGGGTCCCGCCATTTGTTATTGTATTCATATTGCGTTACGCGAATATTATTATGCTCAATTTGTGAATTTAATAACATAATAATTCAACCTGTGTGCCGTATTTCAAACAATAGTTCTAGTAATATTTTTATTTTACGGAATACGGAATTAAACCTGCTATGGAAAATAGCAAAATGGCCTTGACGTAACTGTAAAATCTTACTACCTTCTTAGCTAATTTGCGTAAATTGTATAAAATATTATTTTCAGAACGGTTATTTCATGAACTAAATTACTCCATAACTTTTCTACTTTCCTCGAAATTATAATTCTCATTTCTACCAACTGTTGAAAAAAAGCTTTTTGTTCGTTTCAAATACTTATCCCTACAGTGTTTTCTGATTTTTCACAGCAACGAATGAAACAGGGCGACATTTATTAAAATACGTAAATAAATAAGTTCCGGAGAAGTTGGCGGCTCGCCAGCCGAAAACACCCGTTCGAATGACGCGAAATTACAAAATACACTTGGAAACAAAACTACTACCGACATACCAATATTTGTTATTTGATTTTATTTATTGACATCGAGCTTAGGATTTATTACTCAAGGGAAATTATGTAAACCTCATAACATTATAAGAAATCTTGTTCTAAGTGTGATACAGCCGATATTATGATCTATTTAGAAATAACTCGAATCTTATTGTTATTAAAATCATAAAAGATGTTCATAGATATTTATGAAACCTAATTAAACTATTTAGGTCCCTAGATTATGCAGAAAAAAAATCATTCATCATTAAGGAAAATAACGGAGGAAATCTTTGTATACAGGATCACTCATCATCACAAGGGTCATGAATGCCTACAGGAGAGCATCGTCTGTCAACCATTCTCCATGATCATTTACACCCCATTTAATGTGTCAGAATTTATTTTATCGCCGCGGAATATGAACATAATAACACTGCCTTTTATACGTTACGGACTTAAAATTTATTCCATTTGAATGAATAAATGTTGTGATGCTACTGAAAAAATGTGTAGGTAACAGTCATCTTGTCATCAGCTGCCTAGTATTTTCCCAAAAATGTTTGTGTCGGCTTGCAGTCTGATCAAACAGCTGAACACAAGTACTTAGATCCAAAAATGGAGAAGAAACAAAATTATAAGAAACATGTTACTTAGCTAGACGTTTCACCCGGGATGAAAAGTATGGCCCATATTCCATATGCTCAAACTCGACTCAAACTCAAAATTGGCCACACCTACCAATCAACTGCCAACCTGCCACAACTCTCGAGTTTGGCATATTATTCTTCAGATTGACATATGTGTAATACTCAATCAAGTAAGAGTCCAGACGCCCCAGACATTACTGGATTCTTCCTACACGAAATGTGTGGTAGGTATTGAATGAAAAATAAAATCAAAGTTGTCAAGTACGAGAACGTTCCAAGTACATGCTAACACTATTCAATTGCACTGAGTTTGTATTAAAAGATTTCGGTAACGTTTGAGTCGTCTAGGACCTTGGACTTGAGCACGTTAATGTAGAAAAAAACAAGCTAACCAATCACAACTGTCCAAATCCAGTTGAAATGAGTTGAGCATGTGCATTTGGAATACCGCCCTAGTCCTTCTCCATGGTCCAATCTTTACCAAAATCTTTGTAAAGATCTTTACCAAAATTGGTTCCGCGTTAGCGGCAAAAAAACATAATCAAACAGACAGACATACGTTCGCATTTGTTATAGGTTCATAAATTGATTAATAATTTGCTCATAGTAATATTATATGCTAAGCTCTATTACAACGAAGTGCTCGTCTAATCGGATTAAAGATGCAATATTTCTTCTTAGTACTGTATTTTCTGCCGTCAGGAGTGTTTTGTACATACGCTGCCAGCACTCCAGAGGACCGGGCAGTATAGAGAGCACGCCATTAAACAAAATAATGGAATGAGTACTAAAAGTTAATTACTTTTACAACATGTAACAATTTTTTTAGAACCCCGTTAATGGCCAATTGATTTTTTATGCTAACAAAAAGGCTTCCGCTAAAAAGTATAAAATTTATCCTTTAAAACATTTTCAAATGCTGACATTGTGTTACGTAATTTTCTGTAAAATCAGAAGAAGAGATTATTCTGGCATTTTAATTATGAAAAAAAACCGGCCAAGTGCGTGTCGGGCCACGCGCAGTAATAGGGTTCCGAAGTTGCATAATATTGCGGACTAAGAAGAGGGTTTTTTGTTATTACGTGAACATTAAAACGGTTTCGGCGGCTCAGAACGTCTCAAAACAGGCCCATATAGGACGATGGTTACTGAAGAAGGAGTTATAAGATCCAACTTCACTAGTGAAGTTAGAAATAATATTATCTATTTGATTAGAGGCAAGCGTTTGTAATAAAGATTTATAACTAGTGTCACTTAATAATTTGAATACTGCAGTATTGCCGTTACGGCGATAGTCTTCGTTAAAATCTCCATATATTTACAAACCGAAAACAAATATTTTAGTATGAGTATTTTCAAATAACCTACTCATCTACAAATTATTCAATGATAGAAACAAATAACCAACGTAAATAAGCTGCAATAAATAATCTAAATGAAGGACGTCAATTGCGAAAGGAGCCGATACGAGCGCGCGTTAGAGCCACGAAGAATGGTAAGGTTCGTTCGTGGATCTTCGCGCGCACGCTCCTTGTTTATTTCTCTTTCGGAATTTGAGAAGTTTCGACCTCTAATCTAAGGTATTCACTATTTAGTTCTCGAAAGTTCTACGCTACTCAATTAGCAATGTAGTCGGAACGAATATTGACTTTATAGATTGATATTAACAAAAGAAAATAAGTAATTTAATATTTCTATAAGATAATATTATGAAGAGGCTCGCCCGCTTCAATGAGCATAATCAAATTGGTCCATAATTTCAAATTTATTTTATTTATAAAAATATTTACAAGCCATCAAATAAAAAAATAATCCATGTCTTATTTTTTCGAATTAAGAAATCGGTTTATCTATCGATATCGATAATGTAATTAAAATTGCAATGTGTAATATTGCACTGATGTAAAGTTGTGACCATGGTTGAGTAGTAGTAAATATCGACCTATGACACAAATGTCAACCTTAGGGCAAACGCAATTAAGTTTATAATTGCGACCACTGAGAATACCACCATATATGGTCGGGTAGTGGAATTTGCTTGGCAATCCATTCTAATTTGACTTTAGATTACAAAACTTGGAAAAAATTTCTGCACTAACACAAAATAGATCCCACGCGCGCATGCACCGTGTGGACTACAGACCGGTATTGCCAACGACTCCGCCCACTCCAATGTGTTATTCGAGCTTAAACCTTATTAATGTAGAAATCATTATTATTAAGGATGTTATGATTTTATTTTTGTATATTTTTATACGGTTTATAAACATATATTTAATATCTGTTTTACACAGCTAACAACGTTATTTAAGTATTTTTCAATGGCTTTTGTACAAAAAATTTACTGTCCAAGTACATTTTATAAGTTGCTCGACTAATAGTCGAGTACCTAATATACTCGTAAATTTGTATACCCAATTGTGATTTTATTTTTACATGGTTCATAAACATATATTTACTCTGTTTTACACAGCTAACAACGTTATTTAAGTAATTTTTCGATAGAATTTGTACAAAATTTTTACAGTTCAAAGTTCATTTTATAAGATGGTCGACTATTACTCGTAAACTTGTAAAGCCTACTTAGCTGTGATAGTTTTCCTTTTAATTTCGTCATATATACTACTGCCGTGAATTTTTTCACATCTTAGCGTATCTTATCTTGTGGAGGGGCCGAGAAATAACTCGGACACTTCGACCAATTGGGATCTATTGTGGCCCCTACATAACATACTCCTCCTCCTCCTCGTTGAAAACTCTTTTCATGAGTTTTACAAAGAGACTAGGAGATATGAGCCTATAGTCTTCTGGTTTTGGATATCCAACCCCTAGGAGACTCATTCGCTTACCAGCCAGTGCATCGCATGTGCACAGAAGGTTCTCCATGCGTTCCGTATATTTCCCACACAACCTGCACATGGCTGCATGGGTGTAGCGGCCAGACTCATCTTCATGAGCATGTCGTTGGTTCCAAAGTGCCCAGTAAAGGCCCCAAGCAAATAGCCGATTTGTTCCCTGCTCATATTCCAAAGGCTTTTTCAGGCTTTGGTATTAGACAGCCAATGTGTTCGTTGTCTGTGATCTGCAAACTCCCGAAATTTGGAGACACGTCGAAATGCCTACACATGGTTCTGGACCCACAAAATCATTTGCTCAGCCCTCTCTTGCCAGTTCATCTGCCACTTCGTTACCATGGATTTCTTTGTGCCACACATCAGTCTTACCCTGTTATGCTTCCCGAGCCTGTTAAGGGTCTGGATAGCATCCAGAATAAGTCTGGAATCCACTTTGTAGGATGCCATGGCTTTGATTGCAGCCTGACTGTCACTAAGAATATATATGGATTTACCTCTGGTTCCTCTATATATATTCTCTTGAGCACAGGTTATTATGGCATATGTTTCTGCTTGGAATACAGTTGCCATCTTCTCTAAGCTTTTGCTACATTTGTAACCTTTTGCGTATATTCCCGCTCCTGTACCTGATTCCATTTTGGATCTGTCACTGTACCACACCAGACTATCTTGTTTTGGTACATCAAGTCCCTTTGTCCAGTCTTCTATTGTAGGGATTTGGACCTAGAAACACAAAACATAGTTTGCATTTTACAGGATATCATGCTTGTTACCCGATCCAGGCCTTCATTTCCATCGAACTTTGTATGGTTAGTCTTTGGCTTAGAGGCATTAGTCCAGCAGCAGCAAGACGATGTAATGTCTTCCTTGCCTCGAATTCAACCATCATTTGCAGAGGAGGGATATTGAGGTATCTCTCAATCGCTGCCGTAGGTACTGTCCTGAAAGCACCCGTGATGCCGAGACACACTGTTCTTTGTAACCTGGTTGGTGAGTGGCACTTTGCACGAGACAAGCTTTGTTCTTGGCTACCACACTATGCTGCCGTATGTGATAATAGGTATTATCATTGTCTGTATCAGTGGCTTTAGCCCCCAAGTTTTACCGTAGGTGGAACGGCACATGCCGAACACTCGTAAGGCCTTTGTCGTAATATTTTCCACATGAGTTTTCCACTTGAGTTCTTTATAAAGCGTTACAATAAAACAAATATCTTGGATATTTAACTTCGGTGGACCAGGGCAGCTTTATTCCATGAGAGAGAGCTCTCCTAGGTTTTGTAGTTGTCTCTTCCTCGTGAATGGAATAATGACTGCTTTGTTTGGGTTGATAGAGAAGTGGTTCTTTGTGCACCATTCCTCTGTTATCCTCAATATGCCTTGAAATAATCCAGAGACTATGTTCGAGAATTTACCATTAATCATTATAGCTATGTCATCTGCATAGCCTACTGTGTAGAATGGTCCGATATTGAGTTTGGTGAGTAGAGAGTCTACTACCAACCACCACAATAATGGTGACAGCACTCCGCCTTGCGGACAACCTCTTGTTATTTTAGCGCTAAGTCTGTCTCCCATCAATTCCGATCTGACTATTCTGATTTTCAGCATATAGTCAATCCAGTTGCACGTATCAAAAGCAACCATTTCGCTGGCACTTGACTCTAACAAAAATTTGCAATTTAAAGCTTAATTTTACTCAAACGGATCTCAGAATCGAAAAATTGTTTTTACAATCCTGTAATATTTTTGAATGGCCTATCCAACGACACCCCACACCATAGGACAGATAAGAAAAAAAACATCCCCACTTTACGTCTATATATATAAAAAAAAAATTGTTTTCATGATTTTATTGTATATTATATTTTATTGTATTTTATTGTATATTATTGTTTTATTGTACCAGTTTGTCGGAATTATTAATATGTTAGCTTCCTAGTACTTAGATTCTCTGAGCTAAGCTGCGAATGGACAGACGGACAGAGCGAAACTATAAGGGTTCCTTGTTGACTTCGGAACCCTAAAAAAGTCTTCGGAACAGCAATAAAGTGTTCTCTCTCCCATTTGCATGCAATTAAAGTAAGTGGCAGGCGTAGATACGAACGACTAGTTTTCTACAAGCTTGCATATTTCTATGACAGTAATTTTCATTAGTTTTAAATTAGGAAATGCTAATAAGAATAACCAACAGATGATCGGTGACAATTTCGCCATTTTCTTTCCTATATTTTCAACACCGGTCGCTAAAATATAGCAATTATGTCACTTTTTGACAAAAAATCTCGGAGCGATTGTTGAGGAGCGCTCATACCAAGTTGAACTATTGACGTGCGCCGTGACCATTAACTACTTTTTTTTACATAGCATTTGGCTTAAGCATAGTAAACAGAATGGCTTTATAGGACAATGAAACCAAATTCCTATATTCGCCGTAGAACCGATGATCGGAGAACGATTTGTGACCGCGAGTCGTACGAGAACGTAAGGTTGGGCGCCCTAAGGTTCGTAGCAGCTAATAACAGTAATGCAGTTGCCGCGAATCGAGCTAAATGGCTTGAGATTGGTCATGCCTAAGTTTAACAGTGGACTGCTGTACAATTAAGATCAAATTACTGATATATTTTTCATAAAATATGCTTCTTAAGTTTTTTTTGGACTCCATTTCATCAAACTGCATAACTTAAACTCTAACTGCATATTCCATAATAAATAAAGTCTAACTGCATATTTCACACAGAAAGCTTTTAAAATTGGAACAAAAATGAGTAATTTAAATTGTCTTACTAATTCACAAGAGCACA
The DNA here is from genome assembly GCA_947562075.1 of Orthosia gracilis. Taxonomy (NCBI): domain Eukaryota; kingdom Metazoa; phylum Arthropoda; class Insecta; order Lepidoptera; family Noctuidae; genus Orthosia; species Orthosia gracilis. The sequence continues at coordinate 41,862,657 of OX387266.1, forward strand.
ATGAAGTCACCAAAAGGCATGTCTAAATTAATTGTGTGCCTTTCTGTGAGTACCGTGACAAACAGCATTCCGGCTGAAAACGCCTGTGCCAAAAATCCCAGTGTTCTGTTACATTCGCTCCGAAGAACGATACATTTCTGTAATTGTCAGAATTGTATGCAAACTACGACTTAAAAAATATATGGCCTGGAAAAGGTAAATAACTCCGTACGGCAAGCGTAAGTTATAGTGAAGTATTTCGTTCTATAGTGTGCATATCAGGGCTTTTCGGCAATCAAGCAGTTTTTGGAAAGATAAAACCTCTTTGTTTCTCAAGAAAAATAATCGTGTTAACACGTTCGCTGACAGTACGGCAACCGTAAGTTATAGTGAAGTATTTCGTTCTATAGTGTAGCTACCAGCATATTAGTGTTTTTCGGCAATCAAGCAGGTTTTGGAAAGGTAAAATCTTTTTGACTCACAAGAAAAATAATCATCTTAACACGTTCGCTGCAAATTAGGCGGTTAGGCGGGCAATTAAAATTGTGCATTATGACAGTACGTCGAAGGACGGGCTACTTATTTTTAGGAGTATAATTGGCAGTACTTTATATGACGATAATTTTTCATATAAGTATTATGAAGAGCAGTATCCACTGTCATAATGTGAGAAATTTCATATTTCTTACTGTCGTAACACGAGTAATTTGTTTCATATTGGTATCAGAAAGGATCAGGATCCTTTCGAGGACAATGACGGATATAATGGCTCTGATATGAACTTTTAACCACAGCATATAGAAAAAGCTGGCGCCTCTAGACCATCAGAAGAAATATTAGACGAGACATTTTTAGAGGGATTTTTTCACAACGTCGAAAAACATTCACGTCCATCGACGTAGTATCGAATTTCAGGCAGGCAAACATATGGCCAACATGACACTACGTCTTGAAACGTTTTTCATTTAGTATGGAAAGGCAACTGCCGTAATGTGGTGTCAGGGTAAGTGCTCACTGTCAGCGCACGTGGTTTCTAACGACGATTTACAATAAGCTTAGGTTCACGTTTAGAATATTTCGTCATTTATAATTAACTCATATACAACCACCACAAAACAACAAACACCAATAATTCAGACTCCAGAATTCTTCTGCGAAATTCCAGATAGAAAACCTACAACAGGACACAGGATGTAATGCTCAACAATAGCTTATACAAACAACACAAATAATACAGTTTCCGTAAAATATCTACCCACAGTTCAATTTCCGCTTGCCCAAAATAATTGCGAACTGCGAACACCTGGCTAAGGTCACAACTCGCTCACTAGATTATGTGGCGCCAATAATTGGGTGTCTACATAACCCGGCGACAAATATCAAACTCGTCAAGACAAGTTTCATCTCAACTAATGTGACTTCATTATTTTGGAATTGGTGAGGTTTGGAGTTGAAGCGTGGGATTCGGCAGATCATATCTGTTAGATGCATCAGCTAAGGTGAGTCCGCATTGACTTGATGTGGTCATCCACTGCGAGACGAGGCTGGCTGGCGAAGATGGGAACCAAGTCCTTGAGAATCATTTATGACAGACTCAGATCAATAAACAAACCTGCAACATGAGTGGTCCATTTTGTACTGTAAGACCTTTTTTGACGCAAATAAATATAAGAAATAAATTAAAATATGAAACCTGTGGAGAGATTTTGGTCGGTTGTGGGACACAACGGATTATTGTTGCAAAAATGTTGCGTTCATTATGTTTCTGTGGGCAATATGGTTTATTTTGAACGTGTTCAGTTCCAACATATTTTTATACATAATAGCTTGATTAGATTACAAAAGAATTGCCAAATTTAATCCGAAAATTTAGATTTTAGCGCCAAATACAATAGTTACGACAAAATCGTGTCGAAAGGTTTTTTCTCAAGACATACTTGAGAAAAAATTATAGCTTTTTTAAATTGCGAAACTAATTCCAATCAAGATGCCTATAGTGTGTTTAGGGTCTTAGCTAAATAATCGACACAATAGGCATCTCGTTTCAGGATGATCGGTCGCGTGGCACCTGATGGACATTAGTGATACATCACGAATCGACCAATTAGTCATGCCCTGGCAATACATTAACTTTTATGTATAACTATTCAGGTAGGATAATTGGCAGTTTTAGGTTATGTTACAGATACATTGTTGGGGTTGATTAGTTACTTATTTAAATGTACATTAAAAATGTAACTAAAACTCACATACAAAGGGCGGTCTTATCGTCATCCACGATCTCTTTCAGGCAACTTGGAATGGATATAATCTCATAATAAGTAACAAAAATACCCACCTAACTTTATAAATTAAACTCCTTAAACTACACCTGTTGGCACTCTCCACGCATAACTACAAAACATTTCCCGGGAAGCATCATGAAAAAGCATGGCATAAAACTGATTTAAAATGTTGAAGAGCAAATGCGTAGGTCCTGAAAGGTCAAGCGATGCAGACATCAGTTTATTTTATTCACGGTAATTCTGGGTAATTCTGCGCTAATAGAGCAGGGCGTGTACCAACGCCTGTTTGCGCTCTATTACCCACGTATTGTCTGGGGCTGCGTTCTAATGTAGTCTGACTATACTTCGCACTCAAACGGCCCGTGATAACATCGCCGATTTATACAAACGGGTATTCTTACAGCGAGCTCCTGACGACCGAGCCATATTTCTTTATAACTGAAGTATATATTAATATGAATGACATGAGAAGTGGCTCGATTATACGAGTTTTCCAATTTTATGGGACGTTTATTATAAATATGGAACTTAGTACCTGTAAAGTAATGCTATCTGGTCAAGAGTTTTGAGAACTATATAGTGAAGTTCGTATTAACATCGTAGAAGGCTTCTTTAAAAAAATAAAGAGGTACGTAAGCTGAATTTGTTTGAAATTCTCGAAAAGGTTTAACGTGGTTCCATTTTAATTAACAGTATATCTAATCTAAACATGGAAATAAAATTGGAGTGTCTGTTTTAATATTGAAATAACCGTTTTTTACTACATGTATATGAATATATATACGATACATACACCAAAATAACATTTTTTTTAAATTTTTGTCTGTCTGTCTGTCTGTTTGTTCCGGCTAATCTCTGAAATGGCTGGACTGATTTTGACGGGACTTTTATTGGCAGGTAGTGGATGTAATAAGGAGTAAATTAGGCTACGTTTATTTTAGAAAAGTCTTTTATTTTAGAAATTTGTTAGGCGGAACGAAGTTCGCCGGGTCAGCTAGTAAATAAATAAATGGTGTTTGCCACAAAGTAAATGTGGTATAACTGTGTTTGTTCATAATTCAAACATGGAGTGCCACGATATTAAAAATAACAAATAATCATTGCTTACTTCCAAGAAAGAAAGATAGAAAAAATGTTTATTTGCGCCAGTCACGACGTATACCATAAAAAGAACAAAAAAAAAACTTAAAACTATTACAAAGTATGCACGACGATGATGTATGATGTTGGTAAAAGAACAAAAAAATCTTAAATACAATCGTCACATCTACGCAAAACGGTCATCACTCAGCATAATGCTGGGACTCGTGTGCGAGACAGAGCCACAGCTCTGGTTTTCAGCAATAGCCGGTGTCGACTAAATGACTCCAAACCAATGAAGTGACGGAGAGAATAGTTTTGTGTATGAATAAAAAAGAAATAAATGAGTAAAAACATAAATAGGTAAATGAGCGTTTAAAAGTATAGATATAAAAACAAAGAGTTATACTTTTTGTTTATTATATCTAGTATAGAAAAACTACGTAATAGTCTACGTTTGGTACTTAACTCTATCCAGTAATAAAAACTTGTTGTTGTTGCACTTGTTTGGTGAATGTTTGTCCTGTACCTACATATTTTTGTGGTGTACAATAAAGTATATAATAAATAATAATAATAAATAAAAAACCTATTAAATACTAGAATTCAGCACTTGAAGGCTTTCCAGCTCTTTAGGTATTACTAGGAAAAAACCGACAAAGTGTTGTAAAATATTAAAATTTTACATAAGTGTAACATTCTCGAAAATATCCTCTAGAAAACTGTCATTTTCAGGGGATTACAGTTCTTTAACAAAAGACGATAGCGTTATGCTTTAAAAAAGTTACTCTATTATTTTTTTATCCAATATTCTTACACTATCCAGGCTGTTACAAGTGGTCTAAGTTTAGAATACTTTGGGTAAAGTTTAAGTAGTGTATAGTATATAGATGGGAATTGGATGGGTCTTATTATAATGAAACAAAAGGTGTAGGTATGTAAGGATCGTAGCAGGATTCCAAAATGTTCGTATAGGTACAGCAAAAGAGATATGTTTTTTCAAAACATTAGGTTCAAATTATCATCTTTCGTCTTAATAAGAGGCTGTTGTCATCAGAATTGATATTGTTAAAACGAAAAAGCTGGTAGGATTTTTTTTTAAAGCGACTCTAGACTACATACGCATTAATGAAGGGAATGAAGTTTTCATAACATCTTTGCACAATAAAGACTTCATTTTCTTCAATAGTTAAATAATACTTTTTAAGAAAATGAATTCTGATGAAGATTTTTTTTTATTATCAATAGGCTCGCGCTTGACCACTATCTCACCTGATGGTAAGCGAAAAGTATATTGAATGCTGACGGTAATTCTCTAGGATTTCTAATTCAATCTACCTATCGAAGTGTCAATCAAGAAATTATGTCTTGCCAGTAGTAGGTATTTAATAATTCCTCGGTATATTAATGAAATACGTTTAAATGAAAAGCACAGTCAGAATTAGGAAACAGTTTAAGACAGGTTTTGTGCACTTATTATCATCAGTTACAATACACTGTGTATCTGAATCCATTGTCGAGGTTTTGCTCGAGAAGTACAATGCGAGTAGTGATTATAGTACTCTCACAGTTTATACTGAGCGTCTGGACTCGAGCGGTGGTCCTGAAATTAACCGACTCGTGCAGCGCACGCCCTGTAGCTACGCCTAATGCAACTCACGCTCCGTGCAGGCTACGCCACAGCTCACGTCGCCCAAGCGCCTCTAATACGGCACGGTAATTCTCCGTAATAACTTAAGCGATGCGCCCCATCCCGAGAATTTAACTTTGCTTAAGTCTGACACAGCCGCTTCTATTACGCCAGAATGCGTTCTAATATTAACGCTATTGCCGATCTCACCTAAAGAATATTATGTTTAGATAGAAGAAATAGAAGATAGAGCTTCTTGCATCCAAAAGTTATCTTAGTTTTAAAAATAAGAGCAAAAGCTCCCAAGTCTCATCTTTATCTTGAAGTTTGTACTATTTAATCCGTAAATTCAAGTGTAAAAGATTGCTCTGGCTTTTATTATAAAATGGTCTCAGTGGCCATCCATTTCAGCAATAATTTTCCTACGGCTTTGTAGAGCGCAACCCGGGATTTGGTAAAAACGTTTTCAGCTTTACGGTGAGATTGCTTTCATTTTCATTGATATTCCCAACGCCAACAGAATTATATACAATACAAAAAGTGAGTTAACGTAGGAAGAAATTGTAGTTTTTCTTTCTCATACACATTTGCGCTAAAAGCATTTTCTCTCGACATCTAACCAAAAAAAAACAATGAAAACTCACTATAAGTTGAAATTGAACTGGGAACGCCCGAGAGAAGACGACGACAAAATAAGAATAAAATTGATAGTCATTATGCAGTAAGCATTGTTTTGAGCACGTGTATAAAAGAAAATATAATTTCACTTATTCTTAATGGAATTTCTAACACGTATCCTATCAAATATTTAACTGTCGATGAATTATGAAAAGCTAGCAAATTGGAGAATATGGATAGACCAAATACTGACGTTGTAAAGAGCATAGAGCCTTGGGCTTAATAGTCCAAAAGAACACAGCACTTAAGCCTTACCTACATAGGAAAGGCATTTCGTCTAAAACATTCCACTATTCCAATAGGGATCAGATTAGTTCAGCCAGTGTATAAAATTATACTGAATGTAAGTGTCCTAATAGATGTATCCATCAAACTAATCAAATGTGTCCGAAACAAAGATTTCGGAAAAAGGTAGGAACATATTAACTGAACCGAAATTGATGTTGAATCAACATCGCCTGATATAAAAGCATTCTGCCCCATACTCTGACGTGACAAAACTATCATATTTCGACAGTAAAAAAGGGACAGGTAAATAAAAGGTAATATAAAAGTCATATACATCTGTCCCTTACGCACACTCAAAAAAACCTTGCTCTAAGAGTCACCCACTTGCACTTGCAATTTACTTGATATGCTGATGTAATTTTTAGGAATAGATAAAACTCTTTCAGTTTGCGATTTGCATCATTTCACAAAAATCTGCTCCGTTATCATTTGCGTTTCAATGTGCATGTGAAAAAAGTAGCAAAATTCGTTTATTTTTGCGAATTACCTAAGTAGGTAGATCAAAGAAATGATGCATGGACTATAGAAGGATTATTGAAATGACGTCTCTTGGAAAAGTATGTAGAATTTTATTTCACAAAAAATAAACCGACTTCCAAAGCAAAACACTAAAACGAGCAAAAATAACTTTCATTTCGGAAGTCGGTGTCTTTGGTACCTTTTATTTTTTTGTCGTTTTGCTACACCGACATCCGACACGAAAGATATGTTTGCCAGTTTCGGAGATATGCGTGGACAAACATACATACACACACTTATAAAATTTAGCACACGTATTTAGAAAGGCCCACATAGAGTAAAATATATGAATATTGTGCAATTTCAACAATTTTACATCCATATCGAATTGATAATCTCCTTTTTTTGGAAGTCGGTAAAAAGACATGTTGCGCGAAACCAGCTAGTCTCAGCATCACTTTGTCTCATTAGGTACTTTGTTTGATATTTTAATTCACAGAGTAGGTGAGCAACACGCAGGCTCTAGATTTTATCTCGTATTTGATTACAAGGCGCTTGTCTGTTCGGAGACTGTGTATATATTAGACTGGGACATTTAAAACGCTACGCAACTTGATTCTTTTGACTCAAGTTTAACACGGTCAACCGGTTGAATTACAAACTTTTGACACTGACATGTGTGTTAGGTAAAGAGCTGGGCAAAATACATGCTAAAATACAAACTACAAAATACTATCTCGCATGTATTTAAAATCTGAAATTCAAAATATTTGTAAGTCGTGTATTTGATAGATAAAATACAAAATATAGTATTTTAACTGTTTTTATTTCAATACAAATTACAAAATACGGTCGATCATTCATCGTGACATGCGTCCATTTGTGTCGACAATTAACAAGATACTTGTCAATTTGAAGTACGTGGTCACCATTTTGTTTATGAAAGTTATCGAGCACTATTTACTGCAGAACGAACTATTAATAAGATCGCTAAATGTACTAAATAATTTAGCGTCAGAAATACCAATTACAATTTTTTTTTTTGGATTTTTTGGGTTAATTAGATTACAAATACCAAATACATATTTGTATTTCAATCACGTATTTTAATTACAAGTATTATATGTTTGGACTAGCTTCTGCCAGCGGCTTCGCCCGCGTGAAAGTCGAAAATTATCCCGAGGTGTGCTATTCCAGACTATAGTCTATCTCTGTGCCAAATTTCATCCAGATCCGTCCAACTGTTTGAGCGTGAAGAAGTAACAAACATACAAACACACACACTTACATAAACACTCACAAACATTCGCCTTTATAATATTAAAAATAAATATTAGTATGAAGTGTGATAACTCGATAAAACGTACTGAACAGCCGATTTTCTGTATATTGTATCGTGTGGTGTTATATAAAAATGAATAGAATGACACCTTTTTAGATTTCGTGTTTATTATGTTACACCTTATATTTGTGTGGCTTGATAATTATAATTATAATACTACTTCGTATATATATGGAGTAAACCAATTAATTTACACCTCGATATTATTTCTGTAGAATGTTTAACTTAATATTTCTACAGTTTGATAGTGTGCCTTAAAAAATCTTATTGGGTCAAGGCCAGGATTTTATCGTATACTGGGTTTGATACCGCCTCGAGACTGTCGTATCACAAATAGCAGGAAGTGCCACAAACTATCTGTCAATATTTATGGTCCGTCGAGATCCGTACTGCATCCGACTGTTTTTCATTCGTTATTCAAATAGATTTTTCTCTAACAGCTATTTGCTCGTGGTCTAAGCTCCACTAACGTTTCCTAATAGCCGTTTTGTATACCTCAATTCTCTTGGTTTTATTCACATTGGAAAAAATTCTTGCTATAGATATGCTGGCTAAAACACAACACGCACTTTTTTCAAATACGTTCATTGTGCGTACAGCTAAAGAGTGGAATTCCCTGCCGGAGTCTTTGTTTCCTGATAGCTGCACACGAGTGAATAGGTTACTTCTAGACAAGCGTGCTTCACCGTCGACCACATCATCACTTAACATCAGGCGAGACAGTGTTCAAACACGGACAAATAAAAAAAAAACACAAATAGACAGTTCATAGTAAAGTCCGGCTTCAATCGTTTTTTCATAAAAGAAAATCTCATTTCTTCAATGTTTATCCAAAACTGAAAGGGGTGAAACTCGTATAGAATATTTTATCGGTAAATAAATGTATCAAATAAAACAAAATTACATGTCTACTGCGGTAACTTCTACTTCCAACAACGATTTTTACATTTTCTGAAAGATTACCTCGGCTATCAGAGGTATACGATGAAATTGAACGTGAACAGACATTTCAAATCAAAACGAACAAATAAAAGGAATCCTTTATAAATCTTGCTGAAGAATTCTCATCATTTGAAGGACTTTAAAGGCTTTACTCTATCTCACCTTATTATAATGAAAATGGCATAGTTGTACTAGAAAGAGACTTGAAACTTGCAAAGAATGCGACCCACCTGCAAACTCCTTCACTCGATCGCGAGTTCTAGATAAAATGGTGTCAGCGTCGTAACGAAGCCCCGCTAAAGTTCAGCGTCGCCAACGCAGCATCGATACTATCTCTTCAAAAGTAAGTATACCGTATTTACTATTTGTATCAAATATCCATTTATGCTATTCACATATCGACTTATACATATTCAGTTGGTTTACTTGACATACATTTAGAAGTTGTAGAGTATTCAAGTTTTTATGTAGAAAACGGTTCAGGGAGCAGTGACTTGTTATATAAGAATTATACCATACCACCTATGCAGTAACAATATATATACCTTAAAGATATTCACTACACTTTTCAATTTTGATTACCACAGGCAGTAGGCATTAGATGCAGATATTTTTAACCGACTTCCAAAAAGAAGACGTTCTTAATTCGACTGTTTTTTATGTGTGGCACATCAGAACTTTTTACTAGGTGAACCGATTTATTTGGAAGCTGGCGCTCCTCATGTAGCCCCATAGTACCCGGGTAGGGCAGGTACGTAGGTAGGGTAGGTAGGTACGTAGGTAGGCACGTAGGTAGGGTAGTTATGTAGGTAAGGTAAGTGGGTAGGGTAGGTAGGTACGTAGATAGATGGGTAGTTAAGTAGGGTAGGTAGGTATGTATGTAGGGTAGAGAAGTAGGTAGGTAGGTAGCTAGGGTAGGTTAGGGTAGGTAGGTAGGTATGTAGGATAGAGACGCAGGTAAGTAGGTAGGGTTGGATAGGATAGGTAGGTATCCAGTTGACAAGGGCAAAACCGCGGGGGACAGCTAGTCTTTAATAATGCGTATCTTCATGTTTATTATAAGGTAAATACCAAAACTAAAAAGAGAAATAAAAAACTTTTCAACAAATAAATTAAACCGACTTCCAAAATAAAATGAAAAAAAAAACTTTCTGTGTCTTCTGTACCTATATTTATTTTTTTAAGGACTGTAATGTGTTTATAATTAAAAGTTTTTTTATGGACTTTTGCTTGGTAAACGATGATGGAGCACGCTTGCCTAGAAGTAACCTTAATATTTTACTCTTGTCTTAAGTTTAATTAATTTATCCCAGACCAAAATCGGATGTAAGTAAATACCTAACTAAATAAAATATGAACTTCGGAGCCAACAAATAAGAAACTATAAACAAACAGCGATCTTTGGAACTTTATCCTTCGGAAACTCGAAACTCTTCGAGTAATATTGTGTAACATGGAAATATCGTAGCGTTCAGAAATGGCTTTTTCTTTCAATTAGTAATGTTATCATTGATCACTACAAAACTCAAAGGACATATTTTTTGCTTAGAACCAAAACAGTGCAGAAATGTTATATGAAATCTCATTGTTTCACGGTTTTTCATTAATGCACTGTTTTTTTTTTTTATTTATTTAGATATTAATTTACCACAGAGATTTAATGACTCCCATTAAGTTTAATATAAAATTTATGCATACGATCAAAAATATACTGGCTGAAAATAAAATTAGGATGAATAAAATCGACTAACACTAAACGATAATACAAATGAATAAAGATCTTCCACATGTTTGGCTGATTGAGAAGCCGGATTGCCTTGATTTTCACACGTGTATGAGCGTCTGCATTCAGTTACTTTATTAGGTACTAACTAAACTAATATTGTAGATAGTTTAGTTTCTTATGAGCCCAATGGAATTAATTTTTATTTTCTTTTGCCGTTTTTTCCAATGCACTGATACATTATTTTGCACTGTCATTCATAGTGTCCTTTTTATAAAAAAAATGTTTGGCTCTGAAATCATCTACTAAATTAATTATTGGTATTTTTATATTAACTGTTTAAAGATGTGTTTTAAAATGGGAAGCTACAATATGACCATGGCTTTGTCAATTCTTATGCGTGAAAGGCTGGAACACATTTCTTGTCGTTAGGCTGAGGGTACGTGAAGTACGAGCCGATAGTCGCCACGGACCGCATGCCTCTGTGACTGTGCTCTGTCAGGCACAAACTGTCGATTCACTACCATACCACAGTTGCCGTGCGACAGACTGGAGGACTGGGCGGTCCTGCCAAGACTGGTGACAAGCTAATCATACAAAACCTTGTCGCTGACAAGACTTTGTGCATCATGCAATGATATTCTAGTAAACAGATATGTTATGAGCGCGCACATTGTGAAGACTCGAATACGTCCTAATTGGGACGTATAGTCTTTAGTCTATGTCACGCATGGCGAAGAGCGATAAGCTTTGATGAAACAAAAACAAAATTTAAAAAATGCCATCGTGTATATTTAGAAAGTGTACCAATTAAGATACCAAAGTACATAAAACAGAAGAGATCTCATACCATATGTAAGTACGCAATACACCTCAATTTACTAATTTATTTATTTTATTTCCTAATATTTTGATATTTGGAGGTTAGAAAAAGAAAAAAACATTGGTGGTCAGAATAATGTTTGTTTACATTCACACGCAAGTGACAAACACTTCTCTTTGTTCTTGTTGGTTTTATCAAGCCATCTCTTTCGACTTGTAGTGAAATGTCAGATGAATGAAAAGTGTGTATGTGTGCTGCCACTGCTGTGCGGAACACTTTTCGGTTGTTTTGTGAGTGTATAACGTATCTGTTTACTAGAATATCATTGGCATCATGAATCAAAGCTGGTAAGTAATACCTCTGCTTCCTAAATGTTCTTCGGATTGTCGTTTTCTTCTGGTATTTTAGACCCTTTTGTTCCATAATTTTGATTCCTTGTCGGTAGATATCAGTTGAGCTGGCATCGGATTTTTACTCCCGGGACAGAACGAGGCTATATGACTGGAGTACCTGCAGTATTTGGGATGCCGAACATCTTTCAACGGGTTCCGTACCCTTTTTCTTTAGAAACGGCCTAAGTTTTTCGAGAGGTTCTACGGAAGGCAGTTTTGTTCATCCAGCGTGGATTCCCGACGAATGGCTGTTATCATATTTTTAATTTAGTTTTTGTCTAACGTAGCTATCCGTATAAGCTTCCGTAGTTTAACTTTTATTACCTTGCCTATGTTATGTTATGGAATCGTACTTTACGTGTACCTATCTTTAAGCCATCATTAAACCGGTTGCAACTGCGTTGAAGATTAGGCACGTGAATTCAGCTTTATACCTTTAAATTCTTGCCAAAATTTCACTCATAATATTTTGTAAACTAAATATTTGTAATATTTAGTACGATATTGACATTTGCGTCTTTCCCTTTTTTAAATAATGTGTTTTACCTTTTTCATTTTTTATACTTTCGGTGTAGTAGGATAGAAAGTAGCCTATGTGCTATTCCAGACTATATTAATGTACCTTTTTGTCAAATTTCATCCAGATCCGGTGAGCCGTTCTGACGTAACAAACATACATCCATCCGAACTTTCGCAGTTTTTGTCATTTTTGTGATGAGCGAATTTAATAAACCTTCAATTTGGTATCAAATTAGAAACATTTGTCTAAATTACGCCTAGCACTCACCAGATCTAACGACACCTCATTTGTCCAAATCTAATGGACAATTCATCGCTACGAAGGTACGGTTAAACATTCACATAGACTGCCAAACTTAAAACCCTTCGGTTGTCGAGTATAAACTCTCGTTAAGCGCCTCAAAATATGAACATGGCAGATCCTTAAGGACAAAGCCTTGTCTTATCTAAGGGGTTTAGAGACAAACAATGTCATAGTGTGAACAATTGCTTCTTGGTTCACCATAACAATACCCTACCCTTTAAGATCTATATGAGGTCATTTGAATGTAATGGTCCGTTTAAATACAGGCATGTGTTTATGATGTTTGCCGTTGTTGCACATGTATTAATTTCTTGCAGTGAGGCCGGAATGATTTATAAATCCGCAATTCATAACAGTAATAATTAACTGACTAGCTGCCGCCCGCGGCTCCGCACACGTGAATTAAGTACCTAGCTTTATAAGTTATAGCTTATGTGTTATTTTGATGTATAGGCCAAATATTACTATTAAGGTTCAACAAAATCCGTTTAGTAGTTTTTCCGTGAAAGAGACAAATAACCATCACAAAAAATATCCATCCAACCAATCTCACAAACTTTCATGTTTATTATAGTATTAGGATAATATACAATGTAAATAAATTGTTTGTTTATATCTTAAAAGCACACTTTGTAAATAAGCATAAAATAAAAAATCAAATAGTTTATTTCAAATAAACCTTATAGGTAAAAAAAAATGATAACTCTAGTTGCAAATTCGCAAGCGTCAGTAGGTCTCAATGGAGAAGAATTTGCAAGAAACTCCACGGACACTCTTTTCCATCAGTTTTAATTTTTTTTTTGGTTACATCATTCTTGTTGAAAAAATACATATATGTGAGAACAATGTAAAAAGACGTGCACGTAAAAGCTTCTAGAGAAACAAACAATAATAAAAAAAAATCAATAAAAGGCCGAGGCCGCAAAGTTATGTCCAATCCCAACTGATGGCGCCCGTTCACGAAATTGACGCACGGATCAGCACCACTCAGCTGAACCATCATGAAGGGAACCGAATGATCCAACACATGTGCCATCATCAGGGAGAAATTAGAGAAAGCATGATACACTCAACAGCCAGGGCACACGGAAGTCAACGAAACGACACATAGGTACAGTGAATGGTAGATTTACAGTCGGAACATAGTACTCACACATGTGCTGTGCAGTTATATAATAGTAAAGTTAGTAGTAGGTAGTAAGTTAGACTCGCACACTGTTCCGTTGTTGTTGAATTAGCTTATTTACCTATGTTTGCAATATTTGTATGTGAGAACCATGTTCCTATTTATCAAAAGAAGGAATTTACCTGTTAGTGCTTCTAATACTTTATACCTATACGTTGTATAGAAGTGCTGGGTGCATCGCCCTCACGTATATGAATTTATGTAGGTATGTAAATATTGTGAAACACTTTTTTTTAAAGAGTTGGTATGGAGTTTCTTGTCCGTTCTTCTCCATAACAAGCTACTTTTCCGAATGGACGGTAGAATCAATTATTATTAACTTCGAAATTTATATTATTGACGTTTAAAAGTGCCGCTTAATGGCCTAGTTTTAATAATAAAAAATTGCCTTTTTGTCTTTTTTTTGTTTTTATATATTTGTAAAATGTTTTCTCTGGAAGCCCTGTACCGATCACGAAAATGACGATTTTTGCTATCTCTGAGTAAATACGTGGTTATCCCAGAAAAATACGTGGTTTCTATAGAATAACCCAAGTGAGTAAAGCCACGGGAAATGGTACAACAAAGCTCATAGAGCCTGAGCGTTTTCTACAACCCTAGTAAACTATTACGCTGCTTAACGCCTCTTCTTGTCGAGCAAATTGATAACCAGTCCACATACAGGGTGTCCCAGAAATCGACGTCAAGCCGTAAATGGGTGATAGACCAAGTTATAACAGTTCTCAGAAAAATACGAAAAAAAATCTATCTCATGTGTTTAAAAAATTATGTTCACTTTAAAAATTTACTAAAAAAATCAATCCCTGTAATGGTTCTTTAACTCCAATTGCTACAAATCCCATAATTTATCTAATTTTTTTATTATTATGTAATCTTGAATAATGCTTGTGTAGATTTTTGCCTAAAATTCAAAGCCAAAAAACAAATTATCAGATTAAATTTTTTTTTATTACAATAAATGTTCAAACTGCCTTCCTTCGACGGCAATGCAAGCACGACATCTTCTTAAAAAAGATCTGGTTATTTTTTTAAATCTGATAATTTGTTTTTTTTTCTAAGATGAGAAAACTGGTCCTGACTTAAAGTAAAAAGGTTGAGTCACTATCATAACTTTGCTCTTAAATTACGTAACGTCTCTATCGAACTAGAAACGGAGTTTAGCAAAGCTTTAGGTAAGCTAAAGTCATTTTAAGGAATTATGGACATTTTGTGTAAAAACCGAGGCTATTTACAAAAAAAAATTTGACCAATTATTGAAAACGTAATCTAGCAAGTGTTACACCATTTTTGAATCCTTATTAAATGCGCTAATTTTTCATGTTACTTGCCAAACTAGCGTAGTACATTTTTTTTTCAGTACAGTCAGTTAAAGTTGGGCGAAATAGTAAATTTGAATAATTTGGTTTTGAAAAAGTTTAATTTTCTTCCAAGTAGGAGGAGTTGGCTTTGAATTTTAGGCAAAAATCTACACAAGCATTATTCAAGATTACATAATAATAAAAAAATTAGATAAATTATGGGATTTGTAGCAATTGGAGTTAAAGAACCATTACAGGGATTGATTTTTTTAGTATATTTTTAAAGTGAACATAATTTTTTAAACACATGAGATAGATTTTTTTTCGTATTTTTCTGAGAACTGTTATAACTTGGTCTATCACCCATTTACGGCTTGACGTCGATTTCTGGGACACCCTGTATATTACTGAACATGCTGGATGATCATCTATCATCCTAATCTAATCTCATCGGTCACCGCATGGCTCATTTGCGCGTCCCCAATATGTGTTAGCTTGAATGTAAGTGATAACTGTTATAGTTGTTTTATCTCACGACGGTGGATTGCACTTATTCGTATGTGTAGATGCACATTCAAATTGTTTCTGTTTGCGTAAGCGAAACGATACTGAGCGCTCCCGAGCTTACGCACACAGAAACAATATGCTTGTTCACACACCAAAGTGCTATTGGATTTTTCGTCTAGAATTTCTCGAAGGATGCTGAGATGATTATACTCTTTTCACTGGAGCAAAAAATAATAGGTAAACAAACAACATCAAACGGTCATAATCCGACTAATTTTAAAATACAACCTGACAACGCTAAATGGTTGGGTTTGTCTCTCTTTAATTTATTATCATAAAAGTTCCAAACTCCAGACTTTCGAGATGCTTTTTAATTTCTGCTATTGGTTTTTGTTTTGATAATACCATTTTTTTGTTTATTCATTAAACATATTGTATTATGTATTACACTATAATATGACGTTATTTCATAATTGTATTGAGATCCATTTAATTTTGACTTTGAATTTAAATTTTAATTTATTGTTTTTAATTTTGAATATTTAATTTTGAAATTTTTACTTTTAATATTTATTAATTTTGATTAATTTTTGAGTGTAATATTGTACATGCATGCTTTGGTCTGTTATATAGATATGTATTGTTTACCTGGAGGGACACTGATTGCTAGTTTGGTAATCAGGGTTTCTCAGTCAGCTTTTTTGCCTTGTTCTATATTTCACACATAATTTTAAATTGTTTTTGTAAGGTTATGTTATTTTTTAATTAAAATTGATAGTATTGTAAACAGTTAAGAAAATAATAATTTAAACGTTTGTCATAATATTTGTGCTTCTCATGATATTTTTGTTTTAGATTTTAGAGGCAGCAAAGAAGACAGTGTAAATAAATATTGTTTGTTTACCTTTTATTTTTTGCAGCAGCGAATATAGTATATACTTCATCAACAAAAGCCTCGCTCTAGGTCGCCCAGAAAGACATCGAAGAAAGAGACTGGTGAGGCCTTCGCCCTACAGTGGAACAATTATCATCATAATTGCAACCGAATCACCACATGGACCGTGGAACAATAAGGGCTCCTAATATATAATAGCAGCAACTTTTTATGAGTATAACCCTATTAAGCTAGTAATCGCTTGAAAGAAGTAACAACAAAATGTTGTAAATCTATACATAAATCTATCAAATTATAAAGAGGTAAAGTTTCCCGCCGCACTATTTCTAAACCACAGCAATTCCTGAAAGCCAGAATCAACAGTGACGACCATCAGAAAAGTGCCGAGGCAATGAAGCTCGACGAAGTCCCGGAGAATGAATTTAACTTTCTTGGATCGCACAACGAAATTAATCAAAAAAAAAACAGAGGAGTAGAAAATAATAAAAATTTCCACTTCCTTAGATACCAAGCAGGAGACAGAACAAACAAGGCCAATAGGCACAAAGGGTCATTTACAACTGGGTTATGTTCAGTTGTCTAGCACCACGGATAAAAAATATCATTAATATTAATGGGTCCTAACATTGTGAGAATATTTGATTCCAATAATAGGTATGGCAAAAACTCTTGAACGCACGGAATATTTTTCTAGTTAGAGGTAAAGTTTGAAGTAATCTCTGGAACTACAGAACTGATTTTAAAAATTCTTTCACCAGTAGAAAGTTACATTATTCCTGAGTATTAAGCTATGTTCTTTTTATCCCGAAACAATAACGGGTCCTGCGGGGTGCGCCACAAGGGCGAAGCCGCGGGAAAAAACGCTAGTGTTAAATAACTTTGAATAGGACACTAAAAAGTTCACATTAGAGACGTCACTATAGGTCCATCCTTCCGGGTTTTGGTTATTAAATTAAAGTAAGCAAATAGAACTACCATGGTGTGGTACGGACTATTAAACAAAGGTCATAGTTACTGCCTAGAGTTCAAATCTCTCCATTTAACTGCAGTAATAACCATCCCAGGATAAAGGCTTATTTAGTTTAACTGGAGAGATTCACGCAAATGTTAGTATACTAGTTTACATTATTACAGTTGTAATAATTAATATTATACCCTTATCGCACCTGAGGTTATTTGCTTCCTTAATAATAGAGAGGCAATCACTTTTAACAGGACCGCTTTTATAGAGAGTGATTTTGAATGCATTTATCCCAGAAATTGAAAATATTCTTGAACTTTTTTTACAATGGAAACGACCCTGAAATTGTGAAAAAAACATTTACTGTTCTGCTGTTCGCTTTTCACATTATTCCATTAAGTAGAATTATGTGACCATAAATATTTTAAACATATTTTTTTAAATTAATTGGTTGGGGTTCCTGTCAATAAATATACCTGCTGAACAACTGATTTATTTTTTAACCGACTTTTCAAAAAGGAGGAGGTTCTATGTTCGGCTGTATATATTTTTTTTTTGTTTGCACCTTTTACTCCGTCCATTGTGGACTGATTTTCAATATATTTTTTTTTGTTTTAAGGAGTATGTTCTCGAATTGGTCCCATTTTAATTTGGTGCAGATCTGATGTTGAACTTTGGATATATGACGAGTTCAGTTCCATATATCCAAAGTTCAGTTCAGTTTCAATATAGTTTAGGTAAATTCATGAGTACTTCCAACGCATGAAAGAGTTCCAGTGAATTCAAAATTATCCTGAACATGAGACAATTTATATTGTACTAGTTACACATATCATATATTTTTAATTAACTTGATACGCTTTCCTTTAGTTTCTTCTTGTTTTCTATTGTTTATTTTTGCTTTGAATATTTTTTTATGTGGTGTGTAAATACTTTATTGTTCTGTAATAGTAGTTTATGCAAAGGTCATATAATAGGGGTTATTAAAACACGAACGTGGGTTTAACGCGAGTGTTTTAATACCTTATTATATGTCGTTGCATACACTACTTTATCTTCACCCATACAGTTGAAATAAGTTGGAAACGGAAAAAAATATGTGGTATGGCGGGCAATTTAGATTCACATTGCGCAGCGCGTGCCTCCTTAGACAATGAAACCCACTACTTTTAAAATATATTATTTATTATAAGCCCTATTATATATGACCATTGCATAAACTTCTATTTTTTTAATTTTATCTATCCAAGAATATAAAGTACGTGTTTATACAATATTTTTTGAATTCATATTTGGAACATTTCGTTGTGAGTGTAGATAAAAAATATTATTATTTAGCTGAAGGAGCTTTTCAGCTCAACACACAAGAATCTCAAGTTATGATACCCCTTTGTATCGCTATCACATACAATCATGACACAAAAAGGTAATATATATGTGCTTGATATGACTGGAGACGACTTAGTTTCCTTAAGCTGTTATTCTATTTTCGCAGTATGAAGGATAAATTTGACAAATGGCTACAACTTGGGCAGATAACGGAAGTTTTTTTTTTATTATCAGAGCGTGACACAGTTACAATAAGTTTCCTCTACATGGTGAATTTGCCGGTGACCAATAATAAAATAAAAGTTTTTTCTGTAAATACGAAATCACTGATGTATGAAAATATTCGGTCCACACCACTGGTACCGCGCGCTCCGCAATCATGCTGTTGAACGATACATTTTTTTTTTTGTTTTGTGACGCAGTTTTGTTGTTTTATCTTTATTCATTTACCGTTTCCTGTTATTTTAAATCAAAATGTTGACACAAATCTGTTAGTAGTTTTATTACCAATCAATACCAATTTTATTTTTTGAAAAATATTTGAAATATAGCTTCTAGGTGTTACCTCACTATAGGCTTTTTGAAGACGGTATCTGTTAGTCACTATAAGAAACACTATTACTTAATGTCCTTTGTCCCCTAGATGGAGCAGAGGGCGTACACAGAAGTCTTCCATCGCGATCGATCTTGGGCTTCAAGCTTGACCTCACTCCACGTCATACCGATGCTCTTAGCTTCTGCCAACACGGTGCGTCGCCAGGTTGACGAGGATGGCCACACTTTCTTTTTCCTTGGAGATTCCAGTCCAAAGTTAGCTTGGGAATATGATCGGAATCCCTCGATCTGGAATCGCTTGATCTGGCGGTCGATAGGGCTCTGGTGGCATTTCTTCAACAGCTATACGTTGGAGATGGTCTCGGGCCAGTAAATGCCAAGAATGCGACGAAGATAACGGTTTAAGAAGACTTATTGGATTTGGTGTGAGATGTCCTTTGATGAAACACTATATCACATAACAATTAATTTAAAAAAAACTGATTAAGATTTTGTTAAAAGTTGATCTAAAATATGACTGGCTATTATCGCCGAGGAACTTGCTGACCAACAATCGTCAAAAATGAGGTACAACCAGCGCAAACTGATAAAATCTAGATCCACCCAGTAATAACGCCAAAAATATTACTATGTAGATGAATAGCCTCATCACATAACCAATAACCATTTTAATAACCTACTAAACTGACTCCTAAAAACCTCTAAGGGAGAAGGAGGATCTGAAACGTACCATAACCACATTATAATACAAAGAATAACCATAAAAATATATTTATTCTCATTCCTTAGCACTCCCCATGGCATACATTCATTTTGTCAAGGCAAAATCTCCCAATTTCCCCTAATCCGAGGTTTAATGTGGTACGCATAGGGAATCGCAACGAATAAAATACTAATTTGTTTTTGGTCGCATCAGGCTTGAAGCTATTTTTAAAAAGAAATGCGGGCAGAGAGCTCCGACTGAATTTCCTTAGTGAAAATTCATAATTCGAGGTTTGGCTCTCGCCTATATCCTCCTTCAGTATTGAACAAATTTAAAAGATATTCCATAAATTGAATAATATAGATATATTTTGTGCTTCTATATTTCTATATTTTTATTATAGTTCTATTAATTTATAGTAATTTGTACACTATGGCCTCTGTTAACAACTCTATTTGCTGGGTTCTAGTGCTTCTAAAGATAATGTATCATCAAAAAGGGCATAGTATATATCTTTCTTTTTCAGTTTGTGCAATATCTTTTAAATTAATCCAACATTGGAGGAGGAAATAGGCGAAAGCCAAACCACGAATTACGACTTTTTACTTAGGGTATTCAGTCGGATCTCTGCGACCGCATTTCCTCTTAAGATTGTACTTCTGGTTATTTCGTACAAACAGTACAAAAATAGCCAGACGCACGCGCGCTTTTTTCGTACTAACCCAAAACTCTTTTATTTGATTTCTACCCATTGATTGTATCCCCCAATTACTGAATTAATGGCCGGTTACAGGATTGACAATTTGAATTCAACAATACAGATACCGCTTACACGAATTTGAAGCTGAATATTTGTGAATCTTTAGTTTGAAAACCTTGACATTGTAGTAGGGTTAGGACTTAGACTTAACTCTAAATTCTCAATTCAATAAAAAACTTATTTACAAAAAAATACTACCGACTTCCAAATAAGAAAACTACAAAATGAAAGATAACTTTATTTTAGTAAGTCGGTGTCTATAACGCAGTAAAATGGTACCTACGAAAGACACCGACTTCCATAATAGGCAAGTTGTTTAGTAAGTTACCTTAACGCCAGATTTAGATTAGCCGAATATCATGAAACTTGAACATAAAGGGTGAAATGAGAGATCTGCGTACCCCTCAAGAGAGTACTGGCGTGATGTTATGTTATGAAATGGTATACACAATAAACAGACACGCGATTGCAGCAATCCCGAGAGATTACCCGTCATTTATTGAAGAGTTCTGTTGTATATCTTCATCAAATCTTCACCAAATTCAAATGGGACCAATTTCGAAACATACTCTTTCATACAAAAAAATAATTTTCAAAATTGGTCTACAATTGGCGGCGATATTGGTGAACATACAAGAAGTCAAACATAGAACCTCCTCCTTTTCGGTAAGTCGGTTAAAAACTGGCTCCTGACACGAGCACATTTTGTCTTAGTTGGAAGGGATTATCCACATAATTCGGAAAAACACCATTCGCGATAGCTGATCACACGTATTAGAAGGTCACTGGTCGCCTTTAACATAATCTCTGGGTAATATTTTATGACATCCACAGATGAGGCTGCCCTATTTATATACGACGTGAATTTACGAAGGATCAATAAAGCTTGGAAAAGAATTTTAATATAGTCGGTCCGACTTTTATAATTTCATAATTTCTGTGGCAGACGAACAAAAAGTAACCTTACAAAGGTACCATTCACATCTTTCACAACACATCTTAAGTTAAGTTAGTATTCAATTATTCGAAAGCATCTATTCTCTTATCATTTGGATCATCGTTGGATAATTCAACATCATATTGAATGCCCAATCTCTCTCAATCATAGTAGCCGGCCATTGAGTAGTTTTTAATTGCTTTCAAATTGAACTCGTATCTTTATTTAACACATTGAATGCCAGTCAATACGTAGCAGACACAACAGATAATTTATTGCGTGTAAACCGCGTGCGTGACACTCAGTGTATTAAAAAAAAAAAACATTTTATATCTTTCACCCAACCGTTACCGAGGCCATTAACGTGATAATTTGTTGGTAAAACTGTTTATAAAAGCGAAAATAAAATGATGGAAAATCCTAATAAGTTATCAGGACTTAGTTGCGTGCTCGCCAGTCCAATCTAATCAGTGCTACGGCGTAGGCGCCGTAGACTTCTCGTAGCAGAGAGAGGCACGTAGCTCCCATACTATGAATACATTTATGAAACTACTAGAGACGCCCCGCAGCGCTGTCTAGAATTTCAGTCCTAACTTTCGCATAGCTGTGATTTATTTTACGATTATGACATTTTCAGAACAAAGAAATGGGTATACTGAGAATATTTTCTGGGATATTATGAATCCGAAATAAACTAGCAGGTTATGGACCATTAGAGGCGTTAAGGTGTGAAAAACAAAAGTGAAACCTAATTTTTTGTCATCGTCATTTGGAAACCACCCAGGCTTACTCGTATGTAATGGATAATAAGGTCTCATTCCTATTATATCTAATTTGACAAATACAACGTTGATGTCTAACAAAGAAGCAAGGGTTCTGGATATGCAGACGTTTTCTGAAATAACAATAATAATATGTCCCGTGCGACAGATATCAAGCTTGTAATCAAATCAGAACTTTTGCCAATTACACGTTTCATTTGCGAAGGTACAAACAATATAGGTAGACAACTTTTATTCTACCTCTGGCTAAATCTTTTTCGTTGATTTATTTCCAGTTAATTGCAACAAAATTACAATATTTATTTTATATCGTTTCTGCCCTTTCATTTTGGTTATAAATGGTAGTATGTAATGGTACAAGAAGTAGCATGGTATAGTACCTGTTTTACAGAATTATTACCAATTGCTTGTTGCAATTAACACAATAAAATATAGTTTTTTCTTTAACTCATGACATCCCATAATAATTTCGGTAAAACACGATAAATTAGTTCTTAAAATTGTGTCTCGTAGCACACTTTTACATTGAATATTAATATTATGCTGATTGCTTTCGATGATGGTAATTATATTTCATCGTTTGAAGTAGGTAGTAACGTAGATAACAAGGGGTCGGTGACATAATAAAATTATATAAGGTAGATCGTAGGTACGAGAGATGTACGAAGGGACGAGTTCAATGTTGTAACGCTATACCTCGCATGTAACATTCTCGTATAAATTAATAAGAGTCGCCGGTAATAAGCTCACCTTGTTAGTCTTACGACATTTATTTTTCTAGATATATGTGACAATGTCACTCCGGAATCTTTCGCAGAATTTATCGGAAGCCGTAAAAGCTGTAAAGCTGGCAATTTTTTCAAGGATCTAGGTAACTTCGTATCTTTGGTTATCCACTTACAAAATACTACTTTACAAGTACAGTCTGGTTACGTAATCAAGACTAAAAGCTTTAAAACAGTCAGATAATATACTTATAATTGAAATTATTTTTTATACTCCATTTGAAATAATAAATCATAAGCCTGTTGCCAAAACCAACTGTTTACAACAGTTATCATTTGTCGTGTCACTAACGCAATAGAAATCGGTTGAATGGGCTGTAAAGTCGGCTAATTAAGACGTCTAATGTTATTGCAAAAGGAGTTTAGCTATCGTTAAATGTGCTGTATGTTACCTAAGATGTTTATGGAAAGTGATTTTTTACTTCACAAGAATAGATCTGTTCGAGTTTGCCTCACCACGATGATCTGACAAACCATTTTATATTCAGATATCAAGACCTTCCTAAAGACGAACAGGATTTGCAGAATGTTTCCAATCTCGTATATCCACATAACGGTAGGCTTGTATTTCGTCTGTCGCCTAACAACGCGTAATCCTACAATTTGCTTTGCGTATCTCTTCGAACATTTTGTTGGCCACAACGAGTTGCGGAGAAATTTATTGCGAACATACGAACATTTATTCCCTAAGTGATTAATTGTCTTCTGGTTACGTAGTTAAGGTCCTAATGGAATATAGTATGCGCAGTGATAATATAATCGACTTAATCTGGCTTACTACCATGTAGCAATTAGAGGGATCTAGGGATATATACAGATATATTTTACCCGCACTATTTATTGTCTGTCTGGCTAAGTTTGAATCTGGAAAAACCTAGACTGATTCGTCTAGGATTTTAATCTCTCTAGACTGTAAAAGCTAACTTAGCTAGCAAGAGATAAAGCCACTAAATACATCCCCACAAACTTTTGACAAAATTAAATTTTGTGGCTTGTAAAATATCAACTCATTGTTGAAGCCCTTTTGTTTTAATGTTATTCTAACGTACATTTGTTCACCCGTTGAATTATGGATGGTATGATATGATTATGGGAAAGAAAATACAATTGATATACATATGGAAAAGAAAATAGATTTGATAGAACATAGTAACAAGATGAACACTGTTTAAACGCAAAGTAAATTCGAATGATTTTTGATATGACTAAAGTCTTAACACTGGTTTCATGAAACTTGAACATAAGCTGCTGGGTACTAATGCTGGGATTTTCCCCTTGGCAATTGCCTCTGAGTACCTACCCAATAGAAGCGAGAAATATTTTAGGCGTAGCAAAATGTTTTATGAAACTACTACGCGTCTTTATTCAGTTTTTTACGCTCTGGGAACATAATTGTGTTTTTTATCTGGTGCCTCCAACATTTTGCCGGCCCTCAGGCTACACCAGCTAACTAGTGGTTTAAATGAATGGACAAAAAAAGGAAAAAAATTGTTTACCAATTTTCATATGAGAACAGTTTACCTAGAACGCCTATCCTATCAAACCTAGCCAATCAGTAATATTCTAAGCGAGATTTACTGACAAAGATGCGTTGGACACTTATGAACTCGTTTTCTTCTTATTCGTGCTCTTTATTGCTGAAGTTCATGCCCGACCTGGAAAGCTTTCACATTCTCCTTCAACACTATATCTCAAAAAACCTCAATCTTATTCGCCCCGCCGAAAACTTTCAATAAATATGGCGCATCCCAGGGTTCGTATCGTCTTGGTGCTTTAGACATTTTTTGGTCTTTTTGCTATTTCGGACATCTTCCTGATGTAGGCTACACCACCGAATTGGTAAGTACAAATGGGTAATTAAAGAAAGAATCTGAAACTCATACAGTAGAATACTGATAGTGCTTGTTTACTTACCAATAAAAAAGTAATAAAACGTCATGACACGATTTTTTATCCGAAAGTGCATTTTCGTTCATTTAGTAATGTGAAATACATTTTGTCAAAACTTTCTGCCACACCATTGCATGTAACTTCTCCGAACCCATCGATCACTCCATATGTCTTCAAATAAGCCGCAGGAACCTCAAATGGCTTTCTATGGTAATTTCCAATCCTCCATACATTTGCACCAAATTAATTAATGGGTATTGATACATGGTCGTGATGACTCATTCAACATCTATTGGCATGAGTATCTATTATTGAAATAGGTATACGGTACAATTAGGCAAATTTATTGTTACACTTTTAAGTTGAATAACACTTTGCACGCGTTAAAGCGACAAGCCTCTTTTGCTTGTGGCAGATGGGTTTAACCTTGAAGATGTTGTTTGATTGAAGTTTCAATTTACTGGGTTTTTTTAAAGAGAAAACCACGACAAGCCTTTGTTCCTTGCTTATTATATCAAGGTTCATTTATTTTGTTTTTTTTTTTTTATATGTCTGCTAATCATCTGCAGTAACGTCTGCTCGGTGATAAGTTTTTGTTTATGATTCTTCGTTTTTAAATAATCAATGGCCCTGATTTTATCTCATGCAATAACTATTGGTCGATGAACAATTTGCATTGATATGCGGATATCATAGAGTTGATACTGAAACATAAGTTAATTAAAAACCGCTTTAATTAGTTGGTGTTCGGCGCGGTCGCAGTTCCACGTAATACGTACAGTAATTCTCTATCATAAAGCGCCTATTCATTTCACTTTACAATTGAGTTCTACGAGTACATGGAGGTACAATTACACATAAATGTCAATAGGGTAGTTTCTTGAATAACTCTAGTCCTTCAGTTAGATTACTATTAAATATTGGACTCATTTTTTTCTATTTTCACGTAAACAAAAAATTACAAATATACAGTGCGTTAAAATTTCACGTGCCGTCTCGCTGTGGTACACTTTTTACCTAGAAGGAAAGTCGAAAGCCCCCCCCCAAAAACATTGAAGCGTAATTTTTTAATGATTAGATAAAGCAAGAAATCATCATTATCATCATCATCATCATGATCATATCAGCCGAAAGACGTCCACTGCTGGACATAGGCCTCCCCAAAGCGTCGCCACACTGAGTTTCAAAATAGTTTCACATCCACCTAACTCCCTCAGCATTATTTATTGATTAATTCGTTGAATTTCAAGATCAAGGCTAAACTATTATTATTAAAAGAGCATTTTTTATTATTGTTATCAATAGGCTCCACTATATCACCTGAAGGTAAGCGATGATGTGGTCGACGGTGAAGCACGCTTGTCTAGAAATAAGCTATTCATTCTTGACTTAAAGATCCCTAGGTTTTAGCTATCGGGAAACACAGACTCCGGCAGGGAATACAACTTCTTAGCTGTATGCATAATGGAAGTATTTCCAAAACGTTTAGTGCGTATGGGTGAGATATTTGTGGAAGGTAATCTCTAGAGTTACGAAAATACTTTCATTAATCGAAAGCTACGCTAGGACTAAGTGCCATAGGCTACATAAGTACTTTTATTTCCGAAAAAGTGCACAGTTCCTAAGTGAAGCTAAATCACATAGATTAGATATTCATTTCCGTAGCATTGAACAAGGCCCGAGGAATTTTGTGAAAGGTATTCTTTTGTGAACATTCCGTGACCTGGATGATTTGTTTGAAACGAACCTGTATAGTGAACGTTAGAGATTTAATGACAGCGTGGATGAAAGATGAGTAAAATAAAGGTACTTTCATTCATTGTTACTGTATAGAGATTATTTTCGGTAAATCAAGGACGGAAATGGTTCAATAGCGTGTTTTGTCTTTTGATGCATCTATGTTTACGTGTTTTGATGTTTGTTAATCAATTGCGTCGCAATTTTGGATTTGGATGAAAATTGTCACACGGGATAGTATAAAACACATGGGATGATAAAACACAATTCACGCGGGTGAAGCCTCGGGAAAAAGTGGAGACTTACATTTTAAGATCCGGTGGAGTTTAAAAAAGAGAGGATAGGTAAGACGCGGTAAAAACCGGTAACCTCATCTAAACTTAGCCTCCTCGTTTAGTCGAGTAGATTCAAACAGCAAACGACCATTTAATTAGAGAGTATTGTTTTTAGCCACTGTAATTCATTTCCTTGCCTGTGTGTACATCATCTTCATCATCACAGATGTAAGTCTAAATAGATGACGCGATTGTATGTACTTCGCGTGTCAAAAAGGGTGTAAAAGTACGAGCAATTATCGTACTTTGAGCTGTTTCATTTGGCATTATCGGCACCGGTCATCCACCGAAATCTAGTAAAATGCCTAATTATGCCATGATGAGCTGGAAAAACTGTACAGAAAAAGGTTGGCTGAGGCAATGGAAATATTTTCTTTCATCAGTAAGTAATTTTGTTCTTAAATTGTGGATAAAAATATGGCACGCTTGGTTTTCATACATATGGAGGAACTTGCTTTATCTAGTTAGATTTATATCTGTGACCATCATCATCAGCCTATTAATATTCCACTGCTGGAACACAGGCCTTCTCTATGTGAGAGAGTGGGGCTTAATGCACCACGCGGGCCCATTGCGGGTTGGTGGATGTCATAAGTCTTCGAACTTTTGGTTCTGGGACATGCTGGTTTCTTCGCGATGTTTTCCTTCACCGTTTTTTGAGCAGTTGTGATGAAATAATTTACACAAAGTAAACCGCCTGCCTACCCCACCACCTACGATGCGTAAGTCGGGACCATTACCACTGGGCCACCACTGCTCTGTTCACACATTAAATAATGTAACTATGAAAAAAAACATTCGTTATTTTTATGGCGGATTGCCGCCTTTGTTAAAATTTCGTTCATCGTACGTGCTTCCCTCTGTGGTTGCGTGCCACAATTACACAATATGTATTTTTCACACAAAATATATTTTCCAAATCAGAATAAAATTTGTGAGCTGTTTGTTTAACAATTTCTATTTAAATCAGTGTAATTGGTGAAATATACCTGTGAATGTGAATTAATTAATTTAATTAAATTGTCGGCTTTATAGCTTTTTAGCTTCGGCTTCGCTAAAAATGTGCCAATTTTATGTGGCATTTAAATTTTAAACGTACGAAATAAGGCTAACGGGAATCTGAAAATACAACGGATTTGTTAGTAAATGATTTTGGCGGAATGAATTGCAAATACCAGTACCTATCTATGTAGTGCATTGCTTACTTTTAGTCGTTAAGAACCTACCTATTAAGGAAAACCAATTTTCGCAAAGCACCTTTTTTACTCAAAAATAGGGCAGCAACATTTGAAACAACCTTTTCCCAAACATTTCATTAGCTGTTTTCCTTAATATTCCTGAAGCAATTCTACAGCTTTACCGAAACTACTAACTGCAATCAGAAACCCACATAAACGAGAAACTTGAAAAATTAAATTCTAATTAGTAGGATGCCACGGAAAATAGACATACACAAAACATAAACATTTTGTCTCTTTATTTATATTAAGCACGCTTCACGCCAATAATAGGGCTTGGAGCAGGCAGAGATGGACTTACTCCAGTAATTTTCTTTGTTCTATGACTAATGTGAAGCTGACCCCGATAAATGGGGACCCTATTTCCATTAATTTGGGCTAAATCGAAATACCGGATCTAAGGCTATAATTGCAGGTTTTATATTCGGTACCTAAATCAAATTAGGTGGGCTTTACTGCGAGGTGAAGCTTGGCTGCGGTCGGTCTGATTACAGCTCATAAATGGGCCGGCTTGACCGGTAGTATCACACCATTAGTGATTACACGTGCGAATTAACGAAATTGCTTTGCTGCAGTTTGTTGACTAGCAAAAACACGTTTTTGCTCTCAGAATGTAAAGATGTTTCATCTCTTTACCTCCTAAATGTATACCGGCGACCCTAAAAGAATGGTATTTTGGAGCATGGCCAATGCTAAAGCTCTTAACGTGGTTGAATTTCGATTAAAGCCTTTCTCAAATACGTAATTGGAATGATCGATACGAAGAGATCCATCAATCAATATACTAACCATACCTATGTTTTACAAAATAAATGATTGATGAAGTAGATTACTTATAGTAGACTAAAAACTAAAAAAAAAGTGCAAATTCTGTGACCGACTAGTGTCGTCGCTCGCTTAGCATCAGGCTCATTCGCCCACCTTTTTCTATAAATAGAATGGTACTTTGTACACATCATTAGTTGGATATCCACCTATACGCTAAATTTAGTCGTGTTTTTGTAAGTAGAACTTGTAGCATAAAATTCATGAAATTCATAGATTTGTTTTTTATGCCCCTCTATTCATGTTTGTGCAGACACAATGCAATGTAGACCTAGATGAAAAAAATATAGGTATATCTATAGCAAGAAGCTTCACTGTCAAAAGAAATCAATGCCATATTGAAAAACTCTACCCGTGATTTGCCAGGATTTACTCGTTGTGTGTATCTATAATTATGATCTTACCAAACACCGATGCCGCTCCAAACTATGCTAAGTGAAATTTCCCGCTTCTCTGTGTGTGATGACTGTCACATATAGTGGAAGTTAAATTTGTTTGCGATTGTGTACACATGAGGTCGATGCCCAGCAGTTGGTGAAGTCGGGCTGTGGATGAAGATCACTTG
This sequence comes from Orthosia gracilis, assembly GCA_947562075.1. Taxonomy (NCBI): domain Eukaryota; kingdom Metazoa; phylum Arthropoda; class Insecta; order Lepidoptera; family Noctuidae; genus Orthosia; species Orthosia gracilis. The sequence continues at coordinate 41,892,389 of OX387266.1, forward strand.
TAATTGTACACATCTAACCTTCAAAATCTCATTTGCCAAAAAAAATAAAATTAATGATCAAGAAAACATTGTTTAGGCAATTTAAGTAACTATTATGAAAGACATTAAGCACAGACCCACAGTTGACTAAAAACAGATTTTCTGTAGGTTTGTTTGTAGACGCTCATGAGTCAATTAGTTTCAGCCAAAACACTGAGTTTTTAGTCCCTTTGTTTTGGTTAGACCTTTGACAAATAGTGAATGCAAATTTTAATAGACATGCAAAGGAATAAAACACACAACACCATTTTTTGTACCTAGCATATAAATATGTCTTAATTTTATCTGCATCAGTAAATGAACTAAAGTTATTTTTCTTTCATCAATTGATAATTTGGAATGGAACAAACGATCCATCAGAAACACGTCAATATCTCAACGCATCCAATCAGTCAAGCCCGACTATTTCCTTGCAGAAAAAATAAGTTTCGATATTCGAAACGAAAACTGCTATTATTTGTTTGGCAAACTTATTAAGAATCACTAAAACGTGCTATTAAAACATTCTTGGAGATGCAAAGCAATGAACCGCTCGAATGTTTTCAACTACAATTTCTTGCGCAAACTAATGTCTGCGAAGAAATATAATAGGGCTTGTTCAGTTGAATATTGTATGTTTACTGGGAAATGGGGAGAGAACTGGAAGTCAAGTTTACCCGTGTCTGATTCCCGCGTAGTCTGATCTAAGAGGCAGGGGCAGTTACCGTTTCCCTTTAACGGTCGAGTGGGCACGTTGCTCATTTGTACAACAAAGTGATCACCTGGAGAAGAATGTAAGTTTATGTGCAGTAGTTTCATTTCGTGCGACTACGAGATTTGCAGATATATTATTGAGTACGCTTATTTATTTTGTTGGAATATGAAGCTAAAGAATAACAAAGTTTTAAGAATGTATTAGCAGATATTTGACTGACATGGAATTTACATGTGATTGCTCATGCATCAAATAAATTTTAACGATTTTTTAATGGGCAAGTACAATAAGTAATTAAATTGTCGGCTTTATAGCTTTTTAGCTTCGGCTTCGCTAAAAATGTGCCAATTTTATGTGGCATTTAAATTTTAAACGTACGAAATAAGGCTAACGGGAATCTGAAAATACAACGGATTTGTTAGTAAATGATTTTGGCGGAATGAATTGCAAATACCAGTACCTATCTATGTAGTGCATTGCTTACTTTTAGTCGTTAAGAACCTACCTATTAAGGAAAACCAATTTTCGCAAAGCACCTTTTTTACTCAAAAATAGGGCAGCAACATTTGAAACAACCTTTTCCCAAACATTTCATTAGCTGTTTTCCTTAATATTCCTGAAGCAATTCTACAGCTTTACCGAAACTACTAACTGCAATCAGAAACCCACATAAACGAGAAACTTGAAAAATTAAATTCTAATTAGTAGGATGCCACGGAAAATAGACATACACAAAACATAAACATTTTGTCTCTTTATTTATATTAAGCACGCTTCACGCCAATAATAGGGCTTGGAGCAGGCAGAGATGGACTTACTCCAGTAATTTTCTTTGTTCTATGACTAATGTGAAGCTGACCCCGATAAATGGGGACCCTATTTCCATTAATTTGGGCTAAATCGAAATACCGGATCTAAGGCTATAATTGCAGGTTTTATATTCGGTACCTAAATCAAATTAGGTGGGCTTTACTGCGAGGTGAAGCTTGGCTGCGGTCGGTCTGATTACAGCTCATAAATGGGCCGGCTTGACCGGTAGTATCACACCATTAGTGATTACACGTGCGAATTAACGAAATTGCTTTGCTGCAGTTTGTTGACTAGCAAAAACACGTTTTTGCTCTCAGAATGTAAAGATGTTTCATCTCTTTACCTCCTAAATGTATACCGGCGACCCTAAAAGAATGGTATTTTGGAGCATGGCCAATGCTAAAGCTCTTAACGTGGTTGAATTTCGATTAAAGCCTTTCTCAAATACGTAATTGGAATGATCGATACGAAGAGATCCATCAATCAATATACTAACCATACCTATGTTTTACAAAATAAATGATTGATGAAGTAGATTACTTATAGTAGACTAAAAACTAAAAAAAAAGTGCAAATTCTGTGACCGACTAGTGTCGTCGCTCGCTTAGCATCAGGCTCATTCGCCCACCTTTTTCTATAAATAGAATGGTACTTTGTACACATCATTAGTTGGATATCCACCTATACGCTAAATTTAGTCGTGTTTTTGTAAGTAGAACTTGTAGCATAAAATTCATGAAATTCATAGATTTGTTTTTTATGCCCCTCTATTCATGTTTGTGCAGACACAATGCAATGTAGACCTAGATGAAAAAAATATAGGTATATCTATAGCAAGAAGCTTCACTGTCAAAAGAAATCAATGCCATATTGAAAAACTCTACCCGTGATTTGCCAGGATTTACTCGTTGTGTGTATCTATAATTATGATCTTACCAAACACCGATGCCGCTCCAAACTATGCTAAGTGAAATTTCCCGCTTCTCTGTGTGTGATGACTGTCACATATAGTGGAAGTTAAATTTGTTTGCGATTGTGTACACATGAGGTCGATGCCCAGCAGTTGGTGAAGTCGGGCTGTGGATGAAGATCACTTGTAATTGTACACATCTAACCTTCAAAATCTCATTTGCCAAAAAAAATAAAATTAATGATCAAGAAAACATTGTTTAGGCAATTTAAGTAACTATTATGAAAGACATTAAGCACAGACCCACAGTTGACTAAAAACAGATTTTCTGTAGGTTTGTTTGTAGACGCTCATGAGTCAATTAGTTTCAGCCAAAACACTGAGTTTTTAGTCCCTTTGTTTTGGTTAGACCTTTGACAAATAGTGAATGCAAATTTTAATAGACATGCAAAGGAATAAAACACACAACACCATTTTTTGTACCTAGCATATAAATATGTCTTAATTTTATCTGCATCAGTAAATGAACTAAAGTTATTTTTCTTTCATCAATTGATAATTTGGAATGGAACAAACGATCCATCAGAAACACGTCAATATCTCAACGCATCCAATCAGTCAAGCCCGACTATTTCCTTGCAGAAAAAATAAGTTTCGATATTCGAAACGAAAACTGCTATTATTTGTTTGGCAAACTTATTAAGAATCACTAAAACGTGCTATTAAAACATTCTTGGAGATGCAAAGCAATGAACCGCTCGAATGTTTTCAACTACAATTTCTTGCGCAAACTAATGTCTGCGAAGAAATATAATAGGGCTTGTTCAGTTGAATATTGTATGTTTACTGGGAAATGGGGAGAGAACTGGAAGTCAAGTTTACCCGTGTCTGATTCCCGCGTAGTCTGATCTAAGAGGCAGGGGCAGTTACCGTTTCCCTTTAACGGTCGAGTGGGCACGTTGCTCATTTGTACAACAAAGTGATCACCTGGAGAAGAATGTAAGTTTATGTGCAGTAGTTTCATTTCGTGCGACTACGAGATTTGCAGATATATTATTGAGTACGCTTATTTATTTTGTTGGAATATGAAGCTAAAGAATAACAAAGTTTTAAGAATGTATTAGCAGATATTTGACTGACATGGAATTTACATGTGATTGCTCATGCATCAAATAAATTTTAACGATTTTTTAATGGGCAAGTACAATAAGTAACAACCATAGATATGATATGACTAAAGTCTTAAAACTGGATAAAATAGGCAAGTGTGAATCGAATTTCTATTTTAAAATTTAAAATCGTTCGAATTTACGTTGCGTTTACGGCGCGTGTTCATACAAGTGTTACAGTTTGTTAATAAAAATCCGTTGACTAGTAGATATTAATTCGTCGTTATAATGATCGGTTTTTTTCAAATAACAAAGAATGAGTGCCAGGAAAATACCAAAGTTGAAGGAGAATGAAATTTAATATAACTAATGCTGGGATTTTCCCCTTGGAAATTGCCTCTGAGTACCTACCCAATAGAATCGAGCAATATTTTATGAAACTATTACGCTTCTTTATTCAGATTTTTACGCTCTGGGAACATAATTTAGTTATAAACTCGTGCCTTCAACATTTGCCGGTCCTCAGGCTACAATAGCAAACTACTGGTTTTAATGAATGAACAAAATGGTTTACCAATTTTCATACGAGAACAATTGAAGGAAAAAAATGGTTTACCAATTTTCAAGCGAGGTTTACTGACAAAGATGCGTTGGACACTTGTGGACTCTAATGTAAAAAAAAAAAATTTTTTTGAAAATTTCTTGCCCCACACTAGGAATTTCTTCCTGTATCGTGGGTGCGTTTACAAACATATTAACTCACATACACAACACCCAGAGCCGGAACAACTATCTGTAGGTCATACAAATATTTGTTCCGTGCGGGAATCGAACCCGCGACACGCAGCGCAGCAGTCAATCGCTCAAGCACTGCACCAACCGATAATTGATAACTTATTGCTGGCTCATTCAACATTTGCCAGTAAGCTTTCTTCTTATTCGTGCTCTTTATTGGTGAAGGTCATGCCCGACCTGGTAAGCTTTCACATTCTCCTTCAACACTATATCTCAAAAAACCTCAATCTTATCCGATCCGCTGAAAACTTTCAATAAATATAGCGAATCCCAGGGTTCGTATCGTCTTGGTGCTTTAAAGATTTATTGGTCTTTTTGCTATTTCGGACATCTTCCTGATATAGGCTACACCACCGAATTGGTAAGCACAAATGGGTAATTAAAGAAAGAATCTGAAACTCATACACTAGAATACTGATAGTGCTTGTTTACTTACGGCACCATTAAAAAAGTAATAAAACCTCATAACACTCATAACTCTTTTTCCGAGGGGTAAACCCTGTCGCACTGCCACTTCTCTTCTCCTTCGCCCTCCACGACACACTTCCAGCCGCTATGATAGCTCTTTCTCTGCTACTGCAGTGCGTCTCTGGAACTCTCTCCCGCACTCCCTACGCGACAGCCCTTCTCTGGAAGTCTTCAAGAGGAGGATCAAAGAGCATTTCCTTGCGCAGTGACATAATATTATATGTATATAAAAATATGTATTTATGTAAGTATCTGTAATTTGTCTTAAGTTATTTTAAAATTGTACACTGGATCCTGCCCTCTATAATGTCATCTTTCTCTGTCACCCTAGGGTTTGCTGTAAGAGAACTCAACATTGAGTTAAGCTCGCCTTTGTACATGTACTTTATTATCACACTGTATGTCATGTTGTTTTTGGTGTATAATAAAGAATTAAGAATAACACGATTTTTCATCCCAAAGTGCATTTGCGTTAATTTAGTAATGTGAAATACATTTTGTCAAAACTTTCCGCCGCACCATTGCATGTAACTTCTCCGAACCCATCGATCACTCCATATGTCTTCAAATAAGCCGCAGGAACCTCAAATGGTTTTCTATGGTAATTTCCAATCCTCTATACATTTGCACCAAATTAATTAATGGGTATTGATAAATGGTCGTGATGACTCATTCAACATATCTTGGCATGAGTATCTATTATTGAAATAGGTATACGGTACAATTAGGCAAATTTATTGTTTATCACTTTTAAGTTGAATAACACTTTGCACGCGTTAAAGCGACAAGCCTCTTTTGCTTGTGGCAGATGGGTTTAACCTTGACGATTTTGTTTGATTGAAGTTTCAATTTACTGTTTTTTTTTAAAGAGATAACCACGACAAGCCTTTGTTCCTTGCTTAGTATATCAAGGTTCATTTAGTTTGTTTTTATTATATATCTGCTAATCATTTGCAGTAACGTCTGCTCGGTGATAAGTTTTTGTTTATGATTCTTCGTTTTTAAATAATCAATGGCCCTGATTTTATCTCATGCAATAACTATTGGTCGATGAACAATTTGCATTAATATGCGGATATCATAGAGTTGATACTGAAACATAAGTTAATTAAAAACAGCTTTAATTAGTTGGTGTTCAGCGCGGTCGCAGTTCCACGTAATACGTACAGTAATTCTCTATCATAAAGCGCCTATTCATTTCACTTTACAATTGAGTTCTACGAGTACATGGAAGTACAATTTAACATAGATTACTATAAAATATTGGACTCATTTTTTTCTATTTTCACGTAAACAAAAAATTACAAATATACAGTGCGTTAAAATTTCACGTGCCGTCTCGCTGTGGTACACTTTTACCTAGAAGGAAAGTCGAAAGCCCCCCACAAAAAGATTGAAGCGCTTTGTTATTTTTTAATGATTAGATAAAGCAAGAAATCATCATTATCATCATCATCATCATATCAGCCGAAATACGTCCACTGCTGGACATAGGCCTCCCCAAAGCGTCACCATACTGATCGATTTTGTGAGTTTCAAAAATGTATCACATCCATCGGACTCCCGCAGCATTATTTATTGATTAATTCGTCGAATTTCAAGATCAAGGCTAAACTATTATTATTAAAAGAGCATTTTTTTTTTATTATTGTTATCAATAGGCTCCACTATATCACCTGATGGTAAGCGATGATGTGGTCGACGGTGAAGCACGCTTGTCTAGAAATAACATATTCTTTCTTGACTTAAAGATCCCTAGGTTTTAGCTATCGGGACACACAGACTCCGGCAGGGAATACAACTTCTTAGCTGTACGCATAATGGAAGTATTTCCAAAACGTTTAGTGCGTATGGGTCGGATATTTGTCGAAGGTAATCTCTAGAGTTACGAAAATACTTTCATTAATTGAAAGCTACGCTAGGACTAAGGGTCGTAGGCTACATAAGTACTTTTTATTCAGAAAAAGTGCACAGTTCCTAAGTGAAGCTAAATCACATAGATTAGATATTCATTTCTGTAGCATTGAACAAGGCGCGAGGAATTTTGTGAAAAGTATTCTTTTGTGAACATTCCGTGACTGGGATGATTTGTTTGAAACGAACCTGTACAGTGAACGTTAGAGATTTAATGACAGCGTGGATGAAAGATGAGTAAAATAAAGTTACTATCGTTCATTGTTACTGCATAGAGTTTATTTTCATAAAATCAAGGACGGACATGGTTCAATAGCGTGTTTTGTCGTTTGATGCAAATACATCAAACGACAAAACATCAAAACACGTAAACATATCTATGTTTTCGTGTTTTGATGTTTGTTAATCAATCGTGTCGCAATTTTGGATTTGGATAAAAATGGTTAGTATAAAACACATGGGATGACAAAACACAATTTCACGCTGGTGAAAACCTCGGAAAAAAGTGGAGATTTACATTTTAAGATCCGGTGGAGTTTGAAAAAGAGAGGATAGGTAAGGCGCTGTAGAAATCGGTAATCTCATCTAAACTTAGCCTCCTCGTGTGGTCGAGTAGATTCAAACAGCAAACGACCATTTAATTAGAGAGTATTGTTTTTAACCACTGTAATTCATCTCCTTGCCTGTCTACATATCATCTTCATCATCACAGATGTAAGTCTAACTAGATGACGCGATTGTATGTACTTCGCGTGTCAAAAAAGGGTGTAAAAGTACGTGCAAAGATCGTACTTTGAGCTGTTTCATTTAACATTATCGGCACCGGTCATTCATCGAAATCTAGTAAAATGCCTAATTATGCCATATTGAGCTGGAAAACTGTACAGAAAAAGGTTTGCCGAGGCATTGGAAATATTTTCTTTCATCAGTAAGTAATTTTGTTCTTAAATTGTGGTAAAAATATGGCACGCTTGGTTTTCATACAAATGGAGGAACTTGCTTTATCTAGTTAGATTTATATCTGTGATCATCATCATCAGCCTATTAATATTCCCACTGCTGGAACACAGACCTTCTCTCTATGAGAGAGGAAATGGGGCTTAATCCACCACGGTGGCCCATTGCGGGTTGGTGGATGTCACAAGTCTTCGAACTTTTGGTTCTGGGACATGCTGGTATCCTCGCGATGTTTTCTTTCATCGTTTTTTGAGCAGTAGTGATGAACTCATTTACACAAAGTAAACCACCTGCCTGGGTTCGAACCCACCACCTACGATGCGTAAGTCGGGACCATTATCACTGGGCCACCACTGCCCTGTTTACACATAAAATAATGTTACTATGAAAAAACCATTCGTTATTTTTATGGCGGATTGCCGCCTTTGTTAAAATGTCGTTCGTCGTACGTGCTTCGCTTTGTGGTTGCGTGCCATAATCACACAAAATGTATTTTTCATACAATATATATTTTCCACATCAGAATAAAATTTGTGAGCTGTTTGTTTAACCATTTCTATTTAAATTTAAATCCGTGTAATTGGTGAAATGTACCTGTGAATGTGAATTAATTAATTTAATTTAATTGTCGGCTTTATAATAAGCTTCGGTTTCATCGGCATTTTTTTAAAAATGTGCCAATTTCATGTGGCATTTAAATTTTAAACGTACGAAATAAGGCTAACGGGAATCTGAAAATACAACGGATTTGTTAGTAAATGATTTTGGCGGAATGAATTACAAATACCAGTACCTATCTATGTAGTGCATTGCTTACTTTTAGTCGTTAAGAACCTACCTATTAAGGAAAACCAATTTTCGCAAAGCACCTTTTTTACTCAAAAATAGGGCAAGCAACAGTTGAAACAACCTTTTCACAAACATTTCTTTAGCTGTTTTCCTTAATACTCCTGAAGCAATCCTACAGCTTTACCGAAACTCTAGCTGCAATCAGAAACCCACATAAACGAGAAACTTGAAAAATTGAATTCTAATTAGAAGGATGGCACGGAAAATAGACCAACACAAAGCATAAAATACGCTGGTTCGCTCAGACATTTTGTCTCTTCATTTATATTAAGCTCGCTTCACACCAATAACAGTGTTTAGAGCAGCAGAGACGGACTTACGCCAATAACTTTCTTTGTTCTATGACTAATGTGAAGCTGACCCCGATAAATGGGGACCCTATTTCCATTAATTTGGACTAAATCGAAATACCGGATCTAAGGCTATAATGCAGGTTTTATATTCGGTACCTACATCAAATTAGGTGGGCTTTACTGCGAGGTGAAGCTTGGCTGCGGTCGGTCTGATTACAGCTCATAAATGGGCCGGCTCGACTGGTATTATCACACCATCAGTGATTACATGCGTGAATTAACGAAATTGCTTTGCTGCAGTTTGTTTAATAGCAAAAATATTACCGAAAACTTAATCTCAGAATCAAAAGAAAATCATATCTTGAGCTGCTGCAACAGTGCGACTGTGGAGAGACGTCACAAAGATGGTTCATCTCTTGACCTGCACTTTGTATACTGGCACCCTAAAAGAAAGGTATTTCGGAGTATGGCCAATGCTAATGCACTTGACGTGGCTGAATTTCGATTAACGCCTTTCTCAAATACGCAGTTGGAATGGTCGACACTAAGAGATCAATCAACCAATATACTAACCATACCTATGTTTTACAAAATAAATGATTGATTGATTGAAGAAGTAGAGTATGGTTGACTAAAAACTAAAATAAAAGAGCAAATTCTGTGACCGTTAGTGTCGTCGCTCGCTTAGCATCAGGCGTCCCACAAGCTCATTCGCCCACCTTTTTCTATAAAAAGAATGGTACTTTGTTCACATCATTAGTTGGATATTCACCTATACGCTAAATTTAGTCGTGTTTTTGTACGTAGAACCTGTAGCATAACATTCATAAAATGCATAGATTTGTTTTTTATGCTATTCATGTTTGTGCAGGCACAAAGCAATGTAGACCTAGATGAAAACAATACAGGTATATCTATAGCATGAAGCTTTACTGCCAAAACAAATCTAAACACCATATTGTAAAACCCTGACCGTAATTTGCCTGGATTTACTCGTTGTGTGTACCTATAATTTTGATCTTAATAAACATCGTTGCCGATTTGAATTATGCTAACTATGTGAAATTACCCGCTTCTCTGTGCGTGAAGACTGTCACATATAGTGGAAGTTGAAATTTGGACCTGATTGGGTACACATCTAGGTTAGGCTCACATGAGGTCGATGCATAGCAGTTGGTGAAGTCGGGCTGTAGATGAAGATCACATGTAATTGTATACATCTCACCTCATTTGCCAAAAAAAATAAAATTAACTATCAAGAAAACATTGTTTAGGCAACTTAAGTAACTATTATGAAAGATATTAAGCACAGACCCACAGTTGACTAAAAACAGATTTTCTGTAGGTTTGTTTTAGACGCTCATGAGTCAATTAGTTTCAGCCAAAACACTAAGTTTTTAGTCCCTTTGTTTTAGTTAGACCTTTGGCAAATAGTGAAGGATAATTTTAAGAGACTTGCGAAGCGATAAAACACATAACACCATTTTTTGTACCCAGCTTTTAAATAGGTCTTAATTTTATCTGCATCATTATATGCACCTAAGTTAATCTTCTTTCATTAAGTAATAATTGGAATGGAACACACGATCCATCAGAAACACGCCAATATCTTAACGCAAGCCAATCAGTCAAGCCCGACATTTTCCTTACAGAAAAAATAAATTTCAATATTCGAAACGAAAACTGCTATTATTTGTTTGGCAAACTTATTAAGAATCACTAAAACGTGCTATTAAAACATTCTTGGAGATGCAAAGCAATGAACCGCTCGAATGTTTTCAACTACAATTTCTTGCGCAAACTAATATCTGCGAAGAAATATAATAGGGCTTGTTCAGTTGAATATTGTTTGTTTACTGGGAAATGGGGAGAGAACTGGGAACTGGAAGTCAAGTTTACCCGTGTCTGATTCCCGCGTAGTCTGATCTAAGAGGCAGCGGCAGTTACCGTTTCCCTTTATCGGTCGAGTGGGCACGTTGCTCATTTGTACAACAAAGTACTCACCTGGAGAAGTATGTAAGTTTATGTGCAGTAGTTTCATTTCGTGCGACTACGAGATTTGCAGATATTTTATTTAGAAAGCAATTGCAATAAAATGAATTACATTTTATTGCAATTTGAAGCTGAAGAAAAACAAGTTTTAAGAATGTATAAGCAGATATTTGACTGACATGGCATTTACATGTGATTACTCATGCATAGGGGTGTCCACTTTGAAAAAACATCGATGTTTTTCTTGATTCTTTGAACTGTACATGACGATGTCTTTCAATGTTTCGGATGAAAACATCGATGTTTTGTAAACATCGAGTCCTTTTTATATATTATATATACATTATACTTTAAAGCTGTATGTAGTCATGTGAAAAGTGATACATCTCAAAACAGGTCAACTTTTCAGAGTTTAAGTTTACATTTTTGTAACGATGTAGGTAGGTAAATAAATAATGTGTGTGTGCCAGGTAAAGTAATTTACTTATCTAATAATTATTAACACTTGTCATTCACGAAATTACAAAATTTACTGTTACTCTTGTTGACATGATAATAAATGAACTACAACATAATTATTACCTAACTTACTTAACTCACTCCGATCTAATATGTGAGCTCACGAAAATTAGAGATTTTATTATAATGAGTAGATATATTAAAATATAATTATATACAATACACTTCAATCTTATTTCGTTCCACAAATCCAAATGTAATTCAATGTTTTTAAACATAGAAGCTCGCCGGCCGACACGATAAACAAAAACAGTTTTTTTTTTATTGTCACTGACTCTTGCGCAGTGCTGCCAACATCATTTACAAGGCCTAATAAACGTTGGCCACGACAGTATTATATTGTCATACTATTGAAAAATAAACGTTTGAATTTTAAAACAAACAAATAGAAAGAAAGATTTAAGGTAAAATTTTAGTGGTCAAACTTGAGTTTTTGTGAAATTAACAGGTTATCATCCATACTGGATAAATCAAGTATATCGATAGCTTTTCAAAACATCGAATCGATTCGATGTATCGCATGGATAAAAAACCATCGATGTTACCGATGCATCGATGTATATCGAATATCCCTACTCAAACACAATAGCAGAAGTATTCGGTTGAACTTTAAATCATCGTCTAAAATTTATTCATGTTAATCCTGTAATACACATATAGCCTACCTAGTGGTCCATAAATTATGCTGATTTGTAGCCACGCCCAGATCTAAGAACCAAAAAACAAAGGAGACATAAACAAGACTTTCTCATTTCCGTAACTTGCCAACTTATCCCGCATTTTTTGGCTTGTGTCGGATAAAAGAGGACGTATTACAAAAGTTACAGGCGTGGAAACGATCGAAACTTTGTAACTGATGTGACCTTTGACCTTAAACAATCACCGATACAGGAAGAAACCCTAAGTGAAGCTCCTTCAAAAATAATTGGTTTGACGAAGTTGTTTGGGTTAATTCGTAGAACGATATTACAATTATTTTAGTACCTATTTGCTATTTTGATTGTTATTGCTTTACGTGACTTTCAGCACAGCTAAGAACAGTATAATAACGAAAAGCAATAACAATCAACGCAAAGAACGCAACGGTTCGCTAGCAGGGAGTGGAGACGCAATTGCTAAATATATTCGTGGCCGCGAAATTTCGCTGAGCACAAATTTTGGCTGTTATATGGTCAGAATTGTCACGAGCAGGACCGTCAATTTCTTAGAGTATGCAGTGACACTCACTACTGAAACTCTTGGTTTGTACTAAAGTTTTCATAATCTCTAATAGCAGCCACAGAAGCGTTTGTGTGATCTATGGACAGTAATATTGGTCTATATAAATTGTTATTACAAAAGAAATTCGGCAAAATGTAGGCTTCAGGTACCAGGATGGTAGCGGGTTAGAGCAGTCGATTACATCCGTCGGGTTGTCGGTGTTTACCTAACCGTACTGAACAACTCAATTGACAATTACTGTGCGCAACGTCTGTCGTTTGAGCTCCGATCTCTATCAAATGTTTACACTGGTGAGAGCATGGCCCGCATTGGATATATTTTTTGTGTGTTGCATTTGTATGTAAATGCCTTTCCTTGTAAGTTTTTGCGTGACCGTGAATAATGTAATAGTCGCACATTAGATACATATATAGTTTAGCCTGTTTATGATAGTGATTGTGTCGAGACCTCAGCACTCCACGAAAGAGTAATGCATTTTTTCCAATTCATAAATAAGGTTACAATAAGCCGAGTCTTATAATATTATCAGTAGGTTAAACACTGTCAAATACTAAAAAAAATACAAATATATTTAAGAACAAGAATACAAGCTTACTTGCTGATCAAAATAGCAACTTCCTGAAAAACTTTGTTAGTTCAGTGCGTATAGACAGATCGCAGTGCATATTTGTATTCAGAATCAGAGTCCCTCAGTACATTTCCCTACACCGGGATATATTTCCATATCATAAGATATTTCTAAACCAAATAAGGCACACGATTCAACCATTTATCATGCGACCTATCATTTTATGAAGACACATTTTTTTTGCCCCTTTGCGTCCCTTAAAACTTAGGGAGTAGAAACTTGTTATAAAATTCTTTTTACTCATGAAGCATTATAGCTACTAGCTATCACTACGACTAGAAATTGAAAAAAAATAAAGGGAATGTCATGATTATGTACGAATTATAGACACAAACAGCTCTGGATAGTGTCTGTATTCTAATTTAGTTATTTTTTCAGTGAAATTTATTACAAGGAGAGTCAAGAAAATGTATGTTGTAGTTATGATTACAACTGTTTTGTATTACCATACAAAATAACGGTGCAAAAATGGTTCTATTGAGAGTAGTAATATATCTAAATAAAGCCTTGGTTCGGGCTTATACACAACCTTACCTATGGCAAACCATCGATCATGCATCAACACTCTCTTTCACATGTATGAACACTCTCGGTTCACAGAATGACAGCAGTTTATCAACACAATCGCTTAGTTCAACGAAATCGTAAATGATTCCGCAAGCCTATTGTCTATACTGCAGAGTATTGCAGATTTTATAATTGGGTACGATGATATACCGGGACTTCTGTATTTAATCGCTATTGTGCCTACATGGAATATAGTTGCAATTTATCTGCGTCCCGAGACGGTGTGTAGTGATAAACAGTGATCGATATGAACCTAATAAAGCGCTTGCCAACGTCTGCCCACTAAATCTTGCTGAGCTAGTGGACTATCTTAATTCTAACGACATGTATGCAACGACTAATTTAGTTTGCAGCAAATATAGCTTGTGCCGGGTATACTGGCATCGTATGTGGGGCGGACTTTCGGTACCCAAAATTTTGGCTATAAATTTTGTTTTCGGTGTGAATGCTACAAGGGTTTGGGAGCTGAATGGATGTGGATAAAGTAAAGATATTTTAAGTATACTCCTTCATATAATTATTAGTAGACTTAACTCAGAGTAAGTTGCTAACACGAGGTTAAATAATTAAAATGACATACATACATAATTGAGTTAAATACTAAGATGGAGTTACTGGGATAACCCTGGGTGGCGCAAGTGTGCCTTAGGTAAGTAGGTTCTTGGTTTTTTTAAGTAAGTGAATAAAACATCATAATTTTATGCAACACATACTTAAATTCTTCATCTTTAATTGATTTTCTAAATCAATTTCTAAGTTTTTTCAACTAATTTATTTTAATTTCTTAAACTCCAAATCGATTCGACCTTGCAGGTTTCATGTTGCATTCAGATTCATGATCTATTTATACAGCACCGACTGGTTTGTGTCGAGACAGTCATTAAATCTTCATTTTTTGTTTTCTTATTTTTAAAATATTGTACTTAATTTTTGGTTTGTCCCTGATTCAGCGTTTATTTCGAACATGGATTTGAAATCTTTTTATTTCGGGGTCACTGATCCTAAACATTCCAAAACTTGTTCAAAATACAAAAAGGTTTTGGTTACGAATGCCTACTTGAACAGGTTTTCGAATGAATCAAATCCATTCGAACAACTGCTGTCTTCGATCGTGATTAAACCACAACGAACTGACCGAAAACTTTAAAAACACAGTTCCTAGTTGTCTCATGAAATATCACCACACTTGACTCGTCAATCTGACGTAGGATAGCTTAGGAAATTCGCATATATGTTCGCAGAAGACGTCGGATAAAACGAATGACCGTTCAACCCTTCCCGCCACTAGAGAGGTACTTCAATGACATAACCACGGTAATGTAGACTAAAGTGGTGTGATGTGAAACGAGGAGAATAAGGTCGTTTGTATTTTTGGCTCTATTCATTATGAGCTTGCCCAACCCTATTTCGTTTTGAATGGAATAGGTAATTTTTTGCTATTCAAAGCTTTTCGTGAGTATTTTGAAGCTGGCAAGTAAATGTATTGAAGTTAAATTTGCATTATTCATCTATCATTTTTTTGCAATTTTACCACTGAACTGGGTTCACTGTGAAGTTTGATCCACTTCAGCAACAGTCTCACAACAAAATATGCATGTATGCAAATATGTTGCGTACGTATTAATCAGAATATTTGCCTTCCATTCTAAACGTCACACAATATACACTGCGTTAAAACATGCCGTCACGCCATGGTACACTTTTTACGTAGAAGCAACGTCGAAACCCCCACCCCATTAATTTATCTACACTGATATTATAAAGAGGAAAGATTTGATTGTTTGTACGTTTGTTTGTAATGGTTAAACTAATAAACTACTTAACCGATTTTAAAAATTCTATCATCTATGGAAAGCTCGCATTATTCCGGAGTAACATGCTACTTTTTATCCCGATAAAGTAAAGGATCCTGCGAGGTTAGCCACGGGAGAGAAGCCACGGGAAAAAAGGTAGATGATTAGATAAAGTAAGAAATACATGTCAAATAATTTTTGATAATCTTACAAAGAAATATTTTTTTTATTTTTTTAAGTATGGGAAACGTCCATCTCAACGGCTTGCTCATATTGCGCATAGTGTGAAAAATGATAAAAAGCTTGATAAGTTTTATTTACATTCTGCTAACTTTCGGCAGGTCAGCCACTCGGGTCGATCTCCTAGGGTAAAAAAACGGTTTCCAATGTCGGTCCGTGGTTGGGTAACCATCCTTGCATACCGAGATTATTCAGAGCTTTGGAAAGCACGTTAAATCGTTCGTCCCATTTTTAAATCTATGATAGTCTTTACGGGTAGACGCCATAAAATCTAACCAAAAGTCCTGCCAACGAATATCCAGTTACCCAATGATACCGATAATGAGTGAATCTTGGAGTTCAGAAAAACAATCGTAGCGTGTAAAATACTAGTAATCAGTTGTGTCTGGAAGCCGAAAAGATTAGATAATTAATTGATTAACTTTCTGCTACTTTAACAGATGCATATTAATTCACCATCATCATCATTTCAGCCAAAAGACGTCCACTGCTGGACATAGGCCTCCACCAAGCATCGCAACACTGATTGGTCCTGTGCGATTTGCATTCACCGGACTCCCACACTATCAATTCGTTGAATTTCAAGATCATTTTTTTCTATTATTATTAAAAGAGCATTTATATTATTGTTATACATAGGCTCGAGCTTGACCTTTATATATCGTCATCATATATCATCTGATGGTAAGCGATGATGTGATGGCGGTGAAGCACGCTTGTCTAGAAGTAATTTATTCACTCTTGACTTAAAGCCCCCTAGGTTATAGCTATCAGGAAACACAGACTCCGGTAGGGAATGCTTAGCTGTACGCATAATGAAAGTATTTCCAAAACGTTTAGTGCGAATGGGTCGGATATTTTTCGAAGGTAATCTCTAGAGTTACGAAAATACTTTCATAAATCGAAAGCTACGCTAGGACTAAGTGCCATAGGCTACATAAGTACTTTTTATTCAGAAAAAGTGCACAGTTCCTAAGTGAAGCTAAATCACATAGATTAGATACTTATTTCTGTTGCATTGATCAAGGCCCGAGGAATTATGTGATAGGTTTCCTTTTGTGAACGTTCCGTGACTGGGATGATTTGTTTGAAACGAACCTGTACAGTGAACGTTAGAGATTTAATGACAGTGTGGATGAAAGATGAGTAGAATAACTTAATAATTACTATCGTTCATTGTTACTGTATAGAGTTTATTTTCGTAAAATCGAGATCGGAAATGGTTCAACTGCGTGTTTTATCGTTTGATGCATCTATGTTTACGTGTTTTGATGTTTGTTAATCAATCGCGTCGCAATTTTGGATTTGGCGTGTCGCAACTATTTAATTAGAGAGCCTTTTTATTTAATTAGAGATTATAGCCTCTAAAATTCAACTCCTTGCTGACAAATCATCATCATCAGCCTATTAATGTTCCCACTGCTGGGACACAGGCCTTTTGTCCGTGAGAGAGGAAATGGGCCTTAATCAACCACGCGAGCCAAGTGCGGGTTGGTGGCGCGGGCCCAACTTACACAAAGTAAACCGCCTGCCTGGGTGCAATCCCACGACCTACGACACGTACGTTGGGGCCGTTACCACTGCGCCACCACTGCTCTGTTTACACATAAAATAATGTAACTATGAAAAAAACATTCATTATTTTTATGTCGGATTGCCGCCTTTGTTCATCGTATTTGCTTCCCTCTGTGGTTGCGTGCCACAATTACACAAAATGTATTTTTCACACAGAATGTATTTTCCACATCTGAATAATATTTTTGAACTGTTTGTTTACCATTTCTGTTTAAGTTTAAATCAGTGTATTTGGTGAAATGTACCTGTGAATGTGAATTAATTAATTTAATTAAATTGTCGGCTTTATAATAAGCTTCGGTTTCACTGAAAATGTGCCAATTTCATGTGGCATTTAAATTTACAATGTACAAAATAAGGGTCACTAAAATATGAAAATTAAAGGCTTTGTAAGTAAATGATATTAACAGAATGAATGACCACCATACAAGTACATAGTTCTATGTAGTGCATTACTTACTTTTAGTCTTTAAGATCCAACCTATTAAGGATTTTTTTGCAAAGCACCTTTTAACTGAAAAAGTAGGGCAAACAACAATTGAAACAAACTTTTTCCAAACATTTCATCAGCTGTTTTCCTTAATACTCCTGAAGCAATCCTACAGCTTTACCGAAACCACTGCCTGCAATCAGAAACGCACATAAACGAGAAACTTGAAAAATTGAATTCTAACCAACACAAAACATAAAAAAATTTTTACAACAAAATACTACCGACTTCCAACTAAAAACTCTACAAAGTGAAAAATAACTTTCTTTTTCGAAGTCGGTGTCTTTGGTAGGTAAAATTTTTTTCGTTATGGACACCGATGGTTTTTTTTTGTAAAAGAGTTTTTTTATATTTCACTTTTTAGTTGTACCTATTAAGCAAGTTGCCTTTAGTAAGGTACTTATAATGCCAGAATAGATTACCCGAATACCATAAAACTTGAACATAACCGGTGAAATGAGAGTGTTACCAAGGTGAACTGTACACATCTGCGTACCCCTTTGTGATGTTATGTTATGAAATGGTATAAACAATAAACAGACATGCGATTGCAGCAATACCGAGAAAAAAAAAACACCATTCAAGAAGTCGAACATAGAACCTCCTCCTTTTTGGAAAGTCGGTTAAAAATACGCGGGTTCGCTCAGACATGTTGTCTTTTCATTTAAATTAAACTCGCTTCATGCCAATAACAGGATTTAGAGCAGGCAGAGATGGATTTACGCCAATAATTTTCTTTGTCCTATGACTAATGTGAAACTGACCCGGATTAATGGGGCCAGTTATGGCCATTAATTTGGGCTAAATCGAAATACCAGATCTAAGACTATAATTGCAGGTTTTATATTCGGTACCTAAATCAAATTAGGTGGGCTTTATAGCGAGGTGAAGCTTGGCTGCGGTCGGTCTGATTATATAGCTCATAAATGGGCCGACTCGACTGGTATTATCACACCATCAGTGATTACATGCGTGAATTATCGAATTTGCTTTGCTGCAGTTTGTTGAATAGCAAAAGTACTACCGAAAACTTAATCTCAAAATTTAAAGTAAATCATATCTTAAGCTGCAACAGTGCAACTGCGGTGAGACGTCACAAAGATGTTTCATCTCTTGACCTGTACTTTGTATACCGGCACCCTAAAATAAAGATAGTTTGGAGCATGGCCAATGCTAACGCTTTTGACGTGGCTGAATTTCGATTAAAACTTTTCTCAAATACGTAATTAGAATGATCGACACAAAGAACAAGATCAATCAACAAATATACTAACCATACCTATGTTTTACAAAATAAATGATTGAATGATTGAAGAAGTAGAGTATAGTAGACTAAAAACTAAAGTAAAAGAGCAAATTTTGCTCCAGTAGGTGTCGTTGCCTGCCATTTGACTGGTGACCAACAAGCTCATTTGCCCACGCACAAGAATGGTACTTTGTTCACATCAATAAGCTGGATATCCACCTATACGCTAAATTTCGTGCACCTTCACGTAGAACTTGTAGCATAATATTGTTTTTTTTTATGCCCCCCCTATTCATGTTTGAGCAGGTACAATGCACTTTAGACGTAAGTGAAAATATATAGATGCCTATAGCATGAAGCTTCTCTGTCAAAACAAATCTAAACACCATATTGTAAAACCCTGACCGTAATTTGCCTGGATTTACTCGTTGTGTGTACGTATAATTATGATCTTAATAAACATCGTTGCCGCTCTGAATTATGCTAAGGTATAAATTGTGTAATTACCTGCTTTTCTGTGCGTGAATACTGTTACATATTATAGTGGCAGGTGATATTTGGACCTGATTGGGTACACATCTATACTAATATTATAAAGCTGAAGAGTTCGTTTGTTTGTTTGAACGCACTAATCTCAGGAACTACTGATTGGAATTGAAAAATTCCTTTTGTGTTGGATATTCCATTTATCGAGGAAGGTTAAAGGCTATATAACATCACACTACGACCGATAGGAGCGAAGCATAAAGTAAAAATTTTGCAAAAACGGAAAGAAATAAAGTTACGCAACATTCATGTAGGTAGCCAGTTGACGGGAGCGAAGCCGCGTGGGACAGCTAGTAGTCTATAAAGTCAAAAAAGACAGACCCCACTTAGATTTAGATATTCTCGTTAAGGCATAGATGTTCTTTTTTGCTTTTTCACCGACTATTTAAATATGATTTATAAATGCAAAATTCCTCTCTAACACTGGACCAAGATAACACATGGACTGCTTCCTACTTACCGGAACGTTATTAAATTTAATAGTAGGACATGATTTAAGATTACCTTTCAAAATGAGTTGATAAGTTTCGTGCGGAGTGCTTTGGGTGTCAGGCTTTTACTGACTAAAAACCAACCGTGTTCCTTCAGTTGCTTGTGCCAGGGCCGCGGTTACTCTCTTTCAAATTTATCCGCGACTCAGACAGGCATCGGCCCTGCCGGGCCCCGTCACTTTTGTTGTCATCTCTTTGAGGCACGCGTGGAACACTACGAGCCGTCGACTGGTCCTTATCGGACGGTGAGCTCCCTATTACTTGCCGTCCGCAAGCCCGCGCCTACGGTGTCCGGAATAGGTCGCCACCACCAATCCTTACCACGAAGACATGGCGGTGCTGCACCCAAGCAGGGCAGACTTCCACCGTATGCTCCACCGTGCCCTTCGGGTGGTCCACACAATGGTGACACCCGGGCGTTTCCTGCCGCCTTATCCTGAACAGGAACCTGCGTCAGGCGGAATCGCGGGTGAGAGTCCTGGCGGAGGAAGCGGTGTCCCGGGGTGGGGTGATGTTGGCGGTGTCCTTGGACATTTCCAACGCCTTCAACACCCTGCCCTGGACTTGTGTTCGGGAGGCATTTCGGTATCATCGAGTGCCTCCCTACCTCCGCCGCATCGTCGGGGCTTATTTGGCGGAGAGGTGTGTCACCTACGTGGGACGTGATGGCGTCGGAAACCAGCACCGCATATCGTGCGGTGTTCCACAGGGCTCGGTCCTGGGCCCGCCCCTGTGGAACATCGGTTACGACTGGGTGCTGAGAGGCGAACTCCAACCGGGCGTAGACCTGACGTGTTACGCGGACGATACGCTGGTCACCGCCCGGGGGAGTTCGTACAGGGAGGTTGCTGGCGACGGCTGCGGTCTCACAGGTGGTGAGCCGCATACGGCGCCTTGGCCTGGAGGTGGCCCTCAACAAGTCGGAGGCCATGGTCTTTCATGGCCCCCGGCGAGCGCCGCCGCCTGATGCCCACATCGTCGTCGGGGGGGCTCGAATCGCTGTCGAGTCAACCATGAAGTACCTGGGATTGGTGCTCGACAGCCGGTGGGAATTCGCCCCCCACTTCCGGAGGCTGACGTCCAAGTTGTTGGGCGCGGCTGGGGCGCTGTCAACGCTGCTTCCCAATCTGGGGGGCCCGAGCGCTGCCTGTAGGGGGATCGTGCGATCGATGGCCCTGTATGGAGCCCCGATCTGGGCGGCTGACCTGACGGCCGGCAGCATCGCTGTTCTGCGAAAGCCGCAGAGAGCGATGGCCGTCAGAGTCATCAGGGGGTATCGCACGATCTCCTACGAGGCGGCTTGTGCATTGGCTGGATCTCCACCCTGGGACCTGGAGGCGAAGGTACTCGCGTCACTGTATCGGTGGCGCGAGGAAGCGCGGGCGCTGGGTGAGGGGCTGATGCAGCGACATATGCTGTTGCGTCAGTCTCAGCTTCGCGAGGTCCTGGTGGCGGAATGGCGGAACAGACTTACACGCCCTACCGCCGGCCTCATTACCATCGAGGCGATCCGGCCAGTGCTCGAGCGCTGGCTTGGGAGGAGGCACGGCTTCCTGTCGTTTCGGATGACGCAGGTGCTCTCGGGGCATGGTTGCTTCGGGAAGTACCTGTGTCGCATAAACAGGGAGCCGGACGCCCGGTGTCACCACTGCGTCGACTGCCGGGAGGACACGGCGCGGCATACGCTGGCAGAGTGTGCCGCTTGGGAGGAGCCACGCCGTGCCCTCATCTCTAAAGTAGGCAGTGACCTGTCGTTGCCGGCCGTAGTCGAGTCTATGGTCGGCAGCGAGGAGTCCTGGGACGCGGTGGTATCCTTCTGCGAAACAGTCGTCTCGCAGAAGGAGGCTGCGGAGAGGGAGAGGGAGATTTCATCTACTCACCCGAACCGCAGCAGACGCGCCGGGCGTCGGCGGAGGGCGGACAACGCCCTCTTCCGGCCCCCCTAAAATGGTCCAGGGGCGGCGGACTCGGGGACGTCCGTCGTCCCCCACTCATCAGACCCGAGGTGGTGACGCGTAGTGTTCCACGCGCGCCCCTCTTAGACGTTGCGGGGGGAGTTAAACACCTCACTCCCCCCAACCCGAGATTGAGGCCCGGAGGCGGGCCGGCACTAGCCGGGGGTTGCGGAAGTATCGTTGTTCCCGCGACCCCCGGCGTAGGTGTGAGATGGAACACCGGGGTGGTTTTTAGTCAGTATAAGTCTGACAGACCCCTCCGCCCTTCCCCAGGGGCGGAGGACATCCAATGAGGATTTTCCACCCCGAAAAAAAAAAAAAAAAAAAATGGCGGAAGGTGAAGACTTCGTACACCTTACCGCCGCAATTATGGCGTGCCCAGCGGCTCCGGAGCGACTGTTGCGGTTGCAACAGTCGCTCTCTGGAGTGTGGGGACTGGCATGACAAAAGTGAGGTCGATGCCTAGCAGTTGGCGAAGTCGGGCTGTGGATGATGATCACATGTAATTGTACACATCTAACCCTCAAAATCTCACTTTCCACAAAAAATAAAATTAATTATTACGAAAATATTGTGTACGTAGTTTAAGTAAACAATTTATGAAAGACAATAAAAGCACTCCACAGAGTTGACTAAAAAAGCATTTTCTGTAGGTTTGTTTGAAGACGCTCATGAGTTAATTAGTATCAGCAAAAACACTGAGTTTTTAGTCCCTTTGTTTTGGTTTGACCTTTGACAAATAGTGTAAGGCAATTTTAGTAGACATGCGAAGAAATAAAACACACAATACCACTTTTTTTACCTAACATTTAAATATGTCTTTATCTGCATCTGTATATGCTCCTTATTTATTCTTCTTTCATCAAGTAATAATTGGAATGGAACAAACGATCCAACACACGCGACACGTCAATATCTCAACGCAAACCAATCAGCCCGACATTTTCCTTACAGAATAAATAAGTTTCAATGTTCTAAACGAAAACTGCTATTATTTGTTTGGCAAACTTATTAACTATCACTAAAACAAGCTATTAAAACATTCTTGGAGATGCAAAGCAATGAACCGCTCGAATGTTGTCAACTACAATTTCTTGCGCAAACTAATGTCTTCCAAGAAATATAATAGGGCTTGTTCAGTTGAATATTGTTTGTTTACTGGGAAATGGGTAGAGAACTGGGAACTGGGAATCAAGTTTACCCGTGTCTGATTCCCGCGTAGTCTGATCTAGGGCAGGGGCAGCTATCATTTCCCTTTATCGTTCGAGTGGGCACGATGCTCATTTGTACAACAAAGTACTCACCTGGAGAAGTATGTAAGTTTATGTGCAGTAGTTTAATTTCGTGCGACTACGAGATTTGCAGATATATTATTGAGAACGCTAATTCATTTTATTGCAATTTGAAGCTGAACAATAACAAAGATATAAGAATGTATTAGCACATATTTAACTAACATGGCATTTACATGTGATTGATCATACTCAACAGCAGATAACCCGACAAAAGTATCCCGTTGAACTTTAAATCATCCTCCACTATAAAATTGATTCATGTCCATAAATTACGACGATGGTTTGTCACCACTTTCAGATCTAACAACCTCAAAACAAAGGGGATATAAACAAGACATCTTCATAATACGTAACTTGCCAACTTATCCCGCATTTTTCGGCTTGTGTCGGATAAAAGAGGACGTATTACAAAAGTTGCAGGGGTTGAAACGATCGAAACTTTGTAACTGATGTGACTTTTGACCTTACACGTTCACCGATAGAGGAAGAAACCTTAAGTGAAGCTCCTCAAAAAATATTTGGTTTGACGAAGTTGTTTGGGTTAATTAGTAGAACGATATTACAATTATTTTAGTACCTATTTGCTATTTTGATTGTTATTACTCTACGTGACTTTCAGCACAGTTAAGAACAGTATATACCGAACAACACGGAACGCCTCGCTGGCAGTGAGTGGAGCCGCAATTGCTAAATATATTCGTGGCCGCGAAATTTCGCTGAGAACAAATTTTGGCTGTTATAGCCATATGGTCAGAATTATTACGAGCAGAACCATCAATTTCTTAGAGTAGACAGTGACACTCACTACTAAAACATAAAAGTTTTCATAATCTATAATTGGCCTTTCTGTGCTCTATGGACAATACTATTAATCTACGTAAATCATTGTAACATGAGAAATTCGAGCAAACAAACAGCAAAATGTAGGCTTCAGGTACCAGGATGGTAGCGGGGCAGTCGATTACATCCTATGGGCTGTCGGTGTGTACCTAACCGTACTGGATAACTTAATTGACAATCACTGTGCGAAACGTCTGCCTTGTGTGCTCCGATCGTTATCAAATGTTTACACTTGTGAGAGGATGGCCCGCATTGGATATATTTTTTATCTTACGAATGAGTATTGTATTTGTATGTAAATGCTCTTCCCTGTAAGTTTTTTGCGTGACCATACACAATATAATAACACATAGCCATCCATTAGATACAGATTAAGCCGTTTATGATAGAGACTGTGTCGAGACCACGAAAGAATAATGCATTTTTTTTTTTCAATTCATAAATAAGGTTACAATAAGACGAGTCTTAAAATATTAACAGTAGGCAGACTCTGTCACAACTTTTGTCACAATACTAAAAACTTACGAAATGTAAGCTTACTTGCTGACCAAAGTAGCAAAATCCTGGAAAACTCTGTTAACTCAGTGCGTATAGACAGATTACAGTGCGTATTTGTATTCAGAATCTGAGTCCCTCAGTACATTTTCCTACACCGGGATATATTTCCATGACATAAGATATTTCTAAACCAAATGAGGCACACGATTCACCCATTTATCATGAGACCTATCATTTTATGAAGACACTTTTATTTTATTTTTTGTGCCCCTATGCGTCCCTGAAAACTTAGAGACTAGAAACTTGTTATAAAGTTCTTTTTACCATGAGTAAAAAGAACTATATATAAAGTATAGATACTAGCTATAACAACGACTACAAATTGAAAAAGTTTGAGGGAATGTTAAGATTATGTACGAATTTTAGACACAAACAGCTCTGGATTATGTTTCTATTCAAATTTAGTAAGTTTTTTTTGTGACATTTTTTACAAGGCGAGTCAAGAAAATGTATGTTTTAATCTTCATCCCGCCTATATTTTTACATTTGGCAAAAGCACGCCTATGAAGTTCCATTATTAACAGACAACCATAGACAATAACATGCAACCCTTTATGAACGCTCACGCATAACGACGATATTCCGATACGTTCCGAAAATATTTTGTGTTAAATCGATTACAATAAAGTGCAAACATGGTTCTTTTGGGAGTAGCTTTATATGTAATCTAGCACTTCACCTGCGACTTCATTCCCGTGATCCGTATTTTATTCTACAGATGACTTTTTGAACAGACGAACAGACGAACAGACGAACAGACGAACAGACGAACAGACTAACAGACGAACAGACGAACAGACAAACAGACGAACAGACGAACAGACGAACAGACGAACAGACGAACAGACGAACAGACAAACTGACATACAGACATACAGACAAACAGACAAACAGACAAACAGACAAACAGACAAACAGACAAACAGACAAACAGACAAATAGACAAACAGACAAACAGACAAACAGACAAACAGACAAACAGACAAACAGACAAACAGACAAACAGACAAACAGACAAACAGACAAACAGACAAACAGACAAACAGACAAACAGACAAACAGACAAACAGACAAACAGACAAACAGACAAACAGACAAACAGACAAACAGACAAACAGACAAACAGACAAACAGACAAACAGACAAACAGACAAACAGACAAACAGACAAACAGACAAACAGACAAACAGACAAACAGACAAACAGACAAACAGACAAACAGACAAACAGACAAACAGACAAACAGACAAACAGACAAACAGACAAACAGACAAACAGACAAACAGACAAACAGACAAACAGACAAACAGACAAACAGACAAACAGACAAACAGACAAACAGACAAACAGACAAACAGACAAACAGACAAACAGACAAACAGACAAACAGACAAACAGACAAACAGACAAACAGACAAACAGACTAACAGACTAACAGACAAACAGACAAACAGACTAACAGACAAACAGCCAAACAGACAAACAGACAAACAGACAAACAGACAAACAGACAAACTGACAAACAGACAAACAGACAAACATACAAACAGACTAACAGACAAACAGCCAAACAGACAAACAGACAAACTGACAAACAGACAAACAGACAACAGACAAAAAGTCAAACAGACAAACAGACAAACAGACAAACAGACAAACAGACAAACAGACAAACAGACAAACAGACAAACGGACAAACAGACAAACAGACAAACAGACAAACAGACAAACAGACAAACAGACAAATAGGCAAACAGACCAACAGACAAACAGACAAACAGACAAACGGACAAACAGACAAACAGACAAACGGACAAACAGACAAACAGACAAACAGACAAACAGACAAATTGACAAACATACAAACAGACAAACAGACAAACAGACAATCAGACAAACAGACAAACAGACAAACAGACAAACAGACAAACAGACAAACAGACTAACAGACAAACAGACAAACAGACAAACAGACAAACAGACAAACAGACAAAAAGACAAACAGACAAACAGACAAACAGACAAACAGAAAAACAGACAAACAGACAAACAGACAAACAGACAAACAGACAAACAGACAAACAGACAAACAGACAAACAGACAAACAGACAAACAGACAAACAGACAAACAGACAAACAGACAAACAGACAAACAGACAAACAGACAAACAGACAAACAGACAAACAGACAAACAGACAAACAGACCAACAGACCAACAGACTAACAGACAAACAGACTAACAGACAAACAGACAAACAGACAAACAGACAAACAGACAAACAGACAAACAGACAAACAGACAAACAGACAAACAGACAAACAGACAAACAGACAAACAGGCAAACAGACCAACAGACCAACAGACTAACAGACAAACAGACCAACAGACCAACAGACTAACAGACAAACAGACTAACAGACAAACAGACAAACAGACAAACAGACAAACAGACAAACAGACAAACAGACAAACAGACAAACAGACAAACAGACAAACAGACTAACAGACAAACAGACAAACAGACTAACAGACTAACAGACTAACAGACTAACAGACTAACAGACTAACAGACAAACAGACTAACAGACGAACACTGTCGGTTCAATGACAGCAGTGTATCAACACAATCGCTTAGTTCCACGAAATCGTAAATGATTCCGCAAGCCTATTGTCTACAATGCAGAGTATTCCAGAATTTATAATTAGGAACGATGATATACCGGGACTTCTATATTAAATCGCCATAGCGCCTGCACGTAATATAGTTGCAATTTATTTGCGTCCCGAGACGGTGTGTAGTGATAAACAGTGATCGATATGAACTTTATAAATCGCTTGTCGACGTCTGCCCACTAAATCTTGCTGAACTAGTGAACTATCTTAATTCTAACGACATGTATGCAAAGATTAATTCAGTTAGCAGAAAATATAGCTTGTTCCTGGCCTATTATATACTGGAATCGCCTGTGGAGCAGGCTTTCGATACCCAAAGTTTTGGCAATAAATTTTGTTTTCGGTGTGAATGCTACAAGGGTTTGGGAGTTGAATGTATGTGGATAAAGCAAAGATATTTTAAGTTTACTTCTTCATATAATTATTATGACTTAGGACACCTATCGCCAAAGAATTAACTCAGAGTTAGTTGCTAACACGAGGTTAAATAATTAAAATGAAATACATACATAATTGGCCGAGTTAACTACTAAATCAGAGTTTGTGGGATAACCCTGGGTGGCGCAAGTGTGCCTTAGGTAAGTAGGTACTTGGTTTTTTTAAGTAAGTGAATAAAACAGCATAATTTTATTCAATACATACTTAAATTCTTCATCTTTAATTGATTTTCTAAATCAATTCCTTAGTTTTTACACCTAATTTATTTTAATGAATCAAACCCCAAATCGAATCGACCTTGCAGGTTTTTCAAGTTTTTTTTTCATGATCAAAAATAGAACGCCGACTGGTTTGTGGCGAGTCATTAGATAAATCTTATTTTTTTTGTTTTCTTAGGTATACAATATTGTGCCTTATTTTTAGTATATACCCTGAGTCAGCGTTTATTTTGAACATGGATTTGAATGTTTTTATTTTGGTGTCACTGATCCTAAACATTCCAAAACTTGTTCAAAATACAAAAAGGTTTTCAGTACAAGTGTCTACTTGGACAGGGTTTCGAACGAATCAAATCCATTCGATCAACTGCAGTTTACGATCGCGATTGAATCACGTCGAACTGGCCAAAAACTTTGAAAACACAGTTCCTAGTTGACTGATGAAATATCACCACTTCCTACTCGGCAATCCAACGTAGGATGGCTTAGGAAATTCGTAGATATGTTCGCAGATGACGTCAGATAAGATGAATAGCCCGGTCAACCCTTCCCGCCACTAGAGAGGTACTTCGGTGACATAACCACGGTAATGTAGAACAAAGCTGTGTGATATGAAACGAGGAGCCAGAATAAGACAGTTATTTTTTTTACTCTATTTATTCTAGCTTGCCCAACCGTTTTTCGTTTTGAATAGAATAGGTTACTTTTTGTTATTCAAAGCTTTTCGTGAGTTTTTGGTTTTTTGAAGTTTAATTTGCATTATTCGTCTATCATATTTTAGCATTTTTTCCACGAACTGGATTAGAGTGAAGTTTGACCCCTTTCAGTAACAGTCTCACAACAAAATATGCATGTATGCAAATATGTTGCATGTTAATCAGAATATTTGCCTACCATTCTAAACGTAGGCTTGTCACCCACAACCCACACAAGTTAATCAGTTGAAGCTCACATTTATATAGTAACCAACTGTAGGTGGTACTGGTAGAAGTTGGCACGGTATTTACCTAAACATCGTAGGAGTAGCTACCTACAAACGGTCGCCCTGAACTATTGCAATTGAAGCTCGCGTCAGTTGACGTTGGTTAAGAATAGAACTCATATTGATGTTGACCGACCCGTCCAACACATAGCGGCAAACTTTTGCTGATGAGTTTCCTTGCTGGCACTATTGTTTTGTACAGACTGCCTAGTTGGTAAACAATATTCCAACAAAGCAGATCTCTTGGGTCCTGAGTTATACCTATACTCAAGGTCTGGCAAAGTGTAAATTTTTTCATTCAGGAAATTTTTCAGTTGCAGCCTGCAGTCTTATTTTGCCCAGTTGATAGCAATAGGTTCAGTTTCTTTTGTAGGTAATGTGAGGGTGTAGCTCAAAGAGCTCTAAATAATAAGCAGTTTTTTTTTTATATGTTTTATTGAAGCAACAACGTGCCAGCCTTAAGGCGGCTTGTACTTTGCTTGTGACTTCTACAAGCAAAGCTAAACAAAAACATCTTCAATTATTTTCCTAGTGTTCCAATTTCAATCACCTTTCAAAACTAAATAATTATCTGTTGCCAGTCTTATAATAGGGAATGAGGTTGCCTCTAAATAGGTGAGAAGTCCTCACAGTACATAGGAATTGTCATAACAGGCAAAATATGGAAGTTCTTAAGGTTATTTTCAACCGACTTAATAAAGGAAGAGGTTCTGTACGAATGTGTTTTTGTATTTTTGTTATGCGATTACTCTGCCAATTATTGTGAACCGATTTTGAAGATTCTTTTTTTATTTTAAATCTGGTGCTTCTCATGTGGTCCGGTTGGGTTGATCAAGGTTGGATTTCCTTTCTAAAAAAGGAGAAATATACACAAAATCATCTCACTAACTAACACCTAGAACTGTTTGTTCTACTTAGAAACGAACCTAAAAGCGCAACCCATACCGTGAAAAGCAGCCAATTTCTGAAGCACTGCAACACGAGCCATCAAACTAGACAGAGGTAGGTAGATATATGACCTTCCAGCTAAATCCCATACTGTGTCAGGCGGAACTTTACAGTTTCGATTCTCTGAAGTACCTAAGTAAAATATTGGTTGCCTCTATTTGAAATTCTAAGTAACCTGCCGTCTGTTAGTAATCCACAATAGGTAGCAGTTTTCGCATCAACTCGAAATTCAAGTCTCAAACCACATTTTCGTAGAATTGGCCGATCGGTGCGCTGCGTATGAGGTCATGGTAACGAGATCAGTGAGCGCGTATTGCCAAATTTTGTTCTAGCGAGCTAGGCAAGTAGCTATTTGCGTCTGTCTGCCTAAACGAGGACTCCGACAAACCAAATCATAAAACAAGCTTTAGGTGTCCATTTTTGGGCACAGGGGGCCCAAATGGGTATGGTTCATAAAGTTTCAGAAAAAGTTCGGCTTTATCGTTGTCTCTATCATTCAATCCACAGTACAGGAAGAATCTGCCCTTTCTAAATTTCGATGAACTGTAAGACCGACCACCGTAAGCAGAACCATAATTTATATACCTTTGTAGAACACAGCCCTGCCTACAAGCGTGGCCACCAATCGTTTCAATTGCGTGAACATTGTGACAAGTGTCAGTGTCAGGGCACTAATTGAACCGCTTTGAACTGGACGTATGTATGCAAGTGCTGTGGTAGCGTTTAATTGGACTAACAACACGAGTGCATAACGCTGTGCCTTTTCAGACAGTATCCAGTTTCCCGTAGAGATATGACAGTGATCCAAGCCTTTTTCCAAGTATATTGGTTTCAGTTTAGCAGTGAAATCGGATGTAAAAATCCAGAATTTTACATGAAGCGACATCCACAACCCAGTAACTGAGTAACAAGATATCCTGTTCCAAGAATGTTATTCTGATACAATTCATTGTTTGGTTTCCTACTACCCGTAACGAAGTTTAAGATCTGTGTTATTAAATTATTTTATTTCTGAGAATGATAAAAAAGGAACAATTTATATATTTTGCCGAAGCAACAAACAAAAAAAGGGACATGGCGCCCCGTCAGAAAATGTAACTTAACTAGTTGCAAATAGCTGCGGTGATGTAGCTTAACCAGTTGCATTCGCCCACTTACCGGGTATTTCAGCAAGGCACTTTACTTACAAGGCACTATGTTTTTAAGCCATGCACTAACTTGTTTTTAAACCCGACGGAAAAAGAGGGGTGTTACACGGTTGACGTGTGTATCGTGTGTTTGTGTATTTCTATTTATGTGTATTTGTGTACCTTTCTATGGCATCATAGCTATTAAACGGATAAACTCATTTTGAATTCGTTTTTTTTTTTGTTTGAATGGTGACTTTATCGAGAGTGTTCTTAGCTATATTTGATAAAATCGGTACAGCCGTTCTAAAGTTACGGGCGTTTTACTTTTTGAATCGGGGTGTTTTTGCAAGATATCGTGCCATAATTACGTGTTCATTAGATTTTCGATCGAAGCGTGTCTACTACTATCATCATTTCTGCCGAAAGACGTCCACTTCTGGATATAGGCGATTCCCCAGGTGTCGCCACATTGACCGATTCCTTGCGTCTCGCATCCAGCGCATTCCCACAAACTTAACCAGGTCATCGGTCCATCTAGTGCGAGGCCTTCCAACGCTACGTCTTCCGGTTTGCCGTTGTTCGCAATTCCAGAACTTTTCGGGCCAGCGGCCATCCGTTCTGCGAGCAATGTGTCCTGCCTACTGCCACTTAAGCTTCGCAATTCTTCGGGCTATGTTGGTAACTTTGGTTTGCCTGCGGTTATCCTCATTTCTGATGCGATCACGCAAGTAAACTCCGAGCATAGCCCTTTCCATTGCCCTTAAGCTTCCAGATAAGGCCCATTGTGAGCGACCACGTCTCGGTCCCGTAGGTAATCACTGGCAACACACACTGGATAGACTTTTGTCTTGAGACACTGCGGTAAATTGGACGAGAAGATACCGCGCAACTTACCGAATGCCACTCAGTCGAGTTGGATTCGACGATTGACCTCTTTGTCGAAGTAAGACCTACCCAATTGGATCGTCAATAAGTTCGAGTGTAGAGTCTCTGATCTTGATAGAAGTGGATGTTACATGGACATTCACCATGACTGGTTTTGTCCATGTTCATTTTAAGAACCACTGTAATCGTCCACGGAGCTCCCTAGACACTCGAAATGATTCTGGAATTTGAGCTGAAAGCTCTTTGTATTTTGGACCTGGATCTGTGCTGGACGGAGCATGGACTTCATTAGTCGAGACCTTTCAAGCTTAATACTAGGACCTATGAAATTGGGGCCTTATCGTACTGGCCACTTTGATCTCAAATATCTCCTCTTTCGTTTGGAATTCCAATTTTTTAAATTTATTTTTTTCTTTGCGCCAGTCAGTTTACAAAATGGAAAAATTGAAATATCGCTTTATTTATTAGTACGAGTTCCATCGTGGCACCAGTGCTGCAGAAACGGAGCGGACGGCAGATGTCTATTGTCCTCATACATGGTCCCCCCCCGTCGTCGGGGTGTGCCGAGGTCGGGGCGTAGACTTGTATGACCTTCAGCAAATATCTCGAGAATATTCTGAGTATAAGGTACCCTGTCCTGGTCGAAACACTCTCGTTCACGACTCACTACGTTATTCACAAGGAACTTGTGGACGATATACCAGACACTACCCTGGGACTGCCGGTCACCCTCTCGTAAATAGAGCAAGTTACCGGATTTGAAGATCGTCGAATCCTCCCCCTCTTTTCGGACTTCAGATAACCCATATTACTACTTCGTAACCTGACAAAGTCAAAGTCAAAGTCAAATATGTTTATTCAACTAGGCCAAAAAGCGGCACTTTTGAAAGTCAAATAATTAAAATTAAAATTTACAAGTAAAAAAATTGATTCTACCGTACCTGCTCTCCGAGTTCGGTGATCTTCTCGTCGGTCCGGAGTGTGCGCGTGTTGTACGTTGTCAGGTCCAGTCATCGGTGTTTGTTAGGTTAGCCGGATCTCGTCCGGAGATTCTTAGCACCTGCAGTTGTTACAAATGCACAGAAAACGCTGCTGCCCATTCTCTGGTTTGTCCCTCTTAAGACACCCACGGGAAGACACGGGCTGGTGAAATTCTTTACGTCCGACACCATACGGAACTATGCCAAAAACTAATAAATAAAAATGTAGCATGAAATAAAAATGTCTCGGGTTATTTTTTATAGTACTTGTTGTTCTCATAAAGTGAGCAGTACTTTAAAACTATTAATATTTAGTTTTACTAAACGAAAATAGCTAATCTTTTTGTTTGTAAATAATATAATTATAATATTATACTAGCTAATATCTCTAAATAGAGTAAAACAAAGTCGCTGTCCGCGTCTGATGACTTCATTTCTGTTTCTCCGATAAATTCTTCTAAATCACGCAACGGATTTTGACACGCTAATAGAAAGAGCGATATATGAGGAAGGTATTTGAAATACTTAATTGTCCCATGCAAAGCTAGGGTAGATTGCAAGTTTTAAATAAATGGTAAATAAACTCTGTCTGTCTCTTTGACTATATGACTATTTGAATTAAGATATAAGGATATTTATGTATCTGGGCATCATGTTCCCTTGGAATAAATTTCACGCGGGCGATGCCAGTTTATGATAATATATAGTAAACGCCTCTTGACATTTAGTTGCACTTGTGAAATTTTCGAGAGGAAATACTTTTGCACACTCTATTTTGCAATTAGATACTTTTTAAGTGGTGCAACATTTATTTATTTTGCAACCTGGGGGATGACCATAAGCTCTTAGAGTAAGGTTATTTTAATATCGCGTAAGTGACATATGTATACAAGTCATAAAAATCTGTCACTCAAAATAACCTTACACTAAGAACTTATGGTCACCCACCTGATATTACAACCAGGGAGCCGCGCGCTGCTCTGCTTTGGGACCGAACAGGCTGAAAATAATGTAAAATAAATAATCAATATTAGAAATGTACTAGAAGCATGAATAAAACATCAAAATTATTTTAATTTTAGCATAATTGATTAATATTTAGAAACATGCTGTGACCTCCTATAATTGAAGGAGTGCACTAATCGAAACTTTATTACATAGTCATTGTATTTTCATTGTTCTGTCCTAAATAAATACAAATCTAATCCGAAAAGAACGCTCTTGTAATTACACTTAGCTCTAAAACTTTTCCGTTCAACTATAATTATGTCAGAAGTTGTTCAGAATCGCTTCTGTTCTTGTCATTATTAATTATTCTCAACTTCGCAGGTGTTACACGAACTTTTATTTTTGTTCAAGTGTTTAATGAGGAAGCTCGTTTTTGATAAAGTTTCTGTTTTAGATATCCATCACCGAAAATTTTAATATCTTCGTAACCACAGACATAAATTTAAATACATAACGCAAATCCCTCCATCTGTATGAAAACCAAGCGTGCCATTTTTTCACAAACAATGTGAAAACAAATGTACTTACCAATTAAAGAAATCATTTCCAATACCTCGGCCAACTTTTACTGTACATTTTTTACAGCTCAATATGGCATAAATAGGCATTTTTCTAGATTTCGGTGGATTTTCGGTGCCGATAATGCTAAATGAAAAGCTCAGATTACGATCATTTGTCGTAACTTGAGTCCGTTTTTTGGAACGCGAAGTACATAATCGCGTCATCTAGTTAGATTTATGTCTGTGTTCGTAACCATAGATGCATACTAACAATTTTTTTTATATCTATCAAGAAAACCAGTCGAATTTAGATATAAAAGGCGCACCGGTTTAAAAAAAAAAGCAGATATTTAGACACGAGAATTTTCGATTGAAAATTAGTGTGCTTTTTCGATATTAAGTCAAAATAAGGTGAAAAAATTAATATTTTAATAAAAAATATTACAGTATGTTTAGGACATAAAAAGTAAGTTTTCATCAAATTTCGTGAAAAAATTGTAAAACATAAAAATAATAAACCAAAAACTAGGTTATTTGAGTTTTTGATATACATTTTGAGGTTATGTGAAACAAGTGTAAATACAAAAGTTGAAGATCTTTTTATTACCTGTAACTTTGCCGTTTAACTTTTTTCTATAGGACTTGTATATTTGCCGGAAATCGAGATAAACCGTTGACTGCCCTTAAAAACTCACCCCCTTGCAATTCCCGACCTCAGATCGCCTGTAAATTATTTTTCCTTTCATTTTTGTTATATTCTCTTCCTTTACTGATGGGTTTCATCCTACTATTATTTTTTATCACTTTTTACCATTTTCAAAGGTTTCGGCCTTGGTATATTATAACTAGTTAATGTTTTGAAAAAATTTGATGGTGATATAAAAATCACATCAACTATACGTTACGTTACGTCCAGTTCTAGACTTATGAAGTCTACGAAATGAAACCTTCGAAAAAATAAAGAAAGGTTTGTTTGTTTTTCATTCTATGTACGTTGTAAAAATAAAGGACAAAACATGTTTTGTGGTTTATTAGACTTACCCCATATCACGGTGGCTGTCATCAAACCCCTAGCATATTGTTTCCGCCTCGAGCAATATCCACAGGAGTGTCTAGTAGATGTACTTTTTCCCTACTTTATTTACGCCTACGTGTATGTAAACAAATATAGGATATTCTTTTATTTTGGTAGCTCTTATTTTCCTTAGATTATTATAGACCTTTGCTGCCATGAACCTATAATTTTATCCAACAAAAACCAACTAAGCCTCTATTTTCATCAAACTAAACTGCAACAGAGAGCCTTGTTTACAAGCTGAAACTATTTTATGGCTTCTCAAGTTGCTTCTGAACGTCACAAGCTATTATTATCACTGGTATTAGCATAAAAAATCCCTTACTTTTCCTTCAAACTTTATGCATAAGGATATGAGAAAAGTTTTTTGAGTGGAAAATAACTAGGTACTTGTTTGAAATGCCATTCAAGGATAATCTTACTTGCTATGGGAGTTTGTTGTGGGAGCAAGCATCGTGCAAGTCGATATTTTTCTTCTAAAGCAAGATTACGGAGTTCTTATATGATGTTATCTCCTACGGTTCTGTGTAAAAAAAGTGCGAACCTTTCGCTATGAAGCGAACTTAAGAACCGTCCGTCAGAAATATGCGAGGTATAAATGGTGGAGATCCGGTAAGAACCGACCTTCACTCGTCTGTTTAATGGATGAAAACCATTTTATATCAAATTTAATATGATAAAAATATATCGGAAGTGGGTTGTCTGAAAAATTCTTGTCAAGACCGGGTGCCACGTTAGGTTTTGTGGTGGGCCCATATGAAGTAATTTGTGCCTGGGAAGTATACGGTTTACATTTGATCCGAGCGATGTTCAGTCTATGCAGTACCCAAGTCCGGTTTACAGTGGGCACTACAGGGCAGCTTCGGTGTGGCAGACGGCTTGCACCAAAGGCCCCCAATCTTCCTAATGATAATGGACACTCTGACGTCGAACATACAGGAAGAGGCATCCTGGTGTATGCTGTTTGCCAATGACATTGTGCTCGTTTCCGAGAGTGACCTAGAGGTCCAGAGCAGATTGGAGGTGTGATGGCATAGACTGGAGAGTGCTGGAGGCTTGAAATTGAGCAGAACCAAAACATAATTCTTGATCTGCGGTTTTGGCGGTCTCTCCAGTTCCGTGCCCATAGCTCTCGCCGGAACACCCAAACCGATCTGCTCCGACTTCCGATACCGGTCGCTTGTCCAAGGGGATGGCGAGCTAGACCGAGACGTAACGCACTGGATCAACTTGGGATGGATGAAATGGCGACAGGTCACTGGAACCACTTGCAACCCATGGATACCCCTCTAATTAAAGGGGAAAATTTACAAGTCCGTGATTTATTTTATTTATTTATTTCAAGGAAGGCTTACAGACTAATAACATCATTTAGATACTAACTATAATTTTAACAAGTTGCTTATAACAAGCCCCCACATATAAAAATGACACCTGTCGTACTGTATGAATCAGAATGTTGAAAAAGATGGATGAAAAGAGATTGCATGTAGAAGAGATGAGAATGTTGAGATAGATGTGCGCAATGATGAGAATGGATAAAGTAAGAAATGAGTATATTAGAGGAAGTTTGACAGTGGCGCCAGTGACAGAAAATTTGAAAGGAAACCGTTTGTCCTGGAATGGTCATGTGATGAGGGATGAAACGCATTTTCCTTAAAGAGTTATAAATATAAATGTGGATGGATGGGGAGAGAGTGGGCGGCGAAAGAAAAGATGGATAGACTATGTGAGGAGTGATATGAAAGAAAAGGGAGTCAGTTTTATTCTTCATAATATGCCCATTTTAACATGCCACCTGGGAAGTAGTGTACTTGGCGCGTTTTTTTAACGTGGTTTCCCCGATAGGCCTATTACACAATCTATTGTGATCCTGTTTAATCAATACTATTCAAAATTATGTAAAAACTGGTACTATTGAAAATTATGAAAGCCATGTGAATTGTGTAGTTTTTACAATGGAAAATTGAAGAGAAAATCACAAGCAAATAAAATAGCAACTTGAACGAAAATTTTAACCAACTGAGTTTACTTTGAATTCAATACAATTACAAAGAGAAGAACAAGAAAAGAGACTGGATGAACTGGAGAAAAGAGCTACACAGAGAAATATGGTTTTATTTGGGATAAATGAGGGAGAAAAATCATATCTTCAGTTACAAGATAAAATTGTTCAAGTCACTAACGAAACCCTGAAGTTAGAATTGCAGAAACCAGAGATAGAAGCAATAAGAAGAATTGGAAAGAAAAGTAGCAACCCTCGTCCAATTGCTGTTAAATTTACCACATTAAGAACAAAAATAAAAATTTTGAGAATTAAGAAAATGTTTGAAGAAACAAATATATATGTAAAACCCGAATTTCCACAGAAAGAACTTAAAATACAACAGAAACAAGAACTAGAAAATGGAAATGAAGTCTTTATACGGTACGATAAACTCATCGTGCGAGAAAAGAACATTAAGCCCGGCAATAAACGAGCAGCACTAAAATACGGGCCCATCCGCATCATCCGCAGGTGGAACAGATGTGGATGAATATAACTGCCAAGAGGAAAAAGCTACTTATAGGGACAGCATACCGGCCTCCCTGGTTAGACGTCAACATTTTCCTGGACGCGATCACGGACAGCATGTGTGCATTGGCTCCATATGATAATGTTATTCTGTTAGGCGATTTTAACATTAATATGCTGGACAAAAACAATGGTAGGACCAAAAACCTTACGGAATTCCTCGATTACTGTGGCATGGACCAGATCGTACCGAAGGCTACGCACTTTGTTGGAGATAGTGCCACATTAATCGACGTGATCTGTACGGATGCACGGTATCGGAATGTTTCTGTGGACCACGTCGCGGAGCTCGGCCATCACTCGTTTGTCTCATGTGAAATAGTTTTTAAAAAAGAAAAATCATTACGCAAACGAGTAGTGTATCGCGCGTTTAGGAACATTAAGGCTGACGATTTCAGGAGAGATCTGGAGGCGATCCCGTGGGACTCAATCCGCAAAAAGGATGTAAATGATATGGTACATTCCTTTAATTCTCACGTCATTAGCCTTTTCGACGCTCACGCACCTATAAAAACCAGAACACTTAAAGCTCAGCCAACGCCTTGGATAACAGACATTATAAAATTAATGTTTAAACTAAGAACCGATGCGCGCCTTAAATATCGTCAAACAAAACTGGAAGCACACAAGCATTACTATTTAGATCTAAAGCACCAAGCAGTAGTTAAGTTACTAAATGAGAAAAAAGCATTTTTTACTACATTAGCCATTCTAAATCACTGTGGTATAATTTAAAAAAACATGTGCTTCCAGTGACTAGGGATGATGGTGTGCTCTCTGAACAATTTGACGACCCAGATGGGATAAATTCAGCCTTTCTAGATGTACCGGGTGACCCTTATGTGAACGCATCCCAACTAAGCTTCTTTCAAAATAACAAATTCGGTTCCGCAAAATTCACTTTGATGCCAACAGACGCTAGAACAGTTTCAAAAATATTGCAAAACATATCTACAAATGCGCAAGGGATTGACGGTATATCGAAAGACATGTTAAACCTTACGCTACCACAATCATTGACTACGATAACCGAGATAGTTAACAGATCTATTACTAGCAACGTATTTCCTGACTTGTGGCGTAATGCGATAGTACGGCCTATTCCGAAAAATAATAACCCACAAAGTTACAAAGATCTTCGCCCCATAAGTATTTTGCCATGTTTGTCCAAGGTGTTGGAGAGAGTGGTGTATGTGCAGGTTACCGAGTTTCTCGAAGAGCATGATATGCTGCCTGAACTGCAGTCAGGTTTCAGAAAGGGACGCGGAACCGCGACTGCTTTAGCCGACGTCGTTGGTAACCTCCTTGAGGCGCGGGACCGTGGTGAGGGTTCCATAATGGTACTGCTGGACTACTCGCGGGCATTTGACTCAATTAATATTCGTCTATTATTGTCCAAATTAAGATATTATGGTTTTGACAGCCAGACAACGGGTTGGTTTGCGAGTTATTTAACGGGTAGGTCACAGCGGGTGGAGTTGCACAAGAAAGACGGTTCCACGGTAACTTCTTCTCCGAAAATAATCACAAGGGGAGTTCCCCAGGGATCGCTGCTCGGGCCGTTACTCTATATACTTTATAGTGCCGACCTAACTGCGTGTATTAAAAACTGCAAGTACCACGTTTACGCGGATGATACTCAGTTGTATGCCTCGTTCAACACTGGTAACACAACAGCCGGCGTACGTACCCTGAATGAGGAACTGGACAGAATTGCGTCGTGGTCTACAGCCAACTCACTTGTACTGAACCCGAAAAAATCTAAGTTTATGGTCATGGGAAGCAGAAATCAAATAAAAAAATTATTTCTGCAAAGCCCAAAGTTAAAATCAAGAGCGAAAACATTGAAAGGGTAGAAACCGCTTGCAATCTAGGTCTAGTCACTGACCCAGAACTTCATTTTGAGGCGCATGTCAATGACGTTGTGAAAAACTGTTTTTATAGGCTAAAGGTTCTGTACCGGGTGAAAGACTTCCTTAGTGTTGCAATGAGGAAGAGATTGGTGGACAGCCTGGTACTGTCCAAACTGAATTATTGTGACACTGTATACGGACCGTGTCTCCTTTCTCGCACGGAGCGTCTAATACAGCGGGTACAAAATGCGTGTGCGCGTTACTGTTTCAGTATACCCCGGAGGCATCATGTAACACCGCATTTAAATGAGCATAATATGTTAAAAATGGCTGCACGACGGAAATTACATTTAGCAGTCTTAATGTTTGGCGTTATTCAAACACACAAACCGGAATACCTGTATAAAAAGCTTATCTGGAGACACGAGCACTACAGCTACTCCGCCCGTTCCACGTCCAAACCACTCTCGTTGCCTCGTCGTGGGACCGCAGCCTTCAGAGGATGCTTTAAGTATGCCGCCACTCGCTGCTGGAATGATTTGCCGCCTCCCATAAGATCGCTGAAAACAAAACAAAGTTTTAAATTTCATTTAAAAAGAAATCTATTAGAAGAACAGAAGGTTGAACAAAGTACATTTTATAAATAGAATCTTTTTAGGCTTTAAAATTACTCACTTAAGGTTCATAATCCATTGGCATCGTATCGAGACGGTTCGAGGCGGCGGCATGAGATCCTTCACGGGCAGCAATGTGGGGGCGTTCTATCACTGGGCATCGCACTTTCTCTTCTTCCATTGTTGTGATTGCCGGACATCGAGGGTCGAACCACGCGGAATACGCACACACACATGACGGTACACTGCACAGGACTCGGGCGCCGCTTGACGTCGCAGCGCTCCGGCCGGCGCGCGTCTAAATAACGCGCGCCCGGACGACGCGCAGCACGCTCGCTCGTGCACGACGTCACGAAGGCTCTCAAAATAAGGCTATACAATAAACAGCGCCAAGCGAGTGCGGTGTGGAAGCGAGACAAAACATGGAGTGTGCCTGTGTTTTTGCGGGTATTAGTTTTATGTTTTTGATTAGAATTTAAGATACTCCCGCACATCATAATTTTGGGTGGTTTATTTTTATCATACTGTTTTTATATCTTACTGTATTTATTTTATGTTCTTTGTATCTATTTTTACATACACAACAAATTTGGTTGCCGTACGTCACTTCCTAGGCGACCACTGAAAATCAGCGCCGTGCTGTGGATCCCCACGGCACAGCATTATGCTGAGTGGAAGCCTTTTTGCCACAATCACGACATGCATCTGCCTGGCATTTTTTTTTTTCACCCTTTTTCTTTTCTGTTATATTCAAAATGTAGGTAGTAAATGGTATTATTTTATATATTTCTCATCTTTACTAACTTACTTTAAGTACTACTAATACTACTGTTAAGGGTTTAGCATAAGCATATATTTATATTGTATGTCGTTTTGTGACAATTAAATACTTTTCTTTTTTTCTTTTTCTTTTTCAGCATCGTCTTCTTTTCCACTTGTAACATACTATAAAAACCCAGAAACTCAAGCAAGCAAGAAACTAAAGGAAAGCAACCGTATCACAGACTATATGAAGACGTCTGAGGAACAATGCAAGAACTGCTAGATCACACACCAGCATTAAATACAGTGGCCCTCTGCACACCAGAAATAATGTATATATAACACAATCACAAAATTTTATAAAATCTCCCAATACGGCTGGTCCCCGCGGCATTATAAGAACAAAACCCTCGAACCAATCAAAAATACGGCGAATACAAAATTATACGAACATATTTTATACAAAGTTGGAGGAGGCCTATGCCCAAAAATGGGAGCTTCACTAAACAATAGAAATTAAATTACACATTTGAATTGAAAATAAAATTTTAAAAATAATAATTTAGGTATCAATATAATTATTTACATTCTATTCCGAATTCAATTCAAATTTCTAATCTACACATATTAAATAATATAATAGCTTGGTTATAATAATTAATGAATTGATTGGTGAAAGTTGTTAGTAATTCATTAATAACTTAATTGTAATTAATTTGATTTAATTTATTTAATTTTTATATATGAATTTCAAAATTGAATGATGTTATCATTTAATTATTATTAATAATAATAAATTAAAAAGTAAAATTGTTAAACATTGATTAATAACTTTAATTTGAGATGATGAATGGTTTGATTAAATTTATGTGATTTATATGTGTACATTTTAAAGCAGAATGATATAATCATTTAATTATTGTAATGAATAATAAATGAAATAGTAAATTTATTAAAATCGATAAATAGCTAAAATGTAATTGATTTCATTATATTTTTTTTTATTTTGGATTTGTAATTAAATAATGTTAAAATTTCACCATTTCATCTCGTTATTATAATTTATATTTATTATTATTTTAGGCCTTTTATGAATCTTTTTTATTTACGTTAAAATAAAATATTATGTTATTGAAATGTATGCATGCAATTGGTTAGTAATAAAGGCTTTATTAATGCGGTCTTTCTTAGCCAATCAAATAATCCCGGTTAGAGTTTATCTTACTATGTTTATCTTTATAATTAGCCCGTTTGATTGTTAAACGCTTGTCACATTTGGGTTTTCAGAAACTGAAATCGCCGCTTTTCTATTAACCGGCGATTATTCGTCGATTACGTTAACAGCCCGATAATCGAGTGCTGAGAAACCGGGCGTTAGTCTCATTGCTGTTCGTTATTTCGTTTATCTTAACTCATTGAATATTGCCAGTGTACCAGTGTTTACCCTAATATTTCATAACTGGGACACAGTTGACTTTAGCTTCTTTCACATAAAATGAAGCATATAAGTAGTCCTTTCAGAAAATATGAGCCACATTGCTGTTTGTTACTCGGTTTATTTTAACTCATCGAATTAATTTTTGAATGTTAAATTAATTGTTGTCTTGACAGGAATTTTTCAGACAACCCACTCTCAATATATTTTTTATCATATTAAATTTAATGTAAAATGCTTTTCTTCCATTAAACAGGGCGCACGGTTGGCGCAGTGGTTGAGCGATTGACTGCTGCGCTG
The DNA here is from genome assembly GCA_947562075.1 of Orthosia gracilis. Lineage (NCBI taxonomy): Eukaryota > Metazoa > Arthropoda > Insecta > Lepidoptera > Noctuidae > Orthosia > Orthosia gracilis. Next base: position 41,935,562 of record OX387266.1, read on the forward strand.
CGTGTCGCGGGTTCGATTCCCGCACGGAACAAATATTTGTATGACCTACAGATAGTTGTTCCGGCTTTGGGTGTTGTGTATGTGAGTTTATATGTTTGTAAACGCACCCACGATACAGGAAGAAATTCCTAGTGTGGGGCAAGGTTTTTCTACAAAAAAAAAAAAAAAGATGGGTGAAAGTGACTCCTTACTTGGATCTTAGGACAATATTTAGACGGTGCGACGATGAGTAACAGCCTGTGAAAATGTTGAGGATTCGTAGCCAAGTTGGAAACCGGTGTGTAATTAAGTGTTGCGAGGACTCTTTTCAGCTGTACGCGGGCGGGATGCGTTGTGGTGAGCGGAGGCAACGACTGTAGTGTTATTCGCTAAGGGTACATCCTTGAGCGCAGCGCTGCGCCAGCGACGTAATTAGTGCAAAACTAGTAGTTATGTCGCTAGGACATTGCTGCGCTCAAGACTACATAATATACTTAGAGACTGGAACTACTTACGTCCCTCGTACACACTGAACACATTTTCCGTGCTCACACACTTCTCTCCCACATAGTCCTCGCTCACATCTCTAGCATTTTTGTATACAAATATCTAGATCCACTAGCCCAGTTCCACCAGAGCTTCGTTAAGCCAAGATAAAAAAAAAAATGATGCTATTGTTCGAATTTGCCCTGGCGCGCCACCTTACTATCTTGCACATCTCTGTTGGAAAAGCACCCCTTAATGTGTAAAGAAAAATATGTAAGCAGTTTAGTTATTTGTGTTGAAAAAATCTGCTACAAACGTTCCTACAAAGTTTCCCCCTTTACACGTTTTGTTTCCTCGCATATCTGAAAAATTAAATATGAAAAAGTTACGACACATTTATCGCTGTTTATTTTATATCCTCAGCCATTGCTTTGTCTGGAACTGTTACAGAGTAAACAATTTTAAAGCAAGCTTCGTTAAAGTTTCAGGAATTTGTACCTAGGTGGAGTTATTTTATGGCTGCCACGGTCATGCGCGAGAGTTTATTGCGATCAAAGTCCACCTACCTGCGGGAGAAAAATAAATCAGTAAATTTCGAAAATCCGACAAATAATTCCTACTGACATGCAATATAATTTATTATACCCAACATATGCATTAATACCGACAAAGTAAACAAGGAAAATGTTGTTTACTCATCTATTACGACTTTATCTGTGTGTCTGTGTATAACAGTATCAGAGTGTATCTCCGGAAATTGTTTCCTTATCGCTCCATATGTACCGATAAACAATATCTCTTCTTCCTTCTGTATGACGAACAAATGGGGAGAAAGAACCTGATAGTTTTATTTACTAAAACCTATATCTTTCAAATATAATTTAAGTTTACATTGAGTTAGTATGTGTATTGAGTGCTCTTATAAAGCTCCTGGGGAGTATCTAATAACTTATTTTTATGACTATTAGACGACCCTCACGGGCTCTTAACAAACTACTTGAAAGTTTCTTTACTGTATTCTTTATTAAAAGCCGAGCATTTTACGATAGTCACCTAAGTACCTCCAATGGACCTCGGATACTAGTTGACTCTTTGAACTTTGTACCTACATCATTTTGTTTTGTTTCTCCTATATCACCCCAGACTATTGAGGCGAATAAAATAAAATAAAAACAGTTTGTTCAAATTAGTTAAACCATTTACAAGTTTTTGCGAGACACGACAATTGATTTTATGTACATTCTTAACTTCTTACAGCGGCTTCGCTCGAGTGAATGTCGAAAATTATCCCAAGGGCACATATTCCAGGGATAACGAGTAGCCTATGTGCTATTCCAGACTATAATCTATATTTGTGGCAAATTTCATTCAGATCCGTCTAGCCGTTTGAGCATGAAGAAGTACAAACATACAAACACACACACAAACTTTCGCCTTTATAACATTAAGTGTGATAGTGTGACAATCTTTTTTCCCGCGGCTTCGCTCCCGTGGCCCACCCCGCAGGACCCTTTATTTACAAACCTCAGCTTAAAGGTATTATAGACCTGAGTATTTGAAATGAATTTCAATTTAATACCTCTACGCGTTCATGAGGAAAGGGGTAGTAAGTTTAAAATTATTTAATAATATATATAATATTTTTATTATATGATGTAACTAAAAATTTACGGATTTCGCAATTATTACTTTATCTGTGCTATAAGACGTTGCTTCGAACCAAATTTCAAGATTCTGAGTTCACGGGAAGTACCCTGTGGGTACTTCCCGTACCCATTCTCTTGCGAATGTTCGATATAACATAGACCTGATTATTCGATATAAATTTCAGATTGATACCTCCACGCGTTCCTGAGAAAAAGGGCCTTGACAGACAGACAGATGGACAACAAAGTGATCCTATAAGGGTTCCGATTTTTCCTTTCGAGGTACGGAACCCTAATAATGTAGCTTTCTACTGGTGAAGGAATTTTGAAAATGGTTAGGTAGGTCAAAAGATTACTTTGTAGAAACAAACTCACAAACTTTACTTCTTAGTCTATATAAGTATATATGTATATTGTTTTCGTATCAATCAATCAATAAATTCTTCCTATTGCAGTCTACTGATAGACATGTTACTCTCACAAGTTACGCATACAGTCCATTCAAGATATCTTTCGAAGGTCGTCGGTCCAGATGGATGACAGGGCTGAGGGACACCCCATGCAACGCCTGCCGATACAAGGTATCCACTCAAAGATTCTTTCCACCGGCCATCCGTCCTACGACTAACATGTCCAGCCTACTGCCACTTCAGCTTGCCAAATCAGGAAGCATTGTCGGTAACCCCAGTTCTGAGCCAGGTAATAATTTTATTTCAAATCTCATTTTTACAGTATAATAAATAAGTAGTTCGACCTAAAATATGAAATTATGTAAGGCACTCACCTTTTTGTTTTAAAAACCAAGCTAGAATTATTATATTTCAGTATGAAACACATATTATAGTACAAATAGCTACAAATAAAGATCGATGACATATATATGTGATAAAACCCGAAAGTACTATTAACATGTACCTAAATAAAGCCAATGTGTCTAATAGGAAACGCTCAATTTATTTTTAATTAACTTTGAGCCAAGTTCATTCACACATTAGAAGTAAATTCTTTTATCTTCGTTTCTTCTTAAACGTTTCGCTTTTGTTATAACGCGTCTTCTTAGATTGCTTAGGTATTATCGCGCCTTGCATCGAGCCATTTCGAGATAAACCTTTTTTATCTAAACATAAATTGAAACACTATTGATATAGATCCAATCCATCAAATCAGGCTTTACTGATCTATTTTTTACAAATGGATCATCAAAATACATTATCTACTTTTAAAAGAAAACCATTTTTTAGGGTTCCGTACCTGAAGTGTCCAAACGGAGTCCTATTGTCAACTCACGTGTCCGTCTGTCTGTCCTTCGTCTCTCACACAGGTTTTAAAGCCAAACGGTTCGAGCTATAGTCTTTAAATTTTCACGGTATAACCAACTTGTTAACCCGAAGCCATACAAATTGTCAAAGCGAAACGGGGGCGCAAAAAAAAATCGTGTAGGGTTTCGTTGTGTAGAGCTCGTTGATTAGATAAGTATTTGTCAGAAACAAAGGAATGAGGAGCCAACGAAGTCAGCTTAATTTACAACGTCGGGTTGACGATGAAGTACCTGGGACTCGTTCTCGACAGCCGATGGAATTTCGGAGAACATTTCCGACGTTTGGCTCCCAAACTCAACCGGGCTGGGGCTGCTCTCAAGCGGCTCCTGCCCAACCTTGGGGGTCCAGACGCTTCCTGCCGGAGGCTCTACGCGGGGATCGTTCGGTCCATGGCCCTCTACCGGGGCGCCGGTGTGGGCGCCGTCGCTGCAAAAGCGACCGGCGACCATATTGAACGGCTGCCAGAGGGTCATGGCAATACGGATGGTGCGGGGTTACCGCACGATCTCCCGCGAAGCGGCGAGCCTTCTGGCTGGCCTACCACCGTGGGATCTGGAGGCAACAGTCCTTGCACACATGCACGACATGCGCGTGGAGATGCAACGCCAGGGTGAAAGTCCGCTGCCGCGACAGGTCGAGGTATGGCGGACAGAGCTCCGGCGGGATCTCACGGTGAAATGGCGTCAGCGACTATCGCAACCCAGTGCTGGGCACGCCACCATAATGGCGGTAAGTCCCCTCTTTGAGGCGTGGCTGGAAAGACCTCACGGCGTCCTTACCTTCCGCATGGCGCAGGTCCTCACCGGACATGGCAAGTTCGGGAGGTTCCTGCATCGGATCCAAGCGGAAGAGACGCCCGGGTGCCGCCACTGTGCGGAACGCCCGGAGGACACGGTGGAGCACACAGTCGAGGTGTGCCCTGCTTGGGCGGAGCACCGCCGTGCCCTCGTGGGGGCGATCGGCGGCGGAGACCTCTCGCGCCGGGCCTTGGTTCAGGCCATGGTCCGGAGCGAGGAGGAGTGGCAGGCGGTCGCCTCCTTCTGCGAAGCAGTAATGCTAGCAAAGGAGGAGGCCGGCCGCATCAGGCAACGGCGCCCTCGCCGCCGCCGCCGGGATCCCAATCCCGATATCCAGCCACCGTAGACGCGGGCTCGTGGACAGCGAGCCATGGGTAGCTCGCTGTCCGATCGTCCGGTAACTACCCGGACCGAGCCAAGGCGTCGACGGCGCGCACTGTTCCGAGTTGTCAGCAAAGAGAGGGGCCCAGCTGGGTCGAAGCCTACCGGGGTTCGGGGTTATCCGAAAGGAAGCTAGAGCCCCGGTATGAAGGCTAGAAGGAACGGCGCGGGGTTTTTAGTCAGTACAAGTCTGACACTATCTCCCGCTCCACCCAAGAGCGGGATTTGTCATAAGATGATTTTACCCGTCGACAAAAAAAAAAAAAAAAGCTTAATTTACAAAATTTTGTTACGATGAATTTTTTAACATCACTAAAATAATATGTTAAGACCCTGAATACTGTACCTTTTGTTTTAAAAAATGCTAGAAAACAAAAATTTCCGTCCGTCCGTCCGCAGATTAGCTCAAAGACTCTAAGTACTAGAAAGCTTTAATTTGGCACGGATATATTTATTTTATCTCGTGTACAAAATGGTGACGGTAATAAAGTGAAGATTTTTTTGCTCTATCCCATGGTAGAGGAATCATTGGATAGGTAATTCAAAAATATTACGGGTCTGTAAAAACCATTTTTCGATTCAGGGATCCATCACCTACCGCTTTTCGGCCGCAGGGGATAGGGACGTCCCCTGTGGGACGGGACACAACGGGGGAAAAGTGTGCCTCCCCCCGCCAGCTACATGATAGCTTTTGGTTATTTGAAAAAAATCACGGCAGTTGTACCTATATATAACGAAATTAAAAGGAAAACTATTACAGCTAAGTAGGCTTTACAAGTTTACGAGTAATATTCGACTTATTTATAAAATGTAGTTGGAAAAGTAAAAAAATAACTTATCGTTATAGCAATGTTGACGACTCGATTGGCGCAGTGGTTGAGCGATCGGCTGCGTTTCGCGGGTTCGATTCCCGCACGGAACTAATACTTGTATGGACTACAGATAGTTGTTCCGGATCTGGGTGTCTTGTGAATTTAAATGTTTGTTACGCACCCACGATACAGGAAGAAATTCCTAGTGTGAGGCAATATTTTTTGGTTTAAACAATAAATATGTTCGGCGTTTTCATTGTTTATGAACTTACTTTAATAACAGTATTTTACCTACTTATGTTGGTAAATGTAGCTGTATGGACGGAATCCTCGGTGTGCGAAACGGACACGCCTTTGGCCGATTTTTCCTATTAAAACTAACTTGATTTTACGGTTTGGTACGGAATCCTAAATGTGTGAAGACCGACGCGCACTTGGACGGTTTTTTTATTACATTGGAACAGCTTACAAATTGAACGCACGAATATTATCAATAGTTAAACTTAGCGTTTGGTGATCCTTATCTACGACTAGACGAAACACTATTAAAAACGTTAGTCCATGTTTTATTTAAAATTTATTTGGTAGAGCAAGTTTGATAGAATTTAGTTAATGGATACACTTCGGCGTGCTTAAACAAAAAGTAGCTTCAAATTATGTAGATCAAACGGTCTCAAAGATCAATCTTTAATTAGTCTGACATGATTGGTTTGTTTGCTGTTAGGTAACTTAACCTTTATTCGTTTTTTACACAACCTCATTGACTTTGGGGACAAAAAACAAAGTAAGTGTACCAAGTTAAATTAAGTAATTATGCTCAATAGATTCTTGAATCGATATCGTTTCTCACTTGGCTTGTTCTTTCAGAAGTATATTAATTCGAACAAGAGTTATTTGTTTTAAATAATTTAAGTTGATTTACGAACCCACTAAAACTTATATCAATAAATAAATCAGTCAAGTGGAGGTTGTAGCCAACGTAACAAGTACTTACATATAGTTGCAGTATTTATTCGTTTTTACCTACGTGCATGCACTCATGCAATGCATCCACTTAATAAAATGGGAACCATCATAGAACGAGATCCCACTGCAAAAATCTGTACCGAGTCATATCATTTTTTATTAAACTTCATTTTTATGAAAGATACTTGATAGAAAAAATTGATTACAACAGTGTTTCCTAGCCGCAATTTGTTTTTATTTATTATTAATTAATTTATTAACAATTGCATGCTGTACTATCAGCTTGCAACAAAGCGTACAGCAAGCCAACAATATAACACTTCTTAAGAATTAAAAACTTTATACAGCACATAAATACGTCGACGCCAGGTTCCACTATAAGCTCGATGACGCGTTCACTGTTCACGCCGGACCGAATGCGGGTGTCGTGTTCCTCTGCCCAGTGTTGCCTGTTCGTGTGTATTGCAGTGTTTTTGATTAGGATAGATAAATTATACCCATTTTTGATGAATAAATTTAATTTAATTTACTTATTTACCTACTAGTGTCCAACCGAAAGTCCGGTTTCGGTTTCGATCGAGTTTCGGCAATAAAACGAGAATCGGCTTAATTTCGGTTTCGGCGGCAAACTTGCCGAAACTACGACCGAAACCGAAACTGCATTCGGGGTTCTCGCGCTGAGATCAGTCATGTTCGGCGCGTTAAATTCCAGTCAAGCGAGCAAGCGACAAAGACATTTTGCCGCATCCATGTGCCTAATCATGTCGTGACTGGCTTGTGTTTGCAGTTCGTTTTGTTTGTTGTGAGTTTTCGTGTGATTAATTATGAATTCGGTAAGTTTTATTACGGGATATAGCGTAAGAGTAGGTAGTAAACATCACAAAATGTCGAAGACTGCATATTATGTGATTTGAAGATAAAAATATTAAGACTGACTGATTATGATAACGTTTTCTTTATTTCCCTTGAAAACATGATCTTTGTAGGGAAGTTTTTGGTTTCGGCCGGATCAGATACTGTTGCTGAAATTCGGTTTCGGTCGGACACTAGTACCTACCCTAACAGCTCGACTATAGCCCAGGCGCTCGATCTGCTGAAAGCCCTAATTGCTCAGTAGAGCATCAAAAGCGCAAACTTACATCGCAGCTGTCTTTTTCGCAGTTATTTTTTTTTAAATATCTCATTTATAGGTAATATCTAGCTGCAGTGTAAGGCTAAGCCCTTACACTGCGGCTAGATATTACCAGGTAACCCTGTCGCAATGTATTCTACTATTAAGTACCATTCATGAAAATTAAGTTTCATCAAAAACATTAAAACCCACAGATTTTAGCAATGGTATCTTAGGCTATCAAAACAATGAAGTGGATATGACATCACTAAACATGTAGGTACCAAAGGCAACATTTGTTGAGAGATTCTTTGCGTAGAGCTCTTATCGTTCTAGTCACGGACTGTTGAAAGTATGCATTGCATTTGGATGCAAACAATTTGTTGATAAGAAACATTTGCACCTAGCTATTTTCTATTGTTCGTAGTTGGACTTGGAATGCCTCCAGGTAGTAAATTGTTATTTTTATGACTGGTAGACAGAACATTTAGAGTGATATATTATATCATTTTGTTTACAAATATAGTCTGCTGAGATTTTCAGTATTGAATATAGTTAACAAGCTTCTTCTAGTTCCACTAATTGGTTAGGCCCTAGAGGCAAGAGAGCCAGAGGTCGTCCTAGAGAACGATGGATTGACGATATTATAAAAAAACCGGTCAAGAGCGATTCGGACTCGCGCACGTAGGGTTCCGTACAGTCATATATTCTACCACTGTTTTTCACCCAAAGTAACCTGCGAGTAGGTAGGAAAGGAGGACATTTTGGCTGTGAAACATGAAATATTTTTAAATTTTCGTCGGAGAGGCCTATATTCGTCAGACAATTTTAACACTGCGGTGTAGAATATTGCAGCTTTAGGTCTGCGCCATATCTTTACCGATAGTGGAACTAATGTAATTGTTGTTGATAATTTCTGAAAAAGTGTGCTATTTAGAGACATTGTTTTATTTTTCCTGTAATCTTTACATAAACTTCTATCGCATAGATTAATTTCAGATTTTTCTCTATGCAAACTTCAGAGATAAGAGGGCAGGGGGGAGGCAGTATCCTCACTTCGAATTTTTAAGACATCCTTTTCAATCCGTGGCGCAAAAAAAAAAAAATCTTATTTGCCAAATAAGAATTCCAAACTTCATCTAAAACTATTCCAATTTCAATATCATTAGCAGTTAGCTAAGCCAGTCGGCTTCATGAATTTTTAAGTTATAATATTTTATTTTCTCTGTAAGTGATTGTGTAAATCTTGAGATATCTAGCTATGGCAGACGGATAGACAGACTGAGTCAGTCGCATCATAAGTGTTCCTTTTTATCATTTTGGTACGGAACCCTAGAAATGCTGCAGATGACTGGAGAAAGAAATCGAAGACAAGGAAAATTTGGAAACTGTTGGAGGAGTCCTATACCCTCCAGAGGCCCCTAGGGCTTAACTAGAAATATTTATGTAAATATACAATATCTAATGTTAAGATCTTAAAGTATGTTAAGGAAATGAAAAGGATTAATTAATTTATTTAACTATCTAGTTTTTTCCAGGGTTACGCCGCGTGAAAGTTAGAAATCAACCTCAATATATTAAAGACCCTTTGTTCTTTTCCAAAGTCAAATCGACACCATAACTAATCAAAAATTCAAATTCAAATGTATTTAAAAATGGTTCAGTGGTTTAGGCAACAAAAGAACAGACAAACAGACTGTATAAGTATGGATTCGAAGCAGCTTCAGATTTTAATTCATACGGTGTTTCTTACAATAGGTTAAGATTTTCTTGAGCTTGCTTTAAGTGTGTAAAGCGAAAATTCGTGATTTTCGTACCGAGGACAAAAGAAAACTACACGGTAACTTCATACTTCCATACACTCGTATAATAATTACTTACATGCTTAGGCCTCACCATCCACGTCTGAAGTTATTATGACAGCAAGATTGGAGGATGGAGACCCGATTGAAATATAGGTAAGACGTGTTCTTTAGACAGTGGATATTATTGTGTAGATAGTAAATAAACATATTTTTGTGTTTCCTGTTTGTTCATGTAAATATTCGCTCATTTCAAATTAGTTTTAATTTTTGTCAATAGATGGCGTTGTTCGTTGAACGCCGATTCCTGAATCTCGGTGTTAAGATACTCCGGCGTTCAACTAGGTCAAAAATGCTAATTGATTTTTTTTTGTGAGCAGCAAGCGCTGCGGATATTTATATTATACGCGCTTAATACAAAGTCCAGTGTTTAATTAACCACCCTCTTAGTCGACCTTTGTTCACTGTTTGCCACTTGCCTGCTTTTTTCATCGCCAGCACGAGCTACGAGAGTGGAATTGCAGTTTTTAGTAATCCTACGTTCTTCATGCTTCTACAAATATTTGTTAATAATGTGAATGTCTATAGTCCTTTTTGCTCCCACTGCTATGGAATACAGAAGATGCTTCAAGCCATGTGCACAGCGCGCCTGAAGCTCGCGATGAATCAATCTAAAATCAAAAGCTATGAATAACAGCACTAAGCGTAAGGTCTATGTAGAAGGGCAGAAAATACATTATGTATCGACACCTAGTATATGTGTTACGGCTAATACCCGAAGTGCGGCTACACCTAGTATTAGCCGGAGCTTAGGGCACCCCGACACGGACATGTTAGGTTCGAACGAGATGACGGGAGCTGAAGTGAGCGAGCAAAGCGAGCGAACTCAGCTCCCGTCATCTCGTTCGTGTTAGGTTACTTTAGACCCTGCGGACGGAAATAGGAGCCCCGCGCAGCGGGGCTCTGTCGACTATGTTGCGTGGCTACACCTAGTTCTAACCGGCTAAAACTAGGTGTAGCCGCACTAATACTAGGTGTAGCCGCACTTCGGGTATTAGCCGTAACATATGTACTCATCAGAGTACATCTAGTAGGCCCAGAAAGAGGTGGCGAGATGACCTAGATACCTACTGCAAGGGCTGGTTCGAGGTGGCTAAGGAAAAGAATACCAGGAGGGGGAGGTCTTTGTCTAACAGTGGGAGAAGGCTTGAATAAATATGTAAATATGTTTGTTAATAAATGCCTCAACGACAGAATGGTGAAGGTTGGCATACGATTCCTTGGTTTAGGTTAGAACATAAGAAACTGGCTATCTAGATAAGTTCCCTTGGGATAATATTCGAGATTCCCGTGCATGCAAAAGCTAGTAGTAAACATGTACGACTAAGGTTCTTAGTAAACCCATTTCCGTGCTTCCTCTTTCCTAACAATTTCTTCTTCGTAGTCGCTACGAGCGCTACAAGTTGCGAGAATTAAATGTAACGTTAGTTCAGTCAAAAACCCGATTCAGGAATCGGTGGAGTGACTGAATTAAGAACTACTTAAATTCGAATAAGTATTTGTCACAAATACTACTTTAGCCTGAAAATCTGCCTGGCTTGAAATTAGCGTTTAACATGTTCTTAACTGAAAATTCAGAAACCGCGATCTTGAGTAAATGCATAAACTAATAACAACTTAGTCAAACTTTAATGTACTTACCGCAATTGGAGAAAGTTTTGAACTAATAAAGAATCGTAACGTGAGCTAGGTCTCTGCAATATCTTCCAGAATTAATCAAGACTCCAGGCGGTTTTACCAGGTACCTGTTAAGACCTTGCTAGTAGCCTTTTCGCTCGTAAAACATGTGTAGCTGGCAAAGGGTTGAAATCTCAAGTCTCAACATTTATGACCTGTTTCCTCATTGAACATTAACTTGAGAAATTTTGAGACACTACTTTAAGCCAAAGTTGATAGGATTTCAGGCTAAAGTCGTCGACTTTGGCGAGTACTTAACTTCATTTTTAACCGACTTTCCAAAAAGGAGGAGGTTCTATGTTCGACTTAGTTTGTTTTTTTTTGTGTATGTTCACTGATTTCTCCGTCAATTGTGGACAAATTTTGAGCTTGATTTTTTTGTTTGGAAGAGTATGTTCCCAAATCCGGTCTCATTTTAATTTGGTGAAGATCTGATGAAGAACTTCGGAGATATACAACGGAAATCTTCAATTAATAACGGCAAATCTGTCGGGATTGCTGCAATCGCATGTCTGTTTATTGTTTATACCATTTTACATAACATCACGCCAGAAAGCTCTAAAGGGGTACCTAGGCGGATGTGTAAGGTTCACTTTGGTACACTCTCATTTTACAGGTTGTATTCAGGTTTCATGATAGTCGGGTAATCTGTTCTGGCATTATAGGTACCTCATTAAAGAACTTTAATATTAGGGACCGCTAAAAAGTGAAAAAGTTTAAACAATTTTTACAAAAAAATACTACCGACTTCGAAATAAAATAGTGAAAAATAAAAACGACCAAAGACACCGACTTCCAAAAAGAAAGTTATTTTCCACTTTTTAATGTTTTTATTTGGAAGTCGGTAGTATTTTTTTGTGAAAACTTTTTTGTTTTACGTCAGAAACCGAGGTTTGTAATTTGTTCTCCGATGAGATAAAATGAAACTGTCGTATAACAAAGAAGGAAATCCCTTACGTCGGGACACATCAAAAGAGGAAATTAAAATTTATTTCTTCTTAAACAATAATAAACACTAATCTTGAAAGACTAATTGGGACTATTTTTCCGTGCACCTTTTCCATGAAACCTTTGACTTTGACCTCGATTGCAAATGTGATTTCTTCAGAAAATCTTTGGACTTGATTGTGTGACATGATTCATTTTATTAAATACTAGCAAATATGTATCTAAAAAAATACCAGTTTTTTTTATATACTCTTGTTTGAACACTATCTCGACTGATGTTAAGTTATGATTAGATGTAGATATTTCCACTCCTAAGCTGTAGATATTTCACTGCAGGGAAAAAAACCTCTTCCCACAAAGAGAAGGACAAATATTATTCACCACGCTTGCTTAAGACGCGTTGAGTATATACCTAATACTTTGAAAATAAGTTGAAAATTAAAAACATGTAGTTCGGTTAGAGGAATTTCCTTTTTAATTCATTGACATTACAATAATCAAAATAGATCACTCGTTATGATATTTTACAACAACAATTATTTATCTACCTTTAACAATGATATTAATTACTATAACATTATAATGTGACTCGCGTACATGCCATCTGTTACGAAACTACGAGAAAATAACGACCAAAGTATTTTTTTAAACCATGCTATACTTACAGGTTCCCTCTATTTTTTTGTTCATCAGGTATCTTAGGTAATGATGATAAAAAAATGAAATAAATTTGAGTGTTCGTAGGCGCTTTTATTCGATGTTTTATGTCTTTGGAATTTAAAAGTAATTTAAACAAAATAATTGCTTACACCCCGTGGTCGCATAACAGATGTATCACAATTTTCATACTATAAAAAATCACATTTGACGAAAATATAATGGAATTACATCGCTGCATAATTATCAAATTTTTTTACACTTTCTTATTTCACTACAATTTATGTCTACTGAAATACACAGCCAAAGCCTTATAATACCCATTTTTATTCAGCTAACGACACAAACTAGTACAAAACTCGATACAAAAGAAGTATACAAAAGACAACTGATTGTAAACATGTCGCTTTTATGAATATTGTCAGAAATAATAACATCACTTTTCAGACAAATTTTATTATATATCTAATCCAAGTCACTTAAGTAGGCTTTTTGTTCCATTTATTCAAGTAGGCTTTTTATTTACAGTCTGTGTTTGTAAACATAGCAAATTATATTTGATGTAAGTATACTAAGTTTGTTGGGCTTACTGCTTGATTTCGAATGGCATATGGTCGATAGCTAATTCCCCGAAGTCATCAGATCGAACGTCCGAATCGCCGAAATTCCATAGCATCGATGTACCACAATTTCGGATCGAGCGTCCGTTTCGCCGAAAAGCCATGGCAACGATAGTCCTATCCATCGAATGTCTATTGGCTCGACGTGCCAGTAAGTCGAAAGCTATTCACCCTAAAATATTCAAGAAGACTAAAAGAAGGAATATAAAATAGGATAAAAAACAAACCAGCAGGGTTATAACCAAAATAATATGTTAGAGGCAATTCGTGAAAACCAGGCATTGTATACAATTCCTTGTGAATTCTATAGAAGTCTGTTGATTAAACCCTGCTGGTTTGTTTTTCATCCCCTTTTATATTCCTTCTTTAAGTCTTCTTGAATATTTTAGTTTGAATAGCTTTCGACTTACTTGCACGTCGAGCCAATAGACATTCGATGAATAGTACTATCGTTACAATGGCTTTTCAGCGAAACGAACGCTCGATCTAATGGCTATTCGAAATTGTGGTACATCGATGCTATGGAATTTCGGCGATCCAAAAATTCGATCTGATGAAGTCGGGGAATTAGCTATCGGGCATATGACATTCGAAATCAAGCAGTAAACCCAAGTTTGATACACTTGATTGACAATGTATAAAGTATTTTAATCTCTTAGTAAGTACATACATATTATATAACACGTACTTTTGACTTCACACACAATGTACAAGATGCAGTTTTTTTTCAATAAATACGTCATATACAGTCTCATCGAGTTAGGGACACACTGTGTCGTTAATTATGAGGGCCAGCCACACTCGCCGAACTACATCAGAGACATACATCCTGATACTGCTGTCACAAACATGAATAAAGTTCCTCTCACGTCCTTGATACGTCCGGTGATGTATGGCCCGACCCTTACAGATTTGGGCCGGGAAACAACGGTACATTTAACATTAGGAATTCTCACTCTTCGCAACTTAACACATACATAATTTATTGAAGTACTTTCTGTATTACCACCGCTTTCAATTCGATTCAATCTACCCACGCTCTACACTCAACGTTTTTTGTTATTATTTTGTGCTTAGCACATACTTTTTACAGCCACCGTACTTAAACACTATCAGTAGAGTATTATGGACTAAAGTTAATTAATAATTATTTATACACCTATCTAGTCTGACCTACAACGAATACTCTATAATCACTTTGTTCGAAAATAAATACTTATATAGATGCATATTTTATTTTTATAAATCACTGACAATTCGGATCGATACTTCGATCGACTATAGAAAACAGCGTCCAACCTTCGGATATTGACAATAGATTTATGTAGCTAACGAGAATGTAAAGTGAGGTATCACCCCAACGTAATTAATAGATTCGAGAATGAATAATAGGCAGTGCGTGCCAAAGATTACAGCTTTATGACACAGTGGGCAAGTCTCCGGGATTATATCTATAGGTACACTTCCTAAATCGCTTCATATACCCATAAGTAAGCTTTTACGGCGGCTCCGTCCACTACATAATTCTCAAGGACAATTTTTCACGTTATTTCACCATAATGTTTCAGCTAACATAGATTAGCACTTAAGACCAAAATGGACATTTAAGTGCACGTTAACATTTAAATATTAACAAAGCCGTAACTAACAATGGACAACAATTTTTTTTTTTATGTACAATCTTAAAATCGCTTAGAAACGTCTATAAAATAGATCACACTGTTAGGCCGTCTACGTCACTTGTAGTTCTGCTCGACGCTCGAGCGCGCGGTAGCGTGGTCACTGTCGCCTACACAGACGTGTCTCAGGTGAGTCCGCCGATGTTACAGTTCACGTGGTACATGTAGGTGGCCAGCTCTTCTCCGGTGAACTCGTCGTCAACCTCGCGAAGACTGGAGTTGGAGATGCTTCGAGGGGAGTCGACGGAGTCGGAGGGGTCGTGGATCCGAAGACGCCACGCGCGAGTCCAGTGCCCGTTCCCGCTCGGGGACTCGTTAACGGTTGGTAGATCGCGCCCGTTGTAGCACTGCGCACACAAAACAAAAATTACAATTTTAAAATAATACAGTGATTAACACAATTTAAAGGTAAACAAAGTTTAAGTCGTCATCATCCACAAATCTGCACATTTTCGACTATCATTGTTTATACCTAACCAAAACTCCAAAAAGATACCTACTAGTGTTGAACTACATGCTTTGTTTGAAAAAATAATCAATAGCAGGTTTACGATATCCATTAAAAACATATTAAAATAGAAACAAAATCCCGACATAGCAATAATTAACCAATTTTATGCAGGTCGAATATTTTTAGATGTTGACATCGAGAGGTCGATCGACCAATCGATTTTAACATAAAAATGCAGATAAAGTCTCAAAAACCAACGTCGAGGACGAAATATGTGACACAATATTTTTTCCTTTAGTGCTCTGATCAAGCAGAAATGGATTTCATTTAACACAATATGCGATCAGGGATACGGAAATGTCTTACTGTGCACATAACGGCTGATACGAAATTTAAGCTCACATTAGACAACCCGAAAACTTGGGATAATATTATGATTTTCCCTCACAACTCTCAATAAAAGAGAGCTTAGTGTCAGCTTTGAGCAGATAAATAAAGGGATGGAGATGAGAACATTGTGTTCAAATTATTTACAGATGATGATAAAGTTGAAAGCGAAAAAACATGTACTCTCCACTACCAATATTTCTCGACAACTAACTCAATACAATGCTACTAGCTGGAGCTGAAACCTGACTTTGTCATACCTAAACCCGATTTCGTGGCTTGGTACGAATAAAGAACAAAATAAAAATACTTAATCAAACAGTCCAGCAATATATTTCAAAGATACAAACACAGTTGATCCATTTAAATTGAATGCCTTATCTGAGCCCTAAATTCCGGTCCGACAATAATAAAACATTAAGCCTAACATTCGAATTTACATATAATCTTATAGTACATAGTAAGTACTGTAAGTAACTGAAAAGACAAGGATTTACGGCAATACCACGAGGCGGCGATATAAAGTGTAGAACGAATTCTTTTCCAGAAACAAGTTATTTGTTCAAATCTGGGGGAACAGGTACTTGGTTAACATCTCAAAGTATTTTCTTGATTCTTCAGGAAAAAAAAAAATTAAAAGAACTTTAGAAACTGAAATATGGATTCTATGAAAACTGGCAAAGCATAATTCGTAATTTATAAGAACTACGTGGTATACCAAAGTTCATTCCCACAGACCCCCTAAGCAAAATATTTTATGAGGCTATTAATGCCCAAGCTTGACATTAAAATAAGTGTTAGGAGTAGGACACATTTACACTAACACTAAATATAATGTCATTGCTCGCATTTCACATGGTATTTTCATGATTATTAAGATTCAACCCCTGCGCGCGTTGGCATATAACGTGGCCTTGGCAGAAAAACCTTCACCCGGACACATTAACAGGTTATTACATTAGGAATGACAAAAAGATGATCATTAATTTAGTGCTCAGGTAATGGCAAAGACGGAAATAATCTTTGGCCCAACTTCAGCTGGTTGGTCCAAAGATAGGGAGCTGAACGGAACGGACGGGACGGGAGCCTAAATAAGTAAAATGGGAAACACATGTTCATGTGGAATCAGGACTTTCCTGCATCTGCTAACAAACACCAACAAGTATCACGCATTATCCTTATATCCCAAGTGATAAAGATTAAACAGTCTTGTCTGTTCTTGGCCTATGTTCAAATGTCGGTGATAAAATAATAGTAGATATAAATAGTAATTATAATTGATAACATCTTGGTTATAAATCTTTAGGTTTTACATATTGAAAACCACTGTTAAATAACATTATGTAAATTCTAAAATATGAGACTAAAATTCACTAAAAATGCATACATGACACTTTTTGCTATCGCATATTTTAATCTATTTCTGTCATTCACTACCAATGTAAACGGCAAACAGTGACTCAACATCGAAACCTTCTTGCATTTTAATTTTGTAAAAGTAAGTTGTTTTTACGATTTATTTTCTGCTTTTTATTTCCCCAAAAGCAGTCCAAATAAAGACCCTAATGTGTTAAGTTTACGTTCATTGATGAATTATGATCGCAAAAACGAAAATCTAAGCGGTTTGAGAATATATGGGTGGAAAAACGGCTTGCCATAAGCAATCCAGGCCTCAGCAATATTTTAGAGGCCGCCTCAATAAATCCAAGAGCAAAATTATCACGTAAACCCCGGGGCATGTTTAAGAAGTTGACGTAAAATATTAAAAGGCATTAAATCTAGAAAATTGCTATCGAAGATTCCTCAATTAAGTATAAAATGGACATTACAGCCGGTCAAGGGCGGATCGGCCCTAATACGAGTTTTTAGATACAAACCAATAAACTTAACCTTATATTTATTACCATTGGCTATAACCGGCTTTTTATCTTTTATCGGATATAATATGAAAAGAGGAAACAACAAAATATAGGATTCAACTGAGATTATAACTTACAAAATAAATTAAAAAGACTCGAATGCACATATCCTTGGCTCATAAAATAATACATGCTACTGCGTCGTAATAATAGAACTATAAATTCATTACTTTAGTGTCATCGTATGCATTTGTTTTGGCTTCATTCGTACATTTATTAAACAAGCCATAAAGATTCATGCCATTCTTATGCCTTGTCACTTCCATTATTGATGTTTAGGTAACTAAACATGCGGTAATGTATCAAGCTATTTTGTAGCAAAGAACATCCCACTACACACAAACTTTCCAATAATAGAAACGCGAAAGTTTGTGAGGATGGATGTTTGTTACTCTTTAAAGGAAAAACTACAGATATAGCTTAAACTACTGTAAAATTTTGATGTATACATCAAAATGACACATAGGCTATAATTTATAAAGATAAGTATTAAATCCATGTGGGCGGAGCCGCGGGTAACAGCTAGTAATGAATTGTCTTTAAAAGCAATTAAAGAGAGTCGTACATTCCTGGAAGTTCCTTACTACGAACTTGGCACCCATTTAGATCTCAATTCATTTATTGGCGATCCTAACAATTCGCACGTTCTTTGTGTAACTTAACTCCTTTCTCACATCTTTTTTTGTGATTTCTAATTAAGGAAGAACTGTTTTCATGAGATTTTTTATTGTTCTATTCAAACCTTGGAGCTTGATTTGTTTAAGCCGAGTATGAGTTCAAGTTCGTTCCTCAATTATAGTTATTATTCATGAAATCATAAGCTGCTCTGCATTTCTTCACAATCCTGCATTTCACATTGCTGAGTTTTTGTATCTTTTCTGGTGAGTTTATTCGTCCTGTTTCGAGTATTTCAAAAGTATTGTAAGTTTACATCACAAATCATCGTGCATCATCGTCATCATTTGCTATGCTATTATATCACCATATATTTTGGTACAGATCTTCTAAAACCTTCAACCTAGGTATAAAATTATTTTTAGTTAAACCTAACCAAATGTTTGTGAGCTTAGCTGTGGCTAATTTATTATGTTTTGGAGCGAGCTTAATTCACTGATGGTTCAACGGTTTACATTGGTATTATTGGCAATGCTCGCAATTTTCTGTCTATAAACTGTGTGTAATTCGTATATCGGGATTACACTAAGTAGTGGGATGAACAGTTATGAATGGTCTATACATATCTACCCACACACTTATGTAATGTTAAACATGACGTTTTTTGAAGTAGGTAATCTACGAGATCTATTCGTTGTGTTTAGTAGTACATAAACAAAGTTATCTTTTGTAATTTAGATCTTTGTAGGTTTAAGATAGCATTATTTTTTCATTCATATAACGTGACGAAACCAGGGGAGTGACCATAAGCTCTTAGAGTAAGGTTATTTTGAGTGTGTGTACAGGACAGTTGTATTGTACATATATACTTGTACACATCTGTTCCTTACGCACACTCAATATAACCTTACTCTAAGAGCTTATGGTCATCCCTCTGGACTTAATATTTCGTATAAGATAGTGCTCCATTGGTGTAATTGCTGCTAGGCGTTCCAGTGCGATGATAAACGAATAAATAAAATAAATAAATTCTTATACGACGAATTTCACACGAATATTTTAATACCCAAACTATTTACGGTTAGATACACTACTTTATCTAATTTTATCATAAACACAATTTAAAATATCGTAAATCAGATCTGCCGAGGATGTGCCGCCATTTTAATTCTATCTAAAATTTCTATATGAAAACCAAAATGCGTGTCGGACTTCGCATATTTAACGTTCCGTACCAAAGAAAAATCAGATTTGCTAATATACTGGTATTTGTTAGTAAAATATACGTAATAATAAACATTATCACCAAACTTCAAGTTCGTAGGCCAATGGGAATAGTTAATAAATTCTTCGGAACAAAATTGTGTGACAGACAATGAACAGACAGACGGACGGACATGTGAGTGATTGTTTTTTTTTTTTTTTGATTTGATTTTTTAATATTTTCTTAAAAATCGTCTGCTGCCTGAAAGCGATCAACCGCTTTTATTCTTTTTTAATACTTTGATAATATTTTTTATAGAATTTGGCGGTCAAAGGATTTGTATAAGCCACAATCAATTAAAAAGTACTTACTGTGTATTTTAATTACGACAAATCAATCAACCCGCGCTATTGATTTAAATTAAAATCCACCAAACTTGACATTAGTTTGACAACTAGAGCATAATAAAAAAAATACGGCTAACGCATTTGCTAATTTGTGCATTCCTGATGCTAATCTGATGACATTCACTAGAATAATTGGTGATTATCATAATCATTGCATTAAAAAAATATATATATACATAATATGTAGTTTGTTAACGATCGAGACTGCGTCACTTACGAGTCTATTGGATACTTATACTATAATTATATATTAGATACTTTTACTATTTAAATGACACTTCCCGGTCTTTGTTTCTTAAAATCAATGTAGCAGTAAAATAGATGCTGCATTGTAGAATTTTATTACAGTTACAGCATTCATATCAATAAATGTTGCTGTATACAAGCTGAGTAAAAAATTTCAAGAGGAAAACTATAAGAATACCTAATAAGAGTAGTGGAAAAAATACCGTTTGTTTGCAGGCATGAATCTCGATAATATAATGAAATATTTATTGTGTCTCAAATATAATGCATTCACATAAAAAACTGACGCAATCCCAGTAAGTTATTAACAATATCTACTTATTTTGGGGTTGTCTTGCTCTTACCCTTATTTTAATCTTTAGTAACAATTTTGAGGAAAAACTGAAAATGCGGTTACATCAAAAGGTGAGTATAGACCTAGCATTTACTTGAACATGACACTCGATGTAAATGGCGTAACTCGATGTACTGTTAAAAGTTGTACTCACCTTTCGAAACTCTAGTTTATACTCACCTTTCGAAAAGTGATTGACTCAACAATGATTGACTGTCACATTATTTTTGATATTTTGTACACTGACAGCCCTAAATTCTTTTCCTATCATTCAATCCATCCAAAGGTTGTCTGTAAGAGATTGCCTAGTGCCATAAGAACGTTGGTCCCGTATGTTTTTTTTGGTGTACAATAAAGTATATAATAATAATAATAACTGTCATGTTACTACTATATTATACACATTTAAATTTATTACTGATACCAAAAATAGATAATAGTAATTTATGACTGACACCCAAAGACTAATTCCCCTCAAGCGATCATAAGCGCTCGGTTTACTTTCGAGGTTTACAAACTTCTGATGGTTGAATTAAACCTATTGATCAAATAGAATTAGGTGATATCGAGTCTCTTCTCCACCATAATTGCATAACTTCAAAGATGCGCGCATTCATAGCTCATATGTTTAAAAAGCCGTCTACTCAACAGCGTAAAACACGAAATGTTCAGTTGTCAAAATGAAAGGAAACGTGCGTGCTTCGACCTGTCAATACCGTTACGCAATTAGGATACAGTAGTTGCCTACGGCTCCGACTTATGTGAATCGTGAATTCGAAGCCAGACTTGCACTTTACTTTGTGTGATTTATTTTAACACCACTGCTCTCAATACGGGGAATAAGAACATCGCGAGACAACCGGCGATTGAAGACATATAACATCTACCACACAGTAGGAATTCCAGAAAGGTGGCCTGGGTCACCAGTAGGAACGTTTTATAAACTAATTTTGCGGTCTCAATTGAGAAATCAAGTATAATTATTAATTTAAAGTAGTTTTATAAACAAGATTATGTCACATTTTCTGAATTGATTAATTAAATTTCTTCAGAAAGCAATCAAAACGACTGTATCAAAGTGAAAATAACAGTTCCAAAATAAATAATGGATAAGTAGTGCATCAACTTAAAAATGCATTCTAAAAATATATCATCAAAATAGCCGGGACAGGCTATTTAAGTGGACAATGCAATACGTAGATGGAGATTGAGTCTAAATCGATATTAATAAATTGACAGGGACATGAAATTTATGGAAATCGTGAATGTCCCTCCAAATATATCATTTAGAATAACAATTGGTTAATTTATTCTCGAGACATTTTTTTACAATTCCATTACAAAAATTTCGTGTGATGCACACACAATTCCAGCTTTTATTTGCAGCAACAATATATTGTTTATGGTATAAACAATACACAAAACATCATCATAAAAGATATTTCAGATCACATAGATTATGTAAGCACATTTTTTTTTTCGATACCAAAACAGCAGCCATTATAAAGTTAAAGCCAAAAATGGATAAAAATATAACATATAATAAGCTTTAGGTTAAGCAAATAGAGATAAAATTGAGATCCAAATGTTAAGAACGGTTCCTGATTCGGCATCTAAAGTTCAAGGAGCTATATAATACAGCGAGGCAACCCGAATACATGTCAGATTAAAATAATATTAAAATCGCACTCACACTAATGTGACATGTGATTTTAATATTTCATACAAATGGCTTCTACTTTATTATCAGCACTTTATTTAAGGTTGCCCTAGTCAGTCATTCTTCTATATAAACGTATGGTGATTACTCCGCTGTTTGACGGTGTACGCTCAAAAAAAAATATATAAATTTGTCTCATAATTATCTAACTCTGTATGGAAACGAAAAAGTAAAAAAAAATCTGTATTTAAAATTTAGGAGCATCGAAACTTCCATATTTCAACACTAATTTCAACGCATCTTTGGGCAGAAATAAATACCATTAAAAGAAGGAAAATTGCAAAGCAGTCACCATACAAGGATAGATTAGCAGTAAAAAAAATCTATATAATTTTATTTTAAACAAATACATTCAGTACTTTTTTCATGATACTCATACACCCAAAGGTCTGTTTGTGAAATTTTGTGCACTCGTTTTCGTTTTAAATCATCATCCATTTATTATGTTTTATACCACATAAGTGTGTATTCTTACACGCCCTAGATTCTTACTGCTCATCAAAACGTCTATACCTTTCGTACGTGTTGTCGGATGAGATAGCATGTATTTTAACCCAGGCAACAAAATAGTTCGAGCCGCCGATTAGGGCAACCTTAAGCAATACATTCTGTAATTAAAGCGTTGACATTGAAGTTCCATGTTCTGAATTAATTGAAGGTGTTCTTCAAATAATTTATCTTTAAATCTAATCATCAAAGTGCTTTATGTTATTTTTATTTGTCATTTTAAGGTAGAAACAAATCTACCTGATAATTGAGCTGAGAACCTTTTGATGTTAAAAATAAAGGACAAAAACACAACAACAAGCAGGTGCTTATCTATCAGATGAATCAACTGAAGGACTAAACAACATAGAGACATAAATACAAACAACAAAAATATATTTTCTTTGGATGGAAATTGCAGTGCAGTCACATTGTGAGAGGAAGGAATAAGGGACACAAATAAGTTGTCCACACTATCCACATATTGTATGATTTCTATAAATAGGTGAAGTGAAAAATGCCTCCACCATCTCAAATGAGATTCTACTAATGACAAAATATGAAGACTACTAACTACTAAGTTTTAGTGAAGCGTTATTTACCGTAGCCCATTGTTCCCATTTAGTATTTGAATGTGGGCCTGACCTCACCTGCGCTCGCGGCGGCGCATCATACAATTGTGTGGTGGCGGTGGACAGCCTGCGCAGGCGGCGGGTACCTCGCACGCTGGCGCAGGCCCCTGGGCCCCCAGCTCGCAGTCGCTGCGATGCGAGCAGGGCGCTGTACGTGCGGCCCATACGCGGCCCACCTCGACCGCACCATGTTGCTAACGTCACCTGAAAAAATATATACTTTGTAGTTGGAGAATAAAAACATAAAAAACAATAATAAAGTAAGTAAGACGTAGAAGATTTTCAATTATTTAAGCGTCCAATACAGAATAAATTTCCGTGCTACGCTATCGCTACCCTGTTCCTACACCAACTCTACTGTATTGTTACGCTGCCGCAACGCGCCGTGTAAGTATGCTACGCCGCGTAGCTAAAACAAACGAGAAGTCTAGTTATGTTGGCGACAAGCAACAAACCATTTTTGAAAACGTAATTGTTTCCTTTTTATTATATTCTTTTTTGTTTTTTATAAAAAGAAAATGTTTGTCAGTTGTGCAAAAAAACAATCGTCATTAAAACTTGCTGTGATCAAAACGTGTTTCCATCTACAAGCCCTTCCTCATCTTCAACAAGTTAGTAAAGCCTAACTTATCCAAAATTAAAATAAATTGTACTTTTGATAATTACAACGTGAATTTATTTATATTTTACATCACACCTATACACATTCTGATCAATTAAAATATTATTTTTCTGGTTAGGAGTCTGTTTTTCCATAAATATTCAATGAGATGGCATGATGGCTACGACCGACGCACTAAATACAATTCGAAGTAAACATATTCGCCATTTCATTGTCAAGTTCATTGATATTCAAAACTCTATTGTGTATTTTTAATTATGTTTAGAAGTAAATGTAATATGTCAGCGGTCGTGCAAGCAACCCAAATTCTAGTTAGAAGTTTATTATAATGAGTAAATAACAATATACAGTTTACAAAATATATGAGCGAATTAATTTTGGAAAATCACGGTGATTTTACCTCGCGATTTAACTATTTACTCTGCATAATTTGTCTATAGGAATCCTCTAACTGAATTTCCATGAAATCCGAACTCGAGTTTCATTTCGGTGAAAATTATCCGAATGCACGTTTGCAGTCATCATTCTTCTTTAGGTATCTCGTATCTTCTTAATTGGTTGGTATATGCAAACAGGTGATTCTAAAATTGATTTAAAGCTGTACATAGCAGTCGATATTACAGTATAGGTATGTCAATTAAAGGTATAATTGCTTATATATGTATATATATAACCATAGGATTAATACGTGTTTTAAGTAAGACCGAATCAAGCATGTTTACAGGATAACAGAGACTAATTTATTTCTCTCACATACCTACAAATAATAAAACTTCATGTATCTGTGTTTATCTTCCTGCACTAGTGACCTACTTACTAATTCTTATTGGAAACCAAAACAAATCCCGCAGAAGTTTCAATGCTCGTGCGATCTCTTTTGAACTCGAAGGAATGAAAATATCAGAACTAACTATCGGACAAATGTTTAGTCCTTATTGTTGTTTTGGTAACAATAATATACATATGCAGCAGTCACTATACCGTCAAGACGCTGACTAGTCACGTCACGTTAAAAAACGTCGTTGGACATCATTCACATAAAATCAGTGTATGTATAGAACCTACGTTGTATGTGTCGAAAGTTAGTGAGAGCCTGAGAACATTTACATAAAATATTGTGGGTATTCACGAGCCCTGACCGACGCGATGCGTCGCCCCCAGAGGTCCATTACACCCCCACAGTTCCACTCCACGGAATCCAAAGAATTAAATTAGATCAAGATAAGAATACCAAGCTGGGACGGAATTTTAAATGTCACTTTTCCTCCGTAATGGTGTCATTTCATTAAAGTTTTTCCAAAAGGGAGTATTTGACGCAACTGACTTCATAAGCTTGTGAGCTATTTTTGAATAACTATATTTTAATATGTATACATAAACTCGAGGCAATTAGTTTTTAGGTCATGAATATCGTGCCAAAGTTGTTTTCATGGTGTAACTGAAAGTATTACTGTTAAAGCTTAGTCATTTGAGTCGGAACTAATAATAATAATTCCTCAATAACTGAGGCAACAAAGCTTGTGATACAAATTCCTGGCGTACAAACCATATCTTATTATCTTAGAACACGTTTGAGTAATTTTAAGCTTTAATAATTTGATACAAATCCGCTCATATGCTTATAATGGTGACAGTAAATCACCTGATATTTGGATACATTTATGACAGTTTATGACCACACCAAATACACGTGTTTCCTTATCTTCAATGCCGTTACACGTGCAAATATTTGTCACAATAGAAAGACACAAAATCATAAACACATCGTGAAACTAACAATAAAACTAAGTCGTATTAATAGAAAATGTATATAATACGAGACTAGGCAGGAAAGTAAATAAAATACTTGTAAATGTTATTTGAGATAACAAGTGATTCATTCAGTTATCTTTAAGAGACGATTCTCATTTATCTATTCCAATAGTGAGTTAATCAATAGTGAAATAAGTAGTGTGTAGAGAGATAAGTTCATAAAATCCGAGTGACGATGTCGTAGGATAAAATAATTGTAAATTTATAGTTTTGCCCTAGACGATCTTCAAATAAAAATAAAACAAATTTGTAGTAGAATAGAAATAGAGAAACACCCAGAAATTTACGCAGACAGGCGTCAAAATGTAACAGAGACACTATCAGTTACTCAATTTAGATTCTTTGTTAGCTTTGTCGAAATTCCACGGCCGATGAAAAGCCCGACTCGAGACAAAACAGAGCTTACGTCACACGTCATAGGCCTGTGTTTATTTTTCCTCTAAAATTGGCCGTACTAAAAATAAATACAGCGTGAGTGGATCTTTTGAAAATTAAAGTCTACGGGAAAATATTTGTAATACTCGTGACAGTTGCTTCTCAAAATAATACATTGGTCTCAGGCAAAACATATACCATGAATGCTAATGCTATTAATGAAAAAAAATGAAAATCCATTCTTGATTTCAATAAGTGACTATTGTTAACAACTTGTCTTCTAACTAGATAATATCTTGTAGGTTAAGGTCTTTACTTGAAATCGCCCATAGGCCTAATACATTTGTTTCTTTTTCAACACTTTCTAATAGCCTTCAACCCATCCGCTTTATTGCAATACGTGGTTTAGATTAATAGGCCTCTTCCAAAAAAAGTAGTTTATCTGGTCGATCTGGTTTCACAAAATCCTCCTGAGGCTATTTTAACTGTAATTGAAATCTAACGCAACACAAAACGTTCTTAAGGTTACATTAGTCGATCATTCTTTCATACAAACATAATCTGGCGATTACTCCACTGTTTGGCGATGCACGTTAAAAATATAAAATGATACCAATTTGTCTCATCATTATCTAGCCCTGTATCGAACCAAAACAGTAAAAAAAATATATATTTGAAAGTTTTGAGCGCCGAAAGTTCCAAATTTCAACACTAATTTTAACGCATCTTTGGGCGCAAATAAATACCATAAGAAAAAGGAAAATTGCATAACGGTCACCATACAGGGATAGATTAGCAGTAAAAAATCCAAATAATATTATTTTAAACAAATACATTCAGTATTTTTTTTTCATGATATGCATACTCCCAAAGCTCTGTTCATGAAATTTCGCGCGCTCGTTTTCGTCCTAAATCATCATTCATTTCTACAAATATGTAAAAGTGTGTATTCGTACGCGAACTAGCTTCTTACTGCTCACCAAAGCATCGATCTCTTTCGCCCGTGTTGGCGTATGTGATAACATGCATTTTAACCCCGTTGACAAAATGTTTCGTGCCGTCGACTAGTGCAATCTAAAGGTCGGTTTCAAGTCTAGCCGGATACCAGTCTCACCGAATACAGCCAAATGTCACTTTACATGGAGAGGCCAATCTGACCTCCACAATACTGGATTGCTGGATAATAAGATATCCTTGCCAAATCTGGTAGGGCGACTTTCAAAAACCTACAAATAACAGCCGGGACCACGACCTAACTTCCTTCCCGAGGCATGGAGGAATCTTGGTGAGAAATGGATGGTTCCTCTCACAACCCCTCTCAAAAAACGTTGCTTAATCTTGCAGTCATTAAAAAGCTATAAATTAGCATAACAAATAAAAATAAAAAAATAAAAAAAAATAACAACACCATCCTAGCAGAGAGTACCACTTTATGAGGATGTCCTTGTTTAATGAATTCTGTTTGATGGTTAGCTTCACGTTGAGGTTGCACATGTTTCCGACGTTGAATACCCGTCGCAGCTTCGAAATTCTACGGACCGTGCAAGCGGACATCAATTGGGCGTTCTCGGATTTCTAGCAAAACGCTTGGCACTTGCAGCAATGGTTGTATAGCTATCAGTATAGTTTTATACGGAACTTTACTAGTTATAAACAATAAACATCAGTCAATATTCCGTTTTTTTTATTTTTTATTGTAAACTAACTATATTCTTCTTCTTCGCCGTATCCATGATTCCAAAATTAAATATGTTTTGACCAAAATTCAGCCACGTCGACAGCGTTAGCATTTGCCTCACAAAGGTCTTTCAGGGTGCAGGTGTTGTTACATAGAGAACAACAACACCAAGGGAGCAAGAGTTGAGGCGTTCTAAGGCACTAAAAAAATAAGATTTTTTCATATTAACAAAGTAACAATCAGTAAAGTTAATAATATAAACATTAAACAAAGTCTTTGTCACAAACAATTATATGAAATTATCTTCTACTCAAGACGAAAATTGCTTTTCAGTCCCACAAAAGCGCTGTCACTAACCCATTTGCTTTTCGAGTTAAGTAATGCTATGCTACATAATTAAAAACTGTGGTAGCACTAACTAACTAATCTCTGATTTTTAATTTCGTAGACTAAAATGACATTTGGGGTTTCTTTTTTTGTCTTCGCACGGTTTGTGCATGTAGCCAGTGTCACGTTTAGATTTTTCTAGTTCCTTTAGATTTTTGTCCAATGTCCTAGTTAGGCCCCAGTAACATGGCGGTAACTTTATTGAAAGCACGGAGTTTTGTCGACAACATGAACGAACTCATGTTCTACCGCTGTGTTTTACTTGCCCACACTCGTGCACGCTCACTAATATTATTAAAATATTAAACCACCATTTTACACTATTAATATTCAATTCAACACAATTTTAGAAAAATAAAACAGAGAGAAAGAGAGTAGAGTTTTGGCGCCAAAACTGTCCATTTGGGGAGTTGCCATTTTATCGTTACATAAAAATAGTGTCGTATCCTGAGTGATCGAAAGATGATCGAAAATCGAAGTAGATCGAAAATGGATCTAATGCACGGTAAAAAATTACATTTGTTAAGAAACTAGCGGTCCTTATTTAATTTCAACTCATTTATCAAAGACTTTATTCTATCGATCGCATTTATTTTATTGTTGATTTCTTATTTATTAAAATAAAAGTTTATTTACTTTGTGTATTTACAATGTTATATTAAAATATATAACAACGTTTATATTCATAAAACATTTGCTTACACCAATTAATAAAATTAAATTGAGGAGTCATGTCTCATCAATTCGATGAATCACTTGTGATTGAGCTTTACCTACAACATTATGCTCCGCGCTTGCAAAGTTAAAAAAAATAAAGTCATTGGCAGCTGTCAGTTTATTCGAAATTAAAACTCACATTAGTGACAGATTGTTTGACGACGTACATAACTTGATCAATTAAATTTACTCGACCCTGTAATTCCTTCGCTATTTCTATTGAGTTCGGATTCAGTTTCACAGTGTTTCAACCTTTCTTTAACTGACAGCTGACGTACAGTTGGTTATAGGATTACAGTAACTGTTTTAATGGACAATAGACTGATGGATGATGAAGTCATGTTTGAGTTATATTGACGATTTAATTAGAAGATGTAAAAATATTTAAAAAAAACATGTGCGGTCAGGAACGCCTTTTCTTCAACTGCGAATGCAATTTGATATGGATAAAAGTCACATTTAACTAGCATACATGATGTAAATAAATATTTCTGAAAGCGCTTGACGATAATATCCGTACTAGGTACCCTGGACCGAACCGAACGTCTCGAGAGGCACGCTTTTTCGTGACGTGACGATTTCTAAGCGCGTTAAGGAATTTCGTTCCAATATAATTACATATAGACTTAAACTCACATCTTTTTCCAAAGGGGATCTGCAGAACGCCACTGCTACGATCCTTACATACTTCTTTTGCTTCACTTACGTTCATCCATCAAGCAATTACTGTAATTATTATTTCAATGAAGGATAGGGTTATTGATATGGGTTTTACTACAACTTTACATAAACAACAACAATTTTATTTTCCTCATTCAATGTTTTTTTTCATTTGCATGGCGTCATCACACTACGTAGTACTGTGGTATAAATTGGCACTCGTTACTCCTACTAGCCTAAGAATCCACGGCTAAAATCTGCAAAACATATTTTATTTATAACTAGCTGTTGCCCGCGACTTCCTTTGCGCAGCATTAGTACTTCGATAAGCATATGTATGTATATTTCTAACTTGCGAAATTATTAGTTCACCATACAAAATTTTACCCATCTTTCCTCCTTCTTAAGGATGATTTCCGGGATAAAAAACTATCGTATGTCCTTTTCAGGGTCTCAAACTATCTCCATATCAAATTTCATCTAAATCGGTTCAGTGGTTTAGGTGAAAAGGTAACAGACAAACAGAGTTACTTTCGCATTTATAATATTAGTATGGTTAAACTAAATTTCTCATTTTTTTTTCTTGATAATAGAATAGTTTTTTTTTTTTGGTTTTTATCGGCCTGGATTCTAGTCCGTTTGGCCGCGTCTTCACTATAATAGAATAGATTGCTGGAGGGTTGCCTTGCAATTTCTCGCCGCAATTACCTTAATTAAATAAATGTAATATGGTTTGTAGTTAACCCCAGTTATATAAGTTTTTCGAGTGAATCTAATTTCATTTTAAAGAAAGTGATGAAGAAAATACGGAAAAAAGGTTGCCAGCATTCTGTTAGCCGTAATCTAGGTGTTGCCTGTTTACCTGTTTGGCAACCCATAATTGTTTTTTTTTTTTAATTAGTGCAAAACTAAATATGTTTAGACCAGAATTCAGCCATATTGATACCGTAATCATTTATAATTGTATACCTTGGCAACCCATTTTTGCTGTGTAGGACAAAGTTTAAAAAAAAAAACAATAAACTAATTGCGGCCAGATATTGTCCTGCTGTAATCTATTCTTCTATCAAGTATCTTTCATAAAACTTTGAGTTTAATCATAAACAAAATTACGCCAGATTTTTGCCGTGGGATCTCGTACTATACGAAAAACTGTTAAACTTTTTTTTTCATTCAAACAAGTTTAACGTCCGCGTAGAAGATTACAATCTAAATCATTTAATAAAGCTAGTCGGTTCCACGATATCGTTAGCTGTTGCTCGGCTTTTTATACAAACGGATTATTTTGTATAATCATCAAATATCACGAGCATGCCACATATTTTATTTGAGTGTTAATTGATAAGATTAACTGGTCTTATCCGCCAAATAGTGCGATTTAAAGCAATTGTGTCTAAATTTTCTTTAAGAGAGTACATTCAAAGTGTTTTTACCGTATTTTTTGCCTACGAAGTAATTTACTTCAAGAGTTATTGTGGATTTTTTTTCATGTCACGACTGCCTGATCTAGCTTTACGAACAATTTGAACTCGCAATATCGTACACCTACGTCAGCTGAGCTAAAATAAAGAAATTGTGTAACACCCAGTAACAGTTAGTATGTCGTTACGTACGACAGAAACCGTTTCAGCAGTGCTAACAGCATATTCTGTTCCAAAACACACAAAGCGGGATCATGTGTCTCACAGACTATCATAAAAATTGTACTCTGTAATGTTTGGGATAAACTTTTATAGTCACAGGTCACTAGAGCTATGTTTTATTGAAATGAAAACCGGCCAAGTGCGAATCGGACTCGCGCACTAAGGGTTCCGTACCATTATCGCAAAAAACGGCAAAAAATCACGGTTGTTGTACGGGAGCACCAATTAAATATTTATTTTATTCTGTTTTTAGTATTTGTTGTTATAGCGGGAACAGAAATACATCATCCGTGAAAATTTCAACTGTCTAACTATCACGGTTCATGAGACAAAGCCTGGTGACAGAGAGACAGACGGACAGTGGAGTCTTAGTAATAGGGTCCCGTTTTTACTCTTTGGGTACGGAACCCTATGAAAACGTTTGAAGAAAAAGGAATGTCAACGCAAACTAAGTAAAAAATACACATGTAGAAATAACAGGTTTACACTCATTTTTTTCAACAAGCAATCAAAAAAGACTAGCCGTATGATTTGAATAATTGAGCTATCGGTAAAAAACACGTCATATATACAGACTGTACCGATATTTAGGCTTTTTTATGCATAATTACATCTTAAGCATATAGAAAATAAAATTGAAACCACTCAACCGACACTGATTGGTTAACGATGTGGCCAATTTACATTTTGCTGAATCATCATGATTGTACCTGGGCGACAGAACTCTGCTCGGGCGAAAAGACAAAATAATTTATTTCAAGAAAACGATTTTTTCCAGATATGAGAGCTAGCTAGATCGATTTTTCGCCCCCGAAAACCCCAATATTGCAAATTTAATCAAAATGGTTAGAGCTGTTTTCGAGAACGTGATTACTAAAATCTAATACCTTTAAACGAGCAATTCTTGTGTATATATATATTTAATCTAAATCTTGGAAACGGCTCGAACGATTTTCGTGAAATTTAGTATGCAGGGGGATTCGGTGGCGATAAATCGGTCAAGCTAGGTTTCATTGTTAGAAAACGTCGTTTTCTCTATTTTCACCCGAGCAGAGCTCGGTCGCCCAGGTGCTATATACATATTTATATACCAACATTGCTCGTTTAATAGTATAGTATAGGATCTTTGACGCACAATTTGTCCACTAACTATCAAAGTAGTCTTACTAATGTCTCACACGCTTAAATATGCAACTCGTACCTTTGGGGATTTGTAAAAGCTTGAATCTGGGGAGTGATGCAGTCTCTCAGATATTGTGACTAAAAGTTATTTGATGGAGTCGATACCATTGCATGAATCTCCAGATAACTCTAATCTTCTATCAAGTGCCTTTGAATCTCGCCAGCATTAATACTCTACAATCGGATAGATTGGCAATGCGACCCATCAATAAATAATAGTTTGGTAGAAATTCTTTAGCGAGCGCACCATACTCTTATAGATTCTGTTTTGTATATGAGAGTAATTGGGTTGGTGATGATGTGACGGTTCTTCAACTAGCCATTTTCCTTTAGAAGATACTGGCAACAACTTAAAAAAATCTAAACAAGTTTTAAATAACGCCAGTTTTTTCTTAATTCCGATTAGCATATAAATCACAGCGAAAATAACGCATCTTAAAAGCAGGCAATAAAATAGAATGAATTCGTCATACTTATCTCTGTAGATTGTGCCCATGGTGGCAATAAACCACGCGTAAAGTATTAAAATTAAGACCCGTTTCCACGTCGCGTAAAAATGAAGACATTTAAGAGTGTTGTCAAGTTTTTCGAAGCGTGTTAACAGCTCCTGGACTAACAAGTTCTCTAGTGGCAATTAATTTTTGAGTTCTAAGGCGGGGATTTAAAAACGTTATCGTTCAATTCGCTGTTGACAAAACATCGATATTGTGTACCTTGCTTATCGGTAAGTAAACGGGAAACTAACTTTTAGTTAATTTCCGAAAGTTAGTGCCTACCTACCTCATCACCCCTCGTACTCGACTTAAGCCACAAGCCTTGTAACTTGTGCTCTAACTTTAACTAAGAAGTATAAGACAAGTAACAAGTCACAGATATAAATCTAGTGTAACAAGTCAACCACAAACGATTCGAACTGTTCAATGAAGCGAAGCTGTTTCTAAATTCGAACTCGCAAAAAGTTATCCTGCGGTCCTTAGTATCAAAATGATCTATTTGTCACCTAATATTATATTGGAAAGGGCAGAACAATGAAAGAACGCAGCACTTATGTGCAGTGTGTGTGACACATTGGACACTACGACTATTGTTGTTTGTTACACATTGGACACTACGACTAGTGTTATTTGTGACACATTGGACACTACGAATATTGTTGTTTGTGACACATTAGACACTACGACTATTGCTGTTTGTGACACATTGGACACTTCGACTATTGTTATATCTGTCGTTCCAAGTCAATTACCTAATTAGTATCGCGGCAATACTATAACTAGATACAACTACAGCTGTCGACGTACTAGATAAAATAAAAACAAATGGTCGCCTTAAGAGTTTTCACAAGTTCTCGATTGTGGCACGACCCGTCTCGATACGATTAAAAGTAATAAATTTTCTCTTACACCTATATCATTCGAGAAAAACAACTTGTGTTAGTTTATTGACAAAACTACGAACAAAAAAAAATTCAAATAAAACACCAGTAGCTTGTTCAAAAGTAACTTTTATAAATGGATTCTGTGATTAGCTCTGAGATAACTAAGCCTAATTTCTCGTTTAGATTAAATTAAAATTAAAAGAAAATTTAAGAGCAATGACCCCTGATGATGGCATAGATAGATTAAAACTCAAGGACTACAGGTGATTTTTTCTCATTTAGTTTAAATTCTTCTAGAGATAATTTTTTATCTGTCTGTAACTAACCTGGAGACATAAAGCCGTTAGTAGAATATAAAACATGCCTATGTATTTCAATCTAACGCTCAATAAAAAATCTCATAGATCAATTACAAATCACACGGATACAAACCGCCTTAATCATAAAAATGTACTATGGTTAGGACGAAAGTTTCAATACTGATTGGCACATTCGAAATTCAAATTTTCGCTAGAATTAATTTGAATTAAGAACAAGCTATAATCAGTGCTTAGACAAGGCTTGACGTAATCATAATGGTTAAAAAGTTTTTCAAAAGACTGCTCATGATTCATTTAGTTAATACTAATGACAGATTGGTAGTCGTACTTACTTAACTGATTGCTAATAAATTTGTCATTTTTTTTTACGTGTCTCCATATCGCAGTTATAAAAAAGTATAAATTGGCTTGAGGTAAAAACTTAAGTATGTGGATGCTCAATTGATTAACTATAAGATATTTATTACCTATCACCAATTCGAAACATTATCTTAATGATAAACGATTTAGTTTAATTTCAATTCAATAACAAATTACACCTTTATGTTCATTTATTAAATCGTGAATTCGTGATTTATTGCATTTGTACTTATTTGAAGAAAACAACGAAATTTAGTGAAAATCGCCCAGACATCTATTTTTTTTATTTGAGATGGGTTTGCTCTAGACTCGTCTAGGTCAGGGGTGACAGAGATAAAGTCGACTATGGAGTGAAGAGGTTCGGGTTGAATGCGTTCGGAAACAGCAGGTAGTAAGTTCCACTCTTTCGCTGTGCGCATTATAAACGAAGTTTGGAAGCGCTTAGTGTGAATTGGTTGACCAGTTACGGATGGTAGCTAGCAGTGCGTCTAGATGTACGATGGTAGAAGGGGGCCGGTGGGATGAGGTCGTGGAGTTCTTGAGCACACTCACCGAAAGTCACCGAAAGTTACAGTCTGCAGAAGAGCGACAAGCAGGGAACCTTGCGGCGATGAGCCAAGCTTCAACGTCGCCAACTAGCCCTTTAGCTCTGCGTTCCAACGATTCAAGCGCGGTAAGTTGATATGTAGCTGAGCAATCCCAAAGGTGGCTGCAACTCTCCATGCAGGATCAAACTTGCGCTTTGTATAGAGTTAAAATATGTAGGTAAGTAGGTATTAGTTGGTACCTATAATTATATGCAGCTACTTTACTCATGGTGACAAAAGACTAAGTGTAAACATAAAAGTACTTACTCTTCAATTATAATTGGCTACTGTGTTTCGTGTTATTGTCATCAACAAAGGAATTATAGAAAAGTTGTTTATTTACATTTTGGCTTCTGGTCCCCTAAATTTGATAGATATCAAATAGATTTTGCGTACTTTGAGGAAAAACATTCACCATATATAATGCTGAATCATTCCCCTCCAATCATTCTATGTAAACTTTTATTAGATGATAACATATTACGATTTCATGGCTCGTAAAACATAATTGTTATTTATATCACAAAAAATTGTTATTATCAATGAAAATACTGCATGCACAAAGAATTCGACATCCAATTTTTTTTAAATATATTTTCGAATGTTGAGCCAAAATATTCTTGGAATTGTGCATACCTTTTCAAGAATTGTTTATTAACTACAATATTCAATAAACATTCGACAAATCGGTAATGGAAAACCCGTTCTTTTGCCAAACTTTAATTTAATAATGTAATTGTTTGCTTATGTTATCATTTACCGTGATGGTTTGACGGAATTTAAATTAAAACACACACCTATTTTTAAATCGCCCAGATGCCTAGTTGAAGTAAATTGTGTGGTTTTTCTTGCCCTATTGTTGTTTGCTTGTCCCAGTTTCTCGAAAGTTTCAACATTAATTTAAGTTCTTTCAAATTTCCTACGACAGTTGAGTGACTTGAATGAGGAAAAAAAAATTGGGAAAACTAATAAAAACAAATGAGGTGCCTAGGGTTCACTCTTCTATATAGTTTTTTGTTTATGTGTCTGTTGACTGTTCTTAAAGACAATGGATTGCGCTTGTGACATGACCATTGATCTAACCGATGTAACTGTAGGTATCATGAACAAATCTTGTGACGTTCAAGAGGTCTTTTTAATAAATAAAAAAACTTAGTTTTTACTAACATCGAGAAACTCGTAGAACCGTCGAATATGATCAAATCTTCTTAAACTTTATGAACTCCCAATGTTTGCACATCAATGTTTTTCAAATCAAACTCGCATTTCGAGTACCTATCTATCGACTATATAAACACAGACACAAATTAACAGAATTAATACCTAGGTACAGTTTTTCACACCAGTCTACGATTAATCACCGTAAGATACCTATCACACCTACACAACAAAAAACAATAAAAAATTATCGCCATTGCATATACAAGCAAAGCCTGACATGGCATAAGGGTCGCTTGCCACTCTATAATACTCCACTCAACGAGTGAGGATACGCTCGAGGCTTGAGGACGTATATCATTTTCACTCCTCAAGCCGTCAGGGTCCTTACATCTCTACGCGACAACTTAGTCAATATGATGTCAAAAAGGAAAGAATTAAGCGCACTGTACACCTATAAAGACGTAAGTAAGCGTACCGATTTCTTTAACATTGTATTTGCATATCGACGCGATGTTCTGTTTAGTTCAAATCATATTGCGTACTAAACGCGTTTATTCATCAATACTTAGTCTAAAAAATGGTCAAATAATGAACTCTTCAACTTATTTGACCATTTGTGAGGCTAACAATTGAACAAAAATGGACTTTAACCGAAATTTGCAACCAGTGGTGAGTATATTTAACCATTGGTTAAGTCAACTACGGATCTAAAAACTGGGCCTTGAGGCGTTTACAGGCGATTTCCGAAGTCAAGTCACCGTAAAGAGCGGCAAGCGATATGGGAGAGG
Source organism: Orthosia gracilis (assembly GCA_947562075.1). Lineage (NCBI taxonomy): Eukaryota > Metazoa > Arthropoda > Insecta > Lepidoptera > Noctuidae > Orthosia > Orthosia gracilis. The sequence continues at coordinate 41,972,573 of OX387266.1, forward strand.
TTTGCCCAGCAGTGGTATCTTAGTAGATACCGCTGCTGGGAAAACCACAGATTACACAGAAAAATACTTAAGATATGTAATAGATACATAAATACATACATACCCACTTAATATATAGGCAAATAAAAAGAAATACAAAAAATGACGACAATCTATTGATAATCACAGTATCTATTTAATATTTAATATTATATTGTGCAGTCGGAGAATATTTATAGTTTTGTTCAGCCAGCTCGCGAATATGTATCCTCCGACTGCACAGCATAATTTTCTTCTTGTTTACATCTTTGCAGTTGGGTTTTTTTATTTTATTATCAACCTCAATTGACTTTTTTTATCAACCTCAAATAGTTATAGGTTGATAAAAAAAGTTAAGTTATATCCCCCGACTGCACAATACAATATTACATATTAGATACTGTGATTATCAATAGATTGTCGTCATTTTTTGTATTTCTTTTTATTTGCCTATATATTAAGTGGGTATGTATGTATTTATGTATCTATTACATATCTTATGTATTTATCTGTGTATCTATTGTAGTATATCATTTTAGCACTATTATTGTTACACCAATGACCGCCCTATTTCATGTCCAAGCAATTACTGTCCATACCAGGTTGCCTGGAAGAGACCGCGGCATGCGATAAGGCCGTCCATTGTATGTGTATTAGACTTAAGTTTATTTTCAATAATGTATTTTATGGTGTACAAAGCACATAACAAATAAATAAATTACATAAATACATACAAGATACGCGCGAAAAATATAATCCTTTCCTTGCAGCCGGATAAAAAGACATAAATAAGTGTATACGTAACTAAGAAAACTATGATACATATTGAGGATACAGTATGTAAGCATCACTTAAAGTCGCCACTATCTCAATCACTAAAATATTGTAACTCATAATTGTTGTTGCTATCTAAAACTACACCTAAGGCGGGCTACTCAGACCAAGAGTTAATTAAGCTTCATTTAATTTCTAGGTTAGAATGCATGGAATAAGATTGCATTTTATAATCATAAATTGTGGTAGAGGGTGGCCTACCACAGGCTAGCTTAAGCTTTAGAGCACCTTCCTTCTCCGACGTTAGGTACGTACTTTAGGAAGGAAATAGCATACACTGCATCTACATAGCACACCTTAGAATGCCTCTATACTGAGCTTGTCTGTGGTTTTGTAAAATCATCATTCTCAAACCTAGCATAATTTATTGGAGTCGGCGCAACATATAATTTTCTTCCACACTCCTCTGTTTGATGTCCTCTTAATAGTCAACCCCGTTCTTCTTCACACAATCCATCCATTGATTTCTTAGTAGTCCCCTGTCCTTGTAGCTCAGATAAGCTTCAAATATTCTACAGAGGGTTTTGATAAAGTTCATCTGAAGGAGCCTTCCAAAGACCCTAATAAAATTCTACTGAAAATGTTTGACTTATATATGAGTGCAATTATTTGTGTTACTTTGCAAATAGAAATGAACAAAAACAAGTAAATTTAATCAAATTTGTAGTGCTACATCCAGAAGCATACACCACGGATACCTACGTCACGGCGGTCTGTTGACTACAGAATATCTAAAGAAACTGACTGGCATACTGAACTTCGAAGTTTAAAATATCGATGTACTGTGTATGCAACTTAACTGAAGACAAAATAAATTATTACAAATGGCGGATCTAGTCGCTGCCAGCGGCGGGCCGTGCTCTGTGTTTAGAATTAATCTCGTAGCCACGTAGTGACGTAGCCGTATTCAACTATGGCTACGACAAGAAATGTTTTCAGAAAATAACTACCTAAAGTAATGTGTAAAGGCACACACCAGATTCAATCACCAGTGCTGGAATAGTCCAGTACTGGTGATTGAATCTGATGTGTAGATTGCACGCATTCTTTGATGCCCTCTTTTGAATCACTACCATTATTTCATTCGTAAACTAATGATATATCTATTCGCATTAAAATTATTACTACCACAATTAAGCTTGTAAGTGTTCGTGGTAAGGATGCATCCACAATACATTTGAACATTAATTTATTTATAGAATACCGATGTCAACCAATACGTGGAATTCAGTTTAATAAACAGAACATTTAACTCAGTTTCACAGAAATTGTAAAATCAAATGCGACGGTTCGCACCACAGTTATAACTCTGTCATGACGAAGTAAAACGTTCTCTCACACGTTGCTAACATTCTAAATTCTCTCCCTCTAATTAAATTCTGAGGTTTTCTGGTTTACCTGTGTCACTATTCCTGACATTTCCTTTTATAACTCCAGAATCCTTGATGACGATGAGTTAACCTTTGACAGTGACAGTTTGACAATGATAAATGTCTGGTTCGTGAGAGCGAACATTGACACCGCACTGAAAGTTTACGGAGAATTGAGTATGTTATCTGTAGATAATGTGTTGGTAAATAATTTATTATTCCCGGAATTCGTCTGCCCGTTTGTCGTCGCAGTTAATGACTGCCGAAATAGATTTGAAACAAAGCGTACGTACTAATTGTTTGAAACAGAACCAGTACTAATTTCCAAAATACGATTAGGTACAATCGAGTCGGACGCAATATGGTCCGCGCTAAGTTGATTAAATTGTTCCATGTAATGACAGATGTCAGCTCATCGCAGGACAATCCATTTTCTTTGTTATTTCATCCCAATTATTTGTTTTTCCAGCATTTTCCTTTATTGGAATAATTTCAGTATACCTAATGGCGAGTTTAAGAAAATATGTTTACATTGTAGAAAATATATTTCCATGGTGTCCCTCGCAACCTAGACTTTCCTTTTCATAATTTCCTATTTTGCTTCAAGACAATCTTTGTGAAAAACATAAATGTTAGAATAAAATGTATATGGCATCAGAGACGCGTAGCTTTTTATCCGTGGTGAACCAGTTTGTTATAATTTCAAAAACGTAGACAATTAATGAATTTCTTTCGTATATAACTCACTTTCAGACGGTCAAATTTATGTCAGCTAAGATTTCGCCATTGTTCTTTAAGTGCCTCGGTACGGATAGGTAATATTATTTACGCTCGTCTGTATGGATGTATCACAGATATGGCATTTTTACCCGACTGCCGAAGGAGAGTAATAGTAAAGATGCATAATTGACGTCATTTACTAAATGGTGCAAGAATTCACAAAGGAACACGAACCAAAATTTTTTTTTTTTAACTTTCTACTTGGCTCTTACTATAACTCTTGAAAGCTATTTCTGATAATGCTTTGTTTATATAGAAAAACTAAGTTTCATTATAGATATCCTATTGACACTACTGGACCGTCTATTCGGATTTAGCTTTTTGAAGTGCTGTCCGATCCACCAATGAATTTTGTCAGCATATCCCATAGTTTAAACCATTTCCGAACAAAAATATACAAATCCTAGAACGGTGCGAAATCTGTAATTCTACACAAGTGTTAATGGCATCATTTACCAAAACACGTTTCAAACTTCTTTTCGAAACTTGTTGGGCATTGCCCTGTATTCTTTCAAACGAGTGGCTATTTTATTTAGATTCTCAAAGTTGGGGGAACTTTTCGCTTGTTTAATTTGAGGTTTGCTGCTGGGCCGAGGATCCCCTGAGCTTGGGGGCCCCGGTGAACGGCACCGGCTAGCCCTCCGTTAGCCACACCCCTGAATGGCATTGCTTTTTAGTCCAATCAAAGAACTTAGTGATATCGACCAGAAATGCATTTGTTGACGTCATGGGTTTCATATGAAACACGCGTAAGTCCTAGGTATAACCACAGTAGGTACTTTATTATAGATGTTCACCCTATCTCCTGCTGACATCAAGAAAAACAACTGACCTTAATTATATCGCTCTCCTTCAACCTGTGCTGAATAATAAGCAACTTGTAGGGTGGACTTCTTTTTATTCTAGTTCTTGGTAAATAGATATTAATGTTTCATTCATTAATAAAACAATGTAAGTCAATTTTTTTATGAGACGTTGCACTTTCCTGGGCTTTGTGGGTGCAATTTGGTTAAACTGGATAGAAAAACATTCCATTCCATCTGTTTGGTCCATGTCGTTTCAGTTGTAAATCTCTAACAAAGAGTTTTAACGCATGTTCAATTATTTATCACTGCACTTTTCAACACATAGATTCAAAATATAGAGACTTAATTCTGAATTTTTATCGAAATTTCTCCAAAAAGAAAATGTCCGTGTTTTTATAGCACTCTAATTCCTTATTTAAAGAAAAGAAATAAAGAGTAATTGCCACAAAACGACATACAAACATAACATTACAAGAACAGTGGTAGTAGATAGTTTCTCCAGAGTGAAAATGCCCGTATCTTTATGGCATTCTAATTCCTTATTCGAAGAAAAGAAAGAAAGATTATTGAATTGCCACAAAAAGACATACAAACATAACATTACAAGAACAGTGGTAGTAGATAGTGGTGGGTGGTAGTGGTGATGATAGTTTATAATCTCATTTTCAATTCGTTGAAATCAAGTCTATTTTGTCACTGTGGGAGATATAAATTGGCTTTTTAGTTATCATGTAACAAAATTGACTCACATGCATATTCTCCCTAAGTACAACCACATTTCGGGGACAGGACCTCAAAGGGGGCGAGACTATAAAGCTATATTCTAGTTATATTCTTTGAGGTCCTGTCCCCGAAATATGGTTTTACTATCGTCATCAGGCAAAACATCAGTTGCAAGGCTTTTGAGAAATTCTAGATCGAAAAACCCAATAACACTTAACCCGACCCAGGTATCAAACCCAAGACCTCACGCTCATTATAAGTGCGTACGATCATAAGACGAAGGAAGCAGTCTGAAACATCATCATCATCATCACCAGTCTTTTAACGTTCCCACTGCTGGGACATAGGCCTTTCTGTGAAAGAGGGAATGGCAATAATCCACAACGCGGGTCCAATGCGGGTTGTTGGGTGTGTCTGAAACATAAGTGCTGTTAGTATACCTATTACTGACACACTTTGAATAAATTAATTAATATTCCCTCTGTTTTGTTTCATAATCGGTCCATTAAAATTTCCACTTTCTTAAGTCTAAAGCAAGTACAGCCTGTTGTATGTATTTAACGAGTTAAATTCCCAAAGCTGCTTATCTCTCTCGGCACAAGATGTAGGGTCAACGAGAAAATAGGTCAATGTGGTGAATATAAGCACGGGAGTGTACGTAATCTTCAGATCTGTAGACTATTGATAGCAAGGCCCCCGACACTGTCTGTCTGTGGACATTCGGATTAGGTCCCAGTTTTTGACCGCTAGTTAACCCAACAAATCGTTAAACATGTTAACCAATCGTTTGAAAATATGGTGAAATGCATTTTATTATCAACCTCATAAATCGTCAAATAAGTTAAAGAGTTTATTATTTAAGAATTTCTTACACATACAAATGACGAATATATGCGTTTTACTTAAATTTGAAACCACTGGTGAACCAATTATTTTTTTAACCATTGTTTTTTTAACTAGCTGTCAGAAAACTGGGCCTAAGTCAACAGGAAAGGTCCCCAATAATACAGTTTACTATATATTGCTGAGGAGAATGTTCGCATGGCGTAAAGCTACTTCGATAACGGAATCAGTATACGCAATTTTCAAAGGGCAACAATCCATGTCGTAGGTAGCTTTCCGTCCCAAATTCGGACGTGTTCCACTTCATTTCATAAACTAATAATATCAGGTCGAAGGATATTGATCAAATAAGGAAAACAAAGCCGTTTCTTTGAAGGATTCACGCAAGCAAACGCTTTCTTTCGGCCATTTTCTGAGACATTAATTGATTTTAGCGGCTCGTGAAAACGACAAATAAAAGAATGTGATAATGGTTCCCAGAATAAACGGATTCACTCGCTCATTCTGTTTACGTTCGGCACTATGAATTTAATATGTCGCCGCACCTAAGGATATAATAAAATCGCGAAATCATGTCCCGTATCAGATTCCTTTGGAAAGAAATAGGAATCAGCTGATATTTGCGTTATGGAATGCGAGCCGTATAGATAGAACACAATGTTGCATTTTATTTTGTTTGTGTTTACTCAGCCGGCTGCTGGTCTGAATACTGCAGATAAAACCATAAAAAATGCTGTAAATTTTCAACTTTTAGCTTAGCGGAAAATGGCGTTTAAATTTCGGAGTTTTCCGAATTTAACGTGACCAAGTTGTTTTAACTATAAGCGAAGTGCGACATGGTCGATCATTATAACGTAATATTAAACCCTTGAGAATACTTTTAACAAAATGTTATTAAAGTTTAAATAACAAAGGCTGTTGTAAAATGAAAAATGAGGACCTGTGGCGTAACAATACAAGTAGATCAATCATAAAAATGTAACAAAATCTTACCTTGAAGGCGTTTCTGAACTTATTCGACATAATGTTGTACAGGAAAGGGTTGATGGCGGTTGACAGGAAATATAGCACCCCCGATAAAAACGTGAGCACGATGTAGACCTGCACGTAAAACAAACGCAAAACAATAAATATCAATATCATAAATAATCCAAAGCCCGAGAAATCTTCGACGAATGGGACATATAACTTATTCAGATCTTTAAATTTTAACTAGCTCTTTGTTTATAATTGAGTTTTTAAATTGGTAGCTCTATCAGCTCTCGTAAAAGATAAGAAGTTGTAAGTGCAAATAAAAAAAAGCAACTAACTAAAATAATCTTACAAAAATCTAATTTTTTGGCCTCGTTCTTGCCAACTTTAGAAAAGTTTAATACTTTGTAAATGCAATAAAATTAAAAGTTTACCAGATAGAAGGTATCTGAAGGGTGTTCCAAACTTTTGCCGTAGATAGCCAGCAGTCTTTGCACGTGGAAGGGCGCCCAGCAAATGAAGAAGGACAGCGCCACCGCAACTGGAGGAGGAAAAACAATGTTTACACTGCGGAATGGCCCTTTAATCTTAATATAATAGAAAAATAAGGCCAACATTGTTGGAGAAAGAATCTCATCGGGCTGACAGATTCAATTCTATGGTGCTCACGGACATAATTAATTTGACTAGTTGACGCAAACGAGCGTATCAAAAAAGGGAGTAAAAGTGGGAGCTATGCTTTTCCTTTGGGATGTTAAATTTAGCTCTATAGGAACCGGACATCAACCGCAATTTTGAAAATGCCTAATCATGCCGTATTGAGCTGTATAACTCTTCAAGAGAAGTTGGCCGAGACAAAGGAAACATTTTCTTACATCGGTAAGTAAATTGAAAAAGTGGCACGCTTGGTTTTCATATTATTACAGTTGGAGGGACTTGCGTTATCTAGTAAGATGTATGTCTGCGATAGTGTCTATAGGCGCTGGTGATTAAAAAAGTGATGGGATTGCTCGAAGGCTAAAGTATTTTTCTCGATTTTCCGAGTATTACGAACATGACTGCAGCGTGAAAGTTCATAATCGTCGTCGTTCCGCCTCCATTGCGTTTTATTGTTTATTAATCGATGTTTAAAACGTTTTCTTTCAGTAACTTAATATAGCTATACCTACTAGATAATGCATCAGTTGAGTTTGCATCGACTCCAAACCTTAAGATTACATAATAACAGTTGGCATAAAATGATGTTTCTCATTCGAAAAGGTTTATATTTTGGCATTGATTTATTTTGTTTAATACGGGATTCTAGTAATGGCCTTCTGAGGCAATGTACGCATTCAAAATGATATGAATTCTCAAGAAGTTTAATGTAGTAGTATAGCTACGTCACCAAATTACTTACGGAGAAATATAGAGCAAGATATTTGCTTAAATTATGATGGAGAAATAGAGCAGGATTTAGGCATTATGAAAAAACTAACGTTATTTTTGTTTAGGATTCACGTGTTGTTCACGCTTCATCAGACTTATATAAAACTTTAGTATTCATTAGCCAGCTAAAGTTTATATAACCAGTAACGATTTGCGAATGTTTTGAATCAATTATTAGTTCATATTACGTGTGTTTATTAAAACCTTACTAATTCTAACTTTAATGAAAAACTGGATAACTCTTTAGAGACTAGGTATCGACTGGAATAGCTCGATTTTCTCGTGAAAATTCAACCACAGCGTAAACTCCCTGTAAACCACCTAAATATCTTATCGAAGAATTGTTTTGAACGTTTTTGGTAGGATTATTTAAACAATGAAATGGCGCACGCTTTTTTGTGGCTAAATTATAGTAGTTTATACAACGGTCATATAATAGGTGTTATTAAAACACGAGTGTCGGTTTATCACACGAGGCAAGCCGCACGGGTAGATCTTCAAGGTTAAGCAACGCTTGCCGAAATCGGTGCGTGGATGGGTGACCTTTTTTACATAGCAAAATAAGCCGTTGGTCCCGGCTGCCATTGGAAGATCTTTACGGTCGATACGGGTAGTCAGAAGCCTGAAATCTGACGCTAGTCTTGCCAAGGGGTATCGTGTTACCCATTTACAGGGTTGTGGAGGTCAGATAGGCAGTCGCTCCATATAAAACACACTGTACTCATCTGAATCCGGTTACACTGGATCCGCCGGACTGCCCCGGCTTTCCCTAACATGGTTGGGAAAAGCCTAGTCAGATTTACTTTTGAGATTAACTGTCTGCCCGCAGCTTCGATCCTGTGGCCTATTCACATTTTTTTTTTGAGATCTATGTAGAAGAATTTTCGATATCAGAGTAGTAGATACTTCCTGAGATTGCCTTTTACAAACATATTATTAAAAAAAATCCTCCCTATTATACTTTACATTATTCACATTGTTTGTCCATCATCAAGAATTAGAATCAGTTTTGCATTTCTCTAAGACCACGAGGTTAAATTGACAGTTTCTCATACAATATTTTCAATTTATCGTGGTGTTAGTTAATAACTCTGTGTTAAGTTTTTCGTGCAAGTGAGCCTAAGTCAGTCAATAGTTTTCGTTTGTTATATTTTTGTTGAACCGTCGCGTCGTTTCTTCATCATAAGCATCACCATAGAAAACTGCGTAGATAATATATTAGCAATTATTGAATCTGATAGATAATCATTAATTATTATTTATTAAATATCTATGCAATTTATTGATTGACAACAAGTTTGACTTTTTTGTTGCTGGCAATAAAAATAAAGCTGTAATTTATTGACGAAGATTATATTAGTTGATCTTTAATAGATTGATGTTTATGATATTATTTCCTTGTACGACAAATAAATAGATTAATAAATGGTTGCGATTGAGATGCCGGAGCTCAGGACTCTAAAATAGTGAATTCAGTCTCTACCGGTTAAAGCGCCCGTAAACAAGCACGTCCAGCAGTATGACAACGATGCAACAAACGCTTTTTCACAGAAATTTTAAATCTTTAGATTTTAAATTAATTTATATGAAAATATTCGCATCACCTTAAAAATCAACCCCGTTGTGATTGCCACACTAAATACACCTTTTCGATTATTTTCACCCGACTACAGCGAAGCCAAAAGGAAGGGTTATTATTTCAGCAGTCTGTGTATGTATGTTTGTATTTACGTATCTTCCTCTGTAGCGCCTAAACTATTCATCCCATTTTGATGAATAAGGTGTCAATCGATTCGTTATTATGGCCCGGGTAACACGGGCTAAAATAAAAAAAATATATAAGCCGTTGTCGGGTTGCAGTTTTTAATTCAACATTTTTAGTATTCATATACTTTCAGAACTTGTTAACGATAATTGTAAATAATACCATAATGTGAAACCGAGTTAACCGGTTTTTTCTGCTGTATCTACGGTCCTTGTCATTAAATTCTCTAGCTAGTCCTGAAAGAGAATATTTTATGAAATAATCAGTGCTTTTCATTCTACACTCCTATGATATATTTATTAAACAGTGTGAATAAATAACTGTATATAAAATGGATTTTCATCTAAAAACATTAAATTTATATTCCGAACAGAGTGTATACTTTGAAGCCGAAAATACGAATTTTGAAACCTGTAGGTAAACTAAAATTAACTATCTGCTATAAATAAACAACCACAGCAAAAACTGTATCGTTATATCAGCAATTTCATGAAGTTTTTATATGCAAGCTTCATTATCGCGTCTATAATCAAGAAAACTCAAAATTGCTAGTCATTAAAAAAATGCCTCAACTACGTGACTACGTGTCTCGAATGGCAAAACTAAACTTATAAAACATTCAAACCTGTATCTACAGGAAATTAGGGGCTTCCAAAACTACAATATTATATTAACAAAAAAATTGATATTATCTAGTCAATGAACAGATGAAATCACGATTGAATCAACTATCAAATAAATCAAGTTCTTCGATTTACCGATTTACAACGCATTATCCCGAAACTTATGAATATAGAAATAAATAAATCGGGACACATAATATGATTGTACCGGATCCAGTACCTAAGTATGATGGAGTAAAAGAAAGTTTATATAAATAAGGGGCTGAAATGTAAACGATTGTGTCGAAAATCTTATCAGCGGTTTTCAGCCAGTAACGTTGTAATCAAACTCAAGATGAAAATAGTCGTCGGAGAAAAGTGTTTATAATATACTAGAATAGAATATACTTTATCTACAGTCACAATGTAATGTTACAAATATTAATTCAAAAATTATTTTATAAACACGTACTTTTTTTTCCGTGGATAGATAAAATTAAAAAAAAAAACCATTACAGTGCACATTTTCTTTCGATTTTCAAACAACTGCGTCAAAAAATATTTTTTTAGATTGTAGAGCACACTTTTACTTTTTAATTTATTGGCGCCTATGGGCTTATTGACCTAATGTAGAAAAATATTGTCATTGTCTACGGATGCGCGCACTGCGCACTTATGCGCAATGAGTATGTAAATTTCCTACCATACCACATATTTTTTTCCGTTTCCACTTTTGTTTTATTTCAACAGTTAAGTGAAGATAAAATAGTGTATGCAACGGTAATATAATAGAGGTGATTTCAAATCAAATCAAATCATTTTTATTTGCTTAAACATGATACTATTATATATTTATTATTTTGATTTGTGTGATACTATTATCTTACTAGTGTTTTAATAACCCTTATTATATGACCGTTGCATAAACTACTATTATTGTACATCAAAAATGTAATGTAGGTTGTTTTGGATGACTATCATAAAATGCCCCTGGAAATGTAAGAAAACTTTTAGCCGCAAAAAGTGATAATATGTGACTTCCGTGGTTTAATTCCACAGGATACCACAAAGTGGAGTGGATATCTAGTTCAGAGTTGACTGCTGTACTAATACAGTTTTAAGCTTTAGTTACTATCACAAGTCTTGTATTTTCCATTTAGGAATGTACCTACTTTACTTAATGATGTCAGTTTGTGATGGGAGATTGTCACCTTGAGGGAGATTTATTAATGTCTACAAATTGCTTAGTAGTATGACGTAAAAAGAAAGAAAAAACTCGTAATGCCACGGTAATACGTATAATTTTGTTTTAAGGTAATACACCGAAAATATATAAAAGAACACTTTACGCTTCATGAGCTACGTGCTCATAAAATACACGTGTTAAGTTAATTTAAAAACAAAAACCGGCCATGTGCGTGTACGCACAGTGTAGAGTTCGAAAAAAAATGGCTCTAAACCATTAAATCGTTCCGGCCGTCTCGGCGCAGGAATCGGCCTCATGACCCTGAATACAAACATTCTACTGCCGCCAACTGAGCCAAATAAAGATGAAACATGAAACTGACTGCCACCGTATAAAAATAATGCTATGAATATGGAAAATGTTGTAAATAATAATTATAGATATATCTGCATAGTAATATAAGCAAAATTACTGTTGGTCGTCCTCCCATTAACTTAATTTGATCCGACCTCATTTCTTGTACGTAAAGTTAAATTAGTTGACTGTTTATCCGTGGTTTCATTATGTGTATCCTGGGTTTATTGCCAAACAACCTAAGAGAGTTAACTAATTCTGAAAAGTTGCTTTTAATTGCGTTTAATTGTATCAGAAAAATATTTTCCATTTAGAAATAGCTAGCCATCCATCGCTACTTCGCACGAGTTTTGAAATACGACGTAACAAAACACACGCAAACCTTCCGGAATAAATTTTATAAATGGTGAAAACTGCATCAAAATCTTCGCACGGTTTTGAAATATGACCTAACAAAACGCACATAAGCATTCAAGAATAAATTTTCTAAATGGTGAAAACTGCATCAAAATCAGTTACGCAGTTTACAAGAACAACGTGGTCATAAATACTGACACAAAAAGCAACTTTATTTTGTACTTTTTACAAACGACCAAAATAAAGAATTCATTGTGTACAATGACTTTTTTTAGACGCCAAATAGAGCAAAAACAGACATGAAACTAGCGGCACTTTTTAAAATTTTTAATGATCGTAGACAAAGCCTATGCAGCCAGTAAAATGGCGCTTCAGCCCATTATATTATCTCATAAAAAGGTCTTAACGCTCCGTACCACTCGTTTATTGTATAAAAAGCAGTACTTACACAAATATTTATTAATATTTTACACAGTAAACGAGAGACGTACAATACTGCCTAGTAACAAGGGACTTTTATGGAAGTAAATAATATATTTATATGCGAAAATAACATTCTACAATTTTTTTTCGGGGAATTACCTACTCATTCTACGTAATAATCACCCTATTTGATTTATTCATATATTTGTTCTGTGGGTAGGTAAAATAATGCTCAGTTACTAAATGGAACGATGATGGATATTTTCCCTCCAATCGACCAAAGAACGGGCAACAGGAAATCTGCCCAAAAATTATAAACGTGGCTACAAAATTTAATCTGATTTTAGCCTCCTTGGTTTAAATCTATTAAAATAAATAAAAATATTACCTAAACGATTTTTGTACATACAGTTACTGCGCTGAATTAATTACAGTTTCCTGGCCAAAATTCATTAAATATATTCGCATAAAAAAATATTATTTAAATTGCATACCTAATATAATGAACTGTGAAGGAAATTCAGTACATCATACTATACTAATATTATAAAAGTGAATGTAAGTTTGTTTGTTACGCTTTCACGCAAAAACTACTGAACCGATCATCATGAAACCTTGTACATATATTCTTGGAGGTATTAGAAGTAACATAGGATACAATTTATATATATTTTTTTTTAATGGCTTCACTGCGAGCGAAGCCGCGGGTAAAAGCTAGTCCATACTAATTATAAATGCGCAAGTAACTCTGTCTGTCTGTTGTTACCTTTTAACGCTAAAACCGCTGAACCGATTTAGATGAAATTTGGTATGGGGATAGGTTGAGACCCAGAAAAGAACATAGGATAGTTTTTATCCTTGGAATATGTTCCCTTGGGATGATTGCCGACTTCGCGGGTGCAACCGCGCCGCAGAAGTATTTACATATTTAGTATTTACATATTTCAAACTAGGTATGACACAATCAGTGTTGCATGTCAGTAAGCAACTAGAAAATGTACCATTTTCCAGGCAAAAGTGCTTGAATATTTCCATGTTTGTGTACCAAATACATTCCATTTGTTACCATGTTTCATTGTTTTGACTTCAAAATGCAGTTGGTACAAAGGCAAAAGTAACTCTGTATTGGAAACTAAAAAATGGGAAGTAACATAAAATTTTATTTGATTCTGTGTTCCGGATTTCATTTTTCCATTCTTGTTATTGGTGCGTTATTGGATGCAACGGAGCGCTAAGGGGCCGCCTCCACTAACGAGAGAATCGCGGCAATATTATCGTTTACTACGTCCCATCGCCGACGAGTAAGCGATTAGCTATCGACTATTTTCTCACTGAAGAAACGTACAAATGATATTTGATCGCGTGTCAATAAAAGAGACATATATAGTAATAGTTGATCGCTGGCTGTTAACATTGCCGGCGAGTACTCTCTCACTACAAGTTTGTCGCAGCGACAATAGCTATCAAAGTTACACTCGCTCAGCGATGCTCGCTTGGCGGTCAGTACTCACGCCGAGAGACCAAAAAGCGGTCCTTTCCGCCAACGTGCGGCCGCGCCGAGCGAATGGTGCGAGTAATCGCCCGTTGCACTTAAACACTCGTTCATAGCGAGCGGTAATACTATCGGAATTACAAACTCGCTACTCGCTGCTCGCCAACTTGTTTTTACTTTCTAGCCTTATTCGCTACTCGCTGATCGTCTGCGATGGGACAAGCGCCGTACTATCACCGCAATTCTCTCGCTCTTGAAGACGGCTCTTATGAGAGTGTATAGAAATACGTGGCAGGTACGATAACATCGCTGCGATTGTCTCGCTGCTGTCATCGCTCGTGGAGGCTAGCCCTTAGCGTTGGGTGGATAGCAAAAGCTGATATTGAAGATATCAAAGTGAAACTCGAGAATGCATGGAAACGAAAACGAAGAGGTTTCCTGTGTACATTTACATAGAGATGTCACTAAGTTAGGCACGAATATCAATTTGCAACTTTATTGCATTTTATACAGAACTAGCTGTTGCCCGAGACTTCGTCTGCATAGCATCAGTACTTCGAATAGCCAATTTTATAGTGCGCTATAATATTGTAGGGCCGTCTTGCTTGAAAAGACTTGTTTGCTGAGAAATTTAAGGATGATTTTCGGGATTAAAACTATCCCATATTTTCATACCAAATTTCATCAAAAACGGTACAGCGGTTTAAGCGTCAAAAGGTAACAGACACACAGACAGACACAGAGTTACTTTCGCATTTATAATATTATATAATAATATGGATTTAAAATCGCAATATTTCTATACAGCCATGGAGTATCTTGCACGTGTTTCTCCGTTGAGATCAACGTTATAATAATAATAATAAATACTTTATTTCAGACGAGGTGTCCATTTTGTTAGTAACAGGGTTCTTAAAGACTAGTGTTAGTAATACTTAGAACTACCCATAACAAAAAATTATGAAAACCTGCTCATAGCTTCACTATTCTGGCTAACTGACTGCTTGTCAATTCAAAAGTGTTTATAAATGATTTAGTTGAAATAAACGCTTAGAGGTTGAGTTTTCACGCTCAGACTGGCGAGCGAGAGATTGCTCTTTCGATATCCACTCGCTTCACTGCTAACGTCGCCCTACTCTCAGAAGACTGATCTACCTTCTTTTAAGGAAAACAAACAAATGATCGATGTTATGACGGCACGCATTCGCGTGTCAATCACTTACGTTTGACATGTTTTTTCGCGGTGCGTGCGGTTCACGCCTGGCGTGATCTATAGACGTCCGTACACATTACGTTTTGATTACATAAACACGTTACTTAATACATTTTTTTAGCACCTTTTCATTAACTTTTATTACAAAGTACTGTTTATTACATACTACATTAACACGTTACATAATAACTAAAATAAAACTTAGACACGTGATATTAAAACAAGAAACGTGATATTTACTCAAAAAAACACGGTACGGATCAAACGGTTACATATAAATTATTTATGAGGTCATACATAAGTACATAAACAAGTTTGAAAACTCATGGAAGTCGCTCCTAGCTCCAGACTCTCTTATTTAATTTTCTCTTGAATTTCATAAAAGTCTTGAATTGCATCGAACTCTATAAACAGCTCTAGAATTTCATATTCAAATCTTCCGAGTCCGACTTACATTCAATTAGATCCATCCACGCACGCTAGCTTCCATGCCTAACCTGCGTCAAATTATTTTGTTTTATAGCTGTAATTCACGAATGTAACGGCTTAAACCATCAAACTTAATGGCTTCAAATAAGACCAATCAAAGTGCTCAATTTATTTCTATTCATGGCTTTTTTTTCGCTTTTTCATTCACCGCTCAATACTCAAAAACAAATTGGTTGTGATACCACAATGTACAAAAAAAAACAAATTTAGTACTTTTTAAAAGTAGTTGTTTATTTGGAGAGATTCGTCTACAAAGTTGAAGTAAGATAAACTAATTTAATTAAAAGTTGAATAGTAAATCTAGGAAGATCTTAGAAAAAGTAAAAGTAAGCACGTACTGACCTTTTGTATTTTGCAGGTACTATTACCAATTTTATTTATGTGCTCTCATAGGCGTTGCACAGAGGGATTCTGGGTGCACTTTAGAGAGGTCACGAGACCCCTTCTACGTGCTGATGGTGATCACCAGGGTGAGATAAAAAGCCCACACGTCTTGGTTTTTACCCATTTGAAACTACGTGGTTTCCCCACGTAAAAAAGATGTATATTCGTGCGTTGGCATTGTCAACATGAACTTTTATTCGACAGCGTTGAATAAAACAACATTCATTACAGTCCACCTACAACAAAATGCAAGCTATTAATAGCAGATGAAAACAGCTGAAAAGCGTCATGTTTTCCTACAAACCGCGGGTAATATCATTCATCAGTTTAAATCCAACTGTCCCACTTGTGTTCGTAATCAAAACAAGGTGACTTCAGAGATGGCTATACCAAACTTGCCATTCAAATCCATTTTATTAATAGCTTCTAGGTACGTTTCCACAAGTTTCGTTTATTGTTTGGCTTCAGCGGGACTTTTCATTTTTTGCTCGGTCGGTGCTCTTGGTCGGTTCTATTACAAATTAATTGTTCTTGAATGAACAAAACCGATCGTAGAATTTAAATTTGATTATGATTGGATTAATAATTTTTTTTATTATCATTGCTAGAGGGCTTGTAGTCGTTATGTGAGTAGATAACTGTGTACAAATAAATAAAAATAAACATTTATTTTGGTCAAAACACTTGTACATTTAATAAGACGAAGACCCACCGAACTGTCAAACATATATGACTTGGCTTTACAACAAAATAAGCTAGGTAACTATTCGGTTCACCATTTTAAATCGGTGTCGACCCTATCACGTGAAGACTATCAATTTACCTTTTCTGGAGTACCTTCATATAATACTAGGTACTCGTATACAGATTCCCAGTTGTAAGTTATTGGTACTGATATAGAAAAAAGGTCAATCCTCTTAGGTCTACTGGATGTCTTTACTACAGCATTAGACCCAGATCTAGGCCGCCAGCTATAGGCCTAACGTTGTGGTTTTATAACCTTCTTATAACTAAACAAAATATTCATATTCTTTCAAGCCTGTACGAATTTCAGTCGAAAAGAAATACGATATCTTTTTTTTTCGTCTGAAAATGGATAAACCAATTTTATTGGACCTAAGAACACGTTGAAGATAATGTACTATTGCTTCATAACATTACATGTTTTCTGGCAGATTGAATATAACAAGTTTTCGAATAGGGTTCTTATCGGGCCCGTAGGAATTCACACATATTTGAAATATCACTAACCTATTGAAATAAAGTTTCAGCCAAGCACAAAAGTATTTTTGTAACAGAATTCCCTTTGATATCGAACCACCATTCATATCAACATAATCGAATCGGTTAAATAAACCTAATAGGTACACAGTTAAGTAGTTTACCCGTAAAAGGGTAGATGAGCAAATAATAGTAGGTACAAGTCGAGCAAATGAACCGCCACTAATACAATTTATAGACGATTTGGGTCCATTCGGTCATTCCTACAAATTCACTTTGATTTCCTAATTATTTTCCCTTTTGACTTTGTTACCCTTGGGGAGAAAGAAAACAAAACCATGGAGAAGGGAATATATTTGTTTATGATATGATATATAACAATTTAATTTCTTTTAGGACGTTTCACTCTAGGGACTTACCCGATCCGCTTAACTCTTTAGCCTACCCTCAAAAATCTGTTACGTTACTGTAGCAACCATATTATTTATTAGGGATGAAAAACTAGTTATTTTGTGTAATGGTTCGAGAGTATAAGTTATTGTTTAGTGTAATTATTCGCAGATGCGTCGTCTGGGACGTTAGGCAAATCTTTATGTCTGGAACGAATGGCACCGCTCGCGTTCTACAAAATTACTTGCCTAAAATCCGTAGATACTATGAAAATGTAAGTTAAAATAATATTTTTAATGTGAAAGTAACTTACTCTATCTGTTTGTTTATTTTATTCTACGCAAACGAAGTCATGGGTACCAGCCTGCCAGCCAGCTAGCTAGAATTATAATGATGCGAAGCGAAATAAATTACAAAATTTTAATTTACCTAGTATGGTCAGTACACTAGAACTCATAAATAATTCAGTATTGTCGGAATATTAAATGTTTAGACAATAGTATTTCATGAAAAACTTTATTACAATTTTCAACAAGTGAATTAAGTAGTTTTCTATACCGGAATATTAATTTCTGAATTTATTTCGAAAGCTTTAATTGCGTGATAATTTTATCAACCTATTACAGTGGTACCTTTAATCAGAAAGTTTTGTGAGGGTTTCAAAACCTTGAAAACAGATTTATTGAAACATACTTGTTTTTTTATTAATCTAGATTCTATGGACTGGTTATGTCGCATTATAATTTTCATTGCCCGGTGAGTGCCATTTGCCATTACCATTCAACATGGCAAAGCTGCCTGCGTTCTCGGTACTTTTGCTTTTTTCAGCGATGGGGACGCTTTTTTTGATGCCCAATAAGTTTTTCCCTTCTCCCCTTTTTATACGGGCTTATGCATTATTATTATTATTTAATTATATATTTTCGTTAAATTCTGTTGTAATAATAAATTTCTTACCCAGTCAAACTACACTATCTCCTGAAAAATGAATAATGATTTTCGAAACCACACGCCTACGATGTTGAACCAGCCACCACCATTAAAAAAGATTTCCAATAAAGGTTGGATAAGATAATATCTATCATTAATTTGGGCATTTCAACTTTGTTGCATGAACGCTGAGGTGAATAGCTCAATGGCAATGTCATGATATTATACAGACTTAATTGATTAAGTATTAATAAATAAAAACTGTAAGCTGAGTTGGTAAGTTTAGTATGGATGGGTAAGTGCTTCAAATATCTTGAAGCGGAAAATGTTCGCTCCACTTTGCTAATAATCTCATTAGCATACTTGAGGCCACTTAGGTACTTCTTAAACTGTGTTCGTGTCAGAACTTACCAAGCATTCTGATGACTCTTCTCTGTGAAGCTCCATTCCTGTACTGCATCTGACCACTCGCTCTCTCGTTACTGTCCACCGAGAGCTTCTTCACGGGATGTAACACTCGAGAGGTCCGCAACTTAATGCCTATCAGCGCGTACAACACTGATATCATTGACATGGGCACAACGAAGAACACGAAACTAGATATAACGAACACTTGATGAACACCCACACCCTTCACTGTACACGCGCTCACATTCTGCCCATTATCCACATACGACACTATACCGAACTGCATCGCTTGCGGCACCGCCGTACACAACGCGAACAGCCATATAGCTATTATGAAGCGCACGGCTCTTGACAGCTTCGACATGGTGTGAGACATGAAAGGTCGACATATTGCTATGTACCGCTCCACCGTGAACGCGGTTATTGTCAACACTGTCGCGTTAGCTGACGTCTCCGACGCCAAGCCGATAGCGATGCAGTGCGCCTCGCCCAACGGGTACGTGTCTGGATTCCACAATCTGTGCACTTCAAACGGTAAGCCACATACTAATAATATGAGGTCTGAGATCGCCAAACTGAACAGGTAGAAGTTGGTAGCGGTGTGCATGGAGCGGTTCCGGGCGATGACGACACAGGTGCTGGTGTTGCCGAGGATGCCGGCCACGAAGATGACGACGTAGGTGACGGTGAGCGGCACCACCAGGTCCAGCGCGTACTGCTCGTCGTAGGCCGCCGGGTGGCTCGTCACGTTCGTCGTGTTCATCACGAACGGGTCCTCATATTCGTCGATGCTCGGGGGCGCTGGTAATGTCATTGTACCTGTAAACAAGATAAACTTGTTTAGGTCGAGGATAAACAGGAACCCTTGTAAAATAAAAAAAACTAAGGCTGGGGTTAAAGTCCTGCGCGTAACCAGTTCGTATGTTTATTTGTATAAAGTTAACACAATTATAAAGTCCACCAGTCCAATCAGTAGATATCGTAAATAAATTATACCTTATGATGATATTGGACCATATAAACACGGTACGTTCACACTGCTACATTATACAATTTTGTTCAACTCATTGTGGCTTAGTGCACGTAAACATCTTGAAGGTCACCTACTAATTGGCCGTTAACACGACCAAATTACTGATTAGAACGCGATTAACTTGGTTGGTGGGGGTGGACACACGTAACGTAATCAATTTTCTAATTTACTTGTTTCTTGGAGAAAATGTTTACCAAAATGTGACAAAAAATGTTGTGAGTAAAAATAAGACCAGGTTGACCCGAGTGACACTACGATTAAATACTCATTTGTTGTAACCAGTTTTGTATAGTAAAAAAGTAATTTAAAATTCTACGGAACCTAGTGGTCTGGGGGCAATGATCTAAAAGGTCAGCACGAATAGAGTATAATAGACGTTTCACATTTGTATTTTTCATTTAAATACTAATCCAGTCTAATCGTTTCCGAAAATCCGTTTGAGAAATGCTAGTCATTCTAAATGATTTTCTCGTAAGAATTAAAGTAAAAATATCTGACGAATGTTAAGAATTATTATTGGTATTGTCTATCATAAAACTACAAATTCCTCTTTCATTTTCGTAGCAACCGTACTTTTTTCTTTATATATTTACAACAGTCTAGATCTCAGTAGGTTTTAAAAACTGTAACATCATAAACAAGGAAAATTCCTGAAGGAAATCGGAATAACTGGAATCTTTAAAGTAATCAACTAATAACGTATTAGAAAACCAATCTTATTTTCTTGGAGTACCTACATTCTGTACCTACCTAACCTTCTTCCTTCCAACATACCTTTGATCATTCAATCTGACATGATATTCTATCTGATGTACTGTTCAGTGAAATTAGTTAGTCTGGTCAAAATAGGCGTATTATTTGGGGAAGGTTTGCATAAACTCGCATAGAGCTGAAAATTTGTAGAGGTAATAAGTATACTACTCGTATTGTAAACGAGTCGACCGATTAGATTACATGCAGCAGATGTGGGATTGATGGAGATGAATCCCACATCTGTTAAAAAAGATATAATCGCTTTTGACATTTCATACATAATAGTGTCCCTAAGACCTCTACCAATTTTCAAAATGTTTATTTTTCACGGACTATGCAAATGTAGAGATTTTTAAAAATTTAAATTATTGTTTAGATTAACGAATATTCCTCTTTTTACTATTCCTTAAATAAAGCAAATTTTAGCATTTAAAAAATGTTGAAAGTCTAGTTTCCATTCAAACTCAATGTCGTAAATAAAGTAAACTCATAGGTTCATTAACTTTTGACTTTAAATACACTAAAAAATTCATATCTCAAGATATGAATTTTTTAGTGCCTGCGAAATGATCAATCTATAATTCTTGACCAAAAAATAATGTAAGCTGTGCAATGTTGTTAATCATTTTTAGTTGTCCATTTGTAATAACGAAGAAACCTGTTGACTGAAACGCACCCAAACCTTGAATAGGTTTGAATTACTGATAAGCTGTTATTAGAGGAATTAGTTATATTATAAAACAAATAAAATTTATAACCATCAAACCAGTTGCCTGTGAACCTATTAAAAATAATTTCCGGCATTTTCACCTTGATCTTGTTGATACTCATCTACACAAATAGCGGAAAACTTCAAAGCAATTGAACAAAGTAGAATGACTACAATCGTGACAATCTAAGAACTCCGATGACGTTTCTCATTTTACATGCCGCGATAACTTTGTACCTAAGAAATTGAAAAATCAAATTCATAAGCCTAATATACTATAACAACGAGTATCATTCGTAAGCATCAAGTTAATTATTATTAAGTATTTTTAATCCTGTCAAATCCGACGTCTTAGATTGTCAAGACATCATTGAAAACATTGGCATGACACATTTCATTCGACGCTTTTAAACCTTTAATAGTTCAGACCATGTAACACCTACCTGTAGTTATAGGATCCTTTATCCCATATTATTATACTTAAAAAAAAACTTAGTTTCACTGATATACAAAGCACAACCTAAACAGCTGCATCTAAAATCCTGAAGCATGAAACTAGAGCTTCTTATACAGCGTTATTGGTAAAACAATAACAACCTTGCAGGATTGTATTACTAACATTATATAATAGATGGACCCCTTTCCCGCACTTAGACTCGCATTTGGTCCGTTGTGCGTGCAGGCCACCTCTCTGTGAGAGTGAATGAATGAACGGAGAAAATCACGGTAGAATCAATTTTTATTTTATGATTTGTTACTTTTAATTCTGACGTTCAAAAGTGCCGCTTTTTGGCCCAGTTGAATAAATATATTTGACTTTGAATGAATTTGACTAACATCATAAACAACAACGTTTTTTCTATGACTTTTAAAAATTCAACAAATTAAAAATAACAAAAAACCCAACTGCTTAAAAAGGGAACCAAAAAGTTACATGCTGTGCAGTCGGAGGATACATATGCGCGAGCTGGCTGACCAAAACCAGGTGTATCCTCCGACAGCACAGCATGATTTTCTTCTCGTTTACGTCTTTTTAGTTCCCTTTTTAAGCAGTCGGGTTTAATGTTACTTAAAAAAAAAAAAATACAACCTTTTAGTATTTTTTTTCAATTAGGTACATTTAAACATAAGTATTATATATGTTTGTAATCATCTCTTAAAACCCTATATTTTGATATCCCACACGATGGGTTCGAAAGAAAAAAAATTTGGTCCCCTACAGTATGGCGCCCGAAAGCCGCCATTTTTCTAATTCCCAATTTTAATAGCCAGTGACAATCGCAGGTTTAAGACGAATCGATTGACGTAAGAATCATCAAAATCGGCCGACGCGTTTGGTCTCTAGAACACCACATAGAAACATACAAACATACATAGACTGATAAACACATTACCCTCCTTCGGCAGTCGGGTAAAAAGAACGGCTTATACATATATTCAGATTCAGATCAACTATTTTTTTTAAGTTATAACAATAGTTGTTGTTAATGATGTTAGTAATACAGCCATATTTTTTTCTTTGTGAAATCTTCCAATGACTTCTCCCGCTCTGGGTGAAACGAGAGGGAGTGTCAGACTTAAACTGAACAAAACCCACCATTTAGTTGCTTGTGCTGACATCCCGTCAGTTTTGCTGACATCTCTTTGAGGTGCGCGTGGAACAAGCAAGCCAAGAATCGGCTTGCGACTCCCGACGCCCAGGGAGTCTCCTGCGGTTGCTAGGGGCGTGAAGGCGTCTCCGTTGCTAGTAATACAGCCATGCAAGGTTATTAGTGTTTTACCAATAAACCAAACAAAAGTGAGTACTGCTGAAAGATTTTATAAAATTATCAAACTTCCATTCATACTTACCCTCATCATCATCATCATCATCATCATCATCAGCTTATTAATGTTCCCACTGCTGGGACACAGGCCACCTCTCTGTGAGAAGGAATGGGCCGTAATCCACCACGCGGGTGCGGGTTGGTGGATGTCACATGTCTTCGAATTTTTGGTTCTAGGACATGCCGGTTTCCTCACGATGTTTTCCTTCACCGTTTTGAGAGCAGTAGTGATGAAATAATTTACACAAAGTAAAGCGCCTGCCTGGGCTCGAACCTACGAACTACAACTTGTAAGTCGCAGCCGATACCACTGGGCCACCACTGCTCCATACTTACCCTAATTAACCCTAAAGGGGTTAACTAAGTATGAAAGGAAGTTTGGTAATATTGTCGATTGGAAGTCCCATCGGATACATTTACTCACAATAATTCAGTGTCCCTTTCAAAACATGTTAATTACATATGTCTAATGAATTATTACACATACTTTAACCTTGTCTAAACTTCAACTCTTGGACACTGCCCAATTGTCATAATTTTATACATTACGAAAATCATAATTCAAAGTATACGGTCGTAGAATGAGTTACAAAAAGTAATTTCGAAATAATGAAGCTACATTGTGTTATAAATAAACTCGTTTATAAATAAATCAAAGCCGGTTTGATCATACGGAAATATCAAGTAGAATGTCGAAAATTGCCTTTATTTGAATTTAAATATTTAAGTCTATTCAAAAGTAAACATTTTAGTAAGATAATTATTTAAATTTGTTGTTTGCCTCCTACACTTCCGTTGACACGTGAAGTTGTCAAAAATACTCATTATTACTCTTTCGCTTCAAGAACATAATTAATTTATAAACTTGCTTTTCCCGCGAGGTCGCTCCCGTGATCTTTTCTACAGAAACTTTTAATTTTTATGGGCATAACGATTTGGCAATCTGAAAAATATGCTTGACAGACATCTGATTATTTATTGGTAAAAAACAAAGTGTTATTTTTATCTTCCTCTCTGACTTATATAATGATTAATTGATAGTTCCTCAAATAATCATTACAAAAAAGCAGAATACTTACAGGGAACGCTTTTTTTTTTTTTGGATAAACCATAGCCGGGAGGTACGACACTCCATTATTCTGAAATGCATTTGGAACCCTCATTAATAAACAAGTTTTTTTTTATATTATTTTTTTTTCGAAATTAAGAGTGTACTAACATAGGTACTAACCTGATGTTACTTGTCCGAAATAAAGTTTTTTTTTTATAACATGTTGGTATAAAAATTCCCTTTTCCATAAAAAGGGAGAATGCCTATGAGACTCATAAGCGATTGTGCAGTTTTCTATCAGAGAATATTCGAAATCGGTTTAGCACTTCTACAGATTATGCGTACCCTTTTATGCTGGCAATACACGTGTCATATTTGGACAGATATTTGTAAAATTTGGGCAAAGCAAAACATACCTTACTAATGTTGAAATGAAGTTAATTTTGTAATAGATATTTGGAGCAAACATTTATACAAATACAAACAACAAAGACAAACCAACAATCAATTTTACAATATTAGTTCAGAAAATAATAGATAAGTGTTTATCAGATATCATTGGTTTGCAATCAATGTCAATGTTACGAGTCCATTGTTTTACAAATAATTTCCTATTTTAATATCCTTTTGTAGTTTGAACAAACAAAAGACGCTACGTTCAGTAATGAAACGTTAATGATGTCATAAATGTTGTTCGACCAATAAACTGCAAACTACGTCCCGGCAGATATCACGTGTTTCTAAACATGTTTGTTTTGTTTTGCTATATAAACAGCTAAACAAACATTTCGCGGCATATACTGGAAAACTATCTGTACCTGCCTTTTCCTCTCTTTCGTGGGTTGCCCCACATCGCCCACAGGAACTGGGCAATTTTTGGGGATAAAAGTGGCCTATGGTACTTAGCGATAGTGCATAGCTTCATATGTACTTTCCAAATTTATCTAGGACATTGCTGACAACGGTGAAGGAAAACATCGTGAGGAAACCTGGACTTATAGTGTATTATAAGATTGTGCTCCATTGGCGTAATTGCTGCCAGGCGTTCCAGTGCGAGGATAAACTAATAAATAATAATAGTCTTAATCTGGCTCGCGAGGTTGTCGACATAATGAGGGATGTGAATACAGCGATCATTGTGCCGATAGTCGTGACGGCCAATGGCATAATAGCCAAGAGCCTCGATGAACATCTGAGGAGGCTCTCGTTGGGCAGCTGGATCAAGGACTTCATCCAGAAAGCGGTATTCCTGCACACGGCGCGTTACGTTAGAAGATTCCTCTCTCAGGAGCCCTGACCACCGGTAGCTTGAATCCTGTTCCCGATACCGGTGGGCTACTATTTTTTTTTTTAATTTTAAATAAGCTAATATTACAAAAAGTAACAAATATGTATATAAAATGATGAAATGGAATAATAGTAATAGCTATCAGCCAGTAAACGAATGTAACCGGAGCAGTATTTCCAGAGATAATCTTCTATACAATTAATTTTGCCTCTTTGCTATGTTAATTCAAATGTAAATCGGTATGCGATTGACCATAAATATAGGCAGTTAGATAGAAACGCACAGAACCAATCAGTGTGGCGACGCTCGGGGGAGGCCAATGTCCAGTAGTGGACGTCTTTCGGCTGAAATGATGATGATGATGATGATAGGCTGGTATTATGTAAAAGTCTGATACGCTCAGAGCGGAAGAAGTCATTGGATGATATCACAAAACCACAAAATAAATAAATTAAGCTTGCATCATAACCTTGTTCAATTTGCTAAATAACTACTAAATACAACCGTAAAGGATCAGCAAATTAATATATAATAACGTAATGTTTAATAATATACGCACACAAAATTACTTTTTTTGTTTTACTTTTATATATTATTTAAAAATCCAGTTAAGAGTTCGATCTTTTTTTATTTAATTTTTTATTGTAGGCTCGCGCTTGACCACTATCTCACCTGTTGGTAAGTGATGTTGTGGTCGACGATGAGACACGCTTGCAATACACACATTGCTACAGTGCTTGTAGTTCTAGGACAGTAAGTGTGTATTTAGTGTGTATTTTATCTGTGTTACTAGCTAGTTTTAAATACTTTAAATATAATCTGTGGAGAACGTAGTGGGTAGCATAATGTCAAAGTCAAAGTCAAAGTCAAATATATTTATTCAACTAGGCCAAAAAGCGGCACTTTTGAACGTCAAAGAATTAAAATTTACAAGTAATAAAAATTTATTCTAGCGTGCATTCGGAAAAGTAGCTTGTTATGGAGAAGAATGCACACGAAACTCCATAATTAATTAATTGTATAAATGTAATATTTAAGATAGTATGTTTCTTATTGTGCTACTGTTTTTTTTTTCTTGAAATGAATAAAATAAAATAACTACTAAATACATAAATACTTACAAAGTTAAATCTTACATGGTGTAAGCTACGCTACTATTGTTGGTTCAGTGATTTATTGAGTGTTTTATATCCAGCGAATATTGAAGGACCCACATTATAATAGCTGAGGGTACGATGTTATTGGAATAAATTTCAATACTCCATATATCGCAAAAAAACTGACGCCTGTTGAACTTTAATTGTTGTGAACTTTAATTTGTATACATACTGCACCTAGCCTATAGGTCAATGGCCGATGTCCAGCGACTAAAAGATTACCTACCTGACGCAAAAGCTAAAAATAAATCGTTTCCTCAACGTATTTTTTTTATATTTATCAATTCAACCAAGAGGAGTTATTTTTAGAAATATTCTCATCTCAATTATTAACTGACTAAAGGTAATTTATTCTATGATTTCCTTAGATTCGCTTAGAAAACCAAACAATGCAAGCACTGATTGCACAGTAGGTGCCCGTGTCCTAGAACTTGTTCAAAGAGATGAACTACATCAAAGCATTTATGTACTAGTTTCACAGGCATTTTATGAAATGTTTCATTCGTAATAGTAGATTATTCACCAAGCGGACAAAGCAGTGTCTTACGTCACGGGTCGCATATTGAACTCTGTCCCCCTAGCCAAGTTAGAAACGTTTCGTATCGAATCCCTTTCTACAATCGTTAACGCCTTCTATTTGTATGGTCTAACTACGTGACTTAACGTTTAGATGTGTCATTCCCATACATTGATTCGTTTTCTACTAGCGTTATCGATTGTAGATTGTCAGCTTGGCTAAATGTGCTGAGCCGGACAGATTATGTAGAGTCCTGAGTGAAGCGAGTGGTTCAAGCTGCCCAAGACGAAGACAGGCTTTATCCCAGAGCAGCATACTCTACTTGTCACACCTTCTGCAAGACAATAAAAAGCTGCTGTATTTATTGATTTGAATATTGTTTTTGATGCTTATTTAAGATCTGGGCATTGAATAAATGCACCATAGGCTGCTTGACTTTTGATTTTCTGCTAAATGTTTAAAATACTAAATAGACGGATTCCGAGACTTTTGTTGTTTTCCATTGAACAAAATCGGCTTTTTCGTATATGTGTTTTAATTTTTCCGGTAGTAGATTTATTAATAATCTCTAAAGCGCTTGTTTTGATAAACTCTGGAGTAGAATCACTATCGCTCGACACTTTATGTCAACACCAATATTGCAATAAAATTCACTGAAAATCATAGCACCAAACGTCACCAGAAACACAAAAAGTCTTCTGTTTCACATTCTTTGAAATCGGGCCTTTTTTGAGTTCTGCTTATGTTGGACAGTTCGATTTTAGAACAAACCTCTTTACAATGCCATATGGTCATTTTTTACGTACAGTTTGCCACGACTTTGACGTTTCAAATTCAAATCACTTTGCTCCCTTGGGCATTTTATACAACTTTACCTCTTAAGAAGTAATTCTTTACTTTACGTTGAGATTGAATGATGTGTAAATTGGACATTGTCGAGCAGGTGGTGTGAAATATTAGATTGTTTATCTAGGGAGCAAACAACTATTTTAAAGGCGATTGTGTTTTTTTTAATCCTGAGCGCAACGAGGGATTCAAAGTACATCACTCGAGCTTAAAATAATGTTGCTGTAAGTGAAACTTGTGAACAAGAACGTTATGTTTATTTATTTACATAATTAAGAGCCATAAAACAAAATAATTATATTATAATAATTATATTTATATAATATAATATAATTATTATTTTATTTTATTATCTTATTTTTTTAAATTATTATATTTTTTTATTATCTTTTTTTTATATTTTATAATTATATTATATTTTTGTTTATATTTGAACAATAATGGAAGTGCATCATAACAATTTTTTTAGTACCATCTGTTACAGTTGTAGATTTATTTTTTTAATTTGGCTCGCGCGCGGTTTTCCAGCCAGTCACTTGTCCAATTTAAGCGATGTAATTCTATTTTGGACCGCAGGTTTTGTTATTCATCTGTTTAATAATTATTTATTTTATTTCATTTACTAACAATATCCACATTCCAAATTCAAATCATTTTTAGTCCCTAGGGATTAATGAGCTATTTTAGTCCCTGGTTAGGAAGAATAATCTAGCTCTTTTTGAATAGATGTGATTAAAAGTATATATTGTATTGATAATAAGTGCTACTGTCGTATGTGATATCCTCTATTACTATTATAAACGTGAAACTTTGTGAGGATGGATGGATGGATGATTGTTTCTCTTTCACGCAAAATCTACTGAACGGATTTTGATGAAACTTTACAGAAATGTAGCTACATCAGAATAACATATAGGCTATAATTTATAAAGATAGGGAGGAGAGATAGAGCGATGGTGGCCCAGTGGTAAAGGCCCCATATTACATATCGTAGGTCGTGGGTTCAAGCCCAGGCAGTCGCTTTACTATATGTAAATTATTTCATCACCACTCCTCTAAAAACGGTGAAGGAAAACATCGTGAGGAAACCGGCCTACAATCAAAAATTCGAAGTCATGTGACATCCACCAATCCGCACTGGGCCCGCGTGATGGATTAAGGTTCATTCCCTCTCCCTCTCTCACAGAGAGGAGGCCTGAGTCCCAGCAGTGGGAACATTAAAAGGCTAATGATGATAATTGGGAGAAGTACTAATACCACGCGAGTGGAGCTGCGGGCGTCAGCTAGCCAGGTATAAAGAAATACGCTGTTAGAGCACTTATGCACTATCGGTACCTGCAAGTTAAGTTAGTGCTATATTTAGCTCAAAACACTCGCCTCACTTATAACCTGAGTAAACCCAGGGCTGAGCTGGGATTACCCGATTATCGCATAAACAGTATCGAGAAACGAGAAAAAACGAACAAAACGTAATTTATAAAAAGGCAAGGTAGGTAAGCGAATATGAATATTCCGTAGCGTACCTTTTGCATAGTAATTAGCTATTTAAATTTTAAAACAACCTGTTTTTAATCTGGCAACTTTTTTGGTTCGACGTTATTTTTATAGTGTAAACATGCTGTCTCCATAACTACCGATCGTACACGTTTTGCTTGTTACTAGGGGCTGCTTTAACCATAAAATATACTACCAAACGCCCTTGACATCGTACTCATCAGTATAGCGATATATTGTTTGAAAAATCTGCCGATTTAGGATATTTGTAGTACCTACCTTAAAAATCAATGACGTCTCCTCTTCTTCCTCAAGATCTATATAGAATGCAAATTAAACTAAAAAGCATATTTACTAAAAAACTGTTTTGTTAATATATGTTTCAATGACAACACACCTATTGACGATATACCTAGTGACGAAATAAATTTTCAAAGTTATGCACATTACAAAGCGTTTAAATTCAGTCTGTTTCAATAACACTCATATTGATATACGAGTGTAATTATGTGAGTGATTGAGTGTATGACATGAGACATGAGTGTGTATATCTTTTTAGACATATATTCGAAACAGTATAAAAAAATGTTTCACCATAGGAGTTAGAAATTGATAAAAAAGCAATGGTTACTGCTGAAATAAATTATACTTTGGTCGCCAAAATAAACAGCAAAATTCCTTCCAAAGAGTGCTCACGTACTGCCTCAAATTTCTTTATCCATAAAATATTTTATCATGAATCCTAAATGTGTTTCAACGATCCCTTAACCCTGTATTTATCACCAATGGCTCTCTTGCGCCTTAAGGTTGGGAAGAGCCTTATAAAGGTTACTGAAGATATTACCATCCGTACCTTGTTCTACAGGTCGGTAAGTGAACTATGGCCATCGTTATTAGGTACTATTTCCTCCTGTAAAATTTATCGTGCGTGGATATTTTTAACTGGTTCCTTTTAACCATTTTTTATACATATGTGGGTAAGTACATAGTTATTTCAGTTTTGTACATGTCTGTACGTGTGGTCATCAGTTATATTCATTTTATTAGAAAGACAGAAAGAAAAAAATATATTTATGACGCGATATAAGCAAAATATAACCAATAATAAAAAAAATAAAATTAATAACCCCCGTGCGAGACCCAAATGGCTCCTATCTCAGCCTGTGCAACGATATTAAAAAGAAAATATCGCTGCGCTGATCGAAAAAAAAAGAAGCGCATTTATCCTAATCCTTTTTTATCTTGAATTTAAATGTTACAAAATTTTATCTATGACTCTTTAGCCTTCATTATCATTAATTTATTTAGTGTAATTAATTAATTAGCTTTCATTTTTCTAATCAACGGATATCCTTCCATTTTAATTTGTATTAAATCTGAAAATTTACCAATCTAAAAATTATATACGTGTAATGACGTAAGTCATCCCTGTTCTCCCATTATGTGGTCAACGTTTTTATAATGAGAACGTTGATACTGTAATAGCAAAGTTAGACCAAAATAAAATATTATACAATGGTAGAACACAGTAAATTTCGAATTCAGAGAGAAAAGGGTCTACTTCTAACATGCCTACATCCCTCCCTCAATGAATTTTTAAATAAATCACAACTTATGTCTATCCGAATCCTACACGGAATCCAAAAGATCCTAACGACTCAACCATAAAAATTTATTACCAACATGATAAAAAAACTTCAAAATACCAGTTCTGATTACCGCGTTAAAAAAGCCAAAGAATTCGAGGTTACAAGACAAATGTTGTAACTTTAATATGAAATGAAGTAATTAAGTAGATCATAATTATCGTCTTGTCACAAATCATTTGCCCTTGACTTTGTAACGAGACTAATGTTAATCAACTTGTTAAGATAACATACAAGTTACACAGAATAACTAATTTATCCATTTAAATCAATTGCTATGATATCTTTAGAAAAAGTCCCGTGTCCTAAAATTTCTTACATAGTACATATATTAATTCTGTTCCTATTAAGCTAATATACCTGTATTGAGTACGAAAACATCAACAGCTAAGTTCTAGTTTCCAATGTGATGCCCGTAATTTACGAAACAATAGAAAACCCATTTAATCTCGAATGGATCCATGGCTTAAACACACGAAAGCGTGAGGTACATCAAAATTAGATAAAAGTAGAGGCAGGTAGTGTAGAATACCTACGTTCCTGATGTACCCGTGGACATATAGTGCCAGGTTTGTATTTTATCGGGATCAAGACACTTTCTGACTTTAAACTTGATAAACCTCCCTAAAACGTACCTTACCTTCTCAAAATATATATGTACATCTCCTTCTTGATATCTAGGCATCATCATATCTATCATCTTCTTCCTACAATCATGTAAAAATTATATCGAAACAAAGGATCTACCCTACTTCTGATGTATATGACTGGTTCATTCTACAACCTATCCAGTAAAAATTACATATAAAATGAAATCCCGAGTAAAATAATAAAACTGATCCAACCAAAGTTCAATAAAATAAAGAAGTGAAGAATTTGGCAGAATATCTTTGGAGCGGAATAAGATTTGATGGCGCCCCCGTCACGAGAAATTGGTTCCGCACAACATCGGTCAAGGCTGTCCTGATATTTTATTTTAACTTGTATTTTGTAAGGATTAGATTTTCTTCTTTTACTTTTATTAAGGAACGTTTGATTATGATATGTTTAACTTCGCCCATCTGAACCAATTTACCGAAATTTCATGGCCAAATCCATCTGTACCAGCTCATGTCTGTATAGGTGTGGAACCACGAAAACCGTCCTCAATTAATATGCATCATTTACCTAACTGTTCTAAGACTTTTATCAAATCTTCTGCCTGATAATTACCCCATAGGGTAGGTGCTTTAAAATTACGAGCCCTGAGGCAGAGCCAGTCATTTAATTTAATTAATTTTCTCATAACTATCCTCGTATATGTGTGTATTCGCACTGAAATGTTAGAGCTTTTCCATGACACTCGCGCGTAAGAACGCGCGTTATACGTGTCATCTGGGCGCAATATAAATTAAAGCGCGGAGTGGACTCGCGCGTTAAATCGCGCCATCTGGACAGGCTCTTATCATGTTCCTGATATCACTGCAAATTCATAACTATCCACGTATATGTGTGTATCCGCACTGAAATGTTAGAGCTTTTCCATGACACTCGCGCGTAAGAACGCGCGTTAAACGTGTCATCTGGGCGCAATATAAATTAAAGCGCGCGAGTGGACTCGCGCGTTAAATTGCGCCATCTGGACAGGCTCTTATCATTTTCCTGATATCACTGCAAATTCATAACTATCCACGTATATGTGTGTATCCGCACTGAAATGTTAGAGCTTTTCCATGACACTCGCGCGTAAGAACGCGCGTTAAACGTGTCATCTGGGCGCAATATAAATTAAAGCGCGCGAGTGGACTCGCGCGTTAAATCGCGCCATCTGGACAGGCTCTTATCATGTTCCTGATATCACTGCAAATTCGCCAATTCATTCAATTTAATGAATTTCCCGAAATGAGTGATTCTATTTATAAACATGAGATGTGTGCTCCGATGTTAATCGTATCATGACGACATCTCTACAAATATTTCTGGGTAAAAGAGTTTTTAGGTACAGGTGAACATACTCGTAGATAAGATGATCGTGGTCATTAATTTACAGATAAAATAAATCATACGACACCAGGTTGAACATAAAGAATTAGAAGATAAACACATTACCCTCCTTCGGCAATCTTAAATTTGTTATCTGGCTGGGACTAGAAGATTCCTATTCATAATTTATTTACCATCAGTTCAATTATATAAATAAATATAAATTGACACTTGCCAACCAATAGAGAATTACCGAGAGGCCTATGCCATTAAGTTCATGACAAGAAACTCCAATGATATACAAAACTCTGCTTTATACTTAGGAGTTAGGATTGATGGATTTTGAAAATTGTTATGCAATGTTATGCATTAAAATTATACCTAAATAATGCTAATACGATAGTTTATACTTAAATTGTATTTTTATATTTCTTTGAGCCTTGAAAGGCCATACATAATTGCAAGGTGAGGCATGAATATAACCTAACCTTATAAAATTGCCAGCAAAAATACACGTTATTTTCTATTAAAAGGATCGAGTAGTTTTAATCTACGTTTTCATTACTGCTACCTATTGGATTTCAGTCGTCGAAATTGCCGCACTTAATGAAAGTAACATGAAGTAATGTTTGGGATCGAATCGATTCTAATTAAGTGAGGCTAAGATCCTAGCCAGGGTGAAGAGCTTGCGCGGGTGTTAAGGCGGACGCGAAGTGACAAACATTATGAAGCTGCCGTACACGTCCATACTGAAGTTACTAAAGTGGACACCTAGGGTGACGTGACTGAACGGCCTAGTTGGCGAATGATCGCCTATTATTTTCATCATCATCATTTCAGCCAAAAGACGTTCACTGCTGGATAATGGCCTCGAGCGGTCCCTTGCCTCTCACATTCAGCGGATTCTCGCAACCTTAACCTGGTCATCAGTCCACCGAGAGTCTATTGTTTTTATTTCATCCGTACCTCGGCAAGCACGTTAAGCCGTTGGTCCCGGCTGTCATTTGAAGATCTTTGACAGTCGTTACGGGTAGACAGAAGCCTGAGATCTGACTCCAGTCTAGCCAAGAGGTACCGTGTTGCCCAGTTACTGGGTTGTGGAGGTCAGATAGGCAGTCGATCCATGTAAAAACATACTTGGGAAAGGGCTAGGTAGATGATGATTGTTTCAACCTGAGGAAACACTTCTAGTCTGTACTGCCCGCTAGAAATACTCGCGATGCACTGTGGCCATCGCGTATGCCACCGCTCCCGTACCCGCTCTTGTCACAGCGCGTTCACTCTGGACAAGTCGTAAATGTGACTTCTCTCAGACATTTCCCTGATCACCGATACCGCCGCCAGACACAATAATAAGGTCAATATACTTTTAAAATTCCACGAAAATGTTTGCGTGGGCAGGAAAATACTTCCTAAGATAGATATTCGCGATCGCTCTGAATTTTGAGCTCATAATACATACTGAGAAAATTTAAAGCGGTATGGATATAGAATGTCACGAAATTAAGTACCTACAGAAGAAAATTGTTATTTCTGATACGTTGGATAACTTTTCGGCCCCATCGACCATCCGTTCTGCGAGTAATGTGCCCTGCCCACTGCCACTTAGTTTGGCAATTCGCCGGGCTATATCGGTAGCCCTGGTTCTCTTGCGGATGTCTTAATTTCTGATTCGATCACACTATGAAACTCCGAGCATAGCCCTCTTCAATGCCCTTTGGTTGACTTTAAGCCACCACGTTTCGGTTCCATATGTAATCACCGGCAACACACACTGGTCATAGACTTTCCTCTTGAGACACTGCGGTAAGTGTCGACCGCGTACTGGAAGACGTAGCGTTGGAAGGCCTCCTTCTAGTTGGAGCGATTTCCTAATCCTGGGCATGCTCTAAAAGTGTTCGATCATCCGAATCCGTCCAGTCATTGCAGCGTCATTGATTAACAAATGTACAGACTTCAATATCTATATAAATAAAAATCGATAGCCGAATATATATAAGCGCATCAATTCAGAACGGCTGCACCTTTATGGCAAATTCTTTTTTTGTTGTGTTTGTAATTGTCAGGACATGATTTGGATGAATGAAAAAAAAGTAAAAACAAAAATATTCTCTTCCTGTGCGAAGCCGGCGCGGGCTAATTTATAATATTAAATAGGATAGTGTGAGATAAATTAAAACATGGGATCCTTGTTGGCATAAAAGCGATTAAGCAGTTTTATCGTGTTTAAAAGGACGGCTTCATCCTCTTCATCTGTGATAAAATCTTATTGCCGACACTAATCCTGGCAGATTGTCAGGCTCTGGCCGGGCTATTATCGCCCCTAAGGCATTGAGATAGATATCAAGGCCTTAAGCTCATCAGTTTAGGCGATACTTGCTGTACTCATTTTATTTTATGTATAAAATAGTTTGCCACACACTGTTCACTCTCAAAGGGACAATATTTTCCAAAAGAACATTTATTAATCTTGAACTGAATATGTTATGTAGAAGTTTTATTGTTTTTGTGTACTGTAAGTCCACCTCTGCCTATGTCTTCGTGGAATACAATCGTAATTTTATGTTATGGTAGGTTTTTTCTATCAATATTCAGTACTGAGCAGCCATAATATTAGTTTCGTTTCTTATGGGTTCTGTAACCTTTGGGTGAAAGATATTGGTAACGGTAGCATGCGAGTCACGTTACACAACTATGTGTGTTTACTTGACCCAAATCTTTTTAGGGTTCCGTAGTCAATAAGGAACCCTTATAGTTTCACCATGGCCGTCGCGCGCTTAGCTCAGAGATTCTTAGTACCTACTAGAAAGCTATAATTTGGCATGGATATACATATTAATCACGCCGACAAAGTGGTGAAATAAAATCAAGAAAAAAATTTTTTTTTGCGTATCGCCTGTACACGTAAAGTGGGGCTGTTTTTTTCTCGTCCGTCGCTTGTGGATAGGCCATTCAAAAATATTACGGTTCTGTGAAAGCCTTTTTCGATTCAGGTATCCGTTTGCGTAAAATTAAGCTTTAAATTACTAATTTTTGTTAGAGTCAAATGTCCGCCCCTGCCAGCTAAATGGTTGCTTTTGGATATATAAAAAAAATCACGGTAGTAGTTGGTATATATAACGAAATTAAAAGGAAAACTATCACAGCTAAGTAGGTTTTATAAGTTTACGACAACTTATAAAATGTACTTGGAAAAGTAAATAAAATCTTTTCGTTACAGCAATGTTCGGTGCTTTCATTGTATAAGAACTGCAGTATTTTGACCTAATAATGTTTATTTATTTATTAATAAGGCACACCAACGACTTATTTACACAACAATATTACAATGAAACATTTAGAAAAGATCCTGTGCAAGAATAAGTGTAAGCAAATTACTTACAGGCATGCACATCATTTATAAAGTTGGTTACATAAATTGAAATTAGGATCTAAAACAAACATAATTCAATTAAAATCATAATAAAATAAAGTTATGAAATAAATTTTGATTAAATTAAAATTGAATAATTATTTACCCTAAAAGCTAAATTATTAACAGAAGACGGATGCAGTATTAATCTTTATCAACTTAAATACGTTAGTTACCTTTAGCATTTCATGCACATTATGATAATCCTTACAAAATACAATAAAAAAAATAAAAATAATCTTTTATTTACCATTGACAGTTACATTTTGTTAGGTGATAATATTAGCGTGAAACATTGATTAAAACTAACAATGACATTGAGGGCCGATTTCACCAATGAAACTAATCGCGATTAGTTCAACTAAACTCTGTATATGCAAATAAAGCATTTTGATTGGTTGAGACCGCTGAGAAACTACCAATCAGAACGCTGTATTTGCATAAACTGAGTTTAGTTGAACTAATCGCGACTAATTTAATTGGTGAAATCGGCCCTAATAGGTTAACGACGGGTCCCAAACTAGGCACAGCCTGTATCTTGGTGACCCAGTCATAACACAGAGTTTACAATTCAAATTGTCCAGCTAGCGCAACCAAGCTATTATATATGAGTTTTTCTATAGAAAATTAATTTAAATAAATATCTTAGGAGATAAATAAAAACTAACGAGCTCGAAAATAAATCGCTATCGCCCACGGTTGCTATAACGTGCGTATCCCCATTATAAACAGACTTTTGAAGCGAATGTTTATAATTTTACGGTTTTTGCAATTATGTGATGACTGGAATTATATATTTCTTTTCCTTTTGGGTGTTGTTGGAAGAAGTTTGCAATTAAGTTGGTTGGTTTTGCAATTAAGTAAAATTTCAAGATCGGTTTGTTTTTGTTTTTTGTATGATATACTTATTTTAAGAAAAAAACATGTAGGCATAATAATGCTCTACCACCCAGTGTGAAGCCGAGGCGGGTTGCTAGTGAAGTAGATAAAGAAGAAGTAGAACCGTTTTCCCCTTAAATAAGTAATAGGTGAAGTATTGCCTTGTTTATTGCAACTCGTACCTGTAGGAAAATGCTGAAAAATTATTAAATGGACCGTGCAAAGTTTGTTCGTAAAGTTTTGCTTTGGCAACGTTTGTTAATACGTCGCTGACCCACATTATTACTTTGCCTTTCAGATTCGTCTTGCTTATGAATGGTAGAAATCTATAATTATTATTTAAATGGTTATTATTATTACTACGTAGATAAGAATTCCAATTCCTTTGTGGTTAGTTTTTACTGTTGAACTGTTCCTATTTCGTTTTATAGATAGGTACTTTAAAATTATCTGCCTAGTATTTCTCCTAATATATTGCGGTCGGCTCCAGCCTAACCGGATGCCAATGAACACCAGTATTTTATATGGAGCGACTGCCTATCTGATCTCCATAACCCAGTAACTGGGTAACACGATAGATACATCTTGACAAGACTGATGTTAGTTTTTCTGGCTTCTGAATAAAGTGATGCCTGTCAAGGGTCTACAAATGAAAGTCGGGACATTGGTGCCAAGTTATTGAGCTTAACGTGCCTTCCGCGAGGCACTGTGGGCTCATGGGGGTGGGTTACATTCTATAACAAAATATCTAGTGATATATTAAAAGTAAATGAAAGAAAATGTAAAACTTTTGTGAAAAGCACACTATGTAAACAAGCATATTACAAATTATATTATTATATTCAAGATTAGAATGCTTGGAAACATGCTGGTACTGATCCATAGGGCAATCTTTAGTGAATAAAAAATCAAACAGGTTAGTTAATATTTTCATAATAATAATTATAGTATTACTTTTTTTTCCTTCTCTTTTTGTTTAATTAATTGACTCGCACACTGTTCCGTTGTTTTTGAATTAGGTAATGTATCTATGTTTGCAATATTTGTAATTATGTGAGAACCATGCTCTTGTTTATCAAATGAATGAATTTACTTGTTAGTGCTTTTAATTTTCATATCTATACGTAGTATAGTAGCGTTAGTCTGGGTGCATCGTTCTTTTTCTTTTTACGAGTAAGTATGCTACTTTGCCGAATGGAC
Organism: Orthosia gracilis; assembly: GCA_947562075.1. Taxonomy (NCBI): domain Eukaryota; kingdom Metazoa; phylum Arthropoda; class Insecta; order Lepidoptera; family Noctuidae; genus Orthosia; species Orthosia gracilis. Next base: position 42,011,334 of record OX387266.1, read on the forward strand.
GGTAGAATCAATTATTATTACTTTTAAATTTAAACTTTTGTCGTTCAAAATTGCCGTTTAACTGAAATAAAGAATTTTGACTTTGACTTTGCACGAAAGAGTCACGGTATGTAATGAATACCTATTATATAATAATATTATATACTGTATATATTATATACTTATTATATAATACCTATCGGTTGTGTTGGACCGACTTCGGCAAGCGTTGCTAAATCTTGCAGATCAAGCCGTGCGGCTTTTATTATTTAATCCCCGGCTCTGAATACAACTAATTTCGTAATTAAAAGGAATGTCGTAATCTGGCATGGTAACAGTCAGTCCTTCAAACACAATAATTTTAAAATGCAAATCTCAAGATAGATAGAACAGCTTCCTGATAACGAAGACCGATGGCCATCAAATGTAGACAGCACAGCATAATGATATGAAACCGGATTCGGTAAATTAATATATCAATTAAGTAATGCTTAGGCCTGACATTAACGCGTCGAAACATAGCGTAGCACGATTTTCAATTAGGTAAGTACAAAAATATAATCGTCTTTATTTTTCTTTGAAATAAAACTATGGTATGTTTTTAAATGTTCTCCATATTGTATGAATGAGACCGTTTAACATCATGAGGTTAAAAATCATTGAGTTCGTAAATTCCATTTTTGTAGTTCAGCAAACTTTGAAAATGACGATGACATCTATACTAATATTATAAAGTGAATGTAAGTTTGTTTGTTACGCTTTCACGCAAAAACTACTGAACCGATCATCATGAAACTTTGTACATATATTCTTGGAGGTATTAGAAGTAACAAAGGATACATATTATTAAAAAAAAAATGGCTTCACTGCGATCGAAGCCGCGGGTAAAAGCTAGTAATTATATAAAATTCTAACGTTTTTCTTTCTACTAACTAACAAGATATAATTAATACTCGTAGTTCTCGGTCGGACAATACGGTAAGCAGATAAAAACGTTACGTGAGATATTAATTTATGTCGTTAATCTAGTTTGGGGATTTGATAAAAAAGTCGAATCTACCAATTTGAATATTTATAAATACCATACGTGCTTGGCCATCATATTACAGGGTCAAATTATAGTTGGTGACAATCCGCAGATTCTGACAGATTTCAATAGATATCTAATGGCGAGAAATATCTATTTATTTTTACTGAACTCTCAATTTCTAGTAACTTACTATGCTGTCAACGGTCATTGACCACATAATCAGCTGCGGACACTTCAAATTAAGAGTTAAGAAAAAAAACCTGCGAGACTCAGCATTAACTTGTTCGGAGAGCACGATTACCTGATGTTTGTGGAAGGATCGTATGTTCCCGCAACCCCCGGCGTAGGTGTGATTTTTAGTCAGTAGGAGTCTGACAGACCCCTCCGCCCTCCCCTAAGGGCGGAGGTCATCCAATGAAGATTTTCGATTTCGGCCGAGCCTTGCATTACTTAACAGATTAATTAACTTGATGAATCTTAATGCAATTAAGAAGTTTAAAATAAGAAGAAACGCACGAGTTGACCTAACAGGTGATTTCTAAGTATAACCGTATAACCGTTAATGCCGTTATAGCAATTAATTGGTAAGAATCATATCCTGTTTTATGTATAAAAATTCATTAATATCACACTGTCACTCTCTAACAGTCATTGACCTCAATGTTGTAGTAGGCCAGCGTATGTCTATTAAACTTCTGTATGAATGGCTAAAAATAAACCCTTGTCTATTCTTCCATCCATCAATCTGTCACATCTAGTTTTTATTTTCCCTATCAAGGTATGGAACCCTCGATGGGTGAGGTCGACTCACTCTTTTCCCTCTTTTTTGTTCCTAAACTCACCGCCACAAACCATATACTACTTCCACGAACATTAAATTTAAAAATTCAATAGATCCAGTTCTGCACTCAAGTTGGCTAGTTACTGCTTTTAAAAATCGAACTTAAAACGAAACGTCAACAACAGCTGAGACCCAAAATGGTCTCGGCAGACAGCCGATCCATTTATTTTGTAAAGCCCACTCCTGGTGTTGCCCGTTCAGAAAACATTTCCGAACGGACTTTGTGAAAGCCAAGGAAAAGGAAGCTGTTAGATGTTTATCGCTTTTTAAGGGCTCTGGGAGTAACAGCTGAATTATTTTATCCGAAAATTTACAATATGAACTTCCCCGGAGATAAAAACTAACGCGTCAATATGAAGGACGAACAACTAGTTAAAACAGCATGATAACAACCTAAATCTCAGATATCTCGTCTTTCTTATAAACAAACATCGCAGCATCAATTACAGATGCCGCACTTCGTTTGAAGGTCGTCTCACATCCTTGGAGCCAGGAACCTCTGAGTAAAAACTTCGGATAAGGATTCGTGAGGCTTCGTTCTCGTCCTCGAGTACTACCGAGTGCTGGCGGCTACACGATGAATAACTGGAAACCTCCGATCTTACAAACGAAGATGTGCCAAGTCAAACATTGATAAGTGCAACACAAAAATTAATATTAAAACTGTAGCAAATTATATGAAATTGTGACCTCAGAAGGATTATGTGTGCTTTCGATATAAATGACACGGTTTTAAGTGTGACAGGAATGAAGCAAATGATGAATTACGTGAAAGATGATATTATATACTTAAAAGGAAGTAAACACCGGGATGAGGATTAATAGAGATGGATGGTACGGAAAGAAATGACATATTGTGAAGCTCCCAAATCGTTAAGGATAGCAGAAGGGCGAGCCCTTAATAAAGTCTTAAATTTATTAATACACTGACAGACAACAAACATACTAAACCTGGGTCTATAAGCATGAAATTTTTCACAAGTGTTGCGCAAAAACACTATAACATTGCGGTGGTATGGAAGCTCATCATTTTTTCTCATAGAAAATCTCACATAGCATTCGGTTTGTAACTTCAAAGCCGTTCATACAAATTTAACCTGAAAGCATGCGGCAAAAAAGTATCTCCTATATTTCTCGAATCGGTGTTCCAAACACATAAAGCCGTTTTAACATTCAAGGCGTTACAAGGCCTTAATTTACAGCGAGTGTCTTTTTGACATTTGAAAAATGTCTGTCCTTCAAAACAGAATTTTGGGTAGGAAGACGTTCGTTTGACATACAACCCTGGTTTTGTTTACTTTCATTTCCGTGGAAAGTGAAAATTATTGCCACCACTCAAGTGAGTGCTAAGATAATAAAGAAGAGTGTTTTTTGTTGGATAAACAATGCAATATTTGCGTAATATAATGCGTTTAGTTCGATAGCTGGATTTCCCAATAATAAGGTACTGGACCAGGCTGCTTATTGAGCACTCCGGATCCAAACCGAAATTTTGACTAAGATGAAACATATAGTGTATTTAATCTTTTTGTTGGTTTAAATTGTAATTTGTAATGTGTTTATTAACTCTTGTAATGTATATCTAATTGTCATCTTTGAATTAATGTTTAATGTAACTAACATTTTTAATTACACATGTATGTATATCGACTATCCGAAATAAATGAATTAGAATTTAATTAAACTTTAGTAGATGCAGTTTTATATTTTCTCTACGAAACGATATAACTAATTAGATTACTGCCACTGCTGCTTTATGTATGAAGTGGCAGTGGCAGTAATCTAATTAGTTATTGTTGCCCATACGAAGAAAGGTTAGACCTTAGCTCTCCCTAATGTCAAGTCCTTTTGACTGCTATCCTGTCAGAGAGCTGAAGTCTACAGCATTTATAACAGGTAAGTATACGGTAGTGGATTTATCCTGATGAAATCTTTAAAATTGTATCGCGAATAGTAAACAGGTAAAAAAATAAACACACTTCTTCGCATGGCGCAACGTTACAAATGCTATCATCTGCCATTCTATCACTTCCTGCGGATAAAATGCGCGATATTATGTACAATAAATAAACCACTTCTATTTTCTACCTTCTCAAATATCAAAAACATGGTATTATTATGATGAAGGTCCCAAAATATTATGTTACCAATATCTACCCTTGACCGCGCTCCCCTAAAAGCATAAACTTTTCGGGCAATCTGAAGTGTAAAATTTACTTAATATAGCGTTAAATAAAATCTAAAATTAGTTCAAAACAAATACTTTAATGTTTACCTTATCCAAAGTTATTCAAAAATCTAAAACACGAAAAGTGTTTTATATAAAAATGCTGAGTGTTATTAAAAAATTGGTCGCTGTATATATACGTGCGATGGACAGTAATAGGCAGTTTGGGAAAATACCGTGGCCGTAAAATATAACACCATGGCACTACACCCTTAGAAAACCCTATAAAAAAGTTATGTGACTACTTACTTGTAGTATGCGCCCCTTAGCTGATGTGCCCGTATGATCACTAAGTTTTTTGGACGTAAGCTAAAAATAGAACATCTCCCTCTTCGTAATGTATCTCTGTCCCTCTGTTTGACTGTCTACAAATGCGAAAATGTCTGTGAAATGTATCTTTATACTGGCATTTATTTACATTCTCACTTTTGAACTATCGACTTCAATAAATAAAGGTATCTAGTTGTAGAAAGATATTAGGTACAGTAAATAAAGAAGATTAAATAAAAAAAAAATTCTCTCTGCGTCGTGGAAAATTAAAATGTTTCGGATTGAGCCACGGGCATATTTATAGCATTTGTATCAGATTAACCCCATGCGTCAAACGAGGGAAGTACCTTTGCATATCTATACTATAATATTATAAAACTGAAGAGTTTGTTTGTTTGTTTGTTTGAACGCACTAATCTCAGAAACTACTGGTTGGAATCGAAAAATTCTTTTTGTGTTGGATAGTCGAGTCGAGGAAGGTTATAGGCTATATAACATCATGCTGCGGCCAATAGGAGCGGAGCATAATTGAAAAATGTTGCAAAAACGGGCAAAGCAATATTCCTGTTTGAGAGCTTTCGTTGCTTGCGCTGCGTCAGTGGTTAAAGTTATGCAACATTCATGTATGCAGTGTAGGTAGGGTACGGTAGGTAGGTAGCCAGGTGACGGGAGCGAAGCCGCGTGGGACAGCTAGTTTGATATAAACTCTATTAACGTAGTCATTCAAAGTTTTTTTTCAATATGTAAGGATAGTAGCAGTTGGCGTTCTGTAGTTTCTGCCTACCCCCATGGGAAAAAGACGTGAGTTTATGTATTTAAAATTTTTATGACTAAGTTACTAACTGTACTTGTTTTAAAATAACGATCTTTTGGTTTAGATGTATTCTACCTTCGTGACATTTCAGCATATTGGAATTTTCATTCCTTAAGTATTAACAACTTAACTACCACTAAAATGGAATACAAAATTTTATATAAAAATATACATACTAGATATAATAGTCACCTGAGAATGGTACATCAATTTAAAAGGTCATACGGGCCAATTAAGTAAAAGGGGTCTTCTCGAACAATACACTAATAACCATTAAGTGTATTGGGTACGTATTTCCAGCTGAAGGTCCACTTCAGACTGAGGACTGGAATATTAACACAAATTAATTCTTAGATAGGCGAACAGGCGAACCTCCCAGACCGTCTGGTATGCCTGAAAAATTACTTCAATAAAACGGTCTTGAACCAACCAAATAGACTATCTATATTCTCCATTGTTTATTTACTCTATCTTACCTATGTACCTACCTGTTTCGAGTTAATACAGCTTAGAGGGTGACTCAGATTGTCAATTGTTCCAAAATTATTGTTCAAAGTTGAGATAGATTTCAGATTACAGTTCCTATTGTTATTCTCGCATCGATGGATAATACTCTATGCGAAAATAACAATACTTGGCTGTAGGTAGACAATTACGGCACAAGTAGTAAACACAATCGTTTATGTCATCATTCGATACGAAGATATTAATATATTAGTAAATATTGATATATTTGTCTCTATCCACCAACCCGCACTGGGCCCGCGTGTCCCTTTTTTTTCCTTCTCTTAGAAAGGAGGCATGTATCCCAGCAGTGGGAACGTTTAAAGGCTTATTATATATCGCTATTAGGTACAAACAATGTAAGTTACCTGATATAGTCGCTAGATACAAATAAATTCATCTTACAATCGCAACAGCAGTTGGAAGTTGAAAGAGAATGGAAAGTATGATATTTTTCTATAGCAGGTGTATGAATCCTTACATTGCAATGGAACACAAACAAGCAATATTCCTGTTTACCTCGCTGTTCAATAAACAGGCGAGCTGACATACATTTATTGTGCCTTTTTATGAATATAAAACCGTATAGAAGGCTGAATACTAGCCAATGTTATTCATATTCGAAGCTTATTTATTCAAGAAACAGCGAAATAAAGACAGATTTGTGATCATTTCTTCTCCCTATTGAGGACAAAAACGGAAGTCTAATTTAGTTTCTCTGTAAGCTCGGTTCGGCAAACTTAATAATAAGTCGTTTTTTCGACAGCGTACCTGAAACATGTGGATTTCAGGAAGGCTTTCGCACGATGTCTGGCATCGTTTAGCCGTATACAATGTACATGTTTTGTTTGCTTACAAAAAGTTAACCAGATCTAGCTTAAGCTTTGGGAAAGGTATTAACAGGATGTGGTGTTTTTCGGACATTGGGAAAATTCTGTTGTATACTGGCTTATAAAACGACTTTTTGAAAACTAGTAAGGCGGATTACACTGCTGTTTTTCTTATATTTTTCTATTCGCTGTAAGGTACAACAAAAAGGTAACACATAAAATATTATGGCCATGTTTTTGTTGTAACGTAATGTTAAAAAAATGTTGAAGCTGCGTAGTAGTAATGTAACGCTACGGTGAATTATTTAATTGCTATAGACATCTGTCTGTTTGTAACTCGATTAAACCACCAAGCAATGAGATTAGATAAATAATTGAGACGGCAGTCCACCCACAGTCAACTTTACAATTCAAAGCAGTTACTCGTATTTAGCACTTAGATACAGCTGTTCTTTGGTGCGACGGTTGAATTCAGTAGCGGCCTTAGAGGGCGGCGAGCAGGGCAATCGCCCGGCCGGGGCCTCGCTCTTGCAAGGGCCTCGCGCAATAACCCAAAAAACTTACAATTTTAACTTTTTTTTTTACCCTTACCAAATAGTTTGTTGTAACAATAAAATCAAGTTTGTTAAGTATTTTATATAGTAAATTATTGTCCTTTCTACTATTCCACTTTATATTATTAATGCGAAAGTTTGGATGGATGGATGTATGTTTGTTACTCTATCTCGCCGGAACGGCTAAAGGAATCTCGATGAAATTTGACACAGAGATAGATTACAGTCTGGAATAGCACATAGGCTAATTTTTATACTGGTATAATGTTCATTGGAATAAGAAAACACTTATCACGCGGGTGAAGCTGTTGGCAGACAATAAGTGCCACGATTTGCATTTCTCGTCTATCATCAGTACTTCACAAACATTGCAAAAAGGACAAGGGCCTCGCAAATATCTGCCACCCGGAGCCTCACGGTGGTTAAGACCGCCCCCGGCTGAATCTCTTTGATCTTGAACTGACAGCTCCTTTATCAACATGTAAATTTGCAACATAATATCTAATGATTCACGTGTAGCCATCTAGCTATCATATTGCAGATTTTATCAGTAAAACATTGTTGCGAAAACGTTAAAACGCACATTGCAGAATGATTTGATTCCAGCTCTGAACAACTACTCAATAAATTTCAAAGCGATATATGCGCGTGTAGCTAATATAGCGCTATACAGCGCTGACTCTGATGAATGGCATAATCAACACGACGTTTTTATTGGGCTTTAGGATTTTATTGTCGTCCTGCTTTTAACAATACGAAGCATATTATGTGGTGTATCTACTGTAGTTATGATGAATATGGACCTCGCAATAACAATGATTACTACGATAAACGGTCAAACAGGAATTCCCCGAAATGGTGACAAGTTAATAACTTGACAAAATATAAGTTGTTCAAAAAAACAAATGTTTAATGTGTGTGTGTGAACATTTTATGTAGAGAGTAAAATTATGAATCTATATTCCCGTATCTTCCGACTTCAGTCAAGAAAAAGGTATCGCACTGCAATGTAAATGCAAAAATAATTACGTTCTGCTCTCATCTTGAACATTAAAAAGACTCTTTGTACTGAATACTTAAGATAATGTTTTAAACTGTTGGAAATAATGCTTATTTCAGTGCTGGAATATGCAAAAAACATCGGACATATACAGTTCAATTCAAACTTATTGTTGACACTTAAGTCACAGCGGGGGTGAGGAATAGCGCAATAAAAAAACGCATATCACTGCCATCATTAAGTTTGAATCCACCTAAACCTGGTCTACCTGGTGTTACTAAAGGTAACGTCCCTGATAACTGAGCTGTACTGATTTATGATGATACAGCTGTGAAAATCAATATTACTGGGATACTGATTAATGGGAGAGATGATAATGAATAGGCATCATTCATTGCTATTATTAATATTACTTCAAGTACCTGACATAACTATGTATCCAGAGCTGATAAAATCTACCTCTATCAGCCATTATTTAATAGTAAGGACAAATAGATCTAAACTTTAGTGTGCAGATATTTTATTTAAATTAAAACCTATTTCAACTCGAGAAAGGTTTGCAATAAATTCTGTTGGGATCTTTTTAAGCCTCTGGGTTTATGTAAACGCTTATGTATTAGCCAATCAATCAGCCAATATATTTTCTCACTGATCCCTTAATGCAGCCAACTATAGGCAACTTACTCTCGAAGTATTGCTCAAACTTTAGACTTGTTATAGTACGAAATAACCGATTTTATTACAAGGAAGATTTATATTTCAGTTGCAAAGTATATGAGGAGTTAAGTTACCTGCTTTATTTCGTAGAGGAGCTTATAGAATATCGTCTTTATTAAAAGTATTACATAATAATAGCAAGGTTTTTTTTTAAAACTTTACTAATAACTTGTCAGCAACATTATCTCACTCGTCATCGAATGCAACGGAATTAAAAAGAAAAATGTGTTTTGACAGCCCCTAGTAACCACATATTATTGTGGTTGGCGCCATATTCTTTTTCTGAATGGCAGGAAGATGATAACCAACAGCTTCTATTATAGCTCATTGACGTCCAAAATCTTTTCAATAACACAGCCACACAATAGTTTGTTCTAAAACACTTTTAAATGGATTATGATTCAAAGCACAACCGGTATTTTCACAACTTCACTTTGCAAATATTAATTTTAATATCGCAAAACAAAATTCATAAGTCATCTTCGACGTCTTTAATAAAACTCAGAATGGTGTTTAAAACAAGCAAGGGCGCGTTTCTTATTAAATTTTCAAAAGCTATACTGGTTAATTTTTGGCCAGTTTATTTGTGATACCGTATCGCAGGAGATTTTCGCTTTTGGAATGAGAACGCTCAACACAATTAGAATTTTATCATGTTTTCATCACGATCTCTCCTATTATGCTGTTTACCAAGTAAATGTTTTCTGTTTCTATTTTATCAATTTCGACTGATCTGTTACACGCAAGTATTAGTCGAATATTTATTCACAGACTAATTCCACCACCTAAATTCCATCTCTAAATCGTATAATGAATACATTTTAGTCTAATATACATACTTAGTTTTAGTAAGGCCAGAAATACCTTGTCAAGTCAGGTAGAAATATCTACATCTAATTAGTGCCGAAATTTTAGAGTAACCCTGATTTCTCTGGCACAGATTTAATTATGACCTTGCGTTAGAACTAAGGATACCATGCCTACGTCATCAAAATTGATTGGTTTTCTAGTGGGTACATATGTAAATTTCTCGTTCCTAGTAGTATTGAATTTCCCAGTATTGCCAATGTTATTCTATTATCTGATCGAGAAAACCTACTGAATAAATCTACACAATCTGACGCAGGTTCAAAATTCAATAAAGTTAATCGTGAAATATAACCAAGCGATCATCATCATTATGATACATCATTTCAATGAAACACAAAGTAAACAAATATCAATCAATATGAATAAGGAGCCAACTGCCAAGCATGCTAGCACTAAAAGGCAATATCAATTTACAGTTACATAAATCTCTCATCCAAAATAATTTCAAAACCATTGTAATCGATCATTCGTGAAGTTTCATGAAATTATGTTTATTTTAGTAACGTACCTTGGCCGAAGTGGTGCCTTTTTTTACGAAAATGTGCTCCAAATCGTTATATATTATTATATAATGAAGGCGAGTGGTTCCGAAAAGTCCCGAATGTGACTATTCCCCCCGATGCCTCATTGTTTGCCAGTGTGCTTTTAACTGAACTACGAGAAATTCTCATTCTAATGCATTTTGCATTTTGTACATTTAGGTATCATTATCAAATATGTAAATTAAATGTCTATTTCATTGTACGTCATAACTTGTCTGGCACCTTATGCACCCGCGTCAAGTTTTTTATAATATAATAGACAATTAGTTGGCAAAAACCGAGCTACTGAGCAAAATTTAGCACCGCATAAATCGAAATTTATGCATTTTATTTTTTTCTTTTTCAATGACCTGCAAGATTAATCTGATTCCACAGACAACTTCCAAATAGTTCTATATTTACAAACCGCAACTATATTTATTAAAATTACATTATACATTTACTTATTACATCATAATTACTTATAAATTATTCATAAAATTCAATTCCATACTTATTAATAATTAAGTCATTGCAAATATTATTTCCATCAATAATAAAAACAATACATTATGTTATATGTAGTGATCTTATAACACAATGGAAAACAACATAAAAAGACAACATTATCATTTCAAAAAACGAAGAAAATTGTTATCTTGCATGAACTCTGAAATACTATGATAGGTTCCTTTCAATTAATAAAGTACTTAATTTGCATTTAAGAGCAGACATACTCAATGTTCTCCATGATTTGAGCAATTTATTAATGGTCGGAGCCATACAAAAGATGCTCTTGCGCATAAGAGTTGTTTAAGGACCGTGAACACAGATTTTGGAATTACCACGTCTATTCCTTGGGACAACATCAGACAAATGCTGAAATAAATTTGGATGAGTTTTAACGAAATTTATTGGTTCCCAAATGTATAATAAGGGTAAAGCCAATATGTTATGCTCTTTAAAATAAGATTTAGAGCTATTTGTTTGCAGTCTAAACATCGATCTTATGCATATTTTCTGGAAGCTAAACCCTATTTCGTTGTCTGTGATGCTCCCCCATAAATTAACTCTGTATCTAAGAATTGATTCAGCTGATCCATAGTAAGCCGTAAACAGTGCACCTATGATGAGAACCGCTACAAGTTGTTTTAGAGCGTAGACCGCACTACTTAATTTATTGCTAAGTGCTTCTATTTGAAGTTTTCAATTCAACTTATCATCTACAATCAGTCCCAGAAATGCTGTTGTGTCAGTTTCATTAATATTAATAAATTGAACATTTCGATTTTTTGCTGTATATTGTGTACGTTGTACATATTAGTAGTACGTATTTTAGACAACGTACACAGTATGTTGTCTAAAATGTATTACATTAGTCTTTTTTAAATTAATATCGTTGAATCAGTTTACGATAGATATAATCGAATTATTAATGTCAGTTTAAATGTGTTTTGGTCATTACAGGCTATTGTCACAGTGCAATCGTCAGAAAAATGTGTCATCGGTTCTTCAGTTGCTTTAGGCAAGTCATTTATATATAAAGTTAACAATGGAGTCCCCAGCACACTGCCCTGAGGTACGCCGTATATAACTTCTCGTCCCTCGAATCTTGAAATTACTCACGTACAATAATCAGATGAATTAAACTAAATTACTTAAATAAAATCCTCAATCGTGAAGCGAGCTTACTAAATAAACCGGTATAAATATAAAACGTACCCATAGGTATCTATTATTTAATTAGAGCAGCTTTTGTAGATGGCCATGATTATTTTTACACACGTCTAGACAAATTAGTGTCAAGATTGAAGTACAAATATACATTAAAATATATCTCTCTCATTACGGTGCTCAAAAGCTTTAAATACTATGAGATGACAATGCCAAAAAACGTTACAGAATAAATAAGTACTGAGAAATCTTAGACATGACACGAAAATATTTCACCGGATTATTTCCTTTTCTGATGTTAAGACGAACTTCAACGAAAATATTTTTTGTGAAATGGCACTTAATAACTAATGTTTTTCATTTAAATACTTATCTTATTTTAGTGGCTTCTTGTAGACAAGTAGGTAAGGGAAATCAAACTTCATTTTCGCTTTGAAATGTCTTGTTTCAGGTTTCGAGTCTTGTCATTGTTTCTATGAAAGATAGGTAAACCTAACTACCTAAATTGGCACTTGAAACTTAACCTGACGCGTGGCAAAAAACGTCAATTTGTTCTTCAACAAAATATGACGCTACCGAACACTCGACTTGTTCTTTGTGTAAGTATTCTATAAAATCACACAGTGTGGGCAAGAGCAGATTTTGCCCAATCAATTATTTATCAATGTTTCAAGAAGAATAACACAGAAAAACAGCTTACAGAATTAGTACTACACATAGGGTCAATTTGCTTCTGAACTGAAGTTGCAAAGACACATACATAAACATACAAAAACTCACGCCGGTTATAAGTAAAGGGCCTTTCTGAAGAACATCACCAATGAGGTCTAGATGAGAAAAAGATAAGATGCAAAGACGAATAAAATTAATATTTTATTTGCATTTACTCAGCATTTAGCACAAGCAGTACCTGCCTATCGCTTCTTCCTGAATTTGAAAAGTCTTCTGTCTTAAAAGACTTTCAGTAACTTTTTAAACATCGTTAGGCTGAATTGCATCAGTTCTTAATATTAATAGTACGAGCAAAGCCAAACCAAATTTACAATCAGAGAATGTTAAAGTTATCTACCCGACTTCAGTCTTGCGATTTCAGTTTATAATGAACTTTCTTGCTCGGTACAGTTGTTGAGAATTAGTTATCACTGTAAAGCAAGAACATAAAGTTCGGGCCAGTCGAAGCATGTGTCTGTTTCTTGATTGCACGAGAAAACTTACTCGCTCTTAAGCCATTTACAACTTAGAGCAAGGCGTGCAAAAACCGCATTATGGTGACTTAGGTAACTACTCATCCGCAAAAATAATATATAAAAGCTAAAGCCGCTATCAAAACCGGAAAAACCGAAGATCAGACAATGTTCCTATACACAAATGTTTGTTTGACTGTTTGGCCGATATGACCACATCAATATTTTCTATGCGACGACTCATCCGAACTTGCGGATAATTCGTCGCCTCATAATTTTAAAAGAGTAAAGTTTCATCCGCGGATGAAATATTTTGCGGATGAGGGAGGTGACCCTCAATCATTATGGTTAACGAGTCTTCAAGGTAAGCCCTTGAAAAAATCTTTTTAACAAAGAATTAAACGGGCTTCTATAGCAAAACACCTCAAAGCGAAAAATAACGTTGTTTTTTGTCTTTGGTTGGTTTGTTCCTATTGTTTTTCGACACCGACTTCGGAAAACCACGTTATTTTTCGCTTTGTAGTGTTTTGCTTTAATTTAATTTTTTTGTTAAAAAGTTTCTTATTTTACTCTTTTTAAAATTCTGGCTTTAAAAAGAGTAAAATAAGAAACTTTTTACATCTCATTTCATTTCAATCAGCCCGAACACGACTATGATACATTGTTTTATTACAGAGTTCCAGTGCCTAACTTCCGGCTTCATCATCAGATCAGTTCGATGGTACCATTTTCATCAGTACCATTTAATTACATGTATTTGTTTCATCATAGTCGCTTAGCTATTCGAGATATCTAATACCTATGACATTCTTATTAAGGAGTTCCAGTGACCATCTGTGGTCTTCTTCACAGTTCCACCTCACTAAATGATACTCTCTGAGTGCAAATACTAGCCATGTTATTGAAAATACCAAAATCGCTATATGTCTGTCTAATACATTTGAGGAGTTCCCTCGATTTTCATGAGATCCCATCATCTGATTTTTTAAATTCTGTTTTGGTGGCAATAGGACCACTTTGAAAGTATAACAATTCAAACAAAAAAAAAATTGCAATTCCGTCTATACATGACGGAGTTATGCCTGAACATACTTAAAAAAAATTGAAACATCCGAATTGAGAAGTACCTCCTTTTTGGGAATTTGTTTAAAAACTCTCCACGACATACTGATTCGGAAAACCACGATGAAAAAACTAGCGATATGTGAAATCTCAAAAAAAGTTCGACAAAAAGAAGGTTCGAGAAAATACTTTAGGGTGACAGTTACTATAATGTCACATCGCTACCAAGCTAAAATAAAACACGAGGATAATCCTCATTAATGGTGTTCACACTTATCTATTTTTTTGTTAACCGACTGCCCCAAAAAGGAGGAGATTCTATGTTCGACTGTGCGTATTTTTTTGTTCACCGTTAATTCCTTCAATTATGGACCGATTTTGAAAATTATTTGTTTTTATTGAAAGAGTATACTTTCTAGGTGGTCCCAAGATCTGATGATGGGCTCCTGGCGAAATCAAGGGAACTCTTAAAATTTTATAGGCGATTTCTGTATTCTCATCAACATGGCAAACATTTGCATTCATAAAGTATCATTTGGTGAAGTGGAACTGATGAAGATAAGGCCACAGATATCCACTGGAACTTCTCAATTATAAGTATGTTTTGGGTATAAGATATCTAGAATAGTTAAAACACTGTGATGAAGCAAACTTAAATAAAAAGTTCTAATGAAAATCATATCACTGAACTGATCTTGTGATGAAACCGGTAGGTAGGCACCGGAACTCCGTAATAAAACAAAGTAGGTATCCCAGTCATGTTTAGGCTTGATGGAATCATAATGAGAAGCCCAATGGCTAGAAATGTTTTTCACGGTAATATAGGATACCAAAAATAAAGAGAGAAAAGTAAAAAAAAAATTAACAAAAAACTTAAACCAACTATCAAAACAAAACACTACAAAGAGTTAAGTAACTCTTATTTGGTAGTCGGTGTCAAAAACGAAAAAAAATTGTTACCAAAGACATCGACTACCGTAAAGAAAGTTATTTATCGCTTTGTAGTGTTTTGAATTAGAAATCGGTTTAATTTTTTTTGTTAAAAAAGTTTTTTGTAGCAGAATAGTTCATTTCCCACAGCACATCGACTAAGGTAGAAATGCCACAAGCCTCCCATTAAGCTAACCAATCACCATTTATTTTAACACAGTTGTAACTATTTCTACGGTTCAATTAATGTGAGCTGCCAGCCGTGTGCGTAGAAAAAAGCAATTATAACAATCTCTAGAGGAAAACGTAGGTAAATAAACACGAAATATATTGCGAAAATATGTTCCAGGAAAGTAGTGGAATGGAGAACTAACATTGATATAGTGAGCGAGTAATGATTATCCCAAACAAGAACGAAGCGGCAATGCGACAATATTATAAATTTATTTAAAAAAATGATTGTTTTCTTCGGATAGGTAATGTTATACGGTTGTGTATAAAACCCTTAATATCAAACATTTAGAAAAGAACGCTATCACCGTCATCTAAAATTACGCGATTAGTCTTGATCTCTATTATAAGTGCATCTTTTTATTGTATTCTTGCGACACTGTCGACCTAAGACTCCTAAGAGGCTGGCTAACAATAGGAGATAAAACTATTTGATTTATAGACAGCATCAGTGGCAGTGACATCATGGTACATTGTTCACCTTTGACGGCCGCTTAAGTATCAGTTACGTGAATAAAATAGCTGATATAAATATCTGTCTCATACAAACTTGTCTCAATACATTGATTTCTAACGCCCTAGTAATAATTTTCAAAAAGGTGTATTGTTGTTATAGCGCCCGGCACGTAAGTTGACAAGGTTTCGGCGTAGTGGGGGTACGATCGCGCATATTCCGCGAACTGACCAACCACGATATAGAGCGAACGGAACGTGGACGCGACACGATTAGTCAGTCGATCCTTGTGTCAACTGAACAGCCAATCATGTGCTCGTAAAGGTCCTAAACGTTCTCCTCGCCCCGCTTCACTACCAAAGTTACCTAAAAAACTACTTCTGCGCATCTAACGACCCTTGCCAACTTACGTGCCGGGGATTATAATGAAGACCGTCCAAATTAAACACAACATTATTTTCCCAAAGGTTTGGGCAGACGTATACCAATCCAAATCATGGACTTACAGTAGTAGAGACATACCTACTAATCTGATTACAAACATTATTTTACTCCTATCAGTAAAAGCTACAACTCTACGTTACTCTACGCGTTGGTGTGGTAAGTTGTTGCGGCAATATATTCATGTATAAAACAGCTTGTTTGTAAGATTTTTACGAATATTTTGTATACAGACCATGGTCAAAGATATGAAATTGTGTACACTTTCGATACAATAGAATCTGAGTGGCTCAACATTATAGGAAAACGCTAGACATCAACCAACATTTAAGGAGGCTCTCGTTAGGCAATTGGCTCAAGGGCAGGCTTGTTACCGAACACGGTCTGGATATGACGCGTAGGTTCCTATATCGATATTGATAGAAGGGCTACCGCTTTCATGGCTTACAAGAGGGTCCAACATAGTTTCCTTTGGGAAGTATAGTCCCCGTTCCTAATGGGCCCCCAGGCTTCATTTCCGTAAGTTTATTTTCAATATGACATTTAGATTATAATTCTTCAGAGCACGAGCCGTTAAATAACTGTTGTTAAAATACGCATTACAGGTGACACTTAAATGGACCACTCTAGAAGGGTTAAAAACGGCTGATCAAGGTCAAATGAGAAACATTCGCAATCCAGACTTTGAAGTGAACACAAATGAACAAGTCCAGCAAGAATGACCTTAAACTTAATTTTCTTACATTCAGTTAACACGTTTTATTTCATGCCTTGGTTAATAACACCAAAAACACAATGACTGAATTTTCTCTCAAATGGTATGCCGTAAAATCATATTATTTCAATAGTAAGAGTATGACACTCTTACTATTGAAATAATATGATATAAGTTATTTTTAAGATTACGAGAAAAAGGTGCGATTTTTATAACGCTGAGTATATTAAAATCCCAAAGGACTCTTTCAATTTAGACGTTTCGTTCGTGTCGGACCGCTGCGGCACCAGTTTGTTACCATAAATTATATGGATAAATCAACCGGCCGCGCGCTGTGGTTTATTTTATATTTCTGTATTTGTTTTATACTTTTGTATTATATTAGACGGAACAGGCTTTGGTTTTCGTACGTCACATCCTAAGCGGCCACTGAAAATCAGCGCCGTGCTGTGGGACTCCCACGGCACAGCGTTATGCTGAGTGGAAGCTCTCTTGCCATTGTCACGACATACATCTGCTTTTACTTATTCATCATCTTACTAGATACTCAAATTTGGTATTTTATTTAAATCTTACTTTTCTTTACTCACATAATTTAAGAACTTATACTTTTGTTAAGGGTTTAATTAAAAAAAAAATACATAAAGTTGTATTCGTTTTTGTGGCGAATGAACACTGTTCTTTCTTCTTCTTTCTTTCTTTACGACAAACGTCTAAATTTAAAGGGCCCAAAGAAACGTACATCCTTTCACACTCTGTAGGTAGTAGAAAGTTACACACTAGTGGCTAGTTACGCACTAGTGTAACTTTCTTTCAATCAATGGCAGATTTTTGTAATCAAACCAGCACTACCAGACATTAACTTAAAAAGAACAATAAAAACCATTTTTAACTCTTTATTATAATAGAAGTTAAATAAAAATAATATTAGACGACTTATAAAAACATAGGGAGGAAAAAGTCGGTCTTTTCGCTGAAAAGGATCTCTATTAATAGAAATTGAAACTTTGAAAGGTTTATTTGTAGGAAAACCATTCTTTTATTTTATTAAATGTAAGGTTTTTCCTTTTAAAGTTATTAAAACGGTTAACGGTTTTGTTATTGTTGTTATTTGTATCAGTGTTGCTGAAATCATTAGGAATGTAACTAAAAGCAATGATGAACCGACTGTACTACCCATCTCAATATTTTTAAGTAATTTCAAAAATAACTAGCTTAATAAATAGCTTTATCATAACTTTTACATCAATAAAGGCAATTCCGAAAACGGCACCCTCAGAAAATCAACTTCTAAAGCCTGCTCAAAAAAAGCAGGACTTAAACACCTTAAATAAATCCCACTCAATCATTCAAAGGTCTATTGTATTGATGTTCGCAATACAAAAGACCACACAAAACAATAAGTAATTAATCGCGCCTTTGATAACAGAGGAAAGTACATTTCCAAATTGACTGCGGAAGGTCAATCACCTCTCCGTACAATCACTTATCAACTACAATAGCCATAGATTATAGAGGACGTTGAGATTTGAAACGGATATTACGGCCATAAATAAAATTAGGGTACCTACTGCTGGTATAAAGGAATCCCTGGGAATGCAAAGAGACCTTTGAATATGGAATTCAAAGGAAATAATTCGTTTTTTTGTATTTAGAATTGGGAGCTTGGTAGAAGCTTGTGGCCTAGTAATAACTGTTACACGAGTCGATCCTCAAAGTTTAGCATAGATTGACGAGCTCGGTCCTTGGATGGCGGATCACCCTTTACATAATGAGTGTCCTTCTTGCCTTGGAAAGCACGTTAAGCTTTTGGTCCCGGCTGTCATTTGAAGATTCTAACACCTAGCCCTATGCAATTTAAGTGAATTCGGCAAAGAACACGTATAGATAAGGGTGACGACACCTTTAAAATAAAGATTTTCGTATTGCTTAATACACTCGAAAGGGGAAGATAGGTCTTGTAAAGGATAATTATATGAATTCAACTCATAGGTTGACGGACGTAACCTTTCTAAATTATTAACGCAATATCGAAAACATTAAAAGGAAATGTGTGCGCCCGCGTGGTGGATTATCCACCAACACGCACTGGGCCCGCGTGGTGGGTTACGGCCCATTCCCTCTCACAGAGAGGAGGCCTGTGTCCTAGCAGTGGGCACATTAATAGGCTGATGATGTGATGTGTTGTGATGTGTGTCATACCCTTTCATGGAGTTGTTCCCTTTGTCCTGTTGAACTCACGCTATGAGGTTGTTGGTTACTGAGTTGTGGAGTTCCAATAGGCAGTTGATCCAAATAAATTACTGGTATATAGCTGCAACCGGTGAGATTGAAAAAATGTTACAATAAAATATCGCCCCATATTCTAGCACCGCATGACACGACATTTAAAACTTGTATAAAACACACACTATGCAGGCAGGCATATTATAAGTTGGGGGATTACATCGCTGATAAAACACTTGGCTACTTGGCCAACCACTAGGACGCAAAAACATGTGATAAGCAGCACATTATTGTTTTGAAGTATTGGTGGACCTGCTGAACACTGTATGAATATATTTGTATTGTATAAACTCAATTTCTTTTAAGATTATATAACTGCACAGCAAATGTTTCAGTTGTATGTACTAACTGTAAATCTACCATTTACTGAACGTATATGTCTTTCGTTGACTTATGTGTGCCCTGGCAGTTGAGAGTATGTCATACTCTCTCTGATGACTCTCTGACGGTGGCACGTGAGTTGGATCATTCGGTACCCGTCATGATGGTTGAGCCGAGTGGTGCCAATCCATGCGTCTTGTTCGTGAACGGGAGCCATCAATTGGGATTGGTCATAACTTAGCTGCCTCGGCCTGATTTTAATTACTCATTGAATTTTAGAATTGTTGGTTTTCTCTAGACGCTTTTACGTGTACGTCTTTTTAAATTGTTCTCATATATATGTAATTTTCCAACAAGAATGATGTAATCAAATACTTATAATTAAAACTAATAGAAATGAGTGTCCGTGTAGTCTCTTGCACTTAATCTCCGTAGAGACCTAATGACGATTGCGAATGTGCAACTATTTAAATAATTTAGTTGAAATAAAATATCTTTGATTTTCATTTTGATTGGAAGCCAACCTCGACAAAAGGGGGGGGGGGGAAAGCTAGGCAGATTGATTTTGATTGAGTACTTAGAAGCTGTAAATACTCGTGTTGTTTTGGAGTTTCCAATATATTGAGCATTTCGCCTGTCGGCTTATGTTGTCATAAGTTGTAATTAGTAAGTCGTTAGCCGTTGTCACAGGGAATCACGTGTTCGTTTCGAGATTGCTCGATTAAGTTTGACAATCCTGAAAGTGCCAAAATAAACACGTGACGTAAACTGTTGATATTAGTTAACATGAATGTGTGTAATGGAAGTTGTAATGAAAAGAGCCGTAAGTTATTTTATATGCTACTACATGTAACGAATGCCAGACAACCGTTTACTAATTACTACATGTAACGAATGCAAGACAACCGTTTACTAATTGCGAAAAATCTGGTCACAGCTTCAAAAATATTTTTTTTATTGATTGGCTCAGTCTTGACCACGATCTCGCCTGATGGTAAGCGATGATGTGGTCGACGTTGAAGCACGCTTACCTAGAAGTAACCTATTCACTCTTGACTTAAAGACCCCGAGGTTGTAGCTATCGGAAAATACAAACTCCGGCAGGGAATTCCACTCCTTAGCTGTACGCATAATGAAAGTATTTGAAAAAAACTTTACTTCTTCAACTTGAATCCAACCCTAATCTAGTTAGAATAAACTAACAGGACAGGGCAGTTCGAATTTTCAAACTGAGGGAATCTGCGCCAGAATTCCGAGAGTCTGGCAAACGAGTCACCAACAACTCCCTCTGCAATTCGGTTAGTAATCAAATTGCAGACGCTCCGTGTAAAACCCAAATTGATTCAGACTTTAGATCTGAATAAATGCGGTGTTTACACGGCAATCCAAATACTTTTTTCTACTTATTTTCTTGAGCCTGTGTTGTCTACTCAAAGATTTTCCCTTAGCCATCTACACTTTACGGTATTTTGACTTTTCTGGTCAAACTCTCATCACGCTAGCGCGTCCCAGGCTTCCTTCGGCGTCGATGCGCGTCATCTGAATCTTCCAGCGTGACAATCCTACCGCATCAGTTCTTATGCATTTTGCTAACATAGCACGTCCAATCCTGCTTCTAATGTAGTGGAAAAAGATACGCATCAGGTGATTATATATGAATAGTTGTTACAGGTCATGCAAATGTGCCATATGTAAAGCTATAGTGCATTCGGATAGACTGATTTATTCATGCATTATGCATGCATGCACATGAATTTTAGTTTCCGGAATCAGAGTGTTGTCATTGACATTTCCAGCTGTTTATAGCGCCAGTATAGTTTCATATTAATTATTAAATGGGGTATGAACCTTGTTACATGTTCATCTTAATTTAAACAAAAAACCAAACTTGTGAAAATGTGCCAAAAAGACAAGGGACAAGGGACCTTCACTGAGACCTAGGTCTAGACTGAGGCCTAGGTCAAACATAAAAATACAGAATGTCTAAATAAACCTAATCAAATTTATCATTAAAAAAAAAATTGTATGATAAAATTAATGTCACAACTTTATCATAGAATTTTTTTTGATGCAAAAAACTATCGAAATTATGGTTAATATTTACCACTGTGACACGAACTGTTTCGGTTTTTGCGAAAGTTAACTTTCCAAAAACACGTAACAACAGAGTTACGTCAATTCAGATGTTAGTGCTCGAGTTAGGTGTATTGATTATTTATAACGTATCTAATTATGCTAAACACAGATCTTCCACTCGTTAAACTAAAAAATGGTATCAATAATTACGAATTTCCGTGTTCATGTAGAAATAGATGGTATCTGCCGCCATCTACATTTAATATGCACATATTTGTCACGTTTCGAAACCACTTTTCAAGATCTCGTGCTAATATGTATACCTATTAGAATTTAAATTTTGTTTCCTTTTAGAAATCAGGCAACTGACCTCTAAAAGTATCAAGGATCAAGGTACTTAAATCAAAGTCGTCTTACGTAACTGACTGGTCACAGATTGTAAGTAGTTACAGATCTATATGTCATAATAAACAATGATTTATTACATTTTAATACGCCAACAATTTTTCTATTCCCTCCGTCAACTACTAGCTTCCGCCATGCAACAAGCTGTCAAAAATATGAAAGACGTTTAATCGGTTTCTCCTATACAAAAACATAAAGTCAAAGCAGATTCTATCAAGAAAATTAATTAACATAAAGCAGTAAAAGGGAAGCCATCAAAATTAAGGGCACAAAAGAAAAAAGTTAATGACCAACGATCACTGCTGGGAGATGAAGGCAGTTTCTATAAATTCAAAACATTTACGTGACTTTCAACATTTGTACCTACGTTCCTGTTTTTTCCCCGAGTCTCAGACATATACTATCTTCTACAATTTAACGATTTCACTTTATCGTTTCGGTCAGTCGACTTCCAGAAGTCAAAAACATCTTAGAATAACAAACCCTTTTTTATAGGTTTGCATGCATATAGTTATTGAACTTGTGATAAAAACAATGTAGCTATGATAACGTTATCACACTATCGGCACAGCTTTCGGAACAAGTAGGTATCTATTCCGACACATCATGACGTATTGTTGAAAGAAAACTATTCATTACAATTCCGTTAAATGTTTTGTTTGGCCGAGTATTCAGATTGGTTATTTAATTATAGTGTATCTACAAAATATTATTGACGTTGTTAAGTATTTAGTTGGCATTTAGTTTGTTAGTTCTTTCTATTCTTCTCTGTTACCTACTTTGTGATTGGTGTGTCTGTGTCGAATAAATGTTTTCTATTATATTCAGTTCGCAAACGAATGAATGAAAGCTAGAATTATGAATGAGTTACTACTGAATGAGTTCGTTACGCAATCACAGTGCAGATTCTGGAAATAGAATCTAAACCACTATAAGTTTGAATTTATAAAATTATTAAGTGGTTTATTTAGTACTTTTTTATGGTAATTTTCAAAGTTTGTAGTTGTGACTTTCTACGTTTTACGTACGACGTTTTATTAATCCATTAAAATGTCTATACATTATGGAAATGTGCGATTAACATAGCTATTTGGTTAAACTTTACCATGTCTACCTCTATAATTTGCGATAGACAATTCAGCAGGCAAAAGTTTACCATAATCAGAGGGTCTGCCAAGAGAGTCGCAGATTGCAATACAATGGATATTGATGAATACGTGTTGCTACTGCATCCTTGTCGAATTCCTAAGACACTAGCTTGCTAGCTAGCACTTGTCAGCAAAGTTGGCATCAAGGTTTGGCATCGAAAAGGCTCGTGGATGCTGTCATTACCGTACAATGCGATTGCGCGTTTTCAAATAAATGGTTGTATAGATACATCGGTTTATTACGTCACCCTTGTCGGTGGCAGCTTAAACTATTTAGAACATGTTTCGCTATCAAGTTTCTAGTTAATTACAACACCCAGCTGTAGAGGTTTGTCTGTACTTATATATCGTTGTGACATTTTTATTAAATTTTAGATGTGACACAATGAAATCAAGATAAAGTTGCGCGGATTGGAAATATAACATGATTGAATTAGTACCAGATTTCCAGATCCTCAGAAGAACTTACAAACATCGTTGCAAATTACAAAATTGTTTATTTGTGACTAAAACTGCTCTCATAATGAGTATTACAAAGTTACTTGACAGTTGACATATAGAACCAACTAAAACTAGGGATATTAGAAACTTGTAAGTCTTGGATTGTATAGCTAACAATCTTTCGGCAGATTCGAGCAATAAATCTGAAATGTCGATAGTTAGTGACGGACGCTGACGAACGACAGGTTTTTATGACGTACAGGAATGCATCCGATGGATTCTAAATAGTTTTATTATTTTGAGCAGTGAGAACATAAAAATGCTTTTCAACAATCTTTTGCACAGATATCGAATGAAACCAAATCGTTGATGTAGCTCAAAAGCTACCCTAGCTAGCAATATAAATGACTTTTTTGCCGCATGCCGAACAAGCTGTGGGCCCGTAAAATACAGGTTTGGTGCCCGGAGACAGTAACACAGGGCCGTGGCAGACCACAAAGGAAATGGCAGGACGATCTGGATGTCTGCAGAATTGTATTGAAATAGCGCAGAATGTTTACCGTTGGATGAAATGGAGCGAGGCCTTGGTCCAGCAGTGGGACAGTACGAGCTAGCAATAATAATATGTATCAAATATTACATTTGTTTGTCAGATATTTGAGAGTACACCTAAATTAAGAGTGACTAATTTCGTTGCCTTGTTATAATCTCTACCGACTTGTAGTATATAACAGGCTTAAACTACACATTAATATGCGAGACCACAATATCAAATTAAGTAAGTAAGAATAAAGCCCGGACTTATCCTAGCTTTAGATAATTACTTGATATATAATTGCTTCAAAATATTGGTTTAACAAGTGGTAAGATTTTCTCGCAATTTAAACTTGGTACAACAGTGAAATGCAAAATAACTTTGTGGTCCGATTTGCAAGTCATTTAAATTCTGTACCTGTCTGAGTTTGGACAGCACTGATTGCAATTATCTAACTACGTAGTAAACCGCGGCACCTAGATCAGAAATTGATCCCAATATTTGTTACGATCAATTTCAACATCAGCTGGTAACGATATCAAAATGTGGACACAACTGGACAATACTGGTTTTCGCATCCAGGCGGTTAGAGGAGTAGTATATAATTTTTTTTTTGTTATAGTCTCGCGTTTGACCACTATCTCGCCTGATGTTAAGCGATGATGTGGTCGAAGGTGAAGCACGCTTGCCTAGAAGTAACCTATTCACTCTTGACTTGAAGAGTTAATCGAGGCAGCTTACCTAACTTATAACTTACAAGTGTTAAAGTTTGTACTTGACCGTGTTAACATGAATTATTTAGCCTCCGGGATCTCTTTAAGTGCGGGTTTTACTGATCCTTAAGGCTTTGTAAAGCACACTTATAAGATATATGTAAGGCTATAATGTGGTTTAAAAGTTAGATGATATTATATACCTGGTATAGGTAAAACAACTGACATAAAGAATACTCCAGTCTCACATAACACATAAGCTTGAAGAATCAAAGGGTTTCTTCTAAGAATTCCACCACGTTTGATTGAGAATATACCGGCTTGGAAAGGGTTTAAACTTAATTGCCTGTTCTTGGGAATCATTGTACAATATACGCAGATTATGCCTGCGTTATTTGCGTATATTATACAATGATTCCTACGACAATGTACTAATATTATGTACGAGACACGATTGTAAGATATGATTGTAGTTGTTGTTTTTGTCCCTGTAAATATACACTCAGCATCACAAAAATCACACCTTTTCCTCCTTATATTCTTCAAAATAATTTTATTCATATTAATTCACGAATAAGAGTATGACTTTGGTACACGATTTGAAAGAAAATTCATACAGCTCTCGAAAAAATTAAGGGTTTTCGGTTTTATTTATCAAGGCATGAAATAAAACGGGTTAATTGAATGATAGTAAAATCTGTTTGGGGTTGTTTTTCTGGCTGTAAGTTTCCAATTGTATTCAATTCAAAGTCTGGATGCCGAGCTCTTTTGACCTTGATCAGCCATTTTACCCTTCTAGGGTGCGGGTGGTCCAATTTTTCCACTCCAGAAAAGTATTTTTTAACAAAAGTTGTTCAATGGCTCCCACTCTGAAGAATTGTGTTATTTGTGAAATCTAACTGTTGTTAATTTAAAGGTACTTTCAACAGATACCAATATCGACTGAGTTTAATGCATGCGTTTCTGTCAGGATAGGCTTGAATGCTGTTTTCGGAGACGTGCCATTTTTTCGAAGCTGAGTGTATAACCAATTATGAAAATTATTTTACTTAGCAAGTTCCATTATGGCTTAGTCATATCATAAGGCAAATTTGTATCCCAGAAAATGCACGGTTCCTGTGATATTGCCCTCTGCAGCGAAGTCGTGGGCAAAAGCTTGTTGTATTGTACATAAGTGACTTTGTGGTTTATCTTTTGGTAATTAGGTACGAATTTAGTCATATACAAAACATATCTCCTGCCTCTGGGGCCCAAACTCGGAACAAGCCCCAATTAGGTAACCACCCGCGGCCTTGCGTAAATTACGAATATTGTACGCAATGTTGGCAACCCAGTCAGCGTAACGTGTTGCTGCTACTACGAACTGGTTAGGCTCCAACACACACAAAAAAATACCTGCCCAACATACTGAGTGTACCTGTTCTTATACTAATAAAGGTAAAGAAAAACTCAAAACTGTTATTAAGTCATATTATTATTTATTTAACAAAAAACAAAAAAATACGTATTATTTCGCAACCAAAACAATAATAAAAATTGGCTCATCAAACGTCAAAAAACACACCATCAAATGTTTTATTACAAAGTCATTACATTACCTACCATTAGTTTTTAGACCCCCGCAAGAGCTCAAACGCTAAAACTGGATCCCCAATGTATTAAAAATGCCTTGCAATAAATTATTTTTTATCACTTTAGTACTAAATATCTTTTGCTGGCCGGTTAGGTCCGGTTTTTCCCTCCGAACAGAAAGTTTCTTGATTGATTGTCATTTAAAAAGATATGAATAAAGATAAACATTATAATGGTTTCGATCTGCCATCAGGGGGGTGACCATAAGCTCTTAGAGTAAGGTTATTTTGAGTGTGTGTAAGGGACAGATTTATATGACTTGTATACATCTGTCACTTACGCGATATCAAAATAACCTTACTCTAAGAGCTTATGGTCACCCCCCAGATCTATTATAGGTTATCTGTGGCAGACACAAACATTTTCGAAGAAAATTAGTTTCCAGCACACAGAAATAAGGTAGTATTTTTCGTGAAATCTGTCATATCGGTTTCTGTATTGGTAAAAAGGGTTTTGACAGTGACCTCTTTTGACTACTAGTTAATATAAAAAAAATCCTATTAATTTAAACAAGCCGCGGGGTTCAGCTATCTATATCAATATTATAAAGAGGAAATATTTTTTTGTTTGTTTGTATAGATTATATGCGAAAGTTTGGATCGATGTTTAAGAATGGCTGAACGGATCTGGATAAAATTTGGCACAGAGAATAATTATATTTTGGAATAGCACAAAGACTTTTTATCTCATATTATAAAGAGGTAAAGGTTGTAGGGGGTAATCTCTGGATCTACTGAACCGATTTAAATGAAACTTGGCACGGAGATACTTTGAGACCTTGGGAAGGATATAGGGTATTTGTAATTCCTTGGGATGATAAAACACTTTTTACGCGGGCGAAGCCGCGGGCAGAAGCTAGTAATTTAAATGTTGGATGTAGAAAGAGGAGTACTTTGCCCGGACCGTAAGGGACACGAAGATTAAAAAAAAAACTTGTTGCAAATACCTTAGCGATTTTTTATTACTGACTATCATAGCAACCCATCATATAGCATGCAGAACGACATTGACAGATAAATATAGATAATTAGACAGAACCAAGTAACAGTTCAAGTCACACAGAACAGAATCACGTAAGCAGAGACTCCTCTGTATATTTTTACATTGCGTATCATTACCACAACATCACCTTAGTTGGTCTCATCGTTAATTCATCTTTGATGAAGTTTAATGACCTTGCATCCTATGTTCTTGGTAGGTACTTCGGACATTTTTTGCTAATCATAATCACACATCTTTTTTGCTTTGACCAAAAACTTATATCCTCGCTAACTTCTTTAATGTTTTTATGAACCGGTCTTGGCTGGTTATACGGCTATAACCAGCTCTTATAATTGAGGTAGCCTATGCTAATCAGAGTCTGAAAATATCAAGAAGGTTATTACTTGACACTTCAACTTGAATGTAATACACAATGCGTTTAATGAAGTCCTGGGGGGTGACCATAAGCTCTTATATTAAGGTTATTTTGTGTGTGTAAGGGGCAGATGTATATGCCCTGTATACATCTGTCCCTTACGTACACTCAAAATAACCTTACTCTAAGAGCTTATGATCAATCCCCTGAGCGCTAATATGTAGTTGGCACACAACAAAACCCACGTACCTATTTTATGTTCCTTCTTCTTGTCTCTTTGTTATGTGTGTGTACATTAATGGTTAAATAAATAAATAAATAAACAAAGGTTTGTGTAGCAGAACGTATATATATATTTTTTTCAATTATTATTAAACGGAGTCTACATCAATTGTAATATACGTATGATAAATTATATTTGAAGCCAGCTTCCATCCGCGTGAAAAGTGTTTTATTTTCACAATATAATATTATACCGGTAATAAAAAATCCTATGTTTTAATCCAGGCTATGAACTATCTGTGTGCAAAATTTCATCCCAATCTGTTCAGCCATTATTGCGTGATTCACGAACATACAAACTTTCATTAGTAGGATATAATACAGGTAATCGTAAAGATGTTTTACCAAAACTTCTCATTGGTTTAATCGTATGGCAAAGCTTTATTAGGGTGTTAATTCAAGAATTTTAAGGATAACTTATCAGTCGTTAAATGAATAGATCAAAAAATGTAGCTTTGTTTTTTATTAAAATC
This sequence comes from Orthosia gracilis, assembly GCA_947562075.1. NCBI lineage: Eukaryota > Metazoa > Arthropoda > Insecta > Lepidoptera > Noctuidae > Orthosia > Orthosia gracilis. The sequence goes on from OX387266.1 coordinate 42,039,851, forward strand.
TAAATATGTGTATACTTTCCGCAGGCCTGTTATTTTGAAACCCGTTTCTGTATTTACATTAAAATTAAGTAACTTTACATAACATCAAAACACGCGTTCCCACACCCTTAAATAAACGGAATTTTCTCTCTTTGTATTTCAGCATCATGACGTACCTATTTAAAAAAAAACACTTTATTTTTTAACTTCTTTTAATTGGAACAGCTAAAAAGCTTGAAATCAGGAAGTGAAAATCAGGCGATAGTACTAAAAAAGATAAAACTTCGCAATTTTCATGAGAGCTTTTGGCCTAATTATATTTAAACCTTGTTCTCATAGAATAATAATAAATAGTGAAGAACACCCACAGATGGCACTTATAATATGACTTGGGACAACTTGTATAACATACGCCATATAAATCTTAGTACTATATTGTATGTATTCAGATAACATTTTGGTGGTATGAATAAATATTTAAATAAGCTTATCTTTTTATCTTAATGAGTGATCTTAGTGACTCTTAGTGAGTGTAACACGATAGTCTAGATAAGATAAGATAAGATAAATTTTATTGAGACACCTTACTTTACATACATTAAGCACAATAAAAAAACCGGCCGAGTAAGAGTCGGACTCGCGCACGAATGGTTCTGTTCCCAGGGTGGCGTCAACTGTGTATGTAGAGGACACTCTTTAATTTTCAACATTTTGAATTTTTTGGAATTTTTCCTTTATTTGTGCTGTAAGACCTTACTTTTTGCCAAATTTCGTAATTCTAGGTCAACGGGAACTACCATATAGGTTTTCGACCTAAAACCTATTGGGTACTTCCGGTTAACCTAGAATTGTCAATTTTGGTTAAAAGCAAAGTCTTACTTAGTCTGCACAAGTAAAGAGAAAATTCGTTAGTCATTAACTTGAAAATTAAGATAAATTTTGGTACTCACAAGTTTTCGCGAAAATTTAAATTTGTCCATATCTTTTTATCATGTTGACTCAGGACCTTGATTTTTATACAACTAATAGGGACTATAGACCTCAATATCTGGTACAAATTTCAACTTTCTTGGTCCACCCGTTCCTGAGAAAATCGGTGGTGACACACGGACAGACAGATGGACAAAAGAGTAATAGCTAAGCTAGCTAAGGGTTCCTTTTTTACCTTTTGAGGTACGGAACCATAAACCACAAGAAAAACAAATATTAAGTGCATTAAAACCTAAGTAGCCTAGACCCCACCCTAGAGATCCTGTATCGTAGGATCTAAGTCTTCCGATACAATGTTTTAAAACACGACTATAAAAGCCGATGACTATAATCCCAGCAAACGGCCATAATACGATTTACGACCGGAATAAATAAAATCAATCGGCAATTAAAATGGAATCTCTAACTTGTCCTCACGATAAGTCTTTGTAGACTTTATTCCAATTAATGGAATTGTTTTTCTGATTGTATACCCGTGTTCAGTGCTTAAAGAGTACCTAGCTAGGTGTGCGATCGTTTCACACCCCCGATTTCGGAATTAGGAATTTGAGATTGAGTATTTGTCTTTACACAGCCTGAATAATTACAGTAAAAACAAACTTACGCACGTTCTTTACTTCAGTTACTCAATTAAGAAAACCAGCCTTAAGTCCATCCAAAATAACCTATGAATGCCACTGAAAAGCCAATACTCGTATTCGAAAAACGTTCAAATTCAAGTCCATCTCGGTGACAATCAATGTCAAAAACTTTGCAAAATGTAAGGTACTGAATGGTGTTTTTGACAGATTGAGATTCGAACACGAACGTTCCTTAAAAATACGGAAATTGCCCCTCAAAATAATGTACGGTCGCAGGGTATGAATAGCTATCATCACCACGCTTGGTAAACACATTCGTGTTTGTGGAGAGCTTCAAATATATGCTGCTGGTCCTCTTTACTCTACACGTGCCATCGCACACTAAATCCGCACATCAAAAGGTTTAAACTGTTTACTTGAAGTGTTGAAACCAATCTGGGTTTCTCCGATTTAGACCGAATAACAATAAATGAATCAGCTGCGTATTTCCCGCTCAATTTGTATTAGTCAAATCAGGGTAATGGCATATTTGGCAGAAGGGAAGCTTTCATGTTCCATGTTGGTTACGGATCCATTCGGGACCACATCGAGATAACTACTTGCAAAGCCAAGTGCGGTATACGCGGTCTTAGCCTATTTGAAACATGGATTTATTGAGTACTAAATGTGACCACATTTCCGATTTTTCTGTGGATATCTTATATATCGACTTTAAAGTAGTCACGTGTGAATAGGTTTTAAGTACTTCCTTCTACTGTCAAGTACATCTTCGCTTAAGACGGCAACGATGGCCAATGACCTTGATAGACAAAAAAACACCACTCGTTTCACACCCGCGCGACCCAATATTCAGTAGTTTTTGTCCTTTCCTTATTATTCTAGGACTTTGAAAAAAAACCATGGACCAAAATGTAGATAATTAAATTATCAGGTTATAAGGTTATGGTGCGGATGTCGTTTTTCGTCCGTGTTAGACATAACATTACAAATTAATTACACTATGTTATACGAATAAAACTCAAAATTTTCTTAGAACATATTATTAAGGAAATGGTCTAATGTTAATATTTTTTCTAAAAAATTACGACTAAACTTTTAGACTTGACTCTCATTTTAAAATCAACTGCTCACGGGTATCTACGCCTTAATATCAGTTAGACTCAGATTCATAGGTATTATTCGACAACACATTCCATAGTAAGGGTTAGAGTTTTATTCTTAGCCTGCGTCCATAAGATCCAGTCGTCACTGGTCATGCGGCCACAAATAGCTTGATGGCCTTTTTATAGACTTTTTAAGGGTAGGACTAGTAGTAGTACAAAGGTGCTATGTTTTACGATACCTGTCTGCTCCCAAATAGTGCTGACCATTTCGTTAGCTAGCTAGCAAGTAAAATGAATTCTACGTTTTTAAATGTTTACTCCGAATTTGAAATAAAAATTCATTTCATAACTTTTCCGTCCTCGGCCTTCTCAGTCAGAGCACACTTTTCAAGCGATAAAAATACCGTATTATCGAACCTATTTCATATTCTCTCGTAAAACCCACACACATAACATTTTCATTACCTCAGGTATTAGGTACTTATCTCGGTGCAGGGCGAATCACAACAATCAACCGTTTCAAATAGCTTACAGTGACGCAGACTGTATGAAACTCTCTCGTATTGTTAGGCCTCTAGTATTAACGTCAAGCCCGGGAATATATTCATACCTGCAGGTATCATTAGTTTTACATAAGCTTGCAACTACATAATAATTGTGGCAAGCGGACTGTGAGGAATAGTTGGACGGTCAATGTGTCCCTCTTGTATGCACACAGTTTTCACAATTCAATTCATGAAATTAAAATTAAAAACTGACCCAGAAAAATGAAACTACTGTTGATACAGACCACGATTTTCATATCTTCATAGTAAGGAGCAATCCAATGCTCATATTTTCGGAAATTTTCTATACCAAAGATTTTATTAAATCCTTATATTATTTGCATTACCAAGAATCTAATAAAATTCAAGGACACCGCCTCTGGCACACAATATGTCGATATTCACGCTCATTCGGTACCAACAAAATACGTTTTGTTGTAAGGTTCAAGCGTAGTGTACACACAGATGTAAATAAATGTCAGTGCTGTATTGGAAACACTCAGCGATAGGTATACTAAGAAAGTATTTAGGACACTAAAAATGTCATTCCCAGGACAAAATATAACACAAAAATCGCAAACAGAGTTTAATTAAACCACTTGCAAAAACATAAGCGTCGCCACAAATAATCCTGGAGTAACCCATTGACCGATGAGTTACGAGTAGGTACCCTTTGCTGTTGGGACAGCTCAACACAATATCAGCAAAACTTTTAATTGTACTGGCTTTTGTTTGTTTGCTATTACCAAGGACAAGTTCATGAGCACTGCGGATTTATAGTAATGACTAATGACGTTGATTGCGGAATTGAGAAATTGGAGTTGAAAGTTGAACGTGTCAATTCCTACTGTCATGCCAAAATTTAGCAAGATTTCAGGCTAACCAAGTAAAGTTTGGAAAATAATCAATTTCTAATTTAGAAATCGGCCTAAAGTATCTTATTATAAACTGAATGTTAAAAAATACAATGGCGGACTTAATGCGAAATAAAAACAGTCGGTAGCTTTGTAAAATTAATTCAGTATGTTCGGTTTACCGGTCCTCCGGTCGAAGCAAAGAACGAAATGAATGAATGAATGTACATCGATGGAACAGATATGCGACGTGGACATACAGTGAGCGAAATTGAAATTTCGAAGCGATGTGAAAATCTGATCAGCGGAATGTTTATGGATTTTACGATTGGTACTTTCATTTTTAACCGACTTTATGAAAGGAGGAGGTTCTCAATTCGTCGGAATCTTTTTTTTTATTTATGTTACTCGATTACTCAAAGACGCCTGGACCGATTTTAAAAATTCTTCTTTCGTTTGAAAGGGTATACTTCCCAAGTGGCCCCATCGTCATCAGGTCTGGATCTGATGATGGGATCTAGGAGTAATCGAGGGAACTCCTCAAGTATTATAGGCATACATATAGAGATTTTGGTATTTTCAGCAATCATTTGCCCTCAAAAGTATCATTTGGTGAAGTGAAACTGATGAAGAAGACCACAGATAGCCACTGGAACTCCTTAAGTATGCCACGGGTATAAGATAATATCTTGATTAGTTAACCGACTATGATGCAGCAAATACATAGAAATAAATGGTACTGATGAAAATGGTACCATGCAACTGATCTGATGATCAAGCCGAGAGGTTGGCACTGGAACTCCGTAATAAAACAATGTACCCTAGTCGCGTTTGGGCTTATTGGAATCTGAAATCAATGAGGTGTACTTTGGTTAGAATTGATTTTCATGGTTATTGGAGGTACCTAACAAAACTAAAAAGAGATAAAAACAAACTTTTTTACAAAAAATCAAACCGACTTCCAAATAAAACACTACAAAGCGAAAAATTATTATTTTCTGAAGTCGGTGTCGAAAAACGGAAAACAATAGGTACTAAAGACACTGACTTCGGAAAAGAAATTTATTTTTCGTTTTGTAGCGTTTTATTTGGAAGTCGGTTTGATTTTTTTACAATACATGATGGCAGTCATAATGAAATGTCTGGTGTTTACAGCCCGTTAAAACTGCCTATATTTATGTGAGTTTTAGTGTTGGACTGTCTCTGATTAATAAATCTGCCTATCCTTTTCACACCTACATGGAGATCGGCCAGTCTAACCTTCAAGGAAAGGAGACATTCACATTCACATTTTGATTTGACTTGTCAACTATGGGAAGGTATCTTGTTTAAGGTACACTTCTTAATTAATTGTATGTTGATACATTGTATTTTATTTAATTTTATTTGATCTTTTATTTTGATTGTTTTTTTTTACCATTTTATTTGACTTTTATTTAAACTTTAACTATTGACATCCCATATGAGAGTACTTACGCCTTACTTCTTGAAAAAATCCAAAAAGCCTTTCTTCGTTTTCTTTATAAAAAACTCTTCGGATATTACCCCTTCCTGTACCCTACCAAATTTCTACTTGGTGTTTTAAATTTTAATTCTCTCGAAGTAAGGCGTAACTACTTCGTGCTTATCTCTGCCTGCCGTATTATGCGGGGTGAGTCCGATTGCCAGGAGCTCGTGGCGCAGTTGTTGAGGCTGTTTGTTCCTGTGGTGCCCAAACAACAGCTTAGACCACGAAGCCGACCAGAAGCTTTTGGTCGTACCATCGGCACGTACGGTGTCCCGAGCTAACTCGCCTCTAGTTCGGGCACTCACAATGCTAAATGCCCTTCTGACATCAGCACCGGAGTGTGACTTGTTTGCTGGGAGATGGATCGATGTGTGTCGTGAATGTTTAAGTTTTTGAGAGAAGATGGATGAAAGTTAGATTAGTGAATAATTTAGATTTGTAATTTTTTACTTCTGTATGTTTTTTCTGTTATTCTTTCCTGTTTTGTATTTTTTTTTCTTCAATGTTTTTTGTTAGATCGTGTTGTTGTTTTTTATAGATTTTATGTTTGTATATAGATATATTTAATTTTGCCTAATTCCCGTATGTTTCGTTTTTGTTTTTTTTTATTTTTTTTTATTTTCATTGTATAACGCCTTAGGTCTGACCTGTAAAGTTATACATGTATTCTTAAATAAAATAAATTATTTTATCATTGTTATTTTTGTACAATTAAAACTTACATTATATATTTGCCCATTTATTCAATTGTATAATAAGCTAGGTATTCTAGACTATGCTAAAATTCTGTGATCGAGATATTGACATATTGTATTTTATTCTGATTGACATTTTACCTTTTTATTTGACTATTAACTGAACTTTAATTGTCATTCTTTATTTTATAATAATTTTTATACTGTAGCATCATTCAATTTAATGAGGGTTTTTAAGAAAATTCACGCCTCTAGTTGGCGCCACATTGGTGAGAGGTCTTTTACTTGGAAAATTTAACTTATGACATCAACTTGCTTGACGTCAATTTGACTAATGTCAAAAAACATAAGCATTTGACAGCAGCTTGGACCTCACGTCTCAGTGATGCCACCTATTTAGTGTACCTACATGATTTCAGAATACCCTCATTTAAAACTTTCATTATATTTTTCTAAGTTATATTGATTAAATTTCTTGATTATTTTACTCAATATCTGTGCCCGACAAAGTCCATGTGAACTGCATTACTATTTATAAGATCTTATTAAACACATGTTATGTGCAATATATTTTAATTTTAATTTTACATGGAGCAACCCCGATTCTGACCTTCACAACACAGTAACTGGGTAACACGATACCCCTTAATAAAATTTTAGGCTTCTGCCAACCTATAGCGACTGTCAAAGATCTAGGCTTTACTACAAATTGCAGGCGGGACCAACAACTTAACATCCTTCCAAGACACGGAGGAGAGTTTCGGTATGTACGAGTATAAACTGGCTCTAAAAATATCAGGTAAACGAAAACTTCGTTGCTAAAAATCGTCTGCCCAAAAAAAAATAACCATATTACCTATAGGTACAAATATTGTTACAATTAGGTGTCAATGTTCGTACCACTTAACTACTGGATTATAAAGTATTTGTAACCTAAAGAGTTTCATGAAAATTAATAGAACCCATTTATTAAACAATCAATCTTTATTAGTTTGTCCGTATTACTGAAGCTAACTCACTGAAGCTTATTGCAATCAAAATAATAATGTATTTAGTGTACAACACACAACGTTCAAAGTTTGCATGAAGGATTCGTCTATAACTATATCGTCGAATGTTTCAAATTAACTAGATACCACCACACCAAACCAAATTCTGTTAGTATATTGGATGGCCGCATTTCAGATCAAAACCAATTAAGATACAAACATACAACAGCAATATGTTATCCCACTACTAACACAACAGCATACAGTGGCTTAAAATTCAATTACCTCAACATATGACTACAGAAAGCAGGAAGAAAAAGGTATTAATAAGACAAATTTACCACTTACAGCGGGCGCGTGTCGGAAAATGAATGAAGAATAGTGAATAATATTAACAAAGTGTACCACGTGCCACACGTACAACCAATGAACGTTCGGAGGCTTACGGAAGGTAATTTATACCGCAATTGTGACTCGAAAATATATAGGTAGAACGGCTTAGGAGCATGTGTTACTAAGACAAATCGCAATTTGTACTGTACCCCGTGTAAGCAATTACCTAGACCACGGTTTCTCAATCTTATCGAACCGCTAAATCGTTTTGTATCTTAAACAACAAGAGTTTATGATAGAAAATGCCTTTTCGAAAAAAAATCGCTTTCAGTTAACCAGCGGTAACGGCTCGATAAATTCCCAATCCGCTGGAATTGATTTTCATACAAGCTGGTCTGGGTCTCCTCCGGATCCGCTCCGGATACGAAAATGAACAACGTATGGCTAAATTGAATTTAAGGATCAGTATGATATGAGTCAAATCAACATGATTGTAATATAGTGACATGCCTGACTTATATTTATGTATTTGTTTATCTTCGCACTGGAACGCATTGCTGCAATTATACCAAAGAAGCAAATACTTATAAAAAACCAACTATGTATAAGGCCAGGTTTTCTCACGATGTTTTGTTTCACCGTCGTCAGCGATATAATAAAAATAATAAATTATTGCAGTATACGAAGGTATTGGCGAACTTGGCCTACTGGTTGTTCGACGTTCGGCGAACGCCCATGTTTCCCAATTTGGTAACCACTGACCTAGGTTATTAAGACAAGAACAGAACTTCGTCTATATTCGAGTCCTCAAGAGAATAGGATAGGGTATATAGGACCGTTATTTCCTTTTATTTCAGTTTTCAAAGATGAAGTTCTAATCAAGAATGTATTTCAATTTGACTTCCTTTCCTTTTATTAAGTGTGAAACAATTTTATTGTTAGCCGTAAATGAAATCTCCAAGTTTTGACTCAAAGACTTTACCTATATTTAAATGAGTGGGTATTCAGTTGACGTCCGTAAATCGGAATTTCACTTAATACGAGTACCTACTTACTTTCAAACCGTTAGACTATAATAGACCAATTTCTTTCGGAGGTGCCCCGTTTACAATATACCTCGGACTTTGATCCACCAGTTCTTTGAATAAGGTTAAATAAATTAATTTCCTAAAGATACTCGTATTCATTTTATATCATCATCATCAGCCTTTTAATTACCCGACTGCCGAAGGAGGGTAATGTATTTATTACTCTATGTACGTATGTTTGTTCCTATGTGGCGTTCTAGAGACCAAACGCGTTGGCAGATTTTGATAATTCTTGCGTCAATCGATTCGTCTTAACCTTGCGAGTGTCATTGGCTACATTAAAAATAGAAAAATGGCGCCATTTTGTGAGGGCCCGATTTTTTTTCTTCCAAACCCATCTTATGGAATATCAAAATAAAGGATTTTAAGATGTTATTTCAAAAATGTATATCACTTATATGTTTAAATGTACCTAACTGAAAAAATAAATACTGAAAAGTTATAATTAAAAAAATTAAAAAACCACATCAAAACATCTGGTTTTTGTCAGACAGCTCGCGAATATGTATCCTCCGACTGCACAGCATGATTTTCTTCTTGTTAACGTCTTTTTAGTTCGCGTTTTAAGCAGTCGGGTTTTTTCATTATTTTAATTATCTTTTTTGTTTCCACTAATGGGCCATAATCCACCACGCGGGCCCAGTGCTGGTTGATGGATGTGACGTGTCTTTGAATTTTTGGTTCTAGGACATGGCGGTTTCCTCACGATGTTTTCCTTCACCGTTTTGAGAGCAGTGGTGATGAAACGAACACGACCTACTACTTGTAATTCGCGGCCGTTACTAGTGGGCCACCACTGCTCCTTTTTTTTTGTATCTACTTACCCATATTATTTAAATTTTAATCATTTGGACTACGTTAAAGGCAAAAACTGAGTTCTGTTGTTTAATAAGTCGTTCGTACGAACGTCGGCAGTACTTCCAAATACCACAGTTTCATCTGCCGTCTGCGAGAGCTCTTTGATTTGAATTAATTTATATTTACTTGAAAACAGTTCATTTGTCGATCTAATTAAATATGGCAGAAGCAATTTTGTAAGGTAAACAACATTCAATTGTTTATAATTTGAATATTCTTACACCTGAATGGAAATGATACCCCATAACTGCTCACTTGGTCGCATTCTGAGGTTTGAGATGTCTTTATTTCCCATAAGAATTTTCTTCACTTACGTAAGAAATGATTGACTAAATAAAAAAAAACATTATTCATTTGCGCACAGTTTTGGAAAAAAGAATAACAATATAAAAAAAAACTTTACATAGAGCGCGCGCAACTAGAAATGGCATGTAATGTACAAAGTTGCGCTCGCTTTAGTAAGGATAATAATATGTAATTTTAAGTGTTTCTTAAATATTGACACGGATTTTGCATTTTTATGTTATTTGGTAGTTTATTATATAATGCAGCTTATGCAGCACCTTCGTACATCACATTATTTGTTGTTATAGTTGGTGCGTGGTGGGTATAACTGTATATCATTTAAATTTCTGAGCCTAATTTTGTGTATTTGATGTTTCATTGTAAAATTTATTTGTGTGTGAATGTTTTATTTAGTATTTTGCTTATTAAGATGCAAGCATCATCACGAAATTAATATTATTGGGAACCGACTGCGACTGCTTCGCAAGATCTAACCAAATGATTAATAGAACTCAAAAGTTTATTAAAGCTCTTTGGTCTCTTTGGCACATTTAAATGAGCATTTACAGGCATCCATTGATATCTGAAGAAATTATGATTTTGTGTTTTACGAATATATCTTACACTATAATTACAAAAGTTCCTAAGATTAACAGTATTTAAAAAAGTATATTAAACCTAACAGGAAATGAAATAATGATAACCAATTAATTATAATTATTTGGTAGAAAGTTGATAAGTATAAATTACAATTAAGGTATTAAAATATTGCAATTATTTTTTAAATTCTTTTTATACCAGTTCTATTTGAAGTACAAAATAACCATAAAAAAGAACAGCCATGAAAGCAGTAACGAGACAAGTATGTGAAAACAATAATTATGTCGCCCGGCTCTAATAACAATAATTCGTTTCAGGAATTTCCATGAAACACAATAACAGTTTTGAAGTCATTTCGATTTTCGCACGAATGGTTTCAAGCTTTTCCCCGGCAAATTCAATACAGACAATTGCTATTGAATTTGTTACCTGCTAATTAACAACTTATTTATGAAAACGTATTCATTTTATTTTAGATTTATTCATGTGTGTAACTTTTAACTTTCAACCACCGAAATGACCGAATTGTCTTTAAATTCACCTTATTAATTCATTGAATTCGTCAATTTAATGTTAAAATATTTATTAGTTTAAACTTTGGAACGCGCATAAATTTTGCAGTTAATATGCCTGTATAATAAAATGGTGGTATGATAATGATAAATATGATTTATTACCTAATGCATAAATTAATATGCGATTTCTCTTTTGTAGATTGTTTAGTTAAGCATATCAAGTTATGTAAAAGTTAGCTTGACGAATTTAACATTCACGAACACGATAAAGAAGTTATACGTTTGTGCTACGTGTATCAATAAAAGAAGAAAATAGTAACAAAAATTTTTAAGTACATAGAAGTGGAAGTTTAACCTAATTTTTACTTTTTAATTTGAATAAATGACAGCAAAACTTTGAATAAGTACAAAGAAAAACAACATATTTTAATCAAAAGTACATACTTTGAAATTTCACAGCATCCACATGGAACAAAATCTCAACAATCCGATCTTGTCGTGTGTATAGAGTAACTTGTTATTAACAGTTCAACACAATCATTTTTACGTTAAATCACGCACTTGAACAGTAGACGCGGAAACTGGGCGCTTGTGCGTCGCCCGAACGACGGAGTTGCGGCGCGGACAAATCGCGACTGAAAACATCCGCGCGCCCGACGCCGCGCGTGTCTGTCCTCACCTTAATACTGCTAAGGTCAATGTCAGCGTGAATCTGTATGACCATCTCTCCTGAATGCATTATCCACTTCATCCACTTCCTTAAAAACCAAATAGCACCAGGGTACGTACGCAAAAAATTCATTCACATTAATGAAATTTTTCGCAGCGGGCACATTCTGAAAGTTTCAGAACTTAAAATTTCCATCAACTTGCTAATTTCGTGATTAACTTCTTTGCACTTTGGATCAGGCATACAAGAGTGATATATTTTTGTTACAAAATACTAATTATCAAAGAGAAAAAAAAAGTATGTGAAAAAAAAGGAGACGACTCAGAGTATTACGAAGATCATATACTTCGTGGTAGTTGTGGTTATGTGTGTGTGTAGAATCTTAATAATCTAATCTTTTAGAAAGGCAAAATTTTCTATATCGCTTCGCTTGCTCATGTGCAGAACCGTTTTGAGGTTGCCCTAGTCGATTATTCTTCCATACAAACGTAGTCTGGCAATTACTCTACTGTTTGGCGGTGTACATTCAAAATAAAAATGATATCAATATGTCTCATCATTATCTAGCCCTGTATGGACACAAGTAAAGTAAAAAAATATATATTTGAAAGTTATGAGCCTCGAAAATTCCATATTTCAACACTAATTTTAACACATCTTAGGTTGCAAATAAATACCATAAGAAAAAGGAAAAATAATCACCATACAGGGATAGATTAGTAGTTCAACAATGCAGATAATTTTATTTTGAACAGTTACATTTAGTAGTTTTTTCATGATATCCATGCTCTCAAAGGTCTGTTTACAAAATTTCGCGCGCTCGTTGTGGTCCTAAATAATCATCGATTTCGCTACAAATTTGCAAAAGTGTGTATTCTTACTACTCATCACAGCAGCTATCTCTTTCGCACGTGTTGTCGGATGAGGTAGCATGCATTTTATCCCCGCGCACAAAATAGTTCGTGCCGTCGACTAGGGCAACCTGCCCTAGTCGACGATAGTGGTAGATGGTAGTCTAGCCCTAGACGGCACGAACTTAGTCATCAATAAGGCATTAATTTCATAGAAAAAAAGCTACCGTAAAATAATTCAAGGTTATCAATCCGATCTGAAATTCAAAAACTGATTTATTTTCAATGACCTGCCGCCTCCTCCTCCCCCGTGAGAAGCAGTCCCTCCGCCCCCCGAGTGAAATCCTGGATCGATTTGGAATAATGCAATCATGGAAAACTGCTTCATGATCTTTAAGGATTTGACGCTTGAGACAAATTGAGATAGAATGGATTTCCTAAAGTTCCGAGGAGCTTTACTATTTTCACTGAATTAATAAAATAAATGTTATTGGATAATAAATTCATCAAATAAATCATAACAATCTATTTCCGTATGATAATATAATAACTTATATTTGGCATATTTTTAATAAGATAAGCCAGTATATTTTTCTCTTGTAACAGGCTTCTAACTTTTCAAAGAAACCTCCCGTTCAAGAAGTGTGTAAATTCTGTTTAAAAAGTTAATTACTTTTATATAATTATATTAATAACAATTCAGTAGTCCATATCGTACGTAATTAATTTGATTATGTCGTGTTAAATTAAAGCTACTCAATAACATTGAAGTAAAAGTCCCTTGTTTTGAAAGTTTGTAATCGTTCATTGATATTTTCTTAACTTTCCAATCTTTGCGAAACTTAAAAAATCACACAAGCTATATCAATAAGCCACAGATAAGTTTCTAGATCTTTTTTTTCAAAATGATTTTGACTATACATATAAAGACGTTCACTGATTGACATATGCCTCTATCAAGCGTGTGAAATGAGGATGATACAAATATATCTTTTTAACCGACTGCCCAAAAAGGTTATCAATTCGACTGTATATTTTTTTATGTGTGTTACCTCAGAACCTTTTTTCTGGGTGACCCGATTTTGATTATTCTTTTTTATTTGAAGCTGGTGCTTGTCCCATTTAATTGTCATCAAGATCTGATGAAGAACTTCGGAGATATACATCAAAACTCTTCAATAAATGACGGCAAATCATCCGGGATAGCAATGACATTATTTGTCTTTTTATTATTTACACCATTTCATAACATAACATCACACTGGTTGGCTCTAAAGGGATACGCAGGTGTGTTCATCCTGTTATGCTCTCGTTCCACCGGTTTTGTTTAAGTTTCATGTTTTGGGTTAATCTATTCTGGCTTCACTTTGGCCATTATATGTACCTAGCCTATAGAACTGGTTCCTTATGTACCCCAACAAAAAAGTGAAAAATTAAAAACCGTTTTTACAAAAAATACAGCCGACTTGCAAATTAAAACGGTGTAAAAAAATAAAGAAACAAAAACAGGAACACCGACTTCTGAAGTCATTATTCACTTTGTAGTGTTTTTTTGTAGGAAATTTCCGTCATTCCACACGATTTTCGAGTGGAGGGCGATAATGTCAAAAAATAACAAGCTATATCTAACTATCAATTTAAGTGCTGAGTTTATTCGCTGGATGAGATGAGGTTGAGTCGAGTGGAGGCAATTACTTAGAATATAGATGTTAGTGACTATATTTCCCTCTCAGGTTTTATCTGGGTTTCGCCGACACAATCCCATACAATGTTCCCATTTAATAACGGAATAGTACCAAGTCAAATATGGCTTTAGGTACCTATAGGTAGATAAACTTACGAGTTATACTCAGCTCGTAAAGGTAACGGAGCGTGAAGATATTAAAGCTCAAATCAATTATACCTACTATCCAGAACTAGTAGGTGCTATAGAACTACGGAAAACGGAAAATGCATGCCATTGTCGTCCTTACGGAGATATTGTTTTCTTTAGAAAACGAAATAAGATTTCAGATTTTTCATTTCGGTGCCAACAAACACTTAACATATTAAAGAGTTAGTTGTCAGTAGTTACGTCAGCACCTTTTTTATGCATTTTTGACATTGGAACGGACAGTAAAGAGTGTAAAAAGTTATAACTTGATTTATATAACAGATTTGAGCTACGGCTCGCATGTTTTTTCAATACCATATTTAAATTAATTATGATCATGACTATTTATGTTACCTTGACAACTATAAAAATCGTACTTGATAGACTTTGTTTTAAGTCTAGTTTTTATAATTGACAGACTTTTTTTGTGCGACAATCCCACCGCACTATTCCCAAACCACTGCAACTCCTGAAAGCCAGAATCAACAGTGGCAACCACCAGAAAAGCGCCGAGGCAATGAAGCTCGACGAAGTCCCGAAGAATGAATTTAACTGTCTTGGATCCCGCAACGAAATTAATCGGAAAAGAATAACGGAGGAGTAGGAAAAAACACAAATTTCCACTTCCCTCCATATCAAGCAGGAGACAGAACAAACAAGACCAATAGGCATAAAGGGTCGTTTACAGTTGGGTTAAGCCTAGTTGCCTAGCACCACGGATAAAATTAGCATTAATATTAATGGGTCCTAACATTGTGAGCTGTCATATTTAATTCCAATAATAGGTATGGCAAAAAGGCTTGAACGCACGGAAATTTGTTCTAGTTTCCACAAGGTCCGTATAGTAAACAGCTCCTGATACAGCCTGTACATTATTTAACATAGTATTGCGTTCATTCTGCAAAGAATACACTCCCATAAGATATGATGTGCAGATTGTACATATTCACAGTCAGATGTAGAACACTGACATAAAGGCGAGGCAACAAGCTTGAAGGAAAATAATTTACTTTTAAAGTTACCATGCCCTGTGAGAAATTGGGCAACACAGTGATCCACCTCCAGCCACGTGCTGGCCAGCCGCACGCGAACGGATCGAAAGAATTGGCGGAGGTGTCGGCCCTTGATGGAATTATCCCACCTACATTGCCATTCGGATAAAAGTTCCTCCCAGACATCAATATGTGGTTTAAATAATCTAGAGATTTTCTCACGGTCACTCAGCGTTAAAAAAGAATTGACAGACTTGCATTTAATCACTATTTCACCTGATGGTAAGCGATAATGTGGTCGACGACGGAGCACGCTTGTCTAGAAGCAGCCTATTCACAGACCCCCATTTAGTTAAGTGTGCTATACAAAATTAGTGCTTATAACATTATGGATAGCGAAAATGAACGAATAACACAGACTTCTACAGTGTATATGTGTCGTAGGATAATTTGATACTTCGAATCTTCGCGAAAATCCTAGGGGTTTTGCGAAAACGCGGATAATTAGACATAGGCGAAAAATTATCCAAGTACGATTAGTACTTTGGCAACATAGTCGACGGAGCCCCGCTGCGCGGGGCTCCTATTTCCGTCCGCAGGGTCTAAAGTAACCTAACACGAACGAGATGACGGGAGCTGAGTTCGCTCGCTTTGCTCGCTCACTTCAGCTCCCGTCATCTCGTTCGAACCTAACCTGTCCGTGTCGGGGTGCCCTAAGCTCCCGAGCTCGCTTCGCTCGCTCTTGGACTTTTTCCAGTAAGATTGAGAAACAGTTTCGCCATTGTCTAAATATCCGTGTTTTCGCAATATCCCTAGGGTTTTCACGAAAATTCGAATTATCAAATCATCCTACGACATATGCAGTGAATAGTTACGTAGGTTTGGTTAAATTATACCAACTAAAACATTAAGATTCAGAATACAGTTTATTGCTTAGTCTTCGAGAAAATATATTCCGACATTTAAATCGACAGGACAGAAGAAGTGAAGCAGTTACTGGTTTTATAAGAAATAAAATATAAAGAAGCTTATCAGGAACTGACTTAAAACAAAATCAATCCGAATGTACAGACGGTAGTTTTATGAATTTATATATGCAGTATTTTATTTTTTACGAGATAGTAGTCATTATTATGACCTTTATGTTTTTGTTTATTATCGTTTCTCAGTAACAAGTAGAGGGTTTAATCCTGTTGGTGCTTTTAGGGTTCCGTACGCGAAGGGTCCATACGGAGCCCTATTGCTGTCACTCACGTGTCTGTCTGTCGGTCGACGGTCTGTCACACAATTTTTACAGCCAAACGCGCAATGCCACTGAGCCCAAGTGTAGGTTGCTATAGCTTTGAATACATTGTGCCAGGCTTGGTTCGTATGAAAGATTTTTACAATGCAATCTTTAGCAGCGGCCAACGAGGCGTCTCTGTGCTCTGTGATACTATTCAGATTATACACGAACGTGGAATATAGAACGTGGGTACTACTAAGACGGCAAGGTATAACTGATATTTCTGGTATGTATTATCTGCAGGCTATGAAAGTTTAATACTACTAAACGATTTGAAGTTTCGAAAATTGATTTTCAACACACTTGCTCGTAAGTGAGCCTTATGACATCGCTTTTATGGCCATAAGCCGAGCCATTACTCACACGTGCCTAATAACATTAGGATTTACACACTAGTGCGTAATAGAATAATCCCTGCAAAGGTAAATTAGTACCTTTCTGCAAGTTATATGCGAGAAAACAGAGCATTTTCAATTTAACCGGGTAATACAGTATTTTTAGTAACAACAAAGAGGTTTTATGCCGCTGAAAATTCATATAAATTTTTGGAATAAATAAATGTGTACATACTTAATTAAGTCAAAGAAAGATTTATTATTACCAAATTATTCATAATTCACAATAATTATGTGAATTATGAATAATTATGATAATTATTTTTAATTGACTTCCCAAAAAGGAGGTTCTATGTTCGATTTCATGTTTGTTTTTTTTTTGTGTATGTTCACCGATATCTCCGTCAATTGTGGACCGATTTTGAAAATTCTTTTTTTGATTTTTAGAGTATGTTTCGAAATTGGTCCCATTTTAATTTGGTGAAGATCTGATGAAGAACTTCGGAGATATACAGCAGAACTCTTCAATAAATGAAGGCTGATCTCTCGGGATTGCTGCAACCGCATGTCTTTTTATTGTTTATACCATTTCATAACATAACATCACGCCAGTACGCTCTAAAGGGGTACACAGATGTGTACAGTTCACCTTGAAACACTTTCATTTCACAGGTTATGATCAATTTTCATGGCATTCAGTTAATCTATTCTGGCATTACTACCTCACTAAAGCAAGTTGCTTAATAGGTACAACTAAAAAGTGAAAAATAAAAAATCTTTTTTACAAAAAAAATACTACTGACTTCCAACTAAAAACACTACAAAGTGAAAAATAACTTTCTTTTTCGAAATCGGTGTCTTTGGTAGGTACCAATTTTTTTCGTTATGGACACCGACTTCGAAAAAGAAAGTTATTTTTCACTTTGTAGTGTTTTTAGTTGGAAGTCGGTAGTATTTTTTATGTAAAAAAGATTTTTTATAATATTTTATTAATGTTATAAAATATTAAAATATTTGCATTTTATCACTTAAAAGTAATTTTGAAGTAGCAAAATGCATTAGGCGCGTGAAAAAAAAAGCTTGCGCGCCATTTCCCATAATTTTCATATTTTGTTTTTTATCGTATTTGTCGCTGTGTGGAAAATTATTTTAATGTAAGACCCCCGCCAGAAATACTAAATGAAGCACAAAATGCAAGCGATAGCCTAATCTAGAGAAAAGAGCAAGAATAATACCCTGTCATTTTCTGAAAATGTGTTTTTGGCGAATTTCTCTGAATCTGAATTTTTTGTGGTGCATCTATTCCTGGTAGTGCTCAAACATGGTGTGGATTTCAAAACGTCCTGTAACCTGATGGCATTGACGAAGAGACGGTTCGGATGGGTAAATTGGTCGGCAATTTAATGTTTTGTCACCAGCTGACGTTGAAAAGTTTTGGAAAGAGACTCTTGATAGTTAGTACCTATCTTATCTTATCTTATCTTATCTTGTGGAGGGGCCGAGAAATAACTCGGACACTTCGACCCATTGGGATCTATTGTGGTCCCCTAGATACTTTACTCCTCCCCAATCTCGTTGAAAACTCTTTTCATGAGTTTTACGAGACTAGGTGATATGAGCCTATAGTCTTCCGGTTTTGGATATCCAACCCCTAGGAGACTCATTCGCTTACCAGCCAGTGCATCGCATGTGCACAGAAGGTGCTCCATGCGTTCCGTATGTTCCCCACACAACCTGCACATGGGTGTCGCGGCCAGACCCATCTTCATGAGCATGTCGTTGGTTCCAAAGTGCCCAGTAAAGGCCCCAAGCAGGTAGCGGATTTGCCCCCTGCTCATATTCCAAATGCATTTCCGGGCTTTGAAAGTAGAGCCTAGAAATTTCTTTGAGTGTTGTAGACCGGTACTAGACAGCCAATATGTTCGTTGTCTGTGATCTGCAAACTCCCTAAATGCGGCTTTTACGAGACACGTCGAAATGCCTACACATGGTTCTGGGCCTACAAAATCATTTGTTGAGCCCTCTCTTGCCAGTTCATCTGCCACTTCGTTACCATGGATTTCTTTGTGCCCCACATCAGTCTTACCCTGTTATGCTTCCCAAGCCTGTTAAGGGTCTGGATAGCATCCAGAATAAGTCTGGAATCCACTTTGTAGGATGCCATGGCTTTGATTGCAGCCTGACTGTCACTAAGAATATATATGGATTTACCTCTGGTTCCTCTATATATATTCTCTTGAGCACAGGTTATTATGGCATATGTTTCTGCTTGGAATACAGTTGCCATCTTCTCTAAGCTTTTGCTACATTTGTAACCTTTTGCGTATATTCCCGCTCCTGTACCTGATTCCATTTTGTATCCATCAGTGTACCACACCAGACTATCTTGTTCTGGTGGATCTAGTCCCTTCGTCCAGTTCTCTATTGTAGGGATTTGGACCTTGAAAGACCTTTCAAACACAAACATAGTTTGCATTTTATCGGATATCATGCTTGTTACCCGATCCAGGCCTTCATTTACATCGAACTTTGTATGGTTAGTCTTTGGCTTAGAGGCATCCCATAGTCCAGCAACAGCAAGACGATGTAATGTCTTCCTTGCCTCGAATTCAACCATCATATGCAGCGGAGGGATATTAAGGTATCTCTCAATCGCTGCCGTAGGTGTTGTCCTGAAAGCACCCGTGATGCCGAGACACACTGTTCTTTGTAACCTGGTGAGTGGCACTTTGCACGAGGCAAGCTTTGTTCTTGGCCACCACACTATACTGCCGTATGTGATAATAGGTATTATCATTGTCCGGTACAGCCATAGTATCACTTTGGGCTTTAGCCCCCAAGTTTTACCGTAGGTGGAACGACACATGCCGAACACTCGTAAGGCCTTTGTCGTAATATTTTCCACATGAGTTTTCCACCTGAGTTCTTTGTCAAGCGTTACACCAAGATATTTAACTTCGGTGGACCAGGGCAGCTTTATTCCATTGAGGGAGGGCTCTCCTAGGTTTCCTAGTTGTCGCTTCCTCGTGAATGGAATAATGACTGCTTTGCTTTGCTTTGCTTTGGGTTGATAGAGAGGTGGTTCTTTGTACACCATTCCTCTGTCATCCTCAATGCCTGTTGTAATAATCCAGAGACTATGTTCGGGAATTTACCATTAACCATTATAGCTATGTCATCTGCATAGCCTACTGTATAGAATGGTCCGGTATTGAGTTTGATAAGTAGCGAGTCTACTACCAAGCACCACAATAATGGTGACAGCACTCCGCCTTGCGGACAACCTCTTGTTGTTTTAGCGCTAAGTCTGTCTCCCATCAGTTCCGATCTGACTATTCTGCTTCTCAGCATAGAGTCAATCCAGTTGCACGTGGTATCATTGATGCCATGTTCCTTAGCAGCAATGCGTATGGACTCAAATGTAGTCTTGTCGAAGGCTCCCTCTATGTCGAGGAAAGCCCCGACACATAACTCTTGTCCCTCTAGCGCAGCCTCGGCTCGACTTGCAACATAGTGCAATGCCGTTTCTGTAGATTTGCCAGGGCTGTAGGCGCACTGTAGTTTATGTAGAGGGAATGCTTTAAGTGGTCCCTCTCTTAAATACCTGTCTACCAGTTTCTCCAGAGATTTTAAGAGAAAGGATGATAGACTGATGGGCCTGTAAGCTTTAGCTTCTTCATAAGTCGGTCTGCCCACCTTCGGTATGAAGGTGACTTTGACCTCTCTCCATGCCTTGGGTACGTAACCAAAGGCTATGCAGGCTCTGTAGAGCCTACTTAAATGGGGTATCAAAACAGATGCCCCTTCTTGCAATAGTATTGGGTAGATACCATCCGGACCTGGGGATTTGAGAGGCTGAAAGCCCGCTATGGCAAGCTTCAGCTTATTTTCATCTACCACTTTCTTTGCCGTGAGCCAGTTGTTTTTGGACGTGTGCCTTATGAGCTCGTCCCTTGTGACTGGTTCCTCTTCATCGCTGTCGCGCAGTATACAATCCGGGAAGTGAGTCCTAAACATCACGCCCAGAGTGTCCTGTCCAGTTTCCGTTAGATATCCATTCTCATCCTTTACAGATGAGAGTGGGTTTGTCTTGGTCATGGACATTGCTTTGCACAACCTCATACCATTCGGCAGATCTTCGATGGAGGTGCAATGCTTCCGCCAATTTGTTCTTCTGGCCTTGCGTACCGCCGTGTTATACCTCGTCAGCATGCTATGATAGCCAGAAAAATCTTTCCTGGCTTTTGCATCATTAAAGGCCTGTCGTGTTTCCTGACGTATTTTAGCTAGTTCAGGAGTCCACCATGGTACCTTTTTG
Source organism: Orthosia gracilis (assembly GCA_947562075.1). Lineage (NCBI taxonomy): Eukaryota > Metazoa > Arthropoda > Insecta > Lepidoptera > Noctuidae > Orthosia > Orthosia gracilis. The sequence continues at coordinate 42,061,097 of OX387266.1, forward strand.
CAAAAGGCCTTTTTCTCTGGGCAATTATCTTGCCATGCACCGATGATGCCCGCCTTGATTCTGTCCGCTTCAAATTCTATATCTAATATTGAATTAAGCTTACCTCCAGGGCTCCCTAGATTTACTTTGAGGTCCCTCCTGTACGAGTCCCAATTTGTATATCTTGGGTTTCTCCTTCGTCTAGTTTTGGCTTCTCCCGCCGTACTAAACCTAAAGCATATACAATTATGGTCAGACAGAGAGATTTCGTCCGATACATGCCAATTTTCAATATGGGCGCTGGCCCTGTTTGAAGCCAGTGTCAGGTCAATAACTTCAGTTCTCGCAGAGGTCCTGAAAGTAGGTTTATTGCCTGCGTTAAGGATTTGTAAAGAAGAGCTTACCACAAAGTCCAACAAATCCTCCCCTCGTTTGTTGACATCTGAACTGCCCCAAACGACGTGGTGTGCATTCGCATCGCAGCCAAGTATCAGGTCGAGGTTTTCTTGGTTGCCGTAGTCAACCAGTCTTCTGATTAGTGGTGTTACTGGTTCCTTTTGTTCGTATGGGAGATAGGCAGAGGCAAGGATAATTTTCCTTTTCTCTGTTCCCGTCCCCACTTGGATCAGAGTTGTTGTGAGATCCCTGTAACAGAAAGCACGTAAGGGCATTGCCTCTATACCGCCCCTGATATAGATGCAAGTCCTCGCGTCATTAGTTGGACAGTCATAGAACACCATGCCCCCTGTCCCACCTAGGCCTTTTATAGTCCCTTTGTATAAATAGGGTTCCTGTATCAAGGCAACGTCGTATGTATTAAGCTTCAGTTGCCGAGCCAGAAGGGCAGTAGCGGCTCTGCAATGATGCAAATTGATTTGTACACACCTTAGTCCCTCCATCTTGGATGTTTTGATGGGTTTGTGTTGGTAGGAAGGCCTCAGTTTTGAGGCTCTCCCTCCCTCGCCTGGCTCTCCTCGAGGGCAGCTGGCGACGCAATCCCCAGTGTATCGAGGCCTTCGAGGATGTCATCCTCGAGATCCACCTCTGACGCACTGGTCCGCGTCTCCGCCTCCTGCGCCACTTCGTGAGCAGAGACTTCTTCGATGGCCTCCTCACACTGCGGTGGTCCATCTTCGGAGGGCCCCCCTCCTGCTTCCGCAGTAGATGCCTCTCCCTTGTCTTCTTCCAGGAGCTTGAACGAGTATCGTTCAATACCTCCTGGAAGAGAGTAGCCCAAGGCCTTGATGACCCCAGCAGACACACTGTCCATGAGGACGATACGACGGATGCCGGTCTGCTCAGTGAGAGTATTCACGACCTTCCAGTCGTCCGTCCGCAAGGCAGGGTTAAGCCGCTGGAGCAATCGAATGGCCCGGGCAGAGTCTTGCAACGCCAAGTTGCGACTCTTCCATGCCATTTTGACTGGCTTTGGAAGGTCCTTGGCGTCGACGACCTTGAGTTTCAGGGAGCCAAGTTCCACATTGTGGATGGCACCCCGAAACCAGCAAGCTGCATCAGAGTTGTCGCAGGATACATGAACTGCACCCGCGACAACTCCGGGAGCAACTGTGATAACCGGCAGAGGATCCGGCGCCTCTTCCAGTTTCTCAATTATGAGCTCCTGGATTGGCACCAAGTCCTCCGCCTTCAAGTACTCTTCTGGGTACTTGACTGTGACGACAGCGAGTTTCACAGCCGCCACCGCATCCCTAAAGGATCCGGTCGAGGATGATTGCCCTTGGGTTTTCATCCTCTTGGCCTCCATGTCCCCGCTGTCGCCGCTGAGAACAGCACGCGGTCTCTTTGATGGGCCTCCCGTAGGGGTCCCCTCTAGAGCCGCCTGCTGTCTCAGCTTTTGGCGCTTCTTCCTCTGCGCCCCAGATCGTCCAACCGGAAGCCAGCCTGATTCATGCCGGCCGCCGGAAGACGAAGAGGTGCTGCCTTTGCCGGTCGCGTCCGGGGCCGCAAGGTCCGAGGTCATTAGACCTCTAACGCAAGGGTCCCGTGTCGCGCCGGCTTTGGCAGTACCCTTATGCCCATTGGGCTGGTTTGCAGTTCCGCCCTTCGGTGGTCCCACAGCAGTGCCGACCCTCGGCAGTGCCGCAGCAGTACCGCCTTTTGACAGTCCCACCACAGCCCCACCTCGAGTCGATCCCGCTGCAGTCCCGCCTCTGGACGTTCCTGCTAGGGGAAATGCAGTCCCGGCTTGCGCCGGTCCCACCGTCTGGTGTGCAGTCCCAGCTTTCGCCGGTCCCGCCTTTTGGAGCGCAGTCCCAGCTTTCGCCGGTCCTTTCGCCTTGTGGTTTTTTTTATTATTAAAATCCATTAAAAACCCGATTAATATTTATTCATCCCTCAACTATCCCCACCCGCCATGGAGTGCTCAAGTGGCGATGCTACGGTAGCACCAGGGATTAGTCAAGGGATATAGCTCCCCCCCATTAGTTGCTCACGAGACTGCACAGCACCAACCCACACCGCTACCACTAGCAATGCGAGCGAGCACCGCCGCCTGCGAGCCCCCAATGGGAGTGAACTTGCCTGGGGGCCGTCTGACCGGACCCCGCAGCCGATTGACCGTAGCTGGCTAAGCTACGGCCTCCCGTGTGAGGAGAAATCCAGGCCAAAGTGGAGTGTTGCCTCAGAGACGTCAAACCGCATACGCTCATCGGCTCAGCCACCAGGATCCCATCATCCTCCCGTACGGGTTCCCGCGCACGGCACAAACACGCGGGAGGTCATTGCTATCCATCATCTGATCTTGTTCGATGGTGGACACCCAGGAGCATGACCTCGCCACCCCTGTGTTTAGTCGCCCGGTGATTTCTGTTACGTCTATTTCATAAGGAATTAGACCAATAACGGGGCGGCAACCTCGAGAAGGAACATCACCGCGCTTGCCTTGAGGATCTACGCGACCGTAGCGCTCTCCCTCAAGACCACGCCACCTTGCCATCTCAGAAGGAGTAAGGCAAGGTAGGTCTGCATCTATACTACCAAGCCAAGCAGAGTGAAACTAAGCGAAGCAAGTTCAAAATTTTTTAAAGCATAGATCCAGCCCCTCCCCAAAGTTAGTACCTAACAAACGAAGGTACGTTGAATATTATTAATCTAAACGTATCTAAATAATTGCGTAACCTTAGCTTCCTAGAACTAATTAATTAATTTCTTTGCAGGTTGCCTTAATATTCGGTGTTATTGGTGCGTGTAGACGACTAGAGCTTTATAATATCACAACAAAGGATGAAGAAACCCAAAAGCAGACTATTAATGTGTATTAATGAATAGAGTCTAAAACAAGGCGATAATCAGTGACAAAATAAGCCAAATGCAAAAAAGTTTTGCCCCGAACCACAACCATGTATATCTCGTAACATGAGTTATTTGGTTCCTACTATTCAATGATTTGCCTTTGTCGTTGACATTTACACAAGAAGAAAACGAAAGTATCTACTAAAGAAGTGGCAAGCACCAATGTAACACAAACTGTGAAATTGCAATCCAAATCAATCCAATATCGCTTTGAAAATTGTACGTTCACCTATTGTTTTAATAATTAAATGAGCTAAGTAATACATGTTTGTTTTTTCGTCGCAAATGTGTTGAACGTCGTATGAAACTCGTGAGCTCTGCTCATTACACGCTCGGCTGAATTACGCCCTCGCCTAAGGCTCTGGCTGCAACCCACAGCCTCGTGTGTAATGAGTAACTTAGCTCACTTGTGTCATAAAATACTATTAGTATACCAAAACATTATGAACAGAGAATATAGATTTTCGTGGAATGAATTGAGGTTTTGCGGAGAGTTAGTCGTTGGAGCATAGCAAACCCACATTACATCATTGAATTTCCATTTTTATTTACAGGGTGTTATAGTCAAATAACCACCATTATTTATTTTATATTTTGTATTATTAATACTAGCTTTTACCCGCGGCTTCGCTCGCAGTGAAGACATTTTTTTTTTTTTTTTTTTATAAAAAGTATCCTATGTTACTTCTAATACCTCCATGAGTACAAAGTTTCATGATGATCGGTTCAGTAGTTTTTGCGTGAAAGCGTAACAAACAAACTTACATTCACATTTATAATATTAGTATGATTTTACTTATCCAAAAAGTGACGGTGTGTGTCCGTTACTTATCAACTATTTTTCTGTAGTATCAATTGTATTATGCTACCATTGCTTGGCACTTATTCTTGTATTGTAAAAACTCGAGGGGAATGGTGCTGATAGTCGAAATACAGGCTAATCTCTTTGCCCAAATTGAAATTGCTGCCACATTGCCATTGTAAAGTAGTATTAAGCTTTATGGAAAAAAAAATATTATTATTAAATTATTATTATTATTTAATACTACCCGCTCCGGTTTCGCCCGTGACAAATTATATACAAAAACCTTACTCGTTTCTCACTCTTTTCATTGGTGTAAACCGCATGAAAATCCGTTCAGTTATTTTTGAGTTTATAGCATACAAACGCGCCGCCGATCTTTATTCTATAATATGTAGTGATTATTATCAATTTAAAACTCGACACCATTTAATTTTTCGTTAAAAACTCTATTTTATTTGAGACACGTGTAACATCTTCTTAGAGGGTTTACTCTTGATATAATGTCTCATAGCACAAGTTCAGGAAAAAAACCGAGAGCCGTAAATTTGTACCTATAAATCAGAAAAAAAGCGGCCAAGTGCGTGTCGGATTTCGCACATTTAGGGATCCGTCCCAAACCGCAAAATAAAATTGGTTGTAATATGATAGAAAACAATGAGGGAATTTCAAAGAAAAATCAGATTTATCAATATATATGTATTTGTTAATAAAATATACGCAATAATAAATATTTTCACCAAATTTCAAGTTCATAGGTCAACGGAAAGTTGAAAAATTCTTCGGCACAAAATTTTGTAAAATAAGCCGACTTTGGTGGCTTCCCATTCCTTTGTGTACCAATATTTTTAAATAACAAATACAGTATTTATCTACTTTACAAGCTCTAAACAACGATACCTTACTCGATGGAGTAGGTTTTTTTTTTCACGCCCCCCCCCCCCTTTAGCTGTACGGGAGCCCCTCTTAAAAACATTTAAAATATTTTTTGCCAATTTGTATGGCTTTGGGTCAGCAAGATGCTTATATTTTCAAAATTTTAAGACTGTAGCTTCTTTGCTTTCCAATATTTTTTTAAACAAAAACTACTTTATTTATCTAGTCAACAAGCTCTAAACAACGATGCAATTCGATTCACGGGTCAGCCCCTGGCCAAGTTACAAATGTTTCGTATCGAATCTCTTTCTACAATCGTTAACGCCTTCTATTTTTATACCAGTCAGACCACGTGATTTAACGCTCAGAACTGTGATTCCCATGCATTGCTTGGTTTTCTACTAGCTTTATCGATTGTAGATTGTAAATTTGGCTACAGGTGCAGATTTGCTCTTTCGGGCCTCCCTTTAGCTAAAATACATTCCAAAATATTATTTGATAATTTTCCAACCGTTGGGCTGTAAAACCTGTATGACAGACGACGCAGAGATACACAGGCAGACACGTAAATAACAGTAATAGTCCGCCTATGTACCTTTATATTGCATGAAGTATAAATAAATAAATAGGGCTCCGTTTGGACGCTTCGGGTACAGAACCCTAAAATAGGATTACATACTTAGTATCTATACTGTTGATAAAGTAACCGTGACCTATGTTGATGTATGAGGACAATAGTTTTTATGAACTTCAGTTATATTACCAAATTGTTCAGGTGAATGTAGCTGTTTGTAAAGAACTCTCGGTGCGCGAGTCAGACTCGCACTTAACCGGTATTTTTGAAATAACTTCAACCAGGATACCTGTCAACTAAATAGTCTTCTGATTTAAGTTGACATAAAAATATCTTAAATAATTATGAAGCAATAGTGTCGTTTATTTTTTGCTAAAAATACACTTTTGATTTAATCGATGTTTCTTCTCAGTACATTTAAAGATGTTGTAGGTACTGCCGATAAATTCTTATAGTCGTTTTTTATTGGGATTCTTATGAGTAAACAAGCGTTGTTCTTTTTATTGAAACTCCGATTAATAGTCGTTATAAATATGCAGACAGATAATTACAAGTTAGTTTTTTACTGAATTGAGTAACTCAGTAATTACAATACTTTACGAATTCTGGCTATTTTTGTTCACTTCCGACAGTCTTTGTTTTGTTATTTAGTATGAATAACATTCAATCCAATTCAAACACAGAGTAGCTAAACCTCAAACAAAAATAAACTTTCTATTAATAGCGTATTATAGAAATCCTCTAAAAATGTCTAAACAGACTAAAACCCCAATCAGAGAATTTGACGCACGATTTCCTCCGAGCCTTCATCGTATATGATCGACTAATCGTGGAAGCACTGGCCGAAGCAGCCGGCACAAAGCCGACTACGCTATAGGCTAACTACAACTAGAGCCTAGCTACAGCTTCGCCTAGCAACGGCTTCGCCTAGCCACGTAGGTTCCTATCGTAAAGGTAGGCTAGGCGAATCGCTACGAAGTGACGTAGCACTCACGCGCGGTAACAATTGTAGATGAATTCGTGGCAGGTAATTTAAGCTACGACTCTGCGTATAATAGTAGGGTAGGTGTAGCGGAACTATAATTACGACATACTGTAGTAAAGAGTATTTTACGTTTCTCGAGTATTTTGGCAACAGACATTTTTTTTTTATTATTGTTAGTAGAATTATTCACCCACGCGATGTGACATCAGCTATTCTTAGACGAGACTTTGATATAGTGGCAATAATATTGTATTCGAGTATATTATGTTACAATTTCCTGATTTTATATTCAAAATAAATACTGAAGAGCTGTGACGTTACCGAATGAAATTTGTTCTTTATTGCCGCAGCTATTGTGATCGTCACAAGCCTATTCAGACGAAGATTATATATTTTAAGAGCTCTTATTTTTACGATATTGAAGAAAATTTTATGAGCTTTAAGAATCGAAATGTTTTCTGTATTATTTACGGGAAGATGCGCGATTTTGTTCGCTCGTACAGATGTTACCCAGATTTTTAAGTTCCCAGGAGGTTTTTAGAAAATGTCTTCTTTATTGGAGCGTGAACGATACGGTATCAAATATCTTGTTACTAGGGTACTAGGAACAGGGACTAATATCCTAGATGTTGATAGGTTTGTCAGAGTTACAAGCTACAATACAGCTCAGCGACTCAGACGACAGATTATACGTGTTCGATGGCGTCCGAACCAACGAGCCGTGATCTGAAATAGTGCCTCGCTAAACTACCGAGAGAACTGGAAATCCTGCTCCTTGTTTAAAACCTATGCTGATATTTTGTAGATTTATCTAGACCTAGCTGTTCGTCTGTGATTTATACCGCATTATTTTTATGTAGAAAATCTTACAAACTGTTTTATCGTCTTAAAAGATTTATTCTTTTAAGACTATAAAATAGTTTGTATCGATAAATAAGATATTTCCTCGTTGGCGTGTCAACTTAGGCACAGGAAGTCTGACACAAACAACACTTTGTAAAACTTTTTTATTGAAATTACTTACTTTATTCTTTGTTGCTGATATGGACTAGGTAGATATTTATTTAAATAAAGTGATCAGTTACTTACTACGTAGTTTCTTTTAAAATAAAAATATTGCTTGTACCTAAATTCTTGTTTTCTTTTTGTTTCTTTGTTTGTTTTTGTCCTATACTTCATAAAATATAGCTTGATCTCTGCGACATATGTCAAACTGACGTATACGTTATTGTTAGCCTGTCGAGCGCTATTGTTACTGTATTGATACTGACAGCGGTCGCAGAGATCAATCTATCTTTTATGAAGTATAGTTATAGATTTTTACAATCAATCTATATATGTTCCCTTATTCAATTGTTTCATTATTGATACAGGTGTCCTGCCAACAAGATTTTAGAGTCCTAATAAGTAGAAACTACCTCTTCAGGTTATTATAAAAAAATTGAGAATCTAAAAAGTTGAATAAAATACAAATTCAAATCTTTATTGCTCAATTCAGTATTATTAGTATTTCCAGAGTTAGGTAAATGCGCAGTTCAAGGTTTTGTACAAATTTAGGCATGCAAAATTATTATTTTAATTATACACTGATAAAAAATATTATTAAAATCATACCATGTCGTAAATTATAATTCAAAATATACAATAACATACTGTAGAAGTAACCCCTTCGATAGGACTGTAATAAGTACACAGCAAAATGGCTAGGTAGGAATGGAGGGTACTTACGGCGTCTACACTGATGGTTCGTGCCTGTTCTTGCCTCCAATGCAAATGACTTTTGAAACCTTGTGTAATGTTTTGGTTCTTGCAAATTTAATAGTCCCGGTTCCTCTATTGATTGATGATGATTTAACACAACAATTTCACTTGTTACATGTTTTTTATGATTTATTTCACGGAGCTCGGCATTTGTGCAGCCGCTCCGTTAGTAGTTCGAACGAGAGAGTCCTTTTTCATCCGTCAGATGACGCGATTTCAGGATGGATGTGGTTGGAAACAGGGATGTAAAAAACATATTAAAAAATAACCATTGTCGGTTCTTAAGGCAAACTTTAATCCCTTCCCGCCCCCGCTGACGAAATTTTGTTGAGACTGAACCAACATCAAAATCAAATAGTTTATTTCAAACTAGCTGTGCCCGCGGCTTCGCTCCCGTTAACAGATTACGTACCCTATTTACCTACCGCGGCGTTAAGATTCTCCGCGAAAGAATGATGACCCGAGAAAAATTTCATTCATTTTCATTCAATTCATTCCGCCATTCAGAAAATTACTTCAAATGCACAACGCCATCTATTGAATATCGAGTTCACCATTCCGAGTATCTGAATTGTGTGTGTTATGATAATTTTACTTCTTGAACACTTTAAATTCATCTAACTTTTGATGGAGTGAACCGATTGCGATGAAACAAAAACTAAGTAATACTTCAAGTTACACAAAATTTTAATGTATAAAAGTTATCTACTTTGGTTTTGTACATTTTACGTGAAGAGCGCACAAATAAACAGACAAACAGATAAAAAGAAAAACAGACAAAAAATCCAATAATGCTGGAAATGGCCTGGTTCTGTTGGTAACACCCTGACTATTTTTTTTGGAAATATTTTCGATGAACAAAAACGACTTTTCTACAGATTTATTAAATTTATTGATTGATGATGATAAACCTTAGAGTTACTTATGAATTGACAAACAAAAAAAAGACGACTCTACTACTACTCTTGCAAATTCACAAGCGTCAGTAGGTCTCAATGGAGAAGAATTTGCAAGAAACTCCACGGACATTCTTTCAAATAAATTTTAATTACAAGTTTTTGGTTACATCATACTTTTTGAAAAAATAAATATATTATTATGTGAGAACGATGTAAAAAGAAAAAAATAAAAACGTAAAATCGCCTAGAGTAACAATTCAAATTCCAAGGCTAGGTCCATGTCCATATTATGCCAATAGACTTGTTTGACGATAATGATTGATACGGTATTACATGTAATTAGACATAGGTACTTAATGAAACATAAGAAATGTATTGTTACTTAAAATAGATGAATATGTAATATATAAGTTACGATTATTTTGCTAAGCTGAATGTGTTAAAATGATAAATATTTTGAGTTTAATAAACATTGTTGACTTCATCTAGGACGGGACACAACTTACTAGAGGTCGATCAACGACACCTTTCGTTGTTTCGACCGTTGCTCTTAATAAAGCTGTAAGATTCTACTGAAACGCCAACGCAACGGATGCTGTTGGTCGTCCTTTATGACTACAATTTGACCATTACGAGCTCGATCTACGATCCGAAGACCAATCTATCACAGATACTGAATTGGACTAAATTTCAGTATCTGTGATAGATTGGTCACATACTCTCTATGCCATCTGGCCCAAAATTCTTGATGCATACGCTGAACGAGTTGCCAACGTTTGAGTCTGTTATGTTTAATGTTTAGAATAATAAGGTGTTGGCAACGCTACTAATGGAACTAATTTTAAATATTAATATATACCAATACCAATATAATAAATTACCAGGTATGGTGCAAGATGTGGTACAATATGATTGAATTTGATGGTTGGGCCAATCATCATCATCATCATATCAGCCGAAAGACCTCCACTGCTGGACTCTCCCCAAGCTTCGCCACATTGACCAGTCCTGTGCGTCTAGCAACCAGCGGGTCCCCGCAACCTTCACCAGCTCATCGGTCCACCTAGTGGGAGGCCTTCCAACGCAACGTCTTCCGGTTCGCTGTCGCCACTCCAGAACCTTTCTGCCCCATCGGCCATCCGTTCTGCGAGCAATGTGCCCTGCCCACTGCCATTAAAGTTTGGCAATTCTTCGGGCCATGTCGGTAACCTTGGTTCTCTTGCGGATCTCTACATTTCTGATTCGATCACGCAAAGAAACTCCGAACATAGCCCTATCCATTAGCCTTTGAGTGACTGTAAACTTTCTGATGATGCCCATTGTAAGCGACCACGTGTCAGGCACGTTGGGCGCCAAGGGGGCAACATAACCGGAGGTGCTTAAGGATTGGAGAGGACTGTTTATCAAATTTGTGTGAAATAAAATCCCAATTGAAAGTAGGTAAATCTAAAGAATTTAATATTGAAAGATTCTCAGCAAGACAATCTAAAGGTTGCCCTGGCAATGCCCTGACTCGGTACTAATTTGTGTTGAACTACAAATTTGCTCCCAACACAAAATGCCAGATAACGCTTGTTGGTATATCTGATTACAAGACCTTGATATGCACATTCGGTGTTCCTGTTTTCGTTTCTTCGTTTTTTGAGACCTATATTCCGAAATTGAAGTTATTTTTCACTTTGTAGTGTTTTTATTTTGAAGTGGGTTATTATTTTTTTGTATAAAGTTTTTAATTTATCACTTTTCAGTTGTGGATCATAATGGACCAGTTCTACAGGCTCTAGGTACCTATAATGCCCTAAGTGATGCCAGAATAGATTCACCCAATAACATGAAACTTAAACAAAACCGGTGGAATGAGAGTATACCAGGGTGAACTGTTCACACCTGCGTACCTCTTTAGAGCGTACCAGTGTGATGTTATGTTATGAAATGGTGTAAACAATAAACAGACATGCGATTGCAGCAATCCCGAGAGATTTGCCGTCATTTATTGAAGAGTTCTGATGTATATCTCTGAAGTTCTTCATCAGATCTTGATGAAATTTAAATAGGACCACATGACCAGCTCCAGCTTTTAAATAAAAAAGAATCATCAAAATGTGATCTTATAGTAAAAAGTTCTGAGGTAACAAACATAAAAAATTAAAAATACAGTCGAATTGATAACCTCGTCCTTTTAGGGAAGTCGTTTAAAAATAATACTTTTTCTTGAACAGAATTACCAAAACGAACCACAGTTTAGATTAAAAATGAGTAAACCAATTTAACTATTGTTTACAAATGGTAGAAAATGATGTTCACAATCTACTAAAATCTACCAAAGTACTAGGTTGTTTAATTATGTGGTATGTGTTTAGAGATGGCTATAGAGAGATGGATATAGTTATTAATGATTTCGAAGGACCTTTGATGTAATATTGAATAATGAACCAATATTTTAACTTTGATACTCAATGCACCGAATATACTAACGAGCAATTAAAGACTAGCAAATCAATGTGCGAAACAATTGTTAGTGAACTTTATACTTAGTTGAGCGCGCCAAGTGATTTTTCTGTCTTGGCTATAATTAATTTGATATTTTTACGCTTGCAATAAAGATGCACTGCTACTTGTCAGGTTGGTAAAGGTGATCGCGCACCTAGACGCGCCGCAGGAGCCACACGAGCCGTAGCCATTTCATAAATTTTTAAATAAAATTGTATGCAGCCTAACGCAACTACCCGCGCCGCACGAGCCGTTATTCAGCAAAATGCTGTAGGTATATGGATTCCACCAGCGCGTGCAAATGACGTCATGAGATTCGATGCTTGCGGCGGGTGCGATACTGGCGGAATATACTGATATAATAATATGTATGGGCCGTATAGAAAATATTGATGTAATAATATGTACAGAAGTGGATAAGATGCGTGCGGCGCGTCCGGTGCGTTCGGCGCGTTCGGCGCAGATTGCGTGGGGCCTTGAGAAAATGCGATGACTGCGGCACATGCGGCTCCTGCAGTGCATCTAGCTTCGCGTTCACCTTTAAACGTTGCCTCACGCGAGCCACAGTCGGTAATTTGGCGGTGCTCAAAGAGCGCTCACGCTCAGTATGAGCTGCTCAGTTGCAAGGGACGCATGTGAACTTCCTCGCGCGCTCGCGTCTTAGAGGACAGAGAAGAACTTCGTAATTTCGTATACTGACGCCTCGTAGGCTCGGCGTGACTCGTGTTGACTGTGTAGATGGAAGCTGAGCGCACCGCGAGGTTGCCTCTCGACTGCCTGCTCGATGCAAGCACCAGATGAGCAGCCTCGCGAGGCAGCCTCGCAATGTCTATACCCGGCTTAAGATATACGTAGACACGAATTCGTGTTCATGTCTTTACAATATGCCATTATATTCTTAAACCTCTAAATACTCGTATGTAGGTTGAGTTGCTCTACAGAACATACCTAACTACCTACGCGATTCTTACTTGACCCGCTTGTAATGGAATAATGGCGAAGTGATGGGTGCGGTGACTTTCAGACACACAGGGTTGCGATTATTTCTCCATTATATCCATTCTATAAATAACAATGCGTGAGCACGACATCAGTCGTCATTGAAGTTTATTGATATTCTTGATCCCGATAGACAGAGAGGGGAGAAGTGGAAAGAGGGCAGGCAAACCTTTGCCCCGCAGAGGGACAAGACAGGCTTATAATAATACTAGCTTCTGCCAGCGGCTTTGCCCGCGTGAATGTTGAAAATTATCCCAATGAACCTATTCTCGGGATAAAAAGTATCATAGGTGCTATGATCTTTCTTTGTGCAATATTTCATCCAGATCCGTTCAGGAATTTTTGCGTGAAAGAGTAACAAACATACAAACACACACACACTCACAAACTTTCACCTTCATAATATTAGTGTGATAAGTAGGATTTTTTATTCATTCATCAAGCAAGGTGAAAATTACCAGTACTACAGATACTAATTTCTGCCCGCGATTTCCGAGGCCTATCCCACAAGAACCGAGCATTTCACTCGGATATATTATAGTTTTCTATTGGCAAAATATATTTTAGTAAACGAATCAGTATTCAGAGAGTTCATGTGGTAGTCGCATCGCCCCCGCAAGGGGGCGAGGCGAGCGGTCACGAGACTCAGTCCCCTGGCCGCGAGTGCAGTACCGTGGCTCGCAACTGCGAACCCGTCGCTGGGTGGTCCCCTGGACCTGGCGTGGTGCGAGCGGGAATTGCTAAATTCACGCTCGCTATGTTTTCTTGTTGTGTGTGGCTGTAGGCGCGCCGCGGCGAGCGTTGCTGAACGACTCGCCGCTTCTTCACGGCACCCTGGCGGTCCACCCCCACCAGGTGGAACTCAGGGCGTACCCTGGGAAGCCCAGCGAAGGTGACCAGCGCAGAAATGCCGACTTGGACGAACCTACAGTTTAGAAAGTGTAAGCGACTACTAGCGCCGTTTGTGTATGTAGGAGCGGCAATGTACTGAGTTACACCGCTCATGAACCAATAGCGCGCGAGGCGACCGCAGCGCTATTCGGTGCAAGTGTACTAGCGAGCAAGGCTCGGAACCGGTTTAAAAAATACCGGTTAACACCGGTTTATTTCGGTTTTCCTCCGAACTTTTCTTAAGATCGTAAACGTTTTAAGAACTTTATTTTAACCAAAATTAACCGGTTTATTCGGCGAACGGCATGTCGGTAAACGCGTTGCAACTTGTACGCGCGTCGTTTCTTTATTGTGCGTCCGTATTAACCGGTTTTTATTGCTCTAAACCGTTTAATCCGAAAAAACCTTTATATAAATACTCTTCCAAATATCGGTTTATGCGAACGAAACCTAATGTAAAAGGTTTTACGTCAAGTACATAATAACGGTTTGAAAATTTAACCGGTATCCGAGCCTTGCTAGCGAGTGTATAGTAGCGATTGGCTGTATTCGACGTGAAGCGTGTCTATATTAACTTAGAACAAACTTCACGCCGTAGATGTAGTGTAGGGTGGGCAGTGTTATTGGTTGAGTAAGCAGCGTGTAGACTGATGCTGCTTACTCAGGCGTCAAATCCGGGATGAGGATGGGGCTGCACAGTCTGCACTCTGCAGTGAGGAGGTCCCGCGGTAGACGTTTTTTGTCCGGCGGGCGCGCGTGCCATGGCGCGATATCTTTGATATGCGGCCAGGCAGAAGCGTCGGCCCGCGCGAACATAGACGTCGCGAGGCGTCCGATGAATGCATCCAGGCTCTCAATCCCGGTGTCGCGCTGGATGACATCGTAGTATTCAGAGAGAAACATTATCTAATGTTTTTATAGTGCCCGGCACGTAAGTTGGCAAGGTTTTGGCGTAGTGGGGGTAAGTTCGCGCATATTGCGCGAACTGACCAACCACGATATAGAGCGAACGGAACGTGGACGCGACACGATTGGTCAGTCGATCCTTGTGTCAACTGACCAACCAATCGCGCGCTCGGAACGGTCCTAAACGTTCCCCGCGCCCCGCTTCACTAGGTACCAAAGATACCTTAAAAAACGACGTCTGCGCATCTAACGACTCTTGCCAGCTTACGGGCCGTGTTTATCTTTAAAATAATAGTTTTTTTTTATTTAACCTTGGCGCTTTATTATTAACCACGAGCGGTTAATAAACCAGAATTTCGGTTAAATTGGCTTCATTAAAACAACCTTTTTCATTGATGAGCGTTAATATGTGATCATACAAAAACACTTATGAACGGTCAACGCCTGCGATCTGATATATGTTCGGGAATCTTGAAATTAATTTAGGTAGGTAGGTACACTCGACCGCGTGTCCTCGCTGGTAAGTGCTAACACTTTGACCTTGAGTTGTCCTCTCAATAGAATAAGATGTCATCTTATACTGACTTCGGTATCACAGGCGTGTGGCCTACTGTACCTAGATGTCATTGGTTCGATTTCTAGTAACCAGTCAGTCACGAGTGAAATTTACTTTCAATCAATACATATAATAAATCTGTAGAAAAGTCGTTTTTGTACTTCGAAAATGTTTCCAAAAAAATAGCCAGAGTGTTAAAGGAAAACCAACAGAACCTGTACGAGCAAACCCGTACATTTTGTATTGTTAAGTAATAATGCTGACGCTTGCACTCACGATGCGGTGCATCGCGTTCATTTATAAACTAATTACTTCAGTGCCAATAAATCCGTGTAATAGTAAACATCGTTTTACTTAATCAATTCCCTAACCTGGGTCGCGGCGCGGTACTCATAACATTAACTAACTAAGGTGTAAGGTGAACACTGTACATCTTTATGGTCCTTCGAGCCAACGAGCGGGATCATTACCGCGAATAATCAGTGGACATTGAGTCAATTCGTGTGAGTGGTTCCATATCAGCAGCAGCTGTGGAGTTGCAGTTCAGGGAGTAAACAGCAGCCTTGAGCGCAATCAACATACCCACCATACAGCAGAATCAAAGTAAGATCTTTCCTTTTTATTGCTTGACCTAACAATATGAGCCAAACAATGGAGGATCTTCTGGCCAACCAGAAACGAATCATGGTGGCCATGAACCAACTTTTATCAAACTTTAAGAAAGATGGTCAGGAACGCAAAACTCCTGACTACATCAAACGTAAATTGGAAACTTTAGACTCCTACTGGCAGGAGTTTCAATCTAATCACGATCAGTTAAACCCATTTGGCAACAAATCAATTGAGTATTTTGCATTGAATCACTATCAACAAACTCAGGATATCTATCTTTCAACGCGTGAATTTATCAAAAGTGTAGGAACTCCGTCTATTTTAAAACCCACAACATCATTAGCCGGCACGATCAGGGCCGGCGTGGACGAGACCCTTAAGAACAGGAATCCCGATGACAGCGAGGCTACGACCTTTCTTGAAACGCCCAAATTCAAGTCTCAGGGCACCAACAGCAAGTTGGACGAATTACTGAAGAAGCAGAACATCAATTTTAAGGCTTTCTATCGAACTGTGGCGAACATCAACATCGATGCCATAACTGAGAAATGGGAGTTTCAAGATACGTTGAAAACATTGGAAGCGAGGTGGTCGGCCATTGACACGCTTCACTGGGAGTTGGAAGGTGAACTCGACGGGCAAGATGATTCGTATGAGGACAAGTTTACCTCGTATGAAATGACGTACAACAACATGAAGAAGTCTCTGAACAGTAAATTGTGGTCTGTATCACACCGAGAACATTCTACACCAAAGATGGAAGTGCCTACGTTTAATGGCCATTATCAACACTGGGTATCCTTTAAAGACTTATTCACGGAGGCTATCCACAACAATCCGTCGCTCTCTCAAGCTCAAAAGATGCAGTACCTTAAAGCTAAACTGAAAGGGGAAGCCGAAGGTTTAATACACCATCTTCAGATCAGCTCTGAAAACTATTCAACGTGTTGGGAAATCCTTAATCATAGGTATAACAACAAACTGCTTATATTCACCTCACATATGAATACTCTAACCAACCTTCCGGTCATGCAACAACCTTCAGTCTTTCATGTAAAACGCATCCACGATATAACTATCGAATGTGTCAACGCTATAAAGAACATGGGAGCAGACGTAAGCACATGGGACCCCATAATTTGCTATTTAATGTCGAATAAATTAGATGCTAACACGCATTCCGAATACATCGCATCTCTTAAGCAACCTCGTGAACTGCCCATTTTATCAGACTTTTTGGACTTCCTGGAAGCCAAGTTCACGAGTATGGAGTCATCGCGGCGTAAACAAGATCAGAAACCTCCAAATTCCAACGCAAAACTAGCTAAAGATAACAATTTTAACAACAAAAATATCAATCGTTATTCGAAACAATCCTATTCGAGCAACAAAAACGTGTCGAAATCGAACGGACAATTTCACAAAACACGAACTTGCCCATTATGCGAAAATGGTCATGGATTATTCCATTGTGAACAATATATTGGATTGTCCCCAATCGACAAAAAACAATTCGTCGTTGACAACAAGCTATGCGAAAATTGTCTTTTTAGTCATAATGGCAAGGCATGCATTTCAACAAAACGGTGCCATGAGTGCGACGGAAGTCATAACACGATACTTCACGATGCGTTTGCGCAATCCGCAAACGCATTGCCTAACCAAGCAATACCTAAAGCTGGAAATGCACGTACTTTGCCTGAGCAAACTCAGCAACTTAGCACTCACATGGCTCAACAACGTGATTTACCGGAAACATTATTGTCCACAGCCATGATTAAGGTCCAAAAACGTGATGGATCTTATCTTAACATGCGAGCTCTGATTGATCAGGGTTCCCAAACTTCACTCATTACCGAAAATGCCGCACAACAATTGGGACTGTCCCGTCAAAGATGCAAGGGCGTAATAACCGGTATAGGAGTCAGGGATAATGCCTGTAAGGGAGTTATAAACATTAACTGCTCATCAAGAAGAGAATCTTACTCTTTTAACACAGATGTTTTCATCATGAAAACTTTAACAAAAAATCTGCCAACTTATACCTTTGCTAAGCCCACGTGGTCTTATTTAGAAAACATAGAACTTGCAGATCCTGACTTTTACGTCAGTCGTCCGATAGATATTTTATTTGGCGCTGACATATATTCAAACATCATTATGGAGGGTATCTGCAGAGTTGAACAAACAACACCCATTGCTCAACAGACTCGGCTTGGGTGGATTCTGTGCGGTAACGTAAACATACTGCAATGCAATGTCGTACAGTTTGATATTGACCAGTTGCAAAAATTTTGGGAAACGGAGAAAATTGCAGAGTCTACTTCGCTTTCATCAGATGATCAAGAGTGTATGCAATTTTACAGCTCAACAACAAACCGATTGCTAGATGGAAGATATGTAGTGAGGCTCCCGCTGAAAACAAATTTAGAAGAACAATTGGGTAACTCAAAATCAAAGGCCATAGCACAATTTGGTCATTTGGAACGTAAATTAATTAAAAAAGAAAACATCGCAAAAGAGTATAAAACATTCATACACGAGTACCTAGCGTTAGGACATATGAAACCAGCTATTTGTAACTCGAAACTCGAATGTTTCCTGCCGCATCATTGTGTGCTACGTGATGACTCTACAACTACGTCACTTCGAGTCGTTTTTAACGCCTCATCAAAAACATCAAGTGGCCAAAGTTTAAATGATTTGATGCAAAGGGGCCCAAATCTGCAACGGGACCTTCAGTCATTAATACTTAAATGGAGGCAGTATCAATTTGCCTTCACCGCGGACATCGAAAAGATGTTCCGCCAAATTTTGGTCCATAAGAAAGATCAGAGCCTGCAAAAAATAGTTTGGAGAGATAGTCCCCGAGATAAACTACAAGAATATCAGCTGACCACGGTCACGTATGGGACTAAAGCGGCTCCTTTCCTCGCAATGATGACGTTAAAACAGCTGGCGAACGATGAACGCTCCGAATATCAAGAAGCATCTAAAGTCCTCGAAGAGTCGTTCTACATGGATGACCTTCTCCATGGTACTCACAGCGTATCAGCAGCACGCCAACTTCAACAAGATTTAATTGAACTGCTGAAACGCGGGGGATTCAATTTAAGAAAATGGGCTTCTAATGATCCGCATTTACTGCACGATGAAGTCCCATGCCAACAACAAAGCAAAAGCTTTCGACAGCCGGAGTCTACTAAAACATTAGGACTACGCTGGAATCCTATCAAGGATAACTTTACATTTGAGCCAAAAATTGATTCAACAGTCAACAAGGCTACAAAAAGATCTGTGCTATCCGATATCTCCAAGTTCTTTGACCCTTTGGGGTGGCTCACACCTACAACAACAAAACTCAAAATTTTATTTCAACGAATTTGGACTTCACAAATTCAGTGGGATGAGCAGATACCTGAGGAAATTTTTGAAGAATGGAATAAACTTAAGGCGGATATCGATCAAATAAGTCAAGCTCAAATACCAAGATGGTTGGGCACAAAACCCGAGCGAAGAGTCGAGTTACATGGTTTCTGTGACTCGTCAACAAAAGCATACGCATGCGTTATTTACTGTAAAGTTTATAACGAACAAACAAGCATCATCTTGGTGGCCGGAAAATCAAAAATAATCCCGGCTAACAAAAACATATCGTTGCCACGATTGGAGCTTTGCGGCGCTCATTTATTAGCAAAACTCATGGCTAAGGTCAAGACTTCTTTAACTGACTACAACATTGTTATTTATGGCTGGATTGACTCCACAGCAGTACTGGGGTGGCTGCAAGGAGATCCAGGTCGTTGGCAAACCTTTGTTGCCAACAGAACACGATTTATAACAGAAAACATGCCTTCTACCTGCTGGCGGTATGTCAAATCTGCCGAAAATCCTGCAGACTGCGCAAGTAGAGGCTTATCGATGTCGCAATTGATTCAACATCCTTTATGGTGGCAGGGACCATCTTGGCTACAAACATTTAAAGCTGATGAAAGAATTGAAGAAATAATCTATACAACAACATTGGAAACAAAATTACAGAAGCAAGCAAACACTGTCACGAAACAAACAGATGACGAAAGTATAATCATGAGCTTATTAAAAAGTCACAGTTCTTTTACCAAAGTTGTACACATTTTAGCTTGGGTGTATAGATTTTTAACAAACAAGCAAATCAATAAGGAAACTTCCTATCTTACGTTAGAAGAGATAAGAGAAGCAAAAATGAAGATCATAAAGCAAGTACAGCAGCAGGAATTTGTAGAAGAAATCAAAAGCTTAAAAGAGAAAGGAAAGCTTAGCAACAAAAGCAGAATACTAAATCTAAATCCATTTCTGGATAACATTGGGCTTCTCCGTGTCGGGGGAAGGCTAAGACATGCTCATATTCATGCAGACATGCAACATCCTTTAATTATTCCACAGCGAGGACGTTTAACAGAGCTTCTAATAGAACATGCACACAAGCTAACTTTCCATGGCGGAGCCCGCTTGACATCGGGATTTATCCGACAAAAGTATTGGATTATAGGCGGAAATGAAGCAACGAAAAGGCAAATACGCTTATGCGTTAAATGTAAAAAGCTAAGTCCTAACAAACATAACCAAATTATGGGTGACTTACCTGCAGCGAGAAGCAATCCATCTCGTCCGTTTGACCACACTGGAATAGATTTTACCGGGCACCTACTCCTTAAAGCCAACAAAGGCCGTGGCATAAAAACCACTAAAGGATATGTGTCTGTTTTCGTCTGCATGTCTACAAAAGCAGTACATCTAGAGCTAGTCTCCGATCTTAGCACCTCATCGTTCATCGCAGCTTTACGAAGAATGGCAGCACGTAGAGGTACGCCGAGTCACATTTATAGTGACAATGGACGAAACTTTGTCGGAGCTAACAAGCAAATTCAACAAGAATACCAAGAAATGCAACACATATTTAACAACGAATTTTTGGCTGAAGTAACAGACATGGAAATCAACTGGCATTTTAATGCACCAATCTGGCCTTCCGCAGGCGGTCTTTGGGAGTCCGCAGTCAAAAGTTTCAAACATCACTTTAGAAGAGTTGTCGGAGAGCAAAAGTTAACTTACGAAGAGTTGTCAACAGTCCTCACGCAAATCGAAGCATGCCTCAATTCTAGGCCTCTATGTCCCCTCACTGAAGATCCGGAGGACTTAGACTACTTAACTCCATCTCACTTTTTGACTGGCGGTTCAGCACTTACCCTAGTTGAAACAGAAAGGGACTTGAGGACTAGGTGGCAGTTAACACAGAAAATTTTCGCTGACATCTGGAAAAGATGGCGATCTGAGTATCTAACACAACTAACAACAAGAAGCAAGTGGCGACAGTCTCGTGAAAACATAAACCTAAACGACGTAGTCCTCTTGCACGATGACAACTTACCACCAGGAAAATGGTCTATGGGTAGGATCGTCGATCTACATCCCGGAGCAGATGGATTCGTTCGCGTTGTCAGCTTAAAAACGAAGAACGGAACTCTTAAAAGACCAATTACCAAAATATCAAAGTTACCTGTAAAACAAAATCAATCAGACTCGTCTGAAAACGTCCAGGAAGAGCTGAAGCCAAACAGCGAAAAAACACAACCTCAAAGGAAATCGAAGAGAGTTAGCGTAACAACATTATTTATATCTTTATTATTTTTTATGACAATCGTAACAGGAGGACACTGCGATTTCCAAACAACAAATTTTAGACCTAACCAAGGCCTTTATTTCGATAAATTAACTAACATGCAGATTATACGGGACGAGTGGAAGCTCATTATCTACTACGATATGCAACCTTATTGGGAGGGCATAACAGCTCTCAACAAATACACGAAGTCTCTAGAACAATCATGCAAAACAATACGTAACATTATGAACTGTGATATCATATTATTACAGTTAATTCAAGGCTTCGGTGAACTTGAGTACTACAACCAGATGTTGCTCGGTCAGCACTCAAACGTGCAGCGCGCTAGACAGCGGCGCGGTCTTATCGACGGTGTCGGATATCTCGCGAATAGCCTCTTCGGGGTATTAGATACGAGATTCGCCGATCAGTATCGCAAGGACATCACGTTATTACGCGACAACCAACGTCATATTGCCTCCTACTGGAAAAACCAAACATCGATTATAGAAGTTGAATACAACCTCCTCAAACGAACAGAGCAAACCATGAACAAACAACATAAAATGGTTTCCCAACATATATTTTCCATTGAAAAGGCGCTAAACCAACTTCAATCCGAAACACGAAACATGTCTATCGTAAATGAGCTGACTGTCGGAGCTATTATCGGGAGCAACATGCTACATAACTTGAAGTCATTACAAAGCACCTTACTGGACACTATCACTGACATCTATCACGGTCAGTTTAATCCACATCTTTTAACTCCCGTTCAATTGCAAGATCAGCTGAGTACCATCGCTAGTCAGCTCCCTAAGGACGTGACATTGCCGGTAGACAATGTGCAGATGGATTTAAGGAAAATATATAAGCTTCTTAAAGTAAAGGCCAGAATGCTGGCAGAATACCTTATCTTTGAAATTAGGCTTCCTCTTATCAGTAGAGACTCCTTTGAGATATTCAAAATATTTTCCATTCCTCAAGTCAAAGGAACAGACATGGTTAACATCCAACCAATATCAGATTATGTGGCTATAAACTTAAAGAAGGATACCTACTTAACTATGACAGAGAAAACATTAACATCATGTCTCATATCAGAGGCATATCTGTGTCATATTCAGAGACCTATTTATCATCTAAACGGAGATAAAGATTTCTGTCAGACCGAAGAGCTTGAGTGCGAGACAAAGATCTCTCCTTGCAAAAACAGCTGGTTTGAAAGTAACACAATTAACAACTACATCTACTTTTGTTGCGATCAATGCTCTTTACGTATAATGTGCGAGGATCAAGTTGCCAGTCATCAGCTGACCGGTGCGGGTCTCGTCGCGATAGACAATGGGTGTATTATTAAAACGCAAGCATTTACTTTAATTGCACACAGACAACAGTCTAGCGAACTGAACATTAAACCTGATGTTTATACGCCACTGATACCGCCGATAAATCACATTATCAACATTACGATCCCGCATATGATAACTTTGAATGATTCTGAAACTGACCAGAATCAAATAGATTTAACAGAGCTTGGCCAGAAAATTAAGATCATGAAAGAAAATGCTGCTATGGCTGAAAGCATGTCTGTCCATGATATACACCACTACACGCTGATATACACCATCGTCGGCATCACGGGAGTAGCGGGACTGGTGTACGCGTGGCGTCGCGTGCGCGCCTGGAGAGTGCCGTCCACGCCGGCGCCGACACCAGCGCAGGCCCAGGGTGCGCCTGCGCCTCCTCCTCGCAACAACGACAATCCGTGCGTGATTATAGGTGACCGAGTGTCTTACCACAGTGTTAGTGAGTTAAATGACAACAATCAGAGCAGTGTTTCTAATCTCAATAGTGCGCGAGTGAATAAAGCTACGTCACCTATTTGCGTTCGTTGAGTTAAATGATGCGGCTAGTGACAATAATTAACTTTACCACTTAATCGTTAATTATTTTTGCTTTATATTGTCTCGACATTAAATTTTCTAGAAACATTGTTTTCAAATATGTTGATCTTTGATCTGTTAACATTAAATTTGCAACTTGTTAATTTCTCCTGTAGGGAGTATGTACGAGCAAACCCGTACATTTTGTATTGTTAAGTAATAATGCTGACGCTTGCACTCACGATGCGGTGCATCGCGTTCATTTATAAACTAATTACTTCAGTGCCAATAAATCCGTGTAATAGTAAACATCGTTTTACTTAATCAATTCCCTAACCTGGGTCGCGGCGCGGTACTCATAACATTAACTAACTAAGGTGTAAGGTGAACACTGTACAGAACCCATTTCCAGCATTTTTTGAATTTTTGTCTGTTTATCTGTTTGTCTGTTTATTTGTACACGCATCACGTAAAATCTACGAAACCAATGTAGATAATTTTTATACATAAACATTGTGCGTAACTTGAGGTATTATTTAGTTTTTGTTTCATCGCAATCAGTTCACTCCATCAAAAGTTGGATAATTTTAAAGTTTTTTTAAAAGGTTATGTTCAAGTTTCATGATATTGGGGTAATAAAAAAAAAACCTTTTTTTTGGAAGTCGGTGTCTTTGCTAGGTACCAATTTTTTTTGTTATGGACACCGCGTCGGTACCTAGTATTTTTTTGATAAAAAGTTTGTTATTTGTTTTCGTTTCGATGTGGTATTCTGGAGTGCTACTAGATGGCGCGCACCAAATCTGTCCTTACTTTCTTTGTATGAAGTCGATATTCTTCTCTCTAGAGTAAGTAGCATTCTGTGCAGTGAACGCTCGATCTAGGTAGGTAGAAAGGTAAGTAAGGTAGGAAGGGCTAGGTTAGTAGGGTTTATTATCAGTTAACGAGAGTGAAGCCGCGGGCACAGCTAGTTTAAGAGTAAAATTCATAGATCACACTTTGACTTTACTTTAGGCGAAAGTGCTGTTCGCACAGGTAAACACCTATAGGAATATGAAATTCATAGTTGTAGTCGTAAAATTTTAGTATTCCTCTATGACATAATTTACTTAGCAAATTTAAGTTTTTGGGACAATCCCACCGCACTATTCCCAAACCACTGCAACTCCTGAAAGCCAGAATCAACAGTGGCGACCACCAGAAAAGCGCCGAGGCAATGAAGCTCGAAATCCCGGCGAATGAAAAAAATAAATTTAAGTTAAAGTGTTACCCGGGAAAGTGTGAATCGTACTCTGCAAAATCAAAGTAACAGTAACCGCTACGAGTACCACGGGCGGGAGTATGTCTGTACGCCCGTGACGACATTTGCTATCGGCTTCTCCGTAACCTTGAGGACTCCAAATTCTCAACGCTCGCTCCAGACTCTGGGCTCTGGTGGACACAGGTCTGGATAAAATTATCTGCGGTTGTGTAAACATCACCCAGCTGGTCCAGGGGGCAACGAGGGTATCGGATGTTGATTCGCACACAGCGAATTGCTTGGACCTTCTGCTGACAACAGATCCAGACCGATACTCTGTGTCGACAGCTTCACCATTGAGAAGTTCCGACCACTGTCTGGTGGAGTCTGTGTCCGTCTATTCCCCGCCCGATCCCAGCCCAAGAGGTACCCGGTTCTTCGCAAGCTATCCTTGGCAGCCTACTTGTTTTTCTTCGACTGATCCATCGTCATGCGCGGACGCCGTGACGGATGTGTTGCGTCGGGGAATGGAGTACCACATTCCGTTCTCTGACGTATCAATGTCTAGCGAAAACCGGCCATGGTTTGGCGCCGAATGTAAGCGCGCCGACGCGCTTAAACATGGGGCGTACCTGGCGTGGGTCGACGTTCGATCGCGCAAGGCGAGTGACGTGGGTCAGAAGAAGAAGGCATTCAACAGAGCTGCCAAGTCTTGCAAGATGGTGTTGCGAAGGGCTCGGTTCGACCACATTGGCCGAATAGGGACCAAATTTGCGTCTTACCAAGCAGGTAGTAAAGCGTTTTGGTCTCTAGCTAAGTCGGTCGAGTCGAACTTTTGCCGTCCCTCACCACTGCTGAAACCCGACGGGTCGCTGTCCCACTCCGCTGAGGAGAAGGCAAATTTATTTGCCTCTCTTTTTGCGGAATCTTCACGTCTGAATTCTGGTGAAGCGCGGCCCCCTTCTTCTCCTGATGGATGCGAGACGAGTATTTCGGACATTCGTATCCATCAAAAGGACGTCCGTGGGGTGCTGCGCAACCTCGACGTGAACAAGGCTAGCGGCTCTGAGGGAATACCAGCAATTGTTCTTAGAACCTGTACGCTTGAACTGTCTCCGATCTTGACACGCCTATTCCGCCTTTCGTATGAGGCTGGAAAAGTGCCGAATGCTTGGAAGTAAGCTAACGTACAGCCTGTGCCTAAGAATGGCAGTTGAGCAACCCGGCGAACTACAAATCCATATCTGTAACGTGTACTTAATATTAAGCTCCTGGCATACCTAGAAGCAAACGATATCCTTAGTGACACTAATATGGCTTCCGCCGAAATTGGTCTACTGGTGATCTTCTAGCGTATGCCATTCACTTCTGGAGTGAGGCCATCGAGAGGCACGGGGAAGCGCTTGCCGTCTCCCTCTACATCTCGAAGCCTTTTGATAGGGTCTGGAACGAAAACCTTATTGGTTAGCTTCCTTCATTCGGTTTGCCCGGTGGTCTTTGTAATTGGATTGCAGACTTCCTGAGAGATCGGTCCATTCGAATGGTTATCGATGGCGATGCTCGTCGGAAAAATTTGACATTAATGCCGGGGTCCCTCAGGGGTCAGTACTCTCAGCAACTTTATTCTTGCTGCACATTAACGATCTGCTGAAACCGTCTGCTTGCTGCACATTAACGATCTGCTGAAGACGACAGCACTGTTGCTGAGAAATACTTGTCGAACGCTCGTGCTACCGGGCCTCAGATCCAGTCTCTCCGGCTCCGGGAGGCCATGGTGGGGCGCTTGAACCTTGTATCAAGCGCAAGTTCGATCATGCATGGAGTATTGTTCTCATCTCTGGGACGGATCTGCCAAATACCAGCTTGATGCACTAGAGTCGATCGAAAAGCGGGAAAAGAGGCTCATCGGCGATGAGGCTCTGGTTAAGTCAAAGCTCCAGAGCCTTGAACATCGTCGCCGAGTTGCCAGCTTGTACGTTTTTTATCGGTTACATTTCGGGGAGTGTGCAATGGAATTGCATGATCTAATTCCGCTCAGACCGTTCCATAATCGGACTACCAGACGTACGGTGATGCGCCATCGGTACATGGTGGACCTCCTATAAGTACTAAACGTTTTGAAATTGTTTTATTATGCGTACAGCTAAGGAGTGGAATTCCCTGCCGGAGTCTGTGTTTCCCTATAGCTACAATCTAGGGGTCTTTAAGTCAAGAGTGAACAGATTACTTCTAGGCAAGCATGCTCCACCGTCGACCATATCGCTTACCATCAGGTGAGATAGTGGTCAAGTGCGAGCCTATAAATAATAAAAAAAACGCTTTATAATGTCGAATTGACTTGAAATGAAGCTGATCCAATCATAAAACAACTATACAATCATTCAGATTGAAGAAAAAGGATAAAAGGAATATACAGGATCGTAGCAGGTGGCGTCCTGTAGTTTCATTTTACCCTCTTGGGAAAATCCGCGAGTTTATGTTCCTGAAAACATTTGTTCTGAATACAATACAAAGATTTTTTTGCCACGTTTATATCTCTGACGGTGCCAGAGGATGGACAGCGTCGCCGAGGCCGGCTCAGAAAGTATATGTGAGATGGTCTGGACACAAAAAAATGTCAAGTCAAAATCAAACAAATAACTGAGTCTAGGGGCCATGTACTATATATGGAGGGTAGAGGTAAGGAGAACGATTTCTTGCGGAAAGAAAGTTGAAAAAGTGTCCAGCTTTATCCACTAAATAATATTTCAAAAACCCTCCAAAATGACGCTAGCATAGGCAAATGGTGTGAAATTAATGTAGCAGTTATTAACGGATTGAAGTATGCCGATTTAGAAAATGTAATAAGTTTAGTGACTAGTTTGTGAACATATTCCAAAATTATTGTTACAAAACTTTACCCTGTAGCTACTACAGCGCCACCCTTATTTAAAACATTTTCACGTACACTTTTTCATACACTGAGATCGTTCTCTTTACCTCTACCCTCCATAGTACTATGACGAGTCAACGCCGTCATGATTCCTCTTTGTTCTGTATAGCTCCGTCCCTGTCTCACACCGGAACCATGATAGTTTTGACAAGTCTATAATAATTAATTGTGATTAACAGGGCAATCATAATAGTTAGGAATGTAGTCTGTCACAACTTGTTTCATCCCGTGATGTTTTTTTCATTGAATATAGTCATCATAATGAAGTTTTATGGTCTAACAACGTTCTCTAGTCTACCATTAATTTCATAATTACAGACGCTAGGAGTAATAGTGGAATGTCAGGAAATTACTAAATTTCGACCTAGAAAGAAAACAAGTTTTCTTCATTGAATTTTTGATATTTATATCATTAAACTTTTTAACAGACTTTTAACATTATATCTACCTTACAATTATAATGTACACCTAAATTGTTAATTTGGTACCCACAAACCTCTACAGTTTTATTACCCAGTGGCAAGGAAAGGTTCGTGCGTATCTTTTAGGTATATTTGTAATATTCTTTATTACCTCATATCTTTCAAACCGCTTAACAGATTTGTATAATTAATACATCGGTCTTGACCGCCAAAGTGTTATTAGATAAGGAACATTAAAAAAACACATACCGGGGCGCATATTGTGGGGGACCAAATGTTTTTTTCTTCCAAACCCATCAAGTTGGGTACCAAAATGAAGGTTTTTTAGAAGTCACCTCTAAAAATAAAAATATATACCATTTATATCTTTAATAAGATATTCGAAAAAAAAACTATAACTAAAAAGTTGTAAATAAAAAGCGTCGCAATGGTAAACTTTTGCAACAACGGACGTCGCGATAGTAAACTTTCGCGATGTACGTTACACATCGCGGTCAAGAACTTCGCAACGTTGATTTACACTCAAGAAAATCATGCTATGTAGTCGAAGGATATTTATAGTTTTGGTCAGCCAGCTCGACGACTGATGGTAGTCTAATAATTTCCTCACATTAAACACGATTAAAGTCTATTGAATTATTTATAAGATTCATAAAATTTGTGTACAAGCGTGCATTGCTCACGGATTTAATCGGATATTAATCGCTCGTCAATCATCGAGTGAATGGCTGTCAGTCGGTAGTTCATTCAAAATTACTTACATGTCTATAATCTTGTTATGAGGCCCTTAAAATGGTTTCTTTTCTGTGAAAATATTCAGTCCCTTAAGCTTCACTCACGCCGTCGACCGAAAGCCGAAAGTGAACGGAAAATTTTCTTAGCAGTTGACAGCAATTTGGAAACAATTACATTGTGAACTTCAAAGAAACATTGTTAATAGAAAATATTGATTTATTGGATTTATAAAGGGCTTTGAAAAATAAAGATGACCTACAATTGAATTTGTGATGCCTTGGTGACAAGTTATTTTTAAACTTTGGTGAAATATAATTTTTTCCTTTATATTAATTCTTCAAATAGTCTAAAAGCAATTGATGTTTGAATTAACTGGTTGTCATAACTCCACATAAACAAGAAATTTTTGTAAAGTCTTGACAACGAGTTATTTTTAAATCTTTGTTAAATATAAATAAATTATTTCTCTGCATCTTCAAGAACTGAACAACACAAAAAGAAATATAAAACTCTGAACAGGTTTAATTTGCAAAGACCCAAGCAACATATCGCAAGACTATACTCACGTGATGGGTCTCAAGACCGGTATAAAGTAACAATAAAATGGTCGAAACCCCGACGACATTGTATATCGATCGGAAACCGATAAAACACCCCTACTTTATCAAATAAGCTCAGATATCACCAGTGCCCGTTACCCTGGCGGAGATATTCACAGTGCCCGTTACCCTGGCGGAGATATCACCAGTGCCCGTTATCCTGGCGGTGATATGGTCACAGCCCTGGCGGACTTACAGCCAATTACCTAAATGACTTCGAAGACAAGTAACAAGTTTAGGAAACAACACAAGTTCTTTTAAAAAAATATTCCATCCAGGAAAGAACGTGTTGACCTAGTTAATAAATTAAATAATTACCAAATTAAATTAGAAGACAGCAAAAAATCTATGAGATTGACACACACCGCTTACAGACAGCCATCCAGGTAATTGAGAACAGACTTAGTGCTATTTACAATAATATAGTGATGTGTCAGTGTAACTACCAGACAGTCTCAAATCTAATTGCAGTCCAGCCTGATGCTGCGAAGGACCCGGTAAAAGCTGAGAGGGCATATTGAAGACCTATCAGTTGAACATAGTGTTGAACTGTTTTGTGTTGAGCTGGATAAGCATGCCATAGTGTGCGTCTAAAGACCCCCTAATTATAAGAACTACTCTATATTCGAGTCAGTTATAGAAGATGTTTTGGCAAAACTTGCAATAGGTAATAAACTAGTAATTGTCTGTGGTGACTTTAATATTAATATTTAGAAGATAATTCAGATAGCAGTTATTAAATCTCTTCAAATCATTTAATTTATCACATATGTTTATGGAACCAACTAGAACTACACTGACTTCTGCTACATGTATTGATACCATTACCATAGATTACCAACATCCCTATTAAACGACTGAAACCTTAAGTACTTCGCCCTCATGAGCTTTTGAATTATTAAACGCGAACGCGACGTTTCAGCCTGCCCGAATGAATTTAACTTCTCACATATAAACCCCATAACAGTAATAAAAGCTTTTAAGCAAATCAAGATCAAACCGACCGAACATCTGTGGGGAATATCCATCAAAGCTTGTAACTCCATTATTCAAACTATAGCACCGTACTTTCAATTTTTGAGTGGATCAAGGAGACTATCCGGATCTAATGAAACATTGTAAGGTTATACCACTTTTTAAATCCGGGGACAGTAAAGACAAAAATAATTATAGACCAGTATCCGTGTTGCCGTTTTTTGAACAAGGTATTTGAAATGATAATGCTGAATCAAATGCTCACTCGTTTTAATACAAATAACATCATGCATGATAAACGGTATGGTTTCACCAAAGAACGTTGTACAACTGACGCTGGTGTCACCCTATTAAAACACATCTTTAATGCGTGGGTAGAGGCACAAGATGCCATAGGTATCTTCTGCGACTTGTCGAAGGCGTTTGATTGCGTTAATCATGAAACGTTACTACTGAAACTTGAGCATTACGGGCTAGGTCAATCAGCGTTAAGTTTGGTTAAATCTTATTTGAATGATATACAGCAATTAGTTCAAATAAACGGTGTGAATTCGTCGGGGTTAAACTTTTTTTTTTTTTTTTTTTTTTGTCGACGGGGAAAATCATCTTATGACAAATCCCGCTCTTGGGTGGAGCGGGAGATAGTGTCAGACTTGTACTGACTAAAAACCCCGCGCCGTTCCTTCTAGCCTTCATACCGGGGCTCTAGCTTCCTTTCGGATAACCCCGAACCCCGGTGGGCTTCGACCCAGCTGGGCCCCTCTCTTTGCTGACAACTCCTTGAGGCGCGCGGGAACAGTGCGCGCCGTCGACGCCTTGGCTCGGTCCGGGTAGTTACCGGACGATCGGACAGCGAGCTACCCATGACTCACTGTCCACGAGCCCGCGTCTACGGTGGCTGGATATCGGGATTGGTATCCCGGCGGCGGCGGCGAGGGCGCCGTTGCCTGATGCGGTCGGCCTCCTCCTTTGCTAGCATTACTGCTTCGCAGAAGGAGGCGACCGCCTGCCACTCCTCCTCGCTACGGACCATGGCCTGAACCAAGGCCCGGCGCGAGAGGTCTCCGCCGCCGATCGCCCCCACGAGGGCACGGCGGTGCTCCGCCCAAGCAGGGCACACCTCGACTGTGTGCTCCACCGTGTCCTCCGGGCGTTCCGCACAGTGGCGGCACCCGGGCGTCTCTTCCGCTTGGATCCGATGCAGGAACCTCCCGAACTTGCCATGTCCGGTGAGGACCTGCGTCATGCGGAAGGTAAGGACGCCGTGAGGTCTTTCCAGCCACGCCTCAAAGAGGGGACTTACCGCCATTATGGTGGCGTGCCCAGCACTGGGTTGCGATAGTCGCTGACGCCATTTCACCGTGAGATCCCGCCGGAGCTCTGTCCGCCATACCTCGACCTGTCGCGGCAGCGGACTTTCACCCCGGCGTTGCATCTCCACGCGCATGTCGTGCATGTGTGCAAGGACTGTTGCCTCCAGATCCCACGGTGGTAGGCCAGCCAGAAGGCTCGCCGCTTCGCGGGAGATCGTGCGGTAACCCCGCACCATCCGTATTGCCATGACCCTCTGGCAGCCGTTCAGTATGGTCGCCGGTCGCTTTTGCAGCGACGGCGCCCACACCGGCGCCCCGTAGAGGGCCATGGACCGAACGATCCCCGCGTAGAGCCTCCGGCAGGAGGCGTCTGGACCCCCAAGGTTGGGCAGGAGCCGTTTGAGAGCAGCCCCAGCCCGGTTGAGTTTGGGAGCCAAAAGTCGGAAATGTTCTCCGAAATTCCATCGGCTGTCGAGAACGAGTCCCAGATACTTCATCGTCAACCCGACGCCGATGCGAACTCCTCCTACCGTAAGCTGGGAGTCTGGTGGCGGCGCATTCCGAGGGCCATGAAAGAACATGGCCTCGGATTTGTGCAGCGCCACCTCGAGTCCCAACTCCTGGATCCTACCAACGACTATCGCAACCCCGCGTGTCGCTAGAGCGACCGCCGCCTGGTGCGACTCTCCCTGCGCCAGAACCAGCGTGTCGTCTGCGTAGCAGACCACGCTGACCCCGCCAGGGAGGTCGCCGCGCAGCACGTAGTCGTAGCCGATGTTCCACAAGGGTGGCCCCAGAACCGACCCCTGCGGAACACCGCACGACATCTCTCGACGTTTCCAGTCTCCCTGGTGACCGGGGTAGACAATGTACCTGTCCGACAGGTAGGGTCGGGGTTAAACTTGAAAATGGGGGTACCCCAGGGCTCAATTTTAGGTCCTTTCTTATTTCTAATAAACATAAACGATTTACCCCGCTACGGCAGGTTCAGGATTGGTTCACTGCAAATAATTTACTTTTAAATAGTAAAAAACCAAGTGCGTAAAATATTCCTTGCCGAATGTCAAAAGTACTGATTGTGACATTATACTAACAAGAAGAAGCTAGAATTCGTCGATAAAACGGTTTTTCTGGGGATCACGCTAGAGTCAAGGTTACAATGGAGTCCTCATTTAAAATCACTTGCAGGGCGGCTAAGTTCGGTAGCTTATGCTGTTAGAAAATTCGTCAATTTACTGATGTAGATACCATGAGGCTGGTATATTTTAGTTACTTTCATAGTATAATGTCTTACGGTATCTTACTATGGGGAAGGGCTGCAGACATTGAGTCAATTTTTATTCCGCAAAAATGAGCCATCAGAGCGATATACAATCTTCGCCGGCGCGATTCTCCAAGGGAACTGTTTAAGGACATTAACATAATGACGGTTCCTTATCAATATATTTATGAAAACATCAAGTACGTGAGAAAGAATTTACATCTTTTTAGTAAAAACGAAGACAGGCAGACATAACATTACTAGAAATAGAGACCAAATAGTTCAACCAGGTTTCAGACTGGCTAAATCTTGCATGAGGTACTGTACAAAATGTTACAATAAAATTCCTCCCCACATTCTTGAACTGAATGAGACGAAATTTAAAACTTGTATAAGACGCACACTGTGCAAGCAGGCATATTATAAGTTGGGGATTAAATCACTGATAAAAATGCTTGGCTCAATGCTTGTCCTGCTCCACAACCACTGGGGCGCAAAACAAGTGATATGCAGAACATTATTATTTTGAAGTATTGTTGGACCTGCTGAAGACTGTATGAATATATTTGAAATATATAAACTCAATTTGTTTTAGTATTATATAACTGCACAGCACGTGTGTGAGTACTATGTATCCAACTGTAAATCTACCATTTTCTGTACCTTTGTGTCATTCGGTGACTTGTGTGTGCCCTGGCAGTTGAGTGAGTCATGCTTTCTCAAATGTCTCTCTGATGGTGGCGCGTGTGTTGGATCATTCGGTTCCCTTCATGATGTTTGAGCTGGGTGATGCCGATTCATGCGTCATGTTCGTGAACGGGCGCCGTCAGTTGGGATTGGTCATAACTTAACTGCTTCGGATGTTAATGTATTCTAGTACCTATTATATAACTGTAGAGTACATGTGAGAGTACTTTTAATACTTTATATCTTTCTTTATACCTTTATACTTTTTAGGGTGTAGTGATTCTGGGTGCATTTTCCTCACATATATCAATTTGTTAATGTATGTACCTAAATATTGTAAAAAAAAACTTTTTTTTTAAAGAGTAAGTATGGAGTTTCTTATGCGTTCTTCTCCATAACACGCTACTTTCCGAATGCACGGTAGACGAAATTTTATTCATTGTAAATTTTAATATAACGTTTAAAAGTCCCGCTTGGGGCCACCAAATAGTAGTTGAAATAAAATATCTTTGTCTTTGTCTTTGACAGAGGACTGTTCCGACAGTTCACATTCAGTCACGCAAACCTGTCGTGTTACAGTTTAGTTATTTATGTGTCTAAATGGTTAGAATAATAAAAAACTTTGTTATTGTGACAATGTGATGCATACATGAGATAAACAAAAAAACAGAAGGGCAATTCCCGTATCTTTAATGAACGTTTGCCTTGAAATCTCAGACTCAATCAATCAATAGCCCGAATATCGTTACATTTTTACATGATTTTTTTACAATCATTGTCGCTGAAATGAAATTACGACTCAAATTTCAAAAAGTGTTTTTTTAAGTACATAAGAAAATTATTAATGACCTTGAGAAACCCGCACGAACTATCATAATCAAATTGACTTGCTAAATGAACGTCACACAACAATGAAAATGTCAGTGCCCATACATTTTTTATCATATTTTATCATTTTATCTTCAGTTACAAAAGGGTCAAAAATTTTGGCAATTTGTTACTATAAATTCCCTCCAGCATTTCGGCATGCAAGTTGAATTTTCCTTTTGTCGAATGAAAATATCAGAAAGCTAAATTCCACCATTTACTTTACTCCCATATTTCATAAAGGTAGGATTTTTATTTTCAACTCGTCAACCTTTAGTTTTTTTTTGTGAAAACATGACAGTTGACGAAGGCTTTAGAAATGCGCTCATCTATTGGAATATTAGTTTGAATAAAATATATTTGTTACTATCGTTCAAATCCTTTGAAAGAATTTAGCGATAGCAAACAAAGCACTTTATTAAAATACTAAGTAAAATATTTATTCACTGCCTCTTGAATGACTCGAAAGTATAATTTTATTTCTGTTAATAAATGTTTTACGGTTCATTTTATATATAAGTTGGTACTTGCGATGTATTTCAGCTATAGGTATCTTTGAAAAACACAAAAAATGGAAAAGACAAAACGATTGCAGCTTTTGCCTCGCCAAGCTTGGAAAGCTGTATAGTCTCGTCGAAGGTGCCGTGCACGGCGAGATTCAGGGGAGACGCTTCTCAGTCTCCCCAGGGAAGTCCCCTAACAGGCGTTGCACAGAGGGGGTTCCGGAGTGGTGTTTTAAGTGGTAACAGGGCCTCTTCTTAGTGCTGGTAGTGATCAACGGGTTGGTTTTAGTGAGGCAAAAATCCCATATTCCCAGGTCTTTTATCCAAAAGTTCAGGCGTCTTTTGAAGGCTTCAGACCGAAAAAAAATGATTTCCAATACTATATATGACTAAAGCAGTAATATAATAATGCAAACATACCTGCTGTATTATATTTTAGGTATAAAAGGTTTCCAAATAGGTACCAACACCACAAATAAAAAGTAAAACACGAAACCTACAAATCAAAACCCAATGCAAAAGTTACAATGTACAAAAGTAATGCAAAAGAAAATTAAAGAAAAACTTATAAAATAAAGGAGCGGTTCCTGGAGAGAGCAAACTAAACTAAGACCGAACACCACAGTTCATTAGATCTGTTCTTATTTCATTCAACAGTTCTTCTTTCAAACTTTTAACAAATCAATATAAGACAAGCTAGTGCAGATCGGACTTCAGTTGTTAGTGTTCCGTACAGTCAGCTCTACTTAAGGAAAGTTTACTATCTTCAATCAGCTTATATTTTCTACTAGTTAGTAGTTCGTTACCTATCCCTAGCATCTCAAAAGTTGTTTAAAATAGTTGTGCATATCGATTGTTTAATGCGGTGCAGATTTAATATACGTTTGCTGATATAATGAAGTAATTTCATAAAATATTTATAAAGTCCGCCGTGCGTAACCCGGTCCGGTGCTGAGAGGTGAGGCGTCTTGTCTCAGATATTTCCTACATCTTCAACCTACCATAGCTAATAATAATGCAGTTCAGTCGCTTTCACTAATTTTAATGTCGGCTCTAAACAATCGCGCGAGAGCCCGCGCTGATGATTTAAAAAAAAAACCCATGTCTTTATTTCAGACCTCTAACAGTTCATAAATTGCTCTTAGTACTGAGTTCAATCATGAAGTATTTTGTTCAAAAACTCAATCTTCAGCGTTTCTTCGGGTCTTCGCCCGAGAATATAGAGCCGGCATTAGGTTCCAAATTTTTTTAATATTGATGCTTGTAGAATTTCCTCTGTAACATACCTACACACTGAAAAAAAACGAAACTTTTTCTTACTAGATCTTTTTTCTTACTTACAACACAACTAGTATCGCATTATTTTATTAAAGTTTATTTTCTAAAAACCAAAGTTAGCATTCCTAATTATTTATACAATATAGACAGACACCGAGATAATTTATTAGTGTTCTGGACTTCTGGTCTACCACATTTCAACATGGAACACTAATTTATTGACTTTTTCAGCACATTCCATTTTATTTATATACTGTATTAAAATAACCGGCTAGCTAGATTTACACTGGAAACTTGAAACCGGATAATTCAAAGTTGTGAAATCAAATAATATTTTAACTAACATCGAGATGACCTAAATATTTAACTTTCATGATAATTTAGTGATCTTGGGCCTGAATGTTTAACGAAGACTTTAGCTATTAAGTGAAGATAAACTTCAAACTTAATTACTTGTGGACATAATTAAAGCTTAGATAGAATTTAGGGAAACCCTTCAGGCAATCTTAACGTAACACTATCATTTAACTTATTACAAGAGACATTAAACTGCATGGGTGGTATCCCATAAGGGATGTTTTACGCTTTTTGATGTCGTTTCGTAGACGAGAACAGAGTGAGTCATGATTTTTTACTTCTATTACTGTTCCAAATAAAAACCCAATTGAAAATTAAGTACACATCGCGCTTCTGACGCCATACATCATCAGCCTGATATGCCTTATGTTATAAGCACATCCGGGACAAATTTTTGTTCGAAATCAATTTGACGGCAAGTTGACGGCACTTTTCATAAAGTACGAGATCCCATCGCAATAATTTGCAAATACAGGGTGATTGGAAGTTGGGTGCAAAGCTTTAAGGCAAAGATAGTACAGACAATTTAGAACCATTTAAGCCATCGAGTTGAACTAAGTTATCATTTCGTACACGTAAAGTAATTCTTTAAGCAAAATTTTGTTTTAATGAGTCTACTTACAATTTAAAATTTCTTCCTCAAATTGGTTTGTATGACATCCGCGTAAATGATACCTCAAAAGAAAGAGCGATAGTCAAGCATGTTTCCAAAAAGGTTTGAACAAAAAAATCACACTCTGTTTTTTTTTAAATTAGCTTAACGTTTTTTTTTTTTAATAAGGTTAACAAAAAGTATATATGGATTTTTATGAACTTCAAATGTCTGAAAAAAAAGTCTAACGACACAGAAGCCTAAGACATGTTTTACTAAATTGCTTACACATAACTTTAATTAAATAAAATAAAAATGAATTCATTTATAATTCAATTTGACCATAAATAAGCAGTTTAGTTAAAATTTTGGGCACTTTCGAAAAAGAACATAAAAATTTGGTTAAAAAAATGGTAAGATTTCGTCTAAGACAACCATGGCTTAAATGGTTCTAAATTGTCTGTACTATCTTTGCCTTACCTCTGCACCCAACTTCCAATCACCCTGAATATTGTTTTAGAAAAAACTTTATTTTCATTAATGATACTTCATCTTAAAAAAAAAGGAAATCTTTTTCTGTTTTTTATTTCTAACTTTGGCCTTCACCTGACATTTCTCTTGTATCGTAGGTGCATTTGCAACAACACAAGTTCTCAGTAAGTCAGAATTTATGTGTTGCAGGTGTAAACAGGTAAACTGGCCATAGATTGCGGCTGACTAAGAGTCGGCAACCCTTTTTTTCCTATTTTCTACATCACTTTTTTGTGTTTTTTTGTCTATAGGCTCGCGCTTGATCACTATCTCTCCTGATGGAAAGCAATAATGTGGTCGACGGTGAAGCACGCTTGCCAAGAAGAAACCTATTCACTCTTAAGTTAAAGACCCCTAGATTGCTACTATCAAGTGTAACATTCAAAAGAGTTAAATTTTATCAAAAATAAACCTGCTGTTCTTATCGGTGAGATCTTAGGCTACTGGTATTTTAAGAACGTTCTTATTCTAATTTCAGTTTGGATCTGTCAAAAACACTTCTAATTTACCAATATTTTTAACATTGAATGACACTGAGATGAGAATGTGATTACTCAATTTTGATTACTGATGTCTTCAACTGGAAGAACCATCTGAAATCTGGTACAGTTCGATTTAAACTAGATGGTGGCGGTGAAGTATACTTGTCGCTACGCCGTAGTTCAGTGACATGCTGATTATTTTGAGCCGCCATTGAAGTTAAATCGAACTGTACCTAAGTAATTATGTTACTACTTAACTTTGGAGATCAAAAGAGAGCTAGAATTCAGATATGATTTTTGACGAATAAAAAATTAAACATGGTCACTACCAAACAAGCTATCTGCATAAATTAACGTCAATTAAATAGATATTTTGTCGATTCTAGAGCCATACATATAGCCGTCGAAACTTTGACCAAGGCTGTGACAATCGACCGGAATAGATTTACAATCCGACCGCAGTATTTTTGTTTTATTTCCTACGAATGAAATAAAGATAAGGCCCACAGTGATAGCCGTCAGGATTTATAGACGACAAATAAAATCGAGCTATTATTGGGGAAGGCTCATCTGCCCTAATTGAGGGACATTTACTTGCTTTCTTTAGCTTATGGTTTCTTTATTATCTCTACTTATTACAACTTTGTTTGGGTACTTGGCAAATAAGCGGTTCGTTATAGGATAATGGAGATACCCTGTGTACAAATAAATTCTTTTATACCATTCCCCCTCTAAAAAGCTTATTTTATTCACTGAAAACAGTGAATAAAAATCACTTTTAATCACTGTTTTGATGTTTGAATTTAGAACACACCAATATATATTTGACCTCCATCTAAATGCAATACAACCTACTTGCGCATAAAATACTCGATACAAACTTCTTGTGCAAACAAAGAATATTCGAATTTCAAACTCCTTCGTCGATTTAATTTTGAGTTTATTTATATTTAGGATTTTGATAATGATTTTATTTTGGTCTAGGAAATTTAGTGAATACTTATTTGCATTGTTATTCTAATATTAATTGCATTGGTGTTTAAATAATTATAATCATGCAACTTAACGGAGATGGTCACTGGCCCCTGAAACACAGGTGCTGTTTAGGTAACTCAAACTCAAAGGCTCAGCTTCAATTTACAAAAAATGTGAAACCCTAAGGTTTCTCATTTTCTGTAAATTTTGAAGGTAATGAACCATTTATTTATTTATGATTATTCCTTGTGCTTTTGGC
This sequence comes from Orthosia gracilis, assembly GCA_947562075.1. Classification (NCBI taxonomy): domain Eukaryota; kingdom Metazoa; phylum Arthropoda; class Insecta; order Lepidoptera; family Noctuidae; genus Orthosia; species Orthosia gracilis. The sequence continues at coordinate 42,100,274 of OX387266.1, forward strand.
TTAAATCCTTCTTTTTCTCGAAGTCATGGTATAAAATATAGTATGCAACTCTTGAATAAAACGGATTTATATCGAGGGCCATGAATCACTCGCGTCGTTCAGGATTCTAACACTTGAAACACTCGCTTTCTTTTTCTCGTAGTCATGGTATAAAATATAGTATGCAACTCTTGAATAAAATGGATTTATATCAAGGACCATGAATCACTCGCGTCGCTCAGGATTCTGAAACTTGAATCACTCGCTGTGCTCGTGATTCAATCATCAAGAATCACTCCCCACGGTCGTGATTCAGTTTTTAGAATCCTTCACTTGTTCGTGATTCATCTATGGCCCTCGCTTTAAATCCGTCCTTTATTCACTAGTTGCATAATATACTATTTCTCTAATTATTTTCTTTTCTATGAGGTTTTTAACATTCTACATAAGTCAAGGTTCTCACACAAAATGAACCTTTAGCCGTTTTCTGTCAACATAAAGCCATAAAAATAAGTTGTTTGTCATTAGTAGATATCAGATTATATGCATTTGCAAGTGTGCATATGCAAATGCATAAAACCCTAATTTTATAGCGTTTATTGCATGTTTTAATACTTTTTCATTAATAGTCGTGCTTATCTCGTCGTTTTAATAACGTCAGTATAGACCTAGAGGTCATTTTCGGCCCACAAATTATTATAAAGTAAAATCTAGAAAAAAAAATGTTTGAATGTTTTCACAGAAATAACAATTGATAATTAAATATTTTGTGAAAATTAACGTGAATTCCAACAAAACTATTTTAATAGTTCATATTTCGGCCCTTTTAGTGCAGATTTTGATTCAAATTGCACCATTTTGATAGTGCATATAATCCGATGTCTCATCATCATCATCATCATTTCAGCCGAAAGACGTCCACAGCTGGACATAGGCCTCCCCCAGGCATCGCCACATTGACCGATCACGTGCGTCTCGCATCCAGCGCCTTCCCGCAACCTTAACCAGGTCATCGGTCCACCTAGTTGGAGACCTTCCAACGTATCATCTTCCGGTTCGTCAATCCAATCCGATGTCTATTCATTAGATTTTATTAAGAAGCAGTTTATAACCCTTGGTCGGGACTCCTCAGCAAATTAGTAAGGAAGGTTTCTTACCCTTCCTATAATTGACTACAATAATGCCTCAAGAAGAAGTGTTTTCTCATTAGGACTAGCAAAGAGCTGCTTGTTTATACTTATTAAACATACGAGTATTATTATACACATAGGAACCGAAACACTGAAATGTAATTAAAACTATGTACACACAGCAAATCAGATAGAATTAATTGCAGGGCACACCAACATAGATCTTAGTGTGCGTAAAATCGGGTGCTACTTATTAGTGTTTGCTTCACAATAATCCGTCGTCCACGCACACACTTGTCATTTCTTGTCACTTTAATGTTGCGGGGAATATTAACCATAAATTTAGCTAATATAACAATCGTATCTGTGGAGCATCGCGCGCGACTTCCAAGAAAATTTTACTGTGACTGAATTGCTATCAAAAAGTCGTCACCAATCGGCTATTTGTAAAAAAAATATCCTTTAATTAAGGATACCTGTATCTTAAAATGTAACTTACTAACATGTTTATCCATATCACTAATAAATACATTACACACTTGAGTAACAAAAATTACGTTAATTCATTTAACATGTGAATTATTTAAAATAACGTTAATTCTTGTCCGACTTAGAATATTTGTTTTGCACAAAACTTTATAATTTGTAATTATAATTTTAAAAAAACCTAGTCAATAAATATTGTTAATTTCTTATTAAAATTGATTAATTTTTTCTTCACTATATTTTTCTCCAATAATGTTTTCAATATCAGGTAAATTACAAAAAAAAAATTATACGATTTTTTTTTATTTAAAAAAAAAACGTTGCTCAAACTAGGATTTTTTTCTGTATCGTGGGTTCGTTTACAAACATATAAACTCACAAACACAACACCCAGAGCCGGAACAACTATCTGTAGGTCACACAAATATTTGATCCGTGAGGGAATCGAACCCGCGACACGCAACGCAGCAGTCAATCACTCAACCACTGCGCCAACCGTGCGTCCAAACAAAATGTTTTTTAATAATGCAAAAAGTTAACGCGTTGGTAAGATTCGATCCTAAGACTTTTGATTTACCAGACGATTGCTTATACACTCATGCCACGGGACCAGTTAGTTACATAATTAAATTTATGCTTCATATAAGCGAGCGAGCGAGTAACGATTTTAATATTCTTTGTAAAGAGTTCTCATTTGACCCATTTACCACTAAAATCTATTCGGAACGCACTCGGCTGAATGCTGACTTTTTTAAAAGTGTTTAGTTCTTATTGTTCTTTATATAATCACAAAAATGCGTGCTTGTTAATGATCCTAAGTTTTCTACTAATTTTTCTGTTTCTATCCGTGAGAACCTGTAATTGGCTCTATGTCTCATATACAATTGTTATCCTTCTGTTATAGCTGTTGGTTCTCCTAGTATTAAATAAATATTCTTTGCTTCATATGTTTTGTGCAAACACTAATAAACAGGCGAAGTAAACCGTTGATTTTACGCACACAAAACATCTATGTTGGTGTGCCCTGCAAACATATCTGATATGCTTTGTGTACATCAGGTAATATTGTTTGTTTGTTTATAATTATACTTATTTTTTGCCAGCAGCTTCGCCCGCATGGGTGTCAGAAATTATCATACGGGAACATATTACCGGGATAAAAAGTAGCCTATGTGCTATTCCAGATTATCGTCTATCTCTGTGCCAAACTTCATCCAGATCCGTTCACCCGTTCTAGTGCGATTGAGAAACAAACATACATTCCATTCATCCAAACTTTCGCATTTATAATATTAAGTAAGGTAGAGAAAAGGTAATCTCTGGACTAATCTGAATTCCCACGGTACACTACCGCCAAGTGTCGTAGGCTATTTTGACTGCCGCGTTGGTCTCGCGGTCGCGACTGCCGAGCGTGAGGTCTCGGGTCCGATTCCCAGGTCGGTTTTTCCATTAAAAAAATATTGAGTGGCAGTTCGGCGTTTGGAAGTTGTAAAAACCTTGAAAAAGAGATTGAGCCGTTGGCCCTACGCCTGATCACTTTCCGGTCAGATCTGATACCTGTGCCATCGGAGTATGAAAGTGAGGGAACAGAGAGTGCACCTGCGTTTGCGCACACACTTTTGCACTATAATATCTCCCGCGCCGATGGCTAGTTTCCGCTGAGATTGGCCGCCGTGGCCGAAGTTCGGTCTGGAGGATTATTATTACCTTTCATCCGTTACATCATCGTACTACAAGACGTACGGAGATGCGTCATCGGTCATGGTTGACATCCTACCCATACACACTATCACGGTCTGGGAATACTTTTATTATGCGTACAGTTAAGGAGTGGAATTCCCTGACTCCAGTGTCTGAATTTCCTGATAGTTACAACCTGGGACTCTTTAAGTCGAGAGTGATTAGGTTACTTCCAACCAACCAAGAGTTTCATCGGCAATGAGGCACTGGTCAAATCAAAACTCCAGAGCCATGAACATCGTCGCCGAGTTGCCAGCTTGTCAGTTTATATATTATGCGTACAGCTAAGGAGTGGAATTCCCTGCCGGAGTCTGTGTTTCTCGATAGCTACAATCTAAATCTTTAAGTCAAGAGTGAATAGGTTAATTCTAGACAAGCGTGCTTCACCGTCGACCAAATCATCGCTTACCATCAGGTGAGATAGTGGTCAAGCGCGAGCCTATCGATAATAATAAAAAAAGAGTGCCTTATCTTCGACCACATCATCGCTTACCATCAGGTGTAATAGTGGTACAACGCGAGCCTACCAACAATAAAAAAAAACGAAAAGATATTAAAATTTATCAGTGAAGCCGCAGGAAATGGCTAGTTAAAATTAAAGTAGGTAGTTCAAGCCATGGCTGCTCCTTAAGGGTCGATTGTTTGCCAACAGCCTGTATTACACAAGACATGGGTTCATTGTTTTTGCTAAGGTCCCTTTCGCACTGTCACTTGACACTTTGCCATAATAGTCGTTAACATAACTGTTATCTTAAACTGCCTCATTGTCAGTTAGTTTCTAAGATATTGCCAAGAGGGAAATACAAAAAGACAAAGAATTTATCATCGAAATTAATTATTTATGCACCAACAATACACTTAGAAAAGAAAATAATATACCGACAGAAGAGCTCAAAGGTAAGGTAAAGCATTAGTAGTGGAAGGTTAACTATTTACGTACTCTTAAAGAGTTACGAAAATAAATGTTGATGGATGGAAAAAAAAACGAAAGATGAATTGTGTGACCAATAATTATTATTCTTAATTCATTTGTTAAAGGCAACAGGACCCATACAATAACTTAACCTAAATACATATTCATAGTGTTAGTAACAATATAAAGTTATATTAGTAACACAATAACAACAGACAAAATTTAAAACGCAAACATTTAAAATATATACAACACAGACAACTATCATTGCTTCAGTATACCAGCTGAAATACTGGAGCAGCGATTCAACACAACGCATGCCAGCCTGTCAGCCACAGACATAAATCTAGATAGATAACGCAAGTCCCTCCATCTGTATGAATACCAAGCGTGCCACTTTTTCACAAACAATTCAAAAACAAATTTACTTACCAATGAAAGAAAACATTTCCAATGCCTCTGCCAACTTTTTCTATACATTTTTTACAGCTCAATATGGCACAAACAGGCATTTTTCTAGATTTCGGTGGATTTTCGGTGCCGATAATACTAAATGAAAAGTTCAGATTACGATCATATGTCTGTCAAGAGAGTACAAATTTGCGAGCTGGCTGACCAAAACCAGATGTATCCTCCGACTGCACATCATGACTTATTTCTTTTTTACGTCTTATAAGTTCGCTTCTTAAGCAGTCGGGTTTTTTGATTTTTGGAATTAACTTTTTTTATTTATAACTAGAACATTTTTTTCGCCTAAGTCAAAAAAGTGTCAACATATAAGTGTTATTTATTTTTGGAATCATCTCTTAATACCCTTTATTTTGATAGCCCACTTGATGGGATTAGAAGAAAAAAAATTGGGCGCCCACAATATGCCGTCCAAAATCTGCTATATTTCTATTTTCCCATTTTAATGTAGCCACTCGCAAGGGAAAACAAACGATTGACGTAAGGATCATCAAAATCGGCCAACGCGTTTGGTCTCCAGAACGCCACATAGGAACAAACATACATACATAGACTGATAAACACATTACCGACCTTCGGCAGTCAGGTAAAAATATTGATGACTTCAGGTGGTAATTTAGCATCATTTAGCTTCTTCCAAAGAGTGTCGTAGGAAACCAAATCAAAAGCACTCGACAGATCAAGGAATCAGGCGTACACAGCCGTGCTATGGCTTATATAATACTTAACAGCATGTTTAATCCCAAAATCGCACTTTCAGTGGACAACCCAGGTCGGATCATGAAATTGTACACGTTTACTTAATTGTGTATTAAGCACGCTGTCCAATACCTCACACACACAACCGTAGCCAGCGAAATAAGTCGATATTATTTCTATCAATCAATAACCCAATTACTTATATGAAAGAAAACGGACTGAATGAGAGCGTAAAGTTTGACAGGGAGGACGAAAGAAGAAAACGTGCTGCTCCGTCTCCAAGTAACACGGGACAAGGGCAAGAAGATGATGTTAAGGGCTATAGATGGTTCAAATCAGTGTTGTAGATAGATAGAACACACATTATCTAATACAATAGCCGCCTAACTGAAAGAAGGCAGAAATAAATCATCTTATCTAGGCTTCTATCCACAATATTTTTCTAGGAGAAATAATAATACAAAGAATAGAATTTAATTAAAAGCGAAAGAACAACTTATTTTCAGTCAGTGCACATAAATTTCCTAGAAGAGAATTATTAAGAGCGAGAGATTACTTCAAGCAAACAATTTTATCTGCGTAGATATAAAGAGTAATTCCAAGTATTCTCTAGAGCGAATTCCAGCCACGTAGTTCTTAAATAGATCCGTTTAACGGTAACTAGTTTCTATGTTCTAATTCCTGGAAAGAGAAATTAAGGACCTTAAACTCAAACCACAAGACAGGTAATACAATTTTAAGGATTTTCAGAAAATTACACGCATTTTGTGTGATTTTTTTATGGGAAAACAAATGTGAAAAGTTTAATGAGTTCATAAAGTTCGTCCATATCATTACGACGAATTTCGTAAAATTACTCATGGGTACAATTTTATAATGGGTTAGATATTATATGATGTTGGAACTACGGCAGCAATTATGTTGCAGTCGACCTCGAAGTAGGCTGGTACACATTAGAAGTAAAAAATATTCAAGTACGAGCGGAACATGAATGAACGTACGTAACTAATATATCGAGGGATTATCGTACAATCGTGAATATAGCTCATTAGTTTTTTAGATTGAGACTTTCAAATCCTACATCATTATCAGCCTTTTTTTAATGTTGAGTCACAGGCCCCCTCGCTGTGAGAGGGAATGAGCCGTAATCTACCACGCGGGCCCAGTGCTGGTTGGTGGATGTCTCAAGTCTTCGAATTGTTGGTTCTAGGACATGGCGGTTTCCTCACGATGTTTCCCTTCACCGTAACGTACATGCATAACTATAATATTAACATAGACGAAGCTCTAAAAAGACTAGTTCCTTGTCGACACATTTATATTGTCAAGCGCCTACATAATATGTGTTTGCCCGTTTTCTGTAAAACGGGCGTAATTATTTCAAATGCTCGATCTGCCTGATCTTTTCAACACTTTGTAAACTGTTTAACTGCTTTATTTGACAACCGGAACAATTTTTTGCACCAATACCTAGACATCCAGACTTGTTACAGACCAATAAAAACTTATGATGATTTTATCAAAATAGCCTCTCAATAGTCGATGGAAATAAAAAACGTCTGTAACGATGTGCAGTCGAGAATGTGAAAATCTTGTATTTCTTTAAATAGCCACTATATAGATATTTATTCGTCTGTATTAAATATGTTTTTTACTAATATTTCCTGCTTCAATATGTATATACATAATGTAAATAAAATCTTCAGACCGTTTTGTCAACGCTTACATAGCAAGTAAATTATTTTGGAAAGTATAAAGTTTAACAGTGACGCTTTCGCTTTCAATACTTTTATTTTCTAATAAATTCCATATCAACCATCACACTTCATTTACTCAATAATAACACTGTTATTGAGTAAAAATAACGTTGAATATAAGTAAATAAATCGTATTGGATAATGACACCATTATCCAATACAATTTATTTACTTATATTCAACGTTATTTTAAAAGTTTTATGGACTTGTATTGTTATTCGAAAAACCAGCTTCTACCGGTAGCTTCGCAATTCAATGCAATTAAAAATGTTTTATTATCCCAAGGGATTATTTTATCCAGGGTTCTAGTCTCTGGTAAGCCATTTTTTGGGCTAAATATACTATGTATTAATCCAAGTTATAAACAATCGGTGTGCAAAATTTTATCCAAATCTATTTGCCCGTTTTTGCGTGATTGAAATACAAACTTATAAACTTTCGAATACATAGTATTAGTAGGATTATGATTACGATTGCGATTATTTAAGTTGTACCTCTGAAATAATGTTTTCCTCTATTTGGTTGGCAACAGGTTTATGGTTCTTTCTACGCTCAATATCTCTCATAAAAATGAATAATTCATGGCTTTGCGATCCCTTCTGAGGTTATATAAGGAGCCTGTGCATATATGTAACTGTATGAATAATATCCTTAAATAGACATCTAAGTACATGAATACTTTCGCTTATGTTACCTAAATAATTGAATTAGATCTTAGCTACGATCTAATTCAATTATTTATTTATTTATAGAACGCCCGACTAGCCGAAACTAATTACACTTCTTATAAAACACAGAACCATAAAATAGAAAAGCCTGACAAATTCCGCGTAGGACTTTCCAGGTCTCATTATTTATATAAATCTCTTCAAAAGTATGTGAGCTTCTAATATTTAAAATAGATTCGTAAGCAGTCAGCATCCTGCCAATTCGATTTTCAAAAAATAAAAATATCCAATAACCTAGGTCCCGCTTGTGGCAGTGCAGTGTCGCAAATAGGTAGTCGATAGATTTCTGTAAATTGAAACTCCTTGCCTAGCGTAAAACTAGACTCTACTCATCAGTAGTCAGTAAATCCCGCGACGGCTTTTGCAGGCGCCAATAAATAGGAAAGGCTTCCTGAAAATTGCTACAGTCACAAAATATACGGCAAGAAAAGTAGCCACTATAAAGAAAAAAATAAGACTTCTTGTTTATGATGTGTTAAACAAAGTGAATGCTAAATACTCCAGGCTTTTGGTTTAATCAATACTATGCTAGTATTATGTTATCTGTGTCAATATTTAACTTTATAGTCATTGGGTATGTTTTATGCTTAATTGAATTACCTCGGGTATTAAAAACACTACCAATATTCGCTATAGGTAATGAAACCCTAATATTTACTTTAAAGAATTACCTATTTAGTTTTAAAATTTCTAATTATCAGCACAGCATTATTTTAATATTTGCATCCCAATTGAAGGCGAAATCGTAGCACTAAAAAATTATATACTAAAGTCGTCACAATCTAAGAAGTCCGATGACGTTTCTCATTTTGCATGCCATGATAACTTTGTATGAAAGTTTACGAATAATCAAATTCAAAATCCTAATTAATTACTATGTTACCTATACAATATAACAACGAGTATCATTCGTAAGCATCAACATAAACTTATATATATATGAGGGTATTCTGAAATCATGTACACTAGGTGGCATCACTGAGACGTGAGGTCCAAGCTGCTGTCAAATGCTTATGTTTTTTGACATTAGTCAAATTGACGTCAAGCAAGTTGATGTCATAAGTTAAATTTTCCAAGTAAAAGACCTCTCACCAATGTGGCGCCAACTAGTGGCGTGAATTTTCTTAAAAACCCTCAACGCATTTAATTGAAATAAGATTTTGACTTTAATAATTTATATTGTTATGTATAGTCAGCATAGTCATGTGATTATTCTAATTCCATGAAGGAAATGGGTCCTAATTCACGTTTGCAATTTTAAACGTGCAATGGAAAAGTAGCAAATGTGTCTACATTATCAAGAGTATTTTCAGGACAATGTGTGAAACCTAAAACATTTATCCGAAAAATATCACTTAGGAAAATGAACTGTTTAGTAATACCAAACTCACTCTGATTCAATGTATTGTTTGTAGGCATTCCTTTGTTTATCGATGTTCGCACGTAATTTTTCTTTTTTATTGCCGTAAACCGCCATTTGTATAAAACGTATCCGAGCAACAAAGTGATAATGGTATCAGTTCCTGAGTTATTGCTTTTCATAAGAGAATAATGTAACACTGGATGGATATGTTGTGGATTCAAAAAAGGAACATCCTCATAATATACCTTCGTTTTAGACGCTTTTATTAGCTTGGTATTTATGTATGTACTAGCTGACCCTCGCGGCTTCGCTCCTGTCAACTGGCTACCTACCTACCACCCACCTACCTACCTTACCTACCATATCTACTCTACCCACCTACTAAATGATGCAAACTCCAGTAACTTGAAAGAGTTGTACAAAGCTACCAAAACCGTGGCAGGCAACAGCAAGTCGATGAATAAGCCGCTGAAGTCCAAAGATGGTCAGCTCATTGTGATGTCAGAAGGGCAGCTACTTCGCTGGCGTCAGCACTTTCAAGAGGTCTTCCATTTGTCAGCTACATCGACGCCTGACGCGCTGCAAGTCAGTTCCCCACCATCCCGGCTTCTCGACATTAACACAGAACCACCGTCAGCCTCTGAAGTTGCGGAGGCAGTCCTCTCTTTGAAGACAGACAAAGCACCAGTACTCGCCCTGATAACTGCGGCAATGCTACAAGCCGACTTACCCACCGCCGTCGACGTCCTGACGCCGTTCATTGAAAAATCTGGTTCACCGAAGAACGCCCAGACGAATGGAACAAAGGTGCTCTCGATTCCCTCTAAAGATTTTTGCAAGATCATCTTGGATAAATTGTCGAAGGCCGTGGATCCTCTTTCACGCAAGGAGCAGGCTGATTCCCGCTCGAACTGCTCCTGTATGGACCAGATCAACACTCTCCGTATCATACCGGAACAGGCATCAGAATGGCAGTGGGAGATTTATCTAACCTTTGTAGACTTCGAAAAGGCATTTGATACGCTGAAGTGGTCTATTATCTGGTCCCGCCTACTGAACATTGGACTGCCGCCCAAAATAGTCCGGCTGTTGCAGAGTATTTACAAGAATTACTCCTGTAAGGTTAATATTTTCGGGTCCAAAGTCAAATCCGTGCTGCTCTACGGGTCACGCCAAATACAAGTCTTCGTCAAGCGCTGTCTCCGTCGCATTCTCGTAATTTACTGGCCTGAGACCATCTCCAACGTAGAGCTGTTGGAGATGGTTTTAAATCAAGCGTCGCAAGTGGAGATGGATTGGCCACACGCTCCGAAAAGGTCTCGATCAAATACCCAAGAAAACTTTGAACTGGAATCCCCAAGGGAAAAGAAAGCCGTCCCCGTCAAACCTGTCGCACCGTGTTGGCAGAAGCGACGAGCATCGGAATGACATGGAGTGAGGTGAAGCGTGAAGCTCAAGACCGATCGCGATGGAGGACATCTATGGACGCCCTCTGCCCCATCTAGGAGTTATAGGACATTAAGTCAAGTCAAGTCATGTCCCACTATCCTTACCAGGATCTTCAGGGTTATCGATTTTTTTACTGCCGATACCCGGTAGTGTCTTTGTGCCAAGTACCTAGGCGTGTGCTAAGGTACTTGCGCATGGCTTATTTTTTAGTTATATCCGAAGACATGGCAGTGTCTTGCGCCAAGAACACTTTTTAAATAAATGTTAGTATCGGCTATCACATCCAGGGAAGGCAGTAGGCACGCTAATTACCCACACCCATCACAAGGATGTAGTTGCATTAATAAATTGTCGTTTATAAAACTGAAAAACGCGCTATAATGGTAAATAGAACTAAAAAATAAATAATAGTTAAAAAAAAACACGCTGTAATAGAAAACCAAACTAAAAAGTAGAAAATAATTTTCAATAAATTTAAATTTAGAGTAGTGTAATTAACAAAAAAATATATTACCTATTGTAAAAAAGCGTGTGGTACTTGATGTAATTTTTTGTAATATTCTATTGACAGATATTGGTAAAACTAGTCATTTTGAAAATATCTTAAAAAGTACCCAACGCTTTTTTATAATAACTTACACACACTACGAGTATTCCTAATTTAAATTTATTGAAATTTATGTTCTACTTTTTAGTTTAGTTTTCTTATAAAGCGTATTTTTTTTATATTGGTGGGTGCCGTGGCATAGCTGACCCGTCATAGGGGTACCAAGGGTGCCATACATGGGCTCGTCTGGCGCCCATGTGCTGGTTTGGTCCCTGGGGTGGTCAAAGCGTGCAATGTATTCTGGTGCGCCGGTGATGGGGGGTCACCCCAAAGGAGGGTCCGGTGACGGACAGCCGCGGCGGTTTCGCGGTGAGTGCTAACCCATGCCCATGTTCCCGCCATAAGCGACACAGGAAGATACCGTGGCGTTTTAGAAATTTGGAGTTCCACATAACTGCGCTATCTCCCCGTGGAAGCGCAGTATGTATGAGTATTGGCTGGTTAGGCCACGGCAGTGAAGCTGCGGGATATTTTGACGATCAATGTGTCGATGATCGATAGACTTCAAAGCCTTCAATAAATAGGATTTTATACTGCATCCTAGTAACTAATCAAAATACTTAGGTATCCCAGCGAAAACGCAACTCTACTAATATTATAAATGTGAAAGTTTGTATGTTTGTGTTTATCATGCAATATTTTTTACCAAATAAAAAAACTTTTTTTAAAGAAGCTTTTTAGCTTACCGTGTATTGTCATCCAAGCCAATCGTGTTTGCAAAATTTCATCTTAATCGGTTGAGGAAAACTGCTTTAAAATTCAGTTGCAAAATTTGACCCGAACAATACACACATACATTGCAAGTCAAAAAAAGTTTTTTTTTTAAATAACCATCTTAACTATCGCCTTCCTAAACCTCCGATGTCCTACGAAGATAGCTGTCAACATAATGGTCTGCTAACACTCGAAGCAAGGCGTAATATGACAGAAATGAGTTTGCTCTATGACATACTCAATGGACGCCTTGATTGCCCGAAGTTGGTCGCACAGATAACTTTTAACACTCACCTAAGGTGCACTCCTCATACGCCAGTGTTGCACGTTGGCACTCCACTAACTATGTCAAAAACTGTGTACTGACTTGCATTGCTGGAATTTATAACTCGGAATTCTCAGAAGTTGATATATATTTAACTGTAGTACACCTAATTCAAAAAACGAATAGTGAAAACTATAGAAGAAGGCAAATGACAAGCAACCAATCTGCTTTATCCTTTTTTGTTTTGCTTATTTTAAAATTGTGATCTAAACTTGACTGTATGTAATTTTGTATTGTATTGCATCTTTTAATTTGAAATATCTGGCTATAATATCCTCTCGCATGTTTTATACATATATCCCAGTTACACAGAAAAACCTATAATTGGCCATAAAAACAGTAATACCCATACTTTGTAATTAGATTATGCACCAAGGGCATAAAGCAGTGTCTTACGTCACGGGCGGCATATTGAACTCCGTGTGCTTAAGCCGAGTTTTTTAACGTACTCACTCGTGATAACGTAAGCGATCTCTTATATCAAAATGTATACAAAAAAAGTGATTTCTCCTTACTGTCCCCAGGCGGCGCTTATTCAGTTTCAATACAAATTGATGTTTACGTTAAAAACGTTTGAGTATAAACTCGCACTAAGGCCTCTAAACCTAACGAGTCCCTTGTTAGGTTCAGAGGCCTTAGTCTAGAGTTAACTCCCAAGTGAAGCGAGGGAGTTATGTAGAGTCCTTAGTGAAGCGAGGGGTTTAGGCTTTGGAATTTTTATTTATCCAAGTCTATTAGAACAATTGGCTCATTGTAAATAATTTATTGTGATGGACCAACAAAAAAAAAACTATCTGAGAATTAGAATGGGGTTACATTGAGATCTGGGGCAACTTTGATGATAACTTCTTTTTTTTAGGTTTTTAAAGCTAACTCCGTGAAAACGAAATGCACCTCAATTTTCTTTTTAAAATTTGCAACTCTGACAAATGTCAGCCATGTTTTGCATTAACCTCAGCGCAAGAATACGATTAATTGATGCAGAAAAAATATATTAAATTGTACAGTGTGAATTCATTAAAAATAAATTGTAAATTGGGGTTACTTTATATTGGTATGAAAAACAATGGGGTATCAAAGTAACCCCATTTTTATTTTAACGTTCATAGGCTCGTTTTTTTTATTTTATCCCAAACTATGGAAGAAATTTATTTTTTATTTCATATTTTTCAAAATATATTTGAAGTAGTTATGTCAATTTTAATTTCAAAATTAATCAATTTAACCTCGCATTACCGGTACCGAGGAAAAAGTAATATCCTCAATATCAATGAAATCCACCATGATAATATCCATGTTCGTTTATAAACAACACAACACAATGAAATATATGCTTTTTCAAAAAGAGAAACTTTGACAGATACGATTTAGACCATCGTTAAACTAGGGCCCGCCGAGGTTTAGCGTTAGACCATGATATGGTTTATCGCTAAACCACGATTTGTAATATCATTTTTGTTTAAACCGAGAGATTTAAACCTGGATTTTTAGTTATGCCGCTTTTAGCTTTTTAGTAAGACTGCAGTCTTATTACAAAAAACTAAATAAACCTGTCCTATCAGAAGCGACGTTGATGTCGCGAGACTAATGGCAAACGTTAGCGCTGAGACTTCGCAACGTTAACGACGCGTCAACGCGATGGTAACGTTGCGTATTTGGCAACAGGTGCAATCATGCCGTACATTGATTATTGTAAAACTTATGCCAGCGTCTTTGAATAAATAAAACAGGTAGTTTAAAATAAACACAAAAGCGTTTTATATACATACCTCAAAGTTATAACAAGCCTCTCTTCTGGTGATACTGAAACTCTGAGATTGGAGAGAACTCTGAGACATAACATAGAAATAATTAGACGCTAATGTTTATACGAGTATTTGAACAATTATGGAAGTGCCTCGTAACAAATTTATTAGTTCAATCCGTTAAAGTTGTAGATTTATTTTTTTATTTGGCTCACGCGTGATTTGCCAGCCCGTCACGTGTTCAAGACAACGTTCCCGTGCGGTCCGAAATAGAATTACAATCGCTCATTAGCAATTCACCTCATATATTGGTCGTTATGTCTTATGGTTCCTAATTGTATGTAAATAAATAAACGAACGTTCTTGCCCAAAAGTTGAACTTACTTATCTTCTCATAGAGGGTGATAAAAAGTAAAGTGTCCACATCGAGAGCAACAATATTTTAAGCTCGAGTGACGTACTTTGAATCCCTCGCTGCGCTCAGGATTCTACTTTAGGATCCCTTACTACGCTCGGGATTCTACTCTAGAGTCTAGAATCATTCACTCCGCACTGGATTAAAAAAACACTCTCGCCTATAAAATATTTGTTTGCTCACTAGATAACAATCTACTAATAAGTATCGCTGTTGAAATAAATAAAAAGGCAAAACAGCTGAAAGGATTTGGATGATTTTTTTTAATCTTGTTTTTTATCACCTAGATTAACAACATAGGACACTTTTTATTCCAATAGCGACGGTACAATGATTCCTTGGGATAATAATAGTTTTCACGCGTTAAAGCGTGCAAAAGCGTATTAACAAATAAAACCAGCTAATTAAGTACATACCTACCTAAGTACATTTGTATCCAGAAGACGAGCGACGGTAGTTTAACTCAATTTAAAAAAAGTGCTAAAACGTTTCAGGATTGCGCTAAATAATTCAAATGACGGAATTTATTTAATTACATTGAACCCGAGGGGTAGAATTGAATAAAATAAAAGCTCTTTGTATAAGAAAAACATAGATTGACTTTATCTAAGTTTCATCTTCTAAATGAAAGCAACATAGTTACAAGTAGTTAGATAACAATAAAGAAAAAGCTTTTTAAACTGATTTAGACCAAGGAAAATTTTAAGCTAAAAAGTACCTTATACCAATACCTAATAAAAAATAATTAGATAATAGCTGCACATCCCATAGTTGGTTAATTTTTGAACAGCTATCAGTACTTATTAGGTATACCTATCTGTGACACCTGTTAATTAAAAAAACTTTTTTACAAAAAAATACTACCGACTTCCAAATAAGAAAACTACAAAGTGAAAAATAACTTTAGTTTTGCAAGTCGGTGTCTTTCGTAGGTTCCATTTTTTTGCGTTACGGACACCGACTTCCAAAAATAAAGTTATTTTTTACTTTTTAGGTATACCTAATAAGTACTGACAGCTGATGAAAAATTAACCAACTATGGGATGTGCAGCTATTATCTAATTATTTTTCGGTAGTATTTTTTTATAAAAAAGTTTTTTATTTTTCACTTTTTAGTTGTACCTACCTTATAGGCAAGTTGTTTAGTAAGTTACCTTAACGCCAGAATAGATTAGCCGAATTAAAACTTGAACATAAAGGGTGAAATGAGGGATCTGCGTACCCGTCAAGAGCGTACTAGCGTGATGTTATGTTATGAAACGGTGTAAACAATATACAGACATGCGATTGCAGCAATCCCGAGAGATTTCCCGTTATTTATTGAAGAGTTCTGTCGTATATCTTAGGAGTTCTTCATCAGATCTTCTCCAAATTAAAATGGGACCAATTTCGTAACATACTCTTAAATAATTTTCAAAATCGGTCCACAATTGTCGGAGATATCGGTGAACATACATAAAAAAAAAAAACATACATGAAGTCGAACATAGAACCTCCTCCTTTTTGGTAAGTCGGTTTATAAATAAGTATAGCTATTGGAAAATTAACACAACGCTCCTAAAGTTTGCCATCATCATTTTATTTTTAATAGGTACCTTAGTATGGATTGTCATAAAATTTTAATTTTTTACAGGCCCTCCTGCTCCCGGAAGTCCCTAAGGAAGTACTCATTCTGCAATAATATACGTTGGTAATCAAACAGAATTGATGTCGTAAGCCTTAAAAACGAATTAGCAGAGCAAACTTCACCGTTTAATCGGCTTTAAGATGCCCTCTGGTTGGTAAGTAATTAAATTTTCTAAGGAATAATACCTGTTTCAAGGTTTCAGCAGGAATTGTTATAATTCGAGCGCCGCTTAATGTGAACGGCGTTACCGCCAGATGTTAACCATTATTTCATTTTACCGAAGATATTTTTGAAAGTGGGCCTTTTTAATTAGATATTATGATGAGGTATTTTGTTTTTTATTCCAACATGGTCAGCACAAGTGTAGCCTCCTTTTACTTTTGTTGTGTTCATTCATCTGGTCATACACGTACACTAGTTATGAGTACTAAGCTCCTGCACCTGTAGCCAAGTTGACAATCTACAATCGATAACGCTAGTAGAAAACGAATTAATGTATGAGAATGACACATCTGAACGTTAAGTCACGTGGTCAGATCATACAAGTAGAAGGCGTTAACGATTGTAGAAAGACTTTTGATACAAAACGTTTGTAACTTGGCTAGGGGTGGCAGGCCGTTCTGAAGAGCATCACTAATAAGATATTGTGTGTGTGACCTTCTACGGCGTCCCCTCTTGACTTTTTTACTCACGTCTGCTTTTAAATACCTTTTGTGAGTCGCCTTTCATTAATCTCAACAGGACCATCAAAGCATAACCTTTCCATTATTTACCCGACTGTCGAAGGAGGGTAA